>OW971929.1:12147964-22147964 GCA_943193695.1 Acrobasis suavella
ATGACTGCGAAATTGGCTAATAAAAGATTTATTTCCAGAAGTGAAAATACTTGGTTGTTATTTTCACTTTAACCGCTGTTAATGGCGTAAAGCTAAGCAGTTGGGAGTAGTCAAATCAAAACTGGGGGTAATCCATGTGAAACTATGCACACAATTGGCACATCTACCCCCCACTTATTGGATGAAGGTGGCTATATGTGATGAGTGAAGTCCAAAACAATTATGAAGTCACTAAATTCAATGATTATTTGTTCAAACATGCTTGAACATGAGGTACTCTCAAAGACATGGAATATATATAAACAATGTGACAGAACCAATAATATGGTGGAGTCATGGAATGCAAAATAAAGAAAATCATTACAGAAAAACCCAATATTGCACAATTCCTCAATGGAATAAAAAAAGACGCCAACTTTTACTTTAGTAAATCAAACAGACCAGGTGACATACAAATTTCAAAAAGAAAAATAGACACCCATAGAAATGAACCAAAGAATTCATAATATCATACAACAGTTGTTATCTGGTAGTATAACTGTGGGCCATTGCTTAGAAAAATTAAGATTTTAGTTTAAGTAGTTATACTTTTTTTTTCTTTTTATTGATTTTACAAGTTTCTTTATCTTTGTTGATTTTTGATAAGTAATTATAATGAATATCATAATCTGTGATTAGCAAGAGTTAGAATTAAGTTATAATGTTGATTAAACTGTGATTTTAAACCATTACCGTCTTACTACAAAATGTAACCAGTATTAATACATACGGATTAGGTCAGTTTTGGCCGATTCTTTTTTTGTGAATTAACAATTGTTACACCTGTGATTGCCTTATTTAACTAATTATAAGTAAATTGTATGTAAATCTCTGATTAATGAGAGTTAGTTTTAAGTTAAATGTATGATGTTGATCAAACTGTGATTTTAAACCATTACCGTCTAACAAAAAAAAAATATAGCTAATATTAATATACACTTGTTATACAATTTGATTGTACATATTTAACTAAGTAGTTATAAGTAAATTACAATGTAAATCATGAAACTGTTAAATGTTGATGAAACTGACTGTATATTAAACATGATTTCTAAATCGCATATTTTTTTACACTTACCACTTTTCTAATCGTCTGTCCAAATGATTAGAAATCTTTAATTATTTCTATGAGTTGAAATCAAGATACACGATATGATTATTAAGTACTTTCGCTCAGTGGTCCGAATCGACCCATTCCAAAAGATACCTTGGGTTATTCGCACCGCTGCAACCACTGTGGTGTGAATCGCCCTATTCAAAAATAGTACTTGGGCGATTCGGACCGCGGTTCGAATAACTCGTGGTGCGAAACGCCCCAAGACTCCCTATAGACCACAACCGTCCCGGTACATAAACGCAATGAGTCTTGGGGCGTTTCGCACCACGAGTTATTCGAACCGCGGTCCGAATCGCCCAAGTACTATTTTTGAATAGGGCGATTCACACCACAGTGGTTGCAGCGGTGCGAATAACCCAAGGTATCTTTTGGAATGGGTCGATTCGGACCACTGAGCGAAAGTACTTAATAATCATATCGTGTATCTTGATTTCAACTCATAGAAATAATTAAAGATTTCTAATCATTTGGACAGACGATTAGAAAAGTGGTAAGTGTAAAAAAATATGCGATTTAGAAATCATGTTTAATATACAGTCAGTTTCATCAACATTTAACAGTTTCATGATTTACATTGTAATTTACTTATAACTACTTAGTTAAATATGTACAATCAAATTGTATAACAAGTGTATATTAATATTAGCTATATTTTTTTTTTGTTAGACGGTAATGGTTTAAAATCACAGTTTGATCAACATCATACATTTAACTTAAAACTAACTCTCATTAATCAGAGATTTACATTACAATTTACTTATAATTAGTTAAATAAGGGCAATCACAGGTGTAACAAGTGTTAATTCACAAAAAAAGAATCGGCCAAAACTGACCTAATCCGTATGTATTAATACTGGTTACATTTTTGTAGTAAGACGGTAATGGTTTAAAATCACAGTTTAATCAACATTATAACTTAATTCTAACTCTTGCTAATCACAGATTATGATATTCATTATAATTTACTTATCAAAAATCAACAAAGATAAAGAAACTTGTAAAATCAATAAAAAGAAAAAAAAAGTATAACTACTTAAACTAAAATCTTAATTTTTCTAAGCAATGGCCCACAGTTATACTACCAGATAACAACTGTTGTATGATATTATGAATTCTTTGGTTCATTTCTATGGTGTCTATTTTTCTTTTTGAAATTTGTATGTCACCTGGTCTGTTTGATTTACTAAAGTAAAAGTTGGCGTCTTTTTTTATTCCATTGAGGAATTGTGCAATATTGGGTTTTTCTGTAATGATTTTCTTTATTTTTGCATTCCATGACTCCACCATATTATTGGTTCTGTCACATTGTTTATATATATTCCATGTCTTTGAGAGTACCTCATGTTCAAGCCATGTTTGAACAAAATAATCATTGAATTTAGTGACTTCCATATTGTTTGGACTTTCACTCATCACATATAGCCACCCTTCATCCAAAAAGTCTGGGGGTAGATGTGCCAATTGTGTGCATAGTTTCACATGGATTACCCCCAGTTTTGATTTGACTACTCCCAACTGCTTAGCTTTACGCCATAAACAGCGGTTAAAGTGAAAATAACAACCAAGTATTTTCACTTCTGGAAATAAATCTTTTATTGCCAATATCGCAGTCACTTCAAAGTCCATTGAAATTTCTGTAGGCTGCCATTCTTTAACTTGGCTTTTTATCATTTGAAATAAAATTTCATATGTAGCCCTTGTTTTGTCGGGAAGCAACGCATATAGCACGGGAACTACATTGGCATATTCTTGGTTGCTGCCAATATCTGCATGAATAGTGTATACCTGACAGAAACACTTTGGACAAATTTTGAATGTACCATCAATGAGATATTTTGTCGATTTTTTCAAATATTTGACCATTTCTTTCTTTGCGAAAATAAGGATTCGCTTCTGTTTTTCTTTATATTCCGCAAACAATAAATCTTCGTACCGTTTTGGCACCTCGAGTTCACAGGCTTTATGAAAGTTAAGTTTCTTAGCACCTTGCGATTCATTTCTGAGTTTGTAAAGTTTTTTCTTGATATTATCAAACTGAGGTAAAGGATTTAATAAATCTATTCCTTTATTGATAAGATTTTGTACAGCGTCCCCGTAAATTTGCGTTACTGGTTTATTAATGTTCTTTTGCAATGTTTCAGTACATAAATACATCTCTCGATCTATTTCCATGTCTGCTTCTCCTCTAGGTGGATGGTTATGGGAAGTCTCATGTAGTATTATAAATGGATTTGGTTTCACTTTGAGTGTTGCATTGCACTTACTAGAGTCTTTATTAGTACACCTCCATAAGTCAGACCCATCCTTGTTTGTTCTCTTCAACACATAGTTATATCCAGCGCGACAGAGCATTTGCCTCCCTCTCTTTGTTTTTTGAAAGACGACAGTGCTAGGCTCACCATGTGAAGTTGAAGGGTGACCAGACATTTTTACAGAACTGAAACAGCGACCTAAAAAAAATAATAGTTTTGATGTACTTAACAATTATTTTACAATACAACTATTATTTCTTATTTTACAACTATTATTTCTTATGTTACAACTATTATTTCTTATTTATTTATTATCTTTACAATTATTATTTACAATTTAACGGTGAAATGTGCATGTCATCATCATCATGCATTAAATAAAAGAAACAAATTATAGTTATATAAATTTATCTTTAAAATGTATATTTTAAAGATAAATTTAAAGAAACGGAACAATAGCCTTAATGTATATCAATTGATTTAGCAATTGATCAATACTTGGTAGGCTTTGGGAAGTAATATCAAGTTCAGGCAGCTTTTTGGTTATTTCATTATACAAACTTCGATAGATTATAATCTAAGAAAAAAACGTGTTTAAATTTTACTTTATAGCGATCACTTGTTTCATATATACATCCAAAAGATACATCCAAAAGATCTATTAAAAACAAAACATTTTATTTATTTCTAGTTATTTTTTAAATAAAAAATTGCTATTTAAACACATTTTTTCTCCCAATACCATGTCTTTTAAATGAATTTTTTTTACATTGTACTATATAGGTGCAAATTTGATATTAAATAAAAAACATAGAAAAATGGAAATGCTATATTGTTATGTATATAAATTATCATGGTTTCTATTACCTACTTAATAATGAATTTGCAATAAATGTAGTTGTACTTACCATATAAAATCAACACATCACAACATTTGAATAACAAATTATTCAGTCACATCACCACTCTCAAAGTTGATAAGACACTGTGACGTCTTCAATGACCAAAGTGCAAGCAAAATGACACTAGAAGCATCTACCAATCAGAAACAAGTGTTCCTGCGGCTGTAGGGTTGTTCTATTGTTTATGTGACCGGTAAGTCAACTTTTTACCAAAGGGATAATAAATTTTACCTGAGATTCTTGGAATGTACTTGCGTGTGCACACCATCACCTTTTTTCATGTATTTGATGTATGTTTACTACATTTTAAGCCAATCAATATATTTAGTAAGTAAAAAAAATGTAAAATGCAATTGCATCAATACTTAATATGTAGCGGGCCTACGATATCTTTTATCATTTTGTGCCTGGTTGTACTGTACGAAATGTACAATAAAAACTACATCTCTTCTGTCAGACTTCACCTATCCAAAATTAGAAATGTTTTTTCCTTATATTGTGGTCCGAATCAACCCATTACCAAAAGTTCTTGGGCGATTCGAACCGCGGTGCGAAAGGACACATTCAAAAAGAGCTCTTGGGCGATTCATACCGCGGTTCGAACCGGTCACGGTGCGAAACGACTATACACCCAACGCAATACTTGCATTCATACTTACATTGCATCCACGAATCCTTTTTATCACAACTCGCTATTTTCCAACTACTCAAATCGATATTTTTTTCTAAACGTCGTAATAAACATTTTTTTGGGATTTTTATGATACATAGACTTTAGACTAATGACATCATAGTTTCTTGCAGTCAAATAGCGCTCTTAATATCAGTTTTTCTGCAATATAAATCGAAAAGGTATGACAAATAACATTATTAGTAGCAAATAATTTATTTTTGACCCATGAAAGTACCTAATTGGTAAATTGACTGTGAACTGTGAACCTCGGTATTATAATCTACTAATATGAATAATATATACATAAGAAGTATATATACCAAACCATAATGTTTTGGGTATGAAATCAAATGTACTAAGTGACTGTAGTGCACTTAGGATTGGGTTATTTTTTTATTCAAGTTCAAGTCATAGTTGGTACATTTTACTTAAACAAGTAATGGTAATTATTTTAGCTGTCAGTTTTTTAGTTATCAGTTTTAGTTGATCACTACAAAGGATGCCTCACATCTAACATACACCTACAGATCTAACTAAATGGGCAGCGTAATGAATATGAATTTACGAACCTAAAATGCGTCAAACTATATAATTACAGCTAGAATGAAGAAGGACAAACTAACTTCTAGTTATCAATCGATTACAAGTTGTAACACACTATTTGCTGGAATACTGAATATTTAATAACCTGCAAATAACATAATACCTAGGTACCTAAATACCATCTATCGTGCTTGTGTCTAATTTAATTTAACTGGGCACATTGTTATTTGACGAGTATATGATTCATAATATTATTTTGTACATGTACAAACTATTAGGTAGATACACTTAAATATATTTTGATATATTGTTTAAATAATTAAGCGTGGATAGATAGGTACTTAAATGATAACTTAAGTATATGATTCAGGCATCTTACTTTAATAATTAGTACTTACACCAAGTGACACTAACTATCTTAAATGATATTACTACATTAAGGACACATCATTAATAAATAATTTACATTAAAAAAGTGATAATCACATCACAATTATAAATATGTCGCAGGTTAGCCGAAATATTTAGCAACAACTGTTAGGCAACACTTACTTTCCCATTAAGTATTATCGTCATCATTTCACAATTACAAAAATTAATTACTTATTGGAATTTCACTATAGCAGCATTCTTGTTTGGGACTAGAAATAAGGTATTGCATAAAATTGATTTCCTATAAAGTAAGAATAGAAAAAGTAATATATAAAAAGTATCAAATGATCGTTGTATAATTTAAACTGAAAAAGACTATACATTAAAAGAAAACAAGATGTCTATGAATATATGAACTACGGTAAGTAGGTAAATATGTATTATGATTGGCATACTTACCTTTCTTAATACCTTTTAATTATGCTTTTAAGTTTGTACGTACATTATTTAGTCACCCTCATATTCATAAAACATCTGCACTCCTTAATATAAGTAAAATAGTGAGTACGCTACCAATTTAAACGCTCCAGGCCAACATGTTTATGCAATCGACAGAAAAATAATACTCCTTAAATCAGTTGCGCTATTTTTATACATACAACTGTAAACCTAAATCTGGGTAAATTTTTAACTAACTATAAAAAAATACTTATCAGAAACTTTGGTTTGTCTTTCAATTTATAATACTTGTAACAAGCGGAAAATATGCCGTCCCCTATATCCGAATACTTCCTTCATTGCATTTGGTGTCATTTTTAATCAATTAATTTAATTCATACTACATACAAAGGCACTACTTGTGTGACCCTAACTCAGGACAACTATATTTAATAAACTAATTTTAATACTAAACTGTTTTACATAACTTGTACCTACATAAGTAATATAAACATTTTATTGCAGTTTACAGTCGAGTTTGCTATCCTCGAAATAGGTAAGAGAAAAACCTCATCAGAAGTGAAATTATTACAATGTCCAGAATGCCCAGAATAACTTTATCAATTTTATAACTATTCTGATGGTGTCCCTTTATTTGTGTTTGTGATATATTTATTTATATTGTACGCGATTTTGGGCTGACCATGCAGTCTTGAAAATAGAAAACGTGAACTTGTTCACCAGTAATCGTTATCTCTGTTCCGCTTCCTTTCTGATTCATGGATGGTATCAGCCATCACATATCTACGTACCTATTTAATGCATTTATTCAAGCGTATCCAAGCAAAACCAACCCGATGAGACATGGCTTGGCGAACTTCGGTCATCATTAATAAAGTATGTATGTACTAATATATAGGTACTACCACTATGCGGAAGTAAGTAGATAAATTATTCTAGGGCAAATATTAGGTTGGGGAAAAAGTCTTTTCGCATATAGTATGCATGAACTTGTAATAAAACCACTTTGGCTATACTGTTTGTACCTGGCTGGTTTTGGTATCATTTAAAAGGTTAAATTTTAAAGAAGATAATTCCAAATTCAAGTTAAGAAAATGCGTGATTTTCATTTGTTTTTCTTACCGTCAAGATGAGTGAATCTAATAAAGAAATTAGATACATTTTAAAATTTTACTACCAAAAAGGTAAAAATGCAACGCAAGCCGCGAAAAAAAATTGCGATGTTTATGGACCTAGTGCAGTGTCTGTGAGAGTAGCACAAATTTGGTTTAAGCGTTTTCAATCCGGAAATTTTGATGTCAAAGATGCACGTCGCTCTGGTCGCCCTGTTACGGATAAAATGGATGCTATTTTTGAAAAAGTGGAGCAAGATCGGCATATCAGTAGTTACGACGTAGCTGAAGAACTGGGAATTGACCACAAAATAGTTTTGGCGCATTTGAAAAAAATGGGTACACAAAAAAGCTCGATATTTGGGTACCTCACGAGTTCTCTGAAAGAAACCTAATGAACCGTGTACTCATTTGTGATTCTTGATTACTACGACGTAATGAGACCGAACCATTTTTGAAGAAATTGATAACTGGTGATGAAAAGTAGATCACGTACGACATCACCGTGCGAAAAAGGTCATGGTCAAAGGCCGGTCAGGCTTCACAGACTGTGGCGAAACCCGGGTTAACTCGCAACAAAGTGATGCTGTGTGTGTGTGGATTGGAAGGGCATTATTCATTATGAGCTGTTGCCACCAGGCAGGACCATCGATTCAGAACTCTACTGTGAACAACTGATAAGATTAAAGCAAGAAATTGAGAGAAACCGGCCGGAATTAATCAACAGAAGGGGTGTGGTTTTTCATCATGATAACGCTAGACCTCACACATCTTTAACCACTCAGCAAAAATTAAGAGAGTTTGGCTGGGATGTGTTAATGCATCCGCGCTATACGAGTAGTTCTGACCTGGCACCTTCAGATTTCCACCTGTTTCGGTCTCTTCAGAATTCTTTAGGCAGTGTCAGGTTAACATCACGAGAGGACTGCCAAAACTACTTGACGCAGTTTTGCGATCAGAAGCCCCAAAATTTCTATAGCAATGGGATCATGCCCCTACCTATAGGTTAACATCACGAGAGGACTGCCAAAACTACTTGACGCAGTTTTGCGATCAGAAGCCCCAAAATTTCTATAGCAATGGGATCATGGCCCTACCTATAAGATGGCAAAAAGTTATCGAACAAAATGGTACCTACATACTTTTGTTAAATGTAAATAAACTATATTAAAAAATGTTTTCAATTTTCATATATAATGCGATAAGACTTTTTCCCCAACCTATTAATATTATATATATTCGAATTTTGGAGTGTTGTTGTACATGTACAATATATTTATTATCGTTCATGTAGGTCTGTTCAAGTTATAAGTAATAAGGATCTGCGCTTCGATTATTTTTAGATGATCAATCATTCAACTCCTGGTTGTAACTTTTTAAACTTTCCATGATTTTTATCTGCAGGATCTGCGTCGCGAATATTCAATAGTTACGTAGGTATAGTGAGGTAGATCCTCGTACAATATATGAAAAATTACTTTGAGCTTAGCTTTACATTGAGCTTAAATATAAAAGTAAAATTGCAAACTAGGTATTCTAATAGTATTAAACTAACACTTTTACAGCATCATTAGTGAAGATATTTGACGCGTACTGTCAAAATTATAGATAGGTAAAGTATAACAGCTCTCCTAGGCCGTCTAGGCGGAAATATTTTGTGCCAAAACTTTTACGAAATCAACTTTTATGAAATCAGCTATTCTTAGCAAAATTATGACGGTAATAAAGGGCGGTCTGCATTGCTGCTTGCGCCAGGCGGAGAGCGGTGGTGCGGCGCGACAGCGGCGGACGGCGCGGCACCGTTGGCGAGCAGCGCCTCGCTCTCATTCGACCGGCCTTCTTCTATCTAAAAAAATTTAAAAATTAACCTTATCCATTGGTGCTGTGGCAAAATCAATTCATTGTAAAGTTAAAAACTACAATGTTTGACGTTTCATTACAAACAAAACTAAACAGAAAAAAAGACAAAATTCACCAAAATGTATTATTTATTTATTTATAAAACACCTCGCCTCATTCCCTACTCAAAGCTCATTTCTTATACACGACAGAAAATATCTGATTGGCTTGACCGTATATACTTAATCCGAATGCCTCTAAGACGCATTTTGTTTGTTTTCATACAACAGTAGCATCTTGCCCTCTTCTAATATTAATATTAAAATTCATGCTTACAACTGCATCATCTCAGAAAGTCCTAATTCAACCTGTGATTGCAAGCATATTGCTAAAACTGAGTCTTTCAAATATCTGGGAGATGATATATATGAAAACCTTAGCTTCAATAAACACATAACAACGACCACTGGTAGGTTTCGTAAATTAATTCACAAAATGAGATTACTTCGGGACGCTACAGATGGTTCATTGTTAAAATCGGTGTACTTGGCCCTCTGCCAGTCTATAAACTACTGCATACTGGTTTGGGGTGGATCTGCAAGTTAAATGTAACTAAGTAGCCTTAATAAGTAGGTAACTAAAGTGCTTTGGTTTCTACTTCATTTTAAATGAACTAAAGTATTTTATTTAACTAAATGGGTTTTGCTATCCAGCATTGTAGAGCTGTATCATAGAGGCCTTAATTTTACCAGCGTTCTCTATTGTCATTTTAAAATATGGCTTCATTAGGCAAATATTTATTTTCACCCGGATAACAAAAGAGATTATCAGACAGGATCGAGAGGACAAATAATAGGGAGACCTTTGCTTAATATTATAAAAATAACTCTTTTCAATCAACATCGCCTTTAAATGATACCACCCCGAAAGGCGAGTAGAAAGAGAACTAATTCAATACCCTTTCTACATTTTTATGGACAAAAGAAAATATATACAAAATACGAGTATGAAACCATCTCTGTAGATAAACGATTGGCGTGTGTAGAATCGCGAGCGATCCGGGCGGCCTGTCCGTTCAGGGCGACAAGGTAGGTCGGCCTGTCCGGGTAGACTGTCCGGATCGCATCGCCGGCGATCATAGACGTCCTCTGCTGCGGGCTATTGCTGTCAATTCTTCAAAAAATGTTAATAAGTGATTTAAAAGACTTCAAAATTACCTAAACTTAAAGACGAAAATATACCGGTTTTGTGTGCGGCCTCTTTCGGTAAACAGTTTCAGTCTCTTCTAAAACTAACCAGCGATTATTTAGCAGGTCATAATAATAATACGAGACATGTTATAAACAGTTAAATGGGCACTGCATAATTTTACCTAATTAATATTACTAACAGTGGATTTGTCTGTTTGAGCGGTGGGTGCATCACGTTTGCCCTGCAGGTAGTAGGTCATCAGCTGGCCCTTGCCCTTCACCGCGACCAGGCCGCGCTGCTCGAAGTAGTAGCCGAAGCTCTCCAGGATGTGGCACGTCTCCTCCGTCACCTGACGAACAAACAAATACATCCACAAATATTATCCATAGCATTTTGTTGACATTGAGTATATTTTAGGATCTGGAGAATCGAGCTATAGTGACCAATGCTGATACTCTGCTAGCAAAAGTACTGTATAGTTACCTATTTACAAACACTAAAGCATCGTATTTACAGATACCTACACAATCACATATTTATAATAAAGATGAGCGGGGTAGATAAATCCTAGAGTCTTAGTAATACCTAAAAGCCACAGATTATTATATTTTAATAATAAATACATAATTACCATTTATATCGCAATAATAGCGCAGGATAGGCAAAATACCACGAGCACCGATAAGATAAGATTTATATGTTGAATTTGCCGCTAACGCGGTTCTCGACATTAAAAAACAAAAATCAGCACACCTGTATGCAGCCAGCTTTGCCAGTACTCTCCATTCTGGAGGCAACATTAACGGTATTTCCCCAGATGTCGTAGTGCGGCTTGCGTGCGCCGATGACTCCGGCAGTGATGGGCCCGTGGTTGACGCCCATGCGTAGCACGAAGTGGTTGAACGACTGCTCGTTGATGGCTGCCAGGACGCGCTGCAGCTCCAGGGCGAACTCCACCAGACACGCGAGATGCGCCCAACGGACCAGCACACCGTCTGAAGGCTTTCCAAAGTAAAAGAACATAAATTTATTGTTTAATGATAATAATGATAAACACCTGAAAGATACACAAGTAAGGCGGTCCGTTGACTGAATGGACCATCAATGTGTTATACTAATAGCGTTACCTAATTATGTAGATTACGAGTAATACATAAGAAACTAGGGTAAGTACATAACATTTAATATAGTACTTATGGAGAGCATAAGACAAGAGAACTATTTCATATGGGGAACAGTTTAAAAAATATCCAGCTAAAATCAGTTCCATATCCTTTCAGAAAGGCACTAGAGTCGCAAGAGTGTGTGTTTAATTCTCGTGATCTTTTATTGACATTTTTGGTGAGTGTATAGTCATCATCATCATAATCAGGTTTTTTTAGACTCTGTACCACTAAAGCCATACTTGGTGAAAATAATGAATGAATTTGTCGCTCAATTTTATCTATGTTTAGTAAGATATAAATTAAGCGAAGGGCGACAAATTATAATGATAAAAAATTGTCGCCGTAAACGTAACTAGCCCCGCAGGAGAATTGGTTTACCTATTGGCTGTGATAGACCACTCGTTAGGATGATTTGTGTATCAGTAGTATATTCTTTAATACTGCAACTAGGTAAGAAGGCATGCAACCCACATGCGATGGTATATTTCTAACAATGAACCAAACCTGCATATGCATTGAATTTATTTAGAGGTCACAAAATATTTTGTGATGAATTTTTAAATACCTTAAACCTATTGTATTCATTGAGTCAAAAGGTCATATTGCATAACATTCTCGATAGCTTTTTGCGACTGCAGTATGGACCAGTCGTGAATCATCAGATTTCACAGAATATAATTCTTTGTCACAGTAAACGAGCATGGATATTTTTTTACAGAACGCATTGCAACAAGTCCATGTCATACACATAAAGATAACCAGCTATTTTTGTCGTTGTAAAGAGGTAAGTATTTGAAAATACTGAAGGAATCTCATTTTTTCGTGATGCAATAAATCGTGTATATTTAGTAATGAGCTATCTTTATCCCAATTTTCATTCTAATACGATCGCCGTCTTGGCTTGAAAGTGGATTTACATCCATACATCCATTTATGACATTCCTATGTATCTAACTAGATGATAACATATTATTATTATCTGGTTTTATTACTTTAACAAATGAGACAGTTATCAGATAAACATATTATAGGTACCGTTTTGGCTTGAAAATGAAAAAAAAAACATATAACCTTACAAGCTTTCACATATACATACGTTTATACTTAGTAAGATAATATATAAGGTATTATTATCTGATTTTATTTATTTTATTACCTAAGCAAATGAGATATTTAATAGATAATATCGTGAAATTAAAATTCTGTAAAATAATCATGATAGACTAAAATATTTATTTTATATAAATCATGTGAATTTAAACTTGCCTGCATTTGTCGAGTAGGGTTTAGGCCTGATGCAGCCATGTAGGTTGAACTAATAGTTTTGATTTTTATTATATCCTTACTGAACTTAGCATCTTCCAGCAGCTGTAAAATAAAATTTTAAATATTAAAACACAAAAAATACCTGTAAAACATAAGCCGATGAAATAAAGACAAGCAACTAGGTAGGTACTTATGTGAAATTATTACCAAATCGAAATCTGATATAACTTCGTTGAGAAATCGTAAACATTCCAGCCCTTGGTTGTTGACTGTTTCTTCTGAGTAGAATTCTGGGAAAGATGCAAAACAATAGATGCAATTAATTCCTGTAATATTATAAATAACTAAAAATACTAAATGTCATGCAGGCATGAATAACACGACCTACGAGTATAACTCTACTAGCTGCACTCGTTACTGTGAAGGAATATATTTACCCATAGACCTAAATTTTTTAAAGTCTTGACATTAGTTAGATACTAATGCCTGCTTTTACTACAAACTTTGTATGCTTATTAATAACATTAGAGTTCTCTTTCAAAAATACAGTAGTTAATCATGACAAATCGGCTTATAGTACTTTCCCATACTTAGCAAACAAAATAATACATAATCAGCAAAAAAAAAAGATACTGGTTTATCTACAATAAGTTTTTTAAAATTCTTGGAATCATCACAGGCGTGTCTCCATGTCATGCCTATATGCGTGTCAAACATGGAGTTGCAAGAAGGCAGATATGGAAAAAGACGACTTTGCTTATAAAAATTTCGCTTTAGCGTTGTAGCTGTTTGAGAATATTTAGGTTCTTTCCTTCTATATTTTTTCAAAACTAAAACCGAATTCACCCTTCCAACCGATTTTGATAAAATTTCTGTGGGACCACCTGACAAATATATCCTTTCAAAAAAAAATTTTTCGATTCGGTCCAGGCATCTTCGAATAATCAGCGATAATACATAAAAAAAGGTCGCGACGATTTGATAACCTCAAACGATGAATTGATTAATCATATAATAACCATCATCATCATCATCATCGCAGATAAAGGGAGACTTATGCCCAGCAGTGGGTTTTTGAAAACATATAATGATGTTGTACCTATTAAATTACAATTTTATTATTATGATTTGTTAACTGGTGTCAGTGAACACATTTATTGAGTCGATATATATTTACGATAACCATCAATCTTCTCAAAATATACCTAATCAAGTTTCATAGTAAACAATATTTACTTTAAAAAGAAATCGAAAGGTAAAAAAAAATGACACAATTTAAAATGAAATTACTTATTCAAAAGCGAAATGTATGTTCTCATATTATTTTTAAACAGTTTCACATTATGTATGGGTGGCATTTTATTTCTCATCATCATTATTCTCATGCCTAAATGTGAGATTTTCGAAATAAAATCACACGGTATATTGTTATTCAGCCAAAATTTACAGAATAATTTAAAACTAGCTAAACCCGCGACTTCGTCCGCATAAAAGTCTAAAATGATTTTTAAAGGATTTTTAAATGGCTTTTTACATTATACGTCTATATATATTGTTATAAACTATGAATTATGAAGTTTAAATGTTATAATACAACTATTAATAATGCATAAAAAATAACATTCTTTATTATAATGAAAGAATTTAAAGGCATAGCAGATCCGGCAATATTTATTCTGCCTATTCCCTCTCCCTCTCCCTCTCCCTCTCCCTCTCCCTCTCCCTCTCCCTCTCCCTCTCCCTCTCCCTCTCCCTCTCCCTCTCCCTCTCCCTCTCCCTCTCCCTCTCCCTCTCCCTCTCCCTCTCCCTCTCCCTCTCCCTCTCCCTCTCCCTCTCCCTCTCCCTCTCCCTCTCCCTCTCCCTCTCCCTCTCCCTCTCCCTCTCCCTCTCCCTCTCCCTCTCCCTCTCCCTCTCCCTCTCCCTCTCCCTCTCCCTCTCCCTCTCCCTCTCCCTCTCCCTCTCCCTCTCCCTCTCCCTCTCCCTCTCCCTCTCCCTCTCCCTCTCCCTCTCCCTCTCCCTCTCCCTCTCCCTCTCCCTCTCCCTCTCCCTCTCCCTCTCCCTCTCCCTCTCCCTCTCCCTCTCCCTCTCCCTCTCCCTCTCCCTCTCCCTCTCCCTCTCCCTCTCCCTTTCCCTTTCCCTTACCCTTTCCCTTTCTAAAATTTGGAGTCTCAAGATCCAGCGACTTAGGCTGCGCATTAATATGTCAGTCAGCCGGTCTGTCAATCATTCATTAATTCAATTTCTTCTTTTATAAATATAGTCTCTCGTTCAACCCTACTTTCCTCAAGCTTCGTCGTCGACAGTACACTTACATCCGGTATAATGAAGGTATTGGAAATCCCATACGAAAAGTTGTTAAGTTTGACGAACCGTTTCACCCCTTCAAGTAAGTAGTTATGTGTTTAAAATCAGTAGTACATAAAATAATTACGATAATTTGTCCCTGTCTATTTATTTAGGTACCTGAAAAGTTGGGCATAGATGCGAATAAGACGCCGACTTCTGCATAGCTCTGACTGTAGAGGTCGCGGTGGTGATGGCGGGCGCCCATGAAGTGACGCGCTACGTGGGGGGGCAGCACGTTGTGGATGAGCGCCTGGTTGCGCCGGCGCAGGTCCGCCGCTTGCTCGGCCTGCGCGCGCATGCGCTCACCGCGCGAGTGCCGAGCGCGTTCCAACGATTCGCTCTGAAACGTAAACACCGATATAAATATCAACGCCGTATCTCGCTGAACATCGCAGTACATCGCTTCCCACTCTGTAAATAACGTAATACCCGAGATATACTCACGTATCTGTTGAATATGAGCAGCGCTATCGTCACGAAGAACAACATAATGATGTTGCGTGCGGTGTGTATTTTCGCTCTGTGGATGAAAAATAAACAGTTGTTATGAATGTAGATCGCCATTGGCTTAATAAATCATTTTTGCTTGCGCTTTTTTACGTATTTCATAGTATCATAGCACAAGTAATAGGTACCGGTACCCCTGTATATGTCTTTACCTAAATAGGTTTATGAAATTTAACTTCCTATAGGTTCCAATTTAGTACACACGTAGTTACTTCTACACATCTTAATTATAGCAGATAACGTGTTAACCCAGAGACAGTGCCCGTGGTCATTGCGCGAAACCTAATCTAAAATTTAGGCATTATTTTACTTTGGCAAATTATCAAGTACCTAATCCTCAAAGCCGGAATCACTAATAGCTGAAGCTACCAAAAGTTTGATGTAGAGCAAAGAGTAACAAGCGTTATAGCGCGCGCTTCTCAAATTCTCTCGAAGCGTCGTCGATGGGGTTGAGCGTATTTCAAGACATACGTTACAGGTCAGGTTCATGAGCAGGTAAAGAATAATAAAAATAGAGAAGACTAACATGATTCTGAAGAAGTCCTCATCGTAGTCAATGGTGGCGTTGTACTGCGCTCTGTAGGGGTCACGGTCGAGGCTGGGCCGCGGCTCGAGCAGCTCGGGGAAAAGAGCGGCTGGGAGCGCGTGCGCGGCCGCCAGCGACGACAGTAGCGCACCGCGCGCCCAACCACCTAGGGGAGACACCCACAAGGCACCGCATAGTGCTCCAACACCAACCTGAACAAAATAAGACCATCCAACACCAACAACCAACAAAATAAAAATTTTTTAGTCCATACTGACGTAAAACATTTAGGTATTTTAAAAACATGGCAATCCACAATTATTTCCGATTTCGGTTTTCATCTTTTATTTTGGGTTGTACAAAGACTAAATTTTCCCAGAAATGGCAGTGTATCACTATCATGAATCATCTATATGCAATACTGCAACCAACTGCTGCAACCAACTACCAAGCTATAGGTAGGTAGCTACATAAAATTAAATCATAAAATGTGCTGAGACATGTCCAATGTCCATTTTGTCAATCTCTAGCTCTCTTCAGCCCGATAATTAGGTGTTGGTAAGACTTATAGTATCTTGGTTAAAACTCTTAATACAAAATGTGGCAAAGTTCCCTCAATATCTCCAACGAATAGTTATGCAAGTTACGAATACATCTTCAAAAAGCAATCCAAGATTTAAGTATTAATTAATTCTCAATTGTCGCACTTCTGTGCTAATGCAGTGTGATATAATGTGTCTACCTCTCTCGTCCATTGAAGCTGTACCGTACAAAGAAGGTGAAAGTGCAATTTTCTCTTACGTGGTAATAATAAGAAGGATGAATGCAGCGACGTGCCCCGCTGTGCGCAGGCGCATCCTCTCGTAACCCATCCTTGAGCACCGATTCGTAGCTTCCGCAGATGATCTGTATGATATTTTGAATAGTTTTACATCATTATTTAATATATTATACATATGTTTTATATATAAAAGAATTAAGTGTAATATAAGAACACATTACTATATTGACTTGAATGTATTGTATCTACAGTAGGTAACATATCTCAAACACATGTATTTATTACAAATACAAATTATTTTTATAAGGTATTTCTTGGTTAATAATCGAGATTATTATTCTGCGTTGTTGGTATAATACGTTGTGATTATAATGATGATCAATACATACCAATGGGGCGACGTTTGCTGCGACAAACATGGCTATGTTGAACGTTCCGCACGTCAATTTCCAGTATGGACTTATTGACTTTTTCTAAAAAGAAAAATATTTTACATCATTATATTTGTATGTGTTTTACCATGATCAGCCTATAATAAGAATATTCATTTCTTTGAAACCAATATTTTCCATTCAGTAAGAAAGTACCTACATAAAAAATGCATGTGGCCAATGATTATATTGTTGTCAATTGTCTATGAAGTCAGAAAAGTATTTTTTGTCATATATTCAAAGATTCAAAGATTCAAATGTTTATTCAGTAATTAGACCTTTACAGACACTTTTACACGTCAATAAGTATAATTTATGTTACGTGTAAAGTATATTAAAATTTAATTTATTTTTAAAGAAAAGCTACCGATACCAGCGCTTCGTAACGACCACTGCTGAGAAGAAACGCCGAAAGAAACTCATTTTCACAGTATTGGTCGCCTACTCGCCAGAAGGGCTTTGTCATATTATTATTTTAATTGTCTCTTAATTAATAAATACTTATAATACAATGTTGACACATTATAAAATGTAATGCTTGCGAACAAGTAAACAAATATAAATTGCGTAATAAAAAATATTAAGTAGTCAAAAAAAAGCGAAGCCGAGCTGACCAGTCCCTCCCGGCAGCACCCGTTCACGAGCACGGATCAGCCATCGTTAAACTCAACCATATTAGAGGGAATCCAACGACCCGACCAGCGACGCCACCACCGGATTGGACATTTTAGTGAGCATGAAAATCCCGAACTCGCAGACCTTGTCAAGAGAAAATATTAATTATATGTTGGTCACTTATTGATCGCAGAGCATTTACATGTTTTTACAGTAAGCTTATTATGGTAACAGAAAATGCAGCTATTTATGTTTCATGTGTGGAGTGTAATGGAAAATGTTTAGGAAGTATCCACGCGTTTTTATCTCTTAAATAATTAATCATTGATAGTATATGATTAGGTACCTTATATTGAGAATATCGAAAGTAGGCGTAATAGATGACATTGATGAGGCCGGTCTCAAGAATCAGTGCGAGGTACACGGCATGCAGCGACCAGGCCGGCGGCACGGCAAAGCTGGCTAGCGTGACCACGCATGGCAGCAGCATTACCGGCGGCGCCGCCACGGCCAGCGGGGCGGGGTCGGCGCGCCGAGCGTAAGCCTCCTCGGCCCCCGATGCTTTGAACGTCAGACATAGTGTAGTCGCGTTTGCTAATTCCCTGAACAAACCAAAGGCAACAGTTACAATACAAAATATGCAAATAAAGAGGGTGAGCGTTACCTGTGTACCGTCTTTATTAAAATGGAATGAGGAAGAGGAGGATCAAATTCTAGGTAATTAAATCGGCTGATACAACCATGTCTGGATTTTTCTTTTTGCTATATAAGTAGGTCCTGTAAGAAAAGCTTCTATCATGTGTTAAAAACGAGTTCTAGTCTTTGTAGCTCCGGCTCTGAAGTTGTACCACCTTCGAGTTCACGATGACTAGTTATTAAGTAAACGCTGTTTTTACCCGACTGCGCCAGAAAGAAGGTCATATTTTTAAATGTAAGTATTTGTATTTTTTTGAGACGCTCTGTAGCCTAAACACCTTGATGAAATGGATTTTAGCTTGAGAGGTTTCGTTGGATTTGTTTTAGTGACACTGGGTACATACAAATTTTGAAAAGAAAGAGGTTATATTTGGAGAGTTTTCACGGAGTCGGGTTATTTATCTTGTGTTTCTAAAGTAAAATAAAATGAGCTATAAAAACTCAAAGAAGTCTCCAGATCTATTCAACTCCATTTTAGGCGTCTTCTATGACCTGTGTCATGTCAAGGTCAATAAAAAGATAGATCAATAGACATTTAATAATACAGTATTAGTTTCCAATTCTTATATTGTAGCACGAACCTACATAACTAGCTAAAGCAATGATATAAACCATTTACTGAAACAAATGGGAAGTGAATACTTATTTCGTATAACGAGTACTATAATTAAATATACAGTACTTACAGGTGGTAGGTAGAGTTAAATTGAAATAATAAAATAAGACACTTATGTAAATATTTCCCAGAATCTCTACATATCTTTTTCTGGGTTCTTTCTTTCATTTGCCAGGTTGAATTTAAAAAATAGTAAATTATCAATATTATCATCTTCATCTTATTCAGCATACCTCCACTCATAGGTCAGCATAGACTGATAACATCTTCAGTTTAAAATATAAACTATTAAATATAGTTTATATTTTAAACTATTTGTCTGATTTCATGCTGATATATTTTATTTTCATAGGATGAGTGATACTTTATATGAACTGATGCGATGGTAGTTTCCTGATACTCTATTATGTTTAATATTCCCCAAATTAATAAAGAAATTCTCCTGTTACTATCTAATAAGCAGTTACTCTGAGAAATTGCTGAAAAAAATCATTCTATACATCAATACGAGTTTAAATACAACTGTACCTTAGTACGTTCCTGCCATCCACATATAAGTGTACTGTAGATACCTAACCTATACTGATATCTATCTACTCCACAATGTAAGCAGGTGACGTAAGCCAAGGATACAATAACACATGCCCCAAACACAAGAGTTGGTAAACGGGAGCCTATTCAATAACGGCTCATTATGTTAATTGTCGTCAAAAACGTAAACAATGGGAAACAAGAACTTACTTGTCGTCATCTCTATTCACGAGCTCTTCTTGCAACATTGCTAGTATTTTCAGCTCTTCATTGTCCTTGCTCTCGTCTTGCGGCGATAGAACCTACGAATAATTTACGAAGCGTTTCTATGTATTGAAAAGCAACAGATCGATATGACTGCTCATGGAGCCATGACTGATAATATGTAGTATGTCACAAAATTGCCATCTTTAATACGGATAGGCCCTGGAAATTTATGACCTGGGGCACAAGTCGCTATGATAAGCACCCTTGACAGAGTCATATTGATTGGGAGTTTGATGGTTTAGAAATGAGGGGCTCGGTACGTGGCATAAAAATGGCAGTATGTTACAAGGAGGTGCTCGAACAAAACTAATGAGCATTCATTCAGATGGGGCTTTAAAAACTATCTTAGCTGTACCTACTAAATCTAAGTAGGCTAGTGCAGGCCGCGAGCCTAGTGCCCCCGTGTCCTAGATTTGTTTAGGCTCGCGGGCAAGAGGGGCCGGGCGGGCACAGTAGACAGTAGTGCACTCACCGAGTCCTCGTCGTCGTCTTTGAGGTCGGAGAGCGCGTCGGCGTCGCCACCCTCGCCCACCTCGCCCTCCGGTGCACTCTTGTCGTCGCCTCCCTGGTACTAGAATAAACACGACATTACGAATACATGCAAAAGCTGACAATTTTAAGTAAAAACATAGTATTTATTACCTAAGGATATTAAGACTCGCGTTTTCTAAATTCCGTCAAGAATAAGATTAAATTATTTTATGAAAGTTTCTGACTGGGATTGAGTTAAATATAAATTAAACATGTTTATATATATATTATTTATGTTTATTCTGGTATTGTATATGTATAAATAATATGTATATTTCAATGAACTATGTCAGTGTTTTAGATTTTAAGTATTGTACAACGTTCCACCCCACTTTTGTTATTATCTCCTCTGTTTGTAGGGTTGACTGGAAGAGATCCCTGACAGGGATAAGTCCGCCTTTGTACTAATGCTTTTTTATATGAATTGGACCTTTTTATGTACAATAAAGAATTTACTACTACTACTACTTATTTACAAAGTTTTGTGAAGAATAATAATGAATTATTCAACAATCATAGTCACAATTTCTGTTATGTCACAACAGAAATTGTGACTATGTTGCAAGTTTTTGGCAGGTGCTTATACTGAAAGGATTCCGGAATATCTATAACGATTGTTCTTACCTACCTAGATTTACTAAGAACAACTTTATTATGATGGTTTAGTTAATAATAACGATTTTTTTTGTCGGAATAGAACAGCTCTAGGTAGCTGTACATACATACGAGCTGAACAATTTTTGAATTGGAAGAAAATATATGTTTTTACGTTACTTACAATGAGAATTTGCCGTAATATCGGTGCATATATATATTTGCTAAAAAGTTTTAGATTGCTAAGTGGTAAGTACTTATATGTATGTTACAGAATGTCGGAAATAATTAAATATGTTCTCACCGGCTTCAGCACGCGCACTATGAAGAATGTTTTATATCCGGCTTGGCGGAGCATCTCCTCGCGGCGTTCCCCATGGGCAGGCTCCACTTCGAACTCATCATGGAGGAAACTCAGCGTCACTTCGGATATATGTACACGTCTGTAGATATATTTCAGAGTTGGTTACAAAATAATTTTGTTGTACCAGTTGTATTTAAAATCTTTCTCATATGCACAAAATAAATATAGGTACTTACCTATATTTATTTTGTGCATATGAGAAAGATTTTAAAGTGTATAGTGTGATATTGTTTATGCTCTTAATAAAGGCTTTCTACTTCTATTTAAGTCATGATTGAATCATTGCCGCCATCATTTAGTGGCGGCAACCAGCGTTTATTTAAATTTTTGCTTGCTGGTCCACCGTCAGTAAAGAATAATTAGAGTTGGTAAGTACTTATTTCTTTCTTTTATTCTGAGCCTCACCCTGCCATTCCGCTGCTCTCCATTTTGTTAGCAAGTTCCACATCTCGAGAATAAACATCAAACTGCCACTGTCTCTGCCCCAACACGCCAGCGAGCACCGCTCCTGTGTGTATCCCGACTCGCATGTCGACGGGGGAGTTGGTTGTTTGTTGCACATATCTATAATAAACACCAACATTAGTACATATTTTTACATACATCATTTTTTACATTAGGTAAACGAAACTCGAACCGGTGCAGATTTTCTTGTAACCCGATGACGCCAAATTACGTTCAAAATGGTGTGATGGGGTGGAAGTTTTGACTTAGATTACCAACTATGTTATATACTTGAATATAAATTCTTCGCATGTTTAAATTTATTCATAGAGAACAAAAGAGTGTTAACCCGATCGGTATAATTCATTTACGGGTTCGTTTTATTACATAAAATCAAGATCAGATCACGGCTAGGACCAACCTGCTTGCGAAGATGCCATTCACGAAGGCTATAACATATTAACAGTTAATAACATTTACGAAAAAGTGACATCTTTTTATGCCCTTTGAGTGAATTCGCAAAGGTGGCCTGACATAAATTAGTTATATACAGAGATTAGTTTTTAGTATAATGAAATTAAAATAACAGTCAAAGAAAAGTTCTTATTTTTTTTATTTATTTAACTTTATTACAAATGTAATAGGCGGATTTAAAGCCATAGGCTTTATCTACCAGTCAACCTACTGATGATGCCGAGATTAAGAAGTCTTTTGAAGGAGGCGCAAAATAATGTGATTTTGGAAGATATATTAATAATATAAGATATAAGAATATATTAATTAAAATAACAATAAATTTAAATAAAATTACATTAAAAATATACATATGTATGAAATATAGGTAATAACCAATACATATACTACATATATATTATTTGTATTCTATCTGACAGTTCTCGAAGATAATGTGCACGCACTGCACTTTTAAACGCTACTCGAGTACGAGCCTTCTGGATATTGATTGGTAGGGCGTTCCAAAGCTTTGCCGCTTGAACATCAAACGAACGTTCGAAGAACCCACTCCAGTGAAATGGTATATAGAGACGGAGATTGCTAGAAGAGCGAAGATTTTTGACATGGGTATCACCAAGAAAAGTGAATTTTGATTTTTGATGACGGAGTTTTAGGGTCAAAAAGAATTGAAAAGAGGGTTGTGAGAATATGCAGCTGGCGACGCTGACGAATAGGCAACCACTTTAGTTGAGTACGGTAAGCAGACACATGGTCGTACTTCCGAAGGCTATATATAAATCGAAGACAGTAATTTTGAAGTCTGTCGAGTTTATTTAGGAGGTCACAATTCAAGTCCGAGTAACACACATCCCCATAGTCTAGAATAGGGAGAATAAGAGTTTGAATGAGCATAGTTTTTACATTTACCGGAAGAAATTTTATAAATTTGTACAGGGAGCGCAATCCACTGGTGATCCTACGAGCAGACTCAGAAACTTGCACATTCCAGGCGAAATTGGTATCTATTTGTAGGCCCAGGTCTTTCACGCTGGAACTAAACGGAATGATGATGTTTTCATATAAAACTGGTTGTAAGGAGTCATTGTCAATACGACTTAAGAGACGTGGGCTGCCGATCAGTATAGCTTGACATTTGTTGGGATTAACAGTTACTCCAAAGCGCCGAGACCAGTCACCTACCGCCTTCAAATCAGCATTTATTCTTTCTACGGCGCTGTCTACCTGATCGACTTCAGTCTGAGTATAAAGTTGCAAGTCATCGGCATATAGATGATACGAGCACTGAAGTTCTTTGGTAATGAAATCTATAAAGATTGAAAACAATAGTGGAGAAAGAATTCCGCCTTGTGGTACGCCAGTATCAATGTTGTTCCAACTGGAAGTACGTTCGTCAAAACGAACTGA
This sequence comes from Acrobasis suavella, assembly GCA_943193695.1. Classification (NCBI taxonomy): domain Eukaryota; kingdom Metazoa; phylum Arthropoda; class Insecta; order Lepidoptera; family Pyralidae; genus Acrobasis; species Acrobasis suavella. The sequence goes on from OW971929.1 coordinate 12,172,023, forward strand.
CTGCTGACGACCACGAAGATAAGTAGAAAACCAATAAACTGCTGAAGGTGAAATGGAATGATGGGAGAGGATTGCTAGGAGGATGTCATGGTCAACGGTATTAAAGGCATTAGAAAAGTCCACTAAACCCAAGACAGTGAGTTTAGTATCCATACCGGCACTAATATCGTCGGTCACTTTAAGTAAAGCAGATATAGTGCTATGTCCAGGTCTAAAGCCAGATTGTAATGGATTCAACAGACCATTACCATGGAAAAATGAGGTGAGTTGCTTGTGGGCGCAAGCCTCGAGAACCTTGGACAAGAGCGGTAGAATTGAGATGGGACGAAAATGGCTGGGAAGGGAAGGATTAGAGATTTTGGGAAGAGGGCGAATATAGGCTTTACGCCAAAGGGTAGGAAATTGGGATGTTGACAGTGAGTAATTTATAATGTGGGTAATGGCTGGTAAAATAATATCAAAAATATTTTCAATCATGCGACGATTTACCTGGTCACAACCAGCAGCCCTGGTTTTTATTGCTAAGAATATTTTCTTAACCTCTTTCTGACTGACAGCAGTGAATTCAAATTAAGGAATGTTGGGACTTGGGAGAGATTGAATAAAATAAAATTCTTAGTTAGTAGTCATTTGTGTACTTATTATGTTTGTGTATAACAATATATTCCGTTATAACGCTTTAAAAACTATCCTGTAAATTTAGTTGTGTGTATATAATCTATCTAATCAGGAAGAATAATCCACTATGTTGGTGTCCATCGCCCCTTAGCTTATCCGACTCACTCTGCCGTCACCATACGGCCGGGTGTTTTCTATTATTCTAAGCAAATTCTAAGTTACTCAAACATGAAAATGTTAAATAATTATAGGTACATGATATATTTTACATATATATATGTAATGTCAGTCTTAAATACTATATTTAACTTAAAGTATCTACTTTTTCTCCATATTTTCTCTGTGAAGTAAGTAGTATATATTTTACCGCCTCATAAAATATTACATGGATATATATTTAAATCGTTTGATGATTACAAACTCACTTTATAGCTTTGACCATCGACAAGCCCATGTGTACACAAAGGACGGCGTGGTCGGGTCGTTCCACCGGAGCGCCGCTGATACAATAGTAACAATCGCCCAAAATTTTTATCCGCAGTTGTTGATATTTCTAGAACAAAAAAGCCGGTAGGTAAAGTGACAATGGAAAAATATACAAAACGTTTGGATTGTTCTCATTTACCTCGGCTAATCGATCGAACCGTGCAAACAACTCGTTAAGAATTGCAACAAGATCTTGTGCGGAGTAAGTGGAAGAAATAGCCGTGAAGCCCACGATGTCCGCATACAGGATGCTGGTAAAGCATGCAAAAAGTGATGTTAAAATAAGTACGTACATAGATATAAAACATAAATAGCATGACATAACCTTATCTATCCATTCTAAAAACTTACCTAACGTTCTCATGCCTTGACATATAAATTTTTTTGAACTGTGTATCAATGAGGCCCAGGTCTTGCCTCATTTGGACTGCCACGTGCTCGGGAAGTACGGATAACAGAAGACGTTCCTAAAATAATTTCCAATGTTATGGCTCATTACAACGTTCTACGAAAAAAAAACAATTAGGTTCTTACTTTACCGACATCAATTACATATTTTTTTTATTTACATTCGTTTGATTAAGTTATTTAGAAAAGCTTAGCAATGGAACCCTACCCTATATAAATAATATAATTAACAGAAATAAATGAATTATTTATCTAATCACTAAGCACAATATTCTACGGTTAGTAGATAATTAATTACATTTACTTGCAAAAAAATACCTTTACTTTTTAAATCGGTTAACTAAGAAAACCTACGTAAATACCTTTAGATTTGGTCATATACCTGCTCTTTACTTTGTTGCTCAATTGTGAGTTTATCTCCTAAACTCCGCTTTGTTTCCTGAAAGGAACTGCGCTGTTGTCGCTCGCTAATTGCGTACGCTGTTCCTCCTAGCATCGTAGCTCCAAGCAAGAGAGATCCGTTTGCTATTTGCTATAGAAACAAAATTTTAACTTCATACTGTGACAGTAACAACAAAATATCTACTCTACAAGTACTTATACATTTAAAAATTCTCACCTGCAAAGTAAAATCTTCCGCTATTCTGCTTTCTGATGTAGAGGCATTATAGTACTGTACTAGGAGGTAAGAAGAGAATGATAATAAACTATAGAATATTAAAAGCAAATAGTGAAATGGGAGGGTTGCCAGTGTGAAGTACTGCAGGACAACCGCCCAGCCCAGCAGTTCATTATAGGAGTCTCCGAGCCGTCGGGATACACTGACTAGGAGTTGGGCCCACAGGACGAGCCATGCAATATGAATAAGGGCAGGACGAGCGGTCCGAATGCAGATGTACACTGAAGCCAAGGTCATGTTGAGAAACAGCGCTATTGTAACTGAGGTGTACGCGAAGAACATGTCTCGCTCTCCCGGCACCACGGCCGCAAACAGCTGCAGCAACAAGCCGGTGACGAGCAGCCGAGGTATGGCGCGCTGTCGCTGACGTTGTGTGTACGCCGAGTACAGCTGTTCTTCTTCTCGGTCCTTGAATCCCCATGGTGGCAACAGACATGGCCAACCGGAGCATTTTTTTAGAGCTCGAGGTTCCGCCGACTTCTCCATTGTATTTTACACTGCTGCCATTTTCTATGACTTATCGGCTTTTCCTCGCCATTGTACTTACAGCTTTTATTGGAACGATGCTTTTTTTATTAGAGAATTATTTTAATAGGGTTTTTCTAACATTTATTGGTTTTAGAGCTTAGTCAAAGATAATATACAGTCTAAGCAGTGGGTAGGCAAGGCATAGTATAGGTAAGTAGGGTATCTGAATATTTGAAAATCACAACGCTGGGAATATAAATAAATCAATGCAAACGATGGTAACTTTAGGTGGTTTTTGCACAATGCCATCGTTACCACCGTTGAAACTTGCGCCTCTTTTATACCAATATCGATTGACCTTTTACTTGAGGACAATTATTATGATTATTAGATCTGCATTCACTTACGTGTTTACTAGGTACTATTAAATACTGTACTGGGACTAACAGCGGCGGTTTAGTCTACTCGTGATCATAGATACTTATTCCTAGATGCGTAGATATAACGTTCCTATAAAAATAATAATCGCGACCCCTAATACCTTTATTATAATAATTGTCTGGTAGAATTTCTGATCGCAAAGGTACCTGTTTCCTTAATTTTTTTCTACAGTGCTTATTTTTGTCCCTTATTCTATTTTTTCCACATTAATCATGCCAGCGAATAAATAAACAGCGGAATGTCCCTACCAGTAAACTGCGCTGAGAACTGACATGCAGAGCATTTGGCGTCAGAGTTCATCAAGCGGAGACTTTCCGTTACCGGCCTGATCGAGGACGCCTGTGTAATGAATAAATTACACGCTGAAACATTGTTCCGATACTCATTCATTAACTGGGCCGTCCATAGTCATTGCCGGCTCGTTTGTCCATAGATACATACATACCTACTAATTTAAATATTGACAATGTTATGTACGACGCACATAATAGCGTGACCGTGAAACTCGACTCACATCAACGACAAGTTACTTGTTTCACTTATTTTTACTTACTAATTGCCGCTTGGTCCAGCAAAGATTAGTAGAATTGAAAAGGAACTACTTTCAACTGGTACTCTTGTCTAGCCATCTTACTTGAAGTTCGATATGCCGTCCATGCTAAAATACCTACTAGAAAAAATATATAACACGCAGTTAGCGTTGATGGACATCCACCCACCATCTTCATGCTAATATGTACAATGCGACACAAATAAGTTGAATAATACAATAATTGGCCAAGTGCGTGTCGGGCCACGCGCAGTTTAGGGTTCCGTAGTTACGCCGCGCGCGCGAAAAACTGCGGACGGACAGACAGACAGACAGACATTCAGACAGACAGACAGACATCGCGAAACTATGAGGGTTACTTGTTTACTACAGAACCCTAAAAATGGCGGACTTCAAAGCATTTGTGTACAAATTCCCGGCATGTAGGTCGAACCAATATGGCGGTTATCGGCGCAGGTACAAATAATGAGCCGACAACCGCCATGTTGGTTAAATATACGTGTCGGGAATTCGTACAAAAATGCTTTGAAGTCCGCCATTTTTGTTCAACTTATTTGTGTCACATTGAACAGCTTATTCAAGCCAAACTTAACGAGGAGAACTATTGCTCTTGAAGCATGTCAATATATTATCGTAAAAGATAATAGTTGAAAAACCTCTAAATATTCATCGAGATCTAAGCCGTTCCTAAAAAAACATGTACTACTTTTATATGTAATATAGAAATTAATTTGCTATGATGCAAAAGACAAACAGTCTTACAGAGTAAAATGTACTCAGTCTTTTCCGATAATGTGGCAAAATTTTAATTTTATCATTCTTGAATTGAAGCAAGTCTTAATCAAGGTCATATGTCTACTGCATATACGATATAATAAAAAGTTTAGATAAAAAATATAAAACTAATAGCACAGTTATATTAGATGATGAAGGCAAACTTTTAACAAATAACAAAGACATAGTTCAGCAATGGAAAAATATATAAATAAATTATATGATGGTGAAGAAAATGCAGATTTGGAAAATGAAGAAAACATAGATGAAAATGACCTAGGTCCACCAATACTCAGGGAAGAATTTAATAGAGCTATAGATAATATTAAAAATGGCAAAGCTGCAGGAGAAGATAAATTATACATTAAAATGATCAAATATATACACTATCAACCACAATTAGATATTATTTTTGAGTTAATACAGCAAATGTACCTAACAGGAATTGTGCCTACAGAATTTCAAACAAGTAAATTAGTGACCTTACCTAAACAACCTAACACATCAAAATGTGATGAATATAGAACTTTAAGTCTTATTTCTCAAATGTCTAAAATTCTATTAAAAATAATGTAACGACGCATTAGACCTAAAACAGAGGCATATATTGGAGAAGACCAGTATGGATTTAGACAGAGGCATAGGAGAAGCAATATTAGCACTAAGATTAGTAAAAGACAGGAGAATAGACTTAGGTTTAGACATACATGTGGCCTTCATAGATTTAGAAAAAGCATTTGACAAAGAAAATTGGAAAAGAATGATGAAAGTATTAAAATTAGCAGGACTTGATTACAGAGACAGGCGCATTATATTTGAACTGTATAAAAACCAGGAATCATTAATTAAAATAGGTGAAGAGAAAACAAAGGCAAGAATAAGACAAGGAGTCCGTCAAGGATGTCCCTTGTCACCTACTATTTTTGATATATTTATTGAATGTGCAATAGTTAACTTCCTCGAAATGGATATGGGTGGAGTTAAGATTGGAAAGACAGTGTATTTCATACGTTTCGCAGATGACATTGCAGCCGTGGCAGAAGATGCTAAACAACTAGAGCGTTCAGTGTATGAAGTGTTCCATGATTTTGCATAAAAAATTAATACTTCCAAAACAAAAACTTTTTGAAATATTTAGGTAGTACAATAACAAATGACTCAAGATGCTCCAAATACATTATTCAAAGAATAACCATAGCCAAAAAACAATTTAATAACAAAAAGTCACTATTTAAATCAAAAATATCCAAAAAACTAAGAAAACGACTCATAAAAGTATATATTTGAAGCATAGCCCTATATAGCTGCGAATCATAGACAATGAGAAAGAAAGATAGAGTTAGATTAGAAGCGTTTGAGATGTGGTGTGCTGGCGGCGAATGAAGGGCATTAGTTGAACGGAAAAGAAAACGAATGAGGAGGTGCTGGCACTTGTTGGAGAGAAACGAAAACTACTTCAAACTATTAATGCTAGGAGAGGGAAAATGTTAGGACACCTAATTAGACATGATGAATTTTTAAAAGTAACATTGAAGGGGAAAATAGAAGGAAGAAGAGGTAAAGGAAGACCTAGAGATAGTTTTATAAAACAACTAAAGGATTAAATTAATGTTTCAACCTACAAGGATGTTAAGGAGTTGAATTTAGACAGAGAGAGATGGAAGGCATTAGTTGCTCCACAGACAAGAGCTTAGCTCTTTAATAATAATAATAAGAAGAATTGTTGCGCTACCATATGAGCTCTACATATTTTTGTTTTGAAAGCAAATAAGAGTACCTAGTTGTCAATGATGTTCACAATCTGTTGATTTGATTCATTCTGCTTCATATTTGTACACATATTTTTGATTAGCAATCTACACACATGTGTACAGCACACATAAACCTCGAGTCAGAAAAGCTCTATAAATTACGTGCGTATGCTGTAAAAATTGCAAATTTTTAGCTTCAAATATACGAAGGTTTATTTTCTACGACAAATTTTCTACACTGAATTCAATCTATGATGCTTTTACCTAAATTTCATAAGAATCATACTTTTGCTCACGAAAGAAACCTGTACTCGTATGTAGTAAAGTTAACAAAATTTTATCCACAGAGAAACAGACAAACAATGTCAGTACCTCGTTAGGCATTTATTGATTGTTGCTGATACAAATCTGGACTAGCTCATCAACAAATAACGAAGTGATACCTTGAACATAAAATACGAGTAGGCATGTTACTACTGGGGCGCGGCAGTGCCTACCAAATTCTACCTGTAGCGTAGCACTGATTTTTTACAAAGTTTTGCAGATTTTTGTTTTGGGCCCCTGAAATTTGGAGTTTAGCCTAAAAACGCATGATAGTACTTACTGGACTGCATACTTCCTGTGACTGAAATGATACTAGTAGGTTGTATAAATCCTTCCATTACCAATCTCTTTCATAATTCTATCTTAGTCTTATTTTTACAGTCTGAAACTGAATTAGGGGCAACATTCAACTCTATAAGTCTTACCACACTTAACATAATGTTCATTCTTGCCATTCTTGGGATTAGCCGAGGCATCCCTCATTTACAATTATGCCTAGATCAAACTACTATTTAGGCTGATATATTACCAGACCACTGTACTCTCTTCTAAAAAAAAACTGCACAATAACTAGCATACGTATCCCTTACTCTCTTCTAAAAAAAACTGCACAATAACTAGCATACGTATCCCTGGAAGTAAATGGGCGACGATAGTGTGATAATAGCACGACTAACTAGATCACTGCACCAAGCAACTCAAACTTGTTACCATCGCCATGCCAACTTGTTGAAATAGGTACTTGTTTGTATACCTCACTCAGACGATATAAAGGAAAGATACAGGCAATAGAAGGGACGAGACAAATGAAATAAAACATGGATCTTGATGGATCCCACTTCTTTTATCTTATTCGGTAGGTATATTTGTTTTTCTCAATCACAAGATATTACGGATTTAGTTCGAGACAAGGGGCTTAGAGCTTAACTCGCATTTAGTGAAGATATAGTAAGTGAGTAAGAAATGATTTGATTGAAAAAAATAATATTCACATCGTTTGCGCTACAAAATAAAATAAGTAAGGTAACAAAAATGTGTTTATTGCCAATAAGGTCTCCAGTTCAACTATAATTATATGCTATAACAGTCAGCCATATTTGTTTATATTTAACCTAGTTACCATTTGTTTATATTTCAGCTAGTGCCAGAGTAATGAATCAATACGAGTATATACCTACCTAGTAGCATTGTGGTTTATCAAATGCATTATAAATGAAATTGACACTTGTTGAGGAAGAGACGAGTTTTTGTAGTGATTCTATTTTTGAAACTTCAGTATTGTGTTTATATAGTATTTTATACAACAGTTGTATAAGAAGAGTCAAAAAATGCGAGTGGCGCAGGTTACGAATGTTACGATGCAAGCCTTAGCGAGCATCTTTTGGTGAAATAACGACATATGTGCTATTATATTAGGAATAAAGTAGGTATAGACTTTTCTGTTCAATTCAAATATATCTCTATTATCATAGGATATTTATAATATCTCTTAATAATCGTCACTTTGTTTTGTTTCACAATAATTGTTGACGTCAAAAAGTTATCTATGTTCTTATATTAGTGTTCGGGACCATTTAAAAGACAGGTAACAGTACAGGAGTAGAAAAAAGAATTTACCTATTCCTAAATACAATCGGTTTGAAATCTATAATGAGATTTGCATAATTATCTGACGAGACTTGGCTCACTTTTGTACTTTTATGTATTCTGTGTGTTTGTTCCAAGTTAGTTCCAAATCAGTCAGTTAATTTGCAGGATTCTTCTATTTCTTCGCTGCGCTCTTGTCGGTGGAATGTTTTCCATGTTTTTCTTTGCGGAATTGAGAATCAAATATTAGATTCAAAGATTCAAATGTTTATTCAGTAATAAGACCTTTACAGGCACTTTTACACGTCAATAAGTATGATTTACGTTACGTGTAAAGTATATAAAATTTAATTTATTTTTAAAGAAAAGCTACCGATACCAGCACTTTGTAACGACAACTGCTGAGAAGAAACTCTGAAAGAAACTAATTTTCACAGTATTGGTCGCCTATTCGCCAAAAGGGCTTTGTCATATTATTATTATTGTCTTTTAATTAATAAATATTTAAAATATAATACAATGTTGACACATTATAACACGTAATGCTAGCAAACAAGTAAACAAACATAAATTATGTAATAAAATATAAATAATACAAAGTGGTCAAAAAAGCGAAGCAGAGCTGACGTCCCTCCCGGCAGCACCCGTTCACGTTTTGACGCAAGGATCAGCCATCGTTAAACTCAACCATATTAGAGGGAATCCTACTCGTATCAACTCCCATGTTCATAAATATAGTAGGTACCTATTCTACCAAATTCAGGAGTGTTAGTTCTTTGGTAAAATTTTAAGGCTATGTAGTCAAGTAGAAATAGAAATAAGTAAGCAAGTATTTGTTTACCTATTCTACGGTAGTATTAGATTTTTAAAATTATGTATGTAGTATTATTGACAGAGTATATTATATCGGTCAAATTATAATTTGGAAAAAATATTTTCTTAATTCGAAGGACATTGTATGATTTTAACGGATCACTTGACAAACATCTCATTTTAATGTTACTTTATAAGTAAATCATTTCACAAAATACAGACTTCGCGAATTTTTAAGTGCTTTGAAAATATTCAACTGTTTAACTATCATTTCAAAAATATTCATTTGACATAGTATTTTGTTTGTCAAATTTGCGATTGCACAAAATGACGCTGCAAGAACATTCTTAGTGGCATTCATGCAACATATTTGCGAAATGAGATATTTGATCATGTTTGTCAAATTATAACTTTTTATAATTGTATTTTTCAAATAGTCATTTGTCATTCGTTTTTTGTCTAATGACTGGATACTCGTACGATTTAGCACCCTTTTTCTTTTTTGCATATTAATTACGTCTACGAGTACCAACCACTGTAAATCTTACAACGGGGTTTTTTTAGATTATCTTTTATCCTACCAGGTTAGTGCTATTCAATTTGTACTTACGATTTTATTATACTCCCAGATACTTACTTAAGTATACTTCTTTACTTTCAATAACAAACCTATAAATCTATCCTCTACATATGATTTTCTTGGAAAGCAATAAGGTCAACCGATATCAGTATCTATTATAAATATATATCCGTCATCCAATTTTCATAAAGAAGGGGCAAGATGTAAGCCACCACTTGTCCGTGAGTGATTTCATATTATACCTATATACCTAGGTATGTGATTTCATAGATAAATTAGTGCTGAAGTACTCTAAGTTTGTGTAGAAAAGCTCTGTAAAGCTAAACCTATCCTTACCAATGTCTTTCATCAACATTCGAATTTCAGTAAATACACAAAATATTATTTGAAAGATTTTTTCAGTTAATCTGAAGTAAAATATCCTTAGGAAGTTTAAATAACAATGAATACCTACTGAAATGTTATTAAATTCAGTGTTACTTAAATAGGTAATTTAGATTTTATGTCATCATTCGTTACCCTATTTATTAATGTGATAATTTTTCCCGCCGAAATTAATGTCTGGATGATGTAAGCAATCTCCTTAAAAGACTTACTATTGACTCATAAACGTTAGAACCACTGTGAAGATTAAATAAGTCACGAGCTAGGGAAGAAAAGATGTGATAATGCGATTAATAAAGGAATATCTGTCGTGGAATATTGCACTATAACGTCCCCGAAATATTGAGCGAGTCGGTTGGCGAGGGCGCGCGCGGGTGTTGTATCGGCGGAGGCGCGGAGGCGGTGCGCGCACGTGGCCGCGTGCGACTGCCGCGCGGCGCTGCTCGCCGTCGGCCGCGGCCGCCGCCCACCGCGCCGCCCGAGCCGCCCCAGATGAACGACCCGCGGCCCGCGCCCGCCCGACCCACATTGATTCTAGTCTTGTTCGTTAACATGTAGCGCCTCTGCCTCACATCTACGAACAATCACATTACTGAAACTGCTAGTTACCACACGTTGCGAATACCTCCCTTCAAATTCCAGCCATTCTTTGTTATTTAACATTGCTAGCTTTTGCATTAGCTAACAATGACAAGTATCTACTACTATTTTATTTTGATAAAATGTCCTATTCATTGATTAGTATTTATATTTGTTTGCCTTTAGGGAGCTTGAAAACTTATTAGCCATTTTATGCATATGTGCTATCAGAAAAGAGCAAGAACTAAACTACATTTTCATTTTTGGTTTTGTGGAATTTGTTACAATCTTTAATAGGGTCTCGATACCGCGCTTTCGACCCTCGGCTAGTTTAAGATGGGATACTGTCCTTTTCAAATTATCCTCAGGAAAATAAAAGATGTTTATCTGTATCAAGTAGGGAAGTAGGTACTAGTAAGTAGGGAAGTAGTACTGCAAGTTTCTTCAAATACTACGAACGTACCACTACGAGGTGCTACGAACTGAGTACTACAAATGTTAAGTACGAGCCGCTTACGAACTCCAATATAACAAATGCTACGAAAAAGCAGCTATGCTATCGTGCCGCGTCGCGCGACGTATATTCAAGCTGCTACGACGCGCTACGTACAAGCCGCTATGAGGCGCTCTGTAGGTAAAAGCTGCTCCACTCCAAGCCGCTACGAAATATCTTCTATAAACGCCGGAAGCAATATCGAGTTTCTTCGAGATGCTATGTTCTGACTACTACAACGACAAATACTACTAGCGAGTGCCTACAACTTGCAACTACAAATTCTACAGGCAAGACGCTATAATGCTACAAGTTAACTACAACAAATACTGCGAGTGAGAGTCTACGAGATGGTACGCGAACTGAGTCTTGGGGCGTTTCGCACCACGAGTTATTCGAACCGCGGTCCGAATCGCCCAAGTACTATTTTTGAATAGGGCGATTCACACCACAGTGGTTGCAGCGGTGCGAATAACCCAAGGTATCTTTTGGAATGGGTCGATTCGGACCACTGAGCGAAAGTACTTAATAATCATATCGTGTATCTTGATTTCAACTCATAGAAATAATTAAAGATTTCTAATCATTTGGACAGACGATTAGAAAAGTGGTAAGTGTAAAAAAATATGCGATTTAGAAATCATGTTTAATATACAGTCAGTTTCATCAACATTTAACAGTTTCATGATTTACATTGTAATTTACTTATAACTACTTAGTTAAATATGTACAATCAAATTGTATAACAAGTGTATATTAATATTAGCTATATTTTTTTTTTGTTAGACGGTAATGGTTTAAAATCACAGTTTGATCAACATCATACATTTAACTTAAAACTAACTCTCATTAATCAGAGATTTACATTACAATTTACTTATAATTAGTTAAATAAGGGCAATCACAGGTGTAACAAGTGTTAATTCACAAAAAAAGAATCGGCCAAAACTGACCTAATCCGTATGTATTAATACTGGTTACATTTTTGTAGTAAGACGGTAATGGTTTAAAATCACAGTTTAATCAACATTATAACTTAATTCTAACTCTTGCTAATCACAGATTATGATATTCATTATAATTTACTTATCAAAAATCAACAAAGATAAAGAAACTTGTAAAATCAATAAAAAGAAAAAAAAAGTATAACTACTTAAACTAAAATCTTAATTTTTCTAAGCAATGGCCCACAGTTATACTACCAGATAACAACTGTTGTATGATATTATGAATTCTTTGGTTCATTTCTATGGTGTCTATTTTTCTTTTTGAAATTTGTATGTCACCTGGTCTGTTTGATTTACTAAAGTAAAAGTTGGCGTCTTTTTTTATTCCATTGAGGAATTGTGCAATATTGGGTTTTTCTGTAATGATTTTCTTTATTTTTGCATTCCATGACTCCACCATATTATTGGTTCTGTCACATTGTTTATATATATTCCATGTCTTTGAGAGTACCTCATGTTCAAGCCATGTTTGAACAAAATAATCATTGAATTTAGTGACTTCCATATTGTTTGGACTTTCACTCATCACATATAGCCACCCTTCATCCAAAAAGTCTGGGGGTAGATGTGCCAATTGTGTGCATAGTTTCACATGGATTACCCCCAGTTTTGATTTGACTACTCCCAACTGCTTAGCTTTACGCCATAAACAGCGGTTAAAGTGAAAATAACAACCAAGTATTTTCACTTCTGGAAATAAATCTTTTATTGCCAATATCGCAGTCACTTCAAAGTCCATTGAAATTTCTGTAGGCTGCCATTCTTTAACTTGGCTTTTTATCATTTGAAATAAAATTTCATATGTAGCCCTTGTTTTGTCGGGAAGCAACGCATATAGCACGGGAACTACATTGGCATATTCTTGGTTGCTGCCAATATCTGCATGAATAGTGTATACCTGACAGAAACACTTTGGACAAATTTTGAATGTACCATCAATGAGATATTTTGTCGATTTTTTCAAATATTTGACCATTTCTTTCTTTGCGAAAATAAGGATTCGCTTCTGTTTTTCTTTATATTCCGCAAACAATAAATCTTCGTACCGTTTTGGCACCTCGAGTTCACAGGCTTTATGAAAGTTAAGTTTCTTAGCACCTTGCGATTCATTTCTGAGTTTGTAAAGTTTTTTCTTGATATTATCAAACTGAGGTAAAGGATTTAATAAATCTATTCCTTTATTGATAAGATTTTGTACAGCGTCCCCGTAAATTTGCGTTACTGGTTTATTAATGTTCTTTTGCAATGTTTCAGTACATAAATACATCTCTCGATCTATTTCCATGTCTGCTTCTCCTCTAGGTGGATGGTTATGGGAAGTCTCATGTAGTATTATAAATGGATTTGGTTTCACTTTGAGTGTTGCATTGCACTTACTAGAGTCTTTATTAGTACACCTCCATAAGTCAGACCCATCCTTGTTTGTTCTCTTCAACACATAGTTATATCCAGCGCGACAGAGCATTTGCCTCCCTCTCTTTGTTTTTTGAAAGACGACAGTGCTAGGCTCACCATGTGAAGTTGAAGGGTGACCAGACATTTTTACAGAACTGAAACAGCGACCTAAAAAAAATAATAGTTTTGATGTACTTAACAATTATTTTACAATACAACTATTATTTCTTATTTTACAACTATTATTTCTTATGTTACAACTATTATTTCTTATTTATTTATTATCTTTACAATTATTATTTACAATTTAACGGTGAAATGTGCATGTCATCATCATCATGCATTAAATAAAAGAAACAAATTATAGTTATATAAATTTATCTTTAAAATGTATATTTTAAAGATAAATTTAAAGAAACGGAACAATAGCCTTAATGTATATCAATTGATTTAGCAATTGATCAATACTTGGTAGGCTTTGGGAAGTAATATCAAGTTCAGGCAGCTTTTTGGTTATTTCATTATACAAACTTCGATAGATTATAATCTAAGAAAAAAACGTGTTTAAATTTTACTTTATAGCGATCACTTGTTTCATATATACATCCAAAAGATACATCCAAAAGATCTATTAAAAACAAAACATTTTATTTATTTCTAGTTATTTTTTAAATAAAAAATTGCTATTTAAACACATTTTTTCTCCCAATACCATGTCTTTTAAATGAATTTTTTTTACATTGTACTATATAGGTGCAAATTTGATATTAAATAAAAAACATAGAAAAATGGAAATGCTATATTGTTATGTATATAAATTATCATGGTTTCTATTACCTACTTAATAATGAATTTGCAATAAATGTAGTTGTACTTACCATATAAAATCAACACATCACAACATTTGAATAACAAATTATTCAGTCACATCACCACTCTCAAAGTTGATAAGACACTGTGACGTCTTCAATGACCAAAGTGCAAGCAAAATGACACTAGAAGCATCTACCAATCAGAAACAAGTGTTCCTGCGGCTGTAGGGTTGTTCTATTGTTTATGTGACCGGTAAGTCAACTTTTTACCAAAGGGATAATAAATTTTACCTGAGATTCTTGGAATGTACTTGCGTGTGCACACCATCACCTTTTTTCATGTATTTGATGTATGTTTACTACATTTTAAGCCAATCAATATATTTAGTAAGTAAAAAAAATGTAAAATGCAATTGCATCAATACTTAATATGTAGCGGGCCTACGATATCTTTTATCATTTTGTGCCTGGTTGTACTGTACGAAATGTACAATAAAAACTACATCTCTTCTGTCAGACTTCACCTATCCAAAATTAGAAATGTTTTTTCCTTATATTGTGGTCCGAATCAACCCATTACCAAAAGTTCTTGGGCGATTCGAACCGCGGTGCGAAAGGACACATTCAAAAAGAGCTCTTGGGCGATTCATACCGCGGTTCGAACCGGTCACGGTGCGAAACGACTATACACCCAACGCGGCGGAGGGGCGTTCTCTTTATCCGTAATAAAATAATGAGCGAATGTCTATAATATAAATATGTATATGTAAGTCTATCCTTCTACATAAAGAACAGAACATGCTACACAATTTCATCTCTCTAATTCTCTAATTTCAGTTTTATTATTTAATACAGAATCCTAAATACAACTGATTTATATCTACTGTAAGTAGTGGAACGGAACGTGCTGCGCTAGAATCTGAGTTACTACTTTGTACAACTTGGGTCCACTACGATGACGATCACCGCCTCATAATAATTATAATCAGGACTCACCAAGTTCAAGATAAAGATTTATAGTAAGAGAGGTCTCATGGTAAATTAAGGTATTTATAATTTATTTCGTAAGTTTATAGATAATTCAAATAGGTAGTGTTAAGTTTATAGATAATTCAAATAGGTAGTGTTTAAGATGTTACATCTTGGTGCAAAGTATCCAGGATGTATCATTCAGGTTGTTACAGTATGTTATGTTAGTAGTTGTATAGGTCTATATTGATGTTGTTTTGCGTATCGCCCAAACCGTGTTATAAGCATGATTTTTTGTATGAGAGATCAGTCGCAATAATACACTCGTACAGAGCACACAGTGTTTTACTTAGAAATTTCCTCCAAACGAAAGTGAACCTTACGCACCAAAACATAATCTAAATATGATCTTAAATTTGACTAGGTACGAGTACCTATCTGTTCTTTTCTATTATTTTTTAGTCTTACATAAAATAACTAACGACACATTCATTATTTTACTTAGTCTAATTATGTTTCCTATTTTTGTAAAACAACAACACACAAGCTTAGTTTTTAATTATTCTGATATGTTTTCTTTATGTAAGTAATTTGAAATTAATTAATTTTTAATTTAAAAAATCATTTTAAATTTGTGAGACGAATATTGCCAGTTGTGTTGTGTCGTTGTGTGTGAATCACACATTACTCCAAGGGCTTATAATTATGAGTCTGAATAATATTATTTCTGTACTTTTTTTTAAGTTAATTAGCTTATTCATAAGATTAATGTTTTTGAATATAATCAATAAAAGTTTTATAATTAATTTGATACTTTTATTTGAGAGGAAACCACTGAATTTGTTGACGTTATTGGAACCAAATAATATGAGAAAACGTACGTAAATGTAAATTTCTCGACAACCCGAGAAGCCCCGAGAAATTAGTCCTCGAGAATTCTCGAGACCCGAGATATTGAAAAGCTCGAGAAATCATGAACCCTAAGTGGAATGAAGGTAAGGAAGTTAAGTTCATAATTTTATTAGACCAAGTTTGGATTATTTTTATGTATGTTGATTATAATAATATTAAGAAGGTAATGCATGCATGCCTATGCATACAATGTGTAAAAATGGAGTGGAACGATAAAATGGTGTAAGAATTTTTGTTTTTCTTTCTAGGTTACTTTTTAGGTTTCAATAAATGCATTATGTAATTGTAAGCACACATGTAAAAGTAAAGAAAGTCGTCGTCTATATTTATATGCCTAGATAACGCCATCTTAGATTATTGCACGGTAGTTCGTGAAAAATAACGATTCGCGATAACTTTTTAGTGTAAAAAACGTACGAAGCTTCGCCGCGCATTGCTTCGGGAGTTTCGGGACGATAGCCGCAAGTGCGGCCCAAGCATGACTGAAAGCGCGCATGTCTGGACGGCGCGGGTTTTAAACGCGTGACTCTAAAACCAGCCTAATAAAAAGTCAGCATCGTCATATCAGCCTCAGGAAGTCCACTGTTGGACATAGGCCTCCCAAAAGGATTTTAAAAACGACCGATCGGAAGCGTTTGCATTTCCTGCAACCTTGCTCAGGTCATCTGACCATCTAGCAGATGGGTGTCCTACGATGCGCTTGCCGGTACGTGGCCGCCATTCGAAAACTTTTCTGCCCCATTGGCCATCGGCTCTTCGTGCTTTGTGCCCCGCCCACTGCCACTTCAATAAACTAATCCGCCTCCGCTAATTTAAACTAATAAAAAGTAATGGTTATTAATTTTTACCTTTAAGCATCAACAGGAAGTTGATAAATTACAATGTTGTTTTATCACCGTTGAGTTTAGGGACTTATAAACACTGCAGTATGCATGTTGTCGGGAAGACGCCATTATTAAATATAGTAAGTTTGTACCGAGCTACTTATTTACGGAATCGCAACGGGGGCGAATAGCG
Source organism: Acrobasis suavella (assembly GCA_943193695.1). Taxonomy (NCBI): domain Eukaryota; kingdom Metazoa; phylum Arthropoda; class Insecta; order Lepidoptera; family Pyralidae; genus Acrobasis; species Acrobasis suavella. Next base: position 12,189,070 of record OW971929.1, read on the forward strand.
CGGCAAACACAGAAAGTACCTGCTCGACCAGCGACCAGACTCGGCGACCCGTGAGAGCAAGGTTCAGTTTGGCATCAGTTCGGTCTATCATTCTGGATTGACTTGACTGGTGCCAGAATGATGGATGATTTTCACGGTCAATCAAGACTGACAGCAGACTGATAAAAAGTACGTCAGTCGCCGTACTCACCGTTTAGTCAGCTCGTAGCTGTGTCACGTGACGGGTATTGCTCCATTCAGTCGCGGACGGTGATTGACGCGAAAATGATACGAGCGGGTTACACGATCAGTCTCCCATCAGTCTTTCATCATTCAAAACGGACTGACAAAATTATTTAAAATATTTAATTTTCATCAGTCCACACCATCAGTCTGTCAGTTCGTGGGTTACACAATCATTCTCCGATCATTCTATACAGACTGATAGACTGAACTGTTGCCAAACTGAGCGTGTAACCTTGCTCTGACGTGCGGCGCGGCGTGACACTGCATAGTTTTGTCTTGCCACTATTGGTTAGCGGGTTGTAAACGCTTGGCTGTGTGCGTGCGAAGATTCTGGCGTTAGTATGGAGTACTTTTACTGTATAGTACTCGTATATGTCTACTGTGATTATGACGAGTCACAATGCGCGCGGAGTAAGAAAACTTCACTCCGATCCCCTACCCCAGGCGGGTTGTAAGGCTCTGCCTCCCGGACGTTCTCTACACTAGTGTACTTAAGGAACAAATGTGCCTAGGCTTATCCTTTGATCCGAAAAATATTGGCTCCCATACATTGAATGGATATAATGACCCCACGATACGAGGATTTCCAGCCTATGGTTGGTAACTTGGTAGGTAGGTACCGAGAAAAATAACGTTAGGTAGGTGTGGTCCTATATCAGACTAAAATAGGACTGCTCAAGTATTCCAGTGGATTTCGTATGATCTAAGGATGTAGTAGAAGGCGACTTCAAGCTAAACCAAGATTAAACATCAATATGACCTCCCCAACCCTTATGGCCAACCTAAAAAGTGTAGGCCATATCCTCTGGCACTCTGGCAGCTCTAGCCAATGGGGGCTATCGTTTTTATGAGCACCAGTTGGCGCCACTGTTGCTTAAGGTCCATAGACCTAAAAAATTTTTTACTACGTAAGGCCCACTACTCAAGGGCCTGACACGCTTTGATAGAGCGAGATAGTCTTATTGAGATTTCTAAAAGAAGAAAAAGGAAAGAGTGCCATGTTTTGTCTCTATCACCGACCGAACATTTTTTCATGATCGGGTTATAGGCACACTTCAAATTGCATATATTTAAAGTGTGCCTATAACCCGACCATAAAAAAAATATACGTAGAATCATTGATATGTCTTTCTCTTACCCCTAGACGCTCGGTGGCAAATCTACACTACATGTATTTGCTAACCCCTTTATTCATAAAAAAATACAAACGGTTGCTAAACCTGTTTTAGTTAAAATATGTTTTGTCTCGCTCTTGCAAAGTCAAATATTGAAAGGAGTGAAAGGGCAAAACATATTTTAACTAAAATAGGTTTAGCAAACGTTTGTAATTTTTTATGAATAAGAGGGTTAATCTTTGGTAAGGCCCAATGTACGGCTGTGAGTCATTGTTAATATGGACGCGATAAAGTTTTTAGTTTCAAATCAATATATAACACCATACCGTAAAAATGTCGAGCATTGTATCTCGCAATCTTAGTTTGTTCTGAAAAACAAAAGGGAATAAGTTTCCGAAGAAAAAATCGGTCTCAAAGCAGTGGGACAAATTATACCACTTCAAATCGTTCGCGTGTTTCTAAACAACAATTCAGTTCAGCCCTGAAGATTATGCGTTCCTAGAAGCAAATGCCGAAAATCTTAAGTAAAAATATTTGTCCGTGATAATATTACACGTAGTTCCTTTGAATTTAAGACGAAGTGGTAGCTAAAGTGGCGCCCTCATTTGAAATAAATTCTTTAAATCTAAATATGGTGATAATTAAAAATTTGATTTGTATCAATGTCTAGAAAGACCTTTAAACTATTTTATGAATAACCTTTGAAATTATTACTAATAGTCCGTCTAGTTTTAAAACGGGTTTTCGCCAAAAGTGGCCACTTTTGGCGAAAAACAGTTTTAAAACTAGACGGACCTGCAAACCGCAGATTGATAAGACGTTTTGTACCAATATTATTCCTTTTGCCTCCCACAAAGCCGCGATCTTTCGAAAGATCTCCTCCAGTGTAGGCAATCAGCCTGGGAGAGAGCGGGTCACCCTGCTTCACGCCCTTCTCTATTTTGAATGAAGTTCCTGATGATTGAGTTTGGATATTTGCAGTGCTGGTATTATAAATAATATATATTTTCTAAGAGTTCTACGTGGGGCGCACTATAAGTTTCCGGAATGAATATGAAAAAATACTATTAAAGGTACAAAATTAATTTATTGTTTTTCAAAATAATCTCCCTTGGCGTCTATGCACTTTTTCATTCGATGAAACCAGTTTTGAAAACTTTTGTGCCACTCCTCTGTGGTGACCTCTGAAACGTGTTTTTCATACTCCTCGACAGCCTCTTCTGGTGATGAAAATCGTTGACCGCGTAATTGGTTCTTAATTTTTGGGAACAGAAAAAAGTCACAAGGTGCCAGGTCGGGACTGTATGCAGGATGACTCATGAGTTCTACATTTTTCGCCTTCAAAAAGTCGTTTGTCTGTCTGGCCGTGTGAGAACTAGCATTGTCGTGGTGCAGGATGATACGGCGTTTACGGTTATTTTTACGGAGTTCGTCAATAACTTCCGGCAAACAAATGGTCGTGTACCAGTCACTATTCACTGTACGACGATTCTCTAAAGCAACAGTAGCCACGTGTCCAGTTTTATTAAAAAAAGAAGCAATCATCCGCTTAGATGCACTTTTCACGCGCGCCACTTTGGTTGGTTTCGGCTCATCTTGAAAGACCCATACGCTCGATTGCTGCTTTGTTTTGGGATCGTAGCAAAAAATCCATGTTTCGTCACCTGTTACTATGTCCCACACTAAATTTGACGCACCTTCGTTGAATCTGGTAAGCATGGCACTGCACCAAGTGACGCGGTCCGTTTTTTGAGCCTCGGTCAAGTTGTATGGGATCCACCGCGAGCACAGCTTTCTCACACCCAAATGTTTGTGTAGGATTAATTGTATTTGACTCATGCCTATTTCTAAGGATGCGCGATTTTCATGGTAGGTCACATGCCTGTCTGTTTCAATCATACGGCGCACAGCATCGATGTTTTTGTTGGTCACAGCGGTGGACGGCCGACCATCGCGAGATTCGTCACTGAGATTGATACGACCACGCTTGAATTCTGCAAACCAGCTATAAACAGTTGTCTTGCATGGTGCTTCATTGCCAAAAACTGTTTCAAGCCGAGCGATGCTCTGTTGAGCTGTCAAATTACACTTAAAATCGTAGAAAATCATACTACGAAAATTTTCCCGTGTTAAATCCATGTTGATGCAGACACACAATTTTTTAAATGGCGCCACAAGGTAAAAACAAAAGACAGTCAGATGAAACAAACTGCATTCTACAGCCAAAGAGTTCTATTTTCAAATGTTGCAATAAATTTTTAAATATTGTTTATGTAAGTGGCCAGTTCCGGAAACTTATAGTGCGCCCTATGTATGTACGTTTTGTCAATGTTTTGGTTTTCTAAAGCTGTAAATATGGCTATATGTTTAAGGATGTCGAATGCTTTCGTATAATCCACGAAGGCAATATAGAGAGGTTTATTATTGGGAGATCAGACCTAATAGTCGGTAGTTATTAATGGAGATTCGTTCATTTCCGGAAAACTATGATCTCCTTTTTTATGTAGCAGAACGATTTTTGAATGACACTTTTTTCCGGGAGTAGCCAGTGAGAAGAATAGAATTAAAAAGGTTAGTTAGGCGCAGTATGGTATGAGAACTGGTGAGCCTATTTTGAGAGCTTCTGTGGTTACTTCGTCAATTCCGGGAGTTTTGCCTAAACTAAGAGATTTTTTTCTTTTTGCTTCATTCAGAGGAACTACAGAAAATGCTCGATGACCTGAGCAGGGTAAGTCTTCAGGTTGGACTTTCGATAAATCAGTCTAAGACCCAAGTCATGACCAACCGCACGAAACGTAAGGTCTGGGTTGATGGGTAAGAAATTAAGTACGTCGATGAATATATATACCTTGGCCAAGTAGTTTCTTTCAGCAACCGGCAAGAAAAAGAAATTAACTGCCGCATAGAAAATGCTTGAAGGAGCTACTGGTTTATGAAAGACCTAATGAAGGGCAATCTTCCGTTGTCGCTAAAACGTAGACTCATAGATATGTGTATCTTGCCCATCCTAACTTACGGTGCTCAAAGTTGGTCATTGACTGAGGATCAGAAGTCCAAGCTTAAGATTTTCTAAAGAGCAATGGAGCGGAGTGTTTTGGGTATTAAATATGAAAAAAAAATAAAAATATTATACGTCATGCTTGAATCAGACAATTGATCTACCGCGACAAGCAGATTTTACATATTTTGATCAAAGTTCCAACAAAATTATTATTTCTATCATAGTCTAGAAGTCTGTAAAAGAAAAAAACATAGATGTAAACTCGGTAAATAAGCATACTTTTGTCAATAAATGTGTTTTTAAAGCGATTGACACACCGCTCCGCATGACGCGCGTAGCGCGGGGCCGCCATACAAAAACACACGCGTAGACGCGGTGTCAGTGTGTTGTACTTTGCGTATTTTCTATACAAATTGAGGTACTTGCATACAATCCGGCCCCGCCCTTTACAGCGGGGTAAGGAGCAGTTTGTGAATCGCCTAAACAGTATACAAACTAACATTTTAATAAGCTGCTCCTTCAACCTGCTTAATTTTGCACCTCTTATTTTGTAACTTCGCTTTGAAAGTACTGAAAATCATTGAGCCGTAACTCATATTTTCAATACATAATCCAAAATATTACAAAAAGTTCACAACGTAATTGACAACATTTCATTTTCTAAAAGGTATGAAAATTCGAGAATCATTTCGAGATATAGCAATTCTGAACACGTAAAATATTTTTTCAGATTTTTTAGAGTTATATTTTTAGAGATCAATGAAAAAAACTTAAAAGTACAAGGATATAGGCATTTAACAGGTTACGCCTTTGCTTGAACATCTAAAAGTGAAAAAATTATGTCAAGCTGTCAGCTGTCAATTGACACGTGCGTCAATCTGACAACTGACATCACGAGTGAGAGAGAGAGATAATAGTAGTGTTGTCTATAGAACACAGAGTACTTTTGTATATACTGAAATAGAGACCTATCTTCGCGGTGTGAAGCGGAAATAAATTTTGCAATGCATAACTAACGCCATCTGTTATTTTTAGTAAGGATTAGATATATATATCTATACCACGAAGCCGTCTATGGTATACCTACTTTATAGTTTACCTACGTATGATGTTTTTGTTCTGGGAGATAAACCTGCCATACTTCACAATGTTTATGTAATTACTCCAAAGAGACAATTAATGGAGATGGCAGTCACACAATATTTTGGATATAATTAATTAAGTACATAAACAATGCGAAATAGGCTCAAAATGAAAGCCTTATTTAAAATGTAATGAAAATCAATTATATTATCAAATCACACGATCATCGCAGAATATACATGGTTGAAATGACAAAACATATCCAAAATATAACACAGTTCTATTTGTCTCAGCACATACTTTATATATTTAGTAAGTTTTCTTGATTTTTGTTTCACACCAAAGTTCACATCACGACATTACAAACTAGTACCTACAAGTTTAAAACTTTATCGGTGTTGCCATTTACAGATATAGAAATTGTACCAAGACAAAATTGACGTTGATGTAATTTTACGGACATTTGTCTTTTTATGGTTTGTTAAATGTTTTTTTAGTTAAAATCATATTTATTGGTTTTATTTTCACCCTCATTTGTATCGAATTATATTTTTTTTATTATTAAAATCTACTATCGTTAAAAAATGAGTAAGTAACTAGAGACATCTTTTCAAATTCTATTGAACTATTTAGTTACTTTTACTAGTTATGCCATCTGTTATTTCTAGTACGAACTTATATTATATGACCAAATAAAATGATCTTGGTTTATATAAGGATCATACAAAGATAGAATACATTTTGAATCGATATCATTATACATCATAATTTCCTACTTTGTTGTACTAACATTAACCCCTCTGCTATAGAAGTTCAGTTCGATAGGAAGACCATCTAATATCAATAGTTCTTTCAGTAAAGTAGAATTAGGATTAAAAAAATACACATGCATTAAAATGTTTACATAGTTTGGTGACGAAATGCTAATATTTCCTTTATATGATTGATATTTCAGGTTAAATAAAAATAATATTGACATCCAGGTCTTAAAAACTATAAAAAAATGAAGTAAGGAAAAATGCTAGGTGCTCTAAAATGGGGCGACTTTCAAAACACAAGGTGACATTTATGATAGCTTTTTTTTTGGTTTTTTAATTAAATCTTCCAAATTTCTGAACGCATATTTATTTATATATTTGAAATAGCAATCCTGGTACTTCCGCCATCTTTTTACAACGCGTGTACGCCGGAACCCTTGTTTTTATTTTCAGTCAAATTCACCCCAATTAACTTTAAAACGCTGTAACTTAAAAAGTAAAAAGTGAAACATTTTTTTCTTTGTGTTCTAAATTCCTGAAAGGGGCGACTATGAGAATCCGTTAAAAAACGTGGGTTACCCAAAAACCCCATTTCAAGTATAGAGATGATACGGCAAATTTTTTTTTGTCGAGTATTACAAGCTTAATTTTTTATGCCATTTGTTTTCCACATACCATGTCGTCAATATAATATTTTTATGCCAAAAATAGTTGAGACAGAAGCGTTTGAATTTTTAAATTAATTAAAGTAACCCTATTTTACGATACGTAAGTTTTAGTATCGATATCGATAACTTACTGCTACAAAACACAACTCTATAGACGTCAGTAAAAGTTTTATTTTTTAATTATAATGTATGACAAAGATGTAAACTCATTACATCCTAACTCTTATACTTACGCTCTTTTAGAATGGAGAGATTTTGAACAATTTAATTTTAGGAGAAGTAATGAAAACAAATGAAAAAGAAAAAATACGTATGTCCTTTTTTTTAAAGTTCTTTAAGGAAAAAATATAAAGTATGAATATAAAATTTTTGAAATGTTGTCAATTATAAATTGTAATAAACGCGCGTAACACCCAAAAACAGTGAAAATTGACATTTCGGAGACCTCACGCTACACTAGCGCCTCTAGCGGCGAATTCACACGCGATAGCCCCCATTCGGATAGTACAGACAGAGGGTCTTGAGTGCTCCTGCTGTGGAGTGTAAATAGGACTTGGTGATGATTATATGAGAGTATGACCTATCCACGTCCATCGTTGCATGATCTGCTTTATGCGTAAAAGAGTGAAAATAGAGTAGATAAATAATTAAAAAACTTGGTTATTAGCATTCATTTATTGGGTACAAATAAATTTGTTTTACATGTGTTTTGGTTTAATAAACTTCAAAGAAAAAAAATGTTTCGACTGCACTAACAACATAAAGGCGCAAACTATTTAAATTAGATATTCAAGCGAATCTTTAACCCTTAGTGCCGGAACAGACGGCGCGCAAGTTGCGTCGCGTAACAGCTAGAGATGGGCGGTGGTAAATAATCAATATCTCCCATTTGAGTATTTACTCAGTAGAAAGATTGAATAAATAGAGTAAATAGAGTGTGCTCATTATATTGAAATCGCACTTGATGTCTGTTTACGTAGTTTAACAAATAATTACGTCTTTGCGCACACCTCCCAGCAAAATACGATAATAAGTCAAAGAAGCCTACTTTTAATGTATGTTTAGTATGGTATTTTCATATACTTTAGCGTGGCATTTGACGTCTACCTACATTTTAAACATATCAAAGCGCATGCAGAAACTTTCCGACAAAAATTGCAGTAGTAAACTAGTTTTAAGTTTCAAAATTGTCATGAAAATATGAAATATATGAATATAAATATAAATATGAGTCACTTCTCATATAAATCAATCTACTCATCAAATAGAGACATACGGATATTTACTCAATCTACCTACTGAGTAAATACTCACATGGGTAGATTGAGTTTACGAGTAATCCACCACCCATGTCTAGCTGTTGCGCGGCGCAACTTGCGCCCCGTCTGTTCTGGCACTTGCGCCCCGCTGTTCTGGCCCATAAATGCATACTGTGCAATTTTCGGAACATACATACTGATTTTTTTTCATTATTTTTATTACTTCTAATATTTTTTAAATGTTTATGAGCAATCGTAATCTTCTTTTGGCATATAATAAAAATAATATACTTTTTTTAAGATAATTACTATTTTTTTTCTATTTTGTCTATGTCAAGTCAACTTTCTCGCGACAACGAACCATAGAGCCAAAATCAATATTTATTTTTAAAAAATATTTTATATTTAATAATAATCTATATAAAAAAACTGAAATAACGGAACCCTCATAGGACCACTCGTGCGTCTGTCTGTCCGTCCGTTTGTCACAGCCAATTTGCTCCGAATCTACTAGACCAAATCAGGTGAGATTTGGTTGGATGGTGTAATCGTATTACCTGAACACAGATGTGCCAAGAAAATATATATTTTTTTAAATAAGCGTCATTCTCCCGGGACAAATTAAGAAATTTAAAAAAAGAGTTTTGTAAACCTTACAGTGTCATATATAAATATATTTTTTTTATTATTGTAAAATAAATAGTTTTGATTTTATTAATGAAAGAAGACTAGATTGACCATCAACCCAGCGCTAGTAGTAGTTAACTCGCGTCTTACTGTGAGGATTTCAAATGTGATATTTTGTATTAGTTTAATAACTTTGGCATTGTATGGAACCCTCTCCAGGCGAGTTCAACTCACACTTGGAGGGTTGTTTGTTAGGTCATCTCAAGTGAGTTTTGTGATTTTTATAATGAACAAAAATATCGAAAAGAGTTTGTTTTAAATTCTGCATCGATTTAATCAAAAACAAAAGCGGTCGAAACGTGGTGGACAATTTTGTCTTGCTCTGGTCGGCCATCATCGTCATCAATTGAAGACAGAATTTAACATCGCTAAAGTATAGGAAATGGTAACTGAAAATCCTCATTAAAGTTTGAGAACTTCAGTGTCTCATGATTCGATTTTAACGATCGCTTGGGCATGAAACACGTTGCCGCTCGACTAGTATCGAAAGATCTGAATTTTCTTCAACGCGCCATTCACAAGGCCATCATTGTCAACCTATTTTGGACCAAAAACTCGACAAATATCATTGAACAACCAGCGTAGTCACTGGATATGGCTCCGGCCAACTATTTTCTATTTCCACGACTCAAATTATCACTTTGAGGTACCTGTTTTCAATCGATAGCCGATAAAAAGGGAAATTGTGGCGAGAACTTGAATAATGTTTTGATAATTGGATTACTGCTTGGCCTACGTGTATTATTGCGGATAGAACCTACTATGGAGAAGATAAAATAAATATGTCATACATATTTTGTGTTTTATTGACCAATTCCCTGTACTTTTTACACAAATTATTTGCAGTATTATTTGCACAATTTTTAAAATTAAAAAGAGGGTACTATTTTTTTATTATTTTACCAGTGGGACTTTATTTGGATTATACTCTCCTCCAAAAAAAAAAAGATATTTGTATCTTATAGAAATATATGGTACATTACAAAACAAATACGGTGATGATAAGTACGAAAAATAAGATTTAACCCTTCGGCGCTGCGTGCCTGCCATATACGTAATGCAAATTATACAAAGACTGCAAAGATATATCAAGCACGGAGATACCTGCGAATCCAGGATTTCAAGTTAGGGTGTCCTCAGAGCGCCAGTCCTACATAACTCGATATTAACGACGAGGGGCGGAAGTGCAGTGAAAATGGATGGCACCCTGCCCACTCTCTCCCTCGGTGCCCTGAACGAATCTACCTTAGGTTTAAAAATAGGTCCAATAGTAATGTCTGTGAGGCATAGTCATTTATAAAATAAATACCTGTAAATACTATGATATATTACAACAAGCTAAAGTATAAATAACGATGTTTTGCAATAATAGGAAGGTACTCTAAGCGATTTTTTCTGTCAACCTTATATGCACTTTTGCAAATGATTGTAGACAACAACGTTATTGAAGTGTGCAATTAGAATGTTCAATATTTTAACAATAAACTACAATACAGCTGGGCAGAGCAGCCCAGCCCCTTTTGTAACCCCCGTCAAAAAAAGAGGGGTTTTATTTTGAAGCTAATGTCCATCTGTCTGTGGCATCGTAGCGCTCGAATGGATGGACCAATTTTGATTCGGTTTTTTTTTTACATGAAAGCGCGTTTCCTTGCTGTGGTTCATAGCTATGTGTGATAAAAATCGGTTCGGCCGTTTAAGTTATTGGGGATTAACGCTTGAAATTCGGGGTTTTTCTAGTTCGCGTTTCAAATATAAGATGACGCCACGGATAAAAACTCTACTAGTTTAGTTCCTGGGGCCATCACTAGATGGCGTTTACATATAAAAAAACTATTGAAAGTCGGAGGATTTTGATTTGCCTGGCAAATTAACTTGTATCCGATGTTGTAGTTGCAGAGCTCTGTACATATGATTTCAAACAATGTTGATGTTGGACTTGGGCGTCAGACAGATCAGGTACCTAAACAGATTTTTTATAAGAATAAGAATTCGTGTCACCTACAAAAAAAGTCATAAGGTAGGGGATACAACGTGCCACTGAAAATGCTAAAGGAATTAAAATACAAGAGACGGTGTATTCTTCAAAAAATTTCGACTCGGGCATGTAGCACAGTAGGTGGCGAGATACTAATCTAGTTTTAAAAAAATTCTAACTAACCTTGGACACATTTCTACGTGCCGGTGTTTTCCGCGGAAAATATTTTAGTCGACTTAGCAATGCATGCGGATGATAAGCGAGCATAACATGAATGACGTTACAAATAGGCAGCATTTCTCTAAGCATACACATCAATATCATTGGGATATAAAGCGTTGTTTTCGGATGGCTGTTCGGACACGATTTCTGCACCAAATGAATCACCATTATTTTCATCAGCCAAATTCCTGAAAAGGTTTATTTTAAATAAATTTACAAAATAATTAATTTCCTGATAAAATTATGTGAAAGATGGGAGGTATCATTTTAAAAATATAAAACATTATTTAACAGAATAATTTAAATCCACAATTTCAAAATTTATAATGTTAACAACTACAGCTTAAAAAACCATAAACAGGTTATTCATAAGTATGTTATTAAAAGGTAATCATTGCAATTTTAGTGCTGCCAATAATTTGAATAAGTGTTCATGCAGAGTCATATAGACCACCCGGGTCATGTAGTATACAGGGTGCAATTGAAATCATTAGCATTAATTTAACTTATTAACATACTCACATAACGGATAGTGTGAACGGTCACAACAATGCAATTCATGCAGTAATGAAAAAAGTATCAAAAATTAAGAAAAATTACATAAATTACGAGCCGTGAGTCAGAGACCCCGCTGCACACTAGTGCACACAGCCACGGACATAGCTGAGCCACTGAGCGGGCGCGGGCGGACGGCATACAAAGGTACACTTTAAGTTAGGTGAATAAGGTTTAAAATCGAGTGAGGACGGGTGGTGTTACACGAACGCTTGAGGATAGTAGATTATTCAAGGATACGTTTGAAGTAGGAACGAATGTTAGGTACTACACGCGACCAAGTCGATAATTTTATAATTAATTTCTTTTTCGTTGATTTTACGATTCGTTTCTTTATTTATAATTGCAGTAATGGTATCTATCAAAGAGTCTAACACATGTTTAGAGGTTTTCTTTAATATAAAAAACGACGACTTTTGATTGACGTTTTATTAGTCTTAAATTACTTTGTATCATGGGTTTATTAGATTTTTAAAAGCATGCCAACGAATTCAATTCCACTCTGTACAGATTATAACTTCTTTAAATATTAAATTTATGCTTTTCAATTTATAGTTTTTAATCGTTATACATACTACCATTATTCATATAAAAGATAGGATTTTTTCAAGATAAGTTTTTTAGAATTATGGACTTTAATGATTACGTAATTTTACGACATATGCATATTTAATTAGGGATTTTAATATAGGCCCAGTCTAGGGCCTAGGCAATGTACTGACCTGCTGTTCGTACGGTTATCGCCTTCTCCAGAGAAACTATCCGTATCGTCGTTAAGTGATGTTTGAGAATCTGAAAAAAAGTATTTATTAAAGTCTAATAAAGAAGATGGCTTATCGAAGAAAGAAAAAACATAAATTAAAAATTTTACATTCCAGTCGCATGGGAGCTACGATGTAACATATCGTTGATATAATAGGCCCGTCAAACTTTTAACGCCCCTTTTTGTGACGGTAGTTTTATATTTTTAGTTTGAAAATAAAACGAATTAATTTTTGGTGATGAGTTTATATTATATCTGTGTTATCATAATTTCACTAAATATGGGACCAACTAGATAGTAGACTTTCAAGTAAAATCATAAAAATCGGCAAAGATATCCCGTAACATACATACAAAAAAAAAACTCTTTTTTGAAGTCTGTTAAAAATGTGATTTTCTTAATAGAAATGTACCCGAAGTAGTGAGGCGGTGCGTGGTGAGGTACTCTGCGGAGAGATAGGGCGGTAGCTCGTCGGCCGCGTCACCAGCGCCGCCTTCCGCGCCCAGCGTCTCTACCACCGACAGCCACTGCCCGTTGTGGCAGCGGAACCGCTCTACCTGCATGCAACGATATAACCGTTGATTCCGTCAACTTGATCCAGACGGAAATTATTGGTTTGATCAAACGCAACACATTGACGTCAGTAAATTAAGTTAGTATTATTCTCACTTTCGCACATTATTATTTTTTATTATTATATTTTTAGGATTTCCATTTTACTCGGTCATGTTAACCGGTAATAATGATAAACACGGACCTAGGTCAAGTGAATATCATGTGGTTTGATCTAACTGCAGAAATTTTCGGACTATCCTACATGTATTTAATATCACTGCTTTTTGCATTATAATATAAGTTTGTAGAGCTAAATCAAGATTAAACAACAATTGGTGTAACTGTTTGGGTATGATTCCTGTAATTGATAAAACTATTGGTATTATAGTCGGATTTCTTAAGTTTTTATTTTTATTATTATTTGTACTTGCCAATCCTGTCACCTGAAACAGATTGCCTTGACGATAAGGCCGCCTATTGTACCAGGCCACTCAAAAAGTATTGCGAAAATTTTTTTTTATGTATGTGAGACTGGCCAGTTACAGTCTATTTTGAAAATATAATTATTTATATAATAAGTAAAAATAGGTACGTTCCAATTTTAAAATTTCCCACCTAATTTTTGCGGACTAATTCAAATTATCGTGACTCATTGAAAAATGGATTTTTTACGATTTCAAGTGTCGCCTGAAACCGGATGAATCGTACGATAGGCAATCGTGTACCGTTGGTATAACGAATTCATGCGCGGTCGACTAACTTTGGGGGATGAGGAAAGAAGTGGTCGCCCTTTGACGGCTGTTACGCAAGAAAACGTGCTAGCAGTGAAAAATTTAATCCACGACAATAGGCGCGTTACGTATCAGGAGATTCAGCACTTCCTGCAGATTGGATCAGGAAGCGTTCACGAAATTCTACACGTGCATCTTCGCGTGAGAAGGATAGTTTCACGATGGGTGCCGCACAACCTTGCAGATGCTCAGAAGCAAGCCCAGGTGGAAAGATGCCGCAATATGATAAACAAATTTGAAGCAGGCTCGTCTCGGCGTGTTTAAGATATCAATACAGGTGATGAGTCCTGGATTTATCAATACGATTTAGAAAAAAAGCGCCAATCGACGGTTTCGGTGTTTCAAAACGAATCAACGCCTACAAAAGTGAAGCGATCTAAAAGCGGGGGGAAGATTTTGATAGCGATCTTTTTCAATTTGACTAGCCACTTGGTGGTGGTTCTTTTACGGAATTAAAGAAGTATCAACACCGAATGGTATACTACCAAATGCTTGCCAGAAGTCTTCTCTGTTGTGAGCAACCAGCGACCAAACACAGGGCTCCGCGGGCTACTGCTCCACCACGACAACGCGCCCGCCCACACCGCGAGGGGTGAAAAAAGAACTCAAAACGAAGGATTTTCTGGACAGCACGCCGAAACTCCTGGGGCACGCTCCTTACAGCCCTGACCTAGCACCATGTAACTTCTTTTTATTCCCGAAAATAAAAAAAATGCTCAAAGGGATACAATTTTCGTCGCCGGAAGATGCGCTGTCAGCGTTTGAGCAGGCTATAAACGAGGTGCCTGCAGCGGACTGGAAAAAGTGTTTCTTAAATTGTTCAAATGCATGAAAGTTTGTATAGAGGCTGGTGGAGAGTAGTTTGAAAAGATGTAATAAAAATATAAAAAAAATTAGAACTATTTTTTTTCCGCAAACGTTTCTGAGTGTCCCACGTACATCTGTACCTATAGTGTTTTTACTTAATTTTATTTCAATATTTGCATTTTGGGAGTAAATTTTTGCACTAAGCATTAAAATCGAATTAACGGATGCATCCATGCAGTGCCAGTGTGGCCATAGCGACCAGATTATTGCACACTTCCTTTCCTACCCATCGTGCCCCACCAGCTGCACTAAACGTGACCTTTATGAGGCTTAAGACAACGCTGTAAAAGTGGCATCATTCTGGAGGAAGTAAATTTAATGTTTGAAGCCAACGACACGAAAAGAAGAGAAAGAACGGATGCAAATGGACTTCAAATGCAGATGCAGTTTGGCGACTTCCGTAACGTAGTGGTAACCACACTAGTCCGCCACTCGGAGGTTCCGGGTTGGATCCCCAGCCAGGGCAAGTAGGAAAATGGCCTTTTACAAATTGTCCTGGATCTTGGGATTATGTATATATTAGGTTGGGGAAAAAGTCTTTTCGCATATAGTATGTATGAACTTGTAATAAAACCACTTTGGATATACTATTTGAACCTGGCTGGTTTAAGTATCATTTAAAAGTTTAAATTTTAAAGAAGATAATTCCAAATTCAAATTAGGAAAATGCGTGATTTTCATTTGTTTTTCTTACCGTCAAGATGAGTGAATCTAATGAAGAAATTAGATACATTTTAAATTTACTACCAAAAAGGTAAAAATGCAAAGCAAGCCGCGAAAAAAAATTGCGATGTTTATAGACCTAGTGTAGTGTCTGTGAGAGTAGCACAAATTTGGTTTAAGCGTTTTCAATCCGGAAATTTTGATGTCAAAGATGCACGTCGCTCTGGTCGCCCTGTTACGGATAAAATGGATGCTATTTTTGAAAAAGTGGAGCAAGATCGGCATATCAGTAGTTACGACGTAGCTGAAGAACTGGGAATTGACCACAAAACAGTTTTGGCGCATTTGAAAAAAAATGGGTAAACAAAAAAGCTCGATATTTGGGTACCTCACGAGCTCTCTGAAAGAAACCTTTATTACGACGTAAAAAGACCGAACCATTTTTGAAGAAATTGATGACTGATGATGAAAAGTGGATCACGTACGACAAGAACGTGCGAAAAAGGTCATGGTCAAAGGCCGGTCAGGCTTCACAGACTGTGGCGAAACCCGGGTTAACTCGCAACAAGGTGATGCTGTGTGTGTGGTGGGATTGGAAGGGCATTATTCATTACGAGCTGTTACCACCAGGCAGGACCATCGATTCAGAACTCTACTGCGAACAACTGATAAGATTAAAGCAAGAAGTTGTGAGAAAGCGGCCGTAATTAATCAACAGAAGGGGTGTGGTTTTTCATCATGACAACGCTAGACCTCACACATCTTTAACCACTCAGCAAAAATTAAGAGAGTTTGGCTGGGAGGTGTTAATGCATCCGCCGTATAGTCCTGACCTGGCACCTTAAGATTTCCACCTGTTTCGGTCTCTTCAGAATTCTTTAGGCAGTGTCAGGTTAACATCACCAGAGGACTGCCAAAACTACTTGACGCAAGTTTTTTGATCAGAAGCCCCAAAATATCTATAGCAATGGGATCATGTCCCTATCTATAAGATGGCAAAAAGTTATCGAACAAAATGATACCTACATACTTTAGTTAAATTTAAATAAACTATATTAAAAAATGTTTTGAATTTTCATATAAAATGCGAAAAGACTTTTTCTCCAACCTATTATGTATCATAAAACATACTATCGTTAAGTTTGAAATCCTTCAAAGAAAGAGTCCTGTGTCTTTCATTTGTGCAACCAAGAGGCTAATAGAAAGCCAAGGATCTCGTGGTACGGTGTAGATATAACACACAATCCTACCCCAACATACCTAGGTGTGACTTTAGACCGCGCTTTAACGTACAGACAAAATTGCCTTAATCTTAAATCTAACGTCAGCTCCCGCAACAGCATCTTGCGTCGTCTCATAGCTACTCGCTGGGGAGCATCACCTCACCTACTAAGAACAAGTTGCCTAGCCTTATGTTACTCGGCTGGCGAATACGCGTGCCCAGTATGGGCTCGCTCAACGCATGCTAAGAAGGTTGATGTAGCCCTAAACGCTTCTTGCCGTATTATAACAGGTACCTTAAAGCCTACACCGTTGCACCATCTATACGCAGTGTCTGGAATAGCCCCACCAAGTGTACGACGCAATGTGGCTAGCGCGGTGGAGAAATCTAAACAAATGCATGACGACAGGCATCTACTATATAATCAAGTTCCACCACCCCCTCGCTTAAAGAGCCGAAAAAGTTTTTTAAGACAGCCAAGCATTCCAGTCAGAGAAGCCTCAAACATTAGGTTAGCTTGGTGGAAAAATAAATATCCTCCTGCACTATCTCATATTCCACCAGCTGATAAACTTCCACCAGGTGGCGATCTCCCCTGGGGAGTCTGGAAGTCTCTAAACAGGCTTCGGACTGGTGTTGGGAGATGTCACGAAAACCGAGCAAAGTGGGGTTTTCCAAACAACGATCGTTGTGACTGTGGAGCTGTTCAAACCATGGCCCACCTACTGTCGTGTCCCAACTGCCCAACCCCCGTACTATGGAAGACCTGAACTCGGCTAATGACAGAGGCGTAAATGTGGCCACACATTGGTCCACACTCATGTAATATATATATATTTATTGACGACCTCCGTGGCGTAGTGGTCACCATGCTAGTCCGCCACCCAGAAGTCCCGGGTTCGATCCCCGGTCAGGGCAAGTTGGAAAATGGTCTTTTTCAAATTGCCCTGGGTCTTGGATGTTTATTTATATATGTGTATGTTATAAAATATAGTATCCCATAACACAAGTCTCGAACTTACTTTGGGGCTAGCTCAATCAGTGTTATTTGTCCCTATATATTTATTAATATATATTAAAAAAAAATTATATATTAGTCCATTCCGACTCGCTAAGAAGTTTGAAATTTTAAAATTTACTTTAGGGTTAGCTCAATTGGTGTGATTTGACCCTATGTTATATTTATTTACAAACTCACAAAAAGCAAAAGATCCATCAAATGGAATATAACACCAATGTACATTGACGTTCGCACGGAAATTATTTCGTTCAAGTAAGTTTCAGAAATGTTTTGCTTTGGTACACCAAGCATAAAAACCTCTAGAAACAAATCGTAAACTTACCTTAATTCTAGCTGCCCATTCGTTTTGCATCTGCGAAATAATGTCGAGGCAAGCGTCGCACATTTTTCTGATTTCTATGTTCTTATCTTGCATTAGATCTATCAGATAGGCCGGTGCTTCTGTAACAGTTAGTTATTCTTGTTTAAAGTCAACAAAGAAAGTTATATGTAGAACGATCCTATTAATTTATTAATAAAAAAAGACATAATAATAACATGTCAAAGTCCTTCTGGCGAGTAGGCGACCAATACTGAGAAAATGAGTTTCTTTCATCGTTTCTCTTCAGCACTGGTCGTTGAGAAGCGCTGGTATCGGTAGCTTTTCTTTAAAAATAAATTAACTTTTACTATACATATACTACACGTAATTTAAATTATACTTATATTCGTGGAAAAGTGCGTGTAAAGGTCTAATTACAGGATAAACATTTGAATTTTGAATTTTGCTACAATGTATTCAATTTCCGGCCATTATTACCGGTTCGAGAAACGAGGAAGTCGGCAGTGCGCGGGTGCGACAGCAGCTGGCGGAATGCGAAAACCGTTTGCAGCACGTGTTCGTCGTCGGCCTGCCGCAGGCGCAGCAGCGCCACGAGCGCGTGCGCGGCGCCGGCGCGCAACATCGCCTGCGCGGCGCGCTCGTCGCACGCTAACGCGCCGACGCACACCACGCCCTCTAGCACCAATTCAGGGTCGCAGGCGCTCTCTGTAATAGGGAAGCATACTGAAAACTCAGCCGCAGATGGCGACGTTTATTGTTTTGTTTATTAAAATATTACATACAGACTTACACTTTTACACCAAGACATCTGCATGCTAGATGTTACATAAATAAACACAATTTTCTAATTATACATGCATGTGTACGTAAATTATCCATTCATATAAAAAAACTGACTAAATAAAATTTAAATGTCAGGTCAAGATTAATAACAATACATTAGATTATATAATTGATAGAATTCAAATAAAGTATTAAATTAATAATGAATTTATTTATTATGACGTGGCGGCGCTAGCAGCGCATAGAGGTTGTCAGCGTGGAGGTTTACACTAAATATGTATGAGGTTTACTGTTTGCGCTTATACGACACCTGACGCGATAAAATAGTCCGGTCAAATTAGACCAAAAAATAAGAGTAAAGTTACCTAAATTCCCACCAAGCTGAAAATCGGTAAGATTGTTTGAAATATCATTAAAAACAAAATTTGTAAGTTCCCCATCTTTCCCCTGTAAGGAAAAAAAATTATTCAAGGTCAAAGGTAAAAAAAAATGAGTTTTTTGCGATTTTCAGCAAAACGGTAAGTTTTATTATAAAAATATCTCAGACAAAAATTGTAGATCATAAAATTATCTACAAAAAATTAATTAATAGTTTTTTTTCTACGAGCCACCGTTTTTGAGATATAACGATTCAAAAAGTTGTAAAAGTTGTAATCGTCATAATATGCATGAGTACGCCACGTATATATACATCTCTATAGTTGTAATATATGTTAAAATATTTTTCTATCGGTTATTGTAATTTACACTACTAATATAAAATATACATAAGTTATAACTATAAGAATATCAGGTAAAATGAAGCCCAGTCCCTTAATTTATACGCCATTGAAACAAGAACAAGAAGAACAAGAACAAGAAGAAAAAGAACAAGAAGAACAAGACGAACAAGAACAAGAAGATCAAGAAGAAGATTTTAAAAAGTTACGACTCGGACGATTAAATTTTACTACTTTTTTTAACTTAAATTGCTTTTATCTTTTCAATCTCTGCTAATATCCATTATTTTTCAATAGTTTCAAATTAAACAAGATCAAAACTGGAATAGGCCTATTGGGGAAACCACAAAAAAAAACGCGCTAAGTACACTACCTCATAGGTGGCGAGGAAACGTGTGCATATTATGACTATTACAACTTTTACAACTTTTTGAATCGTTATATCTCAAAAACGGTGGCTCGTAGAAAAAAAAGTATTAATTAATTTTTTGTAGATAATTTTATGATATACAATTTTTGTCTGAGATATTTTTATAATAAAACTTACCGTTTTGCTGAAAATCGCAAAAAACTATTTTTTTTTACCTTTGACCTTGAATAATTTTTTTTCCTTACAGGGGAAAGATGGGGAACTTTCAAATTTTGTTTTTAATGATATTTCAAACAATCATACCGATTTTCAGCTTGGTGGGAATTTAGGTAACTTCGAATGTCTAATTTGACCGGACTAAAAGGGCAGTCAGTATTCACCCGATTGTTAACGTGTAAACAATAAAGTTATAAATAATATATTTCTTCAGTACACTACGTACGTACGTACAACTAGCAGCAAAAAAAATTATACAAATCTTTTTATTTTTGGCAATTCTATCATTCTCCGATTAATGTGACATTGACATTGGTATAAAAAAGCAGACTGTAATAAATAGGAAGACACGCAATTAAAGGTGAGACCAAAATGAAATGTAAGAATCATTTCAGCTGCACTTAGGTATCTATCTACCTAATAATTAGCAAATTTCTCAATATTACCTGCATCCAAAATTTTCATTAGACATGGAATCAAGTTGTATCTCTCTACTACAGCATTTATATCAATATTATTATTCGCGTTTAATATATTGCTGAGTGTGCCGATACATTCGATAAGGAATTCTTCTGATACATCGCTGTTTGTGACTGCTCCCGCGATGTCACCGACAAATTCCTGAAAAAAAAACTTCTTACATGCATACGAAGAAACTGAACACAGATTACTTAGAGAATTACGCTGCAATTGAACGACTGAAAAAAAAGACCTTGTATGTCCTTGTATTCTACTCGAGATAAAACATCTCGGGCCTAAACCTAATACTATAAGAGCATACACAGCCCAATATATGGCAATTGATCGACATTTTCTACAGTTTACTTAAGCAGCTCACTCACCACAAATAAAGGTTTATTAAGCGCATGGTGCGACAAGTTGCGTACGAGCTTCATGAGCATGGTGATTCTGTGCCGGAAGGCGCGCGCGAGCAGCTCGCGCAGGCGGCCCTCGCCCGCCATTTGCTGCGCGGCGCGCTCGCTCCACGCCAGGTTGACGCACAGCGCCAGCAGCACGTCAGTGGTGGTCGGCGAGCTGCCAGCGAATGCCTCGCTGTTCACATTCAGCAGCAGCATATCTGTCAACTTAAATAATAAAAACCCTTGTTACAGTAAAACAGCTAAGTACATTTATTTAACAAAGAACCGGCCAAGTGCGAGTCAGACTCGCGCACTAAGGGTTCCGTACCATTATCTATTAAAAATCACTGTTGTATTTATATCTGCTCGCCTAGGCTCGCATCGTAACTTGCGCCACTCGCATTTTTTGACCCTTCTTATACAACTTGCATAAAATAATATTATTGTTTTGATTCTGAGTTCTGACCCATCGTACTTTCTTAGGAGATTAACAATATTAATACGCGCACTTGACTGGTGTCCCTAAATATTGGCGTCTGCCGAGCGAAACAGAAAGCGTCTGGAAGTTACATATCCTCCAATGGCCAAAAATTACAAACCTTATTTTTGAAAAATTCTTTTTAGAATCCTTGCGTGCATCATTATCACACAGATTAGATTCCAGACGATTTACAGAAAGCACTTGCAGAATCAGGCGATTGTTATAGGTGGGATTTTTACCCAAAAAATACCCATCTTACAATTTGACTACATTCAGGTGATGAGGCAGCTCTCACACAATCATAAAAGCTAAGTCTGCCTGAGATTTTAGGGAGCTTTTGGAAAATCAGACGTCTTGAATAAGTCAGTGATCGACGACCCGTAGTAGGTATAAGAAATCACCTACCTATACAGTCTCATCATAACAGCCCTAAAGATCGTCCACTGTTGGACAAAAACCTTCTCCGAAAAACATATTATGGTTAATTTCCCCTCCAAACAATCCGACCCGACATGGAGTTTTTCTTAACTTTCGCCTTTCAGCGGAAGTGGGGTTGCTTCTCAGGGTTTTAGCCCTCTACAGCGAATTGCTGCCGCCGCCTGCAACTACAGAAGGGTCTCGGAAACTACACTGAGACCCGCAAGTAGTTGCAGGCGGCGGCCCCAAGGCGGTGGCGACCACATCAGACTTCTTAGTACTGTGGGTTCGGGTCGGGCGTCGCTGTCGAAGCTGAGCTTTGCTCGGCTGTCGACGGGATGATGGCATCACGCGGCGAGGGCTTGTTCTTGCGGCCCGGTGGGCGGGCGTACAAGGGCGCGATTCTCCTGAGTTGGAGGTCCGCCTTGAAGTACATGCCCTTCGCTAGACAAGAAATAAATTTGTCCAGGCCCTCACATTTTTAGTCCTGGTGGATCACGGTATTCCTCATTTAACGTGGGCCCCGACGGCCGTCCGGAGACTAAGGTTTTCCTGGGCCCGGAGACGTCATTTGTAAGTCTCCAAACAGTATGCGTACCACGCAGGGGCCGCGTATGTGAGGCGGGATCTCACGTGCGTCTTGTACGAGTAGATCCCAAGCCGCATCCGTACCGGAGGGTGGAAGGAGAGCACTGGGCTGGGTTTCTCGAGGGTTATCTTCATTGATGCCACTGGACTGTCGACTTGGACAGTCCGACTGACGCGTCTATCGAGCTAAACCCTCAGACCTACCCCTACTTGACGTGTTGCTGCTACGGCACATCTTACCCGAGCAGCTTTAAAGGTGTTCCCAGACACTTTGATGATTGCCTGCGGCTTGCTGACTTTCTGGTTTCTGCAGATTCTTGCCCAGCTTAGGAAGCATGATGACCCGGCCAGTCTTTCATTCCTGAGGGTAGCGGCCCGAGCGTGGAATGCCATTGAAGAGGCGCGGCACCGCCTTGATGAATAACGGCAGTAGGTGGCGAAGCACCTCGTTCGTGACGTTGTCTGCGCCTGGGGTTTTCCTGGGCTTTAGGCTTCGAGTTACTCGCAGGATCTGGCCAGGCCGGAAGAACACTACAGCTTTCTTTCCTGTTACCGGCTCCGAGAGATATGCTCGAAGGTGTATCTTTACTGACTTGTAGTGGTCGTGGTCGGCCATGGGTTCGGCGTAAATTGACACTAAATGTTCCGCAACGATCTCAGCGCGGTCTTCTGCTGTAAATCGTGGGAGGCCATCGGCTGCCAGCAGTAGTCGGACGGATTGGGGCTCGCTCAATAGCCGCTGGCATAGGCGGTATGTATACGGAGGGACCCACCGAGAGTATCACCGCCCACTGAGAGTAGGTGGTTCTCCCACGATTTGGCTGCGTGTCCGTTGGCGTGATCCTTGATTGCTTCACCAGTTTGTTGAGCTGTCTACTGTATCTTCAGGGTGTCACTCCCGCCTCTTTTGGGACAACAGCATATTGATGTCGGTGGACTCCCGCTTTGTTGTAGTCGGGACCGGGCGCGTTGCGGCTTCAAGGGCGGCACAGATGCAACACGTGATTGTACTCGCCGCCTGCTCAACCACTTCACCGGGGGAGACCAGCTTGAAGGCTACAAGTCTAGAGTCGCTTTCAAGCGAATCTTCCTCGTACTTCACCCAACTCATCTTGGATGATCTGCTTGACAGCGAGACCCTCACCGGAGGTCCTAGAGGACGGACGGGAAGGACGGGTCTGAGGTCTGTCGGCAGGTCCAGGTAATCTTTCTGTCTTGGCGGTGTTCGAAGGTCTCTGTATAGAGCACGATGTCGATGGTGTTGGGCTCGCCGTTTGGACCACAGGGAGTCGGCTCGTCGGGGCCCATCATCACTGTTACAGAGTCCAGGTGGAGAATTCGCCCGCGAGGGCACATCCTCGTGGAGTTCCAGGCGATATGTTTGGCGTAAGTACGTCCAGTACGTACATTGTCCAGAAGGAAATGGCCTGGTGAACGACAATCCTCTTTACGAACACCTTTAGTCCTTTATAGGTAAGGTTTGCTATCGGTAGGCGATGTACCCCGCTATCTTGAAGGTATCAGTTTCCCAGAGGTGGGTCTCCTCACAGACCAGCCAACCGTTAGCAGCTTTTTGTTGCACGAACTCTTGGCGTTCCAGT
Source organism: Acrobasis suavella (assembly GCA_943193695.1). Lineage (NCBI taxonomy): Eukaryota > Metazoa > Arthropoda > Insecta > Lepidoptera > Pyralidae > Acrobasis > Acrobasis suavella. The sequence continues at coordinate 12,212,857 of OW971929.1, forward strand.
AATTATTCTCAGAGGACCTTTATCCATATGAGTGTGAAGTGGGAAGCTTCTTAGAAGACCTGTCGGGGCCAGCTGGACGGAGGTCATAGTTGCTAGGGACTGGAACGCCTGGGAAAGCATTTGAAATAACTCGGCGGGCATCGTTTGGGGTTTTTGCAGTCGATAGGGAGCCTGCGGGGCCTGGGGCTGGCTATCTATAGGTGCCAGTGAAAAGCTCTCTGCGGCTGCCTTCTTATTCTTTTTTAAGTCTTGGGGAACTCTGCTCCTGTAACCCGCCGTCTCAACCTTGGCTGGAAGCGGCGTTGGGGCAGAGCTCGTGCGTGGCACTGGACCGACGCGTTTGTTCCATCAATCAGACCACCATCCTTGCAAGGAGCCGAGCACTGTAGCTTCTTGCGAAACTAGTGGCGCTCATATCATATCTCATACAACAACTCACAATCCTTATTAAGGAACTGACTTAGAAGGACATGATCCACAATGTCAGAAGGCTTTTGTCCAGCAGAGGACGTTTTTTAGGGCTGTTATAAGAGCGGGTATAGGTACGTGATTTTTTTAATAAAAAACCTATTCTGGTGTTGGTTTGATATAAAAAACTAGTTTAGTATATAATAGTAAGCAGATAGTATTATGTTACACTCGTAAATAATAGTCTGATTTCGCAAACGTTTCCTAAAATCTCAGGCAGACTTGGCTTTTATGATTGTGTGAGAGCTGCCCTATCATCTAAATGTAGTGTCGTCAAAAAGTAAAATAGTAATTTTTTGGGTAAAAATCCCACCTATAAAATAAAAACCATCTGATTTTGCAAGTGCTACAAGTGCAATGTATTTTTGTTGCCGCTATAACAACAAATATGAAAAACAAAATAAAATGAATATTTAAGGGTGGCTCCCATATTACAAACGCGATATTTTTGCTTTTATTTTTCTTTACTTGACATTGATAACGGTATCAGGTAGATGCTTGAAATATTCACAGAATATTCAGTTACTTTATTCAATTTAAAAATTAATAATGAAATTAAAATAAAATAAATGTTAAAGTGGGGCTCCCATACAACAAACATTATTTTTAATAGATAAAGATTGGTACGAAACCCTTCGTGCGCGGGCCCTACTCGCTCTTGGCCGGTTACTTGGCTACTGGAGGACATTTCAAGGTGATGTAACTCCTAAAAGCTTTCTGTTTGGCTCAGCAGACACCTTTGTTTAGGGACACCAATCAAGTGCACCTATCAGTGGCGAGGCCTCCTTAGAATCTGATTCCCATCGAGTTCCTTTGGGGGTTTCTAATATACACGCATGTATTACTACAACAATTATAAACTACGTATATCAGCGCTCCGCGCTTTAAAATATCCATTTACCATTTTCATAAGCCGTGAACCAGCAGCATGACTGGATTGCACACACTTACATATTCAAAATACGTATATAATCACACCAAGCCAATAAAAATAAAAATATGCTAATTATAAGCTGGATATTGAACGGTTTATTAAACTTAAGAGAACCTAATTATTTTATAATAGAATTCGAACTAAATAATTCATTTCATCGTTTGATAGCTGTACTAGACCAAATTCTCACCCAACGCCACTGGCACCTATTTTTATTAGTCTCCCAAGAAAGTACAATGGGTATGAAAAACAAAATTTGGACAGCAGTCTATTAATCGCTCAAATGGTCTCATTTGAAAACTAAATAAAATTTTATAAAAATATTTACCAATTTCACACAATCTGATTGTGAGAACATTATTTTAACTCTATCATCCATGCTTAGATGGTATAAGATTTTCATTGCCAAGTTAATTTGTTTGTCATCACCTATAAAAAAAGACATTATTTTAAAATTTTGGAAAATCTTCATTAAATAATACAAATATTTTGCATTGCTGTCACAAGAACTTACTAGTAAACTGCATAAACTTTGGTAAGAGTGCCATTTTTATAATTTTATTTCGTAATTTTGTATCAAAAGTCAAATTAAACAACAGTTTCAAAGTTACATTGACTAGATCAGCATTTGGTGAATCCAGTAAGGGTGCTAGTTTCTCTACAATGCCTCTAGATGCCATGTTATTTTTATTTTCGACAAAAATAGACAGTTTTTGTAAAAACGAGACAATAAGAATGAGTAAGTCTACATTTGAATGTCTTTCCATTGCACCAATAAGTAGTCCAACAATATCTTTTTTGTGCATTTTTTCTTCAACCTTGACATTATCTGCAATGTTAAGCAACATGTAGAAAGCAACTCTTAGCAATTGCTCTTGTCTCTTGGACAATGTTTTCAACTTCCTTTTCATTTGCTCTTCATCATTTTTGGTCCAACATTCATCTGAAGCATTGCATAAGTCTTCATGATAACTGGATACCAAAGAACGAGACTTTTGTATATTTACATCAGCTACAGCCCATGTACCAGATTTTGGGCGTCGTTTTGGTTCTGGTATCCGGCTTTTAGGTGGCTCGTTCTGAAAAAGTTTTATAATGCTAGGTAGGCTCAGGCATGACATATTTATAGTCTAGCTATAAGTAACTTTTATGCTATTTTACATTACTTACCTTATCTGGTGTCAGGAGCTGCTTTTTGCCTTCAACCTTTTCTTTCCATTGATCATACCTTTTTAATTCATAGTCTATTACATCCATGCACAATGAACCTATCTTATATTGAATGATTACAGGATGAAATTCATTGTAAGTAGAAAAACAAAAAAATGTATACACTATATTTGTGCTTAGCTCAATACTTCTTTTCCATTCTTCTCTCAAAACTCTTGAGAGGGCACTCAATAAGGCTTCTGAAAAGGTTAATTAATATACTAGCAAAGTAAAATTATATATATATTCAGCATAAACAAATGCTGGAAACAACAATCTTACCATTTCTGGCTAATTCAATCAAGTTGTCTGGATTCCTAGCCAATTGCAAAATAAGCGCTGATCCCTTAATCTTCTCTGGGATATCATCATATAGGAGTTCTACATAATCATCAACACAAGTTAAAATAGCCACTGGCACACTCTCAACAGGACTCATGTTATTTATCAAAAAAGTTGCAAATCTGATGCAAATCTGTAAAGTTTTAATAGACTTAAAAAATGTAATCCCTTATATAGATACTTCTAGGATATATATTACAAATGCAACTACATATATTAATTTGGCGAAGGAAAATGTGAAGGTCTTTAACGCCACTCACTTCAATTTAGGCACAAAACGCCCAAATTTGAGTTATGTAATTTTCAGGGAAGTCTTGGTAAGATGCTGATTAGGATCTAGATTTTAGAATACCACTATCTTCCAAATTCTATGTACCTAGTTACACTACATTTGAAAAATCAATCAATAGCATTATGTACTTGTTGTATTTTCTAAATCTGTGATCATTAAGTAGGTAGGTACCTACAAATTAAATTTAAAGTCATTTGACAAATCAATATTTTGGTCTGGCTGTTGACTGGACCAAAGAGAATCGTACAAAAAGGGGCCGCAGCTGCTGGGCGACGGAGCCGCCGCCGTGCCGGCAAGTGGAAAAACGCCCTATGGTGTCAAAGTTGTTGTTTTTCCATAGGTACTCAAAACCTTTCTTTAAGTGACTCCGCGTTTTAAAATAGCAGGAGTGCTATTTTTCATTTAAGGTGTAATGTATTGTCTATTATTGTCTCTATATATGTCTAGTATCCTTCTAACTATAATTAAACCAATATACTTTGGTTTATCGTTTTATTATTACAATTAATTATAGTTAGATTTTATCTAACAATGTTTCGCCGAACTCAATAAAGAATAATTTCGGAACTCTGGAAAAATAATTCACAACGTTGGTAGTTGGTACATATAAAAGAAACAAAAGATGGCTACCACAACCGCCTCTACCAGTCTCAGCCGATATCTCAGACCTGAACGTTTTGATGTAGAACCTAATGTGAGCGGAGCCGATCTGCGCTGGACACATTGGCGGTACACGTTTGAAAATTTTTATCAGAAGAATTTGCTGAGTGTAAGAGCGACTCACTACGTCTGAAGCTCTTAGTAAATCATTTGTCACCGACTGTTTATTCATATATCAAAGAGTGTGCCAAGTACGATAATGCTATAGATCAGAGGTTCCCAAACTTATTTTGTCAAACGCCCACTTTAAAAAATCTGTTATTTTGTAGCGCCCCCCATTTTTTTCACCATAAAAACCTGAATCACATATTTGTCTTGCCTGTAGTTTAATTCAACCTATATTCTAAACTAGACTTTTTTACAAGAGAGAGCAATATAATACATACACCAGTACATTAGAGTATCTTTTATAAAAAAATAACAATAATCAACATTGCTAATTTTAAATAAAAAATAGCAATAATAATACAATTTTACAATAATAAAGAGTATCGAAAGTGAGGACCTCACCTGCGAAACTTTAAAACACGAAATTTTTTCAGTGTTTGATTCCTTTAACGATATAAATAGCGTTGTGAACGCATTAAAATAATAAATATTAATTACATTTTTAGTTTATATTTGTACAATAAAAAAGGATATAAATATGAACTAATAAATGGATGTTGTGTAGTAAGAGGATTTTAATTTCAGTGAATTTTAAAATATGTAATAGCTGAAGTTATAAATCACTCATTGCTTAAATCACATCAGCGCCCCCCAACTTTATTCTGGGCCCGTTACCGCCCCCCTTAAAGCCTCCAGCGCCCACAAGGGGGCGTTATCGCCCACTTTGGGAAAGACTGCTATAGATGTATTAAATTCAATTTATATCAAGCCTCTGAATGAAATTTACGCACGTCATACTCTGACTATGAGAAAACAAAATGCCGGCGAAAATATTTCGGAATACATTCAAGCTTTAAAACTTTTGTCACAAAACTGTAATTTTAAAAGCGTATCAGCAGAAGAACACAGAAATGAATATGTACGTGATGCATTTATATCAGGAATACAATCTCAACATATACGTAAGTGGCTTCTGGAACACTTAAATCTCAGTCTAGATGAAGCACTTAATGTAGCTATTTCGCTTGAGGCAGCTGTGAACAATACAAAGGCCTATATTTCACCGTCGTCTATAAATACCCTTAATTGTCTTAATGAAAATGAAAACACAGAAACAAATAAAAGCATAGTTGCTACTAATACTACTAATTCTCATACCAATTACAGCAATAAACGACGCTGTTTCTTTTGTGGTGGAAGTGTCCACCAAAGGATTAAATGCCCAGCTAGCCAGTCTACCTGCCAATTATGCTCCAAGAAGGGACACTTTGCTAACGTATGCAGAAGTAGAGTAAATGTAAATTGCATTGAAGCAGAACCTGCGGAAAATCCTCAAATAACAGCAGCATCTCCATCGAGTCTTGAAAAGGCCACCATTCCTATTACAGTAAATAACGAACGTGCTGATGCACTCATTGATACTGGAAGTTCAGTGAGTTTTATTGATTACGAATTGGTGAAATTAACTAAACTTATAATAAAACCGAGTAAACAAACTATCACGTTAGCATCCCTAAATTACATATCTCATGTTGATGGAGTCTGTTATCCTACTATTCAAATTAACAACAACGTTTACAAGCATGTACCAATGCTCATTGTAAATAACTTGTGTGCGGATGTTATAATTGGTCATGACATACTCAAGAATCATTCTTCATTAGAGTTACATTTTGGTGGAACACGAAAGTCTCTTAAAATCTGTAATGTTATGCAAGCTTCTGTTCCAGCTGTATCCGTATTTGCGAACTTATCTCCTGATGTATGCCCGATAGCGGTCAAGTCTAGACGCTACAGCCATGACGAGGAAAGTTTTATCAAGCATGAAATAAACAATCTTTTACAAGATGGAGTAATCGAACCATCTTTATCACCTTGGAGAGCGCAAGCCTTAATTGTTGGAGGAGATCACCATCGCCGCCGTATGGTAATCGATTACTCACGAACGATTAATAAATTCACAGAACTTGATGCACATCCTTTACCTAGCATAGAAAAGATTGTCAATAATGTCGCCAAATACAATTTCTTTAGCCAAATTGACTTGGAAAGTGCTTACCATCAAGTTCCTATTATAGAAAAGGAGAAAAAGTATACAGCGTTCGAAGCATGTGGAAATTTATATCAGTTTACTCGTATTCCATTCGGAGTAACGAACGGGGTTGCAGCTTTTCAAAGAACTCTGCAATTTGTGATAGAATCGGAGAAACTGGATGGGACATTTTCTTATTTAGATGACGTCACTATTTGCGGGAAAACAAAAGAACATCATGATTTAAATTTGGAAAAGTTCATGGCCGCGGCAAAGAAATATGATTTGACATTAAATATGGACAAGTGTACTTTTAGTACAACTTCTATTAATTTACTTGGATACAATGTAGAAAATAATACTATAGAGCCTGATACTAACCGCTTGAAGCCACTTTTAGATTTACCAATACCGAATGATAGTCAATGTCTTAAGAGAGCCCTAGGACTCTTTGCACATTATTCAAAATGGATAATGAACTTCTCTGAAAAAGTGAAACCTCTTATTTTATGTAAAACTTTTCCTCTCGATGAAAAGGCTATCTCTGCTTTTAACATACTTAAATCTGATATATCGAAATCATTTTTGTCCGCTATTAGTGATGATGAACACTTAGTCGTAGAAACTGATGCCTCAGAATACGCAATCGCTGCATCCTTGACACAATGTGAAAGACCAGTTGCATTTTTTTCTAGAAGTCTTTTAGATTCTGAACGCCGTCACTCGGATATTGAGAAGGAAGCCTATGCGATTGTAGAATCTTTACGCAAATGGCGACATTTCTTAATCGGACGACATTTCCTTCTGATAACTGATCAGCAGTCTGTATCATTTATGTTTGATCAAAAACATACTAGTAAAATAAAAAATGAAAAGGTAGAAAGATGGCGTCTGGAATTGTCTTGTTTCAAATACGATATTGTTTATAGACCCGGGAAAGAAAATTTTACTGCTGATGCTTTGTCTAGAATAAGTGCGAGCATTTCAACGGACTACATGATTCCTTGAGTCATCCTGGAGTAGCAAGAATGGCGCATTGGGTCCGTCAGAAAAATTTACCATATTCTATCAATGACATAAGATCTATGACAGCATCATGTCCTACGTGTTCTGAAATAAAACCGAGGTTTTTTCAGACACAAGGCAGACTTATAAAAGCAACTTCTTGTTTCGAAAGACTTAATATAGATTTTAAAGGGCCTATACCTAGTAATACTTCCAATCGTTATATTTTAACAGTGATAGATGAGTATTCCAGATATCCATTCGCTTATCCCTGCAAAGATATGACTGCTTCTACAGTCGTGAATTGTCTAAAAGATATATTTTATCTCTTTGGAATACCTCAATATATACATTCAGACAGGGGTACATCATTTCTGTCTGTTGAAGTTAAAGAATTTATTAATTTGTCAGGAGTAGCAACAAGCAGAAGCTCTCCATACAACCCACAAGGCAACGGGCAAATCGAGCGATTGAATGGAACGTTATGGAAAGCCATTCAGTTAAATCTCCGTTCCAAGAATCTTAGAATAGAAGAGTGGGAGAAAGTTTTACCCATCGCACTTAATTCAATACGTTCATTATTATGCACTTCTACAAATGCTACTCCACACGAGCGTATGTTTCAACACCCCAGAAGGTCACCGAATGGAGATTCTGTTCCTTCATGGTTACATACGCCTGGACCCGTCTTGCTTAAGAGGTATGTAAGGAATTCGAAATACGATCCTTTAGTGGACGAAGTCGAACTTATACAACCTAATCCATTATATTCGCATATGAGGCTGCCGGATGGACGCGAAACAGTCGTGTCGAATTAACATCTAGCACCTATGCCCCAACCTGAAGAGGAGGTTGACTCTGTTAAGGAAACACATGAGAACAACGATGCCGAAGCCGATGATGTAAATCAAGTCGAGCCAGGAGAACCAAGTGGGCTCCCGATTGAATGTCGTCGTTCCGGAAGAGACCGCCAGCCTCCTGCTTATCTAAAGAATTATGATTGTTCTTTTAAGGGGGGGAGACTGTAATGTATTGTCATTTGATATTGTCATTTCAAATGTCTTGTATATGTCTAGTATCCTTCTAACTATAATTAAACCAATATACTTTGGTTTATAGTTTTATTATTACATAAGGGCTCACCGAAACACAAAACGTGTAGTTTTGCAACTCACCGCCCGCGTAAAAAACCATTTGGCCGTATTTTTGAAAGCGTCGTGGCAGCTAAAAACAATATTGTTTTACGGAGAAATCATCAAAAATATGTCTATGGTTTTCTAAGAATTTCAGCGTGAATAAAAAAGCAGCATGAATCGGAACGGATTCTCTATGAAAGGTTTCTTTTGTCACATTTACGCCATAAATGTCAAAATTACGAGTGGTCAAGACCACTCGTGTAAATCCTTCGCATACGATCATTTCAAAAATGCACCCGTTTGGAAACGCTCGCGTAAACCATTCGTAATGTGACAAGTGATTTCAAAAATGCGACCCCAGCATAGAGAATAGGAAAGGGATGAAAAAAATGCCTGTGGTGAGTTTTTTTAAACGCGGAGTCTCTAAACAAACGATTTTTTGTATGGAAAAACCATTCGTTTAGGTGACTCCGCGTTTGAAAAATGGTACTTCTGAATCTTTTTCTAGTGTTAGGAATAACGTTCCTATTTATCGTAAATAAATGTCAGATTTTTCGATCCAGAAAGGCCGAGCAAAAGGGCGTGGCGTAATCAGCATGTGACATCCCGAGTGACGTGAACTACCCACTTAGTTACTTACAGTACGAGAACACTATAATGTCAGGATGAAAACTTACTTGCAGTCTCGTCACCTTACCGTTGCCGCCACATGAGAGACCTTACGTGCATGGGCGTAGCCACAGTGGGGCACGGTGGGGCGCTTGCCCCACCCTGGCTCAGACCTTTAAGTTACCGAACCAAACCTAAAAATAAATTATCTAGGTACTTACTACAATACTTAATATTCGTAAGAAAGTTCACACTCGACATTTTATATGTAAAAATTAACTGGGGTAAGCGGCGCGGCGGACCGTGTAGTTTGCTAGTTACATATTATTTCAGATTGTTGCCCCACCCTGAGCCCATGGCTGGCTACGCTTATGCTTACGTGAGCATTTTAAAAACGTGACGGAAATCCAGTGTCCCGCCTCCGCACTGAATCATGAATCGCAACCACCATGTCTGGATTCCCTGGCCCTATACACCTGGGCTTACATTCTTGCTTTAAACAAACTGTCATTGTAATAAATCGGTTCGCCGATCCACATCTATTACAATAATCACAATTAAATGAGTCATGGCCAAGCCACAGCAAACTACACAAACGAGTTGTGCACAGTACGGCCGCTCGAACAAGACTGTCCCCCACTGTCATTATTCATCTTAACGCCGCCATTTCTTTTGCCTCTTCTCTGGTGCGATTTTTAAACACGGAGTCACTAAACGTATGGTTTTTTGTATGGAAAAATCATTCGTTCATGTGACTCCGCGTTTGAAAAATGGCACTTCAGATCTGACGTATAAAAAAAATATTTTATGACTTTTCACAACTTAACTGCCACTGTGCTTCGGCCGTACTAATGCCTATCGTCCCGAAGCAATTCGCAGCGAATCTTACGTTTTGTACACTAAAAAGTTATCGCGATAAAGCGCTGGTCACACTAGCGGCTTCGTTATCAATAATCCAAGATGGCGTCATCTACGTGTTTTAAATATGGACGACGACTTTCTTTTCTTTAACATGTGTGCTAACAATCACATAATGTATTTATTGAAACCTAAAAAGTGGAAGCTAAAAATTTTAACACCATTTTATCGTTTCACTCCGTTTTTACGCATTAACAACCGTGGCACCGTCGCACAGCACGCGCCTGAAGTGCGATTTCTGAAACGCGGAGTCACCTAAACGAGTGGTGTTCCCATACAAAAACCATACGTTTAGGTGACTCCGCGTTTCAGAAATCGCACTTCCGGCCCAAGCATCATATGACAGTTGACGGCTTCACTGTCATTTAACTGTCACAGTTGTCAAAATAATGTCCCTATTTAACCGCAATGGCAGTACAGTTGTCAACTGTCATATGACATTTTTTTTACACGTCAGACGAGACGAGCAAAAGAAATAGCGGGGCTAAGCTGATTGGTCAAGAAATTGCGATTAAAAATATTTTTATTTTTTATAATTAAGGGGCTACATGAATTTTCCGGGGTCCAGTGCTGCCCCCATTTAAAATAAATCATTTGAAAGAAAACGGAGATTTCATTTAAAATGTTGTCTTGATCAGACCCTAGATAACCGTTCAAACTATTTTATGAACTATTGTTTACAGTTTGAAGTGAGAACGTGAAGCTTTTCTACGCACAATGGGGAAGGCAGCTCTCATATACGTTGGTTCCTATCCTAACCTAATTAAATGTCAAAACTTGAGGTGGGCTGGATTACGTAAAAACGGTACCAGTTCCAACTAATACTAATACTTAAAAATACCTATTCGAATAAACCCTTCTAATCCCTGCTGTTCGCAGCCAATTTTCAACCTTATGTCTTACACTCCATTCAAGGGTAACTATTGTTTGTAACACGAAAATATTAGATAACACTCCCGAGATGTAAGTATTTCACGCAATAGCTAATCTTACCTAATACAGCTAGTACACTTTGCTAATATTTGCATCGGATTTTCGATCTTACTGTTGAGACGTGTAAAGTCCATTGTTGTTTATAGATGAAATAATTACATAAAGGTAGACCTAATCCAGACAATACCACTGGCGAATATTTTTTCGCAACAGATTTTCTATTTTATTTCTAATAACTTTAAGGATCAGTGTTCTTTGATGACGAGAATATTCAACATTATTACAATTATCGTCACGTAGTGGTTGAATTTGGGCTGCGAATAACAGGGATTAGGAAGGAATATTTGGATTAGGTATTTTTAAGTATTAGTACTAGATGGAACAGGTCTCGGTTTTACCTATTCTAGCCCACCTCTAGTTTTAGGTTAGGAACCACAGCTGCCTTCCCCATTGCGAAAAACGGCCACTTTTGGCGTATGTGCGTAGAAAAACTTCATATTCATACTTTGAACTGTAAACAGTAGTTCATAAAATAGTTTGAAGGGTTATCTAGGGTCTGATCAAGACAAAATTTTAAATGATATCTCCGTTTTCTTTCAAATGATTTATTTTAAATGGGGGCAGCACTGGACCCCGGAAAATTCATGTAGCCCCTTAATTGACTGGACCAAAAAATCTGATATTTATTTACGATAAAGAAGAGTGTTATTCTTAACCCTAACAAAAAAAATTCAGGCTTTTTTAAAATTATTTTCCTTTACCCATTGGGCAGTTTAGCATAGAAAAAGTTTGACATAGAACATAGACAAAGAAAAACATGACATGATTTAAAAAAACTCTGGATGATGACGATTTTTTAGTCTGTGGTAAGGGGCAGGTACAAAACAGTGGCTTTTCTATGTATTCTTAAATTATTGTAATTTGTACATAATTATTGTAGTTTCAATAAACTATTGTTATTTAAAAGGACGCTTACAAAGATTATTTAATTCTTCTGCTAATATGGGAATACCATGTCAATCATGACGTAATTAGTACGTTGTGAAGTTGGAATTATTTGTTGTCTATTTCCTTACAGTGAGATAAGGCTTACGATAATGAGATAATTGAAAAGTGTAGTGTTGGTTCGAACATAGTATCGCGAAATAACCAATTGCTATTTATCTAATAACTAAACAAAAGTCCTAGTACAGCTGAGCAATGGTAGGTAAGTTTTATTGTTGTAAGAGTTGCTTACCATCACCTGTTTACAACCCAACTGGGATTGGAATTACCTCTAAGTTACCCCCTAGTTACTGAAGAAAAAACAATAGTTGCAAAATATGTACAGTTCAATAAATTATTATTGTGTTGCGTTAAGGCTTTACAAAAAAGATTAAATTAATTTTTCACTTATCAAAATGTTATCTGTACACTTTGTACATTACTGCAAATACCTAAAAGATTTGTTTGTTTGTTTGTTTGTAATAACTTTATTGTACAAAAAAAATAATACATTAAAAAGACAACATACGAAAGAGCAAATATACAAAGGCGGACTTATCCCATGTAGGGATCTCTTCCAGTATTGAAGAAAGGAAAATAATTTACCATTCAGTTTTCTCCAGACAATCAGTTTTTTCCAGAAGCTTATTTTTGTTAATGTTTACTTGCAAGAATGTGTTAACTTATGATCATGATTTTTGTTGCAACACATTCTTCTTGACTGAGGATATCTGATTGTTATTTGATTTTCATATTTCATTAGTGGTAAATGGGTGTAGGTGTGTGAATGTGAAATTTTATTTGTATCTTTCAAAGAGGGTTTATAGTTATATATGATAATGATTATTTTGATGATATTTTATAAATATGGTTTAAACTTGTCCACATTATGACTAGTAGTCGGATAACACTAAACAACAAGATTTTGCCACCAGCATACTTGCAGCGATTTTTAAAAGAATTCAGTACACAAAACGTAAATCTTGTTATAAAAAACGTGTAGAATGTCGAAATTTCAAATATAACAGGTGAAAAATTCAAATTTCTTATTTTTTCAGTAATTTCAAAATCATATCATAAATTCAATTAGGTGTTTTCCAATTTTCTTATACTAGTGTAACGATGTGAAAACCTAACATTTTACAATACTTTTTACATCATTGCTAAATTATTTTAAAAAATAGACGTATTACAGATTTTTACAGGTCTATGAAATATTATGGTAACTTAAATCTTTATTTAGCTCCATAGATAAAAAGATATAAAGGTAGAACAAATTTTGTTTTGATTTTGAAGGCTGACATCATTTTATTTTTTAAAATTAAATAACCTGCACAGAAGCTATTTACTTCAAATAATAAAAATATCAGGTATTGGGGAAAATCAGATTTTTGACATCAAATTATTTCCAATTCTGACCTCCTAGAAACAAAAGTAAATTATGTCCATATACACTAAACAATAATCTTTGAGACAATTAGTCTTATTCAAGTGGGAAATAATTTTTAAAATTTTGCTAACCCGTGTAATTGGGTGCTTATTTGCCTTAACTCCATGTGGGTTCATAACACAGCATTGATACAACCACCAGCCGGTTAAAAATAATATTAATCTCTCTGAAAGCAACTTTGTTATTATGGTTATGAACTCGAAATAGCCCTCGTGAAAGTATTTATTTAATTATTATTATTTAGTCACAATGAGTTCTAAAAAAAAGTTTTAAGTTGAAAACATTTATAACTAAAAAAGTCAGCACTAGATACTTATAGAATTCCATGTACCTAGATAGTATCTAGCGTTTAGATAAACCATAATAGCAAAGTTGAATTAAGGCATTTATATTTATTTTTATCAGGTTGGTGGTTGTATCAATGCTGTGTCATGTACCTGAGTTTGAAGTTTAGACAAATAAGCACCGGATTATCTGACCACTAATTATGACATTTATTTATTCAAGGATTAATTTTTACTCAAAGTTGAGGTTTTGGCATTATTGAATGTACTTTTTAAGGGAACAAGAATTTCATGATATGAGAAGAGATCCTTTCTTTTTGCATAAGGTTTTTTTTTTCTAATATACATTGGCATTATTATTTCATACCTAATCGTATTTGCTTTGGCATATAATTTTTATTCGCATAATGTTAGTAAGCATAATGAGTAATGATCTAATAATATTTTGGCATAAAAATCATTAGGAATAACGGAAACTTTACATTATTATATAATGTATGTATCATATTTTATTACTTTAAATAACTTACAGTTAACTATGTATTATGGTTGCATATGTATTTGTGGGGAGGCCTTTTGGTCTCAAAAACTTTTTAATCATAACATTATGTATTTTCTTCACATAACATTTTTGGCATAAATCAACCACTTGACGGAAGTGACCACTTTGGCGACCGCGAATTGGTCAAGGAAGGTACATTAGGTTATGGTTGCGCAGTGATTATCACAAGAGCAGGTGAGCAAGCGTCGACCAAGTGACGGAAGTGGCCAATGTGGCCATCCAGAATTAGTCAGGGAAGGTAGGTTAGGTACTGGTTGAGTAGTGCAGAGTGACCATCACAGAAGCGAGCGAGCGAAGCAAGCGAGTGTCGACCAAGTGACGGAAGCGAGCGACCAATTTGGCCACCCGGAATTAGTCACGGAAGGTAGGTTATCCTTATCAAACACTATGCGTATGCTATAAAAAGTATGTTTAATATCATTATTATTTTATTATTGTGTAAAACAATTTATACTTTAGAATATTTTGCTTTAATGATATTATGCTTTAAAAAATATCATAAATATCATTAGTATAAACAAAAGTATGCCATATTATATTATGTCTCAAAATGTTATGCAAAAAGATCTAAGAATTTATAAATTTGCTGTTGTAAAATAGTTTGTCACACTCGCAGAGTACTACAGGATAAATACTTTTGCTAGTACTAATTTAATAATGTTTAGTCTGTAGGTACAGTGTCCTACTGCTGGGCAAAGGCCTCCTATGTTCAGGGATCCTCTGACAGTCTAACATAAATTTATCAAGGTCGGCCCGCCATCTGGTCCTCGGTCTACCCCTACCCCTGCGTCCATCTGGAAGCCTGAATGTAGACAATCTGGCCTATCTTTTAGAGCGCATTCGGCAGACATGGCCCGCCCAGTTCCATTTTAACTTAGCGGTTTCTGCGTCTACATCCGCAATTTGCGTTCTTGAGCGCAGTTCGGTGTTTCGCGCCTTGTTTACAAGTCGCAAGTCGCAAACCTAAGATTCTGCGCTCCATAGCTCGTAGACAAATCTTGAGTTTGGACTTTTGAGCCTCGGTCAAAGACCATATCTGAGAACCGTACGTCAGAATAGGCAAGATGCATTCCAGGCGTGGCGTTATTTATTTGGCGATCTATCTCTCGCTCTTGCCTGTTTTCGAAGGATGCTACTTGACCCAGGTATATGTACTCATCGACGTACTGCAAAGCCTGCCCCTCAACCTCAATCTTACGTAAAATTTAATAATATATTTAAAATAAAATAACACATAACAGATACTTTTTAAGAAGTCATTTCTATAACATTTATGACTGTGTAAACATGTTGGTTGTGCATTCCTTTAATTTCCGGAATCTTAGTATTTATAATAGAGTAACTATAATAAGATGCTTGCATAATTTCTTACAAAAAACAAATTACTCAAGGTAAATATATATATATATATATAAGTACCTATTTAATTCTCCAAACCCTGATTTTAACTGGACTCACGCTGATCAGGTTCAGATTAATTTTGTAATTATTATGGATCAGAATTGGATATTTATAAACTATCAATGTTATGATGCAGTTCATAATATTTATGGCATAGGTAAAGCCCGGTACAGACATACACGACGTGTATTACGATCAACGACCTTCCATAATTACGATATATTTTCCGTATTATTCTTTGAGCGACCACAGACCGAGCTTTAATATATGTATATTTTTATAACGCCACCAAAATATGTGGACATACAATGTGTCCGGTCAGCGGTGTCGGAGACTTTGGGGGGATGAAATACGGTATTTTTTATCGACAAATAACCCCTCATAAGTAGTTTTTCTCCTACCATAATAAAATGGCAGCCATTTTGTTTTTTTTTTTAATCGAAGCACGAGTTTTGTACTAAATTAGCCATAGCTCCCTATGTAGAGGTCCTAGAAACACAAAATAAGTCTCATTCGAAAGCGAAACATGTAGACCATAAAATATTGGTAAAAAAAATGCTAATTTTTATTTATAAAAAGAACCAAAAAAATTGCTAAAAGAAAATAATTAAGTAATTATTTTGCATTTTTTTACAATATTAGGTTTAAAAAAAAAATCTAAGCTGTTGGCCTACATTTTTTTTATGTCTAAACGATAGAACAGTATGTCCCCTAAATAAAACAGCATACATCTTAGCCCTAAGTTACATAGTTCAGAAGCTATGATGGTTTGAATAGACCCCTTATTGTCTAATCCGGCAGTTGAGAAAGAAATAAAACAAAATACTTAGTCTTCACGACATTCATTTTGGCAATAAAAAAAAAACAATGTTTTAACCATTGTTGTAGAGACTAATTAGGACCTGGTGATGAAGATGATGATGATAACCATTGTTCGAAATGTCCTCCGTGGTGTTGCAGACATGCTGTTGCTCTTACTGCCACATGTTGCGTAGAGCGTCTTATCATCGCTTTGTCATTCTTTAATTCATTTCCGACTTGAATAATTTTGTTCCTCCTCGCGTGTATTTGGCACGTCGACATAGACTTTCTGTTTCATTGTACCCCACAAGAAAAAATCAAGTGGGGTCAAGTCCGGTGAACGCGGTGGCCAAGCGATTGTTCCACCGCGTCCAATCCACGCCGTATAAAATTCATTTAAATGGCTTCGTACATTCGCAGCGAAGTGTGCCGGAGCTCCGTCCAGTTGTAGAGTCATGCCTATCCTATAAAACAGTGGTATTTCCATTAAAGCATCCAGAAAGTCGGTTTCCAAGAACTCTAGAAATCTAGGGCCATTCATCGTGCCTGGCAAAATTAGTGGGCCAATTAAAATATCATCAATCATTCCTGCCCACACATTTACTGAAAATTGGTGTTGAAAACTGCTTGGTCTCACAGCATGAGGATTATCATGGAGGCAAAGATGCTCATTGCGATGGTTAATGTATCCTGATCGTGTGAATGTAGCTTTGTCGGTCCACATAATTTTTTTCCAAAAATTTGGCTCCGATCTCAACCTTCTTAGTATCCACGAACAAAAAACGGCCCTTCTCCCATAATCAGGTTCATTTATGTCTTGCACCCGTCTAAAATGGTACGGGTGCAATCCTTCCCTTTTTAAGACACGCCACACTGTCCATTTGGATAAACCGAGTCTAATTGATATACGCCTGACACTCAGTTTAGGGTCTTCTGTAATCAATCTTAGTACTTCTTCTTCCTCACGCGGTGATATTAAACAAACACGTTCGTCGGCGGGTTGCCTTATTCCATTTTCAGCCAAACGCAGATGTATTCTTATGAATGTGCGAGCGTTCGG
This sequence comes from Acrobasis suavella, assembly GCA_943193695.1. NCBI lineage: Eukaryota > Metazoa > Arthropoda > Insecta > Lepidoptera > Pyralidae > Acrobasis > Acrobasis suavella. Next base: position 12,230,045 of record OW971929.1, read on the forward strand.
CGTTGGTCTATTTGGAAATCTTCTCGCATACTCTCTAACAGCTCTGTTAGCGTTCCCGTCACATAATCCATAGACGTAATGGATGTCAGCGACATCGTGGCTTGAATAATGACCGTCCTCCATCACAATTAACTTTTGTTGGCTAAGGTAACAAAATTTAGTCCCAATAATAAAACAAAAAGTCCAACAACAATAACAAAAACGTAACAAAAAATTTCAACGATAACAACGCACAGTATGGCACAAGAGAATGTAATCACGACGCAGAGCGAGGAACGACTGACCTGATTGGGACCAAATTGCGTCCCTAAAGCCCCGTATCCAAGCACACATAGATTTTTTACCTGATCCTTCCAAGAACGTCATTGTTAAAGACCGGTCCTTTGAACAGCGCGTCTAACAGAATAGACGCGCTTTTAAGGGTCATGTTCAAACCGTCATAGCTTCTAAACTACTTTACTTACGACTATAATGTACAGCTGTTTTTTTAGGAAACGTCCTGTACTAACGTTTTGAAATAAAAAAAAATAGGTAAACAGCTTAGATTTTTTTAAACCCTAATTTTGAAAAAAAAAACGCAGAAAATTACATAATTATTTTCGTTTAGCAATTTTATTTGTCCTTTTTTGAAATAAAATTGGGAAATTTTTTACCATTAAATTATGGCCTACATGTTTCGCTCTCAAATGAAATTTATTTTGTGTTTCTAAGACCTCTACATGGGTAGCTATGGCTAAATTAGTACAATATTCGCGCTTCGATTTAAAAAAAAAAACAAAATGGCTGCCTTTTTATTATGGTAGGAGAAAAGCAACTTAGGAGGAGTGTTTTGTCGATACAAAATACCGTATTTCCTCCCCTTAAAGTCTTCGACACCGCTGACCGGACACATTGTATATCGCAAGGCATATTAAATATGTAATATTGCATAACTAAATATATATTATAGAATAACTAGCATTTACTTTCCGTGCTAGCTACCGAGTGTGGTGGTTTGGTATAATGATCAAGCACAATATATTAATATACAGGGTAAATTTTTAACCACCAGCCAAATTTTTGGAGCAGGTCCTGTCATAATACTGAACTCCTTTTCATAAAAAACAATTAAAGAAAAATTAAAAAGTATTCCGCTTCGCAAACAAATCAGCGCTCTACCAAACGGATTTTTTATGGAAGGACGGAATTTTTTATCGATTTTTAATTACTTTTTTTTATAAACATCAGTTCAGTATCATGGACTGAACTTGCTCCAAAAATTTCGCTGGTGGGTAAAAAGTCACCTGTATATTATAGCTACGTCTGCGAAAACATGGTAACTGGTCAACACACTCTGTATATAAAATGACTCATATCACTAAGTGTCCAGCACGCAGTGAGACTATATCATAATCATTGAAACTGTCTTGGGGATTCCGGACGTATCTCTTCTGTTTATAATTCGTTGTTTTATTTTGTAGGTGTGCCTCTGAGAATATGAACTGAGTATTCATCATGACTGAAAACACACTTACGACCCCTATTTCCTTGTCTACATATCATCAACTAAGTTTAACAGGTAAATTTACTACTTCTTTGTTTAGGTAATATCTCAACTTCTATGTAATTGAATTCCCGGTTGCATTGATAACTGTGCTAAACCAACATTGTCAAACTGACAGATTTTGGCTGTAACATCCTATATCATTGTTTTTTCAACTCACTATAATGACAAAAATAAAGTCTAGCTGACAATATCTTTCTTTACTGACCTTTTTTTTTTAAATTGCCTATTTCTGAAAATGACAGTTATCAAAAAAGAGCATATAAATAAATTACAACTCTAGGTAAATACAAAGAAGTTCAAATGTCTTTGTAAAGTAATTTAATAGAAACTCTCATGTACTTAGTTAATATTTTATTTGATTTCAGTTGAATCCGCAAGTATAAGAAATTCTGGAATATTCAAACCAAATCCTTATTTGCAAGTGATAATAGATGATAAAATTTCCAAGAAAACAGAAGTTATAAAAAATACTTGCCATCCCAAATGGAAAGAAGACTTCACTGTGTTGGTTACTCCATTATCTCAAATTTTATTTCGGCTAGCTGACCATCATAGTTTTAGGAAAGATAATGTCCTTGGTGAGAAAAGAATTAGTCTTACAAAGGTGCTACTACATTTCAATGGAAAATGTGAAAACATTGAACTCACTATAGGTAACTATCTTTTTAACATATACATCTTTTCAATATTTTATAATTACTCCACTCTACGAAGACTTTTTGGGTTGTGATGTCACATTAATATTTTAGAATATTTTGCACTAGATGGTAATATGTACCTTACAACTGATTTTAGTTTAGACTTTCGCGGTCAATAATCACTATAATATGTACTAACTAGGTATGTACCTGACAATTTGATTGTATTCTAGAAAACAATTTTTAATTTAATGATATGAGACTTAAGGGCTACCTGAATTTTTCGGTGTCCAGTGCTGCCCCCATTTGAAATAAATCATACGATAGGAAATGGAAGGCATCATTTAGCACTGGACCCCCGAAAATTCAGGTATCCCCTTAAAGTGGTTTGCTTCCATCTAATTACCACAAAATGAAATATAACTCATTATCCAATACAATCATAAGACCATATTATGTTACGCTCAAAAACCGAAAACGCTAAACGAAAAGCATCGGGGCATGCTTTCATGACTATGAGTCATGGGCTTTCCATTACAACGCGTTGTAAATTCCGCAGTAACTAATACATTCGTTCCTACTGCAAACGAAAGTTAGAATTACCGACTATCCTCAATCGGTCGCGTGACACTGCCCTCCCCCACTCGACTTTTAATCTTATTCATGCAACTTAAAGTCTACTTTATATGCCATGCCGGCCGTCCGGGCAAGTCAGCTGTGTAGGTAATGACAGCCTAGTGGCGGGTTCATAGCACGCTACGTGAGCGCGATTCGATGTAATTTCATACTTTGTTTATATTTCTTCCTTTTTGATACTCTTTAAATAAATGCACCTGGTATATTTTGCCAAACAATACTAATGAGCCTATAAAAACCACGATTTAAAGAAGTATTTTTGGTATGTTATTTGGATCCATAGTTTTACTATCTGTGTATATACTGAGATAATACTACAGTATACTTTTTAAGTGTTTGTAATTATATAAGTTTAATAACTAAGGGTCCAATTAGTATACCAAAAATTTTGCTATACATCGCGTTTTGCACTTTTCATGGCAAATTCTACTGGCCTATTTAATTTATCGTATGGTTTCGCAGATTTAATGAAAGCTGTATCACAAGAAAACAGCTCCAATGCAAGTGCTGAAATGAAAACTGCAGAACTTATAGTTCTCCTCGATGGTTTAAGAATAGAACCTGCTATATTGAATCAGACTCATGAGATCCTTAATGAAGCGAACAGCTCTGGAGGTGCATTGAACGACGGGCTGAGAGCTAAAATAAGAGCACGCAACAATCCTGAAACAGTGAGGTCTATGCTGAGAATGCAAACACTCAGGGTGAGTAATAATCAACTTGGGATTCAAGCAAGACTAACATTTATGAGTTTTACGATATAACTTTTTTTGTATTCCTGATCTGTAAGTTCGATAGACTTGAGGTTATCACAATGTGATATAAATAACTCACAGTGGGTAAATAGTAACCCCCAATTGTTTTACTAGTGGTAGGTGTAGGTTTTTAAAGATATTTACATTTCAGTAAAACATCTGGACGTCATTCATACTTCAATAAGTCATACATATATTGTGATACTATTAAACACATATTAAAGATCAATGCATCAAAACAAGAGTGTGTGTGAGTGGCCGACAGGCGTGTCGGATTTTTCAGGCTGCCTAAAAACATCTGACATAGCTTGACGACTGCCATAAATGATGACAGCTGGGACAATGGCCTTAACGTGCCTTCAGAAGCACGGAGGAGCTCAAGAAAATTTTATGCCACTTGTGGACACCCATCCAAGTGCGGACCATGCTCCCAGTGTCGCTTTACCTGCGAAAAGCGCTAGTAATGTGCACTCTCGACTAGACTCAAGTCCTCAAGTTCTAATTTTGAAGACTCGAGTTGGTTCTGCAGGGCTCTATGAGCTCAAATAGGCTTAGGATTTCCGAGGCTAGGCGAGTGCGAGTTCTCTGAGCAACGACTCGAGTCTTTTAAAAAGCTCGAATCTTTAAATGAACATGAGCTACTCTTGAAAGCTTACAAGGGCTCGAGGCGTGATTTCAGATAAATTTAAGTTATCAAGGTATGCAAATAGACATTCTTTTAACTAATATTGTAATCAATCATATTTTATTTTTTTGGACAGATCAGTTTTCTAAATGAAAAATCATTGCTTTTAAACACGCTCGAAAAACATAACCTCCCTCTTTGCAGTCCGGTAAAAAGACACGGGCGCAGAAAAAGGCTCGGTTGCAAAAAGAGACACGAGCTCTTATCTCACACTCTGGGGCTCACTCAAGCTTTGCCTTCCGTTAAGAGTCGAGCCCTGTAAACGACTCAGAGTCCGAAGTGAGAGGACTCGGAGGACACAAGTCTTTTACATCACTATTCCCGCCGGGACACCTAGCCCCTCAAACAATCATAACAATATTATTTAATAATGTTGAGTAGGCTTTGTAACTTTTCCATATATGTTTGAATAAAAATAAATATGTACTTATTAAATCCAAATGAGGAAAAAGTTGAGTCCAAGAGGAGTGAATAACTGAGCACTTATTCACTTCACCACGATAGTTTTTAGGGCTCCGTAGAAATAATGAAAAAACGGAAGCCTTATAGGATCACTCGTCCATCTGTCACAGCCAATTTGCTCCGAATCTATTGGACCAAATCAAGTGAAATTTGGTAGGATGGTATGGTGTAATCCTATGACCCAAACACAGATGTGCAAAGTAAATATATATATATTTTTTTAAATAAGGGTCATTTTCGTAGGACAAATAGGGAAATCAAAAAAGTTTTGAAAACCTTACTGTGTCATATATCAAATGAAAGGGCTCGTTATGTCGATCTCAAATATATTTTTGTTATTATTTTACAATAATCAATCTCTTTGATTTTATTTATAAAAGAAGAGAAAATTGACCATCTCCTGATCTCCGAAACTACTGAGTCTAAAATTTTGAATAAAAATTTAGTTCATTGCTTGTCGATTACAGGAAAACCTTTAAAAATTCATTCAATTGAAAATAAAATAGTAAACTCAATATAATACGTTCACTAACGGAAAATAGTTCACTAAAACACCACTACATAGCGCTAGTAGTAGTTAACTTGCATCTTACTAAATGAAACGAAAAATTTTACTCACGGGTGTTACAGATATACCAAGAAATAAATATAATTCTAGTTGATTTAAATCCCCTAGGCATAGGGGATTCAAGTTGTTTATTTCGTGGATTTAAAGCACCTGGGTATTTTTGGAGTGCTTTAAGTGGACCAATTTTGTAGTCAACTTAAATCTCCTGGCCTGAGGTACCTTAGGTACTCTATTTTGTGGAGTTAAAGCACTTGGGCAATTTCGATAGGTTGTCGAAGTGGAACAATTCCCAGGGTTCCGTACAAAAATTAAAAAACGGACAGCCAATTTGCTCCGAATCTATGGAACCAAATCAAGTGAAATTTGGTTGGATAGTGAAGTCCTATGACCCGTGTTTGGGTCGTAGGACGTCACTTTCCTCCTACTACTAAATGAGCAAAGTAAATAAACATTTTTTTAAATAAGGGTCATTTTTGAGGACAAATTAGGAAATTAAAAAAATATATTTGCAAACCTTACTGTATCATATTCATATATCAAATGAAAGGGCTTGTTATGAGGATCTCAAATATATTTTTGCTATTGTAAAATAAATAGTTTTGATTATATTCATAAAAGAAGAAGAAAATTGACCTTTCCTCCCCCCACTGATCTCCGAAAATATTAAACGTAATATTTAAAAAAAAAGAAAAATAATTACATAATGAGTTTTTTAAAATAAGGGTCTTCTTTATATCTGTATTTTCTAGGGACAAATTAGGAAATTAAAAAAAAGTTTTGCAAACCTTAATGTGTCATATATCAAATAAAAGAGCTCGTTATGAGGATCTCAGCTATTTATTTTTATTATTGTAAAATAAATAGTCATGATTTTATTCATGAAAGAAGACTAAAATTGACCATTGTTATGACAAATTACATGACACATACATAGTATATATATATATATATATATATATATATATATATATATATATATATATATATATATATATATACTCGTATATATATATATATATATATATTTATTTATTTATTTATTTATTTATTTATTTATTTACTTACGAAAAATCTTTGCCATTGTACGGAACCCTCTCTTGGCATTTGGCCGGTTGTTCTTAAACATGATTGAAACATTAACAGTGGTATTATTTTCTCAACAGCCACCGCCTGGGCCGCCGCCACTAAGTAATGGGGTGGTGCACGGGGCGCAAGTAGCAGAAGCGGGCAGGGTGGAGGCCGGGCCGTCGCACCAGGAGCAGATGCAGCCAGCTCCCGAGCCTTCGGCGCACACCGCGGGCACGTCTGCCGGTGCAGCTGAAGAGCCTTTGCCTCATGGCTGGGAGATGCGATACGATGTTTATGGACGACGGTAAGGCTCTCTTCTATTTTTGACGTGTGGTTAACACACTCTGTGTCGAGATTTCACAAATGACAAAGATTTATTTGTCATTCGTATTAGCTACGTCTACGTAGTCTGAAACATTTGCATCTTTCGACTACAGTGATTCTAAAATGTGGCGACATTTTAGTAAATTTCCCAGGCCAATAAAAAAGAACCCGATTTTCACCACCCATAACTTTTACAACTGCGAAACCGATTTCCATCAAACATAGCTAAGAACTATCGCGAAGAAATTTGCTGTGTTGCTTGTGTTCATCCTCAGTTGATAATAAAGTAAAACATGGCGGTCGGTGCTGGCTAGTAAGACTAATTTCACTCGGTATTGAAAACCAAGGTTACGGATGACATATTTATATGCAGGTACTACGTAGATCACAACACGCGGTCGACGTCGTGGGAGCGGCCGCAGCCGCTGCCGCCGGGCTGGGAGGTGCGGCGCGATGCCCGCGGGCGCGTGTACTACGTGGACCACAACACGCGCACCACCACGTGGCAGCGGCCCGACACCGAGCGCCTAGCGCGCTTTCAGCACTGGCGCGGCGAGCGCCGTCACGTGGTCGCGCAGGGCAACCAGCGGTTCCTGTACCCGCCGCCGCAGCAGCGGCACCAGCCCGAAACAGACCATGACGCCTCGGCGATCGGTGAGTGATCACATCATATGGTGACGTTCCCTTTCCCCCAACTGTGCGCGATCCCAGTTGCATTTTTGAGCTGTGCCGCTTCGTCTGTCCGGCTTTTTCTTTGCAAATGGCCGTAGTTTTTTTTTATAATCAGTTGTTGAACGTTGAGAGTGCAGTTGAAGCACTTATAGTACGAGATATTATATTTGTGCACAGCCCATCAGTTACCTATTAGAACTTTTACAGGATAAGATGGAGCGTAGTCCTATTATAAGCCTGAGCGGAAACTTAAAGATTCCATTCATCCGTTTTAATATTAGCGATGCCCTTGTCGATGGAACGTTTTTCAGATTTGATATCTTGGGACGTAGGACAGTCATTATCAACATCAAACATCGCAAACGAGCATTTATTTACGACTTTTTTACATGTTAAATCCCCTGAGTAGTTTATACCTGTGGTTTATACCAAAAATTGCAACCCTGAATACCTTGTGCTTCTACCATAGTGTTCCAAAAACTGCGAAATTCTGGCTCTTGTTTCAGTGTTTTTGGAAAAAGAACCTTAAGGAAGAAGCATTTTGTTTGTCAAGACAATTGCCGGCTATACCTCGGCTAAACTAATGGTCCTAGAGAAAAGCCATGAGAAAATAATTTATAGAAAATTGAATTATCTTTATTAAATAATTTATTCGCAAAGTGGAGCCTCTAGGCCTCTTTGCTTCCTCAATAATGTTTCAAAACTGAAAACCGACTTCACCCCCTAATCGGGTAGTCAACTAAACAATATGACAATGTTGCAGGTGCCTTTAATCGAAAATATAGACCATTTTAAGATAACTATTTGAATAAAAAAATTCTGCAAGTTATCAGGATTTTTTTATATAATTTAAAACATTTCACCGGAAGTGACGACACACAGCAATCAATGTGAACATTATTTCTTTGCCTACACCAAAAAAATACAACGACGTCTGTCAACTGTCAATGTCATGAGGGAAAATAAATGAGATATTGATGTAGAACACGGGAGGGAGAAAACGAAGCAGTCATCATTTAATGTACAAAAAATCTGAGAGATTTTCTAAGTTTTCTGCGTGAAAGAATATTACTTATTTATTGGCATTGCTAACGCGGTGGTTTCAAATAAAGGGTATAATGTTATTTCGTGATTTACTGCTCTGCCACGAAGTCGGTCTTAGTGCGGGTCTTAAGAGTGTCTCTAAAAGAACGTCTGTGATTTGCTGACTCCTCCATTAAAAAATAGGTATCCGGTAAACTGAAGATGACAGTGACAGTACGCCAACAAAAGTATAGCCAACATTACTCAAAAACATCTTCATCGTGACGTCACAATCTCAAATAAGCTTGACCTTGCCTAAAAATAAAAGTCATTGGGATTTTCGCATATTATATCTACATAAGTACGACCTTATTTCAACCTTATTTCAAAATCTGATTAGAGACAACTTCTCCTTGAGGCTATTCCTCGCCATAGTATGCAAATCAGATTTTTTTTAATAAGTTGACAAGCGAATTACACGTCCCATTTTGATAGATGTTGGTGCTTGTGTATATAGGGTCAGGCAGGCAGGAGCTCTTCAATGATGTTTGTATATTATATAGTGGAATTACGTTTATTTTACTTTTATGAATTTACAATTAAGGCAAAAAATAATAATTAAAACACAGTAAGTATTATAAGAAAAGCCGTGTCGTCGATCCTAGCTTGCAAAGCAGTAGTGGTGGTCATCTCGTAATCCCCTCGCAGGCCCCGCAGCCCCCGCTTCCCTCTCCAGTCGCGCCGCCCGTGATGCTTGCTCTCGATGATCGATGGTTGTTACCTTTGCGCGTTGATTCTAATTACTCTGCGGCTTCACAGATGGCGTTAGTGGTAGATTAGGTGCGTTGACATGCCCCCGGCCTTGGAATTACCCGATTCCAACGAAGTAAGATAGGAATCTTCAGACTATCCAGTGATCTTCTCCTCTTCAGTAGGGAACAGTGGACATATGCGTGAGAATGCCCGCTTGATCTCGCCCGCCTCGGTTTTGATGCGTGCTACGCGTGCGATGCCATCCTTCCCTGGATATGTTTCCAAAACTCGTCCTAGACGCCATTTCAGTGGAGGTAAGTTGTCTTCTTTGATGAGGACCAGAGTGTTCGGAATAAGCTGGGACTTGCTGGTTTGCCATTTGGTTCTTTTCTGCAGCTCCGAAATATATTCTTTGGACACCTTTCCCAGAAGTTCTGACGCATCTGCTTGATCCGTTGGTAGCGAGACAATCTTTGTGTGTTCTCAGCGGTTATATCCGGACTAGCTGGAGCTGTAAGCGGCCGGCCAATCAAAAATGGGAAGGACAAAGTGGAAGAAAATCATTTGGATCTGTTGATAAAGGAGACATAGGTCGGGAGTTAAGGACAGCTTCAATTTGTGCTAACACTGTACTTAGTTCCTCGTATGTGAGGTTAGCGTTACCTACAACCCTATGTAAATGGGATTTACAGGACTTTATCCCAGCCTCCCACAATCCTCCAAAATGCGCCAAATAAGGGGGAATAAAAGACAATTTTATAAAATTTTCCGATGAAAAACTAATGATTTGTTCTTTATTAATATTTAAAAAATTTGAGAGTTCTTTTGCAGCCCCTACAAACGTCCTGCCGTTGTCAGAAAATATTTCTGCAGGTTTTCCTCGTCTAGAGATAAACCGTTTGAGTGCCAGTATGTATGCTTCAGATGTGAGGCTTGTGACCAACTCTAAATGTATTGCGCGTGTAGTAAAACAGACAAACAGACATATGTAGCATTTTTCTAACTTTGCACCCCTTCCTTTGCGATTTAAAATATATAGGGGTCCCCCGTAGTCAACCCCACATTTAAAAAATGGTGGACTCGGGTCAATACGTTCTGAAGGAATGTTACCCATTCGCAATTGTAAGGATTTGGCTTTCATACGAACACATTTAACACAGCTATGTACCGTGCGTCTCGATAGGTCCCGTCCTCTAAGAGGCCACCACCTTTCCCTAATTGTGGCTAAAAGGGTCTGAGGCCCAGCGTGAAGTAAGACCTTGTGCTGGTATTGAAAAAGAAGCCTAGTGAAATAATGCTTAGAACACAGCAACACAGGATGCTTCTTTTCGTAGGTAAATAACTGTGAGTTTGAAAGTCGGCCTCCTACTCTAATTAAATCGTGTTTGTCAATAAATAAATTTAAACTTGAAACATTACGAAAACCTCGTATTGTACGATTATTTTTTAAGGCGTCGTATAATTCTGAGAACGATTGCTGTTGTGTTATGTATGTCAGAACTCTGGTAGAATCGTTTAGCTCGTCCACCGGCAGAGGGCCCGCTCTTTTGTGTGATTTTGATTTTATACGACAATTATAAATAAAACGCAAGACGTATGCGGTAGTACGAATTAAACGATTGTACAAAGAGAAACGTTCAAATGGAAAGGAATCTAAAATCTGACCTAATGTTGAAATTTTTACTAATTTAAGCTCCGGCAATTCCTCCAAATTATGGTACATATTTTTGTCACAATTATAATCTATGTTTTTTTCGTGTAAAAACGCTGGTCCGCTCAACCATATATCCGAAGATAGCAAAGTATCGAGATGTACCCCGCGCGATAACAAATCAGCTGGGTTTTGTTTACCGGCAACGTGAGACCACGATGCTTCTCCCGTCAGTTCATTTATTTCTACAACGCGTGATTGTACAAACGTTTTTAACAGGTGGGGTGACATACGAAGCCATCCTAGGACGATAGTTGAATCTGACCAAAAATGAACCTTGTCGAACGTTAATCTTAACGAGTTTACTATTTTATTATATAATTTTGCGGCCACTAAACTACCACACAATTCTAAACGTGCGATACTAAGAACCGGTTTTATCGAAGCTACTTTACTCTTCGCGCACAACAAGCGGACGGTCACTGTGTTATCAGTTAGGGTGCGTACATACGCGCATGCACCGAATGCATTTTGAGAGGCATCTGAAAAAATGTGTAACTCCGTTTGTTGCGCGTTATCGCATTTAATATGACGAGGGAATTTTAAATCCTTCAAATAATGCAATTTTTTTAGGAATAATTGCCATTCCATCAAAATATTATGAGGGATCGGATCATCCCATCCTACTTTATCCAACCACAATTTTTGCAAAAGAATTTTTACAATTATTGTAATTGGTGACAATAAACCTAAAGGATCATAAATTTGTGATATGGTAGAAAGAATTATGCGTTTGGTTACATGAGTCGTGTCTGGTTTACATTTCGTACTAAAAAATAATTCGTCGCTAGTGTGTAACCACCCTAAGCCCAATGTTTTTGTGTGATCATTTTCGCCTAGTGCCAAATCTTTGAATAAAGTTGGTGACTGTGAATTTTGAAAATTAAAAACCCATTTTCTAAGAGGAAAGCAACCCAAATTCAAAACATCGAAAATCTTTTTTGTTATATCTATAAGTGTGAGTTGATCATCGTGCCCAGTGATCAAATCGTCGACATAGAAGTCTTCATTAATAACACGAGCGATTTCGTCATCCTTGCATTCCGATGCTAGCTGTTTGATGCATCGCATGCTAAGATAAGGCGCAGACGCCGTGCCGTACGTTACAGTGTTGAGCTGATATACACCCAGAGGATCAGAAGGAGATTCCCTCCAAAGAATTAACTGTAAATTACGCTGATTGGGTTGTATTAAAATTTGTCTAAACATTTGAGCTACATCAGCACAAACTACGAATTTAAATTGACGAAATCTTAATAGAATGGAAAAGATATCATTTTGTAAAGCAGGGCCTGTATGTTGAATATCATTCAATGATTTCCCCGAAGAAGATTTGGCACTCGCGTCAAAAACTACCCTTAGTTTCGTGGTAGTACTATGTTCTCTAAAAACACCATGATGAGGTAAAAAATAACAAGGTTTATCATAATTATAAATACGACTCATGTGACCCTGGTTTAAGTATTCACTCATGAAATCACAATACATTTTTCTATAATCGGATGGGCCGCGTTGCAACTTGCGTTCAAGTGACAGAAACCTGTACTCGGCCGTCGCAAATGAATCACCTAACACATTGGCTGATTCGCTCAATGGAATGCGCACTGAGAATCTGCCGGTATCGTCTCGCGTAGTTGTGTGAGTAAACAGCTGTTCGCAAGCCTTATCCGACTTAGATAGTATACGTGTGTCTTTTACAGGTATCTCTTCAAGTTCCCAAAAACGTTTTAGTTGGTTGTCTAATGAAATATTACATTGAACTCGTTTAATGTGTGATTTTTTACTATTTAAATTATGTGTGTTTGATTGGTACACACAGCCTGAAATGACCCACCCTAACTTTGTGTTTTGCAAGTAAGGGCCACTTGGCAAACGAATTAAACCTTCGGATAAGAGATCCCAAAACGTATCTGCGCCTATTAACAAATCAATTTTACTAGGCAAATAAAAATTGGGATCAGCAAGTTGCAAGTTACTAGGAACTATAATATTGTGATGGTTTCCTAGTGACGGCAACCTGGCCGTAATGCAAGGTAAAACTAAACAATTTATGCGTGTGTTATATGAACTAGTTTTGGACCTTAGATTAATTTTGCATAATTGTGTGGATTGGGTTACGCAATTACCTATACCTGTGATTTGAACAGAGGACTGTATCATTGAAATACCTAGCTTTTTACATAGTGACTCGGAAGCGTAGGAATTTTGACTGCCATTATCCAAAATAGCTTTTACTGTGTGATATTTGTTGTTTACGTCTGCTATTTCCACTAAGGCGGTTGACAATAACACTTGCTGTAATGTGTGTGAATTTAAATTATTATTGTCATCCTGGTTTAGTGAAGTGGCATTGTAAGATAATGAATGTGTGTGTGCATGTGTGGTGTTTGTGCTGGGCTCGCCCTGCAGCAATGTCTGTGTTGTGTGTGCTGAAGTGGAAGGCAATTCACCGTTACTATCAGATTCCCTGTGTAATAATGTATTGTGCTTCCTATTACATTGCTTGCATGGTCCGTACCAGCAATCTTTAACACTGTGTCCTGCTCGCAAGCAATTACTACAAAGTCCTTTTTCCGTTACGTAATTTATTCTGTCTCCAATAGAAAAACTTAAAAATTTCTCACACGCGTACAGAGGATGATTGGCATGACACTTGACGCATGAAAAACGTTTCGATTTGGAATCAGAAGTAGATGTGTGCTTAGTAGAAGAAGGCCTTTGTGTAGTAATGTGACTGTGTGTGAGTTTTGGTTGATTTGACGACGCTTTCCTACTGCTTATATCAACTATGCTTTTACTCGTATTTTGAGATACTTTAATTGTCTCTAAAACATCGGCTCTGTTCTTAAGGAATTTTAATAAGTCTGACAACAATATTTTCTCATTATTTTGTGTGATTGTGCTTTTATGAAGTTCCCACTCTCTTTCAGTTGACGGGTCCAATTTTGTGACGATGATATAGACAATTAAAGTGTTCCAAGCATCGGTGGGCTCGCCTAATGTTTTGAGAGCACGAATATTTCTGAGAATGGTGTCGATTAATTTCCTGATTTGTGTCGCAGACTCTTTAGAGACAGCCGGCGCCGTAAATAACGCCTTACAATGATTATGTAATAATAAACGACTGTTGTTAAACCTATTATCAAGTAGTTCCCAAGCTGTCACATAGTTCTCTGCTGAGAACTCTAACGATTTAATCACTTGTAACGCTTCACCTTTTAAAACAGAACGCAAATAATGAAATTTCTGTATGTTGTCCAAATCCTTACGATTGTGAATAACGGATAAGTACGTGTCTTTAAATTCTAGCCATTGGTCGTAATGACCTTCAAACGGAACCAAGGACAAAGTCGGTAACCTAATGACAGATTTCTGTCCAGACGTAGTCTCAGAAGAGGAAGAAGCATTTAAAATAGCTTTACATTTTGCTACTATCGCATAATACTGATTCTCAAAGGCTTCTCTCTCGACGAGCTCTTTTTCTAACTGGCTATCGGACACAATTAAATCTATTTCATCTTGTAATTTGGAAAACTGATCAAATAACTGTTGTGATTTCTGAAAACGTTCTTGTAATTCTATTTTACGCAGCTCAGGTAACTGCGTGGCATCAAGGGACTGCACATATTTAGTGAACAAAGTAAATTTCCCCTTGACGACGCCTCTTTTTTTATTTAAATCTTTGAAAACATCATCAAAACTCTCAGTATCTATAGATTGGCGCTTTTTGGTCATTGTGTGATGTGAGAAGCAAGGAAAAAGTACTTACGATTTTTCTGGAAGGATTTTGATAATCTGCGAAGCGGGTAGGTAGCACACGCGCGATCGATAGCACTGGAATTTGCAAAAGGCACAATGTTAGCACAATTGGGACTATAGAACTGGGAAGGAACTGGAATTGATTGACCTGACCGTATGTAGCTGAGCTGGTCTTCCGCTGAGTATCCGGCTCGAAGGAATTATGTTGGTGCTTGTGTATATAGGGTCAGGCAGGCAGGAGCTCTTCAATGATGTTTGTATATTATATAGTGGAATTACGTTTATTTTACTTTTATGAATTTACAATTAAGGCAAAAAATAATAATTAAAACACAGTAAGTATTATAAGAAAAGCCGTGTCGTCGATCCTAGCTTGCAAAGCAGTAGTGGTGGTCATCTCGTAATCCCCTCGCAGGCCCCGCAGCCCCCGCTTCCCTCTCCAGTCGCGCCGCCCGTGATGCTTGCTCTCGATGATCGATGGTTGTTACCTTTGCGCGTTGATTCTAATTACTCTGCGGCTTCACAGATGGCGTTAGTGGTAGATTAGGTGCGTTGACAATAGAATTTTTATGAGACCTCCTGGAAAGTATTTTCAAACAAAAAATATTTTTTCTAATCGGTCCAGGCGTATTCGAATAATCGGTGAACATACATAAAAAAGAAACAAAAGATCGCGACGAATTGATAACCTCCTCCTTTTTAGAAGTCGGTTAAAAATATCAAAATATCCGATTTTGGGTAAACGGTAAAAAAAAATTCTGTGTGAATTTGACATTTTAGATGTAGCATATGGCTCTCATTCCTTTAGTCATCCAAACGCGCGTTTGATGTATGGGAATGGGAAGTCGATTTATTATTGCATTTAAAACAGCTTCACAATGTTTGTTAATTTTTGATAATGACTTAATTATACAGGGTGCATTTGAAATCATAGGAATCAATTCAACTTGTTTATATAGTCATACTAGCTCTAACCCGCGACTTCGTCCGCGTAGAAGTCGAAAATGGTTCTAATACGATCTTTAATTGGTTTTTTACGTTATAATTGTGTTATAATATTCCGTTCCCGTTACTGTCATTTGCTAGAGCAAAAGAGAACAAATAATCTATTTGTTTAAATTTTTTGTCTCTCACTCAAAAAAATACAAAGTTTCATTATAATATAAATTCGCAACCCCTAATGCACCCCAGGGAATGCAATTTTTTAAATCAAATTTCTGTATTATTATTTTTTATTGACCATTAATTCAAAAATGTCATGTGTCTCGTTTCAAAAATGACGAAGATTCATACAAACTTGCAACCTCTATTTCACCCCTACAGGAATGTAATTTTCAAAATCTAATAAATGCATTATTATTTTCTACTAACTATAAAATAAATTAAAAATTTCATGTGTCTCACTGAAAATTACGAAGTTCCATACAAACTGGCATCCCCTATTTCACCCCCTTAGGGATGGAATTTCCGAAAATCCTTTCTTAGCGGATGTCTCCTAGTTACAATCTACCTTCCTGCCTCATCTTCATTGGCTAAGTCGTTTTCGAGATTTCGTGATGAGTGAGTGAGTTGTTGATTTTCGCTTTTATATATATATATATATATATATATATATATATATATATATATAGATAAATGATATTTTGTATGTTAATAATACTGCAATTAATTCAGTAATTTAAACGTATCAAAAAGTAAGAAACTTTACCAATGACATCGATCGCGCGCGCCTAGATTGCTATGAATGACCATACACCTCCGTAAATACACAGCTGACTGGCATGGGCGGCTGGCATATGAAGTAAGAACTTTAAGTTGCTTGAACAAGGTTAAAAGTAGAGTATATAAAGGCGGTGACACGCGACCGCTTGAGGACAAGTATTCTAACTTTCGCTTGAAGTATGAACGGATGTTTTAGGCACTACGGAATATTCGACGACGCAAAGAAATTGATACTATTTAATAACATTTTCGTGAATTTTTTGATTATTCTTTTTTTTTATTTATATGTATTACTAGCTTTTGCTCGCGGCTTCGCTCACGTAGGGGTGTAATTTATCAAAATCCTTTCTTAGATGCCTACGTCATAGTAGCTTTATGCATGCAAAGTCTCAGCCCGATCGGTTTAAAATTGGCAAAGTTTCATACAAACTTTCATCCCCTATTTTATCCCCTTGGGGGTAGAATTGATCAAAATCCTTTCTTAGCGGATGCCTAAGTCATAACATCTATCTGCATGCCAAATTTCAGCCCGATCCATCCAGTGGTTTGGGCTGTACGTAGATAGATCACTCAGTCAGTCAGTCACCTTTGAGTTATATATATTTAGATGAATGGTGTAATGGTGTCTATCAAACAGTCTAACGCATGTTTAGAGATTTTCTTTAATATGGAAATGTCGATATCGTCGACTTTTTATTGATGTTTCATAAGTCTTAAATTACTAACTTTGTACCTTGGGTATAGTTGATATTTAAAAGTATACCAACGAATTTAAATCCATCCTGTATAGGAAAAATTGTATAATCATTTTGCGTTTTTCTTCCGTGTTGACCATCTGCTCCCCTTCATGTCTCGTAGTTCATATCTCAATTGAATCCTGTATAGCCTTCGGATACGGTCAGTCTAGGTTAGGGTAGGTGGCGGCAAAATCGATATAACACGTAGGCGTTCTGCTAGCGACCTGCTCTGACATGACAATGCAGATTTAAAATCAGATATAATTTCTAAAATTATTGAAATATCACCAGTCGTCCTCATTTGTTTATTTCAGCTTGCTTTATCTCAATCAGGTAATCTTATCACAGTACAGTAATTCCATATCGCATTCATCGCAAATGTAATGTTACGTATGAATGAAGATGTTTTCGATAAGATAAACGAACATTGAAACATAAAATAAAGTGAGGCGTCATTTGTTTTTAATATGAAAATACAAATAGGTATGTTCTTTTACGTAGATACAATTTTTCGAACAAGCTCAGAAATGTAGGCATTATTGTAGTAAAAATAAGACACGATGTTTGTAATTCTTGGCCTCATGCATTACTTTACCGGCCTAAGCCAGGAAAGAATAATAAAATTCATTCCCGGCCGCTGCTCAAATTCATCTATGTAACTTGAATTATGCAACCTGTCTTACAGCCAATTCCTACATTATAAAAAATATGCATTCTTCGAGCATACGCATAGACCTAATTTTTTTTTACTACGTAAATAGACAGAACTAAGAAAGTGAGACAAACAATACGTTGATGGTCACCCTCATAAGAGCAATAGAGATAGCGGTTAGATTAACGTGTGACCAACTTTTGAATGAGTCGACTTCTGGAAACCAGACTTATATTGTGTCACACGAAAATTGGATTTTTCTAATTGTAAACTGTGTTAATTCATAACTTTTCATACCTTGGGAAGATGGTATAATGCAGCTTTATCGACTGTGATACAACAACAAACTATAATCCCAATAAATACACTTTTAACAGGTAACTTTGCTAGACTTGTCCTTTACCTGTTAGTCAATATTTTCTTCGCAACTCCACCAAAAAATCATTTAAAATCACTCGTTTTATTATTTATTTAGAGTTAACACAATTTTTATTAGTTATTCAAGGATTTCAGTAATATATTGCATAAAATATAAAAGTATTTGATTTCGCTAGGGCTTGACTAATTATTGACGTCATTTTATGTCATGAAAACATATATCGATTAAAATCAATTGTACTGATTCGACCAAAATCAATTAGATCGAATCAGTACAAATCTTTTTAAGTAAAAACGTTTGCAGTTTTTATATCGAGTTTCAGTTTTGGTTGGTAAAATTGATGTCCCAACATTTGTTACGGTCAATTTTATCAGCATAGCGCAACTCCTTGTAAAACATCGATATTAGTAGTAAGAAACGCGTAATAAGTTCTCAAATTATAGTAAAAGTAAAATTTAATGACTTATTATTTTTACAAATTTCCAATGAATGTAAATTATAAAGAAAACCATTGTAAATAGACCGGGTTGGACTCCCACAAAGATTTGTACTGTTTGCAGTAAACATTTTAAGCTAACGCGTTAAATACAAAGAAACTACTTTCTTTGTATTTAACGCGTTAGCTTAAAATGTGCAAAGAGTCCTTGATTAGATCGTGCATCTACATGCACGATCTAATCAAGGACTCTTTGCACATTACACGTTTTAATCAATGATTCAACTTTTTTTGTACCTTGTAAGTGTACACAAAGTGTCAGTTGGATGGTGGACTATTTTTTGTTATTATTTCAAATGAAGCCCTTTTTACGTGAGAAGTATTTAATACGTGTAAATTAAGTTCAAATTCGAACTTGAACTTGGTAGAATGTCGCTCCTATTAACGATAATCAACGATATCAATTTTATTGTAAACAAAACTAATGAAAAATCAGAAGACCAACTTCGAATGTAAATAGAGACATTTTATCTACATCACCAGAACCTGGCCCTTCAAATAAAACAGATCCTGATAAGAAAAAAAAATTGCAAAAAAATAACCTTCTTAAAAATTTAAGAGCGAAAGTTAAAAGAAGTAAACAAAAGTTTTTTACATTTTCAAAATTATTCAATTTTCCGCGTACGGGTCTACTAATATACATATTGACTTTTGGGCTTGGGCTAAGTCTACTCCGCTAGGGACAAAGAGATTAAAATGTTTTAGAATTTATTTATTATCATACATCAACAAGAAAATTAATTCATAATCAATATACATTTTTTATCGGTATCGACGAACTATATGTGTCGTGTAGTAGGTGCAACCCTTTTGAAACATGACATTTTATTTCTGGTCTCATTTTACATTAAGCTAGTTCAATCTTCTTACTTCTAAATCTATGAGCTTACGAGTATATGAATATGACTACAATTTTGTTAAAATGTTTGTATTAAATCACACGAAAATATGCCTAATTTTCAGCGCGAAAGAAAAAACACTCATTTGTGATATTACATTTTTTACGTAAAATATTACTATGATTCCTTTGCACTTATTGAAAATAAAATCCGGTAGTAGGTTTTCATATTTTCCATTATTATTCTATTTTAATATATCATAAAAATGTGTGTGTGATAAGATAAATTTAATAGATTACAGTCCTTTTTATCACAACAAACAATTAAACATTAAACACGACATTGTCAAGTGGATAAGCAGTACTGCTATTCATTTGCCACTTGTCACTCACACTTGTCACTTGTCCGGTTTTTAAACCATGTAGTGATTATTTACTTTTTGCAGTAACATTAGATTACTGCAGAGGCCGAGAAGTATGGCATTGCCGGATGAGTAGTTTTCAATACCGATTGTATGCGAGGCTTTTACAATAATTACGTGTCCGGCAAACCTATTCCCGCCGAAGTATTATAGTGCTATTCTCAATGGATGTGTGGAAATAATTAAAGAAATAACCAACTATGAACCTTTTTACCGAAAACAATTTATGTTTACTGCAAAGAAAATATAGCAGTCATAAATTACAAAAAAAAAATTATACCATAGATTATTGTTTTATTCTCTTGCAACGAAAATTAAGCATACGTTCGTGTGATCTTATACCAACATAAAATTGTGGTCATATTTATATATATGCTCAGAGTGGATTTTTCATAATGCAGCAATAGAGAATATGCACAAAGTAATGCATGCGCCTGGAGTCAAGAACTACAAACTTCGCATCTTCATTTTACTACAATAATGCCTACATTTCCGAGCATGTTTGAGAAATAGTACATTACTGCAGAGGCCAGGAAATATGGCGTTGCGGGACGACTAGTTTTTTAACAATGATTACGAGTCCAGAAATGCCATTCCCGCCGAGGTATCATTAAAGATATAACCAGAAATATGCAAATGTTTATCAAGAGCAATTAATGTTTACTGCAAAGAGTATAAAATCCAAAGATATAGGAGGTATATATTGATTGAGATTGCGCGATGAAGGCTCCAAAACATACACTGTTTTGAATTGTAGCGGAAGGCATTTTGCCTTCCGCTACGTTTCTAGACACTGCTAAATAAAAAAGTCGCGAGATCAGAAGTCAATGTCATTACATAATGTCATTTAAATTTTGTCGTATTAAACAGCTCATGTAAACATATCGACTAGAGTGCATTTAAAATCGAATTTTCTAACAGGTAAAAATAAAAATTAAAAATCATTTCCACATTATTATTTATAAGTAAGATGCCATCGAATTACATAGTACAGAGATGCACATCTCGATGGAATAATAAAGAACCTTTTGACAAAACTATTAGCTTTCACAGGTGAGCACATATTTTTCACTTGAAATCACAGATTTTTATAGGTACACATAATACATTTTTGTCTGGAAATTGAGTGCAATCCTTCCCATTTTATTATAAATAGACAACATAGTAATTTATGCTTATATTTCTTATTATTTAAGTATTTTGTAAACTGTTCGTAATTATTGAAATTTTTGACAATAGGGTTATAAAAAGCTAGTCGATAAAAAACATCAATACCACATTAATTTAGTTTTAATTTTGAAATTAATCATGAGAGAGAAAAAACTTGAATGAAAGAATTGATGATCAACCGAACTTGTGAAGTTCGATCAAAATTATGGGAGCAGCATCATTTGAAATTGGCTGTGACAGACGGACAGATAGACAGACGCACAAGTGATTCTATAAAATTCCGATTTTTTTTAAGGAACCTAAAATCATCACACATTAACATTTGTACGGAACACAAAAATTTCTCAAAGTAATTGTCTTGTTATTTATATAGATCTGACGGCCAATGTTGAGCACTACTTGAAGGGGCCGTACCAACATTGCTACTATCAACCGACCCTCCTTTTGGCTTTGCCGCAATCGGGTAAAGATGAAACGTTGATTTATATTTATTTAGATAGTGAAAAATAATTTGTTTATAATTAAAAAGTTTTTTATTACTGACTACCTGCTAACCCTATTACCCGTGCACGAGGATTAGTATTTCTCAAAAGTATCGATGTCGATATTTTTCATATCATACCTCCCTCGCGGTTCACAAACAGTGTACGCTTTCAATTTTGACGTTTAACGAAGTCTCATCCTTGCAACAGTAAATTCCCTTAACAGAGAAAGGGACACAAGATGGGTTTTATGCCAGATTATCTCTTTCTGAACCTAAAATTTTTTTTTTTATCTTTGATAAAACCAATAACGTGCTTTGAAAGAAAAGAAACTGCTTTCCTGCGTTTTTTTAGTGCAAAGGAAATAGCCCATACAGCCCCGTCATATTTTACGCAAAAAATGTAATATCGTAGACTATTTTCTTTTCTATCGCAACGAAAATTAAGCATATTTCATGTGATTTTATAACAACATTATTTTAATAAAATTGTGATCATTAGAATATAAATAATAATAAATAATGCTCGAAGATTGCATTTTTTTTTTAATGTGGTAGCAATTGGCTGTATGACAAGTTATGAAATTAAATACTTAATGTCTTTGCTATATGTAAAAACAGAACTATCATCTAAAACGTCAATGTCACTGTCTTGTCATTCTGAATACACTTCATTCGTCTTTTTGTTTTGAGCAGCGGCCAGGGGGCGCATTTTTAAAATCACTTGAAAGAAAGAAAGAAAATATTTTTATTTGGCAAAAATAAAAAAATAACAACACAATAGAAACTACGAGATGGTTACATCATATTCCACCGAAATGGTCTCCGCTCAGCATATGTCGTAGCGTGAGCTACGATGCTGGTCTTCCGCGGACGCCATTTATGAAATTACAATAAAAGTAATTATAAAATAAAATAGTTAAAAAATACAACAAATTATACAGAGGTGCTATTTCAACTTAATTAAACATAAGAACTTAATTAAATATAAGAAATTATAAAAAATGAAAATTATATTAAAATATGAATATTACACGGAGCTGCAAATTTAGGACTTTTAGGAGCTTGAGATACAAGATTTTAATTTCATTTTAAAGGTCTTAACTGTAAGTGAATTTCTTATAGGGGGCGGGATGACATCCCAGCAAGGTGTCGCAGAATATCTGAAACTACCGCGAAAAGCAGCAGTTTTATGTGATGGACAAATCAAACGATCGGGTACTCTTGCACGTTGCGTGAATTTCAACTTGTTAAATAGACAAGGAGTTTTCTTTTTGATGACACCAAAAAGTAATACTGCGAAGTGCACAGTACGCCGAAACTCCATGTTCAGTAGATTGTTATTGTTCAGCTAGGGAGTAATATGAGCTCTACTTGTTACATTACGAATGGTTTACGCGAGCGTTTCCAAACGGGCGCATTCTTGAAATGATCGAATGCGAAGGTATTGCAATGAGTGGTCTCGACCACTCGTAATTTTGACATTTTGGCGTAGATATGTCAAACAAACCTTTCATGGAGAATCCGTTCCGATTCATGCCGCTTTTTTTATTCATGGTGAAATTCTTAAAAAACCATAGACATATTTTGTCATCATGTTTTCTGCGTATAGCAATATTGTTATTAGCTGGCACGATGGTTTTAAAAATACAGCCAAATGGTTTTTTACGCGTGCGGTGAGTTGGAAAACTACACGTTTTGTGTTTCGGCGAGTCCTTAAATGAAAAATAGCACTCCAGGAATGAATTTTCATACCACTTTCTTGGCCTAGTCCAGTAAAGTAATGCACGAGCCAAGAATTAAAAATTTCGTGGCTTCTTTTGTCGTGTTTTGGTTTGGCGTGTAGGGACAAAAACAAAACAAATTAACACTTTTTAATTTACGGTTCTACAAAGTGAACTTAAAACTACCGTAGGGAAGGGGGGTCACTATTCGAAATTCGCACTTTCTAATGTCTTTCACTTTGCACTGGCCTGAGGTATGGAGAACGAAGACGGTCGCGGCCGATCGTGGCCGTCGGTGGTCTGGACTATGAGGTGATGACGGTAGATGTAGGTGGACGGCAACCGATCTGGTCTTGCTTCGTTCCGCGGCCCTAGCCTAGGTCTAGGGCAGTGATGCTTTCAGTCGCAGTCTGTAGTAAATCTCTGGGATTATGCAAGCTCTTAGCCTCGACGGAGTTCCTGGAAAGCGATGAACGAAAGCGTTAAGGAGGAGCTCCAGCATTTCAAGTGCCTTTTGTGACCAACCGTAGTAAAACTATTTAGGGGGCTGTGCAGTGCTCAATTTTACAAACGGTGGTGGTGGTGTCACAAAAAGGCAGAAGCGGAGGAAAATTAACATGAAATTTAGCATAAGGCAGCGATTTAAATCCATGATAGTCATTAGGTATGTAAGTTAACATTTTATTAACCTAAAAATATTTATTTCTGAGTTTATAGCATTACAAATGAGCCAGAAATAAATATGCTTGACATGATTTTGTGAAATGATTGATGAAATAATTTGGAATTTCATTTTTTGCAACCATGTGTCAAATTAGAACAAATGCTGAACAAAGGAAATAACAACAAAATGGCGGTTACCAAATGCAATGACAAAAACAACAAAAATACACTACGATAATTATTAAATCATTCTGTTCTCACTTGCCCGAAAGTGGGAGATAAAATCACTTGATTTAAATCATGAAAAAATTGTAATTTACGGTTCTTATTACTTTTACAAAAGCTAACGGCGTTTTTAGGGGCGGCTATCAGAGTAGAGGATAACCAACTCGCCGTGCCGATGATCGTAACAGAATGCCCGAACAGCACTTCAATTGAACGGAGCGATCATAGGTACGAAACGAATGAAGTGAATGATAAAGCGGCGCTAAAGGGATGTGCGCGTATCGATTTTTGTTGTAAATCAATCGATGTCGATTGATACTAATTATTATATTAACGTTTTTTTTTTTTATTATAGAAAAATAACGTTACACTTTTTACTACAATAATGCCTACATTTCCGAGCATGTTTAAGAAAACATTAATTGCTTTCGGTAAATATTTGCATAGTTAGTTATTTCTTTCATCGTTTCTTGAGAAAAGCATCATACATACGGCGGGAATGGGATTGCCGGTCTCGTCAGTATATATAGTTCGGCGGGAATGGGATTGTCGCTGTCAAACTCTACTCGTTCGGCAACCCCTTATTTCCCAGCCTCTGCAGTAATGTCATCATCATCATTATATCAGCCACAGGAAGTCCACTACTGGACATAGGCCTCCCCCAAAGTTTTCCAAAACGACTGATTGGATGCGCAGTAATTTGCTATTCCACAAATAAAAAAACAAATACGAATGACACATTATTGGCCGGTGTTGACAATTAATATTTATATAATTCCTAATGGGTCAGTTTTCACCGTTTCCACTCTTTATTTACAAATTCAAATTCAAATTCAAATATATCTTTATTATCATAGGATATTTATAATATCTCTTAATAATCGTCACTTTGTTTTATTGCACAATTAATTATTGTTGACGTCAAAAAGTTACTTAGAGCTAAGTTTACTGCCGCCTCCAAAGCGCTAGTGCAGAAGAAGCGGTAACAAACTGCACTGCAGCATTTTCTCCAAGAACGTCAACTCACAATGAAATTAATATTTATAGTTGATATTTGGACAGAGTATACATTGTTTGTTGTCATAATTTAAATTAATTTTTTAATGTCGAAATTTTGAAATAATGTCAAAGCAAGTTGTAAATTCAGTATGTACTTAATGTACCAGATTATGACCATTTCTGAGTATACAAACCTTTAAGAGGGACCCGCGCCAAGCTCAAGCCAGACTTTGTTGTCTTTAAGATAGTCATCGGTCCTGTAATAAGCCTTCTCACACAGTACCTTCTTTACATAAGCTTTAAACTTTTTGTCAGGCATATCAAGGACCGATTGTGGCAGTTTATTATAAAAAAGTATACCGTTCCCCATAAACGTTTTACTAACTGTTTTGAGCCTATAATACGGGGCAACTAAGTCACTCTTATTGCGTAAGTTTCTGACGGTAAAATCGCTTACTTTATTGTATGAGGAAATATTTTTCCTTACATACAGTATGTTTTCAAATATATACTGTGATGGTAAGGTTAGTATACCTATTTCCTTGAATAATTCTCTGAGTGAGTCTCTAGATCCTAAGCCGTAGATAGCTCGAATTGCCCTTTTTTGTAAAATGAAAATAGTCTGAATATCGGCTGCACTCCCCCATAGCAGTATGCCGTATGACATTAAACTATGAAAGTAACTAAAGTACACAAGTCTAGCAGTTGCTACATCTGTCAATTGTCTAATTCTCCTAACAGCATAAGCCGCAGAGCTAAGTTTATTTGAAAGTTTTGATATATGAGCGCCCCACTGAAGTTTCGAGTCGATCGTAATTCCTAAGAAGGTAGTACTTTCAACAAGATCAAGTTTTTCGCCATCTATCAGTATGTCGACGCAAGCTTGCCTCACATTGGGAAGAGAAAATCGAATGCATTGGGTCTTTTTCGCATTTAACATGAGGTTATTGGCAGTAAACCAATCAGAAATAGAAGACAAGGTGCTGTTCACCGCGCTAGCATCCGTGCTATGACGGCCAATTTTGAATATTAGCGAGGTGTCATCAGCAAACAGCACTATGCCTGCCTGTTTCTCAACCATGTAAGGCAAGTCATTTACATAAACTAAGAAAAGGAAAGGTCCTAGAATAGAACCTTGTGGTACGCCGATTTTAACATTAGATCCGTGCGATTTTATGCCGTTTAAATCAACAGTCTGAAGCCTATCTGTTAAATAAGATTCTATTAATTTAATTGAATTTTCATCAAAACCATATTGACGAAATTTAAGCAAAAGTGTCGGATGATCTACGCAATCAAATGCTTTAGAGAGATCGCAAAAGGATCCAATCCCATCATTTTTGCTCTCCCATGCGTCGTAAATATGAGTGATGAGTGCCACTCCCGCATCGGTGGTTGATTTTCCGCCAGTAAAACCGAACTGTTGGCTATGGAAAAGGTTGCAGGTCTTGAAGTGAAGTAGCATTTGATTGAGCATTATCTTTTCGAACACCTTACTCAAAACTGGCAAGATAGATATAGGTCTGTAGTTGCCAGGGTCTGTTTTTTCTCCTTTTTTGAATAAGGGGATTAGTTTACTACATTTCATTAGGTTAGGAAATATGCCTTCATCAATACATTCGTTAAATATAAAAGCTAAATCACCAGCTATGACATTTATAATATGGCTTACTACAGCAACCGACATGCCCCAATGATCTTCCGATTTTTTTAAATTTAACTGTTTAAATGCTTCTACTATATCACTAGGGCCAACATGCTCAAATTTAAATTTAGAATCACAAGGCCTAACATTATTCTTAAGCAAGGCTTCAGCACGTTGGGGGTTAGAATCCACATTGGAAGTAAGTTCCAAAGGTATGTTAGTAAAAAAATTATCAAAAATATTAACAATTTCTTCAGGTTTAGTAACAATCTTACCGCTAGCTTTGATTTGACAGATATTTTCTTTTGCTTTATTTTTACCAGTTTCTTTATTAATAACATTCCAAGTTTCTTTTATCTTGTTAGGGGCATTATTTATTTTTTTACTAATACGATTGGCCTTGGCTTGTCTACAAACTTTTTTAAATATTTTAGAATAATTTTTAACATATTCTACAAAGGAAGGATTAAAATTAAATTGTTTTTGGGCATATAAGTCATAAAGCTTGTTCCTACTTATGTAGATGCCGGTAGTAGCCCACTCACTAAATTGTGATTTACTATGCACAGCAACTTTTTTTTGTTTCAATGTTTTAGAATATTCTGAAGAAACACAATTAAAAAGCTTATTGTAATGGTCGTCCGGATTTTTCCCTGTGTATACGACAGATAACAGTTTGTTATCTAAATTATTTTTAAGTTTTCTTATATTTTTTGAAGTAATTGGCCTACAGAAGGTCTTATCTTTGTTCAAGTGGCTGAATTTGCCTTTGGACTCCTTGACATAAGCTACGTATACACCCGAATGATCAGAAGGCAAATTATTAATAACAGATTTGTCAGAATATTGAATATTACTAAAAAAATTGTCTAGACATGTGGCAGATGTAGCAGTGATTCGGGTTGGCTCAAAGAATACGTTTACTAAATCATAACACTTAAAAAGATTTACGAATTGCGTACTTTTTGGATTATCTACTAAGATATCAACATTAAAATCTCCACAAACAATAATATTCTTTTTACTAGTTGAACAGGACTTAAGTACCTGGTCCATTGCTTTAAGGAAAGTTTTAAAATCACTATTAGGGGGACTGTATACACAAATAATTATATGATGATCTAGCTCGGCACAGGTCACCTCACAACAGCGCTCAACAGAAAGTCTGACAATATCCTTACGTTGCTTGCTGCGGAAAGAATCTTTAACAAAAATTATGGAACCCCCTCGTTGAGCAGACTTCCTATTAAAGCAGCTTACAATATATTAGTTGTTTAGGCTGAACATCATCTGACTCTCATACAGCCAATGTTCAGTCAAACATAAAATGTCCACATCCATTTCTTCTAAAACTAATTCTACTAATAATTCTTTGCCGGAAAGACCTTCTAAATTTTGATGAATTATTCTTAGCTCATGAGGCCTTTCCGTTGTCTTCATGTTCAGTTTAAATCTGCCGTCAAGTCTACAGAATTACCATTACATATTACTGGCAATTCTGTAGGCATCTTATCCCTAGGTTTTTGTTTACAATGTAAACTCGTCCAAAAATTAATATTATTTGCAACTAATGTAGCAATCTTACGTCTAGAATATTTTGAAAGATATATATTATCTTTTGTCAGATTACATTCACTTATGAAATGGTTAGTGTCAAAAAACACTAATTTATCACTATAACGACATGTTATATTATGTATTAAATTATTAAGATAGTGAATGTTTTTGTTATTTGTTGGAGACTGGCAACGTAGATATGGGAATGCACATAATATTATTTTGCCTACTTCTAGTTCAGTTAAATAATCCATACAGCTGATTATTTCTTTCTTTCCTATTTTGTTACTATTGCCTATAAGTAATACAACAGTAGAATTATAATTCAGTTTAGTTGATTTAATTTTGTCTATAATTTGAGTATAGGTTGCATCCGGGAAGCAGTAAGTACAAACAACTCGTGTTTAATTGAAGTAAGAGTAAGCACGTGTAATAAAAAGAAATTACAAAGTAGATAATATCTGTATATAATATTATATTGTAATAGCTTTGATGGAATCAACATTTGGATTAATTCATATTTATAGCATTTTCGTATGTGATAAATAAGCTTACTACGGAATGGCAATCCATTCCGTATTGTAATGCATTAGTGCCGGACCAGACGGGACGCAAGTTGCATCGCGCAACTTGCGTCGCGTTACGCTTACATAGCATTTCATACAATTTCTACCAATCGTTTACACGACGACCTGCACAGAGGTCGCGTAGTGTTAGAAATCGGGACAAAAATGTTTTGTAAAACTTATTTTTGAAATACAAAACCGACCTTGTCCATGGTACTTGTCTTTTAAAAATGGTGGCATTTCACTATATTCTCTCCATACATCGGTTGTCTGAAAGAAATTTGCTTTTAGCGATCTGACCGCCCATGCTACATGTTAACTATTTTTATTTTTTGGTCTTCAATAAAGTATTGCTTACTCATTTCATTATGTTGGGTACCGTACATTTTTTTTCTCGTAATTTATAATAAGCACCATGGAAGTTTAACTTGTTTAAAGTTGAATGAGGTATTCCACTTAGGGCACCCGTCTGAATGGCATCTGCGCGAATGAAACCTAGTCTATTCCACGAAGGGCACCTATTTTTGACCACGAAGTGTACCTATACATCAGCAGCCTAGTGCTGGGATTTAAATATTTTAATTTTTATCTATATATATAAAAGCGAAAATTACTCACTCACTCACTCATGTCATCACGAAATCTCGAAAACTACCAAGCCAATGAAAATGAAATTTGGTAGGAAGGTAGAGTGTGACTAGAATTTTTTTGAAATTCCATCCCTAAGGGGGTGAAATAGGGGTTGCCAGTTTGTATGGAACTTCGTAATATTTAAAGTGAGACACACGAAATTTTTAATTTATTTTAGTAGTTAGTAGAAAATAATAATGCATTTATTAGATTTTGAAAATTACATCCCTATAGGGGTGAAATAGGGGTTGTAATTTATATGAATCTTCGTCATTTTTAAAGCGAGACATGACATTTTTTAATTAGTGGTCAATAAAAAATAACAATACAGAAATTACATTTTAAAAATTGCATTCCCTGGGGTGCATTAGGGGTTGCGAATTTATATTATTATTAAACTTCATTTTTTGAGTGAGAGACAAAAAAATTGAGACAAATAGATCATTTGTTCTCTTTTGCTCTAGCAAATGACGGGAACGGGAACGGGAACAGGACGTAAAAAACTATTAGAACGAATAAAGGAATTAAAGATCCTATTAGAACCATTTTCGATATCTACGCGAATGAAGTCGCGGGTAACAGCTAGTTATGAATAAAAGCAATATAATTCACTAAAACGTTAATTAATTACGCATACATTCAGACATATTAACACGTCTTTATAACATTCGGAATAAACAGAGCCCGAGGCCGTCAGAACAAAGGCCATACGAATTACGCATATGTACTTAGTACAAAAGAATTGTGACTAGGTGTCATTTAAAGAAAAAGTTAAAAATATATTAGTACCTACATTTTATTCAAAAGGAGTAAAAAATTGGCAATTTTGCATCTGCTGTGCTCATCTTGGACAAAAATGTAAAAATAAAAAGTCCATGAAAAGCACCTGCGAATATTAGGTGTCCTATGTGGAAAGGTCTAGGTGCCATTCAGATAGGTGGCCTTAGTGGAATACATCAGTTGAATCAGTAAAGAATCCAAACAAAAACCAAAATTTCATTTCTATGTGTTTCTACGCAATCCGATTTCCAAACCACTGTGTGGGGCATAACACGAGGTAAAAGCGAGAAAGAAGTAAAGCGGTTTTTACACTATCCAATTTTCAGAGTGAACTAGTCGATACTTTTTCTATACAAATTTCGGAGGGGATTTGCTTTACTGTTTGATACATACAGTACATGCAACGTTTAACATGATATCGTTTTGTCTTATTAATCTCATTATACATTTTGTCCGTACAGATACAGAATAGTAAAATAATTATAAAAGCCATTAAAAAGTTATGAACCATCAAATATTCGTTACTTTTGCATATTTTTACGCAAATCATCATTTGTATGGAAATTGTTTAGGCAACACCGCTTTTCAAAAATGGCGTACAATTTAGGATGCGAGTAAAGATTGTGTAATCACCAGCGATTCTAACTCTACTTACAATGCGACACAAATAAGTTGAACAAAAATGGCGGTTTTCAAAGCATTTTTGTACAAATTCTCGACACGTAAATTGAACTAAAACGGTCGTCGTCGGCGCATTATTTATACTTGCGCCGATAACCACCATTTTGGTTCAACCTACGTGCCGAGAATTTGTACAAAAATGCTTTGAAGTCCGCCATTTTTGTTCCACTTTTTTGTGTCGCATCGTACCATCCTACCTAGTTAGGATGCTAAGTAGAGTTCCTTAAAATCGGATAGTGTAATAACACCTTAAGTATGTTCATGTCGTTGGCTGCTCGTCGGCTTGTGCAACTCAAAAGAATCAAAGAAACACCGCCTTCTTTTTCCGATTGCCGCCGTCGAATACTAGAAGAGGTCAAAGCCGCCGCCGGCATAGAGTAGATACAGACAGATTCATACAGTACAAATGCGACAGTAGACATAGAAAATTGCAATGAGTACATTTACACAGCAAAACATTTTTATCCAAGTGCACCAAAAGAAGGGTTATGTGTTTCGAGTGTAATTATATATTTTTAAGCATCCCCTTCAGCTTAAATGGCTTGATTGAAAGTACTAAAATTAATTTCTTCTTAAGGTGAGGTTTTCGTAAACTCGAGGCGGCTGAGGTGCAAGGCGATCTGCGAGATGCCCCAGTCAATTACCTATTCAGAGTGACGGGGGAGCGGGAAGCACGGAATGAAAGCAGAATGATGAGAAAAGTAGATTTTATCGTTTTCTTGGTATAAATCTTAACCTTTTGTGTGTGGCTATACCGGATCCAGGTATAAATAAATTGTTTTACTATTGTGTCTAGTTTTTGCAACACACAAAATGTTAAATAACTAATTTTAGAACTTTATGACTTTGCACATTCAATCTACTTAGTACTTCACCAGTATATCTTTATATATTAATACTATCTGTAGTCCACAGGCCACAGCTTTACCCATGTGGTTAATTTTTTTACTATTTTTAGGTTTCCGAACAAAAAATTAAAAAACGAAACCCTTACAGGATCACTCGGACAGACGGACGGACAGACAGATGCAAGTCGTGCATCTGTCTGTCCGTCCGTCTGTCACATCCAATTTGTTCTAAATCTTCTGGACCGAATCAGGTGAAACTCGGTAGAATGGTGTAATCATATGACCTAAGCACAGATGTGCAAAGTAAATTTTTTAAAGGGTCATTTTCGAGGAAGGAATTAGGAAATTAAAAAAAAGGTACCGTGTCATTTATCAAATAAAAGGGCTCCTTATGAGGATCTCAAATATATTATTGTTATTATTATAAAGTAAATAGTTTTGTTTTGATTCATAAAAAAAGACGAAAATTGACCAAAGTTGACCCTGATCACCGAAACTACTGAGTCTACAATTTTGAAAAAAATACAGTATATAGTTTATTGCTTTTAAATTACAGGAATAATAAGGAAATAAAATTTTTGAACTAGCTGTGAAAACTTCTTTAGCGGCGTTGTACACTTTTTTTGTAATGGGTAAAAATTTTTAAACTCGCGTCAGGGCGTCAAGACACGTGACCCTGATCGAAAATTCGTAAGACAGATGGAGAGTAGACAGCCGGCGCGGCGTAGGGGAGGAAGTTTCCCCTCTCTTTCTACGGCGTGGCGAAAATGTTTGCCTGCGCCAGCTATTTCGTTTAGGCGGCGCAGGGCGCTTGCGCGATGTTCGTGTGTGTTTATGTCAGCGTGCCACGCGCATCTATGGATAGTGACAGTGTCAGCTGATGGCTCGACTGTCTGTGTAGTGGCCACAGTGCTGTGTATTCGTAAAATTTGTGTATATAAAGTGTTTACTTAATGTAATATAATTTGTCATGTTTGTGTACGATACCGCAATAAATAAATATTGTATTCTACCTCATAAATAATAGTACTTATGTATATAAGTATATCATTTATGAATAATTTTGCACGAATTTAAGCAATTCGTACAAAATTATTCCCTAACCATTTCAAAATATCAAAAATGCACAACGTTAATATTCAAGTTTTCACTTCTGCCGGCTCTCCCCGAGTGCAACCCGTCGTTTTTTTTTAAATAAGGTTCATTTATGAGGCACAAACTAGAAAATAAAAAAAAATAGTTTTGCAAAACTTACTGTGTTATATACAAATGAAAGGTCTCGTAATTAGGATCTC
Source organism: Acrobasis suavella (assembly GCA_943193695.1). Classification (NCBI taxonomy): domain Eukaryota; kingdom Metazoa; phylum Arthropoda; class Insecta; order Lepidoptera; family Pyralidae; genus Acrobasis; species Acrobasis suavella. The sequence goes on from OW971929.1 coordinate 12,263,155, forward strand.
AAATATATTTTTGCTATTATTGTAAAATAAATAGTTTTGATTTTATTCATGAAAAAGATGAAAATTTACCATTTGCCCCTGATCTCTGAAACTTCTGAGCCTAAAATTTTGAAAAAAAAAAATACAAAATATAGTTCATTGCTTGTAGATTACAAAACAAATAATAAAAGAATTCTATCAATTGAAAATGAACTGGAAAACTCAAAATACGTTCAATTTCAAAAAATTATGGTATTGTACGGAACTCTCTCCACGCGTTTTCAACTCGCACTTGCCCGGTTTTTAGGGTTCCATGTAAACAAGGAACCCTTATAGTTTCTTTATGTATGTCTGTCTGTCCATCCGCGGTTTTATTCAGAGACTATAAGTACTAGAAAGCTGTAGTTTGGTATAGGTATATATTAATCATGCCAAAAATGTGGTAAAATAAAATATTGGAAACAAAAAAAAATTGGTTAGCTCCCATACAAGTAAAGTAAGACTCTTTTTTTTTCTCGACTAACCTATCGTGTGGGTTATTGTTGAAAAGGGATTTTAAAAATATTGTGAGCTTGTCAACATCATTTTTTGATTACGGAATCCATTTTTGAAATATTTGGTTTTATTATGCAATTTTTTATTAGAGTCATATGTGGGGGACACTTGACTCTAATAAAAATTTGCAAATTTTGCCCTCTATCTATTAAACTGTTATATATGGACATGTAAAAAAATTAACAGTAGTTGTATATAATTATAACGAAGTTTGAAGGAAAAAATATCAGAGCTAAGTAGGGTTTACAAATTAAAACGTTATAAGCGACCGACTTATAAAATGTACTCAGAAAAGTTTATACAAATTCAATAAAAGGTACCAGACGGACAGCGGAGTCTTAGTATTAGGGTCCCTATTACTAAGACTTCGCTGTCCGTCTGTCCATCCGTCTGTCTATCTATTACCAGGCAGGATCTCATTAACCGTGCGTGATGGTGATAGATAGACAGTTGAAATTTTCACAGATAATGTATTTCTATTGCCGCTATGACTACAAACTAAAAACAGAATAAAAAATAAATATTTCAGTGGGCTCCCATACAACAAAGGTGATATTTTATAGATTAATGGTACGGAACTCTTTGTGCTCGAGTCCATCTCGCACTTGGACGCATATATCTAAACGTCCAAATAAACATTTTCTACAGGATTTGTATGAAATAAAGGCAAGTAACGTCATAGTTTCTTAGAGTCAAATAGCGCTCTTAATTTTTTTTTCTGCAATAATAAATAAATAAAAAAACCCATGGAAAGTGTATATGATAAATGACAAATAACATATTATCGACCTAGGAAAATACCCAATTGCCGCATCTGTACTGTGTGTACTCTTTGTCCGCGGTATAGCTTCTTTGTCGGCTTTTCTAATAGCCGTCCGCGACAGTCGAGAACGAAAGCGGTACTTTTGAACTCTTTGTGCAAACACCGACACGCGATAGACAGTTTTCTATTTCGCTCTTGCCTGGCTGTGTGCCTGGTGTCGCCGCGGCGCCGTATGTGTTACTATGGTTAAGTTACGGTTCGTTCAGAGTTTCATTTTTCATCTCGCTGTATTAGGTACATAGGTATCCTTTTGCCGCTTATTGCCGATTTCTGATTGGAAATCAACCGGCAATGAACGTTATTAAAAATAGGTAGGTCCCTCTGATATGTACGTGCAGTGTGAAAGTTTAATTTTTGGCAAATGTTTGAAGAGTTTCGAATGTTTGAATGTTTATTATAATTTTTTGGTAGATAAAGTCCAGGCAGTTATGTTTATACCTACCTAGTTCATATTATTACATACTTAGTAGGTAGGCACCTCACTAGGTAATGAAAGTAATATAAGCATATTTCATGTTCATGTGTTTATGGTTATAGTCTTCGAGTATGGTCTAAGGCTATGGTCGAAGGTCTAAGGGCCTCAATCTGTATCACCCCCCGCAAGCTTTTCAAAGGACCGGGATGACCAAACCCGTAACTCCCACAGTTAGGAAGTAGGAAGAGGTAGGTACAAATAATTGACCGAGCGAGCAAAATGAGCGAAGCGTCTCAGTTTCGAGATTGGCCTTAAATGTTTTTGTCCGGCTGTTCTCGCCTAAAGATCGCATTTCTTAACCGATTCTTGTGAAATGTAAGAAGTTTCAAAAATTATGTAGAACGTTCGGGAAAATTCAAATTTTTGAAATTTTTCAAAATAGCAATCTTATTAATATTTCATTTAATAAAATATCATATTTCAGCCATATGGAGTTAAAAAAAAAACTAATTATACTTTTTTTTTGTTACCCTTATTAGAACGCAACTTTTTTTTCTGAACCACTTTTAGTAATAATTAGGTAGGTACTTATCAGCCATCTAGGTTAGGTATTTATAACTTACTTACTTATGTTTATATATCTTATTTGTGTTTATGTTTTGTACTTTTACCTACCTACTATGTTATATTTTAGTTTTTATTAATAAATTAGGTATAGTCGTATTTATTCATACGACGCCATTGACAGAAAAATATATTGAGATAATAGGGGTGACGACAGGGTGAAAAAAGTATGATTACCTGCAAAGATATATAGATAAAAGATATGTAGATATAAGTTTGTTGAAATAAAATAACAAAAAGTAAATAACGTACCATGATTATAATCCGTCTTTTAGATTATCTAAAAATAAAGGACCCACATTTTCAGTTTACCAAAAAAGTAAAAATTCTTAAAGACACGGAGCATCAAATTTCCGGAGTGGGGGCTTGCGACGTCACCGTTAAGTAAAAATCGTACCTCGCCATGATGTCATACGAAATTTTAATGCGCTGTATCTTTTTAAGTTTTTGTTTCTCAGAGAAAAGAAAAAATAAGTGTACAATATTTATAATATATTTATTATATAGGCAAAATATATTTTTTCATTCGTCATGCCTATTCATTGTATTTATTCTGATGAAGCCATTAACAGGACAATCCATTTGGACAATGATTGCCTTTCTTCAGACAAAGCCATTAACAGGATAATCCACAAGACAATATTATCTTCATTCATACGACGCCGTTGACAGGACAATATACTGAGTCAATTCATTGTCTTCCTTAAGACGAAGCCATTTGAAGAACAATTCACTAAGATACTTCATTGTTTACATTCATATGAAGCCATTGAAAGGATAAGCCACTTAGACAATGATTGTCTTCATTCTGACAAAGCCATTGATAGGACAGCCTTCTTAAACAGTTAAATGTCTTAGTGGAATCCAGTTTAACAGTGATTGTCTTCATTCATACAACGCTATTGACATGACAAACCACTAAGCCAATTTATTGTCTTTATTCAAACGAAGCCATAGACAGGACAAGCCACTAAGATAATGATTGTCTTAATTCAGACAAAGCCATTGATAGGACAATCCACTTAGACGATGATTATCTTCATTCATACTAAGCCATTGACAGAAAAATCTACTATGACAGTGATTGTCTTAGTGGATTGCCATGTCAATGAGACTTCATTCAAACGAAGCCACTGACGGGATAATCCAATTAGACAATGATTGCCTTCATTCAGACGAAACCATTGACAGGACAATCCACTAAGACAATATTGTCTTTTAGCCAGCTAAATTGACCAAATAATCTGTGTGCGTCATTATGTACTTAGCGCGTCTTGCGCGGGTAAAGCGGCCACACGGAGCGCGAGTTGCGCGGCGCAACTTGCGCTGTTACGCGACGCAACTTGCGTCTCGTTTGTTTCGACCCTAACGGCGTTGATTAGTATCGGCGGCTCAACAGACGAATAAAAAAGTTCTTACTACACGACATTCGCTCCTTTAATACTAAATGTATTGAGGAGACGATATAACGAAACAACGGTTCCCAAGTGTTTGCGAGGACTAAGCTTACAGGGCAAAGCCGACTGACTAATGCTGAAGACGGAGGGAGATAACATAGTTTTGACAAAGGTTGGGGTGCTGGCAGAGATGGAGAGGTTTTATGGGCAGTTATATACATCCGTTGCAAAACCTAGCGTGAATATGGCTACAAATCCAAGAGCCAAGCTAACTCGACAATATACCGAAGATATCCCGGACATCAGTCTGTACGAGATTAGGATGGCCCTTAAACAGTTACAAAACAACAAGGCGCCGGGTGAGGACGGAATCACAGCAGAGCTGCTGAAAGTCCTTCAGAGGCTCTTAAATTCTGTTCTGCTCGATGGCGTAACGCCAAAAGCGTGGAACAGGGGCGTAGTGGTCCTTTTCTTTAAAAAGGGTGATAATACTCTATTGAGGAACTATAGGCCCATCACGCTTCTGAGTCATGTCTACTCGTATAAGGTTATTTCGGGGGTCATCACGAATCGTCTCGCTAACAGATTTGATGCCTTTCAACCTCCCGAACTAGCCGGATTCCGAAAAGGCTACAGTACCATGGACCACATTCATACTTTGCGGCAGGTTATAGGGAAGACGAGGGAGTATATTCGGCCGCTGTGCTTGGGGTTCGTGGACTGCGAATAAGCCTTCGATTCTATCGAAACATTAGCCGTGCTTCAATCTCTCCAGCGGTGCCGTATTGACTGTCGTATATCGAGGTGTTGAAATGCTTATACAACAAAGCCCCTAAGTCGGTCCGAGCACAGAAGCACAGTACGAAGGATATTCCATTGCATAGAGGCGTGAGACGGGGAGATGTCATATATATAATACTAACTTACTAAAGGAAAGATTATATATAAAAAACAATCATTCCACTAAACATACAATTGGTTTTCTTAAGATATGTTGGTACCTATTGTTAATGTATAGTGATTCATATGAAAAACTATTAATATACAATGATAAGTATAAAAGCTACGTATTAACATTAATAGTAAAACAAATACAGTCATCCTCTGTAAAAACCACAGACTGGTAACGTATGTACCACCTACTTCCAATTTAATAAGATTAGCTGATATTATTAGTTATAAGATAATGTATCCTTAGTTGATGAAATAAAGATTATTATTATATCTCCAAAACTGTTCACCGCCGCTCTGGAAGATGCCTTCAAGCGCCCGAAATGGGAAGGACTGGGCATTAACATTAATGGCGAATATATCACACTTTCAATTTGCCGACGATATCATTGTCATGGCAGAATCGATGGAGGACTTAAGTACGATGCTTGAAGACCTAAATAGACTTTCCCAACAGGTTGGCCTAAAAATGACTATTGTCAAGAGGATGGTCATGTCAAATATGCACGTTACGCCTTTACCTGTTTCTGTTGGGAGCTCCATCCTCGAATTTGTAGACCAGTACCTATGTCTACCTAGGTCAATTGATCAAGGCAGGATGTTCCAGCTTCGAGCAAGAGGTTATTTTATTATACCATATCAAACTCATCTGAGTGACCACGTTGCAGTCCGAGGTGAAATAAAATACCTAAGCCCCCCAACCGGTCCGCTCACGCGAATTGTCAGAAACTTCAGTGAGGCTAACCGTGCGAACTTTGTTAGATCGATAGATATTGTAGATTGGACAGCCATTTTCGAACGTTACAAAACGGCGGAGACATCTGCCGCGGCCATTACGACGGTAATCGTAAATAAATTAGAGACGTGCTTTCCCGCTAGAAAAATGCATATTAAAAATAAGACTGACTCTTCGTGGATAACTCCCGAAGTAATAAATTTGAAATATCTTATATTCGACATTAAGACACTATGCAATTTATTTCCCAATGATAGTAATTTGAAGCAATTTTTTGACGAATTGAATGCTAAATATGACTTGTTAATAAAAAATGAAAAATGCAATTATTATTCTAAAATCATTAGAAATAGTGCTAACTCCTCCAAAAGCATGTGGAATGTTATAAATAAAGAGAGAGGGAAGAATAATTCCACCAAAGTTAACTTTACTGAAATAATAACTGACAAAAATGGAAGCAAGTTTAGCAGCCCCAAAGACGCGGTAAATACAATGAATACACGGTTCCTCAATGCGGCAGCCGCATGCAATGCTCCCAAGGGTGACATCACTAGCGTAAATGAGACGCTGCTGAGAAGTCGCGCGCCTGCCGATCGCTCGATACGTTTTCAACCCTTTACGGCGGATGAAGTTTACCGCATAGTATCCTCTCTAATACCTCCTAAACAATCAAAAGATATATATGGGATATCAATGGACTACTTAAGAATGGCTATTATTCCCCTCGCCCCTGTACTAGCCGAATTATTTAATAAATGCCTAAAGGAAGGTACTTATCCACAATTGCTTAAACTAAGCAAAGTATCTCCCATATACAAGGGGAAAGGGAAGAAAGAGGATATAGATGGTTACAGACCCGTATCTATTATTCCAGCCATCGCTAAGGTTTTCGAAAACGGGCTCTGTTCAAGGTTAATCGCGCATCTGACGTCAACTAATGCACTATCTGACAACCAATATGCATATAGGGAAGGACGGTCCACAACATCAATGACCCAAAAAATCATCGGTCATGTCTTGGACGCACGCGAGCGCAAAATGCATGTGGCAGTCTTCAGCTGCGACCTGTCTAAAGCGTTCGATGTTGCTGACCACGAAGTGATTGACCTCAAGATGTTGCATTATGGCATTGGCGGCAAGGCGAATAATATACTGTATGAGCTAATGAGAGGTAGACAGCAGATAGTGGACGCAGGCGATGGCAAGAACCGGTCCGATCCATTGTCTTCAACTATGGGGGTAGCCCAAGGCTCCTCAATATCAAACATATTGTTCTCCCTTTTGCTAAACGACCTCCCTGATGCGATACCTAACGCAGACATCCTCATGTATGCGGACGATGTTGCTGCAATTATAACCGCACCCACAATTGACCAACTCGAAACTAAGTTGAACCATATTGCTGACCAGCTGTTCAAGTGGTTTGGCATAAATGGACTCACCTTAAACACTGGCAAAACTCATTTCATTCACTTCAACCTATCCGGACATGTCGTAAGACCGCTGGTGGTTGTTGTGAATGGTAATGAAATCATAGGTGTCAGTGAAACCACTTTCTTAGGATTCGAAATTGATAGGAGACTGACGTGGGAAAGCCACATTAGTAAAGTTTGCAGCAAACTCAGCACTGCGTGCTTTGCACTTAGGCGAGTGGCTCGAGTTGTTTCATATGTAGCAGCACGAGCCTGCTATTTCGCCACTGTGCACTCTGTGCTGCAGTATGGTGCGGAGCTGTGGGGCCGGGCGGCGGAATGGGAAAGGGCATTTCGTATGCAGAAGCGTGCGCTAAGAGCCCTCGCACAGGAACCGTCGCAGAGAACATCAGCCAAACCTTTGTTTAAACGGTTTGGGATCCTTACACTTCCTTCCATAATCATCTACCAAACAGCAGTTTATGTGAGAACACATAAAGAGAGGTACAAGAAGTGGAACGAGGTACATTCGTACACTACTCGGAGTGCGAAGCAAGGCAAGCTCGTCACATTACCGTGTAGGTTAACCAAGTCCAGTAAATCGACTTGTGTAATGGGCCCGAATGTATATAACAGACTGCCCAATGAAGTCACAGATGCACCTAGTCTGACTTCATTTAAAACAAGGTTGAAACGGTGGCTTCTTGATAAAGTTTTTTATAGTATCGAGGAATTCCTGGCCGTAACTAAGTATATGTTGTAGTCTCTTGACATTTTTATTTCTATTTTAAATATTTGACATATACCTAATTCTTTTCTAGAAATTCATTTAATATTATAATTGTTTCGTATACAGAAGTATACTAACTATGTTATATAATATTGATATACATTGTGACGTGTAATAATAATTATGAATAAATGAGTATCTGAGTATCTGAGGTCTTTCGACGCATCCGACTCGGCTGGACAGCGTTCGGGAAATTATGCAATGTTTTATCGTCTAATCAATGTGTTACCAGTGGTGACTGGCTCTGAAACGTGGTCCCTTACTATGGGTCTCATAAGAAGGCTCAAGATCGCTCAACGGGCTAGGGAGAGGACTCTTGGAGCTCGGTGTTTCTCAACGCGATCGAATCAGAAATGAGTAGATTCGTAGGGGAACGTAGGTTACTGACATAGCCAAGCGGATTAGCTTATTGGAGTCGCAGTGGGCGGAGCATATAGCGCGAAGAGCCGAAGGCCGATGGGGCAGAAAGGTTCTCGAATGGCGACTACGTACTGGCAAGCGCAGCGTAGGACAAACACCTGCTAGATGGTCAGATGACCTGAGCAAGGTTGCAGGAGAGCGCTGGATGCAGGCCGCTTCCGATCGATCGTTTTTGAAATCCTTGGTGGAGGCCTATGTCCAGCAGTAGACTTGCTAGGGCTGATATGATGATGATGATGGTGATGGTGGTGTAGAACATTTCTTCCCAAAGGTAACAACTTTATAACATAAACAACTGTAGTGTGGACAAGTACAAGGTAGGAAAAAATGTTTTCAACACACTTGCTCGTAAAGTGGAACTAATTTCAACGGTTTTAGATATAAATCAGCTTATAAAATAAGCGTGCGTTATTAACGCAAATAGTGAAGTTATTTCTATAACCGTACTATTTGCGATTTATATGCTTTAAACTGTTTTTTTTTTAAATTTCGGATTGGCTGGCGCTGCGAGGCGGGTCAGCCAGTAGGCAGCGCGCTGCGCTGATTTGCGCGCTGAAAACATCGTACAATATATACGTGCGTATATTGGTTAAACACACTCGGCTCGATTACGCCCTCGTCGCCGGCTCGGGTTGAAATTGCGCCTCGTATATTATGACCACCATGACGCACTTATATCGTAATACACTTCATTTCATGTACAGTATAAATGGTAAATTTTCAGGAGGTAATGGGCAGGCCGGCGTGGCGGGCGCGCTGCCAGCTGTAGCGGCGGTAGCCGTGCCGCCCGCGGCCGCCGCCAGCGCCTGCCCCGCGAGCGCGCTGCCGGCCGACGACGCGCTGGGCCCGCTGCCGGCCGGTTGGGAGCGCCGCGTGCACGACGGCAGGGTCTACTTCCTCAACCATAAGAACAGGACCACACAGTGGGAGGACCCCCGGACGCAGGTATAAAAACTTCCGCTTTACTGACTTCTCTGTATGTAGTCTAATTTCAAAAGTAATTAAATAATAAAATAACCATAAAATGGTGGTGGCACTGACTGTGCCTCTGTGAGGCACTGAGGTAAGGCGAGTTCGAGCCTCACTAGGCACGACTTAAACCTCTGTACATTAGGTACGGTCATTTTCAACTACCACCACAACAACTTGCTTTCGGCGAAGGAAAACATCGTGAGGAAACCAGCACAATACTGACTATTAATTAGTGTGTTACCACTCTATTATCTTAATCCTCTTGCTCACGAGTGTGTTGACATTGACGTGCTTGCTGTTTGTTGGAAAAATTCACAAATGATGCATTTATACATATAGTTTGTTTGTTAGATAACCTACAGATAGTAACTATGTTGTATTAGGTTAAGCCTGTAAAACGAGCTGTATTAAATAAATAAAAAAATAAGTGTGCTTCTCTTTCCATACAATGGCAATAGCCTGGCTCTAAAATATAGGATCATGTACCCTTGTCATTCATATTTCAAATAAGATGCAGGTAATAAGATATATGACATATAAATTTGGGTGCATTGTACTGTTATCTATGGTCTGTGCAGGGTCAAGAGGTAGGCGCTCCAGAGGAGTCGCTGCCGCTGCCGCCGGGCTGGGAGATCCGCTTCACTGAGGAAGGCACGCGCTACTTCGTGGACCACAACACGCGCACCACCACATTCCAGGACCCACGCCCCGGCGCGCCCAAGGGCCCGCAGGGTGCCTACGGCGTCCCCCGCGCTTACGAGCGCTCATTCCGATGGAAACTTAGTCAATTTAGATATCTGTGTCAGAGCAACGCTCTACCCAATCATATTAAAATCACCTTAACTCGGCAGACGCTCTTTGAAGACTCGTACCATCAGGTGAGATTGCATCTACCTCAGTTGTTAGTTGTTATTATTATTGATCAATCAGTATCGGTAACATCAGCCCTCATTCATCAAAAATCTGCTCTCCTGAATCATTCATAAAGTGAATATGCTACCAAATTAGGAGTGCATACTTGGTATAATTTCTTTTGACCTTCTAAGAAGATGGCATAAAATCTGCTCTCCTGAATCAGTCATAAAGTGACATGCTACCAATTTAAGGAGTACAAACTTGGTATTATTTCTTTTGACCTTCTAAGAAGATGGCATAATTTCATCTGCAATGCAAATCAAAAAGCTTAATAATGAAAAACATAATCGTTAAAATCTGTACTATTGTTAGCCAACATAAAAAAATAGCATTCCGAATTTACTGTTAGGGAAAAAATGTAGGTTAGGTTATGTTAGAACTGCGACCACCCCACGCCAAGGTAGACAGGTAGACGCCTTTTCTTACTATGATATTGTTTTATTACAGGGAAGTACAAACCACATATTATATATTATAACTGTTTACAATAACTGAAGTACCCACAGGAAAAATAAATTGTATAATGCCTGATGATAAAGATATAGCAATAAGCATTATCGTCATGTCCGCTACGAAACAATAGGGATGTGGACTTAAAAATTGTTTTGTTGGCTCTATAGATAGATTATTAAAAAATTATGGTATACGTATTTTTTATTTTCTCCGATAATCAAATAATATCGAAAATACAGCGCATTAAAATTTCGGATGACGTCACAATCAGCTACGATTTCTAACCAAAGGTGCCGTAAATCACCCCCACTCCGAAACTTTGAAGTGCTGTATCTTTGTGAATTAATATTACTTTGCTTAACGAAAAAATATGAGTCCTTCATTTTAAATAATCTAGTTGACGGACTAAATAAAATAATATTTTTTTTACCCAGTCCACATCCCTATTGTGTTAACTAAATAACTTTGCCAGAAGAAAAATCTAACTTAGAAAATTATACTAAATCATGATTCTGCATTGAAATTACTATACGTATGAATGAAATACCTAAATACGATTCTGACTGCGAACTTTCTGCGATAATGATTCTACTTTTAGATTATTATGGCTATTTAGTGCATGTTCGAGATTATTCTGATTTTTAACATTATTGGTTTTGAATCTATGATAAATTAGTAAATGCAAAACTATTCTGTTCAAAATGAAGTTTCTGTAAACCGCTGCTTATGTATAATAATATTACAACTCAAAAAGTTCTTCGGTAAACTCAACACACATTTTTAACATTAACACTCATGTGATTCTGTTATCATACTCAGCTTCGCCTCGTGTGATAAACACACATTCGTGTTTTAATACCCCTTATTATACTACAATTGCATAATAGTTACTTATGCAACTGTTGTATAATAAGCTGAGTGTGATAATAGTTTCACATGAGTGTTTTAATACCTAATTATGACAGTTGCATACAAGACTTTATCTACACCCATGATATGAATCCTCTATAAAAGGTTCTGAAACCATAGGGTGTTTTACAATGGTGTAAGAACTCTATGTAAATTCGTAGTAAGTATTGTAGAGTATCTAATACAAAAATAACTATGTATAGGTAAAATTAAAATTATTTATTGTAATAATTAATTTTTTCTCGTCAAAGACCCTCCGAAACCAGCAGGCCGACGACGACCGAAACTATGACAGGCCGAATCGAAGATTTTCAATTTTTAGTCTAGTCTGGAGAACCCTCTTTGAAAAAATCATTGCACGAGCAATTTTTATAATATTACGTCTCTGTCTATTGCGGGGCAGACAGAGCCCAGGCTAATGGGCCTAAGGCCACACCTAGCACCGGAACGTGTTGCCCAGCGATGGACAGGAGCTTTGATTTAGGGATCAAGTTTGCGTTGCATAATGAAATTTAGTACAACATTATAACACCCGTTTGGGTAATATTAGGTTGGGGAAAAAGTCTTTTCGCATATAGTATGTATGAACTTGTAATAAAACCACTTTGGCTATACTATTTGTACCTGGCTGGTTTTGGTATCATATAAAAGTTTAAATTTTAAAGAAGATAATTCCAAATTCAAATTAGGAAAATGCGTGATTTTCATTTGTTTTTCTTACCGTCAAGATCTAAATTTCAAAAATTTTACTACCAAAAAGGTAAAAATGCAACGCAAGCCGCGAAAAAAAATTGCGATGTTTATGGACCTAGTGCAGTGTCTGTGAGAGTAGCACAAATTTGGTTTAAGCGTTTTCAATCCGGAAATTTTGATGTCAAAGATGCACGTCGCTCTGGTCGCCCTGTTACGGATAAAATGGATGCTATTTTTTAAAAAGTGGAGCAAGATCGGCATATCAGTAGTTACGACGTAGCTGAAGAACTAGGAATTGAGCACAAAACAGCTTTGGCGCATTTGAAAAAAATGGGTACACAAAAAAGCTCGATATTTGGGTACCTCACGAGCTCTCTAAAAGAAACCTAATGAACCGTGTACTCATTTGTGATTCTTTTTTACGACGTAATGAGACCGAACCATTTTTGAAAAAATTGATAACTGGTGATGAAAATTGGATCACGTACGACAAGAACGTGCGAAAAAGGTCATGGTTAGGCTTCACAGACTGTGGCGAAACCGGGGTTAACTCGCAACAAGGTGATGCTGTGTGTGTGGTGGGATTGGAAGGGCATTATTCATTATGAGCTGTTACCACCAGGCAGGATCATCGATTCAGAACTCTACTGCGAACAACTGATAAGATTAAAGCAAGAAGTTGAGAGAAAGCGGCCGTAATTAATCAACAGAAGGGGTGTGGTTTTTCATCATGATAACGCTAGACCTCACACATCTTTAACCCCTCAGCAAAAATTAAGAGAGTTTGGCTGGGAGGTGTTAATGCATCCGCCGTATAGTCCTGACCTGGCACCTTCAGATTTCCACCTGTTTCGGTCTCTTCAGAATTCTTTAGGCAGTGTCAGGTTAACATCACGAGAGGACTGACAAAACTACTTGACGCAGTTTTTTGATCAGAAGCCCCAAAATTTCTATAGCAATGGGATCATGTCCCTACCTATAAGCTGGCAAAAAGTTATCGAACAAAATGGTACCTACATACTTCAGTTAAATGTAAATAAACTATATTAAAAAATGTTTTGAATTTTCATATAAAATGCGAAAAGACTTTTTCCCCAACCTATTATTATGGTTACAATGACATTGGTTGTTTTAATGTTGGCAATAAGCTAATTGTTTCAAAAACTTTTATAGAGATAAATCCTCTATAAAAGTTTCTGAAACAGTTAGCATGGGTGTAGATAAATAACTATTATACGTGATCAAAGACGTATCTTTTGTATTATACACGCATAGTAGTGTGAATGTCTGTATTGATTTCAGATAATGCGACTGCCACCTTACGAGTTACGAAAACGACTGTATATAATATTTCGCGGAGAAGATGGGCTAGATTACGGAGGCGTCAGCAGAGAATGGTTCTTCTTACTCTCACACGAAGTGCTTAACCCGATGTACTGTCTGTTTGAATACGCCAATAAAAATAATTACAGTTTACAAATAAACCCGGCCAGCTACGTCAATCCCGATCACCTGCTCTACTTCAAGTTCATTGGAAGGTTTATAGCGATGGCGTTATACCACGGTAGATTCATTTATTCAGGGTTCACCATGCCTTTCTATAAGAGAATGTTAAATAAAAAGTTAACTATGAAAGATATTGAATCAATTGATCCGGAATTTTATAACTCATTGGTATGGATCAAAGAAAATAATATTGATGAATGTGGCCTTGAAATGTGGTTCAGTGTTGATTTTGAAGTATTGGGTCAGGTTATACACCATGAGCTGAAACCAAGCGGCGATAAGGAACGCGTTACTGAAGTAAGTTTTCAATATTATAAAGCTGTGATTTATATAAAAAGTCACAATATTTTGTTAATAAATAAATTGTTCTTACAGGCAAACAAAGAACAATATCTCCAATTAGTAACGCAGTGGCGAATGACTCGTGGGATAGAGGAGCAAACTACCGCATTCCTAGAAGGGTTCAATGAGGTAACATAATTTTCGTTTGTATTTCGTAAAATAATGATTTTCAAATCTGGTTTCTCCACATTCTTTCGTGGTTAAAAATTGTAAGCAAAAGCAAGTTTTGCAAGTATGGAAATTCGATCGAGTAACAGTATTTCTAAGGGTTTGCGGGCTAAAGTTCTATATAAATGGTGAACGCTATAATTGTTTGGTGACAGGTCATAACTCTGGAATGGCTGAAATATTTCGACGAGCGCGAGTTGGAGCTGATGCTGTGCGGCATGCAGGAGGTAGACGTGGATGACTGGCAGCGGAACACCATCTACCGACACTACACGCGCACCAGCAAGCAGGTGCTGTGGTTCTGGCAGGTCAGTGTTTAATTGAACTCACATACTACGTGTCGAACTATACCTAGCACAAGATGCGCAACGCAACTTGCGTCACGTTACGCGCCTACGTGGCGTTTAATACAATTTCTAAACGTTCACACCACGCGCAAGTAGCGCGGGTAATTGTATGACAGACGCAAGAAGCGTCGCGCATCTTGTGCTGCGTGTGGTTCGACCCTATCACGTCTTTATCCCTAACGGGATTGACAAAGCTTTTGTCTGTTAGCCACTTTTGAATGTGATGGTGGAAAAAGAGTGTGTTGCATTGCAGGCTTCGGTGGTTACCACAGCCTGTCACATGTTGATGTTTGTTGTTTTATCAATTAGTTAATAATACAATACCACGAGACGTTGCAACTGGATTATTGTTAAGATTTGAGTGTGACGGGTCCTTCTCAATCACCGTTCGATACTATCGAAATACACCCCAGCATCATCAAGCAAATAGTCAAAGGTTGAAAGGTTGCTTAATAAAAGGCATATTCCCTCATCGGCCTCTACTATCGAATGCGTAACCCCAGCAAAATGTTGCGCCTTAGATAGATGAGAGTATTACAGATACTTAGTTCATAGTAAGCCTCAATATGTTCAAATATAGCAAAATTCGTTCATGTTGTATTTTCGAAGTTATTCGAGAAAAACTAATTTTGCTGGAGTAACGTTACCCCAGCAAGAGTTTAGTTTTTCAAAAAAAGCGTTTTGCCTAGTATCAAGTATATGAAAAGACAGCTCTTAATGAGTTGTAAATGTATACCGATAGCAAAATTTGTTCATCTTATACTTTTTGAGATATTCAAGATTTTGCTGGGGTAACGTTTTGCAATTTTCCATATCTCGAAAACTGTTAGAAGAAGAATTTTGAAAAAAAATACTGTTTATAGACCTTCATTTGTTCAAATTAGTTTAAATATAAGTATTCCGAATCATCAACAAATATCGCAGTAATTTATTATTTAAAAAAATCGGAAAATTCCGGTTTACTCGTAAACTCGTACATTTAATAACAAATAAAAAGCAGTTACATATACGTATGATATACCCTTCTAACGTGTACAAATTTGGATGAACAAACATTACGCGATATGAAGATATAAAGGAATTTGATCGAATTCCTAGTGGTGTAACTTTGACCATCGAATACGCAGTTCTCTCTGAACACAATTAGATAAACTATAGTGAACATATGTGTTCATTTTGTTACAAAACATGCCTGAAAGTTTCGGCTTCAAATCTCGGATGGAATAAAAGTTATTAAACAAACAAGAAAATATCATCAATTCTCCTACAAACCAACTAAATAACGGAGGCTTCGAAAAAGCGGCCGTTTCATACTTGAGCGTTACTATCTCAAAAAAATGGTATAATAGTCTTTTTTTGCTAGTACAGTCGCATACAATAAGGTTCTTGAGTTTGGTGGATAAAGAAAATACATGAGCATGATTGTTTTTTATTCAAATTACTGTATTACAATAATTGTATGATATATAACTTAAACTAGAAAAATCATAGATAAATTGAGTATTATTAAACAAGTGTACTTTTATCACTAATTTTAGACTTAAATAATGAAATGCTTTTCAGTACCAGCTCAAACACATTTACAAAAGTTAATTAACTTTTCTTAGTAAAAAATACTTAGTATACTGAACGATACAACATTTCAAATATTATAATTAGTAATTAAGCTATATATTACACACACTATAAACAAGTTGATGAAAAAATAAAAATACTCACCATTTTTTAATATAATAGCGCAGCACAACAGCAACTTTCCAGGGTCTCACATGACTCATGGAAGAAAAATTTATGCCTGTGCTTCGCGGCGTTGTGAAAACGAGACGCCTACGTAGTGGCAAGCGGGACAGAACTGTAAAACAAACTTCTTGTGTTGGACACCGTGACATGTGATCAAATTTTATGCATTTCAATATAATATAATTTTTGTTTCTACAAAAGGACTCGAGCAAAGTAATAATCTATTAATTTACAACTGTTATTATTAAATACTTAGTTTTAACTATGTTTCTGGTTACCTCATACTAATGACGACAAGGAATTTAAAATCTGTCTCGTAGATAATAATAAAATATAAAACTCGTATTTATTGCTTTGTTTGAGTGGGGGATGCGACATTTATTAATCTATCCGACATACACTGCCATAGAGTTGTCAACCCTATTGCTAAAAACTAATTAAATCACAAATGTATGAATTCACGCCAAACAATACTATAGTAAATATACTTAAAAGATTTTAAATATCGGCTACATGAATACTATTCTGCTTGACTGTACTTTTTATCGGTTATTAGGTTGCTAATTTGCGTAGGAAACCCGCAAGTATGAAACGGCCGCTTTTTCGTAGCCTCCGTTAATTAGTCGGTTTGTAGGAGAATTGATGATATTTTCTTGTTTGTTTAATAACTTTTATTCCATCCGAGATTTAAAGCCGAAACTTTCAGGCATGTTTTGTAACAAAATGAACACATATGTTCACTATAGTTTATCTAATTGTGTTCAGAGAGAACTGCGTATTCAATGGCTAAAGTTACACCACTAGTAATTTGATCAAATTCCTTTATATCTTCATATCGCGTAATGTTTGTTCATCCAAATTTGTACAAGTTAGAAGGGTATAGCATACGTATATGTAACTGCTTTTTATTTGTTAGTAAATGTACTAGTTTACGAGTAAACCGGAATTTTCCGATTTTTTAAAATAATAAAGTACTTCGATATGTGTTGATGAATCGGAATACTTATATTTAAACAAATTTGAACAAACGAAGGCCTATAAACAGTATTTTTTTCGAAATTCTGCTACTAACAGTTTTCGAGATATGGAAAATTGCAAAACGTTACCCCAGCAAAATCCTGAATATCTCAAAAAGTATAAGATGAACAAATTTTGGTATCGGTATATGTACATTTACAACTCATTAAGAGCTGTCTTTTCATATACTTGATTCTAGGCAAAACACTTTTTTTGAAAAACATCTTGGTGGGGTAACGTTACTCCAGCAAAATTAGTTTTTCTCGAATAACTTCGAAAATACAACATGAACGAATTTTGCTATATTTGAACATATTGAGGCTTACTATGAACCAAGTATCTGTAATACTCTCATCTCTCTAAGGTGCAACATTTTGCTGGGGTTACGATCTGCGCAGGAAGAGAAAAATACGTTTTAACCAACTCCAAAAAAGGAGGAGGTTATCAATCGTCCGTGTCGAACATACGATCGACGAGACGACCGTATGTTTTTGTTTCAATTCATCGGCCACATGATAATAGGCAATTTTACGAAGTTGATGAAAAGTGGATCACGTACGACAAGAACGTGCGAAAAAGGTCATGGTCAAAGACCGGTCAGGCTTCACAGACTGTGGCGAAACCCGGGTTAACTCGCAACAAGGTGATGCTGTGTGTGTGGTGGGATTGGAAGGGCATTATTCATTATGAGCTGTTACCACCAGGCAGGACCATCGATTCAGAACTCTACTGCGAACAACTGATAAGATTAAAACAAGAAGTTGAGAGAAAGCGGCTGGAATTAATCAACAGAAGGGGTGTGGTTTTTCATCATGATAACGCTAGACCTCACACATCTTTAACCACTCAGCAAAAATTAAGAGAGTTTGGCTGCATTAATGCATCCGCCGATTTCCACCTGTTTCGGTCTCTTCAGAATTCTCTAGGCAGTGTCAGGTTAACATCACGAGAGGACTGCCAAAACTACTTGACGCAGTTTTTTGATCAGAAGCCCCAAAATTTCTATAGCAATGGGATCATGTCCCTACCTATAAGATGACAAAAAGTTATCGAACAAAATAGTACCTACATACTTTAGTTAAATGTAAATAAACTATATTAGAAATGTTTTGAATTTTCATATAAAATGCGAAAAGACTTTTTCCCCAACCTATTATTATATATTCATGAACTAATTTAGAAAGTCAACGGTTTGGAGTCTTCAATATAAAATGTATATCGACAGCATAGAAAAAACAAATACAAATTTTTCAAACACATTAATAATCTCCTTACCTTAGACTTTTCCATACAAACAAGCTTTTATTTTAAAAGAAATGTGAGATTTCAGCAGTATTTTATAATTTAAAAGAAATTGCATATATCTAGGCATATAACTAGTTTTTGACAGTCAAATATGAAATGGAACGAAAATACGACATGTAAAAGTTTTCCGTACTGATGGTCAAATATGATATAATCACTATATTCTCTTTTAAGTTCATTTTTTGACTGTGAAAACTAGTTATGTGCTTGTATATTAGCGATTTCTTTGAAATTACATAGTTTTGCCAATATATAACATGCCGTTTCAAAATAAAAGCTAGACTACGTTTGTATGGGAAAGTCTGATTGTGTCTAGGGTAAGGGGTACTCTTAAATACAAAGCATTACGCTATGGTTCTAATCTCAACCCAAGGACTGACATAGATATGACACTGATGATGGCCGCATACAAAGAGATAAAATGAGAAAAAGAGTACGACATTATTTTTTGTTCCTCTTAAGTTGTATAAACTTCAAATGTTCCCGTATTAACTCACGTTATCATAAGTTATTTGTTTGACAAGATACCAAAACAAATTATGCAAGTAATATGTTTTTGAAAAGAACTTGTAATTGTTACGATACTTTGTTTCAAGAACTGAATCCCTTCATTCTCTCACCTGCTTCGTTCAGAAACGGGCTGAGAAGAATACTATTAACAAATGTGTAAAAATTTGTCGCTTTATTATTATCGTATGTGTTATTTTGCTTTAGTTTTTCTGTGGTTTTTTTGTCCTTTTTTGTAGTTTCTGTACACTGCTCAAAACATGAGTTAGTTGTTAGTGGACACTTTACTGATGTATGTTTAGGTACCTAGTTAAATTATTTCTAACTGTACCTATGTGTAGGCTATTGTTTGATTCCCAAATAAATAAATAAAAAATGAAAATGAAAATCTTTGTATATCAATAAATATAATTTTATTGAGTAGATAAAATTCAAAAGTTTTTTTTTCAGTTTGTACGACAAGTAGATAATGAGAAGAGAGCAAGACTGCTTCAATTTGTGACGGGCACGTGTAGAGTACCAGTCGGGGGCTTCGCGGAATTGATGGGTTCCAATGGCCCGCAACGTTTCTGCATTGAAAAGGTGAGTAAAATTATTCTCGATTATGGTCGATACAAAGACCGAATAGGATTCATACCATCGTAAGCGTAAAAGGCGACTGAAAGACGAAGCACACACAGGTCGGGTATGCTGAAGATTTTTTTAAATCTCACAGCGGGTAGTGTTAATGGTGTCTGTATTTTCTGCCTCACTTTACATACTCTTCGACATCCTTGGCTAACTATTGGCATGCATAAGATCTTTCAAATTCAAATTCAAATATATCTTTATTATCATAAGATATTTATAATATCTCTTAATAATCGTCACTTTGTTTTGTTACACAATAATTGTTGACGTCAAAAAGTTACTTAGAGCTAAGTTTACTGCCGCCTCCAAAGCGCTAGTGCAGAAGAAGCGGTAACAGCTGCAATGCAGCATTTTCTCCAAGAACGTCAACTCACAATGAAATTAATATTTATAGTTGATATGTGGACAGAGTATACATTGTTTGTTGTCATAATTTAAATATTTTTTTATAATGTCGAAATTTTAAAATAATTTCAAATCAAGTTGTACATTCAGCATGTACCTAATGTACCAAATTATGACCATTTTCTGAGTATACAAGCCTTTAAGAGGGACCCTCGCCAAGCTCAAGCCAGACTTTGCTGTCTTTAAGATAGCAAGACGGTTGAACGCCCGGCTAATGATGCAACCTGAAACGCGCTTATATTAGGAAGGTTTTCCTCGGCATTAGTCTATCTATCATTGACTTAGTATCTGTATATCGTTTAGGTTACCAGAACTGAATAATTCGCAGAGAGAGTAGACAACTGCTGAACTTCGCTGGTCGGAACTATGGTTGAATGATGATTCACACTTCTCTATAAATGTTATAGTTAATTATTTTTTCAGGTTGGCAAAGATACGTGGCTTCCGCGATCACATACCTGCTTCAACAGACTGGACCTACCGCCCTATAAGAGTTACGAGCAATTATGTGAGAAACTTAACTACGCTATCGAAGAAACAGAAGGTTTTGGACAAGAGTGAAATAACTACATACTACTAGGATTAGTAAATATAATGTAAATTATTAGCACTTTAATATAAATGCACCACCTCAATAAGAGGAACTTATTCACCAATGGAATTGGTGCTTTCGTGAAAAGACCAACCAAATATTATAATATTGTCACTGAAACTACGCAGTACCCACTCGGCGAGGTTAGACCGGGGAACCAACGAGTGTTCCCGTGAGGGCAACTACACTTAATATTGCAGATTGCAAAATCTGCTCAAAGAAAAAAATCCATTCTCTTTGAGAATAAGATAAGCATTCTTAATTTATATAAATTACTTGCATAAAGTCTTAAAAAGTCCATCGAAAGTAATTTTTTAAGTTGTGATTTACACGTTCTTTTAGATTTTACGGCTGTACTCGTAAGAAAGACAATGTTTGTTCGAAGGATTTCATCCCGATTTTTACTTTATGACCATAATTTGAAAAAAAAAAGAAATATTTCATATATTTTTTTCCAATCAGTCCAATAACGGGGTGAAACAGCGATTTTCAAAAATATTTCAATGCACTTGTTCTTATTTTAACATTTTTTAAAGAAACTATATATTTAAGTTAGTTGCTCTCAACATAAGTTAGCGCACACTAGGTCAACCAGTAAACTGAGGCACTTTGTGAGGAATGCAGGGAACGGGAACATGAGGAAAAAATGGGAAATAAATGGTAGAAAAAGCGGGTTACAGGCCGATTTTGCAACCCGTGCGCGTTTCACCATTTGTCATCGATAACCCCCACATTCCCCATCGTAGGTTCTCCTATATTAAGTTTACGTATAATGAATGAAACGGGATGGGAAATACAAATATTATAGTGTATACCGACCTCGACTATACTTACTACCGTGCACGATAAAGTACCTTCGATGATAAAAGGCTTTTGCTTGTGCTGATCTTAAAGTTGGCTACTAATACACATGAAAAAAGGTGGCCACTTACACACACGAAAACTACAATAGTAAGCTGGATACTACTGCCCGGGTCAAACCAGGATAATAATTTCTGGATTTTCCATACGACCATTTCGGAAAAGCCTAATAAAATAAATTCTCGTTTTAAAATAAAACCTGTTATAAATTATTTATTTAACTTGTAATACAATATGGAAGTGAATGAAGATAATAGTGTATCTAATCTCATATCGTAATTTTCGAATTATAAAGTTTAAACTGATTTTATATTAGCATACTTTAAGAATACAATTAAAATAGAATAACATTATGACACTATTTTATATTCATAATAGTGTCATAATATCATTATAACACTCGTGACAGTGTTGTAATTACATTATAAGTTATAACACTATAACGGTAATCTCCTCCAAGGGGATCACCATAAATTATGACAGGGATGGCATTATAAAAAGTATTGATTTAGCGGTACGGATATGTACGTGTATAAGTAAGTGATCTCGTTGGGGAAGATAACCGTCATCAATGGATTTTATTGCTAATGGACCCACTTTTTAATGGTTAATCAAAACTAAAAATCTTTTTCTTTCCTTCGCGGGGTAAAAAGGACTCGTATCCAAGGCCGTAAAAGATTGACCTGTTTTCTAATGGTATAAAAAAGTTAAAACACGATTGTTATTCGATGTAAAACACGATGTGTTCATTAAGTTCTTATATGCTCATATAAAATCTATTCAAAATTTATAATTTGAATTTTACGATATGAGATTAAATAAAGGTTCATTATGATAAAATTAAATACGTGTAAAAGGTACGCTTAACACGTATTTATGATGTTACTGACGAACGGCTAAAGTCTTAGATCATTTAACACAGGATAAGTTACGACGACAAATCTTCTTCCAAAACTTTCTGTCCGTTTTGGTGTGCGGGTAGGGTCCTACCTACATCTAAAAAAAAACACACTTTCACAAAAATAATTATTTTTGTAAAAGTGTGTTTTTTTTTGCTTTGCCGATTCACCTCATAATCATAATCGATTACGCCACTAGTTTAAATGAACGTATTCGATTATTTGATTTTATACCTCGGCAAAGCGGAACGCGCAGGTAAGGCTTGTCCTGTATTAAATGATCTCAGGTTAAAGTCAAGCATATTATATCTTTATGATGAAAATGGAAGTCATCTTTACATATTTAATCTAGTAGAAAGTATGTTTAAGGTGAAGTTAGTGTCACCGTAGATCGTGAGATTCAGTTTTTAATATTCTCTCATGATAAACTGTCTATAAAGATTTCCTTGGGCAGGATTGGTCCTATTAGAGCCTTAGAATGGACTCAAGAAGTAAAGCCAGCAAGATTTGGATTTAAGTTTTTTCTACGTATTTTGCCCACCAGTTCCAATCTTGATAGCGGGTCTCTAATTTTTCTTATAAAAATAAATTAATAAGGCACACGGGCTTGTCGTACAGACGTCACATTTTTCCTACAAGAAAGTAATATCAATGCGACAAGATAATGAGGTCTAGTCATTATATAGCTTGACATAATGTTTTTAAATATAGGTAATCATAATTTCTCATTCTTATTTTTTTTCATTATTTTATTTGTCATAATTATTAATGGTCATAAAAATCTAAAATCATAATATTTCTTATTCATAATTAGTTACTAGTAATGCCCATTCACATAATACTCATTTTAACATATTTATCAATAAAGTCATAAAATGTCAGATAAAGGTAAGTTTTGTAAAGTTTCTGTTTTCTTTGAGTTATTTACTTTAGTATGTTAAATTAAACATGTTCGCGGCGTAGTTAGTAGGGTCTACATGACTGTGCAAAAAAACATCGCGGCTAAGGGGTGACACCTGGACCACCACTTATAGCCACCCCCCGCCGCACCATAACCTTAACCGCAGCATTAACCATAAGCCGCAGCATTATAGTAATGCCCGGAAGAATATAACATGAAGTATGTAAAATATATATATTATATATTTCGGTTAACCCCGCTTATATGGGATAAAAGAAGGAAGAACATGTATATGTCCACAAGAATGTTATGAAAAAAATACATTATTATGTTAAACTATGTTTAAAGAAAAATTATGAGAAAGTCATATGGGGTAACCACATTATGTATAAATAAATGTAAGAATCAATGATAATGTCTACAGAAACA
The DNA here is from genome assembly GCA_943193695.1 of Acrobasis suavella. Lineage (NCBI taxonomy): Eukaryota > Metazoa > Arthropoda > Insecta > Lepidoptera > Pyralidae > Acrobasis > Acrobasis suavella. Next base: position 12,286,848 of record OW971929.1, read on the forward strand.
GTAAGAAAAACATTATGTGAAACTATGATTATGACAAAGTATTACCTATATTAAACACAAATGAATAATTTTTAAAAGCCTTGTATGTATGTAATATGTATTGTATGTGGTTATTTATGTTGGTTCCACGGGTTCGATCCGCTTATCAAATTTTTACAAATGACATGTCAATCGATTCGTCATTATTGTCAGGGTGACATAGACTACCATTTGTATGCAATAAATGTATATTGCTTCACAAGGTATGTTTAAGTCATTGGACCCGGTTGTCATCATTATATAGCAATCATCTAGCTATATCAGATGCCTTTAGGCAGCTTGAAAAACCTGGCATCAGTGTTAGCCACTTACACACACGAAAAATTAATTGAAATTATAATACAAGTGGGATGATCTAGGTAATATGTGGCAAAATTGCAAATATTGCGAGCCTAGTTTGCATTAAAAAAAAACTTCAGCTCGACATCGAGATCGTTAACATTCGAAATAAGAAAATAAATTGTTATAATAAATCTGTCGATGTACCAAACGTCGCAATGAGAAATATACGATATTGAGTAATTCGTTATAGCATATTTTCTAGTCCACGTTAATCGTTTTTATATACTTTCTAGATAGAGTACATCGACGTTCAGTCTGTAGGACAGTCTTTTTTTTATAATATCTTTTTAATGTAGGTAGACTGTTAGAAAAGGCCTACGCCCGTCCGCCGATTACAATTTCATGTAATAAAGTAAAATAAATAAATAAATAATAATGATAAAGTGAACAAGAAACAACTGTTTATTATAAAATTGACTGTTCATGTTCAATTAATTATTAACATGCACTAGTTAAAAGTATTCAGTTTCTATGATGCGTTTTTGTGTAACTTCGTTCGAAGTTGGTGCTATAGAATCCAATCTATCAAATATATCTATTATTAGAGTAGCAACTCCCTTGAAGGCAATAAATAAAATAAATAAGGGCATCTATACCAAAACTGTTAATTCACACCCTACGTTTGTTTTATATGGAAACAAGTTATATCCATTAATAATACTTGAATTTTTCGAGGTCCAGTGCTGCCCCCATTTGAAATAAATTATTTGAAAGGAAACAGTAATATCATTTAAAATTTTGTCTTTCTCATGCCCTATTATAGAGAACCCTTCAAACTATTTTATGAACGCCTTTTTACAGTTTAAAGTGAGAACGTGAAGTTAATTACTAATTTTAATCTGTTTCTGGATTGATTTGATACAGAGGCTGTAAGGCCTTGCCTATATAACCGTAACACTCAATAATTACATATGTGATAGATTTCTCTAAAGTGACGCCATTGATATCGATACAATAACGTTAGGTATGCTTTTTGTGATTGGAAATTTCTAATATTCTATGTCGATTAAAAAGTACCAACATGCGCGAAATTTTGCCAATAAGGGACTTTGACGTGTACGTTAGTAAAGGTACCTAAAGAATTTTTCTGCAGTAAAGTGTAAAACAATAAATATTATGTAGATATGTTTAGAATATTCAATCAAATAAGAATTATTTTTTCGAGAATGCGTTCTCCAGATGTTAGCAATGTATTTTAGACGAGGCTTTAAATTATATTTTAGAAAAATGAATAGTTGTTTTTTTTTTTAAATCTTGTATAACTAGCTTTTACCCGCAGCATCGCCCAGGATGATAAATTTTGATGTGTTGTTTATAAGTAGGTATAACTATTCTGCAATGATCAATATAGGTCCACTGATGCACGTAGACCTTACCTAAGCATTTCCGGTCAGTCGTGTTCAATTGGGTATTGTCCTGGGTCAAAAATAAATTATTTTGTACTGATAAGAAAATAAAACGTCGCAAAATAATGTCACTTGTCTTTGAAGATTGATTATTGCATAAAAACTGATAATAAGAGCGATATTTGACTTCAAGAAACTATGACGTTATCTGCTAGTATTTCATACAAATCCCAAAGAAAATGTTTGTTATGACGTTTAGAAAAAAGTATCTGATTTGACTTGTTGGAAAATAGCGAAATGCCCCGGCAAGATGTTACAAAAGTTGTTAAAGTTGACCACAAAAAACACAACAAATAAGAAAAGTAGACAAGACGAAATCATGTAGGATTTCGTATTGTCTACTTTTCTTATTTCTACTTACCTTATCCGATTTTTAACCGACTTCCAAAAAAGGAGGAGGTTATCAATTCGTCGCGATCCTTTATTTTTGTTATATTGTTAACCGATTATTCACCTAGGCCGATTTAAAAAATTCTTTTTTTGTTTGAAAGTGAATACTTTCCAGGTGGTAGGTACCACGGAGATTTTATCAAAATCGGTTGTGTAGTTTAGGGGTGAAGTCGGTTTTTAGTTTTGAAAAATTATAAATCAAAGAGATATCGCGAAAATATCTCTCTATCTAGCCGTCGAAAACGCCACCTAGAGGCAGCTTCGTGATCATCACATTTCCATAAAATAAATTTTGCTTTATTTTGATTTCGTGATATCTTCTAAACTACACATTTGATTGCCATACTGTAAATGACAATTATAATCTACATTGAATAAACACTGTACTTAACCTTTTTAAGGGATAAGGATTAATTGCCTTATTGGCAAATTTTGTTAAATAAGTTATTAATTTTTGTGTTTATCATAAAAACGGTTCTTGCGATCTAAACTAGGCAGTATTTTTTTTTTAAATAATTCATTAATTTTACACGAAATGTTTACAGAACTGATTGACGTGTTTTAAAAGTGCCTCAGCAAAGGCCTGATTAGATAGTGAATAATCATTTAAATTTTTAATCGTATCGTCGCAAAATATCTGTTGACGACAGACAGCATGCCGCCTAAAATTTGTAAGAGGACCGATGATAAGAGCGTAGTCAGTCGAGTTCAGCTCAGTAGCCAGATCAGTTCAAACAGTGTACAAGCAGCAATAGTGAATACACCATCGGAGCAGAAATCCCTCCAGTGTTTTATTCGGAACCAGCATCTAGTGTCTACAGTCCACTAAACACCCTGCAAGGACCTGCGTTGGCGCATCGTCAACAATGTCCCTTGCGCAAAATGTCCCCTAATCATAAAATCCCATTCGCAAAACGTCCCTTTCGCAAAATGTTCTTAGCTCAAAATGTCCCTTTCGCAAAATGTCCCCTGGTGGCAAAATATCCCTTTCGCTAAATTTTTTTTTATACAACGTGGAAGGGACGTACCCGTATTAAATCAAACCACGGGCTATAGTATATTAAAATAAAACAAAAAAAAGCCACTCCCATTATAAAGTATGCAGCCGCCCGGTCAATTGGTATGGGAATGTTGATATTTTTTTACCGTTATTTTAATTTCATTATACTATAGTAATCTAGCATAGCCCGTGGTAAAATTAAAGACCTGAATATTTAGTAAGAATACCTGTTTTATTTAATTAATAATAATCATTTAAAATTTGAATGAAATACAAATAATCAACTCGGTGACCTTCCTACCCCATAACCTTTTCCGTGCCACAGAGACGATGTGTATGCAAAATCCTACTATCCTACTAATATTATAAATGCGAAAGTTTGTACGTTTGTGAGTTTGTATGTCTGGATGTTTGTAACTCCATCACGCCTAAACAGCTTAAGGGATTTAGATGAAATTTTGCACACAGATAGTTTATTACCCAGATTAACACATAGGCTACTTTTTATCCCGGAAAAAGTTACTGTTTAGGGATCGATATTAACGCGAGCGGAGCCGCAAAAGCTAGTTTCATGATAATTGGTTCAGTAGGTACGGCGTTGAGGAGTAACAAACAACAAAAAACTCAATTTATAATAATTTTATAAAAACTAATTAAATTTTGGAAAAGGGACATTTTGCTACCGGGGGACATTTTGCGACGATACCTTTTTAGGCGTATTTTTAGGGTTCCGTAGTAAACAAGGAACCCTTATATCGAAAGCCATGTCTGTCTGTCTGTCTGTCCGTCCGTCCGCGGTTTTACTCAGCGACTATAAGTACTAGAAAGCAGTGATTTGGCATGGATATGAACATTAATTATGCGGAAAAAGTGGTAAAATAAAATACTGAAAAAAAAAATTTTTTAGGTTAGCTCCCATACAAGTAAAGTGTAAAGCCATTTTTTTTCTCGACTAACCAAGCATGTGGGATATCGTTGAATAGGTCTTTTAAAAATATTATGACCGTGTTAACAACGTTTTTCAATTTAAGGATGTTTTTGAAATATTTGGTTTTAAAGTGAACATTTTTGAGTCAAGTGTCCCCCCCATCTATCTGCTAAACGGTTATACAGGGTGGCCAAAAAGTCGTGGATCAAACGAAACAGGGAGATAAAGGAGGTAATTTCCAACAAAAAATCTTTCCCCAGCATGGCCATAACTTCATTGCACGAAAAGATATGAATTATTTTAGTTTTTTCAATGAAACTACAGAGTTTTTTTACAATTTAATCAGTAAAAAATTAAATTGATTAAAAACAATAAAACAAAAGGTGTTGTATTATGAGTCGATAATGTATCAATACTACAAAAATTGTATTGCAGCTCTTGGTATCAAACTTAACGAGCAATGTTTTTTTTTTCCGTAAATTTTAAAGCGTTACAAAAAATTACTTCTCACTTTAAGAGCACTTTTTTGCAATGAAGTTATGGCCATGCTGGGGAAAGATTTTTTGTTGGAAATTACCTCCTTTATCTCCCTGTTTCGTTTGATCCACGACTTTTTGGCCACCCTGTATAAGGACACGTGAAAAAAATCACAGCTATAGTATATATAACGAACTTTAAAGGAAAACTATCAGAGCTAAGTAGAGTTTACAAATTAAAAAGTTATAGGCGATCATCTTATAAAATGTACTATGAGAAAAGGAAAATGAAGGAATATTTCGTACAAAGGTTTGTAGGAGAATTGATATTATTTTCTTGTTTTTTTAATAACTTTTATTCCATCCGAGATTTCAAGCTGAAACTTTCAGGCATGTTTTGTAACAAAATGAACACATATGTTCACTATAGTTTATCGATTTGTGTTTAGAGAGAACTGCGTATTCGATGGCCAAAGTTACACCACTAGGAATTCGATTAAAATCTTTTTATCTTCATATCGCGTAATGTTTGTTCATCCGAATTTGTACACAATAGAAGGGATCATACGTATATGTAACTGCTTTTTATTTGTTAGTAAATGTACTAGTATACGAGTAAGCCAGAATTTTCCGATTTTTTTAAATAATAAATTACTTCGATATTTGTTGATGAATCGGAATGCTTATATTTAAACAAACTAAGGCCTATAAACAGTATTTTTTCCAAAACTCTGCTACTAACAGTTTTCGAGATATGGAAAATTGCAAAACGTTACCCCAGCAAAATCTTGAATATCTCAAAAAGTAGATGAACAAATTTTGCTATCGCTATACATTTACAACTCATTAAGAGCTGTCTTTTCATATACTTGATCCTAGGCTAAACGCTTCTTTTGAAAAACATCTTGCTGGGGTAACGTTACTCCAGCAAAATCAGTTATTTCGAATAACTTCGAAAATACAACATGAACGAATTTTGCTATGTTTACAGATACTTAGTTCATAGTAAGCCTCATATTGTGGCTTACTATGAACTAAGTATCTGTAATACTCTCGTTTCTCTAAGGCGCAACATTTTGCTGGGGTTACGCATTCCATTTAAATTGTCTGAAGTTATGGTTGATGATGACATTCGGCCAAAATTTTAGTTAGGCCACATTATTTTTGTAATATTATTTGTTACATATGGACGATGACCCTTACCTAAATTATATGGAGCAGTACCTTTATAATATCTCAGTAAGACATCACGCGATCGCGGAATCAATGACCACCCAACAAGAGCGTCGATGTCGCAATCCGCCGCACACCTGGCACCGGGCCCGAACTCCCCGAAAATACCTCAATTTCTCGATGTATTTTTCCTGAATATATCAACTTAAAATAAAAGTCTACATTTTCCTTCTGCACCCTCCGTCTGCAGCCCTCGTAATTGGCGCAGTCGGCAGGATCGTCGGGACGACTAGATCATAGACATAGAGTCAGTGTAGTGCGCGAAGACGGTCCAGAATCTACGCAGGCAGTTGCAGTCAAGAGGTGTATCCAAAAATCGATACGGCAGAGGAAATATGTATATGTGAGTACACTAGATCTAACTAGAGTTGCTCTCCTTTTTTTATTAGTGTTCCTTTTAATTTTCTTCCAAGATTTTCCACTCACGGCAATCTCGGTTATCTAGCTGTAGTGTTAGTAATAGATCTTTAGCGATAGCCTCAAATAGAGACTTAACCATAATTGAAGAAAAAGAAGAATTAAACGAAATGGCTTTTAATCCGGCTCAGCCTCAACCACTAGTTTTAACCCCATCTCAGTCTATGGTAGATCATATTTATAAGGCTCTTAGACTTGTTCCGGAATTTGATGGGAATCCGAACGTTTTAACTCGGTTTGTTCATTTGTGCGATCAATTAGTTGAACAGTACATGTCAAATGAGCCCGGACGAGAACTTGCTAATCTGTCGCTTATTAATGGAATTTTGAATAAAATTACTGGGCACGCAGCACGCACTATTAATTCCAACGGTATCCCGGAGACCTGGCAGGCTATACGTAATACAATTATTAACACTTTTGCCAACCAACGTGATGAGACCTCACTTTACAACGATCTTTCTCTATTAACACAAGGCTCAAGTACCCCTCAGCAATTTTATGAGGAATGTCAAAATTTATTTAGTACCATAATGACATATGTCTCATTGCATGAAACTATAGGTAGCACCATTGAAGCGAAACGTAATTTAGGTATATAAGAAATTAACGCTTCAATCGTACCTTCGTGGACTTCGCGACCCCCTTGGCTCCCGTATCAGGTGTATGAGACCAGAGACGATGGAGAAGGCTTTAGAATTGGTTCACCATGAGATGAACACTCTGTACTTACAGCAGCGTAACGAACACTTACCTCACCGAAAGTCTTCGTCTTCATTTAATCAGCCTAACTTTTCAGCATTTTCTTTCAGCAACCCAAACGCGTTAAATACTCCAAGAAATAATTTTATCCCTAAACCTTTAAATAATATTTTTTCTGGTCAAATAAAACCTAATCATTTCAATATTTCTAATATACCTGGCCCATCTAGGCCATTCGCCGCACCAAGGCCTATGCCACTTTGGAGACCTCAACCACCGTTCCCTACGCGTACTCAACAAATGTTTGCGGCTCCTCCACCAAATTATAGGCCCCAGAGTAACGTTTTTAAAATACCTAATCATCAACTCCGTAGCAACGCAAATAGTAACACAAATTTTCCGCAACCTATGAGTGGTGTCAGTCACTACGTAGCTAAACCTTTCCCGCCTAGACAACCCCATGACTGGACTAAATCTGGGAATCCACCACCCACTAACTATTTTAAGACAAGAGAACTTAACGTAAACGAATCTATGACTTTGACTATGACTATAATAATGACTATTCGGGTGACTACTACTATGATTATCATAATGACTACTACGAATACCCTGACTATGCTTATGACTTATCATTTGAGCAACCTTTAGATTACGTTCCTGCTACTATAGAGGAAGCTAATGAAGAAGCGACTCGTTCTGATAAAGAGGATTTTCGGACAGCTTCGAAGTCAGAAAAACCAAAATAGAAATAAATCTGCAAACTCAACGTCAATTGCCCTATATTCAAATCTAGACCCGCCTCTTAAATTACTAATTGATACTGGAGCTAATCAGTCTTTTATAAGTCCCCAAGCTGTAGAAACCTTCTTTTCGGATATATCATGTAACTACGATCCTTTCGAGATTACTAATATTCATGCGACTACTCGTAGTAATTATTCAATTACTATACCATGTTTTAAAGAATTCAATGAAAAAGAAGACATTACTTTATTAATTTATAAATTTCACAATTATTTTGACGGAGTAATTGGTCTCGATTTACTTGAACAATTAGAATCTACAATTAATTTAAAAAATAAAATTTTAGTTACACGGCACTCATACACTCCTTTGCTAATGTACGACTCTCGCAACTGTAATCTCTATGAATGCATTATACTGCATCAATTCATCTAAATTAATCAAAATTCCACTAAACTTTCATGGCGGTGAAGCATTAATCCCTGAACAAATTATATCTAATTGTCAAATTAAAGATTGTATTACGACTGTTAAGAATAACCGTGGCATTGTAGAAGTAATTAACCTTTCTAGACATGACATAGTTTTTTCTATGGATAGACCAGCTAGTGCTGAACTATTTAACACTCAAGTGTCACCTACCGGAAAATTACCTGATCGCGTATCTCAAGTTCTTTCTCGTCTTCGTACTGAACATCTAAATCCCGAAGAGCGTGCCAACCCAGAAAATCTTTGTGCCGAATATGCTGACGTATTTTATATCGATGGCGAACCGTTAACATTCACTAATAAAATCAAACACAGCATCAAAACGACTGATGAATTACCAGTCTACACAAAATCTTATAGATATCCCTTTATACATAGAAATGAAGTACAACATCAAATTTCAAAAATGTTATCACAAGGCATTATTCGTCCTTTACAATCAGCATGGAGCTCTCCCATCTGGGTTATTCCAAAGAAGGCAGACGCGTCTGGTAAAACTAAATGGCGAATAGTTGTCGATTTTAGAAAATTGAATGAAAAAACTATAGACGATAAATACCCAATACCCAATATAACCGATGTTTTAGATAAATTAGACAACTGTCACTATTTCAGTACCCTTGATTTAGCCAGTGGTTTCTACCAAGTGGAAATGAATCCTGACGACGTTCAAAAGACCGCATTTAACGTAGAACATGGGCACTTTGAATTTCTGCGTATGCCCATGGGTCTGAAAAATTCCCCATCCACGTTTCAACGTGTGATGGATAATGTCCTCAGAGATCTCCAGAATACAGTTTGTCTAGTCTATCTAGACGATATCATCGTTTTTAGCGTTTCTTTGCAAGAACACATAGTAAATTAGGAAAAAGTATTCAGAAGATTAAGAGAATCAAATTTTAAAATTCAGATGGATAAGTCGGAATTCCTCAAATTAGAAACAGCCTATCTAGGACATATAATTAGTAAAGATGGTATAAAACCAAACCCGGATAAAATAAAAGCTATACAAAAATTTCCCTTACCTAAAACTGCTACAGAGATAAAAAGATTTTTAGGACTTGTTGGATATTACAGAAAGTTTATACCTGATTTTGCGCGTATAACCAAACCAATGACTAAATGCTTAAAAAAAGGATCTAAAATAACTTATAATGATTCTGATTATACTAAAAGTTTCGAGATATGTAAGACATTACTGACTAACGACCCAATTTTGCAATATCCTGACTTTAATAAAGACTTTGTTCTTACCACAGACGCATCAAATTATGCAATTAGTGCTGTCCTCTCACAAGGTCCTATTGGTAGTGATAAACCTATAGCTTACGCGTCTAGAACCCTTAACTCTAGTGAGATCAATTATAGCACAATAGAAAAAGAACTATTGGCTATTGTTTGGGCCACCAAATATTTTAGGCCATATCTATTTGGGAGAAAATTTAAAGTAGTTACGAATCATAAACCCCTTCAATGGGTAATGAACCTCAAAGAACCTAATTCTATATTAACTCGATGGCGCCTAAAGCTAAGTGAATACAATTTTTCTACAGTCTATAAGCAAAGCAAACATAACACCAACGCCGATGCTTTGTCCCGTATAGAAATTAATAATGAAGAAACTAGCTCTATTGCAGTTAATGTCTCAGAGAAACCACCTTCTGAATCTGGTTCATCCACCTTAACAGCTCATACAAGTGCTGAAAATCCTATATTAGAATATATTCCTATAACAGATGAACCTCTCAATAGGTAGTAGTAGGAGACCTAAAGAAAAAACCAACAATGACTAGACCTTTTGACACACATACTAGAACGACTATTCGTATTTCAGAATCCAATTTTGAAGCTGAAGTCATACAAGCCATTAAAGAATTTGTGAATCCCAAAATCAAGACAGGTCTTATGATCTTTCCACCTCTAGCTATGTACCAAGTAATTCCCATTATTCAGGATAACTTTAGAAGTTCCTCAATGAACTTAGTACTTACCAAAGTAGAACATTAAAGATTACTTAAAACAGCAGGATATAATTAAAAAATAACACGAGGGCAAGACGAACCATCGTGGTATAAATGAAACCTATTTAGCCCTATCTTCTAAGTTTTTCTGGCCTAAGATGAGGGACCATATAACCAAATACATCAACGAGTGCAGTATTTGTGGTCAAGCGAAATATGACAGGAATCCTATAAGGCAAAGATTTAATATAGTCCCTCCACCTACAAAACCCTTTGAAATTGTACATTTAGATCTTTTTACAGCTAGAAACGAAAAATATCTTACATTTGTTGACTCTTTCTCGAAATATGCTCAAGCATATCATCTTAGAGATGGAACAGCAATAAGTGTAGTTCAAGCTCTACTTACATTTTCGACTCATCATGGTCTACCTCTAAACATAATTACTGACCAAGGTCCTGAATTTACCAACCAGCTGTTCTCTGAATTTACGAGACTCCATAAAGTTCAACACCAAAAAATTAATTCCCATACTCCTAATGAAAACAGTATAGTGGAACGCTTTCATTCTACTGTTTTGGAACATCTTCGAATATTACAACTCGAAAAACCAGATGAACCAGTAGTGAATCTTATGACATATGCCTTATTAGCATATAACAGCTCAATTCACAGCTTCACTAAATGTAGACCTCTAGACCTAATTACAGGACACTTCGATCCTCGTGATCCATTAGATATAAATCTGACTCAACATCTTCTACAACAGTATTCACAAACCCACAATAATCGCATGACTCAAGTGTACGACTTAATAAATCAGACTTCCCTTCAGTGAACTTACCCTACCGCTGACCCTACTTATAAACCAGTCTTTTACAGAGGGTACATTCCCAGATCGGTTAAAAATATCACTCGTGAAACTAATTCACAAAAAAGGTAAAAATACGGATATGCAAAACTTTCGCCCTATCGCTATACCGTGTACAGCAGTGGTTCCCAAACTTATTTTGTCTACTGCCCACTTTGAGAATAAATATTTTTTTAGCGCCCCCATTTTTTCACCTATTTAAAAACCACTATAACTTTAAATTTAATTAATTAATTATTGTGACCTATATATGTATATTAACGGAGAATTCTAAACGAAACTTTTACTATAACCCGCAACTTGAAACCTGAGCGCAGTAGGTAACATACAACGGCGCTTAGGTCTCAAGTTAACTCTTACGGGCTCCACCTGCCAATAAGAATGATTATTGAAACGCAACTTTATAGTATTAAAACAGAGTATCTTTTATTAAAAATATAACTAAAATAATCAATCCTTATATAAAAACTAATGTGAAGGATGAATCTGATGCTGTTTAATAAGTTTGTTGATATCAGGTTCCAATTTACTCAAGAACAGTCGCAAGTCGCCACGTTCGGTAACAAGCAAACGATTTCTCTTTTTAGTAAGCAGTGTTGTCACAGCACTAAATCCACGTTCACACAAATATGACGATGGGAATGCTATCAAGAATCGTTGAACGATTGACCACAATCCAGGGTACAATTGCGGGATCGGTTTTTGTAGCCAAAATTCTTGGTAACCATTTTTGAACTTGATTTTTATTTCCTCGTTTGTTGTCAATTCTATAAGTTCTTCTTCCAGCTGAGGTGACATTGCTGTGTTGACATTTGAAAACGGATCCAACACCCAGTCTGGTATTTCCAAGTTCAAAATGTCCTGGTATCGTTCGGTGAAGTCAATGTGGAGGTTTTCCAAATGTTGGCAGTAGGCAAACAATTCGTCGTTACTGCATGATACTGATAAATTTGGAAAATTGTGAAACTCACGTCTGCCCAGATTCTTTTTGTGTAGAAGCAGTTTGGCTGCGAAAGCAGCAACGACGTTTTTTGTTTTAATTAAATTTAGTTTATCGCCTTGCAGTTGGAGATTCATGTCGTTGAACAATTTATACAGGTCTGTCATGTAAGCTATATCATTCTTTGATGTTATGAGCTTGTCGTGCAATTCTGTATCTTTAGTTTCCAAGAACTCTATAACAGAGTCAAACAGGTTGTAAAATCGAGTCAGACAATTGCCTCTTGATAGCCAACGAACTTCAGTATGAAACAACAAACGGTTGAAATCCTCGTCATTAGTAACACAAAGCTGATGAAATAATCTATCATTCAAAGAGCTGTTGCGGATTTTATTGACTGCTTTGATAACATATTGCAGAGATTGAAATAGTTTTTCACTTAAGTTTCTAGCAACTAAATGTTGTCTATGAATAACGCAATGTACACCAAGGACATCTGGAATTTTATTTTTTAAGTACGCTATGAAGCCTTTATGGCACCCTGTCATAGCCGGAGCGCCATCTGTAGCAACTGAAATAATATTTTTCAAAGGAATCTCTTTCTCATCGCAAAACTTTTCCAATGTATTGAATATGGTTTCCCCTTTTGTATCGGTCTCTAAATTTCTAGCAAATAATAGTTCTGCACATATTTTCTCATCTTTAATAAACCTCACGTAAGACAACAACAATGCTTCATTAGTTGGTAAAGTGGACTCATCGAGCTGAATTGAGAATTGACTTGTCCTCAGGTGATCGCACAATGATTTTTCAATGTTTTCAGCCATTTCATCAATTCGTCTTTGCACAGAATTATTACTCAAAGGAATTTTTCGGATAATATCTGCGGCCGGTTTATGAAGCACAGTAGTTATTACTTCATTTATTGCTGGCAATATTAACTCTTCTCCGATGTTATGTGGTTTGCCTTTTTGAGCAGTTAACAAAGAGATATTGTACGAAGCTCGAAGTCCGTCGTCATCTTGCTTAGCAGCCGCCGAAAATAGTTTTGCTACACTTGGCTGAGTATTATGCTTCTTCTCTAGGTCTTGAAAATATGTTACATTCTTGTCTTTCTTATCTGGATGCATTTTATTCAAATGATCTTGCAGCCTTGAAGGCTTTATTGCTTCATTCGAAAATGTTTTTAGACATAGAAGACACAAAGGCGACGATGGGATTGTGGGATTTTCAATAAATCCGAATTTAATATATTCCGCACGTCGTTCCGTAGTATTGCCGTCTCTTTTTTTTTACTTCCGACATTGTTTTGCTTTGAGAAATACGTTCAACTTCGCGAGTAGTGTAGAGGAGGCGTAAGTACTGCTTATCTATTGCGCGCGAAACCACAAATGAAAATAAAATAAATATTACATTGTTTATATAGGAATGCTTAAGCAGCACGCACCGACAGGAATAAAACAAACATGCATAAACTCGTTTATCTCATTCGACGCTCAATCGTACTCAACAAGTCCGAACAAGTATTCAATGAACCAGCCAACTGATACAGGAATGCACAATTCGGGTTATTTAACAAAAACTTGTTAAAACATGATGGATATCTACGAGTACTAATAACTATTAAAATGCGAAAGTGTGTCTGTTGCCTTTTTATTTGTTTGTTTGTGTCTACTTTCATTACGAAACGGAGCGACCGATTGACATGATTTTCATTTTTTCTATATTCAATAAAATAGGACAGATATATGAACTACGCGGAGAGAAATATAGAACAGAGTTTCAGCAATCTTTTAATTCATATTAGTTGATGTTCACAAGTTGTTGTTGAGAGTCGAGAGCTCTTCCAGTCGTTGTTTAAGAGGCCTCCTAGCTAAATAAAGCTCCTAGCAAAAAAAAAAACATTTTCTTTCTGGGTCTCTTACCGCCCCCCTTGAGACCTGCAGCGCCCACAAGGGGGCGTTATCGCCCACTTTGGGAAAGACTGGTGTACAGCATCAAAAATTTTCGAAAAAGCGGTGTTCATTCAAACTTATGACTTTTGCGAAAAATATTACATACTTGACGACTGCCAAAATGGTTTTAGGAAAAATCGATCCACTACACTTGCAATTTACAAATATATCCAAGAGACATTAAATTTACTAAATGACAAAAAATATAGAGTAGGAATAATGCTCGACATGACAAAAGCTTATGACAAAGTTCAAAAAAATATTCTTCTTGACAAACTATATGGAGTAGGTATAAGGGGAGTTGCTCACGCGTGGTTCAAATCATATTTGCAGGATAGGGAGCAATATGTGGAAGTTGATCACTTTGACCACGACACCGGGACAATCACAACAGTAAGGTCAGACGTTCAACATATGAACTGGTCAATTCCCCAAGGAAGCGTTGTCGGATGCCTACTGTTCCTCATTTACATCAATGACCTACCAAAAATCATGGACCATACATGTGTTTTATTTGCTGACGATGTTTCAATACTGACCCCATATTCCAAACCTGACGAATTGAATCAGATACTAACCCAAATAATTGACTTAACTGCATCGTGGCTATCCGATCATAACCTGGAAATTAACTTTAAAAAAACTAAAATTATTGAATTTCGACCATATCAAAAACCTCTTTTAAATATAGACTATAGTTATGAGGGTAAAAAACTTGAAAGTGTCGGCACATTTCAATTGAATGGAATAGTGTTGGACACAAGCATAAACTGGATAGCCCACATTGAAAAAATTGCAAATAAATTACAAATATTCACTAACGCGCTCAGGGAGCTTAAAAAAACCACGGACATTAAAACTGCGATAACTGCTTATTATGCGTATGCGTACTCATGGCTTACGTACGGAGTATTATTCTGGGGAAATAGCACCGATGCGGAAAGACTATTAATGCTACAGAAGAAATGCATACGGATAATTACGAATATAAAAGGGAAAGAAACTTGCCAACCAAATTTTAAAGACCTTGAAATATTAACTTTGCCCTGTATTTACATTTTAGAAGCATGTAAATTTGTACGCAAATATCCCCAGTTTTACACAAAAATTGAAGACTTACCAAGACGATATCCCACACGACAAAAAAAATAAACTAGTGACACCCGCTTCCAAGCTAGAACTTTTTAAGTCTGGCCCGCTAGCTATGACGATAAAAATTTATAATGCCCTACCCGACAGCCTAAGAAATGAAGAAAAAAGTTCCTTATTTATATAAAAATTGAAATTAATTCTAGTAAATAAAACGTATTACAAACTGGACGAGTATTTTAACGATAAACTTTTTAATTAAAATTGACAATTCAAAAATACCTACTTAACAAATAAACTTTGACATCACATTTAAACTTATAACTTGACAATAATTTACAAATAATAAATATGACACAATCTTGCTAATAAATACTAATAATAAGCCATAAAGGATCAGGTGATTGACACCAAAAATTATAGGAAATATATTATCAAAGACTCCAATGCACAAAACGATTCTTGCCGTCATTGCCATAGTAGTCCTGAAACAATACAGCATATAACGGGAGCCTGTAGAGCTATAACACAAACAGACTATAAGCACCGTCATGATCAGGTTGCATCCATTCTTCATCAGTACCTTGCTATTAAATCAAACTTATCAATAAAAAGACCGCATATTATAAGTATTCACCTCAAACTGTTTTAGATTCCCCCGAATATAGACTGTATTGGGACAGGACTATCATAACCGATAAGACGATCCACCACAATAGACCTGATTTAATGTTGCATGATAAGAATAATAAAACCGTGTACCTGATTGATGTTGCAATCCCGAACACGCACAACCTTAGCTCCACCTTCACTGATAAAATAACGAAATACACAGACCTCGCAATAGAAATAAAAACACAATGGCGCGTAGTCACAGTCAAAACTATCCCTATCATCATTTCATCCACAGGTGTTATTCCGAAATCCTTGCATGATGGCTTAAAAACCTTACAAATACATCCACTTACCTTCATATTGATGCAAAAAGCTGTAATTCTGAATACATGTCGCATTGTTCATAAATTCCTATCTTTAAACTCATAAATATTACTTACTTTTACATTGGTTACGCTTGACCACAAGCCCGCGCAATCAATTATACTCCTCAAAGCTTACAGCCTTGAGAGAAAAAAATCGTGAAAATATATAATAATAATAATAATATACATATACTATTCAATAATATTTTGTAAACATTTATATTTATAAGTTAACTGCATGTCATAAATGTCGCTTGCCGTTCCACTTTTTGTTTTGCGATACCCGACAGGGTTCATAGTGTACCTATTATAGAAGACAGTGACTTTTAATAGTTAGAACTGTTGTACTTTATGAAATGCAATAAATGATTTGAATTGAATTGACAGGACAGGACTCAACTGACTGAAAGCAGAAACAGAAACCGTGAACCTGAAAAAGACTATACTCCCGATCAGCAGATTTTCATACGTAATCCTATGGCGAGTAGACAAAAGCTAGCGCCAAGATATACTCAGGATACTGTTCTAGCTGATCTCCCTATCCACATTTACACCAAAAAGAAACGCGGCCCTGTCGCTAAATCCCGACTTAAACGTACTCCTAAAATCCCCACTTTGTTACAGGATAATACTTCTAACGACTCTTCTCCAGCTGACGAAAGGACAAGAAATAACGATTGACTCTTTGGACAGCGGACCAGGCTTACTTCCCTTTAAACTAGGACCCGCAAAGGTCATCATATCTCATTACCATTCCTTCCTTAATTTCGTTGATCTTAATAATATTCGTACTGAGATCAATAAAGTTCAATTACAACTATCTGAAGTAAAACTTAAATTAAGTAATAATACTTTACACCTATTTGATCCTCATATTGAACATTTGAAACTTAAAATTAATGCTGTCTTAGATCAACTACTTACCTTTGAGCCACATCGTGTAAGGAGAGGCCTCGTGGATGGATTAGGTTCAAGTATTAAAAGTATCTCTGGAAACTTAGATTACACCGATGCTATTAAATATGATAAAGCCATTCAGGTTATCCAGAAAAATGAGTTAAAATTAGAAACAGAGTTAAATAACCATATTACATTAAATAAAGAATATATATCTTATAATACAAAAATTTTAGATAGTCTAGTTCAAAATCAAGCTAAGATAAATCAAATCATTAACGAGTTTTTGGAACATGAAAATCAAAGCGAATCTGTTTTATTCAAGTATGCCCATTTGGCGCAGTACTTACTAATAGTTGGAGACAATATCGAAGATTTGTCCCAAGAAATACTTAAAATAGAGAATAATTTAGCTTTTATTCGTGCATCGAGCACACCCCATTCAGTAGTTAGTTTAGATAATGTTAAGAATATAATCGATACAGTTAAAGCTATATATAATAAGGAAGAAATCTTTGAGAGATTTCTATGATATAATTAAGGATTATTACTAGGATATTTTTACACAGATAGGCGAATAGTTATAGTTATACAGATACCGATTGCCTATCCTCCTTCATACATCCTGTATAGATTGTCCATAGTCCCAAATAAATTTAAAAATGTCCTGATACCCACCTTACCTTATATAGCAATTTCTGGGAAGAACTATGTGTACATGGAGACAGAATGTCTGAAAGTTAACTCGTCATATCTCTGCGAAGCGAAGCCGAAGAATAGACTACTAGATGAACCGGACTGCATACAACATCTCATTGCCAAGCAAGAACTCCTAAAGACTTGTAACCAGACTTCAGTTACCATGATGAGAGAAGCACTCGAACAACTCGATGATAAGCACTACACTATGTCGTTCCCGACGCCAACTTAAGTTAAAATCTCCTGCGGTCAAGAACAATACAAGACTCTACATGGAAGCTTCCTAGCAGTAGTACCACTTTACTGCCAGTTGAAAGCTCCTCACTTTACCATCGCCAATATGAACGAGCACGTAAAAGGACACGTCGTGAAGATTCTGGAAATGCCTTTGTATGACGAGTACAGGCAACTGGATCATCCATCTGTCGTCCTAGATTCCACAGATCTAGGAAACCTGCATTCTGCATACGAGAAGATATCTATCCAAGCTCCAGTACATCTGAAGAAATTCGTTCAACAATCGCTGTACCATACGACTATCCCTGTATACATGGTGTTAACTATTTCAATCTCACTTGCTATCGCCGTGACTATCTACCGACTAAGAAAACACCAGAGAAATAAGAACGAAGCTATCATAACTCTCAAAGAAGTAAATCCAAGTGAGATTAGAGTGGATCACAGGAACTATCCCGCAACTATCCCCAAAAGCGTTCGCGAATAGTTGCTGATCTATGGGGGGAGGTGTTACATATGGACGATAACCCTTACCTAAATTATATGGAGCAGTACCTTTATAATATCTCAGTAAGACATTACGCGATCGCGGAATCGATGACCACCCAACAAGAGCGTCGATGTCGCAATCCGCCGCACACCTGGCACCGGCCCGAACTCCCCGAATACCTCACTTTTGAATCTTACATCGATCAATCGTCACGCCACTTAGATTTAATTATTTTATATCACTCGATGTATTTTTCCTGAATATATCAACTTAAAATAAAAGTCTACATTTTCCTTCTGCACCCTCCGTCTGCAGCCCTCGTAATTTGTTGTTATCAGGTGAAAAATACAAATACATAAAATTAAAGTACAGTGAATCTTCATTACATTTATTGAAGAGATAAACATACCTACTCGTCATAGTAAGTATTCATTGAATACTATAAGCAACATGACGAGATTAAGCTTGTAAAATGTAGGGAGCAAAGAATATTCTAGGTAAAAGGTTGGATCTTGGCCGAAATATATAATAATATAGAAAAGTAAGCAATATTGTATAGAAGAATTGTCACATCATATGTGTCTTGCCACTATGCAACATTCTGCGCCGAAACATTTTCGTCCTATATTTACTAACATTATAATAAATTACACATTGATTGACAGAAGTAATAAGTTAAAGAACACAGGACCTTTGGAGTTCTACATACGTTACCAGGAATTTTGACTTTTTGAACCCTCCCTCACATGCTTCTTAGGGTTCCGTACCCAAAGGGTAAAAACGGAGAAGGTCCCGTTTTCTTCACTGTCCGTCTGTCTGTCTGTCACCAGGCTGTATCTCGTGAACCGTGATAGCTAGACAGTTGAAATTTTCACAGATGATGTATTTGTTTCCGCTATGACATCAAATAGTAAAAGAATAAAATGAATATATGAGTGGGGCCTCCCATAAAACAAACGTAATTTTTTAAATAAATATTTAAGTGGTGCCTCCCATAAAACAAACGTAATTTTTTATGTAAAAACTTTATCAATTTAAATAAAATTAATGGATTAAAGGGATGTGTATTCAAATTAAGATAACTTTTGTTTTGCAAATTCTTGTGCTTTCTTCATCGCCTCATTCAAAGCATTTGGATTACTTCCTGAAGCTTGAGCAGATTCGGATTTACCGCCACCCTTTCCACCAATGATGCCAACTATTGACTGAACCCATTCAGATGCTAACAAACCCTGCTCTACAATGTTTTTCGGAACTGCTGCTAAGCAATATATTTTGTCTGCTTCATTATCAACGGAAAAGAACATAGCAGCAGTGTTGGGACATAATAGTTTAACCTGTTTCAGTGCCCCATCTAATGCCTTTGTATTTCCCAATGCTTTTAATTCAGCAACAATGACATCCGAATTATTTTGCTGGAGACACATTTCTTTAGCTTTTTCTGTAACATCAGTTATCACTGCTGCTTTTGAAGCTCTCTCTTTATCATCAAGCTGTTTCTTTAAATTTTTTAGCATTGTTCGTAATTCATCTTTTTTCCAATAAGAAATCTGGGCTTGGGATATTTCATTTGTTAAATCAACAATTTTTTTTATGACATCTTTTTGAATAATGTTATTACCATTTTCCTTAATATAATTAGCAAGATTGTTGACGTCATTCTCGAAAATGCTTAATTTATTTATGGCTTTTATAGCTTCTGGGCCAGTAAGTGCAACGATTCTTCGAATACCTTTTGCTATGCCTTCTTCACTAACTATCACATAATCTCCAATATGCCCTGTTTGGTGTAAATGAGATCCGCCACAAAATTCTACTGAGGTGGCAAAGCCTGTTGGCGCATCTGGATTCTGTTCTAATTCTTCAACGGGTACTCCCACTGAGACAACACGGACTGGATCAGGATAGTGCTCGTCAAACATCGCTCTTAATCCTTGGATTTTTTTTGCTTCAGCCAAGCTAGTATGCTTAGCATAAACAGTTTTATTTGCATAAATTATATTCTTGATTTCAGTTTCCGCATCCTTAATTTGTTGTGGGGTCATAGGACCTTTGTTAGTAAAATCAAACCTAAGACGATCTGGCATAACAAGAGACCCTCTCTGGTCCGAATCATTTCCGAGAACCTTTCTTAGGACGTTATTGAGTATATGTGTACCAGTGTGGTTATTCATAACTAGCCTGCGTCTTTCAGTGTCGATGTGTAAAGACAAAGTATCGCCAACCTTAAAAGTACCTTCTACTTTGCCTATATGTAGCACATAACCAGCTTTTACTTGTACATTTTTAACAGAAAATTCTGCAGTATCATCATTAATTTTTACCATGTATCCTTCATCATAGATTTGACCTCCTTGCTCTGCATAAAAACTAGTTCTGTCTAATATAATTCCACACTCTTGGCCTGAAGTAATTTCATCAACAAATTGTTTGTTTCTTCGTAGGGCTACTATAGTTCCAGTGCATGTGCTAAAATTGTATGTTGCTTCTTTTTCTAAACTTGATGGTACATAGTTATATTTTGGGGAATCATCAGTCACAGATATACCACTATCCTGTAAATGAGTAATTGCATGTATATCTAAAGCCAACAAATCTTCTTGACCACCAGATTTCCCTTGTGAAGCTAGCTGAGATTCTTTTTTTGCTTTTTCATAAGCAGACATGTCAATTGTAAGACCCTTTTCTTCGCACATTAGCTGTGTTAAATCTATGGGAAATCCATAAGTATCATACAGACGCCATGCAACATCACCTGGTATAATTTTAGAATTATTTAATTTTTCAATAGTTCTATTAAGAAGGTTCCTTCCTCGTGAAAGTGTCTTTAAAAATTGAATTTCCTCTTCATTTATAACATGAATAATTGATTCGGGGTCTTTTTTTATTTCTGGAAAAACATCACCCAACAATTCCACAACAGTGTGTACAAGAGAAGCAAAGAAACCAGGTTTAGCATGAAGTTTTTCAGAAGCATAACGCACACCTCTTCTCAAAATTCGACGCAATACATAACCTCTTCCAGTATTATCTGGGCAACCACCGTCTGATAATGCAATTGTCAATGTTCTGGCGTGATCAGCCAACACACGATAAGCCATATCAATACCATCTGTGTCATCATTACCTACTTTTCCTGAATACGGTCTAACTCCAGTACCAATTTCAATGGCTTTGAATAATGGCATGAACATATCAGTATCATAGTTGGCTCTTTTATTTTGGATCACTGAAACCAATCTTTCAAGTCCTAATCCGCAATCTATGTGTTTTTTAGGAAGAAGCTTTAATGATCCATCTGATTCTCTGTTGAATTGTATGAATACTAAATTCCAGATTTCAAGCACATCAGGGTCATCCATGTTTACAAGGTGAGCAGCGTCACGACCTCCAATACGGTCATAATGTAATTCAGAACAAGGTCCACATGGACCAGTTTCTCCCATTTCCCAAAAATTGTCTTTCATATTTCCAGGCAAAATATGAGTCTCTGACACTCCTAAATTCAACCAAATGTTTTTACACTCTAAATCAGGCTCAAGGCCAGAAGCTGAATCTCCTCCAAAATAGGTCACATACAGCCTTTCTCCTGGTAATTTGTAAACCTGTGTCAAAAGTTCCCAGGCCCATGCACATATTTCTTTTTTAAAATAGTCACCAAATGACCAATTTCCCATCATTTCAAAAAAAGTGTGATGATAAACATCCTTACCAACATCATCCAGGTCATTATGCTTGCCACCAGCTCTTATACACTTTTGAGTGTTAACCACTCGCACATAATTCGCCATGTCAGAGTTAGGATCTACAGTACCCAAGAATTTAGGTTTGAATTGGTTCATTCCAGCATTTGCAAAAAGTAGAGTAGGATCATCCAATGGGATCGTTGATGAAGAATGCACATATTGATGGCCTTTACTGATGAAAAAGTCAATAAAAGTTTTTCGGACTTGACTTCCAGTCATAGATGAATCCATGCTTCGATGATTTTTTTCTGCAACAATTAAAATTGAATAAAACATTTATTAGTCGAAATGTAGGAATTTAATAAAAAATTTGCACGATGTCACACACTGAATTGATATTGACGAAGAGTAACAGGTTCAGTAGGTAAAATACCAGTTGGTTGGAAATTGAAAAGACCCTGTAACAATGCTGCATGAAACCTTCAGCTGCGTGCTGCTATCCAACTCATTGCTTCATCAGCTCATCCAGTTCGCCTTTCGAAATTAAATTTCGAAATTTTATCTTAAATTCATTGTTCAAATTCTTCTCACATTGCTATTCCAATATTTTAATTTATTCCACTTCCATCCCTCCTGAAAATACAATCGGAAGAAATTCTACCTATAATACATTTGGATTTTTAGGGTTCCATATAAAAATTAATAAAAGAAACCCTTATAGGATCACTTGTGCGTCTATCTGCCCGTCCGTCTGTCACAGCCAATTTACTCCGAATCTACCAACCTAAGAAATCTGGAAGGATGTTGTAATCCTATGACCCCAAACACAGATGTGCAAAGTAAATAAATATTTTTTTAAATAAGGATCATTTCTGGAGGTCAAATTGGGAAATTCAAAAAAAGTTTTGCAAGCCTTACTGTGTGTAAATAAAAGGGCTCAGTTTGATGATCTCAAATGTATTTTGTTATTATTGTAAAATAAATAGTTTTAATTTTATTCATGAAAGAAGACGAAAATTGACCAAAATTTTAGGCTTAGTATTTTCAGAGATCAGGGGGGCAGACCCCAGATCTCCAAAAATACAGAGCCTAAATTTTTTAAAAATTATGAATTTTTATATTTTTGTGGCTTATGGAATGTAATGGGTGGTTCCATTACATTCCATTAGCCTCATTTTTTTTTCGAAACAAAGATGTATTGCAGGACTTCCAGATTAAGTTTTCATATGCATGCTCGCTCGCAGCAGAAATTAAAGGTGTTATTAAAAAATTTAAATTTATTGCATTTTGATCAAAGTCGGCAATACAGCTTGAATGTTGGTCCAAAATCTAAGGAGAGAAATAAGCTTGTGTTTAGAAGTTAATGGTGCAGAATCATATATTGAATCACTCAGCCTTTCAATTCTGTACCAAAAACCAGTATCCAAATCTTTTTCATATTCACCCTTAATCTATAGGTGCGATACTGACTTGGTGATTTTATGAATTCTCTAGGCATAGGTACTGAGCGGTTATAGCCGTATCGTAACTATATCATCCAATTTTTTTGTTTCTATATGATGAAAAAATGTATCTATTTTAGCTATTAAATTTGACAGTACAGATAATTGATAACCTTTTAGGTAGACAGTAAATCTTGCTCTATACAGTGATAGTATAGGCCCAGCACGGTGACCACCGCAGTGCAGTAGACACTCGCTTTAAAGTCATGCCCGCACTACCAAAATAAAGTACTTTTAGAGCACTGGTATGGCCGTACTGTCCTGTAAAGTGTTAAATAGTGCAACATGGTCTACACAAAACGTCAACCATACAAATCAATATTGCTTCACTCAAATTGCATGCAGGCAAGAAACTTCAATACCATAAAATCCATATGGTTACGTTACAAGTATTTATATTAGTACAATAACCGATTCTATGGTCAATAGGTAAGAAAATACAGAGAAATTATACGCAAGGCTTACCTGAATAAAACTTTGAAGGTGTTTTATCTTTTTTGGTTATAGTGGAACAATAATCATGAACCATCCGGCTCGACGCACGCAACCACAAATTAATTAGACGGAATCACAGACTAAGTAGGTAGTGATGGACAGAATATCACGCAACGTAACGTGACGTCACGTCAAGAGACGTGTGAGCATAGAGTACTATAATAAAACTGAAATAGAGAGCCATCTCGCGTAATTTTTCTGCCAATAAGCTGCAAACCTGCAATTGTAGTGTCATCTATTAATATTATTCCAAAGATTCAAATGTTTATTCAGTAATTAGACCTTTACAGGCACTTTTACACGTCAATAAGTATAATTTATGTTACGTGTAAAGTATATTAGAATTTAATTTATTTTTAAAGAAAAGCTACCGATACCAGCCCTTCGTAACGACCACTGCTAAGAAGAAACGCCGAAAGAAACTCATTTTCACAGTATTGGTCGCCTACTCGCCAGAAGGGCTTTGTCATATTATTATAATTGTCTTTTAATTGATAAATACTTATAATATAATACAATGTTGACACATTATAACATGAAATGTTTGCGCTTGTAACAAGTAAACAAACATAAATTGCGTAATAAAAAATATTAAGTAGTCAAAAAAAGCGAAGCCGAGCTGACCAGTAACTCCCGGCAGCACCCGTTCACGAGTTGACGCACGGATCAGCCATCGTTAAACTCAACCATATTAGAGGGAATCCAACGATCCGACCAGCGACGCCACCACCGGATTGGACATTTTAGTGAGCATGAAAAACCCGAACTCGCAGACCTTGTCAAGAGAAAATATTAATTATATGTTGGTCACTTATTGATCGCAGAGCATTTACATGTTTTTACAGTAAGCTTATTATGGTAACAGAAAATGCAGCTATTTATGTTTCATGTGTGGAGTGTAATGGAAAATGTTTAGGAAGTATCCACGCGTTTTTATCTCTTAAATAATCATTGATAGTACGCATTGTTCAATAAAACTTTTTTAACATGTGTTTTAAATTTTGCCTTTGGTAGGTTAACGATCGCTTCGGGAAGTTTATTAAATAATGTTATACCTAGACCTAAGAGTGACTTTCTAGTTTTAGCAAGTCAAAATTTAGGCGTATGAAGCTGATTTTTGTTGCGAGTATTATAACTGTGAACATCACTATTTTTCTTGAAATTATTTAACCTAGATTTAACAAATAGAAGATTTTCGTAAATAAATTGAGATGTCACAGTAAGAATATTTATAGATTTAAATAACTCTCTTAAGGAATCGCGTGATTTTAGTCCGTAGATCGACCGAATTGCTCTCTTTTGTAGCACAGAGATAGCATGTATGTTAACCGCTTTACCCCATAAGAGCAAGCCATATGACATTATGCTGTGAAAATAACTAAAGTATACTAGCCTAGCAGTTTCAACGTTAGTACACCGTCTGACCCTCCTCACAGCATATGCTGCCGAACTAAGTTTCTTGACAGTGGCCTCAATAAGTTTATCCCATTTTAAAAATTTGGTGTTGGGTACCCATTCTAGAACTTGACCATTAAGACTCAAAGGTATGTGAGTATTAGGTTTATTCAAAAGTGAAAAATTAACGCACTTAGTCTTTTGTGTGTTTAAGGCCAGATTATTAGTCGTAAACCAACTAAGTACTTGTGACATAGTATTGCTTACATCATCATAGTTTGTGCATTTTCTGTCAACCTTAAAAAGTAAAGATGTATCATCAGCAAACAATACTACTTCACACAAAATAAAATAAAAAATCAATCAAAATTTATTTGCTATGAGGTGGGATCTGAACCTGAAGTGTCCATTGCGTTAACCGCTGCGCCATTCTGGCTTGGTACTAAGCGCGAAATTATCGCTTATACTTTATCACTAAATGAATAGTAAAACGAATAAAAGATTTTTTGTTCTTAGTAGTGGTGATTTGAAACTGAGGACATCTGATAAATTTCGAACGTGTAAACCATTACAAAATTCAAGCTTCGTAACAAATACGTGAAATTATTAGCTATACTATATAGCGGGCGGCAAAACCTTTTCCACTAACGACGGCGTCGCCCACTATAAGCAATTGAATAAAAATCGCGCATTACGCGTGTAAAACTATTATATTCCGGTGAATATGTGCGTTAACAACTAAACTCCGTTATTACAGCAACAAAACAACTTTCAAAGAATATTCTGTATCAGAAATAAGTTCGCCGCGCGTAAGCTCACAATCTTTTTCAAAACTCAAAAATCTACTGTCATAACCTAAATCATAGACAGAGCACCTGAGGTACTCTTCGCGCATGCGCGGATCGTCGGGTTGGAAGCAAAGAGGTTTGCGACGGGTCATTCATAGTGTCCGCTATATCCTTCTTCTCCAAGTCACAAGGTTGTCCCGACCATGGCTTGGCCGAACGACCACGACGGCGCTGATGCACAATGACCGGTGATGGTCCTACATAAAGTGTCAGTGCACTGGCATGGTACTTTCCTTTAACAGTACCATTACTGTCAACTACTTCGAACGAAGTGGGACTAACCACTTTGGAAATACGATATATATCCCTCTCGCTTAGGGGCAAATTTACTCGTATAACCACGCGCTACACTACTTGGTAAAATGGGCTTCCACAAGAACCAGATCTCCTTCCTTGTAAGAAATGGTAGGTCTTCGATGCTGGTCAGCAACGGCTTTACGTACGTCCTGCTGTGACTCAATACGTTCATGAATTTCCGAAAGGACTTGAGCAAAACGCACCAGATATGGAGTGATTTAGGGCACAAAATTTTGCTGTGCTACGATAGCCCTAATATCAGAATGTACCGCAAAAGGTGAACGCATTTCTCTAGCAAAAGTAATGTAAGCTGCTGACTGCCCAGTCCCTTCGTTGTATGCACTGTTGAGTGCGAAACGTATCGCTGTAAGCATATCTGGCCAAGCGCAATGTTCTGGCCCTACCAACATACTAAGCATCTTCTTCAATTCACGGTTTTTCCGTTCCGCAGGATTGGCTTCTGGATGGTACACCGGTATTAGAGACTGCTGTACTCAAAAAACTAGCATAACCTTTTGCATCACGGCCGATACAAATTGCGTACCGTTATCTGAGATCACCCTCCTGGGTAATCCGTAACGTAGGAAAACCTCTTCAATAAGCGCCGTAGCATCCTGAAGAGCAAATAATTCCACCCACCTACTTGCCGTGTCCTCGACAAGGAGAATCCACTTCTCCCCTTTGTTCTCTTCGGGAAGAGGACCAAACAAGTCCATTGCTAACACCTCAAAACGCTGATGAAGCACTGGTGTTTGCAACAGACCTGTTGGTTTCAAGTTGGTGGCTTTGTACTTTTGACAAAGGTCACAAGACTTTAAATACTGAGCTACAAAATTTCTCATGTTCTTGAAATAATAACGCTCTTTGATCTTTCGCAAGGTCCGTTGTACGAGCTAACTCGAACATAAACATAATTTTAATAATATCCACGAGCCGATGCGCTCACGTTTTGCAAGCGCGGCTCTTTTCATTGTACTTGCTATTTACCTATTCAATAAAATTCAGTGTGCATCGAACAGTTGTTTCACTCACTATATCATATCAAATTAATTATCATTTCTAAAAAGTGTATAAAACCCATACATTTTTATATTTTTTGGTCCTTCGATTTCATGGACTTTCGGCCTTGTGACCATTCGCGTCGGTTGGTCAAAAATTTTTGGGACCACGTGCGAACTAGTATCAAGTGACAGTCACATTGTGCGATCTAGAATAGTGCGTAAAGTGAACAGTGAACATTTTTATCATTTTTAAAACTTTTCTTATCATTACCATTTGGAAGAGCTGTGTGGCTCTGTGCCCGTGTATCATAACCCTTGTGGCCCGGCAGGCTCGCAAGGAAGCGAGGGTTGGAGAAAAACGTCACAGACGGTGAGCCGCCCGACGGGAGTTATCAAGTAAGACTGTTCCTTTATAGTTTCATTTGTCTTAATATTTTATCATGGAAACTATCCTAGCTCATCAAAGCGCCATTTTAGAGTCTATAAAAACAATTAAAATCAACTTCTCCAAAGATTCAGCCAGCAGAAAAACGCCAGAGTATTTAGAAAATAAGTTAACAGCACTAGATAGCCTCTGGGTAGAATTTGAGAGAAATGACTCAAAATTAAACGAATATGAGGATAAGAGTGGTCAGTATTTTATTGATAACATTTTCGAAAAAACAAAGGAATTGTATCGCTCGGTCCGGTTAGGTTTGTCCAATTTAAAGCAAGTTAAGCAAGATAAGTCCACAGAGCCGAGTGGAAAAATGGACGAACTGTTATCAAAGCAAAGGACTAACTTTAGGGCCTTTAGTCGCATGTTAAGGGGTATCAACGTCGACGAGATTTCGGAAAAATGGGAACTCGAGGACGAACTCCGTAATATAACGTCACGCTGGAAAATCATCGATTCACTTCACCTTGAAATAGATGACATTCTGCAGGGTGGGGATATCACTTATGAAGATGAATATCTCTCGTTTGAGCTGGAGTTTAAGAAGATGAAACGTGCATTAAACAGGAAACTTTCATCCACCGTTCACACTCAACAAGCAACCCCGTTATTGGAGATACCTACGTTTTTTGGTAAATATTCGCAGTGGCCTACTTTCTTTCAACTGTTTAGTGAAGCTATTCATGACAATTCATTTCTTACTAACACTCAAAAGATGCAGCATCTGAAAGGGAAGGTCAAGGGCGAAGCGGAGCGGTTAATCCAGCATCTGCACATATCGGCGGAAAATTACAATACGGCTTGGGAGATTTTGGAACACCGGTATAATAATAAACAACTTCTCTTTAATAACCAAATTGAAACGTTCCTTAATCAACCACCGATCGAAAAACAAACCGCTTTCACTATCAAACGTCTTCACGACACTTCAGTGGAATGTATTCATGCCATCCATAACCTAGGGGTCGATACTAATTCATGGGATCCGTTGCTCGTTTACCTTCTGTCGAAAAAATTGGACGCGGAAACCTTGAAGGATTACAAGGAATCACGTAAGACTCCGCGAGAGTTGCCTGAGCTCAGTGAATTCATCAACTTCTTAGAGGCCAAGTTTGAAGCCTTGGAGCCCATGAACAAAAAGGAACGAGAGACTTTTTCATCATCAAAACAGGTGACGAATTCCAAACCATCATCATCAACTACAGCGACTAAAAAATTCTATCGTGAAAATTATCAAAATCAAAATAAAAGTTTTCATGCCCGTTCTTCAAAATGTCCAATTTGTAATTTAAATAATCATAGTTTATATCAGTGTAGGAAATTTATCGGCATGTCACCGGAAGCCAAGTTGAAGGCTATTACGAAACACCAGGTATGCAAAAATTGCCTGTATAAGCATTTCGACAACCCGTGCAATTCCACAAAACGGTGCAAAGAGTGCAACGCGGATCATAATTCATTAGTACACGACGCATATAGTAATAGCATGCCATCTTCCTCTAACATCGGTCAGCCCTCTTCATCAACAGGGAATACCGATAGTAAGCCTATCAACAAGCAACATAGTGTGAACCACGTTGCAGGGGATGATGAGGAAATACTATTGACAAGCGTGTTGTTAAAAATAAAATCATCTGACGGCACGTTTACCACCCTACGTGCACTTCTTGACCAAGGGTCACAGATTTCTCTTATATCAGAAAACGCTGCGCAAATGCTAGGACTTCAACGTCGCAAATATCATGCGTCTGTCGCAGGAATAGGTGACGGAGCAAAACAGAGTAAGGGAATGGTCACCGTCGAGTGTCACTCAATATATGACGACTATCATTTTTCAACTCAAGCTTTAGTTATCACGAAGGTTATAAATAACTTACCTAATAGTTCCTTTACTAAAAGATCCTGGCCTCACATTCAAAATGTCAACCTCGCAGATCCTGACTATAATTTATCACGTCCTATTGACTTATTGTTGGATGCAAGCGTTTACTCTGAGATTATCATGAGCGGCCTCATCAAGGGTCCGTCTCAGTCACCAATCGCCCAACAAACCAGATTAGGGTGGATTCTGTCTGGTAACATAAAAACTTTCAATTGTCATGCGGTTATCAGCGATCTGTCGGAGTTGGCAAAATATTGGGAGGTGGAAGACATCACCACCCCATCAGACATGAGCAGCGGTGAGCAGTACTGTGAAGAACTTTACAAATCGACAACAAAACGCCTGAAGAATGGCATGTACGAGGTAGCACTGCCTATGA
The DNA here is from genome assembly GCA_943193695.1 of Acrobasis suavella. Classification (NCBI taxonomy): domain Eukaryota; kingdom Metazoa; phylum Arthropoda; class Insecta; order Lepidoptera; family Pyralidae; genus Acrobasis; species Acrobasis suavella. The sequence goes on from OW971929.1 coordinate 12,317,058, forward strand.
AGCCAGGATATGAAGAGAATCTTGGCGAGTCTAAATCAAAGGCTTTGGGTCAGTTCTATCAGCTAGAACGCAAACTAGCCAAAAATGGTCAGTTTGCTGATAAATATAAGCAATTTATGACGGAATATCAAGATTTAGGACAAATGGTCCCGGCAATATCAGCCTCCGTTGAAAAATTACCATCTTGTTATTTACCGCATCATGGCGTACTTAAGTTGGACTCCACAACGACAGCTCTGCGAGTAGTTTTTAATGCATCGTGTTCTACGTCCAGTGGGAAGAGCTTGAACGACCTCATGGAGCGTGGATGCAACTTACAGGCTGATCTTTTAGCACTTATCATTACATGGAGGCAGTTTAAGTACGTTATGACATCAGATGTAGAAAAAATGTACCGTAGAATTTTTGTGAACAAAACATATCAGCCGTTGCAGTCTATTCTTTGGAGATCGGATCCTCGTGAGCAAATTCAGAATTATCACCTTGTTACAGTCACCTACGGAACTAAGGCCGCTCCATACTTAGCCATGCGCACCCTTAAACAGCTCGCCATTGACGACGCCAGTAAATATCCCTTAGGCTCGTCTGCCTTATTAAATAACTTCTATATGGATGATTATTTGGGCGGCAGTAATTCACTTTCACTGGCGAAAGAAATCCAGACTCAATTAATTAACATTTTGAAGGGCGCAGGCATGAACATACGCAAGTGGTCTAGTAACCACGAGGAGCTCACAAAAGATTTATCTAGTGACAAGTTGAATAGCCCATTCGAATTCCGTTGTTCAGAGTCGCGTAAAACATTAGGCTTGAAATGGAATCCGTCGTCTGACTCATTCACATTTAATAACATATTTCAATCATCTAATGACAACGAACGTCTTACGAAACGGCAATTATTGTCCAACATCTCAAAGCTTTTTGACCCCATGGGCTGGATATCACCTATAAGTATCAGAGCGAAGCTCCTTTTCCAGAAAGCATGGGCGCTTAACTTATCATGGGATGACATATTGCCTACAGATATAGTTTAAGAATGGGAACAGATGCGCTATGAGTTTAAGCAAATCGATCAACTTCACATACCACGTCATATGGGCAACACGGAAAGCGAATATCATATCCACGGGTTCTGCGATGCATCGGAAAGAGCATACGCGTGCGCCGTATACTGTGTTTCCGTAGATAAGGGTAGGAACACATCAAGATTGATCGTCGCAAAAACAAGATTATGTTCGAAATCATCGAATAAAGCTTCGGTTACACTTCCAAGACTCGAATTAAATGGAGCTTTACTTTTATCACAGCTAATCAAAAAAGTTCTTCAAGCTTTATCAAATCCAAATATCACCGTGCATGCGTGGACGGATTCAATGATTGTTCTCGGCTGGATCCATGGTGATGACTTCAGATGGAAGCAATATGTGGCTAACAGAGTCCGACTTATCAAGGAAGTCATTCCAGCTCCTCAATGGCAGCATGTTAGCTCGGAGGATAATCCGGCAGACTGTGCCACTAGAGGTATATCAATGAAGAAATTATCAAAACATCAATTGTGGTGGCAAGGGCCAGAATGGCTCACAACTAAGAAAGCTGAGGACAAACTGAAAATTTCGTATGAAGAACCAAACGTTGAATTAAAAGAGGTTAAGGCCGGTGTGTCCGCCGCCTTAACTCATGATCAGAATATGATTGTATTTGATTTAATAAATAATTGTAGCTCGCTAACACATGTCGCCAGAACAATAGCATGGGTGTTACGTTTCATCGCGCGAACTCGAGCACGGTGTGACGCGTTATCAGCTGATGCTGACGTAAAAAGTAGGTCAACGTCGTTTCTAACACCTTCAGAAATAGAACAGGGTTATATGCTTATTATCAAAAGTATTCAAAATTACGAATTTTCGGAAGATCTAGATCATATTAAAGCCAAGGGACATGTGCATAAATCAAGTAAATTAGCGAGTCTCAATGCATTTATTGACGAACAGGGCCTACTTCGAGTTGGGGGTAGACTACGCAATGCGGACATCAGCTGGTCGTCTAAGCACCCTATTATTTTATCAAGCCACGGTAGGCTGACTGACCTTATCATTGCTCAGGCACACGCTACCACACTACATGGAGGAGCCAGGCTTACTTTATCATATCTTCGTCAAAAGTACTGGATCCTTTGTGGCATGCGTACTGTCAAGAGACAGCTAAGGAATTGCGTCAGGTGTCGTCGGTTCAGTCAGGAAAAATATCAGCCTATCATGGGCGACCTACCGCAACCAAGAGTTGTTAAATCCAGGCCCTTTACTCACACCGCTATCGATTTTACAGGATTTATAAATTTAAAACTAAATAAGGGTCGTGGAGTACGTACTACTAAAGGATACATAGCCATCTTTGTATGCCTCGCTACAAAGGCTGCACATTTAGAGCTCGTATCTGATTTGAGCACTCCAGCATTTTTAGCGGCCTTTCAGCGATTCTGTTCTCGTCGAGGCGTTCCCAGCGACGTGTACAGCGATAATGGGACAAACTTCGTAGGTACAAACAGGGCTCTTAAACAGGAATATAAAAGTATTGTGGCTAACATCAATCAAGACTTCCTCGATCACCTTGAGATGAGCATTTAATGGCACTTCAATTGCCCAAGTAACCCAACTGCTGGAGGATTGTGGGAAGCCTCAGTGAAGAGCCTCAAATATCATCTGAAGAGAGTCATTGGAGATCAACTTTTGACCTACGAAGAGTTCACCACCCTATTACATCAAATTGAGGCATGCCTCAACTCGAGGCCGCTATGTCCATTAACGGAAAATCCAGATGAAGTTGTTCTCACGCCTGGACATTTTCTAATCGGTGGAGCTTTGTTGTCAAGACCTCAACCAGAACCCGAAAATATCGATTTACCAAGAAGATGGCAGCTTGTACAGTTAATGAACAAGCAAGTCTGGAAGCGTTGGTCATCCGAGTACCTGCAACAGCTCCAAGCTAGATCAAAATGGCGGTTTCCAGACAAAAACATCAAGGTCGGAGACGTAGTTCTGTTAAAAGAGGATAATTTGCCCCCAGGCAAGTGGGCAATGGGTCGCGTGCAAGAAGTGCACCCCGGGAAGGACGGACATGTGAGGGTTGTGTCTGTAAAAACAAAAAACAATATCATCAAGAGACCCGTTATCAAATTAGCCCCATTGCTCCCATCAGAAGAACAATTATCAGAACTTGTAGAAGAAAAACTTCATTCTAACGTCCCAGAACTACCCCAACGTAGCACAAGACCAAGACGCAAAATATACCAAAATTTATTCGTTACAATCTTCATGTGTTTATCACTTTTAGTGTCGCCAAGCCTACAACAGAAGCTAGGTTTTAATATCACTCAATTGGACGATCATCAAGGATTATATTTCGATACAATATCACAGATTCAGTGTGTACGAGATGAGTGGAAACTCATTCTATATTACAACATGAGTTCCTACTGGGAAAGCGTTAAAAATATACATACTTTTATATCATACATAAATGACACATACACACTGAACTCGGACAAGCATCTGGAAAGTATCATTTTACAATTAAATCATGAGATAGAAGAAATAGATCATTATAACTCTATCTTATCTACGAATCAACACATAAGAAGACAAAAGAGGGGTTTGATAAATGGCGTCGGATACATCGCAAATTCGTTGTTCGGTGTCTTGGATGAGAGATTTGCTCAGCAATACCAACAAGATATAGAAGACTTACGTCAAAATGAGAATCACCTCCAAAAGTTGATCCATAACCAGACTATCATCATGGAAGCTGAGTCTAACATCCTGAAAAGGCATGAAGACGTCATGAAAAGTAACTTCGCTCTTATCGAACAACATATTAACAGTCTGAAATTGGACTCCGATCGTGTTCGTGTAGATACTAACAATGCCCTATTTCACCCTATCATCGCTAGCATCTCACATTATTATCACTAAAATCAAAAACATCCAGCAAGCTTTAATTGACACGGTAACTGACATTTATCAAGGACATATCAGTACTCACATGTTACCACCAGAGCAACTGAAGGAGCAGATGAATATCATTTCTGGACAACTACAAGGCGGCGACCTCATACTTCCAGTCGACAGATTAAATATTATGCAACTTTACAAATTGCTACGAGCTTCAGCGAGAGTCACCGGTAAATACCTTATCGTCGAAATGAAGATACCGTTGGTAGGAGGCGATTTCTACGAACTAGACAAGATCATCAGCGTGCCGCAGATAAGGAATGACAAGAGTTATAGAGTTTTTCCGACGTTCCCATACATTGGCTTCAACATCAAACGAGACTCAGTTCTATTTTTATCAGAGAATGATCTATCGACATGCAAACATGTATCAGAAGAAAAATTGTTATGTTCGTAAGATTGCCCCCTATACGACATAAATATCAAACAATCCATATGCGACATTCAATTAGTTAATAGTGGCTCGAGCTTATCACCGTGCTCGTCAGAGGTATCTACTTGCCGAGAGAGTTGGATCAAATTACATGCCGACAACACCTGGCTGTTCGCTTGTTGCGAAGAGTGCATCGTCCGCGTGTTATGCCCGGCCGGCGTCGCGTCACAACAGCTGAGCGGTAACGGCATCATTCATCTGGATGCTATGTGCACAATAAAAGGCAATGACTTCTCAATATTCGCTCATAATAATTATATGAACCAAATTAATAACCACCAAATAGTGGAATTCCCAGAGGTGTCTATTTTAAACAAACTTATAAACACGTCTAGTGCGATATATGTTAACAGATTTGAAAATTCTGAAGCTAAATGGCATTCGTTAGACTCCCAATTACTAGAACTTAAGGAACAGTCTAGTGGCGAGTTAAACAGCCACCATATCTACCATTATACTATGGGATATTCTATCATCGGACTATTAGCGATTGTCAGTAGTATCATCGGGTGTAGACGGCTGAGGGCGAGATGTGTTCGTGGTCGGCCTGCCGCGGCTCCGGAATTGGAATCGCGCGGGTCCCAGCAGTGTGTAGAGGCAGCCGCCGCAGCAGACACTGACAGTGCAAGTGATGTCATAGTGAATGTGCGTGGACTTCAAAGTGTCCCCAGTGAAATTCGCGAATCTATCATTAGTGTCGATAAAAGCACCTCCCCTATGATCATGCGTTCAGTCAAATTTTTGGTCCCCAGTCCCAGTGTCAGTGAATGAGTGACATTTTTTTATATACTTGAACATTGAACTGTACAACTTACTTTCGTTGAAATTGCTTTTAAATCTGTTTATAATTTATATCGTTTATCAGTCGGTCCACATTAATATCAAGTTTCAGTAGTTCTAATCGTACTTGTGTTTTAAAATTTAATGAAACCTCTCTTCTTATTGATCATATCATAAATAAAATTGTTTCTGTTTTGCGAGAGGCAGGATGTACGAGCTAACTCGAACATAAACATAATTTTAATAATATCCACGAGCCGATGCGCTCACGTTTTGCAAGCGCGGCTCTTTTCATTGTACTTGCTATTTACCTATTCAATAAAATTCAGTGTGCATCGAACAGTTGTTTCACTCACTATATCATATCAAATTAATTATCATTTCTAAAAAGTGTATAAAACCCATACATTTTTATATTCCAGCCCTAAATGACCTGCAGTAGGCGCGTCATGTAACTCCTTCATAAGCCTCACCTTCAAAGACTCTGGGATAACTAACTGTGGCTCTTCAGACTCCCCGTCGGGGTCACACCTATAAAGTACCCCCTGGGAAAGATAATACCCCCTATCTGTCCAACGCAACGTGATCTCCGGATTTGGGGTATTTTCAAAATCAATAATAATTAGGGTTAGATCTGGATCATCCAATTGTGCACTCCGCATGTCCTCCGGGGCCCATTGAGGCAGGTCAACAACGACAGGACAGTTATCAGTGATTTCAGTTACCTACTCTTCGTTACCGCTACTCACTGGACGACTCAAAGTGTCGGCAATAATATTGACCTTGCTTGGAGTGTAATTTATATCCAGGTCATATGATTGTATCTTCATAGCCCACCGAGCAAGACGTCCACTTGGAGTTTTCAGACCCAGAAGCCACTTCAAAGGCTGGTGGTCAGTAGCAACGCGTACCTTTATACCTTCAAGGTAAGCACGAAATTTATCTAAACCCACCGCCAAGGCTTCTCTCTCGGTTGTAGTATAATTCTTCTCAGCGGACGTCAACAGCCTGCTAGCGTACTCAATTGGCTGTTCTTCATGAGGAGTAGCGCCCTGCATAAGCACTGCTCCTAATGTCATATGGCTTGCTCTTATGGGGTAAAGCGGCTAACATACATGCTATCTTTGTGCTACAAAAGAGAGCAATTCGGTCGATCTAAGGACTAAAATCACGCGATTCCTTATGAGAGTTATTTAAATCTATAAATATTCTTACTGTGACATCTCAATTTATTTACGACAATCTTCTATTTGTTAAATCTAGGTTAAATAATTTCAAGAAAAATAGTGATGTTCACAGTTTAATACGCGCAGCAAAAATCAGCTTCATACGCCTAAATTTCGACTTGCTAAAACTAGAAAGTCACTCTTAGGTCTAGGTATAACATTATTTAATAAACTTCCCGAAGCGATCGTTAAGCTACCAATGGCAAAATTTAAAATACATGTTAAAAAAGTTTTATTGAATAATGCGTACTATACTATCAATGATTATTTAAGAGATAAAAACGCGTGGATACTTCCTAAACATTTTCCATTACACTCCACACATGAAATATAAAATAGCTGCATTTTCTGTTACCATAATAAGCTTACTGTAAAAACATGTAAATGCTCTGCGATCAATAGGTGACCAACATATAACTAATATTTTCTCTTGACAAGGTCTGCGAGTTCGGGTTTTTCATGCTCACTAAAATGTCCAATCCGGTGGTGGCATCGCTGATCGGATCGTAGGATTCCCTCTAATATGGTTGAGTTTAACGATGGCTGATCCGTGCGTCAACTCATGAACGGGTGCTGCCGGGAGGGACTGGTCAGCTCGGCTTCGCTATTTTGACTACTTAATATTTTTATCGCAATTTATGTTTGTGTCAACATTGTATTATATTATAAGTATTTAATAATTAAAAGACAATATTAATAATATGACAAAGCCCTTGTGGCGAGTAGGCGACCAATACTGTGAAAATGAGTTTCTTTCGGCGTTTCTTCTCAGCAGTGGTTGTTACGAAGCGCTGGTATCGGTAGCTTTTCTTTAAAAATAAATTAAATTTTAATATACTTTACACATAACATAAATTATACTTATTGACATGCAAAAGTGCCTGTGAAGGTCTAATTACTGAATAAACATTTGAATCTTGAATCTTGAAGCATACGTGCTCGCATCTGTCCTCATATGGTTCATCAAAACTGGGTTGACGGAGTACTGGGGTTGTCGAAAGCCGTAACTTGAGCTCCTTAAACGCTTCCTGTTGAGACTCCCCCCACTGCCAACGAGTGTTCTTTTTCGTGAGATCCGTCAAAGGACGAGCAACGTCAGAAAAATGTGGTATAAATTTCCGAAACCACGAGCCCGTTTGGAGAAACGTCTTCAGCTCATTCAAGTTCGTGGGTGGCAACATCTTCAAGACAGCTTCGACCTTCTTGGGGTCTAGCTTGATGCCCTGCATAGTTACAACATGGCCCAGGTAAGTGACCTCTTCCCTAGCGAAAACACACTTGGCTCTATTGGCTCTTAAACCAAACAAACGAAGACGGTCAAACACTTGTTGAAGATCCTTAAGATGCTGACTAAAGTCTGATGATATTATCAACAAGTCATCCAATCGCCGATCCAAGTCGCCATTACACAGACATCTTTCAGGCCAGTCCTCATCCGGTCGATCATACGCTGGAAAGTTGCCGGGGCGTTTTTCAAGCCAAATGGCATACGGCGGAACTGAAAGGTATGCCATTTGGCTTTGTCCATAAGGCGTGGTGAACGCAGTTTTAGGCCTTTCCTCCGGCGCGACAGTTTTTTGCCAGTAGCCAGCTTTTAAATCAATGGTAGACATCACACAAACTACCTTAATGCTATGCAGCAGGTCATCAATAACTGGTAGTGGGTACTTGTCATTGCGAGTAACGCTGTTCAATTTCCGGTAGTCGACACAAAAGCGTACTTCCCCATTCTTCTTTGGAACCAGAACTACGGGAGAAACCCACTCCGACTCAGCGTGCTCAATGACATCGTCCTCTAACATCTTTTCTATCTCTGCCTTTATCACCTCCTTCTTAGCAGGTGTCACTCGATAAGGCGGACTTGCAATCGGTTTAGCATCACCAGTATCTATGCGATGAACAGCGAACTTGGTAGGTCCTCCCCCTAGAACAAAAATGTCCTCGTTGACATTTAGGAGGTCAGACAGTCGCTGACGTTCATCTATACCCAAGTGAATACCTTCGTCCTCGTTTTTAATAAACCAAACACCGCGAACAAAATCTAATACCATGCCAGCGTCCTGTATAAGATTCATTCCTAACAAACTTTCTGTAGCTTCGGGTAACATGATAAACATTACATTGAAGGACACACCACAAACCTTAACCTTCACTTGCGTCCATTCAACAATTTGCGCAACCACCCGACCATCAGCATACTTTAGCTCTGTATATACATTTTCGAAAGCATGGTTATGCTCGGCCAGATGGGCCCTAAGACTAACGCTACCTATGCATTGTTTAGCACCTGTGTCCACTAATACATGTCATATTTTACCATACACTTTAATTTCTAATACGGGACGCACTCTAGAGTCTAAGCTCACACTTGACACAGTATGAAATGACGCGGTCGGAACCTTATCAACTGACTTCTGTTTACACGTAGAACAATTAGACCTTATGACGCCGGGGGCGCCACAACCGAAACACGTTAGATTAGGCTCACGTGGCTCCAATTCCTCCTCTTTCTTAATCTTAGTCAACCGTGGGCACGCGTCCTTCAGATGCCCAAACTGTCTGCAATAATTACAGCGCAGACGAGATTTGCTGTTAGTTGCAGCAGCTGTTTTTTCAGGAGCGGACGAAGAAGAGGCCAGCGTTGTCTTTGTCAAAGCCGGTGGCATCGGCTTAACGCTTCCAGTTGTGTTAGATCGACTTTCATCTAGGATATCTTCTACTCGACTGGCCATAGTGATTAACTCTGCGAAGCTTGCGAAACTTGTTCGTGGGACTTTCTCTCTTATACGGCGGTGCAGCAAACCGTAACTCTTATCAAGCTGCACGGTCTCTCACAGAGAGCGAGGTGGTAGCTGCTCGAACAATGCTCTCAAATGGCAAACAAAAAGATCCGTAGCCTCATTGTCTCGCTGCTCCCTTTCGAAGAGTTTACGATACAGTTTATGAGGTGGAAGTCTCGGGCCGAAAGTTTGCTTGAGTGCCTCGAGCGCATCTGTCTAAGTGGTAGTGTGATCCTTTACTCCCTGCCACCACGTCGCGGCAAGACCTGTCAGCAACATGCTCAGGCCGCGGAGCGCGTTGTCATCGCTAACGCCAACACAGTCCTTGTAGACTTCTACAGCGTCAATAAACGCTTTAACGTTGCTAGTTTTGTCATCGTCATAACGAGCTGTACATTTTGCGAAATTACCATGTAAGCGAGTACTCACGTTTGCGTCTTCTTTAGTTGCCCGACTTAACAGCATTTCCAACTGTTCGGTGGTGATGAGGATTGGCGCAGGCGCGGCGGGTTGCTGTTGTACCGGCGCAGGTGCGGCCGGGTGCTGTTGTTCCGGCACAGGCAGTGGCGGCGATGCCTCGTCAGGCGAAGCGCCGGCGGCAGCCGGGCTAGCGGCGCGCGATCTTGTGAGCACCATGTCGGAATTATTTACAGGAAATGTCTTAAAGCACTAACACAATATGTATACAGTTCCAACAGTCTCAATCGCGGAACAAACTGATACACAGTCACGAGAGATAGTACGTAGGTACAACACAAAATGTTCAAAAGTTCCAATTCAACACGGTAACGTGGAACAAACAGTTTGACTTAAAACTGTCACGAAACACAGAAGGAACGGTAAACAAACAGAAATGTTCTGTAGACTGCGAAAAGAAGAACTATTCGAATTTGTGGGACAAACAGTCTTAGGTTCCGGCACTGTCACAAAGGTGGGATAAAAGGGGAAAAGGGAAATTACGTTTCCCAGCCCTATTAAATCACACGCGTTCGTGGAACAAACGGTACGAAGGTCCCAAAACTGTCACAAATCCATGGAAAAGCAATTCTACAATCTTCAAATGTCCAAAACGGTATGCGACCGTCGTCGTAGACAAAAAAAACACGATCAACGTGAACAAACGACGTGCGACGGAAAAACACACAGTTCACAATATATGTTCAAAACACTTTCAGGTCACACGGGAAAAGTTCTAGACTTCACGAAAACACTAGGATTTGTCCGTGCCCCACGTTGGGCGTCAGCTATAGCGGGCGGCAAAGCCTTTTCCACCAACGACGGCGTCGCCCACTATAAGCAATTGAATAAAAATCGCGCATTACGCGTGTAAAACTATTTTATTCCGGTGAATATGTGCGTTAACAACTAAACTCCGTTATTACAGCAACAAAACAACTTTCAAAGAATATTCTGGAGCAGAAATAAGTTCACCGCGCGTAAGCTCACAATCTTTTTCAAAACTCAAAAATATACTGTCATAACCTAAATCATAGACAGAGCACCTAAGGTGCTCTTCGGGCACGCGCGGATCGTCGGGTTGGAAGCAAAGAGGTTTGCGACGGGTCAGTCATAGTGTCCGCTATAACTATACCTTAAAACCCTTAAATGAGAAAGCATGTAGTGCGATACGACATCTTTACAAATTCTAACAAACTAGGTAAAAATTGCTTTTAATATTTAGTTCAGAATAAGATTAATAGATAACGTCTTTCAAAACGAAAACTTCGCAATGTATGGGACTTTCACCCCCATTGCGTGTGAGGCAGTGCTGCCATAGAATTACATTAAAATAACCCATACCGCCCAGTCACAAATATAGGCGTGTGCGCAGGCTGCGGCAAATGGAGCACGACTGCGTGTTGCGAACTTGCGACTGAAACAAATGTATGGAAATGTATGAAGAATGCGGATGCCACGATCAATGAAAAAGGCGACTTATAGAGGTGCTGCCGCTAGTCTCTCACGAAAAAGTTCAAACTGATCAAAAAATTAACTGAAATTACCCGTTCAGTAGATTTTTTGTTTTATTATATGTATATTAAGGTTTTTACATGCGGTACGTTTTTAAAAATTAATAGAAATTATTAATACTTGTTGATTTTCAACCAACTTATGTCTTCCAGCTCAAAAAGATAATTATTACAATTATTTGATTTATTTTATGAAGTATTTACGAATGATTTTACGAGCTTTGTGTATGTACATAATGCTTGAGCTTGACCTGCGCTTATTGTCACGAAGCTTCGTGCTATTACACGATACACGCAAATGTGACCGGCCGTTATCGCGTATCATCCCGAATATTCGGACTTCGTGTTAGTTATCGCGCGGGTGGCGATACATCAAAGGATTTAAGGATGCTAACAATTCGCTCTGCGTGGTCGCACTTGCGTTGTTCATTTTTTGACGTTTGTTTTCAACTTGTTCGGACGCGTACTGTGCGACGGTGCCACATTATTAATTTTTTAGTGTACAAAACGTACGAAGATTCACGGCGAACTGCTTCGTGACGATAGGCACAAGTGCGGCCGAAGCATAACACCAAAAAATTGAAGAAGGTATTTGATATCTCAACACGCAGTCGCGCGCGCCATAGGTCGCAGCCTACGCACACGCGTATATTCATGACCGGGCGGTAACCCCACAGTGTGTGCACTACTTGTATATTCTAAATCGTTGTGTCTATCATCGTGCTAAAAAAAAGTGCCATGTCATTGTCAATGTCCTGTCAAGTCAAATTGTCAATCAACCCTCTCTACGGGATAACGGGAGGAACACCAAAAAATTTGTGGTGTGGATTATTTACAATCAGGTAAATAAAATGAACCAATTTACTCGACTTACTTCATTGAATAAAACAAAAAGTGGGATATCATTAATTTATCGATGTATGTCAAACAAAACAGAAGATGTCATCACACATACGGGCCAGGTACCTATTTATTGAAATAATATATTATGTTCGTTGTTATTGCGTAACGAGGTAAAAATGTTAAAACTCACCTAAGTTTCGCCTCGCCTCGCGTTGAATTCATTAAAAAGGGTTTTCCTACATGTACCTACATGTCCAGCGTTTTAAAATAAATTCAGCATTAGGCAAGAGAAGAACTGTACAATATCTGACAGAGATCAGAAAAGTGCGGAAAACAGTTATGATGACATACAGTTTCAAATTTTTTTTTGATTTATTTTAGTATTTGGCCACTACAGTGGCTGGCCTCGTGAGCTTGTGGGGTCACAGTTCTAATGTAATTGTGAACCATTGATTTCATTGGAAGGGGGAGGCCTGTTCCTCAATAACCCCCCCCCCCTTGAACCTAATACTGAAATATTAATGAGTTTTGAGGCAAGGTTAACCTAAACAGTCATTTAGGCTTAGAGCATAGTATATCTATATGAGTAATCAGTAATGATGTTTGAAACTAAAAACTAGCAAGCTTCAGTATTGGATTATTTCATGCCAAATTTTCTCTACATTTCGAAATAAATATATAGGGGACAAATAACACTGATTGAGCTAGCCCCAAAGTAAGTTCGAGACTTGTGTTATGGGATAGATAAACATCCAAGACCCAGGACAATTTGAAAAAGGCCATTTTCCAACTTGCCCTGACTGGGGATCGAACCCAGGACCTCTGGGTGGCAGACTAGCATGGTAACCACTACGCCACAGAGGTCGTCATATGACTAAACATTAATATCTCAGTAATTATTAGGTTCCGTGGGTGGGGGTGGCATAAGGTGGTAGCAGAACGCATATCACTGACATCTATGAGACTGTGACAGTATGGTGACATCATGGTGCATGTAAACATGTTTTTATAACAATTTGTATAGAATATTTAACATTTTTTATATCATGAACCGCGAGTTTCTGCAACTTGAAATTTTGAGAGGAGCCATATATTACTGATGTCTAATCATTAAAAAAAATATATGAACTTGTAAATCGATGTCAGACATTGTACAGTTGAGCCTGATATTTTAAATTATATTTCTGTTTCCTTTCAAATAATTTATTGAAAATGGGGGCAGCACTGGACCCCGAAAATTCATGTATCCCCTTGAATGTTGTAGTTACTTACACAGTTCCTGAAAACAGCAGACCTATTTTTGTGATATTTTTATATAATCATGATCACAATCAATTTCAGAAATGGGACTCTAATGACTATAGATTGGTAAGATTCATAAATGCTCCCAAACAAGTGAATCCCAACTGGGCCGTTAATTTAATTGCTGAAGTGCCACCAACACAAGTTACAGAAAGAGTTGTCTGGTGTGATGGAGGCAGTGGACCAGAAGGACATCCTAGAGTATACATTAATTTGGTAAAAATGAATTTTATTTCTTAGTTCTTTCTTCTTTTTTAGTTGATGTTTTATTCCTGAAAATTTCTCAGCTCTTTTAATAGTAGAAGAGCCAGCAAGTGCCAGACCACCGTCATTTTATTAAGGTTGAAAGTATCTTTATGAATTGCCCCATACATGTAAGAACAATAATCTTTCTAGACTGCTTAGTGCAGATAAACTTCTTCTCGATACACCAGTTTACTTAACCAATTTCTATAAATACTCTTTCTCTGTCTATGCTGTTTGTCTCTGGATCGCCCTTTGTCTATCCATGACATGCGTGGGGCTGAATGCGTCAAAATATAGACTCAAAGGTTATGTATCCAGAGCCCTAAACAACTCAATTAAACAGATGAACGTCTTTCAATTTCGATTAAAACAATTGATAGTTTTACAATAGAACTGCTTTCCCCCAAAGGGAAGAAAACGGATATTTAGGTTTCAGCCGTAACTTGAACCAATATGAGTTTACACTTTCATTAGAACATAGTACATACTACTTCTATCCCGTTTACTCTGCACTCATATGTATAGCGCTATGTCTTTTTCACGGTGAGCAGCGGGCGGCATGCGCCGAGGAGAGCGGCGCGGCCTCAGTACCTTGTCAATTTAATAAAGCCGGCAAGGTACTTGAAGGCTTGGTGTCAATAGTGTTAATAGACTAGAAAGATATAGAATTAAAAACTATTCTTCATATTTAAAAATCACTTTTATTTTAGACTAAACAAAATTAAACAGAATGTCAACAGTATCATATTGACAAAAGTATTATAATAACGAAAAACAGCATTCTTGCTGTTAAAAATAAACTGTACTTATAAAATTTATTATAATTACAGAAATCGGCATTTTTGCTCTTAAAATAATGATATCAAACAGAATCTACACTAAGTACTCCACTTGTAACATTTGTTTCAGATCTTAATGGCATTTCTCTAAAGTAATGCCTAAATAGAGCATCTTTCGATCTCCGATTACCTTTCTTCATCATTTCGTCAATATCAAATCTACTATTTGACCAGTTATCAGATGCTACAGCTACTTTAAAGCTATCTGTGGAGCCGGATATACCAGCTTGTCGGAAAAGAGTCCGAATCCATCCCGCTATCACAACGTGATACGTTTTTTTTACAACTCCTCTTGTAGTAATAAACAGATTCTCAGCATTGGTTTCCCTGACGACGCTGACGTAGCTGATAGGTACTTATGGACTTCCGGGTCCATAGGGCAACGTTTAAGCGTTGATTGCCCCGATAATTGTGTTTTAAAACCCATCCAGACTGTCAATATAATGCAGAATCGGTTTTAGAACCGAATCATAGAGTTAATATTATTAAACTTCCGTTGTCTATGTATGAATTGTTTTATACTTAGTAATGTCAGGTCATGTACTCTTCGTCCTGAAGCTAATAAAAGGACACATGTGTGTGTCTACCAAATGGTGTGAGTTAAGTTCTTCTGAACGTTCGGGATCAGAGAGGGGAATTACAACTTACAACCGATTTATGCACTGCAATAGTACGTGGGGCCAGTTTAACAGTATTATGAAGGTAATAAAGGTATTTTACTAAATCAGCAGGACTAAGATTATCAGTTATTACATTTTTACACGATGATCGTTATCTATATAGAAGTCTACATTATTCTCTTGAATATTTTCCATACTAGACGAATGTATTTCGATGACGGGAAACGTCGAGGTGCCAATACGCGTGTGTGAGTGCAACTGGGCCAAACATCTCTAGACTTAACAGTCTTTGTAACCGCAAACGGCGAAACTTTAAAATCATATATCTAGACTTAATGCTGTAAGGACATAAGGCCTAGTTTCGCTTGCATTATTCTGACTTATGTATGGATATAAGTCAGAATAATGCAAGCGAAACTAGGCCTTATGTTATTATGGTTATGCTCCCGAATATTCTGCGTCTATCTCGTTCGCGACATCTGCCCCCTTCTTAAAGTTGCGCGTCCCAAGCGTCACTAATTCTGCCAGTATACAGTGTCATATGTCCAACATCCACCTTATTGAATGGTCGTCCAAGTTGTTGCTGGACCCTTAGATCATTTTATACAGGTAAATCTTACGCGGATAAATCTTCTTACAAAACTTTCTGCCGCTTTTGGTGCGGGGGTAAGCTACTAACTACTACATCTAAACAAAATCACACATTCACAGATACTTTGTGTCGCTATAAATGCACACTACAAAAAACTCAAACACTAGCTTATTTTCTGCACACCAATAAAACTCACATTGAAAATAATGTGTAAATACACATAATAATACACTCTTGGCAAGAAAGAGACAGAAGACAAAAAAATATATCAACTCTAATGCACGGGGTATAAATACGAAGGTTGTAAATCATAAATACATAGTCTCGTGAGGAGTGCGCCTTAGTCTCGTGAGGAGTACGCAGCAGTGTTCTATAGTCTCGTGGGGAGTGCGCCTACGTCATCAACTAATCGTTTTTCAAATTGGAACCTTATGAAAGAACCTTAAGAATGTAATTGATACATTTAAAACGGGGGTTAATGAACTAGTCTCGTATGCGATCTTAGATTATTTTATGGGCTGGAAGGAAATCAGGTGCAAACGTGATTCGATTATTTTTTCTGTAATCGATACTAATAGATATTTCTTCGATTTTTCACAAATTACATTTGAAGAGAAAACAACGTTAATAAAATAAAAATATACTTACTAATGAAAGTTTATGCCATCTTTTGGAAGATCGATAAAATTGCATAACATGGCATTTTTAACGGAGCACTTTTAGACGTCTTTTTGATGCTTTACCGATTTACATAATGATCATAATCGATTACGCAACTAATTTTTAGGAACTTATTAGAAAAATTATTCTTATACTTTGGCAGAGGGGAACGCGCAGGTAAGGCTTATCCTGTATTAAATGATATAAGGCTGGACCGGATAGGTCGTCATTAATTTGAGTGACGACTTTGTATGGACCCTCTCATCTTTTCTTTGGACGTTTTCCTTTTCGGCGAATCGTTTTGTGAAGCCAAACCAAATCTCCTTCCTTAAAACTTCTGAAACGGTCGTTTTCATGGTGTTTTTTCAAGTCGTTGCTGTTGTTGTCCTTATCAACAAGTTTTACGACTGTCTCATCGGAATCAGACGTCCAATTAAATTTTTCTATATGCAACTGATGTGGCTCGCTTCTTTTGCTGTGCAGTGAACTCGAGCTTTGCTGTCTCCAAGTACCGTCATCTGATTGAATCTGTTTCTTGCGCCCGTCCTCTTTTGAGCAGCTGAGCTATATATAGCCTCTGTTACCGCACACTGAGCTATATATAGCCTCTGTTACCGCACACCAAATAGTTCCTGTTGAAGACACCCTCAACAAAGCTTTCAACACCTTCGTTTCGCCATGGATTCTTGCAGGCTATGCTTTTGTAGGCCCTGCTGCAGTGCTTCAACTTCTAGCGCATGTGCCGCTAACGCATCTCATGTTTCAACCTTACAGCAACTCTTACTTCGTTATCTCGGATTCCATCCATGAACAATTCTAAAATTTTACTGTCCACCATCCTGCAGGAATCCTCTGATGGGTAAGCCTTATGTATCAGAGTCTCGAATTTTAGTGCCCACTGTTGTAGTCTTCTCCTTGACGCTGAACTTTTGGCTTAAGCTTTGGTTCTGCCATTGAGATAGCAGTGAATTAATAAAAGCAGTCCGTAAACCATCAAAAATTTTTTACAAAGGCATAAATCTCCTCTTGCATTAGTTTTGTTATCCACAGTGTCTTTCATAGGTGTCGTTAAAATTTTCGAAAAGAACTTATCATGTGTGATAATTTTCACACTTCGACACGCTTTTGATTAGTGACACAGTAAAAATGAAATAAAATAAAAAAACTAAATGCAATTTTCTAAATTGCTTTCTTGGGGTTAGATATGAGGATATTCCTTATCATTTGAGGCATATTTTACAAAAAAATATATTCAACCGTATCATAGCTGGAGGAGCCCAAACATGGTATGTTTTGAAATTGCATTTTATTTGACTTCATTTTAATTGACTGAAATGTAACGATGTGATATATTTTTAGAATCAGAACAAAAGGTCCTTTCATTTGATACCACACATGATAAGATTCAGAACATTTTTTTTTCTACCATACAAAAAAAAGATGATTATGACCCTCACCCGTTCGACGCGGTTCGACCTAGCTCAGTGGTTAGAAGTCCTAACGCAATGATTGTTGGATTGCTAATTATATAATATACAAATTATGTAATGACATAAATACTAAAAAAAATGCATGGTTACTGAGAAATTTATGAAAATACTCTCGGGAAAATATTTAGAAACCTATATTTCAAAAGATAACTGCCTTCTATAGCAAATATAGAGTAAGAGCCCGCTTCGGCTAGGCGCACATCATATTATAAAACCAAAAAGTTTGTCTGCGCACGTCACCAATACAGGTAAGAATGATGAGCGACTATGTAATTTGGGTAGTGGTTACTTTGACAGGTAACAGGTAACAAAGGTGTAAAAAACAGCACCTTAAATACATTAAGATATAAAGCTCGGTTTTTTGATATTTTCTTTAGAATAATATTTAAAATGACGTCATCCATTGCCGGACACTTAGTATGGTTTCAACCCCCTGCCGGACACCCCCAAACTCTAAAAAATTGTGATTACACTTACGTTGTAGTATAAAAGCTGAATTTTATATATGTTTCTTGGGGGGCTATGAAAAGAAGTTACCCCAGTAGCCGGACAGTTTTCATGGTTTTTTACACCTTGCCAGAGGCCTTGAGGTCCGCCGTAAGTGCGAGCGCGAGGCAATATATATTCAGGCGGGTTTGAGTGAGATGGTGAGTTTGCTCTATTGCGATCTTTTACTGCGCACCATCTGTCGTTTACACTGTATTATGTGTTGAACTATTATACCAGTCTGTCGCAACTTAGAAAATGGAAAAATTTGTATGGAACAGGGCATAATTTTTATGGAGACTATATTTGTTTCACTCACTTCCTCTGTGTATCTCGCTCTTCTGTCTATTGTTTTTTTTTTGGTTGGTTTACGGGTGTGGAAACGAGTCCTTTAGCTTAATATCTGTGAATGTGTGTGTGAATTCTTTTTGATCTGCCATGTCGTGTCATGTCATGTGTGTCATCATATCACTTTGTTGATTAATAGTTAAGTCGAGTTTAATTTAAACTAATTTTGAATAAAATAACCACTACCCAAATTACATAGTCGCTCATCGTTCTTACCTGTATTGGTGACGTGCGCAGACAAACTTTCTGGTTTTATAATATGATGTGCGCCTAGCCGAAGCGGGCTCTTGGACTAATAGATGGCCAATGGCTATAAAAAAAAACATTTCATTATATTATTATTTATAAGCTTTCAAAATTCGTTTACAGTTGGGAAATCGGTGCAGTACATACCCTAAAAAAAGCGTGAAAACTAAACTGAGCGGTCGCCATGTTCGAATTCTCCTACCACCCCCCCTCCACCACTTTAACACTTGACGACGGACAGTTCAATAATCAGTACATTACAAGGAATCCAACGATACCACTTATAGGTATAAAGAAAAAGTACAAATAAAACTTGATTTCTAGAGGAGTTTTGACGAAAAATGCGCTCTAGATTAAGGGGCTACATGAATTTTCCGGGGTCCAGAATTCCCAGAGGTCCCATTTGAAATAAATCTATAGATATGAAACGGAGATTTTATTTAAAATTTGGTCTTGATCAGACCCTAGATAACCCTTCAAACTATTTTTTGAACTACTGTTTCCTGTTTAAAATTAGAACTTGAAGCTTTTCTACGCACATACGCCAAAAGTGGCCGTTTTTCGCAATTGTGCGTAGAAAAGCTTCACGTTCTCACTTTAAAGTGTAAACAATAGTTCATAAAATAGTTTAAAGGGTTATCTAGGGTCTGATCAAGACAAAATTTTAAATGAAATCTTCGTTTCCTTTCAATTGATTTATTTCAAATGGGGGCAGCACTGGACCCCGGAAAATTCAGGTAGCCCCTTAATAAGGATTCGGAAAAGGAGCACTACGTCCACACGCACACGGATTAAGGGCCGTGCTAGATATAATGGTATGTTTTTTACTGGGTGGTTGTCCCTTTAGAGCAGTCTTTCCCAAAGTGGGCGATAACGCCCCCTTGTGGGCGCTGGAGGCTTTAAGGGGGGCGTTAACGGGCCCAGAATAAAGTTGGGGGGCGCTGATGTGATTTAAGCAATGAGTGATTTATAACTTCAGCTATTTCATATTTTAAAATTCACTGAAATTAAAATCCTCTTACTACACAACATCCATTTATTAGTTCATATTTATATCCTTTTTTATTGTACAAATATAAACTAAAAATGTAATTAATATTTATTATTTTAATGCGTTCACAACGCTATTTATATCGTTAAAGGAATCAAACACTGAAAAAATTTCGTGTTTTAAAGTTTCGCAGGTGAGGTCCCCACTTCCGATACTCTTTATTATTGTAAAATTGTATTATTATTGCTATTTTTTTATTTAAAATTAACAATGTTAATAATTTTTATTTTTTATAAAAAATACTCTAATGTACTGGTGTATGTATTATTATTGCTCTCTCTTGTAAAAAAGTCTACTTTAGAATATAGGTTGAATTAAACTACAGGCAAGACAAATATGTGATACAGGTTTTTATGGTGAAAAAAATGGGGGGCGCTACAAAATAAAAGATTTTTTAAAGTGGGCGTTTGACAAAATAAGTTTGGGAACCTCTGCTTTAGAGAATACATAGGTATGACGACCTGTCACTTTCTGATTTTTGTTAAGTATTTATATGCCATGTAAAGGAAGATGTGATTGTGTATTTGTATTTCAGGACAAACCTGGTAATCACTCTTGTGGATATTGCGGCTTGCGGTTCGTGAAAAAAGAACATCATTAACATAATGGTATCTCATTGATTTTGTAGTATTTAATGATGTTAAAAAGTATAAATTAAATAAAAGAGTTTGTAGCACAGTTTTATTTATTTCAAGTACCTATATTATAGGTCCCAAAACAAGACCAGTTATTATATTACATATACATAATAAAATTTATAGAACAACAAAAATAAATGTAACAAGTTACCAATCAATATACAGCTTACGTTTAAGTATTGTTAGGAAAACTATTTAACAATACTGAAATATTTATATTTTTAGTGGGATGCACAAAATATACCTACATATAACTGCGAATATGTTTAAATCTAGATACATAATAAATCGACAAACAGGTTTTCAACACTTTGAATTCAACTTGGAAATGTTAAGGACGGGATATAATACATACACAAATAATATTATCTTACAAGTTAAAATAACTGGTTTAGATTGTTAACAATAACTAAATATTTTTTTCATTAAAATAAATCAATTATTCAAGATGTAACAGGATTCACACATTATTTTGGTATATGTTCCTTGGGGGAAGTTGTTCAGTGTGTAACTGAATCAGGAGGGGTATATGCCATTTCAACTTTCAATATATATATATATATATATATATATATAACATATTACTAGCATACAATTAAGATTTTAACAATTGTGTAAGTACCTACCTAAGTATTCATCAAAAAAACATTTTTTTTTCAATTACCTACATGTTTTAATTTTCATTTGCTTTCAAATTTTCATTTCTGATTTCATTTCTGATATCAATATTAGACTGCAACAGTTCCTTAAGCTTTTCGTTGATGTCATCAGTTTTTTGTTCTAGAAAATCCAAAGCTGTATTCAATTCATCCAGCTTTGAGTCTAACATATGATACTCTGAAACAAACAGTAAAAAAATTAAATCTGCTAAGGCCATATGTATTTTTTAATTAATTTTTAATACTAAAATATATAGCTAGTCCGAGTCCAGCCATAGACTTTAAACTACAAGATTTATAATAATTAGAGACCGGATTATATGCATTTGCTTATTCGCATATGCATTTGCATATTTTAGCCATTCTCAGCGGTAATAGCATATTACCTAAGATCTAGTTATGATGCATATTATCGGTACATTTACAATATTTTTCACTTACCCTGTGTTCCGAAAT
This sequence comes from Acrobasis suavella, assembly GCA_943193695.1. Taxonomy (NCBI): domain Eukaryota; kingdom Metazoa; phylum Arthropoda; class Insecta; order Lepidoptera; family Pyralidae; genus Acrobasis; species Acrobasis suavella. The sequence goes on from OW971929.1 coordinate 12,338,730, forward strand.
GCGACCAAATTTAATATACTCGTAATAACAGTCACAAAATATTAGGGATATTGAGTAATAATTGTGACTTTTTACTGCATTTCGGAACGCAGTCAGTAGCCGCGCGCGTCTTTTGTTTTGACAGTTACGATAATAAAATGAAAGAGACAGAAGAACGTCGCGCTGTAGTATTTGAATTCTCTTTGCTCGCCTACTACAAAGTCGTTCCAGCTATTACGCATATGAATTGTTACTTGTTCATACTTGACGTGCGTGCTCAATGATCTGCAGTTTAGTTTTTTTTATTTCTTTGGGACGGCAGATCTTTTGCCAGAAACTATATAAGTGCTAACATAGCACCCAAGTTCAAATTCTGCCCAGTTACCTCAGTGGATGTGGAGCGAACTTTTTCCACTTACAAAAATATTCTAAATGACCGTAGACACAATCTTACCACTGAAAATTAAGAAAAATATTTGATTGCGTACGTTTACAAAATTTTTAAATTATTTTAATGTCGTATAATGTTACTGTACCTATAATGGCCTATCAAAAATGATTTACTAATCAATTGTATGCCGATTTTCAAATTAAAAAAAATGCATACTTACTTTTCTCTTTTTTGGGGATTCCTAAAATGTATCAGTTAATTTCGCATATTCTGCCAATTTTCGAGCATATTTCAAGCATTTTTCACGCATATAACAAGCTTTCTATGTTGCATATAATCCGGTCTATAATAATAATATACTGTTGAATGTTTTGTTTGTCCTAGCGGCAACAAAAGTAATTTCATGAAATTTTTCCATGCTGGTCTGGGAGAAAAGGAAAAATTAAAAATGTACCAGCTGCTTCTCTTTTTGCGCAAATCGTAAAAGACGATCGAGGAATGGAAGAGATTTGAATAATTTCAAACAGGCGATGCGGCTAGCAACCCGTCACTATTTTGTTTCCATTTTCCATCCTAACCCCCCATCATCACGCTAAGCGTGGCCTTTTGGGTTTTACAGCCTGGGCTCTGACTCCCACGTCAGGGAAGAGACTTGATCATGTATTTGCATAAAAAAATTATAAACTATTTGCTTTTAGTGGCACCTATACACGACGAAAAAAGAATACGGCTTTTCCTGAACTAAAGGTTTCCTTCGGCAAGATTGATATTTGTGGTCCTAACATGGGTATTGTGGTTTTAGGGTTGTACTGTAAGGTATAATTATGCGTACGTGTGTATGTATATATGTATGTGTGGAGGTTTCCTCTATTTATTAGTGACAAAATATGTGTACGTTATTTATATAAATGACATACCATATCCTGTAGAAAATCAACTATAGTAAAAGGAAGTACAGGGAAAAACCACACTGCAGAGTGTGGCACAGCATATTTTAAACAATATGGTAAGCAGTGTATCGGGGATTATGACTGGGGAACTTAGTTGTCTGGTTAAATAATGTTTAATAAACAAAATTTGGCCACTTGATAGTTTTATATTAGGTAATTAATTGACCAGCTTCTCAATCGTACTTTTAGAACGCACACAGGAAACATGGACTGCGAAATAATGTTAAAAACAATAATGGTAATACGTGGACACAAAAAAAATTGCAAGATTTTATATTTAACTTATGTATATTTATACCAAAAATGATATTGCAAGATTATGTTGTATATTTATATTTCTTTTTATTATATTAAAATTATTTACAGTAAGCAATTGTTCATAGGCAAATATAGTCTCTGATCACGTCAGAGGGTAAAGAGAAAAAAAACATGGGTATTCGAAGTAGAGCCATCTGGATTTTTCATGCAGGTTGGGGAGGAGAGTATTTAGCCTTTATGAAGTCCGAGTTTAATGACTGCGTAAGTTTAGGGACATAGCCAAGTTTGGTATCATTTCCGCATATATCATTTATTGGGTCGATATACACGCTGACTTTTCATTGGTTTTGGAAAAAAGAATGACATGTAGTAAATAAATTCCTCTATCTATATACGTGATCCAAATTTATGTATGACTTATGATAAAAAAGTTATAAAAATGATTTTCGATCGAGACTACGTATTAACGCCCGTTCATAACTAACGCGTGACGTGCCCCCGATTAACTCGAAATCTAGCCGGCCACCGGTACTACTAATTGACTGAGTTTACTTTCGAGTTTTAGTCAACATATTTTGTTTCTGAATTTTTATTTTTGACTAGCTAATTAGGTTTTACTAACGATCCTTATGACTTTTTTAAATTATATCAAAAATATATCCTCCTAACGAGCCCTTTCATTTGATAAACACAGTAAAGTCTGCAAAACCTTTTTTAAACTTTCTAATTTGTCCCCCGAAAATTACACTTATTTAAAAAAAATACTTTGCTCATCTGTGTTGAAGTCATAGGATTACACCATCCTACCAAATTTCACCTGATTTGGTCCAGTAGATTCGAAGCAAATTAGCAGTGTCAGACAGACGGACAGACAGACAGACGCACGAGTAAAAATGGGTCGAGGGCATAAACAAATTGGGCATAAACAGGCGTATTGGGCAAACAAGAGTTTACGCCAAAATAAATGCCTGATCGCTGGGCAGAAACAAATAATTTAATTTAAATTAAAGTAGGAGGAACTTAATGGGGATTTTGTAAATAATAACTATAATAAAATAATTTGGTCATAAAATAATACAGTCGTGTTAAATCACAATAAATCTAGCTTCTCCCAATAAATTCTAGTTTTTATGCGCTCGCGTTAAGTCGACTCCGACTGGACTGCCGAAAAACTGATATATTGCCTACGCTGACTAAGTCATTAAAATATCAATTGCTTTTCATTGTTAATTCATTAGTCATGATCTAATTGTTTTGTGCTCAAATTAAAAAATAATCAAAAAAATCTGTGCAGTGCATATACCTACGGACATTTATGCAATGCGCCCATTATACCCGGGCATGGGCATACACCCATGTCTACGCACGTGTGATCCTGTAAGGGTCAATTTTTAATTTTTTGTATGGACTCTAAGAAATGTTTTAATAATTGACTTAAAAATATTACTCTTCGCGGAGCCCGTCTTTATATTTAAGATCACGTTATAAAAGATTTAAAATAAATAAAACGTTGTTTATGATGAGGTTGTATTTCTGCTTCTATGTTTAGCATTGTTAAGTCAATTACTTGTGCAATTGTTGTTTGGTGTTTTAAAATAAAATAAGAAAAGAATTGTTGTTTTTCAAATTGGTTTATTCATATTATTAAGGAATATGGATTATTCCATGTGCTAATAGTAATTTAACAGGTTATGGGCCGCCCCATATTCCTTTTTTCGGTTTCAGTTTTGTTTTAGAGCAGCTTAAATAAATAGCAAAATGGCTTTAATGAAGGTTAAAGAAATGATAGCCAAGAATGGAAATGGAAGATGGAGATAATTTTCAGAACTAGAAATTTCGGATGGAGTTATTTTTGGAGGCCAAGGGTCTCGGTGATATTTTAAATAGTGTTAAGGTAAAAGAGGAAAATAAAAGACGAGATGCGGAAGTTCGTTCAATAATTGTGCAATGCATTGGAGATAGATATTTGAATGCTGTGAAGGGATGTAAAAGTGCGCTCGAGAAAACACCTTTACAAGAAAAAGTGTAACGAATAAATTTAATTTAAAAAAGTTAATTTATTTGAAATGTGAAAGTAACAAATTACAAGTTTTTTTTTTAAATTTGATAAGTTGATAAACAATAGTGAAAATATTTTTAGAATGGATGAATCTGATAAAGTTGTTCATCTATTACTAGCTTAACCAGAAAAAAAATGACAATGTTACAACAGCTTTAGAAGCAATGAAAGAAGATTTAACTTTAGAGAAAACGAAAATGATATTACTTGATGCAGAAATAAGATTGGACTCTTTAGTTTCACAAAAACGTGAAAATGCGTTTAATTTAGAATGCTGGTATTGTAATTAAAAGGGTCACAAATCTATATATTGTCGCAAAAATGTTGCTAATAGGCAGTATTATAATCTCCAGCGAGGAATTCCGATACGAGGCAGTGAATTTTATAGACGTAGTCGAGGCAGATTCCAAAGCCGTGGTCGTGGTGGTATTTATAGAGCAACGACATCAAGGGATAATGCAATAATAGGCTACGAAGAAGAAACAAAGGATGAAATGGGTTGTATGATTGACGAAGAACTCAATCTAAACTGTAAGGAGCTTTTTAATAGTTCAATTTCTTTTGTGGTAGACTCAGGTGCATTGCAAAATTTTGTTTTTGATGTTTATGTACACTTTATGACAAACATAACGAAATTAGAATGTCCTATAAAAATAAACACAGCTAATGGCGACAAGTTAATTGCTTACCATAGTGGAAAGTTATCGGTCAAATTTGGAAATACTAAGATAACTATTCAAGGGCTCATTGTACCAAATTTAGTTTATAATTTATTTTCTGTGAGAAAGCTACAAGAAAACCCGAATGAAATTGTATTTAAAAGAGGATACGCAAAGATAACATTTTTTGAAGGTTCTGTTTTATGGGCGTATAATAATGAGAAATTGTATATTTTACAGGGTAAAATTATAGCAGATAATGAAGATGCAGCGTTATATTTAGATGATGGCATGTTATGGCACAGACGTTTAGGTCATACAAGTAGCAAAACATTACAAAGACTACAGCTACCTGCTTACAATAAAATCTGTAATGTATGTATTTTTGCGAAATGAAAGGTATAGTATTAGAATATAGTTTACCGTATTCGCCAGCAAGCAATGGAGTTGCAAAAACAATGAATAGAAGTTTATACAATAAGGCAAGGGTTATGCTCATTGAAACTAATTTGCCAAAGAATTTGTGGGGTGAAGCTATAAAATGTGCAGCTTATCAGTTAAACCGGTGTACATCTATAGCTATCAATTTTAAAACTCCGTGTGAAATGCTGTATAGGACAAGAGATTTAAGCAAACTTCGTGTATTTGGTGCAAAAGAAGGATATGCAAGGACGGGGTATAATTTATGGGATCCTAAAGAGAATAAAATGTCAGTGTCACGAGATGTAAGATTTGATGAAGGTGATATTGTATACAATGAAAGCAACGAAATTATTTACAAAAATGACGTGCAAATAGTTATAATTTCAGAAGAGAATCTAAATTATGATCGAAATGCAGAAACAAGAAATAACAATGAAGACATTAAAAGTGAGATTGAAGTTGATAATACAAACTTTAAAGGTGATATAATGGAAGCAGAAGAAATATTTGAAGATTGTTCTAATAATGATATAATTGTAAGCAACGATATTATTAATGAAGATGTAATAAGAACGAGAAGTAGAAGAATAGTTAGGCCTCCGAAAAGGTTAGAAGACTATGAAACACATGTAGCTTACTGTTTACGTACAGGTGATCCAGGTTCTTATAAAGAGGCAGTCGAAAGGGGCAAAATTGGCAAGAAGCAATAACTAAAGAATTATACTCTTTGGAATGTTTGGAAACATGGGAAAAGACAATATTACCAAAGGATAAAAAAGCTATAGATACAAAATGCTATAGATGGGACTAAAAAGGCTGGGTTGGTGGCAAAGGGATTTCAAGAAGAAACTCTATTTAATGTATATTCGCCAGTAGCTCGCATACCTACAATTCGTATGATGTTGAGTCAAGCAGTACAAAATGAAATGTATATGAAACAACTGGATGTGCCAACAGCATTTCTAAATGGTTTTCTTAAGTAAGATGTGTTTATAAAACCACCTCAAGGGGTTAATATTGAAAAAAGGTTTTATTTTGAAGCTCAAAAGATCTCTCTATGGATTAAAACAAGCCCCAAAGTGCTGGAATGAAAGATTTCATACCTTTTTGGTTGATAAAGGATTTATTCAATCAAAGCATGATTTTTGTTTATATAGTTCGGAAAGTGTATTTTTACTAGTTTATGTTGACGACATTATATTAATGTCAAAAGATATTTCTAACCTGATTCAAGTGTATGAACATTTAAAAAATGAATTCAATGTGAAGGATCTTGGGGAGGTGAGTACGTATTTAGGACTAAATATTGCGAGAACGAAAGAACGGAATCGGCAATAGATAGACTGCTTGAAAAATTCAATATGACGCATTGCAAAGGTGCTGAAACACCAATGGAAGTATATTTCACAAATATTGACACTGAACCAATTTTTTTAGACGTACCTTATCGCGAACTTACCGGTTGTTTCGATTTTTGTTTTTTAAACTTTTTTAATTAGCCAGAAAAGAATCATTTTTATTCGTTTAATTATCATGCTTTTATTCGTTATTTTAAATTACGAATAATGTATTTTATTAAAGACTCAACTCATAAATTTTAACCTATTGTGTATGACTGTATTTGAGGCTGATTTCGATCAAATTACACTAAGGAGGTTCAAAATTGGTTTGAAACGCTATACATTGAAATCAACAATACAAATACACACTTGTAGAAATAAGCAGTAACTATTTAAATATGATTACTATTTTAAGTTGTTTATCTATAGTTTCTTTGTGTAAATTAACTATTAACATTACGAAATAAAAAATTAATATATACATACACCGCAACGTATTTTGGACTTTTGTTTTTGGACCGATTGCCTTCAAAATCAATATCTGGGGGTCAATATAGTCTCTTATAATTAATCTATGATCGAAATTAACAAAATTGGTCGCTATTTTAAATTTTTTTGTTACTGGACCGATTGCCTTCAATATCGATTTCTGGACGTCCTTGTGGACCCTAATATTGAATCTGTGCTCAAAATTTGAAAAAACTGGCCGCCATTTTAAACATTTTTATTACTGCGCCGATTGCCTTCAAAATCGATATTCGGAGTCCCTGTGGCCTCTTATAACGAATCTATGATCGAAATTGAAAAAAATGTCAGATTATAAAAATGTCAAACGAGTTTAAAACGCCAGAGTCTATGAATGTCAGATTCTATAAATGCCAGATTCTACAAATGTCAGATTCTATAAATGCCAGATTCTATAAATGTCAGAATTTTGATTACAACTATTGATTATATCATACCTTACGAGTACCTATGTATAAAAAATTTGTAAATTTCTAAAGATTGTCTAGTTTTAAAACGGGTTTTTGCCAAAAGTGGCTACTTTTGGCGAAAACCCGTTTTAAAACTAGACGGACTATTAGTAATAATTTCAAAGGTTATTCATAAAATAGTTTAGAGGTCTTTCTAAACAGTGATACAAATCAAATTTTTAATTATCACCATATTTAGTTTTAAACAATTTATTTCAAATGAGGGCGCTACTTTAGCTACCACTTCGTCTTAAGCAAAATTTTGAAAAGACCTCATGTAGGTTTAAATTGTTCTAACGTGATTGAAACATGGACTAAATGGTACAATTATCAATTACATAAATAAGTGAAGAAACTTCCTACCTGAAACTTCATTCGTTACCGCTGAGCAAGGGAATAAATAAGAATAACGATACATTTCCCTCTTGCATACTTGTATAGCAAAAAATCAGGTCCTTCCTCCTACTACAAGTAGAAAATTTTTAAAAAAATGATTTAACTGGACCCCACTTGACCCTGAACATACTAAATATGTTTTTTTCTCATCTGTACCTATAATTTGAAAAATTATTAAATTTTATGCCGAAAATGCCTAACATCAGCTAATACTCTTCACACTGCTGAATCGATATACAGTAGAATTCCAATTATCCGAACTCCGACTATCGGAATCGCCGATTATCCGAATCACTTTCAGAAAAAAAATTGTCCAAAAAAAGTCTAAGTGCGCTATTATTCTTCCCCCCGCGAAGCCAGTGTTTGCGCGTTCGCTCACTATTGTCCTTCCCTCCGCGAAGTCAGTGTAGGCACAACGGCAAGTTAAGACAAGTTCCGGCGCATTGCAGTCACGGCGCACCTGTCATTGTTTGTTTTGATTAGCCAGTGTGCTATTGACCTTGCTCGAGGACGCTACTCTTTCGCTACGGCTTACTTTTGTTTATGCGTGTACATATTTAAAACATGTGAAAATATCATGTTTCTTTCATTTAATTCAATAAAAAAATAGTGCAATATCAAAACGTAACTTTTTTTCTCTCCAATGGCAATTTTAAAAAAAAAACTCCGATTATCCGAATATTTGATTATCCGAATGGGTCCCGGTCCCCATTAATTCGGATAATTGGAGTTCTACTGTAATATATCGTTTGGTATACCAATAGCTGAGTGAGAACCACCGCAAGGAAAATTACTGTCACGTAAAAAAACCGCATCGGAGGCGGTCGAGAGCTACGATGCTACAGATAGACAGACATATTCACAAACATTGGGGTCAAACTTATAACACCCAATTTTTGCGTTAGGGGTTAAAAGTCGATGAAAAACGAAGGCTCTTTTTAAATAGGTAACAAAACACAATCAAAACTACTTTTACCTACAATAAAATTAATCAAATAACCAAACATACCATCAGAACCAATTACCACCATAATTTCGGACCTCTAGTACAAAACTGAAGATGTAATCTGATCAACCTAAGATACACTAATACACTCCAAAATGTAACTCTTTTTCCGATGCAATCAGTAGAAAAAAGAACACTAGTACACTGTAACTATACAATGTAACTCTCTTTCCGACGTAATCGGTAAAAAAGAGATGGGTTAGTTTAAAAAAAATATTCGTTATTTGGAATAACACATAAAATCATGATATTTTATTTGTGGCAAAATTATTCACATTCATATTTGTGAATAATTTTCCACAAATAAATTTTTAATTATTATCTAGATATTTTTTTATTCAAATAATGCCCAACTCTGTCCACACTCATAAAATGTATAAGTCCATTCCAACTCACTAATAAGAAGATTTATATCTTACATAGTTTACTTTTGAATTATGCAAATGTGAATCCGTGCTGTGTGAATCATCCTTAATTCATATGAATATGATACATAGTAACTTAGCCAATGCATCTATAAAGTGAGCTGGAGGCCAAGATCCTTAAGAAGCTTACATCAAAAATCTTGGTGGCTCTACTTCTTCATTCAATCCCTGGACTCTAAGGACCAATTGTGCCAAAATGCCAAAGGAAATCTTTGGTTCACAAAACCCAGTTTTATATGTTGTACACCACTATGGTTCACAAGAGACAGGTGTATGTTACTCTACCAGGAAGACTAGAGATGAGCGGCAAAAAGGAATTCAGGACAAAGTAAAAATGGAAGGAATGGGAAGAAAAATAAAACATAAACCTGAGTGCTCCTTTTTTGAAATTGGTTAGTAACATTAAGAATGCGTCTTTTCCTGAACCAAAGGTTTCCTTCAGCAGGATTCATCTTTGTATTCTCAAGATGAGTTTTTAAAGTAAAGCCACAGGAGAAGCAGGAATTCAGCTTTAACAGTCCAATAATATTGTGGTCAATATACAGTAAACACATAAGAATTATTATATTAATTTATAAAGTTGAAAAAAATAAAATTAACTTATTTTTTACACTTTAACCGATTCAATGTGCATCCATTTTCAAAAACTTCTAGCTGTGGCGTGATCAACTTTTTTATGACATGACTAGCATGGCTAACACCATAGCAGTTGATGCGACGCCTTTTGTCCCATCAGCCCTGTGCATAAGAAACCGTACAGTTTTTGATTCTTTTTAATGAATTAGAGTTGATTAAGTTCAGTTGACACCAAACCTCAGAAGTATTTGGCAGGCAATATGTTTTAAGTGTGTTTTTAGTTGCTTAGCCAGGTACGTGTTTTGAAATAGCAGATATGTAATTATTTTAAACAGAAGTCACAAACCTTTATATTAATACCTTTTTCTATAATTAGTATTTGGGCCAATATAGTGGTTTATATGAATGATTTTATAGTTTTGTATGCTTAAATTACATAAGTAGGTACCTAAATAAGATTCATTAGTTAAATAGAATAAAATTTATTTTATAAATTATGAACATTTAACTAGTGAACCTACAACCTGTTTTATGTTTTATTTTTTTTATGATATAGGTATTTAAGATAACATATTTGTGGTAGCCTTAGCAAATAAGTACTCTGAATAAGATTTTTAAATTGTACGTTTTAAATAAATCTTTGTATTTATTAAGGAAGTTTTAACATTTAAAAAATGACATCTTGCCTGTCATTCGGAGTTTTCTGAGATAAATTTTCTCTGAGAGTACTACAGTGAGAAACTCTCACTGTAGTACTCTCTGAGAAAATTAATTTCTAGATGTCTCTAATTTGCTTGTACTGAGTATGTCTCGTGATTGGATTGGCAGTGAGAGTTTACTAAAACGGATATCAATGTGGCTGGCTTTCTGATTTAAGTGCTATATTGAAGTTTACAATCAGCCTATCTCTGAGGGAATGAGAATGCTTAACGTATATGAACAAGATAAAGAAACCAAAGCACACCTTCATTCAAATTTTCTTCGTCATTTTGATTTCCGCTTGGCTCAATGTCTTCGCCGTCCACTGATTTATCTGCACTTCTCGCTTTATCATCATGACCTGCCATATTACCAAACTATATACGGAAACGAAGAACGAACTAAATAAGTTTCTTGATGAAAACGACTCCGATACCTACTTAATTGTAAATTAAGCGAGTACCTAGGTACCTACGTAGATAGGTAAAAATAAAAATATTGACAATTTGACATTGACAAAAGGATTAGGTTGAGTGTTGCCATGGAAGACAACCTGATTCCCTCCGTAGGAAGGTAGGGTAAAACTGGGTATTACGTAAAACTGGGGACGCAGTTTTGAAATCACTTATCAGAGTTGTCACATTACGAATGGTTTACGCGAGCGTTTCCAAACGGGCGCATTTTTAAATGATCTTATGCGAAGAGTTTACAACGAGTGGTCTCGACCACCTGAATTTTGACATTTGTAGCATAGATATGTCAAAGAAACCTTTTATGGAGAATCCATTCCGATTCATGCCGCTTTTTCATTCATGGTAAAATTCTTAGAAAACCATAGAAATATTTTCTAGATTTTCTGTGGAAACAAGTGATTTCAAAAATGCGGCCCCTGGCCTTTTGCAGTAAGTTAACTGTATACATTTATCTTTAATTGTATAAAATAAGAGTATCTCTAAAATTACACTATTTGTTAAACTGCTAAATAACTAAATCTTTTCCTTTCAGTCTACTTTTCTACGGAATGACCACTGGCATTAAAATGACACTCATTTTTTGACAGTCGGATTGTCCCGCTAAAATTACAGTTTTGTTGCCAATGACCAATGGCATTAGTGGAGTGGTTATTAAAAAGAAGTAAAATTTTGTTTTCTTTGAAGAAACTGTATTGAAATAAAGATAATTGTCTTAAAATTATGTTATGGTCAGTTTTGTATACTTTATAAAAATATCATGATTTCTTTTAATCAGATATATATTTCCACATTTTATATTCCCACTTCACACCACCATTTTTACTAAACACAGATATTTACTTAAAAAGACTACAAACAATATATCTATTAAATTTTTATCACGAAAACTATTTACCTTCTATGTCAAGGACAAAAATATAATTCCCTTCATCGATTTAAATTTAAAATAGGAAGTTTTTTTCCTTTTACAAACCAAAGACTAAAACCAGCCAACATAAAAATTCAACTTTATAACAAATTGTGAAGTTTTAATGATTCGATTCAATATTTCAATAAAATTTATTTATCAACTTACAGTAACTAGCTAACTAGGTCAGTTACTAAATTTTTTCACAAATAATGAATTTCAAAGTAAAATAGACTTTATTGCAAACATTTTAAAGTCGGATTTCTAATAAAAAATATTAATTTATTTAATAAGATTTACCAGTTGGCATAGGCGGCCAGTTACTAAATTCTTATGCACTTGCGCTTAGAGAACGGCGATAAAATTACCTGTATGTAAATGATCTGACGTTGACAACTTGGTATGAAATCGAAAGAAAACATCGACAATTATCAAGTGATACGAATATCGAAAAATAGAAAAATGGTTTTTGACTTTAACTTAGAACAGACTAGCACTTCAAATTCAGTAACTGGCTGCCTAAATAAATAAATAATGTTTTTTTTTCTTTCGCAGATAAATACTATTGGATTTTTTTATAATACATATAAAGTTAAGTGTAAAAAACACCCATATAAAAAACCATATATCTAGCTCTGTAGTAGGTAATGAATTATCATACTAAGTACAAACCCACTCACACTCACAATTCATGTTCCAGAAGACAAGATGAATTTTTTTGCAGTTACTTAAAAACATCTTCAGATGGTGATACTGAAGATTTCTTCTTCTTAAGGTGCCTCTCCAACTAGTGAAGGTTGGCAATGAGCTTGGTGTAGTCTTCTTTGATCTTAACTCGACGGAATAGCTCAGCAGCGCTATTCCGTCGAGTTAAGATCAAAGAAGACTATCCCGGTCCAGTCTCGGATGTTTTGTAGCCAGGATTTCTTTCTCGTTCTAACCTTTCTTTTTCCTGCGACTTTGCCCATAATTATAGGCTGAACAAGATCGTATCGCTGATGTCGTAGAACATGACCCAGGTATGAAATTTTACGCCTTTTTACCGTTAGCGCACTCTTATGCGCTTTTGGCCGATTCATTGAAGATTTCTGCAACTCCGTATTTAAAGACGTTAAAAAAATATGTGTTTTAGTTCAGTCAAATACGGTCTATTTACAAGAAAATATTTTTTTGTTTTATGAAATACTTTTTTGTTGCTACACTTTTGTTGGGAATAAGAGATATTCTATTTGTTTATTATTTAATTATATTTTTGATCTCAAGAAAGCCCAAATATCATAAAATTGTATTGTGGCCAGTATCCAAATTTACTTTGGCCAGTAAAATATTTTTTTTGGCTAGTTTCTGAAAAGTCGTGTTTTATTTATAAAAATATATACTTATTTTGTATCCTTTTGTCTCTATTTAACTTGTATATCCACAAAATTAAAATAGAACATGCGTCTTACACTAACATATTTTTTTTTCTGAAATTATGTTCGCAGAAAAATTAAAGAAAAAAGCTTAATTATAGGTTTTAATTTTATTAGTTAGGTAAAAAGTTATTTTATTTTAACTTTGCGTCATATGGGCGATCGTCGGAGTCTGAAATATTCAGATGCTGAATCTAAAATTATAACTTTCAGCACGACCGAAATCCACTGTATTATATTCAGCATGCTCATTTTGTATGATTTCTGATACGCGTGAAACTAACTACAACAGGATAGCAATTTTACAAGCTTTTATTTAGTTTCTCATGTTTTATTGTCTGTCACTGTCTGTCTGTAATCAAATCTTGCAAGACTTTTGACCCACTTCTCGGTTCATTATTGAGCTGAAAATGCTGAAATTTTGCAAGCATGAGTATATCTCGTGAAAGTGAGAAACCTATGGGCTAAGCATGTATCTTATCAGGCGAGGGTGTCCAATAACTCTATCTCGTTATCGGATCTTCATCGTTTGAAATATCAAAGGAAAGGACTTTTTATGAGAATTTTATATATTTTTATAAAATTTTTGTTAGATCGGTATTTTTGAAGTTAGTTATGATGTAAGTCATGTAAGTCAGTAACACAAAGATGCATTGGTACACATTATATAAATCAGAAAATCAAAGACAAAAATGCCAACCCGGTTCGAGTCCCACGTCAGCAAGTTTTGTTTATATAATTCGTATCAATGTTTTCAGACTTAAAAAATCGTGCGCAATGTCATATATGTAGGAAAAAAATGGGAGAACATAGTAAATAGATGATTAGCGTAAACCATTCGACATGCGACAAGTGATTTCATTTCAAAAATGCGTCCCCGATTCACCTTCCCGCTTCCCGTAACTGCTGCTAAGTGATATGATACGTTTGCAACACTTAAGTATGCATAGATAAAAATCCTCTACATGGTCGTGTGACTATGGGTTTAAATTCTATGGTGTGATTAAGCCGACCAGAAATCCTACCATTATCTCTTATAGCAGCACTTAAAATCGTTTTCGTGCTGTCAAATAGACGTGATGGTAGGAATAGTCGATACAAAAAAAGGTGAATGGTTTTGTGATGTCAACCAAAACAAACCTGTTTAAGGGCTGCTATAAAGGTGTAATGGTAGCATTAAACAATGCAGTTCAGTTTAAGTGCTGCTATAAGAGATAACGGTAGGATTCCTGAGATAAGAAATATAAAAAGATACCTTTATTAATTAGTCATTTAAGTAACTAATTACTGACATTAGCAATCCTACTCACACGGCGAAAATGATTTTTGCTATGAGTGACTGAAATAAGTATGTAATCGTTCTTGATTTTATCGTGGTGTCACTAAATGAGTGTCATTAATGTCAAACTGATGTCTTTTTATCCTGTGAAATTAAATATCGGTCATAGATCCTTTTCTTGGTATCATTGTGTTCCAAGTCAACTTGGTTGGATAAAAATGACAGGTGCCATTTAGATGTCTTTCTTCTTGCTTGGGCCGCGCGGCCGGACCTGCGCCTATCGTCACGAAGCTTCGTGCTATTACACGATACACGCAAATGTGACCAGCCGTTATCGGGTATCGTCCCGAATATTCGGACTTCGTGTAGTTATCGCGCGGGTGGCGATACATCAAAGGATTTATGCACGCTAACAATTTGCTCTGCGTGGTCGCACTTGCGTTGTTCGTTCATCACTACTTCGTTTGTGATTTTGACGTTTGTTTTCAACTTGTTCGGACGGTGCTGTGCGACGGTGCCACGGTTGTTAATGCGTAAAAATGGAGTGGAACGATAAAATAGTGTTAAAATTTTTAGCTGTTTTTTTCCAAGTTTTTTTTAGGTTTCAATAAATGAATTATGTAATTGTTAGCACACATGATAAAGAAAACAAAGTCGTCGTCCATATTTAAAACACGTAGATGACGCCATCTTGGATTATTGCCAGATAGTTCGTGAAAAATAACGAAGCCGCTAGTGTGACCAGTTTTTAGGGTTTATTGCCTAAAAGCATGTTGTCTCACCTAAAATTGTGTTCGGGCGAAGCAGTGAGGTGGAATGCACGATAATTCATAGTAAACCGAGCGAGTAAAAACATACGTAAAGTCCTTTGGGAAAAAGAGATTAATGCAAAAACTAGTGCAGTAATCAATTACATTTCAAGTTTATTAAAATCTTCGATAATTAAGCCGCTGTGGACTTAAAATAACGAATCCTTGATGGTTCATAACTTTTTAATTATGGTTCATAGCTTTTATAATTATTTTACTATTCTGTATCCGTAAAGACTGTATGTGTCAAACAGTAAAGGAAATCCTCTCCGAAATTTGTATAGAAAAAGTATCAACTAGTTCACTCTTAAAATCGGATTGCGTACACAACTACAAATAGAAATGAAATTTTGGTTTTTGTTTGGATTCTATTACTAATTCAACTGAGGTATTCCATCAAGGTCACCTAGACCATTCCACATAGGACCTAATATTCGCAAGTGCTTTTCATGGACTTAAATTTATTTTTACATTTTATCCAAGAAGAGCACAGAAGATGAAAAATTAGCAATTTTTTTAAATCGTTATTATTAAAATGTAGGTACTAATATATTTTTCATTTTTCTTTAATGACACCTAGTCACAATTCTTTTGTACGAAGTACATATGCGTTATTCGTATGGCCTTTGTCTGACGGCCTTGGGCTATGTTTATCCCGTATGTTATAGAGACGTGATAATATATCTGAATATATGCGTAATTACTTAACGTTTTAGTGAATTATATTGCTTTTATTCATAATAAAAATTAAAATATTTAATTCCCAACACTAGGCTGCTGATTTATAGGTACTCTTCGTGGTCAAAAATAGGTGCCTTTGGCTAAGTGCCATTCGCGCAAGTGCCATACAGACGAGTGCCCTAAGTGGAATACCTCATTCAACTTTTAAACAAGTTTAACTTCCATGGTGCTTATTATAAATTACGAGAAAGAAAATGTACGGTACCCAACATAATGAGTAAGCAATACTTTATTGTAGAGCAAAAAATAATAATAATTAATATGTAGCATGGGCAGTCTTATCTCTAAAAGCGAATTTCTTCCAGACAACCGATGTATGGAGAGAATGTGGTGACATGCCACCATTTTTCAAAGACAAGTCCCACTTATAAGATCGGTTTTTTTATTTCAAAAATAAGTTTTTTAATACATTTTTGTCCCGCTTTCTAACACTACGCGACCTCTGTGCGGGCGCGTGCGAGCACGCGAGTCGAAACAAAGTGCCGCAACAGACGGGGCGCAAGTTGCGTCGCGTAACAGCTAGAGATGGGCAGTGGATAGTACTCAATCTTCCCATTTGAGTATTTACTCACTAGATTTAATAAGTAGAGTAAATAGAGCGTGCTCATGTATTGGCATCGCATTTGATGTCTGTTTACTTGTTTTTACGTAAAATTACGTCTATGCACACCTCCCACCAAAAAATGATAATTAGTCAAGAAGTCTACTTTCAGTGTATGATTGGTATGGTATTTTCATATAATTTAGCATCGCATATAACGTTTACCTACATTTTAAGCATATTATGGCGTACGCACACACTTTCCGACAAGAATTGCAAGTGTATACTAGATTTAAGTTTCAAAATTGTCATGAAAACATGAAATAATGAATATGAATATAAATATGAGTCGCAACTCATATAAATCGATTTACTCACCAAATGGATAAATAAGGATATTTATCGGGTATTTACTCAATCTACTAAGCAAAAACACTCAAATGGGTTGATTGAGTATTTATGCATCGCCCATCACTAGCTGTTACGCGGCGCAACTTGCGCCGCGTCTGTTACGGCCCAAACGGGACGCAAGTTGCGTCGCGTAACAGCGCAAGTTGCGCCGCGCAACTCGCGCTCCGTGTGGCCGCTCTACCCGCGCAAGATGCGCTAAGTACATAATGTCACACACAGATTATTTGGTCAATTTAGCTGGCCAAAAGACAGTATTGTCTTAGTGGATTGTACTGTCAATGTTTTCGTCTGAATGAAGGCAATCATTGTCAAAGTGCATTATTCCGTCAATGGCTTTGGTTGAATGAAGACAAAGAATTGTCTTAGTGAATTGTCATGTCAATGACGTTGTCTGAATAAAGACAATCACTGTCATAATAGATTTTTGTGTCAATGGCTTCGTCTAAATGAAGACAATCATTGTCTAAGTAGATTGTCCTATCAATAGCTTTGTCTGAATTAAGACAATGATTGTCTTAGTGGATTGTCATGTCAATGGCGTTGTCTGAATGAAAATAATCACTGTCCAAGTGGATTCCAATAAGACAATTAACTGTTTAAGTAGGAAATGAAATGTCTGAAATGCTATGTAAGCGCGTAACGCGACGCAAGTTGCGCGACGCAATTTGCGTCCCGTATGGTTCGGCACTTACACGATACACGCAAATGTGACCAGCCGTTATCGGGTATCGTCCCGAATATTCGGACTTCGTGTTGGTTATCGCGCGGGTGGCGATACATCAAAGGATTTAAGGATGCTAACAATTCGCTCTCCGTTGTCGCACTTGCGTTGTTCATTTTGAAGTTTGTTTTCAACTTTTTCAGACGCGTGCTGTGCGACGGTGCCACGGTTGTTAATGCGTAAAAATGGAGTGGAACGATAAAATGGTGTTAAAATTTTTAGCTTTTTCTTTCTATGTTTCTTTTTAGGTTTCAATAAATGCATTATGTAATTGTTAGCACACATGTTATGCTTTGGCCGCACTTGTACCTATCGTCCCGAAGCAATTCGCGGCAAATCTTCGTACGTTTTGTACACTAAAAAGTTATCGCGATAAAGCGCTGGTCACACTAACGGCTTCGTTATTTTTCACGGACTATCAAAGATTCAAAGATTTGATGCTGGTATTCGGTCGGTTCTTTCAACTCCCTCTCTCTCCCCTACTCCCTGACTGCGAATATCTCCTACACTCCTTTATCCCTATCTACGTGTCTAACTGGTTTCTCGAGCCATGAGAGTGGTATAACGAGGTTTGGCGTCGCCATGTTCTAGGGACTGAGGACGATATACATGCATCGGCTTTGGTCTGCAAGCGTGATGACGTACTCTCCAAGGTAAACCTCATTCATAAGCTCTTGCAGCGTAACTGCTGGCTTGGAGGACTCAGAACAGAACAGAACAGAACAGAACAGACTATCAAAGATTCAAAGATTCAAATATTCAAATGTTTATTCAGTAATTAGACCTTTACAGGCACTTTTACACGTCAATAAGTATAATTTATGTTATGGGTAAAGTATATTAAAAATATAATTCATTTATAAAGAAAAGCTACCGATACCGGCGCTTCGTAACGACCACTGCTGAGAAGAAACGCCAAAAGAAACTCATTTTCACAGTATTGGTCGCCTACTCGCCAGAAGGGCTTTGTCATATTTTTATAATTGTCTTTTAATTAATAAATACTTATAATATAATACAATGTTGACACAAAACATGTAATGCTTGCGAACAAGTAAACAAACATAAATTGCGTAATAAAAAATATTAAGTAGTCAAAAAAGCGTAGCCGAGCTGACCAGGGGGGTTACTACATTATGTTACGTCGTCAGTCGTACGCGATGCGTGCACATGCGAGGCAATCCTTAACACATTTCGTCATGACGTCAGCGGTCGCTTTCGTACGTATTCAATGCGGACGCAACGACTTTGACAGATAAGCAGCAAAACGGTACTCGATTTGTGCCAAAATGTCTACTTGACAGCACGCGAGTCGTCTGAAAATGCCCCCCGACCCTCCCCGCTTCACCACCCCGCCAACGTCACCTCTTTTAGTTAAG
Source organism: Acrobasis suavella (assembly GCA_943193695.1). Lineage (NCBI taxonomy): Eukaryota > Metazoa > Arthropoda > Insecta > Lepidoptera > Pyralidae > Acrobasis > Acrobasis suavella. The sequence goes on from OW971929.1 coordinate 12,357,538, forward strand.
CATTCGTTTCGTCCGAAACGGCTTTGGGCTTTTATTTGTTAGTTTCAGTTCAAAAATTTTACGTACTTACCTACCTACCTATACAATTTATCAAGTCCAGCTGTGGGCTGTGGGTGAGCCGCTATCTTGCTGGACTGGAGTATAGTGAGTTTTGCACTCGACGGACTTGCGTTTAAGGTTATGATGTAAAAGTCGATGGATTTAGCCTTTGAAGGAACAAGAAATATGAATGCATGGAGCTCAGAGATGTATTGTTTCGCTTAGTTCTGCTGCCTCCCTCATCGTCCGACTTGTAATAACTCCAAGCTCCAAGGCGATGGAATATAAACTCATTGTGAATTTAGATTAATTTTCTTTTGCGATGTCATTAAGTGTGTGGTTGGTATAGAACCTCATAACGGTAACTATATTTTTACAGATATTTATTTACTCTTGCATTTTATGGAACGGGCAGTTACAAGGAGGATGTGGCTATAGTTGCATCAGACTGAGTCTCGGTGTTTGCGGCAGGTGACAGTGTGAGTCTGTAGTGCATGCACGCTATGGTGGAGAGAGTCATAATGCTTTATTTGACAAAATAGCCATATAAATCATCCAGCGAAGAAGCTATCTTACTGGGTATGTAAATTGTACCTACATATGTAATCACTACACTTTGTAAGGTCTTACTAGGTGCTATTCCCTTTCTACTTGTTTTTAACATATCTACCCACGTACATACATGTTGCATTTTTTTCTTATTTTACAGGAGATTCTGAGTACAAGTGGTGCAGCTTTGGACCAGATATTTAGTTTAACAAACCCAAAAAAAATGCCCCATCATAGACAAACTGGAACCCCTAATGAGATTAGATGAGGCCACATACTATCAGCTCAAAAGCTCCATTATAAACCAAGATGTGGCTAAAATAAATATCAATGGCTTGCGCAGGTTGGTACAATTTTTTTTCCCAATATGTAGTTAGGTCCAGAGCTAAAAAAAATTATAGTACATGTACTGTTTGTTTTCCAATAGTACAAAAATATTTACTGACCTGGTATACAAGAAGTAAAATTGAACAAACACTTCAAGCGATGACTAAGAACACCTCCACCCCACCATTAGGTTAAAAGTGACATTGTGCTCTTAAGGCCATAGAGTCTGCTGTCTACCCCGTTAAGGATGAATATGTGATACTGTAACACTATACTACTTAAATTAATATTTTACAGGTTCACCCAAGGCATCAATAGTGAATGCAGCATGTTGAACTAACGGAGGGAGATGTACAGAGCAAGGCAGAAGAACTACTAACAATTACTAATTCAATCCACAATGTGATTACAATCAGCCAGGATTTGTGGGCTCCGACTGATAACATCCATGCAGTGTTTTAATATTATTGACATGTTTATAATACCATTTAAAATTAAGGGGTGTAAATAAAACAATATATATATATTTATTAATATTTTAATTTTATTTTTATTCATGAATGAAGCCACGATTTCTTTTAAATTTGTTTTTATTAATCTTTAGGCTAGGTTTTAGAATATTTTTTTTATAAGTACATAAAAACATTATTCATATGCCTACCTATTTGTGCTGCAGGTACAATAAACTTGCACAAATATATAAATAAATAGGGACAAATAACACAGATTCAGCTAGCCCCAAAGTAAGTTCGAGACTTGTGTTATGGGATACTACATCAACGATACCATAATTTATAACAAATGCAAATATAGATAAACATCCAAAACCCAGGACAATTTGAAAAAGGCCATTTTCCAACTTGCCCTGACCGGGGATCGAACCTGGAACCTCTGGGTGGTAGACTAGCATGGTGACCACTACGCCACGGAGGTTGTCAAAACAGATAAAGCATTTTGAATCCACTTTAAGCATGATGGTGGGCGAGCAAAGGTGGAAATAGTAATATATACAGTGGCATTGGCTATTAACTTGATTAAAACTCGCCCATTCCCTAGATCGGCTTTATGGTCTGTACAAGAAGAAAAGCATCAGCTACAGTCCAAGCCTTTTCTTTCAGACCACCATTTAAGAGCCTACGCAACTAACTAAAACATCCTCTACAAAAAGTAAAATTGAATTTGAAGACTTCTCGCACAAATTTAAACAAAGTACATATCCTACAAAACATTTTCATTTGAGCTATGCAACCAATCTGATACACATGACTTCTGTTTTTACTATTTGTCTATTCTCTCTAGTAATTGCTAGCATTAAGAGTACCTAATTTGAGTAATTACAAGAAATTCAGGCGCTGAAAATAATTTGCTATATAAAAAAATCAACACTTTTACAGCAAATAATAATATATTTGTATAGGTACAATGCATTGTCGCTTATGAAATACATTTTCCATCCATTGTATAGCTAATATTACAGTCATTCTCGAAATAAATTATCAAACACAAGCTTTCACAATCTGGAGGGTTACAAAATTCTTTTATTTTTTGGGATTCACTGCGAAGAACGTATTTTTGGCATAGGTGACTTAGAGCAGCTGGAATGTTGTCCTGAGAAGTTCTTTGCTTAGCTGGTTGCTGAAGATGAAGGTCGTAGCGCTCCAAAGTTAATCGGAAGTAAGTATTAAGCTGTAGGGGTTATATTTCGGCGTGAATCCTTCGAATTTTCGTTCGGTCTCAAAATTTGCCTTTTTTGGTTTGTTTGGTAACAATCGCCCCCTATCGAAATAAAACTGGAGAAGTTTTCTTAAAACAAATTAAAATTTAAGTATATTACCGATAGGTTATGTTTATGTTTACATGTCATGTCATACAAATGTCATATTTGAAGTTGACATGTCTGTGATACGACTTTTTAATGTTTTTGTGGTCATGGCTTCTAGGATATTGAGTCATACCGATTTTACGATACTGAAATAAATTACTTTTTATTATTATAAAAATGTTTTTTGGTTCATATTAACCTAAAATGTAAGAAAAGAAAGTAAACTTTTCGTATTTAATAACCAATCAAGATAAATTAATTATTTTTAAAAGTACCGTCATAGTACCGATAACTTTAGCAACAAAATTCACATCACCGGTATCGATGTGCGTTGTCTATGGGAACGAAAAGAATACGTGAGCAGGTATCGTCAACCAGGGAGTGGGTAGTAGGCACGACTCACGTTACGTCGGTTTCTTTCAGACGTGATTGCGTTGTATGATTATGTAGTGACCCCCCAGTCCCTCCCGGCAGCCCCCGTTCACGAGTTGACTCACGGATCAGCCATCGTTAAACTCAACCATATTAGAGGGAATCCAACGACCCGACCAGCGACGCCACCACCGGATTGGACATTTTAGTGAGCATGAAAAACCCGAACTCGCAGACCATGTCAAGAGAAAATATTAGTTAAATGTTGGTCACCTATTGATCGCAGAGCATTTACATGTTTTAACAGTAAGCTTATTATGGTAACAGAAAATGCAGCTATTTATGTTTCATGTGTGGAGTGTAATGGAAAATGTTTAGGAAGTATCCAAGCGTTTTTATCTCTTAAATAATCATTGATAGTATAGTACGCATTGTTCAATAAAACTTTTTTAACATGTGTTTTAAATTTTGCCATTGGTAGGTTAACGATCGCTTCGGGAAGTTTATTAAATAATGTTATACCTAGACCTAACAGTGACTTTCTAGTTTCAGCAAGTCGAAATTTAGGCGTATGAAGCTGATTTTTGTTGCGAGTATTATAACTGTGAACATCACTATTTTTCTTGAAATGATTTAACCTAGATTTAACAAATAGAATATTGTCGTAAATAAATTGAGATGTCACAGTAAGAATATTTATAGATTTAAATAACTCTCTTAAGGAATCGCGTGATTTTAGTCCGTAGATCGACCGAATTGCTCTCTTTTGTAGCATAGAGATAGCATTTATGTTAGCCGCTTTACCCCATCAGAGCAAGCCATATGACATTATGCTGTGAAAATAACTAAAGTATACTAGCCTAGCAGTTTCCACGTTAGTACACCGTCTGACCCTCCTCACAGCATATGGTGCCGAACTAAGTTTCTTGGCAGTGGCCTCAATAGGTCATTAAAATAAATCAAAAAAAAAAATGGACCAATTATTGAACCCTAAGGCACACCCATGCTCACTGGTGCACTATTTGAGGATACTCTGTTGATTTCAACTCTTTGAGTTCTATTATCAAGATAAGATGAAATAACAGAGAGTGCAGTATCAGTAACGCTATAAAATTTTAGTTTATTTTTTTAATATTACGTGATCGACACAGTCGAATGCCTTCGACAGATCGCAAAAGATACCTATAACGTCTTGTCGATTCTCCCAGGCTTCGTAAATAATTTTAACTAAGGTCGCTGCTGCATCAGTGGTAGAGCGCCCTTTTGTAAATCCATATTGGCGACAGTGAAGTAATTTATTAATATTAAAATACGATACTAGCTTTATAATTTTTTTTAAATATTTTACTAAAAGCCGGTAATATTGAAATTGGTCTATAATTGTTCGGATCATATTTGGATTCCTGTTTAAATAGTGGTATAACTTTACTCGCTTTCATTGAGTCAGGGAAAACACTGTCTGAAATACATTTATTAAATATTAAAGTTAAGTGAAGAGCAATTAGGTCGATGATACTGCTCAAAACGGAAACCGAAATACCCCATAGGTCCTCAGTTGTTTTAGTATTAAGAGCCTTGTAAGCTGAGATAATGTTATATGGAGTTATGCTAGTAAAGGTAAAAGTTGTTTTGGGCGTAGATGAATTACTTTTCAATAGTTCATCGGCGGCGTTCGGACATGAAAGCAATGACTGGGTGATATCTTTGGAAATGTTAACAAAAAAAGTATTGAATTCATTAGCTACTTTGATATCCGAGTCAGCGGTTTTATCTTCAATTTTTAATGTGAATGTTGAGTCCCTAGTATTGGTTTTTCCTGTCTCATTATTAATAATTGACCATGTTGTCTTAACTTTATCTTTAGAATTTTTAATTTTGTTCGATAGATGTAATGCTTTCGCAGATAAACACACCTTTTTGAACAATTTTGAATATTTTTTAACATATGCCAAAAAATCCGCATTAACATTATATCTTTTTTCATCATATAGTTCATATAATTTCCTCCTACTAGTGTGAATACCTTTAGTGGCCCAATCACAAAATTTAGGTTTATTATCAGCTTTAAGAGTTTTTAGTGGGAAGCTTTTGCTAAACTCTCCTTCCACCGTGTTAAAAATATTTTTGTAATGGTCGTTTGGGTTTGCAATAAAATCTAATCTAGGTAAATTATCTTGTATACATTCCCGAAAATGCACTCTACGATTGGTAGTAATAGGCCTGCAAGTGATAGGTCGTGGGGTGTGATCTTTTGGAGATACAAGTGATACTTGTTGGCCGAGGTGGCCAGAGCCAAGACAATCAAAGATTATTTTATCAATGGCCGGGCAATCACAAAACATATTATCAATGCACTTGGCAGATGTTTCAGTTATTCGAGTGGGCTCAAAGAATGTATAACTTAAATTAAATGAATTAAATAAGTTAATGAACCTAATACTTTCTGTGTCCGAAACTAAAATATCTACATTAAAGTCGCCACATACAATAATATGTTTATTTTGAGAGCTAACTCGGGTTAGGACGTCTTCCATAACGTTTTCAAAAGTGTTATAACAAGCTGAAGGAGGTCTGTAAGCACAAATAATCAAGTATTTATCTAACTCCACACTAGATAGTTCAATGGTACATTAAAGAGACAACCCTATTATGTCTTTTCTTTCTTTGAATTTAATTTTATTATTTAAAAGAATTAAGGAACCTCCATGTTCTATATTTTCTCTTATATATGCACTACCTACTGCAAATTTGTTCGGAAACACTAATTGATTATCATTTTGGAAAAAGTGTTCCGTGACACAAAAAATATCAACATTGTTACTTTCTAGGAACAGGCAAGTTTCTAGATATTTGCTGGTGAGGCCCTGTATGTTCTGATGCACAAAATTAATGTTAGAGGACTTCACCAGTGTCTTATTATCTAGTTTTTTAAGTTTTTAGTACTTGTACTAATGTTGGTCGAGTCTTAAAGATACTGCGTTATATTACTTATAACGGGTTTAAAAATATGATATGCTAACAATTTAGCAAACGTCGTCTTAAGCCTAGTACGCAGGTACACTGTACCATTGTATATATAGCAATTATTAAGAAATCTATTTATATCAATGACATTATTTTTTTGTGATGCCACACCAAGTTACATAGATAGATATTCAACATATGAATATGCTTGTTCATATAATAATTATTAAGATAGGGAAAAAGACAAATTACTATCTTGCCTACACCCAACTCCTCCATACCTGAGAGAACTTTAATACAAGAAAGTATATTGTCACGAGTTACATTTAAACTATTTCCTACAGCTAAAATTAAGGTCGTGTTACAGTCATATTTTTCAGATTTTAATTTTGACACTAACTGGCTAATATGTGCCCCTGGCATGCATATATTGGTAACATTTTGATTAGTGTAATTTGACAAAATAGGACCCATAATTACTCCAAGATTGTCCGAGAAGATAATAGTTCTAGGTCCCGCAACAGACGAGGCGCAAGTTGCGTCGCGTAACAGCTAGAGATGGGCAGTGGATAGTACTCAATCTACCCATTTGAGTATTTACTCACTAGATTTAATAAATAGAGTAAATAGAGCATGCTCATATACTGACATCGCATTTGATGTTTGTTTACTTCTTTTGGCATAAAATTACGTCTTTGCACACCTCCCACCAAAAAATGATAATTAGTCAAAGAAGCCTACTTTCAGTATATGATTAGTATGGTATTTTCATATATTTTAGCGTCGCATATAACGTTTACCTACATTTTAAGCATATTATGGCGTATGCACACACTTTCCGACAAGAGTTGCAAGTGTATATATATTTAAGTTTTAAAATTGTCATGAAAACATGAAATAATGAATATGAATATGAATATAAATATGAGTCGCAAGTCATATAAATCAATCTACTCACCAAATGGATAAATAAGGATATTTATCGGGTATTTACTCAATCTACTGAGTAAATACTCAAATGGGTTGATTGAGTATTCATGCACCGCCCATCACTAGCTGTTACGCGGCGCAACTTGCGCCCCGTCTGTACTGCTGTACGGCCCTAGGGGTCTTGCAGTCAGTGGAGCCTAACCAAAGAACTGTTTTCAACAACTGACTGTGTTGTGACTGGAGAAGCCTGTAAAGGGGGCTGAGTCTCCAGTGGCAACACACTCAAAGAGTTGGTGGAGGCATCCAGAGCTTGCCTCCCCATCGCGGACAGGTATAAGAGAATCGCGTTTCTTACACACATTGGCCGAGCAATATAATAATATCTGGCAATAATCCAAGATGGCATCATCTACGTGTTTTAAATATGGGTGACAACTTTCTTTTCTTTAACATGTGTGCTAACAATTACATAATTCATTTATTGAAAACCTAGAAAGAAAAAGATGAAAAATAATAATCGAATCTTCGTAAGATTCACCGTGAATTGCTTCGGGACGATAGGCACAAGTGCGGCCTAAGCATAACATCGACAATACGATACTCCGTACTACACAAGACTTACAATACTCGTTTGCCAAACATTTACCAATTTTTTTTTGTTTTATTTTTTTTGACATATAACACTGATTGAGCTAGCCCCAAAGTAAGTTCGAGACTTGTGTTATGGGATACTAACTCAACGATACTATATTATATAACAAATACATATATAGATAAACATCCAAGACCCAGAACAATTTGAAAAAGGCCATTTTTCAACTTGCCCCGACCGGGGATCGAACCCGGGACCTCTGGGTGGCGGACTAGCATGGTGACGACTACGCCACGGAGATCGTCATTTTTTTATTTTTTTTATTTAATTTAATTAAACAATCATCATTAACATATTTTACAATGATGTAGGTCAGGATTTTTATGTTCTTTGCTACGGAAAAAAAACATAATAACGCGCAATATTGTGCATGGATAAATGTGTGACTATGAATAAGTTTACGTATGAAAATATAAGACCCGGAAAATGTGACGCTTATCGAAATATGACATTTGTGTGATAAAAAAATTCGAGTGAAGACTAAAATAAGGTGTATTTAGTTTTCTTTTTTAAATCTATACATATAATAAAATCGTAACCGATCGCTGTCTGTACATGGAAGATAAATGATAAAAATTATTGTTGGGGGCTTTTATCGCGCAACGCAATAGAACATAAAAATTAGATTTTTAGAATTTTTGTCTGTTTGTCTGTGCGTTTGTGCGTTTGTGCACGCTAATCTCAGAAACGGATGCACCGATTCGGTTGCGGTTTTAATTTATGTATTTTGATAAGCTTCACTTAACATTTAGTGTTTGTTTCATTTAAATCCGTTCATAAAGAAAAAAGTTATATCGATTTAAAAAATCACGGCCCACGTTTTTGTTCGAAAAATTGATTTTAAAGTAACCAATGAAACCGATTGCCTAAAACATATCAACGCACAGCCCGAACCGCTGGGTCTAAAGACTCCAAGTTTGGCAAGTTTTGAGTTTTGAAAAATCCTTTCTTAGTGCACCCCTAGACCTCATAAGGAACCTATGTTCCTTATGAGGTCTAGGGGTGATAGGTTCCTTATGAGGTCTAGGGGTGCACTAAGAAAGGATTTTTCAAAACTCACCCCCTAAGGGGTTCAAACAGGAGTCCAAAATTTGTATAGACACATAAGATTAGTTTGACCATTTTATTTGAACCTTCGCAAGAGTACTCCCGGCAGTAAATAAGTAAAAACGTGTTTCAGGATTTTTCAAAATTCATCCCCTAAGGGGGTGAAACGGTCCAAAGTTTGTATAGACAAACAAGATTAGTTTGACCATTTTGAAGCGTCTTTCGGTCTAGCAAACGACAGAAACGGGAACAAAAACGGGAACAAAAACGGGAACAGGAACGGGAATGGGAACAGGGAACACGGAACAGGAAACAGGGAGAAAGAGAGCCCTATATGAACCATTTTCGACATAGACATAGACATGGCTGACATAGATAGATAGAGACTGATCGATCAACGCGCAGCTGAAACCGCAGGGTCTAGACTTCAAATTTGGCACATAGATTTTTTTATGAGGTCTAGGAGTACACTAAGAAAGGATTTTTCAAAACTTATTCACAAAGGGGGTCAAACGGCGGTCCAAAGTTTGTATGGAGTGACAAGATTAGATAGACTATTTTATTCTAAACTTCGTAACAGTAAATGAGTACGTATGCATTTCAGGATTTTTCTCAATTCAACCTCTAAGTGAGTGAAATGGGGGTCCGAAGTTTGTATGGAGAAACAAGATTAGTTTAACCATTTTGAAGCGTTCCGTCGCTCTCTCTCGGTCTAACAAATGACGGGAACGGAACGGGAAGGAAACGAGAGAGAAAGCGGGAGAGGGAGGTTCGTCGGGTCTGCTAGGCCTGTAAATCCCTACGTTATAATAAAAAATGTTATATTTTATAAGTATTCAAACATTTTAACATAATTTATATGTTATCACAACATTAATAACATAAAAAACCAATTGAAAATCCTATTAGAACCATTTTCGACTTCTAGGCGGACCTAGTCGCGGGTTAAAGCTAGTATTAAATAAATTTATACATAGGTATAAATAAAATCATGTAATGTTTTTTCTTCTCCTTCTTCTCTCATTTCACACTTAAGAAATGATCGGTGTTATTGTTTTGAAGGTATTGGGATTAGAACCCAGGCTTGTGACACCCTACAGAAAAATAAATAAAATATGTATTGAGATCTCGCTCTAACGCATTACATATGCCATAAGAAAAGAAAAGATGGTTATATTTAATCGTGTGCTAATTTAGTACGCCTTTTTTGCCTCTTGCTTGGGTTATAATTCTATGAAGTCGACCGTCCACATGCTGGAAGTCTTGAGTCTCTATATTATCTCATAATTCTATGAAATCGCCAAGCACTGGCAACACTTATTTAAACGTCAGACAGCGTCAGTCGTTTATTATCAACTACTTTGTCTATGATTATTATTTTCTGAAAAATTGCCATAACAAATGTACATAAATAAGTTTACAAAACGAATGTTCGTAATTTAGTGATAGTGCTTTTATTTAATTACTTAAAATGGCTTATGAAAAGCAAAAGACTAATTCAGGAACAAGTAACACATTCCAAAATGAATATGTAGCTGCTTTTAGTTCAATTAATGAACGACCGGTGGATGATATATCCTTAGAATTTTTTTACAAACCTCACACAATTACACTTTTAGCGGTATCTACCGCTTCCGTTATCTATACAGCATTTGTAAGGTAAGTACCTATATTTAACATCCATGAGGATCTTGTTTGTAACTCACATTTGACTGAAGTATGTAACCTTAAAAAATGTATGATGTAACACCTTTTCGGTGTCTTTTCTCAAAACCTCGTCATGGATTTATTTAATATTCGTTAGAATTAATTTATTTCTCAATACATTTCTTACTACTTTTTTCCTAACATTTTACTTTTTACTTTAATGGTACCTCAGTATTCAAATTTAACATGGGAATACATTTAAAAGTTGCTGGAGTTGAGCTCTAACGCTTTAACTTTATTTTTTGGTAATGTAATTCTATTTCTTATGTACATTTCTTATGTATATTCTATTTGTAAATTATTGTTTGTCTGTTATGGCAGTATATGGCATAATAAAATAACACTATAATATGGTAGTAAGAGGTAGATGGGCAACACAAAACCACACAATACAATACAAAAACTTAATTGTACTTTGCTATTGCACTGCTTTATTTAGAATTCTTATAAAATAAGGATAACATACATATAATGAGGTACCTACAAAAATCGGCCTTATCGCTGAATAAATATATAAATATAAATATATAGGGACAAATAACACTGATTGAGCTAGCCCCAAAGTAAGTTCGAGACTTGTGTTATGGGATACTAACTCAACGATACTATATTTTATAACAAATACATATATAGATATACATCCAAGACCCAGGACAATTTGAAAAAGGCCATTTTCCAATTTATTGCTGAAGGTATTTATTTAAGGCAACCAAAAAGAGAAGGACTGTAAAATATATAAGATACAGGTGGCACAGTAAGATTTTTATTTACTAAGTTAAAGTAATGAATACATTAACCAGTTGATATTCTAAATATACATAATATATAGTATAATAATGAACTAGATACATATACAGAATTATTCAAAACATAGCATGACACAATTTTGATAAATATAATTTCAATACATACATATAAATAAGTATCACAATGATGTAAAATAAACCAGTACAAGCTGCTTAGCCAGGAAGAGGGAAGATACAGTAGGGGAAAAAAATTGTAACTAAACCAATGTTAGAAAGTGATTTTTTTAAGGTTGTAAAGTTGTTCAAGCGGACATATTGCACATTGAGAACAAAAGTAACCAAACTCAAAAATTGTAGTTTTCGGGAAATCCCAAAATTGCGATTGCATTTTAGAGTGGTCTGTATAGTATAGAATATGTCATAATTCATTTAAAATTAAGTGATATTTGTAAATTTTAGTATATTGTTTAGACAAATATCTTTAAAAATAGTCTAAAACAGCCCAAAATAAAAATTAATTACTTTTCAAAATAATTATCAAAAAAACATAAAAAAAGTGTCACTTTCATATTGTAAATATTAAAAATTTTTGACTTATTTAGACATGGGTCACTTTTATTGTAAAAAATAAAGCATGTCTAGTGACTTCATAAAACTAAGTCACTTAAGAGTCCCCTTACCCTGGACAGAATCAAACTTTTCTATACAAACATAGTCTAAGTTTTGTTTCGAAATGACATGTCGGATATGGGCTAAATTATGTCATTTTAAAGAAATTGCAATTATCTAGGGTTATAATTGGTTTCCTACAGTAAAATTATGAACTTAGAAAAGAATATAGTGTATTATATCATATTTGACCAACAGCATAGAAAACTTCTACACCCTTATATTTTCTTTCCAGTTCATAATTTTACAGTAGGAATATAATTATAACCCTAGATAATTGCAATTTCTTTAAAATTACAAATTTTTACCGAAATCTGACATGGTCGTTTTAAAATAAAACATAGATTATGTTTGTATGGAAAAGTTTAGGGTAAGGGGATTCTTAAGTATTCAATTTTACTAGTCGATAAGAATTCTTCTTTTCGTGTGGATTGGCTCAAATTACACCATATAATAATGCCCCTACAGCGAATTGCCACTGTTGTGTTTGCTGTCAATAATACTAATTAATATGTATGAAAACTATATAATATTCTATGATGATAACATTAAAATAAACTAAACAAAGAATAAAACCTCCAAAAACTGACATAAAGCTATAAAAAAACTATCAACTACCATTTATTTTATGTTATCAAACTTTATTGTTTCAAAGTAGGTACAAATATATTTTTAACAAATGATGGACCTTATAGCTCTGGTTGACTGGGATAAAATTTATTAAATTTTATCCCAGTCAACCAGAGCTATAGGGATAAACAGAGAAAATTATGCAGCACAAAAAAGCATACAATATACTTACATTATGAAATATTACTTTATGATATACAATTATATCTTTTACACACTTGTATCAGAATGAATATCTACTTATACAATACACACTATGCACTTATAAATAGCTATAGGTAAAGTTGTAAGTTTTAATTATTATTTTTTTTAAGTAGGAAAGAACTAAATAACAAGTTCGCAGCTGGTATTTCTTTAAGAATGCATCATCCATTGTTTTACTACGAGTATACTCAGTCTGGCAGCGAACGTGAGAAATGATGGTGAATTTATGAAGGGAGTTTTTAAACTGTGCTGCACCACTGATGCAGCAGCGACCTTAGTTAAAATTATTTACGAAGCCTAGGAGAATCGACAAGACGTTATAGGTATCTTTTGCGATCTGTCGAAGGCATTCGATTGTGTCGATCACATAATATTAAAAAATAAACTAAAATTTTATGGCGTTACTGATACTGCACTCTCTGTTATTTCATCTTATCTTGACAATAGAACTCAAAGAGTTGAAATCAACAGAGTATCCTCAAATAGTGCACCAGTGAGCATGGGTGTGTCTCAGGGTTCAATAATTGGTCCATTTTTGTTTTTGATTTATATTAATGACCTCCCCTGTCTTGCAGAAAAGTTGTGTGAAGTAGTATTGTTTGCCGATGATACATCTTTACTTTTTAAGGTTGACAGAAAATGCACAAACTATGACGATGTAAGGAATACTATGTCACAAGTACTTAGTTGGTTTACGACTAATAATCTGGCCTTAAACACACAAAAGACTAAGTGCGTTAATTTTTCACTATTGAATAAACCTAATACTCACATACCTTTGAGTCTTAATGGTCAAGTTCTAGAATGGGTACCCAACACCAAATTTTTAGGCATAACTGTAGACTGGAACTTAAAATGGGATAAACATATTGAGGCCACTGCCAAGAAACTTAGTTCGGCAGCATGTGCTGTAAGGAGGGTCAGACGGTGTACTAACGTTGAAACTGCTAGGCTAGTATACTTTAGTTATTTTCACAGCATAATGTCATATTGCTTGCTCTTATGGGGTAAAGCGGCTAACATACATATTATCTCTGTGCTACAAAAGAGAGCAATTCGGTCGATCTACGGACTAAAATCACGCGATTCCTTAAGAGAGTTATTTAAATCTATAAATATTCTTACTGTGACATCTCAATTTATTTACGACAATCTTCTATTTGTTAAATCTAGGTTAAATCATTTCAAGAAAAATAGTGATGTTCACAGTTATAATACTCGCAACAAAAATCAGCTTCATACGCCTAAATTTCGACTTGCTAAAACTAGAAATTCACTCTTAGGTCTAGGTATAACATTATTTAATAAACTTCCCGAAGCGATCGTTAACCTACCAATGCAAAATTTAAAACACATGTTAAAAAAGTTTTATTGAACAATGCGTACTATACTATCAATGATTATTTAAGAGATAAAAACGCGTGGATACTTCCTAAACATTTTCCATTACACTCCACACATGAAACATAAATAGCTGCATTTTCTGTTACCATAATAAGCTTACTGTAAAAACATGTAAATGCTCTGCGATCAATAAGTGACCAACATATAATTAATATTTTCTCTTGACAAGGTCTGCGAGATCGGGTTTTTCATGCTCACTAAAATGTCCAATCCGGTGGTGGCGTCGCTGGTCGGGTCGTTGGATTCCCTCTAATATGGTTGAGTTTAACGATGGCTGATCCGTGCGTCAACTCGTGAACGGGTGCTACCGGGAGGGACTGGTCAGCTCGGCTTCGCTTTTTTTGACTACTTAATATTTTTTATTACGCAATTTATGTTTGTTTACTTGTTCGCAAGCATTACATGTTATAATGTGTCAACATTGTATTATATTATAAGTATTTATTAATTAAAAGACAATTATAAAAATATGACAAAGCCCTTCTGGCGAGTAGGCGACCAATACTGTGAAAATGAGTTTCTTTCGGCGTTTCTTCTCAGCAGTGGTCGTTACGAAGCGCTGGTATCGGTAGCTTTTCTTTAAAAATAAATTAAATTTTAATATACTTTACACGTAACATAAATTATACTTATTGACGTGTAAAAGTGCCTGTAAAGGTCTAATTACTGAATAAACATTTGAAGCTTTGAATCTTTGAAAAAACGTGGGTAAAATTTTTTTAAGAAAATTTATTAAAATTTCTCTGATGTCCTTCCTCCTCTTCACAAAAAAAAATACATCTTATTTCATATAATTATTGTAATAGTGTCATCATAAATAAATATGGATCGAACAGTCTGTAAACAAACGTACGAGTAGCTGTCTTACGTTGAACGCACATTTATCCGAGCCGAACGCGTCTAATCGATCGAAGTTTTCGCATATTTATCCGCAACTAAAGAAACGACCGCGCCGAAAGAATCGAGCGCGCCGATAGAATTGACAACATTTAATTTTCAAAAAGGTATATAAATTAGAAAATAATTTCGAGATTTGGCGATTCTGAACACGTAAAATATTTTTTCAGATTTTTTGAGTTATATTGTTAGAGATAAATGAAAGAAAAACTTAAAAGTACAAGGATATAGGCATTTTAGGGGTTACGCCTTTGCTTGAACATCTAAAAGTTAAAAAAAACTGTATATATTTTTTTTCTCTTTGTGTATATTTTGTTTGTTGTTAATGTCAGCTGTTGTTCTATAGAAGTATCAGTTCGATGGAAAGACCATCTAATATCGATAGTTCTTTCAGTATAGTAGAATTAGGATTGGAAAAAATACACATGCATTCAAATCTTTACATAGCTACGAAATTATAATAATTCCTTTCTATGATTGATGTTTCAGGTTAAATAACAATAATGTTGACATCAAGGTCTTAAAAACTATACAAAACTTATGTAAGGAAAAATGCTACCGTGAAATGGGGCGACTTTCAAAACACAAGATGACATTGATGAATTTCTAAATAGGTGGAAGTGCCTTGGGCCTAAAGTAGTTAAGAAACCAGCGTCGCCAAACTCACACAAATAAACCAATAGTCACATATTGCACACATACGAAAAATTCGTTTAATTGCCCGAATATATTTATTTCAATATTGGCCTAAGTCAATAGACCCTACACTTTAAAAACGACATTAAGTCTCAAGCATAAGGTTTATTTTGCTACCGTTCAAAAAGTACTTACGACGTTTTGCTATTTACTGTCTAACTCAAATTAAAAAGTCTGATAATTGCCCCATCTATCGTCGAGAAGCAGAACTTTTTCGTCACTTGAATCCCAAGCTACGAAATAATTCTGCTACATTCCGACAGGTGCGCTACTCGAATAGTGAAGTCCACATTATTTAATATTGATTAACCGTATCGATATCATTCGACGCAAAGGCATTTTTTTTTCGAATTTTCTTATCTTTATTTAACACTTACTTTCACTCGCGACTTCGTCTGTGTAATTTTCTTATTTATAATATTAGTATGGATGTGCAGATTAAATCGAGGGCGAAGCCAGTCTCAAATAATTAAAGATCAATTTTTTTGAGAACATGAAAAATCCGTCTTTATCCCGGTAGCGATCTAAATCCCTAATGCAATGGAACATACAGAGCATTTTGAGTCTTGCGGTTTTAAGCTGAAATCGCCCAGAGCCGCAAGATCCAAAGGCTACTTTTAGCGTGACGGCGGGCGAGAAATTGGGATAGGGAATCAAAATAGTGATGGGTTGCTACCCGCATGGTCGAAATGGCAGAGGAATTTCTCTTCTGCCATTTTGCCTATTCTCTCGATCGGCTTTTACAATCTGCGCGGGAACGCGGAAAGTTGGTACATTCTATTTATTTTCTTTTGTCCCTTTCTCCCAAACCAGCATGGTGAGCTTAAAATACAGAGAATTGTGTCAATAACTTTGTAGATCCATTACTAGTATTAAAGTGATATTCAAGTAAATCTGTCTGTGTGATGTTAATTGATTTTTTTTTTCTTAATGGATACCGTCGCGGTAAGTCGTTTTTTCTTTTTTTGTATAAAATTGGGGATATTTGCGGACAAACTTGCAGGCCTCCAAAATATAAATTGATGGTACAGTCAATATTTCAAGGTTCCTAAAATATGGCTTGCAGCTCTCTCTACTTTTAATATTAGCGATTATTCTTATACATTTCTTTTGTAGGAAGAGTAGTCTATTTGCGTCAGTACTGTTTCCCCAGAGAATTATACCATAGGTTAGCCACGAGAATGCATACGCGTAGTATGCCACTACTGCCGTTTTTTCGTTAGTCGTTTTTTTCAATTCTTGAAGTGCATAGGTAAATCTAGACAATTTTATGGCTATCTTATCAACGTGGGCTTTCCAGTGTGCGTATCTAGAACTATTCCGAGTAGTTGGAATGTATTGACACTTTCAAGCTTGATTCCACCGTAGTTAAGATTTATGTCAAGGGCCTTTTTATGGTATGGTCTAAATTGTATCAATTTGTTTTTTGTGAAGTTTACCTCGAGATTATGGTCAGATAGCCACGATACAACAGAGTCAATATTTTGGGTTAGTAGTTGATTTAAATTGTCATGATTCGTGTAAGGAGTTAGTAGTGAAATGTCATCCGCAAATAGTACGCAAGTCTGGGTTAAGGTTTGTGGTAGGTCGTTTATGTAAATTACATAGGGCGCACTATAAGTTTCCGGAACTGGCCACTTACATAAACAATATTTAAAAATTTATTGCAACATTTGAAAATAGAACTCTTTGGCTGTAGAATGCAGTTTGTTTCATCTGACTGTCTTTTGTTTTTACCTTGTGGCGCCATTTAGAAAATTGTGTGTCTGCATCAACATGGATTTAACTCGGGAAAATTTTCGTAGTATGATTTTCTACGATTTTAAGTGTAATTTGACAGCTCAACAGAGCATCGCTCGGCTTGAAACAGCTTTTGGCAATGAAGCACCATGCAAGACAACTGTTTATAGCTGGTTTGCAGAATTCAAGCGTGGTCGTATCAATCTCAGTGACGAATCTCGCGATGGTCGGCCGTCCACCGCTGTGACCAACAAAAACATCGATGCTGTGCGCCGTATGATTGAAACAGACAGGCATGTGACCTACCATGAAATTCGCGCATCCTTAGAAATAGGCATGAGTCGAATACAATTAATCCTACACAAACATTTGGGTGTGAGAAAGCTGTGCTCGCGGTGGATCCCACACAACTTGACCGAGGCTCAAAAAACGGACCGCGTCACTTGGTGCAGTGCCACGCTTACCAGATTCAACGAAGGTGCGTCAAATTTGGTGTGGGACATAGTAACAGGTGACGAAACATGGATTTATTGCTACGATCCCAAAACAAAGCAGCAATCGAGCGTATGGGTCTTTCAAGATGAGCCGAAACCAACCAAAGTGGCGCGCGTGAAAAGTGCATCTAAGCGGATGATTGCTTCTTTTTTTAATAAAACTGGACACGTGGCACTGTTGCTTTAGAGAATCGTCGTACAGTGAATAGTGACTGGTACACGACCATTTGTTTGCCGGAAGTTATTGACGAACTCCGTAAAAATAACCGTAAACGCCGTATCATCCTGCACCACGACAATGCTAGTTCTCACACGGCCAGACAGACAAACGACTTTTTGAAGGCGAAAAATGTAGAACTCATGAGTCATCCTGCATACAGTCCCGACCTGGCACCTTGTGACTTTTATCTGTTCCCAAAAATTAAGAACCAATTACGCGGTCAACGATTTTCATCACCAGAAGAGGCTGTCGAGGAGTATGAAAAACACGTTTCAGAGGTCACCACAGAGGAGTGGCACAAAAGTTTTCAAAACTGGTTTCATCGAATGAAAAAGTGCATAGACGCCAAGGGAGATTATTTTGAAAAACAATAATTTAATTTTGTACCTTTAATAGTATTTTTTCATATTCATTCCGGAAACTTATAGTGCGCCCCACGTAAAAATAGCAAACACCCGACAATGCTTCCCTGGGGAATAGAACAGTTCATGAGCTGTACATCTCATCTTACTGTGGCTATAGTTCCGGTGTCCTGGTCATAATGTTCTATTTCCACATATTGTTCCCGATTCTCCAAGTACGACTTATACCAGGAGCGAGCGATGCCTCTGATGCCTACCCCGTGAAGTTTATCTAGTAGAATATTATTCTGGACTTTGTCATATGCTTTGGTCATATCAAGCATAGTACCTATTGCGTATTTTTTTTCGTTTAATAAGTCAAGTATTTTTTGTGCATATTTGTATGTCGCTAGTGTCGTAGACCGATTTTTTCTAAACCCGTTTTGGCTATCGTCAAAAATATCAAACTTTTCGCAAAACTCGTATGTTTGATTGCCCATGGCTTTTTCAAATACTTTAGATGCGGTACAGGGAATCGCGATGGGGCGGAAGTTTCGAGGGTCGGTCTTTTTACCTTTTTTATGGATCGGTTTCACCAAGGATTTTTTTAGGAGATCAGGAAACGTACCTTCAGTGAAATATTGATTAATCAGCAACGTGAAAGGTAGTGTCAGCTCATCTGCAACCTGTTTATATAATATGGGAGGTATATCATCGATACCGCAACTATATTTGGGCTTTAGTTCTTTTAATATAGTATTTACTTCTGGCAGATCAACCTGTCGCAAGTACATGGAGTTCTCAGGTGGGCGTAACACGGGTCGGCCGCGCAGCGGCGCGGCTCCGTTTCGTGGTATCCCCACCGATGCAAAGTAGGTATTGAATGCATCAGCAATCAGCTTAGGATCCGAACTGAGATTGTTGTCGATTTTTAACTGGATATTATGGTTTTGATGCCGAGTAGTTTTATTCGTTCGTTCTTTAATTAGATTCCACATAATTTTCACCAAATTTTTTGAATATTTAACTCTGCTTATGTACTCAAGTTTTTTGGATTTTATGACGGCTTTTTTTAGGGTTTTTTCGTAGGTTTTGTAGTATTTTTTAAGAGTGCCATTTTTTGTACTATTTACTAATGTCCTGAGTAGTCTTTTATTTTTGCACGAGATTTTTATGCCTTTTGTAAGCCATAGTTTTTTCTTACAGGATTTTATTTTAATAGTCTTTTTAGGTATGCATTTATTAAGCAAATTTTTTAAAGTAATGTCAAAAGATATATAGTTTTCGTTAATATTTTTGTCCCTTTTTATCATGTCACTCCAGCATATGCTTTTTAATTCAGATTTAAATTGGTCAATATTTATTTGGTCAAATATTCGTTTTTCTTTTTGCCAGTTTTTTAGTTTACTTTGTGTTTCCCGGTCAGTTTTAATAGTTACGCTTCTGTGGTCCGAAAATCCATTATCAATTACTTTAGCAATCACGTTTTTGCTCGTAAAATTAATATAAATATGGTCTATGCAGGTGGCAGAATTTTTGGTAATTCGTGTTGGCTCTTTTATTTGTGGTGTAAAATTATGTTCGGTCATCAAGTTCAGTAGTCTTTGAGATTCTGAGTTGTTTACTAATGTGTCAATATTAAAATCACCTCCAATTACAATATGCTTAGCAGAATATTTTTGCTTCAAGTATTTCAAAATAATTTCTAAATGTAAAAGAAAATCAATAACCCGTTTATCGTTCCAATATAATACAATTATTATTAAATTTTGTTTAGATATTTCTACAGCAGTTAGTTCTACTAAAAACTCGATCGTCATGCTCGTGATGTCCCTTCTCTCAACGCAGTCGACGTCATCTCGCACGAGAATGCACACTCCACCTCCATCGCGGTTTTGCCATGTCCTCCGTCTTGGCCCGGCCACAATCGCTTTTGGTATCGCGCATTATATAAAAATGGTGTTCCATAGGTGTACTTACTGTACCTCGGCTGTACTTTATTATTCTACACATATATCTGCATAAAATGTTATATTTCTTAATATTTTAACAAAACAAAAATTAAATGGCCGTAGCGCCTGTACGAATACTAAACTAATTTTACTTTTAGCATTATAGCTTAGAAAAAAAAATACATAAAAATAAAAATCGTGAAATCGAGTTCGCGATGTACGACTACCTACATAGGGCGCACTATAAGTTTCCGGAACTGGCCACTTACTTAAACAATATTTAAAAATTTATTGCAACATTTGAAAAT
Source organism: Acrobasis suavella (assembly GCA_943193695.1). Taxonomy (NCBI): domain Eukaryota; kingdom Metazoa; phylum Arthropoda; class Insecta; order Lepidoptera; family Pyralidae; genus Acrobasis; species Acrobasis suavella. Next base: position 12,378,248 of record OW971929.1, read on the forward strand.
AGAACTCTTTGGCTGTAGAATGCAGTTTGTTTCATCTGACTGTCTTTTGTTTTTACCTTGTGGCGCCATTTAAAAAATTGTGTGTCTGCATCAACATGGATTTAACTCGGGAAAATTTTCGTAGTATGATTTTCTACGATTTTAAGTGTAATTTGACAGCTCAACAGAGCATCGCTCGGCTTGAAACAGCTTTTGGCAATGAAGCACCATGCAAGACAACTGTTTATAGCTGGTTTGCAGAATTCAAGCGTGGTCGTATCAATCTCAGTGACGAATCTCGCGATGGTCGGCCGTCTACCGCTGTGACCAACAAAAATATCGATGCTGTGCGCCGTATGATTGAAACAGACAGGCATGTGACCTACCATGAAATTCGCGCATCCTTAGAAATAGGCATGAGTCAAATACAATTAATCCTACACAAACATTTGGGTGTGAGAAAGCTGTGCTCGCGGTGGATCCCACACAACTTGACCGAGGCTCAAAAAACGGACCGCGTCACTTGGTGTAGTGCCATGCTTACCAGATTCAACGAAGGTGCGTCAAATTTGGTGTGGGACATAGTAACAGGTGACGAAACATGGATTTATTGCTAAGATCCCAAAACAAAGCAGCAATCGAGCGTATGGGTCTTTCAAGATGAGCCGAAACCAACCAAAGTGGCGCGCGTGAAAAGTGCATCTAAGCGGATGATTGCTTCTTTTTTTAATAAAACTGGACACGTGGCTACTGTTGCTTTAGAGAATCGTCGTACAGTGAATAGTGACTGGTACACGACCATTTGTTTGCCGGAAGTTATTGACGAACTCCGTAAAAATAACCGTAAACCGTATCATCCTGCACCACGACAATGCTAGTTCTCACACGGCCAGACAGACAAACGACTTTTTGAAGGCGAAAAATGTAGAACTCATGAGTCATCCTGCATACAGTCCCGACCTGGCACCTTGTGACTTTTTTCTGTTCCCAAAAATTAAGAACCAATTACGCGGTCAACGATTTTCATCACCAGAAGAGGCTGTCGAGGAGTATGAAAAACACGTTTCAGAGGTCACCACAGAGGAGTGGCACAAAAGTTTTCAAAACTGGTTTCATCGAATGAAAAAGTGCATAGACGCCAAGGGAGATTATTTTGAAAAACAATAATTTAATTTTGTACCTTTAATAGTATTTTTTCATATTCATTCCGGAAACTTATAGTGCGCCCCACGTATACTGTGTAGAAAAGACTATGTACATACATTAACGTATTTTTCGTTGATGTCACCTTGTTGCTCAAATCATCAATACGTTGCCATCTGTTATCATGTCTTCTACAGTGAGTAACATAATGTTTCTCATTACTAACGAATTCAATCACTGCTAACAGTTTAAATTGTTTTTCCTGTAATAACAAGCTATTTGGTATATTTTTTATATCATATTTTTCTGAGTCATCTAATTGGAATATTAAGAGATCACTTAATGTATAAGCTATAACTTGTTTACTTACACATCTTACACCATTATTCATTACATTGCAAATTTTATTATTATCTATATTCAACATAGATGCAGCTGCTTCATTAATAGCTGATATGCCTTTTTCTGACAGAACTATCAAATTTAATGGCATATACGAACTTGTACGCACAACTTGTTCATTATTGTAACGGCAATTTATGTTATTACATATTTTTTTAGAGGAGATACAATTAACACATTCCAGTAAGATTCGGTCCAACACAAACGAAACATGGCTCATACAATTTATAACCGTAACATTATTTTCTACACATTTTTCGTAATAATATTCGTTAATAATATCCGTTCTCGTTTTGTATATATTTGTAGCATAATCATTGCACGCAACAGCTTTAACAAGTTTACTAAACGCATTATCATTAGAGTCAAACATTTTCTGAATACAAGGTCTATCTATATAACCAACAACACATGTATGTAAAACAGCGTCAAATGCGCATGTATTCTCGACGATTACACCTCTAACACCAGAAGGACAATTATTGCCATTTTTCATAATATAAATATTGTCTTGAAAAGCTAAATTTGACCTATTCTTTTTTATACTCTCTGTTTTGACAATCAATCTGTACGGGCCTCGGCCTGGCCGTACATATAAAATGATAGAGTTGATAAGGAGTTATTAAACTGATTTATTATCTCCAAAACTTAAACTAATAAATGGTAATTAATAGTCCATTGCGACCGTGAGCACGCGTAGCTTGTTGCTAGCCGATACGTGTACTGACTATACAAAATGTGCGGTGTTGCACCGTACATGCTCGCGACCGCAGATGGAGGATGCTGGATGAATCTCTAGGTGATCAAAGATGTTGTTTTGATGAGTTACAAGATAAAATTACAATTTTTCAAATATTAAATGATCGTGACCCTACTTGAAACTGGCTTTTTTAATTATAGGCATTGTACACTTGTCCACTTTATTCATTGCCGCGATTTCACTATACTCATTTACACACTGAGCTACATTTACACACTGCTCACTGCTATTGCCATCGCTTGTGACTGAGCTCGACGACGAGGGAGAGTGTACATCTCGATGTCCCTTTCCTCTGCTGCTGTACAAGATTCTCCCTGAGTGTGATCTGGTTGCTGATGCTGCTGTTTGATCCTTCGGATCCTTCCCCACCAGAAAGCTAGGGCAATCACGATTAAAACTCCAAGAAGTGTGTATAATGCTGTGTAATGATGATGTATCGTGATATGATATTCTATCTGACATGTCTGAGTTTTGCTGTATATCTGTGATCTGCTGCTGAATTCTCTTTAAATCGTTAGAACTGTTCAAATCGGTATTAATCTCGAGTTCGGTCGTCGGAATAGAAAGATTTAGAATGTGATTAATGGGCTCAATGACTGAAGGTACTATTTCCGGTTTTGTATTGAATATGCTCCTACGTTCGCTATGTGAAAAAACTGTGAAACCTTCCGTCTTAATGACGCATCCATGATCAATGCTGACTATACCAGTATTCGTCAACTGACTCGGACCTACATGATCTTCACACAATACTCGTATTAGACATTGTTCACAGCAAAAGAAGAAGTACTTATTAACTTTATTTATCTCAACCCATTGATTGATACATATGTCTGACTTAATTTGACATTTGTCTGTGTTTGGGACTGTCTCACAATATTTCTCATTGTTAGTGATATGATACACGGGTTTTTGAATAAAACATATAAAACTATCGACGTCATCATGTATGCACGATTGTACATCGTATTTAGATAAAACTAAATAAGAATCTTTTCGGAAGTTAATAGCAACATACTCCGCGACGGGAATAACGCTGACCATGCTATGGTTATTTATCACGCGCGGTATAGGTATGATGCGCATGATTTCATAAGCGTCTCGACTTACCAAAGGCAATCTTATTTCAAATAATAAATAATCGTCGGACATTCTTGTTCTAATTTTCAATAAATGGTAAATGTTTCTCAAATCTGTTTGAATATTGATAGGTAGTGAGAGATCTTTCGAAAGATGAGTCGAAATTATGCTAAGCTCGTCTTTCAGTTGTTCCGGAGATATTAAATGAAAGTTGAATCGTCCATGATAGACATCAGTAATTGTATCTAATAATGTTGATTGTATAGTTTTTAAATGCCGTAATATGTTGCTGGCGGCTAATGCTCCTAAACTAAAATCGCTAACGATATAATTCTTTTTAATTTTCGAGTTTGTTTCTGTAGCAAGTTGTTCTAATTTGATTGATAGCTGATTTAACATTTTATGCTGTTTGTCAATAGAGTCCTGATTTCGTTTTACAACATTGAACTCTGTCTCTATCACCGACGTTTGATTTTTTATAAGGGATGCTAAATGATTTTCGTTGTCACGCACTAGTTGTATGTCTGCCTGATATTTTTCCGCGAATCGAGCGTCCAGTACCCCGAAGAGGCTATTCGCGAGATACCCGACTCCGTCGATAAGACCGCGGCGCCGACGCTGTCTGGGCCGCGCACGCGAGTTAGAGTGCTGATTTAGCAACATAGTATTGTAGTAACTAAGTTCCGATAATTCTTGCTGCAATTGAATTGATATGATTTTACAGTGAGTATTATCTTTTATTTTAGTACAAATTGAATCTAGATATGTTAAATATTGTTCACATGCCAATATTCCTTGCCAGTATGGCTCTATATCATAGTAGCTGACAATCTTCCACTCATCTCGAATCAATTGCATGTTTGCTATTCGATCACAGTAGAGAGCCTGTTTGGGGTTTAGGTCAGTTACGTTAAATGAACAATATGATGTCGTAATTATGCTCATGAAAAATAACAAAGCAGTCACCAATGATACAAAACTACCTTTAACCGTTGTTCGTGTTCTGAAATGCTTTTGATCCGACTCATCCGTTTGCCCATCTTTTCCAGTATCTTTGTTGACTGGCAATGGTGATAATTTAATGATGGGGCGTTTGATATACCCATTTTTCGTTTTAAGAGTAACGACCCTAACCAAACCGTCCTTGCCAGGATGTAACTCTGTAACTCGACCCATGGCCCATTTGCCAGGCGGATGATTATCGTCATTTATTGTTACTATGTTGTTTAGTTGTAGGTTGCTTCGCTCCGTTCTCCACTTACTCCGTGCTGTCAGCTGGCTTAGGTATTCACTACGCCACCTCCGCCAAATATCTTGAACAATTTTTTGAGTCAGATACCACCGTGTGCGCATATCTGACTCAGTTTCTAATACGCTTAAGTTTGTACTAATATTCATAAATGATGATGGTGTTAAGAAATCTAGGTCGTCAGGGTCCTCTGTTAAGGAACACAGCGGCCTGGAATTCAAAACTGCTTCTACCTGTGCTAATATGGTGTAAAACTCTTCGTATGTGAGTTTTTGATCCCCAATTACCCTTTTTAAGTGGTATTTTAAACTTTTTACAGCGGCTTCAAAGAGACCGCCAGCTGAGGGGTTTGATGGTGCATTGAAATGAAATTCAATCTGCATTTCAGTGATATTTGCTAAGAGTTGTTCGTCATTGAACATTTTCTGATAATGTTCGTACTCTTGCTCCAAAATCTTGCTAGAGCCAACAAAGTTGGTCCCATTATCGCTAAAAAGATGACGCGGACTGCCCTTTCTGGCTGCCATCCTCCGTAATGCTGCGAGAAACGCCGAAGATGTTAAATCTGATACTAGTTCCAAATGAACTAGTTTAGTCGCCATGCATACGAAGACAGCGACGTACCCCTTTGTAGTTTTAACACCACGACCCTTGTTGGTCTTGATTGAATAATGACCAGTAAAATCGCACCCTGTATTGTAGAAAGGGGTGGCGGCATTACATCTGGCGGGCGGTAAGTCACCCATTAGCTGTTGCTGTTTTGCCGGGTTGTGCTTACGGCAGGTGACACAGTTACCTAACCGCTTTTTGACTGCTCTATTGCCACCAACGATCCAATACTTTTGGCGAATCGCTGCTGACGTCACCCTTGCCCCACCATGTAAGGTAAGTACTTGATGGGTGTAATCAATAATGATTTCAGATAATCTGCTGTCTGAAGGCAGTATTATGGGATGTTTCATATCCTCACTCAACAATGCATGCCGCAGCCTCCCGCCTACTCTAAGGAGACCGTCTCCGTCAAGGTAAGGATTTAAGTTTAATACTTTGCTAGTTGCTTTGATTTTGCTTTGCTTTTGTAAATTGCTTATTTCTTCCCAAAATGATTGCTGTTGTACATGCTTAATTAATAATATATTTGCTTTGTTTAATTCTTGTAATGATAAGTGTGCTTGCTTGCTTCGCTTTGTATTTATAAATCGTATATCCATGCTAATATTCTTTTAATTTTAATGTATGAACTAAATTTTTGTAGTAATGATTGTATGATAGAGTGCTCGTTGTCTGATTTTACGACCATGTTAGTCTGCCTACATTTCTTTTGTTCCAGATCTGTAGTATAATTTCCGATGTTCCTATCTGCTTCTTTGAACCTCGGTAACCACGCAGGACCTTGCCACCAAAGCTTATGATTTTGGAGCTGGACCGCGTCTAAACCTCTACTCGCACAGTCGGCTGGGTTTTCCTCAGATTTTACGTACCGCCATTTGTTCGGTGGTATGACTGCTGTAATCTGAGTAACTCTATTCGCGACAAATGTTTGCCAGCGACCAGGGTCACCATTGAGCCAACCCAGCACTACCATGGAGTCTACCCAGCAAAAGATTTTGATATTACAGTTTTTCAAGCACTCCTGCACTTTAGCCATGAGCTTTGATAAGAGAAGTGCTCCTGATAACTCAAGTTTCGGAAGACTAATTGTGTGTTTATTTGTATTTACTAATTTTGCCCTGACTGCAACCATTTGTATTGATATTTTACCATGATTTTGGGTTTTACAATAGATAACGCAGCCATAAGCTTTTGTAGACGCATCGCAAAAGCCATGCAGTTCTATGGTTTCACCCTGATGCGTATTTAACCATCTTGGCAAGGTGAAAGGTTTGATATTTTTTATATCTACTGCTATTTTCAACCACTCATTATAAATAGGTTCTGGTAACTTGTCGTCCCAACCAATATCCAAAAGCCAACATTTTTGAAACAAAATTTTTAGCTTTGTAGTGAGTGGGGAAATCCAACCCAAGGGATCGAAAAACTTTGAAATTGCTGATAACAATGCTCGCATAGTCATTGATATTGATGTAGATGTATCCACATTCAATTGCAAAATAAAGGTGTTTTCACACGGACTCCAGCTGAGTCCCAATGTTTTGGCTGACTCTGGTTGCTTGAAGTCAAACCCTTGTTGATTACTCTGATTACACTCTACATTTTCTTACAATTTTGAGCAATTTGATCTCCACTTTCTTAAATTAAACCCGCCTGACGTTAATAAGTGAATTAAATCTTGCTGTAGCTTTTTACCATGCTCAATAGAGTGTGACCCATAAATAAGGTCATCCATGTAAAATGATCTCTCAAGGACAGTTACAGTATTGCCTCAGTATCTTGATAATTCAATTTCTCATCATGTGCGAGTTGACGCAAGGTCATCATCGCGAGAAAGGGGGCTGCTTTGGTCCCATAGGTAACCGTAGCTAGTTTATATGATTTTAAAGGTTCGTGAGGGTTGTTCCTCTATACAATTTGTTGTAAATTCTGATCTGATAAACTAAGCCAAATATATCTAAACATTTTTGCTAAATCTGCTGTGAATGAAAACTTGAACTGTCTCCATTCGATGATAAGTCTCTGTAAATCCTGCTGTAGGTTCGGACCTTGTTCCATGACGTTATTAAGGCTGTACCCACTCGATGTTTTTGAGCTGGCATTAAATACAACGCGAAGTTTCGTCGTTGTGGAATCAGCCTTATGAACGCCGTGGTGAGGTAAAAAAAGCTGAGTAGTTGAATGTTCATGAACTGGCGTCATGTGTCCGAGTGAAATGTACTCGTCAATAAATAGCTTATATTGTTGCGCAAATTCTTTTTGATGATCGAATTTCCGCTCTAATTGTTTGAATTGTGCAATTGCTTTTCCTCGAGACTGTCCTAAAAATTTTTCAAAATCTAATTTTAATGGCAACCTAACCTCATATTGACCGTTTTGACGCCTAACAGTAGTAGATTTATAAAAATTAATAACCCTTTGATCTTTTTCTGATACAATTTGCTCTTCCTTGATATCTTCAATTTCCCAAAATCTACTAATCTCCTCTATGTCGTTAGTGATGACGTTACAATGCAAGGTGTTGTTTACCGTACCGCTCAATATCCACCCTAGTCGGGTTTGTTGAGCAATAGGCAAGGAGCCGCTCGGTTTGCAAACACCCTCTAACAAAATCTCTGCATAAACTTCTGCGCCTAGTAAAAGGTCAATCGGGAGTTGTACGTAGTACTTGGGATCAGCAAGCTGAATGTTATCCAAATATGGAATTGACAATTTACTAAATGATGTGCTTGGTAAATGCTTTGTTAATGTTTTCATGATACATACATTTGCTTGAAAGGAATACTCGCTATAAATAGATGAGCAATTAATGATAAGCGCTCCCTTACAGCTGCTAGGTTTGTTACCTATTCCTGATATTGATTTCCCTTTGGTACTCTGTCGAGGGATACCTAACAGTTGAGCCGCATTTTCCGAAATTAATGAAACTTGCGACCCCTGGTCAATAAGGGCTCGCAGGTTTTGATATGTACCATCGATTTTTTGAACCCTAACAATAGCTGTAGCTAAAAGTACTTCCGGCATTTCACCTTGTACCGACACGTGGGTGCCGCGTGTTGCCGGCGGTGCCTGTGTAGCGGTCGGCCCGCTGTTTGAAGTCGACGGTGTCTGATTGCTGGCGGTGGCGTAAGCCTCGTGTAAAATTGTATTATATCGCCCATTGCAAGTGCGGCATCTTTTCTCGGAAATACAATTGTTACCACGATGGTCATAAAGACAATTATTGCACAAGTTTAAGTTTGATATAGTACGTTTCTTGTTAAAAGGTGACATACCTAGGAACTTTTGACATTGAAATATGGCATGTTCATTGCTGCTGCAAACTAAACATTTGAAACGTTTTGATTGCACATTGTTTGAAGATGATGAAATTGATTTATTAGTGTTGTTAGATAATGCCTGTCTGCAAAATTGTTGTTTCTGATTTTGACCGTGAGCCGCAGGCTTACCCGTACTCAAGGTAGATAGATTGTTTAAACGACCAAATGTCTCCAAACTTGTAAATTTGCTTTCAAGAAATTCCAAGAATTCCTTGAGTACCGGCAGCTCACGCGATTGTTTGACCGATTAGACGTAGTCATTATATGTTTCTTGGTCTAATTTTTGCGCCAGAATATGTACAATTAATGGGTCCCAAGACGCGACGTCAACCCCTAAGTTTTTGATTGCGTTTAAACTCTCTAATGCTTCATCATGGATACGTTTAATGTGACTTATTGATAGTTTTTGACTTGTAGGTAAAGATAACAGGGTATTAGCGTGCGACGTGAATAATATTTTGCGATTATTGTACCTATGATTAAGGATGTCCCAACAAACGGGGTAGTTGTCTGCGCTGATTGGTAAATGCTGTATTAGTCGCTCCGCCTCACCTCTTACCTTAGCCTTCAAAAATTGCATTTTTTGTGCATTCGTTATATGGGGATTGCTATGAATGCTCTTCAAAAATAAATCTTTAAAAGAACACCATTGATTGTATTGACCTCCGAAAATCGGAATGGTCATCTTTTCGGTGATCTTCTCCCTGTGGGAGGCTGGCCATAGTTCCCTATTAATACCTTTCTTTATATCTAGATAAATTTGTTCATAATGAGAAAACATGGATTCGTATTCCTGGTTGGTTCCACCGTCTAATTCTTTATCAATTTCCCAATGTAGGGAATCGATAACTGCCCAACGAGATTGGAGGGTTTTTAGGAGATCCTCCATTTCCCATTTTTCCGATACCGAATCGATCTTAATGCCCGATACAGTTCGTGTAAAGGCTCGAAAATTGCTCGCCTGCTTTTTGAGCATTTCTTCTGTTTTGCTTTCTGTACCCTTAGAGACGGGGAAGGATCCTGTTGGTCCCGAATCCCCGAAAGTTACTGACTTCAGCGCCGGTATTGGTGTTGGCTGCCTACTTGTGGGCTGATAGTTCTCAATCGCGGTGCGAACGGTATCGTAGCGCTCCTTCACCGCCTCATATTGATTAGTAGAGAAGTAAGAATGAGTCCTAACTCCAAAACTACTGACTGACATGATTGTTTTGAAATTCACGCCAATATCCGTCCAATGTATCTAGTCTACGTTTAATGTAATCGGCGGTCTTACGATCAGAGCCGTCCTTTTTAAAATTCGTATATGTCTGCTCAATTGATGTGGCAATCTGCTGCTGTGTTTGCAGGAGATCTTCCATGGTGGCCATGATATAATAGTAAGAGATTGGAAAGATCTTACTTGTATGCTGGTAGCTGTTTGCTGTGTGCGGGAACTTAGCTGTAGCTCGGCACCCGACTGCTGTTTGTTGATAATGATAACTTCTAAATGATAGTCCACTGCTGGGATTGATAGTTCACTTGCTAATGTTTGTACACTCGATTTACTTCTTACTTCCTTCGAGGACAACTTTTCCGCAAGTAGGTCCGATTTTGCCGGTCCCGTTTTGCGTGGGAAGCTGACTCCGGTCTCAGTTCTCGAACCAGCCCAGCTCCTGCAGGAAGCCTAGAACGCCTGCTGGCGCCCTGCACGCCTCTGCCATAGTTCCCGGATGTTCTAGGAACCTTCTTCTTATGTGTGCGACACCATCGCACTCCAAGAGGAGATGGCTCGCAGTTTCTTCAGCCTCCATGCAAGCTCTGCACAAGGACTGTTAGTTAGACCTAGGGTGAAAAGGTGTTTGTTTAGTGCACAGTGACCAGTAATGACGTCAATCATACGGCGTAAGTTCCCTCGCGGCAGTGCTAGCAGACGCCGGGATAAGCGGCTGTCCCATTTGGGTAGTGCCTCCTTGGCTTGCCTGCATGTCCGAAGGGATTGCCATGATTGAGCTTGTTCTTCGCTAATGCGATTTCTGATCCAGGAGCGAACCTGTGTGAAGGGAATCGGAGCCATCGGGAGGGGACCTTCCGTTGCCATGCTCGATCCCCGACGCGCCAGCTCGTCTGCTGCATCGTTACCCAGTGAATTGCTGTGTCCTTTGATCCATTGGAGAGTGACATTGTTGTACTTACAGAGTTCATCCAGGGATCTGTGGCATTCTTGTACTAAGGCGGAATCTACATATGCCCGATTCAGGGCAAGCAGAGTCGCTGCGCTGTCTTTCAGGATACGGATGGACAAACCTGATACTTTTCTCCTGGTAATTTTTTGTTGCTGCCTGGGTTATGACTGCGCACTCGGCTCCTAAAAACTCTCGAAAACTCCATTTTTCAAATGGAGTTTTCCTTACCCAAGGCGGTTGCAGAGTGGATGTTGAGTTCATGAGAGAATACACCAGCACCCACACCAGTGTGTGACTTCGAGCCGTCTGTGTATACTCTCACTTCTTCAGTACCAGAGCTGTCTGATGGTGCCTCGTGTAATTGTATTTTGTATTTTTTGTCAAAGATAAATTGTTTACATATCCTATCGTTTATGGCACCTATGAGGTGTGATGCGCCGAGAGCTATTGACAGGATTTGTGTATGTGGTGCCTTGTCATTGTTTTTCCACAGGCCCAACGTATTGAGTCTTGCGGCTGCGACTTGTGCTTCCTGTTTGATGTGTAAATGTAGCGATCTGATATCTAAGATTGCTTCTAGAGCCGCCGTTGGGCAAGATTTCATGCCGCCGCCAATTGCCAGGCATGCTGTTCTCTGGAATCGCTGTAGTTTGTCTTGTACTGTGGTCAGCGTAGTTCTATACCACCATACTATTGCAGCGTATGTCAGACCTGGTCTAATGACTGTGATGTACAGCCATTTCATGATTTTTGGGGATAGTACCCAGTTTTTACCTACTAATCTACGGCAGTTCCATAGGTTTATGCATGCTTTGTTTAGTTTTTATCAAGATGCGTGCTCCAGTTTAGCTTGGAGTCTAAAATTACGCCTAAGTATTTGACTTCTCTCGCTAGCGTTAGAGTCGTTCCAAAGAGCTTTGGTGGTTCATACTTACCTAGAGCTCTTTTGTTGGTAAACATGACTAGTTCTGTTTTATTCGCGTTGACTGATAGGTCGTGTTTATTGCACCATGCTTCCACAATGCGTAGTGCGCTTCTGGTTAAGCTGCACACGACGCCTGCCGAATTCCCTTGTATAAGAATTGCAAAGTCATCCGCGTAGCCTACTGTGTGGTAATGTTTCTTGTTTAGAGATGTAATAAGATCATCAACTACTAGATTCCAAAGAAGGGGTGATAGTACTCCTCCTTGTGGGCATCCTCTGGTTGCCACCACTTTTGTGGTTTCACTTATGTCTAGTTTAATGCTTCGTAGCTTCAACATGTTGGATATCCAGCCAGTTACGGTGTTTGGTACTTCATGTCTGTCAAGGGCTTCTTGTATACAGGTATAGTTTGTCTTGTCAAAAGCCCCTTCTATGTCGATGAAGGTTTCTAGACAAAGATTTTTGCTATGTATTCCAGTGTTGTTACGACTTCATGTAACGCAGATTCTGTTGAATTGCCTGTGCAGTATGCGTGTTGCTTGGGGTGTAAGGGATGTTTGGTTAGTGCCGTATCTCTAATGTGCCTGTCACACAATCTTTCCAACACTTTCAGGAGGAAAGAAGATAGGCTTATAGGTCTAAATGATTTAGCATTTGTATAGTCCGTTTTACCAGGTTTCGGGATGAATATTACTTTGACCTCTCGCCATTGTTGAGGAATGTATCTATAGGCGAGGCAAGCTGCTAGTAGGCTGGTGAGGTGTTCCAGAAGAACTTTTCCTCCCCATTTAAGAAGGCCAGGGAATATACCATCCGGGCCTGGTGATTTGAACAGTTGGAAGCTGTTAATTGCCCATTCCACTCTGTCTACACTCGATAACTGCACAAGAGTTGCTGGTTCATTGAAAGACACCTCACAGTCACACGCGGAAAAGTCACACGTCACACCACGAGGTCCAAAATTGCTTCGAAGGACCAATATGTACGGGCCTCGACCTGGCCGTACATATAAAATGATAGAGTTGATAAGGAGTTATTAAACTGATTTATTATCTCCAAAACTTAAACTAATAAATGGTAATTAATAGTCCATTGCGACCGTGAGCACGCGTAGCTTGTTTCTAGCCGATACGTGTACTGACTATGCAAAATGTGCGGTGTTGCACCGTACACAATCCTTTCCAATTTTCAACAGTGATAGGGTTCTCATTCATAATAGACTCTGGAGAAAAGTCTTGTGCTACACACTCAGGCTTTGTTTTACTATAGATTTTTATTTTACGATCATTTTTTGTAATAGACGCACTACCAATGTTTTGCTTGACTTCCCCGGAAATAAATTCACAATGTCTGATAAGAAACTCATCTGCTCTTAGTTTTTCCGAAGGGTACAATAACAAAGTTTTAATAGTCTTAAAATAACTTTCAATATTTGCACTCGTTGGAGTTACATTTACGGTATCGCAAAAAAACAACATAACATTAGACCATAGCGGTAAACCAGAAATAAGTCTTTCTAAAGTTTCAACAAAATTTGGTAAGTAATACAGATTATCGTAGTTGGTTTTTTTCTCATTTAGTTGTAACTCAAGATTAATTCTGTTGAATGTATTCCTAAAAAATTGCAAAAAGTCACTTTGTGTTGGATTCATCTGAATCAAAAACACTTTTAAGCAAATCATTATTTTGACTTATAGTTACTTCTGTCTCACACTCTTCAAAATTAAGCAAATATTTTAAACTCTCTTCACATAATGTTGGTTGGTCCATATTATCTTTACCAGTGTATTTACTTAAGGCTGTAATTATAAGACTTCGAACAATCAACTTCACTTCTTCTATTGAAGTAGATTTTTTAATTTTACTAAGACACTTTATATAAAAATATGTCTATAAATTTGAAGCAGTTACTATTATGCAACGTTTTCATAAAATGTGAAGTATCTAAACGAATAAGACAGTGGTTCCTGTGTTTTTTTTTTCTTTGTTGTCTAGAATTCTAAAACAATAATCAATATATTCACGAGTTGAACTAAAATCAGTAAATGCTTTCACTATGGCTCCAAGAAGGGCAGAAGAGTCATCGCATACAAGTTCGTGAGGTGGATGTTTATTTTTTATCCATTCCTTTAACCACATATGGATATTTTCCAGACTGTATGAATCAGTAATCATTTGCGTAATTGGCATGCTACCTCTTTCAGTTTTGACCACTGCTACATATAGAAAAATTTGTTTTGGTTTTGAAGCTACAATGGGGGGTATTATTTCTTTAAATATGCTTCCTGTCGCATCAATGCTCAACTTAATTGGTTGTTTCGTTTCAGACAAAAGTTTGTAGTATTTATCCTGTATCTCCAACCAATAATAAACTATAAATGGTTTGATACACAACGTTCGGATGATATCACTATACGGGGGAGTTAAAGACATTATCCATAAGGATGTTATTACATTTTGATGGAAATAAGTCTCCGCCTTATCCTTACATCTTATATCTTCCAGCGATTTTAATGATGGAATGAAAGGTGGTTCGAAAGTATCCTCTTCTTTCATATTATCATTTATTAATTTGTTTCGTAAAACAGTTGGATACATATGTTTGAGCTCTTTTGAAAGTTGGACTTTTTGATACTTAGTAATTTTATTTTTCACATTAGGATTGTGGATAACGTTTTTATCTCCTTCTTGGATATGGCATTCAAATGATGCGCAGGTTTCATTAGCCTCTGTTGTTTTTGCATATAATTTTGCACCGCATTGTTTGCAGTAGGCATCAAACTTTACAAAATATTTTTCAGTTGCTGAAGACCCATGTACATACTCGTCTTGTATTATGCCATAATAGTTGTGTCATTATTGTAGTCCATTTTTGTTTAGGTAAATTGGGTCGTTTCTGGTTTTTTGTTGAGGGTCTATTTTTGTCGTTACGGGCCGAGTAATAGTCTGTTATGGGTCTAATTTGCTCCCAAATCGAAGGTTCTACATCAAAAAATATGGTATGAACATGTGCATTTTCTTCACCTTCCGACGATACGTCTTCAGTATTTGATTCGGAAGCATTACTAATATTGTCTTTATTGTTGCTTTTATCTCCAAAGAAGTAGTAATAATTCCTTTTTACAGACAAGTAAAGTGCCTTAGGAGACATACGACATGACTACTAATAATAGTTTTCTACTAATATCTTGAAATAACTTACTAGTACTTAAAGGTAGACTGTGCTCGTTCTTAAAATGCTCTTCATATTTCAGAAATTCGTTCTTTTGTTCGTCTAAGGACACAACTGATAAACACTTTTTTTGCTTCTGACTCATTGTTAACTATTTTAAAGAATTAAAGCGGAATAGACAATAAGCACTGCACTTATTTATGAACGATGCAAAACAGGAAAATATGCGGGCGGTACCATGAAATGTATACTTAAATATTTATCTTCCCTTCATAACAGCAACGTATACCATGCTACCGAAAATAATGGGATATTTATCGCAAAAATGGGACGCATATAACACGTAACATTCAAATTGCTTAATTAATTAAAATAATACAAACTCATATACTTAAGTATAAGTTTTCAGGTTTTAAAACAAAAATAACACTAGCTTTGACGCATTTTTGTTAGCAATGATGCACTCGTCAAGATTGCTATTGTTATCGTACAGGCGCTATGGCCATTTAATTTTTGTTTTGTAAAAATATTAATTAAGAAATATAACATTTTATGCAGATATATGTGTAGAATAATAAAGTACAGCCGAGGTACATCATATTAGTATGATATTGCGTTTTATTATACCAGTCCTATCTGTAAAAAACGTTGTGGCAGGGCTGCAGCGTATACGCAGCAGCCCGGCCACATTGTAAATTAAATAACGGAATATCCTTTGAGGTACACGAAAAATCTCTTCTAGGTACAGTAAGTACACCTATGGAACATCCTTTTTATATAATTCGCGATACCAAAAGCGATTGTTGCCGGGCCAAGACGGAGGACATGTTTTGCCGACAGTACGCAGATGCTACGCGATTATGATTCACGTGTATGAGTTCAAGTTTTGCCTCAGTTAAAAAGCTTTCGGTTATGCAACAAGCGTGGTACATGTTTTTTGTTTGGTCTAGGAAGGCTTCAAAACTAGTTCTCTTATTCCATAGGCTTTGCATGTTTTGGAAGAATATGTGTATTTGTAAATCAGTGTTTGCGAAAGGAGCGAAATGAGTTTGGTGCGTTTTTGTCATACGTATCGGCGGGAGTGTTATTTTGCGTGCTGGACGGTAGACTAGTGGTGCTTCGGGGTGGACGTTCTTCATGTGTTGTGTTGATCGTGTATCGAGTGTTCTGCTTCTGGGGAGTGGCATTTTGGGTTATATTTTTTGGTTTGTCTTGGCTAATTAGTGTCAATCTTCTTTGTCGGTTTTTTCGTCTATTTCTTTCTTGTCAAGTAGTTTTGAAACGTAAAGTCCGGTATTTCTAAAGTACTTTACATTGTTAAGTATGTACTGTGTCATTCGTTTACTTATTAATTCGACACGTAATGGTCGTCGCGGCCCCCTAATTTCGAGTCGTCGTATTTCTTCAATGTAGCCCGTCAAGTCTACGTGTAAAATTTCCCTAAACGCAAGAATAATTCTGTGTTCGATGTCATACTCTTGTTCTCCTGAATACTCGGATAGTCCGTATAGCACGAATGTGTTCGGGTAGTTCACTTTGTCTAATTTTATTGTCATGTTATGTCCTAATGAGTCATAATTTTGTCGCTTTGGTTCTTGTATTTCTTTTTGTAGATTTTTTACCTTTTCATCCAAGTCTAATATTTTTTGATCTTGTACAGTTTGTTGTTTTTGTATCGTGTCAGTTTTTTTTTGTGATTTCTTGTTGTAGTTTTAGTGCAACGGAGTTTATTTCGCTTGTCAAAATGTGTTTTATGTCCGATAGGATGGATTGCTTGTTGTTCTCGAGTTTGGTTTCTAGTAGAAGGCTTATACTTTCTAGGGTGAGTGAGTTTTGTCCGTTTCCGTTTTCTTGGATGGTTTGAGGTTTCTGTGTTTCTGAGGTCGGTGAAATCTGCGTGTCGTCCATTATGCTTTGGTTCTGTGTGGGATGTTCATCGATTGACATGGTGGTATCGTCTAGTATGTGTTGTTTCTGCTTGCTGACTGGTGTGTTATCGTTTCTGGTGCGTTTGGTGACATTTGCACATGTAGGGCAGTGCCAGTTTTATTTTTTTTGAGGTAGTGTTTGTTAGTCATGTAGTAGGATGTAGACATGTTTAGGCAGCTGTAATGGTACTTATCTTGACACAGGGAGCATTTGAGCATTTCTCCATGCCTGGTGTTTTGGTTACATCCTGCAGCACATACTCTATCCTCTTCCCCCCGGACCTCTGTTAAGAGTAAACGTGTCCATAGTACCTTATTAGATTATTTTAAATTTCGTAAACTAGTATTTTTGTGCAATTTAATTCTTACATAAAATAGGAGTGCAGAAGTTGCGAAGCGGTCTGGTGTTTCGAGGAGTCGAGGACTCAATAATCAAGTGACAACGCGAGAAAAGGACAATTGCATAAACAATAACACGGGTACGGTGAGATAACTATATTTCTATAGCCCAGCGCCGTGCGGCGGTTCATCTTATACTGGACGAAAAGGATTCTCATCTGAATGCGTCGATCGCCACCACTTTATAAGGACCTCTGTTCATCATAATACTGGAATACTGCATGTAACTTATAACAGCCTGGTACCTGGTATTTCCGCTTGTATAGTGAGCAAAATAATCGTCTTATTTTGCGAGAAAAAAAAAAAAAAAAAAACAGCTGTGAAAATTGCGATAACACCGCGCAAATATAAGTGTGGATTTACGGCGTTTTGCAATTTAATACTAATTGACTGGTTGTGATATCTGTCGCTATACCTACACTACTAGCTGCTTATATTGTACTTTTTTGACATTTGTGTAGCCCATCCATCTGATAACATCCCTATAAGCCATGAATATCTCTATTGAAAAATCGTCATCTGAGCCTGACCTAAATGTAACCCCCACAAATTACGCTATAAGTCGCAAAAAAAGAGCAAGAATGGAGGACCACGTAGCCTTTCCGGAATTTGCGGCTTTCAAGGATGAAATGATGAAATCGATGGCAGCACTTTTCGCAACTTCAGATACAAAAATGAATCAAATGTTAGTGAGCATTAAGGATGTTCAGGAGACTAATCATGGAATTAAAGACTCAGTTATGCTACTAACGGAGCAAAATAAGCAGATGAAAGAAGAAATTAAATGTCTGAAGCTTCAGAGAAAAGAAGATAGGGAATACATTTCTATACTTGAAAACAAGCTAGAGGATCTTCATATGTCGACTCGTAAACAGAACTTCGAGATGAAAAACGTCCCTCGAAAAGAAAATGAATCTAAAGAAGACCTGGTTGAGATGGTAATCCATTTATCAAAAACTATTGGCTGCGATATTACAAAGAAGGACATAACAGACATCTACAGAGTTCGTGGAAAAAAGGAGGGACCGAAAAACACTCCCATTGTGGTTGAAACTGCATCAACATTTGTAAAAGCTGACTTAATGAGGATGTGTAAGAACTATAATGTCAGAAACAAAACGAAACTAACCGCTAAGCATCTAGGGTTCCGAAGGGATGAGGACGTTCCCGTTTTTAACTCAGAAAATCTTACAAGCAAAGGAGCTCGATTGCACCATTTGGCTAGGGATCTTGTAAAAAGTAAAAACTACAAGTTCTGCTGGACTGCATACGGAAAAGTATATGTTAGAAAAACTGAAAATTCACCGATCATCACTATCAAATCCGAAGCTCAGTGCACTGAACTTTTAAATTCTACATGACTAGGCTATAATTCTATTATATTTTATAAAATATCTTATGATTTGAAATATAACGTAAATACATATTCACACATAAATGCACGCACAAACACTCGCAACATTCTGCTAACTCTGTCTCAACACTATTTTGTACAAACAATCAATTTACCTAAGAACTTATTAAAATGTTACATGTATCTGCACCTTATCAACCCTTCAACGTTTATACTTTTAATGATAACATTAGTTTTGGCTAAGAACTTACATTATTTACAACTATCAAAAAATGGATAGTAATCTTAGTACTATATCAGATTTGGACAAATTAGAAATTGCATCTGCTATCAAATGTAATATTGAAGAAGTACATAATCACCTCCAAATTAAAAGCAATGATTTTACAATAATCTGTCAAAACATTAGAAGTATATACAGTAATTTAGATGACTTAATTATTAACCTGATTCCGCTTAAATTTAAACCGGACCTCATTATTCTTACAGAATGTACATTACAAAGTGATAAACCAATTCCCAAACTGGATGGCTATACTGGGCATTTTACAACTGTTAATATCAATCAGAATGACGGTGTTGTTGCTTATATTAAAGATATTCAAAAGACAGACGTCAAAGAAATAAAGCTTCAGGATGCATCATGTCTTCAAGTTAATCTAGATAATAACAATATCCTTGGTATTTACAGATCACCATCAGTCAAAAATGCTGTGCCATTTGTAAACTCTTTAAGTTCACATTTAGATACAATTAAAGCTCATAAAAATATTACTATAACTGGCGACATAAATATAAATCTTATAATTAAAGAAAACGAAAAAGCTTTCGAAAGGAACAATAGGCACACATATCTCAATATGCTAGCTTCTTTTGGTGTCATGCCTGGGCACAAACTACAAACTCGACTAGATGGCTGCCTAGATCATTTTATGATTAAAACGAGTAAAAATAGCATCACCGCACAAATTGCAGTGCTAAATACTACTATAACTGACCATGCAATGATTTTACTAGCATTATCAAATTTTAAAAGTAGCTCTGTCACTCACACTCATAAAACACTTATAGACTACAGTGGAGCCCTACAAAGTTTAACTAAAAAAATCTTTCACAACTTCTATTTTGTAATAATCCCGAATTGCTTTTTGACCAACTAACAAAAGCAGTTACTGATTCTTTGCTAGAAAACACACAGACTACTCAGGTTTCTAGAAACAAACGCATCATCAAGCCGTGGATAACCCCAGGTGTACTTCGTTGTATCCGAAACAGAAACAAGATGCAATTAAAACTACGTAAAAACCCAAATGATGACATACTAAGAATCACATACAGGCGGTACCGCAACTTTTGTAATAAATTAATAAAAAACTCAAAAGAACCTACGAGACAAATTTACTGGCAACATCTACGCACACACTTGTCATTATCGAAATGCAAGCGATTCGATCGCAGCACTTGCGCCGAAAGAAACAAGCGTCTAGAAAATCTGAGCTCTTCCGCGAGACATAGGCTGAGCTATTCTAAACAAGTGCTGAGCGGCTTTTTTATTTTCCAAGATGGCTGCCAATAGGGATGTGGACTGAGTAAAAGATATATTATTTTATTTAGTCAACTAGATCAGTGGTTCCCAAACTTATTTTGTCTACTGCCCACTTTGAGAATAAATATTTTTTTAGCGCCCCCATTTTTTCACCTTTTTAAAAACCACTATAACTTCAAATTAAATTAATTAATTATTGTGACCTATATATGTATATTAACGGAGAGTTCTAAACGAAACTTTTACTATAACCCGCAACTTGAAACCTGAGCGCAGTAGGTAACATACAACGGCGCTTAGGTCTCAAGTTAACTCTTACGGGCTCCACTTGCCAATAAGAATGATTATTGAAACGCAACTTTATAGTATTAAAACAGAGTATCTTTTATTAAAAATATAACTAAAATACTCAATCCTTATATAAAAACTAATGTTAAGGATGAATCTGATGCTGTTTAATAAGTTTGTTGATATCAGGTTCCAATTTACTCAAGAACAGTCGCAAGTCGCCACGTTCGGTAACAAGCAAACGATTTCTCTTTTTAGTAAGCAGTGTTGTCACAGCACTAAATCCACGTTCACACAAATATGACGATGGGAATGCTATCAAGAATCGTTGAACGATTGACTACAATCCAGGGTACAATTGCGGGATCGGTTTTCGTAGCCAAAATTCTTAATAACCATTTTTGAACTTGATTTTTATTTCCTCGTTTGTTGTCAATTCTATAAGTTCTTCTTCCAGCTGAGGTGACATTGCTGTGTTGACATTTGAAAACGGATCCAACACCCAGTCTGGTATTTCCAAGTTCAAAATGTCCTGGTATCGTTCAGTGAAGTCAATGTGGAGGTTTTCCAAATGTTGGCAGTAGGCAAACAATTCATATTCAACTGATACTGATAAATTTGGAAAATTGTGAAACTCACGTCTGCCCAGATTCTTTTTGTGTAGAAGCAGTTTGGCTGCGAAAGCAGCAACGACGTTTTTTGTTTTAATTAAATTTAGTTTATCGCCTTGCAGTCGGAGATTCATGTCGTTGAACAATTTATACAGGTCTGTCATGTAAGCTATATCATTCTTTGATGTTATGAGCTGGTCGTGCAATTCTGTATCTTTAGTTTCCAAGAACTCTATAACAGAGTCAAACAGGTTGTAAAATCGAGTCAGACAATTGCCTCTTGATAGCCAACGAACTTCAGTATGAAACAACAAACGGTTGAAATCCTCGTCATTAGTAACACAAAGCTGATGAAATAATCTATCATTCAAAGAGCTGTTGCGGATTTTATTGACTGCTTTGATAACATATTGCAGTGATTAAATAGTTTTTCACTTAAGTTTCTAGCAACTAAATGTTGTCTATGAATAACGCAATGTACACCAAGGACATCTGGAATTTTATTTTTTAAGTACGCTATGAAGCCTTTATGGCACCCTGTCATAGCCGGAGCGCCATCTGTAGCAACTGAAATAATATTTTTCAAAGGAATCTCTTTCTCATCGCAAAACTTTTCCAATGTATTGAATATGGTTTCCCCTTTTGTATCGGTCTCTAAATTTCTAGCAAATAATAGTTCTTCACATATTTTCTCATCTTTAATAAACCTCACGTAAGACAACAACAATGCTTCATTAGTTGGTAAAGTGGACTCATCGAGCTGAATTGAGAATTGACTTGTCCTCAGGTGATCGCACAATGATCCTTCAATGTTTTTTAGCCATTTCATCAATTCGTCTTTGCACAGAATTATTATTACTCAAAGGAATTTTTCGGATAATATCTGCGGCCGGTTTATGAAGCACAGTAGTTATTACTTCATTTATTGCTGGCAATATTAACTCTTCTCCGATGTTATGTGGTTTGCCTTTTTGAGCAATTAACAAAGAGATATTGTACGAAGCTCGAAGTCCGTCGTCATCTTGCTTAGCAGCCGCCGAAAATAGTTTTGCTACACTTGGCTGAGTACTATGCTTCTTCTCTAGGTCTTGAAAATATGCTACATTCTTGTCTTTCTTATCTGGATGCATTTTATTCAAATGATCTTGCAGCCTTGAAGGCTTCATTGCTTCATTCGAAAATGTTTTTAGACATAGAAGACACAAAGGCGACGATGGGTTTGTGGGATTTTCAATAAATCCGAATTTAATATATTCCGCACAGTATTGCCGTCTCTTTTTTTTTACTTCCGACATTGTTTTGCTTTGAGAAATACGTTCAACTTCGCGAGTAGTGTAGAGGAGGCGTAAGTACTGCTCATCTATTGCGCGCGAAACCACAAATGAAAATAAAATAAATATTACATTGTTTATATAGGAATGCTTAAGCAGCACGCACCGACAGGAATAAAACAAATATGCATAAACTCGTTTATCTCATTCGACGCTCAATCGTACTCAACAAGTCCGAACAAGTATTCAATGAACCAGCCAACTGATACAGGAATGCACAATTCGGGTTATTTAACAAAAACTTGTTAAAACATGATGGATATCTACGAGTACTAATAACTATTAAAATGCGAAAGTGTGTCTGTTGCCTTTTTATTTGTTTGTTTGTGTCTACTTTCATTACGAAACGGAGCGACCGATTGACATGATTTTCATTTTTTCTATATTCAATAAAATAGGACAGATATATGAACTACGCGGAGAGAAATATAGAACCGAGTTTGAGCAATCTTTTAATTCATATTAGTTGATGTTTATAAGTTGTTGTTGAGAGTCGAGAGCTCTTGCAGTCGTTGTTTAAGAGGCCTCCTAGCTAAATAAAGCTCTTAGCAAAAAAAAACATTTTCTTTCTGGGTCTCTTACCGCCCCCCTTGAGACCTGCAGCGCCCACAAGGGGGCGTTATCGCCCACTTTGGGAAAGACTGAACTAGATGATCCAAAAATAAAAGACCCATATTTTTTCGTTTACCTGAGAAATTTAAATGCGTTGTATCTTCGTCATTATTTGCTAATAAGAGAAAAGAAAAAATACGTATGTATACCATACTATTTAATAATTTATCCAATGAGCCACAAACATTTTTTTAGTCCACATCTCTATTGTCATCTGCATTTGATTTGACTGAAATTCAGTATGCAAGGGTTTTTTGTGTCGTAAAATGCAAATCTGTAACTTTTTTGTAATCCAAGATGGCGTCTGGATTTCAGAATTTTTACCTATTTCTTTCATAAGGTCCTACTGGAACATCCGAGAGGTCTGAAACTTTGTAAGTTAAGGTATATAGAGCACCTCGCGAAACTTGAAACTGTAATCAGATTTTGGATGCAAGAGGTCCACCCCAACAATTATTAATGTTTTCTTTTATGACTGTAGTATTTAACCCATTCAACTGGACATGGAATCCAACCAACTTCAACAGTTTTACGAAAAACCGAAGGCTGCTACAGCCCGCGCAATGCTCGAAAGCAAGTTTACTTTTAGATTGTGAAATAAATTGAACGTGAACCTACTTCTTTAATTATTCTTATTTAATTTAATGTTTAAGTATGATTAAGATAAGGAGCTTTTCTTAGAGTTAAGTTTAATCCGCATGATATTTAATTCCTAGGAAATCAATACATTTCCTAAATAGCATCAAAAATGTATTTCATTCATCCAAATTGGGCGATTTCGTCACTTGGTCGACCTTTGCTAGCTTCGCTCGGTCGTGCTTGTCAGGGGTAAATAATTATTTACCCCTGACAAGCACGACCGAGCGAAGCTAGCGTGTTATTATATGTATTGATTATAATCAATACATATAATAACACAGTAGGAACCGCATGTCTGTACATTTGATAAAATTAACAAAAAATGGGTGTGGGCGATAAAAAAAAAAACAGAACACAAAAAAGATTTTTTTGATTTTTTTCTCTGTCTGTCTGTATGTACTCGCTAATCTTTAAAACTACGGAACAGATTTTAACGCGGTTTTCACTAAAAGATTAAGCTCATCCCTGAGCAACATATAGGCTTTGTTTCATCGAAATCTGATGTCAGATAAAAAAGTTATCATCATTTAAAGTTTAAAGAAAATTTTCTATGAGCGATTTTATAGTTACATAAAATAGCAACAGGTCGCGCCTCAAGAAATTTTAAAACGCGCTATGGTTGTTTTAGTAAAAAAGTATAAATACTAGCTGATAAATATAATAATACATATAATAAAACAGTAGGAACCGCGTGTCTGTGTATTTGATAAAATTAACAAAAATGGGTGTGGGCGATAAAAAAAACAGTAACAGAACACAAAAAAGATTTTTTTTTGTCTGTCTGTCTGTCTGTCTGTATGTACTCGCTAATCTTTGAAACTACTGAACAGATTTTTACGCGGTTTTCACTAAAAGTTTATGCTCATCCCTAAGCAACATATAGGCTTTGTTTCATCGAAATCTGATTTCAGATAAAAAAGTTATCATCATTTAAAGTTTAAAGAAAATTTTCTATGAGCGATTTTATAGTTACATAAAATAGCAACAGGTCGCGCCTCAAGAAATTTTAAAACGCGCTATGGTTGTTTTAGTAAAAAAGTATAAATACTAGCTGATAAATATAATAATACATATAATAAAACAGTAGGAACCGCGTGTCTGTGTATTTGATAAAATTAACAAAAATGGGTGTGGGCGATAAAAAAAACAGTAACAGAACACAAAAAAGATTTTTTTTGTCTGTCTGTCTGTCTGTCTGTATGTACTCGCTAATCTTTGAAACTACTGAACAGATTTTTACGCGGTTTTCACTAAAAGTTTATGCTCATCCCTAAGCAACATATAGGCTTTGTTTCATCGAAATCTGATTTCAGATAAAAAAGTTATCATCATTTAAAGTTTAAAGAAAATTTTCTATGGGCGATTTTATAGTTGCATAAAATAGCAACAGATGGCGCCTCAAGAAATTTTTAAACGCGCTATTGTTGTTTTTGTGAAAAAGTATAAATATTAGCTGATTATTTTTTTCGGTACGTAAGACTTTTCGATTCTTTTGTGATTTGGTTAGTTACTGTTGTTGAATTTGTTGATTTTATACATATACTTGGCTATGAAAATACATATATATTATTTTATTTTTCGCTTTGCTTTCAAAAATGCTCCGAAGAAAGTCAAATTTGTGTCAGAATACTACATAGACAAGCGAAATGACAGTGGATGAGTAGATCTCAAGAATTCAATGTCAAAAGACAAGCACGACTAAGTGTTATTCATTGACTCGCGCCTCGGAGAGTTCCACTCAAAGGGAGTCTCGGCTAAGTGCTGATCGTGAACGTCATTCGCTATCTCGCGCCTCGGAGACTTTTACAGATAGGGAGTTACATTTGACTGCTGATCGAAAACGTCACACACTATCTCGCGCCTCGGAGACTTTTACAGATAGGGAGTTACGTTTGACTGCTGACTTCGTCTGCGTACCTATATCTTCATACACAAAGGTTATGATTATTATTGTAAGGTTTCATTATAATCCATTCATAAGTTGTTGTATGAATGAGTAATTGATATCCATACATCTATAGATTCTTATAAAATTTCACATTTGCAATATTAAAAGTACACCGCATCACAATAAAAAAATTTAACTGTAAATATACAGACTTTTTTTTACTAACCTTTATTGTCCCACTGCTGGGCAAAGGTCTCCCCCATATCTATCCACTTATCCTGATTTAGTGTATATAAATATATATAAATAGATATATATATATACATATATATATAAATATATATATTTATATATATACACACATATATATATATATATACACATATATACACACATATATATATATATGTGTGTGTGTGTTAAATATGAATCTATTGTATTTATGACTATGACTTTTTAAAGTAATTAAGATATCTGGCTTTATATCTTTTAAGTATCTGCTATTTAGACGCCAACTTTCTTATCTGTTTATTTTTTCCTAAAGGTTGATAGGGAGAGAATGCTTTAGATTAAGTGCCATTGTAGCTTTTGGCTCAATAAAGTTTTTAAATAAATAAATACAATAAAAATAGGAAAAAAAGATAGGTTTTCGTCGGAAATACGAAAAAGATGAAATATTTATAATAAATAAAATAATAAATAAATATATACGGACAAATTACACTGATTGAGCTAGCCCCAAAGTAAGTTCGCGACTTGTGTTATGGGAAACTAGCTCAACGATACTATATTTTATAACAAATACTTTTTGTTATAAAATATAGTATGTTTTTGTGTAGGTTTATTATAGGTAGTATATATATTTACGTATAAATTTAGTTTATTTTATGTAATATATTTGTAATAGTATAATAGATATTTCAAAACTTTACATTGATTTTAATTAATGTATGTATAAGTTTTGAAATATCAATATGTATATGTATATTTTTGCTTGGTGTACTTACCCCCAAAATATTACTTTATCAGCATCACCTGTACCTTCCGTGCCCAAAGGGTAAAATTAGACCTATTGCTAAAACTCCGCTGTCCGTCCGTCCGTCGGTCGGTCTATCTGTCACCAGGCTGTATCTCATCAACCGAGCTAGACAACAAGACAGTTGAAATTTTCACAGATGATGTATTTCTGTTACCGCTGTAACAGCAAATACTAAAAACAGAATAAAATATATATTTAAGGGGGGCTCCCATACAACAAACGCGATTTTTATAGATAATTGTGCAGTACCCTTGGCGCGCGAGTCCGACTCGTAGCCGTTTATTGATTTACCAGACGATAGAGCTTGTGCTGAGTTATTTCCTGTATTAAACTCAATTCACCAAAAAATTAACTTAGATCACTTTCATTTTCACGGTGAGACATTATGTAGTAGTAGGTACTCATCAAGGTATAGATCAAGGGAGATGGCAAAAGCTTTAAAACTTCTGTAATGATTCTGAAATAGATCCATTATGAAGATGAGAATTTATTTAGCCTAATGTTGTTTATCCTATCTACTATAATTTGAGATAGTAAGAAAAAAAAAAATTAAATACCTTCCCATAAATATTTTGGTTGTGCCTATTGACAAACCCTAATATGAAACCTTTCTTGTTTTAGAAATGAAGATAATATTCAAGATAACATATGGGCTGGTATTTGCTGTGTAGTGTTCTTTTTCCTCATCATATCAGTACTTACATTTCCAAATGGACCATTTACAAGGCCGCATCCTGCTGTCTGGAGGATTGTTTTTGGGATGTCTGTATTATATCTACTAGCTTTGATATTTTTACTGTTTCAAAGCTATTCCACTGTATATGATATAATGTACTGGATTGATCCAAATCTTCGAAATTTCCATATAGACATGGAAAAGGTATATATATTTTGAATATTTACCAGCTAAGATCACACTAGCGCAATCTGCTCTTAGACTCACACTAAAGGTATGAAAAAGATATAAAACAAAGGAAATGGTTAGAGAATGCCTTTGCAAAGGGGTCCACTACGCCAATTCGAAGTTCGTTTTATCCTGTTAATCTTTAACTATGATGACTTATCGATTATTACTTTTACTGGTAGTTCAATTCTTGCAATGTTTGATAATGACGAAGTGCATTTCTTCCGTGCTACGTTTCACCCAAACACTTAATATTAAGTACGTTTTTTCTTATACAATTCATCGAACTGAGTGAGCGAGGAACTCGGTGGCCTATCCTCGGTGGGTGTATTACTAGCACTTAAGCAAGTTAAGCGACGCCGGGCGTGGTCCGCACGTGGATGGGTGACTCCGGAAGGGATGTTACGTCTTTGATCTTGGCACTTATCAGTATGTCAGTCGTCAAGATTTTGGTTGTCTAAGACAAGGTTGTCCTCTATCGACCATGATATGCCATTACTAAAATTTGGAAGTGCAAAATCGGCGGGGTGAAACTAAACGGGGAAACTGTCTACTTTATTCGATACGCTGATAACATAGCAGTTGGGGCTAAAAGTATCAATTAGAAAATAAATAATGAACGAAGCGTTTCAAGAAATAGGATTGAGAATGAATGTCGCAAAAACCAAATTTCTACATGTCACAAGGAATACATCCTCAACATGACCAATCACACTTAATAATAGACCAATAGAAAAAGTAGATAGATTCATTCAGTACTAAGGCAGTATAATTAGAAACAATTCTAGGAGTAAAGCAGACATTAATACAAGGATATCGATGGCAAAAAGAGCGTACAAAGACAAAATGTATATTATATATTTTATTCGAAATTGCCATGTAAAATAAAGAAGAGACTCATTAAAACGTAAGTTTGGAGTATTGCACTTTACAGTTGTGATATATGGCTAATGAACAGTGTCGGAATCTGAATAGGTATATTGATTTCATGCACTTCTATCATGAACTGTCATGAAATCACAAGATGGATAAGCCTTTTTCCGGGATTTCGTTTCGGTTTCCCTTTTCCCATTTTATTTGGAGTCGGCGCAGTGTGTCCATCTCTTGCACTCTTTCCTGTCTCTCTTGCTATTTTTTTCTCTAAGTTATGCCATGCCATTGCAATGCAAATTTCAAAATTCCGGAAAAAAAACTTAATTGTTTTAATATACTGGAGGCGTGTCTATATAAATAACTACGTTTCAGTTCATTGACCCCAAAACAATCTTACCTATTCCGATTACTGATAATTAATCAAACGGATCGGGATATTCCGGAAGCCTTAGAAATGTGGTGTTGGAGGCGCATGGAAAGACGCTGAACACAGAGAAAAAAGTGCTGGATCTCGTCAAAGTGAACAGAATATAATAAGGATAAGAAGAGGAAAGATTTTTGGCCATCTTATGCGTCATGACGACTTTATAAAAAAAAACATAATCGAAGGAAACGTGGAAGCCAAGGAAGGAAAAGGAAAACCGAGAAGATTGTTGATGGATGAAGTAAAAGAAAAGGTAAAAGTCGTGTCGTATAAGGGAGGTGATTGACCTCCCTATACGACACGACTTTTACCTTTTTTATATTTAGCCGAAAACATACTCCACTAAGAACAAGAACCTAGTTCTTAAATTTCTTGATGATACTATGTTGTTTTGATGAAATAGAAATGTAAGTAGGTATAAAGGACTTTGATCAAATGTTATGTAGACAAAGCGGCGTTGACCACATAGTTTTACACCAAATAAGTGTTGGATATATAGAATTTAGTTGAAATGAACCACTGGTGTAATGTAATTTATTTAAAAGAAGACTAGCATATATAAGTGGTCGATGAGTCATCAATCATCATAGTCTAAATATTAAAGTGTAACAAGATAAAACGAACTTCGAATTGGGGTAGTGAACCCCTTTGCAAAGTGGCGTACTGAAGTATGTACTTTAAAAATATATTTAAGTAGAGTGCCTATTTCATGTTGTAGTCATGTCTTAATCTTTTTTTTTCAGGAATATGCAGTTAATTGCTCAGATATCAGTATTGCCAAAATCTGGTCTCATTTAGACGTTTTTGCATGGGGACATTTTTTTGGTTGGTTGTTCAAAGCTATTTTATTTCGCCATGCAGGTTTATTGTGGGCAATATCTATCATGTGGGAAATAACTGAGATTGCATTTGCACATTTATTACCTAATTTCTTAGAATGTTGGTGGGATTCTTTAATTTTGGATGTTCTTATCTGCAATGGTTTAGGCATTTGGTGCGGACTCAAAATATGTAAAGTTTTAGAAATGAGGGAATACAAATGGGTCGGCATAAGGTAAGATAATGTAAAGTTTCAATTGAAGTGCTATAGACTGCAAAGAACTAGGTTTGTTAAAGATTGATGTTCTTT
The DNA here is from genome assembly GCA_943193695.1 of Acrobasis suavella. Lineage (NCBI taxonomy): Eukaryota > Metazoa > Arthropoda > Insecta > Lepidoptera > Pyralidae > Acrobasis > Acrobasis suavella. Next base: position 12,408,017 of record OW971929.1, read on the forward strand.
TTTTAGGGATATTTCTTCAACTACAGGGAAAATAAAGAGAGCAATATTACAGTTTACACCTGTTCAGTGGACCCCAGTACGGTGGTTAGATCCAACATGTACATATATGAGATTTTTTGCTCTAGCACAGCTTGTCGTATTTTGGCAAATTTCTGAACTGAATACATTCTTTCTAAAGCATGTGTTTGAAATGCCGCCTTCACATCCTCTGGTAATTGCAAGACTATGTCTTATTGGCGTCATAGTGGCTCCTTCTGTCAGGTAATATAAACATTTAAAAGCCATATAAAATATATTAACGTACTTAACTCACCACATGAACATTTGCTTGTTCTACTGCAATATCTAAAGGGTAAAACTAACTGGGAATTCAGAAAAAGTAAATGTCTTTTTGACATTCATTTTCGACATACCTACATTGTATTTTCTAATATTTGCATCCCTTCATTATTGGTTTTCTCCGTCATTCAGTGGTTTTCCTGTAGATCCACCAGATAATGATATGGATACACAGCGAGGAATTCCCCAAGCTGCCAAAAAAACATGCTGATAGATCCACAGGATAACAAACTCATGCAGTACAAGCTGAGCCTTTTTATAATTAATGAATTTAAATATATAAAAATTAGAGATGAAACGGATATCCGATATTTATCCGGCTATCATATCAGATTGCCGGATTAAAAAAAATACGAAAAACAAAGCTTAGTAGGTTCTGTATTTAAATTTTAAACCACATAAAAAAATACAATCAGTAATCGTTACAAAATTGTTAAACGAAAAAGAATGGGATTGGGTACCTGCTTTTAGCATTAGCCGCTCACCAAATATAAGGGTCACGACCGCGATAAATCCGAACTGCCTGTATAAAAAAGTCAATCTCAAATGCAATCTCATTTGTTTCTTCGTTATGAATTATGATATTGGCTAGCTTAGCTGGCTAGTAATGCTTTCATTTGCTATCTCATAAAAGAAATACCAGAATGTTTCATGAGCTTCGCGAGATACTGCCACCAGTAAATTCTCCTCTACCTTTTTTATGCGGTGTTGAAGAAGAAATGCTGCTGTGGACCTCACCGCAACACATTTTTGTATTTATTTTGCTTGTTACATTCACCAAACGGCTATGACGCCGCGCCGTCCGGCCGAGGACCGTGTCGGATATCCGGTATCCGGTCACATCACTATCCGTTTCATCTCTAATAAAAATACACCTGGGTCATCCAAACCAATATAAGTAACAAATATTGGCTTAACTTTTTTTTGTTGTCTTTTGGAGATGTGAAAAATAAACGTAAAATGTATTTAAATACATATACTAATACTTTTTTAAATTTTGTATTTTAAATGTAAATCGTTTTATTTTGTATTTTAAATACTAAATGCAAAATACGTATTTCCATAATACTTTATTAAAATAAAACATTTTTAAGGTTTTAACTTTATCATACCTACTTTTCAAAGCCACTTAGTTTTATCACCTTTCTATTTTATTATTAATGAGATTTAAAAAGTTTACACTAGTTGAAATCACACTTCTATTTAAAACTTCAGAACATTATCAGTTCATTATTGATTTAAATTGCAACGCTTGGAACAATATCTGAATTCTGAGTTAGTATCGCAATATCTTATATATCCATAGTAATAAAAAAATCCGTCTCATATTTTTGGCTTGGGTTTTATTTACTAGCGTTGTTGTGCTATTTAAATCAATATCTTCATTCACTTAAATCGACTTTTAAATTCATCTATTACGAGGGTCAAACTGAAAGTTCTTAGAAAATTAAAAACTGAGCACACTAGCAAGTTATTCCTTTTATTACATCTTTTCAAAATAGTGTCCTTTCACGTCAATACATCTCTGCATCCACTCGTCTTTAGGGGCCTCTTCGACGGCGTTTTGAAACGCAGCCACTCCTTCATCGGCGTCCATAAAACGTTTTCCTCAAAGTTTTTAACTTTTATTTTCGAGAATTAATAAAAATCGCAAGGTGCGAGGTCGGGGCTATATGGCGGGTGACCTAGTAATTCCACGTTTGATGTCGCCAAATAGTTGATCGTTCGCCCGGTGGTGTGCGACGAGGCGTTATCGTGGTGAAGGAGGATCCTACTGCGAGGTCGTTTCTCCCGAACTTTTTCCAAGACAAGTGGCAAACAATTGTTAGTATACCACTCTGCAGTAACTGTTTTTCGATCCTCTAAAACAATTGTCGCGTAATGACCGGTCCTTCCTAAGAACGAGGTCACCATCGTTTTTACCACGCTTCGACCTCTCTTCACTTTAATTGGCAACTCCTCGGTATGAAACACCCACTGTGCGGACTGTCTTTTGGTTTCGGGATCATAACAGTGAATCCAGCTTTCGTCACCCGTAGGTATGTCAAACACAGCATTTGAGTCATCTCCGTTAAATCTTTGAACCATTTCACGGCACCAATCAATACGACGGATTTTTTGGGCCTCGGTCAAATCGTGAAGTATCCACCGGGCACAAAGCTTCCTGACCGCTAAATATTCATGCAGGATTTTGTGCACTTGGCTCATACCAATGCCTAAACTTGCTCGAATCTGCTGATAGGTCACTCTTTTGTCAGTCTCTATCATACGCCGCACAACACTGATGTTATCTTCAGTCGTTGCCGTAGAAGGCCGTCCTTCACGCAGATCATCGGTGAGATTAGTGCGACCACGTTTGAACTCATTAAACCAGTTGTAAACAGTAGCACGAGATGGGGCTTCATCGTGAAAGGCCAATCGAAGTCTATCATAACTTTCTTGTTGACTTAAATGACAACGAAAGTCATAAAAAATCATTGCACGAAAATTTTCTCGCGTTAAATTCATGCCGACACTAGGGCATTGAGATTAGCGTGCACAAACGCACAAACACAAAAATTCTAAAAATCATTGTTATTTGTTCTATTGCGTTGATAAAAGCCCCTAACAATATTTTTTCTCATTAATCTTCCATGCACAGACAGCTATCGGTTACGAATTAATAATTTTATTGATTGATTTTGTATTGTGACGTCACGAACCTTATGACGTTATTACCTCTCTCACCCCTCTTACCCCTCTTACCCCTCTCACCTCTTGTCCTTGTCACACTTCATTGACCTCCTCCATCCCCTAAATGTGTGACGTAATGTTATGTTGGTCCCTAAATGTATTTCAAATAAAATGCAAAATGCTTTAAAAAAAGTATTTAAATACTAAATGGAAATAGGTATTTTGCTTGTATTTTCTATATGTCACAACTCTGGGAATCGAAGCTTTAAACTGTGATAAGTAACTATTTTATCAAGAAATGCAAAATATCTAAAAAGAATTTAATCGTTTAATTATATAATATGAATAATGCAATGACATTTTGCTTACCGTTATGCATTAGATGGACCTTTAAATTATTTTATTAACAACCTTTTAAATTATTATATGTACCTATTAGTTTGTCTAGATTTAAAACGTGTTTTCGCCAAAAGTGACCGCTAAGCAGAAACGCTTTTAAAGCTAGACAAAGGCTACCATTTTAATTTTAAAAGGTTATTCATGAAATCAAATAAAAGAATATTGACCTGACGATTAGCAAAATGTTTTTTTTTATCAACATACATATTTACGATAAAACAATTCCATTTAAATATGCATCAGTTCTGCACGGCATTCACCTTAAACAATAAATTCCTCTTGGATACATTGTGAATATTCAAAGTCAAAAATCATATTCATCTTTAGATATTTGTATCACTTAATAATAATAAATAAAGGGAACTCATTTTTTGAGCTGTTATTTAAATATTCGAGATGTTATTATGATCAGTTGAAAAACATATTGAGCAGATATTTAATTTAATGGCGGTTGAATAATTATTGCGACCGTAAAACATGGACAGTAATAAAAAATCAATTAGTCGGTTATTTTATCATACAATGTCAATTCTAAAATTAATTGAGCAGTCCAATAACTGAATGAGCGGTAAAAATGATGGAATGAGCGGTTCGATAAATAGTTCGGCAGATCATAGCGAGCGGTGACACCCGTACTCAAATTCCGTATGTTTCGAATAACTAATAAAAGTTCCTATTATTATTATACAACTTGTTTTATTTAATTCCTTCAGTCAAAGCAAAAGTAATTTAATTTTTCATAACTATTTAAGTACTGTTTTTTATTATTTTTATTTTATTTTACCACCTCATTGTTTATAGAATTGCTTAGAATAAGATTTCTTACCGGCAAATTCCGATTTATTACTGCCCACACGTAACCGGTCGTTCGATAATTTTTACCGCCCATTTAATTTTGTTCCTGCTCAGTTATATATTCACTGATCCATTTTATTATTTTTTATTACTCATATTTTGTTTATTTTACTGCTTAGTTTCAACTGCTGAATTCGTTATTAAACGTGGCATTTATAATTTTTAACTTACCAAAACTGCTATTTACAACTGCCTCTTTAAATCAGTGCCATTAATAAATACTGAGAATTGAGAATAAAAATAAAAATATCAAAAATAGATCCAAAGGGAATAAAAATATCAAAAATTGATTTTTGATGTCCAATGCAAAGAATCCCTTTTTGCATATGGTCTTCAGTTTCACACTTAATATATATTTTTTATTGTGTTACAGACAGTATTATATATATGTAACAGACCCGAACTGCAAAAGAGTTGGCACACAATGTTGGGTCTATGGCGCTATTATGGTTACAGAATCAATGCTATGTATAAGAAATGGAAAAGAACTTTTTGGTCAAGCTCAAGTGTGCAATGTTATAGTATGGTTAATTATTCAAATGTTAGTGTCAATTGCCTGTGTATATGGCGTCGTACTTTATCATAAATATTTCAAGGTAAGTTTTCTTTTTTTTTTCACGTGCGACTGTGGCAATAACTGTTTAAAGCTGCCTAAGCCTTCCGTAGAATTTTTATTTTTGAAGTATTTATTACTTTATAGCCAAATATGGCATTATGACCCGCAGAAGTTATATGTATGGTTACTGTATTCTATCAACGCCATGTTACCCACCCACACAATCGTTATCGTCGCTAAAGAATTATTTTCACACTATTTGCTTTACTTTTATTGACCTATGTGAAAGTATGTAATTTTGTCTATTTGTATTATATATTTTTTTTATTTTTTGCCAAAACAACTGATTCCTTGATTGTACCATATTATTAAAATCGTATTATCGATATTTCTTCCATGCTAAAAAGAAATAAAAACCCTAGGACCTAGGCTCTCTCTAACCTCTTAGGGATAAAGATGTGATGGTATGTAGTGTGGTGTGGATATCAATATTGCATTGCCCTATTATGCCACCATCTTTCCCACACCCAGCTATGAACCTGCACTGCAACTACATATGTATATTCAAGGCATCTAACTTTATTTACCTACTTCACATAACACTGGCAAGCTCATTAAACCTTTCACTGCGAACGTCGAATTTATCCGACAAACATTTTCGTGCCAATTTCGCGAGCTTCGGATATTTCCGACAAAAAACCACTTCTCGTATTGCACATGACTAAGTCTGCACATCCCTTTTTAACCGAATTCCAAAAGCGAGGAGTTTATCAATTCCTCGCGATCTTTTTTTATGTATGTTCATCCATAATTCGAAAACGCCTGGCTGGGTCGGATTTAGAGGTCTGGAGGCCTCGGGGCAACAAGGAGTGGAGACCCTGGTTTAGGGCCGGGGCCTGTAATATTTTACTGATTGTCTGATTGGAGTGACACAATATAGATCAATGATTGTTGTTAATAGTTAAGAACAACATAATCATGTTTATAAAAAGTACTATAGGTAGAGGTAAAGAGCGAAAAAAATCAAAGGAAAAGTTGTTTACTAGTGCTAACTAGTCGGAATCTGAAATATTTTCAAAGTCTATTGTGGAGGCCCCAGGCTGTAGCCCTCCCCTAAATCCGGCCCTGACGCCTGGACCAGGGTAAACTTGTCAGGTGGTTCCATAGAATTTTTATTAAAATCGGTTGTGTAGAATGGGGGTGAAGTCGGTTTTTAGTTTTGAATTTTTTTTACTGTAGGTATAATTTTCTAGGAGCACGACAACTAATATACAGTAAAAAAGATATAAAGAGGGTTAAATACTGATTGAGCTATAATTTCATTGTAAAATATGCCAAAAAAGGTTCAAATCTTTGATCTAAATTCTAATGTAGGGGTGCAAATGCTTCATTAATTTTTGCCATTCATGCTGTACCTTAGACGGGCCACTGATTTTATTACAAAATTTAAGATGCCTCCCAAAGATATTACAATGTTGACTGTACTCGTTTATTTATCGCTGTATAGAATTAGTCAGGGAACTGAAACCAAAATGTCTAAAGCCTTCTTCGGCTATTTTCGAAACCAGTTTAGAGAAGATAATTATTTTATTTCATTCGAAACCAGGTTATCGAAGGGTTTCCTCATCTCGATTCGTTCCCAATACTAATAAATAGTTTATTCAGTACTTAGGTTTACAATTTTCTTAGTGTCAATGGGAATCAGTTTTAAGCATAGATATGCTTGTGTCAGTGATACCCGCTCTCTATACAATAGTTTAATTATTAATAAAATTGTAATACATAATATATATAAGTACAAACATCATTTTAATATAAACATTATTGTAATCTACAATTATTTTTTATTTATTATTTTTAATTAATTAAGAGTCTAGATATAACATACTATTGCATGGTTTATTAAATTCTAATAATAGCTACTAGTTACAAACTTTTTAAAAATTATTACATAACAATTAGAAACAAATATAATTATGTATGTCATGTTATTATTAAGAGAAATAAGTTTGACTGTGTATGTCCCTGATATTATTTATTTTATGAACGCTTCAGTTTTGTCATAGTTCCAACCTTTTAATAACGATGTTAGCGATTTCTTACAGGCCCGTTTTGTAATGGGATAGATATCCAATAGCGCATTTACATTCTTATATAAGTAAGCTGATCGGCTGGTGTATTGTCTTTTGGCATACTCACTCTAAAAGAAAGCAGTCGGTGCCGCATTATGTTTTCTTCTCCGCGTTAACTTAGTGGCGTCGTATGGCCATCGCTTATGAATTTTAAATATGTAGAGTTGCCTAACCGAGAGCGTATCACACAGCTTGTATAAGTCATCTGTAGAAAACCTGAATGGTTTAAAGTGCATGACTTGAAGTAAAGCTCTTTGAGCTCTTTATAATTCCAAAAAAAAAATCACTATAGTAGCGCCACCTTAAACGATATAAAATACTAACAGAATAAATAAAAAAATGCCTTACAAATGTTAGTTTTAAAATGAAAACTTTGATTTTTTTAACTGAATGTTTGTTTTCATTTTAGCCTAACGAAGATGCTGCTGACAAAAGGGATAGTTTGAATAAAGACGACTAAAGACAAGCGCTTGTAGTGAGTACTTATAGACCTTCCTTATGCTGTCATCGACGTCATAAGAAAACTGTGCGACGATAGAGCGGTAAAGTTGCAGGGAGATCTGTTATTTCTTAGTTTCTTACTGCTATCTGATTTTGCTCTCTTATTACTTATTAATTACTGCCCAAATCACATTTGGTCTCATTAGGGGCCGTCCATAACTTACGCCACACGTTAAAGTATGGGAGGGTATACATGAAGTGTTACAAGGGGTGGGAGGGTTCGAAACGTCGCAATACAACTAACTTTTTAAAACAAACTGAAAAATATATGCAGCTCTATCAGTATTATAAACCTTCGCTCCGATTGAAATAAAACTAATTTCGGATTAATTTGACGCAGTGTTACAGTTTAAAATGAAAATAGACGTAAATAATGTCAAAATATAAGACGTAAATAATGTCAAAGTATACCTCTCGATATGTTTTTTAACATACAAAATTTGATTACAATTACTTTTCGACGATCAACATCTAATTAAAACCTTATGAGTAGGATTTCCTGTATTGTATTGGATGCATTTAAATCTGTTGAGGCATGTCGATGGCGGAATAAAGTAACTAATGCATATGAATATGTATATATAATGCATTAAAACATTACACTCCTTTTTCGGGACAGTTGTGTAAAGATAGGCATTGAACTTGAATGTGTGGAACCCACCTGGCCACGCCACCGAACTGAATTTGTTTCGAAGTCAGCATGATAAAATGTCATTCGTAATTGAGAAAAATTACTAGAAAGGTTGGTGAGAAATGTAATAAACAGCCAAGAGCAGTAGCACAATATACATACATACATACAACGTGGAAGGGACATACCCGTAATGAATCAAACCACGGGCTATACTATATCACTAAGTATAATAAAATTAAAATAACAATCTCCTCTTGCCACCGGGCACTCATCGCGATCAGACGTGCGACACCCGTGTGCTAATTTTAATATTATTTAAACATTGCTGTTGGTTGATTCCTAAAACTTTAATTCCTGCTTCCTCTTGTGGTGTTTAAATGGACAAACTCCTCCTTATGGGCGTGTCGCGAGTGAGATAGTTATAATATAGTAAGTCGTACTTGATACTCAGGACAAGTGATTCCGCTTATTGGTGCTTGGATTCGAACCCGGACTCCACAAGTGCACAAGGAGAACGCGACCTCTACACCAAGACAGTGCTGTATGCTACGAGCGAAATTTGTATTAGCGAGTCCCAGACCCGCTACAAAGTCTACGAAGGCCTACGACACTGCGCTTACGCTACGCACGGCCCCCCCGCGTTGCGCCTGCACCGCCGCCGCTGCCCGCTACGTCGTCGTGCTACGAGCCTCTACAGAACTCACTGGCTGTGCTACGACGTCTCTCTGCACTGTTTTTACACTCTGGGATCGTCATTGTAATTTAAACTCTATTTTTTCGATATCTTAAGACCAGTTTTCAATGGTCAGTCCTTTTAATTTGACTGTCTTTGACTGTTTCCAATAATCATGTCACTCCAAAGGACACCCCCAGCTACTCCTATTTCACAATCCAGCCCAGACTTATCAACTCTGGCGCGCAATGATGTTTCCGAAGGGGGCGTTACATACAGGAACAAACGATTTCGCGAGGAATCGTCATCCCCGCGAGAGGAAACAAATGACCTGAAAAAAGACATGAGAGATATGAAGAACATGATGGAAACACTCCAAAAAAATCAAATGTCTCTTTTCAACAAAGTATTTGATGATATGACTGAGATTAAGAAACAAAATCTGCAAATCCAGCAAACAAATACAGACATTGTGAAGGGGATGGAGGCTATGCAGGAAAATCAAGAAAAACTGACCCATAGAATCGAGGTTATGGAAAAAGCGAAGCAAAATCTCGCGGCCCATATCCTCCAGACCGTCTGCCGTAGAAATACAAAATGTTCCCTGTGCGGATAACGAGACAACCGAGGTGATTCACTCTCTAATAAGCAAAGTTGGTTCAGTGACGGGCGCCAACACCCAGATATCGGACATCCGCGATGCCTATCGCCTCCCAGGGAAACCTGACAAGCCGAGGACCATCGTCGCCGAGTTTATCACGGTTGCACATAAAAACTACTACTTGTCTGCAGTTCGGAAATACACTAATTCCCAAGATAAAGAAGGTAAACTCAATACTTCATCGATTGGTATTAAAGGTAAAAGCTGCCCAATTTATATATCAGAGTACATCCCTGGTAGTGGCAGAAAACTATTTTATCAGTGTCGTGAGTTTGCAAGAGCCAAAAACTATAAGTTTTGTTGGGCAGTGAACAACAAAATATATATTAGGAAAAATGAACACTCGAAACCAATACATGTAGACTCTGAGGCGGCCCTGTACGCTATTGAGGCCGAAATACTAGCCTGCCCCGGATCTCCTTATGTTTGCAGAATTTTTTTGATACTTTTAATCTTTTTAGGGAATATTCACTTTAATTTATTTGTAATATCTCTATGTTTTATTTTTAAGTTTATGTTTACTCTTCAAGCCGCCTATACATTAATAAAACACAATCAATAATACAATACTATAACACAACTAGAACTCAATTACAATATTTCATTTATACATACATACTCTTACAGTTAATCGATAGTTGTAGAAGCTTTCCTAAAATTTCATTATGTGCGTATATACTGCATACAGGGCCGCGCCGCCCCTGTGTGCGAAGTGTGCGGCGCACACAGGCGCCAAGACAATAGGGGCGCCGCGCCGCCACTGCCACCTAAATTATTTTTGTTACCTATATGATAGTTTTTTGTAGTGGAGTATCGACAAGTAAGTAGGTACAATAGGCGCAACATAGGCCTTGTAAACAACAAAACATCTATAACGCTTATTGAACAAGTCTCTCAATATTTAATGTTTATTATTATTCACGTTTATGGTTTCATTTTACGTTTAGGGTTTTAGTTTACATTCCTTACGAGCTCAACGTTAAAACGGCGGCAGTTCTTTGAACCAGAGAAAAAGTACTAGTTACTTTAAACCGTAGAGGCGCCGAGTTTGTATGAGTATGAGTGAGTTTCTGAACGCAACCCGATGCGATGCGTGCGACGCAAGCGGGGGTGGGGTCACGGGTATTCCCCGATTTTAACGAACGAGATAGCTAAGGCAAAACAAAACAAATGAACAATCATTTGATTGAAAGTGTGTGTGTGTAAGGTGCGCATTGAATTTTTATAATCATTGTTTGGGTGTTACCTACTGATTGTTTTAACGTTTTCACGATGAGTGATAGTAATCATGATAAAAAAAGAAATTATCTGGTTACCAGAATCTAATAAGGAAAAGAAAACAAGAAGAAGAACGTAATAAAAATGCAACTAAAATAAGTAAATATTTTACGGCTCAACCATCCACTTCGACACAATCATTAGAGATAGAAACCAGTCATGTTATCGATGAAATTGTTATTAAATCTGATTCAAAAAACGCTTCATGTAGTGGTAAGTGTGTACTTTTTATGTAATTTTGTATAAAATAAATATTATAACTTCTGTTTGGGAAATTTAAAAAAAAATATTTTTTTTTTTCAATTTTGAATAGAAAAATTAACTATTTTTCCGGCCGTTTTTAGAGATTAAACGGAAGGAACAGACAGACAAAAATTGTAAAAAATTATATTTTATTTTATGTACTTTTTACTGAATGCGTACATCCATAAGCATTTAGTAAAAAGCGGTTATAGATAGATAAATCAGTTTATTCAGACAAGGAGATAGATAGGTACTCATGTGAACAATATTATGTATTTGTTTGTCTGTTATTAATTTAAGATGATGCCGCCGAAGTTACGTCTGTGCCTGTGCCTGATACACCATCGTCACCGTCAAGACAATTATCGTCACCAATACCAACTTTTTCCAAAGATGATCCTGGAGCCTGGCCAGAAGTTTTAAACGCTACTTTGATCCAGTATTTAATAGAAAATCCGATTAAACAAATTAAACAGTATAATTTTCCGCGTGATTCTTCGGGACGAAAATTTTCTGAGTATTATTATGAAAGGCATTTAGGAAACGGTGAAAAGTATCACAGAGAGTGGCTGCTGTATTCAGTGTCCAAAAATGCCGTTTACTGCTTCTGTTGCAAGCTATTTGAATCAAAACATAAAAATAAATTCTGCGAGGGAATTAGTGATTGGCAACATCTAGCTTTGTATTGCAGCAGACATGAGAAAAGTTCTGCTCATTTCAATAATTATAAAAAATGGACAGATTTGTGTCATGCTCTTAAAAATAAGAACACTATTGATAGTATTCAACAAAAACTTTTAGAGGTTGAAAAGCAGCGCTGGTACGATGTAATCAAAAGAATAATATATGTGGTCCAATTTCTAAGTACACAAAATATGGCTTTTCGTGGCCAAAGCCAAAAATTATATGATCGTAACAATGGTAATTTTTTAAAATGTATTGAAATGTTAGGAAAATTTGATCTTTCAATGACTGAACACATACGACGCGTAACGAATGATACGGATTTCAAAAATATGCCGACTTATCTTGGAGATAAAATTCAAAATGAAATAATTTACATACTCGGTAACCAAATTCAACATTTTAAATTTATGTCGAATTAATAAATATTTTTCAATAATACTGGATTGTACTCCTGACGTTTCACACGTAGAACAAATTAGTATTATAATAAGATTTGTCAATTTTAACACAGAAACTAGAAAGTTGGAAACAAGAGAGCATTTCCTAGCTTTCTGTCCAATTATAGATACAACTGGCGCTGGATTGACGTCATTTATTTTAGAAAAACTAGACAACATTAATTTGGATATAAACAATTTAAGGGGACAGGGTTATGATAATGGATCAAATATGCGCGGTAAGAATAATGGTCTTCAAAAAAGATTGCTGGATTTAAATCCCCGCGCTTTCTATGTACCGTGCGCTAGTCATAGTTTAAATTTAATAGTAAACGACGCTGCCAACCTCAATCATCATACGACTGGTTTTTTTTTGTATTGTGCAAGAATTATATAAATATTTTTCGTCCTCTGCTAAAAGATGGGATTTATTAAAAAAATATGTCATAAATCTGACCTTAAAACCATTATCTGAAACAAGATGGTCAAGCAGAATAGATGCTATAAAACCGCTGTTTACAAATTTACCAATAATTTATGATGCCCTATATGAAATATCAAATAATATATCATATGATCAGAAGGCAAAATATGACGCTAAATGTCTAGCAGAAAAAATATGCACCTTTTCATACATTTGTTCACTAAATGTATGGCATATAATATTGACAAAAGTAAATTTTGTGAGTAAAATTCTACAGTCCGTCGATATGAATATGCAAGTTGCTTTAGATGCTTTAACAGAATTAAAAAAGTTTTTGATAAAAATTAGAACAGACACAAATTTTGAAGAAATTGTAAGTGATGCCAAAAAAATTGCCGAAAAATTAGACGTCGAACCTGAATTTGAAACTTCCAGATCCAGACCCCTAAGACGTCGTAAAACTCCAAAGAGTTTTGATTATGAACACGAAGACCACACTATAAATGATCCGAAAACCTCTTTTAAAATTAATGTATTTTTTTATATATTAGACCAAGCGTTATCCTCCGTAGATGAAAGATTTGATTTATTGAATAATCACAACGACGTGTTTAATTTTTTATTTAATTTAAGTGATGACCAAGATCAAAGTCGATTAAGAAGTAGCTGTCATCGTTTACAAGAGAAACTTTCAGCAAATGATTCATTGGATATTAACGCCGATGATTTGTGTGAAGAAATTATGTCTTGTCAGCCATTTTTCAAAAAAATAAGTAATGATGTGGTGAAAATTCTTGAATTTATATATTTAAACAATTTGACAGCTGTATGCCCTAACATTACCATAGCATTACGAATTATGCTAACTATGCCAGTTACAGTAGCAAGCGCGGAAAGGTCCTTTTCTAAATTAAAACTTATAAAAAATTACCTGCGCTCTACAATGAGTCAGGAAAGATTAACTAATTTAGCAACAATATCCATAGAGGAGGCCATACTAGACCATATAGACATACATGAAACTATTAAGGATTTCGCAAACAAAAAAGCGAGAAAAGTGGAAATATTATAATTTAAGTAATGTTTGTATTCTTGCAAATGTTAAGACTCTTGTTGTTTTTTTAAAACATAACATAGGTAGGTAATAGTCATATTAGTATTATTATTCTTAGAAAAAAGTCAGCTTCTTTGTTATTCATATTTAAGTATTAAATTCTTTGTATTAATAAAGCATGTTAAAATTTTGTTCGAGTTTTATTTTTCGCAGTAATTGGCAAGCAGAAGCGAACGGGATTAACCTATTTAGTATCCTAATTCCTAAATGTTCCACAGTTTTGTACACTTAGATATTAATGATAATATTATCTAAGTACTGTAAAACTGGAGAACATTTATTTCAGTCAAAATTAACAATTAAAAATATTCATTCAAAAATTAAATTCGTTTTTTATGATGATTCGTTAAAAAAGAGGCGCTTCATAGGTTTCGCACACAGGCGCTGCCGGGGGTCGGCGCGGCCCTGACTGCATAGAGATGTCATGTTATGTTTGTCTCTCTCTGGCTTACTTCTGCTGGCCTGCGATGAATTGGTTTCCTCCTGTTTCTTTAAAATACCCCTTAAAATAAAAATAATAATAATAAATTATTATGTATCTCCATTAGTTTCACGGGTCTTTTCACCCCGGTCCTTTGAAAGGCTTGCGTGGGGATACAGATCCAACACGTAGAGGCCCTTTGGAGAAGTTGATGTTATGTGGCGCTCTCGCCAAAACTAATTCCTGAATATACCTATGAAAGGTGTACCCTTGAATAGGTTTCGGCTAGAGAAAGATCTATTGCAAGAAAAAGGGAAAGGTCTATGGGTTATGGAATGAGATTGGGATGGACTGATGCTGGGATATTGCAATAGGAACGTCACCTGCCCTTATCATGATTACTGACTATTGTAGGCAGGTGGTGGCTTGCCGCCCACTAGATGGGCCCCTCAAACGCGCCGACACTAGTTGCCGGCAAAGAAGCAACACCGGTGCAGGCGACTCAGGGGTGTCGAGAGGTGTGCTGCGCTTTCTCCGAAGTTACTCGCGGCGTTATGCCCTTTAACACTTCCACCCCTGGAGCAACAGCTCTAACGACTCCTCTCTGCACGGCCAATTAAGGCAATGCAGAGCTGAGAGCCCTGCGAGCCCCCACTTGGGTCTCCACCCCGACCGACGAAGACACGTCGGGGACGAGGACTCTGACCGGCTCTCTGGAGCACTCGGGTCCGTGGTGTCGTTACTCACCAACAGCTCGCCACAAGCTGCCTTGCGGTTAAAAATTATTATTATATCCTATATATTTATTATAATCTAATTTATGATGTTGGATAATTTTAATATTATAACATCGGAACTGGAAAACCTTAGTTCGTCGCAGGCTTACGTTTGTCGCCCGGATCAATGCGTAAACTATATACAACGTGAAAATAAAACCTTAACTGTTGTCCATTTAAACATTCGTAGCATTAATCATAACTTCGATCAATTTGAAACTTTGTTTAAAAGCATGGACATTCGCAGTGACATTGTAATTCTGACAGAATGCTGGATGTCTAAAGCACCCTACCTACCAGTACTAGATGGTTACTTTAGTTTTCAGACACTAAAAAATCATAACCAAAACCGTGGAATTGTTATTTATGTCTAAAACAACCTGGATTTGTACGAGCCCGACTTGATAAAAGAAGCAAATTGCCTAGTCTGTGAGGTAGGGAAAGAGTTTGCACTAGTAGCAATCTATCGCTCGCCATCTTATAAAAATGCTGACACCTTTTTGACCCCAACCTCCAAGTGATTAGTCTCATGGGTGATTTAAATATTGATATTAAAATTGATACTGAGGATTCCTATGCAGATGAGTACCTAACTTTAAATGCCTCAAATGGTCTCCTTCCTACTCACACATACAACACCAGAGGTTTAAATTGTCTGGATCATGTGATGTTGAAATCCAAGCACTCCTCAACCACTCTGGTCATAGACACATATTTGACAGATCACAAACCGACAATTCTGATGGCGAACTTAAAAAACAAACCTGTTTTTACCGGCAATACCCGAACTAAAATAGATTACGAATCCATACGTGACACGATTTCAAAAACAGAATTTTCTAACGTTTTTTCAACACAAGACGTAAATCAAGCCGTTGATAACCTTATAACTACTGTCACAAACATAATTAAAAACAATACAAAAACAGTTAAACTCACGCGTAGTAAAAAGACTATAAAGCCTTGGACAACTCCTGGCCTTCTTCGATGTATCCGAAATCGCGACAAAATGCACAGAAATTTACAGAGAGATCCTGAAAATGCTATTCTAAAAATAACGTACACAAGATATAGAAATTTTATAAATAAGCTTCTCAAAAATATAAAAAATAACTATCACAAACAATTACTAGACAATGCAAAAAACAACACTAAATCAACTTGGAGTGCTATAAAATCCATAACAAATTTAAAATTTTCAAATTCTGACTCAAAACCACTACTAAATCTCCACGAAAACAAAATCACGTCTGTTAATACAGTCAATAGATTCTTTGCCAACATCGGAAAAGACTTAGCCAACAAAATACAAAACTGTCAGCACTCTTCTGTTAAAACAATAACGACGGCTTCCGAGCGTGACTCCCTGGTTCTTTGTGGAGTTGACGAAAGCGAAATAGACCAGCTCATAACTAGCTTACGTAGTGACTGTGTCGTTGGATGGGATGGTATCTCAACACGTATTATACAAGCGTCTCGCAATGTCTTTACTCCAATGCTAACTTACATATGCAACCTGGCCCTATCCACCGGAACATTTCCCAAGGCATTTAAAAAGGCTATGGTTCACCCAATTTTTAAGTCTGGTGATAAAGATGAAGTCACAAACTATAGCCCGATATCAGTGTTAACAGCACTTTCAAAAATTTTGGAGAAAGTTCTCAATAAAAGACTTATAAATTATTTAGAGTCAAAAAAATAATTTCTAAAAATCAGTTTGGTTTTCGAAAGGGAATAAGTACGGAAGATGCAGTAAATTCTTTACTCGAGGCAGTAGTTAGGAGTCTTGATGAAAAGGACAGATGTTTTGGCTTGTTTTTAGATCTCTCTAAAGCATTCGACACCGTCTCAATTCCCCTGCTACTGAACAAATTGGAAAACGTGGACTCCCCTTCTTAATTTTTAAAGATTATCTCCAAAAGCGTACTCAACATGTCAAAATTGGAGAATTCATTAGTGAGGATGCAGAACTAGTTTATGGCGTGCCACAGGGCTCAATTCTTGGCCCTACTTTATTTATCATCTACAAAAATGATCTCTGTAGACTTGAACTACCAAATTGCCAAATATTTGCATATGCTGATAACACTGCTTTAATTGTCAAAGGCTCAAATTGGGATGAAGCTCTCGAACATGCAGAATTTGCCCTTTCTATAATATCCTGGTTAAACTCTAATTTGCTTACCCTTAACTTACAAAAAACAATGTCTATAAATTTCGCAATAAACTCTTCAAAGCTACCCTCGGAGGATTTCAAAATCAAGGCTCACACTTGCAATAGATATACATCTGTTGCACATGTCTGCCTCTGACAAGAACCAGTACAGTAAAATACCTAGGGGTGCACATAGACCAATTCTTAACATGGGAACAACGTATAAAGTTATTGAAACCAAAGGTAAGGAAACTAATATATATCTTAAAAAAATATACGCGACTGCGCTGACACAAATATATTAAAATTAGTTTATTTTCACTTTGCCAATCCATTTAAACAAAGTGTATCACGGCATGGAGTGGAGCAGCAAAGACTAAAATTCTCCCATTAGAAAGAGCACAGAGAGCTGTCCTCAAGGTCATGACAAGAAAACCAAGAAGACATCCTACTACACAACTATATGCCGATACATCGGTCCTGACAGTAAGACAACTTTTTATCATGATGACCTTGCTCCGCAAACACTCTCCAGTACCGTATGATTCCACTCTACACATACGAAAACGAAGACATGACCTTTTTGTCCCACCCACCGTCACAGGACTGTTTTGCTGCAAGGCATTATAGAGTGTTTAGCTGCAATATTTACAATAAGGCAAATGGGATACTTAATATCTATCCTTGTACAAAAAGGGAGACAAAAAGCAAAATACAAAAATGGCTACTGACACTTGACTACAATCAAACTGAAAATCTTATGCCAATTAAAAAAATTGGACTTAAGGGTTTGTAGTTAATCTGCTTTCGGGTTTTATGTAGTGTATTTTACATAGTATCACTCCTACGCACAAATAATCACACACACACCCTCACACACGCACTTCTCTCTAACTCCTTCTCACTCACACTCCGTCTGATCCACACTCTCTCTTTCACATACTCACTCTTACACACACCCTCAAGTATGCACTCCCACGCGTACGTACTTTTACCCTTTTTTATTTTGTTGGCGGCGGTTGAGCTTTTTCTCCGTAGCTTTAGTTTTAATATACCCTTTTTTTTCTCTTATTACATTTAAATATGTTCAAGTAAACTATTTGCACGAATACCCAAATCACACATAAAATCTAGTTTGGGTGTTATTGTTCCAACTTAAGTAAACGACCAAAAATATCTGTCTCTCATCTTTTAGTTATCGATGTATCGATCCATGTCCCTGGAACCCTCGCAACGCTACCTGCCACTCGAGATACAGGTTTATTCCTAGTTCGATGGTGGACTGCCGAGTGAGGGAACCTTCGATATAATGTGATTAATGTACATGTTTAGATATGTAAGTTACTTTGTAACCAATCTCTATGTTGTACTAGAATTTAAGAGACACGACAATAAAGTTTTTATTATTTTATTATTATATATAAAAAATAACCAAAAAAAATTTCGACATTCTCATACAAGTTGCCCGAGCGGCTGCACACTTTTTGTATGGAAATGCCGATTTTTTTAAATGTTTTGGCTGTTCTTTTAGTTTCATTATACTAAAGTGATGTAGTATAGCCCGTGGTCTGATTTATTACGGATATGTCCCTTCCACGCTGTATTGTGCGGCAGCAGCTTTCCAGCAGGTGCCACAACAAACGCTGCTATGTAAAGTATATTTCTTTGTATTTTTTATTAAAAATATGTACCTCATTATTAGACCGAAAATTGATTTGTAGCTCATTAGATAGATTATTAAAAAGTATGGTATAATTACGTAGGTATTTTTTATTTTCTCTAATTAGCAACAAATGACGAAGATACCGCACATTTCCATTTTGCGTGAACGTCACGATCAGCTAAGATTTTTTACCGAAGGTGACTTTAATCACCCCCACTCCGAAACTTCAAGGCGCTGTAGTTTTGAGAATTTTTACTACTTTTCTAAACGACAAAATATGGGTCTTTTACTTTTGGATAATCTAGTTAACGGACTAAATAAAATAATATATTTTTCGTACCACTTGCTTAAAAATGTCACATTCTATGGCACAAAAGCGAACATAACAATAGTCATTTTTTATCTGTTAAAAACAGGGAAAGAATAATGTACTGAATTTCATTCATCCTCTAGAGGGAGAATGTGGCTTAAGTTTGGAATACTTACGGAAATTTATACTGAACTGAAATCATTTCCATTTTGTTAAGCGTGAAAAAATAACGATTTTGAATCGACAACATGTATCCGCAAAATCCACAAAACCACTTAAATTTCATTAAAATAAAAAATAAATCAAGTCATGTCATTGTTTGTTTACACCAGACCAGCCGTTTAGTTTACCAAAAAGAAAAAGCAAAGGGTCATTTGCGTCTCACACATACAGCCACGTTTCCTGCGTACTTATATTTATTTACAACGTAAAACATTTTGTATTTTTTATGTAACTGGATAAAAATTAATTAAAGGGTTTTAATAAATACTTATCTCTTGTTATTATTGTCTTAATTTTTTCGCAAATGGTACGAAAAGCAGAGTATTTTCCTCGGTGATAAAGCTGTCTTAGTCTTGGGTGAACTTAAATCCGTCGCTACACTCAGGACTCGTCCTAAATCCCTCGCTTCGCTCGTGATTTAAGTATTTAACACCCTCGCTCCGCTCGGGAGTAAACCTCGAGTCCTTCGTTGCGCTCGCGATTTAAGTCGTCACCCGCGACAGAAGACACTGCTTTATCCCCTTGGTTAATAATCTACTATTTAACCAGTCCACATCCTTACGTGTCAGGCCACGCGAAATCTAGTGTTCCGTAGTTGCGAATGCCGACTTCAACTTCACGCCTCACGGTTTAAGGAGGGATACATGAATTTTCCGTGCTGCCCCCATTTAAAATAAATCGTTTTAAAGGAAATGAAGAGGTCATTTAAAATTTTGTCTTGATCAAGCCCTAGAGAACCTTTCAAAATATTTTATGAACTACTGTTTATAGTTAAAAGTGAGAATGTGAAGTTTTTCTTCGCACATTAGCCAAAAGTGGCCGTTTTTGCAAGTTTTTGAAGAAAAGCTTCAAAGCACTGGACCCCGAAATATTCATGTATCCTCATTACGACTAAACACGCCTTAAAATGCATTATATTTAATTTATGTGAAAATTTCATTTCCCGAGTACATTTTATTAGTTGGTTGACTTTATCTAACTCTTCAATTTGTAAACCCTACTTAGCTCTACTTACTGCCGTAATTTTTTTGGGTCCGGCCGTCGGTCCCTCATTCCACAACGCGCTAGACCGCGACGCTCTCGAATTTTTAAATTTGGTCCGCCATGCCCTCGGCCGAGACGCTCTCGTTTTAACTTTTTTTCTTGCGGAATACTCGACTGAGTTCTGTTAAAGGGCTACCTGAATTTTCCGGGGTCCAGTGCTGCCCCCATCTATACATATAATAAAATCGTAACCGATCGCTGTCTGTACCTGGAAGATAAATGAGAAAAAATATTGTTGGGGGCTTTTATCAACGCAATAGAACACAAAACAATTAGATTTTTAGAATTTTTGTCTGATTGTCTGTTTATCTGTTTGTATGTGCGTTTGTGCACGCTAATCTTAGAAACGGCTGCACCGATTCGGTTGCGGTTTTCACTAATGTATTTTGATAAGCTTCGCTTAACATTTGTGACAACATAGTATTTGTGTCATCTAAATCCGTTCAAAAATAAGAAAAGTTGTATCAATTAAAAGAATCAGGTCATCAATTTTTGTTTGAAAAATGGCTATAAAATAACTGTTCCGTTACATTGGCTAAAACTTGTGTTATAAAATGATGATTGGAAGTTAATATAAAGTTAATAAAACCTGCCAAGTGCGAGTCGGACTCGCATACGAAGGGTTCTGTACCATTATGTATAAAAAATCACTTTTGCTCTATGGGAGCCCCTCTTAAATATTCATTTTATTTTGTTTTTGGTATTTGGTGTTATAGCAGCAACAAAAAATACATGATCAGCGAAAATTTTAACTGTCTATCTATCACGGTTCATGACATAAAGCCTGGTTACAGACAGAAAGACAGAAGGATAGTCAAGTCTTAGTATTAGGGCCTCGTTTTTACCCTTTGCGTACGGAACCCTAAAAATTGACAATTTCGGCATTTTTAAAAATATTGTTTTTTTGTCACTGATAGATGTCGCTGTTCAAAAATTCAAAAATTTAAATTTAAAATTTAAGTGCGTCTCTGGGTCTCTGCAGACAGAACCTAGGGCCGCAAGACTTAACGATGCCCAACCGCACTTCTTAGCGTGATTGTGGGCGGGATAGTGAAAAAAGGAATTGGTAGTTACAGAATAGGTTCCATGCTGCTGATCACTTTTCCGCCCATTCACTTGATCGGCTTTTACGATCTGCGTAGAAAGAGTTAGATATTCATTTTTTCTGTTCTCCTAAACCATCATGGGGACAAAAGCGCGGTGAGTGCCGCGCTGCCTGGTACTCCTTGACTACGAGACAGACTGGGTTAGGTTAGGTTCCCAGTTTCCCACCCTGACGGACTGCCCAGCCTGGGCGGGAGACCGCGCTGAACTGTGCACGGTAGTGGAGGACGGATGACCTTCCACTGTCGACTGTGGTTCGTCACATGAATGTCGTGGAGAGCAGTGCAGGCCTTTGCGGAGAGTGTCATGCTCCGCAAAGAGGTGGTGGACAGAGACCGGGAGGCAACAACCGACCTGGCCATCCATCCCCGGTGCACAGGGCGCAGGAGGCGGGCTTTTGACTCGCAACTGCTGCCTCCATAACTTGGGCCAATCGGGCGATAGAAACTGGATTTCGCTCAACAAATACAGTCCTCCGAGTTGAAAGCGCGTTTGTGCAAACAGGCGCCTTTACCCTAACGGGTACAATTTTTCTTGATGCGTTTCCTCACGTAAAAAAAAGGTAAGGTGAGGTTCCACCCAACTTCCCGTGGGTGGACGAAACGGTAGGTCTATTCCACATGAAAACAAAATTACGTAAGGTTTGGTTAGGTTAGGGGCTTTTGGAGCACCCATGCCAACATCATTTAGAACTGTTATGTGGCGTCTTTTCATGAGCATCTGTTTTCCATGGTGATACGCGTAATACACCGACGACATCCCAGTTGCCGGCCAGGCTCAGTTGGCACTCTTCTCCAACGACTCGGCACTTTTTGTAGTTAGTTTGAACTCAAAGTACGCCTCCAGACAGTCCTAGGCGCCCTGTGACAGGCTTTCAAATGGAGGTTCTTAGTGAACGTCAACAAGAAGCAGACATTGCTTTTTCAAAAACACCCGCTTCCTGCCACCCTTAAAGCTCTTTGGGGAAGATGTGCCGAGGTACTCGCACGTCAAATATCTGAGAGTACCTTAAGTTCGGCAGATGCCTCAGCTTGAAAGCCCACATCGATAGGGTGGTGGCGGTAGCAAAAATGACCCGGTGGAAGCTCTATCCAGTACTTTTCTCTCGCTTCCCGCTATGTACGCGGCTCGGGATGAAGTCGCTTAAGATTTATGTTTTAGGGGCCGATGTGGTTCCGCGTTACTTGGAACGTCGTCAGGAACGTCGTCATCCATTAGGACTTAAAGTAGGAACGCTTATTTTTCAACATTTATCTCCCGCCTAGCGAAGGACTTCTATGACAAGACTTACCGTTGCACCACCACATAAGGAGGGCGGGGGAGATGATACCAAAGTAGTACCTATAGTCGGTGGTAGCACTCCGCTAAAGACAGCTTAAACAGAGCTGTGGGGGCTCCTGCCGAATGACGGAGGGTGAATGAAGTACTAACAAAGTCTCTGCATATTGATCTGGTACTGCTCAAAAACTGAATGCTCATAGCATTCAGTTTTTGAGCAGTACCAGATCTAGAATTTTTTAGTCGGCCGATCCGGCTCATTTAAGACGAAGTGGTAGCTAAAGTGGCGCCCTCATTTGAAATAAATTGTTTAAAACTAAATAAGATGATAATTAAAAATTTGATTTGTATAAATGTCTAGAAAGACCTTTAAACTATTTTATGACTAACCTTTGAAAGTAATATTGCCAGTCCGTCTAGTTTTAAAACTGTTTTTCGCCAAAAGTGGCCACTTTTGGCTAATTTTAAAACTAGACGGACTACCAATATTACTTTCAAAGGTTAGTCATAAAATAGTTTAAAGGTCTTTCTAGACATTTATACAAATCAAATTTTTAATTATCATCTTATTTAGTTTTAAACAATTTATTTCAAATGAGGGCGCCACTTTAGCTACCACTTCGTCTTAAATGAGCCGGATCGGCCGACTTGGTTATTAAATGGATCTCACAACTCTTTACGGAGAAGATCTGAGTTGCGGGACTTAGATTTTTTACAAGTTATGTTTTTAATAGCATACATACATGTCTACACGAAGAGAAATTACGGATTGTTGATTCACTTTATTTTTCTCGACAATTTAAAAATTACAGTATATGGAATATTGTAATTTTTAAATTGCATAATTAATGATTACATAACCCAACCTAACACTCGTAATAAACGTGAATTTGATTTTTTCCCGATTGCGCCAGACCGGGTATATCAAAATAATAATAAAAAATACAAAAAATAAAAAAACGAAAAAACGAAAAAACAAACGAAATAAAAAAGGTTGGTAGTCGGGTTTTTTGTTTTTGTAATAATTGCTTGTTTCGTTTAACATTTCTGCACTTAACTCGAGTTTTTTGCATGCAAGGGATTCATGTATATCGCCCGAGATAAAATATTACCGTACCCATGTAGCACACTCTTCTTTTCATCTCTATCTATAATGCTTGGGCAGCACCTGCGCCTATCGTCACGAAGCTTCGTGCTATTACACGATACACGCAAATGTGACCGGCCGTTATCGACTATCGTCCCGAATATTCGGTCTTCGTCTTCGTTATCACGCGGGTGGCGGAACATCAAAAGGGTTTTAGCGCGCTAACAAGCGTTGTTCATTTTGACGTTTGTTTTCAACTTGTTCAGACGCGTGCTGTGTGACGGTGCTACGGTTAATAATGCGTAAAAATGGAGTGGAACGATAAAATGGTGTTAAATTTTTTAGGTTTTTCTTTCTAGGTTTCAATAAATGCATTATGTAATTGTTAGCACTCATTTAAAACACGTAAATGACGCCATCTTGGATTATTGCCCGATAGTTCGTTAAAAATAACGAAGCCGCTAGTATATGACTACAGCTTTATCGCGATCACTTTTTAGTGTACTAAACGTACGAAGCTTCGCCGCGCATTGCTTTGGGGCGATAGACTCACATGCGGCCGAAGCATAAGAAAAACTAGAAAATACAAAACAGAATATAAAGAAAGTAGAGCACCTACAATACCTTATCAGACTTCAACCGACAGTTTAATGACTAACCTTTGTTTGGTGTCGTTTTCATTTAATAAATACTAAGAAAAAAATTTTTAAGACTTCCGAGTTTACTCATAATTTTGTTCGCGTGGTTTTTTTATAATTATTTTAAGGCTCTGAATACTAGTCCTTTGGAGCCTATCTTTATTTATTCACTTTATTATTTTTCTATCTTTCTTTATTTATTACTAACCCTAACCACACAATCAAAGGTTGGTGTAAGTCCTTTGATTCCTTTGGAGCTTTTGGGGACAAATCTATACGTGTCCACTGGTTTTCATAGCCGAATGAGTGGCGGACGACGCCTAAAGACGCCCACCACAGTCCGCAAATAAAAATCACTACAGCCGCTTTATGAGTGTCCACTTTAACCATTTCACATATTTTCCATTAGCATGTGAAGTCCACTATAATCAATTTGCAAAACAATTTAAAGCAAACTCCAACTGAACCCCTTGACTTCCCGCTAAAAACTCCTGTTCGCGTGGTCCTTCATATCTTTTTTTTATAAGTAAACTTGATACTTATTCACTATCGACTTAAACTTACGTAAAAGTATTCACATTTACACAAATTAACCTGTCAATACAAATAATCTTCTGCAATTACTTGAATCTTTTAAATAATGCTTGTTTCTTTTTCCGAAGACAAGAATATAAAAATGTTAACCTACATATGTACATCCATGTTAACGAAGATATGTATTCAAAATTAAAAAAAATCACGACGTCTGTGCCATTTTTATTTATTGTTTTAAAACAAAATTATTCTTTTTTTTTTTGCTGGATTGCCAACATTATTTTTATGATCCATAGATTACACTCGAGTTCCGTTTTCAAATTGGTTTCAATTTCTATAGATTTTCTTTTTCACTTTTCATCAGCAGCAACTTTAGCTCCAAATGTTTTGGGATGAAAATGTCTTTTCATCTCATCTACTTGAAAAACGATGTTTTTATCCCAAAACATTTGGAGATTGGTTATTCTCTCGGGGCTAAAAAGTGAAAAATAAGATCTCCAGGGATTAAAACCAATTTGAAAACATTTTTATGTTCTTCGCTTTGGAGAAAGAAATACCTAAGTGATATTAAAAAAAGCGCAAATTTTTTTTTGATTCAAGTAATTAAAGAAATTTTAGGTTATTTGTATTGAAATGTAATTATTTGTGTAAATGTAAATACTTTATCGTGAGTTTAAGCAAATGGTGAATAGTTATCAAGTTTACTTATAAACATATGTAAACGACCACGCAAACAAAGTTATGAGTGAACATTTTATCGTAAATTGGTGGTCTTCGAAAAAATATTTCTTGGTATTTATTGTATGAAAACGACACCAAACAAAAGTTAGTATTAAATTGTCGGTTGAAGTCTGATTAGGTATTTTAGGAGTTCTACTTTTCTTTATATTTTGTTTTGTATTTGCTAGTTTTTCTCATAGATGGAGATGAAAAGTAGAGTGTGCTACTCGGGTGCGGTAATAATTTCATCTCGGGCGATATATATGTCGCTCGCTTTACTCAGGATTCAAAGTAGCGCCCTCGCCTTCAAAATATAACCTCATCACCCTTAACACAATCTACTATTTACTATACTGACTTCGATATAAATTCCATAAGTGGCGTGGCCAGGTACCACATCTTGATTGTGATTCAAAAACAATTTAAATATTTTTCTTTGTTATAGTTTACTTACCCAAAGTGGATCTTGGCCTTCGAGATGAGAGAGAGCAATAGTTTTCTATTTTGAGCTATATCTTACAAGCTGACAGCTTCCATCTCCCACAGATCAGCCTACAACGTATCGCTCCAGGGATATCTCAGGCAACCTACTGGTTTTTGGCCTGATGCGTTTCCCAGTTAGTTAACGCCACGACCTTTTCATTCTTTCCAGGTGCCCGAACTGTTGAATACGGAGTGCATTGTGAGTTGCGGGTCCACACGGGCGCTGCGTCATCGCAGCGTTGCTACAACGTAGTCGCAATGAGAGGTATACCCCTCCCGTTTCGGCTCGAGGGCTGCAGTCGGGTCTGCATTGCGTCGACGCAGCGCATCGTGGGTACAATGTTAACTATGATTATTTATACGTTAAAAGACGTAGCGGCAGCGCTACTTCGACGCAACATGCCGTGTGGACTCGCTCTAACACCGTTCATTAAAATAATTATAGAATATAATTTTTTTTTTTTACTTCCATTTTTCTTCATATCCGTATCATAGAATAGAAACTAACTGCAATATACAAAAGTACCTAATTGATAATATTCTGTTTCAGTTCGGCACTGATAGAAAAGATATTCAAGTTCATCATTACGTCGTTTTTTTTCATTGCTAGACAGACATAATCATTCATCATCTTTTTCTTTATTATTCTAGTATGAACTCATTACACCCAAATGTGTGCGTGCATCGTTTGCTCGACAGATATTAAAATTAAACACCTGTTTAGCGCCTATTAGACCATACAATATTCCTACAGTCTTAGTCAGACTCAGTTTGGTGTAATATGAGTTAAACTGTCTGAGTCTTAAAATCGAGAGACCATTTTTGTTCAACTTATTTGTGTCGCATTGTAAGAAGAGTTGGACTCCGCTCGTCGACCAAGGTTGCCAGATCGTTTCTTTTGGTTCATTTTACGTTCTATTTTGCGTTCATGCGTTCCCTCGTCGCTTCCATCTTTTGTGCCTCCTTTCGTGAGTCAAACTTTTAAAACTTATTGCTTTTAATGCCAAAATATCAGTAAAGAAACAAAACAAAAACTACATTTTGATTTGTATTTGTATGAAATCCGATATTTGAACTACTCTGTGCGGCGGCGTTGTAATCTCCAACCACTACTGGCAACCTTGTAGTTGACGCACGGCGCTGCCTACCGAAGAAATTAAAATTTCTTTCCAGCCAACAGTGTAAAATAAGTAAGCATACGATATTTAGTCTGGTGTAAATAGTGACCTGTTTAGTTAGACTTTCAGACAGTTCAACACTGAATATTGTATGGTCTAAGAGGCTCTTTTTCTCTTAACCAGAATGATCCTTTATAAAAGAGACGATAATTTCGTTCTCATTATTGAACATGAATGCCAATGCCAAAGGTGTACCGGCTGTGAATAATAATATATCTTATCATAAAATGTGTATTACTTAAGTACTTATGCATAGTTAGTCTAAAAAGAAGTACAAAAACTCGAAAATACACACACATGTCTTATTTCACTTATGGTAGGTATTAACCTAATATTTTCTATGCATTCCTACCTATAATTAGTGTAAAGTTAATGTGCGGATTTCACAACTCTTACGAATGGCTTTACGAAAAGGGTCACTGTTACTTATACATGTCACAACACTCACAAGTACTCACAACCCCTACAGTCCGGTAGCGCTAGCTAATTTTAAGGGTATAACTTACAAGAACTCTAGATATGCTTATTTCTTGCCTCTGAATAGAGTCGTATCTAAAGTAGACGTGGGTCGTTACGTCGTTTTCAAGAAACGTCACGAAACCAGTAACTTAGGTTGGCGTCACCTGTTTCAAAACTAGTGATTTTTGTAACTAGCTATTTTGACTCAGCTACTCTGATGACCGGCTACTATAAACCCGATAGTTATTTTCGTTTCTTGTGTAACTGCATAGGTAGTGATTTCGATTCGTTTCTTGTGTTATAGTTACTTTACCGTTACACACGAAACAAAACAAATCACTATCAAGTGTTTATAGCTATGAAGTTTATATCAATACAAAAAATTACTTCCCTAAAGTATGAAACTATTAGGCTTAGGACGATACGAAAGAAATGTAACTTTGTAAAATAACGCATTTATAAAAATCACTAGTTACTACATAAAATATTTGACGCGACGCGAAACACGTCACTCGGCAATAACGCATTTTGAAAAATCACTGGTTATATATTCGTCGCGAAACTAGTGATTCGGTTACATGCCAAGTAACTAGTTATTGTATACAGTGACGTTAAATAACGCTCATGCGTAATCTAAAGAGCTTATTATTTCGATTTGTGTCACTTTCGGGGTCTGCGTTTCGGGAAATTTATTGATTTGTGACTGTTTTATTTAATTCCATACTGAATCGACAAAATTGATTTAACGTTGTAAAATGGAATAGTATTGTAGTAGCCAGACTAGTGTGCAAACCTATTTGTGTCACCCTTTGTCCACAGCAAACTGGCTAAGGGCCCATGTATAAAAACAGTACCAAAAAGATAATTAGTGTTGAAAAAAATAATACAACATATCATTAACAACTAAATATACCCCTTGTATTTATTTGTGTCACATTAGTTCAGGCATTCTTATTTATTTTAATTATTTTGATTTTCCAAGCAAAATACGCTTCAAAAGAAAATTAGAATCATTAGAGTTTATATATTTAGTATCATAAATTCATAAAAGATTGACATTCTGAGTTTGTGTCACTTTCATCAACAAAATAAGTATAACACACAAAAAACATGTTTGCCCTTAAAGTACACAAGTGATCGACGGCGCGCGAAGGACGACGGCAACGTGTCCGGTGCGGGGTTTTTGTTTTCGCACACTCTAGACTACGATATTTTATTCAATCTATGAAGAGATAGATTATAAATCCTAACTTACTCGTATGTCAAATAACGGAATACTGGCCCTTTATTAGGTACTTAAATATATGTTACTCCGTAAGAACTTCGTGACATAATAACTTTCATAAATACGAACTGCTTTAATAAATAAATAAATAAAATAAAATAAAATAGCCATTTATTCTACTACCAGTTACAAATTCTGTCAACTATTTTTCCAAAAAAAAAAAAAAAAAACTATAACTTAGGTTGAAGCATGCGATGAAACATTTAGAGATTTTTTTTTCGTCTGATCGGAATGTCAAATTTATACGTATGCATGTCAATATATTAGTATTTAATTTAATAATAAATTAATTGTCAATTTAATTATAAGATTTATTTTAGTAATTTTAATTAATATCTTTAATATTCATCTTTCTTCTTTTTTTGCGTCTTTTATTGCTAGTAGTCGCCTCTTTGGCGTAGGCCTCCCCCAAAGCTTTCGAACATGTTCGCTCTCTAGTTTTATGCACCCAGTCGTGTCCTGCTATTTTTCTAAACATATCTCGCCATCTCGTTTTAGGCCTTCCTCTGCTTCTTTTGTTGTTTCTTGGGATCCATTCTGTCATCTTCTTAGTCAGTCTTGAGTTGTTCATTCTGTATATATGTCCTGCCCATTTCCATTTGAGTTGTCTTGTTCTGTGCCTAACGTCTGTCACTCGCGTTCTAGCTCTAATTTTCTTGTTGTTCATTCTGTCCGATATTTTTATACCGAGCATGCTCCTATCCATGCGCTTGCCAGACCTGGTCGTTACGAAAAGAGGATGAAGATAGACTCGCTGTATGTCAGAGACGAACTGCTTTAATACTTACAAACTATTGCTAACAAACGGTTCACTCAACTGTGCCTAACTAGCTGGAGATAACGTCGTTTATCGTTATTACGGCATAGTGCCTGTGGTACACGGTGTGGTGGCGCCTAGTATTATTACTTGTGACGAACAATAGGGTTCACACATTCCTACATGGGATGACAATAAATTGTAGTAGGTGAAAGTTATGTAATGTTGTATGGCAAAGAAACACTTGCAGTTATAAATATATAAGGACAAATTATACAGGGTGAAATTGAAATAAGTAGCATTAATTTAACTTATTAACATACTCCCATAAAGGATATTTTGTACGGCAACAACACTGCAATTAATGCAGTAATTAAAAAGTAAGAAAAATTACCACGGACACAACTGAACCACTGAGCGGGCGCGGGCGGCCGGCGTATAGACTTAAGAGAGATACGTGAATAAGGTTTAAAATCGAGTGGGGACGGGTGGGGTCACACGAACGCTTGAGAATGGAAATGAGAATTATGTTTGAACTAGGAACGCATGTTAGTGTACTACGGTGCGACGAAATTGATACTATTATAATTAATTAATTTTTTTGTAAGATTTATGACGATTAGGTCTTTAAATACTTTGTATCATGGAAATAATAGAAACTTAAAAGGATGCCAACGAATTCAATTCCACCCTGTATAGACTGAGCTGGCCCCAAAGTAAGTTTTCAAACTTGTGTTATGCGATACTATCACAATGATACTATATTTTATTGACCGAGCAAGTGAAGCGTCTCAGTTTCGAAATTGGCTAAAAAAATAGTTTTGTCCCTCTGTCAGTTTGTCTATCCGCCTGTTCTCGCCTACAGGTCGCACTTCTCAACAGATTCTAGTTAAATTTTGTGAGCAGGTTTAAAAATTATAAAGCATTTCCTTGCCGATGCAGGTTTTTGAAATTTTTCGAAATGAAAAAAAAAATTTTTTCAGCTATTTACAAAAAATTTGGTAGCGGACCCCGGGCTCTGATTACCGCTGTGGATGATGATTATTGTAGGTATTCATGCATGTTTTATGCAACTTAATTTCGCATTGGTCCTTAAAATACGCTACTTTTCCATCGTTTCTAATTAGGCTGGATTCCACAAATTTCAACAGTCCTTTTTTTCACTATCACTGTTTTAGTGTCCGGAAAGCGTCCACATATAATACATACAGTACTTTATTCCAACTCCATTTTACTTTCAATTAAGTAAAGCATTAAGAAAATAAAAGATAAAAAACAAATTAAATGAAAATTGTCGCATTAAATTTCGCAATCTGCAAGACTGCAGTTCATTTCGCAAGTATTTTTTTAATTTTTACCTTTACTAGCGATGGGCATCCACCCGGATATTTACCCAAGGTTTGGTATTTACCCGATGCGCACCGGGTAAATACCCGTATCTACTATTTTGGGTGGGTAGATTGGGATATTTATTTAAAAATGAATGGGAGTCTACTAACTTTGTATATGAATGCGTGAAATGGTTATGCTATGTATTATTAAATGACATATATTGACATAAATATCAAAGATTAAAATCCCTAATGCTGTCCATATTAAATATACAGATTTCATCTTATTTCATGTCAGTTTGCTTATTATAACATATAATTGGGTCAAAAACCATTTTCCAGCAAAATAAATAAAAACCAACAACTGTCAATTTACGCGGCATATATTTGAGGGAAATATTATAACAAGTTGATAAGGGATCAAAGAAATCATCAAAACGAATATATTTTGTTCGGGGACTAACCCTGAAATCAGTAGTTTTGGCTGTTTGATGAGCAGTCATAAAAATCTACTCTACTTATATGTATGATGGTGGTCATATAAAGACATCGCATTTGATGTCTTTTTGCTTATTTTAACATATAATCAGGTAGACAAACACTTGCCAACAAAACATGTAAACTAAGACGTGTTAATTCGTATGTTATTCTCATACAACGGGTAGATTCCGATAAATACCCGGCATATTATTTTGTGGGAAATGTTATAACAAGTTGACGGGGTATTTAAGAACTCGTCAATACGAATATTTTTTGTTTCGGGACCAACCTCGTAATCAGTAAATTTGGCTATTGTTTTGTAGCGGTCACATAAGACATGTAGAAAACGATCACACGATCATAAAGATGGTTTGTTGTGTACCTAAGATTTTTTTTGCGAAGACGAGAGCGTTATGAGGGTTTGTAAAAAAATATTGGAGTGTTTGCGGAGCTGCACAGCTGTTTTGACTTGGTAAAATTTTGCGTGAAAAATAAATGTAATTATACAGTATTACATGGTTTATATTTACGCCGTGTTGTGTAAATGCGAGTTTATACTCTGTCATATCTTTAGATCGGCTTATCTGGTCTAAATTTTCGCTGATTACACGGACAGAGGTCGGGCAGAACTAACGCTTAGATAATTCCTGAAAATTGAATTCTATACATAGACATATTTATAATTGTACATTTAAATATATACAATGGTGAGGTTGCGTCTATTTACTCATATACTATAGGTACACATGAAATCACAAGATACAGTTGATTCATATATCGTGTTACATTCATCAATTAAATAAATTATAAATATGTCATATTATTCGATAGAATTATAATATTCGATAGAAGACGATTGCGGAAGATCTCTATGTGAATGTAAATATATTAAGTTATCTTAGATGGAGACGCTATTGCATGCATGTAAATGCAAATGAGGATGCAATATTTTTTTTGTGAATGGTCCGGGAATCAGACGGAGCTAATAAAAAGTAACGCGAGGCAAGAAGTGGGGTCAGTCCTTTTGCGTCCTTTGCCTGACATACAAGTTTCGAGTTTAAAATCGAGTGTGTGTAATTTTGTGTAATAAATTTCATTCACCGATTTGAGCTCGTTGCTTTGTGTCCGGGTAAATTACTGTGAAGTGACGGGTCTAGAATTCTAGACTTCCTAAATATTTTATCTATACCTTTCTCACAAACCCCAAAATTCCGCTGGAGCGTTAGATAAGTACTGAATAGGTAATTTATACTGGGTGCTGAGACTGGCATTCGGGCGCTCTGGGTCTTCCATTTTCCTTTCACCTAGGTATCCTAGGTTAACCTGTAGGTTTACAGAGGGTTAACCTTATCCTAATATATCCCTAGATTAGTTCTTATTTGCATATCCTACACAAGTCGCTTTACACACACACACGTTTAACTTCTCACACAACTGTTATGAGCGTGGTGGCTAATAACAGACCCTAGGTTCACACTAGGTCTTACAATAGACTAGACTTAGGTTA
Organism: Acrobasis suavella; assembly: GCA_943193695.1. Classification (NCBI taxonomy): domain Eukaryota; kingdom Metazoa; phylum Arthropoda; class Insecta; order Lepidoptera; family Pyralidae; genus Acrobasis; species Acrobasis suavella. The sequence continues at coordinate 12,441,055 of OW971929.1, forward strand.
GGCGAGCAGTTGCGGCTGCTCTTAGGTCAGTTTAGACGTAGGTTCGTGATAAGGTTCGTTATCGGAATATAGTGAGGTTTTGCGTACGGTTAAATTAATAAATCTGCTAAAGATAGATTCTATAGAACGAACAGATTATATAAATATCGAAGATTACTTGAATTTCTATAGTTGGGTTAAATGTAGTATTATCATTGTTGCTTTCAATTAAGAGTCACATATGTTTCATTTGTTACCTTAGATCTATATAATTGAAAGATATAGGATCCGATCAATTTAGTCCTATGTATGATAGTGAATATCTAAAGGTTATCAGATTATGATATTTGATAGTTATGTGTTTATTGAGATTATAGAGATCTATGGTAACTAGTATATCAAACATCTATTCACCAGAGAAAGGTTAGAAGGTTAGAAGTTAGGTATAGAACTTATGATTTGAATTAACGTTTCAAATATATTTGCTCACAGGATCTTGACACGCCAACCATTGCGAGCATGTTAAACTAGAAAATAAGTAAAAAGAATAGAATTTACGTGGAAGCTCTGGTAATTACAGAGCAGATAGAATTAGGATCCTTGTTAAGTTAGCCGGGTAGGATTGTTTTGTTTTGTTTGGCTCAAGATCATTTAGATCTTGATTGCTTTCCTACATTGTAATATTAGAGTCGCGAAAAGGTTAATAAGTGTTAAGAATTATCAAATTTCATCGGGAAATTTGGTTTTTCCGAGGCTATTAAGGGTTGGGAGAGTATATCTCTTTGATCAAAGATTAAACAGACATACTTTCGCCGGAGTGGACTTATTAACCAAAACTATATATTTTTCTTATGCATGTTAGTGCAAAAGGTGTCAAACCGTGACATCTTTCTCCTAAAGAGGAAACCTGCTGTCCATGACGATATAATATCTCATTCCTCGCAACACAGCAAACCAGATATATTGACTTTGTATCGCCAAGATGTATCGAGTTTACTCGAAATAATTAGAGTCTTGTGAAAATACTATTATTATAAGAGCTCTTCGCGATTGTCATCGCGACCAAAATACCTGTTTCGCGTAAGCGAATTTATAAAATTACATTGGATAACCAAATATCCAAGACTCTCAACGCCTATTATCGTACTTTGTACGACATTACAACATATAATTAAGCTATAGCAAACCTATAACCTAACTGATTACAAATATGGATCGATCCACCTGATTTTTCAGGAATGGCGTATATTTTCCTTCGCTTTACGGAGTCAATTATTTGAATGATATAAACCATAACCGATACGGAACAATTCTGTAATACGACTATTTCAATAAGGGATTAAATTATGTTATAAATAATATCTAGTATAGATATTCTCATTTTAAGCTTTTAAAGTTGTAGTAGGGCGACCAAGTAAAACAACAGATGAACGACGACTGGTTTATTGAGCCAAAGCCTATGTCTACCTTCACAATATTTGTTTATTAAGTAGGTACCCACAACATCTCCCCCGAAATATTAAACAATGCTTTCATTTCCCTCCCAAATAAAAAAAAATTACTTAAGTTGTAAGAAGTTCTTAACATAAAGATAAACATTCACTTACAAAATTAAACTACATAACGCGTTACTACACTTAAATAAGGCTTAGCATAGAAGTATACTCTGCAACACATAAATTATAATGTAACATAAGTTTGATTGCTACATTGATACAACAAGGGCAATATCTAATCCTAATAGTAAGAAAAAAATCTAGATCTATTATATTTATATCACTGTAAGTATTTATGCAGGATGAGAATTAGTTTCACAACATGGTCACAAAAGAAACCCTGTATAGGTATTTATGAGAAATCTTGAAACTTTGTTACATATTTAATCGCTTACAGGTAATGCAAATAATAACTCCACTTAAAATTATTAAGTTAAATTTAAAAAAAAAGAAGAAAAAGACAAAGAAAAAAAACAAAGTATAAAATTAAACGTTTTAGTAAACCCAAGTTTTGTGATCTGCGGATAACTCCGTGGCTTATAGCTAGTATACAATCAAATCATTGACAAACAAATCGAACGGGAGGCTTCACCTCCCGGCCACTTCTAGTTGTTTTGATTTGAGGTTGCGACACCGTTTGGCACGGTCGAGGTGGTTTAGTGCTGGCAGGACCCTCGTTTTCTAAATCTAAATATTTAAAATTAGAATTCTTACTACCTACACTATCAGAATTCGGCAATTTTAAAATATGTTGACGGTTTCGCCTGTATGTACCACCATTTTCCGCCTGTACCCAGTAAGAACGCTGATCCTGAGCTGGCCTGATAACTTTAGCTTTAACCCATATGTCCTTATTTCGCATGCGTACAGTTTCATTTGGATACAAAGGTTTTAATTCTCTTGTCCCCCTATCGTAGTAAGATTTTGAATTTTTTTTGTTTATTTAAACGACTATTCCTCATAGATTCCGAATAAATGATAGACGGTTGGAGTGATTTATCAGTGATAGGTAACTTAGTTCTCAATCTGCGGTTCATTAACAGTTGTGCTGGAGAATATGTCTCTCCTGAAATGGGTGTATTCCTAAAATTAAGTAACGCTAAATGCCAATCTTGACCGCTTTCAAGAGACTTTATCATCATGGCTTTTACCGTTCGGACATTTCTTTCAGCAAGGCCGTTAGACCTCGGGTACAGTGGCGAGCTGGTCACGTGACCAAATTCCCACCTGCTGCTGAATTCTTTAAACTCTTGTGACACATATTGGGTACCATTGTCTGTAACCAATGTTTTCGGTATACCAAACCGACTAAAAATATCTTTTAAAATTGATATAACTGAAACACTTTGCATATTTGGTAGCTTTGATACTTCGATGTATTTAGAATAATAGTCTACCACCAATAAATACGGCTTACCTTTAAGTTCAAAAATATCGGATGCCACAACTTCCCATGGCAAATTGGGCACGGGATGCGGCTGCAGCGGCTCGCGCGGGTTGGAGGCGCGGTGCCGCTGGCACGTCTCGCAGCCCAGCACCAGTCGCTCGATGGCGGCCGACATGCCCGGCCACCACATCACTTCTCGAGCCCGCCTTTGACACTTTTCTATTCCAAGATGACCTTCGTGAACCCGTGTTAACATCTCTTTACGAAGCGATTCTGGTATTACCATTCGATCCCCTTTAAATAATATTCCTTTAATGACATGCAGTTCCGTATACACATTCCAATAAGGTTTTACCACTGACATAGTATCTCGCTTAATGTTAGGCCATCCGTTGTAGTAGTAATCAAACACCTTCTTCAAAATACTATCTCTCTCTGTCTCCTCTCTAATCCTATTTACCATCTGAGAGCTCGCGTCAACGTTTTCATACACTGTATTTGCATGAATCATCACCTCTTCGAAAATTTCACTATCACTATCCTGCTCTGTTGTCGCGCGCGAAAGTGTGTCCGCGATGAAAAGTAACTTGCCCGGTTTATACTTTAATTCAATGGAATAATGTTGTAATCGTAGTAACATTCGTTGAAGACGAGCTGGCGTTTCATTTAAACGTTTTTTAAAAATAGACTCTAATGGTTTATGGTCACTTTCAACCGTTACTTTACTATGGCCATAAATGTATTGGTGAAAACGGGTGCAACCGAAGACCACAGCTAGCATTTCTTTTTCGATTTGCGCCCACCGCGTTTCGGCGGAGGTGAGGGCACGCGCCGCGTACGCGACGGGGCGGTCCGCCTGCAGCAAGCATGCACCGAGACCGTGCGAGCTCGCGTCCACCGACACCACAACCGGCTCGTTAGGAGAATAATACCGCAGTACGGGGGCGCTGCTTATCCTATCTTTTAATTTCTTAAATGCCTCCTCCTGAGCGCTTGACCAAACAAACTCAACGTCTTTTTTTATCAACTCTCTCAAACCTGAAGATATCTCCGAGTAATTAGGTATAAAACGGGATAAGTAATTTGTAACTCCTAAAAACCGTTCTAATTCTTTTTTATCTGTAGGAGTTGGTATGTCTAAAATCGCTTTTATACGTTTTTTATCTATTTTCATACCGGTGCTATTAAAAATATGTCCTAAAAACGAGACTTCCTGAACCCCAAAAACACACTTGTCTTTGTTGAATTTGACACCGTTTTCCTTTGCCCTACGAAGTACTTCTTGCAACCTTGAGTCGTGTTCTTCGCGAGTCCTACCCCATATTAGTAAATCATCGATATAAATAGCTACCCCCTCCATTTTAAATATCTTAAACATTTCATTGTGAAAAAATTCTGGTGCAGAATTAATTCCGAATGGAAGTCGTAAAAAACGATACCTCCCATAACAAGTGCTAAAAGTACAAAGTTTTGAGCTAGCCTCATCTAGCCTTTGCATCCAAAATCCCTTGTTTGCATCACATTTTGAAAAATACTTAGCTCCAGATAAATCGCTAGCTATTTCATCTAAGGTGGGCAATAAAAATTGACTACGTTTAATTGCACGATTGAGATTCTTTGGATCTAAACAAATTCTTAACGATTTATCAGGCTTTTCCACAATCACTATACTCGAGACCCAATCGGTGGGTCCATCTTCTTTTGTAATAATGTTCATTTTAACCATTTTATCCAGTTCCTCTTTCAAACGGGGTCGCAACTTAATCGGTATCTTACGAGTGGCACTGATAACGGGTGGAACGCTTTCATCTAATTCCAGCTTACAAACAGTAGGTAAACACCCAATACCATTGAAAATACAATCGTCTAACTGTAATTGGTTAAGGGACACTTGATTCGATCTTGTTATTAAATTTAATTTAGTACATGCTTTTAAACTTAGTAAATTGTTGCACTTTGTGGCTAAAACATATATATTTTCTTCACAACTTTGTGCTCCACATTTTAAAACAGCTTTAAAATAGCCTACAACTGGTAAACGATTTTTACTCGTTTCTTTCAAGATTAATTTGGATTTCAAAAGTTGGTGGATATTTAATTTCGCATTATGAAACAAATCCAATGATATTACGGAGACATCTGCACCACTGTCTAATTTAAACTTAATTTTTATGCCATTAACAAAAACAAACTCAAACCAAGGTTCTACAAGACTTTCCAATGAATCGATATAAACATTTTCCAAAAACAGCTCACCCATGTCCTCTTCGCATATTTGTCCTTCCTCTTCATTTGTCATCTCATGAGTAAAATTTACTTTGCAAAACCGGGCATAGTGTCCTATTTTATCGCAACGGTAACACTTAACGGCGACTGCTGGGCAACGATCACTAAATCTGTGTGATTTTCCGCACTTGTCACAGTCCGACGAACCTACATACCGCGAACCGCGACCCACTCCGTCACTGCCACCATACCGCAGCGGCCGACCGCGCGGCGCCCAGCTCCCGGCTGCTCCGCGGCCGGCCCGGCCCGCGCGCTGCCCGCCTCGGTACCCGCTGTACGACGCGCGTCCCGGTCGCCATACCAGCTGCTCCACATCTCCCGGCTGCTTCGAATTGCACGCTGCAGCTTGTTCCGTTGCTCGTTCCGCGGCTCGACACCATTGTACCGCGTCTTCCAATGACAATGACGATTTTGCAAGAAGTTTTTCTCTCATTTGTACATCTTTTACTCCTCGAATTAACTGTGTTAAAATCAGACTATTTTTGAGCGATCCAAATTCACAACTTTTACATTTTAATTTTAATGTACCCAAAAATTTATCAAAATTTTCATCGCTCTGATATGTTTCAAAAAATACATGTCTTTCGTAATTCACGTTTTTTGATGGATCACAGTAATCTGAAAACTTCTTGCGTAAATAATCGTAATCTAATTTTTTGGACTCAGCTATATCGAGTTCTTCGTAAATTTCTCTTCCATATTTACCAATACTGTGCATAAACAAGGCACTCTTTTCTCTCGACGATGCCTTTTCTTTATCTGCTGCGATCAAATAGTAGTCAAAGGCCATTTTCCATTCTCGCCAATTAGCTGCCATGTTTCCTTCTCGAAGCATCGGCGTCGGTTGTTGAATCGCCGTGTAGACGCCCTCCTCACGTTTAGACTCATCACTTTCAGTACCCATTTCACTAGAAAACTTGTAGTTCGACACAAACACTATATATTTCGGTATAACAACGCGACGCACTCATACGATAACTTTTTACACCTGACACCATGTAGTAGGGCGACCAAGTAAAACAACAGATGAACGACGACTGGTTTATTGAGCCAAAGCCTATGTCTACCTTCACAATATTTGTTTATTAAGTAGGTACCCACAACAAAAGTAATTCAGAGTAGAGTGAACAGCTTGAAGTATCTTATTATGTACAATATTTAAGGTTTTAAATAGACGATCATAGCTCATGTGATTTGGAATAACCGTAGAAGCCGCAGCGTCTTACTGTGTATATTATATACATAAGTAAGGGTTCCATCACAGTTTGAGCAGTAAAATAAATGTACTCTCCTTATATGTATGAGGATACTAATATATTGACATAGCATTTGATCTGTCTTTACTTATTTCAACATATAATCTGCTAGTTTCCAACAAGTCCAAGTAGAAACTTTTTTCTAAACGTCAAAACAAACATCGTGTATGGGATTTGAATGAAATAGCACGGCGTGACGTCAGACTTTCTTGAAGTCAAATAGCGCTCATATTATCGGTTTTTCTGCCATATTACATCTAAAATCACGTTAAAAACGGATATGATCAATGTCAAGTGACATTATTTTGTGACGTTTATTCTCTTATCAGTACAAAATATATTTTTTTTGACAAAGCCGATCGAGTGAAAGGGCTAAAATGCGAACCATGTTAATGGATGATGCAGCTAGCAACCCATCATTATTTGCTAGGGTTCCATAGCAAACCCTTATAGTTTCGTCGTAATAAAAATACTATCTATCCCAGCCACTTTTGCTTCAGTAGAGAGATCTTTTTTTACTTTCGCCAACATACATTCAAAAAAGAAACAAATTGAAGACAAACAGAGAGCGAGAGAGAGGAGAGTAAACTTACTATTTATATTCCTAAACAGAAACTTGTCAAGAAATTTACTAAATAACTTGATAGTAACATAGAAAAAATACCCAGAAAGTTACTATATGATAAGCTACTCAATTACTTTCTCGAAACTTACTCGGTAAGTTACTAGGAAAGTTGCTGTATGGTAAGATACTCAGTAAGTTTCTTGAAACTTACTCGGTAAGTTACTAGTAATATTAGGAAAAAAATATTTAGAATTATAATTTTGGTTGCATTTAAACTAGAGAAGTGGTAGAAGTCTTATTGGATCACTAAAATCACAAATGAAAAAGAAAAAAAAAATTATCAATGTTATCCTCCGATGGTTGAATGAAATCAGGAGGGGGTGGATGTCTGCTGCGCCACAGTTGGAGCCGGGAGGATTTTGGTGCGTCTTCAAGTGTATTGTGTTAACAAAACTATTGTGGCTTACAAGTCTGTAAGGTATAGGGTTGACAAGTTTCTGTTTGGGAATATAAAAAGTAAGTTTACTCTCTTTCTCTCTCTGTTTGTCGTCAATTTGTTTCTTTTTTTTGGATGTATGTTGGCGAAAGTAAAAAAGATCTCTCTTCTGAAGCAGAAGTAGTTGGGATAGATAGTATTTTTATTGCTATTTGTCCCAAACACGATTTAGAGAAAAGCGTTTCCCACTATGAGAGTGATAATTTGCCAAATTTCAGCTTTCTAGTACTCACAGTCTCTGGAAAAACCGCAGACAGGGACGACGAAACTATAAGGGTTTGCTATGAATCCCTAGTAATCGAAACAATGATGGGTTGCTCGCCGCATCACCTATTAACATGGTTTGCATTTTCGCCTATTCCCTCGAACGGTTTTTACGATCTGCGCGGGAAGAGAAGCAGCTTGGAAGAGTGTACGTGCGCATTTTAAGCAATATTACATAGATAAATTAACAAGACTTAACAAGACGATACCTATACCTTTAGAAAACCGACGACATTTATAAATGTCGTCACTTTTGCACCGTCGAGACCCGAGGACATTTATAAATGTCCTCCGTCTGTCAGCCGATTATCATCCTTATCTAGTAATACTTACGGCTCTGTTTGGCTTGTAATTTTTTTGACAATAACCTGAATTTAGCAGCAATTCATTCGACAGCCAACCAGAACATTTGTCCAATAAAAACTAACACAATACCACTTCAAAATTTGCCTTTCCCAGTTCGCGGAAGTGGCCGGCCATTACGGGTGTAAGTGCCGTGCTCAAGAGTTTTAAGTGGGTTCTTAAGGATGATATCCTTGAAAAAACTAAGTGAAGTGCTATTATGTGTTTGTGTTATAGTGTTTTTAGTGTTTAAAAGTACAACACCTGTATTTTGTAGTGTATTTAGTGTATAAATCAACTTTTTCACGTAATGGGTACCGCGACTACAGCGCCGCCATTTTTTCATGTACGTATTTTTATGGTTTCTTTTTTCGTTCTTTATTTACTTTTATTATAACTACTAAAATTGTCAATAATCACAAGGATAATTATTCCTCAAAACCATTTGTGCACATAACTTTTGTTTTTAGATAACTTTTACCCAATAAATTCGATTTTAAAAACGAACAAACGGCTCGGCGTTTGCATATCTCAGGAACACATATATATGTTCCAGATTTCGATTTGTTTTTCGTTTCTTTTCGAAAGAAGAGACCTATCGAGTTATATATTTTCAGAAAGGTAATTTTATGTACATAATTAAAATGTTTTTAGAATTTTAAATAATAAATTGTAACATTTTTGTAAAATCTAGTATATAACCGATGCCTTACCATTAACATAGGTCCCGGTTTTTTATTTTCTACCTACCTAAACTTATTATTATATGAAAAAAATATATGTTTTTATATCGTTGAATAACTAAACTATGTAAAAAAAATAACACGACATAGTTAGATGTTATAATCTCCCCATAATAAATTTACAAACATAGGAGCCGACCGTACGGAGCAAAAAAAATCCCGATTGTATTTGCGTGATTTTATAAAAAAAAAAAACTATCGGCGGATACCTATATTTAACCCTCATTATAAAGCTTATATATTGCAGAATATAAATACATAAGGTGTTAATACTTTACGAGTTCTAAATTTGAATTACGATTGTTTATTTCGAACCAAATTTTTTTATCACAATGGCCACTTCAGGCGCCGATAAAATATAATGTAAACATCATAAAGCTGTCCATTTAGCTTAAGTTGATAGTTTATTACAATAACTTCTCACAATTGCCACTCCCGGGCTTTGAAGTGTAAACATCTGGTCTCAATTATGTAAACAATGCGATAACGCGCTTACGCGCTAAAAAAACTGTTAGTGTCAGGTCTGGCGTAATTTGACACCCGAGCGGCGGTCACTCACGAAAGGTTAAACAATATTACCAGCATTTGGGAATATTACCGGTAACAATAGAAACTTACTTACTGGGAATATTACCCTATAGTAAAGTACTGATAACGGTAATTTAATGCCGGACATCACTAGTTTGCACGCGCTTTCCGATAGGCGTTGCGAAGAATTTACTTATAATATATAATTTAATCTACCCACCAAATGGGTAGATTGGGTATTTATATTTGCCCACCGCCCATCTTTACATTACTATTGCGTGTTCGATAGTACCTTGCGTAATTTTATTCACAGCTTATTTTTACCCGACTGCCGCAGGAGGGAAATGAGTGGTACAAATTGCCTAATTTGTTTGTGTAAGTATGTCGGTAAGTAATTTTGTATGTATGTGGGTTTGTGCGTAAAATCTAAAATGTGACTTAATATACAAGTGTGTATCCAAGTTTGTGAGGTTTTAACCTCCGAAAAAAAAGAGGGGTATTATAAGTTTGACGCTAATGTCTTTAAGTCTGTCCGTCTGTCTCTCTGTGTGCCTGTCTGTGGCATCTTACCGCTCGAACAGATGGACCGATTTCAATGCGACTTTGCGGTGGTTTATTACATGAAATTGTAATTGATGGATAGAAAAGGCCGTAGGCCTTTTCTATCAGTCAACTTACAGGTGGTGCAAAAACTCCAAAATTAAAAACTCAGAGCACTTATATTATAACAAAATACTAACCTACGTGCATATCTACCTTACCACAGAATAATAAATAATATAATAATAGGTGGTTCTTAGCTATGATTGATAAACATCGGTTGGGCCGTTTTGTAGTTTTCCTGTCAATTATTGGATGTTGCTACGGATATTCATTCTACTATACAGTTCCTCCACCCATCACTAAATGGCGTTTACATATGAAACTATTGAAAGTCAGGATTTTTTTTAATTATACTGGCAAATAAACTTGTGTTTGTGTGAATTGAGTATATGTACATATACTTAAACAAGTTTTTATAGGTTCATTGTCAAAAATAAACAGGAAGAACTGAATTTGATAGCTTGGTTGAATGAAACCCATGCTTACAATAAATAACCAAAATTGTAAACAACCTCTCTATTTTTTTAATGCCGATTGATGCAGTCAACCATAACAATCAAATTTTTAAAATAAACATAGCATTTTGTACAAATCTTACACGAGAAGATTCTCGCGTTCTCAGAAGCAGCACATAAGAACCCACTCGTGCTAAGGTTACAGTAGTGCCGGTCATCATCGTTAGGTAGAACAGACACACGGAGAACAAACAATATACACCTCTACCTATAAATCAAACATACTTACTAACATAAAAGACACGTGAAAAAAATGATCCTTCTTTTGCAGTTGTTGCGAGGAACTTTTTTTCGATTTTTTCAATTCGAGGAACCTTTGTAAAAAACATGTTGGCCACTGACACAAACGGAAAAAATAATCAAAGTACTTCGAAATGAAGCTTTCATTAGAAGCTATAAAATAACAAGATATAAGTTTAAAATACTAATACCCGACTACGCGAGTCATGTGTTATATTATACTCCAATTTTATTGTATTTAACATTCGTTATATACGTTTTTTGCATACAAATTTTAGCTATGTCACCCGGATAATGACGAATCGATTGATATGTATATGTATCTTTTGTGAAAATTGAACAAGCGATTTGGATGCTACGGCGAAACAGACATACATACACACCCACATACATAGACTGCTAAAATCATTACCCTTCCTCATGGCTTTGCCGTAGTCAGCTAAAAATCCAAAATAATTAGTGACGCGCGCTGCGGCCGGCACGGCGGACAGATACTGTGCCGGTATGCCACGCACACACCCGTCCCCGCGCACCCATGCGTGCCCCCACGCTCGCCCTGTCTTCTTGCGCATTTTGAGTTTTGGCGCGGAAATATTTAATTTTTTTCAAATAATAATATTGCGTGGATGGAGATGACACAAACTACGAATTGTGGTTTATCACACTACAATAATGAAAAAGACAAAACTTTAATAACACTAATAATCTTTTGTGTCTTTTACAGAGTATTGAATTAAAAAAATAAAATACAATAAGATATCGTGGATTAAATGTGACACAAAACATTTTGAAACACATATATTAGTGCACTATGTTGTGTAATACCTATTTATCCAATTCTAATATTCTTAAAGAGCTATTGGAGCGAAATATTAAGTATTCGTGAAATGACACTGATCCTGTGGCCAGATGATGACACAAAAAGCTTTTGTACATCAGACACCATGTAGTTATTGTCATGCAAGTGAAAAATTTATCTCTAATTTTCTCTTCATCTCATAATGTTTGAAAAGGCAAATACCTAAATTTCTACCTAAGCAAACATCGAAGATGACACAACGTCATGTTTTAGGTTGGTCAAGGGGTCTAGAAACTACAGGCGAAAAATCGAAATATCTAATATTCTTGAAACTTAAAAACCTAGCGTTACCGGACTAATAGGCCTTGAGATTTTTATACAGTTTTAAGTTTATTCATGAAAGAAGACCCTGATCTCTAAAACTAGTGAGCCTAAAATTTTGTAGGTTTTATATTATATTGGTTGTAGATTACAGGAAAACCTATAAGAATTCTATCAATTGAAAATAAGATAGTACGCCGTGAGTTCAACTCGAGCTTGGCCGATTTTTTATTTTTAAATGCAAGGATTTACTTTTTCATAACTATAAATAAAAAGATTTGTTTTGAGTTTTAGGGTCGAAACAAACGAGACGCAAGTTGCGTCACGTAACAGCGCAAGTTGCGCCGCGCAACTCGCGCTCCGTGTGGCCGCTCTACCCGCGCAAGATGCGCTAAGTACATAATGTCGCACACAGATTATTTGGTCAGTTTAGCTGGCCAAAAGACAGTATTGTCTTAGTTGATTGTCATGTCAATGACTTCGTCTGAATGACGACAATCACTATCTTAGTGTATTTTTCTGTCAATGGCTTCGTTTGAATGAAGACCATGAATTGTCTTAGTGGATTGTCATGACAATGGAGATGTCTAAATAAAAACAATCACTGTCTTAGTGGATTCCACTAAGACACTGATAGACTTAGACAATTATTGTATTCATTCAGACGAAACCATTAACAGGACAATCCACTAAGACAGTTCAGTGTCATAGTGGATTGTCCTATCAGTGGCTTTGTCTGAATAAAGGCAATAATTGTCTTAGTGGAGTGTCCTGTCAATGGCTTCGCCTGAATGAAGATACTTAATTGCCTAAGTGGATTTTCATGTAAATGGATTCGTCGGAATGAAGGCAATCACCGTCCAAATGAATTATTCTGTTAATGACTTCGTCAGAACGAGTAAAATCATTGTCTTAGTTGATTGACCTGTCGATGGTTACGTCTGAATAAAAACAATGAACTATCTTTTTAGATTGTTTTGTCTGTAGCTTCGTCTTAGTGAAGACAATAAATTATCTCAGTATATACTCTCCTGTCAATGGGGTCGTATAAGTAAAAGCAAACATTGTCTTCGTGGATTGTCCTGTCAATGGCATTGTCTAATTTTAGACAGTCCACTAAGAAAATGAATTCCTACAGTGGGTTGTCCGGTCAATGGCTTTGTCTGAATGAAAAAAAAATCCACTGTAATTTTTTTCTGAGGACGAAATTCCAATGTCATTTTTTTCAGACGCCCGCTTTGAAATGGTATATTAGAGAGCGGGACAAAAATGTTTTGCAAGACTTATTTTTAAATACAATACAGGCGTTGTCCTATGGAAATTCTAGCAAAATGGTGCCGTTTTTCCATATTCTCTCCATCCATCGTTTGTGTGGAAGAAATCGTTTTAGCGATAAGACCGCCCATTTTACTTTTTTTTGTATGTACATTTTACCTTTTATTATTTTTTGGTATAAAATAAAGTATTACTTACGATGATTATGCTGGGTTCCATAAAAAAGTAGTTTTTTTATAAACGAAAATCGTTGACCCACAGAGAAAACAATAATCGTAATTGACATGGGAAATAATAATTGGTTATGACAGAGGAAATGACAAAATCTCAAAATTAAATTCAAAAAATAAAAATTTGCTTACTTTTACCAATAAATTGCTTACTTAATTATTATGTTGGGCTCTATATAAAAAAAATATATTTTTTATAATGATTATCTGAATGAATTCATCTGAATGAAGACAATCCACTGTCATCATTATCTTGAGGATAGTCTAAGCAAAAGCAAAGCAAAAACACTTTATTGCACCAAAACACATGAAATTTACATTTGAATACATAGGTAAATCAGATGTACAATAGGTGGCCTTATCGCCAAGGCAATCTCTTACAGGCTACCTTTGGGTGACAGGATTGGGAAGTAAAAATAATAATAAATAAGTGGTGCGATAGTGAAAATTAACTAACTTAAATTATATTGTGATATTAAACAGTAAATAATATATACATATATAAAGGATAAGTAAGATAACTTATTTAGGATATAAATAAATATTGATTCTTAATGCGTAATATATAAGTATATATATATATATATATACATACAGACTTGACTGCCTCCGTGGTCCAGTGGTCAGGGCGTTCGCCTTGTGACCCGGAGGTCATGGGTTCGATTCCCACTGGGAAGCATACTTTGTTAAAAGTTGTTTCCAGTCTGGATAGGATATTGCAGGCTTGAATCACCTGATTATCCGAAAAGAAAGATGATTCCGTGTTTCGGAAGGCACGTAAAACTGTGGGTCCCGAACGCCACCCAGCGTTTGACCATCAAACTATCCAAGGATTGGTTCCTGGTTTGCCCTTTGGGTTGTGGAGGTCAGACGGCAGTCGCTCTGTGTAAAAACCAGTAACCTCGTCAAATCTCCTTGGTTAGGTGCGGACCCCGGGCTCTGAAGCGTTACTGCTGAGGATGCAACCGGGAATACGCTCGGATGATGATGATGATATATACATACAAACATCAATACATATCCAGATAAAACTACTAACAATATAAAATACATGTCATACACATAACACAACACACAACGGAAATAAGAACGAGGATAATGATGATATTATTTAAGTTACTGTATAGTTGAATTAATCTACTACAATGGATTATCTTCATTCATACAAAGCCATTTTAGTCACGAAATTTATTGGTTAGGTAGGTTTACATTTACAATTTTCGGTTTGAAATGCTGAGAGTTTCTCTCTTATGTCGATTATGACTATAATTTTCTCTGTGGGTCAACGACTTTAAAGAACATACATCTTTCTCGCTCTTGCCTCGTGTCGCCGCCGCACAGTGGTTTGAGAATCAGCCTGCACATACATAGAAATTAAAGTGTGGTTTTTGTTTTGATTTTTTGCTGATCATATTCATACATTAAAAGCAACAGCTTTAATATAAGTGTGACTACCATATTATAAGTTACGAGAAAAAATAACTATTTCTTTGTATAGAACCTAACATATTAAGTAACACTTTATTGCATACCAAAAATTTATAATAGTTAAAATGTACATAGAAAAAATGTATCTTTTCTAAGATCTTTTGATAGAAGTCATAGACAAGGTCTGCTTTGCATATAAAAAATAATTCTAAACATTTTTGTCCAGCTCTCTAACACTTTACCACCTCTGTGCGGGCCCGTGCGAGCACGCGTAACGCAGCGCAAGTTGCGTTGAGGCGCAACTTGCGCGTCGTGTGAACGATTGGTAGAAATGGTATGAAATGCTGTGTAAGCGCGTAACGCGACGCAAGTTGCGCGACGCAACTTGCGTGTCGTCTGTTCCGGCACTTATTAATACAGTACGGGTTACTCACAAAGAGTCAGCTACTGGCCGAGTATCACGTTAGTTTAAAACAAAAAAAATGGATCTTATTGTTGGAAAACCCTTTACTACACCTCTATGTTTGAATAACAAGCATAGAGGTGTAGTAAAGGGTTTTCCAACAATAAGATCCATTTTTTTTGTTTTAAACTAACGTGATACTCGGCCAGTAGCTGACTCTTTGTGAGTAACCCGTACTGTATTAATAAAACTCAAAATTATTGATACAAATCTTTTTATTTATAGTTATGAAAAAGTAAATCCTAGCTTTTAAAAAATAAAAAATCGGCCAAGTTCGAGTTGAACTCGCGGCGTACTATCTTATTTTCAATTGATAGAATTCTTATAGGTTTTCCTGTAATCTACAACCAATATACATAGGGCGCACTATAAGTTTCCGGAACAGGCCACTTACATAAACAATATTTAAAAATTTATTGCAACATTTGAAAATAGAACTCTTTGGCTGTAGAATGCAGTTTGTTTCATCTGACTGTCTTTTGTTTTTACCTTGTGGCGCCATTTAAAAAATTGTGTGTCTGCATCAACATGGATTTAACTCGGGAAAATTTTCGTAGTATGATTTTCTACGATTTTAAGTGTAATTTGACAGCTCAACAGAGCATCGCTCGGCTTGAAACAGCTATTGTCAATGAAGCACCATGCAAGACAACTGTTTATAGCTGGTTTGCAGAATTCAAGCGTGGTCGTATCAATCTCAGTGACGAATCTCGCGATGGTCAGCCGTCCACCGCTGTGACCAACAAAAACATCGATGCTGTGCGCCGTATGATTGAAACAGACAGGCATGTGATCTACCATGAAATTCGCGCATCCTTAGAAATAGGCATGAGTCAAAAACAATTAATCCTACACAAACATTTGGGTGTGAGAAAGCTGTGCTCGCGGTGGATCCCACACAACTTGACCGAGGCTCAAAAAACGGACTGCGTCACTTGGTGCAGTGCCATGCTTACCAGATTCAACGAAGGTGCGTCAAATTTGGTGTGGGACATAGTAACAGGTGACGAAACATGGATTTATTGCTACGATCCCAAAACAAAGCAGCAATCGAGCGTATGGGTCTTTCAAGATGAGCCGAAACCAACCAAAGTGGCGCGCGTGAAAAGTGCATCTAAGCGGATGATTGCTTCTTTTTTTAATAAAACTGGACACGTGGCTACTGTTGCTTTAGAGAATCGTCGTACAGTGAATAGTGACTGGTACACGACCATTTGTTTGCCGGAAGTTATTGACGAACTCCGTAAAAATAACCGTAAACGCCGTATCATCCTGCACCACGACAATGCTAGTTCTCACACGGCCAGACAGACAAACGACTTTTTGAAGGCGAAAAATGTAGAACTCATGAGTCATCCTGCATACAGTCCCGACCTGGCACCTTGTGACTTTTTTCTGTTCCCAAAAATTAAGAACCAATTACGCGGTCAACGATTTTCATCACCAGAAGAGGCTGTCGAGGAGTATGAAAAACACGTTTCAGAGGTCACCACAGAGGAGTGGCACAAAAGTTTTCAAAACTGGTTTCATCGAATGAAAAAGTGCATAGACGCCAAGGGAGATTATTTTGAAAAACAATAAATTAATTTTGTAACTTTAATAGTATTTTTTCATATTCATTCCGGAAACTTATAGTGCGACCCACGTAATATAATACCTACAAAATTTTAGGCTCACTAGTTTTAGAGATCAGGGTCTTCTTTCATGAATAAACTTAAAACTATTTATTTTACAATATTAACAAAAATATATTTGAGATCCTCATAACGAGCCCTTTCATTTCATATATGTAATATGTCACAGGAAGGTTTGCAAAACTTTTTCTTTAATTAGTCCCCGAAAATTACTCTTATTAAAAAAAAATTACTCTGTATTTTGTTCGTAAGATTACACCCTCCTACCAAATTTCACTTGATTTGGTCCAGTAGATTCGGAGCAAATTGGATGTGACCTGTGACAGATGGACGGACAGGCAGACGCACGAGTGATCCTTTAAGGGTTCCGTTTTTCATTTTTTGTACGAAACCCTAAAAAAAGAAGATTGTATGATATCAAGGGTTGTATATAAAATTACTTTTCCACAGAAAAAAACAAGCCGTTTTATAACTCGTATAGGACGAAATGTGGAAAAATACATCTCAAAATCTAATTCAATTTATCATAGTAGGTTGATGAAAATTCAAATTTGTATCTTTTCGTGTAGGTACCTATATACATAGTAAACAATTTCTACAAAAGTGACTCTCTTCAAAAGTGACTGACCCTAAGGTAATAATATAATCCATGCTTGAAGTTTCAACAAAGTAATAGGTACCTTTATGTGATACATTTTGGTGTTTGCATAATTTAGAAAAATTTCTAGGTCTGTTTAAGCAATTATATTATCTTTAGTTTAAGATACCTACTCGTAGAACGTCAGCTGCGTTTTTCCATACAAATGTAGGTAATTCTCTTTTTTCTTACTGAATAATGCTTGTAGAACAATTTTTACACTTTTATTTTACAAAAACTTTCGAGACAGTTTTTGGCGCTTGCTATATATACTAAAGGCTTCCAACTTGCTTCTAAACACAACACGATGGCGACCGGGCGAGATGCTGTGCGGTGCGCACGGAGGTTCATAAGCCGCCGCACAGTGGTTCGAAAATGGGCTTTCATACACAAAGAAATCAATGAGTCGAATTTGTTTTGTTTCTTTACTGATTATATTTTGACATTAAAAAGCAACAACTTTTATTTAAGTTTGACTTACGAGAAAGAAAACTTATCCATTAGAAATTAAAAAATATGGCATAGATATTCATTAAGTTTCAACAAAAGAAATACGAGGCACTTAATATAGGCATTGGGTTCCATACAAAAAAAAAACAGAATATATGTAATTCTGTATAGAAGTTGTCGCTTTTAATGCCAAAATAAAGTCAGTAAAGAAAAAAAATAAAAACCACCATTTGATTTCTATGTGTATGATGAAAGCCCATTTTCGAAGAATGAGCCGGCTTCAAGAGCCGGTTGCAAGGCACAGAATATAAGTACCGGCGCAGCGGCACGAGGAGATCGGCAAAAGCTGGCAATATGTGCCGCCGCCATAAAAAAATCCCGTCAAGTAACACTGTGTCTAAAGTCGTACTTGGCGAAAATACGGTGCGCCATTGAAGAGCCGATAAGACACAGTGGTACTCATTGGGAAGAATGTTAGTTGCAATGAGTAACACTGGAACTCATCGGGAAGTTTTTTCCCCTTGAGTAAGAGGGTGTTACTCATCGGGAACAAACGCTTGAAAAATGATCAAGCAACGAGATTAATCAGCTGACTGCGCCTTCCCGTTTTTAAGCCGACTTCCAAAGGGGAGGACGTTATCAGTTCGAATGTAAGTATATGTATTTTCAACCCCCACCAAAAAGGGGTGTAAGCTTGTCGGTTTTTTTTTAATTAGCTAGCAAATTTAAAAAAACAAAAACCGATTGTCCGAAACACCATCTAGTGATGAGTAGCGGAACTACCGATACGACTTTGGTAGTTCCGCTACTCATTACTAGATGGTGTTTCTGACAATCGAAGGGTTTTTTATTTTCTAGCTAATAAACTTATATTTGTTTATGTTAGTTTCCCGATTACTCGAAGACGCCTAGCTTAACCAATTTGAAAATTCATCAATATCCGTTGTGTAGTTTGGGGATGAAGTCTGTTATTAGTTTTGAAAACCATACCATAGTCCGTAAATAAATATCACTACAGCCGTACTATGACTGTCCACTTTAAACATTTCTTAAATTGTCAATGAGCTTGTGCATTTATAACACCCAACTAATCAGTTTAATATTATTAAGTCCACTCGAATCAATTTGCAAAACAATCTTAAAGCAATTCAACTGAACCCCTTGACTTCCCGCCATCAACTCCCAATTTTTCGGTATTTTTACCGATATGGACTCTATCCTAACGAACCTCAACAATTTTCCTATGATTTCAGAGAATATATGGAAATTTTCCCGATTTTTTAGGGTTCCGTATTTCGAAAGGAAAAAAACGGAACCCTTATAGGATTCACTTTGTTGTCCGTCCGTCCGTCCGTCTCTCTGTCTGTCAAGACCTTTTTCTCAGGAACGCGTTAAGGTATCAAGCTGGAATTTATACCAAATACTCAAGTAGGTATACTGTCCCTTGGAGCTGTAAAAAAATCAACTTCTAAGCCAACGCAAACAAAAGATACAGTTCTTTATGCCGCAAATTTTCTGACACCTGCAGGGGATTCAAAACCTACAGGGTATTATTTTCCGTGAACTCAGAATCTTGAAATTTGGCACGAAGCAGCGTCTTATAGCACAGATAAAGGAAAAGTTAAAAAACCGTAAATTTTTAGTTACATCATTATAATAAAAATACTTTTAATAATTTTAAACTTACCTCTTTCCTCATGAACTCGTAGAGGTATTAAATTGAAATTTATATCATACTAGCTGTGCCCGCGACTTCGTCCGCGTGAAAATCCGTTCAGCAGTTTCGGACATTCGGGTGTACGGGACCTAACATACAAACAAAAATCTTAAAAATCTTTTTAGTGTTCTGTATTTCCTTATATAATACACACTTTATTATCTGTATTTGGTGCCCGCGTCTTCGCCCGTGTGAAATTCAGTTGTTACACACCCTTGTTCATGACATGACTTTAAAATTTTTGTCAGATTAGTCTGTATATTTACAGTTCAATATTTTTAATGTAATGCGGTATACTTTTAATATTGCTAATGTGAAAGTTTATAAGCATCTATAGATGGATGGATATCAGTTACTCATTCATACAACAACTTATGAATGGATTATAATGAACCCTTACAATAATAATAATAACATTTGTGTATAAATATATAGGTACGCAGACGAAGTCAGCAGTCAAACGTAACTCCCATCTGTAAAAGTCTCCGAGGCGCGAGATAGTGTGTGACGTTCTCGATCAGCAGTCAAACGTAACTCCCTATCTGTAAAAGTCTCCGAGGCGCGAAATAGCGAATGACGTTCACGATCAGCACATAGTCGAGACTCCCTTTGACTGGAATTCTCCGAGGCGCGAGTCAATGAATTTCGTTCTCTATTAACACTTAGTCGTGCCTGTCTTTTGTTAATTGGATTCTTGGGATCTACTCATCCGCTGTCTTTTCGCTTGTCTAGTATTCTGAGACAGATTTGACTTTCTTCGGAGCATTTTTGAAAGCAAAGCAAAAAATACAATAGTATATATACAAAATTTAATAAATCTATGTTTCCAAGAATTTTTTAAAGATAATATCCGAAATACCTGACCAATCCACAAAGCAAGGTCACAAAATCCGTATTGCTATAGCCAAACGTCAAACTTAGTTCAATAAATCTATAAAACCAAGAAGCTTTTGAAGATATCCGAAATATCGAACCAATCCACAAAGCAAGATCAGAAAGTCCGTATTTTCATAGCCAAGTGTCTAATTATAAATCAACAATATTATCCGAAATATTCACTAACCAATCCACAAAGCAAGATCAGAAAGTCCGTATTTTCATAGCCAAGTGTCAAATTATAAATCAACAATATTATCCGAAATATTAACTAACCAATCCACAAAGCAAGATCAGAAGTCCGTATTTTCATAGCCAAGCGTCAATTATAAATAAATAAATCAACAATATTATTCGAAATATTAACTAACCAACCCACACAGCATCAAAGCAAGATCAGAACTTCGGAAGTGCGTATTTTCATAGCCAAGTATAGCCAAACATTAGTATAAAAACAATAAATTCAACCATTCAACAACAGTAACTAACCAAATCTCGAACAGTACAAAACAATCAGCTCTGCTATTGCTATTTATGTAATATGTAACTATAAAATCGCCCATAGAAATTTTATCTTTAAATGACGATAACTTTTTTATCTGACATCAGATTTCGATGAAACAAAGCCTATATGTTGCTCAGGGATGAGCTTAATCTTTTAGTGAAAACCGCGTTAAAATCTGTTCAGTAGTTTTAAAGATTAGCGAGTACATACAGACAGACAAAAAAATCAAAAAAATCTTTTTTGTGTTCTGGTACTCTTTTTTTATCGCCCACACCCATTTTTTGTTAATTTTATTAAATGTACAGACACGCGGTTCCTACTGTTTTATTATATGTATTGATGTATTGATTAATACTCTGGTCATACGAAACACTCAGTGCGCGTGTCCGACTCGCACTTGACCGGTTTTTTTACCGATTTTACACTTCTAACCTACCGAAATGCAACGATTTTTTTGACCATTTTCCCGCTTTTTTTTCCGATTGCACACTTTAAGTTGGCAACCCTGTTTATTTATATGTTACGTTACGGGGATCAAAAGTAACTAGTTTCGTTCGTTTTTCGTGTTGAGTAAGTGGCCAGCACTGGTGTCAGATTTTTCAGGCTGCCTAAAGGCATCTGGCATAGCTTAACGATTGCCAAACAATGATGACAGCCGAGACTAACGGCTTATACGGATTTTTTTAATGCCACTTGTGGTCACCCATCCAAGTGCGGACCACGCCCGGCGTCACTTTACTTGCGAAAGCGCTACCAATACGCACTCCCGCCGGGCCACCGACCTCCTCACACTTACTAGTAAGTATGGATGAGTAGTTAGTTATTATAACAGAATATTCCATATAATATAGGGAGCTTGTCCTACAACTCGATGTAATAAGGGGTTTTCCGCTCGGAAGTTCACTTGTCCGACGAACCGTGTTAGTTTGTTTTATATATTGAGTAGACTGTTAGTTTATTTTTTTGATAAATAAACAAATTTGACTGAACATTGTATTTTCTTTGTCATGTACCGATTTTGGATACAAATGTACCGATTTTAGTAGACAGCTATATCTACCGATTTCGCACTTTGGCGTTCAAGACCACTGCCCGCGGCAGCGGCTGGCGATTGTGGCGCTTGCTAACTGCGCAGTCAAACGCCAAGGTCAAAAATTGCCCGATAAACTGAATTTTATGTCAATACAATAAGGTTGAGGTTCGTTTGTGTCGACCGGACCCATGAGGCCGGTTGGGGAATGAGAGGTTGACGTTTAATTGTCGGTTTAATTCAGTGTCTATATCCGACGCGTTACGTGACTGAGATCAACAATGTTCGAAGACGGGGACTTTGTATGCTTAGTGTACATAAAAAACTTGTAAACAGTATGGGCGATTCTTTTACGGAATACTTAAACCGTTTTGCTGCAGATCCTTGAAAGTTACTTTTAAAGTAGAAGTCGAATCAAGCAACTATCAAATAAAAATGCATATTTAAACGTACTTACATTAATTTTTTTAACTACCTATAAAGCAGAATCTTTTGCGGGTGTTTGCCCCACACACCACATAATATGTTTTATGTACATGTCCTTTTGTAACGTGTGTATGACAAAACAAGCGCAGACAATCTGACCTAAAAATCTGACTTGCACCCCCCCCCCCCCCCCCCCCCCCGGGCCAGAAGCTGGGTATGCCCATGGTTCAACCCCAAGACAACTTAACCCCGACAACTCGATCTCCGACAACTCTACCCCGACGAAATCTTTGCTCCCGAATCTTGATTCCTATTGCTATTATTTCGTTCTGCATAAATTAATAGGTGCTCCAAAACGTTTCTAGTATACATTCTGGTATCAATTTCGTCTGTTTTCTCTCAGTTTTTGCCACTTTTGTATGTGGACGATTTCGTACTTAATTTTTCACTAAAAATCTGTTTTTACTTCTACCTACTGCTCCTAAACCTTAATCTAATTGCTGTACTTACCTTCCCTCGTGTTTCCGCACATCTTGACGCATTTTTCGCTGAAAAACGCGAAAAAATCAGCCCTGCAGTCCTCTAAAATTTTTGAAATTGTTAAAAAATCCACATTTTGCTGTGTAATTTGATTTTTTCTTACTGACCTACCCTTGTTTTGTTTTAAATATAGTCCCTCTCGTCGATACGCTTCTTTCGACGTATCGTTTGTAACGGTAGCTTTGAAAGTTTCTTAATTATTAATTTTTTTCTAAATTTAACGGTCCAAAAAGTGCACCTAAGGCCCCCCGCCCACTGCGACTTTTAGTAGCGACGTAGTCGCGCGTTTATGAAACGCGCGATTGCATCACTACTAACGCATTAGTCGCATTTGCAACGCGATACTGTAGTGATGCTAACGCGCTACAGCATCGCGAGTCGTGACTGCATCCATGCTGACGCGCGACCATGTCGGACGATATCGACATCGACACTCAAAGTTTCTTTGTATTTTAAACGGTGTAACATAATATCCGCCAAGTAATCTCTCTTTATTAAATGAGTGCATCCAATATTGACGCCGCTTCCGTTGCCCACGCTTCGGTTGTCTACTCTTCGGCTAATTACGTAAAAGCAGCACCAAAGAGAACGTGACTAAAGAGCCTCAACGGAGTCCATTTTGCAACTGTGACGATCGCAAGCATTTTTGTGCCGTTAACTAGCTAATCGCGTTTGCATAGCGACGGCATCGTGTTCAGGTGGGCGAGGACACACAGCTAGCTTCGGTATCGCGACTGTATCTATGCAAATACGCGACAATATCGCGACTGCATCACTACAAAAAGTCGCGGTGGGCGACGGGCCTAAGGCTTTTGATACGTAACAAAATAGGCACAATTCTAGGAAATCATGACAATAGGCAAACCCTAACGACCATTACAAAAATATTTTTAACACGGTGGAAGGAGAGTTTAGCAAAAGGTTCCCACTGAAAACTCTTAGGGCCGTAACAGACGCGGCGCAAGTTGCGCCGCGTAACAGCCAGTGATGGGCGATGCATAAATACTCAATCAACCCATTTGAGTATTTACTCAGTAGATTGAGTAAATACCCGATAAATATCCTTATTTATCCATTTGGTGAGTAGATTGATTTATATGAATTGCGACTCATATTTATATTCATATTCATTATTTTATGTTTTCATGACAATTTTGAAACTTAAAAGTAAATCTAGTATACACTTGCAATTCTTGTCGGAAAGTGTGTGCATACGCCATAATATGCTTAAATGTCGGTAAACGTTAAATGCGACGCTAAAATATATGAAAATACCATACTAATCATACACTGAAAGTAGGCTTCTTTGACTAATTATCATTTTTTGGTGGGAGGTGTGCAAAGACGTAATTTGATGTTAAAATAAGTAAACAGACATCAAATGCGATGTCAATATGAGCACGCTCTATTTACGCTATTTATTAAATCTAGTGAGTAAATTCTCAAATGGGTAGATTGAGTACTATCCACTGCCCATCTCTAGCTGTTACGCGACGCAATTTGCGCCCCGTCTGTTACGGCCCTTAAAGCTGATAATAAACCTAAATTTTGTGATTGAGCTACTAAAGGTATTTACACTAGTAGGAGAAAATTATATGAACTATATGGTAAAAAAATATATAACTTTAATGCGGATTTTTTGGCATATGTTAAAAAATATTTAAAATTGTTCAAAAAGGTTTGTTTGGCTGCGAAAGTATTACATCTAACGAACAAAATTAAAAATTCTAAAGATAAAATTAAGACAACATGGTCAATTATTAATGAGACAGGCAAAACCAATACAGGGACTCAACATTCACATTGAAAATTGAAGATAAAACCGCTGACTCGGATATCGAAGTAGCCAATGAACTCAATACTTTTTTTGCCAATATTTTCAAAGATATAACCCAGTCATTGCTTTCATGTCCGAACGCTGCCGATGAACTATTGAAAAGTTATTCATCTACGCCCAAAACAGCTTTTACCTAGCATAACTCCATATGACATTATTTCAGCTTACAAGGCTCATAATACTAAAAAAACTGAGGACCTATGGGGTATTTCGGTTTCCGTTTTGAGCAGTATCATCGACCTGATTGCTCCTCACTGAACTTTAATATTTAATAAATGTATTTCAGGTGTTTTCCCTGACTTAATGAAAGCGAGTAAAGTTATACCACTGTTTAAACAGGGATCCAAAGATAATCCGAACAATTATAGACCAATTTCAATATTACCGGCTTTAAGTAAAATATTTGAAAAAAATATATGAGACCAGCTTGTATCGTATTTTAATATTAATAAATTACTTCACTGTCGCCATTATGGATTTACAAAAGAGCGCTCTACCACTTATGAAGCAGCGACCTTAGTTCAAATTATTTACGAAGCCTGGGAGAATCGACAAGACGTTATAGGCATCTTTTGTGATCTATCGAAAGCATCCGACTGTGTCGATCACATAATATTAAAAACAAAAATATTGCGTTACTGATACTGCACTCTCTGTAATTTCATCTTATCTTGATAATAGAACTCAAAGAGTTGAAATCAACAGAGTATCCTCAAAAAGTGCACCGCTGAACATGTGTGTGCCTCAGGGTTCAATAATTGGTCCATTTTTGTTTTTGATTTATATTAATGACCTCCCCTGTCTTGCAGAAAAGTTTTGTAAAGTAGTATTGTTTGCTGACGACACATCTTTACTTTTTAAGGTTGACAAAAAATGCACAAACTATGACGATGTAAGCAACACTAGGTTGGTGTTCTACTCGTCGACCATGTCCCAGCAGCCGACCAAAATGTATTAAAATGCCCAAAATAAGGAAAACTGACAACACTGAGTAGTAGTTTTGATGTTAATTTATATGGCGACACCATATCTGTCACCTGACTTCACGGCTGCATCCTATTGGTCGTAATATTTGACATTTTTTGACGTAAAGATGGCTCCCGGTAAGTGCTTATCAAATTTTACTAAGAACTTTTTTATTGATATCGTACGTAATCTTTATTAATCTTTAAAGTGTTGCATATATTTGTTATTTTAACATGACATCGGTATTAAGGATGTAGTAATTAACTAACTTAAAGCATTATTTCCGCATTTTAAATGGTCGTATGGTTTTGGGAGGCCGGTCGACACTTTGGAACCGAATTTTGAATCTTTTCCCTAACTCCGACCACAGTGGTCGACTATTGGAAAATATACCTAGTGACAAAAGTGCTGTATATCTTTGATTTTCAGAATAAGTTATTGTGTATGTATTATTATGAAGAATCCATAATTCTATATTTGGTCGTTTTCCAATAGTCGACCAGGGTGGTCATCTATTCGTACTGAGAAAAAATTTGCTTACCTAATGCTAGACCACTTAGCTTTGGTGATTGTTGTAACAATGATTGCTGTTTTTACACAGTCAAGAAGAAGAAGGAAAATGCTAGAAATCTGCGCTACCCAGAGTCTGCTATGAAATCGGCTATAATAGCAGTTCGCGAGGGTCGTTTCAAGTTAAGAGAAGCAGGACGACAATATGGTGTGCCACACAATACACTCAGTAATAAATTAAAAGGTGTGGTGCCTGAGGGGAGAAAGATGGGTCGTGAGACATATTTAACCAATAACGAGGAAAAACTTTTAGTTTCATACATAGAAGCTAATGCCAAAAAAGGCATTCCACTAAAAAGACAATCCTTCAAAAAAGCGGCACCCGCAGTTGAGTGAAAAGAAGGCGGAGAGCATATCGACAGCACGAGCAAATGTTACAGAGGCTGATCTACGACAGTGGTCTGAATCCCTTAAGCAATATTTAACCGAGGAACAAGCGTTAGAAATCCTTGATGATCCGAAAAGAATATATAATGCAGACGAATCTGGATTTCAAACTTGCCCTCAGTCAGGACGGGTATTAGGGCCTCGTGGAATGAAAAACTTTTTTGAGGTTAAATCTGGGAAAGAAAAAGAGCAGCTAACTGTCATGGCCTGCATTAACGCCGCTGGCGAAATTGTTTCCCCCATGATAGTATATCCTTTAGTCCGTATTTCAAAGGACATAGCGTGCAATGTTCCAACAGATTGGGCCATAGGAAGGTCACCTAAAGGTTGGATGACAGGCCCATTGTATTATGAGTACATTGCAAACGTGTTTGATCCCTGGCTAAAAACTCAAAATGTAAAGAACCGGTCTTGCTTTTAATTGATGGCCACCGCTCACATATGACTATGCAAGTATCTGAGTACTGCGCAGAAAATCAAATATTTGTGCACGCGCTTTACCCAAACTCAACGCACATTACGCAGCCTGCAGACGTATCACTTTTTAAGTGTCTAAAAAGTGGTTGGAAAAACACCGTGTTTGAATACAAACAAAGTACCTGCAATAAGTACATTACTCGTGCTGGCTTTGCACCCCTTCTATCCAAAGTATTTCAAGATAAAGTAACACCCCAAATAGTAGCAAACGGTTTTAAGCGGTGTGGAATCTACCCGTTTGATCCTTCAGCCGTAGACTATAGTAAATGTATGGACAATAAAGTGCCGAAAGTTTTACCAAGTGCTGCTGAAGTCGGAGTGGAAACGATTCTTTTGATGGAGTCTTTTATGAGGCGTGGCCGGGCGGAACAATTCAGGAAGGCCGAAAATGAAGACTGGCAAGGAGATGAATCCGCAACGGAATTATTTTATGTGTGGAAAAAGTTCCGTCGGCAATGTTTGCAAGAAAATGTTACTGAAGATGGGGTGACTGAAGATAATACAGGTACGGCCAAACCAGGCACGGAAAATCCGTCTCCTAAAGTAAATGAACAAGAAGGTAAAAACTCACCATGTCAAGATTATAATATGCCTCCGTCTCCATCTATTATGAAAACACCACCACGAACGGACTCCACTATGTGCAGCTCAGTGGCTTCTGATAAAAATCACCCAGATGCCGAATCACGTACGACTCCTGAACTAAATGAACAGGAAGCAGGCTCTTTGAATAATCAAGAATATTTTCAACCGAGTCCCTCTATTAATGAAACGCCACCACCATCTTCAGAAACGAGCTCCACTAAGCACATCAATTCTAAATTAATTGAGATAATGGTACAGAAACAGAAACTAGTAAGTCCCGCTTTCGGAAATCACATTCTATTTCCATCCGACTCTCCAATAAAAAAATATACAAAAGAACGTATCCCTTTAGCAGTTACGTCTCCAGCATTTCGGGAATATTTTAAATCAAAAGAACAGGAGAAAGAGAGAAAAGCTAAAGAGGTAGAAATAAGGAAAAGAAAACGAGAGGAAATTAGAGCAAATAAGAGCCAAAGAGCACAAAAAGCGAAGAATTCTAAACAACCTAGTAAAGAAAAAATAACTAGCAAAAAATCAAGAAGACAAGTTATATGGAGTGATAGTGAGACAGAAAGCAATGAAGATAAAAAATCGGAACAAGATGAGCGAGAAGTAAATGAAGAAAGTTCTAATTCCGATTCCGAGAACATAACTCTCAACAGAATTTCTGCGAAGACAAAGAAGTTATCTAAGGGAGACTATGTCATAATAACATACGAAGGGGAATACTTTCCAGGAGTGGTGGAAAGCGTTGATCAGTATAGTTTTGAAATAAGCACAATGATTTTTTCCACGGGAAAGACTTTTAGATGGCCCGAGAAACCAGATAAATTATGGTACTCTGAAAAAGATATAGTAGAGCGTATAGATACACCAGTCTTAACCAACAAAAGAGGTTTTTATATGGTAAAAGAAATGTCAAAATTTCTGCCTTTTACTGTTTAGATATCGTGTTTTTTTTACTTACTGTATTAATCATATAAAAAAGTGACCAAACTCTTTAACAAACTTTCTATACTTTTAGTTTTTTTGGTTCTTGCTCGAAACGAGGTTGAAAACTATTTAAATGTAAGTTTTGTTTTATAAAAATTTAAGTAGTTTTGTAAAAAATATAATAAATAGTGATATCTTTAAATGTTCGATCTCTATCTAAGTTGTTAGATATATTTTTTCTGTGCAGGTTTGAATTTAAGAAAATAATGTTTATTACAAGAAAACAATTTTAATAAACAAATTAATTACTAATAAATGTTTTTACTTTCTATTTATTGTCGTATTTAAGTTTTTGACAGTGGTCGGCGAATGGTCGGGTAATGGTTTGTGATGGTCGAGGGATGGTACTATCGCGCATTTAATTTTTGTATGGTGCATGTACTAATAAATACTTTTTATTAAACGCAGCGATGTATATAAGTCATCAGAGTAAAGCCCAAATATTCATAAATAACACCTAAATCTATAGTTGGTAAATTATTAAGTGATCATAATGCAATTTAAAAGTTTAAAATCTCTTAACTGGTCCACGAATGGAACATTAATTGTCACAAGTCTTAGTTGGTTTACAACTAATAATCTGGCCTTAAACACACAAAGACTTAAGTGCGTAAATTTTTCACTATTGAATAAACCCAATACTCACATACCTTTATGTCTTAATGGCCAAGTTCTAGAATGGGTACCCAACACCAAATTTTTAGGCATAACTGTAGACTGGAACTTAAAATGGGATAAACATATTGAGGCCACTGCCAAGAAACTTAGTTCGGCAGCATATGCTGTGAGGAGGGTCAGACGGTGTACTAACGTTGAAACTGCTAGGCTAGTATACTTTAGTTATTTTCACAGCATAATGTCATATTGCTTGCTCTTATGGGGTAAAGCGGATAACATACATGCTATCTCTGTGCTACAAAAGAGAGCAATTCGGTCGATCTACGGACTAAAATCATGCGATTCCTTAAAGAGAGTTATTTAAATCTATAAATATTCTTACTGTGACATCTCAATTTATTTACGACAATCTTCTGTTTGTTAAATCTAGGTTAAATAATTTCAAGAAAAATAGTGATGTTCACAGTTATAATACTCGCAACGAAAATCAGCCTTATACGCCTAAATTTAGACTTGCTAAAACTAGAAAGTCACTCTTAGGTCTAGGTATAACATTATTTAATAAAGTTCCCGAAGCGATCGTTAACCTACCAATGGCAAAATTTAAAATACATGTTAAAAAAGTTTTATTGAATAATGCGTACTATCAATGAAATTATTTAAGAGATAAAAACGCGTGGATACTTCCTAAACATTTTCCATTACACTCCACACATGAAACGTAAGATACTTAGCTGCATTTTCTGTTACCATAATAAGCTTACTGTAAAAACATGTAAATGCTCTGCGATCAATAGGTGACCTGTAATATAACTAATATTTCCTCTTGACAAGGTCTGCGAGTTCGAGTTTTTCATGCTCACTAAAATGTCCAATCCGGTGGTGGCGTCGTCGCTGGTCGGGTCGTTGGATTCCCTGTAATATAGTTGAGTTTAACGATGGCTGATCCGTGCGTCAACTCGTGAACGGGTGCTGCCGGGCGGAAGGAACTGGTCAGCTCGGCTTCGCTTTTTTGACTACCTAATATTTTTTTATTACGCAATTTATGATTGTTTACTTGTTCGCAAGCATTACATGTTATTATGTGTCAACATTGTATTATAAGTAATTTTTTAATTTTTAATTAATTAAAAAACCATAATAATAATATAACAAAGCCCTTCTGGCGAGGAGGCGACCAATACTGTGAAAATGAGTTTCTTTCGGCGTTTCTTCTCAGCAGTGGTCGTTACGAAGCGCTGGTATCGGTAGCTTTTCTTTAAAAATAAATTAAATTTTAATATACTTTACACGTAACATAAATTATACTTATTGACGTGTAAAAGTGCCTGTAAAGGCCTAATTACTGAATAAACATTTGAATCTTTTGGTCGATTTGTGGGGGTCGAGTTGTCGGGGGCGAGTTGTTGGGGTCGAGTTGTCGGGGTCCAGACTCTTGACTAGACACCAAAAGACCTCGACAATTCAAACCTGACAACTCGACCGCGACTACTCAACTTTCGTGACAATTTGACCCTAAATAACTCGACTGTAAAAAGTCAACCCGAGCGCAACACTGGCAAGGATACAAAATTCGCTTTCTTTTTTTGTACATACATATATACATATTATCACGTCTTTATCCCTTGTGGGGTAGAAAGACCCGGTCATAAGACCAAAGGGCGACGTTTAGCGTTAGTGGATGTATAGGTGAAAAAAGGAATCAAAATAGTGATGAATTGCTAGCCATATCGCCTATTGTCATGATTTCTTAGAATCGTGCCCATTCCCTCGACCAGCTTTTACGGTCTGCGCGGAAAGAGAAGCAGCTGGTACATTCTACGTTTTTTCTTTTCTCCCAGACCAGCATGGAAGCAATCTTTCCTTGTATCGTAATCTTTCTTGATGTTTTTTTGTATCGTCCCCTTAATCGTTTCCTCAGTTTATTCTTTCGATAGACGGACTCTATTTTGCTATATTCTAATTTGCTGTAAAGTCAGTAATTGTCGTATTTCGCACATAAATGAATTTATTTATATTGTTCATCTGTAGTACTTACTGGTTTCGTTAAACAAATATTAATTTGCTGTTAAATTATTTGTTGTAAAAAAGTATATATAGTAAATATATACCTACCTAGTAAAAGTAAAAAATGAAAGTATTTGGTTGAGGAAAAGTCTTTTCGCATATAGTATGTATGAACTTGTAATAAAACCACTTTGGCTATACTATTTGTACCTGGCTGGTTTTGGTATCATTTAAAAGTTGAAATTTTAAAGAAGATAATTCCAAATTCAAATTAGGAAAATGCGTGATTTTCATTTGTTTTTCTTACCGTCAAGATGAGTGAATCTAATGAAGAAATTAGATACATTTTTTTTACTACCAAAAAGGTAAAAATGCAACGCAAGCCGCGAAAAAAATTTGCGATGTTTATGAACCTAGTGTAGTGTCAGTAAGAGTAGCACAAATTTGGTTTAAGGGGGTACCTAAATAAATTGATGCTTTTTATGTGACTGTATCGTCCAATGTGGACAATGAAAAAATCTGAATTAAATATATATTTTAATTGATTATATACCCGAAGGTCTGGTAAAACTCAAAACATATTAGCTAAAATAATTCCAAAGTTCCCTCTCATTTTTCTTTATGTGACTAGGGCACATAAATGACGCATGTTTAATCATCAAATATTCGTTTAAAACAACGGCCACTGGTGTTTCTAGAGCCTGATAAAAATAAAATTATTTTAAATTTATATTTATAATTTATTCACATTCGGCCACTAATGATAAAATGCCATTACAAACCCAAGGCACGAAATAACTTTGTCCAAGCTGACTAATATCTACTACCTCTCTCTTTACTGTGCAAAACCCATAAACTGGTCTCTTTCGATTACTTTCGAAAGCACCGCCCAGTCGGCCATTCAATGTTGACGAGGATGGACGTGTTTTCGATTTCATAAGCGGCGAATATGATTTTTACGAGAGATTTCCATAGGCATAATGCTATCTTTAATTTCGCATATGTAATAGCAATAATAGCGCCGTGGTCTGTTTTGCTACGGCAAATTAGTTCATCCGTGCGGTCCTAGGATCGAATCCCAACATATGGAACTTCAATTTTTTTTTTGTTATGTAGGTACCTGTTATTATGTGAATTTACACAATAATAGCTTTTTATCCGATAGGTATGATACTAAGTAAGATAGGTATACCTTTTTATAATTTTAATTTTTAGTTGGAAATATGACAAAATATTTTTTTTTCGGAGAAAAATATTTCTTTTTTTGATGAATATCAATTACATAGAACATTTTAATTATTTGAATACATTTTAATTATTTCTACAATATGTAACAAAAACCCTGTCCGATCCATGTAGGAGCAACTTAGACCTTCAATATAAACAATTTTTCCTATGGGACCAATGCTTGAAACTCGAAAAAATATCGACATTTTCATACAAAAGTGTTCGGCCGGCCCGGCAATTTGTATGAAAATGTCTTTTTTTTGAGAATTCGCTGCACTGAACACTTCACTTTACTCACTACTATTCTTTTCCTCTTTTCTTCCTTCTTCGAAATTCAGACTGCCTTTGGCGTCACCTTGTTCTGTTTATATACCCCTCGAATTCGAACACATCAATGTTCCAAACTCAAATTACTTATTTTCGCCTTCTCTCTCACTCATATTCTGTCCCCTATTTTCTTATCCATTTAGTCTAGTATTATCTAGAAATTTCTTTCAAAATTTCAAAAACAGTATAAGTGGCTGTGGTTTGAACCAGCGGTCTATGGATTCATAATCTGTCGCTTAGACCACTAGACCAATCGTGTACTGATATGATTGACGAAATTTTCCTTCACTTCAATTCATTTTGTTCGATCTCGTGACGTTAACATCGTCATTCATCTCCTTACGCGAAAGTACGTCATCAGCGAGTAACACAGACTAGATTTTTTTTTTTATAAGGAACTTGTACCCTTAGCTATCTGGGTTGGGTTACACTACATCTGTCAGCACGGAACAGCACTTTCGCATACTGCTATCGATTCTGTCGCTCAGAACCGTGTATAGCTAGAGCGAGAGAGACCGACGGAACTCTTCAGCATCGGCCATGCTGAAGCGTTCCGTCAGTCTGTGCCAGATGTAGCCCAACCCAACCCACGTCATTACTGGGCTACTGATGTTTCTGTAATCTAAACGTGTTCCCGTTACATCCTCACCTGATATGCTTCGGAAGTTCGGAAGCCGGGGCTCGGGGGCCGGGGACCCTGGGCCCTGATAGACTCAATAATGATAATTAGACATCTAATTATCACACATGCTCGCTTATGCTTTTAGTGGAGATGATATGATAAGTATGGCCCCGGTTTCATCCTCAACTGAGATGCTTCGGAACCCGGGGTTTGGGGGCCCGGATTGATTGTGTGACAAAATCGAAAATTACGCAGACGAATTCGCGGGAAACAGCTAGTGTACATAATACGAAAGAAGTCACAGATTTTCTGGATATTCTGGCTTTTTGGATTGATACGTGTAGAAG
The DNA here is from genome assembly GCA_943193695.1 of Acrobasis suavella. NCBI lineage: Eukaryota > Metazoa > Arthropoda > Insecta > Lepidoptera > Pyralidae > Acrobasis > Acrobasis suavella. The sequence continues at coordinate 12,475,049 of OW971929.1, forward strand.
TTGTGTTTTTGTGTGTGAGAGTGCGCTCGAGTGCGCATGCGAGGTTCGCGCATAGAAAATTTTGATCACGCGAGCGCGTTCTTCGTTCTTCCCTCATTTGTGGATAAGTCGTCGGCCGAAAACAGCGGCAGCGGTGTCTTTCGCTACGCGTTGTGTTTTGGTTATTCAATATTGACATTGCAGATTTTATATACCTAATACATAGGAAGTTATATTTTGATTGGTTTTTATAATTACCTATATCCAATAAGTACATAAGTAAAGGTTAGGTTAGTTTAGTTTAGGGTTTGGTTAGATTTTTGTAAAATATTTCTATTTCTTTGTCAAAATTTTATGTGCATATAAAAAAAGTAATTAATTAATCAAAATGTGAAACAAAAAATATAAAACCAGAAACAGATACTTCTTAAAAGCTAAATTGAAGCAGAAAGTAGCAACAGTAACAAAAATGAGAGTTTCATCACAAAACAGCCTGTTGAGATAGAGGAGACTGACAATTTACAGGTTGCAGAGAAGACTGTATAGTCACCACTTACGAATACATACATCAATTCAGACGAACAAAATCAATTTTCAAAGTCAAGCTCTTTAGAAACGTTGTAAGTACCTATGTATCTATGTACACGTCATGGACAAAGTAATAAATTGGGTAATTTTTCATTATGCCCGGGCATTATGAATAATGACAAGCTACTTTGGACATTCTGATAGATTTATTTCACCTCAGTTAAGATTATTATGAAATTAAAACATTGAATTATCCGCAACGCGCTTCATCAAAATTATTAAGGAGCATTGGGGTAAAAACGATAGGTATTTTGATGAGTTGTGACTATGACTGTATTTTTGATCAAAATTCAATGTGTTCTTATATTTATAGCCTGTATCTTCTTTTTATCATCACATTTTTTTTAGGGACCAATCACACTTATTGAACTAGCCCCAAAGTAAGTTCGAGACTTGTGTTATGGGATACTAACCCAACGATACTATATTTTTATAACAATGCATATATAGATAAACATCCAAGACCCAGGACAATTTGAAAAAGGCCATTTTCCAACTTGCCCTGACCGGGGATCGAACTCAGGACCTCTGGGTGGTGGACTAGCATGGTGACCACTACGCCACGGAGGTCGTTATTAATTAATAGATTTATGATTAATGTACATTAGATATTTAAATACATTGTTATTTTTTTTACAAAACAGCATTTTAACTACTATACAGTATTTTTGAGCATTGGGGGAAATACGAAATATACTTGTAGGTATATCACTTGAACAAAACGTCTTTCTAATAAAAGAAGCAGCTCCCGACAATGCTAAGTAATTTGTTTTAAGAGCGTTTATTCCAACACCCGTCTACTATCACATCGATAACTGGAATACCATCTTTCATGACTTTTCCCTCCTTGATTGTTTCTTCTCTTTCCCTCTCACCAGCTTTTAAGCTATTGCATAGCTTTTATCGCGGGCTTTGAGCGCGGCAACCGAATCAAAAAATTCCGTAACGAAAATAAAACCTAACCCCCCCACTCCGCACACACAGCGGCGCGGCGTTGAAAGCCGTGCATCGTCTAACGTTGTTTCAGTTCGGCAGACTTCGGCACGGTGTTTGTGTGCATGCAACTAGTCATATGCGTGTAGACTAGCTGCTAACTGCTCATAATAAAAATTCCTGAATAACCTACATGTATTGTAAGACAATAAAAATATTTTAAACGATATTAACTTCTAAAAGAAAAAAAATTGTTTTCATATCGGTCACCACGCTCAAAAAGTGTAACTTGAAATAATATCAAAGAAAAAAATACTGCATAAATAAATAATTATAATTGCATAAGTTGATGAAAAATGCTATGCAATAAATAGCTTTACCGCGGCAGTCCCCGAGTACAACACTTTTTGTTTCATTTCCTCCCACTCCGTTTTTTCTCCATTCGTTCCAAATATCGTTTTGTTGTTTACTTCAGCCAGTGATGTTTTTTAAGTGAAAACTTCTTTAGAGGCGTTATACACTTTTTTGTATGGGTAAAAATTTTTTAACTCGCGTCAGGGCGTCAGGACACGTTACCTTGATCGAAAATTCATAAGACGGATGGAGAGAGACAGCCAGCGCGGCGTAGGAGAGTAAGTATCCCCCTCTCTTTCTACGGCGCGATGAAAATATATGCAGGCGCCTGCTGTTTCGTTTAGGCGGCGCAGGGTAAATAAATATTGTGTTCTACCACATAAATGATAGTACTTTTATACTGATAATTAAAGCAATTCGAGCAAAATTATTCCCTAACCATTCCAAAATATCAAAAATGCACAACGTTAATATTCAAGTTTTCACTGTGCCGGCTCTCCCGGAGTGCAACCCGTCGTTTTTTTATACTATTTCTATAATCACTGATCGACAAAATTTTACATTTTTTTTCCCCACTGAAGTAAGACTAGTTGTCTCCTACAAATTGTTAAGTGTATATGGACATAATTTACTTTTGTTTCAAAATCAAAATATCAGAAAGTTATATCAAAAATTCGTGATATTTTTAATTATTTATAGTAAATAGCTTTTGTGCAGGTTATTTAATTTTGTAACGTAAAAGGATGTAATCAGCCTTCAAAATCGAAACAAAATTTATTTTACTTTTGTACCTTTTTTATCTATGGATATATTTAAAGATTTAAGTTACCGTAATATTTCCCATACATTGCTTACTAGGCGCATTGTATGGCGTTATACCGACCCGCAAAAAATCCGTAATAAGTCATTTTATGAATAATTTAGCAACGATGTAAAAAAAATCGTAAAATGTAAGGTTTGCACAGTGTTAAGCTGGTATTAGAAAATTGGAAAGCACCTCATTGAATTTATGGTTTATTTTGAAATTACAGAAAAAATAAGAAATTTGAATTTTTGTCGTGTAATATTTAAAAATTTAGACGTCCTACACATTTTTTATAACTAGGTTCATGATTTTCGTACTGAATTCTCCATGTGTAAATACCGATTGAAAACCTACTTGATGTTCAGAGTTCTGTAGTAAAATAATTGATATCTAGACACACGGCAGTGTGTCAGAGCAGAGTTAAAAAAAAGAACTGGCAACGCAGCAGCCATGTGTATATTTACACGAACCATTTCGAGCTACTTTTGACCCCTTCACAACTCGAAACATGAAATTCAGCACATACATTAAAGTCGTCTAGCTCATCTCGAATCTCAAATTTCAATTATGAAGCTCATACAGTTATTGATATAATAACGTTTAAAAAACCGAAAAATGTGATTGACCACTTATCCATCATTAAAAAGGTTACCTACTTCCATATGACCTGGAAAGTTCCACCAAAGAAAAATAGAACCAGTGAATTTAGTAAATTTTAAGATTCTTATAAAGAAAATTCAATATTATCTCAAGAACTTGGCGGCCATTTAGATCTCAATTCTTTTGTCGGTTTTTTAACTTGGCTCCCATTTTCACATTTATGTTTTTGGTGGGATCTATTATACCGTGACCCATACATTTGCTAGGTATCCTCTCACTTAACTAAATAAATAGTTATTTGCTTTCTATAAACAGTTTACTATAGATTCAGATGTGGTTATTTTTTATTATTTTATTTTTATGCTTTCAACTACAAATGCACGTGTATCATTTACATCACACGGTTTAGTGTCCTGAAATATAAATAAATTTTGAAACATACATAGCACATACGTAGATTTCAATTATTTAGGCGGCCAAAAATATTTTTTTCTGGAAAATAGCTATACATACAATAGGAAATTAAAATAAACTCCTCTTGATCCGAAAAAAATATAATTATTGATTATGCAACATATTTACATCGATAAAATACAAAAAATATAAATTATTTTTTTAATTACCAACAAAATAAAAACGTCGTATGAATTATTAGTTACAAGCATAAATATGGTAAAATATCATATATATCTATATCTTAAATATATACTTAATACAAATAAAACTACTTAAACACATATTTTACTTTGAGAGAATTCAAAGATTATTGGCTATCTCTAGAAGTATTTGGTTTGGCAGCCATCAACATTTCTATAGTTTCAGGTAGGAATGCTTTGTGACAAGGTTTCTTGATTTGTCTGCTTGAGCTGATCAGGGGGTCTGATGTTAATAAAAGCCTATTAAATACATCTAAATTGCATTCCTTTCTAGAAAACTTCCTTGCAAAGTTAAGTCTGTACGATCGAAAATGCTTGTTCCGGGCTTCTGCTGCCTCCTCAGATAACTGGCCAATAGGAAGTAACGAATGACGTATGATTTGTCCACCATGCATCAGTATTTTGTGCATCGTCGGCGTCATTGGATGCCATCCATACAGGTCCACGTACAATTTCGCAGTATCATATGCGTATTGATAATATTTTGCGACATCAATTTCATGACCACTTGAAATAGTTTCTTTGAGTCTGTATATAAGCTCAAAGCTAATTCCTGTGACCTCAGATGCCAGTTCAGGGTTTTCGAAGAATCTCCTGCTTGTGTTGCCATCATTAGTATTGCCAAAGTTAGCCTTCGGCATATCTATGTGAAGTCCAGTTTCATTGTAAAATCTGACTTGGATTTCGGACTTTCGTTGTGCTTCCAATGCCTTTTCTTCTGTGGTTTTCCTCTGTCTGTATTTCTGCACAGGTAACTTATATGCCAAATGGAGTATGCTTTCTAAAAACCGAATTCTAGCATGTAATACTGATAATCCAAATTCTAGAGCTTCGGAGCTCACATCATTCCTCTTGTTTAAATCGTTGAAACTTTTCGAAGTAGCTCCACAGATGTAGCACTTCGAAGTTGATTTCGTGTTCGTGGCCGCGTTACACACCTTTCCGTCTACCATTGTCATTTTTAGCATATGACCAAACTGATACTCCTGGTTTTTTAAAATGACTTTCGTATTATTGAGCAGCTTAACTGACTCTTGCACATAATTTATCTCGTCCTTTGTCACATCTGTAGAGTCTTTTGCATACCGAAATCGGATAGGACGGCAAAATCGTGAAGAGGATGGCGTTGGGTTTTGCCATATTACTTTTTTGTTTTCCTCTCCACAAACAATGCGTAACGGCACAAAAGAACTCAAGAAAATGTTTCCATCTGAGTCAGTGTCATTCTCAAATTTTTGTTTAAACTTGGATTGCTGAGAGCCGTCACAACCCCATTTACAGATAATCGTTAACGACTTCCTTTCTTCTTCATTCAGCGTAATTAGCACCTCTTCCAGGAATATTGATAGGCGTGTCACAGTAAGTTCCATTAAGCATTGTAAGTTGCTCTCTGCCGAAGTATCTGTGACATTCATGGATTCTTCTGGTGGATAACATTCTTGTTTCGCCTCTAGCAACAAGTCGTAGCAAGGGAAATGTTTTGGGTTTGTTGCTCTTATTATGTCATATTGCCGTCTTGAAAGATCAGCTTCCACGAACATCTGAAGTGCTTGCAGAGGCGTCAGTGGAGGTAACATGTCGTCGTCGTTATTCACTTTAGAATAGGCAGATCTATATTTGCTGGCTCGTGTCGGCGAATTAGTAATTTCTTTGAGAACTTTTGAAGCATTCCTTTGCCCAGTGTTTTGTAAAACAGATTGTGCGGCATGGATGATGACGTCATGCTTCAAAGTCGCGCGGACTTCTTCCGTTTTTCTTCTTTTGCTTCGCTCACTTAAATCTTCGAAAGATTTTGCTGGCCTACCTTGACGAGAGGCCGATTCTATCGGAATCTCGAAAGTTCCTTCTAACCAATCTCGGTTGTTTTTTTGGAAAACTTCTTCGTGTTTACTGGCTTTCATCCATCTTTTCATGAATTCGGTCTTGATATAAGAATACCTTTGCTTCAAACACTTTTTAGCATTTTCGGTGTCTCCATAACGTATCAAAAGAAAATCTTCATACGAATCGAGTTTTTCCCTTAAAATTGGTAAATTTGTCTTTGTACCTGTTGAAACAGGTACTTCCGAGTCACTATTTTAGTACCCGAGGTACCAGACGGACCTAAAACAAAAAATAATTAGATTTAATACAATTTAGCACTAACGTGGTATTTTTCTCAATTTCGACCCCTAAGATTCAAATGCTCTTATTTGGGAAACGCGCGGGTTTCCGCGGCTAATTTTTTACTGGTATGATAGAAAAATAAGTAAAGTATAGAAAAATAAAGAAAACATTGCTCGGACGGACCCTTAAGTTAGTTAAAAGACATATCTAGATCAAGATATCTCAAGATAGAGCTATCTTTGAAAAATTAAAAGTTTATCTAAGGCAGTAGAAACTAAAAAAGTTACTATTAAAAAACATAGGTTCTTACCTGAATTACTGCAATCCATCACTGACACTCGAAAATAAGTAGTTAAAAAACAAATATGAATTTTACAAAAGTTGTAAGTTTAGGAGCGCCGAGAACAGACACGTACACGTTAAGCGACTATCGAATTCCGACTACCTGAGGGAAGCTCTTGCGCATCTACGAAGGGTGGGAGGGGGTGCCCATTGTATTCCCGGAACTGTTTACTACCTGAGTAAATGGTTATCTTATCATTAGTTTTTTTTTTCGGATAGCGAGTTTTGGCCGCCTAATTAGTTGAAATCTACGTATGTGCATAGGTATGTCTTTTTTATTAGGGGCTAACAATATGTTATCCACAGATGTTATCGACTGTTGAATCGATGAAAATTAAACTTATGTATACTAACTGTTTTTTTTTTTTTAATAAATTTGTTTATATCCAATTTAGGTAATGTTTTATTTAAAACCCTTACAAAAGAACATTTTTATGTTAAAATGTTTGAATACTTATAAAATATATATTTTTTATTTTAACGTAGGGATTTAAAGGCCTAGCAAACCCGGCAAACCTTCTTCTCCCTCTCCTGTTTCTTTCCCTTTCCCGTTCCCGTCATTTGCCAGACCGAGAGAGAGCGACAGAACGCTTCAAATTGGTCAAACTAATCTTGTTTTTCCATACAAACTTTGGACCCCCATTTCACTCCCTTAGGGGTGAGTTTTGAAAAATCCTTTCTTAGTGCACCCTTAGACCTCATAACAAACCTATGTGCCAAATTTGGAGTAATTTCGGAGTAGCCAAATTGGTCGCTGTCGTCACTTGGTCGATAGACCTGAGATAAATCAACTGAAGGTGAATTCCCCCCGTGCAGTGTACCTGTGTTTTATCAGATTGCCCGAAAACTACATGATAATAATCATAATGTCTAGGCAATGTGGAAATTGTGATTAATATTGAAGTTCAAATTATAATTAATTACTTAGCCCGAATTAGCTTGTCATTATTCACAATGCCCGGGCATTATGAAAAATGACCCAATTTATCACTTGGTCCATAACATATAGATTGCCTTGGCATTGTAAGTCTAGGACTATTACTTTGACTGACTTCGGCTTCGGCTTTGAGTTGAGTTAGACTTTACCTAGACTTTAGCCTCTTGACTCTTTACTTTTGACTTTGTTATCGTCACTGCACTGTACAATCAAACTATAATTCGGTTTATAAAAATTAATGTATGTCAAACATACTTATCATTTCATACATTGCTTTCAGTTATTTAGGAATTTTTTTTCATAGGAACATACATTTCATAGGAAATGAATTCAACACATTGTCATTGCCGGTAACAGATCATGTACTTATAGCATATAATGTTGCTAAATAGTTCGTAAAGAAAGATGGCGTAATTTACGGCATATAGATTGAAAATTTCGACTTATCACTTACAAGAAAGCATGGACTAGTGGTTAGTTGTAATGATTTTACCTTTGCAATTCAACCAGGTGCCTAGGTTCGATACTATCAGAGGTGTATGATTCGTTTTAGTTACGCTAGTATATAGTACTCTGTGGTTTTAGGTTTAAATGAGAAGAAAACGTGAAATATTTTTTTTTTCATGGATGTCTTACTAATGTATTTTTTAAAGGTTTGTTTAAATTAAGTGACCCCACTATACCGAATAAGTCATTATTGAATGTCTTAGGGTTGGATTTCACTTGGCAGCACGGAGCAGCACTTTGCTATCCTTTTCTGTCGCTCAGAACCGTCATTTGCCAGAGCGAGAGAGAGCGACGGAACGTCGCTTTCTAGGATAGCGGCATAGAAAGTGCTGCTCCGTGCTAACGAGTGAAATCCAATCCTTATATACTTAGATGAAAATATTTTCAGAGTGAATACTTTTTTGTCAATTTAAAAAAAAACGTTATCAAATACTTACTAAAAGATTCAGGAAAAGATTTTGAATTATACATTAATTTACGCCATCTATCTGAAAAGTATGGATGGCACTATGTTATCCACTTATCGCTTTCGGTGTCGTTTCGATAGATTTACGAAGATGGCGCCACTGCCACCACTGCTATTCAATGCAATCAATCAAGGTCGGTTTAAAAGGGATGGCTATATATTGGAACCACGATTAGAGACGAAGCGGGGTAAATGGGTGTGGCTTGTGATTAGGTATTTGTGAGTCATGACTGGCCTTAAGCGTTTTCAATCCGGAAATTTTGATGTCAAAGATGCACGTCGCTCTGGTCGCCCTGTTACGGATAAAATGGATGCAATTTTAGAAAAAGTGGAGCAAGATCGGCATATCAGTAGTTACGACGTAGTTGAAGAACTGGGAATTGACCACAAAACAGTTTGGGCGCATTTGAAAAAAAATGGGTACACAAAAAAGCTCGATATTTGGGTACCTCACGAGCTCTCTGAAAGAAACCTATTGAACCGTGTACTCATTTGTGATTCTTTATTACGACGTAATGAGAACGAACCATTTTGGAAGAAATTGATAACTGGTGATGAAAAGTGGATCACGTACGACAAGAACGTGCGAAAAATGTCATGGTCAAAGGCCGGTCAGACTTCACAGACTGTGGCGAAACCCGGGTTACCTCGCAACAAGGTGATGCTGTGTGTGTGGTGGGATTGGAAGGGCATTATTCATAATGAGCTGTTACCACCAGGCAGGACCATCGATTCAGAACTCTACTGCGAACAACTGATAAGATTAAAACAAGAAGTTGAGAGAAAGCGGCCGGAATTAATCAACAGAAGGGGTGTGGTTTTTCATTATGATAACGCTAGACCTCACACATCTTTAACCACTCAGCAAAAATTAAGAGAGTTTGGCTGGGAGGTGTCAATGCATCCGCCGTATAGTCCTGACCTGGCACCTTCAGATATCCACCTGTTTCGGTCTCTTCAGAATTCTTTAGGCAGTGTCAGGTTAACATCACGAGAGGACTGCCAAAACTACTTGACGTAGTTTTTTGATCAGAAGACCCAAAATTTCTATAGCAACGGGATCATGTCCCTACCTATAAGATGGCAAAAAGTTATCAAACAAAATGGTACCTACATACTTCAGTTAAATGTAAATAAACTATATTAAAAAATGTTTTGGATTTTCATATAAAATGCGAAAAGACTTTTTCCCCAACCTATTAAATTGAAGTAATTTTTTGTTTGATGTGCAATATCAAATAATTTTCCCATTTATATTTAAGTTTTTTTGAAGTGCCTCCGATCTTCAAATCGGCGGCCGGCACCAGTTTTATTTGTATAATATTATTTGTATATTTAAGGGCTTGTTCACAAAACTGCGATGCGAAGTCGCTTCGTAAAACTCTACGAACTCGCACGACGCACCGCAAGAACTAGCAAATTGATTCTCACGATCTTTCCCAAACCGAGGAAGGGAGACGCCTTGCCGCACGAAATTGCATCGCAGCAATTTGCGTCACAGTTTCCTGCGTTGCAAATTCGCATCGCGCCGATTCGCAGTTTTGTGTATAGGCCCTTAGTACTGTTTATTTTAGGTATTCAAATTTTTTTTTTGTTTTGAACTGCTAGTCTCGAAGCTTTCAAATTTTTGCGATGCCAACCATTCATGATGATTTATCCAGGAGATATTTCCAATTGTCTTTTGTTGGTTTTCTGTTTTTATTTTATTAGCTTATTTTTGTAATACTACAATTTTTAAATACTTTTATATGGTTTTTTTAAGTGCCTTCGGCGGCGCGCACTAGCTTAATTATTTTTTTTTATTATTTTATTTTTACATTCTTTTATTTTATTTTAAATAGCTAGTTGCGAATGATGATCTATCCAGATGTTTTTAATAGTATTTTTTTTAAGCTTATTTTTCTAATACTTCAATTTTATATATCAATCAACATTCAAATCAAAATTATGAGACATGGCTCTGAGATAGTCAGTAAGGGTATGCTCTCAAAATTCTGTAGTACTCGGTCAAGTTTTTGTATTCTTTTGTTTTATAGATATATATTGCTCCCTTTTGATCTCATTAATACTTTGTTCTTTCTGCAATGCTTTTATAAACTTCCAGATCGTTGGATGATGTGAAGAAAGCAGTGAAATGAATGCTCTGTAGAAACTATGTATCTTCAAAGTAATCCATCAGCGGCTGAAGTAACTCCTCATTAGATGTGAAAAAATAACTTTGAGCTAAAGCAGTAAAAGCATTTTCAATACTGTTTGTAGAAACAAAAGTTAAAGCATTTAATTGTTTAATCATCAGGGCAAAATCAGCATCTTCAGTGTATTTCTCACGAATTTCACTGTTGCTATTAATCTTAAAACTGTCCAAAGGGGAAAAAGCAGCCAAGTGGTTTGACCTGAGGGAACTCAAGCTCAAAAGAAGAAATAGAGACCTTTTCGAAATCCATCATGACAGTTTTTGGATTCAAATCAGGTCGCAAGTTTTTAAGAGCTCGTAATATCATCCATATGTATATTTCTTTTGTTTTATTTTGTAACACAGCCTCGCTGGTCTTGAGTGGAGCCTGGACCTAAGGCTAGTCTTGTGCAGTAATTAGATGCCAAATGAGAGAAAACAGTATCTTGATTTGTGATTTTTACTTACAATAAATATGTACCTGAACATTGCACGTTAAAATTATATAATTACCCTAAATTCTTCATTTCTTGATACTTCATGGAATGTACACTCTAAATAAGTATAAATATAAATACAATGTTAAAATAAAATTGAGTTTACGATAGTATTTACTAACATAACATTTCTTATTGTTATATATTATCCGAAAGCGCTAATGGCACTGACGTAAAGTAGTGAATAACAATGGACATTGTCTGCAGCAATGATACACAAATTCACAGATGGTACTTTCACTGCTCTAAAATTATTGATACAATAAGTACGCCTAATAAAACTCGTTATAGCCCGAACAAAATATTTTTTCTAATATATATAACATCTACTCGTAACAATATAGGTAAATATATAGAAAATAGTTTACTCATCCAAGATTATATGGCAAACATAACAACATGTTAATTCAATTTTTTCATGTAAGTTTCTTTCGAAACGATGTTTAGTATCATGGACTGAAACTACCCTTAAAATAGTTTCAGCAAGTTGACTTATTCCAGGATACTGATCAAAATATGAATAAAAAATCAAAACATTGAGTTCCATAGAAACTCGGATCAGCTGATAGAAGCAGATAGCCGGGACTAACCAGTTAAAGTGCGTTCCGGAGCACGGAGGAGCTCGAGATATTTTATACCACCTTTGATCACCCGTCCGATCCGTGCTTATGCAGCAGCTAGTGCGTACTAAGGCCGGGCCACAGATAGCTCTTCAGTAAGACAAATATGACAGTTAATCAAATAAGACTTTTTTCAAACCTTTATTTATGTAGTTTCACCTGTCCGGATGTTTGTCCGTAATCAAATCCAGCAAGCTACAAGATCCACTTCCTATTATTCGAATTAAACTAAAACTTCACATACTTTATGGAAGTTGGGTGACAATGTAATACTATGGTACCAATGACCTGATCTCCGGACGAAGCCGGAAGTTGTCCAAAAGCATCTCTGTGATCAAACAACAAAACCCGACCGGGTTTGGCCTCGATTGATTAGTCTTGAAAGGCACTTTAAACTTTTTAGTTCATTGTTATTGGTAACAGCTTTTTAAAATATTCGTTTCGTTTTTTAGGGTTCCGTAGTAAACAAGGAACCCTTATAGTTTCGCCATGTTTGTCTGTTTGTCCGTCCGCAGTTTTTCTCAGAGACTATAAGTACTAGAAATCTGTAATTTGGTATAGGTATGTATATTAATCATGTAAAAGTGGTAAAATAAATATAAAAAAATAGGGTAACTCCCATACAAGTAACGTAGGAGCAATTGTTTTCTCGACTAAACAATCGGTTGGGGTATCGTTGAATAGGTCTTTCAAAAATATTGCGAGCTTGTGAATATCGTTTTTTGATTTAGGGATCCGTTTCTGAAATATTTGGTTTTATATTGCAAATTTTCCCTACATCTTTTTAAACGGTTATATATGGGCATGCGAAAAAATTCACAGTAGTAGTTTGTACAACGAAGTTTAAAGGAAAACTATCAGAGCTACGTAGGATTTACAAATTAAAAAGTTAGAAGCGACCAACTTATAAAATGTACTCGGAAAAGGAAAAGTTCATAAAAATTCCATAAAAAAGTTAGTTATTAGACGTTTTTAGTTGCGTAAACTCTAAATGGGCACTCGCAACTATGGAACCCTTTACTGCGCGTGGCCCGTCACGCACTTGGTCGGTTATTAAAATATTATTTTATTTATGCAGCTGTTGTATATTAAGGGATATTTAAACACGAATGTGGGGTTTATCACACGTGGTAAAGCAGAGTGTGATAGTATCACATGAGTGTTTTAATACCTAATTATGACAGTTGCATACAAGACTTTATTTACTCCCATGATACGAATCCTCTATAAAAGGTTCTGAAACCATACGGCAGGTACAGTGTTATAAGAACTCTATATAAATTCATGGTAGATAAGCGTAATTGCCAAGCATCTAATACAACAAACTATGTGGGTATAGTGTATTAAAAGAAATATTTATATTTTGGATTGTACAATTATTGAAAAGCTAATAATACTCATATCGAAAAAAAATGGCGGGATGCGACGCAAATTCGAAAAACGTGTGTGCAGTATACGTGCATATTAAGGTTTTTAAATTACGAAGCTATGGTTATGAAACGCACGTGCATGACAATGTTCCTTTTTTTAAATTCATTTAGATACCATGCATAGAATTGAGTAGTAGAGTAGTTTACAATTATTTTCTTACAATTTATCTGGATCATCTCCTTATCATGAAAAATCTTAACAAAAACCTAATTTGTATTTTCAGTACAATACCTTGTCCCTGTCTATCGCGGGGCAGACAGGCATATTGCCTAAAGGCCACGCTGAATATGACTGTTTCATGAGTAAGGAAGGGATCGAGTTCGCGTTGCAAAATGAAATTTAGTACAGGATTATAATTATAACACTCGTTTGGATGATATTGTGGTTACCTATGACACTGGTTGTTTCAATATTGGCAATAAGCTGTTTCAGAAACTTTTATACAGGAATAATAGCATGGGTGTAGATAAAATATTTTCCTAGATGTTTTCTAATGCTCTTAGATGCCGTTCATCGTTTTATATTACTTTACGTCAGTGGTTATTAGTTACAATTACAAACGAGGTTAGCAGGCGCAGTTGTCGCGCGCGGCGGGCGTGGCCGCCAGCGGGCGGCCGGGCGACGCCGGCTTGTGCTGCACGCCCGACTCCGCCGCGTTCAAGTCCAGACGCCCGTCTTGAATGCTTTGATATATCTTCTTAGCTGTTTCGAGGAAAGCTTCTTCCACATTCTGTCCGCTATAAATAAAATAAAATAAAATATTGCGCCGCACAATTTGTTTTCTGCTTATTCCTATTGTTGATTGGGAAAATATGCTCTAAAGTATTTAGTCAGTCATTTATTAATAGTAGATTGTGCTACAAGGGCTTAAGATAATACTTTTAAGGCGATGGCGCTACCTTGAATCCAAAGCGTAACAAAGGATTCCACAGTTAAGGATGAGCTAGTTCGGAACTCGGAACTAGTCGGCGCACGTGGCTAATTTGCGTGCAATTTCACTGAGAAAGGGATAGACCGGTTATGAACAGTGCGGAACTATTTACTCCGATTTATACGCACATCGGAACTACAGTCTAGTGTGTCGTATCCGACTTATCGCACAAAAACGTTACGTTACAGTAGTGTTCTTATGATAAAACAGCTGAATGTTTTAATTAAAAGTGAAGTTATTAAATATTTTTTAATAACCAAACTATGCTTGTACGAATTTTGTTTTAGTGATTTATGGAGTATAAATCACTAAAACAAAATTCGTATTCCGGTATTTAATAGTGCCCAAAGTTGCGTTAAAATTACGTGTTGAAACGGAATGTTTTGAGGCTCATAACTTTTAAAGTACTTATCATTTTACAATTATGATTCCATACAAGCATAGATAACGACAAGACAAATCGATAGAATTAAAAACTTTAAACAGACGATACCGAACAACGGAGTCATCACCCTACAGAATTTGTATGGCGAAATACCTGACTAGCGTACCCTTAAATCACGAGCGTAGCGAGTGATCCTAAGGTGGGTGGACCATGGAAGGCCACTCTAACGAGTAAAAACTTTTTATTCGTTTATTTATTGGATAAATGAAGGAAACCAATTATTAAGTAATACATTGTTTTATTGTGTACCATATAAATTTCTTTTTTTTTAACCTAGCTTTAATCACTATTTATTACACTTAAGTTTTATTACGCTCTTCCAAATGGCCTTGTTTGCAAAGGAACAGGGCTCCAAATAAGGCCAATATTATAGATTAGTCGTTCAACTTAAAAATAGAGTTGTAACAATCAATATCTCCGCTTTTACTACAACCACATAAGCTCTTTTATTTAAGCAAAACATTAAATGCTTAAGAGTCCCCTGGAGACGCGGTCGAACTCCGCGACGAAATCATGCGCAACATGATTTTACTATTGCTGTTTCATCTGAACGAAATGGAGTGCTAAAAGAGCGAGAGCGCATGTCGAGAGGCGTTTAGGGTTGCAGGGCGGATTGACAATCGGCCGGCGGCACAAATCGAAACAATGTTTATAATTATTTTGTGCTCGGTGAAAAAAATAGCAACCAACTACCTACTACGATCTTTGTATAAATGCAAGATCAGCTGACGAAGTTAAGTATGGGAGGCCGAAACTGTTTTATCGTATGTCGGCATACCTATCTTTATCTTTTATAAGTAAGTAACTTCCTAATCAGGCGCAAAGGAAAAAAGCGGCCACGTGCGAGTCGGACTCGCCCATGAAAGGTTCCGTAGCAGCAAGTAACATAATAAAGTTCCTTTACCTACTTCGTTGTATGTAACTTTGATCGATGTTTTAATAAACGTATTAAAAAAAAACTACTTTTAATACAAATTTAGTTTGCATAGTAATGTACAATATATATTTGTTTTAGTTTTATCTTTTTCTTATTTTAGAAGTCACAGGGGGGACACACATTTTACCACTTTGGAAGTGTCTCTCGCGCAAACATTTCAGTTTAGAAAAAAAATATATTAGAAATCTCAATATCACTTTTGAAGACCTATCCATAGATACCCGATTGAGTTTCAGTTCTAAGTATGGATAACCCCCCAAAAATTTATTGTTTTTTTTTCTATTTTTGCCGTGAAAATCTTAATGCGGTACACAGAATACATCTGCTTACCAAGTTTCAACAATAAAGTTCTTATAGTTTCGGAAAAAAATGGCTGTGACATACGGACGGACGGACAGACAGACAGATAGACATGACGAATACATAAGGGTTCCATTTTTTGCCATTTGGCCACGGAACCCTAAAAAGTATCTTGTAACTACCTAGGTTAGGTTACTATCCTAACTACGTCAAAACCAAAAAGAAAGGTTTTTTTATTTGATTCGTTTATGTAGGATACTATGTGAGTAGGTACTGTTATTATTTTGGTAGGTACTGTTCTCTCACCAACTAAGTAGTCGCATCACTAGCATATCGTAAGGTTGTTTTATCACGTCTTAATCTCTAACGGGGCAGACAGAGCCTAGAGCCGTAATACCTAAGGTCAGGTTTAGCACGATCACGGGCATGGTGGTCGGCGTGAAGTTTGAAATAAACCAGTCAAGTGGGGTCGGATTTGTAGGTACATGAAGTGCTCCGTACCCCCGCACAATGTTATAAAACGCTGAAAAAACACATTTCTTGTATGACGTATGTATACCCTTTAATTTTTACTTTATCTTATTTTTAATATTTGTTGGTATAGCGGCTACGGTAATGCATAATCGGTAAAAATTTCAAGAAACTAGCTATAACGGTTCAAGAGATAGAGCCGTGACAGACGAACAGAGATACAGACAGCGGAGTCTCAATAATAGGGTCCCGTTGGCACGCTTTGGATACGGAACCCTAAAAACGAATCAAAATAGCGGCGTGGTACAAAGGCCGATTCTTTGAAAAAGCCGATGCCGCCTTTGTCGGCGCATCGACGGTCTGGATAAGGAAATTACCGAAGTAACGGACTAGACGTATAGTTGGCTCCGCATATATCGTGACATCTCATAGTTCAATACACTATCACGTCTTTACCCTCAATGGGACAGACAAGAGCCCTAGCCCACAATGAATATTGAGATGATTTAAATTTTCACATATTCTCACTATCTGCGCGGGAAGAGAAGGATCTAATAAGGAGGCGTCCGTTAATTACGCGAGGTGATCTAGGCGGAGGGGTCAAGCAGTCTCACCAAATGTCAACTGGGGGAGAGGGGGGTCTCATCAAACATCAGGTATTTTTTCTTTTTAAATATTATGTAAAAATGTGAGAGAATCAGATCAAATTAATGTAAAACATGTTTCTAGACTAAAAATTAGCGAAGTATGACACATTTTTTAATATACATTTTAAAATCCGTGAGTAGATCTGAAGTTACTCAGTATCGATTTACCGAAAACGTAGTCACCGAACGTAGTCTTCGTATTAGTAGCAAAATTGAGATTTTTAGAGAGGCATTTATTAATGCTCCTATTGGTTACGGACGCCTCACCACCCGTGTATACCCCGCGTGCAAGCAGTCAGTCGCAAAATCGGCTCGTAATGTGGCTGTGTTTAAGGCGCTTTCGTAGTCACATTATCATTTGTACAATTTTAAATATATTACAAAAAAATATATGTATATTTAAAGAAGACTAAATGGCCGAGGGTAAAAACTATAACTCATTACAGTCATTACATTTGAAGGAATAACATACGCGTAGTAACTCTCGGAAAGTCATTAATTTTTGACCATCAAATTGAAAAAAGTCCACGACGGCTCCCTAAAATTGTTTATTAGGTACCTAAATAATTGAAATATTTTTTGTTTGATATTTTAGAATTGTTTTCATCTCATCTACTTGAAAAACGATGTTTTCATTCCAAAACATTTGAAGCTAAAATTACTGCTGATTCCCTCGGGACTGCAAAGTAAAAAAGAAAATCTTTAGAGATTAAAAACAATTTAAAATCTGAACAAGAATGTCATCTATGTTGAATCAAAATAATGCAGTCCAGCAAATAATTAAAATACATAGTTTTAAAACAATAAATAATTGACTCAAACGTCGTAATTTTCCTAATTTCCTATACATATCGTTGTCAGCGTGTACGAATGTAGGTAAACATGTTCTTTGCTTCGGAAAAAGAAAAAAAAGGAAAACAAGCTTACCTATATAAAAATAAAAAATATAAAGAAGCACGCCCTTAACGACAAAGTTAAGAAATATAACGATTATTGGAACTTTTATCAAAAGTTGGTGATTTTCGAAAAAAATAATCATACAAATTAAAACGACATCAAATAAAAGTAACTGCCGGTTGAACTCTGATAAGTTATAAGTAGGTGTTCTACTTTTCTTTATATTCTGTTTTGTATTTGCAATTTTTTCTCGGTACTGGAGATGAAATGTAGTCTTCTTCTCGGGTACGAGAATATTTTTATCTCGGGTTGATTTTTAACTCGGTCAAGATTCACCCGTAGAATCCCTCGCGACGCTCGTATTTAAATTAGAATCCTTCGTCTGGATTCCAAGTAGCGCATCGCTTTACCTTAGTCCCCTGTAGCATAATCTACTATTGTTACTTTGGCACAATAAAGCACTCGTATTATAAATAAATAAATCATAATCGAGGTGATTTTCATTCCAATTGAGACAATGTCGTACGAATACGACTTCTCTTCAATCAAACTTTTTACTTACGTCTTAGCACTGGCTTCTACAAACATCAACCCATTTTCATCAGCAAATTGTTTTGCTTCCTCATAAGTAACATCTCTTTGTCCATCTAAATCTGATTTGTTGCCAATTAAAAATATCACTGTACTTGGATTTGTCAAATTTCGCGTGTCTGTGAGCCAACTGCTTAAATGATTGTAAGTGGACCTGCAAAATGATTTTAATAAAATGACCTAATAATTACTATTTATCAACAATAAACATCTACGCCGCGCCATTAGGCTGGTCATATTTAACACTAGAAATTACTAATATCGCAAACTAACGGCTATTAGTTCTGATTTTTTAATTATGTAAGGACCTCTACCAGTACAGAACTGTACTAACTTTGAAGCACTCATTTCGCAGTTTTCTTAAATTCACAATTAAGTTCTAAGGCTGGTCCTACAGTGACGCTTACCGTTCGCGCGGCTGGTAAGGTAAGCGCGGCCCGTCAGCACGGGGATGAGCCGCTCGCAACTATAAAACGAATTTTAGAGTCGCGCGGTTAATCACCTCGTGCAGTCGATATTAGACTTCCAGTTACTTTATATTACCTATGAAAAAAAAAACGACGACAACGTACATCCTCAAAACGCCACTAGATATCTCGGTGAGAATTGAACATACTGATTTGGTTGTGATATCAAATCGTAGCAACTTTAGTATATTTTAAAAACGTATTAGGTTTCTTTTTCTTTTAAACGCATAGTCAGTGTAAAACCAGCCTTCGGACTGACATTGTAAATAACATAAAAGTGTGAAAAGTTCGCTGTTTTTCGAGTGCTGCAAAATTAGCACAGGCCTTTCGAAGCTGCAAACTTGTTTATACGCTACTGGTAGTGGTCAAGAATCATTTATTTTCATTATACACTTGATACGTGGGGCGCACTATAAGTTTCCGGAATGAATATGAAAAAATACTATTAAAGGTACAAAATTAATTTATTGTTTTTCAAAATAATCTCCCTTGGCGTCTATGCACTTTTTCATTCGATGAAACCAGTTTTGAAAACTTTTGTGCCACTCCTCTGTGGTGACCTCTGAAACGTGTTTTTCATACTCCTCGACAGCCTCTTCTGGTGATGAAAATCGTTGACCGCGTAATTGGTTCTTAATTTTTGGGAACAGAAAAAAGTCACAAGGTGCCAGGTCGGGACTGTATGCAGGATGACTCATGAGTTCTACATTTTTCGCCTTCAAAAAGTCGTTTGTCTGTCTGGCCGTGTGAGAACTAGCATTGTCGTGGTGCAGGATGATACGGCGTTTACGGTTATTTTTACGGAGTTCGTCAATAACTTCCGGCAAACAAATGGTCGTGTACCAGTCACTATTCACTGTACGACGATTATCTAAAGCAACAGTAGCCACGTGTCCAGTTTTATTAAAAAAAGAAGCAATCATCCGCTTAGATGCACTTTTCACGCGCGCCTCTTTGGTTGGTTTCGGCTCATCTTGAAAGACCCATACGCTCGATTGCTGCTTTGTTTTGGGATCGTAGCAATAAATCCATGTTTCGTCACCTGTTACTATGTCCCACACCAAATTTGACGCACCTTCGTTGAATCTGGTAAGCATGGCACTGCACCAAGTGACGCGGTCCGTTTTTTGAGCCTCGGTCAAGTTGTGTGGGATCCACCGCGAGCACAGCTTTCTCACACCCAAATTTTGTGTAGGATTAATTGTATTTGACTCATGCCTATTTCTAAGGATGCGCGAATTTCATGGTAGGTCACATGCCTGTCTGTTTCAATCATACGGCGCACAGCATCGATGTTTTTGTTGGTCACAGCGGTGGACGGCCGACCATCGCGAGATTCGTCACTGAGATTGATACGACCACGCTTGAATTCTGCAAACCAGCTATAAACAGTTGTCTTGCATGGTGCTTCATTGCCAAAAGCTGTTTCAAGCCGAGCGATGCTCTGTTGAGCTGTCAAATTACACTTAAAATCGTAGAAAATCATACTACGAAAATTTTCCCGAGTTAGATCCATGTTGATGCAGACACACAATTTTTTAAATGGCGCCACAAGGTAAAAACAAAAGACAGTCAGATGAAACAAACTGCATTACAGCCAAAGAGTTCTATTTTCAAATGTTGCAATAAATTTTTAAATATTGTTTATGTAAGTGGCCGGTTCCGGAAACTTATAGTGCGCCCTATGTATCCGTGATGTAAGTAAATGTTAGTATGTACATTGTATGTACCTATAAACCTGCAGACAGGTATGCAGCCTATTAATTTATCAAAAGTAGCCGTTAGTTTACGATTTTAATATTCGATGTGACTGGCCTATATGTCATTTCCAACCTAGCAATGATCAGTACATCTCTCTTCTTATGGATAAGGAAAATAATCACGGCAGTAGTATTATATACCTATGTATACAACGAAGTTTAGAGAAAAACCATCAGAGCTAAGTATGAACCCAAAGTCGGCATTCGCGGGTCCCATACTTAGTGTCGAATGACGCAACGAATTTCACAGAGTCGAATGAGATGCAGTTCGACTCTGTGAGTGTGTGCGAAAAAAGTTTTGTAATTACATATTATTATGTGTTAGTTTAAAACTCTATAAGGCGAAATGAAAAACAAAAAGTAAAAGATTTAGTTTAATCAACAAAAAACAAAAGTTAGATTTAAAGTATCATGTACCTACGAGTTATCATCTGTTTTTAACTAAATAAAATTGTTATTAAATGTCAAAAATCATTTCTTAAACTAAACATATGCCTATAAATGAATAGCTCTGCGGAAAGAAAAAATGCTTAATTTAAAAAATATTAGTATATTGAATGTTATACCTCGTACAAAATCAATGGTGCTCATTTTATTTCGGTTTTTAAAAATCGCTGCTATGGCTTCTCCTTGTATTTTTTTTTGGTGGCGTCTGAGGTATTTTACCCAGAATTGGGTAGTCAACTAAACAATATAACAATGTTGCAGATGCCTTTAGTCGAAAATATAGACCTTTTTAAAAAAGTATTTAAATAAAAAAAATCTGCGTGTTATCAGGATTTTTTAAATATAATTTTAAACATTTCACCGGAAGTGACGACATACAGCAATCGATGTGAACATTATTTCTTTGCCTACACTTAAAAAAAAACAACGACGTCTGTCAACTGTCAATGTCATGAGGGAAAATAAGTGAGATGTCATGTAGGAAACCTATTTTTGAACACGGGATTGAGCCAACGAAACAGTGGTCATATAATGTAAAAAACAGCGATTTTTTTAAGTTTTCTGCGTGAAAGAATATTATTTTTTGCTAACGCGGTGGTTTCAAATATACTTAATAATTACAAAAAGAAGGTATAATGTTATTTCGTGACTTACTGCTCTGCCACGAAGTCGGTCTTAGTGCGGGTCTTAAGTGTCGCTAAAGGAACGTTTGTGTTTTGCTGACTCCCGCATTCAAAAATAGGTATCCGGTAAACTAAAGATGACAGTGACAGAACAGTAGCGACAGACTGACAGTACCGCCAACAAAAGTATAGCCAACATTACTCAAAAAGACCTTCATCGTGATGTCACAATCTCAAATAAGCTTGACCTTGCTTTAAAATAAAGGTCATTGGGATTTTCGCATATATCTAAATCACTACGACCTTATTTCAAAATCTGATCACAGAAAGCTTCTTCTTAAGACTATTTCTCGCCATGGTACGCAAATCAGTTTTTTTTTAATTAGTTGACAAGCGAATTCTTTCAATGTTATGAGCCGTTGTGGTCTGCTCTTCAATCAATTTTTTAATATAGCCGTACAGTCCTAGTTTCTTGTTATTCATTAAGGCATTCCACCTGCGATGCCATGCTTCCACGCTATTTTGACTTGAACTACAGTAGAAGCTTTTACGGCGCATCATCGTCACATTGAGTTAATCTACTTCTGATCATAGGACTCTCTCCCATATATCGATTTTATATAAAATGCAGGCATAACTTTTAATAACACTATAACTAACTTACTACGTACCGGTGCATGGTTATGAGTGGACATTTCTTTTAATAAAAGATGTTCATCTCCAAGTAATCGACTACTAACGGTACTTTTGCAGCCCATGTTTTTGTTTACACAACACCAATATTGCACATTGTTCCTGTTTTTGTTTTGCTTCATTATGTACCCATCGATAACTAAAACAGTTTTTCCGTAACGAGATACCAACGGCCGTAAAGACGTATTTTCACTCATTTTTTAATTTGACAACAATTACGGCCCGAATGAGAAATTCTACAAAACTAAACGACGTTAGTCAATAAGCATTATAAGGGTTGGGTGGGTAAAAAAAAAACATATTTTAGGACTACCCTTCCATGTCAGTATAATAATGTTTTTCGCCGCAGTGTAATTCGACTTGGTGAAATTCGTTTCAATAAGATTGATTCGCCCCAGTGTACCACGCTGAAATATTGTCGCCAGAACGTGCGACGCTTCGGCGTCATCCGACATCAAGTATGGGACCCGGCATTCGCAACTATGGAACCCTATATTGTGCGTGGCCCGACGTGCGCTTGGCCGGTTATTTTGTCGTGCGTGTAAGTGGCCTACACTGGTGCCTAAATAAAAAATGTCACTTTAATAAACTAATAGAGGCTAAAACTTAATTAACTGGCCAAGTGCAGCATGTCGGGCCACGCGCAGTTAGGGTTTTTTCCCATAATTTTACAAGTTCACTTCTCCTAGTTTCAACTTTATATTATATTTTTTGATAAAGTATTTTATAGAAAAAAAAAAACAAGTACTAGATTACAGCCGCCTAAATTATAAATAGTAAGGACTTAAGAATTGATTTTCTTACAACACTATGGTAATTATTTTTGGCATGCTTACTGGTAGATTTACCTAAATCACTGGAAAGGTATAAGTAATATGGCTGTATTACCTTCGTGTAATGTCATACACCATAAGTGCACCTGCAGCACCCCTATAATATGATCGTGTCACAGCTCTAAATCTTTCCTGTCCGGCTGTATCCCAGATTTGAAGTTTAATTTTCTGTCCAGCTACTTCTATAATCCGAGTCCCAAATTCAACTCCTATTGTATGGGGACAATCGGCCATAACTAAAAAAGAACACAAAATATAATGTAGTTATTAGGTACATTAAGAACTTAAAATACAAGGGACTTATTATTTTATAAACCAACGTCATTTTGAAAACATAAAAGAAAATAGGTTAGAATTCTTTTAACAGTTTTAACCGAACTGCTGCATGAGAAAATGTGGATAATGGTCTGAATGCATACTGTCAAGTGTAATAAATTACATTGACAAAACAATATTTCTAGTAAAGTTTATTAGGCATAAATATAATTTGCAATAATTGATAACGCATAAATAAATATATTAACCATAACTGTGCCTAACGATTACTAAGCTTAATGTTGAAAGCCTTTAGTAACTTATATACACTTAAATGTTACAATAATTCATAATAACAATAAATATTATTTTAATTATGCCACAAACAACCTATCTTATATATATAAAAGAAGAAACTGAATGACTGACTGACTGACTGACATGTCAACGCACAGCCCAAACCACTGGATCTAAAGACTCCAAATTTGGCACATAGGTTCCTTATGAGGTCTAGGGGTGCACGAAGCATTTTTAGTGCTAAGAAAGCATTTTTCAAAATTTACCCCCTAAAGGGGTGAAACGGGGGTCCAATGTTTGTATGGACAAACAGGATTAGTTTGACCATTTTATTTGAAACTTCGCAAGAGTACTCCCGGCGGTAAATAAGTAAAAACGTTTTTTAGGACTTTTCAAAATTCATCCCCTAACGGGGTGTAACGGCAGTCTAAAGTTTTCATGGAGAAACTAGATTAGTTTGACCATTTTATTCGAAACTTCGCATGAGTACTCCCGGCGGTAAATAAGTAAATACGTGATTCAGGATTTTTCAAAATTCATCCCCTAACAGGGTGTAACGGCAGTCCAAAGTTTGTATGGAGAAAAAAGATTAGCTTGACCATTTTATTCAAAACTTCGCAAGAGTACACCCGGCGGTAATTAAGTGAATACGTATTAAAGGATTTTTAGAATTGTTGATGTCCAAAGTTTGTTGACAGGGAACAGGGGACAGGGGACAGGGGACAGGGAACAGGGAGAGGGAGAGGGAAAGCCCTGTAAGAACCATTTTCGACATAGACACAGACATGGCTGTCATAGATAGATAGAGGCTGATCGATCAACGCGCAGCTGAAACTGCAGGGTCTAGAGACTCGAAATTTGGCACATAGGTTTTTTTTATGAGGTCTAGGAGTACACTAAGAAAGGATGTTTAACAACTCACCCATTACGGGGGTCCAAAGTTTATATGGAGTGACAAGATTAGTTAGACTATTTTATTCGAAACTTCGCGGGAGTACTCCTGACGGTAAATGAGTAAGTATGTATTTCAGGATTTTTCTAAATTCAACCTCTAAGGGGTTAAAATGGGGGTCCGAAGTTTGTATGGAGTACTCTCGGTCTAGCAAATGACGGGAACGGGAACGGGAAGAAAACGGGTGAGGGAGCGAGAGAGGGAGGTTCGCCGGGTCTGCTAGGCCTACGTTATAATAAAAAATGTTATATTTTATAAGTATTCAAACATTTTATCATAATAATTCATATGTTATCACAACATTAATAGCGTAAAAAGCCAATTAAAAATCCTATTAGAACCATTTTGGACGTCTACTACTACGTTTGGGATTAAAACTAGTAAACATATAAATAACAAATTGTGTCATTATAAGTCGTGTAAACATCAGACAATTGTCACATTAAATAATTAATTACATTACAGAAAAAGTTTCCATATATCCGAAGTTCTTTATCATATCTTCAGCAAAGTAATATGGGACCAACTTGGTACTTAATACCTACTAAAGGCTTTTATATAAAATACATACAAAGAAAATATACGGGTCGAATTGATAACCTACTACTTATTTAAAGTCGGTTAATAAGCATACTTTTAATAAACCTAATATAAAAATTATTTCTTAGTGCACCCCATGACCTCATAAGGAACCTATATGCCAAATTTGGAGTCTCTCGTTCGACCTAGCGGTTTGGGCTGTGCGTTGATGTCAGTCAGTCAGAGTCCTCTTTTATATAAGGTCTAACAAAATATACTGAAACTATTTTAACGGTAGGTCCAGTCCGTGATACTGAACAACTTTCCCCTAGAAACATATAGTGAAATATAAAGTTAATTTTTAACATACACTGACCTTTGACCGCACGTACCGCGCCGTCTGCCTACCGCCCGCGCCGCAAAAAAATAGTTTCAGTATATTTTGTTAAACCTTATATATGTAAGATAGAAGATAGATGTACTATATTATTATTATTATATTATTGTTTTCAAAAAACAACAACAGAAGACAGAAAGTTTCCCCATGACTTCTTCCTCCGTCTTGCCTCCGCCCGCGTATCGCACCACCCCATTTCAACCCTAGGGGTTGAATTTTAAATAATCCTGAAACATGTACTTACTCATTTACCGCCAAGAGTACTCTTGCGAAGTTTCGAATAATATAGTGGCACTCATCTTTTTTCTGCATGCAAATTTTGGACACCCGTTTCACCCCCGTAAAGGGTAAGTTTTAAAAAATTCTTTCTTAGTGCATCCCTACCCTAGACCTTATACGGAACCTATATGATAAATTTAGTCTCTGGACCCAGCGATTTGGGCGTTGATATGACAGTCATTCATTCAGTTTCTTCTTTTATAATTTCTTTTATATTTAAATTAATATATCAATATTAATTTATAATACTTAGACAAAAGCAGTATGGCTGAGTTTAATCAACTGAGCTTTAGACCAAATAATATGTAGAGCAATTATGACGAAGAATCATGATGCCTATAAAAATGATCCCTTAAACTTTATCCTAAAAAAATTGCCTATAAATTATGCATTCGGAGATGCTCCCAGAAAATGTAACAAACCTATAGTTAATAACATGAAAACTAATGATTACTTACATTTTTTATCAGTAAATTGGTGCAAAAGGCATGATTTCCCGACACCCATATCTCCAATAATGATATACTTGAATATGTAGGAGTAGTTATATGGTCCAGACGTCATTTTGCTGTAAAAGAAAATACAAGTATGTGAAAATATTTGAAAATCGATTAATTGACGGGTTCACTAAAATTCAAAATTCAAATGTTTCTTCAGTAATTAGACCTTTACAAGTAATAACGTCAGTATGTCAATATGTATAATTTACATTACTTGTATTTTACATTAAAAGTTAATTTATTTTAAAGAAAAGCTACTGTTACCAGTGCTTCGCAACGACCATTGCTGAGAAGAAACGCTCATTTTCACAGTATTGGTCGCCTACTTATAATGCAATGTTGATAAATTATAACATGTAATGCTTGCGAACGAGTTAAAACACATAAATTACGTAATAAGAAATACTAAGTAGTCAAAAAAGCGAAGCCGAGGTGACCAGTCCCATTTCAATCACCTGTTTATAAGTTAACGCACGGATCAGCCATCGTTAAACTCAACCATATTAGAGGGAATCCAACGACCCGATCAGCGACGCCACCACAAGATTGGACATTTTAGTCACCACGAAAAGCCCGATCTCGCAGACCTTGTCAAGAGGAAATATTAGTTATATGTTGGCCAACTATTGATCGCAGAGCATTACCATGTTTTACAGTAAGCTAATTATAGTTACTGAAAATAATACAGCTATCTTGTTTCATGTGTGGAGTGTAATAGAAAAGTTATAGGAAGTGTCCACGCGTTTTTATCCTTTAAAATAAAATAATTAAGGTGCTTAGTACGATTTTCCTCGTCAAATGGCCATTTTGTGAAGCCTACTCCTCATTTATAGCTGGCCAAAAAAAATCATGTGAAACATCAGTTTAAGGACTACATTTTAGAAGATTGTTTTTCCTCTATGTCTTCGTAATGTATATTAAAAAAAAAATTACTACGGTACATCGATTTTGACTTGAATTCCTACTTCTCCTTAACGGCTGTGATATATAAAAATATTTTTACACTAATAAATAAAGAATTCTTTATTCTTTAAATTAGAAGATGCTTTTTCAAATCAAACTATATCTTCTTTTAAAAAATATCGATACAAAGTTTTAGTTGCAAAGGGGCTTGCAGCGGGCGCGGGCGGCAATCGTTTGCAGGCATTAAGGCGGCCCTTCCCGACCGCTCAATCGTCAACGCGAGCATAGTTTGAAAAGCTTATTATTTCATCCAGGGCAATGCTAGACAAAGAGGAAAAGCAAAAAGGGAGAGTAAGCGCCTAAGGGCTCGGTTCACATTCTATAGAATGAAAATATTATTATTATTAACAATCCATTGAACGAATATTCACTTTTCATTGGGTGCGGAAATTTCATAAAACTTGTTCTAGGTGATACGTTGTTTGTGCAATAAATGATTTTTATTCAAAATTTTCATTACATTTGCAAGGTTTCTAGCAAAATATTTTTTTACCCTTACAATTTATGAGTACTTTATAAACGGTCGAAGTTCAAGTAAAATTTGTGCAAAAAAGCAGATTTTTGGAGGCTTATACCGACTTCGTTTCTCCAAATTTAAATTTTTTATTTCTGATTTGCTCTGTTAGCTCAAAAAATTTCAAGAAAGATCAGATACAACGTCATAATCACGTACGAGCGTTTGTATGAAAAGTAAGACAGGAAGGCCGCTCTTAAGACGGAAAGGCCGCTCTTAAGACGGGAAGGCTGTGTCACTCGCTACCAAATTTTTACTAGCGATCAATCGTGTTTTCTTTTTGTTTGTGTTCGTTGAGACAGTAAATATTTTTGTATGTGTGGTTAGAGAGTAATGCAGCCAGATGTGACAGTCGATTCGTCGCGCGCTCGGAGGCTACTAAGTACAATCTATTAGTGTACGATAATGATTCTTATTTTAATATTTATTGTTCATCAAAAACAACTTTTACAGAACAATAGGCGAACTTAACGCTAAGCGTTGTCTACCAGTCAACCTTTGGTTTATACAGATAGCCTAAATGTGGGTTGCAAGACTTGCAAGACAAAAGTAAAGCACTTAAAAAAACGATGTAAATAAAAGTATATACAGATAAATACAATAATATATATTTTCCATATACATACGTATATATATATATATATATATATATATATATATATATTACTGATTATTTCAGATACGATAATGATATTATATAGGTAGGAGCGGTGCGAGGAAGCGAATTGTCTGTCCATCTAAGCGGAGCGGTATTGCGGACTAGTGTTGCAAGCAATAGTATAACATATCGATAGTCTATCAATACTACCGTGGCTTTGAAAAACAGTCACAATATCGATAGGAGTATTGCAAACTATTGAAAATCGATAATAACGATAGTCCTATCGATATTGCGACTGTTTTCAAGGTCAGCTATCGATAGTTATGCAACGCTATTGCGGACTGTGTGATTCTTGAGTTGTCAACTGTCATATTGACATTTTTTTAAAACATCTGATGAGACTGGCCAAAGAAATGGTGGCGTAAAGATGAATGGTGTTCAAAATTGCGATTAAAAATATTACCTAGCGAGTAAAAACACATTTAAGCATTTTGGAGTAACATTTATTTTATATATGTCATGGACGAAATGATTATTTAGTCAGTATAATAAATGTCCGCGCAGTGTGAAAAATGACCAAAATGAGGGAGCACTGAGATAAAATCTTTTTAAATTATCAAATTGTTGGGGCAGAATAAATTAACACAGAATCACCTTTTATGTCCGTCCATATGAATTCGCTTTTAATATCAATGAAAATTCCAAAGTCACTTCGACAGACTATCGCCGAGAAGCAGCGATAGTCGATGTCGTGGACAGTCTGTCGCAGCGACAGTCAGTGAAAGTCCGTGTCGTGGACTGCCAATAATACAATGTCAACGTCGCGTCGTCAGTGTTTCATCAATATGTCGTCAATGTTTCGTCGTAATGTCAATGTGCCGACGCATTGACGACACATTGACGATACATGGACGACGTTGATGACACATTGACGAAATATTTTATTCGGGGACCGTCACTGACTGTCGCTGCGACACAATGTGCACGACATCAACTGTCGCTGCCTCTCAACGACAGTACACGACATCGATGACGATACTGTTGACATAAAGGTAACAATATGATCGATAGTTTTTGTATCATGAAAAGCAGTACGATCGAAGCTATCGATAGTTTATTCGTCGTCATCGATCGATACTATCGATAGTATTGTTGGTTATCAATAGTATTGCACTAAAAGAGCTATCAATACTTTCCATAGGCCTATTGATAGTTTGGCATTTTTCGATTAAAACAGTCTATTGTAAAACTATCGATTGTGTTAATCTTAATTGAAAGACCATTCGTCTTTTTATTAGATTTTTTTAGGGCCCTGGATACAAGTCCTTTGCGTCAATTTTTTGGTCGGCCGCACGAATGTCACCTGTTTGTTCTGTGTATTATCAATCAGATTGCCTGTAAGCCCCATGACAATAATCACAATATCTAGGCAATGTGATCAATGAAGAAATTCTTATTGTAGTTTATTACTTCGCCCAAATTAGCTTAGCATTATTCATAATGCCCGGGCATAGTGAAAATTGCCCTATTTTATCACTTCGTCCATAACATATATATTATTTATTAGCTGTTACTAGCTACTAAGTCTGCATTAACAGGATAATCATATTAATCATACTTTTCAGTAACATATTTAGTCCGATTTTAGATTATATGTTTTGTATATGTATATTATTTTTTAAAAATCTTTTTTATGCATATTACTTATCGCAGGTACATAACACTCATTGGCTGTAGACTTTAGTCTTGAGACAATGAAAATGCCTTCAATTTGATCAAAACATGGGCCGTGCTTCAGTTTCTCCAGCGATGTCCTATTGACTATTGGTATATGAAAGTGTTTAACCCTTTCACTGCGAGACTTTATATCAGTTGTCATGCCCCCAGCGCGAGGGGTAGTAAATCTAAAATAAATACCTACAACATAAATCCGACGTTCGCAGTGAAAGGGATAAGTGTTTATACAGTAACGCCACTATGTCAGTTCAAGTACAGGAGCTGTGCACAAGGGCTATTCCATGGGAAAGAGGTGTAAGCCAGGGAGACGTCACATCTCTGAAACTGTTCACCTCTGCATTAGAAGATGCCTTCAAGCTTCTGGAATGGCAAGGATTTGGCAACAACATCAATGGCAAGTATATCACTCACCTTCAATTTGCCGATAATAACTTTATAATGGCAGAATGGATGAAAGACTTAAGTACCATGTCCCAGGCCTAAATCGAGTTTCCCAACAGCTGGGTCTTAAAATCAAAATGAACATGGACAAAACGAAAGTGATGTTGAATGTCCATGTCGGGCCCCTACTTATTTATGTTGGGAGCTCCACCCTCTATGTTGTAAACCTATCTACCTGGGTCAATTGATCCAGGGAAGAAGTTCCAGCATCGAGGAAGAGGTTTTACAACGAATCTGACTCCACTGGGCAGCGTTTGAGATGCTACGCAGAGTCTTCTCATCCAAAATACCTCAACAAATATGTAACTACAAAGATAAATAAATGATTTTGGCTTTGACTGTTTTTATTTGACTTTGATGTCATGGAATATAGGTAAATAGATGATACAGCCAAATGTTGACTGACATAATATCATCAAAAATTGACATATAGTCTGTTTTAGCTGGCTATTTCACGAAATGGTCAGCAACATCATGAAACACAATGCTCAATTTTTAGCTTTCAGTGATAAGATCTCTCGACACTAGCTTTGACGCTCAGTGTCGACCCAACGCTGTTTTAAGCTCAATTTAACAACTCTATACTGTTCAACAGACATTGGTCATTGGATAATTAACAATAATACACTGCTTGTACTTAAAAATAATAGGTACGTACTTACACATAAATTGGATAAGGTAGGTACCTTATACTTACTTATACGTACTTATTTTGTTATGATTCTGATTCTGAGTCATCTCGGTTGTATCTACATTGCTTTCAAGCAAGATTTCTTTAGCAGAATTAATGTCATGTAAAACTAGACTACATAAGTGTATTAATTAATCGAAACGGTGCTAAACTATATTATAAACGAATATGTCTCGGAATGTACGATAAGTACGATACGACACTTCACTAAAATCAAAATGCACGATACTTATCAAATTATAACAAAAGGGGAGTACTGACCAGCTATGGAGTTCCTACAGAGAAATATGTGACAATAATGGCAGTAATTAAACAAAGCCTATATCTGAAACACGTCTGACTTTAAACTTTACGGATGTATCTATTCCTTCTTGTTCATTTTTACTTGCAAAAATATTTTAACAATGGAATTAGGGAAACCTTTTTTTAACTAAATACGTCATACACATAGAGTATATAACTAAAATAGAGAGCACAAACTATGTGTCTCTCACTCGCGTAATATTTCAGCCAACCATTTAAGCTGCAAATATAGTGACATCTATTATTGCTATTCCAAAATTAAATAAAAGAGTCAGGAATCAAGTCGTCCCACATAAAACTCGTCCCAGGGACCATTTGGTTTTATTTTGCGTATATTCATATTTGTGAATAGGCAATTAGGACCACGTCGTTTAAGACATGGGACGAGTTGACCTCTAAATAATAACTAAGAGGTTTACTGGGACCGGACGCAGCTTACAGTTTTAAATTTCATTAATTTCGAAAAATAATGGTTGATTCTCCTCCTAAATTTTTAATTCATAATATTGTTTGCTATATTGACTTCATATATATTTTTTCATAACTATAGTTTGGCAAATTGTTTCTATAAAATTTTCCTATTAAAAGTTTAATTAAAAATATTTCAAACAATCATCTATTATATAGTACTAGCCCCATCGTTATCGACACAAATAAGGCGAAAATCACAAACGAGCATGTAGCGTTTTTCAGGTATATTTGATCTATGCTTTTGTCAAGCAAATAATAATATATACAATTTTTGAGCTCTTCCTGAGCACTCTGAGTCCATTGGTTGCTGAGACTCAACTATCAAAGTTAAGAACTATTATCAAAAAGTGAAAAAATATCGGCAGGGTCATTTGTAGTAGGGAGCCCATGATGCTAAGTGGGAATTTACTCAAGTGTCATGCATGGGACCTGTTGGATTTTGAATATTGCATAATAAAAAGAATAAAAGGTTAAATATGTTCCTTTTCACCGGTGGGGGAAGCATCTACAGTGTTATTACATGGAAATGCTCAAGCGTGTGTGTATATTTATATAGATGGTTTAGCTGGATGGTCTAGTCATACTTGCCCAAAATCTGACCATTATTTGAAGGGAATTTAATTTAAAATCGTCAGATTACGAATAATGTAATCTGACGATTTAAAAAGTTTACATTTCAAACAGTCAGATTAAGAAAACAATATTTTATTTGTAATGCTTGGGCCGGACCTGCGCCTATCGTCACGAAGCTTCGTGCTATTACACAATACACGCAAATGTGACCGGCCGTTATCGGGTATCGTCCCGAATATTCGGACTTCGTGTAGTTATCGCGCGGGTGGCGATACATCAAAGGATTTATGCACGCTAACAATTTGCTCTGCGTGGTCGCACTTGCGTTATTCTTTCATTTTGACGTTTGTTTTCAACTTGTTCGGACGGTGCTGTGCGACGGTGCCACGGTTGTTAATGCGTCAAAATGGAGCGGAACGATAAAATAGTGTTATATATTTTTAGCTGTTTCTTTCTAGGTTTCTTTTTAGATTTCAATAAATGCATTATGTAATTGTTAGCATACATGTTAAAGAAAAGAAAGTCGTCGTCCATATTTAAAACACGTAAATGACGTAATGAAAATAAGCTTGAAAAGACGCCGTTTTCGTTGATTGTGGCAAGCCTCATACATTTCCATACATTTGTTTCAATCGCAACACGCCGTCGCGCACTCCATAAGCCGCAACCTGCGCACACGCCCATATTCGTGACCGGGCGGTACTAATTGTTTTTTTGCACGTTGCTTGTCTTGATTGCTACCAACCAAAGATGACGAT
The DNA here is from genome assembly GCA_943193695.1 of Acrobasis suavella. Lineage (NCBI taxonomy): Eukaryota > Metazoa > Arthropoda > Insecta > Lepidoptera > Pyralidae > Acrobasis > Acrobasis suavella. The sequence continues at coordinate 12,508,336 of OW971929.1, forward strand.
AGGCACAAGTGCGGCCGAAGCATTAAAATATACAAGTAGTGTTGAGAGCAGAGATAAGAGATATAAAAAGATACCGGATTATTTAGTCATACTAAGTAATAACTGACATTAACAATCTTACTCACCCGGCGAAAAATGATTTTTGCTATATGAGCGACTGAAACAAGTAATAGTATTCTGTTCTTGGTTTTATCGTGGTGTCATTAATTGAGTGTCATTAGTGTCAAACTGATGTCTTTTAATCCTGTGAAATTAAATATCTGGTCATAGTTCATTTTCTTGGTATCATTGTGTTCCAATCCAACTTGGTTGAATTAAAATGACTGATGCCATTTGTATGTCTTATCTTTGCAAAATTTACCTATTTAATTAAACAATCATCATCAACATATTTTACATTGATGTAGGTCAGGACTTTTGTGTTCTTTGCTACGGAAAAAACATAATAACGCGCAATATTGTGCATGGATAAATGTGTGACTTCGAATAAGTTTACGTATGAAAATAAAAGACCCCGAAAATGTGACGCTTGTCGAAATATGACATTTGTGTAATGATAAAATTCGTGTGAAGACTAATATAAAAGGTGTATTTCATTTTCTTTTTTAAGTATTAAATAAATTAATGCATAGGTATAAATAAAATCATGTAATGTTTTTTCTTCTCCTTCTTCTCTCATTTCAGACTTAAGAACTGTTCGGTAATATTGTTTTGAAGGTAGTTATTGGGTTTGGAACCCGGAATCTTTCGATCAGAAAAAATGCGTATCTATGCGTAAATCAGTAAATTATGTGCATTGAAATTATCGATACGAAAAAATATCGATAATGGACAACACTAGTATGCAAAAAGGCTTGTGACAACCTACACAAAAAATAAATAAAATATGTATTGAGATCTCGCTCTAACGCATTACATGTAATGAAAATGAACAACGAAAGTGCGACCACGCAGAGCGAATGGTTAGCGTGCTTAAATCCTTTGATGTATCTACACCCGCGCGATAACCAACACGAAGTCCGAATATTCGGGACGATACCCGATAACGGCCGGTGACATTTGCGTGTATCGTGTAATAGCACGAAGCTTCGTGACGATAGGCGCAGGTCTGGGCAAAGAAGGCGTACTAAATAAGCACACGATTAAATATAACCATCTTTTCTTTTTTTATGCTTCGGCCGCACTTGTGCCTATCGTCCCGAAGCAATTCGCGGTGAATCTTTGTACGTTTTGTACACTAGAAAGTTATCGCGATAAAGCGCTGGTCACACTAGCGGCTTTGTTATTTTTCACGAACTATCTGGCAAGGCACAAGTGCGGCCAAAGCATTCTAAGCATTAAAGCATTCTATGGTTGGAAGCAAAGATATAGGAGGTATATAGATTCCGCGACTAGACACTGCTAATTAAAAAAGTCGCGAGATCAGAAGTCAATGTCATTAGATAACGTCATTTAAATTTTGTCGTATTAAACAGCTCATGTAAACATATCGGCTAGAGTGCATTTGAAATCGAATTGTTTAATAAGCAAAAATAAAAATATAAAAATCATTTCCACATTATTAGCTATAAGTAAGATGCCATCGAATTACATTGTATAGATATGCAAATCCCGCTGGAATAATAAAAAAAATTGTGACAAAACTATTAGCTTTCACAGGTGAGATCATATTTTTCACTTGAAATCACAGATTTTTATAGGTACACAATACATTTTAGTCTGGAAATTGAGTGCAATCCTTCCCATTTTATTATGAATAGACAACATAGTAATTTATTCTTGTATTTCTTATTATTTAAGTATTTCGTAAGCTGTTCGTAATTATTGAAATTTTTGACGATAGGGTTAGAAAAAGCTGGTCGATAAAAAATATCGATACCACATAATCTATTTTAATTTTGATATTAATCATGAGATAGAAAAGAATTGATAATCAACCGAACTTGTGAAGTTCGATCGAAATTATGGGAGCAGCATCATTTGAAATTGGCTGTGCTGTGACAGACGGACAGATAGACAGACGCACAAGTGATTCTATAAAGGTTCCGTTTTTTTAATTATCTTTACGGAACCCAAAATCATTACACATTAACATTTGTACGGAACACAAAAATTTCTCAAAGTATTTTGTCTTGTTATAAATAGCTCTGACGGCCAATGTTGAGCACTGCTTGAAGGGGCCGTACCAACATTGCTACTATCAACCCACCCTCCTTTTGGCTTCGCTTTATTAATTATACTTATTGACGTGTAAAAGTGCCTGTAAAGGTCTAATTACTGAATAAACATTTGAATTTTTGAATCTTTGAATCGCCGCAATCGGGTTAAGAATTTAAGATCAAACGTTGATTAATAATTATTTAGATAGTGAAAAATAATTTGTTTATAATTTAAAAGTTTTTTATTACTGACTACTTGCTAACCCTATTACCCGTGCACGAGCATTAGTATTTCTCAAAAGTATCGATGTCGATATTTTTCATTTTTCCCTCGGGGATCACAAACAGTGTAAGCTTTCAATTTTGACGTTTAACGAAGTCTCATTCTTGCAACAGTAAATTTCCTTAACAGAGAAAGGGACACAAGATGGGTTTTAATGCCAGATTATCTCTTTCTGAACCTAAATTTTTTTTTATGCTCTTTGGTTGGAAGCATATAATTTATAACATATCTGGTTGGTAGCAATCAAGACAAGCAACAAGCAAAAAAAAAAAATTAGTACCGCCCGGTCTCGAATATAGGCGTGTGCGCAGGCTGCGGCTTATGGCGTGCGCGACGGCGTGTTGCGACTGAACAAATGTATGAAGCATGCCACAATCAACGAAAACGGCGTCTTTTCAGGCTTATTTTGGTGCGACTTGACGCGCGTATTTCAGTTGCAAGGTCAGGGGGTTTAAAACCGCCACTCTGACTTTTTCACCAGACGATACAGATATGAATTACATCGAAAATCGTAAAATGGCCACATTAGCGCAATAAATATATGTTTCACGAGCGACATTACTTTTCCCAATTCATTTTTTTGACAGTTTCCTTTACAAATTCGTAAAATGGATTACAATGCCCGAATTGCTTTTGTGTCAAATAGGAGAATCATTAAAAGTTAGTCTTGAGTAACTTTTTACGAAACATCTACGCGTAATGACACTTGAAGTAGAAAATAAATTGTATTCATAACCTATAAAAATAAGGATTAAGGCCTTCATAACTTATTGAAGCATTCTCTGGTACTGGAGAATATTTTGTTTAGTTCGCAGAGGGTCTTAGGGCTAAATGGGGTGTAGCCATGGCATCTAGAGGTAAATGCCTACAAGTGAATTTGTTTATGCAGTCTTATATTGGCGGATTCTTTTAAAAGAAATTGAACTATTTTTACCATCTCATGTCCAATAGTGGTATATAAGCACAATTTTGTCAAAAAGGCAAAAGTTACTTATTACTTAAAACTTGCTTTTTACATTATTTATTGGGGTTTTCCTTATAAATAATTAAGTACATACAGACATACTTATCATGAATGACTTTATGACTGGTATACAGCAAATAAAATGATTACAAGACAAAGACCATATTTAGCAATTCGATGAGGTCATGATCAAAACTTATGATAACCCTTCTAAATCCAATCAGCTAATAACAACTGCCCCTAATAATGCTATCTCCTACACTATCCCTGATTGTCCTAACTCACTCCCATACACATCAACCTTGCCAACAGAAAGACATACAAATCACACAAGTACACTGACACTCACGCTAACTAAACAGCCATAATTTAATTAAGTATTTAGAATAGTGCTTCCGCCTACAATTTAAAATACTTAAACTCAATTAGCACATACAATAAACTAATTTATTAGGCAGAACTTGTAGGTACACCTGCAATTCCTTTAAAAAGTATTCCAAGGGAGGAGCCTAGTTACCTGTAGCACAGGTCCTCACGGGACCTATTTCAGGGACTAGTCTCTTCACAAAGTCTACTATGACTTAACAAGACTGTGAAATAGAGATAAGTAATTAGTTACTTAATACCTATCGTAATGTAACACTTTTGTCAATTCTGTGCTATTGTGAAGAGAAAATAAATGTTTATTATTGTTGTTAAAGATTCCTACTAAAAATGAAGAGCAATGATGCAAAATTTATGATTCGCACTTCTTTTAATTAAGGACAATTGTACTTGATACATTGAAGATTTTGCATGTCACTCATTGCACTTTAAAAGCTTGTCTCATACAGACCGTACCAGTTAATTTTATATAAGTATTTTTTTAAAGCTGTAATTTTTACACTAATTACTAGATATAGTAATACACCAGCATATTTGTACTTCTCCTGGTTTTATTTCGACAAGAAGACCTGGGGAGCACTTGTGTCATCAGACATAAATTGGCAACCGTGACAGGACGAAAAGTCACTCGCTAATTCCCAGCTGTTGCAGAGAAGCCACGCAGCGTGTCCAGAGTCCTGAGTTAGGACGCCAGTGCAGCCGATCTCCGCGAAAGCAGCTAGGAGCAGAAGCAGGCAGTCTACACCGGCCCCGGTTCGAGTCGCGCCCAGCATAGTCAGCATCGCCTCGAGCCGCAGCGAGCCATTCAGATAAGTGCCCTTCCTTCCTTAACCATTCTTTCTTTCCATCCATAATTTCTCCTTGATTGTTTAGGTCTCTATTTGTGTAAATAGTGGTTAATTTCCAGCATAGTTACTGATTACGTAGCATTCCTTTGTTCTCGGAACGTTACAAATCGTTCAGCATTCCACTGATTTCTTTCTTCCTGTAAATAATCTTCAAACTAAAACAAAAGTAAAGCATTATACGCTTTTTTCCGACACAAATTGTCACTATTTTAATGAATTTAATAGAAACTTGTAATAGTGTTTCTACCTCCAAATTTATTGTGTTGACCATTTTGCGTCCAAATCCCAATTTTGGCTATTTTCATCTTCTATTTCCACTCACATTTCACGCCGATCATTCCAGGGGATCGCGGGCATCGACGGGCTAGATTAATTCTGGTGCGTCGTACGTCACGAGATTCTGCATGAGACGGTAATACGAAGCCGCGAACCAAGACCGGTTTCTGCGTGCTCTCGGTCGGTACTCAGTTACTTTCAATTATTTATTGGTTGATTTTGCCTGTTTATCTAAAATATTTAATCACTTCCAATTCCGTAGTTATAGACGTGTAGGTACATCATTTCAAATCTGCCTTAATTGTAGTTCTATTCAAATTAAATCGAATTTGTTCTTTAAGTATAATTCGGTATGTCACAAAACGGAAATGGTGATGATGCCAAGGCATTGTCGTCACTGATAACAAGACGCAGTTCTATTAAAGGTCAAATCACTAAATTTCGGAATTATTTAGATCGGATTTCTCAATTAGAAACCTTAACTTCTACGGATATCACTGAGTTATCTCTTAAATTGAACAAATTTGAAAACATATCAATCAAGTTTGATTATTTACAAAGCCAAATTAAGGTTCTAAATTCCCAAAATTTGTCCGCTGAATTAGATGAGCGTGATAAAATTGATGAGGATTTCCTCTCTTCTATGGTCATTGCAAAGGGATTGCTTGAGAAGCATAGTAAGCTTTCACAGTCTTCAACTGAGTTAAATAATTCTCAAAATGTCAGTACTTATCATGCCGATTGCCATGATCATAATGAGAGCAGATTGTTGAAATTGCCTTCTTTGAAAATAAATAAATTCCGAGGCGAATTTATTTTTTGGCCGGAATTCAAGGACACATTCCTGTCCCTAGTTCACAACAATGCACGAATTAGCCCTATCAATAAGTACAATTATTTGTTGTCATACCTAGAGGGCGACGCCGCGAGAATCATATCAGGATTACCAATATCGGCAACTAATTACGAACATGCGTGTAATCTTTTGCTAGATCGCTACGATAACAAAAGATTGTTAACAACTCATCACGTGAATGCACTTTTTAATTTGCAACCTGTCTCGCGCGAGTCCGATCGTTCCTTGCGTTACATAATAGATAACGTTGTAAAGAATTTGCGCGCTCTTTCCGGTTTGGGGCAAGATACCGACAAATAGGACTTGCTTATTATTCATCTTGTGTGTTTAAAACTAGACTCACAAACACTCGCCAGGTGGGAAGAGTATCGTAATACGTTAGATGAAGACATCACATTTAAACACTTTCAAAAATTCATTTATTATCGGGCTGATGTACTTGAGTCATTAAATAAAAATAAACCTGATAATGTTCTTCCAAATAAATCGAATAATAACCACTCTAAATCGTCTCAAAATAAATCATCAAATGTCAGGTCGTTTGCATGCACTCAGCCGAGTACTTCACATACCTACACTTGTGCAACTTGCAAAGGTAGCCATAGGATATACGATTGTCCCTCCTTTAAAAACATGAGTGTCAAGGAACGCATTGCTGAAGTAGCCAGGTTGAATCTGTGTGCTGATTGTCTCAGGTCAGGTCATGATGTCAACTCTTGTCGATTGGGACCTTGCCGGGAGTGCAAACGTAAGCATAACACTCTTCTGCATATAGTCAGCAACAAGCAGTTAGATAAGCTGCCTGATTCTACTGTTTCAACTTTTTCTAAGCAATCTTTCAATCAAGTTCTTTTATCAACAGCAGTCATTGAGGTAATCAATCCAAATAAAAACATAAAAAAGAGAGCTCGTGCTATTCTGGACTCTGGAAGTCAGTCTTCCTTTATCACCGAATCCCTTGCTCAAATCCTTCAACTCGACTCTCGTCCTATACAACCTATCAATCTTATTGGTATAGGCAACAACTCTTCAGGTCAGATTACCAAGAGTTTCATTGCACAAATCAATTCTACAAACAGCTCATACAGCCTCACTATTAATTTATTACAACTAAAACAATTAACTGGACAACTTCCTAAAATTCCAGTCCAATGTGACAATTTCGATATACCCCCGAATATGGTATTAGCTGATCCCAGGTTTTATGAACCTTCTGATTTTGACGTCCTGCTTGGAGCCGATGTGTTTTGGGAAATACTAGGTTCACAGCAACTTTCTTTAGGCCCAGGATGTCCTAAGTTACATAACAGTAGTTTCGGTTGGCTTTTATCGGGGACCATACCTCATACAATTACAAACAATAATTCATCACATTTTCCAAATGTACATTGCAATCATTCTTCTATAACTAACTCATCATACGATGATATTCATAATGATTTAGTTAAATTCTGGGAAGTCGAAAATATCCCCTTTAAATCCTCTCTAAGTTCTATCGAAAAGGAATGTGAACAACATTTCATATCTAACACCACCCGTCTACCTTCCGGTCGATTTTGTGTCAGACTCCCATTGATTGACTCGCCGGACTGTTTAGGCGATACATACACAATCGCTAAAAAAAGATTTTTTAGTTTGGAATGTCGGTTTCATAAAGAACCTGATCTTAAGGATCAGTATGTCAACTTCATTCGTGAATACGAAGAGTTGGGTCATTTAAGGGAGTGTCCCACTATAAAGCCACAGCCATCTTATTATTTGACACATCATCCTGTTTACAAACAAGAAAGTGAGTCCACTAAATTGCGAGTCGTGTTCAATGGTTCCCTGTGCACATCTTCAGGACTATCAGTTAACCAACTTCAAATGGTCGGTGCCAATATGCAAGACTCACTCTTTTCTATTTTAATTCGTTCAAGGCAGCATCAGTACATTTTCGTAGCTGACATAGCTAACATGTACCGCCAAATCGAATTGCACGAGGATGATTGTAATCTGCAATTAATATTATGGCGCGAGAGTGAGCACCTACCCTTACGCACTTTACAGTTACGCACCGTTACCTACGGATTCGCCAGCGCTAGCTATCTCAGCACGCGTTGTTTATGGCAGTTGGGCGAAGAATGCAATGATCTTATGATTCGCGAAATCATACAACACGATATGTATATCGACGATTTAATTACGTCATCAGATTCCGAAACTGAATTGAAATATATACAAAAATCTGTCTCTCAAGCTCTTGCATCTGGTTGTTTTCCTCTGAGAAAATATAAATCAAATTCTCAGACTGTTCTCCAATCTCTTCCCATTGACACAAACGAAAACTTAGCGCTTAGCAGTTCTTCCAGCACCCTAGGTTTGGGCTGGAATCCAGATTCGGATAAATTTTATTTTTCAATTAATCTCGACCCCCAGGAACCGGATACCACAAATACAAAACGAATAATTTTATCCACTTCTTTTAAAATCTTTGTCCCTTTGGGACTTCTTAGTCCATGTGTCATTATTCCCAAAATGCTATTGCAACAACTATGGCTTGCACGTCTTATGCAAATCTGCTCGCAAGGTGGAAATCCATGTTTTTTGTGACGCATCACAGAAGGCTTACGGTTCCTGTGTGTACATGACCTCCGAGGATGACTCAGGAAGAGTTTACGCTCGTCTTTTGTGTTCCGAGTCAAAATTGGCTCCACTTCGACCTAATACATCCACCATCCCCCGTTTGGAACTGGCCTCAGGTTTACTAGGCGCAAGGCTCTGTCAATCCGTAATCGAGTCACTACGAGACCCAGTCCATCGCATCATATATTGGACCGATTCGAGTGTCGTTTTGGGTTGGTTACGCACAAGCCCAAGAAATCTAAAAACGTTCGTGGCCAATCGAGTTTCCGAGATATGCGAACTCACAAATGCAAACAGTTGGAGACACGTACCCACTAGCGAGAATCCGGCTGACTTGATAACTCGCGGTGTAAATCCCGACGAAATACAACACAAATCTTTATGGTGGTTTGGTCCTAAATTTTTATCTAAACCTGAATCGTCTTGGCCTGTATTACACAAGAAAATTTCAGAATCTGACTTACCCGAAATCAAATGTAACTCAATTATTTCACTACCTTCAGTAAATTTTATTTGTTTCGAAAGATTTTCTTCTATAATTAAGTTAAAACATGTATATGCGTATGTACTTCGCTTCATAAATAATTTCAAAAATGCTAAAAATAATTCCAAAATTACGGGAAATCTTACTTTAACTGAATTAAAACAATCATTTCATCTATTATGTTCTATATCTCAACAAGAGTCTTTTCCGGATGAATTTAATCAATTACGCATTGGCAAACAATTATCAAATAAATCTAAAATTTTATGCTTAGCACCATTTTTTGAATCCAAAACTAATCTTATTCGAGTAGGTGGGCGTTTAGATGCCTCCGAGTATACTTACAAACAAAAACATCCCATATTGCTACATTCATCTCATTACCTCACTAAGTTATGTTTTAAATACGAGCACTTACGTAATCTGCATGCCGGCCCACAGCTGTTACTGGCTTGCGTGCGCCAAAGTGTGTGGCCAGTGAACGGTAGGCAATTAGCGAGGCGCACCGTGCATCAATGCACTCTGTGCCGGCGCGCGGCAGGTAGAACGTTAGTCCCTATGATGGGTAACCTACCTTCTCAGCGCGTTTCTCCCGATTTTCCATATCAGGCCGTCGGCACCGATTTCGGAGGCCCTTTTTATATTCTAAACCGCAAAGGGCGCGGTGCTACTGTTATAAAAGCATATTTATGTATTTTTGTATGTCTACGTTATAAATGTGTGCATCTCGAGCTGGTTAGCGATCTTACAAAGGATGCCTTTATTCTTACGCTTAGAAGATTTAATTCTCGTCGCGGTAAACCTTCAGATAGCCTATGCTAAGGAAATTGGTTATTTCATTAAAGGCATTTCCACATCCTTATCCGACTTTGCAAATGAGGAACAAATAAATTTTCATTTTTCCCCTAATTATGGGCCGAATTTTAATGGGTTGTTCGAAGCAACCATAAAGTCTGCCAAATTTCACGTCAAGCGCGTCATGGGTAACACCCACCTCACATATGAGGAGCTGTCAACCCTATTTGCACAAGTGGAGGCCGTATTGAACAGTCGTCCACTGTGCCCCATTTCTTCCAACCCTCACGACCTCCTTTTCCTCACTCGTCACTATCTGATCGGCCGCCCACTCACCGCGCTGCCACCACCGCCTTCCATCGAGGACGCCCGCATCACATCACTTCAGCGTTATGCAAGACTAGAAAAAATTCGTCTTCACTTCTGGAGGAGATGGCAACATGAATACCTGCACGAACTGCAGTCTCGCAGCAAGTGGAGGAAGAATTGTCCAAAATTATCAGTGGGAGACATGGTCATCATACATGAAGAGAACTGCCCCCCTCTTTCTTGGAAAATGGGACGTGTTCATCAGCTGTTTCCTAGACCCGATGGCATATCCAGAGTAGCCGATGTACGGACGATACGAGGAATCCAGAGAAGGCCTCTGACCCGATTGAGTCCTCTACCCATGACTGACAGCGATGACTAATGATTATGGTCAGTTTAAAGCCATAATGGATGCTTTAAACGCGGGGGAATATGTTGAAGATTCCTACTAAAAATGAAGAGCAATGATGCAAAATTTATGATTCGCACTTCTTTTAATTAAGGACAAATGTACTTGATACATTGAAGATTTTGCATGTCACTCATTGCACTTTAAAAGCTTGTCTCATACGGACCGTACCAGTTAATTTTATATAAGTATTTTTTAAAAGCTGTAATTTTTACACTAATTACTAGATATAGTAATACACCAGCATATTTGTACTTCTCCTGGTTTTATTTCGACAAGAAGACCTGGGGAGCACTTGTGTCATCAGACAATTATTATTATGATAGGTTGTTTGCTAATTGCCTATTTAGAATTCTAAGAATAACTACTTATCTACAGTAGCAGTAGCAGTTGGTAAATTTTTCACTCTCTCTTATCTCTGACTGGCATCTTATGCCAGCCGGGAATAATTCAGTTTTAATATTAGACTTTTAAGTCAGTATAAGTTAATGTAAGAAATAAAACAAAATGGGTAGGTACTTAAATAAAATTCTATACATAAATATAACAAATAAAAATGATTTATTCTGATAAATGTGTGTTGTTCTTGCTTTAATCTTTGTCTTCAGTCTTGTTTTGCTGCTTATTGTTCATTTCATCTGAGCAAACCCAGCTTGTCATGCAAGTTTAGGATCTCATCAAGTGAACCAAAGGGTTCGCTCATGACTCCCTTTATTTGCAGGAATTCCTCTCTTAATGATACAAGAATGCTCTAGCAGTGAACTCGTTGCTGCTTCCTTCGCCTTCAAGCAGCCTTTGCAAACATCATAAATCATTTATTGCTTATACAATAAATACTTAGAAGACATAGTGGCACTTTAAAAGGATATATTTTTTTTAGATTTTTTTCTTACATTACAAATATTGTTTGAGACTACAAAATTTCAGTCGGTGGTCATACTACAAGAATGTTAATATAATATATGCCTACTACAAATCTTTATTATTATTTAACCTTTATTGAAAGCCAGGTCAAACATACTGCCGAGCGAAAAGTCTAGTAGATAAGATATTTGTTTGCCGAATAAAGATGTTCTTTCTTTCTTTTCTTTCTTCCTAAATTAAAGGGTATAAATAAATCTAATTGTACAACGTACGTAACCTTTTTATAAATATCACAATAAAAAGGTGTGAGTACTTACGTGCGTGTGCCCTTTAGCGCAATTTGTGACACTCTTTCAATACGTATTTCTGTTTCTACTTTCCTATAGCTACAAGACAATATCAAAGTAAATTATTGCAAAACTAATTGAAAACCTTTACTGAAAACCATTGAAAACGAATTACGAATTATTGTTATTTACCCTGACATTAATAGGGAGAAGTGTCACTGTCGTGTCACATGGCATACTTTTTATTGCCAGTAACAGAGAGAAAACACATTTTATTAAATATCTGTTTAATTCTAAGATAAATGCATGTTTTTTTACTTGATTGAGCTATTTTATAGTTGAATATACATAAAAACAATGTTAATACTTTAAATAAAGTATAAAAATGAACAAAAATATGAACCGGTAGAGTATGTACCGGTTTCTAATTATTTCGTGCGGCAACCTTCTCGCCAAATATGTATTGCGATGGGAAATTTTGTGGCCATTTTACGATTTTTAGAGAATCTCTAGCAGTTCTGCGAGAAATATGGCTGATGAATTGATTTCGGAGCAATTCATCGAAATGGCCATTTTAAACCTGCAGGTTTTGGCTGTACCCGAGGCTTGATCTGATTTTAAACTAAATATTTTTAACCGACTTAAGAAAAAGAAGGAGTTCATCAATTTGATCCGAATGTTTCTTTTTTAATTATTTTACGGCTGCAGGTTTAAAATGGCCACTTTGATGAATTGCTCCGAAATCAATTCATCAGCCATATTCCTCGCAGAACTGCTAGAGATTCTCTAAAAATCGTAAAATGGTCACAAAATCTCCCAATTCCTCTTCAATTCAATTCAAATCGCAAAACATATTTGGCGAGGAGGTTGCCGCACGAAATAATTAGAAACTGGTACTCAACCGGTTCATATTTTTGTTCATTTTTATACTTTATTTAAAGTATTAACATTGTTTTTATGTATATTCAACTATAATATAGCTCAATCAAGTAAAAAAACATGCATTTATCTTAGAATTAAACAGATATTTAATAAAATGTGTTTTCTTTCTGTTACTGGCAATAAAAAGTATGCCATGTGACACGACAGTGACACTTCTCCCTATTAATGTCAGGGTAAATAACAAGAGTTCGTACTTAATTAGTTTTCAATGGTTTTCATTATAGGTTTTCAATTAGTTTTGTAATAATTTACTTTGATATTCTCTTGTAGCTATAAGAAAGTAGAAATAGGAATACGTATTGAAAGAGTGTCACAAATTGCGCTAAAGGGCACACGCACGTAAGCACTCACACCTTTTGATTGTGATATTTATAAAAAGGTACGTACATTGTACAATTAGATTTACTTAAACCCTTTAAATTAGGAAGAAAGAAAAGAAAGAAAGAAAATCTTTATTCGGCAAACAAAAATCTTATGTACTAGACTTTTTTCGCTCGGCAGTATGTTTGACTTGGCTTTCAATAAAGATTAAATAATAATAAAGATTTGTAGTAGGCATATATTATATTAGTATTCTTGTAGTATGACCACCGACTGAAATATTGTAGTCTCAAACAATATTTGTAATGTTACAAAAAATATAAAAAAAAAAAAATTCTTTTAAAGTGCCAGTATATCTTCTAAAATATTGTAGTCTCAAACAATATTTGTAATGTAACAAAAAATCTAAAAAAAATATATTCTTTTAAAGTGCTAGTATATCTTCTAAGTATTTATTGTATAAGCAATAAATGATTTATGATGTTTGCAGAGGCTGCTTGAAGGCTAAGGAAGCAGCAACGAGTCCACTGCTAGAGCATTCTTGTATCATCAAGAGAGGAATTCCTGCAAATAAAGGGAGTCATGAGCGAACCCTTTGGTTCACTTGATGAGATCCTAAACTTGCATGACAAGCTGGGTTTGCTCAGATGAAATGAACAATAAGCAGCAAAACAAGACTGAAGACAAAGATTAAAGCAAGAACAACACACATTTATCAGAATAAATCATTTATAAAGATAAAGATAATTTATTTGCCAAACATGTGTTACAAGATATTACATTCAGTTTCGTCCAATCATGTTTACTACCACCGGTGTGCAAATTTTGTCAGAAAAGCTATCATCTATCATAATAATACTATAAAAAATATACCTACTTAATCTATAAACATTTTACGATTTACTATGAAACAAAGTCAATTTACAGTTTATCAGATAAGAAATCCTTAACACTATAATAACATTTATCCATCAAAAATAACTTAATTTTCTTCTTAAACAAAGTCAAATTTAATTCTTTATATTGTTTTGGTATTCGACGCTTGACTGCCGAACGATCAACAACTTGTTTGGTGCCTGAAGATGCCTCGTGGAGAGGCGAAACACGTGTCGCGTATGCGGTGTCCGATATTGCTGCAGCCGCAGCGGATGCAGCAGTATCGGAGGGAGCATGCATCAGCTATTGGTGGCGGGTGCACACGGGCTGTTGGTGGCAGGTATGCTGGGACTAACAGTAGTGGGTGGGCGCCGGCCGGCAATAGTTTGCATGAACTAACTGGTGGCGGAATTGCACAAAGTAATTCAAATCATGTAGTATTTTGGTATTTTATTAAATATTATCGGTGCCATACATAATACACTATCATGTAATAATGCAGTTTTAGATGAATGTATGCACAATTTGTCCTCACGACGGTTTCTTTCTACTGTTTCAGACAATTTAGGAAACAGGTGAGGATTACTCTTTACAAATATAGCTGTTTCTAATATATATAATGACGGGAGTGTTAGAATCTTATATTTTTAAAATATCGGTTCACAACTATCTATACTTTGTAGTCCGAACATTGCTCGAATACAGCGCTTTTGCACTTTAAATACTAGATCTTTATCGGTGGAATTTCCCCAAAAAATTATGCCGTATCTAAGGACTGATTCAACTAGGCCATAGTATGCAGTTATTAGTGCATCAGTATTTACTTCATTAGATAGTCTATACAGGGCATAAGATGAACTACTAATCCGTTTACAAAGACTTTCAATTTGTTCTTTCCATTTTAACTTACAATCGATTATTATTCCAAGAAATCGAGTAGATGGAACATTCGATACAGTGTTGCCCTGATATTCTATGTTAAAATTGTCCGCTTTTTTAGGTCTTTGAGTAAAATGAATAATGTTAGTTTTATCAAGGTTTATTTTCAAATTATTATTATCAAGCCATGTTATTATTGAGGCTAATGTTGAGTTAACCTCGAATTTATATGATTTTTTGTCTGTGCATTTAACTGTTACTGTACTATCATCAGCAAAAAATGTTATACTTTGTTTAATATTAATAGGAAGATCGTTAATATAGATAATGAAAAAGAGAGGCCCTAAAACACTACCCTGTGGAACTCCATATGATACACATCGTTCATTCGTCACGAATTCGAACAAAAAGAATCCAACTGAAGGAAAATTTCATTAATAGCGTCAGAAGACGATTAGCCTAGTGGTCTAAGCGATGGACTGTGAATACAGAGAACGCTGGTTCAAATCACAGCCACTTATAGTGTTTTTTAAGTTTTGAAAGAAGTTTCTAGATAATACTTGACTAAACAGAAAAGAAAATACGGAACAGAAAATGAGTGAGAGAGGAAACGTTTCCGCGCGTGTGACAGTGCAGTGACGTTTTAGCGCGTGTGACAGTGCAGTGACGTTTCCACGCGTATGACAGTGCAGTGACGTTTCCACGCGTGTGACAGTGCAGTGACGTTTCCGCGCGCTTGACAGTTGGAGTGCAAAGAGGACTGACGCTGTCAATTGTGAGTACTGCTTGTATTGTAAATAAAGGCACCGTTTCATAGGATTGTTGTTTCCTTTCCTATCCCCAACCCACTCTCGTGACAGTATGTTCACCGATTATTCGAAGACGCCTGGAATCATTTGGAAATATTTTTTTTTGTTTGAAAGTATATACTTGTCAGGTTGTACCATAGAAAATCAAAATCGGTGTGGAGTCGGTTTGAAAAAATATTGTAAAAAAAGTGTTCCGTATTAAAATCAGCGCTTTGGTAAACCGCCACCCATCGGCACATAGCTAGCTGAGCTAGTAACAGCTGCTTACAGCAATTCTTAGTAGTTGTTTTTATTTGTAGA
The DNA here is from genome assembly GCA_943193695.1 of Acrobasis suavella. Classification (NCBI taxonomy): domain Eukaryota; kingdom Metazoa; phylum Arthropoda; class Insecta; order Lepidoptera; family Pyralidae; genus Acrobasis; species Acrobasis suavella. The sequence continues at coordinate 12,524,006 of OW971929.1, forward strand.
TATATGTTATTTGTAATGGTTATGATTGCCAAATAAAGCTTTTCTTCCTTTCATATGATTCCTTATTAATTGTGCAGTGCGAGACGAGACTGGCGGACGACATGGTCAATGCTATTTTCGAAATTTTTAAGTAAATAGCCCTAAATTGGCAATATGCCGCGAATGATATCCCGTAAATTCGTGGCATGGCATGGCATAAGCACACTCCCACGCGCGTGCACCAGCGCACGCAACAGCGCGCGCTCACGCGTATATACGAGACCGGGCGGGACAGTCTTAAAATCGCACGCTGAATATCGTGTGGTGTAATAGGCGCTTTAGTTTGTGTGGTTTTGACATATTAAAGTCAGGATATATTCTGTCTAATTTGTGATATTAAATGTCAAAACTCAAAACCACAACTAACATGACATTTAGCAAGATCGTGATAATTGCCATATATTTCACTATTTTCCTCCTTTGGAAAAAGTTTAGTAAAAGAAAGAAAGATAATCTTTATCCGGCAAATAAAATCCTATGTACTAGATTTATATCTATTAAATGTGCCGAAAGGGCGGCGAGCTCAGCTTTGTGCTGCGGTGTGAACTACAGCGCTGATTTTTAGCTGGTACCAAGTGATTCAGAGGTTAGATAGCTTTTAAAGAAAGCAATAAATTAACATATAACATTGACAATACGATATTACACAGTACCCACGTTACTCCCCGACTATTTAATTAAACCTAAAAACATGAACAAATTAATATTCCTGTCTTCACCTATTTAGGCACTAAAGTTATATTACCTTTATACTGAAATGAAATTAAAAAGTAATTTGAGGACTGGTTTAGAAAGTATTAATGGCAGTACCATAAATTTGCTGTGAAAAGGTAAATGTTTTAATATGTTAACGAGGATTGTAGTGTCATGGATTGAAACCTATATCATATGTTTATTGTACCAAATGCTAATTAAATTTAAAAATTCTAATTCAACTGTAAATCATTCTCACATCAGCGTTATCTGACCAGTGGCCTAAATCACCTTTAAATTTTGATGAAATGAAATGCAGGGATTATATTTATACTTACTATATTTATCTCATATATTATATGTATGAGAGCAAACAGAATTGTGTTAACAATTTAAGGGATGGATCTCACTTGTCGCTCAGGACTGTCATTTGCCAAAGCGATAGAAAAGTGATGTTCCGTGCTGACAAGTGAGATCCAACTCTAATTAGATAAAGAACGCTGTATAGTCTAACTCTTCATTTGGAATCTTACTTTTTTTTGCTAATAATTACCTGCATTAACTGCAACAAAGATAATATAATAACTAACGTAACAGATACCCAACACCATAGAAACTATTGGAGGGCCCGAAAGTAGGCAAAACTGGAGTTGCCAGTAGGCATACAGAGATGGCAGCACACACGACTAGCAAAAAAAGTGGTAAAGAAAGTGTTGAATATGCTTTAAAAATATTTATTGCATTTTGTATAAGTCATATTTAATTAATTAAACCTAGTAGTATTTTATTTAAATAACATTGTAGTACTTGATTGTTTTAATAAATAGTGATGGAGCCATCTAGTGACAAGTAAGAGAAATAATAATGATTATTAGACGATAGCAAAGATAATATAATTACTAACGTAACAGATACCCAATGCCATAGTAACTATTGGAGAGCCGCGACATTTCATAAGTCTGTTGATTTCGGCTTGGAAGCACCAGGCCTTTGTAGTTTAAATTCGCACTCCAAACCCCAGAGCGTTTCGGCCGGTTTCCCCACAGGCAATTGGAGTGAGTATTATCGATTAAGTGAGTTTACAAATGCATGTTGATTTTGGCCAGGAAGCACACAGGCTTTTGTAGTTCAAACTCATACCAAAATCCAGAGCGTATCGGCCGGTTCGAGCCCTACAGGGTATTAGATTAAGTGAGATTATATATGCCTGTCCATTTCCGCCAGGAAGCATTCTGGATTTTATTGGTGGATCTTATAAGTTTTTTAAATGCTGTTAAAATAATTTACGCGAAGTTTATACAAGTTAGGTATACTGGATATATACAGCTAAAAAACATTTTGTAGTATAAATACATAAATAGTATAATCTATTGTTGTACACATATAAAATCATACATCAAGTAGGTAATTATTTAAAAACCCCGACTGCGAGATTATTTGTAGTTTTCATCTATGATAAATCATAGTATTTGTGATAAAACAACATAACTCTCAATCGATTCGTCTTGAGGAGTACTTTAACCTTTTTAGGTCATTGTTATAAATACAAGCTTGTAATAATTACTTATTAAGGTTATCTATTCCATGTTGGTCTGTGAGAAAACAAAAATCTTAGAATGTATTAGCTGCTTTTCGTCCAACGCAGATACATACATACTATGACGTCTCTATCCCTAATGGGGTCATTTCATGTCAATATAATTTTAAAAATACCTTAAAAATAAATGTTTGGTGTCTTTGCAAACGGAGCATGTTGAATACTTGAGATACTTTTAAGCGGTGAGAATGACTTTTTTATATGGTTATACATTATCTTTGTTTTATTGACTCTTTTTTTCGCCGCCGACGATTCGCCGCATAATTCTTTACATTGTATATATTTGACTCGTCCGTAAGATAGAAGAAGGAAGTAATTTTAAAATCTTTCATCCACCCTCATAGCATAACATTCACAGCTTCCTCACTCATTTTTACGAATAAAACAACTTAGGTACGATAACTATAAACTCGCTTGGAAGCGTAATAATAGTAATCAATCACTATTCTAAAACAAACCAATTCAAGCACGTGCCAATGTAAATAAATGTCATAATATAGGTAGGTATATTGTGCCGATGTCGTCCTGTTTCAAGTAAAACAATGAAAATGGTACTATCTCTTTTACTCTTTGAATAAATTATATAACGTGTTTAGCTTGCTTTTTTACAATGACCGAACGCGCACCGAAAAGCTCCGAGTATTAACCCGGCGTTTACACACTCGCGCTCGCGCTCGCATTGGCACTCGTCACCGACGAAACATTCGTGAACGAGTACCGAGTGCCGACGCGAGTGTCCGTTCACACACTCGCGGAGCATTCAGTTGAGCGCTGATCCGCGAACTTGGAGGAGGTAAATAGTTGCACGACTATTTTAACGTATTCCGCAAGGAAATGATAAAATACAGTTTCTAAACTGTAGAATGCTGTCGTTACTCCAATACACGAATGCGTAACCACAGCAAAATGTTGCGCCTTAGAGAAATGAGAGTATTACAGATAGTTCATAGTAAGCCTTATATTGTTCAAATATAGCGAAATTCGTTCATGTTGTATTTTCGAAGTTATTCGAGAAAAACTGATTTTGCTGGAGTAACGTTACCCCAGCAAAATGTTTTTCAAAAAAAGCGCTTAGCCTAGAATCAAGTATATGAAAAGACAGCTCTTAATGAGTTGTAAATGTATACCGATTGCAAAATTTGTTCATCTTATACTTTTTGAGATTTTCAAGATTTTGCTGGGGTAACGTTTTGCAATTTTCCATATCTCGAAAACTGTTAGTAGCAGAATTTTGAAAAAAATACTGTTTTGGACTTCATTTGTTCAAATTTGTTTAAAAATAAGTATTCCGATTCATCAACAAATATCGAAGTACTCGTAATTTATTATTTAAAAAAATCGGAAAATTCCGGTTTACTCGTAAACTAGTACATTTACTAACAAATAAAAAGCAGTAACATATACGTATGATATACCCTTCTAACGTGTACAAATTCGGATGAACAAACATTACGCGATATGAAGATATAAAGGAATTTGATCGAATTCCTAGTGATTTAACTTTGGCCATCGAATACGCAGTTCTCTCTAAACACAAATAGATAAACTATAGTGAACATATGTGTTCATTTTGTTACAAAACATGCCTGATAGTTTCGGCTTCAAATCTCGGATGGAATAAAAGTTATTAAACAAACAAGAAAATATCATCAATTCTTCTACAAACCGACTAAATAACGGAGGCTACGAAAAAGCGGCCGTTTCATACTTGGGCGTAACCATCTCAAAAAAATGGTATAATGGTCTTTTTTTGCTAGTACAGTCGCATACAAAAAGGTTCTTACGTTTGGTGGATAAAGAAAATACATGAGCATGATTATTCGTTATTCAAATTACTGTTTGTAATTGTATGCTATATAACTTAAACTAGGAAAATAGCAGATAAATTGAGTATTATTAAACAAGTGTACTTTTATCACTAATTGAAAACTTAAATAATTAAATGCTTTCAGTACCAACTTAAACACATTTACAAAAGTTAATTAACTTTTCTTAGTAAAAAATACTTAGTGTACTGAACGATACAACATTTCAAATATTATAATTAGTAATTAAGCTATATATTACACACACTATAAACAAGTTAATGAAAAAATAAAAATACTCACCATTTTTAAATATAATAGCGCAGCACAACAGCAACGTTCCAGGTCTCACAATGGTTTGGTTTGACTAACATGACTCATGGTAGAAAAATGTATGCCTGTGCTTCGCGGCGTTGGGGGAAAGAGACGCCTATATAGTGGAAAGCGGGACAGAACTGTAAAACAAACTTCTTGTGTTGGACACCGTGACATGTGATCAAATTTTATGCATTTCAATATTAATATAATTTTTGTTTCTTTTACAAAAGGACTCGAGCATAGTAATCATCTATTAATTTACAACTGTTATTATTAAATACTTAGTTTTAACTATGTTTCTGGTTACCTCATACTAATGACGACAAGGAATTTTAAATCTGTCTCGTAGATAATAATAAAATATAATACTCGTATTTATTGCTTTGTTTGAGTACAGCCATAGAGTTGTCAACCCTATTGCTAAAAACTAATAAGTCGCAAATGTATGAATTCACACCAAATAATACTATAGTAAATATACTTAAAACATTTTAAATATCGGCTACATGAATATTATTCTGCTCGACTGTACTTTTTATCGGTTATTAGGTTGCTAATTTGCGTAGGAAACCCGCAAGTATGAAACGGCCGCTTTTTCCTAGCCTCCGTTATTTAGTCGGTTTGTAGGAGAATTGATGATATTTTCTTGTTTTTTTAATAAGTTTCAATCCATCCGAGATTTGAAGCCGAAACTTTCAGGCATGTTTTGTAACAAAATGAACACATATGTTCACTATAGTTTATATATTTGTGTTTAGAGAGAACTGCGTATTCGATGGCCAATGTCACACGTAGGAATTCGATGAAATTCTTTTATATCTTCATATCGCGTAATGTTTGTTCATTCGAATTTGTACACGTTAGAAGGGTATATCATACGTATATGTGCCTGCTTTTTATTTGTTAGTAAATGTTCTAGTTTACGAGTAAACCGGAATTTTCTGATTTTTTTAAATAATAAATTACTTCGATATTTGTTGATGAATCGGAATACTTATATTTAAACAAATTTGAACAAATTAATGCCTATAAACAGTATTGTTTTCAAAATTCTGCTACTAACAGTTTTCGAGATATGGAAAATTGCAAAACGTTACCCCAGCAAAATCTTGAATATCTCAAAAAGTTTAAGATGAACAAATTTTGCTATCGGTATACATTTACAACTCATTAAGAGCTGTCTTTTCATATACTTGATTCTAGGCTAAACGATTTTTTTGAAAAACATCTTTATGGGGTAACGTTACTCCAGCAAAATCAGTTTTTCTCGAATAACTTCGAAAATACAACATGAACGAATTTGCTATATTTAACCTACAATATGAGGCTTACTATGAACTAAGTATCTGTAATACTCTCATTTCTCTAAGGCGCAACATTTTGCTGGGGTTACGCATTCCCAATACACCATGTTGACAACCAAATTATCGATAAAGGTGTAGATTTATTAAAAATTATTGCATTAATTTATTTATATGTAGGTATCGTACATGTATACAACGTGGAAAGGACATGCCCGTTATAAATCGAACCACGGGCTAAAATTAGAATAATAATAAAACAATAATGCCATTTCCGTACAAAAGTGTCCAGCCGCCCGGCAATTTGTATGGGAATGTTTTTTATTGGTTGTTATTTTAATTTCATTATACTATAGTGATCTAGTATAGCCCGGTGGTTCGATTTATTACGGGTATATCTGTTCCACATTGTATGTATATGGAAAATATATATTATTTTAGTTATCGTTTTTTTATGTACTATTTATTCTACTTTTATCTTGTAACCCACATTTAGACTATCTGTATAAACCGAAGGTTGACTGGTAGACAACGCTTTTTGCGTTAAGTTCGACTATTGTTCTCTGTATACACTTTGTATTTCATGAACAAAAAGATTTAATAAATAAAAATATGCCATTTTTGAAACGCGGAGTCACCTATATGAATGGTTTTTCATACAAAAAACCGTTCAATAAGTGACTCCGCGTTTCAAAAATGGCACTTCTGAATGGCGAGTACCTAAGTACGCGAGTGTGTAAACGGCTAGTTCGCCTCGCTATTCGCCTAGCTCGCGTCCGCTTTGACTCGCGCCCGAAAAAACCGCTCTCAACGCGAGCGCGCGAGCGCCGTGAATGACGAGGCGAGCCGCGAGGCGAATAGCGAGTGTCCGTTTACACACTCGTGCTCGTGACTCGCCTCGCCACTCGCGCGAATGTGTAAACGCGGCATAAAGTAAAACAGCTACAATATCCAGTTTGAACTGAAGTGCGATTTCTGAAACGCGGAATCACCTAAACGTATGGTTTTAGTATGGGAAAACCATTCGTTAGGGAACTCTGCGTTTCAGAAATCGTACTTCTGGATGAGCTACTCGGGAATTTATAGTTGCATTAACGATATTTTTCTGCTCCACTAACCCGTAGAGCTCGGCCCGGCCGAAACGCTCTGGGCTATGGAGTGTGAGTTTCAACTTCAAAAGCCCGTGTGGTTCCTGGCCGAAATCAACGTGCATTTGTAACGACACTTGATTCATATTTACTTACACCAATAATCTGTGGGGTTCGGCTGTCGGCTGGCCGAAACGCTCTGGGATTTGGAGTGCGAATTTTAAGTACAATGGCCTGTGTGCTTTCTGGCCGAAATCAACAGGCTTATGGAATGTCGCTGGAAAGCCTATAAGTAGGCAATTTTAGTACCAGCTGCTTTCATAAAGATGGCAGCACACACGACTAGCAAAGCCGCGAAAGCATATTGTAAGTATTTAACAGCCGTTACTAGATGGCATTATTAAGAAAACGCATGTTTAGGCAAAAGATCGATAAGCTGGGAATAACCTGTATTATTATTATCTGACTTACGCATATGTCAAACGTTTGATAACGTCAGAATTTACAGATTGGGACAGTGTTGGGCAAAATTTAGTCTGACTAATGTTTGATGACTATGATTAAATCTGTCAATCATGATTGATGACTAATAATAATAACTAAATTAGTTTAGTCAGTTCATGGTGATTAATGATTGATTAGTTTTAGTCTTAGTCATTTCATCATGACTAATATGTATGATTGATTTTTTTCGTAGCACAAACAATGGCTAAGTGTCTCGCTACATTTATGCCGCCCCTTGCTGTTTCGCTGGCTACCATACTACACAACTTGTCGGGCTTACATTCGAGTACATTGCGTTTTTAACGTACGATGTGCATATGATGACATTGCGCTTTTTTAATTCATTTTTCCCGACTGCTAAAGTAGTGTAATTTTTTTTTTAAATTAATTTTTGGTTGTTGTATAAATTGAAGGGAAGCCCTTTGGAGAAGTTGATGTTATAATATATGGAACATTTTCTAAAATGTAAACATAGACTTGTCAATTCGTATGTTACCGAGTCGAGGCGATGGTGTCATTTTTGTAACGCGGTGTCATCATTCGTTTAGGTGACTCCGCGTTTCAAAAATGGCATATGTCAGCACACTAGCTTCCTACCTCTTATTACGATCGGTGGGGCAAGTGCGGTCGGGATGACTCGATCCGCCTTAGCTTAAAATGCCTGGACCGATTTAAAAAAAATCTTTTTTTGTTTAAAAGGGTATACTTTCCAGGTGGTACCATGGAAATTTTATCAAAATCGGTCGTGTAGTTTGGGGGTGAAGTCGGTTTTTAGTTTTGAAAAATTATCGTCCGTCATATATTATATCACCTACTATAATATTCACCTACCTAGTTATGTGATTTTTTCATCATAAATAAGTATTAAACGTACTACGTTTAATACTTATTTATGATGAACGTTTAAAAAAACTTAAATTTGGATCGCAATCCAAACATTGCAGTTTTTTTTTTGCTTTTTTTTCTACGACGACAAAGTTGGTGAACACAGATAAACGAACCGCGTATGCGTCACTGCTTTTTAATCCAAAGATTTAGAAGTCATCCCTGCTGAATTTCCCCCTTCAGAGCGGTCGCAATGCGAAGGTATATTTTCAATACCTACACGCGGAGTGAGACAGGCCTGTTTGCACCAAGTTTATTCCAGAAACAAAACGCAACGTAGAAAGACACGATTACACGAAATATATACTTACGATTTTGTTAGTAAATAGAAAGAAATGTTGGTTGATTATGTCGTATTATAAAGTTTGTATAATAATTTCTGATTCGGTTTTGGAATCCTGTGATCTAAAGTCTACACGTATCATTTGTAATATCTATGCTTACAAGATGCCTACGAATAAGCTAAGAAAGTAAAGACGGTGCTGCCATCATTAGTAATCTCGCAGAAAACATTTAAAGAAACAAAATGCCATCTAGTGACATGATTAAAAACCACTAATTGTGCTTTTTTGACAATTATTTCTGAATTTTGTAAAAGTGACAAAGAAAGTGCTGAATAAGCTTTAAATTTTTTTATTGAATTTCATATAATTCATATTTAATTAGTTCGAGTACTACTTTATTCAAATAATAGTCATAAAAGTTTTTAATATTTTAATTGAAACCATCATCTAGTAGCGCCATCTAGTGACGACAGAAGGGAAATAATTATGTTTATAAGGCGATGGGTAGGCATGTGAGAAATCAATAAAAATGTAGCTTCATTATACTTTGTAAAAAAAGTGTTCCTAAATAAATTTATTAAAGGAACTTTATGATATTAATTTTTAATTGGAATTAGTATGTCGATTTACCAAAACATTATAAAATAAATAGAGATGCAGATGACAGATAGAGGAAAAAGTCATGACTCTTTTGCGTCAGTCAGGTAAAAATATAGTAAACAAAAAAGCGCAATGTACATCGAAAACAAAATATATGACTTCTGTGCAATGATCGTACCTCACCTGATAATGTTTTCGGCCGATATTACATCATCATTTTATTCATCATATTTATATTATGTCATACCTGTCAAATTCTACGATCATATTTATAGAATGTTCTAATTCATATACTACTTGTATATTCTAAATCTTTGTTCTAATACAAGTTCTATATTACACCTAGGGTCATATTATCAAGATGGATACCGCCAGTTCTGCGAGGAATATGGATAATGAATTGATTTCGGAGCAATTCGTCAAAGTGGCCATTTTAAACCTGCAGTAATTAGTTACTCAGTATGACACTTGTCAATTTGAAGTGTTTCTAATATGTGTAATTGAATTACCCGAGCAAAGTATTATATCATCTTATAAAATATTAAATGGATGAACCACACGAAATACTAATTAGCTAAGTTAGTTAATATTTTAATGGGGAAGGCAGCTGTGGTTCCTAACCTAAAATTAGAGGTGGGCTGGATTAGGTAAAACCGAGACCTCTTCCATTAAATACTAATACTTAAAAATTCCTAATGCAAATACCTAATCCGAATATTCCTTTCTAATCCCTGCTATTCGCAGCCAAAATTCAACCACTACGTATCGATAATTGTAATAATGTTGAATATTCTCGTCATCAAAGAACACTGATCCTTAAAGTTATTAGAAATTAATAAATTAATGAGTTAAATTAATGCTAATGATTTCAATAGCATTCTGTGGATGAAATAATTACATAAAGGCAGTCCTAATCCAGACAATACCACTGGCGAATATGTTTTCGCAATAGATTTTCTATTTTATTTCTAATAACTATCAGTGTTCTTTGATGACGAAAATATTCAACATTATTACAATTATCGTCACGTAGTGGTTGAATTTTGGCTGCGAATAGCAGGGATTAGGAAGGAATATTCGGATTAGGTATTTGCATTAGGTATTTTTAAGTATTAGTATTAGATGGAACTGGAAGTCTACCACCAACACTTATAAAACCATTCAGAAACAAGGCAGTTGAGATGCAGTTTTTAAGCAGGTCAAAAGCAGGACAACTTTAAATCGTACCATGACGTTCATAATGCTGAACGTTTTTTGAATGGTTATTCCTGAATGGTGAACTGTTTGTTGTTTCTGGCTTGTTTTGGTGATGAGACTGCGAAGACGTTCAAATCCTTGACAAAAAAATATTATTTTTACCGGTTTTTTTATTTACGTAAATCAAAATTATTTCTTTCATATTTTATTTAAATATCTTAAAGTTAGTGTTATTTACTTTGTATGCTTTTGATTATGTACATAAATTTAATTTGATATTGACCATTAAAAATGGCTAAAATTTTAATGAGTGCGAAAAAAATTGTGAGTGATAGTTTTGAACGGATGTTTGCGTCTGGTTTTCGAAATTATAAATAAATCGTAAATTCGTGAAAACATAAATGTTTTATGTTTTTAATGCTGGAAGCCGAGCAACCACCTGACAAAATATATCCATCACTTCATATTATAGTGCTTTTTCGAATTGCCGTGATAAATAGTTATTATACGATGGTAACGACTAGTGTTTGGAAGTTAATTTTATTGTGGGCTTCATCGTAAAAAAGCACAGTGTCTTGTCATAAATATATTTTATAAATAACCATGTCGTAAGTAACATTTTAACTACATACCTATTCAAAGTTTATATTTAGATAATTATGTGTTCAAACTTGCAGCTTCTTCACTAAGTGCTATTATAAATAACAAATATATACAGACAAAGTAAGTTCGAGACTAACTCAACGAGATAAAGGCTAGGTTTTAGTAAGTACGCAGTGATTGTAGTGAACAAAGAATTTTATTACAAAGTATGGGTATGTATTTGATATTCGTAGATTGCGACATGAATCTAAACTATTATTTTCTTTCAGGTAAAGAAGTGTATGTAGTTGTAATTTTAATAAATAACTTATACTTAAGAATGTGTTGTTATTTGTTTTCGTGTGTGAATAAATATTTTACAAGGATTAGCATTGTTATTACTTACAAAAAAATATGTTACGTAAGTTGGAATAACTTACTATTTTTCACATAAGTTGAACTAAAATAATGAAGTAATATATCTTACATTGTTTTTAAAATCCAAATTTCCAATAAAATGTATTAAGTAGGTCCCATGGTAGCGTTACTTCAATTATCTACTAACTGTTTTGTAAAAATCTAAAGTAAAGAAAAAACATATTCATATTCACAAGAAAACCAACTGAAATCCTCCATATAAGTTACTGGAAAGTAACTTTTTAAGGATCGCTTTATTTGACACTTGAGACGCGCAATAATCGTTTTTGTGCTGTCAAATAGACGTGATGGTAGGAATAGTCCATACTAAAAAAGGTGAATGGTTTTGTGACGTCAACCAAAACAATCCTGTTTAAGGCCTGCTATAAAGGTGTCATGGTTGCATTAAACAATACAGTTCAGTTTAAGTGCTGCTATAAGAGATGACGGTAGGCCTGCAGGTCTCGGTTTTACCTAAGCCAGCCCACCTCTAGTTTTAGGTTAGGAAATCCTGATCACTACTTCGTCTATGGTTAGGAACCACAGCTGCCTTCCCCATTTAGTTAGAATAGAAAGTCCTTTTTACTGAAAAGAACAAGCATTGGCACAGAATAAGTACTAGGCAGTGGTAACACTAAGCGTGACGTAGTCTTGTGCCAACTCTATATGAGAATAGCCGTATACAAATTTGTACCTTGTTTTATAAACAATGCAAGGCTAAAATCGGCTCGATTCCTTTCTCTTTCCTATCTGTCCTTGACAATATTATCTTATTTGTGTTCACTTCACAATCTTGACAGGCACATTCCTGTGGCTGTGATGATAAATAATCTAAAATCAATACATAACACATACGACGTGGCGATTTGATCGTAAATAATCATAATCTAATCCACCCAAAACGAATGGGTTGTTAAAAGGTAGACTGGTTCAGCAAGCCAAAGCCAGTTTCTGTGGTTCTGTACGAACAACTATCTCTTCACTTGTTACCTTTGCACTTTAGTGTTTAAATTTTCTTATGTCTATCAATAGCGGAGTATCAAAGTCCACTTTGGATAACAACGTAAGTTACAAGTACAAATAATTAATTAAATTATTAATTACCTGTTGGCTTTGATTTGAATTTGGAATGTGATACAATTATCTATATATACCTGTGCATAGCTCCTTACCTATATTTATATCAAGTAAGTACATAAGTAGTTATCTACTTAAGTTTATACCATATTTTAAAGTATATTGATATTAAAATTTTAATGATTTATGCATATAACTATTGGTGGGAAACGTTTCTCTATAGATTTTCACCCTTTGCACAAAAGGGTGTTAATTGGCTCCATACTTACATCTTGTTTAAAGGGCGAAAATTAATACCTGTGTAAACCTGGAACTTGACATCAAAAAATTGATTTTTGAATGTCTCTACCCGGTACATACTTAATTGTACCAACTTTTTATCTTTTGTACCTAAAGACATACCTGACCTGAAACCTGACTTTGAGAATTCTTTTTTTTTTCAATTGTGTTATATGTTTAAACTCTGTACTTGTGTATGCCAATTTTTTTTTCGTTTTATTTCTTAAGGGTTGCAGAATATGCAGGACAAGATAAGAAATCGATTTTTATCAATTGTATATGTTTTTACTCCCTATGTATTTGTACCATTTTTTTTTTCGTTTGTACCTTAATGTGTTCAGAGATACAGGGTTGCAAAATACAAAATTTCAAGATAGGCTAAAAATATTGCGATTGGAGTTGGATTCGTCATCGTTCATACTCGTTTAGCATAAAAAGTTTCGTTTGTATGGTACGCCTCAGAAGTGGAGTCCCAATTTCTCATACTAATTGTAAGAGAAATAGTGAATTTATTTTTGAGGCTTACCGTACCTCAAGGGGTTCAAACAAAGAAGGCTTGCAAAACTGCGAAACGGTTTTTCGGCCATTCGTTAAGATATACAAAATCTGCAAGTGGGGCTAGATTCGTCATCGTTTGTACCCGTTAACCACTAACAGTTTCGTTTGTACCTCAAGAGATTACGAGATAGCGGGCTAGCAAAACTGCGGAACACTTTTTCGGTAATTTTTTTAACATATTCAAAACCTGCGAGCGGGGACAGATAGGTTCAAAAGAAACTTTTGGGTACAAACGAACCTACGGGTACAAACGATGACAAATCTAAACACGCTCGCAGATTTTGATAATCTCGAAAAATAGCCGAAATATCGTTTCGCAGTTTTGCAAGCTTGCTATGTTTGTATTCCTTGAGGTACAAACGAAACTTTTGGTGGTTCGTATGGGTGGGTACAAACGATGACGAATCTAACCCCGCTCGTAGATTTTAAATATTTAAAAAAATTACCAAAAAGCCGTTTTGCAGTTTTGCAAGCCCGCTATGTTTTAATCCCATAGGGTACAAACGAAACTTTTGGTGGTTCCTGGAAACGGGCACAAACGATGACAAATCTCACTCCGCTTGCTGATTTTGAATATCTCAAATAATGACCGAAAAACCATTTAGCAGTTTAATTGTGAGACCGCTATATTTGAATCCCTTGAGGTACAAACGAAACTTTTGGTGATTCCTACGGGTACAAACGATGACGAATCTAACCCCGCTCGCAAATTTTGAATATTTAAAAAAAAATGCCGAAAACCGTTTCATTGTTTTGCGAGCCCGCTATGGTTGAATCCCTTGAGGTACAAACGAAACTTTTGGTGGTTTCTACGGGTGGGTACAAACGATGAAGAATCTAATCTAGCTTGCAGATTTTGAATACCTTAAAAATGGCACACAGTTCTGAAAGCCCACTATGTTTGAATCCCTGGATGTACAAACGAAACTATTGGTGGTTGCTACGAGTGCAAACGATGACGAATCTAACCCCGCTCGCAGATTTTGAATATCTCAAAAAATGACAGAAAAACCGTTTTGCAGTTTTGCAAGCCCGCTATATTTGAATGAGGTACAAACGAAACTTTTAGTGGGTCCCACGGGTACAAACGATAACAAATCTAACCCCGCTCGTAGATTTTTAATATCTAGAATTATTCTATTTTGCTACCCCCAATATCTCACAACTCCATACGATTCAAATGAAAAAAAAAATGGTACTGTCAAGTTCATACGGAAAACAGGTCGATTCCTTTAAATCGGGTTCTATGTATTATGCAATTCTCTCGGTATCTCGCAACCCCTTTGGGTACAAACAAAAAAAAAGTTGGTTCAAGCAAGACGTACCGGGTACAAACGTATGTGTTTAAAAAAACCTAATTTCTTCAAGTCGGGTTCCAGGTTCACACATGTAAAATTAATAGACAACAATACCACTAATTATACCGACACAGCGAAACTACTTTCTCTTTGTATACAATTGCTTTCTGCTCCCCTATTATAAGATATTTTGATGAACAATTTTTCTAAACTATAAACCGACTTCCCCTCCAATCTAAACGGGTGTGTTATATATATATGACATAATAACAAATCGTGTAACGATCATAGAACCTTATATTATTTAATATATTTTTGTTTAATATAAAGATCAACTGATATACTTACTGTATTATTGATACAATTTCATATGACTTAATTTTATGTGGCATAATGAATATTTTATAGAATGCATATTTACATTAATATTAAACTATAATATTCTTTTGATTTAATAATTACAATCTATACATATCATATGTTATAATTTTAAAACGGCTGTATGTTCTTATGAGCAAAAAAGCAGCATTACAAAAGTTTACAAATAAAAAAAAATGTGCATTTAATTTTGACATTTTCATTTTTAACATATCGGATCCACATTAATTGTTAAAAATGTATAACCAATTGTATAAATGCCTATAATCATTTTTACGTATTATGATTTTCATTCACTATAGTTCAAAATAAATTTAAAAATTAGTTTTGTAACCATTTGTTAAAATAAATGTAAAGATATAATTAGTTATTTAAAGAATGCGCGCATTTTGTATTGTGACCAATTTTTTATATGTCTTTTATTATTTATTACGGTTTTCTTTATTTTCCCTATATTAAGATCTAACAAAATACACTGAAACTATTTAATGAGTCGGTTTAGTCCATTATACTGAACAACTTTTCCTAGGAACATATATCAAAATATGAAAAATATTTTTTGCTTTCCATACAAACTCGGATCAGCTGATCATTCAACTTGTATTTGTGGGAGGCCACAAATTTTTGTTCACATTTCTACATAGGGCGCACTATAAGTTTCCGGAACTGGCCACTTACATAAACAATATTTAAAAATTTATTGCAACATTTGAAAATAGAACTCTTTGGCTGTAGAATGCAGTTTGTTTCATCTGACTGTCTTTTGTTTTTACCTTATGGCGCCATTTAAAATATTGTGTGTCTGCATCAACATGGATTTAACTCGGGAAAATTTTCGTAGTATGATTTTCTACGATTTTAAGTGTAATTTGACAGCTCAACAGAGCATCGCTCGGCTTGAAACAGCTTTTGGCAATGAAGCACCATGCAAGACAACTGTTTATAGCTGGTTTGCAGAATTCAAGCGTGGTCGTATCAATCTCAGTGACGAATCTCGCGATGGTCGGCCGTCCACCGCTGTGACCAACAAAAACATCGATGCTGTGCGCCGTATGATTGAAACAGACAGGCATGTGACCTACCATGAAATTCGCGCATCCTTAGAAATAGGCATGAGTCAAATACAATTAATCCTACACAAACATTTGGGTGTGAGAAAGCTGTGCTCGCGGTGGATCCCACACAACTTGACCGAGGCTCAAAAAACGGACCGCGTCACTTGGTGCAGTGCCATGCTTACCAGATTCAACGAAGGTGCGTCAAATTTGGTGTGGGACATAGTAACAGGTGACGAAACATGGATTTATTGCTACGATCCCAAAACAAAGCAGCAATCGAGCGTATGGGTCTTTCAAGATGAGCCGAAACCAACCAAAGTGGCGCGCGTGAAAAGTGCATCTAAGCGGATGATTGCTTCTTTTTTTAATAAAACTGGACACGTGGCTACTGTTGCTTTAGAGAATCGTCGTACAGTGAATAGTGACTGGTACACGACCATTTGTTTGCCGGAAGTTATTGACGAACTCCGTAAAAATAACCGTAAACGCCGTATCATCCTGCACCACGACAATGCTAGTTCTCACACGGCCAGACAGACAAACGACTTTTTGAAGTCGAAAAATGTAGAACTCATGAGTCATCCTGCATACAGTCCCGACCTGGCACCTTGTGACTTTTTTCTGTTCCCAAAAATTAAGAACCAATTACGCGGTCAACGATTTTCATCACCAGAAGAGGCTGTCGAGGAGTATGAAAAACACGTTTCAGAGGTCACCACAGAGGAGTGGCACAAAAGTTTTCAAAACTGGTTTCATCGAATGAAAAAGTGCATAGACGCCAAGGGAGATTATTTAGAAAAACAATAAATTAATTTTGTACCTTTAATAGTATTTTTTCATATTCATTCCGGAAACTTATAGTGCGCCCCACGTATGTATGTTCTAAAGGTTAAACTGATCAATTTCATGGACTGAATTCACAATTGAAATAGTTTCAGTATATTTTCTTTTTTTGTATATGAAACCCTTATATTATTATAATAACCCGTTATATGAAGCTGTGGATATACTAGCATTTTTGTTAAATTAGTAAAAGAGAACATTATGACAAATTAACATTACATAAAAAGAGCATTAGGACGATGGATAATTATTATAAAATGAAGATTTGAAAAAAAATTTTTAGAGTAAAAGATAGTTATATTTTAGAAAATGTTAGGTAAACTAAAATTAGATCATGTGTTTTTATATTACTTGAAAATTAAATGTATAATTTGAGCGTTATTGCAAGTGAAATTATATAATATCCGTTATTATGTTGTATATTACACACCTAAACTACACAACCGATTGTAATACATTTTCTATGAGATCTGCAAACAATTATGCCCATTGAAACAAAAAAACGAGCCAAGTGCGAGTCGGACTCGCGCATGAAGGGTTCCGTACAATTATCTATAAAACGCATTACGTTTGTTGTATGGGAGCCCCACTTCAAAATGTATTTTAATCTGTTTTACATTTTTTTATGATACATGCAACAGAAATACATCATATGAGAAATTTTTTATTGTCAAGTCCAATTTTCCAAATCGGACCAGGCGTCTTTGAATATTATTCGAAGACGCCTAGCCTGATTTGAAAAATTCTTCTTAGGGTTCCGTACTCAAAGGGTAAAAACAGGATCCTATTACTAAGACTCCACTGTCCGTCTGTCTGTCTGTCTGACACCAGGCTGTATCTCATAAACCGTGATAGGTAGCTAAACAGCTGAAATTTTCACAGATTATGTATTTCAGTTGCCGCTCTAACAACAAATATTCAAAACAGAATAAAATAAATATTAAAGTGGGTCTCCCATTCAACAAACGTAATACGTTTTGTAGATAACGGTACGGAACCCTTCATGCGCGAGTACGACTTGCAAATGGCTCGTTTTTTTTTTGTTTGAAAGACCATAATTCTTGGGAGGTCTCATAGAAAATGTATTACCTTCGTGCGCGAGTCCGATTCGCACTTGACCAGTTTTTTTTGAAAGGGCATACTTGTCAGGTGAACATACATAAAAATAATAAAAGATCGCGACGAACTGATAATCTTCTCCGTTTAGGAAGTCGGTTAAAAAATGTTAGTTACTACCAACATGCTACATCCTAATAAGTACATAATGTAAGTATAAAGTATAGTTGTCATATATATTATTTTTCATTTTTTTTTCAGGGTATAATGATGCTGCGTGGAATACAAAAAATGGTAAGACTCATATCTAGGATTGACACTAATATTGATCATAATTTATTAATGTAGTTATTTATTGTTATGGTTCTTTCTAATTTACAGGGAGGTTATAGAAGTATATTTCTTGAGCCCTATGCTAATTCCTTCCAACTATCCTGCAATTATGCATCAGCAAATCCTCCAGAAAATAATAAGAATTTACCAAGACTACCTGTTCCAAAACTTGGTGATACAATGCAAAAGTATTTGAAATCAGTTAAGCCACATTTAACTGACCAGGAATTTGCTGTTACCACAAATCTTGTTCAAGGTTTTGCTTCTGAAGGAGGAGTAGGACAAAAGTTACAAGTAAGTACTTACAAATATTATACTGTCGCGAACGAGATAGATGCAGAATATTCGCGGGCAGAACCGTATAGAAATGTCAGAATGGTGCAAGCGAAACTAGGCCTCGTCTTTTCGCATAAAGGCTAGAGCTTCATTTGCTGATTTTCTGACCCACACATACCTTCGCCTCGTCGTTTCCCGTTATCAAAATACATTCATCATTTATGGAGAATATTCGAGAATAATGTAGGTAGATCTCCACATCGGCGCATATAAAAAGGCGATCGAGTGCGCGTCACGTCAGTTACTGCTCAGAGTTGTAGTCTCATTCCTGGAGAATAGGAAGATAAGGGTGGCGGTAGAAGACGCCGTTTTATCGGAACGCCCGCGCGTGCTAGTGTTCCCCAAGGAAGCTGCCTGTCGCCTGCATGCTACAAACAAATTGATTAAAAAAAGTCACGGTCGCCCAGCTAGTGTATGTTAAACCAATGTTATGGTGCGTTCACACGCGCGGCAGGCAGCTCGGCAGGTCTCATGGGAAGTAAGTAGCCCGCCACGCGCAGGCGGAACGAGCAAACTGTTTACACGCGCGGTAGCACGCCAGTCAGTGCAAGCATGGTGGACACCGCGGACAACGATATCGTAGCGGCCATCACATATTGGAACGAAGTTCCTTATCGCATGTTGCGAAAGGGAGCTAGACGGAAAAAAGTTGTGATAACACTTTTTGTTCATTCAAAATGAAGATAATAAATATTTGATTTTAGAACGCAGAAAAGAGTGAATGTAATTAAGACCTATTTATATTTAACTTCGTTCCATCCGGGTGTCCCTTGACACCTCTTAAATTTTTTTTTAGAAAAGAATAACAAAATGAACGTAGGCAAATAGAAAATAGAAATAATTTGGAGAAGAATGTGGTGGGTGTTACAAATTAAAAATCATTGTTGTTTTAAGTTTTGCCTGTACTATATTTTTAAAGTACCAAATAACCTCTAAATATGAGTTCGGTGATTCAATGTGATCGCTATGAAGGCGCACGATACTAAAGTAATCGCACGCGTGTGAACAGGCCACGGGCGCGAGCACATTCATCCTTTGAACTTTGCCAAAAAACCGACACTCTGCCTGTTCAATGACGAGCGCGAGCGCGCGCACAGGCACAAGCACAAGCAGCCAGTTCACACGCGTGTGCCTCTGCCCGTGCTCGTTTAATGCCGCGTTAAGACGAAGTGGTAGCTAAAGTGGCTCCCTAATTTGAAATAAATTGTTTAAAACTAAATATGGTGATAATTAAAAATTTGATTTGTATCACTGTCTAGAAAGACCTTGTCAAAGTGCTACGGTAGTTAGGTATATGTAACGTGTGACTACGCCTTTCCAAACATGAAAATTTATCTCTACATAGTGAATATTGCATACTTCAGAATAGTATTGTATGACATCATTGTCAATTTACAACGAAGGCATCTTGGTAGAGTCTACTGTGTCCATTTACTTGCAACTACATTAGCAACTTTGTTCAGTTCAGTATTCTGAAAATCTTGTTTTATACTTTTTCAGCGTCGTTTTTTGTAGTAGTTGGGTTTTAGTTTTTAAAAACTGTGGTGTGGGGGGATCAGCGAAACAGCACAAATCACCTTAGTAGCGTTTATTTCGGAAATATTCACTAAACACACTTACAATCTTTTATTTTGTCGGACACCGTGTACACTCGTCTCATCGTAGATCAAAATCTGCCATTCGTCCCCTTTCTCGCTCTTACATCCGTCCTCTCACTCTCGGCGTTCAGATACACACAGCAAACTTATTCATTCAAATCTCTCATACATTCGGAAACATCCCATTCCCACATTCGGCCGTCCTGCTCTTAGTCTGTCCTCAGACTTCTCACATAAGAATACAACTTAAATCTAGTCATAACAAAGGCCTGAGCTACATACGTATTGAACACTGACAGCTCAGACTTGACATATAAAAATAAAACCTTAATATTACAAACAGTTTAAATTTTATGGAAATACTTTGAAAATGCAAACATGTTGAAATCTCTACTCTAAACATAAGTAACAAATTCTTACAATGTTGTTTACACAAATCAGAATAAATGAATGTTACCTAAAACCAATAAAATAAGTAAGTACATTACGGTTATCCACCCATACTCATCCTTTCATCCATCAAATCATAATAATCTTTTAGATATTTACCATTTACTCTGTGTCGCTCATATAGTCAGGCCATGGTTTCATATGGTCTGCTGATGTTGCAGTTCTATGAGGACCTTCTGCTTGGGAGTCAGCCTTCTCTACATTGTACCTGTCGTGCCTCTTGACCTTGACCACCTTGTAGGGTCCCAAGAATTTTGGCTTGAGTTTGAGGCCTGGCCCAAACTGAGTTCTCTTCACAGCAACAAGTTCGCCTTCTTTATATTTTCTACATTCCTTCCTCTTCTTATTATAACTTCTTTTATTTTCTTCTTGAATTTTTAATATTTGTTTCTTTGCTTCCTTTCTGAGTTCTTCTCTGTCTTCCATGAAGCTGTCTCTATCTTCTTGCATTAATAAATTTAATATTTCAACATCCTCCTTCCTCCTCATCTTTGTTCCAAGGAGTAACTGGAATGGGGTATTATTTATACTTCTATGGTAGGTACTATTGAGTGCCCTTTGAACTCTACACACCAGCTTGTACCATAATGCAGGTTGGTCCAGTGAAAGCTTAGTTAGAACTGAAATTATTGTCCGATGGACCCGTTCAACTTGGCCGTTGCCTCTTGGAACTCCTGTGGTTATTTTTACATGCTCGATCCCCTCTTGTTTACAATATTTAGCAAAGTCATTACTTGTGAAGGCAGTACCCCTGTCAGAAATGATTCTCGCAGAGTTACCAAACACCTGTTGATGTATCTCCAGCTTGTTCAACACTTCTCGAGTAGATGTACTCTTTGTAGGAAACAGCCACACAAACTTAGTAAATGCATCAACAATTGTAAGGATATAGTTATATTGCTTGCGAGTTTCAGTAAGTTACTTTTTATTATTACAGTATTGGTCGCCTACTCGCCAGAAGGGTTTTGTCATATTATTATAATTGTCTTTTAAGTAATAAATACTTATAATATAATACAATGTTGACACATTATAACATGCAATGCTTGCGAACAAGTAAACAAACATAAATTGCGTAATAAAAAATATTAAGTAGTCAAAAAAGCGAAGCCGAGCTGACCAGTCCCTCCCGGCAGCACCCGTTCACAAGTTGACGTACGGATCAGCCATCGTTAAACTCAACCATATCAGATGGAATCCAACAACCCGACCGGCGACGCCACCACCGGATTGGACATTTTAGTGAGCATGAAAAACCCGAACTCGCAGACCTTGTCAAGAAAAAATATTAGTTATATGTTGGTCACTTATTGATCGCAGAGCATTTACATGTTTTTACAGTAAGCTTATTATGGTAACAGAAAATTCAGCTATTTATGTTTCATGTGTGGAGTGTAATGGAAAATGTTTAGGAAGTATCCACGCGTTTTTATCTCTTAAATAATCATTGATAGTATAGTACGCATTGTTCAATAAAACTTTTTTAACATGTGTTTTAAATTTTGCCATTGGTAGGTTAACGATCGCTTCGGGAAGTTTATTAAATAATGTTATACCTAGACCTAAGAGTGATTTTCTAGTTTCAGCAAGTCGAAATTTAGGCGTATGAAGCTGCTTTTTGTTGCGAGTATTATAACTGTGAACATCACTATTTTTCTTGAAATGATTTAACCTAGATATAACAAATAGAATATTGTCGTAAATAAATTGAGATGTCACAGTAAGAATATTTATAGATTTAAATAACTCTCTTAAGGAATCGCGTGATTTTAGTCCGTAGATCGACCGAATTGCTCTCTTTTGTAGCACAGAGATAGCATGTATGTTAGCCGCTTTACCCCATAAGAGCAAGCCATATGACATTATGCTGTGAAAATAACTAAAGTATACTAGCCTAGCAGTTTCAACGTTAGTACACCGTCTGACCCTCCTCACGGCATATGGTGCCGAACTAAGTTTCTTGACAGTGGCCTCAATATGTTTTTCCCATTTTAAATTCCAGTCTACAGTTATTCCTAAAAATTTGGTGTTGGGTACCCATTCTAGAACTTGGCCATTAAGACTCAAAGGTATGTGAGTATTAGGTTTATTCAGTAGTGAAAAATTAACGCACTTAGTATTTTGTGTGTTTAAGGCCAGATTATTAGTCGTAAACCAACTAAGTACTTGTGACATAGTATTGCTTACATCGTCATAGTTTGTGCATTTTCTGTCAACCTTAAAAAGTAAAGATGTATCATCGGCAAACAATACTACTTCACAAAACTTTTCTGCAAGACAGGGGAGGTCATTAATATAAATCAAAAACAAAAATGGACCAATTATTGAACCCTGAGACACACCCATGCTCACTGGTGCACTATTTGAGGATACCCTGTTGATTTCAACTCTTTGAGTTCTATTATCAAGATAAGAAATTCAGTATCAAGGATTGAATTCACCTTTAAAATAGTATCGGAATATTTTGTCGGATCCTGTATATATGTATGGTGTATGTCGCAGTTGGATTGTACAATTCGCAGTTTGACAAAACTGCTATTTGAAAAAAGTGCTTAACAAATTTTATTTTTATCAAAATTTGGTGATTATTGAACTTGCTCCAAAAAATTTGGCTGTTAAGTTAGTAGCATGAACTGAATTATTTACCTAAAACTACGAAAATGGTAAAAGTAAAACCTCTTGTAAAATCTAGCATGATAAAAATCAAACCATAGTCGATAATAAGTAGATACTTACTAATGTAAGTACCTACGTGGGTTCGATCCCCAGCCAGGGCAAGTTGTAAAATGGCCTTTTTCAAATTGTCCTGGGTCTTGGGTGTTTATCTATACTTATATGTATTTATCCTAAAATATAGTATCGTTGGGTTAGTATCCCATAACACAAGCTTAAGCTTACTTTGGGGCTAGCTCAATCTATGTGATTTGTCCCTATTTATTTATTTATTATTTATTTATTTATGTGTTTACAGACTCTACTGGAGAAACGAGCAGCGCAACATTTGAACTGGTTGGAAGAGTGGTGGTTAAACACTGCTTATTTGGAGTATAGAGATCCAGTTGTCGTGTTTTCAAGCCCTGGATTAGTATTTCCTTTTCGTAAATTCAACAAACAAATAGATCAATTGAAATATGCAGCTAATACATTATTAGCTGCACTTGAATATAAATTTTTAATAGATAAGTAAGTGAAATGATTCTGTACTTCTGTAGTACCTACCGATTACATATGTTATGGACTAAGTGATAAGGTTTTCGGGCAATCTGATTATACACAGGTACAATGCACGGGGGATTTACCAAGAGTTGATTTATGAGGTCTATCGACCAAGTGATCAAAGCGAGCAATTTGCTTCCTCGAATTATGTACTGGTACTAGTACTTATTCTGGTCATGTTGTACAGGTCTTGCAGAATCAAGTAACTACCAACAATTGTGTACATAATGGCTTAAGGGCCACCTCCGCCGCTCTATAACCCATACTAGGTACATGACCTGGGTGGTCTACATGACTCTGCAAGAAGACTGTTGGCGGCTAAGGTGGTTCAAAAAGCCACCCCGCAGCATCATAGCCATCTACATGACCAGGGTGTACTACATGACTGCAAGAACGAGTTTGCTGTTGGCGGCTATTGTGCCCTATAGGTGATAGGCTTGTAGGTACTTTTGTCTCCCAATCTATGATATTCTGACTCCAAAGTGGCTGACTGGCTAAATGTCTGTTCCTGTAAGAGTAGAAGGGTACCTAGCTTTAAGGTACAGAAGTTAAAGTCAAACAACTTGATATTTTCATATTCTCAGTTCAATCAGTTCACAAAGTTACAGGTTTTGCTTATATGGGCGCACAGATAAACCAACTACGGGAAGCTATCTAGGAACACATGCATATTTTTATCGACGAAGGCGTCGAATTAACATATTGTTCCTACAAGATAATAATGGTCGGACAATTTGAGTATTTAAATATTTTTTATCACACTGCGCTCTCAGTTTGGGCTCAAACTGCGCGGGCATTTATTATAATGTCTTCATTTATTATAATCGCTTGGTCCAAACACATATACCGAATATAATTATTCCATTTGCAAGATTCTCTGATCAATAAATATGACCTATAGTCGTCTTTATTTTCGCATGTGAGAGGCATACATAACACGTGCGAACCTACCTTCAAGTTACTTTAATTTTTATTAATTTTACGTAATTTCTTTAATTCCAGTGACAAAATTCCAACCGAAATGATGGGCAAAAGTCCCCTGGATATGGCTCAATATAAAAAAATATTTGGCACATGCAGAATTCCAGTTAAAAATAGAGATAAATTGTCCTATAATGACCGTAAACATGTTACTGTTATCCACAATAACCATGTAAGAATTTAGCTTTTTAATTAATCCCTTCACGGTTGTTTAAATGGCTCAGTCGCAAAACGTCTCCTTCGCAAAATCTCCCCTAGTCGTAAAACGTCTCTTTCGCAAAATGTCGTTTATCAACGACTTAGAGTAAAATGTCGTTTTTCAAAACAAAATCATTTATTAAAGTTAAAGAGTAATCAAAGTACGATGTCACATTTTTAGTACTTAAAACTTATGTATTCCAAATAGAAAAAAAATCGATAGGTATCAAAAATTTTATACACATCCAAAATTTAGATTAAAAATATACAATATTGTCAGTAACATAACCACAGATTTGATATAATAGTTTCTACATAAACATAACTATTCTTGTCTGCATTTAAGTTTGTTAATTCATTAACTATTGCGAATCAATAGTTCAATCAATATCTTTTTGTCATTTTTAAAATGATTAAAAAATAAATTTGATATTATAATGTCAAATAAATAAATTAATTTGGCACTGAAAACTTTAGTCACCAAGTTTGCGAATAAAAATAAAAAAAATAAAAAAATAAAAATAAAAATAAAAAATTATTTATTCAGACATACGTCCATTTAGTGTTAGTATTACAAAACTTACGAACTATGTTAGTATACATAATTAATTTAAATATTTTCTTGACCGACTGTGCGACCCCGAGACAACGGCATGAGTATGTACCCAGTGCCGCACAATCGGACAGTCAAATTTAGTACCTATTACCTTCAGAATAGTGTTGGCACTTCCGCGTACTCTGTGCATCAGCGATGCGGTCCGCTTTCGTAATACGGCATGGAAGCCATCAACGTGCGCATACGCAAACATATTGGATGCACTGAATATATGTACATTTCAATCCTATTTAAACGAAATTTTATTTTAAGTCTCTGTCGCGACATTTTGCCCAAGAGACATTCTGCGAGAGGCATCGTGCGAAATAGACATTATGAGAAAGAGACGTTTTACGACTAGGGGACATTTGGCGAAAGATACTTTTTGCGACTGAGCCGTTTAAAAGCTTATGTTGTTGTATTAGTAAAAATAAATCGGGTTAATTACGTGATTATTTTATGAGCCCCCAATATCGACAAAGTTGCATGTTTGTGTCATCTTCAAAAGACAAACATGCAATGCACTTTGTATGAAAAACATTCAAATCTATGAAAATATGCAGAATGACAGGCCCCGGTTTGCCCCCCTCTAGATCCGGGCCTGTCATACATTGCCTAAGAATGATACTTATACTAACTCATCATCATCCGAGCGTATTCCCGGTTGCATCCTCAGCAGTAACGCTTCAGAGCCCGGGGTCCGCTACCTAACCAAGGAGATTTGACGAGGTTACTGGTTTTTACACAGAGCGACTGCCGTCTGACCTCCACAACCCAAAGGGCAAACCAGGAACCAATCCTTGGATAGTTTGATGATCAAACGCTAGGTGGCGTTCGGGACCCACAGTTTTACGTGCCTTCCGAAACACGGAATCATCTTTCTTTTCGGATAATCAGGTGATTCAAGCCTGCAATATCCTATCCAGACTGGAAACAACTTTGCACAAAGTATGTTTCCCAGTGGGAATCGAACCCATGACCTCCGGGTCACAAGGCGAACGCCTTGACCACTGGACCACGGAGGCAGTATCAGATACTTATACTAACTAACAGTCGCAAATTTAAATTTTTATTTACGCCGTCATATTTTTTGTTTTCAGGTTTTTCATTTAGATCTATGGGGAAGTGATAATATTATGTTAAGCGAAGAACAAGTTGAGCGACAGCTCCAAAAAATTATTGAACTGTCAAAGGAGCCTTCAGATACTCCAATTGGTTTACTGACATCGGCAAACAGAGATACATGGGCGGAAGCTTACCGATTGCTTAGAAAAGGTCAGTACATTTTGATGTCCGCCAAATGAGTAACGATCTTTTTAGGGTTTTGTAATAAACAAGTAACCCATATAGTTTGTTCATGTCTGTTTGTCTGTTCTCTGTTTTACTCATAGAATATTCGTTAAAAAAATCTGTAATTTGGCATAGGTATGTTTATACATAAAATAGTAAAATAATAGTATTTTATGCAACAGTTGTATAAGAAGGTACATAAAATGAGAGCGCAAGTTACGATGCGAGCTTTGGCGAGCATCGTAAGGAGACGCCATCGAGCATTTTTTGACATACTTATACAACGTTGCATACAATACTTTTTCTACGACTACATTTACTAAAATAAATACAAAAATAAACAAAGAAAAGTACGAAATACTACCATATGTTTGGTAGATACTAGGTATCTATGAAAGACTTAATTTTTTTTATTGACGTCTTCCTAGTGACCAAAAGTGCCATTTTTGAAACATGGAGTCACTTAAACGAATGTTTTTCATACAAAAAACCGTTTGTTCAGTGACTCCACGTTTGAAAAATGGCACCATATGTTAAAATAACGATTTTATTATGTTGGCAGTACGATAGATCTAAAGAAAAAAAGTTATAGGTCTATGGCTAGGAGTATCGTTTTGGCGAAATAACGACACATGTCCTATTATATTAGGAATAGACTATAGACTTTTCTGAAATTATATAATCTATGTTCTTATATTAGTGTTCGGGACCATTTAAAAGATAGATAACAGTATAGGAGTAGAAAATAGAATATTATGCAATTAGTGAATAAGGGCGGATTTACTTCGAGGGCCATAGATGAATAATGAGCAGGTGAAGGATTCTAACGACTGAATCACGACCGTAGGAAGTGATTCATGATGATTGAGTCACGAGCGTAGCGAGTGATTCAAGTGTTAGAATCCTGAGCAATGCGAGTGATTCATGGCCCTCGATGTAAATCCGCTTTATTCAAGAATTGCATACTGTACTTTATACCATGACTACGAGAATAATTTTTCAAAACTAAAAACCGACTTTACCACCAAACTACACAACCGGTTTTAATAAAAAAAAAATGACAGGTATTCCCTTAAAAAAAAAAAGAAATGTGGTGTCGTGGGACACCAGGTGGGAACGAAGTTCAAAAGTTCTTGTGTATACGACTGTCGCGCCTGCGCACGTCTCATTTAACGAGGTCATCCTTACAGTTTTACTATCACATTTTTTTCAGTTCGGTCGCGCAGCAAAATCCCTATCTCCTCCAAGCCTGCCGTAAGGAACTTCGTTGCAAAAGAATATTCTAAATCGGTACAAATGTCTTCGAATAAATCTATCAACATATATAAAACATAAGATTCCGACGAATTGATAACCTCCTCTTTGGGAAGTCGGTTAAAAAGAAAAATTTAAGGGAAAATAGACATTTAATGAAGAAAAAAGAAGGTTGAATTAATTAAAATGGTCATTGAAATTGGAACAATTACTAATATTAAGAGTAAATTGTTTTAAATTCAAACATCAAAATAGTGAGTAAAAGTGCATTTTATTCACTGTTTTCAGTGAATAAAATAAACTTTTGAGCGGGGGAATGGTAAAATTTTTTTTTTATTTAGCTCCCATACATGTAGGTTAAAGTGGAAATCTTTTTTTCCCATACTAAACCCTGCTGGCGTGTAGAGTTGATAAGGTCTTTTAAAAACATTTTGAGTTTACCATTTAGGGTTTAGGAATCCGTTTGTGAAATATTTGGTTAGTCGTATTTAGTCGCGTCAACTTAAAGTCGGATATGGAACCCTACACTGCGCGTGGCCCGACACGCACATGGCCTTTTTTTCCTTAGAAATATTGATATTGGAGTTATATGGAATAATATTTAAAAAATATATTAAATTTTTAAGAAAATAAGAGGTAGAATGGGACCCTAAGTATAAGCGGTCCAACAGAACTCGTATTTTCTGGGACGCATGCAATATTAATAAAAAAATAATGGACTTCTCCCAGTTGCGAAAAAAATTGGTAGTAATTTGGACTTGGCACCGCACATGACAACAGTTTAAAGTAAGAACGTGAAGCTTTTCTACGCACATTTTGGAAAAACTGCCACTTTTGGCTTATGTGCGTAGAAAAGCTTCACATTCTTACTTTAAACTGTTATCACTAGTTCATAAATTCGTTTAAAGGGTTATCTCGTGCCTGGTCAAGATAACATTTTAAATGATGTCTCCGTTTCCTTTCAAATGATTTATTTCAAATGAGGGCAGCACTGGAATCCGAAAAATTCAGGTATCCCCTTAATTTGTCTGACTAGTCACTTGGCCATATCGAGATGCGACTGCAAACATTGTAGTTCTGTTTTGGGTCACAATCATGTGATCATTAGCATAACTCAACGATGAGGGGCAACTTACGCACTATCAGCTGTATCAATAAACTAGAGCCTCCAAGCTACAGGGCCCTAAAAGTTCAGAAGCGGTATAGCACATTCGGCGCTAGATAGAACGTGTGAAAGTAAAACTCGCGTAGGGACAGGCGTAGGATCAAATTATTATTTTGCATTTATTTATAAATTATTATTTTTTGTTTATGTTTTTGGTTTCTATTACGTCATTGTCCATGCTTCTCTTATATCCATTTCAGACAGAGTAAATGAAGAGTCTTTAGCGGACGTGGAGACAAGTATAGTTGTTTTGTGCTTAGATGCGCCAGTTGGTCTTTGGAATTGTGAAAATAAAAATAAAAGACAAAATGTAGCCGCAGGCCAAACAATACACGGAGGGGGAACTAAGAGCAATGGTGGAAATCGGTGGTTTGACAAGACAGTTCAGGTACTTGCCTACATTTTGCCTCAGCTGCTTAAAATTAAATGTACTGTAGTTAAAAAAATAAAGGCTTAACTCATTATCATCGATATCACAACGCTAATACGAGGGGGGGTCAAAAAGTTCGCGGAACGGAGGGGAAGGGGGGTGAAATAAAATACTGTACTATTTTTCTTTTTCAATATATTCCCCCTTAAGTCGAATACATTTTTCAGATCTCTCTATTAACTTATTAATACCGTCGAAAAAAAATGATTTGTCTTTGTCCTCAAAATAGGCCGAAATCGCCGACTTGACTTCTTCATCATCGGAAAATTTCTTCCCCCGAAGCTCTTTTTTTAATTTGGGAAATAAAAAATAATCACAGGGGGCTAAGTCTGGACTATAGGGAGGATGGTTTAACATTTCGAAGCCACAGTGATGAAGGGCAGCCATCGCAACGCGGCTCTTGTGTACCGGTGCGTTGTCATGCAAAAGCAGCACACCCTTTGTCAACTTTCCCCGCCTTTTCTCCTTGATTGCTTCTTTTAATTGTCTTAGTAGATTAGCGTAGTATTCTCCCGTTATAGAAACACCCTTATCTTTATAATCTATTAATAAAATACCCTCTGTATCCCAAAAAACAGTTGCCATGATTTTTCCAGCCGATTGTGACACCCTGTATTTCTTAGGGGGGGGCTGACCCTTTTTATGCCACTGCATAGACTCTTGCTTCGACTCAGGCTCATAATGATGAACCCAAGTTTCATCTGCAGTAACAAGTCTTGCAAAAATTCCTTCCTTGTCGGCGCTACAGAGGTCTAAAAACTCCTTTGAATACTCGACGCGCAGCTGTTTCTGTGGTGGTGTGAGCATTCTTGGCACCCATCTTGCGCTGACTTTTGACATCCCAAGATTGTCGTGTAGAATATTTAAAATGGTTGTAGGTGATACTCCAACCATTTCTGCAAGTTGTTTCTTCTTCAAACGAGTATCCTCCAGTATAAGATTCTCCACTTTTTCAACGATGTTTGAGGTGGTGGCCTCAATCGGCCGTCCTGAGCGAGGGTCGTCTTCAAGAGACTCTCTGCCTTGCTTGAAAAGGCTATTCCACTTGTACACCATGGTTTTCCCAGGGCAAGAGTCCCCGTATACTGATAACATTTCTTCCAAAATTTTCTGAGGTGGTTTTCCTTGCTTAGTGAGGAACTTTATGACGGCACGAAACTCGATTTTTTCCATGTTCAAGTTTTTCTTCCGGATTCACTTGTTTGATCGACGACAGGTCAAAGGTTATTGACACAATCAGGTTCAAACTTGGCATATATACTCACAAAGAGTTGCTCATTAGTTACTACCTGCGGCAGGTCCCCCACCCCCCGCTATCCCCTCCATTCCGCGAACTTTTTGACCCCCCCTCGTAACTGTAAAATGCTAACAAAAAAAAAAGCAATAAAAAAAGACAACTTATGTAAAAGCACAGTTTATTTTTACATGATCAATATATATAGAAATCAATCCTTTCAGTTTCATTTAAAGTAGGTAATTGCTTTTACAACATGTATTTCAAAGATCATGATGCATCATGCTTGTCACGACATTCATTCATAGCGTGCAAATCTTTTAATTTACTTGTAGTTAGTAGTTTTATTGCATTGAAGATTCAATTTACAGTTCATTGTTGGTGCTGATGGTGTGACCGGCCTTACGTACGAACATTCACCCGCCGAGGGACAGCCGATAGCTGTTCTAACGGATTATATTATAAATTATATGTATGGTTTTCTTTTACTTTTGGTTTTCTTTTGATAAAATCCAAAGTCATATTTTTTAAAGAGGAGGCTAGATATTATGCCTCAGAAATTACAGTAATTAACGGATAATGTTAGGTGAACAAGCTGTTATTTAAACTGTATGTCCCCTAACTCGTATTGGGTTCTATTCTCCTATTTGTGCGTGGTGGTACCTCAGGCTACCTCAGGTGAAAAAGGTAACAGTAAAAGACATCATCTTAGATTTATGCAGCAAGAGGCCAATGATAGAGAGATACTGCAATGTCAAACCAAACTATTTAAAAAAATACAAAACTATATTAATATTAAATAAGTACTAATCTTTTACATTGATTTTAGTGACCAAGGAAAAAAATCAAAGACGTCATCAGCGAGTCCCAAAGAGCCGAAGCAGTTGAAATTCCAGATTAATAATGAAGTAAAGAAAATGGTTAAAGTGGCAGGCGAAAACTTGGACAAGTATGTTTTTTTTAATTAGGTACATTACGATAATATCCTTAAGTAAAATGAAACAAGCTTTTCGTGGTTTTTTGATCTGTTGATCCGTTATCTATTAAAAAACCGATGTTTTCATTCCGAAATATTTGGGGCTAAATCTCTCACTCGACATGACAAAAGCAAAAGAAACAGTTGACAAACTCCAGCAAAAAATTCTTTGCGACAGATTTTATGGTGTAGCCATAAAAGGAATTGCTCACGCGTGGTTTAAATCATATTTGCAGGATAGGGAGCAGTTTGTGGAAATTGACAACTTTAACTAGGAACGGGGCAATCTTAGGGCGAGGTACCGGCTGATAAGGGAAAACTGTTTTGCTAGATTATTTTTTCGATATTTACGATTAATCAACATTTTACATAACATATAAAAAATACACGATATACCGAAAAATATTGTCTAAGGAATGTGCTATTGTGTTACACAATGGGTTGTTCTTTAGTAGAATACATTAAGTGCTGTTATTTAAAAGCTAAAATGAATTTATTTACAGTAAATATAATTTTTGATTCTGCACGTATTTTTATATGAAGATATCATAGAGTGAATGTGCTAAATTATAAATTTATATAATTATTATTTAAGATGTATACAAAAAAAAATATCATCATCGTTCCGCGTCATTCCGCGTTTATTCCGCGCTTTCCACTCCCCAATCACTTTTAATAACACTCATCCCCCTCGAGTTTGGAAAACGTTCAACACGCGCATGGAACTCCAATGAAGTGTTTGGAAGTGTTCCAAAAAAACTACGGACCATAAGTGCGTATTATTTACTGACGGTGTCTCAATGCTGACTCTATATCCCAAACCTGAAGACTTAAATCAAATATTCATCATCATCATCCGAGCGTACTTCCAGTAGCATTCTCTGCGGTAACGCTTCAAAGCCGTGTATTCCCGTTGTCTTACCCGGCCTCGGTACCTCCTAGGTGATTTGACGAGGCTACTGGTTTTTATCCTCAAATCAAATACTTACCCAGATATTTGACTCAATCAATAGAATCGTTTCTCTCGGATCATAACCTGGAAAATAACAAGAAAACTAAAACAAGATATACTAAACCCGACTACGGGAAGATTCTTCCTAAAAAATACGTTTATCAGCTAGTTATGTTTATATTTTTGAAATGTGCTAATGTAGCCCTTTCATTTGAAACAAAACACGACACGGTATATGATTTATTTATTTTTTGTTACGGATCAAGTACCTATACTTAAAAAAAGATATGAAGGACCACGTCCAAAAGAGTTAAGAATTTAAACGATGTTTGGAGATTTTATCATTTTATTATATTTATGGCACCACATGTCGTTTTTGCTGTCGCATAAAGATTCGGAAGGCATGTCAAGCCGTTGGTCTCGTCTGTCATCATTGTATGGCAGTCGTCAAGCTATGTCAGATGACTTAAGGCAGCTTGAGAATATGACACCAGTGTTAGCCACCGAGTAAAGTTACTTTAAGTTTTACTTTAAGTTAAAGTTACTTTCTTAAATAAAAAATAAAAAACGTTTTTTTTTCAGGTTGGTGGCCAATCTTGAGTTAAATTGTTTTACTTATGATAAATACGGCAAAAACTTTATTAAGTCTCAAAAACTTAGTCCCGACAGTTATTTGCAAATGGCAATGCAATATGCTTTTTACAGGTAATCTTTATCTTTATTTTTTAAGGGTGTTTATTTTAACAGACAAGCCTGTACTCTTTATCTTATTTTAATTAATCATGAACGAGTAAGTATATACGTCGCGCAGTTAGATTGAGTAATCCGCTGTTTGTCAAAACCGCTAGGAGTTTGGTAATACAGCTCGGTTTTTTTAAACAGCTGAAGGCGTTTGAGTTAAATAACTAAGAACTTAAGAACAGTACGCAAAATAATATCATAAACAATGTGTATTTATCAATGCCGCGGATCAACGGCTAGAGTTTATAACTGCGTAAAATGAAACGGATTGTAGAAGAATTTTGTCACTACACTACCGAAAGTGATAAATATTATTCTATTCTTCTGTACAATTTGTATTTGATGAACAATAACATTAAATATATTAAGAGTACGTTCAATTGATAATATCCCGACTCAAGTGAAAACAATGATTATGGTCAGTTTTTAAACGAGCAAGCGAAGCGGGCAAATTTTTCTGAGTCTATGGTATAAGACTAAAGGCTCGCTAATTAACTCATTAAAGAATTTATTTCCGTCAAAAATAAATCCAAAAGTTAGTTTTTCAACAAGTTAAGCAATTGTTAATCAACAAAAATTTCTCGATTTCACTCTTGTGTATTCAGTGTAAGCTAAAAACAATAATTAAATAATAGGCGTAAAAATATTTCACTTCGTGGATCCCTTCTTTTATACACAATCAAAATCACAAGATTACGTCAAAAAATTTAACCTTTGTTATAATATTTTTTAAAGTTGACCAAAGGGCGATTTTAAATATTTTTGTCAACTTTAAAAATTATAAACAATTTTTTTTAACTTCTATAATGTGATCTGGTTATATATGAATACGAGAAGGCCTCCGCGGAAACGGATTACTTTATGATCGGTCGAAGTTCAGGCAAAATTTGAGCTAAAAACAGATTTTTGGAGGCTTATACTGGATTTGTTTTTCCAAATCTATTTTGTTTATTTTGATAGAAA
Organism: Acrobasis suavella; assembly: GCA_943193695.1. Classification (NCBI taxonomy): domain Eukaryota; kingdom Metazoa; phylum Arthropoda; class Insecta; order Lepidoptera; family Pyralidae; genus Acrobasis; species Acrobasis suavella. The sequence continues at coordinate 12,558,575 of OW971929.1, forward strand.
CCTAGAAATAGCGCACAAGATACCTGTTAGTTCAAAAGTTTTTGAGAAAGATCATTTTAACGCCATAATCATACGTACGAGCGTTTGAATGAAAAGAAAGACGGGTTGGCCGCTCTTAACGGATGAATAATTGTGAGCAGATCATTTATAACGCCATAATCATACGTACGAGCGTTTTTATGAAAAGAAAGACGGGTTGGCCGCTCTTAACGGATGAATAATTGTGAGCGCACATTTATCCGAATCGAAGCGTCGAATCAATCGAAGTTTTTAAGGCCTCGCATATCTATCCGCACCGAAAGAATCGAGCGCGCCGAAAGAATTGTTTCCATTTCCTTTACACCTGTCGCACTCTTTCTTACGGACATGCTTATCATTGTCGAAATGCAGACGATTCGATCGATTCGATCGCATCATTCCCGCCGAATTTTATGACGTCATCCGAATTCGTCTAGGATACTCGTATCTGTGTTTCTTCCAGATTCGGACGATTCGACGCGGTCAGGCGTGCGAGGTTTCATAGGATTTCATATAACAAATTCGAAAATTCGTTTCGTTCGGCACGTTCGGCTAGGATAAGTGTGCGTTCACCTATAATAGTATAAGTGAGGAGCGAAAAACAACGCATGAGTGAGGAGCAACAACTGATGCGGGAGGATTAAAATAAATTACTTTAAGCATAAATAAAATGATCAAAAAAAGGTTTCTCGAACTAAAAAATCTCGCTTAAGTACTAAATAATTTAAAAAATGAATCTAATACGGTATTCTTATTTGGAACAGGCTTCACAAGACACCAGGAGCTCACTACGAATCGGCAGCCACGAGAATGTTTGTTGGCGGTCGTACTGAGACGATTCGCTCTTGCTCAACAGAGTCCATTGATTTCGCAAAAACAATGTTAAATTCTCAAAGCTCACCTAAAGAAAAAGTTATCGCATTGCAAAAAGCTATAAAAGCGCACAAGGATTACACAGTGCAGGTACCTAATGATCTAAAGATTCGAATTAAAATTCAATCTTCAAATTTTTTTTCCAACTGTATGTATTTGGTAAGCGACAATATACGTGACAACCGTCATGCCAATGAAAAACAAGTCTGATCATCAGTGTACGATTATTTAATAAAGGCTTGGTTGGAAAATGTTCGCGTTCTGTTTTTGTAGTAAAATGAAAATAATAACTACTTTAGAATAGGTACCTATGTCTTTTACTGTATTTATACTGGTTAATAAAATTTCAGGCTCTTCAGGGTCTTGGTGTTGATAGACACCTTCTGGGGCTGAAACTGATCGCCAAAGAAAACGGCATTGAGTTACCTCAGTTGTACATGGATGCAGGATATGTCAAAAGTACATACATGAGAATTTCGACCAGTCAGGTACTTCACCCACTTTTTCTCAGTTCTTTCGTAATTTAATTTTACATAGTTATTTATGATACGAATATTTTCAATAAATGTGCGGCGTGGTGGCAACGTGGAGGCCATTTTTCAAGCGCGAAAAAACGGACGTTTTTTTTTTATGGAAAAACCATTCGTTTAGGTAACTGCGCGTTTCAAAAATGGTACTTTAGGAAGCACACAGGCTTTTGTAGTCAAAATTCGCTCTCCAAACCCCAGAGCGTTTTGGCCGGGCCGAACCCTACAGGTTATTGGACTAGGAAAAATAGCGTTAAAGCAGCTACAAATCCCCGAAAAACTCATCCAGTTCAAACAGGAACCTACTTTAATACTCGGACCTTTTTGGCCATCGTTCGGTCATTCTCATTAGCAAACTGCAAGCGAAACATGCCATATAATTTATTCAACGCGCTTCCCTTACAGTTCCCTTACAGAGTGTAAGGGATGTGATTTACGCGTCAAAGCGAATTTTTTGTAATCCCACTTGTGGTCAACCGTCCAATACGGACCACGCCCAGCGAGCTCTTCGTTTGTCGTTTTTGTGTTAGAGGTGTTTTACTGTATAAATGAGTGTAACAATTTTTGTATTAGGTAACAACATAATTAAACTTGTGGTTTCCGGCAGAATAGAATAGGACCACTCTTAGTCCTGTGGATGTCGTAAGAGGTGACTAAAGGATACATGCGTCAAGAACACCGAGACTGGTTTCCGATAGCAAAATCCCGCTATTCTTGACTCCGGTAGCGGTCATGGTAACGGCGGGGCAGGAGGTGCTAAGAATCTACGGATGGGATTGGGCTACCACCCATGGCGGAAACTAGCCCTGGTAAAACACAACGTACTGAGGAACGAAAAACTGGCTGAGGTGGAAGAGGAAATGAGTAGGTTACGTTGGGACATTTTGGATTTGTCTGAAGTCCGAAGAGAGGGCGAGAGCGACGACCCTTGAGTCCGGTAACCTACTATATCACCGGGAGAGAGATGAAATAAAGTCTCTGCATGGTGTCGGGTTTCTCGTTCACAGGTCCCTCGTAAATAACTTAGTTGCCATCGGTAGTGTTTCTAGCAGAGAAATAAACCTGATTGAGTATCGAAAAGATAAGATTATACAGGTGTACATGCCGACCGGAAAAAACTCAGAAGCAGAGGTTGAGGTCGTGTATGAGGACATTCGTAGGGCCATAAACGCCTCTAAAACCCAGTTTACGGTTATTATGGGGGACTTCAACGCAAAACTGCGGCGATGGGCAAGGGACGCGATGGAGAGATCAGGATGGGGCAATTTGGATATGGCGAGCGCAACGACAGGGGGCATAGGCTGGCTGATTTTCTGGATGAAGAGGGACTCTTTGTGATGAACTCTTTCTTCAAAAAGCCGCCACAGAGGAATTGGACCTGGATCGATCCTAGTAAAAACAACCAGCCCTCAGTCAAGAATGAGATAGACTTCTTCCTGACGACGAAGAGGCAGATATTCAATGACGTCTCCGTGATCAACAGGAACTTTAATGGCAGAGACGTCATGAATATCAGTCTCTGACTCGAAAGGTCAAGATTATTGAACTTCGATATTTGAAATTGATTCGACCATCGCAGAGCCAGATCCAAAACCCCGAGTGATTTAAAGTCGGAACTCTTCAATCGCTTCGAAGGCCTCCAGGATTGCGTTTTAGTGGACGAAAACGGGCTCGCAGAAACTGTCCAAGGAGAGGGATACAAGTTTTTTTAAATCCCGCCCTAACAAGAAAACTCAAAAAATCTTTGCTCAGACCCTAGACTTGATGGCAGAACGACGATCCATAATGCTGCAAACCGCCGAGGACGCTGAGTCGTATTGGCGGCGTACGAATAAATAAGTCCTTGCGACACGACTTTCGCTCCTTTAACACTAAATGTATTGAGGAAGCAATAGAACGAAACAAAGGTTCCAAAGTGTTTGCAAGGACTATGTCTTCAGGGCAAAACCGACTGACTAAGCTGAAGACGGAGGGCGGTAACATAGTTTTGACAAAGGATCCCCATCTTTTGTCAAAACTTTGTTACCGCCCTCCACCCCTGCAGGCAGAGATCGAGAGGTTTTATAGGCAATTATATACATCCATTGCAAACCTAGCGTGAATATGGCTACAGATCCAAGAGCCAAGCTAACCCGAAACTATGCCGAAGATATCCCGGACATCAGTCTGTACGAGATTAGAATGGCCCTCAAACTAAAAAACAATAAGGCGCCGGGTGAGGACGGAATCACAGTACAGCTTCTGAAAGCGGGCGGAACGTCAGTACTGAAAGTCCTTCAGTACTGACGTTCCGCCAGGGCTCTTAAATTCCGTTCTGCTTGTGGGCGTGGCGCCAGAAGCGCGGAACAGGGGCTTGGTCGTCCTCTTTAAAAAGTGTGACACTAGTCTATTGAAGAACTATAGGCCCATCATGCTTCTGAGTCATATCTATAAGTTGTTATCGAGGGTCATCTCACGAATCGTCTTGCTAACAGATTTAATGCCTTCCAACCTCCCGAACAAGCCGAATTCGGAAAGGGCTACAATACCATGGACCACATGCATACTTTGCGGCAGGTAATAGAGAAGACGAGAGAATATAATCGGCCACTGTGCTTCGGGTTCGTGGACTTCGAAAAAGCCTTCGATTCGATCAATCTTTCCAGCGGTGCCGTATTGACGGTCGGTATATCGAGGTGTTGAAGTGCTTATACAACAAAGCCACTATATCGGTCCGAGTACAGGAGCACAGTACGAAGGATATTCCATTGCATAGAGGCGTGAGTCAGGAAGACAAATTGTTCACCGCTGCTCTGGAAGATGCTTTCAAGTTCCTGGAATAGAAAGGACTAGGCATTAACATTAATTGCGAGTATGTCCCTCACCTTCGATTTGCCGATGATATTGTTGTCATGGCACAATCGATGGAGGACTTAAGTACGATGCTTGAAGACCTATATCGAATTTCCCAACAGGTAGTGGGACGCAATTTTTAGACAAGATATTTGGAATCTTATTTGGTTAAAAGTTAAAACCATCTACGTTTTGTAATTAAGTAACTCTCATCGTGTTTTTAAGTATGAAAATGTAATGTAGTAATTAGTAAAACAGTAATGTAGTAGTTCAGATGGCGCTGCTGTCATATGAGCAAATAGCTCCGCATAATTAATTGTTTTAAAATGTTTACCGTGTTTAATCTGTTACATAGACCAAAAATACTTTACATGAGTGTTGGTGTAAGATCTTAGTGCCAAAATACGAAGAAAACAAAGAATCAAAATTACGACTACAGTCGCTTCTCCAAGACGTGGATTAAACGAACAAAGAATTCAGGGAGTACTTATTTTGTTTGCAGCACATCAATTATCGCACATTACCTGGAAATTAAGTAAGTAATTACAATTCATAAAGGGAAAAGGAATATCATTCTGAGATTACTAGTTTTAACATAGGTACATATTTGAAGCATGAGTCATATTTTAACAGTATAAGTTTTAAACAGAGGGTATTCGATTGACACGCGATTGACACAGTCATAAATAACGTCAATATACGCTTTCACACTGACAGTGTCACATTGACAGCTTCTAAAGACAATCACGATAGTGTTTGTACGTGTAATATTTTAATCAATGTGCTGCCATCTGTAGCTGCTTACTAAAACATAATAAACGATAGCCATTGTAATTTTCATATTTTATGCACGCCACCGCTCCGCTGACAAAATGGGAGATGAAAATTGCAAATAGCTACAGCCAGTTTTGTACGCGCGGCACCGTGCGACTGAGAGGGGAACAGCGTCCAAGCGAGATAGCAATCGTCACTGCATGGAAACACATCTAACGTTTTGTTATTGGTTGATGACAATTTCCTTTGTAAATAATTTTGTATATAAACTTCGCATTTTACTCAATAAAGCATTCCATTCCATTCCATTACCATCTTCTGATTTGGAGTTTTACTAAACTTACATCACACACCTCTCTCTCTCTCCAAAATATTAAGAAGCAATTGGTCTCGAAGCACGATTCGGATAATTTAATCTACGGGACCTGAAATCAAATCTCAGTAGAAGTGTGTGATTATTTATATTTTTTAAAGAGGAATAATTATAAACAACATGAATTTCTTATCATTTCGTCGTGCAAGCTCCAAATCAGACTCGGAGTGCCAAACTGATGGATATCTGAATATAGATGAAGCCTCAACTATCAGTTCCGAAACATCTGATGATGAAACAGAACAAATACAAAAATTAAAGGAGACTCTTCAAAATGTGCAATCACAATTGCATTGTGCTCACAAAGAAATATTTAATTTAATAATAGAAAATAAAAAGTTAAAATGTACAAATGAGGAATTAAGTAAACTTAATGCCGATTTGCAAAATAAGTATGACTTGAAAATAGCCGAACCAATTAGTCCTCCTAGAACACGTACACGCAAACAAACAGCTAAGAAAACAGCTACTGTCCAAAAAAGCAGCACACAACAGGAAACTACTAAGAATACTAAAGGAAAACAAAATAAATCCGTAAAAACGTTACCGACACAAGACATTATAGTCGCTCAAGTAGGAGAAACAAATACACTACATAACACAAACACACAAAACAACATACCCTCACTTAGACAAGTAGAAAAGGCAACCCCAAACAAACGAAAGTTATGCACACCCAAAATTTATATACTCAGCACTAATAAACAGAATAGTATAACCTCTATTACTTCAGATACCTTAGAGAACTATAATATTTGTCACTACCTTAATCCAAATGGTAATGTTGAGGTATTAAATGACAGGTGTAGAATAAAAACTAGCTAACTTTACTAAAAGTGATTATTGCATCATCAATACGAAGAATTTAAAACTAGTAAGAACTATTCTGATGTTATTTATTATATAAGAGAAACCTTAATAAACCTGAAACACACAAATATCATAATCTGCCTTGCAACTTATAAGTATAGTGATGTAAAAAATATGTTCAACTGGAGAATAGAAAATTTTAATAACCTTATGTACTTGGATATAATGACACATGGACATGCCTATTTATTAGATTCGAATAATAAGATTAGCTATGATTACTTTACATTCGACAAATATTCAGGACGCATAAAAGACTGTGGCATGCGAATAATATTTGACACAATTTATAAACTTATGGACGACATCCAATATCATAATAAACTTGAAGAAATCTCACAACCTGACAATGACTCAATGTTTTTCGAAACTAAATGCTTACACATTCTGCATCAAAACATTGCAGGTTTGTTGGATAAATCAGATACATTTTTAGTAAATTTGCAAGAACTTGCAAATCGAAATATAAATTTAGATATCGTGTGTAACGCAACACTTCATGATGACAGGACATGAACAATTTTTAAACTTGCCTAACTTCTCATTAGCTGCGTGCTTTTGTAGACCTAATATGAAAAGAGGACGAGCGTGTATCCTTGTTAATAGTCAGCACAGATGGAGAGAACTGGAAGACATAAAAAGTTTTTCCATTAAAAACGTATTTGAATGTTGTGCCGTAGAATTAATTGATTATAAAATTATTATTATTTGTGTATATAGAGTTCCGAAAAAGATACATCTTAATACATTCTTTTATAAATTAGAACAATTATTGAAATGTATTCCAAAATATAAATTAACAATGTAGTAATTGCTGGTGATTTTTACATTGACATATTAAAAGATATTCATTATAAAATTGAGTTTGAAGGCTTATTGTCAAATTATAATTTCAAGTTAGCTTTAAGAGAAGTTACCAGACATGCTAGTAAAACTTGTCTGGATAATTTTGCTCATAATTTTACAAACAATTTCTTCATAGATAAAATTAAACCTGTGAAAAATTGCGGATCTAATGTTACCGCGGGTATAAGACATCAATCAAAGTCTATGTTTATGGCCCCAAGTATACCACATGACAAAACACTTTCTTTCAAGCATCACATTGAAATTTTAAATGGCAGAATCCGTAAGTTAATATTTGTCTTCAAAAAATTACGCTCTATTGCGGACTCAAAAAAGATCAGGCAAGTTTATTTTGCCCTTTGTCAGTCAGTATTAACTTATTGTATTACTTCATGGGGTGGCACAGCTAAAACATCCCTACTAACTATTGAGAGAGCTCAGCGAGCCATTCTTAAGGTGTCTACTTTCCGCCCTTTCCTTTTTCCCACAGACCTGCTCTATCAATCCTGTAAGGTATTAACAGTTAGACAATTATTTATATTAAGCACAATCCTCAAACAGCACGCCGCACTGCCATTCAGCACTCAACTGACGAACAAAAGACGGAAAGATATTGTTTGCACAAATAATGTTCAAACAAAGCACGCCTTCTCCTCTCGATTTTTTCTATTCCTTGGCCCACTTCTCTACAATAGACTTAATAAAAAACTAGGTTTTCATCCCCTCACTTATAGTACAACTAAGAAAATTCTTCAAGAAGCCCTACTTAATATGTCTTACGAAGAAACAGAGGAATTGCTAATGGTTTTAAAATAATAAGCGTTTCGTTTGTTTATAATATACCTATATATATATATATATTTTTTTTTTATTTTCTCTTTATTTTTTCCTAACGTTTTTAATATCATTGTAAGTGTAATTGTTTATTAAGTTTATTATGAGTATTAAATACGTGTCTTGTGTAACGCCTGAAATACAGGATGATTTTCATCCTAGCTCAGGTACCGTTAGATTATAATATATATCCTTAATGTACCAATAATGTGTTCCTTTTAAAATGTCTAGCACCTAATTATTTGAATAAAGATTTTATTATTATTATTAATGATATCTTTAAAATTATTAAAAATCTTAAAAATACAAACAGTGTTGGTTATGACGGTATTTCAACAAAAATAGTTAAAGCCGTGAATGAATTCATTTGTTATCATCTAAGTCATATTATTAACCTCAGTATTCAAACGGGCATTTTTCCTGAAGATTTTAAATTGACAATAGTAAAAACTTTATTTAAAAAAGTGGACAGGGAACGAGTTGAATATTTAAGACCGATTGCCCTAAATTCGATATTTTTAAAAATTTTTGAAACATTCATTTCTAACCAGTTGAACTCTTATTTTGAACAAAAGCAATTTTTTTGTAAAGAACAAAAAAGTTTCCGTCGTAACAAGACAATTAATATGGCAATTTTTGACTTTTTATCTCATAGAGCAACACGGAACTTCACAGAAGAGAGTAGCCTTAGCGATCAAATATCACTCAAATCTGTCTGGCATATTTTGCGGGGGGAAATTCGCACACTAGTGCACTTTCGCAGACTCACATAAACAAAAAAAAAATTGTAACGACGACTACAATACATACAAAATTAAACAATACATCAATAAATTTTTGTGTACGTATGAATGACAACATACACATTGACACGTTTTCGATGTCAAAAGGGCTGGACTGGCACTATAGACACAGCAATATCGATAAATTACGAAATGAAGTAGGAAGGAACAAAGGTAACGAAATCAAACTTTTTTTTTTAATATCGTATTTATTAGTTGTTGAGATGATGATTCACATATCTAAAAGTCAACACGTTAGGCGTAGCTGAACTGGTCTTATAAGTCAAAAGTCTTATAAGATGGTTCAACGGGTAATGGATGGCTCTAGAATAAACATAACATTGAGATACATTTCTTTAATTCGAAAGCATATAAAGTAATAAATATATAAAGTAATAAATATAAAATTATTATATCGAAGGCACTCAATAGACTTACGACACAAATGCAGTCTGGTATTAAACTTGGTATTGAATTCTCTACTTATCTTCTCCTTTTGTTAGTAAGGACTTGCCAATCAGATGTCTGGAAAGGAGTTGAGCACCTTGTCCTTTTAGGAACCCAGGGTCGCTTGTTATCGCAAAAAGAAAACAGTACATCTTTAATTCAGGATCTTTAGGGAAGCTAAAATAACAAAAAGTAGGATAAGTAATTACTGCTTTTTCCATCGGCATCCGTGAAATCGGCTACCGTGAGTCTACTTTTATTTGAATATGTAGGTATTACTAGGCCGTCATACTTTATTTCAAAAATAAAAAGAAAGGTGAATTCGGAACATGAAACTGAACCACTTTCCAAAAAGAACAGATTATTAAATTATGGAAACAAAGTTTAAGACCTCTAATTTGTTCGCTCGAAGTGATTCACTTTGTATGAATATTCGATAAAATTTTCAGCTTACAACTTATGTTCCATGAAGATATTTGTTCAGTTTTACGGTTTGAGACTCAGACCGTGAAAAAAAAAATATTGACTAGACTCTGAGTCAATGGTTTTTGTTTGCTTGTAAATTAACTGTGTACTATACATAATAGGTAGTTTATATAAATACAAATTTTTGCTAGGCAAATTAAAAACCCCCCGACTCTAAAGAACGCTATCTAGTGATGAGTAGCGGAACTACCGATACGATTTTATATCCATAGCGCCATCTAAAATTTACTGGCGTTAACTTTCGATAACTTTTAAACGGCTGAATCAATTTTCATTAAAACAAAGCTAAGATCCATCGCAAGGTAGCTTACTTTCTCGTGAAAAAACCGCATTGAAATCCGTTCGAGAGCTACGATACAATATATACATATTGTATCGTAGCTCTCGGACAGATACACAGACAGACAGACAGACCAATTAACACAGTTACATTGCGCCGCTCGCAACCCAAAGTATCGACATATAGGTACTTAAGTAATATGTAAAAGTCGCATTACTAGATGATCTATCGGCGAGAAGTCTGATTTATCGCTCGACCGACCCGAAATTTGTATGAGAGAATTGAGAGAGCGCACTCAATGTTGGTAAACAAATCCAACAATAATACTATAATAAAATATTCGAATTAGGTGTCTAAATGTAATTAAATAACATTATTATGTTTAAGATTTACTTACATATGAAATGTCACACCATCTTTTTGTAAGTTTGCTGTCCCAAATCTCTTTTTGCAGCAAAAAAACTAAGTAATTCGGCATTTTAAGTATGACAGGATTCGGTCTAGTAAGAAATCCGTGTGCAACTAGTTTTATTGAATGCGTATGCCCGTTTGGGCTTGTACTTCGACAAAGGGGAATACTGCGAATGGCTACTCCCTTCCGTGTTGCTCTAAGTTTTATCTAATGTAATCACTGAAATCAGAACGCCGCCAAGTAACAGAAATACCTAAGTTCGATTTTAAATCAAAAACAGAAAAGCGTTACACATCAAATGAACGACATGTATCGTATGGGGTGCCAGAAGGCAGTGTCCTTTTTATTATCTATGTCAATTATATCCCTTATAATATTAAACATAATATATCATAATTTACTGATGATAGTACGGTTACAATTAAATGTAAGAACAGACATTCTTATAAATCCGACGTTAACTTAACATTGACGTCAATAATTAAATGGCTGGACAAGAATAATTTAAAAATAAATCTTGGCAAAACTAACATTATGCATTTTAGTCAACGACCTAAAAAGCAGACAATTTAATTTAGAATATCAGGGTAATATAGTAAGTAATGTTGCATATACTCGATTTCTTGGATTAATAATTGATTCTAAGTTGAAATGGAAAATACATATTGAAAGTCTTTGTAAAAGAATTACCTATGTCCTTAATAGACTATCGAATGAAGTAAATACTGAGGCACTTATAACGGCATACTATGGCCTAGTTGAATCTGCTCTTGGATATGGTATAATATTTTGGGAAAATTCCACCGATAAAGATATAGCATTTAAAATGCAAAAGCGCTGTATTCGAGCAATGTTCAGTCTTAAAGTACAGATAGTTGTGTGTGTGTGTGTGTGTGTGTGTGTGTGTGTGTGTGTGTGTTGTGTGCGTGCGTGCGTGCGTGCGTGCGTGCGTGCGTTTCCTAGTTTATCTGATGTAGTGAAAAGAAACCGTCGTGAGTTACATTGTGATAATTTGTGTCTACATGCATCTAAAACTGCTTTATTGAAAGATAGTGTAGTATGTATGGCACCAAAGATGTATAATCAAATACCGAAACAATATAAAGAACTAAATTTAAATTTATTTAGTTTTAAAGATTAGCGAGTACATACAGACAGACATGTCTGTATATACTCGCTAATCTTTAAAACTACTGAACAGGTTTTTCAGTAAAAGATTAAGCCCATCCCTGAGCAACATATAGGCTTTGTTTCATCGAAATCTGTTGTCAGATAAAAAAGTCATTTAAAGTTTAAAGATAAGTTTTCTATGGGCGACTTTATAGTTACATTAAATAACATTAGATGGCGCCTCAAGAAACTTTAAAACGCGCTATGGTTGTTTTTGTGAATAAGTATATTTACAAGCTGATTGTTTAGCCCTGTACGTCCTAAATAGGCTTTTCTGGCACCGTAGCTTTGGCCCTTCCGGCTAAACATGGGTGTTGCAACACCCCAAAATTTGCCATAGTCCCTAGCTCGCTCCTCAAACCTTGTCCGGTGAAGTAGGAAATGCCGTCCGAGGCAACTTATGTATGTCATCTAAAAAAATTGGTCTGTACGTAAGACCTTTGAATTCTTTTGTGATTTGGTTAGTTACTGTTGTTGAATTTGTTGATTTTATACTGATATTTGGCTATACTTGGCTATGAAAATACGGACTTCTGATTTTGCTTTGATGCTTTTTGGGTTGGTCAGTTAATATTTCGGATAATATTGTTGATTTATTTATAATTTGACACTTGGCTATGAAAATATGGACTTTCTGATCTTACTTTGTTGATTGGTTAGTTAATATTTCGGATAATATTGTTGATTTATAATTTTACACTTGGCTACGAAAATACGGACTTTCTGATCTTGCTTTGTGGATTGGTAAGATATTTCGGATATCTTCAAAAGCTTCTTGGCTTTATAGATTTATTGAACTAAGATTGACATTTGGCTATAGCAATACGGATGCTGTGATCTTGCTTTGTGGATTGGTTAGGTATTTCAGATATTATCTTTAAAAATTCTTGGCTACATAGATTCATTGAATTAAATATATATATTATTGTATTTTGTGCTTTGCTTTCGAAAATGCTACGAAGAAAGTCAAATCTGTCTCAGAATATTAGACAACCGAAAAGAAAGCGGATGAGTAGATCCCAAGAATCCAATGACAAAAGATAGGCACGACTAAGTGTTAATCGAGAACGAAATTCATTGATTCGCGTCTCGGAAAGTTCCACTCAAAGGGAATCTCGACTAAGTGCTGATCGTGAACGTCATTCGCTATCTCGCGCCTCGGAGACTTTTACAGATAGGGAGTTACGTTTGACTGCTGATCGAGAACGTCACACACTATCTCGGGCCTCGGAGACTTTTACAGATAGGGAGTTACGTTTGACTGCTGACTTCGTCTGCGCTGACAAAGTCGCGGGCACAGCTAGTAATTCAATAAAACTAATAGAAATTTACTTAACAGATAGGCTTCAGATTGTTGATTTAAACGGCAAAAAATCGCACAGATCTAATGTTATAATCGGCGTACCACAAAGTTCAATTCTAAGACCTTTTCTTAGTTTATGTCAATGACTTGCCTTACATGGTTGAGAAACAAACAGGCATAGTGCTGTTTGCTGATGAAAATTAACCGTCATAGCACAGATGCTAGGGCGGTAAACAGCACCTTGTCTTCCATTTCTGATTGGTTTGCTGCCAATAACCTCATGTTAAATGCAAAAAAGACCCAATGCATTCGATTTTCTCTTCCCAATGTGAACCAAGCCTGTATTGACATACTGATAGATGGCGAAAAACTCGATCTTGATGAAAGTACTACCTTCCTAAGAATTACAATCGACTCGAAACTTCAATGGGGCCCTCATATATCTAAACTTTCAAATAGGCTTAGCTCTGCGGCTTATGCTGTTAGTAGTTTAAGTTTGTTACCCGTTTCTTCTGCACTAGCGCTTTGGAGACGGCAGTAAATTTAGCTCTAAGTAACTTTTTGACGTCAACAATTGTGCAAAAAAAAAAAAACAGTGACGATCATCAAGAGAAATTATAAGTATCCCATGAAAATAAAGATATATTTGAATTTAATTGAGATCTTTCGACGAATCTGACTCGGCTGGGCATCGTTCGGGAAATTACGCAGTGTTTTATCGTCTAAAATACCTCAGTGCCTGAAGACTTAAGTGTCTGTTATAATGTGTGTTACGAGCCACCAGTGATGGTTTTGGCTCTTAAACGTGGTTCCCTTACTATGGGTCCCATAAGAAAGTTTAAAATCGCTCAACGGACTAAGGAGAGAAATTTGCGCGGCGATTCTCTACGCGATCGAATCAGAAATATGAGATTCTTAGGCCAACGAAGGTCAGACATAGCCAAACAGATAAGTTCATTGAACTGGCAGGGGGCGGAGCACATAGCGCGAAGAACCGATTGCCGATGGATCAGAAAGGTTCTCGAATGGCAACCACGCGCCGGCAAGCTAGATGGTCAGATGACCTGAGCAAGGTTGCAGGAAAGCAAGGTCGTTTTTGAAATCCTTGGGGAACCAAGGATTTCAAAAATGTCCAGTAGTAGGTCTATGTCCAGTAGTGGACTTCCTGTAGCTGATATGATGAGGATTAAACTTCTTTATAGTTAACTAGCTTTAACCCGTGACTTCGTCCGCATAGAAGTCCTTTTCCCTCTCGCTCTCCCTCTCCCTTTCCCTCTCTCTCTTTGGAGTCTTTAGACCCAGCGGTTTGGGCTGTGCGGTGATCGATCAGTCTCTATCTATCTTTGTCAGTTTCCTTTTTTATATATACATATATAGATATAGATAGAAGATAAATAGATAGATAATACGAACTTGTTTTCTTTCGTTTAGCTTTACACAATATAACTCGATTGAACTTCGCAGAAATTAAAGTGGCAGCATTTAAGAGATCCATCAACAAAACCCAGAACGCTTCCTGGCCGAAATGCATTTACCATCTCACTTAATCCTATTTACCTTTTCCAATACCCTGTAGAACTCGGCGCGACCGAAATGGTCAGAGGTTTGGAGTGTGACTTACCTACAACTACAAATGCCTATGTGCTTCCTGGCCGAAAAGAATTTGCGTTTGTAATCCTTGGCTTACATTTACTTTCTCCAATAGCCTGTAGCGGATCGGCCGAAACGCTTTGGGGTTTGGAGTGCGAATTTTAGCGAATTTCAGGCTACAAAAGCCTTTGTGCTTTCTCGGCGACATTGCAAAAGCCTGATGATTTAATATTCGCAGTCCAAACCCCAGAGCTTACATAGTACATCTAACACAATAACGACAAACTAAGAGCTCGGTGGCTCGGTGATTTAATTCATGATTACAAGCGCATTCGCAAGCAACCTAACTCCGGGCGTGGTTTGCTCTTGGATGGGTGATAATAAGTGTTGTAAATTGTAATAATTTTCGAGCTACTCCGTGCTTCGGAACACTCGTGAAGCTGTTTGTCTCGGCTGTCATCATTGTATGGCAGTCGATAAGCTGTCAATGCCTTTAGGCACCTTGAAAAATCTGTCACCAGTGTTGGCCACTTACACACAAGAAAATGGTTATTTTTTTTTTAATTAAACAAAAGTCACGTAATTATAAAAATTTAAAATCAAACATCATTAACAAGTCATTATTATTTTTAGTCAAAACAAGCCATTCTTAAAAAAATTAATAAGATAAATAAAAGAAGTAAAGTAATAAAAATAGCATTATCTCTTTGAATAAATTATGTTACGTGTTTTGCTTGCTGTTTCCATTAGACCGAACGCGGACCGATGAGAGACTCAGAGCTCATCGGTCCGCGTTCGGTTCAAACAGGACTTGTAGCTTTCATAGCTATCTACTTTAATAAGTAGGTAGCTATGAAAGCAACAAGTCCTGTTTGAACTGGATGAGCTACTCGGCAGGCTATTTTTCTACTCCAACAACCTGTAGGGCTCGGCCCGGCCGAAACGCTCTGGGGTTTGGAGTGTGTGTTTAAGCTACAATAGCATGTGTGCTTTCTGGACGAAATCAACATGCATTTGTATCTCACTTGATTGATAATTTTCACTCCAATTGCCTGTAAGGAAACCGGCCGAAACGCTCTGGGGTTCGCAGTGCGAATTTTAAAATTGCTAGTATAGTAGTAGCCTATTGCATAAAAACTTCAACTGAATACAGGCAAGGCGCCAATAGTTTACGACAGCCATTCAAAAAACAGAAAATGGGTACTTCATTGTAAGTTCCATGATCATGAATTTACTGATTTCAGGTTGCATGCAAATGTGATGGATTTATGTGTTATGCCCCACTCGTGTCTAACGGGTACGCTACATGCTACAATCCTCGTGATAACGACATGAACTTCGCTACCTCTGCGTTCGTTGACAATTCGGAAACTGCGTGCAGCAAATATCGTGCCGCATTAGAACAATCACTTCAAGATATGCAGGATGTTTTACTTCAAAATACTCAATCGAAATTATAAAAGTATTATTTGATGAATAAGAGCTATATTGTTCTGTTCATGCATATACAATGTCCTTTTTAATTAAGTACAAATATTTTAAGGGGTTATTCAGTCCATCATTTTGAACAACTTTGCCCAATAAATATATATAGAAATTCGAAAAAAAATATTTAGGTTCTCATACAGATCGAAGTAGTCACGTGATATCGTTACTATGAAAAATGCAAAAAATTTTTTCGTATTTCTATATATATTTATTGGGAAAAGTTGTGGATGTGGAGTGATGAAAGAGGTGATTCACTCCATCATGACAAAATGATGGAGTGAATCACCTCTTAAAATATTTGTACTTAATTAAAAAGAACATTGTATATGTATATCAAAGTAACTTAGTACCTACATTACTCCAGCACACTTACACAGCTGTTGTTTCTGTTAGTACAACATAGAATTAGATTTTAGGGTTCTGGACCTTAAAACAGACCACTGTAAAACAATGTTAATATGTCTTTCAATGTCTCCTAGTTTATTTCCCATATTAAAAAGGAAAACCATAGATGCGAACAGCACATCATTTTACTTTTGGTACATAACCCTCGATTTTATTATATTTTTGGATAAAATGTTGTATCTAATCTATCCTAAAAAATATAAATATGAACATTTGTTAGCTAAGCAAACACTCCTATTTTAAACTTTCACTTTAAGAACTTTTACTTGAGTTGAATACTCGAGCTTCAGGCGGCTCGTTATCACTGAAGTTATTACAGGAGCTGCAGATGGTTCAGCCAACACTCCTATATTGAACTTTCACTTGAATTTAATATTCGAGCTGCAGACCGCTCGTTGTCACCGAAGTTATTACTTGAGCTGCAGATGGCTCAGCAAACACTCTTATTTTGAACTTTCACTTTTACTTGTATTTAATACTCGAGCTGCAGGCGGCTCGTTATTACTGAAGCTAACTTGAACTGCAGATGGCTCAGCAAACACTCCTATTTTGAACTTTCACTTGAATTTAATGCTCAAGCTGCAGGCGGCTCGTTATCACTGAAGCTATAACTTGAGCCGCAGTTGGCTCAGCAAACACTCTTATTTAAATTTATGCCTACTTTGAGCAGCGAGCGGCTCTTCCTTATACTAATAAATTTTCTTTTAGCAGCTGGCAGCTAAAACTAATTTCTAGCGAGAACGGAACTTTTAAATTAAATTTCACCAAGTAATGATCACTTGTACTGATCTGTTTCTAAGAGAGAACGCGTAAGGAATAAAAAATATAACTGACTACCGGCCAAATCGGTCTTGATGCTCAAATTCGAATAATAACGAGGCATGTGGTCTTTGTTTTACTTATTTTTCAAATGATGATTAGTTTCGTGGTGAAATGCTTTAATTCGCAATAAAACCACATTTATTTTACAATTGACAACATTTCATTTTCTAAAAGGTATGAAAA
Source organism: Acrobasis suavella (assembly GCA_943193695.1). Taxonomy (NCBI): domain Eukaryota; kingdom Metazoa; phylum Arthropoda; class Insecta; order Lepidoptera; family Pyralidae; genus Acrobasis; species Acrobasis suavella. The sequence continues at coordinate 12,575,890 of OW971929.1, forward strand.
TTCGAGAATCATTTCGATGATTTGGCGATTCTGAACACGTAAAATATTTTTTCAGATTTTTTTGAGTTATATTTTTAGAGATAAATGAAAAAAACGCAAAAGTACAATGATATAGGCATTTAACAGGTTACGCCTTTGCTTAAACAGCTAAAAGTGAAAAAATTATGTCAAGCTGTCAGCTGTCAATTGACGCGTGCGTCAATCTGACAACTGACATCACAAGTGAGAGAGAGAGATAATAGTAGTGTTGTCTATAGAAGTATCAGTTCGATAGGAAGACCATCTAATATCGATAGTTCTTTCAGTAAAGTAGAATTAGGATTGGAAAAAATACACATGCATTAAAATGTTTACATAGTTTGGTGACGAAATGCTAATATTTCCTTGATTCCTTGATGATTGATATTTCAGGTTAAATAAAAATAATATTAACATCCAGGTCTTAAAAACTATAAAAAAATGAAGTAAGGAAAAATGCTACCCTAAAATGGGGCGACTTTCAAAACACAAGGTGACATTTATGATGGCTTTTTTTTTTTGGTTTTTTAATTAAATCTTCCAAATTTCTGAACGCACATTTTTTATTTATATTTTTGAAATAGTAATCCTGGTACGTCCGCCATCTTTTCAAAACGCGTGTACGCCGGAGCCTTTGTTTTTATTTTCAGTCAAATTCACCTCAATTAACTTTAAAACGCTGTAACTTAAAAAGTAAAACACTTTTTTTCTTTGTGTTCTTAATTCCTATAAGGGGCGACTATGAGAATCCGTTAAAAAACGTGGGTTACCCAAAAACCAAATTTCAAGTATAGAGATGATAAGGCAATTTTTTTTTTGTCCAATTTTTATGTAATTTTTAAGTAATTTTTTATGCCATTTAATTTCCACATACCAAGTCGTCAATATAATAGTTTTATGCCAACAATAGCTGAGATAAAAGCGTTTGAATTTTTAAATTAATCAAATTAACCCTATTTTACGATACGTAAGTTTTTGTATCGATATCGATATCTTACTGCTACAAAACAACTCTATAGACGTCAGTAAAAGTTTTATTTTTTAATTATAATGTATGGCAAAGATGTAAACTCGTTACATCCTAACTCTTGTACTTACGCTCTTTTAGAATGGAGAGATTTTAAACAATTTAATTTTAGGAGAAATAATGAAAAGAAATGAAAATGAAAAAATACGTATGTCCTTTTTTTGGAAGTTCTTTAAGGAAAAAATATAAAATATGAATATAAAATTTTTGAAATGTTGTCAATTGTTACATGTTTTTTTTTTTTATACATATATTATAGATTTACTTGTAATTTTTATAGTTTTTAAAATAAACACATATTTGGAACTTTACAGTTGTTTATTTTTAAGTTATTCGTACTTTTCCTTTGGTTAGATAAAACTTTTATTTCAAAAATTACTAAAAATATTAAAAGGCGCCAAGCTTAGGCGCGCCGCAGGAACGCCCGATCAAGAAATGATTTGGCGTGAGCGCCTCTAGGTTTTGATGATCTTCTAATGCAGTGAGAGGCCGAGAGTTAATGAAATGCTTGGCCTCTAATAGAAGAGTGTAGCGTTTCTTCAAGTGGGTTCTTTTCATTGAGTACAGCCACCAGTGAGATTTTGGCGGACCGTAACCTTTCCCAAGTGGTATGAATTTCCACCTGATACCAATTTCTACTTCGTCTGTTTAGATTTTTTGAACAGCCTGTTTCAATTCTCTATTTGCACTTACTAAATGCCATCGTCACTGAACATTATTTTTGGCATTCCTTTTCTTGCGGCAAATCTTCTTAGGGCTAGTATCATAGAATCAGTTTTCAAAGATCGAGATAATTATACTTAGTCTGGCCATAAATACTGTTACAATTTAAAATAAACAAAATATTAAATTTGAATTTGAATTCCGTTATTTTTATCATGGTATAATAAAACAAGGTATCCTCCTCCCGAGTAAAAACGTGACTACGTCACGATAAGTGTTGCCACTGATTGTTCTTTTAGTAAATTTAAGGACTTTCTCGATAACTGCATGAGCATTTAATAAAATAACTAACTTAGCTAATTAATATCTCGTGCGATTCAACTTTTTAATAATTTAAAAATTGGTATTATGGATTATTAATTCTCAATTAGTATATAAAATTCCAAACATGCATTTTGCTCGGGTAATACAATTACACACAGTGGCAACACATCAAATTGACAAGTGTCATATTGGCAGCCCGCCCTGTCATCGTTATCGCCGTTTCGCTCACTCTTATAGCGCTATTTCGTTCGATGAAGAAATGACTGTTGTTTACAAACTTTTGCGGTGCGGTGAACTGTGCTTCATCATGCGCTAAAGTTTAGCGCATGATTGTATTGACCTTCTGTCTACTATTGGTTTAGCGGCTAAACCAATAGTAGACAGAAGGTCAATACAATTCATTATTCTTTTTGCGTTTGCATATTTAGGAATTACAGTGATTTTTAAGCTATTTCGTTTACGTCAAGTAAGTATGACGTGACATATTTGGCGTTTCACTTGCCGGCACGGCCCTATTACGAAATCGAAAGAAAAATTGACAATTATCAAGTGATACAAATATCGTAAGATAAAAAAATGATTTTGTCTTTGATTTTGACTTGTGACCCATCCAAATTGGACGGGTCGCCACGCTTTCACAGGCTAAGCAACTCTGGACGTGGTCACTAATAGATGGATTACCAACTGATAAGTGATTTTTATGCCCGGCGCGGCGTGCGACGTGGTGACGGTACTTCCTGGATGCAAAATTGGCCGTGCAAGTCCAGCAAGCCATTAACAATAATTATGGAGGAGCGTCAAGCTTATTCACGGTACTTTTGCATCGAGAATCAAGCATGTATATACTGCAGTATGGATCGTGAAAGTGGCGCTTTAAAACTGCCGTTAAAAATATTTATTAAAAATGAGTATTTATCATGTAAACGACTATATATCTGATCAAAATTCTTGAAAATAACGGACTAAATTGTATTTTTTAATGTAAAATATAATGTATTGTATAGCTTATGATTTAAATCTGTATTGTAATTTGTAACATAGCCCATTAGGCAGGGTAGGAAAGGAACCATTACTGAACTGGGTTTCTTTTAACGTTATCTTCCCATCAATGGACATTCTGAAACGATAAAATTGTACAGAATATCTGGATTGTTTTTATCTATCATCTTTTCCCTACAAAAAACGTTTGAGAACCGCTGCGCAACTGATGACGTATTTTGTTTACGGATGAGAAAATTTATACAATTGAGCAACATTTTAACAAACAAAATGACCGTATTTATGCTCAAAGCTCTAAGAAAGCTTCCCAATCAGTCGAAAAAGTGCAACGTGAGCATTATCCGACTTCAGTGATGGTTTGGTGAAGTGTTAGCTATGAAGGAGTGACTGAGTTATACTTTTGTGAAAAAGGTATCAAAACATCGGCACAAGATACCATTCTTGAGAAGGTAGTTAAACCCCTTAACAACACCATGTTCAATAACCAAGAATGGTCCTTCCAGCAAGACTCGGCACCGGTTCACAACGCTCGGTCCACGCAGTCTTGGTTGGAAGTTGGAATCGAACGTTTCAGACTTCATCAGAGCTGAAGACTGGCCGTCGTCTATTCCCGACCTTAATGCGCTGGATTATGATTTATGGTCAGTTTTAGAAAGAACAGCTTGCTCTAAACGCCATGATAATTTGGAGTCCCTAAAACAATCCATACGATTGGCAGTAAAGAATTTCCCCATGGAAAGAGTGCGTGCTTCTATTGATAACTGTACCCCTACCGGGAGTTTTGACTTACTACAGACGCTAGCGTCTGTAGTAAAATAATTATATGGAATTCTGTACAGCGCCCCTAGCGGATAGTTTGGACATGAAAATACGTACCATGAGTTGCATTCGTTAACTATTGTAGTTACGTATTCTTTACTACTCGATACCAACTGTAGTTAACGAATAGTTAACTACGGTTTTGGCACCATGAGTTACAAATTTGACAGCTGTCAAAGTCACTAACTATTCCCGCAGTAGTTACGGGAGTCACTTTGTTTTTTAGCGTGAGAGAGTTTACTACACATCGATTTTATGCTTTATTTTCGTGTTTTGAAAAAACATTCATGCCAAAAAGGGCTTATTTAGCGTGGAGAATGCTTGCCGTGGTTAAATTAGTAGACGAGCGCGAGCAAAAGTCACTAGCTGCGAAGATATACGCACTCCAAAATCCGCTTGTGTTTTACACCGAGAAACGATTTAAAGACGTTTTGAGCCAGCCAGCAAGCTTATATAGATTTTTGTAACATGCTGAAAGAACACACAAATCATCCAGCAAGCAAATGTGCTAAAGAAAAAGGTGAGTAGAATTTAACAAACCTCGAAAAGCTTGTTTAACAATAAGGGATAAGAAAGTGGTCCAAATCGCCGATTCTGTGCTGATTTTACAACTCTTTTTTTACATTTATCGTGTAGATCTATCTCTTCGTCAATTTCTTTAATTTAACACTCATTATTATATTTAATTTCAGGCACAATGTTCCTTGGTCTTCTTCGCTAAAGGGATCTACCAATGTGTTGTTGGGCAGGCTTATAACTTCTCTCAAGAAACAATAATACTGTGTTTGTGGCAATAAACAACCCGGCAGATCAATACATAGGTATAAGCGGACTTTGTACAGCAACTAGAAGCGGATTGGCTTTTAGGTCAGTATGAAAGATAATGTTTCATGTGTAATGCATTAAATTTATTGATATTGATTATCTACATTAAAATGTATAAATTTTTCATATAAGCATTGAATTTTTTGCAGGCGGTTCAGCGCATCCTCAACGGCTTATATCAAAATACATTATAACAATTGGGGTGTAATAGAGAACACATTTGACAACAAGAACTGCTGGCATTGTTATATTAAGGACCAAACATTATTAGCTGCCCCAAATTATCACTGGATGTCGTGTATTGCACAACAATAGTTTGCTAGATGACATTGCTGATCCACGAGACAAGCCAGATAAAAGATGTAAGTCAAGTTAGTAAATTAAAATTTTTATACTTTGAAAATTGTCTCACTTTTGTATTTAAATCTGTAAAATGTTTTATTTTTAGATGTACATCTGGTTCGTAGTGTGATTGCAGAAAATCTGCATAACCAGCTACTGATGGGAGCACTGAGAACAAGATAGCAGATAGTGTCACCAAATCATTCTAGCATTAGTATACCAGCAGTATAATTGGTTTCATTATAATTTGTATCCTCACAGAGATATATCATCTTGATAAAACTTGGCAACTGTTGGCTCTAAGAGTTTCTCTCAGCAATGGTTATTTTAAACTGCCATTATTTTCAAGCTTATTTAAAAAATATCATATTACATATGTATTTTACTTATACATTATGTACACTGTGACATGCAAGCCTAATTAAGAAAAAGAATAAAGAAATTTAATTTTAGTTTGGATTTTGAATATAATGCCTTATATACTGGAATGTACAAGCTGCTTCTCTTCCCGCACAGACACATCATTAAAGCAAATCAAGGGAATCTGAATCATAGCAATAGATAATGCAGTGGGCAACTCATCACTATTTTGATTTCCTTTTTCTATATCTAAACGCCTACCATAACTCTAAAAGTGGCCTTCAGTTTTGTGGCTCTGTACCTTGTCTGCCCATTAGGATAATGCCCGTATGATGAAATAACATTTACAATAAAACAAAGATAACTGTTTATATGTTTATTTGACATATTACATTATTCTGGAGAACACTCTCTCAAGCTAACTCAGCCTAAGAAGGGCTGGGTGAGCTTAAAAGCCCCCTTCTTGTATTGTTCTTAGAAGCTTCTTCGGTCCATTTCCTCTGTCTGACTGGCATAGGTGCTGATGGTTACGGGCTTGGCAAATGGCGATGTTTTCTTGGCTCCGGTAAAATTCAGATTTCATATGCTGCAAAATAAAATACCTTAGGTTATTAATTGTTAATGATCATTTGATATTGTAAGTCAAAAAGTTAATTAGTTTTTGGATTACAACGTTTCTAATAATATTCAGATAAAAATAAATCATGAAAAACGTAGAACAGGAAAGCGATATGTACTACATATACTTCCTGAATATAAACGAATAAATACTAGCACTTGACCGGCTACTTTTTAAATTTCAACATAGCATACTATGTCGTTTTTTGAAAATATACAAATCTCATCAGTTTTGATTTCTGTTACTTAGAAAATATTTACAATTGGAGCATTGTGGTCATGGAAATGGAAACTGTAGTAGATTTGAGTAAGTACATTGCTTCATGACATGCAACATCCCATGCCAAATAAGAAAAGCTTTAATTTAAATTGCAATAGATGTTTGTTAGAGTCAAATCTTGCAGTTACATTACACAATTTATTAACTTCCAAAAAGTACATAAACACTTTATAACTTACCTTTTATGAAGGAAACAATAAGCGTTGCCTTTCCACATCTGTTTTACTATTTTTTAGAGCAATAAAGATATTAACTACAATATACGAGCTAAATTGTGAATTTAACACAAATAACAACTTGTTTTCAGTTCATATTTTTTAGGTTAGATAAAAGAGAATAACCAAGGAAATTAAAAATACCCGTAGCTCCTTAAGACACTATTCAATGATGAAGTTTTTTAATTTATCCGTATCAAGTATGACACTGACAAGGTGCTCTTAAAAAATATAATTTCCAGCTTGGATACACATGTATTTTGCCAATTTTAGCATAATCGACTAGTATGAAGTAAGCCACAAAACTTAGCTCACAACCATAGAGAAAATGCTTAACTATAGCACCTGTCGTCTACTCGATAGCGAGTATCGAAGCGTTCGATCAAACTCATGGTACCAATTTTACGCCAACGATCTCGTTTGCGTCTTCACCGTAACGAGAATAGTTGCGTCAAGCGATTTTACTACAGTAACTCCCGGTAGGGGTACTGGCCACAATGTTTAAAGGACTGTATTGCAGCTAGTGGGGCGAATAAGCTTTTTATATTTTAAATTGTTTTATATTTATGTATTAAACTAACACATTGTAAAAGTAATAAAGCTATTTTCAATAGTTTTTTTTTCTTTTTGACAATATTTATGGCTAGACTAGTCAAACATGTAAACAATACCCCATCTTTTCTCATATCTTCTGCATACAGTTACCGTTATTGGCCAAAAATAATCTACTGCTCATCGTACATGTGAAAGTTGACGCGTTGTGTTTATTTTTCTGGTGGTAGATTTCCCATCTCAATTACTTTATACCATTGTTTCTTAACCTGTGGTTCGCGGACCCCTGGGGGTCCGCGAGTATGTGTATGTGGGTCCGCCGTCTTATCTATGGACATTTGAATCAATAAATAAATGCCAGCAAGGCAAGTCTTGCAATCGTTACGCTTACTTAGCACGGCGGGCGGGCGTGCGTCAGTAAGCAGGATCCGAGCCGACCGAGACTGACCGAGTGAAGTGAGAAAACAAGTGCGCGCGGACTTTTCCCTACCGCACCACACGCGCCCCTGCAGTATTTTTATTTTTTATAAAAATGTATTTTTTTTTTCAGTATTAAAATAAATTGTCCTAAATTTATTCCTGTGTATTTTATTAAGGGGGTCCTTGAAATTATGCTTGATTTTCTGAAAAAGGTTAAGAAACGCTGCTTTACACCATTGACATAAATGTGCAACAGATCTCACAGCAGATCGAATGCCAAGTATCCAATATCTTTGTAGAAGTCATATATTCTCCTACCTAGTTAATGGTTATGTGATTTTTTCATCCTAAATAAGTATTAAACGTACCTACATAGGTAATATACGAGTTTATATCGTGTATTAATCATTTTTCGTAATAATAACCATATATACCTTAGTATACCTATCATATAATAATTCATAATATACTACATATATAGGTACGTTGACGTACATAATAAATAACTTCACAATAATCACTTTGAAGTAGACCTTAACTTTTAGCATCCTTAGAAAGCTTAAAAAATAAATTTTGTCAAGTTAGTCCTTAGCAAATAAACAATTCATAGTTTTTTTTTAGCTTTTTCTTTTTCTTTCCATGACGACGAAGTTCGTGAACACAGGTAAACGAACCGCGCGTGCGTCACTGCTCACTGCTTTAGCGAGTCATCCTTGTTGATTTTCCCCTCTTCAAGCGGTCGCAATCGTATATTTTCGATACCTAGGTACAAGCGGAGTGGGACAGGCAGGTCTGTTATCACTGAAGTTATTACTGGAGCTGCAGATGGCTCAGCAAACACTCCTATTTTGAACTTTCACTTTAAGAACATTCACTTGAATTTAATGCTCGAGCTGCAGGCGAAAAATTACACCTAAAAATGATCACGAGTTGGTGAAATGTTTAAGAGAGAGCTACTGTTTCTAAGAGAACGCTTAACGAATAAAAATTATGACTGACTCTACCGGCCAAATCGGTCTTGATTCCTCAAAGTCGAGTAATACCATCGATAAAATATTTATAGTAATATTTCTTCGATTATACCTTGCTTAACGAGGCTTTTGTACGTGGTCTTTATTATCTAAGGCTCTCTACAGACGCGGGTGGGCCTGGGCCTGGTCAAGTATTTTCTTTCAGATAGTTCTATTTTGGGCTTTCTGTCTCCAGTTTTTGACGCCGACATTTTTAAGATCCTGTTCGACACCATCCAGCTATCTGAGCTTGGGTCTGCCTCGGCTTCTACGACCCTCAGGTCGAGTCTCCAGTAAGCGTTTTTGTACTCTGGCCTTGTCCATTCTCGCTACATGACCTGCCCATCGCAGGCGTCCAGTCTTAATGGTTTCAATGACGTTAGGCTCGTCGTACAACTGGTACAACTCGTGGTTGTATCGCGAACGCCATCTCTCATGTTCGAACACAGCTCCGTAGATCCGCCGAAGTATCTTTCGCTCGAATACCAATAGGCGGTCCTCATTCTTCCTAATCAGAACCCAGCATTCAGAACCGTATCTCAATATGGGCCTCAGTAGGGTTTTGTACAACAGAATCTTAGTTTTTCTTCCAAGTATTTTTGATCAGAAATATCTCGAGACACCAAAAAAGCACTTATTGGCCGCCATTATTCTACTGCCAATTTCAGACGATAGGTCGTTATCTCTTGTAACTAATGTCCCAAGATATACAAAACTATTAACGCTAGCAAAGGTGTCATTGCCAATGGTGATAGACAATAGTTGTGGTTCCTGAGATCTTGTCACCCTCATGTACTTGGTTTTGGCCATATTAACCTCAAGACCGGCCTCCTTAGATGTTTCTTTTAGTGCAAGATACGAATTCTCTACTGCAAGCTGAATCCTGCCGATCAAGTCGAGATTGTCGGCGTACCCCAAAATTTTTACTGACTTAAAGAAAATGGTTCCCACTCTCTCAACACATGAATCGCGTACACATTTGTCCAGTGCTATGTTAAACAAAAGACAGGAAAGGGCGTCGCCCTGCCTGAGGCCGTCGTGAGTTCAGAAAGGCTCCGATACGTCAGACTGTACCCTGACGATGCTGCGCGACTGCTTCAATGTCATCTCTGTCAGGCGCACCAGCTTTGTTGGTATCCCGAGTTCGGTCATCGCCTGATATAAATATATTCTATGTACGCTGTCATACGCAGCCCTGAAATCGATGAACAAATAATGGGTATCGACATTAAACTCACATGATTTTCTCTAGGATCTGCCTAAGAGAGAAAATCTGGTCGGTTGTTGACCTGTTTGGCCGATTATTTCGCTCAAAGTCGGCGTCCACTCCACGTAGTACTTTAACTTATTGAAAAGTAGGTATATTGGAAAAGATCTTATAGGTATCCATTATTTAGGTGGGTATATATTTTTTTTTGTTTACTTATTTTTTCAAACAATAATATACAATCTTCAATAATAAACAACGCTATATAATCTCATTAGAGATTTTCCAAACGTTGGAATTGCCATACAAAAAAGAATCTTAAAAAGTAAATACAATAACAATAACTACCTATCAATGATGTATTTAAGGGGTTAAGTAACATTACATTTTTGTTACAATGTTTAATAAATAATATAAATGATGTATGTACCCTATATTAATTTACAAGCGTGACAATCAAACATCTTCAATGTACCTACTTATTATAAATACGCGATGACTTGACACAATAAAGTGTAGGCGCCGTCGCTGGAGGCCCGGGGAACCGGTTCTCAATGCTCGAGCAAACAATAACTATGCAAAGGTGCATAGGGTGATGTTTTATTTCCGATTAGTTATGTGCGGTAAGTTTTATTTTTTTGTAACCTAATTTGGTATATTTTGTATGAAGTATTTTTTTAACTTAAATTTCAAATTTGTTTTATTTAGTTGTGTTTTTAATTCTTTTGGTAAGTTATTTATAGATCTGATACCATGTATTGTAAAGTCCTTTTTCCGTGTAAGTTATTATATTTCGGAAGAATAAGTTTATTGTCTAATGTTCTATGTGTAGTTATTTTAATGTTTTGTGTTATATTTATTTTGTATTTTTTCATTATAAAATTCCTCTTTTAAAGTAACGTAAGTTTGATTTTTTCATGAATAGGTATAATTTTGCATTTTGAAAATAGTTTATAATATTCTTCATTACAATTTTCTTTTATATTTTTTGGTACATTTTTTTTCAAAATACGTAGTTGTAGCGAATAAATTTGGTTAATGTTGGTTTTGTTTGTTCTGCCATAACTTGACAATCCATACGAAATAATTGATTCGGCTAGAGATTTATAAACGATCAAACGAACTCTCGAGTGAAGTTCGATCACTATTATATGAGCCGCTTCATTTGAAGATATAATCAATGGTAGTCCCTTTATCATACAGCAACATTCGCACTTTTAGAATTTTATAGTACTTATTTAAAAATGACCAACTGTTACCCCTACCCGCCGCGCCCGCGGCGCTGAAGCCTCATTCATTCAGAGAGGAAATGAGAACAAAACTTCAATTGGGTATAGATTTATCCATAGGGTGGGCTGGGTGTTTATATGTTCAAATGAAGCGGCTCATATAATAGTGATCGAACTTCACTCGGGTGTTCGTTTGATCGTCTATTATATTTCGCCGCTTCAATAATTTCATTATTCGATATAATTAATGGTAGATGTTAAGAGGTATTTTGAAAGAGAGTTTTGTTTGAAATGATACACCATAATTATTAGAAATCAGTCTTTATTTTTATTCTTAATTTTAATATTGGTGAACATAATAGTAGATTATTAACCAAGGGGATAAAGCAGTGTCTTCTGTCGCGGGTGACGACTTAAATCGTGAGCGCAACGAAGGACTCGAGATTTACTCCCGAGCGGAGCGAGGGTGTTAAATACTTAAATCACGAGCGAAGCGAGGGATTTAGGACGAGTCCTGAGTGTAGCGACGGATTTAAGTTCACCCAAGACAAAGACAGCTTTATCACCGAGGAAAATACTCTAATTTTCGTACCAATTGCGAAAAAATAAAGACAATAATATTAAGAGACAAGCATTTATATATTATAATTAATTTTTATCCAGTTACATAAAAGATACAAAATGTTTTACGTTGTAAATAAATATAGGTACGCAGAAAACTTGGCTGTATGTGTTAGACGCAAATGACCCTTTGCTTTTCCTTTTTGGAAAACTAAACAGTTGGTGTAAGCAAACAATGACATGACTTGATTTAGATTTTTATTTTATGAAATTTAAGTGTTGTCGATTCTAAATCGTTATTTTTTTACGCTTAACAATATAGAAATGAATTCAGTTTAGTATAAACTGTAAGTATTCCAAACTTAAACCACATTCTCCCTCTAGAGGATGAATGAAATTCAGTACAATTTTCTTTTCCTGTTTTCATTCTTGGTCTAGAGCCTGAATGAAATTCAGTATATTTTTCTTTCCCTGTTTTTAACAGATTAATAATGACTATTGTTATGTTCGCTTTTTGTGCCATAGAATGTGCCTTTTTAGAGCAAGTGGTACGAAAACATATATTATTTTCAATAAGGAAAGGCATAATCAATAATTTGCCTAAGACATAATAATTACATATTATTGAGGTAGAAAGTATACCGATTTGGCAAAAGCTCCTTCGTCAATAACAGGTCTGTTGTAGAAACGAGCAAATGTTTTTGACCGATTGGTTCAGCCAGCAGCTTTCCTGATGGCTTCAATACTGAGCCCGGAGGCTCTGGCTGCAGACGTGGACGCATGTTGCGTGCTATGCGCGCTAAACACGTCCACGTCTACTCCGCTTTCATGTAACACCTGTGTAGACGACGCGAAGCACCGCTGCTTCCCCCGGCTGCACCTGTGGACATACTAAAAAAATATACATAAATAAATAAAAGTTAGATTTAGCAATAATAAATAAATAGGATATGTACTTACCATTCACCGTTGTATATTGTCGATGTTGTGTTTATTAAACGCACCGTAAGGAGTACGTATGTGTGTGTCAGTGACACACTAACAGCTGATTTGTAAAGGCAGTTGACCGCTACGAACCGACGCAAACACACGCATGCGTATACCCCGAAAGTGCTTCAAAAATACTCGTCTGTGTTCTTATTTTAAAAATCCTGGACCCTGCACCTTACATCTGTCGCCTACAGCTGGTCCTACGAGCGGATCACCACGGATTTCTGAACCAGAGGATCAGACGAACGAGGAATGTTTTCAACACCGCCACGCACAATGGTTAAAACGCGTGGAGCTCTCGATCGAGAAAAGTTGTTGCATACCGCAGAAGATAATAAAAGTGAAGTGCTTTCACGTAAAGTGCAATCGGAAATTTTGGTTCCAAAGAACGATCTGAAAGAAATCGCCCAACAGATACCAAAACATGAAGGTAGTCTCAATATTAAAGTGGGTGGCCCCGCATCGGTTGTTTCAAAGAAAGGTTCCAGTAGATTATCTTCGTCGGCACGAAGAAAGCAATTAGAGCTGGAAGCAGCAGAAGCGAAAGCTGAAATTGAGAAGAACCTGATAGAAAAACGGTTAGCGGCCCAACTCGCTGCGCTCGAGTGTGAATCATCGCGGAGGTCCCAGCCCAGTTGCATTGATTCCGTTGTCGAAGCTTCAAATAAAGTAGAAGAATGGTTAGATAAAAGCCAGCAGGAGCTACAGCAGCAGCGCGCGGCCACCCCGCCGCCGGCGCCACCCGCTGTACCCCGCACATCGGATCTTCAGCACCTAGCTCGATCAATGGAACAGATGGCCTCAGCTACACACAGTGCACACTCGAAATTGCTGTCAAGGCTATCGACACCTAAAGATTTACCACTTTTTTTCGGCGATCCATTGGAGTGGTTGCAGTATAAAAATAGCTATGAAGTGTCCAGTCAATTATGCAGCTACAGCGATAGGGAAAATGTCACAAGATTAAGTAAAAGTCTACGTAGTGAAGCGAAAGAAGCCGTATCATCCCTACTTATCAGCAATACAAAACCAAGTCTTATCATGGAAGCGCTTGAACTACGTTTTGGACGACCCGAGCTCATCATACATAAAATCGCCACGCAGTTTAAAAAATTACAACCCTTGCCGCACAGTTATCACAATGACCTAGTTTCATTTGCCGTTAAAATAAAAAATTACGTCGCAGCCGCCGAATCAATCAAACAAAGTGATTACCTAAGAAGTCCAGAATTACTAGACACAGTCGTATCGAAGTGTCCTATAGCGTGCTGTTAAATAAATGGGTGGATTATTTGTATGATCACCAAGACGACAGTAAAGCTAAGCTACAAATATTTGCAGAGTTTTTGCACAGAGAAGCTACAAAAGTGGCATCCGCAGGGATAAGTCTCATACACAGTCAAGCAGATTACAAAATGTCCAAAAAAAAATGACGAACGCAAGACTCAAGTTCACACCGTATTGCAAAACAGTAAAAAAAGTACAAAGTGCAAAGTTTGCCATAATGCTGCCCACCCGCTTTCAAATTGTATTAAGTTCAGGCGAGCCCTACGCAAAGACAAGTGGCGCATCGTAAAAATAAACAAACTATGTCACAAGTGCCTGCTATCTGGTCATAACAAGGACGCATGCCCTGCCGCGCCGTGTGATGTCGACGAATGTGGAATGGCTCATCACCGCCTGCTTCATTGGCCTGCAAAGAAAACGGGATCATCCTGCGACGTCACACGTAATGACGACGTACCTATTACCACAAACTTGTTGTTGAGTGAAAGTGCGAACAATAGAGACCTTACAGTCCAAACACTACCGTCTTGTGCTCAAGTGCAAGTGTAATGTTAAAAATAGTGCGCGTAAACATTCATGGACCGAAAGATGTTATAAGTACGTACGCCTTATTAGACGACGGAGCGACCGTGTCTTTGGTATCAGCTGATCTCGCGAACTGTATTAACTTAAAAGGGCAGCCCGAGACTATCCGTATTCGAGGTGCGTGGAACTCTAATATTGTTGTCAAAGTGAAATAGTGAACTTTAAACTCTCAAATAATAACAATGAAGTGTACGAGGTGCGCGCACGAAAAATAAACGAACTGGATTTACCTACACAGTGCCTATCGAAAGTTAATGTCGACGCGTATGAACACTTACGGAACTTAAAAGACCATTTGTGTAACAGTGACGTAAAACCTAAATTGTTAATCGGGCAAGACAATTACCAATTACTCATATCTCTAAAGACTATCTACCGTGGCAAAAATGAACCGTGCGCTACCCTTACTCCGCTCGGGTGGTGTTTACATGGGATCGTACCCGTGATAGCTACTTCATACCCTCGTCGTCATCAAACGCACGAATCTTATTTGACTGAGCATGCACACACTACGATAGTGGAAGGATTCAAGGCGTAATCCCCACTTGCGCCGCTGCCCCTCCGCTCTCAGCCGCCACCGCGGACATCGATCCTGCACGGCGGGAGACGCACACATGCGCCGGCGCACCAACGTTTGCAACGAAGCAACAATGGGGGATCACTGCACACAGAGAAACCACTGATAACGATGAATGTTTGCATGAACTGGTTCGACGATCATTCTCATTTGAAGCGATAGGAGTTAACTCCAAGCCACGAGTAAATAAAGATGAACTTCGCGCGATAGACTGCATCGAGAAATCTGCCAAGTTAAAGAATGGTCAATGGGAAGTTTGTCTGCCATGGAAAAATGATTTTAATGACATGCCAAATAACTATCAAAATGCTTACAAGCGATTTTTGGGAGTTGAAAGAAAAATGCAATCAGATCCGAGTTATGCTACGAGATATAAACAAAGGATGAATCATTTATTTGAAAACGATTATGCTCGGAAACTAACTGATAAAGAAATCTCGCTGCCTAGAAAACATATTTGGTACTTACCACACTTCGGTGTAGATAATCCGAACAAAAGTAAATTGAGATTGGTTTTCGACGCTGCTGCCGCCACCGCTGGTCGATGCCTAAACGAGTACCTGCTACAGGGACCTGATTTGCTACAATCATTGCTGGGAATTATGCTGCGATTTCGAGAGAAACCAGTCGCCTTTGTAGGAGATATACAAGATATGTTTCTTCGAGTGAAAATAAGTGAAGAAGACCAGCACGCATTAAGATTCCTATGGCGCGAAAATAAAGAATCTAATATCAATATTTCCGTCATGACATCATTGATATTTGGCGCTAACTGTTCACCGTTTATAGCGCAGCATATAAAAAACAAAATGCTATGCGGTTCAAAGACGAGATGCCTCAAGCCACTCAAGCTATCCTAAAATCCCATTATATGGATGAATACATCGAGTCAGTAGATGACGAACAGACAGCCTCGAAATTAATAAAAGAAGTGTCCGAAATTCATAAAAGGGGTGGATTTCACATAAGAAACTGGATATGCAATAAGCCGGAAGTTTTAGAGCGCACGCCAAACGAGACCTTAAGCGATAAGGCGATAAGGTTGAAAACCGGGTGCGATGACTCACCAGAACTCACTCTCGGTTTGTTTTGGTTCCCGCTAAGTGATACCTTTGGATTCGACATATCACTAAAACGGATTCCAGCTAATATACTAGACTCGCAAAGAGTACCTACGAAGAGAGAACTACTACGCATAGTTATGTCAATATTCGATATCTTCGGATTTCTCGCGACGTTTACCAATAACGCTAAGATAGCACTACAAAATACTTGGAAGTCTGATATTAAATGGGACAAGAAAATACCTTAAAAAGGAAAATAAAATTAAACAAAGCTGGATAACTGAGTTACAAAAATTACAGATACAGTTGTACCTGAGAGGGAGCGAGATAACGAAAACCTGCTTTGCGCTAGCACCGATGTCACTAGCCGGAAAGAGACAACAATAGAACTGCATATTTTCTGCGACGCCTCGCCAGCGGCATACGCTGCTGTGGCCTACTACCGAGAGATAACGAAATACAATGTACGCACTTCATTCATCGCATGCAAGTATCGAGCATCGCCTATCCATAAGTATACCACCGTGCCTAAACTAGAATTACAAAGTGCAGTAATCGCTTGCCGGCTCGCCCAGACAATAATGCGTGAGAACCGGTTAGTTATAGATAAGATATACTTCTGGACGGACTCACTAATCGTGCTGCATCAAATAAAAAACGATACGCGTAATTATAAAGTATTCGTTGCAAATAGACTGGGTGAAATAGACAAGTTATCTCAGCGTAGTAAATGGAACTATGTGCCTACAGATATGAATATAGCCGATAAAGCTACTAAGGTGAATACTTACGAATTGACATACAGCTGTGAATGGTTTCAAGGTCCACGCTTCCTTTATTCGACGCCTGAAGACTGGCCGAAATATAGACCTGAAAAAGAGAAAATAATTAGTGAAGAATTATTACAAGTTAACACATTACATAACATAGAAAACATAGACTTGCCCGTTCCAGATCCCACTAAGTTTTCTTCGTGGCTTCGCTTGCTAAGATGTACGGCGAAAGTATTGTTGTTTATAGACAAATGTAGATCTGCTGGAAAAGCTGAAAATTGCACAGAGATAAAACAACGTGCTGAAAATTTGATATTACGCCACGCTCAAATGCATTCATTCGCTGGAGACATCCACTTGCTGAAAAATAAGAAACCTTTGGACTCCAATAGCCGACTACGTACCTTAACGCCATATATCGATGAATTTGAGTTGCTGAGGGTCGGCGGACGAATTGGGGCAGTGTCTGATGTCGCTTCTGAGCTGAAAAATCCTGTAATATTGGACGGCCGCCATCCGACTGCAAGATTAATTGTGAAATTTTATTACGAACATGCCGCACATGGAAATAATGAGATGAGTGTAAATGAGATCCGCCAAAAATACTGGCTACTGCATTTACGCCCTACCGTTCGTTATGTAGCCACACGCTGCTTGTCTTGTAAAATCAGAAAAGCCAAGCCCACTAATCCAAGACTAGGAGATCTCCCAAAGCCGAGACTGGCACACCACCAACGAGCCTGCACCTTCTGCGGAGTTGATCTCTTCAGCCCGATGGAAGTCGTCATAGGCCGCAGACGCGAAAAGAGGTACGGAGTACTTTTCACATGTTTGACCGTCAGAGCAATACACATAGAGTTGGTGCCATCCCTGTCATCTGATTCATTCATTATGGCCTTACGAAGAATGGCCGCACGCCGCGAATGGCCATCCAAAATATACTCTAACAACGGCACGAATTTTAGAGGCGCTGCTACCGAAATTAATAAATCAATGCAAGAATTGAGTCAGTCAGATGTCAAAGATCAAGTCATCGACAAGGGTGTAGATTGGCAATTTATATGTCCGGGCACCCCCCACATGGGTGGGGCATGGGAGCGTTTGATAAAAAGCGTAAAAACCGCGCTCAAGATAGTTCTAAAAGAAAGAGCTCCCAGAGAAGAATTAATCACTTTATTAGCGGAAATAGAAAATATGGTAAACAGCCGCCCGCCCAAGTAGCATTTTATTCTCTTTAAAAGGCCACATTTAGTTCACTGGTGATCTCTTAGCATTAACAGTGGTCACACGTGGTTCATCGGCTGTAATAAAGGGAACATGTGTACCTTTACCTGTTTAAGGAATCTATAGCGGTAAAAATGTAGCTTATTATGTGACTATTGGCGTTTTGCAAGGACAACATTACTCTACTAGTCAGCTTTCATTTTCAAAGCTGAACAAAAGCCTTTTAAGATATGTAAAATTCGGCATGGGCTATTCAGAGGTTCACATGTACGGTGTAGTCCGGTAGCGCTAGGTTTTTAAGTTTCAAGAATATTAGATATTTCGATTTTTCGCATATAGTTTCTAGACCCTTTGACCAACCTAAAACATGACGTTGTGTCATTTTCGATGTTTGCTTAGGTAGAAATTTAGGTATTTGCCTTTTCGAACATTATGAGATGAAAAGAAAATTAGAGATGAACTTTTCACTTGCAAGACAATAACTACGTGGTGTCTGATGTACAAAAGCTTTTTGTGTCATCATCTGGCCACAGGATCAGTGTCATTTCACGTATACTTAATATTTCGCTGAAATAGTTTATTAAGAATATTAGAATTGGATAAATAGGTATTACATGCCATAGAGCATTAATATACGTGTTTCAAAATGTTTTGTGTCACATTTCATCCACGATATCTTATTGTATTTTATTTTTTTAATTCAATACTCTGTAAAAGACACAAAAGATTATTAGTGTTATTAGAGTTTCGTCTTTTTCATTATTTTAGTGTGATAAACCACAATTCGTAGTTTGTGTCTCCATCAACGCAATCTTATTATTTGAAAAAAATTAAATATTTCCGCGCCAAAACTCAAAGTGCGCGAGAAGACAGAGCGAGCATGGGGGCACGCATGGGTGCGCGGGGACGGTTGTGTGCGTGGCATACCGGCACAGTATCTGTCCGCCGTGCCGGCCGCAGCGCGCGTCACTAATTATTTTGGATTTTTTGCTGACTACGGCAAAGCCATGAGGAAGGGTAATGATTTTAGCAGTCTATGTATGTGGGTGTGTATGTATGTCTGTTTCCCCGTAGCATCCAAATCGCTTGTTCAATTTTCACAAAAGATACATATACATATCAATCGATTCGTCATTATTGTCCGGGTGACATAGCTACTTGCATGCAAAAAACGTATATAACGAATGTTAAATACAATAAAATTAGAGTATAATATAACATATGACTTGCGTAGTCGGGTATTAGTTTTTTAAACTTATATCTTGTTATTTTATAGCTTCTAACAAAAGCTTCATTTAGAAGTATTTTGATTATTTTTTCCGTATGTGTCAGTGGCCAACATGTTTTTTACAAAGGTTCGTTGAATGACGTACTTATGTGTGCAACAACTGCAAAAGAAGGATCATTATTTTCACGTGTCTTTTATGTTAGTAAGTATGTTTGATTTATAGATATAGGTGTATATTGTTTGTTCTCCGTGTGTCTGTTCTACCTAACGATTATGACCGGCACTACTGTAACCTTAGCACGAGTGGGTTCTTATATGCTGCTTCTGAGAACGCGAGAATCTTCTTGTGTAAGATTTGTACAAAATGCTACGTTTATTTAAAAAATTTGATTGTTATGGTTGACTGTATCAATCGGCATTAAAAAAATAGGGAGGTTGTTCACAATTTTGGTTATTTATTATAAGCATGGGTTTCATTCAACCAAGCTATCAAATGCAGTTCTTCCTGTTTATTTTTGACAATGAACCTATACAAACTTGTTTAGATATACGTACATATACTCAATTCACACAAACACAAGTTTATTTGCCAGGAAAATTAAAAAATATCCTGACTTTCAATAGTTTCATATGTAAACGCCATCTAGTGATGGGTGGAGGAACTATAAAGTAGAACGAATATCCGTAGCAACATCCAATATTTGAAAGGAAAACTACAAAATGGTCCAACCGATGTTTATCAATCTTATCTAAGAACCACCTATTATTATATTATTTATTATTCTGTGGTAACGTAGATATGCACGTAGGTTAGTATTTTGTTATAATATAAGTGCTCTGAGTTTTTAATTTTGGAGATTTTGCACCACCTGTCAGCACCACTTGTAAGTTGACTGGTAGAAAAGGCCTACGGCCTTAAGTCCATCAATTACAATTTCATGTAATAAAGTTAAATAAATAAACCACCGCAAAGCCGCATTGAAATCGGTCCATCTGTTCGAGAGCTAAGATGCCACAGACAGGCAAACAGAGAGACAGACGGACAGACTGAAAGACATTAGCGTCAAACTCATATTACCCCTCTTTTTTTCGGAGGGTAAAACCTCACAAACTTGGATACACACTTGTATATTAAGTCACATTTTAGATTTTACGCACAAACCCACATACATACAAAATTACTTACCGACATACTTTCACAAACAAATAAGGCAATTTGTAACACACATTTCCCTCCTTTGGCAGTCGGGTAAAATTAAGCTGTGAATAAAATTACGCAAGGTACTTACATCGAACACGCAATAGTAACGTAAAGATGGGCGGTGAGCAAATATAAATACCCAATCTACCCATTTGGTGGGTAGATTAAATCATATATTATAAGTAAATTCTTCGCAACGCCTGTCGGAAAGCGCGTGCAAACTAGTGACCAGTACTTTACTATAGGGGAATTTGGCCAGTAAGTTTCTATTGTTACCGGTAATATTCCCAAATGCTGGTAATATTGATTAATAGGTATCGTCTTGTTAAGTCTTGTTAATTTATCTATGTAATATTGCTTAAAATGCGCACGTACACTCTTCCAAGCTGCTTCTCTTCCCGCGCAGATCGTAAATGCTGTTCGAGGGAAAATGCGAACCATGTTAATAGGTGATGCGGCGAGCAACCCATCATTGTTTCGATTCCTAGGGATCCATAACAAACCCTTATAGTTTCGTCGTCCCTGTCTGCAGTTTTACTCAGAGACTATGAGTACTAGAAAGCTGTAATTTGGCAAATTATCACTCTCATGGTGGGAAACGCTTTTCTCTAAATCGTGTTTGGGACAAATAGCAATAAAAATACTATCTATCCCAACTACTTCTGCTTCAGAAGAGAGATCTTTTTTACTTTCGCTAACATACCTACATCCAAAAAAAGAAACAAATTGACGAGAAAGAGAGAGAGATAGTAAACTTATATTCCCAAACAGAAACTTGTCAAGAAATTTTCTAAATAACTTGATAGTAACATAGAGATTATACCCAGAAAGTTACTGTATGGTAAGTTACTCAGATACTTTCTCGAAACTTACTCAGTAAGTTTCGCGAAACTTACTCGGTAAGTTACTAGTAATATTAGGAAAGTAATATTTATGATTATAATTTTGGATGCATTTAAACTAGAAGTGATAGAAGTCTTATCGTATCACTGATAATCACAAATTAAATATAATAAAAAAAATATTTTTTTACGTTACCTTATATTACTACTTTTTGGGAATGTTAACAGTAACGTTACTGGGAAAATACTTGAGTCGATTAAGTTACCGGTAATGGCACATCACTAGTGCAAACGCTAAAATATGCTTAAAATTCAGGTACACGTCATATGCGATACTAAAATATATGAAACCACCATACTTATCATACAATGAAAACAGGCTGCTTTAACTTATTATAAGATCTTAAATGAGATGTCAACGTACTTGTTTACCTTAAAAAATAATAGAGAGTATTTTTTGACTGCTCGTCCAAGAGCCAAAACTACTGATTTTGGGGTTGGTCTCGAAACAAAAGATATTCGTTTTGAAAAGTTCTTCGATCCTCCATCAACTCGTTATAGTTATAACATTTCTTACAAAACAGTTTGCCGGATATTTATCCGAATTTACCCTTTCTATGGGAACAGCGATCTTGAAATAAAAAAGCAGGTTTCTGATCCTAGGCACCCTAGGCACTTTATGGAGCTCAACCCTATACCAGTCGACTTGTAAGCCACAATAGTTTTGTTAACACAACACCACTTGAAGGCGCACCAAAATCCTCCCGGCTCCAACTGTGGCGCAGCAGACATCCACCCCCTCCTGATTTCATTCAACCATCGGAGGATAACATAGTTATTTTTTTTTTTTATTAAATTTAATTTGTGATTATAGTGATCTGATAAGACTTCTACCACTTCTCTAGTTTAAATGCAACCAAAATTTTTTCATGACTATTATCGTGAAACTATCGTGACCTCGTAGTGATTCAATCTCCACACAAATATTGTACCTTTTTCAGCAACAACTTGGTGTATGGTTTTGAGTCTACTCAATCGCTTGAATGGGATATTTTATTTCTGCTGCAGCTAACTAAGACATATATATTTACCAAATTATTTCTTTCTTTAAAGTTAGTAATACTTTCCAAGTAAGTTTCAAGAAACTTACTGAGTATCTTACCATACAGCAACTTTCCTAGTAACTTACCGAGTAAGTTTCGAGAAAGTAACTGAGTAGCTTACCATACAGTAACTTTCTGGGCAGTGGCGTAGCATAGGTCACTAGCACCCGGTGCGGATTCCAAATTTGCCGCCCTCTTATTTTTGTAATCCATTATAAAAAATTTGGGCATGGTAAAAAGAGTACTTTTATTAGTTTTATTGAATGATTTATTGAATTGAAAAGTGAAATTAACATTTTTTATTGAGAAACCTTGCGCTTGCATCACCCATGCATAGAACCTGCATAGGTACCTGGGTATTTGGTAACATAAAAAAAAATACGAAAAAAACACTGAAAGAAATTAACTTTTTTTTTCAAATTTTAATTTTTTTCTCTAAATTTTTTTTTTTTTTCTAACTGCCACCTCCGCAGCGCCGCCCCCGGCAAAGTGCCGGTGTGGACCGCACCCTCCGCCCCCCCCCCTCATGCTACGCCACTGTTTCTGGGTATTTTTTCTATGTTACTATCAAGTTGTTTAGTCAATTTCTTGACAAGTTTTTGTTTGGGAATATAAATAGTAAGTTTACTCTCCTCTCTCTCTCTCTCTCTGTTTGTCGTCAATTTGTTTCTTTTTTGAATGTATGTTGGCGAAAGTAAAAAAAGATCTGTCTACTGAAGCAGAAGTGGCTGGGATAGATAGTATTTTTACTACGACGAAACTATAAGGGTTTGCTATGGAACCCTAGGAATCGAAACAATGATGGATTGCTAGCCGCATCACCCATGAATATGGTTCGCGTTTTAGGCCATTCCCTCGATTCCCTCTAATGTGGTTGAGTTTAACGATGGCTGATCCGTGCGTCAACTCGTGAACGGGTGCTGCCGGAAGGAATTGGTCTGCTCGGCTTCGCTTTTTTTTGACTATTTAATATTTTTTATTACGCAATTTATGTTTGTTTACTTGTTCGCAAGCATTACATGTTATAATGTGTCAACATTGTCTAATATTATAAGTATTTATTAATTAAAAGACAATATTAATAATAATATGACAAAGCTCTTCTGGCGAGTAGGCGACCAATGCTGTGAAAATGAATTTCTTTCGGCGTTTCTTCTCAGCAGTGGTCGTTACGAAGCGCTGGTATCGGTAGCTTTTCTTTAAAAATAAATTAAATTGTAATATACTTTACGCGTAACATAAATTATACTTATTGACGTGTAAAAGTGCCTGTAAAGGTCTTATTACTGAATAAACATCTTTTTGGATCTTTTGAATCTTTTGGATTGGCTTTGTCAAAAAAAAAATTTGTACTGATAAGAGAATAAACGTCACAAAATAATGTCACTTGACATTGATCATATCCATTTTCAACGTGATTTTAAATGTAATTTGGCAGAAAAACCGATAATATGAGCGCTATTTGACTCCAAGAAACTCTGACGTCACGCCGTGCTATTTCATTCAAATGCCATAGACGATGTTTGTTTTGACATATAGAAAAAAGTTTCTAATTGGACTTGTAAGAAACAAGCGGTGTATATGTTGAAATAAGTAAAGACAGATCAAATGCTATGTCAATATATTAGTATCCTCATACATATAAGGAGAGTACATTTGTTTACTACTCAAACAATAGCCAAATTTACTGATTACGGGGTTGGCCCCGAAACTAAAAATATTCGTATTGACGAGTTCTTAAATACCCCGTTAACTTGTTATAACATTTCCCACAAAATAATATGCCGGGTATTTATCGGAATCTACCCGTTGTATGGGAATAACATACGAATTAACACGTCTTAGTTTACATGTTTTGTTGGCAAGTGTTTGTCCACCTGATTATATGTTAAAATAAGAAAAAAGACATCAAATGCGATGTCTTTATATGAGCACCATCATACATATAAAAAGAGTAGATTTTTATCCCACCAAAAACATACCTGTTAAAAAGGGGGCCAAGTTCCTATCGGCTAATTGTTCGGCTAAAAAGAGTTGAAATCCAATCCAATGTCAAGTTTAGATGCACTTTAAAATCGATCATAATCATCTTCATCAACAGCCTGATCCACTGGTAAACATTTGCCATTCCCAAGACTTGAACTTGGCAGGATTTATTAAATAGGTAAATTTAATTATATAATAACGAACGCTCGAGAATGGTAGGTTATTCAAGGTTACATTACCTTGAATAACCTACCATTCTCAAGCGTTCGTGTGACCCCACCCGTCCCCACTCGATTTTAAACCTTATTCACGTACCTGCTCTAAAGTCTACTTTTATACGCCGGCCGCCCGCGCCCGCTCAGTGGCTCAGGTGTGTCCGTGGCTGTATGCGGCGGGTTCTATGACCTCACGGCTCGTAAGTATACACAATACGTGCGCGTGTCTCAAGTGTTTTGATACTTTGGTAATTTTTCTTACTTTTTGATACTTTTTAATTACTGCATTAATTGCAGTGTAGTTGCCGTACAAAATATCCTTTATGGGAGTATGTTAATAACTTAAATTAATGCTACTTATTTCAATTGCACGCTGTATAATTTGTCCTATTTATAACTGCAAGTGTTTCTTTGCCATACAACATTACATAACTTTTACCTACTACAATTTATTGTCATCCCATGTAGGAATGTGTGAACCCTATTGTTCGTCACAAGTAATAATACTAGGCGCCACCACACCGTGTACCACACGCACTATGCCGTAATAACGATAAACGACGTTATCTCCAGTTAGTTAGGCACAGGTGAGTAAACCGTTTGTTAGCAATAGTTTGTAAGTATTAAAGCAGTTCGTATTTATGAAAGTGATTATGTCACGAACTTCTTACGGAGTAACATATATTTAAGTACCTAATATGAGCCAGTATTCCGTTATTTGACATAAGTTAGGATTTATAATCTATCTCTTCATAGATTGAATGAAATATCGTAGTCTAGAGTGTGCGAAAACATAACCCCCGCACCGGACACGTTGCCGTCGTCCTTCGCGCGCCGTCGATTACTTGTCTACTTTAAGGGCAAACATGTTTTTTTGTGTTTTATACTTATTTTGTTGATGAAAGTGACACAAACTCAGAATGTCAATCTTTTATGAATTTATGATACTATATATAAACTCTAATGATTCTAATTTTCTTTGGAAGCGTATTTTGCTTGGAAAATCAAAATAATTAAAATAAATAAGAATGCCTGGACTAATGTGACACAAATGAATACAAGGGGTATATTTAGTTGTTACTAATATGTTGTATTATTTTTTTCAACACTAATTATCTTTTTGGTACTGTTTTTATACATGGGCCCTTAGCCAGTTTGCAGTGGACAAAGGGTGACACAAATAGGTTTGCACACTAGTCTGGCTACGTTTGATACAATACTATTCCATTTTACAACTTTACATCAATTTTGTCGATTCAGTATGGAATTAAATAAAACAGTCACAAATCAATAAATTTCCCGAAACGCAGACCCCGAAAGTGACACAAATCGAAATAATAAGCTCTTTAGATACGACTTTATTCAGAGGCAAGAAATAAGCATATCTAGAGTTCTTGTAAGTTATACCCTTAAAATTAGCTAGCGCTACCGGACTATGATCCGTGCGTCAACTCGTGAACGGGTGCTGCCGGGAGGGACTGGTCTGCTCGGCTTCGCTTTTTTTTGACTACTTAATATTTTTTATCACGCAATTTATGTTTGTTTACTGGTTCGCAAGCATTACATGTAATAATGTGTCAACATTGTATTATATTATAAGTATTTATTAATTAAAAGACAATATTAATAATAATATGACAAAGCTCTTCTGGCGAGTAGGCGACCAATACTGTGAAAATGTGTTTCTTTCGGCGTTTCTTCTCAGCAGTAATCGTTACGAAGCGCTGGTATCGGTAGCTTTTCTTTAAAAATAAATTAAATATTAATATACTTTACGCGTAACATAATATATACTTATTGACGTGTAAAAGTGCCTGTAAAGGTCTAATTACTGAATAAACATCTTTTTGAATCTTTTGGATCGGCTTTGTCAAAAAAAATATATTTTGTACTGATAAGAGAATAAACGTCACAAAATAATATCACTTGACATTGATCATACCCATTTTCAACGTGATTTTAAATGTAATTTGGCAGGAAAACCGATAATATGAGCGCTATTTGACTCCAAGAAACTATGACGTCACGCCGTGCTATTTCATTCAAATGTCATAGACGATGTTTGTTTTGACATTTAGAAAAAAGTTTCTAATTGGACTTGTAAGAAACTAGCGGAGTATATGTTGAAATAAGTAAAGACAGATCAAATGCTATGTCAATATATTAGTATCCTCATACATATAAGGAGAGTTCATTTATTTTACTACTCAAACAATAGCCAAATTTACTGATTACGGGGTTGGTCCCGAAACAAAAAATATTCGTATTGACGAGTTCTTAAATACCCCGTTAACTTGTTATAACATTTCCCACAAAATAATATGCCGGGTATTTATCGGAATCTACCCGTTTTATGGGAATAACATACGAATTAACACGTCTTAGTTTACATGTTTTGTTGGCAAGTGTTTGTCCACCTGATTATATGTTAAAATAAGAAAAAAGACATCAAATGCGATGTCTTTATATGAGCACCATCATACATATAAATAGAGTAGATTTTTATCCCACCAAAAACATACCTGTTAAAAAGGGGGCCAAGTTCCTATCGGCTAATTGTTCGGCTAAAAAGAGTTGAAATCCAATCCAATGCCAAGTTTAGATGCACTTTAAAATCGATCATAATCATCTTCGTCAACAGCCTGATCCACTGGTAAACATTTGCCATTCCCAAGACTTGAACTTGGCAGGTTTTATTAAATAGGTAAATTTAATTATATAATAACAAACGTTTGAGAATGGTAGGTTATTCAAGGTTACATTACCTTGAATAATCTACCATTCTCAAGCGTTCGTGTGACCCCACCCGTCCCCACTCGATTTTAAACCTTATTCACGTACCTGCTCTAAAGTCTACTTTTATACGCCGGCCGCCCGCGCCCGCTCAGTGGCTCAGGTGTGTCCGTGGCTGTATGCGGCGGGTTCTATGACCTCACGGCTCGTAAGTATACACAATACGTGCGCGCGTCTCAAGTGTTTTGATACTTTGGTAATTTTTCTTACTTTTTGATACTTTTTAATTACTGCATTAATTGCAGTGTTGTTGCCGTACAAAATATCCTTTATGGGAGTTTGTTAATAACTTAAATTAATGCTACTTATTTCAATTGCACCCTGTATAATTTGACCTTATATATTTATAACTGCAAGTGTTTCTTTGCCATACAACATTACATAACTTTCACCTACTACAATTTATTGTCATCCCATGTAGGAATGTGTGAACCCTATTGTTCGTCACAAGTAATAATACTAGGCGCTACCACACCGTGTACCACACGCACTATGACGTAATAACGATAAACGACGTTATCTCCAGCTAGTTAGGCAGAGTTGAGTAAACCGTTTGTTAGCAATAGTTTGTAAGTATTAAAGCAGTTCGTATTTATGAAAGTGATTATGTCACGAACTTCTTACGGAGTAACATATATTTAAGTACCTAATATGAGCCAGTATTCCGTTATTTGACATAAGTTAGGATTTATAATCTATCTCTTCATAGATTGAATGAAATATCGTAGTCTAGAGTGTGCGAAAACATAACCCCCGCACCGGACACGTTGCCGTCGTCCTTCGCGCGCCGTCGATCACTTGTCTACTTTAAGGGCAAACATGTTTTTTTGTGTTTTATACTTATTTTGTTGATGAAAGTGACACAAACTCAAAATGTCAATCTTTTATGAATTTATGATACTTAATATATAAACTCTAATGATTCTAATTTTCTTTTGAAGCGTATTTTGCTTGAAAAATCAAAATAATTAAAATAAATAAGAATGCCTGGACTAATGTGACACAAATGAATACAAGGGGTATATTTAGTTGTTACTAATATGTTGTATTATTTTTTTCAACACTAATTATCTTTTTGGTACTGTTTTTATACATGGGCCCTTAGCCAGTTTGCAGTGGACAAAGGGTGGCACAAATAGGTTTGCACACTAGTCTGGCTACGTTTGATACAATACTATTCCATTTTACAACTTTACATCAATTTTGTCGATTCAGTATGGAATTAAATAAAACAGTCACAAATCAATAAATTTCCCGAAACGCAGACCCCGAAAGTGACACAAATCGAAATAATAAGCTCTTTAGATACGACTTTATTCAGAGGCAAGAAATAAGCATATCTAGAGTTCTTGTAAGTTATACCCTTAAAATTAGCTAGCGCTACCGGACTAGTGTTAGATTGCTGGCATTGTAATAAACACATTTGAACATTATTGCAGCCCAAAGCTGTTATATATAACCTTTTATGAAGCGTTATGCAATCGTTGGTGTTAGCAGGTCTAGTTTGTGATATATTATAATCAGCTAACAAATAAGAAAGTTTAATGAGTTCAAATGTACAGTAAGGTATATTAGACGCACCACTATTGATATCTAGTAGCACTGATAGCAGTTTATTCGTTCACGAGGACCACGCTGTTCCTCTAGGCTGAACATTTATGTGAACGTGTTTTACTTAACACGCGTTGTAGTAATTAAACCAAAATAAAAACATGAATAAAAGCAATTGGAAACACAGAGTGAGGACTGGTGGAATCAGAAGAAAAATCTTATAAGAATATTTACAGATAGTAAAACCGATTAATAAACTGAATCTACTAAAAAAGAAATTTGTTAGTATTACAACATTGACTTCAAATTTAAATAATGACGGTTCCGTACACAATATAGAGAAAGAAGTGCCTGAAGCTGAGACCAGTAACACAAGTTCAAACTTTATTTATCACGGTTACACAACTTAGAAAAAACTGAAGGTGATTTTAGATTTTAGAGGTTGTTAAAATTAACTACATAGACAATGACAACAATACTATTTTATTAAGAGGGATTATTATAAATAACACACAAGACGTTTTTACATATCCAATAAAATCGACGCATTATGAATTTTTCATTATTTTTATTCAAAAATCACATGACGAAACGTAAACTTTGAATCTCTTACATTTACGAGTATCTCTTTTAATTAATTAAATACACAATTTTCTTAGGAAACTTTATTAAAAAAAGTGTAAAACACTTTATAAAGCTAGGATTTTGCAATACTTTGGATTTTACCTTCTATTTTTCCAGAACAAAAGAAAATATTTTTTGGTTATTAAACTACTATTTAGTTTAATATGGAGAGTCCTAAATGTACTATTTAGAGTGTTTTAATTTGAACTTTATAATACGCGTCTACATTACAACCAACTTTTGGTCTTTCAGCAAAATTTTAGTTTTCAATGCAGATCCCTAAAATGTAGTATGCAAAAAATATCTAACAGGACATTTGCGTGAACTATTGAGGAAATGCATATCAGCCCCGAGCTGAATATGTGCCCAGCTCAGATTATGTTGTACAGAAATTGACATTGTAATGTTGCACATGTGAACCTTTCTAGAGCTGACGTCATTATGATGGTACACGTGTTTAACTATAAAGAGGTCGCAACACTTATTTTGAGTTACAATGGTTTACTGTAGATGGAGACAATGACCACCATTTTTTAACTCTTAATAACCAATAATATTTTTTTATTAACTATGATTTTGTCACTTTTTTCGTTCTTCTTTATTGATTTTGTGGTTAATGTTTGAATACAAAACCAAAAAGTGATTTTAATGCCATTAAAACACAAATATGAAATATTGCTTTGTTTGTTTCTGCTTATTTTAATACATTTATTTGATAAAAATGGCATATAGTCGAGGCGCGTGAACATTTTAACTATAAATGTGTATGTACTTTACAATAAATTTAAATTACCCCGTGATATTAACACAATATCATATATAAACACAGTGTAATACCAGTAACTAAAAATCAAATCACATCAAAATGGCTTCACGATCTCACTCCATTAATAATATTGTTTTGCATGCCGTAATATTACAAATAAACATTTATGTATTACAAAATGTGGTACTTAAGTGATTATTTGAGGAAAAAGCGGCCTAATAGTCGGTTTTAGGGTACACTTGTGATAACGAGTGTTAAAATTCGGCTCTATGATTGTTCACTTGTTACTTATTACAACTCTCTAGTCTGTATGAATAACCACACGGAATCTAATATAGTACCATTCATCAGCTTCAAAACCACAGTTTTCTCTTTAAACTACCATTAAAGAGCCACTATTCTGCTATCGTGTACCTTTTGTGAACTTATAGCTGAATAATTTGTGCCCAAATTGGTGGTACAAGGGCTGTACAGCATGCTATACAGCTCTTGTGCTGCTTACATAGGCAGCTTAAAGAATAAATGTATACCATTAGTCAACCCCTATAGGACTCCCAATGCTACTTGGGCGTTATGTCACGTTTCTCCTGAACATGAATACCCCAAAGCTCTAACGCCCAACAATTTTCTTATTGGATCCTCATCAAACTTACCAGTTCCTGGAGTATTCACGGACTGTGACATGTACAGAAGGAAGCAATGGAGAATCGCACAGCGTCTGACAAAAATGTTTTGTAAACGCTGGATTCGTGAAATCCTACCTACTCTCTTACCTCGCCAGAAATGGTGCCAAGAAGGTCATAACCTGAAACCAGGAGATGTGGTTATTATCGTTGATCATAACCTGCCACGAAATACATGGCCGAAAGGTTTAATACAAAGGATATACCCGGGTCCCGACGGTCGTGTGCGCGTTGCTGATGTAAAAACCAAGACCGGTACTTACCAGACCTGCTACTCGCCTAGCCGTGCTGCCCACTGCTGGTGATGATTGTCCTTGACGGACAATGGGGCGGAGAGTGTAGACGACGCGAAGCACCGCTGCTTCCCCCGGCTGCACCTGTGGACATACTAAAAAAATATACATAAATAAATAAAAGTTAGATTTAGCAATAATAAATAAATAGGATATGTACTACCATTTACCGTTGTATATTGTCGATGTTGTGTTTATTAAACGCACCGTAAGGAGTACGTATGTGTGTGTCAGTGACACACTAACAGCTGATTTGTAAAGGCAGTTGACCGCTACGAACACAGACTACTCAAGTTAAGTGGTCTGTGGCTACGAACCGACGCAAACACACGCATGCGTATACCCCGAAAGTGCTTCAAAAATACTCGTCTGTGTTCTCATTTTCAAAATCCTGGACCCTGCACCTTACATCTGTCGCCTACAACCTGTTTAATCCAACGACTCACTGTCTGAGTCGTGGCGGCCCCGTGAGGAGGTTTGTGCGTGAGCAAAAGCGGGCCCGTGCCGTCCTTTCTCAATTTTTGAGTGACAAAAATATAATCCTCGAGAATGGACGCAGGACAGATCGTTCTATCATCTTTGAAATATGGTAATACCAATTTAGGTTGTTTGCGGCCAGGGGCTGAAGTTTAAAGGACATTAGTAATAATTATCTTTATACAGTTCTGTTGAATTGAAATATTATCTAATCTTATTGCTGAAAATGTTTGTATGTCCGGTACTAAGGGCAAGAGAAATTACTAACTTTTTTGTTAGTTTGTCTAAAGACAAATCGACATTTGGGTACCATGTACTTACAAAATTTAAAACTATTTGTGGGTCCCAAGTTTGTGAGTACTTGGGAGCAATAGGTTTTAATTGATAAGCACCCTTCAGGAGTCGCCTAATACTTTCGTCAGAGCTTAGTTTGTTCGACAGTAACAAAGTCAAAGCAGACCGATGACTATTAAGTGTGCAATAAGAACCTTTATTGAACTGATCAGTTATAAAAAGTAATACGGACTTTACGTCGTACACTAACCAGTTTAATTTCCTGCTAGCACAAAACTCCCACCAGAGCTTCAACGACACGTTATACTGTTTTAGGGTACTCGGTGCGAGCGAGGACAGTATCAGTTGGAGCGCCTCAGCCGGGGTACTGTGGCTCAGCCACGCTGTCCGCAAAGCCTTGCTGCAGCCAGGATAAGTTTCTGATGCAGCGGATGCGGTTCTCTGCAAAGTGACATTAATAAATCTTTATTTGGGCCAAAGAAAATTATCTCTGAGTCGAGAAGTTCCATGAGTAGCGGGAACCACGACTGCGATGGCCAGTAAGGAAATACAAGAATACCAATTGCCGCTTCATCAGAAATTTTCCTTAAACATTTTAATATCAGAGAAAATGGAGAGAAAGCATAAAAGAAATGATTTTTCCAAACAATCGTAAAAGCATCAACGGCAATGGCATCAGGATCTTGCTTCCAGGATACAAAATCTGGACATTTTGCGTTAGTTCTGGATGCGAACAAGTCAATATCCGGCCTACCGAGTTGTTCTACAATCGTACTAAAGGCAGACTCACAGAGCTCCCACTCTGTGTCCGGATTAATGATTCGAGACTCTGCGTCCGCGATATTGTCCTTAGTGTTCACATAAGACGCGTATAACATAATATTCTTAGACTCACACCATTGCCATATGTTCCGAGCTATTTCGTTTAAATGGGGGAATTAAATGCCACCCATTCTATTAATGTAACTTATAGCAGTGGTATTGTCTATTAGTAATAATATTGCACAGTTAGACATGTTACGAGCAAAACTTTTTAACCCGAGGAAAGCAGCCATTAATTCCAAATAATTAATGTGCTTTGCTTTTTCTTCGGATGTCCAGTGCCCATGAGATCTCTTATCTTTACAGACTGCTCCCCAACCCGTTCTAGATGCGTCTTTAAGTATTTCTAACTCAATTTCTTGCGTTCTCATAGCGCATGATGTTTTGTGGATATTATTTTTCCACCATAAGACATCTTGAAGTATTGATTTTGATAGCGTTATCTTCGCTTCATAATTATTATCATCACTACTGAGCGCAAAAAATTTTTGCCGTTCTATGTTTTTCGTGTATAACCAGTCGTACTTAACGGCTGGGCACGCGGCCGTCAGGGTTCCAATGAACTGCGCGTATTCTTAGAACAACGCGGCAATTTTGAAAATGTATCTAACAACCGTGCAATAGTTTAACGTTTTTCAAGTGGTAATGAAATGGACATATCCTTTGAGTTTAAATCAAAACCCAAGAATTTACTGTTTTGTGGTGGCTTTAAGACACTTTTTTCGTAGTTTATTACGAAACCAAGGTCGCAGAGCAATTTACAAGTTTTATTTACATTATTTAAGCAATCTAAATAATTATTCCCTATACCTTGATTATATACCTTGATAGATTTTAGACCTTGTTTTCGTAAGTGTGCTACGACTTGTGACATGATTTTTGTAAAAACCCTTGGAGCTGTACAAAGCCCATACGGAGAGCTGTAAATTCATATGTAGTATTTTCAAAGTTGAATCGTAAATACTTACGATCTGCCTCGGATACGGAAAGATGGAGGTACGCCTCTTTTAAATCGATTGTAGCTAAATATCCACCTTCTGGAATTAACTTCATGGCAGTCCGATAATCCTCCATTTTAAAATAAAATTGTTCAAGGGCTTTAAGTTCAAGATGAATCTGAAAGTTTTGGGTGCCAAAAATATTCGTGAAATAAATTGGCCTGGGCAAGGTTTGCAAGCCTTTATTGCTCCCAGATCAAGTAGTTTATTAATTGCTGATAGCATATTAACTTTTTCTTTATGAGAAAAACTAGAACCTGGCACATTGGATTGTAAAACCTGTTTACAAAATGTAATTGAATAACCATCCCGTATCCAAGACAGAACAACAGCATTGTTTGTTATATTTTTCCAATTATGGTAAAATTTATTAATCTTGCCTGCATGTAGGTACTGCGGCGCTTGAGCACGGCCTTTCGACTGCGGCGTCTTGTGGTACGGCATGTTCGCTTGTTTGCGAGTGGCTGCTGCTGGTGGTCTTCTCGCACCTCCCCCCCCCCCCCCCCCTTGTTGACGGGTAATGGTAGTGAGGAGGTGCATTCCAGTTTCCCGAAGGGGCATAGCTAGGACGAACAGCCGTCGACTGAACTGCAGCAGACTTCTGAACCGGCGTATTCTTCTTTATCTGTTGGCCCTGCTTCTCGATAGCCTTGTTCGCTTTTATTTTTTCGCCTAACTCGGCGCCAAATAAAAATTCATCTCTCTGGGTGTCCTGTAGGACATGCAAAAAGTTTTAGTCTAGGCTAGGTGTTACGAGTTTAATTCTATATTTGCTAAGAGCAAAGTGCAGGTAGCAAAGAATACGACAACCGTCACTTAAGTTTTTAAGGGCTTCTGCTTTATGCCCGTTGGTAAGAAGGGAATTCATTTCTTTATTTATAGCGGTAACGCCCGACCCCAGCTGTTGCTGGAGAGTATGCAATTTTTTGTCACGCCCTCTGGCAATAGTTGGTACTGCAGATGAAATTTCAGCGTTTAAATTAGGGGCAAGCAGAAGCTTGCAATTACCCATAATAGGGTAAGATTTAAGAATATTATCCCTATTATCGTCAACAAGCCCTTTTTTGAGAATAGGCTGCCATAAGTTAGCAAGGCTATCCTGAATGTCTGGGCCAAAGTCGGGAGCATCCGACGTGGACTCGCCCAAGGCGAGCAGTAATTCGGGATCTAAATCCGTACTTTCCGTAGTGGTAAACGGCTGGGCAGATGTGGACGGTACGGCCTCATCTTTGCCATCTTCTGGTTCAGCTTCCGGTTCGACGTGGATTTCTTCTACGAAATTAGCATCCTCGTCTTCGATGAAAGACGGTGTACCCATTTGTTCTACAAAGAACAAAATAATACTTTATTAATAATAAATATGTGGGTAGTTTGTATGTCTCGCGGACAGTTTGTACGGGTGATGCGAAATTATCCGTGGGATAATACAATAGCCGTAGCAATGTAAGTACGAAAGTACTTCGAGATTAACGCGCAGTTAACCCCGTTATCGTCCTCAACGCGCAGTTGATTCCGATTTAATTCGATGACACTTTCACAAATATTGTATGTAAATCACACTTACCTTGTAATTGTGGTTGGTCGTCATCATCAGAATATATCACTCTGGATGAACGACGATTATGGCCATCCATTAACTTCCTTATTTTCGCTTCGTATTTCGCGATCTTTTCTTGCGCGGTGCGCTTGGGCATCTTGATGTGCGCGCGTGCATTCGTTGCCTCGCACGAAAAAGGAGTCAGCGCCGCGGGCGCGGCGTGTAGGGGTAACAGTTGGTCATTTTAAATACTATAAAAATCTAAAAGTGCGAATGTTGCCTGTATGATAAAGGGACTACCATTGATTATTTCGAATAATGAAGCGGCGAAATATAATAAAGTATCAACAGTGTTTGGTATGGTACTTGATATTTTATAATGGAAAATTTTGCCAAAATACTTCTCAGTTTATTGCAGACATGTCTGGTATGTTCCTTCCAATTAGCTCTGTCGTCAAATACTTGTCCCAGGTATGTATGTTTCTCAACAATATCTATT
Source organism: Acrobasis suavella (assembly GCA_943193695.1). Taxonomy (NCBI): domain Eukaryota; kingdom Metazoa; phylum Arthropoda; class Insecta; order Lepidoptera; family Pyralidae; genus Acrobasis; species Acrobasis suavella. The sequence goes on from OW971929.1 coordinate 12,611,771, forward strand.
GGATCACAGTCACACAAAACCCGTATGTTACCATTTTGTTTATGTAAGCATGCATGATTGTGTGCAATCAATTGTGGCATTTCGTCTTGTCTGTTTTTACTAATACTTATGTACATTAATTTTGTTTTGTTTGCATTAAGTACCAAACCATTGTCATGTGACCATTTACTCAGATTGTCAAAATCCCTTTGTAATTTTCCTATCGCTTCTTTTACGCATTTTCCTGTTGCTAGCAGGCAGGTGTCGTCTGCAAATTAAAAATTTCACTTTCTTTGATGACATTGGCCAGACTATTTACATAGGCGAGGTAGTGCAGTGGACCCAAAACAGAACCTTGCGCCGTTCCTTCAGTTGCGTTTATTCGGTGACTAAATTTATCAGAAACCTTGACTACATAACTTCTTTCTTTTAAATAATCCTTACACCACTCAAGAAGCTTCCCTCTGATTCCAGTGTCTTCTAGACTATCTATAAGTGTGTCATGTCTAAGAGTGTCAAAGGCCCTGCTGTAGTCAATAAACACAACTACTGCGTGTTTTTTGCTGTCTAAATGTTTATATATACTATCCGTAAAAGCCGATAGAAGCTGTGTTGTACTTTTATTTGGCTGAAACCCGTACTGTTTTTCATTTAGAATGTGATTTTTACCGTAGAAGTCGTATATTTGATTGCTTATATATTTTTCAGTGATATTGTTTAGAATGGACAGTATGGTTATTGGTCTTAAATTGTCATATTCCTCGATAGTTGCTACACTCCCGTAAGTGTCCTTTCTTATGTAAAGGGCAAATAATACCCAGATTCCACTCCTCGGGCATCTCCTCGGTATTCCATATCTGGAGCATCAGTGTATGGATTCTTCTCGCAAATAAACATCCCGCATACTTTATGAGCTCTCACTGTATGTTGTCCGTACCAGGTGCCTTATTGTTTTTTAATTGCTGTATAGCTGTAAGTGTGATGTGGTCTTTGTTCTATTTATTTTTCAAATAATGATTAGTTATGTGGTAAAATGCTTCAATTTTCAATAAAACCACGTCTTTTACATGGAAATTTTTCTATATATCGAAATTCTACATTTATATCTTCATTTATTTTAACAAGAATTTTTACAAATTTATAAAATATGTCATTTTTATAATCATAGTAGTTAAGTTACATTTTCTTATTTTTCTTACAATTTTCACTTTCTTTCATAGATATTTTGCTATTTGTTTTTATATTATAGATATAGATACACTTGTAACTTTTGTTTTATAAAATAAACACATATTTGAATTTCTAAATTTGTTTATTTAAAAGTTATTCATACTTTTCGATAAAACTTTTATTTTAAAAAACCGTGCAGAGGATTCCGTAAAATGACGAATATTTTTCATAAGTGAACTTATTATAACTATAAGTATTGGAGTTTACCACTTTAGTTTCAATTGATAGAATCAAAACTATTCATTTTACAACAATAATAAAAAATATATTTGAGATCGAGCCCTTTCATTTGATAAATGACATAGTAACGTTTGCATAACTTTTTTTTTATTTACTTATTTGTCCCTACAAAATGACCCTTATATAAAAAAATATATTATTTACTTATTTTTCTGTAATCTACAAGCAATGAAATTTATTTTATATATTTTTTTTTTCAAAAATTTAGTCTCATTAGTTTCGAAGGCGTATAGCCAAAAGCAGACAAAATTCCTGAATGCCGAATGAACCCTGGAATGTTCTTAAAAAGGAATATATTGTCGCGAACGAGATAGACGCAGAATGTTCGCGAGCAAGAACCGCGTAGAAATACGTCGGTATGGTGCAAGCGAAACTAGGCCTTATATCTTTATAGCATAAAGTCTAGCATTTTGTGGCTGGTTCTACTCACATACACATACCTCGATTTTTCCCGGCATCGAAATACATTCTTCAAGTATGGGGAATATTCGAGAATAATGTAGACCTCTGTACCGGCGCATATAATAAAGACGACCGAGTGCGCACCACGGCAGTTCATTCCGAGCTACGAGAGCGATCACTTCGAGCGAACCGAAGCGAAGGAAGCTCTGGTGCGACAAAGTAGAAGTACCTGCGACAACCTCGGCGATATACCCGGACCTCAGCTGCGACGCGACTTGGATTAAGACATCAGGAAGACCATCTTCACGTGTCAACTTAGGGTTCCGTAGTGAATAAAGACCCTCATACGAAGTTTGGCGTTTTTCTCCAAATCTCGAACTCCAGGGGGGTTACTACATAATGTTACGACGTCAGTCGTACGCGATGCGTGCACATGCGAGGCAATCCGAAACACATTTCGTCCTGACGTCAGCGGTCGCTTTCGTACGTATTCAATGCGGACGCAACGACTTTGACAGATAAGCAGCAAAACGGTACGCGATTTGCGCCAAAATGTCTACTTGACAGCACGCGAGTCGTCTGAAAATGCCCCCCGACCCTTCCCGCTTCACCACCCCGCCGACGTCACCTCTTTTAGTTACGCATTCGTTTCGTCTGAAACGGCTTTAGACTCTTATTGGTTAGTTTCAGTTCAAAATTTTTACGTATCTACCTACCAATACAATTTATCAAGTCCAGCTGTGAACTGTGGGTGAGCCGCTATCTTGATGGACTGGAGTGTTGTGAGTTTTGCACTCGACGGACTTGCGTTTAAGGTTATGATGTAAAAGTCGATGGATTTAGCCTTTGAAGGAACAAGAAATAAGAATGCATGGAGCTCAGAGATGGATTGTTTCGCTTAGTTCTGCTGCCTCCCTCATCGTCCGACTTGTAATAACTCCAAGCTCCAAGGCGATGGAACATAAACTCATTGTGAATTTAGATTTATTTTCTTTTGCGATGTCATTAAGTGTGCGGTTGGTATAGAACCTCATAACAGTTACTATATTTTTACAGATCTTAATTTGCTCTTACATTTTATGGAACGGCAGTTACAAGGAGGATGTGGCTATAGTTGCATCCACGGAACAGTTGCATTAGACTGAGTCTCGGTGTTTGCGGCAGGAGACAGTGTGGGTCTGTAGTGCATGCACGCTATGGTGGAGAGAGCCATGATGCTTTATTTGACAAAATAGCCATATAAATCATCCAGCGAAGAAGCTATCTTACTGGGTATGTACATTGTACCTACATATGTAATCACTTCACTTTGTAAGGTCTTACTAGGTGCTATTCCCTTTCTACTTGTTTTTAACATATCTACCTACGTACATATTGCATTTTTTTCTTATTTTACAGGAGATTCTGGGTACAAGTGGTGCGGCTTCGGACCAGTTATTTAGTTTAACAAACCCAAAAAAAATGCCCCATCATAGACAAACTGAAACCCCTAATGAGATTAGATGAGGCCGCATACTATCAGCTCAAAAGCTCCATTATAAACCAAGATGTGACTAAAATAATTATGAATTGCTTGCGCAGGTTGGTACAATTTTTTTTCTCAATAGGAAGTTGGGTCCAGTGCCAAAAAAATATTATGAATACATGTACTGTTTGTTTTCCAATAGTACAAAAATATTCACTGACCAAGCATACAAGATGTAAAATTGTACAAACACTTCAAGCGATGACTAAGGACACCTCCACCCCACCGTTAGGTTAAAAGTGACATTGTGCTCGTACGGCCATAGAGTCTGCTGTCTACCCCGTTAAGGATGAATATGTGATACTGTAACACTATACTACTTAAATTAATATTTTACAGGTTCACCCAAGGCATCAATGGTGAATGCAGCATGTTGAACTAACGGAGGGAGATGTACAGAGCAAGGCAGAAGAACTACTAATAATTACTAATTCAATCCACAATGTGATTACAATCAACCAGCATTCCGACTGATAACATCCATGCAGTGTTTTAATATTATTGATATGTTTATATTACCATTTAAAATTAAGGAGTGTAAATAAAACAATTGTCTCTAGACGGACACACTGGAGCCGGTATTAATTAAAAGCCAAACTCTTGAAACTGATGTAATAAATTGATAACTTAAACTTAGTATACAATTTGATGCGTATGCAGCGGCGATCGAAGGCAAAGTGAATTTTATTTAAAGCAAGTATGGGAACCTGCGTTGACTCCTACATGAAATGAATAGCAATAATTCGCGTTCTTGAGTTTGCTGTGAAGATGCCGAAGGAAGTCTGAACATCTAGCCGCCTCGTTGAAGGGGAACCTTCAACCTTCGTTCTTGGGCAGCGGACATAGTTTTGTTAAAGTTCTTCGTATGCATTTCTGTGCTGTGTTGACGTCTGCAACCCGAGCGATGCCGTCGATACCGGGAAAAAGGCGAGCGACTCTTCCTAGTCGCCACTTCAATGGGGGTGTGTGGTCTTCTTGTACAATCACCATATCGCCGACTTCGAGTTTAGCAGTGTTTGTTTTCCATTTAGTCCTCTGTTGCAATTCTGAGATGTACTCCTTTTGCCATCTGTTCCAGAAGTGTTGACGTATTTTTTCAATTCTCTCATATCGTTGCAGCCTGTTTTCATTGGACTCAAGCAGGTTCGGAGAAGGCAGCGATGCCAGCGGTCTTCCAATGAGAAAGTGCCCTGGAGAGAGATAAAGGAGGTCATTAGGAGAGGCGGATAGAGGACATAAAGGACGACTATTTAGTATGGCCTCGACTTGTGCACACAATGTTGACATTTCTTCAAATGTTAAATGACTATTCCCTAAAACACGCCTCAAATGAAGTTTTGCCGAGCCTATTCCTCGTTCCCATATACCACCGAAGTGAGCTGCATAATTTGGGTTAAATACAAACTTGACACCTTCTTGACTTGCAAAGTCAATTATTTGCCCTGAATTGTGTTTCAAAAAATCACCAATCTCCTTTGAAGCTGCCACAAAATTTCGCCCATTGTCCGAAAATATTTCGATTGGTTTGCCCCTACGAGACACGAACCTGCGAAGAGTCATCAGGAATGCATTTTTTGATAAATCGTTTACAAGTTCAAGGTGTACGCATTTGTACCGTAAACAAATAAATAAACATAAATAGCATTTTATGAGGCGGCTACCCCGCCCCTTTTTATTTAGAATATAAAATGGTCCGGCATAGTCAATACCAACGGATAAAAAGGGATAATCCGGTGTAATTCTTTGAGCCGGAAGGTTGCCCATTTTTGGACATAATGTTTGGCCTAAAGCGCGTCTACATCGCACGCAGTTATTGACAACACGACCAGCCAGTCTTCTACCATTTACAGGCCAAATTCTTTCCCTAACCCTAGCTAGCAGCAGCTGAGGACCTGCATGTAGGCTGCAAATGTGTTCCCGTTCAAAATATAATTTAGTAAGACGGTGTAATGCATGCAATAATACAGGATGCTTTTTTTCGTAAGCATAACCAGATGCGTCGAGTCTCCCGCCCACACGTATCAAACCGTGCCTTTTATCTAAAAATGGTGACAGTGATAATATTTTAGATCTTGTATGTAGAGATTTATCCTTACTTAAGATATCGTACTCAGCTGCGAATGATTGTTTTTGAGCAATTTGGCATAAAAAATAAAACGCATCATTTAATTCATCTACACTTAAATTATTTATGCGCTTATTTTGCGGATTTTTAATATTATGAATAAATCTCTTGACATATGCAACTGATCTTTGTAATTTATTTAAATTTGAATATTTTTCAAAATCAATTAATGGTTCGGAAATAGTCACAGCGTTAGATTTAATTTCTGGTAATTCATTATTATTTGGTTTTAGAATAGGCCACTCAGACTGTTTTTGGCATAAAAAATCTGGCCCGTACCACCACAATTTATTGGACACCAACTGAGTCGCATCTACGCCACGGGAGATTAAATCTGCGGGATTATCAAAAGTTGGAACGTAACGCCAGGATGAAGCGTCAGTCAGTTCTGTTATTTCTATTATTCTGTTGGCGACGAAGGCCTTCAATTTTCTTGGGTCTTTATGCAACCAAGCGAGTACAATACTCGAATCGCACCAATGAAAAACGCGTGTCGGTTTATACCTAATTGCATCACTAACCGATTTACATAGCTGCGCAGATAGCAGCGCCGCGCATAATTCGAGGCGCGGTATCGTTGAAGGTTTCATGGGAGCGACCTTAGACTTGGCGCACAGCAACCTAACGGTAACGTTGTTGTAGGCATCAACTGACTTGACAAAAATGCAAGCACCGTATGCATGCTGCGATGCGTCGCTGAATGAATGCAACTCGATACCGTTAGGTTCGTCACACAAAACAAATCGCGGTATTTTAAAGTCTTGAAGGTACGGAACATTATCTTGAAATGTTAGCCATTCTTTTTTAATATCTTGGGGAACACAGTGGTCCCAGTCTAGTTTTTGTGACCATAATTTTTGTAATATAATTTTAGGTTTTATTATTACCGGACTCAAAAGCCCTAATGGGTCAAATATTTGGAAAGATTGTGACAGTATAAATCTTTTAGTAATAGGTACATTTAGTGGAATATTTTTGGTAGGGAAATGCAAACTATCAGTGGCCGGATTCCAGCCTAAGCCAAGAGTGCTGGTGGATTCACTGAAAGTCAGACTATCTTGACTGGTTTCTAAATCTGTATTTTTGAAAAAAGTTGGTAAATTTGTTTTGTATTTTCTTAGATGAAATCCTCCAGAACTCAAGGTCTCGGAAATACATCTCTGTATGTACCGTAATTGCTCTTCATTGTCACATCCCGTTATCAAATCGTCGATGTAAAAATCGTGCTTTATTATTTCTTTGATGAGTTCATCTTCGCATTCCTCTCCAAGCTGATAAATGCACCTAGTGCTCAAGTAGCTGGCACTGGCAGTCCCATAGGTAAGTGTATTAAGTCTTAATATTTTAATGGCTTCCGATTCATTATTTCTCCACAGAATTAACTGCAGGTCTCGATCAGTGTCGGCAACCTCCACCTGACGGTACATTTTTTCAATGTCGCCCGTCAGTAGGTATTTATGTTGTCGGCATCTAATTAAAATAGAAAATAAATTGTCTTGTATATTAGAGCCTGTCAACAATATGTCATTTAGGGAGTAACCGGAGGAGGACTTCGCCGAACCATCAAATACTACTCTCAATTTAGTTGACTCACTAGTTTCCTTGAAAACAGGATGATGACATAGAAAATAAGACAAATTAGGTTTGAATTTAGTTTCAGTGAGATGACCTAACTCTTCATATTCCGAAATGAATTTCGAATATTCTATTTTTAGTTTTGGATTTCGTTTAAATCTTTTTTCTAAGCTGATAAAACGTTTTTTTGCTAACGCGTAAGTGTCACCCAAACAATCGGGCGAATCCCGTAAGGGTAGTTTCACACGAAACTTGCCGTTGGATAATCTAATAGTATTCGATAAAAAATGTCTTTCACAATATTTATCACTTTCGCTCATGATAGGTTTTTGGGGAATCGCTTCAAGATTCCAAAATATAGGAAGCATTTTGTCTACTTCATGATCTGAGTTTTGTGAGATGGATGCATGATTGCATTGTATGGATTTCGCGTTATTTATTTGAATGGGGCCAGATATCAACCAACCTAATTTGGAATTATGCAATTTAGGGCCTTTTGGACCTAGGGAATGCTGTTCGCTACCTATAATGTCCCAAAATATGTCTGCCCCGATCAAAATGTCGACGGTAGCAGGCTGGTGGAAGTTTGGATCGGCTAATTTTATATTTGAAGGCAACTTTAGGTCATGTATATTTATCTGAGCCTTTGGTAACTCGGCAGTTATTTCGTTCAAGACATAGCAAGATAATTGAACGCTGAACAATGAATTTAGAGAATTGATTTTTGTATTACAAGCTTCGATTATATTGTTGAAAGAATTATTACCTATTCCAATAACTTTAAGATCTAAAGGCGTTGATTTTAGACACAACTTGTCCTTTAGTGATTTAGTTATAAAGGAGGACTGACTTCCACAATCCATTAATGCACGAACCTTAGTACCTTTGTTTGTGATTGGATTGTAAACTTCTATTAGGGCCGTTGATAACAACACTTCCTGACCTTGTGTGGAATAATTAGCAATAATATTAGATTCGCATTCACTAATCGCATTATTTGCTAAAGATGCTGTGGGTACGTGTAGTAAGGTGTTATGTTTACCCTTACACTCACGACACGGTCCCATGCGACAATCATTGAGCGGGTGACCTTGCCGTAGACAATTGGAACATAACTTGTATTTTTTAACGTCCGCTAATCTATCCTGCACGCTCTTTGATTTGAATGCAAGACAATCATAAATTCGGTGATTTGAACCACACACTATACAAACAAATCCACTAGAGCTAGGCTGCGAGTCCTTTGTTTTGTGTATAGTCGTGAATGATTTAGTATATGATGTAGATTTGTTGTTATTATTATTAGGCGTATGATAATTATTATTTCGCGGCGTTGACGGCACATTTTTAGTATTATTATTGCTATTATTTTCATAAGACTTATTTCTATTTATGGACTCCAAAACATCAGCCTGGTTAACTACAAACCTTTTAAATTGGTCTAATGTCGGCATATCTTCGATACTATTGCGATACTCCTCCCACTTTACTAAAGTTCGACTATCTAATTTTGATGTAAACATGAAAATAAGCAACATGTCCCACTTATCCGTTGGATGTCCTAAACTAGACAATGCGCGTAAATTTTTTGTCATTTGGTCTACTAAAAAACGAAGTGACTTCTCTGACTCACGCGTTATTGGCGGCATGTTAAAAAGAGAATTTAAGTGGTGATTAGTCAACAAACGTTTATTATTATAGCGATCACAGAGAAGTTTCCATGCCTCGTGATAGTTTGCCGATGACACTTCGAGGTTTGATATAATTCTAGCAGCTTCGCCTTCTAGATAGGAGATTAGGTAGTGGAACTTGTGGATATCAGAGATGCGGCTATTTTTGTGAATCATAGTCTCAAAAGTATCGTGAAATTCTAGCCAGTGAAAATAAGTTCCATTATATTTGTTAATGCGGATTTCTGGCATTTTGAAACCCAAGCCATTGTTGCTGTTTTTGCAGTCTATAGAACAATGCCCATTTGCATCATGAAATGACTCGCGCCTTTGTGAAATTTCTAAATTAGTGTTATGATCATCAATAATTTTCTTAGATAGCGCAATGTTGGCTATAAAGTCGTTCTCAATTATTTCGCGCTCATCAAGTTCCTTCTGCAAATTAGCAGAATTCAAGACCTCAATTTGACCCTGCAAGTCATCAAACTTTAAACATAAAGCCTCAAATTTTCCGAGTTTCAATGTTAACTCAGCAAATTCAACGCTTGTCAATTTTTCCTTCTGGCTTACATTGTGTAGATAATTTTTATATTTCGTAATTTGACCCTTTATAGAACTTCTTTTAGTGTTCAAATTATCCTTTAGTATAGGCAAGTCTTTATCCATGATAAATTAATAAAATCAATATTTTTAACAATGTAAGCAAGCAGGACGGTATCAAGAATGTACAAAGTTTATGAAATCTCACGCTCCTCGCTTCGGTGGGGCGCGCAGCAGCTGCACGCTCGACCAGCACACACAGCTGCAGTCAACAGCCCTGACTGCTGGCTGCCGCTTGCGCTGATAGCTCCCCAATAAGCCTGAAATGTTCGGCAATTCAATCAGTAAACGCGTATTTACTCAACTGTAATGATTGGATTCGATGGGCCACCAAACTCGATATAAAATCACTTAATTTGTAAAATAACCAAAATTAAATAATAATATAAATCGAGTTAATTACAATTAAGATCGTATTTAGGCTATTAATGCGTGTTTAAATTAACTTTGTACTTTGTAATGATATATTTATTTTTGAAGGTGGGTGAAAATCACTGGCTGATGCAATAACTAATTGCAACTTTAGCTTGGCGAATGTATATAATTTTAATTTCAAATTTATCCACAAAATGCAACACTAGTTTTAAGAAATTGTGCAACACAAGTTTTAACCACTAAATAGTAGGTAATACAAAGGTAATGGATATAGGATTGACTTTGGAAATGATTAGATAGGTAGGTACGAATGACTTCGGATAAATTTGGCACTTATCTCAAGGAATCCACCGACGATGAGACGCTTTAGCTGCTCCCCTGATCGCCTTTAATTGAGCTGATGACCCTTATATAAGGCTCTTCTTCGTCTGGAAGTAGTAACTGGTTCGCCAACACGCTACGAGTACGCACTGAGATGGTTGTCTTTCTTGCAATTTTGCTGATAAGTTCCCCTCATCTCATGGGCCACCAAAATATGTCTCTAGACGGACACACTGGAGCCGGTATTAATTAAAAGCCAAACTCTTGAAACTGATGTAATAAATTGATAACTTAAACTTAGTATACAATTTGATGCGTATGCAGCGGCGATCGAAGGCAAAGTGAATTTTATTTAAAGCAAGTATGGGAACCTGCGTTGACTCCTACATGAAATGAATAGCAATAATTCGCGTTCTTGAGTTTGCTGTGAAGATGCCGAAGGAAGTCTGAACACAATATAAATTTATTTTTATTCATGCAAGAAGCCACGATTTCTTTTAAATTTGTTTTATTTAATCCTTAGGCTAGGATTTAGAATATTTTTTTTATCAGTACATAAAAACATTATTCAAATGCCTATATGTGCTGCAGGTACAATAAACCTACACAAATAAATAAATAGGGACAAATAACACAGATTTAGCTAGCCCCAAAGTAAGTTAGAGACTTGTGTTATGGGATACTACATCAACGATACTATAATTTATAACAAATACATATATGGATAAATATCCAAGACCCAGGACAATTTGAAAAAGGCCATTTTCCAACTTGCCCTGACCAGGGTTCGAACCTCGAATCTCTGGGTGGCAGACTAGCATGGTGACCACTACGCCACGGAGGTCGTCAAAACAGATAAAGCATTTTAAACCCACTTTAAGCATGATGGTGGGTGAGCAAAGGTGGAAATAGTAATATATACAGTGGTATTGGCTATTCACTTGATTAAAACTCGCCCATTCCCTAGATCGGCTTTATGGTTTGTACAAGAAGAAAAGCATCAGCTACATTCCAAGCCTTTTCTTTCAGCATGTAAGAGCCTATACAATTCACTAAAACATCCTCTACAAAAAGTAAAATTGAATTTGAAGACTTCTCGCACAAATTTAAACAAAGTACACATCCTACAGAACATTTTCATTTGAGCTATGCAACCAATCTGATACACATGACTTGTGTTTTTACAATTTGTCTATTCTCTCTAGTAATTGCTAGCATTAAGAGTACCTACCTAATTTGAGTATTTACGAGAAATTCAGGCGTTGAAAATAATTTGCTTTATAAAAAATCAACACTTTTACATAAAATAATAATATATTTGTATAGGTACAATATATTGTTGCTTATGAAATACATTTTCCATCCATTGTAAGGCTAATATTACAGTCATTCTCGAAATAAATTATCAAACACAAGCTTTCACAATCTTGAGGGTTACAAAATTCTTTTATTTTTTGGGATTTACCGAGAAGAGCGTATTTTCGGCATAGGTGACTTAGAGCAGCTGGAATGTTGTTCTGAGTAGTTCTTTGCTAGTTGCTGAAGATGAAGGGCGTAGCGCTCCAAAGTTACTCGGAAGTAAGTATTAAGCTGTAGAGGTTATATTTCGGCGTGAATCCTTCGAATTTTCATTGGGTCTCAAAATTTGCCTTTTTTTGGTTTGTTTGGTAACAATCGCTCCCTCTCGAAGTAAAACTGGAGAAGTTTTCTTAAAACAAATGGAAATATAAGTATATTACCGATAGGTTTTTTTTTTGTTTTTTGGCTTGACGCTGTTGCGTATTTAGCCATGTACCAGTTTATAAAACGTGGGAAACTATTACGCGAAACATAAAAGCTAAAAGAATAGGAAAACAGGAGAATATATAGAAACGATATTATGATGACATAAATAACAATAATACATATTATAAATTTATATTATTACATTTCAAAAAATTACAAATTGAATCATATATTGATTTAGAATTTAAACGAAGAAGAGAAATAACATGAGTAGGAAGTGGAATATTTTCATCAAAAATGCATTTTTCCAACAGATTTCGGTCTAAAAGTGGACAGCTAAAAAGGATATGGTTTAAGTCACCAACTCCCATATCACAGCTGCAACTATCATTGTCAAAGACTCCAATTCGACACAGATGTTGAGGCGAACTGTTATGTCCAATTCGCATTCTAATTATAGTGGATGTGGATTTTTTGCTTAGAATTATTTTAAAAAACCAAGGTTTTAAAGGTATGTTGGGTTGAATTTTAACTTGAGCTTTGTTGCCATATTTTTTCCCAAGAATCTCTAAGGTAAGTTTTGGGCAAATTAACTAGATCGTGACAATAATTAATATAAGGGTGCATGTCACCGCACTTAATAGCCTCTTTTGCCAATTCATCGGCTTTTTCATTCCCAGTAACACCGCTATGACTAGGTACCCAAGAAAATTTCACAGAAAGGTGAAGAGAAGAAGATTTGCAAAGTAAATTTCTTATTTGGATTATTAAGGGAAAATGAGTTTTCATTCTAAATGGGAATTTTTGTAGTGTCTGCAACGCGCCAAGGGAGTCTGTGAAAATAGTGGTGTGGAGAAGCTTCATTAGAATTATGTATTCCATCGCTTTTAGTAGGCCAAAAAGTTCGCCTGTGAAGACGGAAGTCTCAGGAGGCAGCTTGATTTTTTGAACTATGTTGTATTGTGGGTGGTAAACACCCACACCAACACAGCCCACAGACCCCTTGGACGCATCCGTATACAAAGTATGATGATCACCATCAAGAACAACTTCACTGACATCCGCCGCATTGGGGGGCTGATTTATATTTACGGGAGCTATTAACGCCTGATAGCTACTATCGAAAAGAGGGTGAGTTTTTGCAGAATGGATACGGCAGTTGAGAGAAATATATCTTTTATAGCTTATAATTAAACTTGGGGGGGATTTGTTAGTCCAGAATCGAGATGACTGTATCACGTCAAATAGAATCTGGACTCTAACTGTAAGCATGTTAGGAGATACCTGCATAGAACGGAACAATATTTTGTCACAAATCATTTGCCTTCTAAAATGTAAAGGAGCTTCGACACATTCTACCTGTAAAGCATTGATAGGACTAGACTTCATTGCACCGGTTATAATTCTCATAGCTTTGGCTTGAACATCATCCAATCTTCTAAAAGCAACTGTAATACCTGGTTCAAAAATAAAAGTAGCATAATCTAAAACACTTCGGATTATAGCATTATATAGAAGTTTCAATGAATATGGGTGAGCTCCCCACCATACACCTGTGAGACAACGAAGAATATTTAGGTTTTTTTCACATTTGTTGTAAACATAATTGCAATATGGGCAACTCCTGTAAGTTTAGGATCTAAAACTGCTCCCAAAAATTTGACCTCCTTTTTCTCAGGGAGAATCTGTCCATCCAAAATAACCTTAAAAGCCGAAATTTTACGTTTACGAGTGAATAATACAACTGAGCTTTTGGATACTGACAACTCAAAACCGTTTTGATCCAACCAATTTTTAAGCTGAATTAAAGCTTCATTTATTACTAAAGTAGCTGCCTCAACAGAATCACTTAACGAGTACACAACCAAATCATCGGCGTATTGGAGAACCTCAACATTAAGATTCTGCATGGACGGTTTTACAGCAGAAGTATAAATATTGAATAATAACGGACTCAATACCGAACCTTGTGGAAGACCCTTCCACAAAGTTTGGGATATTTTTTTATTGTCATCTAAAAACAAGTGAATTTGCCTTCCCGACAGCATATTAAAAACAAACATTCTGAACGTCATCGGAATGTCAATTTTTTTAAGTTTGTTGTCAAGTACTGTCAGTATGACATTATCATACGCCGAATTAATATCTAGAAAAGCAGCCAACAATGATTTATTATTTGAAAACGCTATACGGATATCCGTGGTGAAGATACTTAGACTATCAATTATACTTTTACCCTTTCTAAATCCGATCTGATTGGGCAGCAACAAGTTATTATGTTCTACGTACCACTCCAGCCGATTTTTAACTAAATGTTCCACCACTTTACCCATAACAGAGGAAAGGGCGATGGCCCTGTATGAAGAAGCTTCCCCGGGTGATTTCCCAGGTTTCAAGATAGGTAAAATTATATGGGACCTCCATTCCTCTGGAATTTGCCCCGTAAACATAATGTTATTAATAATGTCTAAATAATGGGATAAACATGAATCTGATAAATTAGCTAACAATGAGTAAGTAACATGATCTTCACCAGGACAAGTATCTTTAATATTACTGAGAACACCTTTTAATTCTAAGAGAGTAAAAGGAGAATCTAATTGATAATCTGTTTCAACCTTTATTTCTGGTGTTGAACAAATAAAATCAGGAATAGACTCCTCAACAAATGGTGGAGCAAGACGATTCAGAAACTCATCTGTCAATTCCTCCGGTACACTGAAACTATTTTGATCCTTAAATGCCAATCTAAACCTTCTAATGTTCCGCCAAACCTCAGTGGGATGAACATCAGGAGAGATAGATTCACAAAATTGTTTCCACCCCTGCATCTTCTTATCTTTTAGTATTTTTTTTTGTTTCGTTGATAGTGTTTGTTAAAAGACAGTAATTTTCCGAGATCATTGAAATACAATATTGTTTCTCCATTTCTTTTCTTTTCTTTATGGCTGCAGTACATTCAGAATCCCACCACGGAGGTGAGGGAATATGGACAGATGATTTGTTTGACATTGGGAATACCTCTTTTGCCGCTTCTACTATAGCATGTGAAAAAACAGTATAATTTAATTTGTAATTAACATCATTGTTAAAGAGTAAATTTATTTTTTGTGCAACTATGGACCTAAATTTTTCCCATTCACCATTAACTGTTTTAAACCTACTTCGTGCTTTAGACTTGGGTGAAGATTTGACCTTAGTAGGAAACTTGATAATCAAAGTGAAAAGTGGTCACTACCAAAAGTAGAGGGTAATGGTTCCCAGGTTAAAATAGAAGCAAAGTTGGGAGAGCAAATAGAAAGATCTTCAGCACTAGTGTTTTCTCCAGGGGCTGTTCTACGTGTTGGAAGACCTGTATTTAAAACACATAAATTATATTTATCTAGTATGTCCATAAGATGTAATCCATAACAATCTGTGATAGAATTGCACTGGTGGTGACAGTTGAAATCTCCCAAAATTAAACATGGTGTAGAAAGAGAAGAAATAAGTTAGTCTAATTCAAGGAGAGTAGATGATAATGGATGAGGAATATATACAGATGCAATACAAGTATTATCAAAGTTTATTGCGACTATTGAAATATTATCACTATGTGAAGGTAGTCTGACTAGTGAATATGGCACTGAATTTTTAATTAGGAGAGCCACTCCACTATAACCATCAGATCTATCTTCTCTGATACAAACATATCCAGGAATTTTAAAAATGAATGAGGGATTAAACCAAGTTTCTGAAATTGCAATTATCATTGGATTATATTTATTTATCAAGTGAATTAATTCACTTTTCTTACTTGTGAGACTGCGACAGTTCCATTGCATTATTGTTGCAAAATCCATAATTGGAATTTATAATTTGTAAAAGAGTTTCAATTAAAGGAGCAGCGTTGGGCGGTATTAAATTGGACTGAGTTAACAAATTGATGATAAGACGAATAATATCTGATATTGAATTATTTGAGGGTTGAGAATTTAAACTATTGTTAAGGCATTGTCCATTGGCAGATGGATTGGTCATGTTGTAGTCTCTTATAATTTCATTATGAGATTCTCTGTCATAACCCTTGGGAGCCACATAGGGGGAACAAGGTTTTAATGTGATGTTCTTTTTATAGGATGAAGAAGAGGATGATCCTGCAGGGGGATCAGCATAGACAGATTGCTGATTCTGTATACTGTTGGAACGTGAAGAGATGACATCTACATATGGTTTAGAAATTGGATTATGTAATTTAGATGCTTCAAAGAAAGAAATACAACTATCAGCCATGGTTTTTTTGATGTTTAATTGTCTGTTGTGCTCTGGGCACACTTTGCTAGTTGCATAGTGACGACCATTACAAAGACAACAGCAAGCAAATTCCTCTTCAATATTACATGTGTCACCACTATGCTCCCTACCACATTTAAAGCATCTTGGTTTAGATCTGCATACAGTTTTCGTATGCCCGTACCTACAGCATTGATAGCACTGAATAGTTGGGTAAATATATAATTCAACATTTACTGCATTGTAGCAAATAAAAACCCTTTTTGGTAAGACTTGACCGTCAAAAGTTAAAACAACAGATTGGGAAGGATTCCATGCAGTCTGACCATTATTAACAGATTTGTAATTTAACCGCCTGGCTTTTAATATCGGACCACAGCCTATGGGGACAGAACAGTTTGCAATTATTTCCTCTGCTGACCACTCAGTGGGGACTCCTCTAATAAGGCCCATACGAATAACATTGTTTGAGGGAATGAAAGCTTTAAGGTCTCGTATGGCTGAACTCGGGTGATTTAAGAAAGTGTTTGCTGCATCTGGATTCGTGAATGAGATTGAAATCCGATTTCTTCCTATACATTTCAAGCTACCATTAACAATGTCTTTAAAGCTATTATTTTTAAGAAAGTTGCCAAAATTTATTGGGTGGAGGGTGGTACCATCATTGGGGGCTGACTGTATTTTTTGAACATGCACAGTGAATGGACCAGAATCATTTGAATTATATAAATTTCTGGCAACCTGAGCACTTGGTTCCCTATCAGGGATACGAGAATGTTTCAGAGTCGAATCTGCAACGGGGACATTAGGCGGAACCATTGTAACAGTATTTCTTTCGGTAACTAGGCATTTCATCCACACCGTCACAAGCACAATCACCCTCAATTCTTACATTCTTGCTCTTTCTGCATTTTCGTTTGTTGCAACTTTTGCAAACGAGCTGCTCGTGTCCTTTTACGCGGTTTTATATAACCAGCTTCTGACGCCGAGCAGTCCGTGTCTGTGTTCATACATTCATTCAGAATACTATTTACAAAATTATCTTGTGGGATATTTGAATTATTTACATGGGATTCTTCAATTATTACATTAAAACCAACCTGGGGAACAGGATTGGTATCCTGCCCCCCGGGGTCGTCGACCGGGAGGCCCTCAAACATAAAAGGTAAAAAGACTTACCAATCAGCCGAGGTGAAGCAAAGTAAATATATATACAAAAATAAAGAATAAATATACAAATAATTACAATATTTACACTTAAATATACTCTCCTGATATTTAAAATTATAAAATTTAAAAAGACCGCGAAAAAATTCGTCCACCTAAGTCGAAGTTTCCCGCGCTTTTCTACCGATAGGTTATGTTTATGTTTACATGTCATGTCATACAAATGTCATATTTGAAGTTGACATGTCTGTTTTTAATGTTTTTATGGTCATGGCTTCTAGGATATTGAGACATACCGATTTTATGATACTGAAATAAATTACTTTTTATTATTATAAAAATGTGTTTTGGTTCATATTAACCTAAAATGTAAGAAAAGAAAGTAAACTTCTCGTATTTAATAACCAATCAAGATAAATTAATTATTTTTGAAAGTACCGTCATAGTACCGATAACTTTAGCAACAAAATTCACATCACCGGTAACGATGTGCGTTGTCTATGGGAACGAAAAGAATACGTGAGCAGGTATCGTCATCCAGGGAGTGGGTAGTAGGCACGACTCACGTTACGTCGGTTTCTTTCAGACGTGATTACGTTGGAGTAACCCCCCAGTTTTATAGCATTTGGTGTCAGAAGTGGGATTTGGAGATGCCAGTTCTTTCGAGGGAAGAAGAGGATACCACCAAGAAAGGCGTCAGGACTAGGGCCCAGCGTGCCATGGAGGCCCAAGAGGGCGTGGCTCAGGCCACGCCTACTGAACCTCAAGCCCCGCCCACTAACCCTGAGGCCACGCCCGACGCCCATCAGGCCCCACCCACTGGACGTCAAGCCCCGCCCACTGGACGTCAAGCTCCGCCCACTGGATCTCAGGCCACGCCCACCGGAAGTCAAGCGCCGCCCACTGGCCCCGCCCACCTGGACATTGACAAACTTTACCAGTGATCCAAAGACGCACACCAGCAGATTGAATCTAAGCCTGTATGAAGTTATTGAGCTTACACATAGGTTAAAAATCCAGTTAAAATCAGTCTAACGACAAATATGAGACTACACCTTTATAATGATACTAGCTTCCGCCCGCGGCTTCGCCCGCGTGGATGTCAGTTATCGCGACCAAAACCTATTTCCATCCTCATGGTTCAAAGTATCTCCATGCAAAATTTTTGTCCAGCCGTTTCAGCTTGAATAGGTAATAGATAGACAAACAGAGTAACTTTAGAATTTACCTACCCATATAATATTAGGATGGATTAATTTTCCGCGTAGCACGCGGGAGGCACACTAACTTCTTGGATATTCAGATCTTTATTTTCAGGACTATAATATTTCCTTGTAAACAATATTTTTTACCTTTGTATCGGGTGGCGCCAAAATAACTAAACCGCAGGGTGAACTTACACGCGAACAGGCTACATAAAATTGGCCGTACAAAAAACAGTCCACTCTCAAATCTACCCCAGCGTATTTAGAGTTTGGCCTTGGGATTTGTTTATCGTCATGGCAAAACACACTTTAATAGGGAACTGAACGCGTTTAAATTCAAAGGGGAGATCATTGGGAATTAATGGGATTCTGGGCAGAAATACTGTCTCACCCTGAGCACAGCCAGTTATAATAATGGCTTCTATTTAATTCTGATGTAGACGCTTGACCTGTAGTCGGGTACTGTTGCAGAGTTTTGGAGGCTTCAAATTTCGTAACAACATTATAGGTGTCCCTGTCCGTAAGGTAAGTTTGTGGGGAGGGAGACCCGCGGGTTTT
Source organism: Acrobasis suavella (assembly GCA_943193695.1). Classification (NCBI taxonomy): domain Eukaryota; kingdom Metazoa; phylum Arthropoda; class Insecta; order Lepidoptera; family Pyralidae; genus Acrobasis; species Acrobasis suavella. The sequence goes on from OW971929.1 coordinate 12,630,740, forward strand.
AGGGAGTTCAAAAATGCTAATGGATAATTAACAGTGTCATCCATATTCACTGCCGAGTCTATCGAGTTGTATATCCTTTCTTCTCCTGTCATTGATTTCAGCAACATGTCATTTATTGCCTTTGCTTGGTCGTTTTTAGGGGTCAAAATAGCCCGTTTACAAAACCATTCCATACTTTTTTCTTGTATGTTAAAAATATCGGTGTATATTTTATTAATTAATTCTTCAATAGTAGCCACCATAGTGCATAACTTATCATTTATAGTCACTTTACCGTCACTGTCGTAACATTCCCCATTTCCTATTTTTAGCAGCATATCTGCAAACAGTCCCGCAGTAACATCACCTTTCAGGTACTCTCATATTTCTTGTTAGTTTAAGGACTCTTACTGATGATCATGATAATTGGAGCAGATTTTAAATATTTTACAGACAAACTATCAACCCCTATTTTACAACATTTGGCTATGCGTTTTAGAAAACCGAAATAAATGTGTTTGATTATTTGTATTTAGGAGTTTATAGTAACAAATTTCATGGAAATTGGAGCAGATTTAAAATATTTTCCATACAAACTTTCAATTCCCATTTTGCACCCTTGGGGGGTGAATTGTAATAAACCATGAAATAAGAATTTAATGAAATGTTATTAAGCGCATAAACCTAATTTTTTAACCGACTTCATTATCAAAATCGATGCAGATTTAAAGATTTTTCTATACAGACTTTCAACAACCTTAGGGGGTTAATTCTAATAAACCATGAAACACGTGCTCAATTAAATGTTTTTAAGAGTATAAATCTCAATTTTTATCAAAATCGATGCAGTATTAAAGATTTTTCCATACAAATTTTAAACCCCTAATTCACCCCTTTAGGGTTAAAATTTTTTAAAATCCTTTCTTAGTGTGCGTCCGCATTTTTAATTAAAACAACTGTCCAAATTTCACGTTTCTATCATAAGCGGTTGCGGCTGTGCGTGCATCTTATGTCAGTCAGTGGGAACTTCTCCTTTTATATATATAATATATATATAGATTAATGACGCACATGACAGGGCACCTCTATAAGGACATTGATGATGCACATACGGGACATTATTACGCAGATAAGGAAAGGATGCATTTTGTTCACTCGGGATTACTGCAATCTGGTGGAAAATAATCCGGAGTGTCAACAAAATTCAACTTTAATAGCGATGCTTGGCTACGTGCGAGAGTTATTTTTGCGCTTAATTGATCCCACCAATTTTTTATGTAAAGAAATGCTAAGACCGTAGGTAAATATTGCTTACATTATAAAAAACGATCAGATTTTAATGGAGTGCAAAGCTTCTAACTCTACACGACCTATTTTTTTTTTTTTTTACTGAGGAAAGATCCCTGTTACGGATACCCGTCAGCCTGCGGGGGAGGCTGTCGGGTTATGTGGGACTCCACGCCAGAGCGACGTGCCTACCCACTAAAAAACCTCCGGAGTTCCATCTCAACCGCTTTTGCCGGGGACACGGGAACGGAAATACATCCGCGAACCCCGGCGCGGCTGGCCGCCAAAGCGGTCCCTCCTCGGGGGCGTCACAGCGCCCCCCCACTCACCAAGTCGGCGCGTCCGGAACTCACGGACGCGCCGTACCTCCTCGGCCCAATTGAGAGGCGGCAAACTCCCACGCAGTCCACCGCCTGTGGACCCATGGGAGCCAGATAAACCGGCTACCAGCGGCGGAGAAGCTGAAAGGCTCGCCGCAGATGCGGTGCGGCACCGCTCGGTCGCGGAGGATAGGGGGAGCGGCAACGTATCACCGACACTCCTCCTCCTCCGCGACCGATCTCCTACCACAGCCACGGCGGTGTGGCCCCGCCTGAAGCGCCGGGAGGGCAATGAAACATTCCCCTCCCGGCGGCCCCACCCCGGGTGGGGGGAGAACTTCCCACTCCCCCGCCGCCCTATTGGGCGCATCCCTACAGGCTCAAGGTCGAAGCCGAGCCCGCGGGAGCGCCCCTCCTCGGGTGGGGGAGAACTTCCCACTCCCCCGCCGCCCCAATGTGGGCGCTCTCTGCTGGTGGACGACAGCAGGAGCGCCCCCTCGCGGGTTCCTCTTAGCTTCCCCGTGGCCACCGACTACAATGGGTACTGAGCCCCCCCGGTACGACAAACCGGGAACCCATTGGGGGGAACTCTACACGCCCTAACCTAACACCCACTAAGGCACAATTTAAACGGATGCGGAAGCGAAACGCAGCGAAGCTTCAAATTCGCCCCTTTTGCGAGAAGACGCGCGAAGTCTCGCGAATTCGCCTTGCGACTATTTTGACTGTATGGACTGACCGGCCGTAATTTCGCCGGTTCGCTTGACTTCGGCACTATATCGCGCGCGACACCGGCAACCTCGCGAGAATTCGTTGCTTGACGCGCGACTACTTTTTGAGCACGAATTTAGTTTGAACATTATGCGATTGACATAAAGTGTATTATGCTAATGCACAATTTTGTTCCAAAAATCGCTTCGCTTTGATTCCGTCGCGGTGTAAATTGAGCCTAAGTGCCGGACCAAACGGGACGCAAGTTGCGACGCGCAACTTGCGTCGCGTTGCGCGCTTACATATCATTTCATAAAATTTCTACCAATCGTTCACACGACGCGCAAGTTGCGTCTCAACGCAACTTGCGCTGCGTTACGCGTGCTCGCACACGCCTGCACAGAGGTTGCGTAGTGTTAGAAAGCGGGAAAAAATGTTTTGAAAAACTTATTTTTGAAATACAAAATCGACCTTGTCTATGGGACTTGTCTTTGAAAAATGGTGGCATTTCACCATATTGTCTCTATACATCGGTTGTCTGGAAGAAAATTAGCTTTTAGCGATAAGACCGCCCATGCTACATTATAATTAATTATTTATTTTTTGGTCTACAATGAAGTATTACTTACTCATTATGTTGCGTATCTAGCTTTTTTTTCTCGTAATTTATGATAAGCACCACGGAAGTTAAACTTGTATAAAAGTTGAATGAGGTCTTCTACTTAGGGCCCCCGTTTGAATGGCACCTGTGCGAATGGCACCTAGTCTATAACACGAAGGGCACCTATTTTTGACCACGAAGAGTACCTATAAATCAGCAGCCTAGTGTGGGATTTAAATATTTAACTTTTATTATGAATAAAAGCAATATAATTCACTAAAACGTTAATTAGACACTGATTGTCTTCATTCAGACGAAACCATTGACAGAAAAATCCACTGTGACAGTGATTGTCTTCATTCAGACAACGTCATTGACATGACAATCCATTAAGACAATTCATTGTCTTCATTCGAACGAAGCCATTGATGGGATAATCCACTTAGACAATGATTGCCTTCATTCAGACGAAACCATTGACATTACAATCCACTAATACAATACTGTATTTTGGCCAGCTAAATTGACCAAATAATCTGTGTGCGTCATTATGTACTTAGCGCATCTTGCGGGGGTAGAGCGGCCACACGGAGCGCGAGTTGCGCGGCGCAACATGCGCTGTTACGCGACGCAACTTGCGCTCATCATATCGTATAGCGGTTTGCGTGAACCACTCTTAACCAGTCTTAAGTTCTCTACAAACCCTTTACCTTAGTCAGTGTGTAGCTTGGCCTATTCGTAAGAATGACATAGACACATAGGAATAAAACAGAAAGTAATTAATTCACAATAAAATTTTTGCCTATACTTAGGGTCGAAACAAACGAGACGCAAGTTGCGTCGCGTAACAGCGCAAGTTGCGCCGCGCAACTCGCGCTCCGTGTGGCCGCTTTACCCGCGCAAGATGCGCTAAGTACATAATGACGCACACAGATTATGTGGTCAATTTAGCTGGCTAAAAGACAATATTGTCTTAGTGGATTGTCCTGTCAATGGTTTCGTCTGAATGAAGGCAATCATTGTCTAATTGGATTATCCCGTCCGTGGCTTCGTTTGAATGAAGACTCATTGACATGGCAATGAGTTGTCTTAGTGGATTGCCATGTCTATGACGTTGTCTGAATGAAGACAATCACTGTCATAGTAGATTTTTCTGTCAATGGCTTCGTATGAATGAAGATAATCATTGTCTAAGTGGATTGTCCTATCAATGGCTTTGTCTGAATTAAGACAATCATTATTTTAGTGGCTTGTCCTGCCTATGGCTTCGTTTGAATATAGACAATAAATTGGCTTAGTGATTTGTCATGTCAATGGCGTTGTATAAATGAAGACAATCACTGTCCAACTGGATTCCACTAAGACAAATAACTGTTTAAGAAGGCTGTCCTATCAATGACTTTGCCAGAATGAAGACAATCATTGTAATTAGTGGCTTATCCTTTGTATCATTGTTTACATTCATATGAATGTAAACAATGAAGTATCTTAGTGAATTGTTCTTCCGATGGCATCGTCTTAGGGAAGACAATGAATTGACTCACTATATTTTCCTGTCAACGGCGTCGTATGAATGAAGACAATATTATCTTGTGGATTCTCCTGTCAATCGCTTTGTCTGAATGAAAGTAATCATTGTCCAAATGGATTGTCCTGTTAATGGCTTCATCAGAATGTATACAATGAATAGGCATGACGAATGAAAAAATATATTTTGCCATATATAACCGTTTCATAGATTGAGGGCAAAATTTGCAAATTTTTATTAGAGTCAAGTGTGGGGGACACTTGACTCTAATAAAAATTTGCATTATAAAACCAAATATTTCTTCTATTACGGATTCCGTAATCAAAAAATTATGTTGTTATCAACATCATTTTTTGATTACGGAATCCATTTTTAAAATATTTTTAAAATTCCTTTTCAACAATAACCCACACGATGGGTTAGTCGAGACAAAAAAGAGTCTTACTTTACTTGTATGGGAGCAAACCATTATTTTTTTTGTTTCCAATATTTTATTTCACCACTTTTTTGACATGATTAATATTCATACCTATACCAAACTACAGCTTTCTAGTACTTATAGTCTCTGAGTAAAACCGCGGATGGACAGACTACACGAGACTACGTGTTTACAATGGAACACTAAAAACAGGGCAAGTGCGAGTTGAACACGCGTGGCGAGGGTTCCGTACAATACCATAATTTTTTTGTAAGTGAACGTATTTTGAGTTTACCAGTTCATTTTTTTTATATCCTTATTTGTACCTAGAAAATGACCCTTATTTAAAAAAAAACACGACGGGTTTCACTCCGGGAGTGCCGGCAGAAGTGAAAACTTGAATATTAACGTTGTGCATTTTTGATATTTTGGAATGGTAAGTGAATAATTTTGCACGAATTGCTTTAATTTATCAGTATATAAGTACTATCATTTATGTGGTAGAATACAATATTTATTTATTGCGCTATCGTACACAAACATGACAATTTATATTACATTAATTAAACACTTTATATACACGAATTTTACGAATACACAGCACTGTGGCCACTACACAGGCAGTTGAGCCATCAGCTGTCACTGCCACTATCCATGGCGTGGCACGCTGACATAAACACACACGAATATCGCGCAAGCGCCCTGCACCGCCTAAACGAAACAGCTGGCGCACGCATACGTTTTCGCCGCGCCGTAGAAAGAGGGGGATACTTCCTCTCCTACGCCGCGCCGGCTCTCTACTCTCCACCCGTCTTACGAATTTTCGATCAGGGTCACGTGTCCTGACGCCCTGACGCAAGTTTAACATTTTTTAACCATTACAAAAAAAATGTACAACGCCGCTAAAGAAGTTTTCACTTCAAAATTTTTATTTCCTATTATTCCTGTAATTTAAAAGCAATATATACTGTATTTTTTTCAAAATTGTAGCTTAGTAGTTTCGGAGATCAGGGTCAATTTTCGTCTTTTTTTATGAATAAAAACAAAACTATTTATTTTATAATAATAACAATAATATATTTGAGATCCTCATAAGGAGCCCTTTCATTTGATAAATGACACGGTAACTTTTTTTTAATTTCCAGTTCCTTCCTCGAAAATGACCCTTTAAAAAATTTACTTTACACATCTGTGCTTGAGGATTACACCATTCTACCGAATTTCACCTGATTTAGTCCAGAAGATTTAGAACAAATTGGATGTGACAGACGGACGGACAGACGGATGCACGACTTGCATCTGTCTGTTCGTCCGTCTGTCCGAGTGATCCTGTAAGGGTTTCGTTTTTTAACTTGGGTAAAGCTGTGGCCTGTGGACTACAGATAGTATTAATGTATAAATATATACTGGTAAAGTACTAAGTAGATTAAATGTGCAAAATCATAAAGTTCTGAAAATAGTTATTTATCATTTTGTGTGTTGCAAAAACTATACACAACAGTAAAACAATTTATTTATCCCTGGCTCCGGTATAGCCACACACAAAAGGTTAAGATTTATACCAAATACCAAGAAAACGATAAAATCTACGTTCCTCATCATTCTGCTTTCATTCCGCTCTTCCCGCTCCCCCGTCACTCTAAATAGGTAATTAACTGGGGCATCTCGCAGATCGCCTTGCACCTCAGCCGCCTCAAGTATACGAAAACCTCACCTTAAGAAGAAATTAATTTTAGTACTTTCAATCAAGCCATTTAAGCTGAAGAGGATGCTTAAAAAATATATAATTACACCCGAAACACATAACCCTTCTTTTGGTGCACTTGGATAAAAATGTTTTGCAGTGTAAATGTACTCATTGCAATTTTCTATGTTTACTGTCGCATTTGTACTGTATGAATCTGTCTGCATCTACCCTATGCAAGCGGCGGCTTTGACCTCTTCTAGTATTCGACGGCGGCAATCGGAAAAAGAAGGCGGTGCTTCTTTGATTCTTTTGAGATGCACAAGCCGACACGCAGCCAAACGACATGAACATACTTAAGGTGTTATTACACTATCCGATTTTAAGGAACTAACCGCAAAAACGTAGGTTGAACCAAAATGGTGGTTATCGGCGCAGGTACAAATAATGCGCCGACGACGGCCATTTTAGTTCAATTTACGTGTCGAGAATTTGTACAAAAATGCTTTGAAAACCGCCATTTTTGTTCAACTTATTTGTATCGCATTGTAAGTAGAGTTAGAATCGCTGGTGATTACACAATCTTTACTCGCATCCTAAATCGTCCGCCATTTTTGAAAAGCGGAGTTGCCTAAACGATTGCTTTTTCCACACAAATAACATATCGTTTAGCGACTCCACGTTTGAAAAATGGCACCAAAGATGACTGATTGTTTGATGATGATGATGATGATGATGATTTGCGTAAAAATAAGCAAAAGTAACGAATATTTGATGGTTCATAACTTTTTAATGGCTTTTATAATTATTTACTATTCTGTATCTGTACAGACAAAATGTATAATGAGACAAAACGATATCATGTTAAACTTTGCATGTACTGTATGTGTCAAACAGTAAAGGAAATCCCCTCCGAAATTTGTATAGAAAAAGTATCGACTAGTTCACTCTTAAAATTGGATAGTGTAAAAACCGCTTTACTTCTTTCTCGCTTTTGCCTCGTGTTATGTTCCACACAGTGGTTTGGAAATCGGATTGCGTACACATAGAAATTAAATTTTGGTTTTTGTTTGGATTCTTTACTTATTCAACTGATGTATTCCACTAAGGCCACCTATCTAAATGGTACCTAGACCATTCCACATAGGACACCTAATATTCGCAGGTGCTTTTCATGGACTTTTTATTTTTACATTTTTGTCCAAGAAGAGCACAGCAGATGTAAAATTGCCAATTTTTTTACTCGTTATGAATAAAATGTAGGTACTAATATATTTTTAAATTTTTCTTTAAATGAGTCCTAGTTACAATTCTTTTGTACGAAGTATATATGCGTAATTCGTATGGCCTTTGTTCTGACGGCCTCGGGCTCTGTTTATCCCGAAGTTATAAAGACGTGTTAATATGTCTGAATGTATGCGTAATTAATTAACGTTTTAGTGAATTATATTGCTTTTATTCATAACTAGCTGTAACCCGCGACTTTGTCCGCGTAGATGTCGAAAATGGTTCTAACAGGATGATTAATTGGTTTTTAACGTCCCGTGTTCCCGTTCCCGTCATTTGCTAGGGCAAAAGAAAACAAATGATCTATTTGTCTATTTGTAAATGAAAAAAAACCCCTAAAGCACCCCAGGGGATGCAATTTTTAAAATTTAATTTCTGTATTGTATATTTTTATTGACTACTAATTTAAAAAATGTCATGTCTCGCTTCAAAAATGACGAAGATTCATATAAATTACAACCCCTATTTCACCCCTATAGGGATGTAATTTTCAAAATCTAATAAATGCATTATTATTTTCTACTAACTACTAAAATAAATTAAAAATTACGTGTGTCTCACTTTAAAAATTATGAAGTTCCATACAAACTGGCAACCCCTATTTCACCCCCTTAGGGATGGAATTTCAAAAAATTCTCTCTTAGTGGGCGTCTCCTGGTCACACTCTACCTTCCTGTCAAATTTTATCTTCATTGGCTAGGTAGTTTTCGAGATTTCGTGATGAGTGAGTGAGTGAGTAATTTTCGCTTTTATATAATATATAGATAAAAATTAAAATATTTAAATCCCAGCACTAGGCTGCTGATGTATAGGTACACTTCGTGGTCAAAAATAGGTGCCCTTCGTGGAATAGACTAGGTTTCAGTTGCGCAGATGCCATTCAGACGGGCGCCCTAAGTGGAATACCTCATTCAACTTTTATACAAGTTAAACTTCCATGGTGATTATTATAAATTTCGAGAAAAAAAATGTACGGTACCCAACATAATGAGTAAGCAATACTTTATTGTCCAAAAAATAAAAATAGTTAAAATGTAGCATGAGCGGTCAGATCGCTAAAAGCGAATTTCTTCCAGACAACCGATGTATGGAGAGAATATGGTGAAATGCCACCATTTTTAAAAAACAAGTCCCATCGACAAGGTCGGTTTTGTATTTCAAAAATAAGTTTTTCAAAACATTTTTGTCCCGCTTTCTAACACTACGTGAGCTCTGTGTAGGCGCGTGCGAGCACACGTAACGCAGCGCAAGTTGCGTTGAGACGCAACTTGCGCGTCGTGTGAACGATTGGTAGAAATTGTATGAAATGCTATGTAAGCGCGTAACGCGACGCAACTTGCGTCCCGTCTGGTCCGGCACTTAGAGCCGTAACAGACGCGGCGCAAGTTGCGCCGCGTAACAGCTAGTTATGGGCGATGCATAAATACTCAATCTACCAATTTGAGTATTTACTCAGTAGATTGAGTAAATACCCGATAAATATCCTTATTTATCCATTTGTTGAGTAGATTGATTTATATGAGTTGCGACTCATATTTATATTCATATTCATTATTTCATGTTTTCATGACAATTTTGAAACTTAAATCTAGTATACACTTGCAATTCTTGTCGGAAAGTGTGTCCGTACGCCACAATATGCTTAAAATGTAGGTAAACGTTATATGCGACGCAAAATTATATGAAAATACCATACTAATAATACACTGAAAGTAGACTTCTTTGACTAATTATCATTTTTTGGTGGGAGGTGTGCATAGACGTAATTTTACGTAAAAATAAGTAAACAGAAATCAAATGCAATGTCAATACTGAGCACGCTCTATTTACTCTATTTATTAAATCTAGTGAGTAAATACTCAAATGGGTAGATTGAGTACTATCCACTGCCCATCTCTAGCTGTTACGCGACGCAACTTGCGCCCCGTCTGTTGCGGTACTTAGTAACAGATGGGGCGCAAGTTGCATATTTTACTCTAAAATTGTAATACCGTTGATAAAAATTGTTTTTTTTTTTCTCTTTCTCAACGAAAATTAAGCATATTTTCGTGATTTTATACCAATATTTAATAAAATTCTTGTCATATACCTACATATATGCTCGAAGAGTGCATTTTTTATAATGTGGTTACAATTAGCTGTATGAAAAGTTATACTACTACATAATTCTAGTGAAATAGATGAAAAAATTTTCATACTTACTTACTTACTTTCCTGGCCTAGGCCAGTAAAGTAGTGCATGAGCCAAGAATTACAAACTTGGTGTCTTCTTTTACTACAATAATATAAAAAAATATAACTTCTGAGCATGTTTGAGAAAAACAGTTTTACTGCTTATACACTGGTGTCTCGCCTTTGTTACTGTACCAAATATCCTTTAAATGAGGATGTTAACAAATTAAATTAATGCCAATTAATAATTTTTTCAAATGCACCCTTTTTTGACCCTTTCACCACGAGACTTTAATTCAGTGGTCATGCCCCCAGCGCGAGAGGTTGTAAATCTAAAATGAATACCTACAACCGAAAAGGGATGTGGATACTTCAGTAATGTGCAAAACGGCCATTTTTTTGTCGAAAATATCTCACGCTCGCGGAATGGCCACGACAATGTTTGTCGAATAAATCCGACATTCGCGGTGAAAGGGCTAAAGGTTAACAATTTACAACAAAAAATGACAATAATACCAAAGAAATACATGGGATACAACACTTTATTACAGGCTCATGTACACCACATTACAATTACATCAGTATTCTATTATATTCTCGTAAATACAAATCACTAAACACATTACTTAAGTTAAAGTATCCCATAATGTATAATTTTGACTTATAGTTAAGTAAAAAATTTACAAAAATCTCAGACATCATCTATAGTAGGCAGCCAAAATGCCATGTTGGTGCATGCAGAAGCCAGCATCATATATTTGGGATTGAACTGGACGCATTGTATGGGTGCTGGATGATCTCCATTTAGAACACACACCTTATAACCGGTATCAGCATTCCATACATGAACTCTTCCATCTGTAGAGCCACTGAATATATATTGTGAATCTGGACTAAATGATGCCTCAATAGGAATTCCTTTATTATTTAAATGTCCAGTAAATGTTTGCAGAGGTGTGCCATGATATGCATCTACTAAACGAATTATTGATCCATTTGTACTTATCAACATTGTTTTACCATCACGAGAAAACTTTAATCCAGTCCAGTCACATTCCTTTTCTTGATTTAATTTAAATGTTACAAATGGGCCCTTATCAAACGACCGCAAGTCATAAAGTTTAATACTCTCAGAGTTCACTCCAGCAGCAAATATAAGACCTTCAGGATCATAAGCTGCTACTGGTCTACCTGATAAATGCATAAGTCCTTGACAATTTGGTGAACGTAGGTCCCATAAACGAAGTGTCTTATCCAATGATCCTGACAAAAATGTATCTACCACAGGAGATAAACATAGTGTAACTACTTTCTTAGTATGTCCAGGAAAATATCTGATGTACTTGTTGTCATGTAAAGACAAATACCGTATAGTATCATCAACTTTGGTAGAACTATGTATTGCTGTGTTTTTGGCATGAGTGAAATGTATTAGATCAACTCCATACTTTTTGCTATTGACTGTTATAATTTGTGTTCCTTTGTCACAATCGTATATGACAATTTGGTCATCTTCACTACAGGAAATCAATGTATCGCCACTAGGTGAAAAATCTATACTGTTTATTTTGTCGGTGTTTTCTCGGAACACCTTTGCAACCTTAAAACTGCGAACAACTTGATCAACTAATTTCATCATTTCCCACGCCGAATCGTACGAATAGGGGTTTTTGATCCTTCGGTTTAACGAAAAACAAGTGCTTTAAAATAATTTTCACTGTTTACGATTATTAATCTTACAAACAACACATCAAACCATCAAACAATCCCAATTTTTGATGGTTGGTTGATGTCATATATAAATTACTCTATGGTTGATGTAGGGATACGCTAAAAGTATCGATACCTCAAGGTATCGATACTTTTGTTTCGATACTTTTGAGGTATCGATTCTTTCTCAGAGGTATCGATACTTTCCTTCTTCTTATCCTCATTTCTTATAAATTATTAAAAAGAAAATTGAAAATTTTTAATCGATATTTCAAACAAAACATTATTATTACTAAACCTAAGTTAACATGATTCAGGGAATGAGGATCAACGAGGTTTTTAGTTAAAAATGTAGAATTACAGTCAAATCAAAATCAATTATTTCAGTGAAAGAATTATTGAAATTGGACCAAAAATGACGAAGTTAGAGCGATTTTCGTGTACTCGATTGGTTGATGACGCCATCTGCCACGCTTGCCTCCGTCGCCGCTCCGCCGCCACCGCGCATTATACCTCAGTTGCTTGCAGCGCGTTAACTCGTAGTACACGTAAATGGACAATGTTGTCTTACAAATATTGTATTGTGCCATGATGCGAAAATACAAGTGTTGTTACGCCGGAAAAATTAATTTCTTGTGTCCCAAAAGTCCCAAAAAATTGACAGAAGTGGTGTAGTTTAATGAGGAGAGACGACCCGCGTCCCCTTTCAACTAAAAGTACTTTAAACTGCTGTGAATATAATTTCGACTTAATTATTATATACCTACATATTATTCTACCTCTCTATAATGATACCTAAGTAAAATTAATTTATGTAAGCAGACCTATTTATCAACCAGTACACAGATTACTAAATAGTTACTATGCCAGTGCTAGTAGGTACTTAATATGTAAAAAAATAGCAAGCTTCCCGCTCCCTGCCAGTCGGAAAAACTGCATGTGTATTGTGTATGTATTGTTTGTAGTCGTATGCTGGGTGTGCGCCGAGCCACAGAATAAATACTAGTAGTCACGTACTAGCCGAGCCGCCGACATATTATAGGTACCAAATAATATTATTCTTAGTAATCCAGGGCCAAACTCATTGTTTGGGACCTGCCTACTTAATCAACTTCGTGACTAAGCACAAAATCTGTTTTATTCTTAAAGTTGTACCAGGCCTGTGTCACTCCCCGTCTAGGTATCGAAAATATACCTACACTATAATTAAGCTGCGACTTCGTCTGCGTAGAAGTCTTAAATGGTTCTATAGGATTTTAATGGGTTTTTTTACGATATTAATTTTGTTATAAATCCCGTTCCCGTTCCTGAAACACGTATTTACTCATTTGCTGCCGGGAGTATACTTGCGAAGTTTCAAACTTAATGATCAAACTAATTTGGTTTCTCAATACATACTTTTGACCCGCGTTTCACCCCCTTAGGGGTTTAATTTTGAAAAATCCTGAAACACGTATTTACTCATTTACTTCCGGGAGTACTCTTGCGAAGTTTCGAATAAAATGGTCAAACTAATTTTGTTTCTCAATACAAACTTTGGACCCCCGCTTCACTCCCTTAGGGGATGAATTTTGAAAAATACAGAGACAGTTTCTTACAGGTGTAAGAATGGCAATAAAAGGCGCTCGTAGAACTTCATGACGTGAAGAAAGAATGAAACGGACGCTTGCTTGCTTCCCAAGCAACATGCCGTGACTAATTCGAGGCATGAAATGTATGACAGACATATCATTTCATACATTTTCTAATCCTAACAGTGATTCAGACATTGTATTGATTACCTAGGCATTGTATACAATGCCTGAATTTCACACATTGCCGGTAACATCTGTACTACTACTACTACCTAACTAAAAACGTCGAAAAAAGTAGTGTACTATAATCCTTGATCATATACAAGTACCTAACGTGAGTACCACGTTACATTAGGTGACTTTGGCTTATGCTTCGGCCGCACTTGTGTCTATCGTCCCGAAGCAATTCGCGGCGAATTTTCGTACGTTTTGTACAATAAAAAGTTATCGCGATAAAGCGCTGGTCACACTAGCGGCTTCGTTATTTTTCACGAACTATCTGGCAATAATCCAAAATGGCGTCATCTACGTGTTTTAAATATGGACGACGACTTTCTTTTCTTTAACATGAGTGCTAACAATTACATAATGCATATATTGAAACCTAGAAAGAGAAAGCTAAAATTTTTAACACCATTTTATCGTTCCACTCCATTTTTACGCATTAACAACCGTGGCACCGTCGCACAGCACGCGTCTGAACAAGTTGAAAACAAACGTCAAAATGAACAACGCAAGTGCGACCACGCAGGGCGAATTGTTAGCGTGCTTAAATCCTTTGATGTATCGCCACCCGCGCGATAACTAACACGAAGTCCGAATATTCGGGATGATACCCGATAACGGCCGGTCACATTTGCGTGTATCGTGTAATAGCACGAAGCTTCGTGACGATAGGCGCAAGTCCGGCCCAAGCATTACACATTCGTGCTCGCGACTTGCCTCGCCATCCGCTTCGCCACTAGCATTGCACAACAATCGATAGTTTGACTATCGATAGTTGATATCGAATTACAGTCACAATATCGATAGGACTATCGATACTATCGATAGTACTGATACTATTGTATTTACATAGTATCGATACCATCGATCGTATCGATAGTTTTTAATTGATTCTATCGATAGTATCGATACTGTAACTACTTTTTGGACGAAAGACTATCCATAGCTGAATACTATTTTGATAGTATTTTATATCGATATTCGTTACATTAATATCGATAGTTTTTAATTCAAATAGATATTTTACTATCGATAGTATCGATACTATCGATTGTATAAATTAATATCTATCTATATAATCTAATTATACTATCGATAGTCCTATCGATATTGTTACTTTTTTCGAGGTCACGATAGTATTGATTGATACGATATTTTATACTATTGCTTGCAATGATGCTACTTATGCAAGTGTGTAAACGTGGCATGATATAATAGATGTAAATAGAACTAGTTTTATATACGGAATTATAACCATAGTAAAAGTCATACTTTGTACGGATTTTTTTAATGAATTGAATTACAGATTTAACGCTTCCCTCCGCCATTTGATAAGGCAACACTGTCGGTCGAACGATGAAAGAAAACGAAACGAAACAAAATGGACGGAGATAATGGCGTGTGAAGTGTTTTATGAAGCGGTGTGATATTTCGCGTATCTAAGTGCAGAATCTCAATTATTATAGACGTCGCTTTATGTCAACTGTATTTAATCCATAATTATCAAACAAGTTTTCGCCTGTATCCCTTATTCTTTCTTAAGGAATTTGGAATAATTTCTTGAGTATGGTATCCATTTTGTGATCAGCCTTGTTGTGTGGCGTTTTTAGTGAGTATTGAATATATTATTTCGATTTTTTCATTTACCTTCCTTTTCTTTTTAAAAGTACGTGTATTGTGTGTTTTTTATTTAGTATATGCGAACTAAATTGTACAGAAAGTAAAATAGAACTGTATTTATGTTATATATAGATTGCTAGTTGTACCATTGTCCCTACCTGCGTACCTACTTTCCAGTTGATTCCAACGTAACCCTATAGCAGGTATATTTATCGCTAACTGGCTACATACTGTTACTTAGTAGCAGAGTACCTACCTATTAGGCACATACCTGTAGTATTGTAAAAAAAGTTATTGCTAATAATGCTATATACCTAGGTACTAGGTTAGTAATGTGCAGGAACCGCAATAGGTACCTAATTAAAATGTCGAATGCCTATTTTTTTATTGCTATAAAAATGTTTAGTCAGAACATTTTGAAGAATTTAATATATTTTATTACCTACCTAAGTACCTATGTAATATTTTTTTTTTACTTTGTACAAAATACTTTTAAATGTTAATATTCTGTAATGAACCTGACTTTAACAGGGAAGTATTAGCATATACTCTGAACATACAATAAAAGCAGATCAAGATTTTTCTACTTTTAATTATGTATCTGATCTCAATGATATTTTTTAGTATGTTATTGACACCATAAAAGAATAGGTTTATGTATTTTCCCTTCTTTCAAAATTGCAAATATATATTTTTAGCTAATTTTGAAAATTTAAAGCCCATAAATCCTGTCTTTTACTATATGTAAAAAAACATACCTACCAAAAAAAAATCATTTAAATAAAAAAAAATATTTAGGAGAGGAAACACATTTTCTCTTTTACATGCATACTATACTTCCCTCTTAATTTATTAGTCAGGTCCAGTAGAGAATATAAGTGAAAATTATTTTCACTTTAAAAAGGACATAGGTGCTTACCTATCTGTAATTTTTATTTCTGGGACTTAAACAATGAAATGAAGTATGTAAATTACCACTTTTTATTTTTATATTTTATGGGGTCATATCCTACATTTAAACACCATTGCCTTCAGTTAAAATAAATTGTTTTCTCGAAATCCAGTGCCATTACTTGGGTGGTAAACGTGGTGCCCAGGCATAGGGCGAGGATCCTGCAGGGACGCAGGAATCGAACTACCTTTGGTGATCGGATTTTTCTATAGGGGTCAAAGTCTTAATATGTTTCTTATGCGCCTGGTGCAAAGACTCGTTTATTCCCGGTCGTCCCCACTACAAAGGGAACGTGGCGTGATCTCGCCGATTAGCTCACACAGTCCAATGGCTTAATGGTTTTACGATGCAGGGTCAGTCTTGATGAAGGATATTGTGAATAGTTTTACTGAGAGAAACGCACATTCTACTAAAATGATTTTATTTCAAAAGTGCAAAGCCAAAAGCGGCCGTTTTTCGCAAAAATGCTAAGAAAAGCTCCACGTTCTCACTTTAAACTGTAAACACTATTTCATAAAATTGTTTCAGGGTTATCTAGAGCCGCATGAGACAAATTTTTACATAAATATAAATAAATATACAGGGACAAATTACACTGATTGAGCTAGCCCCAAAGTAAGTTCGAGACTTGTGTTATGGGATACTAACTCAACGATACTATATTTTATAACAAGTACATAGATAGATAGACACCCAAGACCCAGGACAATATGAAAAAGGCCATTTTCCAACTTGCCATAACCGGGGATCGAATCCGGGATCTCTGGGTAGCGGACTAGCATGGTGGCCACTAAGTCACAGAGGTTGTCAATATATGATATATCCGTTAACATTTTTTTTTTAATATTTCGTTTGCGGGCATCACTGGACAGTGGACTCGTGTATCCCCTTCCGAAGTCCCTACGAAGAACTCTCATAATTTCGTCATTTCCGTTTGTTTGTTTGTAAACTCTTTATTGTATATAAAATAATATTTAGGAGCAAACAATAATTATACTTATACAATTAGTACAAGGGCGGGCTTATTATTATTATTATTTTCCGTCTGACTGTCGGTCCGCGACTAATGTAGTAAGTGGGTAATGGGTCCCTGCATGATATAATATGTGGAGGGCCCCTAGCCAATCGTCACCACTGGGGACGAACGAAACTTTTTTTTCCCACTCGTACTCAGTGGGGACGACCGGGAATAAACGCAAAGACTCCATACCATGTTCATACCAGGCCCATAATAAGCTAATACTGGCACTGGATAGTCATAACTTTCTTTGAGGATGTGTAGATAACTATTTAAACTACATACTTTCTGAATTATTGCACCAACATCTGATGATTCTGACATCTAGCAGAAAAATTGCTTAAAGAAGCCAGTTTTGTCAGAAATGAATACTTAAACTAGACATTAGGTCAGTATTTAAATAGTAATAATTTGTTTCAAATAAGTTCAGGTCTGGAATTCATGTATTAATAATAGTTAAATTAATGTATTGTATATGTTTGTATATCTATATGATTACTTCATCTTATTGATTCATGACTCTTGATTGGGGTAATGGTGATGAATTTACCTTCTGCAACTGATTTAGTTGTTCTTCAGTCACCATTCACTTAAAATTATCAGTATGTACAAATATTTTTTTCTTTGCTTTGTACAAAATGATTTGAGGGATGGGGGGAACTAGAATTAGTTGAGCAGAAAAATCACTCTTGTACAAGTAGAGCCGGTGTCTGCCTTCTAGATCAGCATTAAGTACCTACTGTAAATTTCTGTCAGATTACCATTTTAGTATACTTTTGCTGTATATTAAACTCATGCCCAAAGTGTCTGTAAGACAACAACATGAGTAAATTGCATTTTTTTAAATTATACTTTTTTTTTAATTGAAAATATTGTCTGGTGGATAGTTGGATACCTAATGATATTGAAGTGAGTAGACACACAAACAGAATTTTATTATAATATTTATTTGTTGCTAATAACATACTTTTTCCAGCTCCACTTAACTATATATATGGGTATTGGATGTCCAGGAACAAAGGTGCTGTTTAACTGAATGGGAAAAGTTATTTCGCTCTATGTTATACTAATTCATAAGCGTATAGCTTTTCCCCTTAGTTATGCAAGCAGAATCAGCAGCCAAGACCAGCAGAATAAATACATCTTCACTATAAGTAAGGATAAGCACGTTGTTCATCAGTATCTCAACATTTTTGTCGTAAAATGTTACATGGCTAGCACATTACCAGTCTTTACGATTTGCATAAGTCATGTATGTCAAAAAGTAAAAATGTCCAACAGTTTGATTATTGTCCAACTATAGAAACGTCCAAATATAAAAAACTTGAATTGACAACATTTCATTTTCTAAAAGGTATGAAAATTCGAGAATCATTTCGAGATTTAGCAATTCTGAACACGTAAAATATTTTTTACAAATTTTTGTAATTTATATTTTTGGAGATAAATGAAAAAAACTCAAAAGTATAAGGATATAGGCATTTAACAGGTTACGCCTTTGCTTGAACATCTAAAAGTAAAAAAAATTATGTCAAGCTGTCAGCTGTCAATTGACACGTGCGTCAATCTGACAACTGACATCACGAGTGAGAGAGAGAGATAATAGTAGTGTTGTCTATAGAAGTATCAGTTCGATGAAGACCATCTAATATCGATAGTTCTTTCAGTAAAGTAGAATTAGGATTGCAAAAAATACACATGCATTAAAATGTTAACATAGTTTGGTGACGAAATGCTAATATTTCCTTTATATGATTGATATTTCAGGTTAAATAAAAATAAAATTGACATCCAGGTCTTAAAAACTATAAGAAAAATGAAGTAAGGAAAAATGCTACCCTAAAATGGGGAGACTTTCAAAACACAAGGTGACATTTATGATAGATTTTTTTTGGTTTTTTAATTAAATCTTCCAAATTTCTGAACGCATATTTATTAATATTTTTGAAATAGCAATCCTGGTACGTCGCCCATCTTTTCACAACGCGTGTACGCCGGAGCCCTTGTTTTTATTTTCAGTCAAATTCACCCCAAATAACTTTAAAACGCTGTAACTTAAAAAGTAAAAAGTGAAACATTTTTTCTTTGTGTTCTTAATTCCTGTAAGGGGCGACTATGAGAATCCGTTAATAAACGTGGGTTACCCAAAAACCCCATTTCAAGTATAGAGATGATAGGGCAATTTTTTTTTGTCGAGTATTACAAGCGTAATTTTTTATGCCATTTGTTTTCCACATACCAAGTCGTTAATATAATAATTTTATGCCAAAAATAGCTGAGATAGAAGCGTTTGAATTTTTAAATTAATCAAAGTAACCCTATTTTACGATACGTAAGTTTTTGTATCGATATCGATATCTTGCTACTACAAAACACAACTCTATAGACTCAGTTTATTTTTTAATTATAATGTAGAGCAGATGTAAACTCGTTACATCCTAAATCTTGTACTTACGCTCTTTTAGAATGGAGAGATTTAAAACAATTTAATTTTAGGAAAAATAATGAAAAGAAATGAAAAAGAAAAAATACGTATGTCCTTTTTTTTGAAGTTCTTTAAGGAAAAAATATAAAATATGAATATAAAATTTTTGAAATGTTGTCAATTATAAAAACAACCAAATATTATTAGAAACATGGAGCTAAAAAAGTACAAATACAGAAACGTTCAACTAGAAACGTCCAGGAACAAATGTCCAATTTCTTATCATCTTAACTAGGAAAGCTTCCAAATAAATAGTTTTGTGACAACCAAGTAAAAACGCGGGCTGATCCGCGAGATGCCCCGTAGGTTGCCAGGTTGTCCCGTGACGGGGGAACAGAAGCGCGGAATGTACGCAGAATGACGCAGAACGTAGATTTTATAGGTTTCTTATTTATTTTATAAACCATAAATAACCCATTATAGAACTTGAACTTCATAATTTAGCTCATTCTAACAACCGGACAAGTGCGAGTCGGACTCGCCCACCGAGGGTTCCGTACTCTGTTCAAACTCTTGCCAATGAAATCTTTTTATACGATATCCCTCATGACATGATTAACTCGCTTCCAAATTCAGACCCCTATTTTTTTATTTATTTAATAAAAAAATGTATATTTTTCTCTGTACTTTTACTATAAGACGATATTACTTGTCACATTTCATAGTTGTAGGTCAACGGAAAGTACCCTATAGTATAGATTACCTTGAAAGTGTCGAAATAGACATTTTTGCTTCATAAACGGCCATATTTTTTTCTTCTGTTAACTTAGAAGTCAGATTTTTTTCTTAGCTTCAATGGATAGTAGACAGTACACAGAATATGGTTTTAATTTCAACACGATACCTCCACGCGTTCCTGAGATAAAGGGTCTTGACAGACAGACGCACATCAAAGTGATATAAGGGTACCATTTTTTGGATTCCATAGTAAATAAGGTCAGTCCGCGGTTCTACTCAGATACTTATAAGTACTAGAAAGCTGTAATTTAACATGGGTATGTATATTAATCATACCGACAATGTAACTAGTAAAGTAAATCATAAAAAATCTTTTGGGGTAACTTTCATACATGTAAATTGGGAGTATTTTTTTTCGACTCACTCATCGTGTGGGATGTCGTTGAATAGGTCTTTTAAAAATATTGTGAGCTTGTAAACCCCACTTGTCGATTTAGGGATCCGTGCAAATTTTTGTTAGAGCCAAGTGTCCCCCTCTGTATTTACTAGTGGCTCTGTGAGCTGTAGACCTCACGAGTAGGGATTGCAATCCGGAAAACCGGATCCGGTAAGCCGGTGGATCCGACATCAATTAACACCTACGGGATCCGGTACCAATACACCGGATCCGGTTCAATGCGCCCTGCCCCGCGCACCGCCCGCGTTGTCTTTTCTGTCAAATAAAAGGAAATAGACATTTTTTCTTTGTTTTTACGCTATCATGACTTAAGATTAAGGATTATTATATCCAACTTGTGTTGTACTAATTTTAATAATTAATTTGGGAAATACGGGTTACTCATTCAGAAAGTTGCTTACTGGCCGACATGTACACCAATAGTATAAATAGTTTATTATTAATTTAAAAGTTATTAAACATTTCACTTTAAAAACCTAGGGAACCGGACGGATGGACTGACTTCGGACTCTTAACAATAGGGTCCCCTTTTTACCCTATTATTAAGAGTCCGCAAAAATTAAATATATTTACGGATAAATCACACAGATTGAGCTAGCCTCAACCAAATTAAGTTTGAGACTCGTGTTATGGGATACTAATTCAGCAACAGTGTTGAAATTAATTTCTTTAATCAATTGATGAATCGATTTAAATTTTAATCAATTAAATCTATTCGCGATTGATTAAAGCAATTAAAATTTAAATCGATTCGTTTAAAGTAGTCGTCAATTTTATCAACGAGTGACTATTACTTAAAATTATTAAAGATTGATTTGTTTTGTATAACTCATAAGTCATACGTCATATTGATTGGATTAAGTTCACAAGAAGGCTTTCCTTTATTGGTTACAAGAAATAGTGAATTAATTTAAAAATCTAAAAAACTTATCTACCGACACCTCTCAAGCTAAAATCCATCAAGCGTTTTAAGCTTCAGACCGTACCAAAGAAAATATAATTACATTATGTATGTATTACATTCGACAAACATAACTCTCCTTCTTGCGCAGTTGGGTGAAAAGACGAGAACTTATCTGGATTAACGTATTTCGAATAAATTAATCGTTTATCCACTGAAGATAACTAACTTAATCGTATTCTCGATTAACGATTGACGATTAAAATAAATATTATTAAATATTAATATTAAATATTAGATTAAATTAATTGTTAATTATTGATAACGATTAACGATTGGAATTTTTAATCGTTAATATTTATTAACTTATTAATCGTTATTTTTTCATCGTTATCGGATTAATGTTTTGCCAGCACTGTTTAGCGATACCATATTTTGTAACAAAACATTTTGTCACGAGGCAGCCGATTGAAATCATCCAATCCCTCCTGATGCGCCTTGTACGAAAATGAAGAAAAAAAAAGGTTTCATGTAGCCGCTTGAAAATTTGTATAGTTCGAGGGTCATTTGAAAAGTTCTTAGCCTAACATACTTAATGAAACCACATGATTTTGATTTTATTTTTATTTTTCAACATACTCTCCCCCAAGCTCAATACACTTTTTCCATAAACCCGGTAAGCCTTCGATACCCGTTTTAAAAAAATCTTCGTCTGACTCCTTAAAATAGGCGTCCACGGCAGCTATAACCTCTTATTTGTAAAAAAATGTTTAGTACCTAAAAATTTTTTCAGCTTTGGGAACAGGAAAGTCTGACGGTGCTAAATCCGGTGAATATGGAGGATGAGGTAATAATTCAAAGCCACACTGATGGATTTCTGCCATGGATTGCACAGAGGTGTGAACGCGCGCATTGTCCTGATGAAACAAGACCTTCCTTCTCAATAAACGTGGACGTTTTTCTTTGATCTTTTCTCTTAAACGACGCAGAAGGTTGCAATAGTAATCGGAGTTTATTGTTTCACCCTTTTTAAATAATCTACCAGAATTATACTCTTTGCATCCCAAAAAACTGATGCCATGACTTTGCCGGCCGATAAAACCACCTTTGCCTTCTTTGGGGTGGGTGATCCTGCCCCTTTCCATTATTTCGATTGTTCTTTCGTCTCAGTATTGTGGTGAATCCAGGTGTCATCCATGGTTATAAATCTTTCAATGAATACCTGTGGATCTGCCTCATATAACTCTAAACAGTCGCGGGAAGTTGTGAATCGGTTGCGTTTTTGTTCCACTGAAATCAGCCGCGGTACCCACCGCGCAGACACCTTAGAGAATCCAAGTTCAGTAGTAATTATATGATGTGTCCGCTCAGAAGAGATGCCTACAGTCTTAGCTATTTTCTCGACAGTCAATCTTTGATCAGATAAAATTAAATCACAGATTTTTTCTTTGTTTTCATCAGTGGAAGCAGTTGAGGGCCGACCACTACGGGGTTCATCTTGAATGGACTCACGACCACGTTTGAACTCTGCTACCCAGTTTTTAACAGTCGCATACGAAGGAGCGGACTCCCCTAAAGTAGCAGACATGTCTTCATGTATGGCTTTTGGAGTTAAACCTTTCAAATTCAAGTATTTGATCACTGCACGAAGATCAATTTTCAAATGACCCTCGTACTTACACTGAAAACAAATTGCTATTCGCCCCGACCGGTCGGTTTATCGATTCATCTAAGTTGAATGTCGGAAAAAATTGAATTTTTCGAGTGATAGACGAGAACTTAAAATCATTGAAATGGGATGGCCTTCTTTGGTAGGTTTCCGTACCCAAAAGAAAATAAAAACGGAACCTTGTTACTGAAAATCCGCTGTCTTTCTGTCTGTCCGTCTGTCAGCTGTATCACATGAACTGAGATAGCTAGACAGTTGAAACTTTCACAGATGATGTATTTCTGTCGCTGCTATAACAACAAAAATACTAAAAAAAGAATAAAATAAATATTAAAGGGGGCTCCCATAAAACAAACGCGATTTTTAGCTTTTTTTTTGCTTAATATTATTTACAGCAACAGGTAATGCTTGAAATATTCACAGTATTTTTAATTGTATATTCGCTTTAAAAATAAAATAAATATTTAAGGGGAGCTCTCATACAACAAACGTGATTTTTTTATAAATAGGTACGGAACCCTTCGTTCGCGAGTCCGGCTCGCACTTGGCCGCTTGTTTAAATCTTGTACGATGCGAAAACGATATGCACAAATGCCACCACTCTCCCATTAAATTTTATCTTCCTGTGGCTATGCAAGCATACGTTCGAAAACATCATATTGAGCACATTTTCAATTTGACGAATTTCGTGTTGGTATGGGTGGCCACAGAAGGATTAACTTTCTTTAAGAAGCGGCTACTTAGGACATAGGAGACCCATGTCCTAAGTAGCTCTTAGAGGTTGAATTTAGAAAAAATCCTGAAATACATACTCATTTACCGTCAGGAGTACTCCTGCGAAGTTTCGAATAAAAATTGTCTAACTAATCTTGCCATTCCATACAAACTTTGGGGGTGAGTTGTGAAAAATCCTTTCTTAGTGTACTCCTAGACCGCATTAAAAACCTGTGTGTCAATCGTCATGAGTCTAGACCCTGCGGTTTCAGCTGTTGATCGATCAGTCTCTATCTATCTGTGTCAGCCATGTCTATGTCGAAAATGGTTCTTATAGGGCTCTCCTTGTTCCCAGTTCCCGGTTCCCTGTTCTCTGTTCCCATTCCCGTTCCCGTTCCTGTCATTTGTTAGACCGAAAGAGAGCGACGGAAAGCTTTAAAATGGTCAAACTAATCTTGTTTGTCAATACAAACTTTGGACCGTTTCACCCCCTTAGGGGATGAATTTTGAAAAATCCTTAAATAAATAGTTAATAATTATTTATTTACGGATTTTTATAGTTAAAGTAAAGTAATACTTATTTACCGCCGGGATACTCTTTCGAAGTTTCGAACAAAATGGTCAAACTATCTTTTTTCTCCATACAAACTGGACCCCCGTTACACCCCGTTAGAGGATGAATTTTGAAAAATTCTGAAACATACTTTTACTTATTTACCGCCGGGAGTACTCTTGCGAAGTTTCAAATAAAAAGGTCAAACTAATCCTGTTTGTCCATACAAACTTTGGACCCCCGTTTCACCCCCTTAGGGGGTGAATTTTGAAAAATCCTTAGTGCACCCCTAGACCTCATAAGGAACCTATGTGCCAAAGGAGTCTTTAGACCCAGCGGTTTGGGCTGTGCGTTGATATGTCAGTCAGTCAGTTATTCAGTTTCTTCTTTTATATATAAAGATTATGGGACCACTTGACAAGTATGCCCTTTCAAACAAAAAATAATTTTCCAAATCGGTCCAGACGTCTTCGAATAATCAGTGAACATACATACAAAAAAAAGATCTTGACGAATTTATAACCTCCTCCTTTTTGCAAGTCGTTTAAAAAGTGTGAAACACTTTAGTAGAAATATATGTAGGCCCCTTTGACACCTTCCAATCTTATGGATTCCGAAAAGACCACAGTACCATGGACCAGATCCACATGCTGCGGCAGGTTATAGAGGAGACGAGAGAGTATATCGTCCGTTATACTTGGGGTTCTGTTTGTGAACAAGGATATAAGTTTGGCAAATACAAAAATGCAAGCATTTTTAATTCTTTCGGTAATCATTAAAAAAAAAAAGTTGTCATTTGGCTGGCGGACATTCTGATAAAAGGCCATTTTTTTCACTTGCAGACCATCGTGTTTACCTACCAACATGCCACAATTCGTGACATGGAATACCGGAATGATTTTTATACCGGTAGGTATTGACATTTCAATAACCGGTATACCGACATTTCGGCATATTTTCGGTATTTTTTTAAATACTGCTAATCTAGTACGCGGCAGCGTGTCAGATCCAAGTTCAAAGAAAAAAGGTACTGGCGATGCAGTAGCCCTGTGTATGTTTGTACGAACCATTTCGAGCTACTTTGACCCCTTCACAACTCGAAACCTATTAACCTAAATACATGAAATGAACTGATACATTAAAGTCGTTAAGGTCATCTCGAATCCAAAATTTCAATAATGTAGCTCAAACGTTTATTTGAAAATTAACAGTTCCTAAGAAAAAGTCTTATAGATATAATAACGTTTAAAAAATCAAAAAAATGTGATGACTACTTATCCATCATCTAAAAGGTAACCTGAAGTAGGTTACCTTTATATACCTTTATATGCCATATGACCTGAAAATTGATATTTGGCATCATGGTAGACTATTACGCGAATACAAAGGAAAATAGAAAAAAAAACAGTGAATTTCATAAATTAGATTATTTTTTAATTGATCGATTTATTAGGTAAAGTGCCCAACAAAATTATACGAACAAGCATTTCTTCTTTCTGATACGGATGTGCAAAATGTAATGATATTCCATTAAAAAACATAAATGAGATGATGGGAGCCAAGTTCAAAATCCGACAAAAGAATTAGATCTAAACGGCTGCCAAGTTCTTTAGAGAATATTGAATTTTATTTATAAGAATACTTCTGGCTTGGCTAGTTTAAGCAAGCCTTCTTATATTTGGCTAATCAACTTATCATCTTTACGTTATACGTTATTCTTATTACATTGTAAGGTCCTTTTCTTCTAAACATCAGAATTGCTGGTAAAAAACTAGCCATGTCAAATGTTGAGACTCTTATAAATAAAATTCAATATTCTCTAAAAACTTGGCGGCCATTTAGATCTCAATGATCCGTGCGTCAACTCGTGAACGGGTGCTGCCGGGTTCTTCTCAGCAGTGGTCGTTACAAAGCGTAGGTATCGGTAGTTTTTCTTTAAAATAAATTAAATTTCAATATAAACTACACGTAATGTAAATTATATTTATTGACGTGTAAAAGTGCCTGTAAAGGTCTACTGAATAACATTTGAATTTTGAATTCAATTCTTTTGCCGAATTTTGAACTTGGCTCCCATTTCCACATTTATCATTTATGTCTTTGATGGGATTACTATTTAAATGATTCCAATAACGTTTGGTAAGTCTTGTTTGGCAGAAACACTAAAACTATTTATCAACTCCCTATAAAAACACAAAATGAGTTATTACAATCAAGGCAATATTAAGAATAGGTACTTAAGAAAATACATTATTTGATTCGACAGTTATTTATATTTTTGCATTGGCACAAAAATCACAATCAAACTGGTATTACAATTAGTAAAGTATTTAAATTATTCTTACTCACTAATGATCTCTCAAATCCATTAATCAGGAAAATCGCGTTTGTTAAAAAACCGAACGAAGAAAACACAACTCGTCCACACTGGCGTCGTTGAGCTATGAACTTATTTTGTTACATATGTAACATTCAGCTGAAAATGCCCAAGAAGAATGCGTCCAAAAATCTGCCTCTAGTACCTCCATTTTTATACAATGTCATCAGCAGAACTGAAGGAGGGTTGCAGCATGGCATTCTATGAGCATGGCCGTGGGAGATACTAGTCCAATGTATGAGAGAGACGTTTGGTTGATGTGGTAGCCCCTTCGGAGCCGAACGTGCGCGAGTGCCGTTTTAGCAATTTATTTGTAGAAGTAAAACATTAGGCGAACAACTGAAATCAGTATCATTAAATACCACCTAAATATTTGCTATATGCATGCAGTGCAGTGTAATTGATTTTGTGGTGATTTTTCTATTATTGAGATAATTCGTGATTTATGTCATATGAAAACTCATCAGCAGTATGAACAACACTGTGAACAATAAAAATCGTGCGTTCTGCTTACTCTTTAAACACCCTTGCAAAAATAGATCACTTTTTTCGAAACACTGAAATAGCGGTATTTTATCCTCAAATACCGGTATCAAAATACCGAAAAATGTTACCGGTACACCGGTGTAGCCACTAAGGTCGATAACGTGTACTGATCTTTGTAATTATGGTGAATGATATACCTAGTAAAAGTATTGCAATAAAAACAAACAACATCAATACATAAAATAAAACAGTATAAAAGAGTGTCTGTATAATGAATATTTAAAAAAAAAAACATTTGAAGCGATGAAAACAGTAGTTACAGTAAGATTTCTTTTTTAAATGTCTGTCTAATTTGGAAAATTCTTTCTTTGCTTGACATGCTTGTCAAGTCGTCCCATAGAAATTTTATTTAAATCGGTTGTGTAGTTTGGGGGTTAAGTCAGTTTTTAGTTTCGACAAATTATTGAAAATAAGTTACAAAAAGCGCTTAATAATTATGTAGTTGATTGTACGGAGAGAACAATTGATAACAAAGGGTTTGCAAAATTGCGGTTGTTGAAAAGTTAATTATGAAATTTAAAAAGCGCGACGAATCGCTATCTGAAGTTAGACGAAGAGCGACTTTATGGATAAAGTTGAGACACAGCGACACTATGGGAAGCGATGTAGAGGGAAAGAACAATGAAGAAGACAAACGTTTTTTTTTCTGTAAATGCCAAAAAAAAACAAAGAAAAAATGACTAGAATAACTGGTATTACTTTTTACAAAACTACCTATATTTATTTAGTAAAAAATTACAAATATAAAATTATGAATTTTTTTATACAAAACTTAAATTAAAATATTTCTGTAATTTAGAAATAATAATATGGTAATAATGGGTAATAACTACGTAGATAAATTACATTATATCAAAAAATTGGCCAAGTTGGTGTCGGGCCACGCGCAGTGTAGGGTTACGTAGTAACGAATGCCAATTTTGAGTTCATGTCACTAAAATCGTCTAAAAACTAATTTTCTATTGAATTTGTACGAAATTTTCCTTTTCCGAGTACATTTTATGATAAGATCGCCTACAACTTTTTAATTTGTAAACTCTACTTAGCTGTGATAGTTTTCCTTTAAAGTTCGTTATATATACTATAGCTGTGAATTTTTCACGTGTCCGTTATCCCGTTATATAACCGTTTATCAGATAGATAGGGGGACACACTTGACTCTAACAAAATGTTCACTTTAAAACCAAATATTTCAAAAACGGATCCCTAAATTGAAAAACGTTGTTTACAAGGTCATAATATTTTTTAAATACCTATTTAACGATACCCCACATGCTTGGTTAGACGAGAAAAAAAAATTGCTTTTACTTTACTTTTACTTTACTTGCACCGGAGCTATGATTTAAAAAAAATTTTTTTTTTCAGTATTTTACCCCTTTTTCCGCATAATGAATGTACATATATCCATGCCAAATCACAGCTTTCTAGTACTTAAATTCGCTGAGTAAAACCGCGGACGGACAGACAGACATGGCGAAACTATAAGGGTTTTTTGTTTACTACGGAACCCTAAAAAGCAATAAAAATGTTACAAGTATGTCATTTTAAAAAGACGATAAAATTATCTCCGCAAGAATAAAATCACACAAGAAAATATTCTTACCAATATTTTGTTATTTTGCGCTTATTTTTTAAATAAAAGTATTTTATTATTTATTAGAAACAAACAATAACACGTATGTTTTTGTATCCAAAAAGTCAGGAATTAGGGCGCAGTTAACATGACTCACTATTTACTTTTTTCCTCAGTGGACATTTTGCTTCTCTGACTATTATGACGCAGGTGTTTTTTTTTCTTATTTCCCCGTATTAATGATTAGTTAAGGTATCTAAAAATAACTATAACTCGACATAGGCAGCTCTAGGCAACAAGGAAACCTCTACTTAAAAGTCAAAAATACATTTATTTTTATAAAATGTAAACAAATTAAAAATATATAAAATAAACACGGATTAGTAAACTAGATATCCCGGGCTATCCAAAAGTGTATAATATTTCCTAACAGAACTTGGAAGAAATCTGAAGTTGAACTTTTATTACAAGTACCTAATAATTTTTTCGAAGTAAAAATTGGTTGGTTTTTTAAAAACCTTAAACTATTATCTTTTTTACTTTTATATCAAATAGCTCAAACATTTAGAAATTTAAAAGAATCTAACTAAATGGTTTCAGCATTTCGTCCGAGCCATTTTTGAGATTAACGCTGCGTTTGGTCCCATAGTGCGGCCGGCCAACGGGCGGAGTAGGTACGCCGGGTACACGCACTGACGCTCATTCGTTCGTTTACTGCCATTGATCGCACTTTCTTGCAGTTTATACCAGTACCTTACCTATGTGCCTAATAAAATAATAATTAATAAATGATTAAATAAATCGATTTGCTAAATGCCGCAAATACTGTGTTGTTCCTCAGTGTTTTAATTGTTTGTTTTTCGTGTGTGTAAGTGGCCAACACTGGTGTCAGATTTTTCAGGCTGCCTTAAGGCATCTGACATAGCTTGACGACTGCCACACAATGATGACAGCCGGGACCAACGGCTTATACGTGCCTTCCGAAGCACGGAGGAGCTCGAGAAATTTTTATGCCACTTGTGGTCACCCATCCAAGTGCGGACAATGCCCGGTGTCGCTTAACTTGCGAAAGCGCTAGTAATGCGCACTCCCGCCGGGCCACCGAGCTCCTGTTTTAATTCCGGGGTAAAACTAAATTATTATTTATAACAATAATGACAAATAATAGTTATACCTCCTCCTTGCGTCGTAATCCTCATTGCTGAGGGTCGTGATCTGTTTGAAACACCTTCTTGTGTACTATGTCCCGCCATTTAGTTCTGTGCTCTGCAGCTCGCATGGCTATTATTCCACGTGCCAATACGATGTTCTTTCCTATTTTTCGATTATATTCGTGTTGCTGCCAGTAGCATCTCTTTCTTCTGAGGTCCTGGCTTGGAACTTAATTGGAAGCTTCGGTAGCATATTTCACACCAGCCGGCCCGGGTACCGACTGACGCCGAGTATTAGTCGGGATGTCCGATATCGTTGCATCCATAGTGTTACGAAATATATGTACTCGTGGTGGGTTCCCGCGTCCTTCCACGGCAGTGCTGTTAGAGGGTCATTTACTCCCTCAACCATTGTCTGCTCAGGTTAATTGACCGCCGCCTGATACTCGGCGTTTACCATTTTACAACATGATGATGATTTCCATGTCAACCCTCCTCTTTTCTTATCCGGGCAAGTTCCGTATCAGCAAGTAACATAATATAAAAGTTCTTGTAGTTCGTGGTAACTTTGATCAATGTTTTAAACGTATTAAAAAAAAATTACTTACTAGATCTCGTTCAAACCTATTTTCATTGTCAGTTTGCATGGTAATGTAAATCATTTTATTTTTCTCTTATTTTAGAAATTACAAGTGAGTCACTTTAGAAGTGTCTCGCGCAAACTATTCAGTTTAGAAAAAAATAGAAACCTCAATATCATTTTTGAAGACTTGTATACCCAAGTACGGGTATGATCAAAAAAAAAAATTGTTTCAGTTTTAAGTATGGAGAATTTTATTGTTTTATTTTTGTACGAAAATCTTAGTGCGGTTCACAAAATACATCTACTTATCAAGTTTCAACTGTATAGTTCTTTTAGTTTTGGAAAAAAGTGGCTGTGACATAGGGACGTACAGCCAGACATGACGAATCCATAAGGGTTCAGTTTTTTGCCATTTGGCTACGGAACCCTAAAAAGAGGAGATCGCCCCCTGCCAAACGTAACCCCCTATCAATCCAAAATTACGGGGGTAAGATACCAAGGCTTTCCAAACTGATGGCCATACGGGTCTAAAGCGGCCCAAGTCCAGCGTTTTTCGGCGACCTTGATCAGGTCGTCTGATCACCTTGTGGGTGGGTATTCTACGCTTCACTCGTCAGTGCGTGGTCGCCATTCGAGAACCTTTTTGCCCCATCGGTTCAGCGCATGTGTCCCGCCCACTACCCATTCAACGAGCTAATCCGTGCTAACCGAACTAAACCTGGTTTTTGACAGCATTTTATAGTATATTATATTATAGGACGGATTCAAAGCGTGGGCCATAGATGAATCACGAGCAAGTGAAGGATTCTAACGACTGAATTACGACCGTAGGGAGTGATTCATAAGTGTTAGAAGCCTGAGCGACGCGAGTGATTCATGGCTCGCGATATAAATCCGTTTTATTCCATAGTTGCATACTATATACCATGACATCGTGAAAAAGAAAGGCGAAAATAGACATTTAGTGAATAAAAAAACCAGCCAAGTGCGAGTCCGAGTCGCACACCAAGGGTTCCGTACCATTATCTATAAAAAGGTCACGTAACGGAGCCCTCCATAAATACTTATTTTATTCTGTTTTAGCCACAGAAATGCGTCATCTGTGAAAATTTCAACTGTGTAGCTTTCACGGTTCATGAGATAAAGTTATTCTTTTTTTACTTTCAGAAAACAAAGGAATAAAATGGGCCTACGAAGTAAATCTTGGTTTCTTCAACGAAAAATAATTTTTATTCACTCTTAATAGAGTGATGGACTCATATAATTTGTTTGGCGATGATGGAAGCGGTATGTTGGAAGGACTTACTGATCTCGGTGGAACGGACAGCTTTGCTGGTAACACTACAACTGGAGTAGCAGTTGACAATAAAGACTCTACAGATAGCAGGTAATAATAACCTTTGATTGCCCCTTTTTCTAGGAACGACTATTCGCGGACTTTTCTTCTTTTTTAAATATACCTTTGTAGTTTTTGCTTAGTTTGTTCAATTAAATATATTTTTAAATGCAAGATTGATTATTTAAGAATATAAACAAGCTAATTTTCTTTATGTCTCAATAATAACTAAATATATAAAAACGGTTTTACTCACGTAATGTAGTTGGAAAAGGCCAACTAGTTACCACCACCCAGCTCACTTAGCCTCGATTCCACAGACTTCGATAAATAGAGCCTTACGCTTGGGCTATGGTCAATATATTAATACGGAGTTACAACATGTCCGAAGGGTCCTGTAATCGAATGGATATACCTGGAAACAGATCCTAAGGGTCACGGAAAAATCAAGTAAACGTGTCGCATCGGCAGACCGGGCACTTGCGTTTTTGCCATTTGTTAAAGGGGTGACTGACTAAATCGGTAATTTACTACTACGAAAATAGCGATTTTTCGATCCCAAACAAAGGTAAGAAGCTTGATACGCTCGCCCAAAGATAGTGACCACCTGAGTGCGTCTGGCGTGTACAAGATTCCATGTGAGTGTGGCAAATGTGTATAGGGGTAACGGGGCGCAATCCGCGCAATGTGTCAACAAGGCTGACCAGTATAAAAAATTTAGATACGAACGGGTCTGCCATCGTCGAGCGCACATTGGAGTCTGATGTCAAGCATTTCTTACGATTTGATAAGACGAGTGTTATCGTACTACGGAAAATCCGAGAGGCGATTGAAATAAATAGAAATCCGAATTTTAATCGTGATGGTGGATGGAATTTACCTGCCGCTTGGAGACCTATTCTTAAAGTTCTTGAAAGCTCTCGTAGTGAGACAATAAAGGGCAGTCATACAGTCAGCTCGGTACACACAGGCTCCTTGAGTATACCCAAAGCTGAAGACGACGATGATATGATGATTTCTACAGCTACAAGAGTATCACCAACAACTACGGACACACCACCTTTAGTCACCATTCCAATAGATCAGCGCGAGCGGCGACACGCGAGGCTACGCTCAGTACGTTGAAGACAGCGAAACCTCGGATCGCTGTCTCTCCTAACACTCGCCCTGATTATGATCGTCTAAACCGGTCTTAACTAGTCGGCCTTTTCCGACTACACTATACGGGTGTGCGTGTGGATGGAGTGCTCCTTTTCCGAATCCATATGAACAAAACGTTAGGTTTTAGGACAAAATTGTGCCAACATCGTGACATAATTCAAAAAATTGTTCCTCCTATAGTCAAAAAGTTATAGTCGAAGAATTGGAACACTCATTGGAACACTTGGATAAAATCATATCTCATAAAGTACTACAGCTGTGTAGAAAGTTTATATATGGAAAATTAAGACTTTATTTGTGTTATCGAATAACCGTTGCATCAATTGATTTTAAAGTTTTATTTAGATCTTATAAGGGTTAGTTTGGAACACTCAATCCTCGTAATTGGAGAACGGAGTGTTCCTGAAATTTCCTATTCCGGCTGGATAAATTCGTAATGTTTTTTCGGCACAGTATAATAATAATTTAGAATGAATTTGTTCCATAAAAACCTTAACCATAAAAGCGCTGGTTCAAAAGAAAATTAAAATTTTATTATTTTTTCAATGTCCCTTATGAGTGTTTCATATTTTGACCATTATTTACTAAACCCAACATCGTATCAATACGGAACTTATATCCTAAATTGTGCAAATGCAAGTACTAAAACTTAGCATTTAACTTATAAGTGTAAGTTGGATGCTTTATTAATTATCAATATTTTAAATTTTCCAAAGGAAATAATTGTGTAGGGTGTCCATGCATTACAAAACAAAAATATTCATGCGTACATAAGTAGGTATTTATTTTAAAAATTAACAAGAACACGTCATACATAAAACAATACAAATAAAATGTAGATAACTATACCAAATCTGGTAGTGCTAAATTGATATTTAGTATATTGTTTACAGATAAAGAGGTACGTTTTTCAGCACTTATTTACCCGTACTTAAAATAGTTGGAGTTAACTTATTACTTGTTAGTGGATAAATATCACAAAACAATATTAGTACCTATCGAAATAAGTTTATTGCTAATTTTAAAAACAATGAATCATTAATAATACATTTCTGAGTATATGAAAATATTGCGCGGAAAACTTTGAAAAGACCACAGACTAAAAAGAATATAATCCACATCTGGATGCGTTTGGTAGAAACCGTCCATGGAGTTTGACTATCGATGGCACACGACACGAGATGTATGTATTTTAAAAGGTTCTTTAAACTCTGGCTGGTAATATAGAATGTACCCAAAAAAGAAAAACAGGCATTGAGAACATTAGTTTTCTTTTTACGAATCATTTTACGGCAAATGAATACAAATCCCTACCTTTAATTTTTCCCGACTGCGCCAAAAGGAGGCATATGCGCGTGTTTGTGTGTGTTTGTGTGATGAATATGTGTGTTTAAGTATATGTATAAGTTTAAAAGTATAAAAATAAGTGTAAGTATAAGTATATGAATTAGCATATGTATAAGTGTTTGTATAGGTATATGTATATCTTCCATGCTGGTTTGAAAGAAAAAGACTTAGAATGTACCAGCTGCTTCTCTTCCCGCGCAGATTATAAAAGCCGATCGAGGGAATGGGCGAGATTTGAATCATGCTAATAGACGAAACGGCTAGCAACTCATCACTATTTTAATAGAGAACATGCAATATTTGTACTTTTGCTTCAATTTTAATGAATTTCATGCAGAATAGACCACTAGTATATTAAAAATTAAAATACTTTCATTTATTGCCAATATTGCGGTTTTAAACTGACAGTTTAAATTCGCAATTTTTGGCAATAAATGAAAGTATTTTGATTTTTTGATAGGTACACTAGTAGTCCTAGTATGTCCATTCTGCATAAAATTCATTCAAATTTAAGCAAAAATAAAAATATTGCAAGTTCTCTATTCCTCTTTCCCATCTTAATGCCCATCATCACGTTAAGCGTGGCCTTTGGGCTGTCTAACCTGTCAGGGATAAAGACGTGACAATGTAAAATATTTTTATATAACAAAAAAAAAAAGCAGCTTGAATTAGGATCGGAAGAAGAAACACCAAACCAACCAATCGCCCGCGATGGCCTACAAGCAACACCGCGAAGAAATAGATGTCGCAAAAGACCCAGACCACCGACACCAATATCGCTAAGACAGTGATCAGTACACCAAACTAAACTTGGTATGAGGTAATAATACGATGCGGGGAAAAAAAAGGAAAAAAAAACGGGAGTGACGAAAGTGAAGGGGAGAAGGGAAGGAAAAAAAAAGAAAAAATTTTTATTTACTTTTTTTTTTTTTTTCTCCAGCTTCGAGGCGCTGTATTTTTGCGAATTTTTAGTACTTTGCTGAACTAAAAAATGTGGGGTCCTTAATTTTTGATAAGCCTCAGACAGAAATCAGGAGCCAGAACCCATTAGCCTAGAACAAAGAAGCAGGATTCAGAAATCGAACTACAAAAAAAAAATGTACATAGGAACCAGAAAAATCAGTAAACAGAAACAGAAATTCGGCTGCGAAAAACAGAAAACCCAGAAGCCAGAAGTGAAGAGTGTCAAGACCAGTAAACTGAAGTCAGAAGTCAAATTCTAGAAGACAAACCAGAAGGCTGCACTATTACGACAGTGTCAACAAATCTCTAATCTTACGAAGAAGACCTGCAGAGCAACGCGACGGATACAAAACAACAAAGCAGTCTATTATCCTTCCAAGTATATATCACACACCAAGTATTATATCTATCCTCCCCATACTGATTTGATGCTGGTATTCGGTCGTTCTTTCAACTGCGAATATCTCCTACACTCCTTTATCCCTATCTACGAGTCCAACTGGTTTCTCGAGCCATTATTTACTTTTTTTTTTTTTTCTCCAGCTTCGAGGCGCTGTATTTTTGCGAATTTTTAGTACTTTGCTGAACTAAAAAATGTGGGGTCCTTAATTTTTGATAAGCCTCAGACAGAAATCAGGAGCCAGAACCCATTAGCCTAGAACAAAGAAGCAGGATTCAGAAATCGAACTACAAAAAAAAAATGTACATAGGAACCAGAAAAATCAGTAAACAGAAACAGAAATTCGGCTGCGAAAAACAGAAAACCCAGAAGCCAGAAGTGAAGAGTGTCAAGACCAGTAAACTGAAGTCAGAAGTCAAATTCTAGAAGACAAACCAGAAGGCTGCACTATTACGACAGTGTCAACAAATCTCTAATCTTACGAAGAAGACCTGCAGAGCAACGCGACGGATACAAAACAACAAAGCAGTCTATTATCCTTCCAAGTATATATCACACACCAAGTATTATATCTATCCTCCCCATACTGATTTGATGCTGGTATTCGGTCGTTCTTTCAACTGCGAATATCTCCTACACTCCTTTATCCCTATCTACGAGTCCAACTGGTTTCTCGAGCCATGAGAGTGGTATAACGAGGTTTGGCGTCGCCATGTTCTGGGGACTGAGGACGATATACATGCATCGACTTTGGTCTGCAAGCGTGTTTACGTACTCTCCAAGGTAAACCTCATTCATAAGCTCTTGCAGCGTAACTGCTGGCTGGGCGGACTCAGAACAGAACAGAACAACTAAAAAAAAAGCAGCTTGAAGCCGTTTAATTCGTACCTGGCATGGGATTTATCTAATAATCTTGGCCACTAGGTACTCGTACAAAATATAATCTGGATCAAAAAATAGTCGAAATGATCCAGTATATGACAATGTACGTTATTCGTTGTACGCTTGTATGATATTAATCGTTTTTAAAAACGTATATTATTTGTGTTTTAAGGTTCCGTACTTCGAAAGGAAAAAACGGAACCCTCATAGGATCACTTTGTTGTCCGACCATCTGTCTGTCTGTTAAGACTCTTTTTATCAAGAACACGTGGAGGTATCGAGCTAGAATTTATATTAAATACTCAAGTCTTCTGTCCCTTAGAGCTGTGAAAAAATCAAACTTCTAATCCAACGCAATCAAAAGATACAGCCGTTTATGCCGCAACTTTCCGCAATTTTTCGATACTCGCAAGGGAATCAAAACCTACAGGGTACTTCCCGTAAACTCAGAATATTTAAATTTGGTACGAAGCAACGTCTTATAGCACAGATAAAAGAAAAGAATGCGAAAACCGTAAATTTTTAGTTAGATCATTTAATAAAAATAATTTAAATAATTTAAAACTTACTATACGTTTGTACGGAACACTCGGTGCGGGAGTCTGACGCGCACTTGGCTGGTTTTTTAAATGTGTGACGTATTTTTGTTAATTTTTAAAAATAAATGCCTACTTATGTATGTATGAATATTTTCTTTTGTAATGCATGGACACCCTACACAATTTATTCCTTTGGAAAATTTAAAATATTGATAAATTAATAAAGCATCCAACTTACACTTATAAATTAAATGCCAAGTTTTAGTACTTGCATTTGCACAATTTAGGATATAAGTTCCGTATTGATACGATGTTGGGTTTAGTAAATAATGGTCAAAATATGGAACACTCATAAGGGACATTGAAAAAATAATAAAATTTTAATTTGCTTTTAATCCAGCGCTTTTATGGTTAAGGTTTTTATGGAACGAATTCATTCTAAATTATTATTATACTGTGCCGAAAAAACATTACGAATTTATCCAGCCGGAATAGAAAATTTCAGGAACACACCATTCTCCAAATACGAGGATTGAGTGTTCCAAACTAACCCTTATAAAATCTAAATAAAACGTTAAAATCAATTCATGTAACTGTTATTTGATAACACAAATAAAGTCTTAATTTTTCATATATAAACTTCCTACACAGCTGTAGTACTTTATGAGATATGATTTTATCCAAGTGTTCGAACGAGTGTTCCAATTCTTCGACTATAACTTTTTAACAATAGGAGGAACAATTTTTTGGATTATGTCACGATGTGGGCACAATTTTGTCCTAAAACCTAACGATTTATTCATATGGATTCGGAAAAGGAGCACTCCATCCACACGCACACCTATAACCGTTTTTAAATATTTAGTTATGTCATCTCACGTTGTTTTAATAATATGTCTCAATAATATCTACTATAATATGATAAATATGTCAATTCTATTGTTACAAATAAAATAACAGTTTCAGACAGTCGTATAATCAGAGCAACGTGGCTCAGGAAAGTTCAATCCAAAAACTGACGTCATTTGGAGGAGGCGCGGCTAGTGGCATAGGGAGCAGTGCACAACCCGTTCCACCGCCTGTAGCAGGTCCTCCGGGACCGGATTATCATGATTATGGCAACTATCCACCTCGTCCACGGTTACCGCAGCCGCCCCATGCCCCTCTACACCCATCACACCATGTGCATCCATCACACTCATATCCGGGGTACCACCCAGGGCCAGAGCCTATGTACAGCATGCCTGAACAATCAGGTGAGTTTCCAGTGTGCAAGAAAACGAACAAAGTTGGTCGTCTCGTTTAGCAACGCTTGGGAGTAGAGAGAGAGAGAGTATTCGAATTAATGGTCACTAATTTTCTAACAAGATAAAATTTTAATAACTAGATTATGATTATAGATGTGCCGCTACCAAATTACCATTACCAGTATTTAACCATATGGAAATATTCCCAGTTAGTTTCTATCCCACCAAAAACTTAAGTGTAAAAATGGGAGCCAATTTTAATATCCGACAAAAGAATTTAGATCTAAATGGCCGGCAAGTTCTTTAGAGAATATTGAAATTTATTTATAAGAATCATTAACATTTGACCTGGCAAGTTTTTTACCAGCAATTCTGATATTTAGAAAAGTAGGGTCCTTACAATGTAGCAACAATAACCTATAACGTAAAGATGATAAGTTGATTAGCCAAATATAAGAAGCCTTGCTAAAACGAGCAAAGTCCAATGTTAAGATTCTTATAAATAAATTTCAATATTCTCTGATGAATTTGGCGGTCATTTAGATCTCTCTTTTGTTGGATTTTGAACTTAGCTCCCATTTTCACACTTACGTTTTTGGTGGGATATCATTACTTTTTGCACGATATCAATAACAAGAAATGCTTGCACGAATAATTTTGCTAGGCACATTACCTAATAAAACTGATTAATTGAAAAATAATCAAATTTACGAAATTTACTTTTTTTTAAATTTTTCCTTTGTATACGCATAATAGTCAACCTAGATGCCAAATATCAACTTTCCAGGTCATATGGAAGTAGGTTACCGTTTTGATGATGGATTAGTTTCTAAACGTTTATATCAAAAACTGTTTATGCTACATTATTGAAATTTTGGATTCAAAATATGCTAGAAGATTTTAATGTATGTGCCAAAGGAGAAAATTCAAATTGGGCCCAAAGTTCCAGCTATCAGGCGGCTAAGATTTCTATTGTTAGTACTACTAATGGTGATCATTTGTTACTATGGCATGAAATAAGTGCCGGCCAGATTCCGGCCATGCAGCCGATGGTTAGCCCTAGTGACTGCGAGCATTTGTTAGTATGGCATGAAACAAGTAGGGTTATTCCACAAAGATTTATGGACATTTGAAAAGTGAACATTTCATAAAAAAAAGTATCGGCTTTCATCCGGCCACAATTTTAATTGTAAGTACTACTAATGGTCAGCATTTGTTAGTATGGCATGAAACCTGTAAGGTTATTCAACAACTTTTTATTGGCATTCAAAGATTTGTTTTCTTCATAGATTTTTTCTAAGTGCTGACCAGATTCCGGCCATGCAGCAGATGGTTAGCACTAGTGACGGCAAGCATTTGTTAGTATGGCATGAAACCAGTAAGGTAATTCCACAATGATTTATGGGCATCTGAAAATGTACTTCTAATACGTTTTTTAAAAAAGTGCCCGCTTTCAGACGGCCACAATTTCAATTGTAAGTACTACTAATGGTGAGCATTTGTTAGTAGGACATAAAACCTGTACGGTTATTCCACAACTTTTTATTGACATTCAAAAATTTGTTTTTTCATACCTTTTTCTAAGTGCCAGCCAGATTCCGTTAACGGAGACACATAAACATACACACATACACTTGTACGCACGTATGCACGCACACACATATACACACAAACTATCACTTCTTTACATCATTATCCCTTATGACGTACACAGAGAATTTTTGGCCTTGCGGCTCGTAGCTGACATAGCCCAGAGCCGCAAAACCCAAAGGCCACCTTTAGCGTGATGATGGGTAAGAGGATGGAAAAAAACTCTAGGCACATTCTTTTTTACCTGT
Source organism: Acrobasis suavella (assembly GCA_943193695.1). NCBI lineage: Eukaryota > Metazoa > Arthropoda > Insecta > Lepidoptera > Pyralidae > Acrobasis > Acrobasis suavella. The sequence goes on from OW971929.1 coordinate 12,671,226, forward strand.
ACAATAATGTGTAGTAATTAATGTTTGTAATAGGTACAATTAAGTTTATAAAAATAAATAATTCAGCCAGCCGGTTTATTGATACGAGATATTTTAGAATATTTTATATACCTTTTAATACTTATTATTAAAAACATACACACATACTTGTACCTAGGGTTGTGACGCAGTTCGTCACTTTCACAAATGTTCATAATTGTTTTGGTCATTTTCGCAGAATGTCATTTTCGCAAATCGTCACTTTAGCACAACTCTAGGTATAAGTATGTGTGTATGTTTTGCGTAACCGAAACTTAGAAAAAAGTATGAAAAAAATAAATCATTGAATGTCAATAAAAAGTTGTGGAATAACCCTACAGGTTTCATGCCATACTAACAAATGCTCATAATTAGTAGTATTTACAATTGAAAATGTGGCCGGCTAAAAGCAAGCACTTTTTTTAAAAGCGTATGAAAAGCTCACTCTCAGATGCGGGCATAAATCATTGTGAAATTACCTTACTGGTTTCATGCCATACTAACAAATGCTCGCCATTACTAGTGCTAACCATCTGCTTGGCATGACCGGAATCTGGCCGGCACTTAGGGAAAAAGTATAAAGAAAGCAAATCTTTAAATGTCAATAAAAAGTTGTGGAACAACCTTACAGATTTCGTGCCATACTAACAAATGCTCACCATTAGTAGTACTTACAATCGAAATTGTAGCCGGCTAAAAGCCGGCACTTTTTTATAAAATGTATGAAATGTTCACTTTTCAAATGCCCATAAATCTTTGTGGAATCACCCTACTGGTTTCATGCCATACTTACAAATGCTCGCCGTCACTAGTGCTAACCATCTGCTGCATGGCCGGATTCTGGCCGTCACTTAGAAAAAATGTATGAAGAAAACAAATCTTTGAATGTCAATATAAAGTTTTGGAATAACCCTACAGTTTTCATGTCATACTTACAAATGCTTACCATTAGTAGTACTAACTATAGAAATCATAGCCGCCTCATAGCTGGCACTTTAACTTTGGGCCCATAAATGTATGGCGCCTGAATGGTCTCCTTTCATGTTAATACATGTGTATGTATTTACATGAAATTTATGTAATCTATGTAACCTAAATAGGTTTCGAGTAATGAAGGGGTCAAAAGTTGCTTGAAATAGTTCCTGTAAATATACACACGGCTGCTGCGTCGCCAGATCCTGTCTTTGAACTTGGCTCTGACACGCTACCGCGTATCTAGATTATTAATTACCGATTATATTCCCAAATACTGGTAATATTCTTTAATAGGTATCGTCACAGAATAAGTACTTGTTCTCACGTACAGAAGTCTTACTCAACAAATAAATTTAAAGAAATATTTACTCAATGTGTTTAGTGATATGGTTTCATTTAGCTCGCGTCAGAACTCAGCACGTATTCGTTTAGATACCTAGAAATACATCGCAAGCTTATTTAATTTTTATTTCTTTGGACATACGATTCACGTAACTGAATTTTCACCTCCGGAGTGGTCGCCGCGCGCATAATAATATATTTTCGATATCTAAATGAGGAGTGACACAGGCCTGGTATCGCCTTGTACTCTTTCAAGCTGCTTCCCTTCCCGCGCAGATCGTAAAAGTTGATCGAGAGAATGGGGATAAAGTCAAACCATGTTAATAAGTGATGCAGCTAGCAACCCATCATTGTTTTGATTTATTTCAAGGGTTCCATAGTAAACAAGACACCCTTATTGTTTTGCCACGTCTGTTTTTCTGTCTGTCCGCGTTTTCACTCAGAGACTATTAGTACTAGAAAGCTGTAATTTGGCATGGGTATTTTACATATATCAATCACGCCGACAAAGTGGTAAAATAAAACTTAAAAAAAAAGTTTTTTTTACATATTGTGCAGATAGATGGACTAAAAAAATTTCTATGGAAATAAAAGAAAACAAACAAATCTTTTTTTTCTTTCCTTAGTGCAATAAAAATTAAAAACCCAGATCCCAAGATCTGGGTTTTTAATTTTTATTCGCCCCGTATCTTAATGGTAAAAAAAAGATTTCATTAAAATTTATAACACTATTATTATGAGTGTTTCTAGACACTAATGTTTAATACCCTTATGTTTATAGACAGTTCCATAGACTATTATTAATTAAAGAAAGAGTAACGATTAAAGGAAAGATGACCTCAATTGAGAATACTACCTAATGCTTTTTTATTTATTATCGACATAAGTATGTATTTTTGTTGTTAGAAAGAGACACCATTACAAATCCTTGTATTATTCATTTTAGGTATTGCGGATATGGGCGTTTGGTCTGGAGCACCAGGTGCCAATAGATATGCTCCAATAGCTCCGGGGTACAGGCATTCTTACGAGCATCAACAAAAGATTCATCAGTATTCTCCTCAGCAGGTAAATATCAATAGAAATTAGTATGGCTTAGCTCACACCTGAACGGCAGCGGCGGGCAGCCTACATTACTGTCATAATTATTTTTTGTTTTCTGTCTATGAAATACATAGAATAGATTGAAAAATAATCGACTGTTTGGCGCCGCTGATAGTTGCAAGGCTTTTGTTTTATTTAAGCTATACTGTTCATTGCACAAATAGAAATAAAGGTAAATATGGTTTGACATTGAAAGTGCGCTGCCCGCCGCTACCGTTCCGGTGTGAGTCAAGCCTTAGGCTAACCAGTACCATTAATTTGATAAATTTCTATTCATACATGTATCCAGTCGTATATAAATCTGATATCATAAGTCAGTCAAATAAATCTCACAAAAAATCAAAACAGCATACACACTTACAGCAGTGGGTCAGTACAGTAGAGGTTAATAAATAAAAGAAGAGTGCACAGCAGGGCAAAGACCTCTTCTCTATTTAATACGCCACTGATGTCTATCTTGTGCGGTGGACTTCCAAGTCTTGTTAAAAAGCACCAAATCATCACACCGCCGTGTCCTTGGGCAACCTCTCTTGCGACGCCAGCCTAACTGCATCCATTCTGTATAGTCTTGTCTTGGTGCATCCTACACACGTGCCTAGCCCAGTCCCATTTGAGTTTGGCTGCTTTTATCCCTGCTATGTCTATTATCTTTGTTTTAAAATGAATTCGGTCAAATTTTATAAGGTTTACGACTAATAATCTGGCCTTAAACACACAAAAGACTAAGTGCGTTAATTTTTCACTATTGAATAAACCTAATACTCACATACCTTTGAGTCTTAATGGTCAAGTTCTAGAATGGGTACCCAACACCAAATTTTTAGGCATAACTGTAGACTGGAACTTAAAATGGGATAAACATATTGAGGCCACTGCCAAGAAACTTAGTTCGGCAGCATATGCTGTGAGGAGGGTCTGACGGTGTACTAACGTTGAAACTGCTAGGCTAGTATACTTTAGTTATTTTCACAGCATAATGTCATATGGCTTGCTCTTATGGGGTAAAGCGGCTAACATACATGCTATCTCTGTGCTACAAAAGAGAGCAATTCGGTCGATCTACTCGATCTACGGACTAAAATCACGCGATTCCTTAAGAGAGTTATTTAAATCTATAAATATTCTTACTGTGACATCTCAATTTATTTACGAAAATCTTCTATTTGTTAAATCTAGGTTAAATTATTTCAAGAAAAATAGTGATGTTCACAGTTATAATACTCGCAACAAAAATCAGCTTCATACGCCTAAATTTCGACTTTGTAAAACTAGAAAGTCACTCTTAGGTCTAGGTATAACATTATTTAATAAACTTCCCGAAGCGATCGTTAACCTACCAATGGCAAAATTTAAAACACATGTTAAAAAAGTTTTATTGCACAATGCGTACTATACTATCAATGATTATTTAAGAGATAAAAACGCGTGGATACTTCCTAAATTTTCCATTACACTCCACACATGAAACATAAATAGCTGCATTTTCTGTTACCATAATAAGCTTACTGTAAAAACATGTAAATGCTCTGCGATCAATAAGTGACCAACATATAATTAATATTTTCTCTTGACAAGGTCTGCGAGTTCGGGTTTTTCATGCCCACTAAAATGTCCAATCCGGTGGTGGCGTCGCTGGTCGGGTCGTTGGATTCCCTCTAATATGGTTGAGTTTAACGATGGCTGATCCGTGCGTCAACTCGTGAACGGGTGCTGCCGGGAGGGACTGGTCAGCTCGGCTTCGCTTTTTTTGACTACTTAATATTTTTATTACGCAATTTATGTTTGTTTACTTGTTACAAGCGCAAGCATTTCATGTTATAATGTGTCAACATTGTATTATATTATAAGTATTTATTAATTAAAAGACAATTATAATAATATGACAAAGCCCTTCTGGCGAGTAGGCGACCAATACTGTGAAAATGAGTTTCTTTCGGCGTTTCTTCTCAGCAGTGGTCGTTACGAAGCGCTGGTATCGGTAGCTTTTCTTTAAAAATAAATTAAATTTTAATATACTTTACACGTAACATAAATTATACTTATTGACGTGTAAAAGTGCCTGTAAAGGTCTAATTACTAAATAAACATTTGAATCTTTGAATCTTTGAATAAAATAAAATTGTTTTTCATAAGTAAGTTTCTAAATACTTCATTATTAATCTTGTTAAGTGTGTAAATATGAAGAAATTATATTTCAATTTATAACTTTTTTTGCAGGCTTCTAGTCTTGCAGGCTTGCAGGCGCAAAATGGTGCATACCTGCCAAGACAACCTCATTTTTCACAACCAACATCACAGCAAATATACGGGCAACAGCAGGTGTGTATAATTAATAAGTTACTTACGTCCGTAAAAAATCTCGAATAAAATTATTAGTCATCGATACTATTAACCCACTTTTTAGTCCAGTCAATAGGGTACCTAATAAAAGCCTTTGCCTTGCAAAAGTTGGAGTGAAAGCAATTTTGACGTAGTGTTGATAAGATATTAAGTCAAAGGGGAAATTTTAGGGACCAAAATATATTTTAATTACATCGTCGCTTGGTTTTGTTACAGAATAAGTACTAGTACTCTCGTACGTAGGAAGTCTTACTACGAAAATAAATTCAAAGAAATATCTACTCAGTTTGGTTAGCGATATGGTTTATTTTAGTTCGCCTCTGAACTCGTTTAGATATCTAGAAATACATTGAAAGCTAATTTCATTCTTATTACTCTGGAAAAATAATAGGTAGGTACCAACCAGATTGTTGAACTACGCTGTAAAACATGCGTCTTTATCGACTTTTCCCGTTTCCCGGAAATTCAGTACTAAATACGCCGCTCACTGAATTCAGTGAGCGGCGGATTTAGTACTGAATTTCCCATTCTGGATCGGTCGCCGCGGGAGTGACATAGGCCTGGTTTTGTGGCAAAAGTAAGATTGCATTGTTTTATCTTTACACGAAAAAGTTATAAGTGACGGGAAAAGTCGATAAAGACGCATGTTTTATAGCGTAGTTCAACAATCTGGGGATCCAACAATATCACTCAAAGGGCAAACAAATTCAGTCATAGCCGTGCAACACTCTTCTTGAAACGATTCAAGGCAATTTTGACACTTCGAGTAACTCGTGAAAGAAGGTTTTTTGTTGTAGATTTTTATTACACAGGCTTGTAGTTAAAATTCGCACTTCAAACACCAGAGCCCTTCGGCCGGTTCGACGGCCGAACCCAGGGTATTGGAGTAAGTAAATATCAATCAAATGAGATTGCAAATGCATGTTGATCTCGACCAGGAAGCACACTAGCTTTTGTAGTTGAAACTAAGTTCAAACCTCAAGCTTTACAGGTTATTGGAAAAAGTAAATGTGAGATTATTAATGCCTGTCCATTATGACTCAAATAATTCCATCTTGAATTTTTGTACAGTGGGGTTATGATGTCATCAATTTATTGTATGGAATAATTTTTTTACCTGGTTTGAGGGATAACAAATGAATGTCATAAGGATCATCTTAGCCAAAAGAAATCTCTTGATCACCAGTTGCCGTATTTTTTAGCGTAGACCAGCAACTAATAAATAACACAAAAACGACAAACTACGAGCTCGGTGATTTTACGCACCATTACAAGCGCTTTCGCAAGTGAAGTAATCCCGGGCGTGGTCTACACTTGGATGGAAGACCATAAGTATTGTAATCATTTTCAATGAAAACAAAAAAGAGAGAAATATTCAAGCTCTTCTACGCCTAGGAACCGTTATGAAGCCGTCGGTTCCGGCTGTCATCATTGTTTGGCAGTCCACAAGGTTTATTATAGGACACACACAAAAAATGGTGTTTTATTTTGTAAAACAAACGAACGTTAAGTAATTATTAATTATCGGCCAAGTGCGAGTCGGACTCGAGCACGAAGGTTTGCGTACCATTATCTATAAAAAATCATGTTTGTTGTATGGGAGCCCCACATAAATATTTTTTTTATTCTATTTTAGTAAATTTTGTTATAGTTCTAGTAAATACATCAATTGTGAAAATTTCAACTGTCTAGCTATCACGGTTGATGAGATACAGCCTGGTGACAGACAGACGGACGGACAGCGGAGTCTTAGTAATAGGATCCCGTTTTTACCCATTGGGTAAAGAACCCTAAAAATCAAACATCAAGTCATTTAAAAATATATGTAGTATAAATATAAAAAGTAAAGTGAAAATAGCATTATCTCTTTCACTGTTTGAATAAGTTATGAAACGCTTTCGCTTGCTGTTCTTTGCCCGATAAGCTCAGAGTATTAATGTAGATACCCATGAAAGCTACATCGTTTTTAGACTGGATGATTTACTCGGGATTTGTAGTTCAATTAACGTTATTTTCTTACTCCATTAATCTGTAGGGTTCGCTCTGTGGTTTGGACAACTGAGTTTCAACGACTTTAGTTTACATTGCAAGCTTTGGAACAAGCTTTAGTAGCCTGTGTGCTTCCAAGCCGAAATCAACATGCTTTTGTATCTCTCATGATTGATATTTACTACTCCAATTGCCTGTAGGGTGACTGGCCTAAACGCTTAGGGGTTTGAAGTGCGAAATTAAATTGCAAAAGCCTGTATGCCTCCTGGCCGAAATCAACACGCTTATGGAATGTCGCGGCGCGGACGTTTCTTGATTTCATTCAAAAGATTTTGAACAAAATATATGGAAATAAAGTTGCAATAAACACACGGCATCCATATGGTATCCGTGCGTACCTGTGCTCAAATTTAAATTGATTTCTAAGCTTTTTGAATAAATGGATGGAGTAAGAAGTCCATTTCTCACATCTATAGTTTACCTATTGATTGGACTATATAAAGGCTTTCGAAAAAATAAGAATTCTTTGACATCAATCATCAGGATTTGGCTTTAAAACTCATAAATAGTCAAACGAACTCTGTTCTAGTCAGCTGAGAGCAATTATTTTAAACCATATTTTTGAGTAGTTATAATTTGCGCTCAGTGTGAAAAGATAGTCGTAAGCAAAGGTGCAAATGGTAACTACAGTAAAAATAAGCTTTAAGGTTTATTATTCTATTTTTGTTTACTGTGTGAGGCCAAAAACTTTCCAAACGACCTCTTGTATTATTAACAAAAAAAAAGGCTCGCAATATTTATATTCACAATGGCATTTCCTTAATTAATCTAGTTTATTTTCGCGAGACGTGATAATATGTACGTATCTAGTTAATTTGCGAATTAATTTTGTTTCAGAACTATCCAAATTATACACAAATGCATCCACCTAGTGCGTCCAGAATTGGTCAGCACCCTACTTATCATCAACAAATGGATGTAAATCCTCACCAATATGGAATACCTCATGGGCAACAGAGCCACGGTTCTTTATCGCAATCGCACCAACCGCATCAAAATATTGCCAGTCATACGGGAGGCATTCAAAATCATCCTAATGTGCATCTACACCATGCTGGCGCACCCCCGTTGCACCACGTGCCACGTCAACCGCCAGGTCCAACTTCCTCTGTGGCCCCCGCCCATCCAGCAAATATGCCTTATGCGGCTCCACATCACGCTGTACCCATGAATTACCAACCACATCAAGTGCAGCATCCACTAGACGTGAATGTTACTAACCAATACAATCCAGTTAAGCCTAGTGGCATAGAAACCGGAAGTCCTCAGTATCGTCCACCGTTTCCGCAATTATCTCCTCAGATGTCGCCTAGAGCGCAGATGTCTCCGAGACAACAACAACCTCCACAATTATCTCCCAGGCCCGTTATGTCACCTGTCAAAGGACCTAGTGCTTCACCACATTCTCGAAATTTGGTACAATCGCCTGTTTCATCAGGACCGCCACCATCGGCTGCTGGAGGGTTTACTTCACAGACTACATTGCAAGCTTTGGAACAAATGGTTTTACCTTCTGCAACTGAATATCCATACCAACGGAACCCATCATCTCCAGCGGTCGTGCACGTGGTTTCTTCCCCGTCACAATGGCAAAATAAAGTTATTACGCCTATCAATACAACCACACCTATGGAAACCTGTGATCAATCAAATAAAGAGCCAATAACGACAGCAACAGCAAATTTGAAATCGGAAATAATAAAAACCAATCCTGTTCCTGTTCCGAGTAATGAACCTAAAGTTACAGAAAAGGCAGATATTGAACACGAAAGAAAATCTATGGAAAATCCTTCGGCGCATATGTTTTTGCCTCCTGCTACAGTCGCCGCAATATCAAAAGATAATATATCAGCTACAGCTACTCATGTTGCGGCTGTTCATCCTAACACCACTAGTGTCCCTACTGAAGTAGAGACACGTGAAAAGATGTCTCATGGAAGTTTATCCAATGACTCAAAAATAGAGGTGGTGAAAGAGGAGAAGATAAATGATAAAAATTTAGAAAATGCTGTAAATAATGACCAAATACAAGAACTAAAACAACAAACATCGGATACTTTGAATAGACAAAATAACGAATCTCTAGGATCAAATATATCGATTTCATGTACATCTGCAAAAAGTGGTGTAAGTGTAGGCAATGACCTTGCTCAAAACCAAATGCATTTACCACCATCTCATTCTGCACCATTAAATGCTAACCCTAATCCAGGAACACAATACGAAAATCTTACTAATTTGAACACTAATAGGAACCAAGCTTACCAATCTAATAGCATTCAAAATGTTCCATCGAGTTTACAAAATGTGATACCGCACAGTATTCCCAGTAGTGTGAATATTCCTGCAAGTATGCCCTCAACTCTACAGAATACTCCAACCAATAACGTACCTTCGAGTTTTACTAGCGGAGCTACCTCTGGAACACCCAGTCTCCCAACTGGTCAATCAAATCATACAATACCACATGGTAATATTACAAATACCGTTACGTCTACGATGCCAGTACACAATCAACAAGTTAATTTGAATGCTGTTCCTAATATGCAACCGACTGCAATTCCTAATATCACTAGCACATTGCCAATGGTGACACCAAGTCCTAATACAAATGTACCAAATGTACCTGTCGGTATGCAAATGACTGTTCCAAACATGCATCCAAATATGGGACCTGCTATGCAAACTATATCCAATATGCCTCATAATATGCCACATAATCCTAACATGATAATGATGAGCACAAATCCTATAGCTCATTCTAGCTTACCTGGTATGTATCACGCTTCTCATCACCAAGAGAGAGTTGGGTTGCAGCAACAAATACAAGAGATATACTGTTTACCTCCATCTAATGAAAATCAAGAAAAAGTCAGATGTCTTCAAGAACGACTAGCTTTATTGCAGCAACACGAAACAAATGAAAAATGTAATGGGGGCCCAAATTGTATTCTACAGAACCCTTTATATGGGTCAAAAATGATTGAAAGTCCTCAAGTGACTAGTACGACAGGGCGAGGGAGGGGAAAAGGACCTGCTAAACCTAGAAAACCAAGGACTAAAAAAGATAAAAGTATCGCGGCAGCACCCCTTGATCAACTGCCAGTTTCAGAAGACTGTGTTACAGCAGGCACAGGATTACATAGTAATTCAGAACTAGATCTGGAAATGAGTGAAGACTTAACAAATCTCGACAGCAGTGCACTATTAATAGATGAATTAGGAGGAGGAAAAGTAAAAAAACCAAGAGGTCCACGTAAAAATAAAGAAAGAAAACCTCGTACTCCTAAGGAACCTAAAACTCCGAAACAGCCTGGGGATAAGCCTGTTAAAGAAAGGAAAAAAAGAGAGCCTAGAGATCCAAATGCACCAAAAAGAAAAAGGAATACCAAAAAGGATGCCTCTGAAGTGCTTGCTGATACAACCACTAGTTACGACTTACTCGAAAAAAGTAGCTTAGATAATACTAGTGACACAACCTCTATAAATGCTTCAGAGTTAACAAAAAATGCTACAGCAACTTCAGAATTACCTACAATGGACGATTCAAACGTAACTGACTTCGATGATATTCCTGTATCTAAAATAGCTATTAAAGAGTTATTAGAGGAAGCTGAAGCAAAGAGAGAATTTGATAAAGATGACGACATTGAATCGATCACTCAAAAGAAACGTACTTCGAAAAAACGCTCTTCAATCAGTGGAAGTAGTAAAAAGTCGATGTTAAAAAGAACTCCTGGGGGTCGGAGAAAAAAGCGTGGTGGCTTAATACCAGACTCTGATGGTGAACCTGATGACATGATGTCAACACCACCGCCGTCGCCGCCACCGGAGGCTGATGATAGTTTAAAAAGACGATCGGCTAGAAACACCCAACGTAAGAAGTACACTGATGATGTTATGTTACGTTTATCAGATGATGAGTTCCATGTAACAACTCCTAAAATTGAAAAAGAAAGTAAGGTAGATGATATTAACATGGAAACCAAAGAAATTGTGAGAACAGATGGAACTCCTAAACCAAACTATATGTATGTTAATACCACTGAAGAAGATTCTATGATAGTTCAGCACGTATTGGCTTGTCGAATGGGTAAAAGAGAGTTTAAACATGAACCCATAGTAGAAATAAATAAACCTGAAAAAGATGAATTACCTTCGATTTCAAATGACGACAAAAATCAATCACAGTCCGCAGCGTCAGATGATCCTATTGAATCAAGTGAAAGTGAAGGTAAACCCGTATTACCAACACCAGAAGTTAAAGTCGAACAGGTGGTCATAGATAAAAAAGAGGAAACGCCTATGCAACAACCTGAAACTAAAGTCGCCGGAGACAAACATAACACTGAAATTTATAAAAATAAAAAGCCTGTAATGGTTGACGTTGAAGAGTATTATGTGAAGTATAGGAATTTTTCTTATTTACATTGTGAATGGAAAACTGAAGAAGAACTTTACAAAGGAGACAAACGCATATTTTCAAAAATCAAACGTTTCAAACAGAAACAAGCTCAACAAATGAATATATTTGAACTTTTAGATGATGAGCCATTCAATCCGGACTACATAGAGGTAGAAAGAATTTTAGATACCTCTGAAAATCAAGACCCTGCCAATAACACAGTTGTAAAACATTATTTGGTCAAATGGAAAAGTTTGCAATATGAAGACAGTACATGGGAGTTAGAGGAAGATATTGATGTTGATAAAATAAAACAATATAGAGTATTCAGTGAGCTCCCGGCAAAAGATAAATGGAAGTTTAAGAAAAGGCCTTCAGCGGATCATTGGGTGCAACTAAAAGAGTCACCTTTGTATAAAGGAGGTAATACATTGAGACCCTATCAACTTGAAGGGCTTAATTGGTTATTATTTTCTTGGCATAATAATCGTAATTGCATTTTAGCTGATGAAATGGGACTTGGAAAAACTATCCAAAGTTTGACATTTGTAAATTCAGTGTGGGAATATGGCATCAGAGGTCCATTTCTTATTATTGCTCCATTGTCTACAATACCAAATTGGCAAAGAGAATTTGAAGCATGGACTGAAATGAATGTAATTGTATATCATGGTTCGCAACAAAGTAAAAGTATGATTCAGGAGTATGAATTTTATTACAAAAATGAGGCTGGTGAACCTATTAAGGAAATAACGAAATTCAATGTTTTGATAACGACATTTGAAATAATCGTTACAGATTTTCAAGAACTCAAATCGTTTAACTGGCGGATCTGTGTGATAGACGAGGCTCATAGGCTAAAAAATAGAAATTGTAAATTACTCGAGGGTTTGAGACAACTGCATTTAGAACACAGGGTTTTGTTGTCGGGTACACCATTACAAAATAATGTCAATGAATTATTTTCATTACTCAACTTTTTGGAGCCTTCTCAATTTTCAAGCAGTGATGCTTTCTTAAATGAATTTGGCCAACTGAAAACCGAATCCGAAGTTCTTAAATTACAAGCCTTGTTAAAACCAATGATGTTACGAAGATTAAAAGAAGATGTTGAAAAAACTTTAGCACCTAAAGAAGAAACAATAATTGAAGTTGAATTAACTAATATTCAAAAGAAGTATTACAGAGCTATATTAGAAAGAAACTTTAGTTTCTTACAGAAGGGAACAGCATCTGCAGCGAACATACCGAATTTAATGAATACTATGATGGAACTTCGAAAGTGTTGCATTCACCCTTATTTACTTAATGGAGCTGAAGATCAAATTCAGTTTGATTATAAGCAAACTTATGGTGAAGATAAAGAAGCATATTATAAAGCACTTATCCAATCGTCTGGTAAAATGGTTTTAGTTGACAAATTATTGCCGAAATTGAAGGCAGGAGGTCATAGAGTTTTAATATTTAGTCAAATGGTTAGATGTCTGGACATACTAGAAGATTATTTACTATATCGAAAATACCCTTTTGAAAGAATAGATGGACGTATTAGAGGCAATCTGAGACAAGAAGCTATTGATAGATTTTCTAAACCTGATTCGGATAGATTTGTGTTTTTATTATGTACGAAAGCTGGTGGTTTAGGAATTAATTTGACAGCAGCAGACACTGTTATAATTTATGACAGTGATTGGAATCCTCAAAATGATCTTCAAGCTCAAGCGCGCTGTCATCGCATTGGACAACAGAAAATGGTGAAAATATATAGACTTATCTGTCGCAACACATACGAAAGGGAAATGTTTGACAAAGCGTCTCTAAAACTCGGCTTAGATAAAGCAATATTACAAAGTATGAACACAACTCAAGGAAAAGAGACTGGATTGAAGCAGTTATCAAAAAAAGAAATAGAAGATTTGTTAAAAAAGGGCGCCTATGGAGCAGTTATGGATGAGGACAATGCTGGTGACAAGTTTTGTGAAGAAGACATAGAAATGATATTAGCGCGAAGGACACAAGTTATTCAGATGGAATCTGAAAAAGGTTCCACATTTTCTAAGGCTAGTTTTGCAGCTACAGATCAAAGGTCAGATATTGATATTAGAGATCCTGATTTTTGGAACAAATGGGCAAAAAAAGCCGAAATAGATACAACAGAAAAAAAAGAAGACGAAGATTTGATCGTTACGGAGCCTAGGAAACGAACAATTATTAAAAGGTATGGACATGACGATGGGCCAATGGAAATGTCCGACATGGAAGCTACACCGGATTCTGATGAAGACGAAGAAGGTAAGCATTATTAATTAAAATATTTTGACGTTTCTAACCAAATAGTAAAAAATAAGACACCTACCGTTAGTTAATAGATTCAGGTGTTACTTTGCGGAAGTCAAAGTTACATACTACATGATTTGAATTACTTTGTGCAATTCCGCCACCAGTTAGTTCATGCAAACTATTGCCGGCCGGCGCCCACCCACTACTGTTAGTCCCAGCATACCTGCCACCAACAGCCCGTGTGCACCCGCCACCAACAGCTGATGCATGCTCCCTCCGATACTGCTGCATCCGCTGCGGCTGCAGCAATATCGGACACCGCATACGCGACACGTGTTTCGCCTCTCCACGAGGCATCTTCAGGCACCAAACAAGTTGTTGATCGTTCGGCAGTCAAGCGTCGAATGATAAAACTACACCGTATTGCCATCCTTTTATACTGTTAGAGAAGAGGGTGGGGGAGCGGAGTTGCCCGAACTTTCTATAGTAAAAATATTTAATAAAGGGGAATTATTTACCTCAAGCTGTTTATTTATTAATTGAATATTAGATTTTTTAAATTTATTTATTTCTAATTGCTCCCAAATACTCAATTTTAACCCTTTTTCTTCGGTGTGTAATATTTTGTAGGTATTATTTGATGATAAATTATGATTTTTGTCAAGAAGGTGTTCTGCAAAATTTGACCTTTCTGGGTGTTTGTTCTTATACGCATTTATGTGTTCATTATATCGAGTTTTAAAATTACGGCCGGTTTGTCCAATATAAACTTGTTGACAATCATCGCAAGTTAATTTGTATATACCAGATTTTTTGTCTGACTCAATTTTATCTTTTACGTTACAAAGAGATCTTAAAGAATTTTTTGTTTTTAAGGCTACGAATACCTTATTATTTCTGAATATTTTAGACACTTTATCTGTAATTTTACCTAAATATGTTAAACTTGCTGTATATTTAGATTTTATATTTTGTGGTATTGCATATAAAAGTGGTTTAATCATATTCTGTCTTTTCTTACGTATAATGTTATCTATTAATTGTGTATTGTAACCATTCGACTTAGCTATTTGATATATAATGTTCAGTTCTTTATTATAATTACTTTTGCTTAGAGGAACCGTCATTAATCTATGTATCATTGACTGGTATGCAGCTAGTTTATGTTGCCATGGATGATTAGATGACGCAGGGATTGTTGTATCTGTATGTGTTGGCTTACGATAAATCTCAAAATCATGTTTTGTCTTATTTCTTGTTATATTCAAATCTAAGAAATGAAGAGAGTTGTTTTGTTCAAATTCTACTGTGAATTTAATTTTGGGATGAATTTTGTTTAATTTTGAAACAAATATATCTAACTGACGATTTGTACCTGTCCAACAAATAATTATGTCATCAACGTATCTATAATAATAAAAAATATTATTTGATTTCCCAATAATATTTTCTCTTTCATAACTATCCATAAATATGTCAGCCATAAGAGGACTCAAAGGAGATCCCATTGCTAAACCTTCTTTTTGAATATAATATTTGCCATCGAATTGAAAGTAGTTTTGGACCATACATAATTCGATGGCAAATATTATATTCAAAAAGAAGGTTTAGCAATGGGATCTCCTTTGAGTCCTCTTATGGCTGACATATTTATGGATAGTTATGAAAGAGAAAATATTATTGGGAAATCAAATAATATTTTTTATTATTATAGATACGTTGATGACATAATTATTTGTTGGACAGGTACAAATCGTCAGTTAGATATATTTGTTTCAAAATTAAACAAAATTCATCCCAAAATTAAATTCACAGTAGAATTTGAACAAAACAACTCTCTTCATTTCTTAGATTTGAATATAACAAGAAATAAGACAAAACATGATTTTGAGATTTATCGTAAGCCAACACATACAGATACAACAATCCCTGCGTCATCTAATCATCCATGGCAACATAAACTAGCTGCATACCAGTCAATGATACATAGATTAATGACGGTTCCTCTAAGCAAAAGTAATTATAATAAAGAACTGAACATTATATATCAAATAGCTAAGTCGAATGGTTACAATACACAATTAATAGATAACATTATACGTAAGAAAAGACAGAATATGATTAAACCACTTTTATATGCAATACCACAAAATATAAAATCTAAATATACAGCAAGTTTAACATATTTAGGTAAAATTACAGATAAAGTGTCTAAAATATTCAGAAATAATAAGGTATTCGTAGCCTTAAAAACAAAAAATTCTTTAAGATCTCTTTGTAACGTAAAAGATAAAATTGAGTCAGACAAAAAATCTGGTATATACAAATTAACTTGCGATGATTGTCAACAAGTTTATATTGGACAAACCGGCCGTAATTTTAAAACTCGATATAATGAACACATAAATGCGTATAAGAACAAACACCCAGAAAGGTCAAATTTTGCAGAACACCTTCTTGACAAAAATCATAATTTATCATCAAATAATACCTACAAAATATTACACACCGAAGAAAAAGGGTTAAAATTGAGTATTTGGGAGCAACTAGAAATAAATAAATTTAAAAAATCTAATATTCAATTAATAAATAAACAGCTTGAGGTAAATAATTCCCCTTTATTAAATATTTTTACTATAGAAAGTTCGGGCAACTCCGCTCCCCCACCCTCTTCTCTAACAGTATAAAAGGATGGCAATACGGTGTAGTTTTATCATTCGACGCTTGACTGCCGAACGATCAACAACTTGTTTGGTGCCTGAAGATGCCTCGTGGAGAGGCGAAACACGTGTCGCGTATGCGGTGTCCGATATTGCTGCAGCCGCAGCGGATGCAGCAGTATCGGAGGGAGCATGCATCAGCTGTTGGTGGCGGGTGCACACGGGCTGTTGGTGGCAGGTATGCTGGGACTAACAGTAGTGGGTGGGCGCCGGCCGGCAATAGTTTGCATGAACTAACTGGTGGCGGAATTGCACAAAGTAATTCAAATCATGTAGTACACCTACCGTTGTATTCATAAAAAATTTGCAATATGAAGGAGCATGGATATTTCTGTCAATTATATAAAAAGTTTGGAAAAACGAATTTTTTTCCATTCGTCACTACTGGGGACGAATAGGAATTGTAATAGTAGTCTGTCCCATTCGTCCCTAGTGAGGATGATGCGGTTGTGACAACCAAAACACATTTAACTAAATATTGTCCCATTTGTCCCCCGTGGGGACGTCCTCACTGGGGACTAATTTGATATACCCCAACCAAGCTGTTGATCGTTGGGCGTTTAAACGACGAATCGTTATTCTTATATCGTTATCTTATATTCGTTATTTTGATAAACTCTCAAACTACTAGGCTGATTCTAATGCGGTTTTCACTAAAATGTAAAGGATTTTTATCATAGTGAAAATCTCTCTAATGTATACTGTACTGTACAAGTACGCCTTTTTTAAGTTTTGGATTGAAGGACTCAAATAAACAAACTGATCTACATCTTTGAGGGTGGAACAGCGCAAGATGCAAATTTGACCTGATTTTCCTCTTTTCCATTTTCACTAAAGGCTAACCTATTGAAAAACTTGTGTTAGTTCTTTAAACCTAATACTTAAGTCTTCAATATGCTTGACATAGATGGTGATGCCGGTACCTTCCATACCACGAGCTTGAAAGCATCTTCCAGAATTGTCGTTCAAACTACGGATGCTGAATTCTAAAATAAAGTGACACGACATGAGCGAGTAATTAAAATAAAACTCTATTAATTTGAATGGATATTTATTATGAAAGTTTCCGCCGTCGTGCGTGATTTCATGGACATGCTAGTAAAGTAGGCAACTATCTACGCCCGCGCCGCCATAAACAAAAAACAGCACATTGGAGATGGAATTTTCCCTTTGTACTTTCCTGACTTAGGACTGGAAAAAATAGCTACTCTACGACTTGCGAAATTGTTAAAGACAACTAAACAAAAAAGTTAGTATCGATGTTGAGTAAGTATTTTTGGCGAATTTAAAAAGTTTATTCAGTTCAGTTCAGTTAAAAACTGTTCCAAATAGGTTCCGTTCAGAGCCACGCAAGTTTCCGCGCGTTTACTGAGGTTATTACTCACTCGGGTAAGAACAAAAGGTTCATTCCAAACTACACTAAAGGCACTACTGATCCGATTCCTTAACCCCGTGGTGTTGTTGAAACGCGTAGCGTACACTCTGCGCTTGATATCTCCCTAGAGATAAAAAAATCAAGGGGCGTAAGGTCAGGTGAACGCGCTAGCCAGTGCACTGGTCCTCCGCGACCGATCCATCGCCCAGGAAATTCCTCATCTTGCATGGCTCTGACCTGCAGCTGAAAATGTGCAGGAGCACCGTCATGCTGGAAGTATAAATTTCTAAACGGTTGAAGAGGAACATTTTCCAACAGCCTATCGAACAAATGTCTTTAAATTTCCATGTAGGTCTCTCCGTTCAAATGTCCGTCTATGAAAACAGGACCGACAAGGACCCCATCTACAATTCCCGCCCACACGTTCACTGAAAACCGCCGATGGAAATGGTTTTCCCGTATTCGGTGCTCATTTAATTTGCTCCAATAATGTTCATTGTGAACATTGTAAATGCCCGATCTCGTCATTGAGCTGGCTGGTAGTGGTAAGGGTTCTGGCTGTCAACATGTAAAATTTTCCACACTGTCCAGTGTGAGACATTGAAGCGACGAGCCGCACTCCCGGTACTCTCCTCTAGCTTCTTCGCGAAGTAATCTAAGATTTTCTCTTGAAGGTTCGCGGCTAACTATTGATTACCACGGCCTTGAGCATGACTTGGCACGGTGAACTGGCCTTAGGTACGTAGCCTTTCTATCGCCGCAAGAATTGATTCCCGGCTAGGCACACGTTCTCCTGAGAACCGCTCGGGGTACATCCTCCGAGCCAAGTTCAGCTTGTCACGAGCTATGGCATACAGTCGCACCATTTCAGTCCACTGAAAATTTGTGTACGACATTGTCAAACTTCAGTCAAGAACGTAGAATTAGGCTAACAAGGTAATTTACACTATCTAGGCCCGAAAATCGGTTCGCACGGAAAGCTCAGTGATTTGTTCATTCCCGGAAGCGTTCTAATTGACTGTCGGCGATCGGCCGGCCGTGTCGGCATGTAATGTGATGCGATTCGAAAGGTGCGCCCCCGAACCCCTTTCTCGTTGACCCCGCCGATCTTACGTACAAGCATATTATATATGATATACAGGTTTTTTTTTTAAATTAGTGAAAAAAGCATTATTTCCTATATAATTTGTTCACTTTCGGAAAATAATTCACTGAAACACCACTAGATAGTTCTAGTAATAGTTAACTTGCGTCTGGGATTTCAAATGTGATATCGATGCCATAGTTGCACATTGCATTAACTACATTTTTGTCAACTTTACTTTAAAGTTTAGTCATGAACAGCACAAAATGCGATAAAATAATCACATAATTTGACGTCTATTCAAAAGTCTAGTTCTTTAACTACACATATAAAGTACTAAACTAAAAATTGTAGTGTTATAGTTATTTAATTTACCAAATAGCAAATTAAACTCAAAACGCTTCAGGGTGGAAGTGTATTGCACGTAATGGCGTAATAAAGGGGAAACCCGCTCTCGGGGTTAAGCCCCGTGATGGTTAAACCGGAGCCGCAACTCTCGACACCCTTAGCTGCTCACATTGTGTTGCGCCCTGGCCGTATTTTCGTGGCTAGTTAGGGTGCCCACAGGCAGTATAGCCAACGAGCAGCGAGTCACCATCTACCAGGCTAAAATTGTTGTAAGAGATTTTTAGGTAGATGTCCATATCTCACTCCATAACCCAGTTATCCGGTCCATTAACATCCCATCCATAAAGCCCAAACCAAGTAAATCCCTCCCTGGCAATAGTTCGGCAACTGTGGAGGACTATCCGTTAGAGCATCTCAATGGTACATTAAGGGATAGACCTCCATAGACGCAGCCATCTCACTTTTTAGATAAAAAGGTACTAAAAGGCCTCTTCATGTTGGCATTGGCCCGATGAACGCCTCAAAGGACCTGGTCCCCATGGACCCGTGGCTGAAAAGCGTACCAACATAATAATAATAATAAAATATTGTTTATTTTCCATCCACGACAAAGTACTCGAGGATTATAGGCGTTTAGCCTTTTTTAAGGCTTGACACTTAGTTAAGGCTCTTGCTGAAAGCCTTTAAGCTAGGCCTATTTAATAGGCTTTTAGCCGTTTTTTGAAGGCTCTGCTCCTAATAAGGGGATCGAAAGGCTAAAAGCCCTATAATGACTTTTAGTTCTTTAAGCTACGCCTATTAAGCCGTTTGGTAATAAGTTTAAATCGCCTTTCAAACGCCTAAAAATAACAGTAACGCTTAACGCTCTGAAATGGCTATGAAGCTCTCTTAGCCCTCGAGGCATGATACGAGTTGGTACTCTGTATTGGAAAAGTTGAAAAAAATCGTGCGCAGAAAATAATAAATACACGTGATATCTCACTACATCCTACGTCCCTCTCCCACTTTGTGATATTTTGTGATTTTTTCCGAATCCCCTTCTGCTGTGGCCTTTTGAGACTTACAAATGGTCTTGACATTGTGAAACTCAACTTGAGAACTTATCCCATATAGCATAGTATTTTAACTCACGGTTATTTTTCTTAACAGCAAAATTATAATTTAAAGTATATTAATTACTTTTATTATAGTATTATACTCCTTTGATAGTATTGATTGTTTCTCCTGGAGGAATGGCAGTGGAATTAATCAAGATAATAAATAAGAATGTGCCATGAATTTAGAAATGAAGTTTGTAATAAGGCGAATGAGTTGTGCATTATCGTTACAACATAAGCCTGTTATTCGAACAAAAAAAAACCTTACAGTCGCACGAAAGGCCTAAAGGCTTTTATGCATCGTAGGCTCAAGACGTTTTAAAACCAGTCTTAAAGCCCATTGCACAGTTCTAAAAAAGGTCCGTTAGGCTTAATTGTGGGCAACAAGGCTATACTTACTATGTAAAAATTACACGCCAAAATTCATTTATATTTTAAAGCACCTTTGGATCGAGTATTTAATTCTTTCAAACATTACTTAATTTCTATGCACTTTGCAGCTGTTCTGTGCTTTTGTATTATACATACATTATAGGAAAATGTCTGTTTTTTTAATACATTCGTACACCAAATAGTGCATAAAAAATGGGAAATTTGTTTAAATAAAAGCACTTAACATTTTTGTACCACATTTTTTTTATTTTACTAAGACAAATAATGCACTTTCATAGCTAACTTTAACAGGTGCGCAAATGTTGTAAATGCGTATGATACGCCAAATTTTTAAATTTTGATGCACCTTGTTTGTTGCGGGAATTAAAATCAGTTATAAATCGTGTCGATTGAATTTATTAAAATAAAAGCTATTAGTATTTATTTTAACGCCTGAATCTAAAAAAATTACAACGGTCACACTAAGATTTTGGTAGAAAGAGACAGATTAGCGATGTGTCAATACGAACGCAAAGAAAAGAGCGCGAAATTAAATATATGTGGCACTAAAAAAGTGAAAATCGAAAATGTTGTAGTTGTAGTTAGTACATTTGTCACCTATGTCATTGATATTTTGATTTAATTTAATATCTTGGGCATTGTAAGGAACCCTCTCCACGCGAGTTCAACTCTCACTTGGCCGGTTATTTTAGTTGAAAACTTATTACTAGCAACACAAGAACAATGATATATATTTATAATTATTGAATATTTATAACACAATTTATATAAATACAGGACTTAATTATCTTAAAAACTAGGAAATGAGCAAAAGGCGACCTTATCGCTAAGCAATTTCTTCCAGGCAACCTCTTTATTTATATAGAAAAAAGAGATGGGAAATTAGGTCGTGCGGGGTGGTCAATATAATAAACATACTTGTATACAATAATTATAATAAACATACATATACATTTTACTTAAATGCATACAACTACTACATACTACGTAAAAGTACCCTTATTTTCTTGTTATTCAGTAAAACTACAAATAAACATAATGTAAACAAACCCTGATGTATCTCAAATGAAAACACACATTTTAGGATTCCGTACCCAAAGGGTAAAAACGAAACCTTATTACTAAGACTCCACTGTCCGTCTGTCACCAGGCTGTATCTCATGAACAGGGGTATAGCTACGTAGTTGAAATTTCCAGAGACGATGTATTTCTGTTGCCGCTATAACAATAAAAACTAGACACAGAATAATTTATTTATTTAAATTATTGTACTAAAAATCTTAAGATATTAGCACAAAAGGTACAACTTCATGGGTATATCCCATTCGTCCCCAGTGGGGCCGACGCGGTGATGACAAACGAAACCCACAAAACTGAAAACCGCCCATTTTTCCCCACTGGGAAAGGAATTATGCTAAACATGTCTACCAGTTCACATTTGAGCCCTGCATAAAAATGGTAGATGTGGTGAAATTTTAATTAGATAACTTTATCGAAAGGAATAAATCATATACCTTACATATATATATATATATAAAGTGAAAATCCCTCACTCACTGATGAGTGAGTGAGGAAATTTCAAGAAACTACTTAGCCCATGAAGATAAAATTTGGCAGAAAGGTAGATTGTGACTAGGAGACGTCCGCTAAGAAAGGATTTTTGGGAATTCCATCCGTAAGGGGGTGAAATAGAGGTTGCCAGTTTGTATAAAACTTCGTAATTTTTAAAGTGAGACACATGAAATTTTTAATTTATTTCAGTGGTTAGTAGTAAATAATAATGTATTTATTATATTTTGAGATTTACATTCCTGTAGGGGTGAAATAGGGAATGCAAGTTTGTATGAATCTTCGTCATTTTTGAAGCGAGACACATGACATTTTTGAATTAGTGGTTAGTAAAAAATAATAGTCCATTAATTGGATTATTATTTTTTACTAACGGGAACGAGAACGGGAAGTGGAACCGGAACAAGCGGAACAAAGTTCGTCATGTCCGTTAGGCCTTTAAATCCTTACACTATAATAAAGATTGTCATATTGAATAAATATAGACACATTTTAAATTTTTAACATAATAATTCATAAGTTATAACAAAATTAATAACGAAAAAAAAACGAATTAAGAATCCTATAAGAAATATATTCAACTTCTACGCGGAGGAAGTCGCGGGTTAAAGCTAGTTTTGTAATAAATGCAAAAAGGAGGGCCCCCATACAACAAACGTGACTCGCGCACGCGAGTCCTTATATATCTTGCTCACGAATACATACTTTACTATCTGTATTTGGTGCCTTGGTGTGAAATTCATTTCTTACACTCCCTACATAATAAATTTAAAAAAATTGTCAGATTAGTCTGTATATTTACAGTTAGATTTTTTTATTGTGATGCGGTATACTTTTAATATTGCAAATGTAACAGTTTATAAGGATCTATACATGTATGGATATCAGTTACTCATTCATACAACAACTTATGAATTGATTATAATGAACCCTTACAATAATAATCATAACCTTTGCGTATAAATATATAGGTACGCAGACGAAGTCAGCAGTCAAACGGAACTCCCTATCTGTAAAAGTCTCCGAGGCGCGAGATAGCGAATGACGTTCACGATCAGCACTTTGTCGAGACTCCCTTTGAGTGGAACTCTCTGAGGCGCGAGTCAATGAATTTCGTTCTCGATTAACACTTAGTCGTGCCTGTCTCTTGGCAGTCCGTATTTTCATAGCCAAGTATAGCCAAATATCAGAATAAAATCAACAAATTCAACAACAGTAACTACCCAAATCACAAACGAATCAAAAGGTCTTACGTACAGAGCAATTTTTTTAAAATGACATACATAGGTTGCCTCGGACGGCATTTCCTACTTCACCGGACAAGGTTTGAGGACCGAGCCAGAGACTATGGCAACTTTTGAGGTACTGCAACACCCATGTTTAGCCGGAAGGGCCGAAGCTACGGTGCATGGGGATGAAAGTGCCATACATTACGAATTTTTCGTTTTGAAGGACGTGATCTATTAATCTTATACTGAATTAAATATCAAAGGCACTTTTAGTTATTAGATTGTTACAATTTGTAAAGATATCGCACTACATGCTTTCCCATTTTACGGTTTTACAGTATAGTATAATCAATAATTTCGCACGTTTAGTGTGAAGCTTATTTAGTGTAACGGTTTACGCGGTCGAAACTTATCAGAAGTCTGTTCAAATCTCCACAAAGGCTAAACATACCTATTAAAAATCTTTTATTTGTTGTCTTTTCATTTAAAGTATAAGCGGTAATTTTGCGCTCCTAGTACTAAGCCTAATTGGCGTACCGGTTAACGCAATGGACTCAAAGTCATTGAGATCTCAAGAATCGCAGGTTCAAATCCCACCTCACTGCAAATAAATTTGATATTTTATTTTGGAATAATATTAATAGATGACACTACGTTTGCAGGTTTGCACTGCAAACTTAGCAGCCTAAATTGTTGGCAGAAAAATTACGCGATAAGGCTCTCTATTTCAGTTATATTATAGTACTACGGTGCCAGAAAAGCCTACCTAGGACGTACAGTGCTAAACAATCAGCTTTTATTTATACTTTTTCACAAAAACAACCATAGCGCGTTTTAAAATTTCTTGAGGCGCCATCTGTTGCTATTTAATGTAACTATAAAATCGCTCATTGAAAACTTAACTTTAAACTTTAAAGGGCGATAACTTTTTTATCTGACAACAGATTTCGATGAAACAAAGCCTATATGTTGCTGAGGGATGGGCTTAATCTTTTAGTGAAAACCGCGTAAAAATCTGTTCAGTAGTTTTAAAGATTAGCGAGTACATACATACAGACAGACAGACAGACAAAAAAATCAAAAAAATCTTTTTTGTGTTCTGGTACTCTTTTTTTATGGCCCACACCCATTTTTTGTTAATTTTATCAAATGTACAGACACGCGGTTGCTACTGTTTTATTATATGTTTTGATCATGCCATTGTATGGCGCTATCTTGCTCATACATTCCTCGAGCGCACGTGAGGCGAAATACCTCAATCCCATGTCCAATTTCATGTCTTGCGATATTTTAACAAGATTTAACTGCCGACTGGCCCGAAAGTACTTTACTTATATGTTGTTTTCAGGGATAAGCTTACGAAGCAAAAGAAAAAAGGAGAAATTTGGAAGGAAAGGTAGAAGATATGCAAGTGACGACTATATTCCTCGACATGAAGGTGTTCCAATTGATGAAGAAGTGGTATACGGGTCTTGGACGCGTTCGGAATGTTTTAAAATTGAGCGAGGTTTACTCACATTTGGGTTAGTAATTAAAATAAAATTTTATTTCAATAAAGTAATAGCTACGATGCCATAATAAATCGCTAGCCATAAGTAATCTATACATTTCTTTAGTATGTATACTTTCCGTCAATCTTTATGTAAATACATAGATTCAAATAAAGCAAACAGCGAGTGGCTGTCAGTTAACCTCATAATCTGCATAGTTGTATTCGTATTAGGACGCAACTTAATTATTGCGAGCGAGTGCTTTGTCGTGGCGAAACAATTATTATTAAAACTAATAACTGAGTAAGTGGACAATTTCCAACTGTCATACCAATGAAATGCATAAATTCTATTCAGATGGGCGCGCTGGGAAGAAATTGTGGATAAGAATCAGTTTAGAAAAGGATGGACTATTCCAGTCATTGAGGATTGTGCCCGTATCATTGTGAGTATTACCCGTATCATTGTGACTATTCTTAACAAATTTATTTAAATCGATGGAACTTATTTAATGTAACTCAGTCATATTATTACATGTATGTATTTGAATGACGTAGGCTAGAATTTATAATATATTTTTATCTACACCTTTGCTATAAATCCTCTATAAAATTTTTCGAAACAGCTTATCGCCAACATTAAAACAACCAGTGTCATAGTAACCATAATATCGTCCAAACGAGTGTTATAATGTTGTACTATAGTAGTTTATGATACAAGTGTGGTAAGTTCATTACAGTCGAGGCGGGTTGAATCATTCTGCGTGGTCCTTAGGCAATATGCCTGGACTCGTCTGCCCCGCGATTGACAGGGACGAGATATTGTACTTAATAATACAAATTGGCTTTTGTTATGATTTTTCTTATAGGGAGATCATCCAGATGAATTGTAAGAAAATAATTGTAAACTACTCTACTGCTCAATTGTGTTCATGGTTTATTTATGAATTTTAAAAAAGAACATTTTCATGCACGTGCATTTCACTACAACAGCTCCGTAATTAAAAAAAAAAAAAAAACTTATTGTTTATTCGAATTCACGTCGTATTCCGCCATTCGTGTTCGATATTAGTATTATTTGTATTTCAATTATTGTACGATTAAAAAAATTAATAATGTCGCGAACGAGACAGACGCAGAATATTCGCGAGCAAGTACTGTAAGGTAAGGAAATAAGTCAGAATGATGCGAATCGAAACTAGGCCTTATGTCCTTACATCATAAAATCTAGAATTATTTGGCCGGTTGCACTCACACACACGTACCGGTGCCTCGACGTTTCTCGTCATCGAAATTTGTCTAGTATGGAGAATATTCGAGAATAATGTAGACCTCTATACCGGCGCATATAAAAACGCGATCGAGTGGGCACCACGCCAGTTCAGTACGAACTACGATTACTTCGTAGGGAACAAAAGCGAAGAAAGCCTACTAAAGTGCGACAAATGGAAGTACCGGCTACAACCTCGGTGAGATATCTGGACCTGGAATTGGACATCAGGAAGACCATCTTACGTGTCAACCTAGGGTTCCTTACTGCATAAAAACCCTTATACGAAGTTTGGCGTTTTTCTCCAAATCTCGAACCCCGGTTTCGTAACAATAATTTTAACAATAAATAATTATTTTATTATAAAGCTTTTTTTATATTGTATTTGATACTAAGCAATTAAAATTACCATTTACATAGAGTTCTTACAACACTGTATGTGGTCTACCCGATTGTTTCAGAACGTTTTATATAGGATTCATATCATGGGTGTAGATAAAGTCTTGTCGTAATTAGGTTCATCACACTCTGTTTCGCCTCGTGTGATAAACCAACATTCCTGTTTTAATACCCCTTATACAACAGTTGCCTAAATAACTATTAAAATATTAATATAAAATTTATACTATAAACTTTAATAAATTATAAAAACTTAACCTAGTTGGCCTCTGGCAACTGAAAATGGCCAGGTCTATTATTTTAGTTTTAAATAATATATTATTATCATTTTTTAAAGGCGGTATTTCTCTGATTTATCTTAATAAAAAAAAAAGTGATGACTTGCCATGCTAATACCGAGGAAGTTTCAGACTTTCACTGAGTTTAACACTAATCATCTGATTTACTGTCCCTAAATTTGTTAATGAACAGATATTCGAAATTAGATTTACAAAACAATAATTTTCCAGGTACTTTACTGTCTGCGTCACTATAAAGGTGATGAAAAAATACGAAATTTCATTTGGGATCTTATTGAGCCGTGCGAGAATGGTGAAGTAACGATATCTAGAAATCACAGTGGATTACATAATCCTGTTCCTCGCGGAAGAAATGCTAAGAAAAAGAACAAACCAAAAGATGTGCCAAAACCTAGTGATACCCAAAAATGGGAAGATTCAAATCATTGGAGCTCTATAGAAAAATATGACTGCGAGGCGTACCTAGAAAGTAGTTACAAAAAACATTTATTTAGACATGCCAATAAGTAAGTATTATTTAATTATAAATATTATAATAGAAATATTAATCTTCTACAAATGTTAATATAGGTACTTGAGGTAAAAAGCTGGTCCTGCCTTACAGAAAAGAAAACCTTTCATGTTCTATGCAAGTTTACACAATACCATACATAATACCAATCAACTTCGAAATATATCCATTAAACAAAGTTATCGCTAAAGTAAAATAGTTTTTTTTTTATAGAACTAATTTTTTTTAGGATTTAAGGTTTCAAAAGTGTCGAAAAAGCAACACAAACACGTCGCAAGATGCCGTGTCTCTGTTGCATGTAGAACACACAGACATAGATAAGTTCGGGAGACCAAGAGGGGATTTTTGGATTTACTCAAGCGCGTCAGATTATCATATACAATATGTAACAAAAACCCTGTCCGGTCCTTGTAGGAGCAACTCAGACCGTCAATATGAACAACTTTTCCTTTGGGACCAATGAATTATTTAAATTTTGTCGTATTAAACAGCTCATGTAAACATATCGGCTAGAGTGCATTTGAAATCGAATTGACTAATAGGTAACAATAAAAAAAAATTCATTTCCACATTATTATTTATAAGTAAGATGCCATCAAATTACACAGTACAGAGATGCAAATCCCGATGGAATAATAAAGAAAATTGTGACAAAACTATTAGCTTTTACAGGTGAGCACATATTTTTCACTTGAAATCACAGATTTTTATAGGTATACATAACACATTTTTGTCTGGAAATTGAGTGCAATCCTTCCCATTTTATTATAAATAGACTACATAATAATTTATGCTTATATTTCTTATTATTTAAGTATTTTGTAAGCTGTTCATAATTATTGAAATTTTTGACAATAGGGATAGAAAAAAACCAGTCGATAAAAAATATCGATACCACATAAACCACATAATTAATTTTTAATTTTGAAATTAATCATGAGAAAGAAAAAAATTAAATGAAAGAATTGATGATCAACCGAACTTGTGAAGTTCGATCGAAATTATGGGAGCAGCATCATTTGAAATTGGCTGTGACAGACGGACAGACAGACAGACGCACAAGTGATTCTATAAAGGTTCCGTTTTTTAATTTTTTTTACATACCCTTAAATCATCACACATTAACATTTGTACGAAACACAAAAAATTCTCAAAGTATTTTGAATTGTCTTGTTATTTATACCCGTAATAAATCAAACCACTGGCTATACTACATTACTATAGTTTGTATAATGAAAATAAAATAAAAACCAAATAACCAAAAAAAATTTCGACATTCCCATACAATTTGCCCGAGCGGCCGCACACTTTTGTATGAAAATGTCGAAAAGTTTTTTGTGTTTCGGCTGTTATTTTAATTTGATTATAATATAGTGATATAGTATAGCCCGTGGTTCGATTTATTACGGGTATGTCCCTTCCACGTTGTAGCTCTGACGGCCAATGTTGAGCACTACTTGAAGGGGCCGTACCAACATTGCTATAAACCAATCCTCCTTTTGGCTTCGCCGCAATCGGGTAAAAATCAAACGTTGATTTATAATTATTTAGATAGTGAAAAATAATTTGTTTATAATTTAAAAGTTTTTTATTACTGACTACTTGCTAACCCTATTACCCGTGCACGAGGATTAGTATTTCTCAAAAGTATCGATGTCGATATTTTTCATGTCATACCTCCCTCGGGGTTCACAAACAGTGTTCGCTTTCAATTTTGACGTTTAACGAAGTCTCATTCTTGCAACAGTAAATTCCCTTAACAGAGAAAGGGACACAAGATGGGTTTTATGCCAGATTATCTCTTTCTGAACCTAAAATTTTTTTTTTGCTCTTTGTCAGGTGGTCCCATAGAAATTTTATCAAAATCTGTTGTGTAGTTTGAGGGTAAGGCCAGTTTAGAGTTTTGAAAAAAATATCATTACAAGATAAATCTTTTTCAATTAAATGTTTTACAGTATTCTGAGCAATCATAATTTTTTTTATGTGGATATTGTCTCTACCGCTTCGTTTATGATATTGTAAACTAAGCAACGATTTACATAGCTACGATATCCAAATGAATTTGATACTGGATAATTACCTTTTTAACTAAAAATGACGTGGGTCGCTTCAACAGTTAAACATTACTATTTTTTTCAGAGTTTTGCTGAGAGTACGAATGATGTACTATATTAAGCATGAAGTAATAGGAGACTATGCTACACAAATTGAAAATGGAGTTCATGCAAGGTGAGTTTTCTCTAGCTGGTCGATACAATCAAAATACAAAGTAAAAATAATGCAAACGTTTTGTTAGTTGAATTGTTAGAAAAGTAAAAAAAAAATGAGTTAGGTAAATGCAGGAAGAGTAAATGGTTGAATTCTTTAACAGCTTTAGTGTACCCTTAGTAGAATAAGTAAGTATAAACTGACAGATACACATTTATTTTTTATTTATTTTGCGGACAACATTAACCAATCACAAAACTGCACTATAATGATTCTCATTTTTGTACATTCTTGGTTGCACCCTGTGCTAGTTTAGCTGTTTCTTGAGAGGCTGTGGTGTGCCTCGCGGATTTTTTCTCCGAATATAATAATCATGTCAATAATGACCACCCAAAATGTTAACTAAAGAAAGAATAACTATTTGTAGGAAAAGAAAAGAAAAGAGGTATTAGATACTGAATTCACCCTTAAATACGGGCGTTTTTTATAACTGATTATGAATTAACTAACTGACCCAGTAAACTTCGTTCCGCCTGTCTCTCGTTCCCGTTCCGGCCCGTTCCCGCCCGTTCCCGCTCTCGGGTACAGCTCCCGTTTCCCTTCCTCTTTCATTTCCACCGTTTCACCGTGCTCGTGCTCCCGTTTCCTGCTTTTGAAATTTTATGTTTTCTCACCATATAAACCTTCTATGGACTTCCGTTTCCTGTTTTTTTTTTTGCTAGTTTTAGGGTTTCGTAATAAACAACCCTTATACATAGTTATAGTTTCGCCATGTCTATCTGTTCAGACACGCCGACAAATTGGTAGAATAAAATCTTGATTTTTTTTTGATTGTGCATATAAAGTACAATATATGTAAAGAGTGAATATTTTTTTTCACGACAAGTGAGAGTCAACCAACTAATAAAATGAATTTGGGAAGAAAAATTTCATACATATAAATAAAATTAGTTGAAGGCATTTTTAGTTGTAAAATCGTGTGGTGTGAATTCAAAGTCAGCATTCGCCAATACGGAACCCTACACTGCGTCTGGCCCGTCACGCTTTTTGCCGGTGATTTTTTATTTTGCCTCACCGTATAAACCTTTCCTGGACTTCCTCAAATATTTCAAAATCGTAACGAACAGCAATCCATTTTTATTATATAGATGCTCATATACTCGTATATCAAGTTTTTTTTAGAGTTCCAAGGTCCAATAAAAAAAAATGTGCTAGTTTTAATTTGTTTTTCTTAACTTAACTCTAGATACCTAATGTAGTCTTAAGAGCGCTTTCGCCAATTTACGCACTCCGATTTTAGGTAACAGCACCCAACGCCGCAAACTAGGTGCGCGTGTGTGCGTTTTTTCAAAAGTACGGCACACAGTTAAAGTTGTGACGCTCTGCTGTAAGCACTTAACGATCTTGATCTGTAGTCGCGTAAAGACACAACAAGTATATAACATTTAATGAATATGTTATGTGCAAAATTGTTTCTTTAATGGACATAGTGCTAAGGCGTCGCTCTTTCATCTTAGTGCGTTCCCGGTAGTTTCCTAAGCTGGCTGCTTTGGGACCCTAGGGCCTATTGTAATTAAGGCGTATAACATAATATATAATAATAATAACCGAATTCATAAACAGAAGGTATTTAATTCATCGTAATCTTTTATGTACCTTATTAGTCGAAGATTAAAAATTGAAAAAATCGGTTTTGTTTAAAATTGTATACTTTCATAATCCTATACCAGAGATGGAAACGGCAAGTGGCCAAAGGAACTCGTAAACTAAAAAAGATAAATCCACCGTGTTTCGGCTCATTCGATTTGTCTTTGTAAGCACTTTGTTACTACATGATATCCAGAGTGCAGATGGAGCCGGAAGGTGGCCAAAGGAACTCGTAAACTAAACAAGATAAATTCAACTCATTTGGCCTCATTCGATTTGTCTTTGCAAGCAGTTTAGTACCGCATGATGTCTAGGGTCTTAAGATGGAGCCGGAAGGTGGCCAATGGAACTCGTAAACTCAACAAGATAAATCCACCGTGATTGGGCTCATTTGATTTGTCTTAGTCAGCACTTTGGTACTGCATGATATCCAGGGTCTGAAGATGGAGCCGGAAGGTGGCCAAAGGAACTCGTAAACTAAACAAGATAAATCCACCGCGTTTGGGCTTATTAGATTTGCCTTTGCAAGCACTTTAGTACTGCATCATGTCTAGAGTCTAAAGATGTAGCCGCAAGGTGGCCAATGGAACTCGTAAACTAAACAAGATAAATCCATTGTGTTTGGGTTAATTAGATGTCTTTGCAAGCACTTTGGTACTGCATGGTGTCCAGGGTCTAAAGATGGAGCCGGAAGGTGGCCAAAAAAACTTGTAAATTTAACAAGACAAATCCACCGTGTTTGGGCTCATTCGGTTTGTCTTTGCCAGCACCTTGATACTCTAAGATGTTTAGGGTCTTAAGATGGAATCGAAGAATGGCCAAATTAAACAAGACAAATCCACCGTTACAAAGACAAGTTTACGAGTTCCTTTGGCCATCTTCCGGCTCCATCTTCAGACCCTGGATATCATGCAGTACCAAAGTGTTTACAAAAACAAATCGAATGAGCCCAAACAAGTTTACGAGTTCCTTTGACCATCTTTTGGCTTCATCTTCAGACCCTAAATATCATCTAGCACCAGGAACGGGCCAAGACAAATCGAATGAGACCGATACTGTGGAATTATCTTGTTCAGTTTATGTATACCTGTGGCCACCTTCCAGCTCCATCTTCAGACCCTAGACATCATGCAGTACTAAAGTGCTTGCAAAGACATATCGAATGAGCCCAAACGCGGTGGATTTATCTTGTTTAGTTTACGAGTTCCTTTGGCCACCTTCCGGCTCCATCTTCAGACCCTGGATATCATGCAGTACCCAAGTGCTTGCAAAGACAAACCGAATGTACCTAAACACGATGGATTTAACTTGTTTATTATACGAGTTCCTTTAAACAGCTTCCGGTTCCATCAGAATCTATTCGAGACCCAACCCAACCTAGAGAGTATTCGGTACCTCCGTGGTTACCTTCTTTGTTTTCTTTTATAATATTTTTTTGCTTTTCTACCCATGATCGTATATAAAATTATATCTATATGTTAACTACTTATACGGATTAAAATTATTTAGTCGCACAGTTGTTTACAATAAACGTGAAAATTACGCGGTGCGGCAGGACGGGAAGTCAACTTGCACAGGTCCTACCCAGACTAGCTCTATTGAGCGACTGAATTTGGCCGTTTTTTTTTTTTTTTGAAATGACATACATAGGTTGCCTCGGACGGCATTTCCTACTTCACCCGGACAAGGTTTGAGGAGCGGGCCAGAGGCCCGGCATCCTATATTTATATACTACTAGCAGCAGCGCAAAGGGCTCCCAAGGGGGAAACCTCGGCTTTGGGCGCGCTAGGGATTATGGCAATTTTGGGGTGCTGCAACACCCATGTTTTGCCGGAAGGGCCGAAGCTACGGTGCCAGAAGGGCCTACTTAGGACGCAAATCGTCCAGGTACCGCCGGGCGGTACCTAGTGAACGAGCTAATGTTCCTACGCCTACATATTCGATTACGACGAATGCGGGGGGGTCGGACCGCGAGGTTTCTCTGGCTGCTGGGAGCCGCAGAGGTATCGAATTGGACCATGTCAGCCATAATCTGGTCATCGGAATCAGAGAGAACATGCCTCGGACGTCTGCCGGTGAGTCGGCGAGGGTTGTGCACCGGAATGTAGTTAGCTGCCTCTCTAACTAGTCGGTTCGGGTGGTCGGCGGCTTTATCAAAGAAACGTTCGGACGCTTCTTTCATAAAGTGCTTTATGGTGAATTTGGCCGTTAAATGAACGCGTTTAAATACTATATTTATATTAAGTAATATTTACATAAAAGATTGAAGTCTGATATTTTTCTTTCTTACTCGTGTATAGAACAATGTTTCTTTTTACATAATAAATTATTAATTATGTCAAAAGTTTTACAGATCATGAGATATCATTTTTTTTATCTACACCCTTGCTCTCCTCTATAAAAGTCTCTGAAGCAGTTAGCTTATTGCCAACATTAAAACACTCACCCAAACGAGTGTTATAATGTTTTACTAAATTTCATTATGCAACGCAAACTCGATCCCTTCCTTACTCATCAAACAGCCACATATTATGAATTTCAAAAAAAGAACATTGTCACGCACGCGCCGTTCACTACCACAGCTCCGTAATTTAAAAAAGGAACTTATTATTCGAATTCACGTCGTATCCCGCCATTTTCGTTCGATATTTACTAATATCGAACAAAAATAATTTGCATTCCGATAATTGTACGACCCAAAATTTAAATTATGATTAAAATAAATAATTTCATTATTACCTATACATACATCGTTAGTTTGTATTAGATACTCAGCAATAAACTTACCAGGAATTTACATAGGGTTCTTACAACACTGTACAACACCCAATGGATTTAGAACCTTTTATTGAGGATTCATATCATGAGTGTAGATAAAATGATGTATGCAACTGTAATAATTAGGTTTTAAAACACTCATGTGATACTATTATCCCACATTCGTGTTTTAATACCCCTTATTATACTACAGTTGCATAAATAACTATTCTGTAGTCAAATTCTCGATTTTTTTATTTGTTTCTATGGAATATAAATACAGTTAATTTAAAATGGATTTTTTAAAGGAGAAATTAAAGTTGAGGATATGCTTCTACGAAAACAATTTTTATTGCTCCTAGTAATAATTAATGATGTAGGATTACTTCAAAAGTAGGTCTTCGCACGTCTTCTGGAAATTGCGCTTTCGAATTCCGCTTATATCATACTCAATTATACAATCGGAACATATTTTTTAGGCAAAATCAAATAAAAATATATGGTAATTACAATGATTGAAGTCAAAATAAGCTAAAAAGACAAATTACGTAATTTCAGCCTTTAAAAAACTCCCGTAATCTCAATTTACGTATGAAAAAAGCGAATACGCTCTCAACTCAGTACCCTACAAATGGAGCCTTTTTGCTTGGACAAATAATTTCATAATATTTTCTTTTCTTATTCGTAATGTTTGAATTATTTAATATTTGATAATATTATTTCTTTATTCTATTTTATACCTACTCTTAATACATAACTATAATACCTGTATTCACTATTTACCAGGGTACTGCAAGAAATTGCTTATATTCGTTCTTATCTTAAAATTCTTAAATCAATTCTTATTTGAAAATCAGTGCCCAATTTTTCTTTTATCAACAGTTCTTTGGGTATGAGAGTTCCACGAGGCGTGGACAGTACACCACCGAGACTATGGTGGGACACAGAATGTGACGTGTCCCTGTTAGTCGGGACCTATATACATGGTTATGAAAACTATCTGGCAATGCGGTCAGATCCACAACTTTGTTTTGTCGATAAGTTGGGTCCACCTGATGATGCAGAGTGTACAGATATAAAGTGAGTATTTTCACATATTTTGATGTAAATATTATTTTCAAAGAGGGAACATATTTTTGTTAATTTATTATAATAGGTCGGGGAAAAAGTCTTTTCGCATTTTATATGAAAATTCAAAACATTTTTTAATATAGTTTATTTACATTTAACTAAAGTATGTAGGTACCTACCATTTTGTTCGATAACTTTTTGCCATCTTATAGGTAGGGACATGATCCCATTGCTATAGAAATTTTGGGGCTTCTGATCAAAAAACTGCGTAAAGTAGTTTTGGCAGTCCTCTCGTGATGTTAACCTGACACTGCCTAAAGAATTCTGAAGAGACCGAAACAGGTGGAAATCTGAAGGTGGCAGTTCAGGACTATACGGCGGATGCATTAACACCTCCCAGCCAAACTCTTTTAATTTTTGCCGAGTGGTTAAAGATGTGTGAGGTCTAGCGTTATCATGATGAAAAACAACACCCCTTCTGTTGATTAAATCCGGCCGCTTTCTCTCAACTTCTTGCTTTAATCTTATCAGTTGTTCGCAGTAGAGTTCTGAATCGATGGTCCTGCCTGGTGGTAACAGCTCATAATGAATAATGCCCTTCCAATCCCACCACACACACAGCATCACCTTATTGCGAGTTAACCCGGGTTTCGCCACAGTCTGTGAAGCCTGACCGGCCTTTAACCATGACCTTTTTCGCACGTTCTTGTCGTACGTGATCCAGTTTTCATCACCAGTTATCAATTTCTTCAAAAATGGTTCGGTCTCATTACGTCGTAATAAAGGATCACAAATGAGTACACGGTTCATTAGGTTTCTACCCAAATATCGAGCTTTTTTGTGTACCCATTTTTTTTTCAATTGCGCCAAAACTGTTTTGTAGTCAATTCCCAGTTCTTCAGCTACGTCGTAACTACTGATATGCCGATCTTGCTCCTCTTTTCTTAAAAATAGCATCCATTTTATCCGTAACAGGGCGACCAGAGCGACGTGCATCTTTGACATCAAAATTTCCGGATTGAAAACGCTTAAACCAAATTTGTGCTACTCTCACAGACACTGCACTAGGTCCATAAACATCGCAAATTTTTTTCGCGGCTTGCGTTGCATTTTTACCTTTTTGGTAGTAAAATTTAAAATGTATCTAATTTCTTCATTAGATTCACTCATCTTGACGGTGAGAAAAACAAACGAAAATCACGCATTTTCTTAATTTGAATTTGGAATTATCTTCTTTAAAATTTAAACTTTTAAATGATACCAAAACCAGCCAGGTACAAATAGTATAGCCAAAGTGGTTTTATTACAAGTTCATACATACTATATGCGAAAAGACTTTTTCCCCAACCTAATAGATGTATGGTATGGAATTAGAGATGGGTGGTGGGTAAATACCCAATGTGCCCATTTGAGTTACCCAACATTTTTGAAACCCTACCGTGAACTGTGAACTCGCGAACCCCATATCTCGGCAACCCCTTTACCAATATGGCTCATATTCGAACTTAAAAATGGTTTTAGCTACAACTATATTGTACACGCTCCGATCAAAATTACTCAAGTTATCAGCAAACAAACAAACATACTCACAAATATATACATAGGTACATACATATGACGTATTTTTCAAGTAGGTAGTCTCGAAGAACTTAGCTCATTTCGTTCGCTCGTTCAATAAATACGGAATACTTTACGTCCTAACTGCCCAACCCCTTGCAAATTTCAATGAGGCCAACTACAAGGCGGTCACTGTTGTCAAATTTTGGTCCAGACAAATTTAATTCTAGCCATTTTCGACTCGATAAGAGGAAGACTACGTATCGATGGAAAATCATGTTATTTTGTTGCATCATTAGGCAATGGAGTTCGTGGCTTAGCTTTAGCTGTGATTATACGACATTTTGCATTTGTGTGTTAACCCTCTTTGAGAATGAAATTAAGCACAAAATCTTTGTCTTTTAGTCGCCTTTTACGTCCTCTATCGAAACATATTGAATGGTCAAGCACACGGCACAATAGGATATCGTTAGAGATGTACTTTTACACTTTAGGAGTGAAGAGAGAAAAGTGCGAGGAAGTGTAGTCGGAGACGAAGACTGCACGGATGACGTATCGAGTGGCGCGGGTGCCACGTCACCGGCCGCGTCGCCGCGTGCCGACGACGAGCCAGGCGGCGGTGGGCCCTGGCCCTCCATGCAGGACCTTAACACTCGCCTCCGTCGCCTCATCACCGCCTACCAGCGCAACTATAAACGCGAGGAGCTCAAGATGCAGCAGAGAGCTAAGGTGCGTCGCGTCGTTAACACTATATTTATGATATTAATTATTATATAGAAGTAACACTATTGCCGCACTCCGAGAAGCACACTTTTATTTTCATCCCCATCTATGAGAAAAAGGGGAATGCAACCTTTAGGGCCTTGGCAGCACCCTTTTTTTCTTTCGCCAAAATGTTTTGTAAAAGATTAATGACAAAATCTTCGTCACATGCAATATGTTCTGGAAGTTTTAAAAACGCTGTGCGCTATAATTTGAATATAGCTCGAAAAAGTGTGAGTTTTCCATAGAGGATATTGAGTATGTGACGAAGGCCTAATCCCCCTCCCCCTCTTGTGACCAAGCGTGGTATTCTGTACCCCCCCGCCCCCCTCCTGAAAGGCTCACGTAGTATGGGTACATTCCCAAATCTAATTCTTTTTCCTAAGATTTCTTATAAAGCCTTCTATATAATTATGACCCGAGTTCTGTTAGAGACGAAAAAAAAGGATGATGCCATGATGCCAAAAAGTTTCCTTAAGCATTTCTAAATACATTGTGTGGTTACTTCGTTTCAATTAATGGCAAAAGAAATGGCGACGGCAGCCGTACTGGAAGTTGAATTATTTTATACATTGAACTGACTGTGTGGTTACTTCGTTTCAATGAATGGCAAAAGAAATGGCGACGGCAGCCGTACTGGAAGTTGAATTATTTTATACATTGAACTGACAGAAAAAAAGAAGGTTGAAAGGAATGTTATTACTTAACAGCAGATGGTTTTAATCAAGCGTTTTAAAAATTTTCATCCTTTTCCATTTGGAGGAATTATTAAGTTTGAATTTCATTCAGAAGATGGAGCGGCGAGAACGCATGGATCAACTCGCTCGGGATGAAATTGCCCAATGGCGTTGGACACGTGCCGACGAAGAGGCATTTAGGCGTACAGTAGCATCGTACGGCGTGGAGTTTGATCCTGCCACCAAAAGCCTGCGGTGGAGTCGATTCCGAACCTTGGCACGATTAGACTCAAAGAGCGATGACGCTTTGACTGACTATCTGAAAGCATTTATGGCGATGTGCAAACGTCAGTGTGGTCTGTCTGTGGGAGAGGCCGAACTACCCACAAGAGCAGATTTAAAAGCTGAACCGATAGGAGAAGAAAGAGCTATCGCCACTTTGGAGAGGTTAGTTATTCCATCATGCATATTGTCAGGTTACCAAAGACACCAGAATTGGACAATGGACAAGTGTTTGTCTTCAATTTTATTTTTAAGAAATATTAGTTATGAAGTTTACAAATAAATTGAGGCATATATTATTTGCGCCGACCTAGAATATCTTTAAGCTTTTAATTTAAAGAAACTAATTTAATCGTGATATTGGCATATCAGTCCTAGTTCTACAATAGCTAAAGTCTATTATCACAAAAACTGATTAAATTTTTGGTGTGTACAAATATATCGTTATTTTTCAGGATTGACTTGTTACGGGTTCTACGTGAAGAGGTTGCGCCGCATCCAGCACTAGATGCACGTTTGGCTTTATGCGAGAGGTCGCCCGACACTCCGCCTTGGTGGCAACCAGCGCGGCATGATAAGCTGCTAGTTTTGGGAGTTTGCAAGTAAGTTTAACAAACATCAAGCCACTTTTGACTTTATGTTATGTCTCATTGAGCTTACAGATACGTCTGCTATAATTTTTTGTACTGTGCGTTCATAAATTGAATTATTTATTTATTTGTTTATAGGCATGGATTAGGAGATACATACAACAAACTTTTTTGCGATCCCAAATTGCCTTTCGCTGATTGTGCTAATAAATGGTATAGTACTCACAAAGGAAAAAATGACGCACAAAAGGCTACTTCCGAAGATGACGAAATGAATACAGAAGAGAACGCGGGCGAAACGCGAATGTCTCTCAGACGCAGCAAGCGAACGTCGAATGCTTGTGATCGAGAGAACGATGACGATACAGACGCTCTGTCGGAATTGGAAAATCTCGCAAAGCTCGGTCGGGTGGAAGGTTCTCTGTCTCCGGAACACTGGTTCACGGAGCGGGCCCTGGAGACGAGACTGCATCACATCGCACACGCCGTGCAGAACAGGGAGTGGCCGGGCGCCGCGCCCGCCAAGACTCCGAGCGAACGCGTCGAGCCGGACGAGCGGCGCCACACCAAGCGCCATATCGCCATAGACGTGGAGACCGAGCGCGCCAAGCTGCAGGCGCTGCTGTCGTCACCGGTGGCGGCGCACGCGCGCGACGACGCGTCCAGCGACTCCGGCTCGCGGCGCGGCACGCCGGCGCCCGCGCCGCCGCCCGCGCACCAGCGGCCTGCGCCCTCGCCCGCGCCCGCGCCCGGGCCTGTCGACCTGTCGGCGCCGCTCGACCTCAGCGAGGCTCACGACTTCTCGGTCGGCCGCCGCACGCCGCACACGCCTGACGCACGCAGCGAGCCCCAGGCGCCGCCGTCCAGGGGTCGACTAGACGACACACTTTCAATGATTATGAAAAGAAAAAATGTAAGTAAACTGTTTGCAGTTTGCAGCGCAGCTGCGTACGTAATGGCTTTGTTACCTGGAACCGAAACAGCACTTTACTATGCTGCTATCTTTTCCTGTCGCTCAGAAACTTCATTTGCCAAAACGAGAGAGAGAACGCTTCAGCACGGCCGGTGCTATAGCGTTCCGTCGCTCTCTCTCGCTCTGGCAAATGACAGTTCTGAGCGACAGAAAAGGATAACAGCATAGAAAAATGCTGTTTCGTGCTGAAAAATGATTTTTCCAACCCTAGGTTAGTAAAATGTTGATAGATGGTTAGGTATTTCATTGGCCATTTGTTCTAGCGGACTTAAATTGCTATTAGAGGGGGCCCTAGATATCTCGCCCAGGACGCTGGCTGGTAGTTATAAAACCGGCATTGCATGCAAAGACAAATTTAATCTTTATACAATATGTAACAAAAACCCTGTCCGATCCTTGTAAGAGCAGCTCAGACCGTCAATATGAACAACTTTTCCTATGGGACCAATAATTGAATCTCGAAGAAAAAAATCGACGTATTCATACAAATAGCCAGGCCGGCCAAACACTTTTGTTTGAAAACGTCGATTTATTTTTCTAGTTTCCAGCCTTGGTCCCTCAGGAAAAGTAGTTCATATTGACGGTCTGAGTTGCTCCTATTAGGATCGGCCAGGGTTTTTGTTACATATTGTATAAAAATTATCCTTGTAACAATATTTGTAACCAGATGCGGCACACCTCACTGTATTTATTATTTTAGGCAATTAATAAAAATGACAATCGCTTCAGATATTAAAATATAACCAATTTACTTGCTGATTAAAAAAAAACGACTTTTTGTTAGTGTTACTTTTTGTTTGTATAAAATATTGCCCAAAAATAAAGATACTCAGCTTATGCCTTTGATGACACTAACACCTGTATTATAGCCACACATATATAGGGTTGCTTATATTATTATTTTTTAAATTTCAGCCTGTTCCTGAGCAATCAATTGGGAAAAAGAAGAAAAAGAAACTAGACGATATTGTTCAAGGATTATCAGCTGCGAAAGGTCTTAGTTCAACAAGTAATTTAACATCAGATTCATCACGCAGTAGAGGTACTCCTATTTTACCAGATGTCACGGTTACTCCAGCTGCTCCTCCCACGTCGTCATCTGCTTCGTCTACCCAAAAACCATTTTCTGTTACGGTAACTAATGTCCCTTCGCCGCAATCGTCTACTAAAGAGTTATCTTCTTTCTTACAACAATCGCTGGAACAAAATAGTAAATTACAAAAAACATCACCTTCAGTCACAATGAAATCTTATTCCCAAGAAAGTAAAGTTCATAAGTGGTTAGCAGAACAAGCCAGTTTAGAATCTCGTCGCCGAGGGTTGACACCGCGCCTAGCGCCTGATGAACATGTGCCTGTTGTACATCGAGTGACAGGCAAGAGAATTATAGGCCACAAAGCGCCTCAATTGAAACATCTGGCACAGTGGATAGCTGAAAATCCAATGTATGACATTGATTCTAAATGGACAGAGGGCATCAAAGAACATGTCAAATTACCACAGGATGTACGCAGTCAACGTCACTCTCCGATGTCTTCAACTAGCACAGTAACTGAACGCAAAAAAGGTCGTCCTCCAACACTCGACAGTTCATCTACTAATGTTTTATCTTCAAATTCACATCTTAACCAAAATTTAGCTGGATTAAATCCAGCTTTACTAGCGAGCCTTTCTAGTTTGAGTGCATTTGATCCAAAAACTTTAGCAGCATCTTTATCTAACTTAACTGGTTTTGATCCAAAACTTTTAAATTCATTTGATCCTAAACTTTTGTCTAGCTTAGGCAGTTTTGATACTAAAAATAATCCTCTGCTAAATTCATTTAGTAGTATGCCCAATTTATTAGGAAATATTGCAGGAGGTAACATTTTTGCAAACCTAGCCGGTTTGAGTTTACCTGGATTTTCTTCATTGGATATGAATGCTTTAAGTGGAGCAAGTAATACAGGAGAAAAAACAAAACCGAGAAAAGCTTCTGAAACTGCTAGTTCTTCTAGTTCCAAGTCACAAAGCTCCCAATTTCCATTTGTATTTCCTAATCCAAATATGCTTTACCCACAGTTAGGTTTGGGGGGCTTGAATCCATTTGGTATGCATTCTGGGATGTCGTCGGCTTATGACGCACTGGGCCTTCTTAGCAATAATCTAGCTGCAAGTTCCAGTTCTTCCTCCTTACACAACTCCAGCCACGGCTCTAATCGTGGCGGTTCCAAAACGACTACACCCAGATCCTCAACTGCGGTTACAAACTCTTCTAGTTCTCGTCAACAGAAAGTTTCTGACCGCCAGCAATCAAGTCAATTACCACAAATTCTGTTGCCACCAGATCCATATTTATTAGAATCTCTGTCAAAGCAATCTTTGAGTTATGAATCTTTATTGAGAGGTGAGAAAAAAGCCCGGGATAGTGATGGTCATGAAACAACAGCAACTGATTTATCAAAAGTTGACAAGAAAAAAGTGCCGTTTGAATCATTGAGATCACAGGTGCCCCCTGAATTCGCAGCTGTTCAAGAAAAGCTTTTGAAGGGCGATAAAAAGGATATTGATATAAGTAAGATGTTATTGGAACAAATGGCATCTGGCGCTCTCAGTGCCAGTCTTGTAAGTTCTGCTGAAGCTAAGAAGGCCAAAGACAGTGAAAAAGATGCCTATGAAAAGTTAAGTAAAAGTTCTTCTGAGTACATTACCAGAACTTTATCATCTGAGGAAACTTCCACTAGTCTGCCTCACAAGAGAAGCCATGACGAAATCTGTGAACCAGAGAATTTGGCTCTACAATCATTAGACTCGAATCCATCGAAAAAAGTGAAAGAAAGTGCAGAAAAAAAATTAAATTTAGATAAGCATCCGGATCCACATACCCACACAGGAGAAATGGATCTTGAAGATTTAATAGCTCCATCAACAGTTATTAAAACAGGTATGAAAACGGTTAGTGATTTCGATGCCAATATAAAAAAAATAACAAATACAGACACTTCTCCTCCATCATCTTCTAATGTAGATAGAGAAGAGAGTACACATACAAAAATGTCTACTCAATTTCAAGACGACGCAAATGTACAGGTGAGTCACGAGCAAGCACTAATAATTGATGGCAATAATAAGGCTGATAATGAAAGTAGAGATACCAGTGGCGTCGCCGAAGATCCAAATGTTGCAGATACACCAGCTAATGATAGCCGCAAAGGAAACAAAAAAAAGATTCGAAAGTCCTCGGAAGAGGCTGCAATGATCTGCCCGCGCCGTGAACTAAGGTCAAGCGCTGGGCGGCAATCAACTGAAACAATGGGTTCCCATCATTGATTCGGGGTCTTTTCCCTTGTGACTTTTCTATGAATTGTTATAAATCGTATCTGATCGTCTTATTTTATCGTTGACTACAATAACGTATGCATAAAGGATAATTGACACAAAAACAAAAAACGGCATTTCTGTATGTATGCTTTAATGTATACAATATTAGTGCATTATATCCCATAATTGATATAAATGTTAATTCAATGATTCAGAATATTCTTATTGATTTATAAGATTACGAAAATAGAACGCCCTGTATGATAAATTAAACATAAAGCTTCAGTAACACATGCTACTGAATGAGCAAGCTTAAAACTATCATGCTATTTGACTGTATACATTAAAAACTACTAGCATGCTAATAAAATATACATCTGTTCACTCGGCTCAAGTATTGTGCTCGTAAATCGAACTATGGTTGATTTTAAAGCATGCTAAAGGAGCAATATGTACTGTACGTGCACTAAATAGTAATTGCTACTTAGTGGCATGCTTTCATGCTAGTAAGTAACATGTGTATCTGAAATTTAGCCTTTGCACATTTATGGATATTATACAGAAAGTTATTTAATACTATATCCACGTCCTTAAATTGTTGGAAGGTTACGTGGCAGCATAATTATTTATCGATAACTATATAGTTTATTTCATTTGCCCAATATTTGTGACTACAGTGATAAAAATGAATTTCCAATATCTTGATAAATAACAAAAACCACAAAATGTCGTTCAAGCAAAAACAGTAGTTCTGAGCTATTGAGAAAAATATGTTATGATTTAAAGTTACAGCATAGTTTTATAATAGGAATGTACATACAGTTGTGAAACTGGCTTTTCTGGGTACTTAGAACTTACGATTTCCGTCATATGCTATTGTCTATTGCTTGGGCCGGACCTGCGCCTATCGTCACGAAGCTTCGTGCTATTACACGATACACGCAAATGTGACCGGCCACTATCGGGTATCGTCCCGAATATTCGGATT
Source organism: Acrobasis suavella (assembly GCA_943193695.1). NCBI lineage: Eukaryota > Metazoa > Arthropoda > Insecta > Lepidoptera > Pyralidae > Acrobasis > Acrobasis suavella. The sequence goes on from OW971929.1 coordinate 12,715,334, forward strand.
TCGTGTTGGTTATCGCGCGGGGGGCGATACATCAAAGGATTTAAGCACGCTAACCATTCGCTCTGCGTGGTCGCACTTGCGTTATTCATTTTGACGTTTGTTTTCAACTTGTTCAGACGCGTGCTGTGCGACGGTGCCACGGTTGTTAATGCGTAAAAACGGAGTGGAACGATAAAATGGTGTTAAAATTTTTAGCTTTTACTTTCTAGGTTTCAATAAATGCATTATGTAATTGTTAGCACACAAGTTCAAAAAAAGAAAGTCGTCGTCCATATTTAAAACACTTAGCTGACGCCATCTTGGATTATTGCCAGATAGTTCGTGAAAAATAACGAAGCCGCTAGTGTGACCAGCGCTTAATCGCGATAACTTTTTAGTGTACAAAACGTACGAAGATTTGCCGCAAATTACTTCGGGACGATAGGCACAAGTGCGGCCGAAGCATATGAAAAACACGTACAGCAACTTCAGTACATACATGATATTGTGGGACTGGTACATATTTTCATACATTTACTAGTGAACGCTTTCACACGTGTCGTTTGTCACATCTGAAGTGCCATTTTTTAAACGCGGAGTCACCTTAACGAATGATTTTTCCATACAAAAAACCGTACGTTTAGTGACTCCGTTTGAAAAATCGCACCACTGGGTATCGTTACCCATTGAGTAATTATAATTATCTTTGACATCATACGCTCAGATTACTTGGAGATCTATTATATGTTATCATTATGTGGTAAGGCGTTCCGTGCTGCTTCACTTCTGGGGTAAATATTTTTGAAAACAAGAGTCAGCGAGGCAAATCTCCTTGGCCTTCCAAGTCGCGAAATGCTATTTCACCGTATTTTGACAAATTTAAGTGGAAACAAGTGATCAAAACCGATCGTTTGAAATCCTTCGATTAGAGTTATTAATAAATGTAGCACTTTGGAAATAGACACAAAAAATCATTTGGTGTATTATAAAACTGTATAAACGTATCACGTGCCAGTTACAAAACAAAATCGAAATAATTAGGTAACCGTAAAATATTATTTTTCTTAATAAAAACGTATGAATCAATTACGTGCACAGTGGGGTAAATGAGTGTAACTAGTGAATCTCCGTGCGAGAATGTTTCCTAAACGAGAATATTCTAGAAAAATCTTAAAGTTGCAAAATGTTCTCGGAGCAAAGAGAATTTACGAGAATTGAAAATAAAATGCAATTTTATTTAATTTATAATGAAATTCCTGATTTTCGTAAATAAAAATAATCTTATTTAATACTAGCTGATGCCCGCGACTTCGTTCGCGTGGACTTTATGACTCCGGCGTATTAATATAAATACAAACTAATGAGAGAGCGAGAGAGAGAGAGATAAGAAAGTACTTGTAGCAGTGAAAAAGTCAATATTATTATAATTCTTTAGAAGTTCCGATTCAGGCAAAAGCATCGGAAGTTTAGCAATATGTGTTGCTAGTGATGCAAATAACATTGCAGGCATGCTTTGGCTGAAATTCAGCCGCTGAACTTTGGCATACTGTGCTGAGACACTAAATCGGGTTCTGTTACACAGTTTCGGTGAAGTCGAATTTCGCATCAGCATTATTTGCCCTCCGACATTAAGACTTATTTTGTGAGCCGAGAGTCCATTTGCTGCAAGAGAATTAAGAAACTCAACTGGACAATTGGTGATGTCGTCCTGATCAATAACACTTTCCAAAAAAGTATAAACCACTTCATTACCAATAATTTGCCTCATAAGTTCTTCATTAATTGATGTGTAATGTGTATTGTTCTATTTAATTTATGGTGTCAATATGGCGCGTTCACATAACCAAGAATTTTCCTGGTGTGTTATGCTCTGAAGGCCGCAAATACTGAACTTATAAGTTCTTCTTCGGTCGAAACAACTTCGCCAAGTATTGCGGCAAGACTCACCTGACAATTCTCTTCAAGAAAGAGACCTTCCCAACTTTTAATAATATTCTTGAAAACTCTTGGGCTAACTAATACCGCCAAGCTGGGCTCTCATATAATTGTCAATCTGAACTTTTGTATTTAAGGCCACAGATAAGACTGTTTTAATGAGGAGTTAAGCTCATCTGCCCCAGAGCCCAGACATAAAACTGGAAGGGTTTGATGAAAATCTCCCGACAACAAAAATGTGACATTGGCCTGTCATCTCGACGAATGTCTCGCAACGATCTACAGCTTCCACTGCCTTTTTGTTGGCCATTGTGCATTCATCCCAAACGATTAGACAGCAAATGAGAGGTTTAGCCAGTTGAGGCAAGACGATATAAAAAATTAGGCCCAAACTGATACCGCCTTCACCACATGGAGTTACTCCCAGCTTATGTTATTATATTATGCTAAACAACTTTAACCTGATATCTTAGATTTCCACATCAGATGATAATCGATTTTAGTTAACAAATATTTATGCAAATAAATTTAACTTGGTTCTGCATCAGGTGTTCCAAATCTTCGATTTTTAGGGTTCCGTACCCAAAGGGTAAAAATGGAACCCTATTACTAAGACCGTCCGTCTGTTTGTCTGTCTGTCTGTTTGTTGCCAGGCTGTATCTCATGAACCATTATAGCTAGACAGTTGAAATTTTTATAGATGATGTATTTTTGTTGCCGCTGAACAAAAACATACTAAAATTAATCTTATCTTTTTGAAAAGAGTTTAGTTAAATAAACGGTAGTTTATGAGTATCTATCAATGTATTATTACTACATTGATGTATAATGGTAATGATTACATTGATCAATTACAGTTAATTATTTTTCTATTAAACAGGCATATTTTTAATCCTGTATATAACTTCCCTTACTTTACTGAAATTTATGAGAATTTAAGAGAACATTCTCGGAAATATTCCCTAAGAACATTCTCGCTAAGAAGAATTTAACATCTGTAGTAAAAAGTTTTGAAGTAATTTTCGTAAGATGTTTAAAAATGCAAAGAATATCTCTTAAAGTTATATGTTTTCAATACTGCTGTATATGATACCCTTCCAATTTTTAAATTCTCGTAAATTCTCTGCAAAAAGAACATTCTTGAGAACTTAACAGCAATGTTCTCGCTAGGAGAATGTTCCCGGGAATTTCCCATCACTAAGTGTAACATACGCTGTATTTCAATTGAAATGGGCCGATTTTAGATTAATGACATTTTTAATGAAAAGTTCAAGTGTATCACCTTATCTGTTTTCTTCGAGGGTAGACTCCCCTAGTTTTTTCTAGCCAGTAAAATAAAAATGATTCAATGGTGTAAGCTGTGGCACTTTAACTATTAACACAAAAATAAATAGAAAATGTGTTTGAAATTATTGGTTGGTAAATGAATGGTTGGGCTAGTAAATTTTAAGGCATCTTTAGTAACTACCTAAAATAGGCAAACGAAAAAATAGAGACATAATTCCCAACGCATAGAATTCGGAAATTAAATCATGATTAATATTTATTGAAAATTGACAAAACGTTCTACCAACGAAATTTCGAATTCAAATTCTCCATTTTGGATTCGAAAAACATACGCACTGGGCCTTAATGAGCTCTACAGATCTCTTACAAATCCGATTGCTCGGTTTTGCTTTTTGAGTACTCGCTATTAGTTAGAGCTAAGTTTCAATAATCATAAATTTAAAAATTTTTTTAGCTACTGATTCAATATATTAGATATGTAAGTGAATTTACTTTTGAGGTTCATGTTATATGTATTTTTTGTTATGCGAGATTTAAGTTCCCTTTTACTTTAGTTTTAAGAGTTAAGTCAAACACTGAATGTGATAAAATTATTTATTACATGTATTCTTATTATTTTGCATCGCTCTATTGATGAATTGTATTAAAGATTATTGTGACAAATCAAAAATAAATATTGAACTGATAAATTTAATACTTTTATTTATTCTGTACCAATATTCCTACGACGAACGTGCTGCGACCAAATTGCTTGTTGGGTTGGGATTGGGACACGCCACAGATTTGTTCTATACAGATCTTTGGGACACGCGCACTGTAGGGTCCCGTAATCGATAGTATCGATAGCTGTTTTTGAGCAATACTATTGATACCCACCAGCAATACTATCGATAGTATTGCTTTTCACAACAATCTGTTACAACCGTATCGGTTCTATTTATAATGGCAGGTGGATAAATAGAAGAGACGGTTGTGGCTTTAGGGTCACATCACACGAGTAGACTGACAGGCTTTTGGCCTGTCTTCCATTTGCCACACTTTTATGCCACTTGTGGTCCCCCATCCAAGTTTTGACCAAGCCTGAGGTTGCTTAACCCGTAAAAACGTTGTCAATTGGTAACCCATCCTATTAGACACCACGTCCAGAATTGCTTAACCTGTGAAAACGCAGGCGTCTTAGTTTGGATGGGTCACTGGCCACTGCGGAGTTGCTTGCCACGGCGCGGCGCCAACGCCGCGCGCCGCCGCGCCACGCTAACTGTGGTGCGATTTTTCAAACGCGGAGTCACTAAAGAACGGTTTTTTGTATGAAAAAACCGTTTAGGTGACTCCGCGTTTGAAAAATGGCACTTCTGAATAAAATAGGTCAAAGGACTAGTATCCAGAGCTGTTACATTATTTTACCTATATGACGTTGACAGCTTGCGTGCTGCCAGCACACGAATGCGTAACCCCAGCAAAATGTTGCGCCTTAGAGAAATAAGAGTATTACAGATACTTGGTTCATAGTAAGCCTCAATATGTTCAAATATAGCAAAATTCGTTCATGTTGTATTTTCGAAGTTATTCGAGAAAAACTGATTTTGCTGGAGTAACGTTACCCCAGCAAGATGTTTTTCAAAAAAAGCATTTAGCCTAGAATCAAGTATATGAAAAGACAGCTCTTAATGAGCTGTAAATGTATACCGATAGCAAAATTTGTTCATCTTATACTTTTTGAGATATTCAAGATTTTGCTGGGGTAACGTTTTGCAATTTTCCATATCTCGAAAACTGTTAGTAGCAGAATTTAAAAAAAAATACTGTTTATAGGCCTTAGTATGTTCAAATTTGTTTAAATATAAGTATTCCGATTCATCAACAAATATCGATGTAATTTATTATTTTAAAAAATCGGAAAATCCCGGTTTACTCGTAAACTAGTACATTTACTAACGAATAAAAAGCAGTTATATATACGTATAATATACCCTTCTAACGTGTACAAATTTGGAGGAACAAACATCGCGCGATATGAAGATATAAAAGAATTTCATCGAATTCCTAGTGGTGTGACTTTGGCCATCGAATACGCAGTTCTCTCTAAACACAAATAGATAATCTATAGTGAACATATGTGTTCATTTTGTTACAAAACATGCCTGAAAATTTCAGCTTCAAATCTCGGATGGAATAAAAGTTATTAAACAAACAAGAAAATATCATCAATTCTCCTACAAACCGACTAAATAACGGAGGCTACGAACAAATTTTGCTATCGGTATACGTTTACAACTCATTAAGAGCTGTCTTTTCATATACTTGATTCTAGGCTAAATGCTTTTTTTGAAAAACATCTTGCTGGGGTAACGTTACTCCAGCAAAATCAGGTTTTGTCGAATAACTTCGAAAATACAACATGAACGAATTTTGCTATATTTGAACATATTGAGGCTTACTATGAACCAAGTATCTGTAATACTCTCATTTCTCTAAGGTGCAACATTTTGCTGGGGTTACGCATTCGACAACTCTATGGCAGTGTATGTCGGATATATTAATAAATGTCACATCCCCTACTCAAACAAAGCAATAAATACGAGTTTTATGTTTTATTATTATCTAGGAGACGGGGTTTACTACATAATCATACAACGCAATCACGTCTGAAAGAAACCGACGTAACGTGAGTCGTGCCTACTACCCACTCCCTGGATGACGATACCTGCTCACGTATTCTTTTCGTTCCCATAGACAACGCACATCGTTACCGGTGATGTGAATTTTGTTGCTAAAGTTATCGGTACTATGACGGTACTTTCAAAAATAATTAATTTATCTTGATTGGTTATTAAATACGAGAAGTTTACTTTCTTTTCTTACATTTTAGGTTAATATGAACCAAAACACATTTTTATAATAATAAAAAGTAATTTATTTCAGTATCATAAAATCGGTATGACTCAATATCCTAGAAGCCATGACCACAAAAACATTAAAAAGTCGTATCACAGACATGTCAACTTCAATTATGGGGGCTTTTCAAAAGGGCGGTCTAAAAATTTTTCTTATATCCTTTTTAATTTAATATTGTATATTTCTATATAAATTTTGTAAATATTGTAGTGTATATACTAGATTGTAAGTAGATCTATATTTTATAAGTAGTGGTAAGTACTTTTAGGATGGATTTGGAGCCGGGGACGGATCCTCCCGATCCTGATATTGATAGTCATGATGATACTACCAATACCAAATTCAGTCAACCGGTTTTTTTTTGCGATAAATTTGATTTAACAGATGTGGCTGAATTTGTAAGTGTAAAAAATAAAAATAATAACAATAAGAAAAAGAAATTGGTAAATACTCCATTTAAAAACAAAATTGATAGGCAATCTCTGCGGCCCTTTCAACAGGCTTTAGCGGAAAATTTCAATATTTGTAGAAAGTCTGTAGCATCCTGTTCAAAAAAAAATATAATGTCTATAGAGCCTCCTACAGAGCCTGCTCCAATAACCCCTATATTGTCAAAAGAATCACCTATATATAGAAAATTATATAATGAAAATGACTCTGGTCCATATATGGTACATGTCACCTTAGTGTCTGAGCCTAACTCAAATATCTCGGTACACCCCCTAAAATTTGGCAATTTTTTGATGAAAAACAAAATGGGAAACATTGTTCAGGATGGAATCAAAAGAGTAGGGCGTAATCGACTATCAGTTTCTTTCAAATCACATACTGATGCCAACAATTTTTTAAATCTAATGAGTAATAACTCATCATATAGAGTAGTCATCCCAACATACAATATTTGCAAAATGGGGTTGATAAAAGGTATCCCTGTAGAGTGGACACATGAAGATATCCTAGAAAACCTTCAAATCCCAGAAGGTTATGGCCAAATTATTAAAACCCGTAGATTGAGCAGAAGATCTGTTAATGCAGATACAGTTTCCTGGACTCCTACTCAATCTGTAGTATTAACCTTTGATGGGCAGGCCCTTCCCACAAGAGTTTTTTCTTTTTTCTCCAGTATCCCAGCAGAACAATATATTTACCCAACTATACAATGTTTCAATTGTTGTCGCTTTGGTCACACCCGTGCCCAATGTAGGAGCAAACCAAGATGCAACAAATGCAGTGGAGAACACAGTGGGTTTGCTTGTACAGTTACTGATTTTAAGTGTGCCAATTGTGCCGGACACCACATGGCAACAAACAAGTCGTGCCCTGAGTTTACTAGGCAGGTAAATATTAAAAAACATATGTCGCAGAACCCTATCTCCTACCAAGAGGCATCCCAATTATATCCTATAGTAAGTAAATCTTACTCACAAGTTGTTTCCACATCATCACCACCATCTCCCTCCCATATTAATAATCATAGTAGCTCAAACCACCAATCTTACAAAAAAACAGTTGTTCAAAAGAATAAGCCAGCTCCTGTTCTCTCTAAAGGGTACGATAAACGAGAACATGACTCACTAATTCGCTCTATTAGTTTTGACAACAGTCAAAGCGCTACAGGATCTGCACTTAAGCAATGCAGCAAGGATGCATTACCCTCTTCAGATGACATTAATCAGTTGTTATCAACACTGATAAATGTTATTGTTAACTTCAACTTACCTGAACACGTTGCTCTCCCACTTATTAACCAAATATCAGTTGCAATTTTTAATATTTTTAAACATGGATCAAGTCCTTCAGTGAAATTGTAAAAGTATAGTTTCAAAAAAACATGAAATAATCAATTTAATTAACACACATAATTTATTTCTACTTGCTATATCAGAGACTTGACTACCTCCCAAGAGTAACTTCCACATCCCTGGTTTCAATATCCTTCGTCATGACAGAACCGATGGTTATGGTGGTGCTGCCCTTTTAATACGCCAGAATCACACTTTCTCTTCTTTGCCTATTCCTTCTTTCAACTCCAATACTTTACAAGCAGTAGCCGCCTGAGTAGGTGAGGTATCCTATCTGTCTATTTATATTTCTGAAAAAGATTTATCTGTTCTTCCCATATTAAATAACATTATTGATTCCCTTCCTACGCCAATAGTAGTAATAGGAGATTTTAATGCTCACCATTCCCTATGGGGTGCCCCTAACGACGACGGCATAGGAAATGGGTTGATGGATATTATAAATGAACACAACTTATGTGTATTAAATGATGGCTCTCCGACACGACGCCCCATACCAGGGCAAGCACTAAGCTATGTTGACGTATCCCTCTGCTCACCCAATTTGTCATCCCTTCTTAACTGGGAATGTTTACCGCTGACCCACGGCAGTGATCACTACCCTATACTGTTGTCATTACCGTCGGGTAAATCTGGATCTTTCACCCCATTACCCCCACTTTTTAAATATAGGTTAAACAACTGTGACTGGGAGCCCTTTAGCCAAGCTGTGGAGGAAAATATAGAATCTCTTCCTAGTCTTCCAGATCCGTATACAGATCCTAAAAACATAAACAATGCGTATGATAACCTCATCACAACATATTTGATAGCTGCAGATAAACACATTCCTAAAAAAAATGTTGCTAGAAAGAAAATATTTTCTCCTCCATGGTGGGACAAAGAGTGCACAGAAGCTATCGTGAAAAGAAATGAAGCAGAGAAATGCAATAAAAACTTTATGGATATGAACAGCTATTTACAATATAAAAATACCGAAGCGGCTACTAAGAGACTTCTACGTAAAAAGAAAAAAGAAGGATGGAAACGTTTTTGTTCAAATCTTTCTCCAGATACACCATCTTCTTTAATTTGGAAAAATATACGAAGGTTTAGAGCTTCCACTGTATCCCCCACTAGAAATTCAACTTCTGTAGATTGGGTTCGTCCCTTTTTGAACAATCTTGCTCCTAGTACTGTTCCCAATTTCAGTCAATTACCATATTTTTATTCTGTGTCTGACAATTGTAATAATAGTTTAACATCTCCTTTTTCTTTATCAGAGCTCCAATTAGTCTTGAGTAGATTATCTGATTCTACTCCTGGCTCTGACGGAATTCCTTATTCTTTTATAATTAATTCGAAACCAGACACTTTGACATATTTACTAACTTTAATAAATTTAATAGTGGATACGGGTATCATCACGGGTAGGATATCGGCTAATGACCCCCTATCGTTTAGGCCTGTTGCTCTATCATCCGTTCTAGTCAAAATATCAGAACATTTAATTAAACAGAGAATTGAATGGTATTTAGAGCATAATAAACTTTTGTCTTCTTCTCAATTTGGGTTCCCCAAAGGCAAAAGTGTATCTGATAGTCATGCTATACTTACCACAGATATTCTTCTATCTTTTTCTAAGTCAGAATCGGTTGTTGCGGCCTTTCTAGATATTCATGCTGCTTATGATAATGTCGACTTATTATTGTTAGGCGACATTATGCAAAGAATAGGAATACCAACAAAATATGCTAATTTTATATTTAATTTATACTCAGGTCGAACAATTTCTGTTCATGTTCCTGGTTTTGAGGAAGAAAAGAGGACCATATGGAAGGGCGTCCCTCAGGGGTCGGTTCTCAGTCCTCTTTTGTATAATATTTATACTTATGACCTTAATTTGAGCGTTGATCCTTCTTCATGTTCTATTCTACAATATGCAGATGATGTCTTAATTTACTCTTCTGACTTGGATATTCAGAAAGCAACAGATAATCTTAATGTTTCGCTAAATAATTTATCTACATGGCTCACCGAACATAATCTTTCATTGTCTAAATCCAAAAGTGTAATAGTTGTATTCTCGCGTAAAAGGGTAATTCCGACTGTGAACGTTTCGGTTGAGGATGAAAGTATACCGGTTTCTAAAGATGCTAAGTTTCTTGGTCGTATTTTTGACTCCGGTATGAATGGTAACGCTCATATTAAGAATGTCATTGCAAAATGTGAAAAGAACATTAATATTATTAGAGCGGTAAGTGGAGTTTGGTGGGGATCACATCCTAGTGTTCTTAGATTAATGTACAATGCATTAGTTAGAAGTTTATTTGACTTTGGATCTATAACTGTTTGTCTAGAACACAAACAAGCTCTTCATAAATTAGATTTATTGCAATATAAAAGCCTCAGAATAGTCATTGGTGCAATGAAGAGTACACCAACAAATGCCCTACAAATAGAATGCTCGGAACCTCCTTTATGGCTTCGTAGACAATATCTTTCTGATAGGTTTATATATAAAATTCAAGAATATCAAAACCACCCATTAAATTTAAAACTTCGAGTTCTTAGTGAAGTCATGCATAGGCAAAACACTTACTGGCGTAAAAAGGAAATTCCTCATTTGGTTGCTAGTTACAGAAGATTTGAAGGCCTTAATTGCTCTGTACACAAATATGATTGTCACCCTATTTTCTCATTTGACTATGCAATTTTGATATTTAAACCGGATGTCAAGCTGTCCCTCGACATACAGAAAGGATCAAGCAGTGCGAACTCAAAACTTAACTCTTTTATTAATCATCTGGAACCTAACTCTGAAATATTTTATACCGATGCTTCTAAATCTTTAACCCAAAGTGATCATAGTGTTGGTGCAGCTTTTTTAAGACACTCAACAGGTCAATTCCATCTTTATAAATATTCACATTTGTGCTCAAACTTTGTGGGAGAAGGAATGGCTGTCCTCGAATGTATTAAATATATTATTTTAAACAAAATTGAGAAATCTTATATATTTTCTGACTCTTTGAGCTTGCTCCAATCTCTTTTATCAAACCCATTTAAGAAGAAATCAATTTGTCCTCTTTCACTTGAGATTAAATATAAACTAAAGGAATGCCATGATTTAAATTTGTTCGTCACTTTAGCGTGGATACCTGGTCACTCAGGCATTCAAGGTAATGAGTTTGTAGATGAGCTGGCGGCATTAGCAAAAGTGCAGGGTTGTACTGAAAATAATAGAATGTATACCCAAGACCTTTTAGAATTATCCCGTGAGAATCTATTAAAAGAGTGGTACTCTGATTGGGAAAAATCTAGTTTGTTTAAAGGGGAGCGTTATCGACGTTTACATATTGAACTTTGTTTAAAGCCCTGGTTTTCTAAATTTCATTTAAGCAAAAAGGTGACATCTACCATATCTAGACTAAGATTTGGCCATTGCTGTGTTCCCAGTCACTTATGCCGAATCGGTGCCTTTGATTCAGCCATATGCGATTGTTCTTTAGGCGAAAAAGGCGACGTTGATCATCTTTTATTCAGATGTACCAAGTATGACTCTAAGCCACTTTATGAATTCCTTATAGAATCCCGTGCTCCTCTTCCATGTGACTCCTTTACTATCCTTTCCTTTATTGACTCCAAATATACTAAAGCTCTTGTTTCTTTTCTCTTATTTCATGACATTTCATTTTAACTATATTAATTTTATTACCTACATATCCATCTTTATGACAATTTAAGTATATATTGCCCTAGTTTCCTCAATACCGCCTAGTCCTCATTCCCACTCCCATCTGTACTCGAAAGTTGTAAAACCTATTTCCTCACTTGAACCTTATAATTGGATGAGAAGATTGGCGCCATTGGTTAACTGGACACTGGCAAAATAAGCTTCAACGAAGTTTAATCGCCAACAACAAGAAAAGAAAAAAAAAAAAAAAAACTTCAAATATGACATTTGTATGACATGACATGTAAACATAAACATAACTAAACTTGTCGGTAATATACTTTTTCAATTTGTTTTAAGAAAACTTCTCGAGTTTTATTTCGAGAGGGGGCGATTGTTACCAAACAAACCAAAAAAGGCAAATTTTGAGACCGAACGAAAATTCGAAGGATTCACGCCGAAATATAACCCCTACAGCTTAATACTTACTTCCGATTAACTTTGGAGCGCTACGACCTTCATCTTCAACAACTAGCAAAGCAAAGAACTTCTCAGAACAACATTCCAGCTGTTCTAAGTCACCTATGCCAAAAATACGTTCTTCTCAGTGAATCCCAAAAAATAAAAGAATTTTGTAACCCTCCAGATTGTGAAAGCTTGTGTTTGATAATTTATTTCGAGAATGACTGTAATATTAGCTATACAATAGATGGAAAATGTATTTCATAAGCGACAATACATTGTACCTATACAAATATATTACTATTTGCTGTAAAAGTGTTGATTTTTTTATATAGCAAATTATTTTCAGCTCCTGAATTTCTTGTAATTACTCAAATTAGGTACTCTTAATGCTAGCAATTACTAGAGAGAATAGACAAATAGTAAAAACACAAGTCATGTGTATCAGATTGGTTGCATAGCTCAAATGAAAATGTTTTGTAGGATATGTAGGTACTTTGTTTTTTGTGCGAGAAGTCTTCAAATTTAATTTTACTTTTTGTAGAGGATGTTTTAGTGAGTTGCGTAGGCTCTTACATGGTGGTCTGAAAGAAAAGGCTTGGACTGTAGCTGATGCTTTTCTTCTTGTACAGACCATAAAGCCGATCTAGGGAATGGGCGAGTTTTAATCAAGTTAATAGCCAATGCCACTGTATATATTACTATTTCCACCTTTGCTCGCCCACCATCATGCTTAAAGTGGATTTAAAATGCTTTATCTGTCTTGACAACCTCCGTGGCGTAGTGGTCACCATGCTAGTCTACCACCCAGAGGTTCCAGGTTCGATCCCCGGTCAGGGCAAGTTGGATAATGGCCTTTTTCAAATTGTCCTGGGTTTTGGATGTTTATCTATTTATGCATTTGTTATAAATTATAGTATCGTTGATGTAGTATCCCATAACGCAAGTCTCGAACTTACTTTGGGGCTAGCTGAATCTGTGTTATTTGTCCCTATTTATTTATATATTTGTGCAAGTTTATTGTACCTGCAGCACAAATAGGTAGGCATATGAATAATGTTTTTATGTACTTATAAAAAAAATATTCTAAAACCTAGCCTAAAGATAAATAAAAACAAATTTAAAAGAAATCGTGGCTTCATTCACGAATAAAAATAAAAGTAAAATATTAATAAATATATATATTGTTTTATTTACACCCCTTAATTTTAAATGGTATTATAAACATATCAATAATATTAAAACACTGCATGGATGTTATCAGTCGGAGCCCACAAATCCTGGCTGATTGTAATCACATTGTGGATTGAATTAGTAATTGTTCTTCTGCCTTGCTCTGTACACCTCCCTCCGTTAGTTCAACATGCTGCATTCACTATTGATGCCTTGGGTGAATCTGTAAAATATTAATTTAAGTAGTATTATGTTATAGTATCTCATATTCATCCTTAACGGGGTAGACAGCAGACTCTATGGCCGTAAGAGCACAATGTCACTTTTAACCTAATGGTGGGGTGGAGGTGTTCTTAGTCATCGCTTGAAGTGTTTGTACAATTTTACTTCTTGTATACCAGGTCAGTAAATATTTTTGTACTATTGGAAAACAAACAGTACATGTACTATAATTTTTTTTGGCTCTGGACCTAACTACATATTGGAAAAAAAAATTGTACCAACCTGTGCAAGCCATTGATAATTATTTTAGCCACATCTTGGTTTATAATGGAGCTTTTGAGCTGATAGTATGTGGCCTCATCTAATCTCATTAGGGGTTCCAGTTTGTCTATGATGGGGCATTTTTTTTTGGGTTTGTTAAACTAAATATCTGGTCCAAAGCCGCACCACTTGTACTCAGAATCTCCTGTAAAATAAGAAAAAAATGCAACATGTATGTATGTGGGTAGATATGTTAAAAACAAGTAGAAAGGGAATAGCACCTAGTAAGACCTTACAAAGTGAAGTGATTACATATGTAGGTACAATTTACATACCCAGTAAGATAGCTTCTTCGCTGGATGATTTATATGGCTATTTTGTCAAATAAAGCATTATGGCTCTCTCCACCATAGCGTGCATGCACTACAGACTCACACTGTCACCTGCCGCAAACACCGAGACTCAGTCTGATGCAACTATAGCCACATCCTCCTTGTAACTGCCCGTTCCATAAAATGCAAGAGTAAATTAATATCTGTAAAAATATAGTTACCGTTATGAGGTTCTATACCAACCACACACTTAATGACATCGTAAAAGAAAATTAATCTAAATTCACAATGAGTTTATATTCCATCGCCTTGGAGCTTGGAGTTATTACAAGTCTTTTTTTTTTTCCCTGTAGTGGTTTGCCTCTAACAGGGGATTTTTAAAGTCTCGCGATTTGGAGTTATTACAAGTCGGAGGATGAGGGAGGCAGCAGAACTAAGCGAAACAATACATCTCTGAGCTCCATGCATTCATATTTCTTGTTCCTTCAAAGGCTAAATCCATCGACTTTTACATCATAACCTTAAACGCAAGTCCGTCGAGTGCAAAACTCACTATACTCCAGTCCACCAAGATAGCGGCTCACCCACACAGCCCATAGCTGGACTCGATAAATTGTATAGGTAGGTAAGTACGTAAAAATTTTGAACTGAAACTAACAAATAAAAGTCCAAAGCCGTTTCGGACGAAACGAATGCGTAACTAAAAGAGGTGACGTTGGCGGGGTGGTGAAGCGGGGAGGGTCGGGGGGCATTTTCAGACGACTCGCGTGCTGTCAAGTAGACATTTTGGCGCAAATCGAGTACCGTTTTGCTACTTATCTGTCAAAGTCGTTACGTCCGCATTGAATACGTACGAAAGCGACCACTGACGTCATGACGAAATGTGTTTCGGATTGCCTCGCATGTGCACGCATCGCGTACGACTGACGTCGTAACATTATGTAGTAACCCCCCAGATTTTAAATTACTTGTCGTCATTAGTATGAGGTAACCAGAAACATAGTTAAAACTAATTATTTAATAATAACAGTTGTAAATTAATAGATGATTACTATGCTCGAGTCCTTTTGTAAAAGAAACAAAAATTATATTAATATTGAAATGCATAAAATTTTATCACATGTCACGGTGTCCAACACAAGAAGTTTTTTTTGCAGTTCTGTCCCGCTTGCCACTATGTAGGCGTCTCTTTCTCACAACGCCGCGAAGCACAGGCATACATTTTTCTACTATGAGTCATGTTAGTCAAGCCATACCATTGTGAGACCTGGAAGTTGCTATTGCGCTGCGCTATTATATTTAAAAATTGTGAGTATTTTTATTTTTTCATTAACTTGCTATCGTTCAGTATACTAAGTATTTTTTACTAGGAAAAGTAAATTAACTCTTGTAAATGTGTTTGAGCTTGTACTGATAGCATGTAATTATTTAAGTCTAAAATTAGTGATAAAAGTACACTTGTTTAATAATACTCAATTTATCTATGATTTTCCTAGTTTGAGTTATATAGCATACAATTATTGTAAAACAGTAATTTGTATAAAAAATAATCATGCTCATGTATTTTCTTTATCCACCAAAAGTAAAAACCTTTTTGTATGCGACTGTACTAGCAAAAAAAGACTATTATACCATTTTTTTGAGATGGTTACGCTCAAGTATGAAACGGCCGCTTTTTCGTAGCCTCCGTTATTTAGTCGGTTTGTAGGAGAATTGATGATATTTTCTTGTTTGTTTAATAACTTTTTTTCCATCCGAGATTTGAAGCTGAAATTTTCAGGCATGTTTTGTAACAAAATGAACACATATGTTCACTATAGATTATCTATTAGTGTTTAGAGAGAACTGCGTATTCGATGGCCAAAGTCACACCACTAGGAATTTGATGAAATTCTTTTATATCTTCATATCGCGCAATGTTTGTTCATCCAAATTTGTACACGTTAGAAGGGTATATCATACGTATATGTAACTGCTTTTTATTTGTTAGTAAATGTACTAGTTTACGAGTAAACCTTGATTTTCCGTTTTTTTTAAATAATAAATTACTTCGATATTTGTTGATGAATCGGAATACTTATATTTAAACAAATTTGAACGAACTAAGGGCTATACACAGTATTTTTTTTCAAAATTCTGCTACTAACAGTTTTCGAGATATGGAAAATTGCAAAACGTTACCCCAGCAAAATCTTGAATATCTCAAAAAGTATAAGATGAACAAATTTTGCTATCGGTATACATTTACAACTCATTAAGAGCTGTCTTTTCATATACTTGATTCTAGGCTAAATGCTTTTTTTGAAAAACATCTTGCTGGGGTAACGTTACTCCAGCAAAATCAGTTTTTCTCGAATAACTTCGAAAATACAACATGAACGAATTTGCTATATTTGAACATATCGAGGCTTACTATGAACCAAGTATCTGTAATACTCTCGTTTTTCTTAGGCGCAACATTTTGCTGGGGTTACGCATTCCCAGCACACAATCTGAAGAACAATTTGTTCTGTATACTCGTAGAACTTTGCGGCAGCAAGCGGATAAACGGGGCCACGGCGCCGGAGCCGCCGCCCCGTGCCGTCAGGTGGAAAATGGGAAAAACGCCCATTGGCTGCTCCATTTGATCAAAGGACATCACATCATAGAATTTTTTAACCCAAGAGGCAAAGAAGGCGCACACGATTAAATATAACCATCTTTTCTTTTCTTATGGCATATGTAATGCGTTAGAGCGAGATCTCAATACATATTTTATTTACATGCATACTAGTATTGTCCATTATCGATATTTTCTCATATATATATAATTTCAATACACATCATTTGCTGATTTACGCATAGATACGCATTTTTTGTGATGAAAGGTTCCGGGTTCCAATCCCAATAACTACCTTCAAAATAATAACACCGATCAGTTCTTAAGTCTGAAATGAGAGAAGGTGAAGAAAAAACATTACATGATTTTATTTTTTTACCTTTATATCTTATTTACCTATGTATAAATTTGTTTAATACTTAAAAAAGAAAATTAAACACACCTTCTATATTAGTCTTAACTCGAATTTTTTCATCACACGAATGTCATATTTCGATAAGCGTCACATCACATTCTCCTGGTCTATTATTTTCATACGTAAACTTATTCAAAGTCACACATTTATTCATGCACAATATTACGCGTTATTATGTTTTTTCCGTAGCAAAGAACACAAAAATCCTGACCTACATCATTGTAAAATATGATGATGATGATTTTTTTAATTAAATAGGTAAATGTTTTGTAAACGAGTATTGTGAGTCTTGTGTAGTATGGAGTATCGTATTGTCGATGTTAGATATAAGCACGTTTCATGCACTAGGAAAGACATCCAAATGGCATCTGTCATTTTAATCCAACCAAGTTGAATTGGAACACAATGATAGGTACCAAGAAAAGGAACTTATGACCAGGAGTCAAAAAGCAAAAACAAAATTTTTAGGTATTAGTGCTATTTTTCATTTCAGGACTCACCGAAACAAAACGTGTAGTTTTCCAACTCACCGCTCGCGTAAAAAACCATTTGGCCGCATTTTTGAAACCGTCGTGTCAGCTAAAACACGGAACAGAGAAATAGGTGGAAGTGCCAAGTGGGCGTGGCGCGCGTGTCATAATCCGGTAAAACTACACAAGATCGACCGACTCTGTTGAACATCAGTCGTATTCTAACTACGTGTTGAGACCGTTTTGTCCGCCCGACCAACATTTATTTCACTAAATATGCCGTGTTGTAGTGTTTTAGTATGTAAAAATAGCAGTAAGAACAAAAATATGAAATCTCGCTACTCGATTAGTGATGAAAATCCGCATCCGACTCGACTACGAGTCGGATGCGGATTTTGTCGATAAAATGAATCAAAATTTCAGGTATAATTTAATAGAATAACGCAACGATTTTAAGTAATATATGGACTTATTACAAACATGAACATTTACTAGTATTTTTATTGCAATAAAAAAATTAATATTAGTCTAACCTTTCGAAATATTTTTAGGCCCAAATGTAAAAGAAAAATGGATAGATGCAACGGGTAGGGTTAACTGGATGCCAACTAAATCAAGCACAATATGTTCGGAGCGTTTTAATGAAAAAAATAATTTACTTATATAATAATATAATTTTCTTATAAAGGTTGTCCTTTATGTCAATTTTTTTCTGCTCTTGCTCCTGCTGCTGCTCCCAAATTTATTTGTACCTAGCTTTAACCCAAGACTTCGTTAATGTAATATAAGTAATTTGAAAAAGTCTCCATTTGTATGGCAAAAAAAGATTCACCATGCCAATTTCCATCACTCTTTTTTTGTTTTATAAACCTATGTCCTTTTTCGGAACTCTTAAACTATATACCTACATATTCAATTTCAATTAAATTGGTTAAGTAGTTGAAGCGTGAAGAAGTAACAGACAGACGGATTTACTTAAATATCACTTTAATACTAGTAATGGATCTACAAAGTTATTGACACAATTCTCCGTATTTTAAGCTCATGGTGAGCTTAAAATACGGAGAATTGTGTCAAATGCGTAAATAGGACGAAGCTTCGTGACGATAGGCGCAGGTCCGGCCCAAGCATTACACGATACACGCAAATGAGACCAGCCGTTATCGGGTATCGTCCCGAATATTCGGACTTCGTGTTAGTTATCGCGCGGGTGGCGATACATCAAAGGATTTAAGCTTGCTAACCATTCGCTCTGCGTGGTCGCACTTGCGTTATTCATTTTGACGTTTGTTTTTAACTTGTTTAGACGCGTGCTGTGCGACGGTGCCACGGTTGTTAATGCGTAAAAATGGAGTGGAACGATAAAATGGTGTTAAAATTTTTAGCTTTTACTTTCTAGGTTTCAATAAATGCATTATGTAATTGTTAGCACACAAGTTCAAAAAAAGAAAGTCGTCGTCCATATTTAAAACACTTAGATGACGCCATCTTGGATTATTGCCAGATAGTTCGTGAAAAATAACGAAGCCGCTAGTGTGACCAGCGCTTAATCGCGATAACTTTTTAGTGTACAAAACGTACGAAGATTCGCCGCAAATTGCTTCGGGACGATAGGCACAAGTGCGGCCGAAGCATTAGTCACCACGATAAAATCAAGAAAAGAATACGATTACTTGTTTCAGTCACTCATATAGCAAAAATCATTTTCGCCGAGTGAGTAAGATTGCTAATGTCAGTTATTACTTAAAATGACTAAATAATCAGGTATCTTTTTACAGGGTGTTTTTTAAATCACTGTCATCCTTTCTACTGGTAAAAGTACTCATGAATATGAGCAACATTTTGTATGGGACCAACTCAATCCAACCGAAAAAAAAATCAGCTGTTCCATACTATTTTACAATACTTAGAATCCTAAAATGTATGGAACAGCAGATATTTTTTCGGTTGGATTGAGTCGGTCCCATACAAAAAGTTGCTCACATTCATGATTACTTTCACCAGTAGAAAGGATGCCAATGATTTTAAAAACACCCTGTATATCTCTTATCTGAGCAGTTCTCAAAAATTTTGTACCCTACTTATTATTTTGTGTTTTTTTTCAAAATTGTGTTTATACTGGCTATTAAGACGAAGTGGTAGCTAAAGTGGCGCCCTCATTTGAAATAAATTGTTTAAAACTAAATATGGTGATAATTAAAAATTTGATTTGTATAAACGTCTAGAATGACCTTTAAACTATTTTATGAATAACCTTTGAAAGTAATATTGGTAGTCCGTCTTGTTTTAAAACGGTTTTCCGCCAAAAGTGGCCACTTTTGGCGTAAACTTTAGTAATAGTTTCAAAGGTTATTCATAAAATAGTTAAAAGGTCTTTCTAGACATTTATACAAATAAAATTTTTAATTATCACCATATTTAGTTTTAAACAATTTATTTCAAATGAGGGCGCCACTTTAGCTACCACTTCGTCTTAATAGAAAACTTGGTGAAGCAAATATTCGTCTTGTGTTATTTATAAATGGTATCCATATAATATCTACAGTTTAAGTATAAAAGCAGTTTTTCTGGACATGGTTACTATTTGTGTTCAATTTTGTTACAATTTATTTCATCAAAATAATAATGAAAATAGTAATTTTTCGTTAAATATTAACATTATTGCAGTTCAAGGACAATAAAGTTATGTATAAAACAAAATAAACTTCATATAAAAGGATTAATTTTAAAATTTTATAGGTTGAAGGTTTATTTTGATACCTTGGTAAAATATGAAACCAATTTTTACAATTTACCTTAAAAATCTTTTATAAGATGCTAAAGTTTCAAGGCAATTGTCAAACCTTATCATTTTCAGTGAAATATGTAGAAAGTTTTTTATGTAATCTAGAAAATAACAATTTTAGAAAAGAAAAAGTCTATTTAATATTTGGGGACAGTAACAAAATTTAGTGGTGACCAATCGGGTCACCAATGAAAAAGTAAGGACTTTATTACACATACTGGTACTTTCGTTTTGAAAAGTGAAAGTGAGTTTGTTTGTTTGTTTATCTCGCCTTAACTACTAAACTAAATGGCATGAAATTTTGCATACAGATGTCAGGGATACGAAGAAGTCTTAAGGTAGGATAAAATATTTTATCCCGAAAATTTGCATGTTTTCTGCAGAATATTTAATTTCACGCGGGTGCAACCGCGGGCACAAGCTTGTATATGTATATATACAAGCTGCTGCTCTTCGGGACGATAGGCACAAGTGCGGCCGAAGCATTATAATAATACTCTCGTCAAAATATAGTTTTTAAATTGGGAAATATCACGATAGCAAAATTGATACGCAAAAATTACATTTTTCTGAGATAGTTTTAAGAATTGGTTTTTAAATATAAATTATTGAAAAAATGGTTATTTTATGGGACAACTATTTAATTAGTAATATTTAAAATACAACTGTTAAACCAAATAAATAAATGACTAAATATACAATGACTAATAATGAGTTTTCAAATTGTACGACTGCGGTGGGACATCAAAAAACCCATACATACATTGAAATTATCCCATTTTAAGAAAAAAATATTATTTTGTGACATTCTAATGGTACATATTAATTCTATCAATTAAACTACGCAATATGCCAATAGAAACGTTTTGGTAAATAATTGCACCAGATTATTTGTCTTAAATTAATTTTGAATGTGAAGGACACCTATTTTCTGTCAAGTTTTTTTGAGAACAGGAAGGCTACCACTAACACTTATAAAACCATTCAGAAACAAGGCAGTTGAGGTGCAGTTATTAAGCAGGTCAAAAGCAGGACAACTTTAAATCCTACCATTACGTTCATAATGCTGAACGTTTTTTGAATGGTTATTCCTGAATGGTGACCTGCAGGTTTAAAATGGCCACTTTGATGAATTGCTCCGAAATCAATTCATTAGCTATATTCCTCGCAGAACTGCTAGAGATTCTCTAAAAATCGTAAAATGGTCACAAAATCTCCCAATTCCTCTTCAATTCAATTCAAATCGCAATACATATTTGGCGAGAAGGTTTCCGCAAGAAATAATTACCTAATTAAGAAATAAAATAATTCATATTTTTGTTCATTTTTATACTTTACTTAAAGTATTAACATTGTTTTTATGTATATTCAACTATAATATTGCTCAATCAAGTAAAAAAACATGCATTTATCTTAGAATCAAACAGATATTTAATAAAATGTGTTTTCTTTTTGTTACTGGTAATAAAAAGTATGCCATATGACATGACAGTGACACTTCTCCCTATTAATGTCAGGGTAAATAACAATAGTTCGTAATTCGTTTTCAATGGTTTTCAATAAAGGTTTTCAATTAGTTTTGCAATAATTTACTTTGATATTGTCTTGTAGCTATGGGAAAGTAGAAATAGGAATACGTATTGAAAGAGTGTCACAAATTGCGCTAAAGGGCACACGCACGTAAGCACTCACACCTTTTGATTGTGATATTTATAAAAAGGTTACGTACATTGTGCAATTAGATTTACTTAAACCCTTTAATTTAGGAAGAAAGAAAAGAAAGAAAGAAAGTCTTTATTCGGCAAACAAAAATCTTATGTACTAGACTTTTTCGCTCGGCAGTATGTTTGACCTGGCTTTCAATAAAGGTTAAATAATAATAAAGATTTGTAGTAGGCATACATTATGTTTATGACCACCGACTGAAATATTGTAGTCTCAAACAATATTTGTAATGTAACAAAAAATCTAAAAAATATACCTTTTAAAGTGCCAGTATGTCTTCTAAGTATTTATTGTATAAGCAATAAATGATTTATGATGTTTGCAGAAGCTGCTTGAAGGCAAAGGAAGCAGCAACGAGTCCACTGCTAGAGCATTCTTGTATCATTAAGAGAGGAATTCTTGCAAATAAAGGGAGTTATGAGCGAGCCCTTTGGTTCACTTGATGTAATCCGAAACTTGCATGACAAGCTGGGTTTGCTCAGATGAAATGAACAATAAGAAGCAAAACAAGACTGAAGACAAAGATTAAAGCAAGAACAAGATACATTTATCAGAATAAATCATTTATATTTGTTATATTTATGTATAGAATTTTATTTAAGTACTTACCCATTTTGTTTTATTTCTAACATTAACTTATACTGATTTAAAAGTCTAATATTAAAATTGAATTATTCCAGGCTGGCATAAGATGCCAGTCAGAGATAAGAGAGAGAAAAATTTACCAACTGCTACTACTACTGTAGATAAGTAGTTATTCTTAAAATTCTAAATGGGCAATGGGCTAACAACCTATCATAATAATAATAATAAACGTTTATTTTCTCTTCACAAAAGCAGAGAATTGACAAAAGTGTTACATTATGATAGGTATCAAGTAACTAATTACTTATCTCTATTTCGCAGTCTTGTTAGGTCATAGTAGACTTTGTGAAGAGACTAGTCCCTGAAATAGGTCCCGTGAGGACCTGTGCTACAGGTGACTAGGCTCCTCCCTTGGAATACTTTTTATAGGAATTGCAGGTATACTTACGAGTTTTGCCTAATAGATTAGTTTATTGTATGTGCTAATTGAGTTTAAGTATTTTAAATTGTAGGCGGAAGCACTATTCTAAATACTAAATTAAATTATGGCTGTTTAGTTAGCGTGAGTGTCAGTGTACTTGTGTGATTTGTATGTGTTTCTGTAGGCAAGGTCGATGTGTATGGGACGATCAGGGATAGTGTAGGAGATAGCGGTATTAGGGGCAGTTGTTATTAGCTAATTGGATTTAGAAGGGTTATCATGAGTTTTGATCATGACCTCATCGTATTGCTAAATATGGTCTTTGTCTTGTAATCATTTTATTTGCTGTATACCAGTCATAAAGTCATTCATGATAAGTATGTCTGTATGTTCTTAATTATTTATAAGGAAAACCCTAATAAATAATGTAAAAAGCAAGTTTTAAGCAATAAATAACTTTTGCCTTTTTGACAAAATTGTGCTTATATACCACTATTGGACATGAGATGGTAAAAATAATTCAATTTCCTTAAGAATCTGCCAATATAAGACTGCATAAACAAATTCACTTTTAGGCATTTACCTCTAGATGCCATGGCTACACCCCATTTGGCCCTGAGACCCTCTGCTAACTAAACAAAATATTCTCCAGTACCAGAGAATGCTTCAATAAGTTATGAAGGCCTTAATCCTTATTTTTATAGGTTATGAATACAATTTATTTTCTACTCCATGTGTCATTACGCGTAGATGTTTCGTTAAAAGTTACTCATGACTTACTTTTTATTATTCTCCTATTTGACACAAAAGCAATTCGGGCATTGTGACCAATTTTACGAATTTGCAAAAGAAACTGTCAAAAAAAATGAATTGGGAAAAGTAATGTCGCTCGTGAAACATATATTTATTGCGCTAATGTGGCCATTTTATGATTTTCGATGTAATTCATATCTGTATCGTCTGGTGAAAAAGTCAGAGTGGCCGTTTTAAACCCCCTGTTTGTTGTCTCTGGCTTGTTTTGGTGATGAGACTGCGAACACGTTCAAATCCTTTACAAAAAAATATTATTTTTACCTGTAGCGGGAGCGAGGTGATATGCTCGACCGCCACAAAGGGAAGATCTTCCCGCCGGGCATGGTGTTGCGCCTGGGGAACCGCGGCTCCAACGGTGTGTCGTCGGCAGTTGTATATTTGCAGCGAATCGGGCGAACTCTGAGATCGAGATGTAGGATACTCTGCTGGCGCCATCTCATATGCTTCTTGTGGAATATATTGTCGGTTGTCTCTTGATTGTAGTTACTCGTAGTGGCCGTAGAGGTCGCCACATACCGGTTTTTTTATTTACGTTTAACAAAATTATTTCTATCATTTTTATTTAAATATCTAAAAGTTAGTGTTATTTACTTTGTTTTCATTTGATTATGTACATAATTTTAATTTGATATTGACCATTAAAGATGGCTAAAATTTTAATGAGTGCGAAAAAAATTGTGAATGAAAGTTTTGTACGGATGTCTACGTCTGGTTTTCGAAATTATATATAAATCGTAAATTCGTGAAAACATAAATGTTTTTATGTTTTTAATGCTGGAAACCCAGCAACCACCTGACAAAATATATCCATCACTTCATATTATCGTGCTTTTCCGAATTGCCGTGATAAACAGTTATTATACGATGGTAACGACTAGTGTTTGGAAGTTAATTTTATTGTGGGCTTCATCGTACAAAAGCACAGTGTCTTGTCATAAATATATTTTATCAATAACCATGTCGTAAGTAACATTTTAACTACATACCTATTTAAAGTTTATATTTAGATAATTATGTGTTAAAACTTGCAGTTTCTTCACTAAGTGCTATTATAAATAACAAAAATAAATACAGATAAAGTAAGTTCGAGACTAACTCAACGAGATAAAGGCTAGGTTTTAGTAAGTACGCAGTGATTGTAGTGCACAAAGAATTTTATTACAAAGTATGGGTAGGTATTTGATATTCGTAGATTGCGACATGAATCTAAACTATTATTTTCTTTCAAGTATTCTGGTGAAAAAGCGAACCAGCCTAGTAACAGATCTAGCCTTGTAAAATGCTTGGAATTTAACATTCTGCCATTTCATTGGTTCAATTACAGGTTCCAAAGGAAGCTGTAATCCTCTGGCTCTCTCAGTCTTGTTTGTATTTAATAATAGGCTCCAGTGAATCCTGTCTTGTATTTTTTAATTGATGTTGAAGCGTTGTGCGCGAGGTGTTAAATGACCACGAACTTCAGCTTTAGAAAAATATAATTTATTAAAAATAACTCAGGGTGGTTTCAGAGCATAGTAGGGCTACTATGCCGGTCGTTCTGATCACTTGCGAAAGTAAAGGTACTGTCCTGGAGTCCGGTGCTGGGAAGTGGAGTGCAGTGGATGCCAGATGTTGTGGGCTGTCCAGGACTCGAGTAGGTGGGTGTCTATGAGCCTAGGTCTTTCCGTGGGAAGGTCGTAGTATCCGTACGGGTATTCTTAAAGTCCGAAACTGGAACCCTGGAAGTGATCGATGTCCATGGTTAGAGAAATGCCCAAGAAATGTTGACCAGCCATTGCCACGAGAGGTGATGATGATGTGAAATGATGGTGACGGACGTACCTACTTTTACCTAAGTGCAATGACTGTGGCTGCTGGACATCATTAAGAACAGAGTTCACAATATGAAATTACTAATTATAAAAAAAAAGATAAAAGTCTAGTGGGAGAAATGTTCTAGAACAAAATTTACTTTTCAAACTGGGCGGTAGTTGAAGACTGCCACGCCCGGGCAAAATCTACGAAACTAGAATCAGTATTACTTATTAAAACATTACTAGAAACACTACAACAAGTTAGCAATCCGATTTAAGATGTATCTAGATTCTAGCCAGTGAGGTTACCTATACTTATATACTAAATTTAAAGAATAGTTCGCCACTTACCGAATTTCGGGTTTGAATAGCAACTTCACGAGAATCTTTAAACTAGGTGTAGGTACTGTACCGCTTAGGATTGGTACCTCAAATTCACTTTTTGAAAATCACAACGTATAGTGAAGAACGGTCTGGGATGAAAACGTATATACGTGTGTCTCGCAACAAGGAAATGATGCCAAATGATCACCGATTGACCGGTAGCCGCTCGCCGGTGCATCGAGACAAAGGATCTCAACTGCCTACATAAAAAACGCTGCATGTCGCAGTCACTATTGCGAATTCAGACATTTTTCTTGAGTTGACCAACTTCTGCCGTAAGTACTTAAGTAGTGTTGAAAGTTAATTTGTTTTATTTGTAATATATGTTTATTACTATTTAATTGTAAATAAGTTTAGGTAGGTTTTAAAAAATATTTTTTTTTGTTAAGTTTAGGTAAAGTTTTAAGTAAAAATGTTTAAAATTGTAATAAGTTTATATTTAAATTATATTCAATTACCTAAGAATGTGTACTACGTTACAATGTCATCATGGTACTTCTCAGAGAGTAACAAAAGAATCCTGTAAGACAAAATGTATAAATGTATGTAGTTGTAATTTTAATAAATAACTTATACTTAAGAATGTGTTGTTATTTGTTATCGTGTGTGAATAAATATTTTACAAGGATTAGCATTGTTATTACTTACAAAAAAATATGTTACGTAAGTTGGAATAACTTACTATTTTTCACATAAGTTGTACTAAAATAATGAAGTAATATATCTTACTTTGTTTTTGAAATCCAAATTTTTAATAAAAGGTATTAAGAAGGATTAATTAAGGTCCCATGGTAGCGTTACTTCAATTATCTACTAACTGTTTTGTAAAAATCTAAAGTAAAGAAAAAACATATTTACATTCACAAGAAAACCAACTAAAATCCTCCTTATAAGTTACTGGAAAGTAACTTTTTAAGGATCGCTTTATTTGACACTTGTGACGCGCAATAATCGTTTTCGTGCTGTCAAATAGACGTGATGGTAGGAATAGTCCATACAGAAAAAGGTAAATGGTTTTGTGACGTCAACCAAAACAATTCTGTTTAAGGGCTGCTATAAAGGTGTAACGGTAGTATTAAACAATACAGTTCAGTTTAAGTGCTGCTTTAAGAGATAACGGTAGGATTCCTGCTCATCTCTGACATATTGCGACTTTTGAAGCGTACGTTAACGACTTTTTGACATGTAGAGTTGGCAACACGGTATCCCCGATGACCCCGATCTCTAGTTAGTGTTGTGGTCTGTGGTACATAACTGTGGTTGTGCTGTGGTTACTTGCGGAGATCTCGGGTTCTAATCATATTAATTATATGGTGGTTGTGTTGTGATGAGTGTGTTTAGTTTATCGATTGTAAACTAAAATCTATTTGAGTGAAAACTCGTCAATAAAGAAATTACTATCCTGTATCTTAGTGATAAATGTCCTATATAGAAGGCATCTGTAATTTGTGAGATATTAAGTTGTTTTGTATGTTGTAAAGATAAATGCATACCACCTTACTTAATTAAATAATTGATTTTGTTGAACTTTATCATTATAGGTGATTTTGTAAAATGAAATAGGTGTCACCTGCATGCCTACATGGATACCAAAGGACTAAGTATGTCCGAATCAAGTAACATGTATAGAAAAGAATATGTGGATACTTTTAGTTCAGTCAATGAAAGACCAGTGGATGACATTTCATTAGAATTCTTTTATAAACCACATACATTAACACTTTTTGCGGTTTCAATTGCTTCTGTCATATATACCGCATTTGTAAGGTAAGAATGTAGTTATTATAATTTCTGATTTGGGCTGAGCTTGAGCTTTCTTGATTTGGATTCCTACCTATTACTTCATGTGACAGATAAATAACTAGTAAACACACTATCTCCATGGGACTCCGCAGAGTGAGAGTAGTACAGGGGGTAAGGTTAGTGCACCAAACTTCAACACCGTGCAGAACTTTATCACTTTTGTTTCAAAAGCTAAAAATAGGATTTTAAATTGACATATCTAAATCGAAAAAAACACTGCAATATCTTCACCTACTCCAAAAATTTTTGTAAGTATATTCAGGTCAGGGCGACCCTCCAAATCCTCGAACAGCTGTGTAGTATTTTTTTTAGCTTTAGTTGATACCGTAAGGCTGGCTGTCAAACTTCTCAAAAGCTTATTATGAGTAAATAATAAGTCCGATTGATTGAGTCCATCAGACAGGAATAGAGTCAGCTAGACTTGAGTCCGTCAGACTTCAGTATAGGACTCGAGTTGGTCAGACTCGAGTTGGTCAGACTCGAGTTGGTCAGACTCGAGTCTAATAAAATGGGTATTCGAGACAACAAGTCCACTGAAGGAATTAAGATTGTCTTGAGCAACGCAATACTTGGTACATCATTAACCTGATCCGTGAATTGTTGAAGAATCTTATGACTGATCTGCAATATAGTAAAAAACCGCATGGCGGGTTTGGAGTGAAAAGTGCTGCAGTTTGAGACTGTGCCTCCATTGGTCAAGTTCAGGGACTAAAAGCCACCTAATTATGGTACAATATTGCGCGCTGTGTACAAAAAGCAATTTGAAATAGTGGCTGCTGCTAATGGGTGGGCTTACTGCCAGGATCAGGCAGCACCTTTGAAGAATTGATGGAGGCACTTGAAGCTAGTTACGGAGAACGGCACTTGACACATACCTTGACAGAGTTCAGCGCCTAGAAGGTTTTGAAAAGTGGGCACTGAAAATCGAGAAACTGGTGCGCAAAGCCTATGCTTGATTGAATAACAGTATGTTGAACAGTAAAATTTTAGAATTCTTACTGGATGGAATCCGAGATAAAGAAATATGGTTGCAGTAACCTTGAGACATCATACTCTACTCAGAGACACATTTACACATGCGCTGTAAGTTGAAGCACTGTGGCAGGACATAAGTGCATAACTTGCAGATAATGAGGAAACAAAGGTGCTGGAAGCTCGGTCGAAAGAGATGTCTTCAACTGGGCCTATTTGTTACAGATACAGTAAAAGAGTTTATATACAGCCCAGCTGTCCGAAAAAGGATTGGCTAAAGTATTGGATTCATGAAGTTGCTTGGAGACAGAAGACTTCGATTTGTGGAAGGAGTCTTGAAGGAGAAGATAAGTGAGTAAGGCGAAGCCCGAGTTCACTAAATAGTAAATGAAGCGAGTCACATCCGACATTGAACAGTAGAAAAAAATTTAATTGTAGGTCCGTTGAGACTGTCGTAAAACTTGTTGATGGGACCATTTCAGTGGTTTTAAGGAAGGAGATTTGGTTTTGCTTCACAACAAGATTTGCCAGAAAGAAAACCATCCAAAATCACAGACGAGATGGAAAGGCCATAAAAAGTCATCACTCGAATAAATGACGTGCCCTATCGGATCCAGCGACAACTTGGGGGACATTCGAGAAGGTGGTTGTTAGGCGTTCGACACTGTATACCTACTGGTAGAAACAGTGACGCTCGGGACGCGTGTCTTTAAGAAGGGGGCAGTGTCGCGAACGAGATAGACGAATATACGATTATACGCGAGCGGAGCCGTATAGAAATATGTCCGAAGAAGCTAGGTCTTATAGCATAGAGGCTAGAATTGTTTGGCCGGTTTTCGACTCTGTTGCACTCACACACATACCGCCGCCTTGACGTTTTCCGTCATCGATCCGTCATCGAAATACATACCCAATTTGATATCGAAACAAAAACCTTTTTTTTGGCTCGAACTTTTTTGTATGTAACTTTTGTTATCATACATATAATACATAAGTATTACGAAATGATCGAACATTTCATGAAATGGTCGCATTTCATGAAACGGCCAACTTAATTTGACCAGGTCATGAAATGGTCAACGTTTCACGATTTTGTCATCCACGTTTGGCCGGATCGTATAAACTGGCTCAAAAAAACAAACAAAAACAAAAACTTGTGTTAGAGCGCTATAGGTAGGTTAAGGTTGCGGCGGGGTGGCCCTTGGGCCACCCCAAGCCGCACAACATGAATGTATAGTGTAAACTAAAAATATAACAATTTTACGATATAATTAACCATTTTATGATCCGCCCAATCCACATCACGATGTGGCCAGTAGCCAGTGCAACATTTCATGAAATGCGAACATTTCATTAAATTCTCGATCATTTAATGAAGAGATTAAATTTTCGATATTTTAGTATGTAATATATGTGTCGTACATATATTACATACTAACTGTAGCCTATGTCACCCAGATAATAATGACGAATCGATTGACATCTCCTTTGTCAAAACTGGATAAGCGGTTCAGATGCTACGGTGGATGGAACACACATAGATATCCACGTACATAGGTACATAGGTACTCGTACATACTTATATACTTACACTTATAGTTTACAACCTCCGAGGCGTAATGGTCAACACGCTGGACCGCCAATCTGGAGGTTCTGGGTTCGATCCCCAGCCAGGGCAAGTTGGAAAATAGCCTTTTTCAAATTTTCCTGGGTCTTGGGTGTTTATCTATATATGTATTTATAATAAAATATAGTATCGTTGGGTTAGTATTTCATAACACAAGCTTAAGCTTACTTTTG
Organism: Acrobasis suavella; assembly: GCA_943193695.1. Classification (NCBI taxonomy): domain Eukaryota; kingdom Metazoa; phylum Arthropoda; class Insecta; order Lepidoptera; family Pyralidae; genus Acrobasis; species Acrobasis suavella. Next base: position 12,745,902 of record OW971929.1, read on the forward strand.
GGCTAGCTCAGTCTGTGTGATTTGTCCGTATATATATATATATATATATATATTATAGTCTGCTAAAACCATTATCCTTCCTCTTGGCTTTGTCTTAGTTGTGTAACAAAACAAAATGCACTCAAACTTAAATACGTATTTCTTTTTTTACAGGAATGAAAATAATGTACAAGAAAACATATGGGCTGGTATTTGCTGTGTAGTGTTCTTTTTTCTCATCATATCAGTACTTACATTTCCAAATGGACCATTTACGAGGCCGCATCCTGCTGTCTGGAGGATTGTTTTTGGGATGTCTGTATTATACCTTCTTGCTTTGATATTTTTACTTTTTCAAAGCTATTCAACAGTATATGACATCATGTATTGGTATGACCCCAAGCTACGAAGCTTTCATATTGATATGGATAAGGTAAGAAACTGATTACTTATATTTGTTTTTAAGCATATATCCAGTCAACAAAATATTACTTCCAAGGTCATATTCAGGAATTAAAACTTGCTTATGTAGTCGAAAATTATAAGAAACCTGCTTAGGAAGATAGCTGACTTGAAGCTTTCTCAGAAAGGCTTTGGATTTACCTGAAAAATCAGACAAACCCCTGTACAATGCGGCACAAATGTGTTGAACAAAAATGGCGGACTTCAAAGCATTTTTGTACAAATTCCCGACACGTAATTTGAACCAAAATGGCATTTTGTTTTTTTTTTCAACTTATTTGTGTCGCATTGTACCTAAGCTATTTATAATACTTTTTCATTCGATTCAAGTTGATGGTGTTGACGTTAATTCATAAAGGAGCAAATCCAGATGCAATTCAGAAAACAATGTAAAAAACGTCTACTCGTATACTTATCGTTATTGTTATTTAAAACAGAGTTACATAACCGAAATTCAAAGTATTTTTTGGTCAATTTTCTCTTTATGAGAATATTTATCAGCTATTTCTATCATTTTCCAAAACGAGAACGATCCATCTTTATATCCGTTATAGCAGACAATGATAAGTTTATATCCCCTTAGGGCTAATGATCCTTCTGAAACTAGGCTTAACTTTTGGCAAAAGAGGTAGGTAAGTTCTCGTAACTCAATACCAGATCAAAGGTAGGAAAACTCGCAATAACTCCTGCGTGACCACGGGGCCTTATTTCCACCGCATTGGGAGGATCCCCACATGTTTTCCGGCCAGCTTAACGCTCTGCTTCTCCGCTGGCGAATATGCATGCCCAGTATCGCATCGCTCAGCTCACGCCGGAGAGGTGGACATTGCTCTTAAGAAATCCTGGCCAGTTTCGGCCTCGGCGACTGTACCGGGCAAATCTTGATGAACGCCCGCCTTATAACTCCAGTGGATGTCCTAATGTCAGCGACACGGGCAATGCCATCTGTTCCAAGATACACGGCTTCAATCCTTCCTAATCTCCACTTTAATGGAGGAAGGTTATCTTCCTTAATCACGACTAGTGTATCCAACTTTAAGCCGCCCTTGCAGGAGCGCCATTTGACCCGATGTTGCAACTCCGAAATATATTTCTTACTCCATCTTGACCAAAAATGTTGACGGAGTTGCTCGATGCGGTGGAATCGAGATAAATGACATTTAGAAACGTTCTGATAGTCCTGATGCGGCAGCGAAGTAAGGGGTCGCCCGGCGTCAATGGGGTATAATCAGTTCGGCTGCACCAAAATAAAATACTGAATGCGCCATACTACAAACTTTACACCAGAGCCACTTTTAAAGAAACATGTAGTACAAGGGTTCTAATGGGTTCATAAACTTGTAATGTTTTATTTTTCTAAAAGGTGATAATATAATAAATTAAATACATTATTTAGTATTATTACCTTTCTGTACATGATATATTTAATATCTTTGAATATTATATGTTAATATTTGTTTTTATTTTCCACATGACAACTAGATACCAAATAATAACACAGAATATTTAAATTAGAACGATTCTAAAAACTGTAGGCATTCGTTATGATATGTTGAATTAAGTAATAAAATGGTATGTCGAATTTTTGTAGCGATAAATATTGATTATTTTAATGATGAATAAAGATATAGTTTCTTAATAGCACAAAACAAAGAGTTAAAGAATAGTAGATTGTGCTACAAGGGGATAAAGTAATATTTTGATGGCGAGGGCGCTACTTCGAATCCAGAGCGAAGCGAAGGATTCCACAGTTGAATCACGAGCGGAGCGAGTGATTCTACGATGGAATTCTGATACACTCAGGATTCCACCGTAGAATCACTCGCTGGAGGAGTGTAGCGAGATTAAAATATTACCGTACCCGAGTAGCACACTCTACTTTTCATCTCCATCTATGAGAAAAACTAGCACATTTAAAACAGAATATTAGATTGGGGAAAAAGTCTTTTCGCATATAGTATGTATGAACTTGTAATAAAACCACTTTGGCTATACCATTTGTACCTGGCTGGTTTTGGTATCATTTAAAAGTTTAAATTTTAAAGAAGATAATTCCAAATTCAAATTAGGAAAATGCGTGATTTTCATTTGTTTTTCTCACCGTCAAGATGAGTGAATCTAATGAAGAAATTAGATACATTTTAAATTTTACTACCAAAAAGGTAAAAATGCAACGCAAGCCGCGAAAAAAATTTGCGATGTTTATGGACCTAGTGCAGTGTCTGTGAGAGTAGCACAAATTTGGTTTAAGCGTTTTCAATCCGGAAATTTTGATGTCAAAGATGCACGTCGCTCTGGTCGCCCTGTTACGGATAAAATGTATGCTATTTTTGAAAAAGTGGAGCAAGATCGGCATAGCAGTAGTTACGACGTAGCTGAAGAACTGGGAATTGACCACAAAACAGTTTTGGCGCATTTGAAAAAAAATGGGTACACAAAAAAGCTCGATATTTGGGTACCTCACGAGCTCTCTGAAAGAAACCTATTGAACCGTGTACTCATTTGTGATTTTTTATTACGACGTAATGAGACCGAACCATTTTTGAAGAAATTGATAACTGGTGATGAAGAGTGGATCACGTACGACAAGAATGTGCGAAAAAGGTCATGGTCAAAGGCCGGTCAGGCTTCACAGACTGTGTCGAAATCCGGGTTAACTCGCAATAAGGTGATGCTGTGTGTGTGGTGGGATTGGAAGGGCATTATTCATTATGAGCTGTTACCACCAGGCAGGACCATCGATTCAGAACTCTACTGCGAACAACTGATAAGATTAAAGCAAGAAGTTGAGAGAAAGCGGCCGGAATTAATCAACAGAAGGGGTGTGGTTTTTCATCATGATAACGCTAGACCTTACACATCTCTAACCACTCAGCAAAAATTAAGAGAGTTTGGCTGAGAGGTGTTAATGCATCCGCCGTATATAGTCCGGTAGCGCTAGGTTTTTAAGTTTCAAGAATATTCGATTTTTCGCATATAGTTTCTAGACCCCTTGACCAACCTAAAACATGACGTTGTGTCATCTTCGATGTTTGCTTAGGTAGAAATTTAGGTATTTGCCTTTTCGAACATTATGAGATGAAAAGAAAATTAGAGATGAATTTTTCACTTGCATGACAATAACTACGTGGTGTCTGATGTACAAAAGCTTTTTGTGTCATCATCTGGCCACAGGATCAGTGTCATTTCACGAATACTTAATATTTCACTCAAATAGCTCTTTAAGAATATTAGAATTGGATAAATAGGTATTACACGCCATAGAGCTCTAATATATGTGTTTCAAAATGTATTGTGTCACATTTCATCCACGATATCTTATTGTATTTTATTTTTTTAATTCAATACTCTGTAAAAGACACAAAAGATTATTAGTGTTATTAGAGTTTCGTCTTTTTCATTATTGTAGTGTGATAAACCACAATTCATAGTTTGTGTCATCTCCATCCACGCAATCTTATTATTTGAAAAAAATTAAATATTTCCGCGCCAAAACTCTAGGTGCGCGAAAAGACAGGGCAAGCGTGGGGGCACGCATGGGTGCGCGGGGACGGTTGTGTGCGTGGCATACCGGCACAGTATCTGTCCGCCGTGCCGGCCGCAGCGCGCGTCACTAATTATTTTGGATTTTTAGCTGACTACGGCAAAACCATGAGGAAGGGTAATGATTTTAGCAGTCTATGTATGTGGGTGTGTATGTATGTCTGTTTCCCCGTAGCATCCAAATCGCTTGTTCAATTTTCACAAAAGATACATATACATATCAATCGATTCGTCGTTATTGTCCGGGTGACATAGCTACAATTTGTATGCAAAAAACGTATATTACGAATGTTAAATACAATAAAATTAGAGTATAATATAACATATGACTCGCGTAGTCGGGTATTAGTTTTTTAAACTTATATCTTGTTATTTTATAGCTTCTAACAAAAGCTTCATTTAGAAGTATTTTGATTATTTTTTCCGTATGTGTCAGTGGCCAACATGTTTTTTACAAAGGTTCCTTGAATGACGTACTTATGTGTGCAACAACTGCAAAAGAAGGATCATTTTTTCACGTGTCTTTTATGTTAGTAAGTATGTTTGATTTATAGGTAGAAGTGTATATTGTTTGTTCTCCGTGTGTCTGTTCTACCTAACGATGATGACCGGCACTACTGTAACCTTAGCAAGAGTGGGTTCTTATGTGCTGCTTCTGAGAACGCGAGAATCTTCTCGTGTAAGATTTGTACAAAATGCTATGTTAAAAAAAATAGGGAGGTTGTTCACTATTTTGGTTATTTATTATAAGCATGGGTTTCATTCAACCAAGCTAGTAAATGCAGTTCTTCCTGTTTATTTTTGACAATGAACCTATACAAACTTGTTTAGGTATACGTACATATACTCAATTCACACAAACACAAGTTTATTTGCCAGGAAAATTAAAAAATATCCTGACTTTCAATAGATTCATATGTAAACGCCATCTAGTGATGGGTGGAGGAACTGTATAGTAGAATGAATATCCGTAGCAACATTTGACAGGAAAACTACAAAACGGTCCAACCGATGTTTATCAATCATAGCTAAGAACCACCTATTATTATACTATTTATTATTCTGTGGTAACGTAGATATGCACGTAGGTTAGTATTTTGTTATAATATAAGTGCTCTGAGTTTTTAATTTTGGAGTTTTTGCACCAGCTGTCAGCACCACCTGTAAGTTGACTGGTAGAAAAGGCCTACGGCCTTAAGTCCATCAATTACAACTTCATGTAATAAAGTTAAATAAATAAACTACCGCAAAGCCGCATTGAAATCGGTCCATCTGTTCGAGCGCTAAGATACCACAGACAGGCACACAGAGAGACAGACGGACAGACTAAGACATTAGCGTCAAACTTATAATACCTCTCTTTTTTTCGGAGGATAAAACCTCACAAACTTGGATACACACTTGTATATTATGTCACATTTTAGATTTTACGCACAAACCCACATACATACAAAATTACTTACCGACATACTTTCACAAACAAATTAGGCAATTTGTAACACACATTTCCCTCCTTCGGCAGTCGGGTAAAAATAAGCTGTGAATAAAATTACGCAAGGTACATCGAACACGCAATAGTAATGTAAAGATGGGCGGTGAGCAAATATAAATACCCAATCTACCCATTTGGTGGGTAGATTAAATTATATATTATAAGTAAATTCTTCGCATCGCCTGTCGGAAAGCGCGTGCAAACTAGTGATGTCCCGCATTAAATTACCGTTACCAGTACTTTAATATAGGGGAATTTTGCCAGTAAGTTTCTATTGTTACCGGTAATGTTCACAAATGCTGGTAATATTGATTAATAGGTATCGTCTTGTTAAGTCTTGTTAATTTATCTATGTAATATTGCTTAAAATGCGCATGTACACTCTTCCAAGCTGCTTCTCTTCCCGCGCAGATCGTAAAAGCTGTTCGAGGGAATAGGCGAAAATGCGAACCATGTTAATAGGTGATGCGGCGAGCAACCCATTATTGTTTCGATTCCTAGGGATCCATAGCAAACCCTTATAGTTTCGTCGTCACTGTCTGCGGTTTTACTCAGAGACTATGAGTACTAGAAAGCTGTAATTTGGCAAATTATCACTCTCATGTTGGGAAACGCTTTTCTCTAAATCGTGTTTGGGACAAATAGCAATAAAAATACTATGTATCCCAACTACTTCTGCTTCAGAAGAGAGATGTTTTTTACTTTTGCCAACATACCTACATCCAAAAAAGAAACAAATTGACGACAAACAGAGAAAGAGAAAGAGAGAGAGAGATAGAGATAGTAAACTTACTTTTTATATTCCCAAACAGAAACTTGTCAAGAAATTTACTAAATAACTTGATAGTAACATAGAGAAAATACCCAGAAAGTTACTGTATGGTAAGTTACTCAGATACTTTTTCGAAACTTATTCGGTAAGTTACTTAGTAAGTTTCTCGAAACTTACTCGGTAAGTTACTAGTAATATTAGGAAAATAATATTTAGAATTATAATTTTGGTTGCATTTAAACTAGAAGTGGTAGAAGTCTTATCGTATCACTGATAATCACAAATTAAATATAATAAAAAAAAATGTTTTTCTATGTTACCTTATATTACTACTTTTTGGGAATGTTAACAGTAACGTTACTGGGAAAATACTCGACTTGATTAAGTTACCGGTAATGGCACATCACTAGTGCAAACGCTATAATATGCTTAAAATTCAGGTACACGTCACATGCGATACTAAAATATATGAAACCACCATACTAATCATACAATGAAAACAGGCTGCTTTAACTTATTATAAGACCTTAAATGAGATGTCAACGTACTTGTATGAGCCTTACCTTCATATAAAAAATAGAGAAGTATTTTTTGACTGCTCGTCCAAGAGCCAAAACTACTGATTTTGGGGTTGGTCTCGAAACAAAAGATATTCGTTTTGAAAAGTTCTTCGATCCTCCATCAACTCGTTATAATTATAACATTTCCCACAAAATAGTTTGCCGGATATTTATCCGAATTTACCCTTTGTATGGGAACAGCGATCTTGAAATAAAAAAGCAGGTTTCTGATCCTAGGCACCCTAGGCACTTTATGGAGCTCAACCCTATACCAGCCGACTTGTAAGCCACAATAGTTTTGTTAATACAACACCACTTAAAGGCGCAGCAAAATCCTCCCGGCTCCAACTGTGGCGCAGCAGACATCCACCCCCTCCTGATTTCATTCAACCATAGGAGGATAACATAGTTATTTTTTTTTATTAAATTTCATTTGTGATTATAGTTATCCCGATAAGACTTCTACCACTTCTCTAGTTTAAATGCAACCAAAATTATAATTTTAAATATTTTTTTCCTAATATTACTAGTAACTTACCGAGTAAGTTTCAAGAAACTTACTGAGTATCTTACCATACAGCAACTTTCCTAGTAACTTACCGAGGAAGTTTCGAGAAAGTAACTGAGTAGCTTACCATACAGTAACTTTCTGGGTATTTTTTCTATGTTACTATCAAGTTATTTAGTAAATTTCTTGACAAGTTTTTGTTTCGGAATATAAATAGTAAGTTTACTCTCCTCTCTCTCTCTCTCTGTGTGTCGTCAATTTGTTTGTTTTTTGAATGTATGTTGGCGAAAGTAAAAAAGATCTCTCTACTGAAGCAGAAGTGGCTGGGATAGATAGTATTTTTATTACGACGAAACTATAAGGGTTTGCTATGGAACCCTAGGAATCGAAACAATGATGGGTTGCTAGCCGCATCACCCATGAACATTGTTCGCATTTTAGCCCATTCCCTCGATTCCCTCTAATATGGTTGAGTTTAACGATGGCTGATCCGTGCGTCAACTCGTGAACGGGTGCTGCCGGGAGGGACTGGTCTGCTCGGCTTCGCTTTTTTTTTTGACTACTTATTATTTTTTATTACGCAATTTATGTTTGTTTACTTGTTCGCAAGCATTACATGTTATAATGTGTCAACATTGTATTATATTATAAGTATCTATTAATTAAAAGACAATAATAATAATAATAATATGACAAAGCCCTTCTGGCGAGTAGGCGACCAATACTGTGAAAATGAGTTTCTTTCGGCGTTTCTTCTCAGCAGTGGTCGTTACGAAGCGCTGGTATCGGTAGCTTTTCTTTAAAAATAAATTAAATTTTAATATACTTTACACGTAACATAAATTATACTTATTGACGTGTAAAAGTGCCTGTAAAGGTCTAATTACTGAATAAACATTTGAATCTTTTGAATCTTTTACAAAATAATGTCACTTGACATTGATCATATGCATTTTCAACGTGATTTTAGATGTAATATGGCAGAAAAACCGATAATATGAGCGCTATTTGACTCCAAGAAACTCTGACGTCACGCCGTACTATTTTATTCAAATCCCATAGACGATGTTTGTTTGACGTTGAGAAAAAAGTTTTTAATTGGACTTGTTGGAAACTAGCGAAGTATATGCTGAAATAAGTAAAGACAGATCAAATGCTATGTCAATATATTAGTATCCTCATACATATAAGGAGAGTACATTTATTTTACTGCTCAAACAATAGCCAAATTTACTGATTACGGAGTTGTTCCCGAAACAAAAACCCCGTTAACTTGTTATAACATTTCCCACAAAATAATATGCCGGGTATTTATCGGAATCTACCCGTTGTATGGGAATAACATACGAATTAACACGTCTTAGTTTACATGTTTTGTTGGCAAGTGTTTGTCCACCTGATTATATGTTAAAATAAGAAAAAAAGACATCAAATGCGATGTCTTTATACGAGCACCATCATACATATAAGTAGAGTAAATTTTTATCCTACCAAAAACATCCCTGTTAAAAAGGGGGCCAGTTCCTATCGGCTAATTGTTCGGCTAAAAAGAGTTGAAATCCAATCCAATGCCAAGTTTAGATGCACTTTAAAATCGATCATAATCATCTTCGTCAACAGCCTGATCCACTGGTAAACATTTGCCATTCCCAAGACTTGAACTTGGCAGGTTCATTATCATATTAAAGAAATCCTCTAAAAATGCGTTACACTCTTTGATAGATACCATTTCGGCAATTATAAATAAATAAAAAAATCTAATCGTCATAAAACTAACAAAAAAATAAATTATTTATAATACTATCAATTTCGTCGCATTGTAGTACACTAACATGCGTTCGTGTGACCCCACCCGTCCCCACTCGATTTTAAACCTTATTCACGCACCTTTTCTAAAGTCTACTTTTATACGCCGGCCGCCCGCGCCCGCTCAGTGGCTCAGTTGTGTCCGTGGCTGTGTGCGGCGGGTTCTATGACCTCACGGCTCGTAAGTATACACAAGACGTGTGCGCGTCTCAAGTGTTTTGATACTTTGGTAATTTTTCTTACTTTTTGATACTTTTTAATTACTGCATTCATTGCAGTGTTGTTGCCGTACAAAATATCCTTTATGGGAGTATGTTAATAAGTTAAATTAATGCTACTTATTTCAATTGCACCCTGATTAATTTGTCCTTATATATTTATAACTGCAAATGTTTCTTTGCCATACAACATTACATAACTTTCACCTACTACAATTTATTGTCATCCCATGTAGGAATGTGTGAACCCTATTGTTCGCCACAAGTAATAATACTAGGCGCCACCACACCGTGTACCACACGCACTATGCTGTAATAACGATAAACGACGTTATCTCCAGCTAATTAGGCACAGTTGAGTAAACCGTTTTTTAGCAATAGTTTGTAAGTATTAAAGCAGTTCGTATTTATGAAATTGATTATGTCACGAACTTCTTACGGAGTAACATATATTTAAGTACCTAATATGAGCCAGTATTCCGTTATTTGACATAAGTTAGGATTTATAATCTATCTCTTCATAGATTAAATGAAATATCGTAGTCTAGAGTGTGCGAAAACATAACCCCCGCACCGGACACGTTGCCGTTGTCCTTCGCGCGCTGTCGGTCACTTATCTACTTTAAGGGCAAACATGTTTTTTTGTGTTTTATACTTATTTTGTTGATGAGAGTGACACAAACTCAGAATGTCAATCTTTTATGAATTTATGATACTAAATATATAAACTCTAATGATTCTAATTTTCTTTTGAAGCGTATTTTGCTTGGAAAATCAAAATAATTAAAATAAATAAGAATGCCTGGACTAATGTGACACAAATGAATACAAGGGGTATATTTAGTTGTTACTTACATGTTGTATTATTTTTTTCAACACTAATTATCTTTTTGGTACTGTTTTTATATATGGGCCCTTAGCCAGTTTGCAGTGGACAAAGGGTGACACAAATAGGTTTGCACACTAGTCTGGCTACGTTTGATACAATACTATTCCATTTTACAACTTTAAATCAGTTTTGTCGATTCAGTATGGAATTAAACAAAACAGTCACAAATCAATAAATGTCCCGTAACGCAGACCCCGAAAGTGACACAAATCGAAATAATAAGCTCTTTAGATACGACTCTATTCAGAGGCAAGAAATAAGCATATCTAGAGTTCTTGTAAGTTGTACCCTTAAAATTAGCTAGCGCTACCGGACTAATAGTCCTGACGTGGCACCTTCAGATTTCCACCTGTTTCGGTCTCTTCAGAATTCTTTAGGCAGTGTCAGGTTAACATCACGAGAGGACTGCCAAAACTACTTGATGCAGTTTTTTGAAAAGTTATCGAACAAAATGGTACCTACATACTTTAGTTAAATGTAAATAAACTATATTATAAAATGCGAAAATACTTTTTCCCCAACCTATTATAAAGAACAGTAGAACACCTACAATACCTAACAGACTTCAACCGACAATTTGATAAGTACTAACCTTTGTTTAGTGTCGTTTTTATACAATAAATAAAAAGAAAGCTTTTTTCGAAGACCACCAACTTAAGATAAAAAGTTCCCTTTGTTTGCGTGGTCCTTCATATCTTTTTATTTTTATAAGTAAACTTGACAACTATTCACTATGTATTGGCTTAAACTCACGAAAAAGTATTCACATTTACATAAATATTTACATTTCAATAAAATTGTATTCACATTTACATTTCAATAAAAATAACCTAAAACTTCTGTATTTACTTGAATCAAAGGGAAAGATTTTCTTCTTCTGGCAGATCATTTCAGAATATCTCCCTGTTAGAGGGCATCAGCCTGACGAGCTTATTAATAATTTGGTGTTTCTTTTTAATTTTTTAAGCCCTCTTGGGGTATCTTCGCTTGCTGGTACTACACTTTCATCGTGTCTTTGCATAAAATCTACTTCTTTATACTCATCTTTGAAATTTTCCTTAATAAACATTTTCCTAGATCCTCCCTGAAATTTTACTTCCACAATATTTTTTAATTTTATTTCTTGTATATCATCATTTTGGCGGCGAGGTGTTCGCTTTTTTTTTGCCACTTGTGAAATATATTAACTTGGATGACCTTTAAGTTTCGTCGTGACCCTTCTACAGTTTGTTCAAAATCCGTATAGTCGTATCTTTTTTTTAATGCTTGTTCAATATTACCATGAATTGAATCAGCTGTCATGTGTGTATGCCCTTTAGTCAAATATTTAACGGTAATGGATTCAATACTTCGACAAGCAACATGAGAATCGACAAAAGTAACCATTGCTGTAAACAAGAACCAATTTTTATTTTGCGAAGTACAGTTGTCGCACCAAATAATAAAGTTTTCTACATCTCGTTGTTCTCTTATAAATGCCAATAGCGAGTCAATTATTTGAGGGGCATCCCGGCCTTGCAATAGCTTCGTGCCAGAGGCAACAAAAATTCTGGACTGAAGGTTTAATGGCAGCAAAAGTTTCATTAAAAACAACCAAACGGCTGATGAAGAATGTTTCTTTTACCTTTGGCATGTTAGGCAGCAGAATTACTTTTTCTAGATCCATTGTGAAAATTTTTAAAGATCTGCTTTCGTTTAAATCTTTATCTTTTCTGTACTCGCTTCTTTGGCTTTTCTAGAATGCTCTGCATATTTTATTTCTTCATCTTGGGGTATGCTCACCCCACTTTCTTGAGTTTTTTTTTTTTGCAATTTGTCATAAAAGGCACATTCAGCGCAAATATCACTTTCCCGAAATGAAATCCCAAGGTCGATCAAATATTTTCTGTAAGTTTCCTTACTGCATGCTCTTGGGTGCTTAGATTTAAAGTCGGCATAAAGATATTTAAGTGTTAAATCTACTGGCATAATATCTGATATTTGGTGCATTACAACGTCGGTAGTGCGCTTTACATGGATGGAATGAATTTATGTTTCTATAAGTGAATAGTTACATTGTTTAGTATTTCTTTTCCTTCCTCTATTTTCTTGCACTTGGCTGAGCAGTGGGGCCTTTCGGCTAGCTTTCCGTAATTCCATTATTACCGAGTCTGATGTATAACCAAGAGTCTTTAGAAAAAGAAATAAGCATACTTTTTCTTCGTTATCATCTTTTGGTAGGAAATAGTTTCTAGTTTCTTTTTACCCGACTACGGCAAAGCAAAAGGAGGGTTATGATTTAGACAGGCTATGTATGTATGTATGTTCATCTGTTCCCTCGTAACTTCTAAACTACTTATCAGAATTCGACAAATGACATATCATTAGAAGCGTCTTAATTGTCCGCTGGTTATAGGCTATATGGAGTTTCACAAAATCTAATGTGGCGCCCTCTAGCGAACAAAACATACAGAGTAAAAAAATAAAGTTAAGATAAATATGCCGTGTTTGGTATCATTTGAAAGCGCTTTACTTGTACATTTTGAATATATATATATATATATATATTACTAGCATTTGCTTGTGACTTTACCTGTATTCATGGGCTGATTGCATATAATTCACATCTTTTCGTTCATAGCTTCTTTACTACTTATCAGAATAAGACCACTGCAGTACCATTAGAAGGACCTTGATATTCTGTTAGTTATGAGCTATAAAGCTTGTCACTTGTTAGTATTGCGCCCTCTAGCGGACAAAAAGTTCTATGTTAGTTAATATCAAATTAAAATAAATATACCGTGTTTGGTATCACTTGAAAGAGCTTCACGAGTACTTTATGCTTGTACATAATTACAAGAATGCTTTAATGATGTTAAATATGAGCGATAAGAGTAAAGCGCGGATCACGGGAACTGTGAATCGCTTTATGCAATGTAGAGCAGTTGTTGTGAAATTTTAAAACCATAGAGGGATTGTTTATAAGTGCCTTGGATCATAATAATTACTTAAAAATCCACATGACAGTCGATCGTTAGCAGAATTAGATAGATTAAGAAATCTTCCCAGGTCCTCTTATTAGTTCATCAATTTAACTTTTGTTAATATTATGCGCCACAAATACACTTTTTTACCAAAATAGTACAAATAATAAAAAGTAAAAAAACTTCAACCCAACTACGACAAAAAACGTTGTCAAAGTGCTACGGTAGGTAGGTATATGTAACGTGTGACTCCGCCTTTCCAAACATGAAAATTTATCTCTACATAGTGAATATTGCATACTTTAGAATAGTATTGTATGACATTATTGTCAATTTACAACGAAGGCATCTTGGTAGAGTCTACTGTGTCCATTTACTTGCAACTACATTAGCAACTTTGTTCAGTTCAATATTCTGAAAATCTTGTTTTATACTTTTTCAGCGTCGTTTTTTGTCGTAGTTGGGTTTTAGTTTTTTTACTTTTTATTATTTGCGATAAGTATCTCCTTTATTACGCACTCTACGTCTTTGTATGCCTTTTGACCTGACACATGAAGCAAGCCATTTCCTTCTAGCCGAGTAGTCCAAACCCCAGTAAACATCATAAATGTGGCGACGATCGTTTTCGCTAAACTTAGTATTGCAGTTGTTAGGACAGTTAGTACACATGTCATTGCGCATGGGATGTTTGGATTTTAATTTGTTTATTTTTTTATTTTTATTTTTATTTATTGAGAAAACCAACAGCATAACAACACTAAATTACAAACTTATTTAACAGTAACAAAGCCAATAATAGGTTTCCCTAGCTTTAACAATTATTTAATCGATATCGGTTAAATCAACGCAATACCTATTACATAGTATATCTATATGTCGCAGATGGATGAATAAAAGGGGGCAGAGCGTGGCGTGATCGGCATCTGATATCTCAAGTGACGTGAACTACCCACTTAGTTACTTACAGTACGAGAACAGACTATAATGTCAGGATGAAAACTTCACCTTACCGATGCCACCACATAAGAGACCTTACGTGAGCCTTATAAAAATGTGACGGAATTCCAGTGCTGCGCCTCCGCACTTGAAACATGAATTCCAACCACCATGTCTGAATTCCCTGGCCCCACAGAATTGAATACTGTGTATACACCTGGGCTTACCGTCTTGCTAAAACAAACTGTCATTGTAATAAATCGGTTCACCAATCCACATCTATTACAATAATCACAATTAAATGAGTCATGGCCAAGCCACAGCAAACTACAAAAACGAGTTGTGCACAATACGGCCGCCTGAACAAGACTGTCCCTGTCGCTAGGTCGACCGGTCTTATAACTTGTTGCTAACGAATATTGCCATTTCAAATCCAACCGTTGCATTTTGTAGTAAACAACTTTCTCTCTGCGCGTGTAAAATCATAAAAACGGGAATTTTACATTGAACTCATACCGCGTCCTCTATTCTTTCTTCGTCAACTCTAAAATGACATTGACACGGAATTACTGCCAAACGTCATCGAATTATTCAAAGTAAAGGAATCTAGTTTTATACAGCCATTGCATATTACGCTCCGACACGGCCATTCTGACAAGTCACACGTCCCAGTGTGACGCATTTGAAAATAATTGAACCTAACTACAATATCAAATCATCTCAACTCGGCCTATCCTGATCAAACGATTTAAGACAGGGCTTAAAACAAACTCTTTTAATAAACCAAAACCTTTTTCTCTAATAATTAAGCTTACATCATTACTAGGGATAATCACAAACTTTTTACCAACTATGAAATGACCACTGACCATTATTCACTCACTATTCAACCACACTTCAAAGAATTAACCATTCTTAAGACTCTACTTGCTCTGTTAAATTACTCCTGTCGACTCTATCGATCATGGTCATCTCTATCACCTAATTCGAGCGATAAGACTCATGCCACTTTTACAAAGAGACGATATCTCACAAAAACAGTCGTCGCAATTGCCTAATTCGAGCAAAAGGACTCATGCCACCTTCGCAGAGTGACGTAATCTCAAAAGCGGTCGTTTTATCGCCTAATTCGAGCAAAAGGACTCATGCCACCTTCGCAAGGTGACGTAATCTCAGAAGCGGTCGTCCTATCGCCTAATTCGAGAAAAAGGACTCATGCCACCTTCGCAAGGTGACGTAATCTCAGAAGCGGTCGTCATATCGCCTTATTCGAGCGATAAGACTCATGCCACTTTCGCAAAGTGACGTAATCTCAGAAGCGGTCGTCCTATCGCCTAATTCGAGCAAAAGGACTCATGCCACCTTCGCAAGGTGACGTAATCTCAGAAGCGGTCGTCATATCGCCTAATTCGAGCAAAAGGACTCATGCCACCTTCGCAAGGTGACGTAATCTCAGAAGCGGTCGTCCTATCGCCTAATTCGAGCGATAAGACTCATGCCACTTTCGCAAAGTGACGTAATCTCAGAAGCGGTCGTCCTATCGCCTAATTCGAGCGATACGACTCATGCCACTTTCGCAGTGACGTAACCTTGCCCCGCTCATCGATTGACGATCACCACGTTGCCTCCCCAGAGCAAACAACTACAATTTAGTAACTCGACTAAATAGTGGTCAATGGGCTCACACTTACTCATTCGCTTTCAATTTAATGCCCGGAAAGTATACTGATCTCTAAAGTACTTGAACAGGTGCAAAATCGTCATAAATGGAAAACACTCATCACGTCACTCACCAATCGGCAAATGGCTGAAGGGGAAATACGACAAAATACATCTTAACTGGGTAACTAGTAGTCAACAAAAATAAACCTGTACAGAGCCATTTACAGTGGTTTTGCTCTAAGGCTATCGCAATAAGAATATTGTTAACGCATTTGCAATCTAACCTATTTGGTATAGACTTCCTAAAAATAAAAGTGGTATTGCTTATCGGATTATTGTAACGTGTTTGTAAAATCTTTTCGAAAAGTAAATTATCAGAATGATTACTCGTCTTGAACTGTCTAGATTAAAATTGACTCAAATAACGGGATTTTACTTCAAACAACACAGTAAGTTTCCTTACTGCATGCTCTTGGGTGCTTAGATTTAAAGTCGGCATAAAGATATTTAAGTGTTAAATCTACTGGCATAATATCTGATATTTGGTGCATTACAACGTCGGTAGTGCGCTTTACATGGATGGAATGAATTTATGTTTCTATAAGTGAATAGTTACATTGTTTAGTATTTCTTTTCCTTCCTCTATTTTCTTGCACTTGGCTGAGCAGTGGGGCCTTTCGGCTAGCTTTCCGTAATTCCATTATTACCGAGTCTGATGTATAACCAAGAGTCTTTAGAAAAAGAAATAAGCATACTTTTTCTTCGTTATCATCTTTTGGTAGGAAATAGTTTCTAGTTTCTTTTTACCCGACTACGGCAAAGCAAAAGGAGGGTTATGATTTAGACAGGCTATGTATGTATGTATGTTCATCTGTTCCCTCGTAACTTCTAAACTACTTATCAGAATTCGACAAATGACATATCATTAGAAGCGTCTTAATTGTCCGCTGGTTATAGGCTATATGGAGTTTCACAAAATCTAATGTGGCGCCCTCTAGCGAACAAAACATACAGAGTAAAAAAATAAAGTTAAGATAAATATGCCGTGTTTGGTATCATTTGAAAGCGCTTTACTTGTACATTTTGAATATATATATATATATATATTACTAGCATTTGCTTGTGACTTTACCTGTATTCATGGGCTGATTGCATATAATTCACATCTTTTCGTTCATAGCTTCTTTACTACTTATCAGAATAAGACCACTGCAGTACCATTAGAAGGACCTTGATATTCTGTTAGTTATGAGCTATAAAGCTTGTCACTTGTTAGTATTGCGCCCTCTAGCGGACAAAAAGTTCTATGTTAGTTAATATCAAATTAAAATAAATATACCGTGTTTGGTATCACTTGAAAGAGCTTCACGAGTACTTTATGCTTGTACATAATTACAAGAATGCTTTAATGATGTTAAATATGAGCGATAAGAGTAAAGCGCGGATCACGGGAACTGTGAATCGCTTTATGCAATGTAGAGCAGTTGTTGTGAAATTTTAAAACCATAGAGGGATTGTTTATAAGTGCCTTGGATCATAATAATTACTTAAAAATCCACATGACAGTCGATCGTTAGCAGAATTAGATAGATTAAGAAATCTTCCCAGGTCCTCTTATTAGTTCATCAATTTAACTTTTGTTAATATTATGCGCCACAAATACACTTTTTTACCAAAATAGTACAAATAATAAAAAGTAAAAAAACTTCAACCCAACTACGACAAAAAACGTTGTCAAAGTGCTACGGTAGGTAGGTATATGTAACGTGTGACTCCGCCTTTCCAAACATGAAAATTTATCTCTACATAGTGAATATTGCATACTTTAGAATAGTATTGTATGACATTATTGTCAATTTACAACGAAGGCATCTTGGTAGAGTCTACTGTGTCCATTTACTTGCAACTACATTAGCAACTTTGTTCAGTTCAATATTCTGAAAATCTTGTTTTATACTTTTTCAGCGTCGTTTTTTGTCGTAGTTGGGTTTTAGTTTTTTTACTTTTTATTATTTGCGATAAGTATCTCCTTTATTACGCACTCTACGTCTTTGTATGCCTTTTGACCTGACACATGAAGCAAGCCATTTCCTTCTAGCCGAGTAGTCCAAACCCCAGTAAACATCATAAATGTGGCGACGATCGTTTTCGCTAAACTTAGTATTGCAGTTGTTAGGACAGTTAGTACACATGTCATTGCGCATGGGATGTTTGGATTTTAATTTGTTTATTTTTTTATTTTTATTTTTATTTATTGAGAAAACCAACAGCATAACAACACTAAATTACAAACTTATTTAACAGTAACAAAGCCAATAATAGGTTTCCCTAGCTTTAACAATTATTTAATCGATATCGGTTAAATCAACGCAATACCTATTACATAGTATATCTATATGTCGCAGATGGATGAATAAAAGGGGGCAGAGCGTGGCGTGATCGGCATCTGATATCTCAAGTGACGTGAACTACCCACTTAGTTACTTACAGTACGAGAACAGACTATAATGTCAGGATGAAAACTTCACCTTACCGATGCCACCACATAAGAGACCTTACGTGAGCCTTATAAAAATGTGACGGAATTCCAGTGCTGCGCCTCCGCACTTGAAACATGAATTCCAACCACCATGTCTGAATTCCCTGGCCCCACAGAATTGAATACTGTGTATACACCTGGGCTTACCGTCTTGCTAAAACAAACTGTCATTGTAATAAATCGGTTCACCAATCCACATCTATTACAATAATCACAATTAAATGAGTCATGGCCAAGCCACAGCAAACTACAAAAACGAGTTGTGCACAATACGGCCGCCTGAACAAGACTGTCCCTGTCGCTAGGTCGACCGGTCTTATAACTTGTTGCTAACGAATATTGCCATTTCAAATCCAACCGTTGCATTTTGTAGTAAACAACTTTCTCTCTGCGCGTGTAAAATCATAAAAACGGGAATTTTACATTGAACTCATACCGCGTCCTCTATTCTTTCTTCGTCAACTCTAAAATGACATTGACACGGAATTACTGCCAAACGTCATCGAATTATTCAAAGTAAAGGAATCTAGTTTTATACAGCCATTGCATATTACGCTCCGACACGGCCATTCTGACAAGTCACACGTCCCAGTGTGACGCATTTGAAAATAATTGAACCTAACTACAATATCAAATCATCTCAACTCGGCCTATCCTGATCAAACGATTTAAGACAGGGCTTAAAACAAACTCTTTTAATAAACCAAAACCTTTTTCTCTAATAATTAAGCTTACATCATTACTAGGGATAATCACAAACTTTTTACCAACTATGAAATGACCACTGACCATTATTCACTCACTATTCAACCACACTTCAAAGAATTAACCATTCTTAAGACTCTACTTGCTCTGTTAAATTACTCCTGTCGACTCTATCGATCATGGTCATCTCTATCACCTAATTCGAGCGATAAGACTCATGCCACTTTTACAAAGAGACGATATCTCACAAAAACAGTCGTCGCAATTGCCTAATTCGAGCAAAAGGACTCATGCCACCTTCGCAGAGTGACGTAATCTCAAAAGCGGTCGTTTTATCGCCTAATTCGAGCAAAAGGACTCATGCCACCTTCGCAAGGTGACGTAATCTCAGAAGCGGTCGTCCTATCGCCTAATTCGAGAAAAAGGACTCATGCCACCTTCGCAAGGTGACGTAATCTCAGAAGCGGTCGTCATATCGCCTTATTCGAGCGATAAGACTCATGCCACTTTCGCAAAGTGACGTAATCTCAGAAGCGGTCGTCCTATCGCCTAATTCGAGCAAAAGGACTCATGCCACCTTCGCAAGGTGACGTAATCTCAGAAGCGGTCGTCATATCGCCTAATTCGAGCAAAAGGACTCATGCCACCTTCGCAAGGTGACGTAATCTCAGAAGCGGTCGTCCTATCGCCTAATTCGAGCGATAAGACTCATGCCACTTTCGCAAAGTGACGTAATCTCAGAAGCGGTCGTCCTATCGCCTAATTCGAGCGATACGACTCATGCCACTTTCGCAGTGACGTAACCTTGCCCCGCTCATCGATTGACGATCACCACGTTGCCTCCCCAGAGCAAACAACTACAATTTAGTAACTCGACTAAATAGTGGTCAATGGGCTCACACTTACTCATTCGCTTTCAATTTAATGCCCGGAAAGTATACTGATCTCTAAAGTACTTGAACAGGTGCAAAATCGTCATAAATGGAAAACACTCATCACGTCACTCACCAATCGGCAAATGGCTGAAGGGGAAATACGACAAAATACATCTTAACTGGGTAACTAGTAGTCAACAAAAATAAACCTGTACAGAGCCATTTACAGTGGTTTTGCTCTAAGGCTATCGCAATAAGAATATTGTTAACGCATTTGCAATCTAACCTATTTGGTATAGACTTCCTAAAAATAAAAGTGGTATTGCTTATCGGATTATTGTAACGTGTTTGTAAAATCTTTTCGAAAAGTAAATTATCAGAATGATTACTCGTCTTGAACTGTCTAGATTAAAATTGACTCAAATAACGGGATTTTACTTCAAACAACACAGCAATGAAATGGTAGTTTTAAAATAATATTACGCACATAGTAAAAGGTGAAAAGCCGTCTTAAATCATGTCTTTACCATAATCATGACCGTTGTAGACCCGCTGACGTTGTCGTCACCACTTTATCATCATCATCATCATCACCGTTATCACCACCTCTTTATTAATGAT
Source organism: Acrobasis suavella (assembly GCA_943193695.1). Taxonomy (NCBI): domain Eukaryota; kingdom Metazoa; phylum Arthropoda; class Insecta; order Lepidoptera; family Pyralidae; genus Acrobasis; species Acrobasis suavella. The sequence goes on from OW971929.1 coordinate 12,766,432, forward strand.
GATGAAGCCATCATCATCACCAACTCTTCACCATCGACAATCGTTACTAGTTGGCAAATAACATTTTGTTTTGTCGTAAATCAAGAAAATAATGAAACCATTACTAAGCAAATCTCAAATCTCCAATACTGTCAATACATTACAAATTACATTTATACATGACACATTAGATGGATATTTTTTTTTTATTTATTTAACTTCATACACAAATACAAGTGTAATGGCGGACTTAAAGCCTAAGGCCTTATCTACCAGTCAACCAAACGGGTGATGTAGAGAATGACAGGGGTAGTGCAAAACTTGAATATGTACATGGCGAAAAAAAAACTATATGTCAAAACAATAAACTACGTACAAAAAAATACACACTATTAAGTATATACTATGATAAACAATACCTACATATACTACATAAATACACTATCTATCTGACAGTTTTTGAAGAAAGTGTGCCTTCACTTGTTTCTTAAATGAAAAGCGGGTTTTAGCCTTCCAGACATCAACTGGTAAATCGTTCCATAGTTTGATAGCCTGGACGATGAAAGAATTTGTAAAGAACCCACTCCGGTGAACTGGCAAAAATAGGTTGAAATTGTTAGAGGAGCGAAGATCTTTGAGATGGGTATCACCCTGAAATTGAAAATTACACTTGAGGTAAGCAGGAGTAGCGGGTTCAAAAAGAATCGAAAAGAGAGTTGTAAGAATGTGCAAGTTACGCCGTTGACGAATTGGTAACCAATGAAGTTGGGAGCGGTAAGACGACACATGATCATACTTACGAAGACCAAAGATAGATTTAAGGTTGTAGATGATTCCTTTGTAATCGTGTCAATGTTAAACAAAGCCGACACATGATTTAGTATTAACAAACGTTTATTATCAAATCTATCACACAAAAGCTTCCATGCCACCGCGTAGTTACTGGTGAAAATTTTATTGATTGAATTACCACAGCAGCAGAACCTTCCAAAGACACACGTAAATAATGGAATTTGTTTATCTCGTCTATGTCATTGTTATCGTGGATGAGACTCGTAAAGGTATCACGAAACTCTAAATAATTATCATAAGATCCACAAAATTTTTGCAACTGAATTGTAGGCAACTTGACAAGCCTCGACTTACTCGCGCGGCTGTTCTTGTCACTATCCATACATTCTAGTGACTGCGAACCTACAGTTTGCAATCCCTGGGCCGTAGATAATGCCTTAAAATACAAAGATTCGAACTCAGACCGATCCTTAAATTGTTCGGTTACGGTGTCACTAATACATTCCAATTGTACCTGCACCTGATCGTACTGCTCATAAAACGCTTCGATTTTACCCGTTCACAACTGTAATTCCCTGCCCTCGGAACTGCTAATCGGCTCACTCCTGCCAGCATCGCCATCAGTCAATTAGTTTAAATAGTAGATAAATATGGTCAAACGTCCTTTAAAACTGGCTCGCTTCTTAATCAAATCTTTTTCATCAACCATTTTGGGAATCGGGTGTTGTCGACCTGGAATTTATATAAATAAAAGGTAAACAAAGGGAACCAATCTCAACCGTATAGTTTATTATGTACCTAAGTGACTTATAGCTCAAATCTAAGATTATTTCTGTTAGGTATAATTTATGCAGACATAATCATTCAAATTAAATGTTTAGGTAGGTAAGGTAGGTTAATAAGTACGAGGAACTTAGTGCCGGACCAGACGGGACGCAAGTTGCGTCGCGCAACTTGCGTCGCGTTACGCGCTTACATAGCATTTCATACAATTTCTACCAATCGTTCACACGACGCGCAAGTTGCGTCTCAACGCAACTTGCGCTGCGTTACGCGTGCTCGCACGCGCCTGCACAGAGGTCGCGTAGTGTTAGAAAGCGGGACAAAAATGTTTTGTAAAACTTATTTTTGAAATACAAAACCGACCTTGTCTATGGTATTTTAAAAATGGTGGCATTTCACTATATTCTCTTTATACATCGGTTGTCTGGAAGAAATTTGCTTTTAGTGATCTGACCGCCCATGCTACATTTTAACTATTTTTTATTTTTTGGTCTTCAATAAAGTATTGCTTACTCATTTCATTATGTTGGGTACCGTACATTTTTTTTTCTCGTAATTTATAATAATCACCATGGAAGTTTAACTTGTATAAAAGTTGAATGAGGTATTTCACTTAGGGCACCCGTCTGAATGGCATCTGCGCGAATGAAACCTAGTCTATTCCACGAAGGGCACCTATTTTTGACCACGAAGTGAACCTATACATCAGCAGCCTAGTGCTGGGATTTAAATATTTTAATTTTTATCTATATGTATAAAAGCGAAAATTACTCACTCACTCACTCATGTCATCACGAAATCTCGAATACTACCAAGCCAATGAAAATGAAATTTGGTAGGAAGGTAGAGTGTGACTAGGAGACGCCCACTAAGCAAGAATTTTTTTGTAATTCCATCCCTGAGGGGGTGAAATAGGGGTTGCCAGTTTGTATGGAACTTCGTAATTTTTAAAGTGAGACACGAAATTTTTAATTTATTTTAGTAGTTAGTAGAAAATAATACTCGTAATGCATTTATTAGATTTTGAAAATTACATCCCTATAGGGGTGAAATAGGGGTTGTAATTTATATGAATCTTCGTCATTTTTGAAGCGAGACATGACATTTTTTAATTAGTGGTCAATAAAAAATAACAATACAGAAATTACATTTTAAAAATTGCATTCCCTGGGGTGCATTAGGGGTTGCGAATTTATATTATTATTAAACTTCATTTTTTGAGTGAAAGACAAAAAAATTGAGACAAATAGATCATTCGTTCTCTTTTGCTCTAGCAAATGACGGGAACGGGAACGGGAACAGGACGTAAAAAACCAATTAAAGATCCTATTAGAACCATTTTCGACATCTACGCGAACAAAGTCGCGGGTAACAGCTAGTTATGAATAAAAGCAATATAATTCACTAAAACGTTAATTAATTACGCATACATTCAGACATATTAACACGTCTTTATAACATTCGGAATAAACAGAGCCCGAGGCCGTCAGAACAAAGGCCATACGAATTACGCATATGTACTTAGTACAAAAGAATTGTGACTAGGTGTCATTTAAAGAAAAAGTTAAAAATATATTAGTACCTACATTTTATTAAAAACGAGTAAAAAAATTGGCAATTTTGCATCTGCTGTGCTCATCTTGGACAAAAATGTAAAAATAAAAAGTCCATGAAAAGCACCTGCGGATATTAGGTGTCCTATGTGGAATGGTCTAGGTGCCATTCAGATAGGTGGCCTTAGTGGAATACATCAGTTCTACGCAATCCGATTCCCAAACCACTGTGTGGGGCATAACACGAGGTATAAGGGTCGAAACAAACGAGACGCAAGTTGCGTCGCGTAACAGCGCAAGTTGCGCCGCGCAACTCGCGCTCCGTGTGGCCGCTTTACCTGCGCAAGATGCGCTAAGTACATAATGACGCACACAGATTATTTGGTCAATTTAGCTGGCTAAAAGACAATATTGTCGTAGTGGATTGTCCTGTCAATGGTTTTGTCGGAATAAAGGCAATCATTGTCTAATTGGATTATCCCGTCCGTGGCTTCGTTTGAATGAAGACTCATTGACATGGCAATCCACTAAGATAATGAATTGTCTTAGTGGATTGCCATGTCAATGACGTTGTCTGAATGAAGACTCAGAATGAAGAATGTCTGAATGAAGAATCACTGTCATAGTAGATTTTTCTGTCAATGGTTTCGTATGAATGAAGATAATCATTGTCTAAGTGGATTGTCCTATCAGTGGCTTTGTCTGAATTAAGACAATCATTATCTTAGTGGCTTGTCCTGCCTATGGCTTCGTTTGAATATAGACAATAAAATTTATCATGTCAATGGCGTTGTATGAATAAAGACAATCACTGTCCAACTGGATTCCACTAAGACAATTAACTGTTTAAGAAGGCTGTCCTATCAATGGCTTTGCCAGAATGAAGACAATCATTGTCTTAGTGGCTTATCTTTTCAATGGCTTCATATGAATGTAAACAATGAAGTATCTTAGTGAATTGTTCTTTCAATGGCTTCGTCTTAAGGAAGACAATGAATTGACTCAGTATATTGTCCTGTCAACGGCGTCGTATGAATGAAGACAATATTATCTTGTGGATTCTCCTGTCAATCGCTTTGTCTGAATGAAGGCAATCATTGTCCAAATGGATTGTCCTGTTAATTGCTTCAAAAAGTTAAAAAGATACAGCGCATTAAAATTTCGTATGACATCATGGCGAAGTACGATTTTTACTTAACGGTGACATCGCAAGCCCCCACTCCGGAAATTTGATGCTCTGTGTCTTTAAGAATTTTTACTTTTTTGGTAAACTGAAAATATGGCTACATTATTTTTAGATAATCTAAAAGACGGACTAATTATAATCATGGTATGTTTACAAAATTTCACAAGAATCGGTTGAGAAATGCGATCTTTAGGCGAGAACAGCCGGATAGCCGAAATACATTTAAGGCCAATCTCGAAACTGAGACGCTTCGCTCATTTCGCTCGCTCGGTCAATTATTTGTACCTACCTCTTCCTACTTCCTAACTGTGGGAGTTACGGGTTTGGTCATCCCGGTCCTTTGAAAAGCTTACGGGGGTGAAACAGACTGAGGCCCTTGGACCTTCGACCATACTCGAAGACTATAACCATAAACACATGATAATGAAATATATAAATATATAATATTGCTTTCATTACCTAGTGAGGTGCCTACCTACTAAGTATGTAATCATATGAACTAGTAGGTATAAACATAACTGCCTGGACTTTATCTACCAAAAATTTATAATAAACATTCAAACATTCGAAACTCTTCAAACATTTGCCAAAAATTAAACTTTCACACTGCACGTACATATCAGAGGGACCTACCTATTTTTAATAACGTTCATTGCCGGTTGATTTCCTATCAGAAATCGGCAATAAGCGGGAAAAAGATACCTATGTACCTACTGCGAGATGAAAAATGAAACTTTAAACGAGCCGTAACGAAACCATAGTAACACATACGGCGCTTCGGCGACACCAGGCTCACAGCCAGGCAAGAGCGAAATAGAAAACGGTCTATCGCGTGTCGGTGTTTGCACAAAGAGTTCAAAAGTACCGCTTTCGTTTTCGACTGTCGCGGTCGGCTATTATAAAAGCCGACAAAGAAGCTATACCGCGGACAAAGAGTACACATAGTACAGATGCGGCAATTGGGTATTTTCCTAGGTCGATATTAGGTACTGTTCAGAAAATAAAACGTTACAAAATAATGTTACTTGTTATTGATCATATACATGTTCCATGTGATTTTTTATTTATTTATTATTGCAGAAAAAAATATATTAAGAGCGCTATTTGACTCTATGAAACTATGACGTCACCTGCCTTTATTTCATACAAATCCTGTAGAAAATGTTTATTTTGACGTTTAGATATATGCGTCCAAGTGCGAGATGGACTCGAGCACAAAGAGTTCCGTACCATTAATCTATAAAATATCACCTTTGTTGTATGGGAGCCCACTGAAATATTTATTTTATTCTGTTTTTAGTTTGTAGTCATAGCAGCAATAGAAATACATTATCTGTGAAAATTTCAACTGTCTATCTATCACCATCACGCACGGTTAATAAGATCCTGCCTGGTGACAGATAGACAGACGGACGGACAGACGGACAGCGAAGTCTTAGTAATACGGACCCTATTACTAAGAATCCGCTGTGCGTCTGGTACCTTTTATTGAATTTGTATGAACTTTTCCGAGTACATTTTATAAGTTGGTCGCTTATAACTTTTTGATTTGTAAACCCTACTTAGCTCTGATATTTTTTCCTTCAAACTTGGTTATAATTATATACAACTACTGTTAATTTTTTCACATGTCCATATATAACCGTTTAATAGATAGAGGGCGGGGGACACTTACTCTAATAAAAATTTGCATAATAAAACCAAATATTTCAAAAACGGATTCCGTAATCAAAAAATGAATTTGACAAGCTCACAATATTTTTAAAATTCCTTTTCAACAACAAACCACGCGATGGTTTGGTCGAGAAAAAAAATTACTCTTACTTTACTTGTATGGGAGCTAACAAAATTTTTTTGTTTCCAATATTTTATTTTACCACTTTTTTGGCATGATTAATATACATACCTATACCAATACAATTGATAGTTTTTTTTTATTATTTGTTTTATAATCTACAAGCAATGAACTATATTTTGTACTTTTTTCAAAATTTTAGGATCAGTAGTTTCGGAGATCAGGGACAAATGGTAAATTTTCGTCTTTTTTCATGAATAAAATCAAAACTATTTATTTTACAATAATAGCAAAAATATATTTGAGATCCTAATTACGAGACCTTTCATTTGTATATAACACAGTAAGGTTTGCAAAACTTATTTTTGAAGTGAAAACTTCTTTAGCGGCGTTGTACACTGTTTTTGGTATGGGTAAAAAATGTTAAACTTGCGTCAGGGCGTCAAGACACGTGACCTGATCGAAAATTCGTAAGACGCGTGGCGCGGCGTAGGAGAGGAAGTAAGAAAATGTATGCAGGCGCCTGCTGTTTCGTTAAGGCGGCACAGGGCGCTTGCGCTTCGTATGTTTAAGTTACAGCTTGCCACGCGCATCCATGGAAATGCACAACGTTAATTTTCACTTCTGCCGGCACTCCCGGAGTGCAAACCGTCGTTTTTTTTTTAATTTCCTTATTTGACCCTCGAAAATGACCCTTATTTAAGAAAACACGACGGGTTGCACTACGAGAGTGCCGGCAGAAGTGAAAACTTGAATATCAACGTTGTGCATTTTTGATATTTTGGAATGGTAAGTGAATAATTTTGCACGAATTGCTTTAATTATCAGTATATAAGTACTATCATTTATGAGGTAGAATACAATATTTATTTATTGCGGTATCGTACACAAACATGACAATTTATATTACATTAATTAAACACTTTATATACACGAATTTTACGAATACACAGCACTGTGACCACTACACAGACAGTCGAGCCATCAGCTGTCTCTGTCACTATCTATAGATGCGCGTGGCACGCTGACATAAACACACACGAACATCGCGCAAGCGCCCTGCACCGCCTAAACGAAACAGCTGGCGCACGCATACATTTTCGCCGCGCCGTAGAAAGAGAGGGGATACTTCCTCTCCTACGCCGCGCCGGCTGTCTACTCTCCATCCGTCATACGAATTTTCGATCAGGGTCACGTGTCCTGACGCCCTGACGCAAGTTTAACATTACCCATTACAAAAAAAGTGTACAACGCCGCTAAAGAAGTTTTCACAGCTAGTTCAAAAATTTTATTTCCTTATTATTCCTGTAATTTAAAAGCAATAAACTATATACTGTGTTTTTTTCAAAATTGTAGACTCAGTAGTTTCGGTGATCAGGGTCAATTTTCGTCAATATTCGTCTTTTTTATGAATAAAAACAGAACTATTTATTTTATAATAATAAAAATAATATATTTGAGATCCTCATAAGGAGCCCTTTCATTTGACAAATGACACGGTAACTTTTTTTTAATTTCCTAATTCCTTCCTCGAAATTGACCCTTTAAAAAATTTACTTTACACATCTGTGCTTGGGTCATAAGATTACACCATTCTACCGAATTTCACCTGATTTGGTCCAGAAGATTTAGAACAAATTGGATGTGACAGACGGACGGACAGACAGATGCACAACTTGCATCTGTCTGTCCGTCCGTCTGTCCGAGTGATCCTGTAAGGGTTTCGCTTTTTAATTTTTTGTTCGGAAACCTAAAAATTGTAAAAAAATTGACCACATGGGTAAAGCTGTGGCCTGTGGACTACAGATAGTATTAATATATAAATATATACTGGTGTAGTACTAAGTGGATTAAATGTGCAAAATCATAAAGTTCTGAAATTAGTTATTTATCATTTGTGTGTTGCAAAAACTGGACACAATAGTAAAACAATTTATTTATACCTGGATCCGGTACAGCCACACACAAAAGGTTAAGATTTATACCAAATACCAAGAAAACGATAAAATCTACGTTCCTCATCATTTTGCTTTCATTCCGCGCTTACCGCTCCCCCGTCACTCTGAATAGGTAATTAACTGGGGCATCTCGCAGATCGCCTTGCACCTCAGCCGCCTCGAGTTTACGAAAACCTCACCTTAAGAAGAAATTAATTTTAGTACTTTCAATCAAGCCATTTAAGCTGAAGGGGATGCTTAAAAAATATATAATTACACTCGAAACACATAACCCTTCTTTTGGTGCACTTAAATAAAAATGTTTTGCTGTGTAAATGTACACATTGCAATTTTCTATGTCTACTGTCGCATTTGTACTGTATGAATCTGTCTGTATCTACTCTATGCCGGCGGCGGCTTTGACCTCTTCTAGTATTCGACGGCGACAATCGGAAAAAGAAGGCGGTGCTTCTTTGATTCTTTTGAGTTGCATAAGCCGACACGCAGCCAACGACATGAACATACTTAAGGTGTTATTACACTATCCGATTTTAAGGAACTAACCGTAAAACCGTAAACCAAAATGGTGGTTATCGGCGCAGGTACAAATAATGCGCCGACGACGGCCGTTCTAGTTCAATTTACGTGTCGAGAATTTGTACAAAAATGCTTTGAAAACCGCCACTCTTGTTCAACTTATTTGTGTCGCATTGTAAGTAGAGTTAGAATCGCCGGTGATTACACAATCTTTTACTCGCATTCTAAATCGTACGCCATTTTTGAAAAGTGGAGTTGCCTAAACGATTGCTTTTTCCATACAAATAACCTATCGTTTAGCGACTCCACGTTTGAAAAATGGCACCAAAGATGACTGATTGATTGATGATGATGATGATGAAAAATAACGAATATTTGATGGTTCATAACTTTTTAATGGCTTTTATAATTATTTACTATTCTGTATCTGTACAGACAAAATGTATAATGAGACAAAACGATATCATGTTAAACTTTGCATGTACTGTATGTGTCAAACAGTAAAGGAAATCCCCTCCGAAATTTGTATAGAAAAAGTATCGACTAGTTCACACTAAAAATTGGATAGTGTAAAAACCGCTTTACTTCTTTCTCGCTCTTGCCTCGTGTTATGCCCCACACAGTGGTTTGGAAATCAGATTGCGTATACATAGAAATGAAATTTTGGTTTTTGTTTGGATTCTTTACTGATTCAACTGATGTATTTTACTAGGGCCACCTATCTGAATGGCACCTAGACCATTCCACATAGGACCTAATATTCGCAGGTGCTTTTCATGGACTTTTTATTTTTACATTTTTGTCCAAGAAGAGCACAGCAGATGCAATATTGCCAATATTTTTACTCGTTATGGATAAAATGTAGGTACTAATATATTTTTAAATTTTTCTTTAAATGACACCTACTTAGTCACAATTCTTCTGTACGAAGTACATATGCGTAATTCGTATGGCCTTTGTTCTGACGGCCTCGGGCTCTGTTTATCCCGAATGTTATAAAGACGTGTTAATATGTCTCAATGTATACGTAATTAATTAACGTTTTAGTGAATTGTATTGCTTTTATTCATAACTAGCTGTAACCCGCGACTTCGTCCGCGTAGCTGTCGAAAATGGTTCTAATAGGATCTTTAATTGGTTCTTTACGTCCCGTTCCCGTTCCCGTCATTTGTTAGAGCAAAAGAGAACAAATGATCTATCTGTCTCAATTTTTTTGTCTCTCACTCAAAAAATGAAGTTTCATAATAATATAAATTCGCAACCCCTAATGCACCCCAGGGGATGCAATTTTTAAAATGTAATTTATGTATTGTTATTTTTTACTGACCACTAATTCAAAAATGTCATGTCTCGCTTCAAAAATGACGAAGATTCATATAAATTACAACCCCTATTTCACCCCTATAGGGATGTAATTTTCAAAATCTAATAAATGCATTACGAGTATTATTTTCTACTAACTACTAAAATAAATTAAAAATTTCGTGTGTCTCACTTTAAAATTACGAAGTTCCATACAAACTGGCAACCCCTATTTCACCCCTTTAGAGATGGAATTTCAAAAAATTCTTTCTTAGTGGGCGTCTCCTAGTCACATTCTACCTTCCTGCCAAATTTCATCTTCATTAGCTAGGTAGTTTTCGAGATTTCATGATGAGTGAGTGAGTGAGTAATTTTCGCTTTTATATATATAGATAAAAATAAAAATATTTAAATCCCAGCACTAGGCTGCTGATGTATAAGTACACTTTGTGGTCAAAAGTAGGTGCCCTTCGTGGAATAGACTAGGTTTCATTCGCGCAGATGCTATTCAGACGGGTGCCCTAAGTGGAATACCTCATTCAACTTTTATACAAGTTAAACTTCCATGGTGCTTATTATAAATTACGAGAAAAAAAATGTAACGGTACCCAACATAATGAGTAAGCAATACTTTATTGTAGATCAAAAATAAAAATAGTTAAAATGTAGCATGGGCGAATGGCAATGCCACCATTTTTGAAAGACAAGTCCCATAGACAAGGTCGGTTTTGTATTTCAAAAATAAGTTTTACAAAACATTTTTGTCCCGCTTTCTAACACTACGCGACCTCTGTGCAGGCGCGTGCGAGCACGCGTAACGCAGCGCAAGTTGCGTTGAGACGCAACTTGCGCGTCGTGTGAACGATTGGTAGAAATTGTATGAAATGCTATGTAAGCGCGTAACGCGACGCAAGTTGCGCGACGCAACTTGCGTCCCGTCTGGTCGGGCACTAAGCGAGAAAGAAGTAAAGCGGTTTTTACACTATCCAATTTTAAGAGTGAACTAGTCGATACTTTTTCTATACAAATTTCGGAGGGGATTTCCTTTACTGTTTGACACATACAGTACATGCAAAGTTTAACATGATATCGTTTTGTCTCATTAATCTCATTATACATTTTGTCCGTACAGATACAGAATAGTAAAATAATTATAAAAGCCATTAAAAAGTTATGAACCATCAAATATTCGTTACTTTTGCATATTTTTACGCAAATCATCATCATCATCATCAATCAATCAGGCATCTTTGGTGCCATTTTTCAAAAGTGGAGTCGCTAAACGATAGGTTATTTGTGTGGAAATTGTTTAGGCAACGCCGCTTTTCAAAAATGGCGTACAATTTAGGATGCGAGTAAAGATTGTGTAATCACGAATGTGTAATCACGAATGTGTAATCACGAATGTGTAACCCCAGCAAAATGTTGCGCCTTAGAGAAATGAGAGTATTACAGATACTTGGTTCATAGTAAGCCTCAATATGTTCAAATATAGCAAAATTTGTTCATGTTGTATTTTTGAAGTTATTCGAGAAAAACTGATTTTGCTGGAGTAACCTTACCCCAGCAAGATGTTTTTCAAAAAAAGCATTTAGCCTAGAATCAAGTATATGAAAAGACAGCTGTTAATAAGTTGTAAATGTATACCGATAGCAAAATTTGTTCATCTTATACTTTTTGAGATATTCAAGATTTTGCTGCGGTAACGTTTTGCAATTTTCCATATCTCAAAAACTGTTTGTAGCAGAATTTTGAAAAAAATACTGTTTATAGGCCTTAGTATGTTCAAATTTGCTTAAATTTAAGTATTCCGATTCATCAACAAATATCGAAGTAATTTATTATTTAAAAAAAACGGAAAATCCCGGTTTACTCGTAAACTAGTGCATTTACTAACAAATAAAAAGCAGTTACATATACGTATGATATACCCTTCTAACGTGTACAAATTTGGATGAACAAACATTGCGCGATATGAAGATATAAAAGAATTTCATCGAATTCCTAGTGGTGTGACTTTGGCCATCGAATACGCAGTGCTCTCTAAACACAAATAGATAATCTATAGTGAACATATGTGTTAATTTTGTTACAAAACTTGCCTGAAAATTTTGGCTTCAAATCTCGGATAGAATAAAAGTTATTAAACAAACAAGAAAATATCATCAATTCTCCTACAAACCGACTAAATAACGGAGGCTACGAAAAAGCGACCGTTTCATACTTGGGCGTAACCATCTCAAAAAAATGGTATAATAGTCTTTTTTTTGGTAGTACAGTCGCATACAAAAAGGTTCTTGCGTTTGGTGAATAAATAAAATACATGAGCATGATTATTTTTTATACAAACGTTACTCCAGCAAAATCAGTTTTTCTCGAATAACTTCAAAAATACAACATGAACGAATTTTGCTATATTTGAACATATTGAGGCTTACTATGAACCAAGTATAACAAGTATATAAAGTATTACAAATATGTAATACTTTCATTTCTCTAAGGCGCAACATTTTGCTGGGGTTACGCATTCTGTAATCACCAGCGATTCTAACTCTACTTACAATGCGACACAAATAAGTTGAACAAAAATGGCGGTTTTCAAAGCATTTTTGTACAAATTCTCGACACGTAAATTGAACTAAAACGGTCGTCGTCGGCGCATTATTTGTACTTGCGCCGATAACCACCATTTTGGTTCAACCTACGTGCCGAGAATTTGTACAAAAATGCTTTGAAGTCCGCCATTTTTGTTCCACTTTTTTGTGTCGCATCGTACCATCCTACCTAGTTAGGATGCTAAGTAGAGTTCCTTAAAATCGGATAGTGTAATAACACCTTAAGTATGTTCATGTCGTTGGCTGCTTGTCGGCTTGTGCAACTCAAAAGAATCAAAGAAGCACCGCCTTCTTTTTCCGATTGCCGCCGTCGAATACTAGAAGAGGTCAAAGCCGCCGCCGGCATAGAGTAGATATAGACAGATTCATACAGTACAAATGCGACAGTAGACATAGAAAATTGAAATGAGTACATTTATACAGCAAAACATTTTTATCCAAGTGCACCAAAAGAAGGGTTATGTGTTTCGAGTGTAATTATATATTTTTAAGCATCCCCTTCAGCTTAAATGGCTTGATTGAAAGTTCTAAAATTAATTTCTTCTTAAGGTGAGGTTTTCGTAAACTCGAGGCGGCTGAGGTGCAAGGCGATCTGCGAGATGCCCCAGTTAATTACTTATTCAGAGTGACGGGGGAGCGGGAAGTGCGGAATGAAAGTAGAATGATGAGGAACGTAGATTTTATCGTTTTCTTGGTATTTGGTATAAATCTTAACCTTTTGTGTGTGGCTATACCGGATCCAGGTATAAATAAATTGTTTTACTATTGTGTCTAGTTTTTGCAACACACAAAATGTTAAATAACTTATTTCAGAACTTTATGACTTTGCACATTCAATCTACTTAGTACTTCACGAGTATATCTTTATATATTAATACTATCTGTAGTCCACAGGCCACAGCTTTACCCATGTGGTTAATTTTTTTACTATTTTTAGGTTTCCGAACAAAAAATTAAAAAACGAAACCCTTACAGGATCACTCGGACAGACGGACGGACAGACAGATGCAAGTCGTGCATCTGTCTGTCTGTCCGTCTGTCACATCCAATTTGTTCTAAATCTTCTGGACCAAATCAGGTGAAACTCGGTAGAATGGTGTAATCATATGACCCAAGCACAGATGTGTAAATTTTTTAAAGGGTCATTTTCGAGGAAGGAATTAGGAAATTTAAAAAAAAGGTTCCGTGTCATTTATCAAATAAAAGGGCTCATGAGGATCTCAAATTATTATTATGAAATAAATAGTTTTGTTTTTATTCATAAAAAAAGACGAAAATTGACCAAAGTTGACCCTGATCACCGAAACTACTGAGTCTACAATTTTGAAAAAAATACAGTATATAGTTTATTGCTTTTAAATTACAGGAATAATAAGGAAATAAAATTTTTGAACTAGCTGTGAAAACTTCTTTAGCGGCGTTGTACACTTTTTTTATGATGGGTAAAAAATGTTAAATTCGCGTCAGGGCGTCAGGACACATGACCCTGATCGAAAATTCGTAAGACGGATGGAGAGTAGACAGCCGGCGCGGCGTAGGGGAGGAAGTATCCCCTCTCTTTCTACGGCGTGGCGAAAATGTTTGCCTGCGCCAGCTGTTTCGTTTAGGCGGCGCAGGGCGCTTGCGCGATGTTCGTGTGTGTTTATGTCAGCGTGCCACGCGCATCTATGGATAGTGACAGTGACAGCTAATTGCTAGACTGTCTGTGTAGTGGCCACAGTGCTGTGTATTCGTAAAATTTGTGCATATAAAGTGTTTACTTAATGTAATATAAATTGTCATGTTTGTGTACGATACCGCAATAAATAAATATTGTATTCTACCTCATAAATGATAGTACTTATGTATATAAGTATATCATTTATGAATAATTTTGCACGAAAAAGCAATTCGTACAAAATTATTCCCTTACCATTCCAAAATATCAAAAATGCACAACGTTAATATTCAAGTTTTCACTTCTGCCGGCACTCCCCGAGTGCAACTCGTCGTTATTTTTTTAAATAAGGTTCATTTATGAGGGACTTTTTTTTTTTTTTTCTCTTTATTTTTAAGGGCTTTTATCTTAATAGACATGTCAGCCCTATCGTACCCTTAACTAAGGAATTTACGTCTGAGGTATGAAAATTTCATAAAATTTTTTTGCTACTATCGAGCCTGGTTTCGACAGAATAGACTGAGCGATACCGATATCATAATGATTTAATTTTAATTCCCTCATTAGTGAATCCCTTTTACATTTGAATTTGGTACACTCCATTAATATATGTTGGACATCTTCTACTACCCCACATAATTCACAATTGGGGGAATCCGACTTATTTATCAAAAAATTAAATTTATTTGATGCATAGTGTCCAGAACGAAATCTAAAAGCTAACTTCAAAACATTTCTATTAAGCTTTACATCATTAAACCAGGGCACTTGAAGAGGTTCATTCTGATGTGTCTTATACCAAATACCTTTTTCTAGTGATCTCTTATCAAAATACTCTTTCAAAGACTTATAAATCAGTCTGAGATCCAGTCCGACTTGCTTCCTTGGCCAGCAAATCAACCTCTTCATTGCCCCTTAAACCTATGTGTCCTGGAATCCATTGCAATTTTAACTCAACATCGCTTTGATCTAGTTCAGTCAAAATAGAAAGTATATCGTAGGCCATCGATACGCCTCTGATATTCCCAGAGGCACATCGAGCTACATGCTGAAGCGCACTTCTACTATCAGTGAAGATGACGCATTGGCGCAGACCAACATTTTTCACATACAACATCGCGTTTAAAATTGCAATCAACTCAATGGACATAATAGAATTGAGGTGTTTTAAGGCCGATCGCGGTCTGTATAGACCGCGATCGGCCTTAAAACACCTAGAGACGTTTCTGTTGCAGTCATAAAAAGCAGCTCCTGCGGACTCAGTACTCTTTGAGCCATCGGTGTATACCATATGCCAACCGTGATATTTTTCAAAAATTTCATTCATTACATTGTATTTAAGAAGGTTTATATCATATAATCTTTTGGCATGTGTAATAGTTTCTAAATTTAATTCAATATAATGTGTAATATTAATGTTCGAAACCCAGGTAGGTAAACCAAACATTTCAAGCGGAGAAGTTACGTGAACATTCTCCAGCTTTGTTTTTTCATAGCATAATACCAACAGCGGTTTCTTTTTTTTCTTCCAATATTTAAATCTGATAAGAGTACTGAGTTTATTAAGGAGATGAATGGTAACATTTCCTAACATTGACTGACATTTAAGGCAGTATTTGTATGCTAATTGAAGTTTTCGTATATGGAGGGGAGGTATACTAAGTTCACTTTCCATCACATGGATGGGTGAGCTTCTAATAAAACCTCCGATTATCCTCAGTGCTTGGTTTTGGACCTTTTCTAGCTTATTAAAATGTGTTTTCGCACAGTTTCCAAACAAGGGACTTCCGTAGTCCAGCCTACTTCTGATAAGCGATATATACAGTTTTCGAACGTGTTTGGGGTGAACTCCCCAAGTTGACCCTACCAGTACCTTTAAGATATTTAGAAATTTTGAACATTTTTCGCTAGTTTCATTGATGTGTTTACTCCACAATAATTTTGGGTCCAACCATAAACCCAAGTACTTGATACAATCGGACGTAGATAAAGGACAGTCATTTACTTTAATTGTAGGTATTAACCGCCTGTTTCGCCTGCTAAAAACACAAAGTTTAGATTTGTCTGCAGATAACTCTAACCCTAAATAATTCAAAATGGAGACTATTAAATCCAATCCTATCTGAATTTCAGTTTCACATTTGCTGAATTCTTTATGGCTAAAATATAATACAAAGTCGTCTGCGTACTGTCCTATGATCACGTTTTGTATTTGCTGACATATTTTATGAGTAGCTAAATTAAATAACAGTGGAGACATTGGGTCTCCTTGTGCTAGACCCCTGTTTGTCCATCTCGTGGCTATTAATTCTCCTTTCTCATTTTGTATGGATAAGTGTCTTTCGGTAAGAAATGACCATAAATAACTGCATACGTTTTGTCCGACTTTAAGCTCGTCTAAAATATTTACAAGTCTATCTACTAGTATATTATTATACGCATTTTCGACATCAAGAAAACATCCTAAAGTTGGATTACTTTCTGTAAATCCTATTTGGATGTATGCGACGAGCCTCACTAGACAGTCTAAACAGGATTGGCCTCTTCTAAATCCTACCGTATTCTCGGACAGCACAGAACCTTTCTCAGCAAACCACTCTAGTCTTTTTGTTACCATGACATGAAAAATCTTACAAACACACGAGATCAAGGATATTGGTCGTAATTTTGGTTCTTCATTAAACGAATTATTTTGTTTTGGAATAGGGATAATGTGAACATCGCGCCATTGATATGGGATATAGCCAGTTGTATATACTAAATTGTAAATATCTAACAAAAATAATTTTGCTACGTCAGGCATATTGAAAATCATAGAGTATGTAATCCCATTTACACCGGGAGCTGTGTCTTTCCTTTTTAGTACAAAATCAGGAGCAAGAGAGCATAGTAATTGCTCTTTCTTTTCGTCGGAAGCATTAAATCTAGCCGTTCGATATCCTTTAATCCAGCGCATCTGTCGCCACATTTCCTGTGGGGATGTTTGTTCATTTAAGCTATCACAAAATGACTGAAAACTTTTAGACTTAGCGTTTCTAATAGATTTGTTGGCCTCTTTTATTTTATTTTCCAATAGTGTAAGATTGGCTGGGGTCAGATTTCGTCGGAAAGCCAGTCTACGTTGAGCAACAGCCTTAGAAAGATCAGGAGTCCAGTATTTTTTGGGTTTAAAAGTAGAATTAGGGTTAGTACACATTTTTACAAAGGGAATATATTTGCAGCTTCGTTTATCTTTTCTAGGAAGAAGTCGTATTTTTCTTGAACATTATTTAAGTTATGATTAGGTTTAGAAAATATATTTTGTAAATAATCTCTGTAAGCCACCCAGTTAGCTTTCTTAAAATTGCGTTTTTTCTTAAAATTTAATTGATCCTGATAGTTTAATGACATTTTTATTACTAAATGGTCACTACCTAGGTTTTCATTGCTTACTCGCCATTTAGTACTGACCGCTATGTCAGATGAAGCAAATGTAATGTCTGGAGAGGATTTTTGTAGAGTTCCATTCACCAATTTAATTCTAGTTGGTTTTCCATCATTTAATGTAATAAAACCATTGTCCAACGATGAATCTAAGAGTTGATTTCCTCTTCCGTCATTTTTATAAGACCAGTTTGTATGGTGACCATTAAAATCTCCGGCAATTATTGTTTTTTTGGAAAAGAACGAAAAGAGACTATCCCAATCGGAAGTTCTTGTAGATACATTAGATGGACAATAAATTGAAAAAATATGTTCTAATTGACTACAATTAAGAATCTTAATGTGTAATACTTCTATATCAGGATTTGGTAAACTTATTGGACATACCTGTATAGACAAAGACTTATGCGTAACAACAGCAACGCCTCCATAGTTGTCGGACCGATCCCGTCTGTAGATGTTATACTCACTGATATTCACAGAGGTTCTAGATTCTAACCACGTCTCGCTAAGTAGGGCTATGTGTATTTTTTCTTGTTGCAATAATGCTTCAAAACTTGCCAATTTCGGTCCGAGACTCTGTGAATTCCACTGCAGTATATTCATGATAAATTCTTTAGAGGAACTATCCATTTAAAAGTTTTAGGATTTTTGTTACCATATCCCCACCGGTAAAAAACTTTTGTACAAAAACTTTACATTCTTCAATAACTAATCGCATTATCAAAAATATTTATTCTTCTAATGAAACATCAGACAAAATAATGTTTTTACTATGTGCAAAAAACTTCCTCAACTTCGATCTTCCTTCTTCTCTTTGCATTTCACTTGACATATCATCTTCTTTGTTTTGATGCTCTCTCTCTTCACATTCCATAGACTGGTTTCCTGGTTCTACGCACTGATTTTTTCCCTCCTTTTCTTCCTTTTTCTTTTTTCTTTTGTCATTTTTGTTTTGACTTGTTATTGCTATACTTTCTTGTCTGCACTCATTCTCTGGTCCCTGTTGATGAACCACTGCTTTCGTGACTACAACTCTGCTATATGTCTTGTCTGTAGCAGGCTGCACAGCAACAGTCCGCGCAGGGGTGGGAGCCACAAGGGTGGGTTCCATTTCCCAATTGATCGATTCCATATCTTCTCCTTGTTTTTGTTACATCTCTTCTTTATAGATGAGGAGGCCTTTCCTGTAGGTGATGTTATTCCTACTCATAATAGAGCGGATAGTCTTCTCCTTTTGATATATAGGACAATTTTTATCCAAAGCCAAGTGAGGCCCAGAACAATTTGTACATTTAAAGTCTTTTGTCTCGCAGTTCTCATGGCCTTCTCCGCATTTCGGGCACACTATCTTCTTAGTAGGACAGAATTTTACGACATGACCAAATTTCCAACAACCAGAGCATTGCGACACCGCAAATATGTAGGGCTCCACATTAAGCCTATAACCATATGCTTGTATATATGGAGGTAAGGTGGTCCCTTTAAAACATACTCTTATTGTCTCACATGCCACCCATTTCCCAGTAGAGTCAATCCGATTCAGCCGTTTGATTGAAGCAATTTCTACAGAAGACTCCACAACGTCCATAATTTCCTTCTCTGTCAATTCCAAATGAATTTTTTTAATGATTCCGTAGCAAAAATTTAATTCTGTAGTCATCTGACATCTGCAATCCATTTCATGAAGTTTTTGGCAATTTAATAACTTTTCAGCATTTTCTTCATTTTCTAGTTGAATCAGCACTTTATATGGATGGACTATGGACTTATATTTTATCCTCAAAATGTTACCAACATTTTGGTCTCTTAACAACTTTGCCATTGCCATTTGTTTAGGCAAAATTCCCAGTGAAGTAATACTCACTTCAAATTTTTCATTGGTTTGTTGCTGTCCTCGCGATTTATTGATTTGATCCTCAAGGGAATTACTTTTCAACAATCGCTTCGCCTTCCTTGTTTTACGGCTAACCGTAGTAAATCCTTCCTCGCTGCTACTTTCATCTTCCCTCGTCTTCCTCTTCTCCGTACTTCTAAAGGTCGAGTCATCCCATTCTAACGTCTCCGTCTGATCATCTACCAAGCTGCTTATTACTTCCTGATCGTCAACAGAACAATTATAGATATCACTATTACCACCACTATTATTCTCCATGATTGAGGGTAGTTAAATATCACGTCGCAAGCGAGAACGATACCGAACACTGCGTACGTGCACACTCAGCGCAGCGCAGAGCGCAACTGATTTATGAGAGACAAATTAGGAAATAAAAAAAAAATAGTTTTGCAAACCTTACTGTGTTATATACAAATGAAAGGTCTCGTAATTAGGATCTCAAATATATTTTTGCTATTATTGTAAAATAAATAGTTTTGATTTTATTCATGAAAAAAGATGACAATTTACCATTTGCCCCTGATCTCCGAAAATACTGAGCCTAAAATTTTGAAAAAAATACAAAATATAGTTCATTGCTTGTAGATTACAAAACAAATAATAAAAGAATTCTATCAATTGAAAATGAACTGGAAAACTCAAAATACGTTCAATTACAAAAAAATGATGGTATTGTACGGAACCCTCTCCACGCGTGTTCAACTCGCACTTGCCCGGTTTTTAGGGTTCCATTGTAAACAAGGAACCCTTATAGTTTCGTTATGTATGTCTGTCTGTTCATCCGCGGTTTTACTCAGAGACTATAAGTACTAGAAAGCTGTAGTTTGGTATAGGTATGAATATTAATCATGCCAAAAAAGTGGTAAAATAAAATATTGGAAACAAAAAAAAATTGGTTAGCTCCCATACAAGTAAAGTAAGACTCTTTTTTTTCTCGACTAACCCATCGTGTGGGTTATTGTTGAAAAGGGATTTTAAAAATATTGTGAGCTTGACAACATCGTTTTTTGATCACGGAATCCGTTTTTGAAATATTTGGTTTTATTATGCAATTTTTTATTAGAGTCATATGTGGGGGACACTTGACTCTAATAAAAATTTAAAAATTTTGCCCTCTATCTATTAAACGGTTATATATGGACATGTGAAAAAATTAACAGTAGTTGTATATAATTATAACGAAGTTTGAAGGAAAAAATATCAGAGCTAAGTAGGGTTTACAAATTAAAAAGTTATAAGCGACCAACTTATAAAATGTGCTCAGAAAAGTTTATACAAATTCAATAAAAGGTACCAGACGGACAACGGAGTCTTAGTATTAGGGTCCATATTACTAAGACTTCGCTGTCCATCTGTCTATCTATCACCAGGCAGGATCTTATTAACCGTGCGTGATGGTGATAGATAGACAGTTGAAATTTTCACAGATAATGTATTTCTATTGCCGCTATGACTACAAACTAAAAACAGAATAAAATAAATATTTCAGTAGGCTCCCATACAACAAAGGTGATATTTTATAGATTAATGGTACGGAACTCTTTGTGCTCGAGTCCATCTCGCACTTGGACGCATATATCTAAACGTCCAAATAAACATTTTCTACAGGATTTGTATGAAATAAAGGCAAGTAACGTCATAGTTTCTTAGAGTCAAATAGCGCTCTTAATATATTTTTTTCTGCAATAATAAATAAATAAAAAAACCCATGGAAAGTGTATATGATCAATGACAAGTAACATTATTTCGTAACGTTTTATTTTCTGAACAGTACCTAATAATGTATTATCGACCTAGGAAAATACCCAATTGCCGCATCTGTACTGTGTGTACTCTTTGTCCGCGGTATAGCTTCTTTGTCGGCTTTTCTATCAGCCGTCCGCGACAGTCGAGAACGAAAGCGGTACTTTGGAACTCTTTGTGCAAACACCGACACGCGATAGACGGTTTTCTATTTCGCTCTTGCCTGGCTGTGTGCCTGGTGTCGCCGCGGCGCCGTATGTGTTACTATGGTTACGTTACGGCTCGTTCAGAGTTTCATTTTTCATCTCGCTCTATTAGGTACATAGGTATCCTTTTGCCGCTTATTGCCGATTTCTGATAGGAAATCGACTGGCAATGAACGTTATTAAAAATAGGTAGGTCCCTCTGATATGTACGTGCATTATGAAAGTTTAAATTTTGGCAAATGTTTGAAGAGTTTCGAATGTTTGAATGTTTATTATAATTTTTTTGGTAGATAAAGTCCAGGCATGTTAATACCTACCTAGTTCATATTATTAATAATAATAATAATAATAAATGTATTTATTTCCTCCAAAAAAATAGTTACAATTTTATATAAGAAATATACACGAAAAAAAAAACTTAATCAATCAATAAATGTGTTTGCGGAGGACTGGTGCCCATGCTAGGTTTCCGAAGAACCTGTAATTACGGGTCACCAGGACTCGCTACATATCTGCATAACCTGTATTTAATTCTTCTTATACTAAAAACCTACGTACAAAATTAATAAAAGATTTACCTTAATATAAGTCTACTTAAAGTGTTTGCGGAGGACTGGTGCCCATGCAAGGTTTCCGAGGAACCTGAAATTACGGGTCACCAGGACTCGCTATCTACATATTAATAGTTATTACTAAAAATATAAATATGGCCAGAGAAAAAAGTGTGTTATAAATAATAATTTTAAATCATAACAATGACATACCTAATGTTTAACCTACATAAAAAGTGCAAACAATAAAATTTGTGTGATTCAGCTATCGATATTCGTACATTAAATTTCTAGGTCAGCTATAATAAAATAACATATGTAAAATTATGTAGAATTAAATTGTACACGTTAAACTACTTAGTTTTTATATTATATCTCTTACTAGTAATGAAAGTACTTAAATAAGATTATAATAAATGGCGTTTCTTATCCTTCATAGTCTATGGAGTTTATGTATCTCTTTTTGGCAATAATTCTGGCGGGACAATCAGCGTCACCTGTCTTATGACCGCATGTTTTTTTGAAGTGCAAGCAATTTGCGTATTTTGGTGGCTCCGACTTCTTTGTACAGGTTTTAATATCATGACCTACTATCGCACAATGACCGCACGTAACGTCATCCGCTCGGCATGATTTGGCTGCATGTCCGTACTGCTGACACTTAAAACACCTAGTTACAAGTGTAAAGTCTCGAACAGGGCACGATGACCAATGCACGAATACCCTTTTTTGCATAATAATGGCCTTGCGAATATGAGGTGTTACTTCAATGACATAGTTGTAACATGTCTCGGCGTTCTTCATACCTGACTTATGGCTTAACTTGATTGAGGACAAAAATTCATCATAGTTCATGCCTTGCAGTTTGTCGCTCAATTCGTTCTGTTTGTAAAGTCTGCTAAAAACTTCAGAAGAGGGCACTCCGATAATAACTACTCTGGGCTTGCGCCTATGCGTGTCATTCACAGTGAGACCCGAGGTCATTAGTTGTTGCGAAGACTTCTTCAACTTTTCTATGTCATCTTTGCTCTCAGTGCTTATTATGACACCGCCGTTTCTCTTATACCGTTACATACTTATTGCCGTTACATACTTAGTAGGTAGGCACCTCACTAGGTAATGGAAGTAATATAAGCATATTTCATTATCATGTGTTTATGGTTATAGTCTTCGAGTATGGTCTAAGGTTATGGTCGAAGGTCTAAGGGCCTCAATCTGTATCACCCCCCGCAAGCTTTTCAAAGGACAGGGATGACCAAACCCGTAACTCCCACAGTTAGGAAGTAGGAAGAGGTAGGTACAAATAATTGACTGAGTGAGCAAAATGAGCGAAGCGTCTCAGTTTCGAGATTGGCCTTAAATGTTTTTGTCCGGCTGTTCTCGCCTAAAGATCGCATTTCTCAACCGATTCTTGTGAAATGTAGGAAGTTTCAAAAATTATGAAGAACCTTCGGGAAAATTCAAATTTTTGAAATTTTTAAAATAGCAATCTTATTAATATTTCATTTAATAAAATAGCATATTTCAGCCATTTGGAATTTAAAAAAAAAACTAATTATACTTTTTTTTGTTACCCTTATTAGAACGCAACTTTTTTTTCTGAACCACTTTTTAGTAATAATTAGGTAGGTACTTATCAGCCATCTAGGTTAGGTATTTATAACTTACTTATGTTTATATATCTTATTTGTGTTTATATTTTGTACTTTTACCTACCTACTATGTAATATTTTAGTTTTTATTAATAAATTAGCTATAGTCGTATTTATTCATACGACGCCATTGACAGAAAAATATATTGCGATAATAGGGGTGACGACAGGGTGAGAAAAGTATGATTACCTGCAAAGATATATAGATAAAAGATATGTAGATATAAGTTTGTTGACATAAAATAACAAAAAGTTTTAGGTTAGGAACTACAGCTGCCTTCCCCATTTGTACCACACTTTTAAATTAGCCTTAGGTTAGTTAGTTAGTGCTTTTATCTAAGTACAAATTGTGCGTTGAGTGTTTTGATGAACATTTTAAGTCGTAAATTTAATTTTGGCGAGCAACTATGAATGTTGGGTTTATTTACTCGACAAAATATAAACTGTTTAAGTTTAATTTATTTTAGTTATAATTTAATTATTCTTATTATATTATATATATTTATGTAATATTTAACTCAATGTCGGATGTACTAAGCACTACTTCTGATCCTGAATACCACTCTTTTTCTTCCTCTCCGTGTAGCTTTTTGAGTGCGGAGAATGACGATTTTAACGACATGCCCTCTCTTAATGATCATATGACATTAACTTTCCGTTCTCTGGCAAAAAATTTTAATGTCGTTCATATCAACGCTCAAAGTGTACCAAGTCACTACGCAGAATTATTAGCTACATTCTCTAATACGAATATACACGCAATTTTGATTTTTGAGAGTTTTTTGAAGCCGTCGTTGTTACCCTCAACTTTATATCCTCTACCTGGCTACCGGCTTCTCAGAAATGACAGAACCTGTGACACTTACCGTGAGGATGGTTCTGCCAGGATGATGGGTTACGGGGGTGTGGC
Organism: Acrobasis suavella; assembly: GCA_943193695.1. Lineage (NCBI taxonomy): Eukaryota > Metazoa > Arthropoda > Insecta > Lepidoptera > Pyralidae > Acrobasis > Acrobasis suavella. The sequence continues at coordinate 12,790,950 of OW971929.1, forward strand.
AATTTACTTGCGGAGTGATATTCCTTGTCGGATCCTGTCTCAGTCCTCTCCTGATTTCCAAAGCCCTGAGCATCTGTTCCTTGAAATATCTCTTCACGTAACTAAGATCGTCCTAGGAGTCTATTACAGTCCTTCCTCCAGAATTAATTATTTTGATTCCCTTGAATCTCTTTTATCTGAATACCGTTTGCAGTACGAGCATCTCATCATAATGGGAGATTTTAACACCTGCCTTATTAAAAACTACTCGCGTTCGGATTCTCTTCTTTCTCTTCTTCACTCTCTAAATTTATACTCTCTTCCTCTCAACGCAACCCATTTCCCTCATAACGGCCCTCCTTCTCTTCTTGACTTGATAATTACCTCTTCTCGTGAACTTGTGGCTAGTCACGGTCAGTTCAATGCCCCTGGTTTCTCGGCTCATGACCTCGTGTACGCGTCATTTAAGCTTCGACGCCCCAAGTGCAGACACAAGGTTATGATGCTTCGTAACTTTAAGAATATCGATGAGGAGAGCTTCTTGGCCGATATATCTCAGTCGGACTGGCAGTCTGTACTAAATGCCCCTGATGTGGATTTGAAGGTGGCAGCGTTCAATACTATCCTCACGGCTATTTACGACAAGCATGCTCCTTTACATCCTGTGCGTGTTAAACACTACCTAGCTCCGTGTCTGACTCCGGAGATCAAAATGTTAATGGCCAGAAGGGACAAGGCCAAGTTAAGATTGCGTCATTGCCCTTCAAGTTCTAATCATGAAACGTATGTCAGCTTGCGTAACTTGTGCAGTCGTAGGTGCCGTGATGCTAGACGGAAGCACTTCCATAATAATGTTGAAGATTGTCCACCCAACAAGTTATGGAAGTTTTTAAAGAGCCAAGAGATAGGCAAACAGTGTTCAGAGACCAATTTCCAGGTAGATGCAAATAAGTTAAATATACATTTCTCTACTCCGTCAGTAACTTTTCCTCCCAATGTCAAGAGGGCTACTTTGAGCAGTTTGTATAAAGCACCGTCCAATCACCCTCCTTTTATTTTTGATGCAATTAAAAATGACGATGTTATTAAAATACTTAATTCCATTAAGACCAAAGCTGTCGGCAACGATGACATTTCACTGGATATGTTAAAACCAATCGCCGCATTTGTATCTCCTCTAATTTCCAACATTTTAAGCTGCTCATTAGAGTCTGGTGTATTCCCCATTGCTTGGAAAAGTGCTCACATAATCCCCCTTCCTAAAAAACCCAATCCTTCTTCGTTATCCCAATTTCGTCCTATTTCCATACTTCCTATATTATCAAAAATATTAGAGCATCACGTTCAACAATGTTTAACAAAACACCTTAATAAGCACAACTTGTTAAACCCTTTTCAATCTGGTTTTCGTGTGGGTCATGGCACTGCGTCAGCTCTTGTGAAAGTTACAGATGATATTTGTCTAAATATTGATAACAAGAACCTCACACTTCTCGTATTGCTGGATTTTACAAATGCATTTAACACAGTGGACTTTGACATCCTGATAGCTATTCTGCATTCACTAAATTTTTCTCCTGCTACGATAAAGTGGTTTCGCTCTTATTTAGAGGGACGCCGACAGCTAGTGAAAATTGATAATAGTCGCTCTGAGTGGTGTAACCTGTCTGCTGGAGTCCCGCAGGGATACTATCTCCTATTCTATTCTCTATTTTCATTGATGGCATTACGACCTCACTGAATTCTTCTTTTCATCTTTACGCTGATGATCTTCAGATCTATACGACCGCCCCTCTCGACGATTTTCATCACGCCATTAGCGTTATCAACACCGACCTTGCGACTATCGCAGACTGGTCCAAAAACTTCGGGCTAATGGTCAATGCAGCTAAGTCTCAAGCGATTGTTATAGGAAGCCCCTACTTCATTTCTAGGTTTAAGGCCATGGATTTTCCAAATGTTGTACTTGACAACAACATGATTCCATTTGCAGCTAAAGTCAATAACCTGGGTATCATCATGGATGAAACCCTTTCCTGGTCCCCACATATTCCTTGAGACGATTGCAAAACTTTTTACCTACCGATACCTTGGCTAAAGCCTAAAGCCTTGTTGGCTCGTTCACTACTTGTCCCCGTCCTTGATTACGCAGATGTTGCGTACTTAGACCTGACTGACGAACTGACATACAAACTAGAGATAATTCAAAATATGTGCATACGTTATGTGTATAATCTCAGGAAATTTGACCATATTTCTGAGTTCCGCGCGCGGCTTAATTGGTTACCTATTAAAACTCGGCGTGACCTTCACATCCTTTGTTTCCTTTTTAAAGTGTTGTTTAATGCCTCCTCTCCTAAATACCTTACCGAAAAATTTTCATTTCGCGACATTGACCCCCGTCTTCGATCGAGTAACAACCCGACGTTGCACATACCCGCTCACTCTTCGCAGGGATATAATAAGTCCTTCGCAGTTTTTGCAGCAAGGCTTTGGAACAAACTGCCTTTAGAAATCAAAATGTCGTCAACTTTACATTCTTTTAAGTTTAGATTGAGGAAGCTTGTGGAAACTTCTGAAGACTTGAGTTGAGTTATATATGTATAAAAGTATATATTGCTTAGGTATATATTTAGTGCATATGTATATATATATTATGTGTGTTATAGTAAAGTATTTATTTACAAGTATTAATTTTAAATAGTTTGTAGTGAAGTAAATAGTTAAGTGTAATTGAATTCTGGTTTCTATTGTGTGTATTCTGTATATTGTACCCGCTCTCCTGTGTTGTAAATTGTCCTCATATTTCAAGGTTGACTGGAAGAAATCCCTATCTGGGATAAGTCCGCCTTTGTACTGTTCTCTAGTTCCAACCTGTATTTTTGTCCTGTGTTTATGTACAATAAAGATTTTACAAACAAAAAACAAACAAACAAAAAGTAAATAACGTACCATGATTATAATCCGTCCTTTAGATTATCTAAAAATAATGGACCCATATTTTCAGTTTACCATAAAAGTAAAAATTCTTAAGACGAAGTGGTAGCTAAAGTGGCGCCCTCATTTGAAATAAATTGTTTAAAACTAAATATGGTGATAATTAAAATTTGATTTGTATAAATGTCTAGAAAGACCTTTAAACTATTTTATGAATAACCTTTAAAATTATTACTAATAGTCCGTCTAGTTTTAAAACTGTTTTTCGCCAAAAGTGGCCACTTTAAATTATAAATTATTCACAATGCAATGGAATGGTTGTAGATACGTAGGTAGGTTAAGTTAACACGGTACAGATGAATAGCAATTGAACAATTACTAACCTGATTAATCGACATTTATCACTATTTTACCTGTATGAGTGCTGGATTATTTATTAATTATGGGAATATGACTTAACACCACAATATTTGCACTCGATCCACCATTTTGATATAGGTATTTGCCGGTTCTCTGCGTGATCCAAAGTAATATTCTTGTTTTCCAAGTTTGGAGTACAAATTCCGCAGGACTTTGACTGATCCTTGTCAATTGACCATCGGGCTCGATCTATGTTAATGATTGGAAAACTGGGAATCTGAATTTTTGGCGATAAATTAAAAGCGGAGATGAAACTTGTATGACTCAGTGTACGTACGTACGTACGTTAATACGTTAATGTCCGACCGATTTCGATCATGGCGACCACTTCAGACTCCTAATTGGTGTTTTGGCACTGGTGTGCCCTAAGATGGCTAATGTAGCCGATCTTTACAGTGACTCAGTGTATTTTGAAGACAAAAGAGGTCTAATAATAAATGGGACACAATATTATAAAAATGGGAGATTGCGGTGATGAAACGGCTAGGCGCTTGAACAGTGGGCTCTGTTGTGACTTGTATAGCTCAGTTTGTTGGTTAACGTGCTATAACATTTTGCGCACGCAAGACTCCGTTTATATAATTATAGTGATTGCTGAAGGTGGTCTAGCCTTCAGTTCGTCTCGCTTTCTGTTTTCTTCCGCCAGACTTTTGGCCTCAAACTCGAGGACGCTGTCGTTAACCGACCGGCGCGTCATCACGACTTTCTGCTAACTTCTCCCAACAATTGGTATTTATTTTTCAATTTTTCATGTTCCGCTTTTGGACATCTTTAAATCTGAGAAGTTGGTCTTCTTGCAAGCGTTTTCCTTTTGTAAGTTCTGTATATAACACGCGCTTTGCAAGTCTCTTATCAGGCATTCCCCTTACATGACCTGTCCACCGTAGTTGACGCCTAGTAAGATATGTCTGTACGCCTCCGATATTACAACGCCTTAGTACTTCAGTGTTGCGTACCCTATCTTGACTTTTTATGTTAAGTATATCTCGTAAACAGCGTAGGTGTTATTTGTCCAGGGTGCGTATTTGCTTTCGGTAGAGGCACCACGTCTCAGAGCCGGACGTTATGACAGCTCGATATATTGTCGATAATTTTGGATTGTGGGATCTAAATATCCGGTCACGCAGTTTACACGAAGTCTCGAAAGTCTCGATAGATTGAAAAATTTACCATCAGTGCGACACTTTATATCCAGTCCTTCTTTAACATTCTTCATTACCTCTTCCAATACCACCGCAAAATACAACGCAAAAAGAGTTGGCGCCAGAACGCAGCCTTTCTTGACTCCACAGTCAGCCGTGAAAAAGTTAGATTCCTCACCATCAACAGATACGCAGCAGCTCATCCCATCATGCAATAATCTGACTAATCTCACAAACTTCTCACTGCATCCTCATTTCTCCAATACAATCCAGAGAGCTGCTCGAGTCAAAGGATCAAAAGCTTTTCCCAATCGATGAAGCACAAATACAGGGGACGTCTCTGCTCTACAATTTTCTCCTGTAAATGTCGTACAAGAAAATTGCATCACAGGTACCTGGGCCTTGTCGATATCTGAATTGACTTTCTGGAAGCATTTGTTTCGTTAGTCTTTCGAAGAATTCGAGCTAGTACCTTACTTGCAGAAGTTAGAAGTGATATTCCACGATACGAATTACAATCCCATCGATCACCTTTATTGTTATAGATTACCCACATCCGTGACTGTTTAAAACTTTCTAGGACGACTTCATGCGGCCTTACCTCATATATTATCTTTGATAGTAAGTCAAGAGCAACTGGCCCCCCATATTTTAATAGCGCCGCTAGTAGGTTGTCGACACTGGCGGTATTATTATTTACCTACTGATTGATGGCTTTTAAAACCTCTTTCAGTGACGGCACATCGTCTAAAGTGGAACGTACATTTGTAGATGGTGTGGCTCGGATGTATTCTATGTCAGCCAGACGATTAACATTTAGCAATGTGTTAAAATGTTCGAACCAACGCTTTAGTACAGTCTCCTTGGTAGTCAAAAGTTGGGAACCATCTAACAAACGTAGTGGGAGTGGGTGAGTGCATGCCCGCTTTAAGCTTCCTGATCTACGCATAAAACCGGTGCGTGTTGTACACCTACTGGATGCTTGAAGCCAACAAAATTATAGCCCTTTAGCAGCATCTCTCCTTCAGTTCGGAGAAGTGTCGCTTGTGAAATCGAAAGACGGAAGCAGGTTTCTGATCCTAGGTACCCTTCGTTTGAAACTCAACTCATAGCCTATTGCCTTATAAGCCGTAACAGTTTTATAAAACGTACCAAACTACTTGAAGGCCACCCGGAGTCTAAACAATTAGCGGGCCGCAATTTGTAATGATTTAAGAAGCCCTGAATTTATCAACTCTCCGAGAACAGACTTTTACTATATTTGTTTAAGTTCCTATTATTAAATCAGCCAAACCTTGGATGTACAGGTAGAAAGTTCAGAAATAGCGTGCTTGTTTGTGTGGTGATTTATTTCTTTATTGCAATATCATGTCCAAACTTACATAATTTTTGTTTGTTTCAGGAATATGCAGTCAATTGCTCAGACATAAGTTTAGCCAGAATCTGGTCATATTTGGATGTTTTTGCTTGGGGTCATTTCCTAGGTTGGACTTTTAAAGCTATATTGTTTAGACACGCTGGTTTATTGTGGGCAATTTCTATCATGTGGGAAATAACAGAGATTGCATTTGCACACCTGCTTCCTAATTTCTTAGAATGTTGGTGGGATTCCATTATTTTAGATGTACTTGTTTGTAATGGTTTCGGTATTTGGTGTGGTCTTAAAATTTGTAAAGTCTTAGAAATGAGGGAGTATAAATGGGTCAGCATAAGGTAATTATTCCTGTCTTTTATTTTATGTATACTACAGTGTATTGCATTTTATGTATATAAATTGAATGTATATTTTATATATACAGGGTGTAATTGAATGCGTTGGCATCCTTTTATTATACATACGAAGTTATTTAACGTCAATCTAAAGTCGACATTTTCATATTAAAGAAAACCTCTAAACGTGCGCTAGACTATCTGACAGACACTATTACTTACTGCAATTATAAATGTGAAAACTCGTAAAAGAACTCACGAAAAAGAAACAATTTTAATACTATCAATTTTATCGCGTCGTCATAGATTATTAAGTAAATACCTAATGTTCGTTGTCCTACAGCGGGCGCGTGACATGCATCGCCCATCCCCACTCGACTTGAAACCTTATTTCAGCTTCGTTCAATCTACTTTAGTATGCCGGCCGCCTGCGCCGGCCAGCTGCGAGTATATTTATAAGTGGGACACTCAAAAAGTTTTGCGAAAATAAAAAATAGGGTTCCAATGGTAATTTTTTTATTAAATCTTTTAAAGTACTCTCCACCAGCCTCTATTATACAAAGTTTCATGTGTCTGAACCAATTTTCGAAACACTTTTTCCAGTCCGCTGCAAGCACCTCGTTTATTTATAGCCTGCTTAAACGCTAACAGCGATCTTGCGCGACCAAAATTGTATCCCTTTGAGCAGATTTTTCGTGAATAAAAAGAAGTCATGGTGCTAGGTCTGGGCTGTAAGGAGTTTGGTCAACGTGCTGTCCATTAGGTCCCTCGTTTCGAGCGCGGTGTGGGCGGGCGCGTTGTCGTGGTGGAGCAGAAGCCCGCGGAGCCTTGTGTTTGGTCGCTTGTTGCTCACCAAAGAGAAAACTTCTGGCAAGCATTTATTAGTATACCATTCGGCGTTGATGCTTCTTTGATTCCGTAAAGGAATCGACACCAAGTAGCCAGTCAAATTGAAGAAGGTCGTTATCAAATCTTTCCCCCGCTTCTAGATCGCTTTACTTTGGTAGGCGTTCATTCGTTTTGAAACACCCAAACCGTCTACTGGCGCTTCGTTTCTGGATCGTATTGATAAATCCAGGACTCATCACCTGTAATGATGTCGTAAACACGCCGAGACGAGCCTGCTTCAAATTTGTTTATCATATCGCGGCGCCATTCCACCCGGGCTTGATTCTGAGCACCTGTAAGGTTGTGCGGCACTCATCGTGAAACTATCCTCCTCACGCGAAGATGCACGAGTAGAATCTCGTGAACGCTTCCTGATCCAATCCGCAGGATGTGCTGAATCTCCTGATACGTAACTCGCCTATTGTAATGGATAAAATTTTTCACTGCTAGCACGTTTTCTTCCGTAACAGCCGTCAAAGGGCGACCACTTCTTTTCTCATCCCCCAAAGTTAGTCAACCGCGCTTGAATTCGTTATACCAATATGATACACGTTTGCCTTGGAAGGGCCTTCACCCATAAATGCCATTTGAAGCCTATGGTACGATTCATCCGGTTTTAGGCGTCACTTGAAATTGTAAAAAATCATAGCGCGATTCAAAATAGATTGTAACTGGCCAGTCTTACATACATAAAAAATTCGCAATACTTTCTGAGTGGCCTGGTATATCGGGTCATAGCTGGTCAGTTGCAATTGGATTCAAATTTGCTAAAAGGTAGGATATTGTAGGCTTGAACCACCTGATTATTCGAAAAGAAAGACGATTTCGAGTTTCGAAAGGCGCGTATAAACTGTGGGTCCCAAACGCCATCTAGCGTTTGATCATCAAACTATCTAAGGATTGGTTCTGGTTTACCCTTTGGGTTGCGGAGGTCAGACGGCGGTCGCTCTGTGTAAAAACCAGTAACATCGGCAAATCTCCTTGGTTAGGTAGCGGACCCCGGGCTCTGAAGCGTTACCGCGGTTCTAAGGTGCAACTGGGAAAATACGCTCGGATAATGATGATATAATAAGAGTTAAATTAATGCCAATAATTTCAATTGCTCTCTGTATAAAGCGCATTGCATTCATTGTAACGAGACTATGCTTTTTACAAGTAGTTAGCTACTAAGGCCGTATCTAGACACGCGTCAGCGTGTCAGAGCTAAGTTCAAAGTAAGGAACTGGCGACGCAGAAGCAGCCTTTCAAAATATTTTATGAACTATTGTTTTCAGTTTAAAGTGAGAATGTGAAACTTTTCAACGCACATGTAGCATTAGCGAAAAGCGGCCATTTTTGGCTAACGTGCGTAAAAAAGCTTCACGTTCTCACTTTAAACTGTAAACAGTAGGTATTTCATAAAAAAATATTGAAATGTTATCTAGGGTCTGATCAAGACAAAATTTTAAATGATATCTCCGTTTCCTTTCAAATGATATATTTCAAATGGGGGCAGCACTGGACCCCGGAAAATTCATGTAGCCCCTTAAGTAAGCTTATCTTGAATCAAAAATTAAATAAGAATCAAAAATTTCTCTAATGTAGCTCAAACAGTTATTGATATTATAACGTTTAAAAAAACCGGAAGAATATCATTGATTCACTTATCCATGATCAAAATGATAACCTGCTACCACTTTCTAGGTCATACCTAGAAAGTTTATATTTAGCATCTAGGTAGACAATTTTATTTATTTACTAGCATATATACGGATGAGAACAAATATTACAATAAACATTTTAAATTCATTTTACTGTTCGGCACCAGCGCATCCTGTAGAAGCGTAGGCCTCCCATCTTTTTCTGTCCCCTGTTAGTCTGGCCCATAGAGTTCCAGCGATTTTTGTTTAAATCGTCTGTCCATCTTTTCAATGGCCTGCTGCTTTTTCTGTTTCCTTCGCGTGGGGTCCATTGGGATACAATTTTGTTCCACTTTCTAAACCTTTCACGCTACATATGTCCTGTCCAGCTCCATTTCAGTGGTTTTTTTTCTTAGTAACGTCAACCACTCTTGTTACCTTGCATATGGTTTCATCATGCATGACACTGTCTGTCCCTCCGGGCGAATCGTAGCATACTAAAGTATATACCTATATGACTGTACATATTCAATTTTATCATTATCTACCACTAAGTATGGGTACCTCTTCTCTGTTTGACATTATATTCGTTGTAGTTTAAAGCCAGGTAATTTATACAGGTTCTGTTTATTATTCAGTACCTAGTATAAAAAACTTTCATACTCTTATAGTATGAATACCTTTTAAACTTTAAATGTTTTAAATAGAAATTTATTCCTTTTTTACTTACTTACATTGCTACTATTTGAAGCGTTACATGCTTTATGCAAACTAACTGACTTTTGTCGGTACATAACATTCAGAATTGCGACATATTAGTTTAAAATTTACCGAAGATTTTTTTATATGCAACTGTAATAACTACTTGTTTAAAAGAATCGAAAAAAAATTATGGTATTGTACGGAACCCTCTCCACGCGTGTTCAACTCGCACTTGTTTTTAGGGTTCCATTGTAAACAAGGAACCCTTATAGTTTCGTTATGTATGTCTGTCTGTTCATCCGCGGTTTTACTCAGAGACTATAAGTACTAGAAAGCTGTAGTTTGGTATAGGTATTAATCATGCCAAAAAAGTGGTAAAATAAAATATTGGAAACAAAAAAAAATTGGTGAGCTCCCATACAAGTAAAGTAAGACTCTTTTTTTTCTCGACTAACCCATCGTGTGGGTTATTGTTGAAAAGGGATTTTAAAAATATTGTGAGCTTGACAACATAATTTTTTGATTACGGAATCCGTTTTTGAAATATTTGGTTTTATTATGCAATTTTTTATTAGAGTCATATGTGGGGGACACATGACTCTAGTAAAAATTTAAAAATTTTGCCCTTTATCTATTAAACGGTTATATATGGACATGTGAAAAAATTAACAGTAGTTGTATATAATTATAACGAAGTTTGAAGGAAAAAATATCAGAGCTAAGTAGGGTTTACAAATTAAAAAGTTATAAGCGACCAACTTATAAAATGTGCTCAGAAAAGTTTATACAAATTCAATAAAAGGTACCAGACGGACAGCGGAGTCTTAGTATTAGGGTCCATATTACTAAGACTTCGCTGTCCGTCTGTCTATCTATCACCAGGCAGGATCTTATTAACCGTGCGTGATGGTGATAGATAGACAGTTGAAATTTTCACAGATAATGTATTTCTATTGCCGCTATGACTACAAACTAAAAACAGAATAAAACAAATATTTCAGTAGGCTCCCATACAACAAAGGTGATATTTTATAGATTAATGGTACGGAACTCTTTGTGCTCGAGTCCATCTCGCACTTGGACGCATATATCTAAACGTCCAAATAAACATTTTCTACAGGATTTGTATGAAATAAAGGCAAGTAACGTCATAGTTTCTTAGAGTCAAATAGCGCTCTTAATATATTTTTTTCTGCAATAATAAATAAATAAAAAAACCCATGGAAAGTGTATATGATCAATGACAAGTAACATTATTTCGTAACGTTTTATTTTCTGAACAGTACCTAATAATGTATTATCGACCTAGGAAAATACCCAATTGCCGCATCTGTACTGTGTGTACTCTTTGTCCGCGGTATAGCTTCTTTGTCGGCTTTTCTAACAGCCGTCCGCGACAGTCGAGAACGAAAGCGGTACTTTGGAACTCTTTGTGCAAACACCGACACGCGATAGACAGTTTTCTATTTCGTTCTTGCCTGGCTGTGTGCCTGGTGTCGCCGCGGCGCCGTATGTGTTACTATGGTTACCTTACGGCTCGTTCAGAGTTTCATTTTTCATCTCGCTGTATTAGGTACATAGGTATCCTTTTGCCGCTTATTGCCGATTTCTGATAGGAAATCAACTGGCAATGAACGTTATTAAAAATAGGTAGGTCCCTCTGATATGTACGTGCATTGTGAAAGTTTAATTTTTGGCAAATGTTTGAAGAGTTTCGAATGTTTGAATGTTTATTATAATTTTTTTGGTAGATAAAGTCCAGGCAGTTATGTTTATACCTGCCTAGTTCATATTATTACAAACTTAGTAGGTAGGCACCTCACTAGGTAATGGAAGTAATATAAGCATATTTCATTATCATGTGTTTATGGTTATAGTCTTCGAGTATGGTCTAAGGTTATGGTCGAAGGTCTAAGGGCCTCAATCTGTATCACCCCCCGCAAGCTTTTCAAAGGACAGGGATGACCAAACCTGTAACTCCCACAGTTAGGAAGTAGGAAGAGGTAGGTACAAATAATTGACCGAGTGAGCAAAATGAGCGAAGCGTCTCAGTTTCGAGATTATTTTTTATTTACCGAAGAATTTTTTATATGCAACTGTAATAACTACTTGTTTGAAAGAAATCGGAGATATTATAATAAATTAATAATAAATAAATTCTTTATTTGCCAAAAACATTTTACAGAATGGTATAACTATAATATTATAGCGTAGGTAACCGAAGTAGGTACTATACCATACCAGTGCTTAAGACCTAAAGGCGCCTAGTCCATACCCCATCCGGGAGTCCATCCCCGAACTAGACATAGTCTGTATCTCGGGTGATGAACAACCGGACAGATGATGGAAAGTTCTCTCTTTAAACTTTAAACAGTAGTTCATAAAACAGTTTGAAGGGTTATATCTAGGGTTCGGTCAAGACAAATTTTAAGTGAAATCTTGCTTTTCATTCATATAATTTATTTCAAATGGGGGCAGCACTGCACCCCAAAACTCATGTATCCTTAATCCCTTAAATATTCTATGCGCCAAATATATGGTGGATTTAACTATATCCATCATATATTTGGCGCATAGAATATTTTTGTAACGAGTTTTACAAATTTTTAATAGCGTAAACAGTGGTGAAAAAATGGAGGCATCCTCCCGTAGACGCGGCGCGGCGGGTCGCCGACTGAATTTGTACGGTACCAGGGCATGGTATTCTGGAATGATTTTAATACCGGTATTGATTCCGGTATTTTAATTTCAATAACCGGTATATCGAAATTTCAGTATAGTTTCGTTTTTTTTTTAATACTGCTTATTACTGTTTAAATGATTCCACTAACGATTGGTAAGTCTTGTTTGCAGAGAGCGATTAAAAGCAATTTTCTACGCTATATGGTAGAAACACTGAAAGTACTGAAACTATTAATATATCAATATCAATTTATCAACTCCCTAGAAACTACAAAATGAGATATTAAAATAAAGGCAATTAAGAATACTAAAGACCAACATTATCTGATCAAAAATTATTTATATTGTTTAATTGACAGAAATATCACAATCAAATAGGTAATAAAAACAGTCTCTCTCTAATGATATTCTTAAGTCCAAATATGCACATCGCGTTAGTTGAAAAATTTAACGAAGAAAACAACGCGTCCAAACTGGCGTCGTTGAGCGATGATCTTATTTTGTTACATATGTAACTTGCAGTTCAAAAGGCCCTTTCTGATTTAACGCTCGTGGGAGGAATACTTAAGAGGTACTAGTAAGCTGCGTCCAAAAATCTGCCTCTAGTATCTCAATTTTCATTCAATGTCATCAGCAGAACTGAGGGAGGGGTGCAGCGTGGCCGTGGATGATACAAGTCTAATGTATGAGAAAGAAAGATATATGATGTTGGTTGATGTGGTTACTGCTTCAGAGCAAGCGTTTACCCGTTTCTGCCCGTATGTGCGCGAGTGCCGTTAGCAATTTATTTGTAGCAGTAAAACATTATACGAACAACTGAAAGCAGTATCATAAGATATTACCAAAATACTAGCTATATGCATGCAGTGGTAATTTTTCTATAATCGAGATTATTAGTGAATCATTTCATATGAACACCCATCAGCAGTATGAGCAACACTAGGAACCATAGAAATCGAGCGTTCTGCATAAACAACCTTAGCCCAAGAAAAATAGCGTTTAAAAAATAATAATTCAATAACAGCCTGATTTTCGAAAATATCAACTTAACAGGTAATTCTAAGATACTATAATCCAAAGTAATTTTGATAGGGAAGATTTAAAAAAAAACATAAATTTAAAAAGGGTGTCCATTTGGAGTGCATAAATAATAACAAAGGTTATCATTTAAATATTAGCTTATGGAACCATAGCGATAATGAGAACAACAAAAATCTAACAAATAAAATGAGAAAACGTGGATTTTTATAAATAATAAAGTAAATAAGCTTTATATTTTCGTCAAAGCTAAAGTAAAAATGCTATATACATATTTAAAGTATTTAAGAGCTGCAAATATTTTTGTTAACATATTTATTACAAATTCTAACAATTAACATTATTGGAAATTATGATTTTATTTCTTTTTTGTTTTACACAAAGAGCAAAAATATAACAGTAATTATTTTGGGTAGACTTTTGAATTCCCTTAAAATTACATTCTTAATTATAAGAATCCAACAAAAATTCTATGAAATTAAACATAATCTTAAAACCTGGATCAATGTGCACGCCACTTTGAATCTTAACTGTAGTAATAATACGATCGAATCGTGATTTTAAACACACGCGCCGAGCGCGGGCTCGCTGGACGTACAATGCGACACAAATAAGTTGACCAAAAATGGCGAACTTCAAAGCCTTTTTTGTACTAATTCCCTCTAGGTTGAACCTAAACGGCGGTTATCGGCGCAGGTATTAGTAATGCGCCGACGATTGCCATTTTGGTTAAATTTACGTGTCGGGAATTTGTACAAAAATGCTTTGAAGTCCGCCAGTTTTGTTCAACTTATTTGTGTCGTATTGTACGTGTGTGTATCGTACTTAGTAATGTGCATTACCCGGGCAGAAACATACCGAATTTGATAGTCTGACTATATTAGATATTTTGTCCCGAACGTCCTGTAAATGTGTCCGTCAAAGTGTAAAATTTATCCCTCCCGTAGTTTTTCAGTTATCGGCCAAAACGTTTTCTGCTGTGGTAACGTTACTCCAGCAGAAAGTTGTGATATATCAAAAAATTAACTAGCACAATAATTAGTCCATGATGTTAGGTAAATGTCCGTGATTGAATGTAATTTGTCCCTCTCAAGACTAAGACGTTTGGCCATTTGCTGAATCTCATAAACGGTCAGCCGTTTAGTCATAATATTTTTTACCCACATTGCCATGACATTGTCCCAAATGTCTGTAAAAACAGGAATCCCCAGAATATTACCATTTAGAAGTAATAAAATATAAACTTAAGTTTAGGTATTTGGTCCTAGTTCCTAAAATAGGGAACGTAGAGACCACTTTCTGTCATTCGTTTATGGATTTGGATTGCCTACAATATCTGTATAAGTATCATCTCAGTATTGTAAGTATTAAACGAGATATGGGAAAATATTATATATTTCCATATGGGCACCACAATGTTTGACACACAATTGCATGAGATTTCTAGTAGTTGGGAAATTAACAATAATAGCTTATCTCTTTATTCAACTATATGCAAGTAAAAAACTAGCCCTAACTAAAAAGTAATTAAAGAAATAGAATTAAAACTGACTTAAAAGAAAATGTTATGATAAACCGACTAATTTCAGATGGCTACGAAATCTACCTTCTTATTTTAGTAGTAGTTTTGACGTGAAATGGTACAGGTGCGTACATAAATCTTTCTTTATTTTTTAATTATATTTCATACATTGTGTGTTAAGGGAATAATTTTACATATTCTAGAAAGCGAAAAAAGTCAATGTTATTAATTCTAAAAGTTATTGTTAGTAAAAAGTTTAATTGTTGACTTTCGAAATTTATTTAACAGGCTTTTATTTTGTTTTACCTGTCCCGTTATTTGTAATAAAATCTTGAAAGCTAAATAAATTAGACACACCTCCCATTATATATCCCACGCTCCGGTTCTCTCACTCACCGAACGAAGCATAGAAGCGGTGACACTACTACTCAGACGTCGATTTTCTGTGAGAGTGTGGTACTTCCCCGGACGAGCCGGCCCATTTATGCTACTAGCAAAACAGAGTTTTGCCAGTAGCGTGGCTCTACCACAAGTACCTAGCACAAAACGTATCTGTTGATACATAAATATGCCTAATCTATATATATATATATATATATATATATATATATATATATATATATATAGTTATATATATATAAAAGGAGAAGCTGACTGACTGACATATCAACGCAGGGCCTAAACTATAAGGGTTAGAAACTTTGCCCGAATGTTTTGTTTACCATAAAAGATATATGACATACTCTTGTTTGCCCGTACATTACATTCAATAATGGTATGAGTGCCATACGTATTGTTATCCATTTTATTAATACATTTAGCACTATTATTTTTAACAGATATTTAAACGCCATACTAAATTAATAAATAAAATAGAATCAAATTTATATTTACACTAAGTGAAAAATTATGTAATTGTAATAAATATCTGATAATATGATTGATTATATATTAAATTGTTTTTATTTCTAATACCGAATGAGTAACCCCAGCAAAATGTTGCGCCTTAGAGAAATGAGAGTATTACAAATACTTAGTTCATAGTAAGTCTCATATTGTTCAAATATAGCAAAATTCGTTTATGTTGTATTTTCGAAGTTATTCGAGAAAAACTGATTTTGCTGGAGTAACGTTACCCCAGCAAGATGTTTTTCAAAAAAGCGTTTAGCCTAGAATCAAGTATATGAAAAGACAGCTCTTAATGAGTTGTAAATGTATACCGATAGCAAAATTTGTTCATCTTATAGTTTTTGTGATATTCAAGATTTTGCTGGGGTAGCAGAATTTTGAAAAAAATATCGTTTATAGGCCTTAGTGTGTTCAAATTTGTTTAAATATAAGTATTCCGATTCATTCTCTCATTTCTCTAAGGCGCAACATTTTGCTAGGGTTACGCATTCTCTAATACCTACTTATCACTATCATCGATACGTTATATAGCAAGTCGTTTTTGATAGGGTCACACCTAACCTACTTTCTGGTAGCAACTCGTTTCTGAGGGGGTCACAGTTCTAACCTTTTTTTTTTTTTTTTTTTTTTTTTCGGAGGAAAGATCCCTGTTACGGATACCCGTCAGCCTGCGGGGGAGGCTGTCGGGTTATTTGGGACTCCACGCCAGAGCGACGTGCCTACCCACTAAAAAACCTCCGGAGTTCCATCTCAACCGCTTTTGCCGGGGACACGGGAACGGAAATACATCCGCGAACCCCGGCGCGGCTGGCCGCCAAAGCGGCCCCTCCTCGGGGGCGTCACAGCGCCCCCCCCACTCACCAAGTCGGCGCGTCCGGAACTCACGGACGCGCCGTACCTCCTCGGCCCAATTGAGAGGCGGCAAACTCCCACGCAGTCTACCGCCTGTGGACCCATGGGAGCCAGATAAACCGGCTCCCAGCGGCGGAGAAGATGAAAGGCTCCGCCGCTTGCCCCTCGCCGCAAACACGGTGCGGCACCGCTCGGTCGCGGAGGATAGGGAGAGCGGCAACGTAACACCGACACTCCTCCTCCTCCGCGACCGATCTCCCACCACAGCCACGGCGGTGTGGCCCCGCCTGAAGCGCCGGGAGGGCAATGAAACATTCCCCTCCCGGCAGCCCCACCCCGGGTGGGGGGAGAACTTCCCACTCCCCCGCCGCCCCATTGGGCGCATCCCTACAGGCTCAAGGCCGAAGCCGAGCCCGCGGGAGCGCCCCTCCTCGGGTGGGGGGAGAACTTCCCACTCCCCCGCCGCCCCAATGTGGGCGCTCTCTGCTGGTGCACGCCAGCAGGAGCGCCCCCTCGCGGGTTCCTCTTAGCTTCCCCGTGGCCACCGACTACCACGGGTACTGAGCCCCCCCGGTACGACAAACCGGGAACCCATTGGGGGGGTCACAGTTCTAACCTAACCTAACCTACTTTCTGGTCGCAAGTCGTTTCTGAGGGGGTCACAGTTCTAACCTAACCTAACCTACTTTCTGGTCAAAAGTCGTTTCTGAGGGGGTCACAGTTCTAACCTAACCTACTTTCTGGTAGCAAGTCGTTTCTAAGGGGTTCACAGTTCTAACTCCTTACCTACTTTCTGATAGCAAGTAATTACGATGGCAAACGATGTTATGGCATATGATAATTACGGCTTACAATGATGATTACAAGTGATATTATTGAAATTGACTTTATGATAAATAAAGTTTCTAGCAAGTGACTAATATAGTAAACAACGAGTATGAAATATAAGATTATGAGAAACAATATTATGTCTGTTGACCATTATAGCAGATGAAATTCGGGCATATGAAATTCTGGCAAGTGGGTGTATACCTACAAAGTTAGTATGAAACTTTGCCGTTTTTGAAGTTATTCGAATGAAATTCAGCATGGTTCTTTACTCAAAGGCACGAAACAGGAGTAAAATATTTTTTTTCAAAATTCGTCTCTTAGGGAGTTAAACGGGGGTGTAAAGTTTTTATGAAACTTAGCCATTTTTGAAGTTATTCGAATGAAATTCAGCATGAAGGTTCTTTACTGAAAGGCATAAAGCATGAGTAAAATCTTTTTTCTAAATTCATCCCTTAGAGGGTTAAACGGGGATGCAAAGTTAGTATCAAACTTTGCCGTTTTTGAAGTTATTCGAATTAAATTCGGCATTAAGGTTATTTACTGAAAAACATGAAACATGAGTAAAATATTTTTTTCAAAATTTATCTCTTAGAGGGTTAAACGGGGCGCAAAGTTAGTATGAAACTTTGCCGTTTTTAAAGTTATTTGAATGAAATTCAGCATGAAGGTTCTTTATTAAAAGGCATGAAACATGAGTAAAATATTTTTCTCAAATATCATCCCTTAAAAAGTAAAACGGAGGTGCAAAGTTAGTATGAAACTTTCAGTTTCTGAAGTTATTCGATTGAAATTTCTTTTTCATTACATTTGCGAGGTTTCTATCGAAATATTTTTACAATTTATGAGTACTTTATGAACGGTCGAAGTTCAGGTAAAATTTGTGCAAATAGCAGATTTTTGGAGGCGTATACTGAACTTGTTATTCCAAATATCCATTTTTTATTTCGATAGAAACCTAGAAATAGTGCACAAGATATCTGTTAGGTCAAAAAATTTCAAGAAAGATCACTTACAACGCCATAATTACGTACGAGCGTTTGTATGAAAAGTAAGACGGGAAGGCTGCTCTTAAGTTGTTTCATTGAAAGTCATGAACAAAATGTAAAATATATTTTTTTAAACTAAGAAGTATAAATGATTTTCGTTTTTACCTACATTATCGGATTCGAACCTGACGAAACTCTTCTATCTAGCGGGCCGTGCGCGCACAGATGTGCCGCGGTCGACAAGTGGGCAACCCAAATGCAGAAAATCTATATACGTAAGAAGAAACTGAATGAATGACTGACTGACTGACTGACTGACTGACAGACATAAAGCCCAAATTGCTGTGTCTAAAGACTCCAAATTTGGCACATAGGTTCCTTATGAGGTCTAGGGGAGGAGGTCCTTTCTAAAAAAGGATTTTTCAAAATTCACTCCCTAAGGGGGTCCAAAGCTTGCATGGACAAACAAGATTAGTTTGAACATTTTATTCGAAACTTCGCATAAGTACTCCTGGCGTAAAATAAGTAAAAATATGTTTCAGGATTTTTTAAAATTCATCCCCGCAGGGGGTTTAACGGGGGTCCAAAGAGGGGGAGGGAGAGGGAGTGGGAGAGGGATTATTAAAAATCTTATAAGAACCATTTTTTACTTCTATGCGGAAGAAGTCGCGGGTTAAAGCTAGTTTATTATAAACATTAACTTACTGTTTCCTTCTTCCATTTCCGGTTTTGTATAAACTAAATGAATGCATTTAGTGACTCTGCGTTTCAAAAATGGTTTTAAGGTCGAACCACACTTAATGCGCCTAAGTACGTTGCATTTCAAAGAATTCCCATACCCACCGTTCCCTAGTAAATAGGTATTCACTTTATTCCGAAATAGATAAGAGATATAGGTATGTCGTTAAAACATGGTTGGTAGGTAGGTATGTCCAAGTACCACGGGGCCCAGAATTGAGAGACACTGTAGATACGAATAAGTACTACAGAAATACAATACCTACAAATAATTACATGATGTTGACTTTTATGCCTGCTCTAAGAATTCTGCACGCATATGTACCACCTTACTACCGATATTACACTACCATTTAAAAGGCTCGCCGATGTGTACTGGACGGTCGCTTTTTCGTAGCCATCTGAAATTTGTCGGTTTATCATAACATTTTCTTTTCGTCTTTCATATAGTTGAATAAAGGGACAAGCTATTGCTAACATTGTTAATTTCCCAACTACTAGAAATCTCTTGCAATAGTGTCAAAAAATGGTGCCCATATGGAAATATATTTTACCATATCTCATTTAATACTTACAACACTGAGATGATACTTGTAGGCAAACCAAATTCATAAACGAATGACAGAAAGTGGTCTCTAGGTCCCCTATTTTAGGTACTAGGACCAAATACCTAAACTTAAGTATATATTTTATTACTCCTAAAGGGTAATATTCTAGGGATTTCTGTTTTTATAGATATTTCGGACAAATTCATGGCAATGTGGGTAAAAAATATTATGACTTAAACGGCTGACCGTTTAAGAGATCCAGCAAATGGCCAAACGTTACCCCAGCAAAATTTTGAATACCTACGTAGTCTCGAGAGGGACAAATTCCATTCAACCATAGACGTTTACCTTACATCACGGACTAATTATTTTGCTAGTTAATTTCTTGATATATCACAACTTTCTGCTGGAGTAACGTTATCCCAGCAGAAAATGTTTTTGGCCGATTACTCAAACACTACGGGATGGACAAATTTTATACTTTGACGGACATTTACAGAACGTTCGGGACAAAATATCTAATATAGTCAGACTATCAAATTCGGTATGTTTCTGACCGGGTAACGTACATACTTACGTAGGTACTTGAGTATGAATAATAATTATTTTAGATCTGCACCTCTAACTGTCATCATCATCATCATATCAGCTACAGGAAGTCCACTGCTGGACATAGGCCTCCCCCAAGGATTTCCAAAACGACCGATCGGAAGTGGCTTGCATCCAGTGAATGTATTTCTTACTGTACCTATTTTAATTCATCATTTCTGCCACATAACGTCCACTGCCTCTGGTCTATAAGCAACAAATTACGACAAATGATTGATTGTTTTTTGTGCTTATTTTAAAATTAACCTAATTCCATTTTAAGCTAAATAAGAGGCAAGAGGTAGCGGCGCGGCGGCCGGCCGGGTCTCGCCCGCGTCACCGCGCCCGCGTTACCCCGCATCCCCGCAACAACTCGCCGCGAACTATTATGAAAAAATTATAATAAATGACATAATGAGTTGGATTTTATTTTCGACAGTTTATTGATTGTGAAGAAACAAAAGTCTACCAAAAATAATTTCTGTTACAAATTTGTTTTAGGCATTAATACTAAAAAATAATAATTAAAAAAAATGTTTAATGTAAAAAAATTAATAAAAAATAATGCTAACAGAAAAATGTTAGCATTTTTTTTTTTTTTTTTTATTAATTTTTTTAACATTAAACATTTTTTTTTTATGTAGACGCGTGTCAATTTTATTTTGGATTTTTATCACAATATGTCATAAACTAAATTATCTCAGTGATAGGAAATGAAAACGGCTATTATAGAATTATTTTTTCTGCGCCATACTGAACAAGTCTATTTTTCTCAGGCTACCTTGCAAAAATAGGTAACTTTCGCAATACCGGTATTTTATCCTCAAATACCGGTATCAAACACCGAATAAATTTACCGATACTTCGGTATACCGGTATACATGTCCTATCCGGTACTGATATAGATTTTTTAAGATTTAAAAATAATTAATAAATATTAAAAAAAAATCCATACATTATTTTATGACAGCTAAAGTTACATTTATGCAAAATATCATATTGAAATTTGTTTATAATATGTGCAAGTTTAGATTTGTTTATATGTTAAAGATATAAAGCTATTTACCTAAAGTGTTTGGTATTTTTTTATCGAGTCATTTTGGGTAAATTTGTTTTTAGAGCCATGTATGTAAAGTTTATGTTTTTAAGTAATTCTGAAAAAAATATCATTAACGTACAGTGATCGGTTTACAAATTGGAAGGGGATTAAAATTCTGAATTCTGTCCCTTAATATCTATTTATAATTTCGGGGTACGTATTAGATAGAACATGTAAAATTAAAATAATTACAGTTAAAATAACGAAGTACAAAACCCCTTAAATTACAATACCAAATACTTCAAATACCTTAATGGTGTCACACCGATCTATAAAACCCCAAAGTTTGCAATGATTAATATCCGGATTACCTAATGGTTCAATATACTTGTAGTCATAATATAAAAGTAAACAATTTCGTAGTTTACATCATGGAAAGTTAAAATACTCGGTCTACGTTTTCAGCTGAGATGATGATGATTCGAGCGAGCGAAGCGAGCGTGCCGCGGGAACGGCCGCCGAAACTAATTTCTGCCAGAAAAATATTGCCAGATGAGTCTGTTATGCCAAACCATATACATACTTTTTAAAATGAAACATTACTCAACTTGGTAAAAGTGTTTTTCTGATTTTGAGCATTACGACTCCTGGACATGAGGTATTTAGATAATACATGTGAAGGTATTGTAAAATTATATTTTATCTTCGATAAAATACTCAATCGACGTTCAGAACTTTCACTGTTTCGAATTTAAATCAACTAACCGATAGGCATTGTAATTTTAAGGGTTTTGTACTTCGTTTTTTTACCTGTTGTGTTGATGTTTTAATTTTACATATTGTATTACGTTCCGATAATTTCGTGCGTAAGATATTGGCTAAAATTTCGAATGAATAATTCATGTTATATTTTTTTTCAGAGACATTTCTTCAACCACAGGAAAAATAAAAAGAGCAATATTACAATTTACGCCCGTTCAGTGGACCCCAGTGCGGTGGCTAGACCCAACATGTACTTATATGAGATTTTTTGCTCTTGCTCAGTTGGTTGTTTTTTGGCAATTATCGGAACTAAATACTTTTTTCCTGAAACATATATTTGAAATGCCACCATCGCATCCTTTTGTAATAGCACGCCTTTGTCTCGTAGGCGTCATAGTTGCTCCGTCTGTTAGGTGCGTATCAACATTACATGTACTAAGCTAGAACTAGAAGGTACCCATTAAACCTAGTAAAGCACTTAAAGGTCTACCTGAATTTTCCGAGGCGCAGTGCTGCCCCCATTTGAAATAAATAGTTTGAAAGGAAACAGAGATATCATTTAAAATTTCAGATCACACCCTAGATACCCCTTCAAACTATTTTATGAACTAATATTTACAGTTTAAAGTGAGAACGTGAAGCTTTTCTGCGCACATTTGCAATAAAACGACCGCTTTTGGCTAATGTGCGTAGAAAAGTGCGTAGAAGAATTACGTTCTCACTGTAATCTGTAAACGGTAGTTCATAAAATAGTTTGAAGGGTTATCTAGGGTCTAATCAAAACAAAATTTTAAATGATATCTTTGTTTCCTTTCAATTGATTTATTCCAATGGGGGCAGCACTGAACTCCGGAAAATTCAGGTAGTTAAGTATATGCTTGTTAATGCATAAATTCATTAGTAGGTAGATATTATGAATAATGCTTTATTCAGTCCAACGTCGATGGACATATTGCCATGCCCATATTAATGTTTCAAGAAACATCATATTATTCATACTGACAGCGATATGTGTATGTATTAGGTCCTTACATATGAAATTGGCGTTTTGTCGTACTGGCCCCTTTAATCACAATTGAGTGAAGCAAACCGACAAACGCGCGTCGACTGCTGCGTTACATTACTTGATCGGCCCAATAATGAAGGGTTTCTTAATCGAATCATTACCTGTGATGAAAAGTGGATTCTCTACGATCAATTGGAAGCGCTCGTCGCAAAGGCTGGACCCTGTCAAGCCAGCCAAATTCAGCCCCAAGCGAAAATTGACCCAAAAAAGTTACTTGTAAGCGTTTGGTGGACTAGTGCCGGTGTCGTTCATTACAGTTTTCTCAAATCTGGCCAAACAATTACGGTAGACGTCTATTGTCAGCAGTCAGCAATTGCAAACCATGATGGATAAGCTAGCTGCTAAACAACCGAGGCTGGTCAATCGCTCTACGTCACTTCTGCTTCACGACAACGCTAGACCACACACAACAACAGCACAATAGACGGCTACCAAATTAGAAGAGCTTCAATTGTAATGTCTCAGACACCCACCGTACTCCTCGGACCTTGCTCCAACAGATTACCATTTTTTCGAAATTTGGATAACTTGCAAAAAATTCAACTCCGATGGGGCAGTCCAAACCGCTAAAGATTTTATTGACTCCCTTCCGAATGGTTTTTTTTTTTTTTAGTAAAGGGATCAATGAATAACATATGAAATGGCAAAAGTGCATAGATAACAATGGTTCATATTTTGATTAAATAAATATATTAAATTAAAAGAAATTCGACATTTTGTTCCTCCCATACAAATTTTATCATACGCAATCACAATTATACTACAGCACTGAGTCGTATCACACGTAGATTTTATACGTACGTACGTACGTACTTACCCTACATTGCCAAAAGATAAAGATTCAGATTGTTCATTACAAAACATGTAATGAACAATTTGAATCTCTATCTTACGTATTATCAGGCCTCCCCGTTTATGTATCGGAAATATACCTACATTATTACTATGCGCGCGGCGACTACTTTGAAGAGGAAAATTCGATTACATGAATCGTTTGTCCAGAGTAATAAGAATGAAATTGGCTTACAATGGATGCCTAGGTATACGATGAGGTGAGAAGTTCTAACCCTAATAGCTAAATTAAACTATAGCGCTAACCACATCAAGAAAATAATTCTTTGAAATTTCTTTTCTGAGTAAGACTTCTGTGCGTGAGCACTAGTACTTATTCTGTGGTGATATACAGTGAAATCCTATGAGTATATCTGTTTGTCTATGTACGTCTAATATTTGTGGAAAATTTATCCGGAAAGGTTTATAATTATGTACTACACAATCTATGCGAAGCCGATTAGGGCCGGTATACCTGAATAACTTTTGTTTCTTGTTTTTTTGGTGTGTGTCATTATTTCCAGTCCAGTATAAGACTAAAACCACTGTAGATTTTGAAAGAAACGGTACATGTAAAAATTATTGCACATTATAATGCATTGAGAAATGTCTACTTGTTATACATATTTTTTTCCACAATGCATTAATGTTCGTACGACAAATTGAAGAATGGTTTTACTGGTAATAATTTCTTTATTTCAGACAGTATTATATATATGTCACGGATCCAAAATGCAAAAGAGTTGGTACACAATGTTGGGTGTATGGTGCAATAATGGTAACGGAGTCGATGTTATGTATTAAAAATAGAAAAGAACTATTTGAGCAAACCCAAGTATGGAATGTCATGTTGTGGCTTATTATTCAAATGTTGGTATCGATTGGCTGTGTGTACGGGGTTGTACTCTACGACAGATATTTTGAAGTAAGCATTCCATTTTAATAAATAATGTGTCTATATACCTACAAACGCTATTCTTGTAGATACTGTTACATGTAAAATAGGTAACTTACTTTCTCGAAGATAGAATAGGTAAATCTTTTGTCAATATTTGTAACAATTTTGTCGTCATCAGGTTTGTGTTACAGAAAGGTAAAATAACACTGTAAGGTCATGGTCAGTCCGTAATATTAGGTTCCGTAAGGGGCAGCTCAGACTGAGACGCGACGCCATGCGACGTGGCGTGCACTTTAAAAGATACTAGGATAAAACAGTATCATTTTGAGTAGTAAAAAAGTTATATATTTCTTCAAAGTGCGCGCCACATCGCATATTATAAGGTATTTTCTGTCAATATCACTCTAAACTAAACCTCTGCCCATGTTTTTGTTCTAGACCCCGCATACCATCAAAATTCGGACGTTTGTAGTATGCGAAATCTAGAAAGAATTCGGTACTCCTTAACGGTGAAGTATTGTCAGCACCTATGACATCGATTTTCTTTTGTTCCCGAGTGTTGAACTGAATAATTTAAAAAAAGGCAAGCTATTATCAAAACTGATTTTTATGCTAAACTGCGCAACGCAGAGCAACCACACGAAATCTAGCATAAAGAAATTGAAACGCGGTATTTAATGCATATCTATTTTAATTTAACACCTTGTCTGAGATGCCTAGTTTCATCATAGTAGCATTATCATCGGTCTAGATTTCGAATATCATCTTTTCACAATTTTTATATATTCTGTCGCACTACCCAAATTATTTTCCACTTGGTCCAATGGTTGACTGGCACGTTTTTTTGTGCAATTAAGTTTAAATAAAATAATCATCTGCGGAATCTGGAGCAAGTCTAAATAAAGATTCGGGGTGCCAACTAAAACTAAATGCAAAGAAAAAAAGGCAATCTATTCAGAAACAAGTTGAATTACCTAGGGTACGTTGTCACCAGTGAGCGCTCTTAACTGGTTCTTATAATTTAAGCAGTGATAAACTGGCCTACTCCTAAAGAAAAGACAGGTAGAGCATTTATGGGATTATGCTCATACTACAGGCGATTTGTAAAGGGATTTTCTGAAATTGCTAAACCACTCCCAAGTAGCATTTTAATATCTTTAAAAGGCCACATTTAGTTCACTGGTGATCTCTTAGCATTAACAGTGGTTACACGTGGTTCATCGGCTGTAATAAAGGGAACATGTGTACCTTTACCTGTTTAAGGAATCTATAGCGGTAAAAATGTAGCTTATTATGTGACTATTGGCGTTTTGCAAGGACAACATTACTCTACTAGTCAGCTTTCATTTTCAAAGCTGAACAAGAGCCTTTTAAGATATGTAAAATTCGGCATGGGCTATTCAGAGGTTCACATGTACGGTGTTAGATTGCTGGCATTGTAATAAACACATTTGAACATTATTGCAGCCCAAAGCTGTTATATATAACCTTTTATAAAGCGTTATGCAATCGTTGGTGTTAGCAGGTCTAGTTTGTGATATATTATAATCAGCTAACAAATAAGATGTACAGTAAGGTACATTAGACGCACCACTATTGATATATAGTAGCACTGATAGCAGTTTATTCGTTCACGAGGACCACGCTGTTATCCTCTATGGCTGAACATTTATGTGAACGTGTTTTACTTAACACGCGTTGTAGTAATTAACCCAAAATAAAAAAATGAATAGAAGCAATTGGAAACAGAGAGTGAGGACTGGTGAAATCAGAAGAAAAATCTTATAAGAATATTTACAGATAGTAAAACCGATTAATCAACTGAATCTACTAGAAAAGTTAGTTTTACAACATTGACTTCAAATTTAAATAACGACGGTTCCGTACACAATATAGAGAAAGAAGTGCCTGAAGCTGAGACCAGTAACACAAGTTCAAACTTTATTTATCACGGTTACACAACTTAGAAGAAACTGAAAGTGATTTTAGATTTTAGAGGTTGTTAAAATTAACCACATAGACAATGACAACAATACTATTTTATTAAGAGGGATTATTATAAATAACACAGAAGACGTTTTTACATATCCAATAAAATCGACGCATTTTTCCATATATAAGTCCAGAAGGCAGCATAATAATGGTGAACATAATTGTTTTAGAACCCAAGGATATTAAGTGTAAATTAGTGTGCGTTGAATATAAACAATTTTAGTACTTCATATTTTTGTTACATACACTGGAAAAATAATACAACATTATGATTTTTTCATAATTTTTATTCAAAAATCACATGACGAAACGTAAACTTTGAATCTCTTACATTTAGGAGTATCTCTTTTAATTAATTAAATACACAATTTCCTTAGGAAACTTTATTAAAAAAAGTGTAAAACACTTTAAAAAGCTAGGATTTTGCAATACTTTTTTCAATACCTTCTATTTTTACAGAACAAAACAAAATATTTTTTAGTTATTAAACTACTATTTAGTTTAATACGGAGAGTCCTAAATGTACTATTTAGAGTGTTTTAATTTGAACTTTATAATACGCGTCAACACTACAACCAACTTTTGGTCTTTCAGCAAAATTTTAATTTTAATGCAGATCCCTACAATGTAGTATGCAAAAAATATCTAACAGGACATTCACGTGAACTATTGAGGAAATGCTTATCAGCCCAGAGCTGAATATGTGCCCAGCTCAGATTATGTTGTACAGAAATTGACATTGTAATGTTGCACATGTGAACCTTTCTAGAGCTGACGTCATTATGATGGTACACGTGTTTAACTATAAAGAGGTTGCAACACTTATTTTGAGTTACAATGGTTAACTTTAGATGGAGACAATGACCACCATTTTTTAACTCTTAATAACCAATAATATTTTTTTATTAACTATGATTTTGTCACTTAACACAATTTTTCGTTATTGATTTTGTGGTTAATGTTTGAATACAAAAGCAAAAAGTGATTTTAATGCCATTAAAACACAAATATGAAATATTGCTTTGTTTGTTTCTGCTTATTTTGGTACATTTATTTGATAAAAATGGCATATAGTCGAGGCGCGTGAAAATTTAAACTATAAATGTGTATGTACTTTACAATAAATTTAAATTACCCCGTGATATTAACACAATATCATATATAAACACAGTGTAATACCAGTAACTAAAAATCAAATCGCATCAAAATGTTTTCACGATCTCACTCCATTAATAATATTGTTTTGCATGCCGTAATATTACAAATAAACATTTATGTATTACAAAATGTGGTACTTGAAGTGATTATTTGAGGAAAAAGTGGCCTAATAGTCGATTTTAGGGTACACTTGTGATAACGAGTGTTAAAATTCGGCTCTATGATTGTTCACTTGTTACTTATTACAACTCTCTAGTCTGTATGAATAACCACACATAATCTAATATAGTACCATTCATCAGCTTCAAAACCACAGTTTTCTCTTTAAACTACCATTAAAGAGCCACTGTTCTGCTACCGTGTACCTTTTGTGAACTTATAGCTGAATAATTTGTGCCCAAATTGGTGGTACAAGGGCTGTACAGCTCTTGTGCTGCTTACATAGGCAGCTTAAAGAATAAATGTATACCATTAGTCAACCCCTATAGGGCTCCGAATGCTACTTGGGACTGCATCGTCTGACAGAAAACAAACTGCCTTTCAAATGGGATGATACTTATGAGAATGCCTTTCTTCAACTAAAAGAATGTTTGCAAGACTCCAATCTTGGGATACCCGCAGACTAGCGATCAATTCATCGTTGACACAGACGCTAGCTAGCTACACAGCGCTCGGAGTGGTACTGTCTCAAAAGCAAGGTGAAAACGAAATGGTAATTGCATATTTTAGTAAATCTTTGTAAAAGCTTAAAAGAAAGTATTGTGTAACAAGAAAACAACTCTTGGCCGTTGTTAAGACGCTGCAACATTTTAACAAGTATCTCATTAGTAGACAGTTCATACTCTGCACAGATGATCCTGTTTTGAAGAGACTGTTAAAATTTAAAAAACCGGAAGGTAAAGTTGCACGTTGGACTGAACAACTCCAACTGAATGAATGAACTGAGCACCGTAGCAGAAAGGTCCATGGAAATACTGACGCACTCTCAAGAAGGACATGTGCAAAAGTATTGTGCTAAACAAGAGACAAAGGAGCTATGTTAAAGATCACAAGGACGATCTCTACGGGACAACTGGACGATGAGCACTTTAAAGAAGCTCAGGAGGGTGATGAAGATATGAGGTGAGGCTCATCATCGCACGAAAAGAACGCAATGCTGGTAAGCCAAAATGGGCAAAAGTTGGACCTACGAGCCCAACCACCAAAGTTTATTGGTCTCAATGGGACAGTTTTATCGTGCAGAAAGGAATACTCTACCGTAAATGGTAAAAACCAAACGGCAAAGAGTTTCATCTACAGGTTGTTGTTCCAAGAGACGTTCTTTGTGAAGTACTTACATGATATATGATAGTGTAACAGAACGGCAACAAAGATTCGGGAACGGTTTTTGTGCAGTCGTGAAAGGCCCGTCAACAAGTACTCGCGGTAGCCTACTCGCGCCCTGGGAACGAATTGCAGTAGATATTGCCGAACCAATTCCCATCAGGGAATAAGTACTTCAAGGTTGTCATGGACTATTTCAGGAAGTGGCCAGAATTATTAACCTAACCAAGAAGCTACAACAGTAGCCTCCAAGTTAGTTAAAAAAGTAATCTGCCAGTTTGGTGTACCACTAGAAATGCATTCTGAACAAGGAACTTCGAATTGCAACTATTTCAACAAGTTTGCAAACTATTAGGGACCCCGAAAAATTCATGTAGGTATCCCCTGAACATAAAAACACAAAATCACTGGACTAAATAGGTTAAAAAAATCAGTCCAAAAACTTCGTGAAAGTAGATTGGTATAATATAATTCTATATCAAATATTTCTAAAATTTGCAACTTTTTGCTAGGAAAAATAGGGTGAAATCGTTTTTTTTTTTTTGACCAGGTCTAACACCTAGCAATGGATGTCGGTATACCAGTAACCCTGTATAAGTTGCATAAATATTGTTTTAATAATATAAATAATTAGTTTCCCCATCTAAAAGGTTTCTGATTTTAAATAATAAAAATAAAACAAACATTAAAACAAGAATCATCAAAATCGGGGCTCTTTCTGAGGGTTGAGAAAAATGCTTTATTGGCGCGACTATTACACAGAAAATAAATTTCGAAATAGGTAGGGAATAAATTGATGCCCTATTTAATGGCCAAATTAAATATTTGGCTAATAAAGTTCTATGAAATAGTAGATTGTGCTACAAGGGATTAAGAAAATATTTTTAAGGCGAGGGTGCTACTTTTAATCCAGAGCGAAACGAAGGATTTCACAGTTTAATCACGAACGATTCTACGGTGAAATTCTGAGTGAAGCGAGTGATTCATGTATATCGCCCGAAGTAAAAAATATTACCGTACCCGAGTAGCACACTCTACTTTTCATCTACTTCTATAAGAAAAACAAGCAAATACAAAACAGAATGTAAAGAAAAGTAGGTAGATGTAGAACCTATAATTGGTGTCGTTTTCATTCAATAAATACGAAGAAATAATTTTCGAAGAGCACCAACTTATGATAAAAATTTCACTTATAATATTGTGCGTGGGTAATTATATTTTTATAAGTAAACTTGATATTCACTATGTATCGGTTTAGACCAGTCTTTCCCAAAGTGGGCGATAACGCCCCCTTGTGGGCGCTGCAGGTCTCAAGGGGGGCGGTAAGAGACCCAGAAAGAAAATGTTTTTTTTTGCTAGGAGCTTTATTTAGCTAGGAGGCCTCTTAAACAACGGCTGCAAGAGCTCTCGACTCTCAACAACAACTTGTGAACATCAACCAATATGAATTAAAAGATTGCTCAAACTAAGTTCTATATTTCTCTCCGCGTAGTTCATATATCTGTCCTATTTTATTGAATATAGAAAAAATGAAAATCATGTCAATCGGTCGCTCCGTTTCGTAATGAAAGTAGACACAAACAAACAAATAAAAAGGCAACAGACACACTTTCGTATTTTAATAGTTATTAGTACTCGTAGATATCTATCATGTTTTAACAAGTTTTTGTTAAATAACCCGAATTGTGCATTCCTGTATCAGTTGGCTGGTTCATTGAATACTTGTTCGGACTTATTGAGCGTCGAATGAGATAAACGAGTTTATGCATGTTTGTTTTATTCCTGCCGGTGCGTGCTGCTTAAGCATTCCTATATAAACAATGTAATATTTATTTTATTTTCATTTGTGGTTTCGCGCGCAATAGATGAGCAGTACTTACGCCTTCTCTACACTACTCGCGAAGTTGAACGTATTTCTCAAAGCAAAACAATGTCGGAAGTAAAAAAGAAGAGACGGCAATACTGTGCGGAATATATTAAATTCGGATTTATTGAAAATCCCACAAACCCATCGTCGCCTTTGTGTCTTCTGTGTCTAAAAACATTTTCGAATGAAGCAATGAAGCCTTCAAGGCTGCAAGATCATTTGAATAAAATGCATCCAGATAAGAAAGACAAGAATGTAGCATATTTTCAAGACCTAGAGAAGAAGCATAATACTCAGCCAAGTGTAGCAAAACTATTTTCGGCGGCTGCTAAGCATGATGACGACGGACTTCGAGCTTCGTACAATATCTCTTTGTTAATTGCTCAAAAAGGCAAACCACATAACATCGGAGAAGAGTTAATATTGCCAGCAATAAATGAAGTAATAACTACTGTGCTTCATAAACCGGCCGCAGATATTATCCGAAAAATTCCTTTGAGTAATAATTCTGTGCAAAGACGAATTGATGAAATGGCTGAAAACATTGAAGAATCATTGTGCGAGGACAAGTCAATTCTCAATTCAGCTCGATGTGTCCACTTTACCAACTAATGAAGCATTGTTGTTGTCTTACGTGAGGTTTATTAAAGATGAGAAAATATGTGAAGAACTATTATTTGCTAGAAATTTAGAGACCGATACAAAAGGGGAAACCATATTCAATACATTGGAAAAGTTTTGCGATGAGAAAGAGATTCCTTTGAAAAATATTATTTCAGTTGCTACAGATGGCGCTCCGGCTAGGACAGGGTGCCATAAAGGCTACATAGCGTACTTAAACAATAAAATTCCAGATGTCCTTGGTGTACATTGCGTTATTCATAGACAACATTTAGTTGCTAGAAACTTAAGTGAAAAACTATTTCAATCACTGCAATATGTTATCAAAGCAGTCAATAAAATCCGCACCAGCTCTTTGAATGATAGATTATTTCATCAGCTTTGTGTTACTAATGACGAGGATTTCAACCGTTTGTTGTTTCATACTGAAGTTCGTTGGCTATCAAGAGGCAATTGTCTGACTCGATTTTACAACCTGTTTGACTCTGTTATAGAGTTCTTGGAAACTAAAGATACAGAATTGCACGACAAGCTCATAACATCAAAGAATGATATAGCTTACATGACAGACCTGTATAAATTGTTCAACGACATGAATCTCCAACTGCAAGGCGATAAACTAAATTTAATTAAAACAAAAAACGTCGTTGCTGCTTTCGCAGCCAAACTGCTTCTACACAAAAAGAATCTGGGCAGACGTGAGTTTCACAATTTTCCAAATTTATCAGTATCATGCAGTAACGACGAATTTTTTGCCTACTGCCAACATTTGGAAAACCTCCACATTGACTTCACCGAACGATACCAGGACATTTTGAACTTGGAAATACCAGACTGGGTGTTCGTTCGATCCGTTTTCAAATGTCAACACAGCAATGTCACCTCAGCTGGAAGAAGAACTTATAGAATTGACAACAAACGAGGAAATAAAAATCAAGTTCAAAAATGGTTACCAAGAATTTTGGCTACAAAAACCGATCCCGCAATTGTACCCTGGATTGTGGTCAATCGTTCAACGATTCTTGATAGCATTCCCATCGTCATATTTGTGTGAACGTGGATTTAGTGCTGTGACAACACTGCTTACTAAAAAGAGAAATCGTTTGCTTGTTACCGAACGTGGCGACTTGCGACTGTTCTTGAGTAAATTGGAACCTGATATCAACAAACTTATTAAACAGCATCAGATTCATCCTTCACATTAGTTTTTATATAAGGATTGATTATTTTAGTTATATTTTTAATAAAAGATACTCTGTTTTAATACTATAAAGTTGCGTTTCAATAATCATTCTTATTGGCAGGTGGAGGTAAGAGTTAACTTGAGACCTAAGCCGTTGTATGTTACCTACTGCGCTCAGGTTTCAAGTTGCGGGTTATAGTAAAAGTTTCGTTAAGAATTCTCCGTTAATATACATATATAGGTCACAATAATTAATTAATTTAATTTAAAGTTATAGTGGTTTTTAAATAGGTGAAAAAATGGGGGCGCTAAAAAAATATTTATTCTCAAAGTGGGCAGTAGACAAAATAAGTTTGGGAACCACTGGTTTAGACTTACGATATATTTTTCATATTTACACAATTATTTTCATAATAATACAATATAACCTAATACTTCTGTAACTAATAACCTTAAATCGAATACAAAAATACTTTATTATGTACTTATTTATTTTTCCGAAGCGAAGAAAATAATAATATTTACCTACATTCATGTTGACGACGATATGTTATGTATTCTAAATTTAAAAAATTACGAGGCCTTTACCAATTATTTATTGTGTTAAAACAAAATTGTTGTATTGTTTTAAAAAAAACGATGTTATCATCCCAAAACATTTGTTTTGGGATGATAACATCGTTTTTTTATATAACATCGAATAGATGAGATGAAAAAGTATATTAAATAATATATTTCGTATTTCAAAATTTATTTCTTGTTTAATCTGTTAAATGTCACGGACTGAGCATGCTCTTAAAATATTATTTCGCCTTTGTGAAACATCCCCTGTATTATAAATAGTTTATAATATAAATAAATTATCAGGAGCATTGTAGGTATATTAAAACAAGGTATTCTTCTCCTGAAATGGGCTAAGACTACGTCACGAGTGTCACGATAAGTGTGTAAAACCTACCACCAGTGATTGTAGATCTTTTTAGTAAATTTAGGGTCTTTCTCAATAGGGATGTGGACTGGGTAAAAACATATTACCTATTTTATTTAGTCCGTCAACTAGATTATCAAAAAAAAGGACCAAATTCATAAAGCGCTTCGAAGTTTCGGAGTCGGGGTGATTAACGTCACCTTTGGTTTAATATTTGCTAATCAGAGAAAAGAAAACATACTTATACCATACTTTTTAATAAATCTATATAATGAGCCAAAAAATGTTTAGTCCACATCACCATTATTAGTTAATGAATATAAAAAAAACTACCTATTACTAACTTACTTATTTTTTTGCTATTTAGTGTGATTAATCTATTTAGTTTTTATTTTCAATACATGTATATACTTTAATAAAATGTTTATATTATAGTTCAGAATTGGTTTGTTTAAGTTAAAAATGCATTTTGCTCGGATAATTTGATCACACACAGTATAGCAACACTCCCAACTGATGACATATTCTTAGGCCAATCACGTGACCAGCTGTCACGGGAAGAAAATATCCATAAAGTTATAGAGTACTAGGCAAAGAATATTATTATACCATATCTAAGAGGTACATATCTAAGGCGATGAAAGAAATGTCACACAATCACCGGAAGAATTAGCAGATAAATATATGTGATCTGAGATGTGATACTATCGTACGTGTTACTTGGGTCCCTGGCCGCGATACGTAAAATAATCAGGAAAGAAAATCTTAATTTTCGCGAATTTAGTTATTCAGTGCAAGTTCTTGCCTGTTGCAAACAATTTTATCGAAGCAATAGATGACATGAATGATCTATACAAAAATGTCAACCATGCAAATCGTATCTTCTATTAGATTGTATGCAACAGGCAAGAAGCTTGCACTGCGTAGTTGTGTTTAAATGAAGGCAATACTGGCGTTTAAGTTGGCTACATTTCAAAAATACATCAAGTAATCAAAACCGATTTTTTTTTAGACAAAGGAACCCACTGCCGTTAGCCCAAAGAAGGACAACTGATTGCAAAGTCGAACTCACACGAAAACATTTCCAGATTAAATGTGAGGTCGAAGTCACACAAGCTGGAGCAGCGCTTAGTAAGTCGAGACGTGAACATTTAATAGGTTACTTAATATTACGGAAACTATGCTCTATAGTAAACCTCTTTTTACAAGCTTTTATTTCGTTTCACCTGTCCCTTCGTTGCAATAGAAAAAAATCTACGGTATTACATTTTTTTTGCGTAAAATATGTCCGGGTCTATGGGCTGTTTCCTTTGCACTAAAAAAAGGCGGGAAAGTAGTTTCTTTTCTATCAAAGTACGAAGATACTCTTTGCAGTAAACATTAATTGCTTTCGGTAAATATTTCTGGTATTCTTTAATGATTTCCTCACATTTATTGAGAAAAGCACTGTACATGCCTCGGCGGGAACTCGTAATTATTGTCAATATGTCACGCATTTGTTCTGTGTATTATCAGATTACCCGTTAGCCTCATTACAATAATGATAATGTCTAGGACTCTAGGCAATGTGATAAATAAAGAAATTCCGATTATAATTTATTACTTCACCCAAATTAGCTTAGCAGTATTCATAATTCCCGGACATCATGAATATTCTCCAATTTATCACTTCGTCCATTCATACTATATAACTGTTATATTCATGAATATAACAGTTGTGAAACGTGCCAATACAACAACAACGGTGTCCAAATAGTCCCAATCTATAACTACATCATACTAATTCACGTAATTGTTGCAGGGCTCCAGAAAATTAATGAACCTGAAGTACCTTCGTTTCATTCCACTGTAAATGTGTAGCAAATTGTAAAAGCTTTGAGTAATCTTCAATTTTAAGTCAGTCATTAGTTTGTAAATAAATGGTAAGGTATATTTAAAAACTAACCCCCAAATTCATAAAAAATTACAAACGTTTGCTAAACCTATTTTAGTTAAAATATGTTTTGTCTCGTTCTTTCAATGTGAAATATTGAGAAGAGGAAAAGGAACAAAACATGTTTAAGCTAAAATAGGTTTAGCAAACGGTTGTATTTTTTTATGAATATGAGGGTTAGTATCTAAGAGTGGAGAAATCTTCGATAATCTATCAAAGTATTACAAACCACCCGCCGACTAATGTTAGCTTTCGCTAAATGAAATCTCACTGCAACCGCCCACCGGCTGCGCGACATTCGATGGCTGTGGTGTAGGTGTACGCGCAATTTCTGCGTTAAGGGGCTACCTGAATTTTCCGGGGTCCAGTGCTGCCCCCATTTGAAATTAATCATTTAAAAGGAAACGGAGATATCATTTAGGATAGACGGAGTTATCTAGGGCCTTGATCAGACCCTAGATAACCCTTTAACCTATTTTATGAACTACTGTTTACAGTTTAAAGTGAGAACGTGAAGCTTTTTTTTTTTTTCTTTACAAGATTTTCTCGAAAAACATTGTTTATTTCTATGACTGTACAAGCAGTTTTTGCATACTTGCAATTTCGAAACAGTGTCATTCCGTCCGTCTGGGCTCATGCTCAGGAATTTGTCACATTGCATTAACACATGACTAGTTGTTTTGCAGAGCGGGCATGTTTTTGCAGTCATGCAGTAGGTTTTTGGCGTTATTTCGTGCTTGTTATAGTGCGTTGACCTGTAGGCATTCTGACCTTTATAATTGTTATTGAATCTTGGTTGTCCAGCGTATGTTGGTCTGTTGTTATATTTATAAGTAGTATAATTATTGAAGTTCGAAGGCTTGATCGACGTAACATGTTTTTGATTCTGGTTTCGCTGCATTGTTTCGTATGCCATGAATTTAGTTTCTAGGAACTTTATAAATTCTTCAAGGTTGGGAAGATCTCTTGGTGACTCCAAGTCTCTTATATAATCTCCGTACGTTGCGCTGTCAAGTTTTTGGCTGATGAGATGGACGATAACCGGATCCCAAGTTGTTATGTCGAGACCAATGTTCGTAAAGCCGTTTAAGCATTCCAGTGTGACGTCATGTAATTTCTTGATGTTAAATGCGTTTGGCTGTTGAATTGGCTGTTGATTGAGGAGCGTATTCATAAATGATGTAAATAGCAGTCTCTCGTTGTTATATCGATGTTGTAATATATCCCAACAGGAATCGTAGTTTTCAGTGCTAATCGCGAGATGTTGGATAAGTTTTTCAGCTTCACCCTTGAGTTTCGACTTCAGCAGCTGCATCTTCTGAGATTTAGATAGAAGAGGATTGGTGTGTACACTTTCCATAAAAAGATCCTTGAACGATATCCACTGAGTGTAACTACCGTGGAATTCAGGGATTTCAATTTTTGGGGTAGTTTTCTCGTAGTGAGTGTTGTTCCACATCTTTTTATTTATTTCTTTTTTCAGGTTATCGTATCTTGTTTCCCACGTCGAATATTGTTTTTGGTATTGAGGATTAGAGCCTTGAAGTATGTAATCAATTTTCCAGTGAGTTTTGTCGACCGTGTCCCATTTTGCCTTCAAAATGTTTAGATGATCTTCTAGTTCCCATTTCTCCGTTAAAAGATCCACGTTTATTTTCGCAGCTGACCGTTCAAACGCTTTAAAGTTGCATTGTTGTTGTTTCAGTAGTTCTTGAATTTTCTCTCCGCTCAACTCCTGTATTTTCCCTCCAGTAGGCATCTCATGGCCGGTGTTATCGATCTCATCAAAATCAAAGTTTGATTTCAGCGATGTTTGAGTTTCAGGTAATGTTTCAGAAGCGAATTTTTCAAGTCGAGCTTGAATATCGTTGAGTATGTCTTCAAACAGAATTCTAGTTTTCTCATAAACTTGGTTCACGTAGTAAAGGTGCGATTTGTCTTCTTGTTTCATAAGTTTCTCGTTGTTCGTCTCAAATTCAGCCCAGTGAGAGTTCAAGGCGGTGAGTCTTGTAGTTAAGTAGCTTTTAGTTTTCCTGTCCGATCCATCTTTCTTGTAGTTAACGCAGAGTTTCTTGATGTTACCGAAGCATTCATCTTGACGTGCTATGATTTCTTCAAAGTTTAGCCATTGTTGAAGTTGTAGTTTTAGTTGAAGTTAAGTTGACTGTAGTTTTCTGTAGGTAGTTAGTTCACGAAGACCACGTAGAGCGCGCAGTCCTCTGTTGACGTAGCGAGAATCTCCTATACGCTATCTGCGCCTTCTCAATTTAACTGGGGGATTCCGCTTGTGGAAAGCCAGCTAAACCGATTCGCTAACGTATGGAAAGATACGACTCACTATGTCTTGTTGCTCGAAGGACCAAAAAGGCTGTATGGTCGGAGGTCGTGAGTTGAGATGACCATAAAACCACACAATCCTTGTAGTTAAAAAGTTTATTAGTAAAGTTACAAGTTTAAGTTGTTTAGATGCTTGTCCGCGTAGTTAATGGCAATGAGTCATAAATCGACTGGCTTTTATAATTAATAACTAATATTATAAAGTAGGGCGACGACCAACGCCGACACAGCAAAATTGTACCTGTACTTACTCGTACACTACATAAATATTTATAATACTCTATGACAATTGGTGAAGATAATGAGCGCGCACAGCCCTCTTAAACGCTTGACGACTAGGGGCTTTGAGGACGTCAAAGAGAAGGGCGTTCCAAAGCATCACGGCTTGCTTGGTGAATGATTGATCGAAAAACCCACTCCGGCAGCGAGGCACATCGAGAAGAAGATTGTTGGAAGAACGAAGAACTCTGAGATGGGTATCACCCTGAAAAGTGAACTTGTTTTTGAGATACATCGGAGTTTTTGGGTCGAAGAGTATGGAGAATAGAGTAGTGAGAATATGCAAATTGCGACGTTGACGGATAGGTAACCATTTGAGTTGAGACCGGTAGGCCGACACATGGTCGTACTTCCGAAGGCCAAAAAAAAAACGCAGACAGTTATTTAGAAGTCTATCAAGTTTGTTGAGAAAGTTACAATTCAGATCCGAGCAACATACATCCGCGTAATCTAAAATTGGAAAGATGAGAGAGTACACCAGCATAGTATTAATATTAATAGGGAGAAAGTTCTTTAACCTGTACAAAGAGCGGAGAGCCCCCGTTACTTTTCCAGAAACCTCTGCAATATGAACATCCCAACGAAGGTTTGTATCAATGTGGAGCCCGAGGTCTTTGACGCTAGAGCAAAATGGGATTGGGATATTATTAAATTGAACTGGAGGAAGTGAATTGCTGTCAAGCCGGCTTGTTAGATGTGAGCTACCAACTATAATGGCTTGACATTTATTAGGGTTGACAGTGACACCAAAACGTAAATCTAAATTTATTTGATCGATGGCTTTATCAACATTATCAACATCTGTTTGTACATAAAGTTGCAAGTCATCGGCATAAAGATGATACGTACACTGGAGTTCTTTGGTGATAAAATCAATGAAAATGGAAAATAATAAAGGAGAGAGGATGCCACCCTGTGGAACGCCAGTATCCAATTCACACCAACTTGATGATAAATCATCGATGCGAACTGATTGCTGACGTCCACGAAGATATGAGGAGAACCAATCCACAGCCGAGAGAGAAACTGAATGGTGGGAAAGGATCGCGAGAAGGATGTCATGATCGACGGTATTAAACGCATTAGAAAAGTCTACTAAACCCAACACAGTGACTTTAGTATTATCCATACCTGCTCTAATATCATCGATCACTTTAAGGAGTGCTGAAACAGTGCTATGTCCAGGTCTAAAACCGGACTGTAAGGGATTTAATAACCCATTACGGGTAAAATATGAGGTGAGTTGCTTATGTACGCAAGCCTCAAGAACCTTTGACAATAGCGGGAGAATAGAGATGGGACGGAAATGATTTGGGAGAGAAGGGTTGGGAACTTTGGGTAGGGGGCATATGAAAGCTTTCCGCCAAAGTGAGGGAAACTGACCTGAAGTGAGTGAAAAATTAATAATATGGGTGATGGTAGGGACAATAACGTCAAGAATGCATTCAATCATACGTCGATTAAGTTGATCAACACCCACGGCTCTGGTTTTGATGGCTAGAAAAATCTTTTTGACTTCTTCTTGACTAACCGGAGAAAAATTAAATTCAGTTTTGACACCAAAAGGAAGAGCAGCAATGTAGGAAATAGTATTTAATTTCGTTAAGTCATCCAACTGAGAAGATGTGGTGAAATGTTTGTTGATGTCGTTTAACGAAATTGAAGAAGGGATATCAGAATTGACCGTCTTACCAATACCTAAAGTTCTAAGGAACTTCCAGATATCGGCAGAAGATGAAGAAGAGACATTGTCAAGAATTAAACGGCGTTTGGCGTCACGTATCATTCTGTTACACCGATTTCTTGCAACTTTAAACAAGGTCCAGTTTTCCTCCGAACGATCCCTCCTAAACTGACGGAATGCTCGGTCCCTACGTCTCATATACATTCGGACCCCAGGAGTAAGCCAAGGCGCTGGGGGACGCTTAACTTTGACCTTCCGTACAGGGGCGTGTTTATCATATAGCTTAGTGAGGGCTTCGTTGAAAATAGCTACTTTGTCATCCACATTGTTTGCCGACCATAGATTTTCCAGTTCCTCAAACTTTATTCGGGCAAAACTGCGCCGGTAAACTGTTTTTGGAACAATTTATGATGGCTTGAGTTTATAAGAGCAGTGGATCAAATCGTGTCGGGAGAAAGCCGGGGCTGGATCTTGTCTATGTGAGGAGATAAGATCAGACGACGAGGTTATAATTAGATCTAACCAAGTATCTTCGGTGTCGGTATTGTGGTGAGTAGCATTAAGTGGGAGTACTTGAAGACTGGCAGACTCAAAGATGCGGCCTAAGCTAAGTGTTCGTGTTGACTGACTGTTAAGAAGGTTAGTGTTTAGGTCCCCGAGAGTAATATGATGTACGTACTCAGAGCTGAAGGAATCCAGAGCGATTTCAAGATTGGAGAAGTAATTTAATGGGAAGCCGCTCCGACCCGGCCAATTATCGACCTATAGCAATCACGTCAATATTATGCAAGATTATGGAACGTGTATTGAACAATCGTCTCCTGGCATATCTGGAAACCAACGAGCTCCTTAGTGACAGTCAATATGGGTTTCGGAAGGGTCGCTCAACCGGTGACTTATTGATATATGTCACGCACCTATGGAGCGAAGCCTTAGAGGGTCACGGTGAGGCAATTGCCGTTTCACTCGATATGTCCAAGGCTTTTGACCGGGTCTGGCACGAAGCTCTCTTAAGTAAGCTTCTAGCGTATGGTATATCAGCAAACCTATGTAGCTGGATATCCGATTTCCTGAGGGAACGGTCGATTCGAGTGGTTGTAGAAGGCTGCTCTTCTGACCTAATGGCTATTAATGCCGGGGTACCTCAGGGATCTGTTCTCTCTGCAACCTTGTTCCTACTGCACATTAATGACCTTCTGACATCAGGCATTATTGGCTACGCCGATGACAGCACCGTTGTAGAGAGTTATATGTCCAATGCCCGTACAAGTCCACAAGAAATCCAGTCACTGAGAGAGTCTATGATTGAACGAGTTAACTTGAAATTACAGGGGGTGTCGGATTGGGGTGACGCCAATCTTGTGAAGTTCAACCCGTCCAAAACCCAGGCGTGTCTCTTTTCTGCAAAAAAGAGTAACTTCCAACTTACACCCACTTTCCAAGGTGTTTCCTTGCCGATAGTTGACCATCTTGGGCTTTTAGGCATCAGCGTTACGGCCAAACTCAACTTCGGCCAACAGATAGAGTCGATGGCACTGACTGCTTCCAGGAAGTTGGGCGTCATTTCTAGGGTCCGGCGGTACTTCAGCCCTGAACGGCTACTTAATCTTTATACAGCCCAGGTTCGCTCCTGCATGGAGTACTGCAGTCACTTGTGGAATGGCTCCGCTAAATACCAACTTGGGGCACTAGACTCTGTTGACCGAAGAGCCCGCAGGCTTATAAACAGCGATGAGCTTTCGAATAGAAAATTGCAGTCCCTAGAGCATCGTCGCAAAGTAGCCTGCTTATCGGTTTTCTATAGGATACATTTTGGAGAGTGTTCGAAGGCTCTTTTTGATCTCGTGAAACCCTCACCATTTCTCTATCGGACTACGAGGCGTGGACAGGGGTTTCACCCCTTTGTCGTTGAAATACCTAAGTCTCGAACTAAACGCTTTGACAATTCCTTTTTGTTCGAGTAGCTAAGGTGTGGAATGAACTGCCTGCGTCTATATTCCCAGAGAAGTACAGCCCCGGGACATTCAAAAGTAGATTGAATGGGTATCTTTTGGATAGGCATGCTTCATCCTAGTCTTCATCGTCGCTTTCCATCAGGTGAGATTGAGGACAAATGCCTAAACCAATAAATTGTAAAAAAAAAAAATTTGTTGATGGTGGACAATAAACCACGCCAAGAACAGCCTTGGAACCCCCCACGATGATTTCCAGAAATATAAATTCCGCAGATGCAGAATATAAGGCCGGAGACACGGATAACACTTTGTACGCTATTTCACATCGAAGATATATTGCCACGCCTCCACAGCCTTTGCCTAGACGATCATTACGAATGAGAACAAAACCGGGCAATGGATAGGAAGTGGACGCAAGTTCAGGTTTTAACCATGTTTCTGAAATGAGAACCGCATGTACGTTAACATTCGAGAATGTTTCTACAAATTCCGAGTAATGACCGGGAAGGCTTTGGGCATTAATGTGGCAAACGTTGAAGTGAGTGGAATGTTCAAATACACTGAAAATATAGTCGCCAAGGGAAATAAAAGAGGTGTCCGCACTTCCAAAAGAGGTGTCCACACTTCCAGTACAAGAGTAAAACTCAACGCTAGACTCACTATCAGTCATTGAGAGTATTTGTTAGTATAAATATATAATTAAAAATACTTATATCAATATACAAAAATAAACTAATAATAATGTAAAACAAAAATAATAAAAAATAATAATAATAATAAAGTAAAAAATATACTAAAAATGACAAGCAATGCAGATGTAACTTGCTTTCACTGCACCACCTGCCAGTCAACCTAAATTACACACGAAACTTAAAACAAAGTAAAAATGGCAGCTAGAAAATAAAATAATTAATAATGGCGTGCAGCAACAGAAAAAGTTGAAATGTTTTAATCTGTGACAGTCAGGTGTCGCTGTCAATTCAAAACTTCAAAGTCACCGCCATTTCAGACATAACGTGACATAATTAAATAGAAAGTTTTATTCCGCAACCTTAAAATTAAAAGCTAACAAATTATAAAATTGCAATATTAAAGACGGTAATTTGGAAAAATATCATGACCCGAACTATTATATAATTGAAATAATGAACAGCTACAATCTTAAGCAACGCCCAGAATACAGTTTCCTGCAAAACAATAATTCTGCCAAAGTGGTTAATGCCTGCATTATCACAGGCCCCGATAACACGCGATTACGAAGATGATGAAGTCCCGGACGTTGCCTCTCCCGCGCGGCTCACCTCCTGGGGGAACTTCTCCTTCAGGCGCCTGAGCTCGTCCTCAGAAGTGATCCTCAGCCTAGTGCCGTCTGGGGTCTTGACGACAATGACACCGTCCTGTGTCCAACAATTCCGCATCCCGAAGTGTTGTCGCGACTTCCCAAAGACAGCCAGTCTCAACTTAGTGAGGAACTCTTTCACTGAGATCTTGGTCCCCTTAAGCAATGATTTTTTGTGCCATACAGCGGCTTTAATGGAATATTCGCAAAACCTAACTAGTACAGGACGATGGTTATCTTTACTTTGTTGGCCAAGACGGTGACACACTTTAATAGATGCTGCATTCACATCTGCAACACTCATTTTCTTCTGCAGCAGCTCCAAAACCACCGTTTTACAATCCTCCTTGGGTTGCTCGGGAATGCCAGAAAAGATGAGAACATTCAGCCGGTCACGTGTTTCGATCCCATCTACAGATCGTATGCAATCTCTAATTTAGTGCCGCAGAATCCCAATCAGTTTATAGATTATTCCCTGGAATGTTCTTAATT
Organism: Acrobasis suavella; assembly: GCA_943193695.1. NCBI lineage: Eukaryota > Metazoa > Arthropoda > Insecta > Lepidoptera > Pyralidae > Acrobasis > Acrobasis suavella. The sequence continues at coordinate 12,834,728 of OW971929.1, forward strand.
CCTCAGCCACCTTTGCCAAAGTATTTTTGGATGGAGCGGCTGACTGCAACTGCGATTCCAATTCCAGCATCTTGTTAAAGGTAGCTTCCAGGTCATGTTGGGCCTTGAGGATTTCATTCAGTTGGGCCATAGTAATGAGTGATGACAATATACAGCAGTGAAATATTCTTTGTGTAAGTGGTTAGCTGGCAGGTAGTGTGTAGTGCTCAACTGTTGCTAAATCTTGAAAGATTGAGCCACAAACGTAAGTTGTGTTGATTTATAATGTGAATAAACGAAATCTAGAGAATAAACTTATAAAAACTTGTAATAATTAATTTTTAATTTACTTTTATGTGGAGAGATATTCTTACTTTTTTGCACCTACCGCCCAAAACTAATCCTTATTTTTCAGACTCGTCGTCTCACCATTCTATTATGTCGGTTTTCCTCTTTTTCTGCAGGTCTGATTGCCCTTCGGCAAAGGCCTCCTCCGGCCTCTGTTCCAGCCAAGTGTTGCACCACTTGCTTTTCCTCTTACTACATGACCATGACCTGCCCATCGCCATTTGGATCTTCTTATGTTTTGGATGATGTCTTTGAAAATTTTTTGTTTCGAATAATAGTTGATTAACTCTGTAAGATTTCCGTATTCCCAGCATACTTCTTTCCATGGCTCGTTGTCATGTGATGAGTTTATTCGTGAGTTTGCTTGACATAAGCCAGATTTGGCAATAATTCATGAGGATAGGTAGTAGGCAAGTTTCGAAGAGTTTGCATTTTGTATCAATATGGAGTGTTTTGTCTTTCATCACTTCTTTTAATATTTGTGCCAACCATTGCCAACCATTTGCAGTTCTTCTTTGCAAATGGTAATCGGTATTTTCTTCAAGTTTCAAGCATTGGTCCCATGGAAAAAGTTGTTTATATTGATGGTCTGAGTTGCTCCGTCGTTTTAGCAGTACTTTCGCAAATATTTTATAACATCAAACTGATTTGGCGGTAGTTGCCAGTGAGTGGGTCTCTGGTTATTAACTTTATTATAACATACGAATTATTAATTGACAACATTTCAAAAAATTTATATTCATATTTTATATTTTTTCCTTAAACACCTTCAAAAAAAAGGACATACGTATTTTTTCTTTTTCATTTCTTTTTATTATTAGGTCTTCCGGTTAGTTTTGAGGGAACGTTTTAAGTACCTGTTGCGACATATCTACACAAGTTATTTGGATATTGAATGCGACGTGTTATAGTTTGTTGCGTGAACAGTTGTAGTAATAAACTTATAATAAACGCACGCATCTTTTTAATACAATTAAAATATGGAACGCGATAAATATCATTTTCGTCATTTATTTTTATACTTTTTCGATTCAAAGAAAACGGCAGCAGAAGCTCACAGACTAATTACAGATACTTATCATGAATGTGCAACATCTATAAAAACATGTGAATACTGGTTTCGAAGATTTAAAAGTGGTGATTTTAATTTGGAGGACAAAGAACGTACAGGGAAGCCGAAAAAGTTTGAAGATAGCGAATTGCAGGCGTTATTAGACGAAAACCCAACCCGAACACTACAAGAGTTAGCTGAAGAGTTGAATGTAGGTAAATCAACAGTTTCTGATCGTTTACACGCCATGGGTAAAATTCAAAAAGAAGGGAAATGGGTTCCGCACAATTTGTCAGAATTAGCGATGCAAGTTCGAGTAACCATATGCGCTTCATTACTGTCTCGTCACGAAAGAAAATCTTTTCTGCACCAAATCGTTACTGGCGATGAAAAATGGATCTACTACGATAATCCAAAACGTAAAAAATCATGGGTGGATCCAGGCCAGCCATCGACTTCGACTCCAAAACGCGACATCCGCGGACATAAGGTTTTGTTATGCATTTGGTGGGATATGCGAGGTGTTATTTATTATGAAGTGTTAAAGCCAAATGAAACTGTCACTGGTGAGCGCTACAAGCATCAGTTAATCAAATTGAGTCATGAATTGGATCAAAAACGCCCGAGAGTTGCATCTAAAAACAAAAGGTAATTTTATTGCACGATAACGCTCGCCCACACGTCGCAAAAACTGTAAAAGATACACTTTCGGATCTTCAATGGGAAGTGTTACCACACCCCGCATACTCGCCGGACTGTGCACCTTCCGATTATCATCTGTTTCGGTCCATGCAGCACAGCCTTGCAGACCAGCACTTCACATCATACGAAAGTATCCAAAAATGGATTGATGAATGGATCGCTTCAAAAGATGAGAAGTTCTTCTATAATTGAATCCATTTGTTGCCCGAAAAATGGGAGAAGATTGTAGCTAACAATGGAGGAGACTTTGATTAAAATATAAATTATATTCTTCGTAATTGAATGTAATGTATTTTTTTATTATTCCCTCAAAACTAACCGGAAGACCTAATATTTCTCCTAAAATTAAATTGTTTAAAATCTCTCTATTCTAAAAGAGCGTAAGTACAAGAGTTAGGATGTAACGAGTTTACATCTTTGCCATACATTATAATTAAAAAATTAAACTTTTACCGACGTCTATAGAGTTGTGTTTTGTAGCAGCAAGATATCGATATCGATACAAAAACTTACGTATCGTAAAATAGGGTTACTTTGATTAATTTAAAAATTCAAACGCTTCTATCTCAGCTATTTTTGGCATAGAAATATTATATTGACGACTTGGTATGTGGAAAACAAATGGCATAAAAAATTACGCTTGTAATACTCGACAAAAAATATTTGCCCTATCATCTCTATACTTGATTTGGGGTTTTTGTTCGTAACCCACGTTTTTTAACGGATTCTCATAGTCGCCCCTTACAGGAATTAAGAACACAAAGAAAAAAATGTTTCACTTTTTACTTTTTAAGTTACAGCGTTTTTAAGTTAATTGGGGTGAATTTGACTGAAAATGAAAACAAGGGCTCCGGCGTACACGCGTTGTGAAAAGATGGCGGACGTACCAGGATTGCTATTTCAAAAATATAAATAAATATGCGTTCAGAAATTTGGAAGATTTAATTAAAAAACCAAAAAAAAAGCTATCATAAATGTCACCTTGTGTTTTGAAAGTCGCCCCATTTTAGGGTAGCATTTTTCCTTACTTCATTTTTTTATAGTTTTTAAGACCTGGATGTCAATATTATTTTTATTTAACCTGAAATATCAATCATATAAAGGAAATATTAGAATTTCGTCACCAAACTATGTAAACATTTTAATGCATGTGTATTTTTTCCAATCCTAATTCTACTTTACTGAAAGAACTATCGATATTAGGTGGTCTTCGTATCGAACTGATACTTCAATAGACAACACTACTATTATCTCTCTCACACTCGTGATGTCAGTTGTCAGATTGACGCACGTGTCAATTGACAGCTGACAGCTTGACATAATTTTTTCACTTTTAGATGTTCAAGCAAAGGCGTAACCTGTTAAATGCCTATATCCTTGTACTTCTGAGTTTTTTTCATTTATCTCTAAAAATATAACTCAAAAAAATCTGAAAAAATATTTTACGTGTTCAGAATTGCTAAATCTCGAAAAGATTCTCGAATTTTTTACCTTTTGGAAAATGAAATGTTGTCAATTAAAATGTTGGAATACTTACAATCTTTGTTATAGTGTAGGGATTTAAAGTCCTAGCAGACCCGGCGACACTTATTGGTTCCGTTCCCGTTCGTCATTTGCTAGACCGACGGAACGCTTCAAAATGTTCAAACTAATCTTGTTTCTCCATACAATTTTTGGAGCCCCATTTCACCCCCTTAGGGGTTGAATTTTAAAAAACCCTTTCTTAGTGCACGCCTAGACCTCATAAGGAACCTATGTGCCAAATTTGGAGTCTCTAGACCCAGAGGTTTGGGCTGTGCATTGATATGTCAGTTAGTCATTCATTCAGTTTCCTCCTTTATATATAAAGGTACATTGTGTCCATTGTTCTGGGATAGTTCCGCATTTGACAATGTCGTTACCCTTTCACCGCGAGACTTTATATCAGTTGCCGTGCCCCCAGCGCGAGGGGTATGAAATCTTAAATAAATACCTTCAACCAAAAAGGGATGTGGATACTTAAGTTATGAGCAATACGAGCGGTTTTTTTTTGTCGGAAATATCCGACGCTCACGGAATGGGCACGACAATGTTTGTCGGATAAATCCGACGTTCGCTAGGGTTTAAACAGTTCTGTATGTACGTGAGCAATTTATATCATGGCTTATTCTAATATGTGTTACTGATGTCATCTAGACCTGGAGCTTTGTCGCTCTTTAGAGATTTTATAGCATAAATGACTTCCTCTTCAAGTTAATATCCATACCCATGCCAAATTACAGCTTTTTAGTACTAAAGTCTCTGAGAAAAAAACCGCAGACAGACTGACAGACATGGCCACAATATGGGGGTTCCGTGTTTACTACGGGACCATAAAAAAGGACCGAAGATCAGATACAAAGATACATAAGGGCCGTAACAGACGGGGCGCAAGTTGCGCCGCGTAACAGCTAGTGATGGGAGTTGCATAAATACTCAATCAACCCATTTGAATATTTATTCAGTAGATTGAGTAAATACCCGATAAATATCATAATTTATCCATTTGGTGAGTAGATTGATTTATATGAGTTGCGACTTATATTTATATTTATTATTTCATGTCTTCATGACAATTTTATCATAATCATATCTTTTTTTGCTTACTTAAACTTAAATCTAGTATACACTTGCAATTCTTGTCGGAAAGTGTGTGCATTCGCCATAATACGCTTAAAATGTCGGTAAACGTTAAATGCGACGCTAAAATATATAAAAATACCATACTAATCATACACTAAAAGTAGACTTCTTTGACTAATTATAATTTTTTGCTGGGAGGTGTGCAAAGGCGTAATTTTTGTTAAAAAAAGTAAACAGACATCAAATACGATGTCAATATATGAGCACGCTCTATTTACTCTATTTATTAAATCTAGTGAGTAAATACTCAAATGAGTAGATTGATCCACTACCCATCTCTAGCTGTTACGCGACGCAACTTGCGTCCCGTCTGTTGCGGCACTAAGGGTCGTAACAGACGCGGCGCAAGTTGCGCCGCGTAACAGCTAGTGATGGGCGATGCATAAATACTCAATCAACCCATTTGAGTATTTACTCAGTAGATTGAGTAAATACCCGATAAATATCCGGTTTGTAACGCTTAGCGTGCGCGTGGAATGCAGTTTGTGCGCGCAAGACATCCAAACTAAGAGATTTGTTACATAGCATGATGCAGTGCAGCAATGTAGGCGACAAATTCTTTCATTGCATGATGCATTACATGTAACGTTACAGCAGTCTGTACGCGCCTTTAGGGTCAGCTCAGACTGAGACGCGGCGCGACGTGGCGCACACTTTGAAAAAACAGAAAATAGTAGATTGTGCTACAAGGGGATAAGGTAATATTTTGAAGGCGAGGGCGTTACTTTGAATCCAGAGCGAAACGAAGGATTCCACTGTTGAATCACGAGCGGAGCGAGTGATTTTACGGTGGAATCCTGAGTGTAGCGAGGGATTCATGTATATCGCCCGTGATAAAAATATTACCGTTTTTATCTCTAACCTAATTTATAAAAAAAAATATGAACGACCACGCAAACAAAGTTATGATGAGTGAACATTTTATCTTAAGTTGGTGGTCTTCGAAAAAATATTTCTTAGTATTTATTGTATAAAAACGACACCAAACTAAGGTTAGTATTAAATTGTCGGCTGAAGTCTGTTAGGTATTGTAGGTGTTCTACTGTTCTTAATATTCTGTTTTGTATGTGCTAGTTTTTCTCATAGATGGAGATGAAAAGTAGAGTGTGCTACTCGGGTACGGTAATATTTTTATCTCGGGCGATATACATGAATCCCTCGCTACACTCAGGATTCCACCGTAGAATCACTCGCTCCGGAATCACTCGCTCCGCTCGTGATTCAACTGTGGAATCCTTCGTTTCGCTTTGTATTCAAAGTAGCGCCCTAAAATATTACCTTCTCCTCTTTGTAGCACAGTCTACTATTGAATAGCTCTCGCTGCAATTAGTGTAGTAAACAAGTGCAAATCTTCAAAAGTGCGCGCGCCACGTCACGTTGCGTCGCCTCTCAGTCGGAGCTGACCCTTAGGAGTTAGAACTCAATAATCCTATAGTTTACCAATTATGCATAACCTGTATTTTAAAGACTAGCCCTCTTATTCATAAAAAATACAAACGTTTGCTAAACCTATTATACTTAAAAGATGTTTTGTCACTTTCATTCCTTTCAATATTTGACTTTGCAAGAGCGAGACGAAACATATTTTAACTAAAACAGGTTTAGCAACCGTCTGTATTTTTTTATGAATAAGGGGGTAGGTATACTCACCTTAAATGTTGCCTATTAATAGATGTGCTTGATCTCTATAATTCTGCCTCTTAACTGTTTCCCTGTCAGAGAAATGAAGAGACAACATGAAAGCCAAGTGGCATATGTACATTTTCGTTTTGGATGTTCCCCACTTTTTTTTCGCGTTTAGCCTTATTAATCAAGGAACATGCGCGGGTGCAGACATTGCAACCAACACGCTTATACCTGTCTGTCACTCGTGCGCACCCGGCAGTACTTTCATTCCTCAGTCTGTCTTCTCCAGGGTCTCAGTTACGCGGTATAGATTAGGCTAAAGCTAAAAAGATATATTCAATACTAATTGTATTCTCAAAATTAAATAAATTATCATATTCATAATTTTTTTTACAAACCTTTCTTTATAAGCCTTTACTGTATTATTATAGTGATATTCGACAAAATATATTTGTGTTGGTGACGATTAATTTATGCGTCTTATTTGTATCTATCCCGATGTAACCCTTTCGCCGCGAGATTTTATACCTATCAGTTGTCGTCGTGTCGTGCTCCCGGCGCGAGACAATGAATCGAAAATAAATATCTATAAAATACCTATACAATCAAAATTAAGTACCTCTTTCTTCCCATTTCCGGTCGCGGGTCGGCTGGAAAAAAATTCTTTAGAAATAAGAAGCATGTACTTCGATCTAACGGGGCCACTCGAGCTAGACCTTAAACACTAGTGGTAATGCTTTGTATGTTCAAAGTACCTCACAATTTTATTAACAAAATTCAATGTACGTTAACCATGTACCTATGTAGGTACCATGTTTACTTTTATAAGGTTTTATTTAAAGAAAAAAAATTAGATTACAATAATAAATATTTAAATTTTGTTTGTATATGTAATGTAATACAATTTTATTAATAGTTAAACTTTTGTATACTAACAAGCATATCCATGCTTAAAAGTGATTCCCCTCGACACTCAGAAAATTGTAAACCCAAGTACTGATAAACTATTTATTCATTACTATTTATTCGTAAATTTTCAATGCTTAAGTTATAGATAGATAACGCTTTATTGAACACCAAAAAGAAAAATGCAATGTAAGTTATCTGCAATACGAGCGAATGCGTAACCCCAGCAAAATGTTGCGCCTTAGAGAAATGAGAGTATTACAGATGGTTCATAGTAAGCCTCAATATGTTCAAATTTAGCAAAATTCGTTCATGTTGTATTTTTGAAGTTATTCGAGAAAAACTGATTTTGCTGAAGTAACGTTACCCCAGCAAGATGTTTTTCAAAAAAAGCGTTTAGCCTAGTATCAAGTATAAAAAAAGACAGCTCTTAATGAGTTGTAAATGTATACCTATCTTATATCTTTCTTCTATCTTTCTTATACTTTTTGTGATATTCAAGATTTTGCTGGGGTAACGTTTTGTAATTTTCCATATCTCGAAAACTGTTAGTAGCAGAATTTTTAAAAAAATATACTGTTTATAGGCCATAGTTTGTTCTAATTTAAAATTTTAATTTTAATTTAAAAAAGTGACTCAAAGTTCTTCTTCTTTTATACTTGTCCGGTTTAGTTTCTTTTCAGATAGACAAGCAATAATCGGCCAAAATATTTTTGTCCCAAAAATCTTGGTACCTCTCTTCAAGTGACTTTAAATCTTGATGGAAACGTTCGTCATGCTCGTCACTCAAGATTCCCAGGTTTTCGGGAGAAAAATTCAAGTGTGAGTGCAAAAACTGGATTTTAAGCGACATATGCACTCCCATTAGTTTTGTAATAAATTGGAAAAAAAATCTTTATAATTCTCTGCTTTGTGGTTACCTAAGAAATTTTTCACAACCGCATTAAAAATATACAAGCATGTTTTTCGACAGCGGTTAAAAGACTTTCAAAAATGTTATTTATGACAAAATATACAATTCGTAAGCACACTTCTGCTATAATCACACACTACTCCAGGTACCCATTTTTTATCAAAGTTTGATACAGGAATTTGAAATTATTGGAAGTAGGTTCGTTTTAGCGCTTCTGTAACATTTCACATCTTTTTTGTTATGATAAATTTACCGCAAACATAAAAAAACTGTTCAGGTTTAATTTACACTGTCTTGAAGACATATCTCTTCAAGCACCGATTGGCCCGATCGGGTCAAAAGAACAATTGAATTCAATTGTGTCTGCGATTTATGTGCTTGAAGGATTAAAAAGGAAATCACTTTTAGCAAATACTTTAATCTTACAATACAAGAAAAGATAGAATAAAAACGAATATGTAAGAGGAAGTACAAAGGTGGCCCCGATAACGGAAAAGCTAAGAAGCAATAGACTACGATGGTATGGACATGTCATGAGGAGAGAAGAGAACCACGTTACAAAAAAGATGCTTAATTTAAAAATTACTGGAAACAGGAACAGGGGACATAAATAATAAATAAATACCTAGGGACTAATGAATGCGTAACCCCAGCAAAATGTTGCGCCTTAGAGAAATGAGAGTATTACAGATCCTTAGTTCAGTAGGAAACCCGCAAGTATGAAACGGCCGCTTTTTCGTAGCCTCCGTTATTTAGTCGGTTTGTAGGAGAATTGATGATATGTTTTTCTTGTTTGTTTAATAACTTTTATTCCATCCGAGATTTGAAGCCGAAATTTTCAGGCATGTTTTGTAACAAAATGAACACATATGTTCACTATAGTTTATCTATTTGTGTTCAGAGAGAACTGCGTATTCGATGGCCAAAGTCACACCACTAGGAATTCGATGAAATTCCTTTATATCTTCATATCGAGTAATGTTTGTTCATCCGAATTTGTACACGTTAGAAGGGTATATCATACGTATATTTAACTGCTTTTTATTTGTTAGTACATGTTTTATTTCAAAGTCAAAGTCAAAATTTTTTATTCAATGTAGGATAAATTTATCTCTTATTGTAAGTCATTTTTTTTTTAAATATTATTTTAGTACAAAAGCTAAAAACTACTAGCGTTTCGGAAAGACCACTGCTGGGAAGATTACGCCGAAAGAAACCCAGTTCAAGTTAAAGGACCACTTTGCCGTATTATTTTCCGCACAAATTTATCGTTCGGCCATGCAAAAAATATCAAAAATTTCATGAGTGTTCGAAATCTCATGCAAATAGCCAGTGGCATCGTGAATCGGTTATACGTTCTAAAAATTTTCTGGCAATCATGCAAAGAAAAAAAAATGACGTTTATGAACAGATTGATACTGAATATAACAGGGAAATTTCAGAAAACAGAAAAAAAACTTCAACCCATTATATCTATGTTTTATTTTGTGCTAAGTACGCATGATTTACCCCTTCGAGTTAAAACAGAAGATGGGTCAGTTTTCAAAGACTTACTACATTTCCGAGTTAAGGCAGGAGATACTGTTTTAAAAGACCACTTTGCAACTGGTTCGAAAAATGCCCTCTATGTATCCCATCAAGTACAAAACGAAATTATTGAAACCTGTGCTGATGTTCTTCGTGAAACCATTACTGATGAAGCAAAAGAAGCGGCATACTTTTCAATCTTGGCTGACGAGACAGCGGATATAAGCGGGACTGAACAGCTTTCAAAGGGCATAAGATACGTCAAGTTTGACCAAACGGAACACAGTTACGTAATACTTGAAGAATTTTTGGGGTACAGACCACTTCAAAAATTAGATGCCTCATCAATTTCTGAAGTTATAATATCTTTTTTGACATAATGTGGTTTAGATCTCAACAAAATGGTAGGGCAAGGGTATGATGGTTGCTCCACGATGGCTGGACATGTTGGTGGAGTTCAGAAAATAATTAATGATAAATATCCCAAAGCAAAGTATTTCCACTGTGCTAGTCACATATTAAATCTTGTTGTCAATGATTTAAATACTTTGAGTGAAATAAGAAATACTGCTGGAACTATTAAGAAAACTATAACTTTTTTTAGAGAGAGCATTTTACGGCGAAAAAAAATCCAAATATTCCCTTGTTTTGCGAAACCAGATGGTCTGCAAAGTACAATAGTATTCGAATTTTCGCTCAAAATTTTACCAAATTTGTAAACGCATTACAAGACCTCTCAGAAGATCAAGCCACTAATTCTAAGACAAAGGTTAGAGTTTACCAACTGCGCACTGCTTTGAACACCACACATTTTATTGTGGCATTGCATATTATTGCTACTTACTCGACAAAGCTTGAGCCTGTTTGCAACCAACTTTAACAAGTGGATTTAGACATTAATTCTTTTTTTTTAATAATTAACTGCTATATTTGGAGAAGCTAAACAAAGTTGCGGAGACCTTAATATTGAGATTAAATACCAACGAGTTACGAAACGACAGGCTCATCGATTCAACCACCCATTGAAGAATTTTACAGAAGAGCTTTATACATCCCTTACCTTGATTCGTTCATTTCTTCTTTAATCCGTCAAGCACATAAATCGCAGACACAATTGAATTCAATTGTTCTTTTGACCCGATCGGGCCAATCGGTGCTTGAAGAGTTAAAAGACAGATTTTCTGAAACACATAAAAAATCATTTTCTCTGTTACAACTACACCCAAAAATAATAAAAGGCCTCAGTAAATAAGAATTTCTTAGAGCTGCAAAAGACATAGAAAATTTGTATGGCGATCTTTTACCTAATTTTATTTCAGAAATCACAACTTGGTTTGAAATGTGGAAATATCCACAGCCAGCGGCAAATAATATCAGTGGAGTTGATCTTTATGAAAAACATCTTATAGACTACATCGACGAGGCAAAAGATTTATTTCCTTCGGTAGCAGAAGTGTAACCGTCTACCCGTCACAACGTGCACAGTAGAAAGATCTTTTAGCACACTGAGAAGAGTTAAAACTTGGAATAGGTCCACAACAGGTGACGAGCGACTGTCTAGATTATGCTTGTTAAGTGTCCACCGAGGCAAGATAACGAAGGACAATAAAGATCACTTTATAGAAAACGTCATTAATAAGTTCGGTCTAAAACCCCGCCGGCTGCAGTTGCTTTTTAAATGAGAATTGTGTAATTACTGCTTACTAATTATTGTGAATACAAAAATGATTTCCAACAGACGGCTTTTTATTTCAATAATTCCTCGAGATTCCCAAGGGGGTGCAAGTGCACCCCCTGGCACCCCCCTGCCGGCGCCCATGTTCTTGATGTCGGAATGACTGCCCATTTTTTTAATTTATTTTCTTATTTATTAATAAGGTGCCAAATATTTAAACAAATGTAGCAAATAGGTATTACATTTTAGTAATATTTTTAAAGTGATCGGTTATTTTGGCCAGTCATTCTGATGCACACGGCGAAATTTATTTGAATGACAATTAACGATTGAGAATAAAAAACCATTCTGAAGAATAATAGTATATTAAGCAATTATTAGTGAATAAAGAAGGGATTTCCATCGAGGGCCATAGATAAATCAGGAGCAAGTGAAGGATTCTAACGACTGAATCACGACCGTAGGAAGTGATTCATGATTACGCTCGTGATTAAGTGTTAGAATCCTGAGCGACGCGAGTGATTTATAGCCCTCGATATAAATCCGTTTTATTGAAGAGTTGCATACTATCTAAGCGCACGGTAGTGCGCAGGCCAAGTTCCAGCAACAGGCCGCGCGCATGCCGTGCACTATTTACACGAACCGTTTCGACCCACTTTTGACCCCCCTGTAGCTCAGTGCCTATTGCAAATACAGAGATAAAATTTTACTAACGTAATCATATACTAGTACTATAGCAGGTTCCAGCAACAGGCCGCGCGCATGCCAAGCACTATTTACACGAACCGTTTCGACCCACTTTTGACCCCCCGTAGCTCAGTGCCTATTGCAAGTAAAGAGATAAAATTTTACTTACGTAATCATATACTAGTACTAAAGCAGTATGCCAAATTTCATAGATATAGCTTTAGTAGATCCTGAAATATGACCCTGTGAAAATAGCTAATTTTGGCACTGACTGACTGACTGACTCACTGACCGGTAATCAAAACCTCTAGGCCACTTCCAATTGTCCTAGCGTTATGAAATATGGCACACAGGTCGTGTTTTATATGTAGATTAAAAAAAAATAAAGAAATTTAAGAAATCGGTCAAGCGTGAGTTGGCTCAATCAAATATCACATTTTTAATAAAAATATTTATGAACCAGTGATACAATGAGAATACGATGAAGAGGGGGTAGGGGTATAAAAATTGGCATGTATACATAATAATGTATACTGTATAGCTTATTATTAAATACTGCTGTAGGATGAGTTTTGCATGGAAAGGAACGTACGGTTTGTAAGAGAAGGACAGACGATACAAGTAAGACGGTGTGAAAGAGAAAAGAATAGACGCGCGGAAAGTTTGAATTTGGAAGGATGTGTGAAAAAATAGATAAGCTCTTGGAGAGAAAGAGATTACGTAAAGACGAAATAAGATGTAAGACGTGTTTTAAAGATAAGTTTAAAGATTAATAAGACGAAAGACGGATGTGTAAAGTTTAGTTTATCAAGACTAATATAGCAGTTTATATTATTCTCAAACACAAGTATTTCTTTCTGTGGATCTTCCTCAGCCCCAATCCCACAGTTTTCTGGGGGCTCGTCCGGGATAGGAGTTGAAATCCCAGAAGAAAGTGTGCAAGTTGTTATCACCCACAAGACGAGTGTTAAGCGTGTGTAGTAAGACGTAGCTACGCCCGCTAGTTGTAATTTTGGAGACGAAGACGTGTTTCTGAAATTATGGCGCGAAGAAGGAGCAAGGGTGGTGATGATGAGCAGTTTGAGCAGGCGAAGGCGTACAGGTGTGATGCTGGTTCGATGCTAATGGGGGAAAGCCTCATACCAAAATTCACTGGTCAGAACAAGACGTACACAGCGGCCAGGTGGATCCAGGATGTCGAAGACAATTGTCGCGAATGCGAAGCTAGTGTACATTTTTTCGTATTGGCTGTTAGCAATTCTATTCCTTCGTCCGTGCGCGGACGTTGGTGCAGAAAGGGTTAGCGCTAAAGCCAGAGGGCGACACAAGTAATCTGTGGCTCGATAGTGGCAGACGACTGATCGGAACGGGAGACTTGCTAACCTACCTATGCTGAGAAGGATTACAAAGTGAGCTAAAGAGAGATTTCGGTGAGTGTTTTATAAGTTTATTTGTAGAGGATTGCACCACGAATTATGTTCAATTAACATGTGTTATATTCCAGTGTTTAGAGTTAACCGATGCGTCGGTTTGCAGTTGGTCTATTGCGAGTTGCGACTTGCAATAGATAAATCAGAGACAGAGAAAGAGAGTTACCGATGCGTCGGTCTATTAGTTGGTCTGTTGTAAACTGCGTGTGTTACAACAGATAGAGAGAGTTACAGAGTTACCGATGCGTCGGTCATCAGTTGGTCTATTGTAAACTGCGTGTGTTACAATAGATAGCAGAGTTAAGCGAGGCTCGGGGTGGCTATAGGGGAGGTTGGAGGCCACACGGGGATGCGTCCCCATAGAGAGAGAAGCCGCTGGATCAGCCAGCGCACAAGTGAATGGAACAGCCATCCCAAGTCTGGTGGAACAGCCACCAAGTGCTTGCGTGGCACTGTCGTTGTGTCAGAGATTTCAGTTTAAGTACCATAAGAGAGTATTATAATATGAGATACAAGACTTTCGTCATGATGACCCAGTTTAACCAGGCCAGCCTAGGTCATTGGCGACATGGAGATGCTGGGATTTGATTAATCGTGTTTCTAAATAATATTGTGTTTGTTGCAATTTACGGTTGTATTTACTTATATCACCGTTACAAATGAATGCTATAAATAGATATGTAAAATCCGTAATAGGGATGTGGACTAGTTCCAAATAGTGCATTGTTTTATTCTGTTCGTCAATTAGATTATCCAAAAATGATGGAGACAATTATTTTTGTTTGGAAAAGTTAAGTAATAAGAATTCGCAAAGGTGGCGTTTTACGGTCGTCACCGTATCATAAACAACTTAAAGTTAATCAAGTACAACTTTAATGAAAGTTGTACGGTCGTCACCGTACAACTTTCATTAAAGTTGTACTTGATCGTGACGTCATGCGAAGTTTGAAATCTTTGTCATTATTTGCTAGTCAGAGTCGACAAAAAATACGTATACCTAGTACAATGTTTTTAATTAATTTATCTTATAAAAAAAAATATTTTTGTCAACATCCTTATTGTGATTTTGTACAACAAAGCTTGATTATATATTTACTATCTATTTAAATCATGTTTTACAATTTGAAGCATAAGTTTTTAATGTTGGGTTAAAGTACACTAAAACAGGTACCTTTTTAACTTTATAATAAGTACATAAATCAAATAAGTGTTTGGGGAATTGTGAGACCCAGCCAAACACACTAGTAGGTAATCCAAATCGTTTATTGTTTTTATCACCTTACAACAACTTGATAGCAATATGTACGTAATGGAATCGAGTCACAAAATACATAAGAAATAAGAATGCGTACGAGTTTTTTGACGTAAGTTCAAGACGTGTCGTATGTAGTGCGTGCGTGTAAAAAAAGATGGCGTGCCCGCCGGATGTCCGGTAGGGGTTTGTAACCTACCTACCTAGTGGATTAATTATTTTCTAATTATTTTTATACGCGAACTTATCCAATCATATTATAATATCAAATGCATTATTTATCTTCCACTCGCTGTATTTGAATTGACGAATTGGCAGTGATCATCTAGTAGTGGACCCAAGTTGTATTTTATAGTAACTCAAATTCTAGCGTAACACGTTTAGTACTTAAATCGTAATTAGTTTCCCTACATTCTAAATTACCTATCTTACTAAGTTTAACTCCGAATAAAGACTTTGTCAGACGTTGAGTTCAATCAATATAGTAATAAAAAGGTTGATATATATGAGATAAATTATCATATGTGTTTATTTAATATATTTTTATTTAATTTAAATTTATTTTACGTTTAACGAAAAATCTACTATTTAATTTTTATTTGAATTGAAATTAAATTTTCTAAGACAGAGAATACTTTAACATGATTTAGAAATTTCTTATTTAGTCATTTAGGTATTTGAGAAATACTAGAAAATTTAAAGTTATGCAGTTAATGATTTTAGTTGATTTTAAGTTTTATTGTAAATGAAATAAGCTTTATAATTAGAATAATTAAATTGAGTCAGATCAATTAATTATATTAAATGTTTTATACGTATTTATTAAGTTATTTTAATCAATTTTTAGTTATGTATAAAACAACTGAAAATCTATAAAAGAAGCTATTTAATTTTGTAGATAAAATATTATTAAATTTTGTCCTTAATTGTAATATGATTAAAGTTGACCTGTAGTATGTTTCGTCCTATGTAAAATCAGGTATATTTATATATACTTATATATTTATTTAAAAGCTCAGATTTAAATTTGTTTGGCCCTCGTGAGAGGGAAAAGGAGCCCACTCCCCGCTCCGATTCTGTAGGTATTCGACTCCTTACTTGGATGTACCTCCCAGCCAAGGGACTCCAAATTGCTCAGTTTAATAGTAATATTAAAATATTAAATTTAATAAACTTAATATAAGCAAGAGACAGTTGAGAGGAGCAAACAAGTTTTGCAAAGCGATATCAGCCACTTCAGAACCGATATATTTTATCTGATTCTGGACTGAGCTAAAACCAATATCCTTTACTTCAAATAGCTGATATCTAAAATGCTTTAAGAGCATACTAAAATATATTCTACAGTCTGTCTTGTCTGTCATTATAGGTCAGAGAAAGAATCTAGAATGGTGCATAAAATCTCAGATAAATGAATGATAAATATATCAAACGTAAACCTCAGATTCCATGTTAAATTGAAATAAATGAAAGGAATTTCAATTCACAAAAAGAATCCGGCTCCAAAGAATAAATTTAATTAAAAATGTATAGTTATAGAAACATTGAGATTTAGTTTGTTCAACAGACATTTGTCTTCTTTGTTATAAATTTGCCTCGACTATAAAGCATTTCAGTTAAGTCTAATAACTATTGTTTTACAAAAAAAACTTCTTGTAAAAAAGATATATTTCAAACATGACTAAGAAATTAATTTGTGGAACAAATCTAATTTCCTCTGAATAATTCTATTTTAATATAGATAAAGAAATGACTTTTCCAATGTTTAAATCAAAACTGAATTAACAAACTCAATAGAGTTAAATCTTGATAACTAAATAAATACTTAAATTGGTAAATATTAGAACTCTAAATCGATTTCTAATCAAACTCATTACCAGTTTGTTGAACAAACCAATCAAACATATAAAAAAGTTTCTTCCTAACTATTTTTATTCCTATTCTCCTATAAATGTCCTAATTTCCTATTACAGAAAATGATTCTACTGTGTTAAGTTACATCCCAATTCAGCAAAGTGTGTATGACTAAATTGAACCCCGGTGTAAGGGAACAATTCCTAACGTGGATATTTTCCGGTGTAAGAAAATATCCGCCTAGAGCTAGCTAGAGTTTTGAGAGAGCCTCTCTCGCCCTAATCTAAAGGTTACCTAACTAAAAACAAAAACCCGCCTACAAATGCCTATTTGAAAATCCTACTCTGGGTGTGTATGGACTATGACAAAGTCATATTCCCCTAGCTGCTACAACAATACGGAGCTGGTCTGGGTTGACCGAATTCTACCTATAGCCCGTCGAATTCTGATTGTGATCTTATAGGGATGGGAAGACCACAAACAGACTATCTAACAAATCTAATGGGACTATATTTATGTCCATTTCCTTAGCCTTAGAGCGAGTAATACTACTCACGCCGTTCGGACCGTTGGCTCACTAATTCCAAAGGAAACATTGACACAAATATAGGTAGCTAACAAGACTAATAACTTATTATTAGCCCGCCAAGCCGCTACAACTCAGCTTATTTACCTAATGTCTCTATCCCTTTGGAGATCCCTCCATCTCTGCAGGCCAAAGGAACAGAAACTAACGAAGGTTTGACCATAAAGCCCCAATTCGACACAAAAATTTAAAATTATTAAAAATATTAAACAATCGATCTTAGATGCCCAAGATAAAATTGAACGAACATTGAATCTTTAGAAATTCAAGGCCCGAACCATTTCATCCCGGAAATCATAAGATTGGCACTAAATTAAATTAACACTGAACTAAATAATTAATTAAACTCAACTATGAAACTAAATTAAATGAACTTACATTAAAACTATTAATTTAATTTATTAAAATTTACTTGGGACAAACTAAAATATGAAATTATTCCAAAATTTACAAAACTTTAAATTCAGAATATTTTTACCACATATTCCTAATTTAAAGCTTATTTAAGCAAGGGACCGCGAGATAATTAAACGACCTATGTGTCAAACCAACGTAACCCACAAAACACAAATTTCTTGAAGACTTCTTCATTTCTTGAATTAAAATAAAACTTTGACGAAATTTCCCAACGAACTTCTTACGTTGTTGATGCTTCGAAGGATGTAGCCGCAATGACCATGAACCAGGGCGAAGACTCTATAAAAACTCGCTGTCAAAAAAAAAGGTAACGCCTCCCATCCATGCATTCAACCAATGATATAAGACCATTTTTTTTTTACCTGAGTCGGCGTGGCAATTTCCCCGCGCACCCCGAAACCCGACATGCCCCCAACTGGCCTCCAAAATGAAGAAATATTAATTTTGCATGTGAAATTATATAAAATAATCATGTAATGATTTTAAAATCACTTTATGAAGTAAAATAGAGTGTCACAATAAGATAATATACTTAAATATGAATTTATCTTATGACGTCTAAGATAAATGTCCAAAATAGATTGATTATGGCTAAAGTTAAACTCAAAGTTTATTCAGTTTGTTATTATATTACTGGAACTGAATCCAGACAATCTAGATTACCTAGATAGACTTGATTATCATTATTTCTACAAATTAAAGATGTAATCTCCTTCACAAATTGTTGATGTATTTTCCGTATTGAGAATAGAACTCAAATGAATCTAGATTTTATTCTCAGACCTTTCGATACACCACATAGACTAAAATTCAATATAGCATTTTCAATCAATAAACTAGTCAAATGGTAGATTGGTCTTTGAACAAATAACTAGATAAATAGGTATATATGTACCTAAAAGTTACTAATATTTAGAAATTCCATTCTCACGGATTTTGATGCTTGTCGGAGATTTATTAAATTTCTGATTGACAAAAGTGCCATATCACACTTCATCGTTCGAGACGGTTAATTAAAAACAATATTTATGGGTCAGACAGAGAAAACTATATATATTAAAAAGAGACAAAATCCCAGCCTGCATTTAAGCCCATTTCTCAATATTAAACCATCTCTTACACTAATAGAGATCAAAATTCATTAACAAACTAGTAATTCTTTACTAATTCAGTCAATTGTATACAAACAAAGAAAGCTTGTTAGACGACTACCTGGAACCAGGCGATATGAAATATTTGTTACTGTTATGACCGAACTCAGTTCCGTGTACCGTAATAGGGTTTCATTGATAAGTATGTTTGCCGTGCAAGACTGCAATTTAAATAACACGTGCATTATGTACTCCAAATGTTAAATCTTATGAAATTGATATGTATTTATAAGTATTTGAGAATATAAATGTCGAGAGCTAATTTGCGATTCGTCACAGGTTGCCGTATGCAATATTACCGTGGCGATTGTGGCGCCACACCACCCCCCTACGGAGACAAATAAATTAATAATCAAAATTTTTAAATTTTACTATCCTTCCAGACCTCCTTGTGACAGGGGCGGGTTGTTGCACAGGTGCTGGAACTACTGGCGTGGGAGGAGATTGTAAGGGCTCCTGACTGTCTGATGAGGTGGGCGATGGGTTGTCAATGAAAGCTGGCTTAACTCGGTCTACGCTAACTACAACGTGTCGACCTTTGCAGTCGATGGTAAAGGTCTTGCCGTCAGATGCACGGTGTAAGACTGGATAAGGACCAGTGTATGGTGGCTGCAGGGGTCGACGAACGGTATCATCGCGTAAGAAGACATGGGTAGCTGTTGCTAAATCCTTGAAGATGAAGGGTTTTAAGTTGGTGTGCCGCGATGCAGGTGTTGGTCTTAATTCCGACATATGTGATCGTAGCACGGCGACAAGATCCGCAGCGTCTTCAGTACTTGGTGTTGGCACACTAACTAATAATTCTCCTGGGAGGCGTAGAGTCTCGCCATAGAGCATCTCTGAAGATGTAGCCTTTAAGTCTTCCTTGTAAGCGGAACGCATTCCCAGAAGTACTAACGGAAGAGCCTGGGTCCAGGAGGTACCGTGACACATGAGGGAACCTTTTAGTTGCCTGTGAACGCGCTCAATCATTCCATTTGCGGCGGGGTGATACGCAGTGGTCCGAATGCGCTTTGTGGCGAAATTGTTTAACAGTCGGTGGAATAAATCGGACTCGAACTGAGTTCCGCGGTCCGTTGTTATAACCGACGGCACGCCAAAGCGCGGTATCCATTCTCTAAGGAAAGTTGTGGCCACTTCTTCAGCCGTAATCGTACGCATAGGCCACACCTCTGGCCACCTGGTAACTCTATCGATAGCTGTCAGACAGTATCGGAACTCTTCACTCACAGGCAGGGGTCCTATAATATCGATATGGACGTGGAGAAATCTGCCCAATGGTACATCAAATGTTCCAAGAGGAGAAACATTGTGCCTCGATACTTTGCTTCGCTGGCAAGCCTCGCACGTACGAGACCACTCCCGGCAGTCTTTTTGAATGGAAGGCCAAACATAGCGTTCGGCTACAAGACGCGCGGTTGCCTTGCCACCAGGATGGCTAAGATTGTGAAATTTATTAAATATTATACGACGTAAGTCGGGAGGGACATAGGGGCGGGACTTGCCAGCGGAAACATCGCAATACAAGGACAACCCAACTCCAGGAATAGGGATTGCAATCCGAATACTTCGAAATTCGAATAAAACTGAAAAATCCGCATTTCCATAACTTAAAAAAAATCCGGATTTTAGTTTCAATATCCGGTTTTTTCGAACTCTTTCGATTTTTTTCGTTTTTATATATTTCTTATCATCACAAATGAGCACCGTCTTTGTTATTGTTTTTGACAAAGGATTTTTAACTCAGCTCATTTATTTGTGCTTCAAATTTCATTGTTTATTGAGCGGACACTTAGAATCACACAAACAAACCGCACGAATTAGAAATCCCATTGTTTTTACGCGCCCCGCATTCAGCCCCCCACCCCTCAATCTGAATGACTTTTGTTTAGTCAGACAGTAAGCTTTATAAACAGTGGTTCGCTAACGGGTTAGTTGTGTGTTTCATGTGTTATTTTGGATCTGATTTCTTATACCAACGTGTAAGTACTGGAAATGTAAACAATATATTCACTAATTCCTGAACACTAGATGCTTTAGCATTCGTTACTATTTATCTTTATTATGTCTCGTCTACTATCCGCTAAATTATCAATTATTTTTAATAATATATATAATATTTAAACATACCACACCATTGGTCAATAAAATAGGTAAAAGAACAATCTGTTCAGCTGCAGTTCATTTTGTGAAGCAATAATTTATCTTATTTAAATAGAGTTTCTAAGCCATAGTGATTTATTTTTTCTGGTAAAGTTATATTTTTAATTATAATAGTTATTTCAACACTAAAAGCAATATTTTTTTTTTTAATCCATAGAGCCATCAGATGAAAAATGGAGTTCACAAATTATACAAAAAAATCAAGCGACAAGTCCAGTGTATGGCATCACTTTTTGAGAAGCTCTAATGGACAACAAGCGAAATGCAAACGCTGTAATACTATTTTAAAGATAAGTGGCAGCACTTCAACACTACACAACCACTTAATAAGAAAACATTCCATAAATATAAAAAAAGATAAAGATGTCACCATCAGCGTTCAACCAGAAGAGACACCAGTAGCAACATGCAGCAAAAACGAAGTTCCGCCATCAAAAAAACAAAAATTAACTGACTTTTTTGTAAGCGAGGACTCTTTGCCGAATATAATAACAAGAATGGCGGTTCTTGATGGAATACCACTGAAGGTATTCTGCACCTCAAATGATCTTAGAAAAATGTTACAAAAAAGTTGCAAAGAAGACATTCCAAAATCACCCAACTCGATTAGAAAAATAGTATTGGACGTGTACAACAAAGAAAAATCCACGCTATCTTCCGAGATAAAATTCCTGAAGTCTAAAGGCATCAAGTTTTCAACGACGTTTGATGAGTGGACGTCAGTTAATTCTCATCGATATTTAAATTTAAATATTCACTATCAAGATGACTCTAGTGTGAATAATTCAGAATGTTTGGGTTTAGTAAGGATTTTAGGGTCCATGGGCGCTGAAGCCTGCGTTGCTCTTATAGAAAGAAGATTAAACTCATTCGAACTTTGTTTATACAAAGATATAATTTGACTGAAAGATATAACTTGACTGATGGCGCCGCTGTTATGATGAAAGTTGGACGTATTATGCCTGTTCCGCATCACCAACTATGCTTGGCACATGTTATACAGCTGGCTGTACTCGATGTTCTTTATAAAAAAGTTCCACAAGTAACATCACAAGTTGAAGAGAAGGACAGCAGTGGTGTCCACGTGGACAGTTAAACGACGGTTACCAAAAAATTATAAAGAAAGTCCGGACATTGGTGAAGACATTCAAAAATTCGCCGACTAAGAATGACATGCTTCAAAAATATGTGCAAGCTGAATTTGGCAAAGAGTTAGGTCTTCTTTTGGACTGCAAAACGCGATGGAATAGTCTAGCTACAATGTTAGAACGTTTCTTAAAACTAAATTCATGTGTACAGAAAGCATTAATCGATATTAAGTCAAATATATCATTCTCAGATATTGAAATTATGTGTCTACAAAATCTACAAACTTGTTTAGACATGATAAAGACTACGGTAGAAGTACTTTGCCGCAGAGATGCCACAATTCTAACAGCCGATACAGCTCTGAAATTTTTAGTGACATCATTAGAAAATGAGAATACGTCAACTGGTTCCAACCTGGCAAATTCTTTAAAAAGAAGAATTAAAGAGAGACGGCTGCACGCGGTTGTCGGTGCTTTACAGTATTTACGGAACCCAAACCATTTTTTAACGGGAGAGACCGAGGAAAACGAGGTACGTTTATAAAGCCAAGTTATGAAGATTTAAAGCACGTTATATGCCAAGCTGCAGCAATGGATAATACCGCGATGTCACCACCAAACACCTTGGACTCCAGTTTGGAAACAGTGTCCGAATCTGACCTCAGCTAGCCGTCACTCAGCTTTAAAGAACAACTTGATCGCCAACTTTCGATTGTAAAAATGAACAGCGCCGATACTCTACAGCAGCAGCCGTCGAGTTCAAGCAGCAGGGTTGATTTACCTTCATTAATACATGTGAAAATGGCACTTTTTGAAAACGGTGGGATCTGCGGAGAAATTTTAAAAAAAGTTTTAAAGAGGTTACTAGCTATTCCGCCGACCAGCGTGGAATCAGAAAGAAGAGAGGATTAAATTTGACTGATTTTATATGTGAAAATTATTATAAGTACTATGAATGTTGATTAAACTTTTATTACAAAGATTTGATTTTATTCGACGAAATTAGCAACTTAATAAAACCATAAAAAACAACGATACAAAATAAAATTTAAAACTTCAGAACAGCCCTAGTGTTGCACCACTGATGGGGTGTTGAAGCAGAGTGGCGTCACACAAGCTCTTCTTACATTCTTCAAACTTCTCCAACAGCTCAGAAGTCCATGGATATGGTTTCGATCCTTTACTTTTAGTAGAAGCCAAAGTATCAATTAATGGCGCCTGAAATCGAGCGGCGCTTGGTATAAAACGGCGATAAAAATTTATCATGCCGAGGAACCTTCTCATACCTTGCACAGTTTTAGGAGGGGGAAAATCCAGTAGGTTCTGAACACGGTCTTGAGGAGGACGTGTGCCTTCAGGAGTGATGACATATCCAAGGAAGGTGACTTCGCTGGAGCCTAGTACACATTTGGATGGGTTGATGACAACACCATAGTCTTTAAATCGCTGAAATAGGATGCGAAGATGCTCCTTATGAGTAGCTTCATCCGCTGAAAACACCAGTACGTCATCAATATAGGGAAAACAGAAATCGAGACCCCGTGTGACCTCATCGATGAACCTTTGAAAGGTCTGTCCCGCATTCCTTAATCCAAATGTCATAAAAGGGAAATCGAAGAGGCCAAACGGGGTAACGATGGCCGTCTTCGGGATATCATCCTCAAAAACCGGGATTTGGTGGTACGCTTTCACAAGGTCACATGTACTAAACACGGTGGCACCGGCAAGGCTGTTGGCAAAATCGTTAATGTGCCTGACAGGGTATCTATCGGGCACAGTCCTGGCATTCAGGGCGCGATAGTCGCCACATGGACGCCAGGTGCCATCCTTCTTAGGAGTCATATGCAATGGAGAGGCCCATGCACTCTTTGATGGTCGAGCTGTACCATTGCGCACCATATTTTCAAATTCATGCTTCGCTGCTGAGAGTTTGGAAGGCGCTAGCCGACGTGGGCGACAGGATACCGGTGGACCATCACTGGTTTTAATATAATGTACTGTATCATGCTTAATGACCCTGGGTAAGCCAGGTGGTCTTGTGACTTCAGGAAACTCAGCTAAAATATTCGCAAACGGAGAACCTTCGAGGGACACAGCTTTTATACTCTGCTGCTGTGATTGCGCAATAGAAGCACACACATGAAGCTTGGTATGTCCATCAATCAATTGCTTGTTCCGACAGTCCGGCAACAAATTGTAGTAACTCAAAAAGTCAGAGCCGATGATAGGAGTACTGACGTCTGCAACAATGAAATTCCAATGGAAGTCCCGTCTGAGTCCTAGGTTGAGATGGAGTGCAATATTTCCATAAGTCTTGATTGAGCTTCCATTAGCTGCACTAAGATTGTAGTCAGCCACCGAAGTGCGGTTCTTCACCAACCGACGAGGGAAACAGCACAAATCCGAACCAGTATCAATAAGAAATTGGTGCTTGGATGTACGATCCGTGATGAATAAGCGGCGGCCAGTAGATAAACAATCAGTCGCCGCCTCTACTGACTGTTGGTGGTGTTTTCCGAAGGCATCCAACTACAAGGCTTGATACATTTAACTGCTTTTGTCTTAAATTTCTTGTGATACCAGCACAATCGGTTGGGTGTGTCACTTCTCGACTGGTTGTTGGCTGATCTGCTGCGAGCTCTTCCTCGAGGTACAGAAAGAGCAGCCACTTGCCGGCTCAGCTCCTCTACTTTCTGGGTTAGCTGTTCTAGAACCAATGAAGATGGTGATGCAGAAGACGCTGATGCTGAGCAGGCGAGCACCTGCTTGGGGCAGCTGATCTCCGCTATCTTATCTGCAAGTTCTGCCATTCTCTCTAACGGTAAGTCCGGTTGTGATGCAACAATAGCCTGAACTTGTTGTGGTAGGCGTCGTAGCCACAGTTGTTGAATGATGTTTCCATCAGCTAGTGCTGTTCCAGCCAGAGAACGTAGATGGCGGAGGAACTGGGATGGCCTCCTATCCCCGAGTTCCTCATCACTTATGAGTTTTCTCACTCGCTCTTCTTCTGACATAGAGAGACGGCGGATAAGTTCATTTTTCAACTTGGTATAACGTTCACCTGCAGGAGGGGGGTTAGTGACGATGTCCTCCACCTCTTGCGCATATTTATAATCTAGATGGCCTAGTAAATAGCTATATTTGGTGGTATCTTGAGTGATTCCTGCAATTTCAAATTGAGCCTGTACCGTTGCAAACCAAACAGCTGGCTTATTAGGCCAAAAAGGTGGGATCTTTGCAGACACTTTACAAATTTGAGCTTTGGTAATTTTAAGCTCTTCGTTTTCAGCCATAAGCTTGTCTAACTGAGCCTTCATCTCATCATTAGCCATAGTTGCAATTTAATTTTAGATTTTTAACTAAAGTTAGGTTAATTTTAACTGTAAGTATAGCAGGGGTGGTGAGGAAACCGCAAGCTCCCAAGCAAAAATTACAAAACACAAAATGTTTAGGTATACATACACCGGAGTACAGAAACATAAACCAAACACATACATACATAAAACATGCACATAACAGAATAGTTCAGTAGTTTTTAAGTTGTTAGCCTTATCCTTGGTTAAATATGTGAAATTGTTTAGTACTTACATAAAAATGTTTAGGTACACATGCACAGAAATGCAGAAACATAAACAAAACACATAAATACACGAAACATGCACATAACACAATAGTTAAATAGTTTTAGTTGATAGCCGCATCCCTGATCAAACATAAAATTAAGCCGGTGACGTCGTGGACCGAGGACGTTGACCTCACACTTGCTTCCTACGCTCCACTCGCAGAGAAAAACTGGACTGCCACAGATCACTTCAGGTTTGCGGTAGAAGGTCGACGACGTTGCAGCGCTTTCCACGGGGCAGCACACCACACAGCTTTACACCTCGCAGGCCAGGAACTACCACCTCAGACCAATGGAGTACGAAAACTTGGTGTTGTTATGTTGCGAGGAAAACGATGGGACCACTGGGCTTCCTGCTCGAACCGCAGACGTAGCTCACGAAAAACAGCTTGGATCCGTTTAGTGTGTGCAACACGTGTGCTTCCAGCGATGGGGTAGCGAGAGTGCAGCGTGAGCCGTGAACTTGACAACGGCACGTAGTCCGACGGGACGAGATGAGGTGATCAGCCGGGTTTTCAACGGCCACACAGCGCGAGCCGTCAACACGAGCTCAGCGCGAGCCGCCAACGCAAGCTTCTCCCCAGAGCGGCGTAAGTTGATCACGTCGGGGTCACCACTTTGGGGAATTGTGAGACCCAGCCAAACACACTAGTAGGTAATCCAAATCGTTTATTGTTTTTATCACCTTACAACAACTTGATAGCAATATGTACGTAATGGAATCGAGTCACAAAATACATAAGAAATAAGAATGCGTACGAGTTTTTTGACGTAAGTTCAAGACGTGTCGTATGTAGTGCGTGCGTGTAAAAAAAGATGGCGTGCCCGCCGGATGTCCGGTAGGGGTTGCCGTATGCAATATTACCGTGGCGATTGTGGCGCCACAAGTGTATCACTGAATCAAACAATAGCCCTATGTTAGAGATTGCGAGCAGCTCTGAGAAGTAAGAACAAAGAACCCTTGTTCTATTAATTTTTGTACTCTAGCCTGCAAGCGCGTTCTAAGAACACGTAATGTAAATAAACCAACATGCCCTTTTTGTATATGGGGTATAAATAGAACTTGTACTAAGTACACAGAATATTAGTACGTGTGATTCATATACATGCATTAGTGACGAATTGTTGCCCTAATTTAGTATTTAATGTAAGGGTGACTATTTAGATAATTATAGTTTTGAAAAATAAATAAATTAAATATCATTTATTTTGTTGTAGATTCACGGTCCGTATTAGAGTATATTATAGGATACTTTTGAGAGATTTAGGTACTGTACTGTATTGTCCAAAATGGAAGAAGTCCTCCGAACTCGTTTGAAATTGTTACATGAATCAGTTGAGTCATGTGTTATCGATGCTCAGTGTGCCCTTAAAAAAGAATCCATCCAACAGTGATGTTGACTTTCATGAAGTAGAACTAACATGTTCTAAATTAAAAGGTGCTATTGAGAGGTTTGTGTGCGAAATACACAATTATTGTAAGGTTATTAGTGAACCTGATGTAGACCAAATAACTCAATACACTTCTACTCAAATCAAAGCTGAAGAGCTAGTAGCAGAACTTGGAGTTTTTATGAAGCGCACTGTACAAAAACGTAGTTCAGATACAACTAGTGATAAAAACTCTAATATTACTAGTAAATTGCCACGAATGGAATTAAGTAAGTTTGATAGTGATGTTCTTAAATGGTACCAATTTTGGGATCTGTTCTCTTCTAACGTTGATTCTAGAAATATAAATGAAGTAGATAAACTGTTGTATCTTCAATCCGTTCTTGAGGGTGATGCAAAACAAGCTATTGAAGGTTTAGACACAACTAATAAAAATTATAGTATAGCTGTTCAAACTCTTAAAGAAAGATTTGGTAAACCTGCTGCTATCATTGACGCACATTATGTGGCACTATATCGCAATAGTCCAGTTACTTCAAACAATGTCAAAGACTGCCGACAAGTTTTCAATGAAATTGAAAGACACCTTCGAGTATTGAGCTCTTTAGGTGAGGACGTGAATCATAATCATCTTTGAGTCATGATAATGGAGAAATTCCCTGAAGAGTTTGTGGGGGCTGATGATGAGGAATGAAGTGAAATCACTTACACAAGTTGATATACGAATTAAAAATGAAAATAATAGGTGAAGATGAAAAAATAGATGACATCAGGAAGTATCTAGAGTACATCATATCGGCTAGAGAAACTTTAAATAGAATTAAGAAAGATGCAAAGAAGAGCACGGAAGAGTCGATACAAAGTAAAGACAAAGAAAAAACTGCAAGTTTTACTACCGGAGCATTACACATACGATCTGAAGAAAGGACTGATATTAGACAGCGCAGAAATAAGAATTTTAGGACAGATAAACCCAAATATAACTATCGGAATTTTACACAGAAACCAGTATAATTCAGAAAAAGACAATACGATATACAAGAAAGTTTAGATGAGCCACCCAAAAAGAAATTTCTTCCTAAGAAATGTATATTTTGCAGCCAAGACCATTTTAATGACGAGTGTACTAAATATAAAACTCTACAGGATAGAAAATTGAAGTTACATAATCGTTGTTATAATTGCTTTCAGCTAGGTCACCGGGCAAGGACTTGTAATAACAAGCGTAAGTGTCGGCATTGTAACGAACATGGCTTACACAATCGTGCCTTATGTCCTAAGAAAATTAAACAGCCTGTACAATCATCCGAAACAAATAGTTTGCACATTAAGACAGAAACTAATGATACGCTTTTACAAACATGCTTAGTTATGGTGAATAGTTGCGAAAACAGTTTAAGACAGCAACAGTGTAGAATACTGCTTGATTGCGGAAGTCAGCGCTCCTATATTACAGAGTCGACAGTCAAAACCTTAAAACTACCTATCACTGATACAATACATTTGTCTATATTCACTTTCGGAGCAAAATCACCACATCAGATAGAAAGTCCCATAGTCAGTTTTCAAATAACAACTCGTACAGGCGTAATCCGCAATATACATGCGAACGTTGTACCTCATATTACCCATGCTATAAGAACACCAACATTTAAACACTCAATGAGGTTAGGAAATATACATTTGAATGATCTTGTATTAGCTGATGATGGTTCTGGCGGTGATGAGGTCAATATTTTGCTTGGAAATGATTATTATTACACTTTTATGTCGCATGAGAAGAAAACTGTCGCTCAGGATCTTTTCCTAGTAAATTCTGATTTTGGTTGAATTTGGTCAGGAAAGATTAAAGAGATGACGAACATTCCAGATCAGTTAAGTGCACTGACGTATTTTCAGTCAGATGGAGTTTAAGATAATCAATTAACAGAACCTGACCTGCCACTAAAAGTAGACGATGTTAAAAGGTTGTGGGATCTTGAGTCGATAGGTATTACAGATTCACCCAAAACTACTCGTGAAGAAGAAGCTATAAGACATTTCAATGAGACAGTTCAATACAAAAACAAAAGATATCATGTTCAGTGGCCGTGGGCCGAATCATCTCATGACCTTCCAAATAACTTAGGTTTAGCTTGGGGTCGTCTTAACAGCTTAGTAAAACGATTAAACCCTTCGGAAATGAAGGCATATGACGATGTCATACAGGAGCAATTAAAGAACGGGATTGTAGAAATAGTACCAGAGCCTGTTAAGGTACAAGAACATATAGTCCACTACACTAGTGTTTATAGTAGTGACAGATCAAAGAAACTCCGAAGATTCAAAGAAATTCACATTTCATTGATAAAATTGAAAATTCTTCAAATAAATTACAAGACAAAGTTGACATAACTATTCAGCCACAATCGATGTTTTTGTTACCAATTTTGAATGAAGAAGTTATTGAAATTATTAAATCATTAAAAAATACAAGTAGTACTGGTTATGATGATATTTCCACAAAAGTTGTTAAGTTTGTGTGTGAAGATATTGCTCCACATATATGCCACTTAATAAATATGAGTATATGTGCTGGTATTTACCCTGACAAATTAAAACATACAATAATAAAGCCACTTCATAAAAAGGGGGACAAAGACATTATGTCCAATTTTAGACAAATAGCGCTAGGATCGGTCTTTACAAAAATTTTCGAAAAATACCTTTACGTCTCCATTTTTAAATACTTGACTAAATATAAAATTTTATGTGACGAACAAATGGGATTCAGAAAAAATAAAACAATTAGTATGGCAATACATGATCTGCTCGACAATGTAATGAATGTAGATATTAGGAAACCTGTTTGTGTAATGTATACCGACATGACGCAAGCATTTGATTATGTTTATCGAAAGAGATTAATAAACAAATTACACGCGTATGGAATACGTGGGGCGCACTATAAGTTTCCGGAATGAATATGAAAAAATACTATTAAAGGTACAAAACTAATTTATTGTTTTTCAAAATAATCTCCCTTGGCGTCTATGCACTTTTTCATTCGATGAAACCAGTTTTGAAAACTTTTGTGCCACTCCTCTGTGGTGACCTCTGAAACGTGTTTTTCATACTCCTCGACAGCCTCTTCTGGTGATGAAAATCGTTGACCGCGTAATTGGTTCTTAATTTTTGGGAACAGAAAAAAGTCACAAGGTTCCAGGTCGGGACTGTATGCAGGATGACTCATGAGTTCTACATTTTTCGCCTTCAAAAAGTCGTTTGTCTGTCTGACCGTGTGAGAACTAGCATTGTCGTGGTGCAGGATGATACGGCGTTTACGGTTATTTTTACGGAGTTCGTCAATAACTTCCGGCAAACAAATGGTCGTGTACCAGTCACTATTCACTGTACGAAGATTCTCTAAAGCAACAGTAGCCACGTGTCCAGTTTTATTTAAAAAAGAAGCAATCATCCGCTTAGATGCACTTTTCACGCGCGCCACTTTGGTTGGTTTCGGCTCATCTTGAAAGACCCATACGCTCGATTGCTGCTTTGTTTTGGGATCGTAGCAATAAATCCATGTTTCGTCACCTGTTACTATGTCCCACACCAAATTTGACGCACCTTCGTTGAATCTGGTAAGCATGGCACTGCACCAAGTGACGCGGTCCGTTTTTTGAGCCTCGGTCAAGTTGTGTGGGATCCACCGCGAGCACAGCTTTCTCACACCCAAATGTTTGTGTAGGATTAATTGTATTTTACTCATGCCTATTTCTAAGGATGCGCGAATTTCATGGTAGGTCACATGCCTGTCTGTTTCAATCATACGGCGCACAGCATCGATGTTTTTGTTTGTCACAGCGGTGGACGGCCGACCATCGCGAGATTCGTCACTGAGATTGATACGACCACGCTTGAATTCTGCAAACCAGCTATAAACAGTTGTCTTGCATGGTGCTTCATTGCCAAAAGCTGTTTCAAGCCGAGCGATGCTCTGTTGAGCTGTCAAATTACACTTAAAATCGTAGAAAATCATACTACGAAAATTTTCCCGAGTTAAATCCATGTTGATGCAGACACACAATTTTTTAAATGGCGCCACAAGGTAAAAACAAAAGACAGTCAGATGAAACAAACTGCATTCTACAGCCAAAGAGTTCTATTTTCAAATGTTGCAATAAATTTTTAAATATTGTTTATGTAAGTGGCCAGTTCCGGAAACTTATAGTGCGCCCTATGTAAGAGGTAATGTGTTAAATTTAATTAAATCTTACCTAGATAAAAGAAGTCAACACGTAGAAATACCTAGTCTATGTGCCAAAACAAAACAAGAAGTAAATTTCATGTCGAAATATAGACTGAACAATTTCGGTGTTCCTCAAGGAAGTGTATTGGGGCCATTGCTATTCCTCATTTACATTAATGATCTGCCTCAAAACGTACGACAAAAAATGGTGCTATTTGCAGATGATAATACAGCCGTGATTAGGTGTGACGACCCAAGTGGATATGAATCTGACATAAACAATACTTTAAATGACATTATAAACTGGTTGGACATAAATAATTTAAAAATCAATTTACAAAAAACTCATATTATGCATTTTTATAATAAAAAATTACCTCCTAATCTAAATATAAATTACAATAATCAAAGAATAGAAGCAGTACACACAACAAAATTCCTTGGCGTCACACTTGATAACAATTTAACATGGACATCTCATGTTGAACAAGTTTGTACCAAGTTAAGCAAATCAGCTTATGCATTGTTTAGGTTGACAAAAAAAGTTAAATTAGAAGTGGCTTTGGTAGCTTACCATGGTTTGGTTACGCCCCATTTAAGATATGGTGTAATTTTTTGGGGTAACTCGCAAGAGAGTGATAAAGTCTTTAAAGCTCAAAAAAAATGTATTCGATCAATGTGTGGATTGAAGTCTAGGGATAGTTGTGTACCTTGTTTTAAATCTTTAAAACTCTTAACATTACCATGCATTTTTATAATGGAAATATGTTTATTTGTAAAATCGAATCCACAATTATTTCCCAAATTCATTGAAACGAGAATGAGGACCAATAATGTAAGATCCCAATACGTACATCTGTTGGTAACGGGCGGTTACAATACTGCATTAATGAAAAAGAATGTGATCAGTATGGCCCCCCTTATTTTCAATAAATTGCCAGATCATTTTAAAACTTTAGATCCTATGACATTTAAAACTAATTTAAAATTACTATTGACTGAAAAATGTTTTTATACTGTAAAAGAATACTTAGATCATAATTTGACTTAAATTTTTATATTATTTTACTTTATTTTGATATTGAATTGTATAATCATATAATGATAATTAATTACTAGATTTTATTTTGTATGACTAATTTTTTATTTTATTTTTTACCTGAAATTTGACCTAATTTAATTGTTTTAATTATTATTGTACGTCCATCAAGGGCAGGTCACAGTGGTACTTTGTATATTTATTTTAAGATCTCTTGTTACCTGTTTCCACAATAAAGATAATTTAATTTGATTTGAATTTGATTTCATTTGATCCGTATTGTTTATGATGCGTCCGCTAAGACTGGTGATCATCGGAGTTTGAATGAATGCCTATACCGTGGACCATTGATGTTAGAAGATCTTGCTGGGTTGTTGCTTAAATTTAGAGAACATCCAATAGCCATAGTAGCGGACGCAGAGAAAGCTTTTTTACAGTTAGGTCTCCAAGAACTGGATAGGGATGTAACTCGATTTTTGTGGCTGAAGGATATAAATGGTAAAGCCTGTTCGGACAATGTTGTACATCTTCGTTTCTGCCGAGTGCCTTTTGGTGTTATATCCAGCCCATTTTTGCTAAACGCAACAATAAGATACCATTTATCGCAATCAAATAGTCCATGTATGAAGCAATTGGCATATGACATTTATGTTGACAACATAGTTACAGGCACAAAAACATTAACAGAGGCTATAAAATATATTTTTTTTAGCATTTTTTTCATTACGAAAAATCCGCAAATTTTCAATAAATGGCTAACCTAATAATGAATGAACTCGCTTGGCCGCACGCCGATTCACTCCTCGTGGAATCCCGCCCCCGCCACCCTGTCGCTATCAACCGATCGCACGCGCCGCGCTGGCCGCCAGTTTATTACTCTATGCCGCCTGTCCGCAAAAACTTCGCGTCACGGGAGGTTACGCACTTTTTTCCCGCCCTCTGCCGCGCCGCGCGCATCATAACCATGTCGTATTCCGCACGAGAGCATTACGAAATGGTGCGAATGTACCTTTTAAGTGGGGAAAATTTACATGGAGCCAGGAGGCTCTACGAAAGTGAGATCATTCCTCGACTTCGTGCTCAAAGCTGAAGTAATGTAGGTAATAAGTTTTTTTTAATAATGTTTAGTTTTAACCACGATAAAAAGAGGGATATTATAAGTTTTATTTATTAAAAATATTTATTTATACATTAAAAAGTTTGACGCTAATGTCTGTTAGTCTATCTGTCCGTGGCATCTTAGCGCTCGAACGGATGGATACTTATATCGATTCGGTTTTTTTTTACGTGAAAGCAAGTTCCCTTGCAATGGTTCTTAGCTATGTTTGATGAAAGTCAATTCAGCCGTTTAAAAGTAATTGGGAGCTAATGTTTAAAAGTCAGGGATTTCTCTAGCAAATAAAAGATGGCGTTTCGGATATCAATCATGATACGTAGTTCCGCTACTCTTCATTAGATGGCATTCTTGGCAGTCGTATGGGGTATTTTTAATTTGCCTAGCAAAGAAACTTGTTTTAAGAAAAAATAAGATTAAGAGGTATTTTATTTAACTTTATTTGGATTGGTTTTAGTATACGAGTACCTCCATCGTAAGCGCTAATAGTCCCCGAGCCAGCGACAAAGGTCGTTCTTACCACCCACCGAACCGCAGCTGACATTCACGGAGCTTCTTAAGATAATACAACTATCTGAAGCATTTTACAATCTATCGCACGAGAGAAACTTGGTCATGAAAATCTGTCGCTGGCTCGGGGACTATCAGGCCATCGAGCTCCTCTTATTGCTAGGTAATTTTGATTGTGCTTATGACCGAAAGCGTAACCCCAGCAAAATGTTGCACCTTAGAGAAATGAGAGTATTACAGATACTTGGTTCATAGTAAGCCTCAATATGTTCAAATATAGCAAAATTCGTTAATGTTGTATTTTCGAAGTTATTCGACAAAAACTGATTTTGCTGGAGTAACGTTTTACTTTATAAGGCCTATAAACAGTATTTTTATCAAAATTCTGCTACTAACAGTTTTCGAGATATGGAAAATTGCAAAACGTTACCCCAGCAAAATCTTGAATATCTCAAAAAGTATAAGATGAACAAATTTTGCTATCGGTATACATTTACAACTCATTAAGAGCTGTCTTTTCATATACTTGATTCTAGGCTAAACGCTTTTTTTGAAAAAAATCTTGCTGGGGTAACGTTACTCCAGCAAAATCAGTTTTTCTCGAATAACTTCGAAAATACAACATGAACGAATTTTGCTATATTTGAACATATTAAGGCTTACTATGAACCAAGTATCTGTAATACCCTCATTTCTCTAAGGCGCAACATTTTGCTGGGGTTACGCATTCCTTATGACCGTATTAGTACATAGCTTTAAAACAGCAGAAACACCGAATACGGTACATTAGTACATAATAATAATAAACATATTAATATAATGGCATATAATCTACACAGTAATACATGATTGGAAACAATTAAACTTCTATAAGTTTTCCTGAGCAACAACTACAAGGGTAAAAATTCTTTAACTCCTTGTTTGATTGTTTGGGATCAATTAAACAATTATTTTTTAGATGAGAAATCAAATTCATTACCTTTTCCAAATCACTTTTTCTAGAGTCAGTCTGAAGATACTGTGATAATTCTTTGTCTTCAGCAAATCTTACAAGTAATTCATTCAACTCTTCTATTTGACTTTGAAGTTTACTGCATGCATCTTGAAAAATTTTTATTTGTATGTTTCTCTCTTCATCGCGTTTTTTTAATAAACTGCGCTGCTGTTGGTATAATGCAACATATTCACAAATGGTGTCAGTTTCATTTTGTAGTTGAAGAATTATATGTTCTAGTCTATGCTTTTCATCGGATAAATCTGCCACCTCGCTCATTATCTTTAAAAATCTATCTTGTAGTTTACTCATTGCATCGTCATTTTTAATTATCAATGAATTATTTTCGCTGTCGACTTTGCGTGATTTTATTTCAATGTCATAGTGACTGAGGTCATCATTGATAAGATTTTCTGTGTCTGATTGGTAAGATTTTGGTGTTCCAA
This sequence comes from Acrobasis suavella, assembly GCA_943193695.1. Classification (NCBI taxonomy): domain Eukaryota; kingdom Metazoa; phylum Arthropoda; class Insecta; order Lepidoptera; family Pyralidae; genus Acrobasis; species Acrobasis suavella. The sequence goes on from OW971929.1 coordinate 12,870,092, forward strand.
GTATTTCGTTTTCATGATGTTCTAATTCTTTTTCTCTTTGTTGCGTTTTCTCCAAGTCTTTTGTCATTCTTTCGAATTCTTTTTCTATAGAGCGTAGATTGTTCTGCAAGCGAATCATTTCTTCGTCTTTAGCCTTAAGTTTGATATGCATGTCTTTGGCTCTTTCTTCTACTTCAGCTAACTTTATTGTTAATTCTCTGTTTAAGAATTTTTCAGCTGCGATTTTTTCAGTTAGATCTAATTTATCTTGGCTCTGTAAAAAATAATTTAAATAATTACAAAAGAAACACTGCGTTCGTTTTTAAACTATCATTAGAGTCTGAAGATGATTATTGGGAACGTGGTAGACTACAGTTTCTCGTTTTATTTCTTATGGTAGGTAGGTATGTATGGCTTACAATATCTGGGGCTATTTTTTTAAACACGGAGTCGCTTAACAAACTACTTACTTCATGTATGGAATAAACCAATCACTTATTGATTCCGCGTTGCAAAAATAGGGCTACTGGGTATTTACTTTACTTTATTGGTTCGATACAATCAAGTAAGTAAGCGACGAATATATTTTTCTTCCCGAGTAGGTATTAATATTACTGATAGTAAAGTATTTAATACAGTGAAAGTGGTTAGCGATCGGGTCATTCTAAATGTCTGTCGTTAGGTTACCACTGTAAGTCTGCATGCGTACTTCATTGCAACCTTATCCTTTAAGTATGCCATTCATTACTCTACTGTTTAAACCATCCTTCGGCATCGCACACTGACTGGACCACTAGTACGATCCCCTTGAAAGATAAAACCTCACTCTACTCATGTAACACGTTGTCTCCCTAATTTCAATGACAGCAAAAGACTGACTACTAACCCTCACATGAAAGGATACAAAAACACAAAACAAAAGAGACAAGATCTCATTGTGAAAGAGACAGTTTATAAAGGTGTCAGCAAATTTAAAAACTTAGGTAGGCTGCACCGTGATCAGTACTAACCAAAAAGGTAAGGAAATTGATATCCAGATCGAAAATGCCTTCATGTGAACAGTCGCACTTCACAAAGTCTAACCCTCAAATTCATAAAAATTAACAAACATTTGCTAAACCTATTTCAGTTAAAATATGTTTTGTCCCTTTCATTACTCTCAATATTTGACATTGCAAGTATAAGACCAAACATATTTTAACTAAAACAGATTTAGCAAACAATAGTTTATTTTCATGAAAAAAGGGGTAATATCCTGGACACTAGTCCAGGATATTACCCAGAAGAAGCAAGATACAATTCTACAAAACTATCATCAGAGCGATTTTGATGTATGGGTGCGAAGCTTGGACACTGACTTTAAAGGAAGAGAACAAGCTGCTAGTGGCGGAGAGGAAGATTCTCCGTAATATTCTGGGACCAACGCAAAGGGAAGATGGAAGCTGGAGAATCAGAAAGAACCAGAAGATTAAAGATCTAGTGTCCGAACCAAATATCATCGGTGAAACGAGAGCAGCCAGGCTTCGCTGGCTCGGACACATAGAAAGAATGGGAAAGGATTTGGCGTTGAAGAGAGCCTACTTGGGTCGGCTGAATGGCCGTCGTCTGTTGGTCGCCCCAGGTACCGCATATGGGCGACGAGGTACAGAAAGACCTGCGAAGCCTCGGAGTTTACGACTGGCAGAAACGCTCATAAGACCGCAACAAATGGCGTCATCTAGTGACAGAGGCCGAGATCCACTTGGAGTCGCGGGACAGACAGACAGACAGACGGTCAGAAGGACAGAAGGACAGAAGGACGGACGGATGTACGGACAGCGGAGTCTTAGTAATAGGGTTCCGCTTTTACCCTTCGGGTATGGTAGTTTGGTAATGTTGTTTTTCTTGTCAAGATTTTATTTCACCTCTTTGTTGGCGTAATTAATACACATATCTCTGATGCGACATCCCATAAGCCTGTTGATTTCGGCCAGGAAGTACACAGGCCTTTGTAGTTAAAATCGCACTCCTAACCCCAGAGCGTTTCGACCGGTCCGACGGCCGAACTCTACAGGTTATTGGAGTAAGTAAATATGAATCAAGTGAGGTTACAAATGCACGTTGATTTCGGCCAGGAGCCACACAGGCTTTTGTACTTGAAACTCACTCTCCATAGCCACAGCGTTTCGGCCGGGCCGAGCCCTACGGGATAGTGGAGCTGAAAAATAGCGATAACGCAACTACAAATCCCCGAGTAGCTCATCCAGTTCAACTGGACATTGTAGCTGTTTTACTTTAATACTCGTAGCTTTTCGGTGCGCGTTCGGTCATTGGTTAAAAGTAAGCGAAACACGTTATAAAATTTATTCAAAGAGTAAAAGAAATAGTGTCAGTGCATCGGCACAATATACTTACCTAAATTGTGACATCGACTGGCACGTGCTTGAATTGGTTTGCTTTAGTGATTGATTACTATTACGCTTCAAAGCGAGTTTATTGTTATCGTAAGTTGTTCCACGAGACTATTATCAGGGTGAATGATTCGGACGAGTCAAATGAATTACATGTACAGTGTAAAGAATTATGCGGCAAATCGTTCGACGAAAAGTACAACGCGTTTGTTTCTAGTTTTTCTAGCTACTTCCACAAACTGGATTATCAAACGGCGGTACCCTAATGCAAAGTGGTACGATTTTCGTAAATACATTACTTGTCAACACTCAAGGTTATATAAAAAAATTATAAAGACGTAAAAAATTATGAGATGCACAACGATCAGCATCAAAATTGATAAAGTTAATGAAAATACTCCAAGAAAAAATGAATCAATAAAACAAGGATATTACTGTATAACCACTATATTTATTAAACAAAGTCATTCTCACCGCTTCGCTTAAAAGTATCTCAAGCATTCAATATGCTCCATTGTAGCAAAGACATCAAACATTTATTTTTAAGGTATTTTGAGAGTGGAATGACCCCGGTGGCCCGAAGTCGCAAGATACAAAATGCTCTGTATGCCCCATTAGGGAAAAAAACGTGATAGTAAGTATGTATCTGCGTGGGAAGAAAAGCAGCTGGTACATTCTAAGTTTTTTGTTTCCTCCCAGACCAGCATGGAAGAGAATGTTGATGTATCTATTACAATTACCTAAGAAGGTTAAAGAACTCCTCAAGACAATCGTTTGAGCCGAAACTCGGTGGGGCTATGTTGTTTTATCATAGATGCCATGACCACCTTTCAGCTTCATCATTAGATCCGAAAAATGTCATCAAAATATTGTATTGTTACGCAATATGTAATTACTAATTACTTGCAAGATTTGATTATAGACAGACAGACAACGGGACAGGTGATACTAAATAAAACCTTGTAAAATAGCTTCAGTATATTTTTAGACGTTATATATTGGCGAAACACAATACTTTTTTGTCTTCGCCGTAGTTTGGCAAAAAAAAAATACAAATAATCTCGCAGTGAGCAAACTTTTATAAATAATTACCTACTTGATGTTTGATTTTATGGGTGTAAAACAACAGATTAAACTATTTATGATACTACGAAATGTATTTTTAGCTGTATCCAGTATAACTTGAATAAACTTCGCGTAAATTATTTTAACAGCATTTAAAAAAGATCCATTAACAAAACCCAGAACGCTTCCTGGCCGATATGGACAGGCATATGTAATCTCACTTAATCCTGTTTACTTTTTCCAATACCTTGTATGGTTCGGCCCGGCCGATACGCTCTGGGTTTTGGAATGAGTTTCAACTACAAAAGCCTGTGTGCTTCCTGGCCGAAATTAACATGCATCTGTAACCTCAATTGATTGACAATACTTACTCCAATTGCCTGTAGGGAAACCGGCCGAAACGCTCTGGCGTTTGGAGTGCGAATTTTAACTACAAAGGCCTGTGTGCTTCTTGGCCGAAATCAACAGGCTTATGGAATGTCGCATCTCCGATACATACCTATACCTTTACCATAATTACAGCTTTCTAGTACTAATACGGTTTGACAACCTCCGTGGCATAATAGTCAACACGCTAGACCACCAATCTGGAGGTTCTGGGTTCGATCCCCAGCCAGGGCAAGTTGGAAAATGGCCTTTTTCAAATTTTCCTGGGTCTTGGGTGTTTTTCTATAAATTTATTTATCATAAAATATAGTATCGTTGGGTTAGTATCTCATAACAAAAGCTTAAGCTTACTTTGGGGCTAGCTCAATCTGTATGATTTGTCCGTATATATTATTTATTTATTTAATAGTCTCGGAGTAAAACCGCGGAAGGACAGATAGACACGACGATATGGCGAACTATAAGGGTTCCTTGTTTAGGTACTATGGAACCCCAAAAACCCATTCGGTGGCGCCCATATTTCAGGTCCGCTAATTTAGTTGTCAATCTATAATTTTGATGAATAATTACAATATATAAATTAATAAAATAAATAGTATACCATTTTGACAAAAGCATCCTCGAGTTCCTTCATATCATTTTTGAGTTTCTTGTTTTGTTCTGTAGCTCGTTGAGCCGCAACTTTGTCGCTAGCCATGTCTGCTTGTAATTTTGACAAGCTAATATCATCCTGCTTGCAATTTGTTTCTTTGACTTCACTTAATTCTTTTATTTGGGCTGCACATTCGGAATGTTTTTGTTTCAATTCTTCATATTGAAAATGGAGGTCTTGAAATTTATCCTAAAAATTTTTTTCTTTAGTTGAAAGCATGGTTCAATGGCAAACACACTTTAAAATAAATTTAAAGTAAATAAAGAGATAGTTAGTAGGTATTTCAATAAACAGCTCTGCAAATTATTGTATTAACAACCATTGAAAGAATTATTTGTAAATAACCACAATTCATCTTTCTCAGTAGAAATATAAAATAAAGCTGAATGTTGAATGAGTGCCACTGCGCCATACTCTACTTAGTAAGTGTAAGTACTGTAGACCTATTTGAAACACGGAGTCGTAGGTTAGGTACAAAAAACGGATGGTTTTTGCATTAATGACTAATGTCCAAAGTGCCGTAAGTACATATTTTTTCATCTCAATAAGAAGAAATTTTAGTGCAGGATTTTTCTGCCTTTTAGATTTTCATATGCCATTTTATATTCACTATCGGCCTAAATTATCAAAAAAATATCTGGAAATTGTACACATTTACCAATGCAAAATAACCTGAAATTTTAAGATAAATTATTATATTTTTTTCCATTACTTTGAAAAAGACCGAAACTACTGCCCTACATTTATCCCTGTAAAATGTGTAATTGACAACATTTCATTTTCTAAAAGGTATGAAAATTCGAGAATCATTTCGAGATTTAGCAATTCTGAACACGTACAATATTTTTTCAGATTTTTTTGAGTTATATTTTTAGAGATAAATGAAAAAAACTCAAAAGTACAAGGATATAGGCATTTAACAGGTTACGCCTTTGCTTGAACATCTAAAAGTGAAAAAATTATGTCAAGCTGTCAGCTGTCAATTGACACGTGCGTCAATCTGACAACTGACATCACGAGTGAGAGAGAGAGATAATAGTAGTGTTGTCTATAGAAGTATCAGTTCGATAGGAAGACCATCTAATATCGATAGTTCTTTCAGTAGAGTAGAATTAGGATTGGAAAAAATACACATGCATTAAAATGTTTACGTAGTTTGGTGACGAAATGCTAATATTTCCTTTATATGATTGATATTTCAGGTTAAATAAAAATAATATTGCAATTCCAGGTCTTAAAAACTATAAAAAAATGAAGTAAGGAAAAATGCTACCCTAAAATGGGCCGACTTTCAAAACACAAGGTGACATTTATGATAGCTTTTTTTTTGGTTTTTTAATTAAATCTTCCTTTCTGAACATACTTATTTATATTTTTGAAATAGCAATCCTGGTACGTCCGCCATCTTTTCACAACGCGTGTACGCCGGAGCCCTAGTTTTTATTTTCAGTCAAATTCACCCCAATTAACTTTAAAACGCTGTAACTTAAAAAGTAAAAAGTGAAACATTTTTTCTTTGTGTTCTTAATTTCTGTAAGGGGCGACTATGAGAATCCGTTAAAAAACGTGGGTTACCCAAAAACCCCATTTCAAGTACAGAGATGATAGATCAAATTTTTTTTGTCGAGTATTACTAGCGTAATTTTTTATGCCATTTGTTTTTGACATACCAAGTCGTCAATATAATATTTTTATGCCAAAAATAGCTGAGATAGAAGCGTTTGAATTTTTTAATTAATCAAAGTAACCCTATTTTACGATACGTAAGTTTTTGTATTGATATCGATATCTTACTGCTACAAAACACAACTCTATAGACGTCAGTAAAAGTTTAATTTTTTAATTATAATGTATGGCAAAGATGTAAACTCGTTACATCCTAACTCTTGTACTTACGCTCTTTTAGAATGGAGACATTTTAAACAATTTAATTTTAGGAGAAATAATGAAAAGAAATAAAAAAGAAAAAATACGTATGTCCTTTTTTTCGAAGTTCTTTAAGGAAAAAATATAAAATATGAATATAAAATTTTTGAAATGTTGTCAATTGCGATATGTGATAAGTTACAAACTTGACATTCATGTCAATATTATTGTAGACTGCCAATATTATTAATTTTAGCTATTAAGTTAAGAGAAATATAGTTAAGAGAAATAAGTCAAGCCACATAATATTTTTTTGGCCACGTGATAAAGCTTCTTAATTTACATATAACTAAGCAACGGGAAAATGAGATAGCCTCTAATAAACTAATTCGTCTTTTTACCACGCCAACTAAATATTCTAAAGAAAGCGTCAAATAAAGATCAGCAATTATTTTAAGTAATCCTTCTGATTTATACATTGCTACTAACTCAGCCCCGGATTTAACAGCTCATCACTATCTTACGTTTTACACCTTCAATACAAGCTCCTCAAAAAATACAATTCAAGCCTCAATAGCCATCATCATATATCATAATTTAGCATGTTAATTAAATACTTTCATATTCTTTTATCGCGAAAATAGCCAATGCACTGCACGATTTAGCGCGAGTGCGCGAGTCGACTAGAGTAGTTTTGAGGTTGGGTTATCGCTAAATAATTTTTGTCCAAATCCACCGCTACCGCTGTTTCTTCATCGGAGGATGAGGAGACTGGAGAACCCAAAGCTTTTGGTGGCTCTACTGGAAGACTGAGGAACCCCACCTCGGAAGAGATAGCTTAACTTGAATAGGATAGATGACAGAATTGGTCCCAGGACACAGAACCAATTTTATTCACATGAAAGTTATGGGCAAATCCGAACTAGCCAACCCCGACTTCACGTAGTCTTGTTTGCCCTATATTCGCGTGTTTTTTTATAGCCGGAAGCGCGGAGGGAGGACAGCCCCCGCCCGCTATAAGAAAACGCAGGCACCATGCAAGCCATAACGGCCAAGGTTGGTCGCCGAAGGCGACCAGCAAGCCGCAGCATGCTGCGAAGGCGAGCATGAGTTCCTGCGTTTTCTTACGCAAGGGCGGAGCGGCTGCACTTCCCGTCCCGTAGCGCCGGATATGTTATGTTTCGAAATATCCGTAGAAAAAATTCGGCACTAAATAAAACAATATCTCGGCTTGCTAGTTTTTAGTTTTTAGTTACATACATCGGTAACCTAGCCTCCTCCCCCCCCCCTTGCCGTTCCCTTTCAACCCCTAAATCAACGGTCCATAATGGACATTTTTACCAAAATAAAGTTTTTATTGTTATCTCCCCTAAATAGTTCCGAGGTAATATTAGTGGCCATAATTTACTATTTGATGACAATTTTAGTTAAAGTATGGCTATCAATTAATGTAGGATGAGTCACGTTATAAAGATACCGAGTTATAAAATAAGAAGGTAATGTAATTACTTTTTTGGTGCCATATATTAACATTTTAGAAGTTTATAGCTTGAACGCATGATACAAATTTAGTTGCTAAAAATATCCACCATGCTGAGTTGTATTTAGAGTGGCCTTTATAGAAGATAACATGTGGCTAGGAAAGTATTATTCAGATGCACGTTGGTTGTGGCCGACTTAGTAATTTAGAAGGCAACGTAGATTTTTAGAGGCGAATAATGCTACATAGGGCGCACTATAAGTTTCCGGAACTGGCCACTTACATAAACAATATTTAAAAATTTATTGCAACATTTGAAAATAGAACTCTTTGGCTGTAGAATGCAGTTTGTTTCATCTGACTGTCTCTTGTTTTTACCTTGTGGCGCCATTTAAAAAATTGTGTGTGTCTGCATCAACATGGATTTAACTCGGGAAAAATTTCGTAGTATGATTTTCTACGATTTTAAGTGTAATTTGACAGCTCAACAGAGCATCGCTCGGCTTGAAACAGCTTTTAACAATGAAGCACCATGCAAGACAACTGTTTATAGCTGGTTTGCAGAATTCAAGCGTGGTCGTATCAATCTCAGTGACGAATCTCGCGATGGTCGGCCGTCCACCGCTGTGACCAACAAAAACATCGATACTGTGCGCCGGTTGATTGAAACAGACAGGCATGTGACCTACCATGAAATTCGCGCATCCTTAGAAATAGGCATGAGTCAAATACAATTAATCCTACACAAACATTTGGGTGTGAGAAAGCTGTGCTCGCGGTGGATCCCACACAACTTGACCGAGGCTCAAAAAACGGACCGCGTCACTTGGTGCAGTGCCATGCTTACCAGATTCAACGAAGGTGCGTCAAATTTGGTGTGGGACATAGTGACAGGTGACGAAACATGGATTTATTGCTACGATCCCAAAACAAAGCAGCAATCGAGCGTATGGGTCTTTCAAGATGAGCCGAAACCAACCAAAGTGGCGCGCGTGAAAAGTGCATCTAAGCGGATGATTGCTTCTTTTTTTAATAAAACTGGACACGTGGCTACTGTTGCTTTAGAGAATCGTCGTACAGTGAATAGTGACTGGTACACGACCATTTGTTTGCCGGAAGTTATTGACGAACTCCGTAAAAATAACCGTAAACGCCGTATCATCCTGCACCACGACAATGCTAGTTCTCACACGGCCAGACAGACAAACGACTTTTTGAAGGCGAAAAATGTAGAACTCATGAGTCATCATGCATACAGTCCCGACCTGGCACCTTGTGACTTTTTTCTGTTCCCAAAAATTAAGAACCAATTACGCGGTCAACGATTTTCATCACCAGAAGAGGCTGTCGAGGAGTATGAAAAACACGTTTCAGAGGTCACCACAGAGGAGTGGCACAAAAGTTTTCAAAACTGGTTTCATCGAATGCAAAAGTGCATAGACGCCAAGGGAGATTATTTTGAAAAACAATACATTAATTTTGTACCTTTAATAGTATTTTTTCATATTCATTCCGGAAACTTATAGTGCGCCCCACGTATTAAAAAGAAGTTTGTTTAATTAGCACTCTTAAGTTAATTACTTCTGTTTAGAGATAAAGATTAAGAGTAAGCTTTTTAATAGTGGATATGAATGCAAATGTAAAGTAATAAAAAGATATAAAGGACCACGTCTAAGTGATGAATTAAAACAATGAGAGGAAATTTTACAGGAATTGGTACACTGCAAAAAAAAAATCTTAGTATTAGTTGAATGAACACGACACCAAGTAAAAGTTAGTTACTGTCGGTTGCACTCTTATTATATTTTAATTATATTCTGTTTTGTATTTGCAAATTTTTCTCATAGATGGAGATGAAACGACAAGTATGCTACTCTACTCATGAACGGTAATATTTTGATGAATGAATCCATCATTTCGCTTTGGGTTCAAAGTAGCGACCTTAACAATATAACTTTTACACCTTGTAGTCTACTATTTTTAGCTGAAGGTTGACTGCACTAAAGCTACATTGTTCCATACATTTCAGCAATGAAAAGAAAAGTACAGTGAAGTGGCATTTTGTGACTTGGAAAGTTAGCATAACTAACTAAGCATGACTGTAAAACTGCATATGTGTGTTTTTACTGACTCCCATGTTCAAAATTAGGGTCCCTAATATTTTATTATTATAGTCCATTTGTTTAGGTATTTAAAAGAATGTAAACAATCTTGACATGTCTTTTTATTGAAATAAACACTTTATAAATCAATACATTTGCAAATTACAAATAAATTACGTAATTTATAAAAATAAATAATTTGTACCCAAATTAAAACCGTGGCGAAATTTTTCATCACATGTTTTAATTTGGATAATAATCCGACCATTGTAATGCTGTTAAAAAAACCAATAATTTAAACAAGTTGTAATTTGCGAAGGTATTGATTTATAAAGTGTATATTTCAATTAAAAGACATATCAAGATTTTTACATACATTTAAATACCTAAACAAATAGACTAAAGTACAGCCATAAGTTGTTTGGCTTACAACTTACAACTGTCAAAGTGGTAAGTGTAAAAAAAATACGGATATGGACTTAAAACATTTTTTTGGCTCATTAGATAGATTATTAATAAAACCGGTCAAGTGCGAGATTTTATAACTCAGTATCTTTATTATGTGACTCATCGTACATTAATTGATAGTCAAACTTTTACTTAAATTGTCATCAAATAGTAAATTATGGCCACTAATATTACCTCGGAACTATTGAGGGGAGACAAAAATAAAAACTTTATTTTGGTAAAAATTTCCATTATGGACCGTTGATTTAGGGGTTGAAAGGGGACAGCAAGGAGGGGGGGAGGAGGCTACGTTACCGATGTACGTTACTAAAAACTAGCAAGCCGAGATATTGTTTTATTGCGTGCCAAATTTTCTCTACGGATATTTCGAAACATAAACGTAAAACGGCCCCTTCGGCGACCAGCCTTAGCCGTTACGGCTCGCATGGTACCTGCGTTTTCTTACAGCGGGCGGAGGCTGCCCTCCTTCCGCGCTTGCGGCTATAAAAAAAACACTCGAGTATAGGGCAAACAAGACTACGTGAAGTCGGGGTTGGCCAGTTCAAATTTGCCCGTAACTTTAATGTGAATAAAATTGGTTGTGTTCTGGGACCATTTCTGTCATCTATCCTGTTCAAGTTGAGCTATCTCTTCACCAGCCACCAAAAACTTTGGGTTCTCCAGTCTCCTCATCCTCCGACGAAGAACCAGTGGTAGCGGTGGACAAACACTGTTTAGCGATAACCCAACCTCAAAACTACTCTAGTCATCTCGCGCACTCGCGCTAAATCGTGCAGTGCAGTGGCTATTTTCACGATAAAAGAATATGAAAGTATTTAATTAACATGCTAAATTATGATATATGATGATGGCTATTGAGGCTTGAATTGTATTTTTTGAGGAGCTTGTATTGAAGGTGTAAAACGTAAGATAGTGATGAGCTGTTAAATCCGGGGCTGAGTTAGTAAATTTGGTGGCAATGTATAAATCAGAAGGACAACTTAAAATAATTGCTGATCTTTATTTGACGCTTTCTTTAGAATATTTAGTTGGCGTCGTACAAAAGACGAATTAGTTTATTAGAGGTTATCTCATTTATATTATATGCTTAGTTATAAATTAAGAAGCTTTATCACGTGGCCAAAAAAATATTAAGTGGCTTGACTTATTATTTCCCATTTCAAATCCTCACAATAAGACGCGAGTTAACTACTACTAGTGCTATCTAGTGGTGTTTTAGTGAACTATTTTCTGTAAGTGAACATATTATTTTGAGATTACCACTTTATTTTCAATTGATAGAATTCATAAAGTATTTCCTGTAACCTACAAGCAATGAACTATATATTTTATTATTTTCAAAATTTTTGGCTCAATAGTTTCGGAGATCAGGGTGAGGAATGGTCAATTTTCGTCTTCTTTCATGAATAAAATCAAAAGTAAAAACATATTTCAGATCCTCATAATAACGGCCTTTCATTTGATATTTGACACCGCACAATTTTTTTTATTATTTCGTAATTTGTCCCCCAAAAGTCATTTTAGGGAGACAAATTAGGAAATAAAAATAAAAGTTTATTTAAAATAAAAATTTATTTACTTTGCTCATTTGTATTTGGATCATAGGATTACACCACCAAATTTCATCTGATTTCGTCCAGTAGATTTGGAGTAAATTGCCTGTGACAGATGGACGGACAGACAGACAGACAGGTGCACAAGTGATCCAATAAGTTTTCTATTTTATTCTTTTTTGTACAGAACCCTAAAAAGTATAGTAAGTATACATATTTATTCTTTTCTCTGATAAGCAAATAATGACAAATATAATGCACATTTAAATTTCCTGTAACATCATGATCAGGAATGATTTGCAACAGAAGGTGACGTAAATCACCCCCTCTCTGAAACTTCGATGCGCATGCAGCGCATTGAAGTTTCAAAGATTTTGTCCAGTAGATTCGGAGCAAATTGCCTGTGACAGATGGATGGATGGACAGACAGGTGGATGGACAGACAGATGGATGGACAGACAGACGAACAAATAGTCCATACAAAACAAAATCAATTCTTACTTGTATGTTGGCATACTTTTGTTGTAGTTCAAATTTATCTTCATTGTTTACAACCACAGTGGTGTTTTCTTTAATTTGACTCAAGTTTTGTAATCTGATTTCCATATCACTAATCTGTTCTATTAGACTAGACTCCCTATTAGACAAAAGATCATTTTCTCTGCTCAATTCCTCATTCTTTTTAATCACAACATTTAATTGCTCATTCAATTCAGCCACGTAATGTTCATAATGAATGCTGATCTGATCCCTCTCTTTTAATGATGCTTTTAACTGTTGTTCTAGAAATAAAATTTTTTGAAATAACACTTCATTTGCTTCTGAGCATTCTGGGCTATTTTGAGCTATTTTTATTGATGAGCCATTTGTCAACTGATGTAACTGCAATTTCGTACCATCTAGCTGACTCTGTATTTGAGTCAGTTGGCTATGAAGAGATGCATTCTCAGTTTCTTTAGCTGTAAGCATGGTTTTAGTAAATTCCAATTGCTCTGTTAAATTATTATTATTATCCCAATAAGACTTCTTCACATCATTTAATTCCTTTATCAAACTATCCTTATCTTGCAATGCCATTGTAGCAGTCATATAGTTTGCATGAAGACTTCTTAACTCACTTTCTAAGTTATGGATTTGCTTTCTTGAAATGTTGAAATTTTGAATTGTCTGTGCATGCTCACTTTCCAACTCGGAAAGTTTTGTTTGCAATTCAGTTATCTGAACTTCCAAATTCCTTTTATTAGAAATAAGGATTTCTGTAACATTTACACCTGTGTTATTAGGTGTATTATCATCAGATTTTTGCTCATACAGCTCATTTGATGCATATTCTGATTTATTGTCAGTGTTTTTATCAGGAATATTGCTTATATTTATGGATGTATCTTGTTGCACATGGCCTTCTGAATTATTTAAGGATGTATCATCCTTTTGAGGCAAACTAACTTTTTTTCCTTGATGATCTTTCAACTGAAATAAAAAGTTAAAGATAAAAAAACCTACCTTGACAAGACGTTAAAATAATTAAGCACTTATCATATTTGAAAAAATTAGTACCTACTCTGATCTTTATGAAATGAAAATGTAGAAAGCTGGCTGAAGATAATGGAACACTACATACAAAAAAAAATATAGTATATCGTATATTAATTTGTCATTTTTTACACATTGTAAACTTTTGTACTAATTTTAAACCCACCTTTTTACGGGCTAGAGCTAATTTTGCTGCTCTTGAGTCCATTTTATGCCTAATATACTTATTGGTGAACAAAATAAATAGGATATTTTTCTGATTTTTGCAATAAGTGCCAGATTAGGAATGCCGTAAGTTTGTAGGTACCTACATATACTTTTTTACCATACTTGGCAAAAGCACAGAATTATTAATAAAAAAAACATTCAAAATGAACACCAAGTTAAACCAATTTTATTGAGGTACCTAGTTTCTTTAGCCTCAATTAATCACAAGAAGGAAGAAACGAAACTACAACAAAACTCAGTATCTTAACACAGGTAATATTATAGACGTCATCAAATGACGTGTAACAAAAGTGACGTTTAGTTGGGTGTTTTTATATATAATTATTTTACGGCACTGGATACATGGCTTTTATATTCGTTTCTTTACCAATGGTGGGCGAGAGAAGGTGGAAATAGTAGGTAATGGGGAAGGCAGCTGTCGTTGGTTCCTAACCTAATTAAATGTCAAAACTAGGAGTGGACTGGATAGGTAAAAACGGTACCTGTTCCAACTAATACTAATACTTAAAAATACCTAATCCGAATAATCCATTCTAATCCCTGCTGTTCGCAGACAATTTTCAATCTTATGTCTTACACTCCATCCAAGGGTAACTATTGTTTGTAACACGAAAATATTAGATAACACTCCCGAGATGTAAGTATTTCACGCAATAGCTAATCTTATCTAATACGAGTACAGCTAGTACACTTTGCTAATACTTTTTTCGCAACTGATTTTCGATCTTACTGTTGAGACGTGTAAAGTTCATTGTTGTTTATACAGGGTGGAATTGAATTCGTTAGCATCCTTATAAGTATCTATTCATGTTAAAGAAAACCTCTAAACATGAGTCAGACTCTTTGATAGATAGCATTACTGCAATTATAAATAAAAACACATATCGTCATAAAAGTCACGAAAAATAAATTTATTAAAATAGTTTCAATTTCGTCGCGTCGTAGTTCCCTAACATTCATTCCTACTTTAAACGTAACCTTGAATAACCCACTATCCTCAAGCGTTCGTGTGTTACCACCCGTCAGCACTCGATTTGAAATCTTATTCACGGAACTTAAAGTCTACTTTTGCATGCCGGCCGCCCGCGCCCGCTCAGTGGCCCAGCTGTGTGCGGCGAGGTCTCTGACCTCGCGTCTCGTGGTTACACACAATACGCGCGCGCGACTCAAGTGTTTTGATACTTTGGTAATTTTTCTTACTTTTTGATACTATTTAATTAATGCATTAATTGCAGTGTTGTTACCGTACAAAATATCCTTTATGTGAGTAAGTTAATGACTTTAATTAATGCTAATGATTTCAATTGCACCCTGTAGATGAAATAATTACATAAAGGCAGACGTAATCCAGACAATACCACTGGCGAATATTTTTTCGCAACAGATTTTCTATTTTATTTCTTATAACTCTAAGGATCAATGTTCTTTGATGACGAGAATATTCAACATTATTACAATTATAGATACGTAGAGGTTGAATTTTGGCTGCGAAAAGCAGGGATAAGGAAGGAATATTCGGATTATGTATTTGCATTAGGTATTTTTAAGTATTAGTATTAAATGGAAGAGGTCTCGGTTTTACCTAATCCAGCCCACCTCTAGTTTTAGGTTAGGAACCACAGCTGTCTTCCCCATTTATACAGTGGCATTAGTAGTACACTCACAAATGACATAATTTGAGTACAATCAGTACATGAATTTTATACAAATTGACATTAATTTCAAATTTGACATTTTTAATTAATAATTATGACATAGCAATGTATTCTCAGTCCACATATCTAATTTTAATATCAGTATAATTGTAAGGTTGACGTTTTTGGAGAAAATGCTGCAGTACAGCAGGCCTACCGTCATCTCTTATAGCAGCACTTAAACTGAATTGTATTGTTTAATGCAACCATGACACCTTTATAGCAGGCCTTAAACAGGATTGTTTTGGTTGACGTCACAAAACCATTCACCTTTTTTTGTATGGACTATTCCTACCATCACGTCTATTTGACAGCACGAAAACGATTATTGCGCGTCTCAAGTGTCAAATAAAGCGATCCTTAAAAAGTTACTTTCCAGTAACTTATATGGAGGATTTTAGTTGGTTTTCTTGTGAATGTGAATGTTTTTTCTTTACTTTAGATTTTTACAAAACAGTTAGTAGATAATTGAAGTAACGCTACCATGGGGCCTTAAATAATCCTACTTAATACCTTTTATTGGAAATTTGGATTTCAAAAACAAAGTAAGATATATTACTTCATTATTTTAGTACAACTTATGTGAAAAATAGTAAGTTATTCCAACTTACGTAACATATTTTTTTGTATGTAATAACAATGCTAATCCTTGTAAAATATTTATTCACACACGAAAACAAATAACAACACATTCTTAAGTATAAATTATTTATTAAAATTACAACTACATACATTTATACATTTTGTCTTACAGGATTCTTTGGTTACTCTCTGAGAAGTACCATGATGACATCAATTAAAAAATACAAGACAGGATTCACTGGAGCCTATTATTAAATACAAACAAGACTGAGAGAGCCTTGTTTGTATTTAATAATACAAGATTACAGCCTCCTTTGGAACCTGTGATTGAACCAGTGAAATGGCAGAATGTTGAATTCCAAGCATTTTACAAGGCTAGCTCTGCTGCTAGGCTGGTTCGCTTTTTCACCAGAATACCTGAAAGAAAATAATAGTTTAGATTCATGTCGCAATCTACGAATATCAAATACATACCCATACTTTGTAATAAAATTCTTTGTGCACTACAATTACTGCGTACTTACTAAAACCTAGCCTTTATCTCGTTGAGTTAGTCTCGAACTTACTTTGTCTGTATATATTTATGTTATTTATAATAGCACTTAGTGAAGAAGCTGCAAGTTTGAACACATAATTATCTAAATATAAACTTTGAATAGGTATGTAGTTAAAATGTTACTTACGACATGGTTATTGATAAAATATATTTATGACAAGACACTGTGCTTTTGTACGATGAAGCCCACAATAAAATTAACTTCCAAATACTAGTCGTTACCATCGTATAATAACTATTTATCACGGCAATTCGAAAAAGCACTATAATATGAAGTGATGGATATATTTTGTCAGGTGGTTGCTCGGCTTCCAGCATTAAAAACATAAAACATTTATGTTTTCACGAATTTACGATTTATTTATAATTTCGAAAACCAGACGCAGACATCCGTTCAAAACTTTCACTCACAATTTTTTTCGCACTCATTAAAATTTTAGCCATCTTTAATGGTCAATATCAAATTAAATTTATGTACATAATCAAAAGAAAACAAAGTAAATAACACTAACTTTTAGATATTTAAATAAAATATGATAGAAATAATTTTGTTTAACGTTAATAAAAAAACCGGTAAAAATAATAATTTTTTGTCAAGGATTTGAACGTCTTCGCAGTCTCATCACCAAAACAAGCCAGAGACAACAGACAGTTCACCATTCAGGAATAACCATTCAAAAAACGTTTAGCATTATGATATGACGATTTAAAGTTGTCCTGCTTTTGACCTGCTTAAAAACTGCAACTCAACTGCCTTGTTTCTGAATGGTTTTATAAGTGTTGGTGGTAGCATTCCTGGAATGCTACCACCACATACGCTGGTTTTTTTATTTACGTAAATCAAAATTAATTCTATCATATTTTATTTAAATATCTAAAAGTTAGTATTATTCACTTTGTTTTCTTTTGATTATGTACATAAATTTAATTTGATATTGACCATTAAAGATGGCTAAAATTTTAATGAGTGCGAAAAAAATTGTGAGTGATAGTTTTGAACGGATGTCTGCGTCTGCGTAAATTCGTGAAAACATAAATGTTTTATGTTTTTAATGCTGAAAGCCAAGCAACCACCTGATAAAATATATCCATCACTTCATATTATAGTGCTTTTTCGAATTGCCGTGATAAATAGTTATTATACGATGGTAACGACTAGTATTTGGAAGTTAATTTTATTGTGGGCTTCATCGTACAAAAGCACAGTGTCTTGTCATAAATATATTTTATCAATAACCATGTCGTAAGTAACATTTTAACTACATACCTATTCAAAGTTTATATTTAGATAAATAATTATGTGTTCAAACTTGCAGCTTCTTCACTAAGTGCTATTATAAATAACATAAATTTAAACAGACAAAGTAAGTTCGAGACTAACTCAACGAGATAAAGGCTAGGTTTTAGTAAGTACGCAGTGATTGTAGTGCACAAAGAATTTTATTACAAAGTATGGGTATGTATTTGATATTCGTAGATTGCGACATGAATCTAAACTATTATTTTCTTTCAGGTATTCTGGTGAAAAAGCGAACCAGCCTAGCAGCAGAGCTAGCCTTGTAAAATGCTTGGAATTCAACATTCTGCCATTTCACTGGTTCAATCACAGGTTCCAAAGGAGGCTGTAATCCTCTGGCTCTCTCAGTCTTGTTTGTATTTAATAATAGGCTCCAGTGAATCCTGTCTTGTATTTTTTAATTGATGTCATCATGGTACTTCTCAGAGAGTAACCAAAGAATCCTGTAAGACAAAATGTATAAATGTATGTAGTTGTAATTTTAATAAATAACTTATACTTAAGAATGTGTTGTTATTTGTTTTCGTGTGTGAATAAATATTTTACTTACAAAAAAATATGTTACGTAAGTTGGAATAACTTACTATTTTTCACATAAGTTGTACTAAAATAATGAAGTAATATATCTTACTTTGTTTTTGAAATCCAAATTTCCAATAAAAGGTATTAAGTAGGATTAATTAAGGTCCCATGGTAGCGTTACTTCAATTATCTACTAACTGTTTTGTAAAAATCTAAAGTAAAGAAAAAACATATTCACAAGAAAACCAACTAAAATCCTCCATATAAGTTACTGGAAAGTAACTTTTTAAGGATCGCTTTATTTGACACTTGAGACGCGCAATAATCAATTTCGTGCTGTCAAATAGACGTGAGGGTACTCGCTGTCTTAAATTTTTTTTTTTTTTTTCGGCGGTAGGCGTGATAAACGTGCATAGTAGGTTCTAATTAAAACAGCATTTAAAATTAATAAAATAATACTTACGTCCCTTTATTTAAACATTTCTCACAATTGAAGGTGATTTTAGTACGCATAAATATTAGATTTATAGATCTTATGTGTTAATATTGCTTTATCACTAGTGTCCTGCCTGCCATATACAACTTTAAGCTTTACCATCACACAAAATGTCAAACTATGAAGAAATATTACAAAATCAACGCACTCTGGAGCAAACATTTGCAAAGAAGCTGGGAGAATTCGAGGCTCAGCTCAAGACTGCTGCTTCAGGTACCATACATCCAGTGGAAAGCACCTCCTTGCCAAAACTGGAACAGGACTTCGTCACCTTTAAGTCTGAGACATTCAAAATGATGTCTGTGCTCAGCAAACAGGTAGCGGCTCTTGCAATGGCACATGACTCTTGTGAGGCCCGGCATTGCAGAAAGGCTCTTTTGGTTAGCGGGGTCCCAGAAGATGTGGCTGGATTGGTGCCATATATCATCAATGTTTTCTAACAAGAACTGGATATCAATGATTTGGTTCCGGCGAAAATAACCATCTGTCATCGCATAGGCAAGGTTGTTAATGGCAAATGTCGGCCCGTGCTGGTACAGTTCTCTGAACTAGCCCTGAAGACTGCGATTTGGGATAAGAAGACCCTCTTCAAGGGAACCCCATACAGCATCTCTTGAGTTTCTCACTCGACAGCGACAATCGGTCTTCATTCAAGCTCGTAAGAGGTTCGGCATGAAGAGGTGCTGGACAATGAGTGGTAATGTCGTCGTGAAGTTGAAGAGTGGAGCGAAGCAGCGGGTTTATACTGACGCTGATCTTGCCGAGGTACCGGTGTCTGAGGATGAGGAGCGGCTGGCGCCACGGGTGGACTCCAGAGATGATGAGGTGACCAATGAGCAACCCGCCAGAAGGAGGAGAGGTGCCCGTGCCAAAAAGTGACTCTAGTTTTCATGTTGTTTCTTTAGAGTAGTCAACAAGTTGTGTGAAGGTTATTCATCCATTTGACTCAAGTCTTGCATTTTAATTGTGCGTTTACCTCATTATGAATTGTTTTTTTTTTCTAATTTCTAGTTTCTCATTTTATTTCTAATGTAAGGTAAATCTAAAAATAAACTTAACTCAAAATTTCACAAAACATCTAGCTAAGCAGCACTGTCAAGTCAATTTACAAACTATAATTGTCAATGTCAAAATTGTAACTTTTTATATATTTTCCTCTCTGGTATCTGGCATTTTGGCCAAGTCTTGATTCGTGCGTTTTGTTTAAGTTTGTACTCATTTTTATTTATGTTCTCTACGGCAACCGGCAGGACATGTTTTAAACTTAAATAATTGTTATTTTGATATTTTAAGTACATATAACACTATATTCTATTTATATATTCATATTTTTTTATTATGTCTAAAGATGATTCTTTTTTATCTGCTTGCGATCTTAGTTTTAACACGGACAGCAGCAGTGATTCATTTCATGATCCAGAAACTCTGCATTCTATTTTAAACAATGTTGTGGATAAAGCGTGCCATTCTTTTAATGCCTGTCATATAAATGCTCACTATACTGATTTTCTTGACACTTTTTCTTCCTCTCCTTTCGATGCTATTTTTGTTTCTGAAACATGGCTAAAACCTTCTCTTTCTTCTTTCTCTATCTCTCTTCCGGGCTATGTTGTAGTAAGGAACGACCGCATTGGCTGTGGAGGTGGTGGATTGCTATTTATCTCCGTAGTAATTTCTCTTACAAAATATTATATTCCTCACCTCGTACATATTGCAGTGCGGCTGAGTTTT
Organism: Acrobasis suavella; assembly: GCA_943193695.1. Lineage (NCBI taxonomy): Eukaryota > Metazoa > Arthropoda > Insecta > Lepidoptera > Pyralidae > Acrobasis > Acrobasis suavella. Next base: position 12,890,673 of record OW971929.1, read on the forward strand.
TATTCCTAGAGGTTACTGTCCAAGCTCAGAAGGTCCTTTTTGGAGTCGTGTATTCCCCCCCTGGTTATAATTATTTTTTTCAGTTCGAGTCTATTCTCGATACTCTTTGTGCGGATTACACACATCACATAATCATGGGTGACTTCAACTCCGATCTTATTGTCCGTGATTCTCGAGCCCTTAAATTATGTGATATAGTCAAGTCAGCTAATCTTGAAATTCTGCCTTTAAGTGCTACACATGTTAATCCTTCTACTGATGACACACTGCTTGACTTAATTCTCACTTCTTCCCCTGATCTTGTGATCAAGCACGGACAACTTCCTGCCCCTGGTTTTTCGAAACATGATCTCTTATATCTTCAATATAAACTGAAGCCTTCAAAGCCTAAGCCCACAGTAGTATGGATGCGTAATTTTGCAAAAATTGATTTAGAGCGCCTTAGATGTGATGCGAAGAATACTGACATGACCAATGTTTATACTGCACAATCTGTAGACGAGAAGATTTCGATGCTGAACTCTATTATACTGAAGCTGTACGATACTCATGCGCCATTGCATGCTGTGAAAGTAAGGCGACCGCCGGCCCCTTGGATCGGTAGAGGGGTCCGTATGGCCATGACGCGCAGAGATCGTGCTTTCCGAACGTACAAACGTGACAGATCCGACGTAAATTGGGCGACATATAAAAAAGCACGTAATTTGTGTAATAGAATGGTAAGACCAGCTAAACAGAAATACTTTCATGACCAGCTCACAGATTCTTCTTCGGCCAACACATGGAAGTTCCTTCGTTCATTGAATATTGGTAAAAATACACAAGAAACGACTTCTACATTTTCATTAGACAATTTCAATAGTCACTTTTCCACTTCTTCTTCCCTTGATTCATCGGTCAAACTTCGTACCATAACAAGGATTTCTTCCATGGCCAATCTCAATATTGAACCTTTCTCTTTTTCTCCATTAGCTGAGGATGATATACGCAGAATTATAATTTCTCTTAAATCTAATGCCGTTGGGTGTGATGATGTAAGCCGCCAAATGATTATTAATTTGCTTGATATTCTTCTCCCGGTTATTACACATATTGTCAATTTTTCTTTAACCTCTGGCACTTTTCCATCTCTTTGGGCGAAAGCTTACGTCATCCCTTTGCCGAAAGTGTCTAATCCGCAGACTTTAAATAATTTTCGACCCATCTCTATCTTACCTTATCTTTCTAAAATATTAGAAGCTGCGGCCCATTTTCAGGTCTCTTCTTTTGTGCACACCCATCATCTTCTTACACCGTTGCAATCTGGGTTTCGCCCTGGGCATAGTACCACCACTGCCCTTCTCAGTGTCACAGAAGATATACGCCTTGGCATGGAGAAATCATTGATCACCATTCTTGGTCTTATTGATTTTTTTAACGCTTTTAACATGGTTGATCATGATATTCTCCTGGCTATTCTTCAATACATGAAGTTCTCACCCTCAGCAATGGAATGGTTTTCCTTATATCTCCATAACAGGCAGCAAGCGGTTCGAAAGGATCGGGAGGTGTCTCAGTGGATAAAACTGTCGTCAGGCGTCCCTCAAGGCGGCATGCTGTCTCCGCTATTATTTGCATTGTTTATAAATCTTTTATCACTTTCAATTAGCTGTTCTTATCATTTCTACGCGGATGATTTACAAATTTATGTTCAGACCACTGCTGAAAACGTTGACTTTGGAGTGGATCAGTTGAACAAGGCTTTATTAGAGATTTCTTTCCGGTCGGACAGTTTTGGCATCAAGGTCAATCCACTTAAGTGCCAGGCTATTTTGATGGGTAGTTCAAGGCAACTAGCTAAATTGGATATGAGATCTATTTCCCCTATTGTTTTTAATAACACAACCATTCCCATCAGTGAATCGGTAAAGAATCTGGGCCTTTATCTTGATTCAACATTGAGTTGGAGGACCCAAGTGACAGAGGTCTGTAGAAAAGTTAATTATTCTTTGAATCGTTTAAGAAATTTCCTTCCTGTTAAAACCAAGATAATTCTTATTCAGTCACTTATTTTGCCTATCATCGATTATGCTGATGTGTGTTATCCTGATCTTAATCAAGATCTTCTCGATAAGCTTGATCGACTCATTAATAACTGTATCCGCTTCATTTTTTGTCTTCGTAAATACGATCATATTTCTGTTTTTCGATCTAAGCTCGAGTGGCTCCCTGTTCGTCAGCGTAGACAGCAGAGAATGCTCTGCACACTATTTTCTATTCTAAAGAATCCTTTTGCTGCCGAATACTTGAAGAGTAAATTTCAATATTAGTCTGTGTCCCACAGTCGAGAGCTTCGCTCTAGTCATACACTAAGTCCTTTGTTTCGCTCCAATTTCATGTCTACGTCTTTCACTCTTCAAGTTATACGATTCTGGAATGCCCTGCCTGAGGACCTTAAAACTATTACAAACAGATATCTTTTTAAGAAAAAAGTCCATATGCGTTTACTTTCTCCTTGAATGTAGCAGAAATTTTTATACTGGTTTTCTATAGTAATAAGACATATTTATTTAATGTATTTATTGTTTGTATGGTTATGTATATATATTATTTATTTATGTATATTGTATAATATATGTTTATTTTATATGTATTTAATATGTTGTATGTTTGGTGCATACTGTTTGAGTATACATTACTTTTACGCCTACTACGCAAAATTTCTATTTATCCCGAAGGTTGACTGGTAGAGAATGCTATTAGCATTAAGTCCGCCTTTTGTACCATTTATTATTGGTAAATAAAGTATTAAATAAATAAAAAGGTGAATGGTTTTGTGACGTCAACCAAAACAATCCTGTTTAAGGCCTGCTATAAAGGTGTCATGGTTGCATTAAACAATACAGTTCAGTTTAAGTGCTGCTATAAGAGATGACGGTAGGCCTGCAGTTTGTTACCGCTTCTTCTGTACTTGCGCTTTGGAGGCGGCAGTAAACTTAGTTGTAAGTAAATGATCTGACGTCAACAACTAACTATTAAGAAATCGAAAGAAAAAAGAAATGACAATTATCAAGTGATATAAATATCCAAAGATGATTTTTGACTTTGACTTAGTAAACTTGATTAAAACTCGCCCATTCCCTAGATCAGCTTTATGGTCTGTGCAAAAAGAAAAGCAACAATAATGCGTGGGCCGCCTGCGTCTCTCGTCCAAAAGCAATGCGGCGAAGCTTCGTATGTTTTGTACACTAAAAAGTTATCGTGATAAAACTGTGGTCTCATATATTAGCGGATTCGTAATTTTTTATGAACTATCGTGCAATAATCTAAGATGGCGTCATCTTTGTATTTAAATATAGACGACGACTTTCTTTACTTTTACATGTGTGCCAACAATTACTTAATGCATTTATTGAAACCTAGAAAGAAAAACCTAAAAATTCTGACACCATTTTATCATTTCCCTCTATTTTTACGCATTAACAACCGTGGCACCGTTGCACAGAACGCGTCTTCACGCAGAACGAATTTTTACCGCGCTAATACGCTTTGACGTATCACGTACCGCCACCCGCCCGCGCGATAACGAAGACGCAGCCCGAATATTCAGGACGACACTCGATAGCGGCCGGTCACATTTGCATGTATAGTGTCGTGTAATATCACAATGCTTCGCGATCGCGCCGATAGGCGCAGGTGCGGCCCCAGCATACACCCACTACTTGAATATTCTAAATCTTTGTCTATGACGTATGCTCTTTGATTTGTCTGTCTGTCAGTGTCAGTCATGTCATGTCACATCATTTTGTGGTTTTGTTCACCAATTAAATGTTTTGTTAAGTATGTAGGTACCTTGTATTGTAGTACCTACGTACCATTGGTACAATAACTATCTAATTTGTGCCATTGGTGATTTAATCTATTTACTTACCACCACTTTATTTAATTCATTGTAAATACAAACACCGTTGATTTGAATATATAAGTTGATAAGACTAATCTTATCAACTACGTATAACAAGATATAAGATTTGATAAAGATTAATCTTAGAGATCATTCTCTTGTTTTGAAGAGAGCTTCTTTTAATTTTTTAACATAAGCAGACACAGGTATGGCTTTACCTTTACCAATACCACCCTGTGCTAAAAGGGATGGTAATTCTGGCATGGGTTGTGAACGCTTCGAATACGCAAGCTGTATGGCCACTACATTATTAGCACCTGTGAAAACAGAGAGACAAATCTTGGAACATTCTATGTCTGAAGATGATCCTAATGCCAATACACAATTACCAAGTGAGATTGGCTCAGAACCCCGCTGGGGGCCTCGTCACCGTGGAGCACAAGAGCTTGCTGAACTTTATAGTCCAGGTACAGTACCAATAATTACTAGCTTTGACCCTGCCTGCTAGCATTTAGTAAGGACCTTGAAGTATGGAAAAAAGTATTTTATGAAATTAGTAAATAAGGGACTAATAATAATGATAATTTAAAACGAAGGCTGTGTGTATAAATCACAAGCAAGTAAAGGATTCTTAAAACTGAACCTTAGGGAGGGATTAATGATGATTGAATCACTTCAGAAGCAAGTGATTCAAGTGTTAGAATAGTGAGCGATGTGAATGATATGGCCATCAATATAAATCCATGTTATTTAACATGCATACTATACTTTATACCATGACTATAAGAAAAAGAAAGCTTTAAGTAAAATTAAAAAAAAATAGACATTTAATTAAGAAAAAGGAAAGTTAAATTAATTAAAATTGGAATAATTACTAAAATTAAGAGTAATACCAAAATAGCGATTAAAAGTGCTTTAAATAAGTCATGTGTCGAGTATGGCGTTACTCGAGTCAGACATGATTCCTGCTATGTACTCGCTGTCTTAAATATCACTGTTTGCAGTGACTGTTTACAGTAACAACTTTTTAAAGGGGGAATGGTATAAAATCCATTTAAGTCTTATAGTGATTTATTAGCAGATATCCATATTTGTTTGACAAACTGGCAGATGGGTCAGAAGCCAGATAGCTTATTTTCCCATTTATACATAGGTAGGTACTTATTAATTTAGGGACCCAAAAGCCACATTCAGTGTTATGGTTGGGCATGTAGGTGGGAAAGGGAATCACTTTGACATAATCCAGATTTTCGCCCATTCCCTTGATTGGCATTTACTCTCCACATGGAATACCTTAAGTAAATTCAAAATTTTTTCCTTTCTCCAATACCAGTAATGGATGGAAAATGTCCAATTTAACGACACAAAATCAGTAAATTAATAAAAACTTAAAGTAACCTACATTCTCCTGCATTAAGTTATGCAGAAAGTGGAGATGTAAAGAACTGGAGTCTTTAAGTCTTAATTCGATAGACTCGGCTTAATTTTACAAGACTCGGTGTACCAACAAAACTCAGAGCCTTGAGTTGAGCCGAGCTCCAGTCCTTTCTCGAAAACTCGAGCGCCAAAATAGAACTCGTATTTCAAAAAGAGCTCGAGTCTTAAAAAGAAGCTCACGTCTCAAAAAGAACTCGAGTCTTAAAAAGAGCTCGAGTGTATCGAGTCTTGAGCGTATCAAGTTTGATTTATTTAAATATTTTTAATTTATACTTTTATGCTGTTTCCCGCGATTTCGTAAATTATAGCCTATGTGTTAATCTGACGTATGACTTTACAAAACTAACTAAATTACTATTATATCTCACAAAAGTTACATATTTTATTCCCTGTTAATTTATAAAGGAACTCCAAATAGAAAAGAACTTGAGCGCAACTCGTCGCTTAAAACGACTTGAGCGCGAATCAAGACCTTAGCGCCATGTTGCGCTCGAGTCTTTATGTATACTTAAGCGCTCTAGTCTGGGGTCTTGTTGTAACGAGTCGAGCTGTGCAATTTGTCAGCCGAGCCTAAAATTTAGGACTCAAAAGACTCGAATTCTTTACATCTCTAGCAGAAAGGGTACATACATACATATAATCGAAAAACGCAAGCCTCCTTCGACGCAGTCATGTAAAAATATGGTTCCTAGTCTAGCACACTATCAATGTAGGTACCTAGGTACTCTACATATATCATATAATTACTTGTACTCATACAATAATATTTTTTCATTAAAACAATTATATAACTTTTCGCTTTTGGCTCTTGGTCTGCTCGTAAGTACAAAAAAAGAAACACAAACAACTGAAATGAATGAAATAGAATTTTTAAGAAAGTCTTTAAATTTGATTCATTCTTAATTCATGCAATAATAGCTTTGAGCGTTCGGCGTTTGGTGTAAGTACTTACTATGTTTTTACTTTTTTTCTATGTTTAAAAATAGCTGAGAAAATGAAGATCAAAGTGCGCTGTTATTTGCGCGTTTATTTAGAAACACGGGCGGCCGTCGATGTAGTGATGACGTCATCAAACGGTCCGTTCCATTACAAAAATCTGTACCTAACTTTTTTGTATCTCGACATTTTTGTCTGATTTTTTTATACGTATTTCTGAACACTTAAATTAAATAATTAGGTAATTAAACAATATTAATTTAAAAACTATATTTATTTAGTAATAATATTTTATATACGGAAAAATCACAAAGATTGAGCAAGCTCCAAAGTAAGTTCAAGACTTGTTATGGAATACTAACTCAACGATACTATATAAACACACAACAACACTATATATATAAACATCCGAGACCCAGGTCAATCTGAAAAAGATAATTTTCCATCTTGACCTGAACGGGGATCGAACTCGGAACCTCCGGTGTCACAGCGTAGCGTGGTGACCACTAGGCCACAAAGGTTGTCAAAACTTGTAAAAAAAGAACAAATATAAAATTATGAACATTTTATACAATTTTATTTTAAAATATATAATTTTTTCTAACTTTGAAAACAATAATATGTTAATAATTACGTAATTAAATTATATTATGTTTAAAAAAGCAGTAACATATTATATGTTATTTTAAAAGAGCTATAAAATTATCGCCTTAAATGTAAAATCACATAAGAAAATATTTTTACCAACATTTTATGTTATTTTACGCTTATTTATTAAATAATCATATTTTATGCAACAGTTGCATAAGACGGGTCAAGAAGCGAGTGGCGCAGGTTACGATGCGAGCCTTGGCGAGCATCGTAAGGAGACGCTTTTGACGAATCATACAACGTTGCATACAATACTTTTTCTACGACTATATTTACTAAATAAATCAACAATGAAAAATATGAAAATGTTTGACATATTATGTTAGGCAGATACTAGGTACCAATGGTAAACTTTCTTTTTAAATTGATGTTTATTTCCTATAGTGACTATATTAAAAAATAAAGTTTTTGCTTATTTCGACTTTAAACAATTTATTTCGAAAAGTTTAACTTTAATCGAATGCATCTTTGTAGGCACTATCGTGCATAGATCTAAAGAAAAAAAATTAGGTCTATGGCTAGGAGTATCTTTTTGGCGAATTAACGACGCATGTGCTATTTATTATATTAGGAATAGAGTATAGACTTTTCTGGAATCATAATACCTCTGTTCCTATAATAGTGCTCGGGACCATTTAAAAGACGGATAACAGTACAGGAGTAGAAAAAAGTATTCTACTAGAAAAAAACATAACATTTATTTTTAACCGACTTCAAAAAAGGAGGAGGTTGTCAATTCGACTGTATGTTTTTTTTTTGTATGTATGTTACGCGATATCTTCGTCAATCGTCGACCGATTTAGATGATTTTTTTTATTTAAAAGCCTTTACTCCCAAGTTGGTCCCATATTAATTTGGTGAAGAAATGATGAAGAACTTTGGAGATATGGCAGAAACTCCTGACAAAAAATGAAGTCGGTTGTTTTTTTTTCGTAAAAATTGAATTAGTCAGGAATTGGGGTGCAGATAAAATGACTCATTAGTACTTTTTCCCTCAGTCGACATTTTTGCTTTTAGCTCGAAATGGCGCAATAATAACGCAGGTTTTTTTTTTATTTTCCTGTATTACTGAATAGTTAAGGTATCTAAAAATGTCAATAACTCGATATAGGCAGTTTTAGGCAATAAGGAAACCTCTACTTGTACGGATATTTTTATAAAATTTACAAAAAGAATATAAAATTAAAACGGATTTGTAAACTAGATATCCTGGGCTAGCCAAAAATGTATGATAGGTACTTATATATTTCCTTAGAAAATTCAGAAGATCTGAAGTTGAACTTACATTAAGTACATACACTTTCCAGATCTATGTATTCCACATTTTTGTGTGCAAATTCATTGATTAAAATCGGCCAAGTGCGAGTTTCGTACCATTATTTATAAAAAATCACGTTTTTCTATGGGATTGATTTTATTGACCGAGCGAGCGAAGCGTCGCAGTTTTGAGATTAGCGGAAAGTGCATATGTCTCGCTTACAGGTCGCATTTCTCAACCGATACTCGTGAAATTTTGTGAGAGGGTTCGGAAATTATATGGAATATCTTTGTCGATTAAATCACACCTCGAAAAATATCACTGACCACTTATCCATGATCAAAATGATAACCTACTTCCATATCACCTAGAAAGTTTATATTTGGAATCTAGGTAGACTATAATTTAAGCGTAGGTATACAAAGGAAAAATTCTTAAAATAGTGATTTTCGTACATTTGATTTTTTTCAATTATTCAATTTTATTAGGTACGCTTTACCTAATAAAACCGATTTATTGAAAAAAAATTATACGTGCAAAAATTTCTTTTTCTGAGTCTTTCTGATATTTAGAGGCTTAGAGCTTACTATGTTAGTTGGTAGGTACGTAGGTAAACAATTTTTATGAAGGAAACATTCAGAAAACATTTAATTTGGTAGATTTGAATTTTATTTTCAATTAATCGATTTTATTAGGTAAAGCTATAGGAGCTTTAGCTAATAAAATCAAATAAGTGTCAGATTTTTCAAGCGCCTAAAGGCGTCTGACATAGGCCATAACTCACATAGCTTAACGACTGCCATACAATGATGACAGCTGGGACCAATGGCTTATACTTGTCTTTTGGAGCTCGAGACATTTTTATGCCCCTTTTTTGCCACCCATCCAAGTGCGAACCACGCCCGGTGTCGCTTTCCTTACGAAACCGACACCGGGCCCACCTATTAATGCACACTCCCGCCACGCTACCGAGCTCCTCAACATGTACTAGTACTTATTCGATTCGACGGCTTTCTAAATTCTCAGCTTGGAGCATCCATAGTGGGTCTCGCATAGGAAATCTAAATGTATGATATCGTGTCATCTAGAATTCATTAACAAGTACAAATAAAATACCTACTTAGCCGTGCAAAAATAAATGATACCTTTTCCACCAAAAACATAATGTTACAATGGGAGCCAAGTTCAATATCCAACAAAAGAATATCTTTTGTTGGATGTTGCAATACTTTCTACAAATCTGTTGGATGTTCCATTGAAATCAGATGAAGGTAAGAATAAATTTATCGTCATTTAAAGATATAAAGTTGACTAATTTGTTCAATGTGCGTAAAACCGAATTTACGCTAACTAAGGCGAAGGCCGGAGTAGTTTTATAGTATGTGTGGCTGACAGTGGTAGAATAAGTTATTTTCATTCCTTTAAAGAAAATCAATTGTACTTATATTGTAGGTCAATACTGAAGGCATGTGTAGAATAGGACAAGAGAATTGCAACAGATGTGTTACAGATTTATGAATAAATTAGAATAGACCTTGACTGGCCTAATCATTTATTTAATTCTTTACATTGTCCACTTTAGTTTATGCGCATGAGAAATAGGAACGAATACTTACTTTACAACATCGAAATCTTAGAATAATATTTAATTATGCTATTAAGGTAGTGAAAGCTCAAACTTACTTCCATGCCATTCTCTGGTCTGGAAGAAACGAAAAAACTTAATATACCAGCTGCTTCTCTTCCCAGATTTTGAAAGCCGATTGAGGGAATGGGCGAAAATTCAAATCATTTAGGCGATCACGGGCAATAATAAGCGATGGAGACGCTTGCATAAACAAAGTATACTATGTAGTTTTAATAAAATAATTACTATATATGTTAAGACAAACAGTAGAATTTTACTATTAACTTTATATTTTTTTCTGTCCGTTCACGATTTCACTCAGACTATTCAAAAACTATAAGTACTATAGGTAATGCTATAATTTAACATTGGTATGTACCTTCATCGATCACGCCGACAAAGAGGGAAAATAAAATCTTGGAAAAATATTTTTAGGGTAAATTCGTTGAAAATGTCTTTCAAAAATATTGTGAGCTTATGAACATCATCAGGGTTCCGTACCCTAAGGGTAAATATGGGACCCTGTATCACCAGGCTGTATCTCATGAACCGTGATAGCTAGGCAGTTGATTTTTTAACAAATGATATATTTCTTTTGCCGCTATACCAACATATACTGAAAACAGAATTAAATGTGTTTTATTAGATATAGGTACGGAACCCTTCGTGCGCGAGTCTCACTCGCACTTGGCCGGTTTTTTATTCAATTAAGGGATTCGTTTGTAAAATATTTTGTTTTAAAGTGCAAACTTTTGTTAAGGGGGATACATGAATTTTTCGGGGTCCAGTGCTGCCCCCATTTGAAATAAATCATTTGAAAGGAAACGAGAATATCATTTAAATTTTTGTCTTGATCAGACCCTAGATAACCCTTTAAACTATTTCATAAACTACTATTTACAGTTTAAAGTGAGAACGTGAAGCTTTTATACGCACACTTGCGAAAAACGGCCACTTTTGGCTTATGTGCGTAAATAAGCTTCACGTTTTAACTTTAACTGTGAACAGTACCTAGTTCATGTAATGTAAACATGTTTAAAGGGTTAACCAGGGCTTGGGCAAGAATTTTTTTAAATTATATCTCCATTTCCTTTTAAATAATAAATTGCAAATGGGGGCAGCACTGGATTAAAGTCCTCAAGGGTGGAGGGTGTGCTGAGGATGTAGGGGGAGGGTTAAGGTACCTTTTTTCAGATATTTGCTCATATCTCATATATGTTTAGAAATAGCGTTATATTTAGTTTTGAAAAAAGTTTTTACTTAAAATTTCCTACAAATTTGGTCATGTTTTATTTTTTACTTTACGATCAATAAATAAGAAGCTTTAAAGCAGGGTTTTAAAGTTAAATCATTTTTCAGAACTTCAAACCGACCTTAACACCAAACTACAATCAATTTGATAAACATTTTATATTCTGACACGTATTTTTAAATTTTTCCAACAAAAAAGAATTTTCTAAATTGGTCTATGCGCCTTCGAGCATTTTATATGTATGATAATAATACTTATGTTCCCTAATTTCTCGATGACGCTATAGGACCAATTTGGTGGACCCAAATATTTTTTTTCAAAATAGATTTTGTGCCACGGCGAGAAGTCGGTTTTTTAGTTTTAAAGAATTATATGTATGTTCCCCGATTACTTGAAGACACCTGGACCAATTTGGAAAATGGTCCAGGTGTCTTCTGCTTAGAACCGCCAGATCCAAAATGCCTTATATCTATAAGCAGCATTACTTTTTTTTTACAGGAAAAAGACTACAGGAATGGGTGTGTGTGGTGGCGTGTTGCACATTATGTATTTGTGCGGGCATCCTAATGGCCAGGCATATGCGGGCGGATGCGTCTCTGCTGCTAGCCGCCATTGCCGGGGTTCTGACGGCTGATTTTGCTTCGGGCGTGGTGCATTGGGCTGCTGATACCTGGGGAACAGTTGATTTACCTCTGATTGGCAAAGTAATTTTTGTTATTGAGTATATTTTTCTAATTTCATTGCTATTTTCGTTACCTTTACTTTTCATTCGTTTGTATCGCTCCTATCTGCTTCGTAATATGATTTTGGTCTTGTTGTCTTTTCATTGTAGTTGTGCTTGTAATTTTACACATAATTCCTGAACGTATTTTACCCATACTTACATAGAGCTGTTAAGTAAGTACTCATACGTACAATATGGATCTTTCTTTGGGCTGACGATGATACACTTATTTGGCAACAAAGGGAAGAGAAGAGAAACATATCTGTAAAAGGGACAATGTAAGTACATATTATTCAACCATATGTCATTATATTTTCTCGTGTACATTTACTTACACTTAGTAAATATAAGCACATGTTCATAGATCCATCATTCATTATTTATGTCATTACGTGCTAACACGATATTTTTATTGTTTTATTTGTAACTAGCTGATGTCTGCGGCGTTGCCTGTGTGGTCAAATTGAGAACATTCCTCACATTTTTCCGGGATAAAAAATATCCTATGTGTCAATCCAAGTAATAATAAGCCATCTACACGTCAAATTTCATTCCAATTCGTTTTATTACAAACATCCATACCAATATCCATAAATATACGTGCATTTATAACATTAAAATAATAATTCTCTTAAACGCATTTTATTGTTGCCATCGCAGCAAGGTCACTTCAAACCCCCGATGAATGGGATTGAAAACCACTTGTCTGTCGTGTGAGTCCTAGTGTATCTGTCTCATAAAACGGAATCAATTGAAAGGTATACGCCGGATGACCCCAATAAGACGATACACTGCCATTGCCACTTGCCGATAAAGTGCTAGGGAGTTTGGCAAAATAAATTAAATTGTAAAACTTCACCACCGCACCACCCGCCTGAAATTAAAATTTCATCCACACTACTGGGATAGTTGGCAATCAACCACCGTACGTTTTAAAAGGTTTAACTTTTTACCGAGTACGACCGAACTTTGGAATCAACTTCCTGTAGCAGTGTTCACGGACCGATATGACATTGAAACCTCCAAAAAACAGGTCTGTATCTTCCTGAAAGGCCGGCAACGCTTCTGTTACACCCCTGGTGTTGCTGTTGTCCATGGGCAGCGGTGATCACTTACCATCAGGTGACCCGCTTGTTCGTTTGCCGCCCTATAACATAAAAAAAGAACTAGATCTAAGTTTTGGAAATACATAAAAGTGCGTAATATAATAAAATATAAAAGTAAATGAGAATGGGCGCTAATGTTTATCTAGTACAAGGCGAGTTCATGAGTCACTTACGTTTTGCTGCCGATATTGCCGGTTTCGCTGAAAACGCTTTAAACCTCGAATGCATGCTGAACGAATCGGTCATGGAAAGTCAAAAGGTGGACTTGTTCTTTAATGCATCAAAGACACAGCCTTTTAGTTTTGGGAGGAGAGGAGAGGAGATTGTTGTTGATGGAGAGTCTATAGAGTACGTACAAAACTATATTTACTTTGGACAGCTGGTATCTCTTGAGAATTGTACTGAGAACGAGGTTCCCTTAGACGAATCGCTCTAGCATGGAAAAAGTACTAGAGTCTAAAAGAAATAATGAAAACAAGGACGTGGATATCAAAATTAAAAAAGAACTGTTTGGTATAGCGATTCTTCCATGCATCACATACAGTTGCCAGACCTGGTCTTTTCGAAAAGAGGATGAAGATAGTCTCGCTGTATGTCAAAGGCGAATGAAGAAGAGCATGCTAGGCATAAACATATCGGAGAAAATTAGGATTAAAACTTGCAATTTACTAATAAATGGCGACTTAAAGATATTCGAATTCGATGGAGTGTAGTCAAGTTGTAATTGTAGAACGTGCATCGCCTTGCTGTATTTGACGATCGATTATAGTAACCAATTATTATTGTCACAGCTTATTGAAAAGGCGCTGCTGTATAGGTTATTCCACAGAATGATCAAAAATGCAAGAAACAGCAACTCAGCAACGATGATACATTTCTTGATATTCGTTTTTATAGACATATTTTAAGTTTTCACATCTCATCTATGTACAATATATAGGTAACTAAATTGTTAACTTACCACTATTAAAATAAAATGCTTTTTATATTACATCGGGTATTCACATGATGCAACTTAATCGTGAATGTACTTAAATAGATAAAAAAAGGCAGAATTATCATACTACTATTAATATAAGATACTCCACGCTATATGCAGCAAAGGCGACATTAGCCTGTAGTTGCTCCCGAGTTAAATTGTATCTAATTTGCTGGTGCACTTAAGAGCGCCCAAAAGTCTATTAAATACGCCAAGATTCAAAGCCCAAACCCAAAGCAAATATCGAATTCCAAAAAGAAAGCCAAACTATTAGAATATAAGCACCTGTTCATAGATCCATCATTCAATATTAAAGTAATCACATGAACCACACAAGTGAACACGCAAACGTTAAGCGAAGGAGTGAGTGCATAGGGTAAAACAAGTCAACCCCTCTTGTGTTATTAGTATTCATTCACATACCTATCTGGCTTAGAAAAGCGACAAATCGATGATGATTAAAATGGCCATTAAACATATCATTACTTGTGGTAGAGAGATAAGCAAGCACGTGGCATGAAAAAAAAAATTTCAAAATGAATGAAAATGCTTTGATACTTAGGTGACAGGCTCAAAAAACAAAACTTATTTGTGCCAGTGACATAGACAGTGTATATAACAATTTTAAGTTGAAATACTAAATATATAATTAAAGGGTTGCTATAATTCATCACGAATTAAGAACGCTCATTTTAAAATCAAAGCTCCCAAACTTATAAAAATAAGTAAGTAAATATTGCATCTTTAATAAAGTCTCATAACTTTTGTCTTGCACGTCCTAGACATATGAAAGTACATATTTTTAGCTTTCATGCTTATTTATATCATGTCGATTAAAAAGTGTTACACCTTTGGGTACGTTTCGCCCATTCTCCTTTTGAAATAATTTCAAATGAAAGAGCTCATTGATAGGAAATAATATTTTCCCGTCTTTCTTACGGGATGCGGTATTTGTTCTTCTTACCACGGGAGAGTGTGCATACTATTGAGTTTACTGACTGTTTGGGTATTATCAGTGCAATTATAGAGGAATGCAGTGTGGATACCATCGAAACTAAAATATTTTAGTTAAGTGTCTATGAGTTCATTTTAATACTTTCAACTTATGTCGGTATAAACGTTTCAGAACTTTTTGCGTCCATTTCGTGAACACCACATCGACCCCACGTCCATCACACGCCATGATTTTGTGGAAACTAATGGCGATAACTTTGCCATCACTGTGCCTGTACTAGCGCGTATTGTTTGGCAATTGACTACCTATGATAATGAGAGCATTGATAAGGAATTTCATTGGATTTCTTATTGGTATTTGTGCTGCATCTTCGTCGCCATGACAAACCAGGTAAATATTTAGATTAAACTATTTATTTTGTTTTTAATATTTAACTATATAGAGAGAGCGATAACATGTGGTTAAAATCCTATAGATAACTACCATGGCAATCTCGATTTACATTCCACAAATCTTTTTTTCAACCCCCGAAGAAAAGAGGGGTGTTGTAACTTTGACGTGTCTGTGTACCTGTGTGTCTATGTGTCTCTCTGTGTCATCGTAGCGCCTAAACGAAACGGCCGATTTCTGTGCGTCAAGATGGTGGGATCATGTCCCCGATTTAAGCCGGTTTCAGGCGTTTTTTTGCGTGCGTAAACGAATAGGCCGATTTTGATGCGGCTTTTTTTTTGAAAGCTGACATGATGGAAATGGTCCTTAGCTATTTTGATGGAAATCGGTTCAGCGGTTTAAAAGTTATTGGGGGACTGGGGGTGAACGCTTGATAGCCGCGAGGTATCATAACGCAGCAACTGAAGGTGAGATGGTATACCCCATTTTTGAGCACTGCTAGTTATTGATTCAGCAGTTTCTGGAGAATTTACGTAGTGAATTAAAGCACATATAAGTTTACATTTTCCTAAAAATCCACATTAAGGGCTACCTGAATTTTCCGGGGTCCAGTGCTGCCCCCATTTGAAATAAATCATTTAAAAGGAAACGGAAACATTTATAATTTTGTCTTGATCAGACCCTAGATAACCCTTCAGACTATTTTATGAACTACTGTTTACAGTTAAAAGTGAGAACGTGAAGCTTTTCTACGCACATACGCCAAAAGTGGCCGTTTTTCGCAATTTTGCGTAGAAAAGCTTCACGTTTTCTTTTTAAACTGTAAACAGTAGTTCATAAAATAGTTTGAAGGGTTATCTAGTGCCTGGTCAAGACAGAATTTTATATGATGTCTCCATTTCTTTTCAAATGATTTATTTGAAATGGGGGCAGCACTGGACCCCGTAAAATTCATGTAGCCCCTTAACAAATTGCACTTATTATGTTTCTGTTGCCATAAAGCTGAAAAGTGGACATAATAGAATTAGCTTCTATACTTTGAAAATATGAAGCGTTATTATATGAAAACTTGATTCTATAAATATTTTACTGTTATTTTCACATTGTAAACTTTGTAAATTTTTGTCTGTGCGAGAATTTTCCCAATTTTCACCCTCTCAATTTCTTTTTTTTTCTCTTCGACTTCTAATAATACATGGCTGGCCTCGAAGAGCTTTTGACCTTTGAATATATATAGTGCCGGGCCGGCCGGACACTTTTGTATGAAAATGTCGATTTTGTCCCATAGGAAAAGTTATTCATATTGGCGGTCTGAGTTGCTCCTTCAAAGATCGGACGGGGTTTTTGTTATATATGATATAATCAACGATGTGAAGGAATGTAGTTCACACAGTTGTTTGTAATTTTCAGATTCACAAATGGTCTCACACGTATTTTGGTTTGCCGACGTGGGTGGTGTTACTTCAAGAGTGGCATATTGTGCTCCCACGAAGACATCACCGCATACATCACGTGGCGCCGCACGAGACTTACTTCTGCATAACCACTGGGTGGCTCAACTGGCCACTTGAAAAACTACGCTTCTGGTCCACGTTAGAGACGATTATTGAAGCTGTGACTGGTTGTAAACCGCGTGCTGACGATATGAAATGGGCACAGAAACGCTCCTAGGACACTAGCAACTTAGAGGTAGTTATATTTTTACTAATGTACGTACGTCCAAATCTACAAATTCAATTAATATTATAGATTAAAAAATATTATATTTTATGATTAATGCAAAAAATGCAAAGGGATAGTTAAGTTTTGCATTTTCGTTTTTGCTTATTACCTATTTAGAATAGATGTGTACAATATTATATACTGTAAAGTACAGTTCAGGCTACGCAAAGTATAAATAAAATTTCAGCATAGTTTTACAAGTTAAAATTGTAAATATGGATGCGCGCTCACGCTGTGAAAGCTGTTAGTGCCTAAACAATATTAACGAGTCAAACATATTTTTTTCAAAATGATTCGTATTTTAGTTAAAAGTTACACAACTTATAGTCACACGTGTAAATTAATTGTGAAATTACAGTTGATTTAATACAAACCTACTTTCTATGCTAATAAATACTATGTTAGGACGTAGTGGAACTGTCCTTTATAGTTGATCTCAAACGACAGACCATAATTTTTGGTGGTTGCGGTGATTTCTTGTAATTTTTTAATGACATGTTTAATGCTTACCTAAAAATGGTGCTAATAATAATACAATAAAACTGGTGATTTCTAATTAAAAAAAAAAGGTAAAAAAAGTAAGTAGTTTATCTACACCCATGCACAGTATTCCAAAGACCCTTCGGACCGGACATTTTTAACTGACCCCGTAGGTTGACGTAGTTTTTTATACTGAGCAATTGTCTAGAAGTAACCCCTATTCAAATATGGATAGTTTTCGAGAAAAAATTCTTAAAGTTCGCGGTTCCGGAGAGACCGAAAAATGAAAAATATTATTTATTTATACTTTGTTATTTTTTTTTCAACTATTTATTTCTAGTATGATGTGCCATTCAATTATGAGCTCTTAAGGCTTTTTATAAAATAACAATTGTTTACAGTTTAGAAGATATTAAAAAAAAACAATTTTTGGTTTTAATTTTTTTTTTTTCAAAAAGTATGTAGTTTCCGCACGAACTATTTTATGCTGGTAATACTTCAGCTTTATAACTACCTATGAAAAAAAAACAGCCCAGTATCTTGTCTCTCGGTCTAACTTAAGATATTCGCCATTTTAATTTTGTATAAAGTGCCTGCAGTATTGGTCACAGCAAAGTTTCATTGAAAATTTTGCTATACGTACAATTTCTGAGTACAAATTGCTTAAATATGTACTTTTTAGTCGTGTAGAAGAGGAGACATTTCCTGGCTCGTTATTTTGATCAATAGGTATATTATGCTTACACATTAGACCAAGTTGAAAATTTGAAATTGAAAATTTTGCTTTACAGTTTCTGAATTAGAGTTTGTTTAAACTATCAAAATATTGCCTTAAGGTGCTCGCTCACCATTCGCCTGTAATGTAACAATCAAAGATTCGATTTTGAGCCTTACGTAGTTATACAATCGATCCAGAAATGTTACATAACACGCGAATGCTCCCGGTGAGGGAGCACCTTTAAAAAAATCTTCTTCTCTTATATATTAAAATCAATTGCTGTTCGTTAGTCTCGCTTAAACTCGAGAACGGCTGTACCGATTTGGTTGAATTATTTCTGGAAGTCCAGGGAAGGTTTAAACATACGCGAACGAAGTCCCGGGCTAATGTATAAAGCAAGAAGTCAACCTGGCCTAATGTATAAAGCATTTATTGATCAAAATAACGAACCAGGAAATTTTTCCTCTCATTCACAACTAAAAAGTACATATCTAAGTGATTTGTACTCAGAAATTGTACGTATAGCAAAATTTTCAATGCAACTTTGCTATGACCAATACTGTAGGCACTTTATACAAAATTAAAATCGCGAATATCTCAAGTTAGACGCAAGATCCTGAGCTGTTTTTTTTTTCATAGGTAGTTATAAAGCTGATGTATTATCAGCATAGAATAGTTCGTGCGGAAACTGCATACTTTTTGAAAAAAAAAAAAAAATATTTTTTTTTTTTTTTTTATATTTTCTAAACTGTTAACAATTTTTATTTTATAAAAAGCCTGAAGAGCTCGTAATTGAATGGCACATCATACCGGAAATAAATAGTTTAAAAAAAAAAACAAAGTATAAATAAATAATATTTTTCATTTTTCGGTCTCTCCAGAACAGCGAACTTTAAGAATTTTTTTCTCGAAAACTATCCATATTTGAATAGGGGTTACTTCTAGACAATTGCTCAGTATAACAAACTACGTCAACCTATGGGGTCAGTTAAAAATGTCCGGTCTGAAGGGTCTTTGGAATACTGTGCCGTGCTATAAATCCTCTATAAAAGTTTCTGAAACAGTTAGCTTATTGCCAACATTAAAACACCCAGTGTCATAATAACCATTATATCACTCAAACGAGTGTTATAATGTTGTACTTTTGTTAAAATTGTAAAGGGCGACATCTGTTCGTTACCCGTGACATTATTAATAATCCATAATGCTCTCGATAGCACTTCCATTTATCTGTTTTATTGGAGGTAACTAATAAGTTCTAACACGTACGAACAGATGGCGCTCTCCCGTCATTTTATAAATGTAAAGATTGGTTAGACCGACCCTTTTTACCATCATTCTCACATACCAACCGCTTCGAGAATAAACGCCTATACACCACAGAGCTGGAGTCCATCACATTTCCAACAACTTTTCAGTATGCAACGCAAACTAGATCCCTGCCTTACTCATCACATCAAACAGCCACAATATTTATGAATTTCAAAAAAATTACATTGTCATGTACGCGCCGTTCACTACCACAGCTCCGTAATTTAAAAAGGAACTTATTAGTTATTCGAATTTACGTCGTTTTTGTTCGATATTTACTAATGTCGAACAGGAATAATTTGCATTCCAATAATTGTACGATCCAAAATTTAAATAATTATTACAATAAATAATTTCATTATAACCTAACATACATAGTTAGTTTGTATTAGATACTCAGCAATTAACTTACTAGGAATTTACATAGAGTTCTTACAACACTGTACATCATCCTATAGATTTAGAACCTTTTATAGAGGATTTATATCATGGGTGTCGATAAAGTTTTGTATGCAACTGTAATAATTAGGTATTACAACACTTATGTGATACTATTATCACACTCGGCTTCGCCTCGTGTGATAAACCCACATTCGTGTTTTAATTCCCCTTATTATACTACAGTTGCATAAATAACTATAAGGATACGAATGCGGTATATTATTCATAACAGACGAGGCGGGTTGACACATAAGCGTGTGTCTATGGAGCCGACATTTGTAATCAAACAATACACACGTGTGTCATACACATATTTATTTTTAACACATTTGTGAGGAACAAATCTAAAATAAAATCTCGCAATCTTTATTTTTCCAAAGAACAAATATACTTTTATAAAAATGGCGGGCTTATTGCTAAGAGCATATATGTATGTATGTAAAGTTTATACCTATAAACTGGATATTAATGTGCGTAATGAATTGCATTACTCAATTTGAATCAGTGTAGAAAATTTTCTTAGCATTTTCCGAACTAATGTGTTGAAAATATAATGAAACATTCTAGCTCTACTTCAACATCACACATATCTAGTCTACAGACATACAAATATTGACGCATTTATCTAGGAAGGTAGTGGTGACTGTATTCACAGTAAGTACCTACCTAATAGTTGTAAAAACAGGATTTTATTTTATATTAACTCGTATTGATCTAGCGCCACTAGTCGTTAAGGTTTAATTCTCTCCTGTTAAATTGGTTGGTTGTGAATCAATACACAGCTTAAAACACGTATAAAACACAGTCGCTTCCCGCTGTCTGTTCCTCTCTATGAATGAACGCTTATTTTTTTAACTAAGCTTACGTAACAGATTTCCTTATGGTTTTCAACATGTAGGAAGGTCAATATTGTATAATACATACCCATGTGAACCGGGGCGGACCGCTAGTAGTACTAAATAAATATCATACGATTTCACAGAGTTACTTGAATATGTAGGTCTGTTGTTGCGTGGTGTTTTCCGGCCTAGAGTAGAACCAGTCCAAAAGGCGGATAAAAAACAAGCTCAATCATCTCGTACTACTGCAGTCCCAAGGAGCATTGACGTCAGGTAGGCCGGTAGTAAAACCACAGCCAAATCGTCTAAACAGTTCTGGCTATTTCTTCTCTATATATTTCGCGTGGTCTTTAGCATCCTTGGGTGTATTATATTTTCTTTCTTTCTGTATCAGCCTATAATAGTTATTTTTTTTTTAAGGATAAAAAACCCGAATAGCGCACCTAGGGTTGATGCTTCGGTTGATGCAACTGGGAATGCGCTATATGAGACTTACCTAAATGCTTTTTTTTGATACCTAATGAATTGTTCTCGTAAGAAAGTCACGCACAATTTATGAAGTAGGTACAATTTTGTCATAAGTTTGTTTGTTTGTGTATAATTTATAAAGCTTTATTGTACATAAGAAAGAACACAGGTATATGTAAATCTGAGAAGTAAACAAACAACACGAACGATCTCTTCCAGTTAACCGGTCAGTAATTGAGAGGAATGTTTACTTATCATTTAGAGGTATATAAGTGCAGAGTGCAGACAAACTAAACTCTGCTGAATAGATTTTACGAATCTAGACCGCATTTTCTTTACCACATAAATAATGCCAGACTGCTAATGAAAATGGATTTTTATTTGTAAACTAGCTGATTTCTGTGATATACATAGTACCTTAACAAATGAGGTGGGTATCTATCATTACAAGCTTCTTGGCTTTGCGCAGGATGGTCTAAGTCCGCGTGTTATAAGCTAGTAAATTCTATATAGCGCCCTCTATTGGCCATAATGTAATGAACTAAAATAAATAAATAAAGATTTATTTATTTTAGTTCATTAACAACATTACATTAATTTTTAAAATATTTTATCTAGGTATTTAAGGATTGGATTTCACTTGTCAGCACGGAGCAGAACTATAGAAAATGCTGCTCCGTGCTTAAAAATATGTCAGCACGTTTTCTCATTTGAACCTAAAACCACATAGATATAAACTAGCGTACTGCGTAACTAAAGCGAAACATAAATCTCTGTAAGAATCGAACCTAGAAACATGATTGATTTACACAGTCAGCGTATAATCAATAGGTACGAATACGATTAACCACTAATCCATGCTTCCTTGTAACTAGCAGGTCGAAATTTTCAATCTAGGTATATGCCGTAAATTTTGTTGTTTAGTTCGAAATATGAATCCTTCTCTTTTTTTTTGATGAATTTATCACTTCTGATAAAAACACGTCAATAATTTAAATATCTTAATAAAATTAAAAATGGACAAACCGAACTTTTTAATTATTTAAAAACATTACATTTTTTTATTATCTTGATACACATTTTCACCTTAATCTTACCCAGTATTAGATTTTGGTTGCAAAAAATATAATGTCTTTACAAGCCAATTTTTTACCGACTTTCAAAAAGGAGGTTATCAATTCGTCGCGATCTTTTATTTATTTTGTTTAAGTACCTATGTTAACCGATTATTTGAAGACGCCTGGTCCAATTTGGAAAATTATTATTTTTTGTTTGAAAGGGCATACTTGTCAATCAGGTGGTCCCATGGAAATTTTATCAAAATTAGTTGTGCAGTTGGTGAAGTAAATTTATTAGTTTTGAAAAATTATTTATGCAAGTAGTAAAAGTAAAACGTACTTATATCGCGTGCCAATGCTATACTGTAACGGCATGGATGGAGTTAATCTGATGCTGGAGCTGGAACGTGGCAATAAGAACGCGGTAATGAAACGACATAACCCTATCAAATTTGGGCTCGTTTGATTCGTCTTGACGAGTACTTTCTCATCAGATGGTATCCAGGGTTTAAAATTTAACTGGAAGGTGGCCATAGGAACTCCGTAATCAAACGAAATAACTCCATCAAGTTAAGACGCATATCGTCTTGTCGAGTACTTTGTCTTTTAATCTACCCGACCTGTCGTCACTACTGGGACTGTCGGATCTACTGGGTAAGTCTCCCCCTGATATTTCAATGGACGAGGAAGGCTTTATTCCTAGCCAAAAACCAAAAAGATTAAAACGTCAGGCAGATTCAGAAGCCCCAGTCCCGGAAGCTAAAAAAACGAATTCCCCTGCCGAATCCATCCAATGTGTTTACACGAGACAAGGTTATGAGGAAGACGCCCATTTACAATACTCTGATTCGGATCCAGGCCCGTTCGTCACTCATGTAAGTCGTACAGAACCAGATAATTCTGCTGGTCTCACTATCCGCGTTTTAAAGTTCGCTAAACTGATGCATAAAACGAATGTTTGTGGAATTGCTGATGATGGAATTAAACCTATCAGTTGTAGTAAAATTGCTGTCACTTTCAAAACTGCCGGAGAAGCAAACAATTTCTTGTCTAACCCAGTTCTGTCGGAAAATAAACTAATAGCCATTATACCCAAATTTCTTGTTTCCCGAATAGGGGTCATCCGTAATGTTCCTACAGAATGGTCACTTGAAGACTTAGTACGTGATCTTCAAACCCCAAGAGGCTCAGGCATAGTAGTAAGAGCTAGAAGATTAAATATTAAAAAGAAAACCGATTTCGGTGTTACATGGGTCCCTTCAACTACCGTAGTTCTCACATTCTTGGGTCAATCACTCCCTGCTAAGGTCTTCTGCTACAAGACTTCTATGGACGTTGATATATATCATTTACCTACCATCCAGTGCCGTAGCTGCTGTAAATTCGGCCATGTAAAAAGCCAATGCAGATCCAAGCCACGCTGTTACAAATGTGGACAAGGACCCTCTGGTGAAGAATGTGAAGTAGAAGACCATGTCTGTTTTCTGTGTAATGGAAAACACATGGCAACTGATGCTAGATGTCCAGAGCACATTCGACAAAAGTCAATTAAATTTGTAATGTCTGAGGAGAATCTAAGCTATACAGACGCAGCTCGTAGGTTCCCAGCAACTAAAACGTCCTATGCAGAGGTTACAGCTTCCAATGCTCCCTTCCAATCCCAAAGGCCACCTTCTCGCTCCCAGGTCCCAGAATATGTATCATACTATTCCCCAGCAAACACTTCTTACAAAAAAACCATATTCAAGTCCCCAAAACCCACCCCAACCCTTGGTAAATCGTATGATCATGAGGCTTACAACCTCTTAACTCAAACTCCCAAGTCAACACAACCAAATGGTTGTGCTTTGTCAAACAGCCCCACGAGTCCTACCCCTAAGCTCACCCCTAATGATAATCTAATAGAACTTTTAGTTTGTACATTAATTAATATTGTCTCAAAATTCTCAGACGCCCTACCGAACAACGTCAATATCTTACTTCAGCAGCTCTTATCCTCATTAGTATCATATGATGGATCACACCCAAAAGGACATCCTACAGTGGAACTGTAAGAGTGTCCGAAGCAAAAATTATGACCTTATATCTCTCTTCAACCAATTCAAACCTGTTGCCGCTGCCATCTCGGAGACTTGGTTGCGCCCGGGATCTCGTTTTCGGATCTCCGGGTACTCTTGTCTTCGGGATGACAGGGATGACGGGTATGGAGGTTGTGCCCTTTTTCTTTCAAATTTATATACCTTCTCTCAAATAGTTATTCCTCCCCATAGCTCTAATTACCATGTGGTTGCTGCCAAATGTATTGGATTATCCCTTGTCTCCATTTATATTCCTTACCCTAATAACCAAATCATTTCTGAACTCAATTCTATTCTTTCAAATATTCCTAATCCTAAACCAATGATTGTGCTTGGTGATTTTAATATTAAAAGTACACTATGGGGTTATGATGAGGATGATGACACCATCCTGCCATACTTTCTAGATCTCTTATATTCTCAAGATCTATGTGTCATTAATGATGGTTCCCCAACACGAAGGACCTCACCGACCCAGAATAAAAGTGCTCCAGACCTTACGTTGTCGTCCCCTTCTTTGGCACCCTGTCTTTCTTGGTCTGTTCATCCCAATACATATGGTAGCGATCATATGCCTATTATTACTTCTCTTTTCTCTTCTTTTAAACCCTCACCCCCCATTGAACCCCTTTTGAAATTCCGTACTCCACAGGCTGACTGGTCTAAATATTCGATGGTCTTGGATGAAGAATTATGTTGCCTCCCATTTGTTGACAATACAAATGCTCATCTTATTTACGATCAATTCATAACATGTATCCAGTCCGCAGCTAATAGATCTATTCCAAAGAAAAACTCTTCAAATTCCCATATTCCCTCTCCCCCCTAGTGGGACCATGAGTGCACTGCCAGTATTAATGAAAGAAAAGATGCTGAAGACCAATATTTATCGGAAATTAACATGCCCAATTACCTTAATTATAAAAAAGTTAATGCTCGCACAAAAAGATTTTTAGCCAAAAAGAAAAAATTGGGCTGGAACAACTTCTGTGAGTCCCTATCGCCCAGAACTCACTCTTCTGTAGTATGGAAGAACATCAAAGCTTTCCGACGAAGCTTAGTGGTCAATAATTCTTCATCTAATAATCTATCTCCATGGCTGGAAGGCTAGACTGGCTCCTCCCTATGCTCCCAACGCTGATTGCCTTCCTCCATTACAATCAAACTCTCCATCACCTGACATAATGAATCAGGAGTTCTCTTTTGCGGAACTGATGAGCGCTCTTGATCATCTGAAGGACTCTGCTCCGAGTATTGATGGTATCCCATACTCTTTTATCTGCAAAGCTTCTCCCTCTTCTAAACGTTATCTTTTAAATATTATAAATGGTATTTTCATGTCCGGTAACATTCCAGAATCCTGGAAAACTCAAATAATAATTCCCATACTAAAACCAGGTAAAGACCCATCCGACCCGTCTTCCTATAGACCCATTGCTCTTAGCTCAGTCATCATTAAAATTATGGAACATCTAATTAAAAACCGTTTAGAATGGATAGTTGAGAACAGGAACCTTTTATCCAAATCACAATTTGGCTTTCGACGCTCAAAGGGTACCATTGACAGCCTTAGCATCTTGTGTTCTGCGATTAGATCGGCCTTCTCTAACAATGAAAGCGTCATTGGAGTCTTTTTAGACATTTCATCCGCTTATGACAACGTTCAACTCCCATTGCTCAGGCAAAAAATGCTGCAGCTGAGCATCCCGGAGAAACTTGTCAACGCTATTAGCATGATTTTTTCAGCCCGATCTATTCGCGTCCGCGTCAATGGAGTTTTACTTCCTCCTCGAAATGTATGGTTAGGCCTTCCCCAAGGGTCAGTCCTTAGTCCTATTCTATACAATATTTACACATATGACCTGGACCAAACGGTATCCAGCTTTTGCGAATCTCTACAGTATGCAGATGATATTGCTATATACGCACGAGGAGAGAATTTTGAAGAGATAACTTCTCGTTTAAACTCTGCCCTTTACTATCTAAATGACTGGTTAGTCAATCACGGTCTTACTCTGTCTATTGGCAAATGTAGTGCAGTGGTATTTTCTCGGAAAAGGATCATTCCCCCTATCAATCTGTCTGTTAACAATATTCCTATCAAAATTGAAAATAAAGTTAAATTTTTAGGCGTATTTTTGGACTCAAAAATGACTGGAGTACCACATTTAAATTATGTCTCACAGAAAGCTGAGAAAGGCCTAAATGTCCTTCGTGCTGTATCAGGTGTTCGATGGGGTGCTCATCCCTATAGCCAGCTTCTCCTTTATAAGGCTATTATCCGAAGCCACTTTGACTATGGCTGTTTCGTACTAGAACCTTGTAACAAACTTGCACTTGCAAAGCTTGACAAAATCCAAGCAAAATCATTACGCATTGTTGGAGGAGCCATGAAATCCTCCCCTACACTACCTCTCCAAGTAAAATCCTTGAACCACCTTTACACCTCCGCCGACAATATCTCGCCAATCGATTCTTCTCTAAAGTTATACAAAATTCAACTCACCCTCTTCTTAACATTTTAGCTTCACTCTCCCAATCTCTTAATATTTCAAATTACTGGATTTACAAAGAATATCCACCGCTCCTCAAAAGCTTTCAAAACTTTAAAAACCTAACTTACCCAGTCCTTCAGTTTGATGGCAATCCACTCTTCCAAACAAATTTCTTGGCCTTAATTTTTCAACCTCAGGTGCTATTAGACTTGGGTATACATAAACAGTCTTTGGAAGCAGGTAGACAGTTTAACAAAATTATCGATGAGGAATGGTCAGATTGGCTACTTATTTTCACTGATGCCTCAAAAATTTCAAATGATGGTAATGTTGGTATTGCTGTTTGGATACCTAAATATAATATATTATTAAACTTTAAATGTCCTCCTCAATGCTCTGTTTTCTCTGGAGAAGCTATAGCTTTATTAGAAGCGGTAAAATATGTGGAATCCCATAAACTAAATAAACCACTTATACTTTCAGACTCCAAGAGCTGTCTGCAAGATTTGATCAAGCTACCACTACGTGCTAAAGACAATTTTCCCATTTCTCTGTTGACTCGGGAAGCTCTATATGGGCATAGAAGTAGCGATGGCATGGATTCCCGGACACGCGGGTATATCAGGCAATGAAACAGTTGACACCTTTGCAAAAGAAGCAACCCACCTGGGTTCAGATAATTATTCCTTATGCCTTTCTCGGAATCTCAAATTGCTGGCGCAAACTAGTCTTAAAAAAGATTGGGATAGAATTTGGTCAACTCGTGGTAAACATATGGCGAAAATGTATTCCAAAATCCAACCTGATATCCCTGTAAAACCATGGTTTCACAAATATAGGAACTTCCACAAACACCCAACATCAGCCATTATCCGTCTTAGATTGGGACATGTTTGCTCTCCGGTATTTTTAGCAAAGATCAGAATTAAAGACAGCTCTCTGTGTGAGTGCGGCCTTGACGAGGGTACCCTGGAACACATCTTTTTCGCCTGCCCTAGGTTATCGGCCTCTCTGTACGACTTACTCCCGCGCAATATTCCTCGCCCCGTAAATGTGCCGTTTCTCTTAACCTTGGTCTCTCTTCATTCGCAAATATCCTTGCCAAATTCATTAAAAATAATAATATATATTTATAAGCTTCTTTCCTTTTTTTATTATTTATGTATTTACTGCCCCTGCTCTTCTACTTCCCCCCATCTCCATATCCTTGATTGGTATGGTCTAATTCTCGTACTAACCGTCTTTGTTATATTAGATAGTCTACTAACACTACTTACTAACTCTACATGTTTGTTTGTTTTAGGTTGCTCCATGCTCATCAGTACCGGTCAATTGTCAATAAATTTAGTTTTTGCTTCAATATACATTATCGTGTCATCTTCAACCTTGACATTGGCAAAATCATCGTTTTAAAAACGATGGAGCCATAACCTAAGAAAAAAAGAAGAAGAAGAGGTCGTAGATCGATCTTACAATGCCATCAAACCATGAATACATAAGGAAGTCAACGAGGCCTTCAAGATCGTCAAGGTAGTCGAGGTCGATGTCGAGGTCGTCTAGGTCACCTAGGTCTTCTAGATCGTCGAGGCTGTGGAGGTGGTCTAGGTTGTCGAGGTTGATGTTGAGATCGTCGTGGTCGCTGAGGTCATCAAGGTCATCAAGATAGATGTCGAAGTCATCGAGTTCCTTTAGGTCGTCAAGATCGTCAAGGTTGTCGAGGTCTTCGAGGTCGTCGTAGTTGTCAATCACGCAGTAATATCGATCTCGACGACCCGACATTGACCTCGACGACCTAAACGAACTTAACGACTTCGACATTGACCTTGACGACCTCGACGACCTCAGGGACCACGAAGACCTCAACGACTTCAACATCACCCTCTACGACCTTGACGACGTCGACATCGACGTCGACAACTTTGACGACCTCGTTGAACTCGTTGACCTTGACGAGCTCGATGTTCTCGACTACCTTGACGACCTCGACATCGACCTCGACGACCTTGGCGATTTTAAAGACGTCATTGACCTAGTTGACCTCGACGCCCTTGGACGACTTTAACATTGATCTCAACGATAACGACGACATTGACGATATTGACATTGTGATGGTCACTGCAGTGCACCACTTAACCAACCTTCCGTACCTACACACTACCTAGACATTTATATTGGAGGAGTATTTTATTCGCAAATATTTTTTTTGTGGAAAACATAATTCGTTTGCGAATAATTCATTCATGTTATGTCGTTTTATCACAGAGTTCCTATGACCACCCTACAGCTCTATCATCAGACCCTGGATACCATCTAAAGACAAAGTGCTCGTCAAGACGAATCATACGAGCCCAAACTCGATGAGATTATGTCGTTTTATTACAGAGTTCCTATGGCCACCTTTCAGCTCCATCATCAACCTAAAGACAAAGTACCCGTCAAGATGAATCTTACGAGCCCAAACTCGATGGGGTCATGTTGATTACGGAGTTCCTACGGCCACCTTCCAGCTCCATCATCAGATCCTGGATAACATCTGATGAGAAAGTACTCGTCAATACGAATCTACCGAGCCCAAATTTGAAGGGGTTATGTCGTTTCATTACCGAGTTCCTTTTGGCACATTCCAGCTCCAACATCAGACCCTTAGTACCATCTGATGACAAAATACTCGTCAAGACGAATCAAGCGAGCCCAAACTCGATGGGGTTATGTCGTTTGATTACGGAGTTCCTATGGCCACCTTCTAGGTCCATCATCAGACCTTGGATACTATTTATAGGCAAAGTACTCGTCAAGACGAATCATCGAGCCCAAACTCGATGGGGTTATGTCGTTCGATTACGGAGTTTCTAGGGCCACCTTCCAGCTCCATCATCAGACTCTGGATACCATCTGATGACAAAGTACTTGTCAAGACGAATCTAACGAGCCCTTTGATGGGGTTATGTCGTTTCATTGTCACGCGATATAAGTGCGTCTTACTTTTACTACTAGTATGTATATATATTTTTCAAAACGAATAATTTTCAAAACTAAAAACCGAATAGATGACCTCTTTTTTGGAAGTCGGTCAAAAATTGGTTTGTATGTATAGACATTTTATTTCTGCAACGACTGCAACCA
The DNA here is from genome assembly GCA_943193695.1 of Acrobasis suavella. NCBI lineage: Eukaryota > Metazoa > Arthropoda > Insecta > Lepidoptera > Pyralidae > Acrobasis > Acrobasis suavella. The sequence goes on from OW971929.1 coordinate 12,920,604, forward strand.
ATTTATTATCAAATATTACTGCGTAAGATGTGAAGTGTGTTTACAATATGTAACAAAAATGCTGTCCGATCCTTGTAGGAGTAACTCAGAACGATAATATGAACAACTTTTCGTATGGGACCAATGCTTGAAACTCGAAGAAGAAAACTACATTACAAATTGCCAGGCCGGCCGAACACTTTTGTATGAAAATGTCGATATTGTTTTCGAGTTTTAAGCATTGGTCCCATATGAAAAGTTGTTTATATTTACGGTCTAAGTTGCCCCTACAAGGATCGGACGGGGTTTTTGTTACATATTGTATAAATAATTAAAATTTTCTATTTGTGTTCATGACGTGTTTTTATGTAGAATTGATATTAATCAAAATAAATTAATAATAAAAATTTACCTATCTGAAAAAGAATTATTTTGTTATATTATCCACAAAAAAATTAAAATTATAATAAAGTATACCTATTTTACTTAGCATCATACCTATCATATAAAAAGCTATTTTTGTGTAAATTCACATAATAATAATAGGAACCTAGAAAAGAAAAAAAATAAAAAATTTAAGGACCATATGTTGGGATTCGATCCTGGGGCCGCACGGATGCACTCATTTGCCATAACAAAACAGACCGCGGCGCTATTACTGCTACTTCATAATTGGCGAAATTAAAGATAGCATTGTGCCTATGGAAATCTTTCGTAAAAATCATAATTCACAGCTGACGAAATCGAACACACGTCCAACCTTGTCAACATTGAATGGCCGACTGGGCGGTCCTTTCGAAAGTAATGGAAAGAGACCAGTTTATGAGTTTCTCACAGTAAAGAGAGAGGTAGGGAGATTTCAGTGAGCTTGGGCAAACTTATTTCGTGCCTTGGGTTAATATTGGCATTTTATCATCAGTGGACGAATATAAATAAATTATAAATATATTTATTGAAATAATTTTATTAAGGATTTAGAAACACCAGTGGCCGTTGTTTTAAACGAATATTCGATGGTTAAACATGCGTCATTTATGTGCCCTAGTCACATAAAGAAAAAGGAGAGGGAACTTTGGAATTATTTTCTATCTAGAAAATTATAAGCTAAAATGTTTTGAGCTTCACCAGGCTTTCGGGTATATAATCATTTAAAATATAAATTTAATTCAGATTTTTTTCATTGTCCACATTGGACGATACAGTCACATAAAAAGCATCAATTTTTTAGGTACCCCCTTAAAGCTCGCGTCAGAACTTACCATTTTTTTAGATACCTTGAAATACATTGCAAGCCAATTTCGTTCTTATTAGTCTGCTCTGGACAAACGATGTAATAAATTGAAGGTGGGTATATTTTCGATATCTAAACAGGGAGTGACAAAGGCCTGACATTACATAATCTTAAGTCCAAACCTAAGATTCCGTACCTACCTGCTCCAGATAAGGAGCTTTAATTAAACGGTAAGCAGCGTTAGGTCTAAATAAATAGTAGTACGAATACAAAGAAAGGCTCAGTGAGGCTCAGTACCTACCTAGTAGTAGTAGATACTGTAACTCCAGGCCATTATAAATGTCGCCGTATGATTGCAAACACTAATAGATTATAAACAATCGCGCGATATTATAAACTGTCGATAAATTGTGAACTTTATCGTGCTGCTCAAAATATAACGTATTAATTGACGATAATTTATAATCTTTCCACGTCAAACCGTCAAATTGTGACCGTTCAGACAGTGTTAACAATCTCTCCGATGAAAACAGCGGAGAGATTGTTGTCACACTGCCCACAAGTGATATTACTCGTAAAACAGTAAGTCGTCCGTCAACCCTCATTGGTCCGTCCTGACGCTGGCTCGTTCTCGACGATTCAAAGATTCAAATGTTTATTCAGTAATTAGACCTTCACAGGCACTTTTACACGTCAATAAGTATAATTTATGTTACGTGTAAAGTATATTAAAATTTTATTTATTTTTAAAGAAAAGCTACCGATACCAGCGCTTCGTAACGACCACTGCTGAGAAGAAACGCCGAAAGAAACTCATTTTCACAGTATTGGTCGCCTACTCGCCAGAAGGGCTTTGTCATATTATTATAATTGTCTTTTAATTAATAAATACTTGTTGACACATTATAACATGTAATGCTTGCGAACAAGTAAACAAACATAAATTACGTAATAAGAAATATTAAGAAGTCAAAAAAGCGAAGCCGAGCTGACCAGTCCCTCCCGGCAGCACCCATTCACGAGTTGACGCACGGATCAGCCATCGTTAAACTCAACCATATTAAAGGGAATCCAACGACCCGACCAGCGACGCCACCACCGGATTGGACATTTTAGTGAGCATGAAAAACCCGAACTCGCAGACCTTGTCAAGAGAAAATATTAGTTATATGTTGGTCACTTATTGATCGCGGAGCATTTACATGTTTTTACAGTAAGCTTATTATGGTAACAGAAAATGCAGCTATTTTATGTTTCATGTGTGGAGTGTAATGGAAAATGTTTAGGAAGTATCCACGCGTTTTTATCTCTTAAATAATCATTGATATTATAGTACGCATTGTTTAATAAAACTTTTTTAACATGTGTTTTAAATTTTGCCATTGGTAGGTTAACGATCGCTTCGGGAAGTTTATTAAATAATGTTATACCTAGACCTAATAGTGACTTTCTAGTTTTAGCAAGTCGAAATTATCACTGAAACTTCATTTGTTTTTTCAAAAATTACTATTTAATGTAACACTATTATAACTTAGTGTTATTTTCTACACGAAACCTATTAATAACTATTTAAAAATAATCGGCCAAGTGCGTGTCGGGCCACGAGCAGTGTAGGGTTCCGTAGTTACTAATGCCCACTTTGAGTTCATGCCACTAAAAACGTTTAAAAACTAATTTTCTATTGATTTGTGTCAAATTTTCATATTGCGAGTACATTTTATAAGTTGATCGTCTATAACTTTTTAAATTGTAAACCCTACTTAGCTCTGATAGTTTTCCTTTTAATTTCGTTGTGTGTTTACATATTTATAACCGTTTAGCAGATAGAGGGGGGGGATGCTTGACTCAAACTAAAATTTTCACTTTAAAACCAACACTTTAAAATTTCAGAAACGGATCCCTAAATCGAAAAACGGTGTGCATAACCCACAGACTACGTCTGTGGCATAACCTCATAATATTTTTGAAAGACCAACACATTATTCAATATAACATATAATATTATCATATTCAACAATACCCAACATGACTGGTTAGACGAGAAATAATTTTTCAAAACTAAAAACGACTTCACCCCCAAACTACGCAACCGATTTTGATGAAATTTCCATGGTACCACCCGGAAAGTATACCCTTTCAAACAAAAAATGATTTTTTAAATCGGTCCAGGCGTCTTTGAATAATCGATGAACATACATAAAAAAAATAAAGGATCGGATGGAAGTCGGTTAAAAATAATTGCCTTTTCACTATACTTGTATGAGAGCTATCCTAAAAAAAAATTTTTCAATATTTCATTTTACCATTTTTTCCGCCTAATTAATATACATATCCATGCCAAGTCACAGCTTTCTAGTATTAATAGTCGCTGAGTAAAATCGAGGACGGACAGACAGACAGACATGGCGAAACTATAGGGGTTCCTTGTTTACTACGGAACCCTAAAAACACTGTGATTGATGTTTGACGAATGACAGCCAAATATTACGTCACGGGCACGTGATTATTTGAACCAATCAGCGCTCAAGGTGGGTTTCAGGTGCATCAAGTTGTATCCAAGTACCTATATGTAATGTCAGGTCGCAATCTGACGGTTTGATAAAGACATTATAAAATAACGTAAATTAATACGTTATCGGTTCACAATTTATCGTCAGTTTATAATCTCACGCGATTTTTATAAATCATCGTTTTGAACATTAATTTCTAATACAAGTGTGAACAGTTGTTCATTCCAGTTGAGGGGTTGACTCACAACCTGGCGAAACAGTACCCACGAGTGCATACAAAGTTTTTCAAAACATTTGTAACGAAGAAGAGAATCTCGCAATAGAACATTTGAAATATGGGTATAAGCAAATGTTTTCTTTCTACAGACATTCGCGTAAGCGCTTCCTTTATAGATACGAGAGAGAATAGGTATGTGTATAAAATTACTTTCAAAGCATCATGGCATGACACTAGAACCCGCATGGGTAAATAGGTCAGTTCTTTCTTCTCTGTTTCGCTAGGGAACGCTGACACTTATTGTCAGTAGCAAGTTTCACGCTTAAGCCTAATGCACATAATTATTGATGCATACAAAAAATTAAGTCGACTGAAATAAATATATTTCTTCTTTGGCTCTAAAGTAAGCCCAGTAATTCAAACGTTCAAAGAAAATTAGCATTTTATAGCCCTTTGTCATTTACAATAATAACATTAAAAAAAAAATATTGACTTCTATATTAAACGTTGAAGTTATTATAGGTATCCAATCCGACACAAATAAGTTGAACAAAAATGACGGACTTCAAATCATTTTTGTACAAATTCCCGACACGTAAATGGATCCAAAATGGCTGTCATCGGCGTATTTTTTGTACCTGCGCCGATAACCGCCATTTCGGTTCAACCTACGTACAGAAAACGGCTGTACCGATTTGAATTTTTTTTGTTTAAAATGGTATACTTGTCAAGTGGCCCCATAGAAATTTTATCAAAATCTTTTGCGTACTTTGGGTTGGAAGTCGATTTTTAGTTTTGAAAAATTAATTTTGCGGAATTATATGTGTTCATTTGACAATTATTAGCTGAGAACCGTGATTCCTTGTTCAAAAAAACTCGTTACTCCTTGTTAGGAAAATCTGCCTTACATTGGTGTGTTCATGATGACCGCGTTCTTCGCAAGTGATCTGATTTTACATACTCCGAAATCAGAGGACTAAAAGCTACAAGTTAAAATAAATTAAAGACGATACATAGCCTCTTTTCATCGTTTCCTTTCATCACCTTTTCCTTACATTTGCATCTTTGGGCATATGGAAATATATTTTGGCACAAATGAACAATACAATATTTGTAATAAGCGTGTGTGTGTAATAAGTTGATCTTATAAGCTCAATTTTATTTAAACTGTGAGTCAAAAACTTCGTTGTTATTACACTCAGTGTACGGTGACGTCACAGAATAATCGCGCCGAAATGGCGGCGATAACACCGCGTTTAAATTGTCCGAAAATGATAGCAGTTTTAAGTATTTATTTTCAGCTTATTAAATAATATTGTGTAAGTGTTGTATTTTTTCCAGTAGTATAATAACATATAGATTCGTTTAATAAAAATAATCAGGAATACAAACTTTCAATATGTAAATCATTACATAAAATATTTGTCACCAGCATTTTGTACATAGACGGATGGCACAAGTGTCGAAACACTTGTGCTATCCGTCGTGTCCATCTACTCATACATTATGGCATGTTGGCAGTTTGTACCCGGCGTGAATTATACTTAGTTTTGTGTTTCTCGAATTGTATCTATTGTAAATTTCTGTTGTGACTTGAAATCGTGGTTGTGATGGTAATTGGTAACGAAAGTAATTGGCGTCAATTAATCCTTTGTTTTTATACTTACTTCCTCAATAAACAATATTTAATTTTGAAGACATACCTACTTATTATAGATACTATTTACACGCGTATAATATACTACATAATTCATAAACATTGTACAATATTGATCTCTACTTATGGGAGAAAAGAAATTGGAAAGAATAACAGACAAAAGTGAAACAAAAACCTAACATTATTGAATAAGTACCTACATAAGTATACTTTTTTAAAAAAATTAAAAGTACACAAATGTTAAAATAAAAAAGAGAATATAATTCTGTGATCTGTGCCTCAATTTTTTAAAGATATAAAATATATTTTAAATTGTATAATATTTAATATGGGTACATACTCGTGTAAGTGAATGCTATTATGAATGTATTGTATTAAATTTAAAAGGTATGTTGCCACTCATCCTCTCTAAATTGTATTTTATGTAAGTACCTAGGTACCTAAATTTAAAAACAAAATGAATATGTAGGTACCTGCTGTATGCAATATATTATTGTGTTGTTTAAAGTAAAGAAGCACCTATGTTAATTAAGTATTTTATGTCAAAGAGAACTTGTTTATGTATTTATTTATATGTATATTCATGTGTAAACAGAATGTCTTATAAAGAAAATAATAATAAATATTTGTTTTTTTGTAAGTTTTGCTATTGGAAGATTGACCCACCTTACCCACGTACTTTCTTATTCATAGAGAATCAAATATTTATTGATTAGGCATTTTCAGGCACTTTTACAATTGATGATTGACAAAGCATTGAAAGTGAAAGGTAATTTCGCCTCGCCTTTTAGCTAAGCGTTTGCTCAGATAGTTTAGCGATAGAATGTGAAAATAAAGGTTTTAAGTTCGAATCTATTAAGTAGATTATTTTTTTCAAAAACTTTTTCATAATTCGAAAATGTCGCTCAACAAGGTCAGTTTTTTTACCGTGTACCGCAAGACCGAAGGCCGAACTATGTGACGAGAGCGTAACCCGAGCTGCTTACTCCCTTCCTACCCGCAGGAAACCCCTTCCCCCGAGTAACTATAGCAAAGCCTGAGGCCGAAGATTGAGCTTCCCGCGAGGCCACAGACCGAGCCAATCCCACCAAAGGCTGAGCAATTTTTGTTATTTTCCAGTTTGTCCGTCCGTCAGTTCATCTAGCTTTTCTTAAACACATTTCTGCTAAAACTGGCCACTTTTGGCGAACAGGCTTTAAAACCTAGACGGATTAACTAAAAAATGATCAAAGTAGACGCTAAAAATGTCCTGTCTGCCTGTTCGGTTAGAAAATTATGTAGTTCCGCCTTAGTTACTTATCACTTGATGGTTGTCGTCGATGTCGGGGGATTTTTTAATTTACCTAGCAAATAAACAAGGTTCAGCAATTTTTGCATACCTATCTCATGGTTTTTATTGTTTTCCCTTTTTTCTTGCATATTCTGCAACAGGAAACTTAGACAGCTTTTTTATTGGAACATGGTGGTTCAAGTTCGTTGCTTTGATCTCGTGCTTCACGTTCTTCGATTATTGTTATTTTAAGCTCAAGTTTTGGAAGATTGTCGCGTGACTATTGCAACTTTGACTGATAAACCTTTTGACAGGGTAAGCTATGTGAATGCGTAACCCCAGCAAAATGTTGCGCCTTAGAGAAATGAGAGTATTACAGATACTTGGTTCAAAGTAAGCCTCAATATGTTCAAATATAGCAAAATTAGTTCATGTTGTATTTTCGAAGTTATTCGAGAAAAACTGATTTTGCTGGAGTAACGTTACCCCAGCAAGATGTTTTTATAAAAAAGCGTTTAGCCTAGAATCAAGTATATGAAAAGACAGCTGTTGGTTGAAATGGGTTGTAAATGTATACCGATAGCAAAATTTGTTCATCTTAAACTTTTTGAGATATTCAAGATTTTGCTGGGGTAACGTTTTGCAATTTTCCATATCCCGAAAACTGTTTGTAGCAGAATTTTGAAAAAAATACTGTTTATAGCCCTTAGTTCGTTCAAATTTGTTTAAATATAAGTATTCCGATTCATCAACAAATATCGAAGTAACTTATAATTTTAAAAAATCGGAAAATTCCGGTTTACTCGTAAACTAGTACATATAATAACAAATAAAAAGCAGTTACATATACGTATCATATACCTTTCTAACGTGTACAAATTTGGATGAACAAACATTACGCGATATGAAGATATAAAAGAAGTTCATCAAATTCCTAGTGGTGTGACTTTGGCCATCGAATACGCAGTTCTCTCTAAACACAAATAGATAAACTATAGTGAACATATGTGTTCATTTTGTTACAAATGATGCCTGAAAATTTCGGCTTCAAATCTCGGATGGAATAAAAGTTATTAAAAAATCAAGAAAATATCATCAATTCTCCTACAAACCGACTAAATAACGGAGGCTATGAAAAAGCGGCCGTTTCATACTTGCGGGTTTCTTACGCAAATTAGCAACCTAATAACCGATAAAAAGTACAGTCGAGCAGAATAATATTCATGTAGCCGATATTTTTATGGTGTGAATTCATACATTTGTTATTTAATTAGTTTTTAGCAATAGGGTTGACAATTCTATGGCAGTGTTTGTCGTATAGATTATTAATAAATGTCGCATCCCCCTCTCAAACAAAGCAATAAATACGAGTTTTATATTTTATTATTATCTACGAGACAGACTTTAAATTACTTGTCGTCATTAGTATGAGGTAACCAGAAACATAGTTAAAACTAAGTATTTAATAATAACAGTTGTATATTAATAGATGATTACTTTGCTCGAGTCCTTTTCTAAAAGAAACAAAAATTATATCAATATTGAAATGCATAAAATTTGATCACATGTCACGGTGTCCAACACAAGAAGTTTGTTTTTCAGTTCTGTCCCGCTTGCCACTATGTAGGCATCTCTTTCTAACAAGGCCGCGAAGCACAGGCATACATTTTTCTACCATAGGTCATGTTGGTCAAGCCATATCATTGTGAGACCTGGAAAATTGCTGTTGTGCTGCGCTATTATATTAAAAAATGGTGAGTATTTTTATTTTTTCATTCATATTCATATAACTTTTATTCCATCCGAGATTTGAAGCCGAAATTTTCAGGCATGTTTTGTAACAAAATGAACACATATGTTGACTATAGTTTATATATTATCTATTTGTGTTTAGAGAGAACTGCGTATTCGATGGCCAAAGTCACACCACTAGGAATTCGATGAAATTCTTTTATATCTTCATATCGCGTAATGTTTGTTCATCCAAATTTGTACACGTTAGAAGGGTATATCATACGTATATGTAACTGCTTTTTATTTGTTAGTAAATGTACTAGTTCACGAGTACACCGAAATTTTCCGATTTTTTTAAATAATAAATTACTTCGATATTTGTTGATGAATCGGAATACTTATATATAAACAAATTTGAACGAACTAAGGCCTATAAACAGTATTTTTTTCAAAATTCTGCTACTAACAGTTTTTGAGATGTGGAAAATTGCAAAACGTTACCCCAGCAAAATCTTGAATATCTCAAAAAGTATAAGATGAACAAATTTTGCTATCGATATACATTTACAACCCATTAAGAGCTGTCTTTTCATATACTTGATTCTAGGCTAAACGCTTTTTTTGAAAAACATCTTGCTGGGGTAACGTTACTCCAGCAAAATCAGTTTTTCTCGAATAACTTCGAAAATACAACATGAACAAATTTTGCTATATTTGAACATATTGAGGCTTACTATGAACCAAGTATCTGTAATACTCTCATTTCTCTAACATTTTGCTGGGGTTACGCATTCCTTCACTTTAACTCTTTTCAAAATTCACTTGTTCGATAGATACGCCATGTATTGTATGTTTGCAAAATCATTAAAATTCTTTATCTTAAAATCTGAGTTTATTTCATAAAAAGTAAATTCCAAGTGCCCACTACGAGACAGGCAGGCGAGGTCCTGGGTTCGATCCCCGGTCAGGGCAAGTTGGAAAATGGTCTTTTTCAAATTGTCCTGGGTCTTGGATGTTTATCTATATATGTATTTGTTATAAAATATAGTATCTTTGAGTTAGTATCCCATAACACAAGTCTCGAACTTACTTTGGGGCTAGCTCAATCAGTGTTATTTGTATATATATATATATATATATATATATATATATATATATATATATATATATATATATCTATATCAATTATCACAGAAGTATTTATGTAAGTAGGTATGTTCCTACTGTAATGTTCGGGTCTTGTGAGGAAGATTCTTGAGAATGACGACAGCTTTACTGGTGGGAAAAATATTTTATTTATGACTACAAGTAATACAATTAACACTTCACAATAAGGAACTAGTTATGCACAGGAGGATAGGGGCGACTACTCTCTTGATGAATGACTCTCGTTGAACAACTCTAGTAGAATGACTGTGGTTGAATGACTGACTGCAATGGGTGGAGGTTGGTTTATATACACTAGACTCATTAACTAAGACGGGGATGTCTACGTGACCAATGTCGTAAACAATTCAGAGAACAGTACACAATAACAAAGTGATTAGTAATGAGTTTACCGGTATTAGGATGTGAACTGCAAATACTATCGAGAACAACAACTCGTTACTGTATGTTTACAAAATACTTAGATAATTTGTTATTCACATCCTTTACATACAAATCTTGTTTTTACGAGTAAATTTCCTTACATTACAATCCTTCCCCATTAAGAAAGACAATACATTGTCTTTAAAATTTCTTAATAATTCAACTTATTCTAATTTCATTATATAATTCGTATGGACGAATGCTCAGTGAATACGATGGTAATAAGGCAAATCTGCATGTTTTTATTGATAATTGCAACAACGCGTATGAACTTTTAAATCCAAAATTTAAAAAAGCATTTTGTGTACTTTGCCCTGTGACGGCAGCGATTTGGCCTCCATTTTTTATATAATTTAATATAAGTTTTATTATTTAATTATTTTTATTTTATTTAGTTTTAATTGAAGTAGGTAGTATTTAAGTTTGTTTAGTTTTAATTAAGTTTTTTTTTTCTTATATTGTATATATTTTTGTGTGTTTAATAAAATTATGAGTATTATTCATAGGAAAAAAAGCATTTGTCTCCGTTATTTTATCAAAAATAAAAGGTAACATTAGATCAACATTATTAAACAGATCATTTGGATCATCGGAAGATTTAAAACAACATTTATTAGAAAATTACTCTGAAAGGCGTACATTTGCCCAATGGCAACTGGAATTAAATTCATGTAGACAAAAAATTAATGAACCAGTATTAGATTATTCGAGTAGAATTGAAAATTGCTATATAAAATAAATAAAGTCATTGGATCAAAAACTTAGCTGGGAAGCACGCAACGCTAACATAGAATTATTAAAAAATCAAGCTTTAAATATTTTTATCAGTGGCCTTAATCCACAATTACATATTCTATTAAAATCCCTGTTGTCGCCACAACAGATTGTTTGATATATTTATAGTAATTGATTAGTTTTGTTTAATTATTATTGATTTTTAAGAAATTTACTATATTTATAAACACTATTTTGAATGTTCATGAATTTACATAATAATATTATTTATAAAAGTCGATAAGATAGAAAATTAATTGCAATGGCAACATTTTTATTAAATACACAGTCGTTTCTATGCAACGTCATTGTAGAGGGGCGATCCCTACTATCAAACGTTTGCTGAACTGTTATCTTGCAAAGAGTCAGCCAGTTGTCTTTTGACTGCGGTCCTGAAATAAAGTATTACGCTAGATAATTGTAAATCGTGTCGAGAGTACTTAAAAGTGTCATTTAAGTGTATGTGTCTATCCGATTATCGTAACGGAAATTGTGCTAAGTATAATTATTGCTATTCCAAGTTATTACTTTAAAAGTGTATTAATTTGTCAGTGTTATTAATTGGAATAAAATAATGTAGGAATCTTTATTGAATTATATTGAGTTGGTCCTAATATGTCTTTATTATTTTAGTGAATTTTACATCAGAAGTGGGATGGTGAAAACTACGCCCAATGCCGCGAAGCCGAAAGAGAAAGCGAGGGAAGCAGAGTAAGCGAGGTGCTTCGACTGAAAGTTCTCGTTCATCAACCTCGATCATCATCAACAAATACCAGTAGCAGCTCTGACGAACCCAAGCGCAGGAAATCGAGACGCACCAGGCGTGCGTCTCCAGCAGTAAGCCAAAACGTTATTTTATCATCTGTGATCCCTGAGTTTGACCCATTAGTGGACGATGTGGAAATGTGGATTAATGTGGTGGAAGGCAATGCCCGCGCTTTCAAATGGTCTGACCGTGTTATGCAATATCAAGCATTACAAAAGCTGCGAAATACAGCTAAAACTTGGTATGACTCACTTCAGAAAAATAAAACACGGTGGACTATCTGGAAGTGGAAGGACTGGCGCGACACTCTCTTAGATACTTTTCAAGTTAAGCGTAGTATGTATAATTTATTAAAAGATTTAGTTCAGACCAAGCCTACGGATGGCCAATCTTTATATGAATTTTATTTTCAACAATAAGGGAAAATTGATAAATTGCGATTAACATTTTCAGAACAGGATATTATTTCAATCATTGTGGGGTCTATTGGTGATAAAAATATTAGTACCGCGGCAGAAGCCGGTAATTTTAAGTATTGTGATGACTTGGCTTCCTTTTTACATGGGAAAACCTACTCTGAACTGGAGCAAAGGCCTGTTCATAGACATAATACAAGTACATCTCAGAATAAAAGTTTTTGTCGTTCACACTATAGTAACGCAGACAAAAAAATCGAAAATTCACCAAATTCAAGCGTTGTTTTTAATAATAATATTCCAAGTACTAGCGGTACTAATTCAAACATCATTTGTTTTCGCTGTGGTGAATCTGGTCACAAAAAAACCAGTTGTATTCAAAAAAGTAACGTAATGTGCAGTGCATGTAATAGATATGGCCATCTTGAAGCGGCATGTAGGTCTAATAAAGTAAAAACTAAGACTGAAAAAGATAGTGAGGTTAAGCGGATTGTAGAAAATACCTGTACGGATAAGTTTTTCAAAGATATTGAGTTAAATGGTTGTAAACAACAGGCTTTCGTTGATATGGGAAGTGGGTGCTCCTTAATAACTACCACGTTAGCACGTAAATTGAACCTTGTACCTTTTCAATTGGATGCTCCTGTTTTATTAACAGGGTTTAAAGTCGACACTAGCTTCCAGGTTACTCATGGTGTACAGGCTAACATTAAAGTTGATGAAGCAGTACTGAATATTATGTTATACATTTTTGATGAATTGTCTGGTTGCCCTATTTTAATTGGTAGGAACTTTACGGAAGATAAACATATAATGTATTCACGTATAGGGAACAGTTTACGATTCCAACCTTTGAACACTATTCAGGTAGCTTTGATAGAATCCTCATTATTATTATTAATCTGAAAAAAATGCAACTCGTGAAATAATTGATGACCTTTTAAAACATGACATAATTGAGGAAAGTGATTCCGCGTATGCAAGTCCAGTACTATTAGTTAATAAACTTTCCGGTGAAAAACGTCTGTGTGTTGACTATAGGGCACTAAATAAGATCACTGTCAAAGAAAAATACCCCATGCCTATAGTAGATCTTATTGATAGATTGAGAGGTCGTAGTTTTTTTACATCACTCGATTTGAAGAGCGGCTATTACCAGATCAATGTCAGTAAAGATTCCGTTGCTAAAACCGGTTTTGTTACATGCGATAATCATTACCAGTTCAAAAGAATGCCTTTTGGATTGTGCAATGCACCTTCCGTTTTTCAAAAACTCATGAACAAGGTTCTAGGGAGACTACGGTTTGATAAAGTTATTTGCTACATGGATGATCTGTTAATAGCAACCGATTCAATCGATGAAAATGTTAGTTTTAGAGGAAGTTTTACAAATTGTGCAAAACAATGGGTTGACAATCAATTTGTCTAAATGCCATTTCTTTCAAAGCTCTGTTAATTTTCTTGGATATGACATTTCGAAAGATGGGGTGCGTCCAGGTAAAAAAAATTGAAGGCTGTAGAAGAATATCCTGAACCAAAAAATGTACACCAGGTTAGACAATTTTTAGGCCTCATAAACTTTTTTCGTAAATTTATTATGAATTGCGCTATTATTGCAAAACCATTAACGGAGCTTTTAAAGAAAGATACCTCATGGAATTGGGGATCAAAACAAATCGAAGCAGTCAAAAAATTAAAACAAGAATTATTACAAAATGCTTTATTAACTATTTTCGATCCAAAGTTACCTACTGTTTTATATACTGATGCGAGTCGCGACGGAGTAGGATGTATTTTGGTACAGCAAACTGAAAAGGGGGAACAACCAGTACATTTTCATAGTCGACAGACTTCTGCGGAAGAGAAACGTTATCATTCTTTTGAATTAGAATTTCTGGCTATAGTGGTGGGTTTACAAAAATTCCGTCATTATCTGCTGGGTTCTTTATTCAAAATCTACACAGATTGTAATGCCGTTAAATATACTATAAATAAGCAAGAAATTAACTCTAGGATAGGTAGATGGGTACTTTTAACACAGGAGTTTACTTTTGAGATTATCCATACCATAACCATAATGCAGCATGTAGATGCTTTGAGCAGGAACCCTATTGCCGGTTACCCCACCCCCATAAACAGCGAAAGTGTGTTAGTCATTACAGAAGGTGATTGGTTACAATCAGTTCAATTACAAGACGCATATATTTGTACAATTAGAGAAGTTTTGGAGTCAGGGCAGGCCGATACTAATAAAAAAATATTTAAAGATTATGAATTACTAGGTAATAAGGTTTTCCGTCGGACTGACTATGGCAGACGAGCGGTTGTTCCTAAAAATTGTATATGGCAAATAATTAGAGCTAATCATGACGATTTAGGTCACTTTGCTGTTGATAAAACTATTGAAAGAATACGATCACAATATTGGTTCCCTAAAATGAAAAACATTGTTTCTAAGTATATAAAGAATTGTATTAATTGCATTTACTTCAAAAACGTTCACGGTAAAAAAGAAGGCCATTTATATCCAATACCCAAATACGCCCGGCCATTTCACACTATACATGTAGATCATTTAGGACCATTTGTAAAAACTTCTCGCAAAAATACGTATTTGTTAGTCACAGTCGATTCTTTTACGAAATTTGTATTTATTTCTCCAGTTCGCAATACAAAAAGTAAGATTGTCATTAATGAGCTCGATAAAATATTTCAAGTTTTTGGTAATCCGCGAAGAATTATTTGTGATGCAGGTAGCTCATTTACCTCTAAGTTATTTGTTAAGTATTGTGAAGATAAAAACATAAGGAGACACGTTATAGCGACGGCAATTCCACGGGCAAACGGCCAAGTGGAACGTTATAATCGCACAATCCTGGATGCATTAAGAACAATGGGTGCTGAAACCGACAATAATAAATGGGATGTGAATATTACAAGCATCCAACAAGGCATCAATAGTACCATTAATAAAACAACCCTAGCCGTCCCTAGCGAGGTGTTCTTCGGATATCGTATTCAAATGGAGTCTGACAAGTTGGATTATGATTATGACCATCCTATCGATGTGTCCACTTTAAGGAATCAGGTCAATGATCGAATCAAAATCAATGCGGATAAACAGAAACAACTTTTCGACTCCAAACGTAAACCAGCAAGAATTTATAATATTAATGATTTAGTTGTTGTTAAAATACCTAGCCAGTCAAATGATGGAAAAAGTACTAAACTGTGCCCTTTATTGACTGGAAAACTGGGATGTCGAAAACTAGTATGAGCCACGATGTTGTCGGGTATGCATATTTTTATATTGTTTTAACTTATTATTCGTTAGGTACATTTTTTTAGAACCTAATGTAATTTTCTTGAGTTACCTATCTTACTTTAACTTAATACTTGAACAAGTAAGTCATTTTGCCTCATAAAATAATTACTAATGAAGTTGGGATTTGTAACGATATGCAACTAGGGTTGGCCAAAGGCATCGCCTAGGGAAAGTTACAAATTCTAATAGTTATTTCTTCTGTCTGATGCATTTGCTTCGAACTTAGACATTTTGACACTTGGACAATCGCCCGTTCTGTTGCAGTATTTATCCTTGTAAAATAAATCTGTAATGAATGAAGTTAGGGTTTGTAGCGATATGCAACTAGGGTTGGCCAAAGGCATCGCCTAGGGAAAGTTACAAATTCTAATAGGCATGAGTAACTAACCGCCGATGGAATAGTTACAACTGGGTCAAAGTATCAGTAATGTCTAGAGTTCAGATCTTGTCCAGCCTTTCCTCAGCTGGACATGGAATTTGTGTGTTGTTAATCTTACTTAAGTTTTTTCATTTGTTCTCAGAAAATGCACCAGACTGTGACGCAATCCGGGACTGATGCGTGCGCAGGAGGGCCGGATGTTGTCGCCACAACAGATTGTTTGATATATTTATAGTAATTGATTAGTATTGTTTAATTATTATTGATTTTTAAGAAATTTACTATATTTATAAACACTATTTTGAATGTTCATGAATTTACATAATAATATTATTTATAAAAGTCGATAAGATAGAAAATTAATTGCAATGGCAACATTTTTATTAAATACACAGTCGTTTCTATGCAACGTCAATGTAGAGGGGCGATCCCTACTATCAAACGTTTGCTGAACTGTTATCTTGCAAAGAGTCAGCCAGTTGTCTTTTGACTGCGGTCCTGAAATAAAGTATTACGCTAGATAATTGTAAATCGTGTCGAGAGTACTTAAAAGTGTCATTTAAGTGTATGTGTCTATCCGATTATCGTAACGAAAATTGTGCTAAGTATAATTATTGTTATTCCAAGTTATGACTTTAAAAGTGTATTAATTTGTCAGTGTTAATAATTGGAATAAAATAATGTAGGAATCTTTATTGAATTATATTGAGTTGGTCCTAATATGTCTTTTAGTGAATTTTACATCCCACTTCTGACACCAAAATGTAATGTTCGGGTATCGTGAGGAAGATTCTTGAGAATGACGACAACTTTACTTGTAGGAAAAATATTTTATTTATGACTACAAGTAATACAATTAACACTTCACAATAAGGAACTAGTTATGCACAGGAGGATAGTGGCGACTACTCTCTTGATGAATGACTCTCGTTGAACAACACTAGTAGAATGACTGTGGTTGAATGACTGACTGCAAAGGGTGGAGGTTGGTTTATATACACTAGACTCATTAACTAAGACGGGGATGTCTACGTGACCAATGTCGGAAACAACTCAGAGAACAGTACACAATAACAAAGTGATTAGTAATGAGTTTACCGATATTAGGATGTGAACTGCAAATACTATCGAGAACAACAACTCGTTACTGTATGTTTACAAAATACTTAGATAATTTGTTATTCACATCCTTTACATACAAATCTTGTTTTTACGAGTAAATTTCCTTACATTACACTACCTACCCTTAAACTAGGTACGAGTATCTACCCTATCTACCTAGACTCTAAATACATACAGAGGGTTAGGTAGGTACTTGCGATTAGTTTCGCTAGCTTGAAAAGTCACAACCATCCAATACGTTACTAGCATATAAAAAAATCTTATTTCCTTACTAAACAAAAGTATAAGTACCGAGTTGCGAAAGCAATACGCATCACCAACAAGATAAAAATATTCGCCTATAAATAGGCGCCGTCCCAGAACCGACAGAACCGTGCCACGCAGTGGAGTACTGTTGTTTTTCTTATACATATTGTGCTTTTACTACTTATAGAATTAAAACTAATAAATAATACTAAGAATTTAAGTTACTTGGATTTATCAAGAACTACTTGAAAATAAGGTTAGTATTTCCTTAGTGGTTTTAGTACTCTAATTATTTTAATATTTAGTCGGCCGCTAGTTTGACAGATCTGGGAATCAGTTGGTAGGTACATAGGTATCTATATAGGTGCTAAGTAATCGGTTAATGCGCGCACTGATGATTTCATACTGATTTCCAAAACAATCGAATTAGATAGGTAGCGAATAAAAATACAGTTTTATTCCACCGCGCACCGCAGCAAAAACCGTGCTATGCAGTCCGGAAGTAGTTAGGTGTGCAGCGTCTGTCTAGAACTTTAAAGGAATAATAAGCCCTAAAATAACAAAATGTGATGTACCTAGTAATTAGCTGCTTTTTAAGTTTGGACCCCATTAGTGTTATATTTAGTATAGTACTGCAATAAAGACCACGCCGTATATTGCTTGAATAACCGGCCAACTGCGTGTCAGAAGTTCAGGACACAGTGTAGGGTTCCGTAGGTGTCAACTTCCCAATGCCGATTTTGAGTTCATGTCCCACGGTTTAACGACTAAAAACGTCTAAAAATCTAAATTTCTATTGAATTTGTAAGAAATGTCCCATTTTCGAGACTATTTTATAAGTTGTTCTATAACTCTTTAAAGGTCAGCAACTGAGTGGCCCTGAAATGATGGTGCAACCGGTTATTTGTAGGGTTCCGTACCCAAAGGGTAAAAACGGGAACCTATTACCAAGACTCCACTGTCTGTCTGTCACCACACCAGGCTGAATGTCATGAACCGTGATAGATAGACAGTTTAAACTTTCAAAGATGATGTATTTCTATTGCCGCTATAACAACAAATACTAAGAACAGAATCAAAGTGGGTCTCGGTTCCAACAAATGTAATTTTTAATAGAAAATGGTACGGAATCGCAAGTCCGACTCGCACTTTGCGGGTTATTTACTGTGCTAAGGGTCCCATGTTAATTTAGTTCCTATGTGCTAAGGGTTAGTGTTGCAAGCAATAGTATGAATATCGATAACCTATCGATACTATCGTGGCCTTGAAAAACAGTCACAATATCGATAGGACTATCGATAGTATCGAATAACCGATACTATCGATTATCAATAGTTTGCAATACTATTGATGTAAGGTAAAACTATCGATACTATTTGTTGGATAGTCTATGGCTATACGATTAACTTATGTGCATTATAATTATTAACTATAGCAACACTATATATTTTTGTCGATGACTGAGGACACTGATCTATGGTCCACTTCCTTCCGTTCTCTACGTTGTCATGTCGGTCTGTGCTTGCCCTCTGCGTAATGTTATTTTATTTAACTATTATTCATTCTGTTATAATTTCTATAAATATCCATCACGACAAAGCAATGAAACAATAGTTGTATTTAAAAGTGAATACACAACCATTGAAGCTATCCAGTCTTTTATTCCGTTGGAACAGTCTGCTGCCGACCCGTCTCACTCCACACGATCCACACCTCAACACTATTGAATTTAGATAGTATCTAAATTCAATAGTATCAATAGTATCCCTGAAATGTATCGATACTATTAAATTTAGATACTATCGATAGTATCGGATGCTGTCGATAGTATCGGTTATTCGATACTATCGACAGTCCTATCGATATTGTGACTGTTTTTCA
Organism: Acrobasis suavella; assembly: GCA_943193695.1. Lineage (NCBI taxonomy): Eukaryota > Metazoa > Arthropoda > Insecta > Lepidoptera > Pyralidae > Acrobasis > Acrobasis suavella. The sequence goes on from OW971929.1 coordinate 12,939,701, forward strand.
AGGTCAACTATCGATAGTTTTGCAATGCTACTATGGGTCCCATGTTAATTTAGTTTTTCCGCAATATGGCGAGGCCCATTAACTTGTCTGTTAACCTTTAATTTGTAAACCTTACTTAGCTCTGATCGTTTTTTTTAACTTCGTTATACATACAATTAACCGCCGTGAATTTTTATATCCATATAAGGATGTCAATATTTTTTAATTTTTGACGATCTCCGTGGCGCAGTGGTTCCGGATTCGATCCTCGGTCACGGCAAAATGGAAAATGACCTTTTTCAAATTGTCCTGGGTCTTGAATGTTTATCTATACAATGTTCTTTTTAATTAAGTACAAATATTTTAAGAGGTGATTCATTCCATCATTTTAAACAACTTTTCCCAATAAATATATATCGAAATACGAAAAATTTTTTTGCATTTTTCATATTAACGATATCACGTGACTACTTCGATCTGTAAGAGAACCTAAATATTTTTTTTCGTATTTCGATATATATTTATTGGGAAAAGTTGTTCAAAATGATGGACTGAATAACCCCTTAAAATATTTGTACTTAATTAAAAAGGACATTGTATATGTATTTATTATTTATTTATTTGTGATATAATATAGTATCGTTGAGTTAGTATCCCATAACACAAGTCTCGAATTTACTTTGGGGCTAGCTAGATTGAATGGGTATCTTTTGGATAGGCATGCTTCATCCTAGTCTTCATCGCCGCTTTCCATCAGGTGAGATTGAGGACAAATGCCTAAACCAATAAATTGTAAAAAAAAAAAAAAAAAGCTCAATCAGTGTTATTTGTCCCTATATATTTATTTATATACAACAGTTTAGCTGATATAGGGAGTGGAGGGGCACAATTGACTGTAACAAAAATATTTTACAAACGGGATGTTCCCAATCGCACAAAATTTTTGAAAGTCCTATTCAATGACTACTCTACTCTACATGTATGGGAGCTACGCTAAAAAAGTTTTAAGACTTTAATTTTATTTACCACTATGTTTTTTTTAAACACTGATTGAGCAAGCCCAAAAGTATCTAAGTTCGAGACTTGTGTTATGGGATACTGACTCAACGATACTATATTTTATAACAAATACATAGATAAACATCCAAGACCCAGGACAATTTGAAAAAGGCCATCTTCCAACTTGCCCTGACCGGGGATCGAACCCGGAACCTCTGGGTGGCGGACTAGCATGGTGACCACTACGCCACGGAGGTCGTCAATGTTGGTGTGATTAAATACATTATACCAAATTACAGCTTTCTAGTATACTAATAGTCTTGCAGCAAACCCGTGAACAGACAAACAGATATGGTCAAACTATAAGCCGCATCAATCGATAAGTAGTGTTTCTTTTCTTTTTTTTTCAGATAAAATGGCAAAGGATTCACGGCATAAACAGCCAAGAAAGTTAGAGAGTTTATCTCTAAGTAAGCTGGGCGATTGGGTGGCATTACAAGCTGAAACCCGTATGGCTCCGATAGCCGCTTTAGCTCAAAAGGATATTAACGGTGCACATAAGACATTAGCGAACTATGTTAGTATCATCAGAAACCGTTTAAAAAACAACGTACCTTGGATGCTTCACGACATGCTTGCTGACGAAGTGATTCGTGCATTGTCAGACCTTTTGGAAAAAACGAAGCGATCTTTGGGGTTCAGAGGTTCGATGGGAAAGTTTGTTAGTCAAATGAATGTCATCGTCGAAATGGCAGAAGTACTATTCACCAAATATTTGACCTTTGTATCAATAGACAGTATTCCAAAGATGTTACGACACAGCTTTTATTCAAAATTGTACATGCTCACTGGGCTAGTTTACTTGAATTTTGGATCTTTATCTGGAGGCTGGAAAACAGCCGACATGGAAGAAGCTGTAATAAGATCTTTGAAAGAATTGCATAATTTAAAATATCTTTTTATAAATTATGACTGTACTGATAACATACTTAAATGTATTACAGAAAATTGTGAGCTAATCGAAAAATTAGACGTATCATGTTCAAAATGTATAACAAATGACAGCGTTCACATAATTTCCAAATTGAAAAAATTAAGAAGTATCCAGTTGTACAGAACATTTGTTAATGTTGATGGCTTTATAAAGTTACTCTTGACTTGTAATACCTTAGAAGATATAGGTCGGTGCGATGAAATTGGTTCTATATTAGAACGTATAAATTTGTCTTCTTGGGAAAAAAGGTCATTAAATTTAAAAATCTATGTTAGTCGATACTCGACATTACATCAGCTTCAGTTAGCTGTAGATATGTGCCCTAATATACGAAGCATGACTGTCTTTCATAATTCTTTGCAAAATGATCTGATGGTTCTTATTGGACTTAAAGATCTTAGAGAATTAAAATTACTATCATGTGATTTCTATGCTGATCAAGTTAAACAAGTTCTTCAAGTGAAAGGCTGTAACATAATAAGTTTATATCTTGAACACGTCGATCAAATAGACCTAAACGCCTTGATGTATATCAGCCAAATGTGTCCTTTGCTCGAAAGTTTAACTTTATATAACTGTACGCTGATACAACATACGTCTTTGTATACTAAGAAATTGGAAATACTACCTTTTAGAAATTTGAAAAGAGTTACTATAGTTTCCACATGTACAGACGCACAATTATTATTTATACTTACTAACTGTTTGATAGCTGAATTTATTCACATAGGCACTGCGGTTCAGCTAACGGATGAATTTGTTTTTAATATTTTAGAGAAAAATCCGCTAATTTATTTAAAAGAATTGCGTGTAATGCAATCAGATTTCTTAACACTTATTTCAGTAGAAAAAATTATTCAAACTTGTATGAGTTTAGAGATATTAGTAGAATTGGAAAGTTGGTCTTTATTAACAGAAAGCGATCGAGAATACATTAGAGATTACATCAAAGCTAATAACCTGAACTTAGACACTGCACCAATCAGAAGATATGATGTGTAATAAGTAATAAGATGGAATGATATGTTATCCGCAGTGACGGATTAAGAATACTTGATGCCCTAAGCAACCTACGCCTGTGGGCCCCCCTATCCGTATGTCAACTAGAATCGGTCTTTAAACCTTTACCGCCTAAAACCATTCGTTTTTTGTAAAATAAGATGTACTCCTTAGAAGTGGAGTAGGTGTGACAACAATAAATACCAAAGCATAATTTATTTACTTACCTATTGAAATGCGCCTTGCGGCTTTTTCGGGCATTGAATTCACGCAAGATAGTATTAACGTCTAATGTTGTAACATATCGGACTCTATGTATAATATCGATAAATTATCGAGCCTTTCTTGTATCATCTTTGTCCTTTTTGCATTTTTTAATATTGTAATTTTGAAAAAGAACGTGTGAGGCGGGGTCCCGCGGGGAAGGGGTGGTTTGTGATTGGCTGATCGCAATTCCGGTGAATTCGAATGGCCCATAGAATTTTAACCCAAGGAATGGCCGTTGCACTAGCGGGCTGCGAGCGGGCAAGCAACTTAAAACGCGCGAATTTTCAAATTAGTCCTAGAAACATTTTGTCCTAAGGACGGATTTTTTTGTGCTTCTTAGTTAATAATAATGCACTAGTATAAAAAAGCTGGTCAGTGAAAGTCAAAATCATACACGCATTTGCTGCCGGCCGCCGCCGACCAATTATTTGCGTTACCTTGGTGTACTACCAGACACATCAGTACCTAGCACCACTGGCAAAAAAATCTCCCATGGTACTACCAGTAGGACCACTAGTAGTACCACGGGTAAGCAGCGGTTTTCTAGAGGTGCCACCGCCGCATATTTATGTCCATAAAAAGCCTTTGCATTTGTAGCTTGTAGCAGGTAGCTTAGTATTCTAACCTTGGTGTACCTATGTACCAGGTAGGTTCGTGTATCGATGTATCTACGGGAGAGATCTTTACTCCAAAGTAATATTTTTTTTAACAAAATTAAGATTCACATACAAACGTTAGAGACAAACAGATATCCAAATAGGTACGGTTGTTCTCGTTGCTGTGTTGTGATTGGTTGACGCGGCGGTCAGGGCCGCGCCGACCCCCGGCAGCGCCTGTGTGCGAAACCTATAAAGCGCCTAAGCACAGATTAATAGTTAGCCTAAGGTGACTGGCTGCTCGTTGGCTATACTGCCTGTGGGCACCCTAACTAGCCACGAAGATGCGGCCAGGGCGCAACACAATGTGAGCAGCTGAGGGTATCGAGAGGTGCGGCTCCGGTTTCACCATCACGGGGCTTACCCCCGAGAGCGGGTTTCCCCGTTATTACGCCATTTCGTGTAAAAAACATCTCCACCCTAGTGCGTATGTTCTGCTCTTGCGACTTCAATCTGGCCGGCCAGTTGAGGTAAGACAGAGGTGGGGGGTGTGTAACTGTGTGTGTACGGTCCCCCATGAGGTCTACCTCCACATAGGGTACGTGGTGTCGCCACTCACCATCAGCTCGCCACAAGCTGCCCTGCGTTGACTGACTGCACTGGGAATCCAGTGGGCGATGGGTTTGTCATATTATTATCAAAATAATAATATCAGAACAACGCACGTAAAGCACTATGTAGTTTTACTTATTGATTTCGCAGTTAGCACTCAGGTTTTTTCTTTTTATTACAACTGTGAATAAATATTTTACGTGTTATCTTTGTAGTTTAGTTTATGTAATTTTTTTACTTAATTCTTACTACTAACGCTGTACGGAACACCTTACAGAATAACAGAACCCTAAGTTTATTTTATTGACAGTGGCGCTCAAATGCCTACACTGCAATTTCGACATTGTTTTCTTGTACCTAATTTTAAGTAAAAAATATCAAATCACTTTTATCTGTATTAGTTTAACAATGGTAGTCTTACATTATATTGGAACAATAATTGAGTCGCAATTTGCTTTTCACTTTAACCAAGCACAGCGTCCTTCAAAAGTTATCATCTATTCACAGCTATGCCATTGATTCTAGGGTATACATATCTTCAAATATTCTGCAGGTCTGAAAACTTAAATGATCTGCTTCTGAGTAGATTCTAATAATACTGATTTTTCACGAAATTTCTTTTTTCTTCACCTCTGTTCGCTCGCTGATCGGTTGGTTGTCATCACTGCTCCAAGATGAATCTGATTAATTTTAAGAGTTCAATTGATTCTGTCCAGGTAAATCTAGATAATCATATTATAAAATAAATTAAAACAAATCTTTAGAAAAATTAACAAGTTACATTTTGGCCCGGATTGATACAATTGTGTGAAAAAATTTCTTCAGCGCCTTAAAATATTTTGAAGGTTTATGTAGTGTCTAATCAAGACAACATTTTAAATAATATCTCCGTTTCCTTTTAAATGTTTTATTTCGAATGGGGGCAGCACTGGACCCCGGAAAATTCACATGATTTGGTCTCGAATGCGTAACCCCAGCAAAATGTTGCGCCTTAGAGAAATGAGAGTATTACAAATACTAGGTTCATAGTAAGCCTCAACATGTTCAAATATAGCAAAATTCGTTCATGTTGTATTTTCGAAGTTATTCGAGAAAAACTGATTTTGCTGGAGTAACGTTACCCCAGCAAGATGTTTTTCAAAGAAAGCGTTTAGCCTAGAATCAAGTATATGAAAAGACAGCTCTTAATGGGTTGTAAATGTATACCGATAGCAAAATTTGTTCATCATATACTTTTTGAGATATTCAAGATTTTGCTGGGGTAACGTTTTGCAATTTTCCATATCTCGAAAACTGTAAGTAGCAGAATTTTGAAAAAAATACTGTTTATAGGCCTTAGGTTGTTCAAATTTATTTAAATATAAGTATTCCGATACATCAACAAATATCGAAGTAATTTATTATTTAAAAAAATCGGAAAATTCCGGTTTACTCGTAAACTAGTACATTTACTAACAAATAAAAAGCAGTTTCATATACGTATGATATACCCTTCTAACGTGTACAAATTTGGATGAACAAACATTACGAGATATGAAGATATAAAAGAATTTCATCGAATTCCAAGTGGTGTGACTTTGGCCATCGAATACGCAGTTCTCTCTAAACACAAATAGATAAACTATAGTGAACATATGTGTTCATTTTGTTACAAAACATGCCTGAAAATTTCGGCTTCAAATCTCAGATGGAATAAAAGTTATTAAAAAATCAAGAAAATATCATCAATTCTCCTACAAACCGACTAAATAACGGAGGCTACGAAAAAGCGGCCGTTTCATACTTGCGGGTTTCCTACGCAAATTAGCAACCTAATAACCGATAAAAAGTACAGTCGAGCAGAATAATATTCATGTAGCCGATATTTAAAATCTTTTAAGTGTATTTACTACTAGCTTTTGCCCGCGGCTTCGCTCGCGTAGGGGTATAATTTATCAAAATCCTTTCTTAGAGGATGCCTTCATCATAGTAGCTTTATGAATGCAAAGTCTCAGCCCGATCGGTTTAAAATTGTCAAAATTTCATACAAACTTTCATCCCCTATTTTATCCCCTTGGGGGTAGAATTGATCAAAATCCTTTCTTAGCATGCCAAATTTCAGCCCGATCCGTCCAGTGGTTTGGCTGTGCGTTGATAGATCACTATGTCAGTCAGTCAGTCACCTTTGAGTTATATATATTTAGATAGATGGTGAGTATTTTTATTTTTTCATTAACTTGTTTATAATGTGTGTAATATATAGCTTAATTACTAATTATAATATTTGAAATATTGTATTGTTCAGTATACTAAGTATTTTTTACTAAGAAAAGTTAATTTACTTTTGTAAATGTGTTTGAGCTTGTACTGAAAAGCATTTAATTATTTAAGTCTAAAATTAATGATAAAAGTACACTTGTTTAATAATACTCAAATTTCCTATGATTTTCCTAGTTTAAGTTATACAATGTCCTTTTTAATCAAGTACAAATATTTTAAGGGGCGATTCAGTCCATCATTTTGAACAACTTTTCCCAATAAATGTATACAAAATACGAAAAAAAAATTTTAGGTTCTCATACAAATCGAAGTAGTCACGTGATATAGTTTGTATGAAAATTGCAAAAAAAAATTGCGTATTCCGATAAACATTTATTGGGAAAAGTTGTTCAAAATGATGGACTAAATCACCCCTTAAAATATTTGTACTTAATTAAAAAGGACATTGTATAGCATACAATTATTGTAAAATAGTAATTTGAATAAAAAATAATCATGCTTATGTATTTTCTTTATCCACCAAACGCAAGAACCTTTTTGTATGCGACTGTACTAGCAAAAAAAGACTATTATACCATTTTTTTGAGATGGTTACTTAGTCGGTTATTTAGTCGGTTTTTAGGAGAATTGATGATATTTTCTTGTTTGTTTAATAACTTTTATTCCATCCGAGATTTGAAGCCGAAATTTTTAGGCATGTTTTGTAACAAAATGAACACATATGTTCATTATAGTTTATCTATTTGTGTTCATAGAGAACTGCGTATTCGATGGCCAAAGTTACACCACTAGGAATTCGATTAAACTCCTTTATATTTTCATATCGCGTTGTAATGTTTGTTCATCCAAATTTGTACAAGTTAGAAGAGTATATCATACGTATATGTAACTGCTTTTTATTTGTTAGTAAATGTACTAGTTTACGAGTAAACCGGAATTTTCCGATTTTTTAAAATAATAAATTACTTCGATATTTGTTGATGTATCGGAATACTTATATTTAAACAAATTTGAACAACCTAAGGCCTTAGGCCTTATAAACAGTATTTTTTTTCAAAATTCTGCTACTTACAGTTTTCGAGATATGGAAAATTGCAAAACGTTACCCCAGCAAAATCTTGAATACGTGGGGCGCACTATAAGTTTCCGGAATGAATATGAAAAAATACTATTAAAGGTACAAAATTAATTTATTGTTTTTCAAAATAATCTCCCTTGGCGTCTATGCACTTTTTCATTCGATGAAACCAGTTTTGAAAACTTTTGTGCCACTCCTCTGTGGTGACCTCTGAAACGTGTTTTTCATACTCCTCGACAGCCTCTTCTGGTGATGAAAATCGTTGACCGCGTAATTGGTTCTTAATTTTTGGGAACAGAAAAAAGTCACAAGGTGCCAGGTCGGGACTGTATGCAGGATGACTCATGAAATCTACATTTTTCGCCTTCAAAAAGTCGTTTGTCTGTCTGGCCGTGTGAGAACTAGCATTGTCGTGGTGCAGGATGATACGGCGTTTACGGTTATTTTTACGGAGTTCGTCAATAACTTCCGGCAAACAAATGGTCGTGTACCAGTCACTATTCACTGTACGACGATTCTCTAAAGCAACAGTAGCCACGTGTCCAGTTTTATTAAAAAAAGAAACAATCATCCGCTTAGATGCACTTTTCACGCGCGCCACTTTGGTTGGTTTCGGCTCATCTTGAAAGACCCATACGCTCGATTGCTGCTTTGTTTTGGGATCGTAGCAATAAATCCATGTTTCGTCACCTGTTACTATGTCCCACACCAAATTTGACGCACCTTCGTTGAATCTGGTAAGCATGGCACTGCACCAAGTGACGCGGTCCGTTTTTTGAGCCTCGGTCAAGTTGTGTGGGATCCACCGCGAGCACAGCTTTCTCACACCCAAATGTTTGTGTAGGATTAATTGTATTTGACTCATGCCTATTTCTAAGAATGCGCGAATTTCATGGTAGGTCACATGCCTGTCTGTTTCAATCATACGGCGCACAGCATCGATGTTTTTGTTGGTCACAGCGGTGGACGGCCGACCATCGCGAGATCCGTCACTGAGATTGATACGACCACGCTTGAATTCTGCAAACCAGCTATAAACAGTTGTCTTGCATGGTGCTTCATTGCCAAAAGCTGTTTCAAGCCGAGCGATGCTCTGTTGAGCTGTCAAATTACACTTAAAATCGTAGAAAATCATACTAGGAAAATTTTCCCGAGTTAAATCCATGTTGATGCAGACACACAATTTTTTAAATGGCGCCACAAGGTAAAAACAAAAGACAGTCAGATTAAACAAACTGCATTCTACAGCCAAAGAGTTCTATTTTCAAATGTTGCAATAAATTTTTAAATATTGTTTATGTAAGTGGCCAGTTCCGGAAACTTATAGTGCGCCCTATGTATCTCAAAAAGTATAAGATGAACAAATTTTGCTATCGGTATACATTTACAACCCATTAAGAGCTGTCTTTTCATATACTTGATTCTAGGCTAAACGCTTTCTTTGAAAAACATCTTGCTGGGGTAACGTTACTCCAGCAAAATCAGTTTTTCTCGAATAACTTCGAAAATACAACATGAACGAATTTTGCTATATTTGAACATGTTGAGGCTTACTATGAACCAAGTATCTGTAATACTCTCATTTCTCTAAGGCGCAACATTTTGCTGGGGTTACGCATTCGATACTAGCTCAACGATACTATATTTTATAACAAATACATATATTAAACATCCAAGACCCAGGACAATTTGAAAAAGGCCATTTTTCCAACTTACCCTGACCGGGGATCGAACCCGGGACCTCTGGGTGGCGGACTAGCATGGTGACATTGGTGACCACTACGCCACGGAGGTCGTCGTAGTATATAAAATAAAACATCTGTATATTACTCAAGGATATTTATTTAGTGATATGAATTTTTCAATAATTATGTAAGGACAGTCAGTCAACAATAAAAGTCAAAGTCGATATCATGTCGACGTTGACGACCTCGACGACCTCGACAACCATGACGACAATGAGCTAAGCAGATATTTTTCTAATGGGGATTTTTACAACTATGTAAATAAATATAAACTATAGGTAGAAGGCTAGTAGGTAATTATGTACTTTTTGCCCGTCAGTGTATAAAATACTATTTGCCGTATTTTATCATCATGATCATTTCAGCCGCATAACGTCCACTGCTGGACATAGGCGTCTCCCAAGGATTTCCAAAACGACCGATCAAGAGCGGCCTGCATCCAGCGCTTTCCAGCGACCTTGGTCAGGTCGTCTGACCACCTTGTGGGTGGGTGTCTTACGTTTCACTTGCCAGTACGTGGTGGCCACTCGAGAACCTTTTTGCCCCATCGGCCATCTGTTCGTCGCGCTATGTGTCCCGCCCACTGCCACTTAACGAACTAATCCGCTGGGCTACGTCAGTGACTTTTGTTCTCCTACGAATTTCCTCATTTCTGATTCGATCACTTAAGGAAACACCGAGCATAGCCTTCATAGCGCGCTGAGCGACCTTGAGCCTTCTTATGAGACCCATAGTAAGGGACCACGTTTCAGAGCCATAAGTCATCACTGGTAACACACCTTGATTAACCCTTTCACCGCGAGACTTTATATCAGTTGCCGTGCCCCCAGCGCGAGGGGTATGAAATCTAAAATAAATACCTACAACCAAAAACGGATGTGGATATTTAAGTCATGTTCAATACAAGCGGTTTTTTTTTTGTCGGAAATATCCGCCGCTCGCGGATTGGGCACGACAATGTTTGTCGGATAAATCCGACGTTCGCGGTGAAGGGTTAAACACTTTCGTCTTGAGGCACTGAGGTATTTTGGACGAGAAGACACTGCGTAGCTTCCCAAACGCTGTCCAGCCGACTCGACTACGACTTCGGCCGAGTGGGATTCGTCGAAAGACCTCTTCCTCGAAGCTGGAACTTCCTGCCTGGATCAATTCACCCAGGTAGAAATACTAGTCTACAGTTTCGAGGATGGAGCTCCCAAAACAAACAGCGCGACATGGACATAAGACATTACTTTCGTCTTGTCCATGTTCATTTTAAGGCCCACTTGTCAGGAATTTCAATTTAGGTCTCCAAGCATAGTATTTAAGTCTTCCATCGATTCTGCCATGACAACGATATCGTCGTTAAGTCGAAGGTGAGTGATATACTCGCCATTGATGTTGATGCCAAATCCTTCCCAGTCCAGAAGCTTGAAGGCATCTTCCAGTTGAATGGTGAACAGTTTCGGAGATATAACGTATTTACTCGAAAATTATTCAAATGAATTAAAAAAGCCTTCATTTATTATTCGTAGAAGTGGACGAAGGATTTATTCTCGAATATACTTCGCAAATAATCTTATCATGAATGATTTTTTATTTAAATGAAAAATTATTTTTATAATGCTCAACTCTGTATAGATTAATGTGATACATAGTAATGACTCAGTAAACCATATTTTTTAATTTGAGCAAGTTTTCCTAAAATTAAGAACCTTTCGCTATAAGACCCTCATTGAAATATGGCATTCCCAACAAAATGCAATTATATAATTTATTTTAAATTTTGCCACCTTTCATAATTCTTTAAACAGAAATGTCCTTTTTGCACATAAACAGGTTTAAATTATCATAAGGCTCTAATACAGAGGTTCCCAAACTTATTTTGTCGAACGCCCAATTAAAACAATCAGTTATTTTGTAGCGCCCCCCATTTTTTTCACCATAAAAACCTGAATCACATATTTGTCTTGCCTGTAGTTTAATTCAACCTATATTCTAAATTAGACTTTTTTACAAGAGAGAGCAATAATAATACATACACCAGTATATTAGAGTATCTTTTATAAAAAAAATAACAATAATCAACATTGTTAATTTTAAATAAAAAATAGCAATAATAATACAATTTTACAATAATAAAGAGTATCGGAAGTGGGGACCTCACCTGCGAAACTTAAAAACACGAAATTTTTTCAGTGTTTGATTCCTTTAACGATATAAATAGCTTGTGAACGCATTAAAATAATAAATATTAATTACATTTTTAGTTTATATTTGTACAATAAATAAGGATATAAATATGAACTAATAAATGGATGTTGTGTAGTAAGAGGATTTTAATTTCAGTGAATTTTAAAATATGAAATAGCTGAAGTTATAAATCACTCATTGCTTAAATCACATCAGCACCCCCCAACTTTATTCTGGGCCCGTTACCTTAAAGCCTCCAGCGCCCACAAGGGGGCGTTATCGCCCACTTTGGGAAAGACTGCTCTAATATGTTCTTTTTAGGGTTCTGTACATAAAGGGTAATAACGGTAGGTCACCAGACTGTATCTCATGTACCGTGATAGCTAGAAACTTGAAATTTTTACAGCTGATGTATTTCTGTTGCTGTTATTACAACAAATACTAAAAACAGACTAAAGTAAATTATTTAGTGGGGCTCCCAATCAACACACATGATTTTTTTATAGATAATGGTATTGAATGCGAGTCTGACTCGCACTTGGCCGATTTATTGTGAGTTATGCAATAAACCCATTTCCAAACATTCTGCATAGTAAACATTATTGTCTTATCTCTCACATAGTTTATTTTGCAAGATAAAACAAACAAAATTGTCCTCCTCCCCTCATGGCATGAATCTAGGGAGACGTCCAGTCCATGTGGATCAATCTTCTTCAATGAATTGTTGACTCAGGTACAATTACACAGTAGAACTATCTTGCTTTGCAGGAGGATTATTTGGTACTAATGCAAACATGTACACGGGATAAATTCCATTAGGAAAATTTGTTTGTTTAGATTGCTTAATTCTCTTCAAATTGGCAGACCTAAATAATTTTAAGAATTTCTTTAAAGACCTGGTCACTGATGAATCTGCTTCATCCTTTTCTTCTTTTCCCGATGAAGTCACATTTTCTTTAATCACAATAACACCATTCTCCGCCAAGGCATTCCTAAAGAAAATAGTAGGATAAAACCTTATAATTAAGGACTGCATATATATTATAATGATATATTTTTCTTCTATTATGATCTTGATTGCAATTTACAAAGTATAGGTACAATGAAAGCAGTTAAATAGATATCTTACCTACACCGTACTAAATATGAAACTAAGTCATCATCTGTGAGATAACCAAGGACCCATTGGTTCCAAATAACATCATATTTCTTATCAGGTTTAAATTCCTGTAGACCTACTTTGTATAAGGTGCCTAATTTCGTTTTCCTTTCTCCAACAAATTCTGGAATTGTCTTGATAAATTTTTCATCCGGTTCAATCACATCAACAGATTGAAAATAAGGAATTAATACATGCTTTGTTATTCTACCTATTCCTGCACCACAGTCTAGTGCTGAGTTGGTAGCCGGTGGATTTTGTAGCGAAAATAATGCTTTCAATAAAATTATGGATCCTTCAATATCCACTTGTGATATAAATCCAAATCCTCCGAGTACTCCATCAACAGTAGGAGGCACATCCGCCCAGTATTCTAAAGATTTTTCGTAACAAATTCCATGTTTTTCGTTCATTGTAAGGTTACTTCGTCTCGTGTAAATTTATGTCTTAGGTATGTCATTTATTGAGGAAATGGGTATAAAAATAATGACTCTTGACTGAAGTTGGCAGTTATTATTGGCACGGGATGTCAGCTAAGAATATCTCACAATCCTGATCCTGAACATTCGAATTATTCCATAATTTTTTTTTCACAAAATACAAATGTATAATTATTTATAGATAGGAAGGTAACTAAACTTTTCTTTTGATTTGAGTCAATATGCTAGGGATGCCCGAATCGAACTTTTAAGCGCGCTCCACACTTCGCGCGACATCCTCGCCGAGAATCTCGGCAAGAATTTTAGCGATGATCTTGGCGAGAACTTCTTTGGGTACACACTCGCAAGGTTCTCAATACAGTTCTCGCGCTCGATGACGATGGACGTAGAATTATCTGTTGCGACTAGTTTATTGCTATGCGCATTTGCATGTTATAATTACCTACGCTTATATTAAAGATAAGAAACAAATTAAAAATAAGTTACTTTCATACCCTCTATAGCTTGCTAATAACTTTTTATTGATGTCTTTGACGGGTAATTTCATCAAGGTCTTAATACGCTTGTAGCCACTACATCAAGCTGAAAATACATCTCCATTTTTGGCCATCAAACACTAGCATTCGCCCGCGCCGTTGGTCATTACCAAATTAGGAAATCGAATAGGATCCAGGAGCAGTAGCGTGCCGCGCCATCCAATCACAACACAGTAACGAGAACCCAACCGTATAAGGCCATTGTTTTGTCTCTTATCGAGTGTATATAAACCCAAATTTTGTAAATTAATTATTTATTCGACTTTTTACTAAGGAGCTAAGAACACGCTATTTTATTTAACCCCTGTATACACGTAACCTACTTACACACACCTCTGCCATTTGCCACTCATCGTGTTTTTTCAGTATATTTTTATTTTTATATTTTTATTTATATCTTTTAAATTTGTATTCAAAATAATCGTTGTGGTATCGTTTAGTTAGTATTCCATAACACAAGTCTCGAACTTACTTTGGGGCTAACTCAATCTGTGTGATTTGTCCCTATAAATTTATTTATGAAAATCGGTTCCGCTTGGAAATATTCTAAGACTATCAGTTCTAGCTCGTTCGCCCAAATTCCACTCATATTGATGCTCAGTCTCATTAATTACTGCACACACCTGTTCTAATCGGAGACTCGCTCGCTACTGAGAAACTTGCGAGTGTGGAGTGAATACAAGTTCTCGCGTTCTTGACTCTTTTGTCTCGTGCCAAAAAACCGACAAAAATTGGAGAACAAGGCAAGAACCTGCGAAGAATATGCGAATCGATTCCACATTCTCACTTCTCATGTTTTTCTCGCGAGATTCTTGCGTGAGTGTGGAGCGCCCTTTAGACGATTGATTCACGGCAATACGATCTGCCAATTTTTTTGATCGTTTCAATAGGATGCGATCTACGCTCAGATCGTATGCCTGGAAGTTCGTATCGTATGAAAAAATCTCATCATCAAAAAACAAAAATAATGCAAACTAAACAATATTTATGATCCATGATAAACTAACATTTTAGTAGAAACGATGTACTCATCTATCAACAACAAAGTAAGATACAACTTTGTTGATATAGTTTCGAGTTACCTACCTCAGACTGTGGCAAGTATGAAATATGAAATGAAGATATGTATGCATATTTTGTTTTGTTTATTTAATACTGCCGCGAGAACATTAGAATAATATTTTTTGTTCATTGTTGATAACACTACGATTGGATACGAAGTGTTTTAGTAAGCGCCAGTGACACATTGTTTTCGGAATATTGTTTTAATCATAAAATCAAGTGTATGGAACTTTTTTATTAGATGTGACATGGGTGGACAGTGCAAATTATGTAAATAGCATGTTAAAACTAAAGGAAATACCACGAATTTAAAAAATCATCTCAAAAATGAGTGGGAGTCCTCTAAGCATGTGTAGAAATGTGTGAAATGGTTATGTTATGCAATATTAAATGAATATATCTATATATCATAGAATAAATAACAAATATTAAAATGACTAATGCTTTCCATATTAAATATGCAGATTTTTTCTTATTTGATGTCTGTTTGCTTATTATAACATATAATTAGGTCTGCAAACATTTGCCAGCAAAACATATAAACTTAGACCTGTCAATTCTTATGTTCCCCTATAACGGGTAGATACGGATAAATATCCGGCATACTATTTTATGCAAAATGTTATAACAAGTTGAAGGAAGATCGAAGAACACGTTTATACGAATATCTTTTGTTACGAAACCAACCCCGTAATCAGTAGTTTTGGATCCTGGATGAGCAGTCAAAATAAATGTGCTCTCCATTTATGTATGAGGGTGGGTGCTCATATATTGACATCGCATTTGATCTGTATCTACTTATTTCAACATATAATTAGGTCTACAAACATTTGCCAGCAAATAAAGTAAACTGAGACCTGTCAATATATATATTCCCATTCAACGGGTAGAATCGGGTAAATACCTGGTATATTTAAGAAATGTTATAACGAGTTGATGGGGGATTGCAAAACTCGTCAATACGAATATTTATTGTTTCGGAACCAACCCCGGAGTCAAAAGTTTTAGCTCTTGAATGAGCAGTCAAAAACATCTTCTCACCCTATATTTTTCAGGGCGCTCATATATTGACAGTGAATTTAATGTCCGTTTGCTTATTTTGACATATTATGATGTCTGCAAATACTTGTCAGTAAAAAATATAAGCTTAGACCTGTCAATACGTATGTTCCCATACAAAGGGAAGATTCGGATAAATACCCGGAATACTATTTTGTTGAAAATGTTACAACGAATTGATGGGTGATCGATGAACTTGTCAATACAAATATCTTTTGTTCCGAGACGAACCACGAATCAGTAGTTTTGGCTCTTAAATTAACAGTAAAAATATACTTCTCTATATTTTGTATAAAGGTAAGGCTCATTCGAGTATATTGACATCGCATTTGACCTGTATTTACTTATTTTAAAATTTAATTAGGTCTACAAACATTTACCAGCAAATCATGTAAACTTAGAACTGTCAATATATATATTCCCAAATAACGTGTAGATTCGGGTAAATACCCGGCACACTATATTATAAGAAATGTTATAACGAGTTGATGGTGAACAGCAGAACTAGTCAATACGAATATCTTTTGTTCCGGGATCATCCCCGAAATCAGTAGTTCTGACTCTTGAATGAGCAGTTAAAAACATCTTCTTACCTTATATGTATGAAGGTGGTGCTCATATATTGACAGCGTATGTATGTATGTAGATATAAATCAATTTCGGTTATTTACTTAATGGGAAACCCAATTTTATAGTAGAAGTATCAAATTATCTGTTTGAATCCCAATTTTTTTCTAATTTAACTGATTTTAATTTATACCCGGTATAAATTCAAAACGGGTGGGTAAAAATAGGTATAAATGGGTATTTACCCAAGCCTCGGGTTTTTACCGGGTAGATGGCCATCTCTAGCTAGACTCTAGCGACAAAAAAAATCTAGCAACTATTCTAACGACTTCTAGAGTTTAAATAAAAAAATAAAGAATTATTATTATTTTAACTATCTTCATGAACTATGGAAAGATCTCAGTCCACAAATATATCTTGACCGACCAACAAAATCTCATTCATATTATTAACGATTGTCCTAATGATGAATAAATAAACTTTTTCATCATTTTCAGTATTTTTGATTTGTGAAATAATTACTTTTCATTTGGTGAAAATAAATAATTTCTTGACTGTTCGTTTGTTCAATATTTTTTTTTTATATAATTTTCAATTTTTTCATACAAATATTATTCTGTGTAAGTAAATAAAATTATTTTCTTTTATTCGAACAGACCAAAAAACTGTTCGACATTCTACCGTGCGTAAAACAATATAGAATTAGAGGTATGTGAAAGAATTGCGCTCAGTTTCTATCTCTAGCGCTCAGTGTACTTTGATCATTTTTAGCGACTTCTAGCGACTTTTGATCTTTGCCCATAGCTACATATAGCGACTTTTCAAGCGTACGTTAGCGACTTTTTGATGCGTAGAGTTGGCAACACTGATTTTATTGTGCAATATATGTTAGTTAGTGCTTGGACATACTATATAATTTGTGGTTAGTGCACTCAACGAGATTTTAAAACGGATGTACTGTTATTTGTTATACATAAGTTTATTACCTCCATAATTTTGCATATAATTCAGTGTCGCGGTCGCCTTTTATTCATAGTCACCACAAACTATTCACATGTCGGTTTTATCTGGGTTTGAACTAATATTTATATTAATATCCGTATTTTTAAAAAACGCAAGTTCCGTTATTTATGACAAAAATGGATACATTGTTTACTGTCCATGCATGGGTAAGTCGTACCTTTTGAATTCCAGATATCCAATGACTTCCTTCCAGCCTCCCAACAAGCCGGTT
Organism: Acrobasis suavella; assembly: GCA_943193695.1. Taxonomy (NCBI): domain Eukaryota; kingdom Metazoa; phylum Arthropoda; class Insecta; order Lepidoptera; family Pyralidae; genus Acrobasis; species Acrobasis suavella. The sequence continues at coordinate 12,957,458 of OW971929.1, forward strand.
TCAGTAAAGGCTTTAGGACTAGGCTACCACGGACCACATTCACACGCTGTGGCAGGTTATAGAGAAGACAAGGGAGTTTAAGCGGCCGTTATGCTAGGGGTTCGTGGACCATGAACAAGCCTTTGATTCGATCGAAACATGGGCCGCGCTATAGTCTCTTTGACTATCGTTATATCGAAGTGTTGAAGTGCTTATACAGTAACGCCACATGTAAGTCCGAGTACAGGAGCAGTGCACGAGGGCTATTCCACTGCAAAGAAGTGTAAGACAGGGAGACGTTATATCTGCGAAACTGTTCATCGTTACACTGGAAGATGCCTTCAAGCTTCTGGAATGGGAAGGATTTGGCATCAACACCAATGTTGAGATGTCACTCACCTTCGATTTGCTGACGATATCTTTGTCATGATAGAATCGATTGAAGACTTAAGTACTATGCTCGGAGACCTAAATCGAGTTTCTCAATTGGTGGGCCTTAAAATGAACATGGACAAAACGAAAGTAATGTCGAATGTTGAGAGCTCCACCCTCGAAGTTGTAGACCAGTATATCTACCTGGGTCTATTGATCCAGGCAAGAAGTTCCAGCTTCGAGGAAGAGATCTTTTGACGAATCCGACTCAGCTGGGCAGCGTTTGTGAAGCTACGCAGTCTCTTCTCGTCCAAAATACCTCAGTGCCTCAAGGCAAAAGTGTTTAATTAATGTGTGTGATGACTTATTGCTCTGAAACATGGTCCCTTACTTTGGGTCTCATAAGGAGGCTTCAGTTCACTCAACGCACTATGGAGAGGGCTCTCAGTGTTTTCCTACGTGATAGAATCAGAAATGAGAAAATTCGTAGAAGAACAAAAGCCACTGACATAGTCCAGTGGATTAGTTGAAGTGGCAGTGGGAGGGACACATAGCGCGACGAACCGGCCGAATGCAGGCCGCTTTAGATTGGTAATTTTGGAAATCCTTGGGAGAGGCCTATGTCCCGCAGTGGCCCTTTTGCGGCTGAAATGATGATGAATGACTTCAAACAAAATTAGTAACATGTAGGTAACTACTGAATATGATGTGTATTTTTTATACTTGATCAAACAAAATCTGTGGATATGAGACGAAATATTATCAATAAAAAACTGAAAAAAAAAATCTTTACTAAAAAAAGTGTACACTTTAATTTAATATTTTTGTAATGGTCATGTTTCGATCTTTATTTTATTCTCTTTATGTAAACGGTGTATTTTCTTCAAAGTTGTTTCATTTGAAAACTACAAAGTTGAAGAAGCTAAGAAAGTAAAAAAATATTAACAATACCAAAAAGGAAATTAGTTAAAAAAATTATTGACGAAAAAATTTAGGTGCCTCGATTTTTTAAATAACTAACATAACTTTTTTTTTGTTTAATAATATAATATTTCGATAATATATATGGATAATATTTCGTCTAATATCCGCACATTTCATTTGATCAAGGCTAACAAAATACACATTGTATACGTCAATGCAAGCAAATATCCATTGATGATTTGATGTAAGTACATGTAAGTTGAGTTGAAGTAAGGAATTAGAGTAACTATTATATTGATTTGTTAATAGATTCAGGTGGTACTTTGTGGAAGTCAAAGTCACATTTGAATTACTTTGTGTGATTCCGCCACCAGTTAGTTCATGCAAACTATCACATATATATATAATGATATATATATTTGTATATATTCAGATTAATCATTACATAATATTTTTAACCTCTACTTGTCATACTTTAGCTCTTTGTACCACAGTCATGCCTGGATAATGAGAGGTTTTAATTCTTGACCAGCATAAATAACTTAACATTTTGTTTAATCTTGCACTGTTTAATGTAAAATTAATCTCCATACATTTATAAACTTTTTAATGTTCTTTTTTTGCAGGCAGATTTGGCAATCAAGCAGACCATTTCCTAGGTGCTCTGGCTTTTAGTAAAGGCCTAAATAGAACATTGATATTACCTCCTTGGGTAGAGTATAGATATGGAGAGCCAAAGTCTATTCAGATTCCTTTTGATACATATTTTAAAGTTGATTCCCTATTGACATATCACAGAACTGTAACTATGGAATCTTTCATGGCAGATATAGCACCTGTTATTTGGCCAAGCAATGAAAGGATATCCTTTTGCTATACTAAAAGAGCAGGAGAGGAACAGGACAGTTGTAATGCAAAATCAGGAAATCCATTTGGACCATTTTGGGATACTTTTAACATTGAATTTATGGGATCAGAATTTTATGGACCTTTGAATTATGATGCACATAACAAAGATATGATGAAAAAATGGAAACAAAAATATTCACCTGGAGACTGGCCAGTTTTAGCATTTACTGGTAAGTAAATGTATGCTAGTGATAAATTCTCAAGTGTCTTTATTATACATTATTCTTATTTTTATTAGGCACAAGACATAGCAAGCGTCCGGGACGTGCGCCCGCGGCGCGCTTAGTTAAATTGGGTAGTCAACTAAACTATGACAATGTTGCAGGTGCCTTTAATCGAAACTATAGACCATTTTAAGAAAACTATTTGAATAAAAAAATTCTGCGAGTTATCAGAATTTTTTAACATAATTTTAAACATTTCACCGAAAGTGACGACACACAGCAATCAATGTGAACATTATTTCTTTGCCTACACCAAAAAAATACAAAGACGTCTGTCAACTGTTAACGTCATGAGGGAAAAATGAGATATTGATGTAGGAAACCTATTTTTGAATACGGGAGGAAGATAACTAAACAGTCATCATTTAATATACAAAAAATCTGATATTTTCTAAGTTTTCTGCGTGAAAGAATATTACCTATTTATTGGCATTGCTAACGCGGTGGTTTCAAATAAAGGGTATAATGTTATTTCGTGATTTACTGCTCTGCCACAAAGTCGGTCTTAGTGCGGGTCTTAAAGGAACGTCTGTGTTTTGCTGATTCCTGCATTCAAAAATAGAGGTATCCAGTAAACTGAAGATGACAGTGACAGAACAGTAGTGATAGACTGACAGTACGCCAACAAAAGTATAGCCAACATTACTCAAAAAACATCTTCATCGTGACGTCACACTCTCAAATAAGCTTGACCTTGCCTAAAAATAAAGGTCATTGGGATTTTCGCATATATCTAAATAAGTACGACCTTATTTCAAAATCTGATTAAAGAAAGCTTCTCCTTGAGGCTATTTCTCGCCATAGTATGCAGGGCTGGATTAACCCTATCAGGCCCCTAGGCAGTGCCATTCTCTGGGCCCCTTTCCTTTTCCCCTTTACTTACTTTTTAGGTTTCCGTACCCAAAGGGTAAAAACGAGACAGTCCCGTTTTTACCCTTTCGGTACGTCCCGTCGGGACCCTATTACTAAGATTTCGCTGTCGGTCTGTCCGTCCGTCTGTCACCAGACTATATCTCAGGAACTGTGATAGCTAGATAGTTGAAAATTTCACAGATGAAGTATTTCTGTTGCCGCTATAACAACATATACTAAAAACAGAATAAAATTTAAGGGGGGCTCTTATACAACAAACGTGATAAACGTGATTTTTTTGCCGTTTTTTGCTCGATGTTAGTAACGGCAACAGGTAGACGTTTGAAATATTCACAGAATATTTAGTTGTATATTCACATTAAAATAAATAATATAGATAATTAAGGGGGGCTCCCATACAACAAACGTGATTTTTTTGCCGATTTTATAGATAATGGTACGGAACCCTCAGTGCGCGAGTCCGACTCGCACGTGGCCAATTTTTAAAATACATTTTTTCTATCACAAAAGTCGAGTCGAACAGATTGACTCCTTACTCCTTTAGTATTCTGTTACTTCAATGTCTTATGTGATATCATCGATGAAATATTACTAGTATAGATTGCTAACCACGTACATTGAATCTGTACCTCCCCAAATTTCGCTTATATCTAGATGGCGCTACTGAGTAATATTCGTTATAGGTTGCCATAAAAATTCCGCAGCAGAAAAGTGTCGCTGCCATCGTAGTTTGAACAACATACTAGTTAGTTAACATTTAGAGAACTAGATGGCACCACCATCTCTACAACACAAACGATCATTCGATTTATATTAGTAGACATCACACACGCACCGACGACTATGAAATTATTTTTCATCTCATCTACTCGAAAAACGATGTTTTTTTTCTCCCAAAACATTTGGAGCTTACTGCTTATTCTCTCGGGACTAAAAAATGAAAAATATAATCTCTAGGGATCAAAACCAGTTTGAATATTAAACACGAGTGTAATCTTAAATCTATGTAGAATTAAACATAATGATGGCAGTTCAGCAAAAAAAAAGAAAAATTTTGTTTTAAAATAATAAATAAATGGGACAGACGTCGTGATTTTTTAAATTTGGAATACACATTGTCGTCAACATGAATGAATGTAGGTAAACATTTCGATATTTTTCGCTTCGGAAAAAGAAATAAGTACCTATAAATCTTTTGTGCGTATGTTTGTAATTAAACTTCTCCTAAATGGCTGGACCGAAATTGATGAAATTATTGTGTGTGTTCAAGTGGATTCGAGAATGGTTTAAATTTACAAAACGGCTGGACCGATTTTGATGAATCCTCAAACAAATCGGAGCGTGCGTGTGACGTCATAATGCTAATCCATTCACCTACTCTATAGCGTAAAGAGATGTCGAACCTTAGAGGTTACCGTGCTTATTTCGTACCATTATGTACAAATACTACAAAAGGAAACCCCCGAAAAAAGTTTTTAAAAAGTTCCACATGGATGAAAACGACGAAATAAATGGCGTCAAGCAGTATGCGCTGAACTCATCCCAAAACAACATCAATTTTGGAAGAGCTCGGGGGCGAGGGGAACAACGCATTTCTAGCGATCCGGGTGAGGTTCGCACTTGGATGGGTGACCACAAGTACCATAGCACTTTATCGAACTTCTCCGTTCTTCGCAATGCACGGGCTTTTGGTCCGAGCTGTTATTGTATGACAGTCGTCAAGTTATGTCAGATGCCTTTAGGCAGCTTGAAAAATCTGACACCATTTTCAGCCACTTTTTTATACGATAATTTTTCAAAACTAAAAACCGACTTCATCTCAAAACTAAGTACATAACACAACACCGATTTTGATGTAAAAATGTTAGAGAACCAGATCTAATTAATGTAAAACATGTTTTTAGACTAAAATATGGCGAAGTCTGACACATTTTTTTTATAAACATCCATGAGTACCTACGTGTAAAAATACTCAGTATCGATATATCGAAAACGTAATCACGGTGATCTTAGATTATAATCTAAATAATTTCAAAACAATTATTTACTAGTCTTAATAAAAAAAAGACGGGTTGCACTCCGGGAGTGCTGGCAGAAGTGAAAACTTGAATATTAACGATGTGCATTTTTGATATTTTGGAATGGTAAGGGAATAATTTTGCACGAATTGCTTTAAGTATCAGTATAAAAGTACTATCATTTATGTGGTAGAATACAATATTTATTTATTGCGCTATCGTACACAAACATGACAATTTGTATTACATTAATTAAACACTTTATATACACGAATTTTACGAATACACAGCAGTGTGGCCACTACACAGACGGTCGAGCCATCAGCTGTCACTGTCACCATCCATGGATGCGCGTGGCACGCTGTAACATAAACACACACAAACACGCGCAAGCGCCCTGCGCCGCCTAAATGAAACAGCAGGCGCAGGCATACATTTTCGCCGCGCCGTAGAAAGAGAGGGGGATACTTCCTCTCCTACGCCGCGCCGGCTGTCTACTCTCCATCCGTCTTACGAATTTTCGATCAGGGTCACTTGTCCTGACGCCCTGACGCACGTTTAACATTTTTTACCCATTACAAAGAAAGTGTACAACGCCGCTAAAGAAGTTTTCACTTCAAAAATGAAACAAATGATGTCCTTATTAATGAATCCAACACATTTATAATCAAAATATAAATTTTGAAATATCTCACGTAAGATAAGGTTAGGAGGGAGGAGTTCGACGAAAATTTACGATAAACTAGGGGGGCGAAAAATCCTCAAAAATGCCTCGCGTAATTACTAATTAGTAATCGCGCACAAAGGGTTTCGTACCATTATCTATAAAAATCACATTTATTGTATGGAAGCCCCTTAAATATATGTTTTATTTATTTATTTTTATTTTATTTACAAAATTCATGTACACAAAATACAAAAATAGGAACGTACAAAGTAAGAACATTGAGTACATAGGTACTGCTTATTTCATAAGAAATCTCTTCCAGCAGACCCAGGATAGGAAAAGAGAAGAAAACAGGTAATAGTAGGCGTGTACAAAATAGACTCAAGTTAAATACAAATACATAAAATAGGTACTTATCTAAAAGTTAAAACATACACATACATATTATATAATACATAAACTAAAATATACCTAACTATAAATGTAAATAAATAAAATTATATATAAGTATAGAATAAATAAACCTATATACTATATACCATTCATTACGTTAAGGAAAGATAATACTCTTTTACTCGCTTCCTAAAAACAGAAAATGATTTGGAGTCTCGTATAGTATGTGGTAGTGAGTTCCATAATTTCACCGCTTGTACAGAGAAGGAGTGGGAATAGCACGCAGAAGTATAGTCAGGGATTCTAAGTACGGTTCTAAGGTGGGACCTACAGAGCACATTAGACGGACGGGCAAAAGAAAACCGATCACGTAGATATGTAGGATAAGTAGGGTTGTACAAAATTTTGAAAAGGAGACATAGGATTCTATGGTTTCTACGCAAACGAATAGGGAGCCACTCAAGTTGTTTGCGGTATTCAGACACATGATCAAACTTTTTTAATCCAAATATGAACCTTAAGCATAAATTTTGCAATCGTTCTAGCTTGTTCAGTAGCTCCTGTGTAGCATCTAAATAGCAGGAATCTGCATAATCAAGGAGTGGCAGTATGAGGGACTGGCATAAAGATACTTTGGTTTCAAAGGGCAAAAAATATTGAAGTGTTCTGAGACTATGAAAGGAAAAATATACTTTGCGACTAACTTCAGTTATATGCGCAGTCCAACTCAGCGTCGGTTCAATTAAAACACCTAAATTTTTGGCAGTCTCAGAGAATGCAATAATGGTACCATCCAGAATCAGAGGAGGAACAGTGCTATGGTCAATGGAATTTCGTGCATACCGACTCCCAAGGAGCATGGCTTGCGATTTTTTTGGATTTACTAATAAACCAAATGATTTAGCCCATTTTATTCTGTATTTAGAATTTTTTGTTATTGCGGCAACAGAAATACATCATCTGTCTGTAAAAATTTCAACTGTCTAGCTATCACGGTTTATGAGACACAGCCTGGTGACAGACAGACAGACAGCGGAGTTTTAGTAATAGGGTGCCGTTTTTCGGGTTCCGTAGTAAACAAGGAACCCTTATAGTCTGTCTGTCTGTCCGTCCGCGGTTTTTTACGCTGAAAACGTGGTAAAATAAAATACTAAGAAAAATATTTTTCTAGGGTAGCTCCCATACAAGTAAAGTGAAAAGTATTTTTTTTTCTCGACTGACCAATGATGTGGGGTATCGTTGAATAGGTCTCAAAAATATTATGAGCTTTTGAACACCGTTTTTAGATTGAGGGATCCGTTTTTGAAATATTTGAAGTCTCCCCCCCCCTCTATCTGCTAAACGGTTAAATAAGGATACGTGAAAAAAATCACAGCTATTGGTAGTATATATATTATAATATAAAAGAAAATTTAGTACAAATACAATAGAAAATTAGTTTTTAGACGTTTTCAGTGGCATGAACTCAAAGTTGGTATTCGTAACTACGGAACCCTACGCTGCGGCCCGATACGCACTTGGCTAATTTTAACCCTTTAGTTACGGAACCATAAAATTAACGTGAGTGTCGACACTTGGTTGGAACGAAGGTGCTTTCGTAGTAAAGACGGAAAAAAGTGACGGAAAAATCTTAAAAGTTTTTATTAATAATATAATAACAATAATAAATTAAAGAACAATAAAATTAAAAAATGACAAAAAGCCAAAAAAGCTTAAAAAAGAATATTGACTTAAGTTAGAATCGAACCAGGGTTACCGTGAACATCGACCTTCAGTTGGATTCTCTGTCAACTGAGCTATGGATCCAATAATTATTATTGTGAAATTACTTTTCAGTTGTATTCATGATGGAAAAATTGTATTTTTTCGCCTTACCCCTTTACGTACCGTCGTCCAAAGAGGAACTTTGTTCTAAAACATATGCATCAGAATTGATAATCTTTTTTTATGAAGTCGGTAAAAAAATAAAGTTTTTTGAATCACCGAATACAGAATACCCGATTTAATTCTAAGTATTTTTTTGGTAGGTACATACACAGAAAAGATAAAAATTAAAGGAATTGCGCCATCTAGTGAATTTGTGTGATACTACTATAGTTACTAATTTGTGGTCACACGAGGTGTGCTTGATGGTTCTAATATTTACGACTGATTTACAAAATAAGTGAGATTGAAACTGGTAGCGACATCTAGTTAAGGAAAGGGAAAGGTCAAGTGCAGGCACGTTTTGATGTATGGAGGATAACTATCTATACTAGTAATATTTCATCGATGGTGATATGGAAACAATCTTGACTTGATACTACAGCATCACCTTACATGCCTGACTCTTTTCTTTCGATTTCATTGAAATTTTCTTAATGACTAGGCTACAGTTATAGATAAGTGATGATACCAGGGGCCCGATTTTTGAATCTCACCGGTGACTAATTGCCATCATTGGAAATCGGCCATTTCGGTGACATTAGTCACTGGGTGAGATTCAAAAATATGGCCCCTGGACTCATGATGGAGCAGGAAAGAGAAATGAGACGCGACGCGGTTAATTTAAATTTTATCTTGTTAAATGCAAAAAAAATAAAAATACAATAAACGAAAGATAAAGATAATTTATTTGCCAAACATGTGTTACAAGATATTACATTCAGTTTCGTCCAATCATGTTTACCATCACCGGTGTGCAAATTTTGTCAGAAAAGCTCTATCATAATAATTCTATAAAAAATATACCTACTTAATCTATAAACATTTTACGATTTACTATGAAACAAAGTCAATTTATAGTTTATCAGATAAGAAATCCTTAACACTATAATAACATTTATCTATCAAAAATAACTTGATTTTCTTCTTAAACAAAGTCAAATTTAATTCTTTATATTGTTTTGGTATTTTATTAAATATTATCGGTGCCATACCTAATACACTATCATGTAATATTGCAGTAGATGTATGTATGCACAATTTGTCCTCACGACGGTTTCTTTCTACTGTATTAGACAATTTAGGAAACAGGTGAGGATTACTCTTTACAAATATAGCTGTTTCTAATATTATATAATGATGGGAGTGTTAGAATCTTATATTTTTTAAATATCGGTTCACAACTATCTGTACTTTGTAGTCCGAACATTGCTCGAATACAGCGCTTTTGCATTTTAAATACTAGATCTTTATCGGTGGAATTTCCCCAAAAAATTATACCGTATCTAAGGACTGATTCAACTAGGCCATAGTATGCAGTTATTAGTGCATCAGTATTAACTTCATTAGAAAGTCTATACAGGGCATATGATGAACTACTAATCTGTCTGCAAACACTTTCAATTTGTTCTTTCCATTTTAACTTACAATCGATTATTATTCCAAGAAATCTAATAGATGGAACATTCGATACAATGTTGCCCTGATATTCTATGTTAAAATTGTCCGCTTTTTTAGGTCTTTGAGTAAAATGAATAATGTTAGTTTTATCAAGGTTTATTTTCAAATTATTATTATCAAGCCATGTTATTATTAAGGCTAATGTTGAGTTAACGTCCAATTTATATGATTTTTTGTCTGTGCATTTAACTGTTACTGTACTATCATTAGCGAATAATGTTATACTTTGTTTTATTTTAATTAGAAGATCGTTAATATAGATAATGAAAAGGAGAGGCCCTAAAACACTACCCTGTGGAACTCCATATGTAATATTTTTCTGTTTTTGATTTAAAATCAAATTTAGATACTTCTGTTACTTGACGACGATCTGATAAATAGGATTTAATTAATTGTAAGTCATTACCTCTAATTCCGTATGCTTCAAGTTTGTCTAGTAATATTTTATGAATCACATAGTCAAAAGCTTGCGTCATATCACAATTGATAGAACAAACGGGATTTCTTTTGTCAACTTCAGTAATAACATTCGTTAAAAAATCATAAATGGCCATATTGATTGTTTTTTTACGTCGGAAACCTTTTTGTTCTTTACAAAATATATGTTTATCTTCAAAGTAAGAGTTCAACTTGTTTGAATAGTATTTCTCAAATATCTTTGAAAATATTGAGTTAAGGGCAATGGGCCTAAAATATTCCATACGTTCCCTGTCTACTTTTTTAAATAAAGGTTTAATTATAGTCAATTTTATCTCTTCTGGAAAAATACCTGTTTGGATACTGAGATTTATAATATGACTTAGATGATGACAAACATGTTCATTCACGGATTTCACTATTTTTGTTGCTATTCCATCAAAACCAACACTTTTTGTATTTTTGAGATTTTTAATAATTTTATATATATCTTGTGGTGTGCTTGGCGCCATGAACATAGAATTTGATTGACGGCTTATATTTGTCGTAACATTAGACCCACAATTCTTTACAGGTTGAATTTTATCAATGAAGTAGTTATTAAAAGAATCTGCTATTTCATCGGGGTCTGAAATAATTTTATCATCAATTTTCAGTCGCGTTACAGATTCATTTGGTTAATTAAATTTGGAGTCATTTATAATTTGCCATGTCGTTTTGATTTATTTTTTGATGTACTTATTTTATAATTATTTTGACTCAATTTTGTCAATTTAATAATTCTTTTGAATAACTTTGTATAGCGTTTATAGTTTAGTTTATTAACTTTTGTAGGTTTTAATCTAAAAGTCCATAAAAGGTTTCTTTTCTTTTGGCTGCATTTTTTTAACCCTTTTGATATCCATTTTACTTTACGACAAGTATGTATAGTTATTTTTTAAATGGAAAACACTGATCATAAAACATTTTAAAAGTATTTATAAAAGTTCGATACGCGATATTAGGGTCTTCCGTATCATAAATTTCTGTGAAACTTAGGTTTTTGATAAAATTCTTAAACTTTTTTTGCCAAAATTTTATTTTTACGGTTTTTCTAACTGGTAATTTAATCATTATCAAAGAATGATCTGACACTCCAAATTCTACCACTTCCGTTGCACATTTGTTTTTAAAATTGTGAGCAAAATTATCAAGACAAGTATTACTAGCAGGCCTGGTAACTTCTTTTACAGCTAATTTGAAATCATAACTTGACAATAGGCCTTCAAATTCAATTTTATCATTACTATTTATTAATATATCAATGTTAAAGTCACCAGCAACAACTACATTGTTAAATTTATATTTTGGAATATATCTCAAAACTTGTTCTAATTTATAAATAAAGGTATTAAGATTTATCTTTGTCGGAACTCTGTATACACAAATAATAAGAATTTTATAATCAATTAATTCTATAGCACAACATTTGAAAATATTTTAAATGGAGAATTGTTTTATGTCCACTAATTCTCTCCATCTGTATTGCTTATTAACAAGGATACAAGCTCCTCCTCTTTTTATACTAAGGCCTACCAAAACAAGCGGCTAATGTAAAGTTAGGTATGTTTAGAAATTTTTCATATCCTGTCATTATGAAATGTTCTGTTATACACAATACATCAATATTTATATTGATTATATTGATATTTATATTTATATTGATTTTTTTAACAATCCTGCAATATTCTGATGAAGTATGTGCAAATATTTATTTTCGAAAAAACATTGAATCGCTATCAGGTGAGTTTTCTTCATGTTTGTTATTATATTGGATGTCTTCTACAAGTTCAAAAGTCGTCTTAAATATAACTCGCATGCCATAGTCCTTTATGCGACCTGTGTATTTATGAAATGTGAGGAGATCATAGTTAATTTTCTTGTTCGAGTCTAATAAATAAGCATGTTCGTGTGCCATTATATCTAGGTAATGTATAATAGGTTATTAAAGTTTTCAATTCTCCAGTTGAACATGTTTTTTAATTCACTATACTTATATGTAGGAAGACAGATTATGACATTGGTGTGTTTAAGGTTTTCTAACGTTTCACGTATGTAATAAATAGTATTAAAATAGTTTTTCGTTGTTTTAAAATCTTCGTCTCCTATCATTATAACACAATAATCATTTTTTGTAAAGTTAGTCAGTTTAGATTCTACTCCTGACATTAACACATTAATATTGGTATTTGGAGTAATGTAATGACAAACATTATAGTTTCTAAAGGTATCTGTTGCAATAGAAGTTATGTTATTGTGTTTATTCGTGCTGAGTATACACATTCTTGGTAAGCAAGATTTTTGAACGTTTGTCTTTCCTATTTGACTATGTGTGGGTATGTCATTCTGAGTGCTGTTAGTTACTGTAACTTGACTAGGTGATTGTATATTGTTTTGAGTATTATTGATTTGTGATGTTTCTGATCTACTCTGTTGTATATTTTCCTGTGTATTTTTAATAGGTAAAGTCTTAACTGATTTACTCTGTTTACCTTTTGCCTGTGCTTTTGCCTTTTTGGGCGTTTCTTTTTGTGTATTCTTTTCTTGGCTAGTAGAAGCGGTTTTCTTAGCCGTTGGTTTACGCGCACGTGTTTTAGGAGGACTATATGAATTGGCTATTATCGAATCATACTTACTTTGCAAGTCTGTATTAAGTTTACTTAACTCATCGTTTGTGGATTTTAACTTTTTATTTTCTTTAACTAAACTAGATATTTCGTTGTTCGCACTCTCAAATTGTGATTGTAATACTTGAAAGGAATTTAAGTTTAAATACTAACTCTTCTAACGTTTTTGATACAAAATCGTTTAAAACATCTTGGAAGTTAATCAATACATCATTTTCAATTCGCTTGTCAAGTAATTTGAAAAAAGATCTAATTCGCAAACCTTTTCGAGGAATAGCCTCTAGGAGAAGCTTTCTCTAATCAGATTTTAAAATAAGGTCTTAGTCATTTAGATATTTGCAAAAGTCCAAATGACCTTCATTTTGAAGCAAGGTCAACCTATTTGAGGAAGTGAAGTCACGATGAAGATTGGCAATTTCCGCTTTGAGTAGGTACTGTATTATCTAACGAAATACATATAATTCCATGGTACTGTCACTGTCACTGTCATCTCCCTACAACAATATATGTCAAACGACTACAACCAACATAACAAAAATAATTTAAAAAGGTGACATTGATAGATGACCGTTGTCATTGTTTTTTTTTGTGCAGACATAGGAAAAATGTAAACTTTGATTGCTGTGTGTCGTCACTTCCGGTGCAAAGTTTAAAATTATATAAAAAAATCCTGATAACATTTAGAATTTTTTTATTCAAATTACCTTCTTAAAATGGTCTATATTTTCTTTAAAAACCGTCTACAATTTTTTATATTATTTACTCGACAAGCCAATTGCCATTATCGACAATACATTTAAATTTTAAGGATTCTGTGATATTGTTGAACGAAGAACGTCACTACTGAGTGCGTCAGTGTGGGCTGAAACTAACGATTTCAAACATCCCTTTTGCTAATTATAAGGTCCTAATTATATTAGATCCTAAGACCTAGACATGTTAACTTTTTTCTTGAACAGATCACACTCGATTACCTTTTTTATTACTTTTATTCTAAACTACAACTAGCAACAAATTGTTCCTAGGCATTTCGTTCGATTAAACTTTTTATTTTTTCTTGGTAAGTGCACGCACGGGGCCCCTAGTCGATGCGGGGCCCCTAGACAGTTGCCTTGTTCGCCTTATGGTTAATCCGGGACTGATAATATGCAAATCAGATTTTTTTTTAAATTAGTTGACAAGCTAAAAAAAAAATTCAAAAAAAAATACATACTATTCCATATAAAGTAACCGCGCGTCTCGGTCGCTAGCTATATTTCGTGCCTTACAAGCCATTATGTCTCCTTTCTACATCTTATTATTATAATTACTTATTTAACAAAAATTAATTTAACTTGTGTATTATCATTTTTTATTACAGGTGCTCCAGCAAGTTTTCCAGTTCAAAAAGAAAATATACATTTGCAAATATATTTAACATGGAGTGATGAATTTCAAACAAGATCAAAAATGTTTATAAAAAAGAATATGAGTGGTGGTGGATTTTTAGGTATTCATCTTAGAAACGGCCCAGATTGGGCCAAAGCTTGTAGACATGTTCAAGACAGTCCTATGTTATTTGCGGCTCCACAATGTGTTGGTTATAAAAATGAAAAAGGTCCACTTACATCCTCTATGTGCCTACCAGACAAAAATGACATAGTAAAGTAAGTTTTAAAATGTTTGTTATGGGGCTACCTGAATTTTTCGGGATCCAGTGCTGCCTTCTTTTGAAATAAATCATTTGAAAGGAAATGGAGATATGATTTAAATTATAAGCCCCTATAAAAGTAACTCCTTCAAACTATTTTATGAACTACTGTATAGAGTTTAAAGTGAGAAAACGAAGCTTTTTTACTCACATTACATTACCTAAAAGTGGCAGTTTTTCGCTAATTTGCGTAGAAAAGCTTCGAATTCTCACTTTTAAACTGTAAACAGAGGGTTATCTAGGGTCTGATCAAGATAAAATTTTAAATGTTTTCAGTTTCTTTTCAAAAAAAATATTTCAGATGGGGCCAGCACTAGACCACTATAAATTCGGGTAGTATCCCCTTAAATATTTAATTTAAATTTCATACATGTTTAAATATATAGATTTCACAAAACTTATCCTAAAAGCTACATAATTTAACATTTTTTTTTCAGACAATTGAAGAGGGCTTTGAAAAAACTAAGTGACATTATGTATATATTTGTTGCATCTGATGCAAATCACATGGTGGATGAACTGAATAGTGCCTTAAACGGTTTCAATATAAAAGTTGTCACACTACAACCTTCGAATCCTCATCTTGACTTGGCGATTCTTGGACAGGCCAACTATTTTATTGGAAATTGTGTTTCGTCATTTACTGCTTTTGTAAAAAGAGAAAGAGATAGCAAAGGTTTGCCATCGGCATTTTGGTCTTATCCATTTCGTAAAAAACAGAAACATGAGGAATTTTAATATTAAGACATCGAACTTCACGCAGCGGAAGATGCGCGACGCAACTTCCGTCGCTTTACGTGCCTATATTGCGTTTCATAGAAGTTCCGCTCACCGTTTACACCATGCGCAAGTTGCGCTGCGTGTGGTTCGATTCGAATAACCTGTGTACCTGTGAATCTCGCTCACGTACATTAAAAAAAAAAGCGCCTAAAGACTTACTCTTAGAGTCAGCGGAGCGCAGACCGAAAGGATCAATGTCCAAGCAATTTAGTGGCTCAGTTGTGTAAATCCATGTATTTTCTAAAAGGTATTATATCACCGAAATAAATAATAACACAATTTTATTAAATAAGCTTAGAAAAATAATTAAAACCACTATCATTTTCGAACAACTTAAACGCGGTGTTAATGCCATAGATGCATAGACCAAGAATGTTTTTTTAATGTGTAAGATGACCGACCAACCAGAATGTGACAAACAATACGTTAATGGTCGTCCGCACAAGAGCAAAAGAGATAGCGATGACGAGAGCCAACTTTTGAATCACTAATAAACTCCTGTATACTCGGCTTATATGCTGTCACACGAAAATTGGATTTTTCTTATTGTAAACTGTGTTAAATCATAAGTTTCCTTACCTTCGAAAGATGGTATCGTGCTGCAGTATGGATTGTTATGCGACAAAAAACAATACTCATAGGAAAATCATGTTTTACAAGAAAATTAAGTTGACTCACACATTGCCCATTCATAATTTTTTTCTTCAGAACTTCACTTATAAATCTGTTCAGATTATGTATATAATGTATGTTTTCTTTTAGGGGAAATAACAATAAAGTGTTCCTAAAGTAATAATTTAGGACTATTTTGCATACAAATTATTGATGTCCCTTTATATCATGATAATAGGTATCGATTGAAAGTCAGTTTTTGGTCGAATGATTCAAACTCATTTTGAGTAAAAATTATGTACCGTCTGTAGGTTTTCAGAATAATAAAACAGATAACTAATCATGTTTAAATAGTTCATAATATTTAACAATACTCAAATAATTTATCTCAAGAAACAGATATTATTATAGTTTCTTATCTTTCCGAGCAGATTGTAAAAGCCGATTAAGGGAATGTGCGCAAATTATGATACGAGACGATGCGACTAGAAACTGTCACCATTTTGATTACTTTCCTCCACCTCCACGCCTAACGGCACACTAAGGGTGTTTGGAATGCACTCGTGTTAAACATTTTACAAGTGCTCTACGTCCAAATTCAATTCTTTGGATATGAAAATTTTGTATGTGATATTAGGTAAGCTTTGTCCTTTAGTCGCTTCTCGTGTCATCCACAGAAAGAGGTGGTTTGGTCCTACTTTTTAAATGGGATATAAAACTGCAAACTATATTTTGTATTATTATACCCCATTAATAAGACTCCGCTGTCCGTCCGTCTGTCTGTCTGTTACCAGGCTGTATTTCATGAACGGTGAGAGCTAGACAATTGAAATTTTTTACAGGTTTTATTCTCTTAAAAATACCAAAATAGTAGATTGTGCTACAAGGGGATAAGGTAATATTTTAAAGGCGAGGGCGCTACTTTGAATCAAGAGCGAAACGAAGGATTCCACAGTTGAATCACGAGCGGAGCGAGTGATTCTACGGTGGAATCCTGAGTGCGAGGGATTCATATATATCGTGTACAAACAAAATTAAAAATTCTAAAGATAAAGTTAAGACAACATGGTCGATTATTGACAAGAAAAATCAATACTAGGGACTCTTTATATTAAAAATTGGAGATAAAACCACTGACTCGGATATCGAAGTAGCTATTGAATTCAATACTTTTTTTGCTAATATTTCCAAAGATATTACACAGTCTTTGCTTTCATGTCCAACCGCTGCCGATGAACTATTGAAAAGTATCATCATTAGCATGCTTTAAATTTATAGACAAAATTTTAGATACATTAAATAATAAGAAATATGCTATAGGTGTCTTCTTCGATATGACAAAAGCTTACGAAAAAGTAATATTCAAAATACTTTTGAACAAATTATACGGCATAGGAGTTCGAGGAGTACCGTACAAGTGGTTTGCTTCATACCTAAGCGGACGAGAACAATATTTTTACAATGTTGATCTTCAGGGTTCACTAGAGGTGGGCGTAGAATAAACCACGAGTTTCATACACTTAAGTTTATTACTAGCTTACACAAGTTCACAAGCGAGAGTGCGTTCCTAGCATTCAAAACCCGACAATAGAGCGATTCATGGAGAGGGTGTAAGCCCCGCCCTTGACGAAGCTAATTGGGCGAACTAATTAAGGCCCGCCCCTACGTCTTGTACAATTAAAGAACTATAAGAACTGATTATCTAATTACATTGCAATTGCTATTACTAAATGTGTCTTATTTATTAAGGCCCGTAACATTCGGCCATCCTATCAGCGACGCGTCCTCGCGGCGTTAAGTACATCTGGTACTTGAGTTCCAGGTAGTCCGGCTAACTTAGGCGCCTCGGAGTGACGGATTGTTCGCTGGAAAGAAAAAAAAAAAGGTTCGGCAGTAAATTTGTTTCGCTGACATACATTTTGTTACGATTGTTGTTTGTCTAGTTAAATGCGTATCCCATTAATTTGCCATTCGTTTACGAACTACTTACATCTCAGTAGGTTTAGTTATGCATGACTTTGTGACATTGAGACATGACAGTAGTGACAGTTATTTGATTTATGGGATGCCCACATTATATTTTCAATAACAATTTGAGAGAGCTATAACTATAGTCTAAAGAATCCTAATCCAGAACTTCAGTAACATAATTGATGGAAGTCTCAAGATCGGTGCCATATAGAGCTCATGAATTAAAGTTTTTAGGTACTGTTTTAGAAATTTACCTCATTGAGTTGTAGTTATATTGCCGTATCACACCGCACAGCCGTATTATTTTTATTGAATGTTCATTCATTATGCAACTTTATCATGCTATTTTACTTTTCTGCGGCCATATGACACAGCATAGCCACACATTAAGCCGAGACATGACCGTAACACAAAGCGTAGTCATGTTATTCTTCTGTGACCGTATCACACAGCATAGCCACATATTGAGATGAGACATGACCGTATCACAAAGCGTAGTCATGTTATTCTTCTGTGACCGTATCACACAGCATAGTCACATATTGAGATGAGAAATGACCGTATCACAAAGCATAGTCATGTTATTCTTATATGGCCGTATCACACAGCATAGCCACATATTGAGATGACGCAATTGCATTTTAGTAGTCTTACTTACATATTATTAATTACAGCTTTCAGCTCTCTAATAGGTCAATGAGATCATCGCGGTCTATCTCCCTGTCGGATTCAGTAGAACTGTCATCAACTGTTGACTTATAAGGGCGTAAGGAATCACCAGGTACCTACTATCGCACTAAACTTTTTGTAACCCTTTAAGCCTCTAATACTGGTGATCGTGTACCTATTTACACGGTGATCTCTTTTAGTGACTTTGTAAGGTCCTGAATATAGTACTCCTAGTTTTTTCGCAACCTTTGTAGTCTGATCGTCGGATTTCCCATCTTTCCACAGAACCAAATCTCCAACTTCATATTTTTTTTTCATTTGTGCTTTTTGTCGTATTGTTCTTTCATAATAGCCATTGACCTGTCGATCCTTACTTTAGCTTCCTCTCTACGTTCACAAAGACTTTCGGTAGCATCCCTACTATTGTTCTCTAACAAAGCCGGCAAAAGAGAATTACTGTGGCCGAACATGAGTTTAAAAAGGCGTAAACTTGGTGACCGCGTGCGGGGTATTATTGATTCCCCAAACTACGTCAGATAATTGAATATCCCAGGTACATTCACTATCTATCATTGTATTCAAACCATTTAAAATTGTTCGATTCACGCGTTCCACTTGACCGTTTGCTCGGGGGCACGCCACCCCATTTAAAATATGTTTGAATTGTTTTTCTTCTGAAAATTCTTTGAAATACCTACTAGTGAAAGCCGTGCCCCTATCGGTTATAACGCGCTGTGGATTACCAAACTGGGAAATAATTTCCCTTATGGTTTTGATTGTCTCAACCGAGCTTACGCCCTTGACCGCTCTGGCAAAAACAAATTTGGTGAAAGCATCTATCATCACAAGGATGTAGTTATGACCGCCACGTGTCCTCGCAAAGGGGCCCAGGTGATCTATATGCAAGGTATGCATAGGTATAGCCGGTTTTCCAATTGGATGTAGTTCTCCTTCTTGTTTTCCGTAATTCCCCTTTGAATACGCACATCTCAAGCACGAATTTATATATTTCCTAATAAACCTGGTCATGCCTTCAAACCAGAACTGGGACTTGATTGTCTTTTCGCATTTGTCAAACCCTACATGTCCTATCTGATCGTGATATCGCTGCAGTATACTAAATTTCGAAGATTTTGGCAGAACAAGGCGAGTACCATTAGTGGTTTTTCTATACAATCTCTCACCTTTAATTTCGTAATTGTTTATGATGTCCGGATTATCTGTACCTTCGCGAAGTTGCTTTATAATACTTTAAATTTTATGATCTTGCATTTGTAACGTGAGAATCCAGTCATTATTGTCTATTATAAAAACTGAGGTTGTTTGTACCGGATTACGACTAAGTGCGTCCACATGTTGCATGCGATGCCCTGAGCGATATTCCATTTCGATGTTAAAATCTTGCACAAGAAACCACCAGCGTGCAATACGTGGTATAATGTCCTTTTTACTGAGCGTGGTAGTAAGTGCAGCGCAGTCCGTTACTACTTTTACAGGGATACCTATCAGATATATTCTAAACCGCTTTAGAGACTCTACAACAGCTAGAGTTTCCAGCTCATAACTATGATAGAATTGTTCTTCACGAGACGTAACGCGACTAAAATATGCAACAGGTCGTAGGGTCTCGTCTTGCTGATACTGCATTAAAATACCTCCTAAACCCCACTTACTCGCATCTATGTGTAATTCAGTTTTTGCTTTGGGGTCGTAAATGGCTAACACTGGTCTGCTGACAAGTTTATCTTTTAAAGATTTGAATGCATCTTGTTGCGCGGCGCCCCAGGACCACTCGATCCCTTTTTTTGTTAAGTTCGTTATGGGTCTAGCTAATTCTGCGAAACCTTTTATGTATTTTCGAAAGTAGGAAGCCAGTCCAATGAATTGACGAACTTCGTGGACGTTTTTAGGACTTTTGTATTGAGAAACACTGTCTATTTTCGCTTGCCCTGGTCTAATTGTCCCTGCTGATATTTCGTGTCCCAGATAAGTAACACTTGTTTTTAAGAACGAGCATTTCTTGAGGTTAAGCTTCAAACCGGCTCCTGTCAATAATTTTAAGACTTGTTCTAATAATTCAATGCCCTCCTCTATTGTCGTTGATGGAATATTAATATCATCTAGATACAAGGCCAATTTATGTTCTAGTTTACCGAGCACTAGATTTATAAGTCTAGAGAAAACCGCGGGAGCGTTGGCCAATCTGAACGGAACTTTTAAAAATTCTTATTGTCCCCGACAAGTAATAAATGAAGATTTATGAACTGACTTTTCAGACAGCTTCAGTTGATAATATCCTTGAGTTAAGTCTAGAGAGGTAAAGTATAATTTTCCTGATAATTAAGCAATTTGATCGTCAATGTGAGGCAAGGGATATCTGTCTTTTATTGTAATCGCATTAAGTGCTCGGTAGTCGATACACAGCCTATAATCACCGCCCTTTTTCTTTACTAAAACTACAGGGCTCGCGTAGTCTGACTGGGACTTCCTAACAATACCAGCTTCAATTAACTAGTTAACCTTTTGATGTACAATTTCGTTTTCCAAATGCGACATTCGATATGGTTTACGGTACACTGGCTTTTCGGTTGATGTTATAATGTCCATCTCAATTAGCTCACAAGAACCTATTTGTAAGCTATTCTCAGAAAATGCTTGGGAGTATTTACTGAGTAATTCAATTAGCCGTTTTTTATATTGAGGGCTAATATCTCCCACGTCTATGTCACTAAAACTAATATTTTGCTTATGTTCTGTGGATTTACTAACCATCACGTCATCGTCTGCCCTTACACTATATATATTTTGTGGCTGACATAGCTCAGCGCGCGTTATGAGCCTGCCGGAAGACCAATCTAGTTCCCTTATATCTATATTCATAACCGTTATATATGGGCGTGCCAGTGACATAACAGTGGGTGGTATGTAATAAGAATATCGTTCATTAACTACGAACAGTGGGTGAGTTACTAAAATTTTATCCTCGCAAATTTTATCCTTTAAAAGTACTGGAATCTTTAACTCTGAACCAGGTGCAATAATTGCCCTCTCCTTTACATATAATGGTATCTTTGTTAGTGATTCATGTTCATCTAAAACAAAATTGCGAAATGGATCGCGGAATTCGCTCGTTTTAATTAACTTTACCGTTTTTTCTGTCGTGACTAGACTAATCCCCGGTTGATTAATCACTGGTTGACCTATGATTAAGTCTGACTGCCTCCGTGGTCCAGTGGTCAAGGCGTTCGCCTTGTGACGGAGGTCATGGGTTCGATTCCCACTGGGAAACATACTGTCACGAGAGTGGGTTGGGGATAGGAAAGGAAACAACAATCCTATTGAATGGTGCCTTTATTTACAACTCAAGCAGTACTCACAATTGTCAGCGTCAGTCCTCTTTGCACTCCAACTGTCACTTCACTGTCAGGCCCGCGGAAACGTCACAGCACTGACACGCACGCGGAAACGTCACTGCACTGTCACACGCACGGAAACGTCACTGCACTGTCACACGCGCGTAACGTCACTGCACTGACACACGCGTAGACTTCACTGCACTGAACACTTCACTTTTACTCACTACTTCACTTTACTCACTACTATTATTTTCTTTTCTCTTTTCTTCCTTCTTCTTCAGATTTCACTTTCCAACTAAACTGCCCCAGGCGGCGCCTTGTTCCGTTTATATACCCCCGAATTCGAACAAAATCGCATCAATGTTCGAAACTCAAATTACTAATTTTCTATCCCGTATTTTCTTTTCCATTTAGTCTAGTATAATCTAGAAACTTCTTTCAAAACTTCAAAAAACACTAAGTGGCTGTGATTCGAACCAGCGGTCTCTAGATTCACAGTCCATCGCTTAGACCACTAGGCCAATCTTGTTCTGACGCTATTGACGAAATTTTCCTTCAGTTGAATTCTTTTTGTTCGAATTCGTGACGTTGACAATGTCATTCATCTCCTTACGCGACACTGCCCCCTCTTAAGACATGATCGTCCCGATCATCATTACTTCCGTAATAACGTGCCAACCGGTCCACATGGACTATTTTTGCTGGACTGCGAGGATTACGCTGAATCCGGAAGGTGACGTCGTTAATTCTGGTGACTATTTTGTAAGGTCCTTCCCAGCTTGGTTGTAGCTTTGGAGATTTCCCTTTTCGCCTCACAGGATTATGAAGCCAGACCAGAGTTCCCTCCTCGAAACTGAGACCGTTAGCTCTTCGATCATAGCGGGTCTTCATCCGTTCACTGGCTTTACACCCAGCCTCTCTAATCTGCTCATAGACGTCAACCATCTTAGTCCGAAGATCATTAGCGTAGTCAGTTATTCCTTTCGGATTATCTGGCGGGCAACCCGATAGTAAATCAGCTGGTAATCTCAATTCTCTTCCAAAATTGGCATACGCTGGAGTGACTGTAGTAGTCTCATGTACCGCAGTCCTATAAGATAAGAGGAATAGCGCAATATATTCATCCCAGTTTTTCTGATGGCTTTCTACGACTTTTGCCAGATGTCGTTCCAATGTTTGGTTAAATCTCTCAACCATTCCATCAGACTGCGGGTGATACGGCGTCGTTCGAGTCTTATGGATTTCCATGATTTCACAAACTTCTCGGAACACTTGTGACTCAAAGTTTCGCCCCTGATCACTGTGCATCTCCAATGGCACGCCAAATCTACAGAACACTTCGTTAACAAGCTTCGTCGCTACGGTGGTAGCCTCCTGATTTGGTAGTGCAAATGCTTCAGGCCATTTTGTGAAGTAGTCCATGACTACCAAAATGTACCGGTTGCCAGCGTTCTTGATTGGAAATGGTCCGGCTATGTCAAGAGCTACCCGCTCCCAAGGAGCTCCAACATTATACAACCTTATGGCTCCTCTGCTTCTAGTTTGGGGTCCCTTAACAGCTGCACAACTCTGACATTTACGACACCACTCTTCTACATCGTCTCGGCAGTGTAACCAGTAGAAACGTTCTTTAATTTTTGTAAGAGTTCTTCTTATTCCCAAGTGTCCGCCCGAAGAACCATCATGAAAAGTTTTTAAAATCTCGCTTATCTTTGCTCTAGGAACCACCAGTTGTAAATGGCAATCTTTACCTTGAGGACTTTCCCACTTTCGATAGAGTAATCCATCGTGTAGCACCAGGCTGTCCCATTGCGCCCAAAGACTCTTTGTAGCTGAACTGTATTTGGCCACTTCTGACCATTTCGGCTTTGTGGTTCCACTTCTTAGCCAGTTCAATAGTGGTTGAAAGTCTTTATCATCTTCCTGAGCTTTTTTCATGGCGTCGTTAGTCCAATTTTCATTTATGGAATCAGTACGGATTAGCCTTATGTTTACGTTTTACGTTTCCTGCCGATTGCAATGCTTGCAATCCTCCAAGCAAGGTCTTCGAGAAAGGGCATCCGCGTTGCCGTGACTCTTCCTTCCTCGATGTTCAATTTCAAACTCATACTCTTGGAGTAGCTCAATCCACCTGGCTACTTGCCCCTCAGGATTTTTAAATTCTAATAACCATTTTAATGCAGCGTGATCAGTCCTTACCAGAAATTTGCGGCCGAGCAAATATTTCTTAAAATGTTGCAATGTCTTTACCACGGCTAATAATTCTCTGCGAGTTACGCAATAATTTCTCTCCGGCCTTGATAGGGACTTGCTGAAATAGGCGATCACGACTTCCTGATCTCCTCTTTGCTGAGATAAAACACCTCCAATTCCGATGTTACTTGCGTCAGCGTCCACAATAAATCTGCCTTTGATGTCAGGATATCCGAGGATTGGGGTTTCGCACAAACGCATTTTGAGGTCCTGGAAAGCTTGCTCACAATCTATATCCCAAGAAAATGCTCTTTTCTCTTCGGTCAACCGATGTAATGGCTTGGCGATGTCGGAAAACCCTCTTACGAATCTTCGATAGTAAGAGCATAGACCCAAAAATGCTCTCACCTGTGTCTTATCTGTCGGCGTTGGCCAATCTCTAACTGCACTTATTTTAGATGGGTCAGTGGCGATACCTTGTTCTGATATGACGTGACCCAAGTAGTTGACCTGTCGTTGAAAAAATGAACATTTCTTTGGACTTAGCATCAAATTTGCATTCTGTAGTTTTGAGAATACGTTTTCAAGCTTCTTGAGATGGTCATCAAAATATCTTCCCATTATAATGATGTCATCTAAATAGACCAAGCAGCTTTCTCCTAGCATACCTGCCAGCACATGTTCCATCAACCTTTCAAATGTTGCTGGCGCGTTACATAGTCCAAATGGCATAGTTTTGAACTGCCATAAACCCTTGCCGGTCGAGAATGCAGTCTTCTCTTTATCCTTGGGATCCAAATCTACTTGCCAATACCCGCTTTTTAAATCAAGAGTAGAGAACCAAGTCATGCCACAAAGTGAATCCAAAGTGTCGTTGATTCTAGGGAGCGGGTTACTGTCCTTTTTAGTTACATCGTTCAGTCGCCGATAGTCGACACAGAACCTAGTCCATCCATCCTTCTTTTTCACTAATACAACCGGAGAGCACCATGGGCTTGATGAAGGTTCTATCACACCATTCTTCTTCATCTCCTGAATCATGTCCTCAACTTCCTGCTCACGGGCAAAAGGAACACGTCTTGGTCTCTGCCGGATGGGTTCTGCCAATATCTCCATAATTTTTTGAGAACAAGTTAGAATATCTCAATAAGAAATTCCTTGCCTTTATCAATTGCAATTTAGTAAGATTACCTTTGCAACCCTCCAGAAGCTTTGCTACATTTTCTTCCTGATTCGTGATTTTCCGCTTTTGTCCCTCTTCACACTTCCTCAACCAGGCTACTTCGTCACAGTTTCCGATAATCGTTCCCTTTTGCAGTGTTTGCTCCACGTCATGAGGGTTGAAAACAGGTACTAAGGCAACTTGGCCACTTCCCACTAAGGTTCTGGCCGGGATCCATGGCGCATCTGAGATTCCTCCCTCTATAATGGCACATCTCCGCGGTCTCCTACCATTAGTAGGCGGTAGTATCACAGGAACCATCGTCTGGGATCTCGGGTTAAGGATAGTGTCCCTCAAACATAACACCTTACCGAAATTTCCTCCTTTCATCGGAATTTCATCATTGCCATGTTTTAGAACACCATTTTTCAAATCAATATTGCACTGATGATTTTGTAGGAAATCCAACCCGATAATGCAGTCGTCAGAGATGCCTGCGATAATTACTCTTTGCCAATAAATTGTTTCTCCGATCTTAATGGCCACAATTTTCTCTCCTTGAGATGGGATTCGTTGGCCGGTAGCAGTTGTTAACGTGAGATTTTTACTCGATTGAATATACCGACCTCCAATATTCTTAAGTTTGTGGTTGCTGATGACTGTCCGTGAGGCTCCAGTATCTAACGTCAGCTGGCAAGGTTTCCCGTTGATTAAACCGTCTATCACTAAAGTATTTCCGTCGCTTGTCTGCTTCACAAGAATTCCTGGGGCTTTGCTACTACCGGCCAGCGCTTCCCCCACAGCCCTGGCCTTCTCTAGTTTTCCTGTGGCTGCTTCGACGTCGAAACCGCCGCGTCCATCTGGCGTCGGAAAGTTGTACGTTCACGCTTCGGGCAAGTGCTTCGAATATGGCCCCGTTCTCCACACTCATAGCACATTGGGTTGTAGGGTCGTCGTCTGTTATTTTCTGTGACTACAACCTCCCGTAGTCTCAGACCTCGAGAGTCATGACGCACCGCTTCTACTTCCAAAGCGTGAGCCACTGCTTCTTTTAAGGTGGTGTGGTGATCCAGTCGCACAGCCGCCCTGACTTCGGGATCCCGTATTCCATCGATGAAAACCTGCAAGAGCATCTCCTCGACGACGGATGGTGATGATTGATATGCCTTGCGCACCATTCTTTCCACCTCAACGGACCACTGTTGTAAGGTCTCGCTAGCCCGTTGACAACGATCTTTGAGTTGAGCCCTATATACATGCTCTAAGTGACTGTCACCGTATCTGGCTTCCAGAGCACCTATGAGTTCGTCGTAAGTGACCTCTTTCTTTCCGGCGCCGAGTGCTTCCAATACGGAGAGAGCGTCATCTCGAAGTGCTAGGGTCAATGCAGACTGCGCCTCTTGTTCATCCCAATGGCTGGCCTTTTTAATTGTCTCCAGCTGCAGTTTAAATGCAGCCCAGGAGGATTTACCGTCGTAGGGTGGCACCTTTAAATTTTTGGTAAAAGAGGCAACTACAGAGCTAGTGACAGGGCCAGATGCTTTTATAAGTTTCACTTCCTTATCAAGTTGTTGAAGCGTCTCTCTTACCTCTGCAACTTCCTTCTCGAAGTCATCCATCCGGGCTGTATTAGCTTGAACCGCAGCTAAAACGTCTTTGGAAAAGACTTGAAGCTGCTCCTCCTGGCGGCGTGCCTGCTCCTCCTGGCGGCGTGCTTGCTCTTCCTGTAGTGACCGGATTTGCTCCTCCTGGCGGCGTGCTTGCTCCTCCTGGCGGCGTGCTTGATCCTCCTGACGGCGTGCTTGCTCCTCCTGGCGGCGTGCTTGCTCTTGCATCAAAAGGGTCATTTGCTGGAAGAACGCGTTCATTTCCAATGGAGCGGCTGATGGAGCGGCCGCCGTCGTGGTTGCGGTGTCTCCAGGATTGGACTCCTCGAGCGGCTGTTCCTCTGCCGCTGCAGCTGCCGCCCGGGTAGTTACCCCTTTCTCATTTCTAGGCACGACTGGCATCTTTCCTATCCCACTTCTGACACCAATTGTCACGAGAGTGGGTTGGGGATAGGAAAGGAAACAACAATCCTATTGAATGGTGCCTTTATTTACAACTCAAGCAGTACTCACAATTGTCAGCGTCAGTCCTCTTTGCACTCCAACTGTCACTTCACTGTCAGGCCCGCGGAAACGTCACAGCACTGACACGCACGCGGAAACGTCACTGCACTGTAACACGCACGGAAACGTCACTGCACTGTCACACGCGCGTAACGTCACTGCACTGACACACGCGTAGACTTCACTGCACTGAACACTTCACTTTTACTCACTACTTCACTTTACTCACTACTATTATTTTCTTTTCTCTTTTCTTCCTTCTTCAGATTTCACTTTCCAACTAAACTGCCCCAGGCGGCGCCTTGTTCCGTTTATATACCCCCCGAATTCGAACAAAATCGCATCAATGTTCGAAACTCAAATTACTAATTTTCTATCGCCTTCTCTCTCACTCATTTTCTGTCCCGTATTTTCTTTTCCATTTAGTCTAGTATAATCTAGAAACTTCTTTCAAAACTTCAAAAAACACTAAGTGGCTGTGATTCGAACCAGCGGTCTCTAGATTCACAGTCCATCGCTTAGACCACTAGGCCAATCTTGTTCTGACGCTATTGACGAAATTTTCCTTCAGTTGAATTCTTTTTGTTCGAATTCGTGACGTTGACAATGTCATTCATCTCCTTACGCGACAATACTTTGTGCAAAGTTGTTTCCAGTCTGGATAGGATATTGCAGGCTTGAATCACCTGATTATCCGAAAAGAAAGATGATTCCGTGTTTCGGAAGGCACGTAAAACTGTGGGTCCTGAACGCCACCTAGCGTTTGATCATCAAACTATCCAAGGATTGGTTCCTGGTTTGCCCTTTGGGTTGTGGAGGTCAGACGGCAGTCGCTCTGTGTAAAAACCAGTAACCTCGTCAAATCTCCTTGGTTAGGTAGCGGACCCCGGGCTCTGAAGCGTTACTGCTGAGGATGCAACCGGGAATACGCTCGGATGATGATGATGATGACCTATGATTAAGTCTAGGTCGCCTAGGTCTACATCTGCCACTTCAGCTTTACTCCTTATATTTAGGTCATCAATAAATATTTTAAAATCGATTCTACCGCAAGATAAGGTTGTATTTCCACCAAATCCAACCATAATAACACTAGACGAAACGATCGGGATGTCTAGTTCAAGATATTTTCTTTTTGATAAAATATTTACTTTGCTACCAGTATCAATGTATGCTAACGCTGCAACTTGACCTATTATTACATGCTTTTTATACAAATTTGGAGTGATTTTGGACAGATATGATGTTAAATAAACGTTTATTACCTGTTGAGTTTCGTGAGCAGACCTCGATGTTCGCCAGCACGATGCCACGGAGTGTCCCAGACGTCTGCAGTTCTCACACCTCTCAACTTGGCAGTCTCGGGTAGTATGGCCAGGCTTCTTGCAGTTGTAGCACGACCGCGGCGCCATCGTTCTCGGAGACACCACCATCTCCCGGGTATCCTCGCTCCCCATCATCAGGTACCACGCCGTGACACTGCTTCCAACTTTTGGGCTCGTTTGTAGGTTTCCATCCCTGACAAAAACCCATTGTACAGCTGTTCTGGGCTGAACGCGTTGAACGCTTTTGCGTTGGCTCTAAGCTCGCTTGGAAGCCCCTTTATAAGGCACGATAGGGCCTCGTCGCCTTGAATTTTGCATTTTCCTAGTAAATTCATTTTGGCGTAATAATACTAGGACATTGTCTCGCTTGCCTTTTTTTCGCGTGCTAACATTTCCTGAAGAATTTCAACATAGTCCGTCGACCGCGGAAAGGCTTCGGCGATTTTGGTCTTCCAATAATCCCAATCTCCACTGTAGTCCTCCAAGTTGTCGTACCACTCACGAGCTACTCCACGTAATCGTACTTGCATGACGTAGATTCGGTCCTTTTCATTCCATTCATATATGTCGCCCAACTGATCAATTTTGTGCGTCCACGCCTTTGCCGAGATCTTCGAGGCAGGGTCAAATTTTGGGATGACCTCTGCATCCTGGTGAGAAACTCTGCGACGTCTTATCAAGGTATCTACTATCTGAACATCTTCTTCCTCCCGGTGTAGTTTTTTTTCCGGCATGACTGCTTGCTCTTCCTCGTCCATGCTTCTTTTTCCCAAACCATGTCGGTATGGCCCCAGCATATTTGTAGGATGTAATAGGTAAATTTCTATTGTCCAGGTTTTTCTTCACTATCCCACTTCTGAGATTTTACAATGTTGATCTTCAGGGTTCACTAGAGGTGGGCGTAGAATAAACCACGAGTTTCATACACTTAAGTTTATTACTAGCTTACACAAGTTCACAAGCGAGAGTGCGTTCCTAGCATTCAAAACCCGACAATAGAGCGATTCATGGAGAGGGTGTAAGCCCCGCCCTTGACGAAGCTAATTGGGCGAACTAATTAAGGCCCGCCCCTACGTCTTGTACAATTAAAGAACTATAAGAACTGATTATCTAATTACATTGCAATTGCTATTACTAAATGTGTCTTTATTATTAAGACCCGATTTATTTATTAAGACCCGTAACAATATGTTGAGATCGAGTACACCAACGAAGAGACGCGCGAAATATCTATAGTCAGGTCCGAAAAACAGGCAGTAACCGATTCTATACCGCAGGGCAGCGTGCTTGGGTGTTTGTTGTTCGTAATATATATTAACGATTTGCCAAAAATTATAAATGAATGCTGCATTATGTTCGCGGATGATTTTTTAATTATCTTACAATGTCATGACAATGTAAATTTAGATAGAAAACTGACAATTATTATGGACAAAATTACACAAAATAAATTTTAATAAAACTAAAATTATGCAATTTAGGCCTTATCAAAAATCTGAATTACAAATTTCATTTAAGTATAATAATATTAAACTAGAATGTGTTCCTGATTTCCCTCTGATGGGTATTGTTGTGGATTCCCATATAAATTGGAAAGCCCATATTGAAAAAATAAGTGCAAAAATGTCACAATTTATCTACGCAATACGCGAACTTAAAAAGTCTACTAATACAAAGACCGCTCTTACTTCGTACTATGCATACGCGCACGCGTGGTTAAGTTACGGAGTGATAATGTGGGGGATAGCACGGATGTCCATGACTTGTTGGTGCTCCAGAAATGTGTCCGAATACTCACCAATCTAAAGCGTCGTGACAGTTTTAGGGAGCACTTCACGAATCTCAGAATACTTACTTTGCCAAGTATTTACATATTAGAGACGTTCCGCGTCGATTTGAATCGCGCACACCAAACGACATAATACAAATATCATCTAAGTTAGAACTACATAAATCTGGACCTTACCCTATGTCTGTTAAATTATATAATCACTTGCCCAAGAACATAAAAGACGAAGAGAATTACAAAACATTTTTAAAATTATTAAAATCTCATCTGCTAAAAAAATCATATTATTCAGTCGCCGAATACCTGCAGGATACGATAAAATAAAATAGAAAATGTCTACCTCCCTCTCGTCCCATTGCAATGCAATGTAATTATTTAATAAATAAATCGAGTAACGCATCTACGCCCAACACAACTTTTACCTTTACTAACATAACTCCATACGACATTATCTCAGCTTACAAAACTCTTAACTCTAAAAAACCTGAGGACTTATGGGGTATTTCGGTTTCCGTTTTAAATAGTATCATCGACCTGATTGCTCCTTACTTAACTTTAATATTTAATAAATGTATTTCAGAAGGTGTTTTCCCTGACTTAATGAAAGCGAGTAAAGTTATACTACTGTTCAAACAGGGATCCAAACATGATCCGTACAATTACAGACCAATTTCAATATTACCGGCATTAAGTAAAACTTTTGAAAAAATATATTATACCAGCTAGTATCATATTTTAATATTAATAAGTTACTTCACTATCGCCAATATGGCTTTACAAAAGGGGGATCCACCACTGATGCAGCAGCGACCTTAGTTCAAATTATTTACGAAGCTTGGGAGATTGGACAAGACGTTATAGGCATTTTTTGTGATCTGTCGAAAGCTATTGACTGTGTCGACGACATTATTTTAAAAAATAAACTAAAATTTTATGGCGTTATTGATACTGCACTCTGTGATTTCATCTTATCTTGATAATAGAACTCAAAGAGTTGAAATCAACAGAGTAACCTCAAATAGTACACCTGTGAGCATGGGTGTGCCACAGGGCTCAATAATTGGTCCATTTTTGTTTCTGATTTATATTAATGACCTTCCCTGTCTTGCAGAAAAGTTGTGTCGTGTGAAGTAGTATTGTTTGCTGACGACACATCTTTAGTTTTTAAGTTTGACAGAAACTCCACAAACAATGACGATGTAAGCAATACTATGTCACAATTACTCAGTTGGTTTACGACTAATAGTCTGGAATTAAACACACAAAAGACTAAGTGTTAATTTTTCACCCTTAAGTAAACCCAATACTTACATACCTCTGAGTCTTAATCACCAAGTTCTAGAATCAACCAACCAACATCAAGTTTTTAGGCATAACTGTAGACTGCAACTTAGAATGGGATAAATATATTGCGGCCACTGCTAAGAAACTTAGTTCGGAAGCATATGCTGTGAGGAGAGTCAGACGTTGTACTAACGTTGAAACTGCTAGGCTAGTATACTTTAGTTATTTTCATAGCACAATGTCGTATGGATTGCTCTTATGGGGTAAAGCGGCAAACATAAAAACTATTTCTGTGCCTCAAAAGAGAGCAATTTGGTCGATTTACGGACTAAAATCAAGCGATTCTTTAGGAGAGTCATTTAAATCTATATATATTCTTACTGTGACATCTCAATTTATTTACGACAATCTCCTTTTTGTTAAAACAAGACTAAAACTTCCCGAAGCGGTCGTTTACCTTCCAATGGCAAAATTTAAAATACATGTTAAAAAAAGGTTTATTGAATAATGCGTACTGAGAGTCATTCTGAATTTCGACAGTTAATTATTTCGACAGAGTCCCAATTTCGAAAAACAAAAATTCGACGCCCGCCCATTGTACTAAATGGGTCAAACCCACAGACTATATGTAGTACAAAAGTTAAATGTCAATTGAAAAGAAAGAAGTTTAAGTACGTGAAGTGGGAGTGAAATTGAACAACTTTCCGTTAAGGAACATATATCGAAATATGAAAAATATTTTTTGGTTTTATTAATTTTTTTATTTTTATATAAGGATTCTTACTTTATTCAGTGTTTTCACTGGTAGGATCGTTTCAAAACTCAATGGCTTTGTTAGGCCAAGGAAATGGTAAAATATTCGTTGTTTCGTGGTAGTAAGGGCTCGTGAGGTCTACTGTTCTCACAGAACCACTTTTCAATTCAAATTCAATTCAAATATATCTTTATTATCATAGGATATTTATAATATCTCTTAATAATCGTCACTTTGTTTTATTGCACAATTAATTATTGTTGACGTCAAAAAGTTACTTAGAGCTAAGTTTACTGCCGCCTCCAAAGCGCTAGTGCAGAAGAAGCGGTAACAAACTGCACTGCAGCATTTTCTCCAAGAACGTCAACTCACAATGAAATTAATATTTATAGTTGATATTTGGACAGAGTATACATTGTTTGTTGTCATAATTTAAATTAATTTTTTAATGTCGAAATTTTGAAATAATGTCAAATCAAGTTGTAAATTCAGTATGTACTTAATGTACCAGATTATGACCATTTCTGAGTGTACAAACCTTTAAGAGGGACCCGCGCCAAGCTCAAGCACTATCACCCATTATCACTAGTGGTTCTCACAGAACCACTAGTGATAATGGGCTCGATCGACTCCTTTCATAGGCTCACGTGTGATATTTTTAAAACGGGTATTTTTCCTGTAAGTACGTAGACTTAACTGACGGGGTAGTCAGAGCCTTGTGCCAAGAGACCCGAAGGACACGTTTAGTGAGAACATAGACGTAAATTTTTTTTACTACGAAATCTATGAGTGAGGACAAGGAAAATTGAAATCAATACAGTGTTACTAGCCGCATCGGATATCATAGTCCGGTAGCGCTAGCTAAGGGTATAAGTTACAAGAACTCTAGATATGCTTATTTCTTGCCTCTGAATAGAGTCGTATCTAAAAGGCTTATTATTTCGATTTGTGTCACTTTCGGGGTCTGCGTTTCGGGAAATTTATTGATTTGTGTCTATTTTATTTAATTCCATACTGAATCGACAAAATTGATTTAAAGTTGTAAAATGGAATAGTATTGTATCAAACGTAGCCAGACTAGTGTGCAAACCTATTTGTGTCACCCTTTGCCCACTGCAAACTGGCTAAGGGCCCATGTATAAAAACAGTACCAAAAAGATAATTAGTGTTGAAAAAAATAATACAACATATCAGTAACAACTAAATATACCCCTTGTATTCATTTGTGTCACATTAGTCCAGGCATTCTTATTTATTTTAATTATTTTGATTTTCCAAGCAAAATACGCTTCAAAAGAAAATTAGAATCATTAGAGTTTATATATTTAGTATCATAAATTCATAAAAGATTGACATTTTGAGTTTGTGTCACTTTCATCAAGAAAATAAGTATAAAACACAAAAAAACATGTTTGCCCTTAAAGTAGACAAATGATCGACGCCGCGCGAAGGACGACGGCAACGTGTCCGGTGCGGGGGTTATGTTTTCGCACACTCTAGACTACGATATTTCATTCAATCTATGAAGAGATAGATTATAAATCCTAACTTATGTCAATAACGGAATACTGGCTCATATTAGGTACTTAAATATATGTTACTCCGTAAAAAGTTCGTGACATAATCACTTTCATAAATACAAACTGCTTTAATACTTACAAACTATTGCTAACAAACGGATTACTCAACTGTGCCTAACTAGCTGGAGATAGCGTCGTTTATCGTTATTACGGCATAGTGCGTGTGGTACACGGTGTGGTGGCGCCTAGTATTATTACTTGTGACGAACAATAGGGTTCACACATTCCTACATGGGATGACAATAAATTGTAGTAGGTGAAAGTTATGCAATGTTGTACGGCAAAGAAACACTTGCAGTTATAAATATATAAGGACAAATTATACAGGTTGCAATTTAAATAAGTAGCATTAATTTAACTTATTAACATACTCCCATAAAGGATATTTTGTACGGCAACAACACTGCAATTAGTGCAGTATTTAAAAAGTATCAAAAAGTAAGAAAAATTACCAAAGTATCAAAACACTTGAGACGCGCGCACGTATTGTGTATACTTACGAGCCGTGAGGTCATGGAACCCGACGCACACAGCCACGGACACAACTGAGCCACAGAGCGGGCGCGGGCGGCCGGCGTATAAAAGTAAGACTTTAGAGTAGGTACGTGAATAAGGTTTAAAATCGAGTGGGGACGGGTGGGGTCACACGAACGCTTGAGAATGGTAGGTTATTCAAGGTTACTTTTAAAGTAGGAACGCATGTTAGTGTACTAAGGTGCGACGAAATTGATACTATTATAATTAATTTAATTTTTTGTAAGTTTTATGACGATTAGATTTATTTATTTATTTATAATTGCAGGAATGGTATCTTTCAAAGAGTGTAACGCATTTTTAGAGGATTTCTTTAATATGATAATGACGACTTTTCATTGACGTTTTATTAGTCTTTAAATACTTTGTATCATGGGTTTAATAGATACTTAAAAGGATGCCAACGAATTCAATTCCACCCTGTATAAACTGAGCTAGCCCCAAAGTAAGTTTTCAAACTTGTGTTATGCGATACTATCACAATGATACTATATTTTATTGACCGAGCAAATGAAGCGTCTCAGTTTCGAAATTGGCTAAAAATACTTTTGTCCCTCTGTCAGTTTGTCTGTCCGCCTGTTCTCGCCTACAGGTCGCATTTCTCAACAGGTTCTAGTGAAATTTTGTGAGAAGGTTTGAAAATTATAAAGCATTTTCTTGACGATTCAGGTTTTTGAAATTTTTCGAAACTAAAAAAAATGGTTTTCAGCCATTTCAAAAAAATTTGGTTGCGGACCCCGGGCTCTGATTACCGCTGTGGATGGATGATGATTATTGTAGGTATTCCTAGATGTTTTATGCAACTTAATTTCGCATTGGTGCTTATAATACGCTACTTTTCCATCGTTTCTAATTAGGCTGGATTC
Source organism: Acrobasis suavella (assembly GCA_943193695.1). Classification (NCBI taxonomy): domain Eukaryota; kingdom Metazoa; phylum Arthropoda; class Insecta; order Lepidoptera; family Pyralidae; genus Acrobasis; species Acrobasis suavella. The sequence continues at coordinate 12,992,960 of OW971929.1, forward strand.
CAGAAATTTCAATATCGTCCACAAATAATACATACAGTACTATATTTCAACTCCATTTTACTTTCAACTAAGTAAAGCATTAAGAAAATATAAGATAGAAAACAAATTAAATGAAAATTGTCGCATTAAAAATCTGCAAGACTGCAGTTCATTTCGCAAGTATTTTTTTTATTTTTACCATTACTAGCGATGGGCATCCACCCGGATATTTACCCAAGATTGGGTATTTACCCGATGCGCATCGGGTAAATACCCGTATCTACTAGTTTGGGTGGGTAGATTGGGATATTTATTTAAAAATGAGTGGGAGTCTACTAACTTTGTATATAAATGTGTGAAATGGTTATGCTATGTATTATTAAATGACATATATTGACATAGAATAAATATCAAAGATTAAAATCCCTAATGCTGTCCATATTAAATATACAGATTTCATCTTATTTCATTACTGTTTGCTTATTATAACATATAATTGGGTCAAAAACATTTTCCAGCAAAATAAATAAAAACTAACACCTGTCAATTTACGCGGCATATTTTTTGAGGAAAATATTATAACAAGTTGATAAGGGATCAAAGAAATCATCAATACAAATATATTTTGTTCGGGGACTAACCCTGAAATCAGTAGTTTTGGCTGTTTGATGAGCAGTCATAAAAATCTACTCTACTTATATGTAAGATGATGCTCATATAAAGACATCGCATTTGATGTCTTTTTGCTTATTTAAACAAATAATCAGGTGGACAAACACTTGCCAACAAAACACGTAAACTAAGACGTGTTAATTCGTATGTTATTCCCATACAACGGGTAGATTCCGATAAATACCCGGCATATTATTTTGTGGGAAATGTTATAACAAGTTGACGGGGTACGCTCGTCAGTACGAATATTTTTTGTTTCGGGACCAACCCCGTAATCAGTAAATTTGGCTATTGTTTGAGTAGTAAAATAAATGTACTCTCCTTATAATATGTATGAGGATACTAATGTATTGACATAGCATTTAATCTGTCTTTACTGATTTCAACATATAATCCGCTAGTTTCCAACAAGTCCAATTAGAAACTTTTTTCTAAACGTCAAAACAAACATCGTCTATGGGATTTGAAAGAAATAGCACGGCGTGACGTCAGAGTTTCTTGGAGTCAAAAAGCGCTCATATTATCGGTTTTTCTGCCATATTACATCTAAAATCACGTTGAAAATGGATATGATCAATGTCGTGTGACATTATTTTGTGACGTTTATTCTCTTATCAGTACAAAATATATTTTTTTTACAAAGCCGATCGAGGGAATGGGCTAAAATGCGAACCATGTTCATGGGTGATGCGGCTAACAACCCATCATTGTTTCGATTCCTAGGGTTCCATAGCAAACCCTTATAGTTTCATCGTAATAATAATACTATCTATCCCAGCCACTTCTGCTTCAGTAGAGAGATCTTTTTTTACTTTCGCCAACATACATTAAAAAAAAAACAAATTAACGACAAACAGAGAGAGAGAGAGAGAGAGAGAGGGGAGAGTAAACTTACTATTTATATTCCCAAACAGAAACTTGTCAAGAAATTTACTAAATAACTTGATAGTAACATAGAAAAAATACCCAGAAAGTTACTGTATGGTAAGCTACTTAGTTACTTTCTCGAAACTTACTCGGTAAGTTACTAGGAAAGTTGCTGTATGGTAAGATACTCAGTAAGTTTCTTGAAACTTACTCGGTAAGTTACTAGTAATATTAGGAAAAAAATATTTAGTATTATAATTTTGGTTGCATTTAAACTAGAGAAGTGGTAGAAGTCATAGCGGATCACTATAATCTCAATGAAACTTAAGAAAAAAAAATTTTAATAATGTTATCCTCCGATGGTTGAATGAAATCAGGAGGGGGTGGATGTCTGCTGCGCCACAGTTGGAGCCGGGAGGATTTTGGTGCGCCTTCAAGTGGTATTGTGTTAACAAAACTATTGTGGCTTACAAGTCGGCTGGTATTGGGTTGAGCTCCATAAAGTGCCTAGGGTGCCTAGGATCAAAAACCTCCATTTTTATTTCAAGATCGCTGTTCCTATACAAAGGGTAAATTTGGATAAATATCCGGCAAACTATTTTGTGGGAAATGTTATAATTATAACGAGTTGATGGAGGATCGAAGAATTTTTCAAAACAAATATTTTTTATTTCGAAGCCTACCTCAAAATCAGTAGTTTTGGCTCTTGGACGAGCAGTCAAAAAATACTTCTCTATTTTTTATATGAAGGTAAGGCTCATACAAGTACGTTGACATCTCATTTAAGGTCTTATAATAAGTAAAAGCAGCCTATTTTCATTGTATGATTAGTATGATGGTTTCATATATTTTAGTATCGCATATGACGTGTACCTGAATTTTAAGCATTTGCACTAGTGATGTGCCGTTACCGGTAACTTAATCGAGTCAAGTATTTTCCCAGTAACGTTACTGTCAACATTCCCAAAAAGTAGTAATATAAGGTAACATAGAAAAACAATTTTTTCAATATATTTCAGTTGTGATTATCAGTGATACGATAAGACTTCTACCACTTCTAGTATAAATGCAACCAAAATTATAATTCTAAATATTATTTTACTAATATTACTAGTAACTTACCGAGTAATTTTCGAGAAACATACTGAGTAACTTACCGAGTAAGTTTCGAGAAAGTTTCTGAGTAACTTACCATACAGTAACTTTCTGGGTATTTTCTCTATGTTTCTATCAAGTTATTTAGTAAATTTCTTGACAAGTTTCTGTTTGGGAATATAAAAAGTAAGTTTACTCTCTCTCTCTCTCTTTCTCTCTCTCTCTGTTTGTCGTCAATATGTTTCTTTTTTTGGATGTATGTTGGCGAAAGTAAAAAAGATCTCTCTTCTGAAGCAGAAGTAGTTGGGATAGATAGTATTTTTATTGCTATTTGTCCCAAACACGATTTAGAGAAAAGCTTTTCCCACCATGAGAGTGATAATTTGCCAAATTATAGCTTTCTAGTACTCATAGTCTCTGAGTAACACCGCAGACAGGGACGACGAAACTATAAGGGTTTGCTATGGATCCCTAGGAATCGAAACAATGATAGGTTGATCGCCGCATCACCTATAAACATGGTTCGCATTTTCGGTTCCTATTCCCTCGAAGGGCTTTTACGATCTTCGCGGGAAGAGAAGCAGCTTGGAAGAGTGTACGTGCGCATTTTAAGCAATATTACATAGATAAATTAACAAGACTTAACAACACGGTACCTATTAAACAATATTACCAGAATTTGGGAATATTACCGGTAACAATAGAAACTTACTGGAAATATTCCCCTATTGTAAAGTACTGGTTACGGTAATTTAATGCGGGACATCACTAGTTTGCACGCGCTTTCCGACAGGTGTTGCGAAGAATTTACTTATAATATATAATTTAATCTACACACCAAATGGGTAGATTGGGTATTTATATTTGCCCACCGCCCATCTTTACATTACTATTGCGTGTTCGATGTACCTTGCGTAATTTTATTCACAGCTTATTTTTACCCGACTGCCGAAGGAGGGAAATGTGTGTTACAAATTGCCTAATTTGTTTGTGAAAGTATGTCAGTAAGTAATTTTGTATGTATGTGGGTTTGTGCGTAAAATCTTAAAAGTGACTTAATATACAAGTGTGTATCCAAGTTTGTGAGGTTTTAACCTTCAAAAAAAAAGAGGGGTATTATAAGTTTGACGCTAATGTCTTTCAGTCTGTCCGTCTGTCCCTCTGTATACCTGTCTGTGGCATCTTAGCGCTCGAACGGATGGACCGATTTCAATGCGGCTATGCGGTGGTTTATTTATTTAACTTTATTACAAGAAATTGTAATTGATGGACTTAATGTCCACTCCGCTGCAATATTTACCTGCTTCTGATCTTTCAGACCAGCGGTATAGTTTTTTAGATCGTAAGAAATTACTCGATAACATGGTGCAATCCTTCTGGAAGAAGTGGCACCTCGAATACCTGCATACTTTGCAAGTTAGACAAAAATGGGCCACCCCAGATAAACCGGTGGAGATAGGAACAGTTGTTCTAGTTGAACAGGAAAATTCAGCTCCATTAAATTGGCGATTAGGAATAATTACAGATGTCTATAAGGGTTCAGATAACGTCGTTCGTGTAGCAACCGTTAAAACTCAGAATGGCATTTATAAACGCGCCGTAACTAAATTATATCCTATTCCCACGCAATAAACTCACTTAAAATTTACCGCTTATTTACTAGTATATAACTTAGAATTTTACGCATTTAGTACATAAATTACTTTAAGTCGCTTTATTAATAACATATAAGTGTTTGTCTCATATGAGTTCGCTGTGTATATATAAATACCTCCTGATTTAACTTGTCGTTCGTTTTGAAACATCTCGCGATGTTCCAAGGCGGGGTGCATGGTGGCTCGCTAGCGCCCTCTGTTTTTTTATAAACATTAATTACGCTAATTAATAGCAGATCATAATTTTATCACTGCTTTCAATTACTATGTGTGCTGTGCTGGCTTCTGGTTTTGTTGGAGTTCTCGATGAAACCGAGAGATGGCACTAGGAGTGACAGTTGAGGTCACTCTCTTAGAAGGCTTCTCGGAGAAGCCATCAGTCTCCAGTTCTCCGCACGGCACTTGTGCCAATCGCCGCAGTGTGCTTCCCGTTTGCACATTTTTCCTTGTTATTCCCAATTTTGGGATACGCCGCCCGTCCGACGCTGTGGGGTTCGTCTTCATTTCTTTTTGTAAACTGGCGTTAGTGAGGACTCATTTTTTCGTGAACTATAGACTTTTGTGTGACGCTGACCGCGTGCTAACCGACCCACGCCTCCGAAGGTTCCGGAAGTGCCTGCAGCAGATCCTGGGAGTATTCGGGGACGAAGACAAGATTCCAGGTCAGTGCTAGCCTTCACATTAGTAAATTGAAAGCAGTTCTCACTTCCCTTTACAAACGCTGTAAGATACCTTTAGGTATTTTATTTTTAGTGAGCAATCACACCCCCCGTAGGGACTATTTACACGTCCCTACCAGACTTTTCTTTTTTTTATTACTTATAATGTCAAATTTTTTCCTAAGGGCCCTCAGTGTTGCCAATTTAGCGACTTTATCGCTAGATCTAGCGAAATTTCGGTTTCTACAGCGAAATTTCGGACTATTCTAACGACTTCTAGAGCTTAAATAAAAGAATTATTATTATTAAAACTATCTTCATAAACTATGGCAAGATCTCAGCTCAGAAATATATATTGACCGACCAATAAAAACTGTTATGACTAAGAAATACCAATTGAAATGCTAAAGAATATTGGGACCAATAAATCATATTCATTTGCCATACGTACATCACAGCCTCAGCCATCAACTTCAGGAATTAATTCCAGTTCCTGAACGGATATGTACATTAACCATTTCAGAAGTGCGATTTCTGAAACGTGGAGTCACCTAAACGTATGGTTTTTGTATGGGAAAACCATTCGTTTAGGTGACTCCACGTTCCAAAAATGGTACATCAGAACGAGTCAAGAGCCGTAATGCCGTGAAGTGTGCGAGTTGTAAGAACAACCTACCTACCTACTTTCCTGCTTTTAGTAATGCTTGTTTTTAACCAGAGTAAAACCTCTGGTTTTCCACAAATTATGTTAGATGTGGAGTATTGTTTCCCGTATGTACAGATTCATGATTTTCGAAACAACTTAGTATTTTCAGAAAAAAAAACCATATCGAGTTTTACGTTTTTCAGCAACTGTACAGCGACATCTAGTGATATATTTTTGAATTAAAGGTGGCCATAGGAACTCTGTAATGAAACTACGCAACCCTATCGAGATGTGAAATTCGAACTCACGTTTTCGGAGTATCGGGTAATAATTTCAATAAGTATGACATCAAATTAATAGCCTCAACCAGCTGAGCTATCGATTTAATGGCATATTTGTTGGAATTATGGGTATATGTGATTTGCCACCACTGGTGGCAGACGGGACAATTTTTATGTACACGTGTGTCAGATGCCACCACACGCTGGTTATTCTATTGATAACCTAAAATCAAAATAACACTATGGGACGACGTGATTACAGAAGTTCCGATTGAATTTGACCGAATGTTGTTGCAAAATTTCGAGAGATGGAGCTTTTCAATTGGAAGAAATAAAAATCTGATTTAAATAACTACATGTCAATAAATAGTAAAGTACATAATATTAGTAGAAAGTAATATTGGTAGTCCGTCTAGTTTTAAAACTGTTTTTCGCCAAAAGTGGCCACTTTTGGCGAAAAACAGTTTTAAAATTAGACGGACTATTAGTAATAATTTCAAAGGTTACTCATAAAATAGTTTAAAGCTTATGTAAAGAAGGTACTCTGTGAGAAGGCTTATAGGACCGATGATTATCTTAAAAATCATTATCAGTTATTTTATTTAAGACAACTAGAGCCGTTATAATATTCCATTTGCCACCACCGAGGTCAAATGGGAACCTAAAAACGTAAAAATTTCCATTCATCACAAGGGACAAATGGGAATTGTAATGGAAACTGTCCCATTTGCCCCGTGTGGACGTCCCCACTGGGGACGAATAGGGTATACCCTCACGGTTCAGAGTTACAGCCTGGTGATAGACAGACGGACGGTCAGTAGAGTCTTAGTGATAGGGCTCCGTTTTTACCCTTTGGGTACGGAACCCTAAAAAAAGTAGCTAATCTACTGGATGTCTATTACGTTGTGATATTACCTTCCAAAGATTTACCCCCTTATTCATAAAAATATACAAACGTTTGCTAAATCTATTTTAGTTAAAATATGTTTTGTCTCGTTCTTTTAATGTCAAGTATTCAAAAGAGGAAAAGTTACAAAATATGTTTTAACTAAATCAGGTTTAGCAAACGGTTGTTATTTTTTATGAATTTAAGGGTTAGAATATACAAGTACCTTCAAATAAAAAGTGATTGTTTTTATTTTAAATTCTTTATTTAAGCCTTAACAGCATAAACTCTAGGAGGGAACAAAGACTTCTTCCTGATTTCTTTCCTGGTCTTGATTTTAGCTTCATGTTTGGTCAGAGCTTTACGCATGGCTCTAGTCTTCTTGGGCCTCAGGTCCAGGGGCTTGTATTTCTTGTTCTTGTAATGATTACGAAGATTAACCTTCATCTTCTGGTGGTAGACAATGTACACACGTGCAATTGCTTTCCTCACTACACGGCTGTAAATATAACATACATAATTACATAATCTTTATATATATAAAAGGAGAAGCTGACTGACTGACATATCAACGCAGGGAATAAACTAAAGGGTTAGTAACTTGAAATTTTGCATAGGGGTTCCTTTTATAACGTAGGGATGCATTGACGAAGGATTTTTGGAAATTCATCCCCTAAGGGGGTAAAACGGGGGTGCAAAGTTAGTATGATACTTTGCCGTTTTTAATCGAATGAAATTCAGCATGAAGGTTCTTTACTGAAAGGCATGAAATATGAGTAAAATATTTTTTTCAAAATTCCTCCCTTAGGTGGTTAAACGGGGGTGCAAAGTTAGTACGAAACTTTGGCCGTTTTTTAAGTTATTCGAATAAAATTCAGCATGAAGGTTCTTTACTGAAAGGCATGACACATGAGTAAAATATTTTTTTCAAATCTATATTATATAAAAGAAGAAACTGAATTACTGACTGACTGACTGACATATCAACGCACAGCCCAAACCGCTGGGTCTAAAGGCTCCAAATTTGGCACATAGGAAATTTACCCAATAAGGGGGTGAAATGGGGTTCCAAATATAATTTTACTTTGACAAAAACTAATAATATTTGCACACCCAAACTAAGAATAAGTGGCCTATAAGAATCATCTTGTATTACCTTATTTTTAGCAAATAAATATCTTATAGATTAGTTTCACCATTTGATACGAAACTTAGCAAGAGTACTCCCGGCGGTAAATAAGTAAATACATGTTTCAGGGGGGTGAAACGGGGGTCCAAAGTTTGTATGGACAAACAAGATTAGTTTGACCATTTTAAAGCATTCCATCGCTCTCTTTCGGTCTAGCAAATGACAGAAACCTGAACAGGGAACGGAAGACGGGGGACGGGAGACGGGGGGGACAGGGAGAGGGAGAATCATATAAGACCCATTTTCGACTTTTACGCGGACGAAGTCGCGGGTTAAAGCTGGTTTTTCATAATCAAAAACCAACTTCACCCCAAACTTCGCAACCGATTTTGATAAAAATTTTATGGGACCACCTGACAAGTATACACTAAAACAAAATTCAAAATGGTCAAGGCGTTTTCGCATAATCGGTGAACATACATAAAAAAGATTGTGACGAAATGATAACCTGCTCCTTTTTGGAAGTCGGTTTAAATAGGGCTCAGACATTCCATAATTTAATGATACTCCTAATATTTTGGTAATCGCTGATAGGAAGAGGTTGATTCTGAAAGGTCTTTCTGTATAAACTATGATTAAATATAGGAAGTAAAATGTAATTTTTTTTACAGAAGACACTATTTTGGTTAACTTCAATGCAAGATAAAAGTTAAACTGTTGTAGGTATTGTTGAAACTCTAAATTGATAAATATAATTAATTTTTAACAACAAAAACAACCCACTTCATTTTTTTGAGGAGTTTCTTCCATATCTGTTTTTCATTATGTTCCCATATTAATGTTCTTCATGGGTCCCTTATTCATCCCATATTAATTTTATACTCAAGTGACAAGAACACAGAAAGATGGCTCAAAAAAACTTTTCAGCTGTCCAAGGGCTGTTCAACAATACACGAAGAGAATGGGGGGGGGATGATCGCTTCGATCAAATAAGAGGGACCTATTCCATTGGACGGAGGAGCAAACGTTGGTTTCTCTTTGATGCCTGTATAACAAATGCTTTTATAACATATTTGTGCACTTCAAGAACCCAAAGACTCACCAATCTAGAATTCCGTGTGGCCATTGCCAAAGGTCTGATCGATGGGTACAGCTGCAGAAAACGGACGTCTGCTATAGGAAATTACGTGACCAAGAAAATAAGAGTCTTGGAATCAGAGAATTACCAAAAAACTCTAAAAATGGTGCCAACTGAACTGCATTACAAAGATGTAGGTGTACATACACCTGTGGCATTGGAATCTTACAAGCATTGCAAATTATGCAGCACAAAAACAAATGACAAGAGGAGCAAAGTGAAGTGTGAGAAATGCGATGTTGCCCTGTGCATTGTTCCATGCTTTCGTCAATTTCACTGTCCCTGAAGGGCAATGGGAATATTTTTTCCACCAAATTTTCTGGGGGTTTCCCGATTTTTTTTTATTTTCCTAAAAGACGTGTTTTTTTAATTTCAATAAAAAATAATAATTCTCTGTAAAAAGTTATTTTATTGTGCAGGATCCTTATGCCCATTAAAGGGTAAAAAAATGGACTCCATAAAGGTAAACAGAATTTGTACATGTTGGTATAATGCCATACAATGCGCGCAGTGCACAAAGTATGGAAAATATTATGGTTTCAGTTTATGTATAACTCCATAGATAAAAATGGAAGAATGGTAAATCAAATTTTGTTTTGATTAAAAATAGAAATTTCATTTTACGTTGCTAAACTGCAAAATAGTATTATTTACTATTATTAACTAAAAATATGTAGGTAGTTTTAAGAAATCGGATTTTTATGACCTAGAAACAATTTTGTCAACCAGTGTTATTAATGTCAATTTTGTATTAACCCGTCAACAACCGCAATTTTGCAAACCCATTGTTATCTAGTTTTCTCGGTTGGATCCGACCATCTGGAAGCTGACAGGTTAATGATTTAGAAGTATAACATACTGATGTGAATATGATATACTATATTAACATCAGTATGGTATACTTCTAAAATAAATACAATTTCTATGAATTTTTCAAGATTATAACATTCAATACAAATCTTACATTTTAGATAGTTTTGAAGCCACACCTCCCGTAACTTTAGCTACTCTGAGACTAGTAAGCTCAGTTTTGAGCTCTTCCAGCTGTTTGAAGAGCTCCTTTTTATCCTTGGTCCGTAACTCAGAGCACTTGACTTTACCCTGAAAATAATAAATATATAGAAATACATAAGTAAAGCAGCATCCCACAACATTAGTGTACTTTTTTGAAGAAATACTCCAAATGTTTATTGGTCATAGAATAAACTTGAGACTATCCATTATACTGTTATGGCGTAATACCGTTGCTAATTGGAATTGATTCTATTTAAATTAACATAATAACAAAAAACTAATATAGTGTGCCATATAAACGCTAATGTCATAAAAATTTGAGGTTACTCATAGAATTCTATTAACTCATAGTTAAATGGCGTTAAATAAAAATCTGTGATTACACGTTCACATTCTCAGTAAACGTTGTAAAAATTTATTCATTATAACACTGTAAAACATAAAATTTCCTGTTTTTACATTTTAATCATGAAATAAACAATCGCAGGCAGCTAATTCACTGAACTTCAGTATTTACTTAGTCACAGAAATCTATCAAAATATTAAACAAAAAACACAACGTGAAACATTTTCAGAAAAGAGAATTGATGTTTTGCACAAGATTAATAATATAAATGCAGATATTTAAAATCACCAACCATTTTAAATATTTATATCGTCTTCACTATACCACAACTTTGACGTAAAAGACAGACCAGAAACCACACCAAAGACTAATTATTAGCAGCAGTGCTGCCAGTAGTGGCCCGTCACATAGAGACGGAATTCCGATTCGGAATTTCAAATCGCCGCCGCCGTACGCCTTCCGTATATCGCACCGCACCACACCACACCACACATACGTTTTATTATGCTTGGGCTGGACCTGCGCCTTTCGTCACGAAGCTTCGTGCTATTACACGATACACGCAAATGTGACCGGCCGTTATCGGGTATCGTCCCGAATATTCGGACTTCGTGTAGTTATCGCGCGGGTGGCGACACATCAAAGGATTTATTCACGCTAACAAATTGCTCTGCGTGGTCGCACTTGCGTTGTTCGTTCATTTTGACGTTTGTTTTCAACATGTTCGGACGGTGCTGTGAGACGGTGCCACGGTTGTTAATGCGTAAAAATGGAGTGGAACGATAAAATAGTGTTAAAATTTTTAGCTGTTTCTTTCTAGGTTTCAATAAATGCATTATGTAATTGTTAGCACACATGTTAAAGAAAAGAAAGTCGTCGTCCATATTTAAAACACGTACATGATGCCATCTTGGATTATTGCTAGATAGTTCGTGAAAAATAACGAAGCCGCTAGTGTGACCAGCGCTTTATCGCGATAACTTTTTAGTGTACAAAACGTACGAAGATTCACCGCGAATAGCTTCGGGATGATAGCCACAATTCATAGTATTGCCACCGGCTTTCCAAAACGGTATTCCGTGTGTATGTGACGGGCCTTACCGCTCGGTCACGAATATGAGCGTGTTCGCGGGCGCTGAAGTGCGATTTCTGAAACGCGGAGTCACCTAAACGAATAGTTTTCCCGTACAAAAACCATACGTTTAGGTGACCCGCGTTTCAGAAATCGCACTTCTGAAGTGCTATTTTTCAAACGCGCAGTCACCTAAATGAATGGTTGTGCCAAGTGGGCGTGGCGCGCATGTCATAATCCGGTAAAACTACACAAGATCGACCGACTCCGTACATCAGTCGTATTATAGCACGTGTTGAGATCGTTTTGTACGCCCGACCAACATTTTTTTCGCTAAATATGCCATGTTGTAGTGTTTTAGTATGTAAAAATAGCAGTGAGAACAAAAATAAAAGCAATGCAGGTGTTTTATTCCATCAGTATGTACGATAACATGCATTTTCTTTTAAAAAATTACGAAAATCATTCTGGTACGATCATATTAACTAGGTAGTTCTAGAAAGTTCGTTCCCATAAGTTGTCGCTACTCGATTAGTGATGTAAAAATTTTGTCGATGAAATCTCACTACTAGATTAGATTAAAATTTCAGGTATAATTTAATAGAATAACGCAACGATTTTAAGTAGTATATACATTTATTATAAACATGAACATTTTCTAGTATTTTTACTGCAATAAAAAAATTAATATTAGTCTAACCTTTCGAAATATTTTTAGACCCACATGTAAAAGAAAAGTGGATAGATGCAACGGGTAGGGTTAACTGGATGCCAACTAAATCAAGCACCATATGTTCGGAGCGTTTTGAAGACAATAATTTACTTATATATAATAATATAATTTTCTTTTATAGGTTGTCCTTCATGTCAATTTTTTTCTGCTCTTGCTCCTGCTGCGGCTCCCAAATTTATATGTAACTAGCTTTAACCCAAGACTTCGTTAATGTAATATAAGTAATTTGAAAAAGTCTCTATTTGTATGGCAAAATAAGATTCACCATGCCAAGTTGCATCACTCTTTTTTAAGGATATAACTCTTAAACTATATACCTACATATTCAATTTCAAATAAATTAGTTAAGTAGTTGAAGCGTGAAGAAGGAACAGACAGACGAATTGACAACATTTCAAAAATTTTATATTTATATTTTATATTTTTTCCTTAAAGAACTTCAAAAAAAAGGACATACGAATTTTTTCTTTTTCATTTCTTTTCATTATTTCTCCTAAAATTAAATTGTTTAAAATCTCTCCATTCTAAAAGAGCGTAAGTACAAGAGTTAGGATGTAACGAGTTTACATCTTTGCCATACATTATAATTAAAAAATAAAACTTTTACTGATGTCTATAGAGTTGTGTTTTGTAGCAGTAAGATATCGATATCGATACAAAAACTTATGTATCGTAAAATAGGGTTACTTTGATTAATTTAAAAATTCAAACGCTTCTATCTTAGCTATTTTTGGCATAAAAATATTATATTGACGACTTAGTATGTGGAAAACAAATGGCATAAAAATTACGCTTATAATACTCGACAAAAAAAAATTGCCCTATCATCTCTGTACTTGAAATGGGGTTTTTGGGTAACTCACGTTTTTTAACGGATTCTCATAGTCGCCCCTTACAGAAATTAAGAACACAAAAAAAAAATGTTTCACTTTTTAAGTTACAGCGTTTTAATGTTAATTGGGTTAATTTGACTGAAAATAAAAACAAGGGCTCCGGCGTACACGCGTTCAGAAATTTGGAAGATTTAATAAAATAAAAGACAAAAAAAAGCTATCATAAATGTCACCTTGTGTTTTGAAAGTCGCCCCATTTTAGGGTAGCATTTTTCCTTACTTCATTTTTTTATAGTTTTTAAGACCTGGATGTCAATATTATTTTTATTTAACCTAAAATATCAATCATATAAAGGAAATATTAGCATTTTATCACCAAAATATGTAATCATTTTAATGCATGTGTATTTTTTTCAATCCTAATTCTACTTTACTGAAAGAACTATTGATATTAGATGGTCTTCCTATCGAAATGATACTTCTATGGACAACACTACTATTATCTCTCTCTCTCTCACTCGTGATGTCAGTTGTCAGATTGACGCACACGTCAATTGACAGCTGACAGCTTGACATAATTTTTTCACTTTTAGATGTTCAAGCAAAGGCGTAACCTGTTAAATGCCTATATCCTTGTACTTTTGAGTTTTTTTCATTTATCTCTAAAAATATAACTCAAAAAAATCTGAAAAAATATTTTACGTGTTCAGAATTGCTAAATCTTGAAATGATTCTCGAATTTTCATACCTTTTAGAAAATGAAATGTTGTCAATTTACTTGAATATCACTTTAATACTAGTAATGGATCTACAAAGTTATTGACACAATTCTCTCTATTTTAAGCTCACCATGCTGGTTTGGGTAAAAGGGACAAAAGAAAATAAATAGAATGTACCAAGTTCCCGCGTTCCCGCGCAGATTGTAAAAGTCGATCGAGAGAATGGGCAAAATGGCAGAAGAGAAATTCCTCTGCCATTTCAACCATGCGGGTAGCAACCCATCACTATTTTGATCCACTTTCCCACTTTCTCGCCCACCGTCACGCTAAAAGTTGCCTTTGGACCTTGCGGCCCTGGGCGTTTTCAGCTTAAAACCGCAAAACTCAAAATAGTCTGTATGTTCCATTCCATTTGGGATTAAGATAGTTACAGGGATAAAGGCGGGTTTTTCATATTCTCAAAATAATAGATCTTTAATTATTTAAGACTGGCTTCGCCCACGATTTAATCTGCACATCCATACTAATATTATAAATAAGAAAGTTACGCAAACGAAGTCGCGAGTGAAAGTTAGTGTTAAATAAAGATAAGAAAATTCGAAAAAAATGCCTTTGCGTCGAATGATATCTATACTGTTAATCAATATTAAATAATGTGGATATCACTATTCGAGTAGCGCACCTGTCGGCAAGTAGCAGAATTAATTCGTAGTTTGGGATTCAAGTGATGAAAAAATTCTGCTTCTCAACGATAGATGGCGCAATTATTAGACTTTTTAATTTGAGTTACACAGTAAATAGCAAAACGGTGTAAGTACTTTTTGAACCGTAGCAAAATAAACCTTATGCTTGATACTTAATGTCGTTTTTAAAATGTAGGGTCTATTGACTTAGTCCAATATTTAAATAAATATATTCGACCAATCAAACGAATTTTTCGTATGTGTGCAATATGTGATTCTTGGTTTATTTGTGTGAGTTTGGCGACGCTGGTTTCTTATCTTATTTATGCCCAAGGCACTTCCACCTACTTCTCTGTTCCGTGGTTTTTCCAACCGTGCGTTTAGTGACTCCGCGTTTGAAAAATCGCACCACAGGCGCGCTTGCTTATACTAAGCCACGAATTCACGCGATTTCATTCGCGGAATATTCAATCAGTGACAATGACAAAACCTCGCTGGCAACACTGCTCTTGACATTATCTGTGGTCCCTACTTGTGGTTCCTACATATAAATATAAATCCGACGTTCGCGGTGAAAGGGTTAAACTTACCTATATATAAAATACCTTCTTATGAACGTTATATAATTTATTATGTTCGCAACACTGCCAGGTTTTATGTACTTACGTACGTACTTACCTACTCACCTAAAAATGTTTGTGCTGTTAATATGGATAGTCATTTAAATAATAAGGAATAAAAAATGTGGTAAGCAAAACCCTGTTAATTGGAATTAATCAATTTTTAACGAGGGAAAACTATTTAACTTCTAGTAAATGTATAAGACTGACATAAAATATAATTTTTGTAAAATGCCGTTTTATGTTTTATAAAGGTTACCCTAATAAATAAAAGTCACATTTAAAGAGATTTTCATTTCAAAAAAAATAGTTCAGGTAATTCCAAAAATATGATTTTAAAGACAAGAGTAACAACTACGAAAAATCACATCACCTTCCTTTTGTAGTCGGGTAAAAATAAAAGTAAATCAAAAGCGCAATGTATACTAACATATTGACATCGATGACGCAGTCAGGATATATTCTGTCTAATTTGTGGTCCCTACAACAAACACAAAATAAATAGATATTTTCTACATATAAATATTAAATTTGCTTTGCTATATTTATTCGTAGCGTCGTTTCTATTTATATATTAAACTTTTTATTTGTTGCTCTGGGGAAAGAAATGGGAATACAATTTCGCGGTTTTGATAAAAATTCAACTGATGAAGAAAGTGACAGTGAAAGCAGCAATGTGGCTCATAGTGATTCCGATTCTGGTAAGTTTAATAGTTACGAATAAAAAGACAATGTGTTTGTTAGCGAGAGTGAATCACAGAATAATTTTACGGTCCCTACCACTTTCGTTGGTTGGCTTTAGTACGGGGCCCCACAAGTTGTTGGTTGGGAGGGGCAAGGGGTATAAGCGCTCCTTAAAGGGGAAGGGGGAATAACTATATACTAGTTTATGAGATATAAATTTTTCCTAATCTAACCTTAAAATGTGGAGTATGATACGAATCACAACTTTTTGGAGGTAGGGAAGACTCTACAAACCCTTTGGTACAACCACCCCTCACGCGGTGACGTTTGGTTTGTTTAAATTTGTATTTTTAAAGCTAAAATCGAATGTGACATTTTTTTACCACCCGGAACAACTGTGATGGCAGAAGGGAAGTTGGGTGCAAGTAAATTTTTTATGACCACCCAGAACAACTGAGGGCAGAACAGAGATTAGGTTCAAGTAAAAAAAAAATTACAACCACCAGGATCAACTAAGGGAAGAATGGAATTTAGGTTAAAGTTGAATTTTTTTATAACCACCCAGACACCCATGATTTTATCACACTCCATTAATTTTTAGGTTAGATAAAAACAGATCTCCTGAACTAGTTTCTGCACCTTTAGGGGAGGACCATACCCTTCCCCTCCGCCCTCCCCCCTCCCGCTCCCCTGAACTCCTCAATACCCTACTCGTGCAGCCCTATACTAAAGAAATCCCAGCCATTTCCTAAAATCTTTACTTTGCTTGATAAAATAGGTATACATATTATATTACTAATTTGCATGTCTTATTTTTTATTTTAGAGGGAATGGAAATTGAAGTTGATAACAATGAATCCAGTGACATATCTCTGGCTGACCCAGCTAATGATGTAGATGATCAAAATGAAGATGAAGAGGATGAAGTTGTTAAAGCAATTCTTGCTGAAAAAAACAAACAAAGAGACCATCCACCTCCCATAGCCACCGAAGATTTTATTGTAGATATTTCATTCAGTCCCATAAAGAATCTAATTGCAATTGCAAATATTGTTGGTGATATATTCTTGTATGAATATTCCAATGAAGAAACCAAACTTGTCAGCACATTAGAACTGCATCTAAAGGCATGTAGAGATGTAGAATTTGATGATTCTGGCCTTACAATGTATTCAACAGCCAAAGTAAGTATATGCTTATTATGTCATATGCATGATAAGTTGATCATTAGGGTCGTAACAGACGGGGCGCAAGTTGCGCCGCGTAACAGCTAGTGATGGGAGTTGCATAAATACTTAATCAACCCATTTGAATATTTACTCAGTAGATTGAGTAAATACCCGATAAATATCCTTATTTATCCATTTGGTGAGCAGATTGATTTATATGAGTTGCAACTTATATTTATATTCATATTCATTATTTCATGTTTTCATGACAATTTTGAAACTTAAATCTAGTATACACTTGCAATTCTTGTCGGAAAGTGTGTGCATACGCTATAATATGCTTAAAATGTCGGTAAACGTTAAATGCGACGCTAAAATATATGAAAATACCATACTTATCATACACTGAATGTAGGCTTCTTTGACTAATTATTATTTTTTGCTGGGAGGTGTACAAAGACGTAATTTTATGTTAAATTAAGTAAACAGACATCAAGTGCGATGTCAATATATGAGCACGCTCTATTTACTCTATTTATTAAATCTAGTGAGTAAATACTCAAATGGGTAGATTGAGTACTTGCAACTTGCGTCCCGTCTGTTGCGGCACTTACTTGGTTGTATTCAACATACCTTTTTATTTACTACCTACCTAGTTAATAGTACCAAAAATGCTTTTGTCTTCTTTTTTGCTTCTGTCTGTTTTCACCTACAGGTTGCATTTCTTATTGATTCTCGTGGAATTTTGTAAGCAGGTTCAATATATATATATATATATGTAGATTTTTTGTTTGTTCTAGTTTTTGAATTCTTTCAAATTGGGGTTTAAAACTTTAAGAAATAGTATATGTATTATGCAACTAGTAAATAAAAGACGGATTTACTTTAAGGGCCATTGATGAATCACAAGCAATTGAAGGATTCTATCAACTGAATCACGACCTAGGGCCTAGGAATCTAGACCTAGGAATTCATGATGATTGAATCATGAGGGTAGCAAGTGATTCAAATGTTAGAATCCTGAGCAATGAGAGTGATTTATGGCCCTCGATATAAATCCGTTTATTCAAGAGTTGCATACTAGGTATACTTTATACCAGAGGTTCCCAAACTTATTTTGTCAAACGCCCACTTTAAAAAATCTGTTATTTTGTAGCGCCCCCCATTTTTTTCACCATAAAAACCTGAATCACATATTTGTCTTGCCTGTAGTTTAATTCAACCTATAGTCTAAACTAGACTTTTTTACAAGAGAGAGCAATAATAATACATACACCAGTACATTAGAGTATCTTTTATAAAAAAATAACAATAATCAACATTGTTAATTTTAAATAAAAAAATAGCAATAATAATACAATTTTACAATAATAAAGAGTATCGGAAGTGGGGACCTAACCTGCGAAACTTTAAAACACGAAATTTTTCAGTGTTTGATTTCTTTAACTAGCGTTGTGAACGCATTAAAATAATAAATATTAATTACATTTTAGTTTATATTTGTACAATAAAAAAGGATATAAATATGAACTAATAAATGGATGTTGTGTAGTAAGAGGATTTTAATTTCAGTTAATTTTAAAATATGAAATAGCTGAAGTTATAAATCACTCATTGCTTAAATCACATCAGCGCCCCCCAACTTTATTCTGGGCCCGTTACCGCCCCCCTTAAAGCCTCCAGTGCCCACAAGGGGGCGTTATCGCCCACTTTGGGAAAGACTGCTTTATACCATGACTACTAAAAGAAAATATAGATTCAATGAAGAACAAAACATTTATGTTTAAAAAACTTATGCCCGACTACGAGCCTTATTCGGCTAATGATGTATATTTTTGAAATGTGCTAATCAAGACCTTTCATTTAATACCATACCTTATATGGAAACAAAAAAGTAATAATTTTTGCATACAAATTGTAGCTTATGTAACTCAGACAATAATGACAAATTTATTGACATATCATTTGTATTAATCGGACAAGCATTCGGATGCTATACGGTGGAACAGAAATAAATACCCACATACATATATACTTGCATACATACATACATAGACTGCTATAATCACTACCCTTTGTGTTGGCTTTGCCATAGTCGGGTAAAAAGGAAGGTTAAGACGAAGTGGTAGCTAAAGTGGCGCCCTCATTTGAAATAAATTGTTTAAAACTAAATATGGTGATAGTTAAAAATTTGATTTGTATCACTGTCTAGAAAGACCTTTGAACTATTTTATGATAATCTTTGAAAGTAATATTGGTAGTCCGTCTAGTTTTAAAACGGGTTTTTCGCCAAAAGTGGCCACTTTTGGCGAAAACCCGTTTTAAAACTAGACGGACTATTAGTAATAATTTCAAAGGTTATTCATAAAATAGTTTAAAGGTCTTTCTAGACAGTGATACAAATCAAATTTTTAATTATCACCATATTTAGTTTCAAACAATTTATTTCAAATGAGGGCGCCACTTTAGCTACCACTTCGTCTTAAATTGATGCACACTAAAATTGGAACAATTGACAACATTTCATTTTCAAAAAGGTATGAAAATCTGAAAATCATTTCGAGATTTGGCGATTTAGAACACGTTAAATATTTTTTCAGATTTTTTGAGTTATATTTTAAGAGATAAATAAAAAAAAAACTCAAAAATACAAGGATATAGGCATTAAACAGGTTACGCCTTTGCTTGAACATCTAAAAGTGAAAGAATAATGTAAAAGCCGTCAGTTGTCAATTGACACGTGCGTTAATCAGACAACTGACATCACGAGTGAGAGAGAGAGAGATACATAATAGTAGTGTTGTTATATAGAAGTATCAGTTCGATAGGAAGACCATCTTATATCGATAGTTCTCTCAGTATAGTAGAATTAGGATTGGGAAAAATTCACATACATTCAAATGTTTACATAGTTTGGTGACGAAATGATAATATATATGATTGATATTTCAGGTTAAATAAAAATAATATTGACATCAAGGTCTTAAAAACTAAGAAAAAATGCTACCCTAAAATGGGGCGACTTTCAAAACACAAGGTGACATTTATGATACCTTTTTTATAGCAATCCAGATATATTCTAATTTGTGAATTCTGGTATGTCCGCCATCTTTCCACAACGCGTGTACGCCGGAGCCCTTGTTTTTATTTTCAGTCAAATTCAAAACTTTAAAACGCTGTAACTTAAAAAGCAAAAAGAGAAACTTTTTTTTATTGGTGTTCTAGATTCCTGTTAGGGGTGACTATGAGAATCCGTTAAAAAACGTAGATTATCCAAAATCCCTATTTCAAGTATAGAGTTGATAGGGAATTTTTTTTTGTCGAATATTACAAGCGTATTTTTTCTATGCCATTTATTTTCCACATAAGTCGTCACTATAATATTTTTATGCCAAAAATAGCTGAGATAGAAGCATTTTAATTTTAAAATTAATCAAAGTAACCCTGTTTTACGGTACGTAAGTTTATTTAGTTAATGTTTAGATAAAAAAATACTAAGATTATATCTACTTCTTTAATTTTACTTTTTGTAATTCATAATACTATCGATATCGATATCTTACTGCTACAAAATACAACTGTATTGACGTCAGTAATAGTTTTATTTTTAATTTATTAAGTATGGCAAAGATATAAACTTGTTACATACTAACTCTTGTACTTACGCTCTTTTAGAATGGAGAGATTTTAAACAATTTAATTTTAGGAGAAATAATGAAAAGAAATGAAAAAGAAAAAATACGTATGTCCTTTTTTCTGAAGTTCTTTAAGGAAAAAATATAAAACATGAATATAAAATTTTTGAAATGTTGTCAATTACTAAAAAAAGGGGCTACCTGAATTTTCCGGGGTCCAGTGCTGCCCCCATTTGAAATAACCCATTTAAAAGGAAACTGAGATATCATTTAAAATTTGGCCTTTATCAGACCCTAGATAACCCTTTAAACTATTTTATGAAACTGTTTACAGTTTAAAGTGAGAACGTGAAGCTTGTCTACGCACATACGCCAAAAGTGGCCGTTTTTCGCAATTGTTTGTAGAAAAGCTTAACTTTCTCACTTTAAACTGTAAACAGTAGTTCATAAAATAGATTTAATTTATTTCACGTGTGTGAATACAACCGTCTGTTTAGTAGATAAAGAGGGGACACACACACACACTTAATTCTAACAAATGGATCTCTAAATCAAAAAATTGTGTTCAAGACATGCTCACAATATTTTTGAAAGGCCTATTCAACGATACTCCCAGGATGGGTTAGTCGAGAATAAATAAAACTCCCACTTAAAATTTTTTTTCATACCTACTTATTTTCACGCATGTTTCCCTTGGGGGTTGGAAGATACTATGGATCTCCACTAGCTACGGTCCTTGCAAATCTCTTTTGCTTCGTCAACGTTCATTACTCTTTTCATACATGTTCTCTGTTTATGGGTACTCCTTACATCACCTTTCTTCTCCTTACATCTGCAATTAGGTCGCATTACGTTCGTCGAGATCGAGTCGGTCCTGTTCTGTTATCCACAGATGTGGATATAAAAATATGTGCAGATGCACATATTTTTTTTTTATTATTTTTTTTAATCACTTTGTCGGCATTATTTATGTACATACCCATGCCGAATTGCAGATTTCTAGTACTTATAGACTCTACGTGGAACTGCGCACAAACAGACAGACAGACAAACGGACATGGCGAAACAATAAAACAATGGTACCTGTTCTACTAACTATTGCAGAACGTGCGACTAACGGAATGTTAATTTTATTTCAGGACAAAGTCATAATGGCCACAGATGTTGAAACAGGAAAATTAAAAAAATGCTATGAAAATGTTCATGATCAACCTGTCTACCGATTGGTTTGTTTAGATCATTCAAAAATTGTTACAGGTATGTACAAGTTTTGATTCCTTATAAATTCATTTACAGTATCAACTACCTAGCAAAAAGAATCAGCATTGTCATGCCGTGCCAGTAAATTTTAATACCTTCTAAAGCAGCATAATCAAGCTCAAAAAATGACCCTGTGAACCGCATCGCCACGATAATATTATCTAATTTTACATATTACCGTGGCATCGCTGCGGCTGCGTAGATCGGCGCAAGAATGCCTTTTTTGGGGTACGGAACCCTAAAAACGACAAATCTATAGCCTTTTCTTAGTTTGTTATTTTTAACAGGCTTCAAAAAAGAAGGATGCTTTCAATTTGAATGTAACCGCCGTCGACACCATCTAGTGACAAGTGTCGGAACTACATAATATTCTAACCGATGTTAAAAGGAATTGATATCCGTAACGCCATCTATTATTTACCAGGAAAATTACAAAACCCCGTCTAACAGACGGACGGACGGACAGAGAGACAGACGGACATTTTTAGCGTCAAACGTATATCTAAGAGCACGGTAGTGCGCAGGCCAAGTTCCAGCAACAGGCCGCGCGCATGCCGTGCACTATTTACATGAACCGTTTCGACCTACTTTTGACCCCCCCTGTAGCTCAGTGCATATTGCAAGTACAGAGATAAAATTGTAACTTCGTAATCATATACTAGTACTAAAGCAGTATGCCAAATTTCATAGATATAGCTTCAGTAGATCCTGAAATATGACACTGTGAAAATAGCTAATTTTGGCACTGACTTACTGACCGGTAATCAAAACCTCTAGGCCACTTCTAATTGTCTTAGCGTTAGTGATGTACCGTGCCCGGGAACATTGCCAGGGACTGGAAATTTTGCTGGAATCCTTGCCGGCAATGTTCCCAAAGTGGGAATTTACTGGGATTATTGATTAATTCTTCATTTTATTAGAGTCAGATATATTTAATTAACTTAAGTTTATGATTGCCTATATACTGGAAATATAAGTATCCATATAATATTATATATACGAAAATTCCCAGTGCATTGGCAATATTCTCGGCAAAATTTCCAGTAAACTGCCGGCAGTATTCCCAAGAGATTGCCCGTTTACTATGTCCTACAATTTTCACTAAGATTTTATTTAAAATTCTAACCTTTATTGCCTCATGAAATAAATGACTAATTAAAGAAAGAGAGAAAGAAATAAAAGAAACAAAAAGTTTTTACTTCCTGCTTCTTTTTTTAAAATTCAGATGATACCGTGACTGGACAATGTTTGCACGCAAAATGTAGCGCAAGTTTTGTGGCATCTTTTAAAGTAAAGCTGTGACCACAGAAATCACGATTATACATTTTACGGTCAGCATTGTCCGTGTTTTCTTTAAAGTATTCGTGTACTTTTCATCAAGAGGTCGTGTCACCCTCCACTTTTCGGCGGAAGTGGGGCCCTCTATGTCTGCCGCCGCCTGCAACTACAGGCGGGTCACAGGGTAGTGGTCGTAGCGGCTACACCAAGCTTCTTAGTGCTGGGGTTCAGGTTGGTCGTCGCTGTTGAAGCGGCACTCAGCTCGGCTGTTGACGGGATGATGGCATCGTGGGACGAGGATTTGTACTTGCGGTCCTGTGGGTGGGCGAGTAGGGGCTAAATCCCCCTGAGATGGGGGTACGCCGAAAAAGTTGTCCAGCCCCTCCCTCTTGAAGTCCCGCTGAATCACGGCGTTCCTCACGTAACGCGGGGCTCCGACAGCCGCCCGGAGACTTAGGTTCTCTTGAGCGCGGGCACGTCGTTTGTTAGTCTCTGAGCAGAATGCTTACCACGCAGGAGCCGCGTAGGTGAGGCGGGATCTTACGTACATCTTTTAGATCCCGAGCCGCGTCCTTAGCGGGAGGCGGCAGGAGGAAAGCATTGGGCGGAGTCTTTCACTGGCTATCTTCGCTGATGCCATTGTCCCGTCGACTTGGGCACACAGGTTTAGGCATCTGTCGAGCTGTAACCCCAGGTATTCACATGTTGCTGCGATGGCACGTCTTCCCCGAACAGCTTCAAGGGCGGCGGTGGTTTGGTGTTCCCAGTTATAAGAACCTGCGTCTTGCTGATGTCAGGCAGGGCGTCTATTGCTACTTGAACCTTCTTGGCGGTGTGCTTTGCGTTCATGCTGACCGCAAAGTATGCGGTGTGGTCAGCGAACAGAGCTAGTTTGGCCTGACCGGCCACTGGGATGTCGTTGGTGTACCACGCGTAGCACGCAGGTGTCAGACAGCTTGGTGAACATCAGCCCTCACGCGGCGTTCTGTTGTTTCGGTGTTTTCGACCGCCAGCCTTATCTTACAGCTGTTTGCGGGGCATCGGATTAGGCATTGCGGACATTTTATATAGCAACCCCTCGTGCCATGCTCAGTCGAACGCCTTTTTGTTATCAAGGAGCACCCAGCCACGTGCTCCTTGCGATTGGTTACTGCCAAGATCTGGTGAAGCAGTCTCGCTATCTGGTGCGTCGTTGAATGCTCTGGCCGGAACCCAAACCACTCCGCACGCAATGATATGTGCGGGAGCAGGAGGCCGAGCGGGAGTTTTTCGAACACCTTCGAGAGCCAGGCTTTTGCAGGTTCCTCCCCGGCTTGGGCAGCATAATCACCCAGCCAGTTTTACACTCTTTTCGGTAGTGTCCCGTGCGCAGGATGCCGTTGAAGAGTCGCGTCACCGCCGTCATGTACGTCTGCAATAGACGGTAGAGCGCTTCTTTCGTGACGTTGTTTGCGCCCGTGGCTTTCCTGGGCTTCAGACTCCGGATCACTTGCAGAACCTGGCCGAAAGTGAAGAACACTGCATCCTTCTCTTCTGGTGCCGGCTCCACAATGTAAGCTCGAAGGTGCTCGATGACCATCTTGTGATGATCCTGATAGTCATGTACTTTTGACTTCTCACGCATTTTTACTAAATATTATAATGCGCTTGCATAATAACGACACGTTTTCAAGGCAACATAAACGGAGCTACTAAAGCAGCACGCGTGGGGGTGAGGGTACGCGAGTGGTGTGTGCGCAGGGAGCGGAGAGTGACGGCAAATGTTAAGCTAGCTAAGTCGGGATTGCTACATGACGAAATAGCGACTTAAAATCGGTAATTGTCAATATTAAATTAAAACTTTTTTTACTTGAACGGCGAGCGTAGCGAGTGGACGTGTTAAAATTTTATCATAAAAATATATTTATTATCAACGTTCAAGTTCAAACACAAAAATCTGACTCGCAAGGTTTATATTACTGTGGCAATAAAGTATTTCATCGTACCAGCTACGCACACCACAACAGTGCAACAAAGAAGACACATTAACGCTTGAGGATTAAGGTGCGTACTAAGTTCATAAGCGGAGCGGATAAAATATGCTCGTACAACTAAAACGATAATAAAAGTGGCAAAATCATTAATACCAATACAGTATCAACAACAACGACATACTGCCTCATACCAGCCTAATGGTGCGTACATTATTCAAAGGAGGAGCGGATTTTAAAACAAGGTGATAGCAATTGTTATTCCTGGGTGTAAAAATTTACAAGAACTACATACTTAAGATGAGCATAATAAGGACTCCTAGTAAACGATCAAGAAGGAACAAATGTATAGCTACAGGTGAAAGTAGCTCCCAACCGGATTTATCAAATATTGAAGAAATAGAGACATATTTTGATAAACCCTTACATAGGAAAGAGGATGATTTTACGTATCAACTAAAGAAATTCAAAACCGAAATACTAGGAATCTTGAAAGGGTCCATTAAAACCCAGAATGAGAATGCCAGCATAATTAATGATAATGTATCATCTATTAAAATAACTTTACAAGATTTAAAGACCTCAACCGAACAATTGATATTGGAAAACAAACAACTTAAGGGACAAGTTGCGACTCTTACTGATTGTGTAACTACAAATGAACAAAAAATAGCTTCTCATCAAAATGAAGTTCTGCAATTAAAAGCCAACACACCAGCGTCACAATCTCTCTACGAGGACTTATTTGCTGAGTTTCAGGACCGCACAGAACGTAGCAGAAATATTGTCTTAGTGGGAATTCCTGAACAGTATATTGAAAATCAACGGGAAAGACAGAAAGTCGGTAACGCTGAAGTGGAAAAAGTGTTAAAAAAGATATATACAGACTGATCTAAGGCAGACAAAATATTAAGACTTGGCAAATATGACCAGCAAAAGAGTCGCCCAGTTAAGGTTTGTTTCTCCAACTTAGATGCCCCCAAGATGCTATTGCGTAATAAATCCAACCATAAAATAGATGGCATCCGGATTAATCCTGACCAGACACCACAGCAACAAAAACACTTAAAAAAATCTTGCAGCTGAGTTAACCAATCGCCAGGAGCATGGAGAGAGTAACCTTGCTATAAAGTATGTTAAAGGGACACCAAAAATTATCAAGAAGGAAGTACAAAAAAACTCTATAGCAGGATCAATGAAGCCGATAACATAGCGACATTAAACACCTACGAACTCACAAGTACCTATAAGGATATTACAACCACGAAAAAATTTCTAAACATTATATATGCAAATGCTCGCAGTTTAGTAAAGGCGGGTAAACTAGACGAATTTAAGTGCATCATTGAAAACTTAAATACACGTATAGACGTCATAATAATCGTTGAGACCTGGATGAAAAACGAGAGTGATGCTGCAAAGATGCAATTTCCAATTTATGATTTCTATCACAACTACAGGAAAACATGCAAAGGTGGCGGGGTGTCTACTTTCGTAAATAAAAATTTGAAACATGAGTTTCTGAATGAAAGCTATGAAAATGAAAATCATTTTTTGTGGATACGTCTGAATAAACTTGGTCTTGATGTAGGAGCCATATACAAACCACCCATATCTAAAGCAGAAAATTTTCTAGAAACTATTTCGAGCCAACTCTCAGCAAGAAAAAGGGCAATTTTCTTTGGTGATATTAATTTTGATCTTCTCAGCAGAGAAAAAACTGTCAAAGTTTACAAGACTGTCTTAAAAGAAAACGAATTTAACATACTGAACAAAATAGACAAAGCATATTGCACACGTATAACAAAAAAATCATCAAAAATCTTAGACCATGTTTGTTCAACTACAAAAGGCGATAACAACTTCCATATGGCACTAATTGAAAATAGTATGTCGGACCACAAACAAATTTACTTTGAGCTGAAAAGAATAAAAAAAGAACGACCCAAAAAACAACAATACCAGGCAATCAACTACACTAACCTATTGAAAACGATTAAAGACAGTACTATCAACAACATGGAGGATGATTTCAACTTGTTGGAGACGCTGTTAATTGAAGCTATTGACAAAAACAAAATAATAAAGGCAAAAAATCTAAATCCACCAAAACAAGACTGGATCAACAAACGCCTGATTAAGCTAATAGAAGAAAGAAACCAACTATGGCACAGACTGAAACAAACGCCGGAGGATAAGACATTAGAAGAAGAGTTCCTTAAACAGAAGAAAATGGTACACGAGCAAATCCAAAACACAAAGTCTGAATATTATAGTAAGGCCTTTAAAAATTGTACAAACGATCCGCGTAAAATGTGGCAACTCATAAATAACTTAGCTTGCAATAAAAACAAACAAAACTCAATTCCCACAAAATTAAATTCTCTATCTGGACAAATAACAAACATTAAAGATATATGTGAACATTTTAATTCATTTTTTTCGAATATAGGTGCTGAGCTTGCAAATAAAATACCCAAATCGAGTCGCAATAATGATTTCTTAGGGACTTCGAGAAAAGATAATGATAATGCTACTACTTTAACACAGTTAAAACCTGCTACCCGTGAGGAAATACTTAAAATTATTAACAACTTAGATGCATATACAAGTAGTGGAATAGACGGAATCAGCACCAAGATTATAAAATGCCTTAGTTGTCAAATTGTTGATAAACTGACCCTAAAGTAACACCTATATACAAAACCGGTAGCAAATTGGATCCTGGAAATTACCGACCGATATCTGTACTTCCTATACTGGCGAAAATTTTTGAAAAAATTCTACATAATCGTCTAAGTGAATTTTTGAACAGTATTAATTTCCTATACAAAAAACAATACGGCTTTAGACCAAAGTCAAGTACTCTTACAGCTGTCACTGACTTGGTAACTGGAATCAGGGTTGATATTGATAAAAGGAAGCTTACTCTAGGAATATTTATCGATCTAAAAAAGGCCTTCGATACTGTCAGTCATGAGATTCTTTTGTCAAAATTATATAAACTTGGTCTAAGAGGTCTTGCTCATGGAATACTTAAATCGTACCTCAATAATAGACATCAAATTGTCAGACTTGAAGATCAGGAAAGTAGTCCAAAATTAATCACTTATGGTGTGCCTCAAGGTTCGATACTTGGGCCATTATTGTTCCTAATTTACATAAAGGACATAAATAAAATTGGTCTAAAAGGTGAAATTTTTCTATACGCAGATGACACTGCTCTGTTTTACCGTCACAATTCAATAAAAACAATCATTGAACAGGCTCAACACGATTTAAATCTATTGCATTCTTGGCTACAATCTAACTTATTAACAATAAACACATCGAAAACAAATTATATAATATCTGCGCCAAAAACAAACAAATTGGTGATTACAATAACCTAACCATAAATGGCTAAATCATAAAAAAGGTACATTGCGAAAAGTATTTGGGGTTAACTCTAGACAAACAACTTTCTTGGAAAAATCACATTCAACACATAAAAACAAAACTCACGTCGCTAACTGGTTTACTTCGTGGGACAGCCCGGTGTCTGCCAAGACGAGTGAAATTTTATAATTCCCTTATTAAGTCTCATTTAAACTACTTAATTGAAATTTGGGGAGCAGCAGCCAAATCAAACCTAAGACCTCTCCAAAGATCCCAAAATAAGGTAATAAAAACACTGTTTGGATACCACTACCTAACTCCAACAGAAAAAGTATATAAAGAAACAAAATTAATGAATATTGCTCAGTTATATAAATACAACACCTGTATTTTAGTAAGAAAAATTCTTACCAAAAACGTACACTTACCAATTGTGTTCACAAAAAAAGTACTTACTCAAAAAAGACTAACAAGACAAGCAAATAATGTCTGTGTACGTACACCTAGAACAAACTATGGAAAAAAGAACATTTTGTTTGAAGGGGTTCAATTTTACAACAAATTACCGAAAGATATAAAAGAAATTAAGTCATTGAATTTATTTAAAAAATTACTTAGCAATCACATTTTATATATTTGTTAGTAAATGTTATTATAACAGTGATGAAGTGTATTTACTTCATCACTGTTATAATAACATTTACTAACAAATAATAATATACACAAAATATTTACACGCAAATATTACTAGATAAAATAAATTAATAAAACAACAATAAAGAAAAAATATTCGAAGTTGATATAAAAAAAAAATATATAGTTTCTAAATAAATTCTAAAATAAAATGAATACAGATTATTGGTACAATTGAATATAAATTTTCAAATAAAAAAAAAAATATATATATAAAATTAATAAAAAAAAATGGTGTAGGTACCAAAAAGTCATATACACATGCATACCAGCAAAATAAAAGTAGCAACTTATTATTATACAATTATATTATAATTAATTTGTAATAAACTCCAAGTAGCAATAATAAAATTGAATAAAATAAAACAAAATGTTATCTAAATTTTAAGATTTACAGAAATAATAAATTAAATCTAATATTATTAACAAATAAATACAATTCACCAACGTTGAAATATTAATATAATAAATCGAAAAAGAATGAAAATTTAAAAGACTTACCAACGTAACATTAAATCGCTTTCCGCTCAGCGCTACTAACTTAGTACGGGCCTAAATAAACATTATCTATGAAGAGACGCCGCAAGCGCAGACGATTTTTGTTCTCAATCTACCCTACCTATCCAATAAATACGTGTTATTTGATTTCGCTCGCCGTCATATTATATTTTTTGTAATTATGTTATTTAAGTTTCTCTGTAAGTGAATGTTAATTCTTTTGAGAAATAAAGAATCTTTAAACGTAAACGTAAATATCCAAAAATCGGTTGGGAATTTTTGGCAATATTCCAAATTATTTTTACATAATTAAATTTATTATTTATATAATTAAATTTATTATTTATTTAATTAAATTAACCTATTTATATGATTACATTAACCTGCCAAGTTCAAATTTAGAAGTATTATAATTTTAGATATTTTTAAACAAGTACCACGTGTAAGAAGGTCTGGGTGTGGTGGCGAGTCTTGGGAATGGCAAATGTTTACTAGTGGATCAGTTTGTTGATGAAGATGATTATGATCGATTTTAAAGTGCATCTAAACTTGGCATTGGATTGGATTTCAACCCTTTTTAAGGCGAACAATTAGCTGATAGGAACTTGGCCCCCTTTTTAACAGATATTAGGTTGGGGAAAAAGTCTTTTCGCATATAGTATGTATGAACTTGTAATAAAACCACTTTGGCTATACTATTTGTACCTGGCTGGTTTTGGTATCATTTAAAAGTTTAAATTTTAAAGAAGATAATTCCAAATTCTAATTAGGAAAATGCGTGATTTTCATTTGTTTTTCTTACCGTCGAGAGGAGTGAATCTAATAAAGAAATTAGATACATTTTAAAATTTTACTACCAAAAAGGTAAAAATGCAACGCAAGCCGCAAAAAAAATTGCGATGTTTATGGACCTAGTGCAGTGTCTGTGAGAGTAGCACAAATTTGGTTTAAGCGTTTTCGATCCGGAAATTTTGATGTCAAAGATGCACGTCGCTCTGGTCGCCCTGTTACGGATAAAATGGATGCTATTTTTTTAAAAGTGGAGCAAGTTCGGCATATCAGTAGTTAAGACGTAGCTGAAGAAATGGGAATTGACCACAAAACAGTTATGGCGCATTTGAAAAAAAAATGGGTACACAAAAAAGCTCGATATTTGGGTACCTCACGAGCTCTCTGAAAGAAACCTAATGCACCGTGTACTCATTTGTGATTCTTTATTATGACGTAATGAGACCGAACCATTTTTGAAGAAATTGATAACTGGTGATGAAAAGTGGATCACGTGCGACAAGAACGTACGAAAAAGGTCATGGTTAAAGGCCGGTCAGGCTTCACAGACTGTGGCGAAACCCGGGTTAACTCGCAACAAGGTGATGCTGTGTGTGTGGTGGGATTGGAAGGGCATTATTCATTATGAGCTGTTACCACCAGGCAGGACCATCGATTCAGAACTCTACTGCGAACAACTGATAAGATTAAAGCAAGAAGTTGAGAGAAAGCGGCCGGAATTAATCAACAGAAGGGGTGTGGTTTTTCATCATGATAACGCTAGACCTCACACATCTTTAACCACTCAGCAAAAATTAAGAGAGTTTGGCTGGGAGGTGTTAATGCATCCGCCGTATAGTCCTGACCTGGCACCTTCAGATTTCCACCTGTTTCGGTCTCTTCAGAATTCTTTAGGCAGTGTCAGGTAAACATCACGAGAGGACTGCCAAAACTACTTGACGCAGTTTTTTGATCAGAAGCCCCAAAATTTCTATAGCAATGGGATCATGTCCCTACCTATAAGATGGCAAAAAGTTATCGAACAAAATGGTACCTACATTGTTTAGTTAAATGTAAATAAACTATATTAAAAAATGTTTTGAATTTTCATATAAAATGCGAAAAGACTTTTTCCCTAACCTATTATGTTTTTGGTGGAACTACCTCTCTTTTTTGTCGGGGGTTAAAAACTAGTTCAAATTTTACCATCTATCTGTGTCAAAAAAAACTTATTTTTAAGTCAAAAAGTCAAAAATCATTTATTTATCTCTGGATATTTATATCACTTGATAATTGTCATTTCTTTTTTCTTTCGATTTCTTAATAGTTAGTTATTGACGTCAGATCATTTACTTACAACTAAGTTTACTGCCGCCTCCAAAGCGCAAGTACAGAAGAAGCGGTTACAAACTGTACTGCAGCATTTTCTCCAAAAACGTCAACCTTACAATTATACCGATATTAAAATTAGATGTGTGGACTGAGAATACATTGCTATGTCATAATTATTAATTAAAAATGTCAAATTTGAAATTAATGTCAATTTGTATAAAATTCATGTACTGATTGTACTCAAATTATGTCATTTGTGAGTGTACAAATATAAACCTTTAAAAGGGACCCGCGCCAAGCTCAAGCCAGACGTTTTTGTCTTTAAGATAATCATCGGTTCCGTAATAAGCCTTCTCACAAAGTACTTTCTTTACATAAGCTTTAAATTTTCTATCTGGCATATCAAGGACCGATTCTGGCAATTTATTATAAAACTTTATACAGTTTCCCTTAAACGATTTACTGACTGTTTTCAGCCTATAATACGGGGTAACTAAAACATTTATGTTACGTAAGTTTCTACCCGTAATATCACCTGTTTTATTAAATAAGGCAATATTTTTCCTTACATACATTATATTTTCAAATATGTACTGGGATGGTACAGTGAATATATCAATTTTCTTAAAAAAAACTCTTAGGGATCATAAATAAAACGAATTGCCCTTTTCTGTAAAATAAAAATAGTCTGTAATATCAGCAGCACTCCCCCAGAGATGAATCCCGTAGGACATCAGACTATGAAAGTAACTAAAGTAAATTAGTCTAGCAGTTGCTACATCTGTCAATTGTTTGATTCTTCTAATAGCGTAAGCCGCTGAGCTCAGCCTATTAGCGAGTTTAGAAATATGGACATCCCACTGAAGTTTTTAATCTACTGTGATTCCCAAGAAAGTAGTATTATCAACGAGATCTAAGTTTTGACCGTCTAGTACAGTCTTTCCCAAAGTGGGCGATAACGCCCCCTTGTAGGCGCTGGAGGCTTTAAGGAAGGGCGGTAACGGGCCCAGAATAAAGTTGGGGGGCGCTGATGTGATTTAAGCAATGAGTGATTTATAATTTCAGCTATTTCAGATTTTTTAAAGTGGGCGTTTGACAAAATAAGTTTGGGAACCTCTGGTCTAGTAGCACATCAACATTGGCCTGCCTCACGTTAGGAAGACTAAATCTAATGCATTGGGTCTTGTTTGCATTCAACAGAAGGTTATTGGCAGAGAACCAATTAGAAATGGCCGATAATGTGTCATTCACCGCAGTAGCATCTTCGCTATGACGGTCTATTTCAAAAATAAGAGACGTGTCATCGGCTTACAACACAATACATAGGGGCACTATAAGTTTCCGGAACTGGCCACTTACATAAACAATATTTAAAAATTTATTGCAACATTTGAAAATAGAACTCTTTGGCTGTAGAATGCAGTTTGTTTCATCTGACTGTCTTTTGTTTTTACCTTGTGGCGCCATTTAAAAAATTGTGTGTCTGCATCAACATGGATTTAACTCGGGAAAATTTTCGTAGTATAATTTTCTACGATTTTAAGTGTAATTTGACAGCTCAACAGAGCATCGCTCGGCTTGAAACAGCTTTTGGCAATGAAGCACCATGCAAGACAACTGTTTATAGCTGGTTTGCAGAATTCAAGCGTGGTCGTATCAATCTCAGTGACGAATCTCGCGATGGTCGGCCGTCCACCGCTGTGATCAACAAAAACATCGATGCTGTGCGCCGTATGATTAAAACAGACAGGCATGTGACCTACCATGAAATTCGCGCATCCTTAGAAATAGGCATGAGTCAAATACAATTAATCCTACACAAACATTTGGGTGTGAGAAAGCTGTGCTCGCGGTGGATCCCACACAACTTGACCGAGGCTCAAAAAACGGACCGCGTCACTTGGTGCAGTGCCATGCTTACCAGATTCAACGAAGGTGCGTCAAATTTGGTGTAGGACATAGTAACAGGTGACGAAACATGGATTTATTGCTACGATCCCAAAACAAAGCAGCAATCGAGCGTATGGGTCTTTCAAGATGAGCCGAAACCAACCAAAGTGGCGCGCGTGAAAAGTGCATCTAAGCGGATGATTGCTTCTTTTTTTAATAAAACTGGACACGTGGCTACTGTTGCTTTAGAGAATCGTCGTACAGTGAATAGTGACTGGTACACGACCATTTGTTTGCCGGAAGTTATTGACGAACTCCGTAAAAATAACCGTAAACGCCGTATCATCCTGCACCACGACAATGCTAGTTCTCACACGGCCAGACAGACAAACGACTTTTTGAAGGCGAAAAATGTAGAACTCATGAATCATCCTGCATACAGTCCCGACCTGGCACCTTGTGACTTTTTTCTGTTCCCAAAAATTAAGAACCAATTACGCGGTCAACGATTTTCATCACCAGAAGAGGCTGTCGAGGAGTATGAAAAACACGTTTCAGAGGTCACCCCAGAGGAGTGGCACAAAAGTTTTCAAAACTGGTTTCATTGAATGAAAAAGTGCATAGACGCCAAGGGAGATTATTTTGAAAAACAATAAATTAATTTTGTACCTTTAATAGTATTTTTTCATATTCATTCCGGAAACTTATAGTGCGCCCCACGTACCAGCCTGTTTTTCAACCGCGTAAGGCAAATCATTGACGTACACTAAGAAGAGGAACGGTCCTAGGATAGAACCTTGAGGTACACCCATTTTGACAAGAGATCCGTTTGACTTTATGCCATTTATATCAACCGTCTGAAGCATATCCGTTAAATATGATTGAATGAGGTTTATAGATTTATCGTCAAAACCGTATTGACGAAATTTGAGCAAAAGTGTCGGGTAATCTACGCAGTCAAATGCTTTTGAGAGATCGCAGAAAGAACCGATTGCATCATGCTTGTTTTCCCATGCGTTGTAAATGTGAGTAACTAGCGCTACCCCCGCATCGGTGGTCGATTTCCCTCCAGTAAAACCAAACTGCTGGCTAAGAAAAAGGTTATGGGTCATAAAGTGATGTTGCATTTGATTAAGCATTATCTTTTCAAACACTTTGCTCAAAACTGGCAAAATGGAGATAGGTCTATAATTGACAACATTTCAAAAATTTTATATTCATATTTTATATTTTTTCCTTAAAGAACTTCAAAAAAAAGGACATACGTATTTTTCTTTTTCATTATTTCTCCTAAAATTAAATTGTTTAAAATCTCTCCATTCTAAAAGAGCGTAAGTACAAGAGTTAGGATGTAACGAGTTTACATCTTTGCCATACATTTTAATTAAAAAATAAAACTGTTTACTGACGTCTATAGAGTTGTGTTTTGTAGCAGCAGTAGTAAGATATCGATATCGATACAAAAACTTACGTATCGTAAAATAGGGTTCATTTGATTAATTTAAAAAATCAAACGCTTCTATCTCAGCTATTGTTGGCATAAAAATATTATATTGACGACTTGGTATGTGGAAAACAAATGGCATAAAAAATTACTTAAAATTACATAAAAATTCGACAAAAAAAATTTGCCTTATCATCTCTATACTTGAAATGGGGTTTTTGGGTAACCCACGTTTTTTAACGGATTCTCATAGTCGCCCCTTACAGGAATTAAGAACACAAAGAAAAAAATGTTTCACTTTTTACTTTTTAAGTTACAGCGTTTTAAAGTTAATTGAGGTGAATTTGACTGAAAATAAAAACAAAGGCTCCGGCGTACACGCGTAGTGAAAAGATTGTGGACGTACCAGGATTGCTATTTCAAAAATATAAATAAAAAATATGCGTTCAGAATATTGGAAGATTTAATTAAAAAACCAAAAAAAAAGCTATCATAAATGTCACCTTGTGTTTTGAAAGTCGCCCCATTTTAGGGTAGCATTTTTCCTTACTTCATTTTTTTTATAGTTTTTAAGACCTGGATGTCAATATTATTTTTATTTAACCTGAAATATCAATCATATAAAGGAAATATTAGCATTTCGTCACCAAACTATGTAAACATTTTAATGCATGTGTATTTTTTCTAATCCTAATTCTACTTTACTGAAAGAACTATCGATATTAGATGGTCTTCCTATCGAACTGATACTTCTATAGACAACACTACTATTATCTCTCTCTCACTCGTGATGTCAGTTGTCAGATTGACGCACGCGTCAATTGACAGCTGACAGCTTGACATAATTTTTTCACTTTTAGATGTTCAAGCTAAGGCGTAACCTGTTAAATCCTTGTACTTTTGAGTTTTTTTCATTTATCTCTAAAAATATAACTCAAAAAAATCTGAAAAAATATTTTACGTGTTCAGAATCGCCAAATCTCGAAATGATTCTCGAATTTTCATACCATTTAGAAAATGAAATGTTGTCAATTACCAGGATCTGTTCTTACCACCTTTTTAAATAAAGGAATCAATTTACTGCATTTCATTAAATTTGGAAAAATACCTTCATCAATGCATTCATTAAAAATAAAAGCTAGGTCTGCAGCAATGATATTTATGATGTTGCTTACTACACTAACGGACATACCCCAGTGATCTTCAGACTTTTTAAATTTAGCTGTTTAAATGCATCAACTATATCTTTGGGGGTAATACGTTTAAATTGAAACTTATGATAACATGGAGCTATATTATCTTTAAGTAAGGTTTCAGCATGTTGAGGACTTGAATTGACATCAGCAGTAAGTGCCAAGGGAATATTGGTAAAAAAATTATCGAATACATTTACTATGTCTTTAGGTGCGGTAATATTTTTGTCAGCATACTTGATTTCACGAATATTTTCTCTCGCTTTAGTTTTCCCTGTTTCTTTATTAATGACATTCCATGTCTCTTTTATTTTATTTGTAGCATTATTGATTTTTCTACTAATATAGATAGCTTTAGCCTTATTGCAAACTCTTTTAAATAATTATGAATATTTTTTAACATAATCAACAAAGCTAGGGTTAAAATTAAATTGTTTTTGAGCATATAAATCAAATAACTTTCTTCTACTTATATAAATACCTGTAGTAGCCCATTCATTATATTTTAACCTTTTATTAACATTAACTTTTTTTTGATTCAATGTTGCCGAATATTCCTTAGACACGGTACTAAACAATTTATTGTAGTGATCATCAGGGTTACTTCCAGTGTATACGACTGAACATAATTTATTTTCTAAATTCTTCTTGAGCTTACGAATCTTTTTTGAAGTAATTGGCCTACACATGATTTTATCATCTTTCAAGCAGCGGGTGGACTTCTTGACAAAAGATACAAATACACCTGAATGATCAGATGGCAACTTGTTAATAACAGATTTGTGAAAATAACTTATATCGGTAAAGAAATTATCAAGACATGTGGCAGATGTAGCGGTGGTTCTAGTAGGTTCAAGAAAAACATTTTCTAAGTCATAACATTTAAACAGGTTTAAGAATTGTGTACTCCTTGTATTCTGCACAAGAATATCAACATTGTAGTCACCACAAATATTAAAAATCTTTTTACTATTTGAAACTAACTTAAGAACCTGATCCATTACTTTCAAAAATCCCTTAAAATCGCTATCAGGTGGACTGTATACACATACAATTAAATTATGTTCTAGCTCGGCACAGGCCACCTCACAACAGCGGTCAACAGAAAGTCTAACTATGTCATTCCGCTCCTTGCCACGGACACCATTTTTTGAAAATATCATAGAACCGCCTCGAGTAGTAGACTTTCTGTTAAAGCAGCTAACAATGTCGTAGTTGTTTAGGCTGAACATCATCTCACTCTCATGCAGCCAATGCTCAGTAAAACACAAAATATCTATATCTAATTCTTCTAATACTAGTTCAACTAGTAGTTCTTTGCTGGAAAGGCGTTGTATGTTTTGATGAATTACTCTTAGTTTTAGTGGCCTTTCCGTTGTCTGGAGGTGCAGTTTAAATCTGCCGTCAAGTCTACAAAATTACTATTACAATTTTCTGGTAACTCGGTAGACATCTTACAACTAGTAGTTTGTTCACAATGTAAACTCGTCCAGAATTTAATAGTATAAGCTACCAATGTAGCAATTTTTAATTTCTTATATTTGGATAGGTATATATTACCTTTTGTCAAAAAACATTCACTTATAAAATTATTAGTGTAAACACTAATTTGTCACTATGACAACATGTCATGTTATGTAATAATTTATTAAGGTATTGAATGTTTTTATTTATTGATGGGGGCTGGCAACTCAAATAAGGAAACGCACGTAGTATTATTTTACATACATTAAGTTTACTTAAAGTCTCTATACATTGAATTATATCTTTCTTTCCTATTTTACTACTATTACCTACGAGCAATACAATGGTGGAATTATGGTTAAATTTTGATGATTTGATTTTCTCTATGAACTTGGGAAAGGTTGTATTTGGTAAGCAATAATTAATACAAGGATGCTTTAAGTTTTCATAAAACATGTGACCCATATTGCGACCTACACTGTCTGAAAACACCACTGTATTTGCTGGAGAGTCTATAAAGTCCACAACATCAGATATAGACAAATTACTGCCACAAGGAGAGAGTTCTGACGTGGAAATATTGACAATAGGCTGGTTGAACTGCCCGCTGGTTGAACTAATGAGTCAAGTGTATCTTAATTGTACTTGCTGTCTTGATTGTACCTGCTGTAAGAATGCACAAATGCACAGGCAAACTTACAAAAAATCTAAAAATCATTGTTTTGTGTTCTATTGCGTTGATTGAAGCCTCCAGCAATATTTTTTCTCATTTATCTTTCATGTACAGACAGTCCGGTAGCGCTAGCTAATTTTAAGGGTATAACTTACAAGAAATCTAGATATGCTTATTTCTTGCCTCTGAATAGAGCCGTATCTAAAAAGCTTATTATTTCTATTTGTGTCTCTTTCGGGGTCTGCGTTTCGGGAAGTTTATTGATTTGCGACTGTTTTATTTAATTTCATACTGAATCGAAAAAAATGATTTAAAGTTGTAAAATGGAATAGTATTGTATCAAACATAGCCTGACTAGTGTGCAAACCTATTTGTGTCACCGTATGTCCACTGTAAACTGGCTAAGGGCCCATGTATAAAAACAGTACCAAAAAGATAATTAGGGTTGAAAAAAATAATACAACATATCAGTAAACAACTAAATATACCCTTTGTATTAATTTGTGTCACATTAGTCTACGCATTCTTATTTATTTTGATTATTTGGATTTGCCAAGCAAAATACGCTTAAAAAAATTTGAATCATGAGAATTTATATATTTAGTATCATAAATTCATAAAAGATTGACATTCTGAGTTTGTGTCACTTTCATCCACACTATAAGTATAAAACACAAAAAAAAACATGTTTGCCCTTATTGTAGACTAGTGATTGATGGCGCGCGAAGGACGCCGACGACGTGTGCGGTGCGGGGGTTATGCTTTCGCACACTACTTATGCTACGCTATAATAGCCTACAAGATCTTAATAATAATACCTGCTGCTCAGAACGAGAAGAAATGTACCATAAGTACGCGTACAAAGAGTCAACACTGCGTTGCCCACCGTATGAGTCACGTGACAACGCGTCATCGTAAGAAAGCGCTAGGATTGTCCTATGATGATTATTATAACGAATGTTGCGAATCAACTATAGGTATTTTTTATTAGTTAAATATGTTTTAGTTTTATATAATGATTTAAATTTTGTCCCATTTCGGAATTCTCTGTTATTAAATTTTATAATATCTAGTAACGACTTTTTGGCGACGATTATTTGGCTACCACCGTGGCGTAATGGTCAACATGCTAGACCGCCAATCTGGAGGTTCTGGGTTCGATCCCCAG
The DNA here is from genome assembly GCA_943193695.1 of Acrobasis suavella. Taxonomy (NCBI): domain Eukaryota; kingdom Metazoa; phylum Arthropoda; class Insecta; order Lepidoptera; family Pyralidae; genus Acrobasis; species Acrobasis suavella. The sequence goes on from OW971929.1 coordinate 13,032,484, forward strand.
CCAGAACAAGTTGGAAAATGGCCTTTTTTAAATTGTCTTGGGTCTCTATCTATATATGTGTTTATTATAAAATATAGTATCGTTGGGTTAGTATCTCATAACACAAGCTTAAGCTTACTTTGAGGCTAGCTCAATCTGTGTGATTTGTCCGTAAATATTTATTTATATTATTTATTTATTAAAAGTTCATTTTTCTTATGCCAGTATCGATGTAAAAGATTAATAAGTACAAACCTGTGTGGTTTATATATATTATTTTATTTTGTCATGTAATTCATCAAATGTTATTTACATAAAAAAAAGTTGAAAGTATCCTGAATCGCGTAAATAATTTTAATAAATTATCATAAGGAAAACAGGAGCAAAGCGACGGAAAACCAACGGTTTTTAAAAGTTTTAATATGGTGCTATCAGGCCGATTTATTATGGCGTTGTCAAAATTATTTAGAAATACTTTTTCTAATCGATTAAAGATAAATTACTCACCTTTCTTCGTCCTTCCTTTGTTTATTGACTTTGACACCTACTGCACTGCACAATAATTACGTGGTTTCGGCATTTCGAAGCGTAAGCGCAGGAAATGTGCGATGCAGTGCGGTGCGAGTGCTCAGGCGGGCGTTTGGCGGTTTGGTGGCCCTTGTCGGTTGTATCGTCGACGATACGCCGAGCGGTAGGCATATAGCGCGTGGCCTTGAACGAGTGATGTAGGACTGGTTTCATTCAATCTATGAAGAGATAGATTATAAATCCTAGGTTATGTCAAATAATGGAGTACTGGTTCATATGACATACATATATGTTACTCCGTAACAAGTTCGTAACATAATCATTTCCATAAATACGAACTGCTTAAATACTTACAAACTACTGCTAACAAACGGTTTAATCATAGTCGCTGTACATAACGTCGTTAATCGTTATTACCGCATAGTGCATGTGGTACACGGTATAGTGGCGCATAGTATTATTGCTTGTGATGAACAATAGGGTTCACACGTTCCTAGATAGGATGATAATAAATTGAGGCTTTAAGTAGGTGAAAGTTATGTACTGCTGTATGGCAAAGAAACACTTTCAGTAATAAATAAATAAATATATGGGAACAAATTATGAAGACTGAGCTAGCCCCAAAGTAAATTTTTTCAAACTTGTGTTCTGGGATACTAATACAATGATACTATATTTTAAGTGAAGCGTCTCGGTTTCAAAATTGGCTAAAAATGCTTTTGTCCGGCTGTCAGTTTGTCTGTCCGCCTGTTCTCGCCTACAGGTCGCATTTCTCAACCGATTCTCGTGAAATTTTGTGAGAAGGTTCGAAAATTATATAACATTTTCTTGCCGATTCAGGTTTCAAAATTTTTCAAAACCGAAAAATAAAATTTTGGTTGCGGACCCCAAGCTCTGATTACCGCTGTGGATGTAACCGGGAATACGCAAGGATGATGATTACTGTAGATATTATTCCTACATGTTTAATGCAACTCAATTTCGCATTGGTCCTTAAAATACGCTACTTTTCCATCGTTTCTAATTAGGCTGGATTCCACAAATTTCAACAGTCCTTTTTTTCACTATCACTGTTTCACTGCCTGGAAAGCGTCCACATATAAAACATACATTATCATCTTCGAACTCCATTTTACTTTCAATTAAGAAAAGCATTAAGAAAATATAAGAAGAAAAAAACAAATGAAAAGAAAATTGTCGCATTAAAAATCTGCAAGACTGCAGTTCATTTCGCAAGTGTTTTAATTTTTATTTTTTCCATTACTAGCGAGGGGCATCTACCTGGATATTTACCCGATACGTACCGGGTAAATACCCGTATCTACCTGTTTGGGTGGGTAGATTGGAATATTTATTTAAAAATGAGTGGGAGTCTACTAACTTTGTATATAAATGTGTGAAATGGTTATGCTATGTATTATTAAATGACATATGATGACATAGAATAAATAACAAAGATTAAAATAACTAATCATCTTATTTCACGTCTGTTTGCGTAATTAGGTCAAAAAACATTTTCCAGCTAAATAAATAACAACTAAGACCGGTCAATTTGTATGTTTCCATACAACTGGTAGATTGGGGTAAATACGCGGCGTATTTTATGAGGGAAATATTATAACAAGTTAATAAAGGATCAAAGAACTCATTAATACTAATATATTTTGTTCCGGGACTAGCCCTGAAATCAGTAGTTTAGGCTGTTTGATGAGCAGTCATAAAAATCTACTCCACCTATATGTATGATAGTGCTCATATAAAGACATCGCATTTGATGTCTTTTTACTTATTTTAACATATAATCAGGTGTACAAACATTTGCCAACAAAACATGTAAACTAAGACCTGTTAATTCGTATGTTGTTCCCACATAACGGGTAGATTCGGATCGCTAGTATATAGTACGCTTAAATACGCTAGTATATACATATGATTAAAAACTACTCTGTGATTCGGATAAATACCCGGCATAATATTTTGTGGGAAATGTTATAATATGTAAGTTGATGAGGGATTAAAGAACTCGTCAATACGAATATCTTTTGTTTTGGGACCAACCCCCTAAGTAGTTTTGGCTGTTAGATAAACAGTCAAAAAAATCAACTCTCCCTATATGTATGAAGCGCTTATATATTGACATCGCATTTGATGTCTTTTTGCTTATTCCACCTATAATTAGATCTACAGGCATTTTCCAGCAACAAATGTAAACTTAGACCTGTCGATTAGTATGTTCCCATGCAACGGGTGAATTTTGGTAAATACCCAGTATGCTATTTTCAGAGAAATATTATAACAAGTTGATGGGGAATAAAAGCAATCGTTAATACGAATATCTTTTGTTCCGAGACTAACCCCGAAATCAGTAAATTTGGCTATTGTTTGAGCAGTAAAAAAATGTACTCTCCTTATATGTATGGGGATGCTCATATATTGACATAGCATTTGATCTGTCTTTACTTATTTCAACATATAATTTGCTAGTTTCCAACAAGCCCAATAAGAAACTTTTTTCTAAACGTCAAAACAAACATCGTCTATGGGATTTGAATGAAATAGCACGGCGTGACGTTATAGTTTCTTAAAATCAAATAGCTCATATTATCGGTCAACTGAGATTATTTTGTGGCGTTTTATTATGTGAGAAAAATATTGTGGAAAATGTTATAACAAGTTGATGGGGGATCGATAAACTCGTCTTCTGGGACCAACCCCGAAATCAGGCTCTTGGATAAGTAGTCAAAAACATCTTCTCACCCTATAATATCCGTTTGCTTATTTTAACATATGATTAGGTCTACAAACATGTGTCAAAAACAAAAAAGTAAATAAACTTAGACTTAGACTTTCTATTCGTATATTCCCATTCTTCTTCTTCTCGTGTAGAAAGCTCAAAATAAAATCATTTTTTTTCCCTCCAATAGGTTGCCACTTTCACAGCGTTTTCAGAGGCCTCATATAGTGCAGCTGGTGGGGCACGATGAGCAGGAGAGGAGGTGTGTGATAGCCTGGTCATTATGCCCACATTGACACTGTGTTGCAGTTGAATCAATATACCTCCACCGGGCTAAATTATGCTTGCACCGGCCTTCCTCAGTTCGGAGTCGGTTTAAACTTTTCTATGTGTCGGTTTAAACAAAACTATTGTGGCTTACAAGTCGGCTGATATAGGGTTGAGCTCCATAAAGTGCCTAGGGCACCTAAGATCAGAAGCCTGCTTTTTTCTTTCAAGAGCGTTGTTCCCATACAAAGGGTAAATTTGGATAAATACAGGGCATACTATTTTGTGGAAAATGTCATAATTATAACGAGTTGATGGAGGATCGAAGAACTTTTCAAATCGAATATCAGAGACCAACTCCGAAATCGCCGAAATCTCCGTTGTTTTGGCTCTTGGACGAGCAATCAAAAATACTTCTCGATTTTTGTATGAAGGTAAGGCTCATAAAAGTACGTTGACATCGCAGTTAAAGTCTTTTTACTTATTTTAACATAAAAATATGTCTTTGCGAATCTTTCAGCTAAAAAATTATAATAAGTTAAAGCTAGGCTAATAAGTTAAAAATAGGCTATTTTTATTGTATGATTAGTATGGTAGTTTAATATATTTTAGTAATGCATTCGACGTCTACCTGCATTTTAAGCATATTATAGCGTTTTTCACGCGCTTTCCGACACGCGTTGCGAAGAATTTCTCATATAATTTAATACCCACCAAATGGGTAGATTAGGTATTTCTATTTACCTACCGCCCATCTCTACATTACCATTGCGTGTTCGATGTAGGTACCTTGCGTATTTTTATTCACAGCTTAATTTTACCCGACTGCCGAAGGAGGGTAATGTATGTTACAAATTGCCTAATTTGTTTGTGAATGTATGTCGGTAAGTAAGTTTGTATGTATGTGGGTTAGTGCGTAAAATCTTAAATGTGATTTTATATACAAGTGTGAATCCAAGTTTGTGTGGTTTTAACCTCCGACAAAAAAGAGGGGTATTATAAGTTTGACGCTAATGTCTGTCAGTCTGTCTGTGTATCTGTCTGTGACATCGTAGCGCTCGAACGGATGGACCGATTTCAATGCGGCTTTGCAGTGGTTTTTTTTTAACTTTTTTACATGAAATTGTAATCGACGGCCTTAAGGCCGTAAGCCTTTTCTACCAGCCAACTTACATTACGCGCAGCATACATTTTTTAAATATGGTACAAAAACTCCCAAAATTAAAAACTGAGAGCACTTATAACAAAATACTAACCTACGTGCATTTTTACGTTACCACAGAGTAATAAATAATAAAAAAATAGGTGATTCGTAGCTATGTTTGATAAACATCGGTTGGGCCGTTTAAAAGTTATCGCTTAAAAGTCGGAGTTTTTGTAGTTTTCCTGATATTCATTCTACTATACAGTTCCTCCACCTATCACTAGATGGCGTTTACATATGAGTCATGGCTTTTTTTAAATTTGCCTGGCAAAATAAAATTGTGTTTGTATGAGTTGAGTATATGTATGTATAGCTAAACAAGTTATAAATCCATTGTCAAAAATAAACAAGAAGAACTGCATTTGATAGCTTGGTTGAATTAATCCCATGCTTGTAATAAATAACCAAAATTGTGAACAACCTCCCTTATTTTTTGATGCCGATTGATACAGTCATCCACAACAATTAAATTAAAAAAAAAGACATTGCATTTTGTACAAATCTTACACGAGAAGATTCTCGCGTTCTCGGAAGCAGCATATAAGAGCCCAGTCGTGCTAAGGTTACAGTAGTACCAAGAAGTAGAACTTCCAAGCATTTTGGCCACTTATATACACGGAAAACAAACAATATACACCTATAAATCAAACATACTTACTTACATAAAAGCCACGTGAAAAAAATGATCCTTCTTTTGTAGTTGTTGCACACTTAAGTAGTTCAAGGAACTCATCTTTTTGTATGTAACATTCGTTGTATACGTTTCGTATATATAGCTACAATTTGTATACAAATTGTAGCTATGTCACCCGGACAATAATGACTAATCGATTGATATATGTATCATTTGTGAAAATTTTACAAGCGATTTGGATGCTACGGTGAAACAGACATATATACATACCCACATACCTAGACTGCTAAAATCACTACCCTTCTTCATGGCTTAGCCGTAGTCAGCTAAAAACCCAAAATAATTGGCGACGCGCAACGCAGCCGGCACGGCGGACAGATACTGTGCCGGTATGCTACGCACATACCCGTCCCCGCGCACTCATGCATGCCCCCACGCTCGCCCTGTCTTCTCGCGCAATTTGAGTTTTCTCGCGGATATATTTATTTTTTTCATATAATAAGAATTGCGTGCATGGGGATGACACAAACTACGAATTGTGTCTTATCACACTACAATAATGAAAAAGACGAAACTAATAACACTAATTATCTTTTGTGGCTTTTACAAAGTATTGAATAAAAAAAAATAAAATACATCAAAATATCGTGGATGAATTGTGATACAAAACATTTTGAAACACAGATATTAGTGTTCCATGGCGTGTAACACCTATTTATCCTATTCTAATATTCTTAAAGAGCTATTTGAGCAAAATATTAAGTAGGTATTCGTGAAATGACACTGATCCTGTGGCTAGATGATGACACAAAATGCTTTTGTACATCAGACACCACGTAGTTATTGTCATACAAGTAAAAAATTCATCGCTAATTTCTTTTCGTCTCGTACTGTTCGAAAAGGCTAATACCTAAATGTCTACCTAAGCACACATCGAAGATGACACAACGTCATGTTTTAGGTTGGTCAAGGGGTCTAGAAACTATATGCGAAAAATCGAAATATCTAATATTCTTGAAACCTGAAACCTAGCGCTACCGGACTAAGACTATTACCACGACTGCAGCGACATTTATTTGTTACGGGACTGCTATGGAAACCTAGATAGCGCGATCTAGTTATCATCCATGGTTAAGATGGTTATAAAGAGCTGATATTCTCACTGCTGGATCGTTTGTTACGAAAGATAAATAATTAAATAAAAAAGTGAGTGTCGTGAAACACTCGGTTGGAACGAAGTTAATTTCGTAGAAAATTATTAATTCGTGATAAAGAAGGCATTTATGAAGTTTTCCCAAAAAAAAAGTTTACGAGTATCAAGCATTTCTAGTCCGGGAGGCAATTAGAAATGTGCGGCTAGTTGGGGAGGGCCACCACCCGTCATCTTCAAAAAATCTATTCTCGTCCTGGTGGCTACTAGGGCATGTTTGGTATCATTTTCGTATAAACCAAAGACGTAGAATTCATTGCTGGTATTCATTTTTTTAAGTTAAATAGTATTTTTACAAGAAATATGTAAAAGGTGAAAATTTTGGTTGGTACTTTCTTTAATTTTGTGATGCCAAATTAAATACTTTCTATATGTATATATTTAAAAAAAAAACAATTTAATGTCCGCAGTTTACGGTACACAGACATAACTCTGTGCACTTAAATTTTCTTTTAAGCAGTTGCAACGATTTTTGCAACCTGTCTTGCACCTGCAACGAGTGAGTTCCAGGCACACACTTGCGAAATAGTTAATCTGACCAAACAGGAGACCATTTATTGTCTTCCTTTCTCCAGCCCCAAGAAGGATTCAAAAGCTTTTGGAGAGGCCTTATGGCTTGTCCCCAGACGTAGACTCCTTGACATATTGCCCGAAGTGTGTGCTGGCGAAGAGTGGCTTCCATTGCCATCCAGTCAACGAATGCAGAAAACATCCCTTATGTTTTCTGCATTCGTTGACTGTTGTGCAAGGGCATGAGTTAAAAAATAAAATCTTGGACTCAATCTTATGTCATGATTAATTTTGAATGAATGTATTTTTTTACCGACTTGCAAAAAGTAGGAGGTTATCAATTCGTCGCGATCTTTTATGTTTTTTTTTTATGTATACCGATTATTCGAAGACGCCTGGACCAATTTGGAAAATTCTTCAAAAGGTCATAATTGTCAGGTGGTCCCATAGAAATTTTATCAAAATCGGTTGTCTAGTTTGGTGTAGAAGTCGGTTGCTAGTTAAAAAAAAAACCTATATGTTTTACTTTTATAGGCGATGACGGAGGAACTATAAAACTTTGGGATATGAGAAAGCCTGATCCTGTATTCAGTCTAAAAATTGGTGAAGAATATGTTTCTGATATGATTACAAATGACTCTCAGAAGTACCTGGTTTGTGCAGGCGGTGATGGAGTGTTATCATCAGTGGACTTAAAAGCAAGGTTTGTACAAATGATTTAAGTAGTTTTAATAATCTTCAACAAGGAATACTTATATGCTGTTAAAGTGTTGTGGTCAAAGTAGCGACATTCCATAAGCCTGTTCATTTCTGCAAGGAAGCACACAGGCTTTTGTAGTTAAAATTCGCACTTCAAACCCCAGAGCGTTTCGGCCGGTCCGACTGCCGAATCCTACCGGCTTTTGAAGTAAGTAAATATCAATCAAGTAAGATTACAAATGCATGTTGATTTCGGCTAGGAAGCACACAGGCTTTTGTAGTTGAAACCAAGTCCAAACCCCAAAGCGTTTCGGCCGGGCCGAGCCCTACAGGTTATTGGAAAAAGTAAATGTGAGATTTCAAATGTCTGTCCATTTCGGCTAGAAAGCGTTCTGGGTTTTGTTGTTGGATCTTATACGTCTTTAAGACGAAGTGGTAGCTAAAGTGGCGCCCTCATTTGAAATAAATTGTTTAAAACTAAATATAGTGATAATTAAAAATTTGATTTGTATCAATGTCTAGAAAGACCTTTAAACTATTTTATGAATAACCTTTGAAAGTAATATTGGTAGTCCGTCTAGTTTAAAAACAGTTTTAAAACTAGACGGACTATTAGTAATAATTTCAAAGGTTATTCATAAAATAGTTTAAAGGTCTTTCTAGACAGTGATACAAATCAAATTTTTAATCATCACCATATTTAGTTTTAAACAATTTATTTCAAATGAGGGCGCCACTTTAGCAACCACTTCGTCTTAACGCCAGTGAGAAAGAATAATAAAAAAAAAAACTATTTTTAATTTCTGCAAAGTTCTAGTAATCGAGTTATACTGGTCACAGATAAAAGTAAAAAACATTCCGTAGCATTATAAAGAAGTTTAATCATGTTGTAATCTAATTATATAAATACTCCCTATGGTCGTGATTCGATCATTAGAATCTGTCACTTGCTTGTGATCCATCTATAGCCCTCGATGTAAATCCGTCGTTTATTTACTTATTGTATAATATACTATTATAATACTAAGAAATGTTTTTTTTAGTTTTAATCTGTAACCAATATAACTCGATTACTCGAACTTTCCAGAAATTATAAGTATGTAGTATTAAAAAAATACAAACCCCAGAACGCTTTCTGGCCGAAATGGAAAGGCATTTGAAATCTCACATTTACTATTACCAATAACCTGTAGGGTTTGGACTTTGTTTCAACTACAAAAGCCTGTGTGCTTCCTGGTATTGGGCAAAGTTGTTCAAAATGATGGACTGAATAACCCTTTAAAATATTTGTACTTAATTAAAAAGAACATTGTATATTATATAGATAAACATCCAAGACCCAGGACAATTTCGATCGAACCAGGAACCACTGGGTGGCGGACTAGCTTGGTGACCATTACGCCACGGAGGATATATGTTTTTATTATATTTGTTGCGAACGAGATAGACGATTCTCTAAATCTCTAACTCCAGTTTCGTAATATTGTCCCTCGGGAAAAGTTTTTTAAGAATTCTGTTTGCTTTCAATAGACAGTCGAATCAGCTGATCGGTAAACATGTATGGGAGGCCAAAATATATTTTATTTATTTCGATATACTTACATATTGTCGCGAACGAGATAAACGCAGAATGTTCGCGGAACATCGTCAGAATGGTGCAAGCGAAACTAGGCCTTATGTCCTTATAGCATTAAGTCTAGAGTTGTTTGGCAAGTTCCACTCGCACACACACATACCGACGCCTCGACGTTTCGGCGACATCGAAATACATTCGTCAAGTGTGTGGAATATTCGAGAATAATGTAGACCTGTGTATCGGCGCATATAAAAAGGCGAACGAGTGCGCACCACGGCAGTTCATTTCGAGCTACGAAAGCTATCACTTCGAAGCGAACCGAAGCGAAGGAAGCCTACTCTAGTGCGACAAGTGGAAGTACCTGTGACAACCTCGGCGAGATACCTGAACCCCAGCTGCTACGCGACTTGGACTTAGATATCAGGAACAGGAAGACCATCTTCACGTGTCAAATTAGGGTTCCGTAGTGAATAAAGACCCTCATACGAAGTTTGGCCTTTTTCTCCAAATCTTGAACCCCAGTTTCGTAACAATATCTTGGAGAAACTTTATCTACCTTTGAAATAGTTTCAGTATATTTGTTAGACCCTGTATAGTTTAAAAATATTCATACCTTTTCTCGAGACAATTTTGTTTTAACGGCAACACTTCACTGGTGGTGCTGTAGCCGCTTAATTTAGTAAATACCTGTGTAATTTCATTTTTATTTATAATTTTCAGAAAACTGTTCACCACATCTGAAGAATATGATGCAGAATTGACTTGTATGGGCCTGTTTCGATCTGACACAAAATTATTAGTTGGTTCTTCCAAAGGAAAACTTTACTTATTCAACTGGAAAGAGTTTGGATTACACAGTGATGAGTACATTGGTCAAAAACAGTCTATTCAATGTATGGTACCTATAACACAAAATATTGTAGTGACTTCTGGAGAGGATGGAGTTCTGAGGGCCACTCACATGTTTCCTCAAAGACAATTGGGTATCGTCGGACAACATCAATTGCCTGTGGAACGATTAGACATAAGCCATGATGGTCAATTTATTGCTTCTTGTTCTCATGACAATGATGTCAAATTCTGGAATATATCTTATTTTGAATCACTTGACTCAATCATCGATGTGAATCATAAACAAAATAAAAAGAAGGATATGGTAAATAATTTACCATCAAGTAGTATAAAAAATGCGTCAGATTTTTTTTCTGGTTTAATTTGAGTAATTATACTGTGATGAAGGAAGAATCCTTGTTTTCTTTTTCGATTAAAAACATATAAATAATTCTTTATTCTTTATTACTAAACTAGTGAGTTAGCCCAGTGTAAACCCAGCGGGACCCTATGTACAGGAGACCCGTAGTTGATACAGGGATCATACTTACAGGTCTGAGTACCCATTTCTATGTTAAACAATTCTTTAATCAGTTATACGCCTGCACGACGCTCGATGGCTTCAATTGAGCGTTGGTTGGCGTTAATTTGTTGGGGTTTGGCTACCGTTCACACTCAACTCGATCGAATGGTTCGATTCCTCTGATGTTGCCGACTTGTCATAGATCGCCGGCAAACGCCAACGAACGCTTGTTGGACTAAGATTGAACGACTACACTAACACAGAACCAACGAAACCCGTTCATTGGCGCAGTGTGTAGTGTTTGTTTTGATGTTTAGAAAAAAAATCTGATTAGACTTGTTGAGGAATGATTTACATGCTTACTTTCCTGGCCTAAGCCGGTAAAGTAATGCCTAATCATTACCTCATGCCTAGTCTAGGAAAGTAAGTATGAAACGAGAATTACAAAAATAATTACGAGTCCGGCAATCCCATTCACGCCGAAGCATGTATAGTGCTTTTCTCAATAAATGTAAGAAAATTTTAAAGAACTAACCAACTATGTAAATATTTACCGAAAGCAATTAATGTTAACTGCAAAGAGAAAACTCGAAAAAAATCGACTTTTTCATACAAATTGCCGGACCGGCCGAACACTTTTGTATGAAAATCGATTTTTTTTTTGAGTTTCAAGCTTTGATCCTATGGGAAAAGTGGTTTATATTGACGGTCTGAGTTGCTCCTACAAGGATCGAACAAGGAATGGTATAATAATAAATGGGACAGGGTTTTTGTTCAAGGCCGGACCGTCAGTTTAGTTAGGTGGCCCTGGGCTAATACTACTTAGGGGCCCACCTAATTAGTCAAAGTATAGGAAAAAATTTTTTTTTTTAGCTCTATGTTCCATTGCTGGGCAAAAGCCTCCCCTCTATGTTTCCATACACTTCTGTTGTTAACTTTTCCTTCCCAATTCCTATCAAACAGTCTCAACTCATCCGACCACCTTGTCCTTGGTCTGCCTCTTTTCCTTCTACCGTCTGTCGGAGTCCAGCCAGTGGCAACGTGAGCCTACCTTTCCGGTGGCATTCGACAAACGTGACCAACCCAATCCCATTTTAGCTTACTTGTTTTTTTGCCAACATCTACTACTTTTGTCATGGAACGTAAGGTGGTATTTCTGATCCGATCTGTTCGTTTGACACCTAGCATGCTACGCTCCATAGCTCGTTGACAAACCTGCAGTTTGAACCTTTGTGCTTTGTTTAAGGACCAAGTTTGTGCACCGTAGGTTAGGATAGGCAGAATACACATATCAAAGAGTTTCTTCTTGAGACAAGTTGGTAAGTTGCCTTTAAATAGTTCCTTCATCGACCAGAAACTTTTCCACGCATTATCAGTTCTACGTTAGACTTCTTTATCTAATCTATCGATGAAGGAGACTATTTGGCCCAAATAAGTATAGTCTTCGACATATTGTATATCTTGCCCATCTATCTTGACCCTACGTTTTATGCTATTGGTCATAAGCTGGGTTTTATCCCGGTTCATTTGAAGGCCAACCTGCAGGCTTGCTGTGCTAAGGTCTTGAAGCATCTGTTGGAGTTCGGAGGCAGATGAGGCAAACAATACAATATCGTCGGCAAAACGAAGGTTTGTCAATCTTTTTTCACCGACGATAATACCCTTTGTTTGCCACTTATCTTCTAGCTGTTTAAAGACTTCTTGCAATGCACTAGTGAACAGTTTAGATGACAGAGGATCGCCTTGTTTTACTCCTCGTTGTATTGGAAAGGATGTACCAGTTGATTCCAATTTAATATCAGCTGTGCTACGTTCGTAAATATTTTTTATGGTTTGAATATATATTTCATCGACTTCTTGGTTGGATAAAGTATTAAAAATAGCTACATGAGAGAGACTGTCAAATGCCTTAGAATAGTCGACAAAACCCAGGTATAAAGGTTTGTTATACTCTGAGCACTTTTCTATTATTTGATTTATGGTTTGTAAATGATCAGTGGTTGAAAATCCGGGGCGAAACCCAGCCTGTTCCGGGGGTTGATGTTTATTTAACGTATTGGCTATGCGATTTTGGATGATCATAATAAATATTTTATAAATGTGAGATATCAAACTTATGGGGCGGTAATTGGTTATGTCGTTTTTGTTGCCTTTTTTGTGTAAAAGTATAATATTGGAATGGCACATATTATTAGGTATCTGACCGGTATGTAAAATAATGTTATAAAGTTTTGTTAAATGTGGTAGTACACAAAACAAAAGCAGAATGGATGGAAATAGCAGGAAATCGAACCCTCATTAAAAAAGAAGCGGAAAGAATCTATGAAATATCAGAAACTGATACAGAAACTGAATTAGAATCGGAAGAAGAAACACCAAACCAACCAATCGCCCGAGATGGCCTACAAGCAACACCCCGAAGAAATAGATGTCGCAAAAGACCCAGACCACCGACACCAATATCGCTTAGACAGTGTACACCAATCTCTGTAACACCACAACACCAAAATCACTTCGAGGCGCTGTATTTTTGCGAACTTTTATTACTTTGCTGAACTAAAAAATGTGGCGTCCTTGATTTTTGATAAGCCTCAGACAGAAATCAGGAGCCAGAACTCATTAGCCTAGAACAAAGAAGCAAGATTCAGAAATCGAACTACATAAAAAAAAAAATAATGTTCATAGGAACCAGAAAAATCAGTAAACAGAAACAGAAACTCGGCTGCGAAAAACAGAAAACCCAGAAGCCAGATGTGAAGAGTGTAAAGACCAGTAAACTGAAGTCAGAAGTCAAATTCCAGAAGGCTGCACTATTACGACAGTGTCAACAAATCTCTAATCTTACGAAGAAGACCTGCAGAGCAACGCGACGGATACAAAACAAAAAAGCAGTCTATTATCCTTCCAAGTATATATCACACACCAAGTATTATATCTATCCTCCCCATACTGATTTGATGCTGGTATTCGGTCGGTTCTTTCAACTCCCTCTCTCTCCCCTACTCCCTGACTGCGAATATCTCCTACACTCCTTTATCCCTATCTACGAGTCTAACTGGTTTCTCGAGCCATGAGAGTGGTATAACGAGGTTTGGCGTCGCCATGTTCTAGGGACTGAGGACGATATACATGCATCGGCTTTAGTCTGCAAGCGTGATGACGTACTCTCCAAGGTAAACCTCATTCATAAGCTCTTGCAGCGTAACTGCTGGCTGGGAGGACTCAGAACAGAACAGAACAGAAAGTTTTGTTAAATGTGGTAGTAAAGGGCCCCATCCCATTTTTAAAGCTTCAGACGTAACACCATCGTGGCATGGACTTTTACCAAATTTGAGGCTGCGAATAGCATCATGCACTTCCTCTTTGGTTATAGGTGAAATATTGTTTGCGCAAGAATGTGTTATAGTATTTTCTGGTTTGGATGTATACATATCGCTATAAAGATTTTTATAGAAAGCAGTGCTGATCTCTATGATCTTATCTCTGTAAGATTGGAGTGTCTTGCACAAATAAAAGATGGTAATCTTCTGAATCCGTGTATTCTTAATTAATACTTTACACATAACTTCCGCAAAACCAACAAACTTAATATCCCAATCGCGAATTCCTTCATAACTTTATTGACAACAATGACAACTGACTTATCCCTGACGTTTTTATTGGCGGGCGGGCTTCAATACACAATTCTTTATATCAGTGTTGCCTGCCCAAATGGGGTGGCCAGTGTTATTAAAGTTCGCCTATAATACTAAGCAATTACATAGTAAAAGATGTTTATTAATTACTTGATTTTAACTATCTAACATCTCTATTTCTATATTTTATAGGAAAAAAATAAGACAAAATATTTGATTTATATTTTAAATATATTATGCCTAAGTGTTTGTTAAGTACAATCGTAAATAAAGTACCTAACAAATTATAAAGCAAGGTTGCTTTCCTTTCTGCACTTTCCTTTGGCAAATTCTTTGATTTGCTCCTCACATTCTAGATTCTTAGTTAAATCAATATTTATGGACGAAATGGTTAAGTTGTGAGCTTGACATCGTTGAAAAAAAAATTACATGCAAAATGTCGATTTTTTTCGAGATTGAGCATTAATCCCATAGGAAAAGTTCGGACAAGGATCGGACAGGGTTTTTGTTGCATATTGTGTATGCCATCCTGAAATTATTACATGGTATTTAGAATTTTTTTAGGTGTTAACGTTAATCGCGTAACAGTAGTGTACGGGACAGCCTCCACAGAAAATACCACGTGCATAATAAATGCAATGTAATAGTAGTTAGTTAGGTTTAAGTTTAAATAAAAGATAGAAATCCGGTTGTTTTAATTCCCTATATAGAAATAAAGTTATAAAATAGTTAAATAGATAGGAAAATAGCATTATAGTTTGATAGATTATGTAAATAGATCATAAATGTTCGCTCAGTAATATATAGTTTAGTAGAAATAGATTACTTCCTTTAAAAAAGTTAGTAAACAGACTTATAGAATTTAATAGTTTATAGATTAAAATAAGTAATTAATTGTAATATTAATCGTAAATAAAGTGAAATCCCTTAGCCGGGACGAGTCAGAAGGGTGCGGGCAGAGAGGGGCACACAGAAATGCACGCACGTGATTGGCCGATCAGTTTGGCGCGACAGCGCGCGCCCCACCAAACGAGCATATAATAGACGCAACACAGTTCGCGACAGCGGGGCCACCGGTACACACAGAAGAGCAGAAGATACGTAACACAGTTCGTCCGCCTGTTATTTTGGCCCCGTTACTCTGCCCGTTTCTCTACCCGTTTGGCTCGCCGTGGTTGGGGGATACGAATATTGGTACTACATTCTGTTTCTTTGATACCATCCTATTTCTTCTTGCCCCACCACAGCTCCGAGAGCCTCAACCGCGTCGGTCGCCATAGCGTGCCCCACGTGTGGGAAGGGAACCACCCACGAATAGAAAAACACCAGCGCACGATAAGTGTACGGTCGGTCCCGTACATTTGCTGGTCCTTCGAGCCGGATCTCAGCGAGGGTTTCCCTTCGCCGCTTTCGTCGTCTACAGTGTATAGAAGATGCCAGTGACTAGATCGATGTCCGGTCGGGAACAAAGCACGTCAAGGACAGCGTCACAGGCTGCCGTGCCCGTACAACCGTCGGATCAACCCGTCGTTGCACCTATAGACGTCGCCCCACCGGGAGGGGCCTCCGAGTGTCCGTCGGAGGTAATAGCCTCATCGAGGAGCGGCAACATCGCAAGCGATGACATCATAGCTACCACGCCAGGCACTACGACGGATGAAAGTAACACGTGGTCACACGGAACAGCAGCGTCGCAACTCGTCACGCACACAGCCGCGAGCGCATCCGCCCCCCGCCCCTCCCCCGCATCAGACGCGGGTGGCGCCGCGCCGCGGAACGAAGATCGCGCCGTTTCGCCTCGCCCCGCCGAGCGCCGCCACACTAGCGCTTCGAAGAAATCCTCAACAGATAACATAGAGATTCTTCGAGCGAGGCTTGAGCTGAAACGCATACAGATGGAATTCGCCGCAAGCCGCCTCGCTTTACTAGAAGCAGAATAGCAAGAAACCGAAAAAAGAGAGGCGAATTTAAAAGAAAGTTATACAGACTCGTCGCATCGAGAAACAGCGCGCCGAGTAACAGAGTGGCTCGATGGATCTCAACCACCGCTCGCGATAGCGGAAGAGCCCTTTAACAGCTCGCCTGCAGTTAAACCTACCGTGGCGCCAGCCCCACAGACTACAGTGACGCCGCCGGTACCGATAGAAATACTGCAGCCAGCCGAGCGTGCGCCACAGCTACAGACACCGCACGCACTACAGCCGTCCACTCCGTCACCGGCGGGAGAAACAGCAGTGGTAATTCGTCAGCTACAACAGAAGCTAAGCCTCACTGAACTGGCGGACGTCTTCGCTCTTGCCATGCGGAAGCACGGACCACCTACTCAGACAGCCCAAACAGTGCCTCGTCACGTGCACGTACCGTACTACAACGGCTCTTATCAAGAATGGCTGTCGTACCGCGCTGCATACCGTGACACCTCACGCTACTACACAGATGCTGACAACGTTTCGCGCCTCAATCGCAGCCTCAAAGGAAGAGCAAGAGAAGCCGTCGACAGCCTCCTGATAAACACCACCGATCCAGAGGGAATTATGAAAACACTCGAAATGCGTTTCGGTCGGCCCGACACTATCGCCATGGCGGAAATAGAACGCCTAAAGAAGCTTCCCCGCCCCTCTGACACTCCGGAGGACTTGTGTGTTTTCGCCACACGAGTTAACAATATAGTGACGACGCTACAGACTTGACCGTGAGTGTTACCTACAAAATCAGGAGGTTGTGATAAACACTGTGGACAAACTCAACTTGACGCTGCGCCACAGCTGGTACAAATACGCCGCACAGCATACAGGAAACGAAGCGGAGCTTATCATACTGGCAAGATTCTTAAAGACAGAAGCAGAAGTGTGCAGCCGATACGCCAAGCCGGAGACTTACCCCGAACCCGGTTCATCAAAAACGCCGAGGAACTCACAGCGACGGGAGCGACACCAGAAAACGTTCGCCGCTTCGGAGACAGCAACATCATCGAAAAAGGAGTGTGTGATTTCCGATAAGTCCGATCATTCTCCGCCCGAGTGTCCACAGTTTATAGAAGCAGACTCCAACAAAAGATGGTCCCTAGCGAAGATAAAGCGGCTGTGTTTCCGGTGCCTGAAATACCGTAGTAGGGGCCACAAGTGCGAGAAAATATTGTGCAACGTCGACGGATGTACCCGGACACATCACAGTCTGCTACACTTCACGAAGCCCGATAAAGATACAGAGAAGAACGAAGTCGTCGCCTCAACGTGGACACCACCCAAAAAACGCGCTCAGGCTTTCCTCAAGATTGTGCCTGTGTATCTGTCCGGTCCCAACGGCGACGTCGACACACACGCACTACTGGACGATGGGTCAACGGTCACGTTATTGGACGCAGATATAGCGAAGAAAATAGGCGCTAAGGGACCAGTCGACCCAATGTACATAGAGGCCATCGGGAAGAGTGAAGTGGACGCATCGACATCGCGGCGTGTCACCTTAACCGTGCGCGGTACGTCCAACAGCAACAAGATACAAGGGCGTACTCTGAAGAACTTACAGCTGTCGCCGCAACGTGTTACCGACGATGATTTAGCCGGCTGCGAACACTTACGTGACATCGCGGCCCCTCTCAAGTACGAAGACGCTGCGCCCAAATTGCTAATAGGACAAGACAATTGGCACTTTCTACTCGCCTCGGAAACCAGAAAAGGTCGACGTGAACAACCTGTTGCATCGCTAACACCACTAGGCTGGGTGCTACACGGTGCACACACACGAACACTCGGACAACGTGTACGCTACGTAAATCACATCGCCGCCGACAGGGACAGCAGAATGGACGAGCAACTGCGTCATTACTTCGCGTTGGAGTCACTCACAATAACGCCAAAGCAGCCACGCAGCGATCCAGAACAGCAAGCACTCGCCATTTTACAGAAAAATACAGTTCAACGTGACGACGGGCGCTATGAAACTGCGTTGCTATGGAAAACCGAAGAAATCGTAATGCCATACAATTACGATAACGCATACAGACGGCTGCTGGCTACCGAGAAGAAAATAGACAAGAACGCAGCTAAAACAGAAATACGAGGAACAAATGAACGCGCTCATCGAAAAGGGCTACGCTGAACCGGCGCCGCCTCGAAATACCGACAACAATTACAGAACATGGTATCTACCACATTTCCCGGTTATCAATCCGATGAAACCGGAAAAGGTTCGTGTCGTCCACGATGCCGCAGCTAAGACAAAAGGAGTATCACTCAACGACTGTCTTCTTACCGGCCCCGACCTACTTCAGTCGCTACCAGGAGTGCTCATGAGATTCCGTCAACATCCCGTCTCAGTCATGGCGGACATTCGAGAAATGTTCATGCAAGTGAAAATCAAGCAAGAAGATCGCGACGCATTACGGTACTTGTGGAGAGGGGCAGAAAGGGGGGATCAACCGCCGGGCGAATACAGAATGACGTCACTCATATTCGGCGCGACGTCATCGCCAGCCACAGCGATCTACGTAAAGAATACCAACGCTAAGAAGTTCGAAGAAACACATCCCGCTGCCTACAAAGCTATCGTGAGAAATCACTACGTCGACGACTACTTGCAAAGTTTTCCGACAGAAGAGGAAGCAATCATAACGGCGAGCGACGTACGCGACATACATCGAAGGGCCCACTACGAGTTACGACAATGGACGTCAAACTCACCGCGTGTTCTACAGGGCCTAGGGGAAGGCATGTCCGAACAGTCGTCAATCAATTTAAACGATGGGACGAAAACAGAGCGAGCTCTCGGACTGATTTGGAAACCGAAGTCAGACGAATTCGCTTTCAACTTAGACTTGGCGCGGATGCCTCCGGATTTAGTCAACAATAGCGAGCCGACCAAGCGGGAAATACTCAAAGTCGTAATGTCTCTCTTCGACCCCCTTGGATTCGCGTAACTACGCGAGCGAAACAACTTCTTCAAGAAACGTGGAGAAGAGGAATCGGCTGGGACGACAAGATAAGCGAAGATTTAGTACAACAGTGGCAAGAATGGATGGGCCACCTTCGATTACTTCGTGACGTCACCATACCACGATGTCTACGGGGCTACAGCAACGCACACAGACGTGAGCTACACACTTTCGTCGACGCCAGCGAGGCCGCGTACGCCGCGGCGCTGTATTGGCGTGTAGTCAGTCCGGACGGTGAAGTATCAGTCTCCCTCATCATCGCCAAAGCAAGAGTGGCGCCACTGAAAGTTACGTCGATCCCACGTCTCGAGCTACAAGCCGCGGTTATGGGAAGCAGAATGGCGGCAGCAGTAATAGAGGAACACGACAACCTGCCGGATGCAAAGATCTTCTGGAGTGACAGCAAGACAGTGCTTACATGGCTCAAGAATGGCGCGCGTAATTATCATCCGTATGTCGCACATCGTATTGCCGCGATAGAAGAAAATAGCTCGATGAACGAGTGGCGATGGGTTCCGACGAAAATGAACGTTGCCGACGACGCTACGCGCGACGTACCTCGAAATCTTATTAACAGCCACCGCTGGTTCAGAGGACCAGACTTCCTGCATTACGACCCATCCACCTGGCCTACTGAGAGCCCCACGCTAATGGAAAAGACAGGAGAAGAGAAGACGCTGAATATCACAGTACAGAAGCCACTGAACGTAGTACGAGAGTGTATCCCGGACGTTCACAGATTTTTCCGGTGGGAGCGCCTACTGCGGTCTACAGCGCGGGTCCTACAGTTTATCGATATAGTGAAAACCGCTAAAAGGGAAGCCGTACACTATAAACGGACCAAGAAAAATATAGAAAAGGACCCCACATGGAGACGCTTTGCCGGCAAAGAAAAAAGAAAATCGACAAAAACAGTACAGCGTGCAGACCAACAGGGACAGTACCTGCCGATTCCTGCAACTACACTGCACGCCGCGGAAAAATTATTGGTCAGGGCGAGCCAGCATGACTCATTCGCCGAAGAAGTATCGGCGTTGAACAACGGGAAACAGATAAGGAATAACAGCCGGCTGCGTCCCCTAGCGGTCGAAATAGTCGATGGAGTAATAACACTAAAGTCCCGAATAGCCGCTGCCGACAGCGTAGAAGACAGCGTCAAACGGCCGCCAGTATTGGATGGCGATCATCACACCACGCGCCTTTTCCTGGAATACACTCACAGAAAGCTACACCACTCAGGAGTGGAAACGACGATTAACGAGTGTAGACAGAAGTTTTGGATTCTCCGCTTGCGGCCAACAATGCGAACGATCGTACACCGTTGCATTCCGTGTCGCATAAGAAGAGCGACGCCACCGACGCCACCTACCGGCGACCTACCGTACTGTAGACTAGCGCATCACAAACGCGCGTTTACATACACCGGCCTAGACTATTTCGGGCCGCTTATCGTGACCGTCGGACGAACGAAACAGAAGCGTTACGTGGCCTTGTTCACGTGCCTGACGACACGGGCCGTACATCTCGAGGTAGCTGCATCACTGAGTACAGACTCCGCAGTACTCGCTCTAAGGAGGATGATCGCGAGAAGAGGGTGTCCAACCGAAATATGGTCAGACAACGGCACCAACCTACAGGGCGCGGCAAAAGAACTGCGAGGGTTACGGAAAGTGAAGCTAACAGGAGGGCGATTAGCTGGCGCTTCATCCCACCTAGCGCGCCTTTCATGGGTGGGGCATGGGAACGACTCGTCCGGAGTGTCAAGACGGCACTCATCACCGTGCTACGCGAGCGACATCCATCCGACGAAACGCTTACCACACTGCTCGCCGAGGTCGAATATACTGTCAACAGTCGGCCTCTCACTCACGTCTCCGTCAGCCCCGACGATCCAGAGGCCATCACTCCTAACCACTTTCTTCTAGGTGGTTCAGCACGCACTCCGAGCATCGGCACCTTTACAGACAGCGACCTCGTCGGGCGTGCGCACTGGCGCGCCTCCCAACGCCTAGCCGACCTATTCTGGGCTAGGTGGCTCCGTGAATTTTTATATATAAACACGTGAATTTTTTCACGTATTTATATATAACCGTTTAGCAGATAGAGGGGGGAGACACTTGACTAGAACTAAAATTTTCACTTTAAAACCTTTTATTTTTTATTATAATATATATTTTTTATTTCAGAAACGGATCCCTAAATCGAAAAACGGTGTTCATAACCTCTATATTTTTGAAAGACCTATTCAACGATACCCAACATGTTTGGTTAGACGAGAAAAAAAAATCCTTTTCACTTTAGTAGTATGAGAGCTACCCAAAAAGAAATATTTTTCAATACCTACTTTATTTTACCACTTTTTCCGCCTAATTAATATACATATCCATGCCAAGTCACAGCTTCCTAGTCTTAACAGTCGTTGAGTAAAACCGAGGACAGACAGACAGACATGGCGAAACTATAAGGGTTCCTTGTTTACTACAGAACCCTAAAAATGGGAACGGGAACGGGCGGAACAAAGTTCGCCGGGTCAGCTAGTTCTTCAATAATAATAAGAACATCATCCATGTCTAATGCAGTGTGGTGGACATCCTCTTGGTATCTGGCCCACCCGAAAAACTACAAATGAAAAAGTTTTAAAAAGTATTTTTTGTTGTAAAAGTAGCTGGAACTTTAACTTTGGGCCCAAAAATGTATGGCGCCTAAATGGTTTCCTTTGGCCTAATGTAACTTTGATTTACCGAAAAACAAAATATGATTTGGATCATGAGTTTATTATGCTACACCTGCGAATTGTGAACAATACTATCGAATCGATGACTTCTATCGATAGTGCAAAACTATCGATACTATCGATAGTGCGTTCAATAGTAAGCATCAATACTATCGATGGTATCGATTGTTTTGCTGCTATTGACGGTCGATACTATCGAATCCCATCAATAGTATTGCTGCGTTTGAGCTTTCGATACTATCGATAGTATCGATAGTATTGAGTTTTATCAATACTATCGATAGGGACTTTCGATATTCGGACTATTGGCCGACTATCGATAGTGTCCTATCGATCGGCAACACTAGTTGCGTTATTCATTTTGACGTTTCAACTTTGCTGTCCGACGGCACGGTTATTAATGCGTAAAAATGGAGTGGATCGATAAAATGGTGTTAAAATTTTTATCTTTTTCTTTCTAGGTTTTAATAAATGCATTATGTAATCGTTAGCACACATGTTAAAGAAAAGAAAGTCGTCGTCCATATTTAAAACACGTAGATGACGCCATCTTGGATTATTGCCAGATAGTTCGTGAAAAATAACGAAGCCGCCAGTGTGACCAGCGCTTTATCGCGATAACTTTTTTGTGTACAAAACGTACGAAGATTCGCCGCGAATTGCTTCGGGATGATAGGCACAAGCGCGGCCGAAGCATAATGCAAAGAATTTGCAACAAAGATTTAGAATATACAAGTAGTGATTTGCAACGAGTCGTCTCGACTCGACACTAGTGATATTTATTTGCGGACTGTGGTGGACGATTTTAGGCGCCGTCCACCACTCAATATATATTCTAATTTGTGCACTCAATCAGCTATGAAAACCAGTGGGCTGGTATAGGTTTGCCACCAGAAGCTCCCTTGAAGCAATTAAAGGACCTTTTTTTTTTACGAAGGAAAGATCCCTGTTACCGATACCCGTCAGCCTGCGGGGGAGGCTGTCGGGTTATGTAGGACTCCACGCCTGAGTGACGTGCCTACCCACTAAAAAACCTCCGGAGTTCCATCACAACCGCTTTTGCCGGGGACACGAGAACGGAAATACAACCGCGAACGGGGTTCGCGGCTGGCCGCCAAAGCGGCCCCTCCGCGGGGACGTCACAGCGCCCCCCCACTCACCAAGTCGGCGCGTCCGGAACTCACGGACACGCCGTACCTCCTCGGGCCAATTGAAAGGCGGCAGACTCCCACGCAGTCCACCGCCTGGACCCATGGGAGCCAGATAAACCGGCTCCCAGCGGCGGAGAAGATGATAGGCTCCGCCCCTTGCCTCTCGCCACAAACGCGGTGCGGCACCGCTCGGTCGCGGAGGATAGGGAGAGCGGCAACGTAACACCGACACTCCTCCTCCTCCGCGACCGATCTCCAACCACAGCCACGGCAGTGTGGCCCCTCCTGAAGCGCCGGGAGAGCAATGAAACATTCCCCTCCCGGCGGCCCCACCCCGGGTGGGGGGGAGAACTTCCCACTCCCCCGCCGCCCCATTGGGCGCATCCCTACAGGCTCAAGGCCGAAGCCGAGCCCGCGGGAGCACTCCTCCCCGGGTGGGGGGAGAACTTCCCACTCCCCCGCCGCCCCAATGTGGGCGCTCACTGCTGGTAGACGACAGCAGGAGCGCCCCCTCGCGGGTTCCTCTTAGCTTCCCCGTGGCTCGAGGCTACCACGGGTACTGAGCCCCCCCGGTACGACAAACCGGGAACCCATTGGGGGGGAAGCAATTAAAGGTTGGTGTAGGTCCTTTAAGCAATTAAAGGACCTACACCAACCTTTGATAGTATAGTTAGGGTTAGGTTAGGAATAAAGAAGTAAATAAATAAAGTTCTAAAGGACTAGTATCCAGAGCCGTAAAATAAATATTATAAAGAAAACATAATGACGTTTGACAGTTTAACTGTCAATGTCAAACATGACGGTTTGTACGCCTGAAGTGCCATTTTTCAAACGCGAAGTTTCCTAAACGAATGGTTTTTCCATATAAAAAACCGTGCGTTTAGTGACTCCGCGTTTGAAAAATCGCACCACTGTACTGTAGAAGTATACCTATAGTCCCTACCTACGTATAGGGATACACAAAATTTCAAAAGTATCGATACCAAAAAAGTATCGGAACGAAAGTACCGATACCTGAAGGTATTGAGTACTTTTTAATACTTTTACTAAAAACCTGGATGTGTGTTTGTGTTTATAAGTTTCACAAAAAAACCTAGCAGGAACCGTTTTATTTGTAAAGTTCCATGTTAGTCGTGTTATTTTAATTTAAAATAAATGACACAATAAAAATCACAAATTAGTTTGGAAAACTCAAAAGGGCAAAAGCCTCATAACACTTATTTACGTCACCTTTATGTGAGTTGTACTCACATACGCAGTGTTGCTACTTGTTATTTCAGAAATATGTCAGAATTACTTTCCCACAATTAAGGAAGTGAAAGATGCTGTGCAAATAATGGAATAATTGCATTATTTGCACAGCATCTTGCAGTTCCTTCCTAAAAAAGCTCCTGAAACAGTCAATATAATACGAGTGCTTGGCAATGAGTTGGAATTCCCTGAATCATGCCTTAGGTTTAGTAGTAATGTTTTGTTTGAAATATAGATTAATAATTTTCAATTTCCTTAATAATAATTTATAAGAAATGAGGATAAAAAGAAGAAAGGGAAGAAGAAGGAAAGTATCGATACCTCTGAAAAAGTATCGATACCTCGAAAGTATCGGAACAAAACTATCGATTCCAAAAGTACTTGGTATTGAAACAAAAGTATCGATACCTTGAAGTATCGATACTTTTTGCGTATCCCTACATAGGTAATAAATCTATAATCTAATTTTTTGCTTTCCGTTCCGGAGAAGGACGTGTTGGTAAATAACACACAAATACATTAGTAAATAACAAAGAGAACTAAAACATCTACGTGGTACTTAAATATTTTCATTATTCGTGCCATGACCATGAGTGTGAAGTGAGATATTTCTTGGACAAGCATTGTATAAAGGAATTGTGAGTTTATTATACTACATACCTACTAGGTTTGCATTGCAACTCGGTTGGTGAAATAATTAGCTTCAAAGCGAAAAAGTTCTCAAGGTTAGTAAATTTTTATATTACGTAGGTAAGTAACTACTTATTTTTTACCTACATATTTGCATTTCTTTGTCTTTGTAATAAACCCGATAGGCTTACACCTTCCAATACCTTGGTCATGTTAGTTCAATAGCTACTCTCTTAAATGAGGGTTATTATATTATGATGGGTTCCAAAAGGCTACATTCCATAATCCATAAACTTGGCCACAGCTAGTGGTGATAATCTTTGAGCTAAATTGTTTAGGCTTGGATTTAGGATGAAGGCAAAGGTGATCATGTATGAAGTTCAGGGCAGGAAGGAAAGGATGGCTGTTCATTGTTCTCCCCTGACACCCCTCGCATTACAAGATTTTGCACATTGTAAGTCTTTGTCATTGCCCCAGTGACAAATATTTTCTTAGAATTATACCAAAATGGTACAAGCATGGGTTAATATTAGAGATAAAACATATTTATGGTAACTATCTAGTATCCAGCCAAGATTTACTATCTGATACTGGATAGCAAGCGACTATCTGGCTTGGCCTGGAGTGGCCAGTAATGTTTTCATTTGCTACCTCATTAAAGCAATGTGATACAGCCAACTCTGTCAGCTCTACTCTAACTATTTTTATTTTTTTAATGGCCATATGGATTGAGGAGCCACATCAAATTTTTGAATAATGCATACCACTCCTTTTTCTATGGTGTCCGGATGGATTTTGTAGGATTTCCATATAGAGACAACCTCCTTGGCGTAGTGGTCACAATGCTAGTCAACCACCCAGAGGTCCTGGGTTTGATCCCCGGTCAGGGCAAGTTGAAAAATGGCCTTTTTCAAATTGTCCTGGGTCTCCGATGTTTGTCTATATTGTATTTGTATTTGTTATAAAATTTAGTATTCCATAACACATGTCTGGAACTTACTTTGGGGCTAGCTCAAGCTGTGTTATTTGTCACTATATATTTATTTATTTAATATTAATTGAGTAGCCAAATCAGATTTTTGAAAAATGCGTAGCATCCCATTTTGTATGTGTTGAGATAATTTTGTAGTTGAAATCCTGGTATTTGTAGTATAATGTATCAAAAGGTACATCAATTTTATTTGTTTTATTTTATCTTTTTATTTGTTATTCTAAATAATGAATAATATTTCATTTTGTTAAGGTGACGTTGACGTCAGAACTAAGTAGCCACCTAGAACTTGGAAAGTATTGGATATTTTTTTGTGTGAGGAATCTACTAAAATTCTGAGTTCAATACTATTGATATTTAAGAAGATATAATAAAATTTATGTGGCTACTCAATCCTGAGGCTTCAGTGGGAGTATCTACGAAAGTAGTTTAGAATATTCTTATTGAAGGTGACTATGCTGTATGAATGAAACTAGTATTACTAGTAAGTGTGGTTCATTTGTTCTAATTATATGCACATGTGAACCAAAGCTGTTTTGGAAACTATATGAAAATAATAAATATGTTTTTAACAATTTGATTATTTTTATTAACAAATTAATTTTTTTTATTAACAAATAGATTTTGTAGATCCTAGCCTTCAGTTGTATGGGCATTCCGATGTCAGTGTTGTCACACAATACGCCAGTTAGTGCTCTCCATCTTAACCAAGCTGTGTTAATTCTGTGCGTCACTTTCGAGTCTATGCTAGCATCAGCTGTTATCATCGATCCGAGGTATTTGAACTGATCTACTTTATTCACTGGATGTCCTTCAATGACGATCTCTGCATTGAATGTCTGCTGAAGTCACATCTGAGGTACTCTGTCTTACTTCGACTAATGCGCAGGCCATTGTTCTCGAGCGCGTGTGTCCATTGCTGGAGAGTGGAGTTTAATTTAGTCGGGCATTTTTCAGTGAGTATAACGTCATCCGCATATAGGATGGTCCAAGGAAGTGGGGGCTGAATGTTTCTCGTGAGGTAGTCCATAGAAAGATTAAACAGAAAAGGACTAAGTGCCTAGCCCTGAATCTGATGTTCTCCCTACTTTTACTTCGAACGGCGCGGGCGCGCTGAATCCAGCCAGGCTTTTCACCTGCGTGCTTATGTGATCGTACAAATCCTGCATAAGGGAGATGTAGTATTCGGGGATTTGTTGTGTTCTCATAGCTTGCCATATTAGACCGCGTGGTACTCTGTTAAAATGTAGGTCTTCCTTATTTGCCTGATGTTTCTCCATGAGAATTCTTATGGTTTGGATTGCATCCGTTGTAGATTTCCCTGGCACAAACCTGCACTTGTGGTCAGATATGGCAACTAGTTGGCTCAAGCGGTCATTGGGTATACGTTCCCAGATTTTCAGCATGTGAGAGGTTAACTTGATACCCCTGCAGTTTTTTGTGTCTGTCACTGACGTCTACTTTGTTTTTATAAATAGGAACCAGGAAGCTATGACGCCATGACTCGGGGATCTTTCCTGAAAGTAAAATCAAGTTGAAAAGTTTAGTAAGCCACTTCGCCGCTGTGGGTTTCAGCGGTGAAGTGGCTTACTGACCTTTTTTGGATTTTTAATATAATATAATATTAAAAATAGTGTTTGTTACGTTCACATTAATAACGTTAATATGGTTCCAAATTAAAAAAAAAAATGTATATTTTTTTTATGGAGACTAGTGATCACGTTGTATTTTCAATAAGACGGGTTGAAAATAAAAACAATTAACTAACTAGGTAGCGGTCTTACATATTTTGTTTCATACCATGAAGGATGGTCACCTTTAATAAGAGCATTCAAATAAATATTGAAATAATTTAAATAAATCTGATACCGAATATATATGGAATTTATTAATAAGTACGTGTTTAAAAAAAAAACATTGTACTAAATGTTAATGCTTCTGGTTCTTGATTCCACTGAGGCATCTGGTAGGTGTATCCATTTGTATATATGCACACCGTCAGGATTGAGTAGCAATATAAAATATGTTCAAATACTTAATTCTCTCAAGGTTGACTACTATATTTCTATACTACAAATTCTAATTCGTACCGTACTAAATGATTATGTAAGTGGTTCATAAATTAATCGACTACTTTCGTAGATATCTCCGCTGTGGCGTCAAGATTGAGTAGCCACATAAAATGTATTACCTATATCTTCTTGAATATCAATAGTTGTAGTTAATATTTACGTTTACCTTCACGTTGCTGTAACGTTTGATTTATTATACTTCAAATTACAGAATTATTACAATTATCTCAACACTTACAAATTGGGGTGCTACGCGTTTTTCAAACATCTAATGTGGCTCATAAATCCATACGGACATTTTGTACGTAATGAGATAATTTCGTAGCCGGGATCCTGGAATTTGTAGAATAATGTATCAAAAGTAACAGCAACGTAAAGTTGGCTACTCCTCAGTCCTGACCTCAGAACTGAGTAGCCACCTAGAACTGGTAAAGTAGTCGATATTTTATTGTAAGAATCTTTTATAAATCTGAGTTTAATACTGTTAATATTCAAGAAGAAACAATACTTTTTATGTGGCTACTCAATATGTGGAAAACATCGTTTTTCGAATAGATTAGGGGACTGAATATGTGGAAAACATTTTTTTTTCAAGTAGATTAGGGTTTTTTCTCCAAAATAAAAATAGTGTGTGTGTGTGTGTGTTGGTGAACAAACACAGATCTTCTGTGACTGTTCTGTGAGTCCGGGCCTGGTGGCCCACACGCGTCAACTCTTGCATGAACGGGTGCCGTCAGTAAGGACTGTCAGCTCCGCTCCGCTTGGGCGGCCCTTCCCGGCGCGGCGGCTCTGTCGTCAACGCGAGCATACCTAGTTCAAAAAGCTTGATTTTTCATCCAGGACAATACTATAAAAAAAAGCAAACCAAAAAGAGAGAGATAGAGCCTTAGGGCACGGTTTGCACTGTATTGAATTAAATTAGTATTATTATTAACTATCCTCTGAAACGAATATTAACTATTCATAGGATGCGGAAATTTCATAAAACTTGTTCCAGGATATACGTTTTTGTCAGTAAGCCTTACAAGTTTCTGAAATAAGTGTTTTTTATTTAAAATTTTCATTACATTTGCGAGGTTTCTATCGAAATATTTTTTTTATTTTTACAATTTATGCGTACTTTATGAACGGTCGAAGTTCAGGTAAAATTTGTGCAAAAGAACAGATTTTTGGAGGCGTATACTGAACTTGTTTTTCCAAATATTCATTTTTTATTTCGACAGAAACCTAAAAATAGTGCACAAGATATCTGTTAGTTCAAAAAATTTCAAGAAAGATCACTTACAACGCCATAATTACGTACGAGCGTTTGTATGAAAAGTAAGACGGGAAGGCTGCTCTTAAGACTAATTAGATAGATAGATAGGAAGTTTATTTTTAACTATAGTCACAAACATACAGAAGAAATATATACAAAATTACAAAAAACAGCATAGAACATCGCACTGAGAACATAATATATCAATATCATTGTGCCTGTGTGCTATAGCAACCCAAAAAGTATAACTTATTTTTGTGAATACGATTTTGGTACTCGTTCGCAAGCTTACATGTTATAATCTTCGATCTAGCACTTTTACATTATTGACAATATTCTATTTATCAATACTTACTTTAATTTATCAAGAATATAAAAGTAACTTATTGCGTCAGTTACTTTGATCGCAATTTCATTTGAGCGGCACCCCACCTGAATCACAATAAGGCTGGGGGACGGCAGGCGGAGAAGGGAGCATAGTAGGTAGACCCCGTAGACCCAACCAACACCAACGCACAGCGCAACTCGATGAGAGCTCGCACGTGTAGTGTACACGCGACCCGCGTGAACGTGACCTGCTATTGGCTCGTAAGACAACGTTGTTTACAGTCACGTGGCGCCATATTTCCCGAGTACGCGGCGTAACCAAGTAACTTTTAATATTTGTGCCTATTTACGTCAATTTGAGGGTCCAGTGTTTCTTTTGTGTTGTTTGCTGTTTGTAGGTTGTACTGTATACCTACTTGGTTCTAGAATAATGTGTAACTTCTCAGCACCCAGCCTTGTGATATTGTGCAAAGTGCGTTTTAGTTTGAGCCATTTTTTCTTCAAAGTAATGCAAGTTTATTGAAACTTAAACTAAGTACGTGTTTTTTTTATTATACCAAATTTTAATTTACTGTTTACACAAGTATTACATTTAGAACGATTTTACTACCTAACTTATAGCGTGATAATTTGACTAATCAGCTGATCAGTATGGAACGCCACAAAAACGTATTTTAAAATAATAACGTTCCTCGAGTAAAGTTGTTCAGTACCATGGACTGAAATTACCCAAAATAAATAATTAAATATATACTCGTTAGAACAAATCATACTGATTGAGCTAGCCCCAAGGTAAGCTTAAATTGTGTTATTGGGTACTAACTGAATATACCATGTACTTATATTTTATTATAAATACACTTTATAAACATATCCGGGGATCAAACTTGAAACCTCCGACCGGCGGACTAGCGTGGTTACCACTCCGCCACGGAGGTCGTCATAATAGTTTCAGTAAGTAGGTATACATATATTTTTTAGATCCTGTATCGGCACGAATCGGAAAGCAATTTTTGTCATATTTGTGTAATGCTTC
Organism: Acrobasis suavella; assembly: GCA_943193695.1. NCBI lineage: Eukaryota > Metazoa > Arthropoda > Insecta > Lepidoptera > Pyralidae > Acrobasis > Acrobasis suavella. Next base: position 13,063,197 of record OW971929.1, read on the forward strand.
GGCCGCACTTGTGCCTATCGTCCCGAAGCAATTCGCGGCGAATCTTCGTACGTTTTGTACACTAAAAAGTTATCGCGATAAAGCGCTGGTCACACTAGTGGCTTCGTTATTTTTCACGAACTATCTGGCAATAATCCAAGATGGCGGCGTCTACGTGTTTTAAATGTGGACGACGACTTTCTTTTATTTAACATGTGTGCTAACAATTACATAATGCATTAATTGAAACCTAGAAAGAAAAAGCTAAAAATTTTAACACTATTTTATCGTTCCACTCCATTTTTACGCATAAACAACCGTGGCACCGTCGCACAGCACGCATCCGAACTAGTTGAAAACAAATGTCAAAATGAACACAACGCAAGTGCGACCACGCAGAGCGAATTGTTGGCGTGCATAAATCCTTTGATGTATCGCCACCCGCGCGATAATTAACACGAATATTCAGGACGATACATAAAACCACTTTTGGCTATACTATTTGTACCTGGCTGGTTTTGGTATCATTTAAAAGTTTAAATTTTAAAGAAGATAATTCCAAATTCAAATTAGGAAAATGCGTGATTTTCATTCGTTTTTCTTACCTACAGATGAGTGAATCTAATGAAGAAATTAGATACATTTTACAATTTTACTACCAAAAAGGTAAAAATACAACGCAAGCCGCGAAAAAAATTTGCGATGTTTATGGACCTAGTGCAGTGTCTGTGAGAGTAGCACAAATTTGGTTTAAGCGTTTTCAATCCGGAAAGGGTCTAGCCGTACTTTCATAGCGAAACTGCCCCCGATAGGAACCTATATCGTAACCTATGTTATATTGTACAGGGTACTAATAGTAGTTGATCCAGGAGATATTAGCTCTATATCTTAGTCAATTGAGGAACTATTTGAAAAAAAGTGTCTGGAGGCGACTTTTTTTCAAAATGGTATATTTTTGTTAATTTTAAAGCTAGAATAATGAATCCAATTCCGTTTGTTATCGTAAATTGTACAGATTATTTTAAAATAATTTGCTATGAGCCAGCCCTAAATAACGATATGAAAAAATGAAAAAAAAAAAATTTAAAATTAATTTCTATCAGATCGAATTGAATTACCACTTAGAGAAAAATATATAATAATTGTCTATACCTTGCCTAACAGCATGCCAAGTTTCAATAAAAATCATTAGGTGCAACATGTTAAAAAAAAAATAATAAAAATAAGTGGACCGTCTATGACCACTTTGTTGACGCTTCCGAATTGTATTGAATCGGACTTTGCCCTCACGTACATGTTCCTACTCGATCACAGTGCATAGTCGTGGTACGCTTTCGTTGTTATTATTTGCGCAGTTTACAAATTCCTAATTCTGGGACGTATTGTTTGTTCATGTTTAAAAATATATATATATATATCGTCGTTCTGTTTCTACATCAATATGGGAAGGTCCTGGGCGTGTGTCGTTAGTTAGAATACGGAATTAATCGACATTTATGACACAGAACATCTCCAACTTTAAATAGCTTCATTTGAGGAACGTTGTATTTACACACTTCATCTTCCGTTTGCTTATTTTCTTTCGTTTTCCAGTCTTCCGCAATATAAAACCACAATTACTACATCTCCCAGACATAGTCGATATATTTTTAGGTCACTGCTATATTTACTGGATAACCAATAAATATATAGTTCATGTTTAAAAATATATATATATATTTTTTTTTTTAAACATGAACAAACAATACGTCCCAGAATTAGGAATTTGTAAACTGCGCAAATAATAACAACGAAAGCGTACCACGACTATGCACTGTGATCGAGTAGGAACATGTACGTGCGGGCAAAGTCCGATTCAATACAATTCGGAAGCGTCAACAAAGTAGTCATAGACGGTCCACTTATATTTATTATTTTTTTTAACATGTTGCACCTAATGGATTTTAATGAAACTTGGCATGCTGTTAGGCAAGGTATAGACAATTATTATATATTTTTCTCTAAGTGGTAATTCAATTCGATCTGATAGAAATTAATCTAAAAAATTTTTTTTTTCATTTTTATATCGTTATTTAGGGCTGGCTCATAGCAAATTATTTTAAAATAATCTGTAAAATTTACGATAACAAACGGAATTGGATTCATTATTCTAGCTTTAAAATTAACAAAAATATACCATTTTGAAAAAAAGTCGCCTCCAGACACTTTTTTTCAAATAGTTCCTCAATTGACTAAGATATAGAGCTAATATCTCCTGGATCAACTACTATTACTTCCCTCTACAATATAACATAGGTTACGATATAGGTTCCTATCGGGGGCAGTTTCGCTATGAAAGTACGGCTAGACCCTTTGATATCAAAGATGTACGACGCTCTGGTCGCCCTGTTACGGATAAAATGGATGCTATTTTTGAAAAAGTGGAGCAAGATCGGCATATCAGTAGTTACGACGTAGCTGAAGAACTGGGAATTGACAACAAAACAGAATTGGCGCATTTGAAAAAAAAATGGGTATACAAAAAAGCTCGATATTTGGGTACCTCACGAGCTCTCTGAAAGAAACCTAATGAACCGTGTACTCATTTGTGATTCTTTATTACGACGTAATGAGACCGAACCATTTTTGAAGAAATTGATAACTGGTGATGAAAAGTGGATCACGTACGACAAGAACGTGCAAAAAAGGTCATGGTCAAAGGCCGGTCAGGCTTCTCAGACTGTGGCGAAACCCGGGTTAACTCGCAACAAGGTGATGCTGTGTGTGTGGTGGGATTGGAAGGGCATTATTCATTATGAGCCACCAGGCAGGACCATCGATTCAGAACTCTACTGCGAACAACTGATAAGATTAAAGCAAGAAGTTGAGAGAAAGCGGCCGAAATTAATCAACAAAAGGGGTGTGGTTTCTCATCATGATAACGCTAGACGTTATACCATGTTATACCAATTTTTTCTTACAATATTATGCGTTGATTATTTTATTATGTACTTACTTGTTAAATTATAAAATGTTGATCATGGGAATGTCTTATGCGTGTCAAAGATACATGTAAGACCATTTTTTTTGCACACCTCGTAAACGGAGCATTGAGGTAGTGCTCTATTCTCAACATTCAGTGTTAGCATTTTCTGGATTTAAATTGTCTCTATTATATTCATATTGCACTACTAATCAAGGTCGGATCCAGCTTTGGTACCAGGGGGATCACAGAGTCGTGATCAAGTCACAAGAAGTTATAATTTAATTTTAATAATCATAGATACAAGTAAACAGTAGGTATTTTAATAATGTATGTCAGTACTTACTGAACTTAAAAATACATATATTTAAATGACAAATGTGGTGGGGTCGGCGCGGTAAAATTCAAATTTTCGATGCGTTCGTTCCCGAATAATGCGCTTGTCATTATACAAAATATTATATTAAATTAATTAAATATTGAAGGTACTTACATAAAATCTTTATTGTGACAAAAACATATTCAAAAACATTATGTTTAACATTAACTACTGGTCCACCTAGGTCCTGAACCCAGCCCAGGGGGGTCATGACCCCCATGACCCCCCCGGATCCGCCCTTGCTACTAATACAATAAGTACAGAGATATAAAGAACAACCCTTTTATAAATACATTTAAACTTGTAGAAAATATTTGTCAAATATAACATTTATAATACGAGTAAATAACCGGCCTACGAAAAAATCAAGTTTTTTGTATGGGAGCCCCACTTCAATATTTATTTTGTTTTTACTATTTGTTGTTATAGCTGCAACAGAAACACATCATCTGTAAATATTTCAACAGTGCTGTCCCCATTTAAAATAAATTAATTAAAAGGAAACGGAGATATAATTAAAAAAAGTTGTCTTGGGGAAGGGATGAAAGTTTTTTAAAACGCCTGATACTTTTTCTTGTGATAGGAATAACATTCCTATTTATCGTAAATAAATATCAGATTTTTCAGTCCAGTCAGTTAATTATAAAAAATAAAAATATGTTCAGTCGCAATTTCGTTCGCCACTCACGGCAAAAGAAATGGCGGCGTTAAGTTATATGGTGTTCGAAATAGCAACTAAAAATATTTTTATTTTTTAAAATTAATTGAATAGACCGAAAATCTGATCTAGACTTGCGGCGTGTCAGAACCAAGTAAAAAAAAAAAGAAAACTTGGCGACGCAGCAGCCGTGTGTATAATTACACGAATCATTTCGAGATACTTTTGACCCCTTCACAACTTGAAACGTTTGTAACCTAAATACATGAAAATTAGCACATATATTTAAATCATATTTAAATCGTCTAGCTCATTTAGAATCCAAAATTTCAATATTATTATATTGTAAGTTTTTTAAATGTCATTAATATAATAAAGTTTAAAAAACCTAAAAAATGTGATTGACCACTTATCCATCATCAAAAAGGTAACCTACTTCCATATGACCTGGAAACTTGATATTTGGAATTTAGATAGACCATTATAAGTATACAAAGGAAAAATTCAAAAAACAATAAATTTCGTAGATTTGATTATTTTTCAAAAAAGGTAACCTACCTACATATGACCTGTAAAGTTGATTTTTGGCATCTAGCTAGACTATTGGCGATAGACTGGCGATTCGTTCGTTCAAAGAATAGGACCAGTCAGTAAGTGGACTGTAAACACTTTTTCTTGAGCTTGGCGGATCTTCAAAGAAACACGACGATTCGATGCACACTCTTTATTTCTCTGCTGTACCCTCTCTGATGTCTGATAACAATCTATTTACTTTCTTTTTTGAATTGACAGACATAGGTTGCCTCGGACGGCATTTTCTACTTCACCCGGACAAGGTTTAAGGAGCGGGCCAGAGTAGGAATATATAAAAAAATATAACGACACACAAAATTAACGGTTAACTATTACTTTAAATGAAAAATATTTAATCTGAAAATAATTAAAATTAATTAAGTACAAAATCAGTGGAAAGTACGCGAACAAACAAAATGGCTGATACGTGAAATAAGTGCCCTAGTAACCGTCTTGCCCGCTCGGATGCCGGAGTAAGAAGAAAGTGCAGGCTTGCGTGCGAGCTATCGTCGCAGCACCCCCGCCACTCGGAAGGGTGGTGGTACCCCTCTCGCAGCAGACGCGTCACCGGACACGCCCATCGTCCTATCTCTTTCTTTCTTCAAGTAAATTCGACGTTGTCTTCTAACACGGCCGTCTCTGACTCTGCGGCGTCCTCGTCCGCACAGTCAGCATTGTCTTCAACTGTAAAGTGCGAGAAAGGTACATATGAGTACATGTAAGTCAAAGCTCACTAACGAATCTCGCAATCATAAATTTTGTATCACAGGCACTAATACGCGCGCTTTAGTACCTCTGATACAAATTCCATTCACAACACTTTCAAACTCAAAAAGTTAATTCAATTCAGTAAAAAGAAATTTAGAACAAGCATACTCTCAAACATAAGTCCCTTATCGAGCTCGTAAACACATGACATGAGCTTAAGGCCGCATGCATGTCTGCCGGTGGAGACCACCACACGTCGTCACGTGTCTGCCGCGACCATGTCGCACACCTTAGCTTAGGTATCAGTGACATAGTCACCCACACGTCATACGTGTTCCGCGATGAAATCGCATACCATGGCATGGGTATCTGCCGTGACTGCGCTGTGCGCCTTATGTCACCCGTGTATTAACACGCTCCAACAGCCGACTCTCAGTCGCCGCGACAATGTCGCACACCTTAGCTTAGGTATCAGTGACATAGTCACCCACACGTCATACGTGTTTCGCGATTAAATCGCATACCATGGCATGGGTGTCTGCCGTGACCGCATGCGCGCAGCACGCCTTACGTCACAAAAGATTCTGATAGTAGTAGGTAAAAGTATGGGCCCATATCATACATAAAAGTCGACAACTCACGTGAGAAAGATACGGCGCGTCTCTGGCGTCCACTCGCCATACCAAGGCTTCATGTACTCAGATTCAGCCTGGCTACGTTTTCTCAGGTATCTTCTTATAGTTTCAGCGCATACCGGTCTTTATAAAGTGTTTTTGTCACCGTATGGGGACCTCGCATGTAAAAATCGAGCTTTTCAGTAGCTTCAGCCCTTTTAATTAAAGATGTCTCCCAATTTGAAAGCACGAGGTACTTCCTATGGTTAATATACTCATCCTGGCGTTGTTATTTTGCTAACAGTAACTTAGTAATTCGTTGCCTAATTACGAGTAGAATTACCAAAACGTCACGGTTTCCAGACAACTTTTGAGCAACTGCCTGTACGAGTACAAAACTCCGAATAAAAGGTGTGGTTCCTTCTTTCCCAGTCAATATTTGTAAGGAAGATATTTGCGTGGGAGATAGTATTAACGCAAAGCAAATCCCTGCTATTTCAATACTCATACAGAACTGTGCATCTCCGATGTAAAAAAGTGTATTTTAGAGACTGCGATCGTACACGATAGATTTTGGTATTCTGAGGCTGGAGTTCACCGACTTTGTCTAAAGAGCCGATTTCGTAAACGGGCATCAAATTGTAACGCCTGTTTAAACGGCCGTTAAGAAAACGAGTGTTCACCACGCAAAATGAATCATTGATTAACAAATTGAACGTTATTGAATGAAAAGATTGAACAATATACGACTGTCACATTGTGAAGACAAGCAAACGCTTACATATAACAGTGGCCGGAGAAACTACACAATATGGTCGGGTAGTGTTGGGGTCGGGTCGGCTACCTGGCCTGGGATAGTACAATAATACCAAATAAAAAAGCTTTCAATGGCACCAAACTCAATGTCTTGTATTGCATTCTCTATTTAGCATCATTATTGGTTTCAGCTTTTGGAGGTGGAGAATCCTAGTATGGTGATTTTGTTACTTGTTTTGTTTGATCTCGAAAGATAGAGCGCAAATGGTGTTTCTAAAATGTTATTTGTAAATGTCTAGGGTGAATGTGGTGAAATCTATAAGGTGTACCGATCTATTGACAATTATCAAGTGATACAAATAAGAAGTGGAAACAGTTTACATACAGAGCCGACCCCAAATAGGGAAGTGGCGAGGAAAATGAATGATGATGGCAAATATCCAAAGATAAATAAATAATTTTTGACTTTTGGACTGACTCTATTGTATTGTGTGAACTTGTGTGTGTCAAACTAGATAATTAATAAACATCTCTAAAACACTCTCATACCCAATAAAATATTAAATTATGTATGCCTTTCATTGCCAAAGTAGACTATGAAAGGCCGCTAATATTAATTACACCAGACTAGAAACGCATCGCGTCTGGTTAGGTCTTGAAATTGTTTTGAAGTAAAAATGAGTGATGTTTTTGAAGAGTGTGATGGTGACTGAAGAGTGATGAAATAAGAATGCATGGAATCACATTATTCACAAAATTAAATTATTTGTAATATTTTCGTCCAACCCCTTGCGCAACCAAATTATCGATTTCAAATGATTTTGTCATAAAATAAAATACATGTTTAATTTTCAAGGTATTCAGAAAAATGTTGGTAGGTAGTATGTACTAATAAGTACGAGTAAGTATATATTTTTGCATGCAAAATTCTAATAAACATATCATCATCATCAATGGTCGGATAATCGGATGCATATTTACCTAAAGTTGAGATGTTGGCAGTTATGGAGTGCACTTTTGTATCTGAAAAATCCCAGGATTCCAGAATCGACAAAATTTTGTGTTTTGATTATAGAATCAAATCGGGTAAGGTGTATATTTACTTACGTTCAGGTGTTGGCTAATGTGGAATGCACTTGATCGATTAGTGAGAAGTTTTTTGAATCCCGGAATTTGAATTTAAAAAATATGTCTTAAGAAGCCGCTTCCATAATTTCCTAGCCAAAAATTAACTTTAGGTAAATATGCATCCGATTATCCGACCACTGATCATCATCATATCAGCCATAGGAAGTTCACTGCTGGACATAGGTCTCCTCAAAGGATTTATAGTAGTTTGTATTAAATAACTATAAAACTATCAAATGCAAAGAATACAATCAATACTTGTCAAATCTTTCGTAAATCGGGCGTAATCAAGAGATAATCGACGAAGGAAAGCTCCGTTAACTTAACGGCTGATTAACCGAACGTTATCGCCGTTTAGGTGCTGGTGAACACTATATAAACTATAACGGACTGTTAAATCACTTTAACGGCTTGTTTACAGTTAACAACATGTTGGTGAACTCCAGCCTGAGAAAGGAAGGGGACGGGCGGTATTCTCCCATGGTGTGTTCGCACATTGCGTATTATAGACAGAAAATTTAACAAAGCATCGATAAATATAGTAAGACTCTTGTAGTGCATAATTGGAAAATAAGAAATTGGTTTCTCCTAGGGTAGAATAGGTGAAAATTTAGGCGATTTCTTTTTGATATAAACACACTGCACTACACAGCGCAATGTAAAATTACCGGCCTAATTCCAAAATCAAAAAAATAAGGAAGAGTTAAATAGAAATCTACAGACAATCTCATCAGTGTCGAAATAAACTACGCTTATCGTTAGAATACCAAGTCTGTGGCTTTTAGGTATAAAACAAAGTAACCTCGAGTCCTCGCCGGTATAAGCTCGATTCGAACGACGTAAGTTACGGGTTTAACTTAAGACGAAGTGGTAGCTAAAGTGGCGCCCTCATTTGTAATAAATTGTTTAAAACTAAATGTGGTGATAATTAAAAATTTGATTTGTATAAATGTCTAGAAAGACCTTTAAACTATTTTATAAATAACCTTTGAAATTATAACTAATAGTCCGTCTAGTTTTAAAACTGTTTTTCGCCAAAAGTGGCCACTTTTGGCAAAAAACAGTTTTAAAACAAGACGGACTACCAATATTACTTTCAAAGGTTATTCATAAAATAGTTTAAAGGTCTTTTAGACATTTATACAAATCAAATTTTAATTATCACCATATTTCATTTAAATAATTATTTCAAATGAGGGCGCTACTTTAGCTACCACTTCGTCTAAAAAGGACATATCCTAGCTCTGTAATTAAAGTTTGTACTATCTTTTTATGACTACCCTCAAGAGCTTGCAGTAACGCTGCAAGGCCTACCTCCTACCAAACTAGAGTCGAAGTGAAACTCACATAGCAAGAAATAAAATAGTCCAAACAGTTTTATTTTTTGTACAGGCTCGGCCTCACCTGATCACTACTAAGTATTCCGTCCAAATACTCTCCGTCGATAGAAATATTACTATCTCTTAACTTCTTAACTTTTATAAATTTTCCTTCACAAATATACGTAACACTAACACGTGAACGTGATACCTTTACGATTCAGAAAGTCAGTACCTTATACTACCGGATTATTGATGTAGTTAAACGACAACGTGCAAACCTTCGTTTATAGAAAGTTCCATTACTTCGACAGCAAGTATTACTTAAAACATAATTTGATCTTTTGACTAACTTTACCTCGCAAACTGCGGTAGAACAGCACCTGATTGAATTTTATAAATTTAAGTAACAATTCGGACATTATCGATATGCCGAATCCACTGTCTACCAACACTTCAACCGGTATGCCTTGCAAGACAACAGCCATGAATTATTGTTTGAAACCAACACAAATTACTGACAAAAATTAATGTAAGGTTCCCATTTACTTATTTGACGCCTCAGCTCGCTGTTTTGCAAAACATATTTTCTCGGTATGACCCGGTTTCTTGCAATAAGAACAAGTCTGCTTGTCATTGTGATTAACAAAACTATTTTTATTTACTGCGGGTAGTTCGTTGCGCGGGCGCTTTGTACACTGAGCACACCTATGATCAGTGGCCCCGCAATCAAAACAATTGTCGGTACTCGTTGAAACGCGTTTATGAGAATCGTTATGACCTACATATGACGAACGAAAAGGATAACGATTTAAACGGTAATTGGATGATTTACCATAAACAGATAAAAATTCAACAAGATTTTGAGGATTGAGTTTGGCGTTCGTAGTAACAGCTTTAATGTGAGGATCTGCAATACCTCGAGCAATCATGGCTACTTTAAGATCGTCCAAAAGCCCCACAACAATATTTAACCGAAACAAAGAGCGGCGGGCGTATTCAGCGTAAATAGCAAATTGATTAGAGTTACTGCACATAACCTCAAACAATATGTTAGCAAAATCAACACTTTTTGGACAAAGCGATTTAAAATCGCGTTTGAAATTAGTCCAAGAGCGATCGTTCGTGGCCCAGTCGTTAAGCCACGTACGAGCGCATCCTCTTAAACATGTGCTTATTCGAGACAAACACTCAATATCATCCCATTTATTTAATTGTCGCGCCCGGTCTACTTCCGAACACCAAACATCAAAATCATGCAAATCTGGATCGAAATTCGATATGTAAAAATGGGTGGATCTTACTTGTACAAATGAGGTCAACGCGCCGATAATCCTGTCCGTTACGTCGTCTACCGCACGACTGCCTTGCGATGTAGAAGGCACCGAATCCTCCGACGTGGCAACTCCACAACTACGCTCTGACGCCAGGTCTGCTGCAGCCTCTGAAGGTAGCTGCACCTCCACCAGGGACGCCGGGTCAGGAAGCTGCAGGAACCGAGGGTCCGGCTCAGGGCGAGAAGACGGTGGCACATTAATCCTATTCTCGATTGCATTCAAACGGCAAAGAATCGCGTCTAAAGCTTCACTGCTTTTATCCTCACGCGACCTACTTTTCTTTTTCTCGCGTTCAGCCATTTTAAAAACTAAGAAAAATAAGCTAAGCGGTTAGCAACTACGTTACTTTTGGTGTATCCCACTTCTGATATTACAAATCAGGAGAGGAATATATAAAAAAATATAACGACACACAAAATTAACGGTTAACTATTACTTTAAATGAAAAATATTTATTCTGAAAATAATTAAAATTAATTAAGTACAAAATCAGTGGAAAGTACGCGAACAAACAAAATGGCTGATACGTGAAATAAGTGCCCTAGTAACCGTCTTGCCCGCTCGGATGCCGGAGTAAGAAGAAAGTGCAGGCTTGCGTGCGCGCCGTCGTCGCAGCACCCCCGCCACTCGGAAGGGTGGTGGTACCCCTCTCGCAGCAGACGCGTCACCGGACACGCCCATCGTGCTCTTTCTTTCTTCAAGTAAATTCGACGTTGTCTTCTAACACGGCCGTCTCTGACTCTGCGGCGTCCTCGTCCGCACAGTCAGCATTTTCTTCAACTGTAAAGTGCGAGAAAGGTACATATGAGTACATGTAAGTCAAAGCTCACTAACGAATCTCGCAATCATAAATTTCTCTCTCGCAGCAGACGCGTCATCGGACACGCCCATCGTGCTATCTCTTTCTTTCTTCAAGTAAATTCGACGTTGTCTTCTAACATTATATACTACTAGCAGCAGCGCAAAGGGCTCCCAAAGGGGAAACCTCGGCTTTGGGCGCGCTAGGGATTATGGCAAATTTTTGGGTGCTGCAACACCCATGTTTTGCCGGAAAGGCCGAAGCTACGGTGCCAGAAGGGCCTACTTAGGACGAAAATCGTCCAGGTACCGCCGGGCGTTACCTAGTGAACGAGCTAATGTTCCTACGCCTACGTATTCGATTTCGACGAATGCGGGGAGGTCGGACCGCGAGGTTCCTCTGGCTGCTCGGAGCCGCAGAGGTATCGAATTGGACCATGTCAGCCATAATCTGGTCATCGGAATCAGAGAGAACATGCCTCGGACGTCTGCCGGTGAGTCGGCGAGGGTTGTGCTCCGGGATGTAGTTAGCTGCCTCTCTAACTAGTCGGTTCGGGTGGTCGGCGGCTTTATCAAAGAAGCGTTCGGACGCTTCTTTCATAAAGTGCTTTAAGGACGGGAGTTCGAGATCGCGGTGTAGGTCGCAGTTTCTCGCTATCGTTGGAGCGTTGGTAGCTCTGCGGATGAATCGGTTCTGTACTCTTTGAAGCCTAAGCATGTGAGTTGGGGCTGCGTGTGCGAAGACAACGCTTGCGTAGGTTAGGACTGGGCGAATGCAAAGTTTGAAAAGAGTTAACTTGTTACCAAGAGAAAACTTTTCATTGCGTATCATGGGCTTGAGAAGGCTCAAATAGAAGCATGAAGTGTTGCATACCCTTTTGATGTGAGGACCGAAGGTCATGCCGCTGTCGAAGGTGACACCCAGATACTTGGCCGTGCGTGTCCAAGGAATGGGTTTGCCGTATAGGGAGATTTGCCTGATGGGCTTGGTTCGGTGCTGTCTGTTGTTCTGAGGTCGCGACGCACCTTGTGGGTCCTTCGTAAAGTAAACTGCGTTAGTTTTCTCCGGATTCACTTCGATGCGCCACTTCCTGAACCACTCGCCTAGTGCGTCGACGGCGCACTGGAGTCGGTTGCCTATTGTCTGCACCATGGTGGCAGAGCAATAGAGGGCTGTGTCGTCGGCGAAGAGGGCCAACTCTACGCCTTTGGTACGCGGAACGTCACTGGTGTACAGTGAGTATAGGAGGGGAGAGAGGACGGAGCCTTGCGGAACTCCGGCTCTTATGGGACGGGGCCGTGAGAGGCATCCCTCATATCTGTAGCGAAATGTGCGATTCGACAGGAAGTTTTGGATGATGTGCACGAAACTGTCTGGTAGTCCCATGTTTGCGAGCTTGTAAAGCAAGCCTGCATGCCAGACCTTGTCGAACGCTTTCGCGACGTCAAAGAAGAGAGCCCCTGTGCGGCGGCCCCATCGTCGAAATTTGAGGATGTGCTCCGTGAAGCGGTGCGCTTGGTGGACGGATGAGTGCTTGGCGCGGAATCCAATCTGCTCATCGTGGATGAGTGGTCTCAGATAACTGAAGGTATTCTCTGAGGCGTATCGCAATAATCCTTTCTTATATCTTCCCCATACAGCTCAGGAGACTGATGGGTCGATATGCTGTCGGGTTTTTGAGATCCTTGCCTGGCTTAGGAATGCCAATGACGGTTGCATGTTTCCAGGCGTCTGGGAACTTGCAATCGGCGAGGCAGGCGTTGAATATAGTGACTAGGAGGAGGAGGAGGGTCTGTGGTAGGCGTTTTAGGACGCCGGTGGATATCCCGTCGGCACCGGGTGCTTTTCGGGGTTTGAGGGACTTGATGATCGATTGAACTTCTTCAACCGTCGTCGGAGTTAGGGGGAACTCAGGAGGAATCGAGGCAGAAGCGGCGAGCTGCTCTACTTGCGATTCGACCCCTTGGAGGTGAAGGGGTCTACTGGCTCACGACTAGGAGAACATTGGCTCTCCAGACTGTCTGCAAGGCATTCAGCTTTTTCGTCATCATCGAAAGCGATGGAGCCATCCTCCCTGTTGAGGGGAGGTGTAGAGGAGATGACATCTGTCTTGAGAGATCTCGCCACGCGCCAGTAGGCGGTGTGAGACGGTGAAATTTCAGAGAGGAGTGTACCCCAGCGTTCGTCCCTGATCTCCGCAATGCGCTCTCTAACTCGACGTTGGAGATAGCGCAGGTTGGAGCGGGCTCCCCCCCAATGGGTTCCCGGTTTGTCGTACCGGGGGGGCTCAGTACCCGTGGTTGCCTCGAGCCACGGGGAAGCTAAGAGGAACCCGCGAGGGGGCGCTCCTGCTGTCGTCAACCAGCAGTGAGCGCCCACATTGGGGCGGCGGGGGAGTGGGAAGATCTCCCCCCACCCGGGGAGGGGCGCTCCCGCGGGCTCGGTTTCGGCCTTGAGCCTGTAGGGATGCGCCCAATGGGGCGGCGGGGAAGTGGGAAGTTCTCCCCCCACCCGTGGTGGAGCCGCCGGGAGAGGAATGTTACATTGCTCTCCCGGCGCTTCAGGCCGTGGCTGTGGTTGAAGATCGGTCGCGGAGGAGGAGGAGTGTCGGTGTTACGTTGCCGCTCTCCCTATCCTCCGCGACCGAGCGGTGCCGCACCGCGTTTGCGGCGAGAGGCAGGCGGCGGAGCCTACCATCTTCTCCGCCGCTGGGAGCCGGTTTATCTGGCTCCCATGGGTCCACAGGCGGTAGACTGCGTGGGAGTCTGCCGCCTTTCAATTGGCCCGAGGAAGTACGGCGCGTCCGTGAGTTCCGGACGTGCCTACTTGGTGAGTGGGGGGGCGCTGTGACGTCCCCGAGGAGGGGCCGCTTTGGCGGCCAGCCGCGCCGGGGTTCGCGGATGTATTTCCGTTCCCGTGTCCCCGGCAAAAGCGGTTGAGATGGAACTCCGGAGGTTTTTTAGTGGGTAGGCACGTCGCTCTGGCGTGGAGTCCCACATAACCCGACAGCCTCCCCCGCAGGCTGACGGGTATCCGTAACAGGGATCTTTCCTCCGTAAAAAAAAAAAGGTTGGAGCGGGCTTCGTCAGTTGGATAGAGGTCGTGTAGTCTTGTCGCGGCTCTCTTTTCTGACATCAGCCGTCTCATATCCTCGGGCAGTTCGAATCTATGGGTTGGATCCATAGATGGGACCTGCCGAGAGCAGTCCTTTACGGCTGCTTGCAGGTGGCTGGTGAGAGATGAGATCGCCAAGTCTGTCTCGTCAGTGGTGGTTACCCTATCGGGGATTGCGTCCAAGTGCGCTGAGGTTTGGTCGAGAACCCTTACGAGTTTCTTCCAGTCTGTCACCGTTTTCGTGTGGATGATACGTCCGTTGTCTGTCGGTCCTAGTTGTAGAACTACCGGTCGGTGGTCTGAGTCAAGGTTTGGGTGGACTTCTACTGAACATACCTGAAGGGTGATGTTCTTAAGCAGAGCTATGTCTAACACGCTGGGGTTTCCCTGGCCGTTGCGGGGGTATCGGGTGGGCGCCAAGGTGGCTACAACGTCAAAGTCTTGTTCGTCTGTGAAACGTTCTAGCCTGTTTCCGTTGGTCGAGTTAGTCACCGAGTGCCATCTGGTGGATTTGCTGTTGAAATCTTCCGCCAAAATGGTGGAGTTTCCTAGAGCGAATAGGGTTTCTAAATCAGAGCGTAGCAGCTCTTTTTTAGATGGCAGGTAGATAGAGGCGATATTGATCGGCGAGTGGCCGGTCATCGCAACGCGTAGGAGGGAACATTCGATGTTCTCGAGAGTGGAGGGTCCAGTTGGATACAGTGAAGAGACCTTTTGTAGTAGATCAACGTGTCACCCTTCTCAGAGTGGAGCCTGTCGTTCCGGATCAGGTTGTAGTTTGCAATACGCGGATTGCAATGGTGTGGTTTCAAAAAGGTCTCTTGAGCCAGGAAAATATCTACTTGGTGATCTGCCAGGAATTGGGAGATCAGTAGTTTCTTTTCTTTGAAGGCCCCGTCTGTGTTGTAGTACGCGATGGTTAATGAACGCGGTTTATTCCTCTGATTGACACTACCCATAATTAAGGCAAACGTGGTTTTGCCGCCCCGGCGGCTGACTTAATTTGCTCTATTTGAGAGCGGAACTTAAGGAGGGTCTGGACAAGAGACACGGTGTCGTTGCCCGCTTCTACGATCGCGTGACCCATCTCGGTCAATTGGTCAAGATCCACCGCTTGGATCACGTGCAAGGCCGTTGCGATGGCTTGGTCATCGCTTACCCCAGATCTCCTTGTGGCCCCTTCTGGAGGCGCAGGCCGGGTTTCCGGAGGAGCGACAACGGCCGGTCGTTGTCTGAAATAAGCCCATGTGCTCACAGAAGGTGAGGGCACTAGGGGCTGAGTTGACGGGGGAGTTGGGCGAGAGACTAAAGGTCTCTGCCTCAACGGTGGGTAGGCAGCTTGATTGCTGACTGACGGAGGGGGGGCGTGCGAGACAGACCGAGCGGTCTGTGTACGCGTCGCTGGACCGCGTGAGTTGGAGGGCAGAGGGCGCTTGGCGGCCATCGGGGCCTTTGGACAGCCCCGCCAGTTGGCTGGGTGGTCCAAACCCCCGCATAACACGCAAGCGGGTAGTCCCTCAGACTCTCTGGTCCTCTCACAGTCTCTGGTGTGGTGGTCATCTAAACACTTCACGCATCGCACGCGGGCGTGGCAGTTCCTGGCGGAGTGGCCATAGTATTGGCAGTTATGGCACTGCCCAATACCCCTCCGTTTGTGCGGGGGTTCGACTTTGAAGTCGGTCAGACCGGCGACCGACTTTATTTTAAAGGTTTTTTTCCCTTCCGGGGACTTGTCTAGGATTACTAGCACCATCGGTAGAGGGGCCTCCTCCCACCCTTGCACATCCGGTGTATTTCCCGGATAGGGAGGTTTTCAGCCTCCAGAGTTTCCCTCACGAAGTCTACAGAGACTTCGGTGGGGAAAGGCCTAATGACTGCTCGGAGCAGCTTGTCCTCCTCAAGGGAGAATGAGTGCCACGGAATGGCACGGGTGTTGAGTAGGGCTGTCACTGCCCTATAATCCTCCCTGGATTGGAGGGTTAATGTTACTCCTAGTTCGCTCTTATGAGCCCTAACATAATTGATGCGTCGCTCTATGAGCGTTTTTGACAAGGGCTCCCATTGAGCCGCATCACGGATGATGATGGGCGGGGGACGTTTTTGGCCGGCAGCCGCGCGGGCCGCGGAGGGTGACGCCTTTTTGGCATGGGCGCCGTATTACAAATACATGATATGTAAACGATTATATTCGAGACGTGCTTGCGTGAGTAGAAGGATCTAGAGAGAGAGAGTGGAGGGGGTTAAGTACATCGATTATTGATCGTCGATCGCCCGGCTGCTACTCCTCAATAGATGGCGCTACCAGTGGCGTTGACATGCCCCCGGCCTTGGAAGAGTCTTCCAAAGGTACGTCTTCTCTTTTCGGACTGCCCTCTGACTGCATCGGCAATGGGCAGATTTTTTGAACATGATCTTCTGATGATCCCTGTCGCTGTACGGATGACGGCAACTCGAGATATTCCGTCTGTGCCAGGAAAGGTTCTTATGATGCGACCTAATTTCCATTTCAGTGGCGGCAAATTGTTATCTTTTATAAGAACCAAGCTATCCATTGTGATGTCGCCTTTGTTGTGTTTCCATTTGGTACTCGTCTGTAACTCAGCCACGTACTCCTTTGACCACCGCTGCCAGAAGTGGCGACGAAGAAGCTCGATGCGTTCGTAGCGGTTAAGAGAGGTCATCTTCACATTTGTCACGTCTGAGCCATAAGGAAATGTCCAGGTGTAAGGGGAGAGAAATCGTTTGGATCTGAGGAAAGGGGAGACATAGGTCTGGAATTGAGGACAGCTTCGATTTGTGTCAAAACCGTGCTAAATTCTTCATAAGTTAACCTAGCATTACCCACAATACGTTTAAGGTGATATTTACAGGACTTTACACTTCTTTCCCATAAGCCTCCGAAATTAGGTGAATAAAATGGGATAAATGAGAATTTTAGCCCATCATTTGCGGCAACATTCTTAATTTTATCTGAATTATCGAATAAAAATTTTGGAAATTCTTTCTCCGCACCAACAAAGTTTTTTCCGTTATCAGAAAAAATTACATTAGGTTTAGCTCTTCGGCTAATAAAACGTTTTAAAGCTAAAAGAAAATCGTCAGTGGAGAGACTGGTAACGAGTTCTAAATGTACAGCTCGAGTAATAAAACAAACGAATAAACAAACATACGCTTTCATGAGTTGTGCTCCTCTGCCTTTTCGATTCAAGATGTACACTGGGCCACAGAAATCACAACCCGTCCTGATAAAGGGAAACCCAGCATCCAGACGCTCTGCAGGAAGATTTCCCATGATCGGCGTTAAAGGTTTACCACTAAAACGCGCACAGGTAACACAATCACGCACTGCTTTTCTTACTAAGTTCCTAGCGCCCAATGGCCACCAACACTCGCGCATGGAAGACAAGAGTAGCTGTGGACCGGCATGAAGTAAGCGTCTATGTTCGTATCTAACCACCAGCAACGTAAAATGATGTTTATTGCAAAGTAACATCGGATGTTTCTTATTATAATTGAAACTGGAAGAGTTAGAAAGTCTACCACCGACTCTAATCACTTTTTGTTTATCCAAAAATAAATTTAGTCCAGATAAATTACGCGTTTTTATAGGAGACATGTTATTACGTAACAAATTATCATAAACGTCTGGAAAGGATTCACGCTGCGCACACCTCACTGACAATGACTGTGATGCGTGCAGCTCATCCGTCGATAGAAAACCGGTTTGTTGTTTTGTATCCCGCTGCAGCCTACTGCGAATGTTACTAATAAATCGCAATACATACGCACCTATGCGTATAAGTTTAGAGTACGACGAGTACTTCTGAAAGTCAAATAGGTCATTCTCGGCTGAAGCGCAAACAAAACTAACTTTAGAAGGAGGTTTTAATTCGGGCAAAGAATTTAATTCAATTTTATCGTCGTATTGTTTGTAATCTGAACTATTAAAATCACGAGATTGTAGGAATAATGGTCCGTTCCACCATAAGTTACTATGAATTAATGAATTTAAATAAACACCTCAGGACAACAAATCTGCCGGATTATCTTTAGTAGGTACATGTAACCATTCAAAGTACTTTTTATTTTTGATACACGAGTTTACACGAAGGTTTTTAGTAGATGTGGAGACATTCGGAGCCAACCTAAGACAATGGTCGAGTCTGTCCAGAAGTATGTTTTAGTAAAAGTTAGACGTAATGATTCTATAATCTTTATATACGTAGCCGAAAGTTCTAGTCTAGGTATAGACAGAGTTGGAGAAATTGAAGCTAATTTCGTTTTCGAGCAAAGTAATTTAACAGTGACGACTGAGGACTCATTACTATAGGTACGTATATATGCACAAGCGCCATAGGCTTTCGAAGATAAATCGCAAAAGATATGTAGTTCTCTGTATTCCTTATTTTCAGATAAAGCATGACGTGGAATTTTTAAATCGCCTAAGTACCTCAGGGTACTGATAAAGTTATTCCAAGTGTACGGAACACCGTACAGAATAACAGAACCCTAAGTTCACTTTCATTGGCAGTAGCGCTCAAATGCATACATAGCGATTTCGACATTGTTTTCTTGTACCTAATTTTAAGTTATCAAATCAGTGCAATACAACAATTCACTCAATTCGGTTGTTTTTTATATCATCCCCGAAAACAACCCCTATCATTTATCATTATCATCAATGTAGGGACTTACAACCCCTACATTTGTTTTGGTCCTTCGGCTTATTTTCACCTAAACGTACGGTTTGGTGAAAAAGTGGACCCGGCGACGGTCGGATTTATCATTTTTTATCATTTGTGAACAGTATCAGTGATCATAATTGTGAACAGTGAACAGTTATTATCATTTTTGAGGACACGTTTTATCATTTCTGTGGACATTTTGGACATTTTAGCAATTGCATATCAATAACTGTGTTAAGTTGAACTATCAAGTACAATCAGTGTCTGACGGGTCACGGGTGCTGTGGCGACAGGAGTTGCAGGTTTGGATATCGTCAGCGCGTATCAGGAATACCTTTTGGTGGAACGCCACTATCCCCGCGTCGAGACTCAAGTAAGATTGTTCCATTTCTGTCTTTTTTGACTCATTAGCATTATGGAGTCTTCAAGTTTATTAGCTAGGCAAGCTGAAATTTTCAAAAGCCTCCATTCACTTAAAATCAACTACGGCAAGGATTCCCAGTCGCGGAAAACCTTGCAATACTTACAAAATCGTCTCAAAACTACTCAAAATCTCTGGCAGGAGTTTGATCAGAACCATACCGAATTATTGGGTGTAGCGACCGCGAAGGATAGGGAGCACGAGTATTTCAAGGAAAATATTTACGAACAAACAAAGCAAGTTTATCAATCCATATGTCAATTAATCTATTCTCATGAACTCATGAAACAGGGTGAAGGTTCATCGAATGAATCTTCAGACAAGTCTGCGCAAACCAGTGGTAAACTCGACGAACTTTTAGCAAATCAGAGAGCAAATTTTAGAGCATTCAAACGATTGATAGGGAGTATAGATGTAGCAAGATTATCGGAACGGTGGGAGATACAAGACGAAATCAATAACGTTCAGTTACGCTGGAAATCGATCGACAAACTGCATCTAGAAATCGACAGCATTCTCATAGGCGCGGATGTATTTTACGATGATGAATTTTACAAAATGGAGTCATCATATAAATCCATCAAACGCGAATTAAACCAACTACTTAGCGCAACAGCCCACACTGTAGAGTCAACCCCTAAATTGCAGATTCCAATTTTTTCTGGAGATTATACTTTTTGGCCTACCTTTTTCGATTTATTCACTGAAACCATCCACAACAATAATACCATCACGAAAGCGCAGAAGATGCAGCATCTGAAGGGAAAGCTTCGCGGCGAACCCGAACGTCTCATACAACATCTCCATATCTCGGCGGATAACTATGATACCGCTTGGGATATTCTAACTAGGCGATACAATAACACCCAAGTCCTATTTACCAAACAAATCGAAATATTTCTCAATCAGCCTAATATCAACAAACCTACTGCATTCGAATTAAAGAAGCTGCATGATACTAGCGTTGAGTGTATACACGCCATACACAATCTAGGGGTGAATACGCATACCTGGGACCCTTTGATTGTACACCTTTTGTCTCGTAAGTTGGACAACGAAACTTTGGTCGATTATAAAGAAGCTCGGAAGGCACCAAGGGAGTTGCCAAGCTTTGATGAATTTATTCATTTTTTGGAGAATAAATTTAACGCTTTAGAACCTATCAATAGAAGAAGTAAGGAGTTATCATCAACCTTTAAACCTAACAATCAAGCATTATCAAAATCAACATATAATTATCAACCTAA
Organism: Acrobasis suavella; assembly: GCA_943193695.1. Classification (NCBI taxonomy): domain Eukaryota; kingdom Metazoa; phylum Arthropoda; class Insecta; order Lepidoptera; family Pyralidae; genus Acrobasis; species Acrobasis suavella. Next base: position 13,083,876 of record OW971929.1, read on the forward strand.
ATATCATTCCAATAGAGATCATAATAATTATCGCTACGGTCATAATCAAACACATGAAAATCAAGCATTAGTGACTTACACGCGCCGATGCCCATTGTGCAATCTAGGTCATGATTTATACTTCTGCAGCGACTTTAAAAATATGACGTTGGACAAGAAATTAGCCGCAATTTCGAAACTTTCCGTTTGCCAAAATTGCTTGTTCAGTCATAATGGAAAACCGTGTTTGTCAATTAAAAGATGCAAGGAATGCAATGGCGAGCATCATTCTTTACTACATGACGCATATAAAAATAAGTCAATGACTTCAACATGGAGGTCGTCAACCCCAACCTCTCGATGTTCGACTCAGCCTCAGCAATCATCCTCAGCTTCAACAGCGCCTTCTTTGTCAACTTCTTACAAAAAACCTTACAACGTAAATTATGTCGCCACTGACGACGAAGAAAGCCTTCTTACTACCTTACTTTTAAAACTTAAATCGGCAAACGGAACTTATGTTACATTAAGAGCGCTATTAGATCAGTGCGCTCAAGTATCATTAATATCAGAAAACGCAGTCCAGTTGTTAGGTTTGCCCCGCAGGAAGTTTCATACAGCAATATCAGGAACGGGGAAGGGCCCCCGATTCAGCCAAGGGATTGTTAACATTGATTGCCAGTCTATTTACGAAGATTATCAATTTAATACGGAAGCGTTAGTTGTATCTAGGGTGGTAGGTAACTTGCCCAACGAATCATTCCACAAAAAATATTGGGATCATTTACAAAACATCAACTTGGCCGACCCGGAATACAATATTTCTAGGCCTATAGATTTATTACTAGACACAACTGTTTACTCTGAACTTATCATGCAGGGCTTATTAAAGGGCCCACAACACGCCCCTATGGCCCAACAAACCAGGGTTGGTTGGATTCTATCGGGAACAGTAAAGACATATCATTGCCACGTGCTTATCAAGGAAATGCCCGATCTATCCAAGTACTGGGAATTAGAAGACATCAAATCAGACACGACATCAATGACTTCGGGAGAGGAATATTGTGAGCAGTTATATCAATCAACAACAAGACGACTTGAGGATGGACGTTACGAAGTGGCCATACCTATGAAGCAAGGTTATGAGAAGAATTTGGGAGATTCTAAAACGAAGGCCATGGCTCAATTTAGACAGCTGGAAAGGAAGATGTCTAACAATGACGAATTTTCTAATCAATACAAGACATTTATGCAAGAGTATAAGGATCATGGTCACATGTGTCCCGCTGTCAAGTCAGCGTCGACACCTACGGTTTATTTGCCTCACCATGGGGTTTTCAAGACAGAGTCTACGACAACTAAGTTGCGCGTCGTATTCAATGCATCAGCAAAAACAACATCTATGTCACACACAGAGAATTACAGCTTGAATGACCTCATGGAGGGTGGTTTAAATTTACAAAAGGACCTCCCAGCTCTAATTTTAAAATGGAGACAATTAAAATACGTAGTAACAGGCGACATTCAGCGTATGTTCAATCAGATCAAAGTAAGAAAGAGTGATCAACCTCTTCAGACTATCATTTGGCGAGATTCTCCTCAAGATATCATTCAGGAGTACTCCCTAACTACTGTAACATTTGGCACAAAGGCAGCGCCCTTTTTGGCCATGAGAACTTTACTTCAGCTTGCTAGAGATGACCGTGAGAAATTTCCCATGGCCGCTGAGGCTCTAGAGACCTCATGTTATATGGACGATGTCCTGTGTGGCCAGGACTCGTTTGAGCAATGCAAGGAGTTAATTAATCAACTTATAAACATACTACAAGGAGCCGGAATGAACCTAAGAAAATTCTCAAGCAATGATCCGGCCCTTATCAAAGATTTGCCATCAAGCAAGCTAAACGATCCACACGAGTTTAAATGCTCAGAATCAAGAAAAACTTTAGGCCTTAAATGGACACCCTCATCAGACACATTCTCATTCAATTATAACATCAACTATCATAATATCAATCATCTATCAAAACGTACTCTTTTATCAAATATATCAAAAATTTTCGACCCACTGGGATGGATTTCCCCAATCACCGTTCGGGCCAAGCTCCTATTTCAACAAGTATGGGCTTCCAAAGTAACATGGGACGAAGATTTATCATCCGACATTAAGGAGAAATGGGCAAGCATTCAAACAGACATCGAGCATTTACATAAATTATCAATACCTAGATATATCGGTAACGCTAAAAATAAAATACAATTGCACGGATTTTGCGACTCATCAGAAAAGGTATATGCTTGCGCGGTTTACATTGTGACATGCGATAAAGGTGAATGCACATCGAACTTGCTGACTTCAAAAACAAAATTATCTCCATTGGGCAATAAAACGGTATCCTTACCCCGCCTGGAATTATCTGGAGCTCTCCTATTGTCACAATTGATGAAGAAGATCATGGAGTCCTTATCAAGTAAAGACGTTAATATTGAAATGTATGCGTGGACTGATTCCATTCCTGAGTATTAGGTTGGCTGAACGGAGACATCACTAGATGGAAACCATTTGTGAGCAATAGGGTAAAGAAGATCATTGAAGTCATTCCAACGGTATGCTGGCATCATGTCCGATCTGAAGAAAATGCAGCAGATTGCGCAACAAGAGGAAAGACGACATTACAGTTGTTGAATCATTCGTTGTGATGGGAAGGGCCAGAATGGCTTCTGAAGTTTAGTCCTGAACACCTCCCAAAACTAAAAATTGAGAAACCTAACATAGAACTCAAAAACGCTAGTGTAAATACAGCCTTATATGAACACAAAAATAATTTATCATTTATTCATGAATTACTGCTGAATAGTAGTTCACTCACCCAGACTGTTAGGACAATAGCCTGGGCATCACGTTTCATTGATCGTGTTAGAAACAAACAGAAATCATACGGTGAATCATTGTCCTCATTTGAAATTAATAGGGCATATCAGCTGATAATCAAGGACGTACAATTATACGATTTTAATTTGACGAAAAGTGAGAATATTAGTAAGAACAAAAGGTTAGCGAATCTCAATCCTTTCATGGACGAACAAGGCATATTGAGAGTAGGCGGACGACTGAAAAATTCAAGCATCAAGGACACCGCAAAACATCCAATCATTTTATCAAACCATAGCCGTTTTACTGACTTGCTTATCAATCAAGCGCATCTCGCTACTCTACACGGCGGCCCTCGATTAACACTTGCGTACATTCGGGACAGGTACTGGATTATCAGCGGCATCCGTACTGTCAAACGACAATTGAGGACTTGCGTCAGATGTAGGAGATTCAGTCAAGAAAATCGACATCAGCTCATGGCCGACCTACCGAAAGCCCGCGTTACCCCCTCCCGTCCGTTCACTCACACGGGTACCGATTACGCAGGATTCTTTAAGATCAAAACTAACAAGGGTCGTGGAGCGAGGTCGACCAAAGGATACGTTGCAGTATTTGTCTGCTTATCAACGAAGGCGGTGCATCTGGAGTTGGTATCAGACCTTAGTACGGCGGCATTTCTAGCCGCTTTTCGTCGCTTCTGCTCTCGGCGAGGAACCCCTAAGCATGTATACTGCGACAACGGGACCAACTTCGTCGGGGCTAACAGACTTTTGAGACAAGAATATAAAGAGATCCAGGAAACCATTAACCAAGACTTTTTCAAAAACATTAGTGAATTAGATATCGAATTCCATTTTAATGCAGCAGCATGGCCATCCGCGGGCGGACTTTGGGAAGCCTGTGTGAAAAGCTTTAAATACCACCTGAAACGCGTTATGGGTGAACAGATGCTCACATATGAGGAATTCACGACTTTATTGCATCAGATAGAGGCGTGCTTAAATTCGAGACCCCTGTGCCCTCTCACTGAAAACCCTGATGACGAGGTCTTAACATCAGGACATTTTCTTATTGGAGGACCTTTAATATCGCGTCCACAAACGGAGCCTCGTTCGTTCACCTTAACCACACGTTGGCAGCTCATCCAAGCGATGAATAAGGAGTTCTGGAAGCGCTGGTCATCTGAATACTTACAGCAGTTACAAACCCGATCAAAATGGATTAACCCATCAACAAACCTCAAAATTAACGACATCGTACTCATCAAAGAGGCAAACCTGCCTCCTGGCAAGTGGGCTCTAGGAAGAGTGATAGATGTTCACCCAGGGAGCGATGGGTACGTACGAGTAGTATCAATAAAGACGTGTAAAAACATCATCAAACGCCCGGTTACCAAATTAGTATTATTACCTGTAAATAAAACTACGGACGACAATCAAACAAATCAAACGTCACTCTCAGAAGATCCTGCACCCGAGTCCTCGGCAGATCGGAATACGAGGCCATGTCGATACAGGAAAAAAGTATCATTTATAAACCTGCTATGTTTAACATTGTTTCTCTTCATGACTTTGTTCTCGCCAACGTTACAGCAGGAGGCGCATTCATCCTATCATATAGAGAGCTTCAAACACAATCAGAGTCTATACTTCGATAAAATATCAAATCTCCAGTACATCAGAGATGACTGGAAGCTTATTATATTTTACAACATGTCTTCCTACTGGCAAGGAGTGTCTGACTTAGAATACTTTGTACGAAAGGCGAAGGAAACATGTACAGGTGCTCAGTACAAGGGGATCGCGCTACAACTAGAACACGAACTAAAGGAAATCGAACATTATAACACCTTACTTAATAATGAAATTAAATCAAGAAGAAAGCGTGGTCTTATCAACGGAGTTGGTATGATAGCTAACACTTTATTTGGGGTGTTAGACGAAAGGTTCGCGGAGCAGTACAGAGTGGATATCGAGAAGATCGCTCAGAACGAGAATCACCTTCAGGATTTACTACGAAATCAGACAAGCGTTGTGGAAACAGAATATCAAATCTTACGAGAAAACGAGGATATCATGAATAAACAATTTAAATTAATTAAGCAGCATATTCATGACCTATCGTACGAAACGAACCAACTTCGAATAGAAAATCAGCAAGGACTCTACATCCTATCATCATCGTTATCAACCCAAATCATCATCTCTAACATACGACGTATACAGCACACTCTAATACAAACAGTCACCGATATCAGCCATGGTCACATTGACACCCTTTTGCTACCACCAGAGGAACTTCAGCGACAGTTAAATATCATATCTTCCCAGCTAAAGGGTGATGTGACCCTTCCAGTCGAGAAAACAAATCTTATGGAATTCTACAAATTAATAAAAGTGTATGCTCGGTTCATTGATAAGTATCTTATTATAGAAGCGACAATCCCACTCATAAGCAGCGAAATATTCCAGTTGGATAAAATTATCAGCATCCCTCATATGTCGAGTGATAACGCCCACTTTATCAACCCCACAGCAGATTACATATCGTTTAACCTTAAGAAGGACTTATTCACACTTCATTCGGATACAGAGTTACAATCTTGTATCAATCTTCCACTCAAAACATTATGCTCTCTAAATAAACCGCTTTACAACTTGAAAGAGAATCAGTCGCTATGCGATAACAATATAGTAAACATCGAAACAATGGGATCACATTGCATATCATATCAGGTAGCATGCGCCGACAGGTGGGTCAAGTTGCATCGTCCCAATGTCTGGATGTTCTCGTGTTGTCAAGAATGCAAAGTTCGAATTTTTTGCAACTCTGAATTTCAAATGGAGCAATTAAGAGGAAATGGATTGATTACCCTGGGCCAAGGATGCGTTCTCAAGGGCAGCGATCTAACTATCTACAGCCACAACAACTTCATCAGTAACATAAGCAAGCAGTATGAGTACGAAACACCCAAGGTATCGATTCTGAACTCCATAGTCAGCACGTCCATATCCCCCAATTTTACCGATTCTCTACCGACACATAATCAGGTCTATCATCAACTTCAGAAGCAAATTGCCGATATAAAGGAACAATCACCTTCTCATATCAGTATTCATGACATTCATCACTATATTATTACCTATACCCTTATCAGCATTCTTCTAGCCATTGGTGCTATTCTTGTCTTTATCAAATTACGAAAGTCTCGACGCGCGCGCGTATCAGCAGAGCAGCGTGAGCCACCTCAGGAGAGGCCTCAGCAGGAGAAGCCCGCTACGTGTGCGAGTGTCAGTGAAGTGCATGAAATGTGTCAAATTCCCAGTGATCTTAGACAATCAGTCCTTTGTATCGATAAAAGCACGTCCACGTCCCCTATAGTTAATCGTTCACTAAGCTTTAGAGTCCCTCCCAGTGAATAAGTGCGAAACCGAAAATAAGACTTTGAACATTCGTTATAAGTTAAAATTTTCTATAGTCGTGTATCATGTAAAATCAGTTTATATCATCTAGTATACTTTATCATTCGATTTGTTATAAGATAAAATTCATGTCTATGTTCATATGTCCTCCCCGTACTCCGCTTTTCTCTCGAGTGGGCAGGATGTACGGAACACCGTACAGAATAACAGAACCCTAAGTTCACTTTCATTGGCAGTAGCGCTCAAATGCATACATAGCGATTTCGACATTGTTTTCTTGTACCTAATTTTAAGTTATCAAATCAGTGCAATACAACAATTCACTCAATTCGGTTGTTTTTTATATCATCCCCGAAAACAACCCCTATCATTTATCATTATCATCAATGTACGGACTTACAACCCCTACACCAAGCATCTGCAACATCCTCAGGGACAATGTCATCCCAACCTAGTTTGTCTAACCACAATCTTTGTAACAATATTTTTGCGATTATAATTGAGGGAGACAAAAGACCTAATGGGTCGTAAATTTGTGCAATAATAGATAACATCTTTCGCTTATTCAATGTAGATGCATCTAAATTAAAATCTATTTTCGTTGTAAAATGCAGCTCATCAGTATCGCTATTCCAACCTATGCCTAAAGTTTTATTTTGAGTATGCTCGCCCTCAAAAGTTTTGGTAGAAGCACAACGCATGACATCAGAATTAAATGTCCATTTACGAAGTGGGAAGCATCCAGACTGTAAGACCTGTCGTGTCTTCTCACAAGTATCAAGCAAGGTTTGGTAATCATCATCGCCGGTTATCAAATCGTCTACGAAGAAATCTTCGGTGATAACGCGAGCTATGACATCATCCGTGCACTCTAAAGCTAGCTGGCGTATACAGCGCATACTGAGATACGGGGCAGAGGATCTGTAGGTTTTTCACGCCATACAATCAATTGCAATGACTTTTGGTCTTGCTGAACCATGACCTGCCTAAACATTTTACAAACATCAGCACATGCCACATTACTTGTATTGCCGAAATCTTAAAAGAATAGAAAATATATCATTCTGTAGTGCTGGACCAGGTAATTGTATACAATTTAAAGATTTATTTGATGTCGTCACAGCACTACCGTTAAAAACTACACGTAATTTAGTAGTAGAACTACTCTCTCTAAACACACCGTGGTGTGGTAGAAAAAAGTTAGGCTTTGGCGGACTATCTATACGCTCCATATGACCTAAAGCCTCGTATTCACGCATAAACTCAACATACATTTGTTTATAATCGGGATTTCGCTCTAACCTGCGTTCCAAAGACAAAAATCTATTTTTGGCTAAAGTATAAGAATCGCCTAACACGTCAGCTGATTCTTTGAGCGGGATACGAACTGAGAACCTACCATCAGACAATCGCTTAGTCGTTTTAATAAATAGTTCCTCACACAAACGTTCGTCGTTAGTGAGAGGAGTACCTGACGGAGGTACCTCTTCGATTTCCCAAAATCGCATAAGTTGCTCATTGAGAGCTTGAGATAAATTACACTGGACTTGTTTAGTGGGAAGATTTTTGTCGTTTATAGGTCCAGAGATAAGCCAACCTAACTTAGAGTTTTGTAAGTAGGGACCATTCGCTAGCCGAAACCTATTTTCGTGTAACAAATCCCAAAACAAGTCTGCACCAATTAATAAATCAACCTCTGAAGGAACGCAAATCTCTGATCAGCCAGTTGAATATTAGTAGGTATACGTATAAGTGCATTGTCAATGCAAGTCGTGGGCAAACTGTTTGTTATGCGCTGCAGGACAATGCATCGAACATTTGCAGAAAATACGCATGTTTTCGATTTAAAAGTTAATTCGCATGAGTGATTTGAGTGCGTCACCGATTGTGTGACACCCGAAATTCGAATAGTGGACTGTATAAGAGGCGCATTAATACGTTTTCTTAATTTCTCCGTAATAAAACTGTGTTGACTACCAAAATCTAACAGAGCTCGGGCTATGTGAACTCGATTATTATTATCGATCACGTCCACAAACGCAGTGCATAACAAAACAGATTGCATAGGTACATGATCCAGCGCGCCAATGCCTTCGTCGCCGCTTGCGCATGCCACTGTCTCTGAGTGGAAGGGATCACTACCTACTGATAACGAGTGAAGCGCTGCGGTCGGCGAAGGGGTGGCACGGGGAGAATCGGACTTGCATTCACGATTACTGTTATTGTTTGCAGAACTAGATAAATGGAGTAAACTATTATGTTTGCCCTGGCATTGCTTGCAGGGACCAAACGTACAATCTGTAAGTAAGTACATGTCCCGATCGTAAACAGTTACGACACAAATTATTTTTATCGACAAATAGGGAACGATCTTGAACAGATAAATTTAGAAAATTATAACACATATAAAGGGCGTGATTACCGTTACAAGAAGGACAGTTTAAACGTTTATTATTACCATTTGACTTAGGTTGAGCCGCTATTAGTTGAGACAAAACTATGTGTTGGTGTTTTACTGTTACTATTAACAACCTTATCATTTGATGCTGATTTATTTGCAATTTATTATGATTTGCACTAATCATGTCCAACATATCGGCTTTATTCCTAAGGAACCCTAGCAAATCTTCCAATTTCAATTTTTGACAAGAATCCGACACAAGAGTGCCTTTATGTTTTTCCCAATCACGCTCGGTAGCTAGATCGAGTTTAGACGCAATCAAATAAATTAACAAGGTGTCCCATGTTTCCACAGACTCCTCTAAAGTCTTCAAGGCACGAATGTTACGTAATATGGTATCAATAAGTTTTCTTATTTGTACGGCAGATTCCTGTTTAATAGCTGGGATCGAAAATAATGATTTGATACGCGTTGCCACTGAGCGAGGAACGCAAATAATGAAACTTTTGAATCGCGTCGAGATCTGTACGTTTATGAATCATAGTAAAATACGAATTCTTATAATCTAACCAGTTGTCGTACTGACCATCAAAAACTATAAGTTTCAATTCTAGAAGACGAAGAGATGCGCGTTGTTTGTCAGAGCCACAAGAACTAGATTTTGATTTAGAACTGTCCCCAGTCTCATCACTTTCGACTAAACTTTCAGCCGTAGCCAAAGAAGTAAAATATAAAGATTCAAATGACTCGACATACTCGTAGTTAGACGTCTGATCCGACTCACTAGACTGAACTTCAATGTCACTTTTAATTTTATTAAAATTTTTAAAAATATCTTTTGCCGCTTGCATTCTAAACTTTATTTGTATAATATCTAATTTAGAGGGGCTATTATTTTTAAATGAATCTAGATATTTCTGAAATTGAGTCAATCTACCTCGCAAAGTACCTCTTTGTTTCTTGTGATCAGAAACGGACATTCTCTGCGGAGAAACTGATCGAGATGAAGGCTTTGCTAATAAGTTATCACCAGTCATTTCGAAGGGCTACGAGAAAGAAAGTGTAAAGTACTCACGGTTTCGCGAGACTGGAACGGCAACCAGACACGTCACTAACACGATCCTGGAATTTGCACGAAATAACACAGTTTTAACACAATTCGATTTGGAGGGGAAGGATATACGGGAAGAAAGACCTGACCGTTAACTGCTGGTGATGTGGTTCACGCGTAGAAGCTTGACTTGGAGGCTCACGACGTATAAGTAATTCGCATCGACGTGTTCTTCTCTCAACCGAAGAATCCTCTTCGTCATCCGGCCGCAGGATCAGATTATGTGCAGTATTGGGGGTCTTCAATGATTCTTCCTTTATGATTACGGTTTAAAAATATTTTATTTATTTAAATTTACAAATACATGATATGTAAACGATTATATTCGAGACGTGCTTGCGTGAGTAGAAGGATCTAGAGAGAGAGAGTGGAGGGGGTTAAGTACATCGACTATTGATCGTCGATCGCCCGGCTGCTACTCAATAGATGGCGCTACTAGTGGCGTTGACAGGCATCTAGGTAGACTATTACGCGTACACAAAGAAAAGTTAAAAAACATTTGATTTCGTAAAATTGATTTTATTATGATATTAATATAAATAATGACAATGTATATTTGATAAAAATGTTTGCATACCTGTCTGCAGGTTTATACAATGTACATACATTTACTAACATCTCAGAAATCGATTGTATAATGCAAAAAAATGATTTTTGATTCTTTGTCCGTCGAATGCGTAACCCCAGCAAAATATTGCGCCTTAGAGAAATTAGAGTATTACAGATAATTAGTTCATAGTAAGCCTCAATTTGTTCAAATATAGCAAAATTCGTTTATGTTGTTTTTCGAAGTTATTCGAGAAAAACTGATTTTCCTGGAGTAACGTTACACCATCAAGATGTTTTTCAAAAAAAGCGTTTAGCCTAGAATCAAGTATATGAAAAGATAGCTCTTAATGAGTTGTTAATGTTCTTCTTATACTTTTTGAGATATTCAAGATTTTGTTAGGGTAACGTTTTACAATTTTACATATCTAGAAAACTGATTTTTTTTTTAATTTAGTAGCAGAATTTTGGAAAAATAATTGTTTATAGGCCTTAGTTTGTTCAAAAATGGAGTTAGGGAGGCGAGGTAGCTAAATGGCGTAATTCAACGGCGCCGTCGAGACCTATCAAAATCGAAAGATAAAATAATTTCGAAAAGAAAAGCTCGTATGGCAAAAATCATTTTAGCGGTGGGTTTGGCGTGTACGGTTTTTCAAAAATGTTAAAAAAAACAGTTACTTGGGCATTCTCGAGCTCGTCAGATATTCATACAACGTATGCCCCAAGTGCCTCTCATAACAACGGTAAACTAATCTGCCGGTTTGCGTGGTGGGGGTAGGCATATAAAGTAGTCAAAAATGCAAAAAAAAAATTTACTCGAGCGCGTCAGATTTTTGGAAGGGGTGTTAAGTAGGCCCCAAGGAAGCTCCCTTTAAAAAAACTGACGATTTCGGCGTGACGATAAGTTACGATGAATTTTTGAAAATGCAAAAAAAAAGTTTTTATTTAAATACTCGAGCGCGTCAGATTTTCATAGGGGAGGTTTATCTCGGTATCCTGAAAGCATATTTTTTTAATCTGACAAAAATGTTGGTGGGTTCTCTTAATCTGACCGAAAAAGGTTTTTTGGTTCTTTTTTTCCTATCTTTCTCCTTGATAAAACGGGGAATTTAAGAAAGACAATAAAGCGATAGATACAACCAACGTAAATGTAGATGAAATGTAGTACTGTTATGTTTTATTTTTAAAAGATGAAATGTTAGCATAAACATTTGCAAGTTTATATAAAAGCATTTTTACCGCTGCTCATAGGCAGTCAACTTATAATTCTAGTTCGAGCAACATGTGTTAACTTTTATCCGTGATACAGTGAATAAAGTGTTTCCCTTCCAGCAGTAATAAAGTGTTTTTTTTAAAAAGGACCCACGGAGCGCCGTCCTCACAAATTTTGGTGTCAGAAGTGGGATGGTCTTGGGAAACTCGTAGTACCGAGATCATCTGGTAGTTAGGCCCGTCGCGAAAGGACTCCGCCTGACAACCGTTTTTGGCTCTGTGGACTTAGGGTCCTGTAAGTGTTACTGTGACCCGTGACTGTGACAGTGGTCGACGATAAGTTTTGGGCATCCCGCCTAAACCCGCGCTGCTGCTTCACAACGAGGCCGACGATCAGTCTCCGCTACTTAGCGTGAGCCCGCACCCCGTCGTCACCTGGACACTGCTGCTGCCTTGGTCGACTGTCAGTCTCCACTTTTGAGTGTGAGCCAGCACCCCCCCTGCACTGCTCATCATTGACACGGATCTCCATCACCATCATCGGACTGTTGACTCGTCCACCACCAGCTCACCACGTTGGTTTCCCACGGTAAAGGCCAATCACAGACAACGCAACGTGACTTCGCAGTAAGCCGTAATACGACCCCCTGGGTCGCCGGACAACACGACGTTCCCGTTGACGTCATCGCCGCGCTGCACCTGCACTGGCGTTATCACTCCACGTAGCCTTCAAGTATCAAGGTTAATTTATCTACGAAATGTTCGTGATCTTCGTGATTCTGTGAGTTATTTTTCTATTTTTCATAAAAGTGAAAGTGATTTTTCGAGTATATACAAGGCTATACAAGATTAACTCTGCAGTTTAATTGAACTTTTACATTTTATTTTTACAAATTTTTACATTTTTTCAAATTGCATTTTACAGACTTATTTTGCTGTGTATTTTTGTCTATATTTGTTTATTTTGATGTTCTGTACTTCACTATAATAAATTAATGTCGAATAAAAAAGTAAAGACTGAGGACGCCGAACTCACAACTGACGGTTCCTCTTCTGAAGAGAATTACGTAGAATCCCAATCGGTTAAGAAGAACAAACCAAATATGGCAGATAAAATTACTCTCTCAGTCCTCACTAAATTTATAAAGCCCTATAATGGGGACCGCGAGTCATTGCCCGCATTTTTAACTAATTGCGAAAACGCAATTTCATTAGCTAGTACAGAACAACAGAAATTTATGTGTAAATATATTGTTTCGCAACTCGAAGGGAAGGCTCAGCTAGCTTGTTGTTTAAAAAAATTTGAAAGCTGGCCGGAAATAAAACAATTTCTTAAAGCTACTTTTGGTGAAAAAAAGCATTCAACTCATCTTTTAGTTGATCTACAAAGTTGTAAGCAACTGCCCTCCGAGGATGTGACTCAGTATTCTTTACGGCTAGAAGCCTGCCTTACTCGTATTCAATCAGACATACATTACAGTTGTGATAACGATAAGGAACTTTTAGGCAGACTAGCCGCCATGGAAGATTTAGCCCTAAATACTTTCTTACTGGGCTTAAACCCCAGTTTTTCGCATATAGTGCGTTGTCGAAATCCAAAAACCCTTTCCAACGCGATAACACATGCTATTGAGGAAGAAAAACTTTATACAGCATCTAAACTAGCACAGCGGTCCACAAAACAGTGTTCCGTTTGCCAAAAATTCGGACATACCGCCGCTGATTGTTATAAAAATAAATCTAAAAATTCAGGGCCTAATCTCCATCATGTTAATTCAAATAATTATTCACAAAACAATGCTTATCAAACGCGATCTAATTTTTCAAATAAATCTTGCGCTTATTGCAAAAAGCGTGGTCATTTAATAAGCGAGTGTCGCAAGTTAAAATATAAAAATAATTTGAACAATAAAAACAATGCACGCGATTCCGGTAATCCTGCATTTCCGGGTAATCATAATAATGCAGCCGGATCAAGTAACGTGGTAAATAATAATCGCTCTAATGTACATGTCATTAATTCAGAAGAATGTGATAATTAAAACTAAGTGCTGTTTCGGTGTCGTGTCTGCCGGAACATAATATTTATCATATAAATGGCACGAAAGTTCCGGAAACTCCTAACTTTTCTAAATCCCGTGTTCCTAAATCCTCCTCAGCACGGATGAACAATAATGATTTATTTAAAAACCCTTTATTGCCTGTGAGTTATAAAAAAGGTAGTACCTGTGGTCAATTCAAGGTTGCACAGGATTCTTATGCGCCTTCTTCTCAGGCTCGATCCAAGCCTAGTGTTCCAAAATTTTCTCTTACTCAGGCTTGTGACCTACTTGAAAACTCAAAGTTAGGTAGTTATTCTATTCCCAAAGAGGATTCATGCAATTCCCTTTCTCAAAAAACTTCGAGTTCTTCTCTTAGGGATTGCTCACGTGAGAAGGTTCACATAATGAACAATATTAATTATCAAATTTCTTTGCCTCACGTTAACTTAAAAACTCATTTAAACGAGAAGCCCTTATGTTTCCTCGTCGACACTGGTTCCTCAGTCTCTATTATAAAATTATCAAGTCTAGGAAACCCAGTGCTAGGACAAGAGATAGTCACTCTCAAAGGTCTAAGTGACAATAATTCTTCTTGTGAATCTCTTGGCTCCATTGATCTTAATTTCGAACATCGAATTTCCCCAAAAAGTAAAATCGTGTTTAGTTTCATGTTTCACGCAATTAGCGACACTATTAACCTACTCTATGATGGTATTATAGGTAGTGATTTTATTCAACATTTTAAAATTGACGTCCAATACTCTACAAGTACATTGAACCTTCAAGGTCATTCCCTGCCTATTTGTTTTAGTAAACCATCTTATGTCATACCTCCAAGGTCAGAAATGGTAATTGAATGTCCAATATCAAATCTCTCTGAGATTTCAGGCCAAAGTGAAGCCTTAATTTTAGATCAGAAAATTAGTGACGGTGTTTTTCTGGCTAACTGTATTGTTAAAATAAAGCCAAACAAAAGAGTAAATATATCTGTCTTAAACACTACTGAGTCAAAAGTAGAACTTAGTAACTTTCAAGTAAAATTATCTCCTTTTGAGCTTCCATCGTCAAATTCAAACGAAGAAGAATGTGAACTTATTCATCAATTAAATAATTTAAATACTGATCGCTCTAAAAAGGTTATTGAACAAATAAGATGTTCTCACTTAAATCCACAAGAAAAGAAAACTCTTCTTAATTTTATCTCAAACTACACCGATATCTTCCACCTTGATGGTGAATATCTAACTTATACGAAAACTATTCAACACTCCATAAATACTGGAGATGCTCCTCCTATTCATGTCAAATCTTATCGGTTTCCCGAGATACATAAAGACGAAGTCGAAAAACAAATTAAGAAAATGCTTGATCAGAAAATCATTCGTCCATCTGCCTCTCCATGGAATGCACCGGTTTGGGTGGTCCCCAAGAAACTTGATGCCTCCGGTAGTCAAAAATGGCGAATTGTTATCGACTATCGTAGATTGAATGACGTCACTGTTTCAGAGGTTTACCCTCTTCCATTAATTACAGATATTCTTGATCAGTTAGGTCATTCAAAATATTTTAGCACACTAGACTTAGCATCTGGTTTTCATCAACTTTTATTAAATCCCGAAGACACCCCTAAAACTGGGTTTAGTGTTACTACAAATGGCATCTCAGGGCACTTCGAATTTACCAGGATGCCCTTCGGATTGAAAAACGCCCCTTCTACATTCCAGAGGTTAATGAATACAGTGCTATCTGGTCTGCAAGGTATCCATTGTTACATTTATTTGGACGATTGTATCTGCTATTCCCACGACCTTGAATCGCACATGAAAAAGCTAGACCTCATTTTCTCGAAATTTAGAGAGGCGAACCTAAAATTACAGCCAGATAAATGCGAATTCCTGCGACGAGAAGTCGCTTATCTTGGGCATGTCATTACAGATAAAGGTGTTTCTCCTAACCCTGAAAAGGTCAAAGCTATTTCCCAATTTCCTACACCTACATGCGCAAAAGACATAAAATCTTTTCTTGGTCTCACTGGCTACTATCGCCGGTTCATTGAAAATTTCTCACATATAACAAAGCCTCTTACATCTCTTTTAAAGAAAGACACTAATTTCCGTTGGGAACATGAACAAATTCGCGCTTTTAATCTTCTTAAAGAAAAGTTAATTTCAGCTCCCTTATTGCAGTACCCAGACTTTAAGCAACCATTCCTTGTAACGACAGACGCATCGAATTACGCTGTTGGCGCAGTTCTATCGCAGGGTGAAATCGGAAAGGATAAGCCCATAGCTTATGCGTCCCGAACTTTAAATAAATGTGAAGGGAACTATTCAACAACAGAAAAGGAGCTACTTGCTATTTTATTTGGTGTTAATACTTTCAGACCCTATCTTTACGGCTATAAGTTTAAAATTATAACGGATCACCGTCCTCTCACATGGCTCTTTAACGCCAAGGATCCAGGTGGTCGTTTATTAAGATGGCGACTTAAGTTAGAAGAGTATGACTACGAGATAGTCTATAAACCAGGTCGAATTAACTCAAATGCTGATGCCTTATCTCGTAATCCTGTCAATGCCATTACTCATTCTAAAATTAACAAAACTACTTACGAGACATTTTTCAAAAAACAATTTACTAAATCTATTTCTAATGATACTCAAATAGAAGAGCATAATCAGAATCTTACTTCAGCGAAGCAAAAATCTATTGCTTGTCCAACTTCCTTAGATTTTGATAATTCTATGCCAAACTGCGAACAATTCTTGTCTATTATACCTAATTCTGATGAGTTGCTATCAGCAGAACGTGAGCCTTATACTGTTCAGTCAGTAGATGCAAACAATAAAAAGCTCTATTTCCTATACACTAAAATACATCATTTTGATGAAACTGGCTATAAAATAATTTACAACTTGTTAATTAAACTAAGAGATTTAATTATATCTACCGACGACTATGATAAAGAATAAGCTATTTCAGATTTTTCAGAGCCATTCACTAAACTAGCCTATGTTAAAGTTTATAATATAATATCTTACGTATTTCATGGCACGAGTATTAAAATTCATGTATATAAAAATCAAATTAAGTACCCTACTCCTGCCGAAATCCCTAATATTCTAAAAGAAAACCACGGGACAACTATTGCTGGTCACCCGGGTATTACACGCATGTATAATAGAATTAAGGAGTCATATTATTGGAAAAGCATGCGTGCTGATATAAAAAGTTTTGTTAAAGATTGTCACCAATGTCAAGTGAATAAGCCTTTACGAGCTTCAAACAAAGCACCTATGGTTATTACGTCATCTAGTACCAAACCATTTGAGAGATTAGCACTCGACATTGTTGGTGTTCTCCCTGAAGCTGGTCTTCAAAAGTTTAAGTATATTTTAACTCTTCAAGATGATTTAACAAAATTCTCTTGTGCTTATCCTATGATAACGTCAACAACTGACGAAATAGCTAGAAATCTTATACATTTCTTTTCATTGTTCGGATTTCCTAAGATGATCCTCACGGATCAAGGTACTTGTTTTACATCTGAATTATTTAGGCAATTAACTGAAATTCTTAAAATAAAAAACCTTTTTTCTACACCCTATCATCCCCAGACTAATGGCGCGCTTGAGCGGAGCCATGCAACGCTTAAAGAATATTTAAAATCTTTTGTAAATGACAATCAAGACGATTGGCATTGTTATCTAGCCACTGCTATACTTTCTTATAATACCACTCCTCATTGTACTACTAATTATACTCCCTACGAATTATTATACGGTCATAAACCTACCATTCCTAGTAGTTTATACAATGCCAGTGACAATACTACTTATCAAGAGTATATACGAGCTTTACAATACAGAATGAAGTACTCTCGCGAGAAAGCTTTGGAGTACATAAATAAAAGTAAAGAGTCTTCCAAACGATACTATGATGCATCTTCGAAACCTAGAACTTATAAAACAGGTGACATGGTATACTTAAAGCAACATCATAGACTTCGTAAAGCATTATCACCAATTTGGAAGGGTCCCTATAAAATTATTAAAGTTAATGGAAAAAATAATGTAACCCTATGTATTAATAGGAAACACGTAAAATATCATATAAATGAAATTAAACCAGCGTAAATATAAATTGTTACAGATTATTCCTCGGATCCAGCCACTCGGAACCGATTCAATCTATATCTCATAGTCCAGGACTGTTCTTCGACCCTACATCAACTGTTTATTTCTATGATGACTATTGGAATGTAGTCACTCACTTAGAAATCTTGCCAGTCGAGCCTTACTTACTAAAGATTAAAAACTCAATCTTATATGTTTCTAGCTTTTGCGAAAAAGCTAAAGATATAGGTCTCGTTATTAATTGTAAAGACGCTGTTAACCCGCTCCAAATTTTAGTAAATTCTAATCAGCTTAAATTAGACTCCCTTTCTCATCTTGTTTCTGAATCTGGTAACCAGACTCGCCATAAACGAGCTATCGAATTTGTTGGCGAAGTTTTGAAGTTTTTCTTTGGCACCTTAGATGCCGACGATGCTAGAAAATATGAAGAAGCTATTAATTCATGTCAGCAGAATGAACATGAAGTTTTCTCTCTAATGAAAGATAACATTCATGTGGTCCAATCTACTATAAATAACTTTAATGTTTCTCTTCGTCAATTAAATGAAAACGAACTAAGAATAAATAAACAACTTCAAAAATTAGATTATTTATTACAACAAAGCACTAAATTAACTACTGATACTATGAACTTATCAATAATAAATTCTATTTTTAACATTATTGAAGGATCATTACTTTCAGTCTCTAATATATTAGATTCAATTTTAAATTCAATATTGTTTGCAAAAGCAAATATTTTGCACCCCTATGTTCTAACTCCTACTAAGCTATATGACGAACTTAGTTCTAATAACGTAGTGAAGAGAAACCTCGAATTTCCAGTCTCCTTATCTTTGGAGAATATTCATTATATTATAGATTTATCTAAGTTAACTTCTTACCATTATAATAATAAGATAATATTTTTAATACAAATACCCTTAATTAATCCAGTTAAATTTAACATTTATAAGGTCTTGCCTTTACCTACACCACGAGATGAATACAATTATCAAACTTATGTTCTTGTTCATCCTTCAAAATTGTATTTAGCAATAACTGATGACAGGTTAAATTATGCAATGCTAGACAATCTGAATGAATGTAAAGACGTTCACGTTAACTATATCATATGCCCTCTACCTTCTATTTTATCTACTTTGAGTAATCCTACTTGTGAAACTAAATTAATAACAGAAGTTACTTTATCACTTCCAGAAGTTTGTGATTTTAAATTAATATATGGTAATGTAAACATATGGCAAAAACTTAATGATGGTAGATATTTATATGTTCAATCAAAAGCTAATAAACTCACTATAAAATGTACCGATACCAATGAAATTAAAGACTATATTTTACAAGGCACAGGTATCCTATCCCTAAAAAATGATTGCATTGCATTTTTCCAAACTTTACAATTTAAATCATCTCGTAATATTAAAACAGAGCTACCGAGTCAATTGTCAATAGACTTTAATATTATTGAAGACGATTGTTGTAAGTACAATCTAGTTAATAATTCTGCCCAACAATTGTCCCCAATTTCACTAACTGATATAGATTTAGAATCTTTAAAATTAGCAGCCCACAAACTTGATAATTTAGAAAATCAAATTAGTCAGGCTGAAAACCAGTCTCACATTATAAAATACGGGCACTATTATTCAGGCCTTACCTATTTTATTGTGGTAGCTATAGCATTATATTTAGCTTATAAGGTATATAAGAAATGGTTTCAACCCTGTTGCAAAAATTCGTCTTGCTGTATTCAAATATACAACCAATGTTATAATAAGAAACCAAAAAAGCATGATAGTAAGATAAGTACATCCCTCGAGTTAACTGATACTTCTAATGACTCAATTGATAACAAATCTGTTAAAAGTCTCCCAGAAATAGAAATGGATAGATATAAAAACAAGGTTGCTTTTAGACACGTAGAGAAGTTTTCTTCTAATAGAAATTTAAGTAATTTCTAAATTCTTTAATTAGTTTTTCTAAATCATTTAAATAAAATGAAATAAAGTAATAATAAATCGATTTCTATTTCAGGACTTAATGTTTTATATAGTTTTCATGTATTTTTGTTATATAAGTAAATTTACTTTTAACTTAGGATTTTGAGATTCATCCCTCGCTTATCCTTTTATTTGTATAAGCTCAGTCTTATGGGGGGAGATGTTATGTTTTATTTTTAAAAGATGAAATGTTAGCATAAGCATTTGCAAGTTTATATAAAAGCATTTTTACCGCTGCTCATAGGCAGTCAACTTATAATTCTAGTTCGAGCAACATGTGTTAACTTTTATCCGTGATACAGTGAATAAAGTGTTTCCCTTCCAGCAGTAATAAAGTGTTTTTTTTAAAAAGGACCCACGGAGCGCCGTCCTAACAGTACGAAGTGTATTATTTATTGTATAAAAAAATGAAATGATATAAAAATTGGATTATAATTGTATTGTTATGTATGATCTTTACATTTTTGCTCAATACAATTCATCTTCTTCTTCTTCTTCACTGGAACTTTCATATTGTGTCTCCTCATCCACAATTCTTTCCTGCTGAGTGCCTGCAACATCCGTAACAATTATTTCTATTCAGTAATTTTGTTGAAAGAATATTATAGAAGTACAAAAATTTACCTGAATCAAGCGTCTCGTCATTGCTGTCCTCAGTGTCATTCTCGTTGCCCAGAATATCCGGCGATACAACAACATTTTCATACGCATCGGGCAATTGATTCCCGATAAACCACTTGAACTCGAATTTATTATTATTTTCATTCCACCCATGATCGGTTGGTGCAAGGTCAGTGATGTCGGATTTGTAAGCATTCCTCCACAAATTGGCGATGTACCGAGTTCTGAGGCAATGTTGGTATAGCTCTGACTGGCATGGGGGTAAATTGCAAGCGTCGTAGTTGCGTACGTCCAACGAGAACGGCTTCGATGTGTCGTGCACCTTGTACGTTTTATTAAAAATGTCGAATCGAGCTTCGTTGACATCAGCGAGTTTCTTCAGTCCGTACATGTGACATATAAAAGATTGAAGCGTGGGAAAAATTGTTTAGATATCACAATGATCGGACCCTACATCAGAGAGCGCTTTTTGAAAGATCTCAGATTTTCTCAAAATATCAAAAGGTCTCTTTTTGCCTCGTTTATACAATGCTGGATTAAAATCGCATCCTGTTAAAGCGTGGAAAGCAGGCAGTGCGCGTGAAAGCATTGAGCCTAACTGAACTGACAGTGCCGAAACATCTATATAGCGACTTATATGCCGCAACGCGTTCTTAGGAAGACGAAATGGCTCCTCCACACTTCCGGTCATGCGAAAACCGGCAGATTTTGTATTTTTAGTAAGTTTTAGATTATATTATTCAAAATAAAAATAAAAAAAATCGCGCTCGAGAATGCCGGATTAACGTTTTTTTTTTACAAGTTCGCGACCCTATAACTCTGCGGCGAAAACGGACTTATCGTCAGATTAGTTAAATTTAGTCTTTAAACACTAAAATCAACCCCCAATATCTTAATCTGACGCGCTAGAGTATTTCAGACTATCCATTTTTTTTTACTAATGTGATCGTCTATCCTAGGCGCGCGTCACTACATATAGAGCTAAATACTTTACAAGGTTGTTCTATTAGGTCTAAGGTATCTCTCATATCTTAAACTGCCACGCTCAAGTATTGCCGAAAATTCCCCTATTCGCCTCCCTAACTATTGATTAAATATAAGTATTTCGATTCAAAGATTCAAAGATTCAAATGTTTATTCAGTAATTAGACCTTTACAGGCAATTTTACACGTCAATAAGTATAATTTATGTTACGTGTAAAGTATATTAAAATTAAATTTATTTTTAAAGAAAAGCTACCGATACCAGCGCTTCGTAACGACCACTGCTGAGAAGAAACGCCGAAAGAAACTCATTTTCACAGTATTGGTCGCCTACTCGCCAGAAGGGCTTTGTCATATTATTATAATTGTCTTTTAATTAATAAATACTTATAATATAATACAATGTTGACACATTATAACATGTAATGCTTGCGAACAAGTAAACAAACATAAATTGCGTAATAAAAAAAAATTATCAACAAATATCGAAGTAATTTATTGTTTATAAAAATCGGAAAATTCCGGTTTACTCGTAAACTAGTACATTTAGTAATAAATAAAAAGCAGTTACATATACGTATGATATACCCATCTAACGTGTAGAAATTTGGATGAACGAACATTACACGATATGAAGATATAAAGGAATTTCATCGATTTCCTAGTGGTGTGACTTTGGCCATCGAATACGCAGTTCTCTCTGAATACAAATAGATAAACTATAGTGAACATACTCTTATTTGTTCATTTGTTACAAAACATGCCAGAAAGTTTCGGCTTCAAATCTCGGATAGAATAAAAGTTATTAAAAAAAAAACAAGAAAATATCATCAATTCCCCTACAAACCGACTAAATAACGGAGGCTACAAAAAAGCGGCCGTTTCATACTTGAGCGTAACCATCTCAAAAAAATGGTATAATAATCTTTCTTTGCTAGTACAGTCGCATACAAAACGGTTCTTGCGTTTGGTGGATAAAGAAAATACATGAGCATAATTTT
This sequence comes from Acrobasis suavella, assembly GCA_943193695.1. Classification (NCBI taxonomy): domain Eukaryota; kingdom Metazoa; phylum Arthropoda; class Insecta; order Lepidoptera; family Pyralidae; genus Acrobasis; species Acrobasis suavella. Next base: position 13,106,212 of record OW971929.1, read on the forward strand.
TGAAGTGAAAACTTCTTTAGCGGCGTTGTACACTTTTTTTTTGTAATGGGTAAAAAATGTTAAATTCGCGTCAGGGCGTCAGGACACGTGACATGATCGAAAATTCGTAAGACGGATGGAGAGTAGACAGCCGGCGCGGCGCGGCGTAGGAAACGATGTATCCCCCTCTTTTTCTACGGCGCGGCGAAAATGTATGTCTGCGCCTGCTGTTTCGTTTAGGCGGCGCAGGGCGCTTGCGCGAATTTTCGTGTGTGTTTATGTTACAGCGTGCCACGCGCATCCATGAAAATGCACAAAGTTAATATTCAAGTTTTCACTTCTGCCGGCACTCCCGGAGTGCAACGCGTCGTTTTTATTTTATTACTGTTTTACAATAATTGTATGCTATACATATAACTAGGAAAAACACATAAATTGAGTATTATTAAACAAGTGTAGTTTTATCACTTATTTTAAACTTAAATAATATTAAATGCTTTTCAGTACAAGCTCAAACACATTTACAACAGTTATTTAACTGTTCTTAGTAAAAAATATTTAGTATACTGAACGATACAACATTTCAAATATTAGATATAATTAGTAATTAATATTACACACTATAAACAAGTTATGAAAAAATAAAATACTCACCATTTTACATTAATACAATAGCGCAGCACAACAGCAACGTCTTAGGTCTCGCAATGGTATGGCTTGACTAACATGAATGACTCTAGAAAAATGTATGACTGTGTTTCGCGGCGTTGTAAGAAAGAGATGCCTATACAGGGTGTTTTTAAAATCATTGGCATCCTTTCTACTGGTGAAAGTACTCATGAATATGAGCAACTTTATGTATGGGATCGACTCAATACAACCGAAAAAAAATCAGCTGTGTCATACATTTTGGAATTATAAGTATTGTAAAATGGTATGGAACAGCTGATTTTTTTTTCGGTTGGATTGAGGTGGTCCCATACAATATGTTGCTCATATTCATGAGTACTTTCACCAGTAGAAAGGATGCCAGTGATTTAAAATACACCCTGTATAGTGGCAAGCGTGACAGAACTGTAAAACAAACTTCTTGTGTTGGACACCGTGACATGTGATCGATCAAATTTTATGCATTTCAATATTAATATTATTTTTGTTTCTTTTACAAAAGGACTCGTGCATCGCAATCATCTATTAATTTACAACTTTTATTATTAAATACTTAGTTTTAACTATGTTTCTGGTTACCTCATAGGTACTAATGACGACAAGGAATTTTAAATCTGTCTCGTAGATAATAATAAAATATAAAACTCGTATTTATTGCTTTGTTTGAGTGGGGGATGCGATATTTATTAATCTATCCAAAAAAACAATGCCATAGAGTTGTCAACCCTATTGCTAAAAACGAATTAAGTCACAAATTTATGAATTCACACCAAATAATTCTATAATAAATAAAACATTTTAAATATTGGCTACATGAATATTGTTCTGCTCGACTGTACTTTTTATCGGTTATTAGGTTGCTAATTTGCGTAGGAAACCCGCAAGTATGAAACGGCCGCTTTTACGTAGCCTCCGTTATTTAGTCGGTTTATAGGAAAATTGATGATAAACGTTTATTCCATCCGAGATTTGAAGCCGAAACTGTCAGGCATGTTTTGTAATAAAATGAACAAGTATGTTCACTATTGTTTATCTATTTGTGTTAAGATAGAACTGCGTATTCGATGGCCAAAGTCACGACACTAGGACCTCGATAAAATTCCTTTATATCTTCATATCGCGTAATGTTTGTTCATCCAAATTTGTACACGTTTGAAGGGTATATTATACGTATATGTAACTGCTTTTTATTTATTACTAAATGTACAAGTTTACGAATAAACCGGAATTTTCCGATTTTTTTAAACAATTTATTACTTCGATATTTGTTAATGAATCGAAATACTTATTGTTCGATCTATTTACCCGTTATAAGCATGATACCTGTTAAAGTTTAGTCTGCAATAAATCTCAGAGATAGCCACACGCATTTTTACTAATAATCAACAGTCCATACAAATTACAACCTTATAACGCTATCGGAAGGATCATAGTGGCCTATCGAGCCGCATCGCGGACCGGTTACCTGCCGAGCGCAAGTCCAAAGGTCAAGTTATCGGTGCAGTATGCAAACTCGTAAACAAGTTACGTAATCACAAGTGCAGTGGAATTGGACATTTCTTTGTTAATTTTTGGACATTTGCGGATAGTTGGAGTGTTGAGTGTTATCAAACATTATCCTACGGTTCAAGCCCTACAGAGTGGTATAAGTTTTAACGTTAAGGACTCACGGGAACTATGGAAACTTCACAAAAAGAAACTGTTGAACAATTGTGCAGTGAATTAGAAGATTTACACAATCACATAGTTAAAGTGCAAGAAAACTTTAAAAAGTGTCCTAAGGCGCGGCTAACCAAAGGGTATTTAGAAGCAAGAATTCAATGCTTGGACGAGTACTGGATTTCTTATAGAAATGCTCACAGGGCTGTAATAAAATTAGTACCTAGGGATAAAAGAAAGCAGCTCGACTATTTTGCAAATGATGATTATAGTGCTTCCGAAGAAATTTTTATGCAAGTTAAAGCCGATATTAAGGATGCGTTATCGTCAGTGCTTTCACCGACCTCACCAGTTAGGGCATCCAGAAAGGATGACGCGGCACCTACCACTATACAAACCTCGCAAGTAAAACTACCGCGTATTGAATTAAAGGAATTTTCGGGACGAGATTACCAGGAATGGCCAAATTTCCAAGATTTATTTACCTCGCTGGTACACAACGATAAATCTCTCAATAAAGTACAAAAGCTTCATTATTTGAAGACATGCGTTACGGGCGAAGCCGAAGCGTTACTCAAGCACGTGCAAATTACAGAGGACAATTATGAGTTGGCCTGGAATATTTTAAAGGACAGATACAGCAATAAACGTGTTATCATCGCGTCGTTGTTCAAGCGATTGGTCAACCAACGAAAATTATTAAATCAAACGGCTCCACAAATTAAATCGCTGCATGACACTACCATGGAATGCCTGAATAGTCTCAAGAATTTAGGCCTCAGTACAGATACTTGGGACCCACTGGTCGTATTTTTAGTCGTGCAGAAGCTTGATAACGAGACACACAAAGAATGGGAAGATCGCGTCAGTAAGGAAAATAGTGACACCCTACCTACATTATCAATGCTCATGAAATTTTTGGAGTCGAGATTCAGGATGCTTGAGCTACTCACACCAACACCGTTAAAGTATAAGGTTGTTCGAGAACGTTCTTTGCACGTGTCCACCGCTGAGAAAAGTTGTTTGATGTGCCAGGGGAACCATGCACTTTACCACTGCAAGGAATTTGGAAAAATGGAACCAACGCAACGTGGAGAATTCGTCAAGAATAAAAACTATTGTTACAACTGCTTGGTTCCTAGACACTCAGTCAAAGGTTGTCGGCTATCTACATCATGCAGAATCTGTCGCAAGCGTCACCACACTCTTTTACACCAAAACAGAACTACAACAAGTACCCAAGGCCCTTCAAGTACCAATCATCAGCCGAAGGTATCTACACAAGCAATGGTAGAAGATACAGAAGTCGAGACAAGTGTCAATACGGTGATGACGCCAAACTCACAACAATACACAGGGAACAAGAACAAAATAGCACTATTAGCGACCGCAGTAGTTACAGTGCGAAGCGAAGAAGGATTCACTACTGTGCTAAGGGCGTTAATAGACCCTGGATCAGAGAGCTGTTTCATCACGGAACGAGCTGCTCAATTGCTGAAGGTCAGAAGGAGTCCAGTCAAGGGAAGCATTTTAGGGATGGGTTCTATGAAGTCTCGCATCACACAAGTAGTTCAGGTCGAGGTATCATCAAGGTGGTCTCAATTCAACCTCCAGATTGAAGCTTATGTCATCAATAAACAACTGACTACTGAAATCCCTAAACGAACAATTATGAATCACAACTGGTCTCACATCACAGGTCTAAGCTTAGCGGACCCCAACTTCTACAAACCTGGTTCAATAGATTTGCTTCTGGGTCACGACGAGTATGCACAAATACTACAGGATGGTATAATCAAAGGCCCTCCAGGTTCTCCTTGCGCGCAAAACACAAGCCTGGGGTGGATCTTATTTGGAAGAGTTGACCATAATGTACAACCAGAACAATCTATCACAGTCATGCACAATCAAATAGAAGTGGAAGACATGTTAAAGGTCCTTTGGGAAATAGACACAAATACACAAAGAAAGCTCACGAAGGAAGAAGAAACTTGTGAAAAGATTTATGTAGAAACACACACAAGAAACAAAGAAGGAAGATACATAGTGAAGCTACCTTTTAAAACGGACAATCCAAAATCAACAGAAGGTAACACACGAAGCATTGCTATGAAAAGGTTTGAGTATCTAGAAAGAAGATTAAACAATAATCAAGAATTGAAAAAAGCTTACACAGAAGTGATGGAAGAGTACCTTAAAATGGGTCACATGGAAGAAGTGCCAGGAAATGAGATTTCTAACAAAGCCGTGTACCTGCCACATCACGCCGTCGTTCGTGCCGATAAAGAAACAACTCGCACGCGAGTAGTATTTGACGCTTCTTGCAAGGGACAAAATGGAATCTCGCTCAACGAAGAACTATTAGTCGGGCCGGTTTTGCAAGAAGATTTAAGAAGTATTATTATGAGATGGCGTCTACACAAAATCTGTTTTGCGAGTGACATTGAAAAAATGTACAGAATGGTGCTAGTAACAAAAGATAGTTCTGATTTCCAAAGAGTATTATGGCGAGAGAATACTTCTAAATTTGAAGAAATCAAGGATTACAGGCTCCTCACTGTAACTTTCGGCACATCTTCGGCACCTTATCTTGCCGTACGCACGTTGATTCAATTAGCACAAGACGAAGGAGAAAGTTACCCTGCTGCAGCTAAAATAATCAAAGAAGATTGCTACGTCGATGACGTCATGTCCGGTTGTGACACTGTATCAGAAGCCATTGAAGTTAGCAAACAACTAGAAACCATTTTAAGCAAGGGCAAATTCACACTCAAGAAATGGACTTCTAACAGCGCAGAATTTCTCAGATCCATAGAACCAGACAAGCGCTCTGCTAAAGCCAGCCTCGATCTCAAAATGGATAGCACAGTAAAAGCCTTGGGTCTCTCGTGGAACCTAGGCAATGATGAATTTCAGTACAATCTGACGCTACCACCTCTAACGAACAATATAACGAAAAGGACTATTTTAGCTGATTTGCAAAGACTGTTCGACCCACTCGGCTGGATTGTACCTATCGTCGTCAATGCCAAATTACTTGTCCAGAAGCTATGGTTGTTAGGTGTCGGCTGGGACGAGTCTATTGACGATGACCTGGAGAAGCAGTGGCGAAATCTACGAGATGATGTTTTGAACGTGAACGACATCACTGTCCAACGATGGCTCAGCACACAAAGTATTGATAGAAGGAATATCACCCTACATGGCTTCAGTGATGCCTCTATGCACGCCATATCAGCAGTCGTGTACTGTCGAACAATTGACTCTCACGGACACATTAGAACGAGTATCGTAGCCGCGAGAACTAAAATAGCTCCCGTAAAACCTGTGTCCATCCCGCGTTTAGAGTTGTGCGGAGCGGTGCTGCTCGCAAAACTACTACATCACGCCGCTCAAGCTATGAGAATACCGTCAAGTCAAACCTACGCATGGACTGATTCATCTATCACACTATCATGGCTATTCGGCGAACCTAACAGATGGAAGCCTTTTGTTGCAAATCGCGTGGTGGAGATCCTAGAAACCACTAACGCGAGTCAGTGGCATCATGTCGAATCTGAAAACAATCCAGCTGACATCGCCTCGCGAGGTGCAACAACATCCCAACTGCAGAATAGTCAATTATGGTGGTATGGCCCGAAGTTTCTATCTGAAAAGGAAATTCACTTTAAAAGACCCAACATTAAAGAAACAGAGATAGAAAGGAGAAAGACAAGAGTTTTAGTAAACATTGAAGACAATAAAGAAGAGTCAGAATTCTTCAAAAATTTTAAAAATTTGTTAGAATTGAAAAAAACAATTGCATACTGCAAAAGTTAACTTAAATTACAAGAAAATAAACAATATTGAAGAAAGTATTACAACAGAAGAACTAGACAAAGCTTTGAAGATATGTATAAGAAAAGCACAGATGGAATGTTTTGCCAATGAAATAGAAATGATACAGAAAAACAAATACGTAAAGAAAACAAGTAATCTGAAGGCATTAAATCCATACCTGGATGATGACGGTATATTAAGAGTAGGCGGCAGGCTTAGACATGCAAACATCAGTCTCGACAACAAACATCCCATAATTCTCAGTCATAAACATATACTTACCTCACTCATTATAGCTGATGCTCACCTGAAAACCCTTCATGGAGGTATACAACTAATGCTATGTCACCTTCGATGTACATACTGGATAATACGAGCCAAGGGATTAGTCAAATCGCATCTTCATAAATGTCTCGTCTGTGCTAAACTCCGAGCGAAAACTAGAACTCAAATAATGGGCGATCTTCCACAGGCGAGGGTAACACCTGCTCGTGCCTTCTTACACAGTGGAGTTGACTTTGCGGGCCCATACAATGTCCTGTTCTCTAAAGGAAGAGGAGGTAAAACGACAAAAGCCTACATTTGCATCTTCGTCTGTATGTGTACGAAAGCCATTCACCTCGAACTCGTCGGAGACCTTACGTCAGAAGCTTTCATCGGAGCATTTAGGCGTTTTGTCGCACGGCGCGGTAAATGCGCACACATATGGAGTGATCAGGGCAGGAATTTTATTGGAGCCAATAAAGAGCTTGTAAAAGCCTGGAAAGAGGCTAAATTGGAGTTTCAAGGTCAGATTGCCGAATCACTGGCCCAAGATGGGACGCAATGGCATTATATCGCGCCCTACAGCCCGTCCTTCGGCGGTTTGTGGGAGACAGGTGTCAAATCACTGAAATATCACTTACGAAGAATCCTCACGACGAATCTGACTTACGAAGAAATGTCCACACTATTATGTGAAACTGAAGCCTGTCTGAATTCTCGTCCGTTATGTCCCATAGATGATTACGATGCCGAAAATCTGAATCCACTCACGCCTGGCCATTTTCTCATTGGGGAGTCTCCTACAGCAGTTCCCACACCAGGGCAAAAAATTGACAATATTTCCAACCTGTCTCGCTGGCGATATACTCAGAAGCTGTTAAAAGACTTATGGCAAAGATGGCAGCATGAATATTTATCAAGGCTACAACAGAGACCCAAATGGCTCAGACAAAGAGACGAATTCCAGATTAACGACATAGTGTTAATAAAGCAAGACAATATGCCCCCTGGCAAGTGGTTATTGGGTCGAATTGTCGCGAAGCATCCAGGACCCGATAACATAACGCGTGTGTATAGTGTAAAAACTGGTGATTCAGTTACTAAAAGATGTGTATCAAAATTGTGTTTCTTGCCTATCACTGAGTCACAGGACTCATAATTTAATTTGTATTCAAGTAACTTTTATGTCGATTCAATTTTCAATCGCAACATGCCTATTTGTTATGTTTTTTTGTTTGATTTTCATGCAGGTACTCTAATGAATCGTTTCTTTAGATGATTTTTATTTAACATTGATAGTACTTACCTATCATTACTTTTCGAGTACCTACTTTAATTTAATTAGGTAAAGGGTCAGGCCCCTTTCGGCGGGCGGCATGTTCGATCTATTTACCCGTTATAAGCATGATACCTGTTAAAGTTTAGTCTGCAATAAATCTCAGAGATAGCCACACGCATTTTTACTAATAATCAACAGTCCATACAAATTACAACCTTATAACGCTATCGGAAGGATCACTTATGTTTAAACAAATTTAAACAAATTAAGGCCTCTAAACAGTATTTTTTGGTACCTCCTCTCCTCTACACTTTCAGCGATGACAGACGATTACGGGCGAGTACGATTGTGTAGAGGGCGTAATTCGTATATGATCGGCTCGGCTGCGAATCGTCTTGTTTGTTGGTTTTTCGGGCACGCATCAAAGGGATGCATAGACGCGTTGAGGTGCCCACGCAATCGCCGATGACGATGACTGCCGATCATTCATTCGCTATCGACAGCGAAGCGTTGCATACGTATAGCATAGGGCCCTAAATTTCGCATTTAGTTGATTTTAAAATACATATGTAAATGATTCTAAAAATATGCTTCCTTAGTAGTTCAGTTTCTTTAAACGCATTACTAGCGCTTTTGCAAGTAAAGGGCGTGGTTCGCATTTGGATGGGTGACCACAAGTGGCATAAAATTGTCTTGAGCTCCTCCGTGCTTCGGAAGGCACGTATTAGCCGTTGGTCCTGGCTGTCATCATCTATGGCAGTCGTAAACTATGTCAGATGGTGCTTCGGAAGGCACGTATTAGCCGTTGGTCCTGGCTGTCATCATCTATGGCAGTCGTAAACTATTTCAGATGCTTTTAGTCGGCCTTAAAATCTGACACCAGTGTTGGCCACTTACACACGAAAAACAAACCACTGTAATTAAATGGTGGTAGTAGGAGCAGAATATTCCACGTCCATCTTGTATGCTTCTTTCGTTTGACAAACTAGAAGATCGTACCGGTCACAGACGATCACACGGTCAACGATCTCCGCCAATAGTATAGTGGAGGCAAAGGCTCCTCTACACTATCGGCGACAGACGATCACGGGCGAGCACGATTGTGTAGAGGGCCTATTCGACTGTACTCGCCGAACATGGCGTGTAATCGCTTGCGACCAGTGAGTTGTCGGTTGTTCATCACCCGAGATACAGACTGTCTAGTTCGGGAATGGACTCCCAGATTGGGTATGGAATAGGCGCCTTTAAGTCTTTTTTTTCAGCTCTCGTATTGTGTGGTGCCCACTTCGGTTACCTACGCTATAATATTATAATCATAACATTCTGTAAAAATGTTTTTGGCAAAAATAAAGAATTATTATGATTATTTCAGGTAGAAGATGGAATGGGTTCTTCAAAGCCCCCAGATCCACAGTACATTTGGCAACCTCGGTTTTGTACACACAGATGGATATCACGTGCATGAGAATTGTAACGGTAAGATTCAAAGTGTTCGATGTTAAACTCGGATTAGGTATATTTGTTTAAGCCAACGTCTGTATGTGTGTCGGTCTGTGGCATCGTAACTCTCAAACAGATAAACCGATTTCGATGCGGTTCTTTTTACGTAAAAGTTTCCTTACGTTAGTTCTTAGCGATGTTTGAAGAAAGTCGGTCTAGCTGTTCAAAATTTTTGGGGGTGAACGCTTGAAAATCGGGGTTTTTGAATTTGCCTGGCAAATGAACTTGTCGAGTCGTATGAACCTACTACCTATATATGTATGTATAATATACAGGGTGACATTTTACCCACCAGCCAAATTTTTGGAGCAAGTTCAGTCCATGATACTGAACTACTCTCCATAATAAAAATGTTCCAAATAAATTAAGACAAAACTAACGACATCTCTCAAGCTTAAATCCATCTAGGCTGCAGAGCGCCCCATAGAAATATACATAGTTACATATACAGGCTGACTTGACCATGATATTGAACTACTTTCCATGAAAATAGTTTATGAAAAACAAAAACAAATATTCGGTTTCTCATACAAATCAGCGTTCGGCCAAACGAATTTTGTATGGGAAGGTCAAATTTTTTTTTGTGTTATGGCTGTTATTTTAATTTCAATAAACTATAGTGATCTAGCATAGCCTGTGGTTTGGTTTATTACGGGTATGTCCCTTTCACTTTGTCTTACAAAATATACTGAAACTATTTTTAGGGTGAATTTAGTCCGATACATGTATATGTATATATACACCAATTTGCATAAACAAGTCGTATACAATGTTCTTTTTAATAGATATACACAAATACTTTAAGCGCTGGTTCATATAAGATAAAAAAACTGTTTATACAGTGTATTTTTTATTAAGTACAAATATTTTAAGGGGTGATTTAGTCCATTATTTTGAACAACTTTTTCCAACAAATTTATACATATAAAAATACAAAAAAAAACTTATCTCATACAAATCGAAGTAGTCCCGTGATATCGTTACTATGGAGAATATTTTTTAAATTTCATATTTCGATATAAAATTATCGGGAAAAGTTGTTTAAAATGATGGACTCAATCACCCCTTAAAATATTTGTACTTAATAAAAAATACATTGTATAAATAGTTTTTCTAACTTATATGTACCAGCGCTTAATTTGTACGAGTATATATATTATTAAGTACAAATACTTTAAGGGCTGGTTCATATAAGTAAGAAAAACTGTTTATTACGATGACAAGCAAATTGGTTTACTTTTCTTAATACTTATTGAATATTTTATTGCTTAACAGATGAAAACAATAAATAGATTTCCCTCACCTTATTGGAACCTTTTAAAATTGACTTTATAAATAAAGCAAAACTAATTTGAAGCTACTTGTTACAGCGGCACTTGAGACCATCCTGCACAATATTTTAACAGAAGACAAGTATCTTAGAACATATCGCAAAAGTATTCGATTCGGAGAAAATATCAAGAAAGATCTTATCCCCTTATTAATAAATGCAAAAGCAGATACAACAATAGAGCTGTTGGTTAAAATATTACTAAATCTGACTATACCTGTAGAATGTTTGCTTTCCGTGGAATTAATATCAAAAACAGATTTTGGGAAACACAGTGTATTCGAGATTAATCAATTGCTTACCGCTACGAAAACGGCATTTACAGATCAACGAACAACTAGAGTTATCATTGATTTCTTAAAGAATAACATAGATGTTGAACAAAAACTCAAATTATCTACGGAGCAATGCACAAATGTAAGCAATTGTCTTTTGTTGCTGAGAAATATACTGCATATACCAGAAGACAACAGCAGTCAAAGCCCCAGTTACAATGGAACGAATCACTCTGTGCAGAACCAGATTCTTTGGAATATATTTAGTCAAAGCATTGATAAGGTTCTTATTAAGCTGATGGTAATGCCCGATGCGGTAAGTGACCCTCATTTATTTATTTTGGTTTAAAATAATTAAAAACCACTAATTCAGTAATAAGAAACAATATTTTTGAGTGCTACTATATTAATATTCTAGTTCTATTTATTAAAGTTACATAATAGTTTTTAACCGACTTCAAAGAAGGAGGAGTTATTTTCTTCGAGAATTAGAATGTTTTTTCTTTTTTATGTATTTTCCCCGATTACTCGTAGACGCCTGGACCAATTTGGAAAATTCTAATTTTTTGTTTAAAACAGCTTACTTGCGAGGTGGCCCCATATAATTTTATCAAATTTGGTTGTGTATATTGGAGTTGAAGTCGGTTTCTAGTTTTAAAAAATATATTCTATTTATTAGTTTCCATCCCAATGGAGAAGATGCATAGTGAGTAGATTTTTATTAATGTCTCTGATTTTGTAAGCAATTACGTTAAAAGACCTTTTAAGCACAATTATATTTTTTTAACGATTCGTTAACTTTAGTTTTAAGTTAAATGAAAAAGTAAATTTTAGAAGTAATGAAAAGTTTAAAAACATATTACCATAGGATTTTCTTGTATAAATATTGCTACTTTTTTTATTATGAGGCCAATCCTTTAAACGCTATATTTGACATAGCAGCCGAACAAATGTTTCTACATCACGCATACAAATGCGACATAAGTGACGTCACTCCTGTCCGGTCTTTCTAAGGCACTCCGAGATGCCGTCCAAAGGCAAACGTGACTTTGTAACCTTTTATATCTTAAATAGATTTTGGGTTGCCAACGTAGTTTTTTTAGTAATGCCTATTTTTAGGAACTCTTTCCATGGCACAAAGAAACAAAAATTATGCATCTTCCCTATTTAAGACATTAGATAAAATTATTGTGTCAGCGCCGTGCCGCACTGTGGGACCAAACGGTGCGTGCCATCTCAAAAATCTGTAACATTATTGTTTCTCGACATTTTTGTCTGATTTTTTCATACATATTTCTCAACACTTATACTATTAGGTAATTAAAACACCATCACTATAAAAACTATATATATTTAGTAAAAAAAATTACTAATATACAATTATGAGCATTTTCATACAAACTTATATTAAAATATTTTACATAAATTTTTGCTAATATTAAAAATAATAAGTGAATAACTACGTAGTAAGCATTATATTTTAAAAAAGCAATAATAAATATGATATATTATTTCAAAAGAGCAATGAAACTATCACAGCAAATATAAAACCACACAAAAAATATGTTTACCAATATTATATGTTCTTTTGCGCTTACTTGTTAAATAAAAGTATTTTATTAGAAACTAATATTATCATTTTTTTAAATCCAAAAAACGTCATGTATTACGGCGTAAACGTCATGTATTATGATTCACTAGTTACTTTTTTCCTTTGTCGATATTTTATGTTTTTGTCTCTTAATGGCGTAAGTTTATTTTTTATTTCCCTGTATTACTGAATAGTAAGGTATTTAAAAATGTCAATAACTCGACATAGGGAGTTTTAGGCAACAAAGATATTTTTATTAAAATGTATAAAAATATTTTAAATAAAATTTAAACGGCTTTGTAAGCTAGATATCCTGGGCAATCCAAAAATGTATGATGCTTATATATTTTCTCAGAGAACTTAGAAGATATTTGAAGGTGAACTTTCGTAACGAGTAATAGATTTTTTGGAGTTCATAGTTCGGATGTAATTTTATATACCTAAAACATACTTTTATCTTTTTTTACTTTTAAATCAAATCGTTCTAACATTTAGGAATATAAAACAATCGAAATGGTTTAAGTATTACGCATTTCGTCTGAACCATTTTTGAGATGGAACGCACCATTTGGTCTCATAGATAGTGCGGCCCGCTTAGATCATTTACTACAGGATAAGTTACGCAGACAAATCTTCTAACAAAACTTTCTGCCGCTTTTGGTGCGGGGGTAAGCTACTACTACATCTAAAAAAATCACACATTCACAAAATGAATTTGTGTCGCTATAAACGCACACTTACAAAAAATTCGAACACTAGCTTATTTTCTGCACACATGTAAAGCTCACACTGAAATTAATGTCTAAATACTCATAATAATACACTCTTGGCAAGAAAAAGTTACTATATTCAAGTCTAATGCACAGGGAATAAAGACGAAGGTTGTAAATCAGTCTCTTAGGAAGTGCGCGACTCTCGTGGCGAGTGCGCCTACGTCATTTCATTTTATATTAGTTATTTATTGTTTCCATGTTACATAATATAAATAGGTGTTAATAATAAATAGAAGCTCTACATGGAACCCTGGTAGGGCACTAGAATAATAATAATCAAAATTAAATAACTAAATCGACTCGCTAAAAAGACTAAATCGTAAATAAAATGATTAAAACAAGAATAATTACAAAATATGCCCAAACCAAATAGAGTAAAAAAAATTGTCAGCAACTTAAAATTAATAAAAGAAATATTACACTAAGTCAAAATTTATACAGTCAACTTAATAATAACTATGTCATAAACTAATAGTTTTTAAATTTGAACCTTATTACCGAACTTTAAGAATGTATGTAATTGATGCATTTAAACCGGGGGTTAATAAACTAGTCTCGTGTCATGGAATAGTGAAAAAATAATAACATGGAAAAATGAAATATGTCAAGTTTGTATTATGCGATTATAGAACTTTTTGCTGTAGTTTGGCAGTTAATAAGGGAGAAAATCGTATGGGATCTTAGATCATTTTATAGGATGGAAGGAAATCAGTTGCAAACGTGATTAGATTATTTTTTCGTAATAGATACTAATGGATTTTTCAGAAATAAAATTTAAATAGGAAACAACTTTAATTAAATACAATAAATACTAACAAATGAAAGGTTATGCCATCTTTTAGAAGATTGAGTGTTTGACTCAATCTTCATTTGAGAGCGTTTGACCTCTTTCTACACGAGAAAATAGCATAACCAGGCATTTTTAACGATGCACTTGTAGACGTCTTTTCCATGCTTTACCGAGTCACATAATGATCATAATCGATTACGCAACTAGTTTTTATGAACGTAGGTATTAGATTTTTGATCTTATACTTTGGCGGAGGGGAACGCGCCGGTAAGGCTTACCCTGTATTAAATGATCTAAGGCATCGCGCCAACGGGCGGAGTAGGTACGCCGAGTACACGCACGCAGTAACGAACGAATGAGCGTCAGTCTGACGCTGATTTGTTCGTTTACTGCCATTGATCGCACTTCTTTGCGGTTTATGCCAGTACCTAATAAAATAACGAATGATCAAATAAAACAATTTGCTAAGTGCCGCAAATATTGTGTTGTGCCTCAGTGTTTTTAATTCCGGTGTTAAAACACCAGAAAAGCTGTTTTACTTAAGTGTAGGTATGATTATTATTTGTTACAAAAATGAAGAATAATAGTTATATATATATAAAAACAAAGCGCGTTTACTTTTGTTCAAGTTCACTAGTCATAGTGCTACCGCCCGTGTCAATGGGCGGTAGCGGCCGATGTCGGAAAATAAAATGGTCAAAACTTCTCGCAGTAATAACTCCGGTAATTCTGCGTGTATTTACGTAAAATAACAACTAATGAAACGTACGTAATCTATGCTTTGATGTTAGGTATGTTTTAGTTCCGACGCTTTTGTGTTCTTCATTACTGGGCATTAAAATACTCGTGTGTTAATATTTACACTGGTATTTTCTGTACACTCCTCATTATTTGACATTACCGCACGGTTTCGAATATGTGCGTATTGATGAATGGCATTACACAATTAAAATAAGTGTGGAAATAGCACTTTCTGAACGTATGTGTTGAAAAATATATTAAGATTTTTAACAAAATGTAGAAAAGCCAGTATAAAATATCCACTCTTTTATTAATTAGAATAGGTATGAGTGGCGTGTGTACGACATAACACGGCGTTTTCTGAACTAAAGATTTCCTTTGGGGCAGGATTGGTTTTTAGGGCCCAGAAGTTGATTTAAGAAGTAGAGCCACCAAGATTTTTGATGTCAGTCTTTAAGATGTAAGGATATTGGCATCCAGCTCAATCTTGATTGCATTGGTTAAGCTACTATGTCAAGTTTGGTATTATTTTCGTATGACTTGAAGATGCTGCATTCATATTCGTATTCACATTTGCTCGATTCAAATGGTAAACTATGAAAAAAAAATTTTTCTTGATTAAAGAAAAAATATTCTATAAAATACACAACTCGGAATATTTGAAAAAGAAAAATAACTTAAAAGAGCTCTTTTGTCTTTTTTAATAGAAAATAATAAAAAAAGAATAGTATATTCTTCTCTGGCTGATTAAAAAATATTAACTTATGAGAAAAAATATGGTGCATTTTTAATACCTTAAAGAATTTATTTCCGTTAAAAATAAATGTGAAAGTAATTTTTCAAAAAGTTAGGCAGTTATGTTAACAACAAAATTTTCTAAATTTTTGTCTTCAATGTGTAGCAAAAAAAAAAAGTTTAAATAATTGGCGTAAAAATATAACATTTCATGGAGCTCTTCTCTTATTCATATTTAACAAGATTACGTAATTAAAAATAGAAAAAGATTACAACTTTGTTTATATATTTTTTTTAAAGTTTGCCAATAGTGATAGATTTACAAATTTTATGACGTGATCTTGTTAATATAAATAAGAAAAGGACTCTACGAAATGAAATATTTTTACGCCAATTATTAAGACATTTATTTATTCTACAATGAAGACAAAAGTTCGAGAGAATTTTGTTGATTTCGAGTAACAATTTGAAAAATTAAGTGAAAGCTTTATTACTAACAGGAATAAATTCTTCAATGGGTTTAGAACGCACCATATTTTTATTTTTTTAAATTAATATTTAATTACTTAAAACTTATACTAAAACTAAAAGTTACAGATAGTGAAAAGTACAAATATTTGAAATTTATATATCTATTTTTTAATTTCTAATGTTTTTATTGTATCCTCCCACATTTTATTCCAGAATTGTTATTCAGACATTCGATATCTGCGAAAATTATGCCAAACTTGGCTTAGTAAAAGTTGTTCATTGATAATATATTTACTTCCTTTCGGATTGATACCCCGTTTCCGTTACACGTTGTAAAGATATATTTCAAAATAAAAATTGAACAATGTAATAATTACTGGTGATTTCAACATTAACATATTTAAACTTAAAATATAGTAGTACATAGTCATGATAAAATTGAATTTGAAGTCTTATACAGCCTACAGCTAATTTGAAATTATAATTTCAAATTAGCTGTAGGTACATTTCAAGTGTAGCGAGGGATGTATGTATATCGCCCGAGTTAAAAATATTACCGTACCCGAGTAGCACACTCTACTTTTTTATCTCCATCTATGAGAAAAACTAGCAAATACAAAACAGAATATAAAGAACAGTAAAACATCTACAATACCTTATCAGACTTTAACCGACAACTTCATACTAACCTTTGTTTGGTGTCGTTTTCATACAATAAATACTAAAAAATATTTTTTCGAAGACAACAAACTCAAGAAAATGTTCACTCATAACTTTGTTTGCGTGGTCCTTCATATCTTTTTATTTTATAAGTATACTAATTTTTCTACTATTCACTATTGGCTTAAACTCACGAAAAAGTATTCACATTTACACAAATAATTAAACAATACAAAAAACCTGAAACTTCTGTGATTAATTGAATCACTAAAAAAACTTGCGCGTGTTTAATTATACTTATTTCTTTTTCCGAGGCGAAGAACGTAAAAATGTTAACCTACATTCATCCATGTTAACGACAATACATATGCTAAAAAAAAAACACGACGTCTGTACCAATTTTCTTTTTTTATTTTAAACAAAATTCTTTGGTTTTGCTGGACTGCCAACATTATTTTTGATTCTACATAGATTACACTCGTGTTTAGTTTTCAAATTGGTTTTAATCCCTAGAGATCTTCTTTTTCACTTTTTAGTCCCGAGAAAATAACCAGTAAATTTGGCTCCAAATGTTTTGGGACGAAAACATCGTTTTTTGAGTAGATGAGATGAAAAATAGCAAACACACCTCTAACTAACACTTATAACAGGTCTTTGTCCCAATAAAGTCTAATTTGTTATGTATAAAATTAAATGTCTGGGATGTATATAAGGAGCCTCGCTGCGTGACGTACTGAGCTCCCTTACCCGGGTAATCTTGGACTATCTGCAAGGACAGTCGAGTCGGTAAAGATAACAATATTTTTGATATTTACTCAAAGGTTGACGTCCATGTATTGCGGCCGATCGCAAACGCACGCGTCTAAAGTAGGGATTAAACGAAGTCAGTGCGCTCCTACAGCCCACAGACAAACCACCGCTAGCTTGGCGGCTCGTGTTATTTAGATGAAGCCAAGTCTTAGTCAGCCTGGTGTTTCTTGTGGTGTGCACACGTTGAACGACAGAAGAATTGATTAATATATATTAGAAAAAGAAATCGTAAAGAAAAAAAACGACTTGACAAGAAAATGGCAAAGCGATATACCCATAACTGGAGCTTCTACTTTACTGCTAAACAAGATTAGAATATCCTTCCGATTTTTCCAACCTACAGGATGGCGTTACGAGTTACAGCTGAAAATTTTGCCGAGTTACTTTCACTCATAACAACGCTTATCCCACAAGCATTCGTGCTCTCTATAAAGTTCAATGCATTTTAAAGACAGCATCTTCTTGATTATTATTATTTTTAGAAATTCTAAACAAAAGCAAATGCATATGCATCCTACACACATCCGCCACTGACTAGCGCGATGCGTCTACAGTCTACACCTATGTACGTGTCCGCAACGTGTCCTACACCGTTGAGGATTATGTGGGTGGAGGTCACTGTCTAGAAAAAAATAGGCGGGCGCTCTATTTTGTGTGGTGGTCAGGTGGCGTACTTATTCATTCATGCAAATGCCGTTTACGATTAACATAATAACTGTATTCGTTTAAAAAATCTACAGTAAAAAGAAAACATGTAGAATGAAATAACCGTACTGAAGCAATTAATTTATTTTAATATTTTGAACAATTCAATGACATCAATTCCATCAATAGAAAATTTCAATAAAGACATTTTTTAAATCACCACTTTAGCTATGAACTTGATCTTAATGCAGAAATCACACAAGTGAAGTGAATAGATCAAGAAGCAAAACGTGCATTGACAACTTCGCGAACAATTTCATTCGAGAACGTTTCTGCGCCATTTTCGGTTTTTAATATAAAAACGCTTATTAAATATTTGTCGTGAGCCGAGGGCTTATACATTAGTAATTTTTTAAATTGTTTTTCAAGTATCTGGGTCGATGAACCAGCCTAACAGTCTGAAAAGTAACCAGTGTTGACTTCACCTTAAAGGCTGAGCACGGTATTTTAACGAATGTTCCAACGACATTTTAAAAAAAAAAATTAAGTTCATTGCTTTGATTTTTTATAAAAATGTTCTTATAAAATGGACTGAACCTGCCGTAAACATTTGAAGATTGGAAAAAAATATATCATATTCTTGAATAAAGATCGATGTCTGCAGTTATAGTACCGCACTAAACACCAAACGACCGTGTCGATGTTTGAATCACTCAAGGGTTTGCATATCTATACATATACTATGTATATTACTATTTTAATAACGAATAAAAAAAAAATACTAATCAGAGAATAGTGTAGCTTTGAAACAATTTTTAGAATCGGTCTACCTGTTCCAGAGTACACTAGTAAGTACTTGAATAACCTCAGTTTTTTTTTCTAATATTGGCTATAATTTGTTTCATATATATCGTTAATTTTAAAGCCAAATTTTTCTCGACGCAAATATAAATGTTTTTTATTGTAATTAACGTGATATCAATTGACACTAATACATAGCCTTCTATATATTCACTATTTTTGTTTTTAACTACTAATGTTTAACTATGCTGTTTGTTATTGTTACTAGCTCAATATTTTTTATTATTATTAGAGCCGTAACTTGTCCCACTGTTGGGCAAAGGCCTCCCTCCTATTTTCCATTCGGTATATTTTTATTAAAAGTAATTGTTGTATGACTATTTATTTATATTTAATTTTAAACTATTATATATGAATATTGAGCAAATCCATTTATTTAAAGTATATAATTAAAGCACTACCTATTGTAATAGGTATGTAACTATATAAAATTAAAAGATTTACCTCACAAATGAAACTGTTTTAAGGGTCGAGATGTGTGTTTTGTATTTTTTTTGCATTCCAGAACCACTGGGGAGTGACGATGGTACAGCTCATAGCTTTGCTTTACAAAGACCAACACGTCGTCACGTTGCATAAACTGTTGAATGCATGGCTTGAAACATCTTTGTCTGAAAGTTCAGATGATAATGAAAGCAACACATCTCCGCCAGACCGAGGTAAGATTGACGAACACAATAAATAGTTAGCTAACCATTTTAATGGTAATGATCCAACATCATTGATGTTGGATCATTACCATAAAAAGCTGTTTTCCTTCAGAAAATTAAATTACTTGATATTTTTTACTGCAAGTATTTTAGCCACCTCCGTTTTATTCATATCACTGAAGCTATAAATGTACTTATTCTAATCCAAAACATTTAATTAGTCTTAACGTAAATAATTGCGAAGATACCTATACTAACACTAAATTATGGTTATTACTAAATTAGAAAATTTTTCGCCACGAGTCAGATTCGAACTCACGCCCCTCATGTTTCCATGAGTTTTAATTCACTTACAATTATTTAATATATGAATTAAGTTGATTCAAACCAGAAATCAGAAGCCAGAATGCAACACCATTACGATAGTGACAACAAATTACGCATCCACAGAAGACCTGCAAAATTTGCATAAAGACGATTATACAACGTTAAAGGGACATACCCGTAACAAATCGAACCACGGGCTATACTTGATCACTATAGTATAATGAAATTTGAAATAACAACCAAAAATATTTTCAGCATTCCCATACAAATTGTCATACTTTTGTATGGAAATGTCGATTTTTTTTGTGTTTTCGCAATTATTTTAATTTCATTATACTATAGTGATCTAGTATAGCCTGCGGTTCGATTTATTACGGATATGTCCCTTCCACGTTGTATATCATTACAATATTGCTATTTGCAATACTATTTCCATAAGAGAAATAATAACTCAAGCCACATAATATTTTTTTGGCTACGTGATAAAGTTTCTTAATTTATAACTAAGCAACGGGAAAATGAGATAGCCTCTAATAAACTAATTTATCTTTTGTACGACGCCAACTAAATATTCTAAAGAAAGCATCAAATAAAGATCAGCAATTTTTTTAAGTTGTCCTTCTGATTTATACATTGCCACCAAATTTACTAACTCAGCCCCGGATTTAACAGCTCATCACTATTTTACGTTTTACACCTTCAATACAAGCTCCTCAAAAAATAGTATTCAAGCCTCAATAGCCATCATCATATATCATAATTTAATACGTAAATAAAATACTTTCATATTCTTTTGTCGTGAAAATAGCCACTGCATTGAACGATTTAGCGCGAGTGCGCGAGATGACTAGAGTACTTTTGAGGTTGGGTTATCTCTAAACAGTTTTTGTCCAAATCCACCGCTACCGCTGGTTCTTCATCGGAGGATGAGGAGACTAGAGAACCCAAAGTTTTTGGTGGCTCTACTGGAAGACTGAGGAACCCCACCTCGGAATAGATATCTCAACTTGAACAGGATAGATGACAGAAATGGTCCCAGGACACAAAACCAATTTTTATTACATGTTAGTTATGGGCAAATCCGAACTGGCCAACCCCGACTTCACGTAGTATTGTTTGTCCTATACTCGAGTGATTTTTTATAGCCGGAAGCGCGGAGTGAGGGCAGCCTCCGCCCGCTGTAAGAAAACACAGGCACCATGCGAGCCGTAACGTCTAAGCTGCGAAGGCGTGCATGAGTGCCTGCGTTTTCTTACACAAGGGCGGAGGGGTTGCACTTCCCGCAGCGCCGGAGATGTTACGTTTCGAAATATCCGTAGAGAAAATTTGGCACGAAATAAAACAATATCTCGGCTTGCTAGTTTTTAGTTACATACATTGGTAACCTAGCCTTCCTCCACCTCCTTGCCGTCCCCTTTCAACCCCTAAATCAACGGTCCATAATGGAAATTTTTACCAAAATAAAGTTTTTAGTTTTGTCTCCCCTCAATAGTTCCGTCCGAGGTAATATTAGTGGCCATAATTTACTATTTGACGACAATTTTAGTTAAAGTTTGACTATCAATTAATGTAGGATGAGTCAGATTATAAAGATACTAAGTTATAAAATAAGAAGGTAATGTAATTACTTTTTTGGTACCATATATTAACATTTTAGAAGTTTATATCTTGAACGCATGATACAAATTGAGATGCTAAAAAATATACACCATGCTGAGTTGTAATTAGAGTGGCTTACATAGAAGATAATTAGTGGCTAGGAAAGTATTATTCAGATGCACGCTAGTTCTGGCTGAGTTAGTAATTTAGAAGGCAACGTTGATTTTTAGAGGCGAATAATGCTATTAAAAAAGAAGTTTGTTTAATTAGCACCCTTTCCATAAAGACGCCGCCGTGAACCAAGATGCAGCCAACACCGCTGTTAAAAAGGTGGATCGTGAGGTGGAAGATTCCAAGTCACGTAGCACAATTGGAAGTGCACTCATGGTACAAACATGAGGATGCGCGAGTTCAAATCCCACTCGTGGCGAAAATGGGCGATATTTTTTCTTTACGCTTTATTAATTTAGATATTTTTTCTGAGCATTATTGAAATGCTATTTAAATCAATTACTAAATTAGAATTGTTCATATTGTTTAGCCAACGCTTAAATTTTAGGCAGTGAAGATTCATCTCCTATGCTGACCTCGGATCCTACCTCAGATTCTTCAGATAATGGAGGTTGTGGCAAAAGCAACGACGAACACAACTCTGTTAATAACGTGTGGGACTCTGCAGCTTCCATGAATAATACCAGTAAGAATGGTAATGAACAGTACCAACAAGAGGCGCCTACTGAAAATACTGCTAATATACAAGAACATAGTGATTCTATAAAACATGCCACCGATGAACAAAAATCTCATAACGTAATATACTTATGCTACTTATATTTTGATATACGTATTTTTAATATTGTAATATATTTTCATAGGACAAGTTATTTTTATAGGAGGAGAGACGACTGGATAGTTATGATAAGGAAGAAACGAATCAATCGGATCAAAATTCTGAAAGTCAGCAGTGCCAAAAGAATGCGAAGAGTGAAAAAGTGCAAGTGTCAGAAACTTCTGACTGTGGATACGGAACGCAAATTGAAAACCAAGAGTCTATATCAACGTCCAGCAATGAGGATGATATTCCGACAACGAAGCCCGTCCACCAAAAACCACATAATCCGAAGCAGAGGGTAAATAACAAACCGCGCCCCGCGGTCCTGTTGCAGGATCGAAAACGAAAAAAAGTTGTTAAAAGGGGGAAAGCTAATATGTAAGTACCTACACTATTTATCATTAACTATTGTATCCTATCGAGGATACTAGCTTTCTGTAATATTTAAGGATTTGTCAATGCGTTGCCAATGCAAATGTATATGTAAAAGTTGCGCGTGGCCTGACACGCACTTGGCCGGTGTTTAGCACAATATTTTTAAAAAGTTATGTTTACAGCACGTTATTTTTTTATAGTATTTTCTCTCATTCCAGCATAAACGTTCAGGGTCTCTCACATAAAACCCCTACAGACGACGATATATCGAACATTATGAAAGAGTTTACTGTGGATTTTCTACTGAAGGGATACAACTCCTTAGTTCAAACGCTTCATAATCAGATATTAACAAATATGCAGCTGGAGATCGATACCTCGCATTTCTTTTGGCTTGTTACATACTTTTTGAAATTCGCCACGCAGATTGAATTAGACTTGGAACATGTTTGTTTTGTTCTCTCTTATGACATAGTGTCGTATTTGACTGCGGAAGGTGTGAATTTATGTGAACAGTTTGAGTTGGCGATTAAATTAGACGGCAATGATTTGAAGCCTAGCATAAGGAGACTGCATCTGGTAAGTACTTTTATTCCTTGCCCTGTGAATTATATTGTTTTGTTTGTATGTTTATATCTTAAATTCTTCAAAACCGTAGTAAAGTTTTAATAGCCTGAATATTACATTTGCGAGACAGTGCCCTTGGCTGAGCGCTCGGTCTAGCAAGAGGAGAGAGTTCCTCGGACTCCATTCTATTTATGTACTTGGCATAGACCTATCCCATCGCTTTCTCTTTTGCTTACTCGGTGGATCTAAACGAACACGCACATCATACGGCGACCACTTGATGCTTCCCACAGATTACTTAGAGATCTACCGCGTTGATGCATACCTACTACACGCACGGATGGACAACGGAGTCTTAGTAATAGGGTCGTATTTTACCCTTTGGGTATGGAACCCTAAAAACTTCCGGGTATAAATTGAACTGACAGACTATTCGCCGCAACTTCAAAACTACGTGTCAGTTAACACTCACTTGGCCATAGACAGCACTGTCACTGAATTAATATAGCATTACATACAGAACGGTAACCACCCTAACTCACAGGGTTCCGCGCAATGTGCGCCCCCGTTCTCTGTCCTCGCACCTCTCCCTTGTTCTCGCGTTTTGGGGTGCGTAAGCGAAACTCACACATTGACGTTTACAGTACCTAGTAAAGGCATGAATGTTACTCCGCTTCTATGAAGTGCCATACCTGTGACACTGTCTCGGTCATAGATTTAAGAAGTATAAAAAAATTTTAGGTCTTTGGTCTCGGCCATGACATTTTACTGTGTCGCTCGAGAGGTGTAGTCAGGCTATAAAAAATTGATTTTATTTATGATTTGATTATGCCACTTACATAACTGCTTTATCACATTTGTGACAAAATGTATTTCTACTTTTACATAATTATAAAGGTGTAACGGAATTAACGGGCATATGCGTTAATTCCTCGAATTAGTATTAATTCCGCGTAATACATCGAATCACGTGATATACTAGATCACTACGTGCCTAAAGTATAATCAAATTAAAATAACAGTATTTCCATACAAAAGTGTGCAGCCGCCGCCCGGGCAATTTGTGTGGAAGTGACGCTTTTTTTGACTGTTATTTTAATTTCATTTTATTATTGTGTGTTAATAGTCCATGATTAGATTTATTCCGCATATGTTCTTTATACGTTGTATAATAATTAAGAGAGGTTCTTAAAGTATAATTAATTTCTTACGTTATTAATTTTGTTATAAGTTTATTACGTTCCCGTTCCCAATCCATAACCACGATTTCAAAAATTAATGTGTCTCGCTTCAAAAATGACGAAGATTCATACAAACTTGCTACCCCTATTTCACCCCTATAGAGATGTAATTTTCAAAATCTAACTAATACAATATTATTTTCTACTAACTATTAAAATAAATTAAAAATTCCTTGTGTCTCACTTTAAAAATGACGAAGTTTCATACAAACTGGCAACCCCTATTTCAGCCCCTTAGTGTTGGAATTTTTAAAAAATCCTTTCTTAGCGGACGTCTCTTAGTCACAATCTACCTTCATGCCAAATTCCATCTTCATTGGCTAAATAGTTTTCGATATTTATAGTTATATATATATATACTAGCTCTTCGGGCGTTGCGCGGGCTGCAAGCAGCCCGCGGTTTTTCGTGCAGCTGTTGAGGTAGGCTAAATAACATGTCCAGTTGAGAAAATGGGTAAAAACTGCAGTCAGTAAGGGAAACATGAAAAACAAGATTAGATTTGGATTCCGCGAGCCAAAAACCTCAAGAATATTGAATTACAGCTAAATAGCTTGCTGTTGAGAATTGGCGGCCATCTTGGAATTAAAAAAAAGTAAAAAATTCCGTTCAGCGCTTGGTGGGAGTGGCTCGGCCTACGGCCTCGCCACGCAGCTCGCCCTGCGGGCTCGCATCGCTCGGCCTGCGGCCTCGTGTAAATTACTTAGGGGAGGGGGGTGAGTGGGGGAAGAGGGGGAGGGGCTCGGCCTTCGGGCTCGCCACGAAGCTCGGCCTGCGGCCTCTCGGAGGCCTGCGCCTTCGGAAATAGGCCTCTGGCTGCGCCTAGATACTTAGGGGGGACTTTTGTATGAAATTAGTATAGAGGAAAATTGACCATGTATGGCGGCCATCTTGGATATTGAAAAAAATCAAAAAACAAATGACAGTCGTCAAATTGCTCACAACCCCCTACATTTTGGAAAAAAAATCACGCCCCTAACCCTAACCGTTTTTGCAGGCCGTACACCTTCCACATGAGGTTTCCGCTGATCTTGAAATGTCAGATTTTTCTGGTACTCACTGGAGCACCCGCTATACGATGGTACACCATTTATTACCCCTGTCACCCGGGAACAAACCAAACAACTATGTCAATCAGTGAGTCAGTCAGTGGTAATGTAGGTTTATATATTATAACTCGCTTTTCGGGCGTTGCGCGGGCTGCAAGCAGCCCGCGGTTTTTCGTGCAGCTGTTGAGGTAGGCTAAATATGTTTCCAGTTCAGAAAAAGGTTAAACATTGCAGTCTGTTGAGGAAACATGAAAAAATGTGTGGGCGGCCATCTTGGATCCAAAATCTGATTGCTGTTTCTGATTTCGCGGGGTGCTTTACCCCAGGATACAAAACTTCAGACCCCTACGACGATTTAATTTTTTTTAATGTAGACGCCATCTTGGATTCCATAAAAATGTCAAATTTGGATTTTTCGGCTCACAATTCATATGGATTTCGATTTTCAGCCAAATCGGAAGCAGTCGACTTTCGGCGGCCATCTTGGATTTCCAAAAATTAAAAAAAAACAACGCGGGGCTTGGTGGGAGTGGCTCAGCCTTCGGCCTCGCCACGCAGCTCGCCCTGCGGCCTCGTGTAAATTACTTAGGGGAGGGGGGGTGAGTGGGGGAAAGGGAGGGAGGGGCTCGGCCTTCGGCCTCGCCACGCAGCTCGGCCTGCGGCCTCGCGGAGGCCTGTGCCTTCGGAAATAGGCCTTTGGCTGCGCCTAGATACTTAGGGGG
This sequence comes from Acrobasis suavella, assembly GCA_943193695.1. Classification (NCBI taxonomy): domain Eukaryota; kingdom Metazoa; phylum Arthropoda; class Insecta; order Lepidoptera; family Pyralidae; genus Acrobasis; species Acrobasis suavella. The sequence goes on from OW971929.1 coordinate 13,132,423, forward strand.
GACTTTTGTATGGAGGAGAATTGTCCATGTATGGCGGGCATCTTGGATTTTGAAAAAAATCAAAAAACAAATGACAGTCGTCAAATTGCTCACAACCCCTTACGTTTTGGAAAAAAAATCACGCCCCTAACCCCAACCGTTTTCGCAGGCCGTACACCTTCCACATGAGGTTTCCGCAGATCTTGAAATGTCAGATTTTTCTGGTACTCACTGGAGCACCCGCTATACGATGGTACACCATTTATTACCCCTGTCACCCGGGAACAAACCAAACAACTATGTCAATCAGTGAGTCAGTCAGTGGTAATGTAGGTTTATATAATATATATATATATATATATTTATATATATTTTTTATGCAGTGATATAGATAGAAGATATATCACTGCATAAAATAATAAATAAGCCCCGCAGATTTATATTGATTTAAGACGAAGTGGTAGCTAAAGTGGCGCCCTCATTTGAAATAAATTGTTGAACTAGACGGACTATTAGTAATAATTTCAAAGGTTATTTATAAAATAGTTTTAAGGTCTTTCTAGACATTGATACAAATCAAATTTTTAATTATAACCATATTTAGTTTTGAACAATTTATTTCAAATGAGGGCGCCCCTTTAGCTACCATTTCGTCGTAAAATTAAAAATATTTACTTTTTTAGCTAATAAATATTAAAGGTAATGTATAGCTCGTCAGTTAAAATAAATTCGTTGTTATGTATGTTTAAAGGTGGTAACTGCAATTCGAGAATTTGTCCAGGCGATTGAAGTGTACGAAAAGTTAGGGCATATGTGCAAAGATGATCACGAAGCTTTACTCAAACTGCAAATAAAAATGTGTGAGACGGAAGAGCTGCGGTCGTTGCTGATTCTATTATTGCGCCATTATGATCCTAAATATCATTCCAAACAATATCTACAGGTGAGAACAAAAACTATATGTATAACATTTAGAATACCTTAAACTAATTCATTATAATCATTCTGTATTTTGAATGGTTATCTAAATATTTACAAGAAGAAATATAAATCGCTGTTCGATGAGCTCCTTAATATCTCCTTACATACGGTTGTGGACTGATTTTTTTTACTCATATGTACGGTAAGCCTCAAAAATGGCGTCTCAGTTTCTCATACAGATAGTATGAGAAATTGGGACTCCATTTCTGAGGCGTTAAAAAATATTGCATAAGTATTTTTTCTTTTCTCTAATTAGCAAATGATGAGGAAGATACAGCGCATTTAAATTTCGCATGTCGTCATATTGAGTACGATTTTCACTATACGGTGACGTAAATCGCCCCCACGCCGATATTTCGATGCGGCGGTACATTTGTATATTTTCAATACTTCTATCTGACGGCGGACTTAGTAAAATAATATGTTTTCTGACCTAGTTCTCACCCCTTTTACAACCAACTGATCAAATTTGTTTGTTTTTTCGTGCAGGATCTGATTGTGACAAACCACATATTGTTGATATTTTTGGACAGTGTTATGAAGTTGCCGGACTACAGCAGCACCAACAATACACTTGATCATGATCATATAAGGCAGTATGTATAATTGTATCATATAAATAATTTAAGTCCCAAGTAACTTACTTTTATATTGTCTTATAAATCCTTAAAACAAAACTTTGTAGGTATATTGAAAATAGCAACAACAAGAATCGACAAAATTGGTTGTACTTGTAAATTTTGTCCCATTTAAAAATATGACTTCATAGTCTACACCATATATGGGCACTTGGGAAACCATCGGCCCGCGGGCCGGATCCGGCCCGTGTCGGATTTTGACGCAGCCCGCGAGACATTTTGAAATTTCACGCGATAACAAGCAACTTACGCTGTAACTATAAAGAACTTAAATATCTTGTAAATAACGAACACTTTTAACATAAATGGTAATTTCACTTCTTTCTAATATAAAATTGCAGCGTGCCTATGCAATGAATAGGTGACTTATCGAAAGACGCAATGGCATCGCAGTATAGTGGTGCGTTCGCTTGTAGCTTCACAAGATAACTTGTAACCCCTTTCACACTTAACGAAATTCATTAAGCATTCGCAAAAAGAAGGTTGTTTAATTACGCCTTTTTGGAAGTACATACAAATGCGAAAAAATTTTCTCGACGATGAAGACTAAAAAGTATTAGGTTACAAGTGAAAATAGCTGAACTAGGGCCATTTACATTAGCATTTTTTGTCTCATATAATATTTTTCAAATGATTCAATCTACACAAGTCACAAGTTTACAACACTAGACATCGGCTGGTGTTTATCGGCTGATAATAAGATTAATTGCTGTCATAAAGACCAAATTATCGGTTATATAATTATATATATATGTCGCAGACGGATGAATAAAAGGGGGCAGAGCGTGGCGTGATCGCCATCTGATATCTCAAGTGACGTAAACTACCCACTTAGTTACTTACAGTACGAGAACAAACTGATGTCAGGATGAAAACTTACTTACAGTCACGTCACCTTACCGATGCCGCCACATGAAAGATCTTACGTGAGCCTTATAAAAATGTGACGGAATTCCAGTGCCCCGCCTCCGCACTGAATCATGAATCGCAACCACCATGTCTGGATTCCCTGGCCCCACAGAATTGAATACTGTGTATACACCTGGGCTTTCCGTCTTGCTTAAACAAACTATCATTGTAATAAATCGGTTCACCAATCCACATCTATTACAATAACCACAATTAAATGAGTCATGGCCAAGCTACAGCAAACTACACAAACGAGTTGTGCACGATACGGCCGCCTGAACAAGACTGTCCCTGTCGCTAGGTCGACCGGTCTTATAACTTGTTGCTAACGAATATTGCCATTTCAAATCCAACCGTTGCATTTTGTAGTAAACAACTTTCTCTTTGCGCGTGTAAAATCATAAAACGGGAATTTTACATTGAACTCATACCGCGTCCTCTATTCTTTTTTCGTCAACTCTAAAATGACATTGACACGGAATTACTGCCAAACGTCATCGAATTATTCAAAGTAAAGGAATCTAGTTTTATACAGCCATTGCATATTACGCTCCGACATAAAGATTATAGTGGTTTTAGATTATAAATAAAACATTATAATCTAAATATAACTAGGCGCTAAATATGTGTAATACGCGCTTAACACACTAAAAAAGCGCTAGATCTAGCACCCAAAGCGCTAAAATGGCAGCACAGAATTCACCAAAATATTAAGGCCAACAAGTTCGTTCACGCACGATGCGAGGGGGGAGGATGCATAGATTACTTAGGTACTGTATTATAGCTGAGATTTAAGTTGCAATTATAGCGCTATCTTTTATTGTTATTCCGAAACCATTTCATCAGGATCACACGTAATTTATTCGTAATCAATCGTTTATTAAGTTAACGTTAAGTTTACGCCTGCCTACATTTTTAAACAAATTCATGGATTATGATTGTTTTTTTTTATATAATTCGGTTTATCTCTACATAAAACAAAGTCATGTCAGGCTCTAACAAACTAATATCTTATCGTGATCTTATATTTGTAAGATGGCTTAGTTTAAAACAAAAAAATATTTCAACACCAACCTCCACAAAAGATTTGGGTTCCAAAAAAATTCCAAATTGGTTTAGACGTTTTTGAGTAATCCTAATCACAATCAGTGAACATACATAAAAAATAAAAACATAAAAGATTCCTATGAATTTATAACCTCCTCCTTTTTTGCAGTCGGTTATTAATCAACGAAGAAAACTTTCCCCCAGAGAATGACATTGTAATAACAATAATTTTTAATTAATATTAAATTTAAATTAGGTGCCTATGTATTTTATTCCTAGGTTTGAAAATAGGGAAATAAAAAGGAAAATAGGAAACAAATTATACAAGCACATTTACATATGGGTTTAATGAATATTATTATGATCATACAATATCTACAGGGGTATATCTTTGCATAGCAACATCGTGTGAATTCTTGTGTTGTATTGAGTCGCCCTCCCCCTAGACCAGTCTTTCCCAAAGTGGGCGATAACGCCCCCTTGTGGGCGCTGGAGGCTTTAAGGGCCCAGAATAAAGTTGGGGGGCGCTGATGTGATTTAAGCAATGAGTGATTTTTAACTTCAGCTATTTCATATTTTAAATTTCACTGAAATTAAAATCCTCTTACTACACAACATCCATTTATTAGTTCATATTTATATCCTTTTTTATTGTACAAATATAAACTAAAAATGTAATTAATATTTATTATTGTAATGCGTTCACAACGCTATTTATATCGTAAAAAAAATCAAACACTGAAAAAATTTCGTGTTTTAAAGTTTCGCAGGTGAGGTCCCCACTTCCGATACTCTTTATTATTGTAAAATTGTATTATTATTGCTATTTTTTTTATTAAAAATTAACAATGTTGATTATTGTTATTTTTTTATAAAAGATACTCTAATGTACTGGTGTATGTATTATTATTGCTCTCTCTTGTAAAAAAGTCTAGTTTAGAATATAGGTTGAATTAAACTACAGGCAAGACAAATATGTGATTCAGGTTTTTATGGTGAAAAAAATGGGGGGCGCTACAAAATAACTGATTTTTTAAAGTGGGCGTTTGACAAAATAAGTTTGGGAACCTCTGCCCTAGACCATGGGAGTTACACATACGAAATTGTTGGCCGATAGTAGACGTATAAATACTTAGGTATGTAAATGGACATTTATTTTGCTCATATAAGTTAGCCAGTCATTTGAAGAGTCCTTGGGAGAGACTACTCCATTTAAAACTGCAGTGTCACCACTGGCCTTCGAAAAAATAAATAATTGGACACACCTTTTGCGGTAAAAACGAAAACACAGATCACTATACATATCGTTTGAGATGATCATCAATAATAAGTTATTATCTACTATTTGTTTCCGAAAAGGTTTGCTTCACCCGTTATAATGTATCAGTACGGTTTGTTACTGGAGGACTACGTCGTTAACGGGGAATTTGTCAATGACTGCATCTTCACGCTGATGCACCACGTTGGAGGCGAGCTGGACGGTCTCATTACATTGTTTCAACCGAAGATCCTTAAAACCTTCACTTCTATATGGAAATCCGAATTTGAAATCGATGACGTGAGTAACGAACTTTGCATAAAATAAAATATGCCTGTTTCTGGCTTGAGAAAAACGTATTAATGAGGGAAACGTCTCGGACTGATGGTCATACTGAAGTTTTAAAATATCAATGCACGGAACTTCGAAAGTTTTTGTATCGAACTTCGAAATTTACTATGAAGAAACTTTCTAAGTTCCGTACATCGATATTTTAAAAGTCACAGTTCAGTATGATGACAGTCGTATAATGTGCTAGCGTTTACCTACATATATCTAGGTATAGTGTAGTTAGATATTTTAATCTATGTCGCGTCTTGTGACATCCGCTGGCAGGTTGAAGTCCTGGAGATAGTTAAGTTACCTACTTTTATAAATACTTACCAAATTAAGATCGTAAATCCGTCAATGCGAATGCCTAACCCCAGCAAAATGTTGCTATATTTGAACAAATTGAGGCTTACTGTGAACTAATTATCTGTAATACTCTCATTTCTCTAAGGCGCAACATTTTGCTAGGGCTATGCATTCCGTCAATGCTTGTGTAAACTTGATAATAACATCAATAATAATAACTAGTGATCGGAGTAGGTACAGCGATTTGGGCTCAATGATACCGTATATGTTAATATGGACATGCCATTGAAAAACCGGAATTTTTAAATTATTTGGTCTAGTTTGCCGGAATTTCAAATTTATTACGTGGAGGGCTCTAGGTGTAAGGTGAGAAACCAAATAATATAAGCAAGATTGTATTTTTTAACCCTTTAATCGCCATGCACAGCTGACCGGCATTCTAAGCAAGTAAATTCTAATAAACTATAAAATAGAAACAAATTGGACACTTTCCTTTGTTTAATGATTTTTAGACAGTGTTTCATAAGTTACATTCATTTATTTTCTCATGGTAAACTTGTTTTCCCGCGATAAAGTAACCCTGCATGGCTTTGAACACAGCAACTCGAGATCACCTAAGATTCAAATCAATTAGATGAATTTTATCAGAACACAATAGAAAAAAAAACAAATATTTATTTAATTACTCGACAGATACCTTAATAAAATCAATTTAAAATGTTTTATTATCCCTTTCTTCAAATTTCGGATAAAGTAGTTACTAATTTAGTAAATTGATTCAACCTTTAGTAAATTGATTCAACCCCTCAAAAATCCGGGGGAAAGAACCAGAACTTGTCGGAAAAAAAAGTAAGTCCATGTTATATACGACATTATACAAGTACCACAAAAATCGCTCTACCTACTCCGATCACTGATAATAACCAGCGCATTTTGACTGGTGTGGTCTTTGTTTATGAGTATCACTGACAAGCAAGAGCTTGAATCTCCAGGCTATGTCCTATCGACGTAAGTCACAGCAGTCGCTAGATCTTACCAGGGCGAAGTCAAAGTCAAAGTCAAAATTTTTTATTCAATGTAGGATAAATTTATCTCTTATTGAAGGTAATTTTTTTTAAATATTATTTTAGTGCAAAAGCTAAAAACTACTAGCGTTTCGGAACGACCACTGCTGGGAAGATTACGCCGAAAGAAACCCAGTTCAGTATTGGTCCCTACCCAGCCTGATGGGCTATGTTTCAGTTACAATGCAGATTTACACTTAAGCTCAGTATACATTATATTATACATCTAAATAATACAATTAAAAGCAGTCAACTATTTCCAAGAATTTTGATCAGATAAATAGTCATTTACATGCGAAGCGACTCGTTAGTTGTCTCTGGTTGTTCTGAATTCTGAATGTATGCTATTTTTCAGGATTGGTCTGATCTCATTGAGTACGTTATAAATACATTCATTAAGAAGCCACACACGCTGCAGAGCGCCGCTAACTTTAGGCTGGACACGGAGAATTTTGACGACGACAAAGTGTTCGTGAAACCTGTTACTCCTGTGAAATTACCAAAGCAAAACGCCGGCACAGAATCCAAAAAGACGCCAAAGAGTGGCTCTCTCAACGATAAGGACAGGTAAGTAAAATTATTAATTATACTTTTATTTCATCACATAACACAAATGGCGTAGGCATGCATTAGTTCCTCTGATACAAATAAAAGGTGGTTTATTGGGACAAATATCAAGTAATTACTATCTGCGCATTAGATTGGTTTTTCGAGGTTTATTAACCTGTTTGCTTTATTTATTTTGAATTTCTTAATATAATTTGTAAATGTTAACTTCTAGTTGGACAGAAGATGAGTTGTCTTCGCTGAGTTGGAACTATATGCAGTGTAGCACTCTGCCCGACATAATCGGAGAAATCATTAAACTTTACAAAGAGGATGGTATCATAAAAACAAGGGATTCCGTTATAAAGGAACTTTTAAAACAAAATGTCATCAACAGTGAAGATTATGAAAATTTCCAACAGGGTGAGAGCGACCGAGCCGCTAAGATACTTCAGGTTCACAAGGAAGCGAGAGATGATGAAATTACCAAACTTTGTGACCAATTAACCCAAGACGGGAAATCAAAGTTCTTGGATTGGGTCCAGAAAGTTTTGCTTGACACCTGTTATGCAAAAATTTTTGTAGAAAAGAAAAAGATAAGCCAAATCAATAGCGGTAGTTCTAACAGCGACGACAAATTATTAAATTTTGAACTATTTAAGAAGAAATCGTGTGAATTACCTGAGATGTCACCGGTGTCATATCATTCCTTATGTACGTAAAAGTCTCAAACAATGGTTACTTTCGTGTATTTGACTTTTATGATGACAATGATTTTATTTTCAGTGTTCAATCAGTCAGTGCCTCTGGTTCCGTGGAACTGTGAGCAAGCGTCTATATGTAAAGACTTGAAGTTCCTACAGCTGCTGCATAAGCTGGGCTTCCATATGCCAGTTGATTCCGGAAAAGTATTTATTCGGATACCTCATTTTTGGACCGCTGACTTTATTTATGAAGTAGCAACTAAAATTTCACCTGTTGACAACTGTAAGTAATTAATGTTTTAAATGTAGAAAATTTACCTTATTCAGGTGGAATGGAATGTGTAGAATGAATATTGGTGAATGTACCTTTATTATTTTAATCTTATTAAATTATTAATTTACAGCTAAGTTGAAGTTTTCTTTGGACGAGGTTATGGATGGTACAATATATTCATCTCAGCAAAACAGCTTTGTGACGGCGAATCTTACGAGCGACGTGACTATGGTTGAAACGCCAGACAATTTTTATCAAATACACAAACAAAAACATTTCGCCACCATGGTCAACTTTACGCCAATGTAAATATTATTTATATAATGTATAGTTTATGTATATTTAATGACCTATAAATGATAAGTAAACAATATATTTCCGAATTACATAAAAATGACATATGTCAGGTCTGGAAGAAATGTACCAGCCGCTTCTCTTCCCCCGCAGATCGAGGGAATGAGCGAAAATGCAAATCAAATTTATAGGTGATGCGGATAGTAATCCGTCACTATTTTGATTCCTTTTTCCACCTTTTCGCCCAAAATCACGCTAAAAGTCGCCTTTAGTCTTGCGTCCCTGGGCTCTCTGTTTAGAACCGCAATACTCAAAATGCTCTGTCTGCCCCATTAGGGATAAAGACGTGATAGTATGTATGTACATTTGTATGTATGTATAAAGTAAGTAGTAATTCAAATATCTGAATTATTTTGTATTTTTCCATTTTCAGGCCTGGATCATCGTTTAACTCTGTAAACGAGGAAATGACAATACGAAACTGGCTGGAAGTTGTTCAAAAGTCACAAGAATATAAAATGTCTCTGGAAATGGGAAGGTAAATGATGTCGAAAACTCTATTCCTACATGGCTATCCTGCAGTCGGTTTAAAAATTGGTATAAACTTTTCTTTGGTTTGCAGAAAAACCAAGTGTCCCATGTTCAATACTCGCACTCATACGTATCGTATAGGTTATGGTGCGGCACCATAACTTATAATTCCCATATAGCCTTTATGGCCTATGTAGCCCATGTAATCTATACTACATGACTTGGGTCACCCTGAGTGGTCTACATGACTTTGCAAGAACGAGCCTGCTGTTACTCTGTCCTATTGATGTGTCATATTGAAGCATTATAATAAAGACCGGACGGTTTGATTATTTTAAAGTACATTATACATTACGATATAAGTGCGTTATGGTGGTTATAACACACTAGGCGGAGTTTGCGCCCGAGCCGCAGGCGACGGTGTAATAGAGCCGAGTGTGTTTAACCAATATACGCACGTATCGTATGACGTTTTTCAATGCACTTGCGAGGAAAAAAAATAAACTGAAAGTTTTGATTTTAAATAAACTCAACCATAAAACTGTGATGCACAATGTTATTTTCCCGCCGACTTACTTTTTAAATCAGCGCGGGGCGCTGCCTACTGGCTGGCGGCGTGCGGCGGCCAGTTCCAACTTTGAAAAAAATCAAATAGTTCGGTTATAGAACTTTACTATTTGCTTTCATAACGCACGCGTGTTTTATGAGCTGCTTTATATACCTATCTAAAACCGGTGAAATTAGAACCACTTGACGAGCAAGGGTATTCAAAATAGTTTTTATCACACTGCTGTCTCATTTTGGGCATATTTCAAACTGCGCGGACATTGGTTATAATGTCTGATTGTTTAATGACGTGGTCCATGACATATAATATTTTTTAATTTTTTTCAGTTGCGTGGTCGAAAATAATGGAAGAGTTGACTCTATGGACGATGAGATGCAAGGGACGGAGGCGTCGATAACAGTGACCCCCTTACCGTCACTCGATACCACGCGGGAAACGCCCACTCCCATGTCGGGCTCCTCGCTCGTCCTGCCAACTATTATGAACGTCAAGCAGGACAACTCCAACTTTAACCTCGAGTCAGAGTATTACAATCATAGGTAGGTATTACAGCTGTTTGAGAAATTGATGCAAAGTAGGTAGGATAGTAAAACTCGGCTCGATATTACCAAATCAGATTACACCTAAACACTATTTAAATAGTAGATTGTGCTACAAGGGGCTAAAGTAATATTTTGAAAGCGAGGGCGCTATTTTGAATCCAGAGCGAAATGAAGGATTCCACAGTTGAATCACGAGCGGAGCGATTGATTCTACGGTGGAATCCTGAGTGTAGCGAGGGATTTATGTATATCGCCCGAGATAAAAAATTTACCGTACCCGAGTACCACACTCTACTTTTCATCTCCATCTATGAGAAAAACTAGCACATACAAAACAGAATATAAAGAACAGTAGAACACCTACAATACCTAACAGCTTTCAACCGATAATTTAATACTAACCTTTGTTTGATGTCGTTTTCATACAATAAATACTAAGAAATATTTTTTCGAAGACCACCAAACCAACTTAAGATAAAATGTTCACTCATAACTTTGTTTGCGTGGTCCTTCATATCTTTTTATTTTTATACGTAAACTTGATAACTATTAGCTTAAAGGTTTTCTATTGGCTTAAACTCACGAAAAAGTATTCACATTTACATAAATAATTACATTTCATTACAAATAACCTAAAACTTCTGTAATTACTTGAATCAAAGGGAAAAATTGCGCTTTTTAATTATATTTATTTCTTTTTCCGAGCAAAGAACATTAAAAAATTTTACCTACATTCATCCATGTTGAAGACGATATGTATTCCAAATTTAAATAATCACGAAGTCTGTGCCAGTTATATTTTATTTTAAAACAAAATTCTTTTTTTTAGCTGGACTGCCAACATTATTTTTGATTCTACATAGATTAAACTCGTGTTCTGTTTTCGAATTGGTTTTAATCCCTAGAGATCTTCTTTTTCACGTTTTAGTCCCGAGAGAATAACCAGTAACTTTAGCTCCAAATGTTTTGGGATGAAAACATAGTTTTTTGAGTAGATGAGATGTAAAATATATTTATACTATTTTATTGAAAATATCCTCGTATGATCCTAATTAAGTTTTTTTTATCCGTCTGTCTTTTGCATAATATAGTACATGTTATAATACTATTTGGGAGTCTAGTCTAGATTAGGTAAATCTAATTTAAAACAATAGCACTAGACTGGTGTATGTACGTTTGTAATGAGAAAACGGCATTGATATTTTAATATCCCTCGTATCTATATTTGGTTACAGGGTTATTATATCTAACACGGAGGACTTGCTTTGACCTCTTGACTAAGTAGTATACTTGCTGTACCTTTAGTTTATTACGTAGTTGAAATTGCTCTCCACGAGTCAAATCACACTAATATTATAAAGGCGAACGTTTGTGAGTGTGTATGTTTGTTACTTCTTCACGCACAAACGGCTGGACCAATTTTGATAAAATTTGGCCTGCAGGAAGCTGAATCCCTGGATTAACATATAGGCAAATTTTTAAAAATACTGCGCGTAACACCGCAAGTTGCAGCTAGTATAATATAATTATCTATTTAACAACTGAAAAAAAAAGCCATTTAATGTCAGCATTTTTCTTTATATGCAAGTTTTGATCTTCAATAGGTACTTTGATATGTATTAATTTTTGTTTTAGTTTGTGTGAAACTGCCTCCGTTGCCTCCGATTTGACCAGGATGTATGTTTCGGACGAAGATGAAAAAGAAGTGCAGTTGCGTCCGGTCATTGACGTCAGTCCCCTGCTGGAAAATCGGTTTTCAAGCATTTCTGACAGTGACATTGCGGAAAAACGGCCACGATTACTTTAATTAATTTTCACCGCCATTTTAGATACTTAGTAGTAGGTATGTGTTTGTTACGTCACGCTTAAAGTTAAAATAGATTGTATACGAGTTGGGTTGACAAAGTACGTAATAATAACATAACTGTTTATGAAGAGCAGTTTTTTCTAATTAAAATAAGTTGAACTCAAATATAGTGATCGGCGACTTTTTGCCACAATTATGTCTAAAATACATTTATTACAGAGAGAATTTGAGTTTCGAAATATGTAATTATATTTACTGTTTCTAGTAATTTTAAATAATATTAAGAGAATGATTAAATAATTACAAAGAGAATTTATGAGTTTCGAAATGTGTAATTATATTTACTGTTTCTAGTAATTTTAAATAATATTAAGAATGTTTATAGAATTATTTATATGTTCAAATCTTTAAGTATTAACACATCCTTTATCCTGTTTTTCCATCGTATCTTTATCTATTATCTCAGATACATTGTTTCTATTTTGTAAGTTCTGTTTAATGTTGTTAGTTGCTATGTGTCTACCATGGAATTTTATATTAAACTTACTATGTGTTATAAAATAAATGGATTTACGTATGTAACAAAATTGTGTATAATTTATTTAAAAAATTAACAATAAAACATTCTACACATCTAGCAACAACTTAGTTCATTAGATAAATAGGTTTTGGTTATATTCATATTTACAAAAGTAGATTCCAAAAGGTGCACAGTGTACCTACACTCATTCAGACACGCATAAGTAAGCACACTAACATTTAATTCAGGCAGACGTTATCCAGGTTTCATGCAACCAGCTAATGGTAATGATAACCATTGGAGGCCCCATTACTTCCTTTACTGAGCTGGTGATTCTTCAAATAATCCTTTATGGCCATATCATAACTTCTGGATTCAGCAGATTCGGCACCTTCGTAGCCGTAATAATTAGATGGGCCATTGCCGTAAGAATTTCCATCGTTTTCAGAGGAATCGCCGTGAAAGTTCTGCTCGTGGCCAGAATTGAACCCATTAAAAGATTGGCTCTGGGGGCCAAAATGTCCAGTGGAAGAAGACTCGTGTGCAGGCGCTTCCTGTACTTGATAAGAGTTTTCATGACCACCTAGTTGGTGGCCGCCTTGGAATCCGCCGTATCCGGAATCTGCGTTGCCGGAGTCGTGTTCCGCATGGTCAGATTTAGTATGAACAATGTGGGGCACTTTAATGATTTGTGGGACTGGAACGGGGTAAGGCTTCGAGATCGGCACGGGGTACGGGACCTTTTCTCTCACTTTCACGGGATATGGCACAGGGATCTTTACGGCAATGGTTTTGGTGATCTTTATCACCTTCACTGGTGTTTCCGGGATTTCCACGTGTTGGCCAAGGTTTTCTAATTCTGTTTCGTAGCCTTCTACGGGTATCGTATGGGAATGTTCTGATGCGTAGCAGTAGTACGTGCAGCAAAGTAATACTATTAATTTCTGAAATAAAAACAAAGCATGTAAATAGGTACTAAGTATTTACAGAACCTTTTAAAATTCTAGATATAGGTACTTCGGCATTAGTAGGTACCTACCCACTTAGATAGAAATGTAGCCATAACCAAAACAAATAGTGACTAGCTCTAATAATTTTAATATTGTTACTTGAACTATTATGTATTCTGTGATATTAAATGATTACGCATATCAAAAACACCGGAGATTGAATTAGTTACATAAAATGTTATATAATGATTGGTAATTTCCGTATACCAAACAAACAAAACAAAACTCAAACCGGCAATACCGGCATTGCGCTTAAACTAGGGCGTTGGAGTTGATATTTTTACTAACCAATATCTCCATTGTGTCTCGGTGAGCGCACGACCACAGCACTTAAAAAACTATCGAGCTACAAGTGTATTGAGGGCCTTTTATATGGCGCATTCTCTTTTCGGAGAGACGGGCCGAGTCGCACCATTTACTTTCTTCGTTCAGCAGTCACTTGCAAGTTCAGGCCGGTAGCGATGGAAGTCGGCCACTTTAATGACTCCGTTGCAACATCCTTTGTAGTTGGTTCTTATTGGCTTCATTGTTCCAAAAACTTACCGGAAGCTCGGGAGCAATGTTTTATGGCAGGTTGGATATAGAACCTAGTAACTACCTAAGTAGGTACTACAAATTGTCCACTCTGTAGTGCGACCTCGGTTAACACTCTTTTGATTAGGTAACACGAAACATTGGTAAACGGGTCATTTAAAAAAAAGTACCTACCTGTGACTAACATGCCATAAGTAGTAAATAAACTTTTTTTAAATATCAATACCTGTATTTTACTTCAATGACATCATCATCATTTCAGCCGCATAACGTCCACTGCAGGACATAGGCCTCTCCCAACGATTTCCAAAATGACCGATCTAGAGCGGCCTGCATCCAGCGCTTTCTAGCGACCTTATTCCGGTCGTCAGATCACCTTGTGGGTGGGTGTCCTACGCTTCGCTTGCCAGTACGTGGTCGCCAATCGAGAACCTTTTTGCCCCATCGGCCATCGGTTCGTCGCGCTATGTGTCCCGCCCACTGCAACTTCAACGAACTAATCCGCTGGGCTATGTCAGTGGCTTTTGTTCTCCTACGAATTTCCTCATTTCTGATTCGATTACGTAGGAAAACACCTAGCATAGCCCTCTCCATAGCGCGTTGAGTGACCTTGAGCCTTCTTGTGAGACCCATAGTAAGGGACCACGTTTCAGAGCCATAAGTCATCACTGGTAACACACATTGATTAAACACTTTCGTCTTGAGGCACTGAGGTATTTTGGACGAGAAGACACTGCGTAGCTTCCCGAACGCTGCCCAACCGAGTCGGATTCGTCGAAAGACCTCTTCCTCGAAGCTGGAATTTCCTGCCTGGATCAATTGACCCAGGTACTTATACTCGTCTACAACTTCGAGTGCGGAGCTCCCAACACATACAGGTAGAGGCGCGACATGGACATTCGACATCACTTTCGTTTTGTCCATGTTCATTTTTAGGCCCACCTGTTGGGAAACTCGATTTAGGTCTCCAAGCATAGTACTTAAGTCTTCCATCGATTCTGCCATGATAACGATATCGTCGGCAAATCGAAGGTGAGTGATATACTCGCCATTGATGTTGATGCCAAATCCTTCCCATTTTCATAGGTAGTTATAAAGCTGAAGTATTACCAGCATAAAATAATTCGTGCGGAAACTACATACTTTTTGAGAAGAAAAATCAAAATCAAAAATTGATTTTTTTTAAATATCTTCTAAACTGTTAACAATTGTTATTTTATAAAAAGCCTTAAGAGCTCATAATTGAATGGCGCATCATACTAGAAATAAATAGTTGAAAAAAAAGTAACAAAGTATAAATAAATAATATTTTTCATTTTTCGGTCCCTCCGGAACCGCGAACTTTAAGAATTTTTTTCTCGAAAACTATCCATATTTGAATAGGGGTTACTTCTAGACAATTGCTCAGTATAACAAACTACGTCAACCTACGGGGTCAGTTAAAAATGTCCGGTCCGAAGGGTCTTTGGAATACTGTGGCACGGCCCATGTTTCGATCGAATCGAAGGCTTTTTCATAGTCCGCGAACCCTAAGCATAACGGCCGGTTATACTCCGTCGTCTTCTCTATAACCTGCCGCAGCGTGTGAATGTGGTCCGTGATGCTAAAGCCTTTACGGAAACCGGCTGGAACGCATCAAACCTGTTTGCGAGACGATTCATGATGACCCTTGAAAACAGCTTATATACGCGTGACTCAGAAGCGTGACAGGCCTATAGTTCTTCAATAAAGTGTTATCACCCTTTTTGAAGAACAGGACCACCACGCCCCTGTTCCACGCTTCTGGCTTTACGCCCTCGAGCAGAACGGAATTAAAGAGCCTCTGAAGGACTTTCAGTACCGGCGTTCCGCCCACTTTCAGTACCGGCGTTCCTCCCGCTTTTAGAAGCTCTGCTGTGATTCCATCCTCGCCCGGCGCCTTGTTGTTTTTAAGCTGTTTAAGGGCCATCCTAATCTCGTACAGGCTGATGTCCGGGATATCTTCGGTATAGTGTCGGGTCAGCTTGGCTCTTGGGTCTTTAGCCATTTGTTCGCTGGGTTGAGAAACTGAGGTATATAGCTGTCCATAAAACCTCTCGATCTCCGCTAGAACCCCTTCCTTTGTCGACACCACGCCACCGTCCTCCGTCTTCAGCTTCATCAATTGGCTTTGCCCAACCGACATAGCCCTTGCGAACACTTTGGAGCCTTTGTTCTGCTTGATCGTCTCCTTAATATATTTTGCATTAAATGAGCGGATAATCGTGTCGCAAGGACTTTTGTATACGTCTATTGAGCTGCCGATATGATTCAGCATCTTCGGAGGTCTGCAGCGGCCTTGATCGTCGCTCTGCCATTAAGTCTAGGGTCTAAGCAGAGATTTTCAGAGGTTTTCGTTTGGGGCGGGACCTAAACACCTTCGATCCCGCCGCTTTGACAGCTTCTACAAACCCTTGGTTTATCTCGTCCACTGTAACGCAATCCTGGAGGCCTTCGAAGCGATTCGATAGTTCAAGCTGGAAGCCTTCGGAGTTTTCGATCTGGACCTGCGACGATCGGAGCGTCGACTTCATCAGCCGCGACCTTTCGACTTTGAGATCAATATTCACGATGCCTCTTAATATTCGGTGATCGCTCCCGGTTTTGATCCGATTGATCACGGAGACATCGTTGAATATTCGTCTCTTTGTCGTAAGGATGAAGTCGATTTCGTTTTTAACAAGAGGCTGGTTCTTCTTCACTGGACCTATTCAGGTCCACTTTCTTTGCGGTGGCTTCTTGAAGAAAGAGTTCATCGCAAAGAGTCCCTCTTGCTCCAAAAAATCAGCCAGCCTACGTCTGTTGTTTCGCACTCCGTATCCCAAGTTTCCCAGCCTAAACTCTCCATCGCCTCGCTTGCCCAGTTTTGCGTTGAAATCCCCCATCCTACTGATGTCCTCATACACTTCATCCACCTCTTCATCGGAGTGATCTTCAGTTGGCATATATACCTGTATGACCTTCAGCGAGTATTTTTTAGATACTCTGAGTTTCAGGTATACCCTGCTAGAAACACTCTCGATGGTTGTGACGTTGTTAATGAGGGACTTGTGGACGAGAAACCCGACACCATGCTGGGACTTCTTTTTGTCTCCTTCCCGGTGATAGAGTAGGTTACCAGACTCTTATAGGGTTGTCGTGCCCTCGCCCTCTCTTCGGACTTCAGACAACCCCACAATGTTCCACCGTAACCTACTCATTTCTTCTTCCACCCCAGCTAGTTTCTCGTCAGTCCTCAATGTGCGGAAATATATATATATTTTGTGTGTTACCAGGGCCAGTCGTCGACGGGAGTGGTAGCCGGATCTCTGCCCGAAATTCTTAGAACCCCCTGCCCCGCCGTTAGCATGACCGCTACCGGAGCCAGGAATCTCGGGGCTGCCGGGGACCGGGGGCCTGGTCAATTTTTGTACCTCCATTGGGGGGGTTTTAGCCATACTCGACACGCTTGACAGGCGGGTTGGCGAGCGCAGTTGTGTCACGATATAGCTTCCGACGCTGCTGCCCATCGGAAGCCTGTTTTGGTGTTCGTGATGAATGTATCCTTTAGTCGCCTTTTACGACATCCACAGGAAGACTTAGAATGGTCCTATTCTACTCTGCCGGAAACCACGCGGCGATTACTTCAATATGAGTCTCGTTTATTGTAAGGCCGAGTTTACACTAGCAACAAAACCTGTTTGAAAAAAAGAAACGTACGTATAATGCAATGTAAAGAAAGGAGAAAATCAAACGTTTTTATTACAGTTCTAGTTAGTTCCAGTCTACATTTTAATAAAATGGTTATATTATATATATATATATATATATATATATATATATATATCGGCCGTGCTCTACATAGGTACTGTGGTAACATGATGATATAACACTTCGCCTTGTAGTGAAACGCACTGTTATTCACATGTATATTTTTTTCACTTATTACCGAAGTTTCGAGACAACAAACAAATTGACACTACCATTAAAAATAGCGGAGATTTTGGTAGGCATTAAGCATAGATCACTGTGCCAGTTATAAAAAATGAGCTTCAGGTGTTATAATGATACAAAAAGATTCGAAATCGACCGTAATATTCTGAGTACTTAGTAACTCACTTGTTCATAATCTTGGACAAATTAAAATATATCCTATTCTATTTTTATAACACCACAAAGAATAATATAATTTTGAATAAAAAAAAAGAAAAAAAAAGACAGTGCTAAAACCACAGACTACTCAACCTACAAGACCACGCTTTGCCGAGGCCCGGCGCTCGCCATGCCTAGGTTATATCATAACCTATGAGCGGCCCCGCCCCCTTTTTGCTCTTTATTCTGCGACTAACACTTGATGCGTGAACAATGTGTGTGCTCTTAAAGAAAAATTAAATTCAGTATTTAAAATGCCGAATTGTACTGTGAAACTATGTCGAACGTCAAGTGCAACTTCCAGTCTCATGAAAGACGGCATTACATTTCACCGGGAAGTATTAATAACATAGAAAAACTGTGATAACATTTTAGAAATATAATTTCCAGAAAAACATGTTCCCTTATTTTTAAAAGGGTACCCGTTGATGTCTTTTTTAAAAGTCTCTTTCTCTCTTCATTTGATTAGCATAGTGCCGGACCTGACGGGACGCAAGTGCGCCGCGCAACTTGCGTCGCGTTACGCGCTTACATAGCATTTCATACAATTTCTACCAATCGTTCACACGACGCGCAAGTTGCGCCTCAACGCAACTTGCGCTGCGTTACGCTTGCTCGCACGCGCCTGCACAGAGATAGCGTAATGTTAAAAAGCGGGACAAAAATGTTTTGAAAAACTTATTTTTGAAATACAAAACCGACCTTGTCTATGGGACTCTTTCAAAAATGGAGGCATTTCACCATATTCTCTCCATACATCGGTTGTCTGGAAGAAATTTGCATTTAGCGATCTGACCGCCCATGCTACATTTTAACTATTTTTATTTTTGATCTACAATAAAGTATTGCTTACTCATTATGTTGGGTACCGTTACATTTTTTTTCTCGTAATTTAAAATAAGCACCATGGACCCGATGAATACCTTTACATTTTTTTCTCGTAATTTATAATAAGCACCATGGAAGTTTAATAAGTATAAAAGTTGAATGAGGTATTCCACTTAGGGCACCCGTCTGAATGGCATCTGCGCGAATGAAACCTAGTCTATTCTACGAAGGGCACCTACTTTTGACCACGAAGTGTATTTATACATCAGCAGCCTAGTGATGGGATTTAAATATTTTAATTCTTATCTATATATATATATATATATATATATATATATATATATATATATATAAAAGCGAAAATTACTCATTCACTCACTCATCATGAAATCTCGAAAACTACCTAGCTAATGAACATCAAATTTGGCAGGAAGGTAGAGTGTGACTAGGAGACGCACACTAAGAACAGCAGGCGCCTGCATACATTTTCGCCGCGCCGTAGAAAGAGAGAGGGATACTTTCTCTCCTACGCCGCGCCGCGCGTCTTACGATTTTTCGATCAAGTCACGTGTCCTGACGCTCTGACGCGAGTTTAACATTTTTTACCCATACCAAAAATAGTGTACAACGCCGCTAAAGAAGTTTTCACTTCAAAAATAAGTTTTGCAAACCTTACTGTGTTATATACAAATGAAAGGTCTCGTAATTAGGATCTCAAATATATTTTTTCTATTATTGTAAAATAAATAGTTTTGATTTTATTCATGAAAAAAGACGAATATTTACCATTTGCCCCCGATCTCCGAAATAACTGATCCTAAAATTTTGAAAAAAGTACAAAATATAGTTCATTGCTTGTAGATTACAAAACAAATAATAAAAAAATTCTATCTATTGAAAATGAAGTGGTAAGCTCAAAATACGTTCACTTACAGAAAATTTATGGTATTGTACAGAACCCTCCTCCCCGGGTTCAACTCGCACTTGCCCGGTTTTTAGGGTTCCATTGTAAACAATATAGTTTCGTCATGTCTGTCTGTCTGTCCATCCGCGGTTTTACTCAGAGACTATAAGTACTAGAAAGCTGTAGTTTGGTATAGGTATGTATATTAATCATGCCAAAAAAGTGGTAAAATAAAATGTTGGGAACAAAAAAAATTTACATTTCTTGACCAAACCAACGTGTGGGTTATTGTTGAAAAGGGATTTTAAAAATATTGTAAGCTTGTAAAATTCATTTTTTGATTACGGAATCCGTTTTTGAAATATTTGGTTTTATTATGCAAATTTTTATTAGAGTAAGTGTCCCCCGCCCTCTATCTATTAAACGGTTATATATGGACATGTGAAAAAATTAACAGTAGTTGTATATAATTATAACGAAGTTTGAAGGAAAAAATATCAGAGCTAAGTAGGGTTTAGAAATTAAAAAGTTTTAAGCTACCAACTTATAAAATGTACTCGGAAAAGTTCATACAAATTCAATAAAAGGTACCAGACGGACAGCGGAGTCTTAGTAATAGGGTCCGTATTACTAAGACATCGCTGTCCGTCTGTCCGTCCGTCTGTCTATCTGTCACCAGGCAGGATCTTATTAACCGTGCGTGATAGCACGGGTGATAGATAGACAGTTGAAATTTTCAGATAATGTATTTCTATTGCCGCTATGACTAAAAACAGAATAAAATAAATATTTCAGTGGGCTCCCATACAACAAAGGTGATATTTTATAGATTAATGGTACGGAACTCTTTGTGCTCGAGTCCATCTCGCACTTGGTTCCATTAAGACAATGATTGTCTTCATTCTGGCAAAGCCATTGATAGGAAAGCCTTCTTAAACAGTTAATTGTCTTAGTGGAACCCAGTTGGACAATGATTGTCTTCATTCATACAACGCCATTGACATGACAAACCACTAAGCCAATTTACTGTCTATATTCAAACGAAGCCATAGGCAGGATAAGCCACTAAGATAATGATTGTCTTAATTCAGACAAAGCCATTGATAGGACAATCCACTCAGACAATGATTATTTTCATTCATACGAAGCCATTGACAGAAAAATCTACTATGACAGTGATTGTCTTTATTCAGACAACGTCATTGACAGGACAATCCACTAAGACAATATTGTCTTTTAGCCAGCTAAATTGACCAAATAATCTGTGTGCGTCATTATGTACTTAGCGCATCTTGCGCGGGTAAAGCGGCCACACGGAGCGTGAGTTGCGCGGCGCAACTTGCGCTGTTACGCGACGCAACTTGCGTCCCGTCTGGTCTGGCACAGGTTGTCTCGTTCTGTCTATTTGATAGTGACGAGACACAACGTAAATATAAGGAATTAATTATCGACAACATTTTAACTATTTTGTTTTAAAATTTATTTTATTATATAGATAAACAAAAAGTATATATCTATGTATTTTAGACTGCTTGATATTTAAATCTGGTTTATATACAAGATGGCCCCTATTAAATAAGTGTAATGATTACACGGTTTATGTATGTAGTTTTGTATATTTTTATGCATAGTATATATCATCATCATCACATCAGCCATAGGAAGTCCACTGCTGGACATAAGTCTCCCCAAAGGATTTTCAAGACAATCTATATTGGAAGCGGCCTGCATCCATTATTTTCTTGCAACCTTGCTGCTCCCTATTAAAGAAGTGTAATGAATACAGTTTATGTATGTTATGTATGCATATATATATCACCATCATTACATCAGCCATAGAAGTCCACTGCTGGACATAGGTTTCAACACAACAACAAATATATAACATTATATAATGTAAAATAATACCGTGTTTAGACGATTGCGATTACTTTATTTCACGTGTGTTTTAACTATATTATAACAAAACAAGAATTAGTGTTTGTGCATCGACCTTATTTTTTTGCTGATGATGTTACTATATAACAGAAATAAACATTTATTTTTATTTTTCCATTTTATCGTAAACTCAACGGTGTTTATCGATATCAAGACAAAGTCACCATCACTATGGAGTTACCAGTGACATGTACCTGCTATCGTTAGGGTCGAAACAAACGAGACGCAAGTTGCGTCGCGTAACAGCGCAAGTTGCGCCGCGCAACTCGCGCTCCGTGTGGCCGCTTTACCCGCGCAAGATGCGCTAAGTACATAATGACGCACACAGATTATTTGGTCAATTTAGCTGGCTAAAAGACAATATTGTCTTAGTGGATTGTCCTGTCAATGGTTTCGTCTGAATGAAGGCAATCATTGTCTAATTGGATTATCCCGTCAGTGGCTTTGTTTGAATGAAGACTCATTGACATGGCAATCCACTAAGACATTAAATTGTCTTAGTGAATTGACATGTCAATGACGTTGTTTGAATGAAGACAATCACTGTCATATTAGATTTTTCTGTCAATGGCTTCGTATGAATGAAGATAATCATTGTCTAAGTGGATTGTCCTATCACAATGGCTTTGTCTGAATTAAGACAATAAATTGGCTTAGTGGTTTGTCATGTCAATGGCGTTGTATGAATGAAGACAATCACTGTCCAACTGGAATCCACTAAGACAATTAACTGTTTAAGAAGGCTGTCCTATCAATGGCTTTGTCAGAATGAAGACAATCATTGTCTTAGTGGCTTATCCTTTTAATGGCTTCATATGAATGTAAACAATGAAGTATCTTAGTAAATTGTTCTTCCAATGGCTTCGTCTTAGGGAAGACAATGAATTGACTCAGTATATTGTCCTGTCAACGGCGTCGTATGAATGAAGATAATATTGTCTTGTGGATTGTCCTGTCAATGGCTTTGTCTGATTGAAGGCAATCATTGTCCAAATGGATTGTCCTGTTAATGGCTTCATCAGAATAAGTACAATGAATAGGCATGACGAATGAAAAAATATATTTTGCCTATATAATAAATATATTAAAAATATTGTACGTTTATTTTTTCTTTTCTCTGAGAAACAAAAAGTTAAAAAGATACAGCGCATTAAAATTTCGTATGACATCATGGCGAGGTGCGATTTTTACTTAACGGTGACGTCGCAAGCTCCCACTCTGGAAATTTGATGCTCCGTGTCTTTAAGAATTTTTACTTTTTTGGTAAACTGAAAATATGGGTCCATTATTTTTATTTAATCTAAAAAACGGATTATAATCATGGTACGTTATTTACTTTTTGTTATTTTATTTCAACAAACTTATATCTACATATCTTTTATCTATATATCTTTGCAGGTAATCATACCTTTTTCACCCTGTCGTCACCCCTATTATCTCAATATATTTTTCTGTCCATGGCGTCGTATGAATAAATACGACTATACCTAATATATTAATAAAAACTAAAATATAACATAGTAGGTAGGTAAAAGTACAAAATATAAACACAAATAAGATACATAAACAAAGGTAAGTAAGTTATAAATACCTAACCTAGATGGCTGATAAGTACCTACCTAATTATTACTAAAATGTGGTTTAGAAAAAAAAGTTGCGTCCTAATAAGGGTAACAAAAAAAGTATAATTAGTTTTTTTTTTAATTCCGAATGGCTGAAATATGCTATTTTATTAAATTAAATATTAAGACGATTTGCCCGCTTTTTCCTATTTTGAAAAATTTCAATAATTTGAATTTTCCCGAAAGTTCTACATAATTTTTGAAACTTCTTACAAAATTTCACAAGAATCGGTTGAGAAATGCGATTTTTAGGCGAGAACAGCCGGACAAAAACATTTAAGGCCAATCTCGAAACTGAGACGCTTCGCACATTTTGCTCGTTCGGTCTATTATTTGTTACCCTACCCTACCTCTTCCTACTTCCTAACTGTGGGAGTTACGAGTTTGGTCATCCCGGTCCTTTGAAAAGCTTGCGGGGGGTGATTTACAGACAGATTAATGCCCTTAGACCTTCGACCATAACCTTAGACCATACTCGAAGACTATAACCTTATGGTTATAGTCTTCGAGTATGGTCTAAGGTTATAATTTATATTAACACATGATATGATATTTATGTTAAGGTTATGATATATATTAACACATGATAATGAAATATGTTTATATTACTTTCATTACCTAGTGAGGTGCCTATCTACTAAGTATGTAATAATATGAACTTGGTAGGTATAAACATAACTGCCTGGACTTTATCTACCAAAAATTTATAATAAACATTCAAACATTCGAAACTCTTTAAACATTTGCCAAAAATTAAACTTTCACACTGCACGTACATATCAGAGGGACCTACCTATTTTTAATAACGTTCATTGCCGGTTGATTTCTTATCAGAAATCGGCAATAAGCGGCAAAAGGATACCTATGTACCTAATACAGCGAGATGAAAAATGAAACTGAACGAGCCGTAACGTAACCAAAGTAACACATACGACGCCGCGGCGACACCAGGCACACAGCCAGGCAAGAGCGAAATAGAAAACTGTCTATCGCGTGTCGGTGTTTGCACAAAGAGTTCAAAAGTACCGCTTTCGTTCTCGACTGTCGTGGACGGCTATTAGAAAAGCCGACAAAGAAGCTATACCGCGGACAAAGAGTACACACAGTACAGATGCGACAATTGGGTATTTTCCTAGGTCGATAATACATTATTAGGTATTGTTCAGAAAATAAAACGTTACAAAATAATGTTACTTGTCATTGATCATATACACTTTCCATGTGATTTTTTTATTTATTTATTTATTATTGCAGAAAAAAATATATTAAGAGCGCTATTTGACTCTAAGAAACTATGATGTCACCTGCCTTTATTTCATACAAATCCCGTAGAAAATGTTTATTTTGACGTTTAGATATATGCGTCCAAGTGCGAGATGGACTCGAGCACAAAGAGTTCCTTTACCTTTGTTGTATGGGAGCCCACTGAAATATTTATTTTATTCTGTTTTTAGTTTGTAGTCATAGCGGCAATAGAAATACATTATCTGTGAAAATTTCAACTGTCTATCTATCACCATCACGCACGGTAAATAAGATCCTGCCTGGTGATAGATAGACAGACGGGTGGACAGATGGACAGCGAAGTCTTAGTAATAGGGACCCTATTACTATGACTCCGCTGTCCGTCTGGTACCTTTTATTGAATTTGTATGAACTTTTCTGAGTACATTTTATAAGTTGGTCGCTTATAACTTTTTAATTTGTAAACCCTACTTAGCTCTGATATTTTTTCCTTCAAACTTCGTTATTATTATATACAACTACTGTTAATTTTTCACATGTCCATATATAACCGTTTAATAAATAGAGGGCAAAATTTACAATTTTTTCAAGGGACACTTGACTCTAATAAAAATTTGCATAATAAAACCAAATATTTCAAAAACGGATACCGTAATCAAAAAATGACTCAAGCTCACAATATTTTTAAAATCCCTTTTCAACTATAACCCACACGATGGGTTAGTCGAGAAAAAAAAAGAGTTAGGTACTTTACTTGTATGGGAGCTAACCAATTTTTTTGTTTCCAATATTTTATTTTACCACTTTTTTGGCATGATTAATATTCATACCTATACCAAACTACAGCTTTCTAGTACTTATAATCTCTGAGTAAAACCGCGGATGGACAGACAGACAGACATGACGAAACTATAAGGGTTCCTTGTTTACAATGGAACCCTAAAAACCGGGCAAGTGCGAGTTGAACACACGTGAAGAGGGTTCCGTACAATACCATAAATTTTTTGTAAGTGAACGTATTTTGAGTTTTCCAGTTCATTTTCAATTGATAGAATTCTTTTATTATTTGTTTTGTAATCTACAAGCAATGAACTATATTTTGTATTTTTTTTTTTTAAATTTTAGGCTCAGTCATTCGGAGATCAGGGGCAAATGGTAAATTTTCATCTTCTTTCATGAATAAAATCAAAACTATTTATTTGACAATAAATAGCAAAAATATATTTGAGATCCTAATTACGAGACCTTTCATTTGTATATAACACAGTAAGGTTTGCAAAACTATTTTTTTTATTTCCTAATTTGTCCCTCGAAAATGAACCTTATTAAAAAAACACAAAACGACGGGTTGCACTCCGGGAGTGCCGGCAGAAGTGAAAACTTGAATATTAACGTTGTGCATTTTTGATATTTTGGAATGGTAAGGGAATAATTTTGCACGAATTGCTTTAATTATCAGTATATAAGTTCTATCATTTATGAGGTAGAATATAATATTCATTTATTGCGGTATCGTACACAAACATGACAATTTATATTACATTAAGTAAACACTTTATATACACAAATTTTACGAATACACAGCAGTGTGGCCACTACACAGACAGTCGAGCCATCAGCTGTCACTGTCACTATCCATGGATGCTCGTGGTACGCTGACATAAACTCACACGAACATCGCGCAAGCGCCCTGCGCCGCCTAAACGAAACAGCTGGCGCAGGCAAACATTTTCGCCGCGCCGTAGAAAGATATTTCAAGGGATACTTCCTCTCCTACGCTGCGCCGGCTGTCTACTCTCCATCCGTCTTACGAATTTTCGATCAGGGTCCCATGTCCTGACGCCCTGACGCGAGCTTAACATTTTTTACCCATAACAAAAAAAGTGTACAACGCCGCTAAAGAAGTTTTCACTTCAAAAATTTTATTTCCTTATTATTCCTGTAATTTAAAAGCAATAAACTATATACTGTATTTTTTTCAAATTTGTAGACTCAGTAGTTTCCGTGATCAGGGTAAATTTTCGTCAATTTTCGTCTTTTTTATGAATAAAAACAAAACTATTTATTTTATAATAATAACAATAATATGATTCTCATAAGGAGCCATTTTATTTGATAAATGACACGGTACCTTTTTTTAAATTTCCAAATTCCTTCCTCGAAAATGACCCTTTAAAAAATTTACTTTACACAACTGTGCTTGGGCCATATGATTACACCATTCTACCGAGTTTCACCTGATTTGGTCTAGAAGATTTAGAACAAATTGGATGTGACAGACGGACGGACAGACAAATGCACGGCTTGCATCTGTCTGTCCGTCCGTCTGTCCGAGTGATCCTGTAAGGGTTTCGTTTTTTTAATTTTTTGTTCGGAAACCTAAAAATATTTAAAAAATGTCCACATGGGTAAAGCTGTGGCCTGTGGACTACGGATAGTATTAATATATAAAGATATACTGGTGAAGTACTAAGTAGATTGAATGTGCAAAGTCATAAAGTTCTGAAATTAGTTATTTAACATTTTGTGTGTAGCAAAAACTAGACACAATAGTAAAACAATTTATTTATACCTGTAGGGTTACTACATAATGTTACGACGTCAGTCGTACGCGATGCGTGCACATGCGAGGCAATCCGAAACACATTTCGTCATGACGTCAGCGGTCGCTTTCGTACGTATTCAATGCGGACGCAACGACTTTGACAGATAAGCAGCAAAACGGTACTCGATTTGCGCCAAAATGTCTACTTGACAGCACGCGAGTCGTCTGAAAATGCCCCCCGACCCTTCCCGCTTCACCACCCCGCCAAAGTCACCTCTTTTAGTTACGCATTCGTTTCGTCCGAAACGGCTTTGGGCCTTTATTTGTTAGTTTCAGTTCAAAATTTTTATGTACCTACCTACCTATACAATTTATCAAGTCCAGCTGTAGGCTGTGGGTGAGCCGCTATTTTGCTGGACTGGAGTATAGTGAGTTTTGCACTCGACGGACTTGCGTTTAAGGTTATGATGTATAAGTCGATGGATTTAGCCTTTGAAGGAACAAGAAATAAGAATGCATGGAGCTCAGAGATGGATTGTTTCGCCTCCCTCATCGTCCGACTTGTAATAACTCCAAGCTCCAAGCCGATGGAATGTAAACTCATTATGAATTTAGATTAATTTTCTTTTGCGATGTCATTAAGTGTGTGGTTGGTATAGAACCTCTTATCGGTTACTATATTTTTACAGATATTAATTTGCTCTTGCATTTTATGGAACGGGCAGTTACAAGGAGGATGTGGCTATAGGTGCATCAGACTGAGTCTCGGTGTTTGCGGCAGGTGACAGTGTGGGTCTGTAGTGCATGCACACTATGGTGTATAGAGCCATAATGCTTTATTTGACAAAATAGCCATATAAATCATCCAGCGAAGAAGCTATCTAACAGGGTATGTCAATTGTACCTACATATGTAATCACTACACTTTGTAAGGTCTTACTAGGTGCTATTCCCTTTCTACTTGTTTTTAACATATCTACCTACATACATACATGTTGCATTTTTTTCTTATTTTATAGGAGATTTTGGACCAGATATTTAGTTTAACAAACCCAAACAAAATGCCCCATCGTAGACAAACTGGAACCCCTAATGAGATTAGATGAGGCCGCATACTATCAGCTCAAAAGCTTCATTATAAACCAAGATGTGGCTAAAATAATTATCAGTTGCTTGCGCAGGTCAGTACAATTTTTTTTCCCAATATGTAGTTAGGTCCAGAGCTGAAAAAAATTATGAATACATGTACTTTTGTTTTCCAATAGTACAAAAATATTTACTGACCTGGCATACAAGATGTAAAATTATACAAACACTTCAAGTGATGACTAAGAATACCTCCACCCCACGGTTAGGTTAAAAGTGACATTGTGCTCTTACGGCCATAGAGTCTGTTGTCTACCCCGTTAAGGATGAATATGTGATACTGTAACACTATACTACTTGAATTAATATTTTACAGGTTCACCCAAGGCATCAATGGCGAATGCAGCATGTTGAACTAACGGAGGGAGATGTACAGAGCAAGGCAGAAGAACTAATAACAATTACTAATTCAATCCACAATGTGATTACAATCAGCCAGGATTTGTGGGCTCCGACTGATAACATCCATGCAGTGTTTTAATATTATTGATATGTTTATAATACCATTTAAAATTAAGGAGTGGTAAATAAAACAATATATAATTTTATTAATATTTTAATTTTAATTTTATTCATGAATATAGCCACGATTTCTTTTAAATTTGTTTTTATTAATCTTTAGGCTAAGTTTTAGAATATGTTTTTATAAGTACATAAAAACATTATTCAAATGCCTACCTATTTGTGACGCAGGTACAATAAACCTACACAAATATATAAATAAATAGGGACAAATAACACAGATTCAGCTAGCCCCAAAGTAAGTTCGCGACTTGTGTTATGGGATACTACATCAACGATACTATAATTTATAACAAATACATATATAGATAAACATCAAAAACCCAGGCCAATTTGAAAAAGGCCATTTTCCAACTTTCCCTGACCGGGGATTGAACCTGGAACCTCTGGGTGGTAGACTAGCATGGTGACCACTACGCCACGGAGGTCGTCAAAACAGATAAAGCATTTTAAACCTACTTTAAGCATGATGGTGGGCGAGCAAAGGTGGAAATAGTAATATATACAGTGACATTGGCTACGAACTTGATTAAAACTCGCCCATTCCCTAGATCGGCTTTATAGTCTGTACAAGAAGAAAAGCATCAGCTACATTTCAAGCCTTTTCTTTCAGACCAGCATGTAAGAGCCTACACAACTCACTAAAACATCCTCTGCAAAAAGTAAAATTGAATTTGAAGACTTCTCGCACAAATTTAAACGAAGTACACATCCTACAAAAGATTTTCATTTGAGCTATGCAACCAATCTGATACACATGACTTGTGTTTTTAATATTTGTCTATTCTCTCTAGTAATTGCTAGCATTAAGGGTACCTAGTTTGAGTAATTACAAGAAATTCAGGCGTTGAAAATAATTTGCTTTATAAAAAAATCAACACTTTTACATCAAATAATAATATATTTGCATAGGTACAATGTATTGTCGCTTATGAAATACATTTTCCATCCATTGTATAGCTACTATTACAGTCATTCTCGAAATAAATTATCAAACACAAGCTTTCACAATTTGGAGGGTTACAAAATTCTTTTATTTTTTGGGATTCACTGAGAAGAGCGTATTTTTGGCATAGGTGACTTAGAGCAGCTGGAATGTTGTTCTGAGAAGTTCTTTGCTTTGCTAGTTGCTGAAGATGAAGGTCGTAGCGCTCCAAAGTTACTCGGAAGTAAGTATTAAACTGTAGAGGTTATATTTCGGCGTGAATCCTTCCAATTTTCGTTGGGTCTCAAAATTTGCCTTTTTTGGTTTGTTTGGTAACAATCGCCCCCTTTCGAAATAAAACTGGAGAAGTTTTCTTAAAATAAATGGAAATAAAAGTATATTACCCATAGGTTATGTTTATGTTTATATGTCATGTCATACAAATGTCATATTTGAAGTTGACATGTCTGTGATACGACTTTTTAATGTTTTTATGGCCATGGCCTCTATGTTATTGAGTCATACCGATTTTACAATACTGAAATAAATTACTTTTTATTATTATAAAAATGTTTTTTGGTTTATATTAACTTAAAATGTAAGAAAAGAAAGTAAACTTCTCGTATTTAATAACCAATCAAGATAAATTAATTATTTTTGAAAGTACCGTCATAGTACCGATAACTTTAGCAACAAAATTCACATCACCGGTATCGATGTGCGTTGTCTATGGGAACGAAAAGAATACGTGAGCAGGTATCGTCATCCAGGGAGTGGGTAGTAGGCACGACTCACGTTACGTCGGTTTCTTTCAGACGTGATTGCGTTGTATGATTATGGAGTAACCCCCGATCCGGTATAGCCACACACAAAAGGTTAAGATTTATAACAAGAAAACGATAAAATGTACGTTCCTCATCATTCTGCTTTCATTCTGCGCTCCCCGCTCCCCCGTCACTCTGAATAGGTAATAAACTGGGGCATCTCGCAGATCGCCTTGCACCTTAGCCGCCTCGAGTTTACGAAAACCTCACCTTAAGAAGAAATTAATTTTAGTACTTTCAATCAAGCCATTTAAGCTGAAGGGGGGGATGCTTAAAAAATATATAATTACACTCGAAACACATAACCCTTCTTTTGGTGCACTTGGATAAAAATGTTTTGCTGTGTAAATGTACTCATTGCAATTTTCTATGTCTACTGTCGCATTTGTACTGTATGAATCTGTCTGTATCTACTCTATGCCGGCGGCGGCTTTGACCTCTTCTAGTATTCGACGGCGGCAATCGAAAAAAGAAGGCGGTGCTTCTTTGATTCTTTTGAGTTGCACAAGCCGACACGCAGCCAACGACATGAACATACTTAAGGTGTTATTACACTATCCGATTTTAAAGAACTCTACTTAGCATCCTAACTAGGTAGGATGGTACGATGCGACACAAAAATGTGGAACAAAAATGGCGGACTTCAAAGCATTTTTGTACAAATTCTCGGCACGTAGGTTGAACCAAAATGGTGGTTATCGGCGCAGGTACAAATAATGCGCCGACGACGGCCGTTTTAGTTCAATTTACTTGTCGAGAATTTGTACAAAAATGCTTTGAAAACCGCCATTTTTGTTCAACTTATTTACGTCGCATTGTAAGTAGAGTTAGAATCGCTGGTGATTACACAATCTTTACTCGCATCCCAAATCGTATGCCATTTTTGAAAAGCGGAGTAGCCTAAACGATTTCCATACAAATAACCTATCGTTAAGCGACTCCACGTTTGAAAAATGGCACCAAAGATGCCTGATTGATTGATGATGATGATGATTTGCGTAAAAATATGCAAAAGTAACGAATATTTGATGGTTCATAACTTTTTAATGGCTTTTATAATTATTTTACTATTCTGTATCTGTACAGACAAAATGTATAATGAGATTAATGAGACATAACGATATCATGTTAAACTTTGCATGTACTGTATGTGTCAAACAGAAAAGGAAATCCCCTCCGAAATTTTATAGAAAAAGTATCGACTAGTTCACTCTTAAAATTGGATAGTGTAAAAACCACTTTACTTCTTTCTCGCTTTTACCTCGTGTTATGCCCCACACAGTGGTTTGGAAATCGGATTGCGTACACATAGAAATGAAATTTTGGTTTTTGTTTGGATTCTTTACTGATTCAACTGATGTATTCCACTAAGGCCACCTATCTGAATGGCACCTATACCATTCCACATAGGACACCTAATATTCGCAGGTGCTTTTCATGGACTTTTTATTTTTACATTTTTGTCCAAGAAGAGCACAGCAGATGCGAAATTGCCAATTGTTTTACTCGTTATGAATAAAATGTAAGTACTAGTATATTTTTAACTTTTTATTTAAATGACACCTAACACAATTCTTTTGTACTAAGTACATATGCGTAATTCGTATGGCCTTTGTTCTGACGGCCTCGGGCTCTGTTTATTCCGAATGTTATAAAGACGTGTTAATATGTCTGAATGTATGCGTAATTAATTAACGTTTTAGTGAATTATATTGCTTTTATTCATTACTAGCTGTTACCCGCGACTTCGTTCGCGTAGATGTCGAAAATGGTTCTAATAGAATCTTTAATTGGTTTTTACGTCCTGTTCCCGTTCCCGTCATTTGATAGAGCAAAAGAGAACAAATGATCTATTTGTCTAATTTTTTTTGTCTATCACTCAAAAAATGAAATTTAATAATAATATAAATTCGCAACCCCTAATGCACCCCAGGGAATGCAATTTTTTAAATGTAATTTCTGTAATGTTATTTTTAATTGACCACTAATTTAAAAATGTCATGTCTCGCTTCAACAATGACGAAGATTCATATAAATTACAACCCCTATTTCATCCCTATAGGTATGTAATTTTCAAAATCTAATAAATGCATTATTATTTTCTACTAACTACTAAAATAAATTAAAAATTTCGTGTGTCTCACTTTGAAAATTACGAAGTTCCATACAAACTGGTAACCCCTATTTTACCCTATTAGGGATTAAATTTAAAAAAATTCTTGCTTAGTGGGCGTCTCTTAGTCACACTCTACCTTCTATATCTATATCTTCTCGTGATGCGTGAGTGAGTTAGATTAATTATATATATATATAGATAAAAATTAAAATATTTAAATCCCAGCACTAGGCTGCTGATGTATAGGTTCACTTCGTGGTCAAAAATAGGTGCCCTTCGTGGAATAGACTAGATTTGATTCGCGAAGATGCCATTCAGACGGGTGCCCTAAGTGGAATACCTCATTCAACTTTTATACAAGTTAAACTTCCATGGTGCTTATTATAAATTACGAGAAAAAAAATGTACGGTACCCAACATAATGATGAGTAAGCAATACTTTATTGAAGACCAAAAAATAAAAATAGTTAAAATGTAGCTCGGTCAGATCGCTAAAAGCACATTTCTTCCAGACAACCGATGTATGGAGAGAATATGGTGAAATACCACTATTTTTTAAAGACAAGTCTCATAGACAGGGTCGGTTTTGTATTTCAAAAATAAGTTTTTCAAAACATTTTTGTCCCGCTTTCTAACACTACGCGACCTCTGTGCAGGCGCGTGCGAGCACGCGTAACGCAGCGCAAGTTGCGTTGAGACGCAACTTGCGCGTCGTGTGAACGATTGGTAGAAATTGTATGAAATGCTATGTAAGCGCGTAACGCGACGCAAGTTGCGCGACGCAACTTGCGTTCGTCTGGTCCGGCACTTAATCAAGGCGTGACCTTGAGCGAGCCAATAAAAACTATCGGACCTTGCCCCGCACCCCGCCAACTTTTGGCGATTTCGTTTTAGTTGTAAAGTCCATGAAAGCGTGGTATTTGGGTTATGTGGTCTGTGGCTAAAACGATATGATGAAGGCGCCAGTGCCGCCAGTGCTCGCCGCAAAGTTCAGTCTGCTCCCCATCGCTTTCCGAGTGCAACGTCAGGTTTCGAAAGAAAAATTACTCGTTATTCAGTAACTAACTTTTCAAACACCACCAATAAAGTTAGAGCTGTTAATTGAGGTATTTTCTTTCATCAGTAAGTACTTTTCGTCTTGAAATATCTGACATTAATTAAAAAATAATTTATTTTGTAGCTCCGTATTATTTTCATTAAAACACGAGCGGGCGATTTTGTGTCCAACGCTAGTTTTCTAATGCGGCTTTAATTAGACAAGCAAGACTTCATTTGCATTCAAATCCAGCGAGGTAATAATAAGCAATTCCAGGTTTCGAGTCGTTTTCAAGGCCAAATTGTAATTTTTATGGCAAACGTAAGAATAGTGCTGTACGCTGAGATTTTCTTGACTCGACTCGACTCGATTTAAAACGACGATTTTCAAAGCAAATGATTTTTATATTTTTATTAAAGTTTTATCCGCATAGTGTACCTAAGGGCTCTTGATAGGTTAGCCTCAGCTGACCAAAAAACTTTGTTTGAGAGATGTGAGCCAGATCATTAGCGTATATAGGAATCTATTGTTACCAAGGGGACTGGGTCGGGCGTTAGTATATTAGACTGGACAGGAGCTAAGAGCTAACACTTTACAATAGGAGCCATTTTTTTTGGTTTCCTTAACAATATCTAAATTAAAAACCCCGACTTTCGAAAGTTAACTCCCAATAACTTTAAAAGGGCTAAACTGATTTTCATCAAACATAGCTAAGAACCACCGCAAAGGAACTTCCTTTCCCGTATAAAAAACCATATCGAACTAGGTCCATCCATCCAACAATGCCACAGACAGACACATATACACATAGAGGTTGTCATAATAACTGTAATAGGTTCTGACAAATGTAACGCAATTTATTGGTTAGGTAGGTAGGTAACATACCTATATGTTTATCGATTTAAAATTTTGAGATTCTCTCTGTAAAATTTATTACAATTT
Source organism: Acrobasis suavella (assembly GCA_943193695.1). NCBI lineage: Eukaryota > Metazoa > Arthropoda > Insecta > Lepidoptera > Pyralidae > Acrobasis > Acrobasis suavella. The sequence goes on from OW971929.1 coordinate 13,167,007, forward strand.
TCTAAGTCGATTATGATTATCGGTTTCTTTGTCGGTTCATTTCGATATTTTGAATGGATAAACCCACAATAACTTGCGTAATATTATTTCATTAACAAACAATTTACACCTAGTGATTTGTTTGTGGTCACACGAATAAAGTTAAAGGTATGTGAGGAGGTAGGTACTTACTTGTCTTCACAACGAAAACGAACGTCCGATGTTTTGATCTTGTCAAGCACAGTTGGTTGCTACGCTGACTTCGGTGCCTAGAATCGGTTTGCCGCGTTCTAATCGATGCTTTTGAATCGTTTTCGCGCGGCTTATGGTTTCCATCTCTAAATTACAGTCGGGACGCCAAAGTACCTACGAAATATGTTACGGTTCTCATACAAATCGTTGAACTCTATCCGTCTACTTGATATATGGCTGTGGGCGCGCCGTATTCCCGCCAAGTACTACCATCGATGAAATATTACTAGTATAGATAGTTATCCTCCATACATCAAAACGTGCCTGCACTTGACCTTTCCCTTTCCTTAACTAGATGTCGCTACCAGTTTCAATCTCACTTATTTTGTAAATCAGTCGTAAATATTAGAACCATCAAGCACACCTCGTGTGACCACAAATTAGTAATTATAGTAGTATCACACAAATTCACTAGATGGCGCAATTCCTTCAATTTTTATCTTTTCTGTATATGTACCTACCAAAAAAATACTTAGAATTAAATCGGGTATTCTGTATTCGGTGATTCAAAAAACTTTATTTTTTACCGACTTCATAAAAAAAAGATTATCAATTCTGATGCATATGTTTTGGAACAAAGTTCCTCTTTGAACGACGGTACGTACAGGGGTTAGGCGAAAAAATCAATTTTTCCGTCACGAATTAAAGTGAAAAGTAATTTCACAAACATAATCATTGGACCCATAGCTCAATTGACATAGCATCCGACCGAAGGTTGATGTTCACGGTAACCCTGGTTCGATTCTAAATTAAGTCAATATTCTTTTTTAAGTTTTTTTGGCTTTTTGTCATTTTTAATTTTATTGTTCTTTAATTTATTATTGTTATTATATTATTAATAAAAACTTTTAAGATTTTTCCGTCACTTTTTTCCGTCTTTATTACGAAAGCACCTTCGTTCCAACCAAGTGTCGACACTCACGTTAATTTTATGGTTCCGTAACCAAAGGGTTAAAATTAGCCAAGTGCGTATCGGGCCACGCGCATCGTAGGGTTCCGTAGTTACGAATACCAACTTTGAGTTCATGCCACTGAAAACGTCTAAAAACGAATTTTCTATTGAATTTGTACTAAATTTTCTTTTATATTATAAGTTGATAACCATTAATTTTTTAATTTATAAACCCTAATTAGCTCTAATAGTTTTCCTTCAAAGTTCGTTATATTATAATATATATACTACTGTCTGTCATACAATAACAGCTGTTCTGTTCCGTTCTGTTCTGTTCTGAGTCCGCCCAGCCAGCAGTTACGCTGCAAGAGCTTATGAATGAGGTTTACCTTGGAGAGTACGTCATCACGCTTGCAGACCAAAGCCGATGCATGTATATCGTCCTCAATCCCTAGAACATGGCGACGCCAAACCTCGTTATACCACTCTCATGGCTCGAGAAACCAGTTGGACTCGTAGATAGGGATAAAGGAGTGTAGGAGATATTCGCAGTCAGGGAGTAGGAGAGAGAGAGGGAGTTGAAAGAACCGACCGAATACCAGCATCAAATCAGTATGGGGAGGATAGATATAATACTTGGTGTGTGATATATACTTGGAAGGATAATAGACTGCTTTGTTGTTTTGTATCCGTCGCGTTGCTCTGCAGGTCTTCTTCGTAAGATTAGAGATTTGTTGACACTGTCGTAATAGTGCAGCTTTCTGGTTTGTCTTCTGGAATTTGACTTCTGACTTCAGTTTACTGGTCTTGACACTCTTCACTTCTGGCTTCTGGGTTTTCTGTTTACTGATTTTTCTGGTTCCTATGTACATTTTTTTTTTTTGCAGTTCGATTCTGAATCCTGCTTCTTTGTTCTAGGCTAATGGGTTCTGGCTCCTGATTTCTGTCTGAGGCTTATCAAAAATCAAGGACCCCACATTTTTTAGTTCAGCAAAGTAATAAAAATTCGCAAAAATACAGCGCCTTGAAGCTGGAGAAAAAAAAAGTAAATAATTTTTTTTTTCTCCCCTTCACTTTCGTCACTCCCGTTTTTGTAAGTGATATCCACATGGTTTCATTTATTTTATTTTCGTCTTTGTATGGCCAGTGCCCCTGATTGGTGTACTGATCACTGTCTTAGCGATATTGGTGTCGGTGGTCTGGGTCTTTTGCGACATCTATTTGTTCGGGGTGTTGCTTGTAGGCCATCTCGGGCGATTGGTTGGTTTGGTATTTCTTCTTCCGATTCTAATTCAGTTTCTGTATCAGTTTCTGATATTTCATAGATTCTTTCCGCTTCTTTTTTTAATGAGGGTTCGATTTCCTGCTATTTCCATCCATTCTGCTTTTGTTTTGTGTGTGTAGTGGCAGATATCGTGATTGAGGGAGTCTTCCCAAGTATAAATAGGTCGTCCAACTTTCCGCTTGGCTTCTTTGCGTTTGTAAATTGCACGAAGTAGGTGTGGGATTGGGCGTCTCAGTATATGACCGTAGTATGATATCCTTCGTACCTTTATTATTTTGGATACAGTCTTACCTTTCAGGATTTCTTTTATTTTTTGTTTTGGTGTGTCTTTGGCGACGTCAAGTAATCCTCGAAGTATTTGGCGTTCGTATTTCCTAAGTCTTGACCGATTTTGTTTTGTCAATGCAGAAACATTCAAAGCATATGTCATGCACGGCCTAATTACCATTTTGTACATTAACACTGCGATGCTCCACTCTATTTGATTCTTTTGTATAAATGGTAATAACATTTTTGAATTTTTTATTGCTTTGACGCAACGGGTTTTGATAGTTGATTTCCGGTTGTGTGTAGCTGAAATGTATGTGCCTAAGTACTTGATTTCTGACATGGGTTTAATTATGGCTCCTCCAAGTATTTTGCTTCGTTGTTCTTCGGCAGGTGGTCCATGAGGGTCTCGAATAACTAATTTGGTTTTAGTCTCGTTTATGGTGAGACCAACTGAACGGAGAAGTTCTTTCATTTTTGTAATGATTCGATCGATTACTTCTATTTCTTCCCCGATCAGTATCAAGTCATCCGCGAAAGATAATATCATGGGCAGGGTTATTTCCAGATCTTGGTCGAGTCTCACTGCGCTTTCTTCTTCCTCCAGCGTTCTAAGTACCTCATCGATAATTTTTGTGAACAGTCTTGGAGATAAGGGGCAGCCTTGTTTAACGCCTTTGCCCTTGTTGATAGTTTCCGAATTTTGTCCGCACCATAATATGAAAGTTTCGTCGTTCATACATGCTTTGATTATTCTGTTAGTAAGAGGTGCACCTATTCTAGTTAGCAGTACATCTTTAAGTACTTCTAAGTTGACGTTATCGAATGCTCTTTCTAGGTCAAGGGCCACGACGTAAACTACCGCTCCTTCTCTCCACTTAAAATCTAAAACACGTCTAAGTGTAAAAATATGATCCTCAGTTGATCGGTTATTCAAGAAAGCCGCTTGATAATTTCCTAAATTAGTGATAGTCGCGTCTAGCCTAATAAGAAATTCGCGTAAATTCGATATCCTACGTTACAAATAGATATCTTCCTGAAATCATTTATGTTTTTTGGGTGAGGTTGTTTCGGGATGGGGACTTGCTTAGTGAGGCGCCACTCCTTAGGAACTTCATTTTTGTGCCATATCAAAGCCATAGTTTTAGTGAGTTCTTCTAAGAATCCCAATTGAATTCTTAGAAGAACTCACTAAAACTAAAACTGCTTTGTATAATTCGGGTACAACGTGATCGGTTCCTGGGACAGTGGCATTTTTCATCCGCTGTATTAATATTCCCAATGTTCTCAACGTTAGGGGGCTCCATCTTCGTATGGTCAAGGCCTGTTTCATTCGCGGTATTAACGTGTCGCCCCTTCTTACGTCTGCAATCCAGTTAGACATTGGAATGTAGTGTTTGGATTGATTTCGTGCATAATTCCTTTTATGATTTCTAAGAAATTTGTAAGTTATTTTCATACGTAGTGATTTATGTGTCTTGCTTTGCCTGAAAAATTTTTTTTGTTTTGTAATTTTCCTCTTTTTCTAAGATGGTTTTAAGTTTTTTTCGCACTATAGTTACATTTTGGTGTACTTTTTTGCCTTGGGGATATTGTGATTTTTAGAATAACGCCTTTTGAAAATTTGCTAAAGCGACTCTGCTTTTTTTTTGATTTAGCAGCAGGTTTTTGTAGTGCCTTATGTGCAGCATCTTTTAAAATATTATTTAGGGTGTCCCATTCAAGTGTGTTATCGTTTTTTTCCGTCAAATTCTTATTTGAGTTTTCTTCTTTTTAACTAATTGGATTTTTTCTTTTACCGCGTTTTGGTAGATTGTCAAATTCTTTTTATTTTGTAAAAGCTCGTAATCGTAATTTTTATGATTATATTGGATTTTTTTGAGTTGGCAATTTTGATTGTTTTTTGGGTAACCCGTTTTATATGTAAAATATGTCATTTGTACTTTTCCCCATATCAGTTTATGATCGGATTTAACTTTCAGGCCTTTTTCACCAATAATACTGTGGAAAAATATGCCCCTTTTCGTACCGGTGATAATATGGTCGACTTGCGATTGTTTTGTTCCCCGTGACCATTTGGTCCTACATGTGGGTCTGCCCCACGTACTGTTTACTTTTAGTTTGTGTTGCTGTATTAAATTGAGCAAAAGGTTTCCGTTAGCATTTGAGGTATTATGGTAGAGATTTTTTCCGATTAATGTTTTGAATGTCTCGATTCGGAGTCCTAATTCACGTACATCTTCTATACCTATATGGGCATTAAAATCGCCGATAATGATTAAGAAGGCATTGCTTGGGGTTTTCCTAATAAGATTTCCTACTTGTGAGAACCGGGATGTTGATTCTGACGGGATATGCGTGTTAAATGACGAAAATATTTATTGGGTCATTGATATCGGCAATTTTTATCTTTAAGTTTATTGCTATTACGTTACGGCTTTCGCGATATATGCGTATTATGTTGTAGTCAATTTTTATTTGTTAATTATGCACTTTTGCCTCCACCTAGTATCCAGTTGTAGTGCTTTGATTTATAGCCTCCGGTAGCCATATGAGTTTCTTGTAGGCCTGCAATGGTTATATTGCGGTCTGAAAGAAGTTTATCTATATTGTTCTTATCGCGTAGTGTTGCGCATCCTAGTACATTCCAGGTGGCAATTGATAAAGCTTCCGCTTGGTATGTTACTTTTTACGACAAAATTTCCTTTGTTTAAATTTAGGTAAGTAATGGTTAGGCTCGTAGTGGTCCGCAGATGTTTTACGACACAATATGTTGCAGGCTCTTAGTTTTGCCGCGTGAAAGCGCGGTTTATTTGCATTTTTTTTTAAAGCCTTTGGTTCACAATGCCATTCAGGGTTTGATAATTTTGTAGGAGATTTTCTAGTATTGTTTCAATTGTTTTCCTGTGGGTATTGTTTCAGATACCTATCTTTCGGGGATTTGGTTACGCAACTTTTAATTTACGGAGTGTTAGCTTAATGTATAGGTACTTTCTAATTGTTTTTGTTTTAAATCTGAATGTTGACATTTGGAGTATAATTTATATATGTGCAATACTGTTATACTAATGTTCGGATGCTACGTATGAATGCTTATAACGTTGAGTCTGCAGCTACTTGGTTTTATGATTACCGTCACTTTTAGTTGTTAACGGGATCAGAATATGAGGTAGAGTGCTTAGTTTTCCTTTCAATTTAGACTTAGGCCCAAGTTATTTGGGGTATATATGGATTTTATAAGGGTTGATTAGTTTTAATACCGGTATTATAGGAGTGTATTAGTAGTTTTCAGGTAACGATAGGCTGGTTTGCTGGTTAGTGTTCAGATTATGTTTGTCGTGAAGAAAATAAAGAAGTTATGGAGTTAGCTTATAATATGAATGTCGATTTTCTGTTCTTTTTATTTATTTATTTTTTATTATGAGGTTAGTAGTGTTAGCTGAAAGCTATTTCATGTGATATATAGTTCAATTTTATTAGCCTCACCGATTTAGAATTTATTTATTAGTTATCTGTCTAGAGGAGATGCTTAATTGCAGCCCGTCACCACCTCCTCCGCACCAACACCCTGGAGGCGGCAGGGGACCTAGCTTTTGACGCCAACAATTATGTAACACAACAAAGTGACAAAACCAAGAGATACTTTAAATATCCCATGACAACAAAGATATACTTGAACTGAATTGAGTTGATGTCTTTTTAAACTAGTGATGTAGTTGATTTATTTTGCAGCTTGGCTAGATCAGCCGGATAATTGAATTCAAAACCGCGAGTGAGACATTCAACCGAGTATCAGTTTGTTCAGGATCTCGTGAATAGAATTATCAATAGTGGTAAATACAGTGTCACTGCGCTTTACCGTGCTATCGACGTGCCTGTGTTGGTAATTTACGAAGAGGCAATAACTTTTTCTTAAACGAAATGTTTTGCGGAAATTTCTGGTTAGTTGAAAGTGCAGTGGCCTGCTTTGTAAAAATAGTAGATTTGTCCTTAGCTAGATTATTTTAGTTATCAGATTCTGGTGTAGTATATTTAGGGCCTTTTTTAGTACCACGCGTTCTGTTTTAGGTCGTTGCTTACTATGAACGCAGTAATATAATTAATATATTTAAGTACTAAAGATTTTAAATTCTCATCCTTTTTTTTTGAAGATATACAGCTTATTGAATTTACTAAGTGCCAATTACAAGTCTTTATTTATAAGATAATATTCTGAACTTTAAAATAACAAATACTACATAAATTCTGCTATTAAATGGATAGAAAAAAGAAATACTCACAATATCAAAAAGTGGATGTCAGATAAACGGAAAATTAGATACTGTTGAAGAGGTTTGGTTTTATACAAAGCACTCGATCTTATCAATTTCACAATGCGACAAGTAATACATTTATGGAAGAAATACTAATAAAGTGTAAGTGCCTATTAAACAATTTAGCGGTCAAGTTAATTACAAGTTATTTGTCATAGAACTTATTAGTTAATACTTGCTTTATACGAGGTATGCTGGTACAAAATAAATCAAATCGCATTCTGTTACGAAGCTTTAAAAGTCTCACGACTTTCTTGTGTAGGACTATTACCTACGTCTTGTAATTACTGATTTTCCTGAACAGAGGGGAGGACATGAGAAGGATAGTTTCTAGATTGGCATACAGTGACAGTTAGGATAAACTGTATGCCTATATATAATACATATATAAATAAATATAAAAAGGATTGATCTCACCGAATAACCTCAGCAGAGTTTATAGCTGAATCTGCGTGGTCGTATTCACTATTAGCTTTTGAATAAGTATCTATAATTACACCATACACTGCACTCACAAATATGCACGCATGTGCAGACCAAATGACTTGAACTGCGTTTTACTCTAATACCGGCGCGAACGATTACGGGGCTTTACGCCTGTCTGTCATACAATAACAGCTCGGATTAAAGGCCCGTGCATTGCGAAGAACGGAGAAGTTCGATAAAGTGCCACAAGTATGTGGTCACCCATCCAAGTGCGAACCTCACCCGGATCGCTAGAAATGCGTTGTTCCCCTGGCCCCCGAGCTCTTCATGAAAAATTGATGTTGTTTTGGAATGAGTTCAGCGCATACTGCTTGACGCCATTTATTTTGTCGTTTTCATCCATGTGGAACTTTTTAAAAACTTTTTTTCGGGGGTTTCTTTTTGTAGTATTTGTACATAATGATACGAAATAAGCACGATAACCTCTAAGGTTCGACATCTCTTTACGCTATAGAGTGGTGAATGGATTAGCATTATGACGTCACACGCACGCTCCGATTTGTTCGAGGATTCATCAAAATCGGTCCAGCTGTTTAGGAGAAGTTTAATTACAAACACAAGCACTATCATCAAATTGTAAAAAACCATTCTCGAATCCACTTGAATACACACAATAATTTCATCAATTTCGGTCCAGCCATTTAGGAGAAGTTTAATTACAAACACACGCACAAAAGATTTATAGGTACTTATTTTTTTTTCCGAAGCGAAAAATATCAAAATGTTTACCTACATTCATTCATGTTGACGACAATGTGTATTCCAAATTTAAAAAATCACGACGTTTGTCCCGTTTATTTATTATTTTGAAACAAAATTTTTCTTTTATTTTGCTGAACTGCCATCATCATTTTTAATTCTACATAGAATTAACATTACACTCGTGTTTAATTTTTAAACGGGTTTTGATCCCTAGAGATTATATTTTTCATTTTTTAGTCCCGAGAGAATAAGCAGTAAGCTCCAAATGTTTTGGGAGAAAAAAACATCGTTTTTCGAGTAGATGAGATGAAAAATAATTTCATAATCGTCGGTGTGTGTGCGATGTGTACTAATATAAATCGAATGATCCTTTGTGTTGTAGAGATGGTGGTGTCATCTTGTTCTCTAAATGTAAACTAACTAGTATGTTGTTCAAACTACGATGGTAGCGACACTTATCTGCTGCGGAATTTTTATGGCAACCTATAACGAATAATACTCAGTAGCGCTATCTAGATATGAGCGAAATTTGGGGAGGTACAGATTTAATGTACGTGGTTAGCAATCTATACTAGTAATATTTCATCGATGGTACTACTTAAGACGAAGTGGTAGCTAAAGTGGCGCCCTCATTTGAAATAAATTGTTTAAAACTAAATATGGTGATAATTAAAAATTCGATTTGTATAAATGTCTCGAAAGACCTTTAAACTATTTTATGAATAACCTTAAATTTTCTTTAAACTTTAAATGATGATAACTTTTTTATCTGAAACCAGATTTCGGTGAAACAAAGCCTATATGTTGCTTAGAGATGAGCATAATCTTTTAGTGAAAACCGCGTAAAAATCTGTTCAGTAGTTTCAAAGATTAGCGAGTACCTACAGACAGACAGACAGACAAAAAAAATATTTTTTGTGTTCTGTTACTGTTTTTTTATCGCCCACACCCATTTTTGTTAATTTTATCAAATGCACAGGCACGCGGTTCCTACTGTTTTATTATATGTATTATTATATTTATCAGCTAGTATTTATACTTTTTCACTAAAACAACCATAGCGCGTTTTAAAATTGCTTGAGGCGCGATCTGTTGCCATTTTATGTAACTATAAAATCGCTCATAGAAAATTTTCTCGCGTTATAATAATCACGCGGTTCCTACTGTGTTATTATATGTATTGATAAAAAGCAGTTACATATACGTATGATATACCCTTCTAACGTGTACAAATTTGGATTACCGAGAAGCGGAAGATGGAAACTAACAGCTGGTAAGTTCGAAGTAGTTATCTTTCAGAATAGAAAACTATGGCTCTCTCGCGTCTCTCCGACGTAAGTACTCCTACCTAGGTACAATATCTGACTATGTCTGTGCTGTGGATTTAGTATGTTCTACCATAAGTATACTTAGACGCTGGTTGTTACTTGTATGGGATACTTATAGGTATACAATAATTTTTCAAAACTAAATCCGACTTCACCCGCAAACTACACAAGCGATTTTGATAAAATTTCCTCGGTACCACCTGGAAAGTATGACCTTTTAAACAAAAAAGATTTTTTTAAATCGGTTCAGGCGTCTTTGAATAATCGGTGAACATACATAAAAAAAATAAAGGATCGCGACGAATTGATAACCTCCTCCTTTTTTGGAAGTCGGTTAAAAACGGTAGTTATCCAGAATATCAAAAAACGACTAACGGTTTTTGAGAAAACATGCGACACCTGGGGGGTTACTACATAATGTTACGACGTCAGTCGTACGCGATGCGTGCACATGCGAGGCAATCCGAAACACATTTCGTCATGACGTCAGCGGTCGCTTTCGTACGTATTCAATGCGGACGCAACGACTTTGACAGATAAGCAGCAAAACGGTACTCGATTTGCGCCAAAATGTCTACTTGACAGCACGCGAGTCGTCTGAAAATGCCCCCCGACCCTTCCCGCTTCACCACCCCGCCAAAGTCACCTCTTTTAGTTACGCATTCGTTTCCTCCGAAACGGCTTTGGGCTTTTATTTGTTAGTTTCAGTTCAAAATTTTTACGTACCTACCTACCTATACAATTTATCAAGTCCAGCTGTGGGCTGTGGGTGAGCCGCTATTTTGCTGGACTGGAGTATAGTGAGTTTTGCATTCGACGGACTTGCGTTTAAGGTTATGATGTATAAGTCGATGGATTTAGCCTTTGAAGGAACAAGAAATAAGAATGCATGGAGCTCAGAGATGGATTGTTTCGCCTCCCTTATCGTCCGACTTGTAATAACTCCAAGCTCCAAGGTGATGGAATGTAAACTCATTGTGAATTTAGATTAATTTTCTTTTGCGATGTCATTAAGTGTGTGGTTGGTATAGAACCTCTTATCGGTTACTATATTTTTACAGATATTAATTTGCTCTTGCATTTTATGGAACGGGCAGTTACAAGGAGGATGTGGCTATAGTTGCATCAGACTGAGTCTCGGTGTTTGCGGCAGGTGACAGTGTGGGTCTGTAGTGCATGCACACTATGGTGTATAGAGCCATAATGCTTTATTTGACAAAATAGCCATATAAATCATCCAGCGAAGAAGCTATCTAACTGGGTATGTCAATTGTACCTACATATGTTATCACTACACTTTGTAAGGGCTTACTAGGTGCTATTCCCTTTCTACTTGTTTTTAACATATCTACCTACATACATACATGTTGCATTTTTTTCTTATTTTATAGGAGATTCTGGGTACAAGTGGTACGGCTTTGGACCAGATATTTAGTTTAACAAACCCAAACAAAATGCCCCATCGTAGACAAACTGGAACCCCTAATGAGATTAGATGAGGCCGCATACTATCAGCTCAAAAGCTCCATTATAAACCAAGATGTGGCTAAAATAATTATCAATTGCTTGCGCAGGTCAGTACAATTTTTTTCCCAATATGTTGTTAGGTCCAGAGCTAAAAAAATTATGAATACATGTACTTTTGTTTTCCAATAGTACAAAAATATTTACTGACCTGGCATACAAGATGTAAAATGATACAAACACTTCAAGCGATGACTAAGAATACCTCCACCCCACCGTTAGGTTAAAAGTGACATCGTGCTCTTACGGCCATAGAGTCTGCTGTCTACCCCGTTAAGGATGAATATTTGATACTGTAACACTATACTACATGAATTAATATTTTACAGGTTCACCCAAGGCATCAATGGCGAATGCAGCATGTTGAACTAACGGAGGGAGATGTACAGAGCAAGGCAGAAGAACTACTAACAATTACTAATTCAATCCACAATGTGATTACAATCAGCCAGGATTTGTGGGCTCCGACTGATAACATCCATGCAGTGTTTTAATATTATTGATGTTTATAATACCATTTAAAATTAAGGAGTGTAAATAAAACAATATATAATTTTATTAATATTTTAATTTTGATTTTATTCATGAATGAAGCCACGATTTCTTTTAAATTTGTTTTTATTAATCTTTAGGCTAGGTTTTAGAATATGTTTTTATAAGTACATAAAAACATTATTCAAATGCCTACCTATTTGTGATGCAGGTACAATAAACCTACACAAATATATAAATAAATAGGGACAAATAACACAGATTCAGCTAGGCCCAAAGTAAGTTTGTGACTTGTGTTATGGGATACAACATCAACGATACTATAATTTATAACAAATACATATATAGATAAACATCAAAAACCCAGGCCAATTTGAAAAAGGCCATTTTCCAACTTGCCCTGACCGGGGATTGAACCTGGAACCTCTGGGTGGTAGACTAGCATGGTGACCACTACGCCACGGAGGTCGTCAAAACAGATAAAGCATTTTAAACCCACTTTAAGCGTGATGGTGGGCGAGCAAAGGTGGATATAGTAATATATACAGTGGCATTGGCTACTAACTTGATTAAAACTCGCCCATTCCCTAGATCGGCTTTATAGTCTGTACAAGAAGAAAAGCATCAGCTTCCAAGCCTTTTCTTTCAGACCAGCATGTGAGAGCCTACACAACTCACTAAAACATCCTCTGCAAAAAGTAAAATCGAATTTGAAGACTTCGCGCACTTTAAACAAAGTACACATCCTACAAAAGATTTTCATTTTAGCTATGCAACCAATCTGATACACATGACTTGTGTTTTTAATATTTGTCTATTCTCTCTAGTAATTGCTAGCATTAAGGGTACCTAATTTGAGTAATTACAAGAAATTCAGGAGTTGAAAATAATTTGCTCATAAAAAAATCAACACTTTTACATCAAATAATAATATACGTGGGGCGCACTATAAGTTTCCGGAATGAATATGAAAAAATACTATTAAAGGTACAAAATTAATTTATTGTTTTTAAAATAATCTCCCTTTACGTCTATGCACTTTTTCATTCGATGAAACCAGTTTTGAAAACTTTTGTGCCACTCCTCTGTGGTGACCTCTGAAACGTGTTTTTCATACTCCTCGACAGCCTCTTCTGGTGATGAAAATCGTTGACCGCGTAATTGGTTCTTAATTTTTGGGAACAGAAATAAGTCACAAGGTGCCAGGTCGGGACTGTATGCAGGATGACTCATGAGTTCTACATTTTTTCGCCTTCAAAAAGTCGTTTGTCTGTCTGGCCGTGTGAGAACTAGCATTGACGTGGTGCAGGATGATACGGCGTTTACGGTTATTTTTACGGAGTTCGTCTATAACTTCCGGCAAACAAATGGTCGTGTACCAGTCACTATTCACTGTACGACGATTCTCTAAAGCAACAGTAGCCACGTGTCCAGTTTTATTAAAAAAAGAAGCAATCATCCGCTTAGATGCACTTTTCACGCGCGCCACTTTGGTTGGTTTCGGCTCATCTTGAAAGACCCATACGCTCGATTGCTGCTTTGTTTTGGGATCTTAGCAATAAATCAATGTTTCGTCATCTGTTACTATGTCCCACACCAAATTTGACGCACCTTCGTTGAATCTGGTAAGCATGGCACTGCACCAAGTGACGCGGTCCGTTTTTTGAGCCTCGGTCAAGTTGTGTGGGATCCACCACGAGCACAGCTTTCTCACACCCAAATGTTTGTGTAGGATTAATTGTATTTGACTCATGCCTATTTCTAAGGTTGCGCGAATTTCATGGTAGGTCACATGCCTGTCTGTTTCAATCATACGGCGCACAGCATCGATGTTTTTGTTGGTCACAGCGGTGGACGGCCGACCATCGCGAGATTCGTCACTGAGATTGATACGACCACGCTTGAATTCTGCAAACCAGCTATAAACAGTTGTCTTGCATGGCGCTTCATTGCCAAAAGCTGTTTCAAGCCGAGCGATGCTCTGTTGAGCTGTCAAATTACACTTAAAATCGTAGAAAATCATACTACGAAAATTTTCCCGAGTTAAATCCATGTTGATGCAGACACACAATTTTTTAAATGGCGCCACAAGGTAAAAACAAAAGACAGTCAGATGAAACAAACTGCATTCTACAGCCAAAGAGTTCTATTTTCAAATGTTGCAATAAATTTTTAAATATTGTTTATGTAAGTGGCCAGTTCCGGAAACTTATAGTGCGCCCTATGTATTTGCATAGGTACAATGTATTGTCGCTTATGAAATACATTTTCCATCCATTGTATAGCTAATATTACAGTCATTCTCGAAATAAATTATCAATCACAAGCTTTCACAATCTGGAGGGTTACAAAATTCTTTTATTTTTTGGGATTCACTGAGAAGAGCGTATTTTTGGCATAGGTGACTTAGAGTAGCTGGAATGTTGTTCTGAGAAGTTCTTTGCTTTGCTAGTTGCTGAAGATGAAGGTCGTAGCGCTCCAAAGTTACTCGGAAGCAAGGTTTAAACTGTAGAGGTTATATTTCGGCGTGAATCCTTCCAATTTTCGTTGGGTCTCAAAATTTGCCTTTTTTGGTTTGTTTGGTAACAATCGCCCCCTTTCGAAATAAAACTGGAGAAGTTTTCTTAAAACAAATGGAAATAAAAGTATATTAACCATAGGTTATGTTTATGTTTACATGTCATGTCATACAAATGTCATATTTGAAGTTGACATGTCTGTGATACGACTTTTTAATGTTTTTATGGCCATGGCCTCTAGGATATTGAGTCATACCGATTTTACGATACTGAAATAAATTACTTTTTATTATTATAAAAATGTTTTTTGGTTCATATTAACTTAAAATGTAAGAAAAGAAAGTAAACTTCTCGTATTTAATAACCAATCAAGATAAATTAATTATTTTTGAAAGTACCGTCATAGTACCGATAACTTTAGCAACAAAGTTCACATCACCGGTATCGATGTGCGTTGTCTATGGGAACGAAAAGAATACGTGAGCAGGTATCGTCATCCAGGGAGTGGGTAGTAGGCACGACTCACGTTACGTCGGTTTCTTTCAGACGTGATTGCGTTGTATGATTATGGAGTAACCCCCCTGGAGCTGGACCCCAACTGAACCCGTACACTAAAAGCGGCACGACAGACGTACGTAGCTACGTGTCTGCGTTTTTCTGTCAAGCAACATTGAGTTTTACGTTTGTAGGGTTCCCTACCCAAAGAGTAAAAACGGGGCCTTATTAGTAAGACTCCGCTGTCCGTCCGTCTTTCTGTCTGTCACCAGGCTGTATCTCATGAACGGTGATAGATAGACAGTTGAAATTTTTACAGATGATGTATTTCTGTTGCCGCTATTACAACAAACAAAATAAATTTTAATGGGGGCTCCCATACAACAAACGTGAATTTTTGCCGTTTTTGGCTCGATATTAATAACGGCAACAGGTAGACGCCTGAAATATTCACAGAATATTGAGTTGTATATTTACTTTGAAAATAAATAATTAAATTAAAATAAAATAAATATTTAAGTGGGACTCCCATACAACAAACGTGTTTTTTTTTTATAGATAATGGTACGGAATCCTACGTGTGAGAGTCCGACTTGCACTTGGCCGGTTATTTATTATTATTTGTTTTTAGGGTTACGTACCCAAAGGGTAAAAATGGGACCCTATTACTAAGACTCCGCTGTCCGTTTGTCACCAGACTGTATCTCATGAACCGTGATAGCTAAACAGTGGAAATTTTCACAGATGATGTACCTATATTCTTTGCCGCTATAACAAAAACTAATAAAACCGGCAAAGTGCGAATTGAACTCGCGTGTAGAAGGTTCTGTACACTGCCAAAGTTTTTAAATTAATCAAAATATCAAATTTGTAATCCTCACAGTACCTAAGACGCGAGTAAACTACTGCTGAAGTAATCTAGAGGTGTTTTAGTGAAGTATTTTCCGAAAGTGAACGTATTATAATGTGCTTACCACTTTATTTTCAATTGATAGAATTTTATAAGTTTTTCTGTAATAAATAATAAGAAATGAACTAAGTACATTTCCTATTTTCTTTTTTCAAAATTTTAGGCTCAGTAGTTTCGGATATCAAAGGGGCAAATCGTGTTTTCACTAATGGGGAGAACAATTAATTAATAAAACGATTAAAATTTCTTTCTGTGGTCCCCATATGCAGTCCCGGTTAAAGGGGACAGCGGGAATTTGATAAAATCATTTAAATTTTAAATTATCTCCCGTTGTCCGCATAGCGTTAAAATTTAAAGTGAGAGTGACTTTACAGGGAGATTACATTAAAATTATGGTTCTAACATACATTGATAAGACTATTTTATAATCAAATGATAAGTGAGAAAAAAGTTAGGTACTTCTATGAAGCGGTTCAAAAGAACAGGTGGGAGGAAAAGAAACTATTAAATAAGGGAATTATTATACCTATACAAATACATGTAAATTTAATAATAACATAATATTAAAATATTATTATTTCATGACTGGTAACTATACACTGTGCTATGTGTATACACATGCACTTGAAAAGAATGCGTCGACACACAAATGCACAGTTAACAATGTTTTTGCGAAGCTTGATAACATTAACATTTTAAATAAAAATGTATTAAAACAATAAATAGTTAATATACAAAATATCTTTAATTTTTGTCTTAGACCGGCTGCGCTTTATTACCTCCGCGTAAAAAATAAATATATTAGACAATGATAAGTGGATTTTTAACTGACCATTGTCCCCATTGCTTGCCATTGCCTTTACGTACAATGGGGACAACGGTAAACAAATTTTATAACGTACCCTCTATCCCCATGAAAGGGTCAAAGTTATGGGGACAACGGGAAAACACGGGGCAAATGGTCAATTTTCGTCTTCTTGCATGAATAAATTCCTAATTTGTCCCCCGAAAATAACCTTTATTTAAAAAAAAAATTACTTTGCTCATGTGTGATTATGATTACAATCCTACCAAATTTCATCTGATTTGGTGCAGTAGATACGGAGCAAATTGGCTGTGACAGACGGACAGACGCACTAGTGATCCTATATGGGTTCCGTGTTTTCATTTTTTGTACGTAATCCTAAAAAAACAGAATTAAATAAATATTTAAGAGGGGCTCCCATACAACGAACCTGATTTTTTACTAGATACGAGGGTCAAAATGAAAGTTCTTTGAAAATCAAAAACTGAGCACACTAGCAAGTTATTCCTTTTATTACATCTTTTCAAAATAGTGTCCTTTCACGTCAATACATCTCTGCATCCGATGGAACCACTGAGAAAAGCACTTTGCCCACTCGTCTTTAGGGGTCTCTTCGACGGCGTTCTAAAACGCAGCCAGCAGTCTGATGATTGTGCTGTCGAGCTAACGCAGGAACGATGTGGAACTTGTAGTAAAGAATAAGAAATGTCAGGACAGGTTGTTTAACTTCACCCACTGATGATTGTGCTGTCGAGCTAACGCAGGAACGATGTGGAACTTGTAGTAAAGAATCAGAAATGTCAGGACAGGTTGTTTAACTTCGCCCACTGATGAATGTGCTGTCGAGCTAACGCAGGAACGATGTGGAACTTGTAGTAAAGAATAAGAAATGTCAGGACAGGTTGTTTAACTTCGCCCACTGATGATTGTTCTGTCGAGCTAACGCAGGAACGATGTGGAACTTGTAGTAAAGAATAAGAAATGTCAGGACAGGTTGTTTAACTTCACCCACTGATGATTGTGCTGTCGAGCTAACGCAGGAACGATGTGGAACTTGTAGTAAAGAATCAGAAATGTCAGGATAGGTTGTTTAACTTCGCCCACTGATGAATGTGCTGTCGAGCTAACGCAGGAACGATGTGGAACTTGTAGTAAAGAATAAGAAATGTCAGGACAGGTTGTTTAACTTCGCCCACTGATGATTGTTCTGTCGAGCTAACGCAGGAACAATGTGGAACTTGTAGTAAAGAATCAGAAATTACAGGACAGAATGTTTGACTTCGCCCACTGATGAATGTGCTGCTCTTTGCCTTCGATGATTTGCATTCACCCAACACAGTTAAACAAACAAAAGGAAAGCTAAATAAACTAGGTATTAGGGTGGAAGAGTGTTATGATTTTATTATTATTGCAAAATTACAAGTAATACTTGAAGATACGGAGTGACAACTTACAGTATGTATATTTCGTAAAAATATATGTGACGACATTTGAAATTAATAAATTAAACCTTCATCCTGTCAGATAAAACTCTAACAATAGAGCCAGAACCTCCGACGTTAAAGGCTTTCTCATGCCAAAGTAATAAATGACCACTGGAGCCTTCCGAAGGGTACTCAAATCCCCTGTAGATGTACTTCATGAGAATATCGACGTCGTCCTGCGAAAGGCTGTTCACGGCTTCTTCGATCTGGGCAGATTTGATGGCAAGTAACACCTTTAGTGTCAGTGCTAGCGCATTGTCCTGCAACAATTAACCACTTGTATTTGTATGCCAGAATACCAGACACAATAGTTAATTAAATAGCATAGTAGATCTACATACGCATCGGCATTTGAAAATAAATGAATAGAGATCTGTGCATCGGCATATAAAAATAAATAGTTGAAGGCATAGTAGAAGCAGATCTATGCATCAGAATACGAGAAGATAAAAAGAGAACCCACAATATATTGATTCATTTGTTCACATGTACTGTAAACAAGTTTAAAAAACTATGAAAGTCAAGTTGGCGGGACCCCGTACGGTTTTACGAATATCATGTGACTAGGATTTAGTACAATATTAGTTCTATTTTATATACTTACATTGATAAATTCGTACACTCAAATGATTTCAAAATATTCAACAAAGAAAGTGGTCCCGCTATTTTGATATCATAATAGCGGGACTAAGTACTATCAGTAATTAAAAAACAAATGGCGTGATCCTAAACCGAACTTTTCAAATCATAATACGATATATATAATAGTCACATGATTTTCGTAAAACCGTGCGGGGTCCCGCCATCTTGACGGTTCATAAAAAACTAATACGCGACTACGGGAGCGGCTATCAATGTATACATTTTTGAAATTTCGTAATCAAGACCTTTCATTAGATACCCCACTCGATATAGAAACTTGTTTGTATGTAACCATTAGCGTACCGAGGGAGGGCAGAGGAAGGCATCTGCCCTGGATTTTGTTTACGCCCCTACCTCCTCTCTACTTTTGTCGATAAAAGTTAAGAAAAAGAACTTTTTACCATTAGCAATACAATATACATCTTTTAACAAGTTTATTTGCGAAACAAATTAAAAAACCCTCGAGTTTCAGGCGTTCACTCCCCCAATAACTTTTGAACGATTGAACCGAGTTCCATTAATATGGCCGATCTCCCTAGCGACGGTAATTGCAAAGGTGCTGGACAGTTTGCTTAGTAGGCGGTTGAATGAGCACGTTTCACTTAATGACGCACAGTTTGGTTTTAGACCGGGCCTATCGACTGAGAGTGCCATCCTGTGTGTCAAGCAAACTGTCCACTACTACACTTCGAGAAAAACACCAGTGTACGGCTGTGGTCTGGATTTAACTAGGGCATTTGATCTTGTGTCATATCCAATTATGTGGGACAAATGAAATCTGAGACGGACCTTCCTGAGGAAATCATTTTACTTTTTAAGCACTGGTATAGCAACCAAAAGAATAGTGTAAGATGGGCCGGTACGTTATCCGATGAGTACAGATTGGAGTGCGGGGTGAGGCAGGGCGGGGTGAGTTCTCCCACGCTCTTCAACCTGTACATGAATAAACTGATTGAAGAACTTAGCAATACTGGCATAGGTTGTCATATAGATGGGGTCTGTATGAATAATATAAATTTTGCAGATGACATGATTTTGTTAAGTCCTTCTAGCGGAGCTTTAAAGTAGCTTTTGAGTATTTGTGAGTCGTACGCCGTGGCTCAGGGGCTCAGATATAACGTTGGTAAAAGTGAACTCATTATTTTTAGACCTGACAACAAGCGTTACACTGGTGTGCCGAGGTGACGCTTTATGGTAATCCATTAAAAAATGTTAAGAGTTTTAAATATTTGGGCTACTGGATCACAAAAGACCTGAGTGACTTGCCAGGTGTACTGACGAAGCTAAGATTACGCTTTTCAAAGCCTATTGTCAGTCGTTTTATACCTGCGGTCTGTGGGTCAACTATACGCAGAGATCATACAGCGATCTTCGCGTACAATATAATAACGCGTTCCGGGTGTTGATGGGGCTGCCGCGTTACTGCAGTGCCTCTGGCATGTTTGCTGAGGCTCCCGTAGACGGGTTCGCTGCGATCATGCGCAAGCGTTGCGCTTCTCATCTCAGGCGCATGCGCGACAGCCCCAACACTATCATGCGCGCGCTGGCAGACCGCTGGGACTCACCGATGCTCGCTCGATGGATACAACTGCATGCAGTTAAGTAGGCCGTCCAGCTAGCATCGCTGAGTACTATGTATGTGCGTGCATGTCCGTCTGCTGTTTTTATTTTATTTTATTGTTACTAACATCCTAGTATTTTAAGATCAATTGTTACTAACCCTTTGTATGGATCTTGTTGTCCGAAATAAACGATTTATTATTATTATATTATTATTATTAAACATAGTTACGAACCACAGCAAGGGAGTTTGCTTTCACATAAAAAAAACCGTCGAAAATGTCATAAACTGTATTTCCGAAGACCCTTGAAAGTTAATTTTTAAATAACTATTGTTTAATTAAAGAATTTATGTATAAATAGATAATTTATGTTTATCTATTTCATAATATACTTATTAACCTGATTTGATCTGATCGCGGCCTTTGGCACAGGGGCCAATAGGGAGACGGCGTTAGCCAGCTCCTACCAAGCCGTTGCCACCACCGGGTCCCGAGAGGAACCAGCGCGATGAAGAGGGCTTCGTCAAGGTGGAAAGGAAGAGGAGGAAGCCCGTGAGCCGTAACAACTGCGGAACCGCGCCGCCCGGACCGGACTCTCCCCTGCGTCCTGCCATACCATCGACGCAGCTGTACGTGTCCCGTCTGCACTGATCTACGAGGACAGAGGAGGTCGTGGACTACGTCCGAAAGAAGTCTAACTTCACCTTGAGGGTTGAGCGGCTGCAGTCTCGCCACAAAGCGAATTTTAATTCATATGTGGTGAGAGTGCCGACGCATCATCTGCCAACCTTTATGAAGGAGGACTTCTGGCCGCAGGGTGTCGTATTTCGGAGGTTCCGAGGTCGGCTGCCCAACGACACCGTGCGTCACACGTCGCCGACACTACGTGTAAATTAGGATAGGAATTATATATTATGTACGTTAGTTACAAGGTATTTATAATATGGGCCTCTGGCATTGTACAAATTTGTAAGTACAATGCTATTGCCTGAAATAAATGAATTATTATATTATATTATTATTAATACTACACAAGATCGACCGACTCCGTACATCAGTCGTATTCTAGCACGTGTTGAGATCGTTTTGTCCGCCCGACCAATAATTTTTTCGCTAAATATGCCGTGTTGTAGTGTTTTAGTATGTAAAAATAGCAGTAAGAACAAAAATAAAAGCAATGCAGGTGTTTCTTTCCATTATTAAGTACGATAACATGCATTTTCTTTAAGAAATTTACGAAAATAATTCTGGGACGATCATATTAACTAGGTAGTTCTAGAAAGTTCGTTCCCGTAAGTTGTCGCTACTCGATTAGTGATGTACAGATTTTGCTATTCGATTAGTGATGTAGTCGAGTCGGATGCGGATTTTGTCGATAAAATAAATCAAAATTTCAGGTATAATTTTAATAGAATAATGAACAGGAAACAGGGAGAGGGAGAGCCCCTATAAGAACCATTTTCGACATAGACATGGCTGACAAAGATGGATAGAGACTGATCGATCAACGCGCAACTGAAACCGCAGGGTCTAGACTCCAAATTTGGCACATAGGTTTTTTATAAGGTCTAGGAGTACACTAAGAAAGGATGTTTCAAAACTCACCTCCAAAGGGGGTCAAACGGGGGTCCAAAGTTTGTATGGAGTGACAAGATTAGTTAGACTATTTTAGTGGAAACTTCGCAGGAGTATTCCTTACGGTAAATGGGTAAGTATGTATTTCAGGATTTTTCTAAATTCAGCCTCTAAGGGGGTGAAATGGGGTCCGAAGTTTGTATGGAGAAAAAAGATTAGTTTAACCATTTTAAAGCGTTCCGTCGCTCTCTCTCGGTCTAGCAAATGACGGGAACGGGAACGGGAGAGGGAGGTTCGCCGGGTCTGCAAGGCCTTTAAATCCTTGTTATAATAAAAAATGCTATATTTTATAAGTGTTCAAACATTTTAAAATAATAATTTATATGTTATCACAACATTAATAACGTAAAAAATCAATTAAAAATCCTATTAGAACCATTTTCGACTTCTACGTGGACGAAATCGCGGGTAAAAGCTAGTGTAATATAAGTAATTAGAAAAGTCTCCATTTGTATGGCAAAATAAGATTCACCATGCAAAGTTCCATCACTCTTTTTTTGGGATATAAACCTTTGTCCTTTTCCGGGACTCTTAAATTACCTACCTGACCTACATATTCAATTTCAATTAAATTGGTCAAGTAATTGAAGCGTTTCTTCACGCTTCAATTACTTGACCAATTTAATTGAAATATTATATAAATAAATAAATAACAGACAGATTTACTTGAATATCAATTTAATACTAGTAATGGATATACAAAGTTATTGACACAATCTCTGTACCGGTTTTTGTGAAAGGGACAAAAGAAAATAAATAGAATGTACCATCTGCTTCTCTTCCCGCGCAGATTGTAAAAGCCGATCGAGAGAATGGGCAAAATGGCAGAAGAGAAATTCCTCTGCCATTTCGGCCATGCGGCTAGCAACCCATCACTATTTTGATTCCTTTTCCCACTTTCTCGCCCGCCGTCCCGCTAAAAGTAGCCTTCGGATCTTGCGGCCCTGGGCGATTTCAGCTTAGAACCGCAAGACTCAAAATGCTCTGTATGTTCCATTCCATTAGGGATTTAGATCGCTACATTCGGTACAGGGATAAAGACGGATTTTTCAAATTCTCAAAATAATAGATCTTTAATTATTTGAGACATACTAATATAATAAATAAGAAAGTTACGCAGATGAAGTCGCGAGTGAAAGTAAGTGTTAAATAAAGATAAGAAAATTCGAAAAAAATGCCTTTTCGTCGAATGATATCGATACTGTTAATCAATATTAATTAATGTGGACATCACTATTCGAGTAGCGCACCTGTCGGCAAGAAGCAGAATTATTTCGCAGCTTGGGATTCAAGTGACGAAAAAATTCTGCTTCTCGACGATAAATGGCGCAATTATTAGACTTTTTAATTTGAGTTAGACAGTAAATAGCAAAACGTCGTAAGTACTTTTTGAACCGCAGCAAAATAAACCTTATGCTTGAGACTTAATGTCGCTTTTAAAATGTAGAATCTATTGACTTAGGCCAATATTGAAATAAATCTATTCGACCAATCAAACGAATTTTTCGTGTGTGTGCAATATGTGATTATTGGTTTATTTGTGTGAGTTTGGCGACAAAGGTTTCTTAACTAATTTAGGCCCAAGGCACTTCCACCTATTTCTCTGTTCCGTGGAAGTAATAAAGATATTATTGAATTTACTTTGTAAGCAACTTTTCCTAATATGTATCACCATGATCTATACAGTTGTTGTTGGTTGTGAAATAAGAAAACAATGTTAGTTCAATAAAATGTAAGCACAATAAACTTATACAGGTACCTTCACTTGCTGGTTTGCTGAACCCAATGGTGCATTGCTCAAAACAATTTGGAGAGCTTCAATATACCGGCCTGTATTAAAGAGTGAATGATAATTCTGATAAAATGTGATGCCACATGAGAGTCCAGCAGTGGACTTCATGTGGCTGATATGATAAAATTAAATCACATAGGTATAAAATTATCTTACATCTAGTAGTCCGCCCCAGCTTCGCCCGTGGTACATACATAGCCTATGTTACTCAGGGATAATGTATATTTCCAACAGTGAATGAATTTTTGAGATCGGTTCAGGAGTTTCAGAGCCTATTTAATTCAAACAAACAATCAAATCTTTTCTCTTTATAATATTAGTATGATAAACAAAATTGATGGACAATAATTCAGGAAGACTTTTACTGATGCATATTTTTTTAAAGCAAAGTCAGTTCATAGTACTTACTGATAATGAACTTTACATGCCAAATTTTTTTTATCATCTATTAAATTTGATTAGCTTAATGGGCAGTTAATATTTTGGTTGTATTCACTATTTTTTTCTTGTGCTATGTAATGTTATGGGTACTTTAATTTGTTACATATAATACTTGAAACAACTATATTCCATTTGTTTAGGTATTTAAAAGAATGTAAATAATTTTGCAAATTACAATAAAAAAAATATAACTTATAAAATACATAATTTGTAATTTGCAAAGGTACTGATTTATAAAGTGTATATTTCAATAAAAAGACATGTCAAGAATGTTTACATTTAACTAACCTAACCTAACCAAATGGACTATAAAGTTATATTAAAAACTTACTTCTTTTTAAGTCTCAGGGCTGATTTTAATAGTTTGTGTAAACAACCAGACAGATCAGACTTGCCAAATATCCTGCCAGACATGAGTACACAGGTTTTACAGAATATGCATTAAGGAGGAAGTTCTGTTCTGTCGGCCCTGTTTTCAAACTAGGGAGTACCTATGGGTAAACTAAAAGTAACACACTAATACAACTCAACCACGCACAAGTTATTAGTGATAAAATAAGTAAGGTCTGGCACTCCTACGGCTGTTGGCCCATTTGTTGGGAATACGTCACAGTAATATGACTCATTATAATGATTATTATACATAGATATCCTTATTACTTAGGTGAGTCTATAAGGACAAAAAAATTAAGTTGATAAAAACAGTTAATATTGAAAAGGATATTGATTTAAAAATGCCGAAACTTCATTTTCATCTGGACCAGCAGGAACAGCTTGTTCTGCTTCCTCTTCTTTAAAATTGTCTTCATTGTATTGGTCGATGTCTATTTTCCGAAAAGCAGAATTAAATGTATTTTTAGCCATAGCGATATTCTTAATCTGCTGCCAGTAGTTCTCTCTCTTGTTTCTTTAAATAATTATGTATGTATGTTTTTTAGTAAGGTAGGTTTTCGGATTTTCTACCTGCTGCTAAGTGTCAAAATAAGTGCCGATAAAACAGTATTGCCAACCTTTGTTGCCAGAATAACGTCAAATTTACCCTAAAATTACCGTACCATTACCATACACTCCATTTTTTGGGATTTTTTCAGTTTTCATATAAAAGCAGTATTACTTTTGAAATTGAAACATATTGTGCGTGATTTTTAGTGCTTACTGTTACAGATTTGAAAAAATAATCGAGTACACATTGAATTTTTCTTTCGAATAAATCGAACTTTCAAACGTTTTTAATATTCCAAAAAAAAAACGGTAATTCGTTAATAGATTTTTCACCTTTTTTTAACAAAAGACACCTTTTCCTTCTCGCCCTCTCCCCACCCCTTTCCCCTCAATTCGAAGTCCGGAGTGATTATTAAGTAATTTATGATAAAAGCGCAATTTAGTAGTAAATAGAGTTACATACTAATTGTTCACGACAATGTCTTGAAGACACTATAAGTGTATTTTGTCTTATAACACAGGGTTTACATTAAATTTTCGATCCACTGTCTGCTACATTCAGCAATAAAGTAAATTTCGACAACTATAGGTTTACCATACTTTTTATCGTTTTCTGAGATTTTATCTTACAACCCAACTAAAATCCAAGTATCTACCAAAGGTTAGGAAAAAATTTGACATCTGTCATCGAAAAGCACGGCAAACGTGCCATAGACTTTTCTTTTTTTATTACGTTCCTGAACACTAATAATATAAATAATAAATCTATATACATACACTTAGTTTCGTATCATGCAGAGTCATATTCGTTTTCGTTGTCAAGTTGTCATTGACAAGTAACAAAGTTGCCGCGATTGAATTGATCGTGTGTGTCAAACGAACGGAAAGAAAAAAACGCGTTGAGTTATTGCAAATATTTATGAGTGTTTCATATTACCGTACTTTTTGTAAGATTATTAGTTCTAGTCCTAAAATCACCGTACATTTGTCACACGATAATTATTACCGTACGGGGTATAAAATTACCGTATGAATACGGTAATTACCGATCGG
Organism: Acrobasis suavella; assembly: GCA_943193695.1. Classification (NCBI taxonomy): domain Eukaryota; kingdom Metazoa; phylum Arthropoda; class Insecta; order Lepidoptera; family Pyralidae; genus Acrobasis; species Acrobasis suavella. The sequence continues at coordinate 13,192,807 of OW971929.1, forward strand.
TTGGCAACACTGCAATAAGATTAACAACAAAATATAGGTACCAGTCAGTGTGACCAGCTTAAAATTAGAGATTCTGCCCAGTTTAAACAACAAAATTGACAAATCCTGCCAACCAAACTCTATTGCACAAAATGCCGAGAAAAAATTACTAAGCAATAGTGAAAAAATAACACGTGAGCGGGTGAAAAAAAAAAATTTTATATTAAAACATTTTGTTCAGTCTTCACAGTGGAACGAATGAACTACAAATTCAATACAACCTGAAATGTTATGTAAAATACTCGAACCAAACGCTTCGTTGCCAATGTGCCATTGATATTTTAAAATTCATACCTAATGCATTTTTTGTCAATACTGCACCTTACTCCTTTTGTAGGCTGTATCTGCCAAATATGCCAGCTTATATTGCTATATTCTGACAAACACTACCGGATATCTAAAACGTCAAACAAAAATGCCAGAGTAAAATACAGGGCTAAACGTGCCGAAAAGGTAGGATTCTGCCACTGGTGACACCGATAGGTAGTACCTAGCTTAACTGTCATGTCAACGTCAGCCGGATAGAACTAGTGTTGCACTTGCGACCAATAGTATACAATATTACATCGGATAATTAGTTCTTTAAAATTACCCTTATCAGTAAGTAACATATGATGAAGATGCAATATTGTTCACACTAAAATATGATTCATTTTTATTTTTACTAGAACCTTGTTGTGGTTGTTCTGGATCTGGATATACCCTAGTATCTGGTGTTGCATGTTCTATGCTGTTACTTTTAGTTAGGTCCAATTCTTCAACTTTCGGTGCACTGTTCACTCGCGTTTTCATCAATAAAGTCATCATTCTTAAAATACTGACTAATTTTAGGGAACTTTTTGTTTTTTTCTTCGGTCTCCCTCTTTCTCTTTCGTTTTTCGCTCGCACTTAAATATTTTCTGAACTAGACATGTTGATATTTAACTTTCACGATTAACTTTATCTTAGATCCATTTGCAGGTTCGATAAAATAAAAACTACGAAAAATCAAAGATACAGATGGCCAACTGTTATTAGTTATTACAATTTAAACAAAGAAGGCGCAATAGAGCTCTCCTTAAATAAAAAATAATAAATTCGGGATTCCCCTACACTGATAGGGTTGCCATATAAAATAACTTTTTTTAGCCCGTCCACCGATGACACTAAAAGTACCGTCACGTGGATTTGAAAAATTTATATGTAAATCGATAGTTAATGATACGCGTTGATTTAGTAAGCTGAAAATATGTTAAATAAAAAGGGCCACACCTGCGCCTATCGGCACGAAGCTTCGTGCTATTACACGATACACGCAAATGTGACCGGCCGTTATCAGATATCGTCCCGAATATTCGGGCTGCGTCTTCGTTATCACGCGGGTGGCGGTACATCAACGGGTGTTAGCGCGCTAACATTTCGCTCTGCGTTCATTTTGGCGTTTGTTTCCAACTTGTTCAGATGCGTGTTGTGCGACACGGTGCCACGGATGTTAATGAGTAAAAATGGAGTAGAGCGACAAATTTGTGTTAGAATTTTGAGGTTTCTCTCTCTAGGTTTCTTTTTAGGTTTCAATAAATGCATTATGTGATAGTTAGCACACATGTAAAAGTAAAGAAAGATTCGTTCATATATCAAAAACGAATTTGACGCCATTTTGGATTATTGTACGATTGTTAGTGAAAAATAACAAAGCCGCTAATATGACCACAGCTTTATCGCGATAACTTTTTAGTGTACAAAACGTACGAAGCCGCGAAGCTTCGCCGCGCATTGCTTCGGGACGATAGACGCAGATGTGACCTAAGCATTACTCTTATTCCAACTCGGGAAGAGAATAGGTACATCGTTTTATATATTATGGCTAAGTACCATGTATATTCTTTGGAACGTCCCTACCCATTATTTCATTCGATATGACATTCGATTGTCATATTTGTCATTGTCACTAAACTAGCTAAGCTAAGTGTAGATTTTTGTCTTGTTGTCAATAATAAAGTGATTGTATTGTAATTTGTAGTATCCACTATTTTATGTTTACGTAAATACGGAATTACGCAATAGAGTGAAAAAATACTAACTAATTTGTCAAAGATATAAGTGAAGAGTACTTTATACTTTTACCACCATGACAATGGGCGATGAACTGCCTGTCACTTCTTTGGTTTTACCAGTTCTCATACGACCCGTATTGACGCAGGTATTTCTTGATTAATAAGTATACAAACGACATTTTGTCCTAATTATTTATATTTGTTTCCATACTCCACATTATTTTCATGTTACAGTTGGAAAAATATGATTTAGGAGCATCTCAAACATTACGTGCAGCGCTTACTAAAGCTGAGGCAGTTGTACCAGGTCTTAATTATGATTTGGTCGCTGGGATCATGAGACGAGCTGACATACCCGTTAATATGAATGAGAGTTTACTGAGACTCCAAGGAACTCTAACTGAGGCTGAATGTAAGTGTTGATTACATGCAATTTATTCACAAACAATTAGGTAATTAAGTATTTTGTAATGTTGTGAAGTTGATACAATGACAATTGTTACCATAGTACTGGATCTCAACTCAACTCAGCATGGAATGGCACTTTTCTTTGCTGCTATCCTTTACTGTAGCTCAGTACAGTCTTTTGCTAGAGCGAGAGAGAGTGACAGAAAGCTTCAGCATGGCTGGTGCTGAAGTGTTCAGCCACTCTCTCTCGCTCTAGCTAGTGACAGTTCTGAGCAACAGAAAAGGAAAGCAGCATGCGAAGTGCTGTTCAGTGCTGATAGATGTAGCCCAACCCTAAAAACCCAATACCTACTTATTGTAACAGTTGAGCAATCAAGTAAACAAAATGTGGTAGTGTGACCATTATGTAGCTAAATATGGTGCCATCTTATATTTTTAAAATTGTGTGGGAAGGTTTACTATCCTACCACTCTCACAAATGTAAAATACCTACTATTACTGTAATAAGTTTCACCATACAAGTAAGATTACTTACTTATTTACTGTAACATAAATAATACAGGAACCTGCCTACACCAACCTTTGATTGTATAGTTAGGGTTAGGTTAAGGAAAAAATAAACAAAGATGGACTTGTATCAAGAGCCATAAAATAATCACACAAAAATTGTATGTTACTTTGAATTTTGGTGAAATAAGTAATGAATACTCGTACAAATCGGAGCGTGCATGTGACGTCATAATGCTAATCCATTCACTCACTATAGCGTAAAGAGATGTCGAACCTTAGAGGTTATCTTGCTTATTTCGTACCATTATGTACAAATACTACAAAAAGAAACGCCCGAAAAAAAGTTTTTAAAAAGTTCCACATGGATGTAAACGACGAAATAAATGGCGTCAAGCAGTATGCGCTGAACTCATCCCAAAACAATATCAGTTTTGGAAGAGCTCGGGGGCCAGGGGAACAACGCATTTCTAGCGATCCGGGTGAGGTTCGCACTTGGATGGGTGACCACAAGTACCATAGCACTTTATCTAATTTCTCCGTTCTTCGCAATGCACGGGCCTTTGGTCCGAGCTGTTATTGTATGACAGTCGTCAAGTTATGTCCGATGCCTTCAGGCAGCTAGAAAAATCTGACACCATTTTTAGCCACATTTTTATATGATAATTTTTCAAAACTAAAAACCGACTTCACCACAAAACTAGGTACATAACACAACATGTGAGAGAACCAGATCTAATTAATGTAAAACATGTTTTTAGACTAAAATATGGCGAAGTCTGACACATTTTTTTTTATAAACATCCATGAGTACCTACGTGTGAAGATACTCAGTATCGATATATCGAAAACGTAGTCGCTGAGTTCTTATTAGTTGCAAAATTGAGACACACAGTTCAAGTTTGTAGTAATATTTATCGTTGTTATCCGAACGCCGCCACTAGGCTGCACAATAGCTCGTCGATTGTTTGAGTGAATAGAGTACTATGTTTGAGTGCTATCGCCCAGCCGCCCGACGCCGCGACACGCGCGACGCGACGAACATCGCAGCTACGCACGGACAGTTTCCAACTTGCTTTGTTTTCACCCGTAAATCTTTCATGGCATAAAGGCTTAGTTAATGTTTTCATTTATCTAAAATGAGTATTAAGATACGTTAAAAGACACAGTTACAAAACAAAACAGTGCCGTAAGGCTAAATCACGACTTGCACGAGTCACCATGGACTGCTCAGATTGACTGAATCAAAATGATATTAGTAGTGCCTATTGGTTTATTGTTGAATTTAATCACGGTGATCTTAGATTATAATCTAAATAATTTTAAAACAATTCTTTACTAGTCTTAATAAAAAAATGAAACAAATGATGTCCTTATTAATGAATCCAACACATTTATCCGCACAAAGGGTTTCGTACCATTATGTATAAAAATCACATTTGTTGTATGGAAGCCCCTTAAATATATGTTTTATTCTGTATTAGCTGATGCCCGCGACTTCGTTCGCGTGGACTTTATGACTCCGGCGTATTAATATAATATATAAGCTTTTGAACACCGTTTTTAGATTGAGGATTAGGGAGGGATTATGAGGGAAATATTTGGTTTTAAAGTGAATATTTTTGTTTGAGTCAAAAGGGAGCCCCCCCCCCTCTATCTGCTAAACGGTTATATAAGGATAATAGGGATACGTGAAAAAAGAATCACAGCTATAGGTAGTATATATATTATAATATAACGAACTTGAAAGGAAAACTATCATAGCTAATTAGTGTTTATAAATTAAAAAATTATAGGTGATCACTAATCAACTTATAATATAAAGGAAAATTTAGTACAAATTCAATAGAAAATTAGTTTTTAGACGTTTTCAGTGACATGAACTCATAGTTGGTATTCGTAACTACGGAACCCTACGCTGCGCGTGGCCCGATACGCACTTGGCTAATTTTAACTCTTTGGTTACGGAACCATAAAATTAACGTGAGTGTCGACACTTGGTTGGAACGAAGGTGCTTTCGTAGTAGAGACGGAAAAAAGTGACGGAAAAATCTTAAAAGTTTTTATAAATTAATAACAATAATAAATTAGAGAACAATAAAATTAAAAAATGACAAAAAGCCAAAAATACTTAATAAAGAATACTGACTTCAGTTAGAATCGAACCAGGGTTACCGTGAACATTGACCTTCAGTCGGATGCTTTGTCAACTGAGCTATGGGTCCAATGATTATGATTGTGAAATTACTTTTCATTTTAATTCGTAACGGAAAAACTGTATTTTTTCGCCTTACCCCTGTACGTACCGTCGTCCAAAGAGGAACTTTGTTCCAAAACATTAACAATATGCATTAGAATTGATAATCTTTTTTTATGAAGTCGGTAAAAAAATAAAGTTTTTTGAATCACCTAATTACAGAATACCCGATTTAATTCTAAGTATTTTTTTGGTAGATACATACACAGAAAAGATAAAAATTAAAGGAATTGTGCCATCTTGTGAATTTGTGTGATACTACTATAATTACTAATTTGTGGTCACACGAGGTGTGCTTGATGGTTCTAATATTTACGACTGATTTACAAAATAAGTGAGATTGAAACTGGTAGCGACATCTAGTTAAGGAAAGGGAAAGGTCAAGTGCAGGCACGTTTTGATGTATGGAAGATAACTATCTATACTAGTAATATTTCATCGATGGTTAATATGTAATAAGGACAAATCACAAAGATTGAGCTAGCTCGAAACTAAGTTGAAACTTGTATTATATTATTATTCAACCATACTATATTTTATAATACATAAACACCTTAAAAACCAAGGACAATTTAAAAAAGGTGATTTTCCATCTTGTCCTGGCTGGGGATCAACCCCACTTCTTACAGAATCCACATATCTACATAAACTATTGTTTACGGTAGTGTATATTGTTACCAGTGACATGCATTACTATTTTAGATATTTTAATAAATTGATCAGTGCCTACCATGTACAATATGGAGCCGTTTTTGTAAATTAAGTATAATTACCTAAATTACAAGTATGGCTCCATAACGAATAAAATACTTAGGTACATTTCTCACTTTGCCATAATTATGGTTGGCATAGGGTAGACAAATTTGTATTTGTCTGTATGAAATGCATGCTACTGACTGTTACAGGCTTTTTGTTTTTTTATTTATTTAGTCGAAATTTATTGTAATTTATAAAAAAATATTATAGGTGCTGATTTGAGACTTAACAGGAGTGAAGAGGCTTTCCAAGAACTGAACAAAAAATCAACAGCTCTTAAGAAAATTTTGAGCCGCATTCCTGATGAAATCACTGATAGGAAGACATTCCTTGAAACTATTAAGTAAGTAAAACCATTTTATCTAATGAATATATCAATAATAGTAAAATTCATTCAAAGTAAGAAATCAAAATACAATTCCGTTCTTTGAATGCTGTTCCAGAAAAATCTACCAGTCATTAAAAAAGTATTTTTGTACAAACACAAATAAAATATTTTGTGAAATTCAATGACTCGCATGCTGTTTCCAGAATTCCATGCAAGTTAATTCTCATGTTATGAAAGTTTTAATCCAAGTGAATAATGATTACAGAGAAATTGCCTCAGCAATAAAAAAATTGTTGGATGCGGTGAATGAAGTTTCAACGTACACGCCAGGACAAGGCAAGCAAGTTCTTGAACAACGGAAACGAGAATTTGTGAAGTATTCAAAGAGGTTTTCCAACACATTGAAGGAGTATTTTAAGGAAGGACAGTAAGTACATACTTTTTGGTAAACTGTAGTCCTGTAGGGGGTGGAGAAATCCAGGGTAGCTTCAATAAATTTAGTGTAGACCTACAAAGTTCAACTAATGACTGTCACCATTAAAATTTAGATTAATAAGTGGTTTAGAATATAAAAGCACTATGGATGGTTCATTTGTATTAAAAGCAATTCTTCCTGTGACTATGGTAGGTAGGTAATATTTTAGTTACTTCCATAGTGTTATGTCCTATAGAATATTGCTATGGGGTAATGCTGCAGAAATAAATACCATATTTGTTTTACAAAAACGCGCTGTTAGGTCTATATATAAACTAGGTGCTAGAGAGTACCTAAGGGAACTTTTTAAAAGACATAAATATTTTGACTCTTCCTTCGCAATTCATCTATGCGAACATTATGTACGTGCATCAGAATAAACATACTTGTAAGAAAAATTATGATATTCATAGCAAACTATTAACACTAAAAATAAAAATAAATTAGCTATCTCAGCTTTTCGGTTAGAAAAAACTAAAAAGTCTTTTGTGGGTCTCAGCTTGCGTCTCTATAATAAAATTCCAGATAATGTAGTAGCGTTACCATTATCTAAGTTTAAGTCTGCCGTTAAAAATCATTTATTAAAAAATGCTTAGTATCATGTCAATGACTATTTATCTGATCAAAATTCTTGCAGTCAGCAAATTTAAATTGTATTATTTAGTTGTCTACTAATTTATACTCAGCTTAAGTGTAAATCTGTATTGTAACTGAAACATAGCCCATCAGGCTGGGTAGGGACCAATACTGAACTGGGTTTCTTTCGGCGTAATCTTCCCAGCAGTGGTTGTTCCGAAACGCTAGTAGTTTTTAGCTTTTGCACTAAAATAAAGGCAGGTTTAGACGAAGACTATTTTCAGCCGTATAAACACTTTTGGCGCCATTTTTTCGCGGTATGCCAGCGCTGGCACAGAATAGAACACGCGCCTATTTTTGGGCGCCAGTGACCTCCGCTCGCGTCTCTCGCTGCCCCCGCACCTATTTTGCTAATGACTGGTACTTAAAAGGCAGCGTGTAAACGACTAGTGTTGGTTTGGTAGTCACTGGCGGCGAGATTTAGGCGTCTCGAAATAGTCTTCGTCTAAACCTGCCTCAATATTTAAAAAAAATGACCTTCAATAAGAGATAAATTTATCCTTCTTTAATAAACAATTTTTGACTTTGAAATATTAAACAAATAAGAAAATTTTCTCTATATTTGCAAAATTTTGCCATACATTATTTAATTTCCTTTTTCTTTTTTCAGGGCAAATGCTGTATTCGTGAGTGCTTTGTATTTAATCCATCAAACAAACCAAATACTTTACACTGTCAAAAGCAAGTCTGAGTGAAATATTCCATCTCTTCTGGTGCTCATTGTGAGTAACGTAAAGGTTTTTAGTAGTTAAATTATGAATTTGTTATATAATTTTGTTATTCATACTCTATCAATATAAAACAGTATATTTTTATGGAAATAAATAAAGGGCTAATAAGCAAAAGATTAAATTAGGTCTCGACACTCTCAACTTATGAGTAAAATCTGAAAGTACATTTTTGTTAAGTAAGGATCACAACAGAAAATGCAAATTGTTCGCTTACTTTTTAAAGTCAATCAAAAATTACTTGATTACGAAGTTTTATTTTGGGAAAATTACATATGTGTAAAGCATACGTAATGAAACAAATTCCAAAGTTATTAAATGTCGCTTATTTTGAGCTCTTGATTGTGCATCTTCTTCAGTCCTACCTCTATTATTGAGGACGTTAACCTCCTTAGATACCTACTCGTATTTAGCTTTATGATGGTCCTCGAGGTCTGCAGCATTATGGCGAACAATATAAGCATTAAATTTAGTATTTCATTATCTTTAAAAAGCGTATGAAATGTTTTTCGTTTGGTCTAAAATTAACTAAAGTGTTTGAAATACTTATAACTATGCTTTATTGAGTATTAAATCCATAGTATTACTTCGATCCCTTAATAGGATTAGCCATAAACAAGCTTGCTATTTCTTTTTATATAAAAAGTATATATTTAAAATAAGAAATTCTATGATGGTTATTCAAGAATGAAAAAGCGAAGCAGAGAATTTTGAAAGACATGTATGAGCATCAGCGAAACCCAAGAAACTCTTGCGCATTTACTGGAAGAAACTTATATGATATCCCCAAAATAACATGGTTTATCAACAATAGAAAAAGGAATCTGTATAAACACAGTGGGACACCACACCATGGGATCCTAGATTAATGTTTATCTTAATTCTATTCTGAAAATTATAGGTAGTTTGTAAAAGTTATATACTTACTTAGTTTTAAATAAATTTGATTGTTATTTTGCTGCTTGTTTTAGCAATTGGAATAGAATTAGCCTGAACAAATACTACTACGATAAATTAATTAACTTGGTTTCATACTTTATTTAACTGTCTATAAATATAAAAATTGTAGCTGCATTACTCGCTAATAAGTAATAACACAAGATATATGCGCAACGCAGAGTATAAGACATGGTTTTACATATATTGTTATCATATAATTTTTAACAAGTTAATAAAATTTGTAGCTTAAGGTGTCATCTGTTGTATTAATTAATGTTTTTAAGTACGAATTATATAATATGATTCGTATTTTTCACATTTATTCCAATTAAAATAAAACATATAATTTACTATGAGGCGTTTTTCTTTATTCAATGCCGCTGATTCAATAATGGTAAGGTTTCTATTTCTACAATCCATTTTCATTGGATACCTTTTGGATACCTTTTGGATACCTCAAGAAATTCCTCAAGTTCTACATACAGCAAAGGCACAATCGTCGTTAATGCTATGGAAGTATTTGTACTTATTCGAAATGCATCTCCCAATAACCTTTAGTACCTATATAATTTTGTAAAAGTGCCGGTTTCAGCAATAGCAGCGCCGTGGGCGATATTCCCACGGCGCCCCCTCACAGCAAATGAAAATGAATAACTGGTCAAGTGCGTGTCAGGTTGTGCCACAGTCAGATCAGGCAAACAAGATTTCAGACTTACGAGTTCATCACACCACATACGTATCGGATTCATAGGCTATAGTTAATTTCAATTGGAAATCACCACACTTAATAAAGAGGCGTCAGGGCGTCACAGGGCGCCGCGTCATAGGGCGCCCTCTTTATATCCGGCGCCCTGGGCGGTCGCCCAACCGCGCCCTACCCTAACGCCGCTACTGTTTTGTAAAGTATGGTTAATCGAAAAGTAGGTATAGAGATAAGTATAAATAAATTACAATACTAAATTCTGCCTGGAGTATAGTACATATCACACTGAAAATTCTCAGAAAATCGTATAACCGCTCAATGTAGAAAGTTCTCGTTCCTTTCTATATACATCTTTGCATTCGATGGAACTACTGCGAAAATTAGTGGACCCATTCTTTCTTAGGGGTCTCCTACGGCATTTTCGAATAACTTCAGTTCTCGTAAAGCAAATACCCCGAAGTTTATATTAAATCTTAGGAATACCTATATATGTATGTCGCAGGGCGCTAGGTCAGAACTATATAGCGGATGACTCATTATCTCGACACCTGCCATAGTCAAATATTCACTGTTCGTTCCGCGGATTGCGCTGAAGTGTTGTCTTGGTGAAGGAGGTCCTGCTTCGAAGATGCTGCTGTCGAAAATTTTCCAAGACAACAGGCAAACAACAGTTAACATATCAGTCTGTAGTAACTGTCCTTTCATCTTCCAGCACAACTGTCGCGAAATGAACTTTCCGACCAAAGAACGAGGCAATCGTCTTTTATCCTGGACTTCTTTTCTTTACTTTAGTTAGCAATTCCTCAAAAGGGAACACCCACTGGGTTTCGGGTTCGTAGAAATATATCCAGCTCTCATCACCTGTGACGATGTCATATACAGCATTAGAGTCACCTCTGATGAACTTTTGTATATTCGACAGACACCAATCCCTACGAAGGCGTTTCTGGTCTTGGGTCAAAGTATGGGGAATCCATCTGGTACAAAGCTTCCCTGACGCCTAAATCGTCGTGTAATATTTTTGTACTTGACTCATACCTCATACCATCATACCAATGTCTACCTAAGCTATCCCGAATCTGCTGGTATACGAGGGCGACACTGAAAGTCTTTAGAACTGGCCACTTGTAAACAGTATAATAAAAAAATAAGTTTAAATTTGGAAAAAATGGAACTCTGCCAATATTATTGAGTATGTATTTTATTAATTTGTCATTTGTTTTACGATCTGGCGGCAAATTAAAAATTGTCTGTGTCACGTCAGATGAATTTAACGCGAGAAAATTTTCGTGCAATGATTTTTTATGACTTTCGTTGTCATTTAAGACAACAAGAAAGTTATGATAGACTTCGATTGGCCTTTCACGATGTAGCCCCATCTCGTGCCACTGTTTACAACTGGTTTAATGAGTTCTAACGTGGTCGCACTAATCTCACCGATGATCTGCGTCAGGGACGGCCTTCTACGGCGACGACTGAAGATAACATCAGTGTTGTGCGGCGTATGATAGAGACTGACAAAAGAGTGACCTATCAGTAGATTCGAGCAAGTTTAGGTATCGGTACGAGTCAAGTGCACAAAATCCTGCATGAACATTTAGCGGTCAGGAAGCTTTGTGCCCGGTGGATACCTCACGATTTGACTGAGGCCCAAAAAATCCGTCGTGTTGATTGGTGCCGTGAAATGGTTCAAAGATTTAACGGAGGTGACTCAAATGCTGTGTTTGACATACTTACGGGTGACGAAAGCTGGATTTACTGTTATGATCCCGAAACCAAAAGACAGTCTGCTCAGTGGGTGTTTCCTTCCGAGGAGTTGCCAACTAAAGTGAAGAGAGGTAGAAGCTTGGGAAAAAAGATGGTGGCCTCGTTCTTCGGAAGGACCGCTCATTACGCGACAATTGTTTTAGAGGATCAAAAACAGTTACTGCAGAGAATTGTTTGCCATTTGTCTTGGAAAAAGTTTGGGAGAAACGACCTCGCAGTAGGATCCTCCTTCACCACGACAACGCCTCGTCGCACACCGCCGGGCGAACGATCGACTATTTGGCGACATCAAACGTGGAATTACTAGGTCACCCGCCATATAGCCCCGACATCGCACCTTGCGATTTTTATTTATTTCAGAAAATAAAAGAAAAACTTCGAGGAAAACGTTTTATGGACGCCGAGGAAGCAGTGGCTGCGTTTCAAAACGCCGTCGAGGAGACCCCTAAAGACGAGTGGGCAAAGTGCTTTTCTCAGTGGTTCCATCGGATGCAGAGATGTATTGACGTGAAAGGACACTATTTTGAAAAGATGTAATAAAAGTAATAACTTGCTAGTGTGCTCAGTTTTTGATTTTCTAAGAACTTTCAGTTTTACCCTCGTATTATGTCACTCTCTTATCGTCCTATATCATGCGTTGCATATTACCAATGTTATCTTCAGATGTCACTGTTGAAGGACGTCCCTCACACAGATCACTGAGATTGCTACGCCCATGCTTAGACTATTTTTTATTATACAACGTGGAAGGGACATACCCGTAAAAAATCTAACCATGGGCTACACTAAATCACTATAGTATAATGAAATTAAAATAACAACCATAAACGTAAAAAAAAATTCGACATTCCCATACAAATTGCCCGGGCGGCTGCACACTTATGTATGGAAATGCAGAATTTTTTGTCGTGTTTTGGCTGTTATTTTAATTTCATTATACTATAGTGATCTAGTATGGTCTGTAATTCGATTTAAGTATTACGGGTTTGTATCTTCCACGTTGTATATAGTTTTCATTGGCAATGTTTCTAACTGGCCGTTATAAAAACTTTCAGTGTCACCCTGGTACATATAAACTTTTGTTAGCTTTCCGCTTATACCTTATTAGTACAGATCTTCAGACAGGGTTGATTGTGTAGGAAATATATTTTTAATTATTTCCTACACAATCAACCCTTACGTATGTTCACTAAAGCCTCTTAGAAAAAAAAACACTCGCGCTTTTCGTCGGGCTCATTGTACAGCCCATCGTATGTAGGTACTATGTGGAAGACAGATTTTGTCCTTAACACTGCCGACCTTTTCATGGAATAGAAAAAAAGGTGGGAGTTCTGGCTACCTTGACACTTTCAAATTCTTTTTCGGTTTGTGTTGCAAGATTGTGGAATGCTCTACCAGGAAAATGGCCAAAACCCTGGATTCTTCTTTTAAAAGCAAACTAAGGCGTTTTTATAAAGATTCCGTTGTTTATTGATTGTAGGGTATGGAATTTAGGTATAGGTATATTATGTAAGTATAAATTAATGTGTAGGCATATTTATACTATTATATAATAATTAGGTTTATGTACTACATGTTATTGTTAGTTATGAATATTGTTATATCGTCTCTGTTGTACTCTTCAACTCAACCAGAGTTGGGCATAATTTGAATAAAACATTACATAGGGCGCACTATAAGTTTCCGGAACTGGCCACTTACATAAATAATATTTAAAAATTTTTTGCAACATTTGAAAATAGAACTCTTTGGCTGTAGAATGCAGTTTGTTTCATCTGACTGTCTTTTGTTTTTACCTTGTGGCGCCATTTAAAAAATTGTGTGTCTGCATCAACATGGATTTAAGTCGGGAAAATTTTCGTAGTATGATTTTCTACGATTTTAAGTGTAATTTGACAGCTCAACAGAGCATCGCTCGGCTTGAAACAGCTTTTGGCAATGAAGCACCATGCAAGACAACTGTTTATAGCTAGTTTGCAGAATTCAAGCGTGGTCGTATCAATCTCAGTGACGAATCTCGCGATGGTCGGCCGTCCACCGCTGTGACCAACAAAAACATCGATGCTGTGCGCCGTATGATTGAAACAGACAGGCATGTGATTCCATGAAATTCGCGCATCCTTAGAAATAGGCATGAGTCAAATACAATTAATCCTACACAAACATTTGGGTGTGAGAAAGCTGTGCTCGCGGTGGATCCCACACAACTTGACCGAGGCTCAAAACGGACCGCGTCACTTGGTGCAGTGCTATGCTTACCAGATTCAACGAAGGTGCGTCAAATTTGGTGTGGGACATAGTAACAGGTGACGAAACATGGATTTATTGCTACGATCCCAAAACAAAGCAGCAATCGAGCGTATGGGTCTTTCAAGATGAGCCGAAACCAACCAAAGTGGCGCGCGTGAAAAGTGCATCTAAGCGGATGATTGCTTCTTTTTTTAATAAAACTGGACACGTGGCTACTGTTGCTTTAGAGAATCGTCGTACAGTGAATAGTGACTGGTACACGACCATTTGTTTGCCGGAAGTTATTGACGAACTCCGTAAAAATAACCGTAGGGGAGCCGGGGGTAATCAGAATCAGTGGGTAATGGGAGCTAGTGCAAAAAACCTCGAAATTAACAAGGTATCAACAGTTGCTCACTCGCATGGAGTCCCCTCTCGTCACCCTTCCCCGCCGCCAAACCCCCGTGACGCCAGTCTCGCGAGCGCCGCGTGTAGTGAAAGTTGTATCCAGGCAGTGCCGCTGTTATAAAATTTACGCAAATTCAATCGGAGATGTAAGTATCAATTTTTGCTTTTCTTGTCATTTAAAACATGTGATATCTTTGTAAGTTAGCTGTATTCCGTGGCAGAGGTTTGAATTCAACATTTAATAAACATTTCTTTTATAAAATTTAAATGTGAAAAATAACCGGCACTGGGGTAATGGGAGCCACATGGTTCTTATTACCCCCATTGGCTCCAATTACCCCTATTGTCTATTATTAGTAACATATATGAAAAGAAAATGTTTTTTTTTTCTGTTTTAGATGCCTAGATGTAGAAAAAGAACAACTGACAAAGCCAGTTGGTCAGCAGAAATGCTGCAATCAGCTGTGCAACGTTGCAGGCAAGGCATTTCAATACATAAAGTGGCCAAAGAAACTGGGATTCCCTATAGCACTCTACAAAAAAAGACAAAATTAGATGATGCCGATTTAAGATCTCCAAAACTAGGTAGGAATGCTGTTTTTAGCACAGAACAAGAAAATATACTCACAGACAGAGTTTTATATTTGAGTACCACGTTTCATGGGCTAACTATGACACAACTTAGGAAAATCGCCTTTAACTGCGCCGAGGCCATGGGTTTAAAACAGAATTTTTCTAAAGAAAGTACAATGGCTGGCAGAGACTGGATACAAGGATTCTTAAAAAGAAACCCTCGCGTTAGTATTCGGAAACCAGAAGCTATAAGCATTCAGAGAATAACAGGGTTTAATAAAATCGAAGTTGACAGATTTTTTTAAAACCTGACAGATGTTATATCTAAGACTCCGTTTGCGCCGCAGGACATATATAACACGGACGAGACGGGTATTTCAACAGTACAGGAAACGGAAAAAATTCTAGCAACAAAGGGCCAGAAACGTGTGGGATCTATAACTTCGTGGGAAAGAGGCAAAACCATCACCGTGATTTGTTGTATGAGCGCAGCTGGTAATTTTATCCCTCCATTTTCATTTATCCCCGGCAAAGGCACTCGCCACAGCTTGAAAAGGATGGACCTGCAGGAGCTGTCTATGAACATTCAAAAAATGGATGGACAACTGAAGAAATTTTCATTAAATGGATACAGCACTTTGCGAAGAACGCTAAACCTTCAGAAGATAAACCTGTTTTACTAATTCTAGATAATCATTTTAGCCATGCTACCCTAGATGCCTATACTTTCTGCAGAGAACATTTCATCACCATGATCTCCATCCCACCTCATACCTCACACAGGCTTCAACCACTAGACGTGGTTTTTTTCGGCCCTCTAAAAAAGGCCTATAACAGTGAGTGCAATTTATAAATCAAATCTCATAACTTGAAAACAATATCTCCCTATGAAGTTGCTGGGCTTTTTAACAAAGCTTACATGAGGGTTGCATCAGTGGAAAAAGGAGTTAGTGGCTTTGCATCTACTGGTATATTCCCATTAGATCCTTCCAAAATGAAAGAGAAGGATTTTATCAATATTTCTCCAGTAAATGTGGAAGAAAATTTTTCCATCACAGTTACTGAACACCAAGTTACAGAACCCACACCTAATATTAGCAGCTATCCCGAACCTACACCTTCGACTTCTGATTACAATAATCAAACAACACCTAAACGAAATAGTGTAACCAATGATAATCAGCAAGATCTTACCAAGCTTGGAGATACTAATGAAGGAACATTTGTAGATATAATAAATCAGCAGACGCCTCTACCTTGCGTAGAAGGAAAGAAATGGAAAGGAAAAGGAGTAGGGAAAGGTAAAGGGAAAAAGCAACAATCTAAAATATTAACTTCTACACCCTTCAAGGAAATATATGAAGAAAAGGCCAAAAAGAGAAAGGAAAAAGAAGAAAATGGAACAAAAAATTTAAAAAAATATTATGAAAATAAAGGTAGAACAAACCAAAAAGAATTTATTTGTTGATGGTCCTGCTAAACAGAAGTCAAAAAGGATGAAAAGATCAAAGAAGGAGCCTTGTTCCTCTGAAGAAGATGAAGAAGTTCCGTACGCAGAGAGTGGCGACAGTGACATCGAAAACCTGCCAGACAATCAAAAAGGACGTGATGATCAATCTTTATGCGCAATCTGTTTGGAGTTAGGGAAATCTCGAGAGATATGGTATCGCTGTCGTAGCTGCGGTGGCTGGGCACATGAACAATGTACAGATTGTGATGATCCCAGTCGCTATGTATGTGATTTCTGTTCCTAAACATAGCAACATATTTCTTTTATTGTTTTGTTTTTTGATTTTTTCAAGATTGTTAATTTTTCATACGTTTATTTTATAATTAATGTTTTATAACTTTGGCTATGATTACCCCATTATGGTGGTTCTAATTACCCTTAATGAGTGTAATTGGAGCCAAAACTACTTTAGGAAACTTTTCTTTGTTTTTCTTTTTGTAAGCTTGATTAGCCAAAAATACTTATGTCATTCCAAAGATAAGTCATCAAAGATGTTTATAAATAAGTACTCTAATTAAAGACTGATAATATGTGATTTAAATTTGAAGTTTTTCTTAAGTGGTTCCCATTCCCCCCTCCTCCCCTAAACGCCGTATCATCCTGCACCACGACAATGCTAGTTCTCACACGGCCAGACAGACAAACGACTTTTTGAAGGCGAAAAATGTAGAACTCATGAGTCATCCTGCATACAGTCCCGACCTGGCACCTTGTGACTTTTTTCTGTTCCCAAAAATTAAGAACCAATTACGCGGTCAACGATTTTCATCACCAGAAGAGGCTGTCGAGGAGTATGAAAAACACGTTTCAGAGGTCACCACAGAGGAGTGGCACAAAAGTTTTCAAAACTGGTTTCATCGAATGAAAAAGTGCATAGACGCCAAGGGAGATTATTTTGAAAAACAATAAATTAATTTTGTACCTTTAATAGTATTTTTTCATATTCATTTCGGAATCTTATAGTGCGCCCCACGTATCTAGATAATTATTCGAATAAAAATTTATCCGTGGAAAATTATTCACGAATAACTTATTCGCGACGCGAATAATTTTGCCACGAATAAAATATCATGATTTTATTCGTTATCCTAAATAACGAATATTTTTTTTCAAAAATTATATCTATTTTTAACCAATTCTTTTTCACTGCACCGAATGCCTTTAAAATCGTTATCTGGACGGCCCTGTGGTCCCTCATATTGAATCTATGCTCAAAATGTAAAAAAAACTGGCCGCCATTTCTAACTTTTTTGTTACTGAACCGATTGCCTTCAAAATCGATATCTGGACGTCTCTATGGTCTCTCATATAGAATCTATGCTCAGAATGTAAAAAAAACTGACCGCTATTTTTAACTTTTATGTTGCTGCGCTGATTGCCTTCAAAATCGATTTTTGGGGGTCCCTATATTCTCTTATAATGAATCTGTGCTCGAATTTAAAAAAAGGTAGCCGCCATTTTGAACTTTTTTGTTTCTGGACCGATTCCCTTAAAAATGGATATCTGGGGGTCCCTATGGTCTTTTATAATGAATCTTACTATGCTCGAATTTGAAAAAGGAAGCTGCCATTTTGAACGTTTTTGTTTCTGGACCGATTGCCTTCAAAATCGATATCTGGTGGTCCCTCCCTGTGGTCTCTTATATTGAATCTGTGCTCGAATTTTAAAAAGGTAGCCGCTATTTTGAACTTTTTTGTTTCTGGACCGATTGCCTTTAAAATCGATATCTGGGGGTCTCTGTGGTCTATTATAATGAATCTATACTCGAATTTGAAAAGGGAAGCCGCCATTTTGAACTTTTTTGTTTCTGGACCGGTTGCCTTCAAAATCACTATCTGGGGTCCCTGTGGTCTTTTATAATGCTCGAATTTGAAAAAGGTAGCCGCCATTTTGAACTTTTTGTTTCTGGACCGATTGCCTTCAAAATCAATATCTGGGGGTCAATGTAGTCTCTAATAATTAATCTATGATCGAATTGATCGAAATTGAAAAAAATTGGTCACCATTTTTTTTGTTACTGGATCAATATCTTCAAAATCGATATCTGGACGTCCCTGTGGCGCCTCGTATTGAATCTATGCTCAAAATTAAAAAAAAAACTGGCAACCATTTTTTACTTTTTTGTTTCTGTACCGATTGCCTTCAAAATTGATATCTGGGGGTCCCTGTGGTCTCTTATAAAGAATCTATGCTCGAAATTGAAAAGGGTAGCCAAGATTTTTAACTTTTTTGTTTCTGGAACGTAGATTCAATATAAGAGACCACAGGGACGTCCAGATATCGATTTTGAAGGCTGCAATCGGTCCTGTAACAAAAAAGTTAAAGATGGCGGCTACCTTTTTTAAATTCGAGCATAGATTCATTTTTAAAGACCACAGGGACCCCTAGGTATCGATTTTGAAGGCAATGAGTCCAGAAAAAAAGTTCAAAATGGCGGCTACCTTTTCCAAATTCGAGCTTAGATTCATTATAAAAGACCACAGGGACCCCAGATAGTGATTTTGAAGGCAACCGGTCCAGAAACAAAAAAGTTCAAAATGGCGGCTTCTTTTTTCAAATTCGAGTATAGGTTCATTATAAGAGACCACAGAGACCCCCAGATATCGATTTTAAAAGCAATCGGTCCAGAAACAAAAAAGTTCAAAATAGCGGCTACCTTTTTCAAATTAGAGCATAGATGCATTATAAAAGACCACAGGGACCCCCAGATATCGATTTTGAAAGCAATCGGCGCAGTAACATAAAAGTAAAAAATGGTGGCCAGTTTTTTTTTTCATTTTGAGCATAGATTCAATATGTGGGACCACAAAGACGTCCAGATGTCGATTTTGAAGGCAATCGGTCCAGAAACAAAAAATTTGAAAATAAAGTCCAGTTTTTTAAAATTTTGAGCATAGGTTCAATATGAAGGACCTCAGCGACGGACGTCCAGATATCGATTTTGAAGGCAATCGCTCCAGAAACAAAAGAGTTCAAAATTGGCGGCTACCTTTTTCAAATTCGAGCATAGATTCATTATAAGAGACCAAGAGACCCCCAGATCTCAATTTTGAAGGCAATCGGTCCAGAAACAAAAGAGTTCAAAATTGGCGGCTACCTTTTTCAAATTCGAGCATAGATTCATTATAAGAGACCACAGGGACCCCCTGTTAATGATCACAACAAAATATTGTCAATAACTTAGCATAAGTAGTTTTTAAAATTCTCAATAGATGGCGTTGCGCAAAATGTAAAACGCAATATGGTTTTGTTTCTTAACATCATCTTATTATTTTCATACATGAGAGAATTTGTGATCTTTGGATCCGATTTCTACACGAACCACTTGTGTATTTGTGTTAAACTAGTACAATATACAGTCTACGCAGATCAGAACCTGTGGTTTCATTTTTGAACCCTTGTTCACACCAGAACAACTATTAGGCCAAACTAGGATAGCGCTCTCAACTGGGGTGCTGTTCATTGTTTAAAAACTACTTATGCTAAGTTATTGACAATATTTTGTTGTGATCATTAACATACCGCCCACCAAGGACATTAGTGACGGAATGCTGTCCTAAATATAATGTCCTTCATAGATTGAATTGATCTAGGTTGTACTGAATGTAATTTTTAAATTGCATAAAAACAAAATTTGAACTACTATTTGAACTTACATAACAAATATTTAAAACTACTATATAAAATTTCATCAAACAACTCCAAAACAAATGTAAATTTAAACAACTGTAAATATAAAACTATAATTCAACATGCAAAGATAATAACAGAGTATAATTAAAATATGATTTAAAACAATAACTAAAACTATGACATAAAATTAACAACAAGTGTATAAGTAAAATGTATGTAAAAATGATTAGAAAAGTTCATTGATCTGCAATAGGCAAAATACAAAGTTTTGATGTTGGTCTTTTCATTGTTGAAGAGCCTGTGCGCAATGTGACTACACGGGTAATGTTATCATTACCAGGATGTTTTATTTCCACTCGACCTAACAACCAACGACTTGGCGGCAAGTCGTCCTCTTTGACTAAAACAATGTCACCGATTTTTGGTTCAGGCACTTGAGTTGACCACTTATACCTGTTCATAAGAGCAGCAAGGTACTCCTGTGACCAACGCTTCCAAAACGACTGTACCATCCTCTGAACGAATTGCCATCGGTTTAAAGCACTGACGTTAGAGCCTTCGTAATCATAATCAGGCACGTGAACAAGAGGTTCCCCGATTAAAAAGTGTCCAGGAGTCAACGGCAGTGGCTCACTCGGATCCTCTGAATTAATAACACTCATAGGTCGCGAATTCAAGCAAGCCTCGACTTGGTACAGAAGTGTACTCATTTCTTCATACGTGAGCGTACTGTCACCTATAACCCTTTTAAGGTGGTATTTGGTGGATTTCACCCCGGATTCCCATATACCTCCGAAGTTTGGACTTCGGGGAGGGATGAAATGCCATTCCGTTCCATGTGCTTCGAGATGTTCTGCTATCGACGACTGAATGGACGACAGTTGTTGTAGCTCCTTGGATGCTCCGACGAATGTGGTGCCATTATCGCTCCACACTTTAGCGCAATGACCTCTTCTCGAAACAAAACGTCGAAAAGCAGCTAAGAAAGACTGGGTGGTCATATCACTTACCACTTCCAGGTGAACTGCACGGGTGGACATGCAGACAAAGAGACACAAATAGCCCTTGTATGCATGATGTCCACGCCCCTTGGTTGTCCTTATACTTATGGGTCCGGCATAATCAACCCCGCTGTGCAAGAATGGCCGCGTAGGGTTGCAGCGGACTGACGGAAGTGATCCCATAAGTTGATTTGTTGTTTTAGCTCTCTGCTTAGCACAAACTACACATTGACGAACATGCTTTTTGATTAGACTTCTGGCTCCAAGAATCCAATAGGCGGTCCTAATGTAATTAGTCATCAACAGCGGACCTCCGTGTAGAGTTTTTAAATGAGCGTCGGCTATAACAAGGTGAGTTAGATGACTACAATTCGGTAAAACTATTGGATGTTTGGTTCGCTCGTCAATATCTGCCTTCTCGATCCTACCTCGAGCTCGTATGATTCCTTTACTATCGAGAAAAGGGCAGAGAGATTTCAGCTTACTGGATTTCGATTGTAAATAACCTTTATCTTGTAATTGTGTATATTCTGTCGTAAATATATCTTTTTGTACTTTCTTTATACAACATTCCAGTGCTGTGTCAATTTCAGCTTTATGTAAATATTGTGTGTCCCTTGTGTTGTTCTTTAAAAATCTGCGACAATATGCTATGACTCGTAATAGCCTTTGTAGTGAAGAAAATCTTTTAAATAAGTTTTCTTCAGCTTCCTCAGGAACTATCGCAACGTGAACCTTAGTTGATGCTTCTAAATCTACGTTTAGATCATTTGGCCGTGTATAAGCTATAGTTTTGTTCTTCAAAAACGATGGTCCGTTGAACCATAATTCATGATTGATGAATTCACTTGGTAAAATGCCTCTAGACGCACAATCTGCTGGATTGTTCTTGGTGGAGATGTGGAACCATTGTGATGAACTCAACGTGTTCAAAATAGTTGAGGTCCTGTTTGCCACAAAAGTTTTCCATCGGCTTGGGTGACTATTTAGCCAAGCCAAAACCACAGTGGAGTCAGTCCATGCCCTTAGTCTGCTCTTGTCAATATTCAAAACATCTGCCGTTTCAGCCAAAAGCTGAGCCAACAGTACTGCTCCACATAGCTCCAATCGCGGGATACTGACTTGTTTAATGGGGGCTACTCTGGTTCGAGCTACTAACAAGGCGACTCTGATCGTCCCTGAGTCGTCCGTTACACGAAGGTAAACGACTGCAGAGTAAGCTGCCTTGGAAGCATCGCAGAACCCGTGGAGTTCCAATGCATCGCCTGGTTTTGTGCCCAGCCATCGAGGTATCCTGACGTCTGTAAGGATTGACAACTCTTCACGGTAAGTACTCCATTCTTTTAATAAATCAATATTTAGCTTGTCATCCCAACCAACGCCTGCAAGCCATAACTTTTGAATGAATATCTTAGCCAAAACTACGCTAGGGGCTAACCAGCCTAGCGGATCGAATAACCGTGCTATGTCTGATATTATTGACCGTTTAGTTACAGGTGCTGTCGTCGACGGAGGTAGATTCACCGAGTATTGGAAGAGATCGTCACTGCGTTTCCAGGTAAGGCCTAGAATTTTTATTGTACTGTCCAATTTTATATTAACTTTCTTGCTTTCTTTGACCTCTTTATTTGTTGTCCTTTCTCTTTCTATCGCAGTAGTCTTTTGTTTGTCCTTTTGTTCTTTCCTTGTTTGTTCTGTATTGTCCTCAATATCTTTTTTGTTTATCCTTGTTTGTCCTTCCATTTTGTCCTTTTCCATTGCATTTATTATATCTAATACTTGTTGATTATTGCTGTTCCATTTTTGTAATTTAAAACAACCTTTTCCTAATAATTCTGTGACCTGTTTGTATATTTCTATTCCTTCTTCTACTGTACTACAGCCTGTCATCAAATCGTCCATATAGAAGTTATTAAGAACTGTATCCTTAACAAGACTATAGCCTTCTCCTTCATCATATGCAACTTGATTCAGTGTTCTGACCGCTTGGTATGGTGCTGAAGCAGTTCCAAATGTAACCGTCATCAGCTCATAATCTTGGATCTCATCGGAAGGGTTATCACGCCAAAGTATCCGTTGAAATATAGCATCTTCTTCTGCTATTTTTACTTGACGGTACATTTTAATAATGTCAGCCACAAGTCCGATTTCGTGAACTCTCCATCTCAGAACTGTATGTCTTAAATCGGGTTGTAGTGTAGGGCCGACCATCAACGAGCAGTTCAACGATATACCCTTACTGTTCTTTTCAGACGCGTTGAAGACAACCCTTACCTTTGTGGTGGTTTTGTCACTTCTCACGACCGCATGATGAGGTAAGTAGACAGCGTCTTTCTTTTTTGCATCATCATCCTTAACCTTTCTCATGTGTCCTAGTTGTAGATACTCATCTATGACCCCTTTGTACTGTTTTTTCAACTCTTTGTCCTTTTCTAATTTTCTTTCTAATGATTTGAGTCGGCTTTCAGCGATTTTGCGAGAATTTCCTCCTTTACATTGTAGTGTCTCATCGCGAAATGGTAGTTTAACTACATACCTGCCATCATCATCTCTCTTCGTAGTAGCCGCATAGAATTCCTCGCATCGTTGCTCTTCTACCGTAAGTATTTTATTTGTACTGGATTGTTCTTCTATCTCCCAAAATCTACGCAACATATCATCTTCATTTACTTGCACATGCATGACAGTTACATTGCCTTTAGTTTCACTTGATCTTCCATTACTTTCAGAGCTTATCATTCCCGTCAGGATCCATCCGAATGCAGTACTTTGGGCTATCAGTGTACCCGAAGGATTCTTCATCACTCCTTCCTTCATGATGCAACTGTAAGTATCTGCTCCAAGTAGTATGTCTATTCTGTTCGGCTTACCAAATTCTGGGTCCGCCAGACACAGACTGTTAACTTCTAGCCAATCAAGAGCAGCAGTGTTAATGCTTCGTTCAGGTAAGTATGAAGTGATTTTATTCAAAACATAAGCATTAACCTGGTGCTTGAACTCGCGATCTACTCGTGACTTTATTGTAAAGTTGACCATGTGTCGCGTTAAGGTTGAGCTATTAGCACCTAAACCCGATACGATTCCTTTAACAGGTATCTTTTTTAGGCGCAGGAGCTGAACTGTAGCCTCCGTGATGAAACAAGCCTGAGAACCCTGATCGAGCAATGCGCGAACCGTCTGAAATTCTCCCTTTTTTGACTCGACTTTTATTAGTGCAGTGGCTAATAAAACCTGCCTAGGATTAAGAATATTGTCTGTAGATAAACAAGAAACTATTTGATTAGCACTAGTAGAAGGGCTACTATTACCATCTTTCGTATTTTTATCAGGTTGTTCTTTATTATCAGACGTTTCCGCAGGGTGCAATAAGGAATGATGGCGTCTTTGACAGATTCTGCAAGTGGTAGGTTTTTTGCAATCATATAAACTGTGATTACTGCCCATACAATTAAAACACATTTTGTTTTTGGCTACAAAATCACGCCTAGCTGCTACTGACTGTTTTGCAAACTTTTTACAAAAGCATATTTTATGACCCTCGGTGCAGTATTCACATTGTATTTTGTTTGATCTGGTGGCCAACATCACTTTAGGATGGTGACTGGTTGAACTATGGTTGGACTGGTGAACCACTGGCCGCTTAGGTTCAATACATTCTAGCGCACGGAAGCGATTTTCGATAAAGGCTTTGAACTGTTCAAAGGTTGGCAAGTCATTGTTGGAATCGTTTGAACAAATGCTCAACTCCCACTGCTTGCGAGTCTCGTTGTCTAGCTTGAAGGTAACTATATGAATAATAATAACATCCCATGTAGACACATCGATGTTTAAATTCTTAAGGGCACTAAGACAATCTGTTGTAGTGTCCAATAAGTCCTTTAATGAACTAGCAGACTCTGCGTGCATGCGTTTTTGAGCAAAAAGTCTTTTTAAAATACAATTACATAAATACTTTTTGTTACTGTATCGCTTTACCAATTGAGACCAACATACATCATAATTCGCGTCACTGATGGGCGTGTGTCTTATAAGTTGCTCTGCCTCTCCTGTGAGATGACTTTTTAAATAATGCATTTTTTGCACATTATCTAGCGCTTTATTTTTATGTACTAAAGATACAAATAAATCATGGAACGTAGTCCACTCCCCATATTTCCCTGAAAATGACGGGATAGATATTTTAGGTAATTTAACTAGGGCTCCCGAGGGATTAGCTTCCTTCCCGGAAGTTGTCGCAGGGGTTCCTCTTTCTGAATTTACTTGTTCGACACGAAGACGAAGCTTATTTAAAACGGTTTTCATTAAACATTTGTATGTAATATATTTTTCTTCGGTTTCATCGTAAATACTTTCTACTTTATTTTGCATTATTTCCTCTAAGTCATAATTCTCATAAAGTTTCGTTTTCGTATCTCTAAACTTTGCCCAATCTTTTTCCAAAATATCTTGTCTTGTTTCTATATATTCTATTGTTATTCTTTCTTTTGGTGACTTTGTATAATTAATATAACCCTTAAAAATAACATTCTGCAGATCTTTCAATATATTAATAAGTTTATCCATCTTGAAACAACACTATAAAATTAATAACTCAACTCAAAAAAGAAATGTAGGTAAACCTAATTTTTTTCGGTATCAAAGTTCACTAAAAATGTTCTGTGTTGATTAACTATACTTCATTTAACGAGTTTATATATGTGTAAAAACAATGTAAAAATAAAAGCTATAAAAAGTAAACAACAAAATAAAATTTTAATTTTGCATCGAAAATTTTCTAAGTCTATGAACAAAATCGCAAAAATTTTCTAAGTGTTTGACAACACTTTAACTCTGACGAAAATCGGGCATAGATTCCCCGTTCCGTCGTTTTTGCTTAAATATTCTAAGTCCTTAAAACTAACATGCAAATTATTACTAAGTTTAAATTTAATGATCTTGAAATTTTCTAAGTCCCAATTTCTTGCAAATTCTTCAAAGTTAAAATGTCTATGTAAATAAGGTTCAAATTGCTTGACTAGTTTCACTTCGTCACTTGTGACGTTTTCACTATAAGTTATTGAATGAAAGTACTCACAGTTGAACTCTTCACTCACTATTGCACTGCTGGTGGCGCCACCTGGTGGCGACTCGCTGAACTATTTTTGCTGCCTCCACTACTCTGCGGGGCGGGGGGATTCCAATCCGTGCTCGTGGGACCAATGAACAGCACCCCAGTTGAGAGCGCTATCCTAGTTTGGCCTAATAGTTGTTCTGGTGTGAACAAGGGTTCAAAAATGAAACCACAGGTTCTGATCTGCGTAGACTGTATATTGTACTAGTTTAACACAAATACACAAGTGGTTCGTGTAGAAATCGGATCCAAAGATCACAAATTCTCTCATGTATGAAAATAATAAGATGATGTTAAGAAACAAAACCATATTGCGTTTTACATTTTGCGCAACGCCATCTATTGAGAATTTTAAAAACTACTTATGCTAAGTTATTGACAATATTTTGTTGTGATCATTAACACCCCCAGATATCGATTTTGACGGCAATCGGTCCAGTAACAAAAAAAAAATCAAAATGGCGACCATTTCGATCATAGATTAATTATAAGAGAATAATGATCAACAACCACCGAAACCTCAAAAACTACGAAAAACTTGAAGTAACTTTTAGCAATCACCAAACTACCAACAACCACCGACAATCACCAAAAATCATCCACGACCTCAAATACGATTAAGCAATAAATACACATTACATACAACCAGAAAAACAAACCCAAAACAACCACTGACATTAACAAACACAGTAAAAATGCGTTGCCTTTTATGTAAATATGTATGTATTTCATTGTTTTTTTATTTTAGAAACAATAGAAAAACAACTTAAAATAGAAATAATATTTAAATAGGTGCTGCTTATTTCTACAAGTGTATATTTGTATTGTTAATTTCAATGTAAAATAGAAGGTGTAAATTGATCAAAATCAACCTCAAATACAGTCTTACACTCGAATATGTAACCCTCTTTCCGACGTAACAGGTTAAAAAGTGTGAGTTGGTTTTTTAATAAAATACGTTATTCGTTATTCTAAATAACGCGAATAATTCATTCGCGAATGAATTATTCGTTATTCGAAAAAATTTTGGCCAACTCTGAACTCAACCTTTTCTTTATAACTCATTTCTGATACTTGGTTGGCTGGAAGAGATCCCTTCTTAAGGGATAAGCCCGCCCTTTTACTAATTATTTATAATCATTGTTTGCTCCTTAATATTATTTTATGTAAGTACAATAAAGAGTTTCCAAACAAACAAGTTGACATTAGTCAGTTGAAAATTTACAACGACCAAAATTGAAGGAAAGTTCGTGGGGCGAAAAAAAATTTTTGTACAAGGGCTTCTCTACAGGTATGTTACGTTCCTTCCTCGAAGTTTAGGTAAATATGCGGAATATCCGATCTCTTCTTATAAGCGACGCAGGCGTAAGCCACCAAGTTCTCTATTAGCTACATGGTTGGAAAAAATACTTAGTAGCAAACTGACACCGTTTTGGGTTCCATACAAAATCCGCAGTGTTCTAGAGACCCCAAAAATCGGACAAGATTGAGTTATTTGCATAGATCGATTGTACTTTCTATTTTAAATACAATAGGAGAAGACTAGAAGTGTGGCAACTTTTGAAGAGCTTTTGAGGTCTGGGAGTTTTAAGTTTCAAAAGATACGCCTGCTAAAAGTTTACAGACAATGGTGTTGTTTGAGAGAATTTATCTTTTATATAGTTAGAAACTTGCCATTGGCTTGTTATAAGCAGTCAATAAAAGCCGGAAACTATACATTATTTATGAGAACAAAAGTCAATTAAAAAAATAAAAAAGAAAGTTGAATTCTCGCTAACTACTTAAGATAAAAGGTTGTGGTAAACAATGGCCTATCATACTAACATATTAAGTATACAACTATTCAACAACATTTTATGGGTATTTTAAAGAACATTTTTTTCGTTTTTAATTAATAAAAAAATTCTTCAACTTTGGTTTTTTTCTCTGAAATAAACAAAATCACCACACCGGACTTCTACTCTTTTATTTAAAATAGAAAGTTTGTTTGTTTTAACTCTTTATTGCACATTTAAAAATTAAAAGTTACAAAACATATAAATAAAAAATAAAATGTACTACGGCGGGCTTATCCCTTTGAGGAATTTTTTTTCAGCCAACCAAGCATCTGCAACAAAAACCTGACACTAATAAATACCTAATACCTATTAATACTAATATATATTTATAATAACAATATTATCTATACGACATCATACATATACATACATAAATAAATATAAATTGCTCAATGTTCTAAAGAATCGAAGTAAAATTTCCTAACCCGAGATTTAAAAGAATCTGAAGAGAGTGCCATCTTTATATCCAACGGCAGTGATTCCACAGTTGTGCCGCATGCACAGTAAAAAGTGACGTATGAGGGGGTATGAATAAAATAGGATTGTTACTCGCACGCAAACGACTATCAATTTGGCGAAAAGAGAACCTATCATGGAGATATTTCGGGAATTTTATAAAGCACGTTGAATAGCAGTGAAAGGGTGTGTACGTTGCGGCGATGCCTGATAGGGAGCCAGTGAAGCTGACGACGGAACTCTGAAATATGGTCAAACTTGCGACGACCGAATATAAAGCGAATAGCCTGATTTTGTAGGCGTTCTAACATGTCTAATTGTACCTCAGTAACATCTAGAAAAGCCACATCGGCATAGTCGAGAATAGGAATGAGGAGAGACTGCGCAAGAAGAATCTTAGTTTCGGTAGGTAAAAAGTTCTGTGACCTACGAAGCGAATGCAAGGAAGCATACATCTTACGGCTAATCTCACTAACATGAGGTATCCAAGATAAGGTCTGGTCCATGATGATTCCCAAGTTAGTGACTGAAGAGGAGAAAGGAATAATGCTGTTTTCAAGCACTACATTAGGCACCACCATGTCGTTGACCTTAGCCATGAAGTATGGGCTTCCAATTATAATGGTCTGTGACTTGGCAGCATTAACCAGTAAACCAAAATCATGTGACCATTTGACGATCTCAGCCAGATCAGAGTTGATTGTATTGTCGCGTAAAGAGATGAATGACACTGTCAACGTCACGAATTCGAACAAAAAGAATTCAACTGAAGGAAAATTTCATCAATAGCGTCCGAGCACTAGTAGTCTAAGCGATGGACTGTGAATTTAGAGACCGCTGGTTCAAATCACAGCCACTTATAGTGTTTTTGAAGTTTTGAAAGAAGTTTCTAGATAATACTAGACAAAATGGAAAAGAAAATACGGGACAGAAAATGAGTGAGAGAGAAGGCGATAGAAAATTAGTCATTTGAGTTTGGAACACTGAAGCGATTTTGTTCGAAATCGGTGGGTATATAAACGGAACAAGGCGCCGCCTGAGGCAGTTTAGTTGGAAAGTGAAATCCGAAGAAGAAGGAAGAAATGAGAAAAGAAAATAATAGTAGTGAGTAAAGTGAAACAGTGAGTAAAGTGAAGTAGTGAGTAAAAGTGAAGTGTTCAGTGCAGTGAAGTCCGCGCGTGTGACAGTGCAGTGACGTTTCCGCGCGTGTGACAGTGCAGTGACGTTTACGCGCGTGTGACAGTGCAGTGACGTTTCCGTGCATGTGACAGTTGAAGCGTTGTGCGCGAGGTGTCAAAATGAACAATACAAACTTTAGCTTTAAAAAAATATAATTTATTAAAAAGAGAAATCTCAGGGTGGATTCAGGGGCCCTACTATGCCGGTCCTTCTGATCACTTGCGAAAGTAAAGACTCGAGTAGGTGGGCATCTATGTGCATAGGTCTTTCCGTGGGAAGGTCGTAGTATCCGTACGGGTATTCTTAAAGTCCGAAACTGGAACCCTGGAAGTGATCGATATCCATGGTTAGAGAAATGCCCAAGAAATGTTGACCTATAACTGTGGCTGCTGGACATCATTAAGAACAGAGTTCACAATATGAGATTACTAATTATAAAAAAAAGTCTAGTGGGAGAAATGTTCTAGAACAAAATATACTTTTCAAACCGGGCGGTAGTTGAAGATTGCCACGCCCGGGCAAAATCTACGAAACTAGAATTAGTATTACTTATTATTTAAAACATTACTAGATACACTACTACAGTGTTAGCAATCTGATTTAAGATGTATATAGATTCTAGCCAGTGAGGTTACCTATACTTATATACAAAATTTGAAGACTAGTTCGCCACTTACCGAATTTCGGGTTTGAATAGCACTTGATATTATTTATTTTTTTAAAATAGATATAGGTACTCGTATCGATTAAGATTCTTATTAGTATTTAAGAAATTCACTTCAGCAAAATCACCACGTATAGAGAAGAACGATCTGAGAAGAGAACGTATATACGTGTGTCTCGCGACAAGGGAATTATACCAATGATCACCGATTGACCGCTCGGCGATGCATCGAAACAAAGTAACTCAACTGCCTACATAAAAAACGCTGCATGTCGCAGTCACTATTGCGAATTCAGCCGTTCTTGAGTTGGCTAACTTCTGCCGTAAGTAGTATTGAATGTTAATTTGTTTTCATGTAAATATATGTTTATTAATATTTTAATTACAAATAAGTTCAGTTTAGGTTACGTAAAATAATAAATTATATTTTTCTTATATTTAATTTTCGTTGAGGCTTAGTTTTAAGTCAATATGTTTAAACTTGTAAATAAGAGATATTTTAATCATATTAAAATTTGTACAACGTTACAATACCCCTCTCGTACCCAAGGATTTTATTCTCTTTATAATAAAATCCACATCTTCTTAGTAAGTAAGTTTGTTCTTACTATTCATACATCGTCTATTATACTTCTTCAGTCATATTATCAACATTCAAACAGCCGTGGCAAGTACTATAAAAAATGCCATGGCGCTTACATAAAAACAAGTTAGACAGCAAATTGTTATAATCTGACTAACCTTAACAAACTAGTGATTGGGGTACGAGTATAACGATAAACTTGTGGGCAAACAAACTTTCTTTTTAAATATAAAACTGTACATTAAAAAAAACATTGTGAAGTATTGGCTAAATTAACATCTTTAAAAAAAAAATTTAAATATCTTTTTCCTTCTGGGACTCCTACCTCTAATATCTTCCACGTATTCAAGCTCTGATTTTTGAAAAGGCAAACATTTAAATGAATAAGCCATGGTAACAAAACCAAAACTTTGCTAGTAGCGAGCTAAAAAAATTAACTACTTATTAAATAAAACTCTGTTCTTTACAAAGGAATGGATGACATTAATGAACGTTTTGGTTGAAATGAGTTAGTGAAATGAGGATGAAAATTGCAGAAAAAAATAAAAATCACAAGCACATAAATAAAAAGAACAAAAATAAAAACAGAAAAAAAATTGCAACTAATGTGTAACTTTACATTAAATCTAATTAAGAAGAGAGAAAAAAACAGAACGAAAAACTTTGAAAAAAGTCTTAAGTACTTACTGCAACATAAGGTTAACAATATTTTACTTCGAAGGTAGGTTGATTTTTATTGTTGCGTTCAAAGAGCAAAATTTAAGTAAATTATACAAATTACCATTTAACAACATTCATAAAACAGAAAAACTATGTTACACTTTACTTGCTAGCAACCAAAAAAATAAAACGTTTCACAAAACCAAAAAATAAAAAAAAGCACACAGACATGCAACTACTCTAAGCAAACAGAACTCCGGGCATAGAAAAGCATGAGAAAATTTTGAAAAAAACACAAGGGCGCCAGTGAAAGATCTAGAGGGCCCTACTGTGACGGTCGTTCTGATCACTTGCGAAAGTAAAGGTACTGTCCTGGAGTCCGGTGCTGGGAAGTGGAGTGCAGTGGATGCCAGATGTTGTGGGCTGTCCAGGACTCGAGTAGGTGGGTATCTATGTGCCTAGGTCTTTCCTTGGGAAGGTTGTAGTATCCGTACAGGTATTCTTAAAGTCCGAAACTGGAACCCTGGAAGTGATCGATATCCATGGTTAGAGAAATGCCCAAGAAATGTTGACCAGCCATTGCCACGAGAGGTAATGGTGACGGACGTACCTACTTTTACCTAAGTGCAATGACTGTGGCTGCTGGACATCATTAAGAACAGAGTTCACAATATGAAATTAATAATTATACAAAAAAAATGTTCTAGAACAAAATTTACTTTTCAAACCGGGCGGTAGTTGAAGACTGCCACGCCCGGGCAAAATCTACGAAACTAGAATTAGTATTACTTATTAAAACATTACTAGAAACACTACTACAAGTTAGCAATCCGATTTAAGATGTATCTAGATTCTAGCCAGTGAGGTTAACTATACTTAAATACAAAATTTTAAGAATAGTTCGCCACTTACCGAATATCGGGTTTGAATAGCACATGATATTATTTATTTTTTAAAAATAGGTATAGGTACTTGTATTGATTAAGATTCTTATTAGTATTTAAGAAATTCACTTCAGCAAAATCACCACGTATAGAGAAGAACGATCTGAGAAGAGAACGTATATACGTGTGTCTCGCGACAAGGGAATTATACCAATGATCACCGATTGACCGCTCGGCGGTGCATCGAAACAAAGCAACTCAACTGCCTACATAAAAAACGCTGCATGTCGCAGTCACTATTGCGAATTCAGCCGTTCTTGAGTTGGCTAACTGCTGCCGTAAGTAGTATTGAATGTTAATTTGTTTTCATGTAAATATATGTTTATTAATATTTTAATTACAAATAAGTTCAATTTAGGTTACGTAAAATAATAAATTATATTTTTCTTATATTTAATTTTCGTTGAGGCTTAGTTTTAAGTCAATATGTTTGAACTTGTAAATAAGAGATATTTTAATCATATTAAAATTTGTACAACGTTACACAGTGCTGTGACGTTTCCGCGGGCCTGACAGTGAAGTGACAGTTGGAGTGCAAAGAAGACTGACGCTGTCAATTGTGAGTACTGCTTGAGTTGTAATTAAAGGCACCATTCAATAGGATTGTTGTTTCCTTTCCTATCCCCAACCCACTCTCGTGACAATTGGTGTCAGAAGTGGGATAGGAAAAATGCCAGTCGTGCCTAGAAATGAGAAAGGGGTAACCACCCGGGCGGCAGCTGCAGCGGCAGAGGAACAGCCGCTCGAGGAGTCGAATCCTGGGGGCGCCGCGACCACGACGGCGGCCGCTCCATCAGCCGCTCCATTGGAAATGAACGCGTTCTTACAGCAAATTACCATTTTGATGCAAGAAAAAGCACGCCGCCAGGAGGAGCAAATGAACACCCTGCAGGAAGAGACAGCCCACTGCCAGGAGGAGCAAGCACGCCGCCAGGAGGAGCAAATGCGCACGCTGCAGGAAGAGACAGCCCGCCAGGAGGAGCAAGCACGCTGCCAAGAGGAGCAAATACGCACGCTGCAGGAAGAGACAGCCCGCCGCCATGAGGAGCAAGCACGCCACCAGGAGGAGCAGCTTCAGCTCTTTCCCAAAGACGTTTTGGCTGCGGTTCAGGCTAATGCAGCCCGGATGGACGACTTTGAAAAGGAAGTTGCAGAAGTAAAGGGGACGCTTCAACAGCTTGATAAGGAAGTAAAACTTCTAAAAGCATCTGACCCTGTTACTAGCTCTGTAGTCGCCCCTTATACCAAAAATTTAAAGGTGCCACCCTATTACGGTAAATCCTCCTGGGCCGCCTTCAAACTGCAGCTGGAGATAATTAAAAAGGCCAGCCATTGGGATGAACAAGAGGCGCAGTCTGCATTGACCCTAGCACTTCGAGATGATGCTCTCTCCGTGTTGGGAGCACTCGGCGCCGGAAAGAAAGAGGTCACCTAGGACGAACTCATAGATGCTTTGGCAGCCAGATACGGTGACAGTCAACTAGAGCATGTATACAGGGCTCAACTCAAAGATCGTTGTCAGCGAGCTAGCGAGACATTACAACAGTGGTCCGTTGAAGTCGAAAGATTGGTGCGCAAGGCATATCAATCATCACCATCCGTCGTAGAAGAGATGCTCCTACAGGTTTTCATCGATGGAATATGGGATCCCGAAGTCAGGGCGGCTGTGTGACTGGATCACCACACCACCTTAAAAGAAGCAGTGGCTCACGCTTTGGAAGTAGAAGCGGTGCGTCATGACTCTCGAGGTCTGAAACTACAGGAGGTTGTAGTCACAGAAAACAGCAGACGACGACCCTACAACCCGATGTGCTATAAAGTGTGGAGAACGGGGCCACATTCGAAGCACTTGCCCGAAGCGAGAACGTACAACTTTCCGACATCAGGTGGATGCGGCGGTTTCGACGTCGGAGCAGCCACAGGAAAACTAGAGAAGGCCAGGGCTGCGGGGGAAGCGCTGGCCCCCAAGCAAAGCCCCAAGAATTCTTGTGAAGCAGACAAGCGACAGAAATACTTTAGTGATAGACGGTATGATCAATGGGAAACCTTGCCAGCTGACGTTAGATACTGGAGCCTCACAGACAGTCATCAGCAACCACAGACTTAAAAATATTGGATGTCGGTATGTTCAATCGAATAAAAATCTCACGTTGACGACTGCTACCGGCTAACGAATCCCATCTCAAGGAGAGAAACTTGTGGCCATTAAGATCGGGGAAACACTTTATTGGATTCAAAGATTCAAATGTTTATTCAGTAATTAGACTTTTACAGGCACTTTTACACGTCAATAAGTATAATTTATGTTACGTGTAAAGTATATTAAAATTTAATTTATTTCAAAGAAAAGCTACCGATACCAGCGCTTCGTAAAGACCATTGCTGAGAAGAAACGCCGAAAGAAACTTATTTTCACAATATTGGTCGCCTACTCGCCAGAAGGGCTTTGTCATATTATTATAATTGTCTTTTAATTAATAAATACTTATAATTTAATACAATGTTGACACATTATAACATGTAATGCTTGCGAACAAGTAAACAAACATAAATTGCGTAATAAAAAATATTAAGTAGTCAAAAAAGCGAAGCCGAGCTGACCAGTCCCTCCCGGCAGCACCCGTTCACGAGTAGACGCACGGATCAGCCATCGTTAAACTCAACCATATTATAGGGAATCCAACGACCCGACCAGCGACGCCTCCACCGGATTGGACATTTTAGTGAGCATGAAAAACCCGAACTCGCAGACCTTGTCAGGAGAAAATATAAGTTATATGTTGGTCACTTATTGATCGCAGAGCATTTACATGTTTTTACAGTAAGCTTATTATGGTAACAGAAAATGTAGCTGTTTATGTTTCATGTGTGGAGTGTAATGGAAAATGTTTAGGAAGTATCCACGCGCTTTTATCTCTTAAAAAATCATTGATAGTATAGTACGCATTGTTTAATAAAACTTTTTTAACATGTGTTTTAAATTTTGCCATTGGTAGGTTAACGATCGCTTCGGGAAGTTTATTAAATAATGTTATACCTAGACCTAAGAGTGACTTTCTAGTTTTAGCAAGTCGAAATTTAGGCGTATGAAGCTGATTTTTGTTGCGAGTATTATAACTGTGAACATCACTATTTTTCTTGAAATTATTTAACCTAGATTTAACCTTTTTGGCAAAGAGTGATAATCGCAGGCATCTCTGACGACTGTATTATCGGTTTGGACTTCCTACAAAATCATCAGTGCAATATTGACTTGAAAAATGGCGTTCTAAAACATGGCAATGATGAAATTCCGATGAAAGGAT
The DNA here is from genome assembly GCA_943193695.1 of Acrobasis suavella. Taxonomy (NCBI): domain Eukaryota; kingdom Metazoa; phylum Arthropoda; class Insecta; order Lepidoptera; family Pyralidae; genus Acrobasis; species Acrobasis suavella. The sequence goes on from OW971929.1 coordinate 13,228,476, forward strand.
TCCTCCTTTCATCGGAATTTCATCATTGCCATCATCATTTCGGTAAGGTGTTATGTTTGAGGGACACAACCCTTAACCCGAGATCCCAGACGACGGTTCCTGTGATACTACCGCCTAACAATGGAAGGAGACCACGGAGATGTGCCATTATAGAGGGAGAAATCTCAGATGCACCATGGATCCCGGCCAGAACCTTAGTGGGAAGTGGCCAAGTTGCCTTAATACCTGTTTTCAACCCTCATGACGTGGAGCAAACACTGCAAAAGGGAACGGTTATCGGAAACTGTGACGAAATAGCCTGGTTGAGGAAGTGTGAAGAGGGACAAAAGCGGAAAATCACAAATCAGGAAGAGAATGTAGCAAAGCTTCATGCCCTGTCTCGCAGACCTTGCTTGGAGGATTGCAAGCATTGCCATTGACAGGAAGAGAACGAAAACGTGAACATCAGGCTAATCCGTACTGATTCCATAGATGAGAAGTGGACTAATGATGCCATGAAAAAGGCTCAGGAAGACGATAAGGACTTCCAACCACTATTGAACTGGCTAAGAAATGGAACTACTAAGCCGAAATGGTCAGAAGTGGCCAAATACAGTACAACTACAAAGAGTCTTTGGGCGCAATGGGACAGTCTGGTGCTACATGATGGATTACTCTACCGAAAGTGGGAAAGTCCTCAAGGTAAAGATTGCCATCTACAATTCATCCCCAGAGCAAAGATAAGCGAGATTTTAAAGGTTTTTCATGATGACTCTTCAGGCGGACACCTGGGGATAAGAAGGACTATCACAAAAATTAAAAAACGTTTCTACTGGTTACACTGCCGAGATGATGTAGAAGACTGGTGTCGTAAATGTCAGAGTTGTGCAGCTGTTAAGGGACCCCAGACTAGAAGCAGAGGACCTATGAGATTGTATAATGTTGGAGCTCCTTGGGAACGGGTAGCTCTTGACATAGCCGGACAATTTCCAATCACGAACGCTGGCAACCGGTACATTTTGGTAGTCATGGACTATTTCACGAAATGGCCCGAAGCATTTGCACTACTGAATCAGGAGGCTACCACCGTAGCGACGAAGCTTGTGAACGAAGTATTCTGTAGATTTGGTGTGCCATTGGAGATGCACAGTGATCAGGGACGAAACTTTGAGTCACAAGTGTTCCGAGAAGTCTGTGAAATCATAGGAATCCATAAGACTCGAACGACGCCGTATCACCCGCAGTCAGATGGAATAGTTGAGAGGTTTAACCAAACATTGGAACGACATCTGGCAAAAGTAGTAGAAAGCCATCAGAAAAACTGGGAGTATCAGAAAAAAGTCAGAAAAAAGTATATTGCGCTATTCCTCTTATCTTATAGGACTACGGTTCATGAGACTACTACAGTCACTCCAGCGTATGCCAATTTTGGAAGAGAATTGAGATTACCAGCTGATTTACTATCGAGTTGCCCGCCAGATAACCTGAAAGGAATAACTGACTACGCCAATGATCTTCGGACTAAGATGGTTGACGTCTATGAGCAGATTAGTGAGGCTGGGTGTAAAGCTAGTGAACGGATGAAGACCCGCTACGATCGAAGAGTTAACGGTCTCAGTTTCGAGGAGGGAACTCTGGTCTGGCTTCATAATCCTGTGAGGCGGAAAGGGAAATCTATAAAGCTACAACCAAGTTGGGAAGGACCTTACAAAATAGTCACCAGAATTAACGAAGTCACCTTCCGGATTCAGCGTAATCCTCGCAGTCCAGCAAAAATAGTCCATGTGGACCGGTTGGCACGTTATTACGGAAGTAATGATGATCGGGACGATCATGTCTTAAGAGGGGGCAGTGTCGCGTAAAGAGACGAATGACACTGTCAACGTCACGAATTCGAACAAAAAGAATTCAACTGAAGGAAAATTTAATCAATAGTGTCAGAGCACAATTGGCCTAGTGGTCTAAGCGATGGACTGTGAATTTAGAGACCGCTGGTTTAAATTACAGCCACTTATAGTGAAGTTTTGATAGAAGTTTCTAGATAATACTAGACTAAATGGAAAAGAAAATACGGGACAGAAAATGAGTGAGAGAGAAGGCGATAGAAAATTAGTCATTTGAGTTTGGAACATTGATGCGATTTTGTTCGAATTCGGGGGGTATATAAACGGAACAAGGCGCCGCCTGAGGCAGTTTAGTTGGAAAGTGAAATCCGAAGAAGAAGGAAGAAAAGAGAAAAGAAAATAATAGTAGTGAGTAAAGTGAACGTTTCCGCGCGTGTGACAGTGCAGTGACGTTTACGCGCGTGTGACAGTGCAGTGACGTTTCCGTGCATGTGACAGTGCAGTGACGTTTCCGCTTGCGTGTCAGTGCTGTGACGTTTCCGCGGGCCTGAAAGTGAAGTGACAGTTGGAGTGCAAAGAAGACTGACGCTGTCAATTGTGAGTACTGCTTGAGTTGTAAATAAAGGCACCATTCAATAGGATTGTTGTTTCCTTTCCTATCCCCAACCTACTCTCGTGACAGTATCAATGGCAACATTTAAGTTATCGAAAGAGGAGGCCGAATAAATTTGCATGTCGTCAGCATACAGGTGGAAATTTGACGAAAGTGAGGACGTAATACCGTCAATAAAAATAGAAAAGAGTAAGGGAGAACGTACTCCACCTTAAGGAATACCGGCAATGAGCTCCCTCCAGTCTGAACGACTGTCGTTGAGTTTGACCAACTATCGGCATCCCGTCACGTAAGAGCAAAACCAAGCAAGAGAGTTAGAAGAAAAATTCAAAGAACGCATAATTTTGATTATAATGTCAAAATCTACAGTATTGAAAGCACTAATGAAATCTAAAAGAACTAGTACGGTGAGCTCTTTACTATTAATATTTTTACGAATATCGTCCGTGATTTTGACGAGCGCTGCAGTGCGATTTCTGAAACGCGGAGTCACCTAAACGAATGGTTTTCAGAAATCGCACTTCAGAAGTTGTACTATGGCCACTTTTAAAACCTGATTGGAAAGGACTTAATAGGCTATAACGTGAAATGTGACTCGTCACTTGCTGATTAACGTGAAGTTCTATAATTTTAGATAACAGCGGAAGAATGGAAATGGGACGTAGATGGGAAGGACAAGATGGGTTGGGTTTTTTAGGGAGTGGAATTAAAGTACTATCGATCTATACAAATATAGGTAACTCAGGCATGTCCGATTTTAGGGTTTTCTAAAACACTGTTGTGAAGTCCACTCAGAGGTAAACAGCAAACAAGTAATTAGTGTTCCAATAACAAGGAGCGCACGTCCGTCCGTCTCGGTGGCCGTCGGCTGTCTGCCACGCGCCCCCGCCTCGTCCGGCGCGTACGCCACTTGCATTGCTTTTATTGCAATACGTCACACCTCTCTTTTTCCATAAAGAATCTAGTTTCTTACTTTAATGCTACGGTTATAAAAAGCATTATTTAACTCTCAAAAATCAAATGACATAAACATTATATGCTATACAGAAAAACAAAATTAATTATTTAACAATCAAAATTCATGTTAAGCTTCTTCAGTATGTGTGTCCTCTTTATTATCTTCTATTTTCTCATCATCAGATCTGTTATTTTCTTCTGAATCTTGATTATATATTTTCCATTGTCCTTCTATCTTTTTCAAATGTATAATATTCCTCTTGTACTCTTGTCCAGTCTCATCGTTTCGTACACTGTATTCTCCTCCGTTGGCGTTTACTACTGTATGTGGTACAGAATTAAATGGGGTGGAGAGTTTGTTTTCTTTTGTAAAATTCTTGACATATACTTTTTCTCCTATAAAAAGTTCGTTTTCAGATGCTTTTCTTTTTAAATCTTCATATTTCTTTCCTTTATCTTTCATTTCTTTATCACGGTCTCGGACCTCTGAATCATTTATTGCTATCGATAAATCTAAAGACGGTATTTTGTCTCTAAATTTCCTGCAAAAAAAAATTTCGGACGGAGTTTTACCTGTGGTAGAATGAGGTGTACTATTGTACATTATAAGGTAATCTAACAGGTCCTTTTGCCAATCCGTTTTGAGACTCTGACTTATCCTGAGCCTCTTTAGAATATCTCTATTCTGACGTTCAACCTCGCCATTTTGTTGTGGTGTATAGGGGGTTGTATGCAATATTTTTATTCAAAATTCACGACAAAATGATCTAAATTCGTCACTGGTAAATTGTCTACCATTGTCTGCTGTTATGGACAGAGGTAAACCCAGTCTTGAAAATATTTCATGCATAACTTTGATTGTATCTTTCGCTGTGATTGATTTCATAAGCTTTATTTCTTTGTAGCGGCTATAATAGTCGACTACAACAAACAAGAAATGACCGGACGGTAAGGGTCCTAAGAAATCAATCGCAAGGTCTTGCCACGGTTGGGAAGGTAAATCGCGTCTCTTTAAAGGTAGTGGTGGATTACCGGCCGAAACCAAAACACACCCTTTGCAGCCTTTACTCTGTTTTCGGCATCTTTGTCTATTCTAGGCCCCCAAACCTTTGTATGTAATCTACCTTTCCGATTCCGGGGTGACCTTCATGTGCTGCGTCTAACACCCTTTGCCTTAATTTGACTGGTATCACAATTTTATCACCCCGGAGTAAGAGACCTTCGTGCGTCCAAAGTTCAGGCTGAAATATCCTATAATTATTAATCCGTGGATCCCAAATACCAGTAGACAACGCTTCTAAAACTAGCTGTGTTTCCTCATCCTCGTGAGAGGTATCGACCAAAGTTGGCATTGGTACTGCTACTGGTCTTGCGTACTCAACTATTTGATGAATATTATATTCATCATCAAAAGCTTTAGATTTTACCTCTGCACAGAGTCGGTAAAGTGGATCTGCTATGTTGGTTTTACCTGGTTTATATACAACTTTAAAGTTGTATGACTGAAGTCGTAAAACCCAACGCTCGATTCTGGCTGAAGGCTTTGATCGCGCTCCAAAAATCACCTCCAAAGGCTTGTGATCTGTCACGAGATCAAAACTTTCTTTTCCATATAGATACATGTGGAAATGTTCGACAGCCCAAACTAATGCAAGGGCTTCTTTTTCTGTTTGACAGTAGCGTTTTTCAACCTCTGTCAAACTTTTGTTTCAATATGCAATTACCCGAGGACCCCTAGGTCCAATTTGTACTAACACTGCCCCAAGACCTACAGGACTTGCGTCAGCCATTACCTGAGCTTTTTCGTCAGGATCGTAAAACCCTAAGGATTTTATATTTTTTAGGCAAGATTTTAACTCTGCAAATGCATTGGCTTGTTCGGACTTCCAATATTCTGAAATTTCTGATTTCTGACCCAGTTTCAATGACAATATTCGGCGAATAGGCTCTGTGAGGGTAGAATAATTTGGAATCCATTTATTAACATAGTTGACCAACCCGAGGAAACTTTGGACTTCATCAACTGTTTTTGGCGGTCTAAAGGTTTCAATGATGTTGACATAACTATCCAAGGGCTTAATTCCCTCACCCGATAGTTCATGCCCCAAGAATTGGATGCGTTTGACATTAAAGGTACATTTGTTTTTATTCAAAAGCACATTTGACCGTTTTAAGATATCTAAAACTTGCTTGAGCATCTCCTTGTGTTCATTTTCATCTTTCCCGAATACTACTATGTCATCAATAAAGTTAACTACATTCCGGCATGGTAGTAGTATTCTTTCCATAGTTTTTTGGAAAAGTTCTGGAGCACAAGATATGCCAAACATGAGCCTTTTGTAACGAAATAATCCGCAATTGGTAACAAATGTAGTAATGTCTCTGCATTCTTCAGATATCTCCAGTTGATGAAATGCATCTTTAATGTCGAGTTTGGAAAAAAAATTTGCTGATTTGAAGCGAGGTAAAAGTTGATCTATTGTGGGAAGGGGATGGTTTTCCCTAACAATAGCTTTATTGGCACATCGCATATCAATGCACAGTCGAATATCTCCATTGCTCTTTAATACAGGTACTATAGGAGAAACCCATCCAGAAGGTTTATCAACTGGCTCAATAATATCATTTTTTAACAACTCATCAATTTTTTTATTGACTTTCTCTTCTATGGGTATTGGTACCCTACGACAAGGTTGACTAATTGGAACTATAGACTTGTCAATGGAGATATTCAATTGTATGCCCGCAAATTTTGGAAAAATTGAATCATCACTTACAGAATTAATGTTTGGACCTAACTTCAGAACTTGGAGGGCTATAGCTGATCTTTTCCCCAAAAGATCACGATTTCCGCCCTGAATCACATAGAAGGTATCTTCTTGTGTATTTTGTCCAAGTCTTATTTGTGCCTCGAATGAACCTAAGACGGTTAATGGTACATTGCTGCCATAGGCCATAAAAACCTTATCTGATTCTGTTGTTTGACTAGTAATCTGCACACCATTTTCTTTTAGGTAAGACCAAGTCTTGTCACTTATTATGTAGGCGGTACTACCCGAATCTATCAGTAGATCCATATTGATACCTCTAACAGTACAGTTTACAGTTGTATCACTATCAAAATAAAATATATAGTTCACATTAGATTTTTTAGCTGGATTAGGCGATTCTGATTGGAACTCACTACGTTTTGATTCAGTATTTGAATCAATTTTAGCCTTTTTTGGGAAAAGCTTATTTTGTTGAACGGAACTAGACGATTTCCTTTTACTTGCACGGGTTCTGCATTGGGATTTAAAATGGCCAACATAACCACATTTGAGACATTTCTTATTAATTGCAGGGCAATGGCCATCATTTTTATGTTTTATGGCACCGCATCGACTACATTTGCCATCGAAACTATTGTTCTTTTTGGTGTCAATTTTATTTACTGTCTGTACAGCATCCTTGAAACCAGTCAATTGTCTTTGCACTGATTCTAAAATATTTGCTTCAGTTGTTATTTTATCTAGAGTAGCAGTGTCACCTAATGTAAGAATTTTTTTTCGTAATTCATGAGATGCACATTTTTCTGTGATTTGGTCAATGATACTTTCATCTTCATTGTTAAATTTACATCTCGAGCTTTGAGTCCTTAACCTTAAGAGGAATTTTTCGAATTTCTTCTCAGGTTCTTGCTTTATAAGTCGAAATAAATGACGCTCATATACTCCACTTTGTTTAGGCAAAAAGTACTCGTCTAATTTTTTCAAAGCTACGTCATATACATCTGTCTCTTCGTCCCCCGCGGTATCGTCCGAGACATGCGCACCAGGTATATTAAAATATACTTCTTGAAAATTAGGTCCTCCCATGTGAAGGAGCGTCGCTCGCTTCTTTTTGGAATCAACAATATTTGCCGCGAAGAGATATATGCCTAAGGCTCGTTTCCATTTCTCCCACCGTACCCCAAGTGACGCAGGATCACTATCGCAATCAAAATGTTCTTATGCGGGTAACTGAGGTAGCGACATTGGGGCGACCTGAAACAAGTCGTAAAAATCCCTTTATGCATATATTTATTTTAGGGACTTTTCCGAACAAAATCATTTTATCACGGATATAGTATTTTTATTGTAGTGACACTGTTTTACTCTTAAAATTGCGTACATACTTGTACTGTTCACCTACGATTAGAACAGTATGAAATTTGTTTTATTTTAATCTTATATGTACGTGTATTGTACCAACTAGGGAAATCACTGGTCAGTATGGCACTAGCAATAAGCTTTTAGTGTATGAGGTAGCTTGTTATCGTTTGACATGCCCCTTCACAGTACTAAGGACTTAATTGTTTTTTAATATTAACCTATTTATATCGCAAATAGAATAATCTTAGAAGTTGTAGATTCTGTTTGGTTATTTTAGTTTTATTAATAGATCGAAACAAAATATGTCGCAACTTCACGGAAATTAAATGTTTATAAATATCGCTGTAACAGAAAAACACATCTAATTTGGTCATCTGCACTACATACTTTAGTACAAGAGTACAGTCACTGGGTTCGCATGTCATCATTATTAACTTTTTAATTCAAATATCTTATTCAATTATGTCTATTATATAGGTGAATAGGTCAAAATTCAAAATTTATTGCAGCTCCCTGATGGTAACACTTCTGTACTCCGCATAGACGAGCATGTATGATTTGTTATAAATCTACCCAAGTTTATTTTATAAATATTTTATGGGGTGTCTAATAAATACTACTATCACGGAATATGTTTAAATGGTTGAACTAATACTTAAAACTATTCTCCACAAGTGAAGGACATTGCCTTTGACAAGTATACTTTCATTAATTGTATTTAAATCCTATGGGTTAAATGTTAGGAAAATAGAACATAAAAAAAAATCCTTAGTACCGCGCGAGTAAAGTCATCGATATGATTTTGCATACACATTGTAGGTTCTTTGCATTCTTCTATTTTGATGCAACCTGTACGGTTCTACACCACACTTTCATGTTGTCTTTTTTTTTTTTTTCTTGCGGTATTATTGTTCGAGAATGTGGATATTTTCACTTACTTGATGACTCGTCGCCACGTGTGAAGTCCACTCAGAGGTAAACAGCAAACAAGTAATTAGTGTTCCAATGACAAGGAGCGCACGTCCGTCCGTCTCGGTGGCCGTCGGCTGTCTGCAGAGGGGTTAATGTTAGTACAACAAAGTAGGAAATTATGATGTATAATGATATCGATTCAAAATGTATTCTATCTTTGTATGATCCTTATATAAACCAAGATCATTTTATTTGGTCATATAATATAAGTTCGTACTAGAAATAACAGATGGCATAACTAGTAAAAGTAACTAAATAGTTCAATAGAATTTGAAAAGATGTCTCTAGTTACTTACTCATTTTTTAACGATAGTAGATTTTAATAATAAAAAAAATATAATTCGATACAAATGAGGGTGAAAATAAAACCAATAAATATGATTTTAACTAAAAAAACATTTAACAAACCATAAAAAGACAAATGTCCGTAAAATTACATCAACGTCAATTTTGTCTTGGTACAATTTCTATATCTGTAAATGGCAACACCGATAAAGTTTTAAACTTGTAGGTACTAGTTTGTAATGTTGTGATGTGAACTTTGGTGTGAAACAAAAATCAAGAAAACTTACTAAATATATAAAGTATGTGCTGAGACAAATAGAACTGTGTTATATTTTGGATATGTTTTGTCATTTCAACCATGTATATTCTGCGATGATCGTGTGATTTGATAATATAATTGATTTTCATTACATTTTAAATAAGGCTTTCATTTTGAGCCTATTTCGCATTGTTTATGTACTTAATTATTTATATCCAAAATATTGTGTGACTGCCATCTCCATTAATTGTCTCTTTGGAGTAATTACATAAACATTGTGAAGTATGGCAGGTTTATCTCCCAAAACAAAAACATCATACGTAGGTAAACTATAAAGTAGGTATACCATAGACGGCTTCGTGGTATAGATATATATATCTAATCCTTACTAAAAATAACAGATGGCGTTAGTTATGCATTGCAAAATTTATTTCCGCTTCACACCGCGAAGATAGGTCTCTATTTCAGTATATACAAAAGTACTCTGTGGCTGTCTGCCACGCGCCTCCGCCTCGTCCGGCGCGTACGCCACTTGCATTGCTTTTATTGCAATACGTCACAACTGTGATCCGTTCGGTCGAGCACTGATTTTTAAGGCAAGCTATTTTTTAATGGAAAGGTTCATTGACAGAACTTTCTCCAAAAATTTGGTTTTTGGTTAAAAAGTCAACCTGTACTGTATTACGCCACGGAGGTCGTCAACTTACATAGAATATATGTAAGTTGACGACCTCCGTGGCGTAATGGTCACCATGCTAGTCCGCCAAATTGTCCTGGGTCTTGGATGTTTATCTATATATGTATTTGCTATAAAATATAGTATCGTTGTGTTAGTATCCTATAACATAAGTCTTGAAATTTGGGTCTAGCTCAATCAGTGTTATTTGTCCCTATACATTTATTAAGGTAAATAATTTTCCCAGCGGGCCCGTGGGAATTGTTAAAAAATGTAGTATTTAGCAGTTCCAGTTTGCTCGATGGAGTCGGTGAAAAAGTCTGGTAAAATGATTTCGTGACTGCGTTTAATGGGTCATGAAGCCTGCGTTGTGATTCGTCTCGTCGTGCGACGGGGACAATGGCTGGTCGTGCCTTCTGCCCTCGACGCGCCTTTGCCATGCCTGCCCGTGACACTTGACACAGGGACCTGAGTTACACGACCTCTACATTTTTCCGCGTACATCTTTTTTACATCGATGGTAAAGCGACTACCATTAGATTCTAAGGTCAAAACTCCATCAAGATTACATTTAAAAAAAAGAGTAATTTAAGTATCTTAGACAGCTTAAACTTCGTTAGGTTCTACTTCGTTATTGTGTTAAGTATTTATTTATTCTAAGAAAACTTATTTGTAGAGTAAGGTGTGATACTTTAGATTTCTGTAAAAATATAACTTCACTGATGTTTTAATGTCATCATAGGAAAACTAGCAAAAATATAAAACCAAGTTCGGAAGAAAATGAAAAGAGAATTTATTTGTGGCTTTTACAATTTGTTAGACTTTCTGTCGGAAAATTGAATTTTATAACCATTTTCCCAAAAAAATACGTGGATAAGCAAAGTACCTAGTGGATACATTTTATCGGTGTAGTAGGTATATCTTAACGATGAAAAATTCAATTTGACAGGTAGAAGCATATACGAATATACCTAGTCAGTCTAATCTGAATGTTGCTTTGCATTTTTCCAATCTTTAGCATGAACTTTCTTTCCATTTGAAATTCGAGTACTTCCTCTTATTACACTGAGCAACAATGAGTCAATCACGCAGATCAGTTAAAATATTCATAGCTTTAAAGCGGAGGCGTAATCGATTTTAAGTTGGACGCGTCTTGAATGCTCGGCATCGCGCCGCCTCGGCCGATGAAAGCGTGCGATATGGCTCGGTGCAGTACCCAAAATAATCGCACCTCTTATTGCATATCACACTCTTTTCATTTGGTTGTGTAGGAAGTTAGTAGTAGGAATATTTTAATTTATGTACCTATTGACTCATCATCATCATATCGCCACAGGAGGTCCACTGCTGAACATATACAAATTGACCAGAAAACCCAAAAAAGAAGGGAGAGAGAGTAAAGTAGATAGTTTCTATAGTCGATTTGGTTAGGTATTTAAAAGAATGTAAACAATCTTGACATGTCTCTTTATTTAAATATACACTTAATAAATCAATACCTTTGCAAATTACAAATTAATTTTGTAATTTATTATTAATAAAATATAATTTGTAATTTACAAAGGTATTGATTTATGAAGTGTACCTACTCGTATATTTCAATAAAAAGACGTCAAGATTGTTAACATTCTTTTATATACCTAACCAAATGGACTATAGAGTCCTATTTTAAGTTAGTAGACTTAATTTACCTGAGTCTGTATGTTTTTATTTTTCAAAACTAAAAATCGACTCCATGCCCGAACTACACAACGATCTCGATAACATTTCTATGGGGCCACCTGACAAGAACAAAAAAATAAATAAATTCAAAACGGTCCAGGCATTTTCGAATAATCGGTGAACATACACAGGTATGGTGCCTATCTAATTTTTTTTTTACAAAATTAAGTCAGATAAAGAGCCTCAGTAAATAAAATTACTTCCCTATAAGTTCGTATAGGTTTCTACGTATCGTCAGGATCATATTTGCGAAAAAAAAAAATGTTTCTATTTCATTATCAAGTCTAAAATTGAATTCGCTTGACTACTATTCTTACCTACTGAAATATATATCATTAAAATTAGTCTATTCCATTAGTTTCCGAAAATTATATCCTAGTAACTCTGAACAAATTTATTTCAATAACCAGGTACTTACTTAAATAAGTTGAACAAAAATGGCAGAATTCAAAGCATTTTTGCACAAATTCCCTGCACGTAGGTTGATCCAAAATGGCGGTTACCGGCGCAGGTACAAATAATGCGTCGACGACCGCCATTTTGGTTCAATTTACGTGTCGGGAATTTTTACAAAAATGCTTTGAATTCCTCCATTTTTGTTCAACTTATTTGTGTCGCCTTGTACTTTTAGAAACCGAATTGAACTAGATTCCGATTTCCGATACAATTTTATTTACACGGTTTGAGCCTGCTACGATTTTCTCGAGAAAACTATAAACTGGAAGAAACGCTTTTAGCGATACGAGTAAGACCGGCCATTGTAAGTACCTAGTACATTTTTATGTTCTTTTTCTGTGTGTATGTTTTAATTATTGTTATTTGTTTGGTGTACAATGTGGCCCGTCAGGAGTTCGTAAAACTAGCGCTCTCGCAAGTAAAGCGACACCGGGCGTGGTCCGCACGTGGATGGATGACCTCAAGAGGCATAAAAATTTCTCCTTCTCCGTACTTCGGAAGGCACGTATAAGCCGTTGGTTCCGGCTGTCGTCATTGTATGGCAGTCGTCAAGCTATGTCAGATGCCTTTAGGCAGCTTGAAAAATCTGACACTAGTGTTGGCCACTTACACGCACGAAAAGCAAGAAACTTACCTACTTATAACATAGCTACTATTTTAATATATTCTCCAGGGTCTGCCGCTCACAACCTACCATCAGGCGGGCCGTATAGTTGTTTGCCTACATCGCAGTTGTGTAAAAAATGTAGATGACTACGCTGTTAATGTTATGAATTTAATCATTCATATACTGCTCCTACTCTTATTTTTCATGTTTTTCATTGCACAATATAAATTATAATCTAATCTGAAAATTCTTGTACCTCATAAATATATCTCAATGCACGCATTATGATTATCATAAACATCAATAACCATCATACAAGTACCAGGCTATACTGATGTTGGTTTATAAAAGGTTTCTCGTTAGAATAGAGTGGCGTTTAGGTGCTACCTACGTGCGTATTAAATCAGTAGACAGAAAACACGTACAAAATAGGACGATGGATGACTTCAGTAAGCATCAATTTGTTATATTTACGTATTAGCATCACAGACTCCCAAAAAAGCTAGTTGTCGATGCAACACATTGTGAATGTATCGCTCGGGAGCATCCCGTAATTGTTGCACATCAATCTCCGCTTCTGGTTGCAAAAACAAAGCATTTGTTATCGAAGATATTATCATGTGATAACCGAAACTGTTATCGTGATTTATTCAGCCGATTCAGATTGTTACATTATACAGAACGCAATGCATGAGAGTTCAACGACGAGTTTGCTTAATTCAGCGGATGAGGCGAAAATATATCTCAAATACAAGTATACGCAGCGGTCCCGGCGTACAGTACTGGTAGCATAACAACCTGTATCAAGGTTGCCTCATGTTATTTTAAACTAAGTTTATGGTGTGTGTTTAGAAAGATTGTACTCTGGTGGGCGAATGGGGGCGCCACTGTCACTGACAAAATTTATAATTGCAATCATTTAGTGATGAATTTAATAGAGGTTAGGTAAAGGAGAAACAGGACGAGGGCCTGGTCAAGGTATCTCGTTGGCTGACTGTATATACTTCGTATTTTGATATACGTAGCGCACAGTCTTTGACGCTCTAAAAAGGCAAGGTTTGCTATATAGTAATAAACCGCAGCATTTTGGGTGTTAAATTAATGGTAAAATCCTGAACATCGATCTGCGCGCACGTAGCTCTGAAAACTGCGAAACTCAAATAGAATGCCCAATGACTTCTGGGTAAAGGCCACCTCTTGCTGGTTTCAACGTGTAAAAAAAAAAGAAGACTCGGAATTCTGAGAACGCGTTGGCGAGACGAACTAGACAAATTAAGCAAGAGCTGGAACGGGGAAGCACAAAGGGCAGAATGAAAAATATGGAGGAAGTAGGCTAAACACGTAGAGATTATATGCACTTTGGAGTAGGCCTTGGTCAGCAGTGGGACCGTAAGTGTAATAATAATAATAGTTTGCGGCAATGTATCTACAGCGAGGGATAAAGTTGTAAATTCAACACATTTATTTATTTATAAAGTATTTTTCTTTTTTCTTTCTAATAACTTGACACTTTCTGAGATTCGCATATCAAAACTCTCTCGAAATCGGAAACCTAAAAATACATTGGACTGTAGGTACAGTCTCTGGGTATCAAGTGCATTGAGTAACAAGCTATTCAACGCTTAGGTGATACTCCTTACCACAGAATAAGTACTAGTACTGTCCTTACTTACCTGCTATGCTTATCTACTATGGATTTAGATTGAGCTAGACGCACTGGGTTGAAGGGGTCCACCTACTGCTAACAACACTTCGTATGCTACACCCACGCTCATCTGTGGTGAGACTTGGGAATATTTCCTTAAAAATAAATAAATAAATAAGTATATAGGGACAAATTACACAGATTGGGCTAGCCCCAAAGTAAGCTTAAGCTTGTGTTACGGTATACTAACCCAATGATACTATATTTTATGATAAATATATGTATAGACTAGCTGTAACCCGTGACTTCATCCGCGTAGAAGTCGAAAATGGTTCTAATAAGATCTTTAATTGGTTTTTTACGTTATAAATTGTGTTATAATATCCCGTTCCCGTTCCCGTTCCCCATCCCCATCAGAAGAGAGATTTTGGGTAGGTTTTATGGCCCTATAGCCCTACGGGTTTGACTTCTAACTTCTATCTGCTTTGTTAGGCATAAAGACTTAAATATAGGGTATATGTGTACATTAATCAATACATATAATAAAACAGTAGGAACCGCGTGTCTGTACATTTGATAAAATTAACAAAAAATGGGTGTGGGCGATAAAAAAAGAGTAACAGAATACAAAAAAGGTATTTTTAATTTTTTTGTCTGTCTGTCTGTCTGTCTGTATGTACTCGCTAATCTTTAAAACCACTGAACAGATTTTTACGCGGTTTTCACTAAAAGATTAAGCTCATCCCTGAGCAACATATAGGCTTTGTTTCATCGAAATCTGATGTCAGATAAAAAAGTTATCATCATTTAAAGTTTAAAGAAAATTTTCTATGGGCGATTTTATACGAGGGTGCGTTTTTAAGTTCGCGGAATTAGAGGGTTGGAGGGGGGTGATTAGGCTCATTAGGACCGTAACGCGTTCAGTGACTCATAATTAGTATAAATACGAGGTTTTATTGTTATCAGACAATTAGTCTTTGAGCTATCGTCAACCAAGCAACATAATCGGGAGTGAAAAGTGAAATATGGAAAAAATCGAATATCGTGCCGTTATAAAGTTCCTTACCAAGCAAGGAAAATCAGATGCGACCATAATGGATGAGATGTCATCGGTTTACGGTGACTCTTGTCCAGGAAAAACCATGATATACAAGTGGCACAGTTTGTTTAAACAAGGAAGGGTATCCCTTGAAGACGACCCGAGGCCGGGCAGGAGCATCGAGGTGACCACGCCAGAACTTATTCAAAAAGTCGAAAAAATTGTACTCGAAGATGCTCGACTAAAGAAGAAACAACTCGCAGAAATGGTTGGAGTATCCGATACAACCATTTTTAAAATCCTGCACCATCATCTTGGCATGACTAAGGTCAGCGCAAGATGGGTACCGAGAATGCTCACGCCGCCGCAAAAACAACAACGCGTAGAGTGTTCACGTGCATTTTTGGACCTCTGCAGTGACGACAAGGATGGTGTATTGAGTCGAATTGTTACTGGAGACGAAACTTGGGTTCATCATTATGAACCTGAGTCGAAACAAGACTCCATGCAGTGGCATAAAAAGGGCACAGCACCCCCCAAGAAGTTTAAGGTGTCACAGTCAGCTGGGAAACTCATGGCAACGGTCTTTTGGGACTCAGAAGGAATATTGTTGATCGATTATAAAGATAAAGGTATTTTTATAACCGGAGAATACTACGCTTAAATATTAGAGCGACTAAAAGAAGCCATTAAAGAGAAAAGACGGGGAAAATTGACGAAGAGTGTGCTGCTTTTGCACGACAATGCGCCCGTCCACAAGAGTCGCGTTGCGTTGGCTGCCCTGCATAAGGTGGGCTTCGATATTTTAAACCACCCACCCTACAGCCCAGACCTAGCCCCGAGTGATTATTCCCTCTTCCCAAAAATGAAAAAAGAGCTTCGGGGTAAAAAAATTACCACCGATGATGAAGTTAAGTTTCAGCGTATTTTGAAGACAAAGATAAAACATTTTTTTATGAGGGTATAAATAAATTAATTGAAAGGTCTGAAAAATGTATCCGTCTTGCAGGTGAATATATTGAAAAGGAAAAATAATTTGGTTTTTTTTTATTTCCACCCCTTACCCTCCATTCCGCGAACATAAAAACGCTCCCTCGTAGTTACATAAAATAGCAACAGATGGCGCCTCAAGAAATTTTAAAACGCGCTATGGTTGTTTTTTCTCTACTACTAGCTGATTATTTTTTCTCTGTACGTAAGACTTTTCGATTCTTTTGTGATTTGGTTAGTTACTTACTTAAATCAACAAATTCAACAACATGAATTTGTTGATTTTATACATATACTTGGCTATGAAAATACGGACTTCTGATCTTGCTTAGATGCTTTGTGGGTTGGTAAGTTAATATTTCGGATAATATTGTTGATTTATTTATAATTTGACACTTTGCTATGAAAATACGGACTTTCTGATCTTGCTTTGTGGATTGGTTAGTTAATATTTCGGATAATATTGTTGATTTATAATTTGTCACTTGGCTATGAAAATACGGACTTTCTGATCTTGCTTTGTGGATTGGTTAGTTAATATTTCAAAAAATATTGTTGATTTATAATTTGACACTTTGTTATGAAAATACGGACTTTCTGATCTTGCTTTGTGGATTGGTTAGTTAATATTTCGGATAATATTGTTGATTTATAATTTGACTCTTGGCTATGAAAATACGGACTTCTGATCTTGCTTTGTGGATTGGTTAGTTAATATTTCGGATAATATTATCGATTTATAATTTGAGACTTGGTTATGAAAATACGGACTTTCTGATCTTGCTTTGTGAATTGGTTTAATATTTCGGATATCTTCAAAAGCTTTATAGATTTATTGAACTAAGTTTGACATTTGGCTATAGCAATACGGATTTTGTGATCTTGCTTTGTGGACTGGTATTTCAGATATTATCTTTAAAAAATTCTTGGCTACATAGATTTATTGAATCAAATATATATATTATTGTATTTTGTGCTTTACTTTCAAAAATGCTCCGAAGAAAGTAAAATTTGTCTCAGGATACTAGACAAGCGAAAAGACAGTGGATGAGTAGATCTCAAGAATCCAATGACAAAAAAAAGGCACGACTAAGTGTTATTCATTGACTCGCGCCTCGGAGAGTTCCACTCAAAGGGAGTGAACTGATCGTGAACGTCATTCGCTATCTCGCGCCTCGGAGACTTTTACAGATAGGGAGTTACATTTGACTGCTGATCGAAAACGTCACACACTATCTCGCGCCCCGGAGACTTTTATAGATAGGGAGTTACGTTTGACTGCTGACTTCGTCTGCGTACCCATATATTCATACACAAAGGTTATGATTATTATTGTAAGGGTTCATTATAATCCATTCATAAGTTGTTGTATGAATGAGTAACTGATATCCATACATCTATAGATCCTTATAAAATTTCACATTTGCGGTATTAAAAGTACACCGCATCACAATAAAAAAATTAAACTGTAAATATACAGACTTTTTTTTTATTAACCTTTATTGTCCCACTGCTGGGCAAAGGTCTCCCCCATATCTTTCCACTTATCCCGATTTAGTGCAACCTGTGACCAATTCTTCTCAAAGTGTCTGATGTCATCACTCCAACGTTTCCTAGGCCTGCCTGGTTTCCTGTGACCGTCTGCAGGAATCCATCCCGTGATTAATTTGGTCCACCTATCTGGGTGCATCCGGCATACGTGGCCTGCCCAACCCCACTTCAACTTGGCGGCTTTGTGCCCCACATCTACAACTCCCGATTTTGAACGGAGTTCGGTGTTCGACACTCTATCCAGTCGCGTTACGGTTAAGATACTTCGCTCCATCGCTCTTTGGTAAATCTTGAGCTTGGACTTCTGCTCCTCAGTATATGACCAACTCTGAGCACCGTAAGTTAGAATGGGCAAGATGCACATATCAATGAGTTTACGCGTTAGTGAAATTGGAATATACAGACTAATCTGACAAAAAATTTAAATTTGACATGTCATCAACAAGGGTGTGTAAAAAAACTGAATTTCACACGGGCGAAGTCGCGGGCACCAAATACAGATAATAAAGTATGTATTCGTGAGCAAGATAAATAAGGAGTTACAGAACAGTAAAAAGATTTTTGTTTGTATGTCAGTGTCTGTATGCACACTGTACACCCGAATGTCCGAAACTGCTGAACGGATTTTCACGCGGACGAAGTCGCGGGCACAGCTAGTCATATAATAAAACATTTTTCACCATTTCTACATCTTAGCTCTACTTCATAAAAAATTCAAAAGTTGATCTTATACTACGTTATATTACCTATAACGAAAAAAGAAATTAAAATAAATGCTCAAACATCGCTTGGATACAAATAGATTCATTTAAGTATTGGTTACCACCAATACGAAGCGAAGCAAAATAAAACTACTTCTTTTGATTCCAACAAGAACATATTTTTAAATAGCAGGAAAATAGGAATGCGAGGGAACTCATAGGCAAACCATAAGCTTCAAAGCACTTATTGATAGGTAGTACCTAATATTTATTTTATTTATTTTTATTTTACTTTAAAAGGCACACAAAACAAACATTTTACAAAGTTGCATTATAAGTAACTTTATCTTAATAGATACTTCTACATATTGTGATCAAGTAAAATTGTCCAAAAAACTTGTGTACCCAGCATGATTAACTTATGTGAGTCTTATTAGCAGTCAAAAAAGAGTACTCGATTATCAATTTTTGATTCTTAAATTTAAGAGACCATTCAAAGTAATGTGGTTAATATAGAACAGAATATACATGTAAAACATAGTAGTTATAACAATTTTAAATACATAATTTATGAACGTAATTTCTGGATTGTCTATAACCTAGTCCAAAGATATCAAAACCATCAAGTTTAGCATCATTGTATGATCTCCACATATCATATAATGGGTCATTGTGGGAGATGTTATTCTTGGCAAGTGGAACAATGAAAGTATTAGGATATCGAATACGATGATAAGTATTTTAAGATTTATTGCATTAATAGTTCAGGACAGTCAATCATTGAATGAATTAATTTATATAGATAAAGCAGACTATTTCATTGTCTTCTAGAGATCAAGGAGGACATTTTAAAATAGCTTAATTTGCTGTCATAGGTTTCTAGTTTTCTATGTAAACCAAATCTCCGAGAAATCAAAGTCAAACACCGCTTCTGGACACGTTCAATATTGTCCTGGTGGACTTTATAATAAGGTGATCATATAATTGATCCATACTCTATTATTGGACGTACCAGGATTGACAATAAATAAGTCAGAGTAGAAGGTTTTTTTCAAGTCCTTTGATATTCGTAGCAAAAATCCATTTAACTGGTTACACTTCGTAATGACCTGATTGAAGTGAGAACTGAAAGACAGCTGATAGTCAAAAATTACACCCAAATCTCTAGCTTCAAGTTTGCGCTTTAATTCATTGATAATGTACCGATGATTATATTTAGGGTTTCTAGTACAGAATGAAATTATAAAACACTTTTCAATATTAAAAAACATAGAATTAGAAACACACCAATTATAGACTGTATCTAAATCATTTTGTAGTATAGCACAATCATCAACATCAGAAACAGAGTGAATTTTTTTTAAATCGTCGCATAAAGTTGACAGTTGCTATTTATTTCATCAATTAGGTCATTTATAAAAAACTATAAATAGTAATGTTCCCAATATTGAACCCTGTGGAACCCCAGAGGTTACATTTATAGGGCCAGACTTAAAGCCCTTGATAGCAACTATCTGACTTCTATTGCAAATATAAGATTCGATCCATCGTAAAAGAGATCCATGAATTCCTAATTTAGATAATTTCTTAATAAGAAGAGGATGATTCACTTTGTCAAAGACCTTCGAGAAGTCTGTATTTGCAGAGTCCACTTAAAGACGTTTTGTCAAAAGCATTACATATGTAGGAATTGTAAACTAACAAATTGCTAACTGTAGAGCGACCTGTTACAAAACCGTGCTGGAATTGTGAGATACACTGTTTAAAATGATTAAAGAGAAAAGGATAGACAAGAGATTCAAAAAGCTTAGCGTTACAGGATAAGATGCTTATTGGCCGATAATTTTCACACTTGGTTCTATCTCCGGACTTAAATATAGGGACAATAAAGCTAGTTTTCCAATAATCAAGAAAACGACCAGATTTAAGCGATTTATTAAATAATATCTCTAAATGAACACTTAATTATGTAGCACAAGTTTTTATAAGTCTGGCCGGTAATGCATCGGGGCCTGCACCTTTATTTGGATCAAGCTTTTTGATTCCCAGAATGATACCTTTACGTGAAATAATAATATCATTTAAAGTTACTTGGCTAGAAATATGTTTAACATTAGTAGAACAATCGGTAGGTAATTCATATACAGATTTGAAATATTTAGCAAACAGTTCGCACACACTGTGAGCATCCGAGGCTGAGTCAGACATATGTGACATATTTTGCGGAATAGAATTCGAAGCTTTCTTGCTGTTAACAAATCGGAACAAGCTTGGGCGCCAGCCGTTGCCGTTGCTGTTGCTGTTGCCGTTGCCGTTCCCGTTCCCTTTCCCGTTCCCGTTCCCGTTCCCGTTCCCGTTCCCGTTCCCGTTCCCGTTCCCGTTCCCGTTCCCGTTCCCGTTCCCGTTCCCGTTCCCGTTCCCGTTCCCGTTCCCGTTCCCAATTTTACCCCTATATTAATGTAATTTTCAAAATCTAATAATTGCATTATTATTTTCTACTAACTATTAAAATAACTTAAAAATGTCATGTGTCTTACTTTAAAAATTACGAAGTTTTTTACAATTTGGCAACCCCTATTTCACCCTCTTGGGGATGGAATTTCCAAATACTTTGTTAGCGGACGTCTCCTAGTCACAATCTACCTTCGTGCCAAATTTCATTTTCATTGGCTAAGCAGTTTTCGAGATTACGTGATGAGTGAGTGAGTGAGTGATTTTCGCTTTTATGTATATATATATATATAGAAGAAGAAGATAAACACCCAAGAGATAATGAGAGTGGGTTGCATCGTAATGTTTAAGGCTGTGGACAGGGTCTCACGCCACTCTCCCAGGCAAATGAGAACTGGTGCACACTAACGGTTCCTAGCACTAAGGATCGCAAGGACATATACGGAAGAGTAAGTAGCCCATGGACCTTAATAGAACTCGATGTGGATCAGCTGGCGTGGGTGAGCTGCATTGAGCTAGATGTACTAAGTAAAATGGCTACATTTCAGCGACCTTTTTGAGGAAACCATAGGTTTTGCCTGTGTAATTGCAGATGAAGTCATGATGATTAAATATATACTTATTATCAGATAAGTATAAATCGTGTAAGATCGTGCGGTTGACACCTGTCGAGCATAATATGTCGACCGGTCGACGGCCCGAAGGGTCGGATCAGGTATAATATTGTAACGATGTTACAATAAACCTCATCCTTCATGTCCCCTTTTACCTCTTTTCTCCATTTCATACTGTCCACCTTTCTAAAAATAATTTCATTTTCAAATTCAACTGCCACAGCTAGTGCGCAGCTAGTTCTCCCTAGTAGGAGCTCCTCCATTGGCGCCCAACGTGATTACTACCTACGAATGTGAAAAAGGCCATTTTCCAACTTACCCTGGCTGAGGATCGAACACAGAACCTCCGGGTTGGCGGATTAGCGTGTTCACCTAACGCAACGGAGGTCGACTGAGGTGAAGTAAAGTGCCTACTCACCGGCGCCGAATATGACCGCGCCATGCTCTATTGGAATAAATCTTTTAGCACGCACAGGACTGTTGTCGCCTTAGAACATTTAACAATAAGGCTGATATAGCTAACGGATCGATTGATGCGCTTTTGAGGAGAATCTTGTTTTACAAAAAAAAAAAAATAACACTATTAAGCTTGCTGACGTTACTGCCCAGACAACAGACGTAATAGGAAATCTAGACACAGACGAATTATACATTCAGCCATGTCTAGATTTTGTATTCGTGACATAGAACATCTAAAAAGATATTGATAGACATCGATAGGTACCACATAAATTTCCGTAAATGTTTTCAGAAGTGACAAATTTCCATGTTTCAGCAGACAGATGTGTCGATGAAAAGTTTGATGGTATAGCAACCGGACTACAAATTGTGTTCAATGTTATGCGTGATACAATATTAATAGAGCATCTGCTGTTGTCGGGTCCGGTGAGTTGGGTGCGGGAGGAAGGCGCATATGCAATGGCGTCTCATGCGGCGATCGGTAGGCAAATCCATGCTAATGCGACACACAGTGCATAATGTGCTGTTTTGACGGGTCAAGTGTCTGTTTGTTGTATCGGAATTTTACGTGCAGCATAGGTACTGATAATATTTATAAAATTATAGGCTTATGCAGTTGTTAAAGTACCCACCCGCAGAAAATATATTTTGTTGTATATTATATTTAATATGACATATAATATATGACATATAATGTATGGTATATAAAATAATATCATATTATGTTAAACTATCCGGTTTTTATTTTATGTGACAGGCAATAATATTTATAAGAAACTAAGTACATACTTTCTTTAGTTAAAGGTAAAACAAATTACAAACGTGAGCTCGTTGATGTCTTTTGTTTATATACAGCTGAGATACAGATAATACAATAGCAAATCTAAATCTATGTGTCTGTAAATGAGTTTCTTTTTAAATTAGCCATTTAGGTCCCATTGTTGGGCAAAAGCCTCCCCTCTATGTTTCCATACGTCGCGGTCCCTTGATATCACCCTCCACTTTTATTCAAACTGGGTCAAATCGTTCGCCATCTTTTTCTTGGTCGTCCCAGTTTTCTTTGGCCATTTGGTATCCAATTTGTGGTAATGTAAGCCCATCTGTCAGGGTGCATGCGGCAGCCGTGTCCCACCCAGTCCCACTTCAATTTGGCTGCTTTTACTCCTACATCGGTTATCTTAGTGATGGAACGCAGTGTGGTGTTTATTACGCGATCTATTCGCCTGACACCTAAAATTCTACGTTCCATCGCTCTTTGACAAACCTTCAATTTTAACTTTTGCTCATTCGTAAGATATCACGTTTGAGCACCATAGGTAAATGAGAATATACGCTGTTAAAATTTACATACTCGTATTATGGATGACTAGCAGTTACAGATCAAATACTCAAGGTATAATAAATATTAAGATGTACTTATTATTTAGATAATTCTTTTATTTTTGAGTTTAATAAAAAAAGCGCAACGCTATCTATCTTGTGATTTATCTGGATGGCTATTATCACAAAGTTTCTTTCTCCTCTTAAAGTCCTTGATTTTTATGAATTCTATAATGCGACATATCAAATGAAAGAGCATTTAGAAGGGCAGTTTATCTCTGAGACACAAAATAGTTAGAACACGAGTTAACACACGGTAAATATTTACTACCTAAGTTTTTTTTATTCATTTACTTTTTACCTACACTGTTCTGTACCAACGAAAGGATTCTGTCAGGGTATTTTGATTAGTGCCCCAGATTTTTCGCAGAGATTATCCTTTTTACCCTCATAATATTAACAATGTAAATTATGATGCCACTGTATTGTGCAATATTGCAAGTGATCGCACTCCATCGGCAAAGTTCCCACAGCCCCCACGAGGAGGGTCACTCGTGAGACACTGCGACTGACAGTGGCTGCGGCAGGCGCGGCGCCGCTCCCTGCTCCCGGTCGACACCCGGCATCTGTTCCCTGTCGTGGGAGTGCACTCGGGAATTGATCGCACCACAGCGCCAACAATAACACACAAATCAACGAGCGACCGTGGCAGGTCACCCGGACTCACCCCTCTGGAAGCTGTGGGAACCAAACAATTAATAATATCATTGGCGAAATCCCTATCTGAATCTAAACAAACTCTCGACAGTATAGTGGGGTGGCATAATGGGAATTCTCAATGGGTGTACACTGACCGGAAGCGGTACTGAATGCGTCAAATGCTTGTCGTAATTGGATTCATTTTGGCATGTGTTGTGTAAAAAATAGCATAGATTTTATAGATTGTACTTGTCTAGATATCGTTAAAATGCCTAACGAAATATTTCACAGCAGATTTTAGACGAAGATTTACATGAGCTCAAGTAATTTTCGTTTTGGGATATTAGCAGCTTCACTCAGATGTCTTAATTATTAGAATTCCTTTGACATTTAAGAAGAACACTGTAAAGGTAAATCGAAACACGTAAAATATTTTTGCCCTTTTACACTTGTTGACTGTTTTAGTATTTCGATAATATTATGTTCTTTAACGAAAATTATTCATCGATTGAATTTGGCAATAAATAAAATAAGTTAATTTTATAGTGTACCCATATTTTTCGGTTTATCAAATTCACGAAGTCAGAAAATTTCGGAGTGCGCTTGTGATGTAACTGCCCTGTAAAAATCATACAAACCCGTGACATCATGCAAAGTTTAAATGCGCTGTTCGTTCGTCATTACTTGTTAGTCAGAATTAAAAAAAAGTGTACCTACACCTTATTTATTATACAATACCCGTGGGGTTACTCCATAAATTAATACATTAGTCGTACGATAGTGACGTCTTATTTCAATGTTAAACCAAAGTAGACTTTATGATCATATGTTTGTGCCCAATGCTTGACACTGAAACGCGGATACGCAGTAACGGCCGTCTTACGTACCGCTTTTAGAGTATCTATCTCGTTTTCGGGATGCATTGTACATGTGTTAGTTATAGTGTGTACATGTCGCACATTAGGTAAAAAACACATTGTTGTAGTAGACTACCAACGAATTTTACGAGTGTATGCATGAAATGTAATGAAATATTATGATATGGAGGATTATTCACGAGCCAGCGAGGGTGCGGCAACAACCACCTGACGCCTGACCACCGTGCGTGACCACCATCGCACAAGTTCATCAATACGATCATTACTGCACCTTATGAATCAATGTCAGTCAATGTTTTGCAGTTAATTTATTCCTTTTTATATTATAATGTACCTACTTATTTACCCGTTCTCTGACATACTGTAAACAGTAGGTACCTATGTTTTTCCCGATTGCTGAAATAATGTTTACTAATAAGGGTAATGTTTTAGTACCTACCTACTGTATTGTATGCATAATGTAGTATTATTGAATTACGTGTAGCATGAATAATTTGAACGGTTTTTAAACATGCGAGGTGTCATTTGTTCACGGTTGCAAATGTTGGAATTCAAATTCTTTTGAAATGATCATGTCGAGGCTTAAGTATGTAGCCGGCGGCTTTGTAAGTACGTATGTACTCGTATGTTCCTTTGAATCTTCTTTGGTATTTCATGGTAGCTTGATATGAATTCGTTTAAGATCATTACCGATTGTATTTTTGAATACGGCTTTTTCTGAACCAATGGTTTCCTTCGGCAGGATTGATCTTTGTGTTCCCAAGATGATTTTTCGGAGTACATGCACCTGAATTTTTCATAAAGAAGGGGGGGGGGGGGAGGTTTCAGCCTTACGAAGTTCGAGTCCAAGGTAAATAACTGCGTAGGTTTAGGTACTAAGCCAAGTTTGGTATCATTTTCGTATACATTGACTGTCTGGATGAACTCTGGAATAATATTTCGGTCAATATACAGTAAATACATACGAAAAATAGTGATATTTTTAATAGTTAGGGGGGGGAGGTTTCAGCCTTACGAAGTCCGAGTCCAAGGTAAATAACTGCGTAGGTTTAGGTACTAAGCCAAGTTTGGTATCATTTTCGTATACATTGACTGTCTGGATGAACTCTGGAATAATATTTGGGTCAATATACAGTAAATACATACGAAAAATAGTGATATTTTTAAATATTTATAATTTTTACTATAAAATGTAGTGTAAGTTTTTAAGGCATAAAATATTTAATAAAAAAATGAGTGTGTTTTTAAAGATTTATTAAAATTAATTTTTCAAAAAATGTAAAGCAAATGTTAAGTTGACAAAAATCACGTGATCTTGTTAAATGTGAACAAGAGGAGGGGTCCAGGAAGTGAAATTTTTTTAAGCCAATTATTTAAAAAAATACTGTATAATGAAGACATAAGTTCGATAAAATTTTGTTGATTAACAATTGCCTATTGAAAAATTAACATTAAAATTTATTACTTCTGGAAATCAATTCTTTAAAATGTTGAGAATACACCATATATATTTTTAAATAAATAGTTAACAAGGATCGGTAATTTTTTTTAAATTTTAATGTGGGGTAGAATATATTGTTTTAGTATACAAAAAGATTGTGTTTTTTATAGAATATTTTTCTTTAATCAAGCAAATATTTATTTTATTTTACATAGTTTACCATTTGAATCGCGCAAACGTGAATCCAAATATGAATTCAACATCCCTAAGTCATACGTATATGATACCAAACCAGACGTAGTAGCTTAACCAATGCATCTTGCATTATGTCTGACATTAAAAAAATTGTTGGCTTCACTTCTTAAATCAGCTTTTGGGCCCTAATGACCAATCCTGTCAAAGAAAACCTTAGGTTCACAAAACACCGTAAAATATGTCGTACAGATGCCACTTTAATGAGATTATTTTTAGTAATTTTCTGTTAATTGAATTTAATACTTAAGTATGGTACTCTACAAGGAAACGATAAGTGTAAAACTACTTCTGGTCAGAAAATATTATCAAAAAAATAAGCATTGGGTGCTCTTATAGCTGTTGCAGAGCTGTTGTCACACAGACATGGTACCTCAGAGAGCTGTTAATAAGAGAGGCTCGTTACGGGCCATAAGTTTTTCGATTATATCGCACGCACGCGTGCCGCGGGCAGCCCGTCGCCCGCTCGCAACTGTCAGCGGTCGCGTGCCCGCTTAATAAGCTCTTAATGAAATTAACGACTGTTGCGACGTACCATATTGATGGGGATGACCAACAAAAACGTAACAATTACAAATTTTCTATGTTGTTTGATACGCTACCCTAGTTTATATAAATGACTGTACCCTAGTTTATATTAATGTTACCTGCCTTCGACCCCATATTTCGAAATGTATTATCGTATTAAAACAATAAGTTGAGAGGAATAGTTTGTTATTATGTCATTTATTAGGTATACATTTCATATTTTTTCTTTTAAAGAAAAAGTAAGCTTATGTACTCTTTTAGTAATTACTAGTAGATAGGTATAAATCCTGGATTATACTAAGCCGGAAAAAATAAATATCCTTACAATGGAGGAAAATAGGTTCTTCACACTTGAAGCAAGACAAAAAAATGGTATTAACGGTTATAAATCTGGCTAGATGTAAATCAATATTACACCGTACATTGAACAACATTTTATTACCTATAGTACATTCATTTTTAGCTAAATCGAACAATTAGAAAATAGTTAATGTAGTTCGAGATTAGGTACATAATTGGTTTATGGAATCATTTTTTTTTTCTAGAAATACAAACATCATAATACAAGTTTTATAATAAAAAATGTTTTTGTTTTGTTATTCTCGCTATAATTACAAAGTTATATCCAGCTAAAAATAAATTTCTGAGTCGAGCACCGAAAACACGCTGACGGCCCCCGAACAGATCCGAGCGTGCGTGTGACGTCATAGTGCTAATTCATCCGATTACTATTGTAGCGTAAAGAGATGTCAAACTTTAGAGGTTATCGTGCTTGTTACGTATCATTATGTACAAATACTACAAAAAAAAAAACTCCCGTAAAAGTGATCCTAAACGTTCCACATAATGGAAAATGACGAAATAAATAGTATGATGCAGTGCGCCGAGCTAATCCCAAAACAACATCAAATTTTGGAGGTGCTTGGAAGCCTGGTGGGACAACGCAATTCTAGCGATTTTGCAAGTTAAGTGACGCCGGGCTAGGTTCGCACTTGGATGGGTAATCACAAGTAGCATAATAATTTCTCGAGCTCCTCCGTTCTTCGGAAGGCCCGTCAAGCCTTTAGTCCGTCTGGCTGGTATGACCGTCGTCAAATTATGTGAGATGCGTTTAGGCAACTTAAACATCTGACACCAGTTTTGGCCACTTTCATATACAATAATTTTTCAAATATAAAAACCGATTTAATACAATGTCTATGGGACCACCTGACAAGTAAGCCTTTTCAAACAAAAAATATATTTTTTTAAATTAATCTAGTCAAGCGTCTTCGAGTGATCGGGGAATATTCATAAAAAACAAATACATTCGAATTGATAACCGACTTTTTTGAAGTTGGTAAATAATTAAATATATAAGGACAAATAACACTGATTGAGCCAGCCCCAAAGTATTCGAAACTTGTGTTATGGGATACTAACTCAACGATACTATACTTTATAACAAATATCTATATAAGATATATAATAATCTATATACGATATATTAAACACCCAAGACCCAGGACAATTTGAAAAAAGGCCATTTTCCAACTTGCCCTGACTGGGGATCGAACCCAGAACCTCTGGGTGGCGGACTAGGATGGTGACTACTACGCCACTGAGGTCGTCAATAAACAAACCTTGAATCACTTTATCTATTGACGAATACAGAATAGCGCATTAAATGCGTATTTTCTTTCATGCTGGCCTAGAAGAAGAGAAAAACCTATAGTGTACAAGCTGCTTCTCTTTCCGCCTAGCTCGTAAAAGCCGATCGAGGGAATGAGCGAAAATGCAAAACATGTGCACTGACAAGTGATGCGTCTCGCAACCTATCGCTTTTTGTTTTCCTTGTCCAGCTGCTTATTTTCTCGCGCAGATCATAAAAGCCGATCGAGGGAATGAGCGAAAATGCAAAACATGTGCACTGACAAGTGATGCGTCTCGCAACCCATCACTTTTTTTGTTTTCCTTGTCCAGCTGCTTATTTTCTCGCGCAGATCGTAAAAGTCGATCGAGGGAATGGGAGAAAATGCAAATCATGTACTGACAAGCGATGCGTCTAGCATACCATCACTATTTTGTATTCCTTTTCCAGCTACTTCTTTTCTCGCGCAGATCGTAAAAGCCGATCGAGGGAATGGGAGAAAATGCAAATCATGTTCTGACAAGCGATGCGTCTAGCAAACCATCACTATTTTGTATTCCTTTTCCAGCTACTTCTTTTCCCGCGCAGATCGTAAAAGCCGATCGAGGAATGGACAAAAATGCATTTTGGCAAACGGCTACTGCACGTGAATTGATGAAATTGCTTTTGCATAATGAGATCGTGGCGCGTTCGTAGTGTAGATTAGCTTAGTAGCGTAGATTTTGTTGTTAGTTGAAATTTTTAAACAGTTTCCATTTAGGCAAGTATAATTATTAAATCGATTAAAGTTTTCGAAATGTTCAAAAATGTAATATTTTTATTTGTTACCTATTCTTATCAAGACGCAACCTTTATAGTCCTTATTAAACAGGTTGGGGTTGACTCGCAAGGTCCACAGCTCACCCAACCTACAGTTTAGTAGTTTCTGATCAGGATACAAGTGTGACTCATGGCGATTGCAGTCGAGGCGGGTAGAATTAGAAGCGGGCGCCGTATGTTTATGATGCCGAAACTTTAATTATTAGCCATACAACGTTTTTCTAAACATTTTCGTGGATAATATAAATAAGTTATAATGTAAAAGAACATTTAATAGTTCTAAATGTTCTTATTGTATGTCAAACTCGCCTCAACAGTAAAGAACAATTTCCGCACTAATATCATAAACCACTATTTAAAGTTTTAACATAGATAAGCCCAGTAGTAAAGTCTACTTATCCATGTGAAAATTATTGAGGTCGAGGTGTTTTATGTTTTGACGCACGTGGGGTTGCTATCATATCTGCACATCTTGAATGCAATATACTGTGTAAATTGTCAATATGGAAACCGCACAAAGATTTTCTTTGTAAATATTATCAAGGGTTACATACGATGTTTAGCTACAAAATAAAGAGAGTATAGAATAGACGACTCCCATACTCTTATTACTTGTTTAGTATACAAAGTTTTACAAACGTAATACAAAGGTACTTACTAGTACCTTTGTATTTCAGAAAAACTAATGATATTATACCTTTTTGTTGAAAGTTACAATAGGTTTATTACTATACAAACTACACAGTACAACATTGGGGGCAAAAAGTTAATTTGAAATAGATAATAAATTTATATACTATGTACTTACAAAAAACAAGGTGATAAGATTTTATTCTTTACAATATAGGTATCTGTCCTGCGTGCGGAAGGATAAATGAACCATATGAGAAAAATACGCTTGCTCTACAAATATTAAAGTATTGTTTTTGTATCTACCTATCCTAAGTGGTTAAAAAGAACTATTTAAAGTTATGATTTAAAGCGCTACCTGAATTTTTCGGGGTCCAGTGCTGCCCCTATTTGAAATAAATCATTTAAAAAGAAAGGAAGACATCATTTAACATTTTGCCTTGATTTAACCCTAGATAACCCTTCTAACTATTTTTATAAACTACTCGTACTGTATATATTTAAAGTGAGGACGTAAAGCTTTTTCGCAAAAATGCTATAAAAGGCTTCACGTTTTCACTTTAAAATATAAACAGTAGTTCATAAAGTAATTAGAAGGGTTATGTAGGGATTAATCAAGGAAAAATTTTAAATATCATCTCGGTTTCTTTTTAAATGATTTCTCTGAAATGGGGGCAACACTGGACCCCGAAAAATTCAAGTAGCCTTTTACAGAAAAATGTTGCGAATTGCATGGCACGCGATGCATTAAGGGGTGTAATACATGAATACATGAATTTGCAGGGTCCACTGTTGTCCCCATCTATACTATAATAAAAGAGTAAAAAAATGTGTCTGTACATTGAAAATTTTTCAAAAAAAAAAAATTTGGGGCGATGGAGATATAGTAATAGAGTAAGAAAATAAAAAAAATGTCTGTCTGTTTGTCTGTTTGTCTGTTTGTCTGTTTGTACACGCTAATCTCCGGAAATACTGGACGGATTTGAATGAGACTTTTTTTGTTATATAGCTGTGAAGCCTGGGCAACATTTAGGCTATAATTGATTTTGGAAAATGGAACACATGATGCAGAACTATAATGGTCCAGCTAAACTATAAGAAATATTAAAATGCCGCCTTAGGAAAAGTTGTTAAGTCTGATGAGAACTTTTTGTTGAGTTATAATACAACTGGCCAAGCGCGAGTCGGACGCGCGCGAAGGGTTCCGTACCATAATCTATGAAAAATCACGTTTGTAGTATGGGAGTATCAAAACTTATTTTATTCTATTTTAGGGTTCCATAGGGTAGGGTAGAACGGGACCCTATTACTTAGACCGTCCGACTGTTTGTCTGTCTGTCTGTCACCAGGCTGTATCTCATGAACCATTATAGCTAGACAGTTGAAATTTTTATAGATGATGTTTTTTGTTGCCGCTGAACAAAAACATACTAAATGTATACTTATAATAAAAGAGTAAAAAAAAATGTGTCTGTACATTGAAATTTTTTCAAAAAAAAGTTGTTTCGTCCGAAGTAGAACTTATAAGTTCAGTATTTGCGGACCTTCAGAGCATAACACACCAGAAAATTCTTGGTTATGTGAACGCGCCATATTGACCCCAAAAAATTAAAAATCAATTAATAAAGAACTTATGACGCAAATTATTGTTAACTAGCTTGTGCCCGCGGCTTCGCTCGCGTAGGGGTGTAATTTATCAAAATCCTTTCTTAGGGATGCCTACGTCAAAGTAGCTTTATGCATGCAAAGTCTCAGCCCGATCGGTTTAAAATTGACAAAGTTTCATACAAAGTTTCATCCCCTATTTTATCCCCTTGGGGGTAGAATTGATCAAAATCCTTTCTTAGCGGATGCCTACGTCATAACATCTACCTGCATGCCAAATTTCAGCCCGATCCGTCCAGTGGTTTGGGCTGTGCGTTGATAGATCACTACTTCAGTCAGTCAGTCACCTTTGAGTTATATACATATATTTAGATATATATTTAGATTTCTTGGATAGTGTTGTTGACGACGCCACCAATTATCCAGTTGAGTTTTTTAATTCACTTGCAGCAAATAGACTCACGGCTCACAAAATAAGTCTTAATGTCGGAGGGCCAATAATGCTGATGCGAAATTTGACTCCGCCGAAACTGTGTAACGGAACCCAACTTAATGTCTCAGCACTGTATGCCGAAGTTCAGCGGCTGAATTTCAGCCAATGCATGCCTGCAATGTTATTTGCATTACTAGCAACACATAACGCCGAACTTCCGATGCTTTTGCCTGAATCGGACCCGTACCCGTACCCGTACCCGTACCCTTACCCGTACCCGTACCCGTACCCGTACCCGTACCCGTTCCGCTCCCGCTCCCACTTCCGCTCCCACTCCTGCTCCCGCTCCCGCTCCCTCTCCCGCTACCGCCGCCGCCGCCGCCGCTTCCGCCGCCGCCGCCGCCGCCGCTGCCGCCGCCGCCGCCGCCGCCGCCGACTCCTCCGCCGCCGCTGCCGACGCCTCCGCCACCGCCGACGCCGCCGCCGCCGCCGCCGCCGCTGCTGCCGCCACCGCTGCCGCTCCCGCTCCCGCTCCCGCTTCCGCTTCCGCTCCCGTTCCCGTTCCCGTTCCCGTTCCCTCTTCCACTTCCGTTCCCTCTTCCGCTCCCGTTTCCGTTCGCCGCAGACGCGCCAAAGACGGAAGATTAAATTCTCATATCGGCACATCACTACTGTCCGGCGTTTCCACCGAACTTCAGCAGCTGAACTTCAGCTTATTTAGTGTGTCATCCCCACCGAACTTTAGACACTGAACTTTAGCCACTAAACTTCGGCATAGTCTGCTGAGACACTTAAAGCTCACAGTAAGTGAGTGATGCCAGTGAAACTGTATTTATTCCGCGTATGCCACTCATCCCCAACAATTTTCCTTTTGAAAATACACAGTTCCATATGTTAACTTGCTTTGCTATGAAAATAAGTCACAGTTTTAGAGGCTGCTGATGTCGATCTAAGGACTGGTTTTTCGCATGGCCTACTTATTGTGGCTTTCTCCAGGGTTAGTAACACTTCAGCTCTTTTCATATTGGCTCCCGAAGGAAAGAATTAAAATAATATTGACTTTTAACTCCTAACACTGTTACAAGTACTTTCTCCCTCTGTCTCTCTCTCTCTCTCTCTCTCATTAGTTTTTATTTATATTTATACGCCGGAGTCATAAAGTCCACGCGAACGAAGTCGCGGGCATCAGCTAGTTTGAAATAAATTGTTTGAAAGGAAACGAAGATATCATTTAAAATTTAGTCTCGACCAAGCCCTAGATATAATCCTTCAAACTATTCAATGAACTTCAACGTTACTATATTTTATAAAAGATACATACACACATTTATATATACACACATATATATATATATACATATATACATATACATAACTTACTTTGGGGCCAGCTCAATCTTTGTGATTTGTCCGTATATGTAAGTATAAAAAACTACTGTTTATAGTTTAAAGAGAGAACTTGAAGCTTTTCTACGCACATTTGCGAAAAACGGCCACTTTTGGCCAAAATGCGTAGAAAAGCTTCATGTTCTCTCTTTAAACTATAAACAGTAGTTAGTAAAATAGTGTACCTACCTAAATATAAAACCAGGAAAGGCAAAATGTTAATTTCGTTTGTTGCTATTACTTTATATGTAGTGACAGTTGTGAGTGAAAATTGAACTGGTGAATTTTTACTGTTAAATCCTTTGTTTTCGTATTCAAAGAAACACCGCTTCGAGTGAATAACATGCTTTTATTATACCGAAAAATAAGTTCAGTTGCATTTTGTTACTCTGGTGAATAGGTACCGTAAACAGGAATATGTGATTTCAGTATCCAAAATATGCGAGTGTAGTGTAAGTACATTAGATTTTTCTTGTTATTGCCTATTGCATGTGCTTTACCGTTGTGAAGAATGAGATGTGGTTATTAACTGTTTGCGCAGTGAAAGGGTACTCGTCAAAATAATAAAAATAATCTTTATTTCCTAGATACCTAAGTACCTACCTAATTCAAAGTGTGTTGTGAATTGATTTAATTACATATGAGTACCTAATGACTACACTAGGGCAACAAACTAACATGTGATTATTCGTGAATGAGTGTTATCGCGGCGTGTGTATATAGATGACTTTTGCTACATAACATAAAGCTGAGCGTGTCAGCTGGACGGAGAGGTACAGTAAGCAGTCTAAAAAATAATTTATTAATGTTTTATACTTCTACACTCTGGTTATTTTCAATTTACGCGGTGTTTACTAAGATTGCTTAACGGTGTCCCGGTCCCGGCCAGTGCGTCCCTGCCCCTACCGAAGCAGCGATCCCTTCAGACGGTGAGCCTACTTGATTTGAACACGTGCGCCCTCGTAAACACATGTGTCAGTCTGCCAATATTCACACCGGCGTCTTTACAGAAACAGATTAGATAACGATGGTTTCAATAATTAGTCCCAGGATTGCGATGTCTTTCTTGTCTTGATGAAGTAGATAAGTGATAATCTATTTTAATACTCATAGTTTCTTGTAGAAGATACGAAAGACGATACTTTTTACAGAATTGTAAATTAAATTCAATAGTATAGAATTTTTTAAAAACTGCCGTATGTATAGAATTTTTTTAATTCCTGTTTGAAATCCCTGTGGTATTTTTGGATGAAAATTATCCTGTGTCCTACCCTGGGTCAAAAATGTAAAGAAAGGTAGGCAGATAGATAGACAGACAAAACTACTTTCGCATTCATATATGTATATAAGGAAGTAAGAAAGTAAGAATAGGCAGTGAGTTATTTTTCAAGCTTACAGTTTCCGTAATCATCATAGTGCATGGTGTGTATCTTATGATTTGTATAGTTATTGATTGATCTAACTGAATATTTGGGTGTTCGAGCCTTTCGCTTGAACCACCTCCTTTCGTGGAGAGAACTCCTTCACAATTCGTGTGAATCTACCCTCTTTTCGCTTACTTTTTCTCCTTCCATCGCAGTTTGTACTTATGTTGTCCCTTTCTTAGCTTTACGGGACAGCGCAGCGCGCGGCTGGATGTTTGAATTGAATTTGAATTCGTGCAGTCAACTTGTGTTCACAGTGAAATTTGCGGCGAGTAAACCTACAGTAACAAAAAACTAAAGGCGCAGATTCTTTACGAGCCCTAGTTGCGACTAAAGATCAACACTTTTCTTCCGTTTGGCGAACCTGGGCAGTCTATAATCTGTCTTCGCAAGATATCTTCGGGGATGAAATTACGCAGAAAGTCGACGCTATAATAAGTTTTGCCATACCAATTGCGAATTTAGCAAGAGTCTTCGATCCATCTACAAATACACTGTATAAAAGACGCTTAAGACAAATAAAAAATAAACTGTTACAATGGCCGCTAGGAAGAGTGATACTTTACGCGCCTCATAACACCATGGAAAAGATTCACGCTCCAGACTACAAGCGTTTTATGAACACAGTGCGAGAGCTGAAACATTAACTGGTAAATAAAGACCGAGCTAATTCTCAGCTACGCGAGTCAGTTTCATCCCACCAGGAGTATGGTGCACAACTCAGAAAAGAGCCAGACTAAGCACGCCTATCGAAGAATGCTCACATCCTAAACTTTCTAATAATTCTAATAGTCATAACCAAGACCCTTTCGTAGTCCTAAATAAGCAAATGGAGATGAAATGTTTGGCAAGTTTTTCAGTGCTTCATCGGAGCAAAATGAAAATAATAACGTAACAGTGGCATAAGCAACTTGTTGGGAAAAAATTGCAATACACTAATATGGGCGTGGCGGTCAGCATGTTCAGAAACTTCTTAAGATCATGTGAGACCAGATCTGATCAATGCTCAATGCATGAATCATTTGAGTCGATGTTAAACTGGAATAGGGAAACACAGAAGTTTCATTTTATTCTGCGAACTCAAAAGCTAGGAGTAAAGCTTCAATTTCTGAAGAATAAATCCACAGGAACCGAATAGCAGATGTTCAATGCAGACAAGTCACCCTTAGTAACCAGGAGCCAACTGCAGGGGAAAAGGAGCACTTATATGACTTTTACCTATTTACCACTTCAAAAGAACCAGAGGTTGCGAAAGCTGATCCAAAGCTTTTAATCTAAAGTATTACTTACAACGTTTTGGGGAAGAAGGCTGGCAAATATAAGATATGTCGACACACAAAAAATGTTTCAAGCTACCCCGACCTTTTCTTTTCTGAAACCAAAATAACATACTGGCAGGAGCAACAATACACTTCAAATTAGTAAAAATTTTAGAAAGTAGCGACTAGACGTTAGAAGTTATAACAAACGGGCTGTTTCAACAAAGGAAACATATTCAAACCTTACTCAAGGTGCCTGACCAGCTAAAAAATCAGGTGGGCAAAGAATTTCTAGTTGCAGACTCAGAATTTCGGAAGGTGTCAGACAATCTCTTACAATATGTTTGCGGACGTCGCGCCGAGATTATATAGCAGCGGCGAGCAATATACCGACCTACCAACAGGATCCTCAGGCAGATACTTCACGATATTCCTCCTTCGAAAACGCGTCTATTTGCAGGCAAGGCTTTATCGGACGCTGTAAAAGAACAAGGTGGTGTTCATAAGTTCTTTTCCACCAAAAAGAAGCAGGGGTTTAGTGAACAAATGATCACTAATCCCACTTACGAAGGATCACGAAAAACAGAAAGCGACATTTTAAAAACCAATTTGAGCTCTAATAACTAGAAGAGGAAGAGATTCAACGACAACAAAGTGAAATGGAACGTATCAAAGAAAGGAAAGAGTGGAGAATTTTCAGGGAAACATCAAAATATTTTTTCAGGGAAAAAAGGGGGAGGAGAGAGGAAATAACGCCTTCGAAGCGGAGCGCCTCCAGAAATATATAAACAACAAGAGCTCAGCGCCTCCAAACATTTTAAAGATAATACAAGGATACAAAATCCCATTTCATTAAAAACCTCCTTTTGTGTTATTTTTAAAGGTAAACGTTCGAGGTATTGAAGAAAATCATCCCCGGATGACAAGAGAAATAGAAAAGATGTTAAAAACGACAGCTATAAAGGAAGCAAGTCAAGAGAAGGGTTTCTTGTCCACATTTTTCCTCAGGAAAAAGCAGATGGGACAAAAAGACCCACATTCAACCTAAAAAGGCTGAATCAGTATGCGATTGCACCAAAGTTCCGGCTCATAAATCATAAAAATGTTCCATCTTATTTAGAAATAGGCGATT
Source organism: Acrobasis suavella (assembly GCA_943193695.1). Lineage (NCBI taxonomy): Eukaryota > Metazoa > Arthropoda > Insecta > Lepidoptera > Pyralidae > Acrobasis > Acrobasis suavella. The sequence goes on from OW971929.1 coordinate 13,265,865, forward strand.
ATAATATGATATTGATAAAGATAGATATATCAAAGGCTTATTTTTATGTACCAGTTACGAGAAGTCATTGACGATTCCTGTCACTAACATACGAGGGAAAACACATCAAATGACCTGTCTGCCGTTCGGGCTATCCAGCCCGAACCGGCGGCGTTTGCAAAACTCATAAACTAGATCGCTCACGAACTCAGACAGTGAGGACTAAAAATTGTCGTCCTCTTGGTTCACAAGGATCCCCAAATATTATCCAACCAGATGGACTTTGCAGTCGAATACCCAAAAAGTCTAGGTTGGCAGATAAACTTCCAAAAATCATCAGCGAAGCCGTCGATGAATGTGGAATATCTGGGAATCACGTGGAACACAGAGCTAAACCAAAAAAGACTAGGAATCGGGAAAACATATAAATTTTAAAGCAGCCGTTCAATTCTGATCAACGAAGGACGTTGGAGCTGGCTGGATGCAATTGTGGTTCTTGTTAACTGCACTTTGCTTCATACGTGGTTCCGCTGGGACGGCTATCCTGTAGAATGCTGCAGAGGGTATCAAGAGAACTATCAAAAAGAAAAAGAGACATGAAGTTTACAATACCGGACCCTGTACTTCTCGAACTGCAATGGTGGCTAAAGAACGTGCACGAGCACTCGTCAATTTACAATCCCTTGCTGTCTATATTCATAACATGGGATGCCGCAGACAGAGGATGGGAGGCCATAGTGAACGACCGACGTCTTTGCGGTATATGGACTTACATTCAACAAAAGTGGCACAGCAACAAGAAAGAGCTTTATACCATTCTCAAAGTTCTGAGACAAATAGGACCAGAACCAGAGGAGAAATCAGTTGCTGTGCAGAGGGACAATCGCCCCAGCGTAGCTTACATTACGAAGCAAGAAGGCACCAGATCGTTGGTCACGTTCTCGCTTTAAACTGTAACCAATAGTTCATAAAATAGTTTGAAGGGTTATCTGGGGTCTGATCACGACAAAATTTTAAATAATATCTCCACTTCCTATGAAATGATTTATTTCAAATGGGGGCAGCACCGTACCCCGAAAAATTCAGGTAGCCCCTTAACGTACTGAGGAACATCCAGCCGCGGGTTACCCCGTAAAGCTACGAAAGGGACAACATGAGTGACAAACTGCGATGGAAGTAGAAAAAGTAAGCGAAAAGAGGGTAGATTGACTCGAATTGTAAATGTGTTCTCTAAATGATGGTTCTACCTTCCCTTCGGCTAATACTTAAGTATCCGGGTCAAAACAAAAAAGGGTCTATTATCGTAATGCGTCATATCACAATTAGGTGTTCGATAAGTCATAAGTAGTAGAAGACTTTCACCTTCTTCATCCTCGCCAATTCCCGTTATACAGGGTACCGGCCGAGGGAAGCCGTTCCCTAATCTTGTATCCGTTGCATTACTAAGTAATCGCGTCTCTGTTGCATACATACATAATGCCTGGTCAATATTTATGGCGCCTTTCTTTAATGATGATGAAGGTATTCTCATACAAACAGTCCACAAAGTTTTCAAATTCTCAGCTACCAATCTTTCTCAAATATAATTAGGAGTAGTTTAGACGACATGTGCTTAGAAGGATCTTTGCCGCGACATAAATAATGATGAGTTATGATGTTCATAAAGCTTCGAACGCTCCCAATACGAGAGATATCACCATTTCCTGTAACAGCACTGGAGAGGTCATTGCTCGAATTAAACCTTTTTAGAGATCTTTTATGAATACGTTATTTAGTAGGTTAGGTAGTTAAAATCTTGATTGCACCACAATTAGAACTTATTTGACTTTGCATATAGAACAAGTTTATTTGCTTGGCATAATTTGCCTAAAAACGCCCGATTTTCAAGAACACCATCTAGTGATCAGTAGCGGAACCACCGAAACCGTATCGGTAGTTTCGGATATTTGTAGCGCCATCTATAATTTTCTTATTTTCTTCGTCACGTGATATCGTTTCTGTGGAAAATGACAATTTTATTTTCGTATTTCTGTAAACATGTATCGGGAAAAGTTGCTCAAAATGATGGACTGAATCACCCCTTAAAATATTTGTTCTTAATTAAATAATTGGCCAAGTGCGAGTCGGGCCACGCGCCGTGTAGGGTAGTACAAATGCCAACTTTGAGTTCATGCCACTCAAAACGTCTAAAAACTAATTTTCTATTGAATTTGTATGAAATTTTCCTTTTCCGAGTACATTTTAAAAGTTGATCGCCTATATTTTTTTTATTTGTAAACCCAATTAGCTCTGATAGTTTTCCTCTAAACTTCGTTATATTTACTATAGCTGTGAATTTTTTCACGTGTCCATATATATCCGTTTAGCAAATAGTGGGAAGAACACTTGACTCTGACAAATTTTTTCACTTTAGAACTAAATATTTCAGAAACGGATTCCTAAATCTAAAAACGGTGTTTACAAGCTCATAACATTTTTGAAAGAGCTATTCAACGATGTCCCACATGATTTGGTTAGTCGAGAAAATAAAATTGACTTTTGACTTTACTTGTATAGGAGATAACCTAGAAAAATATTTTTTTCAGTATTTTATTTTACCACTTCCGCATTATTCGTATACATATTCATACCAAATTACAGCTTTCTAGTACTTATAGTCGCTGAGTAAAACCGTGGACGGACAGACAGACAGACAGACAGACATGGCGAAACTATAAGGGTTCCTTGTTTACTACGGAACCCTAAAAAGGACATTGTATATCTTCTCTATCTATAGATTACCTGACCGTATTGCAAGAAATGCGCTGTGGGAGAATGAAAGCAAGTAAATTAAAGTAAGTAAAAACAAGAGTAGGTAATGTTTTATGTTTACGTAAAAAGTATGAGTTATTTTATCAACTAAGCTTTCAAGAAAAAAAGGTTACAAACGGATTTAATTATTTAGGCTTGCGTGTACTGATGGTGGCGTGAAAATGGATGTAGGAGATCTATATTTAAACGCTGGAGGAACCCTCTTGAAGCGCACTTCGCCAACCTATGTAAATGCTGGTGACTTCGTGCGACAGTCGGAATTCAAGTGATCTTATTTTAGACTCGTCCTTACACGCAGCTTTCCACAGGTACTTACACAACTCACGATTACTTAAAATTTATAACGACAACAAATTGAAGAAACGCTAAGTGTATCATGATACAAGGTAAGCGACTTAAAAAGTTTTGCTTAGTTTTCTTTTGGTCGGTATTTGACACAAGTTTACTTTTCTCATAAGCATCAAAGTAAATAATAATAAATTCATCATCATCATCCGAGCGTATTCCCGGTTGCATCCTCAGCAGTAACGCTTCAGAGCCCGGGGTCCGCTACCTAACCAAGGAGATTTGACGAGGTTACTGGTTTTTACACAGAGCGACTGCCGTCTGACCTCCGCAACCCAAAGGGCAAACCAGGAACCAATCCTTGGATAGTTTGATGATCAAACGCTAGGTGGCGTTCGGGACCCACAGTTTTACGTGCCTTCCGAAACACGGAATCATCTTTCTTTTCGGATAATCAGGTGATTCAAGCCTGCAATATCCTATCCAGACTGGAAACAACTTTTAACAAAGTATGCTTCCCAGTGGGAATCGAACCCATGACCTCCGGGTCACAAGACGAACGCTTGACCACTGGACCACGGAGGCAGTCGAATATAATAAATTATAACATAATAAATAATAATAAATTATGAAAATATAAATAAAACTTTTGCAAAAAACAATGGACACGCGAAATTCATTTAACAACTCAACAAAATATACTGAAACTATTTTAAGGCCGAATTCAGTCCATGATACTGAACAATTTTCCCTAAAGATCAAATAGCAAAATATCAAACATACAATTTTGGCCTTATAGACAAGTTGATTGATCAGCTGATGTGAGTTTCTATAGGAAGCAATCATGTTATTTTTTTCTTCAAATTTCGATATTGTTCTTGGGGAAAGTTATTAAATATCACGGACTGACATCTACCTTTAAAACAGTTTCAGTATATTTTATTATTAGTTAACGTATTTCTTGCTCCACATAACTAAAGTGCTCATGGGAAACGGATAGAGCACACCTGCCCCAGCTTCCGATTGCTATGATTTTCAAAGGGACACCCGTTCACGGTTCGGGTTCGATTTATTTTATCAAACAATTGGAAACGAGTTTATAATTAATTCAATATAAATATGCACTAGTTTTCTGATCCGGTGTCTTTTGTGCATTTTGTCGATCTTTTTCGGGGATTGGTTATATTTTTTATCAAATGATTTAATTTATATTTAATTTACATATATGAACGTTACGATTAAATTGAAATTCTATAAGTAATAACGATTTTGGTATTGTCAGATCATGGACATTATGTAGTACTCGGCTAAATGCAAGGGGCATTTTCAATACAACACTGATCACATTGCTAAGCAAATATAAAGTAGGAAGTCGTTGGCAGGTGTGTTTATTAATATATCGTATCCAAATACTCATACTACTTTTTAGTCTCACCGACTATCAGCTTTACCTAGTTACCTCATATTTCATATTTACTTTAGATCTCTTTCTACAGTTGTATAAGACGAATCTTCATTAGTCACTCTAGTGAAGATTCGTCTAAGATTAATAAGATATATTATAAATACCCTATGATAATAAAGATATATTTGAATTGAATTGAAAAAAATTGAATTGAATAAGAGGTGCAGATCTTCAGTGTGCGAGAGTCTGTGAGTGAGTATCAATGATCAGTCAAATTGGGTCAGTGGGATTGTAAAGTATTTACTATGTTTTTACCTTATGTAACTAACTTCTTATTATAACCACGACAAAATTTTCAGCAAGTCTCACCTTCATTTCATAGTAATCCATTGCTTGTTGTAGTGTGATACCACCTGGCCACGTACAAATAATGGCTAAGACTTGGTCTCTCAAGTATTATTAGTTGTACAACTTAAGTATGTTGTTTCGTGATTAAGTACAAAAAAGACCGAGATGCAGTATAGGATTCAGCAGTGACTTTTGAATATTAATCTCCAATATGAAGTTGACGTTACGTTTGCAAATAAAATGTTTTAGTACCTACACCTATTTAAGCATTGGGTCAACTCCGTGTTCCAATCTCCGGATGTAAGGACTCCAAATACAAATCGTATTTACCAGCCGAGCGCACATAACGCGTGCTCTACACATAGGAGCCAGGTAAAGGGGGAGCGAACAGCTGTTTCCACAAGAGAAACATTAAACCACGCTTGCCTGACTCCGTTTGCGCAACGAGCAGCTTCAAAGATTAAGCGTTTGTTCGAAAATTACGGTGTTCAGTTCAAATGTATATGTAATGTAGAAAAATCAAAAAGTGGATTTTTTCCCTTTGGACCACTTCGTTGCCAGACTGTTAACATAATTTTTTGTCTCCTTTATAAATTTACAATTTTAACTCTTAATTTATATGTTTAACCCCCGATGTCAAAAAGAGGGGTGTTGTTAGTTTGACGCTTACGTCTGTCTGTCTGTCTGTGTGTCATCGTAGCTCTCGAACGGATGAACGGATTTCGATGCGGTTTTTTTACGTGAAAGCCAGTTTCCTTGCGGTGGTTCTTAGCTATGTTTGGTAAAAATAGATCCAGCCGTTTGATGAGTATCAGCTCTTTATCACAATCTAAACCATGGTTTATATCTAGATGGCGCTATCTAGGTTTCCATTCCAATACTATTCAAGTTAATGTATTAAGAAGCAATAGATGACCACCATCTCTACAAAAACCCGATGGTGTGCATGATATCATAATACTAATTAATACTAAGAAACAATGGAAACTCAGGGTATTTTTTAATTTGCTTGGCAAAAGCTTGTATTTTCTTACGTCTAGTATGTAAAAGCTGCCAGAATTTCGTCATTAGTACGAACTACTTACTTAGAGTATACGAATATCAGCGGAGTATCTTCCTTGTGAGTTTGTCTCTATTTCTCAATTTGATAAAAAATTAAACACATTTTTTTACAAAAGCAAACACTAAGTTCATTGCTATTCAGCGCAGCATAACTATGTCCCTAACAATCAATTATTTTGTTATCTAGACCAATTATTGTAACTATTTCCTGAGAGATTTGCCATGTTAGCCTTGTACTTACGTACAAGATTTCGAGAAAGCTATGACCAAACCAAACAATATAGTATTACGTGGCTATAGACTCTCAACTCTTGTTTAACTTTTCCTTAGAATAGAAGGAGGGTTCCGCATATGGTTTTTTCGTCTCTGTTATTTATTGTCTTTTGGCAGTCTATTTTGAAATAATATATCACTACTAATAACCATACTAATATCACGCAACATTTCTCCGAATGATTTTAAATTTATGAATATATGTATGTAGTTGCCGTTCCTATATCAGCAGCAGATGGAATGGGCAATGGGCGCACAGCTGAGACTCGATGACTTTCGGCCAAAATCTTGATTTCTTAGGATCCCAATGGTTCGCTTGTCACGCTTCTCGCAAATTTATCAACGTTTTTGGATATCGCCATCCTTTTCCACGTCTCAACAAGATCCATAAGTCAATACGAGAGAGGTGATACCATGAGCTTAGTAGATAGAAGTTTCATTGATCGAATAAAAGGATCTCGTCGGATGAATGGAGGTCGTCATGATTTTACGACATTTTTTGCATCACTTTGCCGCACATGAATAGGTGTATTTATTTTGTTAAGTAAAAAATCTTTGCTGTTTTTCTTCTATAGCCACCTACCTGTGCGGCAGCGCATGCCAGTTTTTTTTTTACCTTTTGTTCAAAAGAATGCTTTGCGATATAGCGCCAATCGGTGTTATATTTTTTTCTTCAGTAGCTATAAAAATTAATACGGGTAAAAGAAAGTATAAAGTTAAGATTGAATAATTATTACATAAGGCAAATCTTTTGATGTCAAATAAAAATTATTGACTGAGCAAGCAAAATGTGACGAAAAATTACCGTAGTGTTAATAACAGTTATATCTCCTTAGATGAAGTTGGTGGATGTATATTTGATACTAAATTAATATAACCAGTAAACAAAAAAATTAAATTAAGGTACTTGCCTCTAAGTTACAGTAAAACATCAAAAATACGTATATTCATATTTTACAAAATATGTCATTAGATGTCGCTGATACGAAAGTGATTTCTTTGAATCATGCTATGCTTCATTTATTTTTTGAGTTTTATACATAAATTGCTGATTCAATAGACATTAAAATTGGTTCAGTAAATTTACGTACTCGTATATAAGAATAATACTCACGAGGTCTAAGTTCACGGCGAACCACTAGTGGTTAATAAACGGTTTTGTTTAAATAAAATAAGCACTGCAATGCTCGCATTATCGACAGGTATGCGTATAATCTGGGTAAATGGATGTCAAAGAATTTTCTTTTTCTCTCGTTAACGTTAACTTGCGCAAACTTGGCTAGATCGCTGGACTGAGATAAAAGCGAGTTTAGCTTAGGCCCTGAACCCAGCTAACCTAATTGACAAGCGGTGCCCGCTGCCTGTTGCGCGCACGCTTCACATCATCGATCAACTTGACCACCTCACAATCGGCTTACGAAATTCACATTCGTCTAGATACAGATAGAGGCTTGACTACAATTATCGTAGCAGTAGGGGCCTGGTATCTACGGATTTCGTCTTGTTTGGTATTGTATTGAATACGATCTATAGAATAAATAAATAAGAAATTCTACTGTACTTAGGCCAGTAACGATAAGGTATTATACAGGGTGACTTTTTAACCACTAGCCAAATTTTTGGAGCAAGTTCTGTCCATGATACTGGCCTACTTTCCATAAAAATAATTGACGAAAAACGAAATAAAAAATTCGGCCTACCAGCGCTTGGCTAAACTAATTTTGTATGGGAGGTCGAATTTTTTTAGCGATTTTAATAATTTTTTTATAGAAAGTAGTTCAGTATCATGGAATGAGCTTGCTCAAAAGCAAAAATTTGGATATTAGGTTGCTGCAAAAATTTGGCTATTGGGTTAAATATCGACCTGTATAAAAATATTTATTTGAAAATTATACCCTATGCTGTTTAGCCGATTACACAAAACGTACTTAGACAATTTGAGTTATCATAATAATCGTGTTACCATAGCTGTATTAAAACTGGAAACCACTTCCGCAATTTTGTTCAGATAACAAACAATGGAACAAGTGGCAGGGCGGTGGCGGCGACTCGTTTAATAAACAATTTACAACTAGTTATTAGTGTTGCGCCTGCGCCGCGCGACTGGTCTGGCGTGTGTCAATTTTTCATTAGCCACATTAGTGTCGAGTCCACTTCTGCGTCAGGTTTGATTAACTGGTCCTGCCTATCCACTGGGCTTAGAAAGCATGTGGGGATGCTGTTTATTAGTGGAATTAATTAGCTTTCCCTCTTGACCAAAGTATTTTAATTTTAATGAATCTTATATTACCTAAATGTTTAGTAAGTTACATTCACGTAATTTTTTCCACTCCTAAGCAGCTATAATAGTTTGAAGGGTTCTACTGATATTTCTTAAAGCTCGACCATTAAAATTCTTCCTATAAAGGTGACGATTCTGTGGTGACGATTATATTTTGATAATGATGCTCAACGTACTTACATGATCATACATACACACATATACACTTTTAGGTAGCATGATAATGTTAAAATTTCAAGTTAACTTAACTTACCTACTATGTTGATTGTTATTTTATACTCTATAAAAAAATATATGATTTAGTTTATATTCCGGAAAAGGTTTACCTATATTTATTTATAGATATGGCCACATCACTTTATATAATATCTCATAATATCTCTGAAATTGCGAGCAGAATTTAATTGAAAGCATATCTATCTAGCCCATAGCACCGATAGATGACATGTCCTGGGCTCCTGGCGTTCGACGCGACGACTTGGACGGTGGAACAATCGATTGCCGGCGCCCGCGAGAAAGCTCGCGAGATGATGTCTTGTGTTCCAAATAACTAACTGAAGCGGTGGGTCCTTCGATACCCACCCAGCCAGCCCCCTTGTATCTCTAAGTTTGTAGTACAATCTGACTCATGTAACTACGATCATTTTCATAGATCACCATTTGCTGAAGGTGAAAGAAAAGTTCGGTAGGACGCCTGAACACTAGTTTACTAGTGTGTAAAAATACTGTTCTCACTGAACTGACTGCACTTAGATGCCTTCAGGCAGCTCGAAAAATTTGACACCAGTATTTTATTAACAAACTGGATAATAAGCTGCCACTTGAAACGGCTGTAAGGTACCTCTTAAAATCAGCCCAGGCTTGACTTTCCTTTTGGATCAGGTAGAAAGAAGCTCGAGATAAATGACACTAATAGTAGGCATCCTTTAACTTTTTCCATCTACACCCAACATTGCGCTCGCCCTGATGCGTTGAGGACTTGAGGCTATTTCAACGCTAGACTATCGAGCTTCTTGTGAAGCTTTTGTGAAGCAGTAAGCACGAGATGTTTGTGCTTATTCCTTTAGTCGCTTCTTACTACATCCGCAGGAAGATTTGAAGTAGCCCTTTTCTATGCCGGAAGCCACACGGCCGGATATGTCAAAAACTTTCAATATGAGATAATTGGAAAAGGATAAGAATTTACTCTCCATTTATTTTAGCCACGCCTGCGAACTGTTATCTTTTGGACCACCTATCTGCGGTATTGCTTACAATCGTTTTCTCTGCGTAATACTGTGCTTACTACATAGTCTATATCTGTAGAGCCCGTACTGTACAGTTGCATCATTATTTCTCGTTACCGACAGGAAATATAATTAAGCGAGGACGTTATCGGCTCTTCTCAGCACTCAGGTGATTGATTAGTCTTGAAGATGTCTCGATTGATGGCTTGTCTTATGACATGTTTTGTTCCGATTTCTTTAAAATGTGTTTTTGTTTTTGCTGTAAACCTTTAGGATTGGGTAGGTACAGGAAGATATCAATAGACACCTTTACATGTTTGTTTTTTGTTTTTCATTCATAAAAGTGGTCACTGCTGTCATTTTTTTCGGACTGCCTAAAGGCATCGGAAATAGCTTAAGAACTGCCATAAAATGACGACAGCCAAGACCAACGGCTTAAACGTGCCTTCCAAAGCACGGAGGAGTTTGAGAAATTTTTATGCCACTTGTGGTCACCCATCCTATACTAAAAAGGTATATACATACACTATCACGTATGTATCCCTAATAAAGCAGACAGAGCAATTTCTTGTGGCTCTAAGCAGACAGAGCCCAGAGCCGGAAAAATGGAACTAAATAGTGATCGGTTGCTAGCCGTATCACCTATAAACTTTTTCGCACAATCCCTTGATCTTATACATGTACAGATATACATTTATCCCCTAAAGGGTATTCATTAAACGGTTAAGACTGTCAGGTTGCTTGTCTTTTCAAATAGAATGCGCTGATTTAGGTAAGTACATATCCATTCCTAATTAACCTTCTAGGTTTAGTATTTGAAAAGTTTTGAGTCTTTTCCGGGTATAATAAGCTGAACCTATGAACTTAGTACATACGAGTAGAAATACAATTAAACCAAATGGTCATAATTTCGGAACCTCAATCGTAATTTGCTCCACTAGTGTTGAACTTAGAATATAATTGTATGGTGTAGTAGTTAGCAGTGGATCGAGTATCGACAGATACTGCCTGTAAACACGTCGTCTGTATCGCAACAATCTATTTATAATCACTGGCCGGCAAGACCACTGTGTGTTAAATGTCCGATATTTACGATTACGAGCGCGAGACGCCGGCTTTAGTGCTGGGGTGAAACGGATCCATGTAATCAAATATCGATATATTTGATTTCACTTTGTTCAAACATATAAAATAGATAGAATTTCTTAGAATAGTTACGTGTATTTCACCAAAGTATGAGCTGTTTCAAATAATTGTTCGGGATTGCGCTTCTAGGTGACACGATTAACCGCCTCGCACACGCCGGTCTGATGAGATGTTCTATGTCGAGCAGTGGACTGTGATGACTGGGGAAGGGGCCGAAGGGCAGCGAAATAACAGTATGGCAGTTCAAACGCAACACGCATTCAGGAGTGGGAGGCCAGAGCTTCTTTTTAGGGTTTCTTCTTTCTTCTTAGGGCTCCACGCTCGCGTATCGAATTTCGGATTTTTCGGACTGATTTCTGCGACTTTATAGCCGCGCTAAATTTTTGGTGGCGTGGGCATATACCCTGCCTCCCGCTTTCCGGCATAATTTAATTTTAATTTATCTCATATATTACGTATCATACAATGTTGAGACATACTAGCGTATAACTTATATATTTTTCGATCTATTTCTACATTGGTATGATTGCCAATACTTCAATTTTCCAAAAGCCGCGGAAAATTCACGACTATAAATAGCCTTCCTTTTTTCCATTCCTTTAAATATCGGCAAACTAGACATGCGTGCTATCAGTGTCAATGTGAGGATCTTGGGGATCATACCTGCCTATTTCCTTACATCATGCTTGCAAGTGTTATCTTATTTCCGAGATAGTGTACCCATTTGTGTTTGAAGTGGGTATGAAGTACCCACTTCCTCTGTGTATCTTACGTTATATTTTCCTTTGCAAACAAAAGCTAGCTATCTTAGTCTGGATTTAAGGTACCTTACATTAAAAGACAACAAAATATTCTTTATTTCCTCATATAAGACTTATATTAATGTAATTTTATCCTTTTCCTAACTGGTTTACTTACTTATATGTTCTGATCTGTTCTGTTCTGAGTCCGCCCAGCCAGCAGTTACGCTGCAAGATTTTATGAATGAGGTTTACCTTGGAAAGTGCATCATCACGCTTGCAGACCAAAGCCGGTATGTGTACCGTCTTCAGTTCGTCAAGCTTGGCGATGCCTAACCTCGTTATACCACTCTCATAGCTCGAGAAACCAGTTCGACTCGTAGATACGGATAGGGAGTGTAAGAGATATTCGCATTAAGGAAGTAGGAGCGAGAGGGAGTTGTAAGAACCGACCGAATACTTGCATCAAATCAGTATGGGGAGAATAGATATTATATTTGGTGTGTAATATATACTTGGAAGGATAATAGACTGCTTTGTTGTTATGCGTCCGTCGGGGTGCTCTTCGATTCTTCTTTCTAAGATGCGTAGTTTATCGATTACTGTCGTGGTGGAGCTGCATTTGTCCAGGACTTTAGGCTTTTGCTTGTAGCTTCTGAGTTCCGATTTCAGTATTCCCTCTTATGCTGATACTTTAGTCCTAATATTAGATTTATTACCTCCGATATCCTTGGCTTCAGTCCTCTGAGTCCTCGGACTTCCGACATTTGATTTTATTCTTCTGATTTTTGACTCCTGAATCCAGGCTTGTGACCACTGACCCTGGTTCCTAACTCCCGACTTCTAGCTCCTGAATTCTGGATGTTTGACTCCTGACTATATATACCTGAATAGATCTGTTTGCTTGTCCTCTGAGCGAATTCATAAGAACAGCTTTGTATATAATGTGTTACAATAATTGATTGTTTTTCTATCGTATTGGTTATAACTGTAATGATAGATTTAAGTTTGTTAAAATAAATAAAAAAATAAAAATTGTACAAAAAAAATACATTTCACGTTCGATAAAAAAAAAATATACACAAACGTTCGGTACATGTTATTTATTCCGTCGTGTTCAGTAATTTATTACGTTAACGTTATTATGATTCGATTTTTGTAGATTATATATCTTCATAATGTTAATTTAGGTAGGCATGCTGAATTTTAGATGAAATTTAAGTGAGTTTGTACAAAATTAGTTTTTAGGTACTATAAATACATATAAACAACTTACTATTATGTAATTACATAAATATTTAAATGTCGGTAAAGTTTGTCGACAAGATTATTAGCCAAGGCACTAATCTCAGAACGATTAGCGCACCCGCGGCCGCACGTGCGCTTGACCGGTGAGTAAGCTCGCAGTTACACCGCGCCTGTGCCTGCGCAAACCTACGCGTCGTTTATGCGAATGTCACTTTACTAAACCTTAACGCCTTAAAGTACCCAACATAAAGCTGCTTTTACAATAACTAATGGCTATACTCACTGCAAACAATATTTTGTTATATACACACCGGCCCTTAGCACAACTATCTCTTGACTGTCACGCAAACAAAACCCGAGTAAACAGTCGGTAACATAATATATAACTAAAACCAGAGAATCACTGTCCCTGTAGTGAGTCTAGGCTCCACACCTGCCAATAACTCCTAAAGGAAAATGCAAATCGGTTTGTACGTGCGATTAGTGCACTCGCTAGAGTGACTCTAGGTCTCAGGTTTCAACACTTTATATAAGTTTACGACATTTTCTGCCAAATCCAATATAACTTGAGGAGAATTTATGTTTAATGTATTCTGTAACAATCGCAATGTAAAGTATTTATCGTGCCGCGCAGGTGTAAGTTTGTACTGAAAGATCGTTATGGGATTATATCAGATTTTTTTATCGATGACAGCCGGCTGTTCGGAACCGTTACAGTTCAAAGTGATCACAATGAGGCGAGTTGGAAAAAAAGCATATTGTATGAGGTCGGAGCAGTGCTCGCGGCGAGCTCACCTGCCCGCGCACGTGCACATCTGGGCAGGCCATGTGACGTCACTGCTAAATATTTGTTTGCATAAATAAGTACCTTCCTTCCTGCGCTAAGTCTAACTAAATAACTTTAGAAACGTGAAAAAAGTTTTAAACAATAGGATGAGTTTTGTTTAGTAGTTCACAGTTTACGGATTATGATTGATAGTTCTAGGTTAACTATTTTAAAATTAACATTAGGTGATTTTTATTTGGTATCAAATTTTAGAAGTAAAGATATGTATACTTATATAAGCGGTAATGGAAATTTTGCTTACCTTGTAGTTTTGAGACTCAGCATCCAAAAGTGCTACAAATAGTGGTCATATATTTTAACTCCACTACGAATTGATAGTAAATACTAATAATAGTAAATTTTATATATTTAAGTACATCAGAAGTGAATTTGAACTTTGTATGAATTAGAGCATAAATACGACCGGATAGAGTTCGACCGTGCGCATCCATGTAGGTAAGCGCGTTACCTGCGCGCGCGCATTAGCTACGCTCATCACATTACTGTTGCCACCCCTTCGCAGAGCGTAGCGTATTTCAAATAATTTTCAATAACCAATCTCTATTTACAAACCTAATGAGTTTATGATGTCTTTTTTTTTCATTTTATTAACGTCGTAGGAGATCCATAAATGTTTAGTTAAACATCTTAATCTTGTACACCATCATTATTCGAGCGGTAACGCATCAGAATTTGGGATCCGCAAACTAACCTAGGTGATTTGACGACGTTACTGGTTTTTACACAGAGCTTGACCTTCGCAACCAAAAGGGTAGACCAGAACCAATCCTTGGAAAGGTTTGAGAAAACGATAATGGCGTTCGGTACTCAAAATCTATACATGCCTTCCGAAACACGGAATCATCTTTTTTTTTTTTATAATCAGGTGATTCAAGCCTGCAATATTATAATTAGATTGGAAACAACTTTTCACAAAGTATGCTTCACTGTGGGATTCATTTTCATACAAGTGTTCGGTCAGCCCGGCAATTTTAACCAGAAATTCTTGTATATATGTATTATATATATATTTTTATCAAAAAAAGTAACCCAGCCAGTTAGTAAAAATATGATACATAAATATATATTTATTTAAATAACAATGTACACATATTCTTCTCTATAACATATACATTAAACCAGCACTAATCTACTTTATGCATTTAACGGATTCACTATTCAAAAAAGAGATATATAATAAGCACTATAGTGTAGTCGGCGGCAGGTACTACTATACTTATCAAATTATTAACAGTTTTATAAAGCTAGTTATTTAGTTCAAGAACTCTATATGCGCACTGCACAAATAGGATTGATTCCTCATGAAGTTTCACAGACGAGTAGATAAGACGACAAGATATACGTTTAAAAAACATACCCGACTACGGGAGACATTTACGGTTAACAATGTATATATTTTGAAATGTGCTAATCAATACCTTTTATTTGATACTGACACAATACAAAAACAAAAAGTACTCACTATTTTGTTTCGTTAAATACATTTTTCTAACCTGACACAGGTTACCTCACGAATCGATTGAAATATCATTTGTAAGAACGAGATAAGCGATTCGGATGTAACGTATGTATGTCTGTACGTATGTCTGTCAGTATGGGTATCCACATACATACAATCATAGACTGCTAAACTCATTACCTTTCCTCATGGCTTTGCCGCAGTCAGGTAAAAATATAAAATCCCTACAACAACCAAATAGGTGAAGCGGTTATCAAGACGTGGGGTTCTACATTTTTAGCGATTTCACAGTTTTGGACATAACAACTAGATAATATAATATATAAGCAGTGGTCAGATAATCGGATGCATATTTCCCTAAAGTTAATTTTTGGCTAGGAAATTATGAAAGTGGCTTCTTAAAACATATTTTTCAAATACAAATTCCGGAATTTTAAAAAAATCAGGAATGTCGAACTAATCGGATGCATATTTACCTAAAGTTAATTTTTGGCTAGGAAATTATGGAAGCGGCTTCTTAAAGCATATTTTTTACTAATCTTTACAAAATACTTTTCACTAATCAATCAAGTGCTTTTCATATTAGCCAACACCTAAACGTAAGTAAATATGTATACACCCTACCCGGTTTGATTCTATAATCAAAACACAAAATTTTGTCGATTCCGGAATCCCGGGATACTTCAGATACAAAAGTGCACTCCATAACTGCCAACATCTCAACTTTAGGTAAATATGCATCCGATTATCCGACCACTGTATATACGCTACTTAAAATTGTGATAAACGCAAAAGTTAGTAAGGAAAACATGTGAGTAGGTATCCCGTGAGATGGCCTTGATCATTTAAAAATATATATATATGATAAAACAAAATATAACCTAAGTAATACTTTACAATGTAGTTCAAAGCAGGTGTAAAACTAACTCACGAATTATATCGTGCGTGATTGTATACTTGGTCCCAGTTAAATTAGTAATTTAACGGTTTCGCAGCGGTCATTAAATGCCTATTCGAATAATATTGTTCCTATTATTGTAATACCCACTTATACCGACCGTTGTGATTGTGACTCGTAATTGTGACTTCAACAACAAAAGTCAAAAAAAAAAAATCAAAAATCATTTATTTATCTTTGGATATTTATATCACTTGATAATTGTCATTTCTTTTTTCTTTCGATTTCTTAATAGTTAGTTGTTGACGTCAGATCATTTACTTACAACTAAGTTTACTGCCGCCTCCAAAGCGCAAGTACAGAAGAAGCGGTAACAAACTGTACTGCAGCATTTTCTCCAAAAACGTCAACCTTACAATTATACTGTTATTAAAATTTGCTGTGTGGACTGAGAATACATTGCTATATCATAATTATTAATTAAAAATGTCAAATTTGAAATTAATGTCAATTTGTATTAAATTCATGTACTGATTGTACTCAAATTATGTTATTTGTGAGTGTACAAATATAAACCTTTAAAAGGGACCCGCGCCAAGCTCAAGCCAGACGTTTTTGTCTTTAAGATAATCATCGGTTCCGTAATAAGCCTTCTCACAAAGTACTTTCTTTACATAAGCTTTAAATTTTCTATCTGGCATATCAAGGACCGATTCTGGCAATTTATTATAAAACTTTATACAGTTTCCCTTAAACGATTTACTGACTGTTTTCAGCCTGTAATACGGGGTAACTAAAACATTTATGTTACGTAAGTTTTTACCCGTAATATCACCTGTTTTATTAAATAAGGCAATATTTTTCCTCACATACATTATATTTTCAAATATGTACTGGGATGGTACAGTGAGTATATCAATTTTCTTAAAAAAAACTCTTAGGGAGTCTCTAGATCCTAAATTATAAATAAAACGAATTGCCCTTTTCTGTAAAATAAAAATAGTCTGTATATCAGCAGCACTCCCCCAGAGAAGAATCCCGTAGGACATCAGACTATGAAAGTAACTAAAGTAAACTAGTCTAGCAGTTGCTACATCTGTCAATTGTCTGATTCTTCTAATAGCGTAAGCCGCTGAGCTCAGCCTATTAGCGAGTTTAGAAATATGGACATCCCACTGAAGTTTTGAATCTACTGTGATTCCCAAGAAAGTAGTATTATCAACGAGATCTAAGTTTTGACCGTCTAGTAGCACATCAACATTGGCCTGCCTCACGTTAGGAAGACTAAATCTAACGCATTGGGTCTTGTTTGCATTCAACAGAAGGTTATTGGCAGAGAACCAATTAGAAATGGCCGATAATGTGTCATTCACCGCAGTAGCATCTTCGCTATGACGGTCTATTTCAAAAATAAGAGACGTGTCATCGGCGTACAACACAATACCAGCCTGTTTTTCAACCGCGTAAGGCAAATCATTGACGTACACTAAGAAGAGAAACGGTCCTAGGATAGAACCTTGAGGTACACCCATTTTGACAAGAGATCCGTTTGACTTTACGCCATTTATATCAACCGTCTGAAGCCTATCCGTTAAATATGATTGAATGAGGTTTATAGATTTATCGTCAAAACCGTACTGACGGAATTTGAGCAAAAGTGTCGGGTGATCTACGCAGTCAAATGCTTTTGAGAGATCGCAGAAAGAACCGATTGCATCATGCTTGCTTTCCCATGCGTTGTAAATGTGAGTAACTAGCGCTACCCCCGCATCGGTGGTCGATTTCCCTCCAGTAAAACCAAACTGCTGGCTATGAAAAAGGTTATGGGTGATAAAGTGATGTTGCATTTGATTAAGCATTATCTTTTCAAACACTTTGCTCAAAACTGGCAAAATGGAGATAGGTCTATAATTACCAGGATCTGTTCTTACCCCCTTTTTAAATAAAGGTATCAATTTACTGCATTTCATTAAATTTGGAAAAATGCCTTCATCAATGCATTAGCTGTTTAAATGCATCAACTATATCTTTGGGGGTAATATGTTTAAATTGAAACTTATGATTACATGGAGCTATATTATCTTTAAGTAAGGCTTCAGCATGTTGAGGACTTGAATTGACATCAGCAGTAAGTGCCAAGGGAATATTGGTAAAAAAATTATCGAATACATTTATTATGTCTTTAGGAGCGGCAATATTTTTGTCAGCATATTTGATTTCACGAATATTTTCTCTCGCTTTAGTTTTCCCTGTTTCTTTATTAATGACATTCCATGTCTCTTTTATTTTATTTATATTTTATTTATATTTAGCTTTAGCCTTTTTGCAAACTCTTTTAAATAATTTTGAATAATTTTTAACATATTCAACAAAGCTAGGGTTAAAATTAAATTGTTTTTGAGCATATAAATCAAATAACTTTCTTCTACTTATATAAATACCTGTAGTAGCCCATTCATTAAATTTTAACCTTTTATTAACATTAACTTTTTATTGATCAAATGTTGTACTAAACAATTTATTGTAGTGATCATCAGGGTTACTTCCAGTGTATACGACTGAACATAATTTATTTTCTAAATTCTTCTTGAGCTTACGAATCTTTTTGGAAGTAATTGGCCTACACATGATTTTATCATCTTTCAAGCAGCGGGTGGACTTCTTGACAAAAGATACAAATACACCTGAATGATCAGATGGCAAATTGTTAATAACAGATTTGTGAAAATAACTTATATCGGTAAAGAAATTATCAAGACATGTGGCAGATGTAGCGGTGGTTCTAGTAGGTTCAAGAAAAACATTTTCTAAGTCATAACATTTAAAGAGGTTTAAGAATTGTGTACTCCTTGTATTCTGCACAAGAATATCAATATTGAAGTCACCACAAATAATTAAAATCTTTTTACTATTTGAAGCTAACTTAAGAACCTGATCCATTACTTTCAAAAATCCCTTAAAATCGCTATCAGGTGGACTGTATACACATACAATTAAATGATGTTCTAGCTCGGCACAGGCCACCTCACAACAGCGGTCAACAGAAAGTCTAACTATGTCATTCCGCTCCTTGCCACGGACACCATTTTAAAATATCATAGAACCGCCTCGAGTAGTAGACTTTCTGTTAAAGCAGCTAACAATGTCGTAGTTGTTTAGGCTGAACATCATCTCACTCTCATGCAGCCAATGCTCAGTCAAACACAAAATATCTATATCTAATTCTTCTAATACTAGTTCAACTAGTAGTTCTTTGCTGGAAAGGCCTTGAATATTTTGATGAATTACTCTTAGTTCTAGTGGCCTTTCCGTTGTCTGGAGGTGCAGTTTAAATCTGCCGTCAAGTCTACAGAATTACTATTACAATTTTCTGGTAACTCGGTAGACATCTTACAACTATTAGTTTGTTCACAATGTAAACTCGTCCAAAACTTAATAGTATAAGCTACCAATGTAGCAATTTTTAATTTCTTATATTTGGATAGGTATATATTACCTTTTGTCAAAAAACTTTCACTTATAAAATTATTAGTGTCAAAAAACACTAATTTGTCACTATGACAACATGTCAAGTTATGTAATAATTTATTAAGGTATTGAATGTTTTTATTTATTGATGGGGGCTGGCAACTCAAATAAGGAAACGCACATAGTATTATTTTACATACATTAAGTTTACTAAAAGTCTCTATACATTGAATTATATCTTTCTTTCCTATTTTACTACTATTACCTACGAGCAATACAATGGTGGAATTATGGTTAAATTTTGATGATTTGATTTTCTCTATGAACTTGGGAAAGGTTGTATTAGGTAAGCAATAATTAAAAAAAAAAAAAAGTAAGCAATAATTAATACAAGGATGCTCTAAGTTTTTATAAAACATGTGACCCATATTGCGACCTACACTGTCTGAAAACACCACTGTATTTGCTGGAGAGTCTATGGAGTCCACACCATCAGATATAGACAAATTACTGCCACAAGGAGAGAGTTCTGACGTGGAAATATTGACAATAGGCTGGTTGAACTGCCCGCAGGTACACTGTTGAACTAATGAGTCAAGTGTATTTTGATTGTACCTGCTGTCATTAATCAATTTCTCCACAGTCAGCATGTGCTCAGTATTTTGCTTCCGTTGTAGGTCATGCTTGCTAAATAATTTTGAATAACCCTCCTGTAACTTACTTATATGCGATTCAAGTCTGATGCTGTTGACCTCATATGACTCTTGATTTTCCGCCAATTGCTTATTACATAAGTCTATCTCTGATTGCAATTTACAATTTAATGAACTAGATTTGATTAAACATCAAATCTAACATTCTTTATCTTTTTCGAAATCCTCAAATGTTTTTTAATTTTATTGTAGCTTATTTTAAATTTTGATGTATCAGAGTCAATATTTAAGGATGAAGTATCACTAGTGAGATCAATCACTATCAATGAGCTGGTCATAGAGGCTAGACACCTCTTCTGACTGACGCAACTGGGCCTCTTGCTCGTAACTACTTATAAGTCTATATGCCTCTCCCAACTCTTTTTCTAATTCAGTGGTACTTCTAAGCGTTTGCTCATACGTATCACCACATTGGCGGAAGGAATCTACTTCTAATTGTAATCGGTTTAATTGACAACATTTCAAAAATTTTATATTCATATTTTATATTTTTTCCTTAAAGAACTTCAAAAAAAAGGACATACGTATTTTTTCTTTTTCATTTCTTTTCATTATTTCTCCTAAAATTAAATTGTTTAAAATCTCTCCATTCTAAAAGAGCGTAAGTACAAGAGTTAGGATGTAACGAGTTTACATCATTGCCATACATTATAATTAAAAAATAAAACTTTTACTGACGTTTATAGAGTTGTGTTTTGTAGCAGTAAGATATCGATATCGATACAAAAACTTACGTATCGTAAAATAGGGTTAATTTGATTAATTTAAAAATTCAAACACTTCTATCTCAGCTATTTTTGGCATAAAAATATTATATTGACGACTTGGTATGTGGAAAACAAATGGCATAAAAAATTACGCTTGTAATATTCGACTAAAAAAAATTTGCCCTATCATCTCTATACTTAAAATGGGGTTTTTGGGTAACCCACGTTTTTTAACGGATTCTCATAGTCGCCCCTTACAGGAATTAAGACCACAAAGAAAAAAATGTTTCACTTTTTACTTTTTAAGTTACAGCGTTTTAAAGTTAATTGAGGTGAATTTGACTGAAAATAAAAACAAAGGCTCCGGCGTACACGCGTTGTGAAAAGATGGCGGACGTACCAGGATTGCTATTTCAAAAATATAAATAAAAAATATGCGTTCAGAAATTTGGAAGATTTAATTAAAAAACCAAAAAAAAAGCTATGATAAATGTCACCTTGTGTTTTGAAAGTCGCCTCATTTTAGGGTAGCATTTTTCCTTACTTCATTTTTTTTATAGTTTTTAAGACCTGGATGTCATTATTATTTTTATTTAACCTGAATTATCAATCATATAAAGGAAATATTAGCATTTCGTCACCAAACTATGTAAACATTTTAATGCATGTGTATTTTTTCCAATCCTAATTCTACTTTACTGAAAGAACTATCGATATTAGATGGTCTTCCTATCGATCTGATACGTCTATAGACAACACTACTATTATCTCTCTCTCTCTCACTCGTGATGTCAGTTGTCAGATTGACGCACGCGTCAATTGACAGCTGACAGCTTGACATAATTTTTTCACTTTTAGATGTTCAAGCAAAGGTGTAACCTGTTAAATGCCTATATCCTTGTACTTTTGAGTTTTTTTCATTTATCTCTAAAAATATAACTCAAAAAAATCTGAAAAAATATTTTACGTGTTCAGAATCGCCAAATCTCGAAATGATTCTCTAATTTTCATACCTTTTAGAAAATGAAATGTTGTCAATTGCTCACTCAATTCATCACACAATTGGAGACTTTCTAAAAGCGTTTGTTCAAGTCTAAGTCTAACGACAATGATATTATATTTTCTCTAGATGTCGCATTTTATATTCCGATTACTTACTTCTGGACGATGAAACTCCATACACCGCAAGACCACACATATTAAATTTATCAATAAAAGTTATTGTTTTGTAAAATATTCTGATTAAGAACTTTAGTTATATGAACTATGAATTCCTATGTATTTAATATTATAGTGTAAAGGTGTCATATTTAAAATATACCACTTTCACTTTTATTTGCCCTCGACTGTACATTATACTACTCTGTCAAGAAAGTAACTACCGGGAATTAGTCAATAAAACACAATATATGTATTATTTATCCAATTGTATTGTATCTCCTTTAAAGTAGGACCCTACCGAAATGATAAACGTATGCCAATGAGTATTCCAATTAGCAAAACATTTTTTAAACGCATTTTCCAAAATCGACTTCCGTTCTCGTCGCGAATTCTCATTTATATCGTCTATCGACAGAAAACGGGTGCTTCAAAGAGGTCATTTGAGTTTTGGAAAGAAAAAATATACGGCCGGAGCCATATCCTGTGCATATAAGCTGTTTGTTCGATGATATTTGTTGAGTATTTGGCCAAAAATTCTTTTACCATGACGGCCTTGTGAGAAATGTGGCGCGTTGAAAAAAAAACAGACCTTTCGATACTAGGTGAGCGGCAACGTGTTTCATGACTTTCATGCCGAAGTGATCGTTCAAATCAATTTGTGAGACACAAAAGTTTAGCGGCTATCGCTCTCAAAGTTGAATGAGGATTTTTAGTCACTATTTCCTTCACTTTAGCGATGTTAATTTCAGATGAAGACGTTAATGGCCGACCAGAGCGAGACAAATTTTCTAACACGTCTCGACCGCTTTTGAATTGCACGTGTTTTCCATTAGTCAATTCACCAAAAGCTTTCTGTAACATTTTCAGCGACTTTGAAAACCCCAAAATTTGAGAGAAAGTCTTTGTTCGATTTTTTATTTATTATAAAAATCGCAAAACACACTTGAGATGAACTAATAAAATTGAACACTGTAAACAATCTAAATGACAGATGATGCTAAAATTTCGCTCCAGTCAATACAGAAAACAGCAGTGCAAACTTGGCGACAAGAATATTATTTGATTTAAATTAGGAATTAGAATTAAATTATAAATTCCCAATACTTTTTTTGATAGAATGTAATGTGAGATTTTAAGAAAATGGTGTTTACATACAAATCCTGGAGAATCCAACATTGAATATATTTTAATTTGTAAATACTTACTTATCCTATGAATAATAATCTGAAATTATATGAGTTGGGATGTTTGTTACTAAATCACGCTAATAGGTTAAACTGAAAGGAATTAAGTTTGACATATCCTGTAAAAATATGAGGTTCCCGTGGCATTCTTCCATAACCGCCTGTTTGACCAACAACATGGGACACAGGTTATCGTACAAATGTAACTATTATCCAAATATTTGCCAATTTAAACAATTGTTAATTATAGATCAATAAAGTTTTAATAAAATAAACATATAAAATATTGAGTGCAATTTCAAACACATTGTAGTACATGATATTGGAAATACCTTATTCAGTAATATGCACATGTCTGTTGAGAATTTTTGGTTTTAATTGCTGGTGCTACATCTTCAGATTTCTTCATCAAAGATTACTCAAACCCTTCTAAAGAAAAGAGTTACGTATCAAAATCGTTAAGTATTATAGGTTCATATTATAACAAACGTTTAACGTAAATAAAACCCACTATTACATTTCCGATCCCCTCATTAGAGAACAATGGGAAATTTGAATAACAAATAAATAAAATTTTCTCATCAACCGCCATCACAGAAATCACTTAATTTCTGTTCACAGGGGAGAGCGATTAACAACAAATCGGGTTCGACAAATCATATCCTATTGTTGAAACTGGTCTCACACCAATTCATAACGGAATAACCTCTTTGTATGCAACATATACCTATATTTAAGTCTTACTCATGTTGTAGTCTAAAAATTGCTTGGCCAATTATAGTGAAATTCTCAGCGCAGTGCAAATGGTGACTGCTTGCTCTTTGTCAAGCGATAAGGGAGCGAGCAGTGCGACAGTAAATAAAAGATAGAAAGTGGCTCTATTTTAGTACGCGAATAGATCTAAAGAGTGGCGGCTTTGGCCGGTGTCTCGGATAACTTAAACATTTTATGTTGCGAAGCTACACGGCCTAGATTGCTCTCGTAGCTAACTGAATAAAATTAGATACACAATGGATAACTAATTTATGAACTTAGGTAATGCGGCGGCGCAGGGCGCTTGCGCGTGGCACGCTGTAAATAAATAAATATTTTATGTTACCACATAAATGATAGTACTTTTATACTGATAATTAAATGATTCGTGCAAAATTATTCTCTAACCATTCCAAAATATCAAAAATGCACAACGTTAATATTCACGTTTTCACTTCTGCCAGCACTCCCAGAGTGCAACCCGTCGTTTTTTTATGTTATACAACGTGGAAGGGATCTACCCGTAATAAATCGAACCACGGGCTATACTAGATCACTATAGTATATTGAAATTAAAATAACAACCAAAAAACAAAAAAAAATAGACATTCCCATACAAATTGCCCGCGGCTGCATACTTTGGCATGGAAATGCCGATTTTTTTTGTGTTGTGGCTGTTATTTTGTTTTCTTTATACTATAGTGATTTAGTATAGAACGTGGTTGGATTTATAATGGTTATGTGCCTTCCCCGGTGTATACGAGTATATTTCGTATATATGTATTTATTATTAAGTTTTTATACAGGCTATATTAATAATAAATTAATTTAGCATTTAACTTACAAAAAAAGACATTTTATACGTACTCGTATGCACATTATTTATTTCCTTAATACAACTATCCAACATGCATGATTAATAAATAAATGAGTGATAGAACCCAATAAATACCTATTCTAAATTTCTTCGATCTCCTGCACCGAAACCAAATTGTTCAAATTCATAAGATTATCGCTCGACATAGGTACACGTAAAGATAGTTAGGTAGGTTATTTGAATTGAATAGATTGATCAGTAGGTATGTATTTCTTACAAGTGTATTCCTCAATTTTTTTTTTATTTAATTTTTAAATCATGCACTTAGGTATTTTAAAAGTGGAGATATAATCAACTTACTAACTTACGTTGTAACATTTTTTAGGCATTTACACAAAAAAATATCAAGTCTTTGAGTACCTACCTAAACACTACTGACTGACTAATTTTCAATTTTATAAAAAGTCATTTACGAATCCTAATTAAAGTAAATCACCGTGTTAATAGTCTAAACTTCATCAACTAATAACGTTAATACTCACTTCAGTTTATCAACTACTGCAACGTATTGTATAGTATTATGTTTGCAAGTTGGAATGGTCAATATTTATGCAGTGTCAGTGCTCAGAGTTAAGTGAATCTTCGAAGCGCAGGCGCCGCGATAAAGCTCCGCCACGTTAGCGCTAAGTGAGGCCCGATAGCCTGTGACGAGTCAATCGCACCCACGCTCGTCGCGCTCCTGTCTTAACAGCCTTCCTGTGTTTACCCTTATAACAACATTATTGCATATTTATTACACACTAACTGGATGCCCGGCTTCACACGAATATGTTTATTTTGATATTATGTGACAATAATTATGTAGATATTAGGTATACCGGCCTATACCTATATTGAACCGTTCAGTGGTTCTCGCATTCAGCCGAAACATAAATTACTAAGTCTTTTATGGGATTTATAAAATAGTATATTGGTTTAAAGTACCTACTTACCTATATGTTTTTGCTTTTTCTGCACTCGGAGGTTTCTAGTTAAAACTTCCATATAAGAAATGTTACGTAGTCAAATGTATTTTCGGTAGATTTCTTGTGAAGTGGTATCTGGACTAGTATAGCTCCTCTAAGAACCATATATTTATTACTTACAGCAGTTTATACGCATAAAATATTTTTTTTTTGTACTTAGAATCAACAAAGACAGTGATAAGTTGTTAAAAAAATTTCTTCTTATATAATGCATGAAAGTAAATGAAGACTTTATTAAAAAATGTTTACATTGTAAAAGACATGTGCTAAGTAATTTAAAATCGTGATAACTGAATTGTTTTAAACTGTACTCGTACTTAAAGTGCTTTGCCACTTGCCGTGCAATAATTAACTGCGTTCCAAGATAATTCTTTTCTTCTTGTTCTGCACACAAAAGAGAAATGCAAGCACGATTACGGATTAAATGCGGTGGTAAAGGAGCCGCCGAGCCGCCGTCGGAGCCCTAATGCAGTGTCTATGTAGCGGATAGCCGGGGGCTATCTGCCGAGATGCCGCCACCGCCGCTTCTACTCTCATGGAATTATAATCGATAACCCTTTTTCAGCACGTTAATAAAGAATCTTTTAATCCACTTTAGTGTTTAACTTAGGGACACTGGCTTCCACTCGCCGTAGACTAACTATGATGGTTTTTTTTTTAAAATATAAACAGAAAATATTTTCTTCAGCCTTTAGCTCATACCACTGATTGTCACCAGCAAGGTGCTTTAGTAGTTTGTGTTGTATACTATACAGTTAAAACGCCATTACTTATTGAAGACGCATAGATTTATAATTGTTTGGGGGTGACCCATCTTTTTGTCAACGAATGAACAGAAGCGCCTTAGACGCTCTTTTCGTTGATCTTTCATAATTCAAATGATCATGGTGGCGAGGTCTTTCTGGCCTTTATTTAAAACTTTATGTTTTTTTACTACATTTCTTTCTAAACACATGTAAAATATATCTTTAAATTAATGCATGACTCAGTTAATGATAAATCAAAACACATTTCATAATAATAAATGCTAAAACGATTTGCAAATTCAATGTGCAACGTGTCAGTCAGAACACGCCAGCTATTCTATTAACCTCTAATTTCTAAGACAATTGAATTATAAAAGACTCTCCTACAAGAGGTTCTTTCACAACACGGTGATAGGCAAAGTATTGTGCTAAAGGTGGTAGATACCTTTACGTATTCATTAATTGAAAACTGACTATAACACGGCGTGTGGCAATAAGCGAGCAAGCCACAATTATCTCGTCACAGCTCTGAGATCAATCA
The DNA here is from genome assembly GCA_943193695.1 of Acrobasis suavella. Classification (NCBI taxonomy): domain Eukaryota; kingdom Metazoa; phylum Arthropoda; class Insecta; order Lepidoptera; family Pyralidae; genus Acrobasis; species Acrobasis suavella. The sequence continues at coordinate 13,292,988 of OW971929.1, forward strand.
AACCATATCACGTTATGTGGGTCATTAATTACAGTAAACAGTAATTACTTTAATTATTCCTGACAGTCTTTGTGCAAAGTCGTGAAGACCGGGCACGCCGTCAAGGCCGTGGAATCTGCAACAATGAAGCGGCTTTTCGAAAGGTGTCTTCGCTCCTATCAAAACATTCGCCACGATGCAGCTGAAGCATGATAGATACTAAGAGAGTTACACGTAAACTCTACCTTTTACGGTAACTTTATTTTTAAAAGAGCCAGAGAAAGTACGCATTGCTTTTGCAATTAAACAGAACTGGCGTGGTCCGCACTTGGATGGGTGACTTAATGTCAAATGCCAAATGATGCACAGAAGATTGAAGAATCTGACACCAGTGTTGGCCACTTAGACACAAAACAAACTATATTTTTGAAGTTAAAATATCTCCATTTTATTATTTTTTGTCCGAGTCTGCATAAGAACCTGACTTTTAGAAGATACTTGTAAATATTATATTTAATAGAGTTACTTGTAATAAATTACTTGTAAATATTATATCTAGTGCTCAAGCTTCACCGATTTAGAAGCTTAGACAAGTCAGCGCTTATATCTGAGTATTCTTGTTAAAATAGCTACGATTATATGAATCGTTGAAGATTTATAAATGACAAAAGATTGGTTAAACTAGGTTTTGGAACGAAGTTCCTTTTCGGACGGTACGGACTTGGCGGATGGATGGATTTTCATCACTTTTTCCGACACGAATTAAAGTGAAAAGTAATTTTACAAGTTTGACTATCTCTTCGATAGCTGCTCAGTTGGGAGAACGTATGCTTCAGATGGTCCATTTATAAAAAAGTGCAAGACTTTTTCGTCATTTTTTTTCCGGTCTCGAATTAATAATTGACTATGAAAGTAACTTCGTTCTAACCGAGTGTTCCTTTTTTTTGTCGTTTCGAACTTTGAGACGATTTATCGCTTATCAGACGAGTTTCTTAGTTCTGTGATCGATATACAAGTATAGGTTATAGCAGTGCCGCCAAAATGTTTAGCCAGATTTGTAAAATGTTCAACTAATTAACTGTTTTTATTCTAATAGTCTATCTCATCTACACTCCATACCGCTTACAATTAGTCCAGGAAAATTACTAAAATCAGGAGAAATAGTTCGTGTAGTTTTGAAAATTGGCACAGTTATACCTAACAAAGAGACAAGTAGGGCAGCTGGTGGCAAGCTATTGGTGAGTAACGACACCACGAACCCGAGTGCTCCAGAGAGCCGGCCACAGCCCTCGTCCCGACGTGTCTTCTTCGTGGTCGGGGCGGAGACCCAAAAGGGCTCGCATGGCTCTCAGCTCTGCATTGTTTTTCATATCTTTCGGAAATTCCCTAAATTAAAACAGATAATTTGACACAGTTTTTTTCAAAACAGTAGGTTATGTTATTGCTATTTCCTAGTTAGGTGATCAGTTTTGTTAGCTCGATCTTGCTTATTCTAGCGTTTATTATCTTCCTTACACATTTCATCACTCCCTATATTGTAAAAATGTCCTCCACAACCCGTGCTGCGACTGCCAGACAACTGGAAATTCAACTGAAGGATGCCTTACTCCAGCTCAAGGCAGAAAAGGAAGACAATGAGAAGTTATTACTGGAAAGGGAAGATAATGAACGTGAATACGAATTAATGTGTACTAAAAACATTAGACTCGAGCAAAAACTTTCTGAGAGTCTCCAAGTATGTGATGAGTTGAACGAGCAACTTAACCGATTAAAATTAGAAGTAGATTCTTTCCGCCAATGCAGTGATACGTATGAGCAAACGCTAAGACGTACCACTGAGTTAGAAAAAGAGTTGGGAGAGGCATATAGACTTATAAGTAGTTATGAGCAAGACGCCCAGTTGCGTCAGTCAGCGGAGGTGTCCAGCCTCTTTGACGAGCTCATTGATAGTGTCCCTGTGACTCCCTCAACTAATTCCTCAGTGATTGATATCACTAGTGAGACATCATGCAGTGTTAGTTACTTAGATCATTCAAATACCATGACTAGCCACAATAAAGTTAAAAAAACATTTAAAAGTATGTAAAAAAATTAAGAAAACCAATAATAAATTAAAAATTAATCTCAGGAAATCATGTTTATTAAAATCCAGTTCCTTAAATTGTAAATTACAAACAGAATTAGACATGTGTAATAATAAATTGGCGGAAAGTCAGGAGTTGTATGAGGTCAACAGAAATAGACTAGAATCTTATATTACTAAATTGCAGGAGGACTATTCCTCATTATTTTCTAAGTATGACCACCAACAGAAACAAAATACTGAGCACATGCTGACTGTGGAGAAATTGACAGCAGGTACAATCAAGAAACCCTTGATTCATTAGCTAAGCAATGTACTTGCGGGCAGTTCAACCAGCCCACCATCAGTGTCTCCACACCAGAGCTCTCTCCTTGTGACAGTAATTTGTGCAATAATGTGTCTGATTGTGTTGACTTTATTGAACCTCCATGTAATACAGTAGTTTTTTCTGACAGTATGGGTCGCAGTATGGATTTCATGCTTAACACAATTCTTGATAACGCTTGTGTTAATTACTGCTTACCGGATGCAACCTATACTCAAATTTTAGACAAAATTAAATCAACTAAACTGAATTATAATTCAACTGTTGTATTACTTATAGGCAATAGTAACAAAATAGGAAAGAAAGAAATAATCAGCTGTATGGATTATTTAACTGAACTAGAAGTAGGCAAAATAATATTATGTGCATTCCCATATCTACGTTGCCAGTCTCCAACAAATAACAAAAACATTCACTATCTTAATAATTTAATACATAATATAACATGTCGTTATAGTGATAAATTAGTGTTTTTTGACACTAACCATTTCATAAGTGAATGTAATCTGACAAAAGATAATATATATCTTTCAAAATATTCTAGACGTAAGATTGCTACATTAGTAGCAAATAATATTAATTTTTGGACGAGTTTACATTGTAAGCAAAAACCTAGGGATAAGATGCCTACAGAATTGCCAGTAATATTTAATGGTAATTCTGTAGACTTGACGGCAGATTTAAACTGAACATTAAGACAACGGAAAGGTCTCATGAGCTAAGAATAATTCATCAAAATTTAGAAGGTCTTTCCGGCAAAGAATTATTAGTAGAATTAGTTTTAGAAGAAATGGATGTGGACATTTTATGTTTGACTGAACATTGGCTGTATGAGAGTCAGATGATGTTCAGCCTAAACAACTATAATATTGTAAGCTGCTTTAATAGGAAGTCTGCTCAACGAGGGGGTTCCATAATTTTTGTTAAAGATTCTTTCCGCAGCAAAGAACGTAAGAATATTGTCAGACTTTCTGTTGAGCGCTGTTGTGAGGTGACTTGTGCCGAGCTAGATCATCATATAATTATTTGTGTATACAGTCCCCCTAATAGTGATTTTAAAAGTTTTCTAAAAGCAATGGACCAGGTACTTAAGTCCTGTTCAACTAGTAAAAAGAATATTAATGTTTGTGGAGATTTTAATGTTGATATCTTAGTAGATAATCCAAAAAGTACGCAATTCGTAAATCTTTTTAAGTGTTATGATTTAGTAAACGTATTTTTTGAGCCAACCCGAATCACTGCTACATCTGCCACATGTCTAGACAATTTTTTTAGTAATATTTAATATTCTGACAAATCTGTTATCAATAAATTGCCTTCTGATCATTCGGGTGTATACGTAGCTTATGTCAATGAGTCCAAAGGCAAGTTCAGCCACTTGAACAAAGATAAGACCTTCTGTAGGCCAATTACTTCAAAAAATATAAGAAAACTTAAAAATAATTTAGATAACAAACTGTTATCAGTCGTATACACAGGGAAAAATCCGGACGACCATTACAACAAACTTTTTAATTGTATTTCTTCAGAATATTTTAAAACATTGAAACAAAAAAAAGTTGCTGTGCATAGTAAATCACAATTTAGTGAGTGGGCTACTACCGGCATTTACATAAGTAGGAACAAGCTTTATGACCTATATGCCCAAAAACAATTCAATTTTAATCCTTCCTTTGTAGAATATGTTAAAAATTATTCTAAAATATTTAAAAAAGTTTGTAGACAAGCCAAGGCCAATCGTATTAGTAAGAAAATAAATAATGCCCCTAACAAAATAAAAGAAACTTGGAATGTTATTAATAAAGAAACTGGTAAAAATAAAGCAAAAGAAAATATCTGTCAAATTAAAGCTAGCGGTAAGATTATTACTAAACCTGAAGAAATTGTTAATATTTTTGATATTTTTTTTACTAACTTACTTCCAATGTGGATTCTAACCCCCAACGTGCTGAAGCGTTGCTTAAGAATAATGTTAGGCCTTGTGATTCTAAATTTAAATTTAAGCATGTTGGCCCTAGTGATATAGTAGAAGCATTTAAACAGTTAAATTCAAAAAAATCGGAAGATCATTGGGGCATGTCGGTTGCTGTAGTAAGCCATATTATAAATGTCATAGCTGGTGATTTGGCTTTTATATTTAACGAATGTATTGATGAAGGCATATTTCCTAACCTAATGAAATGTAGTAAACTAATCCCCTTATTCAAAAAAGGAGAAAAAACAGACCCTGGCAACTACAGACCTATATCTATCTTGCCAGTTTTGAGTAAGGTGTTCGAAAAGATAATGCTCAATCAAATGCTACTTCACTTTAAGACCTACAACCTTTTCCATAGCCAACAGTTCGGCTTTACTGGCGGAAAATCAACCACCGATGCGGGAGTGGCACTCATCACTCATATTTACGACGCATGGGAGAGCAAAAATGATGGGATTGGATCCTTTTGCGATCTCTCTAAAGCATTTGATTGCGTAGATCATCCGACACTTTTGCTTAAATTTAGTCAATATGGTTTTGATGAAAATTCAATTAAATTAATAGAATCTTATTTAACAGATAGGCTTCAGACTGTTGATTTAAACGGCATAAAATCGCACGGATCTAATGTTAAAATCGGCGTACCACAAGGTTCTATTCTAGGACCTTTCCTTTTCTTAGTTTATGTAAATGACTTACCTTACATGGTTGAGAAACAGGCAGGCATAGTGCTGTTTGCTGATGACACCTCGCTAATATTCAAAATTGACCGTCATAGCACAGATGCTAGCGCGGTAAACAGGACCTTGTCTTCCATTTCTGATTGGATTACTGCCAATAACCTCATGTTAAATGTGAAAAAGACCCAATGCATTCGATTTTCTCTTCCCAATGTGAGGCAAGCTTGCGTCGACATACTGATAGATGGCGAAAAACTCGATCTTGTTGAAAGTACTACCTTCTTAGGAATTACGATCGACTCGAAACTTCAGTGGGGCGCTCATATATCAAAACTTTCAAATAAGCTTAGCTCTGCGGCTTATGCTGTTAGGAGAATAAGACAATTGACAGATGTAGCAACTGCTAGACTAGTGTACTTTAGTTACTTTCATAGTTTAATGTCATACGGCATACTGCTATGGGGGAGTGCAGCCGATATTCAGACTATTTTCATTTTACAAAAAAGGGCAATTCGAGCTATCTACGGCTTAGGATCTAGAGACTCACTCAGAGAATTATTCAAGGAAATAGGAATACTAACCTTACCATCACAGTATATATTTGAAAACATACTGTATGTAAGGAAAAATATTTCCTCATACAATAAAGTAAGCGACTTTACCGTCAGAAACTTACGCAATAAGAGTGACTTAGTTGCCCCGTATTATAGGCTCAAAACAGTTAGTAAAACGTTTATGGGGAACGGTATACTTTTTTATAATAAACTGCCACAATCGGTCCTTGATATGCCTGACAAAAAGTTTAAAGCTTATGTAAAGAAGGTACTCTGTGAGAAGGCTTATTATAGGACCGATGACTATCTTAAAGACAACAAAGTCTGGCTTGAGCTTGGCGCGGGTCCCTCTTAAAGATTTGTATACTCAGAAATGGTCATAATCTGGTACATTAAGTACATACTGAATTTACAACTTGATTTGACATTATTTTAAAATTTCGACATTAAAAAAATTAATTTAAATTATGACAACAAACAATGTATACTCTGTCCACATATCAACTATAAATATTAATTTCATTGTGAGTTGACGTTCTTGGAGAAAATGCTGCAGTGCAGTTTGTTACCGCTTCTTCTGCACTAGCGCTTTGGAGGCGGCAGTAAACTTAGCTCTAAGTAACTTTTTGACGTCAACAATTATTGTGCAATAAAACAAAGTGACGATTATTAAGAGATATTATAAATATCCTATGATAATAAAGATATATTTGAATTTGAATTTGAATTGCCTTAATTGGTCGTGCCAAGGAGTAATTACAGCTGTTGCTCCAGGGGTGGAAGTGTTAAAGGGCATCACACCACGAGTAACTTCAGAGAAAGCGCAGCACACCTCTCGAAACCTCTGAGTCGCCCGCACCGGTGTTGCTCCTTTGCCGGCAACTATTGTCGGCGCATTTGAGGGGCCCATCTAGCGGGCGGCATGTCACCACCTGCCTACAATAGTCAGTGACGTTCCTATTGGAATATCCCAGCATCAGTCCATCCCAATCTTATTCCATAGACCTTTTTCTTTTTCTTGCAAAAGATCTTTCTCCAGCCGAAATCTTTCAAATGACCGGGGTAAAGACCTGTGTATCTATCTAAAGGAGATAATTTTTCAAAACTAAAAATTGATTTCTACACCGAATTGTTTTGAAAAATTTTCACCTACCTCTTGGTAACTATGACACCCTGTAGCTCCTAAATTATTATTGTAGAATAAAAATAATTACAACCAGATTTGTAGGAAACTTTATGTAAACAACCTTTGCCAGAAGTTATTATAACGCTGTTTTAACATATATTCGACATAATTTGAGCAAAAAATCTAAAAAAAAGTACCTTTAATCACCCCTCCCTTACACCCTCAGCACATCCCCTTCCTTGAGGACTTATAGTATGTTTATCTGAACACCACAAGGTACAACTGTGCCAATTTTCAAAACCACACGAATTATTTCCCCCGAATTGCCTATTTTCGACTAAGTTTGACTATAGGCTAAATATAGAATTGTATGATATCAATTTGACATATAATTTATTACATAAAACAATCAATATTCTTATGTTTGTTTACGATATAAAACACTTTAACAGTAGCTTTTTATCGTATTAACTATTCAGAAAAGAATGTTATGTTATCTAAATTCTCGTAGCTTCGGAAGCTTTCGGCCACGCTTCTATTATCATGTTTTTTTATGGACCGCAGTTTTTTTGGTGTTAGCAAGTAAACGTTAAATTGCTACTTTTTAAATATTTTTGAAAATTGGCGTTTTTATTGAGGCAAGATAACAAGGTGTGAATTTTTCGTTGTGAAATGAATTCAGTTTTGATCTTTATTATATTTTTTGGTGGAGTTCATACTTTGTTATTATTTTATTGGTCATTAGGTAGCAAAATGTAAAAAAAAATGCTATTATTAAAGGCAGATGTCTGTAATAAACTTTGCCTCTTTCCTTCATTTAATTTAGTGACTTACACCCTATGGCTAAAGGCATCTAACAACGAGAGATAAAACGATATAACTCCGAAGCTACGTTACTAGATATTCACGTGACTATGTAACTGTGCACAAACTTTAGCTTAGTTTCCAAATCATGGTTCATATGTCTGCCACTGTGTACTTACAAATCTAGAATCGTCCCTTGCAGGCAGCAATGTAAGTTAGTACTTACATTGCTGCACGTTGCATCATCGTATTCTTATCATAGTTTCTTGGCAAGTGACGAGAAGAGATGAAGTGAGTTGGCATAACCTTGTGTCTGCGTGCGTGTGAGCTGGCGACGGCGGCTGTCAGAGCCTGGCATCAGGTGATCTTCGGCTCCTCGCACTCCGTGACTCAACAGTTACACTAACGAACCGGTGCGGCGCGTGCTTCATTGTGCCGCATTATCTATCACTCGCTTAACCTACATACGGACGTATTCAATAACGCATGTAGCAATATCAAACGTAAAACAATAAAGTTTTAATAAAGAGAATGATTACCGCAACGTGTATTGAACCGGATTAATAACGTTGTGCAACTTCAGCCGCTTTGTCGTGAATAATTATTGCAAATATAACCGTCAGGGCTAGATTAATGCGCTCCCAGCTCAGCTTACTATTTTCGAGATGATTTATTTTGGTGAAATTTAATTAAAATGGTTAATTTACGGTACACTCGCTGACATGTAAATGACCATAAACTTGATTTAAGATCTCATTTTATACGCACAAACGGAAAGTTAGAGTACCTAGATGTTTTATGAAACCCATGAAACGCGTCCAGGAAATTAATGTTTTGTGAAAAGTACTAAGGTAAGTACGTAAACAATGAATTTATTTATGACGTTACACTAGAGTCGTGTGGTCTAAATAATATCCCACCTAAATTACATTACAGGCTTATTTGAATGTTTAAATGAATCTTATTTTAAAAAGAATCGAGATATTATAGTTCATAGTACGTAGTTGTCCAGAACTCATATATTACTATGTTTTGGGGGCAAAAATGTACTTATAACTTTTCAAGTAATTGTCACCTTTATTATGTAAAGTGAGCCACATAGAAAAGTATCAATTTAGTAGTACCGTAAATATAGAGGTAGTATACTTTTCTATGTGGTCCACTGTACCTGGATCTACTAACATCCTTGTATGCTAATGAAAATCAGTGCTTTAAGTGATATTTTTGAGGCATTTTAACAGGCGTGTGGCGAATAAATTTCAATAACTTTTTCCTGACATCAGATTTCAATTAAACAAAGCCTTGCGTGTACAAACTAACACACAGCTTAAAAAAAAGTATTTTTTGTGTTTTGATTATCTTTTCCTATTGTTCACGTATTATTCATAAATTTATCTGAACTGACTGGAAGATCCCTTTTGGGATAAGTCCACCATTTGTACCACCGTGTGCAAAATTATGTGTAATTAATATCTGTTATATTTTATGTACAATAAAGTTATAAAAAAATAATATTAATTGATTAAATGTAGAATTTATTCCACCATTTTAATATATTTATTGATTTAATTATACGCATATATATGATGATTATATTATGTAGGTATGATAAGTTCAAGCATATATACTTACTTTAAGTATATATGCTTGAACCATACCTCACATTTTCTTAGTCCTGCAAGAGTTTGTGTTCTACTACGCATGATTTTTAAATATCTTTTTTTTATAAAGAACTTATCTTAAAGAAAATAAAACATCGACACGAAGTCCCGGCTGCCATTGGGATTTATTTTCACTTGCCAAGATTGAAAACAGTACAAACACACACGGTGAAGCCCGTCGACGCAACGGAGCACAAGCCGACAGGTACAGGCTAAAATATGTCAATGATTGTCAATGTTTTGTGTTGATTTGTGTAAACATGTATATGTGTGTGCCTCAGGGAGACAAATAAAGTATTTATCTATCTATCTAAAATTGGATTTGAAAATGCTGTAAAATAAACATCTAAGTTCTTATAAATATAATAATTAGAAACAGAATTAATTGCCTACAACAACAACAATGTAAATTGAAAATGTATAAATTAGCTGACTGTTTTCTATTTCACGATGAAAATGATAAATGAATTGAAAATTTTATTAAACAAGATAAAGTTTAATAACCGGTCAAGTGCGAGTTGGGTTCGCGCACGACGGTTCCGTACCATTATCTATAAAAAATCACGTTTGTTGTATAGGAGCCCCTCTTAAATATTTACTTGATTCTATTTTTGTATTTGTTGTTATAGCTCCAACAGAAATACATCATGTGTGAAAATTTCAACTGTCTAGCTATCACGGTTCGTGAGATACAGCCTGGTGACAGACAGATAGACAGACAGAGGTACGGACGAGAGGTAATGTAATAGGGTAAAAAGCTAAATCTCGACTAGGTACCGTATACCTTACTCCTGAAAATTGTTCCTTTATCCAGGTAATGCAAGCACAGCAGGCAGCAACAGATTATAATGTGTATATTTTTGAAACGTGCTTTTTAAGCTCATTCATTTGATTGCCAAACTGTGTGATTTGTTTTTTTTTTTTTATTTCATTACTTGATAGTTTATACAGGGCACCACCGAAAATTTGTTGTGACGTCACATAACCTACAACCAGCGGATAGCCAAGATGCTTCCAACGATACCTCTTTACGAGGGAACAGATGTACAAACAAATAAACATTCCTACATATATACATAACGGCGAAACACATAATCCGCTCCTTTTGGCTTCGCCGTAGTCGGGTAAAAATAAAGTTTCATATATTGCAATATACAAGACGAAACACAGTTTTTTCTAGCAAGGTCTTTACATTCCGACATCACCTTTTTTCGCATTTCACCTTATATTAAAAAATATAAAATGAAATGCGAAAAAATAAATCTCCAAAAATTTCCGATGGATTTATAGCTAAGTATCTTGAAAAAGCGGCCAAAATTTCATTTAATTTTTGGGAAATGTAATCAATATTTTTAACAGAACTGATGTAACACTATATACGCAGTGGAAAAAATCACATGTGTAACTATAGATCCTATAGATTAATGCACGTATGGTATAGGTATATTATATTTTACCAATATATTCAGTATTTTATTTCAACTTCTTGCCCTTATTTTATACTTACTTTAAACAAAAAATAAATAAGTTATAGAATAGGGATGTGGACTGGCTAAAAATATTACTGAATTCACTCAGGCAACTAGATTATCTAAAAATAATGGACACATATTTTAGTAATACAAATTTACAAAGATATAGCGCATTGAAGTTTCGGAGAGAGGAGAGGGTATTTGAAAAATTTAAAAATCGTACATCCTGACGTCACGCGAAATTGACATGCGCTGTATCTTCGTCATTTTTTACCTTTGTGGCCTAGTGGTCATCATGCCAATCTGTCACACTAGAGGTCCCGGGTTCGATCCCCGGTTAGGTCAAGATGGAAAATGATCTTTTTCAGATTAACATGGGGCTTGGATGTTTGTCTACATATGTATTTGTTATAAAATAAACTATCTTTAATTTAGTGTCCTAAATCACAAGTCTCTTACTTACTTTGGGGCTAGCTCAATCTGTGTAATTTGTCTGTATATATATTTTTTGGTAAGAAATTTACCATACTTTTTAATAATCTACATAATAAGCCAAAAAAATGTTTAGTTTACATCCGTATTGCCCAATAAAGAAAGCTCTTTTGTTGTTATTAGGTATGTCGTTCTAACATGAAATAGACTTTTAACATCTAGTAACCTTTTTATCCTACAAGATTCATCAATTCTTCTAAAAAATTAGGTACCGTAGGACTTTCTTAATCAAATTGGCCGCAAACATGCAAATCATTACTAAGTCATTTTTATTTTTTATTTGCATAACTTCGCAAATCTACGAATAAGTAAGCTACAGCGGAAAGTGAGTAGGTATCTAACTCTAAGTAATAATTTTGGAGTACTGGGTTTTTTTTTATCATAAGGTCATTATAGTATCATTTTTTTATCATAAGGTATCCGATGATAAGTAAAGAATTAGGTAATCAAGAACCAACCTAGGTACGTTAGTTAGTGACAAGGACGATTTTTATAGATATATATGTAAGTACATATTTTACAACCTGAAAATCAATCAAACGTTATATATGTTCGTTGATTTCTGTCTTTAATTCAATACTATTACGGATCTCGATCAGCGCACACGCACACCACCGTTCGCTGAGCAAGATTTGTAGCAGGTGAAAATAAATCACCGACAGATTAGACGTACTCACCGTTGCCGAGTTAAACGGTTCAGGTCCATGATTAATTCCATTAGGTCCACCTTATGATACTTATCGATAGTTATTATGTTTCATTAGCGTTGTAAACTATCTGCACCGTCAAAACGATCCATCAAGGTGTTAAGTAGAATCATCGGCGTTTCGGCCACAAAGTGCCCATCATGTCTTTTTATTAAGCGCGCCACAGACCGGTCACTAACACCTGCCATCAATATCCAATCGTAACATATGAGGTGCTAGCGTATTCATCGTATCTTAGAATAATCACGGCTGTATAGGGTGCTCCCGTTATATTGATGTAGGCAAATACTGATATTCCGGAATGGGTTTATGTTTCTCAGTACATATACAGGGCATATATTTTTAGGGCAGTAGAGATTTCAAAAAAAAATAAGTTTTTTTGAAATTTCTACTGCTTATCCTTTCATAAGTGCATACTTATTTTAATTGTAATGTTTCAATTTATTAAGATATTTAAATAACTTATAACTGAAAAAAAATCTACATATTGCGAGTTAGACTCGAATGGCGACAGTTCCAGATATTTGTTTTCCCAATATGAAAAAATCTAGACATTTTTAGGGTTCCGTAGTAAACAACCCTTATAGTTTCGCCATGTCTGTCTGTCTGTCCGTCCGCCGTTTTACTCCGCGACTATAAGTAGGCGGAAAAAACGGTAAAATAAAATATTGAAAATTAATTTTTTTTAGGGTAGCTTCATACAAGTAAAGTGAAAAGTCAATGTTTTTTTTTCTCGACTAGCCAATCATGTTGAGTATCGTTGAATAGGTCTTTTTGGTTTCACAAACTCAAAATATTTGTGAGTTTGTGAACACCGTTTTTTGATTTTGGGATCCATTTATGAAATATTTGCTTTTAAAGTGAAAACAATTGTTAGAATCAAGTGTCCCCCTCTATCTGCTAAAGGGTTATATATGGACACGTGAAAAAATTCACAGCTATAAGATATATAACTAAATTTAAAGGAAAACTATCAGAGCTAAGTAGGGTTTACAAATTAAAAAGTTATAGGCAATTAACTTATAAAATATACTCGGAAAAGGAAAATTTCATACAAATTCAATTGAAAATTCGTTCGTTAGAAAACTCAAAGTTGGCTTTCGTAACTACGGAACCCTACTGCGCGTGGCCCGACACGCACTTGGCCTTCCTTGGTCGCGAATATATATATATATCTATCTGTGAGTGGATGGATGATGGATTGGATTTATCATCATAGGTTTAATTTACATACTTATCCATTTTCAAGATTTTCTTTCTACTTATTAATGTCTCTGCAGATAGAAATCAACCTGTAGACTGTGGTTCCTAGCTGGATGTGATATGACGTGATGACATGCCGTTTTAATGCACCTGAACTATTATAATACTATTTAAACTAGTGGAAACGATATCAGTAAATTTAATTTCTTTTAATAGCCTGTATTGTATTTATGAAAAGTAAAAAAAGCGGTATTTGCGGTTTTACATAGGTATTGTTCGGGATACCTATGTTCATTGTTCTTAAATGTTTAGATAAATAAAAAGGTATTTAATTTGAGTAAAAACAGCTACTTACGTTTCCAATTTGTATCTCAACTCTAATAATATTTTGCAGCACATCACTAAACTCGTATTTTAATAGGCGAAGTAAATACAATACTATTATTAATCTTGTAAGATGGTTTGTTTCCCGTGCAAGTCCAATTCACATTTGGCCATTATTTGTCAACAGACAATTTTATTTTTATTTTATTACAACCCAGATATGTCAACTTAAACTTTGTAGCACTCGTAGTAGCACTGTAGGCTACGAAGACGTTGTTTTGAACGTATTTGTTTACTTTCTGAAATTACAATAATTGTTAAATTTAATATTTAATTGACAATATTTAATTCATCTTCATCTCCATCATCATCATCATGCCAGCCACAGGAAGTCTACTGTTGGACATAAGCGTCCCCCAATGATTTCCAGCGCTTTTCGGCAACCTTGCTCACGTCATCTAACTACCTAGCAGGTGGGTATCTTACGCTGCGCTTGCCTGTGTTCCTTAATTGAATTGAAAATAATCGAAAATACTAAAAATTAATACCAATGTTTTGAACGAATTTGTTTACTTTCTGATATTACAATAATTGTTAAATTTAATACTTAATTAAAAATATTTAATTCATCTCCATCATCATCATCATCATATCAGCCACAGAAAGTATTTATTTGTTTATAAAAAAAGACGGAATGAAGTAGAGAGGAAGACCTAGGATGAGATGGAATGACGAGTTGTCCGCAAGGAATTGACTAATGGAGAGATACAGCTGAAGATAGAAGTAATTGGAAACAAAAAGGGGAGGCTTTCCCCAACTATGGGATCAGTAAAGCTAGTAAAAAAAATACTTTATTGATCCACAATATACAATTGTTTACAATGGGTGGACTTAACGCTAAAAGCGTTCTCTCTCAGTCAACCATAAAGATAAACAAAGATTTAGTTGAGTCGCAAAAAATTATTTAAATAAATCCAACACATGCCTTACATTTATTATATGTATATAATGTGTAAACAATGGACGATGATGGTGAAAATGAAAGGGGATATATTATTTTTCATCTCATCCACTCAAAAAACGATGTTTTCATCCAAAACATTTGGAGCTAAAGTTACTGGTTATTATCTCGGGACTAAAACGTGAAAAAGAAGATCTCTAGGGATTAAAACCAATTTGAAAACAGAACACGAGTGTAATCTATGTAGAATCAAAAATAATGTTGGCAGTCCAGCAAAAAAAGGAGAATTTTGTTTTAAAATAAAAAATAATTGGCACAGACATCATGATTTTTTTAAATTTGGAATACATATCATCTTTAACATGGATGAATGTAGGTTAGAATTTTTATGTTCTTTGCTTCGGAAAAAGAAATAAGTATAATTAAAAAGCGCAATTTCTCCCTTTGATTCAAGTAATTACAGAAGTTTTAGATTATTTGTATTGAAATGTAATTATTTATGTAAATGTGCATACTTTTTTGTGAGTTTAAGCCAATAGTGATTAGTTATCAAGTTTACTTATAAAAATCAAAACATATGAAGGACCACGCAAACAAAATTATGAGTGTACATTTCATCTTAAGTTCTCTCGAAAAAATATTTCTTAGTATTTATTGTATGAAAACGACACCAAACAAAGGTTAGTACTAAATTTTCGGTTGAAGTCTGTTAGGTATTGTAGTTGTTCTACTGTTCTTTATATTCTGTTTTGTATGTGCTAGTTTTTCTCATATTAGAGATAAAAATATTATTAGTACGGTAATATTTTTATCTCGGGCGATATACATGAATCCCTCGCTACACTCAGTATTCCACCGTAGAATCACTCGCTCCGCTCGTGATTCAACTGTGGAATCCTTCGTTTCGCTCTGGATTCAAAGTAGCGCCCTCGCCTTCAAAATATTACCTTATCCCCTTGTAGCACAATACTATTAGAAGATGAAAGTGTACTTTTCTTTTTAGAGAAAATTTAGTGGAAATGTCCCATAATGTCATGGGTAAAGCATTCTAGAGCCGTGAAGCTTGTAGGATAAAGGAGTTTGCCATGAAACTAGTCCGATGTAGAAGAATAGAAAAGAAGACGAGTAGGTATCGGCTGAGCGAAATTGCTGATCATGAGCGACGGAAAGAAATTAAGATTTGCATTTAGGTATTGAGGAAAATTTAGATTAGAAAAAATAGAACAGAGTGAGCAAAAATTACGTAATTGTCTGCGTTCACGGATAGGAAGCCATTTCAGCTCAGAACGGAAGGATGAAATATGACTATATTTGCGAAGGCAGAAAATGAAACGAATACAATTACTAACGAGACGATCAAGCTTATTCAAAATATGTACATTGAGATCTGGGTTACACACATCAGTATAATCAATGATGGTTAGTATCAATGTTTGAATAAAATTAACAAAATCTTCGTTTTAACTGTAAAAGTACACGTTTGTGTAAGGATAATACCCAGACTCTAATAGAATATCATCTCATCTTCGTTATTGCAACATTTCCTATATACTTAGTCGATTAAAAAAGTATACGTGTTTTGAATGATATAAAAGTATGATCGGCCACTTCGGATACCTTGTTGGATGCCTGTGTGAAATGATAATGATGAAACTTAATCTTGATAAAGTTTTATTTTTAAATTATTATAACGAACCAGTTCATGACTTTTCAGTGATATCAGTGTTACTATCTGTTATCTATTGCATATCCATTGCACCAGTTGTCCATTTGCCGAGTGCTTAGCGTGACCGGACCCTGGCGACAGACGGCGCGTGTCGTCGGATCGACCACAAACAGTGGGGATGGGGAACATACTGAACTACCAATAATAGTTTTTGTAGCTGGGTTGTTGGTACACTATCTTAGGTCTTTATTTCTAACAAGGCAGACAGAGCTTAGGATTGACCAAATGCCAATCTTCTTGCTTACAATCACGATAAAAGTATCGTGATTGTAAGCAAGAAGATAGAAAAAGGGAATCAAAATAGTGATTTGCTAGTCGTGTTTTCCTTTTTCTCTTTTGACTTTTACGATCCGCGCGCGAAGGAAGGTAGCTTTACTACGGCCCAAAGTGGATCTTGGCCTTCGAGATGAGAAAACGCTACTATCACCATGCAAAATGTTTACATGTGCAACAAGGCATCTTAATTTAGGCATACGACGATAGTATGGAGACGATATATGACTACCTAATTCACGAGTGAGATAAATTGATTAACAAATCATTGAGGTAGCAATGCTACTCAATCCAGGAGGATATCTGAGACCATTCTTTTACAGACGGAACATTTATATACTTATTATATCAAATAGCTACGCTATGTGTATATCGATAAAGCATCATAGTTTTCAAACAGAAAAGTGTTTATTTCGCAATTTGAAGAATGAAGGTATCTCCACTTAACTCCCCTATCAAGAGCTCTTGCATTTCAAGAAGAAGTTACATTGAGGTAAGAACATTAAACTTTACAGTAATTATCATTTTCAATAGAAAATTCTAATCGCTATTGTTTCATGTGTAAATAAATTAATCATTATCTATACATGAAACAATAGCGAATTCTATAGACAACATAAAATAATGATTGGCATGTTGGTGAGTACTGAAATTGCGGTTTTCCATAGAACTTCATTTGTACAAATAGGTACGTATTTGAAAGTGAAAAAAATATAACAATTAAGTTGCTTCCACCATGACAAAAACTCAGGTTACTTTGCCGCCTCAACGAAGGAATTCAAAAATTGCGTCTAAATATATGACACTCGTATTGCAATAAAAAACGTAGCAAAGGTTGTCCACCTCGGCTCTCTTGTGCAGGCGATACGCGTTCAGTGACATCGACTCGGCTGCGACATTTGAAAGCATTACCGTGCAAATTATTGCTCCAGTATTAATCTGGACTCTCAACCTCCTTCGAGTAAACGATGGACCGAAAACGTTAGTCACGATCGGAAGATTAATAATTTGTTTTTATGCGGTGTCGCCGAGATTATCGAGACAGTCTGGACGTAGCCTTTTCACAACGTTCGATGTGTTACCGGAGCAAAGAAGGAGGCTAAGTTCGGCATCACGATGTCGCTACTCAACTTTCGACTGCGACCGCCGATTAAGAATCACTTGCGACAACACTGGATTGATCGATGTAGCCCTTGGCATTTGTGCGATATAACTGTACACTTTACAACAAATAGATGACATAGATAGTTAGCGAGTTGTTGAATGGACGCCGCGGCTAAATTTAATAAATCGTAAAAACATAATAACGATTGTGTTATCTCGCGGTTAAGAATAGAATGTGATCTCGGTAGCTTCTGGGAGAGTGGAATTTGCGATGCGCTTTTTATCCAGATGCCTTTGAAAACTGCGACGAGAGGTTTTTTGTTGCGTAAACTACCGTAAAACGAGTAGCGTCTTCTTAATAAGCCTAACATGAGAACGGGTTAAGGAGACCGCACGTGGATAACCAGCGAGTTGGCGGCACATCAAAGCAAACACTCGTTTAAGCCAATTGTTGCGTGCCAGCGCGCGCGCATCCACAACATGTAATTATACGGTTATAGGGCGCACCCCCGCACTCAGCGCCCCATCACCAGCGTGGCCGCGACCGTCGACCCGCTGATCATAAAAAAACAACCATCTGTTGAACCACAATCGGGATAACGCCTGCTGGGTCAGTAATTGACCGCCAACACGGTGTTTTCTAAATTAAACTTTTTTATTAAATCTACGAGTTAATATTCGAGTCAAAAACTACTTAATATATTTGTATTTAGAAAATTATGACAGTCTTTTTGTCATTAATGTATAGTGACTAAAAGGTAGAGTCAATTTTGATGGATTGGTTCCTACTGAGAGAATTTCTAATAAGTAGCAGTTATGATTTATTAGTATATGATTCCTTTCGTTTTCTAACGTGTACAATGAAATAACATCAACGAGTATTCATGTAAGTAAGTACTTTTTAAATAGGATAAAAGATAAGTTTACAAATTGGCTTTCCGTCTACTATTAGAGATAACACGTAAGCTACTTGTATTAAAGTACTTACGTAATACTAATTTACAACGACGTCACAAATAACGAAAAAACGAAAACTATTTGCGGAGATGAGAATGTTAGGAGAGTCAAGAAAAAAGTGGATGGCGATGGAGTGCGTAAAATAGAATATGGATAATAATGTAACATGTAATGGCTAAAGATAAAGTTAAATGAAAAAGACTTACTTATTGGGATAAGAAGAAGAATTACATATATGAGTACATTGCTTTTATAGCACATAGTATAGTATACCTATGTCTGTAGTTATTTGCCGCGCGGCACGTGCAGCTCGATAAGCTTCGGTTCACTGAAGTGTTATTCTGAATTTGCCGCGTGCCGTTCGCGGCATCTGCCGGGCCGTGTATTTCATACAAAACCATAGTAACTACTAATGTCGCCTACCGCCGCGGTATTTGCCGCGCGGCACGTGCAGCCGCTGCTGCCGCCTACCGCTCAACTATAAAAAAAAACAACAATTTAAAAAAAAGGTAAAATAATAAACGAATGTAACCAGGCCGACGTGATGGTTATTAATAAACCAATAAATATTCGTATATATGTACTTACTTACCTATATAGGAACATATGTAGTTAAGTACTTACATACAAGTACAAAGCAACAAATTTCTAAAATTACTTAGTCAACGTGTCGACGTTTTAGCTCTTTTCTACAAAAGTTTTGCAAATTATTTTATTTTTAGAAAAACTAATAATAAATGAGCAATAAATCATCGAAAATACTTATTTTTAAATTCTGATACCATTGTTTTCGATTTCTAAGGTAAATAAATATTCACTCAAGCTATAATTAACTTTTTATATCAACAATGTAAACTGTATTATTAGTAAGAAATCGAATGATTCCAACAAAAACTACTACTGGTGCCGTATCATAATATTAAAATTATTAATAGTGTAATTTAAATCAATTTCCGCCGCGGTTTAACCCCTTTAGCCAGGGCGTTACAATCATTTATGTTTTATAATAGTGTGTAATCGGCTGAGGATCTCGGGTACCGCCGGTGCCGCACCAGCTGGGTCTCATGTCGGTCCATCATGCCGAAGGTTATGAACCGTATAAATTATGAACGAGTTAGTTCATCTATGAAAAATCTTACAATGAGTTATACCACTCCGTGAAATCTAATGAAAATGAGAACAAAGTTCACGCTTATCGGAATGGACTGAAAGTCAGGTAGTTGATTGGGCTAACATTTTTTTTTGTATTTAATTTGAGTTCTACTTAAACGCAATTGACTTATTTAAATTAAAAATAAATAATTTTTCAAAACTAAAAAACCGACGTTACTCTCAAACTACACAACCAATTTTGATAAAATTTCTATGGGACCACCTGACAAGTATACCTACCCTTTTAAACAATAAAAGAAGTTTCGAAATCGGTAGAGGCGTCTTCGATCTCCACTCAATTCGAGGTTCCGGGTTTAATCTAGTTGTAAGTAGCAAGTTGTAAAATAGCCTTCGTTGGGTGTTTTTTCTACTTCTGTATTGTTATCTGTATTTTAATACATTGATAATTGATGATTCCAGGAAAGTCTATAGTCTATTCCCCATAACAGCACATGTGTCGGAGTTTCACCAAAAAGATACGCCTAGCCAAGAACAATTTTTTCTTACATCTACCATACTGCAAACATGAAAAGTTTTTTTTTAACCTAGTTACTAGGAAGATGTCAATTATAAAAAAAAAGTTTACTATAATTACTGTCTATCAAACATACATGTTAAACATTCTTTGTTATCAGTTCGTCGCGATCTTTTTTTATTAAATTATTTTCATCGATTATTCGAAAATGCCTTGACCGATTTGATATTTTTTTTTTGTTTTAAAGGTTATTTTACTTATCAGGTGGTCCTATAGAAATTATATCAAAATCGGTTGTGTAGTTATGGACTGGAATCTGTTTTTAGTTTTAAAAATTATATTTAATAAATATAGTCGTAGAATAAGTATTGTATGCAACGTTGTATAAGACCGTCAAAAAATGCTCGATGGGGCGTCTTCTCACGATGCTCACTGAAGCTCGTATCGTAACCTGGGCCACTCGCATTTTTTAACCCTTCTTATACAACGGTTGGATAAAATACTATTATATATTACCTATTTATCTTTAAATATAGTATCGTTAGTTTCCCATAACAACAGATTTATGGGGCTGGCTTTTCGATGCAGTAGAAGAAAATAATTGTGAGATAAAATATGAGAAAAACACACTAAAACCTATATATGTATGATTTCCACTAAGTTTGCTACTTAATTAAGTTTTCTGATTGAGGACGTTAATTACTTAACAGATGTTGCCGTGTGAACGACAGCGGGACAGCGTCTCGCTGGCTGCGGAAACAATGTCGTGAATACACTTATAAAGTAATTTAAATCAGGTGGTATCGGCAACATTGTGGGTATACAGTTTGCACCATGTGCTGCAAACTATAATAGTATGTCCGGCCGGTCTATTGTTCCGGCAGCGGCCCGGCAGTAAAGCACCGACTCCGCCCGGCCTGCACAGGCGCAGGTGGCGCGCAGATATCCTTGTTTTAAATGAAAGTCAATTGTTTACGTTTTATGGTTATTAGTCAACATTTCACAACTACGCATAACGACTAACCGATGGGAATATTTCTAATGCTTTGCTGCACGCTTATAAACTCAGAGGAAGAATAGATCGATTCAAATTTAAACAGATCTCTATCGGAAACATTCATCAGTTAACTTGACCCAAATATCAATAATGAGAAGATGACACGGTAAAGTTGTTCAACATCGGGTCGCAGCTATTACGTGGATAACTATTAATAATTCTCGGACGATTAATCACGGGAGGTCAAAACTGTACGCAGAATCAGAATGTTCACTCTGCGCTTTTTATGGATTGTTTTTACGTTAGATATCATTAAGCGTGGAAGTGAACTGGCCTACGTTGGTGGGCGCCGCAGTGACACGCAACAACGGATTATTTCGACGGACTATTTATAATGTGGGGCTCACAGACGCAGATTGCGGACGATGGAATCTGCTCCTTTGTCATTGGAGCAACCTGTTCTGTCGGGCTCGAACTCTCGGAGAGCACAATGTAATATAACGGGCCACCTGATTAACCGCCATTCCGCCCAGCTATGCAGATATGTATAGCCCGCCGCGAGCCGCGTCACTGCACCGCGCCACGCCGATCACTGATCGTATTAATTTCAAATGATAGATTGCTTTTATAAAGTTAATGCCTTATTATGATATAGATAACAATATCAAGGTCTCTGAACTTTCTAACGCTTTAAGTGGAAGTGGTCATAATAGAGTACGGATGACGCGCTCACATGATCGATTAAGTACTGTGGGAACGGGGCACACATAAGTGTACCTAATTCGTTTTTGTTAGTTCATTCGGTAACCAGAAGCGTTTATGTTTCCCTTCCTTCTTTTTTGTGTTTGGTTTTTAATGCAGTGCAGTAGCAGGTGCTACGGGCTAAATTTCACACGCACTGGATTGAAATATATATTAAAGTTATAGGTAGGTCAATGGTATCTTTATCTATTATGCAACATTTTAATAAGAAAACGCAACCAAACAATGACTACTTTTAGTACGCATAACAGTCTTGTTTACTTTCGATATAGTACTTACAATCAATTACTAGATCTTCAACTCTACGGAATACTTACTAAGCATTAGTGAGACTGATCACAAAAGTTTCAGCCACTTATTTATTATCATCATAATTTTCATCTCAACTATTCGCAACTGCCTTTTTTTTTTTTTTACGGAGGAAAGATCCCTGTTACGGATACCCGTCAGCCTGCGGGGGAGGCTGTCGGGTTATGTGGGACTCCACGCCAGAGCGACGTGCCTACCCACTAAAAAACCTCCGGAGTTCCATCTCAACCGCTTTTGCCGGGGACACGGGAACGGAAATACATCCGCGAACCCCGGCGCGGCTGGCCGCCAAAGCGGCCCCTCCTCGGGGGCGTCACAGCGCCCCCCCACTCACCAAGTCGGCGCGTGCGAAACTCTCGGACGCGCCGTACCTCCTCGGCCCAATTGAGAGGCGGCAAACTCCCACGCAGTCCACCGCCTGTGGACCTATGGGAACCAGATAAACCGGCTCCCAGCGGTGGAGAAGATGAAAGACTCCGCCGCTTGCCTCTAGCCGCAAACGCGGTGCGGCACCGCTCGGTCGCGGAGGATAGGGAGAGCGGCAACGTAACACCGACACTCCTCCTCCTCCGCGACCGATCTCCTACCACAGCCACGGCGGTGTGGCCCCGCCTGAAGCGCCGGGAGGGCAATGAAACATTCCCCTCGCGGCGGCCCCACCCCGGGTGGGGGGAGAACTTCCCACTCCCCCGCCGCCCCATTGGGCGCATCCCTACAGGCTCAAGGCCGAAGCCGAGCACGCGGGAGCGCCCCTCCTCGGGTGGGGGGAGAACTTCCCACTCCCCCGCCGCCCCAATGTGGGTGCTCTCTGCTGGTGGACGCCAGCAGGAGCGCCCCCTCGCGGGTTCCTCTTAGCTTCCCCGTGGCCACCGACTACCACGGGTACTGGGCCCCCCCCGGTACGACAAACCGGGAACCCATTGGGGGGGGGTATTCTCAACTACCTGCGCTAAGTTCTTATTTGTTTTTTAACATTGCTTCATTCTCGTACATGATGCGTCTACGAGAACGTAAGTAAGTGAATCGGAAATTTTTTAATTCTCTACACTCGACAAAATGCTACAAGAGGAATAAAAAAACAGGGCACCTTTCGCGACATCCGCTCCTCAATTCTCACGAGACAGGTAGCTCCTTCCGCCGAATCTTTTATTCAGATTTTTGTATGGGCATATAATTACTTCAGTGTGTGCAATGCAATGAATGTAACTGTATCAGGGCAGGGCAGGTAGGATTCACCTCCGGAAATAATAACCCTTTCATGCATCAACCTACTTATACATATCTGTCCTGTCATTAAATTCTGTAGAGTAAGTACACTCGTATCTACTAATGAATATTAATGATTTGATTCAACTTGGCTCCTTTAGTAACTTTTTGCATGCAGAAAATATTTAAATAACAAACGTACCTTTTTTCTTGAAACGAAACAAGACAAAACGTCTGACGCATAAATTTTAATCCTATATCTAGGTACATATTATTTCCTTATAGAAAAAAAAAATTAATTTAAAACCTTTTTATGCAAACCAAAAGTTTTTTGTAATTCAGTTCGCTAGGACTTGCTTTCATTAATAAAATAGATTGTATTGTGCTTTGTCTAAAAAGTTACAAATTTATTTACATTACAATATGCAACCTTTCAACTGGTTTTGGAATTGCAAAACATTTTTTTTTTTAGGTTCATAAGTACATATATAGTTTTATCAACCGAGTAAAGACACCAATACAAATACATCATATAGATTAGCGGGTTTATTATAGGTGATATTTCACAGTCACAGTTCAGGAAGTAAATTGGCAGGTTCTCGTCTCGAACTGGTTTGCGACAAGTTGTAGCACTAGCCCTGTAGCATACATCAAGACCGGGAGCCCGGGGATGTGGCCTTTACTTTACGACCACTGTACTACGCCGGCGAGTATTGGCAACTGTTGAAAATAAAAGTTTGAAACTGCTGGAAATATATATATATTTACATCAAAGATGAAAAAAATCGTTCACCTAGAATTTCACACATAATGTTTTAACAGTGTTGTATCTATCTTCTAGATTTGGAACCAATAACTTCTGTGTAAAAATAATAATTCAATTTGATGATATTGTATTCATCACCATCCGAGCGTATTTTCCCGGTTGCATCCTCAGCAGTAACGCTTCAGAACCCGGGTTGCGCTACATAACCAAGGAGATTTGACGAGGTTACTGGTTTTTATACAGAGCAACTGCCGTCTGACCTTCGCAACCCAAAGGGTAAACCAGAACAAATTCTTGGATAGTTTGATGATCAAACGCTAGATGGCGTTCGGGACCCACATTTTAATATGTGCCTTCCGAAACACGAAATCATCTTTTTTTCGGATAATCAGGTGATTCAAGCCTGCAATATTCTAACCAGACTGGAAACAACTTTTCACAAAGTATGTTTCCCAGTGGGATTCTAACCCATGATCTCCGGGTCACAAGGCGAACGCCTTGACCACTGGACCACGGAGGCAGTCAAATTTGATGAGATTGTGTTATCCTCAGGAAAAGCATTTTAAAACCGAACTAACACATTTTTTTTTATTCATTTCTAACAAACTTAATTAATGGCATTAAAGTGCGGGCATAAATGGCCAATGCTCGGCGTGATGATATACATAAGAGCAGTGGACGCGGCGCGCTATCGATGCACTACCAAACCGACCCTCCATCCGCGCTCACTCATCTATTGTTTGCCGAGAGAAATGGAACGGGAAAAAATCTCGTTCCCATTCCCAAACGTATCGTGAGAAATTACAAAATATGCCCTGCATTCATTAAGTGACGCACCGGCAGAAATCAATAAATATCGTATTACGCTTGGCTGAATAGCCATGAGTTTGAGGTGCACAATACTGGTTTTGGTCATTTTGTACACCGAATATGAGTTTTAGTGTAATAATATAAATTGTATTTTACTTAGGAAATTGACTAGCTAGTGCTTCCACAGTTAAATCTACCAATGACTAAGTGAATAATCTCCATTCAGACCTGATAGCTGATTTAATAGGAAACCGCCACCGTTGCATTGAATGAAATAAGCTCTCTATTAGTTGGATTAAATTGCTTTATTGTGACTATGTTTGATGTGTGGACGCACTTAGTAGCTTTCCATTGGGTCTACCCTGTCATTGGATCAAATCGAGTCTTTACCATTTGCACATGAGAAAATCTGTTTACATTTTCTTTTTACTTAGATGCCGAAAAAACATACCATCCAAAAGCAAAGCAGTTTAACAGAGAATAAATAAATATAGTGGCTCTGTGAGCTGTAGACCTTGCGAGTCACCCTGAACCGTTGAAGTTTATCGGATAAAAAAGTGGTTCAGACAAAAAAGTTGCGTCATAATAAGGGTAACAAAAAAAGTTTACAACATTTTTTGATAAAATTCGAAATGGCTGATGTGCTATATTTTTATAAGTTTTCAACCCCTATGTATCCGTCATTTTGAAATATTTCAAAATACTGACTCGACAAACAAATTATATTCAATTTTTGAACCATTTCACAAAATTGTACGAGAATCAGTTGAGAAATGCGACCTGTAGGCGAGAACAGACGGAAAGATAAACTGAACCAGAAAAAAAGCCTGTTTAGCTAATCTTGAAACTGAGACGCTTCCCTCGCTCGTTCATTAAGAACTGATATTATATTTTATTCTCTATTATATAAAATATTAGAAATATTGACAAGCAAAGGAGAGGTAAAAAGTACCTGTTACTGAAGGGCATGTATGAAGAGATTGATGAGTGTAGATGAAGCGAAGAAGCTTTGTCAGGATCGTAGCAAGTCCATAGTCCATAGTCTCTGCCTACTCCTATGGGAAATAGGCGTGATATTACGTATTATGTATGTATGTATGTAGACAAGCAAAAACGCGAAACTTTAAAGAAAATTAGCATTGAGGACATTGATAGGTGGTTTTGGGTTCAAATACGCGAAGCACTGAAGTATTGAATAGACAAAGTGAGGACTTGAAAAAAATAGTAATTTATTGCTTAGTGTGCTGTAAATTACAAATCTCTAATGACGGCAGAATTCTGTTGTAAAAACTACCAAAACCATCAAATCTTACCAAGTTTCCGTAGTTGGTGCTATAGCTTAAAGTATATTTTAGTGTTTCGTACAAATGCAACATAATAGGGTCTGTGTTTGGATAATCATGGAACCACTCACGTTGACACGAAGGTGATGGAGTGAAATAGTGTAGTGGCCAGACGTGGCGGCATTGCGCCAGCGTCGCCGGCGCGCCGCCGTCGCTACCTAGCGCGCCACTCACTCGACTGACTCATGCTCATGGATTCCTGTTTCATACTTACTACCACAAATTAGAGAGCAACAGATGCAACTTAGCAAGCAATATAAGTACTAAGGAATACATAATAGTGCAATAATATAAACTATTCACCTGCAGCAAAGCGCATACTCGAAGGCTGACTTGAATAAAACGAGAAAGACGAGGATACACAAGGTAATAGGAAGTATAAGGAGGAGCTCGGTAGCTCGGCGAGAGTACGCGCTACTAGCGCTCTGGCAAGTAAAGCGACACCTGGCGTGGTCTGTACTTGAGTGGGTGACCACAAGTGGCATAAAATTTTCTCGAGCGCCTCTATGCTTTGAAAGGCACGTGAAGTCGTTGGTCCCAGCTGTCATAATTTTATAGCAGTTGTCAACCTTTAGGCAGCTTGAAAAATCTGACACCAGTGTTGGTCACTTACACGCACGAAAGAAAGAAGAAAGAAGGAGTTTGTGATATAATCGGGAAGCGGATGATCCTACTGTAATTTCCCACGAAGAGTTAATGCTGTATTCGCATTCATGACCTGATCAAGTGACATAATTATAATCGGTAATAGTGATAATCGAACATTGCCAATAGTTGTTAGTATAGTTAAAACTATATAGCCATTAAGCTCTATCTTCTACCCAACATTCTATGTCTGCCCCATTAGGGATCAGTAAGTTGTATTGCATTTATAGCCATTATTAGACTGTCAGTAGCCAGGCAGCTATCCTGGAAGGTGTAGAGAACTCTCAAAATATACACTGATTTTGCTCTGTTACTCTCTATATTTTGTGGGTCCAGTGTACTATCACCGTAACATTATGCCCAAACGATCTGCCAACGCATTGTCTTTGAACTTACTGCTTGGCAATAAATGTCACTGTTGATATACGAGTCTTAAACCCCGACCACCAATTATAACATATAAGAATTTTCTGGGAATGGCTATAAAAAGTTTGGCAAAACACTGTACTTTTGAAAACTTATATACAATTTCCCAGCTGCCTAACCATTTTTTCATTTTTCGATTTGAACAGCACTGTTTACGTTACTGTTGATTAAAAGAGCTTTTCAGTCCGTTAGTGTGAACGACGACTGTGCAATGTAGTCAATGCTTCTATGACCTACTTGGCGTAGTGGTCACCATGCTAGTCCGCCACCCAGAGATTTCGGGTTCGATCCCCGGGCAGGGAAAGTTGGAAAATGGCCTTTTTCAAATTGTCCTGGGTCTTGGATGTTTATCAATATAAGTATTTGTTATAAATATAGTGTCGTTGAGTTAGTATCTCATAACACAAGTCTCGAACTTACTTTGGGGCTAGCTCAGTCAGTGTAATTTGTCCCTATATATATTTATTTACTATTTATTTATGCTGGGATTTTACTCAAAAGTTTTTCATATTGACGGACTAAGTCATCCCTTGAAATGTGTAATCTTACAGTTACACCTAGTTTATTTTAAGATAGAGTTGACGATTTTATATTTGTTCAGGAACGTAATAAAATAAAAGTCTATGGCAAGTTTGCCGCGCTTTTCGATGGCAGATGTAAAAGGATTTCCTAACTTTTGGTTACATAGTTGGATTATAAGATAAAATCTCAGAAATTGATAAAAAGTATGGTAAACCAAAATTTCATGTAAACCCTGTGTCTTATGACAGAATACACAGATCGTACGGAATCCTGGCGTTTACCTCACCTCCCTACTTCTAGTGCCAGGTTTGAAGACAGCGTCGTGAACAATATTCTACATGCCGTATTGCACAGTAACTATGTTTATGTCTCAAATAAAAAACAAAAACTGCCTCTAAAGAATCTGATCACGTGATTATTATACAGCAATTGAGCGGAGCTCAATGAAGCCTAGGTACTAATCTTAAATTAAATGCAGTTGAAACATTAACAAGGTACCTACATTCTGCATACATCTACGTGATTTGAATAATTGCGACATTACAAGAAACTAAATGTCCGAGCCACATCCGCATGCGATGGTCACAACGATGTTGCCAACGCTCAATATTCATAAGTCATGGAGACCTCCTAATGTTGTCGTTGTACGGTTCTTGTCGTCTGTTGTATATTAATATTATTTGCGAATAGTTTTAATATACGAAACCGATCTGCTCGTTTACCACAGGGGCAAGCCGAGACTAATGGACCTCTACTATATGATTCTGACAATTCAATAATATATTCGTATATCCGAATACCACCCTATAAAGTTACTCTGATCGGTGGTGGTGTATCTTCATTATTACAGCAACAACTGCAGTCTGTTGCTTAATTTCTCCTGTAGATCAATTTGGTAATTGTTTTGTGCTAAGTACGACACCTAAGTATTTATTGAGTGATTTTTTGCAGAGTATGTTCTGTGGTATCTTCATTGTGACCAATAATAAAAGAAAGATTACTTGATGAATATTAATGACAGTATATTATTCTAATCATTAAAATATATGTACAGCGATGCTGGTAGTCGCGGTCGCTAGCAAACAGTATAAGTAGCTGACTGTAAAAAACACTTACCTACTCAGGTCCAAAAACCAAAAATTTTAAGAAGTGGTAGGTTTTTTAATATGATGAGCTCCATCAAAATGGATAAATTAAAAAAAAAAACAGTCATCCGACGAAAAAAGATACAGGAGATAAACATATAAAATACGAAAAAATTATCTGTCATCCCACAGTAAAGTTTTGCCATTTTACTACGGAAAGATTCGAAATAGTAGAAAGTAAAAAATCAATAGATTATGCAATGAATTTCCGACAGGTAAAAAATTGCAAACTGGATAAAACGTCGTCATGTATACCACTATCGATCTGCTGTTTCATGAAATACTAAAATGTTGGCCAGGATGGCCTGTAGATTTAGCAGCTATTATATTTTCTGTTCTGAGTAACTGTGTATACTCATTATGTTACAAAATATAAGGTGGGTGAGACACCTTTGATGCAAGTGAAGCATATAGTAACGTTAATATGCTATAGGTCGAAATCGTTAACTAGCTGCAGCCCACACATGGTTTTGTAAATGTCGGATTGCGTTTGTCCATAATGTGCGCGCCTAATATTTTCCTATCTATCATTTGTCAACAATAAATTATCTTGGATTATGAATTTTACGCGACTCAAGTCTTATTTAATTTGAAATAAATTTATATTTGTATACAAAAACTATGACTGTAAGTGTGCCGGTCGGCGCTAGCGCAGTGTCTGCACTGGTTACGCTGCGGCTCGCGCGGCACAAGCCACGATTTTATTGCAATCTTGATTAATATTTATGATTCAATTCTTTGTCCAGTCCATGAATTACATATGGCTCGTGCCAGCCGCAAAGTGATAAATTGGTTTAGGCAAACTCTTAAGTATTAGCGATTCGCGATGCATCTCTACGGTAAATGTAGGTGTGCTAGAAATATGAAATAGAACATGAATCACAATTAAATGTGACTGTTAAATAAATATCATTCATAAAGTGCCGTAAAGAGGGTTTCAAATATGAAATTGATCTAACATTTACATCGAAGAAAGTACTTAGTTGGGTCGTTATGGTGACTTAATGTACAAAAGTATAAGCTATTGGTATACTTGCGATGGTTGAGACCTATTCGAGTGTCGAATCAGCCCACCCACTTTGTGTCTGTCATATTCCTATCAGACTACTTTCTCGTTTATTTTTGTTTGAATTCAAAGGGTAATCTGACGGGCACGAATAATTTGCGACAATTGTCAATCACACACCGACTTACCAATAAATCTGAGACGCGAATTTACCCGAATACTTATGCAAATTTTAGGCGCGTGGTGTTATTAGAAAGCTGAACGAAGATATTGGACTGTGAGATAAGATGATTGAAAGATGGACAGGTGATAGGTGTGGAGAGCAGAGCTGCTCGAGTGCGGATGCCGGTAGCAGAGCGTCGCTCGTCACAAACAAATGCTCCCTTTCGGTAGATACGATCTGCTCCCGCGCGCCGCGACTGTCAGCGCTCCACTCTATTGTGACAGCCATGAACTGTGCCAAAAAGAAAAGTAATTACAGTTAACCGGTTAACTTTTTTAGTTCACTGGCTACATTATTCGGAAGAACTACTAATATAATCTCTACGTTTGTCAGAAGCCTGTCGTATTTAATTCGTCTTCGGTCGGCTTCGGTACGTGAGCACGATTTGATCTGATCAATACTTAATTATATCGGTCAATATCGATATGCGGCGTCGTAAGAGCTTTATTTTTTGTTTAGCTCATTTTAAGCTTTTAGTTGATATCTGCTTCTACAGCATACGTATATCAATTAAAGATATTTTAGGGTTCCGTACAAAGAATGAAAAATGGCACTCTTGTAGGATCACTCGTGCGACTACCTGTCCGTTCGTCTGACACAGCAAATTTGCTCCTAATCTACTGGACCAAATCAGGTGAAATTAGGTAGGATGGTGTAATCTTATGACCCAAACACAGTGTGCGAAGTAAATAAATATTTTTTATAACATTCCCCCTCTCAAAAGTTTATTTTATTCACTTTATTCACTAATTGCATAATATACTATTTTAAATAAGGGTCATTTTCGGGGGGCAAAATTAAATTAGGAAAAAAAAAAGTTTTGCAAACCTTACTGAGTCATTATAGGTTGGTGAAAAAGTATTTTCGCATTTTATATGAAATTTCAAAACATTTTTTTATATAGTTTATTTACATTTAACTAAAGTATGTAGGTACCATTTTGTTCGATAACTTTTGCCATCTTATAGGTAGGGAGGGACATGATCCCATTGCTATAGAAATTTTGAGGCTTCTGATCAAAAAACTGCGTCAAGTAGTTTTGGCAGTCCTCTCGTGATGTTAACCTGAAACTGCTTAAAGAATTCTGAAGAGACCGAAACAGGTGGAAATCTGAAGGTGCCAGGTCAGGACTATACAGCGGATGCATTAACACCTCCCAGCCAAACTCTCTTAATTTTTGCTGAGTGGTTAAAGATGTGTGAGGTCTAGCGTTATCATGATGAAAAACCACACCCCTTCTGTTGATTAATTCCGGCCGCTTTCTCTCAACTTCTTGATTTAATCTTATTAGTTGTTCGCAGTAGAGTTCTGAATCGATGGTCCTGCCTCGTGGTAACAGCTCATAATGAATAATGCCCTTCCAATCCCACCACACACACAGCATCACCTTGTTGCGAGTTAACTCGGGTTTCGCCACAGTCTGTGAAGCCTGACCGGCCTTTGACCATGACCTTTTTCGCACGTTCTTGTCGTACGTGATCCACTTTTCATCACCAGTTATCAATTTCTTCAAAAATGGTTCGGTCTCATTACGTCGTAATAAAGAATCACAAATGAGTACACGGTTCATTAGGTTTCTTTCAGAGAGCTCGTGAGGTTTCTGGTCCATTCCCAGTTCTTCAGCTACGTCGTAACTACTGATATGCCGATCTTGCTCCACTTTTTCAAAAATAGCATCCATTTTATCCGTAACAGGGCGACCAGAGCGACGTGCATCTTTCACTAGGTCCATAAACATCGCAAATTTTTTTCCCGGCTTGCGTTGCATTTTTACCTTTTTGGTAGTAAAATGTATCTTATTTCTTCATTAGATTCACTCATCTTGACGGTAAGAAAAACAAATGAAAATTACGCATTTTCCTAGTTAGAATTTGAAATTATCTTCTTTAAAATTTAAACTTTTAAATGATACCAAAACCAGCCAGGTACAAATAGTATAGCCAAAGTGGTTTTATTACAAGTTCATACATACTATATGCGATAAAGATTTTTTCCCCAACCTAATATATCAAATGAAAGAGCTCGTTATGAGGATCTAAGTATATTTTTGTTATTGTTATAAAATTAAAAGTTTTGATTTTATTCATGAAAGAACATGAAAACTGACCCTTGATCTCCGAAACCACTGTGTCTAAAATTTGGATAAAAGATTCAAAATATAGCTCTTGCTTGTAGTTTACAAGAAAACTTATAAGAATTCTATCAATTGTAAATAAAGTGGTAAACTCAATATAATACGATCACTTACTTAGTTAGGCAATAGTTAATTAAATCACCACTAGATAGCACTAGTAGTTGTTAACTCGCGTCTTACTGTAAGGATTTCAAATGTGATATTTTTTTGTATTAATTTAAAAACTTTACGGAATCCTTTCCCAGCGAGTTCAACTCGCACTTGGCCGGTTTTTTATAGGTAGTACCTATTTAAGTTTCTTGGCCATAGGAGTTAGCTATACTTATGTTTTTTTCTACACCAAAATTGCTGACGTATACGTGATGTAGGTACTTAAGGGGATACTTGGATTTTTCGGAGTCCAGTGCTGCCCCCATTTGAAATAAAATATTTGAAAGGAATCTGAGATAACCCTTCAAAGTATTTAATGAACTATTGTTTACAGTTTAAAGTGAAGAGAAGAACGTGAAACTTTTCTACGCGCATTTGTGAAAAACGGCCATTTTTGGCTAATGTGCGTAGAAAAGCTAAACTGTAAACAGTAGTTCATAGAATAGTTTGAATGGTTATATATGGCTTGGTCAAGACCACTTTTTAAATGATATCTCCGTTTCCTTTTATATAATTAATTTAAAATGGGGGCAGTACTGGACCTCGAAAATTTAAGTATCCCCTTAATAAAATCATTGATGTCAAGTAATATTTATTTGTAATTCTAATCGGATAGACTTGAAAAATTATTTTTGTAAAATATATTTCCTAGTTATCACTGGTTCTAACACGACGACATACTCGACAGAGGACTTAATTTATTTAGTGAATTGCTTAACACACTTAGCATATAACTGAGTAAGGACCAAACTGCAATGTACAAATTTCACTTAGATAAGTAAGCTCTAATCTGTGACTGCAATTGTAGAACCTAGCGTGGCACTAGGCGTAGCCGTAGCACACTGAAGATTCTAGTTCCAGCCAACAATTTGCACGCTGTATAACAAAATCTTTCTTTATGTTTTGTATGTTGGTTTAATACACGATAAAATGTAAATGTGTATTATCATTCTTTCCACCACACTTATATGAATAGACATAACATGACCGACCCTGAATGAAGTATTACAGTTAACTGATGCAGATACATTACTTCTAAAGAGAAGAACTAAGAACATTTTTTTATGTTGAGATGTATAGAGTAAAGAGTAGTTAATTATTTATTACGACGAAAATGATTGATTTAAAGTGATGCAGCATGTTGAAGAGTTAAAGACATGCTGGCCTGTTATTTGGGGTATGAATGATCGACTACTGTTTTCGAGTGACGAAAGCGTCCACGTCGTGATCGACGGTGCTCCCAAATCAATGCTAAACACAGCTGTCTCTAGATTATCTCTTCAACTTGATCGTGTACCTACTTAAGAAGGAATTTTAATTCGTCATGAAGTCACTCTTTGGCAATATTTTAAGTAGGTTCGATACTTGAGACCATGTAAACAGTTTAGAAGCATCACAGAGTAACGTTCATCTTAAAATGTCAGTTTTAAAACTCACAACGCTTTGCTTTTTATTAGTGAATATAACTTTTTTTAATAGAAACCAACTTTAAATAGGTAATCATCTTTTGTCCTGAGTCATGCATTATTTTTACTTTTTGCTTTGCATTTCACGCAGATGGAAGTTTAGTATAGAAATGGTGTTTTAACTTAAACTGTCTTTTTATTTTCATTCTTAATTATAAAACATTGTAGGGTCGGTACCTATCAAGTATAGATCTATTAGGTTATCTTAAAATAAGAACAGCGCAACGAATTTCCATTTGGCCACACTTCATTTCATAAATGATTTTTCATCTCATCTACTCAAAAAACGATGTTTTCATCCCATAACATTTGGAGCTAAAGTTTCTGGTTATTCTCTCGGGACTAAAACGTGAAAAAGAAGATCTCTAGGGATTAAAACCAATTTGAAAACAGAACACGAGTTTAATCCATGTATCATTAAAAGTAATGTTGGCAGTCCAGCAAAAAAAGAATTTTGTTTTAAAATAAAAAATAGTCGGCACAGACTTCGTGATTTTTTTAATTTGGAATACATATTGTCTTCAAAATGGATGTATGTAGGTAAAAATTTTTTATGTTCTTTGCTTCTGAAAAAGAAATAAGTATAATTAAAAAGCGCAATTTTTCCCTTTGATTCAAGTAATTATAGAAGTTTTAGGTTATTTGTATTGAAATGTAATTATTTATGTAAATGTGAATACTTTTTCATGAGTTTAAGCCAATAGTGAATAGTTATCTTTTTACGTATAAAAATAAAAAGATATGAAGGACCACGCAAACAAAGTTATGAGTGAACATTTTATCTTAAGTTGGTGGTCTTCGAAAAAATATTTCTTAGTATTTATTGTATGAAAACGACATCAAACAAAGGTTAGTATTAAATTGTCGGTTGAAGTCTGTTAGGTATTGTAGTTGTTCTACTGTTCTTTATATTCTGTTTTGTATGTGCTAGTTTTTCGCATATTAAAGATAAAAATATTATTAGTACGGTAATATTTTTATCTCGGGCGATATACATTAATCCCTCGCTACACTCAGAATTCCACCGTAGAATCACTCGCTCTGCTCGTGATTCAACTGTGGAATCCTTCGTTTCGCTCTGGATTCAAAGTAGCGCCCTCGCCTTCAAAATATTACCTTAGCCCCTTGTAGCACAGTCACTATTTTTAAATCTATCATTTTAATTAAAGGTCTTTAATTAAAATGATAGATAATTAACAACATAAAGCAACTTAACTGACATGTATATTGCTACGATAAAATATTTCTATGGTAAGTTTAAAACCTACTCACATGAAATTCCAGTGGGAAAATAGCGTCTTATTATACACTAGCTGCGCCCCGCGGTGTTACCCGCGGTATATATAAAAAGTAGCCTATGTGTTAATCCAGGGTGTTAGCATCCTGCATAACAAATTTTATCAAAATTGACCCTGCCGTTTGCGCGTAAAGAAGTGACAAGCATACACACTCACAATCTTTCGCCTTTATAACATTAACTACAAATACTTTCTGCTTTATTTATTTGACCCGTTATAGTCAGCACTCTGCTATACAGCTCACGAGTCTCCAAGTCCCGGAGTATATTTTACAATCCCGGTAGACTACATTATTGCCGATCATATGATATCCCGACAGGGTCTTTATCTTTATTGCCTTCTATCTCCGTCCATGTTTGCTTTCTATCTCAATGTCAATTTCAAATCAAAATATATATGTTGTGAAGATTTAATCAATTGCTTTTGTATTTTGTGTGTGATTTTTGCTATTAGTAATAATAATATTTATTTTTCTACGAAACAATTGATGTTACCAGAGGCAGAAAGTACAAAACTAGGAGGTGCTTAAATAATAAATCTAAATGAATTACTTTATTTACAATGTATGTGTGTTTTTTATTCATCTACTAGCAAGTTACTTAGTTTGAAATGTTGACAAAAAATAAGAGGATTCAATTTGCTTATTCTTAGCAGTCGTTTTCGGTTTCAAATTGAACACATGATGACTAATACAATGTTCATCCTTCACATTTTATCGGTTCCGCACGTACCACCAACCCGAATATTTTCTCGTACGTTCGTAGGTGATAGTAAATAAAAAAAATCAAAGGGTAATAATTGTGTCAGGGGGTGGTTCGCGCACGCTCTACAATTTACATTCCTCACGACTTCAGGTCGACTGTCGGCACTCGGCATGTCGGGTCGGGTCGCTTCGGTCACCAAAAGATTAGATTCACATTTTTTACCTTTAAGGCATAATTTGCGGAAATACCACTGTTCTGTTTATGCAGACACTGTATAATTTAGATATTGGGTTAGAGCACGAATAATGGATTATTGGCACGAGAAAAAGTAAAGGTACCAACTGCAGATCCAGATTTTTCCTATATAAGGGAATTGCCATATCACTTTACGTTACGTGATTAAGTGTTCTAGAGATTATATTCAAGGTATCGTGGTAGGTATCTATACAGGTCATGTTCTAGGTAGGTGAGCTACGTAATGTCCTTTATCTTTATTTTAGGGATGGAAACATGCTTTTTTAGGCACGACTTATCAAGTAAGAGTGTTGATGTCATAATACATTAAGTACTATCTACAAATTTTTAGAAGCAGTCATATTGCACTGTCAAAATGGTTTTTTATTTAACATTTTTATAATCACTATTTCACGGCATATGCCAGCGAAAGCTTTTAAGAGCAATCATTGCGGGCGCTGATTACTTTTCTTAATTGCAGCCATGCAAACAACATTTTGTAAAACGAATACCTACACCATTACTCCGTCATAAAAAAGATGACTCTTTTATTACATTATCTTAGGATTACTAAACATTCGTTATTTATTACGAGACTGTTTTAGTTTTAGTACTAAGAATATAGGTACCTATTTACTGAGGTAGTTTTGAAAATCTCATGATTTTACCCCAATATTTGTAGAATTATAGAAAGTACATCGAATGACAGAGAAGAGTATATATTTTGATCACTAAGTAAACAACATTTTTGGGTTTAGATTTAGACAGGGTTCAGTCACAGATCTAGATTTTTTACTGTGGGTTTAGTGGACATTGGTTATGAATAAGGTACTCGTATGAAAAAATGGTTTTCTCTAAGTTATGTAGCAATCTATATACTTTTTTTAAAATTTTAGCAGTAACGTATAAAGTTATTAATTTAAAAAGTCACATTTATGCATCTGCTTCTTTGTCTTCCTTACCTTATCCCAAATCCAATCTAAATGGAGTCGGAATAGTATATAAGTTTTTTTCATTTCAATCTATTGTATGACATGGTCCTTGTCACATTATATTAAGCCAAATCGTTCTTAGCACACTGCATCCATCTACCTTTTTTGACCTTCCTCTGTTTATGTATCCAGTAACCTTTTAATTTCCTATTAAACCCATATAACCTCATTACTTATCCATACCAGACTGGTCTATTGCTTCTCAGTTTTTATTTCCGTTACTGGGGCCACCTTTGGTGTCGTAGTATGCATATGTTTATCATAATGTATATAATGTTAATTCTGTCTAACGATCTCTAGTATCGATAAGTTGAAGAACCATAAACATGAAATAATGAGTGGCGGTCTGTGCTACATCGAATGACCTTTAACCGTTGATTATTATACATTGAGAGTAGCTACTATTGTTACGTCGTCCGCCATTGTCTCCGGTTATTGGTTCGGTTTATTGACTTTGCAGATAAGCCCGCCATTAGCTTTCGATCGATCAAGACTACTTGCGACAAATTTCGTAGGGTTGTCCATTATTTGATGCTCTTTTCTGAGCCAAGGTTCCGTACCATTATCTATAAAAAAATCACGTTTGTTGTATGGGACCACTGCAATATTTAATTTATTCTGTTTCAGTTTTTGTTGTTACAGCGGCAACAGAAATACATAATCTGTAAAAATTTCAACTATCTATTACGGTTTATAAGATACAGCCTGGTGACAGACAGGCAGGCAGACAGACGGACGGACAGATGGACAGCCGAGTCTTAGTAATGGGGTCCCGTTTTCACCCATTGGGTAGGGTACCCTTACAACGAGCTGTTGTAGTTTGATAAGTAGATACTTAAATGAAATAATTACTTGTTTTGTTATTAAAGTCATTTGACAAACAAGAAAACCATCAAGAATCCAGTGTTTAATGATATTCTGAATCTCACTCCTGTCTGTTCCTTTTACTACTACTACTACCAACTACTATTTTTTCCTTTTACTATTACTACTACTACCATGGATACTTGTTTAAAGGCTTCAATATGTATAAACTTTAATTATAAATGTTTGCGATGGGTATAAACATGGTGTTAACAATCTGAAAATGAACAGAATGTAATCGTTATAAAAACTAGAGATTAGGATAAACTCTAAAATTGCCATTTCAGAAAAAAAAACGGACTCAGTTTCAATAAAATATGGGCACAAGACGTGTTGTCTTTTATCAAATTTGGAAAACGTATCGTCTCGTCATTTTCAGGCTCATGAAAAAAAAATTTTTAATTTTTTTATAAATATGTACACCTACATAACTTCAATATGTAATTTGCTCCAAAACTTATATTGTAAAGCAAAACTTCAACTTCTAATGACATTTCGAAATGAAAATGTAAGTTAAAAACTATAATGATATTTTGAAATGAATTTGGAAGTAAAAACTATTGCTCCAGGTGAGGCTCGAACTCACAACCCCGGCATTGCTCACGAACACTGTCTTATAAGTACCGTGCGCTAACCAA
The DNA here is from genome assembly GCA_943193695.1 of Acrobasis suavella. NCBI lineage: Eukaryota > Metazoa > Arthropoda > Insecta > Lepidoptera > Pyralidae > Acrobasis > Acrobasis suavella. The sequence continues at coordinate 13,331,664 of OW971929.1, forward strand.
TTGCGCCACTGGAGCGATGAGCGGGCCGGCGAAATAGCAGTATCGCTCCCACGTGACCCCTCTCGCCTCCCGCAACACCCCCTCCTTCTAACTTACCGAAGAGGGCATGCGTTTGAATTGGAATGACGTCACCTTTACTATGGCTCTGCCTATAATGTGTGATTTATTTAATTTCAACTATGTGTAGAGTACAACAACGTTTGGAAATTTGTTATCATATAAGTATAATATATTGTGTGCTTGTGGTTTACGACATTCGACAGAAAAAAAAGACATTCTACGGTTTGTATTATGAGATTATAAATTTATAAGCGTTAAATATTTGTTTTTTTACGATGTTTTTTTCTTCTGTGGTAATATGTTAGCGTCTCATTGATATAGTGTGACGTGTAATGTGGCCTTATTATGAATAATTTAAGTAGTTAGTAAGTAGTAAGTTTCTAGTAATAAGTGAAGACAATTAATCAGTGTTGTTTAACAAAGTGCTACGAGCTACGTACGCTACGGTCACTACGAAAGTTACGCGTTCGTAGCGCTTTTCACTTTAATCTCGCCTCAAAGTTACGTATAACGAAACTAAATTTTATTTAGGTACTACCTATATCCTAAAGATTGAGTGCTTGTTCGTAAAGTACCTAGCTAGCAAAATTTCTATTCGTTTCACAAAAAAAAAAAACAGTGGCACTCCCGGCCGACAGAAGTGCGAATTTGGTGTCGGTTACGGTAAAAGTTTCGCGAATTCAATGGCATTTTCCCACCTCAAAAAACAGCTAATGCACCCAACAGTGGCCTTAGTATGATGTTTTATCTGAGAGGTATTTACGTATCTTCCTTCTGTAAAAATGTACACGACAAGATAAAATTCATGAATGGACACGTAGTAAAATGAGTCGTCACACGCAGGCAGGTTTTTAACAGTGTTTCTAATGTTTGCTAAGAAAATATAATAATTTCAAATTGAAACACGCGTTTTGTAAAATAATCACCATAGATAAAAGAATGATGTAAGTATGTTATAATTCCTAGAAAAAATATTGCAACCAAAGAGTATTAAAAATTATTAAAATGAAATGTTATAAAAATTAATGTGCAACGGAACGTTTCAACTCATGTCGTACAACCAACATAAAGGAAAATACCGCCGCCGAGTACGTATGCATTCACCGCCGCCGGAGTGGTTGTTGGATTCATCAAAAGATGGCGCTATAGTTTCGTGATTAAATATAGTTTTTAAGTTTGTAAACTTCAATAATACATTGTTTAAAGAGGTTTGCCTACATTTAAATATGTAAATATACATTTAATATTAGTTCAATGGAATAACTGTTTAAAATACGATTGAAAAAGGTTTAATTGAGTCTTATGTGGGTCTAGCAAATCGGCGACAAATTAACACGATTTCACGTTGTCACCATTGATATGTCTACTTTGACCTGTCAAAACCATGCTCGCACGGGAGTTAGGCATGAAATAAAATACCTTTTACGAATGAAAGTTATTTTGTCGCTCAATTTTGTTTATGTTTGATGCGGTAAATTACGCGAAATGCGACAAATTAGAAGGATAAAATTTGTCACCGTAAGCATGCTTGCCTCGCAGGTGTAGGTATTTACCTTCAGGTTTAGCATCGATTACGTACGGTTAACGATATAACCGAGGTTGTTGCAAAACTTGTGAATTGACCACCAAAAAAATTTATCAACGAAATGGAAAAACTTAGGTATATTTACGAGGATCGGTTAAAGTTCGATAAAATGTTTTTCGCTTCGAATTATTTCATCTTAAGCCGCGGTTAAACAGCATATAAGCCGATTGCGATACCTAAAAATGTACCTATTCGATGGAAGCGCAATCGGCGCACTCTCTATCTCTCAATTGTTAAATATAATATAATTACGGTTTTGAAATTGTACTTTTAAATAGTATTAGTTGATTTATATTATGTGATCAGTGCACTATTAACTATGCTGTTTGGCGTTGATTCCTGCTGATTTGTCGAACATATGTAAATTTTCTTAACTACCCACTATTTAGTGGTAGTGAAAAAATTCTTCACTTGAAACGACTTTCAATATGATTATTTGAAATTCGTATAAAGTGAAGAATGTTTTGTCAGTTATGATATTTTAGTATTGTATTTTATTAACTCGTGACTAAAAATATTTCTTCGCATATTTATATATATATATATATATATATATATATATATATATATATATATATATATATATATATATATATATATATATATATATATATATATATGTCGGAGCGTAATATGCAATGGCTGTATAAAACTAGATTCCTTTACTTTCAATAATTCGATGACGTTTAGCAGCAATGCCGTGTCAATGTCATTTTGGACTTTTGGACAGTTGACAGAAAAGAATAGGTGACGCGGTATGGGTTCATGTCGAGTCTTGTTCGAGCGGCCGTACTGTGCACAACTTGTTTGTGTAATTTGTTGTGGCTTGGCCATGATTCATTAAATTGTAATTACACTGATTACTGATTATTGTAATAAGATGGAAATTTGGTAAACCGATCTATTACAATGACAGATTTTTTCAGCAAGACGATAAGCCCAGTTGTACACACAGTGTTCAGCTCTGTGGGGCCAGAGGATTAAAGATGTGTGGTTGTAATCCATGGATCAGCGCGAGGTGGGTCGCGTTCTTTCGTCTCATTTTTATAAGGCTCACATAAGGTCTCTCATTCGGCAACATCGGTACACTAATATATAATAACATTTTTTAACAAATAAGATATGCAACTAGTTTATCAAATAACTTAAGATTTTATTCTGTGACTTATTGTTATAATAGATAACAAACTAACTGTAATGACAACACTATTCATTTATTTTATAATAGAAAACGTTTTAGTTAGTACATAGAATTTTAACCCATAGAGGGTAAGTAATCATAATTCTATACTTTCCTTTTCATTTACTTCTATAGACAAACATGAAAGAAAGAAAGAAAGTAAAATGTTTACTTAGCACAAACAGGTTAATACAATACAAATGCAAATAACACAATAATTTTATACCAAAATGGTCCTCACTCAGCATATGCCGTGGTGTGAGCCACGACGCTGGTCTTCCGCGGGTACCATGCTAATACAAATTTAAAACAATAATGATAAATTATAAAACACAAGGAAAAATAGAAAATGAAATTAAGTCGGTGGCGCTACAACAATATACTATATAATATATATATATATTCAATAGCATATAAATTTTAAAATGCAGCAAATGTTAACTTTTGTTTACTCAAAATATGTTTCTTTTATTTAACTTTAAAAGATTTAACAGTTGATGAGCGTTTGACGGTTCAAGGCTTTCACTTATGTTTAGTTGGGCAAAGATGGTCGAAACTAAAAATAACTGTTTCTTCAAGATAAACCTTAGTTTAGTTTGAGCTCTTCTGTTCTTAAAAGTTTTGATAAGTGGAAATCGCATAATGTCATGCGATAAAAAAAATGAAATGCCTAAAGTACTATATCATAATTAAGGTATAAATCAGTTATTTACTTGGAAATAAACTTATTAAACAGTGCATATCAATCGTTACAAACTCGCAATTTAATAGCTGATATTATTCTAACATCCACGTGATAGGTAGAGATATATTTAACAAATGTTCGCTTATCTAGTATGTTACTGCTGACAATGGCACTATACCAGCGCCCCTGGGCAAAATTGCTTCGGTGATTCACTTATAGTGCATTAATTTTGCACCTGTTTTGGCAGAATATTTGAACCGAACGGTGAGCTTTGGTTCCGTCGCCCGACCGTGCCGTGCCTTTGCTGCTACTGGCTTTAGGAATGATTAGTATATCAGTGGTCGAACTACTTATAAGCAGGAGAGGTTGGGGCGGATGCGGCAGCTCGCGGGCATTCGATTAGCACTGCAAAACGATATATTCATGGTCTTTCGAGAAATATAGTTTATTGTTTGCTGATTCCTATATTAGGATGAGCCAAGTAACAAGCTAACTGGAGATGCGGCTGGTTTGAACTGTCTTATAACCGGCCAAGTGAGAGTCGGATTCGCGCACTAAGGGTTCCGTACCATTATCTATAAAAAAAATGTGTTCATTGTACGGTACCCCCCCTCCCCCTCCAAATATGTATTTTAATTATTTATTTTTAAAGAGATTATACAACTAAATATACCTGTTGCCGTCTATATGTATAAAAGAAGAAACTGAATGAATGACTGACTGTCATATCAACGCACAACCCAAACCGCTGGGTCAAGAGACTCAAAAGTTGGCATGTAGGTTCCTTATGAAGTCTAGGGGTGCACTACGAAAGAAGAGAGGGCGAGAGCGACAGCGCGAGAGAGAGAGAGAGCGAGCGCGAGAGGCTTTTAAATCCCTACGTTATAATCAAGAATGTTACATTTTATAAGTATTCAAACATTTTAACACAATAATTCATATGCCATAACAACATTCATAACGAAAACAGCCAATTAAAAATCCTATTAGAACCATTTTTGACTTCTACGCGGACGAAGTTGCGGGTTAAAGCTAGTTAATAATAATGAGGAAAAAACGGCAAAAAAATCACAATTGTTGTATGGGAGCCCCCCTAAATATTTAATTTATTCTGTTTTTAGTATTTATTGTTATAGCGACAACGCTAACTCATCAACTGGGAAAATTTCAACTGTCTAGCTATCATGGCTCATGAGATACAGCCTGGTGACCATGTTTTCCCATTATGGGGACAAAGGGTAGGTCATAAAATTTCTTTACCGTTGTACCGATTGTACGTAAAAGCAATGGGGACAACGGTCAGTTAAAATTTCACGTATCGTAGTCTATTTTATTTTTTTAAATTTAGAATAAGCCAATCAGAGCTTCGCAAAAAACAATATTATCTGTGCTCTTGTCTTTGTTTATCGCCGCTCGGCTCCGCCGACGCATCCTTTTCGAGGTCATATGTACACATAGCACAGAACATAGTTACTAGTCATGAAATAATAATGTTTCAATATTATGCTAGTTTTAATTTTATATGTAATTGTAAGGGTATAATATTTCCTTTATAATATTTTCTCCTCACACCTGTACTTTTGAATCGTTTCATAAAATAACCTTACTTTTTCTCACTTAGGTATCATTTGATATAAAATATAATTCTCACTTAAAATTTTAACTCTATCGGGTAGTAATTTTAATTATTTCATTAAAATCCCGTTGTTCCCTTTATTCAGGACTGCATATGGGGCCAACGGAAAGTAATTTTAATTATTTTATTAATTTTCCGATGTCCTCGATAACATGGCAGGAACACGGACGATGGGGACTACGGGAAAACACTGGTGTAGTGACAGACAGATGGATGGACGGACAGCACAGTCTTAGTAATAGTGTCCCCATTTTTACCCTTTGGGTAAGGAACCCTAAAAACGGATTTTGTTACATAATAAGTAATTATAGTCTAATACCTTTGATTTGTGTAATACATAATTAACTTCAACTAAAGTGATGTACGAGTAGTTTCCGAATACCGATATACCCTACGAGTACATTGGTATCTATATTGTATGTCAGATGCCTATGTGCTATGCTATTGTTACGATCAGGAAATCATGCAGCGCTGCGCCTTTTCTATTTTTCACTATCTTTCACCCACTTAGTATCTTGGTAAGCGCAGGGCCGTTGGGTCTTATCATGGAGTCTTACTAACATTACCTAGCTATGCCTTCCCCGTACGGAATAAGATTAAGGCATTGTATACAATGCCTAAATTCAACACATTGCGGTAACATATGTAAAGTAAGACAGATTTATTAATGTTTAATACCTACACGTAACTTACGTTAGTAACAAATTGAGAATGGTTCCGAGGCTCAAGACGGTTCAATAGTAGGTTATCGATTGTGAGTGGAAATATCGAGCGGCGGCAAACTGACTGATCAGCCCGATTGAGCAGGACAATTGCCTTTAATGAAAGTAATTAACACGATGCGATCGGCCGATATCGATAGCGACCGGGACAGCCATACTCTGCGGACTCTGCGCGGGTGCCACCGGCCCCGACACCACAATGTACGCCTAAATCAACCTACCTACACACCAAGCTTAATTATAAAATAAATCTTTCTGATTCACTTGGAGCGTAATATAAAGAGAATGACATTCGAATGGGAAAGTAGAAGAAAAATAACAGGGTCTCTTCAACTAGTTCCCATGAGGACGTAGGTATACTTAAAAGTTTGCTAAGTTTTTTTTTTGTCGAAATGTAAGTAAACTTTCACGAAATACGCCGATTTAATACCAACACAAAAGGTTGCGCATCGAACACCGCCTATTTTTTGCTTACTCTGTTATGAGAATCGACCAAATCAGCTGATGCAGGTAAAGAAATTGTACAAGGTGTATTTCATTTAAAAACCATTGAGGCAAAGAAATTGTAACGTCTCGTGTGAACTAATTCTGTAGACCGATGGGAAAGTGAAGCGGGTGTTAGAAGATTTTACCCAACATTTGGCATGTCAGATAAACCTATCTACGTATGATTCTTGGAATGGAGCACCCACCCTTATTTGCCTACATTTTCCAATATCCGAGTGTGTAGATCAAGGTTACGACTGCATTTATCTTTTATGGGCGTTGTAAATCAAGAACAAATTTATAGATAAACCGGTATAAAGCTAACAGTACGACTTGTTGGTGTGTTTGTATAAGATATTTCACAGATATTTATATAAAAGTAAATAGCTAGAGTAAACATTACTTCAGCTATCTCATCCGAATTGTTCAAGGTTACTTGGATATTAACACTCTCCTGGCTTGAAAAGATATAGAAAAATGTCAAGGAATATTTACTAAGTGAACTTCATTCTTATCACAGTTGAGTATTAGAGTGTACCTATGCAAAGATTGACAGTGTTACATATTGAGCGTTCAATAACGATTGATTGCGAGCAATAATGTAATATCATGTGTGAGTGTCAGGTTAAATGGGCTATAGGTATGCGACGACAACGCCCTCAAGAAATGTATGGCCAGCGATTTAATAAGGCTGTCGAGCACGTGAGCCTGCTAGTTTAAAAATCCATTGCTCTTACCGGGCCGTAACACAAGTCACGTGTGCTGACTGAAACAAATTTTGGTCAAAGCATGATATAATGTCGCTAAAATATAAATCAATCGATGTCATAATCATGACAAACACGTTTGTTTACTTACCTGATTTCATTACATAAATTTTATTTTCAATTTCTGTTACGGCGGCGGTCTACTACTAGTATTAGAACCATAGATTTAAATGATGGTGACTAAATAATTACACCAAGGTAAGCTATATGTACGATGAAAACCAGGCCATGTAACAAAAACTCATTTCGGACAAGTGCCTCCTGGGATAAAGTTAGACCTACTAGGTACCTACTTAAATGTATTGACACTGTATTTCTAAGGCTATAAAACAAGCCAGTATGATGATAATCAGTAAACTTTACTAATGTATATTAATAATTACTATTCCCCATAAAAACAAAAACAGAAAAGTTATAGACTATTAACTTATTTGAGTTTCTTATTGCATATCTAGATATAAAAAGGTTTAATTTTAATTTGAGCATCTGCTTAAACTTCAACTTGTTCCATAGGATCTGTATTGTATAACGAAACTAAAACCACACCAACGAGGCAAAGTGAACAAGCAAGACAATAAAAAATGAAATCGAGTTCTTCGGAACATAAAAGCATTCCATATGGATCGATGAATGAATCGAGCCATCATTCTGAAACGAGCATTCGTTTTGTTTGTTTGTGCATCCTAATGAAAAAGCGCGTTGCTCTCTGGTGCACACCTGTTGAGGCGCCGAGGCCGTGGGATAAGGCAGGTAAAGATATGTGCAAAAACTTAAGATTGTACTTGCTGATATCAATTTTACTGACCGTTTAATTCAAAGATAGCCTTAGATTGAAAATATTCTCATAGTAATGTAATCGTGTTGTTGTTTTGGATCTGGTGTGATGTGATCTGTATATTTCTTGCAATACTCTTAATTACCTATGGTCACAGGCCATAAGATCCGTTGTGTGTGACCGCATCGATGTGTGAATTTAGTAGATATAGGTAAGTGTGTCTATCAATAAGTATTTAGTTTGACACAAATGAATAGTAAGTAGGATTAAAGATAAAAGTAATAAAGCACAGTCTAATTTTGGACTGCTTTGTTGATGTGTAATAACAGGTAGTAAGGGACAATAATAAATTAATTAGATCCAATATAAGAGCATGTAGTAAGAAGAGATTTGATACCAATCTATGTCAAATTTGATGATGATAATATTTGGAGAATCGTGATAAATCGAATGTTTGGATAGTAACAACAACAACCGACGTACTGTTAAGGAATTCAGATCGTTGGTGAGATTTTATTTTCGTTGCCATACAGGGGAAGAAACATAAAGAAAGCACGATACGCTTTATGTGTAGGCAGAGGCCCACTCAGTTATGTACGTTCCGTGTTTCAATTTTTGCCCATATCTGGCAGCGGTGGTGTGCCGCCGCGTGTAGACAGATTCAGATATGCTAAGAACGTGCAGCGAGGAGTGTTGGCTGCGCTCCTGAGGCCGCTGGCCGCTCCGTAGGCGTGAACATTGGCTTCGCCACTACTCGCGGTTTTGCCACAGATTTATGCACGTGTTGCCGACACTACCTGCAGTCACTACACTGCACACTTCCATATTAAACACTTTAAACCCACACCAAAATTCACAGGACATCTACCTTACGGACAATACATTCTTCTATTTTTCGGCGTTAACCTTTTTTTTTTGCATAAATACATTTTATCTGTCGTGCGTTTTCAGAACGTAGGTACCATTTTTTTCATTTATGCCACTATTGAATAATCAGGTATGTGTGATTTAGTGCGTTGTTGATTTTATCCACATTCCGCGCCGTTGTAAGTACTTACGTACAATACGCCGACTGGCGCAGTGCGAAATTCCATTAAAGCTTTTTGGATGGGAATAAAACGGATTTTTGAAAAAAATCGTCTTCGCTCTCGCGCAAACAGGTTATTGTTCGGAGGCTTTAAAGACTTGCTGTTTTGTTTCCAGTCACCGTGACAAACTGCCTTGTTTACCTGTGAATTTATTCTGCTATTTTTCGTGGTGTTCACATTAAGCTGTGTAACGCGATGCCTTTGTACATACTTATTACTTACTACAGAACAATGTATCAAAACAAGAAACATAAAGAAGGTGGAGAAGATGTTTAAAGTAGGTAGGTACATAATCTATATTTACACCCGTAAATGAAAATAAATCATCAACTAGTGGTTCTGTGTGAACAGTAGACCTCGAGAACTCTTATAACCACGAAGTTACCGATATCTTACGGTTTCCCTGGCTTAGCAAAGTCATTTAAGAGTTTTGACACCAACCTTTCAGTGAAAACACTGAATAAACTTAGAATTCTGAAATAAAAATAAATTAAAAAGATTCGCAGTATCATACTTTTATAAAAAAGCCAAAAGAGTAGATTATGCATCTACTCTTTTGGCTTTTTTATAAAAGCTACAAGGGGATGAGGTAATATTTTGAAGGCGAGGGCGCTACTTTGAATCCAGAGCGAAACAAAGGGTTACACAGTTGAATCACGAGCGTAGCGAGTGATTCTATGGTGGAATTCTGAGTGAAGCGAGGGATTCATGTATATCGCCCGAGATAAAAATATTACCTACTACTATTACTACTTTTCATCTCCATCTATAAAAACTACTTACTAGATTTCGTTCAAATCAATTTTCGGTGGAAGTTTGCATCGTAAAATGTACATCATATATTTTTTTAGTTTTATCATTCTCTTATTTTAGAAGTTAAAGGGGGGGGGGGGACACATTTTACCACTTTGAAAGTTTCTCTCGCGCAAACTATTGCGTTTAGAAAAAAATTATATTAGAAACCTCAAAATCATTTTTGAAGACCTATCTATAGATATAGGTGGGTTTGATGAAAAAAAAATGAGTTTCATTTCTAAGTATGGGGAACCCCCAAAATTTATTGTTTTTTTTTTCTATTTTTGTATGAAAATCTTAATACGGTTCACAAAATACATCTACTTACCAAGTTTCAACAGTATAGTTCTTATAGTTTCGGAAAAAAGTGGCTGTGACATACGGACAGACAGACATAATGAATCCATAAGGATTCCGTTTTTTGCCATTTGGCTACGGAACCCTAACTAGCAAATACAAAACAGATTATGAAAAAAAATAGAACACCTCCAATACCTAATAAGACTTTAACCGACAATTTAATACTAACCTTTGTTTGGTGTCATTTTTTTACAATAAATATTAAGAAATAGTTTTTCGAAGACCACCTAACTTACGATAAAATGTTCACTCATAACTTTGTTTGCATGGTCCTTCATATCTTTTTATTTTTATAATTTAACTTGATACCTATTCACTATTGACTTAAACTTACGAAAAAGTATTCACATTTACATCGCAATTTTTAATTATACTTTTTTATTTTTCCGAAGCGAAGAACATAAAAATGTTTATCTACATTCATCCATGTTCACGAAGATATGTATTCAAAATTTAAAAATCACGATGTCTGTGCCAATTATTTTTATTTTAAAACAAAATTCTTCTTTTTTTTTTTGCTAGACTGCAAATATTATTTTTGATCAATTTTCAAATTGGTTTCAATCCCTAGAGATTTTCTTTTTAATTTTTTAGTCCAGAAAGAATAAGCAACTTTTGCTTCAAATGTTTTGGGATGAAAACATCGTTTTTTGAGTATATGAGATAATAAATATGTCGATAAATGTTCTTTGGGGAAAGTTGTTTAATTTTACTCCCTTTCCCACTCCAAGTACTTAAACTTCTTTCATTTCAATGTATATTTAACTTATGTACTACATATAGTCTGTAGGTTTGACCTATATGGGAGTGAAGTTTATTACTGTGTAATCTGCTCATAAAGCCCTTTTATACCGCACATGTTATATTATTTAACTTTGAAATACTACTACTCCCCACCATTTTCGTACTTGTCATCCCATAGACTTGTATTTACGACATCATACTGAATGCGTTAATACAAAATATACAGAAAATCGATTTCTAGACAACTTTTGGGTGAATTGCTGTCTATAAACACGTTCAAGTTTATCGTATAAAAAAAGTTGTTCAGACAAAAAAGTTGTGCCGTAATAAGAATAGCAAAAAAGTCTAAAGACATTTTTGTTATCTTGTTTTTTAAGATATGTGATTTTTAAGTTTCGAGCCCCTTTACTTCCGTCATTTCTAAAAATTTCGAAAAACCTGGCTCGACAAAAATAAACTATATAATTACCGAACCTGCTCACAAAATCTCTTGAGAATCAATTTTTCAGGACAAAAGAATTTTCGGCCAGTTGAAAATGTGACGCTTCGGTCGCTCGGTCCATTAATTTACAGGTCATGAACAGGATTTATGCAACTATATATGAATAACATATCTTTGTTTGAAAGCATAGTAAATTCAGGACATACCAAAAATGATACCTACTGAAGTTCATTTAAACTTTTTTTTTATATTTTCTGAATGCTTTGAGTTTCTAAGAAATCACGTTTGCCCAAAAAGTTTAAAAGTTTTGCAGACATTCTGTTTTTCTCATCTCTAGATTAGGTACACGGTATACATAGAATACTCCAGTGATACAAGTGGACGAGATATTGTTTACCTGTTTGTTAGTAAGGTTGTTCGGGGTCAGAGCCCGCGTGAACTCTCGTCACGTGTCCTGTGTTCACGCAGAAGTAGATTGTGCAACCAACCCACCTAGTGCTTAGCGCGGCGGCGGCGTCTCGGCCGATGCTGATTCAATGCACTGTAACGCAGAACGATCGATCAATACATCACGTTTCTTCAAACGTGTTGCCTTAGGTATTTATTGGTATCGATTTAGCCAGCCAAAATGTGATAACTACTCATTTTTTGCGAATAAAGATTCGAAGTAAGCATCTTTCGATGTCTGAATGTTGGGGTTTAATACTTACTAAAATATTGTTTTGTTGATTAATTATCTTAGGTACTTAAGAACTAAAAAAGAGAAATAAAGCCTCTTTTGTCACAGCTTATTTATGTCCTCCTTGCTGGTGTGGGAGAATAGTAAAAACTAAAAATTCAAAATCTGCCAACTACTTTTCGGGCAAGAATCGGAATCGGCGATGCGGCTAAGCAGCAACCCATTACTATTTTCTATTTTATTAGGTACTTCGATTCAGTTTTTCACTTCAAGCAACATTCCATAGGCCTGTTTGTTGATATCGGCCCGGAAGCACACAGGCTTTTGTAGAAAAATTCGCACTCCAAACCCTAGAGTTTTCCGATCAGCCGAATCCTACAGGCAGTAAGTAAATATCAATTAACTGAGATTACAAATAGCATAGAAAATTAAGCGTATTATGACAAAAAATATATTGATGATGTTGATTTTAGCATATTATCACGCAATAGTTGATAAGGGTGTGATCAGATTGGGATGTGTTGTTAGAAAGTGTGTTATTTCGATAACGCACGTCCAGCAACGTGCGGATGCGGCGGCGATAAGACAGTCAACCTGTCTGCTTATCGACTGTTTTCTGTCAATAATCCCTATGGAAATACTTCGATAAAGCTTTTTTTATAAATGCTCATGCTCACATTATGTACATGTATGGACATCTGACGAAGATGATAATTCAAGCAATATTATAGCATATACAGCCTCTTTAAAGTAAATTTACTTTACGTTTTCAATCGCTTCGTTTCGTTTAAATAACTAAACTAAAACTATTTTACGATATGTACTTTTAGTTCATGCATATAAACCTATACTAGGAACACTTAGCGAAATAGGTTCAAGCATTTGAAAGACTATAAGTACACGGAGAGAAAATTCTAGTTTAGGTAACCAGAATAAAGTTAACTTAACCAGATTGTCGTGTAATATATACGACAACTAACTACTTTGTTGAGTTTACTACAAAAATCTGGTAGTAATTTATAAGAATATCTAGCAAAGTTAAACGTTATCCTTGTACACATAATTAAAATTTGTGTATAGTGCACAAAAATCTATCTGTATCCCTTACACACCTTCTTTTTTTAAAATATACCATAATTGGTATCGTTCGTAACACCATGCTTTATTTTGGAGATAACCAGATTTTTTGTAATGACTAGAAGAATATTTAGTAACGACTAGTAGATTATTATAGTGACTATTACCAAATTTAGTGCAAATATTACTAAGTTGAAATTTTATCGAACTGTATATTTTTTGCACTTTACTACTTTTTGTGCGTTGACTACCAACATTGTGGTTAGCTATTATTACATCAAATGATTGAGTTTACTATAATAAGAATTTAATATTGTTTAGTTTACTATATTTTTTTAGTAATTACAGCAATGTTTTATATTTCGCTATACAATATTATGAGGCTACCTGAATTTCACGGGGTTCACTGCTGCCCCCATTTGAAATATATTATTTGAAAGGAAACGGAAATATCATTTAAAATTTTGCCTTGATCAAGCCCTAGATAACCTATTAGACTATTATAAGAACCTGTTCTTATTTTAAAATACCTCCTGAAATTCAAGTAGCCCCATAATATTGTAAAGCGAAAAATAAAACATTGCTGTAATTACTAAAAATACAGTAAACTAAACAATATTAAATTCTTATTATAGTAAACTCACCTAGTGATTTTTCAATTTCAGGAAACCCTAATTTTGTATAAGTATAATGAAGGCATAGTTAACAATAGTTTGAAATAAAACATAACATTAAATGTTTGTGAGTTTATATTCATGTAATTTAAAAATTAACAGGGTGGTCTTACATGTTAAAACGCCCCTTATATTGAGAATATGTCCCATGTCTAGATTTCTTCTCACCCTGCTGCTGCTAGCGGGTTGTTAACTCGTTTCACTGGTTTAGATTTTTTTGAATACGCACGCGGTCCCCTACTCGTCTAATCAGCTCTTTACTCACGTCCGTATCCAGGAGACCAGGAGTGTCTAGATCTATCAGCTCTTTGCTCACGTCCGTATCCAGGAGACCAGGAGTGTCTAGATCTATTTTGTTCTCTGAAAATAAACAACATTTCATGTACTCATGTAGTTAGACGCGTACCTCTACTATTCGAGTTTTGAGTCTAGTTATACATGTAGTACATACTCGTATCGTCTTTGAGGTCCTGCCAGACATCCCTTTCGCTTCATCCGCATTGATAATGATATATAATTTTACTGGACGATGTCGATGACTGGACGTAATAAATAGTATGCATAATCATAATAACTTTCAGCAATTTCTTCCAGGAATTGGTAAGAACCTAGTACTTAGCCAAATAAATTTTATAAAACTTACCGGAAAAAATAGGTATGACTCGGCCAACTGCCAGGATTCCAATAATTTTTCAATGTCCTTGTTCTTTTCCTGATTTTTAACACTTCTGTAACTAAACTCTTTATTATTAAACTAAATATTTGTCACAGCAAACATCTCTGCACGCGCACGCACTGCTCCAAAAGATAAAATGATAAACATGGCAGCCAGTCGGTGTTGCCAATCAAAGTTCAAGCAATCCATACAATATATTTACAAAAGAAAACAATGTTTCGTTTGATATTACGATCCACATGTTACATACAAGTATACAACATATTATGGTAACTAAATCTGGTAATCAGTACTTTACGAATTTAGCTTATTTAAACAACTAAAACAATTGTTAGTACTTGCGTTATTTTAGAGAAAACATAGATATTGTATTGTTTAATTAACAGCTAGCAACAATAAACAAATTATGAGGTAAACAGCACTATATGAATCTAGCTTATTTAAACAGCTAAAACAATTTTTGGTACTTGCGTTATTTTAGAGACAACATAGATATTGTATTTTTTAATTGACAGCTAGCAACAACAAACAAATTATGGGGTAAATAATACTATATGAATCTAGCTTATTTAAACAATTAAAACAATTTTTCGTTACTTGCGTTATTTTAGAGACAACCTAAATATTGAATTGTTTAATTGACAGCTAGCAACAACAAACGAATTATAAAGTTATACTTTACAATTATCGAAATTTTCTTTCTACAATAATAAAAAGTATTTATAAATAGCTTTGAGTATTGTTTACTAAAATGTGTTTACTATAATATTATAGCATTCATTAAAATACGATTATTTGTTGTTAAAAGTCAATACGGTAAATTTAACTTGATTCTGTTTCTTTAAACTAGAATGAAATTTACAATATGTTCTGGTAGTATTGTTAAAATAATTTCTTTCCGTGTACTAGAAAATGTAATTTGGTATGGGTATGTATTTTAATCATGCCAAAAAAGTGGTATAATAAAATATTTTAAAATATTTTTTTTAGGATTTTTTAGGATTAGCTCCCATACAAGTAAAGTAGGAGTCAATTTTTTTTCCTAAATAACCCATCGTGTGCCGGTGAAAAGTTCTTACAAAAATATAGTGAGCTTGTGAACATCACTTTTCGATTTAGGGATCCGTTTCTAAAATATTTGGTTTTATATTGCAAATTTTTGTTAGAGTCAAGTGTCCCCCATCTATCTAGATGGAGGACACTTGACTCTAACAAAAAAATATTATTTAAACGGTTATATACATGGACATGTGAAAAAAATCACAGCAGTAGTATATATAACGAAGTTTAAAGGAAAACTATCAGAGCTAAGTAGGGTTTACAAATTAAAAACTTATAAGAGACTGACTTATAAAATGTACTCGGAAAAGAAAAAGTCCATACAAATTCAATAGAAAATTAGTTTTTAGACGTTTTTAGTGGCGTAAACTCAAAGTGTGCATTTACAAAAACGGAACCCTACACTGCGCGTGGCCCGTCACGCGCTTGGCCAATTATTGTTTTTTAGAAACTCAAATCAACTAATGCATGGTAATAACATGTTTTCGTATTTCGCTTAATGTATTCCTTGGGAAGGTTTCTTAAATATTATGGAGTCTGTCCTAAAAAAAGTTGCAGTTATAAATAAGTACTTTATCTCTGTAATGTTGCATAGGTAAGTATCAATATTTTCTATTAAATCACATAAAATTCAAGAACAACTTGCTTGCATGCACCTATTTACAAAAATAGTTGCCTAAAAATTAAAAGATTGGAATTATTTTCACCTGCTGTTTTTATTATATTGCTACATACTTGGGTTTACCATATTACAAGAAAGTTGCACCCAAATAATGTTCTTAGCGAGAACCATAAAGTTGGAGTTGGCTGGAGGTCGTCATCGTATCGTAAATCGTGGTCCAATTTGTTTATAGCAATTGCGGGCCTCGGCGGCAGGTACTGACAATGACATTGGCGGTTGGTTACGTATCGTCGACCACCGGACACAGTTTGTTTGCAATATATTTCGGTGGTGTACTGGACTGGCGAAAGTTTGTTTACATAGCACATTGGCTGGGATGTACATTAATAAATATAAGCGAAGGTCGCGATAAGTGGGCCGATGGCGCGGCACATCCTGCCGCGTGGCGGGCACGTGCGCGCAGGATGTGCATATGCATTGGGACTCCCTCCTATGTAGTCGAATTGTATACAAAAACTACCCGATCCAATAATTTACGGCTATCGTATGACTTAATTGCTATTTTAACTTCATAGACTCTTTTATTCATTTGGAACGTGAATATAATAAATAAACCATAAAAAGATTTGAGCGTCTTATCTGCAGAATTATCGCCTCATCGCTCGCACTTCCTCTTCATGTCAGCGAGGTCACGGATAATATGATATATTATATTCATGAATTCGTAAAGGTATTCTATTTTTGGTACGAGAGATAGTCGTAAAGCATGACAATTTACAATTGAAAAGCGGTTACGAAAGTGCAACATAAGAAAGAATAATTCTTTCCTGGTGTGATAAACGGCGACATTCATAAGGTGAAGAAAAAAATTAATTCGTGAATTCCTTAAGTTATTGGCACAAAAGGGGAAAATTTAAGACGTGCCAACTCAGACAATGCGAAGTGGTGTTAATCTCACCGCGATCAATAAACTCTCTGATTACACATTCATGGAATACTGCGTTCTTCGCGCTCGCGGCCCGGGAGAGCCTACTTTGTACAGCCTTCGTAAACCGCAGCTTAAACTGCCCATTTTTTATATTACAGTGTAAGTAGGATTTGCAATGTAACGCGAATGTTAGTGGCCCTCCGCCTACTTCTTCTCTTGCTGTATACTTTATATCAGGGTTTTTGGTGATTACGGCTCACACTGCACAACACATACAAACGGTATTATGTCATGTGGTATTATGACAGGATCAGTAATAATTATTTAATAACATATAATAATGATGATGTACTGTGTAATGATGACCTACTTACCTAGATAGACAAACAAAGTGAAAGGGTAAAAAATCCATTATAAATAATAATAATAATAATAAATATAATAAAAATTGTTTATTAGGTAATTAGTGTAAGTTTTCAACGCAGTTGATGAAATCTCCTTTTAGGCAAAAATATGCCTGTGCCAGGAGGCTCCGCTCTTTGATAACAATTGTTCATTTAACCTAATAATAAAACTAGTTAGTTTTAGGTTGTTTTTCTTAAATAACTTATGTACATAAGGCTATAACACAGTAATATATTTGTTTCAGTATGTATGTATTTATATCACTATATATAGATTTAATGACAAGTGTCAATCCAAAGCAAACCACACTTCGAACCCATACCTGCATCAGCGACCCCGTCAAAAGTATACCCATTATATCTCTATTTACTATAAAGCTACACTTACCACTCACTGACTGACACACTGATTGACATATTTGTTTGACCTGTTCCCAAATAGTTGGGGTGATGGTTTATGGTGGAATGTATAGGGATTTGAGGGTCGAGTACCAGAAAAATCTTCTCCTCCCTATCCGCAGGACCCCCCCCCTCTTCCCCCTAAGTAACTAAGCGAAGCCTGAGGCCGAAAGCCGAAGGCTGAGGTCACCCGCGAGGCCGCAGGGCGAGCTGCGTGGCGAGGCCGTAGGCCGAGCCACTCGCACGAAACGCTGAGCGGATTTTTTTACTTTTTTTTAATCCAACATGGTCGCCATTTCTCAAATGCAAACTATATAGCTGAAACTCAAAATTCTTAAGTTTTTTGGTTTGCGGAGTTCGAATCTAAACTTGTTTTTCGTGTTTCCCTTACTGACTGCAGTTTTTACCCATTTTCTCAACTGAACATGTTACTTAGCCTACCTCAACAGCTGCACGAAAAATCGCAGGCTGCTTTCAGCTCGCGCAACGCCCGAAAAGCTAGTTATATATTATACATATCTAAATAATATTTTGGTTGCTAGACTTGTCTGTAATGAAACAAACTTATGAATTTTTGAAACAAATATGACACAGTTACGAGACAACATTTTACGTACCTACTTCCTACCATAAAGTGGTAATAATGTTAGTATGAAAACACATTGTTTTAAAAACCTGATAATCTGATATGACCAAGGCAAAGATCAAGTTATGTGTGACTTATCAGTTTGGAACAATGCTTTATTCTCAACACGTCTCATATTAGAAATCACTCATTCGTAAATATGATTATAAAAAAAAACTAAAATTGGTGTCAATACAATATGTAAGCTCGCGAATGTTCAAACGACGGAGTACTAATTCTACTAATAAGTGTTAAAGAACATATTTTTTAACACTTATTAGTAGAAAAAGGTATGATACCTTATAAAATCAGTCACCCAGCACCCTGACATAATTAATTTTACTTACCTACTAAAAGTTTAACATATCACGTTACATACTAAGATAGCTCGTATGAGGTGGGTACTCGTATACCTAATATGTGTCATAGTTAATCAATTAAATATAAACACAAAGAGTGTGTCACACACAAAAGGAATAGAGATGATCAGATGACGAAATTCATTTCATTGCGGCTGGCGTTTTGGGACATATGGGTCAACAGACGCATAAAAGGCGGCCAACTGATCCAGATAACCTAAAAAATGTGGCAGCTGACCGTTTCCTATACACTGCCGTTAATTGTTCGAGGCCGGCCGAGGTGACACGCACCAAATTGGCGCATCTGTCTGAACATCGAGGCCCGTGGCCGGTGGCGAGGCGTCATCTGCACACCATTAGACAAAAGGAACCGAAAACATCGAAGTGGGCTAGTTAGCCATAAAAGAATAAACAAAAGAAGATGGTGATTAGGTATAGGTTTTGATTGGAGATCAAAACTTAAGGATGTTTGTTTTACACTTTGTACTTTCGTCCATCACGTCCAAACTAATCTTACATTAACACAAGCGGTATGTAAACAAAGAAAAAATGATAATTTCATGAATTCATTACTGAATAGATTTGAAAACTACGGTTGCAGGGAGAAAATGCTTTTAGTTTAAGTCCGCCATTTGTTAAAAGTATAGGTATTTTTACTTTGGAACAATAAAAGTGTAACGAATAAAACAATTTAGTTATAGATTGTTGTGAATATAAGTAATTTATTACATTGCATGTTTACAAAAGTACCTATATTACCTTAATGTTATTTTTACCAGCTTTTATTTAACTTGCAATGTATCTTGTATGTATGTTGTAGGTATATTAAGGTCAAATCTTGCAACTCAATTTTCAACCAGTTAACCTCAACCGATTAAGCTGAAAATTTTGCATACTTGTGTAAGTCGGATGACAATACAATATAATGGAGTCAATGAGCTGTTTTGATGATGGAACCGGCACATATTCGACGAAACGTAATTCTAAAACAACGTAGCCTCATTAAGTAGGACTCGTTTGATTTCTCTTGACGAGCACTTTATGCTAGACGATGCCTAGTGTCTGATCATTGAGACGGAAGGAAGTCGATGGAACTCACTAATAAAATGACGCAACTCTATTGAGTTAAGGCTTATTTCATTTGTCATCATAAGTACTTTGGCATCACAATAAAAGCTTGTACAAAAAGAAAAAAAAATCAAAAAGCTTATTGAAAGTTAAGCTAAATGTACATACAACACGGAGGCTTTTAATCTTAATAAGTAAGTAAGTCACAACGCAGATGTACCAACTGTTATATCCCTACAAGTCCTACGACAACAATATAACAAGCATACTTAGGTACTACATGTATTTATTTCAATTATTATTTAAATAAGTCTTTATCTATGTCACAGATTGTAACATTTTCGTAAGTAAGCTAAGCATCATAATGGTTACGTCGCTATGGTTTTTTATCAATGACATTTCAAAATACGTTAGTCACTTTATAGGTAACATTAAAAGAAACTCAATAAACAATCAAAACTTCGAAATTGAATAGGAATAAAGCCTTTTCTTATAACCATGTGAATGAAGTTAATAAGCCTTTCTTCGGTTGCGAGCCCACGGAATCGAGCTCCGATCTCACGCCGTGACAAAGTCTCCAGTTTGACACATATGACACTCTGTAAAGTTGATGCCGATGACACATCTTGGTTCCTCATCGCCCATTTGAACCGGGTGACTATAATAAATGATAATCTCCTGTGGCACGTTATCGTTTTATTATTTTACAATAGCTTACTAACATCCTTTAGATATCAATCCGAATGCTTTTCTGTAATAGGCATAATGGTGTTAACTCTTTATTACATCTTAGAAGTCAGGTCCGCTGTATCGGTCGAAGTCTATTTTAAAGTAAGTAGGTATACGCAAAAACTAGGAAAGGGTTTATAAATCAATACACTGACGATGGTCAGGTAATTTTGGAATAAATAGGTACTTAACTAATTATAGTAATAATTATTTTTTGTTATAAAACATTTGGTTATGTAGTTACAAAATATTTTCAAGATTAATAGATAACTGTGTATGGATTATGTGTAGTGTGTGTGTGCTTATATTAAGTCTAGCATAAACATAAATGTTTTGGTATAAAGACTAACTTCTTAAATTCTAGCCTCCCGTTTTCGTATTTCACTAGCTATTTTTTATTATGAAAGGTAAAATGTACTAACTAGCTATTGCTGAAAAATATTGACATATTATATATGAAATGGAAGATTTATTCCGTATATCAATATAAATCAATATTTTTAGAATAAAAAAATACCGACCTATAAGCGCGATGGTTAAGTTATATCACACATGCACCTTCATTACACAAAAACTGCCTGAAGACACAAATAAACGAAGAGCACCGACCGTAGAGCACCTGCTCGCCATTCAACTCCGAAGCACGTACAATGAGTGAGACCTATTCAAATGTTAAACAAAAATTGCTTTCGATAGACAGCAGCAGCTCTATATTGAATTAAATTGAAGGAGGAACAATGCTCTTCGTCATCTCTACCTACTTTCTATATGAAAGACAACAAAGTTCCTCCTTTTGAGGATCCGCTGACAAGTGAACCTTTGCACAAAGAAGATAGACGGTTGAGCCCGCACCATACCGTACAAAGGTCAATTAGGCCGGAGATCACCTTACATCGCTCACAGCCTACGACTTTGATTCTGTTGTCACAGATTAGGTACTTTTTATTTTGTTACAGAAATAACAATTGAATAAAACCCAAAAATACAATGTTGGATTTTATGCAATTGTTATTTCTGAAGTCTGTACAATTTTGTATCATCATCATCATCAAATCAGCCACAGTCCACTACTGGACATAGGCCTTCCCCAAGGTTTTCCGATTTTGTATCGTTGGTCACTTAACTATTATTTCGGTCAACTCAACGTTACTATGCTTACTTTTGTACCTTGGACATGCCACTAAAGTCGGTCGAGCCTTAGCCCAGATGACCTAGTGTTGTCTTATTGACTCTAGCAGTATCTTTAATACGCAGAAACTCTTGTACATGTAAGTATAGGTTCTGTTAAGTGACGGAGGCCTGCTCTGTCAAAAGCCAAGACGCGGTATGCCTCAGAATACTCTTTTGTGAGTCGACGACGCCGAGCATTATCGCGCGATCTGGGAGCGGAGATGCTCCTCATAATGCGTCCAGATAAACCCGCTTTGTGTCGTGTGCTCTCTATAACAAGAATATTCCATGAAAGGAGCTAGCTACGCAACAGGTACATGCCCCTGCGATTATCTCTTAGTTCAGATGACGTGTGGTTGATTATTTTCAATCTAGCGGTTCTACTATCATGTCGAGCTTATTTTTAACTTTCTTAAAGGCAGACTACATGCAAATATGGTCTGAAGACTCTGAAGAGATAAACTTTATAGAGACATTGCCTAAGTACAAGTATGTAAGTAGAAGGTAGATATTATTTTAAAAATACTTAGGGCGCATTCAGACAACAAGCACACGCCTAGCCCATGCCTAGCGCGCCTTTAACACATCAATAGAACTCAAATTGCATTTACCGAAGTCCAATCGGGGGCGAGCGCCGAGCGGGCGCAAGGTGAAGGCAAGGCGAGCGCGTGGCGTAGGCGAGGCCTGCGCGTGTGGACTTCGGTGCATGCAATTTCAGTTGCATTAATGTGTGATACGACTCAAATTGTTTACAGAACATTTCAAAAATGGCAAAGTGCGCTAAGCGTGCCCTAGGCGTGGGCTTGGCATGCGTGTGTCGTCCGAACACGCCCTTAGACTACTACTAGGTTACTATTAGGCTCGTAGAAAAGTTTTGACAACAAGCAAAGGGCTTATATTCTTCGCATCAAAAGTTATGTTTAAGTGTGTAAAATGAACATGCTAGACATAATTTTTCAAAATTAAAAACCGTCTTTTACACCAAACTACACAACTGATTTTTTTATAACATTTCTATGACCATCTCATAATTATGCCCTACTAAACAAAAAAAGAATTTTCCAAATTGGTCCAGCTAGACGTCGTTTATGAGCTGCTTAATATATCTAAAACCGGCGAAATTAGGCCCGCCGCGAGGCGTGGCACGGCGCCAGTCAGTAGGTTTAAAAAGGTAAAACGGCGGAAAAGCAACAGAGTGCAGCACAGTTTTAAGGTTGAGTTTGTTTATAAGGTATTTTTCCTCGCAAGTGTGTTGAAAAACGTCGTTGACAAACGTGCGGATATTGGTAAAACACACTCGGCTCCATTACACCCTCGCCTTCGGCTCGGGCTGAAATTTAGCATCGATATTAATGCGTTATGGTGGTATAACACAACCACCATAACGCACTAATATCGTTATGTACTGTGTTATTTCACTTACGTTTACAAATCGGTTTATAAAATCAAATTTATTAGACAAAATATATTTACCTACCTAGGTATTACTTTATTACTTTTAAGTGTTTTATTTTAATGACTGAAGGATTGTTAGTCAGTTATATAGAATTATACAACAATTTATCGACGTAGCTGGTCGAGTGATGCAACCGGAGATCTGTTGCACACGCATATGAATCAAGCTTGTTGTGACTGGTCGCATGCGCCGCGACACGTTTGGGAGCTGAATTAAACAATCACGGCTGACTCATAGTACCGGTTGCCTATAAAGACAACAGAAATTATCTTTGTCTAGTTTATTCCTCAGACAAAACGTCATGTAACTCTGATAGCATATTTCAAAGTTGTTTTAAACCTTAAGGTACTGCTACATTTTAGTATCTTAAGTTCTATTGTCACTGATAAATTGTTAAATAACACTAAACAAACTTATCTTTACCGCTATCTCAAACGACTGGACATTTATTAACTTTCGTAATGGTGCTAACAATTACGAGTGATACATTTCTATAAAAAGTTAAAGATCATTAATCTTAGTAAAATATTGAGCATACCTTTCCATTTATTTGCTAGTCCTTTTTTATGGTGTAATTTAACTATACAGTCAGACAATTGGGCGTTTTATAAACCGCACATTCTCTCAAAAATCATCGCTGCATCCTCTTTAATCCGTTGAGTAAACGTCTTAAGAAAGCGGAGCGATTTGCGCAAAACGTATTGTTTGTGAGAATGTGTGTGGTGTGGTGCATGCAGTGCGGTACCTGCGGCGGGCAATATGGAGCATGCGAAAGAGAGGGCCACCAACGAGGCCGTAACAAAGGAGCCCGCGATCCCATTCTCGCAATCCGCGATGCAACCCTAATAACTTACAGCCTACCCACTGTCTCTACTGCCGGATATTTCAAGCTCTCCTTACTATTTTAATACAGGAATGAAATAGTACAGAAGTCAAGCGTTAGCATAAAGTTGTATCTAGTAAAGAATAGCGCTCATAGCCCGGAATCTCAAAACAAGTGAAAGTAGCCCCGCGCAAAACACGCTATCAAAAAATAATAAAAGACTGAAAAATCTTAGACAATGAGACTGTTACTGAAAAAATCTCAAAGAAATAAAAGCCATTTGAGACGGTTTCTTTCATAAAAATGAACTTATTAAGGTTATCCTTGAAATGAAAGAGATATTACATTCCATAATACAGATATATACCTGTATTATATAATCTAAATACCTCTCAGACTTTGTTTTTAGCTAAGGTAATTTAATTGAATTTTCAGCGTAATTTTAGTTCTACGATTAAAATAATAGATAGGTACAGAGACCATACTTACATCGTTTCTGAATTGGCCTGCTTTAAATTTGCTGGAGGGTCCATATTGTCAGGAGAGTGGGTTGGGGATAGGAAAGGAAACAACAATCCTATTGAAAGGTACCTTTATTTACAACTAGGTACTCACAATTGACAGCGTCAAGTCCTCTTTGCACTCCAACTGTCACTTCACTGTCCGGCCCGCGGAAACGTCACAGCACTGACACGCTCGCGGAAACGTCACTGCACTGTCACACGCACGGAAACGTCACTGCACTGTCACACGCGCGTAAACGTCACTGCACTGTCACACGCGCGGACTTCACTGCACTGAACACTTCACTTTTACTCACTACTTCACTTTACTCACTGTTTCAATTTACTCACTACTATTTCTTTTCTCTTTTCTTCCTTCTTCTTCGGATTTCACTTTCCAACTAAACTGCCTCAGGTGGCGCCTTGTTCCGTTTATATACCCCCGAATTCGAACAAAATCGTATCAATGTTCGAAACTCAAATTACTAATTTTCTATCGCCTTCTCTCTCACTCATTTTCTGTCCCGTATTTTCTTTTCCATGTAGTCTAGTATAATCTAGAAACTTCTTTCAAAACTTCAAAAACACTAAGTGGCTGTGATTCGAACCAGCGGTCTCTAGATTGACAGTCCATCGCTTAGACCTTCAGTTGAATTCTTTTTGTTCGAATTCGTGACGTTGACAATGTCATTCATCTCCTTACGCGACAATATTATAATTTTTCTTCACTATAATGCGTACACTACACAGTTTTTTAGTTTCATATCTGTATTATAATCAGTTTGGGTTACTATTTAGTGCTGCAGTAGTTGCACCAATAAGCAAGGCTATGCGATCTGTGTATTCTATAATTTTACATTATGACTGTTACTCGAAGATGCTGAGATAACAAAATGAAGGCTCTTATAATCGCTAGTCGCTACACGCAAGGCAGTATCTCCTACATGGTCGGAATTTATTTGATAGCTGGTAGATGGTAGCCATAAACATGCGGCGGAAATTGTAGCTATGTCTCAATTAGAGCACTATATACTGTTGGACACTACGCGGCCACTGTAAAGACAATATATCTTTTTTGTTAACTCTGTAGCAAACTACGTCTTGGATATTTATTATTTAATAACTAGTTTGATTTCAAATAAATATTTAGGTTCATAGCTTAATGATTATAAATTGATTAATCTTTTTTTCAAATAAAATGTCTAAAATATTAAGTACGTATGGAATAAATGTAATGTGTAGAAATCGGAGAAAACTACATACTTGAGACCTTTTTAATTTTGGATCATGGGATCCTTCAGCCTATTAAAATTAATCTCTAAAATTGGCCTGATATAATTGGGGTTATATTATATTTTTATATTTATATTTTATATATATATATATATATATATATATATATATATATATATATATATATGTATATATATACATAAATAAAGAAAAACTATAAGGTTGGACATTAATACAGTGGACTCCCGAATATGGCCGAAGGAAAAGAGGTAGGCCCCGGAAGGTGTGACGATTTGCGACAGTTTGAAAGGGAATGGTTGGAAGTGGCACAGGATCGAGATATTTGGAAGGAGATGGGCGAAACCTTTGCCCAGCAGTGAAACAGTAGAGGGTCATAAAAAAATAAAGAACCATTTGATCTTACATTTGACAAAGTGATTCCATAGCAGAAAATGCTTGACCCTGACATGTTGACCTACCTACCTCAACGCTCCGCTTATAAGGCGTGCAAACACAAAACAAACAAAATCGGCACCTTTTCCAATTTATTTGAGTGAGTATCCATTGGGAATACCTTACGGATAATCTAAGTTTAAATTTAAAGTTGGATAAATAAAACATAGTGCGGAGACAAATGAAAATGTTATTTTGAAGATTTTATAATGTGAATTGATTATTAGGGTTGCGCACAAAAATGAAAAAACGGATGTAAGTCCGTCCGTCTATCACAACCAATTTTCAAGGTTATTAGAAAATTAAAAAATAATATTGCAAAACTTACTGTATCATATACCAAATGAAAGGGCGCGTTATGAGGAGCTCAAATATATTTTTGTTATTATTGTAAAATAAATAGTTTTGATTTTACTTATGAAAGAAAACTAAAATTGACCATTCCCCTCCACTTATCTCCGAAACTACTGCCTAAAATTAAAAATACAGAATATAGTTCATTGCTTGCAGATTACAGGAAAACCTATAAGAATTCCATCGATGAAAAATAGAGTGGTAAACTCAATATAATACGTTCACTTATGGAAAATAGTTCACAACTAGACAGCGCTAATAGTAGTTACTTCGCGTCTTACTGTGAGGATTTCACATGTGATATAATAAAAACATTTGACTTTGGCATTGTACAGAACCCTCTCCATGCGAGTTGGCCGGTTTTTTATTTTACTTCAAATTAGATTATTATTTTAGGAATCTAATATACGAGTAAACCATCATTAATCTTAGTGTACCTAGGCCTTTATTTTGTCATATATATATATATATATATATATATATATATATGACAAAACTACATTTTTAGTTGTGTTGCTTATAGCACCATTTACTTTTCATATGACGCTCAAACTGAAACATCTTATTAGCCATCGTAAAACTTTACCTTTTTTTTGTACTTACGTACTGTTTACATTGCAGTATTGGTGTGGCACTTCAGTAAATTTAATTTACTATAATTTACTTATGGCTTCTGAAGACAATGTAGAGTTTAGTTTGTCATAAAAATTTACTCGTACCTTCCTGTACCATGATCGATGAGATAAAGTTGCTTACGATTAAAGCCTCACACACCTCACACAGTAGACCACTTTTCAACTCTAGATCCTAATTGAATAAAGAGGTAAACGTAGAAGGTTTACATATATTGATTTTTCGGAGATATCGTACTTATAAGCTGATTATAGGATTACACTTATTTACATTTAATAATGTGATAGAACTAACTCAACAATCAATAAAAATGTAAGTAGAGCAACTGATGCGGTAATTGGACTCTGGCGCAGCATTGATTTCACTGTTTCTTCGGCAAAGCATCGATTATGGCGAGGTTGCGCAATGGCCTATGTTGAGTGCTTGAGCCGAACCCGGTACTCGATGCGGCGGGTTATTCTGAAACTGATTACCTGAATCTAACTACAAAGATTATTTTTTTGATTATTCTACTTAAACGGACGTGTCATCTATCTTTGTGACTCAAAATAGATACTAAAAGAAACGATCTTCCTTCAGTTTAAGACTGTACATCTAAAAAATATTATATTTTTTAGATGTACAGTCACATGCAAAAAATATGGTGGCCAGTACTAGTCAATACAGGAATAATGATTGCCCCCATGAAGCAGATAATTTTTAAAGGTACAACAAGTTTTAATAAACAAAATAGGGATGAAGATCCGTGTAAACAGTTAGCGAATAACTCGATTGAGCCACTGTGCAAATCGGTCCAATGATGCAAGTGACTCGATTAGAAAATGAGATGGCCCGTGCGATATTTGAACTCGATTGATTTGCTTACATAATCGGGGCCGGAAACAATGCCAGCGCTAAATTACATTACAAACAACAAAACTAATCGTAGTTTTGCAAATGTATTTGTTGACTAATAAAAATAGCTAGTCTTTTTATAGCCATGCTCGATTCGCTCGTCTTAGCAGACTGAATTTAATTGAGATGTTCGGCATACCTACAATTAACACTTACGTTTAATAAATAAATTGTAGAGGAAGTTTCTACGTACTAATTTATATGAATTATTGGACAAAATTACATGGCGGTTACAACAAGCAAATAAAAACTCAGCTTAGAGATACGAGTTTCAAATAAAATACAATGATAAAATAAATCATTAATAATTTCACGAGTTTAGGAACAAACCACTAGAGACAAAGTACTGCTACGGTTAAGTCCTGATACTTTCTTATTTTTTATCATTACTTAATAAAAAAATTAATCATGTATAAAATGAAATTTAATTTCGGCCTTGGCGATAAGGGCCGCCTAAGTATATCTGGTATACATTATAATATTTTAAATGCTACTATTATGTGATTTGGTGTTATAAAGTGTTTTTAATTACTTACCAAACAAAACTAAAAGTGTTTTTAATACCTATTTAAAAAGATCAGCTAAAATAGTACTTACGTAAACATGTCATGTCAGGAACTAAAATTCAAAAGACATATGTTGAGGAGCTCCTGTTAATTTATCCACGCGATTGAAATAGGAAGCGAGCATTATTCAAGCAGTTAAGAAAAAAGTACGGGGAAGGTCAAGAACATGTGGTTCCGATATTTTTGAATTCTGTGAGGGGAACAAGCTGCGACGAGGTCAATGCACTGCTTCACGAAAAGAGGGTTGTCACCGGTGCGTCGGAGAATGTCGCGTCGTACGTGAGATTGTAAAGGAGAGCCGACTCAGGCACCTCACACCCCGCTATGCGCGCGCGCAGGTGAGGGGTTGCTTCCCAACACGGAGGGGCTTTCTAACTTAGCCGAAAATAAACACCGACTTATCTAATCGCGGCTAAATCTAAAAGTCATTTATCGAATTATATAACAATTAATTTTGTTTCCAAAATAAAACAGTTCAAATTAATCCATTTTTCGGTCTGTATTTAATTGCAGTCAATAAATTGCCTAATAGATTGGTAAAATGTCACAAGTCCCCATTTTGCAATACTATGTGATTCGAATTACTTTGTACGATTATGTCATGCTGCTACATCCGCTGTGGCTGCAGCAACATCCGACGTCGTATGACGTCGTGTGGCTGAGGATGCCTCGTGAGAGGAGAAACACGTGTCGCGTATACTACGTCCGATGTTGCTGCAGCCACAGCGGATGCAGCAGCATGGCGGAATTGCACAAAGTAATTCGAATCACATAGTATGTAACTTTGATTGTCGCAAAGTAACACTTGAATCTATTAACAGAATGTTTATTTTCCCGGTTTGTACAAAGTGTTCAAAAAGGTAGATAAAAAAACTTGAGTTATCAAATCTACTGATAATACTGATCCAACTTGTTCGAACTTTTGAATTTATACCACATTATAGACCAGGAGCCCTCACAGTATACAGCAATCTGACAGAGTATTTTTTTACCCTACTGCGTCACAAGGAGGGTTATGTTTTTCGAGAGTATGTATTCATGTATGTATAATTGTTTGGTACGCTCTAAGCTCGCTAGACCTTTGTAACTTATTTTCTCAGTAATATTTTTTGTGGGATCAAGTATGTAGTTTTAATATGTACCTTCAGTTTACGCATTATCTGTAGCTTAAGCCGACGGCCAATTTCCTGGTCCGAAGAAGGTAAATAAAATTAGAAGGAATCAACTTTTCTAGAGTCGTGAAAAAATTACCAAAAGAACAAATTCTTCAATCCAGTAAGAGACGTACCACTTTCTTAGTACTTACTATGAAACACCGTTTCATGAACCGAAGCAGTTTCATGTTCAGGTAGATGAGGTGCATGATGCACAAGTGGAGCGGCTCCGAGCCATTACCCTCCGCGGTCCGCGGCGGCCGCGCCCGTCTTGTCTCATACGAACACCATAATCTGCGCTTCACTGCTCTTTATAATCGCTCGGTATTGTTTTCAACTCCATTATATTGTCAGATATGCTTCTTCGATATATTCAGTCGTCGTGGAGCAATATCGTGTTTGATTGTGCGTTACAAGGTACCTACTCAATTTCCTGAAGAGACGAGGGTTTAATCATCGCACCGTATCGTTTTGATGGAGGTATGAGTACCACCTACACGTTTTATAGAAACATCTTTACTGGGACCTGCAGCAAATTCATTTGCGAAAATGCGGATGTTCTTAATAGGCGATGCCGTCAGCAACCCATCACTATTTCTATCTTCTCGCCCAATGTCACGCTAAAAGTGGTCTTTGAGTTTTGCAGCCCGTGGCTCTGTCTGCTTTGAGCCGTAAGACCCAGAATGCTCTGTCTGCCACATACGAGTAAATGCAACGGCAATCGAGAATAGTGAGTATCCGTACCACTGCCTCCACAAAAGGTAAGCTACTTTGTAGCTATCCATAGCCATGGAACAAATAACAACTTATATTTCAATGTAAAAAGAATGACAATGCAACATCATGATGACATAAAGCTTGTCATACGAGCTGGAAGGTAGAAACAAGAAAGAAATTCATTTTGAAAATAAGGTTTTTGAACATTTTTTTTTCTTAAAAAATCCTTACAACGTTTTTGGTTACCAGCTCTGTCTTGTAAGGCTTCCTAGATCTTTATTCCGGCATAATTGTACGTGAACAAGTAAAACTTGGTAGAATAGCAACAGTGATTCCAATGAAAAGCATGCCGAGTAGCGTCGACATCAATCAATTCGATACAGAACTGTACAAACGACTGGAGCTGTTTCGTCTTACCAACAAGATTCGGAGCGATGGAGTGCCTCAGTTTATCGGGTAGACGTAAGATGCTGCAACAGGGAGATAGGTGAGTGAAGGTGACAGTAATTGACAGGTCGACGGGCGCAGGACACTTGACGCACGTGCGAGAGAAGTCGGGCCCCCGCACTAAGCAGGATGTCTTTAAATAGACTAAATGCCTTTGTGAAGGCATGCTCTCCGAAGGGTGGCGGCATCCGGCGACGATCGCGCACACGATTTGCTTCTCAAGAGGAAACTTATAAATAACTTGTTCAATTATTCTGAACCATAGAACTATGAACGGTAGTGAGTGCGCCTGAGTCACCGGCAGCGACTGTCGATTGTGCTACCAGTCTCTTATCGACCATCTCGCCGACACGCTGCTTCACAGAGTGGCTATTGTTTGATTAGTAATAAATTATCGGTAGCACTCCTAGTTTATATGCAGGTTTTCGCAATATAATATCTATTTTTTGATATCCAAATGCTTGGCTTGTAGGTAATATTGCTTTTGAATCGAGAAATTAATTCTTATCTACTAACTGTGGAACAATGTAGGTTAACAAAAAATTAAACTTCTTATTGAATGAGTAGAAATAAGACTCTTTTGGAAGTTACACATTTCCGAAATAGTTATATTTCTACTTATCTTATTATTATTTATTGTAAGTTAGTAACCCTACTTACAACTGCATGAAAAGTAATGAAACTTACATGTGGTAGCCCTGTATAAAAAAAAACGCAAAAACTTTTCACGCCCTTTGAAATAATCTCGTGCCTCACAGGATAACTATTTTGAAATGATGCCCATTCTTCTAACATGTTTTTGTACAGTACCGAGGATATAACTACCCGCTTTATATAGGTTGGGGAAAAGTCTTTTCGCATATAGTATGTATGAACTTGTAATAAAACCACTTTGGCTATACTATTTGTACCTGGCTGGTTTTGATATCATTTAAAAGTTTAAATTTTAAAGGAGATAATTTCAAATTCAAATTAGGAAAGTGCGTGATTTTCATTTGTTTTTCTTACCGTCAAGATGAGTGAATCTAATGAAGAAATTAGATACATTTTAAAATTTTACTACTAAAAATGTAAAAATGCAACGCAAGCCGCGAAAAAAGATTGCGATGTTTATGGACCTAGTGCAGTGTCTGTGAGAGTAGCACAAATTTGGTTTAAGCGTTTTCAATCCGGAAATTTTGATGTCAAAGATGCAAGTCGCTCTGGTCGCCCTGTTACGGATAAAATGGATGCTATTTTTGTAAAAGTGGAGCAAGATCGGCATATCAGTAGTTAAGACGTAGCTGAAGAACTGGGAATTGACCAAAAACAGTTTTGGCGCATTTAAAAAAATAGATACACAAAAAAGCTCTATATTTGGGTACCTCACGAGCTCTCTGAAAGAAACCTAATGAACCGTGTACTCATTTGTGATTCTTTATTACGACGTAATGAGACCGAACCATTTTTAAAGAAATTGATAACTGGTGATGAAAAGTGGATCACGTACGATAAGAACGTGCGAAAAAGGTCATGGTCAAAGGCCGGTCAGGCTTCACAGACTGTGGCGAAACCCGGGTTAACTCGCAACAAAGTAATGCTGTGTGTGTGGTGGGATTGGAAGGGCATTATTCATTATGAGCTGTTACCACCAGGCAGGACCATCGATTCAGAACTCTACTGCGAACAACTGATAAGATTAAAGCAAGAAGTTGAGAGGAAGCGGCCGGAATTAATCAACAGAAGGGGTGTGGTTTTTCATCATGATAACGCTAGACCTCACACATCTTTATCCACTCAGCAAAAATTAAGAAAGTTTAGCTTGGAGGTGTTATCCGCCGTATAGTCCTGACCTAGCACCTTCAGATTTCCACCTGTCTCAGTCTCTTCAGAATTCTTTAGGCAGTGTCAGGTTAACATCACGAGAGGACTGCCAAAACTACTTGACGCAGTTTTTTGATCAGAAGCCCCAAAATTTCTATAGCAATGGGATCATGTCCCTACCTATAAGATGGCAAAAAGTTATCGAACAAAATGGTACCTAAATACTTTAGTTAAATGTAAATAAACTATATTAAAAAATGTTTTGAATTTTCATATAAAATGCAAAAAGACTTTTTCCCCAACCTATTACATTTACCTCACTGGGTCGCATTTTACACTTGTGGGAGAGAAAAGGAAGAAAAAGAGGGGCAGCGACAAATCACATATTCTACCCTGCAATCATCGAACACCCTCTTTTCACGATCTCGGCCCAATGTATGGTACACTCTAAAGGTAGAGTACCTACATTTAAGAATAGGTAAAAAGAAAAGATACGACAAAAGATATGTATCTACCTCAGTAATTTTACACTTGTAGAACATACCTACTCGAATGTCCTCATTTTTATAACAAAGTAAGTACGTCGCAGAATATTGAAAGATGAACGAACGACGTAATAAAAACCGGATCTGTATAGGGATTAGTGAATGCGAGTACCTACATACGTGGTCCATGCACGTGTGTCGGAAGGGTCCCGTGGATCCTCCGAGACGTATTACGATGGGAACATACCTGTGGAGTACAAACAAGTGTTTCCGGTCAGGGAACCACCATATCCGCCGCGGTTGCGCAACTATCGGCAAATTTGATGAACGATACGTGTGTATTCACTGTCGCGTTATTTATTGCATAGTACCTACGGTATTGTTATTTACCATAGTATTGGACTAATTGAAGAAAGCATTATTTAGTAAAAAGTTAAATTTATTAAGTAGTATTTATTTTTTTAAATTAAAGATTAGTAAATGTCGGTCGAACTCTGATCAGGTATATGTAGGTGTTCTACTTTTTTTTATTCCGTTTTGTACTGTACATATTATATATTGTGTGAAATGCAAAGTACCTAGTGGGTGCTAATCGGGTACGGTAATTTTTTTTATTTCGGGTGATAAACATACATGAATCCTTCGTTTCGACGAAAACACCAAAAAAATTTTTCTCGAGAAAATTAAGCCTTGCTATATCGATTCTTTAATAACCCCTGCTCCATACAAACTCGGATCAGTTGGTCGGTCAATTTGTATGGAATGCCAAAAATTATTTTTCTTATTTCGATATACTTACATTCCTTAGGGAAAGTTGTGCATTATAATCATTGACTGAATCCACCTTACATTAAAATACATAAAAATAGTTTTACCATACTTTTTAGACATACCGTAAGTAGTGTTAGTTAGACCCTAACTAACACTACTTACGTCATTCATAAACAGCATACAGGTCTACATGTATTTTATAAATCTGACCATCTATATTATATTCATATACTTACCTACCTATGTCTGGTTTATGATATCGATAGCTGTTAAATAAATCTAGTTATTAGGGTTTTCACGCGTTCAATAGGAATACGAAGCACCCCGACAGCGAAGAAGGTAGGTACAGTTGCGTGCACAAATCAATAACTTATGAAATCATCAATATTTCAGCAAATCTAAAATTTGCTTAATAACTGTATTGTACAAATTACACAAATATAATAATTATTTGCTTTTAGAAGATGTTGAATTTCTTAATCATAAATGTAAGGTTTTGGAGAAAGTTAGCCAGCTTACAGTAATTGTTTAATAATTTATACAATAGAAGGAGGATTCTCCATTGACAAGAGCAAACTCTTAACAGGCATTTCACATTTGGTTGGCTATCTCGCTCGCATAATCAAACATTTTTAAAAGATTATTAAAAAATGTGTCTCATTTGTAAAAAAAAGTGTTTCATTAACATTCAATATAATTATATTGTTGATATTTTAGACATTTTTTTTTTTTTTTTAATTTAATTTATTGCACTTAAATCTTAAGATTATAGTACAAAAAGGTACAACTTAATGCTAAGCATTGTCTACCAGTTCACCTTTGGGACATAGCAGAAAAAATGGTAGATGGGGTGCAAATTTAATTAGATAAGTATATCGAAAGTAATGAATTAAGATGTATTTAATTACATAAACTATACACAACATATATATAAATATTTAAATATAATACTATATAAATTTAAATATTTAAAAATTAAGTAATAAATGCATATTATAAACTTACATGTATATAAATACGTATAATAAACATACTTATACTATTATTGCAGCATTGCTTTCTCGCGATAGTGTCGAATTACAAGCATCTTGAAGTGATCCCTTTTTTGTGCTCTCATAATGTCATCGGGCAGGGCATTCCAAAGACGTACAGCCGTGACAGCAAAAGAATTAGAAAGAAATCCAGTACGGTGAGAAGGAATAGATAGGGTTAATTTTCCAGAAGAGCGCAGAACCCTGTCGTGAGATGAGCATAAAAGCTGAAAATGGGATGTTAAATAGTCAGGGGCAAAGGGATTGTATAATATACTATGGAGCTGACATAAAATATGAAGGTTTCTGCGCTGTCGAATTGTAAGCCATTTAAGCTCAGAACGATAAGATGAGACATGGTCGTATTTGCGGAGGCAAAAAATGAACCTTATACAATTGTTTAGAAGGCGGTCTAGTTTATTAAGATGTGCTTCGGTTATGTCCAGATAACACACATCAGCATAGTCGATGATGGGAAGAATGAGAGACTGGACCAGCATAAGTTTGGTTTTTAAGGGAAGAAAATTTTTAAGAAGGTTTAGATGATGCATTGAAGCATACACCTTGCGACTAACCTCAGTAATTTGTGTATCCCAGTTCAACTGACTGTCAATATAAATACCTAGGTCTTTAACGGAATTAGAGAAAGGAACATTATCGCCATCATAATTAACATGAGCCATCGAACTAAAATCCAACTTTAGAAGTTGTCGCGAGCTCCCTAAAATAATTGCCTTACATTTGTATGTTGTGTAGACATTGAGTACATCGAAAATAAGGTCATCAAAATTTTAAATTTTTGATGACTTTATTTTCGTTACACACACAGACATAAACAATAAAAAAACAAGTCTACAATATCTTAAATATAATTATATTGACAGTAAGTGAAACGCTTTTCTACAAATGAGTCACATTTTTTTAGTAATTTTTAAAAATGTTTGATAGTGCGAGCGAGACAGCTAACCAAATATGGAATGCCTCTTAAATGAGAAGAATAAAAATATTTAATAAATTATGAGAAAGAAGTAGTAAGTATAAAAAACTTTTTTTATTCAACCTGAATGAAATAAATCATAAGGTCATTTTAAAAATAGTTTCTGTATATTACGTATATCCTTCATTATATTTACCTTAATACGTCACGTATAACTTAAGTGTCCACCTGTACCGGCCCCGGGGTGTCATTCAGCAAATGGTCACAATATAACGAGTTGCGCAGGTGACGATGCCTTCTCTATAGCGTTGATTACAACGCCATTCATAGCAGCTCGCTGCCAACCTGTTTTGATTCTATACACTACTTTTCTAATAAGTCACATTTTTTTTTCTAATCGATGAACACTACTGCAAAAGCAGCAGTGGTAGCAGTTGTTACAGCGGCTTGTACTTCATATTTCATTTATTCACCATTTTGTAAGCAATATAGATACACATTCATTGTCATGCCATGCACTTTACAATAAGTGTTTTTAATTTATTATGTACAAAGTTGCCTATTCAGGCATTGGGAATCGGATTCGATTTTAAATTAATTTACGAAATACTAATCATAAATTACAGTACAAAATTTCAATTCATTTCATCTTTTCAAATTATTCACTTGTCACCACATATACTAAATTATTATTTACTAGTAATTGTTACATCATAATTCACATTAAATATAGGTACATAATTTTAATTTAAATAAGTTATGTCATTACAAATATTGTACTATAAAATAAAATGTCCATAAAAACTAAAGTATGTCCGTCCAATTATCCGCCGTATTATATAAAAACTTTTGTCAATCAACAGTTTTTTTTTAATTCAATGTCAAATTTATTTCTTTGTTCTTTATTACTCGCTTTCATGCACTCATACAGAAGATGGTTAGTAAGTAAGTACATGAACCCTGGCAGGGTGTTGCGAACTTATAGGATTTATTTGAGTTTATATAATAATAGTATTTATAATCAAGTACAAGAAGATAATTAACATAAATTAAGAGTAAGTTTAATTGATGTCAATGGTTAGAAGATTAAATTAAATAATTAAAAATACAATAGGTTCAATGTCAACAAAAAGTTAGTAATAGGTGTTTACAGACAAAAAATATAATTATTGTAAATATAATTACTGCAAGTGCGTTGGTCAGATGCAACTGGAAACTGGAAACTGGAACTAAAAACTACGAGTACCTACGCAGATATATTGTGTTTATTGAGTCTTTCTTTAAAACGCTTATTATAGTTGGTCATTTTAATTTTTAATTGTTTTTGGGAGGTGATTGTACACCTGAATTGCCTTGTAATTCGGGCTATGTTGGTACAATACGAGGTTCCATGAGGGTAGGATATAAAGTTTATTT
Organism: Acrobasis suavella; assembly: GCA_943193695.1. Classification (NCBI taxonomy): domain Eukaryota; kingdom Metazoa; phylum Arthropoda; class Insecta; order Lepidoptera; family Pyralidae; genus Acrobasis; species Acrobasis suavella. The sequence continues at coordinate 13,369,134 of OW971929.1, forward strand.
TAATATTTATTTTGTCTATTAAGTGTAAATGTACTAACCTTAGGTAACGAACACCAAGCCCAAGTTCCAAGACCTTAAAATTGAAAGAAAGAATGATTGTCCTCTCTCAATAATTTCATCAGCGTTTTGGTTGCGGGATAACTGGACAACTCAAACAGTCTCGTGTCAACCTGAAGAAGAAGTTTTCGTGTGAACATCATTAAAAACAAATTTTCACAAAATGGAAAATTAAAAAAAAAAATTTGGTCGTCTGTCTTTGATTAGAAAAAAAGAAAATATACCTATTACAGTACAAAAAAATACTATTTATGTACAACCAAATATTATACGATAAATGCATTAAAATGATCACCGCTCAGCAAATGTAGTGGCGTGGACCTCAATGCTCCATGATCTTCCGCAGATGCAAAGTTCAAATAAAATGCAACAAGAATAAACTTTTAAATTTCGGTGCTACTTTTACAACAGCATTGTTACATTTTAATTACTTAACTAGGTGATATGCTATCAAATTGTCGATTATTGGTCCTGGAATGCAGAACTAAACCGCAGAACACTATCGGGCATGATTTGAAAACTTTGAATGAACGAACCCTTTAACTGTCTTCTTTATCTTGATTAAAACGGGGTTCATACCCTTCCCAACCCAAAGTCGTGGATCCGCCAATATCGTGTACCTATGACCCAAAGAATATTTGTAAGTAAAAGAGCTTTTTAAATAAGAATATGTGCAAGCACTCCCTACCTGTACAAAAGCAATCTAAAGTTGTCGAGAGCCTCTAGGAGCCCATTGTTCTCTACCATCATGACCATTATATTTGCTTGCTCAAGCGTGATTTTATCGTTTGTTATTTAACTTTGATCAGTGGCTGACATCTTTATAATGATTTTCAATAATCATTGTTTTATAAATCACAAACAATAGCAGTAATCACAATGCTAATAATAACAACCTTCGGCCAATATTCGCCACATTGAGAACGGCACGGGGTGACTCTACGTAGGAAGTAAAAAGAAAGTGGACGGTTTAATGCTTTCTATTGTTCTTTTAAGATACCTCACACCTTAATTAAAACGTTATTGTTTGAAAACATCATGTGAATGAGTTAGACTGGCACATATTCAAACAGGTTCGATAAAAAGAAAACGCTTTAGTAAACGTAAAAATAATGCAAATTATAGTGTCTATTTTTTTATGAAAATGAATCATAAAACAATAGAATCAATGACAATATATATTAATACTTATGTACATTCGTTATGGGATGACTACGAATTTGGGGTGGGAAGCTGAGGTATGGTCTCGGTGGGAGCCCTGATAGTAGTGAGTCAGGGCTGTCTATAAAATGCCGAGTATCCATCTGCTGTGTTCATGGCGGGACACCTACTTAAGCAGAGCCTCAGCCAGTCCGAGCCATCCACGTCCCCGTCATCCACCCTGGGACCGGCTACAGCCACGCAGCCGCGTGACCGCCATCTAATGCTGTAGTTGCCAAGGATGCACTGCAAAGGGCGAGCGTTCCGCGCCCGAAAACAGAATTCATCACTAGGAATGATACCCGAATCAAACCGAGCGTGTCTGCGAACTCAGAGGTGGCAGCTCCATCAGCAAACTAGGACACAGCGGATTAATCACCTTCTTGTCTGAATTTCAACAGATTAAAGAAACTGAAACAGTAAATAACCGGACCGAAAGCGCATAGCCAAAGACCGTTCGCGATGGAGAAAGACTGTTGAAGCCCTCTGCCCCACCTAGGGGCCTAGGACCTTAAGTCACAAATTCTTTCCCCTATCAAGTGCGATTATATAAATAATCCTACCCAACCTAGTATCTGCGTTGCATAATTCTAAACAATTATTTACACGTAATGTCCTAACGAAGCAGATATTTGATATGTACCTACCTAAAGTTTTTATATCAAATGGACATAGGACACCAAGCAAAAATACTCTGGCACAGGTTTAGCATTGATTTTATGAATTGATTCCGCAATTGAGCTTTGTAATATAAACCCTGACGAGAGCAGTTTTAACAGGTCAAAGACAAACTTAGGAAACACATTATGTAATTGAGCAACTACATATTGTAAACAACATGTGATGTAATAGGAATCTTTAGTTTTTGGCTCAAATAAACCAATTAGCCAAGTTATAAAAATGATTGTAGCACCGTGTAGAGTAGTTATGTAGGTAAATAAAGAGTATTTCATTCGAAATATTACATATAATAATATTTTATGAAACAGTTGTATAAGACGTGTCAAAAAATGCGAATGGTGCAGGTTACGATGCGAGCCTTGGCGTGCATCGTAAGGAGACACCATTGGGAATTTTTTGACGTACTTATACAACGTTCCATACAATACTTTTGCTACGACTATATTTACTAAATCAAATGCAAAAATAAACAAAGCATAATATGAAAATGTTTGACATATTATGTAAGGTATATACTAGTTACCTATGGTAAACTTATTTTTTTAAATTGACGTTTACTTCCTAAATCGACTATATTAAAAAAAAATATATTTTATTTTGACAGTTGTTGTTTTTCGTGTGTGTAAGTGACCAACACTGGTGTCAGATTTTTCAGGCTGCCTAAAGGCGCCTGACATAGCTTTACGACTGACATACAATGATGACAGCCGAGACCGACGGCTTATACGTGCCTTCCGAAGCACGGAAGAGCTCGAAAAATTTTTATGCCATTTGCGGTCACCCATCCTAGTGCAGACCAGGCGCGGTGTCGCTTTACTTGCGAAAGCGCTAGTCATGCGCACTCCCACTGGTTCACCGAGATCCTCACATCACGCAATTGACAATAAAGCATTTATTTCGGAAAGTTTTATTTTTAATACGAACTGTATGAATTCAGTGTGTCATATGAAGTTGGTATAGTTATGCTTTTTTTCGTTAAGTTAGTGTTGATCAAGTAAAACCTTAACCTTAGTGCATCTACATAGGCGCTATCGTGCATAGATCTAAAGAAAAAGATCTAGGTCTATGGCTAGGATTATTTTTTTGGCGAAATAACGACACTTGTGCTAATAAATAAGACTCGAGTATAGACTTTTCTGAAATTATATTATCATGTCCTTTTATTAGTGTTCGGCATTTAAAAGACAAATAACAGAAAAGGAGAAGAAAAAAATATTTATATGCAAAACAAATTATTCTTCGAAAAATAGTCATACTAGTAGATATCTATTCATTTTTACTCGAAGAAGTTAAACTGGTTCTAGTAAAAATGTTTGTATAGAATACATATTCTGTATAGCAATATATAACGTGGTAGACATGTAGGAGCTACCAGTAGGGAGGTACACCTAGCGGCACGTAAGTTTAGTGTTGAGCGACATGTGGAGGGGATACTGCGCACGGGTACGGTATTAATTTTTGACTTCTGCGCAGGCAAGGTCAGCGCTAGAGGTTCGTGCCGCTACCTGTAGCCGCGCACTAGCTGAGGCAGTTGGAGCTCCTACATGAAGAGGTAGGTAAGGTATGTAGTGGAGAGCTTAAGAGAAACAGCAAAGAGTTATTTTATTTATTATAACTTTACAATACTGATATAGATGTAATCAGCTCGAGAGATGAAAGTGGAATGAATCAGAATGATGCGGAAAGAATCTAAAATTTTAAAATTGAATATGAAAATAAAATTATTTTTTAGAAATCGGAAAAGGAGGTAAACGAGATCATGAAGGATGAGGTTTATTGTAACATCGTTACAGACAGATTCTGATATTCTATAAAGTCTTTTCGGTGCGCATATCTATCTGTCTGTAACCTTATAACTCTAAAATTACTAGGCCAAATTTGACGAGATTCTCATTATAATCTAGATCGTTTCTCCGGAAAGGAATACATATATATGTAACAGTAATACCGTACCCGTGCGAAGTCTGGGCGACCCGCTAGTATGAAATAAATAATACTTAGGTAGGTGCCTGTAGATGAAGGTATTTGCATGTAACTGTCAGGAAAATTGATGACAGACCTACAATAAACACAGTTTATATTGCCAGTCTTTTTGCTGTTCAAATAAAGATATATGTGTAGAATGAAAATTAATTCCTTTGAAATCTATAACTTAAATGCAGAAAGATTATTGAGGCCGCAGTCTAAAAACTAATTATAATCCCCAATAAGAAAAATATGGCGACATGTTACAAAAATTCGACATCCATCAAAATGATTTTATGGGATGCCGATATTTTTTCATCCTATTTTAGCAATTAATGCTGATGATTTGGATAAAAAGCTACGAGTGCTAATGTAATCAAATCTCTATAGGTAATAAAACAGTTCTAACATTATCCCTAGATAATTAAGGATTAACGGTCTGTATCGACAAAGTTGGTAGACCCTAGTACCTAATATAATTAATTAACTGCTGTAGTTTTATTGAACAGCAGATTTACAACATCGAAATCGCAGTTGGTGGTACCGAAAACTTATCGACATACTTAAAGGAATGCAAAAGCCTTAGTGATGACTGATATTATTTATGAGCGGCTCAGAACTGTAGTCCTCATCAAATCACAAATTTAAGTTCAAGACACGTCAAAGTGATTTACCTTTCTTTGGTACTAAAAATTCGAAGGCCATTAAACGGAACGAGATTTCGTCGGAGACGTCGAAAATAGGGAGACGGGCACCGCCGAAAACAACAATGAGGTACTGTTACCATAATGACACTTTATGAGCGCAAACATCGAGGCTGTGAGCCGCCATGGCACGGCCGAACACGACACGGCCGCGGTCGCGATGCACGAATGTGGTCCGCGCATTGTTTCCGCGTTATACTGCTCCGGCATCGAGGACGACATTGATGCCTTGCGGACAAAGGCACCCATTGCAACAGACGACTTATCGATGCCGACCTCCACTGACATTCGGTCTGATTCTTAGAATGGATTCGATTTGCTGAGATCATAACTTCCTGCACCCGCAAGCATGCACTGCCGACAAGTCATATTTCATAAAATACGACTTGTTTATTCACCATAAACCTCTCCCTATGAAACCGAAAACAGAAGTTACATACCAGTCTAGATGTTCTCAGTATGCAACTAAGTAGGTATTTTATACATTTACGAGTATTTCCTTTGCCGTTGTTCATGATATTTGAAAAAACCATGTGAAGAGTAGTGATAAACTAAATTTAATGAATGCTATAATGAAAGTTACAGAAGGAACGCATTTATATTCTCAAATATCAATTTAATTTAAAAAAAAAAACAATTGACTGACGAATACTTTTTACATATAAGAACACACGCCTCTTGATGAGCAAACGTGTAATCCTTGTAATGCGACCCAGTTCACGTCTGCATGTCATGTTCAGGAAGATGAAGTTGTAAATAAATTCGAACGCGGCCACAAATTGCATTTTTTCCTTGCAGCTATAGCCTGAAATTAAGATATCAACTTTCTTTACATTGATTTCATGATGGTTTCGATGGATAAATGCCTGTCTTCGAACTTTCTTCATTAAAACAGTGAATCGACCACATTGTGATTCGATAAAGCTTACGTTTATGATGAATAATAAGACAACGTTCGATGGCCATCGTCTCTACACGCTATTATAATTGTTACTTGACCGATTTACTCGTATATTTTACCACAAGCCTGTAAGGGACCGTTGCTATACCACGGATACCACAGTTGCACATTTCTTAGTTTGTACGCATATTAGAACCAGGTATATAAACGCATATTATTAGTGATGTAGGACCACATAGGCAGGTCTCGCTGGGCGGTCGATAGCGTGACACGTATCAACGTAGCTCGCTCAAGGACCAAAGACGTCGCCGCCTCACTGTTCACGCACGCGATCGCCTCCGACTCCAAGAGACTACCGCTCTGTGTGCAATGTGCATACTGGTCTGCTGGCTAATAGTGAGCTAAATCGCTAGCGGTGTGGTCTTGATGTTATGATATGGATATGGCTCATAATGTCACGGAGACATCACTTTAAAATTTTGTCTTGACCTGACACTAGATGACCCTTACAACTATTTTATGAACTACTATTTACAGTTTTAAGTGACAACGTGAAGCTTTTCTACGCAAATACGCCAAAAGTGTCCGTTTCTGCAATTGTGTGTAAGTAGAAAAACTTTTAAACAAAATTTTAAATGATGTCTCCGTTTGCTATCAAATGATTTATTTCAAATGGTGGCAGCACTGGACCCCGGAAAATTCAAGTATCCCCTTAAGTAGTAACTGACACTTAAATATGATAAAAATTCGTACTTATCTATCGAGGTAAATTTGTCGTAATAATAGCTTAATCCAGGTGATCAGAATATGTTGCAATCAACAACACAAGGTTTGTAGGATGGCCAGCATAATTAATATTGTTTATGTTACAAGTCACTACGACGGTTTTCACGGGCGATTGATATCCTATGTTGTTATATTAGATGAGACATTGTCGAGTGAAACGGACGTAAGTTAATTTAATAAATTTTAATGGAGTTATATATCTGCCTGTCTTTTATCAATCAAATCTTGCAAATAAAATACATACTTACGTACGGCAGATTGTGAATGGAGTGTGCGGCGGCCAGGTGCAACAATCTCGGCAGTTGTCGCGCGCACGCGCACCCTCACTGCGCTTTTAATAAATTTCAATACACATAAAAAAGGATCTATCAAAAGACGGCGTCGAAATAAACCGGTGTTCGGGTGCAACTATGCAGCGTTCCTTTGGCGCAGATCGCTCGCCCTCCGCGAACAAAACACCGTTTGTTGGGTGTGCAAACAAGTTTTGATTAAATGAAAAGGTGTCCCGGAACGGGTGTGTCCGCCGGTTGCTCGCAGTAATTACATTTTATTTGATATCTAGCGGTAGGTATACAATTCAAATGAACAATCATTTCACTTTCGATATGATGAATAAAACATCAAGGAAACAGTTACCGACGAAGTAACATGTTTCACATTAACTGCTAACACAAAGCAATGCTGCCCATTATAAAACATCACGTGGAATTTCCATTTCTTTCCTCTGTATCCAAGAACTACAGCCTGAGGCGGAGTAGCACTGAGAGACTCCGAAGAATAAGAGGGTGTTCCTATCTGAAGCCAGGGTTTCATATTTTGATCCCTCGTTTGTTCATCCAATGTGTGACAAGTCTGGAGGCTTCAAAATACGATAGGAACAGTACTCTTCATTGTTTTAAATTCTACACCAAACGTAGTGGCATCATCAATTTATATTGTTTGTTGAATTATCTCATTGGTGCCTGAAAATAGATCAAACAAATAAAAGTATGAAATTCAGCAAATATTGTTTAGTTTGAAATTAGCATGGACCTCGATTTTGTGTAAAAAAACCACACTAGCCGAGGTCTAGAAGCGTTTCGTGCGTTTTTTCGTTTTGTCGTTTTTTTGTAAACAAGTAAATTAGTCGCAATTCGTACGTTTTAGAAAAAGTAATAAAATTGCCTTCATCGTATATTCGCGTTTTGTGCGCCCGAAATAAACGTTAGTCCCGTTCATGAAAATAAAATAAAAAATGCTTTCACTCCAAACTCGCGTTTCGGGCGTCCAATTGATTTGAACTATTTTGTCGGTCGCGATTCGTGCGCCAGACAGATCCAAAAATATCTAACTCTAGTTTTTAAAAAGCGCACGAACCGCGACTTATAATGATTTAAAAAAAAAACTTGAGATGTGTCAAGGGACACCCGGATGGAACGAAGTAAAATATAAATATAAATAGGTCTAAATTACATTCAAACTCTTTTCTGCGTTCTAAAATCAAGTTTTTATTATCTTCATAAATTTGAATGAACAAAAAGTGTCTTTACAACTTTTGGTCTTAATTTTTTCCATCTAGCTCCGTTTCGCAACGCGCGATAAGGAACTTCGTTCCAATTACTTAATTAACGTGACTATTCAGTGAAGGCTTTTTTTTATTTTCATGAAAGCTGAAACCGCGACGTTTTTCGGGCGCACAAAAAGCAATTATACAATGTAGGCTTTTTCTTACCATTTCCTAAAACGCGAGTAATTGACTTGTTTACAAAATATCGTCAACGCACGAATTGCGTCCAGACCCTAGACGAGAGCAACAAATAATACGATAACCAATACGATAACTGTCTATTATAAGAGAAAAAGAGATAGCGATCAATTTGACCATGAGACAAGTTTCATACAAAACAAATAAGCTATTCTCCCCCTGGCTTGAAGATAGTCTCACGAAAATTGTTTTTTTTTTATTAACTGTGTTAATTTATAAGTTATGTTACCTACCTTGGGAAGATGGTATAGTACTGCTTTACTGATATTCGTGTAGTATACAATCCTTTTAAGGTCATACAAAATATTTCGTTTCTGGTCACATCACATTTTACAATTCGTTATATCTATCTTGTACCTTCTAAATCTATGGCAATTAGTACCGACTTACTTATTGCAAAAAAATCCTATAGCTTCATAGCAGAATTATGGTGATAGATTAAAAAAATTAATAATAAATTTGAACCGTTATTCGTCATCTGTTAATCCGATGCTGAACAATCAACGTGCAGCAGCAATGCAGCTGCCCTACCGACCCCAGGTCTTCTTTCCCCTTCTTACCATAACCTATAAATACCGTTTCGTCACTAAGGTAGGAAAAAAAATCCCTATAACGGAAAGATTCCAAAAAAATATCTAAATGTAGGAAACAAACGGTTCTCGTTTCCCTAGATCGTCATGTTATTGTAACTCGCCCTCAATGACCATAAAAGATTCACGTTTTTTTTTGCAAAATATCTGTTGAATTGTAGAACTACCTGTTTAAACATTTTCATGATATTTTAGAGAAGTGGTTATTTTTAGATAAAAATAAAAAAAGTGGATAAAACTCGTAACCTGAGACAACAAATACTGTCAGTTAACAAGTGGTGCTAGATTATACAGAATTATTTTTATGTTTTTGAATAATACTGAAAAAAAAGGTGTCACGTTACTAAATTACGTCTTTGAGTATTATTAAAAGGAAAAATATCTATATCTGGAGATTCATTATTTGATGATACTACTTTACTGAAACTATAGAATAATTTAATACTCGTACTAGCAATAAAAAATACTTACATGTAGAGATTCAGCGTACAGTACCTAGATGTAACAAAGAGCATGAAAATTGACATACCTTAGTAAGTAGTACGTAATCCTAAAAAGAGCCTCTATATACAGGGGCTTTTTAGGATACTATTTAATACGATTTTGTTATTTATAAAGAATAGAATCATGCACACGCAACATGTCTATCAAATGAAGATTTTGACTGGAAAGATATTGCACAGATTTATGAAAAACCATTTAAAATATTGCGGAATAAAGAAACTTGGTGGTAGCACATCGCTTAATTATCATAATAAGTCCATTATGAAAAAAATGATTTTAATACTTTGGTGTTGCTCCAGGACATTAACGTTAAAAACAGATAATGCGCATCATTCTACATCCTATTCACGATATATGAGAAGAGTGATATAAATTTTAAACATTATATCGTCGGTCTCGGAAATTAGGCTCATTCGTAAGCAAGCATATAAATAATAATTAGTTTATCTAATTTAATCATAACTATATAAAACTGCAAGTGCGCCTAGGATGTAACATTGAACTTACTTATAGCTAATAAAAATATTGAAGAATACAATTAATAAGATATTAATATTTAAATTGACAATTATAAAATCGGTTTCTCAATAAAAGTTTGTAAAAATATGTAATTTTGTTCCAATATTTTATTAAACTATTTTTATAAAAATATTTTAAATATTAATTCCATTGTGAAAGTTACTCGGTGTCATTAAGAGTCATAAAATTTACGCTAGATAGGTTTAGCAAGTTACGATTGCAAGCTGGATACGATACTCGTAGGTTTTATTATGTCACTCAGCTCGCAGGCCTCGCAGCATGAACTTAGGAAACTTTTAATAATTCCAAGACAACAAACTTATATTTTAAGTATTTCTTAACGTTTTTCAGTATTCAAATGTTATCACAGAAATCAGTGTGTGATTATTACTTTGGAATCTAAACCTAACCGACAAACACACGTACTCGTACTTTTACTTATTTCTTAAAACAATCCAAGAAACTTTATATTTATTTATTTATTATTATATCTACTTTAAAATGTATCGTACTTTAAATAATGTTTCTATTTCCGATTATCCAGGTACACTATTTTTAGAAGGTAAAGTACATAATGCAGCCGGGCCGGGGCCCAGATTGCTGAGGGGTGAAAGGTGGCCGGTGGATGGCCTGGTGACGCACCGGCCGCACTCTATAGCGTATGCCGAAATCTCAGCTGTTATTATCCCCTTTGGATACCTACAGCGTGATGCTATTTTTCACACAAATTTTGGTAAAATTAAAAAGAGCATATTCATTTGATTATGTAATTTACTTGTTACATGCGAAATTGCCGTTTTCATGGTACAATACAGAACTAAATCGCCAACTTCGTAGATAAAAACTTATTATTCGTTTTAGTATTTTTGGTACAGAAAATAAAATGTATCTTGGTGTTTTAAGAATTTCAAAAAAATTCGATTCGAGATAAGAAATCTGTGCAAGCAGGACGTTCTTTAATCTGAGATCGCATGTAAACTGAAAGTGTAATAAAACGTCATGTTGGAATGTGCTTTCGAACTCATGGAAATATTCTGTTGTTTGACTGCTTTAATTACGAAAACAAAAGGCAAATGGCATTTAAAAAAGACAAGATAACATTCAGTCCGTAGTGCACAATACGAGTACGGTAGAAGCCGCGACAAAAAGTTTTGTAAACAACGACTTCTGACTTTAATTTTAATAAGTGCTATATTTATCTGCGTTTATCAGAAAGATGATGGGAAACCTGGATTAGATGTCTGTCAGGCATCTTACTGTACGCCTTATAAGCGGAGCATTGAGTGCTCTACTCTCAAAATGTCAGGATCAAGCATATTTCTAAAATTAAACTATCTCTATTATATTAATTTAATATTAATAGAAAGAAGAAGAACCCTTTTATAAACACATTTGATATTTGTAGGAAATATTTATCAAACTTTAAAAAAGCAAGCATATAAAAAAAATGGTTTCAAAAAATTGTTTATGGACGTATGTGCCACGATTACGCTCGAAATACTAATGTATTTGTAATATTTGTTTTAACGCTTCATCACGTCAATTGTTTCCTATTAAAAACTACTATCTTATTCAGTGTCATAAATTAATAAATAATTAATAAAATACTCAAATTACCTTTTGCAAACAACAAAACCATGCGAGACCTTTGACGTCTTTTATTAACTTTTTTAACCGCTCAGTATTCAAGTCCTTTGAGTCTATTTTTTGGTCAGCGCGCGTATGTCAATTATCCAGATTGTCCGATATTATTATACTATGATTGTCCGTAAGCACCATGACGATTTTTTTTATGAGCGTTACGAGTATGAAGGGTGCGCTTTTGGATTTTTCAAACTTATTTTCACAAATATATTAACTTTTCCATATAAGTACTTTATTTTGTGTGTTTAATTTGCTGGAAAACTGCAATGGCTAGCTACCAAATTAATAATTTTGTAATATATATAGGTAGTTATGCTCAGTTCTAGGCATCGATTGCTAGGATATGATTCAATGCAATCTACCTATATCGCTACACATATTTTAAAAATAAAAATACACACCATGTATAAAACGCAATCCATCTGTATTAAAAGTGTTTATAAAAGCGTTGAATGGGCATGTGTGCTTTATATAGAATATTCTACAGCTATGCCATTATTTAAAATTAAACTACTCACCTACCTGCAGGATCGCTACTCTCAGAACTAAAAGGTTGTAAGTGACCATAAATTTTATCCGAAAAAGAACTTTTTAAAGAAGTCCTTTTGCACAATATGGGATTTGATACTATATTTTATAAGTTATAAGGTTTCAAACTGTTTTGCTCACGAGTATTGTAGCGTAATCGAAATGTAAGTGATATCTGTATGGCGAAATGACGGAGAAGCGAAGGGAATAGCTGTCAGATACGTCCCTTTGGTGCATGCGTACAAAACAATGAATGGGGGAGACCCTAATCGTCAGGTTCAGTTGCAAAAGGTTATAAGGAAGTTGGATTTATTTTGGTTTTAGGTTGGGCTTGTCGTGGCGGTTGGGACATTTCGTCGAGTTGTGTTATTCAATGCAGATGTGCGATTCGGGTACAGACATGTGATTCTGCACGCGCAACCAGCTGCCAGCATAGCTGTGCACTGATTCAATGCAGGGTCGGGCTGGTGGGTGACTGCCTCGCTTCACTTTGTATACCAATCCTTGTGTGTAGGTAAGCTCCACAAACAATGATACAATCCCGCACAGCAACAAAGGCGGCTATAGCTCAGGTGTGTCGTCACCGTCACCTTTACTAAAATAACGAAACCTATATTATTTTTAATTGCTAATATTATCGTCTATCAACTTATTACTGACGATCTCCAAATAAGAACATTATTAGAATTTCACTATGGAATATCCCAAGTTTTCTTAGAATTCTTATGTATTTTATCGTTTTATCAGAAGAGGAGTTTCTATCAATTACCATCTACACACAATTTTTTCTCTTATTTTCTTCGGCTCTAAATATAAGTCATAAATATAGAGCTATATTAAAATTAAGGGATACATGCTAATATGGATTTATAATTACATTAACAGAGGCTTGGTGATATACAAGAAACGATGGTATCACATTATTCACTATTACCTAAAAAAATGGTTTGCATTGTAAGTGTCCTTTATATTGACCTTATAAAATGCAAACCGACTCTGCGAACGTTTTATTCTATAGTAATATATGCAAGAAATTAACCGCCAATTGTGCGACATTGAGAGCGGGCATATCGCACCACCTGCCCGGCGCCCCTGTCCATCGCTATTTCCGCCGCGCATAGCGCACGTCCCCTCGCTCGTGCCGCGACCGTTACGCACGCGCCCCGACCCCCGCGACTTCGCACCTGGCCGGCGCGGCGCAGGCGCAGCCGCCGCGACCCGCGACACACACACACACCCCCCCCGCAACACACTACGTACCCGCTCTAATCATATGACATGATACCATTGATGGGCAGATGACACCGATTATTATGTCAACGCCAATATAACTCCAATTAGCAAATAATCATGAAAATTAATAGCAATAATTAAATTTACGACAGAACAAATGTTGTTTTGCCTCTTAAATTAAATTATTTTATTAAGTATGAGATACAACAACAATTTATTTATATTATGATATACTCATAATAAGATAGTACGCATTCAAAATTAAAAAATAGCTTGAAAACCGGACATAATTGATAAATTCTGTTCAGAAATACAAAATCGAGTGTAAGGTGTCATCGGTTCATTTTCTATTTAACCCTTTAACTGTCTGTCAATAAAGAACAATAGTAAAACAATGGCGCGCGACCGTATTACGGTCTGAGTTTGCAATGATATAAGAATTTGTTTTACGCGACACGATAATGAGGCACACATGCTATTATCGCCTTGTCATTCAATAGATAGAGCGATTTGTTTAATTTCTTGTTTACCATCAACTGTCTTCCGTTGATTTGTTTACAATTCCCAAGCGTAAATTAAGATAAATACTTCATTCATAAAGCTTCGAGCTAATTAGGTAATGACTGACACTTATTTTATTACGTTTGGTTTCTTGAGTTCGAGAGTGCTTTCGAAGTAGAGTTGTAAATAACAAGATAATCAAGAAGAGAGATTTCTTGGTGGTTTGATTTTATTAAGTTGGTCATCGATCAAGGCGATTAGTCACAGTTGTGTATTAAATGTAATCGAGCAATTGATGTCCATTACATGTCGATCCCTTGACACATTTGCAGGCTGAGTCACGCGTTGGATTTCACCACGACATCCACGTCATGGTGCTGACCCATATGAACATTGAACTTGCTTATATGACACTTTGTAAATCGCTTTGTTAGATTCTAATTGATTAATTACTCTGCATTGATAAATCATCACGATTGTTGTTCTGTTAGGTCTTTGATTTGTTCTTGCCATCGTTGGCCATGATTGGTCACTAACATCATTTTATAGATGCTTAATGGCATTTCCTAAAATATATTCCAAAACATTTTTGGTCGATATTTTTTATATACAGAATCACAATTTCATCAGAATCAGTTCAATGATAACCAATTCGTATTGTAAAGTATTATAACAATATTAACATTACGTAAAGGTATAACTTAATCATCTTTTTATTAATTAACTATTTTACAAACATTCATGAAAAATAACTTGCTTTATCTTCCCCGTGTCTTTCCGTGGAAGCAGCATGCCAACTCCCTGTAATAGAAACTAATCAATTAATCGATCACTATAAACCTATTATATCTATTCGCTTTATATCCGTTGAATTCTGTGTTCTTTTTCCTTTATTTAATATAGTAGTAGTAGTGTCTGCACGATATAAAAATGCATAATCGAGAAATTTACTTTGGCTGAGTTGATTCTTATAACGCAAATATGGATTTAAGCATATTATATTTTTTTTATGGGAGTCATCTTGAAATTTTTTACAAGGGTTATGATGTCATCAGTTCTTTGTATGAAATAAAAAATACATGTCATGTGTGGTTTTAAATGAAAGAACTTTCTTTAGAAGCTAATTCTAAAAATATACTAAATCTTTACATTTAAATCACCTGTTTTCTGAAAAAAACAAATACATTTTCAATACCCACCAAGTTCGGGCTCCTGCAAGTAGAAAACCACTTAATATATTTTTTTAAATATACGCTAAATAGCTCATTTTATCCTCATATAACACATAATGAAATAAATTTTATAAATATTAACACCTACTATTTTTTTTTTCAAATTTTGAAAAAAAATTTTTGGTTCTTTCAGCAACAAGTGACTAAAATATAATGATATAGTAAGTATATTTTGAACCGACTTCAAAAAAAGCAGAAGGTTATCAATTCGTCGCGATCCTTTATTATTTTTTTTTTTTATGTATGTTCACTGATTACACAAAGACGCGTGGACCGATTTGGAAAATTATTTTTTGTTTGAATGGGTATACTGTCCAGGTGGTCCCATAGTAATTTTATTAGAATCAGTTGTGTAGTTTGGGGGTGAAGTAGGTTTTAAAATTTTCTAAATTGCTTCCATGACGTTATAGAAGAGTATAATACGATACGATTCATTTAACATATTTGTTATAAAAATTCATTCAGCCGTTTTTTATCTTGGTTTGTTTTGAAAATGTTCTTGGATTTTCAGAAAGCAGGTGACTTAAACGTAAAAAACCCGCACGGAAGGTAAAAAATCCATACAAAAAACTGATGACATCAAACCCCCCCCCCCACTGTACAAAACATCAAGATGGCTCTCCTTTAATTCATATCTGAGTCTTATGGATCAACTCAGCCAAAGGAAATCTCTTGATCACTAATTGCCGAATTTTTTAGCCTAGACCAGTGACTATTTCTGTGTTTCCGACAAAATTGAATAACGTTTCGAATACCATGATGAATACAAGAAAAATAAGATTTTTCTTTTAATATCATACGTATTACAATAAAAATGCGATATACGTGTTTAGTTACTGAACATATTATAACAAATTATTGAAATGACAATGGTATGAACTTGTTTCTGTGAGAAGTTCTGTTCGGCAAGGGAGAAACTGCCTGACCTGTGGGAATTAACGCTGGTCACACAAAACTATAACAAAAGAGTTATGGACGTTATATTTCCGCGTTGGGACTCGGGAAGGGTTGCGTATCTTGTTTGGTTTGACGTATCTTATTGTTAACGTCTTGTCGCAAACGAGTTCCCAGTATTTCCGGTTGTGCTTTGTGATTATTATTACTTCAAGCGTTACGTGATTTTGGATCAGATTTAGCTAGATACCTAATGTGTTACCAATACTTAAGTATGTATTGTGTGATAATTGTTTATGTTAAGAAATACTACTGGATGGAATTTAAATTTGTAATAAGATTTTATTTTATAACGAGTACCTAGGTGGTATTTGCTAAAAAAATAAAAACTTAATTTTGATCTACTGATCCAAGTATGCTTACTAGCACTTTCTAATAAAATAAGGTCCATGTCCAAAGCCGTACCCTACGTTAGGATACTTGAAAATAAGGGTGTAATATCTGAAGGCAATAGGCTGCACTTTCCACCATTCATCTAAAAGATATATACCTACAGGTATTTTAATGGATACTACATAACATGTTTGTATAGCGATAATGCTATTCAGAATGCAAGTAAAAAGAATGCAGCGGTTGGAAAACGTTGCATTTGCTGATGATGCATACACTTGCACGTTGAAATGGAGAGTACGCGGACACAAGCAAGGTCATTATATCATTATGGCATTTACTTAGGTCGTATTACGATTGAAAACAACACTAACGTCATATTATAGATGCTGACAAGTAAATTACTAAAATAAAATAAAAATATTTTTTACATAAGCTTCATCATACAGAATCACAATTTCAACAGATGAAAATCGATGTGAATCTAAACTAATGAATGAACACCAATTCTTATTGTAAAGATACTTTATCTTCTTGTTTAGATACCTATTGAAAATAAAAACTAAGTATAACAGCATTATGCAAATAATGACTTTTAGGTAGACACACAGCGTGAAAACTTGGTAATATAGCATTAATATATTTAATTTGCTATATTTTAAAAGCAAGTCTATCTCTACCTAAATATTTACTTATCCGTTTTATTTTATATATTGTATAATAATTATAATACACAGCAATTAAATAAAAAGTAACCATATACAATGCTTAATACATGATATTAAAAAGTGGTTAATGTTTCTGCTCTTATTTTTATTGTGTTGAGTATGATTTTCTCCTTCATACATATCTCTTTATCATTATTCTAAAGTTACTGACATTCGGTTGCTTTTTTTTCTACCCTGCTGGAGGTATAGTAGACATATTAATTCAACAGCAACTGCTGATTTTGATTAAATAAAAATTAAGTACAATGCCTAAACGCTGAACAAAGATACGAGACCGTTTTAAAAAGGCGCAATGGCTCAGTTCAAAGGTGCTTAACCCCAAGAATTGCACAAAAAATGATTTCGGCTGGATACTTCCAACCGGTGGTGCTGTACTGAAGCTGGGCATATTGCACTGAGAGGCTGCGGAGCCGCCGCCGGGTGCGGAGGCGCAGGTGCCGCCGCCGCCCCGCGCCTCCGCCGCGCAGCCATTGGCCGGAGCCCCGCGCCCTTCAGCCGATTGGGCACCGCGCACGTGCGCGGCCTACCCGCTGCCACCTGGCCGGCTTTGACGGGGAGCCCATATAAAGCAGCCGCACTTCCCTCACCGCACCACTCCAACTTCGGACGCCGTCGAGTTCATGTGTATACGTCAGTCGCATTTTCAATACGATACTGCTGGCTACCACTCCGGCGCAGCTTTGTGATGTTTGGACTGTTTCGTCAATAGTGAACTTGTGTTAATTTAAAAATAAGTACTTTTTAAGACTATTTAAATCTAGTGTTTGTGAACTTAGTGCAAGATGCTTGTGGAGGATTCGCAGACCGCTCGTGCGATGATGACGAAGAAATACGCGCATTGTCCGCTGAAGAAACGGCCGGTGCTGGTTCGGGAGGAGCGGCCCGCGACGCCGCCTACTACGCCACCTCACCCCGCCCACCTGGCTACCACGAGGCTTTACTACGATTATCATTGTAAGTACCTACTCTAATTAATATAAGTTTATATAGATAGGAATAGATATAAAGGTAGTTAAATTTTATGAGGTGTCCGAAAAAAGTTGCCCAAAGTTTGTAGAGTTTTAAGTAGGTAGCTATTTATTTTTAATAGAAATTCAGTTTTGAAATACTTTTGTTTCATTTAAAAATGTGAAATATTTATAGAAAAGAAAATATATTGTTTTAAAAATATATTTTTCATCTTATTTTTCTTTTGTTCATAGGTGATACCGAAAATGAAGAGCCTGAAAATCTCAGCACAAAGCCAGAAGATCTTTCTAAAACCGGAAATTATCCCAGCAAGGCTTCATCACCTGTAGCTGCAACAGCTGTTAAAGTTGAACCCCGGGAATGGTCACAACAGCACTTGGAATATTTGGCTGCATGTCGCGCTCGCTTGGAGCCAGCACCTACAGAACTGGCGCGACCAACTCCGCAATATGCATACCTGCCGACCCTATACGCGCCCTACCATCCTCTGGAGGAGCTGTATCCAGCAGCGCCGGCACTGTCTCCACCTGCTCACCCACCGCTCTACGCGCGGTACTCGCCAGCCTCGCCGCCCTCTTCCATTTCTCCACCGCCTTGCCCAGAAGACTTGCGTTCACCAGGCTCTGTCTCTTCAGATTCCGGTGTGTCAGTCTCTGCTCCACGCCGTCCCCGGTACCAATGTCCTGATTGTGCTAAATCCTATTCCACATACTCGGGGCTATCGAAGCATCAACAATATCACTGCGCAGCGGCTGAAGGAAGTCTTGCAAGAAAATCTTTCAGTTGCAAATATTGTGCGAAGGTTTACACTTCCCTAGGAGCTCTGAAAATGCACATACGCACCCATACTTTGCCCTGTAAATGCCATTTGTGTGGTAAGGCATTCTCCAGACCTTGGTTATTGCAAGGACACATTAGGACGCACACTGGTGAAAAGCCCTTCTCCTGCCATCACTGTCGTCGCGCTTTCGCCGATAGGTCTAACTTAAGGGCGCATCTTCAGACCCACTCAGATGTGAAAAAATACTCGTGCTCAGGATGTGGAAAGACATTTTCCCGCATGTCTTTGCTCACCAAACATTTAGAGGGTGGATGTGGAGCCCCAGGAAGCTCTCCCTACGAGTACCACCCCGAAGGTATGCCACCAGCACATCAACACCAGCAGCTCGCCCCAGCACCCACTGTCCATGCTTATTAGAAGACTGAGCCCTGTAGGACCGATCGATCTCGTACTAGGTCTAACGATTACATTTTGTTTTATTGCATTGCTTAAATATTGTAAAAATAATTTATTTTTGTAAATGCAAGTGTGCGTAAATGTATTATTTTTTGCTGAATTGTAAAACGTTAGGACCAATGTACATTTTATTAATTTAAGGTATATTAAGTTTATAGGTTAGATTAGTCGCGATGGATGCGGATTTGCTAGTCATGTGGCATTTGCCGAGTGTCATACACTTATTAAAACTTATATTTTATTGTAAGCCATGTACAAAGTGCCTTAATTATAAAACATAATTAATATATTCTCGAGAAATTATAACAATATGTCATAAGACGCTATAATTGTATAAAATATTATGAAATAATACCAATCATGAGGCTACGTAAGAGCTGATTGTCGATCGCGTTCCTTTCTGTTACCTCCTAAATGCAGAAAATAAATTATACTTAATTGAAATCATTACACTGTCTTTATTCGCTTACCTTTTGAACCCCTTTTCGGTTTCCTTTTAATTGAAATGAATTATTATAAGTCTCGTACATGAAAGGACCATTTAATTTAATTGTCAATTTTAGTCTGACATGAAATATTAAACGGAATCTTGGAAGTTAAGAAATAAGTTTGAAGTAAGTTTTAAATGATTGATCAATAAATTGAATTTTTTGTATAGGTATAATTTTTGAAATCCAATAATTAAGTATTGTATTTTTAATAAACAATCCCGAACTTCGTAACGTAAATATTTTTCGCCAGAGAACCTAGCCTAAATTAGAAAAAAAAGCTTTCCTTATCTGATTTCTCAATTATTATGGGAATTTTCCATAAAATTCTGAGTTTTCTGATTTGGAAACTATTTTTCAAATATTTTTTTTTACTTAAGTATACTACTTAGTAGATGAATAAGTATATGTTTTGTTACTAAACTAACTCGTAGTAGGCGTCATCTCGCAAAATGAGGAATAAACTCTCACGATGACTTGTCTTGAGTTTTAATGGAATGTTTTCCTATTAGAATTTTCTTGGTGAACATTCCATCCTCGAAGATGATATCCTTCACTCACTTTGTTTCCTATGTCCCCCTGTCGGGGCACAGGGCAAGCACAATACGTCACAAATTCGATCTGTCAACCACTGCGCTTTTGATTTCTCTCCAGGATAATCCGAGCGGCTTATAGCTTTCGAGATGACGGTATCTTTTTAAAGCGGCTATGTATGGGGTATATATGAAGATAAATATTTTATACTTACATTGTACACGTCTGTTCTAAATAACCGCATAATTCCATTGAGTTCATTAGAAATTAGAAAGAGTTCCTATTTGGGAGTGTGCCTTTCGGCTTCAAGGATAGACTTACGAGTAGCATGTCAGATAGCTAGTTCCGATTTGTGACTAACTACCTAATCATTTCATTTAACGGTGGTTGCGGCGAGACAATGGCGAGCACCGGTTAGATGTGGGTCGGGCGCGGTGGGCGCCAGTCGCACCACGGTCATCCGGCCACGAGGTCACGAGCCCCTAGTACTTCACTCCCAATTGTGGTGACCCAATTAGCGACCATGTTCCGCGTACAAAATCACTATGAACGGTTCATCTGTCACGTCATGAGTCTAGATTGTTTGGAGAAAGAGAAAACCATTTGAGCTTTCTTTGATGAACTTGTGCACACAACACGCAATCAACGTGGGAGTTTGACAGCAATTTGGGTTTAGTGAAAACTGTTTTGAAAAATAAACTTGTACTACTTAGTTTATAAAATTCCGAACACTGACTAATCGCGTTGGGTACCGTTTTGAAATTTCATTTATTTCTGATTTAAATTTCTTAGAAGTACGAAATTGACTAACAATATTAATAACATTTTTAAACCGCTTTAACTCTAACAGCTTAACTCTATATTTCGGAACGTAGGTACCTAATAGTTTGTTTGCCTAATGGTTATGTTTTTCACGCAGATCTTGTATGTATGATGTTCATCTTTGTAAATTTCTTTATATCGTATTTTTAAAAAGCTGGATGAATTTCGTCAGTTAAATTGTCGTTAGATTCTTCGTAATTGTGAGACTTACGATGAGTAATTAAGACACATTTTTGGACAGACATGTTTTCCAAGTGTAAGTATGTAGGTATGTATGTCTGTATTTATATTTCTAGTGGATGTTCTGCAGCCTAAACAACTTGATTTAATTTAAGCTTAAGCGGGTGTCGCTAGACTGGGTATTTAAAAAAGCATTTCGGGTATTTTTTATAATTGCCTGTTATTCAATACATTTCTGTATAGAAAGCCCATATCAATCTATTTTTTTAATACTAGCTTATATCAGTCCACTGGTGGAATTCGAGTATGCAGATTTAAATATAAACGTCATCTAACTAGGAACAAAAAGGAAAAAATAAAATTTGTTTTGGATAAAAAGAGATGTGTGATTATATCAATAGAGATCCTAAGTTTATATCGTAGATAATTTAACGTAATGTCATTATCGTGTCACTTACTGTTAGGAAAGTTGTCCAATAAGATAGTAATCTGAACGGTTAACCTCCGACCCTGTCAGACAAGTGCACGTTTCTCAAGCAACACAGGATTGGTGCTTTTTATCGGAATGATTAGAAACGGCCGTTTATTGGCGTATTACATCATCCGGAGATCTCCTCGTCGATAATGTTACGCTGATATACAAGCGCTTTTACATTATGAACAAACCTGTAATATTAAACTGAAATCCGAGCTTTATAGACTCTATATGTCAATTTTTAATACCCACTAAATATTAGCTTACAACATTGATTAAATAGTGGTTTCAAAGCTTACATTTTGAGGATTTCATTTAATTGTTTGTAAATAAAGTTTAGCATTATCTTAAATCTAGCAATAATGATAAAATCATAAATTAGCAAGACGCGGAAGATTTGTAGGACTAAGTTTGTACAGAGGGTAACATTAGCAGATAGACAAAATCCTCAGCCTACACGAGTGCCAATTAGTGGTAGCCGGCAGAGATGTATTTGTAAAGTGTACCTAAGCGTGCGTGCGCGAGTCGCTGATTGGCCGCCGCGAAACAACGCATGCGCGTGCGCAACGTCCGGCCGCCGCACCGCACCAGCTACAACACTGGCAATCCAATGCATTCTCATTAATTAATTCTGTTCCTATTTGCATCGTGATTATCTAATCCGATATCGCTCGCCGATATGCGGTACCAATTAGAGTTCACACCTAATAGTCTAATAGAACTTTGAACTTTTCTATTAGTTATAAGCGATCGTCTACCGATAACGCGAACGGGTTTCGACACTAATTTGACCTCGTTTGTGAAGAGCTTTGTTATTGTTACATTTAATTATTTATGTCGTTTCAACTGGAAACCTTATTAAGCCACTCTGCAAGATTTAAAATAGATAAGGTTTTAAGTACGCCTGCACGTACTTACAAGTACTTATTCTAGTAATTTATTTTTCAGTTAAAATTTTTCGAACTATACCAAGCAACCAAGCGCTTTTAGATCTATGTAATAACAACTTTAGATAACATTGCTATTAAAGTCATCTATACCTACCTAGTATTATGAAAATCATAAAAGTAGATTCACGTAATGTCCACTTTCCACAGAATGCTCCCTTTATCGTCTCCTAAAAAGCCAGAAAGGGTGAAAAAGTAGGTAAAAGTACTAGGTACTTTTCTATATATCACTTTTTACATACCTACTTACACGTACTGAGACCTAGATCCGTGTAGATTTAGGGCTGCGGCGGCAATGGACGCAGTCCAGTCCAGCGACAAGCATGATTTGTTCCGTAGCACGTCGGCGCGGCGCGTGCGCACAAATAGACGCGATTTCAATGCGCACCTTTCAATAAATTACTTAACCCACTCTTGATATGACATCGGCACAATTTATAATCTCCTTATTTCGATACATTTTGATACTATGTTGGGCTTTATAACCTATTGATAAATAAATGTATTGAAGGAATTACCCACGCCTTAATATGTCTCAAAATTATTGTAGATCTAAAAAGTTAAGTTTTCAAAGTGCTTTGCCATATTAAGGAATTGTAACAGCAGAAAACAACTGTATTAAGTAAACAAAAGATTTAAAGAAAAGATAAATCGCTAACAATTAGCGCTCGTTTAGCGGCGAACTCGGTGCTAACGTAAACATAATGTTGAAGTAAACAATTCCCGAGAAATGTTAATTAACGTGTCTGCACGGGCTCTGCTGTGAGTGTAGCCGCGCTCAACATTTAAATTGTCGCTGTAAACACGGCCAATAAACTTAGCGACTGCTTGCAGTTAGTAATCACATTTGCTCGCCGAATGAAATTTAAATTATACGACTCTACATGCTAATGCGACTACTAGAAACTTATAAAGTGAGTTGTAAAGCATTGTTTCATTGATGAAAATATATTTCAAATCAACAGAATTATCTGATTGTTGTAAATAAGTAATTTTTGTTTTTGATTTTAGTTTCATTAATTAGTTTAATTAAACTTAAATTAAATGTGTTTCGATAAAGGAATAATGGATATTTTAGAATTTAACTAACCTAATACTAAAAAAAACTTTAGATTTATACTTGCATATTCATGGAATTGTTTGCTGTTCTGCATTATTATACAATAGTATAGCACTAATCGCTAGCTCAATAGCGAGGTGTGAACGTCGAGCGTGCGCGCTTGGCTGCACTGCCTTTCAGCGGCTGGACGGATGCTGAGCGAGCTATAAATCTTAGATCTCGTGCCAATAACTCCGCACAAAAGACCCTGAGATTCCCGGCCAAAAAAGCCGAAATTTCAAAGGATTATCCAATCTATCACCATATCGACGCAAAAAAGAAACAGAGTACTACTAAACCTTGCGGCACCCTGCTGAAAAAAGACTTTTTAACTTGAATAGGCTTCCGATGTACGCTTACAAATGTTGGGACACTTGGTACGCCACGAAGAATTCATAAAGACGATAATATAAGGCAAAATAGAAGGAAGAAAGAGAAGAGAAAAACCGAGACACGAAACTTTATAAAGCAAATAAAGGAGAAAGTAGGAGTGGTGTCGTACGGTCGTAAGACGTCAAAAGGCTGGCTGAGGACAGACAGGAATGGATAAATCTTCACCGATAAGAGCATCGCTCTGAAACATATATGAAAAAAAGGCTTTATAATTGAAATTCTTTACATAGATGATTGATTATAAGTCTTCGTTCACCAACTTACATACGTTGCCTTTAAGGAACTTAACCTATCCACAAGTAGTGTACCTAGATAAAATTTTAAAGCAGCGTCTAAACCTATTAAGTGCTTTTTATCATGTTTACTTGGGTAGTAAGTTCTGAAACGTGGACTGTGCTGGAGACTTCACTAAAAGACATCATTATAAACAGTAAACATTTGTTATAACGGGAAGAAAATCATTGTAAGTATAAACCTAACGTATTATCATGAAATTAAATATACTACGATTCAATTGTGAAAATTATTCAATGTGTGCCGAGACTTTAGTAGGAGGTGTTCAGACTAGGCTATAATTATATATTTAAAATATGCACTCCTTAAAAATTTTATGTTATTGCTTGACAAGTCCATGATACTTTTACAATCCAGAAAAAAACCAATGGGAAGATATAAAAAGAATCTAAATAACAGCTTACTTAGTTTGCTGATTATGCTTATGGGTTGAATGTCGTATACTATAAAGCTGGTTAGTGTGGTGCAGTCTGAACGTTCCTTGATGTATGGCGGCTGGCGCAGGCCGGCGCGTGGGCGCAGACGTCGCGCTTCACCGGCTATGAAAAGATTATTCGCTACTAGCGATGCTTTGTAGATTCGCGTAAATGGATTCCGATGCTTTATTTCCATAAGCTCGGCACAGTACCTTTGTAAATCTGGTTTCTGCACGATAATCACAGACTAAGATTGTTTACACTACCTATTACGGAGAGCAAATAAAGTATCTTGATCACTGCTTGGCCTCGATTTCTTTATGAAGTAAATATTCCTTTAACAAATATTATTGATGCATAAATAATATTTACGCTGGCAATATCTTTTTTTAACTTGATTGGAAATTTCTAGTTTCAGTATACAGTTCATCTGTACCTATAAAGTGAAGTAAAACATAATTTAATATGAAGGAGTTAGAATGACGACTCAGCTCACGGTTTGAGAAGAGAGTGTTGCTTTTTTTTTGAAGATCTGTTTCATCAAAGCCCTTTCATGACGCTTTGATTAAAGAGATCATTAAGTATTAGTAAATATCATTCGATAATAAATGTTAAGTTTAACTAACATAATATAGTCGAAAACTTAATAGAACCACTTCGCCAAAAGGTAAATTATTGAAAAAGTGCTGTAGCGAGATTTTCCCTGGAGAAAATGCTATGATTCACTATAGTTTTTCGTTGCGCTTTCTAATCTGTAAAGGAGGACTTGCGATAATTTTAATAACAGGATTTCACCTCGTTATCATTTAATTTCATGTACTGGAGAATACATGATTTGCCAGAAATGGCTTACCCCGTACTGAGAAGAAAATATGTTAACATGTGTACCGCGAGGCAGGCGACTAATACTAGTAAATTGATATCAACTGATTCTTATGACCAATGCTTTACAATTTATATATAATGCTTTTATGTGTCTGCTTTACACAAATGAATTTGTATTATTATATACCTAAACTAGCTTTTATTGTTCATTTGTAATAACAAATTTAAAAACATAAGAAACCTATCTCTACGAGGACGAAGTCGCGGGCTTCGTCCTCGTAGAGATAGGTTTCTTATGTTTTTAAATTTGTTATTACAAATGAACAATATGTTAAAATGTTTGAATACTTATTATAACACTCTTTATTAAAGTGGGCTTTAAAGGCCTAACAGACCCGGCGAACTTTGTTTCGCCTATTCCCCTTGTTTCTCCATACAAACTTTGGACCCCCGTTTCACCCTCTTAGAGGGTGAGTTTTGAGAAATCCTTTCTTCGTGCACCCCTAAACCTCATAAGAAACCTATAAATTTGGAGTCTCTAGGCTCAGAGGTTTGGACTGTGAGAGAGAGATTGATCGATCAGTCACTATCTATCTATCTATCTTTATCAGCCAGTCAGTTTCTTCTTTTATATACCTAATATACAGATAAGAAAATAAGCAAAAATATGTTGTATTCTAGATTAGGTTACGTACGTATCATAGATATTGAAACAATGTAAACTGTCATCAGAACTTCAGTTCTAAAGTTAGAAATATAAATCAACTCGAAAATAACAAAATGCATACAACAGCGGTAATGAGCAGATCAATTTTCTACAAAAAGTATTTTTTTCTTTTTTGATAAAATAATCAAAATGCCAATTAAATAGGTACTTCCAATTATTATTTTAGAATCGTATCAATATATAATATTTTATGCTTTTATTTGAAAGGAAACCCCACACGCAAATTATTCATTCGCGCGTCAAACAAAAGACATCAACTGACTCTATATGCGTTTCACTAGCAAATTATTAATTTTTTCTTTGTTTTCATAGTCTTGGTGTATATTTCTTTAAAATAACTTTTTTGACAAATTTTTGCTGCCTTAAGTTATTTTTAGTGCCCAGAAATATTTACTAAAATGAAAAAAAAAAACTATCTGGAATTCATAGATTATCCATTATATGTATAATAAAACTACTTCATATTATCGGTATTAAGTTGTGAAATTCTAGTAAGGTAATTTTAATTAAAGGCCCTATATTCTAAGCGTGGTTAATGTAGGCTATATACCAGCGCTTGACAAGAAGTTCATTACGGTAAGAAAGGGGACATAAACAGTGTGTGCTGGGCGCAGTAAAGGCATAAACGCAATAGACTATCGTTCTTATTGACTCTGCGTGGAACATTATGTCCTCACTTCTCGAGCATCCATTTTATGAAAGTATTTATTTTACATGTAAGGCACAATGTCAGAAATCACAACGTATCTTCATGTTTTTGGTTGTCCCACCTTTCACTTCGAAACGAACTAAGGATCGAAATGATTTCTACACGATTGCCCTAAAATAGGAGTGTAACGTATTTAGGATTCATGTATATCTATTTGTTTGTAATCAATAATCATAAATAGACAATAACTTAGAAATGCCTAAACAGATTAATCTTTAGATGAGAAATGGTAAGAATCATTACATCATGCCATACAAAATAAATTCTATGCATATCTATTTGTGAAAACTCCACAGAAATTTGATTGTTATTTCATTTACTAAATATTGTTATAATATATTTATTCTGTTGGTAGTTTATTTGTTTCAGGAGCAATATTTAATGCACAACAAATGCCGAAGACTGACGCGTGACTCACGCCTCCCTCGTCTTCTCAGATTTATAACAGACATGCTCAATGTACTGGCGCAAATTGAAGATAGTAACAAAAAAAAGAGTCGCTTCATGCTGAGTGTTGCTGAGAAGCTCGATAACTTAGCACTATAGGCAATTTGATGCGTAATCGCTGGGTACATGCTGTAACAGTGAAAAATTTCCTTACGCTCTTAAGTCCTCAGAAGGCACTTGAAACTGTTAATGGATTTTATCTCAGGAAGGTGGCATAGGGACACTATAGTGAAAGAAGCAACCCCATTGAGTTTGGGCTCGTTTGATTCGTCTTGAGGAGCACTTTAAACTTTAAAGTCCATCGTTTTAGATAAAACCTTGTTTGAATTTCTTTTTAATTATTACTTGTTTTCTGATTTCGGCACATATTGGTTAATAATTCCGCTTCGTGTGTTATTTATAACCACCCTAACGCAGTTATATTGTAATGTACTATTTTCTACTCCTGTACTATTATCTGAATTTATCTGTCTATTAATTACGAACAATAACATTGATAAATTTATGATTTCAGCAAAGTCTATAGTCTATTTCCCATAACAGCAAATGAGTCGTTATTTCGCCAAAGAGATACGCAGCCATAGACTTAGAACTTTTTTTTTAGATCTTCCATACTGCTCATATAGGAAAAATGATTTTTTTACATATGTAGTTACTAGTAAGACGTAAAAAATAATTATATTTTATGCAACAGTTGTATAAGATGGGTCAAAAATGCGAGTGGCGCAGGTTACGGTGCGAGCCTTGACGAGTATCGTAAGGAGACGCAATCGAGCATCTTTGTAAGTTACAATCTATCCATCTGAAAAATTCACCAATTTTATTAAAAGAATAGAGAAGTTGCATAGTGCGTAGATTTTGAGAAATGTCTCTGGATTTGTAAGCATTTACGTAAATAATTGGCCAAGTGCGTGTCGGACCACGCGCAATAGGGTTCCGTATTTACGAACGCCAACTTTGTGTTCATGCCACTAAAAACGTCTAAAAACTAATTTTCCATTGAATTTGTATGAAATTTTCCTTTCTTGAGTACATTTTATAAGTTAATCGCCTATAACTTTTTAATTTTTAAACCCTACTTAGCTCTCATAGTTTTTCTTTAAATTTCGTTATAAATTCTATAGCTGTAAATTTGTTCACGTGTCCATTTATAACCGTTTTGCAGATAGAGAGGGGGGACACTTGACTCCAACAATTTTTTTCACTTTAAAAGCAAATATTTCAGAAACGGATCCCAAAATCAAAGAACGGTGTTCTCAAATTCACAATATTTTTAAAAGACCTATTTAACGATACCCAACATGATTGGTTAGTCGAGAAAATAAAATTGACTTTTCATTTTACAAGTATGGGAGTTACCCAAAAAAAATTTTTTTTTCAATATTTTATTTTACCGTTTTTTCCGCCTAATTGATATATATATTCATGCCAAATTACAGCTTTCTAGTACTTATAGTCGCTGAGTAAGACCGCGGACGGACAGACAGACAGACTTACATGGCGAAACTATAAGGGTTCCTTGTTTACTACGGAACTCTAAAAAGGCCTATAAGCACAACTATATCTTTTATCAATTCATTAACTTTGGGCTTTAGATAACTGAAAAAGTAAATGTTGGAAGTTTGAAAAATGATAATACCATAGGATTTTCTGGAAACAATTTAGCTACTTTTGTTATGAAGTCAATACTGTGAACGCAATATTAGACATAGCATCCGAACAAATGTTGTTACATCATGCCTACAAATGCGACATAAGTGACGTCACTCCTGTCCGGTCTCCATATCTTAAACAGATTTTGGGTTAGCAAGGTTGTTTTTTTCTTGGACGTGCCTATTTATAGGAACTCTTTCCATAGCACAACGAAAAAAAAACTATGCATTTTCCCTATTTGTTCAACTTGTAAACTTATATACGTTCCGTAGTTACGAATGCCAACTTTGAGTTCATGTCACTCAAAACTCATTTTCTATTTGTATGAAATTGTATGAAATTAATTACAGTTTATAAGTTGATCGCCTATAACTTTTTAATTTGTAAACCCTTCTTAGCTCTAATAGTTTTCGTCATATTTACTATAGCTGTGATTTTTCCAAGTGTCCTTATATAACCGTTGGACAGAAAAGGGGGGTGGGGGGGGGGACACTTGACTCTTACAAAAAATTGCACTTGAAAACCAAATATTTCAGAAACAGATCCCTAAATCGAAAAACAGTGTTCACAAGCTCATAATATTTTTGAAAGACATATTCAACGATACCCCACATGATTGATAAGTCGAGATAATAAAATTGACTTTTGACTTTACTTCTATGGAAGCTACCCTAAAAGAAATTATCTTTTTCCGCATAATTAATATAAATATCTTTACCGAATTACAGCTTTCTAGTACTTATAGTCGCTGTGTAAAACCGCGACAGTAATATCCTTATCCTTCCTTGTATACTACGGAACCCTAAAAACGATAGAAAGGCATAACAAGAATATAAAATTCTGAGTACAAATGGCAGGGTTGATCAAGCTTTTGCCTATTACTTGTACCCTGAAAAGTAAAGTAAATATTTCTACACAGAGATGAGAGTTATCCCTCTGTTACATACATACATATATTTATATAGGTGATACACTGCGAGCGCTTCGCGGGTCTTAATTATGGGCATCTGTCACCCGTAACGTGACGCGGGAGCTGCAAATATATCGACAACATTACACGTCGACAACAGTTATTGACATTTATTTATATTCATGTCAGTAAATTGTGTCATCTGTCTTTATAATTATATGCAAAGGTTTATAAAGCGAGTGCCCAGGGACGCCAAAACTTACATTTTCTCTCTTTAATCTAGCTAGGATCGAACAGCGAAAACTTTTCTTATATTTTCAGTCTTGATTTTTATATATTACTAGCGGCGCCCCTCAGTGTTACCCGCGAAAAAGCCTATGTATTAATCCAGGGTGTCAGCTACCTGCATATCAAAATTGGTCCAGCCGTTTGCGTGTGAAGAAGTTACAAACATACACAAACTCACAAACTTTCGCCTTTATAATATTAGTGTGATACTGAGATAACTATTTTAATGACTTCTTAGTAGCCATACCAATCGGACGGGCAAAATATCCTTTCAGTCTATAAAATTTGTTTTCTGGTAAGCCATGAGCAAATATTTTGAAATAACATCCATATTATAATGATATGTTGCCAATGTTTTGTAACACAAAACAGATAACGAATTATTTTTTTCTGGGAATAGTGATACACACTTTATTTTAGGTCCATGGATTTATGTTTTAAATACTATGTAGATAAGTCATAAATCACTTTGAGTATTCATTTCTAATAAAAAGATGATTAAGCTATAGCTCATATAGCTATAGCAGTTTCTATAGGAATAGCCCAATTTATTACATATACGAGTAAGTTCGAATCACTGACATGAAAAGAGGAATAATAAAAAGATTCGGACCACGTATTAAATAATTTTGAACTAACAGAACCCTTTTTCTAAGGGTTTCAAAGTGATTTTCTCGTCAACGTGTATATTATACCATTCATGTGTGCATGCAAATGTAAGACAGTATTTGAATATATTAACACCATGTGGCCCTATCTAACTCATAAACAAGATGCGGTTAGTTGGCGTCTTTCCCACTCTAGAGAGCGCAACTTGTGCGAGCGAGGGCGCGGGCGTTAATATAATAATCTTGTGCTGTATAAAAATTAACCGGTATGTAACGGGACAGTGCGTAGGCGCCGCACGCGCCGCACCGACCCTCACCTCCGACCCGTCGAACGATACATGTGTCCACGCATTATACCTCCGACCTATCAAACGATACATTTGTACGTATATAAATCACCAAATTCTTATGTTCTGCTGCACAGGACGGAAGAGTCAATCTATGTATTCTAAGAATGCGTGTAGATCTTGAACTAATACATACTCTCAATGCCACTTGCAAGTACACCATCATGTTACATATAGCCTTCAGTTTAATCTTGAGTTCTAAACTACTTTGAAGATTTGGGCTCCAAGAGGTGCAGAACCGATAGGACAAGCCTTATTGGTCTATTTAGATGGTAATATTGGTAATGTTCCATTCATCTATCCAATTGGATAGTATAGTTTGTAGCCCAACATGATAACCGAAGATGAGTCTACCCTATACTGGATAAATACTTGATACTGTATCTATAATCTGTTTGAACTGTTCTCTAAAGGACTATCATGGAATGGATAAGCTGTTCGCCGTACCGGATCAAACATCGTCTTAATATTCTTGTTACACATAAAAAGGATCATCAATATTGACCACAGAAACATGAACATTTATTTTAAGAAAGTTAAACAGTAAAGTTAAATTCTCTTTACTTTCCTTTTACATTGTGTATCAGAAAAAAAAAACATTAAAAACTTAATCATATCAATTAAATCGGCACCGTTCACTAAAGATGAGATCGTTACACGATCGCGTTTATTAGGAGAAATCAGCACGAAGATATACTCTCATCATTAAAACCCATTCGTTAAAACCTACAGACAGTAAAATCTGTAACAAGCAACGTAATAAACGCAATAACAATGAATAAAATGGCAATAATAGCAGGTGAAATCGCGACAGGTCCGGGTCTCGGGTCGTCGTCCGTAATTATAAATAAAATACGGCAACCGTGCGTCCGCGGTCCGCGGCGTGCTGAGCCGCCCCCGCGTAGCCTGAGCCCGCGCCGGAGCCTGTGTCCGCTGGCATTTCGCACTCCGCTCCGCTTTGCACGAGCATCTACCACCACAATCTTATTGCCGCATTTATATCACAGTGACAGTCACTTTTATAGCGCAATACATATTCCATTATTGTACCTACTCGTTTGCATATTTTTTTTCGAATAGTACAATTCGACGTTTGATATTAAATCACATTTGACTTCAACTACATGTGTAGGTACGTAGGTAAAAGGAAATTTAATTAAGTACTTATTCCGTCAAAATGGAAATCTTTAAATGACTTATCCGTTTCCTATTTAATATTTTTTAAAAATCAGGCACTATCTTAGTAGTTTTTTTTTTTACTTTTGTCATGATATTGTTCTATGTTGGTCTGACATGCAGGCCATGCTGGTCTCGGAAAAAGAAAAAAACTTAAAACGTACCAGCTGCTTCTCTTCATTAAATCGTAAAAGATGATAGAGGGAAGGGTCAAAAGTGCGAATCAATAGTTTGATTCCTTTTTTACCTTCTCGCCAACCGCGCGCTAATATTAGCCTTTAGGTCTTGCGACCCTGGGGGAAAACCATTCAGAACTTTTCCTAAATAATTTTCAATCTGAATGTACGATTGTATGTACTACTTTCTGTATGATCATTGATACACAAAATAATTATTATGAATATTTATTAGAATAATAGCTAGAGCTTATAGAGTCTGCTACTGTATATAACTTATTGTTATACAATTCGAGCATATTTCAAATTACTGGATTTACTTTTGGAAGATCTACCTACAGTATCTGTTTGATGACAAATAAATTTAGCTAACTACGCACATTTATAAACATGACATTCAATTGTTACCCATCTATTTTTAATTAGTCGTCCAACTTAATTCGCCTTATCTACGTCCAACTGTTGTTGAGCACATGACGGTTACAATGGTGTAACTTTTAATAATGTAAAAAAGCAGTAATGTAATGTCACGAAGATAGGGGTAGAGGGTGTGAGGCGGCGGAGCGTGGCACGCGCCGCGTCCTCCCGCGCCCAGCACGTGCTCAAATTCATATGTCACATAAATAGCTTCTTTCCTTACATAGCCAACTTTCAATTATTATTATTTATGTGACAAACGATGCCATAATACCACTTGCGTAATATCTTTTGCGCGGTCTCTGATAACCTTTGGCTGAATGAAGACGGCGTAGGCGATCTAGTTGTTTGTTCAGCTCGGCCACCCAGTGTGTCTATATTATCCTTAATATTTTCGTATCACCCACTGTGCTCTTATGTTTTATTGGTATTCATTTCAGATATTTTTACGACGTAGCAATAATCTACGAACTGTGTAATCAATGAATTTGGACTCTTGAGGTAAGTTTAGTGTTGTCTTTGGTGAGAAACTGTTCATCTTATCATATGACGTGACAGTGACTATGAGTGGCAAGAAAATACAGAAATAATGATGACTGAATGAATGATTTAGATCGTTGAAAATATATTTTTATAGAACTACATATGCACATATTTGTGCGGATAATATTCTTTCATTATATAATGCATTAAGTACCTGAATTACCCCAATAGGTACACAATTTTATTACCTATTTAAACGTAAATGAACGATGAAACATTTTATTCAAACGGTTGCTCTTCTTCATAACAGACCGTAGACATTTCCGCAAACTGTAATTGTCATAGCAACACAGCAATGTGCTGCATGGTAAGTGAGGGTGTCAGGTGCTACGTCTCCACGGTCGACGGCTCAGCGCGGGTGGACAGCACGCCGCAGCAAGTGCAGCCGAGCTCGGCCACGGTTGAGCGTCTCCGCGGCGGTTGGCAGTTGGTGCCACGCGCCGAGCACGCGACAGGTGGACGTCACGCGCCGTTACGCCGCGCCCATGCATTACTTCTAAGACAAACTATTACACCGCAAATGTGTTAGCCTATGCCTAACGCTTTTAAGCTACTCTCAACACAATAAAGGGATTGCACAAACGCCTAACTCCAAAGTTAAAGTATTGAAAGAACTATTTCCTATTATACCTATTCTTCATACTACAAGAGACTATGCAAAAACTAGGAAATAGTTCTTGCATAGTTTCGTTTTATCTTCATCCTTAACGAATTATTTTAAATAGTTCCTTAAGGATGAAAATAAAACGAAGCTATTCTTAAAGTTTGAACATGAGCCAAATTGGTCAAGAGGTGTTTGAGAAATTGGTGAAAATAAGTGAGGTCGCAAGTTCAGAGTTCCGGGTTAACTACTTGATAGTTAAACTACTAGACTTTTTTTATCGATCGATTTGATATCGATATTGGCGAGTGTTTTTCATCTTTACATGCATGCAACTTGTCTTCTAGGAAGAGAAGAATAAAATAGAACTGGAAGATCATCTAAAACAAGTTCTTTACCTTATCCCACCCTAAGTGGAGTCGGCACAGTATGTAAGTATGTATTTCCATTTATCCCTATTTATCATTTTTACTCTCAAACTTTGGCTTTTCGTATATTTTTTTACAACCGCCTTATCTAGACGTTCCTTTATTTTCTCAACCGCTTACCTGCATATTTAGTATATCTATACTATAATAAAAGAGTAAAAAAAATGTGTCTGTACATTGAAAATTTTTCAAAAAAAAATATTGGGGCGATGGAGATATAGTAATAGAGTAAGAAAATAAAAAACAATGTCTGTCTGTTTGTCTGTTTGTCTGTTTGTCTGTTTGTACACGCTAATCTCCGGAAATACTGGACGGATTCGAATGAAACTTTTTTTGTTATATAGCTGTGAAGCCTGGGCAACATAAAGGCTATAATTGATTTTGGTAAATGAAACACATGATGCCGAACTATAATGGTCCAGCTAAACTATAAGAAATATTAAAATGCCGCCTTAGCAAAAGTTGTTAAGTCTGATGAGAACATTTTGTTGAGTTATAATACAACTGGCCAAGCGCGAGTCGGACGCGCGCGAAGGGTTCCGTACCATAATCTATGAAAAATCACGTTTGTAGTATGGGAGCCCCCCATCAATACTTATTTTATTCGATTTTTAGGGTTCCATAGGGTAGGGTAGAAACGGGACCCTATTACTTAGACCGTCCGACTGTTTGTCTGTCTGTCTGTCACCAGGCTGTATCTCATGAACCATTATAGCTAGACAGTTGAAATTTTTATAGATGATGTTTTTTGTTGCCGCTGAACAAAAACATACTAAATGTATACTATAATAAAAGAGTAAAAAAAATGTGTCTGTACATTGAAATTTTTTCAAAAAAAAAGTTGTTTCGTCCGAAGTAGAACTTATAAGTTCAATATTTGCGGACCTTCAGAGCATAACACACCAGAAAATTCTTGGTTATGTGAACGCGCCATATTGACACCAAAAAATTAAAAATCAATTAATAAAGAACTTATGACGCAAATTATTGTTAACTAGCTTGTGCCCGTGGCTTCGCTCGCGTAGGGGTGTAATTTATCAAAATCCTTTCTTAGGGGATGCCTACGTCATAGTAGCTTTATGCATGCAAAGTCTCAGCCCGATCGGTTTAAAATTGACAAAGTTTCATACAAACTTTCATCCCCTATTTTATCCCCTTGGGGGTAGAATTGATCAAAATCCTTTCTTAGCGGATGCCTACGTCATAACATCTACCTGCATGTCAAATTTCAGCCCGATCCGTCCAGTGGTTTGGGCTGTGCGTTGATAGATCACTATGTCAGTCAGTCAGTCACCTTTGAGTTATATATATTTATATATAGATATATATTTAGATTTCTTGGATAGTGTTGTTGACGACGCCACCAATTATCCAGTTGAGTTTCTTAATTCACTTGCAGCAAATGGACTCACGGCTCACAAAATAAGTCTTAATGTCGGAGGGCCAATAATGCTGATGCGAAATTTGACTCCGCCGAAACTGTGTAACGGAACCCAACTTAATGTCTCAGCACTGTATGCCGAAGTTCAGCGGCTGAATTTCAGCCAATGCATGCCTGCAATGTTATTTGCATTACTAGCAACACATAACGCCGAACTTCCGATGCTTTTGCCTGAATTTGACCCGTACCCGTACCCGTACCCGTACCGTACCCGTACCCGTACCCGTACGCGTACGCGTACCCGTACCCGTACCCGTACCCGTACCCGTACCCGTACCCGTACCCGTACCCGTACCCGTACCCGTACCCGTACCCGTACCCGTACCCGTACCCGTACCCGTACCCGTACCCGTACCCGTACCCGAACCCGTACCCGTACCCGTACCCGTACCTGTACCCGTACCCGTACCCGTTCCGCTCCCGCTCCCACTTCCGCTCCCACTCCTGCTCCCGCTCCCGCTCCCTCTCCCGCAGCGGGAGCGGAAGCGGCAGCGGTGGCGGCAGCAGCGGCGGCGGCGCCGCCGCCGCCGCCGACTCCTTCGCCGCCGACGCCGCCGCCGCCGCCGCCGCCGCCGCCGCCGCCGCCGCCGCCGCCGCCGCTGCTGCCGCCACCACTGCCGCTTCCGCTCCCGCTCCCGCTCCCGCTTCCGCTTCCGCTCCCGTTCCCGTTCCCGTTCCCGTTCCCTCTTCCACTTCCGTTCCCTCTTCCGCTCCCGTTTCCGTTCGCCGCAGACGCGCCAAAGACGGAAAATTAAATTCTCATATCGGCACATCACTACTGTCCGGCGTTTCTACCGAAATTCAGCAGCTGAACTTCAGCTTATTTAGTGTGTCATCCCCACCGAACTTTAGACACTGAACTTTAGCCACTAAACTTCGGCATAGTCTGCTGAGACACTTAAAGCTCACAGTAAGTGAGTGATGCCAGTGAAACTGTATTTATTCCGCGTATGCCACTCATCCCCAACAATTTTCCTTTTGAAAATACACAGTTCCATATGTTAACTTGCTTTGCTATGAAAATAAGTCACAGTTTTAGAGGCTTAAAGCTGCTGATGTCGATCTAAGGACTGGTTTTTTGCATGGCCTACTTTACTTATTGTGGCTTTCTCCAGGGTTAGTAACACTTCAGCTCTTTTCATATTGGCTCCCGAAGGAAAGAATTAAAATAATATTGACTTTTAACTCCTAACACTGTTACAAGTACTTTCTCCCTCTGTCTCTCTCTCTCTCTCTCTCTCTCTCTCTCTCATTAGTTTTTATTTATATTTATACGCCGGAGTCATAAAGTCCACGCGAACGAAGTCGCGGGCATCAGCTAGTTTTATAATAAAGCTTTTATTCTCTTTCACATTTAAAACGAGCTCAAAGTGTTTACTTTGCAAATAATGCAAACAATAATACGAGCCTTTTTACAAGGAGTGATTAGTCTAGATTAGTTTAGTTTTAAGGCCACACATTCAAATTATTATATCTATACTTACAATTTTATTTATTGATAATGAATGGGTCTTTTTATCCCTGTCTTATGGGAGCCTAGACTTACGTGGTGCGTGGAGATACAGATCTAACACGTAGAGGCCGTTTGAACAACTTAATGTGGTACTCCCGCCAAAACCCATTCCTGAATAATTATATCAACAGAAGATATACCCTTGAACAAGTCTCGGCAGAAGGAAAATCTATTGCATTCTGAGGTAAAGTTGTTTGGGTTATGGATGAAAATTGGATAGATCGACTCTGGGTTATTGCAATGGATACCACGGCACCATCCATAATAATGATTACGGACTATTATCAATATCTAAAGGTTAGCAACTAAGTTGTGGGCCTCACCATATTACGGAAAAAATCAGAACTTTTAACATGGGACCGCCCATAATATAGATTAAAAAACAAACGGTGGCGCCATCATTTCAGGCTCACTAACTTAACTGTTGATCTTTACATACAATATTTTTATATCTACATACATACAATTTACCTTGGTTTAAATTCAATTTATTGAATCGCGCGCGACAAACCAACGCATTATCCTGATCAAAATTCATCTGTTTTTAATCTTGCCGCCTTTGTGCATATGGAAAGTGCACCACATATAACAATTAACGAATTCAAAGTGTCACTTTTCAATATAAACAGCATCATATTTAAGGTAAGTACGATACAAAGCGTCTTACCTAGTCGTTTTTGGAATCAGTCCATAAATCATCAACGTCAAAAGATTTTATTAAAGAAAATTTGCGAAAGGTTCGACGATAAGCGTGTCCATCAATTCCGGTAATGCTGTATCCGAGCATCTTGGATCTTCAGATTAAAATCCTCTGTGTTTACAATGTTCTTAAATTTTTCGCCCAAAATCTCTACAAAACTCATTACTTCGCCGTTATGGCTCGATAACAGCGTGAAATTTTCATAATTGGTAATTTTGTGGTGCACACAATCTCGAAAAATACTTATATTAAGAAAACGTTGTGATAAGCGATCTAAATGATACCTTGAAGATCAGGAATATTTCTGTTATCAAAATCAAGTCCAAGAGAGATTAACTTGCTTTAATATCTATTAATTAAAATAATATCCATTACAATGAGAAAGATAATCTTAAGATATGGACAAAAGAGCGTAATGTACAAGAGACGATAATCGGGCATTTTAAATGTAGTGCTACTGCATTGTCACGTTGGTATTTTGAGTGAGTCGCCGGTGATCGGCGCGGTGTCGGTGTCCATTACTTTGTAATCAATCATCGTGTACGTTCAGGTTTCAATCTGCCAGTGCGCCGCTTTGGCCAGGCGAGGCTTTCGACACGGGCGCAATCAATATAGCAGATAATGCGATAAGATCCGACGCAACTTCTCCATGCCCGAGCGCCTGCCGCGCCGCCGGCGGCTAGCTTCCCAGTCGATTCAACATCTTCATACTTTCATCATTGCTCCATCTCCATAATATGCCGAGCCTTAATCGATTCAAATAAAAAATTGATTTTAGAGGTATACTTGCCGAAGTACCATCCAAAGTTACCAATTGCCATGACTTGACAGTACCGAAAAATAAATTCAATACCATGTGTAACAGCACGCCATGCCAGTAGCGCGTGCTCAATATTATGTGAAGTGCCCTTAACGACTTAAGTGTTGATGTGGTGGAGTGGCATCATTTATTATTTTATCGTAAGATTGGACATTGTTTTTGATTCCAGTTCAAGCGAGACTCGTTTAGTATTCGTCTTTTTAGGGTTACGTACAAAAACGAAAAAACGAAACCCTTGGATCACTCGTGCGTCTGTCTGTCTGTCTGTCCTAAGTAAGGGCTTTACCGTTACTTAAAAAAATACTTAGACGACTAACTTTTTAATTTCCTAATTTTAATTAGGAAACTTTTTAATTTCCTAATTTTAATTAGGAATATAAAAAGTTTTGTGAACCTTACTGTTTCATATATCAAATGAACTCATCATCATTTCAGCCGCATAACGTCCACTGCTGGTCATAGGCCTCTCCCAAGGATTTCCAAAATGATCTAGAGCGGCCTGTATCCAGTGCCTACAGCAACCATGATAAGGTCGCCTTGTAGGTGGATGTCCTACGCTTTGCTTGCCAGCACGAGGTCGCCATTCAAGAACCTTTTTGTCCCATCCGCTATCGGTTCGTCGCCCACTGCCACTTCTACTTTTCAAGAATCTCAAATATTTTTTTGTTATAATTTTAAAATAGATAGTTTTGATTTTATTCATGAAAGAAGACGAAACTGACCATTACCACCTGATCTCCGAAACTACTGAGCCTAAAATGTTGATAAAAATACAAAATATAGTTCATTGCTTGTAAGTACATTACTGGAAAAACCTATAAAAATTCTATCAATTAAAAATAAAGTGGTAAACTCAATATAATACGTTCAATTACGGAAAATAGTTCACTAAAACACCACGTAGTAGTACTATAGTAGTTAACTGATTAACTCGAGTTTAACTGTGAGGATTTCAAATGTGAAATAATAAAACATTTAACTTTGGCATTGTACGGAACCCTCTCCACGCGATTTAAACTCGCACTTGGCCGGTTATATTTTCTGAATACCATATATATAAATTTATAAGTAGACAGACAGATATATATTGATTCAATTTTTTATTTTATCAGTTCTATTTTTTACTTTTTATTAAATGATCATTATTCAATTGATGTAGCTACATTGTATGTGAATTCCATCAAGAAGGCAACGAGATGTCAACTAACAATACATGGCTGTAGGTTGGAACCAAATAGGGTGATGAATAGATTCATTTAGGTGTTAGTGCCTGAGGAATTTTTATTATGAAATGAAATAAATTGAACCTCGAGGAGGTGACACTCAAAGGACACACATGACCAGCCATTTATCAGCATGCCTACGCGGGCATGCGGGCACAGGTGCGCACGCGCCGCGGAACTGCAGGCAGGTAGCCCCTAGAATCCACTTCATTTCTGTCCACCTGTGTTCCATAATGCTGACCATTTCTAGCAAAACAGACGATTTAACAAAAAATAATTGCTCTAACAGATGTTCCTGATTAGAAGATTAAGCTGGAGGTGTCAGAAAAGTGCTGATTATAATCTCTAGACTCTACTTATTAGTTCTCTATAATGGTATGTAATTAAAACCATAAATCAAGTAAGCATTGTTTTCAG
This sequence comes from Acrobasis suavella, assembly GCA_943193695.1. Taxonomy (NCBI): domain Eukaryota; kingdom Metazoa; phylum Arthropoda; class Insecta; order Lepidoptera; family Pyralidae; genus Acrobasis; species Acrobasis suavella. The sequence continues at coordinate 13,409,758 of OW971929.1, forward strand.
CAAAATATAAAGCTTGTCTGACCTATGTTCCTGAGTTATTGGGCAAATGAGATAATTACCTCTTAAATTACAATGTGAAATGTTGTTTGAAGTCGATTAGTAATGGAAACTATCCATTAATGAGCGACATGAGACGGCTGCTATCGTCGGCAATAAGTTACTTGAGCATTAGTAAGCTGGGAACTAATTGCGGAGGCGGGCCGATTTCCCAGCGAGTGCCGAAGCAATTAATACAGGCAGCGTCATCCTATTCTCTTCTCTTCACTTTGTGGTCGCAGTGTCTCGGTACGAAAAGTACATATTTATCGGACATGAGCATATACATCCATGATGAATCTTGGACGAATTGTACTTACTAGTATTGACTTTAAAGTTCTTATTTATATATGTATTTTAAAATCAGGATTCATGTGGCTTAAACGAAATCTCAGTTTTGGCCAGGGCAATGTTAAGAGAAACACGGAGAAACACACTTTGGAAACATGGATCTTATTTTATACATAAATCAAAAAGGTTATAACGACTGAAGTTCATGTTTTAAAATTTTAATAAGGTTTTTTACCATAGTTTATACACTTTAAAACATATATACGAGTAGTAATACTTCGGTTTATATTGTTATTTTTACTTAATATTAAGTAGTAGTTTGTTTCGTTAAGTAGTAGTATTATTTAAAATTGAATAATTCAACATGCAATCAAAATTTTAGAACATATATATAAAACTTCTTACTGAAATACATATCCTTATTTGTCACTTCAACTTTTTAGATAACTTATTTTCAATGGCCAAAAATACTATATAAATCCATTATACGACCCTGGTAATGTTATATTGTTCAGAACGCTAGGCCACAAGTTATATGTGCATTCGTTTCATCAAGCCTGTTCATAGGAAAGTAAGAGTCAGGTGTTTTGTTTTTAACAAATAAAAATTCGTATATAAGTACTTATTGAAACTGGGGATACATTTTTTTTATAATAATCAAGTTTCCAAATGTTGATCCAAGTATATATTACACACCAAGTATAATATCTATCCTCCCCATACTGATTTGATGCAAGTATTCGGTCGGTTCTTACAACTCCCTTTCTCTCCTACTTCCTGACTGCGAATATCCGTATCTACGAGTCCGACTGGTTTCTCGAGCTATAACAGTGGTATAACGAGGTTTGGCATCGCCAAGCTTGACGAACTGAAGACGGTACACATACTGGCTTTGGTCTGCAAGCGTGATGATGCACTTTCCAAGGTAGACCTCATTCATAAACTCTTGCAGCGTAACTGCTGGCTGGGCGGACTCAGAACAGAACAGAATAATCAAGTTTCCAAATGTTGAAAGTAAGTAGATAATCATTAATTAAAATGCAGCAGAATATACAAAATGATAATGTTATCTCACAAATAATAACTGTGTTGTTTTATTTTTAAATTATAATTTAAGTATAATTTAATAAATTCTTTCACAAGGGGCAACGAAGAAATTCGATGGATAAATAATAATATCTCAGACAGGCACATTTGGCATGGCACCCTGTTACAAATCTAATCAGCACTCTGCGTGAAGCCGGAATACCTTTAATCTGATGTCAAAAAAAAATATAAGGAACAGGAACTACGGCGATGAGATGACTTGACACTTTATTTAAATTAAAAACAGGTTGATATGTCCGATTTTTTTTCGTTTGATTGTTTTTAACCTTTTTCACTGTTTTTACACACGCCTAAAACGGTGCACCATATGGGGTCTTATCTTTTGAAAGAAGCTATTTAATGAACAACATGATGAAAACATATGGCCAATCAATTTTGCCTAGCACCACTACATGAGCATATTTGGAACAAATGTGTTAACTATGTGTTCATTTTATAACCATATTATTTATGATCGAAGAAGGTAAATTTTTATCACTTGATTTTGATTTTGAGATAAGAAAGCAAAGCACATACAGAAACTTCAGTCTATTATATTATACTTCAGTCTAGTCATTTTCCAGAATTCTTTATTATGCCAATGCTGAAATCGGCTTAGGTGTAACTGATTTAGCTATTCGCATTTTATAGCAATGACGATCATCGCTGTAAAAAATGTATTAGACAATAATATGTAATTATAATGAATTATCGAGTTAGCTCCGTACACATATAATGAATTTTTATCTTTGTAAATTTGTGACTAGTTTAATTAATCTTCTGGTGTAGGTCTTTTATTTTTTAATTGATTATTTGCATTAATTAGACTGCTTTTTTACCATTGCCACCAAAATGATAAATTTATTAATTGAATTATTATTAAAATGCAATAAAATTAAATTTTCTTTGATAACTAATTTTTCACATGGCAGAATCGATGGAAGACTTTAGTATGATGGTTGAAGACCCAAATTGAGTAAAAAATTTGCATTGACAAGACAAAAGTCATGTCGAATGTATACGTTGCGCCTTTACCAGTTACTGTTGGAAACTCCACCCTCGAAGTTGTAGACATTATGTCTGCCCGGGTTAAATAATCCCGTCAGGAAGTTTTAGCTTCAAGGAAGAGATCCTTCAACGAATCCGACTCAGTTGGGCAGCGTTGGCAGAAGTTACACAGTGTTTTCTCTTCCAAAATACCTCAGTGCCTCAAGACGAAAGTACTCAATCAATGTATGTTACCAGCGATGACTTATTAAGGGGATACATTAATTTTTCGAAGTCCAGTGCTGCCCCCATTTGAAATAAATTATTTTAAAGGAAACAGAGATATCATTCAAAATTTTGTCTTGACCAAGTCCTAGATAATCCTTCCAACTATTTTATGAACTATCTACTGTTTACAGTTTAAAGAGAGAACGTGAAGCTTTTCTACGCACATTAGCCAAAAGTGGCCGTTTTTCGCAAATGAGCGTAGAAAAGATTCACGTTCTCTCTTAAAACTATAAACAGCATTTTATATAATTTTTCAAAACTTAAAATCGACTTCACTCCCAAACTACAACTACAACCGATTTTAATAAAATTTCTATAGGAACACTTAACAAGTATACCCTTCCAAACTATTTTTTTTTCAAATCACTCCAGGCGTCTTCGAATAATCGGTGAACCTCCTCCTTTTTTTAAAAGTCGGTCAATAATAGTTTGAAGGGTTATCTGGGGCTTGGTCAAGACAACATTTTAAATGATATCTTCGTTTCCTTTCAAATAATTTATTTCAAATCGGGGCTACACTGGACCCCAAAAAATTTCATATTCTCTTAATCTCAAACGTGGTTTCCTACTAATGAATCTGGCTAAAGGACGGTTTCAAGGACTAGTTATGGACGGTCTATCTCTACGTAATTGAATCAGAAATAAGGAGATCGTAGAAGAACGAAGGTCACTGATTTAACCCAGCAAATTACGTCATCAAAGTGGTAGTGGTCGAGGCACATAGCATTAAAAATGGTCGATAGAACGAAAGGTTTTCGTTAAGTTCAGCGTAAGGCTGGGTGCCTTTCCAGGTAGTCGGATGACCTGAGCAAGGTATCAGGAAAATGCTGGGCGATTCCAATTGGCCGTTTTGGAATTTCTTGTGGGAGGCCTTTGTCCAGCAGTGGACTTCCTGTGGCTGATATGATGATAAGGCGTACCAAAGCAAAACAATTGATTTATTACTATTTCACCAGTCACCACCATTGAAAAAATACGATTCACACTACACTACACATACTATAATCACGTCAAAAAAGTTTTATTGAATAATGCGTACTATACTATCAATGATTATTTAAGAGACAAAAACGCGTGGACACTTCCTGAAAATTTTCCATTACCCTCCACACATGAAACATAAGATAGCTGTATTCCTGTTAACAAAATATGCTTTCTGTAAAAACATGTAAATGCTCTGCGATCAATAGGTGACCAACATATAACGAATATTTCCTCTTGACAAGGTATCCGAGATCGGGATTTTCATGCTCACTAAAATGTCCAATCTGGTGATGGCATCAGTGGTCGGGTCGTTGGATTCCCTCTAATCTGGTTGAGTTTAACGATGGGTGATCCGTGCATCAACTCGTGAAAGGTTGCTGCCGGGAGGGACTGGTCAGCTCGGCTTCGTTTTTTTACTACTTAGATTATTTATCTTTAATTACGCAATTTATGTTTGTTTACTTGTTCGCAAGTATTATGTGAATGTTATAATATGTCAAAATTATAACATTCACATAATACTTGTCATAATATGACAATAATAATAATATGACCTGGAGTTCCGACCTAAAAGCCCTTCTGGCGAGTAGGCAACCATTACTGTGAAAATGAGTTTCTTTCGGCGTTTATTCTCAGCAGTGGTCATTACGAAACCTTGGTATAGGTAGCATTTCTTTAAAAATAAATTATATTTTAATATACTTTACACGTAACGTAAATAATACCTATTGACGTGTAAAAGGGCCTGTAAAGGTCTAATTACTGAATAAACATTTGAAGCTTTGAATCTTTGACTATAATAACAAGGTAATAACTACTATCAATCCTCATGATTCTTTAAATTTTATTGCGTATTAAAATGCGCAGCTATGAGGTCGGTGTGATCAACGAAGGTTCTTGAGGATAGAAAATGGATCTGAATGTCTTATGGAAAGTTTAATACGGAACCCTAAAATCAATGTTAAAGTATTTTTAGCTTCCTTCTGCAGTTGCTGTTGGTGAGTACAAGGCTTAATCACATTTGTTATTCAATTTCCACATTCAAAAGCGCAAATGAGTATGCGTGGTAAGTCACAACCTGCTCAAAAGCGGGTTTCTCGGCGCGTCGAGGCGACCATCTGGTGGGCGAGAACTTTTTTTATTTTCCAAACGTGTCGTCTTGGATTCTTGTTTTTTGCACTGGCTGGCGCTCGCTCCTTTTCTTTTTTATATCGCCAAGTTGCAGTTAACAGGTGGCTGGCTGTGTGCAGGTGAGGCCTGAGATTTTAACTCGAAATGGGTTCACTCCGGTGTGAAAAGTCACGCATTTTGCATTCGCCCATTTTGATAAATTAAAAATAAAATATTTATTAAAATGAAACAATTATCTACTTTTGAATTTGACTAACAACAGGCTAGGTACACACATTTTGGTAGTAGTGTTTGCTGCCCTAAATTGATAGATATTCATTTACAAAAAGTGTTATACCTGAATAGGTAAGAACCTGCTTAATATCATATGTTTTTGAGAATACAATAAATTAAATGCTAATAAGAGTAACCTGGAAACCTGCGTAATCTGGACTAGGTGAATTATTTAGTATCCACCTTAATTTAAAGTTTTGTTTTTCTAAACAATTCAAAGTCTGAATTGAATACTTGCAAGACATACATGTTTTACTTGTATGTCTTTTATTATATTTTTTTCTATTATATATGTATATAAATGCATTGTGATTTGTGATTAAACTTTTAGTCTAATCGTTTAAAGTCATAGTTGTGTCTGGTTTTTGCAACACATAAGAGGTTAAAATAGTCATAATATTTACAACCAAATGTAAAAATACTTATACAAATCTTATACTGTACGTGTGTGAGTGTTGACTTATCTAAAGATTTTACCTGTTAAAAAGATACAAGACATCAGATCATGAGAGTATAATTCATCACTTCATGGATTTTTGGCTTAACAGGTATTAGCGGGGTCTTACCTACGTGAAAGCTTGAAAAATTGTGCCTATTACTGAGAGCTTACTCAATAGGCTCGCAGACCTGCACCGTTAGACTCCAGATCACGACCCGGCGGATTATTTGAGAACACAAAGAGAGCGAGTGCGGTGGTACGGACGGACAATCACTCATAGCGTTGCGTTTGTCATAGAGAGCGCGACAACGATGCGGACGCGTCGATCACCGACCGACACGCTTTGTCAGCCGCTCCGATTTGTAACTGCTGGAGACACTCGCTCCGATCCACTGACAACCGTACGTAAATATATCAGCCGAATAAACCATGTAATGCAACTTCCCAATACAAAGGAAACAAAGTGTTGCACAACAAAAGATTTTCTTGGTTACATAGACAATAAAAGCGGCAACGCGAACCAGAAAAAGTAGTAAGTACCAGTCACTTATCGTTTCGAAATAATTTCAGAAACTTTCTTTTGGATTGTCCGTGAGGAGGCTGTAAAAATCGTTCACCCATAAAATGAAATATAGGTTAAGACAGACTCTCTCAAAAATTCATTCAAAGTACCGTAATCTCGTCCTTTTATTTTGTAATTTCTTCTTACCGCCAATTTTGAGCAGTCGTTTAACATTTTAGGGCTCGGTTTATGGCCTCGAACTGATGAACATCCTCTTTTATTTCTTGTTTTGACTTTATGGGTACATTCATACATACATGCATAAGAAATACGAAAGCACAAAGCTGTAAGCTTTGGGTACATTACCCTGCTCACAATCTCAGCTACTGGTTTTGCGGCTTCATGTTACCATAGGTATAATATATTCTTGCTAACAGCTTCAGTTATAAATCATTTTCAAGTGATAAGATTCTAAGGTCATTAATAGGTTAGGTAAGAGTATCGATTTAACCTGTGTTAAAAAGTGTATCTACTGAGCCGTAAGTTGATAAACAAATAAAAAAAAGTTAAAGATTCCAATTCTTGTTTTCAACACGTATAAAATATATGCAGAGCAGAGTACACGGAGACTTAATTTGTATTAAAATAAAGGCACGGACAAAACAATAGCTTTGTTAGAGTTTTACGGGCGCGGGCGGCGCGGTGGCGCGTATTGTCGGGGCGGTGTACGGGAGCTACGCGCCCACGCCTGCCTGTGCCTTGTCCATGTCAACAGTACAACTCTCAACAGTTTGAATATCTTACTTTCACAATTGTAATAAGCCAACGTCAAGAACTCATCATATTGAACGACAATAAGGCACGCGTCTGGGTCGCTCGGTTAACCACATGTTCCACGATTTACATTGTAAAGATTGACGCACACATTATAACTTCAGCATCAACTCTGAGATTACTTATGGACCGCTTTCATTTGCAAATTAAATTAATATACATATACTTGCAATAGTCTACGGGACAAAAAGTACCACCACGTATACCTAGTAAATTCATACCATTTCAGTGAAAATTAAGTAGCTACCTATACTTTGCTGAGAAGTATAAGAACAAACTTGCTAAACATGCACTTAGATATAAAATGCTGAGAAGACTATATAGATATTATAATGAGAAAGTCAAGAATTTATTTATTTTCTTTCCTAAGCTTAGGCAAAGGTAGAGATGTGTATGTTAAGTATACGGATGTCGTATAGTCGCATAAGTACATTATTATTGTTTTTGAGGCTAGTTGTGATAAGTATCGGGTATTATAAGATATGCAAATAACAAACTTTCATTTCATTGTCGGGACAATGGTGATGATTTCACGGGGGTTTGCCTGCGTCAAACATTAGAAATTATGAATTTTAATAGTGTGAAAGTTCACGACACTGCCGCCTAATGCCTTTTACTTACACATTTTAGTTAAAAATCATGTTACGAAGAAAGTTACTTGTCGATAAACAAGTGTTGCAAAAGTAACACTTAAAACTCGTTGCATAACGCAGAAAACAATAAATTAGTTATCAGAGAATTATGCGACATTCTCTATTGTTTGTTCTTTTTAAATAATCTCTTAGTGTAAAGAAAGTAATTTCTTACTAAGTTAATAAGTAGGTGGTTTATTAAATATTTAATTGTCACTAAATAATGAAGACGATCTAGCAACTGACAAGATAAAGTATAGGCAATAGATAATTCCACTTTTGAACTTTTATAATGATGCCTTTATTCACGGTCGGCACATATTTATTTTCTTTACAAAATACCTTATCCGAATACCTCCGATTAAATTCGACGTCATATATTGCACGGATTTACAGGTTCGGGTTACACTGCGTCCCGCCACGCCCGCTTCCTTCGACGAACAAGTGACTGCGCTAATGAACGTTGCTCAACTCAATATGCATGAGCACTCCGACAACCGACAGCCGGCCACGCTCTCTCCCAAACTGGGAGCCTCTCTGCAACGCATGGAGAACACCATACAAAAGGAAGACAGCTTCACGAGCAGTAATCCCGGACGCAAGTCTATGTATGTGCCCGCATATATTGACAGAAACAGCGTCTTCTTAATTGCTCTCTATATGCATTTTATGGTCTTTTATTTTATTCCTCTTAGAATCAATACTGTAGGCAATTGTATAGTAATTGAGCAGTAGTCTGAGACAACAACAAGGCACGACCCCAGACAAAGTGGGAAGTGGTGTGGATATGAAGAGGAGATGAAATTACTCTATTAATCAAGTAAATTGATAAGTACCAGCTAAGGTTCTTACAGTAAGTACAAACAGAGAAATCACTAATTATGCTTTATCACGAATAATCCGTCATCGAATCGGCTACGATCAAGGACCTACTTGAGAGTTGCTAGGTATGGGTTAAATCTTTTTTCCATTTTTCTACATTCAGTTACAAAATATCCTACCATTTTTTTTAAAGATAAAATAAGCCTACCTCAACCTAACCATGTTTGTCAGGCATACTTCGATCAATTCATCTCTTGATTACGATCGATAGATCTTAGAGTGAAGAGGTGGAGTGAGGAATAAGCGTGCGGGATTGCAAATCAGTGCGGAGGTCGCGGTCTCACATTGGCGACTTGAATGACTCATAAACAGCATGATTTACTGGCGCATACAAAATTTTAGAGTATTAATTCTGTTGCTGACCGGAACATTGCATTGCTAAGCTATGTAAGAGTAAATTTTCCTCAGCCGTCCACCGTACACAGTCGCTGTGTCGGGTCCTCATGATTTATGCGCACAATTGATGCTCATTTTCATAAAAAAAATCTTTGTATATAACGTTGTTTTCAGGTACATTTTGAAATGTTTTAATTCATCTTAAATTAATAATTTTTATAACATTCAATTTAATTAAATATTCTTGCTTTCCACAGCAACCTGGTTTAGCTGATCGGTCAGTTTGTAAGAGGGACAAAAACTAAGACGCACATTCCTTGACATAAGTAAGTTTTTCAGTATAACGTGTGCTAAAATTAGAGCAGTATGCGAATATTTAGATCTAATCTCATATAAAATGAAGATCTCGAAGTCCAATCGCCTACATCATAACATTCAAACAATAGGTACTGTTACATTGAACAGTGACCTGTCTAACACAAGTTGTAATTTGTAGTCGTTAAATCACGGGTGGCACGAGCTCTCCTGATCAACATAAAATGTCTTATCTTTATTATCTCATTGAAAAACGAACGCGAGTAGGTAATACATCTATAGAGGAGACAATATTTATGACCATGATTTATGATCGTAACATTTTTGAATTGTACTTTTGTGAGATTCCTCGTAAAAACGGCCTTTTGATGTACTCGGAGTGTTTTATTTTACACCCAGCCCGCGAGTATTAGGTAAGTTTTGGTTGTAGCTTGTTGTTACTTTAGTAAGTTTTATTAAGTATTCTGTGGTTGTAGGTCCAGAACAAACCATACCATACATTTTTGTGAATGTGTAGTTGTTTGACATATACATTACTTAATAACTATTTTTTTTCATTCATAAGCTACATTATTTTAGTAATACGAGGATAGCTTAGGGTTTTGGTTTTCATCCGGTTTCGCAACTGGAAACATTCAATGGTGACAAGTTTTAGTTCTGTCAAATACACTTATCTGGTGTATTTGACAGAACTAAAATGAGCCAGAAAAGAAATGTACATAGCAAATTAAACAAAATAAAAATATCTGGGGTGTTGTCAGGGTTGTATAGAGTATCAAATTAGTTCTATTGAACTATGTACAGGTATTTATTTTGTAGGAGTAAATTAGACTTATACACTGTGGTTTATATGGATTTGTCTGTATCGGCCGCGTCGTGCGTAAACTTTGCAACATTTGTATATGGCACTATCAATCTCATTGTAGCACGGAGAGCGACTATGTAGCGGCTGTCGTCCGCTCGTTGGCCACTTAATTAATAGAGTTCTGCTCTACTAAATAACATTAAGATGGATTTACTGCGTCGTTTACTCACTGTTGGGTGATATTCTAGTTGAGATAAAATTAAAACTGACTACAAATGTATTAGTAGTAGAAGACACCGACCAGTTGATTTAATTTTAAACTAAAGATGCTGGTTTTAAATTAAATCAACTGGCCGGTTTAAAAACAGTTTTTTTTTCATTATAAACGTTTTAAATCAAAAAAATTGGTTTAGATAGTTGAAAACTATAAGTAAAATGAATGAATGAAAATTCCTACGAACGAAATATAACTCCCTCTTTATTCGCGTAGTCAGGTAATCAAAAGTTTAAAACTATTTATTTCAGGTTTGTTTTACAACAAAAAATTATTATGCACGGAATTGAAAGAAGGAACACATGATTAGCTCAGATAATTAGTCAATTAGCGCGGGAAAAAATGCCAAACAATAAAAAAGAGAGCGAGAATCGAACAACATGGCAAGTTGGCATGTTGTTTATTCACGGATATATAACATAGTTCATACTTAATACATGTGTACTTACATGTATCAATCGCAAACAGTGCAATTGACAACATTTCAAAAATTTTATATTCTTATTTTATATTTTTTCCTTAAAGAACTTCAAAAAAAAGGACATACGTATTTTTTCTTTTTCATTTCTTTTCATTATTTCTCCTAAAATTAAATTGTTTAAAATCTCTCCATTCTAAAAGAGCGTTAGTACAAGAGTTAGGATGTAACGAGTTTACATCTTTGCCATACATTATAATTAAAAAATAAACTGACGTCTATAGAGTTGTGTTTTGTAGCAGTAAGATATCGATATCGATATCGATACAAAATCTTACGTATCGTAAAATAGGGTTACTTTGATTAATTTAAAAATTCAAACGCTTCTATCTTAGCTACTTTTGGCATAAAAATATTATATTGACGACTTGATTGGTATGTGGAAAACAAATGGCATAAAAAATTACGCTTGTAATACTCGACAAAAAAAATTTGCCCTATCATCTCTATACTTGAAATGGGGTTTTTGGGTAATCCACGTTTATTAACGGATTCTCATAGTCGCCCCTTACAGGAATTAAGAACACTAAGAAAAAATGTTTCACTTTTTAAGTTACAGCGTTTTAAAGTTAATAGGGGTGAATTTGACTGAAAATAAAAACAAGGGCTCCAAAAAAAAGCTATCATAAATGTCACCTTGTGTTTTGAAAGTCGCCCCATTTTAGGGTAGCATTTTTCCTTACTTCATTTTTTTTATAGTTTTTAAGACCTGGATGTCAATATTATTTGTATTTAACCTGAAATATCAATCATATAAATTAAATATTAGCATTTCGTCACCAAACTATGTAAACATTTTAATGCATATGTATTTTTTCCAATCCTAATTCTACTTTACTGAAAGAACTATCGATATTAGATGGGCTTCATCGAACTGATACTTCTATAAACAACACTACTATTATCTCTCTCTCTCTCACTCGTGATGTCAGTTGTCAGATTGACGCACGTGTCAATTGACAGCTGACAGCTTGATATAATTTTTTCACTTGTAGATGTTCAAGCAAAGGCGTAACCTGTTAAATGCCTATATCCTTATACTTTTGAGTTTTTTTCATTTATCTCTAAAAAATATAACGCAAAAAAATCTGAAAAAATATTTTACGTGTTCAGAATTGCTAAATCTCGAAATGATTCTCGAATTGTCATACCTTTTAGAAAATGAAATGTTGTCAATTATATTGTCGTGAGTTGTGCAACGTTTTCTCTCATGCATCGCATCGAAACAACTAGGTGATGTGTGGTGTGGTGCTTGCTTGACGTAACGTCGTTACGTTAAATATCAATGGATGCGCGAATATTTCACCTTTTTTCAAAGAAAATTAATGCGCATATATTAATATACATATTTTCCCTTTAATAACTACGTGATCGATGTGCAGACTTACGTAACATTGTGAACTTTTCTGATCACGTTCAATAGAAAGCTTACAACTTATGGTGTCACGCAGACCCAAGTATTTTTCGCCTGTATTGTTAACATTGTTTTAAATAATAAAGTTTATAAATTGGAATGTAAGATAATTGTTCATATCAAGATTTTATGTAAGCAATTATTAAAACAAATAATTCAAAAATAATCTGACGATATTTCTAAGGTTCCTTACCTAAAGAGAAAAAGGGTAGACGGGACCCAATTACTATGGCTCCGCTGTCCGTCTATTCGTCTGCCTGTCACCAGGCTGTATCTCATGAACTGTTGTAGCGATATAGTCAAAATTTTCACAGATGATGTATTTATGTTGCCGCTATAACAGCAAATACTAAAAACAGAATAAAATAAATATTTAAGTGGAGCTTCCATACAACATACGTAACTTTTTAATACCTAATGGTATGGAACTATTCGTGCGCGAGTTTTATCTTTGAGTATTTCACCACGGTCTTTTGGGAGGCTTGCGTAGGGACAAAGATCCAACATTGCGTATTAGTATAATTAGCTAATATAAGTAATAATAAACCACAAATGATCCACCACATTAAATTTTCCATCTTCACGTTCACCATCTCGCTTAAAGTGGCCTTTGGGTTGTGGAAACTACATCTGTCCCAGCTAGTAGGTGTGCTCCACATGAATTGTGATTCAAAACAGTCGTAGAGCAAGAAAGAGACATGACAAGGGTTAATACATTTATTTGTCAGCACTGATAAAATTATATATAATTCAACAATCATATGTTGCTTGTTTGAAAGGTAGTGGATGAATGAGTCAGAATGGTGAGTATGTCATTCCATATGTCATTCCTACTCACCATGTGTCAAAGTTTTGAAATTGAATTTAAAAATGAAATTTGAAAGAATGGATAGAATGAAATGATGGAGAAAGGAGGTATGTAAGGACATGAAGGAGATAGGGCTTATTGCAACATCGTTACAGGGTCTTATTACCCTAAGCTCTGTCGGCATGGTATTATAATGAAAAAGTATTACAATAATTGATAAAATTTACACTATATTAAAATACGGTACTACTGCGTTTTTCTCAAGTGTCAAAACAAAGAATATAATAGGGGCATTTCGAAGGCATTGAATTCATTCTGCCGATGGCTTCGTTCGATATTGAAATATTTGTTAGTTATTCAAAAATGTTCGCCCTCGTTATTGAGTAGGGCCCCGGCCGGGCGGGCGTGAGCTATTAGACTGTTGCTTAAGGAATTCCACCGCAGAGGTTTAGATCTACATCTATTAGCGTTTTCACCAGAGCAAACACCATTATTATATGAACGTGTTCTAAAAACTGTATCGTGAACTTTAACCATCGTAATTTAGCCAAACCCGTTACAACGATCACGGTCAATTGTCTCAGACCGTGTCTTCTAACGTATAATTAATTGCATGTGTGTTTATTTTTCATTTGTTTTGGAAATGAACTCTTATACATTCAAGTACGTTTTCTTATGAAGGTAATACACGTATTTAAGGTATTTAGGAATTCAATTCGAGTTGGGGCGATACACATTTTTTGTACGTACGTATGTTTTTATGTATATAACGCGATTATTTGAGAACCGAACTTCAAACCAAGATGAAATTTAGATAACAGCAGTAGGATTTTAAATTCGTTGGGCATCAAAATCGGTTCAGCCGTTTTTGAGATTTATGCATTTTGGTGAAAACAAGTATTGCTAACCATCAATGAGATTTGGATGAAACTACCCGGGAAGTGAAAGTCCCACACGATATTTTTGTTCTGAACGAGACAATATCTCATCATCATCATTCATCATCAAATATCAAAACCATAATTAGATTTAATTTAATTAGTTTGTAAGAATTATAACAGATGTCGCACTAGATAGATATTAGTTTGTTAGAATTTGTAGAGATATCACACGACATGGTCCGGTCTTTAGGAGGTCTATATCATAGACTACTGCGATTTAAAGAAGGTCCTATAACCAATACTTTCGCACACTAAGTAAAAAGCTAAAATGGCGAAAAGGTTAACGCATTCGAAACAATTCGTCAGACCTCTAATTCGAATCCCTTTAAAAGCAAAAACATTGTTTTGTATGTTTTTCATTTTATGTTAAGGATTACTTGATTTTTGGGTTGGTTCCGTACTGCCCCCATTCCCAAAATCAAGTGAATGGGCACTTACACTCTTTTATGAACAGCATGAAAGTGTCAAACAAACACTGAGAAAAAGAAATTGCTGAACCAGTTTTGCTATTTGCGATTTGATTAATAGATACTAAACTTTTGATTTTATAAGCAGAACCATATAGTTATATGTCCCAAACTACAACTATTAATAAAAACACATTTTAACTACTAGTAGCCCTGAGTTCCGCAGTCACTCGATTTTGGTAACGTGTAGCAAAAATTTTGCTACTAGCAACCTCATTGTAACACGTTTGGCTGTTCATAATGGAGTCCTGATACCGACGCTGGTGTATGGAAGTGAGAGTTGGGTATGGCAGAAAAGGCACGAAAGTAGAATAAATGCAGTTGAAATGAGAGCGCTGAGGAGTTTGTGTGGTGTTACTTTGAAAGATCGGATTAGAAATGATGTCATAAGGGAGTGACGTGGACTTGAGATGTAGTAACAAAAATTGAGAAAGGAATGTTGAGATGGTTCGGGCATGTAGAAAGGATGGATGAAAGGAGATTGACTAAAAGGGTCTACAAAGCTAATGTGAGTGGATCAGGATCGCCCTCGACGAACGTACCGCGATCAGATAGCAGACGTTCTTAAAAAAGGGGAATTCAGAAGTACCCGTAACCGGCGGGCATGCATGAAGAGAGCGATAAGTGAAGATGAAGCGAAAGAGGTCTGTCAGGATCGTAGCAAGTGAAGATCCATAGTATCTGCCTATCTTTGTGGGAAACAGGTGTGATAATGGGTATGTATGTATGTATTGTGATAGTCTAAAACAATGTGTCATGAAAGAACGTCTAAATTTAACGGGGTCAAAAAATTTACTTTCTCTCTTCGCTTTCCGGCCAAAAAAAAGATAAATAAATATAAAAATTTTTGGACAAATCACAAAGATTAAGCTAGCCCCAAAGTAAGTTCAAGGCATGTGTTATAGGATACTAACTTAACGATACTATCTTTTATAATAGCATCTAACACCCATGCCAATTAAGAAAAGATCATTTTCCATCTCGACTGAACTGGGGATCGAACCCGGGAGCTCCAGAATGACAGCCTGGTATGATTACCACTAGGCCACCGAGGTCGTCGAAAATAACAAAATTGTATACACACTGCCACAAAAAAGTTTCAGACCACATATTACTGAAATCTGAATCTATTCTTCTTTTATATCAATCTTCTTTTTATAGCTTACTGATTCACAAAAGTGGTAAAAATAGTCGATCATAAAAATTATAAATACAATTTTTTGTAAATCTGTTAGAAGTACAAAATAAATCTCAAAGTCAGACAAGAATGGATGTAGATTTGGCAAACGTTATTGCTGCTAAAGGCAGAGTGATGGTTTAATTACGTCGCTTGTGGACATTCAGTGCGGCACAGCAAGTTTATCGAGCCGTAGATTCAGATCAGCCTCCATTAGCGAGCCTGCGCCTGCGACACGATGAGAAATCGCAGCACGTCATTACCGTTTATAATAAGCAAACACGATTAACTGTTAAATGGTGTGTAAATATTGTATTTATTGAACTTGAACGACACCATTTCAAAGTTTGAACTGCTAAAGCAAATCACACAAACTTAGCTTAACACCAATTAGCGGAAAAAAATAACATTAATTATAATTTAATATTAATAAAAGACCTCTAAGTCAAATAAAATAAAATGCAAAAAAAGAAGAGAACTTTAACATTCCCTTGAATCACTATCATATCTATTGTTAGAACCGCATTAAAATCCGTTGCGTAGTTTGACAGATTTTAGCGTGCATACAGACTGAAGGACAGACTGTGGGAAATTACTTTGTTTTATACTATATTACGATTAAATAGTAGGATAAGTAGGTATGATTGTTTAATTCAATAGCAATCCTAGTAGCAGGGCAGTGTCGCGTTTCGTTCCGGCTGTCGTCGGTACCGTTTCTGCGGTCGCGACCACCGGCCGGCGGTCGACTCGACACCCTATACTAATTAATGACTATCCACAGCACTTCGCCCGACTATCCAGAGCTTTCTCCTGTCATGTGATCGGTGAAATTTTATTTAGTAAAAATTAAGTGGTATTGTATAAAAAGTGCCAAGTACAGGTGTCTGGTTTCGGCAAGAAATTAAGCTTTTGAGAAAATTGACGTCGTTTACCACGGCAGGCAACATATCAAATGCTGCCGTAGCCAAGAATACCTCAAGGCATTCATTTTTCTTCCGATATGTTTTGTAGCCTTTTGACGCACGTTTGGATTTCTACTAATTTTCGATTTTCAGCTAATGCAAATTGGAAAATTGCTTTTAATTTTTAAGTTGTTTAAAGTTTTCTTTTTTTTGCATTTTTTTTTTTGCCTTAGAGATTAAGTAAGTATTTTTTAAGTTGTTAAATATAATGTCGTTGAGTTAGTACTTAATAAAAAATATGGTTTTCCGCTAATTGGTGCTAAGTTTATGTGATTTGCCCTTACCGGTTCATACTTTCAAATGGTATCGTTCAAGTACTATAAATACAATATTTACACACCATTTTGTTTGCTTATTGTAAACGATAATGACGGGCTGCGATTTCTCATCGAGTCGCAGGCGCAGCTCGCTAATATAGACTGATCTGAATCTACGGCTCGATAAACTTGCTGTGCCGCACTGAATATCCACAAATGTCTTAAAAAATCATCACTTTGCCTGTAGCAGCAATAATGTTTACCAAATCCACATCCATTCTTGGCTGAATTTGAGATTTATTTTGTATATCTTACAGATTTACAAAAGTTTATTTTTATAATTTTTATGATAGACTATTTTCTACAGCTTTGGTTAATCTGTAAACTTTAAAAAGAAGATTGGTATACAAGAGGAATAGTTTCAGATCTCAGTAATATGTGGCCTGAAATTTTTTTTTACAGCGGTGTGTTACAATTTTGTTATTTTCGACGACCTCTGTGGCCTAGTGGTCATCATAACAGGCTGTCACTCTGGAGGTCCCGGGTTCGATCCCCCGACAGTTCGAGATGGAAACTATCTTTTTAAAATTGACATGGGTCTTGAATGTTTATCTATATATGTATTTGGTAAAATAGTTTGTTATAAATAAGTATCCTTGAGTTAGTATCCCATAACACATGTCTTGAACTTACTTTGATGCTAGCTCAATCTTTGTGATTTGTCCGTATATATTTATATTTATTTATCTTTTCTTTTGCCAGAAAGCCAAGAAAGAAAGGAATTTTTTGACCCCGTTGAAGTTGAACGTTCTGTCATGACATGACATTCTTTAAGACTGACACAAGATTTATCTATTAAAATATAAAGTTATTGGCTAATAATATAAACTGAGTGTTATGTTTATTAATTATAAGATCTACAACAATACTCACAATGACAAACCATTATGGGTAGATACGCTAATTTTAAATGATGCATATTTTAAAATTAATGGTTGAGACAAATGATTTTAAGATCATGTATCTCACTTCTTTTGTATTAAAATCGTATTGGCGGCCGTGTATCGCGTTAAGTAACGGAGTTGGCTAAGTCACGTTTAAGTTATCATGTACAACATCGCTAAGTTACGCAACCACAAAACAATTTACGTTGCCAATTTGCGGCAGATGTGCTTTTCTTTGATATCAGTTTGCAAAACAGAAAAAAGTGAACACCTAGTAATATCCAACAGAACTTATTTCCATTCAACTAGAATGATTTAGTTTGAGTTTTTTTTCTTAGTGTAACTTGTATATGAGGTTTTAGTTTTATTACTTACTAGCTATGCCCCCGGTGTTGCCCGCGTAGTAAAGAATGTTTAATAACCTATGGGAACCTCACATTTTTACGGGATAAAAAGTATTCAATGTGTAAATCCAGGTAATACACTATCTAGATACAAAAATCCATTCCAATATGTTCAGCTGTTTTGGTGTGAAAGCGGAAAAAACATCCGAACATCCATCTAAACATCGATACAAACTTACGCAAATAATATTGATAGGATTTATTATTTTGCTCAAAATGTTCAATTATTTACTTAGTTATAAAATATTGTACTAAAAATTTCCATGCAATGAATATACGCATAATGCGGCTACGCGTTATGTACCAAAGACTATTGAAAAAATCATTAGGTACGTGTTGATTCATGATTTTTTTATTGATTCGATAATTCGATTACGTTAATCATTATTCATGATAAACGTAATCAAATTATTGAAAATTGAAACTTATATTTGCATATCTGTAAGAGAAAAAAATCGAAAATTTGTAAAAAAATAGCAAAGTTCTATTTTAGGAACTTGTTAAAACTGCTTTTAAACATGTTTGATATTATATATTTCGCCAGTCTACAATGTTTTAGTAAGTGCATATTGTCTCGATGTTGGCGAAAAAATATTTTCAGTTTCTATAATTTTATTAAGGTTTCGAGACTCCTAGTAGCATGGTGGTACCTACAGCATAAATGACCGTACTTCATAAGCATAAGTCATGGGAAGATCTACATAGTTAACTGCCGCGATCGCATCAACGCGTGTTCGAAGACGCGCGCCTATGCTGCGCAGGGTGAACGTCTCACTTACACTTGACTAGTTTCCGCTTTAGTATCGGTTTCGCCTTCGGCCACATTTGGCCACAAACAAGACCTTCAACTTCAGCTGCGTTGCGTTTTTGGAGATACTTGGGACCATACTGTTCTCATCTCATTCCGATTACATATGCCCATTATAATTATTTACATACATCTTTTGGGTCAAATAGTTTCCTTTCATTCCAGGGGCAGGAGCAGTATAGCTATCAAAAAATTAAAATGTTTAAATGGTGCATCGCTTTTCAATAAATCATCATCATCTGAGCGCATTTTCCCGGTTGTATCCTCAGCATTAACGCTTCAGAGCCTGGGGTCCGCTACCTATAACAAAGAAGATTTGACGAAGTTACTGGTTTTTTTACACGACTGCCGTATGACCTCCACAACTCAAAGGGTAAACCCAAAACCAATTCTTGGGTAGTTTGATGATCAAACTCTAGATGGCGTTCGGAACCCACTGTTATCTTTCTTTTCGGATAATCAGGTCATTCAAGCCCGCAGTGTCCTAACCAAAATGGAAACAACTTTTCACAACGTATGCTTCCCAGTGGGATTCGAAACCGGAAAGGCGAACGCCATGACCACTGGACCACGTCAGATTCAGACGGCAGTCATCACTTTCCAATATGTATTTATCTTTTTCTTAAATCCACTTATATCTTTCGTTAGACTAATGTTCAAGAATAAGAATACAGCATTGACTTAGGCCGAAGGTTACTGCGTCCGCGCCACCGAATATTATTCGGCTTCGCCCAAAATCATACCTGACAAAAACAGGGTTCATATTGTACCTAACTAAAAACAGTGGTTATATTAGTAAGACTAAGAACTGATGTATAATATAAGTACAACAAATGAATAGAATTGAAATCTGAATCGGACAGTACACTTAGTCAGGTGATCTGCCAGTCATCATCAGCCACGAGTGCCACGATATTAATTAAGATGTACCTAATGGTCTCGGCATGAACGTAAAAACCTTGAGCAAAATTCGTATAAGCGAAATTAAACTAGTGAAAATGAAAAGAAATAAGTTAAGTGCTCGTTTTGTCATCATCAATAAACTTAAGAACTAGGTTGTTGTTCGTTTTGTAAATTTTTATATATTTTTTTTTAATATATAATTTTTTCCGGTCGTTAACGGCTTTGTCTTTGTTAAATAACAAATGTAAATTTATTTAGAGTGTCGTTCATGCGCTCCAATGTGGCTGACATAAGATACATGATAAGACCTTTTGTAGCAAAAGTTCCTAGCCCGCAAGTATATAGACAGCCTACTTGTTTTTTACTTTACGTTCAAGATGTTCAGAGTATTTCAGCAAATTTTTATTTATTTATTTAAACTTTATTGCACAAAAAAAAGTGTACAAATGGCGGACTTAACGCCAAATGGCGTTCTCTGCCAGTCAACCATTGAACCAAGTGGAAAATAATTAGGGTGGTGCGACAGAATGTGTAAACTAAATAGAAAAGCATAAATAAAATATCTAAAAGAATACAATAAAATTATTACATATATATACACATATATGTATACCAATACAATTACTATAAACAGAATAAACATATAATAAATATCAAATAATACATTAATACCTAAAATAATATATACGCATAAATAATTAACATATGGATGGCTACTAGTTACTGCACAGGGACATCATGAGAATAGACTTCTCGGAGAAAACGTTTATGAACCGCCCGTTTGAAGGCTAAACGACTAGGTGCACGCCCAATGGATTCCGGAAGAGCATTCCAGAGGAGAATGGCTTTAATTTGAAAGGATTTGTTCATGAAATCAGTATGATAAGCAGGTACAGATAAAGTTAAAAGATAAGAAGAGCGGAGATTTCGCGAATGTGTAGAGCTAAGAAGAGAAAATTGAGACTTGAGATAAGCTGGGAAGTTAGGGTCATTGAGGATAGCATAAAGCATGCATAGGATTCTGGCGTTTCGACGCTGGGGGATAGGGAGCCAGGCCAACTGTGAACGAAAAGAGGAAATATGGTCGTATTTACGAAGCCCATAAATAAATCTTATGCAGTTGTTAGCTAGTTTGTCTAGTTTATGGAGAAGAAATTGGTTTAGATTTGTATAGCAAACATCGGCATAGTCGATTATAGGAATTATAAGGGATTGCGTCAAAGTTATTTTTGTTTTAAGTGGAAAAAAATTCTTATATCTATAAAGGCAGCGCAGTGTTCCTGTGACCTTACGACTAACCTCAGCGATGTGATTGGTCCAGCTCAAAGTTGAGTCAATGTGCAGCCCAAGATCTTTGACACTGGAACAGAATGGTATGGTAACACTATTTAGTTGTATTGGGGAGATGGTTTCAATGTCAATGTTGCAAAGTTGTCGAGAGCTTCCCACAATTATTGCTTGACATTTGCTAGGATTTACAGAAACGCCATACCGTCCTGACCATTCGGCGATGAGCCGCAAATCATTGTTTAGAAGAGAGATCGCGGAGTCTGTATCACTGCGATCACAAGAATGATAGAGTTGAAGGTCATCAGCATAAAGATGATGAGAGGAAGAAATAAGAGAAGTAAGAGAATCAATAAAGATAGAAAATAGTAAGGGAGAAAGGATTCCTCCTTGGGGAACTCCAGTATGCAGATCTTGCCATTCAGAAACGGACTGGTCGACACGAACCGCTTGTTGTCGGTCACGTAGATACGATGAAAACCATTCCAGGACTGTTGGTGAGAGGTACAAATGTACACATGCTGATTTAGATACGTTTTATCAAGGCGTAAAACCTCTGTAATTTTACTTTATTAGTGTAATTTTGCATTTATGAGTGTAGGTGAAGCGAAAGAAGTCTGTCAGACTGAATCGTAGCAAGTGTAGGTCCCTAGTCTCTGCCTTCCGCTGTGGGAATCAGGCGAGAAAAATGTAATGCATATGCATGTATGTATTTTGTTGAACGCGGTAAGAAAACCTTGTTTCTGATAAAAGTGACCGTTTTTGGTGAAAACTGGTTTTAAAACTAGATGAGCTGACTTATTTACATCAAACATTGTTCATAAATAATTTAAGGAGGTATCTAACACATTATTTTGCAAAATGTTAATTTTTACCACGTTTTCGAGTAAAGAATATATTTGAAATGAGGGCGCCACTAATGCTCTATCTTCACCTTACAAATCAAGTACGCGTGTACAAAGCCGACGTAGTAGGTTTCATTTTGGAACAATTTGTTTTTTGGGATTCAGAGATGGTGTCCCGAATGGAACCCAGACGGCTCATTTTGAATTTCTACATAGGTATTCTAAGTATCAAAAATCTTGGAACGATGCAGTCGGTAATCTTCAAACAAAGTATTCCAAGAGATACAGATTTCTCGGCCATCTATTTGTGTCTGCCGTCAGTTTATAGGAAAACATTAATTTAAAATATGACGTAGTTAACAATTACTCGTCCCTAAAGTTGCGGAGCCACCATATTTGCATTTGGTTTATGATAGTGGAAGGATTAAAAATGGCCAATGTCGCCCATTGATACTACTCATATATACCACCAATATCATATACACCATACATTCTCCTCCGTTGGATGCATTTTTATTATTATTAATTTAATTACTTAACTAAAATAAGCCCCTTAAAAAAACTCAACAGTTTACTCAATGTTTGCAATAAAATCAGAACAGGAGATTGAATCCTCGGAAGAGTTTACTCGTGAAGATTAACAAATAAGTTTAACATGGAACCGCCCATAACACACATTAAATAAACAGCTAAGTGCGAGTCGGACTCGTGCATGAAGGGTTTCATACTATTGTCTATAAAAATCACGTTTTTTATATGGGAGCCCCACTTAAATATTTACTTTATTCTGTTTTTAGTATTTGGAGTAAAGCAGCATGACCAGAAATACCATCATATCTGAAAATTAATTTTTTTTTTACCTTACTGGAAAATTAAATAATCTTAGAGTAAAAAATACATTTACTTTTATCATATTTGTACCATACAAAAGATAGATAAAACCAATTAGAGATGATGGTGATATAGTAACTTTGTAAAACCATCAGTTATAGAGACTAAGCACACATTGTTTTCGGTTTTGTGAATTCGTTGAATGTAGGTAGGTATAATCTACAAAGAAGCAACGCTCTTTGTTTTAGTTCCTCGAAGTAGATCCTAATGGTGTTCTACATTCCAAACTTTTGATAGAATTTTAACGGTACAAATGAATTTAGAAATATCCAAAATTATTATTAGTGATACATGTCTTCTATGCTGGCCTGGGAACAAATTAAAAATGGTGAAGTGCATACGTTGCTTCTTCTTCCGAGCAGATCGTAAAAAACAATCTAGCTAGAGTACCCGTAACTGAAGGGCATGTAAGTATGAAGAGATTGATGAGTGTTGATGAAGCGAAAGAGGTTTGTTAAAATCGTAGTAAGTGAAGGTATATCTGCCTACCCCGGTGGGAAATAAGGCGAGATTTAGGTAAACAGTATGTTAAAAGATGACGGGGCCAGTACTCATTTTTGACCTTCATACCTCCGTGGCGTAGCGGTCACCATGCTAGTCCGCCACCCAGAGGTCATGTGTTCGAGCCCTGGTCAGGACAAGTTAAAAATGGCCTTTTTCAAATTGTCCTGGGTCTTGGATGTTTATCTATGTATGTATTTGTTATAAAATATAGTATCGTTGAGTTAGTATCCCATAACACAAGTCTCGAACTTACTTTGGGGCTAGCTCAATCAGTGTTATTTGTCCCTATATATTTATACCTAACGTCAAAAATACCCTTTGCATCTTACGACATTAGGCTCTCAAAGTAAAAGTTAAAAACCATTTATTTATCTTTGTATATTTGGATCACTTGAAAATTTCTCCGTTTTTCCCGTTACGGATAAAGACGTGATGCTTTATCTATATCTGCATATGTATATGGATTGGCAACCTGTTACTATTGCGATTCCTTGTACAAGCCCAGCGAATTGCTAAGCATGATGGTGTTTGGGTCTTGCGACCCTCGGCTCCGTCTACCCCATATCTGTTTCTGTATATTTTTTATTAACGCAAATAAAATTATTGCTGCCTTTTTATTTGATATGTTTAAATAATGTGCAAAATGGCGTGTAATTAATATTATATGTAAATAGGTATAGAGTCTAACTACCGCCTATAGTTAAACTCTACTTATCGACAATGTTCTAATTGAAACTATGATTATAACGAATGTTTTGTAAGTTCAAAAATCAGAGATAAAGCATGCAAATGAGTGAATTGTAGATCAATTGGAAATAGATCGTGTGTCAGCGGTCGGGAGGCTGCGGGGCATGATCATCGGTCCACGAGCGGTGGGCACGATCCACACCAGCCTCCAGCGACAATCCACTACACACACAAACAAACATACACCGCTACGTAAACAACCATTCATCAAATAAAAAAGTATTATCTCAATGTTCAATAAAAAATGCTTATTTTTTGCAAGATTCAAGATTCCATAGGTAGGTAAGTAAATACAAACTATTAGCACAAACGCTAGAATTTCCCCAAACTGTCATACTATTTGAGCCCATATTTTATTAGTGAAAGTCCATTTTAGGAACAAAAAACTTAAAACGATTTCACACTGACCTTTCCTATTGTTCGTGTTGTGAAACAAAGGAGATCGATATGGCCAAGATATAACGACGCAATTAGTGTAGTTTCTAACGTAATAATTTATGCTTAATATTTAAACTATCTCGTTTCGGTCGGTCGTTCCCTCATTTGGATAATAAGTTATTTTTGTGATATAATCTTTGCTCGTGTTTCTCAGAACTAAAATGGTGTATTTATTGACTTAATAGCCCAATCTACGATAAATTAAAGATTTTAGAACAAAATTAACTGTGCGAACAGTATTGTTCAAGATGGCATACTTAATAAATGTCATTGATATTAGACAAGTTGACCTTTTATTGTACCTTTTAATCAGAAGATGACGTACAAATTACGATACGAGTTAACTACAGCGGGCACATAACGTAAAAATTGTAGATTGAAGATATTCTAATAGGTATATAATGCATCCATAATTCATGTAAAAGCATTATCCACTGACTTAAAATCTGAAATGCAATCTATTATTAGCTAGTCACATACAATAATTACCATTTTGTCACAAAAAATTGACTTATAGGTACTTTAAATTAAAGGAAGTAGGCATGTGGTAAATGAGTAAGTTAAGTACAACATTGTGATGAAACATAATTGCCTATTTCATCTAAATGTCCGTCTTAGGTGTCCGAATGTAATTACCAAAAGTCAAAGCGGTCCCGCCCACGAGTGCTCTCACGCGCCGTGAGGTCACCTTCTCTGACAACCTGCTCACAAAAGCAAATTACGCCACTATACTTAGTGGACTGCTTTTTGACTATTATCTTTATTATAGGTTTGTAACATAATGGCTCATTTTTGTTGGTATTGGCAATAAACGTTTGAAGACGAAGAGAATCATGACTTGACTTTTTTGTTCGGCGTGCTCGCTTGTCGATGTGTTTATACGTAGTAGGGTCACGAGCCACGAGCAATACGAATTTGATTCGATCGCACAATTGGCATATGCTTCGATTTCCCAAGAACTGGCTATCTCACATAAAATAAATGTTCCGGGTGGAAGGAGCGCGTAACTCCAGTAGAGTGACAAGACAATAATTGCAATGGGCCAACGGACGACGGCGACGCCCCGTGTATATCTCACGAGACAAATTTACGTTTGCGTTGATGATAGACAAACAATTCAAATGTAAACTGAACGTTTACTTCACCACGGATCTTCAATAAAACTTCATTTGCCATGTTGTGTTTCAAATGAACAGTCTGCTATAAAACTTAATTCGACTACGTAACCGACTTCGGTCACGACAATCTCCAAAGAAGGATCTCCTAAACACACAGTCATTGCATTCAGCACTTTAATTTTACATTCTTGGCTTGAACTGGAACTCTATCAATTACAGTGAGCATTTAATCGGATAATGATGACAGATACCTAATAATCCTAGCACCGTTAAAATATTCTGAACATTTAAAAATAATAATGGTTGACAACGGTCTCTGCTGGACGTAATAAATGAAGCAAAATAACTCTACTTATTATCTACATCTAATTTCTTTACGATTACTTACACACTTTTCATTTGTCTTAATTTTTCTTCATTCCTATTTTTAAATTCGAAAAAGTTGTTAGTAGACGAACTACTTATATCTGTATGATATAAGTACTTCGTCCATGATTTGTCCATATTTATTTATTGAGGTTAAAGAATCTTCATTTCTGAAAGAAAATATTAAATTTTTCCCTAAAGAGAAATTTTAAAACTAGTATGTTATTATAATTACATTTTATGCAATGTGAATGATATTTAACTTATACTATTCCGAAATATTCTTTACATATTTAAAACTTGGTTAGTTTTAAGTATGTAAAGAATATTTCGGAATAGTGAAATAATCTTTGAAGGGGTGCTCCAGTCTGTGATATTGACTTAATGGCTCTTCATATGTAGTTCCTATCTAGTATACACTAGAAATAAAAACCTTTTCTATTAAAAAGTATCTATCTAATGTATATTTTTAGAATTTTGGAAAATACCTGACAGCAAACGATCTCCTGTCGTGACTTTCTGAGGTAAACGTTGCAAAGTACTCGTAATTTTTTAGTATTTGCTTTTTAGATCACTGCTTAAAACATCATGACAATATCTCGTTTAAAAGTAGATCATATCAACATATCAGCCGAGAGTGGTGCCATGCCATTAATTAAGGATAGTCACAGAAGCGACTTATTAAACAATGTGCACCTTATCGGCGTTCAAATATCTATGTGTGCATAAGTGAGGTGCGCACATAGAATAGAATAAGTACACATACAGATTTCAGCGCAATCCGCACCCAGAAATCAAGGTTTCGATGTGCGGATTGCGCGCTTTGTAAAAGTGACCGCAATTACCAATTGAATTGATAGACACAGATACTTACTGCTTTTACATCGTTGCTGTTATACGAGATCCCTGTATTTTATGAGGGAGCCATGGCGCGGAGTACGCGGCGTCACTAAGCTCCAGAGCCACCGCGAGTTGGCGACAAGTAGACGCAGAGCTGAAGAGAGTCTGCTTTCTAAGATTTTGCCGTTTTCTGAATTCTCCATATTTTGTGATGGTGCCACGCTGCAAAAAGAGCGGCCTCACAAGGCTT
This sequence comes from Acrobasis suavella, assembly GCA_943193695.1. Lineage (NCBI taxonomy): Eukaryota > Metazoa > Arthropoda > Insecta > Lepidoptera > Pyralidae > Acrobasis > Acrobasis suavella. The sequence continues at coordinate 13,436,702 of OW971929.1, forward strand.
CCGATCCGCTGCGAGCCAGCAACAAGTGGAGGCGATCACTAATTGAATTGATAGAGGTGCCATTGCCATCGTTTATTCAACTACAGGGTGTTCCTTTTAGATTTACAGCTTGCGGCAGAATTTTGAACGATACATTATGGTAGGACTTTTTGCCAGAGACTACAAGATTCGAGAGAGATTCTTAAAAAAAAAACATGAAAATATTTATTCCGGATCTGCATATTGTTTGTGGATTCATGGTGTTGAAAGTGCTCATAGATGGGTATCTAAAAGTACTAAAAGTTTATCTTTCAATGAAAGAAATGCGAAGTAATAATACGAATTTAAATTATACTCAAAATATACGCATAATTTAAATTTGTACTGCTCAGACTAAAACCATTTTTAAAAATGGCCTTTATAAATGTTACCTGACGATATAATCCGTTTTGTTTAGTGTTACTATATGTATTTATGTAAATCTTTTTATGAATCATATAAGTATGTATTATTAATGATTATGTATATGTATAAATAAATTTTGTATTACATATATGTTTATATATTAAGGTATATATTAATATGTAAGTAGGTAAATTAACTATAGGTATTTATGTACTGCACCCACCTTGTTTCAAATAAATTTTTCCTCCACTCAAAGGTTGGCTGGAAGAGATTGCATTTATAGCAATAAGTTCGCCTTTGGGCCTATATTGCTTTTTGTTGTTTTGCAATTTTTGTGTGTCTATTATGGTGCAACATAGTTAATTTGTATTGTATTTTATAATTTTACATTTAAGTTTAGATATGCATTTATTTTGTACCCTAAGATATGAGGAAGTATACTGTTTATTAAAAATATTTTTTTGCCTTTAAGTAGGTACTCATCCAAATCACTATTTAGCCAGTTCTAAAAGCAACATCCTTATAAATAATGATACATAATATGCTATTAGTTACGTCATTACTATAGTTTCATTACTCGCATTTCTTACATGTTTCGAAAAATTCAGCAAAGGTATGTTTCTCGTCTACTCGTATAAGAATTTTTCGGGGTCCAGTGCTACTATTTGAAATAAATCCTATGAAAGAATCCGGAGATATCATTCAAAGGGGCATTGACAGGAGCGAAAAGCGGGATCTTTTGGCTAATTTGTTTAGAAAAGCTTCTCGTTTGAATTTTAAACTGTAAACAGTAGTTTATCAAATAGTTCGAAAGGTTATCTAGGTTCTGATCAAGACATAATTTAAAATGATATCTCCGTTTCCTTTCAAATGATTTATTTCAAATGGGGGCAGCACTCGACCCCGAAAAATTCAGGTAGACCCTTAAGTGTAACAGCATCTACTTACATTCTTTAAAAATTACGAAAAAAAATTATTTAAACAAGAGCCATATCTCCCGTCAGCATCATTAAATCGATAACATTACGCAATTAATTAAGCACAAGCGTAACATTCATCTAAATTAATACACTTTGCTCTCCATCGGTTGATTAGTTCTACGTTATCGCTCCCACAGATTTCGAAGAATCTCCGATGAAATCCCGATAGCACCAGAGTCGCAGCCGATACTAGTAGCCCATCATCGCGCGATAAGAGTCACGGGATAACATCTGCATTAAGAGGTGACAACTGACTGAAGCATACTCTTAAAGATCTTATCTCAATATTCATAAGTTACACAATAACGACCAAGACAACCTAATAATTGCTTGGAATAAACAGAAACAATAAATGCAGCACATGTTCAAGAAGATACTTCCTGTTTATTTTTTTATTATTGTAAAAAAGGTATGTTAAAGATGCGAAATTAGAGAAGTGTATTTATTTTCATTAGAACCCACATATAAAATACCAATTTTTTTACCTGGCAACATATGATGTGTCTTGACAAAATACTTAGATTGTCCAAAAAGTGGTTTTGATAAGTGCGCGACGTTTGGTTTTCGAAATTAATGAGCTGTTTTATCCTGCTTTTTTACAATAGATAAGATTAAAAAGAATTTTCAAAACATTATAAAACACCGAATAAAAGTCATACTTATCTAAGTACTACTATCTAGTAATGATCGTAAATATGTGTAATGATGAATTATGATAAGCCTACGCTTCATTGTACAGGAAAAAAGGTACCAACATGCTCGTGGATTTATTACAAGCGGTGATAATTATTATTAGCCGACAAATCTTCACTTAAGGGAACCGTTACTCGTGTTTTGTTGCAGTGAAAACATTCATCACTTCATTTGCATACAATGGACTGGTGCCAAAAAAAGAGTGTAAACGCTTACCACGAACGCGTTTATGAAAGTTCTCTTTAGTTTCATGATGAGATATTGAAAATGTCAAATCAAATGCGTCCACCTACTTATATCCTTTTTTTAACTATTGTATTAAGTTTCTAACTCTAGATAGCCCAATTCGATATATCTAAACCGATTCGAAGTTCAATCAATCTAAATTATCACAGACTTCATATGCTAATATTCACTACTTTCACCTAATGCAACCAAAAATAATTTCAGATCAACTCTATGTTATCCTGTTATTGCACTTAAAATCATCCATACTTTAATTAGAAAAGTATGCTTACGCGATTTCTCAAACAAAACTAGGTGAAATCAATTTTTAAAATGTCCATACGGACCACTTCATACATAGATATAGTCTTATCACATCTTTATTCCACACCAAGTAGACAAAGCCTTCATAAAGTTGTATTTATGTTAATAGTTTTCAAAAGCTTGCAAACATATGGCGCGTTTATGTCTTTTACACTAAACAGTTTTGTTAAAGAACAAACAGGTCTATAAACATGGCCCACTCACATTTAGACCTGCTATTAATTCATAAAAAAATGAACCGTAATTAAATCGACCATTGTGATTGCCTACATGTGTATGCAAATGTAGTTTTTATTGCCTGCTTCAGATATAACAATATGGAAACTGATTCGTGGCAAATGGCCCAAAATTAGGTGATACGCCCACGGAAACATTTTTTACAAAAAAGGAAGATATTTTACGAACATATTCGCATAATTTAATTTTTTTCAAAATTCTTCTTTAATTGAGAGCATTCATTTATTTAAGTAGGCATTCGAGATATTTTTACTATTTAAACAGGTAGCTAACACATAAACTCCATGATAATTCTTTCAAACACTTGGTTAGCAAGAACTGCTGGAAGAAATCCCTCACTGGGATAAGCCACCCGTTATACAATCTTCTTTTATAATGCATATTATTTTTACTTGTTTACGTATATTTAAATGTGCAGAAGAGTTAAAACAAAGAAACAATAAGTATTGTAGTTAGCTCCACTGACACATTGAAACTAAATTACGTTTAATATAAGAAGTACTCTTACATATAAAAACCACCTTTAGTAAAGTAAGAACAACTAATCATGCAAGGGCGTCTACGGATGATACGCGCACGCCAAGCCCACGCCTAGCGCAGACCTAGCGCGTTTTGAATTTTTTGAAATTTCTTGCTTATAATTGAGTCCTATCACACATCAAAACAACTCAAATTGCATTTCTGAAGTCAACACGCGCACGCCTCGCATACGCTATGCGCTCGTCTTGCCTCTGCCTTGCTTCCGCCATGCCTCCTAAGTAATTTTATTAATTTTTACCCGACAAGGATAAAGCCAAGAGGATTGGTGATAATTTTAGCAGTCCTTGTATGTATGTGTGTATGTGGGTATTTATGTCTGTTCACCGTAGCATCCGAATCGCTTATATCCAATTTTGAAAAACAAGATGTCTTTCGATTCGTCATTACTTTCCGGGTGACATAGGCTACAATTTTTATGCAATAATAGTTATTTATGCAACTGTTGTATAATAAAGGGTATTAAAACACGAATGTAGGTTTATCATACGAGGCGAAGCTGAGTGTGATACTAGTATCACACGAGTGTTTTAATACCTAATTATGACAGTTGCATACAAGACTATATCTACACCCATGATATGAATCCTCTATAAAAGGTTCTGAAACCATAGGGCGTTTTACCGTGTTGCAAGAACTCTATGTAAATTTATAGTAAGTATTGCTGAGTATCTAATACAAACAAACTATGTATACTTAATAATATAATTATTTATTGTAATAATTATTTACATTTTGGATCGTAATTTTTTTTCCAGTAACAGACCCTCCGAATCCATAATTTCAGCAACTATGATAGGCCAAATCGAAGATTTAAAATTTTTAATCTAGTATATCTGGATGATAGCCTCTTTGAAAAATCATTGCACGGGCATATTTTTATAATATCACGTCTCTGTTCATTGCGGGACAGACAGAGCCCAGGCTAATGGGCCTTGAGCCACATCCAGCACCAGAAACTATCGCCCAGCGACGAACAGGGGCTTAAATTTATCAAGTTTGCGTCGCATAATGAAATTTAGTACAACATTATAAAACTAGTTTGCGTTGCATAATTAAATTCAGTACAACATTATAACACTCGTTTGGGTAATATTATGGTTAAATGGAATTGGTTGTTTTAATGTTGGCAATTAGCTAACTGTTTCAGAAACTTTTACAAAGGATTTATAGCATGGGTGTAGATAAACTTATATAATAAATTAACAAAAAAGTACGAGTAAAAAAATGGTTTTGTTTCCATATCGAGTGGGGTATCAAATGAAAGGATTTAACTAGCACATTTCAGAAATATATATGCATTGTTAGCTGTAAATGGCTCCTGTAGTCGGGTATTAGATTTTTAAAAGTAAATCTTATGTTTTAATAAAGTCTGTGTTTCACGTTAGTTTAAAAAAAAAGTTTTTAGTGAGTCTTGGTTGATCAGCGTACAAATGGACGATACCTTTTCTTTGTACCCCAATTTTTTTTATATTTGTTATTTATTTGCTTAAATCAGAATAAAATATAAAACTTATCATTAAATTTAATCTTACATTGTTGTTGTTGTTGTATAAATTAATCTTAAATAATTTAACTGATTAACATACTCACATTAATAATATTTTGTACAGTAACAACACTGCAATTAAAGCAGTAATTAAATGGTATCAAAAAGGAAGAAAAATTACCAAAGTATCAAAACACTTGAGTCGCGCTATACCTACGAGCCGTGAGGTCAGAGACCCCGCCGCACACTGCCACGGACACAGCTGAGCCACTGAGCGGGCGCGGGCGGCCAGCATACTTTATATTACGTATTTAAGGTTTAATATCGAGTGTGGATAGTAGGTTATTCAAGTTTACGTTTGAAGTAGGAACGAATGTTAGTGATGAAATTGATACTATTACAATTAATATAATTTTCGTGAGTTTTATGCGAAGATTTAGAATAAACAAGTAGAGGTTTTATGACGATTCGTTTTTTATTTATAATTGCAGTAATGGTACTTATTAGCTTATCGCAAGTTTAGAGGTTTTCTTTAATATGAAAATGACGACTTTTGATTGACGTTTTATTAGTCTTAGATTACTATGTATCATGGGTATAATAGATACTTAAAACGTAAATTGTTAATGCTATTTCTCGTTATTTAGTTTTATGCTAACTCGAAGTAAAAATTCATCATTATCCGAAAATCTAGCCAGTAAAGCCGTTTCCTTATTATTGTAGCCCTATCAGCTATCACCGAGGACTTTCGAGCGTTCGATTCAGCGATGGCCGATAAACATATTTCGGCGAGCTCTCTGACGCAGATGGAGTGAACTAACGGAGCTTTGGAAACGCAATTGTTTTAAACTATTAATTGTAACGATAGTACTGGTACCTAGAACAATGCATACACCAACTAACAATGAAACCGGAAAAAAGTTTGCACTGATTTATGATTTCGTGAACTTTCGTACCTATTTCGGAACACTATCAAAGGCTTATACAAAATAATAGTAAATTTAATGTCAACACATTAATCTAAAGCGTCATTATGAACAACCATTTACATCCTGTTTACATACAGGATGTAACATGCAAATAAAACTGTCAGCCTAGTCCACCAAAGTTTTACGTATTATCACGGGTGAAAATAAACTTTTCTTCTTACAAAAGAATGAATTTATGTATACTAATTTATATAATATAGGTAGTGGCTTTTTGTTCTCTTTATTTTGCGAGTACCGATATTGACGTGTGAATAAAGGATAGTGGTATATCGTTGTAGATTAGAAGTGTGGGGCGCTATGATTCGGTTTCGCGGGCGGAAACGGGCGCGCCCACGCGCAGGTCAGAGCAGTGACCCCAGAGCTCACCTCACGGCACGGCGCAGACGCATCTACACAGTCCTCATTGTTCCACCTCCAGACTGGTGCGCTCGCGCCGTTGCCGGTGCGCCTGCGCGATGACGGGCACAACTCATTTTTATCGAATTCACACCCAACAGGTTCATTACGTACCTACCTTCCTGAATGTTACTATCTAAATTTGTGTACGTATATACAACCAATTATTTTTATTTACTATAGATATTATTGTAATTTGAACTATATTATTATATGTATACAATATCGTCTCACTACTCATTATAAAATATGTATCAATTCTTATTTTAATAAAGTCAAATGCAGAAACAATAGCACATTAATGTGATATGTAAGATTTCTATTTTACACTTACTTCCTAGAGTCATTCACAATAGAATGCGATAATTGAATAAGTAAGTATCACACATACTGGTTACTTATCTAATTCTAATGAAACACAACTTCTATAAATTCCGAACCACTTATGGTCCTGATTCAAACAAAGAGATTAGAGATATACCGTGCTCGCGCGATATGAGACTGTTAAATTAACTTTCGTAATTAGAAACACCAATAAGGCAGAACGCCCATCACACACAAATTACACCTGCGTTACTAATTATGTCCGACTCGGATATTTCATCTCACATGTTATTCTTTACTTCTAACCGTGTTAAAACTGTATTTATTACCGCCATTTGTCACCACCGTAATGACTACCGCGCAGGCGCATGAGACTTGCCTAACGCATCATACTATCAATTAGTCTCTTTGGAGAAATCGGCTTAATGGTCGTGTCAAAAAAACGATGTGCATAAAAAGCCATAAACGTTCAAGCCATAAAAATCCTCTCCAATAATTAAAGCACAAGCGAGGAAGGGTCGATCCACCGTTACGTCATAAATTCGCCTACTCGCAAAAAGTGTAACATGTAAAGCCGGAACCACGTAAACCAAGGTATTATAATCAATATTTTCGAGTAAGCTATGCTCAGATCTTGATTTATGTAGGTGAGCTTTAACTTGCAGTATTATTAACAAGTTGTAAATCACCGATCGGAATTAAGACTGGATGAATCGCTTGCTCGAGATTTGTTGACGGAGGGAGAGGCGAGTCTTTGCTCTCATCGTTTAACGCAATTTGCTTTTACATATGTTTCTGTTTACGGCACATGTGCATAAAATATATAATATGCTTAAATCTGGATTGTTGATACTTAATTACGAAAAAAATTTGGATGAAAAAAAAAACACGTTGATCCTGAGATCGACATAAGTGGTAAGCGTTTAGACCCTATTTACCTGCTAAGTAGTATAAAAATAGAATTTTATATACATGATATGATAAAAAAAAATATATTTTAGCTGTCTGTTTTCCTCATCCATTATCATGGGTCACGTTTAGCATTGGAAATCACGAGGGCCTTCTTCTCGATGCCCTGAAAAACTTACAACATTGGTAAACAAGTTGTCATTCAATTTCCGACACTATGGTGATTATCATGAAACGACGTCGAAGGATAGTGTTGAGATCGAATCATCTTTAAAAAAAACAATGTTTTATTTTTTTCAACACACTTGCTCGTAAAGTTATTTCACCGGTTTTAGATATATAAAGCAGCTCATAAGCACGCGTGTATTAGGCGTTACTACATAGTGTATAATAAATAATACTAGCATGTTACTAATCTTGAGGACGAAACACGAGTATAATAAACGCAAATAGTAAAGTTATATTCTATCCCCATTATTCATAAAAAATTGCAAAAGTTTGCTAAACCTATTTTAGTTAAAATATGTTTTGTCTCGTTCTTTAACCGTCAAATATTCAAAAGAGGGAAAGGGACAAAACATATTTTAACTAAAATAGGTTTAGCAAAAGCTTTTTATTTTTTATGAATTTGAGGGTATAACTGTACTTTTTGCTATGTTTAAAATTCCGCCACATGTGTTTATATAACCACCATAATGCACTTATATCATAATGTACTATAAATTTATATTATATTTTTTACTAAATACATTTAATTAAGTATAAGACAAATCTTTATAATAAACTGAAAAAAGGAAGGTAAGAAGTTCAATCCAAGAGACTGATTAGATGAAGAAACGAATTATGAATACGATATTATTCCGACCTCCTTCTCCCGTAGGACTGCATTATGATGGGACGCGCGAAGGCCCGGTGACCCGCACAATGCGTGGTTCATTGGTTTATAATAAAATATCTCTAATATACGCTTGCTTTAAACGGTTAAAGTTGTTGATCCTGGTAGCATCATTGGCAGTGAAGGCTGTGGCGGTGAAGCTTAGGTATACTACAGCTTAATAAAGTCTCTAGAATTGGCCACTTACACACACAAAAACAACAATAAGTCAATAAAAAATCATATACAAGTTACTGTCCCAACCTAATCTGATTGTCTTTGCTACGAGCCATTGTGCTAGACCTAAGAGGTTTTCAGCAAATAAATAAAGAACATGAAATATAAAAATTGTGACATCTTTTAAAGAGTCACATCGATAACCGAACGAATGCAGCCCTATTGCCTCGTGTTTTGTAAGTATTACGAATATGTAAAGATCTGTTAACCTGTCGCTTCAAAACAATATGTAAGTTAGCAGCGTTGTTTGTTTCTTTGCTTCACATCATGAATTATTAACTGAGGAAGCGCCTGTCTTTGAAGCCATTTGTCACCATTCAGTAAACAAATGCTCATTACTATCCAATGGGCATCACACTATAAATGTAGTTTATCCATTTGTAACTTCAATGAAAATTTTATATGCAATTTTTTGCGCTTTAATAAGTAATTTTAAATGTAATAAGTTCAGCAATTATTTACAAATATTGTATCATATTCTATCTATTTTATTTAAGCCTTAATACTTATTAATAAATTCATCGCGATTACCAAACCGTTATAAATGATCTTTAGCTTTAAGTGTGTGATTCGCGCAAGGTATATAAAGCCATCTTCGTATTTTACTAGTCTTGGATCGTGGCACAGGGTTATCGTTTTACTTCTGTATCTAAAGACCGCCTCGGAGGCTCGAATCTCGATGCGCTTGTCGGGCGGGCGGCAGCGGGTGGCGCAGCCGCAAATGCATCACGCGCGATAATGAACCGACTCGAGTGCACGACTGCGCTTGCGCAGTCACACGTAAAGTACTTTGATATTATATTTCTCCAGATATCGCACTATAATTTGTGAAAATTAGTTACTTTAATAAATATAATTCATTCAAGTTCTGTGCGACGCCCAACGCTATATAAGTACTTGGCTTTTGAAGAGTTAAACTTATTGAACAAAAGTACCTAGATTTGAATTTAAAAATTCTCAACAGGTATTTACCTGTACTACGTGCACAGGATTTCGAGTATTTTTTAGTGCTGGGGTGCAACATCTAAAGCTTTCTTTATCAAAGGTAACACACTATATGGGGCTCGCCAAATCGTGCAACACTTACCTGTTGCCATATAATACACCCTTCTTATGATATTTGACTGTGTGAACGTTACCTTGGAGTTGTAGACTGTACTGGTGATTGTTCTCATTTTATTTGGATATATATAACATCTGACTGGAACCTTAACGCTTATTTAAATCGAGTCACTGTATTAGATAAAACATTTCTATGTAAGTACTTGTGCTTACGTTTCCATCGCATCGGTTAAATTCTATTGATAAAAAAAAATAAGATCTAGAACCGCGTTTCAAGGTAACGAATTTATATGTGTGTTTAAAAAATATATTATAATGAGCCATTTTTGACTCAATGCTCGGCAAAAGCCTCTTTCACTCGCTTCTATTTCGCGTCTGTCTGTTACCTCCAACTCACTGTTATCCAATCAAACCATTTTGTTCTTAAGCGTCCCTCGTATTTCATTAGGCCTCCAGTCGGTAACTATCTTTGTTACAACTAATTTCTTAAAAAAATTAAATCAAATATATTGACAATATTGACATATAAACATTTGAAAGAGAAGTTATTTGAATATTGGAATTTTTATTGTGCTTTTTTATTCAAAACTGTGCATCAGTAATATAAAAACGTAATAAAAATAAATATAGATACCTATGTACGTACGTGCGTGGGGACATATACTTGCATTTTTAGGTTTACCTGTAGCATTTTGCACGAAGTGGACTAAACTAAAGTACCTGCTTAATGTATTACAGGACAAAGTTGCAGTGAAAATGGACGCCATTTGTGAACAAGACAGGATCTTGGGTTTCTAAAACTAGCACCTCCCACGTGGTGTCTTGTGCCCTTAACCTTTGGAGCGGCCGTATCGCGGTTTATGCGCCTTATAATGCGCTCGCCTTACAGGTATACAGTTGCGGGTTTTGTCTAAATTTGGAGCAATAGCTACACAATTAAGGCAAATGTGCTCGCTCTCCACAACGGATATGGCCTGTGGCTAACCTGTATTGTGCAATTTTTAAATACCAACGAAGGATTTTATAAAAATCCCATAATGTATGTTTAAAACTTCTACTTATACCTGTAACTTCTCCCGTCAATATACCATTATACGCAAATTTTATTTAATTTATCGATATAAAAAGCAATGCCCAGCAGTGTCCTTTCCTAGTTGATTAGGATGGATTGGGCTGACAACTTAGGATGGATATGTTTATAGAAAACAAAGGTTAAAAAAATATTTTGCCAAAAGGATTGGTGACTCCTTATTGAGGGTAACTTATCGTTAGATCGATCCGTGTATCACGAATAAACAATATCAGCTGTTCTGTACATTTTGTCTTTGACCAGTTATAGGGTTAAAAATTAGCTTTACGTTTTTTTTAGGTAAAATCCAGCGTATTTGGCCATCCGAGGTGTCCATTAATAATCTTGGTTGATTAATCTCTTTTAACTTGTTGAAGTTGCATATCAACACTGCATGATTAATCTTTTTTTTTGAAATGTCAAAATACATCGCAAGCCAGACAGCAAAATATGTAGTGTTACCTTACCCAGTCCGTTCCGTGCCCGTAAGCCTTTTTTGAAAGTGCGTCGGCGTCGGCGCCGGCGTGGCGCAGGTGCGCGTTGTCGCGGATCCAGCTCCGATAATATGGCCCGCACTCTAATACGTATTTACAGTGAACACTTGTGCCCGCTATTGCAATTGAATGCACCTAAAATTACCCGGTAATTTACAATAATGTCTTTAAGTGACAATCATTTTGTACCCATACATTTAAGTAATAAATATTGCTAGTAAAGTTTATCGATGCACCTATATGTAAGATAAGTAGATAATAAAAAATTATAATTTACAATAATGTTAATTTATGATTCTGTCCTTTTGTAAAGTACTTGCTTGGTGAAAACAAATATTTAGTGTTTTTACAAAGATATTACCCTAGAAATGAGAATATGATAAAGGAATGATGGGATGGGATGAGGAAAACGGAAGCAAAGTGTTTTTGATTTTTATTTCCATTTCAATGATACAAGTTCTTAAGAATTTTAGCAGATAAGCGGATAAGTCGTCCGTAATTGGCCATTTGGATGGATAGCGAATGCCTCGCAAAAATATCTATATCACTACACTATTATATGATTTAAATAGATCAAACTATATAACTTGGTACTTTATTATTTTACTACCTAAATCAACTAATGAGATCCTTCCTTTATCATTGAAATATTTATTAAAGGCATAATAGCGGCAAGATCAACTGTTGTTCAGATATGGAACATTTTATATAGCCATGTCGAGTCTCCCACGCCATTGGATTCAATTATGGAGGAAAGGCAGATAGGTCGGCGCGCGAGTGGTTCGCTCGTGACCCGTAAATTGGAACGGTCCGTCGCACGCCCTTGTCGCACCTCGGCCGCCGGCCTGGACCCGGCATCGCCACTGCACCACCACACCAAACGTAACGGCACCCAAATTGACATCACTGCACCACAACACACGATTGATATTACTTCTCACGCACATCCAATTTGAGAACACCGGTACAAGTGTAGTCGCTCCTTTTGCGGATCACTAAACCTTTATTGGATTCTATTTTGTAAGAGAACACACGAGTCATGCCTCTCAGATTTAACTTTTATAGCCTCGAAGCAACACCGACTTTCGAACACAAATAAGTAGATACACTGGTTACGGAGTAAGCCCTAGTTCTAATTTGATAAAGTACTTAGGTCAAGTTAGTAAGCTATCGGCCGGCGTTAACAGGTGTGCACGCCGTATTTGGGGCATAATGTCTACAAACAATGGCCGTTGTGCCTTACCTTAATAGAAATTCAAATCATAACTATAAACTAGACTTAAATAAACAAGACTTTGTATAACCTCACGATCTTAATATTGTTAGTACCTACTAAGTTTTTTAATTCTTTTTTTCTACTCTTGTAGTGTTATGTCTTTTAAATGAGATTTACTATTATAAGAACATAGATAGATTTCAAAAATGTGTGTACTCTTTTCTTAATTTAATAGCACATGTGTCGTTATTTCACCAAAAAGATACTCCTAGCCATAGACCTAGAATTTTTGTCTTTAGATCTATGCACGATAGTGCCTATGTAGATGCACTTAGGTTAAGTTTTTAGTGTTCTTTTTTGTTAAGTTCGATCAACACTAACTTAACAAAAAAAAGCACAACTACCAACTTAACAAACAACTGAATTCATGCAATTCGTATAAAAATAAACTTTCCGAAAATAATTCTTTACTGTCAAAATAAGAAAAACTTTTTTTTAATATAGTCACTATAGAGAATAAACGTCAATTTAAAAAAAATAAGTTTACCATTGGTAACTCGTATCCATAGATTTAGAATTAAGAAGATTGACCTAGCCTAATGTAAAATGAGACCAGAAATAAAATGTCATGTCTGACTTTAAGAGTTGCACCTACTACATGACACATATAGTTCGTCGATATCGATAAAAATGTATATTGATTATGAATTAATATTCTTGTTAATATATGATAATAAATAAATACTTACTAAAACATTTTAATCTCTTTGTCCCTATAGCGAAGTAGACTTAGCCCAAGCCCAAAAGTCAATATGTATATTAGTAGACCCGTAAGTGGAAAATGGGATAATTTTGAATTATCTTTATAATAAAAAAAAATTTAAGCTTATTTTTTTTGCATTTTTTTTTTCCCTAAAAGCAACTGTTTTATTTGAAGGGTCAGGTTCTGGTGATATAGATAAAATGTCTCTTTTTATATTCGATGTTGGTCCTCTGATTTTCAATTTCACCTTAAAATTTACAATAGTTTTCTAAAATTGATATGTTGATTATCGTTAAAAGGAGCAACATTCTACTGAGTTCAAGTTCGAATTTGAACTTAATTTCCACGTATTAAATACTTCTCATGTAAAAAGCTAGGTCTTCATTAGAAATAATAACAAAAAACAGTCCACCATCCAACTGATACATTATGTACACTTACAGGTATAAAAAAAGTTAGAATCATTGATTAAAACGTGTAATGTGCAAAGAGTCCTTGATTAGATCGTGCATCTACTTTTATTTATTTATTTATTTATTTAACTTCATACACAAATACAAGTGTAATGGCGGACTTAAAGCCTAAGGCCTTATCTACCAGTCAACCAAACGGGTGATGTAGAGAATGACAGGGGTAGTGCAAAACTTGAATATGTACATGGCGAAAAAAGAAGACTATATGTCAAAACAATAAACTACGTACAAAAAAATACACACTATTAAGTATATACTATGATAAACAATACCTACATATACTACATAAATACACTATGATCTATCTGACAGTTTTTGAAGAAAGTGTGCCTTCACCTGTTTCTTAAATGAAAAGCGGGTTTTAGCCTTCCGGACATCAACTGGTAAATCGTTCCATAGTTTGATAGCCTGGACGATGAAAGAATTTGTAAAGAACCCACTCCGGTGAACTGGCAAAAATAGGTTGAAATTGTTAGAGGAGCGAAGATCTTTGAGATGGGTATCACCCTGAAATTGAAAATTACACTTGAGGTAAGCAGGAGTAGCGGGTTCAAAAAGAATCGAAAAGAGAGTTGTAAGTATGTGCAAGTTACGCCGTTGACGAATTGGTAACCAATGAAGTTGGGAGCGGTAAGACGACACATGATCATACTTACGAAGACCAAAGATATAGCGAATACAGTTATTGAGAAGACGGTCAAGTTTGTTTAGCATATCGCCAGTCAAGTCCGAGTAGCACACATCAGCATAATCTATGATTGGCAGGATCAATGTATTCACCAGCATTGTTTTGGTATCACTGGGGAGGAAATTTTTTAACTTATATAGAGTTCGTAGGACACCCGTAACCTTTTTAGAAATTTCCGTGACCTGTGTATTCCACGATAGATATGAATCTATGTGAAGACCCAAGTCTTTGACAGTTGTGCCAAATGGTATTACGATGCCCTCAAAACAAACAGATAGTTGGGAATCAATGTCAATCCGCCTAATAAAGTGTGAACTGCCAACTAATAAGGCCTGACATTTTTTTGGATTGACCTTGACCCCGAATTTTCGCGACCACTCAGCTACAGCACTCAGAGCAGTATTGACTTGATCAATAGCAGCGTCCAGATTATCTATGTCAGCTTGTGCATAAAGTTGCAAGTCATCGGCATAAAGGTGGTACGAACACTGAAGATCTTTTGTAATACTATCTATAAAAATAGAGAAGAGTAATGGCGAAAGAATACCTCCTTGGGGGACGCCTGTCTCAAGCTTACGCCAATCTGAGAAGGATTCCTCGGAGCGAACCGACTGCTGTCGTCCTCGAAGATAAGATGAGAACCAGTTAACAACTGCTGAAGATACCTTGAGATGTGCTAGTATGGCTAAAAGGATGTCATGGTCCACGGTGTTAAAAGCATTGGAGAAATCTACCAACGCTAGGACTGTGACTTTCTTATTCTCCATCCCCAATCGAATGTCATCAGTCACTTTGAGAAGGGTAGATACCGTGCTGTGTCCACGACGAAAACCTGATTGGAATGAACTTAACAAGTCATTATCAAAAATATGTCGAGATAGTTGGTAATGGGCACATGCCTCAAGTACTTTTGAGAGAAACGGAAGAATGGAGATTGGACGTAGATCGCCTAACAGTTGGGGGTTAGGGACTTTGGGAAGGGGACGAACGAAAGCTTTCCGCCAGAGTTCAGGAAATTGTGCTGTAGAGAAAGATGAGTCAATAATGTGGGTGATGACGGGAAGCACAATGTCTAGGAGGATTTCGATCATACGGCGGCTAATATTGTCACAACCCACAGCTCTTGATTTAATAGATGTAATTATCTTTTTCACATCGTCTTCACTTACTGGCGAAAATTTAAATTCAGTAACATCAGGAGAATCTACTTTCTTTGTATTTAACGCGTTAGCTCAAAATGTTTACTGCAAACAGTACAAATCTTTGTGGGAGTCAAACCTGGTCTATTTACAATGGTTATCCATTTTTCTTTATAATTTACATTTATTGTAAAATTGCCGTGTGGTTTCCGGCAGAGTAGAATAGAACCACTCCAAGTCTTCCTGTGGATGTCGTAAAAGGCGACTAAAGGATACATTCATCACGAACACCAAAACAGGCTTCCGATGGGCAGCAGCGTCGGAAGCTAAATCGTGACACAATACTGCGCTCGCCAACCCGCCTGCCAAGCGTGGCGAGTATGGCAAAACCCTCCAATGAAGGTACAAAAATTGACCAGGCCCCCAGTACCCGGCGGCCCCGCTATTCCTGACTCCGGTAGCGGTCATGGTAACGGCGGGGCAGGGGGTGCTAAGAATCTCCGGATGAGATCGGGCTACCACCCTCGGCGGAAACTGGCCCTGGTAACACACAACGTCCGCACTTTGAGGTTGGACGAAAAACTGGCTGAGGTGGAAGAGGAAATGAGTAGGTTACGTTGGGACATTGTGGGGTTGTCTGAAGTCCGAAGAGAGGGCGAGGGCACGACAACCCTAGAGTCCGGTAACCTACTATATCACCGGGAGGGAGACGAAATAAAGTCTCAGCATGGTGTCGGGTTTCTCGTTCACAGGTCCCTCGTTAATAACTTAGTTACCATCGATAGTGTTTCCAGCAGGGTAATATACCTGATACTCAGAGTATCGAAAAGATACTTGCTGAAGGTTATACAGGTGTACATGCCGACCGGAAAACACTCAGATGCAGAGGTTGAGGTTGTGTATGAGGACATTAGTAGGGCCATACACGCCTCCAAAACCCAGTTTACGGTTATTATGGGGGACTTCAACGCAAAACTGGGCAAGGGACGCGATGGAGAGATTAGGGTGGGGCAATTTGGATATGGCGAACGCAACGACAGGGGGCATAGGTTGGCTGATTTTCTGGAGGAAGAGGGACTTTTTGCGATGAACTCTTTCTTCAAAAAGCCACCACACAGGAAGTGGACTTGGATGGGTCCTAGTAAAAACGACCAGCCTCCAGTCAAGAATGAGATAGACTTCTTCCTGACGACGAAGAAGCAGATATTCAATGATGTCTCCGTGATTAACAGAATTAAAACAGGCAGCGATCACCGAATTTTAAGAGGCATCATGAATATCAGTCTCCGACTCGAAAGGTCAAAACTGATGAAGTCTACGCTCCGACCATCGCAGAGCCAGATCCAAAACCCCGAGAGCTTTCAAGTCGAGCTCTCCAATCGCTTTGAAGGCCTCCAGGATTGCGTTTCAGTGGACGAGTTAAACAACGGGTTTGTAGAAACTGTCCAAGCCGTGGGTTCCAAGTTTTTTAAATCCCGGCCTAAAAAGAAACCTCAAAAAATCTTTGCTCAGACCCTAGTCTTGATGGCAGAACGACGATCCATGACGCTGCAAACTTCCGAAGACGCTGAGTCGTATCGGCGGCTCAACAGAAGAATTCAAAAGTCCTTGCGACACGACATTCGCTCCTTTAATACGAATTGTATTGAGGAGACGATAGAACGAAATAAAGGTTCCAAAGTGTTTGCAAGGACTATGTCTACTGGGCAAAGCCGACTGACTAAGCTGAAGACGGAGGGCGGTAACATGGTGTCGACCAAAGATGGGGTGCTGGCAGAGATCGAGAGATTTTATGGGCAGTTATATACATCCGTTGCAAAACCTAGCGTGGATATGGCTACAGATCCAAGAGCCAAGCTAACCCGACACTATACCGAAGATATCCCGGACATCAGTCTGTACGAGATTAGGATGGCCCTCAAACAGCTCAAAAACAACAAGGCGCCGGGTGAGGATGGAATCACAGTAGAGCTTCTGAAAGCGGGCGGAACGTCAGTACTGAAAGTCCTTCAGAGGCTCTTTAATTCCGTTCTGCTCGAGGGCGTAACGCCGGAGGCGTGGAACAGAGGCGTGGTGGTCCTTTTCTTTAAAAAGGGTGACAATACTCTATTAAAGAATTATAGGCCCATCACGCTTCTGAGTCACGTCTATAAGTTGTTTTCGAGGGTCATCACGAATCGTCTCGCTAACAGATTTGATGCCTTCCAACCTCCCGAACAAGCCGGATTCCGAAAAGGCTACAGTACCATGGACCACATCCATACTTTGCGGCAGGTTATAGAGAAGACGAGGGAGTATAACCGGCCGCTGTGCTTGGGGTTCGTGGACTACGAAAAAGCCTTCGATTCGATCGAAACATGGGCCGTGCTTCAGTCTCTCCAGCGGTGCCGCATTGACTGTCGGTATATCGAGGTGTTGAAGTGTCTATATAACAAAGCCACTATGTCGGTCCGAGTACAGGAGTACAGTACAAAGGATATTCCATTGAATAGAGGCGTGAGACAGGGAGATGTCATATCTCCAAAACTGTTCACCGCCGCTCTGGAAGATGCCTTCAAGCTCCTGGAATGGGAAGGACTGGGCATCAACATCAATGGCGAGTTTATTACTCACCTTCGATTTGCCGACGATATCGTTGTCATGGCAGAATCGATGGAGGACTTAAGTACGATGCTTGAAGACCTAAATCGAGTCTCCCAACAGGTCGGCCTAAAAATGAATATTGACAAGACGAAGGTCATGTCAAATATGCACGTTGCGCCTTTACCAGTTTCTGTTGGGAGCTCCACCCTCGAAGTTGTAGACCAGTATGTCTACCTGGGTCAATTGATCCAGGCAGGAAGTTCCAGCTTCGAGGAAGAAGTCTTTCGGCGAATCCGACTCGGCTGGGCAGCGTTCGGGAAATTACGCAGTGTTTTATCGTCTAAAATACCTCAGTGCCTCAAGACGAAAGTGTTTAATCAATGTGTGTTACCAGTGATGACTTATGGCTCTGAAACGTGGTCCCTTACTATGGGTCTCATAAGAAGGCTCAAGGTCGCTCAACGGGCCATGGAGAGGACTATGCTTGGTGTTTCTCTACGCGATCGAATCAGAAATGAGGAAATTCGTAGGAGAACGAAGGTCACCGACATAGCCAAGCGGATTAGCTCATTGAAGTGGCAGTGGGCGGGGCATATAGCGCGAAGAACCGATGGCCGATGGGGCAGAAAGGTTCTCGAATGGCGGCCACGTACCGGCAAGCGCAGCGTAGGACACCCACCTGCTAGATGGTCAGATGACCTGAGCAAGGTTGCAGGGAGGCGCTGGATGCAGGCCGCTTCCGATCGGTCGTTTTGGAAATCCTTGGGGGAGGCCTATGTCCAGCAGTGGACTTCCTGTGGCTGATATGATGATGATGATGATGATGATGATTGTAAAATTTTGATTCATATCGTTGATGGCGTCAAGGCTCGCATCGTAACCTGCGCCACTCGCATTTTTTGACACGTCTTATACAACTGTTGCATGAAATTCTATAACGAAACTGCTAAGATTTGGTACGAGTATGATATTCTTGTGCCCGTTCAGCACCTGTCACGTGGTTCATTCTGATGTGATTGTAATTCTAAGATAAAATAAGAAACCGCATTACAGAAAGCAATTTTTAAACGGACAGAGCAGGTTATCAGTTTGTGAATGTGTATGACAGATTTATTTATTTATTATTTGACTTATACCATATAAGTATACGGAAAAACAAAATAAAAAAATGAGGTGATCCAATAGAATTTTTTTCAAAATCGATTGTGTAGTTTGGGGGTGAAGTCGGTTTTTAGTTTTGAAAAATTATATTGATATGTAGGTGATGAGGAGCAACGCACACCTTTACTAGTATCTACATACTTCAACGTTTTTCCCAATACATATTTTACATATTATCTACACACTATGTAGCCTGCCACAAAATCAATCTAAACAAAGCACTAAGTTGTTTGTCTTGTTAACCTATTTATTAACCGACTTCCATAAAGGAGGAGGTTATCATCAATTCGTGGGAATGCTTTTTTTATGTATTTTCACCGATTATTCGAAGACGCCTAGACCGATTGAAAAATTCTTTTTTTAAAGGACTTATTTGTCAGATGGTCCCATAGAAATTTTATCAAAATCGGTTGAGTCATGCAGTAAAAGAAATCGATGCACTGAGAAAAAGAAAAAGTTGAACCAGTTTAGCTACTTGCGAGTTGGTTAGTAGATACCAAACTTTTGTTCTAATTAGCAAAACCATGTAGTTTTAATTAAAATACATTTTAACTACTAGTAGCCCTGAGTTCAGCAGTCACTCGATTTAGGTAACGTGTAGCAAAAAATTTTGCTACTAGCAACAATTCTTTTTTCTCAGCTTAGTGAAATTGTGCGCTTAACTTCAAACCTCAAATTTATTGGAAGTAGCAGGTACTTGTTGGCTATTACTAATTTACAAACACAATATACTCACCTTTACCAATTTAACAGCTCATCTATGCTATCCAGATACACTTATTTTATGTCTAGTGTCAATTAGCCTCGCAAAATCCAGCTAAGTTAGCACCAGATAATATCTCACCTTCACATGACCATAATATTTTAAACACTGGCATATAAAAGGCAATTTATACACGCAATATTTACGGAAATGTCGCCAAGTCTTAAAAGGGGTACTTAACATTAAGTAGACCGTTTTATTTAAGAATTATGATTGCGTTAATTACGTCTCTCGGAGCCAGCCTGCCGGTCGTCTCGCATACTTCTAAGCATATTTTCCAGGTACGCTAATGATGCACAATTTAATAAGAATGTGACAGGTCTCTGCACTTAGGCATAGAGAAGAACACAGAACAATGCTTTCATTATCTAAGGAAATACACTGTATTCAAAATCTGACAACAGTCCTAGTTGTCAGCCTAGTTGTATGTGTTTGTGTTTATTTGCATAGACCTAAACAGCTTCTCTTTTATATTCAGTTGTTTTTTGTTTACTTTGTTAACTGTATAAGTAGTTAAAATCTTTTACCTTATGTATTTTTTGTTTATCTATCTATGACAAAAAAAAGTTATATTGTCAATATGAATTATCGTCATTAACAAGATTGTTAGGAACCTACTTAAATCATAAAGGTCATACAAAAGAGTGACTCTATTCCGTAAGAATATCTATCTAACTTTTAAGTATGAATAAATATGTTTTAGTTAAGTAGTAAGCTATAAAAAGTTAAAGTGGTTCATCGAGGCAAATTTTTTGTACGTTAGTACGTACCCATACTTATTATAATGAGTGGTTAACTACATTATACTTATTTAAGTTACACATTTAGGTACATGCTAAAAATCATGTTAGCTTAGAAACTTATTTGAAAAATATAGAGATAAGTACATAAACTCGTATCTACTAACACGTACACGTACATATTTCGTAAATTATCAATTTTAACATACCTAATAATATTAAACATTATAATTGCAAACAGAAAAAATAATTCTTTGCATATTCTTATACTGTCTATAACCGTATAGCGTTACACGCCATTATTTTACTATTGTTCTTTATTGACAGACATTCCTAGGTTTATATTAAACACTGTAACGCGCCGTTTTATGTACTTATGCCTCAATTATGAATATTAACCCCCGCGTCACTCTGCACCATGTCAATACAGCTTCGGTCCACCAACTTCAGAGAAGAACTGGACATTGGTAAAAAAAAGTTATAGGATAGTTTCTGAATAATTAAAAAAAAAACATTCAATTTAATTGATATATTAATATATAGGTAAATACATAAATATATGTATTATAAATAAGGCCGCATCTACTCCAGTGTTATGGAAGAGAGGAGAAAAAGATGCGCTCTGGTTTGAAATAAATAGATTAAAAGTAATCAAAGGGATAGTATGTACCTAATTATAATTCTCTCTGCATATTTAAATAGCTCTATTTTTTAATGAACAATCGTTTCTCAAATCAATCGATCAACTAATCTTTATTTACTCGTTGAAAGTTTTGTTTGCTGTCTATATGTATAGCTTAATTTTTTATTTCTTTTACTTTGCGTCTTAAACTTCTAACTCTCCTACTTGGTTAAGGATAAAAACACGAGCACTGGCAGAGATTGCCGCAACGGTATCCAGAACTAGAGCATGCGTCGCTGGTCGCGTGCCCGGGCGCAATTAGCTAGCCTGAGTAGCTGTCATTACACCACGGCTAAAGAAAGTGTAAACATTTGAAACTGTGCACATTCTTTTTCATCTCTTTATGAGCGGCTCCAAAGTACCTTCTTGATCCCTGGAGTAAAACTACATACCTTTTTGTAAATAACCGGCCAAGGGCTAGTCACACTACTCCCTTAAATATTTATTTTATTTTAATTTAGTTATTGATTTTTAAAGTGAATATACAACTGAATATTTTACTTGTTGCTGTTACTAATATAAGCACAAAACGGCAAAAAATCGCGTTTGTTGTATCGGAGCCCCCTTTTAATATTTATTTTATTTTGTTTTTTGTTATAGCGGCAACAAAAATACATCATGTGTCTCATACAATAAATTCAACATGTAATACAATAAATTTCAGTCATACAATAAATTTCAACTGTCTAGCTATCACGGTTCATAAGATATTGCCTGGTGACAGACGGACAGGCAGACAGACAGCGGAGTTTTGTAATAAGGTCACATTTTTCCCTTTGGGTACGGAACCCTAAAAAGAATATGTTTTATTTTAAGTAGGTATTGAATGAGACATACTCGTTAATAAACCAACATATAGCTATATAATTTTCATGGATTAAAATGCCCTGTATCCAATGTCATATTCTATGTATGTGGCAACCTTTTCAACGTATATTCTCTTACAACCTTACAAAGTTACCGAATAGACGTGTGAAGTTATTCAAGACAACGGAAAGGCCACTAGAACTAAGAGTAATTCATTAAAACATTTTTTTTTTAATTTTTTTTTCTCCAAAAACTTAAATCTAATTTACATTTTAATTTATTTTGCCAAACTGCCATGCAGTTTATCGGCAAAGTGATATTAATCTAAAATATGTATTATACTTATAACAATAATAATTTATATAGCTATATATTATATAGTCATTGTGTAAATAATCGCAAAGTAAATTATCACTACATATACGATTACCACACAATAGCACACCCACTTAACATATATGTAGCCGATAATAATTAGCTACATGCATGAAGACCATATATACCGCCATTTTAAGACATATATAAACAAGTAGCTGCGACCCGTAGTGTAACCCGCGGAAAAAATACACTTTGCGTTATTCCAGGGGGTCAGCCTCCCTCCTGCACTAAATATCAAAATTGCGTTCAACCGTTTGCGCGTGAAAAAGTAACAAACATACACACACACACACACACACTTACAAACTTTCGCCTTTATAATATTAGTGTGATCCTTTTATTTTGTGTAACATTCACCAATTTTACAGTTTTCTATTTACGGACACATTGATAAGTAGTGCTTACGGAGCATGTTTATAAGGTGTTTTTTGGATGTCGCTTTGTTCACAAGTTACATACAAGGCCTTTCCAGCAAAGAACTACTAGTTGAACTAGTATTAGAAGAATTAGATATAGATATTTTGTGTTTGACTGAGCATTGGCTGCATGAGAGTGAGATGATGTTCAGCCTAAACAACTACGACATTGTTAGCTGCTTTAACAGAAAGTCTACTACTCGAGGCGGTTCTATGATATTTTCAAAAACTGGTGTCCGTGGCAAGTAGCGGAATGACATAGTTAGACTTTCTGTTGACCGCTGTTGTGAAGTGGCCTGTGCCGAGCTAGAACATCATTTAATTGTATGTGTATACAGTCCACCTGATAGCGATTTTAAGGGATTTTTGAAAGTAATGGATCAGGTTCTTAAGTTAGCTTCAAATAGTAAAAAGATTTTAATTATTTGTGGTGACTTCAATGTTGATATTCTTGTGCAGAATACAAGGAGTACACAATCCTTAAACCTCTTTAAATGTTATGACTTAGAAAATGTTTTTCTTGAACCTACTAGAACCACCGCTACATCTGCCACATGTCTTGATAATTTCTTTACCGATATAAGTTATTTTCACAAATCTGTTATTAACAAGTTGCCATCTGATCATTCAGGTGTATGTGTATCTTTTGTCAAGAAGTCCACCCGCTGCTTGAAAGATGATAAAATCATGTGTAGGCCAATTACTTCCAAAAAGATTCGTAAGCTCAAGAAGAATTTAGAAAATAAATTATGTTCAGTCGTATACACTGGAAGTAACCCTGATGATCACTACAATAAATTGTTTAGTACCGTGTCTAAGGAATATTCGGCAACATTGGATCAAAAAAAAGTTAATGTTAATAAAAGGTTTAAATTTAATGAATGGGCTGCTACAGGTATTTATATAAGTAGAAGAAAGTTATTTGATTAATATGCTCAAAAACAATTTAATTTTAACCCTAGCTTTGTTGATTATGTTAAAAATTATTCAAAATTATTTAAAAGAGTTTGCAAAAAGGGTAAAGCTATCTATATTAGTAGAAAAATCAATAATGCACCAAATGAAATAAAAGAGACATGGAATGTCATTAATAAAGAAACAGGGAAAACTAAAGCGAGAGAAAATATTCGTGAAATCAAATATGCTGACAAAAATATTACCGCACCTAAAGACATAGTAAATGTATTCGATAATTTTTTTACCAATATTCCCTTGGCACTTAATGCTGATTTTAATTCAAGTCCTCAACATGCTGAAACCTTACTTAAAGATAATATAGCTCCATGTAATCATAAGTTTCAATTTAAACATATTACCCCCAAAGATATAGTTGATGCATTTAAACAGCTAAATTTAAAAAAGTCTGAAGATCACTGGGGTATGTCCGTTAATGTAGTAAGTAACATCATAAATATCATTGCTGCAGACCTAGCTTTTATTTTTAATGAATGCATTGATGAAGGTATTTTTCCAAATTTAATGAAATGCAGTAAATTGATTCCTTTATTTAAAAAGGGGGTAAGAACAGATCCTGGTAATTATAAACCTATCTCCATTTTGCCAGTTTTGAGCAAAGTGTTTGAAAAGATAATGCTTAATCAAATGCAACATCACTTTATCACCCATAACCTTTTTCATAGCCAGCAGTTTGGTTTTACTGGAGGGAAATCGACCACCGATGCGGGGGTAGCGCTGGTTACTCACATTTACAACGCATGGGAAAACAAGCATGATGCAATCGGTTCTTTCTGCGATCTCTCAAAAGCATTTGACTGCGTAGATCACCCGACACTTTTGCTCAAATTCCGTCAGTACGGTTTTGACGATAAATCTATTAACCTCATTTAATCATATTTAACGGATAGGCTTCAGACTGTTGATATAATTGGCATAAAGTCAAACGGATCTCTTGTCAAAATGGGTGTACCTCAAGTTTCTATCCTAGGACCGTTTCTCTTCTTAGTGTACGTCAATGATTTGCCTCACGCGGTTGAAAAACAGGCTGTTATTGTGTTGTACGCCGATGACACGTCTCTTATTTTTGAAATAGACCGTCATAGCGAAGATGCTACTGCGGTGAATGACACATTATCGGCCATTTCTAATTGGTTCTCTGCCAATAACCTTCTGTCGAATGCAAACAAGACCCAATGCATTAGATTTAGTCTTCCTAACGTGAGGCAGGCCAATGTTGTTATGCTACTAGACGGTCAAAACTTAGATCTCGTTGATAATACTACTTTCTTGGGAATCACAGTAGATTCAAAACTTCAGTGGGATGTCCATATTTCTAAACTTGCTAATAGGCTGAGCTCAGCGTTAGCTATTAGAAGAATCAAACAATTGACAGATGTAGCAACTGCTAGACTAGTTTACTTTAGTTACTTTCATAGTCTGATGTCCTATTGGATTCTTCTCTGGGGGAGTGCTGCTGATATACAGACTATTTTTATTTGACAGAAAAGGGCATTTCGTTTTATTTATGAAGAGACTCCCTAAGAGTTTTTTTTTAAGAAAATTGATATACTCACTGTACCATCCCAGTACATATTTGAAAATACAATGTATGTGAGGAAAAATATTGCCTTATTTAATAAAACAGGTGATATTACGGGTAGAAACTTACGTAACATAAATGTTTTAGTTACCCCGTATTATAGGCTGAAAACAGTCAGTAAATCGTTTAAGGGAAACTGTATAAAGTTTTGTAATAAATTGCCAGAATCGGTCCTTGATATGCAGATAGAAAATTTAAAGCTTATGTAAAGAAAGTACTTTGTGAGAAGGCTTATTACGGAACCGATGATTATCTTAAAGACAAAAACGCCTGGCTTGAGCTGGCGCGGGTCCCTTTTAAAGGTTTATATTTGTACACTCACAAATGACATAATTTGAGTACAATCAGTACATGAATTTTATACAAATTGACATTAATTTCAAATTTGACATTTTTAATTAACAATTATGACGGAGTTTTTGGCGGGAAGTCAAGGGGTTCAGTTGGAGTTTGCTTTAAATTATTTTGCAAATTGATTCTAGTGGACTTTATAATATAAAATCGGTGTAGTTTAGTGTTATAAATGCTCATGCTCATGGACAATATGTAAAATGGTTAAAGTGGACACTCATAGTACGGCTGTAGTGATTTATTTGCGGACTGTGGTGGGCGTCCTTAGACGCCGTCCGCCACTCATTCGGCTATGAAAACCAGTGGACTCGTGTAGATTTGTTGCCAGAAGCTCCCTTGAAGCAATCAAAGGACTTTTTTTTTTTACGGAGGAAAGATCCCTGTTACGGATACCCGTCAGCCTGCGGGGGAGGCTGTCGGGTTATGTGGGACTCCACGCCAGATCGAGGTGCCTACCCACTAAAAAACCTCCGGAGTTCCATCTCAACCGCTTTTGCCGGGGACACGGGAACGGAAATACATCCGCGAACCCCGGCGCGGCTGGCCGCCAAAGCGGCCCCTCCTCGGGGGCGTCACAGCGCCCCCCCACTCACCAAGTCGGCGCGTCCGGAACTCACGGACGCGCCATACCTCCTCGGCCCAATTGAGAGGCGGAAAACTCCCACGCAGTCCACCGCCTGTGGACCCATGGGAGCCAGATAAACCGGCTCCCAGCGGCGGAGAAGATGAAAGGCTCCGCCGCTTACCTCTCGCCGCAAACGCGGTGCGGCACCGCTCGGTCGCGGAGGATAGGGAGAGCGGCAACGTAACACCGACACTCCTCCTCCTCCGCGACCGATCTCCAACCACAGCCACGGCGGTGTGGCCCCGTCTGAAGCGCCGGGAGGGCAATGAAACATTCCCCTCCCGGCGGCCCCACCCCGGGTGGGGGGAGAACTTCCCACTCCCCCGCCGCCCCATTGGGCGCATCCCTACATGCTCAAGGCCGAAGCCGAGCCTGCGGGAGCGCCCCTCCCCGGGTGGGGGGAGATCTTCCCACTCCCCCGCCGCCCCAATGTGGGCGCTCACTGCTGGTTGACGACAGCAGGAGCGCCCCCTCGCGGGTTCCTCTTAGCTTCCCCGTGGCTCGAGGCTACCACGGGTACTGAGCCCCCCCGGTACGACAAACCGGGAACCCATGGGGGGGAAGCAATCAAAGGACCTACACCAACCTTTGATTGTATAGTTAGGTTAGGGTTAGGAATAAAGAAATTGGCGCCCGCGCCATTGGTTAACTAGACACTGGCAAAATAAGCTTCAACGAAGTTTAATCGCCAACAAGAAAAAAATAATAATAATTATGACATAGTAATGTATTCTCAGTCCACACATCTAATTTTAATATCAGTATAATTGTAAGGTTGACGTTTTTGGAGAAAATGCTGCAGTACAGTTTGTTACCGCTTCTTCTGTACTTGCGCTTTGGAGGCGGCAGTAAACTTAGTTGTAAGTAAATGATCTGACGTCAACAACTAACTATTAAGAAATCGAAAGAAAAAAGAAATGACAATTATCAAGTGATATAAATATCCAAAGATAAATAAAAGATTTTTGACTTTTTTTTTACTTTTGACAAGTCCATTTTTATTGAATCAGCTCCTAATGTAAAATCCCACCACCACTTGAATATGTTGAGGAGAACATCTACCTTGGTAAACAAATTTCATTTAAGGCAGAGAGAAACATTGAAGAAATTAATAGAAGAACAGCATCTAAATGGAAAAATTTTGGGCACACAAAGAGATACAAAAATTCCAAAAAAAAAATTAAAAAAAAAGTGATGGATTCTTATATACTACATTGCCTCACATATGGCTGTCAAACCTAGATATTCGATCATAAGGCCAAAAAATACTAACCACACAAAACCATGGCGAGAAGCTGCCTGGGTATCATATTGAAAGATCGATAAAATGCACAGAGATACGCAAGAACACAAATATGACGTATGCTCCTACTTCATGCACATTGCAAAAGATGAAATGGAAATGGACCAGACATAACGCACGGTACTTTGACAGCAGATGGATTCTAAAAGTCACAAAGTGGAATCCCCGAGGATGGAGACGGAGAGGTCGACCAATGCCAAATGGGCAGACGAAATAGTAGCCCACGCAAGGAAAAAAATTGGATGAAAGTAGCGGAAAACAGGAACAAATGATTATCATTGGAGGAGGCTTTTACCCGAGAAGAATACATACATACAAAAATTCATATCTCGACATTTGCAAATAATAGGTTGGGGAAAAAGTCTTTTCGCATTTTATATGAAAATTCAAAACATTTTTTATTATAGTTTCGGTTTCACACCCCTTCTGTTGATTAATTCCGGCCACTTTCTCTCAACTTCTTGCTTTAATCTTATCAGTTGTTCATATTAGAGTTCTGAATCGATGGTCCTGCCTGGTGGTAACAGCTCATAATGAATAATGCCCTTCCAATCCCACCACACACACAGCATCACCTTGTTGTGAGTTAACCCGGGTTTCGCCACAGTCTGAGAAGCCTGACCGGCCTTCGACCTTTTTCGCACGTTCTTGTCGTACGTGATCCACTTTTCATCACCAGTTATCAATTTCTTCAAAAATGGTTCGGTCTTATTACGTCGTAATAAAGAATCACAAATGAGTACACGGTACATTAGGTTTCTTTCAGAGAGCTCGTGAGGTACCCAAATATCGAGCTTTTTTGTGTACCCATTTCCCAGTTCAATTCCCAGAACAGGTCAATTCCCAGTTCTTTAGCTACGTCGTAACTACTGACATGCCGATCTTGCTCCACTTTTTCAAAGATAGCATCCATTTTATCCTTAACAGGGCGACCAGAGCGACGCGACGTGCATCTTTGACATCAAAATTTCCGGATTGAAAACGCTTAAACCAAATTTGTGCTACTCTCACAGACACTGCACTAGGTCCATAAACATCCCAAATTTTTTTCATTTTCCTAATTTAAATTTGGAATTATCTTCTTTAAAATTTAAACTTTTAAATGATACCAAAACCAGCCAGGTACAAATAGTATAGCCAAAGTGGTTTTTTACAAGTTCATACATACTATATGCGGAAAGACTTTTTCCCCAACCTTATATAATAACATTCAATTAGATAACAATAATGTTTATAATAAAAATATTTTTTTTAAATAACATATGAATACTTACATGATTGACATTTTACATAATTATTATATATCATTATTATTTATTATTTCAATAGGTAATAAAAAAATCTGCAAATTCTGTAATTTAAAAATTCATTATACAATTTAATAATTTCAATTTGTATCATTAATATTCCAACACTTGCTCTAAATTATTTTCATTACATTAACAACTATTGTATAGTATTATAAATCTACAGTTTAAAAAAATATGTATGTAAGTGTATAAAAAATTATTAAGGTGTATGGAATAAATAAAGCTTTTTTTAGAGTTTCCTATTCTCAGCATGGTAGCTGGTAATCGTAAGCTACAATCATGGTCATATGCCAAGTGATGTAGCAGTTCAATCAATTATTTAAGATCAATCAATTAATTAAGGTCTGTAGTATGTAGGGTCTCATCACCAATCATCATTTCATTATTATTATGTACTAGATGTGCCCGCGACTTCGTCCGCGTGAAAATCCGTTCAGCAGTTTCAGACATTCGGGTACACCCGAATGTCTGAAACTGCTGAACGGATTTTATGCACACTGTACACAGTGTGCATACAGACACTGACATACAAACAAAAATCTTAAAAATATTTTTAGTGTTCTGTAACTCCTTATATATCTTGCTAACTAATACATACTTTATTATCTGTATTTGGTGCCCGCGACTTCGCCCGTATGAAATTCAGTTGTTACACACCCTTGTTGATGACATGACAAATTTAATAGTATGTATATTTACAGTTCGATATTTTTAATGTAATGCGGTATACTTTTTAATATTGCTAATGTGAAAGTTTATAAGGATCTATAGATGTATGGATATCAGTTACCCATTCATACAACACTTATGAATGGATTATAATGAACCCTCACAATAATAATGATAACCTTTGTGTATAAATATAGGTACGCAGACAAAGTCAGCAGTTAAACGTAACTCCCTATCTGTAAAAGTCTCCGAGGCGCGAGATAGCGAATGACGTTCACGATCAGCACTTAGTCGAGACTCGCTTTGAGTGGAACTATCCGAGGCGCGAGTCAATGAATTTCGTTCTCGATTAACACTGAGTCGTGTATGTCTTTTGTCATTGGATTCTTGGGATCTACTCATCCGCTGTCTTTTCGCTTGTCTAGTATTCTGAGACAGATTTGACTTTCTTCAAAGCATTTTTGAAAGCAAAGCACAAAATACAATAATGTATATACTTAATTCAAAAAAACCAATGTAGCCAAGATTTTCTCAAAGATAATATCCTAAATACCTAACCAATCCACAAAGCAAGGTCACAAAGTCCGTATTTTCATAGCCAAGTGTCAAATTATAAATCAACAACATTATCCGAAATATTAACTAACCAATTCACAAAGCAAGATCAGAAAGTCCGTATTTTCCTAGCCAAGTGTCAAATTGTAAATCAACAATATTATCCATAATATTAACTAACCAATCCACAAAGCAAGATCAGAAGTCCGTATTTTCATAGCCCAGTGTCAAATTATAAATCAACAATATTATCCGAAATATTAACCAACCAATCCACAAAGCAAGATCAGAAGTCCGTATTTTCTTAGCCAAGTGTCAAATTGTAAATCAACAATATTATCCGAAATATTAACTAACCAATCCACAAAGCAAGATCAGAAGTCCGCATTATCATAGCCAAGTTTCAATTATAAATAAATCAACAATATTATCCGAAATTAGAGATGAGTCGTTTGCGAATCATTGAACGAATCAAAAGGAACGGGTCATTAGCTCGTCACGACCCATTCGTTCACTTCTACAAAAATGATTCGGTCGTTGGTTTCTGGCTTTTTTTTTTTACTTCGGCCGGCTTTGGGTCGAATCGATCGAGGCGAACGAAACGAACCGTTTCGTTCGCGATCGATTTAGCTCACCTCACACTCACTGACAGACCCGCGCCTATGCTGCGACCTGCGAACGAACGGAGCGACACTGCGACACGTTTCCGAATGTTTACGAAAGTTCACATAAAAATGCAATATTAAGAGTCCATTTTTGCTTACTTATTTTTACTTAGATATAAACACTTTCTAGTGTTTGCTACTGTTAACTTTATGATCTGCGTAAAATAAACTCTCACTTTAGAAATAAAATAATTGAAGATTAGTCTTTGTCATTAGTGGGGGGTGACGTATAATTCTTTTCGCGCGCTATTTTGGCAGTTTTTGACAAAATGTAAATAGAGACATTATGGTTTTTTCATACAAAAAACCGATCTTTTAATGTGTCCGCGTTTGAAAAATGGCATCACACTATCTATTTGCTCGCAATCGGAAGCCGTTAACGATTGTTTCGTAAGAAAACCAATCAATCGATTAAACGGGTCGAAAGACCCGGGTCGCCTACTGAACGGTTCAGTATTGATTGAGATCCTAAAGATTGAACGAACGACACATGTCTATCCGAAATATTAACTAACCAACCCACACAGCATCAAAGCAAGATCAGAACTTCAGAAGTCCGTATTTTCATAGCCAAGTATAGCCAAATATCAGTATAAAAACAACAAATTCAACAACAGTAACTAACCAAATCTCGTACAGTGCAAAACAATCAGCTCGTATACATATTCACAAAAACAACCATAGCGCGTTTTAAAATTTCTTGAGACACCATCTGTTGCTATTTTATGTAACTATAAAATCGCCCATAGAAAAATTATCTTTAAACTTTAAATGATGATAACTTTTTTATCTGACATCAGATTTCGATGAAACAAAGCCTATATGTTGCTCAGGGATGAGCTTAATCTTTAAGTGAAAGCCGCGTAAAAATCTGTTCAGTAGTTTTAAAGATTAGCGAGTACATACAGACAGACAGACAGACAGATAAAAAAATCAAAAAAATCTTTTTTGTGTTCTGTTACTCTTGTTTTATCGCCCACACCCATTTTTTGTTAATTTTATCAAATTTACAGACACGCGGTTCCTACTGTTTTATTATATGTATTGATGTTATGTATCTCCTTTAGTTTCACGGCTCTTTTCACCCCGGTCCTTTGAGAGGCTTGCGTGGGGATATATCCAACACGTAGAGGCCTTTAGAGAAGTTGATGTAATGTAGCGCTCCCGCCAAAACTCATTCATATGATAGGTGTACCCTTGAATAGGTTTCGGCTTGAGAAAGATCTATTGCAAGAAAAAGAGAATGGTCTATGAGATTGGGATGGACTGATGCTGGGATATTGCAATAGGAACATCACCTACCATAATCATGATTTCTGACTATTGTAGGCAGGTGATGGCTTGCCGCCCACTAGATGGGCCCCTCAAACGCACCGACAATAGTTGCCGGCAAAGGAGCAACACCGGTGCAGGCGACTCAGGTGTGTCGAGAGGTGTGCTGCGCTTTCTCCGAAGTTACTCGCGGCGTTATGCCCTTTAACACTTCCATCCCTGGAACAATAGCTCTAACGACTCCTCTCTGCGCAGTCAATTAATGCAATGCAGAGCTGAGACCCCTGCGAGCCCTCTTGGGTCTCCACCCCGACCGATGAAGACTTGTCGCGGCGACTGCCCCATCGAAGTTGAATTTCTTTTTTGCAAGAAGCTACCCAAGTTTCGAAAAAGAAATGGTAATCTGTTGGAGCAAGATCCGGGGAGTACGGTGGATGACTTAGACATTTCAATTAAAGCTCTTCTAATTTGGTAGCCGTCTGTTGTGCAGTGTGTGGTCTAGCGTTGTCGTGAAGCAGCAGTGGCGTAGAGCGATTGATCAGCCTAGGTTGTTTAGCAGCTAGCTTATCCAGCATGGTTTGCAATTGCTGACAATAGACGTCTGCCGCAATCGTCTGGCCAGATTTGAAAAAACTATAATTAATGACACCGGCACTAGTCCACCAAACGTACAAGTAACTTTTTTGGGTCAATTTTCGCTTGGGACAGGATTTGGCTGGCTTGCCAGGGTCCAGCCATTGCGATGAGCGCTTCCGATTATCGTATCCACTCTTCATCACAGGTAATAGTTCGATTAAGAAATCCTTCAATATTGTGCCGGTCAAGTAATGTGACGCAGCAGTCCACGAGTATTTGCCGGTTTGCTTCACTCAATTCGTGAGGAACCACTATTAAAACAGTTTTATCACTAACACCGCATCCTGCAGCCAACTCGGACGTGGTTTGCGATGGATACGGTTCGACAATATCCTTCAATTTTTCATTGTCAACTTGGTCTCTGACCGTCCACGGGGCTTGTTCTGCAGGTCGCAATTTTCAGAACGAAAACGTTGGAACCAAAAACCGCACTGTGTTTTCTTTTGCGATATGACCGCCATACACATCATTAACCCTTCGAGCCGTTTCCGCAGCACTGGTGCCGCGGTGGAACTCGTACTCGTAAACAACGCGATATTTCAAGTTTTCCATTTCGTAAACTGGAATCCTACCGTTATCTCTTATAGCAGCACTTAAACTGAACTGCATTGTTTAATGCTACCATGACACCTTTATAGCAGCCCTTAAACAGGATTGTTTTGGTTGACGTCACAAAACCATTCACCTTTTTTGTACGGACTATTCCTACCATCACGTCTATTTGACAGCACGAAAACGATTATTGCGCGTCTCAAGTGTCAAATAAAGCGATCCTTAAAAAGCTACTTTCCAGTAACTTTTATGAGGATTTTAGTTGGTTTTCTTGTGAATGTGAATATGTTTGTTGGATATTGCCATAATTAATTATTTAGTTTTATTTATACACAACACTGGTTGTCATTTTGTCGTGTTTTCGTAGTATGGCAACACAGTGTTTTCGTTCTTCTTCGGTTTCCAGTTTTGAATTCGCTCCCTAGTCGTCGGCGTCCCTAGCGTGGTCGGAAAACCATGCCTTTATCGTAACAGAGATGAAATAGTCGCAAGATCTCTGATTTTCGTATTAAATTCCTTTCGCGCACAAGGCAGTGCATCAAGGCACCATAAATTCTAAAGAACTTTCATTTATAACAAGAATTGCGTAGTGAGCCGCTAATCTGTGTGTGTTCCCACGTAAGGCAGAGAAATTGGTAAGGTATACCTGGGCCCAGCACTTTACCACGCTAATCAACCTGCTAGAAGAGGGAACAGAGCTTCGCCAAAGAAGATTTCCAGGTGAGTTCATGTCGCAATTCGTTTCAACCTCTAGGTACTTTTGAGAATTCATCAAGGTCACATTCAATCCATGTAAAGACTCAAATTATCGCAATTACAGTCCACTAAATATCGTCCATTTTTTGGTCCCTTCGGCCGAATTTATTGAAATAGTACCTTTTGTCGTGAATTTTTGCATGGTTGAATGTGATTTTTCATGATTTTTTATATTTGTATTTTGTTGAAGGTACTTGATAAATTGCCTTGTGTTACATAATTTGTAGTGTTTGTTGTACGCCATCTTTTTCTCGTTTTCGTTTTTCGTTAGGTTGGCAGTACAACTTACTACTTCGTTCTCGTTTGTTTTCGTATGTTGTCGGTAATATAATTCATTCCTTTTTCGTTTTCGTATGTTGCCGAACAACATCTGTCAAACGTCATCGTTGAAACGTCAACGTCAAGTGACGTCCGGTAAATAACATTGTTGATATCGTGCTTATTTTTGTTTTGATTAGTTCTTGGTTTGATTTTAATTAAATTAAAACAAAATGAGTAATGAAAATAGTGAAGAAGAACCCGTAACGGTAGATGCATTCCGCGTCTCTCGTGACTATTGCGTAATGCGGTTAGAACATATAGAAACTTCAGACTTGCAAGGATATACCGAGTCTGATTTGAAGGATATTGAAAAAGACTTTCACGATGCCCAACTACGTATTTTGCGGCCGCTCTCGCAAGTGCAACGAAAAGAGGAATATGCAGTTACTAGAGAATTTGAGGATAGACTAAGGTCGGTTAAATCTAGATTAAGACAGAATTCTCAAAGTTTTAGTGAAACCAAGCCTGTTATATTGGAAAATAATGTAGCTAAATTGCCAAAAATTTCAATAAAGCCTTTTGATTCAAAGCTGGAAAACTGGGTGTCTTTCAAACAACTTTTTGATTCATTGATTCATCAGCGGACCAACATTTCTGATGTTGAAAAATTACATTATCTTTTGTCGAGTGTTCAGGGTTCTGCTTATGAATTAATTAAAGGCTTTCCCTTGTCGAATGATAATTATGTCAATGCTTATGAGACTCTGTCTAACTATTATGATAGGAAGAGACAAATTGCAATTTTGTATTATGAAAAGATGTTGAACTGCGAGGCAGTCAAGGGCAAACATGATTTAGAAAGAGTATTTCGAACGTTTAATGAAAACTTAAATATTTTGTCAAAATTCAATCTTCCTGATCAGAATTTCGTGCTGTATTATTTATTATGGTCAAAATTGGATATTGCTACTCGTGAAGCATATGAATTGCAACTTACTTCTAATGTTGACGTTCCAATGTTTGAAGATTTGAAAAATTTTATTGAAAAAAAAAGTAAAGCTTTAGAAAATTTAAATGTTAAGCTGTCTAATGTTAAACCAGTGACTAAAAATAAAACAGCATTTATCGTATCGAATCCGACCTGTGTCTTTTGTACTGGTCAACACAGTCTTGCCAGTTGTAGTGAATTTTTAAAACTGGACAGTAATAAGTGTTTTAATTTTGTGAAGGAAAAGGGTCTTTGTATTTTTTGTTTTTCGAATAACCATCGAGTAAAAGTTTGTCGTGCCTCTCGTTGTAGTGTGTGTAGTCGCTCACATAACACTTTATTACATTTCACAAAAAATACAGAAACACCCACTTCTACAGAAACTGGTAATGCGGTGGCCAGTATTAACTGCAACAGTAATACGGTCTTAACTTCACTGACTGGGGAAAATACCATTTTATTTTCGACTGTAAAAGTTTTAATTAAAGATAGTTTTGGTAACTTCCGTCCAGTGCGCGCACTTCTCGACTGTGCAAGCGCGTCCAATTTTATTTCGGAATCCTGTGCTAATGCGCTAGGATTACATTTTTGTCGTGGCCAACATGCTGTGTCCGGCATTGGCAACTCTATCGCTAAGCCACTCGGCTCACTCTTGTTTGAGATTAGGCCTTTTGGCAAACAAACCTTTTCATCGAATGTCCAATTCGAAGCTCTTGTTTTACCATCAATTTGTGCTGACCAGCCGATTCAATTTGTCGATCCGTCGGGGTGGTCACACATTAATAATTTATCACTTGCTGATCCTGACTTCTCCCGCCCAGGACCAGTGGACATGCTGCTTAGTGCAGATATTTTCGCTTCGTCATTGTTACCTGGCCTTCGGCGAGGGAAGCCTGGACAACCCACCGCATTAAATACCGTGTTTGGATGGATTGTCATGGGCGAGTGTGACAGGAGTCAATTCAAGTCGAATCGTCGTAACAATAATAACCATTGCCTTTTTGTATCAAATCTCGATAACTCTTTGAAGAAGTTCTGGGAGTTAGAGAATGTTAGCTCTCCGAGCAAACCTCTTTTGTCGAAGGAGGACCAACTCTGCGAGAATTGGTTCGCCGAAAAATATTGTCGTAATAAGGAAGGCAGGTTTGTTGTTCCCCTACCTTTTGTCGATCCAACAAACAAACCTTCTTTCTTCAATTCGCGCGAAATCGCTTTAAAACGTTTCTTATCGTTGGAACGCAAGTTCAATAGTAATCCAGAGTTTAAAAGATCATATTTCGAATTTATGGAAGATTATGAGACTCGTGATCATTTAGAAGAAGTCGATCCTCCTGCTACTAGCGAGGGTGAGTTTTATTACATTCCTCATCATGGTATAATTCGCGATTCTGTAACCACACCCCTGCGCGTGGTCTTCGACGCTAGCGCCAAGGACGCCAGAGGATTTTCGTTAAATTCCACTCTTCTATCTGGCCCTAAGCTCCAGACTAATATTTTTGACCTACTTGTTCGTTTTCGTTGGCATGCTGTCGTCTTCACAGGCGACGTCATGCAAATGTATAGGCAGATATTAGTGTGTGAAGAGCACGCTGATTATCAGCGTATTTTGTGGCGGCCATTGGCTTCTGGTCCGACATATGGTGTCTCTGCTGCACCGTTTCAGGCTCTTCGCACCATGGCTCAACTTGCTGTTGATGCCACAGACTCCTACCCAGATGGTGCAGCTGTTCTCGCTCGCGATATCTATGTCGATGACGTCGTCACAGGGGCAGACTCTATCGAAAAGGTTCGCTCACTTCGGATGGAACTTACACTCATTTTGTCGTCGGGTGGTTTTCATCTGAGGAAGTGGACCTCCAATAGCCGTGATTTTTTAGAAAGCCTTCCATCCTCGGATCTTTACTCACAGGATTTTATACATTTCGAAGAAATGTCTGACATTTCGCTTAAAATATTAGGATTGCGGTGGCAACCTCAATTAGATTCTTTTCGTTTTCGTGTCGTAGACACTCATCAAGGACGTTGCACAAAACGCACCATTCTTTCGGTTTTCTTTCGCCCGTAACGTTCCTCGCCAAGTACCTAATGCAGTTGCTTTGGACTTCCGGTGTCTCTTGGGATGACGATGTTCCGGAAAACATTCGGCTTGAATGGCAGGAATTTAAGGCTCAGATGTCGTCATTGAGTTCGGTGGATATTCCACGTCGCATTGTTGGAGAATTTAAACAACTCCAGCTTCATGGATTTTGTGACGCATCTGAACGGGGCTATTGTGCAGTCATCTATTGTCGCACATTGAATAAAAATAGTGATATCGCTGTACACTTGGTTTGCGCTAAGTCTAGGGTTGCACCTTTACGTAAGTTGTCAATTCCACGTCTTGAATTGGTTGCAGCGGTTCTGTTGTCGGATTTGATGGCATCAGTCGTTGAGGCTTTAAAGCCCATTTATGCGATAAGCGAAATTTTCGCTTGGTCAGATTCCAGTGTTGCGTTGACTTGGATCAAATCGTGTCCATCTAAATGGAAGACGTTCGTTGCTAATCGCGTAAGCCATATTCAGGATATAATTCCTCCCGACTGCTGGCATCATGTCCGAACTGCTGAAAATCCAGCAGACTGTGGTTCTCGTGGGCTTTTACCTAACGACTTAGTTAACCTAAGTTGTTGGTGGAACGGACCATTTTGGCTCAAGCACCCTAGTGAACATTGGCCTAGATCAGCGCTATTTTTAGACAAAGATACTGTCAATGACGAACAAAGGATCACTGTTCTCGTGGCGTCCAAAAATGATGATTTGGTGAAAAACCTTTTGGAGAGGTTTTCATCGTTGAAGACACTTCAATGTGTCTTAGCTTATTGTTTTCGGTTTACAGAAAATTGTAAACAAAATCTTATCGAAAATCGTGTCGTTGGCTCAGTTCAGCCATCTGAGATTGATAGAGCGCTCAAGTATCTAGTGAAGTTTGTGCAAGAGCAGGAATTTTCGTCGGAGTAAGAGTCTTTAAAAAAAGGTTCGCCCAACTCACTTCCTAAGAGTTTTCGCAAATTATCTCCTTTCATTGATGAGGCGGGTCTTCTGAGGGTGGGCGGTCGCCTGGCTAATGCTAAAATTTGTTTTGAAGCCAAGCACCCGCTGTTATTACCCCGCTGTCATCGTCTCACTACTTTGATAATTCAGGAGTATCATGTTCGTTTCATGCATCCTGGTGCTCAAACTCTTCAGAATCTTCTTGCACAGAACTTCTGGATATTGTCATGTAAGCGCGCTATTCGATCGGTGATCTCAGGCTGTATTAAATGTTTTCGTGTTTGTCCCCAATTTTCCCCTGCTCCTCTAATGGTAAATTATCCATCGTATCGTGTTAATCAAATTAAATGTTTTTCGAGCTCTGTCGTCGATTACGGTGGTCCTTATAACATAGCTCTCGGTCGTGGTCGAGGTGCTAAGACCTTTAAAGGTTATATTTGTGTTTTTGTGTGCACCGCTACGAAAGCTATCCACATCGAACTCGCGTCTGAATTGTCAACGGAGGCCTTTCTCGCCGCTTTGCGACGTTTTATTGCTCGCCGTGGTCGATGTAACCATCTCGTTTCCGACCAAGGCCGAAATTTCATTGGTGCAAGCAACTATCTTGGTTCACTTATGCAAAATGCCGCTGAGTCTCAACAGCTAAGGTTCTCATTCAGTGCACCTGGAAGCCCGCATTTTAATGGACTGGCCGAAAGCGGAATCAAATCTGTTAAGACACACATTGCTCGTGCTATCGGCACGCAGCGCTTGACTTTCGAGGAATTTTATACAGTGTTGACACAGGTAGAGTCGATGTTAAATTCGCGACCATTGACGCCTCTTAGTTCGGACGCTAATGATCTCGTAGCGTTGACTCCCGGACATTTCCTAACTTTGGAACTTCTTTCGATTATGCCTGAAGAAAATCTCGTAGATTTAAATATTAGCGTTCAACAACGGTGGAAACTTCTCCAACAAATCCATCAGTCCTTCTGGTACCGATGGCAAAGTGAGTACATACATACATTACAGCAGAGGGCAAAGTGGGATAAGACCCATAGTAATTTAGCAGTAGGAGCAATGGTGCTCATAGTAAATGAAACATTAGATCCTTTTAAATGGCCACTAGGTCGTATCGTTGCCCTGCACCCGGGTGCAGATGGCATCTGTCGTGTCGTCACGGTTAGGACTGCCACTGGGCAGTACAAAAGGCCGGTCGTGAAAATTTGTCCTTTGCCAATGGCAAATGATGCTTAGTTTCAATTTTCACAATTTGATCACATAGCCCTGGCTACTACAAGGCTATGTGTGATTTTTCGGTATAGTAGTAAGTTATCGTTTTCTAGTATCATTTGTTTTTTGCTGCTTTTCAACAGCATCTTTTCGTAATTTCGAATTTTGTTATCTTGAGTAAGTAAATATCACGACATTCTTCCGCATGTCGTCTTATTTAGGTGGGCAGAATGTTGGATATTGCCATAATTAATTATTTAGTTTTATTTATACACAACACTGGTTGTCATTTTGTCGTGTTTTCGTAGTATGGCAACACAGTGTTTTCGTTCTTCTTCGGTTTCCAGTTTTGAATTCGCTCCCTAGTCGTCGGCGTCCCTAGCGTGGTCGGAAAACCATGCCTTTATCGTAACAGAGATGAAATAGTCGCAAGATCTCTGATTTTCGTATTAAATTCCTTTCGCGCACAAGGCAGTGCATCAAGGCACTATAAATTCTAAAGAACTTTCATTTATAACAAGAATTGCGTAGTGAGCCGCTAATCTGTGTGTGTTCCCACGTAAGGCAGAGAAATTGGTAAGGTATACCTGGGCCCAGCACTTTACCACGCTAATCAACCTGCTAGAAGAGGGAACAGAGCTTCGCCAAAGAAGATTTCCAGGTGAGTTCATGTCGCAATTCGTTTCAACCTCTAGGTACTTTTGAGAATTCATCAAGGTCACATTCAATCCATGTAAAGATTCAAATTATCGCAATTACAGTCCACTAAATATCGTCCAATGTTTTTTCTTTACTTTAGATTTTTACAAAACAGTTAGTAGATAATTGAAATAACGCTACCATGGGACCTTAATTAATCCTACTTAATACCTTTTATTGGAAATTTGGATTTCAAAAACAAAGTAAGATATATTACTTCATTATTTTAGTACAACTTATGTGAAAAATAGTAAGTTATTCCAACTTACGTAACATATTTTTTTGTAAGTAATAACAATGCTAATCCTTGTAAAATATTTATTCACACACGATAACAAATAACAACACATTCTTAAGTATAAGTTATTTATTAAAATTACAACTACATACATTTATACATTTTGTCTCACAGGATTACTCTCTGAGAAGTACCATGATGACATCAATTAAAAAATGCAAGACAGGATTCACTGGAGCGTATTATTAAATACAAACAAGACTGAGAGAGCCAGAGGATTACAGCCTCCTTTGGAACCCGTTATTGAACCAGTGAAATGGCAGAATGTTGAATTCCAAGCATTTTACAAGGCTAGATCTGTTGCTAGGCTGGTTCGCTTTTTCACCAGAATACCTGAAAGAAAATAATAGTTTAGATTCATGTCGCAATCTACGAATATCAAATACCTACCCATACTTTGTAATAAAATCCTTTGTGCACTACAATCACTGCGTACTTACTAAAACCTAGCCTTTATCTCGTTGAGTTAGTCTTGAACTTACTTAGTCTGTATATATTTATGTTATTAATAATAGCATTTAGTGAAGAAGCTGCAAGTTTTAACACATAATAATCAAATATAAACTTTAAATAGGTATGTAGTTAAAATGTTACTTACGACATGGTTATTGATAAAATATAATCATATATTTATAACAAGACACTGTGCTTTTGTAAGATAAAGCCCACAATAAAATTAACTTCCAAACACTAGTCGTTACCATCGTATAATAACTGTTTATCACGGCAATCCGGAAAAGCACGATAATATGAAGTGATGGATATATTTTGTCAGGTGGTTGCTCGGCTTACAGCATTAAAAACATACAACATTCAAGTTTTCACGAATTTACGATTTATTTATAATTTCGAAAACCAGACGCAGACATCCGTTCAAAACTTTCATTCACAATTTTTTTCGCACTCATTACAATTTTAGCCATCTTTTATGGTCAATATCAAATTAAATTTATGTAAATAATCAAATGAAAACAAAGTAAATAACACTAACTTTTAGATATTTAAATAAAAATGATAGAAATAATTTTGTTTAACGTAAGTAAAAAAACCGGTAAAAATAATAATTTTTTGTCAAGGATTTGAACGTCTTCGCAGTCTCATCACCAAAACAAGCCAGAGACAACAAACAGTTCACCATTCAGGAATAACCATTCAAAAAACGTTCAGCATTATGAACGTAATGGTAGGATTTAAAGTTGTCCTGCTTTTGACCTGCTTAAAAACTGCACCTCTTTGCAACCACCACCACCTCTCTGCAACAAGGCAGTTGCCTTGTTTCTGAATGGTTTTATAAGTGTTGGTGGTAGCCTTCTTGGGCGCCGCAAACAGAAAAAAAAAACAGAAGAAAAAAGCAAATGAATAACGGTTTACGAAACATAAATACATGTATAAATTTGAATTTGGAATTCCTAACCAAAGAGGAGAAATTTGTGATTAAAGTGGCCAGTATGACAAAACGCCAATTTTATATGTAAGGACCTAATATTATGTACAAGGCAGTAAGAAAACATAATATAGTATATGGTATTGTATACCTAGTGTATCTCATGAAATGTACACAATGCCCAGCATAAATAAGAACTGTATTAATAAAATCAGTGTACGTCTTTCTTTTATTCGTTATATTGCTTGATTTTTATCATCTATTTTTGTCGTTAACTATATAAATAAATTAATGCCAATAGCCACGCGCATGATATAACTAATTCAGCCTCGTCATCATAGAAAACGCTTGCTGACTCGACTCGCCTAATAATATGCACCGCCTGTGTCTTAATTATGTTATCATCCAATGGCGAGGTACCAATGGGTCGCATTCATAAATATTTAAATAAGGCACTCGTTTATCTGAGCCGTCAAGTTGTTCGCGGAAAGCGGCAGGCGGGGCGCGACTCTAGCCGAACTTGTATTATAACGTGGGCCATTGTTCGCAGCGCCAGCCGCCTGAGACCCATCCATCTGGCTTAGTGCTGTCAACAGCATGTCATTTTTGAATACTTAGAAACTTTATTTTCTCTTGTTAGCAGAAAATCCAAAGATTGCAAAGATGTCGTCCCAGTAACCTAGAATTAAGGTAGGGTCATCTAGGTTCTAAATGGCTCTACCAGCTATCTATGCAAAATTTTAATGACGATACTATGTAACTAGCTTTTCACGAACAAGATTATTGATATTTTATTTTAGGATTAAAAGTATCTAATCTTTTATTTTAAAATTGGTCTAACTGTGTAAAAAGTTTTACATAATATAGTTTATTTAATATCATATCATTAAATTCGAATAATAGTAATAATATATAAACTTTAAATTGATTTTATATATTTCGGCAGAGTAAAATAGGACCACTCCAAGACTTCCGTTATGCAGTGAAGACGACTTAGAAATAAAAATACAACATAAACAAATCTTATAAACATCAATGACACTTCTCCAATCCGTCTGGTCGGCGTGGAGAGTGTAGGCTCC
The DNA here is from genome assembly GCA_943193695.1 of Acrobasis suavella. Lineage (NCBI taxonomy): Eukaryota > Metazoa > Arthropoda > Insecta > Lepidoptera > Pyralidae > Acrobasis > Acrobasis suavella. The sequence goes on from OW971929.1 coordinate 13,479,942, forward strand.
TTTGGCTGTGGTGGCCAAGTATAAGTCTGGTAGTTGGTACAGAGAGGACCGTGCTCCTGCACTTCTTCAGTGGAGACAAAAAAAAGACCCGATTATGAAAATTATGAGTAACTATTTTCCAAATTAACGCTCTATGTAAGTTTATACAGGTACACGTAATTTAGTAGACGAGTTATGTTTTTTTTTTTGCTATTGATGGAAGCTTTTCATATTTACGCGTAGCTCAAGAAAGATCGAGATGTCGTTATGGATACCCTGTGCCCCAGATAGGGGGCATGGCACCATATAAGTCAAGTAAATCAAGAGTACAGGGACATATATCACAGACTGACTGAGCCCCAAGGTAAGATTTAAACTTTAATGGGTTACTAACTCAACGATACTATATTTTATGATAAGTAAATACATAAATAAATACCTAAGTAACAAGAACTAGGACAATTTGAAACAGGTAATTTTCCAAATTGTCCTCACCGGGGATCGAATCTAGAACTTCCGACTAGTGGACAGGCGGAGTTTAAACAAAATACGCTACAGAAGTAGGTGTCACTTTATTCTTATTTCAAATTTTAAAAAGCTTAGAGACCGTTTTCCAATAAGAATTTCTCTTCGTCTTTTAATTGCTTTTTCTGTCCCTACTAAAGAACCGACAAATTTTCCGACTTTTATGTATGACTTTCTATTACACTGCTATTGCTTATGAATAGTAAATTGTGCTACAAGGGACATAGGTAGTATTTTGAAGCTACTTTGAATCCAGAGCGAAACAAAGATTTCACAGTTGAATTACCGAGTAGCGAGTGATTCTACCGTGGAATCCTGAGTGAAGCGATACTCGTGTATATTCGTTCAACTGTGTTATTATCCTTCGTTACGCTCTGGATTCAAAGTAGGGCCCTCGCCTTCAAAATGTTACCTTTGTCCCTTGTATCACAATCTACTATGTATGGTAGGTATTTACGTATCTAACTCATACATATATATGTTAATGAGTATTTCATGACTCGTTGATGTCTTTTACTGTGTTCTATGAAAATTTAATTAAATGTAAAAAATACTTATGAAAGTGCAAAAATATGATTAGTTTATGTTAGTAAATAATGTACTTATAGGTTCAAAAAATCATCTTTTATATTTTAGTACATTAAATGATGTTATTCACCGAACATTGAAAAATATAAGTTATTACTGGGTAATATCCGCAGTATTAAGAGAAACGAGTTTATAATTTATTTTTAGTCAACGTTTTAAATAATACGCAAAGCGGTAATCAACGTAATTGATAGTAAGTAATACTTAAAAGACCCTGCTTACAGAGAATATTGTCAAACCAAAGGATCGTTATTTATGGAAGTCGGATCTGAATAATAAATGAATCGAGGTAATAAAAAATTATTCACTTCGTCAGCTTTCCCTTAATACTCATGTCATACATATTAAATATATGGATTCAGCTTAAAGCTCATTACTTTTGGAAGAAAACATCATATCCTTTTGGATTATGTCACAATGGAAAGTTCCGATTGAATGTCCATCACGTGTAATCTTTTTAATAGTTGACCTTTAAGGGTATACGTGCTGAAGACAAAAATATATAGGTATTTGACGGAGTTGAATACAAATTCTAGTTACTGACAGATAATTCACTACACAAACTACTTAGTTAGTTATGTTTATAAACGAAACAAATAGATTGCCCATTTGTTTAAAAACTACATAAATTTAGATACGTTGTTAGACAGGTCATGTCAGATTTCCAATAATAATTATACTATTGTAAGTTCTTTACTTTTAGTCTATTTTTACAGTAAGTTGACTTAGGTATCTATTTCAATTACGTGTCTCAACAGTTTCGACATTTAAAAATATGATTAAAAATTGACATAAGGCATTCTCCTGCTTTCAACTATTCATCCAAAGGACTTTTTAACCACAAATATTTCGCGAACAGGACTTGACCTCAGTAAATACTTAAGGTACCATAAACACGTGTTAAAAAAGAAAATATCATTTTACAAATGAAATTAAACAGAATCAATGAAGCTGTCATACGTTACATGATGAATGATGATATGATGAACCGCGAGATGTTTTATTTTGATCGTTCGAGTTCAATACAACCAGTCAAATAATTGAAAATGGTAACGGTGTGATTTATGCAAATCGATAGCTTGACGTTCAATTTAAACTGTGAGGCACGTTGCGCCCGCGGCGATGTGGGCCATTAGGCGCTTCGCAGGACACGCGCTGCCTGCCGCACAAATTAATAACAATTACAGATGCGTAAGCGAGCACGTAACTCTCGGAGGTAGAAGGTCATGGTAGGAAGGTCAAGCAGGAAACCACAGCAGCAATCAAACTCAGCCATCGAATAGATGTGCTGTATCCCACCTGAATCTTAGACAATGTCCTTTTTAATTAAGTACAAATATTTTAAGGGGCGATTCAGTCCATCATTTTGAAAAACTTTTCCCAATAAATGTATACAGAAAAACGAAAAAAAAATTTTAGGTTCTCATACAAATCGAAGTAGTCACGTGATATAGTTAGTATGAAAAATGCAAAAAAAAAAATTGCGTATTTCGATAAACACTTATTGGGAAAAGTTGTTCAAAATGATGTTCTGAATCACCCCTTAAAATATTTGTACTTAATTAAAAAGGACATTGTATATATAAAAGAAGAAACTGACATAGATACATAAAGACTGATCGATCAACGCGAAGCCCAAACCGCTAGGTTGTAACGTATATTTAATCGTAATTTAAAATAAACTATATAATTACAATTAATAGTATATAAATAAAAATAAAAATTACAACTAACTTAAACTAACTAAATAAAATAAAGTTTAACAACATATTTGTACAAAATTAAATAAACACCCTATTAAAATAATAATAAAACAACACACAACAACAAACTAACACACATAGAAACGTACCATAAATTGGTAACGTCAATAATGGCTGGCTTTCATTCTTACTGCGACATACATCGGTCTTTTGTCTCCGTTGCTAGGTACTTATGCGTGGACATTACGAACGGCGGCTAATCATCACCAGCGACACAGCGTTTGCGACTCCTCTGGTAAGTAAAATTAGGTAGGTACTTAGTCCCTTCGTCGTATTACTGGGCGTGGCTGGCTAGTCAAGGACATTCAAAGGACATCCAATTAATGCTGGACATCATATATTCCAGGGTCCAAAGCTTGGGCTTTTAACAGAAGACGCCTTACCACCTTGCGCCAGACGAGGAAGCTCCTCTTCTGCTGCTGAGTGCTGGCCCACCAACACCGATCGACCCCAGCTGACCACCTTCACGGAGCACGGGACGACAATAAGGGCGGTACCTCCATGCGAGAATAGAAAACGGCATAGGGCCTTTGTATCCCACACCCCTTCATTAACTTTTAAATAAAGTCTTTGATGTTGACTTAGGTTTGTGTTTTTTTTTTATATAACGCCGCCTAAACGTCGCACTGGCGCCTAACGTATTAATTTCTTCTTTTTTTTCTGCTTTTAATCTTATGCCGTTTTTCTATTTCTTAGTAGTTGCATGTTTGTGAGCTTACTTTTATTTTTTTCTTTTTGTCTGGATAGCCGAAAACTGAACTCGATCACGAAAAAAGACGCATATAATTTTCCATATGTGTCGGAAATCTTAGACAATCTTCGAGATGCTCGTTACTTGTCCAGCATCGATTTATCTAAGGCCTTCTGGCAAATTAATATTCATCCCGATGACCGAGATAAAACGGCCTTTTATGTCCCTGGACGAGGTACATTTAGGTTCAAACGCACGGCCTTTGGGCTTACTAACGCTCCAGCTACACAACAGCGTCTAGTCGATATCCTTTTTGGGGAATTTGACCAACAGGTATTTGCATATCTTGATGATATAATTATTGTAAGTAAGGATTTTGACACCCATGTTTCAACATTAGTCCGCGTTTTAGAGAAACTTAAACAAGCAAATCTCACCATTAATCTTGAGAAATGCAATTTTTTCAGAGACCGTCTCAAATATTTAGGCTATGTGGTCGACAATGATGGACTTAGAACTGATCCTGACAAGGTGCAGGCTATCCTACAATATCCCACACCTTCAACTAAAAAGGACGTTAAACGGTTTCTCGGAACAGCCACCTGGTACCGTCGTTTCGTACCAAATTTTAGCACTATAGCCGCACCTTTAAATAAACTCACTTCCAATAAGAAGAATGCCCCACCTTTTAAGTGGACTGATGAGGCCGATGATGCATTTTACAAACTTAAAGAATGCCTTGTCTTTTGACCTTTCTTTTGAAGTCCACACGGACGCTAGCAATTATGGTGTTGGTGCTATGCTTACACAAACCATTAACTCTAAGGAGCATCCAATAGCGTACATGAGCAGATCACTGTCTGCCTCAGAAAGGAATTACAGTATCACTGAGCGTGAGACTTTGGCCGTAATTACCACTCTTGAGCATTGGAGATGCTACCTTGAAAATGGTAAGCCTACCTTGAAAGTGGTAATTTACAGTATACACCGATCACAGTGCACTTAAGTGGTTTCTGTCCTTACACAATCCGACAGGTAGACTGGCTCGCTGGGGTGTACGCCTCTCTTCTTTCAATTTTGAAATAAAACATCGTCGTGGGTCAATGTTATTCCAGATACGTTGTCTAGAGCAATTCCCGTCAGTGCCATTAGCTCAAGTAACTCTTTCAGTACTACTTCTGACTCTTGGTACAGAAATATTTATAATGGTTGCATCAACAATCCCCAAAATTTTCAAAATTTTATAGTTGAAAATAATACACTTTATCGTTTAAGTAAAGAAAAATGTACTCTGAATTCTGAATTCTCTTGGAAAGAAGTAATTCCTAGTGAATTACGTGAACAGATTATTTTTGAGAACCATTCTGAGCCTACGGCTGGACATCTTGGTATCTTCAAAACTTACAGACGTCTTGCGCTGCGCTATTTTTGGCCAGGCATGCATGGGGACGTTGTTAAATTTGTTTCATCTTGCGATAAATGTTTATCTTATAAAATAAGATAAATCACGCAACTTTGGGTGAAATGGGTCGTCCAAAACAGTGCTCCCGTCCATTCCAGGTTATTTCTATTGATCTTATGGGTCCCTTGCCCGTTACTCGCAAGCAAAATTCATATATATTCGTAGTAACGTGTTGCTTTTCCAAATTTTGTATAATTTTTCCTATTAGAAATACTACGTCGCAAATAATAATAAAAATTTTAGAAGAGTCTGTTTTTCTTTTTCATGGTGTTCCTCAAACCATCTTTCTTGACAATGGTGCACAATTTACGAGTAACCTTACAGATAATCTCTTTAAAAAATACAAAATCCCAAATATATTTTTTACGCCAAAGTATACTCCCCAAATCAATACCGTTGAGCGATACAACCGGACAATTATTACTTGCTTGTCAACATTCATTGATGATGATCATAGGTCCTGGTATACTAAGATACCATCTATTCAATTCGCCATCAACAACTCTGTAAACGAAGCTACCGGTTACACACCCTCGTTCCTTGTTTTCGGCATAGAGTTGGTTACTTGTGGCTCACACTACGTCGATAACGACCTAGGTAGTGAATTAATATTTTTACCCCGCGATATTTATGCGGAAAATTTCGGTTGTTTGTCTGAAATATTTGACAATGTCCAATTTAAGCTTTGGCAGGCACATACAAAAAATACAAGTCATTATAATTTGAGACGCAAGCCGGCTGAATTTAATGTTGGTGATGTAGTTATGAAAAGGGCTTATATGCAAAGTGACAAAGACAAATATTTCAGCAAAAAATTAGCACCAAAATACATAAAATGTCGGATAATAGCTAAAAAGTCTCCACTAGTTTATAATTTAGCCGATATGTCTGGCAAAGACATTGGTACGTGGCATATCAAAGATTTAAAGTTAGCTACTTTTTATAAATAAATAGATTAATGTATTTACAATACCCATCCTCTTTAATTTAACATCGACGCATGAAACGCTAAGATTTTTTTTTAATTTTTTTTTTCAAGTTTGTCAGATAAATAACTGACTGACTAAATGTTTATTACGGCTGTTTGAGTGCAAGAAGAATGTGTGTAGAAGTATACTAGGTGATGTATGATAGTAAAAAATAAAATATATATTGAAAAAATTACGCTTCGTTAAAACTTGCTCATGCGGATTTTATTTCATAAACATAATAAAATCCTTGAGGACGCGAGGGGGTAATGTAACGTATATTTAATCGTAATTTAAAATAAACTATATAATTACAATTAATAGTATATAAATAAAAATAAAAATTACAACTAACTTAAACTAAGTAAATAAAATAAAGTTTAACAACATATTTGTACAAAATTAAATAAACACCCTATTAAAATAATAATACAACAACACACAACAACAAACTAACACACATAGAAACGTACCATAAATTGGTAACGTCAATAATGGCTGGCTTTCATTCTTACTGCGACATACATCGGTCTTTTGTCTCCGTTGCTAGGTTAGGTACTTATGCGTGGACATTAATAACGGCGGCTGATCATCACCAGCGACACAGCGTTCGCGACTCCTCTGGCGTGAATACGCTTCGCTTAGCGCGCGCTCATCTCAGCGAGTAGTCTAATTTTAAAACTAAGTGGACAATTATTTTGACCCATTATATTTTTTTAATTTAAAGTACATTTAAAAAAATAATAATAAAGTACTTCGTAATTTCTAGTCCAAGTGTTAGCAATACCCTTGAATCGGTAAGTGACGAACTCAATTTTTATTTTAATAGGGATATATATATATTGTAATTGTGCTTATAGGTTTTCAAAATAGTGTTTCTTTATCTTCTTCATTAGATAGCTTAAACATAAAATAAAACTGGCCGTTAATTGTAAGATGCAATAGGCATCTGGTATTGCATCAGCCAATTTTTAAAAATCTACCGTCTTGTTTTACTATCTAATCTGTTGCTTTATTCATCTTATTTCATTATTCAAAATTTTGTGTCACTTTTCCAATGTAACTCTGTTCTCTTTGACCATCAGCCACATTCATGCCTACTAAGTAAAATTAGGTAGGTACTTAGTCCCTTCGTCGTATTACTGGGCGTGGCTGGCTAGTCAAGGACATTTAAAGGACATCCAATTAATGCTGGACATCATATATTCCAGGGTCCAAAGCTTGGGCTTTTAACAGAAGACGCCTTACCACCTTGCGCCAGACGAGGAAGCTCCTCTTGTGCTGCTGAGTGCTGGCCCACCAACACCGATCGACTCCAGCTGACCACCTTCACGGAGCACGGGACGACAATAAGGGCGGTACCTCCATGCCAGAATAGAAAACGGCATAGGGCCTTTGTATCCCACACCCCTTCATTAACTTTTAAATAAAGTCTTTGATGTTGACTTAGGTTTGTGTTTTTTTTATATAACGCCGCCTAAACGTCGCAAGGTCTAGAGACTTCAAATTTGGCACGTAGGTTCCTTATGAGGTTAAGGGGTGCACTAAGAAAGGATTTTTCAAAACTCACCTCCTAAGGGGGTAAAAGGGGGAGTCCAAAGTTTGTATGGAAAAACAAGATTAGTTAGACCATTTATTCGAAACTTAGCAGTAAACGACTAAGAACGTGTTTCCGGATTTTACAAAATACAACTCCTAAGGGGGTAAAACGGGGGTCCAAAGTTTGTATGGAGAGACAAAATTAGTTTGACCATTTTGAAGTGTAAAGTAAAAAGTACCCAAACATTTTAACACAATAAATTCATATTCAACCATCATATTTTTCATATTGAACCATTTTCGACTTCTACGCGGACGAAGTCGTGGGTTAAAGCTAGTTAAAGATAACGATAGTAGCGTAGGACTGTGTCATATGATGTTGACTAAAATAGGCCTATTCTCAGCAGTAGGAGACTGAAATGATGATAATATTGAAGCAAAATAATAAATATGTCAAGTTTCCTGGTGCCAGACCCATTACCTAGTAGAAAAGCCTCTTGGAGATATTGCTCCCTACCTACGTGTCGTTGTCTCAGCCGATGTACTAACACCCTCCAATATGCAATTTATCCTTCTTAAGCCACTCTTTATATTATGATTTCCTTCTTATCGTTCTAAAAATGAAGTACTGAAACCAGTTATTATTCAGACACTCCACTTTATTTCGTACCTGTGCCGTCTTATCTTACGGCCGACCACTACGACGACGCCACACTCGCTTTCTACGCATCACATCCAATACTCCGAGTAATGACAACTATCTGCATAATTATTGGTAAGTTTAAAAGTAAAGTACACAAGTGATCCTTCTGACACTCCTCATTATTTCGTACCTGCCGTCTTATCTTGCTCATCGGCCGACCACTACGACGCCACGCTCGGTATCTACGCATCACATACAATACCCAGAGACACTCCGAGTAATGACAACTATCTGCATATTGATAGCAAGTGTAAAAGATTTGCTCATTCTGCTTCATTAGTTCATTTCTCCCTAAGCTATTTATTGACCAATAGCAACTAATATAATACACATCCTATTATATTCTATGTAGTAACCAACACTTAAATTCTGTGTCGAAAAGAATATGCAGTCTGAGGCGTCTATCCTTCCTCTGAGGCTCAGCTATCTCGTTCTATGACATACGAGTCAACATTTTCATAAAAAAGATTCTTACGAATATTGTCTTTGATCTTGCCTACCTGTATACTTTACATTATTATTTACGGTTGTCAACTATAGGTACTGTGATAATCTGCAAATGAATGCAATAATGGGACTTCATAATAGAATGAATCATCGAGTCGAGAGAAAGTTGCAGACGCACAAAGTTCGATCGAGACACTTAAACCGATAACACCTGACAATGAACAATAAGTCACATAAGTAGGCAGACATGTTTTGTACTTACATCCATAAGTCATCTAGCTGCAACATGTGTGCTAGCGTCTGTACTTACAATATAAGGGTCCTTTCACAAAGGCGAACACGTAGGCTTATTCGTAGCACATTTTTTACAAATATTCTTATATGACGGAGCCGACAGGATTGTTTATATATATCGAACTAAAACCTTTTTTTTTTCACCGCGGCACGTTATCGTGAGGATCCACCATAACTAGGTATGGTGTTTGAAGCCCAGGGTTAACCTACTTCACTCTTGGGCAACCTTGAAGATATATAATCTTTGATTGAGAATATTACTTGGTAATTTTTATTTATTTTCATCTCATCTACTCAAAAAACTATTTTTTCATCCCAAAACATTTGGAGCTAAAGTTACTGGTTATTTTTTTTGGACTAAAAAGTGAAAAAGAAGATCTCTAGGGATTAAAACCAATTTGAAAACTGAACACGAGTGTAATCGATGTAGAATAAAAAATATAGTTAGCAGTCCAGTAAAAACAATAATTGGTACAAACGCCGTGATTTTTTAAATTTAGATTTAAAACATTTTTATGTTCTTCGCTTCGGAAAAGAAATAATTATACCTAATTTAAAACGCGCAATTTTTCTTTGATTCAAGTAATTACAGAAGTTTTAGGTTATTTGTTTTGAAATTTAATTAGTTGTGTAAATGTGAATACTTTTTTGTGAGTTTAAACCAATAGTGAATAGTTATAAAGTTATGAGTGATCATTTTATTTAAGTTGGTGGTCTTCGAAAAAATATTTCTTAGTATTTATTGTATGAAAACGACACCAAACAAAGGTTAGTATTATATTGTCGGTTGAAGTCTGATTAGGTAATGTAGGTGTTCTACTGTTCTTTATAATCTGTTTTGTATGTGCTAGTTTTTCTCATAGATGGAGATGAAAAGTAGAGTGTGCTACTCAGGTACGGTAATAATTTTATCTCGCTTCACTCAGGATTCCACCGTAGAATCACTCGCTCCGCTCGTAATTCAACTGTGGAATCCTTCGTTTTGCTCTGGATTCAAAGTAGCGCCCTCGCCGTCAAAATATTACCTTATCCCCTTGTAGCACAATCTACTATTATTTAAAATCTTTATTGAGCCAAAAGCTACAATAGGTGGACTTTGCTAAAGCATTGTCTCCCTGTAAACCTTTAGGAATTTTTATTTTACAATTTTGTCGCTAGTTGTCGTCGTTGGTCAACAACATTACTTACTTTCTTGGCACTCTTGAGCCAAACCTCTTTAACTTTAACAAATCAATCACCATCGTCATGTCTTATCTGGTGACTTATCATTTTATTCTCCTGTTTTCGATTTCATCGATAAGTCGATATTCTGTTCTATTCTTATCAAAATATTAATTAAAATACCGATAATATTTACGAAACTTGGTATACATTGAATGAGGTTTGCTAAAAGGAAAGGAGACGACTTATCAAGCGTAAATATCACGAGATAAGGATGAGCTCCGCATCTCTTAAAAATCCAATACTCATACAATCAAAAATCTTCTTTGTGTCCCGAGTTCCTATCCCATCCAGAGTTGTTGTGAACGAATCCTAACATATCATTTCAAATTTTATAACGTAACAATACTTACTTAATCGAAGAAAAACACTTGAATTGGTAAGAGAAGAACACTCAATCGGTAACAATGGTTGCTGGCACGTGGACAAAGGTGAAGTACCATCAGCTGTCAGAGCTGGTGTCAAGGTCTTTTATTTTTGTTTGTCGAAGCACCCACATACTGATAGATAGATGCTTACCAACCTTTTACCGTTCGTACATCCAACATTAAAAAAAAATCCTATAGGTATGTTGTAGGTATTTTAAATTTCATGAGGTATACTTAGGCTATACATGGTTACTTTTAAAACACGAGCAACCTTTTTGGAGCAACCTTCAATCCATGATACTGAACCAATTTCCATAAAAACAATTATCGAAAAACGAAACGAAAAAGAAAACAAAACAAACAACTGGAATCCACATGGTCGTTATGTGAGCCCATCTTTGTTTGGGAACTCTAAATTTTTGTTTCGTTTTTCGATAATTGTTTTTACGGAAAGTAGTATCATGGACTGAACTTGCTCCAAAAAGGTTGCTGGTGTTTTAAAAGTAACCATGTATTTACGCGCCTTCGAATATTTTCTCGACTGAAAAAAAAAGGATCACAGTTCCCTGCCCTTTCCTCAAATTTTGACTGACTGTGTGTCAGAGCCTTGAAGAGGACTTGCACTACATAAAATAAGGCATCAGAATTAGCTAGAATCAGTCCAAACACAACTTCTGATGACAGCGAGAATTCTAGGAGAGTAACCCTTTGAAATAACAATAATATGAGCATTTTTCTTAACTAATTCTGATTATCTATTCTTAGGTTATTTTTAATATTTGTAGATCATTTGTAGATATTATTCAGTTAGTATTTAAATAGTTGTTTACTTTACAGTAATAGCGAAAGCATCACGCAACATGCCTTGAATGATGCCGAATATGTCAAAATAATGAAGAAGTGTAAAATGTTGTGGAAATTTGAATTTTATCTGTTTAGTTTTTACTCAATTCATTCTGTTTACGAAATATCCCAATTAGATATTTCAAGATTCGATTAACGTGAATTCAAATGTAAGGACATCGGATTATACAGAGAAATCGTAGGTAATGCCAGTCACAGAACGACAAAGGTGTTGCAATAGTCTGTCAACGCGGCTATTTATCAATTTCATCAGCGCTCTATGTTTACAACCAGATGATTCGGGATACACAATAGCACCTAATACACCACCTTGCAACAAACGTTGGCATGAATGCTTTCTAAACATTTGACAGTAATGTGACCTTGCCTCTTTAATTGAGTGCTACTTGGACACAGGCGGTTATTGGGATATGCCAATAATACCTTGACATGTTGGGTCATTCACTAGCTTTTTACGTATAGATATCTCAAGATTAAAGTTGACTGACATAAAATCATAGCAACATTCACCTTTGAACTTTGAGAATGGATATGATAAAGATATTTCTTTGTGTTATGAACCCACTTATTTCGACAGTCCAACCATTTTCGCAATTTCACTCACAAATTATAAAGATATTGTCCTAACGGATTTAACTATAGAAACATATACTGGTTGGCGATAAAAGTATTTACAAATGTCATTATTTCAAACTAGAGATAAGTTCTGAGGGACTCGTATGCCCTGCCTGGTAAAAGTCCTGTAACTATAGAGTGGATCTATAGTAAAATTAATCTTTAAATAAATAAAACACCTTTGATAGTGACTCCAAAATTAGTGAATTAAAATTAAATTAGGACATTTACATTGAGTTTTACCTGATTCAAATTGAATGTGCGAATATTTTCAATTGATTCCTACTAATCAGTTAAAATCAATTGAAAAGTGACAGGTGCTATTTAGATTTATCTATGTAATGTTATTAGGGTCGCTGGATTCAGGCTGCTTTAGATAGGTCAATCTGAAAATACTTGGAAAAGAACTATGATCAGCGGTGGACATCCTGCTTCCAGCAGTGGACGTCATTGCTTTAAGAACTTGTTGTTTATATAACTTTAAAGTATTTTTTAACAGTAACTAATTGTCGAATAAAAATAGGAAGTTTAAAGAAGAACCGAGAATGCCTGGAAATGATATTGGTCCCCGGGTTCAAGATTTATGGGAATTTCCTCTTTCCCTAAAAAGAAAACTGATGGAAATCCGCATCCTTCCCTGTATTGTATTGACATATGACGTACAAACTTGATCTCTGACGAAACTGCAAAGGTTCGAACTCAAAGTTTTCCAACGAGCGATGAAGCATAGCAGCCTGGGTGTCAAAATAATTTTTATTTCATTTATTTCCATTTAACAATTTTTACATTGTGTTGGAATTACTTAAAACTAACATATTATAATACTCATTAATGATATCTATTTTATCTATGTATGTAATATAATTAGATACTTTAAACAGTGTCAAAAAAAATGATCGACTTGACGACCTCCGTGACGTAGTGGTTACCATACTAGTCCGCCACCCAGAGGTTCCGGGTTCAATCCCCAGTCAGGGCAAGTTGGAAAATGGCCTTTTTCAAATTGCCCTGGGTCTTGGGTGTTTATCTATGTATTTATTTGTTATAAAATATAGTATCGTTGAGTTAGTATCCCATACCAAAAGTCTCGAACTTACATTTGAGGCTAGCTCAATCTGTGTGATTTGTCCCTCTTTATTTTATTATTTATTAACTTAACATAAAATAACATTATAATTAAAGAACGTCACTTGAAATATTTGTCAATGTAGTAGCGTAGAAGGCTTTATCCAACAGATATGTTTTAAGTTTCTTGATATCTGTCAGTGGGACAAATAGATACAAACACGGAACAGTCAGAATACCTAATTTAACGAAGTGCTCTTCACTCGACTCTTAAGGCGGAATACCTACAATAGCCCGTATAGCTCTTTTTTTAATAGCGAAGGCTCTATTTTGATTATAATGGTAACTTTTTCCCCACAGTTTGACGCTTTACCGTAATTTGGATTCTACTAAAGCGTGATATAGGTACTTTTTTTTGAATGTTTGTTGAAATTTCATGTTGGAGACCTCTGATGGCATAACACGCCGACGAAACAGAATTGATTCTGTTTCGTCTTTTAAATTCGCGAATTCCATCCAATGCTTCTAGCTCTTTCTTCCGGTTTAATAACTGGCTATATGCATACTTACCTAAAAAAATTGTATTATTTACTATGTCACCTTCATAGAATTATAACCAATAGGTCAACCTTATTTCCATTTAATTTAACGTCAAGAGTTTTGGAATTTCATGATGTCAATTTGAAAAGAATAATTTAGTATTTTTTTTTTAATAAACTCAAATTATAGGTACTAAATCACTCGTTGAAAGCACTAAGAATTTTATTGATTTTAAGATTTAGACTATTGATATTTTTATCAGATATTACCGCTTTTGTTTCGTCGGCAAATAAGTCTATTTTTGTGTCAGGGTGGAGATTTTGATACCAGGTCATTTGTGAAAACAAGAAAAAGAATAGGTCCCAAAAATTAATCCTCTCTTTACTGCAAGTGATTTTGATCTGAACATATTTTCACTCTCGCCCCTGATTGTTTTAAGTTCAACAAACTGTTTTCTATTCTCAAAGTAAGATTTGAATAACAGAAGTATTTTACCACGTATTCCGAAATGCTCCAACTTATTTAACAGGATGTCCTGGTCGACCAAATCGAACGCAGAGCTCAAGTCAAGCAAGAGGCTAGCTACTTTTTTCTTATTATTCAGATTCTTAACGATTTCATTCACTAGTGCATCTTTTGCCTGTCTAGTTCATATGTTATTTCGATATCCATTATTATCCATACTGTTCGTCTACCAATATCAAATTCTCATTTAAATGTTCTAAATATAACCCTAGTTATAAAATTCCGAAAATCTTTGAAAAGACTAAGAAAGAAAGAATTGCAAGATACTTTTTTGATCCTTTTTTATGAATGGGCACGACTCTTGCAATTTTCAGTTGGTCTGGAAAAGTATGCTTCTCTACACACAGATTAAAAAATGGGTTACTCGTAAAGGTAATGTCAGAATGTCAATATTGTCCTTTATTCATTTTGTAGGTATGTCATCATACCCGCAGGCTTTTTTACTCAAATTTGTTTTATGAATCTTCTTAGTCACGTGAGGCGTCACATTTTCCACTGTATGTCCTGTCTCACCCTTCCAATGTTAGCCTTTAACATGTTTATGGGTTGGTACAGCATATTGCACCGTAAAATTACTACATAAGGCATCTGATACTTCCTGTTGATTATTATTTTTATTGTTGATTTTAAGAGTTATTTTACAATGTACATTTTTACTTGCTTTGTGTCTATCTCTATTTATTATCTTTCATATCTTGTTTAGATTTTTTCCCTTTCTATTTCTAATTTAACTATTTTTTTAGCCATTTTAACTCTTCTGTATATAATAATGGCAACACCGAACTGCGCCTCTTACAGGAATCGCTGACAAAGCTCAGAAGGCCGCAACATTGAAATGGGACTTTGCTAGCCACATACACCGCAGGTCTAATGGTTTCTGGGAAAAGATCACCACGTGCTAGATTCCTACTAATACATGAAGACCCGGTAGATAAAGAACGCGATGGCGCGACAAACTGGAAAATTTTAATAACCAGCAAAGTGCGAGTTATTAAAATTTTCCAGAAAAAAATCACGTTCGTTGTACGGGAGTCCATCTTAATCATTTATTTTATTCTGATTTTAGTATATATGTGTTGTGATAGTGGCAACAGAAATACAACAACTGTGAAAATTTCAACTGTCTAGCTATCACGGTTTATGAGATACAGCCTGGTAACAGACAGACGGACGGACGGACGGACAGCGGAATCTCAGTAATAGGTTCCCGTTTTTACCCTTTGGGTACGGAACCCTAAAAACGAATGGAAGGAAATAGCTCAGAGCAGGACTGGAAGAAGTGGAGGGAGGTCTCTGCCCAGCAGTGGGACACATGGTGGCTCGAAAAAAAAGTAATTGTCGGAGACAGCCTTAAATAAAGATGAGAGAGACCTATGCAAAAAAGGTTGAAAAATATTAATACAGTTTATTAAAGTTAAAAAGTTAGTTATTATAAATTAAGTAATTGAATTAATTACTTAGAAAACGAAAGATTTCGAGAAAATAATGAAAAATCGTTCTGAAAAATAGTCATTGTCGATATGCCATATTCGATATCCCAAAAACTGTATTGCTTACTAGTTAATTATACGAGTACTTTGCTTATTATAGTTATATTTACCTACCTGACACAAAGTGAAGGTGATAGTGCTCGAGCTCGGATGGCCATGCACTTCGCAGCGTAACTTGAAGCGTCACGCGTCCCCACATCAGCTCGCGGTTGACACCACGTCGTGCGGCGCGCACTTGCGGCCGCGACAGGCCGCCAGGACAGCGCCGCCGCCACCCGCTCCACTGCATCGTGTCGCCGCTATCGCTTTCACGTCGTGGTTATCGCCCCACTGATAATCTGCATAGTGCGAACCGTTATTGAAAGCCACGATACTAGTTTGTGCGTGAAGGCTACAATAGCGGCACTTTAATCTGATATTTATTGACCGAGAGATCGAATGAGGCTGTACTGTGAGGTGACCTAAATCAGATGCCAATAATGTGTGCATATAATTTGCTCGAGTTTACAATTTCACACATCACAAAGGTATAATACACATTTAAATAAATAATTTAAGTAAATTACAATTGAATTATTTCAGTTAAGCGGTCATGATATGCTATGGGTGTTATTAAAATAAATTGCTATTTTTAAATACAAAGTTCTTAAAATTAAAAAGAGTTAAACATTGACGCTGGGCGTGGGCTGGTGGCAAGCGGCAGGACGCGCGCGCGCCTCCTATCAATGATCAATTTTGGTTCCAGCGAGATTATCTTTTGATCGGCGCAATTTCTCTTCGGCCTTGTTCTTGATAACATCGGGAGAACAACGGTTTGCATCGTTCTGCATAATTATAAACCTGGGATTGCAGCCATGAATTCGCCGTACTCATAAGAGTAAATATGAGTTTCGATATCTTATCTGTATGTTCAACAAAAGCTTATCTCTCCTGACAAGGAAACTCGATTTTTATTATGCCTACAACTCCAAAAGTAAAGAAGAATTATTTATACTTAGGTACTTCTTTAATATTATTGATGTATATTAGTGGCATAGATTGAAAATTACTTAGATCAATAAATAATAAAAAGTAGAGCGCGGGTCGCAAGGAGTCGGCTAAACTAGAGAGCGAGGCAATCACAAACAATTTTCTATTACTATTTCTCGTTGGACATATTCCGACAACAAACACGATCGTCCCGAGCCGTGGGAATGCCCCAGTCGAGTAACGGACGGACGGACAAATGATGTTGGCCGATCTATTGCCTGTAATTGATGACGACTATTGTACGCTTTTGAAAGAGCCACGAATGTTTGTCTTCGTTCTGTTACCTTCTGTTTGTTTGTTGCTATTGTTAATCTGAGGTTGTTGCCTTAATTCGCGGTGCCATTTAACGAATGAGCACTCGTACATGTAAGATTAATTCTTTCTGTTGTAGCCAAACCGGGCATTCTCAGGTGCCGTTAATCCACTTGACATAGTAAACAAGCCTTAATCGATTGTTCTGATGCAAACAGGTTTCAGTTAAATTGTAACGAAATACGAGTACGTGATCATATTTCGAAGAGTTTTCAGAATGTCAATTCTACAAATGTGAAAATTGATCTAAATACTACCTACTCGTACTTACATCATGTGTTACCTATGACAAAAAATTTTACCGACGAGTTATCCATTTACCAATGGAATTCAAGTTACTCATAACTAGGTATACGTATGTATTTAAAGTCAAGAATCATAGAATTAGGGGTCTATTACAATTAAATGGGTAAATTAACATTACTCTCTATTTTGTAATATAACCTGAAGAGTTTATATTCTGTAATAAAAATATTCTGATCATATTGAGTACTTTAGGTACTCAATATTAGGTAGATAACAGTATTAGGTTAACAAAGTTACCAACCATCACCGCGACAGTTTTCCTTAAAAATTCACTTCATTATTATCAACATGATGTTTTTCAGATTTTTCCTTTCCATATAGATAGCGTTTAGAGGGAAGCGGAAGCTTAACTCGATCAACATTAAATAAGTAGTAAAATATTTTAGCAGGGCAGAAAGTGCTGTTTTTAACCGACTTAAAAAAGAAGAAGGTTATCAATTCAAATGTGTATAGTATACATACATATATTTTTTTATGTATGTTTCCGGATTACTCGAACACGCCAGGACCAATTTTTATATTTTTTATAAAAGGGCATACTTGCCAGGTGGTCCCATAGAAACTTTATCAAAATCGTTTCTATTTTTGTTGTTAAAGTTGTTTTTTAGCTTTGAATACATATAAATAATATATTTGGCGTAGCACGAGTTCTACGATCTTGCTACGACGGATGAATGTGCTACGTCTGTAGAAGCTTTAGTGATTGTGGAGTAATGGAGAGAAAAATAGTGACAATATGTACTATGTACCCATGCACTATTTTGAATCTTCCTTGCACTCACGTACTACATGTATCAACCTACCATAAAGGTAGATATCCTTTATTTTTCTTTGTGATACCTACCTATTATGATAGTATGTAAATACAAATACGCGTTACCCGCGAATCGTTTTCAATTATTCTTTTGTATTCCGAATTAAAAAAATAGTATTCCGAAATAAATTAACTTATTTATTTACCAATTTATGTACACAGAAAATTATACAGAGAATACATCAAATAAAAGTTGTACAAAGGCACAACTTATCAAAAAAGATCTCTTCCAGTAGGCCTTTAAGAGGAGACACTTATGTAAGAGAGGCATGCATAAATGAAGAAATTGCTTCATTTTAACGTGAAAGATGGACATTAAACACATCTTACATTTAAAATGTTAGTAATGATCATAATAAGTACATCATTGAATTCTCTTTGGTAACGATAACTTGTTTTTTCTTCGTAACCGCAACCGAAACTATAGGATATCCGAAACAAAAATATACATTCTTAATCGAATCCACATTATTTACCATATAAAACACAACAAATGAACAATTTACTTTCAGGTAGGAACATTTCATAATATGTAAGGACTAAGAAATATACAGAATGAAGCCAAAGTGGGCTACTAAAGCATACTCTATGTATAATAAATACTACTGTATATAGACAATGTATAGACAAACATGTCCTCCGACCGCAGGCTAGTATTATACACGAGTAAGTAATAATTCAAGCTGGAAACAAATAAAAACATTAGCAACAGATCCGTTAAAAATAAATACTTGAACACGTCTCTTGGAATAGATGTCTTCATTCAAAATTGCAGTAGGGGCGAGTGGTGATAAATATAGAAAATAGCTGTGCGCCGGCGCCTGCGATTGCTATCAGCGACATGAATCAGAGGCGTCGTCGCATCGGCGACCACCGGGCACGCTGCCACCGGCCGTGCCTATGCCAGCCTACTACCTAGCACTAACTGCAACTTACTATACCTACATACTTTATACCTGCCATTTTAAATGTTTTGGTACTTCCTTTTTAGTCTGACCTCATGCCTTCATCTTCAGCATTCTATTTTTAAATTCGTCGCCGTTCCTGAACCTGACAACGAATTTGGAGATTCGAGAACACAAATCCTACATATAGCATTGTTAGATCGATCTAACCACGTCCACTGTTTTGTGTTCTTGGTTGAATGGATTAAATGAAAGGACCTCGGTCAGATTTGCATCCGTTGTCAGCTTCTATAGGTAGATTAAAAAATTATATGTATTTTTTTTTTATTTCTATTACTTTCCTTTTTTATTTTTCTAGTTCCCGTTCTGCCCGTTTATCAATGTTACTACTTAGGAAAAGCGGTACTAGGTGTCAATCTTTTTACTGAGAAAAATATTTTCGAGCCGTATTTATAAGGAATTGTGTAAAGTGAATTTAGATCAAAACAACGAAATATTTTTGCAAGTATTGATTTTATTAAAAACGATAATCATCAAAAAGTGTAAATCATAATATAACTAGTGACATACATATGATACATACGTAATGTACTGACATATTCCATGTACTATAAACGTAGTATTAAATGTGATATACAATTTGGTACTAAATAAATATTCTTAAGGTAACAGTTTAATTTGTTAGATAAGTCAAGGTTTAAATTATTACATGTGTGGACAAAATTACAATAATACAGCCAGTTCAATCTCAATAATTAGTAGGTAAATTAATAAGTTAATTATAATAAACGTTCTTTTACGTATTGTAATTTGAAAGCCTCATCACAGAACTATATCACTTAGTTTCATTAAGGCACGTACTCCATTTCGTACACCATAAAAAACAATTTTTTTTAACTCATCTACTCGAAACATGATGTTTCCCAAAACGTTTGGAGTTAAAGTTGCATAACTTTGCTTTAAATTCTCTCGGGACTGAAAAGTGAATAGGAAAATCTCTAGGGATTAGAAACAATTTGAAAGCTGTACACGAGTGTAATCTATGTAAAATCAAAAATAATGTTGGCAGTCCAGCAAAAAAAAAAGAATTTAGTTTATAACAATAAATTATTAGCATAGACGTCGTAATTTTTAAACGTTGTCCACATGAATGAATGTAGGTGAACATTTTTTGTTCTTCGCTGTGGAAAAAACACAAGTATAATTAAAATAAGCGTAATTTGTGTCTTTAATTCAAAGTAATTACAGAAGTTTTAGGTTATATTGGACTGACATATAATTATTTAAATTTTAATACTTTTTCGTAAGTACACACCGATAGTGAATATCAAGTATACTTATAAAAATAAAGAGATATGAAGGACCTCGCAAAAAAAGGTTATGAATGAACTTTTTACCAGTAGTTGGTGCTCTTCGAAAAATTATAAGTATTTATAGAATGTAAACGATATAATGGATGGATGGTATAAACGAACGCTTGAACTCTGATTATGTATTGAAGGTGTTCTACTTTTTTTTATATTTTGTGTTGTATTTGCTAGTTTTTCTCATAGATGGAGATGAAAAGTAGTGTGTGCTACTCGGGTACGGTAATATTTTTATCTCTGGCGATATACATGAATCCCTCGTTTCGCTTCAAAGTAACGCCCTCGCTTTCAAAATAATACCTTTGTCCCTTGTAGCACAATCTACTATTATTCTTATTTCATACTTAAACTTGAGTAATATTGGGTTAATTCTGACAAGCCATCCCAACTTCCAGTTAAAAATAATCTTTTTATGCTTTTTGTGCATTTTTCTTTTTCAATTACAAAACTTAAATGTAGTGCAACAGAACACGAAAATATAAATAGAGAAAAATAGAACTTACAAACGTATACTAAAGAAATAAGATTATTAAGAATATACAGCGTTACGGACGGAAGAACAATAATTAATATTTACACAAACAGCATCTTAATTCTTAGTAAGCGTGAGCATAAGCATCAAAAACTAATCTCTAGTAAAACTATAATACAAACCAGCCCATGATAAAATTAAAACAAATGCAAACAATGACCAGAAATCTTGAAAGTCCTTAATTTCATTGCAATGAGTGGTTTGTTTTGTGGCGCGATACGATCGAGTTAAACAAAAAGTTATGAGCACAGTGCCTGCGGCCACGGCGGCATCGGTCATTAATTCCACTCAGTAAATATTGCCTTCATATTATGCAATTGCTTTTCGATTTACTGTTTTGCAGAGTATTTGTGTATACATTGTCTGTGTCTGTTTTATCTAAAGACTGAAACTGCAATACCGCGACGCTGCGCGAAAAATTGCATCAAGATAAATAATAGCTATTCTTCATCTTATTTGATTTAAGTACATCGGAATCCGAAATACCCTAAGGGCTTAGGTTTTGGAATACTTAATCAATACTTATTATTATTCGGACGAATCTTCTTTACTCTCAAGACATTTGATCATTTGTTTTGTCATTATCTTACATTTGTCAGCAGTGGTATTTTATATGTTAATTGAGCTAAAATGGCGCTAAATAAGATAATTCTCACATGAAAATAACTCCAACTCTAAAAATCAATAGTAAAATAATTTATTTTTCATACTGTCATACGATTACTGTGCCATTTCATTCAAAAGTAGGTACAAGTTGTACAAAATAAATCATCGTTTTACCATGTCATATCAATTATTAAGGGCAGCTACGGCACGCATATCAATATTGCAATTTAAGTGGTCTTTTATAACTTTATTGTGCAAAATGAGAGATTCCTCGGATTAACCATAACAGTACATGTCAATAACTCACGTGGAAGTGCAACTCCCGTCCGATGTTATGAACGATTTATCTGAATATCGCGGACTGTAATTATGGAACTTGCGTTCGAGTGCGCTGTTACAATTAAACTAGCGGTGCATTCGCGAAATAATAAATAAAAGAGATTGCATCAATAACATTCATCGCCTTTTTTTGAGATTATGCCTGCTTGTTACAGAGTACATTTTATTGAATCACGTTTTGAAATTGGACACGACAATATTATAATTAAATCTATTATGAATTAAATTATTTTTTAAATTTCTATCACAATAAAAAATCCTATACATATACCATAGTACCTGGTCGGCAACCGATTTGTTCGATGAGTAAAACGTAGAAAAAAAGGTTCTCTAAAAATAAAACCTAGCAAGATCGATTTTTGTATATTTCGTACAAAAAAAATCAAATTCATGTAATTACATACTTCCATTTCTTTAGTCTTCTCTGAATACACAAAGTTAAGAGTCGTAAGACTTAAAAGGGAAGAGAAAGAGTACACTCTACCTATACGAATATTAAATTGTTGTTGTAAAAAATTGAAAACGATCAAAAGAAACAAATTAGTGTCATGGAATGTATATTGTATATCGCTTGTAAAATCGTTTATCAAGCTAAGGTAAATTAGTTATTTATGCAACTGTTACTACTACTACACGAATGTGAGTTTGATAATAGTAATGTGTTGTGATAATAGTATCACATGAGTGTTTTAATACCTAATTATGACAGTTGCATACAAAACTTTATCTACATCCATGATATGAATCCTCTAAAAAGAACTCTATGTAAATTCATAGTACGTAGTGCTGAGTATTTAATACAAACAAACTATGTATAGGTAATAATAGAATTATTTATTGTAATAATTATTTACATGTTGGATCGTTTTTTTTTTTCGCGACACAGACCCTCCGAAATCATAGTTTCAGCAACTTTGACAGGCCAAATCGAAGTTTTACAATTTTTTAATCAGTATATCTAGGTATGCCGATGATCAAGTGATACTTGCGTCGTCGGAGGAGGATTTGCAAAAGATGGTAACGGTTATGAAAGATGCGTTGGTTAGAAAGGGTATGAAAGTAAATGTAAGCAAGACTAAAGTAATAGTGTTTGAAAGGGATGAAAGTACAACAAAATGTGATATTATGATAGATGGAGAAAAAGTAGAACAAGTAGAGGAATTCGTTTATTTAGGTAGTATGTTCACAAGAGATGGAAGGTATGAAAGCGATATAGAGAGAAGGATGGTTGCTGGTAATCGTGTGAATAGGGCATTACATTCTTTTATGAACAGTAGGAAGGTGTCTGATAAAGCACGTCTTGCTGTTCATCAGGGAGTGTTGATACCTACTCTTATGTATGGTAGTGAACGCTGGGTATGGCAGAAGAAGAATGAAAGTCGGATAAATGCAGTTGAAATGCAAGCTTTAAGAAGTATGTGTGGTGTAACTTTGAAAGACCGGATAAGAAATGATGTAATACGTGAAAGATGTGGGATGAAAGAGAATATAGTGACAAAAATTGAGAAAGGAATGTTAAGGTGGTTTGGACATGTTGAGAGGATGGATGAAAGAAGACTAACTAAAAATATTTATCGTGCGGATGTGGATGTTAAAACTGGACCGGGTCGACCTCAAAGAACGTTCTGCGACCAAATTGCAGACGTTCTGAAAAAAGGTGAAGTAAGGAGTACTTATAACCGGAGAGCATGTATGAAAAGAGTAATGAGTGTTGACGAAGCAAAAGAGGTTTGCAAGGATCGTAGCAAGTGGAAATCTATAGTCTCTGCATACCCCCATCAGGCGTTAAAATATGTATGTATGTATGTATATTTGGATATCCTCTGAAAAAATCATTGCACGAGCAGTTTTTATAATATTACGTCTCTGACCATCGCGGGGCAGACAGAGTCCAGGGCCTAAAGCCACACCCAGCACCGGAAACTGTCGCCCAGCGATGGATAGGGGCTTAAATTTAGGGATCAATTTTGCGTTGCATAATGAAATTTAGTACAACATTATAACACTCGTTTGGGTGATATTATGGTTACAATGACATTGGTTGTTTTAATGTTGGCAATAAACTAACTGTTTCAGAAATTTTTATAGAGGATTTAAAGCATGGGTGTAGATAAAATCGTTTCGTGTTTATGTTTACGCGATTAAAATTATACTTACCCTCATTTCCACGTCTTCGTCCTATATAAAACTCATACAAAATATTTGTAAATCATAGCCTCCTATCCTGTACATTCGGTACCTACACGTTACGTTTACTGATTTTGCTTATTAATTAACCATTGGATCCACTCAATTATTAAGTCATTGGATACAATACAATACAATACAATACAATACCCTTTATTGCACAAAATGAATAAATCAGGATGATATGGATCCACTTTATTCAGATAAATATTAAAAAAATACATCATTTGCATGTATTTTTTTAAATATTTATAAATAATTTATCAATCAGATCTTTTTATGGCGTTTCTACTCTTGTTATGTCAAGTTACTGGTTCGTATAGTCAACGCATTCTGAAGGATGAGACCTAACCCCCTATTTTAATATTATAAGAAAACTTAGGTGTAAGAAGAGATCCCCCCCAATGGGTTCCCGGTTTGTCGTACCGGGGGGGCTCAGTACCCGTGGTAGGCGATACCCACGGGGAAGCTAAGAGGAACCCACGAGGGGGCGCTCCTGCTGTTTGTTCCACCAGCAGTGAGCGCCCACATTGGGGCGGCGGGGGAGTGGGAAGTTCTCCCCCCACCCGGGGAGGGGCGCTCCCGCGGGCTCTGCTTCGGCCTTGAGCTTGTAGGGATGCGCCTAATGGGGCGGCGGGGGAGTGGGAAGTTCTCCCCATGAGGGAGGGCAATGTTTCATTGCTCTCCCGGCGCTTCAGGCGGGGCCACACCGCCGTGGCTGTGGTTGAAGATCGGTCGCGGAGGAGGAGTGTCGGTGTTACGTTGCCGCTCTCCCTATCCTCCGCGACCGAGCGGTGCCGCACCGCGTTTGCGGCGAGAGGCAAGCGGCGGAGCCTTTCATCTTCTCCGCCGCTGGGAGCCAGTTTATCTGGCTCCCATGGGTCCACAGGCGGTGGACTGCGTGGAAGTCTGCCGCCTCTCAATTGGCCCGAGGAGGTACGGCGCGTTCGTGAGTTCCGGACGCGCCGACTTGGTGAGTGGGGGGGGGCGCTGTGACGTCCCCGCGGAGGGGCTGCTTTGGCGGCCAGCCGCGCCGGGGTTCGCGGTTGTATTTCCGTTCCCGTGTCCCCGGCAAAAGCGGTTGTGATGGAACTCCGGAGGTTTTTTAGTGGGTAGGCACGTCACTCGGGCGTGGAGTCCCACATAACCCGACAGCCTCCCCCGCAGGCTGACAGGTATCCGTAACAGGGATCTTTCCTCCGTTAAAAAAAAAAGATGTAAGAAGAGATATTGTAAAATAAAAGTCTATTGGTTATTTCAAAACAATTAACCCGTTACTAACTTACGTTTCATTTAATGTTAAATACCATCTGTGGAATGGTTGGACGGAGGCAATAACATACGTATAAAAATAAAGTATTGTTCTTATGTGGCATGATATATTTTAATAATTCGCTAGTTTCCGCCAAGTCAAATTAGATACTTTTTCCTACCGTTTTTTGTGGGATTTGTATGAGATACGAAACCCTGACGTCATAGTATCTTAGACTCAATTAGCATACTCTTAATATTATTTTTTTCTGCTTCTTTTGTAATAAATCTAAAATGACGTTGAAAATGAATATAATAAATGACAAAGTGACATTATGACTAAATTATTCATTTTTGCAATTTATTGTTGACCTATTATGATACTACCCTAAAGAGCGTAAAATATTCGAGTAACATGTCAAACATCCCATTATGATGAGAGGCCATCAAGATTATAACGGCTCTGACCAAAAGTTGATAAAATTGATATCACCACGTGAAATATTTGGTACTATTGCAGTAGATATTTGACTACTTAATATTACGCCACTTGTACTAAATTGGATTTTATTTATCTATAAGCTAGACTATTAAGAATTTCAAATAACCATTTCTAGGCGGTTCTGGCAATTTCGTGCCTAAAAGAAAATCTTGACATTTAAATTCCGAGATAAAATTGAAGCTTTTATGTGAATTACTTTTATCTTAAAACCTTAAGGTATTTGTCATATAAACGGCTGTCACCTACCACTTGCCTGTTTATATGAGCCCTTTTGATAAACATATTTTATTTTCATCAAGTCTTGTTACGTGAATGTCACATTCAACGAAAATCACCACACAACAATATGATTATCATACACAACAATATGATTACTTAATCAAAACAAAAATTGAATAAGGCTTGGGGCGCTTGCATGTGGCGACTGCAGCGGTATGCTAGTATTGTGTTATCTTGTTGCTCATATCAATTTCAAATAGATACACTTCAATCATACACTTGGCGCGCAGCGGGAGTTTGCGATGTGCAGGCCCTAAGATATTGTTTATACAAATCCTTTGTTATACATTTTTCGAATTTTTGGTAATCACATATTTTCATATGAAAAAGTGACTTATCTATCCAGGTGCACAATTTGATCATCCCATTCCATCACTATCATTTGTTTTGTTTCTTGTGCGGTCTGCCTACTTAATCGTTCTAATGTATGTACTTAATTTAATATTTGTATTGCGGCCATTCATTTGTAAACGCCCAGTGACTGGCGAGTGATTGAGGGCTGAACGTGGGTACCTAACCTACCTAAGCTGGTAATACCAACTCGGTTATTTTTATTTATTTTTGGTAAAATATAAGTATATATATTTATATATTCTTTTGTACTATTTATATGTGTATTTTATATTGTTTATAGAAGGTACCTGATTATGTCTGATGTGCTTAGTGAGGACTCTGATTTAGAATATTTTCGCTTTCTTCCTCGTCTGTAAGCTTACTTAGTGCAAAGAGTAATGATTCCAATGATATCTCATTACACGATCATTTAAATATTAGTTTTGTTAAGTTAAAATCAAACTTTAATGTGGTGCATATCAATGCACAAAGCGTACCCGCTCATTATACGGACCTTTTAGCTACTTTCTCGTATAGCCATATTCATGCCATACTAATATCTGAAAGCGTTCTTAAGCCTTCCCTGTCTTCTGCACTGTATCCGTTACCAGGATATCGTCTTTTTCGAAATGACCGTGCATATACTGTGACACGTGATGACGGCAGTACTAGAGTAGTTGGTTGGGGTGGGGTTGCCATTTATTTGTGCAGTGACATCCCTGCGCAAGTTCTTTCACAATCTGACACTACTGCCCAAACGCCTGAACATCTCTTTCTAAACGTTAATCTCCACGGTTCGAAAATTCTTCTTGGCGTTTATTACAGCCCTTCTTTACATATTAATTATTTCAATTCGATCGAAACTCTCTTATCTGATTTGCGTCCTCAATTCGACCATCTTATACTCTTAGGAGACTTCAACACATGTCTTATTAAAAAAGATTCCCGTGCCAATTCGCTTCTTTCTCTCCTCCATTCTCTCGATCTTCACGTTCTACCACTTAATCCTACTCACTTTCCGCATAATGGTCCTCCATCCCTTCTTGATCTTATAATTACTTCTTCTCCAGAACTTGTTTATAGGCACGGTCAACTTCATGCTCCTGCATTCTCGGCCCATGATCTCATATTTTCCTCGTTCAAGCTGCGTACTAAAAAGCCCAGACATAGCAAGCGTCAAGAATGCTACGCTTGCGGAGCTTGCTGATAAAACAAAGCCTGATTGCCCAGCATTTGATATACCACTATACAATGTCAGTTAAGGATGTGCAGGACATTTTTATCAAGTTGAAATCTAATGCGGTTGGTAATGACGGCATTTCCCTTGATATGTTGAGGCCTATTTTACCAGTGTTATCCCCTATGTTGGTTGACATTTTTAACTGTTCGTTGTCCACTGGGGTTTTTCCTTCTGCTTGGAAATTCGCGCACGTGATTCCACTCCCTAAACAACCTAACCCTTCTTTACCTTCCCAATTCCGTCCTATATCCATACTCCCGGTCCTTTCGAAAATCCTAGAACACTATGTCCAGCAGCAATTAACGAATTATCTATCTTCGTACAAATTACTAAATGAACTTCAATCGGGGTTTCGTGTCGGACACAGCACTACTACTGCCCTCGTCAAGATTACGGATGACATCAGAATGAACATAGATAATAAGGAGCTCACTATTCTGGTTCTATTAGATTACTCTAATGCATTTAATGCTGTAAATTTTGACATACTTCTCGGCGTTCTAAATTCCCTTAACTTCTCTGCATCTTCTCTTACGTGGTTTCACTCTTATCTACATGGGCGTCGACAGTTGGTGAAAATTGATCAGCCTAATCTACAGTCAATCTGATTGGTGTGACCTAGCTGCCGGTGTTCCCCAAGGTGAAGTACTTTCCCCAATATTATTCTCAATATTCATTGACGGTATCACGTCCTCTCTTAAATCTTCTTTTCACATGTACGCAGATGACCTGCAGATTTATACGGCCGCCCCTCTCGATAATTTCAGTCATGCTGTGAGCACTATCAATTCCGACCTTGCTGCTATTGCGACTTGGTCCCATAACTTCGGGCTTATGGTCAATTCAGATAAATCCCAAGCAATAGTGATTGGTAGTCCACATTTCATAGCAAAGTTTTATTCTGCTGTTGTTTCCAATGTTATACTGAATGGTACTATTATTCCTTTCACCCCAACAGTTAAAAACTTGGGAATAATTCTTGATGAAACGTTGTCTTGGTCTGCTCAAATCAATGAGGTGAGTCGCAAAATGTTTGTGGGATTGCATTCCTTGAGGCGATTGCAAAATTTTCTCCCAATAAGCACGAAAGTACTGCTGTCACGTTCTTTAATTATTCCTATTCTTGATTATGCTGACGTGGCGTATTTAGATCCCACAGAGGAACTTCTTGACAAATTAGAACGCCTCCAAAATATCTGTATTATCTTCAACATACGGAAATTCGACCACATCACCGAGTTTCGCAAAAAGTTAAATTGGTTACCCGTTAGGATACGTCGTAATATCCATATTTTTTCTCTCCTTTTCAACGCCCTTTTTAATCCTTCTGCCCCTGATTACCTGCACTGCAAATTTAACTTTCGGAATGTGGATAGTCGTTTGCGCTCAGCCGGCAGCCTCATTTTGGACATTCCACGGTTTTCGTCTCAGTCGTATATAGTATATATATATATATATATATAGTTAGTATATGTGTATTAATGTATTGCTATAGTTTATGTATGTGTGTATGTTTGTATGTATATATATATATATATACAGATATATTTATGTATGTGCGTAGCGATGTAAGTATGATCTTATACATAGAGCGCACTATAAGTTTCCGGAACTGGCCACTTACATAAACAATATTTAAAAATTTATTGCAACATTTGAAAATAGAACTCTTTGGCTGTAGAATGCAGTTTGTTTCAACTGACTGTCTTTTTTTTACCTTGTGGCGCCATTTAAAAAATTGTGTGTCTGCATCAACATGGATTTAACTCGGGAAAATTTTCGTAGTATGATTTTCTACGATTTTAAGTGTAATTTGACAGCTCAACAGAGCATCGCTCGGCTTGAAACAGCTTTTGGCAATGAAGCACCATGCAAGACAACTGTTTATAGCTGGTTTGCAGAATTCAAGCGTGGTCGTATCAATCTCAGTGACGAATCTCGCGATGGTCGGCCGTCCACCGCTGTGACCAACATAAACATCGATGCTGTGCGCCGTATGATTGAAACAGACAGGCATGTGACCTACCATGAAATTCGCGCATCCTTAGAAATAGGCATGAGTCAAATACAATTAATCCTACACAAACATTTGGGTGTGAGAAAGCTGTGCTCGCGGTGGATCCCACACAACTTGACCGAGGCTCAAAAAACGGACCGCGTCACTTGGTGCAGTGCCATGCTTACCAGATTCAACGAAGGTGCGTCAAATTTGGTGTGGGACATAGTAACAGGTGACGAAATGGATTTATTGCTACGATCCCAAAACAAAGCAGCAATCGAGCGTATGGGTCTTTCAAGATGAGCCGAAACCAACCAAAGTGGCGCGCGTGAAAAGTGCATCTAAGCGGATGATTGCTTCTTTTTTTAATAAATTTGGACACGTGGCTACTGTTGCTTTAGAGAATTGTCGTACAGTGAATAGTGACTGGTACACGACCATTTGTTTGCCGGAAGTTATTGACGAACTCCGTAAAAATAACCGTAAACGCCGTATCATCCTGCACCACGACAATGCTAGTTCTCACACGGCCAGACAGACAAACGACTTTTTGAAGGCGAAAAATGTAGAACTCATGAGTCATCCTGCATACAGTCCCGACCTGGCACCTTGTGACTTTTTTCTGTTCCTAAAAATTAAGAACCAATTACGCGGTCAACGATTTTCATCACCAGAAGAGGCTGTCGAGGAGTATGAAAAACACGTTTCAGAGGTCACCACAGAGGAGTGGCACAAAAGTTTTCAAAACTGGTTTCATCGAATGAAAAAGTGCATAGACGCCAAGGGAGATTATTTTGAAAAACAATAAATTAATTTTGTACCTTTAATAGTATTTTTTCATATTCATTCCGGAAACTTATAGTGCGCCCCACGTAGTTAAGTTTGTACGTACTTGCTTCTACCTTTTAATTGAGTAAATATCCTCTCAATCTATCGCAGGTTGACTGGAAGAGATCCCTACATGGGATAAGTCCGCCTTTGTATATTTGCTCTTTCGTATGTTGTCTTTTTAATGTATGTTATCCTATATTTTTATATTTGGTTAATCCTATATTTGAAAAGAAGCTTTCTTTACTTTATCCGACTTTCAATTCATCTAATATGAATAAGTTGAATATAACACTACTAATTATTAGTGAGTAGTAGTAACTTCAAATGCGTAAATAGATAATATGTTATGGTGAAATTCGCCGAGGTGATTCGAAGTCACGGTAGCACGAGTAAGATTCGAATTCAAGCCCCTCTCATATTTGTACCATGAGTGCACTTCCACTCATGGTACAAAATATAATTAATAAATAAATATATACGGACAAATCCCACAGATTGAGCTAGCCCCAAAGTAAGTTTCGAAACTTGTGTTATGAGGTGTTAACTTAACGATATTATATTTTATAACAAACACATTTATAGATAAACATCCTAGACCCAGGTCAATCTGAAAAAGACCATTTTCCATTTTGACCTGACCGGGGATCGAGCCCGTGGTCTCCGGTGTGACAGCGTGGCATGACGACCACTAGGCCACAGAGCATATGAGGGGCTTGAGTTCGAATTAGTGATGAACAAGACTCGATTCCTCCGGGTCCTCTTACTTAAGACTCGGAGTCGTTTACAGGGCTCGACTCTTTTAACGGAAGGCTCGACGACTGCGAGCTTAAGTGAGCCTCGGAGCGTGAGATTAGAGCTCGAGTCTCTTTTTGCACTCCAAGCTCTTTTAAAGACTCGAGTAGTTGCTCAGAGAACTTGCGCTCGCCTACCCTCAAAACTTATAACTTATCGAGCTCCTAGAGCCCTGCAAAACCGACTTGAGTCTTCAAAATTATAACTCGAAGACTCGAGTCTTGTACATTACTAGTTCGAATCTTGCTCGTAAAGAACATTTTTTTATCACATATTTTTATGATTACTTTGTAGATCTTAA
Organism: Acrobasis suavella; assembly: GCA_943193695.1. NCBI lineage: Eukaryota > Metazoa > Arthropoda > Insecta > Lepidoptera > Pyralidae > Acrobasis > Acrobasis suavella. The sequence goes on from OW971929.1 coordinate 13,511,514, forward strand.
AATGAATAAATATTTACAGCTCTTCGTGTGATCTCTTCAAAAGAGAGGCCTCCACAAAATTTTGGAAGTCTTGCCTCTTGCGGACGTGATCGGCGCACTTCGCTACCAGCCTCAGGAATTCCTCCACATCGAACGAGTAGTTGGTAAACTTGGCGTGAGACCCTCCACCGGGACCGCGGCCCTATGAAAACAAAATAGTATGTATACAATATGTAACAAAAACTGTGTCCGATCCTTGTAGGAGCAACTCAGACCGTCAATATGAACAACTTTTCCTATGGCATCAATGCTTGAAACTCAGAAAAATAATCGACATTTTCATACAAATGTGTTCGGCCGGCTCTGCAATTTGTATGAAAATATCGATTTTTTCCTCGAGTTTCATTGGTCCCATAGGAAGAGTTGTTCATATTGATGGTTTGAGTTGCTCCTACAAGGATCGGACAGATTTTGTTACATATTATATAACACTCATTCAGTACTGCTATGTATGTACAACTATTTCATACTATCGTATTTTCATATCCCTGCAGTGTTTCGTGTCGGAATACAAAAATTAAAATACAATAAAGGATTCGACCATAACTTCAATTAGAAAAAATACGCCGCTGTACAGTTTGTTATATTAAAAGTCAAATTTTATTTCAATTCCATAGAGTTTAATATGGTTGGGTGTCTTATGCGAATTTGCAATTGCATATTTGTTTGGACTTCAGAAATCAAACAAATTGAGGGTTATAAGGCGGGTGGACAATGGAAGGCCATGCTCCTTTGGAGGCAGATTATTAAAATTTCTTAGTTATTGCCATGTAATAACAAATTCCTTCTATTTACACAAACACCCATCGAACTGGAAATCACAGACGCGGCGGCAAATCGCTCGCGCTACTATTTTGGCAGTATGGTCCCTCGCTTCTTCGATATCGGGAATCGACGACGTTAAAATAAGGAAGGCCACTCTAACAAATAAACAGTTATTATTCGTTTATTTACTGGATAAATGAAACTAACAAATATTTAAGTAATACTTTGTTTTATTACGTAACATATAAACCACTTTTTTTAAATCGCAGATTTAATCACTATTTAGTAACTTTTAGTGGTAAATGACTGATTTATTATAATGGCCTTCTAAGGAGCCTTGTTCCTGGCAAGGCCATTTGGAAGAGTTCAATGAAACTTAAGTTCAATCAATATTGATTAAATCTAAAAGAAAAAGAAGTGGTTTATATATTACGTAATAAAACAAAGTATTACTTAAATATTTGTTAGTTTCATTTATCCAGTAAATAAACGAATAATAACTGTTTATTTGTTAGAGTGGCCTTCCATGGTACACCCACCTTAGATATTGCCTTAGTCCTAATTGAATTACACGGAAGTATAGAGAATAGACAAAATATCTTTTTCTACTGTTTTTTAATTAAATAATTTAATATTTTTTAAATTATGAATTATTGATCATTGTTATATTTTTAAACATACCTCATCTTGTTGTACTAGCTTGTCTTTATCTTCCCAAGTCACATATTTTAATCCTCGAAGTCTGGATAAGTCCATATAACAATTTGGATCTTCACAATTATATCTATAACAAACAAAATATAGTAGGGCCAATTTAATAGATCACATCTGTCATCTGATAAAGACATCTGTCAGTTTTAACTTTATAGTGATTTGACCTGCTTACAAACATCGATTAAAGTGAATAAATCGATACAGACTTCAAACACATGTGAATTGCATTCAGTTATTATGAAAAAGTTCTTATAAGAAGGTAAGATGTTTTATTTAAAAAAAATAGCAGTCGAATCCGGCCTGTCCCCTTTATTATTTGCTATCGTAAGTTTAAGAAACAAAATGTGTCAATCCCCGTTTAGGTATCGAAAATATACCTACATTATAACTATGCGCACGGCTACCACTCCGTAGTGTGAAATTCAATTATATGAATCGTTTGTTTAGAGTAATAAGAATGAAATTGGCTTGCATGGATTTCTAGGTATCTAAACGAAAAGGTGCCGAGTTCTAACGCGAGCTAAATTAAACCATATCGCTAACCACATTAAGTAGATATTTCTTTAAATTTCTTTGCTGAGTGAGACTTCTGTACGTGTGTACTAGTACTTATTCTTTGACGTAAATAGTATTGTCATCTTCATCACTGCTGTCAGCACTCAGAGATATTATTAATTAATTATCTATAATATTGTCTTTATTACATTTAGCTCAAAAACTTGTCAAAATATTTTCTTTGTTTTCTCTACGACCTTTCTCCAGTCTTCTGTAGTGACCTTTGCACACGCAGTTTGTAGCAGAGTCAGCATCTTAGCAGTACTGAAGGTTGATTCAATATTGTTTTGCGCTCTATGACCCGATTAAAATAATAAGTTTTATTATAATTACATTGTGCTTATTCATTTATGGTGAAATATTCCTTCACAAGTACATAATCATTGCATTAGAATCTACTTATCAACTTAAGATTTTTTTGGTAACATCTCTAGTGTTTAAAAAAATACAAGGGTTCACTGACGCAACATTGTAACGACGTTCATTAATTTCAATTTAAAACCGTTTTTTTTAATTTTGTTTAAATGGTTTATTAGTGAAACTAAATCTTAAAATTACCTTCTTTAGTCATAATTACAATAAATATGTAATCGGAATTGAAAAACGTTAAACAATTTTGCAGTTTCAACATCGAAAAAATAAATAATATTTTATTTCCGCCGTGAAAAGGTTACGTTGTTGGCTTTTAATAACTTAAATGTCTGTTTAATTTAAAATCGATAAATGCCTAACCTCATTAAACAGTTTAAAGCGTGTCAAATGTATTCCAGACGATACTTATAAGATTTCGACTAATATTATCCTCCTTCAGCCGTCAGTAAAAGGACCTAATTACTTACAGTTCAAACACCGCCGCCCAGTCAGGCAGGAAAAGCAGATGTGTCAGTCCAGCACCGTGCATTCCAATAAATACATCCGTATTACGAGTGATTTCCAACTGCTGGCTGAAAGGTATGCTCCGATCGTACACCACGCGCTGCACGTGGTATTCCCTCTCTTGAAGCAATGCCTTCACAAGCTCTTTCTCGTTTAGTATAGACCGGAAAGTGGTGCCTCTGGACAGCAATGTCACTCTGATTTTGTTGTTCTCTCTTATTTGTAACTTTATGTTTAAAGCGTGTAATACATGCTTGGAAAATGCATGGAATAGTCCACTTCTTTCACATCCGTAGATCTGGAAAAATTAAATAGTTGCTTAGTGACGCCTATCTAAACAACATATTAAAGAAACAACTGTGGTTGTTTTTGATTGTGACAAATTGTGCCAAATAAATAAATTTATTTATGATAAGATAACTTAATATTTGGCTTAACACATACCCAAAAAATCAAATAGTTGCTGTTGAGCATATAAAATTATATTGTGGCTGGGACATAGAGTATATATTTTTTATTTTAAAACAAAATTCTTTTTTTGCTGGTCTGCCAATTTGTTTTTTGATTCTACATACATTACACTCCTGTTCAGTTTTCAAGTTGGTTTTAATCCCTAGAGATTTTCTTTTTCACTTTTTAGTTACGAGAGAATAAGCAGTAACTTTAGCTTCAAATATTTTGGGATTAAAACATCGTTTTTGAGTAGATGAGATGAAAAAATTATATTGTGGCTGGGACATTAAGGTAATGCAGGTTTACAGACCACGTTATTATTAGCACTTTTTATTGTATACTCACCACAGGTGTATTATAGTAAAGTCCAAATATCATACGCGGTAAAAGAGGAAACACCACATTCTTGAAACATACTACTTTGCCTCTAAAGGTTTTTAAGTTCAAAATAGGATTGTTTGTAAATGCTTTGAAGGTATCTTTAAATGCAGAATCGTATGTAAAAGTCTCCCAGATAAGTATGTGATTGTCTCTAGAAAACATTGAAGGGTGTGTCGAATTCACATGGAGTGAAGCATATAAATTAAAAAAATCACAGAAATGATGATACATATTCACAGCTGAAACAAAATAAGCAAACAGGTTAACCTAATATATAATACTAAAATAATAAATGTGACTGCTTATAAATACAAATATGTAGATACTGCTTATAACTACAAATACGACGACCTCCGTGGCGTAGTGGTCACCATGCTAGTCCGCCTCCTAGAGGGTCAGGGTTCGATCCTCGGTCAGGGCAAGTTGGTAAATGGCCTTTTTCAAATGTCCAGGGTCTTGGGTGTTTATCTATGTATGTATTTGTTATAAAATATAGTAACGTTGAGTTAGTATCCCATAACAAAAGTCACGAATTTTCTTTGGGGCTAGCTCAAACAGTGTAATTTGTCCGTATATATTTATTTATTATTTATGTATTCTATGTAGGTATTTACTCGGAAAATCTGTAAATAAAACTAGGTTGGGCAGGAATCCGAGTTTCATATGAAAATAAATGGTTTCTCAAAAGTAAATATATATTTCTTTTAAGATTTTAAAAAAGTAATTTTTTTTTAATACAACTTAGAAAGTGTCATGTGTAACCTAGATTTGAAAGCCATACCTGGCCACCACCAACGGTGGCTACTTTTGGCAACAAACCCTATTGAAAGTATGGCTTTAATAAGATATTAAAGCTTTAATTTTATTAGCTGGACAATAATGCAGTAGTTATTTTATAGAGTAAGTATCCTAATTACAATTACAGTGTTTAGGAATAAAACTTAATCTATATTACTCTCAAGTGTGTCATAATATATTCAATAGTTATGAAAGAACACAAATTGACATCTATAAGGTACTTTAGTATAAATTATTTTACTTACTTGCATCAAGTTTCATGATGTAAGTTGGTTTTTCTATTATGACATCGCAAATCCCATCAGATATAGGTTTCTTTGCAGTTTTTACAAAGTTTATCATTTCTGGACTCCATGATTGTAATGGACTCATATGTTCAGCTTCTTTCATGAGCCTCTCTGAATAAAAATTGCAGTAACCACCTGAAGACATAAATTTACTTATGAATATTTTATGTAAACAAATGCTACTTGGGAAATACAAATGTAATATGTACCATTTTTACTTTATTTTGCTATTTAATAAATATTGTCCGATTATTTTACCATTCTTGGTATTCCAGTAAGTATATAAAACTTAGCATATATGGCAATAAAATAGGAGCTTAATTTAAGCAAATCTTACGCCAAATTCTTGCAAGTCTAATCACAATTACTCATGTAAAGTACTATGTAGCTGTGCTGTGGTAGTAGGTTGCATAACTATTAGAAAATCAAAACTTCATAGAGCAAATTTTAAAAGGACAACAAATGAGGTATCGAAAATACACCTACACTATTACCATGCGCGCGACGACCACTTCGAAGGGAAAATTCAGTTACATGAATCGTTTGTCCAGAGTAATAAGAATAAAATTGGCTTGCAATGGATGTCTAGGTATATAAACGAAGAAGAGAGGAGGACGCGAGCTAAATTAAACGAAAGCATTTACCACATTAAGTAGATATTTCTTTGAATTTATTTTCTGAGTAAGACTTCTATATGTGAGTACTAGTACTTATTCTGTGACCAAATGTTTTATTTAGTAAAACTTTATAATCTAAATGTGTCATCAAATGGATGACTGACCTTGCTAGATGTAAATTTAAAGTGCCAAATCATTCCTAGTCAAATTTCATAATACGTGGGGCGCACTATAAGTTTCCGGAATGAATATGAAAAAATACTATTAAAGGTACAAAATTAATTTATTGTTTTTCAAAATAATCTCCCTTGGCGTCTATGCACTTTTTCATTCGATGAAACCAGTTTTGAAAACTTTTGTGCCACTCCTCTGTGGTGACCTCTGAAACGTGTTTTTCATACTCCTCGACAGCCTCTTCTGGTGATGAAAATCGTTGACCGCGTAATTGGTTCTTAATTTTTGGGAACAGAAAAAAGTCACAAGGTGCCAGGTCGGGACTGTATGCAGGATGACTCATGAGTTCTACATTTTTCGCCTTCAAAAAGTCGTTTGTCTGTCTGGCCGTGTGAGAACTAGCATTGTCGTGGTGCAGGATGATACGGCGTTTACGGTTATTTTTACGGAGTTCGTCAATAACTTCCGGCAAACAAATGGTCGTGTACCAGTTACTATTCACTGTACGACGATTCTCTAAAGCAACAGTAGCCATGTGTCCAGTTTTATTAAAAAAAGAAGCAATCATCCGCTTAGATGCACTTTTCACGCGCGCCACTTTGGTTGGTTTCGGCTCATCTTGAAAGACCCATACGCTCGATTGCTGCTTTGTTTTGGGATCGTAGCAATAAATCCATGTTTCGTCACCTGTTACTATGTCCCACACCAAATTTGACGCACCTTCGTTGAATCTGGTAAGCATGGCACTGCACCAAGTGACGCGGTCCGTTTTTTGAGCCTCGGTCAAGTTGTGTGGGATCCACCGCGAGCACAGCTTTCTCACACCCAAATGTTTGTGTAGGATTAATTGTATTTGACTCATGCCTATTTCTAAGGATGCGCGAATTTCATGGTAGGTCACATGCCTGTCTGTTTCAATCATACGGCGCACAGCATCGATGTTTATGTTGGTCACAGCGGTGGACGGCCGACCATCGCGAGATTCGTCACTGAGATTGATACGACCACGCTTGAATTCTGCAAACCAGCTATAAACAGTTGTCTTGCATGGTGCTTCATTGCCAAAAGCTGTTTCAAGCCGAGCGATGCTCTGTTGAGCTGTCAAATTACACTTAAAATCGTAGAAAATCATACTACGAAAATTTTCCCGAGTTAAATCCATGTTGATGCAGACACACAATTTTTTAAATGGCGCCACAAGGTTAAAAGAAGACAGTCAGATGAAACAAACTGCATTCTACAGCCAAAGAGTTCTATTTTCAAATGTTGCAATAAATTTTTAAATATTGTTTATGTAAGTGGCCAGTTCCGGAAACTTATAGTGCGCCCTATGTAGCCAATGATTTCTTCTTCAGTGTTTGTGCGTGTGTTGATCACAGTTCTAACATAATTTAACCTATAGGTTTGCCCTAACCTAGTAAAATGAATGTATATACATCAATGGATGTTACAAAGTGGAAGGGACATACCCGTAATAAATCGAACTACGGGCTATACTAGATCACTATAGTGTAATGAAATTATAACAACAAAAAATAAAACATAAATTCTACATTCCTATACAAAATGCCCGGGCGGTTGCACACTTTTGTATGGAAATGCCGAATTTTTTTTGTATTTTTATCGTAAAATAACCAGCCAACAACAAAGTGCGTGTAGGGCCACGCGCAGTGTAGGGTTCCTTAGTTGCAAATGCCAACTTTGACATCACGGGACTAAAAATGTCATAAACTAATATTTTATTGAATTTGTATGAAATTTTACTATTCCGAATACATATAAATTAGTCCTCTATAACTCTTTAATTTGTAAACCCTGCTTAGCTCTGATAGTTATAATACTATACTACTGCCGTGAATTTTTTCGCGACGACACGCTAGTACATACAACCGTTTAGTAGATAGGTATAGGGGGTGGACACTTGACCCTAACAATAAGTTGAGCTATGAAAGCCCTATTCAATAATACCCTACACGCTGGGTTAGTCGTGAAAAAAAATTACTCCAACTATACATGAGGAAGCTAGCTCAATTTTTTTTTTTCATGATTTTGTATTAACCACTTTGACGGCATGACAAATATTTATACCCATGGGAAGTTACAGCTTTTTAATGCTTATACTTAGTCTCTGAATAGAACCGCAGACAGACAAACAAACAGGCATGGCGAAACTATAAGGGTTTCTTGTTTACTATGGAACCCTAAAAAGAAAAGAACTCACATACTCACTCCTATTCATCTCCTATACTTTATTATATAGTAGGCATTTTAAATGTTTCCTAGCGTTACTATAAACAGACATAGAAAGTGAAGAAAAATTTACCTATTTGGCCGGGTCCTAAAATATCCATTTTATAGCGTAAATTATCACCACGTCCCATGAGTCCAGTGAAATTTAACATCATATTACGTCCACGGCAGAATCTGAAAAAAAAATCATAATTTTTTTATCTCTCTGTGATATTTATCTTAGAGGGGAAAGTTACTGTGCTTGAGAAGATTGATGAGTCACAATAGGGTAGTTTTCTGTGTCAAAAATAAATAATATTGTACTTTATGATAATAAAACGTAATAAAATAATGTTATTGATCGTATCCATTTTAAAGAGATTTCAGATTTATGAATGCAGAAAGAAACTGATATTAAGAGCGCTATTTAACCCTGATATACTATGACATCACGATTTGCTATTTCATATAAATCCCATAAAAATGTATGGAACGCTGACTAGGGCATGGAATACCAGAATGATTTTCATACCGGTATTGATATTTCAATAACCGGTATACCGAAATTTCGGTATGTTTCGGTTTTTTTTTAACCCCCGATGCAAAAAGAGGGATTTTATAAGTTTGACGTTAACGTCTGTCTGTCCGTCTGTCTGTGGCATCGTAGCGCTCGAACGGATGGACCAATTTCGACGCAGTTTTTTTTTACGTGAAAGCAGATTTCCTTGCGGTGGTTCTTAGCTTTGTTTAGTAAAAATCGATCCATTAGTTTAAAGAATATCAGCTCTTTACTACCATCTAATAAACCATAGATTATAAGTAGATGGCGCTATCAAAGTACAATATAATCAATAATTAGGCCGTGTGGTGCAATGGTCTACGTTTCGAAATTGAAATTGATCTTGTGGCCGCAGGTTTAAAGGCTGAATATATAATTTTTTTTTTTTGTATTTTTCTATACATACATTAAGTGTTTTGGTAGTTTTCTTTTTATTTATTTGTAAATTATTTTATCTTACTGATTTAAATAAACTATCTCCACCTTCATAAATTAAGCAATTATTTCGCGCACTTAGTACTAAGCCTGATCGGGGTCCAGTGCTGCCCGCATCTGAAATAAATTGTTTAAAAGGAAACAAAGATATCATTTTAAATTTTGTTTTGATCTAGCCCTAGATAACCCTACAAACTATTTTCAACCACCGACAAAAAAGAGGGGTGTTATAATTTTCTTTGTTCCTCTTTGGCCAGGCTGCCTAAGGTTCATAATCAGACTGCCAGCGTTGCACAGCGCGATCTGTGGTTTTTAAAGAACGTGGCCTTGAAAAACTTATTTTTACCCATGCAAAAATAAATCACCTTTTTTGAAATAACTACATTGTCCTCAAATGCCGGTATCCCAATACCGAACAATTTACCAGGTTTACTAGTAATTCGGTATACCGGAATACCGGTATCTATACCCTAGCGCTGACAAGTCATTCTTTGTGTTGAAACCACTTTTCGATGCTTTTGGTCAAAATTTTAATTCAATTGAAAGACTTCCCACTCCAGGGAGCCGCTTCACCATATCCAGTGATACTTGCGCCTTAATATCCTAGAAACAACATCAGTTGACAAATACACACATACCTCAAATATTTAGAACATTCTAAAGAAGTGTCATCAGGGTATGATGCTTCGCACATTACCATCAACTCTTCTATCTGTTCTTTGACATAACCTGAAATCAGAAAAATAAAAAAAAATACTTATTGTATGCAAATATTAATACAATTTACAGTATAGGTACCTGCCATATCCTATACCAAAAATCGAGATTATTTGTGACTTTAAATTAATATTTGATTCGTAAGGATTAATATTTGAAATATTATCATTATCAGAGAATTTGTCAATTAGCTGTATTCTACCTGCAGGAGCCCAAAATTGGTATATTTTGAAAATGTTTTTGGTTTTTTTAGAAAACAGGTGACTGAAATGTAACGCTGTAATATATTTTTAATAATCAGCTCATAAAGCCCTTTCATTTGATACCCCACATGACAGGTAAATACATTTTTTAAATTCCTTACCTAAACTTGATGACATCATAACCCCCCACTGTATAAAAATTCAAGATTCCTAAATCCATATTTTTTGAGTCATGATTTGAGTCATAAGGATCAACTCAGCCCAAGGAAATCTCTTGATCACCAATGACCTTATTTTTTAAGCGTAGACCAGTGATATTGAAAATGGAAAATAAATAAACGTTATTATTATATATGTATACTAAAAGTACAATGATATATCACCGATCTCAGGTCAGCATTAAAGTAAGAAAACATGCTCATACTACATGACCCTTTCAGGAGGGGGGGCGCGCTACGTCACAGAGGGGGGCTTAGGTCTTCACCACATAGTCAATGTCCTCTATGTCAATAGTGATGTACAACAATGACGACCTCCGTGGCGTAGTGGTCACCATGCTAGTCCGCCACCCAGAGGTTCCGGGTTCGATCCCCGGTCAGGGCAAGTTGGAAAATGGCCTTTTTCAAATTGTACTGGGTCTTGGGTGTTTATCTATATATGTATTTGTTATAAAATATAGTATCGTTGAGTTAGTATCCCATAACACAAGTCTCGAACTTACTTTGGGGCTAGCTCAATCAGTGTAATTTGTCCCTATATATTTATTTATTTATTTAAATTGTAGCAAACAGCGTTCAGCGTATTTAAAACTTACAGGCACTTATGCATTTAATAAAAGATTTATTCCTTAATAATCACTGAGCAATTTTTTTTTATTTGTTTTGTTTATTTAAAGATATGCATGCACTCTTGGCGTCACACGAAATACAAACTATTATTTATTAATTGTTACGTGAAAACTAACGTAACGGCACCGAATTCCGACCATTGATCAATTCAGTTTAAAAAATCCTTGAAAATTGCTTTTTTGAAAGATTACCATACTTAAGTTTTTAAAAATGTATAATAATGTAAGCTGTAATTGCAGTTTTATCTCTATATTTTGTTTTAAACTTGAAAGACAGCAAATAAACCGAAAGCACCGTTTTCCGACCAATTGACTACCTATATCCTTGAATCCGACCAGTAAGTACCCGAATTCCAACCAGATAAATCTCACCTACTAAAACTTACCTTATGGCTTACAAAATACAGTCAAAAGTCGTAAAACAACTCCGTCTGAACTCTTCCCGCGAGTTTAACTCGTATTTATTCGTTTTTTTTTCATTTATCATGACTAATTCTGAATGTAGCGCACATGCAATCTCACTCAAGCTTACAGAAATAAGAACTAGGACGGTACTTACACAAGTTGGACGGAAACAGGTATATGGGAAATAAATCATATCCTGATTCCGATCAAAAGTTTAAACTCTTATTACAAAGAATCTTTTAATGTTAGCATAGGTCGGATATGGGTATATTATTTAAAGATAGTGTTAAAAATAAATAACTTAATCCAAAATACTCACAAAAAAACATGTATAATAGCAAATTAACTTTATTTAAAAAGTGCGTAAATCCTGTTACCGACCACGTTGGTCGGAATTTGAAACGTTGTTATTTTATAGGTCTCCGCATTCCATCCATTGCAAATTACTCGATAAATCTATGAAATACATTATTTTTACTAACATGTTGAAATTTTAAGATCAGAATAAACCAATAAAGCATATAAAGTAAATAAACCTCGTTTTTACGGCGAAGTGTTATAAGAAAAAAACTTAGTTGTTTGCTTGCACGGATTTATGTTTTTTTCGCATTCAAACCCATGCAAACTGCACCCTCATGGTGTTTTTGTCAAAATTACAGATTTTCCGTTAGTATATGGTAGACAAATTTCGACAGGTGGCGTATGATGACTGATTAAATTGGATGTGTACCATTTCATAATTTTCGCGCGAAATTTTAACATTTTAGCGAATAAAATAAAAAATGGTCGGATAGAGGAGGCTGGTCGTAGAACGGGTCCATTGCCTTATAGGGGGAATATACTAGGGATGATCACCGAAGGGGGGAGAGGGATGAAAAAAGTGGAAATATGTGTTACATATTAAGTGTAGTAAGTATATTGGGTCGGTATGCTTGTAAGATTATGTGGGTACTAAAATAATAAATCAGTGTTAAACCAACTCTCGTGTGTTTCACTACATGGTGACAGCGGTAAAAGTGTTTTACCAGTTTATTCGCATAACCATACATAATTATATGTCTTATGTGAAGGAAAATAAAGTTTAGATACGTGAAATATAAGTAAATAATGGAACAGCGGAATTGGTACTTGAAGGCGGCCCCGCGGCGCGATCTGAGGCGTGGCGTAAATGGCGGCGTCTGTTCGAAGTGTTTTTGAAAGCGTCTGGAGTGAGCAAAGAGCCTAAGGAAGTTCAGGCTAGTCTGTTGGTTAACCTAATGGGACCGGCGGGATACGAGGTCTATACAACATTCGCGTTCCAAGCGGGTGAAAGTGCGGATGACATCAAATGTTTATTACAGAAATTCGATAGTCATTTTGGAACTAAAGCAAACATCACTGTGCGACGGTTCAAGTTTTTCACGCGCAGTCAGGAGGAACGGGAGACGATAGGATAGACGAATATGTAACTGCCTTACGACTGTTAAGTCAACAGTGCGAGTTTGGGGATTTACAGGAAAATTTATTACGAGACAAGATCGTTTGTGGCATCGCCGATAACAAAGTCAGGGACCAGTTGCTTCGCACAGATGAATTGACACTGACGAATGCAATAAATATCTGTCAAGCGGCAGAGATATCTAAAGAGGAAGGTCTGTGCATCGATGGCGGTTCCTATGAAGTCCAGGTGAATGCGATGAGTTCGCGAGGTGATGGATTGGTCGGTGGCGAGCGCCCATGGCAGCGGAGCAGCCGCGGCCGGCGCGCCCGAGGTGGTCGTGGAGCGGCCCGCGCGCGTTTTCCTATCCCTGCGCCCGCCCGGTGCTTGCGGCAACTGTGGCCATGCGCGTTGTTCAAGCGGTGATCGGTGTCCGGCTCGTAATGCGTTCTGTTTTGTGTGCGACAAGAAAGGACATTTCTCGCGCGTATGCGAACGTAAACAAGTGATAAGCAAAGTGTTGGATTTAGGAGTCGATTCTGGAAGTGAAAGTGAAGAAATGTTGTACGTGAACACTATAGGACAGGACAAAAAACTGAGTAAGTCGTCGAATGAATGGTTAGAAAATATAACATGTAATGGTAAACAAATAAGTATAAAAATAGATACGGGTTCAATGATTAATGTGATTTCTAAGAATGATTATTTAATGTTGGGATTCTCAATTAAAAAACTCAAACCATATACAAAACGTGTTCATTGTTTTACGGGGAATATTTTGCCTATTATTGGTGTTAAAAACTTCAACGTTATGTTTAATAATAAAAATTACATGTTATCGTTTGTAGTTGCTGACATGAACTGTCAAAATGTTTTAGGATTAAAAGCTTGTATTGCGTTGGAGTTGATCAATCGCATAGATCTGATACATATTGATAAATATTCCAGTTTATTTAAAGGTTTGGGTAAATTGCCTGGCAAATATACTATTATTGTTGATAAAAATGTGCAACCTATAATGTGTCCTACTAGGAAAATACCGTTAGGGCTTAAAGATAAGTTATTTAAGGAATTACAGAGGATGGAAGGACTCGGCGTGGTGAGGAAGGTCACACATCCCACTGATTGAATTAACGCTATTGTGATGGTGCCCAAAAAGGACGGCACTATTCGGGTCTGTTTGGACCCAAGACCTTTGAACCGAGCGGTGCGTCGCGCGCAGTACTCGTTGCCCATGGTCACGGAGCTGGCCGTGAAGCTGCGTGACCCCTGTGTCTTCAGCGTGCTCGATGCTCGCTGAGATTTTGGATGGTGGAACTCGACGATACCAGCGCTGACCTCTGTACTTTTAGTACGTGCTTCGGTAGGTACCAGTTCCTTCGTTTACCTTATGGCATAAGTTGTGCACCGGAAGTTTTCCACGGAAAGCTTCGTCAACACCTAGAAGATTTGGAAGGGGTCGAATCTTTTATTGATGACGTCATTGTATGGGGAAGATCCCAGGCAGAGCACGATAAAAGACTCGAGTCTTTATTACAGCGTGCACAAAAAATAGGTATAAAATTTAATCATTTTAAATGCCAGTTTGGTGTATCGGAAATAACTTATCTTGGTCACAAGTTTGATGCAAATGGAATGAGGGCTGACGACAATAAGATTAAGGCTGTATTAGACATGCCTCCAACGGATAAAAAGTCCTTGGAGAGATTTTTGGGCATGATAAATTATTTGTCAAAATTTATTCAAAATTGTTCTGAGAGTGTGAATGTACTGAGAAGTCTGTCAAAAAAGGATGTCGAATGGGTGTGGGAAGCTCAGCATTCTGAAGCGGTTGAGCAATTAAAACGGAAGGTGGTGAGCGCGCCAGTACTGGCACTGTACTCGGCGGAAGCGGGCGTCGTGCTGTCTGTGGACGCCAGCAGCGTGGCGCTCGGGGCCGTGCTGCTGCAGGACGAGCGCCCGGTCGAGTTTGTGTTTGCGGTCGAGCGATTCAGACAGTATATATATGGAAGGTCAGATGTCGTTGTGCAAACAGACCATAAACCACATGAGGCTCTGTTTAATAAACCGTTAGTATCAGTGCCGGCGCGGTTACAGCGTATGATGATGCGAGTGCAAGGGTTTGAAGTTAAGGTAAAGTATATTCCGGGGAAATATATGTACATTGCGGATACACTCTCGAGAGCTCCCCTGAAAGAATTGATGCATGATCGTGTTTCTGAAGAAGTTGAAGCGCAGACTTGTTTTATGTTGGAAAATGTACGGTTTAGTGACGTCAAGAGAGAGTTAATTAAAAAAGAGACTGAGGCTGATAGTGACTGTAAGCGATTAATTCAATATATAAAGAATGGCTGGCCATAGAATAGGAGAGATGTGAGTGAGAAGGTCAAACAGTTTTGGCCATATCATGAAGAACTTCAGTTTATTGATGGAATGATTTTCAAAGGTCAATGTGTTTTTATTCCTCGTTCTGTAAGAAGGGAAATGCTGAAGCGAGTGCACGAAGGGCATTTGGGCATTGAGAGGTGTAAGCGACGGGCGCGCGAGGTTATGTTTTGGCCGGGACTCGCGGACGATGTGGAGAGAGAGTTGCGTAGATGTGAAGCATGCGCGCTACATGCGCCGCGCCCGCGCCGGCAGCCGCTCGAGCAGCACGACGTGCCCGCATTGCCCTGGCATAAGTTAGCTTCAGATATATTTGAGTATCGTAAAAGGAAATATGTTATCCTAGTAGATTATTTTTCAAATTTTGTTGAAGTGGGGGAATTGACCGGTATTGGTAGTAAGCAAGTAATTAATTTTATGAAAGCACAATTCGCACGGCATGGGATACCGGCGGAGCTAGTGACAGATAATGGTCCAGCTTTTAGATCAATGGAGTTCAAAAAATTTAGTCAAGCGTGGGAATTTCATCACCATTTTACGCCCAGTCCAATGGTAAGAGTGAGTTTACTTAATTTTAGAGCCACATCTCGAGACGGTTTGGACTCGCCTGCGCAAATGCTTATGGGTAGACGACTGAAAACAAAATTACCAATAACTCCCGAATTATTGTGTGAGCCAGTCAATAACATTCGTAATTACCGTGTTTTGATGGCTAAAAGAGTTTCCATCAAACAACAATACGATAAATCAGCGCAGCCTTTACGGCAGGTATCAGTAGGTGATAAAGTGACATTAATGTGCAACGGACGTAGGAAACCTGTTACAGTGGTACATCGCACGCCCGAGCCGCGTTCGTTTATAGTGGAGGATGCACACGGAAACAAATTTCGCCGCACGCGCGGTCATCTCGTGAAGCGCTCGCTAGCTGGTAGCACAGCTGATAGCAGTGCGAGGCTATCACTATACATGCCACCAGTAGGTAGTGTGCCCGGATCGAATGTTACTGTTAGACGCAGGCGTAAACATTTAATGCCCTCTGAGCATGGTGATGGACTCGGAACAATCTAAAGTGAGTGAGATGGCGTCACAGTACCTTTGTCGTGCTCATCAGATAGTCCACAAACAGCTGACGGGTCTGTTTTGAATAGTTCGTCCAAATCAAATCGAAATGCATGCGCAGTGTCACCATCGCCCTCGCCACCAAATGTTCCAATTGAAAGGTCTCGGGAATGAACAGCACGAATGTTGTCCAACTTATTTTTTGGTACTCGTGAAAACGAATAAGCAATTGTTTGTAATAATAATTAGTATAGGTACACATACACAAACATTCTCTAGTTACCTATGTAAATTTTTAAAAGTGAATGTTGTGTTCATGGATAGTCTTGGATTTAATTTAAATAGGTATAAAAAGTACTTTTATTTTAAGTTTATGAATGCAAAGTTTTAATAACATCTGTAGGTACATTCTATAATCAGTAGAGTGTAGTGTTTTGTTATTGGTATAGCTGTTGATTAATTAAAAATTCGCCTGTAAAAAAATAAATTTAAAAAAAGACGACATACAAACATATAACCATGCTGCTTTCTTATTTTGTTATTTCACAAAATTAAGTATATAAATTTGTCTAGCATTTAAGTACATATAAGTTACATTATAACTTTGTGTAACTACCTGGTATTTTTCTACTGTTCATTTAATTTTTTTGTTTATTTATAAGGGGAAAGATTTAGTATATTGGGTCGGTATGCTTGTAAGATTATGTGGGTACTAAAATAATAAATCAGTGTTAAACCAACTCTCGTGTGTTTCACTACAGTAAGGTATGTTCCCTAAAAACCCAGTGAAAGCACGGGAATTTGTTTTTATATATGTATAGATGTTTGTTCAGCTTTTGCACCAAAACAGCTGACAGAATGGATTATAACACATAGATACTTTATATCCCAGAAAAATTTGAAGTTCACAAGGGAAAGGCAATTCCCACTGACCATAGGGACAACGCTGCAAGAAAAAGCTAGTTTATAACAGTCTTATTATAAAAAAGGCCATAATCGTGGTTTAGTCCCGTTTTATCTAAGTCGGGGTTTAGTACAGTAACAAGCGATAAATCTACTTTAGACTTTCTTTTATTACAAATCCTGAACCAAAGACGGAATAAGATAGATCCAACTTAGTCCGACCGGAAGTAGAAAAATCGTTCCATTTTTCATAATAATATATTTACGTCGCAAATATTTTAATTAAAAGCGAAATCATTTTAAATAATATTAATTCAAAACTATGCAAAGTATATAATTTTACCAATAACCTCTTATTTATTGATCTGATTACTAAATAACATTTATTATACAATAATAAAGTAATTATAGTATCAAAAAACGGAACGAAGCTAAGTTGACAACTTTGACAACGTAATTCTATATTTAGTCTATGGGCACTTGTCATAATAAACTGTCATGGAGCGTAACCTATGATTTTGTTTACATTTGTAAATTGTAAATAATCTTAACAAATATTGTTTTTATATGTGTGTTGTATTGTGTTATAAATATAAAATCGTATTTTTAATGTTGTAAATGGAAATAAACGAACAAAAGTGTTAAAATCGTGTTTGTCATGGAAACTTGTAAAACAATAAAAATACTTTTATATCATAATCATGGCAGTTTTAACACATTTCCTGGATATAATAATCATTTATTATTAGCCATCAGGTAAAATTTCGTATTTACTAAGATTTCACAATAATCTTATTGTTTTGTTTTGATTTCTGTCATGAATTTTAGGTTAGTCGGAGCTTAAACTAGCGCCCTAGCTGGTTTATCTTTAGACCGAGGATCGTCATCAGAACAAAACATAAACCTTGTTTTATAATAAGATTTTCCTTGTTACCTAGTTTAGGTCGACTTTAAAACTAGATCTATCTCTAAACCTTGTTTTATAATAAGACTGTAATAGTTTTGACATTTTCTTACCAAAATCAGCTTGTGTATAAAATGTTGAATACTGTGCTTCTTTCGTTTTCACCCACCCACGATGGTCACCAGGACATCTAGGCCTAACATGATATGACAGAGACTTATTGCAATTTCGTTCATAGCCCCAACATGCTTTAAGGCTTGTGGATGCTTTATATGGGCATTCTGGATCATCCATACATGACTGTGCCTCATTAGGAAATGTATTGAAAAAATAGGAAACGTGTTCAGGCGGTAAATTAATATTTACATAACTCCAGTTAATATTAGTTAACGACAGAAACAAAATCATGAAATATAACAACTTGATCATGGTGATGCAACTGCTAGACTGCCACCGTGCCACCGAAACTTTTAGCTTTACTCCAAACTAAAAATTTGAGAGAAAATTTTCTAGACTTGAACAATTTAAAAGTCTAGAATAAAGTAATTTATTAACAAAATTCGCTAAACACAAACACCACAAAACACAACACATGGGCTATTTTTGACAAGAGAGAGAATACTGACACTGACATGATACTGATTACTGACAGCGTCAGTAGCGTTGCAGCTGACAGTGCTTCAAATTAGCGTTCCAAGCAATAGTATAAAATATCGATAGTCTATCGATACTATCGTGACCTCAAAAAACAGTAACGATTTCGATTGGACTATCGATAGTAAAGATAAGATCAATACTATCGATAGTATCGATAGTTTTTAATTTATCTAATCGATACTATCGACAGTAAAGGTACAATTTGTATTAAAAACTATCGATAGTATTGTAAAGAATATCGATATCATAATACTATTGAAGAAGTTTAGCTATCGATAGTTTTTCGTACAAAAAGTAGTTACAGTATTGATACTATCGATAGTATCGATACTATCTAATTTCAATTGTATCGATAGTTTTACCTTTCATCAACAGTATTGCAAACTATTGACAAGCGATACTATCAATAGTCCTATAGACATTGTGACTGTTTTTCGAGGTCAATTATCGATAGTCAAACTATCGATTGTTATGCAACGCTACTTCAAATATTGTCAGCATAGAAATAAAATACCTATATTATATTTATACGGGTGCCAGTGCCAGCCAACGCGAGCGCGTACGCAAGTGCCATTCCTGAAACGCGGATTCACCTAAACGAATGGTTTTTCCATACAAAAAACCGTTCGTTAGTGACTACGCATTTTAAAATATTACCACGCGAGTGTGAAACGGACGGTATGTGTGTGTTGTGTAGACAGACTTATTTTATACTCTTTGTTTGCAACACTAGGGCAGATGCAGGGGCAGGGCAGGGAGGGGCACGGCTTTTCGCGCCTTTTCCGGAAACAAATTCCCGTATGCTGGTACCACGTGAAGCGTCATCCAATCAGCTGGTAAATTTTGTAAGCCCGCGGATGACCGATTCTTTACGTTGTTGCTGGAAATTCTGCATTCGGAATTTTTGTAAAAATTTTGTTACTGTTACATAATAAAATGTGACACGTTTATCATTTTTGAAAGTGTTTGTGTATAAACGTGGTGTAAATATTGGTTTTGTTTCTGACGATAAAAGTATCCCTAAAAATAATGTCGCCATTTTGACCATACAATGATACATTAATTCGAGTTGAGTATATTATTTTGTTTGGTCGTCAACAGATTAAAAGCTTCATTATCAATAGTTAAATCAATGGATGCAATTACCGTGAAGTGCAGAGAAAATGTCTCAGAAAAGTAGTACCGTAAATTTCATAATACATGACGCTAATGGTTAGTAGTAATGCCAGCTTCGTGGATTTCTATTTTATATTTTTGTCGTAGAAAATTTGTCATATTATTGCTGATATCAAATGGTTTACTAAATACCTCAAGTTAACATACATCATTTTAACGGTCATATTCCTTTCGGCGTCTGACGTGTATTATTCCCGGTATTGCGCTCCACTCCGCGTCTGTAATCAGTTAGGTATAACCTTTCAGTTACATCGTGACGTGATTCCCTTTATTATTACATGTTATAAGATCTGGAGTTTCTATCATGCAAAGGTATGAACTTTTCGCATTATTGGTATTTCAGGACAGCCTCAAATGGTCAAAGTAGTTCAAAATACCAGTAATCAACCTATTGCTCAAATAAAATTAAAAGGCAATCCTGTAAAGTTGATAAAAATACCATCAACAGCAGAGAGTCCACAGGTATGTCAATTCATAATATTTAAGATACTTGGTGCCAATAGTCTGTGCTGTAGAGTAAGTTTTAGTCATAAATTTCATAACTTGCAATGTAAATGTTGACCACACTGATCTGGAAGCAAAAAAAAAAACAAAATATACTAAGAGCTCCAGTGCTAATCTTAGAAGACAGTCACAGGCAATAGTTGTTATCAACACAATTTTTTTCTGAATAGGCAATGGACTAGCAACCTGTTCTCTATCCAACAACTATTTTTTATTCCTGTTTATATTGTGTTTGTTGCTTTTTGATTTTGTGATTCCCGATTCTGTCTTTTCTGCATTTGATTGTTTTTGTACGTGTTAGTATTCAACACTGGTGTCAAATTTTCAATAGCGTCCAATATTGGATGGCTGGAAATGGCTTAACATACTGAACCATGGAAGAACTTAAGATATTTCATGCCATTTGTCACTAATATAATACAACTGTGGACTACGCCTGGTGTGGCTTTACATACCTACTTATAAAGTGCTAGTAATGCATTCTCCTGCTGGACCATTGAACTGTTCCTGTCTACCCAAAACCATCATTAACCTTCCTTTATTTGATGTTGTATATTTTCAAGAGAAAAATGATAAACTTGCTTTTCATAATTATGGGTTGAAAAGGGACATGAGACTACTAAGCAGTCATAGTTATTGTTTTCTTTAATTTTACAACCTTGATGATAAACTTCATTGTTTTCAGCCAATTTATCGGACAATCAAATTAAGTGATCTTAAATGCTCTTCAAGTAAGTATATTATTATATGCGCTGACTTTTCATTGGTTTTAGAGAAAAGAATGTCATGTAGTAAATAAATTCCTCTATCCATATACCTACGTAAACCAAATTTGTGAATGACATAAGATAAAAAAGTTGTAAAATTGATTTTCAATCGAGACTATGTAGTTACGCCCCTTCATAACTGACGCGTGACCCCGATATCTAGCCGGCCGGCGTTACTACTAATTGATCTCACGATTTTACTTTCGAGTTTTATACAACATTTTTTATTTCAAAATGTTTCTTTTGAGTAGCTAATTAGGTCTTACTAACAAACCTTATGAAGTGGCCTACGGCTCCAAAACCAATGAAAAATCATCATGTATAATATTAATTTATTTACCAGTATGTAATAGTTTCAGCTAAGTGTTGTAAGTAATAGATATATTTTGAATTTCAGAATTGGTGCAGGTACCAACTAAAATTTTGTCAGATTTTCCTAAAATAATACAAAAAAAGGAACAAGTTGAAGTAAAAATTGAAATTGAAGAAGAAAATAAACCAGTAAGTATAGGTTAATATCACGCGTGTGCAAGTTGTTCGCATGGTAAGACATCTAATTAGTACAATTAGGTGGTAGTGCTCTCCATGAAGATATAGGGGTGGTCTCTTATAACTTCAAACCCATGGCAATTAGACATACTGGCAGACAGAGCTAAGGGTAACACAAGACCCAAAGTCCAAATAGTATTGATATTCAAATTTCAAAATGTACTCTTTTCAATGTGTTTTAGGAGAATCTAGGCGAGTTGAAATATATTCATACAATACCAGTCCCAGATCCTGTGTCAGTAACAAAACCAAACTTTACAGTAGATACTGGTACCCCAATAAGAAGAAATATATCTTCAAATATGTCACACACTTCTAGGCGGAGACATGATTCGGATAATGACCCACCAACTGAATAGTAAGTTATTTTTATTTTCAATCATACCTTATACCCTGATCCTAGTAAACATAATATCACTGTCATGTTTACAATTGAACAAATGTTTTAAACAACAAATAAACAAATTATCTTGAACAAAAATGGCAGCAGTCTGGGAAAGTTGTTTATTTTTTCTTCAAATTACAACACAGGATAACTTGTACATATTGATCAGCTGAAACACCCCTGCAAGTATGTGTATGTATACTACGGGTAATATAAGCTCATAATATTTCTATTCCAGTACAACAAAGAGGAGGAAGCATGCAGACAAAGTTGGGAAAGGATTAAGACACTTCTCAATGAAAGTATGTGAAAAAGTTAGAACCAAGGGTTTCACTTCATACAATGAGGTTGCTGACGAATTAGTACTGGAATTTGCAGCTGGCATACATGGCTCTGCAGACAGTCAAGTAATAGTTCCCTTTTTATTAATGGTTTTTAATTGACTGCCCCAAATAAAGAGTAGGTACTCAGAGTTGGCATTCCGTATAATATCTCTTTCAAATATTTTTCGAATAAAAAATATTATTTTTTTTATAAAATTATTCGCGAATGAATTATTCGCAAATAGTCTTATCACAAATGATTTTTTATTTTATATTTTTTTTATAAATGATGAGGTTATTTTCGAATAAATCTGAATGAATTGATTTGAATAATTTTCGAAATTATGGTTCAAAAAAAATAATTTCGTTGATGGGCAAAAAGTAATAAGTAACTAATAAAAATAGTCTATAGTTGTAAAAAACCCGTTAGCTACACGTTATTTTAAAAAAAGCATCTGGTTAGCTACCAATATAACAATGTCGTCGCGGTGGTCAAGGTTGTCGATGTCGAGATCGTCAACGTCGATGCCGTGGTCGTTAATGTCGACGATCTACTTACAAAACGTAATTAGTAACTATAGTCTATAGATGTAAAAATCTGGTTGGTTACTAGTAAAAAAATGTCGTCGAAATCGTCGAGGTCGTTGAGGTTGTAGAAATCGTCCAATGTCCAGGTCGACATTGACAACCTCGATAGCGACCTTGACGACTTCGACAACCACGGCGACTTCAATAACTTCGACGACCTCAACGATGTCGACGGTCGTGCACGAAGGGTTCCGTACCATTATCTATGAAAAATCACGTTTGATGTATGGGAGCCCCCTTAATATATCAGCTGTGAAAATTTGAAGTGTCTAGCTATCACGGTTCATGAGATAAAGCCTGGTGACAGACAGACAGATGGACGGATGGACAGCGGAGTCTTAGTAATAGGGTCCTGTTTTTACTCTTTTGGTACAGAACTTTGGTTGTATGTGTGCCCAACCTTAATATATATTTAATTGTTCTTAGTGTTTGTTGTTATAGCGGCAACAGAAATACATAATCTATGAAAATTTCAAGTGTCTAGCTATCACGGTTCATGAGATACAGCCTGATGACAGAAAGACGGATGGACAGAAGAGTTGAGTTCCGTTTTTATCCTTTAGGTATTCCTTGGGGAACCCTAAAAAAAGTACTTAGAAAGCCACAAATATATATAACCTACGTCCATTAAATAAAATAAAAGCCTATGATGTATGTAAGCACTTACATGTGATTAGGTGATTATTTTAATATTAACACATAAAATTAATTTGTAGCAACTTTACTTTTAGTTAGTCCACTTGCCTACGGTGCAAGAAGGTCATTGCATTGCAAATCTCTGAGTGTACTGTGTTTAGAGTTCATGTATGTATGTTAGTTTATTCCATAACTTAGAAATAATTCCTGAGCAGATTTTGTAGTATGGGGTATTATAAGTATCCTTACATCATCCTGGAGTGATGTAGGGTCTTAAACTACATCTTAATAAATCTTGTTGGATTAAAAATTCTTATTAAAACAGTTTAATTTTAAGTAAGTATAAGAATGAAAGAGGAGGCCTTCGGCAAAGGCTCTTTGCTTTGCCCAGCAGTTGGCGAATAAAAAAAAACAATAGAACTTTAAAACTGCTAAAACCTACCTACATGTAATGTGGCTTGACAACTAGATCTGTGCAAATGGAACATCGTGAGGTACTTATTTTTTTGTAGCAATAATTTCTAATCAGCATCTAAGCCTAGCTAGTTGTTTAGCTTTTTAAAAGCCATACCTACTTGGATGAAGATGGAGGGCTAAGGGTTTAAAATAATTACAGTAGATTTGTCATCTCCTTTTTAAAGAAAATATTTTATTTCAAAAGAATAAACAACTTTTCAAGCATTCCAATAACTTTTGAACTGCTCAACCGATTTCCATCAGTTTAAAACCATCTCGACGGAAAGATTTTTTTAATCAAATGCTTTGGCTTTTGATTAAAAAAGCCGCATTCAAATCGGTCTGAGTATTCCTTTAGGTTTTTTTAAAAATAGGCCTTCTGTTAATAATATATGTAAAAACGAAATTCAGATTAACTTCACTTTCAGCAATACGACCAAAAGAACATTAGGCGGAGAGTTTACGACGCACTCAATGTATTGATGGCCATGAATATTATTTCGAAAGAGAAAAAAGAGATACGGTGGCTCGGTCTGCCTACCAATTCGGTACAAGAATGTACATCTTTGGAAAAAGAAAAGCAATCAAAACTAGAACAGATCCAGAAAAAGACCCAGCAGTTACAAGAACTTATCTTGCAGGTGCGTTTGTGTTAATCTTCTTCATCTTACCGCGTTCCTGGTGCATCCTCAGCTGCTTTAGAACCCGGGCTACGCTTTTTCTTTTCTCTGGGAAATAAAATATGACAAAGATACAGCGCATTGAAATTTCGCATAACGTCACGGCTAGGTACTTAGATCATTTAATACAGGATGAGTTACGCAGACAAATCTTCATACAAAACTTTCTGCCGCTTTTGGTGCGGGGGTAAGCTACTACTACATCTTAATAAAATCACACATTCACACAAATTTGTGTCGCTATAAATGCACACTACAAAAAACTCAAACACTAGCTTATTTTCTGCACACCAGTAAAGCTCACACTGAAAAAAAATGTGTAAATACACATAATAATACACTCTTGGCAAGAAAGAGAGAGACGAGAAAACATATATTCAACTCTAATGCACAAAGAATAAAGACGAAGGTTGTAAATCATAAATACATAGTCTCGTGAGTGCGCTATAGTCTCTGGGATGGAAGGAAATCAGTGGTGCGATTTTTCAAACGCGGAGTCACTAAACGTATGGTTTTTTGTATGGAAAAACCATTGGTTTAGGTGACTCCGCGTTTGAAAAATGGCACTTCAGTTGCAAACGTGATTCGATTATTTTTTTCGTAATCGATACTAATAGATATTCCTTCGATTTTTCAGAAATTACTTTTGAATAGAAAACAACGTTAATAAAATAAAAAAATACTTACGAATGAAAGGTTATGCCATCTTTTGGAAGATTAAATGTGTTTGACCTCTTTCTACACCGGCATTTTTAACGGAGCACTTTTAGACGTCTTTTCGATGCCTTACCGATTCACATAATGATCATAATCGATTACGCAACTAGTTTTAATGAACGTATTAGATTTTTGTTCTTACACTTTGGCAGAGGGGAACGCGCAGGTAAGGCTTATCCTGTATTAAATGATCTAAGGCTAGGTACGATTTTTATGTAGCGGTGACGTCGCAAGTTCCGGAGTGGGGGACTCCGGAACTTTGATGCTCCGTATCTTTGTGAAGTTTTACTCCTTTAATCTTGAACCTAATCTCAAGTCTTGAACTTACTTTGGGGCTAGCTCAATCCGTGTAATTTGTCCCTATATATTTATTTATTTATTTATTTAATAAACTGAAAAATATACGTCCATTATTTTAGGATAATTTAAAAGAATGAAGTAATTACAATCATAATTTTTTAACCCTCTCGTCACGCCCAATACCATGCATGTCGATAGTCACCAAAGGATGCACGATGTTGCGAAGATGAGAATATATAGCCGAAACAGTTCAAATGATTTTATAGTTTAAAGACCGGATCAAGCAAACTGCATAGCTAAAAATTAGGTAGATACATAAACTTCCAGTCATTGGACGCTAACAGTCATTGGTCAAAACAACCTTATTTTTAAGGTTTTATTGTGTTCTGTTCACTGCAGCTGATAGCTTTTTATACTCTGTAGCTACAGTGTTTCCGGTTTGAAAGCAACCATAATAAATAAGGTTTATTGTTTCCTATCTAATGACTGTTAGCATTCAATGACTGGAAGTTTACCTATTTAAATTGGTTTTATTAGGTACATGATAACTGTGTATTTTAAATAAAATGTTGGCTTGTTTCTTGTATCAAGTCCATCTAAACACACATGAATTTTTCGGTGTCTAGTGTTGCTTCCATTTAAAATAAATTATTGGCAACGAATCGGAGATATTATTTAAAATTTTGTCTTGATCAAGCCTTAGATAAGGTCCTTCAAACTATTTTATGAACTACTGAAGCTTTTCCACGCACATTAGCCAAAAGTGGCCGTTTTTCGCAATGTGCATAGAAAAGCTTCACATTCTCACTTTAAACTGGAAACAGTAGTTCTTAAAATAGTTTAGAAGGGTTATCTAGGGCTTGATCAAGACAAAATTTTAAATGATATCTCCATTTCGGTTCAAATAATTTATTTCCCCAAAGACCCCAAAAAATTTTATGTATACCCTAAAGGTTTGTTTATTTATTTCAGCATATATCATTTAAAAGTTTAATTCAAAGAAATAAAGAGGCAGAGAACAAAGGTGTGAAACCTTCGCCGTCTTCAGCAATACACTTGCCATTTATTGTAGTCAATACAAGTGACAAAGCTTTGATTGACTGTAGTATTTCTAATGATAAGTAAGTATAAAGCGTGTTATTATTATATAGTTCAACTAGCGAACTACAGTGTCGTAGGCCGATCGTGAATTTGGGGAGAGATCACGATATGCCGCCATATCGTAATTTGGCTGGTTATTTTATGATGTAAATTTGGTCTGATCGAACGTTTTTGTCGATTCGCCCAACTAGTCACCTAGCTAAATAGAGATTTTGCTGGGAGTATCTTAAATAGCTCCGTCTAGGGACGTCGTTTACAAACGCCAGCTAATTAGCTGTGCTTTTTTTAGGAGTACAAAAAGCAAGTGTTTTAAACAAGTAATAAAGAAATTGACAAGAGCATGGGAAAGGTACATAGAGAAAATAACTTACTATTATTTGAAAGCTGTTTGTTTAGGTTTGAAGGCAGATTGTCCACTAAAGGAAAAGCGCCATTGCACACTTGTTGTTTACAAAATTACGCAACATCTTTATAATATTTTACTTTTTATTTCAGGACGGAATATATGTTTAATTTTAATAAGAAATTTCAAATCTATGATGACATAGATATTTTAAAAAGAATGGGCCTTCTGTTTGGTAAGTATATTTATGATTAATTAATAACTGTTTTAAAAATATACCTTTTAACCAATTTGTACCTAGGTATCGAAATTTATTTTGAAAGAAATATATATTTTTATGAATGCGCTTTAGAATGTATTTAAAATAGATGACATGGTTGCTGCCAAAATTTTTATTTTAACAACATCTCCTGTTACGTTTTCAGGATTAGACAAAGGCGAATGTTCAGAAGAAGAAATTGAGAGGGCAAAAAGTATGGTGCCTAAATCGCTGGAGCATTATGTTGAACGTAAGTAATTTTTATCATTCAAGCTCTGAAAGAAGGTTGAACTTAACTCAAAATCCGGATTGTAATTTCGATTTACATGCTTAGGGAGGTAAGTAAATTTAAAAATCGAAGGCGGCCAGGCGGCTCCTTGTAAGCATATATTTTTGAACCAAGCACACTGGCTAATACGAAAGGCTAAATGCGCCAAAAGCGCAAGGCCATAAAAAATACGAATGGGCGTGCCAAATTTTCTTATTTAATAGTCCAGTCAACGAATTAATTTAAAAACAGTCAGGAAAGTGCATGGGAAAATCGAAAGCAGAATTTTTTACTGAGGAATTTTGTTTGGGCTAATTAGCAGATAATAGTAGATTGTTAAATAAGGGTTGTAAGTGATCAATTACACCCGAGATGTTTAGGCTCACGAGCGAGCGAAGCGAGCGAGGGAGCTTATAGTTCGAGGGTGTTATTGATCACTTACACTCATGTTGTGAAACTCTACTTTTCATCATAAAAGCGAGAAAATTATTAAAAACTGTTATAACAGATTTGGTCATTTAAGAAGTATCTACTTACATATACAATTTAATGAAAATTTCTTTGAAATCAGAGGTAATAAGTTTTTCTTTACTGCCTTTGCCTATATTTTTACCGATTGAGGCGTCGAATCGAATTCTTTACTTGAACCCGTAATGTTTTGCCAAAAGTATATTTTGCAATTTTTGGTTTTTAGGTGGGCAGCGTTTTTTGGTTTTTAGCTTACATCTCGAAAACGGTGCGTCGTATGAAAGGTCCATGTCCATGTCTTTATCCCTACCAGGGCATACAGAGTCCAGGGCCGCAAGACCCAACACCCACGCCATCTAAAGCGTAACATTTCAATATTCCATATAATTGATATTATTGTTTGAACGAATTAATCACTATATATTCTACCCAAAAAAAAAACCTGATTTACTGTAAAGGTGACAAAATGAAACACCCAAGCCAATACTGGCAAGCTACAGGTGTATCAATATGAATCTAATGAATAATACTCTACTTACATAAAGCTATTATTTCGATCAGTCAATACTTTCTAGAGATTAAATTCTAAAAGAAAATCATTGTCCTATGAAACCAGAAAATAGTAAATCCCCCATTATTACTTACACATGCACACCTCATTTTCAGAAATGGGCAGAGGAGTAATAACTAAACTGTCAACAATGCTGGAAGAGGAGGAATTGGATGATGTTGGCGACGAAGATGCTCTAGACGGGGGGGCCGAGGCCGACGCCGACGAAGAGGAGGCCGACGAACCGGACGGCAACGAGTACAGCGACGACAGCAGCGACGTCGACGTGTAGCAACCGTGCCCCGCGCCCTCTAGCGCGTGTATTACTTAGACTTTAATGTTACACTGTTTGTGCTAAACCTATGCAATATGTTACTCCAGACACTGCAGCTTTCCTTCAGATTCAGGTATACAACGAGTTTAGTACAAATATTTGTGGAAGAGTGTAATATTGATCAGAGATCAGACTCTTTCTGAACTAGCTACTGAATAGTTCAGTAGAAGACATCCGCCCATAAAGTTTGCGTTTCTTAGTAGCGTTCAATGGGTTTAAAGCGTGTGCCACTTACGACTAGATGCGGCAATTTCAGTCTTAGTTCGGCCCAAATAACTCAATACCTGAACACAATTTTCATGTCGTAATATACTTATTGTCTGTAATGTAATCAGTGTAAATGTTATCACTACCAGGCAATAGGCATATTCTATGACATTTAATACAGATTTCAGTTTATTTCCCCTGATAACACCTCAGAGACAACAACGGTCTTCTCAATATAAGTAGAATTTTATTTT
Organism: Acrobasis suavella; assembly: GCA_943193695.1. Lineage (NCBI taxonomy): Eukaryota > Metazoa > Arthropoda > Insecta > Lepidoptera > Pyralidae > Acrobasis > Acrobasis suavella. Next base: position 13,540,758 of record OW971929.1, read on the forward strand.
ATAAATTGTTATCCACTTCCTCAGGGAAAGTCCAATAATTAGAAGCAGGATAAGAAGTCTGCAGAAAATAGATGTGGATATGCTTCAACATTCACCTATCAAATGCTATCTCTGAATGATGCATATATTTTATTAATTACTTTGCGCGAAATACAATTAAATAATTATTATTTTATAAATTGTTAGAGTGGATATTACACAGGTTTAGAACATCATTTTAAATTGTTGCTACAGTGGTACTATATTTACGTGTAAGGGCCAGTTCAGACAAAGAGGAAAAATGCTCGAGCAATTTATTAATGCAATTGAAATAAGACCGTATTACCATAGCCTTTAAAGTGTATAAACGTTTAAACATGAAAAGAGCTATCGTCTTGCACTAGATGCCAATAGCTGAATGTTTATTTTCGGGTGTCGTAAAAAAATCCTCTCCGCTGCGCTCATCTCTGTCTGAACTGATCTTAATGAACAGGCTGCACATGCTTAACCTAATTGCCTAAGTGCCCTCTTGAATAAAATGAAACCTATGAAAATCAGAATGGCTTTTTAGTTTCTTCAAATAATTTCAAATACGATTTTAACTGTACCAAAAATGAGAAGGCGTTTTAGTTTCTTCTCTAGAAATTTCAAATAAGTACCATGTGATAGAATCATGTAATAAAAATTGACAAAAAGTAATCCATAGGTAAGGTTTCCGTAAAGGCTTTAGTACCTCGGACCACATTCACATGCTGCGGCAGGTTACAGAGAAGACGAAGGAGTATAACCGGCCGTTATGCTTAGTGTTCGTGGACTATGAAAAAGCCTTTGATTCATTCGAAACGTGGGCCGTGCTTCAGTCTTCTCTCCAGCGATGCCGTATTGTCTATCGGTATATCGAAGTGTTGTAGTGCTTATACAGTAACGCCACTATGTCAGTCCGAGTACAAAAGCAGTGCACGAGGGCTATTCCACTGCAAAGAGGTGTAAGACAGGGAGACGTTATATCTCCGAAACTATTCACCGTTGCACTGGAAGATGCCTTCAAGCTTCTAGACTGGGGAGGATTTGGCGAATGCGTAACCCCAGCAAAATGTTGCGCCTTAGAGAAATGAGAGTATTACAGATACTTGGTTCATAGTAAGCCTCAATATGTTCAAATATAGCAAAATTCGTTCATGTTGTATTTTCGAAGTTATTCGAGAAAAACTGATTTTGCTGGAGTAACGTTACCCCAGCAAGATGTTTTTCAAATAAAGCATTTAGCCTAGAATCAAGTATATGAAAAGACAGCTCTTAATGAGTTGTAAATGTATACCGATAGCAAAATTTGTTCATCTTATACTTTTTGAGATATTCAAGATTTTGCTGGGGTAACGTTTTGCAATTTTCCATATCTCGAAAACTGTTAGTAGCAGAATTTTGAAAAAAATATTGTTTATAGGCCTTAGTATGTTCAAATTTGTTTAAATATAAGTATTCCGATTCATCAACAAATATCGAAGTAATTTATTTTTTAAAAAAAACGGAAAATCCCGGTTTACTCGTAAACTAGTACATTTACTAACAAATAAAAAGCAGTTACATATACGTATGATATACCCTTCTAACGTGTACAAATTTGGATGAACAAACATTGCGCTATATGACGATATAAAAGAATTTCATCGAATTCCTAGTGGTGTGACTTTGGCCATCGAATACGTAGTTCTCTCTTAACACAAATAGATAATCTATTGTTATCTGCGGTATAAGAAGATCATGGAAGGCTGAAGGTCGCGGTGCCTGCAAGGGGGCCCGCCAGGGATCCTGGTCAGAGCCGCGTAGCGAGGCTTCCAGATAAGACGTGTTCTGATACTTACCTACTTACCTACCTGTGAGGTATCGTGTTTGTCTACGTAATAAATATTACGAGTACCTAATTGACAACATTTCATTTTCTAAAAGGTATGACAATTCGAGAATCATTTCGAGATTTAGCAATTCTGAACACGTAAAATATGTTTTCAGATTTTTTTGAGTTATATTTTTAGAGATAAATGAAAAAAACTCAAAAGTATAAGGATAAAGGCATTTAACAGGTTACGCCTTTGCTTGAACATCTAAAAGTGAAGAAATTATGTCAAGCTGTCAGCTGTCAATTGACACGTGCGTCAATCTGACAACTGACATCACGAGTGAGAGAGAGAGAGATAATAGTAGTGTTGTCTATAGAAGTATCAGTTCGATGAAGATCATCTAATATCGATAGTTCTTTCAGTAAAGTAGAATTAGGATTGGAAAAAATACATATGCATTAAAATGTTTACATAGTTTGGTGACGAAATGCTAATATTTCCTTTATATGATTGATATTTCAGGTTAAATAAAAATAATATTGACATCCAGGTCTTAAAAACTATAAAAAAATGAAGTAAGGAAAAATGCTACCCTAAAATGGGGCGACTTTCAAAACACAAGGTAACATTTATGATAGCTTTTTTTTGGAGCCCTTGTTTTTATTTTAAGTCAAATTCACCCCTATTAACTTTAAAACGCTGTAACTTAAAAAGTGAAACATTTTTTCTTTGTGTTCTTAATTCCTGTAAGGGGCGACTATGAGAATCCGTTAATAAACGTGGGTTACCCAAAAACCCCATTTCAAGTATAGAGATGAAAGGGCAAATTTTTTTTGTCGAGTATTACAAGCGTAATTTTTTATGCCATTTGTTTTCCACATACCAAGTCGTCAATATAATATTTTTATGCCAAAAGTGGCTGAGATAGAAGCGTTTGAATTTTTAAATTAATCAAAGTAACCCTATTTTACGATACGTAAGATTTTGTATCGATATCGATATCTTACTGCTACAACACGCAACTCTATAGACGTCAGTTTATTTTTTAATTATAATGTATGGCAAAGATGTAAACTCGTTACATCCTAACTCTTGTACTTACGCTCTTTTAGAATGGAGAGATTTTAAACAATTTAATTTTAGGAGAAATAATGAAAAGAAATGAAAAAGAAAAAATACGTATGTCCTTTTTTTTGAAGTTCTTTAAGGAAAAAATATAAAATGAGAATATAACATTTTTGAAATGTTGTCAATTCCATATAATAGTTTCATTAGTGCATTATAGTGCTAACACAGCGGTGGGATGATTCCCCAAATACGCTAAACCGAAGAGGACTTGATATGCGTTAAAATGTGAGACTGATGTGAAAGTTAAAAAGTGATTTTATGACAATACTTTTGATGGATAATGTGAATTGGAACTGGAAATGTGTGCCAACATGAAACTACGTCGGTGTTGAAAAATACGGTGAAGGAACTAGCTTTTGTTCCTCAGTTTATTCCAATTAAGAAAAGAAACAGTTATGTGAAGCATATGTGAACATAGGTTTGGAAACTATATCATTGAAGTGGCAGTGGGCAGGACACATAGCGCTTTGAATCGACAAACGTTTGCCGGACACCCACTTGCTAGGTGATCAGAGAACCTGAGCAAAATTATTAGAAAAGCTGGATGCTTCTGTCTGATGGAGGATGTTATGCGGCTAAAATGATGTTGATGCTATGCGCTTGATGTGACCAAGAAGTTTCTAATAGATGATGACAAGGCTGATGCCTCAAAATGCAGGTATGACTTTGATATTTGGTTACCTATTTAAAATACTTAATTGGAGAAACAGTTCTACTTACCTCAAACCGACTAAATCGTTAGTCCTTCCAAGGCAGTGGATGTTGATTAAAAGTGGTAACATCCTTTATGTTCAATGTAAATTGGATGTTTGCTCAAATACCAATAACCCATATGTTGGCAATGGATGTGATATGTATGACTGGTCTACATTTGGTGTAAAATATTTCTGTTGTTTTGAGTATAATTTCCCATTCCACAATTGATTTGGTGGCTAGCAAACCGATAGTTATAACTGATAACATTGGAAAGCTGTTGCGGAAGAACAAAAGAAAATGAGGATCAAATAAGTTGTATGAATATCATTGAAACGTAAATCATCATTCGCAACCATCACGCTATGGCGACGCCTTATCAGTACAGTCCGACTTAACATAAACAATTTCAGCGGCCGAGAAAAACAAAGGGTTCTTGTTCTTCAGTACAGGCTCGGAAGACGGGTACGTGTAAGCCCAAATTCAACTCTATGTGTGAGGCAATTACAACCACAGATTACAACGCAGGTAATCATGGCCTCTAACTCTAATAATAATGTAAACATTAACCATATTATGACCATAGCTTTTGCCGAATGCTACGAAGGAATGTTTCTATAAACAAAAGTCGGCTAACTTATAATTTAAATTTGTTATTCGATGTTAAGAAACAGACTTGTTGTTCAAGTCATGAAACTCAGTATGCTATAATATAAAAATTTGGGTCACTCATGCTGGAAATATTTGCAGAAAGTTGCAAAGTGTTTTGTTTGAAAATTAAAATCTTAAGATATGAATTTGCTGACAGTTCATTTTAGTTGGAAAAAGTGTTGGAAAATGGCAGATGCTAATGTGATAAATAATAGTTATGAAAAATAAAATGTACAAGTTTAAAGTTGCTGGAATAATATAAGATTTGTTGAAGATATTGTAAACGAAAAATCAGTTATAAATCTCTGATGGAGCAAATGGGAAGATAAGTAGAAAAGATTACATGGAGATATAGGAAGAATCTATTCCTTTTCTTCAGACTATGGTTGAAAAATATTGTCCTGTGATCGTCATACGTGGGGCGCACTATAAGTTTCCGGAATGAATATGAAAAAATACTATTAAAGGTACAAAATTAATTTATTGTTTTTCAAAATAATCTCCCTTGGCGTCTATGCACTTTTTCATTCGATGAAACCAGTTTTGAAAACTTTTGTGCCACTCCTCTGTGGTGACCTCTGAAACGTGTTTTTCATACTCCTCGACAGCCTCTTCTGGTGATGAAAATCGTTGACCGCGTAATTGGTTCTTAATTTTTGGGAACAGAAAAAAGTCACAAGGTGTCAGGTCGGGACTGTATGCAGGATGACTCATGAGTTCTACATTTTTCGCCTTCAAAAAGTCGTTTGTCTGTCTGGCCGTGTGAGAACTAGCATTGTCTTGGTGCAGGATGATACGGCGTTTACGGTTATTTTTACGGAGTTCGTCAATAACTTCCGGCAAACAAATGGTCGTGTACCAGTCACTATTCACTGTACAACGATTCTCTAAAGCAACAGTAGCCACGTGTCCAGTTTTATTAAAAAAAGAAGCAATCATCCGCTTAGATGCACTTTTCACGCGCGCCACTTTGGTTGGTTTCGGCTCATCTTGAAAGACCCATACGCTCGATTGCTGCTTTGTTTTGGGATCGTAGCAAAAAATCCATGTTTCGTCACCTGTTACTATGTCCCACACCAAATTTGACGCACCTTCGTTGAATCTGGTAAGCATGGCACTGCACCAAGTGACGCGGTCCGTTTTTTGAGCCTCGGTCAAGTTGTGTGGGATCCACCGCGAGCACAGCTTTCTCACACCCAAATGTTTGTGTAGGATTAATTGTATTTGACTCATGCCTATTTCTAAGGATGCGCGAATTTCATGGTAGGTCACATGCCTGTCTGTTTCAATCATACGGCGCACAGCATCGATGTTTATGTTGGTCACAGCGGTGGACGGCCGACCATCGCGAGATTCGTCACTGAGATTGATACGACCACGCTTGAATTCTGCAAACCAGCTATAAACAGTTGTCTTGCATGGTGCTTCATTGCCAAAAGCTGTTTCAAGCCGAGCGATGCTCTGTTGAGCTGTCAAATTACACTTAAAATCGTAGAAAATCATACTACGAAAATTTTCCCGAGTTAAATCCATGTTGATGCAGACACACAATTTTTTAAATGGCGCCACAAGGTTAAAAGAAGACAGTCAGATGAAACAAACTGCATTCTACAGCCAAAGAGTTCTATTTTCAAATGTTGCAATAAAATTTTAAATATTGTTTATGTAAGTGGCCAGTTCCGGAAACTTATAGTGCGCCCTATGTAATGAGACATGACCTACCTATGAGATGACCACGCTTTGGTTAATATTGGATACGTCACATGTCAAGGCTCTCAACTTACTTACTTGTTACAATGACAGCAAAATGATACAAAATTAAGTTATTTTATGACAGTATGTGTCATGTTCTTCATGAACTTGGACACAAGATATCAACACGTTAATTATCATCTGAATTTGATAACGATCCGAGTGAAAACAAAGTATGTTTTTTTTGATGCCTTTTGGAATATTTTCTGCAACATACGAGTATGAATTCATTGCATTAATACGAATAAAATGCATAAGTAGCAAAGTTATAAAATTGAATAAAGAAAATATGCAAGTAACCATTTCTTTCTTGATAAGAAGCACTGTGAAATGTTTCACAAGTTAAAAGTGTTAAGTACTCCAAGGTTTTTAAAAAAAAAAACTTTTGACTTGCCTTTTGGCAGTTTAAGACTAGTAAATACAAGATGGTTTTAAGAAATTATTGTTTCTACAAAAAGTGGTGGCCAAAGATATTATACTTATCTGCGATGATAATATAATAAGCTACGGACCTACAAGAAGCTGCTAAGAATTACTGCTGCAAATGGTGTACTCATTATAAGAGTGAGGAGTTCGATGACTCAAGCGCAAGTACTCATAACTACCGATTACGCATGTTAAGCAGCCCAGGGTTTGACCCTCACTTGGATTATTGAACACAAGTAATATCTTAATTGTCTGGAAGAAAATAAAACACATGGGTCCCCGGAATCAGCCTTTGATGGCAATCGTGAAATAAAGTAATATACTTGAAAAAGCAAGTATTGAGTAATACGTACAAAAAGTAAAAAAAAAAAAACTATAATGTGTTTTGAAGATACTGAATGACACATTGTAAAAGACTAACCCCGAAAGTCATATGTGATCATCAGCTACGATGGTTTTTTGTTGCAAGTTCCAATCTAATATTTGGAAATCCTATAAGAGGCCTAAAGAAAATACCTAATGTGAGGACATGGATGGCTCTATGCAGCACAGCAGATGAAATCTAAATGTAGTACAAGAGTCATTGACACTCTGAATCAGTAAATGGCTTAACATTTGAGGGAAATCAGTACACAAAGTCCGATTAGAATTTGAGTTCGAAGGCAGTGTTGGTACATGTAGTTTAATATGAGGAATTTAAGTAAGATAGACAACACTAGCAGATTCTCTCACGTGAGGCTGAACACAAGACCGAGCGCCTGTATTTCATAATGACTACTGGGAATCAGTAAGCTGGTATGCGCTCTCAGGTAGATTGACGCTCTGGACGTAAAATTCATGAAAAACTACTAGAAATTGTTCAGACAGAGTGCTTCAAGCACTGATGATTGAGAATATTTTTTGCATTTCATAAAGACTACTGTGAATCAGTAAGCTGGTATGCGCTCTCAGGTAGATTGACGCTCTGGACGTAAAGTTCATGAAACACTACTAGAAATTGTTCAGACAGAGTGCTTCAAGCACTGATGATTGAGAATACTTTTTGCATTTTTGAAGATAAGACGAATTCAACAATCTCTATTATGAGGCCATCCCGATTGTGCACAAAGCTCTGAGGAGCGGAAACATCCATAATAGTTCACTGCAAACCTTATTGGTATTAACGCTTTATCAAGCGGCAGACCCTAACAGTAATGCTCTAAGAAGTCTTAGATCTTAATGTTCGCAAATGAGTGGCCGACCCCAGTATCAAGTTATATGCAAAGCATTTGGTGAAATATCTCACCAAGTCTGGGAAGAGATAAGATCTTAAGGGTCACAAGAGCAAGTCTCAGACCAAAATGAGAAAATGATATCTGAAATCCCCTTACAACAAAGCTTGATGTGCATTAGTAAAGGAAGCTGGGGTACCTATAAGAAAATGAAGAGCCAATTCCGAAGTGTGTGACACAGTAAAATGACCCAAATATGCTTACGAATTGATTGAATGAAAATTATACTATGTCTACTAGTGTGATACACCCAGTGATAAAGATCTGTGAAAATATTCGGAATTGGCCAGCTCACTAGATATCTGACTTTGGTCTGGCAGGTGTTGGACGGCTATCAACCTTCCTTCACGATTTCTGACTTCGGTCAGGCAGGTGTCGGAAGGCTATTAACCTTCCTTCATGATTTCTGACTTCGGTCTGGCAGGTATTGGGAAGCTATTAACCTTCCTTCACGATTTCTGACTTCGGTCTGGCAGGTGTTGGGAGGCTATCAACTTTCCTTCACAATTTTTGACTCTGGTCTGGCAGGTGTCGGAGGCTATCAAACTTCCTTCACGTTTTCTGACTTAAGCATGACAGGTGTCGGGAGGCTATTAACCTTCCTACACGTTTTCTGACTCTAGCCTGACAGTTGTCGGAAGGCTATCAGCCTTCCTACATGTTTTCTGACTTTGGCCTGGCAGGTGTCGGTGGGCTATCAACCCACCTTCACGGTGTCGACTTGTGTCGACAGGTGTTAGAGACTCTATCAACCCTCTTTCACGTTTTTATAAGTTATAATCAGGCAGGCAGGTGTCGGTGGGATATCATCCCACCTTCACAGTGTCGACTATGCGTTGACAGGTGTTAGAGGGCTATCAACCCTCTTTCACGTTTTTATAAGTTATAGTCAGGCAGGTGCTGGTGGGCTATCAACCCACCTTCACGGTGTCGACTTGTGTCGACAGGTGTTAGAGGGCTATCAACCCTCTTTCACGTTTTTATAAGTTATAGTCAGGCAGGTGCTGGTGGGCTATCAACCCACCTTCACGGTGTCGACTTGTGTCGACAGGTGTTAGAGGGCTATCAACCCTCTTTCACGTTTTTATAAGTTATAGTCAGGCAGGTGCTGGTGGGCTATCAACCCACCTTCACGGTGTCGACTTGTGTCGACAGGTGTTAGAGGGCTATCAACCCTCTTTCACGTTTTTATAAGTTATAATCAGGCAGGCAGGTGTCGGTGGGCTATCAACCCACCTTCACGGTGTCGACTGTGCGTCGACAGATGCTAGAGGGCTATCAACCCTCTTTCACGTTTTGTAAGTTATGGTCAGGCAGGTGTTGGTGGGCTATCAACCCACCCTCACGGTGTCGACTGTGTGTCGACAGGTGTTAGAGGGCTATCAACCCTCTCTCACTTTTTCTCATCATGTAGATGTCGATGGGGTGGCAACCCACCTCGAAAGTTTCGACTTTGTGCCGGTAGTTGTGAGAGGGCTCACTACCTTTTTCTCACGTTTTCAGACTTGTATCTGGCAGGTGCGGAAGGACCGTAACCTCCTTCCTCACGTTTCAGCTATATCTGACGTTGAGTCAGGCAGGTGCAGGGAGGACCGTAACCCACTCCCTCACGTTTCAGCTATTTATGGCGTGCTGCTTGGGCTTTGAGCTTCGAGATCGAAGCTGTCGTCAGTATGGCCGTGTTATCTGCGGTATAAGAAGATCATGGAAGGCTGAAGGTCGCGGTGCCTTTTTCAAATAAAGCATTTAGCCTAGAATCAAGTATATGAAAAGACAGCTCTTAATGAGTTGTAAATGTATACCGATAGCAAAATTTGTTCATCTTATACTTTTTGAGATATTCAAGATTTTGCTGGGGTAACGTTTTGCAATTTTCCATATCTCGAAAACTGTTAGTAGCAGAATTTTGAAAAAAATATTGTTTATAGGCCTTAGTATGTTCAAATTTGTTTAAATATAAGTATTCCGATTCATCAACAAATATCGAAGTAATTTATTTTTTAAAAAAAACGGAAAATCCCGGTTTACTCGTAAACTAGTACATTTACTAACAAATAAAAAGCAGTTACATATACGTATGATATACCCTTCTAACGTGTACAAATTTGGATGAACAAACATTGCGCTATATGACGATATAAAAGAATTTCATCGAATTCCTAGTGGTGTGACTTTGGCCATCGAATACGTAGTTCTCTCTTAACACAAATAGATAATCTATTGTTATCTGCGGTATAAGAAGATCATGGAAGGCTGAAGGTCGCGGTGCCTGCAAGGGGGCCCGCCAGGGATCCCGGTCAGAGCCGCGTAGCGAGGCTTCCAGATAAGACGTGTTCTGATACTTACGAGGGGGGGTCAAAAAGTTCGCGGAACGGAGGGGAAGGGGGGTGAAATAAAATACTGTACTATTTTTCTTTTTCAATATATTCCCCCTTAAGTCGAATACATTTTTCAGATCTCTCTATTAACTTATTAATACCGTCGAAAAAAAATGATTTGTCTTTGTCCTCAAAATAGGCCGAAATCGCCGACTTGACTTCTTCATCATCGGAAAATTTCTTCCCCCGAAGCTCTTTTTTTAATTTGGGAAATAAAAAATAATCACAGGGGGCTAAGTCTGGACTATAGGGAGGATGGTTTAACATTTCGAAGCCACAGTGATGAAGGGCAGCCATCGCAACGCGGCTCTTGTGTACCGGTGCGTTGTCATGCAAAAGCAGCACACCCTTTGTCAACTTTCCCCGCCTTTTCTCCTTGATTGCTTCTTTTAATTGTCTTAGTAGATTAGCGTAGTATTCTCCCGTTATAGAAACACCCTTATCTTTATAATCTATTAATAAAATACCCTCTGTATCCCAAAAAACAGTTGCCATGATTTTTCCAGCCGATTGTGACACCCTGTATTTCTTAGGGGGGGGCTGACCCTTTTTATGCCACTGCATAGACTCTTGCTTCGACTCAGGCTCATAATGATGAACCCAAGTTTCATCTGCAGTAACAAGTCTTGCAAAAATTCCTTCCTTGTCGGCGCTACAGAGGTCTAAAAACTCCTTTGAATACTCGACGCGCAGCTGTTTCTGTGGTGGTGTGAGCATTCTTGGCACCCATCTTGCGCTGACTTTTGACATCCCAAGATTGTCGTGTAGAATATTTAAAATGGTTGTAGGTGATACTCCAACCATTTCTGCAAGTTGTTTCTTCTTCAAACGAGTATCCTCCAGTATAAGATTCTCCACTTTTTCAACGATGTTTGAGGTGGTGGCCTCAATCGGCCGTCCTGAGCGAGGGTCGTCTTCAAGAGACTCTCTGCCTTGCTTGAAAAGGCTATTCCACTTGTACACCATGGTTTTCCCAGGGCAAGAGTCCCCGTATACTGATAACATTTCTTCCAAAATTTTCTGAGGTGGTTTTCCTTGCTTAGTGAGGAACTTTATGACGGCACGAAACTCGATTTTTTCCATGTTCAAGTTTTTCTTCCGGATTCACTTGTTTGATCGACGACAGGTCAAAGGTTATTGACACAATCAGGTTCAAACTTGGCATATATACTCACAAAGAGTTGCTCATTAGTTACTACCTGCGGCAGGTCCCCCACCCCCCGCTATCCCCTCCATTCCGCGAACTTTTTGACCCCCCCTCGTACCTACTTACCTACCTGTGACGTATCGTGTTTGTTTACGTAATAAATATTATGAGTACCTAATTCCATATAATAGTTTCATTAGTGCATTATAGTGCTAACACTATAGTGAACATATGTGTTCATTTTGTTACAAAACATGCCTGAAAATTTCGGCTTCAAATCTCGGATGAAATAAAAGTTATTAAACAAACAAGAAAATATCATCAATTCTCCTACAAACCGACTAAATAACGGAGGCTACGAAAAATCGGTCGTTTTATACTTGAGCGTAACCATCTCAAAAAAATGGTATAATAGTCTTTTTTTGCTAGTACAGTCGCATACAAAAAGGTTCTTGCGTTTGGTGGATAAAGAAAATACATGAGCATGATTATTTTTTATACAAATTACTGTTTTACAATAATAGTATGCTATATAACTCAAACTAGAAAAGTCATAGATAAATTGAGTATTATTAAACAAGTGTATTTTAGCACTAATTTTAGACTTAAATAATTAAATGCTTTGCAGTACAAGCTCAAACACATTTACAAAAGTTAATTTACTTTTCTTAGTAAAAAATACTTAGTATACTGAACGATAGCAAGTTAATGAAAAAATAAAAATACTCACCATTTTTAAATATAATAGCGCAGCACAACAGCAACTTTCCAGGTCTCACAATGGTATGGCTTGACTAACATGACTCATGGTAGAAAAATGTATGCCTGTGCTTCGCGGCGTTGTGAGAAAGAGACGCCTACATAGTGGCAAGCGGGACAGAACTGTAAAACAAACTTCTAGTGTTGGACACATTTCAATATTAATATAATTTTTGTTTCTTTTACAAAAGGACTCGAGCATAGTAATCATCTATTAATTTACAACTGTTATTATTAAATACTTAGTTTTAACTATGTTTCTGGTTATCTCATACTAATGACGACAAGCAATTTAAAATCTGTCTCCTAGATAATAATAAAACATAAAACTCGTATTTATTGCTTTGTTTGAGTAGGGGATGCGACATTTATTAATCTATCCGACATACACTGTCATAAAGTTGTCAACCCTATTGCTAAAAACGAATTAAATCACAAATGTATGAATTCACACCAAATAATACTATAGTAAATATACTTAAAAGATTTTAAATATCGGCTACATGAATATTATACTGCTCGACTGTACTTTTAATCGGTTATTAGGTTGCTAATTTGCGTAGGAAACCCGCAAGTATGAAACGGCCGCTTTTTCGTAGCCTCCGTTATTTAGTCGGTTTGTAGGAGAATCGACGATATTTTCTTGTTTGTTTAATAACTTTTATTCCATCCGAGATTTGAAGCCGAAATTTTGCTGGCATGTTTTGTAACAAAATGAACACATATGTTCACTATAGATTATCTATTTGTGTTAAGAGAGAACTACGTATTCGATGGCCAAAGTCACACCACTAGGAATTCGATGAAATTCTTTTATATCTTCATATCGCGCAATGTTTGTTCATCCAAATTTGTACACGTTAGAAGGGTATATCATACGTATATGTAACTGCTTTTTATTTGTTAGTAAATGTACTAGTTTACGAGTAAACCGGGATTTTCCGTTTTTTTTTAACTAATAAATTACTCCGATATTTGTTGATGAATCGGAATACTTATATTTAAACAAATTTGAACATACTAAGGCCTATAAACAGTATTTTTTTCAAAATTCTGCTACTAACAGTTTTCGAGATATAGAAAAATGCAAAACGTTACCTCAGCAAAATCTTGAATATCTCAAAAAGTATAAGATGAACAAATTTTGCTATCGGTATACATTTACAACTCATTAAGAGCTGTCTTTTCATATACTTGATTCTAGGCTAAATGCTTTTTTTGAAAAACATCTTGCTGGGCTAACGTTACTCCAGCAAAATCAGTTTTTCTCGAATAACTTCGAAAATACAACATGAACGAATTTTGCTATATTTGAACATATTGAGGCTTACTATGAACCAAGTATCTGTAATACTCTCATTTCTCTAAGGCGCAACATTTTGCTGGGGTTACGCATTCGGATTTGGCATCAACATCAATGGCGAGTATATCATTCACCTTATTTGCCGACGATATCGTTGTCATGGCAGAATCGATGGAAGACTTAAGTACTATGCTCGGAGACCTAAATCGAGTCTCCCTACAAGTGGGCCTTAAAATGAACATGGACAAAACGAAAGTAATGTCGATTGTCCATGTCGCGACGCTACTTGTTTGTGTTGGGAGCTCCACTCTCGAAGTTGCAGACCAGTATATCTACCTGGATCAAATCCAGGCAGGAACATCCAGCTTCGAGGAAGAGGTCTTTCGACGAATCCGACTCAGCTGGGCAGCGTTCGGGAAGCTACGCAGTGTCTTCTCGCCCAAAATACCTCAGTGCTTCAAGACGAAAGTGTTTAATCAATGTGTGTTACCAGTGATGACTTATGGCTCTGAAACCTGGTCCCTACTATGGGTCTCATAAGAAGGCTCAAGGTCGTTCTGCGCGCTATGAAGAGGGCCATGCTCGGTGTTTCCCTACGTGATCGAATCAGAAATGAGGAAATTCGTAGAAGAACAAAAGTCACTGACATAGCCCAGCGTTAAAGTGGCAATGGGCGGGACACAGCGCGAAGAACCGATGGCCCATGGGGCAAAAAGGTTCTCGAATGGCAACCACATACTGGCAAGCGAAGTGTAGGACATCCACAAGGTGATCAGACGACCTGACCAAGGTCGCTGGAAAGCGCTGGATGCAGGCCGCTCTTGATGGGTCGTTTTGGAAATCTTTGGGAGAGGCCTATGTCCAGCAGTGGACGTTATGCGGCTGAAATGATAATGATGATCTTTTTATTTGTTTTTAAACAGATTAAGTTTTATAACATATCTATGAAAAGTAAAATAAAATACAAAATATAAATACATTATAAAACCTAATCTAGCTGTTCACTGCTATGGCAGCGAGACTAAGGCCCAAGATACCGGCGGTTGGCCGCAGAGAGAGAACTTCCTGACAATGCGTGACGTGTCATCCAGAAGTACTGCCTTCTAAATCGGACCCTTGACCCAGCCATCTAGCGAGAGAGTTAAGATGTTGGTCAAGACTCGCTATAAGACCGTTCGCTGATACAATTATCGGGACAATGATCATCGAATCTCGAATCCACATCCCATATGACAGTCACCTCGTGGGCAAAGTCAAGGTACTTGCTAAGCTTGTCCTGCTCGGCCTTCACGAGATCCTCGTCATGCGGGACGGTGATGTCGACGACGTTTAGGTTCAAAATGTCCAAATCCCAAAATGTCCAGAGGGTGCAAAACGTCCAAATTCCAGAATGTCCAAATCCTAAGATGTCCAGATCCCAGAATGTCCACATGTATACTAGTGTATGTATTTTATTTATTATGAAGAATTAGTAACGGTACTATTGTATATTTTATTATGTATAATGGATAAAATGAAAAAAGAAATAACTTTTATTATTTATTAATATCAAAATAAGAAAAACATAATAATATCTATTTCCTAGTATTATGTAAAATGAATGACTATACTAAGTACCTACGAATAAATAATATATACTTACATCCTGTAAGATTATATATCTATAGGTATTAATAAACAGTTCAGTTGCAAAAATCTGGAATTACCTAATAAATTCACAGATTATTTAACATAAATAAGTATCATTATGTTTTTCTTATTTTAATATTAATAAATAATTAAAAGTTATTTCTTTTTTTCATTTAAATCCATTATAAAAAGTAAAATATACATTTGTATCATTACTAATACTTGATAATAAATAAAATACATACACTAGTATATATGTGGACATTCTGGGATATGGACGTTTTGCACCCTTTGGATTTTGGGATTTGGACATTATCCGTCTTATTACAAAAACAGGACTAACTTTGTTACTAGGTTTAAACCATTATCCGCCCATAATGAAATTGACATTGACAGATGAGACAGTGTGATATTACCAGATGTCAACTTTATTTGGTCGGATAATGGTTTAAACCTAGTAACAAAGTTAGTCTGGGTTTTATAATAAGACGGTTTGAACCTAAACTGTCGACGAGCACTGCCTGGTGCATCAATCGATCTGTCAGGCTTATTGGCGACAATAGTCCTATCAGTGATGTCAGATCGATTTCAATAAAGCGTGGCACGCAAATTTTCAAGAACCAGTACCGGTAAGTACTTAAAGTACGGTACCTCTGATTCTACAAGTCCGTATCGAAGAGCAAGCTAGGTACTGGTTAATAATTCTGGCTACAAGATTGTCTGTGCAAAGAGATTTGATTCAACAACATTCCTGTTTATTTTGACTGCATTGATTGAATCCGTAGATTGAATCATTTCTTTTTTTTTACTTCTTTTTTTATTCTAGACTTCAAAGAAAATCCATTTTGCTTTATCATTTCTTGTATGACAGGAGGAATCAAAGAGGATATAATCACTACATGGAGGAATCTCTGTGTAGGTTTGAAATTATTGAAATAAAAAAATTGCATATACTTAATGACTATATTTAAAAAACTAAGTGCCTAGTTTAATTAAGATTTTATTTCAAGTCGTCATCATCAAAGAGGTCTTCAAAATCTGAAAAATAAATGGTATACAAATTTATTACTTGCAAGATTAGGGAATACTACGCCACGTCGATCTGTCAACAACTTGACAGATCGACGTGGCGTTCAATGAGTAAAAGAGAATATGCTGCTAAGTATTTAATAACCGACCAAGTGTGAGTCGGATTCGCGCACGGAGGGTTCAATAGCTATCTTCTTTTATCCTGTTTTTAGTATTTTTTTGTTATACCGGTAGCAGAAATACATCATCTGTGAAAATTTGAACTGTCTAGCTATCATGATTCATGATATACAGCCTGGTGACAGACAGACGCACAGCGGAGTCAATAATAGGGTCCCGTTTTTACCCTTTGGGTACAGAATATTAAAATTAACTAAATAAAGGATATAAAACTTGTATGCTTACCATTAAAAAAGTCTGCATGTACAGCTTTTTCATTAGCTGCTAAATCCATTAGTAAATTGGAAGGTCCTCCTGCCTAAAAATAGGTATAAATATAAATAAATATTTGTATACGGACAAATCACACGTATTGAGCTAGCCCCAAAGTAAATTCGAGACTTGTGTTATGTTATGGGCTACTAACTCAACGATACTCATGGGCGTAGCCAGCCATGGGCTCAGGGTGGGGCAGCAGTCTAAGGCTCAATTTAGGAGTACATTGCGACAGAGTTGCAGCGATTCGCCGAAATTGTACATAACATAATAAATATGTAAATCGTATAATGTTTAAACAATGTTATAAACAGTTTGAATATTATAAAATAATATGTAGCTAGCAAACTATACCCGCGGTCTTACCCCGGTTGTTTTTCATACAAAAAGGTTTCATCCTTTATCACCCTGTATCTGTATGTATAATTCGAATTATTTAAAATACTATCTTATTGCTCGCCTACTTACACCACGAAATCTTTCGGGTCACTTATCCGCTCAACTCAACTCACTCACACACACGAACGAAAAACAAAAGGATTGCGTTTGTGTAATGCTTCGGCCGCACTTGTGCCTATCGTCCCGAAGCAATTCGCGGCGAATCTTCGTACGGTTTGGACACCAAAAAGTTATCGCGATAAAGCGCTGGTCACACTAGCGGCGTCGTTATTTTTCACGAACTATCTGGCACAAATCCAAGATGGCGTCATCTACGTGTTTTAAATATGGACGATGACTTTCTTTTCTTTAACATGTGTGCTAACAATTACATAATGCATTTATTGAAACGTAAAAAGAAACAGCTAAAAATTTTAACACCATTTTATCGTTCCACTCCATTTTTACGCATTAACAAACGTGGCACCGTCGCACAGCACGCGTCTAAAAACAAACGTCAAAATGAATAACGCAAGTGCGACCACGCAGAGCGAATGGTTAGCGTGCTTAAATCCTTTGATGTATCGCCACCCGCGCGATAACCAACACGAAGTCCGAATATTCGGGTCGATACCCGATAACGGCCGGTCACATTTGCGTGTATCGTGTAATAGCACGAAGCTTCGTGACGATAGGCGCAGGTCCGGCCCAAGCATAACTCATGATCGATCGCAGCGCGCGTGGGGCGGCCCGCGCGCTTTTTGTTTTGATCACATTTTTTTTATGTCGACTGTCGAGTATGAACTTTCTTAAGAATATTAAGTATTGTAGTTAGTACCTAGATAATTTAATTATTTAGGTTTGGCTAGATACCTTACAGGTCCGAGCCAGGGTGGGGCAAGCGCCCCACCCGGCTCCACCATGGCTACGCCCATGACGATATTATATTTTACTAGCTTTAACCCATAGCAGACAAACTGCAAGAAAGTCGCCTACGCTGGTACGGTCACGGAAGCCGGCAAGTTACGTGGGAAACAAATGTATAGCCATGCCGCCTCCGCCGGGGCCCGGCAGGCGGGGTAGACCCAGAAAGTGCTGGCTTGACGTCGTCAAGGATGATATGCGTGCTAATCGTCTTACAACCAAGGATGCTCAAGACCGTGCAAAGTGGAGAAGAAAAAGTCGGAAAGCGGACCCCGGGCTTCTCAGCCTTGCAGCTGTCAGCTGAGGACGGAACTGGGAAAACGCTGAGATGAGAGAGAGACTATATTTTACTAGCTTTAACCCGCGACTTCGTCCGCGTATAAGTCGAAAATAGTTCTAATAGGACTTTTTAAGTTATTAATTTTGTTATAACATAAATTATTATGTTAAAATCTCATAATACTACTATAACGCTTAAATAACTGGCCAAGTGCGAGTTAAACTCGCTTGGAGAGGGTCCCTCAATGTGCGTGTGCTCTGAGGGCCACTCTCTCAGAATTCTTTAAAATAATTCTGAGAGAGTGGCCCTCAGAGCACAAGCACATGATTCCTAACAATGCCAAAAAAATTCGTAAGTGTAAACTCAGTTTTGCATTTATAATATCAGAGTTGCGATGGGATGGTATGCGATGAAGAGCTGATTGTACCTGAATATATATACTTACTTCTTCTAAATCCATGTATGGCCCCACACCCTCGGGAAACATCTCATCGGCAGCTACAGTAGGTTTCATTTTAATTCTAAAACAAAAAATAAGCACATCAATCTCAGTGTCACAGTCAGTCTACAGTACGTATACAGCAAAGAGCATATGAAGTGCGATTTCTGAAACGCGGAGTCACCTAAACCTAGAAAAGAAACCTAGAAAGAAACAGCTAAAAATTTTGACACTATTTTATCGTTCCACTCCATTTTTACGCATTAACAACCGTGGCACCGTCGCACAGCACGCTTCCGAACAAGTTGAAAACAAACGTCAAAATGAACGAACAACGCAAGTGCGACCACGCAGAACGAATTGTTAGCGTGCATAAATCCTTTGATGTATCGCCACCCGCGCGATAACTACACTAAGTCCGAATATTCGGGACGATACCCGATTACGGCCGGTCACGTTTGCGTGTATCGTGTAGCACGAAGCTTCGTGACGATGGGCGCAGGCCCTAGCATAAACGATGGACTGTGAATCCAGAGACCGCTGGTTCAAATCACAGCCACTTAGTGTTTTTGAAGTTTAGAAAAGTTTCTAGATAATACTAGAGTAAATGGAAAAGAAAATATGGGACAGAAAATGAGGGAGAGAAGGCGATAAAAAATAAGTAATTTGAGTTTGGAACATTGATGCGATTTTGTTTGAATTCGGGGGGTATATAAACGGAACAAGGCGTCGCCGAAGGCAGTTTAGTTGGAAAGTGAAATCCGAAGAAGGAAGAAAAGAAGAAGAAAAGAATAGTAGTGAATAAAGTGAAAAGTGAGGTCCGCGCGTGTGACCGTGCAGTGACGTTTCCGCGCGTGTGACAGTGCAGTGACATTTCCGCGCGTGTGACAGTGCACTGACGTTTACGTGCGCTTGTCAGTGCAGTGACGTTTCCGCAGGCCTGACAGTGAAGTGACAGTTGGAGTGCAAAGAGGACTGACGTTGTCAATTGTGAGTACTGCTTGTGTTGTAAATAAAGGCACCATTCCATAGGATTGTTGTTTCCTTTCCTATCCCCAACCCACTCTCGTGACAATTGGTGTCAGAAGTGGGATAGGAAAGATGCCAGTCGTGCCTAGAAATGAGAATAGGGTAACCACCCGGGCGGGAGCTGCAGCCGCAGAGGAACAGCCGCTCGAGGAGTCAAATCCTGGAGGCACCGCGACCACGACAGCGGCCGTTCCATCCGCCGCTCCATTGGATATGAACGCGTTCCTACAGTAGATGACTATATTGATGCAAGAACAAACGCGTGCATTCCAGGAAGAACAAGCACAGAGTCACTAGCTCTGTAGTCGCCCCTTTTACCAAAAATTTCAAGGTGCCACCCTACGACGGTAAATCCTCCTGGGCTACCTTTAAACGACGAGAAAGCTGTTTGGTCTATTTAGATGACCATCTCAAGAAGCTTGAAAGTGTATTCTCAAAACTACAGAATGCAAATTTGAAGCTAAGTCCAAAGAAATGGTAATTTTTTTGTGTACATGATGGATTACTCTACCGAAAGTGGGAAAGTCCTCAAGGTAAAGATTGCCATCCACAACTGGTCAT
This sequence comes from Acrobasis suavella, assembly GCA_943193695.1. Classification (NCBI taxonomy): domain Eukaryota; kingdom Metazoa; phylum Arthropoda; class Insecta; order Lepidoptera; family Pyralidae; genus Acrobasis; species Acrobasis suavella. Next base: position 13,560,787 of record OW971929.1, read on the forward strand.
CCTCAGATCAAAGATAAGCAAGATTTTAAAGGTTTTTCATGATGGTTTTTTCAACGACAGGTCAAATACTTGGGTCACGTTATATCAGAACAAGGTATCGCCACTGACCCATCTAAAATAAGTGCAGTTAAATATTGGCCAACGCCGACAGATAAGACACAGGTGAGAGCATTTTTGGGTCTGTGCTCTTACTACCGAAGATTTGTAAGAGGGTTTTCGACATCGCCAAGCCATTACATCGGTTGACCGAAGAGAAACGAGCATTTTCTTGGGATGAAGATTGTGAGCGAGCTTTCCAGGACCTCAAAATGCGTTTATGTGAAACTCCAATCTTCGGATATCCTGACATGAAAGGCAAGTTTATTGTGGACGCTGACGCAAGTTACACCGGAATCGGAGGTGTTTTATCTCAGCAGAGAGGGGATCGAAGTTGTGATTGCCTATTTCAGCAAATCCCTATCAAGGCCGAAGAGAAATTACTGCGTAACTCGCAGAGAATCGCTGGCCGTGGTAAAAACATTGCAACATTTCAAGAAATATTTGCTTGGCCGCAAATTTCTGGTAAGGACTGATCACGCTGCATTAAAATGGTTATTGGAATTTAAAAATCCTGAAGGGCAAGTAGCCAGGTGGATTGAGCTAGTCCAGGAGTATGAGTTCGAAATTGAACATCGAGGAGGATTACTCCAAAAGCGGTACGCAAGACGGACGTCACTGCGTATTTGCGGTTCAATGTCAAGCAACATTGAGCATTAATGTACAATAATGTAGTCTAATTTGGTTTGACATAAAAATGGGACGTCACTTTCGGACGGCTGTCATATTATTTTATGGAGTAACCCCCCTGTCTTGCAGACCTTGCTTGTAGGATTGCAAGCATTGCCATCGACAGGTAGAGAAGGAAAACGTGAACATCAGGCTAATCCGTACTGATTCCATAGATGAGAAGTGGACTTGTTGCCATGAAAAAGGCTCAGGAAGACGATAAGGACTTTCAACCACTATTGAACTGGCTAAGAAGTGGAACTACTAAGCCGAAATGGTCAGAAGTGGCCAAATACAGTACGGCTACAAAGTCTTTGGGCGCAATGGGACAGCCTGGTGCTACATGATGGATTACTCTACCGAAAGTGGGAAAGTTCTTTAAGGTAAAGATTGCCATCTACAACTGGTCATCTTCAGAGCAAAGATAAGCGAGATTTTAAAGGTTTTTCATGATGGTTCTTCGGGCGGACACCTGGGGATAAGAATTCTCACAAAAATTAAAGAACTTTTCTACTGGTTACACTGCCGAGATGATGTAGAAGACAGGTGTCGTAATTGTCAGAGTTGTGCAGCTGTTAAGGGACCCCAGACTAGAAGCAGAGGAGCCATGAGGTTGTATAATGTTGGAGCTCCTTGGGAACGGGTAGCTCTTGACATAGCCGGACCATTTCCAATCACGAACGCTGGCAACCGGTACATTTTGGTAGTCATGGACTACTTCACGAAATGGCCTAAAGCATTTGCACTACCTAATCAGGAGGCTACCACCGACGAAGCTTTTGAATGAAGTATTCTGTACATTTGGCGTGCTATTGGAGATGCACAGTGATCAGGGGCGAAACTTTGAGTCACAAGTGTTCCGAGAAGTCTGTAAAATCATGGGAATCCATAAGACTCGAACGACGCCGTATCACCCGCAGTCAGATGGAATGGTTGAGAGGTTTAACCAAACATTGGAACGACATCTGGCAAAAGTAGTAGAAAGCCATCAGAAAAACTGAGACGAGTATAATACGCTATTCCTCTTATCTTATAGGACTGCGGTTCATGAGACTACTACAGTCACTCCAGCATATGCCAATTTTGGAAGAGAATTGAGATTACCAGCTGATTTACTATCGGGTTGCCCGCCAGATAACCCAAAAGGAATAACCGACTACGCTAATGATCTTCGGACTAAGATGGTTGACGTATATGAGCAGATTAGAGAGGCTGGGTGTAAAGCACTAGAACGGATGAAGACCCGCTACAATAGAAGAGCTAACGGTCTCAGTTTCGAGGAGGGAACTCTGGTCTAGCTTCATAATCCTGTGAGGCGGAAAGGGAAATCTCCAAAGCTACAACCAAGTTGGGAAGGACCTTACAAAATAGTCACCAGAATTTACGACGTCACCTTCCAGATTCAGCGTAATCCTTGCAGTCCAGCAAAAATAGTCCATGTGAACCGGTTGGCACGTTATTACGGAAGTAATGATGATCGGGACGATCATGTCTTAAGAGGAGGCAGTGTCGCGTAAGGAGATAAATGACACTGTCAACGTCACGAATTCGAACAAAAAGAAATTCAACTAAAGGAAAATTTCGTCAATAGAGTCAGAACACGATTGGCCTAGTGGTCTAAGCGATGGACTATGAATCCAGAGACCGCTGGTTCAAATCACAGCCACTTAGTGTTTTTGAAGTTTTGAAAGAAGTTTCTCGATAATATTAAAAAGTTTAATAGTATGTAAAAGTAAATGAGTTAAGAGCAACTGTTTACTAACCGTGCTTTTAATAAAAGGACAAAGAAATCGATTTCACAGAAGTTATTGAGGAGTTCAGTAAATTGAAGTCACGAAAACACATAACACGCTACATAAACTAAAAAAAACTATCTTTGACTTATTTTATCAAATGTATTTTTGTCGATCGATTCGTATTTTATTTTCCTCACCCATATCCATTCCATATTGTAGGTATGTTTGTATATTTAGCGTAAAAAATTTTAGAAAAAAAAAGCAGCCTATTACTTATTGAAGATAGTAACAAAATTTACTACGATTGGTAACCAATGAAAAAGTATAGACTCTTTTATGCTGGTACTTTAGTTTCGTATATTTTTGTTTATTTACCTGAATCTGAACCGATATAGATGAAATTTGATATAGTATGAGACCCGGGCCGGGGAGGACATATAATAGTTTATAATTCATTAAGGTAATGAAAAGGTCAGTGAAGCATTGTATGGGAAATCCTATTTTGCCATACAAAAGTAGACTATTACAAAAGATAAGTACTAAACTTATGTAGACGTCGTTAAAAGACGGAGATAGCGGGACCCCGCACTGTTTTATGAATATAATGTGACTAGGATTTAGTACAATATTAGTACTGATATGATTTCAAAATATTCAACAAAGAAAGTGGTCCCGCTATTATGATATCAAAATGGCGGGACCACTATTCAGTTATTGACAAACAAATGGTGAAAAGATCGTTTCCAACCTCGGGAAACTATTGGGTTTTAATAATAAATCACCGTAATAGCTTGATAGAGAAGTAACATTTATTGAACACCTCATACCTTATGTGATACCGTGCGAAAATCTGCAAAGCCCGTTTTAAATACAGGGTAAACATTACAGCGCCATCTATCGTTATCCAGCTTAACTAAACGGGATCACTATAACATTGTGTAGGAATTTGACCTTATTACCTGTTTATCATTAAACTATTTAATACATTTAACATTCCGCCCACTATGAACGTTGCAGGCTATGTATAACGTTCATAACCTTGTTGCACCGCCCACCATGAGGTCAAGGGAGTGTGCGTTTACAAAAAAACTTCTTAAATTACTACAATAAACAACCTGAAATTACAACTATCATCTGCTGAACACAACTACAATCTAAATAGCTAAAATAACAATAACTTCTCATGTATTACTAACCGCGAACATCGTATAGTAAATACTAACAAAATTAAATTGATTCAGTCTGTTACTGGTAAAACACACAATTTTGAAGTTGGTCTCTTTATCAAGGACCCATTACATTTTAATGTTACTACCCGAGTAACTCCGTCCAAACCCGGATGTTTCTCAACTACCTTGCCCATCAACCATCGTGCTGGAGGAATGTTGTCTTCCTTCACTAAAACTACATCGTTAATTCCCGGTTCAGAAATTAAATTTGACCATTTGTATCTCTGCAAGCAATGAACCAAATATTCATTGGACCATTTACGCCAAAAATCTTGTACCATTCTTTGAGTAAATTGCCAGCGTTTTAAGGTACTTATATTGCTTTGCTCGTAATTACGCTCTGGTACGATACATAGTGGCTCACCGACTAAGAAATGACCGGGAGTTAAAGGTGAAGGGTCGTTGTGATTATTGGATAGCATAGACAATGGTCTAGAATTTAGGCATGCTTCGATTTGCGACAGCACCGTGGACATCTCCTCGTAAGTGAGTGTAGAATTGCCAATGACACGCTTCAAGTGAAATTTCGTGGACTTCACTCCTGCCTCCCAGATCCCACCGAAATTCGGCGCGTGAGGGGGAATAAAATGCCACGTAACGCTGTTGTTGCTGAGCCACTCTCGAATTTCCAAAGCAACTGATGATTTCTCAGCAGCGACAAGTTTCTGAAGTTCATTGGATGCTCCTACAAAATTCGTCCCATTGTCACTCCAAATATCACTATTATGACCTCAGCGAGCAACAAATCTCTTGAAGCCGGCAATGAAGCTCTGAGATGTCAGGTCACTAATGACTTCAAGGTGTATGGCCTTGGTGACCATACACACAAAAAGACATATATAGCCTTTGTAAGACCGATTGCCACGTCCTTTAGAGACTCTGATATTAACTGGACCAGCAAAATCCACGCCGCTGTGAATAAAAGGTCTCGCTGGTTTAACCCTACTGCATGGTAACTGGCCCATCAGCTGATTTTTTTGTCATTGCTGTATGTCGCACACACACAACACATTTGCGTACATGAGCCTTTACGAGATTTTTTGCGGATATTATCCAATATTTGGTACGCAAATGATTCAGCATTAATGATGGACCGCCATGCAATGTCTGTTTATGCTCTTTATCAACAATCAGGTTAGTAAAATGACTTCTGTGCGGAAGAATGATAGGGTGTTTAACGTCATCAGGAAGTTCAGCGTTATTAATTCTGCCCCCGACCCTCAAAATTCCTCTTTCGTCTAAAAAAGGACATAAGGGTTTCAACTTGCTCTTGTCATCTCCGAATTCCGCATTTTGACATTGTCGTATGCAAACCGTGAGAGCGTCGTCAATTTCTGAACTCGTAAGATAAGGTTCCAATTTTTTGTTGCCTTTCTTGTAATCCTTGAGTTGCAGGAATCTTCTGCAAAACGCAACGACACGGACAAGCTTCGTCAAAGTTGAGAATTTTGTCCATAAAGACTCATCTTCAGTCTTCAGATCAACTGTCAGGTGAGTTTTAATTTTGCGCTTTTCTAGATCCGTGGATAAAGACCTTGGCCTGGTGTATTCAATATTTGAATGCTTCAGCCATGAAGGACCATGTAACCACATTTCATCCTGAGCGAGTTCAGCGGGTGTACACCCTCTAGAAGCTACATCTGCAGGATTTTGAGCTGATTGAACATGAGACCACTGCGTGTTGTCTAGTTTTGATAAAATTTCTGACGTTCTATTACCAATGAATGTCGTCCAGCGACTAGGATGACTACTGAGCCACGCCAATACCACTGACGAATCTGTCCATCCATGTCGTTTGGTACTGTCTACATTTAGTATGTTGGCCACCTCAGTGATTATTCTCACTAACAACACTGCACCCATTAGTTCCAGCCGAGGAATTGATACTTGCATAACTGGAGCCACCTTAGTTTTTGCTGCAATGAGATGAACACTTATATGACCGTTTGTATCAATAGTTCTTAAATATACAACAGCGGCGAATGCAGTGTTGGAAGCGTCACAAAATCCATGAAGCTCCATTAACACATCATCAGCCTTCGTCTCAATCCATCTTGGAATACAAAAATCTTGTATTTTCGTCAGATTATCTCGATAAGTATACCATTCGGTAAGTATTTCTCTGGGCAATTCCTCATCCCATTCAACTCCTGCTAACCAAATTTTCTGAATTATGACCTTGGCGACAATGACACAGGGTGCTACCCATCCCAAAGGGTCAAATAGTTTCGAAATATCTGATATTACTTTACGTTTGGTTATGGGAATCTGCTGAGGAGGAAATTGCACAGAGTAACGGAATGAATCTGAGTCCTTATCCCAAGAAAGTCCTAACACCTTTACCACTTCATCTATCCTTATCTCCACCTTTCCTTTCTGTTCCACCTTTTTATCTATTATCCTTTCTGCTAATTCTTTATTATTTGTGACCCATTTCTGCAATTCAAAACCACCCTTGTCTAATAAATTCTTCATATCCTTGTAAATAGCTATTCCCTCTTCGACAGTTTGACAGCCAGTCAGAAGATCGTCGACATAGAAATCCATTTTTACCCTTTCAGCTACTGTGGGACAACTCTTGCCTTCGTCTTCAGCCAACTGTTGCAGCGTCTTCACTGCCAGGTATGGAGCAGACGCAGTGCCAAAGGTAACTCTTACTAATCTATAATCTTTTATTTCAGATTCCGGATCGTCTCTCCACACCAATCTTTGGAACTCTGCATCCTCAGCTGCAACTGCTACCTGGCGATACATCTTAACGATGTCTGCGCTGAGACAAATCGGATGCATGCGCCATCTCATGATGATGTGACGCAAGTCTAGTTGTAGCGTAGGACCGACCATCAATGTATCATTGAGAGACACTCCATTGGAAGCATCGAACACTACTCTGATCTTAGTCGTGGATTTGTCTTCGCGTATAACGGCATGATGTGGCAAATACACTGAATGCACGACATTTCTGATAGCTGTGCGTGGTGTAGCAAAATGTAAGGAAAGCGCGCCGTCCGAAATTAGGTACGATTCAGATCAACGCATCGCATTTCGTCGCATCGGCCTGGCCCGGAAGGCATTTCACAATGTGGTAAAGGAAATTGAAACTTTTGACAAGAAATAACAGTTATATTTCTGCCACATATCGGAACTATACGCCTGTAGAAACGCGAACGGGGCGGTGCAGGCAGGTGGTTTTTTATTTAAATTCTGTGGTGTCTACACAGCGCATTGCAAGCAGCACTTCTGGGCTCTCAGGGTGTTTACGCATGCCGCGGGCGCTGTCGGCTGCCGCAGCACGTATTCGGCTGCCTCAGCACGTATACGGCTCCCGCGGCACGCGTACGGCTCACACGACATATTACGGCTCTAACGCACGTGGCATGCGTTCGCATCCGTTCCAGCCCGAATCGATGCGGGCCGGGTCTGAATCATAGCTAAACAGAAAAATTCGGACGTCAGATATTTTGCATCTGGCGGTGCATTTCGTCGGACGTCAGACACGTCAGAATTCTGATAGTTTGCGGGGTCTACAACAAAATGTATGGACAGAGTGCCTTCCGGCGGGCATCCGAAATATTCTGACAGAAAAAGATCTTGTAATGTGCGGCCGGTTGAATTTCGGATGGGGTGCGGGGCTGAGGTGGGGCACTGTTATGTCGCAATAAACATAGTTAGCATATGGAGCAGACGCAGTGCCAAAGGTAACTCTTACTAATCTATAATCTTTTATTTCAGATTCCGGATCGTCTCTCCACACCAATCTTTGGAACTCTGCATCCTCAGCTGCAACTGCTACCTGGCGATACATCTTAACGATGTCTGCGCTGAGACAAATCGGATGCATGCGCCATCTCATGATGATGTGACGCAAGTCTAGTTGTAGCGTAGGACCGACCATCAATGTATCATTGAGAGACACTCCATTGGAAGCATCGAACACTACTCTGATCTTAGTCGTGGATTTGTCTTCGCGTATAACGGCATGATGTGGCAAATACACTGAATTAGTGACTTTACAATCAGCAGCCGTTATGCGTTCCATATGACCAAGATCCAAGTATTTATGAATGACTTCAGAGTACCTGGATTTCAATTCAGGATTCTTCTTGAATTTATTTTCAAGATGATTGAATCTTTTTAACGCAATGTCTCTTGAATTTCCGTATTTACATTGAGGATTGTCCTCGCGAAATGGTAATCTTAGGATGTATCGACCAGTTGTATCTCTCTGTGTGGTTTGGCTGTAGAAGTCTTCACACAGTTGTTCCTCATGTGTCAACAACTTTGTTTCGAAGGAATCAGACTCAATTTGCCAAAATTTCTTTAACAACTCATTGTCATCAATGTGATTGTGAATGCTTACGATGACATTGTGGTGGCAATGAGCGGACTGTAAATCATCGTTGTCATTTAACCGATTTGTGGGACCAGATAAAATCCATCCCAAAGCCGTATTTTGAGCTGTTGGCAGACCATCAGGACCTTGAATCAGGCCTTCCCTCATTATTTGGCCGTAGACATCTGCGCCAAGTAAAATGTCTATTTTATTTGGCGTATGAAATTCTGGGTCAGCTAATACAATTTAATTTAATTGCGGCCAGTCATACCTGGCTACTTTCTCTGATGGAAGCAAACTAGTAATTGCACTTAATACATGCGCTCGTACCTGGATTTGAAACTTAGGGTCATGGCGTGATTGTATGCATATTATAACTTTATACTTAGAGGCCAGAGCACTCTTACCACCGCCTAATCCAGATATGACGCTTCTACTAGGTACCTTTTTGAGGCCGAGTAGTTGCACGGTTGCTTCTGTCACAAATGATGCCTGTGACCCTTGATCTAGCAAAGCTCTGAGCAGATGTGCATGCCCGTTTTTTGCTTGAGTTTGAACTAGCGCAGTCGCTAACAGGATTTGATTCGGCATACTCTCCTTGGAGAAATGGGCTTTAACATTCGACGTTGATTCAGGACATTCTATTGCTGCCTTTACATTAGACACTGGGTCTTTGACTTCTCCTACTAAACCTGATTGAGAACAGTTAGTAGTTTTCGATACCGAGGTTGGGTTGGAGTGTAGCAATGAATGGTGTCTATGCTTGCAGATGCGACACTTAATTGTAGAACGACACATACGCGAAGAGTGGTTAGGGCCTAAGCAGTTAAAGCAAAGCCCGTTGGTTTGAACGAAATCATGACGAGTAGCATACTCTCCTTTAGCAAATTCCTTGCAGTTGGCTATTTTGTGACCGGCATTTTTACAGAATGGACAAGATATCCGTTCTACATTGGAACCACTTGAAACTGTATGCATAACCTTGGGTTTATGGTTTGAAAAGTTTGGTTTTGTTTTTGATTTTTCACCTAAAAATTCAAGTGATCTAAATTTAGCCTCTAAAAACTCTTTTAGCTGTTTCAATGTGGGCAAATCATCGGACTTATTTATTTGAGTTTCCCATTGTTTACGGGACTCTAAATCTAACTTTGAACAAGCGATATAAACAATTATTACGTCCCATGAATCTACGTTGATTCCCAAACCTTTCAGACCATTCAAGGTATCCATTGTGATGTCTAGCAGATCTTTAACACCACTGCATGATTCGTTTCCGATGCTGGGTTGATTCATAAAACGCTTTAATAGGCAATTGACGAGATATTTTTTATTGTTATATCTATTATTTAGAATTGACCAAGATTCTTCATAGTTAGCTGCGGTGATTGGAACATGCCGTAAAAGCTGATCAGCTTCTCCGGTGAGATGACTTTTCAAATAGTGCATCTTTTCAACATTGTCCAATGACGCATTTTTATGAATCAATGATGTGTACAAGTCTTTAAAGGTTGTCCATTCAGAGTAGTTACCAGAAAAAACAGGAATCGATATTTTAGGCAACTTAACATTAAACTTTGAATCAACTACTGACGTTGGATTTGAACTACAGCTCGGATTAGGTTCTGTCTTAAGTAAAGCCTCCTTAATATCTGACTTATAACAAATATAAATCTCTTCAATGTACTCATATACATTTTTTGCAAAATAATTATCCTTCAACATCTCTTCAGTAGCATCATGAATTATAGTCCTATGTGTTTTGGTTACTAATTTCCATTGTTCTTCAAGTGCCTCTAACCTAGTAGATAAATAAGACCTTTTCGCTAAACGATCTCTAGGAGATTTTTTAAAATTTTCGTAAGCCTTTTCAATAGAAGCCTTTGAGCTGTATTGAATATTTATTGATGCCATTGTAATATCAAAAACGAAAAGTTAAAAGATACAATTTCAAACTTAAAAATTTTACAAGTTTTTCTAAAATATCGAAAATTTTTCAAGTGTTTGTGAACAAGTTAAACTGGACTAAAATCGGGCATAGGTTCCCCGTCTGTACAACTTTTGTGAAACTATTCTAAGTCCTTAACTAACCAACATGCAAAATTTTACAAGTCCAACTTCCTATAATATCTTTATAAGTCCCAAATTCTTCAAGATTTTGCTAAGTCTATGGAATGTTCGGAATTCCAAACTTCTTGGAAGATTTCTTGATGAAATAAAAATCACAAAATGTACTCACAATTTTTTCACTGGCAAACCACTCAATACGTCACTATCTGCATATGACGTCACGGTTGTGACGTCACTGATTGTTGTCGTCACACGCTGCTGACACCTCCCCCTCTCGCTCCTCGGCTGACTGGTGAATGACGCACCCAGCTGCAGCCACCCGGTGACACCGGTGCGCACTACTAGTGCGATATTGCAAGAAGTGTTGGTAAACAACCAACAACAAAAACATCCGACTCGGAAAGGACCATGAAAAGATCGTTTCCAACCTCGGGAAACTATTGGGTTTTAATAATAAAACACCGTAATAGCTTGATAGAGAAGTAACATTTATTGAACACCTCATACCTTATGTGATACCGTGCGAAAATCTGCAAAGCGCGTTTTAAATACAAGGTAAACATTACAGCGCCATCTATCGGTATCCAGCTTAACTAAACGGGAACACTATAACATTGTGTAGGAATTTGACCTTATTACCTGTTTATCATTAAACTATTTAATACATTTAACAAATGGCGTGATCGTAAACCGAACTCATCAAATTACATATAAATACGATATAGTACGACAAATAATTGTTGTTATTCATTTAAAGAAATAATTTCAATTCTAAAAAAAATATTATGTTTTCGACAATATGCTCCTGAAGAAAAAGTGAAATTTTAACGCAAGTACTAGTATATATTGCTATTTAAATTTATTCAGGCGTTAAACTTAAGGGCCCCCTATAGTTTGCAATATTTTATACACTACAGACATTTGAATTTAATACAGTTATTTTGCTATTTATAACTAAACACAATTTTACAATAAACAAACATCTAGTTTTCTCGTATGACCCAACATATATTTTTTAAATGATAAATTATGGGTGCTAATTAAACAAACTTCTTTTTAATAGCATTATTCGCCTCTAAAAATATACGTTGCCTTCTAAATTACTAAGTCAGCCACAACCAACGTGCATCTGAATAATACTTTCCTAGCCACAAGTTATCTTCTATGTAAGCGACTCTAAATACAACTCAGCATGGTGGATATTTTTTAGCATCTAAAGTATCATGCGTTCAAGCTATAAACTTCTAAAATGTAAATATATGGCACCAAAAAAGTAATTACATTACCTTCTTATTTTATAACTCAGTATCTTTGTAATGTGACTCATCCTACATTAATTGATAGTCAAACTTTAACTTAAATTGTCATCAAATAGTAAATGGTGGCCACTAATATTACCTCGGAACTATTGAGGGGAGACAAAAATAAAAACTTTATTTTGGTAATAAAATGTCCATTATGGACCGTTGATTTAGGGGTTGAAAGGGGACGGCAAGGAGGGGGGGGGGGGAGGCTAAGTTACCGATGTATATGACTAAAAACTAGTGCCAAATTTTCTCTACGGATATTTCGAAACGTAACATCTCCGGCGCTGCGGGAAGTGCAGCCCCTCCACCCTTGCTTAAGAAAACGCAGGCACTCATGCTCGCCTTCGCAGCTTGCTTCGGCTTGCTGGACCAGCCTTAGCCATTACGGCTTCCATGGTGCCTGCGTTTTCTTACAGCGGGCGGGAGCTGCCCTTCCTCCACGCTTCCGGCTATAAAAAAACACTCGAGTATAAGGCAAACAAGACTACGTGAAGTCGGGGTTGGCCAGTTAGGATTTGCCCATAACTTTCATGTAAATAAAATTGGTTCTGTGTTCTTGGACCATTTCTGTCATCTATCCTGTTCATGTTGAGCTACAAATCTCTTCCGAGGTGGGGTTCCTCAGTCTTCCAGTAGAGCCACCAAAAACTTTGGGTTCTCCAGTCTCCTCATCCTCCGATGAAGAACCAGCGGTAGCGGTGGATTTGGACAAAATCTGTTTATCGATAACCCAACCACAAAACTACTCTAGTCGTCTCGCGCACTCGCGCTAAATCGTGCAGTGCAGTGGCTATATAATACGATAATAGAATATGAAAGTATTTAATTTACGTGTTTAATTATGAATATTATGATATATGATGATGGCTATGTAGGCTTGAATTTTATTTTTTGAGGAGCTTGTATTGAAAGTGTAAAACGTAAAATAGTGATGAGCTGTTAAATCCGGGGCTGAGTTGGTACATTTGGTGGATGAGCTGTTAAATCCGGGGCTGAGTTGGTACATTTGGTGGCAATGTTTAAATCAGAAGGACAACTTAAAATAATTGCTCTTTATTTGACGCTTTCTTTAGAATATTAGGTTGGGGAAAAGTCTTTTCGCATTTAGTATGTATGAACTTGTAATAAAACCACTTTGGCTATACTATTTGTACCTGGCTGGTTTTGGTATCATTTAAAAGTTTAAATTTTAAAGAAGATAATTCCAAATTCAAATTAGGAAAATGCGTGAGTTTCATTTGTTTTTCTTACCGTCAAGATGAGTGAATCTAATGAAGAAATTGGATACATTTTAAAATTTTACTTCCAAAAAGGTAAAAATGCAACGCAAGCCGCGAAAAAAAATTGCGATGTTTATGGACCTAGTTCAGTGTCTGTGAGAGTAGCACAAATTTGGTTTAAGCGTTTTCAATCCGGAAATTTTGATGTCAAAGATGCACGTCGCTCTGGTCGCCCTGTTACGGATAAAATGGATGCTATTTTTGAAAAAGTGGAGCAAGATCGGCATATCAGTAGTTACGACGTAGCTGAAGAACTGGGAATTGACCACAAAACAGTTTTGGCGCATTTGAAAAAAAATGGGTACACAAAAAAGCTCGATATTTGGGTACCTCATGAGCTCTCTGAAAGAAACCTAATGAACCGTGTACTCATTTGTGATTCTTTATTACGACGTAATGAAACCAAATCATTTTTGAAGAAATTGATAACTGGTGATGAAAAGTGGATCACGTACGACAAGAACGTGCGGTCATGGTCAAAGGCCGGTCAGGCTTCACAGACTGTGGCGAAACCTGGGTTAACTCGCAACAAGGTGATGCTGTGTGTGTGGTGGGATTGGAAGGGCATTATTCATTATGAGCTGTTACCACCAGGCAGGACCGTCGATTCAGAACTCTACTGCGAACAACTGATAAGATTAAAGCAAAAAGTTGAGAGAAAGCGGCCGGAATTAATCAACAGAAGTGGTGTGGTTTTTCATCATGATAACGCTAGACCTTACACATCTTTAACCACTCAGCAAAAATTAAGAGAGTTTGGCTGGAAGGTGTTAATGCATCCGCCGTATAGTCCTGACCTGGCACCTTCACATTTCCACCTGTTTCGGTCTCATCAGAATTCTTTAGGCAGTGTCAGGTTAACATCACGAGAGGACTGCCAAAACTACGTGAAGGAGTTTTTTGATCAGAAGCCCCAAAATTCCTACAGCAATGGGATCATGTCCCTACCTATAAGATGGCAAAAAGTTATCGAACAAAATGGTACCTACATACTTTAGTTAAATGTAAATAAACTATATTAAAAAATGATTTGAATTTTCATATAAAATGCGAAAAGACTTTTTCCCCAACCTATTATTTAGTTGGCGTTGTACAAAAAACGAATTAGTTTATTAGAGACTATATCATTTTCCCGTTGCTTAGTTATAAATTAAGAAGCTTTATCACGTCGCCAAAAAAATATTATGTCGCTTGACTTATTATTTCTCATAAATTATGACTGCAGCGAGTAAGTTATATCTGTAACACATATCTGACAAACACTAAGTTGCATTGTATCGGTAAGAGGAAGTGGGTGAAATATATTTTTTTTCTCTATCTAGTGTCGTGGTAGTGTTCAATAGCATTTTATATATAAGTAATAGTAATATACTTAATCTGTGTTTGTAACAAAATAATGAAAAGAGGAAAAAGACCCGCGGTTCTTATTGACTAAAGATCAACGGTTCCTATTGAAAAAATAGTTTTTCTAAAGTACAAGGATGGATTTAAAAATCGTCGATATCGTCGATAGTCAAATGAGTGAGTGAAGAACGAATGTATCGTATGACGCTTAAAAGTTTGTATTTGTCCATAAAGTGCTGTGGCAGTTGTAGAGAATGTAAGGCCACAGCACTTTATGGATTCATTAGGTTTTATGGCAACTGTTCTAAATTGTTAAATGCACAGTTTCCTTGTAACCTTCAACAATTCTTCCCGTAATAATTCAATCCTTGTATGTTTCGGTAAACGCGTGGATACTTCCTAAACATTTTCCATTCCACTCTACACATGAAACATAAAATAGCTGCATTTTCTGTTACCATAATAAGCTTACTGTAAAAACATGTAAATGCTCTGCGATCAATAGGTGACTAACATATAACTAATATTTTATCTTGACAAGGTCTGCGAGTTCGGGTTTTTCATGCTCACTAAAATGTCCAATCTAGTGGTTGCGTCGCTGGTCGGGTCGTTGGATTCCCTCTAATATGGTTGATTTTAACGATGACTGATCCGTGCGTCAACTCGTGAACGGGTGCTGCCGGGAGGGACTGGTCAGCTCGGCTTCGCTTTTTTTGACTACTTAATATTTTTTAATTTTTATTACGCAATTTATGTTTGTTTACTTGTTCGCAAGCATTACATGTTATAATGTGTCAACATTGTATTATTATTTTTAAGTATTTATTAATTAAAAGACAATAATAATAATATGACAAAGCCCTTCTGGCGAGTAGGCGACCAATACTGTGAAAATAAGTTTCTTTCGGCGTTTCTTCTCTGCAGTGGTCGTTACAAAGCGCTGGTACCGGTAGCTTTTCTTTAAAAATAAATTAAATTTTAATATACTTTGCACGTAGCATAAATTATACTTATTGACGTGTAAAGGTGCCCGTGAAGGTCTAATTATGTACTGAATAAACATTTGAATCTTTTAATCTTTGTAAACCATTTTTCGGAATCTTTTATCTATTTTTTTTATGTATGTTCACCGATTATTCGAAGACGCCTGGACCGAATTGGAAAATTCTTTTTGAAAAAGTAAACTTGTCAAGTTGTATTTTATCAAAATCGGTTGTGTAGTTGTAAGTAAATGCAGTTTTTAGTTTTGAAAAATTATCATGATGCTTACTCGATTTTTTAGGGTTATTTCTGTTTACATAATATGTAACAATAAGCTGAACTTTTGGCCGAGCGCAAATACCTATATGAAAAGTAAACTCATGGTTAGATTTTAACGAAGACGCAGATGAACTGTATCTTTTTGATATCTTCAGATGTTGCAGAGCAGAATCTCCCTTATAATAGTCATAATGTTTTTTAAGTGCTACTCGTATTCAATATTAACAAAAACCCTGTCCGATCCTTGTAGGAGCAACTCAGGCCGTCAATATGAACAACTATTCCTATGGGTTGCTTGAAAGCTTGAAACTCGAAAAAAAATGAATATTTCATACAAAAGTGTTCGGCCGCCCAGCAATTTGTATGAAAATGTCGATTTTTTTATAAGTACAAATTTTTCGGCGTCATACGATAATTTAGTTCTTCACTCATTTGAATGATTTTTAATACACCCTTTTCTTTAGAAAAACTAAATTTTGTTGATCTATTGGAACACACTTCCTGTTACTGATACAATGCAACTTAGTATTTGTCAGATATGTGTTTTAAACTTACTCGCTGTGAGGCAAGTATGATTAGGGCGACAAATTTTATCCTTCAAATTTGTCGCATTACGCGTAATTTATCGCAACAAACATAGACAAAATTGAGCGACAAAATAATTTTCATTCATAAAACGTATTTTATCTCATGCCTAACACCCGTGCGAGCATGGTTTTGATAGGTCAAAGTAGACATATCGACGGTTGGCAACGTGAAATCATGTAAATTTGTCGCCGATTTGCTAGACCCACATAAGACTCAATCAAACCATTTTTAATCGTATTTTTAACAGTTATTTTATTGAACTAATATTAAATGTATATTTACATATTTAAATGTAGGTACAATGTAGGTACAAACATATTTAAATGGTTTCTTTAGACAATGTATTATAAAGTTTACAAACTTAAAAGTATATGGCCCCGGTGCAGGTCATCGTTTCTTACATACCACGGAGCGTTAACAATATCCCGCAGCACTTTATTTTGAAATCGTTGGATGATATCTATGTTGCTTTGTTTAGTACAGCCCCACAGATGTATGCCATAAGTCCATACTGGCATAAAGACTGGTTGATACGAGAGTAGTTTATTTTTAATTGACAAGGTAGAGTGTCTTCCAAGCAATCATTGCATTTTATGATACCGTATGTCAAGTTCTCCTCTTTTTTTCTTTACATGAGCTTTCCAGCGCAACTTTGCGTCGAAGGTCATACCTAAATACTTTGCTGTGTCTTCGTATGGTATTTGTTTTTCATTTATGTATATGGGATAATATTTGTTGTTCACGTGAATTGATTTTGATTCATTAAGTTTGATTCTCCATCGTTTTGTCCAGTTTTGAACTTTGTTAACAGCTACTTGGACCTTTTTTGCAGTTTCCGCATGGGTACTTCCGACTACCATTATAGCCGTGTCATCGGCGAAGGTTGAAATGGTGTTGTTTTCTAAATATGGGATATCACAGGTGTATGATAGGTATAGGACCGGGTTTAAAACACTTCCCTGAGGTACTCAAGCTTTTATTATCTTTAGTTCAGAGTAAACATTTTCTTGTCGCACTCTGAAAACTCTATCTGATAAATACGATGTTTATTATGTCAACAAAGTTTTTGGGGAGCATTTTTTTCAGTTTTGTGATAAGGCCTTCATGCCATACTTTGTCGAAAGCTTGTGCTACATCTAAGAAAACCGTAGAGCAGACGTTGTTGTCTTCAAGGGGTTTTTCAATTATATTTGTAATCCTATGTACTTGATCTATTGTTGAGTGATTTTTTCTGAAGCCAAATTGATGTTCTGGTACAAGGTTCTTGGCTTCAATAATTGGATTTAACCTCTTTATCAAAAGTTTTTCGAATAATTTAGACATTACAGGCAATAAAGAGATAGGCCTGTATGACGTAGCTTTAGTAGGCGGTTTTCATGGTTTCGCTTTCACAATTATTCCTGCAACTTTCCACAAGTCTGGTACGTATTTTAGTCTTAGTGTAGCATTAATAAGGTTTGTCAGCTTTACTAAAATCTTGCGCGAGAGATTATGCAGTAATTATCCTGATATAAGATCAAAACCAGGAGATTTTCTGGGGTTGATATTTTGTTTAATTTCTCGTTGGACTTCTCTTGGCGTAACAAGCTTTATATTTACTTGCTTGTCAATATAGTCATCGGGCTCCTTAATCACCTCACAAAATGTTTTGTCATTTATTTGTCTTTCGTTTGTCTTAAATATTTCCTCTAAATGTTCAGCAAATCTTGAAGTTTTCTGTTCATTGCTAACTGCCCATTTACCAGGTTTAATTTTAACTGGCGGGATTTGGTCCATTGGCGTTTTCATGGACTTAGTGCCTTTCCAGAGTGAGTAATTAGTACTCCGATCATTAGTTAGTTTTTGGAACTGGATGTTTCTACTCTCATCAAGATGATTTTGTATTACTCTTCTGAGCCGTTTGTTAAGATTATTTCACTTTTTCCTATCTTGTGAGTGGACCATTTTTTTAAATTAATCGGACGGCCGTACATTGCACCTGAGGAGTTTCATGTTTAGTATGTTCATAATGTTTAGTATTTTCTTTAAAAATTACTGCATTACCGCCTATACTATACATACACTATACAAACTTTATAACCTTTAAATTTGATATAGCTTTGTTTAGTGAAGTGTGTTTCTGAAACCAAACACACATCAATATTTTCCATATCTAGGACAACTTGCATTTCGTTCTTATGGTTAAGTAGTCCGTTACAGTGCAATCCCATTATTTTTAGGTTAACTATCATTTTTGATTTTTAGAGATAGCTATATTCTTGCTATTTTCTGTTTTCTTTAATCGCTCATCAAATGATGTCATTAGTTTGAGAATTTCATCCAGCTTACTCTCATTTGTGTTCGTTTGCTCTTTCTTTTGTGAGCTTGTAGAATTTTTGGCTGCAGAAACATTAGCTTTAATTGTAGACGTACGTTTGTTTACTAGTTTTTTGGTAGTTGGTTGGTTTTCATGGCTAACAACAGATTTTTTAATATTTTTATTTCTGATTTTCTGCATTTCCTTTGCAACTAGGCATCATCTATATTTAGCTGGATGTGCTTCTCCGCAATGTACACACTTAGCTTTGTCAGTTGCTGGTTTATTGCAGTCCTTGGTCAGGTGTCTCCCTGTGCACTTTACACAACTTGGTTCTTTAGAACAATACATGTGGGTATGTCCATATGCCTGGCACCTTTTGCATTGGGGAATAAGCTTAGAAGATTTCAAGGGTTGTATATCAACCATGCACCCTAGTATCGATTTAATATCGTAGACTTAAGCTATTTACTCTTTGTTGCTAAAAGTCAGCATGAACATGTTTAGCGGCTCTTTGCTTTTCCAGCTGAGCTTGTTTACCGCACCTTCAATTTTTAGACCCTTCGACTTGAGGTCTTCAATTATCTGGCTTGCAGGTAGAAGGCAATTTTTTTGCCATTACCCTAACAAAATTGATAAACTAGATTTTGCTAGGACAACTTTGAAAATGTTTTTAATATATTAATAACTAGCTTTAACCCGCGACTTCGTCCGCGTAGAAGTCGAAAATGGTTCTAATAGGATTTTTAATTGGTATTTTACGTTATTAATGTTGTGATAACATATGAATTATAATGTTAAAATGTTAGAATACTTATAAAATATAACATTTTTTATTATAACGTAGGGATTTAAAGACCCGGCGAACCTCCCTCTCCTGCTCCCTCTCCCGTTTCCGTCCCGTTCCCATTCCCGTCAATTGCTAGACCGAGAGAGAGCGACGGAATACTACAAAATGGTTAAACTAATCCTTTTTTTCCATACAAACTTTGGACCCCCGTTCGACCTTTTGGGGGTGAGTTTTGAAAAATCCTTTCTTAGTGTACTCCTAGACCTCATAAAAAACCTATGTGCCAAATTTCTAGTCTCTAGACCCTGCGGTTTCAGCTGCGCTTTGATCGATCAGTCTCTATCTATCTATGTCAGCCACGTCTATGTCTATGTCAAAAATGGTTCTTATAGGGCTCTCTCTCTCTCCCTCTCCCTGTTCCCTGTTCGCCGTTCGCCGTTCCATGTTTCCCCGTTCCCCATTCCATGTTCCTATTTTCCCGTTCCCCGTTCCCTGTTCCCTGTTCCTGTCATTTGCTAGACCAAAAGAGAGCGACGGAACGCTTCAAAATGTTCCCTGTTCCCGTTCCCGTTTTCGTTCCCGTTCCTGTCATTTGCTAGACCGAAAGAGAGCGACGGAACGCTTCAAAATGGTCAAACTAATCTTGTTTGTCTATACAAACTTTGGCACGTTTCACCCCCTTAGGGGATGAATTTTGAAATATCCTTAAATACGTATTCACTTATTTACCACCGGGAGTACTCTTGCGAAGTTTCGATTAAAATGGTGAAACTAATCTTTTTTCTCCATACAAACTTTTAACCCCCGTTTCACCTACTTAGGGGATGAATTTTGAAAAATCCTGAAATGTGTATTACTTATTTAGAGCCGGGAATACTTTTGCGAAGTTTCGAATAAAATTGCCAAACTAATCTTTTTTCTCCATACAGTCTTTGGACCGATTCACCCCCTTAGAGGATGAATTTTGAAAAATACTAAAATACGTATTCACTTTTTTACCGCCGGGAGTACTCTTGCAAAGTTTCGAATAAAATAGCCAAGTTTACAAACTTTGGACCCCCGTTTACCCCCTTAGGGGATGGATTTTGAAAAATCCTGAAATGTGTATTACTTATTTAGAGCTGGAAATACTTTGCGAGTTTCGAATAAAATGGTCAAACTAATCTTGTTTCTCCATAAAAACTTTGGAGCCCCGTTACACCCCGTTAGGGGATGAATTTTGAAAAATCCTGAAACACGTTTTTACTTATTTACCGCCGGGAGTACTCTCGCGAAGTTTCAAATAAAATGGTCACACTAATCCTGCTTGTCCATACAAACTTTGGACCCCCGTTTCACCCCTTAAGGGGGTGAATTTTAAAAATCCTTTCTTAGTGCACCCTAGACCTCATAAGTAACCTATGTGCCAAATTTGGAGTCTTTAGACCCAGCGGTTTGGGCTGTGCGTTGATAGGTCAGTCAGTCATTCATTTTCTTCTTTTATAATATAGATTGAAAAAACGGCTAGTAAAGGGGCAGTTATTCAACACAATAATAGCAAAAACGGGTATGTCCCATTTGCCACCACTGGTGGCAGACGGGACTATTTTTATGTATACGTGTGCTAGATGCCACCACTCACGACGCCCCCACTGGTTGCGAATAAAACAAACTCTGGTTTCGATTCCCATTCGCCTCCAAATAAGAAAAATAAATATAAGAAAAGGTTGAAACTAAATAATATAAGAATATCTCGCAACCAAAAATAAATAGAAAAGTTTTGGTAAATAATTGCACCTAATTATATGTCTTAAATTAATCTTGAATGTAAAGGACACCAAATTTCAGTCAGGTACAACATTTTTGAGAACTGCTCAACTGTGACGTTAATTTGCGAATCACATTTTTAAAATTTTAGTTAATTGACAATTAATTTAAAGTATTATGTTGTAAGTCTCTAGCATGCAGATATTTTGGTGTGCATATACTGTCTGTATGAAAATTGTTAAATAAATATAAAAATATAAAATAACACTTTACAGGACAGAAAGCTGAAATAAAACAAAGGATGACACTAGAATTTTCCATACAAAAAATCACCACATCTATAGCCGTAAGTCACGTCAGTACGGGCTTTGCCGTACAACAGGCAACGCCATACTGTCATGATGTCTAACAAAGTCAAGCCGTCAAGATAGACAGTACGGGCTTTACCGTACATCGGGAAACACTGTACTGTCAAGATCACTAACAAAGTCAAGAAGTCATGATAGTCAGAACGGTCTTTACAGTACCGTTGAGGTACCTATAAAGATGTACTCAGAAGGAAGGTATTTAAAACAAGTAGGTAATTATTTGAAAAAATATTTTTAAAATAAGCTTTTATCTTCAGTACTCCTCAAGTCGAATCAAACGAGCCCAAACTCTATGGGGTTGCAAGCCCAAACTCTATGGGGTTGCGTTGTTTCATTACAGAGTTCCTATGGCCACTTACTAACTCCATCATTAGATCACCAGCATGTCATCATAATATTGCATTGTCACGCGATATACATATGGGTGCAAAATTTTGCTCAATCGGAAACCGGGAAGTGGGTCAAATTTAACTTGCATGATTTGATTACACACAAAGGGACAGGTGAAACTAAATAAAAGCTTGTAAAAACTGTACTGTACTGAAAACAAATCAACTTTACTGACATACCTAATGCACTCAAAAAATAACTTCTTCTAATGCAAAATAATAAAAGTTTTTTCAAACATTGCAGTTTACACTTCGGTCAGCATTGTTGATAGAACCTTTTACAGCTAGGCACTTTGCTCAGACTTTTTTAACATAGCTATTACCTAATCTACTTAATAAGTATACCTCGGTGCCTCGGTACATGATTCTATTTAGAAAATGCCCATCAGAAGTTGTCAGTATAAAATTATCTCCGTAACGAGCTTTTTTTGATTTAATATACTGACGAAAATGTTATCTGCCTCGGAACTAGGTACTCATAAATTAATAAATTCACACTGGGACTGTAGATTTGCCAAAAATATTCACATCATTTTCCACGGTCCTGTGCCATTCTCATCCACTGCTTACCCGTCAACCTTACAATATCATCTGACCAACGGGCCGGTGGTTTCCCTACTGGCGTGTTCCCGTCTCGGATATTCACCTATAGCCTTTATGAAATCGAAAGTTTTATTTTCTTCTTTAGCACTAGCTTCAGATAGGCTTAGATATTATCATATTTGTCGAAGCGACGTCCTGCCTGACATTATATGTATAAAATGGGTGAAAATATAAGGGGAGAAAGAATGACGATCTTCTACTAGGCCCCTTTACTTACCCTAGCAACATACACAAAGCCAAGAACGTCATACACAAAGACTAGTGTCAGCTATTTCTGTTCTGAGGTCTATTAGAACTAAATAGACAAAAATCGCCTTATGCGTTTGTTCCGGCAGCTAAATATGCGAGTAATTCTCGAGAAATCATCATCATTACTATAATATATACTATAATACGAGAAAAAAGTAATTCATCAATATCTACTCAATCCTTGTGTGCCAATAATCAAATCTAAACTTTGGGATGGGTTCAGAAGTACAAGTCCATTCCTCTTCTAGCTCCAGTGTTTCTACATTTTCAACTGACCGAAGAACTTTGAGCTGAAGTCAGTGAAAATGATGATTCGAGTAAACTAGGGAATCCCATAGAAAAATTTCTCTCTGATCTCACGCTCATGGTGTCTGATAGTTTGACAAACTCTTCAAGCTTGTGGAATGTAATGAGACCACCAAGAGGTATTGCAGGACTTCGAGATGCAGTTTTTATGTACAGCTTACGGCAGTACGTTCAGGTATAATCTGGCATTATACATTATGATCAAAATCGGCGATACTGCTTGAATGTGGGTCAGAAATTGAAAGAAGGGATGAAAGAAATTAAAAGTCTTGTGACCAGAAGTTGATGGTGGAGAATCGGTACATTGAATCTCTGGGCCTTTCATTTCTGGACCGTGAACTAGACCTTTTTTGTATTCACCCTTATCTATAGGTGCGACAGTGACTTGGTGATCCTATCAATTCTCTAGGGAAACTGAGCGCTTATAGCCGTAGTGTCACTATATCACCCACTTTTTTGTGTTTCTACACGATGTAAAAATGTACGTATTTTAGCTCTTAAATTTGACAGTACAGATATTTGATGAACACTAGCTTTTGTAATCACTGCGATGCCCGCACTGTCAGACTAGAGTACTTTTAAAGCACTGGTATGGTCGTACTGTCCTGTAAAGTGTTAATAAATATATTCTGTATTCACAGAAACCAATAGGTAGGTACAAACACTAAAGAAACTGTAGAAGAATCCCAGAAAACCACACTTACGTGTATTTTATATTCCGTAAGACAAATTTCAAAGTAAAAGATGTTTTTTTATCAGATTTGCAATTTCGCACTTCGATAAACTTTGATTTCACAACAAACAAAAAAATCTAAATTTGACGTTGGTTGATTGATTGGGATCACATCACATTGAGATTCACTTGAGATTTGATTATATACTGTGTTTTATAGGTAGGTATATTAATTGTTATGGTGATAGCTGACAGCTGAATTTTTATTTATTTTCTTTATATTGGCATTAGTATTATAGTTCGTCCAAAGAACTATCAAACAATGCACTTTGGTTTGTCAAGTCGTCAATCAGTGGTCTCGATTTCTCGAACCTACCGATTTTTCGGTATTTTTACCGAAATCGGCTCTGTCCTACCGAAATACTAAAATAAAACTAATTTTCCACGGTTTTAGAGAGAACATCGAAATGTTCCCGATTTTTTTACCGATTTTACACTATTAACCTACCAAAATATCGAAATGCAACGATGTTTTTTGGAAATTTTCACGTCTTTTTACCGATTATACACTTATAATTTGGCAATTCCATACTTTTACGTATATTTTACGTTACGGGGAATCCCTCAATAGTAAGTAAGTATGGATGTGCAATTAGCTAATGCTTCGGCCGCACCTGTGCCTATCGTCCCAAAGCGATTCGCGTCGAAACTTCGTACGTTTTGTACACTAGAAAGTTATCGCGATAAAGCGCTGGTCACACTAGCGGCTTCGTTATTTTTCACGAACTATCTGTGGTGCGATTTTTCAAACGCGGAGTCACTTAACGTACGGTTTTTTGTATGAAAAAATTGGTTTAGGTGACTCCGCGTTTGAAAAATGGCACTTCTGGCAATAATCCAAGATTGCGTCATCTACGTGTTTTAAATATGGACGACGACTTTCTTTTCTTTAACACGTGTGCTAACAATTACATAATGCATTCATTGAAACCTAAAAAGAAACCTAGAAAGAAAAAGCTAAAAATTTTAACCATTTTATCGTTCCACTCCATTTTTACGCATTAACAACCGTGGCAACAAGTTAAAAACAAACGTCAAAATGAACAACGCTAGTCCGACCACGCAGAGCGAAGTGTTAGCGCGCTAAAACCCTTTGATGTACGGCCACCCGCGCGATAACGATGACGAAGTCCGAATATTCGGGACGATACCCGATAACGGCCGGTCACATTTGCGTGTATCGTGTAATAGCACGAAGCCACGAAGCTTCGTGACGATAGGCGCAGATCCGGCCCAAGCATTACAGAATATTCCATATATTTGGGGAATACCCTTGAGTCCTACAACTCGATGTAATGAGGTCACTTGTCTATTAAGTTAAAATGTCATTTGATGAGGAACTGAGTTAGTTTTTTTTATTTATTGACTAGAACATTTATTTATTTTTTGATAAATAATAAGTGAATTTGATTGATTTTTTTTCTTTTCTTGATAATGGCGATCAAACTTCGTTGATGTTTATTTTGCCAGTGTCAAGTTAACTAATGGCGCTAATCTTCTTATGGTCTCGCCAGGCCCAGGCCGTGCTAATAAAAAATGACTTGTGGGTCATTAGGGGGAAATAAAAAACTGCAAACAAATGCAGATGTGAGCGAAGTGGATTCTTTTAAAAGAGAAGATGCTAAGGCCAGAGCAGAAATTGTACTGCTATTAGCACCATCAGAGCTCAAACAAATAAAAAACAAGGGAAGACATTAAAGACCACATCAACAATTTTATGAATATAGTGGATAAATTATCAGAAAGGGATATAAATATTCCGAAGGAACTACTAAGTATTATGTTAACTCATAGTCTGCCAGAAAAATACGAAAACTTCAGTATAGCAATAGAATCTAGAGAGTAGAGACACACTTCCAGACCCCGAAATTATTAAAATTAAAATAGTTGAAGAAAATGAGACTCGAAGTGGAGGAGCGGAAAATTCTGAAGCATTTTATTCAAATAAAAACAAAACAAGATCTTATTGTTAAAAATGTCTAAAAAGAGGTCATACCACATAAGCTTGTTGGAAAAAGGACAACAAGAAAGATGAAAAGAAAGACAGTAAACAACAGAGTTTTCATACATTTCTTAGCACTGTAAACTCAGACACTAACAAAATTGTTTGGTGCCTAGACAGCGGTTGCTCATCACATATCTGCGGTGACAAATCTATGTTTTCTACAATAAATCTAAAACTGGCAGCATCAAATTAGCTTCAGAAAAATTCACTACCGAAATCAAAGGAAAAGGAAAAGTAACCGTAAAAAAAGCGAAAGTTTATTATGACATTAATAAAAGTCTATTTGCTCCCGACATATCAGTCAACCTTTTGTCTGTGGGAAAGATAGCAGACGAAGGATTTAAGGTTATATTCAAAAAGAATATAAAGGCAGCCTGAAGCCAGCATTATAGATGAAAATTGCAAAGTTGAATTGACAGCAAAGAGGGACAACGGACTATAATTTATCCAATTGACAACATTTCATTTTCTAAAAGGTATGACAATTCGAGAATCATTTCGAGATTTAGCAATTCTGAACACGTAAAATATGTTTTCAGATTTTTTTGAGTTATATTTTTAGAGATAAATGAAAAAAACTCAAAAGTATAAGGATAAAGGCATTTAACAGGTTACGCCTTTGCTTGAACATCTAAAAGTGAAGAAATTATGTCAAGCTGTCAGCTGTCAATTGACACGTGCGTCAATCTGACAACTGACATCACGAGTGAGAGAGAGAGAGATAATAGTAGTGTTGTCTATAGAAGTATCAGTTCGATGAAGATCATCTAATATCGATAGTTCTTTCAGTAAAGTAGAATTAGGATTGGAAAAAATACATATGCATTAAAATGTTTACATAGTTTGGTGACGAAATGCTAATATTTCCTTTATATGATTGATATTTCAGGTTAAATAAAAATAATATTGACATCCAGGTCTTAAAAACTATAAAAAAATGAAGTAAGGAAAAATGCTACCCTAAAATGGGGCGACTTTCAAAACACAAGGTAACATTTATGATAGCTTTTTTTTGGAGCCCTTGTTTTTATTTTAAGTCAAATTCACCCCTATTAACTTTAAAACGCTGTAACTTAAAAAGTGAAACATTTTTTCTTTGTGTTCTTAATTCCTGTAAGGGGCGACTATGAGAATCCGTTAATAAACGTGGGTTACCCAAAAACCCCATTTCAAGTATAGAGATGAAAGGGCAAATTTTTTTTGTCGAGTATTACAAGCGTAATTTTTTATGCCATTTGTTTTCCACATACCAAGTCGTCAATATAATATTTTTATGCCAAAAGTGGCTGAGATAGAAGCGTTTGAATTTTTAAATTAATCAAAGTAACCCTATTTTACGATACGTAAGATTTTGTATCGATATCGATATCTTACTGCTACAACACGCAACTCTATAGACGTCAGTTTATTTTTTAATTATAATGTATGGCAAAGATGTAAACTCGTTACATCCTAACTCTTGTACTTACGCTCTTTTAGAATGGAGAGATTTTAAACAATTTAATTTTAGGAGAAATAATGAAAAGAAATGAAAAAGAAAAAATACGTATGTCCTTTTTTTTGAAGTTCTTTAAGGAAAAAATATAAAATGAGAATATAACATTTTTGAAATGTTGTCAATTTAATAAGCATGAAACTGAACCTTTAACATATTATATGAATGATAGTGATATCATGGAGTGGCATCGAAAATTGGGTCATAAAAATAAAAAAAAATATATATATATATATATAATTGTTTATTTCAGATATCAAAGATCCATATAATGTTAGTATAACTTAAATTAGATTAGTAATTAATTAGGAACATTATTAAAATCAAATCAAAAATAAAATCAAATTAAATCATATAAAGACAAAATAAAATCATAATAAAGTATGGGTTTCTAAAATTACCCTTCTTACAAGACACGTCCAAAGCGGAGACGTATACCTATCTGCTAGGGTTTGCAGAATGCTGTTTGGACTGCCACGCATTCTAAATATCAACGATGTGGTTTTTTTTGCGGATAATGGCTGCAAAGCCATCAACTTGATATTCAGCAAACATCGCCGATGCACTACAAAAACGAGGCAATCCCAACAACATCCTGAATGTATCATTATATTGGACTCGTAGGGTGTCCAGAGACTTTTTGGTGTAGTTGACCCACAGATTTCCCTTGTACATGTTTAGGCAATACGATTTAAAAAGGGTCACCTTTACCTCTTCACTACAGCGCGAGAATCTGCGAGCCAACATGTTACCTCTAATCGCAAGAGCCCTACGTTCTCTTTCTATGTCATCATCGTCTTTAAGGTCGTCAGTAATTATATGTATGTCCCAGATGTTTAAATTTTGATACACGTTGAATGTTCATGCCGTTCAGGGTAATATTATTAACTTTATCGGGACATTTACCAGCGGCCTTAAATACCATGTATTCCGTCTTTTTCACATTGTATATGAGCCCGTGCTCAGCAGCGTAGGTCTCACAAACCCTTAGCATCTCATTTAGGCCCCCCGCAGTCGGAGAGAGCAGTAAACTGTTATCCGCGTAATTTATATTGTTGGTGCTTATTCCATCAATCCGGCATCCAACACGCATATTACTCAACTTTACAATAAGGTCGTTTATATATATGTTGAAGAGTGTGGGAGACGTCAAGCCCCCCTGTCTTACTCCACTCTCCAACACATATTTTTCCGAGAGAGAGTCGGCCCACTTCACATAGTTAGCATACCAAAATTTAAATAAATTTAGAAGTTCGACCGGTAATCCCCTATCCTCCAGCATTTTCCATAATATTTTGTAAGATACTAAGTCAAATGCCGTGGACAAGTCCAAGAAACAGCCATACACAGGTGTTCGACGATTAGTATAGTATTGAACAGTGTGCTTTAGACTTCCAATTGCAGTCTCAGTAGATAGTCCAGACCGAAACCCAAACTGAGCGTCATGTAGGTTAGCAATTTTTTCCAGGTAAGAATTAAGCACACTGTCCAGCACCTTCGCTAAAGTCGTTGCCAATGAGATTGGACGATAAGTTTTCTTGTCCGAAATGTCACCAGTTCTATTCTTCACAATGGGCACCACAATGGTTTTTAACATTTCTTGTGGTAAATATGAATGACTGATACACATTGTGAAAAACAGAGCCAGAACCCTCGGGAGGTGTACACCCGCATGCTTAAGATGCTGAACGCTAATGCCATCGTGTCCAGGAGACTTGCCGCCAGTCATATTTTTTAGAGCATTTCGTACTTGTTCTGCTGTAACACGCACTAGTTTATGTTATGACACAAAGGCTTATCAAAAGTAGGAACTGAAGGGCCCAGTGGTGAATTGACTTTAAATTGATCCCTAAACATTTCCGCAATATGAGCAGGCTCAGTCTCTCCTCCCACACTTGCCGGCAAACCAGACTTAACGGCAAGTTTTCTTGTTGCCTTCCAGAAACGATCAAAATTTTTAGCAGATCTATGTTTGTTTAAAACGTCCATTTTAAGTTGGTCTTGATTTTGTTGACACCATTTTAGTCGACTTTTAAATATTTTACGCGATTCATACATCTGCTCATAGATTCTACCTGACTTAGGCCGATTGTTTAGTAACCACATTTGGTAGTTAAGCCTGGCCTGCTTGTGCGCATCGTGAACGTGCTTGTTCCACCCACATATATGCCTATTATTGTTCCTTCCCCCTCCACGAGACTTGACTTGACTTGTCTTACTTGCCGCGTCGCTTAGAGCATGGACAATATATAACTTGAAATTACAGGGGGTGTCGGATTGGGGTGACGCCAATCTTGTGAAGTTCAACCCGTCCAAAACCCAGGCGTGTCTCTTTTCTGCAAAAAAGAGTAACTTTCAACTTACACCCACTTTCCAAGGTGTTTCCTTGCCGATAGTTGACCATCTTGGGCTTTTAGGCATCAGCATTACGGCCAAACTCAACTTCGGCCAACAGATAGAGTCGATGGCACTGACTGCTTCCAGGAAGTTGGGCGTCATTTCTAGGGTCCGGCGGTACTTCAGCCCTGAACGGCTACTTAATCTTTATACAGCCCAGGTTCGCTCCTGCATGGAGTACTGCAGTCACTTGTGGAATGGCTCCGCTAAATACCAACTTGAGGCACTAGACTCTGTTGACCGAAGAGCCCGCAGGCTTATAAACAGCGATGAGCTTTCGAATAGAAAATTGCAGTCCCTAGAGCATCGTCGCAAAGTAGCCTGCTTATCGGTTTTCTATAGGATACATTTTGGAGAGTGTTCGAAGGCTCTTTTTGATCTCGTGAAACCCTCACCATTTCTCTATCGGACTACGAGGCGCGGACAGGGGTTTCACCCCTTTGTCGTTGAAATACCTAAGTCTCGAACTAAACGCTTTGACAATTCCTTTTTGGTTCGAGTAGCTAAGGTGTGGAATGAACTGCCTGCGTCTATATTCCCAGAGAAGTACAGCCCCGGGACATTCAAAAGTAGATTGAATGGGTATCTTTTGGATAGGCATGCTTCATCCTAGTCTTCATCGTCGCTTTCCATCAGGTGAGATTGAGGACAAATGCCTAAACCAATAAATTGTAAAAAAATAAAAAAAAATAAAAAAATATATATAAGCGGTCTAATACCTTTTTGTGCTCACTCAAGCTACAGATTTCATGGCTACAGTCCGTGAACTCAGAAGGAAAATCAATATCACGCATACTACTGTTACATAGGCCATGGTACTTCACTATCTGTGACTCATTTCTCTCTCCCCATAATACTTTGCTTCGTTGCAGGCTAGGTGACGCTAACTTGGGTCTTACAATGTTAAGGTCGCATTTAACAAAAAGAGGTAAATGGTTAGACACAAATACGTCTTCCATTACTTGCACTTCCACTACAGTCTGCCACGCAAGGTCTGTCACAAAACAATGGTCTAGCCACCGACGACAGCCGTGCGCAGCGCTTACGTAGGTATAAGTGTTACTTTGCTCGCCAAGTTTTTCCACATCGGCGCAGACCCAGCTCTGCTCCGAGCAAAAGCTTATGAGTTCATTATAGAACAGTTCCTGGGGATGCGCGTTGAAATCTCCCAGTATAAATACACTCTCAATATTTTCGTAATCTATAATGGCGTTTATTTCGCCCAGTAAATATAGGTACATAACACATCAGTAAATATAGGTAAATTGGTTAGTGAGTCTGTTGGCATATATACGGAAAAAATCAGAATCGCTCGCTGTCCAATATTGGCCCTAATAGCTACAATGCGATTATTCGTGCACTTTATTACAGTAACGCTGTCAAAAATGCCCTTTCTCCAAAGTATCGCTACACCCCCGTGCGGTCTTCCGATCAGAGGACCGGTAGACGTATCCACCGCCGAGTTCCCTGTATATTCAAAATCATTTGAAATAGTCCCCAGTACCGGTACATCATGGGGAAGCAAACACGTCTCCTACAGCGCAACGACATTTGATTTTTTACATATATCCTGTATGTATCTGGAAACAAAATAACAATTAAAACTTACAAAATTTTAAGTTTGGTTAAGCATTAAATCCATATAAATATACTATTTTTTTAAAACTTTAACTATTAACATTATTTACTTTCGTTTTGTACATAAAATGCACAAAACGCCTAAAAGTTATACCATTTGGCCAAAAATTATCATTTAGAAATGTATCTATTTTATCTTTTGAGACATACAGTTTATACGAGTTATATAATTTAGTTTTTCTCATATTTATCTTTTTTAATGATACAGATTCATTAGTTTTATCCCTTATATAGTTAATGATATCATCCTCACTCGTATCTTTACTAACGTCAGATATTAAAATGGGTATCTTTACATCTGCAGCTTTAAATTTACCATTCGGGGTGGTAGGAGCAAATCCTTTCTGCCCTATTAACTTATATCGTTTTGTAGACTTATTTCTTACAACTTGCCATTTTGAGTCCCCTACCATTGTCTCACATTTCTTACCACTATTATCACTGTTAGTGACACCATTGCTGATACTGCTTCCAAAGTCACACGTCGGTCTCGGTCGATTACTAGTAGTACGGCCTCCGCTCGTCTCCGACGCGCACACATTCTCAGTCCGTACCGTTAACCGGCAACCGATCCTAGTACATGGAGGGGACTTCGTTTGTGGCGGTGTTGACACTCCTCGCGCCGCCGTCTCGTTTCCTCCTCCACTATTACCGTTTGCCGAAACTGTCCAACCATAACCGCTCTCTTCCATATCGGGCGCACTCGGCGCATTCGCTGTCTTTTTTGCACCCATGCTATTCGCATTACTGCTCCTCGGACTCAGTGCATTCGAAACCACGGTACTGGCCTCCCCGAGAGACGACACCTCTCCTTCCATCTCGCTTATACCTTTACTACCGTCGCTTGATCGGTGACCGCTCCCTTTCACCTCGAATGCACTCGGCGGCGCACGCGCAATCTCCGTCCTGTTTGCACCTATATCAGCTGTTTCAGTCTCGCTTTGTTTGTTTGTAACCGCAGTACTGGCCTCCACGCGTTGCGGTGATTCCGTCGCTTTCTTTTGTTTGCAGGCGAGTGAGACAGAATTATCCATGACAATTCCTTTTGAACAAGTATTATGACTCATGGAAGGACGTTCGTCTACTTCGATATCAGCTGATTTCTGTGATTTTATCGAAGTATATTCCGGCACATAAAGCAGTCCAATCGGTCCACTGTCGAAATCAAAGCTGCTTTGTAAGCAAGCGCCTCTCCTTTTATTTACTCTAAAATAAGTTTCATCCGCTATCGAAGCATGTCTCATATGAGATACCTCCTGCTTAAGAAGACTGAACTCTTCAGCATTTACAGCAATCTCTTCTATCAAGTTTAATCCGTGTAATCCATAACATGCCTCACAAAAGTCAGCAGCTCACTAATAACAATATTGCAGTTCGAGCTTCACAATATCTGCACTCGCCATTGCGGACGTCCGATGAGTCACCGTAAGAAACGATTTCAACGCGACCGCATTCGGTAAAGCAGCGCGCGAGACTGAACTGAAAAAGACCTGAAAGATGTGGCAAGAAATGATTCACTATATGGATTAAAGCTTACCAGCAAACATTTGGGAATGTGCGAAACCTGTATAAAAGGGAAACTTTCAAGATTGCCATTTGCCAGACACCATGATATTTATTCAAAAGACGTACTAGAAGTTATACATAGTGACGTCTGTGATAAATATGTAAAATCGTCAATAAACATGACTTAATATAGCGGGATCAAGATATTAAGTCATGTTTATTGACGATTTTACACGCTACGGTTACACATATTTTCTGAAAAATAAGAGTGAGGTATTTACAAAATTCAAAGATTACAAGAATGAAGTCGAGACTTTACATAATAAAAAGGCTAAAGCAGTACAAACTGATAATACCACTGAATATCGCAATAGAGAATTTGACAATTTCCTGAAAACGCATGGTATACAAATAAGGTTAACAAATATATATACACCTCAGCAAAATGGAATTAGCGAGAGGAAGAACAGATCTCTAATTGAAAAAGCGCGATGTATGCTATTGGAGTCTAATGCACCAAAGAAGCTATGGGCAGAAGCAGTATCAACTGCCAATTACTTGATTAATCGTAGCCAATCAAAAGCTCTAAAAGGTGAGATACCATTTAAGAAGTGGTTAGGCCGAACACCATCTGGAAATCATCTGCACGTCTTTGGCAGAAAGACTTTTGTCCTGATTAAAAATAAACGAGGCAAACTAAATCAAAATGTCAAAGAAGACGTGTTTATAGGATACTCATTAAACGTAAAAGGATTTCGAGTATACATTCCTAAAGATGATGACGTGGTAACAAGTAGAGACATAAAAGTCATAGACAAAATGTATTTTGAAGAAAATAGTACAAATTATGAAAGTCTCATAGAAGAAAAGGTAAAACTAGAAAGATGCAACAAATTGAAGTACAAGTTAAAGATCACATAGATAATAATTATTTGATTGTTAGATGAAATAGACAATATTGAAAACTATGATAATGAAATAGAAAATATTAAAGATTATGATGATGCGTCTGAGATTTTACACGAAGAAATATCTAATTCAGGGAGGCCTGAGAGTGAAATCTCTGATGTCGAAAGACCTGAAATAGAATTGCCCATTGCCGGGAGGCCTGAACGAGAAAGACGACCCCCAACGTGGACAAAAGATTTCGTCCTGGATAGTGAAGAAATGTTATATTCAGACAAGAGCTACCAGTCAAATGAAAATGAAGACGAAGAATACTGGCATGAAGCAATCAAAGCCGAGATAAAGTAACGCGTGAAAAATCGGACCTGGAAAATAAAGAAAAAGAACAAGGAAATGAAAGAAGTCGATTTTTAAAATGATACTAAGAAATAAAGTTGGCCAAGACAACAGTATCACAAAAAAATACTGCATGAGGTTTTACACAAAGACCCAACATAGATTTTCACGAAACGTATGCACCTATTTCCAAACTAAGTTCCATTAGATCAGTAATAGGTATAGCATTAGAAAAAAGTTTAAAATTATATCAAATGGATGTAACAACAGCTTATCTTAAAAGAACATTAGGTGAAAATATCACAATGAAATATCCAATCTATCTTGAACAATATTTAAAAGAAATAATGATAGAAGAAAGCAAAAAAGCAGATCTTTACCTATACAATAAAACAATTGAGATGCTTTGAGATATAAAAAGAAATCCGAATGGAAAAGTTTGCCCGCTTATTAAAGCTTTATATGGACTACAGCGGACAGGGAGGCAGTGGTATATAAAACTCGACACTGAATTAAAGAACACAGGCTTCAAGAGTTCAGGAGCAGACCCTTGCCTAAACATATTAGAGAAAAGAGAAGTTAAAGTCACTTTAGTAATTTACGTCGATGATATACTTATTGCCTACTCTTGTTTAAGAACTCTAAAAGACATAAAAGACCGGCTTAACACCAAATCCGAAATGAAAGTTCTGGATGTACCAAAAAGACTATTAGGTTCAGACGTTTCCTATGAAAAATCGGCGATAAAACTTAACCAAGAAAAATTAATGGAGGAAACCCTAAAAATATTCAGTATATAAAAAAATAAAGATAAGATAAAAATATGTTTATTTTCTCCAACAATCTGAAATTACAGGTAGGTATACAGTACTATACAGGTAGAAGTTATCCTTTCAGATTGGTGGAGACTGGAGTCTGTGGAAGGCTGGCCTGTGGCACAGATCTCCAGAGCTCTCACTTCTGAATACATATTTGAATTACAGAATAAATAAAGCGTAATTATACTTAACAAAAGAAATGGGTTAAAGTAATAACAGTAAATTTATATCAATAATATCTAAATTATCTTATCTACGTATAAATATCCCCAGTATGGATGCGTGAGTGCGCGCATGGATAGGTGGAATTAAGTAAGGAGTTATGTAACATACAGAGCAACCCATTCTTTAACCTACTTACTAATATAGACCATACTAGCTGTAACCCGCGACTTCGTCCGCGTAAAAGTCGAAAATGGTTCTAATAGGATCTTTAATTGGTTTTTTACGTTATAAATTGTGATATAATATCCCGATCCCGTTACCGTCATTTGCTGGAGCAAAAGAGAACAATTGATCTATTTGTCTCAATTTTTTTGTGTCTCACTCAAAAAACTACGAAGTTTCATAATAATATAAATCCGCAACCCCTAATGCATCCCAGGGGATGCAATTTTTAAAATCTAATTTCTGTATCATTATTTTATATTGACCACTTATTCAAAAATGATGAGTCTCGCTTCAAAAATGACAAAGATTCATATAAACTTGCAACCCCTATTTCACCCCTATAGGGATGTAATTTTCAAAATCTAATAAATGCATTTTTATTTTCTACTAACTATTTAAATAAATTAAAAATGTAATGTGCCTCACTTTAAAAATTACGAAGTTCCATACAAACTGGCAACCCCTATTTCACCCCCTTAGGGATGGAATTTCCAAAAATCCTTTCTTAGCGGACGTCTCCTAGTCACAATCTACCTTCCTGCCAAATTTCATCTTTATTGGCTGAGTAGTTTTCGCGATTTCGTGATGAGTGAGTGAGTGATTTTCGCTTTTATATATATAGATAAACAAAGTTAACCTTTTATTTAGGTGGAATGAGTAGATGTTCCGTATCATCGTAATTAAGTTTTTGCAGGTATCTCAAGACAGATAATTTGCAGGAATATTTGGGAAGAGGAAAGATGTTGAGCTTACTGTGGAAATTATTGTAAAGGAACGGGCCGGCGAAACAGAAGAACCTCTTGGAGAAGGCAGTGTTTAGAGCAGACGAGGAGTCGAATATGGAAAATTGTAAACCGACATCCACACCTATAGAGCCATTGTTCCATTAGTAGATCGAGACCATGTGTGCCTCGATAGATTTATATGTATACCAGACCTTGATCTAGGCCATGTGTGCCTTGGTGGAGCTATGTATGTTCCATTAGTAGATCGAGACCATGTGTGCCTCGAGGGATTAACGTGTGTTCTAAAACTTGGTCAAGGCCATGTGTGTCTTGATGGAGCTATGTATGCCCCACGAATAGTTGTGTCGGTTCCAGAACGTCCCTTTCCTTTTATATTATCCATTAACATAGCAATTTTACACCGTGCATAAATAATCTTAAACCAATGATTTAAGTATGTCGAAGTTAATAACATGAAATTCATCTTTGTCGTCTCTGGCTGTTTGGCCGTTAATGTGGTTTCAAAATAACTAATGTTGTGTTTCGAATTCCGAGGTAACGGAGCCCCACCAAATGGATCGCAAGCGAAAGTTGCGTGATTCAGCGCGATCGAGCCGCGAAGTACCCGCTCGAAAGACAAAGAAGAAAGC
Organism: Acrobasis suavella; assembly: GCA_943193695.1. NCBI lineage: Eukaryota > Metazoa > Arthropoda > Insecta > Lepidoptera > Pyralidae > Acrobasis > Acrobasis suavella. The sequence goes on from OW971929.1 coordinate 13,597,042, forward strand.
TGCCGCTCCAGTGTGGGTGGTGGAAGACGTACAAGATGAGCCAGTGGCCTCGTTAACGCCAGAGCTTCACAGTCTCCAGCCTGAGTCAACGTCGTCACAGCCTGCACCAGAGCCGGCGCATTCCATGCCGGAGTTTCGCAGTCTCCAGCCTGAATCGACTTCGTCACAGCCTGCGTCAGAGCCGGTGTCTTCCGGGCCGGAGTTTCGCAGTCTCCAGCCTGAGTCTACGTCGTCACAGCCTGCGCCAGAGCTGGCGCCTTCCAGTTTTACTATAAACAAGGTACTTGAACTTATGTCATCTATTCAGGAAAGCCAAAGGACCAAGTCTCATCAGCTTAATAATAATCACATGAATAATGTTGTACCGGAGTTCGATCCATCTAGTAAGGCGCAAAATATAGACAGTTGGTTGAGAAAAGTAAACGAGTGCAGCGGTATCTATGATTGGAACCAGAAGCAGACCATTCATTTTGCTCTTCAAAAGTTGGTTGGTCTAGCAAAGAAGTGGTTTGAGGCTTTGCCGTCTGTTAGTTATAACTGGGACGAATGGCAGGCAAAGCTTCGAAAGGCATTTCCTAACGAGCACGCACTACACGTCATAATGAAAACCTACGGGATTATTTTTATGATAAGTTAAGTTTAGTAAATCGTTGTGAGATAAAGGGCCAAAAGGCCGTTGACTGTATAGTTCACGGTATTCTTGATAAGTCTGTTAGGAACGGGGCACAAGCATTGACTTGCAAAGAACCAGAAGACCTCCTGAGCTTTCTCAATTCGCAACGTCCTATAGACTTAAATTATGTGAAAAAACGTAATGAGAACTTGCAACCCACTCGATCTAACGTTATCACCTCGAATTCCAACGAAACGAGTATTACATGTTTTAATTGTCGCTCGAAGGGACATACTTTTCATTACTGTCCAAACCCCATAGTTAAGTGCCAAAAGTGTTTCAGGGTAGGTCATGATTCGGCTGTATGTAAACTTTTACCACTCATTTCTCGTAGGACAAATAATATCAAGACCAGTCATGACGACCGGAAGACTTTGACTATTTCCACTAGGCATGATACTAACGAAAAATTTTATAAGAAGGTTACTGTCAATAATAGTGATCTGCTTTCCTTCATAGATTTGGTAGCGAATGTACATTGATGCGTGAATCTGATGCTCAAAAATTAAATTTAGTAAAAGAATTCAGAAACCTGCCAGCAATAAAGGGCTTTGGGAATTCGACCGTAATGCCGATTTACAAAATTTACGTTAATTTGAAAGTTGATGATGTTGAAGCTAACATTGAGGCCTTTGTAGTCAAGGACGAATTTTTAAATACAGCACTTCTTATTGGGCAAAATTTTACGGAACTACCTTTTATTACAGTTCTGAAAGACTCTTATAAACTTACTTTTTATAGGAGCCCTGTCAATAATTCCGGTTCTTGCGACGAGGTCTTGAAATTAAAGACTGTAAACTATACTGAAATACTAAAGATAAGTTTTGTTGATGTGTCCACTGAGGATCCTACGTATTGCAGCGATATTCACGTAGAAGGCTATAACTGTGCTGAACCAGGTAGGGAATACCGTCTCCATCAAGGCGCTTATCGCATTGAACAAGGAAAAGGTCACATAGTCATTACCAACTTGACCTCCGAGGAACTAAAGCTTAGCCCAAATACTTTGCTAGCCCGAGCCACACCTTTGTTAGTAGAAACAACCCATAATGTTAACTGTGTCAGTAAAGATTTATCCGTAATGGAAGCCTTGAACAGAAATGATATACAAGTTGGTAGTAACATTAGTGACGAGGACATAGATAAACTTTATAATCTATTACAGTCTTACCGCGATTGCTTTGCGCTGAACCTTAACGAAATAGGGCTTACAAAAGACGTTGAGATGACAATTGACCTGCTTGATGAGAAACCAATAGTGTATAGACCTTATAGACTTTCTTGCTCAGAAAGGGAGCAAGTTCGTGTCATTATTGAAGAACTTTTACAAAATAATATAATTGAAGAGTCTGATTCCGATTTTGCAAGCCCCATTTTGATAGTGAGAAAGAAGACGGGAGAGCAACGTCTATGTGTTGATTTTAGAGCACTCAATAAAAAGGCGCGTAAAGACAGCTTCCCACTTCCTCTCATAGAAGATCAGTAAAATAATCTTAGTGGTAATCGATTCTTTACATCATTAGATCTTGCATCAGGTAACTATCAGGTTCCTATGGCACGGGAGAGTCGACGCTTTACAGGGTTCGTAACGCCGGAAGGTCACTTTCATTTTAAAAGGATGCCCTTTGGTCTTGCGAACGCTCCAGCTGTTTTTCAGAGGCTCATAAACAAGATGCTTGGATCAAAACGATTTGATGCTGCATTAGCTTATCTGGATGACATTCTCGTGCCATCGGTAAGTCTTGATCAAGGATTTCAGAGACTGGAAGACGTTCTTAAACTATTGCGTGAATATGGGTTGACTCTGAAATTGTCTAAATGTAGGTTTTTTAACAGTACTGTAAACTACCTCGGTTATGAGATTTCACTTGATGGAATCCGGCCTGATGAACTTAAAATTTTAGCCGTAAAAGAATTCCCTGTCCCAAAAAGTGTTCACGAAGTACGACAATTTTTGGGACTGGCCGGATATTTTAGAAAGTTTATCGGGAACTTTGGTGAGATAGCGCGACCTCTAACTAATCTATTAAGGAAAGACGTTCCTTTTCAGTGGGCCAATAAAGAGTAAAGCATTTACTCTGTTAAAGGAGAAATTGGTAGAGCGTCCAATCCTATCCCTTTATAATCCTAAATTAGACACAGAGCTTCATACGGATGCAAGTGCTTTAGGCTTAGGTGGTATTCTACTGCAGTGGCAGGAAAATCATATAGCGTTAAAACCAGTTGCCTACTTTAGTAGGCAAACCACGCCTGAAGAACGCCACTTACATTAGTATGAATTGAAAACCTTAGCCATTGTCTGTTCGCTGAAGAAATTTAGGGTTTATTTGTTAGGGTTAAGATTCAAAGTAGTAACCGATTGCAACGCTATTAGGACGACTCTTACCAAACGCGACCTAGTTCCACGCATTGCCAGATGGTGGCTTCAAATAAGCGAGTTTACGTTTGACATTGAGTTTAGACCGGGCGTTCAAATGGCACACGTCGATGCGTTGAGTCGCAATACCAAACTAACGGAATTCAATGCTGACTCAACTATTACGGTTTATAATATAGGAACGGAAGACTAGCTTTTAACACTCCAAATGACTGACCCAGACGTTGTTAGAATAATCAAGGTTCTGAAACCCGACAACGACGAGGAATCAAAGGACATAAAGAAAAATTTTGTTTTGAAAGATCACAAGCTTTACAGAAAAGTAGAAGATAAATTACGTCTTGTGACTCCTCGAGACGCACGGTTTCAGATTTGTCATTCAAACCATGATGAAATAGGGCACTTAGGTGAGACAAAGACGATTGAGAAGGTTCAGACTCAATAGTTCCCCAAGCTACGTAAATTTGTGAAGAAATATGTGAGATCTTGTTTACAATGTGCGTATAATAAGGATAATGCTAAAAATCAGAAAACTGGTCATTTATTCCCCATTCAGAAGGTTGAGGCACCCTTTCACACTATCCACATTGATCATCTAGGCCCATTTACCAAGTAAAAAAGGAAATGCATACATTTTGACTGTGGTTGATGGTTTTACCAAATACGTTTTTGTAAAACCCGTGAAAGACACAAAAACTAAAAGTACGCTTAAGGTTCTCGAAAATATTTTTAATGATTTCATGTTGCCTGTTAGAATAATATCCGATCGTGGAACATCTTTTACATCAAATGCTTTTAAAAAGTTTTGTGACCTTCATGGAGTTAAACATGTGTTAAATGCAGTTGCGTGTCCCAGAGCCAACGGTCAAGCTGAACGCTTTAATCAGACAATATTACAATCGTTGACAAAATATACTACAGGTGAAGATGAGCGTGCCTGTTACACGTGGCTTGGACAAATACAAAGAGGAATTAATAATACCATTAATACATCTACTCAAAAAACGGCATCGGAGGCTCTCTTTGGGTGTAGACTTCGTGACAGTTTGGCTAACAAAGTCGATATAACAGTTAACGACAAGTCTGAAAATATAGGAACAATACGAAAAGACGTCAGTACTTGTATTCAAACTGCTCAGACAAAACAAAAGATACACTTTGACAAAGGTAGAGCGCCCGCTGCCGTTTATAAAGAGGGAGACTTAGTAAAAATTACGAGGACTAATTTTTATAACAAAGGGAACAGTAGTAAACTATTGTCTAAATTTATAAGGCCGTATAAGGTTATCGAAGTTCTTGGTAATGACAGATATCAAATTAGTAATGTTCCGGGATTTAACCAAAGGAAGTCGTTCAAAACTGTTTTTGCAGCTGATCGAGTAAGGCCATGGGTAAACACTTGTTCTATGTCAGAAAAATCTGCTGATGATTTCATAGAATCATCTGATTTTGACAGTGATGATAATCTTCGCTTATCCGAGCTTCAGCAGCAGCTTTGAGTGATCACAGAGTAATGCAATTTGGTCGAATATGATGATTTGTGTAATAGTTACGTTTAATATATGTATATTTACTAGCTTTTGCCCGCGGCTTCGCTCGCGTAGGGGTGTAATTTATCAAAATCCTTTCTTATGGGATGCCTACGTCATAGTAGCTTTATGCATGCAAAGTCTAAGCCCGATCGGTTTAAAATTGACCAAGTTTCATACAAACTTTCATCCCCTATTTTATCCCTTTGGGGGTAGAATTGATTTAATTAGAAGGGTATATCATACGTATATGTAACTGCTTTTTATTTGTTAGTAAATGTACTAGTTTACGAGTAAACCGGGATTTTCCGTTTTTTTTAAATAATAAATTACTTCGATATTTGTTGATGAATCGGAATACTTATATTTAAACAAATTTGAACATACTAAGGCCTATAAACAGTATTTTTTTTCAAAATTCTGCTACTAACAGTTTTCGAGATATGGAAAATTGCAAAACGTTACCCCAGCAAAATCTTGAATATCTCAAAAAGTATAATATGAACAAATTTTGCTATCGGTATACATTTACAACTCATTAAGAGCTGTCTTTTCATATACTTGATTCTAGGCTAAATGCTTTTTTTGAAAAACATCTTGCTGGGGTAACGTTACTCCAGCAAAATCAGTTTTTCTCGAATAACTTCGAAAATACAACATGAACGAATTTTGCTATATTTGAACATATTGAGGCTTACTATGAACCAAGTATCTGTAATACTCTCATTTCTCTAAGGCGCAACATTTTGCTGGGATTACGCATTCGTAAATAAAGGTGGGCTCTAAAGGACTAGTATCCAGAGCCGTAAAATAAATATAAAAAAAATTGTCATCGTTTTTTAGTTTTTAGTGGTTTAAGTTCGATTTTGTTTTGAGGTTATTAAATTAATAAATTAAGATGTGTTTTTATTTTTCCAGCGCTTTTCATAAATAAACAAACTTAAATTTATTAAACATAAAGTACAGTAGGTACCTATCTTAATATTTACATAGTAAGATTTCGTTTCTAAAGATAAGTGCAAGTGGACTAACTTCAAAGAATTATGCTCGATTACCAAGATAAACTTATACTCGCACCAATGGTGAGAATTGGAACATTACCAATGCGATTACTAGCCCTCAAATATGGCGCTGATTTAGTTTATACAGAAGAATTAATTGATTGGAAGTTCTTGCGCTCGAAGCGCAAATATAATGGCAAGTATTATTATATATTTTCTATGCTAAGAATTCAGTTTTCGAGCTGCCAATAATAATTTTAGAAAATATCTGCATCCTAATATTAAACCAGTACCTAAAAATTAATACATACTTACATACATATCTCGTCTGTTTTACATTTCTTCTTATTAAGTCAAAATGGTTTCAGTGTAGCTTCAATTTCAAATCATCTGAAGATCACTGATCAAGTATACATATAGCTTAGATATCAGGCTGGAATTGGAATACTAATGAAAAGGATATTTTTTTTACAGAAATACTTAATACTGTGGATTATGTGGACCAAACAGATGGCACAATAGTCTTTAGGACATGTGCTGAGGAGAAAGACAAAGTCGTTCTACAGCTTGGAACATGTGATTCATCTAGGGCTCTTAAAGTTGGGAAATTAGTGTAAGTAAAGATTTTGAATCAAAAAATAATATTTCTGAAAAAAGTCTGCTGTCTGAGAAAATACTAAATGTAAAAATAATAAATAATTATATCTGAAATATAATATAAACATTTAATTATTCTGTGAATCAATAATTAAGTTCAGAATGCAGATTAAACTTTTGTTATCTGGCAGTTATCAACTAAGCTGCTTTTGCATATTCAAAGAAAAGTTTTAGTAAGGGTTCCTAAGTGTTTTTAAATATAATATTGCCTTTGTCACCCAGGGATAATGTGGCTTCCCAACGGTGAAATATTTTTTTAATTGGGTCTAGTAATTTCGGAGCCTATTCAGTGCAAAAAAAAAACAAACAATCAAATCTTTAACAATTTAAGGTCATCAGAAAATCTAACTTTGGACATGCCTATGCATCAAACCAACTTTTACGAAAAGTGCTTTATGGTCCAAGCAGTGCACCTGTGGAATGAACTGACAGTTTTAATATGGCAGGCACAGTCTCTCCCTGTTTTCAAGAAAAGGGTAGTAGACTACTACCTATAAAAGAATAATTAATTGGAATTAACACATTATAAATAACTCTATTTTATGTAGCTATCAAGTTATCAGTAAGTCTATTTGCTATTTAATAATATGTATTGTATATGTACATGTGTAATATACAATTTATGTATGTATATTACCTCTACCTATTTATGTAAGTATAGTTTATGTTTTTATGTAATTATAAAAGTTTGTAATATGTGTAAATTTATGTTAAATTTACTATAGTTGCTTTAGATATATTTTTCCTTCTTAGTCAGTTGCACCACCATCTTTATCTTTTTCACATTCCTTTACATCCACTGGTTGTCTGGAAGAGATCACTTTAAGCGATAAGACCACCCATTGTACTCATTTAATTTAAAATAATTTTTGTGTTACATTTTTCTTTTGGTGTACAATTAAGAGTTACCTATCTATCTTTCCTCTTTATAATATTAGTATAGATTGATACAAATTAAACTAAAATCCATTATTGTTTTTCAGTGAAAATGATGTTGCTGCAATTGATATTAACATGGGATGTCCTAAAGAATTTTCAGTCAAGGGTGGAATGGGCGTTGCTCTAATGGCACAGCCTGAGAAAGCTTGTGATATACTGACAACTTTAGTAAGCAATCTTTCCATACCTATTAGTTGTAAAATAAGAATATTTGAAACACCTGAAGACACATTGAAATTAGTCAAAACATTAGTCAGTTCAGGAATTAAAGCAATTGCTATTCATGGCAGAACCCGAGATGAGCGCCCACAACATGCAGTGCACCCTGACATTATTCGCTACGTTGCTGAAAGAATATCAATACCAGTAATTGCAAAGTAAGTTTTATGGTATACATTACACAACCCATTTGTAAGTAAAATTATGTCCTATAAAACATTTCCTGGGATAAGTCTGCCTTTGTATAAATTTTTTGTTTTATTTGATCAGTACTTATTTTTATGTGTATTTTAGTATTTTGTACACAATTTTTTTTAAAATAAACTATCAAGTATTCTCTATGTTTCAGTGGTGGATCTAAAGAAATTGAGAAGCATAGTGACATTTATAAATTCAAGGAAGCAACTGGTTGCTCTAGTGTCATGATAGCACGAGCAGCTGAATGGAACTGTTCTATCTTTAGAAAGGAAGGACTGCTACACATGGATGATGTTATTAAAGAATATCTTAAACTTGCAGTTGATTTTGACAACTCACCTTCAAATACAAAATATTGTATTCAGAATATTTTGAGGGATTTGCAAGAAACTCCAAGGGGGCGCCAATTCCTAGACTGTCAGACTTTAGAACAAATATGGTTTGTATTATAAAGGTCAATATTCATTAAATAGATAAATATGTATATAACGACAAATAACACTGTTTGAGCTAACCCCAAAGTTTGAGGCTTGTGTTATGGGATACTAACTCAACAATACTATATTTTATAACATATACATATATAAATAAACATCCAAGACCCTGGACAATTTGAAAAAGACCATTTTCCAACTTGCCCTGACTGGGGATCGAACCCAAAACCTCTGGGTGGCGGACTAGCATGGTGACCACTATGCCACGGAGGTCGTCTATTCATTCCTTACAAATTCAAACTTAATGATGACTTTAATTCTTTTGCTTACAGTTCTATTTGGGATCTAGGAGAATATTGCCAACAGAAACAGTCGCATTATCAGAAGATGGGCATCCAAGGTAGATGGCAAGTCTCCCCAAGTGAATTAGAACCTCCCCAGAAGAAGATTAAATCTGCTGATATGGACCTTGATGATGTTTTACAAATGAAGGTCAGTAAATGTGGTATTTGTATAAATGTATATATATATGTCGCAGACCGGATGAATAAAAGGGGGCAGAGCGTGGCGTGATCGGCATCTGATATCTCAAGTGACGTAAACTACCCACTTAGTTACTTACAGTACGAGAACAAACTGATGTCAGGATGAAAACTTACTTACAGTCACGTCACCTTACCGATGCCGCCACATGAGAGATCTTACGTGAGCCTTATAAAAATGTGACGGAATTCCAGTGCCCCGCCTCCGCACTGAATCATGAATCGCAACCACCATGTCTGGATTCCCTGGCCCCACAGAATTGAATACTGTGTATACACCTGGGCTTTCCGTCTTGCTTAAACAAACTGTCATTGTAATAAATCGGTTCACCAATCCACATCTATTACAATAATTACAATTAAATGAGTCATGGCCAAGCTACAGCAAACTACACAAACGAGTTGTGCACGATACGGCCGCCTGAACAAGACTGTCCCTGTCGCTAGGTCGACCGGTCTTATAACTTGTTGCTAACGAATATTGCCATTTCAAATCCAACCGTTGCATTTTGTAGTAAACAACTTTCTCTCTGCGCGTGTAAAATCATAAAAACGGGAATTTTACATTGAACTCATACCGCGTCCTCTATTCTTTCTTCGTCAACTCTAAAATGACATTGACACGGAATTACTGCCAAACGTCATCGAATTATTCAAAGTAAAGGAATCTAGTTTTATACAGCCATTGCATATTACGCTCCGACATATATATATAGCAAAGTATGCAATTATTGACACTCCATACAAATTACAGTTCCTGATCTGACTTTAATATATTGATTAAAAGAGTGACAGATTTGCAGCCAGCCACTTTAGGCCTTGCAGAATCAGTTACCCCTTCCTCAGTGCTCATAATTTTAGGTAGGAGTAGCCTCCCCATTGGGGGGAAGTTCTCATAATTTTCGAAAAACCTGCTTCTTAGTTCTATCATCACAAAATGTGTGCCATTTGTGAAAATATTAAATTTTTCGTTTTGACACTATTGGTCATGGCCGCCCATAAGATCTGACCGCCTTAAGCCTCTGGGCCTAAGGTGCCTTAAAGAAAATCCACTACAGCAGACTTAGCATTTTGTGTTCTTTACATGTTTTATCAAATTTTACATGATGAATGATAGCATATCAGCTAAGCAGTGACGTGCACAATTTTTTTTTTTACAGGGTAGGCACTAATCTTAACTAAATTACGAGAATGCTGGCTGCATATCGAGCAAACTACATTTCTCCCTAGTATCCGACATTATATTAGGGTGGCACAGGGTAGACAAATTCTGTCTGTATGAAATGCACACTACTGCAGCTAACTAGTACATGTACTGAACCTACCTCAATGTTTATGACTAATAATACTAGTATGATAGACTAGCAAGCAATTCTATTTAAGTAACATCAATATGTATTACATTATTTTGTTTTCAGGTATGTTTTATTCGTGCAAATTTTAATGATTTAAATCTTCCAAAGTCACGATTGCATGCATGGGCTGGGAAAAAAGGATTAAAATTGCCAGTCTACGAAACACAGCAAATTGAAAAACTATTTCGAACAATTATAACATTTGATGGTAAAAAATACACTTCATCCTTTTGGGAAAAAAACAAAAAGTTTGCAGAGCAAGGGGCTGCTTTAGTATGTCTACACAAGTTGGATTTAGTTAAAGAAGAGGAATTGATAAAATGTGGCAGCGTTATAAAATAAAAGATATAACTATTTAAAATATGTTTAATTTATAATAGTAGCATTTCCCTTTCTGTAGCTGTTCATTTATCGAGTAAAGATGTGTGAGAGCTTATCAGATTTAGTCTGCTTTTTCATATTATCTATGTTTTCTAACAACTTGTTATTGAGTTCTGCCAAATTGTGATTAAGATCACTTTGCTTTACTAAATCCCCTTCCAACTGTTTAAAGATTTGATGACAAACATGAGCTTTTTGTAATTGCTCTTCAGTTGACAAATTTTTTGGCTGCTCCTGCTCGACTTGTAGAACTTCTGGATCAGATATATCTTCCAGGATATGTTGGGTTGAAGGCAAAATAGGAATAGTATACTTTTCCATTTATACTTCCAATTTTTTCGTTTGTAATTATATTTATTTAGCTCAATTTTAGAACTACTAACCAGCAAATAGAAGAGGTAATCACTATTACTACGTACAACGGACGTCTAACTAGATACTAAGAACAATAAAATTGACTTAAGCATTTATGTTTTGAGCTGAGCTGATGAGACATACAGCTAATGCATACAGCAATTCAACTTAGTTTCTTGACAAATTTATGTAAATGTCATTACCTATGTCAAACGACATTAAACAAATGTCAAATAATGCTGTGTAGTGTAGTTCCTTAGTCGATAAAAGTTGACACAGACAGCGATGATAAATATTTTGTTCAACTAAGTACGATACGATAATTTTAGTACATATTATTAACTGTCTGTTTTGAAATCCCGTAAGTGCATTGCTAAATTGACAACATTACAAAAAAAATTATATGCATTTTTTCCTAAGAGAACTTCAAGAAAAAGCACATGCATATTTTTTCTTTTTCATTTCTTTTGATTATTTTTCCCAAAATATAATTGTTTAAAATCTTTTCATTCTAAAAAAGCGTAAGTACAAGAGTTAGGATGTAACGAGTCAACATCTTTGCAATACTTCATAATTTAAGAAAAACTTGAGAGGTGTCAAGGGACACCCGGATGGAACGAAGTAAAATATAAATATAAAAAGAAATGTGGTGTCGTGGGACACCAGGTAGGAACGAAGTTTCTTCGGCTAATGTAGAATCGACACAATTTGCAAAAGAAAAATCGTGCTCAAAGGAAGAGAAAGGTATTATACACTACTCGCTTGTGTTTACGACTGTCGCGCCTGCGCACGTCTCATTTAACGGTTTTATTTAACGAGGTCATCCTTACGGCGTTACTATCACATTTTTTTCAGTTCGGTCGCGCAGCCAAATCCCTATCTCCTCCAAGCCTGCCGTAAGGAACTTCGTTCCAATAGGTCTAAATTACATTCAAACTCTTTTCTGCGTTCTAAAATCAAGTTTTTATTATCTTCATAAATTTGAATGAACTAAAAGTGTTGTTACAACTTTTGGTCTTAATTTTTTCCGTCTAGCTCCCTTTCGCAACGTGCGAAAAGGAACTTCGTTGTAATATAACTTTTACTGACGTCTATAGACATGTTTGCAGCAGTAAGGTCCTCTTCGCCCGTGGACTTGACCATGAGCAAACGTGTATTTGGTCTTAATTCATAAATTCCGCTAATACCGCAAGCAACTAAGTTATTTACTTACATTGCAACAGGTGCGAAGCTCGTATATCCAAAACAATTAAATAAATAATCCTTATCGGGTAAAGTGATTCGTCTGGTCGCGACACGGCAAGCGGCAGCGAGTACCTCTCCTCGCGCCACACCGCCTTCACCTCCGTGAGAAAAAACGGCTGCATTTTTCATCCCTCTCCAACAACAGGTAAGCCCACTACGGAGAATCCCTACCAATTCGTGCGCTTGAGTTCGTCGCTACGAGCTACGAGCCTCCACTGATGCTACGGCTTCGACGCGCCGTCTACAACCGAGGTACCTATACTGAGCACTTAGTTGACAAATCCGATTTGCTGTACAGCTGTACTACAACTCCTAAATTTTTCCTCATCATTGTACAAAATATTGTCCAGCTATGATACATTCGCCAACTAATAAACAAAGCTTTTATGGTTCAGCATACCTGATATTAGTAGCGAGAGTCCTGATCGTGACCCCGTCACCTTACGCTATAACAAGAGACGACGGCAGTGTGAGTGTGGGTCGAGTAACGAGTCAAAAATAGACCTCTTTATCGAGACCCTGACTGAGTGGAAACAAACCACTGATGACAAACTATCGAACATTCAATCATCAATAATTAATATTCAGCGCCAAAACACCGAGATTATTGCTTCGAATGCCGAAATCGAAACTGCTATTGTAGGACTAACGGCGAAATACGAGGGCCTGTGCACCCGCCTGTCTTCTTTTCAAATACAAACTGAAGAATGCCTAGAGCGCGTGAATAAAGTTGAGCTTGTGACAGAAGAGATAGATCGGTCATCCCGTAGTGCAAGTCTTGAACTGCGTAATATCCCGCATAACTCAGGATCAACTCAGCAAGAATTATTGAAAATCGTAACCAGTGTTGCTAAGGAGCTATCCATTGAACTCTCACCCACTGATGTGTATGACATCCACCATCTGCCCACCAAGTCAGATAACAAAACTATTTTGTTATCTCTTAACTCAGTTCTCACTAAAAACAATATTCTGAAGGCCTATAGACAGTATAATCAAGCAAATCCTGCTTTATGCCACTAACGAAGAAATAGATAACATTATTAACACCTTGCGAGAAGATTGTTCAGTTGGCTGGGATAATATCTCTTCATCCCTGATCAAACGCAATAAAGTAACTCTGATTCCCTTCGAGTTACTTTATTGCGTTTAATCCGAGCTAGAACACAAAGAAAAAATTGTTTCCCTCTTAACTTTTTAAGTTATAGCGTTTTGAAGTAAATTTATAGCGTTTTGAAGTAAATTGGGGTGCATTTGACTGAAAAAAAAAACAAGTGCACGCGTTGTGGAAAGATAGTGGACATACCAGGATTGCTATTTCAAAACTATAAATAAATATGCGTTTAGAAATTTGGAAGAATCAATTAAAAAACCAAACAAAAAACGGTTGTCTGTAAAGTCGGTTTACTGACGATAGTTGAACGTGACAACATCATAAGAAAATACTGACGAAATGCCGAACGCGGAGGCTGATTGTGCCTCTTTGTCGCTGCGCGCTCTCGCTTGCACTTCAAGCCTTAATTGGAACGCCTCAGAGCGAGGTAACGCCACATGAGTCATGTTTTTACGTGCGTGCAGCCGGCTCCATCGAATTATAAGACGTTGTCACGTCAAAAGCTATCATCAATGTCATCTTGTGGTTTGAAAGTTTTTACGGTAGCATTTTTCTATATTTTTGAAGTGAAAACTTCTTTAGCGGCGTTGTACACTTTTTTTTTGTAATGGGCAAAAATGTTAAACTCGTGTCAGGGCGTCAGGATACGTGACCCTGATCGAAAATTCGTAAGACGGATGGAGAGTAGACAGCCTGCGCGGCGTAGGAGAGGAAGTATCCCCCTCTCTTTCTACAGTGCGGTGAAAATGTATGCAGGCGCCTGCTGTTTCGTTTAGGCGGCCCAGGGTGCTTGCGCGAATGTTCGTGTGTGTTTATGTTACAGCGTGCCACGCGCATCCATGGATGGTGACAGTGACAGCTGATGGCTCGACCGTCTGTGTACTGGCCACACTGCTGTGTATTCTTAAAATTCGTGTCTATAAAGTGTTTAATTAATGTAATATAAATTGTCATGTTTGTGTACGATAGCGCAATAAATAAATATTGTATTCTACCAGATAAATGATAGTACTTTTATACTGATAATTAAAGCAATTCGTGCATATCAAAAATGCACAACGTTAATATTGAAGTTTTCACGTCCGCCGGCACTCCCGGAGTGCAACCCGTCGTTTTTTTTTATAGTTTTTAAGACCTTGATGTCAACATTATTTTATTATCATTTAGTCACCAAACTACATATATGTAAACATTTGAATGCATGTGTATTTTTTCCAGTCCTAATTCTACTATACTGAAAGCATTATCGATATTAGATGGTCTTTTCATCGAACTGATACTTCTATAGAACAACACTACTATTATCTCTCTCTCACTCACTCAAGATGTCAGTTGTCAGATTGACGCACGTGTCAATTGACAGCTGACAGCTTGTATATTACTTTTTTACTTTCAGATCATGGGGGTGAAAGTGCCATACATTGCGAATTTTTCGTTTTGAAGAACGTTATCTATTAATCTTATTCTGAATTAAATATTAAAGCATTTTTAGTTATTAGTTTGTTAGAATTTGTAAAGATGTCGCACTACATGCATTTTCATTTTACGGTTTTACGGTATAGTACAACCAATAATTTCGCACGCTTAGTGTGAATCCTGTTTGGTGTAACGGTTTACGCGGTCGAAACTATTCAGAAGTTTACAGGTTCAAATCTTCACAATGGCTTTTGTCATACCTATTATAAATCTCTTATTTGTTTTTCTTTTATTTTCGAGTAAAAGTATAAGCGATAATTTCGCGCGCCTAGTACTAAGCCTAATTGGCGTAGCGGCTAACGCAATGGTCTCAAAGTCATTGAGGTCTCAGGAATCTGAGGTTCAAATCCCACCTCACTGCAAATAAATTTTATATTTGATATTTTATTTTAGTTTGGAATAACATTAATAGATGACACCACGTTTGCAGGTTTCCAGCTTAAATTGTTGGCAGAAAAATTACGCGAGATGGCTCTCTATTTCAGTTATATTACATGTTTGATGTTTTAGATATTAAATGTTCACTTCAAGCAAAAGCGTAACCTGTAAAATGCCTATATCCTTGTACTTTTTAGTTTTTTTTTTCATTTATAGTGCCCCGGAGCCCATCAATCGAAAGTGCGAATGATGAAGCTTCAATTGATGCAACAATGCTCGTTTACATTTGCTTTCTAGCCGGAGAAGGTATAGACGAACGATGATGTCGAATTCTGATTTGGCTTTTCTTGCCCTAACGTTAAGTGTTTGTACAAAAAAAAAAGGAAAAGAGGATTCATAGAGGAATAAATAATTCTTACATTTCACTTTCCTTAAATCGGGATAGTCATGATATTATGATATGAGAAGCAAAACAAACTCTCGTTTTGCGATCGGAATGAAATCAGTTGGATTCGAACAAAAATAATATTACCCTGAAGTGCGATTTTTGAAACGCGGAGTCACCTAAACGTATGGTTTTTGTATGGGAAAACAATTTGTTTAGGTGATTCCGCGTGTCAGAAATCGCACTTCTGGCACGGATCGGGAGCGTGACGCGGCATGTCCGCCATGTTTCTAGCGAGCAAATGACCAAAGGATTGTCAATCCCACAATGAGACGTTCAATTGGTTGCGTCATTCGCGATTGACAATGGGCTTCAATCAAAATTTCCATCATTTGCCTACAATCACGTAGATGCAAATGACAGTGGCTTCAATTGCCCCTGTAGACGATCATTTGGTCCGTCAATCACGTAAAAATTTACAATTGCGAATGACGGGGCACTAGTGCCCCGGAGACCATCATTCGCAATTGTCAATTTTTACGTGATTGACCGTTTCAATTGAAGGTGCGAATGATGAAGCTTCAATTGATGCATCAATTGCTCGCTCACATTTGCTTTCTAGCCCGTAGAAGGTATAGACGAATGATGATGTCGAATTTTGCTTTGGCTTTTCTTGCCCTAACGTTAAGTGTTTGTAGAAAAAAAAGAGGAAAAGAGGATTCATAGAGGATTAAATAATCCTTACATTTCACTTTCCATAAATCGGAATAGTCACGATATTATGATATGAGAAGCAAAACAAAGTCCAGAATGGAATCAGTTGGATTCGAGCAAAGAATAATATTACCCTGGCACGGATCGGGAGCGTGACGCGGCATGTCCGCCATATTTCTAGCCAGCAAATGACCAAAGGATTGTCAATCCCACAACAAGACAATTGACAACATTTCAAAAATTTTATATTCATATTTTATATTTTTTCCTTAAAGAACTTCAAAAAAAAGGACATACGTATTTTTTCTTTTTCATTTCTTTTCATTATTTCTCCTAAAATTAAATTGTTTAAAATCTCTATTCTAAAAGAGCGTAAGTACAAGAGTTAGGATGTAACGAGTTTACATCTTTGCCATACATTATAATTAAAAAATAAAACTTTTACTGACGTCTATAGAGTTGTGTTTTGTAGCAGTAAGATATCGATATCGATACAAAAACTTACGTATCGTAAAATAGGGTTACTTTGATTAATTTCAAAATTCAAACGCTTCTATCTCAGCTATTTTTGGCATAAAAATATTATATTGATGACTTGGTATGTGGAAAACAAATGGCATAAAAAATTACGCTTGTAATACTCGACAAAAAAAATTTGCCCTATCATCTCTATACTTGAAATGGGGTTATTGGGTAACCCACGTTTTTTAACGGATTCTGATAGTCGCCCCTTACAGGAATTAAGATAACAAAGAAAAAAATGTTTCACTTTTTACTTTTTAAGTTACAGCGTTTTAAAGTTGACTGGGGTGAATTTAACTGAAAATAAAAACAAGGGCTCCGGCGTACACGCGTTGTGAAAAGATGGCGGACGTACCAGGATTGCTATTTCAAAAATATAAATAAATATGCGTTCAGAAATTTGGAAGATTTAATTAAAAAAACCAAAAAAAAGCTATCATAAATGTCACCTTGTGTTTTGAAAGTCGCCCCATTTTAGAGTAGCATTTTTCCTCACTTTATTTTTGTTTTAGTTTTAAGACCTGGATGTCAATATTATTTTTATTTAACCTGAAATATCAATCATATAAAGGAAATATTAGCATTTCGTCACCAAACTATGTAAACATTTTAATGCATGTGTATTTTTTCCAATCCTAATTCTACTTTACTGAAAGAACTATCGATATTAGATGGTCTTCCTATCGAACTGATACTTCTATAGACAACACTACTATTATCTCTCTCTCTCTCACTCGTGATGTCAGTTGTCAGATTGACGCACGTGTCAATTGACAGCTGATAGCTTGACATAATTTTTTCACTTTTAGATATTCAAGTAAAGGCGTAACCTGTTAATCCTTGTACTTTTGAGTTTTTTTCATTTATCTCTAAAAATATAACTCAAAAAAATCTGAAAAAATATTTTACGTGTTCAGAATTGCTAAATCTCGAAATGATTCTCGAATTTTCATACCTTTTAGAAAATTAAATGTTGTCAATTGGTTGCGTCATTCGCGATTGACAATGGGCTTCAATCAAAATTTCCATCAAAGAAAGTCGTCGTCTATATTTAAAACACGTAGATGACGCCATCTTGGATTATTGCCAGATAGTTCGTGAAAAATAACGAAGCTGCTAGTGTGACCAGCGCTTTATCGCAAAAACTTTTTAGTGTACAAAACGTACGAAGATTCGCCGCGAATGGCTTCGGGACGATAGACACAAGTGCGGCCGAAGTTTAATGCTTGGGCCGGACCTGCGCCTATCGTCACGAAGCTTCGTGCTATTACACGATACACGCAAATGTGACCGGCCGTTATCGGGTATCGTCCCGAATATTCGGACTTCGTGTTGGTTATCGCGCGGGTGGCGATACATCAAAGGATTTAAACACGCTTACTATTCGCTCTGCATGGTCGTACTTGCGTTATTCATTTTGACGTTTGTTTTCAACTTGTTCAGACGCGTGCTGTGCGACGGTGCCACGGTTGTTAATGCGTAAAAACGGAGTAGAACGATAGAATGGTGTTAAAATTTTGAGCTTTTACTTTCTAGGTTTCTTTTTAAGTTTCAATAAATGCATTATGTAATTGTTAGCACACATGTTGAAGAAAAGAAAGTCGTCGTCCATATTTAAAACACGTAGATGACGCCATCTTGGATTATTGCCAGATAGTTCGTAAAAAAATAACAGAGCCGCTAGTGTGACCAGCGCTTTATCGCGATAACTTTTTAGTGTACAAAACGTACGAAGATTCGCCGCGAATTGCTTCGGGACGTTAGGCACAAGTGCAACCGAAGCATAAGATATAATTCATACCTTTTTGGAAAATGAAATGTTGTGAATTGGCATTCGTAACTACGGAACCCTACACTGCGCGTGGCCCGACACGCACTTGGCCAATTATTATGCATAGGATTGTTTTTGTGTTTGTTTGTGTAATAAATAACACAATCGTTTATTTCTTTAGCATATTTCTATTGGGTGGTAGGCATCCCTTAACCTGACATGTTGTGGGACTCTAGGGGCCGTGGGAGTGCGCGAAGGGAGAGGCAGCCACTTCGCGCGTGCGCGGGTGACGTCAATATGTCGCTATGGTTACGGGCTCTATTCTATTACACTTTTGGAGATATCTTTTTGTAGACCTTTTAAACTACAACTTTCGGGCACGTGCCCCAAAAATCTGCTGTTTATCACCATCTTAACGTTTATAACCAGATGGCGCTATCTAGCTCATTTAAGTGAAAGGTAATTTTAAAGTATAGCGTATGGCTTGTATACTCGATGAAACCGTTCAAGTCCCAGCATACGCATGTATTTTTTTTATTTCTTTTGTATATTTTATTATTATATCCTTTATTTATCAATAAAAAAGTGAAAGATTTTTCCATCACGAATTGATAATTTACTACTAACGTTTAGTTTTAAAACGCGAAAAACAGTTTTAAAACTAGACGGACTATTAGTAATAATTATTATAAAAGGTTATTCATAAAATAGTTTAAAGGCCTTTCTAGACATTGATACAAATCAAATTTTTATTTGCACCATATTTAGTTTTAAACAATTTATTTCAAATGAGGGCGCCACTTTAGCTACCACTTCGTCTTAATGTATAAAAATTAAGAATTTCGATGGTTTTGGACCTTGTATATAGTACTCTGTGGTTTTGGAGTATCCTTATAAATTAGTTTTTTTGGTCACCGATAGATGGTGCTATTCAAAATTTGAAATATTTTTTAACCCCCTATAAAAAGTTATTATAAGATTGACGCTACAAATGTCCGTCTGTCTGTTTGTCTGTTCAGTTAGAATATTATATTATGTAGTTCTGCCACTTACCACTTGAAGGTCTCGTCGGGGGATTTTGAGTTGTATGTCCAGATTGATGAGATTGAAATTGGCTTGCAATGGATTTATAGAATCTAAACGAAAAGGTGCGTAGTTCTGACACAACTCGTTAACACGAGTAACAAGAGGTCCGTAGTTTTAACAAACTACGCACCTTTTAATTTTAGCTCGTGTCACACGAGCTAAAAAGTGTTTTTCATAAACGTGTTCAACCGACCGGTCATAGGAATTACATTTTTACCTCTCCTATCCTCTAAATTCTGACGGTACTTTGATACTAACGTTGAAGCTATTTAGGTGGATAGTTTGCGGTTTCCTGTCGCAACCGCAAGTGGGTACCGCGTCTGCATCAGTTTACTGGCACTATCTCGTACCGAATAAGAGGAGAACTTTCTTGTTTTATTTTAAAAGTTTATTTTCGATAACTTAAACTTAAATTTAAAACAATGTACCAAGTCGATCTACATAGTGAGTTTTTGAAGTTGTCCGTGCTATTTAATCAACTAGGTATAAAATCTGTTTGCCGAGAGTTGATAAATATTACAATTCGTCTACGAATAGCAACTGTCGCCTAATTATCGCAAATTGTATGGCGGCCATTGCTTGTTTCCCGCTTTTACCGTCTTCGTGGTACGATACGAGGCAAGCAGTTGTTGTAAACTGCGGCCCGAACGGGCAAGCGGACGCGGCGACCTCATATTGCCATTAGCGTTGCATAACTATCGATAGTTGACCTTGAAATTCAATAGTATCAAAAGTACTACAAACTATTGACAATCGATACTTTCGATAGTATCGGTTATTCGATACTATCGGTAGTCCTATATTGTGACTGTCTTTCAAGGCCACGATAGTATCGATTAACAATCGATATTTTATACTCTTGCTTGCAACACTAATTACCACTCCGTTCTCGAATACGCTTCGTGTGAGTCGTTTGTTTAAAGTCAATTGTTAAATGAAATCGTATCGATGTCAGTTAATAATTATTTAAAAAATTGTATAAGTTATTAAATAATTCGAGGGCCGCAATTTATAATGAGTTAAGACGAAGTGGTAGCTAAAGTGGCGCCCTCGTTTAAAATAAATTGTTTAAAACTAAATATGGTGATAATTAAAAATTTGTTTTGTAACAATGTCTAGAAAGACCTTTTAACTATTTTATGAATAACCTTTGAAATTATTACTAATAGTCCGTCTAGTTTTAAAACTGCTACCGCTATTACCTTCGAAGGTTATTCATAAAATAGTTTAAAGGTCTTTTTAGACATTGGTACAAAATAAATCAAATTTTTAAAATATCACCATATTTAGTTTTAAACAATTTATTTCAAATGTGGGCGCCACTTCTGCTACCATTTTGTCTTAAGAAGCCCTGAAATTATCAACTCTCCGCGAACAAACTTAAAGGCCACTCGTTATGCACAGGAACACTGCTGTCCGTTCTGTTACCCAACCCACACATACTTATTAATGGCCTTTTACGACATTCGCAGAGGAAAAAAGCGTTGTTGTGGCGACAAGGTATTATATCTACCAATCTACTGTACTCCGCCGACACCACTCCCGCGGCTATGGCTTTCATAACCACACGCAGGACTACAAGTATTTCATAGCTACATAAAGTACATAATTTTAATAGCCTTATGAAGTAAGATAAATAGGTAATGCAACAAACGACAACAAAAGTGGGTAGACCGATATGATTACCCTTGACTTCCTCAGTCTGCCAGCAACCTTGACAGCAGAAAGGTCGTTGAAATATCTAGCGAACAAGTTTATTTACCAGGCAAATTAAAAAACCCTGACTTTTAAGAACGCCATCTAGTGATGAGTAGCGGAACTACATATTGCTATTGATACTATACGTAGCGCCATCTCTTATTTGCTAGGCAAATTAAAAAAAACCGACTTTCAAGCGTTAACCCCACAATTTTTTAAATGCTGATCCGATTTCCACCTAACATCACCGCAAGGGAATTTGCTTTCACGTAAAAAAAACGCATTGAAATCGGTCTATCTGTTCGAGAGCTACGATGCCACAGGCAGCCATAAAGACGGACAGACAAACATTATTGGCGTGAAACTTATAACACCCTTCTTTTTTGTCGGGGGTTAAAAATATGGCTAGTCATGCGTACACCAAGTTTATTGTGTGTTTAAATAACTACAAGTTGTATAAAAAAGGCTGTAAGACTTTACTCATTGTCGATCAACTCAAGCGTGAGAAGAGTTGACCTGCACACGTGTGGTCTCCAATCTATCGGTGCGCAAGCGCCGACAACCGGCCGACAGGCTTCGGGTTTCACGTCGTATCGATGTCATACAATTTATATACTCTACTGTTAATAAATACCTAAGGTGCTTCCGGTTATTTAAAGTACTATGTACTTACTTGATTTGTTAGATATTGCTTTTATGATACATTATCCTGTATGTATATTTTATAGATTTTTGGCAAATAGAAAGAAATAAAAGTGCATAAAATACTTATAATAAAACTATCTGATGAGTATCTGCATCAGGTGTTCCGTTTTCCAAAATCAAATTATACCCTTTATGTTCCCCAGGATATAACAAAAAAAAAAAAAAACATTCGAATCCATCCAGTTTTTCCAAAGAAATTAGCGTGTACAAACAGACAGACATTTTCCCCAACTTTTTTTAAAAATATTTTTAATGTACAGACACTTTTTTTTAACTGTTTTCTTATATGTACCTATTGATAAAATTTACATCGACAAACTACTAAATTTAAAAATACATCATATATAACAATAAATTAAATTAAACAAAAATAAAATTATTCAACTGAAAAGGTAGATTAAATTTATTAGCATTATTGTCAATGCATTAACAAGTGAAATAAGTGAAATGCATTACCTAATAAGTGAACAAATTACTAAATAATTTATTTATAACATTTTTATTTAACTTAACGTTAGAAGCACAGTTAGAAGCATTCTCTCCCTGTCAACCATAAGGACAAACAGAGATATAAATCGTCGTATCCGTCGTAGATTATTATATCGTTCGTGTCGTAGCAGTAGCACGCTAGCTTCAACTTCAAGTACTCTGTGCAGAAGCCGAAGGCGCCCCGTAGCCCGTAGACAAGGAAAAAGGCGCAAACTCTCACGTACGAGAGTCATAGACCCACGGCTGGATTTAGCGGAGGGCAACCGGGGCCACAAAAGTACCGCAAGGGAACTTGCTTTTACGTAAAAAGACCAGATCGAAATCGGTCCATCCGCTCGAGTGCTACCATGCCACAAACAGACACACGGACAGACAGACCGACAGATCGACTGACATACATTAGCGTTAAACTTATAACAATCTTCTTGTCGGAGCTGTGCTGTGCAGGCGATCGCTCGAGCTGCGAGATTATGTCATGCTAAGGAGTTATTTATTCACGTAGGATAATGGTATTCAATCCAAGTAGCAGTATATGTGAATCAAAATATTCAGACGTTCCTAAAAAGAGGTGATAATATTTAACAATGAAAATTAGAAACGTGTAACTAGCTATTACTTATTCTGTGGTACTAGTACTAATTCTGTGGTGTAGGTAAGTATATCGGATGCCGCAGGAGATCAGAGCAGCTGATAATATAAAAATCTTTAAAAATAAAGATAAAAAACCTGCCAAGTACGAGTTGAACTTGGGAGGTGGATTCCGTACCATTGTACTTGTAACAGTGTTAGGAGTTAAAAGTCAATATTATTTTATTTCTTTCCTTCGGGAGCCTATATGAAAACAGCTGAAGTGTTACTAACCCTGGAGAAAGCCACATTAAGTTGGCCATGCGAAAAACCAGTCCTTAGATCGACATCAGCAGCTTTAAGCCTCTAAAACTGTGACTTATTTTCATAGCAAAGCAAGTAAACACATGGAACTGGGGGTTACTCCATTAAATAATACGATAGTCGTCCGACAGTGACGTCCTATTTATATGTCAAACCAAATCAGACTTTATCATAACACATTAATGCTCAATGTTGCTTGCCACTGAAACGCGGACACGCAGTAAAGTCCGTCTTTCGTACCGCTTTTGGAGTAACCCTCCTGTGTATTTTCAAAAGGAAAATTGTTGGGGATGAGTGGCATACGCGGAATAAATACAGTTTCACTGGCACCACTCACAGTAAACTTTAAGTGCCTCAGCAGACTATGCCGAAGTTTAGCGGCTAAAGTTCAGTGTCTAAAGTTCGGTGGGGATGACACACTAAATAAGCTGAAGTTATGGGCCCCACAGTAGTGATGTGCTGATATGAGAATTTAATCTTCCGTCTTTGGCGCGTCTGCGGCGAACGGAAACGGGAGCGGAAGAGGGAACGGTAGTGGAAGAGGGAACGGGAGCGGGAGCGGAAGCGGGAGCGGGAGCGGGAGCGGTAGCGGCAGCGGGAGCAGCAGCGGCGGTGGCAGCGGCGGCGGCAGCTGCGGCGGCAGCGGCGGCGGCGGCGGAGGCGGAGGCGTCGGTGGCGGCGGCGACGGCGGTCGAGGGTTGGCGGCGGCGGCGGAAGCGGCGGCGGTGGCGTCGGCGGAAGTGGGGGCGGCAGCGGTGGCGGCGGCGGCGGCGGAGACGTCGGCGGCGGCGCCGGCGGCGGCGGTGGCGGAAGCGGCGGCGGTGGTGTCGGCGGAAGTGGCGGCGACAGCGGTGGTGGTGGCGGCGGCGGCGGCAGCGGCAGCGGCGGTGGCGGCGGCGGAGGCGTCGGCGGCGGCGGCAGCGGCGGCGGCGGTGGCGTCGGCGGAAGTGGCGGCGGCAGTGGCGGTGGCGGCGGCAGTGGCGGCGGCGGCGGCGGCGGAAGTGGCGACGGCAGCGGCAGCGGCGGTGGCGTCAGCTACGGCGGCGGCGGCAGCGGCGGCGTCAGCTGCGGCGGCGGCGGCAGCGGTGGCGGAGGCGTCGGCGGCAATGGCGGCGGCGGAGGCGTCGGCGGCGGCTGCGGCGGCGGTGGCGGAGGCTGGAGCGGCGACGGGAGCGGGAGAGGGAGCGGGAGCGGGAGCGGGAGCGGGAGCGGGAGCGGGAGCGGGAGCGGGAGCGGGAGCGGAAGCAGGAGTGGGAGCGGGAGCGGATACGGGTACGGGTACGGGTACAGATACGGGTACGGGTCCAATTCAGGCAAAAGCATCGGAAGTTCGGCATTATGTGTTGCTAGTAATGCAAATAACATTGCACACATGCATTGGCTGAAATTCAGCCGCTGAACTTCGGCATACAGTGCTGAGACATTAAGTTGGGTTCCGTTACACAGTTTCGACGGAGTCAAATTTCGCATCAGCATTATTGGCCCTCCGACATCAATATGGCGCGTTCACATAACCAAGAATTTTTCTGGTGTGTTATGCTCTGAAGGTCCGCAAATACTGAACTTATAAGTTCTTCTTCGGACGAAACAACATTTTTTTGAAAAAATTTTCAATTTACATACACATTTTTTTTTTTTACTCTTTTATTAATGTATAGATTTTGTATGTTTTTGTTCAGCGACAACAAAAAAACATCGTCTATAAAAATTTCAACTGTCTAGCTATAATGGTTCATGAGATTACAGCCTGGTAACAGACAGACAGACAAACAGTCGGACGGTCTAAGTAATAGGGTCCCGTTTCTACCCTACCTTATGGAACCCTAAAAATCGAATAAAATAAGTATTTATGGGGGGCTCCCATACTACAAACGTGATTTTTCATAGATTATGGTACGTAACCCTTCGCGCGCGTCCGACTCGCGCTTGGCCAGTTGTATTATAACTCAACAAAAAGTTCTCATCAGACTTAACAACTTTTGCTAAGGCGGCATTTTAATATTTCTTATAGTTTAGCTGGACCATTATAGTTCTGCATCATGTGTTCCATTTTCCATAATCAATTATAGCCTATATGTTGCCCAGGCTTCACAGCTATATAACAAAAAAAGTTTCATTCGAATCCGTCCAGTATTTCCGGAGATTAGCGTGTACAAACAGACAAACAGACAAACAGACAGACATTTTTTTTTATTTTCTTACTCTATTACTATATTTCCATCGCCGCAAATATTTTTTTTTTTGAAAAATTTTCAATGTACAGACACATTTTTTTTACTCTTTTATTATAGTATAGATTAATGTACACGGAAAAATTAAACAGAGAATACATCAAATAAAAGTTGTAGACTGCCTCCGTGGTCCAGTGGTCAAGGCGTTCGCCTTGTGACCCGGAGGTCATGGGTTCGATTCCCACTGGGAAGCATACTTTGTGAAAAGTTGTTTCTAGTCTGGATAGGATATTGCAGGCTTAAATCACCTGATTACGTATCCGAAAAGAAAGATGATTCCGTATTTCGGAAGACACGTAAAACGGTGGGTCCCGAACGCCACCTAGCGTTTGATCATCAAACTACCCAAGGATTAGTTCCTGGTTTGCCCTTTGGGTTGTGGAGGTCAGACGGCAGTCGCTCTGTGTAAAAACCAGTAACCTCGTCAAATCTCCTTGGTTAGGTAGCGGACCCCGGGCTCTGAAGCGTTACTGCTGAGGATGCAACCGGGAACACGCTCGGATGATGATGATGATGACATCAAATAAAAGTTGTACAAAGGCACTACTTATCTCAAAAGAGATCTTTTAGTACTATTATATAATAATTTTCGTCTTCTTTTATAAATAAAAGCAAAACTATTTATTTTACAATAATAACAAAAATATATTAGAGATCCTCATAACGAGTCCTTTCATTTCACATATGAAACAGTAAGGTTAGCTAAACTTTTTTTCAATTTCCTAAATTTTCTCCCGAAAATGATATTTATTTACTTTGCACATCTGTGTTTGGGTCATAGAATTACACCATCCAACCAAATTTCACCTAATTTGGTCGAGTAAATTGGCTGTGTCAGACGGACGGACAGACAAAGTCAAAGTCAAAGTCAAAATTTTCAATGTAAGATAAATTTATCTCTTATTGAAGGTATTTTTTTTATATATTATTTTAGTGCAAAAGCTAAGAACTACTAGCGTTTTGGAACGACCACTGCTGGGAAGATTACACCGATAGAATCCCAGTTAAGTATTGGTCCCTACCCAAGACAGACGCACGAGTGATCCTATAAAAGGGTTCCGTTTTTTTGTTTTTTGTACGGACCCTAAAAATAGCTGATAGAATCAGGCTCCTACTCATCATCATCCGAGCGTATTCCCGGTTGCATCCTCAGCAGTAACGCCTCAGAGCCCGGGGTCCGCTACCTAACCAAGGAGATTTGACGAGGTTACTGGTTTTTACACAGAGCGACTGCCGTGTGACCTCCACAACCCAACGGGCAAACCAGGAACCAATCCTTGGATAGTTTGATGATCAAACGCTAGGTGGCGTTCGGGACCCACAGTTTTACGTGCCTTCCGAAACACGGAATCATCTTTCTTTTCGGATAATCAGGTGATTCAAGCCTGCAATATCCTATCCAGACTGGAAACAACTTTGCACAAAGTATGTTTCCCAGTGGGAATCGAACCCATGACCTCCGGGTCACAAGGCGAACGCCTTGACCACTGGACCACGGAGGCAGTCCTAATCAGGCCCCTACTCATTAGACGAATTTGCCAATAAAAATATTTTTTTAATCGATGACATCATTGTAAATAAAATATTTAATATGACATGTGTGTTTACTAATTTTATGTCTTATAATATTCACCTGTAACCATGTGGCTAATGCTAAGTAGATATAGTCTTTTTAGAGTACCTAAACTTTAATTATAAATATTGACATACACCCAACCTGATTCACACACAAACGTCTCTGCTGCATTCAGTTCCATATCATATTAAAGTGTAGACAGAAAATGAGTTGTTTTCTATGGAACAGTAATTCTGCAACTCGATTTCTGCGATTAACAACTCAAAAAATTGTGTTAGGTACCTGTTTGGATTAAATTATTTTGTTTAACTTAACATATTTTCATCTGATTGTTTAAAAAAAATCACCCGATTTAATTAGTAATGATAAGTTAGCTGTGATGTGACTGCTGTGACTCTGTCACTTTAACGTAAATGATTAACAGAGTTAATTAAATTCAATTATTCTTAAGTACTGTAATTTTTTTTTATGCATTTTTATATAACGACCGCTTATTTCTGCGAGAGCAATAATCGATTCTGCAATTTATAAGCTAATGCGTTTGTTCATGAGATGCCTTTCTAAACCGCTAATTCGACATCTAATTCACAGCCATAAAATATTTGTTACTTTGTACGGTCGGCAGTGATGACATCTGCTCCATAACATGGAGGATGTAGGCTGATGAGTTTTTTGATTTATAACCGCATTGGCCAGTGTAGGAATGTCCGCGTGGCTTGTCTCGGCAAAACCGCGAAATTACAGCGAATGCGGTGTTTCGATAGCGGCGTGCATGCTGACCGCAACTTCTCTTCTTTGCCCGTATGCAAGAAAACTTTACATTTATAAATTCCAAATGACTATTATTGTTGTGGTATTACAGGGAGTTGTTTAAAACTTGCGATACAGCCCAACATTCCATTTCCATAAACATTTGCCATTCCCAAGACTTGAACTTGGCAGGTTTTCGTGCTGTACGTAACACTTGATTAATTGTATGATTAAATTTATTATTTATATCATTTAATTAACCTATATAATAAAACCTGCCAAGTTCAAGTCTTGAGAATGGCAAATGTTTACCAGTGGATCAGGCTGTTGATGAAGATGACTATGATCGATTTTAAAGTGCATCTAAACTTGGCATTGGATTGGATTTCAACTTTTTTTAGCCGAACAATTAGCCGATAGGTACTTGGCCCCCTTTTTAACAGGTATGTTTTTGGTGGGATTTCAATACTTTTTTACAAGGAATCATACCTATTTTTTTCTATATCGCGGTTCAATTATACCGCTAGCGCCATCTATCGAAAGTAATTTATAACAATAGAAGCCAGATTTTTTAGGTAAGCAGTATTTAATAATAAGCTATACCTACAGTATGCATTATGTATACATGTCAATTTTTTATACCCCTCCCCCTCTCCTCACCCCCTCTCCTCTTCCCTCTCATCGTATTCTCATTGTATCTTTGTTTCATAAATATATTTATTAAAAATTCGATATTCGATTGAGCCAACTCACGCTTGACCGATTTCTTAAGTTTCTTAATTTTTTGTTAATCTACATATAAAACACGACCTGCGTGCAAAATTTCATAACGCTAGGACAATTGGAAGTGGCCTAGAGGTTTTGATTACCGGTAAGTGAGTCAGTCAGTCAGTCAATCAGTGCCAAAATTAGCTATTTTCACAGTATCATATTTCAGGATCTACTAAAGCTATATCTATGAAATTTGGCATACTGCTTTAGTACTAGTATATGATTGCGTAGATATAATTTTATCTCTGTACTTGCAATAGGCACTGAGTTACAGGGGGTCAAAAGTGGGTCGAAACGGTTCGTGTAAATAGTGCACGGCTTGCGCGCGGCCTGTTGCTGGAACTTGACCTGCGCAATACCGTGCGCTTAGAAAAAACATACAGTCGAATTGATAACCTCTTCCTTTTTGAAGTCGGTTAAAATTGCGCTACATTTCCAGTTAGGACAGTACCTGCCCTACCTATTCGGGAAGTTCTGAATCTGAGCAAAAGTTAAAAAAATATAATTTGTAAAATCTTTTTCTAAATCCGAAACTTATTTTCCTTATATATATAAGTGTCAGCGCCTTTCTGGCGCTGACACTTGCAACATCGTGTAGCGGCTGGTAACATCGTAATGCAGCGGGCAACCCCATCAGAAGTATAGCGGTACGATATTGCGCATGCGCGGTCAACGCTCTTCTGGATTCAAAGCTTGCCACGTAAGGTTGTGTCAATCCATATATTATAACTTATTGAAGTAATTGTAGATATTTCATAAAGTTCTAGTGATCAATGTATTAAGCTTAACGGTTTACCTATCAAAATATAACTGTGTCTAGTATTTATTTTACTCACATTAACAAATGTGTACAGTCGGATACATTAGTAAAAGAATTTGGAAGACAAAGACAACGTTTTATTAAAATATTCAATAAGTATTTGCAGTCCACCGGTGTTTAAAGTTGGAGTGTTGGAGGGTTTTGTATTGACAGCGACAATGGCCTGTCACGATGTGTCACCCTGCTTTGTATCGCATATTCAAATGACGAGCAATGCGACACGCCATTCGACGTGAAAGGCATATTTTTGACAATTCAATGAATGTGATGCCACTTCAGTCTCTGCACTGAACCCCACTAGTAATGAGATGCTCCATGTCATTTTGAAGTGACCAAAAATTTATTTAATTTATTATAGTTACCTTGTGGTGTTCTATGTTTTTTACAGTTAGAAGTATTTATTAATTTGTTTCAACATAGCTTAAATCTATAATAGCAGTGGGAGAATTAATCAACCATTGTAAACACATTACATAAGTAGGAAGCTGTTCTTACGAATTCGCTCAGAGAACAGGCAAACAGGCCTATTCTGTCGGCAATCTAGTTGAGGTTGTACAAATTATTGTACCTATAGGTCCGACATTTAAAACATTGTCAGTCATATAATACATAGAAAAAATTACAACATGTTTCTGTGTACGTGTGTACCAAAATTTAATTCGATTGTTTAATTTTATACAAGCTGATGCTGAAGTAAGTTTTTGACATCCCCACGGGGCCCTTACATTTTCCCGGAATAATGGTACATACATACATATTATCACGCCTGTTTCCCATAGGAGTAGGTAGAGATTATGGACCGCCTACACTTGATACAAAAAAAAGAAAAAAAAGTGTCAATCCATGTAATAAGCTATATCTACTGTTTTGGCATGAAAGCAGGACATCCACACATCCATACAAACTTGCGCATATAATTTTATAATAGTGTAGGTCTAATAGGTCTAATTAAATCAAGTATGTTCCTTATCTAACCATTACTTTTATATTGAGATACCTATGTATAGGTGGATATCTTGCGGATGTCTTGGCTACTTACACAAAAGAAGATTAGGTACTTACCTTATTGTCTTTTCTGCGTAAATTTTTCTTTTGATGAATTAACGTTTAAAAAAGTATAAATCAAAATCCTCCTTTCTTAAAAAAACGGGTGAATTAATCCATTTTAATTACCATTTTCCGTTTGTTGATATAAAACGATAGACTACAAGACAATTTAAAACGATGAGCTTATATACACTATTAGTCTGAGACGCGTGCCGAGACATAATCAGTTGATCTCATAAATAAATTGTGAGCTTTGTATTGAAAAACAAAAGGGGGTTAAATTATTAGGAGAATAGAAGGGCGCGCGTGCCGGCGCGCGGGTGGCGGTTCCGAGCAGGCATCGCCGTAACTTTATATAGCGCACAAAAGGATAACTCACTATCAAAGATAATATAATTACTAACGTCTCACTATGTACTTACTTGTGTACATGTTTTATTACTGAGACTATATTTGCTTTATTAGCGAAGATCATAGCACACATACAATGTGGAAGTGACATACATATCCGTAATAAATCGAACCATGGGCTAGGCTATATTAGATTACCATAGTACTTATAATTAAATTAAAATAACAGACAAGAAGCAAAAAAAATTTGACATTCCCATACAAATTGCCCGAGCGGCTACACACTTTTGTATGGAAATGGCAATTTTATTTTCACTGTTATTTCAATTTACTCTTGTGAACTAGTCTAACCCGCGGTTCGATTTATTACGGGGGTGTCCCTTACACGTTGTATTACACGAATATAAGCTTTTGGTCTCGATTAAAACCATTTGAGATAATGTACACACTGTGTTCTTTATTATTTCTATCTAAATATATATAACTCAAAGGTGACTGACTGACTGACATAGTGATCTATCAACGCACAGCCCAAACCACTGGACGGATCAGGCTGAAATTTGGTATGCAGGTAGATGTTATGACGTAGGCATCCGTTAAGAAAGGATTTCGATCAATTCTACTCCCAAAGGGATAAAATAAGGAATGAAAATTTGTATGAAACTTTGTCAATTTTAAACCGATTGGGCTGAGTCTTTGCATGCATAAAGCTACTATGACGTAGGCATCCCCTAAAAAAGGATTTTGATAAATTACACCCCTACGCGAGCAAAGCCGCGGGCAAAAGCTAGTAATACATATAATAGACAAACACAGAAGACCCACCTAACAGTATTTTATGATAATGACGGATATTGCTAAAGCAAAAATAATGTAAAGATCTGCGTCTCTCTTTAGTTTGTGGCCTCACTCCATGAGGTGACACTAAATAAATTGCTTTCGGAGACAGATGATACTCAGAAAAAATGTTGTTTTTATACTGTCTCCGAAGCTTCGATACGTCTGTTCCTAATTTCTTACGCAGACATCCAACATCATGAGTTATTGCCGGCCGAATATTTGTTTTACGAGAGGAGTTGACAAAAAATACAATTAAAGATTTTAAAAGTTCGGAATAAATTTTTAGGAATATTAAAATTTTTACATTCATTTTTCCTCGCCGCTTTCCTATTTGGGGCGGCTCTTTATTTCAACTGTTTAGGAAAATTAAAATCAAAATGATGAAAATAAATAAGTTCTAATATCATTAGTCCAACTTTTAATCACATCAAGATCACACTGAAATGCAAATTGTAGCGTGGTATTGATGTGACATAGCACATACCTAATACATACATTTAAATACTCTTAACATACATTTAAATACTGTAAGTTGCTTAGAGTATTTAAATGTATGTCCCTGCTTAGTTTAAAGCAGACATCCAAACATTTTTCAAAATATAGATACATCTTCGTTCCTATTTGTTAGAGTTCCGTACAAAAACCATAGGATCACTCGTGCGTCTGTCTTTCCGCCCGTCACAGCGAATTTGCTCCGAATCTACTGGATCAAATCAGGTGAAATTTGGTAGGATGGTGTATTTCTATGACTCAAAAACAGAAGTGCAAATTAAATAATTTATTAAAAAAAGAAAAGGTTGGGTGACTAATTAGGAAATTAAAAGAAAATGTTATGCAAACCTTAATGTGCCCTATATCAAATGAAAGGGCACGTTATAAGGATTTAAAATATAATTTCCTTATTATTGTAAAATAAAACGTTTTGATTTTATTCATGAAAGAAGACGAAAATTGACCATTCCCCCCTTATATCCGAAACAACGGAGCCAAAAATTTTGAAAAAAGTACAAAATTTAGTTCATTGCTATAAGGATTCTATCAATTGAAAATAAAGTGGTAAACTCAATATACCTAATACGTTCACTTACGGAAAATAGTTCACTAAAACACCTCTAGATAGCGCTGGTAGTAGTTAACTCGCGTCTTACTGTGAGGATTTCTAATGTGATATTTTGTATTAATTTAAAAACTTTGCCAAAAAAAAGTTAAAAAAAAGTCAAAAATCATTTATTTATCTTTGGATATTTGTATCACTTGATAATTGTTATTTTTTTTGCTTCGATTTCTTAATAGCTAGTTGTTGACGTGAGATCATTTACAATTACGACTAAGTTTACTGCCGCCTCCTAGCGCAAGTACAGAAGAAGCGGTAACAAACTGTACTGCAGCATTTTCTCCAAAAACGTCAACCCTACAATTATACTGATATTAAAATTAGATATGTGGACTGAGAATACATTGTTATGTCATAATTATTAATTAGGAATAATTTCAAAATTGAAATTAATGTTAATTTGTAAATAAAGTACATGTACCGATTGTACTCAAATTATGACATTTGTGAGTGTACAAATACAAACCTTTAAGAGGGATCTGCGCCAAGCTCAAGCCAGACGTTTTTATCTTTTGATAATCATCGGTTCCATAATAAGCCTTCTCACAAAGTACTTTCTTTAAATAGGCTTTAAATTTTCTATGTGGCATATCAAGGACCAATTCTGGCAATTTATTATAAAACTTTATACAGTTTCCCTTAAATATTTTACTGAATGTTTTTAGTATTTAATACGGAGTAACTAAATCATTTATGTTACGTAAGTTTCTACCCGTAAAATCTCCTGTTTTATTAATTAACCTGTTTAGGCGGAGGTCGAAAATTGCGTGAAAAACCGGAACTTTATGTCAATGTAATAAGGTTGAAGTTCGTCTGTGTCGATTTTCCCCATGGGGCCGGACGGGAAATGAGAGGATAAGGCAATTTTTTTTCCAACATACATTATATTTTCAAATATGTACTGGAATGGTACATAGTGCAGGCATTGAAGCGAAAAATACGGTCTTACCTCCGAATTTTTTTACTGTGAACCGATTTGCATGAAATTTTGGAATTAGGCTCATCTTACCCTTAACTTCAAAAGTGAAAATGATCTGACTTCCGCCTATTATTTTTTAGGGGTGTAAACAACCCCTTAATGGAAAAATTGACATTGAGCCATTTTATCGCTAGAAAACATGTCTAATAGTAAGTGGTGAAATTGTAAAGTGTTTTCTAACACAATTACCTCATATTAAAATCATTTTCAACCCCTTGAAAATCTTATAACCCTTGCAAACAACCCCTAAATTAAAAAATCACAAAAAAATATTTAGGTATGACAAAAAAATATGTAAGTATAGAGTAAGTAATATTTTATAATCTCTATAATAATTGTCAAATTTGTAACCCCCTTTCAACCCTTGAAAACTACGCCTTGATAAAAAATTGTTAAATTATTTTTTTTTGATAAAATGAAAAGGATTTAAATATTATTCCACACTCTCGAAAATGATTATCATAATCTTAAGCTTTTCTACCCTTAAAACCACCCCTAAATTAAAACAGTAAATATATATGATTTAATAAAGTTTGTCTATGGCCAAACTTCTTCATACAAATGTCGTCTGTGAGGGGTGATATTCTAAAATAAAGTCGACGTCTCGCTGGGACGGATCCGTCTTCTTGGTGGTTAAGAGGTTAAAATACTATTATTTAAATATTTTAAATAACTAAAAATAACTAATAACCTTCACTAATAACTTATAACCTTCACTCATACATACATACATACATACATATTATCACGCCTGTTTCCCACAGGGGTAGGCAGAGACTAAGGACCTTCACTCAAATGTGTTATATATACAATGTCCTTTTTAATTAAGTACAAATATTGTAAGAGGTGATTCAGTCCATCATTTTGAACAACTTTGCCCAATAAATATATACCGAAATACGAAAAAAAAATTGTGGTTCTCATACAGATCGAAGTAGTCACGTGATATCGTTACTATGAAAAATGCAAAAAAAAATTTCGTATTTCGATATATATTTATTGGGAAAAGTTGTTCAAAATGATGGACTGAATCACCTCTTAAAATATTTGTACTTAATTAAACAGGACATTGTATACATATAAGAATGTTGGTATGTATTCATGCCTACGTTTCCAAAATATATGAGCCATATTACGTATATATATACACATTACAATAGTTTTGGGTCTCTATTATACTGCGTACTTTCACATTGCTCCAAATATTCACACTCCGAAATTTTCAGTTACTAAAGTAGAAAAAAATATGATAAGTTTTTGGACCATAACTCCTTCAATTTTCATGCTATCACAATTTTTAAAAAACCATTGTAAAGGTAATTTAGAAAGCTACAACATCCTTCATTGCAATATATAGTAAAAAACCTTTTTCTAAAACGGTGAAGGGTTAAAGGGCTTAAGAGAGGCTGTGATTGCACTGCCACGCGCTCTTTAAACAATCATATCTCCGTAAATTTTTGTTTGACAGAAAAAACAATAAAACCAAGTTGTTTGTCAGAAAAATACCTAAATTTTTTATCCCTACACTTTTATACGTATCTGTCGTCATTTTTGAGATATTATAAAAAAAAGGTGGGTTTTTTAAAAATTTGAATTTTTTTTTTTTTTAATCTTGACTTTTTTGATAAATATGTGTCCTGAAGCAGCCAAACTGATACAATCTATCAAACTCTTCATAATAAAGTTAATTCTAGGCGGAATACAATTAATTTTAATTTTGGTGGAAATGGCACTTATGAAACCCATTGATTTAAAAGAAAAAACATTAGATGCTCCTCTTATTTGCAATACAGCTCACTTATTTTACGTGCAAAAGTCTTTTAATATCTAGTCTCATTTTAAAGCTTATTTCGAGCACTACAAAACCCTTTTTTATTAGAATGCATAAAATGCATCTGCTCGCCGCTAGATGGCATTGACCACATCGATTAAATTTCAGACAAAATAAAAAACGGTTTTGATCTTTAATATCTAGCTTAATATT
This sequence comes from Acrobasis suavella, assembly GCA_943193695.1. NCBI lineage: Eukaryota > Metazoa > Arthropoda > Insecta > Lepidoptera > Pyralidae > Acrobasis > Acrobasis suavella. The sequence continues at coordinate 13,632,638 of OW971929.1, forward strand.
GCACTTAGAATACTTAAAAAAAAAAAACAAATTGTTCATTTTTTTACCTCAATTTTATTCTTTTTAAAATTTTCGATAAAACGTATATTTTTGGAGATTTTTGCAAAAAACCGATGAAAAACGTGAAAAAATTGCGAATTTTCAATTGCCAATAACTTGAAAAGTGTTTAGGACTCGAAAAAAAGCGAAAACGAGAGTAGAGTGGACTGTAGATTTTTTGGATTTTTTGGATTTTTTGGATGGATAAACGAAAGAGGGTACTTCAAAAATGACGCTATTTTTGTGCAATTAAATAAAAGTGTAGACCTACACCAAATGAAGAAGGACACTAACCTTGGCTTGTGCTATGATGGTCTTCAGCTCAGACACGTAGGATGCTCGAAGAACTCTGTACTGGCGCCAGACTTACCAGAGAAGTACCTACTGTCTGACACGGCAAACCTTGGAAGCGCCCTCCTCATGGGCAACTCCACACTTTATAGTTTATTGCACAGCACGAAAGTTAATTACTAATAATTACACTAGAATCAATCGGAATATCAACCGAATATGTGTATAAAACAAAAAAATAACGTTGCCGCGTTAGGCGCTAAACGTTCCAACAGAAGCTTCGTTTGACAACCGACAAAAGTAAGAAGTGAATGACAAGAGCGTGTCATGCATGACGGAAACGGAAGTCAGTATTGCTATTACGAAAGCGAAAAATTATACCAAGACTGAACATTCCGCCCACCAAAATACACTGTATTTTAACTAAGATAATAAACATACATAAATAAATCAACAATATGGATGAATAAACTTACATACATACACTTATAACGAAAACTAAAAACGATAAAAACGGCTAGTTGTGGTCGATAGGTAGCGGACATAACTTTACAACTGGTCTACGATATTCACCAGAAGCAGTTCTGACAGTTACAACTCTACAGATGCCATCAGATCCCGGATGTAGAGCTAGTACGCGCCCCAGGTTCCAGTGCAATGGACTAGTTTGTTCATTTGTTATTAAAACTAATGTCCCTACAGCAATGTTTGCGTATGATTTAGTCCACTTTGCTCGCTGTTGCAACGTATGAATATATTCCTGTTTCCACCTACTCCAAAAGTTTTGATGAATCTGTTGAATTAATTTCCATCTTTGTAGAACGGAAATTTTCTGGTCAATGAAATTCTCTTCTGGAGGAAACGATAAAGGTTCCAGAGTCAAGAAGTGACCGGGAGTTAAGGCCGACAGATCGTTAGCATCGGAACTTAGTGGGGTTAGGGGACGAGAATTTAACATAGCCTCTACTTGAGTAAGTATAGTGAGGAACTCCTCATACGTCAACCTCTGGGCACCAATAACGCGAGACGCGAGATGAGTTTTAAAGGATTTTATTCCTGATTCTGCGAGGCCACTGAAATGCGGTGAGCCGGGAGCAGTGAAGGAAAATCTTAGCTGTTCAGAGTTAGCCGCCTTCTGCATTAAGGCTTCAAGATAATTACTGGCTCCGACAAAATTGCGACCTTGGTTAAAGACGGTATTAGAGCACCGACCACGGCGCGCGATAAAACGTCTGAGCGCTGCCAAGAATGCCTCAGTTGTCAACTCTGAAGCGAGTTCTACATGCACGGCCTTCGTACATGTGCAAACGAAAACGCAAATGTAAGATTTGTAGGTCTTCACTCCGCGACCACGACCCAACGCGATACCATAAGGCCCACCATAATCAATGGCGACACTTGAAAAAGGTTTAATTTGGTCACGCGATAAGCCGGTAAATGACCCATTAATGGTGCAGGTGCAGATTTGGGACTGGCCCGAAAACACCTTAAACATCCCAAGATGACAGATCGAATAGCGCGTTTCAGTGAAAGAAAATAAAACTTTGCACAAGAATATTTTGTAGAGTCTGTGCACCAGGGTGCATTAGCTTACGATGATATTCTTTGATAATGAGTGTAGTAAGGCGGTGAGTTCGCGGCAACAATAAAGGATGCTTGGCCTCAAATTGAGCTTCAGCATGAGCTAAACGACCGCCCAACCTCACAAGACCCGCATCATCGAGAAAAAGCGACAACTTGCGTAAACTTTTAGGAAGGTTATTAGGGAATCCCTTATTCAAAAGGTCGATCTCCTGCGAAAAGGTTGTTTGCTGGACATGGTTTATCTAAAACATGAACGCTTTATTTACTTCGACAGTTTGTAAATGGCCAGTAGATCTACTCTTGACCAACGACAATTTAGAATTTTCGATAAAACGAAAGACATACGACGAAACATGTTTGAGTGTAGATAGAGACGAAAATTTGTTAATCAAACTCTCTACTACATTTTCATCGACAGAAACGACTAGGCTGCAAATCTTTTGCTCCTCTTGCAAATCAACTTGGTCAACCGATAACGAAGAAATAGGCCAAGTATTCATAGGCTCCGATAGCCATGACGGACCCTTCCACCAACTGTCTTTTGTGATAATGTCAGAGGGGAACAAGCCACGGGATCCACAATCAGCAGGATTTGAAGACGTGCCTACATGCCGCCAGGAGACAGGAGCGATTAGTTCTTGAACGTGACTGACCCTATTAGCCACGAAAGTCTTCCACCTTGACGGGCATGACCTGATCCACGAGAGAGCAACGCTTGAATCCGACCAAGCGAAGACTTTTTGGACAATGTAAAAAGGTTGTAAGGCATCCATGACCGATTTCATTAAATCTGATAGCAGAACCATGGCCTGGAGTTCCAAACGCGGGATCGACAATTTGCGAAGAGGCGCGACCTTACATTTTGCACAACAAATATAGACAGAACAATTTCCATCCGATTTAATAATACGACAATATATTACGGCACAGTAACCGCGCTCTGAGGCGTCACAAAAGCCGTGTAATTGAAAACTAACGAAAGACGAGAGCATACGACGAGGAATCGAAACCGACGACAGCGAGGGTAGTTGCGACATAAAGCGAGACCACTCTTGTGAGATATTTTGAGGGACATCATCATCCCAGTTGACACCACTTGCCCACAGTATCTGCATAATGTACTTGGCATAGAAAGTCACAGGAGCGAGAAAACCCAGAGGGTCATAAATCCTGGCGATTTCCGATAATACCGTACGCTTGGTACATTTGCGACTGTCGTTACCACTAACCTTAAACATAAACGAGTCAGACTGAGGTGTCCATCGGAGCCCTAGAATTTTTAGAGACAGTTCAGAAGCATCTTCAAAACATTTGAAGACCTCAGAGTATAACTCAGTAAGAGGCAAGTCTTTGAGAAAGGCCTGCTCATTGGAAGTCCATTTTCTTAAATGAAATCCCGCTGACGACAACATTTGGGTCAATTCTGATCTAATCAACAAGGACTTATCAAGAGACTCCGCTCCAGTGACAATATCATCAGTGTAAATGTCTCGAGCGAGTACTTCAGCACCCAGAGGGTATTCAACAACTGAATCCTTGGCTAACTGAATCATCGTACGAAGGGCTTGAAATGGGGCTGACGACACTCCATACGTCACCGTACACAGCTTGTAGTCTTGCAAGGGGCTTGCAGGAGACGGCCGCCACACCATTCTTTGATATTCGGTGTCATCATCAGTACTCAATATTTGACGATACTAACGTCGCCAGTGAAAACAAAGGCGTGCCAACGAAAGCGAATCAATAAATCAAAAATGCTCTTTTGGAGCTTAGGCCCAGGCAGGAGCCTCTCATTTAGAGACACACCTCGAGCATCCTTGGCACTGGCATCAAATATGACGCGAAGAGGAGTGGTGACGGAATCAGGCCGCAAAATACCGTGGTGTGGTATATAGTAAAAATTACCAATATTCGACAAGGGAGGCTCTGCCTTCACCATGTGACCAGATGATTCATAATCTTCCATGAAGGAGCAATAAGCCCTGGCTAACACTGGATTACAACTCAGCTTCCGTTCCAATGATTGGAATCGCCTAAGTGCTATTTCACGGGAGCCATAAAACACTGGCTTAGACAACGGATCGACAAAAGGCAGAGGCACTATATACCTACCATCATTATTGCGAGAGTGGGTTTCGACAAAATAGTTTTCACAACGTTGATCCTCTTTCGACAAGTATTTTTGTTGAGAACCAACATTTTCTAACTCCCAAAATTTCTTTATGGAGTTATCCAACGACAAATTTGAGAGTGGGGTATCCCCACCACTCAACGACACGAGAAAGCAACGAAAATTATCGTTATGAGAAGGATAGCCACCACCTCCCATAACGATCCACAGAAAATAGTGTTGAGAGCGATTGGTTGGCCTGGTTTACCCCGCCTGAGCCCAGGTAACAAACACGATGCAAATATGTCTACGCTAAGCAGCATGTCTATTGACCCCGATACTGAGAAGTCAGGATCAGCAAGAGGTAAATTCCTTATGTGAAACCAGCCCGAAAAGTCGACAGGAATAGTTGGCTGGTCATCACAAATTGACGGCAAGACCAACGCCTCAAATTTAGAATTAAAATTAGGATTAAAGGTCAGTGGTTTAACTTCACATTCTAAGCGACCAAGTGGTGTTGCTGTAGAATGTCCTATGCCACTAATTGACTGTTGACTACAATTTATTTTTAGTCCTAAGCGCTTAGCACATGGCTCCGAAATGAAATTACAAGCACTTGCACAATCCAGCAAAGCCCTAACCTTATGAAACTTTCCTAAGTTGTCCCTTAATAACAACTGAACAGTTGCAAACAATAATGCACTGTCATTAGACAGAGACGTCAACACAGCACTACTATTCGAGTTTGTATTCACAGGAACGGTAGGTCCAGATGTGGCTTTTCCAAAATGTAACAAAGTGTTGTGAGAAAACTTGCAAACACCACAGCGAGTAGGTTCTTGACATCTTTTAACCCTATGGTCACATGAGAAGCAGAGTATGCATAACCCTTTACCCTTAACAAATTTAAATCGAGAATCGACATCTAATTTTTTAAATTCCTTACATACTGCAAGTGTATGGTCGCGAGAGCAGTATGTGCATTTTACAGAATGAGCTACAAGAGCAGGTTTTGACTTTGATTTATTTGCATCACTATCTTTGGAAGAACTAAAAGGCTTACTGTTAATTACCTCTAATGCACTGAAATGTTTTTCAATAAATTCTTGTAATGTTTCAAATTTTGGAATTTTGCTAGAATTATGCTCTAATTGGAATTCTTCACGAGTGCGTTTATCTAATTTTGACCAAAGCAAATGAAATAGCATGAAATTCTTATCAGGTAATTTATACTTTTCTAGAACTAACAAATTTCCATTAAATGTTCTATAAACCCGCTCCAGCTCTGCTGCTGATTTAGTCTTTATAGGATCACAATGTACTATCTTATCATAATATGCCATTGCGATCTGGTATTCCCTGTCATAATATTTAGTTAATGTATTATATGCCAGCATATAACTTTCATTTGTAAGTGGAAACATTTTTATTAAGTCGTAGGCTGTACCTTGAACACTGGATAATAGATAATGTAGCTTTTCGACATTACTGAGGCTTCTTTTATGGATTAACGAATCATATAATTCTTTGAATGATACCCAAGAATCCAATTTTAAATTAAACGGCTTTAGAGAAATTTTCGGTAACTTTGCTAGCATCTCTGAGGAAGATGGAACACTCGGTTTTATCTCTTTACTACTTGTTAATTCCACAAAACGTCTATTTTACATCCTTCATCCTTCGCTCAAAAACTTCACTTATTTCTAGCTCGTGGCTTCTTTCTGACGCATGTGGCAAAGAACACAGCACTTTCACCTGGGCATCACGAAATTCTACTGATAAATCTCTTAAAGCTTGCTCCGTATACCCGAGGAGATCTGACGATTCAAGAAATTCCAATCGCATCATAGCATAGTCTCTCGCAATGAGATTTGCATCCACAGTAACATGTATATCGTGTTCACCGTCCGATATTTTAGCGCAAGTAAACACCAGTTATTACTATATTTATATTAACGAAAAAATGAAGCGAAAACGACAAAAAAACAACGAAACATAAGTAATACCTGGTTGTTTATACCGGCAGATTGACGTAAACTGTCAACTGTCACCGCAAGCTAACTTTTGACACAATGTCATTGCTACCAACCGACCAAAAACCAACGCGTAATCGTTCATTCACTAACCATAGACTATGAATGATCACTGATAATAATTTTAGAATACTATGACGAAAAATGAAAATTATATTTTAGGCACTTTTCAGTTAATATCCGGTCGAGGGACCAATGTTTAGGACTCGAAAAAAAGCTAAAACGAGAGTAGAGTGGACTGTAGATTTTTTGGATGGATAAACGAAAGAGGGTACTTCAAAAATGACGCTATTTTTGTGCAATTAAATAAAAGTGTAGACCTACACCAAATGAAGAAGGACACTAACCTTGGCTTGTGCTATGATGGTCTTCAGCTCAGACACGTAGGATGCTCGAAGAACTCTGTACTGGCGCCAGACTTACCAGAGAAGTACCTACTGTCTGACACGGCAAACCTTGGATGCGCCCTCCTCATGGGCAACTCCACACTTTATAGTTTATTGCACAGCACGAAAGTTAATTACTAATAATTACACCAGAATCAATCGGAATATCAACCGAATATGTGTATAAAACAAAAAAATAACGTTGCCGCGATAGGCGCTAAACGTTCCAACAGAAGCTTCGTTCGACAACCGACAAAAGTAAGAAGTGAATGACAAGAGCGTGTCATGCATGACGGAAACGGAAGTCAGTATTGCTATTACGAAAGCGAAAAATTATACCAAGACTGAACAATTAGATTTTTCGAAAAACTTCATAAATGATTTTTTGCTTAAAATTAGGCCTTCTATTGATATTTTGAAAAAAAAATCACCCCCGAGAAGGGGTGGCAACCACCCCTTCTCGGGGGTGATTTTTTTTTAAACATTTTCACTTTTGAAGTTAAGGGTAAGATGAACCTAATTCCAAAATTGTATGCAATTCGGTTCACAGTAAAAAATTCGGAGCAATAATGCTTCAATGACTGCACTAACTGTGAGTGTATAAATTTTCTTGAAAAATCTCCTAAATCGTAAATAAAACGAATTGCCCTTTTTTGTAAAATAAAAACAGTCTGTATATCAGCTGCACTCCCCCATAGAAGAATCTCGTAGGACATCAAACTATGAAATAGTCTAGCAGTTCCTACATCTGTCAATTGTCTGATTCTTTTAAAAGCGTAAGCCGCTGAGCTAAGCCTATTAGCGAGTTTAGAAATATGAAGTTTTGAATCTACTGTGATTCTTAAGAAAGTAGTGTTTCCAACGAGATCTAATTTTTGACCGTCCAGTAGCACATCAACATTGGCCTGCCTCACGTTAGGAAGACTAAATCTAATGCATTGGGTTTTGTATGGAATACGCATTGTAAGGAACCCTCTCCACGCGAGTTCAACTCGCACTTGGCCGGTTTTTTTAGAAAAAAACCCATCCTGTTGTTGACTCATCTAAACTACCTCTCATTTAGGACTGAATGATTTAAGAGGGCGACACGAGCCAACTGCTCCAGTTGTACAGAATTTACGAGCTCGCTCGAACACGGCAAATACATTTGTTAATAGACACATCAGCAGTTAAATGCGCCTGCGCCACTCTTAATTGTCGACAATCTGTCGGAGCCGTGTATGCTCTCACAATAGGCTCGTTGACTTAAATTGATGCCATGTCCTTCCAATTAATAGCTATTTGTATTATATACGTCTGTAAATAATGGTGGAGTGCTTTGGTTCCTATTGGACGACATTAAATTGGCTATTAATGCATACTCCTGTTTCCTGCGTTTAATGATAAATAGTCATAATAATGAAATGAATGCATAACTTATAATAGTTATATTATATAGGTAGCGACATGATAAATTGGTTAACGGGCTTAAACTTTCTATAAGGCTGAGTTCAAAATCCGTTAATTTATTTAATTTTAAACGGTGACAAAAATAACTTAAACTATTATATCTATAGATACTGTACTTTTTGAGTTCCTATAACTATTTCACAAAATAAAGGATTACTTAGGTAATAAATTTAAGTTACCTTAAAATCACAATCATTACAGATGCACTATCACATCTTCATACCTAACGGGCAGACAGGGCCCGGCATTGCCATAGGACCCGAAAATGGGTTGTAGTAATTGTGGTAAACTCACCACCTAATTATAAATTTCATACATTTTGAGTAAAGTCACCACTTGTAAAAAAATATATATTATTTGTATAACTTTTTTTTTTTGTAAACTCACCATTCGATTTTTTTATCATTATTTGTTTTAAGAGTACCGTTATTATTAAAAAATTAACCAACAACAATGCGTAATAAATATTATGAGATTATAAAAGGAAATATTAATATATTGTTCCAATAAAAAGGAGAAAAGTAGTGCCAGGGACCAGAGGCGGCGTAAGGCGTGGGCGGTGTGGGCCATCGCCCACGGCCTCGCAGTGCAAAAGGCCTCGCGCCTCACAGCCGAAAATGAATTTGAAAAAGTATGGAAAATCGAAAAGTACACGCACGCTACAAGGGTTTTCTTATTTCCACTCTTTGGCGCACGAAATGAATGAGAATGAAGCAGCTTTGGTAGTTTAATCTATTGAAGTAGATATAGCATATAAGTTACGAACCAAATCAGTAAAATCAAAAGTAGAAAATTTCTGTTTCTTTATTATTATTATTTTCATTTTTGTTTAATGTTCCAAAGAAGTGTAGTAAAAATTGAAGTTTGTTTGAACTTTTTAAATTTTCTTTTATATTTTCTTCTTCTTGCACCATCAGTGGGCTACGCAAAATGTAACTTGCCCACATTAAGTTTAGGTCTTGCGCCGCCACTGCCAGGGACCAATCTTCGCAAGACCTACATAAAAAAGAAAAAAAAGACTGTAGAGGAAAACTTCAGAAGAATCTAGACCTTAAATCAGGTGTACATATACAGTATACAACGCAATTTCTATAACGACTCCAGCGAGAAGCAAAATGCAGCTAACTCCGCTCTTCGAAAGATCATCGGCAGCAAAAAAAAATCGCAGTCTACATCCCATCCTCATTATTTATTACACACCAAATATAGTATTTTAATTAATTTGTTTATATGGGTTGGGCTACATCGTAACTTGCGTGGTTAGTTCCGCGAAGTACAAAGTAGACTCTTGTTAATTTTTACTAAATGTGTAATGAAGTCCACCCTGGCTTAGATACGAGAGAAGGGTGCGGTTTGCGGAGACCAGGTGAAGATCACGCGCGTACACTGTGTACGGGTTACATACTTGATGTCAAACTTCGATGTATATTTTGTCTAAGTAGATATCGACAATACACGAAATTACATTGTAAGCAAATGCGCACACCGCATATTTATGTGAGTTTTTTGATGTCTGTACAAAAACACCTTAGGTGGTGAATTTACAACAAAAAAACTGTAGATAGGTGGAGAATTTACAACAATAAATAATTTAAAAAATAAAAGGTGGTGAATTTACACATTCTTTTTTAGGTGGTGAGTTTTCCGGGTGAGTTTACAACAACCCCTGAAAGTCACGTTGACCGGACCAGCGAGAGAGATGACATGAAGACGTATTAACATGACTCTTATTTCTGCCCATTCCTTCGATCGGCTTTTACTATCTACTCAATACAATTTCAAATCCAGATTTTCTGAAACGGTAAGCATTTTTCGAAAAAGTATCTTATTTGCGAAACTTTTTGAAAAGTCACCCTACAAGTGCGTACTTACAATGTACTTACATTCCCAAACACGGATTCATGTCTCGTGGAGGTAATTCACGCAGCATTTGCATACAAATGTTACGATGACTAAACGTAGCGCAGTCACTTAGGTACGCGGGAAAACCAACACATAATACCAATTTAATATGGTCCGGTAATACGTTATAAAGAAAAAAAAATGTGTGAGTCGGACTCGCGAACAAAGGATTCCGTACCATTTCTTGTTACATCTACATCTCTAAAAATCACGTTTTTTGTATGGGAACCCCACTTAATTTTTTTTTTACTTTTTTTAATTATTTCTTGTTTTTATACAAAGACATCATCTGTTAAAATTTCAACACTCTAGCTATCACGGTTCATGAGATACAGTCTGGTGACAGACATTAGACGAACGGACGGTCATTGGAGTCTTATAAAGTGGATCCCGTTTTCATCCTTTGGGTACGGAACCCTAAAAGCAATAAAATGATAAGATAGGGTCATTATTTCGGGTGTATCTTCCGTTGAATTATCAATGCATCAAATTCATCCATGATTAAACTTATCTCTTCAAAAATAACAATTTTATTTATTTATTTGAATAAATGCCTACACCCTGAATTCTTCTGAAAATATTAGGTTGGGGAAAAAGTCTTTTCGCATATAGTATGTATGAACTTGTAATAAAACCACTTTGGCTATACTATTTGTACCTGGCTGGTTTTGGTATCATTTAAAAGTTTAAATTTTAAAGAAGATAATTTCAAATTCAAATTAGGAAAATGCGTGATTTTCATTTGTTTTTCTTACCGTCAAGATGAGTGAATCTAATGAAGAAATTAGATACATTTTAAAATTTTACTACCAAAAAGGTAAAATTGCAACGCAAGCCGCGAAAAAAATTTGCGATGTTTATGGACCTAGTGCAGAGTCTGTGAGAGTAGCACAAATTTGGTTTAAGCGTTTTTAATCCGGAAATTTTGATGTCAAAGATGCACGTCGCTTTGGTCGTCCTGTTACGGATAAAACGGATGCTATTTTTGAAAAAGTGGAGCAAGATCGGCATATCAGTAGTTACGACGTAGCTGAAGAACTGGGAATTGACCACAAAACAGATTTGGCGCATTTGAAAAAAAATGGGTAGGTACACAAAAAAGCTCGATATTTGGGTACCTCACGAGCTCTCTGAAAGAAATCTAATGAACCGTGACTCATTTGTGATTCTTTATTATGACGTAATGAGACCGAACCATTTTTGAAGAAATTGAAAAGTGGATCACGTACGACAAGAACGTGCGAAAAAGGTCACGGTCAAAGGCCGGTCAGGCTTCACAGACTGTGGCGAAACCCGGGTTAACTCGCAACAAGGTGATGCTGTGTGTGTGGTGGCATTGGAAGGGCATTATTCATTATGAGCTGTTACCACCAGGCAGGACCATCGATTGAGAACTCTACTGCGAACAACTGATAAGATTAAAGCAAGAAGTTGAGAGAAAGCGGCCGGAATTAATCAACACAAGGGGTGTGGTTTTTCATCATGATATCGCTAGACCTCACATCTTTAACCACTCAGCAAAAATTAAGAGAGTTTGGCTGGGAGGTGTTAATGCATCCGCCGTATAGTCCTGACCTGGCACCTTCAGATTTCCACTTGTTTCGGTCTCTTCAGAATTCTTTAGGCAGTGTCAGGTTGACATTACGAGAGGACTGCCAAAACTACTTGACGCAGTTTTTTGATCAGAAGCCAAAAAATTTCTATAGCAATGGGATCATGTCCCTACCTATAAGATGGCAAAAAGTTATCGAACAAAATGGTTCCTACATACTTTAGTTAAATGTAAATAAACGAAATTAAAAAATGTTTTGAATTTTCATATAAAATGCGAACAGACTTTTTCCCCAACCTATTACAAATTACATTATTACCTATTATAAATACAATTTTACAAATCCCCTTTACCTACCATTTTTTTACAATTTGCTTCAAATTTTGCTGATGACGGATGTTTTTCTAATAAAACATTTTTAAACAGACTATTTACATAAAACTCAAATAAACAGCAAAACTAGCTATATCAACTTGAAAGCAAGTAGATATTGCTAGTTTTGCTTTTATATGACTCTGTATTTTCTTAGTTTAAAACATGTAAGCTCACTATTTTGCAAACACATACACCATTGATGCTGTCACTCTGTTCTGAGCTTAAAGTTCTTAGTAAATACACATTTATGGTTTCTACTGCGCGCTAATTGAAGTGAAATGTAAATTCAGACGGAAAACAATGACCTGTTCAATTACCATAATGGTAACGTACGAGTAGTATTGTTTTAGCGTTTTGTGCGCGCGCGGCACTAACGAGCTTCAAGTGGCGCGTGCGCGGCGGCGGGCCTACGCATTACGCATACGTCACTCCTTTTATTATTTTTCCTCCCTCCCATTGTCATCCTTAATTTTTTTCGTTAACTTCTTCATATTTGACATATTATTCAATTTTGTATCTTAATTTGATACATATGCTCATAGGTACGTATTATTCTGACTAGAAATTTTTTAATAAATGGCCAGTGTCGAATACTCAATCATTACGAAATGTATCTTTTGTTGAAGTTACTAGATAAATGTATATTTAAAAAGCTTTGAATAGTTGGTACGATCATACAATTACAAGACGTCGCAAAGTCTGCGCCGGATCAATAAGTGAAACAGTGCGATACGATGCACACGATTGAGATTGAGATAACAATGTTACAACGAATATCTTTCATTGAGTTGAGTTTCGCAAAAGTAAAATTTGAGCGGATGAGAATGGAGGACGACATTGAGGAGCAGCGAGCGAGCGGACCACCGTCGGCGTCGGCGACCGCTTTGCGAGCCGTCCGAGCGTGCTGCGAGAGCGTCCCAATGTAGAGCACTATGCAATTATCATATCATAGCACTGTATACTTAGAAGACCAGCCCTATTTTTTAAATTAGGAGTGAGTGACTCATCGATAAGAGTTTTCTCTTGAAAAAATATACGTTCAAAAGAGAGCTCCTGGTATCGGGCGTCAATGTTTAAAAATACGTTTACGTGTCATAATTGCTTTGAGTAGTAGCTATTGCGCAGTAAGTGATATGTAAACAATTTGAGACAATTAAAAGAGGAGATTATTATTTACTTACCTTACCCTTGTTTAACGTGATATGTAAATAAACGCTTTTAGACATTTATTATTATACTGAAACAAAGGAAATATTATATGTGTCGACACATCCAGAAGCAGTTACCATTTTTACCTCCTCCCTCATACACTGCTCACAGTGGGCTAGCTATGTGTCTCGAAAATGCTGGTCACGGTTGCCTGTGATAATACAGTCTATCTGGTAAATTAAATACTAGCTAGATATTTTAGACTCGTTTATGCTTTTAAAGAGATCTTTAGTAGTATTTTGCTTTACTCCCTATGTTCATTGGTTTAACAAGATAAGTCTTTATGTTACATTAATACGTGCATACAAAATGGTTAATGTGCATATTAGAATGTTCTTCTGAATCCCGAATAACTCTCTATAGATAACAGAACGAGGGCATTGTCAAGAGGCCATTCATCGCTATTGAATATCAATCAATACTTGTCTGAAGATCTCTTGTTCACGCATACTTTAACAAACAACAAACAACATTGTAACTTGTGCATCGCACCTCGTACGCTCGTTGATATTTTCCAAAAATAAATATAACCCTATGCGATTTGTCATAGAGATTCATTTTGTATAAAACTTCTTCAAATGAAGGCGGCATATCATAGCACAAGATAATGTTATTCTTACTTAATCTTTTGTGTAAGTTAAAGTTTCTTTGGACCTTTCATTGAAATGTTTAGATCTATGCTAGTAATGTGATAAAAGAAAATCCTGCTATGAATGCTTTCAGTAAAGCTCTTTTAGAAATCTGATCGAAGTATATTGCAAACAATTCTTTTATTGGAGTTAATCTCATTCCGTTCGGTCTTCTTTTATTTCATCAATTACTTTTATTCGTTTTTCAAATATGATTAGAGATACTATAATTGGCAGGTATATCAATGATAAACGGCAGCTATGATGAGCGGCTGCCAGTTTACGCTCGACTTTGTAGGCAATATGAAACGTGATGGCAGGAAAGTTGCTTCGCGTCCGCACCGCGGCTCCGCCCCGTCACGTCCCGCGCCCAGTGAAGCTAAGCTTCTGTTATTTGCTGATATTACCACGAAATTGTTCGTAATCTCATTCTCAGCGGAAATTATATTTATATCGTGACTGCAGTTGTTGCTCGTAGTTTGAGTCAAAGTTTAATAAAACATGTACATATTATGAATATGATACCTTCGACTTAGATCGACGCTACCTTTATATAACCTTTTTTCACCCGGGACTCTCCGCATTAAAGTCTAAAATGGTTCTAATAGGATTTTTAATTGTTTTTTTTACGTTCTTAACTATGTTATCACATATAAATCATCGCGTTCCCGTTCCTATTTTTCACCATATTATACTATTTTCCTGTTTTTTTGTTTTGTTATTTTTTTTACATTTTCTCACCATTTAAGGGTTAAGCTACATCTATCAGCACGGAACAGCACTTTTCTTTGCTGCTATCTTTTTTGTTTGCTCACAACCGTCATTTGTTAGAGCGAGAGAGCGACTGAACGCTTCAGCATGACCTAGGTAGTAGGTCACCCCATTTCTTCCTTCTAGGGATTGAATTTTGAAAAATCTTGAAATACATTTACTCATTTACCGTCAGGAATACTCCTGCGAAGTCTCAGATAAAATGGTCTATCTTGTTTCTCCGTGCAAACTTTGAACCCCAGTTTCACCCACTTACGGGGCGAGTTTTTAAAAATCCTTTCTTAGTTCACTCCTAGACCTCATAAGACACCTATGTGCCAAATTTAAATTATTGGTTTGTATTGTGCGTTAATATTTTAAGTCGGTCGCCAATCAATAAATCATCCAGTTTCTTCTTAACCGGACCTGCGATACTACCACCGTAGCATGCGAATAGCTTGTCCAATTTTCACAAATGATATGTCAATCGATTTGTCATTATTGTCCGGGTGACACAGGTTACAATTTGTAGGTAGGTTTGCAAAAAATGTATACAAAGTGGAAGGGACATACCCGTAATAAATCGAACCAAGGGTTATACTAGATTACTATAGTATAACCCGTTTATTAAATATATTATATAATGAAATTGAAATACAGTCAAAAAATAAATAAAAAAATTGACATTCCGATACCAATTGCCCGGGCGGCTGCACACTTTTGTATGGAAATGCCGAAATTCATTTTTGTTATTAACTTTCATTTTAATTTCATTATACATAGGGCGCACTATAAGTTTCCGGAACTGGCCACTTACATAAACAATATTTAAAAATTTATTGCAACATTTGAAAATAGAACTCTTTGGCTGTAGAATGCAGTTTGTTTCATCTGACTGTCTTTTGTTTTTACCTTGTGGCGCCATTTAAAAAATTGTGTGTCTGCATCAACATGGATTTAACTCGGGAAAATTTTCGTAGTATGATTTTCTACGATTTTAAGTGTAATTTGACAGCTCAACAGAGCATCGCTCGGCTTGAAACAGCTATTGGCAATGAAGCACCATGCAAGACAACTGTTTATAGCTGGTTTGCAGAATTCAAGCGTGGTCGTATCAATCTCAGTGACGAATCTCGCGATGGTCGGCCGTCCACCGCTGTGACCAACAAAAACATCGATGCTGTGCGCCGTATGATTGAAACAGACAGGCATGTGACCTACCATGAAATTCGCGCATCCTTAGAAATAGGCATGAGTCAAATACAATTAATCCTACACAAACATTTGGGTGTGAGAAAGCTGTGCTCGCGGTGGATCCCACACAACTTGACCAAGGCTCAAAAAACGGACCGCGTCACTTGGTGCAGTGCCATGCTCACCATATTCAACGAAGGTGCGTCAAATTTGGTGTGAGACATAGTAACAGGTGACGAAACATGGATTTATTGCTACGATCCCAAAACAAAGCAGCAATCGAGCGTATGGGTCTTTCAAGATGAGCCGAAATCAACCAAAGTGGCGCGCGTGAAAAGTGCATCTAAGGGGATGATTGCTTCTTTTTTTAATAAAACTGGACACGTGGCTACTGTTGCTTTAGAGAATCGTCGTACAGTGAATAGTGACTGGTACACGACCATTTGTTTGCCGGAAGTTATTGACGTATCATCCTGCACCACGACAATGCTAGTTCTCACACGGCCAGACAGACAAAAGACTTTTTGAAGGCGAAAAATGTAGAACTCATGAGTCATCCTGCATACAGTCCCGACCTGGCACCTTGTGACTTTTTTCTGTTCCCAAAAATTAAGAACCAATTACGCGGTCAACGATTTTCATCACCAGAAGAGGCTGTCGAGGAGTATGAAAAACACGTTTCAGAGGTCACCACAGAGGAGTGGCACAAAAGTTTTCAAAACTGGTTTCATCGAATGAAAAAGTGCATAGACGCCAAGGGAGATTATTTTGAAAAGCAATAAATTAATTTTGTACCTTTAATAGTATTTTTTCATATTCATTCCGGAAACTTATAGTGCACCCCACGTACTATAGTGATCTAGAATAGCCCGTGGTTCGATTTATTACGAGTATGTCCTTTCCACGTTGTATAATGGGTGTTACATACAAAAAAAAAAACACTTTTTTTAAACGTTCTCAAAATTGTTTTAAACGTAATTCTTGTTTATATATTTAGATTGATACAGCTACTTGTACAAGTTTATTACTAAAAAGTATTAATAACTTTATAATCCTGTTATTAAAATTGCTAATAATTTGTAACTTACTCGACCATACATGATTTTATTGTAGAATCGTAAATGATGACAGAATCGAACACTTCATTATACGTTTTTTACTACGCCGTCATATGTTTATATTTTAATAAACGATGTAACGTACTCATTAAAGATCGTTTAAACCGTCGCGAGCGGCCGCCCCCGCCCGGCAGTCATCCGGGGTTGCTTGCTAGTGCTAGTGCAACTTGGGCCCTTGGCCCTTGGAGCCTCTACAGTTAAACCCTACACTATATCATCGCATCGGTCACGCGCGCCTCGCTCCAATTTTATCCCTCTATAAATGGCGCAACGATAGGAAGGGTTGGATTTTAATTACGATATTTTTCTATTATTTTCTCCGCTGTCTTAGTTCGGGACAAGGGTCATGAGATGCAATAAATTCCGTTTTTTATGAGGTCACGGTTAACCCTCTTGATAACGTTTATCGTACATCTGGTGGAAATGAAACGGCTATTGTAGTTCATGCTACAATTATTTCCGAAATCTAAACAATATTAACGTGCTATCACTAATCGTAATCATGTTTAATTCTGAACCTATACATATTTTTTAATAATAAGGAAAAACAATTTATCGAGTTTTTTTACTAATTAATATAGTATTTAAACTTTATTTACCAAAACAACATGGTACAAAAGGCGGATTTAATGCAAATAGCATTCTCTATCAGTCAACCTTCGGGATAAATAGAGAAAAAGCTCGTGGTGTATGTGTAAGAGAGAGAGTCACTTATCAAACATAAACACCCGTAAAACATTATTATAAGAGCCAATGCCGTAGTGCAGTTTTTTAGCGTTGGTTGTTGCTACTGTAGGCAGTAAATCCTCTTAACTGAAAAGGATCACATCTTTGTATCGTGAAAAAGAGGATCCGTATGTTCTCATATTCGTATATGTGTCTATAAGTAATCAAATAACGTTAGTCTATCCTAATCCGCTCTTAATGCCTTTGTCCGCCAGTTTCGTGCTCCACTACGCCCGCGCTCAAATATTTGTTCATCTTTTGTGCGTCTACTTTTATCGCGATGTAAACGCTTTTGTTAAATTTTGGAATGTTTTTTGATAAAAAACTAAACTTTTTTCGTAAAAAGGTCCAATCTGGAAGCACGTGGCCCATGATCGATCACCGACTAATGTCGACACTCATAGCGCGATGTGATTGTGACTGAGATGGATATCCTTCGTTCGTAGTTACACCCATAAAATATAAAATAAGATAAAAAAGAAATATAAGAATCGTATACATCAACTCACTGTTTTAAATGTTATCAATTACATATTTTCTCGTGCCATTAGTTTTATTTTAAGATTAAATCGATCTTTCTGAACAATACATTCGTGATCCCTAAGTGTGAACATCTGTATTTGCGTACGACGCTCCCACTCGTGAGTCGTGCACCTATCGCTGCCTGTAAAGCCGTATTCAAATAAGTTTAATCGCTTAAGTACACAAATCCATTCTCGCAACTAACGAATTATAATTATTCATAGCCGATGGCGACAGCACAATCCTTTCGATCCATCGAGCGCTGTTTGCATAAGCGTATGCGTTGAATATGATATAACATTTAAAGTATGCATGTGTAAAATATCTTTTTATGTTTGGGTTTTGATGACATTTATGACTAAGCTTTTCAATATATGTTGAAATTACCAACAATTTATCACAGATAAAACATGAGTGCTTAAAAAAATAAGTTTGTCCAAAAAGTGAGTTTCGTTCATATCGTATCATATGTAACGACATATTCAAAAGTAACTTTGTTTTAATGCATAAAGGTGAAACTATTTTATTTGATCTGATGTCCGCTGTACAGACGCAAAAATACTAAGTGTGTCAGAATAAGGAGAGAATCAAATCGACGCGCAAACTTACAAAGAGTAAGACGGTTCAATAAACAACAACAATATTAAACCCTTTGACTAGTTTTTTATTAATGTACATTGACTGAGTGATCAATAAAATTATCCGCACTCACGCTTCTCGTGCGCAATCGAACGAAAATGTTAAAGCGGGGCTCTCCATTTCGTGCACGGCGGCGCGGATCACCGTGACATGTTCTCGTGTGACAAGTCGACGTGTACTGTGTGTTCCGTCACTTGTGACAATTTGCTGCCATTGATACGTGAAAATTTTATTTAGAATTATCTATTTTTTTTCAATCACATCGCTATATGAAGGGGAGAAAATGTTAAGGTATCTCGGCCACGACCACGACCAGTGGCCGCAACAACCAGATCAAAGAAAGCACTTGAAAGTCGCGCACTTGGCCGCAACGGCCACTGGTCGCACACCGGCACGACTGGTCGTTGCGGCCAACCTATGTATAGTTTGTAATTTTGTATTTGTATTCTAACATATGTCCCACTGCTGGGCTAAAGGCTTCCCCATTTTATTCCAGAATATTGGCCGAATATTTGACAGCAGCCCAACCGTAGCTTCTGCGACAAAAATTACAGCCACGGCCACACGCTCACGGTCTAGTGTGCGAGGTGCCTAAATCAAAACGTACGATGTTTACGGATGTTAATTATATGGATGGAAATAGCTTACATGACTGTTCCAGATAATTATCAACTGCTGCCTTCGGAATATACTTGGCATCTTGAGAATCCACAAAAAGTAAGTTCTGAAGTTGTGTCTTCTGCGCGTGGACCAGTGGTGCGATTTTTCAAACGCGGAGTCACTAAACTATCGGTTTTTGTACGAAAAACTATTCGTTTAGGTGACTCCACGTTTCAAAAATGGCACTTCAGGACCTAAACAACCCTGGCGACGCGACGTAAATCAAAATAAGTTTATAGTTTGTAGGTTTATTGTACGAGTAAGTGATGCAATTTTTGTGAATAATGTATGAGCCTTAGGTTTGCCAACAAAATATATGTATGCAAGTCGTCTATGTCTTTAATTTGTATGTTTCTTAGAAATTTTTGCAGTTCAGTGTAGCATATGTGATTCTTTTTTAACTTCCGACATGTAGTCGCTGGTCTACGCTAAAAAATACGGCAATTGGTGATCAAGAGATTTCCTTTGGCTGAGTTGATCCTTATGACACAAATATAGATTCCAGAAGGGGAGCCATCTTGAAGTTTTGTTTAATGTTATGATGTCATCAATTTTTTGTAATAAAAAAAAATTACGTTTTGCGGGTATCAAATGAAAGGGCTTTATGAGCTAATTCTAAAAATATACTAATTCTTAAAACATACCACGTTTGGGCTTATGCAGCTAAATGAATTTTCATAAAACATATGTCAAATGAATCGTAATATACTCATACCTAATGTCATGGAAGCAATTTTGAAAATTGTAACAATAACTAATTTTTAAATATTTTCTTTGGTCCGAGTTCTTAGAATTAAAAGTAAATCAGAAGTGAAAAAAATTATGTAATTAATTCTTTAATATTATACTTAAATAATAATATGCTTACGACTCAAAAATTGCAATAAGAATCCATCGAGATGCGGCCATTTTTGGTGTAGAGGGTTTGTAGGGTTTTGTTTATAGCGCCATCATTTTTTTGTACGGAATTTGAAATTTTTTTCTTTAAACCCGGAGTATGGGGTATCAAATGATACCCCATACTACGGGTATCAAATGGAAGGGCTTTATGAGCTGATTTTAAAATATATTTGGTTTGTTCAGTAAACGAGTCACTGAAATGTAATGATACAATACATTTTTAGAATCAGCTCATAAAACCCTTTCATTTGAATCCCCACTCGACAGCATTTTTTTTAGTTCCATGCAAAACATTGATGACATCATAACCCCCCACTGTACAAAAATTCAAGATGACTCCCTTTCTTTAATCCATATTTGAATCATAAGGATCAACTCGGCCAAAGGAAATATCTTGATCACCAATTGTGTAGACACGCTACTAGTGATTTTGTATAGATATTGAGTATATATAACCGATCAAGTGTGAGTTGAACTCGCGATATAGTTGAACTTCCGTACCATAAATATCTACTCAATTGTAATTTACCCATATTTGAACCTTACATTTTTTATAGGTTTTGTTTCAATTTATACTTCAAAATATTAGGCTAAGTTGTTGCCATGCTGGTGTTTGTTGTCTATTTTCTTTAAAAACCTTTAAACCAACTATCCTCAAATTATAAAATAAATATATTCGAAATTCTTAAAAAGAGCCTAGGTACTTACATTGTTTTTTTTTCATATTTAACTAAACGGATCTAGTAGTTTCGAAGTAAATTGTAACAGACGGAGTAGACAGACAACGCAAGTGATTCTATAAGGATTCCGTATTTTCCTTTAGAGGTAGAAACCTTATTTTGTATCTCTTCATAATAAAATATTGTATTGCTGTAGTTAGTAAATTCTAGAACTAGTAGGTATTCCAAAAAAAAATATTATCTGGGATAAAAGAAAAAAACTTAGAATGTACCAGCTGCTTCTCGCCCCACGCGGATCATAGAAGACGATCGAGGGAATCGGTGAAAATGTGAAGGCGACGCGACTAGCAACCTATTACTATTTTGATTCCTTTTTCCACTATCTCGCTAAAAGTGGCCTTCGAATCTTGCGGCCCTGGGCTCATTAAGGGTAAAGGCCTGATAGTATGTATGTACAAGTATGTAACTTGGCGTATGTTCTCTGGGCTAGTTCAGTTAGTAAACGTGTACGTGCATATTTATAAATAAATAAAAAAACGATTTTTATAATAGGTAAGTCATGTGTTCAATGTTTTTATACTAAGTGTTCTATTTGTGTCGAGGCGTACTATATATATATATATTTATTATATTAAAAGTAAGTATTTCTTTGACGTGACTAAAGAGAAAATGTTATATCATGTCAGCGTGATAAAGAACATCTAACGATGATAAATAGCTTTTATTTACATTTTTTGTAAAAAAATATGCGCCTCTATATTATTTGTTGAGAGACAAATCATGGTAAGCATTAGACCTGAATTCCAGGATGTAGCACTACGCTTGCGCACTGCTAGTAGATTCCCTCTCCTCCCTACGATCAATATTGCCAAGAGGATAGCATAGGTCGCCCTCCCTCATTACATATATTATATTAACAAAATGTCGGGAATATACAGTAATTTAACTTTTATTTAATTTACCAATAGCGTTTATTAATATGACTGTATACTGACGTATAGCGAATGACTATGCTTTAAAGAGAAACAAAGGAGAATTTTAAAATTAAGAGCACTTTAAACAGCCAGTTTTGTTTAATTCCTTGGACTGCTAGAGGCCAGTCCCGAAAATTTTTTTTAGTTTGAATGTTTATACTTGTCAAGCATTGAAATTTAATCAAAATTGAGTGTGTAGTTTGGGGGGTAAAATCGGTTTTTAGTTTTGAAAAGTTATAACAATGATGAACGTAAGTACCTATAGTACGCAACGACAATGGGTCTAACAATAATTTTTGAAAACTATAAACCGGCTTCTCCCCCAGACTACACAACCGATTTTGATATAATTTCTATGGGACCACCTGACAAGTAAGCCCTTTAAAACAAAAAAGGTTTTACTAAATCGGTACAGGCGCCTTCAAATAATCGGTGAACATACATTAATAGCCGGCCAAGTGCGAGTCGGACTCGAGCACGAAGAATTCCGTACCATTATCATAAAAAAATCACATTTGTTTTATGGTGGCCCCTCCTTAAATATATTTTATTTTAATAATTTATTTTTAAAGTGAATATACAACTGAATATTATGTGAATATTAAAGTGTCTACATTTTGCCATTATTAATATCAAGCAAAAAACAGAAAAAAATCGCGTTGGTTTTATGGGATATTCTTATTATTCTTAGACCCTTAATTATTCATTTTGTGGCTGTGTTTAGAATTTTTTGTTATAGCGGCAACAGAAATACATCATCTGTGAAAATTTCAACTGTCTAGCTATGACGGTTCATGAGATACATACACCCTGGTGACAGACAGAAAGACGGACAGCGGAGGCTTAGTATTAGGGTCCCGTTTTTATCCTTTGGGTACGGAACATAAAATAAATATCGCGACGAATTGATAGGTAACCTCCATCTTTTTGGAAGTCGCTTAAAAATTGTAATCTTGATCTCAACACGTGTCATCAATTAAAACCAAAGGGCATTATCGTCGTCATGGAAATGAAAGGAACAAAACATCATTAACTTGAAGTTATTATTTTTTTATAAGTAAATATGGCTGACTAGAGTAGGATAGAGCAAACATGACAGTTGAGAGTTACAATTCAAATATCAAAGTTGATTTTTAATGTTTTTAACCCTTTAAGTGGACATTCTAAACCTTATCGAGCAAGGTCCGTAGTTTTTTTAAGTTAAAAATTTTAAATGTAATATTTTACGTAGAGGTAAAATTATAATTTTTCGATAAAATTCGGTAACATTTTATTTTATTTTTTATTCTTATTTTATTAATAAAGGTACGCTTACAACGTTACATACATATTGATTTAGAAATTATCATACACAGTTAGAGCTTTATATGTAGACATAAATTAATAGCATACACATCATATGTGCAAATGAGATTTACTAATAAAAAAGGAGTAGTAGAAAAGATTGTATTAATAGTCATTATTTTATTTATCGTATTGAACGAGACACTCGCTTTGGGTAAATGACAATTTGCTTAGATTTAACATTCTACGAAAAGTGCAGTATAAGTATACCACAGTTTCTATCAATTTCAATCGCCACCCTTAGTATAAAATGGAATGTTTAACTTTTAGATTAAGTTGTATTCACACGTCGTACATGCAGGGTGACAAAAAAGAATATTTGACTAAATCGGTAATATATGGAGCGATAAGGTACCGGCATTAATCATCAGACACGCGTGAAATCAAATTACCGTTTACTAGTCGCAGTTCGCAGGGTATCGAAAGGGTTGTCGCTTTGCGTGACCACTGCAATCCCTGCTAATAAAATTGTACGCTGTCCTTTTTCCCCACACACTATTTGTAAAAGAAAAAAGGGGACGTGTATACTCGAATATACCACAAAATGGAAATTGCACAAATCAAAAATGCAAACAAATACGGTCATGAAATTGGGATTTTGTAGGCGATAAAATAAGGTTATTATATTATAGGCAGTGAAATGTCACGCTACGGTCAGTAATCCCCTTGTTGTTGAAAAGCAATAACATTGCTTTTCCCAAAAGATTGTGGGAATTATGGCTGCAGTAAGAAGTGGATTGCCAATTTAATATAACGCAACCATTTTTAGGGTTTCATACCCAAAGGTTAAAATCGGGACCCTATTACTAAGACTCCAACTGTCCGTCTGTCTGTCTGTCATCAAGCTGTGTCTCATAAACCATGACAGGTAGAAGTTAAAATTTTCACAGATGATAAACAACAAATAGGTACTAAAGCAGAATAAAATAAATATTTAAGTGGGATTTCCATTCATCACACGTGATTTTTTATAGATAATGGTACGGTACCCTTAGTGTGCGAGTCCGACTCGCTTAGCCGGTTTTAAATATTATCTTTTGACTTTCAATACTGCCCTAAAATTGTAATATTTGACATCTTTTCTGATTTTCTTTATATTTCATGGATGTTGAAATTGGTATGGTCTCAGACGATCAGACCACAATGAAGAAATGCGAAAGATGTCATTTATATAATCAGAAATTATAACTGTATAAATAAGCAAGGTATTGAAAAGTATCAAGGTAGGTGGTTAGGCGCTCTTCAAAATTGATAATGGACAATGAATCTCATTACTATTTGTGTTTAAAATAAATTTGAAAGAATTTAATCTATTCAGTATTGACAGCGTAATAACAGGCGTTATTCTAGTACAAAAGTAGTTTGAAAATCAGTGTATTCATGTCAAGCATTAATCTCGCGATTGACTTTTGTGAGCGGGGATCGGATATTAATTAGAGCGAATGGTCCCGGCCGGCCTGCTGCCGGGGCGGACGTGCCGCCACAATGCCGTGATTGACACAAATTACCTTTGATCGAAAACCAGCAGTTGGCGTAGACGATTTGTTGGCATGTGCTAGATGAACGTAACGCAAAGCTATTTAGATAAAAAATATTTTGTTGGTAAAATCGATTTCATGAGATTTTGTAGTTTAGTACGTCATGATATCCAGTTAGCAAAATTCTTCTGTCGCAAGTTCGCGACTGCAAAGAATGGTTTCAATGGCGACCGAAAAGGTCAATTTAACGTACCTTAATATTTGTAAAAAATAGGAACATTGATTCACTGAAGTCCCAGCTATTCGCAAAAGGGTTAAAAATAGAATAAATTTTGCTCAGTTTAAAATTTAATTGTATTTTAATCCCGGCGATAAACGTCAATCAAGTCTGTGTGCCTGTGATACATGTATCAAGAGCCGAGCTCTCGGCGGCGCGCCCCCGTCCGACGCCATTCAAAAAGGATTTCAGGCAAGGGTGAAATTAAAATGTCAAAATAGTAGCGGTGCGACGGTGTATTTGTCTCCGGCTTTATCTGGAACAATGTATACTTATATTCAAACTACGACTCGCTTGAAAAACGATACCGTTTAAGCCCTTTATTCATTCAAAATCAAACTGCTAAAGAATGGCATCTTACCTGCCTAATAAAACATTTGATATTTTTTTTTTTATAAACAAATACTTTTAACACATTTAGGTAAGCTTCGCAACGAATACAACAATTTCAAATTTGGTGCTTCTTAATAACCGACAATTTTTTCTTTATGAAAGACATAAACGCGCCTAATTTTGCCAAGATCATTTCTGTCAGTTATTTGAGTATAATTTTTGCAGAATGAAAATTAAGAACACAACGCAATTAATGTCTAACAGAAAAAATCTTATAATATTTTCTAATAATGCTATATATTAATAAAAATATTCAATTTAGATATTACAAAAATTTTCGCTACATTCCTTGAATTTCTTTCAACTATTGTATTCGCGTTGCATTATTTGTTTGTATGCTCAAAAGGCCTGAGTGGGCACAGCGAGGGTTCAGAGGGCAAATAAATAATTACACGCATTCTGCAGATTGTTGCCCCTCTCCGCTCCTACGGAAAGAGCGGCTGTTCCATGCACTCAACGAAAACTTGTTCATCCGTTTTTATTGAATTATACTTAGTTTTTAAGTCTATTATCAAACATATTTTGAAATTTTTGAAGTAAATGCATATGTGAAATATTCAAATTGGTACTACATGTAGTTCATATGAACTTTGACTGCCTCCGTGATCCAGTGGTCAAGGTTCGATTAGAGTGGAGGTCATGGGTTCGAATCCCACTGGGAAACATACTTTGTGAAAAGTTGCTTCCAGTCTGGTTGGATATTGCAGGCTTGAATCACCTGATTATCCGAAAGGAAATCCAGGACTCTGTGTTTCGAAGGCACTTATAAACTGTGGGTTCCAAACGCCATCTAGCGTTTGCTCATCAAACCTATCCAAGGATCGATTCTGGTTTACCCTTCGGGTTGCGGCGGTTAGACGGCAGTCGCTCTGTGTGAAAATCAGTAACCACGTCAAATCTCCTTGGTTTGACAGCGGGCTCTGAAGCGTTACTGCTGAGGATGCAATGGGAAAATACGCTCAGATGATGATGATGATGATGATTTAGTTCATAAGAACTGAATACTTTTTAAAATATTATAATGTAGAGATTCGTGATGATTCATGACGCCGATTTTAAACAAGGTCTAACAAAATATACTGACACTTATACTTAAGGATGAATTAGGTCCATGGCACTAAAATCATGGCACTAAAATTTAAAAAATATATATAAGTCGTCAAATACATGTTGACCAATCAGCTGATACGAGTTTCTATGGGAAGAATAAAATAATTTTCTTATTTCGATATAGTTACATAATATGTTCTTTGGGTAAAGTTGCTCAGAGTGGATCAACCTATAATCTAGTTTTAGTATGTTTTGTCAGAAGTTATATTATTTATCAATACAGGAAATTGACAGGAATCAAAGAATGTGCCAGTTCTTATTTAAAAATTTTGTATCAGCATTTGATAAATACTTATGACTACTATTAGAAGTGCTTTTTACGATTTATTTGTAAATATAAAGTTGACAAAATAAAAATAATCCAACATCTGCAACATCATAATGTGACAAATTAATAGTATTTGTAGAATATGCAATGAGGTTGGGGCTAGCACGGCGGGCCCGCGCCGCGTCCTCGCTGTGAGCCCCGCGGCGCGCGCCTCATGCTGCGCCGTCGGCACACAGAACTCTAATTGACACACTAAAATACGTCATCAAGCTCAAAAGCGTTTATTATCCAGGGTCCTTTTTATTATTACTCATTCCCCGTTACATTTGTAATGACGTGTCGCCAACAAAATTACCCTAAAACTTTCTAGTTGGTAGTGGTATAAGCAAGGACTATCATTATTTTTATGTAAAAAAAAAAACGAAAACTGAAATGATTATTCAAAATAATAAAAAAATACTTTAGTACATCATCACTTAATGAAATAAATATAGGTAAGTATTCGTACAGTATGTATCAGTTAACGAAAGCTTCTGACCTTATTCAATCACATATTTTCGGTTGTGTCGCATTTAAAGAAACATCAAAGAAAAATTGCCTACAATAAAATAATATTTTGAGCAGTGTTATTCTCGCTTTCTTCTGTTGCCTAAATATTTTGTTGTATTATATTTTGCGTGTTTTGTTTGTCTTAATTCGGATCTTTACAACCTGTAATCTACAACGTACAACAAATAATTTATTTCTTCCTTGAATTTTATTACGCTTTTAACAAAAGGTGTTCACAAAACCGTTTTTTTTTACAGCTTACAATCACCTATAGCCGAAAAAGCAATTATGATTTTGTTCGAAGTCGCTACTATTAACGTCGCAGCTACCTGCTGGGCTGCTCTATAATTACGATGTGAGTGACATTTCAAAGCTTTTGAAAACGATAACACGGAAGCTGCGACGAAAACTTAAAAAACTTAGTACGCATTGTTACAGTAATGCATTTGCGAGTAAATATTGAGGAGGCACAAAGCGGGGTCCGACAACCCTTAAATATAGTCCACAGGGTGCCATTAGAGCAGCTCAAAGAGTTGGGAGTCGCCGACTGAGCTCCGGCGACTTTGTAAATCTAATTAAAATATCAATATGTTAGCTGCACTCCGTGTCGACAATTTGATTTCACGCCTTACGCCCTCGCTCCAGCCCTGCCACCTCATTAATGTTAAAATATTGTTTCTGCTTGTTATTATGTCTAAAGTATATTTATTGCTTTCTCATAATTATAAACATTAAATATATTCTGAAGCCAACGATTTAACAGAAATATAAAATTATTGACTTGAAAGGAAAAGCAAAATTCCACGAAGAGCATCGATTATTTATGTACGGCCGTCGTGATATGTTTAATAGAAACACAATAAAGTCAACGACTCGTCTATGACACTGTCATACATTCTTGTCGAGCGGCGTGAAAGAGCCGGTCTGTCGACGCGCAATCCAAACTACCCTTATTTTTTCTTTAGTATAATAGATTCCAGGTAGCTACACAAACAGCTTTATAAACGTGACATGTCAATCGATTTCTTTTTCAATGTCGCAAATTCGCACAAATCAAACATCGGAGTGTTAAAAATTTCTAATAACAAAAGGGATTTAAAGTCGGTCGACGGGTGCCCATAGGAGAGGTATTGTGCCCGGGTCGCCCGGAATCATTAGTTAGCGATGTCACGTCGGATCCATTTCAAAAGTCGTCAATACTCGCCGTTTACAAGAAGGTAGAAGCGTAAACATCTTTGAGTGTTATTTATAGTTTCCTTACAAGCATTTGCACCGTATCAATAAATAAATCAATTCAAAGTTGTTTGTATTTCTTTTGCACCTGTGTTTGTTTGAGTTGCAGGCGAATTGGCAAGTGGCAGTATCTTTTAGGTTTAAATAAGCTTCTTCCATCGAATTGACAACATTGCTTTGCATACTAGATTTATTAAAATCAGCACCCTGCCAGCACTAAACAACAAATGTTACAATGCACGGCTGGAGCAATATTTCATCGCGACATTCTCGCAAAAACTTGAACCCTTTTTTGTTTTCTATTACAATTGTCACCCTTTCACTTCCATTTCAATTAAATAATGTCTGGTCATTTGGGGCGGGCGGTGCAGCTCAGTATCGGGAACCGGCACTGTTCGGGACTGCGTTGCGCAGTGTTCAGTGTCGTGTTCGCGCCTCCCTGCAACCCCTTGGTGCAAAGTGCGCGTCATCCTGTGAGCACATTAATCACTTCCATTATTAAACGTATTATTGTGTTCATTTGAAGATAACGTTTCATAAACGGTGCCATCCGCTCCTAACAAAATAAGCTTCTGTAATAACGTGTAAGCATTCTGCTCGGAAAGTCTGTAGTAAAAAACGTTGATTAATGATTCTTTATATTACTTATATCACATCGATAATAACAAATCCGCTAACGCCTTCGACGCGCGTGATTTACAGCGTACTTTCCATTTGTAAAAAGTATTAGATACAGTTCTCTAAGAACTAAAAACCTATGACTGTTATATCTACAAGATAGTAAAAACCCATGTTAAATAGTAGGTCTTGCTCATGCGTAAGACGAGATGTGGAATACAGGACAGGTTATGTTTGTGACGGGTAAGGCGCGTTGGAGTCGTCACCGCGCGCCGCCGGCGCCGCCGGCGCGGGGCCAGCCGGTGACGCGGACGCACACCTTCCAAGTAGTCACGGAGACGGAATTTCCAATCTTGCCCACTATGACGAAAATGACGCAACCTTGATCGACGAGATCTATGTATGTCAAGTTGCCGACGCAAACCAACTTACTTCTTAGAACATCGTAAAAGCCAACGCGTCTATAATGTTGTAAGTAAGGTACCATTTTCCTTGTTTACTCTTACATCAACATTATAGGTATACAAATTCAGTAATCATTATTTGTTGCATACATTTATTTTATTCGGGTTTTCCTAAATTTATTTAAATATAGCTTAACAACGGGACGGGAATTCCCAAACAACACAAAACAAATATCCTTATAAGAATTTAAGTTTTATAGTAATATTTCATAATAACATTTTTTTTCATAAGTATTAGGTATTACTGCATATGCAAGCCCTATCCTTTCTATATTGATGGAGTGAATTATGTTTAGTGCGAATACACTTTGCGTTATTTACTTATGTACTTACTTACATGTAAAGTTTCATTCTTTTTATAATCTAGATTTTATATAATCTAGAAATATATGTAAAATAACCGAATTGACGACCTCCGTGGCGTAATGGTCAACACGCTTAACTGCCAATCTGGAGGTTCTGGGTTCGATCCCCAGCCAGAGCAAGTTGGAAAATGTCTTGTGTGTTTATCTATATATGTTTTTATCATAAAATATAGTATCGTTGGGTTGGTATCTCATAACACAAGCTTAAGCTTACTTTGGGGCCAGCTCAATCTGTGTGATTTGTCCTTATATATTTATTTATCAACCCGATAAAAATAAAGGACATGGTTATTTTATTACAATATGTAATTGATGACGTTGATCGACATTTTACACTGGCTGCTTCAAACCGGTTTCCCGCCATATTACGAGTATCTACATAATTGTTCCACTCGATACACCGCTAGCATTAATGATAATATAAAATGACTCATTGGCAGTAACCGGAGTTTAATGCAATTTGAGAACTTTCGATTGCCTATACTTTGATGACTTTGATTAGGTAGGTAAATATATGAGTATAATGTATTAAGTAGGTACTTAATATTTTTGAACATAATATTTCCGAGTTATTCAATGTAGGTTAGGGAAAAAATTGGGATACCGCTATTTGGGTCTGTCCCTTTACACAATAACAATAGTGCAAGTTACCAGTCCATAAAACAATGGCTTCAATAGGTGCCGATCCCGGATCCGGTCAAACTCGTCCGTAACTAAGTCCGCAGTTTGGGCGTTTACAGTTTAACAAAGGCTAATTTTGTTGCATTTTATTGCTTTGAAATAGGATCAGCGGCCATTATAGGGACTTTTTGCCACGCCTTTTATTAGGGTGTCGTCCGAAGGCCACGCGGCAAAGACAAAGCTCCGGCTGGATCACCAGCATAAACAATCTTTGACGGCTTCTTTGCTCGTTTATGGTTATGACCGACCAGCCGTCTGTTTCCCCGATCTCTACAACCAATATTCAACGACATTATTACAATGCTTCGCCAAATTCAATAATTAGACTCTTAGCGCATTCCCAGTCCAAACCTATTTAGTTAGATTTACAATTCAATATCTTTTTTTGCTTTCAATGACGCGGAAAAGAAAAGGAGAAACAAATTAGTTAACAAACATGTTTTACTTCAAAGGGTAGCCGAAACAAAACATTGTAACAAATTACTCAACTGCCCGAATGTGCCTCACATTAAAATATATGTTAATGGGAACATGTTACCCTTTCTGTACGTTATCTTTTATTGTTTTATTCAGGGGTCAATGTGTACTTTTTGCTTTACTACTATGAATAGAATGAATCAATTAATTAAATGTCTCAACGGTCATTGTCGCTGAGCAAATATGGAAATGAACCGGTACGCAACAATGCTTTGATTTATGGTGGCCATAAAAAGTGTACACACGAGGTGAGAACTACAAAATATTTGTTTGACTGATAGTTTTGGTGTCTAAACAATAGCAGTGACGCCTTATACTTAATAAAAATTACGACAGTAATTCCGGTGATAACTGGGTCAGAAAAATGTTATTCTAATGACTACTTATTTACTCCGTCAGGTATAACTATGTTTATGTTTTTTTTTTTTAACACAAATTAAAAAATATGACAATATTACAACTAACGATAACGTAAATATCTACTTACTTAATTAAAAATTAAATTAAAACCTAACCGCACAGTAAGTTCTCGTACTCACGTATTCGAAACTCAGAAAAGAAATTCAAAAAAATATTTATTTTATGTAGTTAGCGCTATGGTTTAATTTAGCTCGCGTCATAACTCCTCAACTCTTCGTTAAGATAACTAGACATCCATTGCAAGCCAATTTTATTCTTATTACCTACACTGGACAACCGATTCATGTAACTGAATTTTCCTCTTCGAAGTGGTCGCCGCGCGCATAGTAATAATGTACTTAGGTATATTTTCGATACATAATCAGAGCCCGGGGTCCGCTACCTAACCAAGGAGATTTGACGAAGTTACTGTTTTTTATGTAATTGATGTTTAATTTATATACGAATCATCCAATTAAGAAAAATCCCAAAGATTGAGAATATTCCGATGTGGGGACTTGTGATTAACCGTCAGTTTTTAAAAATAATTAAGTGCCTACTAGTTTGATTACCTTTTTGCACCACCTCGCCCACTCTCTCTCATCTCAGCGTTTTCCCAGTTGCGTCCTCAGCTGCAAGCTGAGAAGCCCGGGGTCCGCTTTCCGACTTTTTCTTCTTCACTTTGCACGGTCTTGAGCATCCTTGGTTGTAAGACGATTAGCACGCATATCATCTTTGACGACGTCAAGCCAGCACTTCTTCGGTCTACCCCGCCTGCCGGGCCCCGGCTTAGGCGGCATGACTATACATTTGTTTCCCACGTAGCTTGCCGGCTTTCGTAGGACGTGACCGTACCAGCGTAGGCGACTTTCCTGCAGTTTGTCCGCTATGTCACGGACATGAAGACTGCCGCGGATGCGGGTGTTTCTAACACGATCTTTCCGTGACACTCCGCATATCCAACGCAGCATTTACATCTCCGTGACACGCAACTCCTGCTTGTGCCGCTCAAGCAAAGGCCACGCTTCACTCCCATATAAAAGGACAGGTCTAATGATGGATTTGTAGACCTGTCCCTTCAACCTAACCGGCATTTTGGGGTCACAAATGACACCAGTCACCTCTCGCCACTTTACCCATGCGGTAGATATACGGGCCTTGACGTCGGCATCGATGTCTCCGGACGCGTGAAGTACAGATCCCAAGTATTTAAACTGGTCCGTACGCTTGACCAAGTCTTCGCCTATGCGTACGGGTGGGGGATCTGTAGCATTGCAAGCCATATATTCCTAACTATAGCAGTCCTAACTATGGACTCGGAATCGCGGTACATATCGCGGATTATGTCAGTATAGATCTCTGGCACCCCTTTGGCCCTCAGAGCCCACCAGATCATCTCTCGAGGAACACAGTCAAAGGCCTTCTCCATATCCAAAAACAGGAAATGGAGAGGCGTATTCTTTGCCCTGTATTTCTCCATGATGACTCTTAGGGCAAAGATAGGGTCTGTAGTGCCTAGGCCGGGGCGAAATCCATACTGACACTCCGAGACTGTACACTCCTGTCGGATCCGAGAGTCTATTATCCTCTCAAAGAGCTTCATGGTGTGGGACATGACCTTTATACCGCGGTAGTTGCTGCACTCTTGCACCGATTCCTTTCCTTTAAAGACTGGAGTAATAATACTCAGCCTCCATTGGTCAGGGATTTTACCGGTGAAGAATATGCGGTTAAAAAGGTTTGTTAAGATGTCCACACCATGGGAACCCATAGCCTTCCAGGCTTCGATGGACACTCCATCGGCTCCGACAGCTTTCCGGTCCTTCATGCAGCGAAGAGCTAAATGGACTTCCTCAGGCGTTATTGGTGGCACTAATCCTTGATTTGGAGGGAGGTCCGGTGGCTGCACCTCTTTATGCTGCTGGTTCAGTAGCTCGTGAAAATATGAGCGCCATCTCTCCTTCACCGCGAGGTCTTCGCATAAAAGGTTGCAGTTAGGGTCTTTAACACAGCGGCACTTGG
Organism: Acrobasis suavella; assembly: GCA_943193695.1. Classification (NCBI taxonomy): domain Eukaryota; kingdom Metazoa; phylum Arthropoda; class Insecta; order Lepidoptera; family Pyralidae; genus Acrobasis; species Acrobasis suavella. The sequence goes on from OW971929.1 coordinate 13,666,038, forward strand.
AGATATCCTGTGCCGCTTTGACCCTGAAACGTGCCAACTTATAGATAAGCTTCTGCCCCTCAGGCGACTCCAATCTATCGTTTAATGGATGTACGTGGTTACGCCTGGCCCGGGCAACGGCTTTCTTAGTGGCCCGTTTTGCAACCCTGTATGCGTCGTGGTCTTCAGGAGATCCGGACGCTTGCCACGTTTTAAAGAGTGCTTTCTTCACCCTTGTCTCCCTCTGGACTGTGTCGTTCCACCACCAAGTTTCCTTGTCACACTTGCGTCCACCCTTTGACATACCCAGCACTGCCTTCGCCACACCAGTGATGGCTCCCTGAATCCTGTCCCAGTGAAGCTGGATTGGTTCGCCATCGGTTTTAAAACTGTTTTTCGTTTTAAAACTAGACGGACTATTCGTAATAATTTCAAAGGTTACTCATAAAATAGTGTAAAGGTCTTTCTAGACATTTATACAAATCAAATTTTTAATTATCACATTATTTAGTTTTAAACAATTTATTTCAAATGAGGGCGCCACTTGAGCTACCACTTCGTCTTAAGTTGAAGAATATAAAGTTAACGCGTAACTTCGAAAATCAGTGTGGGCCAACACGCTGTAGTTATTTATTTATTTGATAGAAAGAGTAATATGACAATGGAAAATCACATTTGCAAATCATACTGTTAGTTACTTTTGTTTTTTCCTTTTACATAATATTAAGTATATTCTTACAAAATAAATAATTTATTATTATCATACACTATCATACACCTAGTCTTTTTAGGATTCTATAACCAAATTGTGCCAACGGGACCTCATTACTGAAATCCCGCTGTCAGTCCGTCTATCTGTCTGTTCGTCCGTCTGTTACAGGGCTCTATCTCTTGAACCGTAATAGCTAGACACTTAAACTTTTCACCAATTACTTATTATTTATTTATTTAAACTTTAATGCACAATTTAAAAAAAATGTACAAGAGGCGGACCTAATGCCATATGGTATTCTCTCCCGGTCAACCATTAGACCAAGCGGAAAATATGTATGGCTGGCGTGATGAAATTCATAATTTAGTAAACAATAATAAAGTATAAATATCTACATAAGTACATATAGAAAAATAAACTATAAAACATATAATATATATCAACATACATAAAATGCAATATATACATATTAATAAATATATATGTAATATACATACAAATGAATACATATATCAGGATGATTGAGGCTAGGACTGCTGTAGAAACAATTTATGTACCGCTCGTTTGAAAGCCAAACGACTAGGAGCTCTTCTTATAGATTCCGGAAGGGCATTCCATAGCAGGATAGCCTGGACTTGGAAAGACTTGCCCATGAAGGAAGTGCGATGAGGAGGGATATTAAGGATGGAAATGCTTGAGGAGCGAAGTGTGCGAGAGTGAGTGGAACTGAGAAGGTTAAATTTAGATTTAAGATAGTTAGGGGAGTGCGGGTTATTCAAGATAGAAAAAAGCATAGAGAGTATTTTAGTGTTACGACGTAAGGGGATAGGGAGCCATCCTAACTGAAAGCGAAATGAAGAGACGTGATCAAATTTACGAATATTGAAAATAAATGTGATGCAGTTATTGGCCAAACGATCCAATTTGTTTAGGAGAACTTATTTATTTTATTACTAGTAATGCCACGAATACGAATATTTGTATTTGCCGAATAGTTAGTATCTACCAAATATTCGTATTCGCCAAAATAGTCACGAATATTAATAACGGCCAAGTATGCGTCGAGCCACACGCGGTGTAGGGTTCCATAGTTGCGAATGCCCACTCTAAGTTCACTCCTCACGGTTTAACGACAAAAAACGCCTTAAAGACGAATATTGAAATGTATGAAATTTTCATATCCCGGGTACTTACATTTTATTTGTTAGTTGAATATAACTCTTTAATTTGTAAACCCTACTTAGCTCTAATAGTTTTCCTTTAAACGTCGTTATATATAGGTAGGTACTACTGTAATTATTTTTACACGTGTCCATACAACAACCGATACAACGACATATTATATTTCCGTTACATTAAAAAACTTTATTTTTCTTTAAAGTTGTCTACTGTCGCCTCAGAAAGATAATTTTTGACCACTGGGAATTTACTAACAGGAAAAGGAAATCGCCTAATGCCTGAGAAGTTGCAAATATTGTACATTAAAACAAAAATTTGTCAGGGTTAAATTACAAAATCACTTAGTAAAAAAAATATACAGTCGAACGTATAACCTCCTCCTTTTTTGAAGTCGGTTAAAAAAAACTGTGGTGTATTATTTATTATTTTGTTGAATTATTCATATTTGTATTCGCCGATATTCGTATTCGTACTTATTTGTATTCGTTTCATCACTACTTATAACTGTAGCCGCTGCAATAACAACAAACACCTACTGAAAATAAGATAAATTTAAAATTAAAGGGGGCCGTCATACAAGTAACGTAGTTTTTAAGCATTTTTAGGGTTCCGTACAAAAAATAAAAAAAAAGCCCTTACTCCATTAAAATATTATTAGTGGGTATAATGTTCTTTGCCATGGCCCTAATTCTAATTCCTTTTACAAAACCTACTCATGTATGTCACTCACTAAATCAAATAAATCTAAACTAAAGAAAGATCAAGTATAAAAATATAGGAATATGAAAAATATATACACAGTGATAAGTTTGTTACTATCACATATAGTGGCACGGGCGGTGGAATATGGTAGAACAAACGCATATCATAAATGACTTTTACCACTGACAAATATAGGGTATACTATGAATATAATTTAATAGTTCGAATGTCGAACTTTTATATTCTGTGCCTTTTTTTTTGTATACATTACCAGTAAATGTTTTTATGTACTAAAGTTAGTCGTTTATGCAACTATAAATTTTAAGTCCTTCATCTACAATTTTCAAAATGAAATAGCTTTAAAACTTCAAGTAAAAGGTATAAAGTATTATATATTTTTGGAAAGCTTATCTATCGCAGATTTCAAAAAAATATTACATATTTTTTTATTTAAATATATAAATATATAAAAGTGTTAATCATCACATTGAGGAAAAAAACGGTATCTTTAAATTTCGTTGAAGGTTTTACCACTTACCCACGTTTGCCCACGCTTTGAAATTATTATTAGTTTATAGTATAGGGACTCCTTAAAAACATATAAAAATAAAAGCTGCTACTTCCTGCCAATCACGGAGAAAAGTTAAATTATCTACGAAGAGTATGGGAACAAAATCACTATCAGTTGCGGTTTCATAGGTTGACGAGTCTTATCAATACTTTGTGGTATATTTATCAATTAAATTTATATGCTATTGTTAAGTTTTATCATTTTTTGTTTCATTTCCTGTGAGAAAATAGATATTTGAAATAATTCACACGTTGTAAAATAATATATATAGAGCAGAAAAAAAAATTCTCCATTATTAATTCAGTCTACGTTTCGCAAAGTTCGACTATTTTATTTTAAATGTCTACTTTTAAATGTTCTAAACGAGAAGGCGGAAAAACAACTGCGGCACTCTCAACATATTTAAAAGAAAAACAAGTTTCTGAAGACAACATATGCTTTATTATTGGTGATATTCAAAGGCATTTATCCTTTGTTTAACAAGCGCTGGCAAGAATCAAGACGAAATAAGGATTTATTTTTAAGAAATAACACCAATTGGTTGGATTCCGAATATTCCGTGATCATACCGGCATCAGAAAACGTGACCGACGACTCTACACCGTCTAATTCTTCTGGGAAACGAGGAAGACCATGTGTGTCATATGGAGACTCTTCAGAATCGAGCAAAAAAAGAAAAAATGCTATTTTGCTAAATGACGATGGTATAGATTACATTCTTGATGGATATCTTCAGGGATTGCGTTCTATAGGAGAAGGAACTGAAGCCAAACTAGTTGAAGAACTAAGGTTGGCTGATGCCGAAAAGAAACTTTTAATCATGAATCAGTTTTATAATACAAACATAATTAAAGCGCTAACAGATCAAGAACCGCTAAGTGTTTTCATCGACTTGGAATTAACAAAAGCACAATATCTCTATCTCAGGAATGTTACAGATGAAAAAAACAGTCTTATATTTCCACCATATTATAAAATAGAGGAAATGAAGCAGAGATGCTACCCACCACCTTCGACAATCGATATTACGAATACCTATGACCTATTAGATCACACTGTAGCTAGAATTTTATGTATAGATTCAGTTTACAAGAATGGACAAAAACATTTACTATTATACAGTAAATGGGGTTGTGATGGGTCATCTGGACAAAGCAAATACAACCAACCACTTCCAGAGGAGTCTGAACTAATTTCGGATGCAAATTTATTTATAACTTCTTTGTTGCCCATCAGATTAATTGATCAGGAGTCTGGTGACATCCTCTGGCAAAATCCAGTACCTTCATCTGTTCGTTTTTGTCGGCCTATATCAATAGAATTTCCCAAAGAAACCCCTGAAAAAACTAAATCTGTTATTGATGAAATAAAAAATCAAATACAAAATTTGGTTCCATCAATAATAAATAAAGAAGGCTTGGGAGTTCAAGTTAAACATGAACTTTATTTGACAATGATAGATGGAAAAGTGGCACAAGTTTTAACTGATACGCCTTCTAGTTCTACATGTACCATATGCGGAGCTACTCCCAAACAAATGAATGATTTAGCGAAAGTAACAGCCAGGCCTGAAAATAAAAATGCTTATCAATACGGACTATCCACTTTACATGCCTGGATTCGTTGCATGGAACTGATATTGCATGTATCATATAATCTATTTTTCCAAACGTGGTCTGCCACAAGCGAAGAAAAAAAAGGCTCAAGCAAGAAAAGAAAATTCAAGTGCAAAAGCAATTTCGTGAAGAGTTGGGATTACACATTGATAAACCACGTCAGGGAACGGGAAACAGCAATGATGGCAATACAGCCAGAAGGTTTTTTTACAATGCATCATGTTCTGCTGACATCACAGCAGTTGACGTTGATTTGATTACACGGTTATACATAATTTTGCAAGCTTTGTCGTCTGGTGTAATGATAGATGCTAAGAAATTTGGTGATTATGCTTTGGAAACTGCAAGAATATATGTGTGTAAATATAGTTGGTATTATATGCCATCATCTGTCCACAAAATTTTAATTCACGGAGAGAGTATTATAAACAATTTCGCAGTATTACCAATTGGACAGCTTTCTGAAGATGCACAAGAATCCCGTAATAAGGATTATAAAAAATTTCGCCTTCATCATTCCCGGAAATGCTTTCGAAGAGCAACAAATGAAGATGTGTTTCATACGCTACTTTATACATCTGATCCTTATATAACGAGCATAAGAAAACCATATGTAAAAAATGTAAAGGATCTAGATGAAGATACTCTACATCTTCTCAAAGTTCACGAACTCATTTCAGATCCTGAAGCTCGCCAGGTGTAAGTGGTGAAGTGCAAATTATGTCTATTAGAATTTTTAAAATAACAATTATAAATTGAATATAATTTACCTAATATTTCGGCAACTTTCTTCATAATTTTGATTACTTTTTGTATTTAGCGTTGTATGCGTAATATATACCTATATGTGCTATAACTTGTATTTTTTTAATTTTTATCATTGTAATATAGTTATCTTAACTGTTTACCTAACTAGTTTTAAGAAATATATATTCATACAAAATGTTTAAAAAATTGTGTCATCAAATATCTATATACCATTAATTTATATTGTGACTTTTCATTATTTAAAAATAAATAATGCGTTATCTATTTAAACGAAAGTAACATATATAAAACCTTATATATCACTTTATATTACTGCAAAATTTCATAGTTTTATCTTTAAAATAGACGGATTTACAGATTTTTGATCCAAAACGGACCCATATTTTCCACTGTGGCGAGCGTGGGCGTGAGAGAACTCTTGTGGGAATGTTCGCAACTGCTACTCGCGCAAGCTGCTTATCTTTACCTCATTCTATTTTTATCCTATGTTTAACATGCACTTAAATGTTCTATATACCTACATTACATACAGTAAATTATTTCATTTTAAAAAAATAACACAAAGTAAGTAATTTTAGTCTCATCCTAAGTATAGTGGAACGACAACATATATTTAAGTTTCTCAACGTTATCAAATACATACGTAATAGGAAATCTAAAAATATTACAAAAAGATTTAAAAGAGTACACATTTTTATATCGATACGTGATTTGTAAAATATTTTACTTGTTTCGTCCAGCGCCACGTGTGCGACAACTGATTGCAAAGCCCTGGCGCAGGCCGGGCTCACGCAAGATCAAACACCACTCGGTCTGCCACGTGGCGATGTCCACTTCAATGGTGAGATACGTGACGATACCAACATTATCAGACATTAGTAATATGCAACTAAATCGAGGTATGTAGGTATACTATACTAGCACACCCACTATGTTAGAAGAATCGAAGAGGTAAGCTTCAAGTTGGTGACGTGACATTGTATTACTATAGCACTAAACTCATTTTTAACGGGTTCCTTGGCCATACTTATTAGTATAGATTTAAGTTTTTCTTATTAAATATAACATCGGTGTCTCTTCTATAAAAAACACAAAAATCATTGCCGATTTTTCACATAGAAGTTTCCTTTCTTCTTGGGTACGTATGAGAACAAGTAGAATTAAAACATCACAGTTAAGGGGCTACCTGAATGTCTCGGCGTCCAGTTCTGCCCCTATTTGAAATAATTCAATTGAAATAAAAAAGAATATCATTTAAGATTTTGTCTTAATCAGACCTTAGATAACCCTTCAAACAATTTTATGAACTACTGTGTACAGTTTTAAGTGAGAACGTGAAGCTTTTCTACAAACATTAGCGAAAGACGGCCACTTTTGGCTAATGTGAATAGCAAACATGAACAGTACAACATAAGTAAATTTTGTAGTTCGGCCCGAACTGTGAACCCATATCTCAGCAACCCCTACATCGATTTGGCCCATTCGAATTTGAAAATTACGCGCCTGGTCATTATTTGTTTAGATTTTTAGATAATACATGTGTAGATGTTGTGAAATTATGTTTTATGAACTTCGGAAAAATACTCATTTAGATCAACCAACCAATAGGCATTGTAATTTTAGGGGTTTTGAACTTCGTTATTTTAACTGTTGATGTTTTAATTTTACATTTCCTAATACATACCGTTTCTCCCTATGATTTCTGATTGAGCAGGTTAACTATCGGAGGTAAAATTCCATTTCCGACTCACCGAATTTTCAGGCGAGATTTGGATCTTGTGAACCTACTGGGACAAACAGAAGCAGGGTTATATTTTAGTTTCAATATGATCAGTGTGCAATAAAATTGTAACCTAGAATATACGAGTGTGGTAGGTAGGTCCATTACATCAGCCCTAACGCCTGTTTTTAATCGACTTCGAAAAGGAGGAGGTTATCTAGTCGACTCGTTTATTTTCTTTTAGTGTAGGCATGTTACGCGATATCTGCGCCACTTGTTAACTGATTTCGATGATTCTTGTTTTATATTATTACCAAGTTAGTTTCATATGAATCTGGTGAAGATATGATGAAAATTTTTGGAGATATGGAAGAAACTCCTGAAAGAAAATAAAGTGGGTTATTTTTTCTGTTAAATTTACTATCATTAAACCGCTTGAGTTCATCTTATTTGAAAAATGTATTTAATTCAACTCCGACAAAAGAGAGGGGTGTTATAAGACTTATAAGTTTGACGCTAACGTCTGCCTGTGTGTGATGGAACGATTTAAATGCGGTTTTTTTTACGTGAATCAACATCCGAGCGTAGTCTCGGTTAGATCCTCAGCGGTGACGCTTCAGAGCCCGGGATCCGCTGTCTAACCAAGGTGATTTGACGAGGCTACTGTTTTTTACACAGAGCGACTGCCGTCTGACCTCAGCAACCCGAAGGGTAGACCAGAACCAATCGTTGGACAGGTTTGATAAGCAAACTATAGATGGCGTTCAGGACCCACAGTTTATACGTGCCTTCTGAAACACGGAATAAATTTTATTTTCGGATAATCAGGTGATTTTTACCATGAAATATCCTACCCAGACTGGAAACAACTTTTCACAAAGTATGCTTCCCAGTGGAATTCGAACCCATGACCTCCGGGTCACAAGACGAACGCCTTGACCACTGGACTGCGGAGGCAGACCCGGTGGGTCTTAGCCATAGCCTGTTTGATAAAAATCGGTTTAGTCGTTTAAACGTTATTAGGTGTTTACGCTTGGAAGCTGGGGTTTGTAATTTACCTGGAAAATAATAGATGGCGCTTCGGATTAGAATATTATGTAGTTGCGCCACTTATCACTAGATGTCGCCGGGGGTTTTTAATTTGCCTGCAAATCAACTTGTGGAATATATCAAAACATAATAGGTAAGAACTTCAGACTGATCCAAGGACCTAAAAATATCGATTTCCTTAAAGTAGGTAGGTGCAGGCGTCATCTCCGAAATGTCGGCGACGTAAAGTAATCAATGTCCGTATAAAATCTAACGACAATACCGACACTTTGGCAGGCGCTTTCGAGAGTCGATCGCTTGCCGATAATGCAGCTAACTTGATACATTTCACAAAGCCCTATGCCGCCTATTATAAGATCAAAGCTTACCAGATAAGTGCCCTTTGTGTTGTTTGTGATGACATTGTCTCCTTTAACTGTATAAATATTAGTCTTTTTATCAGAGGATTATATCGACATCTCCGAAATAGATAGTTATATACAAGATATAAAAAATCACAAGGCATCTCCATGAAAATGAATTACAGTCTGGCAAATAAGTCTAGAAATAGAATGTTTTACAAGTTTAAATTATTTTTTGGTTTAATTTAATTTTTGTTAATAAATATAAATGGTGCGTTCCATTTATCTGGCAGAATCTGGATGCTCCGAATTTTATTTGGCATATCATACTTGGCAGAATCTTATTTAAAAGCATAAAAAATATTTAATATAATTTTTGTTTGCCTGAATATTTATAATCCGAATATACAACAGCATACTTTTAAGAGTCCCCTTACCCTAGACAGAATCAGACTTTCTCATACAAACATAGACTAGCTTTTATTTTGAAACGGCATATCAGATATTGGCGAAATTATGTAATTTCAAAGAAATTGCATATATTTAGGCTTATAACTAGTTTTCACAGACAAAATATGAACTGAAAAGAGGATATAGTATATCATATCATATTTGACCATCAGTATGGAAAACTTCTATGCACTCTCATATTTTCTTTCAAGTTCATATTTGACTGTCGAAAACTAGTTATATGCCTTAATATATGTAATTTCTTTAAAATTACAAAATACTACCGAAATCTGACATGTCATTTCAAAATAAAAGCTAGACTACGTTTTTATGGAAAAGTGTAGGGCAAGGGGATTTATGAAATGTCAGAATTTCATCTAGTACAAACCTTTTACATACTTATATTAAGCTTCGCATAATTAGTTTTAGAATAATGTTTAATTAGTGTTACTGTTATTTGGTAGGTATAATTTCTTTTAACCTTCTAAGAAGATGGCATAATTTCATCTGCAATTCAAAGCATAATGAAAACAATAATCGTAAAAACCTATACTATTGTTGGTCAACATAAAAATAGCATTCCTAGTTTACTTGGTTAGGGAAAAAACATAGGTTAGGTTATGTTAGAACTGCGACCTCCCCAAGGTAGACAGCCTTTTCATACCTACTATGATAATTTTTTATTACAGAAACCACATACGTTTATAAAATTCATAACGTAACAATTGTGTTCAACCAAATTACTGTGCCAGAAGAAAATTGTATCTTAGAAAATTATAGTGAATCATGATTCTGCATTGAAATGACTATAACGTCTGGTTTAAGAAGTTTATTTCCCATAAAGAATTACATTCACTTAATATGAGAAAGGGTCTAGCCGTACTTTCATAGCGAAACTGCCCCCGATAGGAACCTATATCGTAACCTATGTTATATTGTACAGGGTACTAATAGTAGTTGATCCAGGAGATATTAGCTCTATATCTTAGTCAATTGAGGAGCTATTTGAAAAAAAGTGTCTGGAGGCGACTTTTTTTCAAAATGGTATATTTTTGTTAATTTTAAAGCTAGAATAATGAATCCAATTCCGTTTGTTATCGTAAATTTTACAGATTATTTTAAAATAATTTGCTATGAGCCAGCCCTAAATAACGATATGAAAAAATGAAAAAAAAAATTTTTTAGATTAATTTCTATCAGATCGAATTGAATTACCACTTAGAGAAAAATATATAATAATTGTCTATACCTTGCCTAACAGCATGCCAAGTTTCATTAAAATCCATAAGGTGCAACATGTTAAAAAAAAAAATATAAGTGGACCGTCTATGACCACTTTGTTGACGCTTCCGAATTGTATTGAATCGGACTTTGCCCGCACGTACATGTTCCTACTCGATCACAGTGCATAGTCGTGGTACGCTTTCGTTGTTATTATTTGCGCAGTTTACAAATTCCTAATTCTGGGACGTATTGTTTGTTCATGTTTAAAAAAAAATATATATATATACAGGGTTATTTTTAATTAACTAGCATCCCTTTAGGTGCAAGTTCAGTCCATGATACTGAAACACTTTCCATAAAATAAATTATCGAAAAACGAAAAATAAAATTCGACTTCTCATACATATCAGCGCTCAGCCAAAAGAATTTTGTATGGGAAGTCGAATTTTATTTTTCGTTTTTCGATAATTTATTTTATGGAAAGTGCTTCAGTATCATGGACTGAACTTGCACCTAAAGGGATGCTAGTTAATTAAAAATAACCCTGTATATATTTTTAAACATGAACTATATAGTTATTGGTTATCTAGTAAATATAGCAGTGACCTAAAAATATATCGACTATGTCTGGGAGATGTAGTAATTGTGGTTTTATATTGCGGAAGACTGGAAAACGAAAGAAAATAATCAAACGGAAGATGAAGTGTGTAAATACAATGTTCCTCAAATGAAGCTATTTAAAGTTGGAGATGTTCTGTGTCATAAATGTCGATTAATTCCGTATTCTAAATCACCGGCTACTAACGACACACGCCCAGGACCTTCCCATATTGATGTAGAAACAGAACAACGATATATATATATTTTTAAACATGAACAAACAATACGTCCCAGAATTAGGAATTTGTAAACTGCGCAAATAATAACAACGAAAGCGTACCACGACTATGCACTGTGATCGAGTAGGAACATGTACGTGCGGGCAAAGTCCGATTCAATACCATTCGGAAGCGTCAACAAAGTGGTCATAGACGGTCCACTTATTTTTTTTTTTTTTTTTTTAACATGTTGCACCTAATGGATTTTAATGAAACTTGGCATGCTGTTAGGCAAGGTATAGACAATTATTATATATTTTTCTCTAAGTGGTAATTCAATTCGATCTGAAAGAAATTAATTTAAAAAAATTTTTTTTTCATTTTTTCATATCGTTATTTAGGGCTGGCTCATAGCAAATTATTTTAAAATAATCTGTAAAATTTACGATAACAAACGGAATTGGATTCATTATTCTAGCTTTAAAAATAACAAAAATATACCATTTTGAAAAAAAGTCGCCTCCAGACACTTTTTTTCAAATAGCTCCTCAATTGACTAAGATATAGAGCTAATATCTCCTGGATCAACTGCTATTAGTACCCTGTACAATATAACATAGGTTACGATATAGGTTCCTATCGGGGGCAGTTTCGCTATGAAAGTACGGCTAGACCCTTTTACAAATTTAAAGATAAATAAGTATGTACTTAAAAGTGAGCATATAAATTGTACCTGTGTGCTTAAACTGGCGGTAGTTAAAAATAAAAATATAGTGGGTAACTAATTTATCGATACGGAGCGGGCATTGTAGATGCAAAGATGTTTCGTTACTAGATGCGGCTAACTGCCAGTAGTTACCTTAAGAGAGCGTGGTTACCTTGAATGTGAGATGTGAGCAATTTTTTTGAATTTTTTGTAGCAATTTAATGAAAGAGTACTTTAATTAGTTTATTTTGAGCCATTTGAATTTTGTTAAAATGTGTCCTTGCAGCAGTTTCCCATATTTCTATAATCTATGTGCGGTTTAATAAAAGAATTATAAATAGTATATTTAATCTTTCGGGGTAGACATCGTGAAATTCCCTTAGTCAGTCCCATTATAGACTTTATTTTCTTATGAAGAGTTTCAATACGTATGAATTTGAATACAAAAGGCGATTCTGACTGCAAACTTTTTGTGATTTTTAACATTGTTGGGTTTGAATCTATGATAAATGATTAAATGCCAAACTATTTTCTACGAAATTACGTTTCTGTAAACCGCTGTAAGGCATAATAATATTATAAATTAAAAAAAAACTACTCTAAAAGGAGGACCCAAAAATTGTAGTTACCTAAGTAGTAGGTATACCTACGTTTCTCAGATAGATACTCTAAAGTGCTAAACAAAACAGACCTACAGAAAACTTGTTGGACCCAACTGCTGACGATCTGAAATATTTATATTTGTAATTAGGTACGTTAAAATAGTACGAGTGCTAGGTAGTAGGTAGATAATTAGTATTAAGTAGTCCAAATAATGGTGCCACCCTAATCATGGAATAATATTATCCGAGTAGACAGCCAATTAATGCAGCTTTCATGGCTGACAAGAATATCATGTTTCATTCGTTTTATCACATCCTGGGATCCAGCTCCCCTTTTTGAGACGCTTTCGTACATAGCGTGTATTTGTATTCGTTACAAAGGAACAAAAGATTTGATACGAGTACATAAAACACTCCAAACGCCAAAAGAGGATAATGTCCATCATTATACATTCATGCGCTTTGTCGTTTACAGTATTTATTTTGAAATGTGTCAAGGGGGAAACCCTCTTTTCGCTTGAAAGCTCCGAAAGTGCAGAGAAGGCGGCGGGCGGCTTCGTAGAGCTCCGCCATTGGTGCCCCTCGTCCCCACCACGTGGAGACTCCGCCCTCGTGGAAAATCTCCCCGGGCCGTTTCGCTAATGCCTATTCAGTAATCGAATGTCACGACGGCAGGTTGTTGTGTCGCTGTCAGCTAGATACCGCTTTCGAAGTAACCTCTGAATCATACCTCGCGCTGAGTCAATACAGTGAACGTCCGAGAAGTGATGTTGGTTTGTGTCCTGTTGTGACCATCGTCGTGTTATGCACGCTATGAGTGATCCTGCAGCCTTGGCTGGCATGCTGCCGTTTGACTCCATTGGACTTTACGAACAGCCTAAACCAAGGTTCATCTTCAAAATGCCGCGAGTAGTTCCTGATCAAAAAGCCAAATTTGAATCTGATGATCTCTTCAAAAGACTGAGCAGAGAAAGCGAGGTATGTTCTGTTGTTATTTATATTTCATTACCCTCAAACGAAATTTATTTAATTAACTGTCTAATGTATATACAATAATAATAATAAAGTAAATCCCTCCCTGGCAATAGTTCGGCAGCTGTGGAGGACTGTCCGTTAGTGCATCTCAATGGTACATTAAGGGATAGACCTCCATAGATGCAGCCATCTCACTTTTTAGATAAAAAGGTACTAAAAGGCCTCTTCATGTTGGCTTTGGCCCCATGAACGCCTCAAAGGACCGGGTCCCCATGGACCCGTGGCTGAAAAGCGTACCAACATAATAATAATAATTTATAATTAATGAATGCAATATAAAAAATATTTTTATATATTGGGTATAAAAAAGCAGACGAATCATTATTGTTTATTCGGAAACATTGCTATTTTCCTTCTATTTGTTAGGTTCTAAATAAAATTTTAGTTCTTAATTATGTGATATTATATTTTAATTATACTAGTTTATTAAAATAAAATAAATGTGTATTTCTTGTAATTTGTTCTACTTTTTTAACCACATTGGCTTTTTTCTTTCAAGTTATATAGCTTCATTTTCAGTAGATATTTTTAGCTAGTTAATTGCTTACTGTACGTACAGTAAGCAATTAATATTAATTTTTAAAACCATTTACAACCTCTTATTTTTTGACATCACTTCTAAATCACACTACCAGTCAGTCAGTATTGCAATGTTTTCCTCGTTTTTTCCTATTATTTGATTGATAAGTGGTTAGCAGCAACGTCTAAAGAAAGAACGTGATTATATAAGAAACAAACTAATAAAGTGTAGGCACGATGACTGGGAAAACAAATTTAGCCCATCGGTTAGATTATTAGAAAATATTGTACACTTATTTTTTCTTTACTCTAAGAAACGAAACATGAGAAAGATACAGCGCATTTAAATTTCGTATAATGTCACGGCTAGGTACGAGTTTTACTTAGCGGTGACGTCGCAAGCCGTGGGGGCTTCCGGAACTTTGACGTTTCGTATCTTGGTGAATTTTTACTTTTTTTAATAAACTGAAAAATATCATCCATTATTTTTAGATTGTCTAAAAGACGGACTAATTACGTCGTCCCTATTTTGGTAATTGATTTTCTATTAAAATTTTGTAGATATACCTAAAATCCCAAATGCAGGTCAAGAGGCCCGTTGATGTCTTCCGATATTAAAAATATTTTTTTTTTATATATGGTATATCACATATAAAAAAAAATTTTTTAATTGCAGTTTGCACTGATACAGTGTTACCTACCAACTAGGAAGTTTATAAGACAAAACTTCCCGTTAGTCCTGATACTTAATTCTATTAAGTTTTATCAAGTTAGATCTGCCATTAAGGGACATACCCGTAATAAATTGAACCACGCTATACTAGGTCACTATAGTATAATGAAATTAAAATAACATAATTTATTATGGGTATTTTCCTTCCACGTTGTATTAAAATAAGTATATATTTTATAATTTTTGTTGATTATGTAAATATTTTGAGATTAGATTTACCTACCGATCAACAAATATACTAGAATGAAAATACACATAAATTTATAAGCTTCAAGGTTTTTTCATTTCTTAATTTTGAAAGCAGGTCCGATACACGGGGTACCGGGACCGGCCGCCGGAGGAGCGACAAATGCGGTTCACGAGCGGCTGCCGCGAGGGCCACACTGAGATCGCGTTTACGGCCACCGGCACCAACCTGCAGCTCGTGTTCGACCACTCCTACAACAACCGTGGCTGCGACTTCCAGAAAGAGAACGGAAAGGTAATTTCATAACTTTAAAAGGAGGTGAATAGATTCTGGGCTAGAACTCCGCGGCCGGCCGCAAGAGAAACGGACAAATACGAATACGATTTAGGTACCAGCGGCCGTCAGAAGAACGGAAAGCGATTTGAAAGCTGGTGGCCTGCACCACATCCTAAAGGTAAATAGTTCGTATCTATTCATTAATTTTGAAAGCAGGTGAAATAGAAATACACTTTAACATTTTTGTTAAGTATATTGAACCACTCCTAGGCGTCCCAGTTTTATTACATTTGATAAAAATTTAAACATTTTTACCAAAACTTTCTTAATATGATTGTTTTGTTCAGCTATAAACAATATACTTACTTAAGTTAGGTATATTAAATTAATTAGGATTAATAAAAAGGAATGATTCATAAATATAAATAAATATATAGGGACAAATAACACTGATTGAGCTAGCCCCAAAGTAAGTTCGAGACCTGTGTTATAGGATACTAACTCAACGATATTATATTTTATAACATATACATACATATATAGATAAACATCCAAGACCCAGGACAATTTGAAAAAGACCATTTTCCAACTTGTCCTGACCGGGGATCGAACCCGGGACCTCTGGGTGGCGGACTAGCATGGTGACCACTACGCCACGGAGGTCGTCATAATTAATCATAATTAATTATAAACAAATCAACTTGGTATCTTTATCTACTATTTATATACCTAATACTAAATTAAGTATTGATAAGTTGTAGTATCTAAATTAAATTGTTTCCACGTAAAATAATGGGAAAGATGACTTTTTATTATACCTAAATACAAACATAAGTATTAAATTTTATAAAGGATTTGTAATAACTGATTCATAAGTACACACTTATATAATTATCTTTAATCCAATGTCTCCGTGATCTGAAACATGTCGTAAATACTAGTATAAACAAAACTACTTTTAATTACCTTTTGTGCATTCTAGAATACATATTATTGAATAAGCTAGGTACATCTACAAGTTTAGCAGGTTTAATAACTTTTTAAAAACAATTTTGATGAATGATTGAACAATTTAGGTAGATGCTTTTTATAATAGTAATGGTTTGATTGCATTCTAAACAAAATTGTACACATTTACATTATTTCAAATCGTGTCTCAGATGAAATAGGGCGTCGTGAATCATGTAGATGTAAAGTAAGGCTCGGTAATGACATCATTCGTCACCAGACGATCGCGCGTCATCAACGCACGCCGCTTCCGGTCCACATTTTCATAACCGAAATTAAGACATAAATAACTTTGAAGCCGCTAATGAAAAAAATATAAGCCGTAACACCGCACATAACGTGTTGGTCACGCTAATGCCCTCGACACAAAGTTTCGAATCTCCTCTGCTTGACATGTTTTCTACACATTGCTTCACTATAGTGGGACATGTTAATGCATTAATCAAGACTTTTGAGAAATATTTAGTATTGAAACAAACTTCCGTTCCTTTCTTTTGGTTATAAAAGATTAAATATATCGCTGGAATTAATAACTACGCTGGTGTATGGAAGTGAGAGTTGGGTATGGCAGAAAAGGCACGAAAGTATCATAAATGCAGTTGAAATAAGAGCGCTGATTAGTATGTGTGGTGTGGCTTTGAAAGATCGGATTAGAAATGATATCATAAGGAAAGGTGTGGATGGAAGATGTAGTAACAAAAATAGAGAAAGGAATGTTGAGATGGTTTGGGCATGTAGAAAGGATGGATTAAAAGCGATTTACCAAAAGGGTCTACAAAGCGAATGTGAGTGGAAAAGTGGGTCAGGGTCGTCTTCGACGAACGAACCGCGATCAGATAGCAGACGTTCTTAAAAAGGAGAGGTCAGAATAACCCAAAAACGGCAGGCATGCATGAAGGAAGTAATTAGTGTAGATGAAGCGAAAGAGGTCTGTCAGGAGCGTAGCAAGTGGAGGTGTTTAGTCTCTTCCTATCCTTGTGGGAAACAGACGTGATAATATGTATCTTTGTATGTAAATACTAACTGTAATAAAGTTAGAGAATAAGGGGCCGGACCCTAAGTAAAGGGCTTGTAGGCGCTCGTATAATAATCGCAGCTTATAGTTGAAGAAAAATATGTGCTAATAGCATAGATTCCACTTGACTACCGTAGGTCATTCAAAGGCTTTTGTTTATAGCGTTAGTACATATGACAAAACTATTTATTTTTCAATGTGAACTCATTATGAATCATTTCTGCAAACTGAACATTAGATGACGTTTTCCTTATTTCTACTAAAGTAAGACATGCAATGTCATCATCATCATAATTTCAGCCGCATAACGTCCACTGCTGGACATAGAACTCTCCTAAGGATTTCCAAAACGACCGATCTAGAGCGCAGCCTTCAATGTAATAGTTAAAATGCACTTTCCTTTTGTACCTAGTGTTTTTTAGATAGATATTTGAGTTTTCACAGGCTGCCTTTGTGTGTGCAGTTAGATTTTGGAGAAGTAGAATCATAATAAATGTAATTCGTACTATATACAATTACTTAAAAGTGATATTAACATAAGGACATGACTACTTATTCAACGAATTACTTACTTTTAATTTAGACTTGTATTGTGATACTAACAAATTGTAGGTACTTTGCGCTTAGGTACATAATGATGATTATATGAGGAAAATAATTGAAACAGTACAACTACCATAGAGAATCACTCAAAATGTTACAAACCGTTGCCAGTTTAAATGAAGTTAACTAACGCTGTACATGATGGTACTTTCATGCCTTTTACTACTATAAACCTACTATATTCCTGTTTAATAGTATCCATTAGTTGAACTCAAAATAATTTTTATGCGAAAGTTGTTCTCAAATTTAATAGTATGTAGGTATTTATCTAAAAGTTTAAGAAAATCTGGTTTAATAAATCGACTTAGTATTCACAAAATACCTATTTAAATCATTACATTTCCCTATAAATTCAAGCGATACCTTAGTCGGTACTCTGTTCCTTATAAATTAATTCATAAGGTAGTTAGGTACTGAGAAATCTGAGTGAAACTGGCAGTTACGTTTATGGTCAACAGGTTTATTTGTACTTAGCAATTAGAATATTTTAACCGTTGTCAAGTTAAATGATTCATCACGAAAGAATATATATACTTTATTTTTTAAATTAATTATATATCTAACTGTACGTTGTACGACGGACGACAATAAGACACCGAAATAAACATGGCATAACGCCTCTAAGTGCCTCTAGTCTAGAACGATTTTATCCAAACATGTACGCTTATATACCTACCTACTTGTATTGTATCAAGCAAGACCAGTTGGTCCTCCTTTATTGAATCAAGCCCCTTCATAACTCGCAGGCCCCATGCTGTGCCGATGTATGAATACTTATATTTATTTACACTCGGTTCATTTAACTACGCACTCGACTGAGCCGGAGCTAAGCCCTCTTCATGAAACTGTATTACGTTAACGACCAAACAGAGAAATAAATTCCAAATGCAATCAATGCTTACTTTGTCAAGTATTCAAATTATTATTTTCATGAATAAAGCTGACAAATGCTTTAAAATGAGTATTACGTATTTTCCCTAATAATTTTTATTTACTCATGAAATCTCGAAAACATAAATTGCAATGCTCTGAATCTATTAATTCAGCGTCTTCTAAATAAATATTGCAAGATGTACTTAAATAACATTAAGCTGCTAGTTAATAACGTAATATATTTCAAAGGAAAACAACCTAAATTCGCGTTAGTGAACTTCTTTTTTTTTTTCAAATAAATTAAACATAACCGGTGCTCCGTGTTATGTTGCATTTTCGTCAGGTTTTTTAAATCAAAGGTGTTAAACCAGCTTCCCAAAAATGAGTACACTAGTTAATTACTCATGACTTGGTCATGAGTAATTTTCTTTATGATTATTTTCTTTATGAACACAAACTACATTAACATTAGTTCAGTCAAAAAATCCAATTTCATAAATAATTCCAGTGATATGAATTCGTACAATACCGTTATAGCTTCTCGATATTTAATCTATAGAATCGTTAAGAGTGCAGACCGGGGGAAAACGCATTTCCCCTGAAATCAATAACGGAAAAGCGTTGCTATTGGAGGGCGTATGCGAGGCGCCGCCCCACCCAACAATTATGGCTGCCGTTATTTTGCTCCCTTTTCTCGTTACACCATTTCTATTCCCTTGTAATAGACATAATTTAATTTTCTGCGTACCTACTTTCTGCAACAAACATTTCCATAACTGCAACTATCTGAAGAAAAATATACCTATTTTGGGTTGAAGGACGAACCAATATTTCATAAAGGTAGGCATACGGTAAACGTGTAACGAAATAAAAGTCTCAAAAATGAAAAACTGGTCGTTGTTACTAAAATTGCTTCCTCGGTGAGTGTGGCACAATTAAAGGTTTGAGCGGATGCGGAACAAAGCACGCACGCGATCAAGGACCAGCCTGCGCTTGCCTTATGTCGAACTCCTTCTGTTGCTAGTCTTTAATTTTACGAACAAAACATACTTACATCATGACATCTATGGATACGTGGATAAGTATATATTAATATGCCGAATTTAAAAAAATCATTACTCATGGTACCTTATAATTTTCTGAGTTTCGGAATAAGTAATTGGAAGAGAAAAACGAATTTCACAGGTATAGGAAACAATTATAAGTTCTACGGATAGATTATTATTCATTTAGGCCTATTTGTATTTGGACTAATCAGTAGAACTCATACGAAAAAAACCTAAGCTAACTAAAACTTAATCTTCCAAAAGGCCAATTTTGTTAAACATGTGACTGATGAATAAAATTGGTCCTTGCCATTCTCGCCACCAACGGTGCATCATATTTTTTGTCTTTGCCCTTATTTTTTGTTCTGTTGGATTTTAAGGGGTACATGACACATTTCCGGTTTTCTTTAGAGGTCCAAGCGAAACTCGTTTGTTTTTGATAAAATGTTTAAATTGGCCTTATTGTTTGTCTTCTTTTAAATACATACTCGTAGGTCTATGCTTTTACTTAACAAACTAAAATAGATACATAGGTACTCGTAATAATTAAGCATGTATCTAATATTTTTCTCTGTGTCACCAGGCTCACATTGTATCCCGCTTTATCATGAACGGCGTATGTGTCCGATGGCGTGGATGGATCGACCTGGAGCGGCTGGACGGCGCCGGCTGCCTCGAGCTGGATGAGGAGCGGGCCGCCATCGAGGACGCCGCACTGCGCGACCAGATCGAGCGGTACAACCAGAGACTGCGAGACTTTGAGGACAAGCAGCGCGCTTACCGAGAGCACGGCGACGAGCTAAGGGCACACTCACACGTGCACGCCCAGCGCTGTCACCAAGCGCGGCAGCCCCCGCACGCTGCTCATCCGACACATCCTCACCCGCCACACCCCGTCCACATCAAACCGCACTCACAGGGAGCTCTCATTTCTTAAAGAATCGTGCAAATCTAAGGAGATATGAGAGAGGCAAATGCTATCGACCTACTAGTAAATAATTCATAATAACTGTCAAAACCTTTTTTGGTTCTACAAGAAAATTGTCACAGCAGTGTACTCATTGATTGTTATGATTTTTATCAAATTAATAAATAATCATGGCAAATAGTCAATTGTCTATCACTCGACACACTAAGCCTGAATCATTAATGTAACAAAGTCATTTACTACTTTACAAGACCTAAGTAATAATGAAACTGTGACTAGATATTTACCATTACTTATCCTTAGTATTTTGTATAATTTGTATACTGAGAAAATAAAAACATACGTAGAGTCTACGTGTAAGTATCCAATGACAATTACACCAAAAGAAAATACATTTTTAGTTACATCATATTTTATTATAAGTACCTATACCTTCTCACGCACGATACATAGGAACACTACTTAAATGTACTTACTTTCACATTATTTTAGGTAGGTGCGTGTTTACAATTTCAGAAGTTGCAATGTTAGGTAATAAGTAGTCTCGAGTATTGATAGAAACATAAGAGTAGGTACCCACCAATTAAAACCATAAATAACATGATTACAATAATTTGGATCAAAATACAGACTAGATATTAATTCCGTTGTTACTTACTTGAAGTGTCGTAAATTTATAATGTTCTTGATAATTAGATATTATTTTCACATTAATTGTAAATGTTCTTGTTTGACTTGTGATCATGACATTATGTTATTTATTTTTAAGTTGAATTTATATCATTGTAGGAAAGTGAAGAAAATTCATATAGAATAGATGACTTAAAATTGTGATAGTATGTAAATAAATCTTTACCATATTTGATTATTTTATTCATTAACATACCCATCTTAAAAATGATCCCCTGACGATTCTAATAGGTAATAAGTTGATGGCTAACTTAACTCCAAAATCGTAAAATATATTTTTAAAAATTATACTTACCTAAAGTTTATGGCATTCATCTTGAACTCCTATACAATTTGTAATGTGGCTACCAATTTTAACAAATATGACAACGCGAACGGAGGACATATTTTAAAAGCCCTATTACTAAGACTCTGTTGTCCGTTCGTCCGTCTGCCTGTCTGTCTATCACCAGTCTGTAGGTATCTTATAAACCGTGATAGCTAGACAGTTGAAATTTTTACAAATAATGTATTTCTGTTGCCGCTATAAAAAGCTGTATGGGAGCCCCTCTTAAAAATATTTAAGAGGGGCTCCCATACAACAAACGTGATTTTTATAGATAATGGTACCAAACCATGCGCGAATCCGACTCGCACTTGGCCGGTTATTTATTTAGACTATAACTTCCTCAATAAACCGATATACCTAGTTTTGACTTCCTGCTCAGTGGTATGGATTAAAAATCCTCTCATAAATGTGCCTCGTAGATGTCTACGAAACTATAGGTACCCATATTTCTAGGTATAGGTCCTTACCTATACCTAGAAGTATGGGTACCTATAGTATATTCAAATAATAAGTAACTAGGTGTAGTACCTTTACTATACCTACTTACTTATTATTTGAGTAATTATATACATTTAGCTTGATTGTTAGAACCAGGAATCAATATCTAACGATTTTGAGGTTCACTAGGTAAACATTTTGATCAGAGTTTATATCTTCTTACGTTAGGGTGGGTTTACTTACAAATAATCTCTTTGTCAAGAATATGAGAATAAGATACCGATGTGCATATGGCATAAGCATTTCTAATCATTCATAAAGACAGAATTTTAATAGATACCATTAATAACGATTA
The DNA here is from genome assembly GCA_943193695.1 of Acrobasis suavella. Taxonomy (NCBI): domain Eukaryota; kingdom Metazoa; phylum Arthropoda; class Insecta; order Lepidoptera; family Pyralidae; genus Acrobasis; species Acrobasis suavella. Next base: position 13,688,510 of record OW971929.1, read on the forward strand.
AACAATAATTTAGTTTAAATGAGAAACAGGAGAGGGTTCTGTGTTTTAACGAAGCAGCTTTGCACCATCTGGCCCCATTAAAGTGCAGTGAACATTTACAGGGTTTCAGTGCATTCAATTTGCTATATTTTTGACGAAGCAGACCCTTTCTGTGTTTCTGTTGCAATTAAGCTCGATTAGCTGTTGTCTGCTGCACGCGCACGCGCGGCGCACCTGTGCGCCGGCGACTGCGCCGCCCTTCGCCGCCCTTCGTCATTATACGCAATTTAGTCTACTAAAGGAAATGTTCACATTCATGCTTGTTGAACACTCAACGGTTGATTGGCTGTTCTAATGTTCTGTCTTTATTGTAGGCGAATTGCATCTAACTTTATGAGTAGGTTAGGTATGTATAGGGTAGGTAAGTACATAATTAAATGTTAATTACAAAATACTTAGTAACTACGCTAAATCAGCAAGGAATACAAATATTTTATAATACAAATACAGATAAACACAGACAGGACAATTTAAAATATACCATTTTCCATCTTGCCTGGCTGGAAATCGAACCCAGAAACCCCCAGACAAGCGTGTTAACAATTCAGCCACTGAGGTTATTAGTTTACACGCCACTTACGATATACACAGGAAAAGATGGAATGGTCCTTTCTAAGCCAAAAAAAAACACGTCATATCTGTCCTGAACTAAGTATTTTTAACAAACCTTTTCATGACTTTCACCCATGTACCTACCTAAAACGTGGAAAAGTCATGAAAACACCCTTAGATAATTATCAAAGCCATTTTTTAGATAACTTAGGTGCTTTTTTTTGTCGCACAATAAAGTCCATGCAAGCCTGCGAAACAAAGTGAAATACAGCTTAATACAGAAATTAAACGCAAGAAGTGCCTACCTAGTTTTATCATGCCAATCTTGTCATGTAAGTAAGAAGATAATATTACATTTTATGCGGAATTGAGCATTACCAAATCGATGTTATCGTTACATTTATTGTGACGAACGGCACCTTGACCGTCAAATTTGAGCAGGTACCTCCTTTAATGGACATCTTCCCTGATCGACGACCACAAAAAATTGGGCTTGTAAAAGGCAAAAATCGGAGAATTTTATCCAGATCTGGTATACAATGAACCCGTGATTTATCGGGCTATTCTTTTTGCGCAAAAAGTGCAGGTCAGTGTCGGAGCGAAGCACCGAAAGGGCGATTCGTGTAATCTGCCTGCGAACCGTGGGAACGACACACTCCGTGCGCTCTTGATTATACTACTAATATTTATATCAGTCACTTTTTTACCATATTTCTATGATGGAAATATCATGTCAAGGAACATAAAGAAAATTAAAGATTGTTCCTATTTGTACTTAAAAAAAAAATATACAAAATAAGTATACTTATTAGGTAGGTATACTTACCTAATCTAGTTTTGCCAAGGAATGGTTACTTGATGATTAGGTAAGAATAAGTAGGTACACTACTTATGAAGGACAAGGAATGTAGTCTTGAAAACTTATCAAACGTAAAACAGGAACGATACTTGGATATATAATTAAATTGGAGATATCTTAAAGATAATAACTCCTCTATAAGTCTATCGAAATGACACTACACCGGACACGATCTGAAAAAGCCAAACATATCTTGGGATCTTACAGCCCTACACTCTGTCTACCTCGTGATGAAGACGTGATATTGTAATATTCGTACTGATATACAATGTACCTATATGATATCTGCTCTATAAGTCTATCCAAATGATTCGACACCACACATTATACTTATTATAAGGCTTCTTCGAGACGAGAGGGCGAGATACATGAACCCCTTTGGCCGTATCGTAACACGCATGAACGACTCTGTAGACGCATACATCGGGCTTCGCTTCGCTTTTCTTTTCGGAGATGATACTTTTTTATTTACCGCATGGGAATACTAATACATAACTGAGAAGAACCTAACCAGTGCTAATACTTAAAAGGCCACAAGCTTAAAAAAGCCAATCTAGCACTACGGGATTTAAACAACTCTTCTCTTTCTAAAAGTTTAAAAAGATGATGTTTATGCTTGTTTATTAGCAAGAGACACCTACACCATACCCACCTACTAAATTATAAAGAAATCGTTTTTTCCTATTTTCACTTCTAATGTCACTTCGTATGACTATATATATGCCTAATATCAAAGAATAATAAATAACCTATAATATACCTTGTCTTTGCCTAATATTAAGTATTCTGTGTTAAGTATTAGTATTTAATTTACCTACCTACAACAGATTATGGGTACGGATGAGACCCATATCTGTTGTAGGTAAATTAAATACCTAGGCTATCTTTTTCTCAGAATGCATCGACAGCTGTACTAAATAGTCGTATCCCTACGTATCAGAAAATGAAATAAAGCTGTTTGTTTATTCAGCATTCCCAATTTACGCGAGACTGCAGTGCGTACATCAAATGGAGATATTTTACGATCAAGCCGCGCTGGCAGCGGCACTTTGATATCGAGTAGCGCCGTCAAGTCCATATGTTTCCTCGAATTAACGTCTGTTTTCTACGAACAAAATTACCATCATAAAGCAAAGTTATAGTTACTGCCGACATTAAACAATATTAACTATTTGTTGATAATAAAAAGCGAACATTTACGTACAAACTGCTGAAAGGAAATTAGTCTATAGCTCCATGCTCGTAAAACTACTCCTTACAGATACCTACACTCCAACTGGCTGCTGTCCTACAGAAAAAGAGTAATATTTTTAATTTTCATACGCCCCTTGAGCAACAACCAATAGCGCTAAACATTCAACAAAACTTCTAAACTTTACAATACACACACTGATACCCATTCTGGTCTAAAAGAGAAAAAAACGTAGTATGTACCAGCTGCTTCTTTTCCCGCGCAGATTGTACCGATCTAGGAAATGGATGAGAATGTCATGTTAGTAGGGATACGGTTGGCAAATAAATCCCATCACTATTACATTTCACCTTTTCCACCCTCACGCTGTGTGCGTGGGAGTCATCATCATTTACGCTAAAATTGGCCTTGGAATAAGGGTTGTCATATTTTTAAATAAAAAAGCCGGACTCTGTACTGAAAAAAGGTCGTGCGCTTAGCCAAAAAGCATAACGGTGCGTCTACATGTAATATTTCATCCATTGTCGTATGAAATTGTGTTATACTACATGAAAGCTCATAAAATTCTCTACAACTTTGGCTTTCACACTTAGTATATATTTCCAAAGCTTCGAAAAACGGTAAATTTTCAAAAATGTGCTAAATTCTCTGTAGAATATTGTAATAAAATCTACAAATTTGACGCTGATATTTTGCCGGTCTACCGTACCACTGACTGTTGTAGACTAGTAGTGCCAGATGTGGGTGTATAGGAAGGTCTCCATGCTGTGCTCTATCATTTGCCACAATTCCAACGCAAGTTGCACAAATAGCATTCTCATTTGGAGGACAACGACGATGACGACGAAGGTGGAGTGGAGATGATATACCTACATATATGGGCAGGAGGAGTATTTTTTTGGATATGTATCCTGAAATCTATATATATACATATACATAGGGCGCACTATAAGTTTCCGGAACTGGCCACTTACATAAACAATATTTAAAAATTTATTGCTACATTTGAAAATAGAACTCTTTGGCTGTAGAATGCAGTTTGTTTCATCTGACTGTCTTTTGTTTTTACCTTGTGGCGCCATTTAAAAAATTGTGTGTCTGCATCAACATGGATTTAACTCGGGAAAATTTTCGTAGTATGATTTTCTACGATTTTAAGTGTAATTTGACAGCTCAACAGAGCATCGCTCGGCTTGAAACAGCTTTTGGCAATGAAGCACCATGCAAGACAACTGTTTTTAGCTGGTTTGCAGAATTCAAGCGTGGTCGTATCAATCTCAGAGACAAATCTCGCGATGGTCGGCCGTCCACCGCTGTGACCAACAAAAACATCGATGCTGTGCGCCGTATGATTGAAACAGACAGGCATGTGACCTACCATGAAATTCGCGCATCCTTAGAAATAGGCATGAGTCAAATACAATTAATCCTACACAAACATTTGGGTGTGAGAAAGCTGTGCTCGCGGTGGATCCCACACAACTTGAAAGAGGCTCAAAAAACGGACCGCGTCACTTGGTGCAGTGCCATGCTTACCAGATTCAACGAAGGTGCGTCAAATTTGGTGTGGGACATAGTAACAGGTGACGAAACATGGATTTATTGTTACGATCGCAAAACAAAGCAGCAATCGAGCGTATGGGCGCACTATAAGTTTCCGGAATGAATATGAAAAAATACTATTAAAGGTACAAAATTAATTTATTGTTTTTCAAAATAATCTCCCTTGGCGTCTATGCACTTTTTCATTCGATGAAACCAGTTTTGAAAACTTTTGTGCCACTCCTCTGTGGTGACCTCTGAAACGTGTTTTTCATACTCCTCGACAGCCTCTTCTGGTGATGAAAATCGTTGACCGCGTAATTGGTTCTTAATTTTTGGGAACAGAAAAAAGTCACAAGGTGCCAGGTCGGGACTGTATGCAGGATGACTCATGAGTTCTACATTTTTCGCCTTCAAAAAGTCGTTTGTCTGTCTGGCCGTGTGAGAACTAGCATTGTCGTGGTGCAGGACGATACGGCGTTTACGGTTATTTTTACGGAGTTCGTCAATAACTTCCGGCAAACAAATGGTCGTGTACCAGTCACTATTCACTGTACGACGATTCTCTAAAGCAACAGTAGCCACGTGTCCAGTTTTATTTAAAAAAGAAGCAATCATCCGCTTAGATGCACTTTTCACGCGCGCCACTTTGGTTGGTTTCGGCTCATTTTGAAAGACCCATACGCTCGATTGCTGCTTTGTTTTGGGATCGTAGCAATAAGTCCATGTTTCGTCACCTGTTACTATGTCCCACTCCAAATTTGACGCACCTTCGTTGAATTTGGTAAGCATGGCACTGCACCAATTGACGCGGTCCGTTTTTTGAGCCTCGGTCAAGTTGTATGGGATCCACCGCGAGCACAGCTTTCTCACACCCAAATGTTTGTGTAGGATTAATTGTATTTGACTCATGCCTATTTCTAAGGATGCGTGAATTTCATGGTAGGTCACATGCCTGTCTGTTTCAATCATACGGCGCACAGCATCGATGTTTTTGTTGGTCACAGCGGTGGACGGCCGACCATCGCGAGATTCGTCACTGAGATTGATACGACCACGCTTGAATTCTGCAAACCAGCTACAAACAGTTGTCTTGCATGGTTCTTCATTGCCAAAAGCTGTTTCAAGCCGAGCGATGCTCTGTTGAGCTGTCAAATTACACTTAAATCGTAGAAAATCATACTACGAAAATTTTCCCGAGTTAAATCCATGTTGATGCAGACACACAATTTTTTAAATGGCGCCACAAGGTAAAAACAAAAGACAGTCAGATGAAACAAACTGCATTCTACAGCCAAAGCGTTCTATTTTCAAATGTTGCAATAAATTTTTAAATATTGTTTATGTAAGTGGCCAGTTCCGGAAACTTATAGTGCGCCCTATGTATTGTATTTGGTGATCTAGGTGTAGAAAAAAAATTGAAGGTATACTTGAGTATACGTATTTATAAAAATATTAATTTATGATAATCCTTAGGTCTCTTACGTTAGGATATATTGAATTAATGATATTTAATTATCTCAAATTTCGGGCTATTTCGCATGGATTTATGGGGATAAGTCTAGGGTCACGTGCAGGATAATCCCAGCTAATTGAATGCGCGCGTCGCAGACTGTCAGGTGTGGGATTAAACACGGGGACATGGGATGGGTAGAGTACAGACAGACGGGATCGAAGTAATCCTGTTGATATACTTAAATAGAAATAGAAGCAATAGGCAGGAATCTAATAAAGGTTTTTTTTTTAATTAGGTAATAGATATTGTTTCCTAGATACTAGATACTATGTTTGTTCGAATGTGGTGCTTGAGGAGGATGGAAACAATTAACTGAAAGGTCAAGATTACTAATACAGAAGTAAGTAAGTACTAGACTGCAGGCTAAAGCAGGCTAAAACAGACACCGTATACAGGGCCGGATTTAGGGGAGGGCAACCGGGGCTACAGCCCGGGGCCTCCACAATAGTAGGGCCCCCACAATAGACTTCGAAAAAATCTTTCAGATTCCGACTAGTTAACACTAGAAAACAACTTTTCCTTTGATTTTTTTCGCTGTTTTACCTCCACCTATAGTACTTTTTATAAAAATGATTATGTTGTTCTTAACTATTAACAACAATCATTGATCTATATTGTTCACTCCAATCAGACAATCAGTAAAATATTACAGGCCCTGGCCCCAAACTAGGGGGCCTCAACTCCTTGTTGCCCCGAGGCCTCCAGACCTCTAAATCCGACCCTGACCTTATAAATGCTATGGAAAAAGGAGAGAAAATATGTTAGGAGTTAGGACACTTGGTATAGGTCATAAAATGGACCTAGCTACGGCAGGAGTAGCACGACCAATATAAGGACGATAAAATAGAAGGAAGACGGGGAAAAGGAAAATCCAGACACAGCCTTATGAAGCAAATAAAGGAGAAAGCGGGAGTGGTGTCATATCAATGTAAAAAGGCTGTAAAAAGGATGTAAAAAGGCTGGCTGAATGCAGACAAGAATGGAAGGATACTACAAGAGCGTCGCTCATACAAATTACGTACACTTAATAATATTCCGGGTGGCAAACTCAAATAGGTATATACATACAGGACAGATAAAGAAACACTAACAAGTGTTTATAGGTACCTACGGAGTAAAAAGAGCCTAAGGTCTAAGACCCAAAGGTGGTCACGTTTAACGCAGGGTCGGGACCGCTATCCCCTTCAGGGGTTTTGGAGGGGGTTTTTTGAAAGGGTTTGGTTACCAAAGTCGTTCGGTGAAAAAGCCTTTCAATTTGCTTTTTAAGCGCTATTTCGAAAGAATATCCCTTTGATTGGGTTTTAAGGTGTTTCCATTTAAAAGCTTATCAAACCCTTTCGTAGGTAGCGGAAAGCCTTATGAAGGGGTTAGCCGATCAGATCTCAAGCAAATTTCATCTTTGTTATTACCGGATTAGGGAAGGTTTTTCTCAGTAACAATTGGTTGGTTTGACATATGGTCGATACTACCAAACGCCTACTACGTATTGCAGTTTAATAAATGCCGTAAGTAAAAGCCATATGGTTCAAATTGGAATAATAGCACAAAAGGCAATGTACAATACCTTACAATTAACCGCGTGCGGTGCGTTATTTTAATATTTAATAAGATTGAACTTGTCGTGTCTTGATCGTAATTTTTTTTTATGTAAAATTTTAACTGTGAGACCAATATTACTTAGGTACATGTCAAGACGAATTAAATTACGCTAAAACAGTAGATGTACCTAATATAATTAATATAAGAACCTATTAAACCCACGGACTGAATTTTTTTTAAAAAGGCATACGTTGTTACGCGAGAATTATTCCCGTGTTCAATTTTTTTTCATAATTATGCAACGCTATAGTTTAAAAGTAGTTAAACACTGTACTTTAAGAGCGTTGCCCTACCAGGAAAGTATCTCCTAGAGTGGTATGAGTAGAACGTATAATTAGTGAAAAATTTGCTATGTACGTCCATCACATACAAAAATTGTGCGTGTTGTCGTTTTGGAAAAAAATAACAAAATAAACGAATTCCGGGTAAGATTTTTCCAGCACCAAAATTCTAAAAGAGGGAGAGAAATTTTGTGCATGGGCAGAGAGCTTTTTTTTTGGACCATAAAAAAAATTTGTGCGTCTTCAGGTTTTCGAGGTATCGAGTTTCCTGCTGGAGTAACGTTTTGCATGTATCTCGAAAACTTGTTTATAAGCTCGCTGAAAAAACTTGTTTATAAGCTCGCTGAAAACAGACTGTATTCGGTCTTGACGCCTATGAAACCATGAAATTTCAAAAGTGTAGAAACATGCGTTACCGAGTAATATTACTAAAAATCAAAACGACGACATATAACAAACCGGCTCAACCCAAGATTTCTGAGTATAAACGAAAAGTTTGTGTTTAGTCAAATAGTATAGTGTTTTTTTTTTTAGCTCGGAATGTTTTCTACACAATGTCTGTTTTATTACGTACATAATTTTTGAAGGGGTGGTTCAGTTCATCATTTGGACTATACAATTTTTTTTTTGTATCTCGATATATATTTAATAGGAAAAGTAATAAATATATACCAAAATACGAAAAAATCTAAGGTTTTCAAAAATATGAAAGTAATCACGTGATACAGTTCAATGGGATTTTTTTTTCGTATTTCAATTTATATTTATTCTGAAGTCTTTAAAAATGATGGACTGAATCACCTCTTAAGATGATTGTACCTAATCTATCTTCTATCTTCTTCTTCTTCTTCTAAATATATATAACTCAAAGGTGACTGACTGACTGACATAGTGATCTATCAACGCACAGCCCAAACCACTGGACGGATCGGGCTGAAATTTGGCATGCAGGTAGATGTTATGACGTAGGCATCCGCTAAGAAAAGATTTTGATCAATTCTACCCCCAAGGGGGTAAAATAAGGGATGAAAGTTTGTATGAAACTTTGTCAATTTTAAACCGATCGGGCTGAGACTTTGCATGCGTAAAGCTACTATGACGTAGGCATCCCCGAAGAAAGGATTTTGATAAATTCTTCTCCTACGCGAGCGAAGCCGCGGGCAAAAGCTAGTTAAAAATATAAAGCAACGTTTACTTACTAAGGGTCAGCTCAGACTAGGCGGAAAAATGGTTTCTTTTGTTCGAGCATGTTCTTGGCCGCCATTCACACTACGCGCGAATAGCTTGCTGATACTCGAACAGTTTCGCACTCGCACATGTTTGAACAGCCTCGCGGATATTCGAAATTCGAATCTGCCTGTGGCCGCAGCCTGACCAAACATAACCGCGCCGATGCGCGCGTTTTCGTGAATTTTCGAGCAGTGGCGCGTGCGCTCGCGTATTTGTCGAGAGGATGTTCGAACACGCGCTGCTATCGTTCTGTCTGAAAGGATTTTCATATTGCATACTATTTTCAGCTTAAGGGGTTATTATACTATCCGATTTGTAGACTCTACTTAGCATCCTTACAAGGTAGCTAGTGATTACACTATCCTTACTCGCATCCTAAATCGTAACAGTGGTGCCATTTTTCAAACGCGGAGTCACTAAACGAATGGTTTTCGGAATGGAAAAACACAGTCACCTGACTTCGCGTTTCAAAAATGACACTTCAGATGACGTCAACTCAACGGCCAGTTGCGCGTTTTGTTAACTCTCATACTGGACATCAAATCACCATTTAATTTAATTTTTTATAGTTACGTGTGTAAGATGTAAAGTTTAATCGACATAGCTTTTGTTGCAATTACATCGATGAATGACTTTATATGAAGATATGCCTTAGTTTGAATAGAATAAGGTTGATATTTAATTACCACTTAAAAAGTGCTCGGACGTTTTTTCACCTAGTCTGTAATGACCCTAAATGTTATTTATTACTCGGTGTCGGAATTCCTCGACGATAGATTGAATTAGTAAAAATATATACATCAAATAAGCAATTATTATAAACATTAAAAAATAGATTTATAATCTAAATAGATTATTTAATAAGAATAAAAATCTATGAAATTTGTAATTGTAATTATAGTTTGCTTCTTGTCAAAGGCCTCCTTCAATCGTTTCCACAGCTTCCTAAGTCTGAAAACTCTTCTCCAGTTAGGGCCAACTGTGAGTTTCAGCTCGTCTTCCTATGTTTTTCTTTGGATCTCTGGGATACCAGTGAGTTAAGATTTTGCTCCAGTTTTCCTGATTACTACGCAACATATGGCCCACCCATCTCTAGTTTGGTTGGTTTATCTTAGAAAGTATGTCTACAGCTCCTGTTCTTTTGCCTTATCGTTGTGTTGCATATTCATGCTTAACATGCTCTCCTTCATGGCTCTTTGACAGTATTCTAGCATATCGCTTTGGTGCTTTGAGAGTACCTATATTTCACAGCCATATGTCAGGCAGGTAAGGTAGAATGCAGGTGTTGAAGACTACATTTTATTTCTCTGGTCAGGTCTGGGGATTTTATAATTTCTTTATATGCCTGATAACTTTACCAGCCATTTGTTATTGGTCTTTCTACCTCTTTTGAGTTCATGTCATTGTGTGTTATTAGCTGGCTCATATAAACATATTCTTCTACCATTTTCAAGAGGCTGATCATTCACTTTGATTTCTGAGTTTGTTAGAAGCTTTGTCTTTTGTATGTTCATAGTGAGTCCCAGTTTTTTACTTTCTTCTTTGTGTTCGTGTGTTTTCTTAAAATAGCATGATATCGTCTGCCAACCTAAGATGGTTTAGCCTTTTCTCATTTATTTTAAGTCCCAATGGTTTCCAAATTTCCCAATCCAGCTGACCTTAGATGATTCAGCCTCATTCTATTGATATTAAGTCCAAATTGTTCCCAATCCAGCTGACTAAAAATATTTTCAGTAACTGCGGACAACAGCTTGGGGGATAGTAGGTAACCTTGTCAGAATCCTCTTTCTATTTTGAAGACTTCCCTTTAGTTTCTAATTGTATTCTTGCTTTGGTTGTGGTATATATGTTTTAAATAATGTTTATGTAGACTTTGAGGATTCCCGGTGTGGGATATCGTTGAAACATGAATAGGTCTTTCAAAAACATTGTGAGCTTGTGAACACCATTTTTTGATTTAGGGATCCGTTTCTTTTTTTATTTTTTCAAACCGTTGTTTACATGTTTTAGTTTTTATTTACATCAAAATATTCTGCACTGAAAACTTTTAACGTATTATTTGACTAAACACTTTGGCTTTTGGTTTACACCAACACGTCTTGGGTAGAGCCGGTTTGTTGTATGTTGACTTCAAAGTTATGACACTGTCGTTTTGACTTTTAGTAATATTATTCGGTAACGCTACATGCGTCTACACCTTTATAGTTATTAAAGATTTTAAAAAAGACCGAATACAGATATCAGAGAGGTTATAAATGTTTTCATTTAGGCGCTGCGGATATTTTACGTATTTTCAGAAATTCTCGGTTACTCGAAAGATATAAATACTTATTGCCTTAAATCTTATTCAGTTACAAATATGCACCTACCAAAAGCGTACGTGTACGTTTATTCTACAGGTGAACATGCCCTACAGGCGAATATACGAAGTTTTAGAGTTACTCCAGTTATTCGTTAGCAGGAAACTCAATACGTCGAAACCCTGATGACGCACAAATTATATGTTCGGCCTAAGTTTTATCACAAATATAAGATTTCTGCCCATGCACAATATTTCTCTCTCCGATCATTCGTATAAAATTTTCCTGCTGGAACCACGTTACCAAAGCAGAAATCGTATTTTCCGGCTATTATTCAGACGACATCACATACAATTTTTTTACGCGGATTATTTGTACTTACTTAAAAGGCACGTTGTACAGTGTACTCACTTTTAAACATTTTTCCTTTTGGCGTATCCATTTTTATAGGCACCTATACCTATTGATAATGCGGCAGCTAGTAGTAGTAAACGATAGACGTGTACGAAAGTCTGCCAACTTTCCATAAATTATTAGATCGAGCGCTTTGTTCATATCATAATTATACATGACATTCAGGAGCGGGGAAGCGGGGGAGCGGGGTGTGAAACTAGTTAAATGAACGGCTTAGCGTTTAAAGGGAAACCCATATAGGGTAAGCTCTAGAAAGAATGGGTTACCCCTTCGAAAGTGTTAGTCATATCATATGGGATAGCGTTTGGATTCGGTGAGCAACTTTACTGGTTACCCAATAATATTGGAATGCCTTTCAAAGGCTTAAGTAAATGAATAGCTTGTCCGGTCCCTGGTTTAACGTGACGGTGGACGAGGTAGAAAATGGGATTTAAAATATTAGTGGCTTTTTAAACACATTGCATATTAACATGATTCTGATTTTCGCCCACTCCTTTGATCAATCTACACGGAAAGAGAAGCCATGTACAATGGCCCGCAGAACTTTCATTGTCAATTAGCCACTATCACATCTCTGTGCCTAACGGGGTAGACAGAGTGATAGTGGGAATGAAGGTGGAAAAAGGGAATCATATTAGTGATGGGTTGCTGTATCGCCTGGTGACATGATTCCCATTCCGTCGACCGGCTTTTACGCTCTGCGTGGGAAGAGAAGCAGCGGGTGTTCATTCTACGTTTTACTTTTCTTCCAAACCAACATGAAAGATAAATATTAAATTACATTATACATAGCTTTATGAACATGATTCTTTTGGCGTCTTCCAGCTCAGTTTTAGACATAGAATTATTATCTCTGGTTCCAGCTGCAAAAGGAAAAAGTCAAAGTCAAATAGGTAAAGTCAAAAATCATCTATCAATTGATCTTTGATCAATTGTTATTTAACATTTTTTTTTACGATTTCGTATTAGGTAGTTGTTGACGTTGTTGGCGTCAGATCATTAACTTATTTACATACAGTAAAGTTTACTGCCGCCTCCTAAGCGCAAGTACAGAAGAAGCGGTAAAACTTCTGCAGCTGTATAAACTGTACTGCAGCATTTTCTCCAAAAACCTCAACTTACAAAATCATATTAAAATAAGATATGTGGACTGAGAATACCTACAAAAAAAAGTAATTACATCCGAGTTATTGGTTATCATAGTCGATGTGGAGTTTTTGGGGTTCAGTTGGAGTTAGGTATTGATTTTATTGGACTTTATAATATGAAATTGGTGTAGTTTGGTGCTATAAATATTCATGCTCATGGACAATATGTGAAATGTTTAAAGTGGACAGTCATAGTGCGACCGAAGTATATTATTATACCGTGACTACCGTGAGTGCGACTGTACCTGGTGGGCTACCATCAACACTTTTAAAACCATTCAGAAACAAGGCAATTCAGGTGCAGTTCAAAAGCTGGAGGGCACCATCTACACCACAGGTCAACTCTTACAAAACCATTCAGAAACAAGGCAGTTGAGAAGGGAGTTCAAAAGCAGGTCAAAATCAGGACAACTTTAAATCCTACCATGACGTTCATAATGCTGAATGTTTTTAGTTTTTTGAATGGTTATTTCCGAATGGTGAACTGCTTGTTGTTTGCTTTGGTGATGGATGAGACTGCAAAAACGTTCAAGTTCTTGACAAAAATTATTATTTGTACCTGTTTTTTATTTACGTTAAAAAAAATATTTCTATAATTCTATTTATACATGTGAAAGTTAATGTTATTCACTATATTTTCATTTGATTATATATATAAATTTAATTGAAATTGACCATAAAATTTTAATGAGTGCGAAAAAATTTTGTACTGATGTCTGCGTAAAATAATTTTAATAGTATGTTATGTACTTGGTTTGTAACAAAGAATAATAATAAGAACCCATAGAATGTAAGTCCTTCCTTTGAGACGTAGAGGTATCTCCTTCTTTTGTGATAGAAGCTGGTATTTAAACTTATAAATAAATTGAAAATTCGTGAAAACATAAATATTTTATATTTTTAATGCTGGAAGCCGAGCAACCACTTGACAAATATCTATCATTTCAGATTAGCATGCTTTTCCGAATTGGCATGATAAACAGTTATTGTACAATGGTAACAACCAATGTTTGGAAGTTAATTTTATTGTGAGCATCATCTTGCACAGTGTCATTTCATAAATATATGATTATTTTATCTGTAACACAAGTCTAGGTTTGAGTAAGTACGCAGTGGTTGTAGTACACAAAGGAGTTTAATATTAGATATTCGTAGATTGCGACATAAATCTAAACTATTAATTTATTTCAGGTATTCTGGTGAAAAGGTCAACCAGCCCTAGCAACAGATTACTATTATCTCTTATAACAGGCCTTAAATTGGATTGCCTTGCTTATTCGTATTACGACACCTTTATAGCAGGGCTGCAGCAGGATTATTTAAGCTGGTGTCACAAAACCATTTACCTTTTTTTGTATGGACTATTCCTGCCGTGACGTTTATTTTGACAGCACGAAAATGATTATTGCGCGTCTCAAGTGTCAAATAAGGGTCTACCTTTTATGGTAGAACTTTTTAGTCAAGAATAATATCATGCATAACAGCGTATTGTAACGTTGTACAATTTTTTAAGTAATTTGATATAATTATAATGTTCTTATTTGCAAGTTTAAACATATTGACTTAAAACTAAGCCTAAACGAAAATTAAATATAAGAAAAATATAATTTATTATTTAACGTAACCTAAACTGAACTTATTTGAATTTAAAATATTAATTAACATATATTTACATTAAAACAAATTAACATTCAATACTACTTACGGCAGAAATTAGCCAAACCAAAGAACGGCTGAATTCGCAATAGTGACTGCGACATGTAGCGTTTTTTATGTAGGCAGTTGAGTTTGTTTTGTTTCGATCCAGCGGCGAGCGGTCAATCGGTGATCATTGGTATAATTCCCTTGTTGCGAGACACACGTATATACGTTCTCATCCCAGACCGTTCTTTACTATACGTTGTGATTTTCAAAAATTGAATTTGAGGTACCAATCTTAAGCGGTACGAGTACATACTCCTAGTTTAAAGATTCTTGTCAAGTGCTATTCAAACCCGAAATTCGGGTTCCAGATTTGGACTTCAAAGATAGCCGTACGATACTTACGACCTTCCCACTGAAAGACCTAGGCACATTGATACCCACCTACTCGAGTCCTGGACAGCCCACAACATCTGGCCTCCACTGCACTCCACTTCCCAGCACTGGACTCCAGGACAGTACCTTGACTTTCGCAGGTGATCAGAACGACCGGCATAGTAGGGCCCCTGAATCCACCCTGAGTTATTTTTAATAAATAATATTTTTTTAAAGCTGAAATTTGTATTGTTCATTTAACACCTCGCGCACAACGCTTCAGTATGGTAGAAACCTCATTTCGTAGAATTTAGATTGGCATTTCTCATTTCTCATACATTTAGAATCCATAATTTTTAAATTAATATTCATCTTATGGCATAAACTTGATAGTTATAATAATTAAAAAGAAGAATCATTATGTCGCAGACAGTTCACAGCTAGAATAAAATGTGTATACTTGCATGCTGCATGCAAGCAGGCATGCAGCATGCAAGCAGGCATGCAGCATGCAAGCAGGCATGCAAAGTATGTCTGGGTGGCTCCACCAAAAGATTCGCTTCGTCAGCCCTTCGTTCCATTCAATGTATCTTTATTATCATAGGATATTTATAATATCTCTTAATAATCGTCACTTTGTTTTATTGCACAATAATTGTTGACGTCAAAAAGTTACTTAGAGCTAAGTTTACTGCCGCCTCCAAAGCGCTAGTGCAGAAGAAGCGGTAACAAACTGCACTGCAGCATTTTCTCCAAGAACGTCAACTCACAATGAAATTATTATTTATAGTTGATATGTGGACAGAGTATACATTGTTTGTTATCATAATTTAAATTAATTTTTTTAATGTCGAAATTTTGAAATAATGTCAAATCAAGTTGTAAATTCAGTATGTACCTAATGTACCAAATTATGACCATTTCTGAGTATACAAACCTTTAAGAGGGACCCGCGTCAAGCTCAAGCCAGACTTTGTTGTCTTTAAGATAGTCATCGGTCCTATAATAAGCCTTCTCACAGAGTACCTTCTTTACATAAGCTTTAAACTTTTTGTCAGGCACATCAAGGGCCGATTGTGGCAGTTTATTATAAAAAAGTATACCGTTCCCCATAAACGTTTTACTAACTGTTTTGAGCCTATAATACGGGGCAACTAAGTCACTCTTATTGCGTAAATTTCTGACGGTAAAATCGCTTACACTATTGTATGAAGAAATATTTTTCCCTACATACAGTATGTTTTCAAATATATACTGTGATGGTAAGGTTAGTATACCTATTTTCTTGAATAATTCCCTGAGTGAGTCTCTAGATCCTAAGCCGTAGATAGCACTAATTGCCCTTTTTTGTAAAATGAAAATAGTCTGAATATCAGCTGCACTCCCCCATAGCAGTATGCCGTATGACATTAAACTATGAAAGTAACTAAAGTACACTAGTCTAGCAGTTGCTACATCTGTCAATTGTCTTATTCTCATAACAGCATAAACCGCAGAGCTAAGCTTATTTGAAAGTTTAGATATATGAGCGCTCCACTGAAGTTTCGAGTCGATCGTAATTCCTAGGAAGGTAGTACTTTCAACAAGATCGAGTTTTTCGCCATCTATCAGTATGTCGACGCAAGCTTGCCTCACATTGGGAAGAGAAAATCGAATACATTGGATCTTTTTCGCATTTAACATGAGGTTATTGGCAGTAAACCAATCAGAAATGGAAGACAAGGTGCTGTTTACCGCGCTAGCATCTGTGCTATGACGGTCAATTTTGAATATTAGCGAGGTGTCATCAGCAAACAGCACTATGCCTGCCTGTTTCTCAACCATGTAAGGCAAGTCATTTACATAAACTAAGAAAAGGAAAGGTCCTAGAATAGAACCTTGTGGTACGCCGATTTTAATATTAGATCCGTGCGATTTTATGCCGTTTAAATCAACAGTCTGAAGCCTATCTGTTAAATAAGATTCTATTAATTAAATTGAATTTTCGTCAAAACCATATTGACTAAATTTAAGCAAAAGTGTCGGATGATCTACGCAATCAAATGCTTTAGAGAGATCGCAAAAGGATCCAATCCCATCATTTTTGCTCTCCCATGCGTCGTATATGTATATGAGTGATGAGTGCCACTCCCGCATCGGTGGTTGATTTTCCGCCAGTAAAGCCGAACTGTTGTCTATGGAAAAGCTTGTAGGTCTTGAAGTTAAGTAGCATTTGATTGAGCATTATCTTTTCGAACACCTTACTCAAAACTGGCAAGATAGATATAGGTCTGTAGTTGCCAGGGTCTGTTTTTTCTCCTTTTTTGAATAAGGGGATTAGTTTACTATATTTCATTAGGTTAGAAAATATGCCTTCATCAATACATTCGTTAAATATAAAAGCTAAATCACCAGCTATGACATTTATAATATGGCTTACTACAGCAACCGACATGCCCCAATGATCTTACGATTTTTTTAAATTTAACTGTTTAAATGCTTCTACTATATCACTAGGGCCAACATGCTTAAATTTAAATTTAGAATCACAAGGTCTAACATTATTCTTAAGCAAGGCTTCAGCACGCTGGGGGTTAGAATCCACATTGGAAGTAAGTTCCAAAGGTATGTTAGTAAAAAATTATCAAAAATATTTACAATTTCTTCAGGTTTAGCTAGCTTTGATTTGATAGATATTTTCTTTTGCTTTATTTTTACCAGTTTCTTTATTAATAACATTCCAAGTTTCTTTTATTTTGTTAGGGGCATTATTTATTTTTTTACTAATACGATAGGCCTTGGCTTGTCTACAAACTTTTTTAAATATTTGAGAATAATTTTTAACATATTCTACAAAGGAAGGATAAAAATTAAATTGTTTTTGGGTATATAAGTCATAAAGCTTGTTCCTACTTATGTAGATGCCGGTAGTAGCCCACTCACTAAATTATGATTTACTATGCACAGCAACATTTTTGTTTCAATGTTTTAGAATATTCTGAAGAAATACAATTAAAAAGTTTATTGTAATGGTCGTCCGGATTTTTCCCTGTGTATACGACTGATAACAGTTTGTTATCTAAATTATTTTTAAGTTTTCTTATATATTTTTGAAGTAATTGGCCTACAGAAGGTCTTTGTTCAAGTGGCTGAACTTGCCTTTGGACTCATTGACATAAGCTACGTATACACCCGAATGATCAGAAGGCAATTTATTAATAACAGATTTGTCAGAATATTGAATATAAAAAAATTGTCTAGACATGTGGCAGATGTAGCAGTGATTCGGGTTGGCTCAAAGAATACGTTTACTAAATCATAACACTTAAAAAGATTTACGAATTGCGTACTTTTTGGATTATCTACTAAGATATCAACATTAAAATCACCACAAACAATAATATTCTTTTTACTAGTTGAACAGGACTTAAGTACCTGGTCCATTGCTTTTAGGAAACTTTTAAAATCACTGTTAGGGGGACTGTATACACAAATAATTATATGATGATCTAGCTCGGCACAGGTCACCTCACAACAGCACTCAACAGAAAGTCTGACAATATCCTTACGTTCTTTGCTGCAGAAAGAATCTTTAACAAAAATTATGGAACCCCCTCGCTGAGCAGACTTCCTATTAAAGCAGCTTACAATATTATAGTTGTTTAGGCTGAACATCATCTGACTCTCATGCAGCCAATGTTCAGTCAAACATAAAATGTCCACATCCATTTCTTCTAAAACTAATTCTACTAATAATTCTTTGCCGGAAAGACCTCCTAAATTTTGATGAATTATTCTTAGCTCATGAGGCCTTTCCGTTGTCTTAATGTTCAGTTTAAATCTGCCGTCAATTCCGGCCGGCAATTCTGTAGGCATCTTATTCCTAGGTTTTTGTTTACAATGTAAACTCGTCCAAAAATTAATATTATTTGCTACTAATGTAGCAATCTTACGTCTAGAATATTTTGAAAGATATATATTATCTTTTGTCAGATTACATTCACTTATGAAATGGTTAGTGTCAAAAAACACTAATTTATCACTATAAAGACATGTTATATCATGTATTAAATTATTAAGATAGTGAATGTTTTTGTTATTTGTTGGAGACTGGCAACGTAGATATGGGAATGCACATAATATTATTTTGCCTACTTTTAGTTCAGTTAAATAATCCATACAGCTGATTATTTCTTCCTTTCCTATTTTGTTACTATTGCCTATAAGTAATACAACAGTAGAATTATAATTCAGTTAAGTTGATTTAATTTTGTCTAAAATTTGAGTATAGGTTGCAAGAATTGTGTTAAGCATGAAACCCATACTGCGACCCATACTGTCAGAAAAAACTACTGTATTACATGGAGGTTCAATAAAGTCAACACAATCAGACACATTATTGCACAAATTACTGTCACAAGGAGAGAGCTCTGGTGTGGAGACACTGATGGTGGGCTGGTTGAACTGCCCGCAAGTACATTGCTTAGCTAATGAATTAAGGGTTTCTTGATTGTACCTGCTGTCGCTAATCAATTTCTCCACAGTCAGCATGTGCTCAGTATTTTGTTTCTGTTGGTGGTCATACTTAGAAAATAATGAGGATTAGTCCTCCTGCAATTTAGTAATATAAGATTCTAGTCTATTTCTGTTGACCTCATACAACTTCTGACTTTCTGCCAATTTATTATTACACAAGTCTAATTCTGTTTGTAATTTACAATTTAAGGAACTGGATTTTAATAAACATGATTTCTTGAGATTAATTTTTAATTTATTATTGGTTTTCTTAATTTTTTTACAAACTTTTAAATGTTTTTTAACTTTACTATGGCTAGTCATGGTATTTGAATGATCTAAGTAACTAACACTGCATGATGTCTCACTAGTGAGATCAATCACTGAGGAATTAGTTGAGGGAGTCAAAGGGACACTATCAATGAGCTCGTCAAAGAGGCTGGACACCTCCGCTGACTGACGCAACTGGGCGTCTTGCTCATAACTACTTATAAGTCTATATGCCTCTCCCAACTCTTTTTCTAACTCAGTGGTACGTCTGAGCGTATGCTCATACGTATCACTGCATTGGCGGAAAGAATCTACTTCTAATTTTAATCGGTTAAGTTGCATTACACTCAAGACTTCCTTCGCGAGTCTTCTGGTTTCGCGCTAAGGAATAACACTCTAGTATATGACAAAGTTGAGCCACGTGAAGTCGGGGTGCTCTAAGTTGGATTTACCAGCAGCTTATAATTGCGTAACATACTTTAGTATTACGCAAAAATCATGATTGCGAATGAAATTATTAGGATTAAAATTATTCTAATTTAAATTCTACCATCTTTGTAAAAGGAGAAGTGAAATTATATCAAATAACTATCGCACAAAATAAAGGTTATTCTATTTGAAATTATGTATAATGTAATGTATGTTAAAAGCAATTATGCTCACAAAAATTCTGCCAGCTAAATAGGATGCCATTGAAAATTCTACATCATGAATACTCAGCCAAATATTAGTTCTATGAAAAATAAAATATGCCTTTTCTATGTTCGTCCAAAGAATATTCTACCATGTGAGTTATGCGAAATAAAAATAGGAGCATTAAGATTCTGCCAAATAGAGGGAACCCGTCAAATAAAGCGATCCTCAAAAAGTTACGTTTCAATAACTTTCAAGGAGGATTTTAGTTGGTTTTCTTGTTAATGTGAATATGTTATTTACTTTTGATTTTTACAAAACAGTTTATAGATACATAGTTGAAGTAACTCCACCATGGGACCTT
Organism: Acrobasis suavella; assembly: GCA_943193695.1. NCBI lineage: Eukaryota > Metazoa > Arthropoda > Insecta > Lepidoptera > Pyralidae > Acrobasis > Acrobasis suavella. The sequence goes on from OW971929.1 coordinate 13,708,959, forward strand.
AATTAATCTTACTTAATACCTTTTATTGGAAATTTGGATTTCAAAAACAAAGTAAGATATATTACTTCATTATTTTAGTACAACATAAGTGAAAAGTAGTAAGTTATTTCAACTTACGTCGCATATTTTTTTGGAAGTAAGTAATAACAATGCTAATCCTTATTATAATATTTATTCACACAGGATAAGAAATAACAATACATTCTTAAGTATAAGTTATGTATTAAAATTATAACTACATCCATTTATACATTTTGTCTTACAAGATTCTTTGGTTACTCTCTGAGAAGTACCATGATGAGTACATCAATAAAAAAATACAAGACAGGATTTACTGGAGCCTATTATTAAATACAAACAAGACTGAGAGAGCCAGAGGATTACAGCCTCCTTTGGAACCTGTGATTGAACCAGTGAAATGGCAGACTGTTGAATTCCAAGCATTTTACAAGGCTAGATCTGTTGCTAGGGCTGTTCGCTTTTTCAGCAGAACACCTGAAAGAAAATAATAGTTTAGATTTATGTCGCAATCTACGAATATCAAATACCCATACTTTGTAATAAAATCCTTTGTGCACTACAACCACTGCGTACTTACTAAAACCTAGCCTCTATTTCGTTGAGTTAGTCTCGAACTTACTTTGGTTGGGGCTAGCTCAATCTGTGTGATTTGTCTATATATATTTATCTTATTTATAATAGCACTTAATGAAGAAGCTGCAAGTTTTAACACATAATAATCCAAAAGATAAACTTTGAATAGGTAGGTAGTTAAAATGTTACTTACGACATGGTTATAGATAAATTATCATATATTTATGACAAGACACTGTGCTTTTGTACGATGATACCCACAATAAAATTAACTTCCAAACACTAGTTGCTACCATCGTACAATAACTGTTTATCACGGCAATTCGGAAAAGCACGATAATATGAAGTGATGGATATATTTTGTCAAGTGGTTGCTCGGCTTCCAGCATTAAAATCATGTAATATTTATGTTTTCACGAATTTACAATTTATTTATAATTTTTGATACCAGCTGACTATCATAAAAGAAAGAGATACCTTTACGTCCCCAAGGAAGGGCTTATACGACGTGGAAGGGACATACCCGTAATAAATCGAACCACGGGCTATACTAGATCACTATAGTATAATGAAATAAAAATAACAGCCGAAATACAAAAAAAAATTTCGACATTTCCATACAAAAGTGTGCAGCCGCTCGGGTAATTTGTATGGGAATGTCGAATTTTTTTTTAGTTATTTGTTTGTTATTTTAATTTCATTATTTTATAGTGATGTATTATAGCTCGTGATTCAATTAATTACGGGTACGTCCTTTCCACGTTGTATACTATGGGTTATTTTATTCTTTGTTATATAAGTAACAAGTACATAACATTTTTTTCGCACTCATTAAAATTTTTGCACTCTTTTATGGTCAATTTCAAATTAAATTTATGTACATAATCAAATGAAAACAAAGTAAATAACATTAATTTTCACATATATAAATAAAAATGATAGAAATAATTTTGTTTAACGTAAATAAAAAAACCAGTAAAAATAATAATTTTGTCAAGAATTTGAACGTTTTCTCAGTTCATCAATACAAGTCAGAGGCAACAAACAGTTCACTATTCAGGAATAAGTAATAAACATTCAAAAAACGTTCAGCATTATGAACGTCATGGTTGGATTTAAGTTGACCTGCTTTTAATCTGCTTTTGAACTGCACCTCAACTGCCTCGTTTCTGAATGGTTTTATAAGTGTTGATGGTAGCGTTCCTGTGGTCCGATTTTTCAAACGCGGAGTCACTAAACGAACGGTTTTTTGTATGGGAAAACCATTCGTTTAGGTGACTCCGCGTTTTCAGAAATAGCACTTCTGTACGAGTCGTCCCACAGACATACAAAGGGAAGTGAAGAACTTCCCTTTGTATGTCTGTGGCCGTCCGCTACTCGATCGGCTATGAAAACCAGTGGACTCGTATAAATTTGTTGCCAGAAGCTCCCTTGAATCAATTAAAGGACTAAAGATGGGCTCTAAATTAATTTAGAGCCTCTAAAGGACTAGCATCCAGAGTTGTAAAATAATTTAAAAAAAAGTATTGTCAATGTCATTGAGTTCATTGCTGTGCTTTGGTTTCATAGAATAATATTACTCGTTTGGTTTTATCCGTCACTTCCGTCCGTCAGCTGTGAAGCTGTGTTGTTGATAGTAGGTACTTATTTTTTACTGATGTGGATAATACATAATTTGTAATAAATAACACAATAAAAAATGAACGATGAAATGAACAGCAACGTTAAAGAAATACGAGAATTATACTCCATGTTTCATCAAGAATATATAATAATGGCAGAGTAGTGAGTATTTTCATAGTATTGCTTACTTCAGTTAGTTCTTAAAAACATGCTTTATACCAAGGATCAGTTATACCTTCCCACTTTACCGTAAATCCGTATAATAATCAATAAGTTTATCACAGTACCTGTGAATGTTTATGATCTTACTAATATTTTTTTTCCAGCCGTATGTTACAAACAGAAAACTTGCAAGGAATTTATGTCATACCATCATATGAAAATTCTTTTGGTAAGTAATATACAAAAAGCTGATAGGTACTTGCTTCTAGCATAAGCATTATAACTAGGGTTGCATCGATACGCCATTTCGCCGATACGATACCGATACCGATACCGATACTCTTATACAAATAACGGCGATACCAATACCGATACCGATACGTTAATTGAATCAAACATGAAGATAAAATAAATAAATCACCAGTCGGATTATTTTTTTATTAATATGAAAAGTAGTTACATAGGTCGATATTAGATAATTATTATAAATTTTAGTAATTAACATTAATAACATTTTTATTTAAAAAACAAAGTAATCTTTAGTTTGCCGGATAAAGGCGATTTAAAAAAAAAAGTATCGTTGAATCGGTCATAAAAATATCGTCGATACCGATATATCGGCTAACCCGAAGTATCGCCGATATATCGGTATCGGTATCGGATGCATCGCTAATTATAACTTGCTAACACTATATCATCATCATCAGGTACCTAATGCAATTACTTTCATTTCAGTTTGGTTTGGAGTAATCTTTATCCGTGCAGGTTATTATGAAGGTGGAGTCTTTAGATTCACTTTAACTTTACCTGAAAAATTCCCTGATGAAAATGTTCCTGTAAGCATTTTTATTATACCCTAGTATAGGATAATTTCTCTAGTGCAATAAATGTTTATACCCTCAATAAAAATAAATTCTCTTTTAGGTGGTCACATTTGCATCAAACTTATATCATCCTGCTGTGGATCCAAACACTGGGACTCTCAATCTACATGAAGTTTTTCCTCAGTGGGATATGAAACGTAATCACATCTGGCAAATACTAAAATATTTACACTGGATTTTTCACAACTTAAACATGAAAGCACCTGCTAATGCTGAAGCATCAGTTATGTGAGTTTTATATAGCAGTATTATAACTAGTATGAACTAGCTTTTGTCAATTACTTAATGCATATTTAACCGTGTCTGCATCTGCACTTCATAACTGAGGTAGAAAGTAGTGTAGTTCAACCTGAGGTCCTTAACATGGCCTTATGTCAAGTGTTTTTTTTTGTTTTCACATGCAGTTTTTATTGTCAGGCATTCAAAATGAAATATTTAGATATTCTCCAAGCACTATTCTTATTTTACAGGTACAAGACAAACAAAAAATCATTCATGGAGAAAGTGAGAGAATGTGTAGTTTCCAGTATAGACCATGTATATGACGATCCACCAACTGATGATAAACACTACATCACCTTCAAACCATATGACCCAGAAATACATGATAGTGCCAAAAACACAATGCTTAAACCACCTACACCTAATGAGGGTCATGCTCAAGGAATCTCATGGGTTCAGCCTGGAGCTTATCAACCATTTTCCAAGGAAGAAACATAATATATTGTATAACCTATGCCTCCCATTCTATTCCCACCTACGGACTGATGAGGATCAATAATTACCCTGCAATTAACAAATTCATATTTGTGCCTTAGGTGTGTTTGTATGTTTGAAATCTCTTTATTGTACAAAAAATATATCCTAACAACAGACAGAACAGAAACAGAAATTATTAACACTTGGGTTATTTAAATAATGAGTTAAAGATTTATGAAATGTTTTGAGACAAGATTGGTGGTCACAAGAAAAACATTTGCCATATTAACTTACCTGTGATAAGTAATTTTCAATTTGCACTATGTATTAGGAAGTTAGCAGTTTTTAAATATGTCCACTTTGAACTTGACAAAATATTAATACATAGGTACGAGTTTTATCAGCACACAGGTGGCATCTATAAGTATTTTGGGAATTTATAAAAGACCCAACAAATGCAAAATATTTAATATATAGTAGGTTAAGATTATATTGTTAATCAGATCTATTTGAATCCTAATTATTATCAATCCGAAAATAAATGTATGTTCTACCACATATGCAAGTAGTTTTATTAACTCATAAATAGTAACAATTTTTCTAACTTAAATAATATGGAAATAAAACAATTCTATAAAATATCTATTTAATATTTATTGACACTTCCTTAACCCTTCATTAATTACACCACGAACATCTGATTTTTCAGACAAACATAATTGTTGTGCCCATTCTGGGAGTGTCTGGTATTTCTACCAAAAATATGCTCGTATTGTACATAAGTATCCACATCCCTTTTTGGTTGTTACTAAGTTTTATTTTAGATTTACTTCCCCTCGGGCTGGGTCATGACAACTGATATAAAGTCTCACGGTGAGAGGGATAACAGTTCTCATCTTACAAACCTAAGCTACACATGTTTTAATATCACTTCCTAGTCAAAATCACTTCTAACCTTTATTTTAAACTTTTCAACCTTTTCTTCAAACCAAAATTGATCTAACTCGTAATGTCTCTCATGCCAGATAAAATGAGAAGGTGGTGCAGCATCACCATTATTAAACTGAAAATTCTTGCTAAGTTCTATAGCTAATTTAGATCTAACTAATCCAATTCCACCATACTTGTCATCTGTGGGATGATATACTCTGCCTGTACTTGGCAGCATGTATATTTTTTCAGGCAAAAATTGAGCTTTGAGCAGTTCCCCAACATATCCATAAGTTAAAAAGTCAGTTTCAGAGTTTGAAATCATATGAGTGTAGACAATAGGGACATCATCACATCTTATATAATTGCGTTCCCTTCCACATAATGATATAAAAGGAAATTCTTCTTGAAATCTTCCAGAATTATTAAGTCTGATTCGTTTGAAGAAAAATTCTAAAAATTTCTTTTCTTTGAAACATGATGTAAAATTTTTCATTTTAGAGTCATCCAAAAAGAGCTGAAAAAAAAGAGTTCTTCATGCTTCCACTTTACAGAAATTCCTAATTACCTTTTAGATTAATTCCAGTGTACCAGATGTCATAACATAAATCACTTTATTTGATAATTTATTTTAAAATAAGTAATGATAGTGTGTAGCTATTCTGTTAGTATAAGTTCAATTTAATCAGTGGTTCCTTAAATGAGCTCAAATATTTTGGTAAAAGGATTTGCTAAGTACTAAGATGACATGATTATAAGCTCTGATGTAGTTTAACATTAGTACAATGTTTTATCATCATTCATGTATTTTCTTTTCAAAACCAATGAAAAGTCAACTCAAAACATTAAAAGACAGTAAGTACCTAATTTCATAATTTAAAGTAATGTGGCAAGGCTAAGGGTGCAAAGTTTTGTGTTCATCCAACCAAAGATAGTCCTACATAATAATATTACATACCATACCCTGATGATCTATATAGTAAAAATATTCTCTGATCTTTGGTTCAGGTTCCTGCCCTTGAATGTAATTGATAAACCGCTTCGGTACTTCAACAGGTTTTAAATAATGTGGTAATCTCATTAGCATCTTGATTTTTTGTGAGAGTAGTAGACACTAACTTACGTAAAAGTCAGAGATAAGTTTTGAACATGATTAAAAATTATGATATATTTTTATAACGATAATAATATTTATAAACATTAAAATAAGATGTTGAGCTATTCTGATCTCAAAAAAAAAGTCCTGAAGAAAAATCACAAACACAAATTAGAAAGAGGAGATACCGAAAAAGCCAACTTTAGCCGACCAGTCCAAATTAGTCCAAAACCAAAGATTAAATTACATATTTTACCGAAAAGACATTTACATTTGCGTCCTTTGCGGTGAAATTGACACAAGTCGATTCCGAGATAAAGATATAAAAAAGACACAGATGAATTAATATCTCATGCTTGGGCCGGACCTGCGCCTATCGTCACGAAGCTTCGTGCTATTACACGATACACGCAAATGTGACCGGCCGTTATCGGGTACAGTGCGACATAAAAGAGTAGAAAATTATTGAGGGCGCCACCATCTTTTATATAGCCACACCAGCTAGTACGATAAATGAATGTTGATACTTTAATATTTTTTTTTTTACTTGTCAAGTTTCATACAGCGTTTGGAAGGTTTAGAGCTACAATATTATAACAATCATCAATGAAATAGGATATTTTATGAAAATTAACTTTATTTATAAAAGAGCACTACTCTAATAAACTAAAATCTAAATATTCAACACCCTCGAATTGAGATGTGCTTGCACTTGACTCGTCCATAGGTTCTTCACAGCTTTCTGTATCATACTCATCATCACTGCTGCTGTCTGCACCAACCTGTATGACTAAATCGTCCACGTCGTTGTACAATGTCCTTCCACGCTCATGGTATTCGATTTCAATTTTTTTACATGGTCGCAAGGGCGGATCCACCGTTGTGGGCACGATGGGCATGCCCACAACCTTAATAGACTTGTGACGTCACACTTTTACGGTCTATTGAGATCGATAGGCTGATGATAATAAACGATATGCCTTAATAAAATTTAAAAAACACAATGAATCATGAAACGTGCGTGATTCGGAACGCAGCAAAGAGCCATAGACGATATGCTGACATGTTATGACTTATGTCACCGTTTTGACAACTTATTGCCGTGCCGCCAAAACTTCCGAGCCGCGTATAGCGAGGCGTGCGTGGCCAGGGTTGCCAGAAGTGGTCGCTCGAAAACCGCGACGTGCCACGGAAAAAGCGCACACTACTGTAAAAAAGCGCCCAATTTTTCAAGATACCTATTTACCCAGTCTAGTGTCCCTATATTGGCTTACTAGCTACTAGAAAAAAAAAAAAAATATAAGTTATTGATTGAAATAGGTTTGGATCGAAACTGACTATTTAATTTTAAGAAATCGGGTCTGACTTCCTCCTAAGTTTATTTCCATTCCTAAGGCCAAAGTCCTGATGCTCAGAAAAAAGGAAATAATCTAATTCAAAAGTTCATAAACGACATGCATGATTGTTAATGGGCATGTTCATGCTCCGAGCTCCGACTCGTACTAAGCCGATTTTCTAGTAGCTGTGACCACAACCTTTTTTGAGGGCTGGATCCGCGCTTGCATGGTCGCAGCAATTTTGCCACTCTTGAGGTGTTATTGACTTAAATGCATCTTCAGTCAGCTCCTTAATATTTTTTATGCCCACATTCAGTGAAGCCACCTTACGCTTTGCTAGTGCCCAAATCAATTCAATCAGATTTAGATCACAGTGATAAGGCGGTAGCCTTACCACTGTATGACCGTGTTGCCCCAAAATCTCATCAATTTCATATACAGGTTCTGGTTTATTTTTCCTCACCAATACCAGTAGTGCAGGCTTTCGCAAATTGGGGTCGAATGACACATTGTTTTCAAGTAACCAAAGTCTTAAATCGTCAACTTTATTGGCAGATGTTGGGGCTTTGTTCTTGACAACTGAGTGATAAGGTGCGTTATCCATCACAATTATTGAAGGGTCTGTGATGTTGGGAATAAGTTTTTCAGTTACCCATTTGTGGAAATTGTGTTGGTTCATCTCGGAATGATAATCCTCTTGTTTGTTAACACCGCTAAAAATTAACAGTGCATTAGGTACAAAGCTTTTTTCGTTTCCGGCATGTACTATAGTCCATCTCTTTCCTTTAGAAATGTCAGTGATGATGCCTTCGGTATTAATAGACTGCCAGCATTTTTTAAGCTTATAACTGGAGTGGATATAGCTTTCATCTAAGTATATGATGTCTTTTTGAAGCTCTTTAGGCAATTTTCTATTGTCCATTATTGCCTTCAGATACACTTCTCTTTTGTACGCTATATTGGGGTTTTCCATTAAAGCTTGTCTGTTTGTTTTGCACTTTTTATACCGAAATCCAATCTTTTTTAGTAGTTTCCTCAAATGCTCTCTACTTCCATCGTAGCCTAGATCTTTCTTAATTTCGGCTAATAATTTACCAATTGTTGGTACTTCTTTTTTGACTGTTTAAAAGAAATTGACTTTCTGCCTTATTGCACAAATGTCAAAATCGTCAAGTTCCTTTGAAGGCCGACCCTTTCTATGTTTTGCAGGTGTCGAAAATTTTCCTCCATTGGTCTGCCCTTGCAGTGCTATCCTGCGTACTGTACTTTCGGATACACCTGAAATAAATATAAATAAAAGTTTATAGGTATTATTCACATATATTTTTATCCTACTTTTAACAAAAATTAGGCATAGGTACTATGTAAATATTTAATCATCAATAAATAATTTCAACCAATAACAATCTCACTGGCATGTTTAGTTTAATCTTAATGTCAGAACTTAGATATCAGCAAGTATCAATATTTGTTAATCGATTTGATCAAGACATGTAAAAATAAGGAATAATTGTTTACCACAACATAACCTCAAAATATTAATAACGTACGCAATAATCAATATTTTGATGTTATTTTGTTGGGTATTTGGTTATATTCACAGGTAATTAGATTTAAATATTGTTTTGTATAACTTTCAACAGATTCTTACCAGTAAAGTCCGCTGTACGTTTGTACAAATCATCCATTGGAGATAGCAACTTCCCGGCTTGAAATTCAGCCAAGCATCGAATGAAAACTTTATAAATTACATCACGAGCACCTCCGCGTATCACCTTCTTCATAATAATTTGTCCTTTTAGCCCAACTTAGCACAGAGAAACCCAATTTTGTTAAATAAACGGAGAGCACAAACTAACTTTGACAGTTCGATTCTAATCGATTTCCTCTGTGACATTAGACGTCTACGCTAATGTCACGTCCATATTTAAAACACGTAGATGACGCCATCATGGATTATTGCCAGATAGTTCGTGAAAAATAACAAAGCCGCTAGTGTGACCAGCGCTTTATCGTGATAACTTTTTTAATGTACAAAACGTACGAAGATTCGCCGCGAATAGCTTCAGGACGATAGGCACAAGTGCGGCCGAAGCATCATAGATACCTGATTACAGAGATACTCTATAAAAAGATACCTGATCATTTAGTTATTTTAAGTAATAACTGACATTAGCAATCTTACTCACACGGCGAAAATGTTTTTTGCTATATGAGCGACTGAAACAAGTAATCGTATTCTGTTCTTGGTTTTATCGTGGTGTCACTAAATGAGTGTCATTAGTGTCAAATTGATGTCTTTTAATCCTGTGAAATTAAATTTCTAGTCATAGTTCCTTTGCTTGGTATCATAGTGTTTCAATACAACTTGGTTGGATTAAAATGACAGATGCCATTTGGATGTCTTTCCTAGTGATAAATCTAACATCGACAATGCGATACTCCATAGGTACTACACAAGACTCATATTACTCGTTTACAAAACATTTACATATTTAATTAAAAAATCATCATCAACATATTTTATAATGATGTAGTTAAGAATTTTTGTGTTCTGTGTTACGGAAAAAACATTATAACGCGCAATATTGTGCATGGGTAAATGTGTGACTTTGAATAAGTTTACGTATGAAAATAAAAGACCCGAAAAACGTGACGCTTATCGAAATATGACATTTGTGTGATGAAACAATTCGACTAAAGACTAATAAATAAAAAAAATAAAAGGTGTATTTAATATTCTTTTTTAAGTATTAAAAATTTAAACATAGGTATAAATAAAATCATTTAATGATTTTTCTTCTCCTTCTCTCATTTCAGACTTAAGAACTGATCGGTGTTATTATTTTGAAGGTAGTTATTGGGATTGGAACCCGGAAACTTTCTCTCACTCTCACTGTCACTCACACGGCTAAAATGTTTTTTGCTATATGAGTGACTGAAACAAGTAATCGTATTCTGTTCTTGGTTTTATCGTGGTGTCACTAAATGAGTGTCATTAGTGTCAAACTAATGTCTTTTAATCCTGTGAAATTAAATATCTGGTCATAGTTCCTTTTCTTGGTATCATTGTGTTCCAATCCAACTTGGTTGGATTAAAATGACCTCAGAGTACTGAAACCAATGGAGCTGGCATACCTACAAAAATAACGTGTATACCTAAACTTGCTGGGAAATCAAAATGGCGCCTATACGTAGTGCTGCCCCTAAGTCCAATTGCAAGAATATATCGATATTTTAAAGCCATTTTAAGATTATAGACTGTATAATTTTTTCATATCGTTACGCGATTTCGACAGCATTTATAGACCGATTTTGAAAATACTTTTTTTAAAGGTGGTCCATTTATATATTTTCATAAAAATATTTTCACAGGGTAGAACTACTTCTACCCTCTACCCTACGGTTTTTAAACCTTGTAATTATATTATTATATATTACCTTGTAACTAACATTGAGATTTTGTAGTGTCATCTGGTAATGACTTGATCTCTTCTGATGATATTCATGCACGTCTTTATGCCTAATGGGGCAGACATAGCGTTTAGGGTCTTGCGGCTCTAAGCAGACAGAGCCCAGAGCAGCAAGTCTCAAAGGACATTTTTAGCATGACGGTGGCTGAGCAGGTGGAAAAGTGGTGGGTTGCTATGCTAGTCGCAACGCTTATTCACATGATTCACATTTTCGTCCCCTCCCTCAATCGCATCTACCATGTGCGCAGGAAGTTTGCTAGTACATTCTAGGTTTCGTCTTTTCCCCAGACCAGCATGGAAGATAATGGTAAATCACTCACCTGATGGTAAGTGATGATAATGCACTCAAGAAGAAAATGTAAATATATAGGGACAAATTACACTGTTTGAGCTAGCCCCAAAGTAAGTTCGAGACATGTGTTATGGGATACTAATACTAACTCAACTATACTATATTTTATAACAAACAGAAAGGGACCTCTGGGTGGCGGACGACTAGCATGGAAGCACACTTTCTCCAAATATTGTACTACAAGATGTAGTTCTACCGTATGTTTCTATTACTCTTTTACACTATGTAGGGAAGCTATTTTTGGAACAATAACCGGCCAAGTGCATCTCGCGCCACGCGCAGTGTAGGGTTCCATAGTTACGAACGCCAACTTTGAGTTCACGCGACTAAAAACGTCTAAAAACTAATTTTTATAATTTTTTCCTTTTCTGTGGGATGTGGATACTTAAGTTATGTGCAATACAAGCATTTTTTTGTCAGAAATATCTGACGCCCGCAGAATGGGCACGAATCACGACAGTGTTTGTTGGATAAATCCAACGTTCGCGGTGAGGTCTGTCGCGATTTGTGCGTCGTTGATTTAAACCCATAGATTTACTAAGGGGTAAGACATGACGTCATATTAAACTAGTATTAAGTAATTTCATATTAACTTGTTAGGCATCCAATTATTATTATTATTATTATAATATAATGATTTACTCGTTCTCTATTTGCTTTACAATTTGAAAATGAAATGAACTTTTATTTAAATATGTCATCTCTAAATACTAAGTAAATCTATGGCCTTAAATCAACGACGCACGAATCGCGACTAACTTTCTTGTTTACAAAAAAAAGGCCGACGCACGAAACGCGTTCAGACCGGCGGTGAATATACATACCCATGGCAAATTACAGCTTCTAGTACTAATAGTCTCAGAGTAAAACCGTGGACAGACAAACAGGCAGACAGACTTGGTGAAATTATAAGGGTAATAATAACCCAAAAATGACGAAATTAATAAAACAAAGGGCTATTTACAAAATTATATATTTTATAATCACAATACAAATTTAATCAAATTTAGAACTGGCTTTACGAATTTGAACTCTAAATAATTTTAACAATGATATTATGCCACATTCATTTTTCATTCTTTGTTTAATCGTAGTTAAATTTGACTATTAAATGTAACACTATTCTATAGAAAATAACAAGTAGTATTACCTGTTATTGTCTACACAAAAACTATTAATTATTGATAAATTAATAAAAATGTTTGATGTTCGGCGAATAACGAATGGCAGCCAAATGTTACATGAATTGTACTCGTATATCATGGGTACAATACATGAGTAAAAAAATGTTGTTGATGTTCGGCAAATGGCAGCCAAATGTTACGTCACGGGCACAAGAACAATATATCATGATTACAGTACAGTACAATAGATCATGAACTTTTCAAAAAAATTATTCTGGAAGGGGGTGAAAGTTTATATGAAACTCAGGTAAAAACGGCTAAACAGCGGGAACATGTGACGATGGTTAAAAAGGTTACCACGTGGGCAAGGCCGTGGCCTTTAGCTAGTTATACATAAAAAAAAATTTAATTCTGTGATATAAGTTAAAAATGCAAATCAAACCTAATTTAATTACTTGGCCGTGGCCATCAGCTAGTTATACATTTCTTTTTTTTTATTAACCTGCACATCACATTTAACTTACTGAATTAATTTAAATAAAATAATTTCATTCATTACGAAATAAAATTATTTTATTTAAATAATTGCGAAATGATATTTTTTCAAACAAGAATCCTCAAAATGCAAGGAGCAAACGAAAATAGACTTCGTATACGACTTCAAATTTTCTACACCTATTGCATCCAGCCACATTTTCTTGTTCCGTTCATTTTTAGGTAGCCTAGAACGAACAAAAAGGTATAAAAATATTACACTTCAAATCAAGTACTTACTTGAAAACATCGATAGTCGATATGAAAAAATGGCTTGAGGGGCAACACTATCGACAAAAGAACTGTTTTTTACTTTTGTATTTAATACACTATCCAAACCTTCGAAAACGTAGACCAAGCTAAATTCAGTATGAATTATCTATAAACTATTTATGCAATGCAAAAACATAAAGTATTTACTGTAGTTTTTGATATTTTTGCAGAATAATAATACGTACCGGTGTAATGATATATTTGGTCGATTGTTACTCTTTCTGATGCCGCAACCAATAATACTGCAATTGGGCATGTTCCTTGTGGTTTTGTTTCTCTTTATAATGCACTTTTAAAACGATTACGTCTCAAATTAATGCACAAACTAAAAAAAACACTGTAATAATATTTGGCACTGACATCCATTGTACTTGTCACAGCTGGAAAACAAAATGGCGAAACGGCCGCAACTAGGAATTTATGTGACGTCACTTTTTAATGATTCTGGAAATAGTTCCAATAAATATATTGTTGTCTCTTTTTACGTGGAGGATGGTAGGTAAGTAAAAATGAGATGGCTACAAGTTTAGGATTTCAATGTCGATCTACATCATATTTGTATAACTGATTGTTTGTATAGAACAATATGTCGGCTCCATTGGTTTCAGTACTCTGAGAAAATGACAGATGCCATTTGGATGTCTTTCCTAGTGCGTGAAAAGTGCATAAATCTTACATCGACAATACGATACTCCATACTACACAATAATCACAATACTCGTTTACAAAATATTTACCTATTTAATTAAACAATCATCATCAACATATTTTATAATGATGTAGGTCAGGATTTTTGGGTTCTTTGCTACGGAAAAAAACATAATAAAGCGCAATATTGTGCATGGATAAACGTGTGACTTTGAATAAGTTTACGTATGAAAATAAAAGACCCCGATAATATGACATTTGTGTGATGAAAAAATTCGACTGAAGACTAATATAAAAGGTGTATTTAATTTTCATTTTGAAGCATTAAATAAATTTTTTTACATAGGTATAAATAAAATCTTGTAATGATTTTTCTTCTCCCTTTTCTCTCATTTCAGACTTAAGAACTGATCGGTGTCATTGTTTTGAAGGTAGTTATTGGAAGTGGAACCAGGAACTTATGTGCATCAAATTATGTGTATTGAAATTATCTATACTAGAAAATATCGATAATCGACAACACTAGTATCCAAAAAGGCTTGTGACAACCTACAGAAAAAAGAAATAAAATATGTATTGAGATCTCGCTCTAACGCATTACATATGCCATAAGAAAAGAAAAGATGGTTTCGTGTTCGAATTTTGTAGGTACGCCTTCTTTGCCTCTTCTATGAGTCGATTGTACGCTATATTCTCTGTGCTTGTATTTCATTGAATTGTTCGTTTGCCTTTTTAACAAAAAAAGTGTCACAAGACGTCAAAGTCATTAGAAGTTCATTCATTTAATTTCATTGTCAACAAAAAGTATGTAGTAAGCTGTCCTCATTAAAATTCAGAGTATAAAAAACAAAAAGTTCTTCCGTCTGCATTAATTTACAACCACAAAAAATATTTTTCTGTTTATTGCGATGTGTTCTTAAATTATGTGGATTTTTGAAAGCCAATATTGATCTTAGATATAACACAAAACTGCTATTATAATTTTTGTCTACCTGTGGAATGGAGGATTTTAACCATATTTAACAATGGATTTAGTCAGAAGATCATGGAAACTTCGTATGTGCTCTGTTAATTACTTCCTATAGTTACTTATTTCTTAATTTAGACTTGCTCTCATTTAGACGCGTTGGTTTGTTTTTTTTGCAGAAGAATTTGTCGCCCACAAGGCGAATGTCAACTGCTTGGCTATGGGGCACAAATCAAACCAAGTTTTGGCCACAGGAGGAGATGATAAGAAAGTTAATCTTTGGGCTATTGGCAGACAAAGTTGTTTAATGGTATTCAATTTAGAATTTTTTTTTGTTACCTCTCACTAGCGAGGCGGTGTTACTGTTGCTTGTATGTGCACCAGAGTACTGAAAAATAAGACCATTAAGTACAGTTGAATAAAAAGTAGACATTATAATTTTAATATTTCATTTCAGAGTTTAAGTGGTCATACAACTCCAGTAGAATGTGTATGCTTTGGACACTCGGAAGACCTAGTTTGTGCTGGCTCACAAACAGGAGCCTTGAAAATTTGGGACTTGGAAGCAGCAAAACTTTTAAGAACATTCACTGGTCACAAGGGGGCAGTAAAATGTATGGACTTTCATCCATATGGTGATTATTTAACAACTGGTTCTTGTGACAGCAACATCAAGCTTTGGGATACTAGGAAAAGAGGCTGTATTGTGACATACTCCAGCCATCGCCTGGCTGTAAACAGCCTGCAGTTTAGTCCTGATGGGCAATGGATTGCTTCTGCTTGTGAAGATGGTAAGACTACATAGCACAGTTTTAAGTTCTTCTTCAATATTTTTAAAACTTCTTCATAATCAATCGGTCTATTGGAAATTTATGATATGATACTTAATTACATATATCAGCCATTTCTCTTTATTTTATATGCCATAACATCCTTATTTTATATGCCATGAGTCATGACATGACATAACATAGCTTTATCAATTACAAAATAATAAAGTATGAAGCTACACTTCAAATTTAAATAATTAGTTTTGTGCATCTATGTTGATTAATAAGGTATTATATAATAGGTTGGGCAAAAAATCTTTTCGCATTTTATATGAAAAAATCAAAACATTTTTTAATATAGTTTATTTACATTTAACTAAAGTATGTAGGTACCATTTTGTTCGATAACTTTTTGCCATCTTATAGGTAGGGACATGATCCTATTGCTATAGAAATTTTGGGGCTTCTGATCAAAAAACTGCGTCAAGTAGTTTTGGCAGTCCTCTCGTGATGTTAACCTGACACTGCCTAAAGAATTCTGAAGAGACCGAAACAGGTAGAAATCTGAAGGTGCCAGGTCAGGACTATACGGCGGATACATTAACACCTCCCAGCCAAACTCTCTTAATTTTTGCTGAGTGGTTAAAGATGTGTGAGAGAGAGATGTGGTTCGGTCTCATTATGTCGTAATAAAGAATCACAAATGAGTACACGGTTTATTAGGTTTCTTTCAGAGAGCTCGTGAGGTACCTAAATATCGAGCTTTTTTGTGTACCCATTATTTTTCAAATGCGCCAAAACTGTTTTGTGGTCAATTCCCAGTTCTTTAGCTACGTCGTAACTACTGACATGCCGATCTTGCTCCACTTTTTCAAAAATAACATCAATTTTATCCGTAACAGGGCGACCAGAGCGACGTGCATCTTTGACATCGAAATTTCCGGATTGAAAACGCTTAAACCAAATTTGTGCTACTCTCACAGACACTGCACTAGGTCCATAAACATCGCAAATATTTTCGCGGCTTCCGTTGCAATTTTACCTTTTTTGTAATAAAATTTTTAAATGTATCTAGTTTCTTTATTAGATTCACTCATCTTGACGGTAAGAAAACCAAATGAAAATCACGCATTTCCCTAATTTGAATTTGGAATTATCTTCTTTAAAATTTTAACTTTTAAATGATACCGGAACCAGCCAGGTACAAATAGTATAGCCAAAGTGGTTTTATTACAAGTTCATACATACTATATGCGAAAAGACTTTTTCCCCAACCTAATATTTAATTTTTAAATTGATTTTGTAGGCCTTGTAAAGGTATGGGATGTACGAGTTGGCAAAGTGCTGCAAGAGTTTATGGAGCACACAGCTGCAGTGACCTGTGTAAAGTTCCACCCACATGAATTCTTGCTTGCCAGCTGTGGTACAGACAGAACTGTCAACTTCTGGGATATGGAGAAATTCCAACTGGTTTCTAAGTTCGAAAAAGATAATACGTCTATCCGGTAAGACTACATAAATTGTAGATTTTACTCTGTCTGCCCCATTAAGTATAAAGATGTTATACTGTATCTGTATATCTATCTGGTTGACCACCTCTGGCCTAGTGGTCATCATGCAACGCTGTCACACTGAAGATCCTGGGTTCAATTCCCGGTCATGTCAAGATGGAAAATGATCTTTTTCAAGTTGACCTGGTTCTGGATGTTTATCGTTTTATGTATTTGTTATAAATATAGTATCATTGAGTTAATATCCCATAACACAAATCTCAAACTTACTTTGGAACTAGCTCAATCTCTGAATATATAAAAAAGAAAACAGAATATATACATATATATTATGTGGTTCATAGGTACATATACATATTTCAGGCACATGGTGTTTAGTGATGATGGAACAACTCTCCTGGGTTGCGGCAATGATGGTCTCCATGTGGTGGGCTGGGAGCCAATCCGGACACTTGACTCTGTTCATGGACATTGGGGCCAAATTCATGACATCACTGTAGCACAGACACAGCTTGTAAGAACCTTCTTTATATTTTAATACGTCGCATTTTTTAAATGTAAAAATTTTCCTACTACCTTTGCTGAGAATTTCTTCTATTTTGTGACCCATTGTTAAGAAAATAAACCTAGTTTTTTTGCATTATCTGCTCTTGAGTTTTGAGTTTTTGGCAGGTTCAGTTGGAGTTTGATTTGAGTTGACTTTTTAATGTGAAATTGGTGTGGGTTACTGAACTTTAGTGTTATAAATGCTTATGCTCATGAACAATATGAGTGATATTTGTTAAACAAACTGTTCAAAAATTTATTTGGATTGTCAGTAAGCCTTTCCACATATTACGTGTTTATAACTTTTGTGTCCAATTAGAAATTTATTTCGGATTTAACTCAGTCTATATGGGTCTTAGTTGGTTTTACATCTTAGTTCGTTTTACATCTAATAGGTTAAACCACTTTTCATTATTTTTTCAGATAGCAGGATCTTTTCACTCAACCTATGTGGTATTGTCTGTTGTGGATCTGAACAAAGTTTATCCATTTGGAGGGACTCCTCCAGTTACACAGGCTGTTGTTCGAGATCTATCCCCATTCCAAAAATGTCATTCAGTAAGAAAGAGCTTTTCTAAAGAAAAACCCGCTAAAGCAGGTAAAAATCTTACATTACTATATACCAACTAAGTCATTATTATTGTTACGAAACTGGGGTTCAAGATTTGGAGAAAAACGCCAAACTTCGTATGATGACGGTCTTTATTCACTACGGAACCCTAGGTTGACACGTGAAGATGTTCTTTCTGATGTCCAAGTCGCGTCGCAGCTGAGGTCCAGGTATATCGCCGAGGTTGTCGCAGGTACTTCCACTTGTCGCACTAGAGTAGGCTTCCTTCGCTTTGGTTCGCTTCGAAGTGATCGCTTTCGTAGCTCGTATGGAACTGCCGTGGTGCGCACTCGGTCGTCTTTATATATGCGCCGGTACAGAGTTCTACATTATTCTCGAATATTCCCCATACTTGAAGAATGTATTTCGATGCCGGGAAACATCGAGGCGCCGGTACGTGTGTTTGAGTGCAACCGGCCAAACAATTCTAGACTTTATGCTATAAGGACATAAGGCTTTCATTTACTTTTTAAGGTTGGCAGAAAATGAACAAACTATCACGATGTAAGCAATACTATGTCACAAATACTTAGTTAGTTTAAAACTAATAATCTGGCCTTAAACACACAAAAGACTAAGTGCGTTAATTTTTCACTATTGAATAAACCCAATACTCACATACCTTTGAGTCTTAATGGCCAAGTTCTAGAATGGGTACCCAACACCAAATTTTTAGGCATAACTGTAGACTGGAACTTAAAATGGGATAAACATATTGAGGCCACTGCCAAGAAACTTAGTTCGGCAGCATATGCTGTGAGGAGGGTCAGACGGTGTACTAACGTTGAAACTGCTAGGCTAGTATACTTTAGTTATTTTCACAGCATAATGTCATATGGCTTGCTCTTATGAGGTAAAGCGGCTAACATACATGCTATCTCTGTGCTACAAAAGAGAGCAATTCGGTCGATCTACGGACTAAAATCACGCGATTCCTTAAGAGAATTATTTAAATCTATAAATATTCTTACTGTGACATCTTAATTTATTTACGACAATCTTCTATTTGTTAAATCTAGGTTAAATAATTTCAAGAAAAAAAGTGATGTTCACAGTTATAATACTCGCAACGAAAATCAGCTTCATACGCCTAAATTTCGACTTGCTAAAACTAGAAAGTCACTCTTAGGTCTAGGTATAACATTATTTAATAAACTTCCCGAAGCGATCGTTAACCTACCAATGGCAAAATTTAAAATACATGTTCGGGGTCTGCCGAAACTAAGATGATAAGAAATGATAAACTTGATAACTGTTCAACACTATATTAGCAAGCCAAAACTTAATGACTAGTACAATATTGTTTGATGTAAAATGAGTACGCGCGGCGCTCTTGATGACCTATTGCGAACTGAATATAAAACTAAGTGAAGTAATGAGTTGAGTGAAAATGCTGACACTGTACGATGATAGCTCGTACATCTTCCCGGGCGGGGGATGAAACAGTAACTGGAGATGAGGTCCGAGATCATGACCTCACTAAACAATGTGATCAACAATGTAACCTACATTGAATATTACTTGATTATTTAAAAGATTAATTACAAATTTGTATGTTCAAGGAAATTTGTTCTTACTAAAATGAAATGTCTTAAGTCTCTTTAACTACAAATTTGGAATTGGAAAAACAGATCGTAACACTGGCGAAGTGTTTTTGTTTTGCTTTGATACACGCGCACTCTGTTCAGGGATTTAATTTAATTCAACACTGCACTGATTGCCCATATCACTCTGATTGCACTGAACACTTGCACTGCCTGCGGCGGCCGGCTGCCGGGCCCTTCCCGCGTCCGCTGCTGCCGCGGCAGGCGGCGCGGCGCACCCGCGGCCGCCTCCACACGGACAACGCCAAGCCTGCTACTATCGCGGCGAACAACACGTATATCGCCACGTAATGATGAATATCATGATAAGAGACGCTCTCTATTAGAGGACTTTCTTGTTTTATCGTCTCTAATTGCCTTTGAATTAGTTGCAGGTCATTGGTAGAGTTATTGGGGTCATTGTTCGGTGATGATAAGTCGGGTAATGATATGTTAATGTACTGATTGATAAGCGAAATTTCTGGTGATGATATGTTGAAGCTGATGCGGAGTTTACTATCATCCAACTTGTGAGAGTAGACCATGAAATCAGCTGTCTTGAAAATGCAACCTTGATCTACATGAAATAATCCAGCACCGGCAATTTGCGCGGCGGTAACCTGATCGCCGCATAACAACTTCAGTTGACACCGGTCGCAGCACGAATAAAAATATGAATTGATTTTATTTATCTCCGTCCACTTGTTGTAAGAGGATCTTGTTATTGTTTCGCACTTGTTCGAATTTGATAACGGCTTGCAAAGGTTCCGATCTTCTTTGAGATGATAAATAGGTGTTCTAAGACGGCATAAAAGTAATTTAGTTTTTTTTCGTAAGCAGGAATCCAATTCCCTTTCGGTTAGTGGCACAAAAGCATCCTTTTACAAGTTCATCGCCACATAATCCGCAATCGGTGTTATGATTGTTTCATTAGTACGTGTCATATACGGAATTGAGATAAGTTTCAGGACTTCGAATTCGTCTCTGCTAGTTAGGGGAATCTTGATTTCGAATATAATGTAGCGTACGGTGACTCTAGCACGGACTTCCAGTAAATTATAAATTTCAGGGAAGACGTAGTTATCGATTGGAAGTGACAAATCCTTCGAAATAGTCCGGTAGCGCTAGGTTTTTAAGTTTCAAGAATATTAGATATTTCGATTTTTCGCATATAGTTTCTAGACCCCTTGACCAACCTAAAACATGACGTTGTGTCATCTTTGATGTTTGCTTGGGTAGAAATTTAGGTATTTGCCTTTTCGAACATTATGAGATGAAAGAAAATTAGAGATGAATTTTTCACTTGCATGACAATAACTACGTGGTGTCTGATGTACAAAAGCTTTTTGTGTCATCATCTGGCCACAGGATCAGTGTCATTTCACGAATACTTAATATTTCGCTCAAATAGCTCTTTAAGAATATTAGAATTTTATAAATAGGTATTACACGCCATAGAGCACTAATATATGTGTTTCAAAATGTTTTGTGTCACATTTCATCCACGATATCTTATTGTATTTTATTTTTTTAATTCAATACTCTGTAAAAGACACAAAAGATTATTAGTGTTATTAGAGTTTCGTCTTTTTCATTATTGTAGTGTGATAAACCACAATTCGTAGTTTGTGTCATCTCCATCCAGGCAATCTTATTATTTGAAAAAAATTAAATATTTCCGCGCCAAAACTCAAAGTGCGCGAGAAGACAGGGCGAGCGTGGGGGCACGCATGGGTGCGCGGGGACGGGTGTGTGCGTGACATACCGGCACAGTATCTGTCCGCCGCGCGCCACAGTGAGCTGAAATCTGATTTTTGGGACATAGGAAAACTTTGAAAATTATTGTTATAATTTGGAAATTAGTAAATGAAAATAAATACTACTAATAAAAATTATTTATTCTTTGGTATTTTTTGTTTACTTAATTATTTTCAGAGATATGGCGAATTAAATTTTTTTTTGTATGGAAAGAAATAAATAAATGTAAATTTCTCAAAATGTTCAAAAATGTTCAAAATATTTTTACTATATCCTTATAGTAGGCTATATATGCTGTCTAAATACCAAATTCATATGCTTCGGAAACCCTCGGAACAGCGCCATTTTTGACTTTGAAATATTATGGTTTTGAATAATTTTCCTGCAACTACTTGTAACATTCAATATGTTACAAGTAGTTGCAGGAAAATTATTCTGTAATATATTGCTTTTTCTGAATCTTTGGATGAAAAAAAAAAAAAAAAAAAATTGTTTTACATTAAAATTGATGACGTCATTTGTTTTGCACACCAATTTCTGCGTATTGTTTTCTAATGAGTTCAAGGTTGACGGATAAACATTTTTAGGAAAACAATGGCGCTTATTATGCAACTGATAACGTGGACCAATCACAGTGCGTTAAAACTACCCTCATTACTGACTATGCACCCACTCCAGCCTTTATCGATCAGTTTGTTTGTTGCATTAGCAATCGACAGACGTCTTTACCGCATCTTTAGCGCGATATTTTTAAATCCATATCATGGAAGGTTTTCAAAAATTAACTTTTGGAAAAATGCGTTTTTGGAAAAATACCATAGAACATAATAGGCTTAGAAAATGTAGTAGAACACATTTTTGGGTTAGTTTTCCCTATGTCCCAAAAATCAGATTTCAGCCCACTGTGGCCGTGCCGGCCGCAGCGCGCGTTACTAATTATTTTGGATTTTTAGCTGACTACGGCAAAGCCATGAGGGAGGGTAGTGATTTTAGCAGTCTATGTATGTGGGTGTGTATGTATGTCTGTTTCCCCGTAGCATCCAAATCGTTTGTTCAATTTTCACAAAATATACATATACATATAATCGATTCGTCATTATTGTCCGGGTGACATAGCTACTAATTTGTATGCAAAAAACGTATATAACGAATGTTAAATACAATAAATTTAGAGTATAATATAACATATGACTCGCGTAGTCGGGTATTAGTTTTTTAAACTTATATCTTGTTATTTTATAGGTTCTAACAAAAGCTTCATTTAGAAGTACTTTGATTATTTTTTCCGTATGTGTCAGTGACCAACATGTTTTTAACAAAGGTTCCTTGAATGACGTACTTATGTGTGCAACAACTGCAAAAGAAGGATCATTTTTTTCATGTGTCTTTTATGTTAGTAAGTATGTTTGATTTATAGGTAAAGGTGTATATTGTTTGTTTTCCGTGTGTCTGTTCTACCTAACGATGATGACCGGCACTACTGTAACCTTAGCACGAGTAGGTTCTTATGTGCTGCTTCTGAGAACGCGAGAATCTTCTCGTGTAAGATTTGTACAAAATGATATGTTAATTTAAAAAATTTGATAGTTATGGTTGACTGTATCAATCGGCATTAAAAAAATAAGGACGTTGTTCACAATTTTGGTTATTTATTATAAGCATGGGTTTCATTCAACCAAGCTATTAAATGCAGTTCTTCGTGTTTATTTTTAACAATGAACCTATACAAACTTGTTTAGGTATACGTACATATACTCAATTCACACAAACACAAGTTTATTTGCCAGGAATATTAAAAAAATCCTGACTTTCAATAGTTTCATATGTAAACGCCATTTAGTGATGGGTGGAGGAACTGTATAGTAGAATGAATATCCGTAGCAACATCCAATATTTGACTGAAGTAAACTACAAAACGGCCCAACCGATGTTTATCAATCATAGCTAAGAACCACCTATTATTATATTATTTATTATTCTGTGGTAACGTAGATATGCACGTAGGTTAGTATTTTGTTATAATATAAGTGCTCTGAGTTTTTAATTTTGGAGTTTTTGCACCACCTGTAAGTTGACTGGTGGAAAAGGCCTACGGCCTTAAGTCCATCAATTACAATTTCATGTAATAAAGTTAAATAAATAAACCACCAAAGCCGCATTGAAATCGGTCCATCTGTTCGAGCGCTAAGATACCACAGACAGGCACACAGAGAGACAGACGGATAGACTGAAAGACATTAGCGTCAAACTTATAATACCCCTCTTTTTTTTCGGAGGTTAAAACCTCTCAAACTTGGATACACACTTGTATATTAAGTCACTTTTTAAATTTTACGCACAAACCCACATACATACAAAATGACTTACCGACATACTTTCACAAACAAATTGGCAATTTGTAACACACATTTCCCTCCTTCGGCAGTCGGGTAAAAATAAGCTGTGAATAAAATTACGCAAGGTACATCGAACACGCAATAGTAATGTAAAGATGGGTGGTGGGCAAATATAAATACCAAATACCCAATACCCAAAAAAGGTTGGCAGAAAATGAACAAACTATCACGATGTAAGCAATACTATGTCACAAATACTTAGTTAGTTTAAAACTAATAATCTGGCCTTAAACACACAAAAGACTAAGTGCGTTAATTTTTCACTATTGAATAAACCCAATACTCACATACCTTTGAGTCTTAATGGCCAAGTTCTAGAACGGGTACCCAACACCAAATTTTTTGGCATAACTGTAGACTGGAACTTAAAATGGGATAAACATATTGAGACCACTTCCATGAAACTTAGTTCGGCAGCATATGCTGTGAGGAGGGTCAGACGGTGTACTAACGTTAAAACTGCTAGGCTAGTATACTTTAGTTATTTTCACAGCATAATGTCATATGACTTGCTCTTATGGGGTAAAGCGGCTAACATACATGCTATCTCTGTGCTACAAGAGAGAGCAATTCGGTCGATCGTCAAAATTTAAAATACATGTTAAAAAAGTTTTATTGAATAATGCGTACTATACTATCAATGATTATTTAAGAGATAAAAACGCTTGGATACTTCCTAAACATTTTCCATTTTCCACACATGAAACATAAAATAGCTGCATTTTATGTTACCATATTAAGCTTGCTTTAAAAACATGTAAATGCTCTGCGATCTTCTGGTTTTTCATGCTCACTAAAATGTCCAATCCGGTGGTGGCGTCGCTGGTCGGGTCGTTGGATTCCCTCTAATATGGTTGAGTTTAACGATGGCTGATCCGTACGTCAACTTGTGAACGGGTGCTGCCGGGAGGGACTGGTCAACTCGGCTTCGCTTTTTTGACTATTTAATATTTTTTTATTTTTTTCTACGCAATTTATATTTGTTTACTTGTTCGCAAGCATTACATGTTATAATGTGTCAACATTGTATTATATTATAAGTATTTATTAATTAAAAGACAATAATAATAATATGACAAAGCCCTTCTGTGAAAATGAGTTTCTTTCGGCGTTTCTTCTCAGCAGTGCTGGTATCGGTAGCTTTTCTTTAAAAATAAATTAAATTTTAATATACTTTACACGTAACATAGATTATACGTATTGACGTGTAAAAGTGCCTGTTAAGGTCTAATTACTGAATAAACATTTGAATCCGCATCACCCATGAACATGGTTCGCATTTTAGCCCATTCCCTCGATCGGCTTTGTCAAAAAAAAATTTTGTACTGATAAGAGAATAAAAGTCACAAAATAATGTCACTTGACATTGATCATATCCATTTTCAACGTGATTTTAGATGTAATATGGCAGAAAAACCGATAATATGAGCGCTATTTGACTCTAAGAAACTCTGACGTCACGCCGTGCTATTTCATTCAAATCCCATAGACGATGTTTGTTTTGACGTTTAGAAATAAGTTTCTAATTAGACTTGTTGGAAACTAGCGGATTATATGTTGAAATAAGTAAAGACAGATTAAATGCTATGTCAATATATTAGTATCCTCATACATATAAGGAGTGTACATTTTTTTTACTGCTTAAACAATAGCCAAATTTACTGATTACGGAGTTGGTCCCGAAACAAAAAATATTCGTATTAACGAGTTCTTAAATACCCCGTAAACTTGTTATAACATTTCCCACAAAATAATATGCCGGGTATTTATCGGAATCTACCCGTTGTATGGGAATAACATACGAATTAACACGTCTTAGTTTACATGTTTTGTTGGCAAGTGTTTATCCACCTGATTATATGTTAAAATAAGCAAAAAGACATCAAATGTGATATCTTTATATGAGCACCAATCATATAAAGATATCGCATAAAACTAATAAAACTAATAAAACTTCAGTCAAAAGTCGTCATTATCATATTAAAGATGTCCTCTAAAAATGCGGTAATTGCAGTAATGATATCTATCAAAGAGTTAAACTCTGCAATTATAAATAAATAAAAAAATCTAATCGTCATAAAACTTACAAAAAAAAAATTTATAATAGTATCAATTTCGTCGCACCGAAGTACACTAACATGCGTTCCTACTTCAAACGTAACCTTGAATAACCTACCATTCTCAAGCGTTCGTGTAACTCCACCCGTCGCTACTCGATTTTAAACCTTATTCACGTACCCACACTAAGGTCTACTTTTATACGCCGGCCGCCCGCTCCCGCTCAGTGGCTCAGTTGTGTCCGTGGCTGTGTGCGGCGGGTTCTATGACCTCACGGCTCGTAAGTATACACAATACGTGCGCGCGTCTCAATCTCAATCTCAATCTAATCAAGTGTTTTGATACTTTGGTAATTTTTCTTACTTTTTGATACTTTTTAATTACTGCATTAATTGCAGTGTTGTTGCCGTACAAAATATTCTTTATGGGAGTATGTTAATAAGTTAAATTAATGCTACTTATTTCAAATGCACTCTGTATAATTTGTCATTATATATTTATAACTGCAAGTGTTTCTTTGCCATACAACATTACATAACTTTCACCTACTACAATTTATTGTCATCCCATGTAGGAATGTGTGAACCCTATTGTTCGTCACAAGTAATAATACTAGGCGCCACCACACCGTGTACCACACGCACTATGCCGTAATAACGATAAATGACGTTATCTCCAGCTAGTTAGGCACAGTTGAGCATAGTTTGTAAGTATTTAAGCTGTTCGTATTTATGAAAGTGATTATGTCACGAACTTCTTACGGAGTAACATATATTTAAGTACCTAATATGAGCCAGTATTCCGTTATTTGACATACGTTAGGATTTATAATCTATCTCTTCATAGATTGAATGAAATATCGTAGTTTAGAGTGTGCAAAAACATAACCCCCGCACCGGACACGTTGCCGTCGCGCGCCGTCGATCACTTGTCTACTTTAAAGGCAAACATGTTTTTTTGTGTTTTATACTTATTTTGTTGATGAAAGTGACGCAAACTCAGAATGTCAATCTTTTATGAATTTATGATACTAAATATATAAACTCTAATGATTCTAATTTTCTTTTGAAGCGTATTTTGCTTGGAAAATCAAAATAATTAAAATAAATAAGAATCCCTGGACTAATGTGACACAAATGAATACAAGGGGTATATTTAGTTGTTACTGATATGTTGTATAATTTTTTTCAACACTAATTATCTTTTTGGTACTGTTTTTATACATGGGCCCTTAGCCAGTTTGCAGTGGACAAAGGGTGACACAAATAGGTTTGCACACTAGTCTGGCTACGTTTGATACAATACTATTCCATTCTACAACTTTAAATCAATTTTGTCGATTCAGTATGGAATTAAATAAAACAGTTACAAATCAATAAATTTCCCGAAACGCAGACCCCGAAAGTGACACAAATCGAAATAATAAACTCTTTAGATACGACTCTATTCAGAGGCAAGAATTAAGAATATCTAGAGTTCTTGTAAGTTATACCCTTAAAATTAGCTAGCGCTACCGGACTAGAAAGTTGTCCCGCTATAATATTTAATTCTTGTCTCAATTGATTTGGCGTCAATATATGTACGTTAAATTTGCCATTGTAAATATTCGTGACTGTATTGAGTAAGATTTGTTGTATATATTTTAATTTGTATAATAAACTGTTTGCCATGATGCTCGTGCTAAGAAATTCTGTGCTTATGGAAATGTTCTGAAGGCTTTTTTTTATCTGAATAACTGCATCGTCGATTGCCTGTATTTTCTCGTCGATGATTTTATGATGTTTGTTCATGGTGCCTCCATTCGTTTTACGAAGTTTAATTCGGCCTCGACAATCGATGTCTGATTTTTCCAGAGCGCAGCCAAATGTTGCTCGTTTTTCTTGATAAGACTGATATCTTGCTCATATTTGTCTGCAAAATGCTGGTCTAAAACACCAAATAGGCTGTTGGCAATATAGCCTACACCATTGATCAGACCGCGTTTGTGTCGTCGACGGGAGAGGGGTTCATGATGCAGTAAAATGTCATTATAGTATTGTAACTCCGGGAGCTCGTGTTGCATCTGTAATACGATGCCTTCACAAAGTGATTGCTCCTTGATGTTTTTGCATAACTTATCTAAATAACCAATGTATTTTGTTAGCGCCGTGGTTCCTTGTTCATACGGCAAAGTGTCGTAGTAGACAACGAGACGCCAGTCATCTCGTATCAAATGCATCTCTGTGATGCTATCAAAATAAAGACTGCGGTGATTTAACGGGGTTATGTTGTACGCTCCTCGTATTGTAGGTATGATTGTCATAAAGAAAAATAGTAAAGATGTTGCGATGGATGAGAAACAATAGCGTTTCTTTCTTCTGGGTTTGGGTATGGGTTCTTGTTCACGTGAAGGTGATTGTACTTGATTATCGGAGGACGCCTGATCTTGAGTATTATTTTGCTCTTGGTAAACCGGTAAAATAGATAGTTTTACGATGGGGCGCTGCATAAGGCCGTTTTTCGTTTTGAGGGTTACCACTCGAACGTACCCGTCGCTTCCCGGATGCAGCTCCACCACGCGACCTAGTGCCCATTTTCCCGGGGGGAGGTTCTCGTCTCTGATTATGACCACGTCGTTCTCTTTGATATTACGTTGCGGCTTCCTCCACTTGCTTCTAGCAGCTAACTGGGTGAGGTACTCGTTACGCCACCTATCCCAAATATCCTTGAATAACTTCTGAGTTAAGTGCCATCTTGTTCTCATGTCTCTTTCAGTATCAAAGAAGTTTAGAGTAGGGCCACTCCCCAGAAAATGAGATGGTGTTATGATGTCTAGGTCATTCGGATCTTCAGTCATTGGACAAAGGGGTTTTGAGTTTAGACAACCTTCGAGTTGACATAGAAGGGTGGTGTACTCCTCGAAAGTGAGCTTTTGTTCACCTACTACACGCTTAAGGTGGTGTTTTAGGCTTTTTACACATGATTCCCATAGACCGCCGGCCGACGGGTGGGCCGGTGCATTGAAATGAAATTGGATATTCATTGATGCGACTTCTGAAATGAATTCTTGGTTGAATATGGATTGTATCTCCTTGTATTCTTGTTGAAGTATCCGATTTGCTCCTACAAAATTAGTGCCTTGGTCGCAGTAAATGTGTCCGGGGACGCCTCTTCTTGCGGACATCCGCCGTAAGGCAGCTAAAAATGCAGATGTAGTTAAGTCGGACACAATTTCCAAGTGGACAGCTTTTGTCGACATGCAGACAAATACTGCCACGTACCCTTTAGTGGTTAGGATACCTCGGCCCTTGTTGGCCTTGACTTGGACGTGTCCGGTAAAATCACATCCTGTGTGAAAAAAGGCTCGTGAAGAAGTATTTGCTCTTGCGGGTGGTAAATCTCCCATAATTTGGTTGTGCTGATCCGGATTGTGCCTTCTACATTTGACACAGAGGCGAAGGCGCTTCTTGGTGGCTCTTATACCTCCTATCAACCAATATTTACGTCTCATGGTGGCCGTAGTTAGTCGAGGTCCACCATGGTAGCATAGTTGATGAGCTTCATCTATAATAAGGTCGGCTATCTTTGTGTCCTTTTGAATTATGGCGGGATGTTTCATCTCGAAGTCTACATTTGCGTGTCTTAACCTGCCGCCGACTCTCAACATTCCATTCTCGTCTAACATAGGATTTAAATCACAAATTTTGCTCTTCCTGTTCATGTTCTTTCCCGCTTTCAATGCTTTTATTTCTTCCTCAAAATATTCGTTTTGAACTTGTTTAATTATTTCTAATTTTGCTTCGTTTATTTCTTGAAAAGTTAAGTAGTTAAGTTTATTTTTTCTGTAAATAAATCTTCTAACCCATGCTAATATTTTTATGATTTTTGGCAACGAACTATATCTTGTTACTAGCTCGCTGACAATGTTACTTTCGCTTTTGCCTATTAATTTAGCTGCATGATAAATTTGCTTGTTTGTTTTTGCTTCTTGATCTGTTATTTCACTTGACACTTTGCCTATTGTACTTGGAATTTCTTTGTTTAACCAGCTAGGTCCTTCCCACCAAAGCGCATGTTCTTTAAGTTGGGATGCTGTTAGACCTCTGCTTGCACAATCTGCGGGGTTGTCCTTGGATTGTACATAACGCCAGCAGTTTGGCGGCATGGTTTCGGTTACTTGTTTAACCCGATTGGCGACAAATGGCTTCCATCTTTCTGGTTCTCCTTGCAGCCAACCCAGCACTGCCATCGAGTCTGTCCAGCCATAAACCTTGATTTCGTAGCTATGCAGGCAGGATATAATTTTCGCCATCAACTTGGATAATAATAGCGCCCCGCATAACTCCAAACGAGGCAAAGTTGTATGTTTGTTAAAATTTTGAGCATTTTTAACAGGAACTAGCTTTGTTTTTGCGGCAACTAAAATGATTGAGCACGCGTTGCTTCGATTTATATTGCAGTATACTACTACACAGGCGTATGATTTGGTGATTGCGTCACTGAAGCCATGAAGTTCTATTGTATCAACTTCGTTAGTCCCGATCCATCTAGGTATTTTGTAGTCATTGATCGCTTTGATGTCTGATTTGAACTTGACCCATTCCTGGTAAATTTCATCCGGTACAGGCTCGTCCCATTGAAGTTGAATTTTCCAAATTTCTTGAAATAAAATCTTAAGTTTGTTTGTAATTGGAGCCAACCAGCCTAAAGGATCGTAGAGTTTGGCAATATCCGATAAAAGGGTTCTTTTGGTTGGGCGAGCCAAAGATGTATCGAATTTTGATTGAAATGTGAAATAATCTGACCGTGGATTCCAGCTTATCCCCAGCATTTTAGTGGATTCTTCTTGCTTGAAGTTAAAGTTGTCTTGACTAGTTGGGTCGACACTGACGCCTTGTAGTAGCTCAGGTGAGTTTGATTTCCATTTCCGAAGGTTGAAGCCGCCAGATTTTAGCAGCTTGATCAAGTCGGACTGCAGTTGCTTTCCTGACTCGATGGAATGCGCCCCGTGGACAAGGTCATCGATGTAAAATGACTCTTCGAGCACACTAGGAGCCAGGCTGTTTTCGAAGTTTGGTTTTTCATCCTGGGCCAATTGTTTAAGTGTTTGCATGGCTAGGAAAGGGGCGGCCTTGGTGCCGTAGGTAACCGTTGTTAACTGGAATACCATCAAATTTTCTGATTTATTATCACGCCATATGATAAGGTGTAGTTGCTGATCATGTGGATGGAGCCAAATTTGTCTGTAAAACTTTTCAAGGTCGCTTGTAAAAGCAAATTTAAACTGTCTCCACTTGATTAAGAGACTTAGTAGATTTTGTTGTCAATTAGGACCCTTGCACATCAATTGATTAAGGCTCGTCGAATTCGAGCTCTTAGAAGATGCGTTAAAAACTACGCGTAATTTTGTAGTTGACGAATCTTGCCTGGGGACAGAGTGATGAGGTAGGTAGCACTTTGGTGTTATATTGCAAACGACCGCTGGCGTCATATGACCGAGCTCTAAGTACTCCTTGATAAATGATTTATATTGTTGTAAAATATCCAGATGCCTATTTAGATTTTGTTCTAATTTGAAAAATTGGGCTACTGCCATTCTCTTGGACGAACCTAAATTGTCTTGAAAATTGGGTTTCATCGGCAGCCGCACCTCATAGCGCCCATCTTCTCTCCTTTTTGTGGTTTCTTGATAGAAGTCAAGGCATCGCTGATCTTCGACTGACATCTCGGTAGGCTCGGAAATATCCTCTAATTCCCAAAACTTTGATATATCATTGATGTTATGAAGTACGACATTGCATTGGAATGTTTGAATATTGCCACTCAATATCCAACCTTATCGCGTTTGTTGAGCTGTCGTTAAGGTTGATGTTTCTCTGCATATTCCGTCAAGCAATATGATTGCGTACACGTCGGCACCTAACAAGATATCTATAGGACGACTTAAGTTAAAACCTGGATCTGCTAACTTAATTTGACTAAGATAAGGCCAATCTGGCTTGGAAAATGATTTCATGGGTAATTTTTTGATTAACTGATTCATGATTAGGACATCGGTTATGAAAGAATAGTCGGTAACAACAGAAGAACATTTAATACTAATCATCCCCTTCAAATTGCATTCGTTGTCACCTATACCTGCTACAACGCCCTTGCAGGTCTTACGTGGTAACCCTAGGAGTTGAGCCGCATGCTCGGTGATAAGCGAAGCTTGGGAACCTTGGTCCAAAAGAGCACGCATAGTGTAATAAGTTCCATCAATTCCTTGTACTTGGATGATCGCTGTTGGTAGAAGTACCTCAGTTGGCTCTCCTGGCAGAGACACGTGGGAACTACTTTTGACCAATTTCCCTGAGTTTGCATTCGAGTAACTGGAACTGCCCGCTCCTTCGTTTATACTCGCCGCCGTGTCCGATGTCACTCGGCTTGATTGCGCAAATGCGTTGTGCAACAAGCTATTATGCTCCTTATTGCACTCACGGCAACGCTTTTCTGACAAACATTTCCCTTGATGAGTCTTCAAGCAATTTGAACACATATTGAATTTCGAAAGGAATTTGCGTTTATCGTATGATGGCATATCGAGAAATTTCTGACAATAATATATACCGTGATCATTTATTTTACATAGGTTACATTTATATTTAGAGGTTTGATTATTTGATGTATTTGATTTAGGAGTGATTACTTTAGCACTAGATGAAAATGAATTTTTGATGAAATTATGTTTCTGATTTGCTTGATTGTTGTTGTTTTGAAGCTTATTTCCTTGGTATTTTTGCGTAGGTATATCTTGTTTCCTACGCGCTGTTTCTAATGTTGTAAACTTTGCCTCCAGAAAGTCCAGAAATTCTTGTAATATCGGTAACTCTCTTGGTTGTTTTACCGACTCGATATAATCCGTATATGACTCCATATCTAACTTCTGGGACAAAATGTGCACAACCAAGGGGTCCCATGTGCTTGTGTCAACCCCGAGGTTCTTGATGGCATTGAGGCTCTCCATGGTAGTGTCCAGCATGCGTTTGATGTGAGCTAATGATTGCTGTTGCATGACCGGTAAATTTAATAATAGATTAATGTGGGATGTGAAAATTACCTTTTTGTTGTTGTATCGCTGGTTGAGTATATCCCAGCAGACTTTGTAGTTATCAGAACTCACATTCAAATGCTGGATCAGACGTTCCGCGTCACCTTTAACCCTACTCTTGAGGTACTGCATCTTTTGGGCGGGCGACATTGACGGATTATTATGGATACTTTCTGTGAAGAGATCTTTAAAAGATACAAAATCCTTATAATTTCCATGAAAGTGTGGAATTTCGAGAGTAGGAGCTGATTTTTCGATGTGTGCCACTGACCACATTTTTCGGTTGATTGCCGCCTTCATCTCGTTGAAAGACTGCTCGTAGCTGTTGTAAGCATGGTCATATTCCTTGTTTCGACCATCTAGCTCACTGTCCAGGTCCCAGTGCAGGGTGTCTATGGTGTTCCAGCGGGTCTGGAGTGTGCGCAACAAGTCTTCAAACTTCCATTTTTCTAAAACTGCATCTAGATTGATTGATGATATAGTTCGATGAAACGCCTTGAAGTTACTGCTTTGTTTTTTCAGCATTTCTTCATTCTTGCTGGACGTTCCCCTAGAACTTGTTGAAGCTGGAGGTTGCGAAAACGCGGCAGCTGAAGGTTGTTGGGGCATGAAAACCGGGGTTTGTTGAGGCTCCGGTTTCTGAATAGTAAACGTAGGAGGCTTCAATACCGGTGGCTTATATATCTGTGTACTAAGATAATTTTGTATGCGCGACCTAATCAACTCATATCTCTCTTTTACTTGATTATATTCACCCGACGTAAAATAACTATTTGACTCATCACCGAACTCCAATAAATTATTATTATTCTTTTCAAACTCAAGCCAATAATTATCGAGAATATCTAACCTGCGTTGAATATAATCTGGTGTTTTTCTTTCCGCGGAATCTTTTTTAAAGTTAGAATAGGTATGTTCAATAGCCTTAGAAATTTGCTGCTGGTTGGTTAAGATGTCTTGCACGTTAGGCATTGTGAATGAAGGATAATAAAGGCATAGATCTTACTTGATAGATAGGGCGTGTCGCGAGCGGGATGTGATCCACCCACGGTACCTGATGATTGGAGGCCTTGGTGCCCCCGGTGCTACTTTGTGATCGGAAACCTTGCTAATCCGATCCTTGTTAACCTTGAAATAATGCACTGCTTCCGATAGGTTGCTGCGCGGAGCCACTAACACGTTCACAAGTTCACACGCGCACTCGTAACTTGATAACCAGCCACGTGGAAAACCGTGAAAAGGCCCCGCTTTACGGAAAGCTCGAAGGACCAATGTTCGGGGTCTGCCGAAACTAAGATAATAAGAAATGATAAACTTGATAACTGTTCAACACTATATTAGCAAGCCAAAACTTAATGAGTAGTACAATATTGTTTGATGTAAAATGAGTACGCGCGGCGCTCTTGATGACCTATTGCGAACTGAATATAAAACTAAGTGAAGTAATGAGTTAGTGAAAATGCTGACACTGTACGATGATAGCTCGTACAATACATGTTAAAAAAGTTTTATTGAATAATGCGTACTATACTATCAATGATTATTTAAGAGATAAAAACGCGTGGATACTTCCTAAACATTTTCCATTACACTCCACACATGAAACATAAAATAGATATGTTTCAAAAAATCTGTTATAAGTCCATTTTTTCAAATAATTTAGCAATGATGTAAAAAATATTGTAAAATGTAAAGTTTGCACAGTGTTTAAAAATTGGAAAACACCTCATTGAATTAATGGTATAATATTGAAATTACCGATATAATAAGAAATATGAATTTTTGACGTGTTATATTTGAAAATTTTGACGTCCTTCACATTCTTTATAACTAGATTCATGTTTTGTGTACTGAATTCTTATAGAAATCGCTGTCAGTATGCTTGTGGCAAAATCTTGTTGTCCAGTGAGCTATTTGCGTTCACGTAAACCCAAGTCAATAAAGCAACCTTAGTGACTAAGCACCCTTGATCAATGTTTATGCAGAGTTAACTATTTGCGTTCACGAAAAACCAAGTCACTAAAGCAACCTTAGTGACTAAGCACCCTTGGTCAATGTTTATGCAGACTTAACTATTATAGTACCTTGGTGTTGTTGAAAGATACGCAATATAATATTTTTCGACGGTTTTTATGATGAACACAGCTAGACAGATGATGACTGACAACAATTTTTACACAATAGGTTTACCACATACAGCCATAGTATGAAAATAATACCTCTTGGTTGGGTTGAAAAACAAATATTAATATAACACATCCTTCTAACAAGTGTTATTGTCCGCAGTGTTGCACACACCGACGCTTTTAGATGAGAAAACTGCCGAAGAATCAACTTCAGGAACGGAAGCGGATGAGGATTCAGGTGCAGTTATATCCAATATTAATGACTACACTGAAATTTTCCGACCTTCTAGAGCATGTAAGTAATGACTGTCCAATCCGAAAAGATTGACTACCAGTTTTAACAACACTGGCCTGATATATATTGTAGAAGATTTATTTTTAAAAATTTTATTA
This sequence comes from Acrobasis suavella, assembly GCA_943193695.1. NCBI lineage: Eukaryota > Metazoa > Arthropoda > Insecta > Lepidoptera > Pyralidae > Acrobasis > Acrobasis suavella. Next base: position 13,744,475 of record OW971929.1, read on the forward strand.
ATAAAAACTTTATGAATTTTTCAGTAACGCGCACTCCGCCTCTCGCCACTAGTTTATCATCTGACGTTTACTCCATTTCAAGTAAGTAAATGAATATTTGAACTATTTAGTTTAACTAAGACAAAGTATTCAAAATCTTTGCCAGCACTTAAAGAATTCGGCAGACGAATAAATGAGCCGAATGGAATTCGAACATTCGCCAAATCAGTTAGTGGTCACAGTTCTGAGCGAAGTACTAGTATATATTAGTACTTATTCTGTGCCTGTAACGACATTTGAAGCGTAGCTGTAAACAGCACTAAGGCGCTGCATGTAATAAATAGTAGATTGTTAAACAAGGGTTGTAAGTAAAATTATTACACCCGAGATATTTAGGCTCACGAGCGAGCGAAGCTTGCGAGGGAGCTTATAGTTCGAGGGTGTAATTGATCACTTACCCTCGAGTTGAACACTCTCCTTTTCATCATGATAGCAAGGAAATAAGGAAAACTGTTTTAACAAAATTGTTTATTTAAAAAGTTTCTACTTACAATTCAATGAAAATTAATAGTAAAATTTAAAGGTAAGAACAATGTTTTTTAAGGTGAAAATTCACCTTAAAAAACATTGTTCTTACCGGGCGCAAGGTGAATTTTCACCAGTGCGACTATGCCCTCTTTAAACTCGATTTACTCGTTATCTATGGACTCTTTGCGTCTTAGGTTGACACAGTTTTGTACCTAAGTTTTTTTAAATGCACGAGATGGCAAAAAGATCGTAATTTCCAATGCCGTAATACCAAAAAAAATTGTCTCGGTGAAAGAAGTCAACGTCAAATTTTTGTTTTTTGTTATCGAAATTTATATTGTTTTTGTATCGAGTTAAGCCTGGTGTTTATTTTGTGCAAATAAATGAAAAATGCCACGGTAAGTCCTTTTTTCAATGAATACTAACATTGGTCGTAACTCAACGTGAAATTTTGAATAAAAATACATTTTCTGACCAAACTCGACGTGACACGGTGTGACCTGACTACCACGCGTCAATTTCATAAGTTATCACAGAGTTATTTAGCGATATTTTCATTTGTCTGAAGAGATTAATTAATATTAAAACAAATATTATATAAGAAGAACTCTCAAAATTCTATAGTATTAGAAATATTTGCATCCAAAAAAAAGTCTTGCCGAAATGGTGAAATTTCACCTTTGGTCAAGATGGCTGTTTGCTGTGTGTCACGTGACCCAAGATAAGTTAGTATGGAGACGCGGCATGGCGGCTTCAAATTTTTTTTTAATGAAATTTCACGTCTTTATCCCTAACGTGGTAAAAAGTGTTTTATGATTTTTGTTTACGGGACAGACATTGTATTTTTTTTATTTATTCATAAATCACACAGTGTTGGTTTTTGTAAATCACCTTAACATTTTTGGTATTGTGTCAATGATTTTATTAGCATGTATATTTTTACGTCTTTTACGAAATTTCCAGGAAAGAAAATTCCGAGAACAGAGAATTTCTCGGCGCCACATCACTAAAGATAAAGTACTCGACAAGACGAATCAGACGAGCCCAATCTCGATGAGGTTGTGTTATTTTATTAAGGAGTTCCTATGGACACCTTCCAACTGCGTCATCAGATCGGCTCCATGTCATCATAATATTGCATTGTCATCCGATAAGTATACATATGTGTGCTAAATTCAGCTCAATCGGAAACCAGGAAGGGGGTCTAATTTAACTTGCAAAATTCGAACGAACATACATACAGACATACATACATAGCAAGTAAAACTGTATTTTTTTAAAGTGACAAACCAATTGAACAACTATTTTAGAAATAAAATATTTTTATCATGCTTTTTTTCTTTCTTTCCTGAAACCTAAAACTGTATGTACCTACCTTGAAATCCAACCAGGCGAATCCATACTTAGTTAGCTTCGTCATATTTCAAAATGGCGTCTATGGGCTCTTTCATGAAATTTCATGGTATAAAAAGTCATGATTACTTGGGTTTGGAATGACTAACACTAGTGTTGTTTATACATTCGTAAGCTTGTTTCTATGACGACCCAAGAAATGATTTTTGCTTCATAAAAATACTTAGTTTTTGTTTATACAAGTGGTTTTAGAAGCCGTCATTTTAGCTCTCAAAGAAAAGGGTTCAGTTTTTTTAATGTTGTTTAAAAAAACGCAACGCTGCAATCTAAAAATGCTTCAACTCTCTAGTAGGAAGGATCAGCTTTCTAGAAATGTATAATAGTACATAGGGTGTTTATATTTTGTTGATGAAAATCCATAACCAAAACGCACCTTTTGTTGTCAAATTTCTGACATTTATTTCAAACATCCATCGTAATTTATGATTTTCTAAAGATTTATGATTTTCTAAAGATTTTGCTACGGAACGATGTTGTTTTTTTGTTGGTGAACATTATAAATAAAGTAAGCTTTAAGTACAACACAAAAGTTGGGGTCTAAATTGTTATATTTTATATAAAAAAACTTGATCAAAGTAGTACAGAGGAGGAAAAAATCTGGTTCCTCAAAATTCATCGGATCATGGTTGGAAGGCCAATCAACTATAGTGTCCAAAATAGCAACCAAACGATAGCAAATTTAATCAGGAATCCAGAAATATAAACATTGTGGGGGTTTGAATAAACAACACGGCGTATGACGACGATTTGCGTATGTACTTGATAAGCGCTGCGCACCCGCGAGAACCCCCGACACGTTAGCGCCTTACATTTCGCGCGCGCCCTTACAGCTGAAGGGGTATGTGAATATTTTGTTTCATGTTTTGCAACATTGCGACTTGACTGCCTGGCATGGATTGACCAGTTTCTTCGTCACCTGCACCGTCGAAATCGTAACTCTTGGATGAACAAGGACGCGGCTCACTTGAACTATAACTAGCACGCAAATTAATAGTTTCCGTTATTTTGCTGGTTATTCTGCTCTTATTCTCGATTGAGTCTTCTATATAACCTTCAGCAACGGCGCTTGATTTCCAGCCCCCGTGTCTTTTTATTGTGGTTAGGTCCGCGCCCGAATCAGCCAACGTTGCCGATGTTCTTCGGAAACTGTGCCCAGTATACAGTTTCGGGTTAGGCAGATTTAGGTAATTACCTATTAATTTGGGAAAACTTGCCAACTTATTTTTTCCGATTATGTTTGATGCACCTTCCTTTATTATAATTCAGAAAGAATCTGTTTGATATCATTTTGTCTAGTGGCAAATCTTGATATTTTTTTACAAATTGCACAAACTCTTCTCTAACCACGAAGGTTCGGTCAATCTTAGTTTTGGTGTTAGGTAATTTTATTATTTTCATCCTAGCTCAGGTACCGTTAGATTATAATATATATCCTCAATGTATCAATAATGTGTTCCTTTTAAAATGTCTAGCACCTAATTATTTGAATAAAGATTTTATTATTATATTATATATTATTATATTAATAGCAAGTTGCCATGATTTTCCACGTCCGTTGTAGTCAAATTTGCCAGCTCAATTGTTCTACACGCGCCGCTTATGCCGAAAACCATACAAACGTGAAAAAACGGTCATAATCAATATATACGGGCATTGCGTTTATTATTATAAGACTTAATACAACAGGTTTATATTTACAAACGTACCTTTGCTGCCAAATATATCTCATCGGGGGCCTCATTCAAGAAAGTTTCTATTTGTTCTGCAGTAAGAACCTTAGATTTTTTGCATTTATAGCCGGCGGACTGTCTTTTCAAAAACGATAACAATTTGGCGTAGTTTTTCAAATCGATATCATGTTTCGTATTGATTGTGGATTTTAAACATGGAATAAATACTCAAAAAAAAAAAGGGCTTAAATTTTTTTGATAATCCGCTATTTTCCAACAAGTCAAATTAGATACTTTTTTCGAAACGTCAAAACAAACAGTTTCTATGTAATTGGTATGAAATACTGGGTAATGACGTCACAGTGTCTTGGAGTCAAATAGCGCTCTTATTACCAGTTTTTCTGCAATAATAAATCGAAAATCGCGTCAAAATGGATATGTTCAAAGACAAGTGACATTATTTTGCGACGTTTTATTTTTTTATCAGAACAAAATAATTTAATTTCGACCTAGGAAAATACCCAATTCATTGAAATATGTGATCAATACACTTTCCGAAATAGATTTCACTTTCTTTTCAGTGCGCCACTTAATAAAATCGTCATAAACTTTTAAATATCTTTCCTTTGAAATCGGAAGTAATAAGTTTTCTATGACTGCTTTTGCCTCTTTTTTTACCGATTCAGGCGTCAAATCTAAATCTTCACTTTAACTCGTCATTTTTTGTTAAACATTTTCAATTTGGAACAAAAATTATAACAAGAAAATTTTGCACGCCAACCTGTCTTTTTTTATGGCCTTGCGGTTTTGGCGCATTCAGATATAAATGTAGTGGCCAGTGCGCTTGTTTTAAAAATTAAACTAAATTCATCCATACGAGTATTATAGGAGCCGGTGCATGGCCGCCTTCGATTTTCAAATTTACTTACCTCCCTTAGGATGTAAATCGAACTTACAACCCGGATTTCGAGTAAAATACAACCTCCTTTCAGAGTTTGAACGATAAAAATACTTTTACTCTGTGGCGTAGTGGTCCCCATGCTCGTCCGCCACCCAGAGGTCCCGGGTTCAATCCCCGGTCAGGGCAAGTTGAAAAATAGCCTTTTTCAAAATGTCTTGGGTCTTGGATGTTGATCTATGTATTAGTTGTAAAATATAGTTTCGTTAAATTAGTACCCCATAACACAAGTCTCGAACTTACTTTGGGGCTAGCTCAATCAGTGTAATTTGTCCCTATTTACAATATGTAACAAAACCCTGTCCGATCCTTGTAGGAGCAACTCAGACCGTCAATATGAACAACTTTTGGGACTATGGGACCAATGCTTGAACCTTGAGGAAAAAAAAATTATATTTTCATACAAATTGCCGGACCGGCCGAACACTTTTGTATGAAAATGACGATTTTTTTTCGAGTTTCAAGCATTGGTCCCATAGGAAAAGTTGTTTATTTTGACGGTCTGACTTGCTACTACAAGGATCGGACAGGGTTTTTGTTACATATTGTATATATATTTATTTATTTATTGATTTCAGCTCACGAGTCCACCGTAAAACTGGAGTGTGGCATGAGCACGTCCCTGCGCGACCTGATACTGTCGGAGCGCGCGTGTCCCGCCCCGCCCACTCCGCTGCCCCCGCGTCCCCTGCCACAGCCCTCTCCTCCGCAGCGACAACGACCCGACCATTACTCACGCATCCCTACTTCCACTAAGGATTATTCAGTAGAAAAGAAAAACGAAGTATCTACGAGTAAGCATTCTGCTTGTGCCGTTTCATGACTTACACTTTAAGTATATTTACCAGTACTTAGAGCAAGAACAACACACATTTAACGCAATTTTAGTCAAACAGCTGTCATACTAAAAAACTAGTCTGTTAACAATATTATCGATATTTTTATTATTTTTAAGTATCAGCATTTATTTAAATAATACCGATGTGCAGACAGGTATTTAATGTTATCCACAGTAAGAGTTTTTGTTTTCTTTCTGGTAAATGTATCTTAGAGTTGCAAAATCACAACAATACAAATCCTAGGTATTTATGATTTTACGATTATATTTCTGAATAAACATTTTTTTGTTATATTAAGTAAATATTTTTAGTTAAGTCGTCCATTCATTAGCCACATTCTGATTTCAGTGTCTTCATTCATACCTTTAATTTTTGTAGGCAAGACATTTCCCATGTAGAAGGGAAATTTGTGTGTGCCATTAGCTCACTTCTAGAGTTATTACTTAATAGCCATGCCGTTTCGTTCGCTGGAGTTCGCATAGCTGCCACAAAATGAATTTCATTAATTCATAATTTTCAAACTAATTATATTGCAATGCTTACCTAACTCAGGGGTGGTGGACAACGCCACGGAAGATAATGCTTTTACAACGACGCCAGCAGTGAGAGATTACGTCAGCAGTCAGCTTTCGACCACCACGCTTAACCGCCATAACTCATATAAAGAAACCAAATCAACTAATGATCTCAGTAAGTTCGATATTAATGGTATGTTGTTAATTAGTTTTAACTCCAGATATATTAATAAAATTACTATATTTCAGCAAATACAAATCTACGTCAAAGTAATAGCGAAATGTCTCTGGGCCCGCCATCCTTAGGGCCCAGGTCTTTATCCTTTACAAGACCGCCAAGTGAGAGTGCAAGGTAAATTAGTAGTACCATACAGTACCCAGTAAAATGATAATTATGATAATTACATTGTGATATGGGCAGAATGTCACGATTATTATTTAAATTACTTGTAACACTATCTTGACAAGACGAGGAGTCTGTATCTCAATCAAGCCTCTTTGCATGTGGAAGTGTAACACATTTTGAAATCTGATTGATAATAAATGATATGTGCCTTAAACAAAAGAAGTAAGAGCCATGGAGTTTGAAAGTACATGAAACATAATCGACTTTCGTGGTCTATATTGCAGAAGAAGAGTTGACAGTATTTCTCGTGAGCCAGAACGCGAGCCCGAGCCAGAATTCGTGCCGTTCGCGACGGACAGACCTGTCGGCCTCGACCTCGATGAATTCCTACCCGTGAGTGTATCCCTATCACCAATCTAGAAAGGAGCATGCGAAAACAGTTTAGCGGTAACAGTTTGTTAAGATCAATCATTTTTGTATGGATGGATGGAGTAAAAGTGACAAATGTTTATTGTGGGTCGCCCGTCTGTGTCGTATCTCATCGTCGACAAGTGTGACAGCAATGGATTGAAGTAGATTAAGTATAGTGGTGACGTAGTGACCTTTATTTTACGTCCGGGTAGTAGACCATGGTCTGCACTGCAAGTGATGTTTTAGAAGTAGCTGCGGAAAGGCGTAATTTTACGCCTTTCCGCAGCTACTTGTAACGTCAGTCGCAGATTACATATTTGTTACATTTAGCTCGACTCGGGTAGCTAATTACTGAGACTTGTATTGTCCTTTGTGTATAATTTACAATTCCGACTCACACATGATTGCATCAGCGTTGTTAGCCTTTGTTGGCGTCAATTTGATTATGTGAATATACAACGTGTAACGGAAAGGGGTTACTACGGGACCAACCCCGAAAATGTAAAAAAAAACGACGGGTTGCACTCCGGGAGTGCCGGCAGAAGTGAAAACTTGAATATTAACGTTGTGCATTTTTGATATTTTGGAATAATATTGCACGAATCGCCTTAAATATCAATATAAAAGTACTATCATTTATGTGGTAGAATACAATATTTATTTATTTATTTATAGCGCCCTGTGCCGCCTCAACAAAACAGCAGGCGCAGGCATACATTTTCGCCGCGCCGTAGAAAGGGAGGGGGATACTTCCTCTCCTACGCCGCGCCGGCTGTCTACTCTCCATCCGTCTTACGAATTTTCGATCAGGGTCACGTGTCCTGACGCGGTCACGTGTCCTGATGCGAGTTTAACATTTTTTACCTATTACAAAAAAAAGTGTTCAACGCCGCTAAAGAAGTTTTTACTTCAAAAATCTGCACCTTCATACATTTTGGCACGGTAGGTATTTAATTTTGTATGGAGGTGAAGATGTTTTTTTTTTACGATTCAAGGGATGTTCCCGTAGTAAAACTTGTTCACATTGATAAGAATGTTTACTCTCTTTCGGATTGATACCCCGCTTCCGTAACACGGCGTATTAGAAGAAATATAATGTGTTGCAGCGCGGCGCTGCGCTGTGCGCGGGGCGGCGCGGCGCGCGGGGCGGCGGCGCGGAGCCCAGCGAGCAGGAGGTGCTGGGCGTCATGATGCGCGGACACGACTCCATGATGGCCGTGCTCACCGCCCGGCAGCGCGCGCTGCAGGTATTTACTTACCCCCTTAGGCTGGTTTCAGAGTCACGCGTTCGCACGCGCGGGCGGCCAGCGCCGCCCTTTGCCATTCTTCACACGCGCGATTGACTGTGTAACGATCCAAGAGGCTCAAAGAGCGTCGCCCGCGAGACTGGCCGCCCGCGCGTGCTAACGCGTGACTCTGAAAGCAGCCTTATTTATAAAAAATAACAAACATTTGCTAAACCTATTTTAGCTAAATCATGTTTTTTTCTCCCTTTCCCTCATTTCAGTATTTGACAATTAAAGAACGAGACATAACACTATATAAACTAAAATAGGTTTAGCAAACGTTTGTTATTTTTTATTAATTTGAGTGTTAAACTTTACTGCACAGTTTAAAAAATGTACAAGAGCCAGACCTCGATTCAACCATTACACCAAGCAGAAAATATGTGTGGCTGGCGTGATAAAATTTGTGCATAAGTAAACAAAATATAAATATCTACAATACAAAGATTCAAAGATTCAAAGATTCAAATGTTTATTCAGTAATTAGACCTTTACAGGCACTTTTACACGTCAATAAGTATAATTTATGTTACGTGTAAAGTATATTAAAATTTAATTTATTTTTTAAAGAAAAGCTACCGATACCAGCGCTTCGTAACGACCACTGCTGAGAAGAAACGCCGAAAGAAACTCATTTTCACAGTATTGGTCGCCTACTCGCCAGAAGGGCTTTGTCATATTATTATAATTGTCTTTTAATTAATAAATACTTATAATATAATACAATGTTGACACATTATAACATGTTATGCTTGCGAACAAGTAAACTAACATAAATTGCGTAATAAAAAATATTAAGTAGTCAAAAAAAGCGAAGCCGAGCTGACCAGTCCCTCCCGGCAGCACCCGTTCACGAGTTGACGCACGGATCAGCCATCGTTAAACTCAACCATATTAGAGGGAATCCAACGACCCGACCAGCGACGCCACCACCGGATTGGACATTTTAGTGAGCATGAAAATCCCGAACTCGCAGACCTTGTCAAGAGAAAATATTAATTATATGTTGGTCACTTATTGATCGCAGAGCATTTACATGTTTTTACAGTAAGCTTATTATGGTAACAGAAAATGCAGCTATTTATGTTTCATGTGTGGAGTGTAATGGAAAATGTTTAGGAAGTATCCACGCGTTTTTATCTCTTAAATAATCATTGATAGTATAGTATGCATTGTTCAATAAAACTTTTTTAACATGTGTTTTAAATTTTGCCATTGGTAGGTTAACGATCGCTTCGGGAAGTTTATTAAATAATGTTATACCTAGACCTAAGAGTGACTTTCTAGTTTTAGCAAGTCGAAATTTAGGCGTATGAAGCTGATTTTTGTTGCGAGTATTATAACTGTGAACATCACTATTTTTCTTGAAATTATTTAACCTAGATTTAACAAATAGAAGATTTTCGTAAATAAATTGAGATGTCACAGTAAGAATATTTATAGATTTAAATAACTCTCTTAAGGAATCGCGTGATTTTAGTCCGTAGATCGACCGAATTGCTCTCTTTTGTAGCACAGAGATAGCATGTATGTTAGCCGCTTTACCCCATAAGAGCAAGCCATATGACATTATGCTGTGAAAATAACTAAAGTATACTAGCCTAGCAGTTTCAACGTTAGTACACCGTCTGACCCTCCTCACAGCATATGCTGCCGAACTAAGTTTCTTGGCAGTGGCCTCAATATGTTTACTATAATCTTAATACTATAATCGAATAAACTATTAAACATATACCACGTAGAAGGGACATATCCGTAATATAACAAACCACGGGCTGTACTAGATCACTATAGTAGGTACAATGAAATTAAGATTACAGCCAAAACATAACAACATATTTCGACATTTCCATACAAAAGTGTGCAGCCGCCTGGGCGATTTGTATGGGAATGTCGAATATATTTTTTTTATGTTATTTTAATTTCATTATACTATAGTACCCTAGTAAAGCCCGTCTGCAAAAAAAGCCCGTAAAAGTTTGCAAACCCGTGTTTGCAAACATAAAATGTTTGCAAACACGGGTAAAATTTAGGGAGAAGTTTTTCCAGGTACCTACTAAATATCATTTGTTAATATCAATTGACAACATTTCAAAAATTTTATATTCATATTTTTTTTCCTTAAAGAACTTATAAAAAAGAACACACGTATTTTTTCTTTTTCATTATTCCTCCTAAAATTATATTCTTTAAACTCTGTCCATTCCAAAAGAGCGTAAGTACAAGAGTTAGGATGTAACGAGTTTACATCTTTGCCATAGGTACTTTATAATTAAAAATAAAACTTTTACTGACGTCTATAGAGTTGTGTTTTGTAGCAGTAAGATATCGATATCGATAGTATTATGAATTTCAAACAGTAAATTTAAAGAAGTAGATATGATCTTAGTATTTTTTATCTAAACATTAACTAACAAAAACTTACGTACCGTAAAATAGGGTTACTTTGATTCATTTAAAAATTCAAACGCTTCTATCTCAGCTATTTATTATTGTCAAAAAAAATACTATATTGACGACTTGGTATGTGGAAAACAAATGGCATAAAAAATTACGCTTGTAATATTCGACAGTAAAAAAATGTGCCCTATCAACTCTATACTTGAAATGAGTTTTTTGGGTAACCCACGTTTTTAACGGATTCTCATAGTCGCCCTTTACAGGAATCTAGAACACAAAGAAAAAATTGTTTCACTTTTTACTTTTTAAGTTACTGCACTCTGAAGTTAATTGGGGCGAATTTGACTGAAAATAAAAACAAGGGCTCCGGCGTACACGCGTAGTGGATAAATGGCGGACATACCAGAATAGCTTTTTCAAAAATATAAATAAATATGCGTTCAGAAATTTGAAAGATTTAATTAAAAAACAGCTATCATAAATGTCACCTTTTGTTTTGACAGTCGCCCCATTTTAGGGCATAATTTTTCCTTATTTAATTTTTTCATAGTTTTTAAGAACTTGATGTCAATTTTATTTTTATTTAACCTGAAATATCAATCATATAAAGGAAATATTATCATTTAGTCACCAAACTATGTAAACATTTCAATGCATGTGTATTTTTTCCAATCCTAATTCTACTATACTGAATGAACTATCGATATTATATGGTCTTCCTATTTAACTTATACTTCTATAGAACAACACCATAGAATTTTAACCCAAGAGGCAAAGAAGGCGTACTAAATTAGCACACGATTAAATATAACCATCTTTTCTTTTCTTATGGCATATGTAATGCGTTAGAGCGAGATCTCAATACATATTGTATTTATTTTTTCTGTAGGGTATCACAAGCCTTTTTACACACTAGTGTTGTCCATTATCGATATTTTCTCGTATAGATAATTTCAATACACATAATTTGCTGATTTACGCATAGATACGCATTTTTTGTGATCGAAAGGTTCCGGGTTCCAATCCCAATAACTACCTTCAAAACAATAACACCGATCAGTTCTTAAGTCTGAAATGAGAGAAGGAGAAGAAAAAACATTACATGATTTTATTTATACCTATGTATAAATTTATTTAATACTTAAAAAAGAAAATTAAATACACCTTTTACATTAGTCTTCAGTCGAATTTTTTCTTTGCACAAATGTCATATTTCGATAAGCGTCACATTTTCCGGGTCTTTTATTTTCATACGTAAATTATTCAAATTCACACATTTATCCATGCACAATATTGCGCGTTATTATGTTTTTTCCGTAGCAAAGAACACTAAAATCCTGACCTACATCATTGTAAAATATGTTAATGATGATTGTTTAATTAAATAGGTAAATGTTTTGTAAACGAGTATTGTGAGTCTTGTGTAGTATGGAGTATCGTATTGTCGATGTCTTCTTAAGAGTCATTTTTCTGCTTCAACTAAATTTGGTGGCAATGACAAGGCAAATACGTTAAACCACCTGTCTTCACTACCAACTCCTGACTATTCACCTTTCTTATTTAATCAGGTGACTGATAGTGATGTTCAGAAGTGTTTGTTAGCAGTATCTTCCAACGCGGTCGGAGCTGATGATATTAGTCGTAATATGATCTTGCCTATCATAGACATCCTTCTCCCCATCATCACTCTTATAATGAACAATTCCCTATCCAGTGGTACTTTTCCTACCGCATGGAAAGATGCCAATATTACTCCAATTCCTAAAAAATCAAATCCATCATCGCTTTCAGATTTTCGTCCTATTTCCATACTCCCTTTCCTTTCTAAAATCCTAGAACGATTGGTTCAAATGCAACTTAATTCCTTTCTCAACAAAAACAATCTCCTCAACCCATTCCAATCCGGATTCCGGGAAGGACATAGTACGACTACCGCATTAGTAAAAATCACAGATGATATCCGTCATGGTATGGACGATTCGAAAGTTACGGTTGTGGGTCTTCTTGACTTTCATCAACTGGTCATTAACTGGTTTCATTCTTATCTACATGGTCGCCGGCAGCGAGTGCGCATTGAGAATGATTTTTCTTCTTGGTGCCACACGTCTTCTGGTGTACCACAAGGTGGTGTGCTATCCCCAATGTTATTCGCACTATTTATAAATTCCATAACTCTTCAGCTCCGCACTTCCTATCATTTATATGCAGATGATCTGCAAATTTACAGTCACGCAACATTGGATGATCTGCCGTATAGTATTAGCACAATTAACAGTGATTTGACTCTAATATCTAACTGGAGCAGAGCCCATGGACTTATAGTTAATCCTGCTAAAATGCAAGCCATAATAATAGAGAGTCGATGGTATATATCTCGAATAGATTGGCAGTCCTTACCACCCATTGCCTTTGTTGGTGTCAAAGTAGACTATGGTGAGAAAGTAAAAAATCTTGGGGTATTCTTTGACAGAAATTTATCTTGGATTCCGCAAATTGCCGAAGTAAGTCGAAAGTTATTTGCGTCCTCTGCATCTCTTAGAAGACTCAAAAATTTCTTACCTGTTGCAACTAAAATTTCGCTTGCACAGTCATTACTTCTTCCCATCCTAGATTACGCCGACTCTTGCTACCTCAATATCAAGGAGGAGCAATTGGATAAGCTTGAGCGCCTTCAAAACTTTTGTATCAGGTTTATATTTGGACTACGCAAATATGACCACGTTTCCATCTTCCGTGCACAACTCAAGTGGCTCCCAATCCGACTTCGACGTAACTATCACGTTCTCACACTTTTATACTCCGTACTTTTTATGCCATCTTCTCCTCCTTATCTAAAGGAGCGTTTTACATTTCTCCATCAGGATAATAACCGTCCCACGCGCAGTATTAATGCCTTACGTCTAAACATTCCCATTCATTCGACCGGATTTTACTCCAAATCTTTTACAGTACAAGCTGTCTATCTCTGGAATGCTCTTCCTGTTGAAATTCGGACTGCTAAGACTAAAACAATCTTTAAAAATCGCCTTTATAAATATTACCTGACGATATAATCAGTTCTGTTCAGTGTTACTATATGTATTTATGTAAATATTTTTATGTATCATATAAGTATGTATTATTCATGCTTATGTATATATATATTTATTATGTATTATATATGTGTGTATATGTATTTAGGTAAATATTCATATGTAAGTAGGTAAAATAGAATTAGTACTGCGCCCACCTTGTTTCAAATAAATTTTTCCTCCACCCAAAGGTTGGCTGGAAGAGATTGCATTTATAGCGATAAGTCCGCCTTTGTGCCTATATTGTTTCTTGTTGTTTTGTAATTTTTGTGTGTCTATTATGGTGCTATAAAGTTGATTTGTATTGTATTGTATTGTCGATGTAAGATATATGCACGATTCATGCACTAGGAAAGACATCCAAATGGCATCTGTCATTTTAATCCAACCAAGTTGAATTGGAACACAATGATACCAAGAAAAGGAACTATGACCAGATATTTAATTTCACAGGATAAAAAGACATCAGTTTGACATTAATGACAGTCATTTAGTGACACCACGATAAAATCAAGAAAAGAATACGATTACTTGTTTCAGTCACTCATATAGCAAAAATCATTCTATTTTTGCCGTGCGAGTAAGATTGCTAATGTCAGTTATTACTTAAAATGACTAAATAATCAGGTATCTTTTTATATCTCTTATCTCTGAACAACACTACTATTATCTCTCTCTCTCTCTCTCACACACACTCGTGATGTCAGTTTGATGCACGTGTCAATTGACAGCTGACAGCTTGTACATTATTTTTTACTTTTAGATGTTCAAGCAAAGGCGTAACCTGTTAAATGCCTATATCCTTGTACTTTTGAGTTTTTTTCATTTATCTCTAAAAATAGAATCAAAAAAAATTTTAAAAAATATTTTACGTTTTCGGAATCGTGGCACCCATCATAGTGGCATTAACTTCATCCAAGGACTCTTATTGAAAAGGCCGTAATATAAATGGCAACAAAAAAACTTAAATGGAGAGCAGAGCGGGAGGGAGGCCTTTGCAGTTTGCCCAACAATGGGATCTCGTCGTCGTACTCAGAGTTATACATAGAGTACTATTAGAGTTATACTTAATTGGAATCTTATATTGAATAGATGATAACGTGTTGTTTTCTCGCCTTCACAGATCTTTCATTCAGTAAGGATAAACAAATCTTTGAAATCTGCACTAGAATCTGTAATCGCCTTAGAAGACACTTCTGTAATAGTGGATATCCTGAACGTGATGGCGCATAAACCGTAAGTTATCCATACTTTAATAAACCTTTTTTCTGTGATAATTACAATAGAAGGCTTAAACCTCCCTCCTCTATATCTCAATTTTTTTTAATAACCTTTATTGTCCCACTACTGGGCAAAGGTCTTCCCCATATCTTTCCACTTATCCCGATTTAGTGCGACCTGTGAGCAATTCTTCTCAAAATGTCTGAAATCATCACTCCAACGTTTCCAAGGCCTGCCCGGTTTCCTGTGACCGTCTGCAGGAATCCAAATATAATCCACGGTAAATGACAAACTCTGAGCACCGTAAGTTAGAATGGGCAAGATGCACATGTCAATTAGTTTACGCTTTACTGAAATTGGAATGTCGCCCTTCATGGAGCTCTTTCATGGACCAGTAGCTCCTCAGTAGCTAATAGTATTTTTTTCATTTAGTCTTATTACAATACGTGTAAATGGCGGACTTAAGGCGTGAGGCTTTTCTACTAATCAACCAACAGGTGCTGCTGAGAAAGCAATCTATTATTTTGAAGAAAAAAATACTTTTCCGACAACAGTAGTATTTCTGCTGATTGACTACAAATTGTATTAATATTTTTCAGCACAATCTGCTATTTAACAAGCGATTTATTTTTATTACAGATCACTATGGAATCTAGACATTTGTTTGTTAATGCTGCCTAAAATTTATGATTTGCTACAAAGTAAATATGAATCGTAAGTAAATTACTTGTTTACGCTCTGCACTTAAAGAGTCCCCTTACCCTAGACAAAATCAGACTTTATTTTGAAACGGCGAAATTATGTAATTTCAAAGAAATTGCATATATTAAGGCAGAGGTTCCCAAACTTATTTTGTCAAACGCCCACTTTAAAAAATCTGTTATTTTGTAGCGCCCCCCATTTTTTTTACCATAAAAACCTGAATCACATATTTGTCTTGCCTGTAGTTTAATTCAACCTATATTCTAAACTAGACTTTTTTACAAGAGAGAGCAATAATAATACATACACCAGTACATTAGAGTATCTTTTATAAAAAATTACAATAATCAACATTGTTAATTTTAAATAAAAAAATAGCAATAATAATACAATTTTACAATAATAAAGAGTATCGGAAGTGGGGACCTCACCTGCGAAACTTTAAAACACGAAATTTTTTCAGTGTTTGATTCCTTTAACGATATAAATAGCGTTGTGAACGCATTAAAATAATAAATATTAATTACATTTTTAGTTTATATTTGTACAATAAAAAAGAGGATAAGTAAGAGGATTTCAATTTCAGTGAATTTTAAAATATGAAATAGCTGAAGTTATAAATCACTCATTGCTTAAATCAAATTAGCGCCCCCCAACTTTATTCTGGGCCCGTTACCGCCCCCCTTAATGCCTCCAGCGCCCACAGGGGCGTTATCGCCCACTTTGGGAAAGACTGTATTAAGGCATATATAACTAGTTTTCACAGTCAAAATATGAACTTAAAAGAAAATATAGTGTATCATATCATATTTGACCATCAGTATGGAAAACTTCTACTATCTCATATTTTCTTTCAAGTTCATATTTGACTGTCGAAAACTAGTTATAGGATATATACAATTTCTTTAAAATTACAAAATACTGCTGAAATACTAGACTACGTTTGTTTGGAAAAGTCTTGGGTAAGGGGATTCTCAATAAACAAATATAATAAAGTACGCATGTTTTGTTTTTCAGATACATGCAATGTGGATGCAATGCGTTAAGACTGATAGTGCGTAATTTTTCCTCTGTGGTTCGTGCAAACGTAAGTGCTCCAGTGCGCACACTCGGCGTCGACATTCCGCGCGAAGAGCGGTACGCTAAATGCGTGCAGATACACAGGCTGCTACTAGACGTGCGAGCATTCCTGCTCAAGCGACAAACGCTTCAGGGCAGACTTGGAGCAGCATTCCGTGATCTCCACACTCTCATGCAACAAGGACTTGACTGACAACTGGTTTTTAACATGTACCAGTGTTTTAAGAACAAGAACTTGTAAAAGCTCATAAATAATTCCAATTTCATTGGTTTATAGAGTAAAACTTACCACAACTACTGTCAAACTGATGTGCATTTGGTACTAAATAATTGAAGCTGATGGTAGTCAGTGCTACAAAAGTATGTAACCAAGAAATATGCAGTTTGTAATTATGTGACAGTCTCTTCAAACCATATTGCACACCTACCTGTTTAAATGACATACAGTAAAATATTGTACTTATAATCCAGTTTATATTTAGTCTAAGATCTATTTAAAATAATCGGCTAAGTGCGAGTCGGACTCGCGCACGAAGGTTTCCGTATCATTAAGTATCTATAAAAAATCACGATTGTTGTATGGGAGCCCCACTTAAATATTTATTTTATTGTTTTTAGTATTTGATGTTATAGCGTCAACAGAAATAAATTATACGTGAAAATTTCAAGTGTCTAGCTATCACGGTTTATGAGATACAGCCTGGTGACAGACAGACGGACGGACAGCAGAGTCTTAGTAATAAAGTCCCGTTTTACCCTTTGGATAAGGAACCCTAAAAAAATAACCTAGATAGCCATTAACAAATATAACCTATGTCCATTAAATTAAATAAAAGCCTATACTGCATGAGTAATACATAAATTTTTTTTTTAGCAATTTTTACTTTTAGTTAATCCAGTTGTCTACAGTGCAAGAAAGTCAGCACAGAAACATATTTTGTTTGCATCCAAAATATGTTTGAAAATATTGTTAATATTTCTAACAGGTCTTACTACTAAATAGCATAACCTGCTTCAGATCCTAATATTTATTTAAAGAAAATTAAATGTATTACTGCCTGACTATTTTAAATACATTATTGAATTCAGAATTTTTTTACAAATGTACTAAATTATTATTCTAGAAATTTGATTTCCTCCTCCGGCCGCCATGTATATTGCACTTTTACTTTTCAATTTATACTTATTTGTTTTATAGTTAGACTGATTAATTATTTTAACATGGAGAGCCAATATTAAATAAATAATTTATGCATCATATAAGTTCGTTTTTTTTACAAATCTTTTTTTATAAAAAAAAGTAATAAAATATTCCTTATAGTAATATAAATATTCCTAATAGTAATTAAATTTTCCTTTATAAAAAAGGAAAATTTAATTTCTATTGTATTCCATTGGAGTAAATTTAATGGTCAATGAGTGCTCACAAGGGCGATGTGGATGGAAAAGTCGAAAGCAGAAAATTTGACTTAGAAACTTTGATTGGACAGTTAGGAGGTAAAGATACTAAAAGTCCATACCCCTCCGAGGTGAGATGTAGGAGGGGGAGGGGGGGGGGGGGGCGACTTTTAAAAATGTGTTTTAAGCTCTTACGTTTTCTGTCATACATTGCTTAGTAACAATCGTAACTTTTCTCAGTTGCGACCGTAGATTTCAGGATAATAGGATCAAAAAATATTCCTCCTGCTTGTTTATTTATTTATTTATTTAACTTTATTACAAAAATTGTAACAGGCGGACTTAAGGCCCAGGGCCTTTTCTACCAGTCAACCTACAGGTGATGCGGATAAAAGCTAATTTTGGACGACATGGTACATTCTAATTTAACTATAATTTAATAACTATCTTCAAGTTTTACAAAAAATACATTTAACGATAATTTTATTCATTTATATACTTATCTATATAATCATAAACATACATGGAAAAATACACAAATATTGCATAAATTCATAAACCCTACATAGACTACATAAATATTTATAATACTCTATGACAATTGGTGAAGATAATGAGCGCGCACAGCCCTCTTAAACGCTTGACGACTAGGGGCTTTGAGGACGTCAAAGGGAAGGGCGTTCCAAAGCATCACGGCTTGCTTGGTGAATGATTGATCGAAAAATCCACTCCGGCAGCGAGGCACATCGAGAAGAAGATTGTTGGAAGAACGAAGAACTCTGAGATGGGTATCACCCTGAAAAGTGAACTTGTTTTTGAGATACATCGGAGTTTTTGGGTCGAAGAGTATGGAGAATAGAGTAGTGAGAATATGCAAATTGCGACGTTGACGGATAGGTAACCATTTGAGTTGAGACCGGTAAGCCGACACATGGTCGTACTTCCGAAGGCCAAAAATAAAACGCAGACAGTTATTTAGAAGTCTATCAAGTTTGTTGAGAAAGTTACAATTCAGATCCGAGCAACATACATCCGCGTAATCTAAAATTGGAAAGATGAGAGAGTACACCAGCATAGTCTTAATATTAATAGGGAGAAAGTTCTTTAACCTGTACAAAGAGCGGAGAGCCGCCGTTACTTTTCCAGAAACCTCTGCAATATGAACATCCCAACGAAGGTTTGTATCAATGTGGAGCCCGAGGTCTTTGACGCTAGAGCAAAATGGGATTGGGATATTATTAAATTGAACTGGAGGTAGTGAATTGCTGTCAAGCCGGCTTGTTAGATGTGAGCTACCAACTATAATGGCTTGACATTTATTAGGGTTGACAGTGACACCAAAACGTCGAGACCAATCAGCAATTGCCGCTAAATCTAAATTTATTTGATCGATGGCTTTATCAACATTATCAACATCTGTTTGTACATAAAGTTGCAAGTCATCGGCATAAAGATGATACGTACACTGGAGTTCTTTGGTGATAAAATCAATGAAAATGGAAAATAATAAAGGAGAGAGGATGCCACCCTGTGGAACGCCAGTATCCAATTCACACCAACTTGATAAATCATCGATGCGAACTGATTGCTGACGTCCACGAAGATATGAGGAGAACCAATCCACAGCCGAGGGAGAAACTGAATGGTGGGAAAGGATCGCGAGAAGGATGTCATGATCGACGGTATTAAACGCATTAGAAAAGTCTACTAAACCCAACACAGTGACTTTAGTATTATCCATACCTGCTCTAATATCATCGATCACTTTAAGGAGAGCTGAAACAGTGCTATGTCCAGGTCTAAAACCGGACTGTAAGGGATTTAATAACCCATTACGAGTGAAATATGAGGTGAGTTGCTTATGTACGCAAGCCTCAAGAACCTTTGACAATAGCGGGAGAATAGAGATGGGACGGAAATGATTTGGGAGAGAAGGGTTGGGAACTTTGGGTAGGGGCATATGAAAGCTTTCCGCCAGAGTGAGGGAAACTGACCTGAAGTGAGTGAAAAATTAATAATATGGGTGATGATAGGGACAATAACGTCAAGAATGCATTCAATCATACGTCGATTAAGTTGATCAACACCCACGGCTCTGGTTTTGATGGCTAGAAAAATCTTTTTGACTTCTTCTTGACTAACCGGAGAAAAATTAAATTCAGTTTTGACACCAGAAGGAAGAGCAGCAATGTAGGAAATAGTATTTAATTTCGTTAAGTCATCCAACTGAGAAGATGTGGTGAAATGTTTGCTGATGTCGTTTAACGAAATTGAAGAAGGGATATCAGAATTGACCGTCTTACCAATACCTAAAGTTCTAAGGAACTTCCAGATATCGGCAGAAGATGAAGACGAGACATTGTCAAGAATTAAGCGGCGTTTGGCGTCACGTATCATTCTGTTACACCGATTTCTTGCAACTTCAAACAAGGTCCAGTTTTCCTCCGAACGATCCCTCCTATATACCTACATCATCTCCACCGTCTCGTCGTCATCGTCGTTGTACTCCGTACATCGTATTGTAAGAAGTTGCTTCCATTCTGTTTCAATCCCCATAGTTAAGGGGAAAAGTGTTGTCCATAACAAATTATTTTGACAAATTCGTATTGTTACAATGTGCTACAGAGAATTTAGCACATTTTTGAAAATTAACCCCTGTTTTCGAAGCTCATAGCAAAGGCAACGATCGGAGATAATAAAAAGTGTGAAAGCCAAAGTTGTTGAGAATTTTATCAGCTTTAATTATGTAGTAAGTTCTGAGTTAATAAAATAGAATAAGAAACTAGAGGTGAATTTATTTACTCGAATAACATTTTTGCAAGTGTGCAAAAGTTTGTGAGTGGGCATTAAAATTAATTGTAGTAAAAACAGCTAAAGTTATTTCTACCTCTTTATAATTTTATTCACTTTACACTGCTCAGAAAAACATACAAGAAAAAAATCTGTATCTAATGCACAGAATTTAATACTAAGTACTATGAGTAAGACAAATTATAATTGGATCATGGTTAAATCAAAACAATTCTAGTACAGAACTGTAGGTAGGTTCTTTATTTGTAAGGTCACATTATGTACCTACTAAAAATTAACATATCCACATATAAAACTGAAATACAAAACAGTGATAAATAATCATGTTAGCTAGATACACTAGAAACAATAGAGTGATATTAATAAACACAGAAGCAGAGCTAATCAGTATAGAAAATTATAATAAGTAAATGTAGGTTCAACTTGTTTTGGCAGCAGAGCATATATTGTAGGATTAACTGAACCAGAACAGAACCGGTAGGTTACTTTGCTGCTAGACTGTATATGCTATGCACTCGGCACATTTCCCCTGCATATCCGTTGTATAATACTACAAGAAAAATGTCCTTTTCTGACTTCACCATCATTCTCCATAAAATTCTGATAGCATAAAACAATAGTGAACCGGAATTGAAGGTAATGGTTTTCACTTTTTCTTCTTAACAACAGAGTATTTACTAGGAGTGTCGGTGGATTGTCTTTTCCTTTTATTGAATGCTGCCATTTTCTTTGCTAATATTTCGTCAGATATATCCTTTTCCATTTCCCCATTCGTTTCCTTATCCCCGTTTTCCAGTTCCATAAGCCGTTCAATTTCCGGATTCATTCCTTTAAATGATAATCGGCCCTCTAATAAATCATCGCAGAAAATAAAGCTGGACTCCGAAATAAAATTTCCAGATGCATGCCTCATTTCATTAGTAATAATATTTGAATATAAACTATCATGGTCCTGTGTGTTTTCTAGCTCTTTTTCTATGCGCTCCTTAGTTTTTCGCATAAACTTCATTTCCAAAACGGATTTTGGTAATAGCGGTTTCTTTTTATTGGAATTAGCCATGATTTAAGTATTTAGTTGTCTTCTTCTTGTATAATGAATGAAATAAAACTGTTTACAACTTTAACCAATAGCAACGTTTATCTAAATTTATTTTATAAAAGCAAGTTAAAATTACTACACATAACAACACCAACAGTATGTAAATAAAATAAAATTGAAAATGAAGCACATTTTTTAATTTTTATTTACGAACACTGCTGACATTGACATGTTCACATGACATTATTGACGCTATGACAATGTTGCCATAGTTGTCACGGTGACTTGTGAACATCCTGAAGTGCGATTTCTGAAACGCGGAGTCACTTAAACGAATGGTTTTGTGGTTTTCCCATACAAAAACCATACGTTTAGATGACTCCTCGTTTCAGAAATCGCACTTAAGATGACGGGACCCGCACGTGTTAATCCATCTTTTCTTTTCTTATGGCATATGTAATGCATTAGAGCGAGATCTCAAAACATATTTTATTTCTTTTTTCTGTAGGGTGTCACAAGCCTTTTTACACACTAGTGTTGTCCATTATCGATATTTTCTCGTATCGATAATTTCAATACACATAATTTGCTAATTTACGCATAGATACGCATTTTTTGTCATCAAAAGGTTCCGGGTTCAATCCCAATAACTACCTTCAAAACAATAACACCGATCAGTTCTCAAGTCTGAAAAGAGAGAAGATGGAGAAGAAAAATCATTACATGATTTTATTTATACCTATGTATAAATTTATTTTATACTTAAAACAGAAAATTAAATACATTATTAATAAAGCACGGGTTACTCACGTAGAGAGTCAGCTACTGGCCGACATGTTTCGACCTCATCCGGAGGTCTTCATCAGGGCGAATGTGACGCGCTCGTGCACAAAGCCGCTGCACGACACACTGATGTTAGTGGGGGGTCGCGCGGACGGCGCAAATAAACCAATATCATATTGCACACATATGAAAAATTCGTGTGATTGGTCGAATATATTTATTTCAATATTGGCGTAACTCAATAGATCCTACATTTTACAAACGACATTAAGTCTCAAGCATAAGGTTTATTTTGTTACGGTTCAAAAAGTACTTACGACGTTTTGCTATTCACTGTCTAACTCAAATTAAAAAGTCTAATAATTGCGTCATCTATCGTCGAGAAGCAGAATGTTTTCGTCACTTGAATCCCAAGCTACGAAATAATTTTGCTACTTGCAGACAGGTGCGCTACTCGAAAAGTGATGTCCACATTAATTAATATTGATTAACAGTATCGATATCATTCCACGCAAAGGCATTATTTCGAATTTTCTTATCTTTATTTAACACTAACTTTCACTCGTCTTCGTCTTCTTTCACTCGTCTCGACTTTGTCTGCGTAACTTTCTTATTTATAATATTAATGTGGATGTGCAGATTAAATCGTGGGCGAAGCCATTCTCAAATAAATTAAAGATCTATTATTTTAAGAACATGAAAAATCCGTCTTTATCCCTGTAGCGATCTAAATTCCTAATGGAATGGGGCATACAGAGCATTTTGAGTCTCGCGGGTCTAAGCTGAAATCGCCCAGGGCCTCAAGACCTAAAGGCTACTTTTAGCGTGACGGCGGGCGAGAAAGTGAGAAAAGAAATCAAAATAGTGATGGGTTGCTAGCCCCATGGCGGAAATGGCAGAGGAAATTCTCTTCTACCATTTTGCCCATTCTCTCGATCGGATTTTACAATCTGCGCGGGAAGAGAAGCAGTTGGTACATTCTATTTATTTTCTTTTGTTTGTCCCTTTCACCCAAATCGGCATGGTGAGCTTAAAATACAGATAATTGTGTCAATAACTTTGTAGATCCATACTAGTATTAAAGTGATATTCAAGTAAATCGGTCTGTCTGTTACTTCTTCACGCTTCAACTACTTAACCAATTTAATTGAAATTTAATATGTAGGTATATAGTTTAGAGTCCCGGAAAAGGACATATGTAGTTTATATCCCAAAAAAAAGAGTGATGGAACTTATTTTGCCATACAAATGGAGACTTTTTCAAACTACTTATTTTACATTAACAAAGTCTTGGGTAAAAGCTACTTAAAATCGTTGCGTTATTCTATTAAAATTATACCTGAAATTTTGATTTATTTTAGCGACAAAATCCGCATCCGACTCGACTACATCACTAATCGAGTAGCGAGGATTCATCCACAAAATTTGTACATCACTAATTGAATAGCAAAATCTGTACATCATTAATCGAGTAGCGACAACTTACGGGAACGAACTTTCTAGAATATGATCGTTCGTACCAGAATAATTTTCGTAATTTTTTTAAAGAAAATGCATCTTATCGTTCTTACTGATGGAAAGAAACACCTGCATTGCTTTTATTTTTGTTCTTACTGCTATTTTTCATACCAAAACACAACAACACGGTATATTTAGCGAAAAAATTGTTTGTCGGGCGGACAAGACGATCTCATCACGTAGCTCTAGAATACGACTGATGTAAGAAGTCAATCGATCTTGTGTAGTTTTACCGGATTATGACACGCGCGCCACGCCCACTTGGCACTTCTACCTTCGAACGCCGCGCCGTTCTAATGCTTGGGCCGGACCTGCGCCTATCGTCACGAAGCTTCGTGCTATTACACGATACACGCAAATGTGACCGGCCGTTATCGGGTATCGTCCCGAATATTCGGACTTCGTGTTGGTTATCGCGTGGGTGGCGATACATCAAAGTTTTTAATCACGCTAACCGTTTGCTCTGCGTGGTCGCACTTGCGTTATTTATTTTGACGTTTATTTTCAACTTGTTCAGACGCGTGCTGTGCGATGGTGCCACGGTTGTTAATGCGTAAAAATGGAGTGGAACGATAAAATAGTGTTAAAATTTTTAGCTTTTTCTTTCTAGGTTTATTTTTAGGTTTCAATAAATGCATTATGTAATTGTTAGCACACATGTCAAAGAAAAGGAAGTCATCGTCCATATTTAAAACACGTAGGTAGATGACGCCATCTTGGATTATTGCCAGATAGTTCGTGAAAAATAACGAAGCCGCTAGTGTGACCAGCGCTTTATTGCGATAACTTTTTAGTGTAAAAAAGCGGCCGAAGCAGACATATCTGCGCCACAAATGTCAATTCAACAAACGAGTGGTCGAGACCACTCGTTAGCCTACCCTGTGTAAAACTTATCAGATCTCGTATAAAGCCAAGCTCTAAAGACTACTCACTCTAAACCTACAAGCTCTGCACTACACCTTAATCAATATCTATGAAAAAGTGGTTAGATCTCATATAGAGCCAAGATTCTTGATCTATGCGCCCTTACTTTACCAGGCCTAACTTCACATAATCTACATTTTAGTCAAAACGTGATGCTTGGCCGTTTTGCTACCATCAAAGACAACAAAGTCAACAAACGAGTGGTCGAGACCACTCGTTGCAAATCCTTCGCAAACTATCATTTCAAAAATGCACCCGTTTTGAAACGCACTCGTAAACCATTCGTGATGTGTGGTGATGTGACAAGTGATTTCAAAAATGCTACCCCGAGTGTTATCCAGAATCCAGATAACCTATAAATTTCAACATTGCCATGCAATGTTTTGATGATTTCATTACAATAATAAAATAAATGTAATATTCGAATTAACAGAATAAAATAAACCCATCAAAATGCAAGTATTCGAAATAGACAACGTAAAGATCTTTAATCTTAGTGCTGGAAAATCTTTGCCTGATGTAAGTATCACATAAATAAAGCAAAACATTCTAATACCTATGTTGATAAAAACATTTGAATATATTAGGTTGGGAAAAAAGTCTTTTCGCATGAAGTAGTATGAACTTGTAATAAAACCACTTTGGCTATACTATATGTATCTGACTGGTTTTGGTATCATTTAAAAGTTTAAATTTTAAAGAAGATAATTCCAAATTCAAATTAGGAAAATGCGTGATTTTCATTTGTTTTTCTTACCGTCAAGATGAGTAAATCTAATGGAGAAATGAGATACATTTTAAAATTTTACTACCAAAAAGGTAAAAATGCAAAGCAAGCCGCAAAAAAAATTTGCGATGTTTATGGACCTAGTGCAATGTCTGTGAGAGTAGCACAAATTTGGTTTAAGCGTTTTCAATCCGGAAATTTTGATGTCAAGATGCACGTCGCTCTGGTCGCCCTGTTACGGATAAAATGGATGCTATTTTTGGAAAAGTGGAGCAAGATCGGCATATCAGTAGTTATAACTTAGCTGAAGAACTGGGAATTGACCACAAAACAGTTTTGGCGCATTTGAAAAAAAATGGGTACACAAAAAAGCTCGAGATTTGGGTACCTCACGAGCTCTCTGAAAGAAACCTAATGAACCGTGTACTCATTCGTGATTCTTTATTACGACGTAATGAGACCAAACCATTTTTGAAGAAATTGATAACTGGTGATGAAAAGTGGATCACGTACGACAAGAACGTGCGAAAAGGTCATGGTCAAAGGCCGGTCAGGCTTCACAGACTGTGGCGAAACCTGGGTTAACTCGCAACAAGGTGATGCTGTGTGTGTGGTGGGATTGGAAGGGCATTATTCATTATGAGCTGTTACCACCAGGCAGGACCGTCGATTCAGAACTCTACTGCGAACAACTGATATGATTAAAGCAAAAAGTTGAGAGAAAGCGGCCGGAATTAATCAACAGAAGTGGTGTGGTTTTTCATCATGATAACGCTAGACCTTACACATCTTTAACCACTCAGCAAAAATTAAGAGAGTTTGGCTGAGAGGTGTTAATGCATCCGCCGTATAGTCCTGACCTGGCACCTTCACATTTCCACCTGTTTCGGTCTCTTCAGAATTCTTTAGGCAGTGTCAGGTTAACATCACGAGAGGACTGCCAAAACTATGTGAAGGAGTTTTTTGATCAGAAGCCCCAAAATTCCTACAGCAATGGGATCATGTCCCTACCTATAAGATGGCAAAAAGTTATCGAACAAAATGGTACCTACATACTTTAGTTAAATGTAAATAAACTATATTAAAAAATGATTTGAATTTTCATATAAAATGCGAAAAGACTTTTTCCCTAACCTATTATATAAGCCAACAGTACAATTTTTAATAACTTAATGTTATGTAGGTATCATAAAATATGTACAGATACATCTTTCTTGATATAGGATATTAGGCATATATGTAGTTTAACCTTTCACTTTATTTTTGATTGTAGCAGTATATATTATTGAACCATAATATTCATGAACTTGAGAATAGTATTTAATTCCAAAATCTACCTTTCAGTGGCTGTCAGAACGAAAGAAAAGGGCACTTTTGAAAAAGAATGTTGATCTCCGAAGGAGGATTGAACTTATACAAGAGTTTGATATGCCTGGTTTGAGCACTTCCCTACGAGTATCTAAAGATGGGCAATACATAATGGCCACTGGCATTTACAAACCAAGGATCAAGTGTTTTGATGTCAACAATCTTTCTTTAAAGTTTGAAAGGTGCTTAGACTCAGAAGTTGTTACTTTTGAAATACTTAGTGATGACTATACAAAGGTAAACTGGATTATAGTAAAAAAATTACACAATCCTTTTTTAGGGCTCCACTTACCCAATAATAATAGTCTGTAGGCTGTACTGAAATTTATGAACAATTATGACTTACTAGACTGAAGGTCCTAAGGCCCCCAGGTGGGGCAGAAGGCTTCAACAGTGCTTTGCCATCCAATCAGTGTTTGGCTTTACATAGACTTAACTGTAGGCCAGGTTAGCCAGCATCTCTTTCACAACTGCATCATCAAGTCTGCTTGAGACTACCAACTTTTTGCTTGCTCTGGGGAATCCAAAGCATATGTTAGCCTGATAGTGGGTGAGAAGATGAAAAAAGTAATTAAAATAATGATCATATCAACAGGTGATGTGGCTAGCAAAGTCACATCGCCTGTTAATATGTTTCGCATTTTCGCCCATTCCCTAGATCGGCTTTTACGATCTGCTTGGGAAGAGAAGTAGCTAGTACATTCTAAGTTTTTTCTTTTCTCCCAGACCAGGAAGAATATTTTCAAATTGTGTATTTCCATTTACAACAAAAGAAAATGTCAATTAAACTGATAGACTAATAAATATTAGATGCTTTTAACAAAGATAATATAAAGAAAAATTGGATGCTTCCATATATCAAAAGATAATGTAAAAAGAATTACCATAATTAGTGTTTTTAATTTTTTATACTAATCATTTGCCTAAACTTGTTTCAGATAGTGTTTTTGCAATGTGATCGTTATGTGGAATTTCATGTTGGGCATGGACGACACTACAGGCTGAGAGTACCTCGCTTCGGCAGAGATATTGCATACCACAGACATTCTTGTGACTTGTTTGTTGTTGGCGCATCTTCTGTATGTTAATTACATTGCAATAATATTGTCTTTAATACAAGTTATAGCATTATTAATATTGTTTAACACTGTGTTCATTTCAGGAAGTATATAGATTGAATTTAGAGTTAGGGCAGTTCTTGGCACCATTTACTACAAAAGCAACAGAAATAAACTGCTGTAGTGTAAATGATGAGCATGGTCTTCTCATTTTGGGAACCGAGAGTGGACATGTAGAAGCTTGGGACCCTAGAACAAAAATGAGACAAGGTGTACTAGATTGCGCCCTACACTGCACAGATTCCGAATACAAGTAAGTTAATAACATTCTTATAGGTTTTCCTGTAATCAACGAGCAATGAACTATAATTTGTATTTTTTCAAAATTTTGGGCTCAGTTTGTTTGTTGGTTTTCAGTCAGTAGTTTTTTTTTTTATTCTTTACAGAATCAACAGCACTTTACATATATTATCATTTTATATTATAAACTATTATATTACAAACTTCATGAATAAAATCAAAACTATTTATTTGACAATAATAACAAAAATATATTTGAAATCCTCATAATACAAGCCCTTTCATTTGATATATGACACAGTAAGGTGTGCAAAACTTTTTAAATTTCCTAATTTGTCTCTCTAAACTTCTTATAGAAAAATATTTATTTACTTTGCACATTTGTGTTTGGGTCCTACCAAATTTCACCTGATTTGGTCCAGTAGATTCAGAGCAAATTGGCTGTGACAGAGGGACAGACCGACAGACAGATGCACAAGTGATCCTTTAATAATTCCATATTTTAATTTTTTGTATGGAACCCTAAAAAGATAAATTATAAATACATATTAAGTACAAAGACCATTCAGTTAAAAAAGATGCTCTAGGATATTACTCAGTATTCCAAGTATGTATATTTTTTTAAATATTAAATTATGGGTGTTTTATTTCAGAAATGAAAGCTTACCTGCTATTACTGCTCTGAAGTTCGACGGTGCGCTTAGAATGGGTGTTGGAACATCCACTGGACATGTTTTACTGTATGATATAAGATCAAGCAAACCTCTTTTAGTTAAAGATCACATGAATGAAATTCCTATTAAAAAAATTGAATTTCACAAACAACTTGATTATGTTTACTCTATGGATTCTACAATTGTAAAAATTTGGGATAAAAATACAGTAAGATTTGTTTTGAATTTGTTATTATCGTCTTGCAGTGATATCACGCGACCCGCGAGATGCTAGTTAGAAAGATTGGCTGTTTGTGTGATGCCGTGTCTCAAATGCAACAGAGATTGATTGGATCTGACTGGTTGCCCACCATCTGCCGAACACACAATACAATGTATCTGAGATAAACTGAATTTATCACTATCATTGCATACTCTGAAAATCAGGAGCACATTTAAACCTATACATTATTTGGCATATTGCAAAATTAAGAGTAAATTATACCATGAATATTTTTTTTAAAAGTCAGGACTAAATTTTCTACTTTTACATCATTGTATCTTCAAACATTTTTTTATTATTTTAGGGTAAACAATACACAAGCGTTGAATCATCTATTGACTTTAATGATTTATGCGTCGTACCAAATACTGGGCTTAGTATGATGGCAGTTGAAGATCAGAAAATGCAAATATATTATATTCCATCATTAGGTTAGTATTACAATTTTATTAAATCAGTAAGTACAATATTTGTAAAAAATAAGTTATTGCAGATTGATAATTGCAGAGATCAATCATATCATGTCAAAATGCATTATTATGTTGTCATATTAGGTCCTGCTCCTAAATGGTGTGCATTCTTGGACAACTTAACGGAAGAAATGGAGAGCTCTGCATCACAAACAGTTTATGATGACTATAAGTTTATTACGAAACAAGAGCTGGAATCACTTGGCTTGGATCATCTTCTTGGCACAAATCTGTTGAGAGCATATATGCATGGGTAAGTCAGTCAGTAAAAGTTTTAATGAAATAAAAAAAAATGGTTTGAAAAAATTGGCGAGTAATGAAGCTTGCTGCAGATAAAACCCTTCTACTTCCAGGGCAATGAAAAGACATGAGATTGTGTTTACTCCGTATATACAATATTAATCTATAGTGTTTACCTCATCTGGTGACAGAAGGCGCCAATCCCTTCAAATAATTAAATGTTTATTCAGTAATATTAGGTCTTAGGAGGTACTAAAAGTACCTGCTAAGACCTAATATTACTGAATAAACGTCAGTAAAATTGGTAACATAGCTTGTAATGTCTATAAATATTTAAATTACTCATTTATCGTTAGTTTAAAGAAAAGTTACTGGCGTTTATTATTTCCGCGATTTGGGAAATTATATAATTAGGAGTATAATTGACCGAGCGAGCGAAGTGTCTCAGTTTCGAGATTAGCCAAAAATTCTTTTGTCCGTCTGTCTGTCTGTCTGTCTGTCTGTCTGTCTGTTCTCGCCTACAGGTCGCATTTCTTAACCGATTCTCATGAAATTTTGTAAGCAGGTTTAGCAACTAAATGGAATTTTTTTATCGAGCCAGTTTTTCGATATTTTTCAAAATATTTTCAAAAATGTCATCAGACTTTTTTGTTGCCATTATAAAAACGTATTTTTTTATTAAAACAACTATTTTGTCTGAACAATTTTTTTTATACGTTATACTTGAACGGGTCTAAGGTGACTCCCGAAGTCTAGCTGACTGAGCCGTGACGAATATATACAATACAAATTTTCTTACAAAATATACTGAAACTATTTAAGGGTGAATTCAGTCCGGGTTACTGAACAACTTTCTTAAAATTGCATGTCTCCCGTGGGAATCAAACCCGCGACTTCCGAGTTACAAGGCCAATGTCTTGACCACTATTTTTAAGAAAAGAATAAAATTGTCAAACATTTGTTGCGTATACATTCAATACCATATAGTTCACACAATCAATAGATGTTGCAACAAAAATTTTAAAACTCGTAGAACTCGCTATGGTTATTTTTTCATAAGTTTACAAGATTGACTTGATTTTATTTAAACATCTATGACTCTTCGTTGTCTGGTTTGTTTAAAATTTTGTTTAATTTGTCTGGTCAGTTAATTGTGTTCAATTGTGTCATGTATTAGATTGCTTGCTTGCTTTGCTTGGTAGTAGAAGATACCTTGTATGAGTAGAGTCCTATTATAAAAAAGTAATTAAATACATACTTATAATAGTTACATAGTACATACTAATCTTTGATTTAACTTTAATCGTTAATTTTGCTGCGCAAATTATCTAAAACCAACAGCTATACCATGCATTTCGAGGCAAAAATTGAGGTTTTGATCAACCACAAGAACAATGTTTGGCTGTAGTTGGTATAATTTATGGCCAAAGTCAAGGTATAAATTTTCAAAATTATGATATCAATTACGTTTTACATTCAGGATTCGTTACTATAGGAAATGCTTAGAAAAAATTAAGCACGAGGGAAATTATAACGAACAACTGTGTTCCGATGATCTTCTCTCACCAATCGAAATGCGTCAAGGTAGGTTCACTCGATCATTCATTGTTGAAACTGGGGATATTGTTGACCATATCACAAAATTATATACGTCGGGTACTTTGTATATTAAAGCTTTAGAGGCATTTCAGGAAGCATTTGTTGATGAGGGAGGATTTACTTTCACGACACAAGGGATGGCAGTGGGTGTTTGGAAGCGAAACTTAGTGTTTTTTTTTGTTTTATTCCCATTGTGTTGATACTGAACACTGCCGAACACAAGTTGCTTTTGCTAAGCCAGGAAAACGATTAAAATATCGGTTATTCCATGGTTTTAAAGTTATAAAGGCTCGCGAGGTCCACTGTTCTAACAGAACTACTAGTAGTAGATTGTGCTACAAGGGTCATATTTTAAAGGCGAGGGCGCTACTTTAAATCCAGAGCGAAACGAAGGATTGCACAGTAGAATCACGAGCGGAGCGAGTGATTCTACGGTGGAATCCTGAGTGTAGCGAGGGATTCATGTAAATCGCCCGAAATAAAAATATTACCGAACCCGAGTAGCACCCTCTACTTTTCATCTCCATCTATGAGAAAAACTAGCACATACAAAACAGAATATAAAGAACAGTAGAACACCTACAATACCTAACAGACTTCAACCGAAAATTTAATACTAATCTTTGTTTGGTGTCGTTTTCATACAATAAATACTAAGAAATATTTTTTCGAAGACCACCAACTTAAGATAAAATGTTCACTCATAACTTTGTTTGCGTGGTCCTTCATATCTTTTTATTTTTATACGTAAACTTGATAACTATTTACTATTGACTTAAACTCACGAAAAGTATTCACGTGTACATAAATAATTACATTTCAAAACAAATAACCTAAAACTTCTGTAATTACTTGAATCAAAGGGAAAAAGTCGCTTTCTAATTATACTTATTTCTTTTTCCGAAGCAAAGAAAATTTAACCTACATTCATCAATGTTGGCGATATGTATTCCAAATTTAAAGAATCACGAAGTCTGTGCTAATTATTTTTTATTTTAAAACAAAATTCTTCTTTTTTTTGCTGGACTGCCAACACTTTATGAGACCAGTAAACTCCTACGACATTTTATTAATAATAAACTCACTTAAAAATACGAACAGCAAGGGCTATGATGATGTTAGTACAAAAATACTGAAAAGATCTGCAGAAATTATAGCGCCTATATTAGCCCATATTATTAATTTAAGTATTGATAAAGGAATTTTTCCCGATCGTCTGAAATTAACCGTCGTTGGACCAATATTTAAAAAAGATAGTAGTGAAAATATGTGCAATTATAGGCAACTGGCTTTAATACCAATTTTTTCTAAAGTATTTAAAAATGTAATACATGATGCACTTTACTCATTCTTTGAAAAGCATAATTTATTCTGTGAAGAACAATATGGTTTCAGAAAGAATAGAAATATAAATATGTCTGTATACGAGTTTCTATTTAAAATAGTAAAAAATGTAGACAGTGGTAGACAAGTATCAGTATTATATATGGATATGACCAGAGCATATGACTTTGTTGACCACGTTATACTAAATGACAAATTAAATAAATGGGGTGTAAGAGGTAACATTCTTAACTTAATATAATCTCATTTAAGCAACAGAACTCAAGTTACACAAATAAATAGGTTATGTCATAGGACTAAGTGTGAGATAACATATACGTCAGAAGAAAAAGAAATAAAATATGGAGTTCCTCAGGGGAGTGCTCTGGGCCCACTTCTATTTCTTATCTATATAAATTACCTTCCAAAAGCTATTGAGCATCCTATGGTTCTTTTTGCTGATGATAGCACTATAATATTTGAATGTAATAATCCCCTGACATATATAGATGAAATTAATATGACATTGAATAAAGTAATTGAATGGTTAAAAATAATAATCTGCTTATAAATCTTAAAAAAAACTAAATGTATGGCATTGGCCAAGGACCAAATAAAAGACATATCAAACTTGACATTGCCCACTCAGGGATTGATATTGAAGAATCAGAGGTAACTAAGTTTCTAGGATTATACATAGAGAAAGACATGACGTGGAAAAGCCACATTGAAAATATTTGTAAACGGCTTAATACATTCTCATACGCTCTATATATGTTAAAGAAAGTTGTAAATCAAGATGCTCTCTTAACTGCTTACCATGGCTATGTCGCATCTACGTTAAGATATGGTCTGATTTTCTGGGGTAATGCAACAAGAAAAGAAGAAGCATTTAAAGCACAGAAGAAGTGCATTCGTTCATTGTGTGGAATACGTACTAGAGATTCATGTGTACCACATTTTAAAAAACTAAAAATATGAACATTGCCAGGAATGTATATATATGAACTAGCCCTTTTTGTGAAATTAAACATACACCGTTTCCAATTCCTCAGTTCCACTCGCATCAACGACAGAATTTAGCCGATGAAATACAAGACAGCTATGTTCGGTGCTAGTATGTTTGGAATGGCTTCTATAGTATATAACAAGATCCCAAAAAAAATAAGGAACTTAAGTTTGAATTTATTTAAGAGAGACCTGATGGAATTATTAATTGACAAATGCTATTATACAGTTAATAAGTTTTTAGATCATAAAATATAAATGTTAATAAAATACAATATTATATGTATTTAACTATTCTAAAATATGACATGGTACCTACTAACCTCATTTTTAACGTTTGAGTGGATCTCCCCTTGTATAACCAAATTGCTGTGCCCGACAGGGTCCATAAATGATCTTATATTGTATTGATAACATCTCGTGTACTTTGTGGTTTGCAATAAAATATTGAGTATTGCGTATTGAACATTATTTTTGATTCTACATAGATTAAACTCGTGTTCTGTTTTCAAATTGGTTTTAATCCCTAGAGATCTTCTTTTTCACGTTTTAGTACCGAGAGAATAACCAGTAACTTTAGCTCCAAATGTTTTGGGATGAAAACATTGTTTTTTGAGTAGATGAGATGAAAAACTATTTTTACTAATGATAGATCTTATAATGCAGTTTTGTATTTTAGATATTTCGTCGACGTAAGATTGTATAAGAGAGCAAAATCCATAGCAGATCCATTTGCATTTGAGGAGTACAAAAAACGTAAAATAAGGGAGAAGATTGAACAAGAGCGACCGTCGCGCCTCAAAGTCGATGATAACCTGCCCAAAGTGAACCGAGAGCTGGCTTCACGTCTCTTGGACGTCGATGGTCGGAAGAAGAAAGCTACCAGTAACCTGCTTAAGGATGACAGATTTAAAGTAAGAGCGTTTTTAAGTTTCCGTACTCAAAGGGTAAAAATGGGACCCTATTACTAAGACTCCACTGTCGGTCTGTCCGTCTGTTCGTCCGTCTATTTGTCACCAGGCTGTATCTCATAAACCGAGATAGCTAGACACTTGAAATTTTTACAGATGATGTATTTCTGTTGCCGCTATAAGAACAAATTCTAAAAACAGAATAAAATAATAATAATTATTTATGCAACTGTTGTATAATAAAGGGTATTAAAACACGAATGTGGGTTTATCATACGAGGCGAAGCCGAGTGTGAAAATGATATGAATCCTGTATAAAAGGTTCTGAAACCATAGGGTGTTATACAGTGTTGTAAGAACTCTATGTAAATTCATAGTACGTATTTCTGAGTATCTAATACAAACAAACTATGTATAGGGAATAATAGAATTATTTATTGTAATAATTATTTACAATTTTTAATCTAGTACATCTGGATGGTACCATCTTTGAAAAAATCATTGCACGAGCAATTTTTATAATATCACGTATCTATCTATTGCGAGGCAGACAGAGCCAAATGGGCCTTAAGGGGCTACCTGAATCTTGATCAGACCCTGAATAACCCTTCAAACTATTTTATTAACTACTGTTTACAGTTTAAAGTGAGAACGTAAAGCTTTTCTACGCACATACGCCAAAAGTGGCCATTTTTCGCAATTGTGCGTAGGAAAGCTTCACGTTCTCAGTTTAAACTGTAAACATTAGTTAATAAAATAGTTTGAAGGGTTATCCAGGGTCTGATCAAGACCAAATTTTAAATAATATCTCCGTTTCTTTTCAAATGATTTATTTCAAATGGGGGCAGCACTGGACCTCAAAAAATTCAGGTAGCCCCTTAAGCTACACCCAGCACCGGAAACTATCGCCCAGCGATGGACAGCGGCTTAAATTTAGGGACCAAGTTTGCGTTGCATAATGAAATTTTTTCAACATTATAACTCTCATTTGCGTTGCATAATGAAATTTAGTACAACATTATAACACTCGTTTGGGTGATATTATGGTTATTATGACGCTAGTAGTTTTAATGTTGGCAATAAGCTAACTATTTCAGAAACTTTTATAGAGAATTTATAGCATGGGTGTAGATAATTAAAGTGGGGTTCCCATACAACATAGGTTATTTTTTATAGATAATGGTGCGGAACCTTCGTGCGCGAATCCTACTCGCACTTGGCCGGTTATTACGTAATTTTGTATTACGTATTGTATTTTTTTTTAATTTTCTGAAACTCATTGTTATTATCTTAAATATTTCATGTCATGTTTGCAGGCCCTCTTTGAGAACCCAGACTTTGAAGTTGACAAGCAAGCAGAAGAATACCGACTACTCAATCCCGTTCTATCGAGACTTGACAAACCTAAAGACAAAGACAAAGCACCTGAATTGGAATCTTTGCAGGTATATTAAATAATACTCTTATGATTCCTACTCGATCGTCTTATGAATTTCAGTTCGTAAACATATTGGCCGTTTTTGTATCTAACTTTTGCATTCTAGAAATAGCAACGTCCTGCAAAAAAGGCCTTGTGCCACAATATTATCCTATTTTCGTGAAACACACTCTTGGGGGCATTAAGAAGCAGAGTTAAATCTCAATTTTTTCTACAGGTTGAAGAACAAGAAAATAAAGATTCGGATGAGGATCTGTATCAATCTAGCAATGAAAGTTCGGACGAGGACCGCTCGTGGGTGAAAGAGGTCAAGAAACAGCACAGAATCATACGGAACCAGCAAAAAGAGAACAACGAAGAGGATTTTGACCACAAGAGCAAGGAGACCATGTACGAGTTTAATAAAGCGCCTAAAATGTCCACTAATATTAAGAGTATCACCAGAATTAGTAAAGCTAGTTTGGGCGACCGCCTCGCTAAAGAAGGCTTGTCCACCATTGTGACTGGAACGGGAGGTAATAGAGAGATGAAATTCACAATGAGAGGCATCAAGTCGGAATCTGAAAAACAAAAGAAGATGAAGAAACATTATCAAGAAAGAAAACAAATAGTGAGGAAAACAGGATTTCTAACGAAAAAGAAATTCAAATAGTCTTAATAATGCTATAGTTTATTAAGTCATACGTATGTATATAAATTGTTACAAGTTTTATCACCCTTATTGCAAATACATTTGGTAATCAAATATGCCCTCTGTTTTTATTTTGAAGAAAACACAAAACAAAACACTTTTATACAGCGTCATATCCAGGGGTTATCGCAGTGCAAGCGTAATATAAACATTTGGCATGTTTTCTTTCTTCTTTGATGTGAATATGAGTATCAAAAGAAAGGTATTTATGTACGTACACTTAGTTTTAGTTCGTTGGTTCTGTGGAAATGGAAGCCAATAGAAAATAATTGTGTAGTTTACCTTATGTGCAGTGAAATAACCAATGCATTAGATATATAATAGGTACTGTGGTACTGTATGATCGAAAAAGTACCTACTGTCGTTATCTCTATTCAGCACGGAATGAACATCTGGCACAAATGCGTAAGTGCGATATTTGAAATATTTCAACAAAAATGTTTTTTACCGCTGGATATAACATGCAGGCCGCCACTGACCTATCAATAATAAAAATATACTGCAACCCGTTACATACCTACTACATACTACTTGACTGCTTTTTGATAAGTGAAAGTGGGATTTTATACATGGTGCTAAAAGTAGATTTCATGGTTCAACTCATGAGCATACATTGATTAGATGTTTGTACGCTATACTTTAGGACAATATTCAGTATTATTAGATATGAATAATGACAATGGTTCGTATGGAAGCGGTGAGTGAGAATTGATTTATTTTTAGAATACCGTCTCTTCACTTCATTCGGTATTGTTTTATTTCATTTGCGTTCAGTACCTACATATAGTTAAACAATTATGAATAATTTTTATTTATTGTCTTCATAATGCGGTCATTAGCAATTAAAGCGTAGATATGGGCAATAAACTGGTTAATGTGAATTTTCTAAATGATTGCGTAGCTAGTGATCTACTGGACAGCCATGTACTGGGCAACGAAAAGCTGGGTGAGCCGGCGATGGCGAGGTCCGCTAGGTCAAGTCTCGACGGGAACAGCGTCGATGTGAGTCTCATACTCTTTTTTAGGTATAGTTTATTCTTGTTGTAATGACTAGGTTGAAACTATCTTATACATAGTTACAAAAGGCAGTAAGGTATGAACCCCTTATTGCATAAATTATGAAGACGAAAAAAATGTTTTAGTGAAATGAACGAAAAAAAGTGATTTACTTTTTTAGAAATTACTATACGAAACCATACAATATGTAACAAAAACTCTGTCCGATCCTTGTATGAGCAATTCAGACCGTCAATATAAGCAACTTTTCCTATGGGACTAATGCTTGAAACTCGAAAAAAACCGACATTTTCATACAAATTGCCGGGCCGGTCGAACACTTTTGTATGAAAATGATGTTTTTTTTTTCGAGTTTCAAGCTTTGGTCCCATAGTAAAAATGTTGTTTCTATTGACGGTCTGAGTTGCTCCTACAAGGATCGGACAGGATTTTTATTACATATTGTATGGCTTTGTATGCATTGTAGCATATGTGAAGCCATATATGGCCAAAAGCATTGTGACGGGAAAGCATACGAAGCCAGATTTGACAAAAAAAAGCCCAAAAGACCAAAAATATCCCCCGGTAGCTTTACTTTATATTGGTTCCTAGTCAGTTTACTTTATCATTTGTCCCTTTATATTTATTTGTACAAGAGCTGCGCCCCGCGGTGTTACCCGCGGAAAAAGTAGCCTATGTATCCTATCCAGGGTGTCAGCTCACTGCATCCCAAATTTTATCAAAATTGGTCCAGCCGTTTGCGCTGGAAGAAGTAACAAACATATACACTTTATATAAAATATTAGTGTGATTTGATGAACAGTTGTTTTTGTTCATGTCTGATTTGTCTACATTATAAAAATGTAAGTAAAATCTTTATTTAAGTACATGAGTAGTTTTGATTTTCAGATTGGGGAAATAACAGAATCACCGGATACCGAATATATGAGTACGTCTGCAATTTTACATTATTGTAAATCAAAGGTAAGATACTTTGCCAAGAACTCCCCTCCCACCCTTTCATCAGAACAGCCTGAACCTGAATCACGGCTGATTCCGGGGTGTATAAAGAGAAGGTAGGTACCTACCTACGTAGGTACCTAGACAAAATTTAAGGCTGAATGGCACTTATGCTTCTTTATTATAACGACAGTAGACAATTTTCGGGCTTTACGTGCTTTTTGAGGCGCGGAAATGGTCAAGATAAGTGTTTCTAGCACTCCACCTCAAAGTGCAGCCTGAACGCATCATGGAATCCATACTTGTTTTATGAAGTCCCCCAACGCGTATATTCTGCGCTTGATAAACTTTGATCTAAAACTACTAGGCCGATCTTGATGCGGTTTTCACTAACAGTACTTGCACTTACATAGAAGTTTACATGTAAGTGGTCAGGCCGCTTGTTGATCACAAACTCAGTCTGCATATTAATGTTCTACGTCTTTTCCAGATTTTGCTACCATATTTGAAACTCCTGACGATCATGGGTCTCCGCCCAGTGGTAGATGTATCGAACTCATCGAAGTGCACAATTTGTCTTTCACATTTTCATTCCGCGCAAGTGGCAGTGTTTATGTTCGTTGGATATTTTCTTCAGTACATGGCTTGCTTTAGGTTCGTATTCTACCTTTTTAGGGTTCCGTACCTAAAGGTAAAAACGGGACCATATTACTAAGACCCCGCTGTCCGCCCGTCCGTCTGTCTGTCTGTCACCAGGCTGTG
This sequence comes from Acrobasis suavella, assembly GCA_943193695.1. Classification (NCBI taxonomy): domain Eukaryota; kingdom Metazoa; phylum Arthropoda; class Insecta; order Lepidoptera; family Pyralidae; genus Acrobasis; species Acrobasis suavella. Next base: position 13,784,154 of record OW971929.1, read on the forward strand.
TCTCATGAACCGTGATAGCTAGACAGTTGAAATTTTCAAAGATGATGTATTTCTGTTGCCGATATAACAACAAATACTAAAAATAAAAAGTATTAAAAAAATTATAGCGGCACCCATACAACAAACGTGTTTTTTTGCCGATTGTTGCTCGATAACGGCAAAAGGTAAACGCTTGAAATATGCACAGAATATTTAGTTGTTTATTCACTTTAAAAATAAATAATTAAATTACGTGACCTTATAGAGGAACCCTTCGTGCGCGAGTCCGACTCTTACTTGGCCGGTTATTTATTAACTTTCTACTCAGTTCCATAATTAAAAAAAAATCTAAGTTGGTACTTATGTACTTATCTTTTCCCACGATTTTTTTTTGTATTACAATTTGCGCGGAACAAGTTTATTTAGACATTTTCTTATTCTGAAGATCCCCTACACCTGCGGGAAACAGGCGTATAGATAATGTGTATGTATATATAAAAAGAGCCTACACCTGTTTTTTTTTCAGGCGTGACAGAGGCTTTTGTTACAAGTTAGTGCCTTTAGCATTAACGTCGTCTCTGGAGTACGAGACATACAAGCAAGTGTGCTATGGGAACGTGACGTTCACGTACATTGGGCCCAGCATACTGCACTTCCTGGGCTTTTTGTACGCGCTGTATTTGTTCCGAGTTTCTGACAACGAACAGCTGCAAAATTTGATGGAGAGGGTGAGTTAATGGAAAGCACGCTACCTAACTCTAACTTTTATCTTGGATGACTTACACACAATTTCATAAATAACAGAGACATCATTACCTAAATCCCAAACTGCAAAACAAGCCGGGATCTCAAATATCGATGCTTTCGACAACAATTGTCGTAAAAGCCATTTTGGCGAAAATGAATTTTTGATACAGCTCTACTCAACTTTTGACGCTCTATTGATGTGTATATATCAAATTTCAATCGGGCTGAAAAATTTGCTTTTACAGCCAATGTTTTCATCGGCCTAAACTTGCTTTTTTTAAAAAAAGTGGTATTTATAAGACACATTGCTTCGAAGCGTTGACCGATTAGGCTGTAAAATAAACCTGTCAATATTTGCCAGTTGCACAAAACAGCGTATATACAAATGATATAAAAAGTTGTAATCACACCCCATAAAAATATTATGACGATGTCATTTTCCCTGAGAAACAAACGTCGTAACTCCTACCTCTCGTTAAATCGTATCTTCAATGGCTAGTATTATTTCTAGAAAAAATATGGCGTAAATCTGAAATTGCTACATGTTTGTATACGTATTTAAAAATTGCAAATGAAAAAGGCAAACAACATTTACTTTTGTATTGTGACTCATCTGGGGCCGGAACAAAAACAAAAAGGTTCTAGTAGTATTAAATTATTATTTAATGTTTTCTAAAAATTTTGATGTATTTATTTATACATTTTTATATTTCCTGGATACACTAAGGTACATGCCAGCCGACTCGATGCACGCCATTATAAAAAGAGAAGTAAACAACTTATAGAATAAAAATATAAACTTGGCTCCAAAGGCACTCTATAGGCTGCCTATTTTTTTTAATACCATTTAGGTCCGGTTGTTGGGCAAAAGCCTTCCCTCTTTCTATTTATACGTCCCAGTCCTTAATATCACCCTCCACTTCTCTTTAAACTGGGTCAAATCATACGCTCATCTTTTTCTTGTCAATACCGGTTTTCTTGGGCTAAGAATCAAATAATCGACAAATATCAGAACTTATTTTGGTAACAAAAAATAAAACACACTAATTAACTGGTGATTAAAATCATTTGTGACATTGTGATGACTTTTAATAACCAACTTAATTAGAAATCTCATCTTCCTCGTCAGTCTCAGGAAGAGTTTCTACAATATCTTGAACCTGTGAAGGTTGCTTATATTCAGAATGAAATAGTTTGTTAATTGTCCCTTGATCACACAGGCGCACAAGACGTCGACCAGTCTCTTCTTTAGACAAGTTGGCAGATTGCCCTTCAGCAGTTCCTATGTCGACCAGAAGCTCCGCCAAGCGTTTTCAATTCTTTGATCGATGTCTTTAGGTATTCTGGCGATTATTGAAGGAGACAATCTGCCCAAGGTAGACTACCTACGAGTATTACAGCCGCAAATATAAAGATCTTGTGCGCCTGTGTGATCAAGGGACAATTAACAAACTATTCCATGCTGAATATAAGCAGCTTCCACAGTCTCAAGATATTGTAGAAACTCTTCCTGAGACTGACGAGGAAGGTGAGATTTCTAATAAAGTTGGTTTTTTTAAAGTTATCACGATGCCACAAATGATTTTATTCACCAGTTAATTTGTGTGTTTCATTTTTTGTTACCAATATAAGTTATGATATTTGTCGATTATTTGCTTCTTAACGTTTTAAATTTAAATTGATTAAGTATTTTTTGTTTTAGAGACAATTTTTACGTTCTAAGTTTATTTCTTCTTGTTATAGTAAGTTTTTTTTTTTTGTAAAGTATTACAAAAAAGTAAAATCACAATTTGATTTGGTCTAAAGCAATACATAAAAATAATGGATACATTAATCGTGTTTAAGTTCTTATTTAACAGGATGATATGTTTAGAAAAAAAATATTGAATTAAACCTATAGTCAAAAAAATTTAAGTTAATACTGAGATAAGAACTAAAAATTAAAAAAAAAAAATAAACAAATTTTGTAGTCCCACTAAAAAATCATCTCTCGGCAGCGTGGCCAAAAGTTTACGGTTATATTAATATAGATATTTTCAGTTTTTTACATAATATCAGTTTGAAATCTTAATGTTTACATTAACAATGGTTTCAATACAAGGTTCTTATCTCCATTTGTATACCTAACGTTGTTGAAATTAGGTAGATACTTCTAATAAATAGTAAACGTATTAATAAATCTTGTTTTATTGGTGGTCGTAAAAACCGATTTTTTTTTAATTTTTAGGGGTATATCTAAGCTAACTTTTAAAATAAAGCTTTGACAAAGATATAAATAAAACGTTGCGAAAGATCAAATTTTAAGTATTTCGTGACATTATTATTTTATAGGTTTTAAAATAAAAAAGATAATAAAGAAAAACTATTTTTTGGTTTGTTTTTCGCTTATCGCTATTACCAATAGTGCCATTTTGTTTTTTACGACAATCCGCTATTTTCCAACAAGTCAAATCAGATACTTTTTTCTAAACGTCAAAACAAACATTTTCTACGGGATTGTTTCTTGGAGTCAAATAGCGTTCTTATTATCAGTTTTTCTGCAATAATAAATTTAAAATCAAGAAAAAATGGATAGGTTCAAAGACAAGTAACATTATTTTGCGACGTTTTATTTGCTTTGTAGTACAAAACAATTTATTTTTTACCTAGGAAAATAAAATAGGCTAGTACAGTTACCTACCAATAAACATTTTTCCCTGTGATGAACGATTTTAAGTCCAATTATTATATTTTATTAATTCATAAGTATATAAACACACAAATTGCATCTAATTATTTGTAAACGAGTCCACTTAAAAACAACTATATAATTTATAAATGCTATAAAGCATTCGGTTATGGGGGGGACAGCGCGTACGCAGTCCCCACTACCAAAAATTACGCATCCGAGTTATCCACATTAGGGATAATCGCAGGGGTCAACCCGTCCGCAGTGCAATGAACAGGCCTAGCCCTGGGGGAACCGCCTTCTTGATCACGATATGGGGATGGATATGCCTAAGATTGGCCTGCAGGTGTCGTTCACAGCGAAAAAATAACCATAGCGTGTTCTAAAATATGCATGTTTTGAAGTGGCGACATCTAGTCGTAGGCTGTAGAACTAACCGTGGTGTATTCCACCAGAGTGGTAGGCCTCTTAACAATAGGCGCCAGCATACAAATTGGGGATCTATCGTATTGGCGATGTTCCTCTTTAAACTTTTCAGCTCCTTTCGGTCCCGTCCTATAAGCTATAGGTAATTTGTGATAGGAAAGCGATTTCATTAGGTACTTATAGTACCTATTAGTCAGAGATACAATCATTTTTATTAGGTAAGTAACTACTAAAATATTTATGAAAACACACTGATTGATACTTACACAAATCCTCCATTTATTACTGAGATAAAACTCATTTTAAATCTCCATAGACAAGATTTTTTATTATATATTACTGTCAATTTGTCATTGTAATAATGTCGAATTTTTAAGTTAATTAAAACCTTTGTAAAGGTTTTGTCTTATTTCAATTACAACATTAAATAATAATATGATACTCGCTCGGCAACAGTCGCGTACTGCCGCATTGCACTGTCACGAATATTTATTCGCGAATTGCGCGGCTTAGCCGCTGCCCGATACCGCTATGAGTTCCGAAACACTCATAGCGAACGAACTATTGGCGTTCATCCATCACGCCATCGATACCATGGACGAGATCAGCATCTTGCAGATCTACAAGTCGAACTTCAAGTTAGAGGAGATTTGCAGTGGCAAGGAGCTGCTGTACAGGAGTCTCGACATGGCCGACAGGATGCCATCTCGCAGAAGGGATGAAAAGGGGGAGAGAAGTTTGCAGGACATCATCAACCTGCTGAAGGTCACAGACCCGGATGACGTGCCCACATTCGTGGCGAAACAGCTGGACAAGTTGCCTCCCGTCACGTTCGACCACGTCGACATCACTAGGCTGCTGAAGGACATCACCGCCCTGAAAGTCAGCCTGGCCGAAGTACAGTGTAGGTTAGGGGTCTCCGAATCTACCATCAGTGAGCTACGTACCGAATTATTAACATTAAAAAGTGGTGATTCGGTAAGTAGGTCACCGGAGACTGCTAACGTAAACACGCGACGAGGCGGCGCGCAAAATGTCTCCGTCAGCAGTTTGCCGTCACCGCCTGTTGTTGTGCGCGCTGCACACGCCGCCGCCCGCTCCCCCGCCCCCGCCCCGGTGACGTCGAGCCCGAGTGCGCCGCCGCGGCCGCGGACCTATGCCGCGGCTGCCGCTGCGCCCGCGCCCGCGCGCAACCCCCGCCGCGACTACATCGCGGCCTTTGGCACGGGGGCCAACAGGGAGACGGGACGGCGTAAGCCAGCTCCTACCAAGCCGTTGCCACCACCGGGTCCCGAGAGGAACCAGCGCGATGAAGAGGGCTTCGTCAAGGTAGAAAGGAAGAGGAGGAAGCCCGTGAGCCGCAACAACTGCGGAACCGCGCCGCCCGGACCGGACTCTCCCCTGCGTCCTGCCATACCATCGACGCAGCTGTACGTGTCCCGTCTGCACTGGTCTACGAGGACAGAGGAGGTCGTGGACTACGTCCGAAAGAAGTCTAACTTCACCTTGTGGGTTGAGCGGCTGCAGTCTCGCCACAAAGCGAATTTTAATTCATATGTGGTGAGAGTGCCGACGCATCATCTGCCAACCTTCATGAAGGAGGACTTCTGGCCGCAGGGTGTCGTATTTCGGAGGTTCCGAGGTCGGCTGCCCGACGACACCGTGCGTCACACGTCGCTCATACTACGTGTAAATTAGGATAGGAATTATATATTATGTATGTTAGTTATAAGGTATTTATAATATGGGCCTCTGGCATTGTACAAATTTGTAAGTACAATGCTATTGCCTGAAATAAATGAATTATTATTATGATGTGCTCTCTTTCTCCTTGTTTTTTTAAAAAAAGGGGGTTTTTTCCTATTTATACGGGCCGTAGCCAAAGCATAAATATGGTTTAAGTTAAGGTATTAAAAGATGAGGAGACCGATGAAGTAGTAAGAAATTTACGAGTGGCGGAATGTATTCAGAATAACAGCTTTTTGTAAGGTATGTAATATGTTATTGGGGATTCCTAGAATGTCAAGGCATTGATGTATACTTTTGGGTATCACACCAGTAGAAGAAATTACTATTGGGATAATGTGGACAGTTTCTACATGCCATTGACGCTTTAACTCTATTGCTAGTTCCTGGTATTTTGTTAGTTTCTGTGATATGGTGGATTGAATATTGTGGGTATTTGGTACGGCTATATCTATAAGAAATGCTATTTTGTTACATTTGTCGTGAACTGTGATATCGGGTCTATTAAAATGTATAGTTTTATCCGTAATAATTGTCCTATCCCAGTATATTCTAATATTATTATTTTCAAGTATGGAATCTGGATTGTGTTTATAGTATGGTGTTTTTTTTTGGAATAAATCTGTATTTGTGGGCAATATGCTGGTGTTGGTATAACTATTGCGGCAACTTGGTCGTGGCGATGTTTGTAATCTGTTTGTGCGAGTGTTCTGCAGGCTAAAGTTATATGTTGTATAGTTTCGGAACTGGCGTGGCAGTGTCTACAAGTATCAGTTGGTAGGTTTAGGTTGCGTATAATGTGCTTCTGATAATTTCGTGTGTCCATGACTTGATCTTGAATCGCGATCATGAAAGCTTCTGTCTCCGGGAATAGCTCGCCACGCCGCAGCCAGGCGTTCGACGCTTGTCTGTCGACATAAGGCTGCTCCAGGTCGTGTCGATGCCTTCCATGCAGGGACTTCTGCTTCCATGAGGCGATTTTATCTTGTGCGTTAGTGAGTTGTTCTTTTCTTTGGGGGTTCCTATTTTTCAGGTTTAAAGGAGTAAGGTTTTTATCTGCATTTACTACTATTTCATGAAGTGTGGATTGCTCTAGGCGTGTATGAAAGAAGTGTCTTAAAGAAGTGATTTGTTTATTGTGTAAATTTACAATATCTATTATACCTTGTCCTCCCTCGTCCCTGTTGATGTTTCCTATATGATGTCAGAAGTGTATTAATTGTACGCTGTAAACTAAGGAGGTCGGCTTGATTCCAGTTTATAATCCCAAACGAGTAGGTAAGGACGGGGATAGCGTAGCTGTTTATGGCCTTAGTTAGGTTACGGGAATTTAGCTGGGACCGAAATAATGTGTTTAGCCGGTGTCTGAACTTCTTTTTAAGATCTTGTTTTGTCTGTTCCTGCTTAATCTCCCGTGCTTGTTCAAATCCTAAGTATTTATAAGAATTGTGTGGGTCTAATGGTTCAATTATATCTCCTGTCTGTATAGTGTAAGTGTGAGATGTAATTTCCCCGGTTTCAACTGAGAAAGTTTTGCATTTATCAATTCCAAATTGCATGTGTATGTCCTTCGAGAATGTTTGTGTTAAGTCTGCGAGATGATGGAGCGATTGTGTAGAATTACTATAGAGTTTGATGTCATCCATATACATTAGATGAGTTAGGTGAGCACTTTTCTGTGGTGTATTGATCGTATAGCCTGATTTGGAATGATTAAGAAGATGAGAAAGAGGATTTAAAGCGAGACAAAACCAAATAGGACTAAGCGCATCTCCTTGAATGATTCCACGTTTTATTTGAATTTCCGGTGTTTCTATTGGTGGGATAGCTCTTGTTTTGAGTGTGGTTGTCCAGTGTTGCATGGTATTTTCAAGAAAATTTATAATTTTTGGGTGTATTTTATACATGTGAAGAACATGTAGCAGCCCGCTATGTGGTACTGAGTCGTAGGCTTTCCTGTAATCTATATACATAGTGCTTATGTCTTTTTTCATTGTGATGGCCTGCCTCATTGTGACTGTATCTATTATCAGCTGTTCTTTGCAGCCCTGACTGCCTTTACGGCATCCTTTTTGTTCTTTACTAAGAATATTATTTTTGTCTATGTGTTGGTGTAAAAGCTCTGCAATACAAGCTGTAAGTATTTAATAAAAGGTTTGTAGACAAGTAATGGGGCGATATTTGGCTGGATTTTGAAAATCGTTGTCTTTTGGTATCATATAAGTGAGGCCTTGGGTAAGGTAGCTGGGCATAGTGTGTGGTGTTTTTATGAAGTCGTTAATATGGTTATGCAATGTAGGATGAATTGTAGTAAATTTTTTGTACCAGTAGTTATGGATGCGATCACTCCCTGGCGCTTTCCAATTATGTGTTCTATTTAGTACATTTATAAATAAATCAACTGGGATATATTCAAACTTCATTTGTGTAATATTGTCTGTAATATCGGAATCAGCTCCTAACCACTCAGCATTAGCATTATGTTTAACAGGTTCACTCCAAATACTAGACCAGTGTCTATGTAGTTCAGTAGGTGATGGCGGTGATGAGTTGTGGTTAAGATCTAATCGTTGTGTATCTGTTGAAAGTGTTCGGTAAAATTGTTTTTCATTGTCTGTGAATTGGGAGTTTTGTTTTTTCCTAAGACTGCAATTGAGGTACCTTTTTAATCTACTAGATGCTGCTTTAAGTTTTTGTTTGATAGTGTCAAGGAACTGTTGGTCGGTGATATTGGGTTCTTCGTGCTGGGAGTGTATTCTATATTTGTATTTTATATTATCTATTAAAGATACTAGTCTATTACTTCTAACGCCTCTAATATATTCAGCCATTCTTGCGACATCCCTCCTAATATCTTTTATTTTCTTTTCCAATCTTTTTTGCCAAGGTGGTATTTTCCTTTTATTATTTTCATTACGGTACTCCGAGTCATTGGAACTGTGTGTGTCCCTAATTTTTGAACCGTTACATACGGCTGCTGTGTATGCTGCACAATAAATAACTGTCTGAGTAGTAACAAAATCTTGATTCTGTGAAATGTGATGTGGGAGTAATTCGGTATTTATGTAATTTACAATGTTTGCTAGTCTTTTGGAAGTTTTTTGTTTGGGTATAAAAGGTCGTATCGTTCGGTTGGTGTTTTGAAACTTATCTAAAGCTTTTTTAAATTGTTCTTGTATAATGTATGGTTCTTGAAAATTATTATTTGGCTGACTTTCAGTAGACCTATTATTCAGCGGCATAGACTGGTTAAAATTGGGTTGTGTTTGAGTTTGTGGCAGTAAAAGGTTGATGGTGTTGAATGTATAAGTATTCCTTACATCTATAAATTCAATTCCTGATTCCATAGTTGCTGGTTCGTATTGGGATGATATGGGTATGGGGCTTATGTCAGTATTACTATTCAATGTTAGGTTATTTGCAACTTCATTATGTAGTTCTTGTAGTCTTTGGTCAGTTACTAATTTATTGTTTAGTATTACTCGTAGTTGGTCAGATATCCTTTGTTCGCTAACTTCTGATAATTCTGGGAATTTAAGGGTTGACGATAAGCTGTTTTGTTACGCCCTAGTTCTGTGATGATATAGTAGTTTTTTACAATTGATTCATTATATTCATTTGTCCATCTTCTTCTTCTTCTCATTTCTTGACTATTTTGTGAATACGTATTTGTTACCGAGTGATTCTGCTGAGATTAAATATCTAAATATGTTTTGACTTCTTCCCTAATTCGGTCTAATGTCTCCTGTGATAGGAATTTATTTCTCACTATGGCTCGACATTGGTCTCCTAATCTTTGTTTAGATGCTTGCATGTGTGGGTATTTTATTGTGAATTCGTTGTGAAGATGATCTAAATAAATTTTGCTGGTATTTAATTTGGTAGCTATGAGATATGTGCGCCAGATGAATTGATTCATATCTTCTGACCATCTTTTTCGCGCACGACTACTGCCTGGGGCGGGTGCAGGTTCAATGGCATGGGCCTCCTGCACAACATCCTCAGACACAGGGGAAACGGTGCTTGACCGTGAGGGATTTTGGAACAGGTATAGTGATGAGTTGGGAGTTTCTATGGAGTTAAATGGTGAAGGCGTTGCTGAATGTCTGTTTGATTCGCTAAGCATATCGGTATCCATGTTCGGTGCCAGGTTCGTTTGACGGGAGGATTTCGCCACTCGGGGATTCTTCGCACCCCTAGACCCAGTCTCAGGTTGACTTCCGTCATAGCCAGAACTGGTACTGGAAGACGTTTTGAAGTACTTCTTGTTTGAACCATATTTCTTTCTTCTTATTGGCTTTGGGACCGTTAGTTTGGGAAGGGAAAAGCCAAGGTGTTAGTGGCAAACGCAGCTCCTATTTTTTTTTTTCTCAGGCTGAAGTCTAAGATGTTATTGACATTGTAGTAGTTCACATCTTCCCGTAAGCCCCCCACCACGACAAGGTGGCCCCTCGGGGGGGTTATTGTTATTATTATTATAGATCTAGAAATGTATTTACTGCGTAAATGCACAAGAACTTTCTGTAAATTAAAAAAAGTTGGCCTTCTAAGCCTCTTTTATTTTTTTTATCATTCATCCGAGCGTATTCCCGGTAGCATCCTCAGCGGTAACGCTTCAGAGTCCGGGGTCCGCTACCTAACCTAGTTAGTGATTTGATGAAGGTTTTTACACAGCTATTGCCGTTTGACCTCCGCAACCCAAAGGTTAGACCAGAACCAATCGTTGGATAGGTATGATCAAACGCTAGATGGCGTTCGGGACCCACAGTTTAAACGTGCCTTTCACGGAATTATCTTATACTTTTCTGATAATCAGGTGATTCAAGTCTGCAATATACTAACCAAACTAGAAAAAAAATTCACAAAGTAGCTTCCCAGTGGGATTCCAACCCACGACCTCCGGATCACAAGGCGAACGACTTGACCACTGGACCACGGAAGCAGTCGTTATTATAAACAATATTTGAATTTAATTTTATAAATAAATGGAACTTTCCATTTAATTAAAAAAGAAATAGTTCTATAACTGGTAATAGGCATGAGGAATACAAAAATACATTTAGCCCATCGGTTAGATTATTAAATAATTGGCCAAGTGCGTGTCGGGCCACGCGCAGTGTAGGGTTCCGTAGTTAAGAATGCCAACTTTGAGTTTATGCCACTAAAAACGTCTAAAAACTAATTTTTTATTGAATTTATATGCAATTTTCCTTTGGCGAGTACATTTTATAAGTTGATCGCCTATGACTTTTTAATTTGTAAACCCTACTTAGCTTTGATAGTTTTCCCTTAAATTTTGTTATATATACTATAGCTGTGAATTTTTTAACGTGTTCATATATAACCGTTTAGCAGATAGAGGGGGGGGGGGGGGGGGGGGGACACTTGACTCTAACAAAAATTCTCACTTTAAAATCAAATGATTCGGAAACGGATCCCTAAATCGAAAAACAGTGTTCACAAGCTCATAATATTTTTGAAAGACCTATTCAACGATACCTCACATGATTGGTTAGTCGACAAAATAAAATTGACTTTTGACTTTACTTGTATGGGAGCTACATAAAAAAAATTTTTTTTTCAATATTTTATATTACCACTTTTTCCGCATAATTAATATACATACTTATACCAAATTACAGCTTTCTTGTACTTATAGTCGCTGAGTAAAACCGCGGGCGGACAGACATGGCGAAACTATAAGGATTCCTTGTTTACTACGGAACCCTAAAAACCGGCCAAGTGCGAGTGGAACACGCGTGGAGAGGGTTCGGTACAATGCCAAAGTCAAATGTTTATATTCATTGTGGTATGTTTTACAATAGGTACTCTTACTGAATGTAAATTCATTCATTCATTTCCCGCATTGGATCCATTTGAAATAAATGTATTGAAAGGAAACGGAGATTTCATTTAAAATTTTGTCTTTATCAGACCCTAGATAACCCTTCAAACTATTTTTCTACGCACAACTGCGAAAAACGGCCACTTTTGGCGTATGTGCGTAGAAAAGCTTCATGTTCTCACTTCAAACAGTAAACAGTAGTTCATAAAATAGTTTGAAGGGTTATCTAGGGTCTGATCAAGACAAAATTTTAAATGATATCTCAGTTTTCTTTCAAATGATTTATTTTAAATGGGGGCAGCACTGGACCTCAGAAAATTCAGGTCGCCCCTTAAGAACTATTTCTTTGTGAAAACTAAGTTTTCCGCCCGTGTCCGTAGGTGAACGTACTATAATGAGTTTACCATTTAATTTTCAATTGATAGAATTTTCATAGAATTTTTCCTGTAATCTACTAACAATGAACTATATTTTGCTTTTTTTTTTTGGAGATCTTGGGGGCGGGGTGGTCAATTTTCGACTTATGTCATGAATAAAGTCAAAACTATTTATTTTACAATAATAAGAAAAATACTATTATTTTGGGTAGGCCAAGAAGACGCTGACGAGACGATCTCGACGCATTCCAAAAAGGATGGTCGTGCCTAACACACGAAAGAGATAAGTGGGAGAAGATGGGAGAGACCTTTGCCCAATAATGGGACAAATAAGGTTAATGAAAAATAATAACAAAAAATATTTGAGATCCTCATAACGAGCCCTTTCATTCGATATATGACACACACTTGCAAATCTTTTTTTTAATTTTCTAATTTGTTCTTTGAAAATAACCCTTATTTAAAAAAATATATTTATTTACTTTGTTTATCTGTGTTTGGGTCATAAGATTACACCATCCTACCACATTTCACCTGATTTGGTCTAGTAGATTCGGAGCAAATTGGTTGTGACAGACAGACGCACGAGTGATCTTACAAGGGCTTCGTTTTTTTTTGTACGGAACCCTACAAATATTGTACTTACATTACACGTGTCTTTTCTTCTACCTGAAAAACAAAAATGACAAAGATTCAGCGCACTGAAATTTCGCATGACGTCACGGTTAGGTACGGTTTTAACTTAGCGGTGACGTTGCAAGTCCCCACTTCGGATCTTTGTTGCTCCGTTTATTTGTGAATTTTTACTTCGTTGGTAAACTGAAAAATATGGGTCCATTATTTTTGGATCGGTAATCTAAAAGAAATTATTACAATCATTCTACTCTGACCTTGTCGTCACCTCTAAAACTAACCTCTCTCCTGATTCTACTGGTATCTATACCTATAATTAAAGGGTTTCTGTTGTAGGTGTTTCTGTTATCGTCGTACGCTCCACAAGGCATGCCAACCGCGAAACCCCGCAAGCTGTTGCGCATGCTGTGGTTCTTCATCGTCCTGAGCGTGTTGTGGATGTGCCTATCGTTGTGCTCCGTCAACCTCATGATGGCCAACGGCACCATTATGTTCCGGTGGCTAGAGAACAGGTGCTGCTCTCTTTTAGCCTCTAACAAATGGTTAAGTTTACAAAATCAAATGGAACGGGCACTGTTTTTAACCGTCAAAACGAATATTTTTTTATGCATTTGTATGAAATAGTGAGCCGTGACGAAAGTTTATCCTGAACGAATGTGTCAAGCAGGCCCGGATCTAGAGGGGGCAAACCAGGGCACCGGCCCCAGGCGCCAGTTTCAGGGGGCGCCAAAATCGTCAAATATTTAGGGCGGAATTAGGCCCCTTCCTCCTGATCTTGGAAATAAGTTTACATGGGTGTGGCGACACATTTAGATTTTGTCACTCGTAAAGAGTCTAGGCCTAGTCTCTTATTTACCCCCCTTGGGCACTTACGTGCAGCCCTTGGGCACATTACACCCAAGTAGCATACGGGGGCACTTAGTATAACAATGCCCTTAGACTAATGTTGGGGATGCGCGGCCCTTGAAGTGCTTCAGGGATACTGGCGGAGGCTGGAGTTGACAGGCTGTCAGCTAAGTATTATAAGATTTATAAAAAAGCACATGGCATCCTTGATTCACCGGGGGCGGGTTTTCACATCTAGTGAAAACGGTTGTGGCTAGACCACTAAACCTAAACCTTCTAAAAATATTAATTTAGATATTTTAGATGTTATTAAGCATAGTTATAAGTTTCCTTTGTTACTAACACTTTATAGGTTGTAAAGCCTGATATAAACGATTTTATTTATTTATTCAGATTTTGCCCCTCCTAAAAAAAGCTTTAGATCCGGCACTGGTGTCAAGTAGTACACCTTCAATTTATCTCTCCTCCCTCCTCTGTTCTTCGGCGGGCACTCGTTGCTATTGTCAGTTATAAATAGCTCATACCTACATGAGTGAAGATCACTAGTTTAATTTAAGGGCGATAAGCGAAAAACTGCCACTATTGGCTAATGTGATTAGAAAAGCTTAACGTTCTCACTTTAAACTGTAAACAGTAGTTCAAAAAATAGTTAGGGTCATCTAGGGTCTGATCAAGACAAAATTCTAAATGATATCTCCGTTTCCTTTGAAATGATTTATTTTAAATGGGCAGCACTGGACCCCGAAAATTCAGGTAGCCCCTTAATTCTCTTTTCATCACAGCGCGTTCCCAATTGCATCCATACCATCGGAGCTCGAAGTGCGCTTTCCGATAAAATTAACTGTCTTAATTTTTGATAGTTCAAATGAAGTGCGGCTCGCGTTGAAGGTGTTGCTGATCGTGTGCACGCTGATCCACGACATGGTGCAAGCCACCATCATTACGAGCTATTGCCTGCAAGCGCAGCTGCTGCAGGCGCACCTCATGTTCCTCAAGGAGCGGCTCCTTAACCGCACCATAACGCCGCTGAACTGGATGAGGGTGAGTGTTTCTAATTTCTGTAAGGGAATTAAATTCATATCCATAATCTAACTACTGTAGTACTTTGTTAAGTTCGCTATTTTAGTTTATTTATTTCAATTTATCTCGGCGGCCTTTTCTACCAGTCAACCTACAGTTGTTGCTGACATGAAAACATTTCGGAAATATGTGCAGAAACTCTAAAATTAAAAACTGAGAACACATATGTACTTATATAGAGGTAATAACACAATGTAAACCTACGTATGTTACAATAGAGTAATAATATAATACGTACAAATATAGACTAACTGAGAATATACAAATATGTTTATCCCCTTACCTGTCACTGGGAGGAATTCCTCCCAGGTCAATTGTTTATCTATTGTTTTATTATTTGCAACAGATGAAAGTTAAATAAATAAAATATATGTAGTATAGTAGTATAGAAGTTACTAAGTTCTACATAACCTACATAAACATATGCTACATAGTTAACGGTTAATATAATGAAATATAATTTGTAATTATGTATTTTAAAAATAATTGTTTGCATTGTACTTTGGCTAAACATGCAAACCTTCAAATTGCTGTCACCTGAATACATACCGTTTAATGCAAATAAATACATTTGATTTAATTTGATAAAAACAAATACAAGATATAAAGTGCGCTCGACTTTTATAGGTACTTATATTAGTTGTATAGGTACCTAGAGTTTAACCACCGCATATACGTTAAAGTAGGCCGATTTTTTATGAATACGGTGGTTTATGGTTCCACACGTCTGTGTTGTCAGCACACGTCTTTTTAACTCCCGATAAAAAGAGGGGTGTAACATGTTTGACGCTAATGTCTGTCCGTATGTGGCATAGTAGCTTTGGAACGGATGGACCGATTTTGATGCGGTTTTTTTTTACGTGAAATCAAGTTTCCTTGCGGTAGGCACTTAGCTGTATTTGATGAAATCGGTTCAGCCGTGTAAGTTTTTGGGGGTTAACGCTTGAAAGTCGGTTTTTTAAAATTTGTCTAGCAAATATGAGATAGCACTATGGATATCAATTGGAATAATGAAGTTCTGCTATTTATCACTAGATGGCGTTCTTGAATGTTGGGGAGTTTTAATTTGCCTGACATATTTGTCAGGGACTTGTTCTTTATATTTTCAGGAAATAGCAGAGTTTAGAAAATTACTGAAATATTTAAACGACGACTTGGCGCCCGCAGTGTGCATGTTCACCATAGTGAACGTGTCGTGGGCCACGTCGGGCCTCCTGTGGCTGCTAGACTTGGACAAAGTGGACACGGAGACCGAGCCGCTGGTCGGCATCAGCGTGCTCAACGAACTACTGTGGGTGTCTGCTGTGATCGTACCTTTTGTACAGGTAAATACTTTTGTTTTTAATTTGATAAAAAAAATATATCATTGGCAGATGCTACGACAGCAACGGTTAAAAAACTTACGCCAAAATTATCGACACATAAATAGCTTTATGGTCAAAATATATTCCAAATTGTAGTCTGACTAAAAGTACCTACCTACATCTAGGCACGGAATAGTGATGGCAAGTTGTAGCCAGAGATATGACATTTGGCCTAAAGGGATTCAGTTACCGTTCTTTAGTTATGTATGGCATATTCATGGTATCTCTTTACAACAAACGTCAAAATAGAGATATTCAATCAGGTTACAACGAAAGAGGCATTATGAGAAAGAGACGTTTTGCGGATGAGCCAATGCAATTTATCAGTTTTGGCATGTACATACAGTTGAGTCCCAAACTTTCGTTGGACTGATTTTTATTCTCCAATTTATAAATAAATGTAGTTGACGAGGAAAAATATCAAGGTAAGACTGTGTTATGCACAAGTTCAGACTTTTTGCGCAATATGGCGAGGCCTACTAACTTTTTGTTAACTTTTACATACTAACCTTTATCTATTTAAACAGGCAGCGCGGCTATCGAAGGAATGTCGACGGACACAATCCGTGGGGCACGAGCTGTGCGTGCGGCCGTTCCTGCACCAGGACACTTCGCACGAGGACATCACCACCGTGCTCATGTACGCGTCCTCTCTCAAACTGCGAGCCAAACTTTTCCACTACCCCGTCGCCGGCCGGTATCTCTGCCTCATTATAACTTTCACCATCATCATTCTGTTTTCCCTTGGCATGTGCCATTATTTGCAATGATTATATTTATATTCTTAATTTAATAAGTCTGAATGAATAATGAATAAGTCGAATAAAAAACATTATTTTCTATAATATTGTATTTATTCATTTAAGTACATTTGGCACTACATAGAATTAACACAAATTTTAACAGCAAACACTAGTTCAAAATAGGCTAATATTATAGTGGGTCTAAATTTTAACTAATTTATAATTACTAACATTCATAGTACTAATATACTACCTATAACTAAATTTCAGGTCTATGAATGAATATACATTCATGTTCTTAATACAATGTCGACGAAATGTTCAATTGAAACGAAACATAAGACATATAGCGGCCTTTAAAGTAGTCTTCTGTCAACTTAGTAAATGTTAGGAAATATATTCAAGGATACACGATATATGATACACATATTTCTACGCAAAAATGTTACAACTAAAACTACTAAAATATGTACGAGCAAATCAGTGATCGTTCAATCTTCGACTAGAATAGCTGTGTACTTAGGTAACACGCGTAAAACCAGTGCAAAGTGCTAACGAATCACACCGTCGACACGTACGAGTAACTTCGGCCGGCCGCGATGACCTAGATCGGTGAGTCATTGATGACGGTATGTTTACGTACTACGACGGATAACACATACCTACAAAATTTTACTTCTTGTAATTTTCCGGAGGTTTTTTTTGGATCTTTCTATATCTTTCGATACCCTTAATTTAAATCTACTACCCGTTTTTAACAATCAGCTTTAGTTTCTAGTAATCAGCTTTTTCATTTGTTTTCAAGGTTAGCTGTATATTTACAAGTTCAGCGTTGTATTGTTAACAGTTAAGTTTAACGACATGTCTAAGTCAAAAAGAAGTTGTCTGAATAATCCAGAGTGTTTTTGTTTTATTTGTGGTAAATATGTTATAAAAAAATTCTGAAAATCGATTACAGACTTCGTGAAAACTGCCTATTTTGACTACTTTAAAGTGCAAGTGCGTAATTTAGATAAACCGTGGGTGCCTAAAACTGTTTGCCGAAATTGTGTAGTTGGTTTGCGACAGTGGTCAAATGGGAAAAGAAGTTCTTTAAAGTTTAAAACCCATCCATGTTTTATTTACCTTTGGGGTAGTACGGGCAGAAACCACAATTGGATTCGGAAAGACTGGCCTAGTAGAGAAAATTTAGTCCTTGGAAAGCAAAATGTTATACATCCTCCTCTTGTCAATAGAGATAGCATTATTTTGCCACCATTACACGTTAAACTTGGCATTATGAAGCAATTTGTTAAGGCGCTCGATACAAATGGTAACTGTTTTGAGTATATTGCACAGAAGTTCCCTGGTCTCAATACAGAGAAGTTGAAAGCTGGGATATTTGATGACCCCCAAATAAGGCTGCTAGTAAACGATGAAAATTTTATTAAAACCATGAGTGAAACCGAGTCCAATGCATGGAAAGCATTTGTGTCCGTTATGAAAAACTTTCTTGGTAATACCAAAGCTCCAAACTATCAAGACTTAGTTCAACATATGTTATCTTGCTTCAAAACTCTTGGTTGTAACATGAGCGTCAAGCTTCACTATTTAAACTCCCATCTAGATCAGTTTCCTAAAAATCTCGGCCACTTTAGTGATGAACAAGGAGAAATGTTTCACCAAGAAATTTGTACCATGGAGGAAAGATATAAAGGTAAATGGGATGTGCACATGATGGCAGATTACTGCTGGAGCTTGAAGAGAGACCTACCTCAAGCTTCTCATTCAAGAAAATCATTAAAAAGATCATTTTTAGGCGCTTTTAAAGATTAAATGTAAGTTTGTGGTAAATTTTCATGTTATTTTATAATAAATTGCACATAACATCATATCACAAAAACTAAATCTGATAGAAAAAAACGGTTTTCATTTTCTAAATTAGGGGGCAAAATATCTATAGAAAAGCCGTTAAGTTAACTGGAAAAAAAAACTTGTAGGTATGTGTAATTGTTAAGGCGACGCTCTATCCTGCCTTAACAATGAACACACCATCCAAAACCATTCAGATTAAAACTGAAACCGAACGGTACCTCTATGATCGGTATAAAGAAGAAAAAAAAAAACGGCTAAAACAGCAAAGCCTTATTGAAGACCTCAAGAATCAAATTGAGATTCTTCAACAACAGCTGCTATGTGCTCTAGAGCCCAAAGCAACAGCCCCAACAGCTCCAAGCATGGAGACATCTACATCGCATGCCGAATACGGCACTGACGAGGAAGAACTAGCAAAGGAAACTGAGTGGATACGAACAAAATCAAGGAAAAAAAGAAAATTGAATGTGTCGCCCACCCTCTCGCCGCAGCAAAAGGAAACTCCCAAGATAGAAAAAGTAAAAAAACCTCTTCCACCACCTCCTATTATTGTAGGTGGTGTTGATAATTACCAAAACTTTCTTTTTAAAGAAAGATCAATCTAACACAAATGAGAGTAAGCTAGACGAAATACTCAAACATCATTTGACGAGCGATTAAAGAAAATAGAAAATAGCAAGAATATAGCTATCTCTTAAACCCAAAAATGATAGGTAAACTAAAAATAATGGCATGGAACTGTAACGGACTACTTAACCATAAGAACGAAATACAAGTTGTCCTAGATATGGAAAATATTGATGTGTGCTTGGTTTCAGAAACACACTTCACTAAACAAAGCTATATCAAATTTAAAGGCTATAAAGTTTATCATGCATTACACCCTGCAAACAAAGGAAGAGGCGGTAGTGCAGTAATTATTAAAGAAAATATACAGCATTATGAACAAACTAAATATGTAACTCCTCAGGTGCAATGTACGGCAGTCCGATTAATAACAAACAATTGTCCACTCACTCTGGCTGCAATATACAGCCCACCTAAACATAAAATACTTAAAAATATGTATTCGAACGTTTTACAAACACTAGGTAAAAGATTCATACTAGGAGGTGACTTCAATGCCAAAAATACTTATTGGGGTTCCCGTCTTAACAACAAAAAAGGTAAAGAACTTTTGTTTGCCATCCGAGAAAATAAATGTGACGTTGCATCAACAAGATCTCCTACATACTGGCCTACAGACCCACTGAAAATTCCAGATCTCATAGATTTCTTCATATATAAAAATGTATGTTCAAACTACATGAGAACTGACCAGAGTTACGACATGAGTTCGGATCACTCAGCAATATATTTAGAATTAAGTGAGAAAATAATGAACAAGAAAATTAGCCCTACTTTAACTAATAAAAATACAGACTGTGAAAGTTTTAGAATAGAATTAGATAGTCATATTGATCTAAGAGTACCACTTAAAAGCCCGGAGCAATTAAATTTAGACTTAGAGAAATTTATTACGATAATTCAACGAACCGCTTGGAACAATACACCTCAAAGTATAAAAAGGACACTAAAAAATAGATACCCAAGAGAAATTAGAGATTTGATCATCGAAAAAAGGAGACAAAGGAAATTGTGGCATCAATCCAGATCCCCAGAAGATAAGAAAAAGTTTAATAATCTTACCAAACAACTCAGACGAGTAATACAAAATCATCTTGATGAGAGTAGAAACATGCAGTTCTAAAAACTAACTAATGATCGCAGCACTAATTACTCACTCTGGAAAGCCACTAAGTCCATGGAAACGCCAATGGACCAGATCCCTCTAATCAAAATTAAACCTGGAAAATGGGCAATAAGCAATGAACAGAAAGCTTCAAGATTTGCTGAACATTTAGAGGAAATGTGTGAGGAGCCAGATGATTATATTGACAAGCAAGTAAATATAAAGCTTGTTACGCCGAGAGAAGTCCAACGGGAAATTAAACAAAATCAATCTTAGAAAATCACCTGGTTTTGATCTCATATCAGGAGACCTTCTGCATAATCTTTCGCGCAAGGCTTTGGTAAAGCTGACGAACCTCATCAATGCTGCACTAAGACTTAAATACGTACCAGACTTGTGGAAAGTTGCAGAAATAATTATGATAGCCAAACCAGGAAAACCACCTAACGAAGCTACGTCATACAGGCCTATCTCATTATTGCCTGTAATGTCGAAATTATTTAAAAACTTTTAATAAAGAGGTTGAATCCAATTATTGAAGCCAAGATCCTTGTACCAGAACATCAATTTGGCTTCAGAGAAAAACACTCAACAATAGACCAAGTACATAGGATCACAAATATAATTGAAAAAACCCTTGAAGGCAACAACGTCTGCTCTACGGTTTTCTTAGATGTAGCACATGCTTTCGACAAAGTATGGCATGAAGGCCTTATCAAAAAACTGAAAAAAATGCTCCCTAAAAACTTTGTTGACATAATAACATCGTATCTATCAGATAGAGTTTTCAGAGTGCGGCAAGAAACTGATTATTCTGAACTTAAGGCAATAAAAGCTGGAGTACCTCAGGGAAGTGTTTTGGGCCCGGTCCTATACCTATTATACACCTGTGATATTCCTTATTTAGAAAACAACACCATTGCGACCTTCGCCGATGACACGGCTATAATGGCAGTCGGAAGCACCCATGCGGAATATGCAAAAAAGGTCCAAGGAGCAGTTAACAAAGTTCAAAACTGGACAAAACGATGGAGAATCAAACTTAATGAATCAAAATCAATTCACGTGAACTTTACAAACAAGCAAGACCAATATCATCCCATATACATCAATGAAAAACAAATACCGTACGAAGACACAGCAAAGTATTTAGGTATGACCCTAGACGCAAAGTTGCGCTGGAAAGCTCATGTCAAGAAAAAAAGAGGAGAACTCGACATACGGTATCAGAAAATGCAATGGTTGCTTGGAAGACACTCCTTACCCTGTCAATTAAAAACAAACTACTCTTGTATAAACAAGTCCTTATGCCAGTATGGACTTATGGCATACAGCTGTGGGGCTGTACTAAACAAAGCAACATAGATATCATCCAACGATTCCAAAATAAAGTGCTGCGGGATATTGTTAACGCCCCGTGGTATGTAAGAAACGACGACCTGCATCGGGACCTTAACATACAGTTCGTTGACAATATTATAAAAAAGTACGCCGAAGCACACGAGTTTAGGTTGCTTCACCATGTAAACGTTGAGGCGATCCAGCTCCTCGACAACACAGTCATTGTGCAAAGACTTAAAAGAACTAAACCGTTCGAACTAGTGTAGCAGTGACATATGTGTAAAATAGTGAAAAATAGTGACAATGAAAACTAAAGACACATGAACAGAGTGCCTTTCCCTTAATAGAGACAGTAAGAAAAGTGCCGATAGACACATTCTTATTAAATAAGTATTTTATAAAACTAGGTCAATGATAAATTACTCATTAGTCTAAGTTTAGGCTAGATCGTAATACAATTAACGTATTTATTCAGAATATAGATACGTTAACACACAGAAAAAAAAATCGAATAAACAATTATAGCTTAATTTATAAGTATACAATTGAACTGCATCGCTAATGCGTGTGATATTTGAACATTGATTGTATTGGAATAGTGGCAGTGAGGGTGACAGTAGTTGGTGCAGCCAGTAGTCAGTCGCAGTCGACCAGCACGTGGTGCGCGAGCTGCGAGCCCCACCAGGCGTGCAGGTCGCGCAGCGCGGGCTCGCGCGCCGCCGAGCCCGCGCCCAACGCCGCGCTGTTGCACAAGCGGTTGCTCTTCAGCGCAGCTGCCAACAGTTACGTAGGTTATGAAAACGCCGAATTCGAAACCATCACAGTACAACAAGACCACACAAAACCAAGTGATTAACCCCAAAAGTAGCCTTTTATTAGGATTCCGTACCCAACGGATAAAAACGGGACCCTATTACATGACTCCACTATCCGTCCGTCCGTCTGTCTGTCACAAGCTGTATCTCATGAACCGTGGTAGTTAGACAGTTGAAATTTGCACAGATGATGTATTTCTATTGCCGCTATAACAACAAAGACTAAAAACAGAATAAAATAAATATTTAAGTAGGGCTTCCATATGTACAAAAAACGTATTTTTTATAGATAATGGTATGGAACCCTTAGTGCGCAAGTCCGACTCACACTTGCCCGTTTATACTATACAGGGTACAATTAAAATCATTAGAGTTAATTTAAATTATTAACATACTCACATAAAGGATATTTTGTACGGTAACAACACTGCAATTAATGCAGTAATAAAAAAGTAATAAAATTTACCAAAATATCAAAAGACTTGAGTCGCGCGCGCTTTCAGAGACCCCGCCGCACACAGCCACAGGCACAGCCGTACAAAAATGTAAAAACTGAACCCCTATGGGATCACTCGTGCGTCTGTCTGGCCGTCCGTCTGTCACAGCCAATTTTCTCCGAATCTACTGGACCTAATCAGGTGAGGTAGAATGGTGTAATCCTACTACCCAGAAGATATTCGGGAGACAAATTAAGAAATCTTTACCTATGGGACCAATGCTAGAAGCTCGAAAAAAAATCGACATTTTCATACAAAAGTGTTCGGCCAGTTTATATGAAAATGTAGATTTTTTCGAAGATTCCACCGTAGAATCCCTCGCTACGCTCGTGATTCAACTGTGGAATCAAATTAGCGTCCTCGCCTTCAAAATATTACCTTATCCCCTTGTAGCACAATCTACTATTTTGTTATTATTGTAATATAAATAGTTTTGATTTTATTCATTAAAGAAGACGAAAATTGACCATTCCGTGGGCAATCTCGATCTCCGAAACTACTGAGCCTAAAATTTTGAAAAAAATAAATAAAAAATATTGATAATTGCTTGTAGTTTACAGGAAAATCTATAAGAAACTAAAAATTATATCAATTGAAAATAAACTCAATAAAATCCGTTCCCTTTCGGAAAATAGTTCACTAAAACACCACTAGATAGCGCTATTATTAGTTAGCTCGCGTCTTATTATGAAGATTTCAAATGTGATATTTTATATTAATTGACAACATTTCATTTTCAAAAAGGTATGAAAATTCGAAAATCAATTCGAGATTTGGCGATTCTGAACACGTTAAATATTTTTTCAGATTTTTTTGAATTAGATTATCCTAGAGATAAATAAAAAAAACTGAAAAGTACAAGGCGTTTGACAGGTAACGCCTTTGCTTGAACATCGAAAAGTAAAAAAGTAATATACAAGCTGTCAGCTGTCAATTGACACATGCGTCAATCTGACAACTGACATCATGAGTGAGAGAGAGATAATAGTAGTGTTGTTCTATAGAAGTATCAGTTCGATAGTTCTTTCAGTATAATAGAATTAAGATTGGAAAAAATACTCATGCATTCCAATATTTAGATAGTTGGTGACGAAATTATAATATTTCCTTTAAATGATTGATGTTTCAGATTAAATAAAAATAATGTTGACATCAAGTTCTTAAAAACTAACTAACCGAAAATGCTACCGTAAACTGGGGCGACTTTCAAAACACAAGTGATATTGATGATAAGCTTTTTGTTTGGTTTTATAATTAAATCTTCCTAACTTCTGAACGCAATACGCATATTTATTTATATTTTTGAAATAGCAATCCTGGTATGTCTGCCATCTTTCCACAACGCGTGTACGCCGGTGCTCTTGCTTTTTTTTCAGTCAAATTCGCCCCAATTAAATTCAAAACGCTATAACTTAAAAAGTAAAACATTTTTTTCTTTGAGTTCTAGATTCCTGTAAGGAGCGACTATGAGAATAAGTTAAAAAACGTGGGTTATCAAAAACCCCATTTCAAGTATAGAGTTGATAAAGGCCACATTTTTTAAAATTTCAAGCGTAATTTTTTTATGCCATTTCATCCACATACCAAGTCGTCAATATAGTATTTTTATGCCAAAAATAGCTGAGATAGAAGAGTTTGAATTTTTAAATTAAAGTAACCCTATTTTACGGTACTAAGATTTTGTTAGTAAGTGTTTACATAAAAATACTAAGATTATATCAGCTTATTTAATTATACTTTTTGTAATTCATAATAGTACTATCGATATCGATATCTTACTGCTACAAAACACTACAGACGTCAGTAAAAGTTTTAGTTTTTATTTATCAAGTATGGCAAAGATGTGAACTCGTTACATCCTAACTCTTGTACTTACGCTCTTTTAGAATGGAGAGATTTTAAACAATTTAATTTAAGGAGAAATAATGAAAAGAAATGAAAAAGAAAAAATACGTATGTCTTTTTTTTAAGTTCTTTAAGGAAAAAAATAAAAATTCATATAAAATTTTTGAAATGTTGTCAATTGAAAAACTTTGGCATTGTACAGAACCCTCTTCACGCGAGTTCAACCCGCACTTGGCCGGTTTTTATTAGTTTTTACTTTTACTGTATCATGGGTATTATTAGATACTTAAAAGGATGCCAACGAATTCAATTCCTCCCTGTATAATTTAGGTACGGCAAAACGCACCTGGCGCGTCAACATTAATAAGACAACAGTAAACTGGAGTCAACTAAAGGATAACATTACTTACGTGTTGATTTTTTGTTAAGAGCGGGATGTGGGTCGCTGAGAGTTGGTTGCAGATATTTTTTTACAGGACTCTCTGGCCTAAAATACAAATGCACGATGAAATTTGAAATTACTAGGTACAGGCCCTGGCTTTGCCCGAACATGTATATTATATGAAAACTTTTTAGGTCAAAATGACAAATTACATAATAATGAAAATTGAATTAAAAATAAAATCCAGTGGGTTAATTACCTTGGTATTGTGACGCTTGGCAATCCCGGTTTCTTGAACGGCCCTTTGGTAGACGACCTTTTAGTTTGAGCATCGAAAGATGCTATGCCTGAAAATAAAGGGCAATTTATCATTTCGATACAAATAAAAACAAAATCTCCAAATCTTTTAATGGTTAAAGCAGTTATCGGATTTTTTGTGGATATATTTGTTACTCACTAGATATAACGGGCTGCGATGTCGATTCTGTGATTTCCGCTCTGCCTATATTCGCGATAGCTTGCTAAAAATTAACATATTTGGTTTTTTAATAATAGGCTTGCCAAATAAGAAAAAAGAGAGATGTTGAAAATCCCTGGGGAGGCCTATGTCCAGCAGCGGACTTCGTGAGGCTGACTTGATAATGTCAAAAATTACCTGTACTTCGGCCTCCATTTTCTCTTTGTCTGTTTTTTCGTTGCTCATGTCGACCGCTTGTTCGTTGGTCTTCCTCAACCCTGCGATGAGGCTCGTCTGTTGCTTCTGTAATACAATCAATTATAAAATGACTAAGGCTAGACATAGACTTACACAGTGTTCACCTTTAACATATACTTTTCTACTGATGGATGACTGTTTGTTTTTTGTGTAAGTAGCCAACCCTGGTGTCAGATCTTTCAACATAGCTTAATGACTGTCATACAATGATGACAGCCTTCCGAAGCGCGGAGGTGCGCCATTTGTCCCATCCAAGTGCGGACCACGCCCGAAGTCACTTAACCTGCTTTTTAAAGCGCTAGTAATGCGTTTTCTAATAGGTCTTTACCTATGAAATTGCCGTTCTGCAGTTATGGCCATTTCAAATCAAAATAATTTTTGTTTGGCTAGGAATTCTAATTTCAAATTAATTTTATTTTAAAAACATGGAATTCTTTTTCCAAAAGTAGTAATTTGTTTATTGATTAGTGTTACATTTTCATCGCATTTCAATCTTTTTCTTCATCATGGACACGTTAAAAATTCGAGTAATTATGGAATATGAGTACCGTCGTGGCAGCAACGCGGCACAAGCGGCACGCAACATCAACGACGTTTACGGAGCTAACACTACAAACCAACGCACCACCTGTTATTGGTGTGCTCGCTTCCGTTCTGGAAATTTCGACCTGAAAAATGAACCTCGCGGTCGTCCGAAGACTTTGGTCGACTATGACGAATTAAAGGCGATTGTGGAAGCTGATGATATAAAATCTACGGCTGAATTAGCAGCAGCTTTCGACGTTAGCATCAAAACAATATTGGTCCATTTGCGTCAAATTAGCAAGGTAAAAAAGCTTGACAAATGGGTGCCCCACGAACTCAATGATCGCCAGTGCGAAGTACGCGTCGAGACGTGCCTTGCACTGCTACAACAGACACACAAATGAAGGAATTTTGAACCGCATTGTTACCTGCGATGAAAAATGTACAAGCGCTCAGCAAGTTGGTTGGATCCTGGTTCAGCACCTAAACAATGCCCTAAACGAAAACTTACCCCTAGAAAAGTGATGGTCACTGTTTGGTGGTCTAGCGCCGGTGTGATTCATCACAGCTTCTTACCAAACGGGGTGAGCATTACTGCAGATGTGTACTGTGAAGAACTGAACACAATGATGGAGAAGCTGGCACATCTCCAACCAGCATTGGTCAATCGCGGCTCTCCGCTGCTCCTGCACGACAACGCGCGACCTCATACTGCACAGCAGACGGTCTCCAAATTGCAAGAACTGGGGTTGGAAGCTCTCCGTCATCCGCCCTACTCACCAGACCTTGCGCCTACAGACTACTACTTTTTCCAGAATTTGGATAACTTCTTGGCGGGAAACAAATTCAATACCAGAGAGGCAGTACAAAATGCCTTTGAAGAATTTGTTGCCTCCCGTCCAGCTGATTTCTTTAAGGGCATCAATAAACTGCCACTGCGTTGGCAAAGATGCGTTGATTGCATGGGTGAATACTTCGATTAATACAAATAAAAAATACATTAAAAAAATCGATTAAATTTTTGATACGAAAATTTAACGGCAATTTCATAGGTAAAGACCTAATATTAAAGAGGTGTATGTTAATTGCCATATGGGCAGTTAACATACTTGTGTGCAGTGCAACTAACCAGGCACATTAGTTAACTAAAGCAGGAAAACATTTTGAGACTATATCTCGTCTTTTGTTACATAGAGAACTTCGAAATAGGCTTATAAGTAGTTACGCTGCTGTTGGCTCGTATCTTCTTCAAGCAGCCCTCGAGCCAGGTGCGGATTGTCTGCTTGGCCACCTCCTCCTCGATCAGGAACTCGAACTCCTCCCTGGCGAGTAACTCCTCCATCTGCAGAGACTTTCGGATGTCCACGGTACGGTACGATAACATGCTGAAATGATATCGAATCTAGATCAGTGCTTAGTTTCCTTAAAAAATATATTCACAAAACGCTACATGAACGTCAGTGAAGCTCATTTTTTTTTGTTTTTATATAAATTTATTTTCTCGTTTTCTTTTTATGTTTCACATTATTAATTATGTACCCATTATATTATTATAACAAGCCAATTATGTCCCAATGCTGGCCAAAGACTCCTTCACTCTTCTCGTGTAAAGAACTAAATAAATACAACCGCGAAAGAAAACAAAAGCTGAAGAGAGACCTGAAAGGAAAAGGGAGAAAAAATAACACATATATGTTACGAATGCCTGTTCATAACATGTTCTGATTCTGTTTATAAGCGGAGACTTCTCAGTGCAAATCTTACTTTATAACGTCGTGGAAAGTAACATCTTCACCGTTGTGCAACCGCTCTAGCTCGTAGCACATGTACTTAAACAACAGCCGCTCTTTGTGTGTGTCGCATTCTAGACGACCTTTTAATAGCCGCAGGATGAATTTGACCTGAAATTAAACGAAGAAAATGTACCTATTCAAAATTCTCTATTTCTTTATTTTTAATCTAAGCCAGTGTTCGGAAAATCCATTTATAACGGTAACCCGGTTATATAGGTTAAACCTTTTAGCTTAATCCTTTGATTCCAGGTAACCAATTATCGCTTATTAAAGACTATTTGACTGATCGAAAACAGTGCGTTAAGCTGGGTAATAATATAGGCGGGGAACTAAATGTTGATTATGGAGTTCCCCAGGGGAGTATTCTTGGACCCACCCTTTTCCTTCTGTATCTACGATTGGTGTAGTCTAAAATTAGCAGGAGGGAAAATTATTTCATATGCGGACGATACTGCTCTCTTATTTAGTGACGATTCCTGGGAAAAGGTTAATGATGTTGCTCAAACTGGATTTAATAATGTCACTTTGTGGTTGCAAAATAACATTCTTAGCCTAAACTCGGACAAGACCAAATTCATTGCTTTTTCAATCAGGGATAGTCCAGGTTTGTCTAAGTCTCATCCTCTTCTTATCAAAGCACACTCCCGTTGTCTCGGTGACATACTTTGTTCTTGTCCTACCTTGGAGAAAGTTGATAATATAAAATATTTGGGTGTTGTGATTGACTTTAAATTAAACTTTCAACTTCATATTGATAAGCTTACAGACAGACTTGGAAAATTGGTTTATGTGTTCAGGAATTTGAGAGCGGTGGCGACCGACAAAGTTCTGCTATCAGTATACTTCGCCTTATGTCAATCGTTACTCATCTACTGTATAGGTCTCTATGGTGGGGCTCCTAAAACGACACTAATTACATTAGAAAGAACCCAAAGATCCATTTTAAAAGTTATGATGTTCTTGCCCTTCAAATTTCCTACATTTGAACTATATCGTAGAGCAAATGTTACCAGTTCGACAACTTTTCGTTCAAGCTATTATCCTGAAGCAACATTCCTCAATGGTTTATAATCCTGCAGTATTAAACATAAGTCGCAAAGATTTGGCTTATTCGAATAACAAAGTTTATTCCACTGCTTTTGCTCAGCGTTTCTTCTGTTTTCTAGGTGCTATGTTGTACAATCATATTAATAGACACCTGAACATTTATGTAATGACCAAAAGAGCTTGTAAGAAAGCTGTGAAGGATTGGCTATTAGGTTTAAATTATGAGGACACTGAAAAAATTCTTGATATTTAAAAAAAATATAAGTTTAATTTATCTAGATTAATTACTTTTCTTTTCATAATGGTTTGCGTTTGACTACCATTTACGCTGTATAAGTATTGTCTACTCTTGCTTGGTAGATATATATCTGTAAACTTTCCTTGGGGTGGAGACCTGGTGACCTGAAATACAGGCTTTGCCTAGCTTAGGCACCAGTCTCCCACTACGTGTTGATTAAAATGGATTGTGTAATATAATTAGCAAAAGTAACAATACCGTACATTAAATGTTTGTTTCTTAAGTAACTGTGATGTAAAATTGTTATTTTGTGGGAGAAATAAATAAATAATTATTATTATTCGGTTAACCAATGCAATAAGTTTAACAGGAACCGTTATCTGAAAAGGTTAATTACGTTTTCGGTGACGCACAGCCGTTTGGTTGAATCGTGCAAGCGCTTTTGCACTTTTAAATATGTACCGTGATCGACTGACGAAGAGAAAAGCGTGTAGTATCATGTTGAAACTTATATGTTGATTCAGTTTAAGTTAACCACAATCACAGGCTAACAGGCTATTTCGGTTAACCAAAATATATGTTAACCCATTTCCAATTGGGTTAATAACAAATTATTTGGGTTAGATTAACCTAATCCATCCGAACCCTGATCTAAGCAACAAACAATACATTTTGTACGTTACCCTACCAGGAAAGTATATATTTTTTATATTTTTTATATATTCAATTTGAAGCTCTATTAAATTATATCTCTAAGCAATCGGCTCAAAAAAGAATTATAATAGCGGGTGATATAAATATTGACATCAGAAAAAACAAAAAAGAGCCAACGCGGTTACTTAATTTACTTAACTCATTCGGTTTAACTTGTCTAATAAAAGAAGTAACACGCAAATCGACTCAATCATCTATAGACCAGTTTATAGTCAATAACAGTGTTAACATGACAACAGAAGTGCACGACTATGAAATATCTGATCATAATACCCTGACTGGCTATATACCCTTACAAGAAAAAAGATATTTGACATCATACAAAATGACTAAACGAATCTTTAACAATAATAACATGGAAGCTTTCCGAATTGACTTAATCAATCTACATTGGCCAGGTATTATATCACCTAAAAACAATATTAATGAAAATTATAATGCATTTGAAACAAAAATTAAGGAATTATTAGATTTACATATGCCACCACAAAAAATCACTATAAAGGACAACCACAAATTGAAATGGATAACAAAAGGAATTAAAAAATGTTGCTATCACAAACGTATTTTACACTATCTCACAGTTCACTTTAATAACGAAGCTCTTTAAACATATGCAAAATCTTACAGCCGAGTACTCAAAAAAATAATTTCAAATCAAAAAAGAATGCAAAATATCAAAAGAATTAATAATTTTAAAAATAAATACAAAACTATGTGGCAAATGATAAACGAAAAATTGAAACAATCAAAGAATAAATTACATGAGAATATAATATTAAAAGAAAAAAACGAAAACGTCACATCACCAACGAAAATAGCTGACATGTTTAATAAATATTTTTTAAGTATAAATAATAATAACAATGGTAATCATAATGCGGTCTACCAGCGTAATACTTCTTCGCTGACTAACTCGTTCTTCTTAAGTTGTGTGACACAAGTGGAAATAAGAAAAATAATTTTAGGGCTAAAAAGAAACAAAACAAGCGGGTACGATGATATACCCACTACTTTGAAAGTTCACTGCATAAATGAATTAATAGAGCCATTGACTTTTCTAGTAAACCAATCGTATGACGAAGGAAAATTTTAAACCCATTTTTAAAAAGGGAGATAAGTCATTGATTTCAAATTTTCGGCCAATCGCACTGTCGTCAGTATTCTCAAAAATTTTTGAAAAACCAATGTGTGAAAGAATATGCAAATTTCTTGAGAAATATGATTCCTTAAGCGATAATCAACATGGTTTTAGAAAAAACCACTCTACAACATCTGCTGTCTTTGATTGTTGTTTAGAAATCTATGACGCTATAAATAACAATAAGTGTGCCATAGCATTTTTCATGGACATGTCTAGAGCGTATGATAGAGTCATACATAGCATATTGATTGACAGACTAGACAAGTTGGGAATACGAGGACCAGCAAAGCAGTGGTTACTCTCTTATTTGACAAATAGGCAACAATGCGTACAAGTATCACATCTTTCCGAAATCACTAAAGAGTTAATAGAGTGCAGATCATCGAGTGCTGTAGTAAAAGGTTCTATTCCTCAGGGAAGCGTGTTGGGTTGTTTATTATTTTTAGTATATATTAATGACCTGCCTTCTGTGGTTAAATCCCATAAAATTGTTCTATTTGCTGATGATGCTACTCTTATAATAACTTGTGAAATGGATAAACTTTGCGAGTTACAAAACATAATTGCTGATTCACTAAACAAAGTAACTACTCACTGCAAAGAGATTGGACTCGAATTAAATTTTGATAAAACAAAGGTAATGCAATTCCGACCATATCAAAGAAAGGAAATAGATTTAAATGTTACACATGAAGGTAACAAGATTGACGAAGTAAGCTCGTTTTCATTACTTGGTATTCTGATAGACTCAAATCTTACTTGGAAAAATCACGTAGAATCCGTTGTTAGTAAACTCAGCAAATTCTCATATGCACTGCGTGAACTCCGGAAAGGCACAAACGAAGAATGTGCCCTCACTGCCTATCATAGCCATGCTGCAGCCTGGATAAGGTATGGAATTATCTTTTGGGGAAATTCGACAAATGTCCAAGCGGTATTTATTTTACAAAAACGGCTCTTGAGAATAATAACATTCACACGACCTCGTGAAACATGTCGAGAACTCTTCGGCAATTTCAATATGTTAACGGTCACGGGAATGTATATTTTTGAATTATGTCGCTTCGTTCGTAAACACACGCACTACTTCGAACGATACGGTGACATGACTCGCCGTTTTGCATCACGTCGAGCAAATGATATAATTCTACCCACATCACATCTCGATTTTTATAAAAATGGTCCCTATTACATGGCTATCACGGTATACAATCACCTTCCAAAGTATATAAAAGAATCTCAGGCACCTAAATTTGACGCTGAATTAAAAACCCTTCTGACTAATAAAAAATATTATACATTGAAAGAATATTGGGACGATAAATTATAAGTTTTATAAGACTGACATTTAATTTATTATTATGTATTATATAATTTAATTCCATTCCCATGTAAATATAGACAATTTAAGAATTATTGAACAATTCCGTTTAAGTTAAATTTATTTGCTAAATTGTATTGAATATATAAACTTCACAATGCCTAATAAGGGTAAAATTTGTAAAATAATAAGACCTTTTTTGACAATGTAATGAAATGTGCATGTGTACTTGTTACAAATTTTATGTGAATAAATGAATATGAATATGAATATTATTAAAAAACCATAATCTACGCTATTACAATTTTTTGCGGGAAATATGACGGGGCTGTATGGGCTATGTTTCCTTTGCACCAGAAAAATATTTGTATATTTCTGGTTTTTTATGATTTCCTCACATTTATTGAGAAAAGCACTATGCATACCTTGGCGGGAATGGCATTGCCGGACTCGTAATTATTGTCAAGGCCACATTACTCATGCCATATTTCCCGCACTCTGCAGTAATGTACTATAATCATTTTTTCCGTGTTTTACCTAACAACAATTTATTTGTACGGCACACATACACAGTAAATTTAGGAAATACTTTCCTGGTAGGATAACGTACACCAATGAATTACTAAAACTATAACAATAGTAGATGGCATACCTAAATTAAGAGTATTAATTGTGAGAGACTGGTGTGTCTGAACAAAGCAGAGCCTGTATCTCTGTACACCAGCCTCTCCTTACTAGGAGCAAAGCACCCTCACAGTGTAATATTATATTATGGTATACGTATTGTAGCATAAGACTAGATTGGTAAGGTTAAATGGGTTAACGAATTGCCCAAAGGCGAAGTTTAAGGCGCTTCCTGAATTTTTTGGGGTCCAATAAATAATAAAATCATTTGAAAGGAAACGGAGATATCATTAAATTTTTGTCTTGATCATGACCCTAGATACGAGTATAACCCTTCAAACTATTTTATGAACTACTGTTTATTGTTTAAAGTGAGAACGTGAAGCTTTTCTACGCACATTAGTGTAAAACGGCCTCTTTTGACTAATGTGAGTAGAAAAGCTTCACGTTCTCACTTTAAACTGTAAAATTCAGGTAGCCCCTTAGATGATTAAATAAGACGCACATTACTATTAATACATAAGAGGGAAGGCGCAATAAAAGATACATTGTATTACTACGAGATATCTGTTTTTTGATAAATGCCTACGTATATAACTTTTTAATTAGTATTTATACCACAATGATAGCAGCTAACAATCTCTGTTTACTTATCAAATATGTAAACTGTCTGTGTCTATCGGTCCCCACGTCCGAAATCCATATCATCATCAGAAACTTACCTTTCTCACTGGTATTACTCCTTTTTGGTGGACATCGACGACATTCCACGTATTCTGGAAGTTTCGTATGTCAGCGTACGATAGCAGAGCATCCTCTTCGTTTGAGTAAAATAAGGAAAAGTTCTCCATTATAATAGCTGTAACAAAAGAAATATATTTTTGATGTAATATATGTATTTTCTAAAATTATCTGCGATGTGCTGACACGACCGTTATCACGTTTAATATCAATTAAATTGCAAGGTCAAAAAATACATGATTATAACTAATTTAATTTAAAAAAAATGCAATTTATCATTATATTTAACATTATTTTTTGATACATTCTTGCTGAGTTTTTGGCTCTGTGATGTTTTTTGTTTGTGTCCTTATGAGTGCAATGAAGTGTAAAGTAAATAATAGCGTGAACTTTTCGCTTGGCTTTCATGTTATTGTGTCGATACAAACCCACTAGCAAATTGAGCACGATGTATGTGATGATGACGTAGAAGGTGCAGAAGTAGGCGAGCGAGGCGGTGAAGTTGCCGCAGTCGGTCTCCCAGTAGTTGTCGGCGGGGGTGCAGTAGGGCGGCGCCACCATGCAGTCGTGCATGATTTTGTTCCAGTCCTCGCCCGTCACGATGCGGAACAACATCGCCACGCTGTGGATTGGCGAGTTGAAGTTCGCACGCCTACAAACAAACACCATCTCCAGTTCTGTTAATATAGTACCTAGATTATGCTACAAGGGGATAAGGTAATATTTTGAAAGCGAGAGCTCTACTTTGATGATCATGTATATCGCCCGAGATAAAAATATTACCGTACCCGAGTAGCTCACTCTACTTTTCATCTCCATCTATGATAAAAACTAGCAAATACAAAACAGAATATGAAAAAGTAGAACACCTATAAGAATTAGTCAGACTTCAACTGACAATTTAATACTAACCTGATTTCAAAAAAAGATTTCAAATACCAACACCAACTTACGATAAAATGTTCACTTATAACTTTGTTTGCGTGGTCCTTCATACCTTTTTATTTTTATAAATAAACTTGGTACCTATTCACTATCAGCTTAAACTTACGAAAAAGTATTCACATTTACACAAAATGTTAACTACATTTATCCATGTTGACGGCTACATATATTTCAAATTTTAAAAATCACGACATTTGTGCCAATATTTTTTTTACTTCGAAACAAAATTATTATTTTTTGTTTTGCTGGACTATAAACATTATTTTTGATTTCTGATTCTACATAGATAACACTCGTGTTCAGTTTTCAAATTAGTTTTAATCCCTAGAGATTTTCTTTTTCACTTTTTAGTCCCGAGAGAATAAGCAGTAACTCTAGCTTCAAATGTTTTGGGATGAAAACATAGTTTTTAGAGTAGATGTGATAAAAGTTATTATAATATTTGTACGGCGCAGACTTTGGCTGTCAGCTAGGCTCGGTTTATACATGAAGAGCACGAGTTTATACATGAGACGTTGTCGAACACGATGGTGCTGGCGAGCGCGTAGAATAATACCAGCAGGAACACGCAGGAGATGATGAAAAAGTTCTTGCACACTCTCACGCCGACCGTCGGCATCAGCATCTTGGCGTAAGTACACAAGTTTCAGAGGTCACTGACCTGCCGATACCCTCGCCGTACTTGACATTGCCAAAGACGATGGTGCCAGCGAGCGCATAGAAGAACACCAGCAGGAACATGCCGAAGATGATGAAGAAGCTCTTGCATACGCTCACGCCGACCGTCAACATCAGCATCTTGAGCGTCGTGTGCTTGCCCGTGATCGTGAAAAAACGCAAGATCACCACCATGAAGCCGACGAAATATGACAGGTCGTTCTGAAAGTAAATAGTGTTGCTAAGTTCCATCTGTTGTGTTAATTTTCTAGAAGAAACAGAGAAATGGCGAAATTTGTATTTTTTTCGTTTGCTGAAAACAACACTTTTTTTTTAATGGGAAGATTTCTTCATAATATAACGAACAAAGGTCTCGAGTGGGCCATGGCCTGATCAAGAATCACTCAAGGCTGGCTTTTTTTCGCAAGATACGAGTGTAACAAGAACTATGGCAAGATACGAGTGTAACAAAAACTAAACATACTTGAAGCCACTATGAATGTTCCATTTAGAAGACGCTTAGGAACATTTTTGTCCTCTTATTTGCTTGTGACCCTTGTTCCCGCCTTGTAAAGCCACAAAAACTTAATTTCATTACATAAATTTAATGATGAGCCTACAATAAACCATATTGATACCCTCAGAATGAAGTGCATGAATATCCAGATACAGCCGGCGACGGTGACGAGCAGGTCGTATCTGTTGCGGCGGCTCTGCCAGTAGCCGCGCGGCGTAAACGCGATCGTCTTTAGCAGCACTTCCACCACGAACACCAGCGTCAGCAGTGCAGATGTCAGCGCCAGTCGTTCAGTGTAAGGCGAGTAGCGAGACCACTGCAAACGATAAAGAACATTAATAAGGTTGACTAAAACCCGGGAAATTTCTTACTCTTCTCTAGTGATTCATGACATAATAACTCACCGTAACAGCGAGCAGCCCACTGTTGATGAGCACGACGATGGCGATGACGCGCTTGAAGCTGAGGTTCTGCGTGACGTCATACGCAATCGCTCGCACTTTCCGCTTGTTAGGCCGAGGAGGCAGGTGTAGCGGCTGAGCGATTTTCAGCCGCTTTTTCAGGTCACACCTGAGAAAATAGTACATTACTGCAGAAGCCGGGAAACATGGCGTTGACGGACGAATAGTTTTCAAAGCCGAGCGTCAGCGAGGGCTTGACAATAATTATGAGTCCGGCAATGCTATTTCCGCCGAGGCATGTATAGTGCTTTTCTCAATAAATGTGAGGAAATCATTAAAGAAATAACCAGAAATATGCAAATATTTACCGAAAGCAATTAATGTTTACTGTAAAGTGATTCTGTCCTCTTTGGTGCTTTGAAAGAAAAGAAACTGCTTTCCCGCGTTTTTTAGTGCAAAGGAAACATATAGCCCATACAGCCCGGTTATATTTTACGCAAAAAATGTAATACCGTAGATTTTTTTTCTATCGCAACGATATTTAAGTTCGTGTGATTTTAAACAAACATTAATAAAATTGTGGTCATTAGAATATAGATAAAAATAAATAATGCTCGAAGAGTGCATTTTTTATTGTGTAACAATTGGCTGTATGACAAGTTGTGGAATTAAACGCTTAATGTCTTTGCTAAATGTAAAAACAGAATTGTCATCTGAAACGTCAATGTCACTGTCTTGTCATTCTGAATACACTTTATTCGTCTTTTTGTTTTGAGCAGCGGCCAGGAATGAATTTTCATACTACTTTCCTGGCCTAGTCCAGCAAAGTAATGCACGAGCCAAGAATTACAAACTTCATGTCTTGTTTTTACTACAATAATGCCTACATTTCCGAGCATGTTTGAGAAAACATTATTGTAGACAGAGGTTCCCAAACTTATTTTGTCAAACGCCCTTTAAAAAATCAGTTATTTTGTAGCGCCCCCCATTTTTTTCACCATAAAAACCTGAATCACATATTTGTCTTGCCTGTAGTTTAATTCAACCTATATTCTAAACTAGACTTTTTACAAGAGAGAGCAATAATAATACATACACCAGTACATTAAAGTATATTTTATAAAAAAATAACAATAATCAACATTGTTAATTTTAAATAAAAAAATAGCAATAATAATACAATTTTACAATAATAAAGAATATCGGAAGTGGGGACCTCACCTGCGAAACTTTAAAACACGAAATTTTTTCAGTGTTTGATTCCTTTAACGATATAAATAGCGTTGTGAACGCATTAAAATAATAAATATTAATTACATTTTTAGTTTATATTTGTACAATAAAAAAGGAAATAAATATGAACTAATAAATGGATGTTGTGTAGTAAGAGGATTTTAATTTCAGTTAATTTTAAAATATGAAATAGCTGAAGTTATAAATCACTCATTGCTTAAATCACATCAGCGCCCCCCAACTTTATTCTGGGCCCGTTACCGCCCCCCTTAAAGCCTCCAGCGCCCACAAGGGGGCGTTATCGCCCACTTTGGGAAAGACTGTTGTAGAACATAACTTTTTCCCTTTCTTGCTTGATTGTATTAGTAGCCAAAACTGATGCCTGCATAAGGGCATATAACGTACCTTAACAACTGTCATTCAGCGATAACCCAGACTAATAGCTTTGCGTTCCATTCTATGCGTGGAGGAGCTGATTCAGTGCGACTAACAAGTACACCCATCTTTACACTTCTGACACGCATTAACGCTACAAATTACACACTAGTGAGTCCAGACAGTGTTCATCAGGACTGATTTTAAGAAAGATAATGCATGCCCAGGGCTGGTGGGCGGCAAATTGAAACATTCTTCTTCTTTAAAAGAGGCGGCAAACAGAAACATTTCTATTCCCCTGCCCCCGTTGCCACGGAAATAGCCCTAGATATGAGGGGGCAGCATATTCAAATTTTGCCATGGCGTCCGCATAAACTAGCTTTTATCCACCATTTCCTCTGCGTAAAAGTATTTTGTAATACAAAAGAGACTTCTCTTTTGTATGGCAAATAAGATTCCACATAAAGTTCCACAACCCTTTTCATTCCTTTAATAAATATATAAGGACAAATCACATAGATAAGCTAGTCCCAAAGTAAGTTTGAGACATGTATTATGGGATACTAACTCAACGCTACTATATTTTATAACAAATACATGTATAGATAAACATCCCAGTCCCAGGTCAATCTGAAAAAGATCATTTTCCATTTTGACCTGACCGGGGATCGAAAAAGGTCGTCATCGTAACGGATGCTAAAACTACCTAAAAAACATCCTATGTCCTAGGGTCTAAATCTATATCCACACCAAATCCTAATCCTAACTAATATTAGAAATCAGAAAGTGAGTTTGCATACTGGTTTGTTTTTTCCACTCCAAGCTACAACCACTGAACCTATTTTAGATAAAATTTGTGATATGGACATAGTTTGAGACCCAGAGGAAGGACATGGGATAGTTTTATCCCGATATTCCCACGGAGAGCGGACCCCACAGACACTGCTTCACTGCTTGTTTCAATAAATCGGCTCAGTGGTTGAAGCGTGAATAGGTGAAAGACAGACAAAGTTACTTTCATTGATAATATAAGTACGGATACTATATCCAAAGCAAAGTATAAGTATAGTAGGTACGTACGGAAGTATGGATGTAGGTACAAAATAATAGGGTTCTGCTCACCATCTCCTCTGGTCGACGGTTAGAAGAGCAGTGCCTTTGTTCTCCGAGTAGTTGGCGATCACCACGCCAACGAACAGGGTTAAGCCAATCATGCAACCCAAGAATATGTATATGTGTATGTATACCGCGTGTACCTGAAATAAACATCAACATGAAGTTTTTTTTGTCCAGACTTCCATTATAACAATATGAAATGATAAATATTGGTAAAATGATAAATGGTGGTAAAAAAAAAACATATCGCCACAGTGGCGCCCAACGTGGGGCCACTGTGGCGATGATTTATTTAAAAGAAACAATATTAAGAATAACAAACTTTTTTATTCAAATTTTAACAATTTAGGAAAAGAGCACTAAAAATAGTCACAGATAGGGGTCGTGGGTTAGCAGGCCACGAGATTAGTCGATCCAGGATGATAGGAATTACTCAACTTTGGTGTACTGCAGCCAGGCTTCACCAGTAGTCTAAAGGGACGCGATCCAGCTCGCTACCGCTTTTATATGGGCGGCGCGGGGTACGGTGCGGTGCACGAGGAGCGTCGTCACAACGGGTGAGTCCAACACGCATTTCTTCAGCTTTTTTAGTCCGGACTTCCATTTGAAACCTACATCTTATGGAAGTCCGGCCTAAAAAAACTGAAGAAATGCGTGTTAGACTCACCCGTGACCAATATTTACTATTTCTTACTGTTATAATTTTACTTTATTTCAACCGACTTCTAAAAAGGAGGAGGTTATCAATTCGTCGCAATCTTTTTCCAGTAGTAAAGTAAATCCAAACTTGACTTAACACGCCCTAAATCGATGTTTTATGTAATCAAATCAAAGATGGATGACAGTAACAAAATGTCGGTTTGCAGTTCTATATTTGAACGACTGAGTCTAATTCAGAGATTTTTTTAACTTCGAAAAACATATTAAGTGAAATAACACTCACAGGTCCCAATGCTTTAATAAGGACGTCGCGTACATCCAGCCAACCCTTGAAAGAAAGGACTTCGAAAAGTGTTAACAATGCGTCGACGATGTTGTCAAAATTGAATCGTTTAGGATTTGCCCTGAAACAAAATTTGGTCTATTCTTATACACAGCTTGCGTGTGCGCTCTATTTGCATTTCTTTCGCTACCACATTATATTCGAGTATTTTTGGTTCAGCATACATACCACACTCTAGGCACCAGCATGGAGGGGAAGGTCTGATTGACCCCGGGGCGCAGCCTCATCTTGGTCACAAATACCCGTCTCATAAACACTCCCACGCAGTCCTCGCGCCGCTTTATAGTTGGGTCATTACATCGCGCCAACCTTCAAAAAAATATTTTTCATCTCATCTACTTGAAAAACGAAGTTTTCATTTCAAAACTTGAAATATATATCGTCGTCAACATGGATGACTGTAGGTAAACATTTTTATGTTCTTTGCTTGGAAAAAAGAAATACTTAAGTATAATTAAATAATTGGTCAAGTGCGTGTTGTGCCACGCGCAGTGTAGGATTCCGTAAAATAGTTACGACTGCCACCTTTGAGTTCATGCCACTAAAAACGACTAAAAACTAATTTTCTATTGAATTTGTTTGAATTTGTCATTTATTTCTTTATTATGTCAATTAGACAGACTTGGCGTTCGTTGTTTACTACGCCTACGGAACCCTAAAAAGCATAATTTTGTCTTTGATTCAAAAAAGTTGCAGAAGTTTTGTTATATTTTACTTGTGTAAATTTGGATAGGTACTTTTCGTAAGTTTAAGCCGATAGTGAGTGTGATTACTTATAAAAACAAAAAGATATTAAGGACATACATGAGTCCCTCGCTTCACTTAGGATACCACCGTAGAATCACTCCCTTCGCTTGTTATTCAACTGTGAAATCCTTCGTTTAGCTTTAGATTCAAAGTAGCGCCCTCGCCTTAAAAATATTACCTTTACCCCTTGTAGCACAATATACTATTTTCATCTCATCTGTTTGAAATAACAAGCCAAATGTGAGTCGTACTCGCGCTCGAAGGGTTCCGTACCAGTATCTATAAAAAATCTAATTTGCGCTGTAAGCCCCACTTAAATATTTATTATATTTTATTTTTCGTATTTCTTGTTTGCCGGCAACAGAAATACAGTGTGAAATTTCAACTGTGTAGTACCACGGTTCAAGATGTACAACCCTGGTGACAGATAGACAGAGAGACAGGCAGACTGACGGACGGACAGCGGAGTCTTAGTAATAGAGTTCCGTTTTTACCCGTTGGTACAGAAACATAGAAACGATGTTTTCATCCCAAAATTTAGGGGAAAAAGTAACTGTTGATACTTAACTCTGCATTATAACCATTATAAATCTAACAAGGAAGGTTACTTACCAAGTCATGTCTTGTGGGTTTATATTCGGTTTTGTTTTTGCCAATTTTTTCTCATTTGAAATGAAATTAGTAGACTGCGCTACTTGGGTACGGAACCTAATATTTTTATTTCGGGCGATATAAATAAATCCCTCGCTTCACTCAAAATTCAACCGTAAAATCACTCATTACGCTCGTGATTAAACTGAGGAATCTTTCGTTTCGATCTAGATTCAAAGTAGCGCCCTTGCCTTAAATTTACCTCTACCCCTTGTAGGCCGTAACTGTAAGATGCCTTGTGAATATTTCATATTTACCTTCCGCCATATAGTTGTACTCCATAGCTTGCAAACACGAACATAAGCAGTATCAGTAGTGTTGATACCTGTATACAAGAATAGAGGTTCATTTATCAATACTTATAATAGCTGGGAAATCGACGAGGCTAAATTTGGATTTACTCGAGCGCCGTGAGGAAATAATAGATTTTGAAGATTAGATAGTAATAAGAAAAAAAGGCTTGGTAATGTGTAGCCATTCACTGGGGCTCCCTAATTATAATAAAACAGTTAAAAAATGTATCTGCACATTATCTTTCTGTTTGTTTGTATGTTTTTACACTCTGATCTCCGGAATACTAGACGGATTCGAATGAAACTTTTTTGTTATATAGCTGTTAAGCCCGGGCAAAATATAGGGTATAATGGAAAATGGAAAACCTGATGCAGAACCGTAATGATCCAGCTAAACTATAAGAAATATAATCATATCGAGCCCTTTCATTTGATAAGGTTGGCAAAACTTTTTTTAATTTCCTAATTTGTCCCCCGAAAAAGACCATTATTTAAAACTCACAAAGCCCTTTCATTTGATGCCGCACATGGTATGTTTATATAAAATAAAATCATTTTTTTCTCGGTATCGCCGACATCACAGTTACTACCCACCGTTTTCGTACTTGTCATCCCATCGATTTGTATTTACGACGTCATACTGAATGCCCTCATACAAAATATACAGAAAATCGATTTCTAGACAACTTTTGGGCGAATTGCAGACTATAAACACGTTCAAGTTTATCGTATAAAAAAAGTTTCGTCTTAATAAGAATAACAAAAAAATTTACTACGATCGTTGTATCACTCGTTATTTGTATATCACGTAGTCTCACTGTTCATTGTATTGGGCAGATAACACAGTTTTCAGAGATCTCAAATTTAAAAAAACAACGTCTGGCCTGTCACTGTCACCTGTCAAACCGGCCGCAGTCTTCATTCACTTTTGTTGTGCGGGCATGATAGCACATATATTAAAATTATTTTTTAGTTTGTTTTCTTCCATAGTTTTAGCGTTATATTTACGTTATACTAGTGGTTTGTACATGTATATTGTGAAATAATCATAAATTAGGTGAAAGAAGCACCAGCATGACGTGGATTTTTCATGCAGCAGTAATGATCGTAAGTTAATTCTTTTCATGTATTTTTCACTGCAGTATTGTAACTATTTATTCAAACTGGGTACTTATATTGTTATTATTCATGTGTACCCAAAATTTTTATCACTATTACGTAATGTACGTAACTTATTGATTACAACCTCCAAAATAGGTAACTGCCGAAAAAAAAAGTAGTATAAATTACTGACTTAAA
Source organism: Acrobasis suavella (assembly GCA_943193695.1). Lineage (NCBI taxonomy): Eukaryota > Metazoa > Arthropoda > Insecta > Lepidoptera > Pyralidae > Acrobasis > Acrobasis suavella. The sequence goes on from OW971929.1 coordinate 13,827,173, forward strand.
TACAATATATACGACCCAAGGCATTTTCATCTTGCCATGGCTAGGGATCGAACACAGAACCTAGAGTGGCGGATTGGCATACCAACCATTACGCCACGGAGATCGTAAAATGTAGTAGTTTTTTCAGTAGTAAACTACCTACAATTATGTTTTATTCTGTTTTACGTGAATTTATTCTTCGTGCTAAAATAAATATCAGCCGAAGAGATGCTACTTCAGATTATTATCATATCTTGTCGGAGTTTCTTTGATCTGGGAAGAAAAGGCGAGCATACGTCATGCAGCAAGTACTACGATGTGAAGTATTTTGGTTTCAACGAACGATGACAAGATTTAAGGAAAATTATTTCTGCTCGTCATTACACACCTAGAAATAACAATTGTTTTGAACGCTGTGCATAGAACTATAGTGCGGTTATAGTCACGCACACTTCGTACTGCGATGCGGTCGTAATCTTGTTCAAGCATGTCTTCTGTACAGAGAAAATGGAAATATCAATTGTGTTTTAAACGCAATGCATAGAACTATGATGCGGTCATATGTCACGCACTTTTAGTATTACGATGCGGTCGTAATCTTGTTCAGACGTAACCTGTCTACAGCGCAAATGAAAATTACTTCAATACTAAACTATACTGCATCATACTGTAAGATACTTTATTATTATATACTATGACAATGAGGTACAACAATGTTCTAGCAGGTACGATGATGTACTATAATGCACTATGGCATACTATGAGATCCTATGACGTAATATAATGCACTACGATGCACTTTAACTGTACTTAAAACGTACTTGAAATGTATTTAAAGTGTAATTAAAACGTACTTAAAATGTACTAAAAATGTATTTAAATATACTTTAATGTAGTACTATGTACTATGTTGTACTATGATGTTCTATTATGTACTATGATATATTATGATGTACTATAATGTACCATGATGTACCGTGATGTACCATGTTGTACTATGATGTACTATGATGTACTTTGATGTACTATAATTTAATATGATGCACTATGATTTACTATGGTGTACTATGATATTCTACAATGTACTAGGAAGCAGTACAATATACAAGGAAGCACTAAGATGTACTGTACCATGCAATGCTGCTCTACGCTGCTGTAGGCTGCCCTATGCTGACCTTCGCAGCTTCTCTACGCTACACAACGTTTTACCACGCTGTTGTGTTCTGAACTGTGCTGTTCTACATAGTACTGTTCAGTACCATTTTGTACGATTCCGTACTATGCCGAGTTATACTGCACTATTCTGTACTATGCTGAGCTATACTAATTTATGCTGTGCTGTACTGAACTATGTCGAGTCATGCTGTACTACACTGTACCATGTCGAGTTATACTGTGTTACGCTATAATATTTTATTCTTCTTCAAGTTATGATCTATCCTTAACAAACATGAAAGGCCGTAACAAATTATTCTTGAATGAATGATGACGTATGTAGTGAAAAGCGATGCGATCGTTTATAAACTGTCGTAAAACCATAAATGATGTTGGTATAATATTGCATTGCTTTATATCAATGATACGGCTAAATAAAAGCTGCTATATGAATTTTCCCACAAAGCTCAGTAAACCATGTAGGTTTATACATAAACAAATATTTAATAGCTATATTAAAATATTTTAATAAATTGGGCAACAAATTGTATAGCCCTTGAAAATATGCCAAGCCCAAATATGTCGACTACTTATTTTAACCTTGCCAAGGAATAAATTATAAATGTCTATGTTGCGGTTATGAACTCGGTATTTTTCAACCAAAAATGTAACAAGTGATATCTACGTCGGGTTATCTTGAGCTATGAATCATGAGGAAATAGAGATTCTCTGAGGAGGAATCCCCTGTGGGAAATAGCTTCTGGCTATTGATATACTCAGATTTAACCCAAGTTTCGAAATGAAAATTTCTTGAACTAATACATACTCTACATACATAACATACTTGCTGTGTAATTTAAACGTGCATAGATAGTCCAGTCTCTTATCGAGATGCTTATTTGAAATAGTCAACTTAAAGATAATAACTATTTCTTGATGAAATCAGTAAAACCACATTTAATTATACTTTATTTGTATAATATTTTGGTACCACGGAAGACCAGCGGCATGATGTAAAGGCACATCATTGCCCTAAGCTGAGTGGTGCCATTTCGGTGTAAAACTAATTTTTGGTTATTTAGTAATCCTACTGATGTATACTAATTTGCACAGAATAAAATATTTTTCTTTCTTTCTTTCTATATAGTATAATATAGTTGGATACAAATTACATGTATATTGTTTTACGCGTAATGAAACTATCTAATCTCTACATAGAGATATCATCTAAGATGTTGTTGAGTAGAATAAATTCAGTAAATTGATTTAGATTTTCAAAGTAAATGACTTTTTAAATTATAACCTGGGTTTATAGACACCAGCCCTATTAATACACTAAATACGTGAAAATTAAAATTTGTTTCATGTTATTTCAGAGGTTATAAAACCGCCTGCAATCTAACCAGTTTCTACAATTATTACATACAAAATTTGAAGTTGATAATTGTGACTCTTTTTTAATATGTTTTAAGACTATCTTGAACAAACCTTTAGTCTTAAGCTATAACTATAAGTCACGTTTTGAGAAAACGCCAGGTTCATTTGTTTTATATGGCTAATAATATTCATACTTATACATTTTCATATACTAAGAAATAAAGATTGGCTATATTAACTATAGGCTGGTTACAACAATTTGAATAAGGTACTTGCAAAAATATTCTGGTCTTCTTAATATTTTGCCAAATCTATTTATTTAATTTATTGCACTTATAATCTATAGGATTTATGTACAAAATACCTTTGGGACGTTTCTGAAAAGACTATTGATTTATTTTCACTATGGATTAATTTTCGCTACACAGGAAATATTATAGTCGCATCCTGAGCGGTGACGCTTCGGAGCCCTGGGTCCGCTACCTAATCAAGCTGATTTGACGAGGTAACTGGTTTTGGTTCTGATTACACAGAGAAACGGCTGTCGGGCGTCAGACACTAGGGAAATGTGGTAAGGACGTCAAACCGAACAAGACTTTTGTTACTCAGGTTGTTTCGAATTCCTGTCATCATCTTCTTAGTCTCTTCCTTATTTGATTGATTTGAATTATCGTAATTTCAGATACTATTACTTACTGTTCGTTCAAATACGTTTTCTAAATACGTTTATTTAATCATGATTTAATGTGACAAAGTGTCCTTGACACAAATGTCACACAGCATCGAAGAAGAAAGTTATGCTCTATCTATAAAAATAATTTATGTTATCCATATCCAAAAATGTGGTCCAAAATGTGAGAATGTGATTTTCCCACTTTGTGAACAGATATTTTGCTTAAATAATTATCCTTCACATTTTCTTTTAGAGAATTTCTCTATAACATATAAGGAACTAAACCGTTATTCTGTGTATAATACATTATCTAACTAATATGAAACATTTTTAATAAATCAGTTTTGTATGAAATTCTATTTTCATCTTATCTAAGCCGAATAAGATTATTTCTGAAAATAAGGTTATTAACGTGTGAACTTTTCTCATTGCACGGTTGTAATTTAGTTCTTTTGATATACTCTTAATCACATAATGTTTGCTACTGTCATGTAATACTTACAATCAATATTTATAACCTATATAGATAACTTTCGCTGTGCTCCGGATTTATTATAATATAGTTTTTTTTATCAATGATACCTATGATAGCAAAAAAAATTAAGAGGATAAGTTAGTACCAGTTAAGTTTACATTAATAATAATTAAATTAATTAACTTATACGTAACAAGATTATACTATATAAAATTTGCTTTAATCAACACATAAAATATTCCTGTATGATAAATAATCCTAATCAAAGATATCGGCGATTAGTTCTACTGTGACTGACAAATTTTTGAGACAATAGAAAACTTAAAACTTGTTCGTCTCTTTAATACATTATCCATTTTAATATTTTTATCAATATTAAAATACAAAATAACTTTTAAATCAAATTATTTGAACATAAATGAATTTCTCGATTCATTCACCAGATAATTTTAATTTTTAGTCAATGTAAAGTCAAAGAGTTGACAAAATATACTTAATTTATTTAGTTAAGTATTGATCGTGCATTCCCAAATTTTGCAAATTGGCTCTAAACATCCTACGTGGTATACAAATAACGAGTGATACAACGATCGTAGTAAAATTAATGGTTAAACAAACTTACTGTAGGCGACAGATGTAACCCCCCCAATGGGTTCCCGGTTTGTCGTACCGGGGGGGCTCAGTACCCGTGGTAGTCGGTGGCCACGGGGAAGCTAAGAGGAACCCGCGAGGGGGCGCTCCTGCTGTCGTCAACCAGCAGAGAGCGCCCACATTGGGGCGGCGGGGGAGTGGGAAGTTCTCTCCCCACCCGAGGAGGGGTGCTCCCGCAGGCTCGGCTTCAGCCTTGAGCCTGTAGGGATGCGCCCAAAGGGGCGGCGGGGGAATGAGCGACAGCCTCCCCCGCAGGCTGACGGGTATCCGTAACAGGATCTTTACTCAGTAAAAAAAAAGGCGACAGATGTAAGGTGCAGGGTCCAGGATTTTGAAAATGAGAACACAGACGAGTATTTTTGAAGCACTTTCGAGGTATACGCATGCGTGTGTTTGCGTCGGTTCATAGCGGTCAACTCCCTTTACAAATCAGCTGTTAGTGTGTCACTGACACACACATACGTACTCCTTACGGTGCGTTTAATAAACACAACATCGACAATATACAACGGTAAATGGTAAGTACATATCCTATTTATTTATTATTGCTAAATCTAACTTTTATTTATTTTTATTGCTAAATCTAACTTTTATTTATTTATGTATATTTTTTTAGTATGTCCACAGGTTCAGCCGGGGGAAGCAGCGGTGCTTCGCGTCGTCTACACTCTCCGCCCCATTGTCCATCAAGGACAATCATCACCAGCAGTGGGCAGCACGGCTAGGCGAGTAGCAGGTCTGGTAAGTACACCGGTCTTGGTTTTTACATCAGCAACGCGCACACGACCGTCGGGACCCGGGTATATCCTTTGTATTAAACCTTTCGGCCATGTATTTCGTGGCAGGTTATGATCAACGATAATAACCACATCTCCTGGTTTCAGGTTATGACCTTCTTGGCACCATTTCTGGCGAGGTAAGAGAGTAGGTAGGATTTCACGAATCCAGCGTTTCCAAAACATTTCTGTCAGACGCTGTGCGATTCTCCATTGCTTCCTTCTGTACATGTCACAGTCCGTGAATACTCCAGGAACTGGTAAGTTTGATGAGGATCCAATAAGAAAATGGTTGGGCGTTAGAGCTTCGGGGTATTCATGTTCAGTAGAAACGTGACATAACGGGCGGCTGTTTACCATATTTTCTATTTCCGCTAATAAAGTGATTAAAACTTCTTCTCTGGGAGCTCTTTCTTTTAGAACTATGTTGAGCGCGGTTTTTACGCTTTTTATCAAACGCTCCCATGCCCCACCCATGTGGAGGGTGCCCGGACATATAAATTGCCAATCTACACCCTTGTCGATGAGTTGATCTTTGACATCTGACTGACTCAATTCTTGCATTGATTTATTAATTTCGGTAGCAGCGCCTCTAAAATTCGTGCCGTTGTCAGAGTATATTTTGGATGGCCATCCGCGGCGTGTGGCCATTCTTCGTAAGGCCATAATGAATGAATCAGATGACAGGGATGGCACCAACTCTATGTGTATTGCTCTTACGGTCAAACATGTGAAAAGTACTCCGTACCTCTTTTCGCGTCTGCGGCCGATGACGACTTCCATGGGGCCGAAGAGATCAACTCCGCAGAAGGTGAAGGCTCGTTGGTGGTGTGCCAGTCTCGGCTTTGGGAGATCTCCTAGTCTTGGATTAGTGGGCTTGGCTTTTCTGATTTTACAAGACAAGCAGCGTGTGGCTACATAACGAACGGTAGGGCGTAAATGCAGTAGCCAGTATTTTTGGCGGATCTCATTTACCACCATCTCATTATTTCCATGTGCGGCATGTTCGTGATAAAATTTCACAATTAATCTTGCAGTCGGATGGCGGCCGTCCAATATTATAGGATTTCAGCTCAGAAGCGACATCACACACTGCCCCAATTCGTCCGCCGACCCTCAGCAACTCAAATTCATCGATATATGGCGTTAAGGTACGTAGTCGGCTATTGGAGTCCAAAGGTTTCTTATTTTTCAGCAAGTGGATGTCTCCAGCGAATGACTGCATTTGAGCGTGGCGTAATATCAAATTTTCAACACGTTGTTTTATTTCTGTGCTATTTTCAGCTTTTCCAGCAGATCTACATTTGTCTATAAACAACAATACTTTCGCCGTACATCTTAGCAAGCGAAGCCACGAAGAAAACTTAGTGGGATCTGGAACGGGTAAGTCTATGTTTTCTATGTTATGTAATGTGTTAACTTGTAATAATTATTTTCTCTTTTTCAGGTCTATATTTCGGCCAGTCTTCAGGCATCGAGTAAAGGAAGCGTGGACCTTAAAACCATTCACAGCTGTTTGTCAATTCGTAAGTATTCACCTTAGTAGCTTTATCGGCTATATTCATATCTGTAGGCACATAGTTCCATTCACTACGCTGAGATAACTCGTCTATTTCACCCAGTCTATTTGCAACGAATACTTTATAATTATTACGCGTATCGTTTTTTATTTGATGCAGCACGATTAGTGAGTCCGTCCAGAAGTATCTCTTATCTATAACTAACCGGTTCTCACGCATTATTGTCTCGGCGAGCAGGCAAGCGATTACTGCACTTTGTAATTCTAGTTTAGGCACGGTGGTATACTTATGGATAGGCGATGCTCGATACTTGCATGCGATGAATGAAGTGCGTACATTGTATTTCCTTATCTCTCGGTAGTAGGCCACAGCAGCGTATGCCACTGGCGAGGCGTCGCAGAAAATATGCAGTTCTATTTTTGTCTCTTTCCGGCTAGTGACATCGGTGCTAGCGCAAAGCAGGTTTTCGTTATCTCGCTCCCTCTCAGGTACAACTGTATGAAAGTGGCATCTAGGTATACGTAAATGCTGTAATTTTTGTAACTCGGTTATCCAGCTATGTATAATTTTATTTTCTTTTTCAGGTATTTTCTCGTCCCATTTAATATCAGACTTCCAAGTATTTTGTAGTGCTATCTTAGCTTTAATGGTAAACGGCGCGAGAAATCCGAAGATATCGAATATTGACATAACTATGCGTAGTAGTTCTCTCTTCGTAGGTACTCTTTGCGAGTTTAGTATATCAGCTGGAATCCGTTTTAGTGATAAGTCGAATCCAAAGGTATCACTTAGCGGGAACCAAAACAAACCGAGAGTGCGTTCTGTTGAGTCATCGCACCCGGTTTTCAACCTTATCGCCTTATCGCTTAAGGTCTCGTTTGGTGTCCACTCTAAAACTTCCGGCTTATTGCATATCCAGTTTCTTATGTGAAATCCACCCCTTTTATGAATTTCAGACACTTCTTTTATTAATTTCGAGGCTGTCTGTTCGTCATCTACTGACTCGATGTAGTCATCCATATAATGGGATTTTAGGATAGCTTGAGTGGCTTGAGGCATCTCGTCTTTGAACCGCATAGCATTTTTGTTTTTTATATGCTGCGCTATAAACGGTGAACAGTTAGCGCCAAATATCAATGATGTCATGACGTAAGTATCGATATTAGATTCTTTATTTTCGCGCCATAGGAATCTTAATGCGTGCTGGTCTTCTTCACTTATTTTCACTCGAAGAAACATATCTTGTATATCTCCTACAAAGGCGACTGGTTTCTCTCGAAATCGCAGCATTATTCCCAGCAATGATTGTAGCAAATCAGATCCCTGTAGCAGGTACTCGTTTAGGCATCGACCAGCGGTGGCGGCAGCAGCGTCGAAAACCAATCTCAATTTACTTTTGTTCGGATTATCTACACCGAAGTGTGGTAAGTACCAAATATGTTTTCTAGGCAGCGAGATTTCTTTATCAGTTAGTTTCCGAGCATAATCGTTTTCAAATAAATGATTCATCCTTTGTTTATATCTCGTAGCATAACTCGGATCCGATTGCATTTTTCTTTCAACTCCTAAAAATCGCTTGTAAGCATTTTGATAGTTATTTGGCATGTCATTAAAATCATTTTTCCATGGCAGACAAATTTCCCATTGACCATTCTTTAACTTGGCAGATTTCTCGATGCAGTCTATCGCGCGAAGTTCATCTTTATTTACTCGTGGCTTGGAGTTAACTCCTATCGCTTCAAATGAGAATGATCGTCGAACCAGTTCATGCAAACATTCATCGTTATCAGTGGTTTCTCTGTGTGCAGTGATCCCCCATTGTTGCTTCGTTGCAAACGTTGGTGCGCCGGCGCATGTGTGCGTCTCCCGCCGTGCAGGATCGATGTCCGCGGTGGCGGCTTAGAGCGGAGGGGCAGCGGCGCGAGTGGGGATTACGCCTTGCAATCCTTCCACTATCGTAGTGTGTGCATGCTCAGTCAAATAAGATTCGTGAGTTTGATGACGATGAGGGTATGAAGAAGCTATCACGGGTACGATCCCATGTAAACACCACCCGAGCGGAGTAAGGGCACGGTTCATTTTTGCCACGGTAGATAGTCTTTAGAGATATGAGTAATTGGTAATTGTCCTGCCCGATTAACAATTTAGGTTTTACGTCACTGTTACACAAATGGTCTTTTAAGTTCCGTAAGTGTTCATACGCGTCGACATTAACTTTCGATAGGCACTGTGTAGGTAAATCCAGTTCGTTTATTTTTCGTGCGCGCACCTCGTACACTTCATTGTTATTATTTGAGAGTTTAAAGTTCACTATTTCACTTTGGCACACGATATTAGAGTTCCACGCACCTCGAATACGGATAGTCTCGGGCTGACCTTTTAAGTTAATACAGTTCGCGAGATCAGCTGATACCAAAGACACGATCGCTCCGTCGTCTAATAAGGCGTACGTACTTATAACATCTTTCGGTCCATGAATGTTTACGCGCACTATTTTTAACATTACACTTGCACTTGAGCACAAGACGGTAGTGTTTGTGACTGTAAGGTCTCTATTGTTCGCACTTTCACTCAACAACAAGTTTGTGGTAATAGGTACGTCGTCATTACGTGTGACGTCAAAGGATGATGCCGTTTTCTTTGCAGGCCAATGAAGCAGGCGGTGATGAGCCATTCCACATTCATCGACATCACACGGCGCGGCAGGGCAGGCGTCCTTGTTATGACCAGTTAGCAGGCACTTGTGACATAGTTTGTTTATTTTTACGATGCGCCACTTGTCTTTGCGTAGGGCTCGCTTGAACTTAATACAATTTGAAAGCGGGTGGGCAGCATTATAGCAAACTTTGCACTTTGTACTTTCTTCACTGTTTTGCAATACGGTGTGAACTTGAGTCTTGCGTTCGTCTTTTTTTTTGGACATTTTGTGATCTGCTTGACTGTGTATGAGACTTATCCCTGCGGATGCCACTTTTGTAGCTTCTCTGTGCAAAAACTCTGCAAATATTTGTAGCTTAGCTTTACTGTCGTCTTGGTGATCATACAAATAATCCACCCATTTATTTAACAGCACGCTAGGACACTTCGATACGACTGTGTCTAGTTATTCTGGACTTCTTAGGTAATCACTTTGCTTGATTGATTCGGCTGCTGCGACGTAATTTTTTATTTTAACGGCAAATGAAACTAGGTCATTGTGATAGCTGTGAGGCAAGGGTTGTAATTTTTTAAACTGCGTGGCGATTTTATGTATGATGAGCTCGGGTCGTCCAAAACGTAGTTCAAGCGCTTCTATGATAAGACTTGGTTTTGTATTGCTGATAAGTAGGGATGATACGGCTTCTTTTGCTTCACCACGTAGACTTTTACTTAATCTTGTGACATTTTCCCTATCGCTGTAGCTGCATAATTGACTGGACTCTTCATAGCTATTTTTATACTGCAACCACTCCAACGGATCGCCGAAAAAAAGTGGTAAATCTTTAGGTGTCGATAGCCTTGACAGCAATTTCGAGTGTGCACTGTATGTAGCTGAGGCCATCTGTTCCATTGCTCGAGCTAGGTGCTGAAGATCCGATGTGCGGGGTACAGCGGTTGGCGCCGGCGGCGGGGTGGCCGCGCGCTGCTGCTGTAGCTCCTGCTGGCTTTTATCTAACCATTCTTCTACTTTATTTGAAGCTTCGGCAACGGAATCGATGCAACTGGGCTGGGACCCCCGAGATGATTCACACTCGAGCGCAGCGAGTTGGGCCGCTAACCGTTTTTCTATCAGGTTCTTCTCAATTGCAGCTTTCGCTTCTGCTGCTTCCAGCTCTAATTGCTTTCTTCGTGCTGACGAAGATAATCTACTGGAACCTTTCTTTGAAACAACCGATGCGGGGCCACCCATTTTAATATTGAGACTACCTTCATGTTTTGGTATCTGTTGGGGATTTCTTTCAGATCGTTCTTTGGAACCAGAATTTCCGATTGCACTTTACGTGAAAGCACTTCACTTTTATTATCTTCTGCGGTATGCAACAACTTTTCTTTAACCATTGTGCATGGCGGTGTTGAAAACATTCCTCGTTCGTCTGATCCTCTGATTCAGAAATCTGTGGTGATCCGCTCGTAGGACCAGCTGTAGGCGACAGATGTAAGGTGCATGGTCCAGGATTTTGAAAATGAGAACACAGACGAGTATTTTTGAAGCACTTTCGGGGTATACGCATGCGTGTGTTTGCGTCGGTTCGTAGCGGTCAACTCCCTTTACAAATCAGCTGTTAGTGTGTCACTGACACACACATACGTACTCCTTACGGTGCGTTTAATAAACACAACATCGACAATATACAACGGTAAATGGTAAGTACATATCCTATTTATTTATTATTGCTAAATCTAACTTTTATTTATTTATGTATAGTTTTTAGTATGTCCACAGGTGCAGCCGGGGGAAGCAGCGGTGCTTCGCGTAGTCTACACTTACCTTAAGCGAAGTTTGACCATAATTTTATAAGATCTTGTATCCGAAGTTATTTGTAACCCGCCACACCCTAATATGTATAAGATTATACTTGCCCCAAAGAGAAAATTGCAAAATTTGTCTCTAAAATAATGAAGACTGCGGCCGGTTTGACAGGTGACAGTGACAGGTCAGACGTTGTTTTTTAAATTTGAGATCTCTGAAGACTGTGTTATCTGCCCAATACAATGAACAGTGAGACTACGTGGTATACAAATAACTTCGGATACAAGATCTTATAAAATTATGGCCAAACTTCGCTTAAGGTAAGTTTGTTTAACCATTAATTATAAGTTTCGTCTTAATTAAATAAATGGGATATGAGATTTTTTAAGTTTTGTACCCTCATATTTCTGCCATATTTTAGGCTCCTAAACACAACGCCACCGCCCGCCGCTATAAGCCTGGCGGCTTATAAAGTCGCCAGGCTACATCTTTCCAAAATAAGATAACTTATAAATTTACACAGTCGACAATTTGAAAAATCCCAATTTTTATGAGACAGAGATAGCTTGATACGGTTTATACTAAATTTACTAACACTTTACACACTGTCACTTTGACAGTTATGTCTTATGCTTTGTAAGGGACAGTTATCGTATGTTAGTTACACTCGGCTATGGCTATTTTCACACAGTAAATAAATTCGAGGTATATGGGCTAACTCTTACCAACAATATCTCTTTGAAGCCGCGGCACAGCTCGTACACGACCTTGCGCATGTGCGGCACGAGCGTGAAGATCCGCAGCGGCCGCACGCAGCGCAGTATCATCAGCATCTGCGCCGCCGAGCCGGGCGGCACGCGCCGCGGCATCCAGCATAGAAACGACAACGACACCTGCCAAATAGCACAGAATATTTATTTATTTATTTATTTACCAATTTATGTACACGGAAAATTTATACAGAGAATACATCAAATAAAAGTTGTACAAAGGCACTACTTATCTCAAAAGAGATCTCTTCCAGTAGGCCTGTGAGAGGAGATGTTTATGTAAGAGAGGCATACAGGCGTGTTTATACATGAAATAAAGGAGGAAGAAAATTGAAATGACATAAAACTACACAAACTACAAATAAACATACATATACATACATATATTATTACACATATACTTAAATAAATACATATGTCTATTAAGAATAAAATAAAATATATACTTAATATGAACATTATAAGTTACAATTAAGATGATTCCAATAAATAATGATCTTTTACTCGTCTTTTAAATACCGAAATCGTTTTAGAGTCGCGTATTACAGGTGGTAATGAGTTCCATAGTCTGACTGCATGTACCGAGAAGGAATAGGAAAAGGTTGCAGTGTTGTGAGAAGGAAATTTAAGGACAGTTCTTAGGTGGGATCTGCAAGGAGAATTCGGAGGATATAAAAAGGAGAAACGCTCTCGCAAATAGGAGGGGAAAGTAGGATAGTGTAGCACGTTGAAAAGTAGATAAAGAATGCGACTATCTCTGCGGAGCCGTATAGGCAACCATTTCAGCTGAGCACGGTGCTCTGAAACATGGTCGAACTTCCTCAATCCAAATATGAAACGGATGCACAGATTTTGCAACCGTTCCAGTTTGTCTAATAGATCTTCTGTTGCATCCAAGAAACACGTATCAGCGTAATCCAACATTGGTTGAATAAGGGATTGGGCAAGAGAAATCCTAGTCTTAAAGGGCAAGAAGTATTGGAGAGATCTAAGAGTGTGGAAGGAAAAGTGGATCTTACGACTGACTTCGTTAATGTGGGCTGACCATTTAAGGTTAGAGTCCATTATAATTCCTAAGTTTTTGGCTGTGTCCACAAAGGCAATCACAGAACCCTCAAATGTCACAGGCGAAAGTTAATAAAATCAATCCGGTTACGCAAGACACTAGTACCGATCACTATAGCCTGAGACTTAGTGGGATTTACCTTCAGACCGTGACACGTTGCCCATTCTGATACACGACAAAGGTCATCATTCATTGCTGAGATGGCTGATTCAGCATCATCCACCGGGAAGTGGCGATACAACTGCAGGTCATCCGCGTATAAATGAAATTTACAGGACAGAACTTTAGTGATAGTATTTATAAATACAGAAAACAATAAAGGGGAAAGACAACCTCCTTGAGGTACTCCGGCTGCCAGATCACACCAGTCGGAGTGCGTTTCATCAAGGCAGACACGCTGTAACCGTCCATGTAAATAGGAACTGAACCAATTTATGGCAGAAGGAGATACATTGATAGAGTGAAGGATCCCTAGAAGGATATCGAAGTCTACTGAGTTAAAGGCGTTACTAAAATCAAGCAAAACTAGCAAAGTTAACATTTTACTATCTATAGCCCGCCGAATGTCATCGGTCACATTCACCAACGCAGTAGCAGTGCTGTGGCCTGGTCGAAACCCGGACTGAAAAGGACTAATGAGACTATTTCTTAAAAGAAAAGAAGAAAATTGGTTATGTGCGATTTGCTCAAGTACTTTGGAAAGATAAGGCAATATAGAAATAGGGCGAAAGTCAGAAAAAGAACAAGGATTGGTGGTTTTTGGCAGTGGTATGACATGTGCTTGTTTCCAAGCTGAAGGAAATGTACCAGACGAGAAAGAGAAATTAAAAATGTGGGTAAGTATAGGAAGAATTATTGGGAGTATTCGATTGATCATATTAGAACAAACTAAGTCATTACCAACTGCATTAGAAGAGATATGTTTTAAAGCTTTTACAACATCGTCTTCTGAGACTTTACTAAAATCAAAAGGAAGATAGGAAGGATGAGGTAAATTACGCAACTCAGATAAGGTATCCAACTTAACAGAAGGATCAATGGCAACAGGTGGCTTAGAAAAGTGTTCATTAAGTAGTAGTAATCACGTTCAGCAGTATTACTCAGAAAAAAAATTCAAAGGAATATCTACATACTTAAGGTTAGCGCTATGGTTTAATTTAGCTCGCGTCAGAACTTCTCCCCTCTTCGTTTAGAGACATCCATTGCAAGCCAATTTTATTCCTATTATATCTGGATAAACGATTCATGTAACTGATTTTTCCCCTTCGAAGTGTTCGCCGCGCGCCATAACCGAATCTCACGACACCGAGTCTCGCATGTTACGTTTTTCACGCGCGAGTGCCTTGGCGTTCACGGGAGGTTCGCACCCCGCAAACCCTTTGACGCGGGACTTACCTTTTTTATATGTTGAAATCTAGGAACTATTTTCGTAATAAGCAAAAATAATCGCATCTCGGCACAAGTGTTGGCACTTACAATATAAATAAACACATCGAGTACAGCAGCAGCATCTTTCAAATACGCTTTGGGAGTGAAGAAAAGCCCGTCAGCTAATATTTTCAGCGCCAGTTCTAGACTCATAAATATAACGAAACCATATTCTGCGATCTGAAAATAATCAAAAACAAGTCTTTATTAAAAAAATAACCTTTTATATACCCTGTGTCACTCTCAGAATTAAAACGAATCTAATGACATCTCTCAAGCTCGAAATCCATCGAGCCGTTCAGGCCGCAGAGATACTCTCGAAAAACATAACCCTCCTTCTCGCACAGTCGGGCAAATAATAATATACTAATTACAAATGAAAATTCCAACTATAAAAATATGCAATATTATGACATAACGTGATCTGTAACCAAACCATGCGTGTGATAAAGATAGGATAAATGCTTTGTGTCATTGTGTGTCACCAGTCTCTATCATATGCATGGGCATGCCTACAACAGGCTGATTAAGGGCAACTACGTAAACTTTATCATCATCCGAGCGTATTTTCCCGGTTAGGTAACGGACCCCGGGCTCTGAAGCGTTACTGCCGATGATACACGGCTTCAGAGCCCAGGGTCCGCTACCTAACCCAGGAGATTTGACGAAATGACTGGTTTTCACACAGAGCGACAGCCGTCTGACCTCCGCAACCCAACCACCAGAACCAATCCTTGGATAGTTTGATGATCAAACGTTCATCAGATGGCGTTCGGGACCCACAGTTTATACGTGCCTTCCGAAATACGGAATTATCTTTTCTGATAATCGGGTGATTCAAGCCTGCAATATCCTAACCAGACTGGAAACATCTTTTCACAAGGCGAACACCTTGACCACTGGACCATGGAGACAGTCCTAAACAACTACGTAAACCTGTAATGATATTATGTACGAAGTGCCTAAGAAGATATAAAATAATAGACGTAGTCACCGTGACCCATTTGATTAGTCTCATGCTAAAAAATCAATTTCTTACCTGTAAAACAAAATTCTCCATAACTCGATAGGTGGGTGTTTCGAACATCATAGACAAGCATGACAGCGTTGTCATCATGATCATTACCCAGTCCATGTATGTGACTAGGCCCAAAAAGTTGCTGCAAGTAGTACAATTTTTAAATTAAGGAGATGCATGCATTTGTCGGGGTCCAGCGCTAACATTTGACATAAATTATTAGAAAGGAAACTGAGATATCATTTAAAATTTTGACTTGATCCCTCCACATTTGCCAAAAGTGGCCGTTTTTTCGCAAATGTGCTAAGAAATGCTTTATGTTCTCAATTTAAACTGTAAACAGTAGTGCATAAATTAGTTTGAAGGGTTATCAAAGGCTTACTCATGACAAAATTTTAAATGATATTTCCGTTTCGTTTCAAATAATTCATTTCAAATGGGGGAAGCACTGGGCCCCGAAAAATTTATGTACCCCCTTCATGCCCATTATACATTGAAATATGTCAGTCTCAGATGTCAGGATATAAAAGGTAGATCGTAGTAAAAAAAACTTATTTTTATTTTGTTCAATAATCAAAACATCGAGAAGAAACCTGCATAGTTTCTTAGTGTGTTGTGTAATAATGACTGTTGTCACTAGATAACAATAGTCACTGAGCTACGTCAGATACCTTTATGCAACTTGAAAAATCTGACAGCGTAAGCTCTACACACTCGAAAAGTTAAATAGGCAGAAGTTTCACATTGATGATACTTACTGGAAGCTCTTGTAGTGTACTTTTCGTTCGTTGCCCGTGACAGGATCCCTAAGACGAGCATCGTACCGCGCGTCGACGATGGCGCGACAAATCTTGCGGAAGCGTGATTCTCGCGGCACTATCAGCAACGGAGTGTCGAATAACGGGTGGTTCTCTCGCAGATCCTCTTCTCGTTGATTCCTATGATATGCGATTTTAAATATTTTTTTATTTTTTTATTTTGCGATTATAAATGTTACTATGCCTTCTTTAAGGGGTTACCTGAAATTTTCGGGGTCCAGTGCTGCCATTTGAAATAAATCATTTTGAAGAAAACAGAGATATCATTTAAAATATTGTCTTGATAAGACTCTAGATAACCCTTCAAACTACTTTATGAACTACTGTTTACAGTTTAAAAGTGAGAACGTGAAGCTTTTCTACGTTAGCCATAAGTGGCCGTTTTTCGCTAATGCGCGTAAAATAGCTTTGCGTTCTCACTTTAAATCCATCACTGGACATCGAAAAATTCAGGTAGCCCCTTAATGAAAACCATTGTCTTAAGTTGTAGTTAAATTGCAATACATGCTGTATAAGTGCCAAGGGTCACAGGACACAAGACTATCCTTATGATGACGGAAATTGGAAATAGTGACACCGCTAACCCATAGCCTATTCAGACTAGAGATTGAATGCCATTTCCTTAACAAAACTTTTTCTCTTTTTCCAGAACTGCGGGAAAACATTACCTTCTCATCTCGGCTTGTTGTCGTTTGGCCTGGAGCAGACGGATGTCGAGGTAGGGCGGACGCGCGCGAGACGAAGGCACGACGCGCGACGCCGCGCCGATGTCGCCGTTTTCCAACAAATGCTCATAGGTTTGCTTTAACTTGATGGAACCACTGCGTACAGAACGCCTTATGGATCGTGAACCGAACCTGGAATATTAGTATTTGATAATTTCTGTGTTAATTAATACACTAATAATGTGCCCGCAGGGCAGCTTGAGGCGTGCTGTTGGTGAGTGACACCACGGACCCGAGTGCTCCACAGAGCCGGTCAGAGCCTTCTTCCCTGACGCGACTTCATCGGTCGGGGCGGAGACCCAAAAGGGCTCGCAGGGCTCTCAGCTCTGCATGGCCTTAATTGGCAGTGCAGAGAGGAATCGTTTGAGCTGTTGCTCCAGGGGTGGAAGTGTTAAATAAAGGGAATAACGCCACGAGTAACTTCGGAGAAAGCGCAGCACACCTCTCGTCACCCCTGAATCGCCTGCACCCTGGTGTTGTTCCTTTGCCGGCCACTATAGGGAAGATGCATTTTTTTTTCGTAGTGCTATGTAAAGACTTCCTAAAAATAGGCAAACTCAAGAAAAAACATCTTGCTATCCCAAAATCTCTTTAAGATATAAAGGTTACAAAGTCACGTCCACCTGTGGATGGTGTCTCGGAGCAACTTAGAAAGACCAGACAGGAGTGACGTCACCTATGTCGTATTTGTAGACGTGATGTAAGAACATTTGTTCGGGTGCTATGTCAAATATTGCGTTTACAGGATTGGCATAACAAAAGAAGCTCTTCTTTTTTAAGAAAATCCTATGGTAATATTATTATTATTATTTTTACTTTTAATTACTTCTAAAATTGACTTTTTCAATCAACTAAAACCAAAGTTAATGAATTAATAAAAAAATATAATTATGCTTCAAGGCTTTTTTTACGTAAATGCTTACAAAATCAGAGACATATTTCAAAATCTACTCATCGTGCATCTTCTCTATTGTCGGCGCGTTTGAGGGGCCCATTTAGTGGGCGGCAAGCCACCTCCTGCCTACAATAGTCAATAATCATGATTATGGCAGGTGATGTTTCTATTGAAATATCCCAGCATCAGTACATCCCAATCTCATTCCATAATCTAGTATAGACCTTTTCCTTTTTATTACAATAGATCTTTCTCCTGCCGAAACATATCCAAGGGTACACTTTTCATAGGTATATTCAGGAATGGGTTTTGGCGGAAGTGCCACATTACATCAACTTCTCCAAAGGGCCTCTACGTGTTGGATCTGTATCACACAAGCCTCCCAAAAAACCGGGGTGAAGACCCGTGAATCTAAAGGGGATAATAATATATTCCCCTTGGCCTAAGAAAAAAGTACCTAGTAAGTTAACTTACTTTTTTTGATCTACCCGTAGTTGCTTTGCGCTAGAGATGGTGCCTTGTGGCTTCAGGCCGGATTTTCCGCCAGTGGCTAGCATGGCGGAGTCTCCCAGCAGAGGACGATGGTTATTTGAATCCCTGGAACATTAACTTATTTTAAAAAGGATTAAAGTTTTTTTAAAGTACATCAAAATTCATTTAATAATTATATTTTTTGAGATTGACTAACTTAATCAATAAATGAAAAGCTTTCAAAAAGCAAAAATATAAATCAAATGAAAAATAAAAGGGTAAAGAAAACCTTAACACTGGAAGGATTTCAGCCACATAACATATAATACCTGCAAAAAATAAGAAAGGGTCAAATAAATACCAAAAATAAAACGAGAAGTCAAAAAATTAACTCAAATATTTTGTCCGTAAGGAGCAGCCTTACTCGATGATAGAGCTAACGACGTGCCTCCGCAGCGCCGAACTCGGCCTCTGCGAGGGCGGAGCTACGACCAGTGTCTTCACAAGGCAGTGCTTTCGGTAGGGAAAGGCTATTTTCGCCTGGCCGATGTACTCGATTGCGCGGCGCTCAGCCTGCGGCGCGCGCGCTGCGGCCGTGTTCGCGGCCACTACCCCCGCCGCTACCCCTAGCTCCTCTTCCCCATCTTCGCATACGAACTGACGCATGAATGACTCGCGCACCTGGTTGAAATGATGATACGTTGATCTCTTCATATCAACAATATTTAACTCAAAGTTTATTACTGGCTAATGGAATATTAATATACCAGCCAGTGCACAATAAATTCAGAAAATTAAAATTCGCCACTATTATAATTAACTAAAGTGACTTAACCAAACTTGATAAGGATGCCCAAATCCTTAGGAGGATCGCCAGGCTATGAAACCTTACCTTGGGTAAATTAAAGTCACCGGGAACTTTATGCAACTTAGTCATCTGTGGGCTATCGGGAAACTTCTCAAATATCCGCAAGCGAAAAGGCAGACTTTCTTTTATCTCCGCACTCTGCTGGCGGTACCTCAACTGTTTCAGCTTTTTAATGTCTTCGTCCAGCTCTAAGTTATCCAAGATCACGGCTACGAAAAGCGACAACACAATCTGAAAAACAATGTTAATCATTGTACCAGCGAGAAAATATAGTCGTAAAGTAGGTACCAGTTGATACCTACAATTAGCAAGAACACGATTATGCTGGACAGTAAGATTAGATAAGATAAAAATTCTTTATTGCGCCAACTATAAGCACAACTTAAAATATATGTACAAAGGCGGACTTATCACTAAAGCGATTTCTTCCAGCCATCATTTAACCCTCATATTCATAAAAATTAACAACCATTTACTAAACCTATTTTAGTTAAAACATGATATGTCCCTTTCCCTAATTTCAATATTTGACAATAAAAGAACGAGACAAATCATATTTTAACTAAAATAGATTTAGCAAACGTTTGTTACTTTTTATGAATTTGAGGGTAAGTCTTTCAACGGCATGACGGTCACTTGGTGTCCGACAAACAATTAGAAATAGATCGTGTCTACAATGCTGCCAGCATTCAAGTCAAGGTGTTAAAGTAAATAAGTACATTAAGTATATATTATAGTTGGCTATATGTTGTTGGTCGATATATGTATTATATTGATCGAACTATAAGAGCGATCGATACTATCGATAGGCGTATCAATAGAATGGCATTTTTCGATAAAACAATCGATAGTAGAACTACCGATAGTTCAGCAACCCTATTCTTTTTCACTTTCTAACAACGTACCTAGTTCTCTAAATAATATGTGTTTCTAACTGACGATGCTAAGAATATTCTCTCTTACCAATGTGACGAAAAGGTGATACAGGATAAAATAAATGGCAACAAAAGGCGTAAGCGTTTGGCTGGTTCGCACCATGGTCTCGTCCATAACTTCAACCCATGCTTCTTGCGTCAATATTTGAAACATAGACATGAATGCCTGCAATTAAAATTCTTTCATTAACCGATTTATTCTTATTTGAGTTCTAAATTTTTTTAAAAAATATAATGAATATAAAACTTTACCAACATTTGCGAGAAAGGAGATGCTTATGCAATTATAGACAACGTCTTACAAAATATACCGAAACTTGTTTCAGGGTGAACTCCTATGATACTAAACAACTTTCCCCAAGAGGCAAGGAACATATATACCGCAATTTTCAAAATATTTTTTTCTTTCCATAAAAATCTGATCAGCTGATCGGACAAGTTGTATGGGAGGAAAAAATATTTTTATTTTTCTGGGAAAAAAGAAAAAACTTGGAATGTACCGGCTGCTTCTCTTCCCACGTAGATCGTGAAAGCGGATCGAGCAATGGGCGAGATTTAAATCATGTTGATAGGCGATGAGGCTAGCAGCTCATCACTTTTTTTGATTCTATTTTCCTTAAAAACGTGATAATGTAACTGAATCTGTATATTTCAATATATATTCCTGGGGGCAAGTTGTTTAATATCATGGACTGAATTCACCTTAAACATATTTTTTCGACTCCTGTACTGTCAAAATTAGAAAAACTTTATTTAATATAGTCACTACGTGAAAGGTGTGGGGTGAAAGAGAATATAGTGACAAAAATTGAGAAAGGAATGTTAAGGTGGTTTGGACATGTTGAGAGGATGGATGAAAGAAGACTAACTAAAAATATTTATCGTGCAGATGTGGATGTGAAAACTGGACCGGGTCGACCTCGACGAACGTTCTGCGACCAAATTGCAGACGTTCTGAAAAAAGGTGAAGTAAGGAGTACTTATAACTGGAGAGCATGTATAAAAAGGGTAATGAGTGTTGACGAAGCAAAAGAGGTTTGCAAGGATCGTAGCAAGTGGAAATCTATAGTCTCTGCCTACCCTCATGGGAAATAGGCGTGAAAATATGTATGTATGTATGTATGTCACTATGGGAAGTAAATTTCAATTTTAAAAAATAAAGTTTACCATAGTTAACTTTTATCTGCCTAACATAATATGACAAACATTTTTATAATTTTTGTTTATTTTTATTCTTTTATTTAGTAAATATAGTTGTAGAAAAAGTATTGTATGCAACGCTGTATAAGTACGTCAAAAAATGCTCGATGGCGTCTCCTTACGATACTGCGCCACTCGCATTTTTTAATACGTCTACTACAACTGTTGCATAAAATACTATTATTAGACCCTGTATACAAGTATCTTTCAGTGTGCAGAAAAACGATTAACTTTTTTATATTTTATAGCCCATCCTAAATGGTACAGGTTGCATCGAATCGACGCGCTGGTGAAAATCGACTCAATACTTCTGAAAGTACTTCAAGAAACCTTACCTCAGGGAATGTTTCGAACTTTGTGAACTCACAAAGAAAACAGAACATCTGCATTGAAATCGAGGAGCTGATGATCAGCAAGCACATGGTGAAGATTATGAGGCTGCCGAGCTTCTTTCCAGGCCCGAAAATCTTGTACACAAACCCTTCTAGCAAAGGCGAGGCTTTTATTAATCTTACTATACGTAAAACCTGGAAAATATATAATTATATTAAAATTCAATATATTGAATGTAAAATTTAAAACACCGACTTATTATTACAGCAGTAAACCAAGTAACACAAACTCAAACAAAGAATATTAAAAATATTTTACTCAAAACGTCAAATTCAATAGTTAGCTTGCCAGATAAAGTATACAATCCAACATTAGTACAGTCAGTATTAACACAAATTCGCCATTACAAAATACTTTGCTATTTCATCTTCAAAATACGACGTCATCTAGTATACCTGGTTCACCTCCAGCACAGGTATGGCACTTCAAAGAAGCGGAGTATTATTTATGCCTACCACTACTACAAATGAAACTATACATCTGTGGCAATGTGTGTGTGTTCGCCCGCAGCCGCCGGCTCAACATGGTGAAAACGGGGGAGAGGAGCGACGACGGAGAACGGGGACGCATATTGCGCGGTACCTTATGAGATTCCGTTCTGTATGTAATACCTATCTTACTTACTCCAGTTACAGAAAAATAAATTACCGAAATAATACACAAACTACCAGACAAATACAGTTCTGGTGCCGCTGCGATATCCCCGGTTCTAGTAAAAGCATGTTGAAGCGAGCCCCAGCCTTAACATTACTTATAAATTAGTAATCCCAAGCATGAACATTTCCCGATTAATTAAAAATAGCTTTAATTCACCCCCAGTCCTAAAAATATGGAAACTCAGATGACCCCGCCCATTTCAGATCAACTGCACTTCCGTCTACGTTTTCAAAAATCTTTGTAAAGCCGGTGTCTAACCGCATTTACAGATTTTTAGAAAAATAAGTAGTGTCTACACGAGACATAAAAACGTAATATGAATAACCAGATGAATTAAGCCGGCAATACCCTACCTAGACTGGAAACAACTTTGCACAAAGTATGCTTCCCAGTGGGATTCGAACCCATGACCTCCGGGTCACAAGGCGAACGCCTTGACCATTGGATCACGGAGGCAGGAGGAGTCAGTATATAATATACAATAAAATGTTATAGATTCTAATATTTATTCTAAAACTAGGTACACAGGCTCAGCTAGGCTCATACAGGCTCTATTACTTTTTTTTTTTAATTATTGATCTACGAACTACTTTGAATAACGTAGTTATTACCTGGAAATACGTAAACACGGACATGTAGAGCTGAGGAATGATATGGATGGTAGTGCCAATAGCTAAAAGTAACTCGAGCTTATGAACAGAGTGCTTGAAGTAGCCTTTCAATCCCAAACACCAAATCTTTATGAGTGCTTCTAGATCTAAGAAGATTGTAAATGCGATCTGTAAGAAGAAATCGATCAATGGATTGGGCGTAGTCCAAGTAGTTTACTTTAAATAGGCGATGCATCGCCCGGCGCACCCACGAAGACATGGGCGGTTGCTCACGTTGCCTACGTCGCCTCTGAGTATACCCTTTTACCATCTAGCGGTCTCATGCATGAGACCGCGCTACCCCATTCGAATTTTAAACCTTATTCCCAATGCAGACGCCACTTTTTAGGTGAAGATGTAGAAACCTAAATTAACTTAGTTAAAATCTCGCCTTATTTACTTTTTAGGCCCAAGTGGGCTCAACTCACGCTAGTGCAGAGTTAAAGCGTCGCGGCGCATCATGTTTTTTGCCTAGAGTATATTTCTATTCGCCTATCATTAAGGTACAAATTTTTGTTATGAAAATTTGCGCTCCGTCGCGCTTCGTCAGATTATCGTCATTAATCAGAAGGTATAAAAGTACATACGGCATGAAAGACTTACTTCAATGTAGTAGTATTTTTCATAGAAGAACTCTCTGGGGTTACCGTCGTGTTTGAAGTTCATTGTGGCGGTTATAATGCCGTTGGCCAGAACTACACCCATCACTAGCAGGCGGAAATATGCCGAACGCAACATCTTGTGTAATATCTCTGGTGCGCTACCTAAAATATACAATATATATGATATTTTTTAATGTACCTAATTGCTATACCTATGGTTGGTTAGTTACATTTTTATTGCAACAGAACATGATGTTACATAATCCTATACTTTAAACGAGCAATTCTTTATCTATACTATAATAAAAGAGTAAAAAAAATGTGTCTGTACATTGAAAATTTTTCAAAAAAAAATATTTGGGGCGATGAATGGATAGTAATAGAGTAAGAAAATAAAAAAAAATGTCTGTCTGTTTGTCTGTTTGTACACGCTAATCTCCGGAAATACTGGACGGATTCGAATGAAACTTTTTTTGTTATATAGCTGTGAAGCCTGGGCAACATATAGGCTATAATTGATTTTGGAAAATGGAACACATGATGCAGAACTATAATGGTCCAGCTAAACTATAAGAAATATTAAAATGCCGCCTTAGCAAAAGTTGTTAAGTCTGATGAGAACTTTTTGTTGAGTTATAATACAACTGGCCAAGCGCGAGTCAGACGCGCGCGAAGGGTTCCGTACCATAATCTATGAAAAATCACGTTTGTAGTATGGGAGCCCCCCATCAGTTTATTTTATTCGATTTTTAGGGTTCCATAGGGTAGGGTAGAAACGGGACCCTATTACTTAGACCGTCCGACTGTTTGTCTATCTGTCTGTCACCAGGCTGTATCTCATGAACCATTATAGCTAGACAGTTGAAATTTTTATAGATGATGTTTTTTTGTTGCCGCTGAACAAAAACATACTAAATGTATACTATAATAAAAGAGTAAAAAAAAATGTGTCTGTACATTGAAATTTTTTCAAAAAAAAAGTTGTTTCGTCCGAAGTAGAACTTATAAGTTCAGTATTTGCGGACCTTCAGAGCATAACACACCAGAAAATTCTTGGTTATGTGAACGCGCCATATTGACACCAAAAAATTAAAAATCAATTAATAAAGAACTTATGACGCAAATTATTGTTAACTAGCTTGTGCCCGCGGCTTCGCTCGCGTAGGGGTGTAATTTATCAAAATCCTTTCTTAGGGGATGCCTACGTCATAGTAGCTTTATGCATGCAAAGTCTCAGCCCGATCGGTTTAAAATTGACAAAGTTTCATACAAACTTTCATTCTCTATTTTATCCCCTTGGGGGTAGAATTGATCAAAATCCTTTCTTAGCGGATGCCTACGTCATAACATCTACCTGCATGCCAAATTTCAGCCCGATCTGTCCAGTGGTTTGGGCTATGCGTTGATATATCACTATGTCAGTCAGTCAGTCACCTTTGAGTTATATATATTTAGATATATATTAAGATTTCTTGGATAGTGTTGTTGACGACGCCACCAATTATCCAGTTGAGTTTCTTAATTCACTTGCAGCAAATGGACTCACGGCTCACAAAATAAGTCTTAATGTCGGAGGGCCAATAATGCTGATGCGAAATTTGACTCCGCCAAAACTGTGTAACGGAACCCAACTTAATGTCTCAGCACTGTATGCCGAAGTTCAGCGGCTGAATTTCAGCCAATGCATGCCTGCAATGTTATTTGCATTACTAGCAACACATAAAGCCGAACTTCCGATGCTTTTGCCTGAATCGGACCCGTACCCGTACCCGTACCCGTACCCGTACCTGTACCCGTACCCGTTCCGCTCCCGCTCCCACTTCCGCTCCCACTCCTGCTCCCGCTCCCGCTCCCTCTCCCGCTCCCGCCGCCGCCGCCGCCGCCGCCGCCGCCGCCGACGCCGCCGCCACCGCTTCCGCCGACGCCGCCGCCGCCGCTTCCGCCGCTGCCGCCGCCGCCGCCGCCGCCGCCGCCGCCGCCGCCGCTGCCGCCGCCGCTGCCGCCGCCACCGCTTCCGCCGACGTCGCCGCCGCCGCTTCCGCCGCCGCCGCCGCTGCCGCCGCTGCCGCCGCCCCCGCCGCCGCCACCGACTCCTCCGCCGCCGCTGCCGACGCCTCCGCCACCGCCGACTCCTCCGCCGCCGCTGCCGATGCCTCCACCACCGCCGACGCCGCCGCCGCCGCCACCGCCGCTGCCGCCACCGCCGCCGCCGCTTCCGCTCCCGTTCCCGTTCCCTCTTCCACTTCCGTTCCCTCTTCCGCTCCCGTTTCCGTTCGCCGCAGAAAGCCAAAGACGGAAGATTAAATTCTCATATCGGCACATCACTACTGTCCGGCGTTTCCACCGAACTTCAGCAGCTGAACTTCAGCTTATTTAGTGTGTCGTCCCCACCGAACTTTAGACACTGAATTTTAGCCACTAAACTTCGGCATAGTCTGCTGAGACACTTAAAGCTCACAGTAAGTGAGTGATGCCAGTGAAACTGTATTTATTCCGCGTATGCCACTCATCCCCAACAATTTTCCTTTTGAAAATACACAGTTCCATATGTTAACTTGCTTTGCTATGAAAATAAGTCACAGTTTTAGAGGCTTAAAGCTGCTGATGTCGATCTAAGGACTGGTTTTTCGCATGGCCTACTTATTGTGGCTTTCTCCAGGGTTAGTAACACTTCAGCTCTTTTCATATTGGCTCCCGAAGGAAAGAATTAAAATAATATTGACTTTTAACTCTTAACACTGTTACAAGTACTTTCTCCCTCTGTCTGTCTCTCTCTCTCTCTCTCTCTCTCTCTCTCTCTCATTAGTTTTTATTTATATTTATACGCCGGAGGCATAAAGTCCACGCGAACGAAGTCGCGGGCATCAGCTAGTATTGTATAAAAGAATTGCTCGCGTCTTCAAAGATTTTGACGAAACACGGTATCCAGGGAGTGACCAGGCTAAAAAAAATATTGTCTTAAAAAAGTCATCCAGCTAGTAATAGATAACATAATACGGATGTCAAAAGGCGGCCTTATCGCAGTTGCAATCTCTTCCAGGCAACCGAGGTACTTGGAGATGTTTGACGAAAACAGGTGAGGTGCAAAGTTGTAGACAAGGGAGATAAAAAAATAGCTGTAGGTACAATCAGTAAATATACTCAAACTTATATAATAGTAGCTTGAACCGGCGACTTCGTCCGCGTAGACGTCGAACAATTATTATGTTAAACATTTAAAATGTTTGAATTGCATGTGCCGGCTCCCGTTCCCGTTCCCGTTCCCGTTCCCATTACCATCATTTGCTAGAGCAAAGGAGAGCGACGGATCTATTTATCACAATTTGTCGCTTACTCAAAAATTTATGAAGTTTCATAATAATATAAAGCAACCCCTAATGCACTCCCGGGGATGCAATTTTTTAAATTCAATTAAAGGATTATTCACTAGTTTACATGACTTTAGTCCATGAAGTGGAATATATACGATTAAGTTACTTTGGATATCTACATCTCAGAAAAAATATTTAAAAAGTTCTAGCACGTCAATTTTTTAAAATATTTATTAGGAAGATTTTTACAAAAAACTATATCTAAATAAACTATAGACTGCTCTTTTTGATAAATACTTTCATCTGTATCTCTCACAACAGGCCAACAATAGTCACCTAGCAAATTTTGGTCCCAAAAACCATGATAATTTTGCTCAAATGATTTTTTAATCTTGGTAAAATCGTTCACTGTGTACGTCACTACACTACTAAAATTCTGGAAAACTTCTAAATGGGAATGTAACAAATAATTTTTTGGGACATACATAGGGCGCACTATAAGTTTCCGGAACTGGCCACTTACATAAACAATATTTAAAAATTTATTGCAACATTTGAAAATAGAACTCTTTGGCTGTAGAATGCAGTTTGTTTAATCTGACTGTCTTTTGTTTTTACCTTGTGGCGCCATTTAAAAAATTGTGTGTCTGCATCAACATGGATTTAACTCGGGAAAATTTTCGTAGTATGATTTTCTACGATTTTAAGTGTAATTTGACAGCTCAACAGAGCATCGCTCGGCTTGAAACAGCTTTTGGCAATGAAGCACCATGCAAGACAACTGTTTATAGCTGGTTTGCAGAATTCAAGCGTGGTCGTATCAATCTCAGTGACGAATCTCGCGATGGTCGGCCGTCCACCGCTGTGACCAACAAAAACATCGATGCTGTGCGCCGTATGATTGAAACAGACAGGCATGTGACCTACCATGAAATTCGCGCATCCTTAGAAATAGGCATGAGTCAAATACAATTAATCCTACACAAACATTTGGGTGTGAGAAAGCTGTGCTCGCGGTGGATCCCACACAACTTGACCGAGGCTCAAAAAAAAACGGACCGCGTCACTTGGTGCAGTGCCATGCTTACCAGATTCAACGAAGGTGCGTCAAATTTGGTGTGGGACATAGTAACAGGTGACGAAACATGGATTTATTGCTACGATCCCAAAACAAAGCAGCAATCGAGCGTATGGGTCTTTCAAGATGAGCCGAAACCAACCAAAGTGGCGCGCGTGAAAAGTGCATCTAAGCGGATGATTGCTTCTTTTTTTAATAAAACTGGACACGTGGCTACTGTTGCTTTAGAGAATCGTCGTACAGTGAATAGTGACTGGTACACGACCATTTGTTTGCCGGAAGTTATTGACGAACTCCGTAAAAATAACCGTAAACGCCGTATCATCCTGCACCACGACAATGCTAGTTCTCACACGGCCAGACAGACAAACGACTTTTTGAAGGCGAAAAATGTAGAACTCATGAGTCATCCTGCATACAGTCCCGACATGGCACCTTGTGACTTTTTTCTGTTCCCAAAAATTAAGAACCAATTACGCGGTCAACGATTTTCATCACCAGAAGAGGCTGTCGAGGAGTATGAAAAACACGTTTCAGAGGTCACCACAGAGGATTGGCACAAAAGTCTTCAAAACTGGTTTCAAAAAAAAGTGCATAGACGCCAAGGGAGATTATTTTGAAAAACAATAAATTAATTTTGTACCTTTAATAGTATTTTTTCATATTCATTCCGGAAACTTATAGTGCGCCCCACGTATTTATACCCATATTCTCATAATTTTGCAATAGATTTTCTATAATCTTTGTAATTGTCACTTTTTGTATTGCCTAAAAAATTGTTAAGGACACTTTTGAAAGAGTTCCAGGCTGATTTTTATACCTCGGTTAAAAGGCTCTAGAATATTGTATCGTCCAATTTTCTCCATATTTGAAGATCCACAAATATTCCTTCCTTTAATTTAGCCTTCATTTAATTATTCAGTGTCACTATGCTCGTGCATTGTAATATCACTTGTTGTATCTGCCGGTCAGTTCTTCCGGGTGGTGGGGGAACTAGTAAAAATGAAGGACCGGCTTAGTCACTGATGGAACATCTGCATATTTTATACTATCTTTATTTTTTTTGAGTTTAAACCAAAATTTTTTGTAAAACAAAAGTAACAATCAATTACGTGGGTAGTTGACTCTGTCCATATCATTGGTTTACCAAGTTTCAGTGATTTTTTTTGACACCGGAAATCCAAAATAATGTAAAAAAGCTTCTTGTAATGGTTTTTTTTATAGAGAAACCACGATTTAACTGAACAATTTCCCCACAAACATTACAAAATCGATTTGGATGTACTTTACACACTCTTGATGACATTTTTATATAAAAATAAGACTTTTGAATTTTGTAAACACACAGTTTACAAAATGAAACCATAAACGTATTTAAACAATAATTGTGGGTAGATAAAAAACAAAGACCTCTTTATCTCAGAATTGTGATGTGCTACGGAAAATATAAAAATATTTTTTTAATAACCGTCCATAGCCTACATCAGAGGTTCCCAAACTTATTTTGTCAAACGCCCACTGACTTTTTTACAAGAGAGAGCAATAATAATACATACACCAGTACATTAGAGTATCTTTTATAAAAAATAACAATAATCAACATTGTTAATTTTAAATAAAAAAATAGCAATAATAATACAATTTTACAATAATAAAGAGTATCGGAAGTGGGGACCTCACCTGCGAAACTTTAAAACACGAAATTTTTTCAGTGTTTGATTCCTTTAACGATATAAATAGCGTTGTGAACGCATTAAAATAATAAATATTAATAACATTTTTAGTTTATATTTGTACAATAAAAAAGGATATAAATATGAACTAATAAATGGATGTTGTGTAGTAAGAGGATTTTAATTTCAGTGAAATTTAAAATATAAAATAGCTGAAGTTATAAATCACTCATTGCTTAAATCACATCAGCGCCCCCAACTTTATTCTGGGCCCGTTACCGCCCCCCTTAAAGCCTCCAGCGCCCACAAGGGGGCGTTATCGCCCACTTTGGGAAAGACTGGCCTACATAAATAATATATGTTTTATTTCATGGACAAAAGAAAAATATTTTTTTGTAAACTAGTGTTATTTTTTACTAATTACTAATTCAAAAATGCCATGTGTCTCGCTTCGAAAATTACGAAGATTCATACAAACTTGCAACCCCTATTTCACCCCTATAGGGATGTCATTTTCAAAATCTAATAAATTCATTATTATTTTCTACTAACTACTAAAATAAAAATTTCATGTGTCTCACTTTAAAAATTACGAAGATTCATATAAATTGGCAACCCCTACTTCACCCCCTTTAGGGATGGAATTTTCAAAAATCCTTTCTTAGCGGACGTCTGCTACTTACAATCTACCTTTCTGCCAAATTTCATCTTTATTGGCTAAGTAGTTTTCGAGATTTCGTGATGAGTCAGAAAGTGATTTTCGCTTTTATATATAGATAGATAGATATATACAATGACATAGATATACATACATAAATAAATACATACATAGATAAAATAAATATGTATGTACACAGAAAATATAATCCGAACAAGATAAGTAAGGAAAATAAAAGTAAAAATATTATAATAGTGTGACTTCACTTGAGATAAAGCTGGCAAGCGTTTCAGCACTTCGGATGGAAGAGACAACGCTACAAGACTACTGCTACAAAAGAGAGTCAAACATTGAAATTTTACTTGAGCTAAGCTGTTGCTTGGCTCAAGTAAAAATGTAATGTTTGTACAAGCATGACAATCAGAAAGTGTCTGCTAGCTTAGACAGGTGGCTTTATGTGCCAACCGGGACCATATATTATTCATCTTCCTTGTTAACATTGACAGGTGACAGTTTTAATATATACCATGACAGATGCTTGGAAAATCTGACACAAATTTCAGGATTTAACATATAAATAACCGGCCAAGTTCATGTCGGGCCACGCGCAGTATAGGGTTCTGTAGTTGCGAATGCCGACATTGAGTACACAATTGAATTTGTATGACATTATCATTTTTCAAGTACACTTTCTAAGTTGGTCGACTATAACTCTTTAATTTGTAAACCCTACTTAGCTCTGATAGTTTTCATTTTATCTTTGTTGTATATACTACTGCAGTGAATTTTATCACGTGTCCATATATACCTACACCCATTTAGCAAATACAAGGGGGAACGACTTACAAAAATTTTCAATTTAAAACCAAATAGTCCACTAACGGATCCCTAAATCGAAAAATGGAAGAATTAACAAACTCACAATATTTGATCTATTTAACGATAACTCCCACCATGGGTACCGTAAGCAAAGCAAAAAATTTTCCCACTTTGCATGTATGTAATTTTCTTCGCGATTTTATTTTACCACTTTGTTGGCGTAATAATTAATATGCATACCCAACCAGGCCAAATTACAGCTTTCTAGTACTAAAAGCCTCGGAGTAAAACCGCAGACGGACAGGCAGACATGGCGAAACTGTAAGGGGTTTTGTTAATTATGGAACCCTAAAAAGATTCACTGTGTGACTTCAATCAAAAAATTACCGGAATGTTTGTTTTCATCAATGGTGACAAGTTTCCAGCCATTGTCATCGCCCGTGAAGAATTGTGTGGACCTCCCTTTAGTGATAGGATTCCTGACTCCCCACATCTGCTGAAACTGGACTCTGATTTCGTTGAATGTCTCCGTTATCACAGCTATGAACACATTCTTCACCAGCCAAGCCAGGAAGAAAATCATTGTGCTGAAATTCATCACGCCATTTTATTAGGTACCTTTTACTGTGGGCTGCACAGTCAAAGCAAGCTATCTAATCATGCCTTATAATAAGGATTATTATTAGGTCGAAAAATCAACACAAAACCAACATTACAGTGACTAAGCTCAATATTATTTAAAAATCATCGAAACCGGTCCATCCTTTGCAATTTTATTCAACGTGTAACGGAAAGGGGGTATATCAACCCGAAAGGGAGATAAGTAAACATACTAACCAATGTGAACAACTTTTACCATGGGCCAATCCCAGAAATCTTTAAAAAAATATCTTCACCTGATTACTCCCTTTGATGCCCCCTTTCCGTTACACGTTGTGTAGAGCCATTTATCTCGTCGGTTTGCTAGGCCGCGCCAAATGACGTCATAACGAGTTCACCGACCGGTCGGCTTGAAACCGCGCCAGGCCTGTGTCACTCCCCGTTTAGGTATTAAAGGGGAAAATTCAGTTACATGAATCGTTTGTCCAGAGTAATAAGAATGAAATTGGCTTGCAATGGATGTCTAGGTATCTAAAAGAAGAGGTGAGGAATTCTGACGCGAGCTGAATTAAACCACAGCGTTAACCACACTAAGTAGATATTTCTTTAAATTTCTTTTCCGAGTAAGACTTCTGTACGTGAGTACTAGTACTTATTCTGTGACCGCGCTGAGCCCGCGCGCCGCCATGTACTACTAGATGCGAAGGGCCGGGTGATGTCACAGCTACCGCGTAGTACTAGCAGTCGCGAGTAATTTGGTCATCAATTTATTGATTTCTTAGCTCTATAAAACTGTATTTTCAACAAAATTCGTTACGCTCCTCATAACGGCTCACCTGAAGTAGAGGGCCGATCTCCATGTAGGCAATGAATCAATGGCGCGATACATTATGAATACCCAACCTTCCTGTGATGATGCTTGGTAGACAGTGAACAAACTTGTACCTGTAAAGTAAGTTTTCCTGTTTATCAATTAAAACCTAGTTCATCTTTTCTTTTTAATCCCTTGCCAATAATATCTAACTGTGGCATTTAAATAGGTGAATGCATTTTAATATTTATTTATCTTTAATTGAAACTAAATTAACGTGACACTAGTCTTAAAACTCTTAACTCTTCTTACCAAAGTCTTGAAATCCATTAAACCCCATGATGTACTTGGAGAATTTCAGCTTCAAGCATTTCATACCAGCAGGACATTGGTAGCCAGAGTCAGGGTCAGGAGAGCAGTAGGTGTCTGGTATGGCGAGTGAGTTTATTGTTACCTCACTAAAACAAATGGTAAGCTTTTTAAGTAAGTAGTACCTATTAAGTATTTCACTGCCTATTAAACTGAAGTTATTATTAAAATGTATTTTTAAGACTAAGCGGGCCATGTCAGTAGAATTCCTCCTGAGAAATGGGCGAATAAAGTAACTCCTTGGATACCCGAGGATGGTCGTCTTCGCAGGGGAAGGCCAAGACTATGGAGGGTAAATGGAAGGAGAACTATCTTATATGGGGGATATTTGAAAAAGTGTCCAGCTGTACGCAGTAAATAACAGTTGAAAAATCCTCCAAGAGTGGCGCTAGCTGCAGCAAAGGGTATGGAATGAATGTAGCCGTTGGTGACAAATTGAAGTTAGCCGAGTCACAGAATTACTGGGTTAAATAATTTTTGTGGCTAAATTAGTCAGCTAGTAAAAGTTAAATTTAATAAACGTTTCTTGTTTACGTTGTCCAATATATTTTGAAAAATATAACCTAAAATAGTAATTATGGCGCTTGATTTAAAATTTACCCTGTTGCTACTGTAGCGCCACCCTAATTTAACACATTTCAGCGGACACTTTTTACATACAGAGACAGTTCTCCTTCCATTTACCCTCCATAGCCAAGACGAAGAAAATAACAATAGACAGAGACAGATGGAAGGAAATGGGAGAAACCTTTGCCCAACATCTGGATGAAATAGGTCAATTTATTATATGTTTAAGTATGTACCTACATATTTATTAAGTCAACTTACTGTGGTTCTGTGTCATTCCTAACGCAATGGTGTGTTAGGTCCCCAAAAAACTGGACAGCCAGTAAACTATACAATGACATGAAGAACAGGAAGAATAGCGTCACATTGTATATTTGCTGACTCGATCTCCTGTAAATTCAAACTGCAAATTAGAGTCATTCATATTTAGGTATTTTTTAACATTGAAAATGTTTTTTCGATAATAAATAAATAAATATATAGGGACAAAATAACACTGATTGAGCTAGCCCCAAAGTAAGTTCGTAACTTGTGTTATGGGATACTATTTCAACGATACTATATTTTATAACATATACATATATAGATAAACATCCAAGACCCAGGAACATTTGAAAAGACTATTTTCCAACTTGCCCTGACCGGGGATCGAACCCGGGACCTCTGGGTGGCGGACTAGCATGGTGACCACTACGCCACGGAGGTCGTCAAATATCGCTTCGCAACGATCGCTTCTGTATAGCCCCCAAACGCTGAAAGTGCGACATTGCTCTTGAAATTGTAATAATATTAATTAATTCGGCCAGTTTTAATTTTTAGATTTAAGAATTGATTTTTCCATTTCAATAATTATGACTTATGAGATAATTTTATTCAATAATGACATAAGAAATAATCGATTTATTAAATTTGATAGAATATGTTTTTACAATTTTAGCGATTCTCGGATACCTCTAGTCCTGGTACCCCGTAATTACAGGTTCTTCAGAAACCTAACACGGGCACCAGTCCTTCGCAAATACATAGGTATATTTATTAACAGATTAAGTAAATTCTTTGTACGCAATTGTAATAATTTTTTGGACGAAATAAATACCTTTTATTATAATATTTTTCAATTTGTTTAATTGCGAAAGACAAAAATAACTAGATGGTCTTAACACGACACATGTACACACATGCACACGTCACCGCGTCAGAGTGAAGAAAAGTTGATTGTCTGATGCTCAGTAATTTTTTTTGTTTTAATGAAATTATATTTATTTCGCATGTTTGATTAATTTTCTTATTGATTAATTTATAAACGTTTGTTTTAAGTATAGATAGATATTATTAATTAAAAGCTAGTTTGCTATAAACTTAACTTCAGTAACCATAATATTCGAATATCCGCAGTTTTGTTTTACCTAACCATCTTTAGGCTAAAACTTATGTATCGGGTGCTATAAAAATTGGATTTTCTACTAAAAAAATAAAAATTGCACATGTCCTAAGTTGTTACCGACGGAAACCAGTGCCGTATTATACCAGAGTTCCTTACTCAGCTGCTTTACAATGGACTGTAGAATAAAACACTTATTCCTTGTAGGCGTCTTTATTCGTCATACGTCACAAAAACTGTTAATAAGACCGCCATTTGACTTAAAAAAGAACTATGACGTCATCTGCCTGTATTTCATACAAATCCCATAGAAAATATTTGTTTTGATGTTTAGAAAAAAGTATCTGATTTGACTTGTTGGAAAATAGTGGATTGTTCTTTTGATTTAGTAGTATAATTAGTAGCGATTTGTAAAAAACAATGAGTGAAAGGAAAATAGATTATCCCAGCAGAGCTACGAAAAAAAAGGAAACAGAAAAGGGAGGAGGTTATAAAAAGTGCCCAAACTTTCGTAATTTTTTCCCAATCAATTTTTTATACGGGGCCCCGCCAAAGCACGCTACGCCACTGAAAAAGAATCCCCACCCATCTAAGATTTGCAGATGACATAGCCATATTTAGTGAATCGGCCTCAAACTTAGAAAAAATGCTACAAAGCTTAGATCAAGAGAGTAAAAAAGTAGAACTGCATATGAATGCCTCCAAAATCGAAATAATGACAAACAGCCACAAGTGAGAGATAAATGTGGAAGGAAGGATAATTCAATATGTAGATTAATATTAGTCCTTGGGAAAATTGGTCTCCTTCGATGCAAACAGCAATAAAAATGAAGATGACAGAAGAAGAAACATAGCATGGAATAATTTTTGGGCCCACGAAGAAATACTAAAACGCGAATATGAATTGAAAATAAATAGAAAAGATAATACTGGATTCGTGTATCCTTCCAAGCCTAACCTATGCTAGTTAGACATGGTATACACCTAAAAAGTAAAAAAGAAAATATTGTCCTCTCAACATGTAATGTAAAGGTTGATACTAAAACTAAGGAAAATACAAAAAATAAGAAATGTGGGTATTCACAATAAAACTAAGGTAACCCTCGAGCACTGCTTAAAACACAAATGGAAATGGGCCAGACAAATAGCATGATGAAAAGACAAGAGATGGACTTATCAAGTCACCAAATGGCTGGGTCCAATGGGCAAAAGAAGTATAGTAAAACCAAGCAAAAGATGGGTGGATGACATCATAGAAGTTGCAGGAAAAAAGTGGATGGAAATGGCCAAGAATAGAGAAAAGTAGAAAAAGATGGCGGAGGCTTTTACCCTCAAGGGACTGCATGTCCAAGAAACCAAAAACAAATAACTAAAATTGTAACAAGAGTGTGGAACATGTGGAAATAAAAAGCTATAATAAATTTTAAAGAATGTTTATTGAATATAAAAGTTGTTCAAACAAAAAAAAACCGTCTTCAAATGGTAACAAAAAAGTCTTACGACATTTTTATTTTTCATAAGGCCAAATTTTGTTTCTTTTTTTTTTTAACTCCCATACTTCCGCCGTTTTGAAAAATTTCGTAAGAAAGAAAAGGCAAAAATTCTATTGATCAAACACATTCACTTTCACAAGAATCGGTTGAAAAGTGCGACCTGTATATATGTGAGAACAGCCAAAAACCTGGACATCCGGACTTGCCAAAGAATTTATGCTGAAGCTGAAACAGATGTTTCGCTCGCTTGGTCAAAGTCTTTTAAATATTATGAGTTGTAATTTTAATAACATACAATATTAGAGCATTGTGTATTTAGGGATTTTGAGTTTAGGGCACCTGAATAAATGTAACCGAAGGTCGTGAAAGGTGCAAGATCTGTATTTTTTTTTTAAATAAGGTTAGTTTTATTATTAATATATAATTAATCTAAATATTAATAACAGAAAAGACAGGGGTGCAGGTTGGGGGAAATAATGCAATAGTAAGTAAATTCACAGATAAATATGTTTGATGTTTGTTTTTAACTTACTTAAATATTTGATTGATCCTGGACTTTGGCATAGAGAATTTCAGGAACACCCTTAAGAATCTAATCATGATCAAGGGACGTGGGGCTCTTAGTATACTTAAATAACTGTATCTTGGCACAATTCCAGTCAGTTCAAACATTTGTAACAAAACCGAAACCCACAGGAAAAACACCATGGAAGCATCAAATTGGCACCAATGATCTTTCAGGTAGGCAACATCACCCTGAAAGTATATTAAAAATAAATGCTTATCTAATTTTTATTTGTATGTTAGGATTTTATAATATATTAGATTAGCAGCCAGCGCCAGTTATTCATACATATATTGTATTGCACATATAAACCTTCCTCTTGAATCACTCTATCTACTGCTAAAAACCATTTTAAAATCTATTCTGTAGTTTTAAAGATCTAAGGATACATACACAGAGAGGGACAGATAGCAGGCAGTGACTGTTCAACACTATGTATAAATAAAATGATTACAAAATCATAACTTTGCTGGCAGTGGGGCAAGTCCCAAAAATCATAATATTATGAAAATTTTATTAAAATTACCTTTAATATGCCTCGTATGTGCATTTTTGCAATCATTTCAGCAGTAAATAACAAGGTGACACAGCAATCTACTGCAAAAGTAGCTGTTTGAAGTTGAGGATATTTCTCAAAGGACTTGGGTGTGTTTAGTGAAACAGACAGCAAACTTAACAGAGCACATGATCGTAGGATTCGCCTAACCCATAGCTGTTAAAAAAAAGATGATATTATTGATACAAAACATTAGCTCATTGATAGTCATTCCTGCTGAAAATTCTTTAGGAAAACAGTGTTTAGCTTTAACATACCTTGTTCACCCATTCTATGTCAGCACTTTCATTTAATGACTCTTCTGGACCATAATCCGCAAGGACCGGTTCTCCCTTTAAGCTCTGTTTTCGCCCTAACATTTTTATACGTTTGAAGATAATTTTTGAAAGAAAATCGATACAAATAACACGGAAAGTTAAAGTAAATATTGCGACAATATCTGCGGGATCTCGATAAAACAAATTCCGTGAGCATTCTGAAAGGTTGATTGCATTTTACGGATAATTGTAATGTGTTATTTTAATTCTTTCTTTGCAGCGTTAATATCAAGAGAAATATGAGAATCAGCGCATATGAACAAAAATTTGATAGTATTGAAGATAATAGACTTTCTGCTATTTCAGTATTTTCTTCGCTAGGATGTTATCGTCAATATTAACATTAGACACAATAATTTTGACTTCAAATACATGTACATCTACTCTCAGTTTTGTTAATTTATAGTTTTCTCAGATTTTCAGAAAATTCCTTTTTTATAATTTTATTTACACGCACTGGCTGTCAGTTCCACAAACGTCAGTTCGGTCAATTAATTTCACAGATTAGATAGAATATCCAAGACTCAAATTGAGCGTTTTTCCCTTGCCGGCACGGCGGTGGCTCCGGCGCCGAGTGGTGGCCCGTTT
Organism: Acrobasis suavella; assembly: GCA_943193695.1. Taxonomy (NCBI): domain Eukaryota; kingdom Metazoa; phylum Arthropoda; class Insecta; order Lepidoptera; family Pyralidae; genus Acrobasis; species Acrobasis suavella. Next base: position 13,865,511 of record OW971929.1, read on the forward strand.
TTCCACTTGCATGGGATGCATTTTTGAAATCACTTGTCACATGACATTACGAATGGTTTGCGCGAGCTTTTCCAAACGCAACGAGTGGTCGGTCTCGACCACTCGTAATTTTGATATTTGTGGCGTAGACATGTCAAAGCTTAGAGCAACACGGAAGGGAGTAGCCATTCGCAGATTTCCCCTCTGTCGAAGACGTCGAAGTACAAGCCCAAACGGCCATACGCATTTAATAAAACTAGTTGCACTCGGATTTCTTACTAGACCGAATCCAGTCGCGCAAGTGAACGCTGTCATACTAAAAATGCCGAATTGCTCAGTTTTTTGCTACAAAAAGAAGTTTGGGACAGCAAACTTACAAAAAGAATGGTGTAACATTTCATATGTAAGTAAATCTTAAACGTAATGATGTTATTTAATTACATTTAGACACCTAATTCGAATATTTTATTATAATTTTATTGTTGGATTTGTTTACTAACATTGAGTACGCTCTCTCAATTCTCTCATCATACAAATTTCAGGTCGGTCGAGCGATAAATCCGACTTCTCGCTGTGATGCTACCTTTACATACTATTCAAATGTCGATTTGGGTGGCGGGCGGCGCAATATAACTGTGTTAAATAAGTTGTTGTCAGGGTTTTTAACCTCCGACGCAAAATATTGTTACAAATTTGACGCTAACGTCTGTTGGTCTGTCTGTTTGTCTATGTATCTGTATGTGGCATCGTACTCGTAGCTCTCGAACGGATGAACCGATTTCAATGCAGTTTTTTTTAGGAGAAGTAAGTTCTCTTGCGGTGCATCTTAGCTTTCTCTCTCTCATCTCTCATCTCAGCGTTTTCCGAGTTGCGTCCTCAGCTGCAATGCTGAGATGCCCGGGGTCCGCTTTCCGACTTTTTCTTCTCAACTTTGCACGGTCTTGAGCATCCTTGGTTGTAAGACGATTAGCACGCATATCATCTTTGACGACGTCAAGCCAGCACTTCTTCGGTCTACCCCGCCTGCCGGGCCCCGGCGGAGGCGGCATGGCTATACATTTGTTTCCCACGTAGCTTGCCGGCTTTCGTAGGATGTGACCGTACCAGCGTAGGCGACTTTCCTGCAGTTTGTCCGCTATGTCACGGACATGAAGACTGCCGCGGATGCAGGTGTTTCTAACACGATCTCTCCGTGACACTCCGCATATCCAACGCAGCATTTGCATCTCCGTGACACGCAACTCCTGCTTGACTGTATTCGTCTTTCAGGTCGGCTAGGTCGGCTTCCAGTTGTTTATCAATGAGATCCATTTGTAACCTTGCCTTTTGTTGCGCTGCTTCCAATTGCAACCTTTTGCGTCTCGCTTCAAAAGAAGATGACGCGGAAACCCGTCGCGTTGTGGAGTACTCTGATGCAGCATCCTGTGATTGCAGCAGTGGCTGAGCCGGCTGCAACACGCCCATAACAGAACTCGACGCTTCCATTGCACTTGGAGAAACTCGTTTTTCTCCCAATGTAGTTGCTACACTGCAATCCATTATAACCACTTGCGGATCACAGGCAGCTTGTTCCGTTTGCTGTTCTCGCTCATGTCGCGCGGCGCCCCGGGTGCCTACCATTACTTTCGCTGGTTTAACTAAGTTAAATCCGGCCGAATGGACCAGAAATGTACTTGATGTTTAAATAAGTAGCAAGAAAAACACCGGGACGCCGATAAACTTTATATTTCGGAACTTTAAAAACGAGTTATTTTACAATTGAAAACAGCAGCCAAAAACTTTTTTCCATACCAAAAAACAATTGACAATCAATACAAGAAAACTTTTGACTTTAGAACATTTTGACATTCAAAAAGGCGGGAAGATTATTCCACAAACAATGACATTTACAATGTGCCAGTTTCACACTCTCTCCTGATGACAGCTACACATGTGTCTATTAAAATAGGTACAATAAAAATAATAAATTGAGCGCGTCGCTAACACAGGCTTCGATGGGCACTCCATCGGCTCCGACAGCTTTCCGGTCCTTCATGCAGCGAAGAGCTGAGTGGACTTCCTCAGGCGTTATTGGTGGCCTTGATTTGGAGGGAGGTCCGGTGGCTGCACCTCTTTATGCTGCTGGTTCAGTAGCTCGTGAAAATACGAGCGCCATCTCTCCTTCACCGCGAGGTCTTCGCATAAAAGGTTGCCGTTAGGGTCTTTAACACAGCGGCACTAGGAGATATCCTGTGCCGCTTTGACCCTGGAACGTGCCAACTTATAGATAAGCTTCAGCCCCTCAGGCGACTCCAATCTATCGTACAATGGCTGTACGTGGTTACGCCTGGCCCGGGCAACGGCTTTCTTAGTGGCCCGTTTTGCAACCCTGTATGCGTCGTGGTCTTCAGGAGATCCGGACGCTTGCCACGTTTTAAAGAGTGCTTTCTTCACCCTTGTCTCCCTTTGGACTGTGTCGTTCCACCACCAAGTTTCCTTGTCACACTTGCGTCCACCCTTTGACATACCCAGCACTGCCTTCGCTGCACCAGTGATAGCTCCCTGACGCGGTGCATCTTAGCTTTGTTTTAATGAAAATCAGGACTTTCTCTAGCAAATTTTAGATGGCGCTACGGATATAAAATCGTATAGGTAGTTCCGCTGCTTATCACTAGATAGCGTTCTTGAGAGTTGGGGGTTTTAATTTGCCTAGCAAAAATTTGTATTTATATGAACTACTTATTTAGTGTATTTAGTATACACCGTTATTTAAAAAAAAAACAATATTGACTCTGACCGTAAAACTGAACTAATATCTTCATGGAACATAAGTCGTAAGATGAAAATTATATCTACGTATTTTCATACAAAGTGACTCACTTCGAGCGAACTAATTAGAGGTCTTAAACTTTGTTTTTATAATTTATTATCTGTTCTTTTTGGAATGTTGTTCAGTTTCATGTTCCGATTCCACATTTCTTTTTATTTTTGAAATAAAATATAACGGAGTAGTAATACATATTCAAATAAAAATAGACTCATGGTAGCCGACTTCACGGACACCGATGGAAAAAATCTGTAAATACTTATCGTTTTTTTTTTTTCAATAACAAGCGACCCTGGGTTCCTAAAAGGACAAGTGTTATATGCTCAACTCTTTTCTAGACATCTGATTGGCAAGTCCTTACTAACAAAAGGAGATGATAAGTAGAGAATTCAATACCAAGTTTAATACCAGACTGCATTTGTGTCGGAAGTGTAATGAGTGCCTTCGATATATAATCTTAATCTATCTATATATATGTAAAAGCGAAAATCACTCACTCACTCATCACAAAATATCGAAAACTACTTAGCCAATGAAAATGAAATTTGGCGAGGAGGTAGATTGTGACTAGGAGACGTCCGCTAAGAAAGGATTTTCGGAAATTCCATCCCTAAGTTATAAATTAAAATTAGAAACATTTTCGACATCTAAGCGGACGAAGTCGCGGGTCAAAGCTAGTAATTTTATATTTATTACTTTATATAGCTTTCGAATTATAGAAATGTATTTCAATGTTATGTTTATTCTAGAGCCATCCATTACCCGTTGAACCATCTTATAAGACTGTTAGGGTTAGCATTGCAGTTCAGCTACGCCTAACTTGTTGACTTTTCTAGGTGAATCATCATCTCGACAACTAATAAAATATACGATATTTTATACTTATAATGTGTCATTTCGTTACCTTTGTTCCTTCTTCCCTCATTTCGTAATTTATCGATATTGCTGTGTCGATAGTGCCAGTCTAGCCCTATTGTAAATGTTTAAAAAAAGCCGTCGTAGTTCCTATTTATAAATCCGGTGACAAAGAGCAAGTTTCAAACTATAGACCTATTTCATTATTGCCTTCGATATCAAAAATATTAGAGAAAATTATAAACAAAAGGCTTATTCCTTATTTGGAAAAGTACAATTTACTATCGGAAGTGCAGTATGGTTTTAGGTCTAAGTTATCAACAGCGGATGCTGTTCATAGTCTAACCGATTATTTAGTACAGGAACTCGATAGTGGCAAACAAACAATTGGAATATTCCTTGACCTTGCAAAAGCATTTGACACAATTTCCATTCCCATTTTATTGCACAAGCTAGAAAACATAGGGATAAGAGGAAATGAGCTTAAACTTTTTGCAAATTATTTGGACGAACGTACTCAGTGCGTCAAAATAGACAATATCATTAGTTCTGACCAAAAAATTAGCTGTTTTGGAGTTCCCCAGGGAAGTATTTTAGGCCCTACCTTGTTTTTAATTTACATCAACGACCTATGTAATCTGAATCTACAAGGGGGGAAAATAATTTCGTATGCCGACGACACAGCTCTTTTATTTTCTGCTAACTCAGTTGATGAAGTCTTTAAACTTGCGCAACAAAGTTTTAATGTTGTAAATAATTGGCTTCAGCAGCATCTACTAACTTTAAACACTGAAAAGACGAATTTTATTCAGTTTTCCATGCGCCATTTGCACTCATCTCATTCTAACACAAAAATGTATGCACATCACTGCACAAACCCTGCAACTAACACGTGTCAGTGCCCAGTTATTTCTAGCACCGACAAAACAAAATATTTGGGTATTGTACTTGACAAAACACTTTCTTTCAAGCATCACATTGAAATCTTAAATGGCAGAATCCGTAAGTTAATATTTGTCTTCAAAAAATTACGCTCTATTGCGGACTCAAAAACAATCAGGCAAGTTTATTTTGCCCTTTGTCAGTCAGTATTAACTTATTGTATTACGTCATGGGGTGGCACAGCTAAAACATCCCTACTAACTATTGAAAGAGCTCAGCGAGCCATTCTTAAGGTGTCTACTTTCCGCCCTTTCCTTTTTCCCACAGACCTGCTCTATCAATCCTGTAAGGTATTAACAGTTAGACAATTATTTATATTAAGCACAATCCTCAAACAGCACGCCGCACTGCCATTCAGCACTCAACTAACGAACAAAAGACGGAAAGATATTGTTTGCACAAATAATGTTCAAACAAAGCACGCCTTCTCCTCTCGATTTTTTCTATTCCTTGGCCCACTTCTCTACAATAGACTTAATAAAAAACTAGGTTTTCATCCCCTCACTTATAGTACTACTAAGAAAATTCTTCAAGAAGCCCTACTTAATATGTCTTACGAAGAAACAGAGGAATTGCTAATGGTTTTAAAATAATAAGCGTTTCGTTTGTTTATAATAGGTATATATTTTTTTTTTTTTTTATATTTTCTTTTTATTTTTTCCTAACGTTTTTAATATCATTGTAAGTGTAATTGTTTATTAAGTTTATTATGAGCATATAATACGTGTAACGCCTGAAATACAGGATGATTTTCATCCTAGCTCAGGTACCTTTAGATTATAATATATATCCTTAATGTATCAATAATGTGTTCCTTTTAAAATGTCTAGCACCTAATTATTTGAATAAAGATGTTTTTTTTTTTTTTTATTGACATCGATACGTACACAAAAATGTATGGAGATGTGCAAGATTTATTGATGTATTGTTTAATTTTGTATGTATTGTAGTCGTTGTTTATGTGAGCCTGCGGAATTGCACTAGTGTGCGCATTTCCCCCCGCAAAATATGCCAGACAGATTTGAATGATAATTGATCGCAAAGAATACTCCCTTCCGTGAAGTTCCGTGTTGCTCTTAATTGTCAAAGAAACCTTTCATGGAGTTCCGATTTGTGGCCTGCACTGCCACTCCTTTTATACTTGTATTTTGTATGTACATATATTTTGTATGAATAAGTTGTAAATATTGTAAATTTTCATGAATCGCAACATACAAGCGGACATACATTCTTTTACATGTATATAAATATATTGTCATTTATGAAAGACCGCTGCGCGCATGCGTGGCCATCAACCGTTTTTATGAAGACGGTGTCGCCACGCCTGACGTGCGGCGGCTAGTCGAGTTACTATTCTTTGCTTTCGCTTTTTGTTTTTAAATTTTCCTGTGATAAATAAATTTGAATAGGGAATTGTTAAAACTTTTGCAGAGCATCTCGTATCCATAACTCCGATTACATCATTCACCTTCTGTATATATAACATTTGTTTGTGCTAGTGTGAAGTGTACATAAATAAACTGTAAATAGTGATCTCCTTCTTTTCCTTCCTTCCTGTGTACATAGCTTACGCTTAGCACCACATTGAACACATTTGATCCTGCGCTTGGCTTAGTCTTTATCTCAACGCGCTTCATTGGTGACCCACATTGAACACAGAAATGAGTGATTCGGAGAGCGGAGATAGCCAAAAAGACAAAATGGCGCTGAAGCCATTTCGAGTCGGCGTAAAGGTACGCCTTTTTACGCCAAAAAACCGGCCCTTTGGTTCGCGCAGCTTGAAGGCCAATTTCAGCTGGCCAATATCACCGCAGACGGAACCAAATTTTTCTATGCTATTGGGCAACTGGCAGCACAGTACGCCGCTGAGGTTGAGGACATCATCACCTCCCCACCGTTGACCAATAAATATGATAAACTGAAGATCGAGCTCATCAAGAGGTTGTCGGCATCTCGTGAGAAGAAATTGAAACAGCTTATGGACCATGAGCAGTTAGGAGACCGCAAACCATCAGCATTCCTGCGTTACCTACAGAACTTGGCTGGCCCTGGTGTTCCTGAGGAATTTTTTAGGACAATTTGGACGAGCCGACTGCCATCTGGGACCCAGACAATCATAGATTCCCAGCAGCGAGCAAGCCTGGATGAGCTAGCTGAGTTAGCAGACCGTGTCCATGACGTTGTCTCACCGTGTCAGGTTGCTTCGACTTCGAGAGAAACTTCATCTAGTAGGAGCAGTGAGACAGTGGAAAACCGGATCGCTGAGCTCACTAAACAAGTCGCAGCCCTCACAACGAAAATCAACCAGATGCCGGGAAGAGACATCCGTCGTCGATCAGTCAACCGCAACCAAAGCCGTTCCCGGTCACGAGCGAGATCCCAGTCCAACTACAGGAAGTACCCAAATTGTTGGTATCATGCCAAGTTTGGTTATAAGGCGGATAAATGCATCAAGCCGTGTGACTTTGGTTCGGGAAACGTAACGAGCAATCGGTAATGGCGGCCGACGATTGCGTGAATAGTGGTCGCTTGTTTGTGACCGACAGAAAGACTAAATTGCAGTTTTTGGTAGACACGGGAAGTGATCTATGTGTATTTCCCCGTATTTATTGTAAAGAGCGCCGGGCTCGTACTGATTATAATTTGTGTGCGGCTAACGGCACGACCATAGCAACTTACGGGCACGTAAACTTGTTATTAAACCTAGAATTGCGTCGTGACTTTGCTTGGTCATTTATTGTTGCCGATGTAACAAAGCCGATTTTAGGTGTTGATTTTTTGTCATTTTATAATTTGATGGTAGATTGCAGGACCCAGCGACTAATCGACAATAGCACTAGTCTGTCGACTGTGGCTTCGCTTGCACGTCCGTCGGATATCATTTCTTCGGTCAAATCCGTAACTGGTAAGTCCGATTACCTTGATATATTACGACAATTTCCTGACATCACACGCCCACACGGTACACACCGCACACCTAAACACAATACAGTACCCCACATACGCACTACACCCGGCCCGCCTGTTTATTGTACACCCCGAAGATTAGCCCCAGACAAATTAAAAATAGCTAAAGAGGAGTTTGCGTCTATGCTGCATAGTGGCATAGCCAGACCCTCTGAGTCTTCCTGGGCCTCTCCTCTTCATCTTGTTCCTAAAAAGAACAATGGTTGGCGTCCCTGCGGGGACTATAGAATGCTTAATGCGAGGACTGTTCCGGACAGGTATCCCATTCGCCACATCCAGGACTTCTCTCACAGCCTTTAAGGATGCAAGATCTTCACCACTATCGACCTGACGAAGGCGTATCATCAAATCCCAGTTAAAGCAGACGATATTCACAAAACAGCCATTTCAACGCCGTTCGGATTGTACGAATTGCCGTACATGACTTTTGGTTTACGTAACGCCGGTCAAACTTTTTAGCGTTTTGTGGATGAGATGGTGCGGGACTTGGATTTCTGTTTTCCCTATCTGGATGATTTTCTGGTCTTCTCCAGGACTCCAGAAGAGCACAAAGAACACCTTCGCACTCTATTTTCCAGGCTGCAGGAGTATGGCATCGTAATAAACTTTTCGAAGTGCGTTTTTGGCGCCTCGGAGATAGTTTTCTTAGCATATCTCATTTCAGCTGAAGGTACAAAGCCCCTCCCTGCAAAGGTTGATGCTATAAAAGACCTTCCTGTGCCTAAAACAGTGCGCGAGCTTCGTCGGTTCCTAGGGATGATTAATTTCTACCGAAGATTCATTCCTGGTGCAGCTGTCCAACAAGCTCCCCTAAATGCACTTTTAGAAGGTTCTGTAAAAGGCTCGCACCCGGTGTATTTTTCATCAATAGAGAGCGAAGCCTTTGAAAACTGCAAGAAAGGTCTATGCCAGGCAGCCCTTCTTGCACACCCAGATTGCAACGCCAAACTTGCAGTCGTGACAGACGCGTCCGACAACGCTATTGGAGCAGCGCTGCAGCAATTCAAGGAGGATCAATGATGGCAGCCTCTCGCTTTCTTCTCTAGAAAGCTGAGTCCAGCGCAGAATAAGTATTCTCCCTACGATCGTGAGTTACTAGCGATTTATGAAGCAATCAAATACTTCCGGCATATGGTCGAAGCTAGAGACTTCATAGTATATACCGACCATAAACCCCTATCATTCGCGTTCCATTCACGTAAAGAGAACTGCTCACCTCGTCAGTTTCGACACTTGGATTTTATCCCCAATTTACGACTGACATCCGGCACATAGCAGGTAAGGACAACGTCGTGGCCGATACCCTTTCGAGGATTGAAGAGATCGTACAGCCTGTTGATCTGAATCAATTAGCGGACGCTCAAACTTCAGATCCTGAACTGCGACTTCTCCTTGAAAACACCACGTCATTGCTTTGCACGTTTTGCATTTGAAGAAAGAGACGGGAACGTGAGACCTTACGTCCCAAAGATAATATCGTCGGCAGGTATTTGACTGTCTGCATTCCCTTAGTCATCCAGGGGTGAATGCTTCCCTAAAATTAGTCACGGATCAGTATGTGTGGCCAGGAATCAGAAAAGACTGCCGAGAATGGACCAAAAGTTGCCTTGCTTGTCAGCGATCAAAGGTCACTCGACACGTCTCATCTCCATTAGGTTCTTTCTATCTTCCAAGTGCAAGGTTTGCCCACATTCACATAGATCTGATTGGCCCACTTCCTTTATGCCAAGGTTATAGGTACTGCCTCACAGCTATTGACAGATTCACGCGATGGCCTGAGGTAATACCACTCCAAGAAATCACTGCTGAAGTCGTTGCTAAGGCCTTACTACATGGTTGGATTTCTAGGTTTGGCTGTCCTATTAGTATTGTCACCGATAGGGGCAGCCAATTTGAGTCTGCCTTATTCAAAAGTCTCTCTCATCTGGTAGGCTTTCAACACAAACGTACAACGGCCTACCATCCGTCTTGTAATGGCCTTATCAAGAGGTTCCATCGACAGTTAAAAGCTGCGATTGTCTGTCATTCCAGCTCAAATTGGGTCGATTCACTTCCTCTAGTTTTACTAGGTATCAGGAGCTCTTTTAAGAAAGACCTTTCGTCTTCGTCAGCTGAACTCACCTATGGCGAACCTCTGAGACTCCCTGGTGAATTTTTCCAACCTAGTAAAGAAGATTCCACTGACTTAACTGATTACTTGTCACGTCTTAGGTCGTTTGTAGGTAATATCAGACCTACACCAGCTTCTCGACACGGCAAGCAATCGGTTTTCATTTTCAAGGACCTTGCAACTGCTACACATATATTTCTACGTGATGACACTGTTCGTGGGTCTCTTACTCCTGCATATTCTGGACCTCACGAAGTGTTAGAGAGAGGGGACAAGAATTTCAAAATATTAATTCGTTGTAACTCGGTTACGGTATCGATAGACTGCATTAAGCCGGCCTACATATTTTGTGACACAAACACCACACATGCCACCCCATCACATTCTAACACACGTACACTCACCCCAGTTACGCCGTCATTACCTCACGATACACTCCCTAAACCCCAAAGAAATGATATCCTACGGACACGTTCAGGTCGTGTTGTGCGGTTTCCTAGGCATCTATTATCGCCTTTGACGGTCTCTGGAGGGGGGTGATGTGGCCTGCACTGCCACTCATATACTTGTATTTTGTATGTACATATATTTTGTATGAATAAGTTATATTGTAAATTTTCATAAATCGCAACATACAAGCGGACATGCATTCTTTTACATGTATATAAATATATTGTCATTTATGAAAGACCGCTGCGCGCATGCGTGGCCATCAACCGTTTTTATGAAGACGGTGTCGCCACGCCTGACGTGCGGCGGCTAGTCGAGTTACTATTTTTTGCTTTCGCTTTTTGTTTTAAAATTTTCCTGTGATTAATAAATTTTAATAGGGAATTGTAAAAACTTTTGCAGAGCATTTCGTATCCATAACTCCGATTACATCAATCACCTTCTGTATATATAACATTTGTTTGTGCTAGTGTGAAGTGTACATAAATAAACTGTAAATAGTGATCTCCTTCTTTTCCTTCCTTCCTGTGAACATAACTTACGCTTACCCATAACATTTGATCCTGCGCTTGGCTTAGTCTTTATCCCAACGCGCTTCAGATTCATGCTACCTTTTTATTCACGATGAAATTCTTACAAAGCCATAGACATATTTTCGATGTTTTCTGCGTAAAACCATATCGTTTTTAGCCGACACGATGGTTCAAAAATACGGTCGAGTGGTTTTTTACGCGGGCGGTAAATTGAAAAGTACGTTTTGTTTTTCGGTGGGTCCTTAAATGAAAAATAGAACTATAGCTGCTATTCACTTGTATGTAACTTGCAGCTTGTTAGTGCCTGTTCACACGGACTTGCCACTTGTCACTGGCACTTGTCACTTGTCAATATACAACGTGCAAGGGTCATAAATCAAACTACGGGCTAGATCGCTATAGTATGATGAAATTAAAACTAGTAGTTCGCCACGAACTTAGACATCACGATTATTATTCGCTTTTTATTGATATACTCGTATGACCAGTGATGATTTGAGAGTGCTGATGAGCAGAGTAAGATCACAATTAAAGAAAAAGCTAAAATAGTGGGATCTACTTATCATCATCAATCAATCAATCATCAATATATATATAAAATCTTGCGTTACTGAGTGACTGACTAACTGACAGACAATGCACAGCCGAAACTACTGGGCGTACGAAGCTGAAATTTGGTATGTATATTCTTTAGGGGGTGTGGAAGAGCACTAAGAGAGCATTTCCAGAAATTGCTATAGAAACGGGTAAAACTGGGTTGCGCTAAGAAGGAGGTTTATGTATTTCGAGAGTGTGGTTGTATGTATGTACTATGTATAATTGTTTGGTAGGTACGCTCTGTGGCCTGAACGGCTTGATGGATTTATACTTGAGAGTTGTCATTAGATTCGTCTTAATTCTGAGTGTGACACTGGGTATATAAAAAGGCAGTCTGGATTTTTTTTTTTTTTAATAATTATTATTTTAATTTTTAGGGTTCCGTAGTACCTACAAGTAACCCTTATAGTTTTGCCATGTCTGTCTGTCTATCTGTTCGTCCGTCGTACGTATTTTCTGGCCTAACAGTTTTTCCGGGTGGTCATAAAAAAATAACCTTAACCTACCTATTTTCCTGCCCTAACAGTCTTTCTAAAGTTATAATTATTTGAAAATATTATTAAAGTAGGTAATATTTGTTTCAGAAATAGTTATACAAGGCTATCGTTACTTCTAAAGATATGTATGCCAGTCAATTTTAGTCCATGTAATATTAGAGACTTGGCCGGTTTATTTTTTATTGAACGATAGCTTCGCTAGCGCGAAGTTCTCCTAGTCTACTTGAACAATCCGGCGTTCGTGTGTATGTATGTTTTTTTCGACGATTACTCGAGTAATTTTGATTGGATAGAATTTTTAAGTTCGATCATGAGCCAAATCGGTCAAGGGGTTGCTGAGATATGTGGTTCGCAAGTTCACAGTTCGGGGGCGAACTATTAGATGGCGCATTCCAAAGTTAGAACGCACTATGGTTTTGTTTGCTACATAATCGCGGACATTTTTATGAATATTTCAAAAACTACTTAACCGATTTTGATGCCCAAATCTATTAATATCTCCTACATGCCTACCAAATTTCATCAAAATCGGATCATTGAATTGGCAGTTATCGCGGTACAAACATACATACATACTATGTGTTTTCACCCCATCTCGATTTAGAGATCTCGCTCGCTTCGCTCGCTCGGTCAATAACAGTGAACAAGCAAGAAAAACAAGCGACATTCCCATACTAATTGCCTGAGCAGCTGCATTTAGCTTTTTGACTGTTATTTTAATTTCATTATACTATAGTGATTCAGTCTAGCGCAGGTGGTTCCTTTCCATGTTGTATATACCGGGCTGTAGACATAGCGTGCTTAATGATATTTTATATATTTTTAACAGACTTTAAAATATAAGAACGAGGTTATAAATCCGTTGTAATCTTTTTTTATAAAATGCGGCGGCGCGGCGCGTATGACGGCGGGAGGCATCGCCGTGCCCGGGCTGCTGCCGGCTTGTGGAAAAGCGTGCCATACAAGTATACAACTTGATTTTTGTCATCGCCGTCGCCGTCGCCGCTGCCGTATCGGGTAGTAGAAAACGTCTAATGTCTGTTGTCATAGCAACGCGTTTCCTACGAAAAAAAGCATAAAAACAAACAAAAAACCTCAAATCAATTAAAGTTTAATTTTTTTGAAATTAACTTTTTTGCATTTATTTCTGATTATTAAGTGTACAGTGGATAACCAGTCAAAATGTTTATTTATATGAGTAAAAAGGTAATTTTAAACCTTTGCAATTTCATCAATATTTTGACGTCGTTCACAAATTTCCGGCAGCATTTTCCGAGATGGTTTACATTATAGAAAAAAATTACGTTTACATATCATGAATATAATACACACCAGTGCAAAGCCAGGATGCTATTTATTTTAATAAAATAGATTGGTAGTCTCTGGTGTGTACGTCCATGTGTCAATACTCAATCCTCTTGTTGTACATTTTAGGGTTCCGTTCCCAAAGGGTAAAAACCGGACCCTATTACTAAGACACCGCTCTCCATCTGTCTGTCTGTCACCAAGCTGTATCTCATGAACTGTGATAACTAGACATTTAAAACTTTCACAGATGATGTATTTCTGTTGCCGCTGTAACAAATACTAAAAACAGATTTTTTTTTGTCTAAAATTTTCATTTGCGATCAGCGGTGTTTCGCTTTAAGCAAATTTGTTGAGGATTGTTGTGACTTTTTGAGTGGGTCCTCCAGCGAGAGCCTCTACTCATCATTCAGTAACAGTATGTCTTTCTTTTTAAGTCACTTCTGGTAAGAGCATGTTGTCAGCCCGGCAGCCAGTTCATTAGGGTGGACCTCCAGTTTCCCCTTGTACATATCAGACGCCTTAAGTATTTCTTCCTTAACTGTGTTCATCTGTAATTGTTGACTTATTTCAGCGTTAGTAACCGGCCAAGGCACAGCAGATATTGTTCTTAGGATTACATTCTTCATTCTCTGCAAAACTGACATGTTTGAATTGCTACAACTTCCCCAGAGCTGTATGCCGTATGTCCATATCAGCTTCAGGATTGCTTTGTATATCAAAAGTTACGACCAATCAGCCAGTGTAGATTTTTTGACCTAATGTTCAATTTCTCTCTTTTATTTTTGACATGGTTCTTCCACGTTAGCCGCCTGTCAAGGTGCAGCCCCAGGTATTTAACATTTTCTTGATGTGGCAGAGTTGTGTTGTCAAGTTATACCGGTGGACAGTCCTCCTTGCGCAGGGTAAAGGTGACATGTACTGACTTGGTTGCGCTAGCCTTTATTCTCCATTTTTGAAGCCATTTAGATATGGTATCAAGTCCTCTCTGCAGCATCTGCGATGCGACAGCAGGATCTGCATTGCTTGCCAAGATTGCAGTATCGTCAGCGTATGTGGCAGTGGTCACATCATCCTCCACGGTAAGTCAGCTGTGTAGATGGTATACAGAAATGGGCCTAGCACGAAACCCTGTGGGACTCCAGCTTTGATTTTATACAACTTTGATGTTGAGTCAGCTACTTTGACTTGGAACAGTCGATCTGAGAGGTAAGACTTTAGTAATTCTACATAGCTATGCGGGATATTTATCTTAATTTTGTATAATAAACCTTTGTGCCATGTATCCAGGAATGCTGAGGAGCAGTACTCTTTCCCTTCTAAGCTTTTCCTTATTCTGTCGCAAACTATGTGGACCTGTTCTACAGTGGAGTGTTGAGATCTAAACCCGAACTGGTGTGATGGAATAATGTTGTCTTTTTCGAGAATAGGTTTAAGTCTTTTAAGCAGGAGCTTTTCAAAAACCTTAGACAGTATTGGAAGTAAGCTTATGGGTCTATAAGAGGATACTTCATGTATTGGTTTGCCGGGTTTATGTATCATAAGGATATGTGATACCTTCCATAGCATTGGGAAATGTTGTACTCTTAGAATACCGTTAAACAATGTTGTTAGGAACACTACAGCCTTTTTTGGCAATTGCCTTAATATTTCCTTTGTAATAAGGTCAAACCCCAAGCTTTTTTGTCTTTTAGTTTTTTGACAATACTCCATACTTCACGAACTGTAGCTGGAGGGGGTGGCGGTGACATTTGATAGTCTTGTGAGAGGAGCTTCTCCACCACCAGCTCAGACTCTTTATCGGTTGATGGATTAAGGTAGAAAACTTTAGAGAGATGTTCTGCAAAGGTGCTTTTTCTTGGGCTGTTCTTGCCCAGCCACTTTCTTTCTTGACCTGTGGCACCGCTGTCGTAGTTTTTTGTAAACTTCCACAATTACTAGTTTGTGTTTGCAGTTGGAGTTAGGGATTCCATCTGTGCAGCTAGACTATTGATATGCCACTCGCTCAGTGATTCTTTCAGCTTTTGACATGTGCTGTAGAAATTGAGTCTATCTTCATCCAATCTGCTTAAGTGCCAAACCCTTCGCAGTCTTCTTTTTTCCAACACTTCATTTTTAATCTGAAGTGGATAGTCAATAGGTTTGACTGATTTTGATTTGGGTGGAGTGTTTAGCCAACATGACTCCTGGATCAGTCTTGTTATGTGTTCAGTCGCATTGTCTATATCTTCAGCTGTTCAATATTCTCTGTAATATAATTTCCAAAGGATTCCCAGTAGTATTTTTGTTATAAAGAGTCATGGGTTCTGTAGTTTCTATCAGACATGAGCTCACTGTGAGTAGTACTGGAGTGTGGCCAGATGAGCTATCATAGCAAGACTCCACTTTAAAGTATTCTCTGGTTAGACCTTTGGCAATAAAGAAGTCTATCAAATCAGGTAGCCTGTTTGCCTGGCTTGGCCAATGTGTAGGTTCAGCAGTAAAGCTGTTATTAGTACTCATTGCAGTTTTGAGTTGTCTGCCTCGTGGGGAAGTGAGTCTAGATCCCCAATATGTGTGTTTTGCGTTCCAGTCCCCGCCTACAATGAATCGATTTCCGAGCGTGCTGAAGAAATTTAAAAACATTGAGTCACTTATTGAATGCCTTGGAGGGCAATAGATTGCTGATATGTTGAAATAGCCTGTTTGGTCTTCTACAGCAATAGTCGTTGCTTGTATCTGATCTGTTTTGTACTCAGGCATTAGGTGATGTTTTACAGTCCTTTTCACAATAATAGCTGACCCGGCGTGTGTTGTCCCATCTGGGTGTTGGGTAAAGTAGCAAAGGTAATATTTGAAATGTAATTGGGTATTATTGGTACAATGGGCTTCTGAGATAAGTAGTATGTCTAGTTTGTGTTCATTCATAAACAGCTCAGCTTCATGTTTACTAGACTGCAGGCCACATATGTTGAGAGTCGCTAGTCGCAGTGAAATCACTGGGAAAGCTTGTCGACAAGTTTAGCTATGAGACTCATTAGAGTGCTCATTTGTTGTAAGATAAGGTCAAACTTTTCACTTTGTTTTAAGAGTATGTATTCGAGTGTTACTTTAGTTGAGGTTTCTTCTGAGATATTAGTGTTCTGTTTTTCGGTTCTTGTAGTGTTTTGTTTAGTTGTTAAAAACAGAATAAACGAAATATTTTCGGGGGACATTATCAATAAAACAATACGTTTGTTGTATGGGAATACAACAAACATATTTTTTTATTGATTATGGTACAGAACCCTTCATGTGCGAGTCTAACTTGCACTTAACTTGTTATTCCATGTTGTTTGACTTATATGCACCACACACTAGCTTTGATTTGATCATTGCTGGGAACTATTATAGAAAAAGTAGGCACACACATAAAACTTGAAATCTGCAAAATATTTATTTCAGGACTTTCGATTCATATGATAATTTAAATTTCAGATAGCTATACCCAAGCAATCAAATGTCACTTGTTTGGCATGGAACCACTCTTCTGGATACATTGCAGTAGGCGGTGAAGATGGCATGCTCAAAGTTTTGAAGCTAGAATCTGGTAAGTTTCCAAAACCCATGAGTATTTATTGGGCTATTCATGGCTCTTCATCATCATCATTTCAGCCGCATAACGTCCACTGCTGGACATAGGCCTCTCTCAAGGATTTCCAAAATGATCGATCAAGAGTAGCTTGCATTCAGTGCTTTCCTGCGACCTTGGTCAGGTCATTTCACCACCTTGTGGGTGGGTGTCCTATGCTTCGGTTGCCAGCACGCGGTCACCATTTCAGAACCTTTTTGCCCCAACGGCCATTGGTTCGTCGCGCTATGTGTTCAGCCCACTGCCACTTCAATGACCTAATCCGCTGTCCTATGTCAGTGACTTTTGTTCTCCTATGAATTTCCTCATTTCTGATTCAATCATGTAGGTAAACACCGAGCATAGCCCTCTCCATATAGCGCGTTATCAAGCCATTACTGGTAACATACATTGATCGTAGACTTTAGTCTTGAGGCATAGAGGTATTTTGGACGAGAAGACACTGCGTAGTTTCCCGAACACTGCCCAGCCGAATCGGATTTGGCAAAAGACTTTCCCCTCGAAGCTGGAACTTCCTACCTATATCAATTGACCCAGGTAGATATGCTGGTCTACAACTTCGAGGGTGGAGCTCCCAACAAACAGGTAGTGGCGCGACATCTATAAGTCATCAAGTCATTACTGGTAATAAACATTGGTTGTAGACTTTAGTTTAGAGGCATAGAGGTATTTTGGACTAGAAGACACTGCATAGCTTCCCAAACGCTGCCCAGCCGAGTCGGATTTGTAGAAGGACCTCTTCCTCAAAGCAGGAACTTCCTGCTTGAATCAATGGACCCAGGTAGATATACTGGTCTACAACTTCAAGGGTGGAGCTCCCAACACAAACAGATAGTGGCGCCACATGGGCATTCGACATTACTTTCGTTTTGTCCGATTCGTGATGACCCTGGAAAACAACCTAAATACATGATTAGAAGCATGATAGGCCTTAGCTCTTCAATAGGCTGTTATCAGGTATAACAGGGCCCTTTTTGTATAACAGGACCACCACGACGCTGCGCTGTTCCACGATTCTGTCGTAACGCCCTCGAGTAGAACAGAATTAAAGAGCCTCTAAAGGATAGTACCGGGCGGAGTTCCGCCTGATTTCAGAAGCTCGGTTGTGATTCCATCCCCGCTTGGCGCCTTGTTGTTTTTCATATCTTTTTGTCTCCTTCCCGGTGATAGATTAGATTACCAGACTCTAGGGATGTCGTGCCCTCGACCACCCTTCAGACTACGGACATACAACCCCACAATGTCCAACCGGGGGTGAGCAGGGTAACAGATTTGCCGGGGGTGGTAACCAGATCCCATCCGGGGATTCTTAGCACCCTCTGGCTCGCCGTTACCATGACCGCTACGAGATAGTATAGTTTCTTTTAAATTTTTTCCTATATCAGTCCACTATTGAACTAGACAGAACTCTGCCACTAAAGCCTGATCTGCCCATATCATCATACTAGTCGGCCGGATTGGTATTGCAGTAAATGGTAAAGTTTATGCACATAGCAAAGTTTCTGCTGTCTGTTCGCTGTTAACTATATCTCCCTTAGTTGTGTCTTACGATACTGGCAGGAAAGGAATGAGGTGTGACAATTCAAATTCTACCCTGCCGACACAATATTGCTAGCAATGTTTTTTTAGGGTTCCGTACCCAAAGGGTAAAAACGAGACCCTATTACTAAGACTTCGCTGTCCATCTGTCTGTCCGTCTGTCACCAGGCTGTGTCTCGTGAACCATGATAGCTAGACAGTTAACATTTTCACAGATGATGTGTTTCTGTTGCCGGTATAATAACAAATACTAAAAACAGAATAAAATAAATATTTAAGGGGGGTTCTCATATAACAAACGCGATTTTTTTTGCCGTTTTTTTGCTTGTAATAATTGACGGCAACAGATAGACGCATGAAATATTCACAGAATATTGTTTTAGATTCCTTTAAATATAAATAATAAAATAAAATAAATATTTAAGGGTTAATACCATATCTATAAAAATCACGTTTGATGTATGTATAGGAGCCCTCCTATGAAACAAACGTGATTATTTACAGATAATGGTATGGAACCTTCGTGCGCGAGTCCTACTAGCACTTGGCTGGTAATCTTACAAAATATTTCATGTTATTTAAAGGTGGAGGTGGTAATCTCTCAATGAATCTAAGCCTGGAAGGCCACACTGGTCAGCTTTGTGTTGCCATATGGAATGAAGTTTTTCAAAAACTGACCACTAGTGATGAGCATGGAGTTATTATAGTGTGGATGTTATACAAGGTGGGTATTTTAATGAATGATTCTATGTAATGAAATCAAATTATGTATATTGTAAACTGACTGATTTTATAATCTCTGAAACAACGCGACAATTTTCTTCCGCACCCATAACCTATGTCTGTGCTGGGTGCGGTCTATATGTCTCTGCAAGAACGAGTCTGCTTTTGGCGGCTGCCCCATAGGTGATAAGACATTATAATAAATGTCTACACAGTTTGAAAAATTGCCCAAAATTCCTATTTTGGGCATTTTTCAAACTGTCCTCCTGGGCAGTATGATAAAAGAACTATCAAAATAACCAAACTATCCGGGTATTATTATAATGCTTATCACTTCTTGCAGAGACATGTAGACCACCCAGGTCATGACTACATGACCTGGGTGGTCATGTAGTCATGACCTAAGTAGGTAATGGTGCGGCAGGGGTGGCCCTTAGGCCGCGGTATCCTTAGGTTTAAAGTAGCTGTTCATTATTCACAATGCCCGGGTATTTTGAAAGATGCCTTAATTTTTCACTTGGTCCACAACATCTATTATATAACTGACTAAAAAGAAAAGTAAAAGTTTTTGGTGACAGTAACTTTACAACTAAAAAAGCCATTTTATTTTTAGTCGTAAGTTACTGTCATATTTTTTTTACTACTTTTTCAGGGATCTTGGTACGAGGAAATGATAAACAACAGAAACAAGTCAACTGTTACGAGTATGGCTTGGGGTTCAGATGGTCAAAAAATATGTATAGCATATGAGGATGGTAAAGTAATTAAGTTGTTTATAATATATTGTGATAATAACTTGTTATCACAATACTATTAAATACGATTGTGATAACAAGTTAAATAATTGTTTTTATAGTAAACATGTACATAAAGTAATCACGTATTTATCCCTCACGGGGTAGATTGCTCCTAGGGCCTTAAGAGTTAAGGTGGCCCATCCCGGCGGCTCTGTCATCAACGCGAGCATAGTTCCAAAAAGCTTGTTTTTCATCCGGGGCAATACTAGAAAAAAAGAAAACCAAAAAGAGAGAGATAGCGCCTTAGGGCACGGTTTGCACTGTAATCAATGAAATTAGTATTATTATTAACTATCCATCGAACGAACATTTACTATTCATAGGGTGCGGAAATTTCACAAAACTTGTTCCAGGATATACGTTTTTGTCAGTAAGCCTTACAAGTTTGTGAAATACATGTTTTTTATTTAAAATTCACATTACATTTGCGAGGCTTCTATCGAAATATTTATTTTCATTTTTACAATTTATGAGTACTTTATGAACGGTTCAGGTAAAATTTGTGCAAAAAAGCAGATTTTTGGAGGCGTATTATATTGAACTTGTTTTTCCAAATATTCATTTTTTATTTCGATAGAAACCTAGAAATAGTTCACAAGATATCTGTTAGTTCAGAAGTCTTAAATAAAGATCACTTAAAACGCCATAATTACGTACGAGCGTTTGTATGAAAAGTAAGACGGGAAGGCTGCTCTTAAGACCCAAAGGTCACTTTTTGCGTGATAGTACATGCAATGCCTTGTTACTTTTAAGACCTATGTTTTATGATATATGAAGAGGATCTTCTGTAGAAAAGATGCTTGCCCAGCACAGCTTATAACGGTATTTATTGTATAGGTGCCGTGATTGTGGGCTCGGTTGATGGCTCCCGCGTTTGGGGCAAGGACATCAAGGGGCCTGGTCTGGCAGCAGTGCAATGGTCGCCAGACAACTCGCTGCTTTTATTTGCTTTAACTAACGGAGAACTGCACCTGTACGATGATCAAGGAAATTTTACTGTAAGTGTTGGTTAGCTTATTTTATTGACGACTGGGTATTTTATTTACCCGCGGCGATGCTGTCAACTATTTCACGGAAACTTCTCTATCATCGTGAAGTTTCATGAAAAATGATTTTTCTAACAGATGCCGGTTGCTGTCAATGGTGTATCAGGATCTATGGACGTTATTTCAATGGACTGGTACGCCGGTGTTGCTCCCAATAACAGACCAGTCTTGGCAATATGTTACAGAAATGGATTGATACTTCTGATGAAAAACTGTATTGAGGAAGGTACCTAATCTTAATCTCTTTTGTGTATACCTGAAAGAAAGAAGTACTGTGATGATTGAGGGCAGTAACGATAAGTCGCATTTACGTGTATCGCAGTCATGTATGACAACCTTATTTTTATCTTTATTTTTAAATAACTAAAGCTTAAACTGCCATAGTTAGCGAACTGGAGCAATATGTATTTTTTTTGGCAAATATTGTATTTTGGGTTCCGTAGTAAACAAGGAACCCTTATAGTTTCGCCATGTCTGTCTGTACGTCCGAGTTTTAATCAGAGACTATAAGCACTAGAAAGCTGAAATTTGGCATAGAAATGTATATTAATCATGCCGAAAAAGTAATAAAATAAAATATTGAATTTCTTTATTTGGAATAGCTCCCATTCAAGTACCTAAAGTGGTAGTAATTTTTTTTCTCGGCTGACAAAAATATTGTGGGCTTGTGAACACCATTTTTCGATTTAGGGATCAGTTTCTGAAATATATTTTTTTATAGCAAATTTTTGTTATAAACAAATGTCCCCACCCTCTACCTGCTGAACGGTTATATATGGACGCGTGAAATAATTTATATTAAATACTAAATATACTGACAATCCATTTCTTTAGAAATAAAAATACCAGAAGTCCCTATGAGAAAACCAAATTTATGTAATGACAAACATGCAATGACAATCGATACGTTTTTAAAAAAATATAAAAACGTACATTCTTACAAAATACCAACCAGGGTGTTATTAATTAATTCAATGAAAAAGGTCGAATACCTCCCCGTAATTTGGAACACCCTGTAGCTATGTATACTGTGTACAAAATTACAGTTACATTTCACTTCATTATATAAGCAGCCAAACAAAGTATAAAAAAAAAAAGTTTATTTAACACCTAATAACTGCGTTAATTTACAGTGTTTAAGTTTTGAAAGAGGTTTAGTCAAAACGTCAGCAGTCATATGATTGGTGCAAATGTACTTGATCTCTATATACTTGTGAGCTAAACTATCGCGAATGAAATGATGGCGTATATCTATATGTTTGGTGCGCGAATGATACGTGTCGTTAGCTGTCAGTCTAATAGAGCTTTGATTGTCAGAGTAAATGGTGATGGCCTGATCAATGTTAAAAATGGATTTAATGAGAGTGCGGAGATAAATAGCTTCCTTGCAAGCTTCTGAAAGAGCCACGTACTCGGTCTCTGTCGTAGAGAGCGCAACTGTTCTCTGCTTTCGAGCTTCCCAAGACACTGAAGCACCACTCATCATGAAAACATATCCCGTAAATGAGCGACGATCTACTATATTGTTGCCATAATCAGCATCTGCAAAGCCTACTGGATAAGAATTCGGAGATGGCTTTTTTGTAAAAGTCATTTTAAGATTTCTTGTAGCTTTGAGATATCGTAGTACTCTTTTAGCAGCTTTAAAGTGCACCTCCTTCTGCCCATAATACTTGTTGTTGAAAAAAATCGGTTAAAAATGGTCAATTGTGGAGATCAACTCTTCACATCTGCCACTACCCTGGCTTCTGCTGGCGGTTCCGTTAATTTTCAAAAACTAAAAGGAAAAGACAACTACGCGACTTGGTGTTTTTCAATGGAATGTTTCCTAACGGATATGGAACTGTTCGACACAGTAAGTGACAGTTTCATCCTAACTCCAGAAAATTCACGCAAAGATAGCAAGGCTCGAGCAAAGATATGTCTCTCATGCACGGAAACTGTATATCCAGTCATACAAAACGTAAAGACACCAACAGCAAAAGAAACTTGGAAGGCATTGAAAGCTGCTTATGCTGACGCTGGTCTCGTTCGACAAATTACGCTGATGAAAAAATTATTGACAACACAATATGTAGGAAATATGGACAAATATGTTTACTCTATATTAGCTACTCAAGAAGAATTAAGAAGCATTGGAAAAGCAATCGAAGACTCCTTCTTAGCAGTATTGATGCTAACTAATCTTCCGGACAGCTATAGACCTCTTGTGATGGCTCTAGAACATTCTTATAATCAAATCACAGTGGAATCTGTAGTAGCTGCGTTAGTAAAGGAGAGTGGTCGCGATGCCATATCATCTTCTATTTCATCTTCTTCAGAACAGGTTTTGATAGCAAACAAGAAAAGCAAGGTTATGTTTTGTACTTATTGCCGAAAAAAAGGCCATTTGAAGGATGTGTGTAGAAAACTGTCTATAAAAAAGTCTCAAAATTCTGTATTTCAAAATCGAACTAATTACATTTCTGACTTGACTCTTTCGACTTATCTTTTATTTTCCGCGTCCTCATTTGATTCATGGAATTGATCAAGAGAAAAAGATCCATTGCTATGTGTGACACTCATGCCCAGACAATCTTTGACTTGGCCCAAATCCGTTATAGAAAACTTTTGTTTTAATTTAGATTTAAAATTTTCTGTCATATTGTCACAGCTTGAAAGTACAAAAAAATCATCAACAAATATAGCGACAATTAAAATGTTATCACCAGAACGTTTGTGGTAGGTATATACAATGTTCTGTCGGTACTTGTATCATCGATAGACTAGATATTGCCTCACATACCTTTTTATTCCAATGACGTGGAGCTTGTTTAAGTCCATAAATAGACTTTTTTAGAAGACATACTTTAGAGATGTGTTATGAAACCTTCAGGTTGCTCCATATATATTTCTTCTTCAAGATCTCCATTTAAAAATGCGGTTTCCACATCTAGATGCTCAATAGAAAGATTTAATTGAACAGCAAAGGCTAGCAATAGCCTAATCGTCGACAAACGCGTCACTGGAGAGAAAGTTTCATGGTAGTCGATACCACAGACTTGGGTAAAACCTTTGGCAACAAGTCTAGCTTTAAACTTTACTATCTCTCCATTAGTATCTTTTTTTATTTTGTAGACCCATTTGCTTTTAAAAGGCTTTCTATTAGTTGTTTGATCTACTCAAACCCATGTTTCATGTTTAAGAAGTATATTCTGATTCCATAGCATTTAGCCAATTATCTTTATAATTATCCGCCATCGCTTGTTTGTAAGTTTCAGGTTCTGAATCACCTGTTACCATAAACGATGTTGGGTCGAATCTCTCTGGAGGATGACGTTCTCCTCGAGGATATCTAGCTTCAAATGTGACATCGTCAACCCTTGGTGAAGCAATAGAACTTGGCGACAGAGCCTCAGCATCTTCAAAAACTTCACGGTTTTCAGCATATGATTCTGGACTGTTGATATCATTTGAAGCTATTGTGGTCTCCATATTTCTAATATTTTGAACTGGAGTTGAAGGTGTAGATGCAAGTATCGATACCGGTACGATTGACACGTTTTCAGACTGTGACGTTGAAGGTAGGTAGTTTTGATTTTCGACAATAACTACATCATTGAATGTGGTGTCGGTGGGATTACTCAGTTCTTTCGCAGCAACTGGTAATTTGTCTTCTATAAGGACGACATCCCTTGCGACAACAATCGATCTGGGATTCTGAGGATCCACAGGGCGGTAGCCCTTGGTGAAAGAGCAGTATCCAACGAAGATGCAGGTTCGAGTTTTTGAGTCAAGCTTTTTTCGCTTTTCCTTGGGTATGAGCGCATGTGCTTCGCAACCAAAGACTCGGAGATGTGTGAGATTAATTGACTTACCATACCATAACTCGTCAGGAATCTTATTGTTAAGTGCTTGTGTAGGTGAAATATTTTTTAAATAACTAGCTGTGTTTACAGCTTCGCCCCAGTATGCTTTAGGTAATTTTGCTTCTTGGAGCATGCTTTTTCTATAACGGTCCTATTAAGCTTATGTACCGTAATTCGAAGCCTATTATTTGAGAATGGCAACCCTGTTTTTCGTGTGACGTGTCGATATTTCGACTGTTTTACCATCTTTCCAACGGTTGGTGCTGCTTTGCCGACGTCCCCCACCAGGTGCGGCACGCGCGTGGGTGCGGCAGTGCCGAGTTGTGACCATTGGCGTCTTGTTTTTCGTGACGTTCGTACGTATCTTGGAGTGCTCCATCAGATACTCATATTTATACATATTTATTCAGTACATATTTATTCGTAAAATTTATTAAATTGCTATAACGGTGTAACCGTTCGTGTCTTCAAATTTTGGTTGGTGAGTGCTTTTATATAATTATTTTAGCAATTGTTGTGCTCCGACAATGGATTTAAGTATATCATCGTCGTCATCTGACTCTGATGCAAAGGTAGAAGTACCTCCAGCTGTCGTGTTACCCGCAACGTCTCGCAAAAGACAAGCGGGGGAAAAAGTGGCGGCACCAGTGCCGAAAAAGCGTCGTTATAGCGATGCTATCCAGCAGCTATCCGAGCAGGTAAGCGAAATTAAAAATTTGATCGGAAATACTTTCCGCCCTATTCACAATTCTAGCCCGAATAGTGTAGAACTGAACGCGGATGTCAGCCGTGAATTATATTCCTATAATGATGAGCACGAAGCTCCATATGCCCCTGCGCAAGAGGCGATACCGGGGCCAAGCCGCCATTGATTTACCATTTACCACGCCTTTAAAGGAACCTGCCGTGCCCGATGCTTTACCGGCTCATGTCGAAATTATTAAATCTACAACATTTTAACTCTGAGCATTGGTCGAATGTACGTTACTCAGAAGTTCAAAAATTATACTTTTCTCGCCCTGGCTATACAGATTTAGACTCTAATGATGAAATCAAGCCTTATGATAAGTTTAACAACCTCACGCTCACCGAGCGGGGTTTCGCTGCGATAACGCAAGCGCTTATAAAACAAAAAGAGACTGCACAGCGCGGCTTTGAGGAATTGATTTCATGGGTCTCGACTTATGACGAGTTAAACCCTCAGTCCTTACATAGAAAGATTTCAGAGTTATTTATAGAGGGTAGTTTTCAAAAAATTTCTAACGACCTTTTGCAATTAGCTTGTGGCCACCGGGCCGATATTATTCAGCAACGACGAGACAGTATACTTCGTTTAGTTAAAGATAATTTTTTCAAAGATTCTTTAAGACGTATCCCCCCTAGCTGTGAACATCTTTTCCAGAAAGATGTTTTTTCGTCCGCAATAGAGAAAAACGGTGGTGTTTCTAAAACATTCTGGCCGCTCAAAGCGCCAAATCAGTTTAAGCCAGTTACGCGAACTGGTAGTAATTACAAAGTACCTGCGCAAGGTGCTCAAAATTATCATTACTTATTTAATCACAAATATTCTGTTCCGCAGCCTGCGCAAGGCTCTCATTATCCACCCAATTATCAGGGGCGCGACAACTTTCACCCCCAGAGACGATCAAACCGAGATAACCGAAACAGGCCAAATCGGTATCAAGGAAATGATAACTTACAATCCCATGCTAAAGGACATGGAAAAACGCAGGCCCAATCTTCGGCTCGCCGAGAATATCACCAAAAAAGACGATCTTGACTCGACCACATTTCTGGCGGGCAGGTTAAAATATTATTTACCGCAATGGCAAAATCTGAAAGCCCCGCCTTATATATTGAGAATTATTCAAGGATTGAAGATTCCGTTTTATCGCAAGCCCCCGCTGTACCATCCCGACCTAAGTCGGTTTCAAACTCCGTACTCCGTGGAGATGGAAAACGAGATAAGGCATATGCTAGACATGAAAGTTCTAGAGCCTGTCAGAAATTTAAATCCCAGTTTCGTTTCGCCGATGTTTCTAACGCCCAAGAGCGACGGGTCTGCGAGACCAATATTCAACTTAAAAATGTTGAACCGTTATGTAAAGGTCGACAAGTTTCGGTTAATAAACGTGCAGAAATTACCAAATTTCCTACAACCAAACGACTGGCTTGTAAAAATAGATTTGTCAAATGCCTTTTTTCACCTGCCCATCCAGGATTCCCATCGCAGATTCCTGAGACTAATTTTCAACGGACAACTACTACAAATGACGTGTTTGCCGTTCGGCCTTGCATGTTCACCCAAAATTTTTGCGTCCCTAACCAATTGGATTGCCCAAATATTCAGGGAAAAAGGATACCGCATAGTGGTCTATTTGGACGATTTTCTAATCGTAAACCAGAATCGTCAGGTTTTAAAATATTAGGCTCAGGAAGTATTGCTTACCCTAAAGAAGTTAGGCTGGCACGTGAACATAGGGAAGTCGATAACATCGCCCCAAACTGCCCTAGAATTTCTTGATATTTGGTGGGATCCACACCGAAACTTAACAGCCCTGCCACCGCGAAAACGCGACAGGCTACTTGCAAAAATAAATCTTGTTCTGAGTCGAAGAAAAGCAAATCTGAAGGAAATTCAGAGTGTTATCGGTTCGGTAAATTTTGCGAGCTTCCCCATACCTCGGGGCCGTTTGAATCATCAGGCTCTTCTAAGCTATTGCCAAAGACTGTTTCATCAGAACCCTCGTTACCGCTATCCAATACCTGCAATAGCCTTGCAGGAGTTAAAATGGTGGGTGGTAAACCTACGACAGGCTTCAAAGATTTTTCATCGCCCGGTGTGTCATTACTTAGTAACTGATTCATCCGAACAGGCGTGGGGTGCACAAATAGACAATCAGCAACTGTCGGGCCAGTGGTCAACGAGGAAATCGAATCTACACTCCAATCAAAGAGAAATGTTAGCAGTACTCTACTCTTTAGAAAATCTCGCTCCACAGCTACGGGATTCATCCCTGCTCATACAGAGTGACAGCAAAACTGTAGTCGCATTCCTCAAAAACGAGGGTGGAACGAAATCCCAAGCTTTCGCGGAAATAACTCACAAAGTTATAAATCTCCTCGATCTTTCTAACCTACCACAAACCAGGTCGCTTCAATTGCGAAGCCGACCGGCTTTCACGACTAGCTCCACTTCCAGAATGGCATTTACTTCCTCCTATAACCAAAATAATATTTGCCAAATGGGGCAATCCAGTAATCGACTTATTCGCTTCCGCACAAGCTCATGTAGTGCCCCAGTACGGTACCTTGGACGTGACAGATCAAGAAGCCTCTCTTTTCGACGCTCTAAGTCAGCCTTGGAACTATACTCTAGCGTGGGTCTTCCCACCGCCATTTTTAATGCCGCGAGTGCTGACACACCTCAACTCGGCGAAGGGAACGTTTTTAATAGTGGCTCCCAGATGGCGCAAAGTTTTCTGGAGACCAGATCTCAAGAACCGATCCATAGCTCCCCCGTTTACAATTCGAGATCTACACAATGTAATGCTGGACACAACAACGGGACGTCCACCTCCCAATGTTCAGGACTTAATTCTAGAAGTCTGGAAATGTGGGGGTGGGAGGGGTGTTTAGACACGTGGTCTCGAGAGCAAAAAGACCTACTAAGATCTAGTTGGCGAGATTCTTCCCTCAAAACTTACAAGCCAGCATGGCAAAAGTGGCTCACATGGTCACAAGTTAATAGAGTCAATCCTATCTATCCATCAGGATCAGATCTCGCGAGATTTTTAATTGACTTATTCCAGGTGTATAACCTATCTTATTCTACGATTTTGACTTTTAAGTCGGCTATTGTAACGCTGTGTAACCCAAACATGGATACGAATTTAAGCTCTCATACTCTAGTGAAGCATGCACTGAAAGCTATATCGCTTAAAAATCCAAAGGGTAATAAAACTCCAATCTGGGATATAGATATTTTATTAAGATTTCTTCAAAATAATCATCCAGATGAGACTAGTCTTTATGAATGTTCAGCTAGAGCAGCTGTCCTCTTGCTACTGTGCTCAGGGCGTCGTATACACGACCTGACATTGTTGTCGGTTAAACTAGAGAACTGCATATTTTTAAATGATACAATCATACTATGGCCTAAATTCGGTTCAAAGACTGACTCTAGTACAAACCGTCAATCCGGATGGCGCCTTAGCCCAAATACAGAAGCAAAAGCATTAGACGTGGTTTACTGGACAAAGAGAGTAATTCAACTATCAGAAACTCGAAGAGCTGCTTGCCAAGATGACTCCCTTTTTCTTACAATTTCGGGTCCGCCTAAACCTGCATCAAAAATTGTAGTGGCTAATTGGATTAAGAATGCATTGTTACAAGCTGGCATAAAGGCAAGTCCAGGAAGTGTCCGCCCAGCCGTCGCCTCTAAGAGCTGGTCGGAGAGCTGCTCAGTGGAAGATATACTAGCGCGTGGTAACTGGCGGTCAGAAAACACGTTCAGAAAATTTTACTGCAGAGAAATAAGATCAAGCAATCCATCTTCAACTATGTATTTCAAAACTTGGTTTCACGCCTGCTTGAATTAATTAAATATTTATCTCAATGACTTGTGCATTATTCCTGTTGCATTTGTAATATATATATATATATATATATATATATATATATATATATATATATATATATATATATAACATCCAAGACCCAGGGCAATTTAAAAAGGACCATTTTCCAACTTGCCCAGACCAGAGGGTTAATAGCAGCGTTTTACACTAAAAAAAAAATGCATATTAAGCGATTACCTAATTCGAAGCCTATGCTTTGTATTCCTGCCTGGTGATAAAATCGGGCACAATAACCTCGCTTCGCAAGTGTTACGTGCCTTCATATAAAGTAATTATTTGAGACTCAATGGTCACAACTCGGCACTGCCGCACCCACGCGCGTGCCGCACCTGGTGGGGGACGTCGGTAAAGCAGCACCAACCGTTGGAAAGATGGTAAAACAGTCGAAATATCGACACGTCACACGAAAAACAGGGTTGCCATTCTCAAATAATAGGCTTCGAATTAGGTAATCGCTTAATATGCGTTTTATTTTAGTGTAAAACGCTGCTATTAACCCTCTGGTCTGGGCAAGTTGGAAAATGGTCCTTTTTAAATTGCCCTGGGTCTTGGATGTTTATTTATATATGTATATGTTATAAAATTAAGTATCGTTGAATTAGCATCCCATAACACAAGTCTCGAAATTACTTTGGGGCTAGCTCAATCAGTGTTATTTGTCCCTATATATTTATTTATTTATCTCTCAGCTACAGAATTCTGTTGGCAAAAAGGAACGGAAGTTTGAAATAAAATTCCATTTTCCTTCATGAATGTTGTCATTTTACGGTTGACAAATTCACCGCCGTTATCAGAACGGAAGTTTTTAATTCGAAGACCCGTTTGATTTTCTACAAATCTTTTGAATTCGACAAATTTCGAATAATCCTTGCTTTTGGATTTAATTAAATACCCAAAAGTTTTACGAGTGAAATCGTCAGTAAACGTGAGCAAATATAAGGATCTACCCCATGACTGTGACTAGTTTACATTGCGACCGAGATTTCGACTTTTCAAAAGGTTTTCTTGCTTTACCTTGAATACAAGAAACACAAGTTGAACTTTAACTTAAATTGTCAGAAAAGTTTACACCAGAACTTTTTCAAAATATCCATTGCTTTGGCATTTAAGTGACCAAGGCGTTTGTGCCAAAGTAGTGCAGACTCTTTGGCATCTGTCAATAGAGCGATACTCGCTTCGAAAAAATCTAGTTGAAACATACCTTTAGAACTAGATGCAGTAGCAACGACAAAACCAGAGACTTTACAGCCTTCTTTATGTAGGATGGTGGCGCCTCTCGGAGAGAAGACGACAACATAGCTGTTTTTTACAAGACTATACTTACTGAAAGCAAATTTGCAGCTAAATTAGGCACATAAAGGACATCTTTAAACGTGTACTTTTTGTTATCCTTTGTAGTAAGTACTATAGTACCACTGCCTTGAGAAAGAATTTGTTCTTTATTGGCAACTGTGACAGGTTTAATACACCCTTGTATAATATTCTGTAAGCTCTGTAAAATATTCCTTTTTATTACACATGTGTGTGGTGGCGCCGCCATCAATGAACCATGAATCAAATGAAGACGTGGAAAATGAAAGATAAGTCGAAAGAGTCAAGTCAGAAATGTAATTAGTTCGATTTTGAAATACAGAATTTTGAGACTTTTTATTAGACAGTTTTCTACACACATCCTTCGAATGGCCTTTTTTAGGGTTCCGTAGTAAACAAGGAACCCTTATAGTTTCGCCATGTCTCCGTCCGCGGTTTTAATCAGCGACTATAAGTATGTCAGCGACTATGAATATGTCTATCAATTAGGCGGAAAAACGGTTAAATAAAATGTTGAAAAAAAAATTCAAAAATTGGTCAATTATTTGTTTATAGCATGGCCTTTTAACATCTATGTTTAACCCCTGAAAAAAAGAGGGGTGTTATAAGTTTGCAGCTAATGTCTGTCTGTCTGTCTGTGTCATTGTAGCGCTCGAACGGATAGACCGATTTCCATGCTTGCATGCATTTTTTCTTGAAAGCAAGTTTTACGGTGGTTTTTAGCTAGGTTTGATGAAAATGTGTTAACCGTGTCAACGGTTTAAAGTCGTTTTTTTTTTTTAATTTGCCTGGCGAATAATAGATGGCGCTAAGGATATCAATTCTACGGAATATGTAGTTCCGCTAATCATCACTAATGAAACTAAAACGCGCTATGAAGTTTTTATAATAAATTAATGCCCTTCGGCTACCAATATCGAATTGGAAATCGGTTCAGCGTTTTATAAGTTGTTGGGGGTGAACGCTTGAAATTCGGGTGTTTTTTTTTTAAATTTGCTTTTCAACTTTGTTTGTAATTTACGTATTTTTTTTGTATCATTTAGTGAAGAGAGGCCTTTGCCCTGCAGTGCGACAGTGTAGGCTAAAAATAGAAATGGAAATAGAATTATGTTTTGGTGCAAACTAACTAAAGTCCACCGCCTTCAAGAATGGAGGACGTTATCAATTCGACGAATATGTTTTTTTTGTAATAGGTTGGGGAAAAAGTATTTTCGCATTTTATATGAAAATTCAAAACATCTTTTAATATAGTTTATTTACATTTAACTAAAGTATGTAGGTACCATTTTGTTCGATATCTTTTTGCCATCTTATAGGTAGGGACATGATCCCATTGCTATAGAAATTTTGGGGCTTCTGATCAAAAAACTGCGTCAAGTAGTTCTGGCAGTCCCCTCGTGATGTTAACCTGACACTGCTTAAAGAATTCTGAAGAGACCGAAACAGGTGGAAATCTGAAGGTGCCAGGTCAGGACTATACGGCGGATGCATTAACACCTCCCAGCCAAACTCTCTTATTTTTGCTGAGTGGTTAAAGATGTGTGAGGTTATCATGATGAAAAACCACACCCCTTCTGTTGATTAATTCCGGCCGCTTTCTCTCAACTTCTTGCTTTAATCTTATCAGTTGCTCGCAGTAGAGTTCTGAATCGATGGTTCTGCCTGGTGGTAACAGCTCATAATGAATAATGCCCTTCCACACACACAGCACGAGCACCTTGTTGCGGGTTTCGCCACAGTCTGTGAAGCCTGACCGGCCTTTGACCATGACCTTTTTCGCACGTTCTTGTCGTACGTGATCCACTTTTTATCACCAGTTATCAATTTCTTCAAAAATGGTTTGGTCTCATTACGTCGTAATAAAGAATCACAAATGAGTACACGGTTCATTAGGTTTCTACCCAAATATCGAGCTTTTATGTGTACCCATTTTTTTTCAATTGCGCCAAAACTGTTTTGTGGTCAATTCCCAGTTCTTCAGCTACGTCGTAACTACTGATATGCCGATCTTGCTCCTCTTTTTTTAATAATAGCATCCATTTTATCCGTAACAGGGCGACCAGAGCGACGTGCATCTTTGACATCAAAATTTCCGGATTGAAAACGCTTAAACCAAATTTGTGCTACTCTCACAAACACTGCACTAGGTCCATAAACATCGCAAATTTTTTTCGCGGCTTGCGTTGCAATTTTACCTTTTTGTTAGTAAAATTTCAAAATGTATCTAATTTCTTTATTAGATTCACTCATCTTGACGGTGAGAAAACAAATGAAAATCACGCATTTTCCTAATTTGAATTTGGAATTATCTTCTTTAAAATTTAAACTTTTGAATGATACCAAAACCAGCCAGGTACAAATAGTATAGCCAAAGTGGTTTTATTACAAGTTCATACATACTATATGCAAAAAGACTTTTTCCCCAACCTAATATGTTACATACACGTAACACGATTTCTTCGCCACTTGATGTGAATCGAATTTAATGATTCTTTTTTTAAAGCCTCCCTTCTTTGTTTTAGTACCAAGTTGGTCGCATTTTAATTTGGTGAAGACATTTATTTTCTTTATTGGTAGAGTTAAGAAGTATCAAGGTAGATTCGACCTATTTTTATTGGATACTGATTCGCAACATTACACTCGTCATTCTGACGCTCACAAGATATACGATAAAGAACTTAAGAAACTCCTGAAGTAAAATGAATCCAATTGTTTTCTTTTTGTTAAAAAAATAATAATTATCAGATAGCGTTGTGGTTGAGACCAACATGCAGGCTGTGAATTGTCACTGGAACCACAATGGAACCATCCTGGCCGCTGCCGGCTGCACCGCTGATCAAACGAATGTTGTACAGTTCTTCAGCGCTTATGGAGAGGTAGGTACATGTTACATTGGTGATGAATTTCTTGTAAGTTTTGTACAGAGTTTTTGAGCTTTTTTTCGTTATAATGGCTAAAAGCACCTGACGTAGCTTGGCGACTGCCATACAATAATAACAGCCGGGACTAACGTCTTAGAGTGCCTTTCAAAGTACGGAAGAGCAAGAGTGCGGATGTCGCCCGGTGACACGATGCACCCGTCGGCCTATCTTAAACTACTAGGAACTTTTTGGCTTGTTATAGTAAAAACGAACGCTATTCTTTTACGTTTTGTGCTGCTCTTTTTAGCTGGCTGTTTAGCTCTTAGGAAAAGATAACTAATGAACATCTGTGTCAGCTCTGTGGCGCGATCGATCACCAGATACCACGGTGCCGAGATTTAGACAATCGGGCTGTCGGCCAAGATCAAACGCGGTGCACAAGTAGTGGAAGTGGCATTGTAGCGGCCGTTTATTCTATCCTATCAAGCGGCCATATGGGAATAATAATCCTTTAGTCGCATAAAGTCTACTATATCAAAATTTCCACTGTATCAAAATTACCACAGTCAGAATGGCCAGTTTAAAATGTCCCATTACCAGAATGACCATTGCACCAAATTTTCTTTTTCACCAAAATGCCAACTTGAGAGTTTGGGTGTGCGCGTGTGTGTGAGATGTGAATGCAAGTTAAGTCACTGATCGTAGTAACTTCTATTGATTGAGAGTTTTTTTTTTTATTTCCAGCACGTCCGTACTTTGCGTGTTCCCGGTGGTTCTCTGCGGGCCCTGTCTTGGGAAAAGAGGTCTCTCCGGTTGGCTATAGCCATAGACTCCTTCATATACTTTGCGAATGTAAAACCGGACCACAAGTACGCCTTTTATGGAAACACTCTGGCTTTTGTTTCTGGAACTGAAACAGTGACCTTTTGGGATACTGTTACACATCAGGTAAATATTAAAACAAATAACATTATATAAATTAATAATAAATAAATATATAAGGTCACACAGATTGAGTTAGCCCCAAAGTAAGTTCGAGACTTGTGTTATTAACTCAACGATACTATATTTTATAACAAATACATATATTAAATATAAATAAACATCCAAGACCCAGGCCAATTAAAAAAGAACATTTTCCATCTTGACCTGACCGGGGATCAAACCCGGAATCTCCTGAGTAGCGGGCCATTACACCACGAAGGTCGTCGAATAATTGGTATAATCAAAAATTTCAAAAAATCCAAGATCGACTTTATAGCTATATATGTTTATAAAACTTAATATAATTTATCAATTTTATATCTGAATATAGACAATTCTGGACCTAAATTTATTTTACAGTCTTGGATCAACCACATTCCAAACGTCGTGGACATGTGTGGTGTAGGCGAGTACTGCGTTATCGCTACATTGAATACCCTTATAATTTCCAATGAACAAGGAATTCAATGCGACGGTGAGACTTAATTAAATAAATAATTAAATAAGAAATGGTAATATATTTTTTCATCATAAAAATTCTACTATAAAGGGGGGGACCCCCCTTTATAGTAGAATTTTTATGATGTAATATTATTATGCATAAAAAGGTTTTCAGATATGTCATTTCGTAGAAAATAGTTTGGCGTCTACTTATTTATCATAGATTCGAAACCAGTAATGTAAAAAATCAGAGTAATCTTAGAGCATAAATTTTATAGCTATAATGATCTTAAAGTAGGTTCATTATATCGCAGAAAGTTCGCAGTCAGAATAGCCTTTTGGTATTTAATTCATACGTATAGTTATTTTAATTCAGAATCATGATTAATTATAATTTTCTAAGTTAGAATTTTCTTCTGGCATAGTTATTTGGTCGAATTTAATGTGTTTAATTTTTTTTAATAAAACAGTTGATTATAATCGTATGTGGTTTTTACTTTCATGTGATATAAAAATATCATAGTATGAAAAGCCTGTCTACCTTGGGGTCGGGGTGGTCGCAGTTCTAACTTAAACTAACTTATGAGGTATTTTTGCCCTAACCGATTAAACTCGGAATGTTATTTTATATGTTGACCAGCAATATAACGATTATGGTTTTCATTATTATGCTTTGCATTGCAGATGAAATTATGCCATCTTCTTAGAAGGTCAAAAGAAACTATGCCAAATAAAAGTAACACTTATTAAACATCATTCTAAAACAAATTATGCGAAACTTAATGTACTACTATGCGAAACTTAATGTACTAAATGAAATTCTAACATCTTAAAAGTAAGCTATTGTACATTCGGACATATGATATTTAGCCGAACATAAATTATATTAAATATTGTTTATGCGTTTGAAATGTTCTTTTGAATAAGATTCTGCCAAGTATGTTATGCCAAATGAAATTCGGAGCATCAAGATTCTGACAGATAGATGGAACCCATTTTTTCATAATTTCATATTTCATTACTTAGTTTGATAACTTGTATTTTTATCTTGAATGCCTAAAACCCCTTTAAAAATAAATATAACTTTTTAATATAGCTGACTATTTTTATATTTTATTAAATACGAAAAATCCGAAATTTTTTGATGTTTATTTATGTGTGATTTTAGCTAAGGCCGTGTCTATACCAGTGGTGTACGTGGGAATCAACAGCAAGGCGGTCGTTGTAGCGGCTTCCAAAGAATCGTTTCTGATATGGAAATTCTCCACTCCTTCCAGACCTAGTAAGAGCTTTCTTTACACTTGAGTAGTACCTACAAAATCGTGTTAAACTTATGGTATATCCTTTGTTCGTGTCTATGGGGTTTGAGTACTACAATAGTCAGAGTTGGCAGTGTTTGAATTACTTGTAATTAAAATACGTAATTGAAATACAAATACGTATTTCAAATCAAATCGATAACAAGATCCATTTTTTACAAAGTTACTTATACCAAATTATTTTATATTAGTTATAAAATTAAAATTAAAATGTTACACAACAATTTTGATCTATTAATGTAATTTAACATTAATAGATCATATACCTCCGAGGCACTCCGTGCGGATGAGACCGTACTTCCAGACGACAATCTTGTCTTTCCGTCATCGTCCGGACAAAGTGTCTCATCAGAGGTGCATGTACATCCACAGCTATCATTTTCATGATGCCGTTGTCACTCCCTCGCACCCTCCTTACCAAAGATGCTACTTTCTTTCGAAAGATGGCGTGAAAACCGTCTGTTTGGGCCTGAATTTGTAATTCGTATTTCAAATACCTGTCGCCGAGGTATTTTGTAATTAGTGTTTCAAATACTTGAGGCTTCAAAATACATTTTAACATTAAAATACATTTAACTTCATTTAACGATCTTGAATGTGTGACATCTAAAAAGAGTCTGCTTCCTGAATGATAGAAGCAAAGAGCTTTATATTCTTTTCTATTCAAATAAAAAAATTGTGTTCATACAATTTAACACAAGTTTGTTCTAATCAGGTCTTGTAGAAAGATTGTTTTCTTTATCAGGTTATATTCACTCTCCAACAAAACTTTTAAAAATCTAGTGTTCATGAAAGGAAACTCTGGTTTTACTGATTAATTTATCTTGTTTTCCACTACTTTTTAGCCTGTGCTGGTCTAGATTACTTTTTGTAATTTGTATTTCGTATTTCAATTAAAAGTAGCTAAAATACTGTTTTTTGTATTTTATATTTCAAATACCTTACTTAAAGATATGTTGTATTTCGTATTTTAATTACTTGCAAATCTTGCAATACAGTATTTTTTAATTTTTATTTCAATTAGCTAAGCATGTATTTTGCCCAGCCCTGATAATAGTCCAATTGGTTAGGTATTTAAAAGAATGTAAACAATCTTGACATGTCTTTTTATTGAAATATACAATAAAAAGACATGTCAATACCTTTGCAAATCACAAATTATATTTTATAAATTACATATTTTTATTGTAATTTGCAAAAGTGCTGATTTTTAAAGTGTATATTTCAGTCAAGAGACATGTCAAGATTGTTTACATTATTTTTCATCTCATCTACTCGAAAAACGATGTTTTCATCCCAAAACATTTGGAGCTAAAGTTACTGGTTATTCTCTCGGGACTAAAATTCGAAAAACAAGATCTCTAGAGATTAAAACCAATTTGAAAACTGAACACCAGTGTAATCTATGAAGAATCAAAAATAATGTTGGCAGTCTAGCAAAAAAAAGAAGAATTTTGTTTTAAAAAAAAATATTTGGCACAGACGTCGTGACTTTTTATATCGTCGTCAACATGGATGAATGTAGGTTAACATTTTTATGTTCTTTGCTTCGGAAAAAGAAATAAATATAATAAATAAGCGCAATTTTTCTCTTTGATTCAAATAATTACAGAAGTTTAAGGTTATTTGTATTGAAATGTAATTATTTGTGTAAATGTGAATAATTTTTCGTGAGTTTAAGCCAACAGTGAATAGTTATCAAGTTTACTTATAAAAATAAAATGATATGAAGGACCACGCAAACAAAGTTATGAGTAAAATTTTAATCTTAAGTTGGTGGTCTTCGAAAAAATATTTCTTAGTATAAATACTAAGAAATATTTTGTATGAAAACGGCACCAAACAAAGGTTAGTATCAAATTGTCGGTTGAAGTCTGATTAGGTATTTTAGGTGTTCTACTGTTCTTAGTATTCTGTTTAGTATGTGCTAGTTTTTCTCATACATGGAGATGAAAAGTAGAGTGTGCTACTCGGGTACGGTAATATTTTTATCTCGGGCGATGTATATGATTCCCTCGCTTAACTCAGGATTCCACCGTAGAATCACTCGCTACTCGCTCTGTATTCAAAGGAGCGCCCTCGCCTTTTAAATATTACCTTATCCCCACGTAGCACAATCGGGTTAGTAGGATATCGACTATAACGCAAAATATCCACTCGTGATAAACGACGACATCGCATAATGTACACAGTTTTTTAATAATATGTTCATGATTCATGATCCGGCGGGAGTCTTGTGATGATTATAAACTATTATTAATTGAACGAGTGAGGGAAATTCTCCGAGTCTACTGAATAACCCGGCGTTGCTTTATAGTAGGTATGTATGTGAGAATAGAATATTATATGTTTGTTTGACGATTACTTGAGTAATTTTGATCGGACTTTTATGTTTTGTAGGCGTGTTGATAGCTAAATAGAATTTAAGTTTGAACATGAACCAAATCTGGCAAGGAGTTGCCGATATATGGGGTTCGTAAGTTCACAGTTCGGGGTGAACTACTAGTTTATTAAAGTTCCGTTTACTCAACCAGGCCCGTCTCACTCCGCGTGTAGGTATCGAAAATATACCTACGCATTGCGACCGCTACTAAGGGGGAAATTCAGCAAGGATGACTCGCTCAAGCAGTGTGCAGTGACGCACGCGCGGTTGGTTTACCAATTTCGTAAGAGTAAAGAAGCACAAAAAAAAAACCGGAGCATTGTTTGGATTGCGATCCAAATGTAACTTTTAAGCTTCCTAAGGACTTATTAGTATATTATGAATTATCATATACCTATCATATGATAATTCATAATATACTAAGGCATATTTGGTTATTATTACGAAAAATGATTTATACACGATATATACTCGTATATAACCTAATGTAGGTACCTACGTTTAATACTTATTTATGACGAAAAAATCACATAACCATTAACTAGGTAGGTGGTAGGATACGACTTTTACGGACGAAAATTAAAGGGATTTCTTATGTTTGAGATTGACGATCAATTATTTTATTTCTGGCAACTGTTCTGGCATAATTTGGTAAGAAAAATAATAATCTTCATTATTTAGGAATAAATAGCTATGGTAGAACAGGCATGACTGCTAAATCATTACCCTTCCTCGGCTTTGCCTTAGTCGGGTAAAAACGGACGGACGTGTGCTAGACTAGGAACTGTATTTTTACCTGACTGCGTCAGAAGGAGGCGTATGTTTTTGATTAATGTATGTTTGTACCCTATGTGCATAACTTATTGCAGTATAATGTAGGTTACTTTAAGATTTTATTAATTTACTATGATTTTGGAAAAAAAATAAATTACACTTTATTAAACATATAAAGTTGAAGTATAAAGTAACATGTCTTAGACCAAGTGCTGCTAGCTCTTACGAGTATCATTCGTAACTCTGACGAGACGGCGGCGCGGTGTCTTGCGTCGCGTCACTGCGTTTTGCGACACGGGTGCGGTGCGCTTAAAGCTATGTAGGCTGGTATAAACGATGTACTCACGGTGGATGATGCAATGTAGTGATGAGGTGGTGATGAATGAAAAAGCGTCACTCTTCAAAGCCAGCACTATTTAATTCTCCAGCGTTCAACATACAAGAAGGCACAGCACATAAGAAATTAAAGTTCAGAAAGTGAAAGAGTTCAAGAAGAAAGTAGAATAGAAAACGAAAGACAAGAAACTTATATCAAGTAAGCAGCGAAACAGTTAACGGTAAGCGATAAGCTAGTGTCCGCGAGCGGCGTGCGTCCTGCGCAAAGATCAATTTCGGACTGAGGTTCTCGAAACGGGGCGCTGTCGGCGGCCTGTGCGCCGGCACCGTCAGCTGAAGTAACGGTACATTTTAACTATATAAAATCAGTTCGCACGTCCGCTCAACGTACAACTTTTAACATAAAAAATATATTTAACAAATAGGTATGTATTTACTTATTAAATGATGTTAATTTATACAAAACTTTATTTGTCATATTTATTTATCTATTTCTTTATATTATGTAATGTTTATAAGTAAGTGTATTTATTTTATTTTTATTACAATGTTAAATATTTATTTGTAAAAATGAAAACATTAAAAAACAATACAGTACCAAACAGTTTACACAAAATAATAAAGTGGAGGCACCCCACATTACCCCCCTCCAGAGACCGTCAAGGGCGATAATAGGCTGGAAAATGCACAACACGGCCTGAACGAGTCCTTCGGATATCATTTCCTCGGGATTCAGGAGATGCGTTATGCGCTGGTGGTCTGACTTGTGTATCTGTATGTGTGTTATGTTGTTTGTGAGTATGTGGGTGACTGTTATGTGAGGTGTGAGAGTCCTGCATTATATAGGCCGGCTTGATGCGGTCTATCGATACCGTGACTGGCTTACCACGGACAGACAGTTTAAAGGTCTTATCCCCTCTTCCTAAAACCTCATGAGGTCCAGAATAAACAGGAGTCAGAGCTCGACGAACAGAGTCATCTCGTAGAAAGACGTGTGTACAGGTGGCAAGGTCCTTAAATATAAAAATTGACTTCTTATCATGACGAGACGCAGGTGTCGGCTGTATATTGCTTACAGTTGACTTCAGACGTGACAGAAAATCAGTGACATCAGTAACGACATTCGTATTTGTCTGAAAAAGATCACCTGGCAGACGAAGAGGTTCGCCATACGTGAGCTCGGCTGATGTAGTCGTCAAGTCTTCCTTGTAAGCACTTCTTATTCCAAGTAAGACCAGGGGAAGCGAATCAACCCAGTTAGTGCTAGTAATTGCAGCTTTTAACTGACGCTGAAACCTTTCCACCATGCCGTTACAAGACGGGTGATAGGAAGTAGTGCGCTTGTGTTGAAAACCTACCAATTCAGACAACTGTCGGAACAGCGCCGATTCAAATTGAGCTCCCCTGTCAGTCACTATGGTAACAGGACAGCCAAACCTGGAAATCCATCCACTCAACAAGGCCCTTGCTACTGTCTCAGCAGTAATATCCTGGATCGGTACTACCTCAGGCCATCGTGTGTACCTATCGATTGCTGTGAGGCAGTACCTAAATCCTTGAGACAAAGGCAGGGGACCAATTAAATCAATGTGGATATTAGTAAACCTGGATCTTGGCAGTTGATATGAGCCTAGAGGGGAAGAGACATGCCGAGTGACCTTCGCTCGTTGACAAGCAAGGCAGGTCCTTGTCCACTCTCGACAATCTCGTTTAATCCCTGGCCATACATACCTGTCTGAGACCAACTTCACAGAAGAATTCGCCCCTGGGTGGCTCAGAGAATGAAGACAGTCAAATATTTGACGTCGATATATTTTCGGCACGTATGGTCTCGCATTGCCATCTCTCTTCTCGCAGTACAGTTCCGGTTTGATACCTGGCAGTTTGACCTTTTCTAAGCGCAACGACGTGGTGTTCTCCAGGAGAAACCGCAGTTCCTCATCCGATCCTTGAGCATCCGCTATTTGATTCAAGTCAACGGGCTGTGCGATTGCCTCGATCCTGGAAAGGGTATCGCCACGACGTTGTCCTTACCCGAAATATGACGGATGTCCGTGGTAAACTGCGAGATAAAGTCCAGGTGTCGAAATTGACGCGGAGAGCAGTTTTCTTTGCGTGAGCTATAGGCAAAACACAACGGCTTGTGGTCAGTGTATACCACAAAGTCTCTAGCTTCGACCATATGTCGAAAATATTTGATTGCCTCATATATGGCTAGAAGCTCGCGATCATATGGGGAATACTTCTGCTGGGCTGGACTCAGTTTCTTAGAAAAGAAAGCCAGAGGCTGCCAGCCTTTGTCTTCGTCAAATTGTTGCAACACCGCTCCCATAGCAGTGTCGGATGCATCCGTTACGACGGATAGTTTGGCGTTACAATCGGGATGTGCGAGGAGAGCTGCCTGACATAGGCCTTTCCTCCAATTTATAAAGGCTTTTGTCTCCTTCGCAGTAAAATGGACAGGGTGCGAGCCTTTAACAGAGCCTTCCAGTAGTTTATTCAGGGGTGCTTGGTCCTTTGCAGCACTTGGGATGAACCTCCTATAAAAATTTAACATCCCGAGGAACCGTCGAAGCTCACGTACTGTTTTGGGCACAGGGAAGGTCTGGATGGCTTCAACCTTTACCGGGAGGGGCTTTGTACCTTCGGCTGAAATAAGGTAGCCAAGAAAAACCACCTCTGACGCACCAAATACGCACTTAGAAGAATTGATAACCATACCGTAATCCTGCAGCCTGGTAAACAGTATACGAAGGTGTCTTCTGTGTTCTTCTGCATCTCTAGAGAAGACCAGAAAGTCGTCAAGGTAGGGATAACAGAAATCCAGATCCCTTAGCATGTCATCCACAAAACGCTGGAAAGTCTGGCCGGCGTTACGAAGTCCAAAACTCATAAATGGAAATTCGAAAAGCCCGAACAGCGTAGAAATCGCAGTTTTGTGGATGTCAGCCTCGTGAACTGGAATCTGATGATATGCCTTGGTCAAATCGATGGTGCTGAATACTTTACACCCTGAAAGACCATGGGAGAAATCCTGGATATGCCGGATGGGATACCTATCAGGAACAGTTCTGGAATTCAGCATCCTGTAATCCCCACAGGGACTCCAACCGTTATCCTTTTTAGGAACGAGATGGAGGGGTGAGGCCCAGGAAGATTCGGAAGGTCTGGCTATACCACTTTGCAGCATGGTCGCAAACTCCTCCTTCGCTATTTTCAGTTTGTCTGGGGCCAGTCGACGGGGTGTACAAAAAACAGGCGGGCCGGGTGTAGTGCGTATGTAGTGTACTGTTTTGTATTTAGGTGTGCGGTGTGTACCATGTGGTCGAGTAATGTCGGGATATTCGCGTAGTATGTCATGATAGTCAGACTCACCAGTTACGCATTTTACCGAAGAAATAATATCCGACGGTCGTGCAAGCGAAGCCACGGTGGTGAGGCTAGTGCTACTGTCGATGAGGCGTTGGTTCCTGCAATCGACAACTAAATTAAAAAATGATAAGAAATCCACGCCTATTATCGCCTTAGTAACGTCTGCTACGATAAATTTCCATGAAAAGTCGCGGCGCAAGCCTAAATTCAAAACTAAGTTTACATGGCCGTAGGTAGATATTGACGTTCCATTGGCCGCACATAAATCATAATCGCTACGAGGGCGACGTTCTTTAATATAACTACGAGGAAACACACAAAGGTCACTACCTGTATCCACCAAGAACTGTATCTTTGTCCGTTTGTCCGTTACGAATAGGCGACCGGTGTTAATGCAATCGTCGGCCGCCATCACTGATTGCCCGTTGAGTTTTCCGACTCGAAATCACATGGTTTTACACAATTGTCTGCTTTGTTACCGTATTTGGCGTGATACCAACATAGAGGGTACTTCCGGTAGTTCGAGTGGGAACGAGTTCTGGAACGGGAACTGGAACGGCTTCGGTTTCGGTTACGCCCGGCTGGATGGCGAAGGCCTTCCCTCGACATCTGGCTGACTTTGGATGTCAAGGCAGCAACTTGTTTCGTCAACTCGGCTATTTGCAGAGTCACAGGATCACCGCATCTTCCGAATGGGACTGCACCCGATGTTGTCGCTACCTGTAGGCTCGGGGACACGACGTCGTGGACTCGGTCGGCTAGTTCCGCTAACTCCTCGAGTGTAGCTTTTATCTGCGACGCAATAATGGTCTGCGTCCCAGAAGGCAATCGACTCGTCCAAATGGTCCTTAGAAATTCCTCAGGGACTCCAGGACCAGCCAAATTTTGTAAATGCCGCAGAAACTGAGACGGCTTCCGGTCTCCAAGCTCTTCGTGAACCAGAAGCTGCTTTACTTTTCGCTCCCTTGATGCAGACAACCGTTTAATGAGCTCCGATTTTAACTTTTCGTATTTATTAGCCGTTGGCGGTGACGTTATTATATCTTCCACTTCGGACGCATATTGAGGTTCCAACTGTCCGATGGCGTAATAAAACTTCGTAATATCTGCCGAAATATTAGCTAACTGGAACGGTCCCTCCAGTTGAGCAAACCATAGGGCAGGTTTTTCAGGATAAAATGGAGGTACTTTCACCCCAACTCGAAATGTCTCAACGGTCACTGAATCGTCTTTGTTCTCCACATTCAAATCTAAACTCATCTTGAGTGTTCTAGTAGGTCACCAATAAAGCTATGTAGGCTGGTATAAACGATGTACTCACGGTGGATGATGCAATGTAGTGATGAGGTGGTGATGAATGAAAAAGCGTCACTCTTCAAAGCCAGCACTATTTAATTCTCCAGCGTTCAACATACAAGAAGGCACAGCACATAAGAAATTAAAGTTCAGAAAGTGAAAGAGTTCAAGAAGAAAGTAGAATAGAAAACGAAAGACAAGAAACTTATATCAAGTAAGCAGCGAAACAGTTAACGGTAAGCGATAAGCTAGTGTCCGCGAGCGGCGTGCGTCCTGCGCAAAGATCAATTTCGGACTGAGGTTCT
Organism: Acrobasis suavella; assembly: GCA_943193695.1. Lineage (NCBI taxonomy): Eukaryota > Metazoa > Arthropoda > Insecta > Lepidoptera > Pyralidae > Acrobasis > Acrobasis suavella. The sequence continues at coordinate 13,910,137 of OW971929.1, forward strand.
CGAAACGGGGCGCTGTCGGCGGCGTGTGCGCCGGCACCGTCAGCTGAAGTAACGGTACATTTTAACTATATAAAATCAGTTCGCACGTCCGCTCAACGTACAACTTTTAACATAAAAAATATATTTAACAAATAGGTATGTATTTACTTATTAAATGATGTTAATTTATACAAAACTTTATTTGTCATATTTATTTATCTATTTCTTTATATTATGTAATGTTTATAAGTAAGTGTATTTATTTTATTTTTATTACAATGTTAAATATTTATTAGTAAAAATGAAAACATTAAAAAACAATACAGTACCAAACAGTTTACACAAAATAATAAAGTGGAGGCACGCCACACGCTAAATGGCGATAGTAGTATAATCTTAAACAGTCAACCCTGGCATACTGCTCATTCAATCGGTTTTTTGTAGGTACCTACCTATTATGAACCGTGTGTTTAGAGTAATAAGGATAAAATTGGCTTGCAACTGAAATTCTAGGTATCTAAACGAGGAGGTGTCGATTTTTGATGCGAGCTAAATTAAACCATATCTCTAACTACATTGAGTAGATATTTCTTTGAAATTCTTTTTAGAGTAAGACTTCTGTACGTGAGTACTAGTACTTATTCTAGGACTCAACTAAGGAAGTCATCCTGTTTTAGATTCCCTATGTTACTGGTGGCTATTGGCCTTGGGATCAATGAAATAATATGCAGAATCCTAAGTATTCTTTTTTAATTTTTGTTTTCGCATTTAAAGACTGTTTACTTTTTAGGGAGCACAGAACAACTGTATCATGCCGATGGGGCGTTGATTTCGTCTGGGGCCATCGGGTACCAAGAGGATACTATTTGTTGCGTAACGTGTTCAGACAGTCACCTGCTGTTGGGCCGAGACTCTGGCACCATATTTCTGTTCTCACTGGTCAACTTCAAAAAGATCACATCCATTAATATGAATTCCAAACCGTACAAAATGGGACTGAATTCAAATTCCAGGTAGCTATTTATTTATTTGCTATTAATGTATGAGATGACAAGTTAATTCATAGCTTCTGGCAGATAGTGAAGTTTTAGAAAGCTTAGCTTATTTTTTTATACAACTTATAGTTTCATGCCACACCTCACCTTATCATAATCTATAATACATTTACGACCTCCATGGCGTAGTGGTCACCCAGAGGTCACGGGTTCGATCCCCGGTAAGGGCAAGTTGGAAAATGGTCTTTTGAAATTGTCCTGGGTCTTGGATGTTTATCTATATATGTATTTATTATAAAATATAGTATTGTTGAGTTAGTATCCAATAACACAAGTCTCGAACTTACTTTGGTACTAGCTCAATCAGTGTAATTTGGTCCTATATATTTATTATTTATTAATTTTTATTACTGAATATTTTAGAATACTAAATCCTCTATAAAAAATCGGATATTAAGTAGTTAATTATTATGACATTAATGACCAATTGGGTAGATGACTGGGTCAAAAATAAATTACTCGGTACAATCAATAAAATAAAACTTCACAAAATAATGACACATTTAGTTGATCATATCCATTTTGGCGCATAAAAAAACGCGTTTGTTGTATGGGAGCACCACTGAAATATTTATTTTATTCGGTTTCTAGTATTTGTTGTTATAGCGGCAACAGAAATACATCATCTGTAAAAAATTCAACTGTCACAGCTGTGTATTTTTTTTTTAAATTATTTTACGGCTCTGGATACTGGTCCTTTAGAGCCTATCTTTATTTATTCACTTCTTTATTCTAACTCTAACCCTAACTATACAATCAAAGGTTGGTGTAGGTCCTTTGATTGCTTTAAGGGAGCTTTTGGCGACAAATCTATACGCGTCCACTGGTTTTCATAGCCGAATGTGTGGCGGACGGCGCCTAAAGACGTACCACAGTTCTCAAATAAATATCACTACAGCCGCACTATGAGTGTCCACTTTAACCATTTCACATATTGTCCATAACCATGAGCATTTATAACACTAAACTACACCGATTTCATATTATAAAGTCCACTATAATCAATTTGCAAAACAATTTAAAGCAAACTCCCACTGAACCCCTTGTCTTCCCGCCAAAAACTCCCCAGCTGTGTGTTTCATACAAATCAATACAAGAAAATGTTTGTTTTGACGTTTAGAAAAGAAGGTCTGATTTAATTTAGTAGCGGATTACCTACTTTCAGTAAATTCTACGTGATAGACCAACCCGGCGCGTTGTATCTCCTGGACACCGACATGGCCAACAACATAAGCATTGGGCAAGCGTTGCGGAAGGAGGTCTGGAGCGCGCTGTGGGCGACAGATAACCCGCAAATGTTGGCCGTTGCGGAGAAAGCGCGCCTCTATGTGCTGCGCGATACGGAGCCCGAAGAGCCACTCACTATGCAAGGATATTTGTGTAAATTCAAAGTTAGTATAGGAGATTTCTTTGGCATGCAGTTTATTTACAGCATGTCTAGTCTAATGTTCTGGAAACCAATGGCCCGTGCTATAGCGAAAGGAAGATAAATTAATCTGCCATACTTTTCACAAGCTTATTGAATTTTCTTGGAAGGAATCTTGAGATGTCGTTGTTTTTTTTCTTCTTATTCTACCAAATAATTTTTAGAGAATGTAATCAGTAGGTATCAATACCTGAAGTTACTAAAAGGCAGATGGCCAGTCGCTAAACCACAGCCAAATCGTTTGAATGGTTCTGGCCGACTCCACTTTCTACGGTTCCTCTATCCTTGGATGACCAGTAACCCGAGCTTAGAACTAGCACAACTAACAATTCAATCCGAAACGCGCTATATCTACATAAAAGATTTCTTTTTACCGAAATATTGACCTTTTAGGAGTTGGAGATTACCACGGCTTTACTAGACAACATTACTGACAAGTGTACGCCCCAACACATTGTGCGAGTCGAAGTGAAGTCCTTGAGAGACACTCGTCAACTCATCGAGAAGGTGGGCTTGAAAGAAGCGGAAAACTTCATTAAGGATAATCCTCATCCACAGTTGTGGTACGCATTTTTTGAAGTACTTATACGTGGGGCGCACTATAAGTTTCCGGAATGAATATGAAAAAATACAATTAAAGGTACAAATTTAATTTATTGTTTTTCAAAATAATCTCCCTTGGCGTCTATGCACTTTTTCATTCGATGAAACCAGTTTTGAAAACTTTTGTGCCACTCCTCTGTGGTGACCTCTGAAACATATTTTTCATACTCCTCGACAGCCTCTTCTGGTGATGAAAATCGTTGCCCGCGTAATTGGTTCTTAATTTTTGGGAACAGAAAAAAGTCACAAGGTGCCAGGTCGGGACTGTATGCAGGATGACTCATGAGTTCTACATTTTTCGCCTTCAAAAAGTCGTTTGTCTGTCTGGCCGTGTGAGAACTAGCATTGTCGTGGTGCAGGATGATACGGCGTTTACGGTTATTTTTACGGAGTTCGTCAATAACTTCCGGCAAACAAATGGTCGTGTACCAGTCACTATTCACTGTACGACGATTCTCTAAAGCAACAGTAGCCATGTGTCCAGTTTTATTAAAAAAAGAAGCAATCATCCGCTTAGATGCACTTTTCACGCGCGCCACTTTGGTTGGTTTCGGCTCATCTTGAAAGACCCATACGCTCGATTGCTGCTTTGTTTTGGGATCGTAGCAATAAATCCATGTTTCGTCACCTGTTACTATGTCCCACACCAAATTTGACGCACCTTCGTTGAATCTGGTAAGCATGGCACTGCACCAAGTGACGCGGTCCGTTTTTTGAGCCTCGGTCAAGTTGTGTGGGATCCACCGCGAGCACAGCTTTCTCACACCCAAATGTTTGTGTAGGATTAATTGTATTTGACTCATGCCTATTTCTAAGGATGCACGAATTTCATGGAAGGTCACATGCCTGTCTGTTTCAATCATACGGCGCACAGCATCGATGTTTTTGTTGGTCACAGCGGTGGACGGCCGTCCATCGCGAGATTCGTCACTGAGATTGATACGACCACGCTTGAATTCTGCAAACCAGCTATAAATAGTTGCCTTGCATGGTGCTTCATTGCCAAAAGCTGTTTCAAGCCGAGCGATGCTCTGTTGAGCTGTCAAATTACACTTAAAATCGTAGAAAATCATACTACGAAAATTTTCCCGAGTTAAATCCATGTTGATGCAGACACACAATTTTTTAAATGGCACCACAAGGTAAAAACAAAAGACAGTCAGATGAAACAAACTGCATTCTACAGCCAAAGAGTTCTATTTTCAAATGTTGCAATAAATTTTTAAATATTGTTTATGTAAGTGGCCAGTTCCGGAAACTTATAGTGCGCACTATGTACACGCTCTCTATTTTTGAAATTTTTGGAATAACTTAAAACTAGGCAAATATTATAGGTACTTTTTAAACTATTACATTCAGGCGGCCCGTCTTATTAAAAGCGTTATCTTTTCATAAATCCTTTACTATTATTTTTCAAAATTTAATTAATATCAAAACCCTAATTGATTAAACTTCTCTAAAATTACACAATTTTTTATCAAATTGTAAACTTTTTATAGTGTTTCTCTTTTTGAACGAATTAGAAAAAATAATGATTCATTGAACAACGAAGATCCCTGACAGAGCCCAGTAGATAAAAAATTTAGAATTTTTGGTGATTTAACTGGCAAGCGCACCGGTCAAATATCCTTTCGTCTTCATATAATTTAACACTTGCATGTCCTTGTTAGGTTGCTGTTAGCAGAGGCGGCGTTAAAAAAATTCGAGATGGAGTCTGCGCTGGAGACGGCGGAGGCGGCATTCGTGCGCCGCAACGACTACGCCGGGATCAGGTTCGTGGCCAGGCTGAACGCGCTGCACTCCAACGCCCTCAAGAAGGCGGAGATCTTGGCCTACTTTAAAGATTTTGATGGCGCCGAGAAAATATATCACAATGAAGACAGGCGGTATGTACCTATATTATTTTGTAAGTTGAGTAAGTACATAATATTAAACACAAATATTTTAAAAAATGGCAGATGTGTAAGAAGAACTCACCTTGGTCATATATGGACGCCCAAAGCATTACGGTCACTATCCTGACTTATTGTCAACATTTGATTGCAAGTCCATTGATCCCATTTTAGTCTCAGAATCCTCCATCCAGAATTCCATCCACTTCTTACTCGCTTCCACCTGATTCGCAATGACCGCGTTGGTTAAGTAGGTGGCGGTGTTGCTATATATCTTCCTTCACATAAATACCTTTTATCTACGCACATATCATAAGTGCTCTAAAATGCGTTCAGAATCCATAGGCAATGACCAGCATTACCAACCAGTAGGAATTAACGGAGACGTAATTATAACATTACCTCTTGAAATCAGTAGGTATTTAAATTTGGAACAGCTCTCAAATTCAAATGGGTGTCTATTCTAGTATCTATAGATATTAAAACAGTTATCAAGACGAATGCCAAATTCAGAAAGGCTACCACCAACACTTATAAAACCATTCAGAAACAAGGCAGTTGAGGTGCAGTTTTTAAGCAGGTCAAAAGCAGGACAACTTTAAATCCTACCATTACGTTCATAATGCTGAACGTTTTTTTAATGGTTATTCCTGAATGGTGAACTGTTTGTTGTCTCTGGCTTGTTTTGGTGATGAGACTGCGAAGACGTTCAAATCCTTGACAAAAAAATATTATTTTTACCGGTTTTTTTATTTACGTTAAACAAAATTATTTCTATCATTTTTATTTAAATATCTAAAAGTTAGTGTTATTTACTTTGTTTTCATTTGATTATGTACATAATTTAAATTTGATATTGAATATTAAAGATGGTTAAAATGTTAATGAGTACGAAAAAAATTGTCAATGAAAGTTTTGAACGAATGTCTGCGTCTGGTTTTCGAAATTATAAATAAATCGTAAATTCGTGAAAACATAAATGTTTTATGTTTTTAATGCTGGAAGCCGAGCAACCACCTGACAAAATATATCCATCACTTCATATTATCGTGCTTTTCCGAATTGCAGTGATAAACAGTTATTATACGATGGTAACAACTAGTGTTTGGAAGTTAATTTTATTGTGGGCTTCATCGTACAAAAGCCCAGTGTCTTGTCATATATCGTACAAAAGCACAGTGTCTTGTCATATATGATTTTATTTTATCAATAACCATGTCGTAAGTAACATTTTAACTACATACCTATTCAAATTATATTTAGATTATTATGTGTTAAAACTTGCAGCTTCTTCACTAAGTGCTATTATAAATAGCATAAATATGTACAGATAAAGTAAGTTCGAGACTAACTCAACGAGATAAAGGCTAGGTTTTAGTAAGTACGCAGTGATTGTAGTGCACAAAGAATTTTATTACAAAGTATGGTATTTGATATTCGTAGATTGCGACATGAATCTAAACTATTTTTTTTTCAGGTATTCTGGTGAAAAAGCGAACCAGCCTAGCAACAAATCTAAAATAATGAAGTAAAATATCTTACTTTGTTTTTGAAATCCAAATTTCCAATAAAAGGTATTAAGTAGGATTAATTAAGGTCCCATGGTATCGTTACTTCAATTATCTACTAACTGTTTTGTAAAAATCTAAAGTAAAGAAAAGACATATTCACATTCACAAGAAAACCAACTAAAATCCTCCATTAAAGTTACTGGAAAGTAACTTTTTAAGGATCGCTTTATTTGACACTTGTGACGCGCAATAATCGTTTTCGTGCTGTCAAATAGACGTGATGGTAGGAATAATCCATACAAAAAAAGGTGAATGGTTTTGTGACGTCAACCAAAACAATCCTGTTTAAGGCCTGCTATAAAGGTGTCATGGTTGCATTAAACAATACAGTTCAGTTTAACTGCTGGTATAAGAGATAACGGTAGGATTCCTGTATATTTTTAATATAAATCGCACGACATTTGATCTCGAATGACACAAGAATAGGGGCGTTCATTCGTTTGTCTATGATTAAAAAAAATTGCAAATTCGAATTTCGAAACGCCGCCATTCCGAGTTGTCATTTGTGTGTTGATGTTTTACTGTTTACAAGTGTTTGTGAAAAGTTGAAACGAATTAAATATAAATATGCCACCGTCGTCAAGCTCTTCAGCTCCAAAACAAGACCCCAATTCAAATGCTATTCTATTTAATTTAATATGTATTTAAATACGGTGACTTCTTTCTAGTTTAAGTACATACCTTTATAATCATTTTTTGTTCTCATGTAAGTGGATTTATTGTAATCTTTTATGAGAATAAATTCTTTAAACCTTAATGCAACTCAACCAGGACCGTTAACTGTATCTCACTTTACAACTGTTAGTATTAATTACAATTATTATAATAAATAATTTATTCTGTATGTGTTCAATTCGTTTTTTATTACATTATTTTTAAATTACAATGTAATTCAGGTCAATTCCCTACGGTTCCTGAACCTATCTTAGAGCACTATGATAATTATGTGTGTAGATAAAGTAGTGTTTGCAACTATACATAATTAGGCATTACAACACTCATGTGATGTTATTATGAAACTCGCCTTCGGCTCGTTTCATAAACCCACATTCGTGTTGTAATGCCCTTCATTATGCACAGTCGCATAAACTACTATTAAGGTTCTTCGCGTTTAATAAGTCTCTAGTTTATTCTTTGGAAGCCCAGTAGCTCTGCATTAAAGTCACCCTAATGCACACACAAATTCTTCTTGTAGTTTTCTATAGTTCTTTTGACTCCATTAATTATTCTTCCTCCCTACAAAAGCTGTTTAAAGATTTATCACCCCACCTTCGAACTCACAATCTTAACTCCACCATTGACGCCTGTTACTTATGTTTAGTTTTACTTGAAGCTACTCACTTCTTCCCTAACTGTAAACCGTCATTATTGGATCTCATTTTAGGGTCCTCTTTAGATCATGTCACAAAACATGGTCAAATTAACGCTGTCATCTTCTTTTATCATCTTCTTTCTCTCCTACAAAGTTCGTCCGCCTAAACCAAGATCCAAAATCCTCTTTCAGCGCAATTTTAGATACATTAACACTGAACTGTTACGTGAATATGCCTTGAACAGTGATTGGAATGCCATTGCTAATCTTGATTCTGTCCACGATCAAGTGGAATTATTTGAGAAAATGATTATCAGTCTTTATAATGTACATGCCTCTTTGCGTCCTATTTGAGTTAAGCATCTCCCAACGCCATGGGCGTTGGGAGATGCTTAACTCAAATAGGACCCAAAGAGGCATGTACATCATGCCTCTTTAAATAAATAACTTCTCGAATGCATAATCTTTGGTAGACTAAAGACATAACAGTTAACTGTTATTGTCCGGACAATAACAGTGGCGTTGGGAGATGCTTAACTCAAATAGGACGCAAAGAGGCATGTACATTATAAAGACTGATAATCATTTTCTCAAATAATTCCACTTGATCGTGGACAGAATCAAGATTAGCAATGGCATTCCAATCACTGTTCAAGGCATATTCACGTAACAGTTCAGTGTTAATGTATCTAAAATTGCGCTGAAAGAGGATTTTGGATCTTGGTTTAGGCGGACGAACTTTGTAGGAGAGAAAGAAGATGATAAAAGAAGATGACAGCGTTAATTTGACCATGTTTTGTGACATGATCTAAAGAGGACCCTAAAATGAGATCCAATAATGACGGTTTACAGTTAGGGAAGAAGTGAGTAGCTTCAAGTAAAACTAAACATAAGTAACAGGCGTCAATGGTGGAGTTAAGATTGTGAGTTCGAAGGTGGGGTGATAAATCTTTAAACAGCTTTTGTAGGGAGGAAGAATAATTAATGGAGTCAAAAGAACTATAGAAAACTACAAGAAGAATTTGTGTGTGCATTAGGGTGACTTTAATGCAGAGCTACTGGGCTTCCAAAGAATAAACTAGAGACTTATTAAACGCGAAGAACCTTAATAGTAGTTTATGCGACTGTGCATAATGAAGGGCATTACAACACGAATGTGGGTTTATGAAACGAGCCGAAGGCGAGTTTCATAATAACATCACATGAGTGTTGTAATGCCTAATTATGTATAGTTGCAAACACTACTTTATCTACACACATAATTATCATAGTGCTCTAAGATAGGTTCAGGAACCGTAGGGAATTGACCTGAATTACATTGTAATTTAAAAATAATGTAATAAAAAACGAATTGAACACATACAGAATAAATTATTTATTATAATAATTGTAATTAATACTAACAGTTGTAAAGTGAGATACAGTTAACGGTCCTGGTTGAGTTGCATTAAGGTTTAAAGAATTTATTCTCATAAAAGATTACAATAAATCCACTTACATGAGAACAAAAAATGATTATAAAGGTATGTACTTAAACTAGAAAGAAGTCACCGTATTTAAATACATATTAAATTAAATAGAATAGCATTTGAATTGGGGTCTTGTTTTGGAGCTGAAGAGCTTGACGACGGTGGCATATTTATATTTAATTCGTTTCAACTTTTCACAAACACTTGTAAACAGTAAAACATCAACACACAAATGACAACTCGGAATGGCGGCGTTTCGAAATTCGAATTTGCAATTTTTTTTAATCATAGACAAACGAATGAACGCCCCTATTCTTGTGTCATTCGAGATCAAATGTCGTGCGATTTATATTAAAAATATACAGGAATCCTACCGTTATCTCTTATACCAGCAGTTAAACTGAACTGTATTGTTTAATGCAACCATGACACCTTTATAGCAGGCCTTAAACAGGATTGTTTTGGTTGACGTCACAAAACCATTCACCTTTTTTTGTATGGATTATTCCTACCATCACGTCTATTTGACAGCACGAAAACGATTATTGCGCGTCACAAGTGTCAAATAAAGCGATCCTTAAAAAGTTACTTTCCAGTAACTTTAATGGAGGATTTTAGTTGGTTTTCTTGTGAATGTGAATATGTCTTTTCTTTACTTTAGATTTTTACAAAACAGTTAGTAGATAATTGAAGTAACGATACCATGGGACCTTAATTAATCCTACTTAATACCTTTTATTGGAAATTTGGATTTCAAAAACAAAGTAAGATATTTTACTTCATTATTTTAGATTTGTTGCTAGGCTGGTTCGCTTTTTCACCAGAATACCTGAAAAAAAAATAGTTTAGATTCATGTCGCAATCTACGAATATCAAATACCATACTTTGTAATAAAATTCTTTGTGCACTACAATCACTGCGTACTTACTAAAACCTAGCCTTTATCTCGTTGAGTTAGTCTCGAACTTACTTTATCTGTACATATTTATGTTATTTATAATAGCACTTAGTGAAGAAGCTGCAAGTTTTAACACATAATAATCTAAATATAATTTGAATAGGTATGTAGTTAAAATGTTACTTACGACATGGTTATTGATAAAATATAATCATATATGACAAGACACTGTGCTTTTGTACGATATATGACAAGACACTGGGCTTTTGTACGATGAAGCCCACAATAAAATTAACTTCCAAACACTAGTTGTTACCATCGTATAATAACTGTTTATCACTGCAATTCGGAAAAGCACGATAATATGAAGTGATGGATATATTTTGTCAGGTGGTTGCTCGGCTTCCAGCATTAAAAACATAAAACATTTATGTTTTCACGAATTTACGATTTATTTATAATTTCGAAAACCAGACGCAGACATTCGTTCAAAACTTTCATTGACAATTTTTTTCGTACTCATTAACATTTTAACCATCTTTAATATTCAATATCAAATTTAAATTATGTACATAATCAAATGAAAACAAAGTAAATAACACTAACTTTTAGATATTTAAATAAAAATGATAGAAATAATTTTGTTTAACGTAAATAAAAAAACCGGTAAAAATAATATTTTTTTGTCAAGGATTTGAACGTCTTCGCAGTCTCATCACCAAAACAAGCCAGAGACAACAAACAGTTCACCATTCAGGAATAACCATTAAAAAAACGTTCAGCATTATGAACGTAATGGTAGGATTTAAAGTTGTCCTGCTTTTGACCTGCTTAAAAACTGCACCTCAACTGCCTTGTTTCTGAATGGTTTTATAAGTGTTGGTGGTAGCCTTTCTGAATTTGGCATTCGTCTTGATAACTGTTTTAATATCTATAGATACTAGAATAGACACCCATTTGAATTTGAGAGCTGTTCCAAATTTAAATACCTACTGATTTCAAGAGGTAATGTTATAATTACGTCTCCGTTAATTCCTACTGGTTGGTAATGCTGGTCATTGCCTATGGATTCTGAACGCATTTTAGAGCACTTATGATATGTGCGTAGATAAAAGGTATTTATGTGAAGGAAGATATATAGCAACACCGCCACCTCCTTAACCAACGCGGTCATTGCGAATCAGGTGGAAGCGAGTAAGAAGTGGATGGAATTCTGGATGGAGGATTCTGAGACTAAAATGGGATCAATGGACTTGCAATCAAATGTTGACAATAAGTCAGGATAGTGACCGTAATGCTTTGGGCGTCCATATATGACCAAGGTGAGTTCTTCTTACACATCTGCCATTTTTTAAAATATTTCTTCTTTCTCTCCTACAAAGTTCGTCCGCCTAAACCAAGATCCAAAATCCTCTTTCAGCGCAATTTTAGATACATTAACACTGAACTGTTACGTGAATATGCCTTGAACAGTGATTGGAATGCCATTGCTAATCTTGATTCTGTCCACGATCAAGTGGAATTATTTGAGAAAATGATTATCAGTCTTTATAATGTACATGCCTCTTTGCGTCCTATTTGAGTTAAGCATCTCCCAACGCCATGGGCGTTGGGAGATGCTTAACTCAAATAGGACCCAAAGAGGCATGTACATCATGCCTCTTTAAATAAATAACTTCTCGAATGCATAATCTTTGGTAGACTAAAGACATAACAGTTAACTGTTATTGTCCGGACAATAACAGTAAACTGTTATGTCTTTAGTCTACCAAAGATTATGCATTCGAGAAGTTATTTATTTTGAGGTTCTTTTTGAGGAACTACCATGCGCTCGCTAAACATACCTCCATAAGTTATTGTCTGGTTTCATTCTTATCTATACGAGTATGGTCGCTGACAATGTGTAATTATTGAAAGTAAATCCTCGACGTGGTGTCAAACATCGTTCGGTGTCCCTCAAGGTGGCGTGCTTTCTCCGTTGTTATTCGCATTATTTATTTATTCTATCTCTAATCATCTTCGCTCATCTTACCATCTGTATGCAGACGACCTCCAAATCAATAGCCATGTTAGTCTAGATAACCTCAGTTCAGGGATTGATTTAATCAATGGTGACTTTTCGCGTATAAAATATACCTGAATGGAGTAGGTCTCATGGGCTTATAGTTAATCCTTCTAAGACACAGGCTGTTATAATAGGCAATTCTTATTATATCTTCCGCATTGATTGGCAATCGTTTTCATCAATTATATTTAACGGCGTCAATATTGACTTAAGCATCAAGGATAAGAACCTAGGTGTTATTGGTCGACACGAATTTGACATGCCTCAGCTCACAGAGAAATATTTGCGTCTGCGAATTCTCTCAAATGAATGCATAACTTTCTCCCTGTGAAGACTAAAATTGTGCTGGCCCAATCCTTTCTTCTCCCCATCGTTGACTACGACATTGCCACCGAGATCTCACGGAAGAGCAATCAAATAAATTTAAGCGTCTCCGAAATCTCTGCATGAGATTCATATTTGGATTTTTATTAGACAACGTCATAACTTGCATATTCTTTTCTTTCTTCATTAAGCCCTGTGCGTTCCTTCTACTTTTTACCTTTTTTCCTTTTTTACTTTTTTTCGTGAGAACACGAATCGTAGTATGCGTAGCACAGTCTCCTTTAAACTCTCAATTTCTGTTCATCGTACTCATTTCTATGCTAACTCTTTCTCAGTTCAGGCAGTATAACTTTGGAATGCTTTGCCACTGGATATTCGTAAAGTGCAATCATTAAAAAATTAAAAGATTTAGTGTTTCATATATATTCATATATAGATCTCATTACCTTTCCTCTAGTTCTAACCAATATTTCTTTTCTTTTCACTGGCTACTTTCATTTACTTTCCTTAATGTTTGTACCAATTTTATAGTTTATGTGTTTTATATTACATAATTATTTGTTTATATGTTAGGTAGTAGGTATATATGCTTCTATTATTTAATTGGATACTTATATTCTTTTACACTGTAATACTCTAACTGCGCTAACTCCCCTACATATTTTATAGACATATTTACCCAAAGGTTGGCTAGAAGAAATCGCTTTAGTGATAAGCCCGTCTTTGTACCTACTATATTTAATTGATAGTAGATAATTTTTAAACTTGGTGTAGAGCTAAGCACATCCATTTTTAGATTTAAAAATATATAAAAAACTAAACAATCTTGCAGCGATTTGGCAATAGCATTGCGCAAACGCTTGGGGCACTGGTTCAGAGTCGTGGAGCTGCTAAAGATGTCGGCTAGCACCACAGACGCGCAAGTGAAACAAGTTTACAGCAACATCGGAGACTACTACATCGACAGGCAGAACTGGCATGTACCCTCGCAATTTTTAATACATGTACATAAGTAAATACAATTAGGTACCTGTTTGTATTACCTACTCAATATTGATTCTTAATACCATGGAATAGACATGTTAGGGAGCCCAAAAGGGGAATTTTGGATTTACTTGAGCGCGTCTTGAGATGGAGGTTACCTTGCAGGTTGTTGAGTACCTCCACCAGGTATAAGCTATTGATCTAGGGATGTGCGTCTAGGGTAGCCCATCAGAATACTAAAAAATAGCCAGAAATACTCGAGCGCGACAAATTAAGAAAAGGATTATTAAATGCTGAAAAGTATGCATTTCAAAAATCTGACGATTTGAGCGTGACATAAGGTAAGGGGAGCGCGGTCGTTTCTTTTTTATTTTGACGGAAATTATGTAAGAATAACGGAAAAAATATAATCTAATGATTTTCACAAGCCAAAGTAGCAAAAATCGTAAATGCAGTATAGGGCGACCAGTTGGTATAATATGTAATCCCAAGTCTACGCCTCTCTTTCCCTTTAACTTTTTCTACATCCCTCACTCTGTCGCACCGTCCCAACCTCAACACTTAATCACCAGATTTTGATGTGGAAGGGGTACGGCCTGCAGAAACGGTTAGAGTTAGAAACGTGATTTTTCCCAAAATGTAGGAAGTGGTTAGCAATTCGACGGATACCACAAATTTAACTTTTTTTAAAGTTCAAGGTGGCCGCCATGCAAGGGCAATTTAAAACCGTCAGATTGAGTAAATCCCTCAAAATAATCGTCAGATTTTGAGCTAACACGATCAGGACACCAAACTGAACCTTCTGAGTATTTCAATTTTTTTTTTTGCATCTTCAAGAAGTCACTACGTGCTTGCGTCACTTCTGAATCGTCAGTCTTTTGAATGGGAGTTTCTTTCAGGGTCAATTAACATCCCCTCTGAAAAGTTGATGCGCTCGATTCAACCCTTCCATATGGCCACCTCCACCATGAAAGTTGGCAGATTAACATGCCTTCGCTATTATTAGAGACACGTGAGGGCATTTAAGTTAACGCGCTCGAATATTTTCATTTAACGTTTTTTTACAAAGTTAAAAACCTGTAGACGCTCCCCCCATCAGTGAAAGGGTACAAACTACATAACCTTTATTCTTATTAATATCTAATCTTATAGGTCCCCACGTCACTCGAGTAAATCCAAATTTAGACTCGTTGGCTCCCCAGCTTATACTCGTACCTACTACATCTGCTAATCTTTTGTGGAAAACCTTTTTATTTGACAACTTTTCTATTCATATAGATACTAGTCTTCCCGATGTAAAGTCGGTTCGCCGAAAGTTGATAAATATTATCATTCTTCTTAGACCAGCGACTGTCGCTTAATATCGCAAACTGTATGGCGGCCGTCGCTTATCTCCCGCTTTCGCCGTTTACGTGGAACGAGGCACGCATTATATTATTTTAACCGCGGCCCGAACGGGCGATCGAACGCGGCGGCCATATATTGCAATTGAATGAGTCGTTTGAGTGATTGCGTGTTGTTATACAGTTAATATTGTATGAAATTGAAAAATAAAATTGATTAAGTATTCAAATAATTAGCGGGCCGCAATATGTAAAATGAGTTAAGAGGCCCCGAATTTATCAACTCTCAGCGAACAAACATTTATTAATCAAAAAAAAAAAAAACGTGTGGCACTCGGGGACTGCCGCAGTAAAGCTATTGCATAGCATTTTTTAGCAACTATTATTTTAGTTTTTTTTTTCTTTGATATTTATTCAAGTTTTTTCTTTGATATTAATTCAAGTTACACTTTTTGAGCGTGGTGAGCGACAAAAAAACAATATTTTTTCTTTTATTGAATAAATGAGAAATTAATATTGTTCAAAATATTTTTATTATCTTACATTGTACATGACAATACAATACAATACAATATCCTTTATTGCACAAAATAAATAAATCAGGACATCATTATCTTACAAACATGTAGGTTGTTCAGGATTTTTTTATTATGAGCAGTTAGCAGCTAGTCTTAGAGTTGGGCAAAATTGGCCATTTTTTTCAATTGCGAGCATAGATTCTTTATAAGAGACCACAGGGACACCCAGATATCGGTTTTGAAGGCAATCGGTCCAGAAACAAAAAAGTTCAAAATGGCGGCCAATTTTTTTTTTAATTTTGAGCATAGATTCAATACGAGGTGCCACAGGGACTTCCAGATATCAATTTTGAAGGTGTGGTTGCCCTTATGTGGAGTTCTAGTAAAACGAGCGATGTACAAGTAGAATAGAACATTTATTTAGAAATTAATATTTATTATATACAAAATAGTAAGGCTAAGGTAGTCACATACAAAGCTACACGAGTAGCCAATCTCCGTCGAGACATTAGATGACGTAGGCGCTGTAGCCGACGGCGGCCCGGCGCGGCGGCACGTAAATACCGCGCGGCCGCTGCTTTGCACACAGTGCTGAATCGAGCGCGCTCCGCTGCGGACGTCTAGATGTATGCCACATATCTCCCCTTCAAGCGAAGCGTATGGTCTTCTTCACCACTCTACCGGATCGTGTGACATAATTGTCCGAAGGCGTCTTCTTCTCGGCAGGCTGCTGTGTGTTAAAAGTGCCCATATTAGCAGGAACGTCATCAAATTCCTTGAGAATATAGGCAGGCTTCAATCTGTCCAACGACACGGTTGTTGTTCTCAGTGGCAATTGTATCTTGAAAAACTTGTCGTGTCGTTCAAGTACTTCATACGGGCCGTCGTAGGGAGGTACTAGTGGCGCTCGCACAGTGTCGTTACGCAGAAATACGTGGGTACATGTCGCTAGGTCCTTATGTACGAATGGTTTCTCGATGTTGTGACTGCGCTGTGCAGTGGGACGTAATGATGCCATTGTAGTGGTCAGATGACGAACAAATTCTGCGTCTTCCATATTTAATTTTGCAGGCTCCACGAAGTCTGATGGTAAACGTAGGGTCGTGCCGTATGTCATCATAGCGGGAGAAATGTTATTTTCTCGCAGGGCTGTGCGCAGGCCGAGTAGTACTGTAGGTACCTCTGTTGTCCATTGTGTCGATGCACCTCTTGCCATGAGTGCTGCTTTCAAGGTCCTGTGGCTTCTCTCAATCATGCCATTCGAAATTGGGTGAAAAGCTGTGGCACGAATTCTGGAGATGCCAAATTTCTTCAAAAGAGACTTGAAAAGGGCAGACTCAAATTGCCTTCCTTGGTCCGTGGTAATACGCAATGGATATCCGAATCGAGCGATCCAGTTCTCATACAGCGCTCGTGCAACAACTTCGGCTGTTATTTCTCGTACTGGTACAGCTTCTAGCCATTTGGTACAGCGATCGATCATGGTAACGCAGTATCGACAGTCGTTTGAAATCTTCATTGGGCCAATGATGTCAATATTTAAATGCTGGAAGCGTTCAGACGGTTGTATCTTGCCAAGCGGAGTGACAGTGTGACGATGAATCTTTGCCTTTTGACATCCAATGCATGATCTTGCCCATTGACCGATATCTTTATTCATCTTCGGCCAGAAAAATTTCGATGCAATTTGTTTTCTCGTAGCGCGCACTCCGGGATGAGACAAGTCGTGTTGCGCTTTGTAAGCGGCAAAACGATGTGCGCTGGGTAGGTACGGACGGGCAGTCGGCGTCGAGCACTCGCAGGCGATAGGATGTGTCGCTCCATTCATTCGCACGTTGATAAATTTCAAGTTCGGTTGCTGTTTCAAACTTGCGAGCTCTTCGTCTTGTTTTTGATCAATAGCTATCTGTTCGTAGTCGAGTGTAGATGGGCAGTCAATTTCTTCAAGACGTGATAGGGAATCGGCAACCACGTTCTTTTCTCCTTGTAGGTACTGTATGCGCGTGCAAAACTGGCTGATATAGTGTAGCTGTCGTTCACGTCGAGGCGTATCGCTGCTGCTAGCCGACTTAGTCAGCGCGTAAGCAAGCGGTTTGTGGTCAGTGAATATTGTGACATCGCATCCTTCGATAAGTGGTCGAAAATGCTTCGTTGCTGCGTAAATAGCCAGCAACTCGCGATCGTAGGTACTATATCGACGTTGTGTTTCGCTCATTGTTCGAGAAAAGAAGGCCATAGGAATCCATTTTTCTCCACTTTTCTGTTGTAGGACTGCTCCAAGACTGTGACTAGATGCGTCTGACATGATGCTTAGTTGAGCTCCATGGATCGGGTGACTCAGGGTTGTTGCTTCTAAAATGCTTTGGCGGCAGTTTTTAAAAGCTTTTTCGGCCTCAGGTGTCCATACCATAGGTGACTTGTCGTTCTTTTTGGTGTTATGTAGGTACTTGTTGAGTTCAGTTTGCATCTTGGCTTGATGGGGTAGACAGTTGCGGTAAAAATTTAACATGCCTAGGAATCTTCGTAACTCCATGATATTTTTTGGTTGAGGGTAATCAGAAATTGCTTTGGTTCTTTCTTCCGTTGGCCTGATTCCTTCTTCAGATACTTCGTAGCCAAGGTAATTGATATTTTTCTTGCCGAATTCGCATTTCTTGATATTCAGTGTCACGCCGAATTTGTCTAGTCGTTCTAGCACTTTATTTAGAACGATTTTGTGGCTTTCCTCGTCTTCTGTAAACAATAGGATATCGTCGACAAAACAGAAGCAGTTTTCTTGGCCTCGCAGCACTTCATGCATGAATCGCTGATATGTTTGGCTTGAGTTTCGCAATCCCATTGTCATGGAGTTGAACTGGAAAAGTCCAAAAGGTGAAATCACGGCTGCCTTCATAGCATGTTCCTTTGCGATTGGTATGGAATAAAATGCTTTCTGTAAGTCGAGTTTCGAGAAGATTTTCTTGTTGTGAAGTTGGTGTGAGAAGTCCTGGATGCGAGGTATAGGATATCTGTCTGGTAGGGTAACAGCGTTGAGACGTCTATAGTCACCGCATATCCGTAGTCCGCCATCCTTTTTCTTCACAACATGCAGAGGACTCGCCCACGGACTTGAAGAAGGTTCGCAGATGCCTTTCTCCATCATGGCTTCAAATTCTTCCTTGACAGCTTTGCATTTGTCTGGAGGTAACGGTCGAGCACGGCTGTATATGGAACGGCCGGTTGTTTCTATGTAGTGGACGACGTCATGTTTCGGCGGTGACTTCAATGACAAAGGTCGTAGTATATCAGGAAACTTCTTCAATATGTCGTAGTACTCTTGGTCGCTGCTGATAATGTGAATCGTCTCAGGTATCGTTTTGACTTGCAAGGCATTGACGTGCAGGTTGGTGACAGTGTCGACTAGTCTCTTCTGATGCAGGTCCACAAGTAGTTTATAGTGACGTAGAAAGTCAGCTCCGATGATAGAAGAATGTCGGCAACGACGAAAGTCCAGCGAAACGAACGACGAAGGCC
This sequence comes from Acrobasis suavella, assembly GCA_943193695.1. Lineage (NCBI taxonomy): Eukaryota > Metazoa > Arthropoda > Insecta > Lepidoptera > Pyralidae > Acrobasis > Acrobasis suavella. The sequence goes on from OW971929.1 coordinate 13,929,090, forward strand.
CAGATTCAATTGTATAGTTCGCGTTCCATATGTAGATATAGGTGTATTATTCGCTGCATATAGTTGATACTCATTCGTTGCAGGTTTCTTTTTATTTTTGATTGCTAGCACGGAAATTTCGGCGCCTGTATCAACGAGGAAACGTTCTCGAGAGTCTCGGTCGAAAACACATAGGCGGTTGCTTGCTTCTGGTACACCGACGTCCGCCACGGTCGGTGTAGTAATTAGTTTTCCGACTTCTTAGTAGCCCTCCTTGCACATGGTGATTCGCATCTCCGCGCCTTATCTCCAAATCGATAATGATATCTGCATTCCCAAGTTGCATCATCGGGCTTTCGTTTGTTCTCGCGGTGATTAGATTTCGATCTTGAACGGGCTCGGTAGCGGAAGTTACGGTGATATGGCTGTCCTCTTCTTTCGCGTAGTTCCGATATCTCAAGTGACAATTTTTCAAGTTGCTTCGATAGAACGTCGAATTGCAACGAGCTTACTGCAGTTGCGCCGGCGTCGCGGGTCTGAGCGGACGCGTGCGTAGACGTGGTAGGCTCGGACAGCGAAGCGATGTTTGCCGATTGCGAATATTCCAACATCTTGTCAGCCATTGCAGCTAGTGTGTCGAGTGACGATTCAGTGTTGACGGAGAGGACAACTCGTACTTGTGAAGGCATTTGGTTCAACCATTCTATCTTCAATCCCCCTTCTGTGATCATTTTGCCGCCAAGTTCTCGCATTTTTCGAAGCAGTTGGGAAGGTTTTTGATCGCCGAGCTCCAAACCTCTAACAAGTTTTTGAAAATTCTTGATCATAGATTGTTCGTAGACAGATAGTAGCCGCTGCTTGAGAATCTTGTACATAGGGCGCACTATAAGTTTCCGGAACTGGCCACTTACATAAACAATATTTAAAAATTTATTGCAACATTTGAAAATAGAACTCTTTGGCTGTAGAATGCAGTTTGTTTCATCTGACTGTCTTTTGTTTTTACCTTGTGGCGCCATTTAAAAAATTGTGTGTCTGCATCAACATGGATTTAACTCGGGAAAATTTTCGTAGTATGATTTTCTACGATTTTAAGTGTAATTTGACAGCTCAACAGAGCATTGCTCGGCTTGAAACAGCTTTTGGCAATGAAGCACCATGCAAGACAACTGTTTATAGCTGGTTTGCAGAATTCAGGCGTGGTCGTATCAATCTCAGTGACGAATCTCGCGATGGTCGGCCGTCCACCGCTGTGACCAACAAAAACATCGATGCTGTGCGCCGTATGATTGAAACAGACAGGCATGTGACCTACCATGAAATTCGCGCAACCTTAGAAATAGGCATTAGTCAAATACAATTAATCCTACACAAACATTTGGGTGTGAGAAAGCTGTGCTCGCGGTGGATCCCACACAACTTGACCGAGGCTCAAAAAACGGACCGCGTCACTTGGTGCAGTGCCATGCTTACCAGATTCAACGAAGGTGCGTCAAATTTGGTGTGGGACATAGTAACAGGTGACGAAACATGGATTTATTGCTACGATCCCAAAACAAAGCAGCAATCGAGCGTATGGGTCTTTCAAGATGAGCCGAAACCAACCAAAGTGGCGCGCGTGAAAAGTGCATCTAAGCGGATGATTGCTTCTTTTTTTAATAAAACTGGACACGTGGCTACTGTTGCTTTAGAGAATCGTCGTACAGTGAATAGTGACTGGTACACGACCATTTGTTTGCCGGAAGTTATTGACGAACTCCGTAAAAATAACCGTAAACGCCGTATCATCCTGCACCACGACAATGCTAGTTCTCACACGGCCAGACAGACAAACGACTTTTTGAAGGCGAAAAATGTAGAACTCATGAGTCATCCAGCATACAGTCCCGACCTGGCACCTTGTGACTTTTTTCTGTTCCCAAAAATTAAGAACCAATTACGCGGTCAACGATTTTCATCACCAGAAGAGGCTGTCGAGGAGTATGAAAAACACGTTTCAGAGGTCACCACAGAGGAGTGGCACAAAAGTTTTCAAAACTGGTTTCATCGAATGAAAAAGTGCATAGACGCCAAGGGAGATTATTTTGAAAAACAATAAATTAATTTTGTACCTTTAATAGTATTTTTTCATATTCATTCCGGAAACTTATAGTGCGCCCCACGTACTTGTCAGTAGTAGGCGGGTTGTACAGGATATCAGTGACTTGATGCAGATCTGCCGGTTGTAGTTGTTGTAGCGCATACTTGTACTTCTGGTCGTCAGATGTTTTCAATGGTTCTACTACAGCTTCAAATTGGATGAACCAGGCACGGGGATATTCTCGCCAGAATGGTAGCAGTCTGGATTGCACCGAAACAGCTGCCAGATCCACGCTGCTCGTTCCCAATGCTTCATGTTTTTCAGCTCCACCAGAAATTCCAGCTCCATCACAGTTTTCGTCCGCCATTATATTTTTAAATATGATGATGAATAAATGAGTATGACGATAATAATTCACAGGGTCACCAATATGTGGTTGCCCTTATGTGGAGTTCTAGTAAAACGAGCGATGTACAAGTAGAATAGAACATTTATTTAGAAATTAATATTTATTATATACAAAATAGTAAGGCTAAGGTAGTCACATACAAAGCTACACGAGTAGCCAATCTCCGTCGAGACATTAGATGACGTAGGCGCTGTAGCCGACGCCGCGACGGCGGCCCGGCGCGGCGGCACGTAAATACCGCGCGGCCGCTGCTTTGCACACAGTGCTGAATCGAGCGCGCTCCGCTGCGGACGTCTAGATGTATGCCACAAAGGCATTGGCCCAGTAACAAAAAAAAAAACAAAATAGCTACCAATTCTTTCAATTTCGATCACAAAGTAATAATTATAAGAGACTACATTGACCCCCAGATATGTATTGATTTTGAAGGCAATCGGTCCAGAAACAAAAGAGTCCAAAATGGCGGCTACCTTTTTCAAATTCGAGTATAGATTTTTTCTATGAGACCACAGGGACCACCATATATCGATTTTGAAGGCAATCGGTCCAGAAACAAAAAACTTCAAAATAGCGGCTACCTTTTTCAAATTCGAGCGTAGATTCATACCACAGGGAACCAACAGATATCGATTTTGAAGGATAGCGGCGTAGTAACAAAAAAGTTAATAATGGCGGCCAGTTTTTTTTTTACATTTTGAGCTTAGATTCAATATTAGGGACCACAGGGCCGTCCAGATATCGATTTTGAAGGCAATCGGTCCAGTGAAAAAAAAATCAAAATGGCGACCAATTTTTTCGATGCAATCGGTTAAAAAGAGAAGGGTAAGTTTAAAAAATCGTTATTTAGAAATTAGAGTAACAAATAAAATCATGATATTATTCGTGACAAAATTATTCGTGAATAATTTTCCACGAATAAATTTTTATTCGAATAATGCCCAACTGTCTACACGCATACGTCAGCCGCACGCACACAAACACCGTGCTGAACTGAAACGACGTTAGACAAGTGTTAGGTTTTATTTCCGTTACGGAATTTCTAGATTCGGTCGCCGCGCCAAGGCCCGCGATAAAAGCTATGCAATAGCTTAAAATCTCCGCGAACTTAGTTGTGTGAAGGTCCCATTTAAGTAGAACGAGATGAAATCATGAGCTCGCTGCAATAGGGTATAGGGATTCGTATAATATATTATTTCACGGACACAAGAGCTCTCTCCTGTTATAGTTTTAGTCAGTACTATTGTACTTTCTCCATGGCACTCATACATTGGTGTAGATTACTAGGTACGTGTATCCCAAGTAAGGAGAGGAGCTCGTCCGAATCCTCAGAACCTTCATTTGGTTTCATCTTATTGAATACTTGATCTTTTTTATTTGTTAGTGTTGGATTTTAAACACTATATGTGTAGTTAATTCAATATAATATGTGATACAACAGTTTGATGTAAGTATACAAGTACACTGTAATAGTATAGGTACTACTTGGTTAGTACCTTTGCTATATGTGATTAAAGTTTTTTTCCTCTCATATCTAGGTCTGGAGCTGTAGAATATTATACCATGTCAAATAACACGGAAGGACTAAAGAAATGTTACATGGCACTGGAAGACAACGAATCGTTGTCAAAGTTGTATACTGGGCCATCCAAAACGGCGAAGGTAAGAGCTGGCAGGTCAATTTGGTAGGTAAATAAAAACAGTTGATAATGTGGCGATCTCTACGCCACTATACAAGAACTACTGTAACAATAATGGAGACACGGGAACAGTTCACAAAAGGCATACGAGATGGTGCTGACACGTCCTTCATCTCTATATCGATTCGTGCGCATGGTTGTTAAAAATACAACCTCTGACATTGCATAAACCGTCGGAGGTGGTCGGAGTCGAGGTTTACCAGGCGCAACACTTGCATGACGGGAAGATCTTCCATTTCTGGTGGTCGAGCATGCCACCAGTGAGATAGTTATTTAAAAGTCAATCTCTTGTGTGGCAGGAACACTGGTCTTAACATAGATAATAAATAAAATATGATAAGATCAGTTCCATCAATATCGACATGAATTCAAATGCCGTGTAAATTTCCTTTCGTTTTCAGGATGGGCCGCTAAAGCACAATTTGGGAGATGTAGGTGATAATATTACTACTGAGACACCGTCCATTCAAGGCATAATGCAGCTAAAAGAGACAGGCAGGATGCTACAGGCCGCTGCCATGGCGTTCCAGGTATGCATTATATTAATTTAGTTGAAACTACTCGTTAATTATTAACACTAATTTACAAACTTAACAAAAAATAATTGCAAATTTTGGGCCGCAGGTCATTCGTATTTAGCTACAGATTTATTTTGTACACATTCGAGGGTCAAACTGAAAGTTCTCAGAGAATTAAAAACTGAGCACACTAGCAAGTTATTCCTTTTATTACATCTTTTCAAAATAGTGTCCTTTCACGTCAATACATCTCTGCATCCGATGGAACCACTGAGAAAAGCACTTTGCCCACTCGTGTTTAGGGGACTCTTCAACGGCGTTTTGAAATGCAGCCAGCCACTGCTTTCTCGGCGTCCATAAAACGTTTTCCTCGAAGATTTTATTTTATTTTCGGGAATAAATAAAAATCGCAAGGTGCGAGGTCGGGGCTATATGGCGGGTGACCTAGTAATTCCACGTTTGATGTCGCCAAATAGTTGATCGTTCGCCCGGCGGTGTGCGACGTGGCATTGTCGTGGTGAAAGAGGATCCTACTGTTTCTCCCGAACTTTTTCCAAGACAAGTGGCAAACAATTGTTAGTATACCACTCTGCAGTAACTGTTTTTCGATCCTCTAAATAATTGTCGCGTAATGACCGGTCCTTCCGAAGAACGAGGCCACCATCTTTTTTTTCCACGCTTCGACCTCTCTTCTCTTTAGTTGGCAACTCCTCGGAAGGAAACACCCACTGAGCAGACTGTCTTTTGGTTTCGGGATCATAACAGTAAATCCAGCTTTCGTCACCCGTAAGTATGTCAAACACAGCATTTGAGTCACCTCCGTTAAATCTTTGAACCATTTCACGGCACCAATCAACACGACGGATTTTTTGGGCCTCGGTCAAATTGTGAGGTATCCACCGGGCACAAAGCTTCCTGACCGCTAAATGTTCATGCAGGATTTTGTGCACTTGGCTCATACCGATGCCTAAACTTGCTCGAATCTGCTGATTGGTCACTCTTTTGTCAGTCTCTATCATACGCCGCACAACACTGATGTTATCTTCAGTCGTCGCCGTAGAAGGCCGTCCCTCACGCAAATCATCGGTGAGATTAGTGCGACCACGTTTGAATTCATTAAAACAGTTGTAAACAGTGGCATGAGATGGGGCTTCATCGTGAAAGGCCAATCGAAGTCATAACTTTCTTGTTGACTTAAATGACAACGAAAGTTATAAAAATTGCACGAAAATTTTCTCGCGTTAAATTCATGCTGACGTGTCACAGACAATTTTCAATTTGCCGCCAAATCGTAAAACAAAATGACAAATTAATAAAATACGTACTCAATAATATTGGCAAAGAGATCCATTTTCAAAATTTAAACTTATTTTTTTTTATTATACTGTATACAAGTGGCCAGTTCTAAAGACTTTCAGTGTCGCCCTCGTAATAATACGTCCTACGGGACAGACAGAGCTTAGGGCTTTAAAATCCAAGGGAGGTTGGAAAAAGGGATCAAAATAGCCACGATTGCTTTGATTTTCGCCCTTGTATATTTCATAGTTTTTTCTCTTGGACCAACATTTAAGACGAGATGATTGTTAATAAATTTATAATACTTACACAAATGAACTTGATTTCAGTTAGCCAATAACGAAGCAGCATCGAAGGCGTCACCAGTAAGAATTAAGAAATTGTATATCCTGGCTGGACACCTATACAGTCAGAATTCAGTTGGTAAGTTCATTTATCAAATATTCCCTTTGTGTAGTGGATGTCACGGTGTCATGTTGGTTCAAGGGCCGTTTGAAATAAGACTATAAACGTATGTACGTTTTTTTGGTTAAAACTAACGTGAGACTCAGACATTATTAATAAAATACGGGTTACTCACGTAGAGAGTCAGCTACTGGCCGACATGTTTCGACTTCATCCGGAGGTCTTCATCAGGGCGAATGTGACGCGCTCGTGCACAAAGCCGCTTCACGACACACTGATGTTAATGGTGGGTCGCGCGGGCAGCGCGAGCGATCGCTCGCTTCGCTCGTAGCCAGCCAGCGTCTGAATGTCGGCCAGTAGCTGACTCTCTGAGTGAGTAACCCGTGCTTTATTAATAATGAATGTACGTTTGTTCAAAGACAATTTTAGTTTATTGGATCAGAGCGTCTTAGTATTCCCGGTTGCATCCTCACCCGTGCTACTTGGGATTCCGGGTTGCGCTTTCACGCTTTTTCTCTTCAAATATAAGGATTTCAAACATCCTGTGCAGTGAATATGAAATAACTGAAACAGTTTAAGTGATTCGACTATAGTTAATCTCATGATTTGAGAATTGCCTACCCTACCTGCCTGACGTCAATCCTCTTTGGAAAAGACAAATTTCTTCTATCTCTTTTGATGTCTCAGTTAAAATTCAAATGAGTATATCTTTATTATCATAGAATATTTATAATATCTCTTAATAATAGTCACTTTGTTATGTTGCACAATTGTTGATGTAAAATCGTCACAGTAACAAAATGTCATTGGTTATAAAAACACAGCGCACATCTTCGCTCGTTTCGAATGGAGTTTCGGTCTAAGATGGGTCGCGAGTCCACAGTACGCGGTGAACTAGTCTGGTTCTTCTGCGCAGACGGAGCGAAAAGCCGCGAGGCGATCCGCAGCTACCGGTTGGGCGCCGCGCAGCACTGGCTGGCGGCGGCGGCGCGGCGCGCGGCGCCCGCGGCTCGGCCCGACGCGGCGCTACGCTTCGCCGCGCGGCTGCGGCACGCGGCCGCCGACCTGCATCCCGACCAGCAAGTGCAGGTACACTCAGGTACCAGGATACCTCTACAAGAAAATGTATATACAGAAAGACTTTATTAAAATCTGTCTGAATAAAAAATTTAATGTTCATATAATTTTTAGTTTAAGGGAAAATTTAAGATATAAGTAGAGGGCCTGGTCAGGTATCTTGGTACTTGACTGTACACTCTGGCTTTCAGGGTCAATCATTTGCGCGACCCCCCAAACACTAGCTTTCAGAGTCTGAGCTTTACTTTATCGAACTTAATACTGGAGTGGAATATACCATTAGCAAGCAAACATAGCATATTTTTTCAAATTTTTTAGCTTTGTCTATTAACAATGAAGGTCGACAACTAAGTTAACCTCACTATTTTGCGAATAATTTTTTGGAACTTTTACTATCAGGCATCGCATAAGACGGAAGTTCAGTTTAGAGCACGAGTCCCACGTGAGCCACCGCCACCAGCATCGTCGTGAACAGTACAATCAGTACAGGGCCTCGCACATCAAACGAATCAGATTTTCTATGTGGTCTAGCTTTTTAAAGGCACGTGGAAGCGATTTAGCCGGTGTCTATTCTATTAACCATAGGGCTTTGTATAACTAGATAGCCCACATATTATAGAACTTTGAATTTTTCTCCGCCACTGTTTTACTGTGATTGATTGACACAATGAATTTCTAACTGCCCTCTACGTGACTCCCTCATGACTAGAAGACTAGACTTTTCATAGGTATCTACCTCCGTCATTGCACTGGTTGTTATATTATCTATCCTAAGTAACAGGGGAAGAAATATTTATTTAAATAGATACATTGTATTTTTCTCAGGTTTGGTGTACGATTGCATCTATAGCAATTCAAGCGAGGGCATTCGAGTTATGTTCGAAGGCATTTATCAAACTTGAAGCCTTAGATGTGAGTATAATAATTAAACCCGACAAGTGCGTCGAAACAAAACATACTTAAGTATAATCACTAGGTAGAATTAATGTAAGGTTTCGTTAGATTTATAAGATAGGTAGGTACTTATCCTAAGTAGGTACTTCATCATCATCGTCGGCAGCCTTCCATATCTCACTGTTGTGAATAGGCCTCTCTCAATGTATGCCAACCACCTCGGTCCTGCGCCTTACGAAACCAGTTTTGACCCGCGACGATACACGAACACGATATCGTCCGCATATCTCAAATGGGACAGTTTGGCACCGTTAATGTTTAGGTAATACAGTTTTCAAAAGATATTTATATAGCGCGAATCAATACCACAGCGATGAAGCGAATCAACCCAACACAGAGCCCAGTGTTCGACGCTGTCAAACGCCTTCTCATAATCGACGAAGCCCATACGCAAGTAGCTACTTTACTAAGAAAAAATACAGTTGTTTTACTTATCTACTGTTGTAGAATTGATCCCACCAAAAACATACCTGTTAAAAAGGGGGCCAAGTTCCTATCGGCTAAAAAGAGTTGAAATCCAATCCAATGCCAAGTTTAGATGCACTTTAAAATCGATCATAATCATCTTCATCAACAGCCTGATCCACTGGTAAACATTTGCCATTCCCAAGATTTGAACTTGGCAGGTTTTCGTGCTGTACGTAACACTTGATTAATTGTATGATTAAATTTATTATTTTTATAATTAAATTCACCTATTTGATAAAACCTGCCAAGTTCAAGTCTTGGGAATGGCAAATGTTTACCAGTGGATCAGGCTGTTGATGAAGATGATTATGATCGATTTTAAAGTGCATCTAAACTTGGCATTGGATTGGATTTCAACTCTTTTTAGCCGAACAATTAGCCGATAAGAACTTGGCCCCCTTTTTAACAGGTATGTTTTTGGTGGGATTTCAATACTTTTTTACAAGAAATCGTACCTATTTTTTTCTATATATAAATATACAATTATACCGCTAGCGCCATCTACTGAAAGTAATTTATAACAATAGAAGCCTGATTTTTTAGGTAAGCAGTATTTAATAATAAGCTATACAGTATGCATTATTATGTATATATGACAATTTTTTATACCCGTCCCCCCTCACCTCCTCCCCCCTCCTCATCGTATTCTCATTGTATCACTGGTTCATAAATATTTTTATTAAAAATTTGATATTCTATTGAGCCGACTCACGCTTGACCGATTTCTTAAGTTTCTTAATTTTTTGTTAATCTACATATAAAACATGACCTGCGTGCAAAATTTCATAACGCTAGGACAATTGGAAATGGCCTAGAGGTTTTGATTACCGGTCAGTGAGTCAGTCAGTCAGTGCCAAAATTAACTATTTTCACAGGGTCATATTTCAGGATCTACTGAAGCTATAGTACTAGTATATGATTGCGTAGATACAATTTTATCTCTGTACTTGCAATAGGCACTGAGCTACAGGGGGGGTCAAAAGTGGGTCGAAACGGTTCGTGTAAATAGTGCACGGCATGCGCGCGGCCTGTTGCTGGAACTTGGCCTGCGCACTACCGTGCACTTAGATTCAATTCTTTGTAAGTACTTTTATGAGAAATTATGACTCCACTTTTGAAGCCTGACCGTACATTGCCTATTTTGTAATGAACAAGGTGAATCTTTACAAAACACGCAATGTAGGTACCTAATTGAGGTATGAAAACCGACGCGGCTATTTTAATAGTACGAAAAAAAAACGATTAATACAAATTATAATGGTAGTAATATACGAAGGAATTATATAAAATTGTGATTTTGTTTTAGCCCAATGCATTTGAAAATTTGGCGGTCGAGATTTTCACAAGGTGCAAACCCAAAGATACCAAGGGAAATAAAATAGATTGTCCGGATTGTCAAGTTGGTATACCGGAATGGTCAGTATATACCATGTACACTTACTTATAGGTATTTACCTAAAAATAATAATTTTTAATCCGAGAGCCGTGAAAAAGGCTTGGGGCGTTATTTATCATTGCCCGAGGAGTGTATTCAAATACCACAGGGCGGCGCAAAGTGCATATTTTAAAAAGATTTTAAGTGCGAATCGGACTCCCGCTCTAAGGGTTCCGTACCATTATCACGTTTGTTGCACTTAAATATTTATTTATTATGTTTTAGTATGTATGTGTTGTTATAGAGGCAACAGAAATACATCATCTGTGAAAATTTCAACTGTCTAGCTATGTTTATGAGATACAGCCTGGTGACAGACAGACAGACGGACGGACGGACAGCGGAGTCTTAGTAGGTAATAGGATCACGTTTTTACTGGGTACGGAACCCTAATAAAAACGAATGTGATATGTACCCACAGTAAAAGTATGCAATTATAAGACAGTAAATGCAGTTTATTTTTAAAAATAAAACATCGTCTTTAAATGACGGCGTGTTTTTAGCAGTCATTAAACTCTGATAAGGTATTCAGTTCGGTTTTCTTTATAGGCAATGATGTTAAGTATAGTACGCCGCCGCTCAACACTACGAACTCTTGCTGCAGCACACTTGTCCTATGTGCCATGCAGTTAGATTTACTCCTAGATTCTCACTTGATCTTGATATATCTCGTGATAAATTTTATGCATTTCAATAATAATATAATTTTTGTTTCTTTTACAAAAGGACTCGAGCATAGTAATCATCTATTAATTTACAACTGTTATTATTAAATACTTAGTTTTAACTATGTTTCTGGTTACCTCATACTAATGACGACAAGGAATTAAAAATCTGTCTCGTAGATATTAAAATATAAAACTCGTATTTATTGCTTTGTTTGAGTGGGGGATGCGACGTTTATTAATCTATCCGACATACACTGCCATAGAGTTGTCAAACCTATTGCTAAAAACTAATTAGGTCACAAATGTATGAATTCACACCAAATAATACTATAGTAAATATACTTAATACATTTTAAATATTGGCTACATAAATATTATTCTGCTCGACTGTACTTTTTATCGGTTATTAGGTTGCTAATTTGCGTAGGAAACCCGCAAGTATGAAACGGCCGCTTTTTGTAGCCTCCGTTATTTAGTCGGTTTGTAGGAGAATTGATGATATTTTATTGTTTGTTTAATAACTTTTATTCCATCCGAGATTTGAAGCCGAAATTTTCAGGCATGTTTTGTAACAAAATGAACACGTATGTTCACTATAGTTTATCTATTTGTGTTCAGAACTGCGTATTCGATGGCCAAAGTTACACCACTAGGAATTGGATCAAATCCCTTTATATCTTCATATCGCGTAATGTTTGTTCATCCGAATTTGTACACGATAGAAGGGTATATCATACGTATATGTAACTGCTTTTTATTTGTTAGTAAATGTACTAGTTTACTTATACTAGTTGTGCGTGTTGTACTAATATAATAAATTACTTCGATATTTGTTGATGAATCGGAATACTTATATTTAAACAAATTTGAACAAACTAAGGCCTATAAACAGTATTTTTTTCAAAATTCTGCTACTAACAGTTTTTGAGATATGGAAAATTGCAAAACGTTACCCCAGCAAAATCTTGAATATCTCAAAAAGTATAAGATGAACAAATTTTGCTATCGGTATACATTTACAATTTACAACTCATTAAGAGCTGTCTTTTCATAAACTCGATTCTAGGCTAAACGCTTTTTTTGAAAAACATCTTGCTGGGGTAACGTTACTCCAGCAAAATCAGTTTTCTCGAATAACTTCGAAAATACAGCATGAACGAATTTTGCTATATTTAAACAATATGAGGCTTACTATGAACTAAGTATCTGCAATACTCTAATTTCTCTAAGGCGCAACATTTTGCTGGGGTTACGCATTCTTTTGTATGTGTATTGTATGAAGTACAAAAGCGTGACGTCATGCTTTTTTTTGGAGTCAAATAGCGCTCTTAACCCTTTCACCGCGAACGTCGGATTTATCTGACAAACATTGTCGTGCTTATTCCGCGAGCGGCGGATATTTTCTACAAAAAAAATGCCCCTTTTGCACATAACTGAAGTATCCACATCCCTTTTCGGTTGTAGGTATTTATTTTAGATTTACTACTACTAATAAATCTAAAATCATGTTGAAAATAGATATAATCAATGAAAAGTGACACTATTTTGTGATTTTTAATTTCAAGAACTGTACAGAATAATTTATTTTTGATCATAATTTACCCAATTATAGGAGCACGATGTGCGGGGGCTGCGGGCGCACGTTCCCGGGCTGCGCGGTGTCGGCGCGCGCGCTGGTGTTGCCGCACGCCGCCTGGACGTGCGCCACGTGCGGCGCCGCCGCCCAACACCACGAACTCGTGCTGCGGCACACTTGCCCCATGTGCCACGCACAGTTAGATTGAACCTCAGATTCTCTTGCCGCCCAGCGCGTGCGCGGGCTGGTGCGCGCACGTGCCCATGCCATGCTACGAATTTACGCGATTTCGACCGCGGAATATTGCCAGGTTAGGGCTTTAGGATACCTTATTATTTGAAATAAAATTTATCCAGCCGGGTAATAATTTACCTAGAGTATTTTTGCCTGACTTCATTCCTGTTAAAGAGCGCTTACCCATCCAAGTTTCGACCACATCTAGGGTTGTTTAACTTATGAATAGTGGTCATCCATCCTATAGACCAAGCCCAAAGTTGCTTAGCCTGTATAAGCGCGGTCAGTTACCTATACTAGATACAAGCTTACATCCATTACGCTCTTATAATAAGTTAAACTGGCCTCCAGCTAGAGAGCGTGCCAAGAAATAAACATACATACTCACATACGTATAGTCGAAGAATTAATCCTTCTGGCGCAGTCGGGTAAAAAAGATACATACAAAAAAATTGAGATTTTTTGGCATGCCCTTATCTCACTCCATAACCCAGTTATCCGGTCCATTAACATCCCATCCACATAGCCCAAACCAAGTAAATTCCTCGCTGGCAATAGTTCGGCAGCTATGGAGGACTGTCCGTTAGTGCATCTCAATGGTACATTAAGGGATAAACCTCCATAGATGCAGCCATCTCACTTAAAGGTAAAAACTCCGCTAGGTGGCGCAACATAAACATTGTGCTCCGTACTAATTTAATTTTAAAATTGGTTAAAGTCGTCAAATCACACAATTAATAGAGGAAACCTGTGACAGGTTGAACAATAACCAAGTGATAGTGTTTGCATCAAAATATATATGTGCACTAAGAAGAAATCTAATGAAAACCGAAAAATCTGTTAATGGAAAAAAACTGTAAGTGATTCAACATCTCACAAGTACATTTTTATACAAACAATATCAGTGACAAGGGTTCCAGCTACACGATATATGAAAATTTATTTCAAAGTGGTGAAACAGTGTTTAATTTTGAATTTTAAGTATTAACGTATAAACAACTCTGTAAGCTTCCGCTACTCAGCAACAGAGGGCGTTGATATATGAGTGAGATTTACCGCCATCTATCGTTTTCGCTGGAAGATAACAACTTAAAGCTTAAAACTCTTTTGCCACTCGCTAATAGAGGGCACCACTTTATGGGAAACTTATAAAGGTATTCAAACAAACAAAATGCATTCATCAAAATCTAAGTCCGTGACTCCGGAAAATTGTGCAGCTTGCAAAAAACCATTAGCTAAAAAGGAATGCTTGAGCTGTGCCATGTGCAAATCGACATACGACATTTTATGCTTGAATATGTCCAGTCAGCGTTATCACTCATTTTATGCCGCTAATTATGAACGCAAGCAGAGTTGGAAATGCCCCGAGTGCCTCAGCAAGGTGCCAAAACAAGGAAATCTTAATACACCAGTCCGTGCAAACCCATCAGCAGGCAATGATAGCGTGACTAATTCTGCGAGTCCTGTCGACGAAAATGAAAACGTGACATTAAGAAACAAACTCACAAAGACACAGGCCAGTGGAGACTCAATATTAAATTATTCAAAAGATGAAATGGAGGCTTCTAACTCGACTTCTCATGTTATTAGTCCGCTAGCAACACCGGAATATATTGTGTTTACGGAGGAACTACGAGCAATGCGACGAGAATTGAGCATTATGTGCGACAAGATGTCCAGTTTTACTGACGCCGTTAACACGCGAATGGATAGACTAGAGCAGAGAATAGATTTAATTGAAGGCAGAAAGAGTGACATAGAGGATAGTAGAATACGAGAGTTGGAAGAAACAGTATTGAAATTGAAAACAGAAATCCAAGACAGAGAACAAGAAGCGTTGGGAAACGACATAGAAATAGCGAGCTTTCCCGAAGCAAAAAGCGAAAATACGACTCACGTAATAATAACAGTAGCAAAAAAGTTAGGCGTAGAGCTGGATGAACGCGATGTGGTCAGCGCTCATCGCGCGGGGCCGGTGCCAGCACCCGTCGAGGGGGGCGTGCCCTCGCGCCCGCGCCCTATTGTCGCGAGGCTCGCGCGCCGCGCTACTCGTGATGCACTGCTGCGTGCTGCGCGCGTCCGTCGCGGTGTGACTACTGAGGGCATAGCCCTTCAAGAACAGGGACCTCCTCGCTCTTTTTATGTAAATGAAAGGCTTACAAAAGCGAATAGGCAACTGTTTCAAAAAACACGCGAAGCTGCTAAGCAAAATGATTGGAAGTTCGTATGGACCAGAGAAGGTAGAATATATGCAAGAAAAGAGCAAGGAAAAGCGAGTGTCCGGCTCCGCTTCGATGTGGACATTGCTCAGGTTTTTGGCAATCGCGGCGTTAGCTCAGTGCCCAGAAATGTGCAATAATATTGAACACTTCAAAAGTTCCTTTAAATATGATTTTATTGCATTTCATTATTT
Organism: Acrobasis suavella; assembly: GCA_943193695.1. Classification (NCBI taxonomy): domain Eukaryota; kingdom Metazoa; phylum Arthropoda; class Insecta; order Lepidoptera; family Pyralidae; genus Acrobasis; species Acrobasis suavella. The sequence continues at coordinate 13,944,299 of OW971929.1, forward strand.
TAATATTAATTTAGTAACACTACTTTTAGATTTTTTGCTGTTGAGAATTTTTGTTTTGTTAGCTAGTTATAAAATATTTAATATGTTCTGTTTTTTTGAGTTTAAATTTTATATGCTTGACAGCTTTGATTTCAACAATGTTAAAGTAAGATTTAACCAATTATTATGTAACGTTATTTTGCAATTGTGTCCATCTTGTCACTTCAATAATATATGCCTAGTATTAGAGTGGAGAATTTTACATGATTGTTTGCAACAGCTACATTATTTTAATGCTTATATTTTAATGACATTTATGGTGTATTTAAATATAAAACATAAAATTATCATATGCACATACCAACCTCTTCGATATTATATTTATAATATTATTTATTTTATAATAGTAATTATTTTCTTTATAATATATTCTAAAAAATATATTGTTCAACTCACACTATGCCATAATGAATTTTACATTAATGGAATAATAACTACTGTTTCTGTTATTCTTGGACTTGATTGGCGTCACACTACGGTTTTGAAATTTTATTTAATTAATTGCTTTTATGTAGAGATATCATTTAGTTTTGCTATAAGATTTATTAAGCGTAAGAATCTCACCATAGGCCTGTTAAATCCTGGCTCGCTTGGTAATCGCCGTCGCCATGATGAGTTTAGAGTCGCTATGGAACGACACGCAGTAGATGTGATGGCTATTAATGAGACGTGGCTGTATGAAAACGAGGATGCGCGTGCACCCACGGTGCCCGGCTTTAGGTTTCGCCATGCTCCGCGCTCCGTGCATGCACCGCGCGGTCGTGGTGGCGGAGTCGGTTTCTACCTACGGCGCGGGATGTGTGCGCGGGTTCTGGAACACCCACCAGCACAGCATGTTGAACAGATGTGGCTCAGTATGAAACATGGGGGGTATAGGCTCGTCATTGGCGCCGCTTACCGTCCGCAATGGATGAACGTCGATACATTTATAGACGCGATGACTGAATCTGTAAGTTCTTTTTCTAACTTTGATCATGTTGTTTTGGTTGGTGATTTTAATATAGACCTACTGGATTGTGATGATAGTGATTCTAAAAAACTCCTTAACTTTATTGATGTGATGAGTCTCAACCAATACGTGGATGAAGCTACACACTTTACTGATCACTCAGCCAAATTGATAGATGTAGTTTGTAGCAGCACTAAAGTCATAAACCTTGTTGTTGACTACGTGCCAGATTTAAGTCATCACGCCTTTATTTCGTTTGAATTAAATGTTAAAAAGCCTAAACCTAAGCCTCGTTGGATAAGATACAGACCTCTAAAGGATATAGATATTGATAATTTTAATGCTGATGTCAACTCCATACCATGGGAGGAACTAATTTGTGATGATGTAAATGATACGGTTGAAGCCTTTAATAGTCAAATCAATGTTTTGTTTGACCTACATGCTCCTGTTAAAATTTCCTATATTAAAGAACAGAGCTATCCCTGGATAACCCAAACTATAAAAGAAATGATGCAGCTGAGAAATGAGGCGCACGCTAAGAGCCGCAAATCAAAGCTAAATAAGGATGTATCAGCATACAAGGAGTTAAAAAAAATTGTCAGTGAAGCTATACACAACGAGAAAACAGCTTATTTTCGTTACAAAATAGATCAAAACTTAAAGGATTCTCGTGCTCTTTGGAAAAATTTAAAACGTAACATTGATTTTAATAAACAGCAGACGGAACTACCCTACCACATTCGTAATCCTGACCACATAAATAGTCATTTTCTAAATATCCCTAGAAATTCTAATACTGTAAACATGTCCCAGTTATCGTACTTTTGGTTTAATAGATTTGGTCCGTCGGTCTTTAGTTTAAAACCAGTTGATGAAACCACAGTTTTTGAAACTATTAAGCAAATTAAAACTAATGCACAAGGCGTAGATGGCATATCACTGGATATGATTATGCTAACACTCCCGCGCACGTTACCTATTATTACGGCTATTATTAACATGTCCATGGCAAGCGGTGTTTTTCCAGACTTATGGAAACATGCTGTAGTTCAACCACTCCCTAAAGTAACGAATCCAAAAGAATATAAAGATCTGCGAGCCGTTAGCATTCTTCCCTTTTTGTCCAAGATTTCAGAAAAAATCGTATGTAAGCAATTGGTAGAATATTTAAACGCTAATAATATCCTACCTTCTAAACAATCTGGCTTTCGTGCTGGTAGAAGCACAGCCACAGCGCTTTTGGACGTGGTTGATGATATTTTGAAGGGAAGAGATATAGGTGAAGGGGCAATACTGGTATTACTTGATTATTCTCGTGCTTTTGACACAATGAATTCCACTTTGCTTATGGCAAAACTTGTTTATTATGGCTTTGATGGTCCTGCATTGAGGTGGTTTTCGAGTTATTTCACGGGCCGTACCCAAAGAGTAGAAGTCACCTGCAGTGACGGTACTAAATTGGTATCTAGAGACCAACCTATTAATACAGGTGTGCCACAGGGGTCAATATTAGGACCGATACTGTTTATTTTATACACAGCCGATTTACCTAAGTGTTTGAGTAGCAGTGAGTATCATCTATACGCGGATGATCTTCAGATTTATCAAACATTTAGGCCATCTGAGACAAATACTGTTGTAAAAAAAGTAAACGAGGACCTCGTGCGAATTGCTGAATGGTCAGATGCCAATGATCTGGTTTTGAATCCCTTAAAAACAAAATATCTTGTCTTAGGCACAAAAGCGCAGGTCTCTGGTATCAAGAATCACTCACCTGAAATTAAATTGAATGATATACATATCAATGAAGTGGCTGAGGCTAGGAATTTGGGTGTTGTGTTTGATAATACTTTACAATTTGAAAAACATGTGCTTGAGACAGTGAGGACCTGCTATTACCGGTTGAAAGTATTGTATCAAATTCGTGAGCACCTAAGTGTAGAATCACGAATTTATCTTTGTGAATCTCTCATCTTGTCTAAACTCAATTACGCGGATGTTGTATTCGGACAATGCTTACTGGCTCGTACAAAGAAACTCATCCAACGCGTACAAAATTCCTGTGCCAGATATTGTTTCACCATTCCGAGAAGAGCACACATAACACCTTATCTAAACAGAAATGATCTGTTAAACATGGATTCCAGGCGTGCACTCCACTTCGCAGTTCTTCTTTTCGGCGTCATCAAAAATAAAAGTCCTTCGTATCTGTATCATAGACTAGAGTTCACCCGACGGGCAAGAGTTCCCGACCGCCTCATATGCCCCAGACATAAAACTGCTGCCTTTCGAGGTAGCTTTAGGTACGCTGCGACACGTTGTTGGAACAACATTCCACCACCTATAAGGCGTTCGAATACTGTTAAAACTTTTAAAGTTAATATGAAAAAGCATTTATTAAGTACTCAAAAATTGTAAAATCGCAGCTTATTTATTTATGTACTTTATTTTATTCTATCAATTTTTTGTATGTTTTTATATTTATATTTATAATTATATTTGTATTTATATATAAGTACTAAGTTTGTGTGTAGCGTATTTATAGTGTACATATAATGTCAGCTGCTGTATAACTATTTTATTACTAATTCATAAATTTGTATTTTTTTTTTTAGTCTAAGCATGGCATCCGCGGAAGATCAGCGTCATGGTAACCCCATGACAAAATGCTGAGCGGAGACCAGTTTGGTACTGTTTGGTAATTTGTAATTGTACCTAATTGTATTTCTCATTTGTGTACCAAATAAACAAATTTTCTTTCTTTCTTTTCTTTAGGTACAAAAAGGCCTCTTCATGTTGGCTTTGGCCCCATGGACGCCTCAAAGGACCGGTTCCCCATGGACCCGTGGCTGAAAAGCATACCAACAAGGATATGGCATCTAATTTCAATTAATTGTTTTCGAGATGTCGAAAATAAAAACCCAAATTAAAGTAGACTAAATCTTTATTTATGAGGGGTTTCACAAATTAAAGTAAATACCTATCCCAGACGTTGTCAAAAATTTCGTAATATAATGTGACTAGACAATTTTTATACTTTAAGAAGTGTATTGAAAATGCATGTGTTGAATAAATGCAGCTGTAGTGTAGTTTTTGTTCTGAAATTAAACTAATATGTATGCTAGTAGCTAGCTTTTACAAAAACAAATATTCTATTTAGTACAAAAATAATTGTAAGACCAATGTTCCGTCCTGTTTATGTCTGCCTTTATATTGTTTAATAAAGAAACTTCTTTACTTAATATCTATCTTTAATAACTACACTATATCTCATGATACATGGTAATTTTCCTAATACGTCCACCAAATTGAAACCACAACCCATCCACTTTATCATCAACAGAGCCTATTGAGTATAAGAAAATAAATAAATGAAAACATATTATTGTATGAAGTTATTGTTAGGCATATCAACTTTTGAAAATTGCAAAGTATTATCAATTATTTGGAATAATTCTGGTGGTTGGGGAATTCTGCCAGTCTCCAATTTTGACCAAAGTGGAATGTTGTTGAGTGATATTTCAAACGCGCCCGAAGACACCAGCTGGCCCTCTATCATGTTTGCCAAGAAGAACATCATCATGCAAGCATAAAGTTTGTTTTCCAAGCACCAGGTCCACCAGGAAGGTTGAGGCTTGTTCAGCCAAGCAAATATATTCACTCCGCTCAATATACACATTATAAGAATCATCTTGCCTAGGCCCTGAAAATAAAACATATTTGTACTGTGTATTCAAAATTTTATTATAAGGACTGAATGAGCATTAGCTACGTGGATATTAGTGTAAGAATTACAGCAGTAGTGTCAAAGGCTTTTGTTTTGTTGTAGGTACCTAACAATATTTTAAGAATTCCAATAGTTTGGTTCACCAGCTTCACCAATGAAAACCAGCACAGCTAAAGTTATATAGGTATGTATCTTTATGTATATGCCAGCAAACCCACTGGAGCTTTATCCAAAAATCATAGAAACAGGGTGGGTGTATGAATAGAATTGTAATAAAATCTCTTTGGCTTTACCAGGCAGGCCTGGTAAAGCCAAAGTGACACAGGTGTCACTCCCCGTTTAGGTATCGAAAATATACCTACATTATAACTATACATGCGACGACCACTCCGGCGTGGGAAATTCAGTTATATGAAATATTTGTCCAGATTAATAACAATGAAATTGTATATTTGAATTGAAAGTGTATCTACACGAAAAGATGCTGAGTTCTAACGCTTGCAATGGATTTCTAGGTATCTAAACGAAAAGGTGCTGAGTTCTGACGCAATGGATTTCTAGGTATCCAAACGAAAAGGTGCAGAAGTGCGATTTCTGAAACGCGGAGTCACCTAAACGAATGGTTTTCCCATACAAAAACTATACGTTTAGGTGACTCCGCGTTTCTGAAATCGCACTTCTGAGTTCTGACGCAAGCTAAATTAAACTAACAATCTATCATCCGTTTTGCCATGTTCAATTGGAAATCATTTATTGTAGTATTAGTGGATTGCGTCACAGTCCCGAAAAAATGATTATTAGGTATGGACGTTATGAGTGTTTTCTAGTTACTTTGGCACGGCAACACCCGAAACGAAAAATCTGGTAAGTGTTTTATTAATATACCTTACAGACTGATTAGTGTAATCATATTTTGTAAAAGTAAGGCTTTGGTTTTTTTCTTGAACAAAGACTGTAACTCCGACACGTTTCGAGTGTTACAATTCTTTTTAACCGACTTCGTTATATGCCGATTTATATGTGTGTATAGCTTGAAGATTGCGATAAGTATTATTTTTAGGGTTCTTTCGACGTCCCACGGTTCCACTAGTGCCGCCATTGGAAAAGCAGGCACACCTCTTTATTTTGGATATTTAAATAAAAAGCTGTAGCTAACTGATTTTCCGATGTAGGCGATATTAGAACAGTCTTAATATTTCCTTGTTTCTTCAATGCATGTGGGGGCGGGCGTGCTTAAAGGTGATTTTTTTTCAGGATACCATCATGCCAGTAAAGACAAAAGATTTGCGAAGATGCGGAAAAGATAATTGAGCTATAACGTTAAAGAAGAATTAACAGTAGTTATGTTTGTTTAAAAATAAAGTAAAATAAAGCTTACAAGCAACATAGGTGTTTAGCAAAACTACACCTACTACCTACCTTATGTCCACAACAATGTATTTGTCAAATGTAAAAGCCGAAAATATAAGTTTACTTATTTCTTAATAGCGTTGTGATTTTAAGGATTCCGTACCCAAAGGGTGCCATCGGAACCTTATTTCTGAGATTTGACGACCTACGTGGCGTAGTGGTCACAGCTAATCCGCCACCCAGAGGTCCCGGGTTAGATCATCGGTCAGGGCAAGTTGGAAAATAGCTTTTTTCAAATTGTTCTGGGTCTTGGATTATTATCTATACCTATATATGTATTTGTATCCCATAAAACAAGTCTCGAAGTTACTTTGGGGCTAGCTCAATCAGTGTTATTTGTGAGTGCGTTACTCTAGCAAGAAAGTAGCTCCTAGCCTAGAGAGATATGAATGGAATTTATTATTAGTACCTAATATGCTGTAAATGTGCCCGGTATAGAGATGGGACGGGCTTTTTGCCCAGTGGGCGAAAACTAGGGCCGAATGGGCCGAAATAATTTTCGTTCGATAAACGCCCATTTGCTGGGCCGAAAAAAACTTACTCATATTAGAATAGTTTTCTCTTGACGTATGAACTATATGTCTTGAAATGGATAATAAACCTTTCAGGATGAGATATCATTGCTTTTGTAGCTAGAGGTCTACTCCTGCCTGACTTAGCAACTCTAAAAAAGTCACTAGCTTAGGTATGAAACTCAATGTATGCGATCATTGTAGGTAGGTAGTGGTTTTGTTTTTTCAGGAAGTGATAATAAAGCCTACTTAGCTCTGTTTACGTATACTTTGAGAGATTGATCCGTAACGTTTCTCGTTCATACTATTCAAAGACAATAATCGGCGTCAATAAATGAAAAGAGACGTAAATTAATATATAGAGATGGATATCTACCCGGGTATTTACCCATGTTCGGGTATTTATCCGATATGCACCGGATAAATGCCCGTATCTACCCGTTTAGGTGGGTAAAACGGAATATTTATTGAAAAAAATGTGCTGAATGAATATATCTAAGAGAATAAATAACAAAGAGAGCTGGAAGAGATTTCTGAAGAAATAAGCAGTACTTAATAATATTTATATACTTAATGTACATAAGTACTGCTTATTTCTTACTTTGTTTGTTTCTGAGTTTGTATTTTGTGTTCATAAATTTTATAAATAAAGATTAAAATCACTATGCTATCCATATAAATTATACAAATTTCATTACATGACAGATTCCATACAAAGGATAGATTGGGGTAAATACTCAATATGCTATTTGTGAGAAATGTTATAATAAGTTGAAGCGGGATTCGAAGAACTGGTCAACTTCTTATAACTTTATCTTTTGTTCCGGAATCAACCCCGAAATCAGTTGATCTCTTGAATAAGCAATCAAAAAAAAATCTCTCTTTACCTCTATTATGTATGAATGCTCAAATGTTGACATTTAATGTCTTTTTATTTATTTTAATATATGATGTCTTTGCACACCACCCAGCAAAAAAAAATGTTTATATGTCTAATACAATATATGATAAGAAGCCTAATTTTAATGTAGGATTAGTAGGTATGGTGATTTCATATACTTAAACGTTACACATCTGCAAAAAAATGTATTCTTATTCCACATATCTAATTATAATATCAGTATGACTGTAAGATGACGTTTTGGAGAAAATGCTGCAGTGCAGATTGTTGCCGCTTCTTCTGCACTTACGCTTAGAAAACGGCAATAAGCTTGTAAATTTAATGATCATTAAAAGAAGATTGTCAATTATCAAGTGATACAAATATCTAAACATAAATAAATGATTTTTGACTTTTGACTTTGACTAAAACAAAATATTCGCATTGACGAGTTCTCCGAACCCCCATTAACTTGTTATAACATTTCCCACTAAATATCAGGCCAGGATAGGCCTGTGTCACTCCCCGTTTAGGTATCGAAAATATACCTACATTATTACTATGCGTGCGGCGACCACATCGATTCAGTTACATAAATCGTTTGTCTAGAGTAAAAAGAATGAAATTAGCTTGCAATGGATGTCTAGGTATCTAAACGAAGGGATGAGGAGTTCTGACGAGAGCTAAATTAAACCATAGCGCTAACCACATTAGGTAGACATTTCTTTGAATTTCTTTTCTGAGTAAGACTTACTAGTACTTATTCTGTGGTCGGGTATTTAACCTAATCTACCCGTTGTATGGGCACATATGAATTGGCAAGTCCAAAGTTTATATTTTTTGCTGGCAAATTTTTAAAGACCTAATTATATATTAAAATAAACAAACAGACATCAAATGCGATGTCATTATACTATGAGCACCCTTTTACATACATACATAGAGAGTAGAATTATTTGACTGCTCGTCGAACAGCCAAAACTACTGATTTCGGGGTATGTCCCCGAACAAAAGATATTCGTATTGACAAGTTCTTCGATCCCTCATCAACTGTTTATTATAGTTCCAATAAAATAGCATCCATTGGGTATCAATCTACCCGTTGTATGGGAACATACTTTCTTCTAGCAAATGTTGAAGACCTACATAATATATGTTAAACAAGCAAAGAGATATTAAATTCGATGTCAATATATGAGCACCCTCATACAAATATAGAGAGTAAGCATATTTGTCTGATCATCAAAGAGCCGAAACTATTAATTCGGGGTAGGTCCTGAAATTAAAGATATTCGTATTGACGAGTCCTTCGAACCCCTATCAACTTGATATAACATTTTCTATAAAATAGCATGCCGAGTATTTACCCTAATTTAAAATTTTAACTTAGCCTTGCAGCGTCTTTTAGAAATTCACACTCACTTTGCCTTTACCATAATACGTTACTGCCTTTTTGTTCCTAACTTTACGTATAACCTGCGTTGCAGCCACTTTTGGAAGTATCCCCACTTGGTTAAAAAATTAGACACCTTCATCAAAAATTCCCTTTCAAGTATTTTAAATATTAATTTAGATGACCGCGCTTGGGACCAGACCTCTTTGCCTATTCGGTATGGAGGCTTGGGCATTCGAAAAATTTCCAATGTTGCATTACCAGCCTTCTTGTCCTCTGCACATAGTATTGAAAATTTGTGCCAAAAGATCCTCAAAAGCTCGAACATTGAAATGAGCCACCTGACAGAGGCCAAGAATATGCAGTCATTGCTATGTCCAAATTCCAAAATTCCAGATTTTCCAAATTCGCAGAAGCTATGGGACGGACCGCTTTGCAGCTCAGACCAGATTAAATTAATAGAAACATCTGGGAGTGCTGCAGAGCGAGCCCGCCTCCTCGCCGTCACGGAATGGGAATCTGGGCTTTAGCTACAAGCCCTTCCATCACCCAACCTCGGTACCTTGCTTGACGACGAATCTTTTCGGCTAGCGACGTCTTTGAGACTGGGCGCAATTTGCACCGTGGCACATCGCTGCTCCTGCGGCGACAGTGTTGATGACTTGGGTCACCACGGCCTCTCTTGTCGTAAAAGCGCTGGGCGTTTAGGGCGTCATGCTGCCCTAAATAATTTAATCCACCGGGCTCTTGCTAGCATCCACATTCCAGCCGTTCTAGAACCTAGCGGCCTGGTTAGGGATGACGGCAAGAGACCGGATGGGATGACCCTTGTGCCTTGGAGATTGGGACGGCCCCTTGTGTGGGACGCTACTTGTGTCGACACTCTGGCGCCGTCTCATCTCCCGGTCACAAGGTCTAAAGCTGGGACAGCCGCAGCTGCTGCAGAAAACCTCAAACGGCGCAAATATAGTGGCCTCGGCAATAATTACTTATTTTAGCCGTTTGGGGTTGAAACTTTGGGGCCGTGGGGACCATCGGCGCATAAATTATATAACACTGTCGCCCGAAAATTGACTGAAATTACGCGTGACCAGAGGGCTAGCCTTTATCTGGCTCAAAAGATAAGCATTGCCATACAACGTGGCAATGCTGCCAGCCTTCTGGGCACGTTACCACGGGGCAACGATTTGCCAGGGCTTTTTTATTTATAAGTAAGTAATTAGTTTAGTTTTAGTTTCTTTTTTTGTTTATATTATTTAAATAAAACTACTTTATATAACATTAAAAAAAAAATTAAATATATAATTTCCCTAATCTACCTGTCTGTAGTATGGAAACATACAAATCGACAGGTTAAAGCTTATATTTTTGCTACCAAATGTTTATAGACGTAATTATGTCAAAATAAGAAAGCACGCTTAAAATAAAATGAATTTTTTATACCTCTATTTAATATTTCAGTTATTTATTTTTTGAGATATATTCATTTATTTATACATAACATAACCTTTTCACATTTGTCTACACATGATTAGAGGACTCGCACTATTTTTTTTAATAAATATCCCAAGCTACACACTCATACGGGTACATATCGGGTACATACCCAAGCGTAAAAAAATATCCGGGTACATCTCTAGGCGGGGTGTCAAGGACGATAAGTCTTATTCACATTACGGGGACTTACCACGAGTAATGTGAACAATAGTCATTGCGACCGCGAAAGCCTAAAATTAGATAAGCGAGTCACCGACCGAACATTGCACATGTCCCGCTCTTTCACTCCGTCAGTTAACAAATCTAGAAAAATGTAAGTAGGAAATAGAAAAAATAAATGTCCGCCGGCATTGACGGGCGATGTCATAATATGTTAAATAATAAATACGCGCAAAAAGCATAATCCTTTCTTAGCAGTCGGTTAATAATAAATTATTTTGCCGAAAATGTAGTCTTGCATTATTTAATCGAAACATATAATTAAAGTAGTTAAGTTTTGCGTGTAGAGTAAAGGCCCAGTGAAATGGACATTTACTGGTCGTAAATGGTCGGATATCGGGCTTATTATTTTCGACTTTTAGCCCGGGCCGAAACCCATATCTAGCCCGGTATAAATAATTTGTGCGAGTTGACGTTTTAGAAAAAACTGTTCCTGCTAGGGTAACATTGTTCCAGGAAGAAAATTCTAAACTACTGATCGGAGGGAGTAACAATGTGCATGGTCAGATGGCTTAATTATGTGGAAGAATGTGCGGCGAATATAGAATGAGTGACGGTTCAGGTTATCAAGATATTGAGTCCCTGCTGGGACGTAACGTAACGATCACAACGATTTCGCTAAACGGGTAACGTTTGGCGAAATCTTAGCGAAATCGTTGTGCTCTGAAACAGTTACATGTGCGCACGTAGAATAAATTTACATGAGTAGCTCTTAATTGGTACTCTTGGCACACATAATTATATTTTCGAAAGTACTTATAATTTTCGAGTAAAATTATTTTGAAAACACGAAAAAAATTCGCAGCGCTGAAATAATAAAACGTTTAAGCTCACTGAAAACGGTATTCGGTCCATCTTGACGCCTATTATTCCCATAATAAAATCCCTTGACGTGCGGGTATGAACCAAAATTTGTAGCTAAAGTCGAATAACGCATTGCGAATTTTCAGCAAGGAATGTTTCGTTTGTAAAAAGAGATAAACAAAAAGCAAAACCTGGAAACGGGCTGATAACCTGACTAAATTAGAATGACATAAAAAAGCGGCGGTTTCATACATATCGATGACCTTATTAACTTAGTCACAAACCGGTCGAAACGTGTTAAGCCTAAGTACACTGAAGTAGAAAACAGACAAGTCAACCCAAGTAACACAGTCTTGGAGGCTTAAAACAAATCTGTCTATTGACAGTCTATTCATGATTAATCTTTAGATAGGGGATTTCTAAAGATGGTTTCAATAAAGAAAATGTGTTCTTATAGAGTTTTCTCAAGCTGGATTATTTTTGGAGCATTTGTTCTATAGCTCACTTATTATAAGTACTTTTATAGATATATTGAATGTTTTAAGATAAAATGCTCTACAAATAGTTAATAAAGCCTATAGATACCTAACTTAAAGTATTTTTTTAGATAAGATGGTATATATTAAGATGAAACTTTCTATTTTAGCTATTGGTACTCTTATCTTTGTTAATAAAAGAGACTTTAGTGAAGATAAAAAATATTAATAGATATTTCTCAGTTTGTCTAAGGAAATGATAGTAAAAATGTGTTTTTAGTGTTTTATTTCCTAAAAAAGGCTTTATTAAGTACATTTGTATTAAATTTTATTGGACGATTGGACGATTTTATGCAATAGAGACAGTGAAATAAATTAAAAGGGCTGGTGGTTTCGTCGAAAAGTCGACAAATTTTTAAAAAGGAAGAAAAATGAAGAAGATTTTTAAAATTATTTAGATTTAGAATCGATACTTTGTAGTATTTTTAAACGCGGGAAATTGTTCTACGAATGAAGATTCAACTGAATTTGCAGTTTCCCCTACAACATCACAGAATTATGTAAGTGAGCAGTCCGATTCGGATAAAAATGCGCCATGCACCAGCTCGATCGCCTTTTTTGACTTTTTAGGTAACAATACGACACTATTTAATTAGAGTCCGTCCGCTTGTAATGCACCGATACGAGTGAGTGATATTTATAAGTATAAACAAACACAACACGTCGGGCGCGGGCGGTCGCGCGCTCGCGTATGTACAACCGAACATGTCAACCGAACAAACATGCGTCGTTCGTTACTCATCAATTACTCGGTCAAATTATGGGCTTTGAAAATAAATCTGTAATTATGCACATTTAAAATTAAATAATGAAATACAAATACGCAGCTACAGAGGGTCCCCTTTTGTATAAGTACTAGCCTAAAGTTAATACTTTGTGTCTTTTGTACCTGTCGTAAATTATAACTCCTATTTTTCACATTGTCTATAAATAAAACAGAAACATCTTTTACTTACCCTCTTGAATCGATTAGTTAAATTGCTCTATTACTGCATAAACTGATTTTCCGACCACAACACATCAAATTTACCTGTTCACTGATGAACGTCTAGAAATACTGTGACAAGATAAAAAGGAATACAGAGATGGCAGTTACTAGATAATCATAAACCAATCATAAATCTGTTTACTCTTTCACTAGATAGTTTAGTATGTAGCAAGTAAAATTATTCTTGTCAAGAACTAGAGTCATAGTACCGAAAATTCTCTAGAGTGTTTGTTCTATAGAAATCGTTTTTCTAGTGAATTTTATCTTGATGCCATTTTTATTGCCTATTTTTGCTTTAAACTCTATTTGTTATATATTTTAATGCGTATTTTTATCATTAAATTATAAATAATTACACGTTTAATGTGTTTTAAATTACTTAGTGAAACACTAGAAAAATCTCTTTAGACAATTTGAAAATTTACAACTCTTAACTCTATCTATTCATGTTTTCTTAACTTATTCTTATGAGAGCGGATAAGATTGTGCCCACTTTTACCAAACTGTGTCTATAAGCGTTCTTGAACATTACTTAGGAGATATTTTACCCTTAAGGTAGACAATAATATTAAATTCTATTAGATATCTAATAGACCGTTTTTAGACGCGATTGTGTTACTTGGGAACAGTACAATATGTAACAAAAACCCCTAAAAAAATCGACATTTTCATTTTCATACCCGCACGTCTAGGGTTGACCCGTTTTCTTGTATGTTGACCGTCAAAGTTATGATAAGATAATTTTAAGTTTTTGTTATATTATTTAATAACTGATGTCCCATCACTTTCCAATTTTATTTTGGATATAATAGGCATCAAGATGGACCGAATACCGTTTTCAGTGAGTTTAAACTTTTTTTCATTTCAGCGCTGCGAATTCTTTTTAGTGTTTTCAAAAAAGCGCAATTATTTGAAAATTATAAGTACTTTAGAAAATCTAATTATGTTTGTCATGAGTACCAATTAAGAGCTAACATACGCACATGTAACAGTTTCAGAGCACAAACATTTTGCTAAATTTTACCCCAGCAGTTAACTCAATATCTTGATAACCTGAACCATCACTGATTTCACATTCGCCGCACATTCTTCCACATACATAAGCTATCTCACCATCTACATTGTTCCTCCATCCGATCAGTAGTTTAGAATTTTTCTCCTGACTTGCACTTAACTGGATTATTACAAGTGACGAACACACACTGAGTTCTAATAAAATACCAAATTTGTCCATATAAAGTGTTTGATTTTTGTATCCGTAACACCTGAAACAGAACCATTGTAACACCCCAAACGAAGTACCAAATATTAGATTCATATGCCAAACTACTCATTTTACAAGTTAGATTAAACACCTAAAACGTAAAGAATATTGCACTTAAATAACTAAAATATTATTTCAAAATACTAAATAAGTAGATTTTGGCTGTACAAATGTAACACCCGAAACGCTGAAATGACCCCATTCAGAAAAAGGTAAGAGAGTTTGGCTGAGAGGTGTTAATGCATCCCTCACATAGACCTGATCTTGCACCTTCAGATTTCCACTTGTTCCATTCACTTCAGAATTAGTAGGCAGTATCAGGTTAACATCAAGACTATATAAAAATAATTGGCCAAGTGCGTGTCGGGCCACGCACAGTAGGGTTCAATAGTTACGAACGCCAACTTTGAGTTCATGCCACTAAAAACGTCTAAAAACGAATTTTCTATTGAATTTGTATGAAATTTTCCTTTATAAGTTAAATCGCCTATAACTTTTTAATTTGTAAACCCTACTTAGCTCTGATAGTTTTCCTTTAAATTTCATTATATATCCTATAGCTGTGAATTTTTTCACGTGTAACCCTTTAGCAGATAGAGGGGGGGGACACTTGACTCTAACAAATTTTTTCACTTTAAAAGCAAATATTTCAGAAATGGATCCCAAAATTGAAAAACAGTGTTCACAAACTCACAATATTTTTAAAAGATCTATTCAACGATACCCAACATGATTGGTTAGTCGAGAAATAAAAATTGACTTTTCACTTTACTTGTATGGGAGCTACCCTAAAAAATTTTTTTTTCAGTATTTTATTTTACTGTTTTTTCCGCCTAATTAATATACATATTCTTGCCAAATCACAGCTTTCTAGTATTAATGATCGCTGAGTAAAACCGCGGATGGACAGACAGACAGACATGGCAAAACTATAAGTGTTCCTTGTTTACTACGGAACCCTAAAAACGGGACAAGTATTGGCAGTTCAATACTTGTCCTGTTTTTTTGATATACCTAGTCCTGTAATTTTTACAGCATCTGGATCATGTCATTACCCAAAAGATAGCAAAAGTCATTGAACAAAATGGCAAATATAAACTATAAAAAAAAATCTTCCAGCTTTTGTATAAATCTTTTTCCCCAACCTATTATAAAATTACAGCAAGAACTTTAAATAAAACTTACAATCATTCTCGACAGATACATATTGAGGCCTGGTGGATCATAATTAGCTCCTATCACAGAGATGCTAGGATATTTCTGTTGTATGATTCCAGCATAGTCCTCAAATACTTTTCTATATCCGCAAGAGTAACTGGAAAATAATAAATTTCATAAATACATTAGCAAAGTTATAGCCTCAATTATCAGTAGATATCAGGTAACCTAGCTGACAGCTCAACCACCCTGATAAGAACTTACCAATAATAAATATTCATGATGTGACCTACGCCTTGTCCAATTTTTGTAATACTTTCTGCGTCATTTTCACTAGCTTGCACACATTTATCGGCAGATAATATGAAACACGTAATAAATAATACGCTAATACATAATGACGGACCAAAATTAGAAGAAAATGACATTGTGAAATGAGTTTTACACATTAAACTGTTGAACTGTAAACTGATGAACCTCTTTTTTAATGAGTACAAAATTAAATAATTCAAGATAAAAGATCAAAATTTTAAGCAAAATTTTATGCAGAACAAACAAATTCGCTTGAGACAAGTCAATGAAAGCAACGAAAGCAACAGACAAAATCAAAGACAAAATGACAGCCAGCTGACCATAGAGCATAAAGTTATAAATGACAGGTGACTGGGGACGCATTTTTAAAATCACTGTCACATTAAGAATGGTTTACGCAAGCGTTTCCAAACGGGCGCATTTTTGAAATGATCGTATGCGAAGGATTTGCAACGAGTGGTCTCGACTCGAACAGTCGTTTACGTAACACTAAATTTTTTTTTTGTTAAGGAAGGCTACCACCAACACTTATAAAACCATTCAGAAACAAGGCAGTTTTTAAGCAGGTCAAAAGCAGGGCAAAAGCAGGTCGTACCATTACGTTCATAATGCTGAACGTTTTTTGAATGGTTATTCCTGAATGGTGAACTGTTTGTTGTCTCTGGCTTGTTTTGGTGATGAGATTGCGAAGACGTTCAAATCCTTGACAAAAAATTATTATTCTTACCGGTTTTTTTATTTACGTTAAACAAAATTATTTTTATCATATTTTATTTAAATATCTAAAAGTTAGTGTTATTTACTTTGTTTTCATTTAATTATGTACATAAATTTAATTTGATATTGACCATTAAAGATGGCTAAAATTTTAATGAGTGCGAAAAAAATTGTGAATGAAAGTTTTGAACGGATGTCTGCGTCTGGTTTTCGAAATTATAAATAAATCGTAAATTCGTGACAACATAAATGTTTTATGTTTTTAATGCTGGAAGCCGAGCAACCACCTGACAAAATATATCCATCACTTCATATTATAGTGCTTTTTCGAATTACCGTGATAAATAGTTATTATACGATGGTAACGACTAGTGTTTGGAAGTTAATTTTATTGTGGGCTTAATCGTACAAAAGCACAGTGTCTTGTCATAAATATATTTTATCAATAACCATGTCGTAAGTAACATTTTAACTACATACCTATTCAAAGGTTTTATTTAGATAATTATGTGTTCAAACTTGCAGCTTCTTTACTAAGTGCTATTATAAATAACATAAATATATACAGACAAAGTAAGTTCAAGACTAACTCAACGAGATAAAGGCTAGGTTTTAGTAAGTACGCAGTGATTGTAGTGCACAAAGAATTTTATTACAAAGTATGGGTATGTATTTGATATTCGTAGATTGCGACATGAATCTAAGCTATTATTTTTTTTCAGGTATTCTGGTGAAAAAGCGAACCAGCCTAGCAACAGATCTAGCCTTGTAAAATGCTTGGAATTCAACATTCTGCCATTTCACTGGTTCAATCACAGGTTCCAAAGGAGGCTGTAATCCTCTGGCACTCTCAGTCTTGTTTGTATTTAATAATAGGCTCCAGTGAATCCTGTCTTGTATTTTTTAATTGATGTCATCATGGTACTTCTCAGAGAGTAACCAAAGAATCCTGTAAGACAAAATGTATAAATGTATGTAGTTGTAACTTTAATAAATAACTTATACTTAAGAATGTGTTGTTATTTGTTTTCGTGTGTGAATAAATATTTTACAAGGATTAGCATTGTTATTACTTACAAAAAAATATATATATCACTTAGTATTTTTCACATAAGTTGTACTAAAATAATGAAGTAATATATCTTACTTTGTTTTTGAAATCCAAATTTCCAATAAAAGATATTAAGTAGGATTAATTAAGGTCCCATGGTAGCGTTACTTCAATAATCTACCAACTGTTTTGTAAAAATCTAAAGTAAAGAAAAAACATATTCACATTCACAACGTTTAAGGGTCGCTTTATTTGACACTTGAGATGCGCAATAATCGTTTTCGTGCTGTCAAATAGACGTGATGGTAGGAATAGATAGTCCATACAAAAAAAGGTGAATGGTTTTTTGACGTCAACCAAAACAATCCTGTTTAAGGCCTGCTATAAAGGTGTCATGGTTGCATTAAACAGTTCAGTTTAAGTGCTGCTATAAGAGATAACGGCAGGCCTGCAGGTCGTGTTTCGATTATTATTTTTTTTCTTTTTATGTAAACGGCTTATTTTCTTCAAAGTGGTCTCATTTGAAAGCTACAAAGTTTAAAAAGCTAAGAAAGTAAAAAATGATTAACAATACCAAACAGGAAATTAGTTAAAAAATAATTAATGAAAAAATTATAGTGACTGCATATTTAAATGACTCACATATTACGATATTTTTTTCTATTTTATTATCGATAATATTCCGTCTAATATCTGCACACTTCGTTTGATCAAGTGTAAAAAATACACATTATATATAGACAAATCACACAGATTGAGCTAGCCCTAACCAAAGTAAGTTCGAGACTAACTCGACGAGATAGAGGCTTGGTTTTAATAAGTAGATTGCGACATGAATCTAAACTATTATTTTCTTTCAGGTATTCTGGTGAAAAAGCCAACCAGCCCTAGACCTGATCTAGCTTTGTTAAAAGCTTTAAATTCAACATTCTGCCATTTCACTGTTTAATCACAGGTTCCAAAGGAGGCTCTTATCCTCTGGCTCTTTCAGTCTTGTTTGTATTTAATAATGGGCTCCAGTGAATCCTGCCTTGTATTTTTAAATGATGTCACCGTGGTACTTCTCAGAGAGTAACCAAAGAAAAGAATCCCGTAAGACAAAATGTATAAATGTATGTTATTATAATTTTAATAATTAACCTATACTTAACTAAGTATGTGTTGTTATTTGTTATCATGTGTGATTAAATATTTTACAAGGATTAGCATTTTTATTACTTATAAAAAAAAATATGTTACGTTAGTTGGAATAACTTACTAGTTTTCACTTATGTTGTACTTAAATAATGAAGTACCTAATATATTTTACTTTGTTTTTAAAATCCAAATTTCCAATAAAAGGTATTTAGTAGGATTAATTAAGGTCCCATGGTAGCGGCGGCGCGCCGACTTCAAGAGATCGGTGGCGGCAGCGGCGAAGTCGGCGGCGTGACCTTTTATAGACTTTTTTTGGTTTTATAAAAAATTCAACATATTTTTCTTACATTTAATTGCTGGAGTGCTATTTTTCATTTAAGGACTCACCGAAACACAAAACGTGTAGTTTTTCAACTCACTCCTCGCGTAAAAAACCATTTGGACGTATTTTTTTGAAACCGTCGTGTTAGCTAAAAACAAAAATATGTCTATGGTTTTCTAAGAATTTCATCAAAAATAAAAAAGCAGCATGAATGGGAACGGATTCTCTATGAAAGGTTTCTTTGTCATATCTACGCCACAAATGTCAAAATTACGAGCGGTCGAGACCACTCGCAAATCTTCGCATACGATCATTTCGTATATGCGCCAGTTTGGAAACACTCGCGCAAACTAATCGTGACGTGACAAGTGATTTCAAAAATGCGGCCCCTAAGTGCTATTTTTCAAACGCGGAATCACCTAAACGAATGGTTTTTCTATACAAAAAACCGTTCGTTTAGTGACTCCGCGTTTGAAAAATAGCACTTGAGTGCGATTTTTCATTTAAGAACTCACCGAAACACAAAACGTGTAGTTTTCCAACTCATCGCTCGTATAAAATACTATTTGGCCGGATTTTGGAAAGCGTCGTGTGAGTGTCGTGTCAGCTAAAAACAATATTGTCTTATGCTTCGGCCGCACTTGTGCCTATGGTCCCGAAGCAATTTGCGCCGAATCTTCGTACGTTTTGTACACTAAAAATTTATCGCGATAAAGCGCTGGTCACACTAGCGGCTTCGTTATTTTTCACGAACTATATGTTTAAAGAACTTTATTTTCCCATAAAAAATACAATGGTATTTCACTTACTGAGAAAACACATATTATTACTATTTATGTACAATGCGCGTGCGGTTATCATCAAACATAACATAACATAAGGGTAGGTAGCACAATAATTAATAATCGACGGCAGCAGCGCGTCGTCGCACAAACAATATCCATAATGACTGTCGTCACCAGGCGAACACGGATATAAAGCAATGCAGCGTACCTGGCAACTAGATGTGTCAATTTTATTTGATATTTCTTTGTTATAGATATATTTAAGTAGTTGTAATTTTAGTAATTTGTTTTTCTATTTTTATTAAATTTTAATAAGGTATATATTATTGCGTCAGTTTATGATATTTTTACATATTTATTTAGTTTTAAGGTTTTAGTTACTTTTTAGATTATACACATTTTTTTTAAGTAGATTTAATATTTCATGTTATTAGAGTTTTCTTGAATAAATACATAATTTTTCATACCGTACAGTATAAAAATGATAGTTTTATTTTATATAAGTGTAATAAAAATAGATTCATTCCAAGCAATCACCGTATATATAATGTTTAAGTTTCTTTTGGAAGCTGGCGGTAGTTTTTGCTTCCTTTATTTCGTTTGGCGGTTTATTATATATTTGAATTCCTTTATGTTCGATATTTTTTGTCCCATAATTTTAGTTCTTGCAGACAGCAGAACGTAACATTAAGTGATTTGCATTCCTTAGTTAAATTTTTTGTTGTAGACCTTTTTTTTGAAAAGATAATGTAGTATGTATTTCTTTATTCAAAATTTTATGAATTAATATACACGTCCGATATATATATGTTTGTTTTAAAGTCATAATTTTTGTTTCTTTATATATGTTGTTAGTGTGTGTTCTATAATTATAATTAAACAAAGTTTTTATTAATTTATTTTGTGCTGTTTGTATATTTTTTAAGTTGAATGCAGCAGTGGTACCCCAGACTTCAATTAAGTACTCTATGTGTGGTTTTACTAATGCATTATAGATTATGTATTTAATTGCTCTAGGGATACATTTTGCTATATTATATAAGGTTCCTGTAAGAGATGTTAATTTGGCTTTAATTTTTTTTAATTGTGGTTTCCAATTCAGGTTGTTGTCTAAAATATAGCCGAGATATTTTTCTTTATACGATCTTTTAATGATTTGTTTGTTTATTTTAAGAGGGTTAGTATCTATGATAATTTTATTTTTCGCAGAGAAAAATACATAACTTGTTTTATCTGTATTAATAGTCAATTTGTTGGAAAGAAACCAGCCATTCAACAGGTCTAGATCTTTTTGAGCTTTTGTTATAATGGCTTGACTAGTATGACCAAAATAAAATAAACTAGTGTCGTCTGCATATAATGTGATATCAGCACGCAGTCCAATTTTCTCAATGTGATTTATATAAACCAAGAACAAAAGCGGCCCAAGAATTGATCCTTGAGGTACACCGTATTCAAAACCTTTAGGAGAGCTTTTGTAAGATCCTAATTTATATTATTACTTACTATTATTATTATATATTATTATTATTATATACTTATCCTATTAATATTAACTATCTGGCAATAATCCACGATGGCGTCATCTACGTGTTTTAAATATGGACGACGACTTTCTTTTCTTTAACATGTGTGCTAACAATTACATAATGCATTTATTGAAATCTAAAAAGAACCCTAGAAAGAAACAGCTAAAAATTTTAACACTATTTTATCGTTCCACTCCAATTTTACGCATTAACAACCGTGGCACCGTCGCACAGCACCGTCCAAACAAGTTGAAAACAAACGTCAAAATGAACGAACAACGCAAGTGCGACCACGCAGAGGGAATTGTTAGCGTGCATAAATCCTTTGCGCGATAACTACAGGAAGTCCGAATATTCGGGACGATACCCGATAACGGCCGGTCACATTTGCGTGTATCGTGTAATAGCACGAAGCTTCGTGACGATAGGCGCAGTTCCGGCCCAAGCATTACGCAGAAAACATCGAAAATATATATGGACTATGGTTTTCGAATTTCACCATAAATACAAAAGCAGCATGAATCGGAACGGATTCTTCATGAAAGATTTCTTTGACATATCTACGCCTCAAATGTCAAAATGGGGGAGGCAGCTGTGGTTCCTAACCACAGACGAAGTAGTGATCAGGATTTCCTAACCTAAAACTAGAGGTGGGCTGGATTAAGTAAAACCGAGACCTGTTCCATCTAATACTAATACTTAAAAATACCTAATGCAAATACCTAATCCGAATATTCCTTCCTAATCCCTGCTATTCGCAGCCAAAATTCAACCACCACGTGACGATAATTGTAATAATGTTGAATATTTTCGTCATCAAAGAACACTGATCCTTAAAGTTATTAGAAATAAAATAGAAAATCTGTTGCGAAAAAATATTCGCCTGTTGTATTGTCTGGATTAGGTCTGCCTTTATGTAATTATTTCATCTATAAACAACAATAAACTTTACACGTCTCAACAGTAAGATCGAAAATCCGTTGCGAGCAAAGTGTACTAGCTGTATTAGATAAAATTAGCTATTGCGTGAAATACTTACATCTCGGGAGTGTTATCTAATATTTTCGTGTTACAAACAATAGTTACCCTTGGATGGAGTGTGAGACATAAGGTTGAAAATGGGCTGCGAACAGCAGGGATTAGAAGGGATTATTCGGATTAGGTATTTTTGTATTAGTATTAGTTGGAACAGGTACCGTTTTTACCTAATCCAGCCCACCTCTAGTTTTGACATTTAATTAGGTTAGGAACCAACGTATATGACAGCTGCCTTCCCCATTACGAGTGGTCGAGACCACTCGTTTCAAATCCTTCGCATACCACGATCATTTCAAAAATGCGCCCCGCCCCCTTTGGACACGCTTGCGTGAACCATTGGTTATGTACTTATGTGACAAGTGATTTCAAAAATACGGCCCCTGTCTTGTTGACATATCTATGACCACATCCGGCACCGTTAATCAAATCACAATCAAATAGTTAACTTCGTTAATCGTTAGTCCGCTACAAAAAAGTTAGCTTAGTAAAACGGTCTACACACGGCCTGATATCAGAGGCGATATCGGGTCGGTGGAGGGGAGCGCCCTAGATCGCTCCCGATTTCGCGTCGTGTGTAGGCAAATCGGCAGCATAATTATTATTATTGCCCCTAACTCTGAAATCGGTTCGGGCGAGCTCACGATTTAGGGTCGAAAATCGTGCAGGGAGCGTTGTTGTGCGGTGTGTGGCGAGATCGGGCCGATTTCGCCGCAGTACGCGCTGTACGCGTGCGTGACGGGCGGCGAGAGGTCGTTTTTCCTTTCAAGAATTTCAAGCGTGCCTGCGTGTGCGGCGCGGCAGCGAGTTTATTTCGAGAGTTAAAGTTAAAATGTCCAAAGAAAGGGAGCGCGAGGCATGGACGAAGACTTTAGAGTTATATAGGGATTTGCCGTATTTATGGGACAAAAAACAAAGAATATTTTAATAAAGATATGAGACTCAAACACTTGTATATAGCGGCGCATGTCTCTGGGATCATTTTCGACATTAGTTGCGGTGATATGACAGCACTAAATTTTAAATCCTTATAACTTTGACCTGTAGCCAGGAAACGTAGAATAGCTGTAAGTCGCTCTCTTGGACTTATGGACTCTCTGATCAAAGTATCTTGTTTCTTTATAAATGGTGTTACCATACTGAGGAGCTCTTCAAAACACTCTATGTCCATTCTTAAAAAGTTTTTTTAAATCTGGTGGTTCTAAATGCATCATTACATTCATGTGGCTCAATTCCTCTCGTTTTAACAACCAAGTTTTTTGCCCAGGTCCTTCTTTTTCTTTTTTCTTTTGGTTGCACCGCCGTAGCAAGTGCCAAAGCGAGGCCTATTCTTTGGTATTTTAAAAGCGTTGGCGGCATATTGACGCGCGCTTCACTACACGGTCGGCAGATGCGACAGTGAGTTTTGCTGCGTTTCCCTTTATTCCGTTTTGGCGTTGCTGTAGCTTTCTCCACAGATAAGATAGATTTGTAGTGGAGTTGTCAATTTTGACAATAAGCAATGACAGCATAGTGACGTGACCCACATCGATAAATAAGTATCGATGAGTTAGTGATGTGCCCCATATTATCGACAGCGCCAGGGTGACTTTCTGTTAAATTGGTATATTATTTACTACTTTAAAAAAACACGGTAATTTCAAATCATTTATTTATGGATTTCTTCCTTAACCTATACGTTCTATAATTTCTAAATGCAGTTTTTTGTATTTCGCTCATACTACTTATATATTTTTCTTCAATGGCTCCTTTTAATAATTTGTTTATTGTATTGCACCAACTATGGACATGTAGCCTAACAGACGGTGGCACTACTATTTCCGTTATCATAGAAGATCTGGTTGATCTGAATCCACATCTGTAAAAAATACCAAATTTTTGTCAATGCAGTTCTACAAAAAGTCATCACACCTATTTTTTTAGAAGCCATAAGATCAAGTTTATTTAATAATTTATTGAATTGAATTTTATTCACAAAAGAACATGCGATTTGTTCTAAATCCAAATCTGTAAAATGAAATACCATAATATATCTTTGTAACCAAATGATTGACAAATAAGCGAGATTTCAATAAAAAGTAGAAGTTAAGTGTTCCCATACTGCTGTAAAATGTTTACAAACCTTTTTAAACATTTTCGTATAAACATTTGATATACAATGTCAAGATAATGTTTTTGTAAGTTACCATTTCTAAACAAAATTGTTAGCTAAATTGTAAACTTATGTAACAATTTTTATATTTATTGTTTGTTTCATAGTCATTTTCGTGTATACACCATAGGATGTATATGCAAACTACGAGCTGATATCATGTTTTAAAATGATATGAACATAAACGTTCTCAATCATGAGTGTAGGAGCGCAATAACAATCCTAAGCAAAACGAGACCATTCTTAAGATTTGTTATTATATTTCGAAAAAGTGTTAGTTATTAATGTTACCTGCCTCTTAATGTTTTTGTAACTGATGAGTCAGCAGAAGTGGAACATGATGGATATTTATGAAAATTTTCACCTGAAATTTAAAAAGTATTTATAGCAAAAACTAGTAAATTAAATAAATGTACGCTTACTTGATTGAAATTCAAACTAGACTATACAAGTAACAACCATCAATCTATTATAAATCTAAAATAAAACCAGGAACATTAGAAACCAGGTGGGTTCAACATCTATTAAACATTATCACCAAGGCAACTTAAATAATTTTTCAAAACTAAAAACCGACTTCACCCCCTAACTACACAATTGACAACATTTCATTTTCTAAAAGGTATGAAAATTCGAGAATCATTTCGAGATTTGGCGATTCTGAACACGTAAAATATTTTTTTAGATTTTTTTGAGATATATTTTTAGAGATAAATGAAAAAAACTCAAAAGTACAAGGATATAGGCATTTAACAGGTTACGCCTTTGCTGGAACATCTAAAAGTGAAAAAATTATGTCAAGCTGTCAGCTGTCAATTGACACGTGCGTCAATCTGACAACTGACATCACGAGTGAGAGAGAGAGAGATAATAGTAGTGTTGTCTATAGAAGTATCAGTTCGATAGGAAGACCATCTAATATCGATAGTTCTTTCAGTAAAGTAGAATTAGGATTGAAAAAAATACACATGCATTCAAATGTTTACATAGTTTGGTGACAAAATGCTAATATTTCCTTTATATGATTGATATTTCAGGTTAAATAAAAATAATATTGACATCCAGGTCTTAAAAACTATAAAAAAAATGAAGTAATGACAAATGCTACCCTAAAATGGGGCGACTTTCAAAACACAAGGTGACATTTATGATAGCTTTTTTTGGTTTTTTAATTAAATCTTTCAAATTTCTGAACGCATATTTATTTATATTTTTCTAAATTCCTGTAAGGGGTGACTATGAGAATCCATTAAAAAAACGTGGGTTACACAAAAACCCCATTTCAAGTATAAAGATGATAGGGCAATTTTTTTTTTGTCGAGTATTACAAGCTTAATTATTTATGCCATTTGTTTTCCACAAACCAAGTCGTCAATATAATATTTTTATGCCAAAAATAGCTGAGATAGAAGCGTTCGAATTTTTAAATTAATCAAAGTAACCCTATTTTCCGATTCGTAAGTTTTTGTATCGATATCGATATCTTACTGCTACAAAACACAACTCTATAGACGTCAGTAAAAGTTTTATTTTTTAATTATAATGTATGGCAAAGATGTAAACTTGTTACATCCTAACTCTTGTACTTACGCTCTTTTAGAATGGAGAGATTTTAAACAATTTAATTTTAGGAGAAATAATGAAAAGAAATTAAAAAGAAAAAATACGTATGTCCTTTTTTTTGAAGTTCTTTAAGGAAAAAATATAAAATATGAATATAAAATTTTTGAAATGTTGTCAATTGTTTTTAAAATTATAAATTACCTTTCACATCTCAACTAAAATCAATAAAAACGCAATGGATAGATTTTGTCCTCTTTCATTTAACCAATGTTGGTATATTAAATATTTATAAATATTTATGGAACAGTTGTCCCATTTCACAGATTATAAAATATGAAAAAAAAAAATGTTAAATATTACTCAGAACATTCCTTACATACCTGCCCTTCCAATGACCAAAGAAGAATCATCAACATCATCCTCATCAGTATTTTCTTGGCAATAGGTGTGGTCACTTATTGCATATCTCTATATTTATAAACTGAGTAATAAAACTGAAATGAATAAAATTTCTCAGCAGGAGTATATATATTATATTGCCACTATTTCGACAAACAGAAAATACAAAAAAAATCTTACACAATTTTACGAGAATCGGTTGAGAAATGCGACCTGTAGGCGAGAACAGCCGGACAAACAACAAAATAACCTGACAAAAGTATATTTGGCTAATCTAGAAAATAAGATGCTTCGCTCACTTGGTCAATTACAATGAAACTTGGAATCTGTGTGATTACTGATTTGTCATTTCAATATGAAACAAATCATAAGATGTGCACAGAAAGTTGCCCGTGTCATGACCTTGATGCTATACCTACATAAGACACTTAAAAAGTAAATGATCAATAATATCAATAAATAATCACTTAAAAAGATATTGCACGCATATTAATGGAGCTGGCCGAGCTAACGCATAGGAGAGATCCGTATAGCCTATGTCAACGGCTGATAATGTAGCTTTATATTGATAAAAGAATTTTCAAAATAGACTCAAAAACTACTGAATCGCGGTAGTTTTTAAGTCTGGATAGACTTAAAAACCACTGCGATTCAGTTATTTACAAACACAAATCTTTCTTCTTTATAACACTAGTATAGATAAATTGGATGTTAGAACTCACCAGCTCCAACAGACGGCAGTGGTTCGCGATGTGCTATTTCCTTATCCGTGAATAAGGATGGATTAGAGTATCGCAATCTTTTGCCTTCAGCGTCGAACTGGTGTATGTCAAAATGTTTTTCACACACACGTTTTTGGAGCAATTGCTCCTTTGAAAGCCCGATGAGGAGGCAGTTGGTAGGCACTAAGAAACAGCCACAGGTTTCTCAATGTCTCATTTTGTGGGAAGGTAAAAAGTTAATGAGTCTCACTTGTTGCATTGCAACCACCGACACAGCACTTTTTTACTGGCACTGGCACCTTGATAAGGCAGTATCTATCACACGATGTGAGAAGACAGGGAATTGTATCAAATAACGGAGGAGAAATTGGTTTTTTTGGATCTCAACTTGAAATTCAAGAAAATATGGACCGGTAGATAGATTGGAAGAGATGTCAACGTCAAAGTCAGTCAAATCAAACCTGTCAATATGGCGTCCCAAAATGGCGAAGGAAAGCAAGCGATTGCAGCGCCAAAACGGAGTACGAGGAACTAACACTGTCAGCCCCCTGCGTACTAGCAGGCAGGGACGTGTGTAGAGTCGTGCCCGATTTTAGGGCCGTGTGTAGATACCTTTAAACATTAAAGCGTTACATTTCGGAAGAATTAACGCAAGTTAACGTTAATCGTTAATCCGTTAATATGTGTAAAATTGCATTTTTATATCGTTGCGTTAGTAAACTTATAAAACCTTTTGGTTTAGGTTCTGGAAGTTAACAGGATTGAAACAAAACAAAATACTTGGTTAATTAAAATGTGTAATTTAATCGTCCGGCATAATGTGCATATTTGAACGTGCATATTTGAATCCTTCATGAACATTAACATGTTGAAGTTCTCATCTGAAAGCGAGGCTCGTTTTGGTGTTAAAATGTCTTTACCTGTGGAAAACAGACGTTCAACTGCAGCGCTTGAGGGTATAGCAGTATTAGCAGTATTGTATTTAATGAATAGATTTATGAATATCTGTTCCCCATAGAATGCAGCATCGTTGAACGAGTCTTTTGATTTCATGTCCATCCACATTTTAACGAGACTTTGTGCTTTACTCTTTATAGAGTTTTTAGGTTTTTCTATAGACTAAGTGAAAGAATTGAAAAATCTTCCTCGTCATCATCGTTGTAATTCACATTGCTCCCTCCGCCACTTAAACTATCTCTGTCCTTCGAGTTTACCACCGCTTCTTGTCCTTAGGGATCTTCTACCTTTTTTCCATGCATTTTTACTTCTACTGTACACTTTTTCTACCTAACTAAATTTAGTTAGGTGTAGTGTAATAACACTGCACCTTATTTATCAACACGCAAATGATCACTGACAGTAATGTATAATAACAACAAACAAAACACTCGTCACTCTAAGCACCGGCGCTAAGTAATGAAATGATCAAACGAAACAAATCACTTCGTAGTTTTCTCACTCGCACGCGCCGGCAAAATATATCTAGTTTTGTTTTTGTTTCACTCGCTGCCACGCACCGCTGGGCACTTGTCGTTTCATAATTGTGTGAACCTGTTTGTCGCGCCGCGCCGCGGTGCCGTGCGGTAAATAATAGGCATATGATTAACGATTAACGGACTTCTGCATATTAAGGGAAGTTAACGTGTCCGTTAACATTTTTAAAAGTTAATCCGTTGATCAAAATGTTAACTGCGTTAATTAACGATTAACGGATTAACGAGTTAATGCCCAGCTATGTCTATGACTATGTAATTTGTGTTTGTGCTGAACTGAAAAGCTGAATTGCCTTGCAGCCTTGCCTTGACAATACAATACTATACACAAACTCACAAACTAAGTATCGATAACGATCAGGAGGGAATACTATCTAATTTCTAAAAAAATCCATGAATATTTTATTCATTCATTATCTAAAAGTGCCATTACTTTGCTTCAGGTGAGTCCTACCTAATACAGACAATATTTTACTAACCATGCATGCTTGCTACGGAATTGGTAATATTTTGTCTTACAAGGATCCTCTCCCTATTGATATTTGTTATGCATGGCGTGCAATGAATTTAAGTAGTTACAAAAAAAGGTATAAAATTGCAAATACCAATCTAAAGTTTCGCGGAAATTGAATGTGAAAAGATAATTTGTAGATGTATGGTACCTATATGATACAATACGTATCTACAGCAATGTGTTTTTTAATAATATTTATTGATGAATATAATGTCTTTTATACTGATAAATAAATAATTAAAGTAACCAGATAAGAACCAACATACATACATACATACATATTATCACGCCTGTTTCCCACAGGGGTAGGCAGAGACTAAGGACCTCCACTTGCTACGATCCTGACAGACCTCTTTCGCTTCATCTACACTCATCACTCTCTTCATGCATGCCCGCCGGTTACGGGTACTTATAACCTCTCCTTTTTTAAGAACGTCTGCAATTTGATCGCGGTACGTTCGTCGAGGACGACCCTGACCCGCTCTTCCACTCAAGTTTGCTTTGTAGACTCTTTTAGTGAATCTCCTTTCATCCATCCTTTCTACATGTCCGAACCATGTCAACAGGCTTGACAAAGGGCTAAATACTGGCTGAGGCCTAGCAACCCAAGACATGTTATCATGTTTAGATTTTAGACATGTTATGTTAAAATTTGTACTTATAATTTAATATCTCAAAAAAATATTGATAATTTTTTTTATACATTTGTGATCATAAATCAAATTGTTTTTCTATTCGAAAGAAAGCTATAGAATTTGTGTTATATATTGACATGTAGGTAGTGTGACAATCTGCAGGTATCTGCCTGTTCGGTTCTACAATGGAAGCCAGCACATGTATGTAACATTCTGGCGACGAGGATGGGATACAAACCCACACATGCAAAGCACAAAGCATATGACTATGAGTTAAAGTATGTTGAAGGTAAAAAAATTGGGAATGTCGATGCTTTGAGTAGGTGGCCTGGACCAGAGAAGAGTATAAAAGAAGTAAAGGTGCAGGAAGTCAGTGTGTTACTGCTAAATGAGACACCAGTTGAGTTGGAAATGACAGCTAAGGATGTGGCAAAACTGACTAAGAGTGATGGAATATTATCGAAAGTTATGTTTTGGGTAAGAAATGGTTGGCCTAATAAAGTAGAAGAAAAATATAGTGATTATTATACAAGAAGGGAGGAACTGACGGAATACAATGACTGTATATTGTGGGAAGGTAGAGTAATTTTGCCCCATAAGCTGCGTAAAAATGTTCTCCAGGAACTCCACAACAATCATGATGGCATAGTCATTACTAAGGCAATAGCAAGGAGTTATTTCTGGTGGCCTGGACTTGATAGGGATATAGAGAGCATGGTACAAAATTGCCATGTCTGTAGGGAAGTAAGAAATATGCCAGCCAAGGTTACTCATAGATGGATCTCTCCACCAAAGGTATGGTCTAGGCTGCATATTGATTTTGCAGGTCCTTTTATGGGCAAGGTTTTCTTAATATTAATTGATGCTTACTCCAAATGGCCTAAGGTAAAGAAAGTTAGTGAACAGAGTTCCAGTATGGTGATAAACAAACTTGAAGAGATATTTTCAGAACAGGGACTACCAGCTACCATAGTGAGTGATAACGGGAGAGCTTTCATATCAGAGGAAATGTCAATACTTTAAACAAAATGGGATTAAACACATCTTAGTACCTCCTTACTGGCATCGAATGGACAAGCAGAAAGAACGGTCCAAACCATAAAATTGAAGTTAAAGAAGATGGCACACCTTCCATGGTCAACAAGACTTCAGAAGATATTGTATGGCTTGCGAACTACACCCAATTCTGTCCCTGGTAAAACACCTGCAGAATTGTTAAATAACCGACGATTTCGAACTAAATTTGACAGGCTACATCCCCTTTCAATTCAACAAAAGGACACTGAAGATGTAGAAGAAAATGAAACAAAGAAGATGAGGCAATTTAAAGTTGGGGAGACAATCTGTTTCAGGAATTATAGAGGTGGACCCAGGTGGCTAGAAGGTACTATAGTAAAGAGAATTGGCGTGTTAAGGTATAAAATTAAACTAGTTAATAAGTTTTTGATAAGACATGTGAACCAAATACTAGGGTTTACCAGAAACCATGGAGGAGAAGAACAAACAGGTACAAAGAAGAACAGTGAAATGAAACATGAAGAACCTGGTCAGGGTGAAGAGGAAAAGGAAGATAAAGCATAGGGTACTATAAGAATCCCTCCATAGAGCCAGTGGGCCGAAATTATTGGTGTAAGAGGTCCTGAGCAATGCGAGCTGCAAGATGATTATCGATCAGCCACTCGAACAGAAACTAACAGTAACAAACGGCCCCGGTCAAGAGAAAGGGCACCATCTGCCACACCATTTTTGAAAAAGATGGCACTTCAAGAATGTCCTAGTGTGCATAACTCAGACATAGAATCTGATAGTGGAGAAGAAGAAAATTATAATGCAGATAGCCAATAACTATTAGATAAAATAGAACAATAGACAATGAAAGCATGTGTAGGTTATAAGTGAACAATTTAGTGTTAAGTGCATAATAGTGTGTTGTATTAGTGACTGAAATATTGGACCAAACAGTGATGTGCCCTCTATCCTGGGGGAAAGGCATGATATATATCGACATGTAGGTAGTATGACAATCTGCAGGTACCTGCCTGTTCGGTTCTGCAATGGAAGCCAGCACACGTACGTAACAATTTGCTTCTATAAATAATAAATAACAAAATTCTCATTAATACATATTTTATTTATAATTTAAACTTCCTTAAAATTCTCGTCCCAAAGTCATCTCAATGGAATTGAGAAAACCGTTGTTCGCTCGGGAGAAAGACTGTTGAAGCCCTCTGCCTCATCTAGGGCCTTAGGACCTCAAGCTTAGCTTATCACGTCTTTGATGATAGACCATGGTTGATTGGTTATACATGGATTACACTGAAAGCAAAGAAATACTGTACCCTTCGTACAAGTTTTCGATTTTTTTCCAAAGTATTTCAATCAATGGCAGACAACGCAGGCATCACAAGTTCTCTGGCTATCAAATCAAATCGAAAGCTTGATTGGTTTTCGATACTGAACTAAACTATCAGGGGCTCCAATAAATGAAATAATGACTAAAATAATTACGACAAAACTTTGACGAAGTTTGACACCTGGCTTAAATAGAAGACATTCAAATAACCTAATATATAAGACGAATAAATGGACTGGGAAAATCCTCCACCACTGGTTAGATTATTTATTTGCTTGACAAGAAAGCACTGAATGAAAGTAACTGTTGTATGTATTATATTATAAACCACTTTTTAAATCTATTAAAACAGATTTAAAAAAATCGCTCTTTATAAACAGATTTGATATTTTTTGTTTTGTAGTATTATTTAAAATTGTATTTGTTATGTATGTACATTACGTTTTGTTTCGTTTGTAAAAATTTAAAATAATTCAAATTAAAGAAAAAAGTGTGTAAGTTCTTATTTTTTGTTTTTCATTTGCTGCTTGTTGTTTTCTAGGTTCAGCTTTTGGTGGCCATACAAGTATTGACAGAGTCAGAAAAGATCTGTATATAATGTGTAACGGAAAAGGGGTATCAACCCAAAAGGGAGCCAACATAGTAATCTATAACTACTTTTGTGTTTATTTTTCGTGTATGTTAGTGGCCAACACTGGTATCAGATTTTTTAGGCTGCCTAATGGCATCTGTCAAAGCTTAACGACTGCCAAACATTGATGACAGCCGGGACCAACGGCTTATATGTGCTTTCCGAAGCACGGACTACACATAATATACATAACTACTACATAATAATTTTTACTGGGACCATCCGAGAAATTGTAAAAAAAATACCTACCAAGCCAAAATGTAAGGAGGTGCAGATTTTTTTTTTACGATTTCAGGGATGGTCCCATAGTAAAAGTTGTTCCGGTTGATTCCCTCTTTCCGTTACAATGTGTAACTAGATAAAATCAACATTTTCATACAAAAGCGTTCAACGGGGCCGGCAATTTATAATATAATATATATGAAAATGTCGTTTTTTTCTTCGAGTTTCAAGCATTGGTCCCATAGGAAAAGTTGTTCATATTGACGGTCTGAGTTGCTCCTACAAGGACCGGACAGGGTTTTTGTTACATATTGTATAGTATACAGATGACTTTTCAACCACCATCTACATTTTTGGAGCAAGTTCAAGCTGTTTTAAATTATTCTTTTAACATTATTTTTATGTAAGTATAGTATTTTTGCAGAAAATGCCCCATGGCCATTGTCATGACCACCATGACCACGATCATGATCACTCGGACGATGTCGGAATTCATTACAATCTTTTTGAGAAAATAGATAAGGAAAATGTTCAATGTTTAAATGAAACTGTGGAGGGATCAGGAAAAACGGTATTTAAATCTTGGGAAAAAAGATTTGATAAAACTGAGGTAGGTACCTAAGTAAAGTTTTATATCTTCCTGATTTGTATTTTTTAATCTATGCTAATTTGTGTTTCCAAAGATTTCATATTAAGTAATTTGCGGTTGTACCTTATTTTATAGACAAAAGTGTAATAGGTTTTCATTATACAGAATTTTTTTCTCAGACAATTTCATTGAATAATGAATACGAGGGTGACACTGAAAGTCTTTAGAACTGGCCACTTGTAAACAGTATAATAAAAAAATAAGTTTAAATTTTGAAAATGGAACTCTGCCAATATTATTGAGTATGTATGTATTTTATTAATTTGTTTTACGATTTGGCGGCAAATAGAAAATTGTCTGTGACACGTCAGCATGAATTTAACGCGAGAAAATTTTCGTGCAATGATTTTTTATGACTTTCGTTGTCATTTAAGTCAAGAAAGTTATGATAGACTTCGATTGGCCTTTCACGATGAAGCCCTATCTCGTGCTTTAATGAGTTCATACGTGGTCGCCCTAATCTCACCGATGATCTGCGTGAGGGACGGCCTTCTATGGCGACGACTGAAGATAACATCAGTGTTGTGCGGCGTATGATAGAGACTGACAAAAGAGTGACCAATCAGCAGATTCGAGCAAGTTTAGGCATCGGTATGAGCCAAGTGCACAAAATCCTGCATGAACATTTAGCGGTCAGGAAGCTTTGTGCCCGGTGAATACCTCACGATTTGACCGAGGCCCAAAAAATCCGTCGTGTTGATTGGTGCCGTGAAATGGTTCAAAGATTTAACGGAGGTGACTCAAATGCTGTGTTTGACATACTTACGGGTGACGAAAGCTGGATTTACTGTTATGATCCCGAAACCAAAAGACAGTCTGCTCAGTGGGTGTTTCCTTCCGAGGAGTTGCCAACTAAAGAGAAGAGAGGTCGAAGCGTGGAAAAAAAAGATGGTGGCCTCGTTCTTCGGAAGGACCGGTCATTACGCGACAATTATTTAGAGGATCGAAAAACAGTTACTGCAGAGTGGTATACTAACAATTGTTTGCCACTTGTCTTGGAAAAAGTTCGGGAGAAACGACCTCGCAGTAGGATCCTCCTTCATCACGACAACGCCTCATCGCACACCGCCGGGCGATCGATCGACTATTTGGCGACATCAAATGTGGAATTATTAGGTCACCCGCCATATAGCCCCGACATCGCACCGTGCAATTTTTATTAATTCCCGAAAATAAAAGAAAAACTTCGAGGAAAACGTTTTATGGACGCCGAGGAAGCAGTGGCTGCGTTTCAAAACGCCGTCGAAGAGACGCCCCTGAAGACGAGTGGGCAAAGTGCTTTTTTCAGTGGTTCCATCGGATGCAGAGATGTATTGACGTGAAAGGACACTATTTTGAAAAGATGTAATAAAAGGAATTACTTGCTAGTGTGCTCAGTTTTTGATTTTCTAAGAACTTTCAGTTTGACCCTCGTACGTAGATTACAGTGTCAAGAATTTTTTAAAGTAGATTTTTGTTACACAGGTAATCAATACTCAGAATATTTATTATGAAAATTTTAAATATAGTTTTTTTTTTTACAAATAACATTTAGTTTTAAATTTTTTACAATATCAATTTAATATGTTAAATTTTAAGTCATAGATTTCGATTCATATTCTAGTAGTGTCACAGTCTAACCTATTTTTCTGGTAGCAAGTCGTTTCTGACGGGGTCATAGTTCTAACATAACCTAACCTTCTTTTTCGGTAGCACCTCTTTTTTGGTAGGGTCACAGTATTAACCATAACCACAGAATAAGTACTAGTACTCACATACAGAAGTCTTACTCTAAAAATAAATTCAAAGAAATATCTACACTATGTGTTATCTTTAAATATGGTTTAATTTAGCTCGCATCAGAAATCGACACCTCATTCTTATACCTAGAATTTCAGTTGCAA
The DNA here is from genome assembly GCA_943193695.1 of Acrobasis suavella. NCBI lineage: Eukaryota > Metazoa > Arthropoda > Insecta > Lepidoptera > Pyralidae > Acrobasis > Acrobasis suavella. The sequence goes on from OW971929.1 coordinate 13,979,782, forward strand.
GCCAATTTCATCCTTATAACTCTAAACAAACGGTTCATAATAGGTAGGTATCTGCAAACTACCGATTGAGTAAGCCGTTTGCTAGGGTTGATTGTTATAAGTTACTACTATCGCCATCTAGCGCACCGCGCCCGTGTCGCATCACAGGCAATGCGCAGCCAACGCAGCGGCGCAAGACACCGCGCGCTGCGCTGCCACGCCGTCTCATCAGAGTAACGAATGATAAAATGTCTACACATTATTTATCTAACCATATTATGCCAGTAACAGAAATAACATAATTGATCGTCAATCTCAAACATAAGAAATCCCTCTAATTTTCGTCCGTAAAAGTCTTATATTCACCTACCTAGTTAATGGGTATGTGATTTTTTTCATCCTAAATAAGTATACGTACCTACATAGGTAACATACGAGTATATATCGTGTATAAATCATTTTTCCTAATAATAACCATATATGTCTTAGTATACCTATCATATATATATATATATATATATATATATATATGTATATATATATATATATATATATATATATATATATATATATATATAATAATTTCACAATAATCACTTTAAAGTAGACCTTAACTTTTAGCATCATTATAAAGCTAAAAAAAAATAAATTTGCATCGCAGTTCTTAAGCAAATAAACAATGAATTTTTTTTGTGCTCTTTCTTTTCATTCCATGACGACGAAGTTAATGAACACACGTAAACGAACCGTTCGTCACTGCTCACTACTTGAGAGTCGTCCTTGCTGAATTTCTCCCTTCCAAGCGGTCGCAATCCGTAGATATATTTTCGATACCTTCACGCGGAGTGAGACAGGCCTGCCATAACTAACCTACTTTTCTGGTAGCAAGTCGTTTCTCACGGGGTCGCATTTCTAACTTAACCTAACGTACTTTTTTGGTAGCAGCTCGTTTCTGATAGCGATTCGTTTTCTAGTATGGTCACAGTGCTAAACTAACCTAACCTACTTTTCTGGTAGCAAATCTTATCTGAGGGGGTCGCAGTTCTAATCTACCCTAACCAGTTTTTTAGTAGCAGCTCGTTTCTGATAGCGATTCGTTTTCTGCTAGTACTAACCCAAGCTACTTTTCTGGTAGCAAGTAGATTTTAACGAGGCCACAGTTCTATCGAACCTACTATTATGGTGGTGATTTCTAATCTATTCTGACATATTATATGGTAAATAAGTAATTTGATTGAATCTTTTTGAATATTTTTAAGATATTAATTTATAAAATTATGAGTAATATAACAATTTTTATAGATAGTTCTATTTTGGGCTTTCTGTCTCCAGCTTTTGACGCCGACATTTTTAAGATCCTGTTCGACGCCATCCAGCCATCTGAGCTTGGGTCTGCCTCGGCTTCTACGACCGAGGACGAGTTTTCAGTAAGCGTTTTGGTACTCTGGCTTCGTCCATTCTCGCTACTTGACCTGTCCATCGTAGGCGTCCAGTCTTGATGGTTTTAATGACGTTAGGCTCGTCGTACAACTGGTACAGCTCGTGGTTGTAGTGTGAACGCCATCTCTCATGTTCAAACTCAGCTCCGTAGATCCGCTGAAGTATCTTTCGCTCGAATACCAACAGGCGGTCCTCATCCTTCCTACTCAGATCCCAGCATTCAGAACCGTATGTCAATATGGGCCTCAGTAGGATTTTGTGCAACAGAATCTTAGTTTTTCTTCCAAGTATTTTTGATCGGAAATATCACGAGACACCAAAAAAGCACTTATTGGCCGCCATTATTCTACTGCCAATTTCAGACGAGATGTCGTTATCTCTTAACTAATGTCCCAAGATATACAAAACTATTAACGCTAGCGAAGGTTTCATTGCCACAATAATATGCATTTGAAACAATAATATCAGAAATAAAAATACAGGAATTAAATATTCTATGAAACATTTTCTGTGGATCGAAATTCTATGAAACTGTCTGTGAAACAAGGGTACACCGTAATTTGCTAGATATTATTCACTTTTCTTGATTTTATTTATACAAATAAAAACGAACGATTTTGCTTATTTGGATGGTATCTCTGGTATTTATTATTTATTTATATTCTAGAATCAAAATAATAATTTGAAAACTTAGGTTGTTACTTTATTTTACCTTCATTTTCAGTATGTTCAAAGTGATGCTGACGAAGAATTGTTATTCAACATCCCCTTTACTGGAAATGTAAAACTAAAAGGTATAAGAATAATATCAGAAGACACAGATTCACATCCCAACAAGTTGAGACTGTAAGTTATACAGTTGCAATCTTAGGACGTCCGCTAAGTGAAGCGGCCGCAAGCGGCGGATTTCAGTCTATTTGTCATAAATTCTAAGTGCGAAAGAGATAGCAGAATCTGTCAAAGTTCACCTGTCTCAGTCGCACGTAGAGTGCGACAGAGATAGACGCAACTCGTCGCGTGCGCCGCCCGCGTCACTTAGTGGACACCCTAAAAACCTACTAGTTCCTATAGCACGACACTGGCGACAATGTTGATCAAGAACTATCAACTGCAGCTATGTAGCTTTATGTTATTAATTAGTAAGACAATACTAGTCGTTTAGGGTGAAGACAGGGTGTATGATATAGGGTAGATATGAATTTAACAGAGTAGAAATTCTGCAGAGTTTAAGCGAATTGGACAAACAAAATAATTACAAGACATAAATAATAAAGTATGATAAAATAAACATTCGATTGTAGAGGAGATTTAGTCTCGTCTACCAAAGTTCAAGTGCTGGGCCCATTTAGAGAAATACTAATTACAAGGCACTAGCCACGGAACAATTCCTATAGTGATTGTACGACAACAGTCGGTGACCATGCATTCATACAACCAGCAACTATCATAATAAGTACCTAACCTGAAGGTAAAATGAAATTACTTAAATCTAACACTTACAGTCTTTTGGGTAAACAACTTACGTCCAATTCTTCATGAAGGTCTTTGAATCCTAAAACCCCCCGTTAGCGGCCACCAAATAAACTAAGAATACACACTTCACCAATTGTCTGGAGAAATTCATTTCTCTGTTGGTAATTCACACACAAATAGTTCATCAACAATTTACATAGTTCGTCTTCAATCCATTATATAGAATTGTCCAAGTATATCAATTTTCACTACGAATTTTAAGGTTCTTACAATATTCTTATTTAATTAGTTCACTTTAATATACTAGACTTCATATCCGTTTGAGGTTACAATTATATACAATTGACGTGATTTGATATAATGCGACACTGATTTTAACACAAATATTCAACAATAGTTTATTTCCGTTCCCCGGATACACAAAACATTATTATACTAGAAATTTAACGTTAAATGTGATCCGCGCCATGCGGTCATGCTTAACACGCCTCCACGGTGTGGTTAGAATTTTGCTTATCTCGCGAGTTGTTTACGCCCGAACCGAGTTTAACACGCAACCAAATACATCATCGATCGTCGATATATACAATCAAATTAGACCTTTTCACGGTTATTAGACCAATTAAAATTATACGCCAAGCGCGGCCCTCGCGCAGCCATCTTTTCGCGGCGATCAAGACAAGACAGGACTGTGTGACACGCGTCTCCTCAAACGCCCGCTAGGGCGCGCTCGCCCCACCGCTAGGACTGTGCAACGCTGCACCGATTCAAATCGTTTTTATTCGTAACACAAGGCATAAGTGGCAGTCGAAATATATTTTTTTATCGTAAATGCGTTGAAAATAAACATTTTGCAAAACGTTACGCATTAAATAGACCTATACATAGTATATTACCAGCAGTGGAACGAAACAGGTTATTAAAAAAATATAATATTAAGGGTCTATAGCAGAGGTTCCCAAACTTATTTTGTCAAACGCCCACTTTAAAAAATCAGTTATTTTGTAGCGCCCCCCATTTTTTTCACCATAAAAACCTGAATCACATATTTGTCTTGCCTGTAGTTTAATTCAACCTATATTCTAAACTAGACTTTTTTACAAGAGAGAGCAATAATAATACATACACCAGTACATTAGAGTATCTTTTATAAAAAAATAACAGTAATCAACATTGTTAATTTTAAATAAAAAAATAGCAATAATAATAATACAATTTTACAATAATAAAGAGTATCGGATGTGGGGACCTCACCTACGAAACTTTAAAACACGAAATTTTTTCAGTGTTTGATTCCTTTTACGATATAAATAGCGTTGTGAACGCATTAAAATAATAAATATTAATTACATTTTTAGTTTATATTTGTACAATAAAAAAGGATATAAATATGAACTAATAACCCTTCAGCTGTCAGGACGCGCGCGAAATGTAAGTCGCTAACGTGTCGGGGGTTCTCGCGGGTGCGCAGCGCTTATCAAGTACTTACGCAAATCGTCGTCATACGCCGTGTTGTTTATTTAAACCCCCACAATGTTTTTATTTCTGGATTCCTGATTAAATTTGCTATCGTTTGGTTGCTATTTTGGACACTATAGTTGATTGGCCTTCCAACCACGAACTGATGAATTTTGAGGAACCAGATTTTTTCCTCCTCTGTACTACTTTGATCAAGTTTTTTATGTAAAATATAACAATTTAAACCCCAACTTTTGTGTTGTACTTAAGGCTTACTTTATTTCTAATGTTCAGCAACAAAAAAACAACATCGTTCCGTAGCAAAATCTTTAGAAAATCATAAATTACTACGATGGACGTTTGAAATAAATGTCAGAAATTTGACAGCAAAAGGTGCGTTTTGGTTATGGATTTTTATCAACAAAATATATACACCCTGTGTACTACTATACATTTCTAGAAAGCTGATCTTTCCTACTAAAAAGTTGAAGCATTTTTAAATTGCAACGTTGCGTTTTTTTTAAACAACATTACAAAAACTGAACCCTTTTCTTTGAGAGCCAAAATGACGGCTTCTAAAACCACTTGTATAAACAAAAAACGAAGTATTTTTATGAAACAAAAAATCATTTCTTGGGTCGTCAAAGAAACAAGCTTACGAATGTATAAACAATACTAGTGTTAGTCATTCCAAACCCAAGTAATCATGAGTTTTTATACCATGAAATTTCATGAAAGAGCCCATAGACGCCATTTTGAAATATGACGAAGCTAACTAAGTATGGATTCGCCTGGTTGGATTTCAAGGTACATACATAAGTACATACAAGGCGAATGCACGATTTTTGGGTATGTTTTAGGTTTCAGGAAAGAAAGAAAAAAAAGCATGATAAAAATATTTTATTTCTAAAATAGTTGTTCAATTGGTTTGTCACTTTAAAAAAATACAGTTTTCCTTGCAATGTATGTATGTCTGTATGTATGTTCATGTCAAATTATGCAAGTTAAATTAGACCCACTTCCTGGTTTCCGATTGAGCTGTAATTTAGCACACATATGTATATCGGATGACAATGCAATATTATGATGACATGGAGCCGATCTGATGACGGAGTTGGAAGGTGTCCATAGGAACTCCTTAATAAAATAATATAACCTCATCGAGATTGGGCTCGTCTGATTAGTCTTGTTGAGTACTTTATCTTTAGTGATGTGGCGCCGAGAAATTCTCTGTTCTCGGAATTTTCTTTCCTGGAAATTTCGTAAAAGACGTAAAAATATACATGCTAATAAAATCATTAACACAACACCAAAAATGTTAAGGTGATTTACAAAAACCAACACTGTGTGATTTATGATTAAATAAAAAAAAATATACACTGTCTGCCCTGTAAACAAAAATCATAAAACACTTTTTACCACGTTAGGGATAAAGACGTGAAATTTTCAATAATGATACATTAAAAAAAATTTTTGAAGCCGCCATGCCGCGTCTCTATACTAACTTACCTTGGGTCACGTAACACACAGCAAACACCCATCTTGACGAAAGGTGAAATTTCACCATTTCGGCACGACTTTTTTTTGGATGCAAATATTTCTAATACTATAGAATTTTGAGAGTTCTTCTTATATAATATTTGTTTTAATATTAATTAATCTCTTCAGACAGATGAAAATATCGCTAAATAAGTCTGTGATAACTTATGAAATTGATCGCGTGGTAGTCAGGTCACACCGTGTCACGTCTAGTTTGGTCAGAAAAAGTATTTTTATTCAAAATTTCACGTTGAGTTACGACCAATGTTAGTATTCATTGAAAAAAGGACTTACCGTGGCATTTTTCATTTATTTGCACAAAATAAACACCAGGCTTAAGTCGATACAAAAACGATATAAATTTCGATAGCAAAAAACAAAAATTTGACGTTGACTTCTTTCACCGAGACAATATTTTTTTGGTATTACGGCATTGGAAATTACCATCTTTTTGCCATCTCGTGCATTTAAAAGAACTTAGCTACAAAACTGTGTCAACCTAAGACGCAAAGAGTCCATAGATAACGAGTAAATCGAGTTTAAAGAGGGCATAGTCGCACTGGTGAAAATTCACCTTGCGACCGGTAAGAACAATGTTTTTTAAGGTGAATTTTCACTTTGCGACCGTTGAAAGGATAAATGGATGTTGTGTAGTAAGAGGATTTTAATTTTCAGTGAATTTTAAAATATGAAATAGCTGAAGTTATAAATCACACATTGCTTAAATCACATCAGCGCCCCCCAACTTTATTCTGGGCCCGTTACCCCCTTAAAGCCTCCAGCGCCCACAAGGGGGCGTTATCGCCCACTTTGGGAAAGACTGGTCTATAGCATGGCTGCTACAGACCCTCACACATTTGCCGCCGCGGCAAAGGCGAAGCGGCGGTGACGACAGCAAGTGGTGGCCATGTGTAACGGTCCATACAAATGCCTAAAAAATCAAAGTGTGCAATTTCTTGGCAGCTAGCATCTGTGTAAACTCTCTATGTTCGCATCTATGTATTTATAATGAAACAGTAAAATACATACGTCTCTTCTTATTATATGTACGGCAGGCCTCAGAAATGGAGTCCCAATTTCTCATACTAATTCTATGAGAAATTGAGACTCCATTTTTGAGGCGTACCGTACATGCATATCATCTTTTGATATGATGTTAAAATATCAAATCTAGTGGTGTCGCCAAAATTGTGCTTTTTAAAAGTATTTTTTTTCTATTATAAAAAGTAAGCGATTTCGGCATACAACATGATTATTAGCTATAATTAAAAAGTCCCTGTGGAAAAATTTCTGTCACAGATACTATATATGCAGGAATATGTGCTAATAGCTTAGATTCCTATTAGCAAATATTATGTATGTGTGTAGAGACAGAGAGAGAGAGAGAGAGAGAGAATGTATGTTTGTATAATACATACATATATACTCTCTTTCTCTCTTACATAGAATACATTCATATGTAATTAAGATGTATAACATACTATATTAAGAAATATTATATACTTACACTTTAAAAATGTTTGTGTTATAGCTTCAAAAATAAACCAAATATGACCTTTGATGATGCATCTATGGAACCAGATCAAGTTTTTGAATTGCAAAAAGATAGTCAAGGGCTTCTTGAGTACAATCCAAAGTAAGTATCCTTTTTGGTAGAAAATACCATAATTATTTAGCTTTATATATTTTTTTGACTCGCACTTTTTTGTATGTATTATTTTTTTATTATTATTAAATAAGTTTATTGAATACAAACTGTAGCCTGTCACCTTGACAGTAATGACGAATCGATTGACATCTCTTTTGTCAAAATTGGATAAGCGATTCGGAGGCTATATTCTTAATCTTTGGATGCTATGGTGGAACAGACATTAATACCTACATAGATACATACATAGTCTTCTAAAATCATTACCCTTCCTCTTGTCTTTGTGGTAGTCGGGTAAAAAGAATCGCAAATGTACCTTTTGTACCTTTTTGGTCAATAAAGATTTAACAAATAAATAATAGTACAGATATACAGGGTGCAATTGAAATCATTAGCATTAATTTAACTTTCACATAAAGGATATTTTGTACGGCAACAACACTGCAATTAATACAGTAATTAAAAAGTATCAAAGTAAGAAAAATTACCAAAGTATCAAAACACTTGAGACGCGCACGCGTATTGTGTATACTACGAACCGTGAGGTCAAAGAACCCGGAGCACACTGCCACGGACACAGCTGAGCCACTGAGCGGGCGCGGGCGGCCGGTATACAAAAGCCGACTTTAAAGTACGTGAATAAGGTTTGAAATCGAGTGGGGACGGGTGGGTTCACACGAACGCTTAAAGATAGTAGCTTATTTAAGGTTATGCTTGAAGTAGGAACGCATCTTAGTATTCTACGGCGCGACGAAATTGATACTATTATAATTAATTTCTATTTCGTGAGTTTTATGGCAATTAGTTTTTTTAATTATAATTGCAGTAGTGGTATCTATCAAAGAGTCTTACGCATTTTTAGAGGGTTTCTTTAATATTAAAATGATGACTTTCGATTGACGTTTTATTAGTCTTAAATTACTTTGTATCATGGGTATAATACATACTTAAAAGGATACCAACGAATTCAATTCCACCCTGTATATGGAAAGGAAAAGGCGGCTCCTAGTTTTGTTAATTTAAGAGTTAAAGCTGCCTAACTTATAAAATAATACAAACCAACATTCAGCCTCTGTAGATTTTTACAAACTTCAAATTCAAATATTGAGAACTAGGAAAAAAATTTTTTTTTCGTCTTTTTATCATTTTCAGGATTGTAGCATTTTCATCAGTGACACACCTGACGATGCACTTCCCTAGTAACTATGGAGCCGAGAATACAATTATTTACTATATAGGTTTGAAAGGTGAATGGACTCCAGGACACAGGCATGGCGTTACTATCTGCACATATGAATCTAAGCCTAATCTAGACGATCACAAATTGAAACATTTTGACTCTGTTTCTAAAACTATAGACTAGGCCTGCGGCGATATTTTTATACTTAATTCTTAATTAAAATTATAATTATAGGATTTTCTGTTTTTTTTTTATTTATTTATTTATATCACACGTCACTGCTGTAAGTTATATATATATATATATATACAATGTCCTTTTAAATTAAGTACAAATATTTTAAGGGGCGATTCAGTCCATCATTTTGAACAACTTTTCCCAATAAATGTATATGTATATATATACAAAAATACAAAAAAATTTTTAGTTTCTCATACTAATCGAAGTAGTCTCACGTGATGTAGTTAGTATGAAAACTGCAAAAAAAATTGCATATACCGATAAACATTTATTGGGAAAAGTTGTTCAAAATGATGGACTAAATCACCCCTTAAAATATTTGTACTTAATTAAAAAGGACATTGTATAAGTGGATATAGTTACTACTAAACGGTCTCCAGTAAGCTAGTAAAAGAGAATGAACAAAACTGGTCCAAATATCCACCACCAACGAGACCTATGTTGATTAATAGTCCACTAAATATAGAGTAACTTTTAATATGAGTCCAAACGAAAATCTACTGGCAGTAAAAAAATTATGGACATATTATGTAAAACTTACCTGTAGCTAACATAGTGAACATATACGCAATGGTGTTTATCAAATCGAAACAGCAAGAGATGGGGTTTTCAATGATATAGTAGATTTTGGTATAGATCCTGAAAACACTTTATTACTAACACTCCAGACATGCACGTGCTAGATTATACTACACATAGTAATGATATATGATCGAGAAACAACTTCCAATTATTATTGCTCGTGTCTATCTGGTATGCGAAATGTGGGTTGCTGTGCTCATATACCTAATGGTAATTATTGGTATTTTGGATGTGCCAGCCAATGGGTCAGCCAAACACCAACCCACAATTACGCTCTCAGCTGTTGATCTGGATAACATTATTGTGGATATAGATGATTGATTTTTTAAGTTTTTGTGTCATGTTGTCGTGCCACACTCATCATCATCATCATACAAGCGCATTCCTAGTTGCATTCTCAGGGGTAACGCTTATTTATATATTCTGCTCGACTGTACTTTTTATCGGTTATTAGGTTGCTAATTTGCGTAGGAAACCCGCAAGTATGAAACGGCCGCTTTTTCGTAGCCTCCGTTATTTAGTCGGTCTGTAGGAGAATTGATGATATTTCCTTGATTTTTTAATAACTTTTATTCCATCCGAGATTTGAAGCCGAAATTTTCAGGCATGTTTTGTAACAAAATGAACACATATGTTCACTATAGTTTATCTATTTGTGTTTAGAGAGAACTGCGTATTCGATGGCCAAAGTCACACCACTTGGAATTCGATGGAATTCTTTTATATCTTCATATCGCGTAATGTTTGTTCTTCCAAATTTGTACACGTTAGAAGGGTATATCATACGTATATGTAACTGCTTTTTATTCGTTAGTAAATGTACTAGTTTACGAGTAAACCGGAATTTTCTGATTTTTTTAAATAATAAATTACTTCGATATTTGTTGATGTATCGGAATACTTATATTTAAACAAATTTGAACAACCTAAGGCCTATAAACAGTTGTTTTTTGTAAATTCTGCTACTTACAGTTTTCGAGATATGGAAAATTGCAAAACGTTACCCCAGCAAAATCTTGAATATCTCAAAAAGTATAAGATGAACAAATTTTGCTATCGGTATGTATACATTTACCATTAAGAACTGTCTTTTCATATACCTACTTGATTCTAGGCTAAACGCTTTTTTTGAAAAACATCTTGCTGGGGTAACGTTACTCCAGCAAAATCAGTTTTTCTCGAATAAGTTCGAAAATACAACATGAACGAATTTTGCTATATTTGAACATGTCGAGGCTTACTATGAACCAAGTATCTGTAGTACTCTCATTTCTCTAAGGCGCAACATTTTGCTGGGGTTACGCATTCTTCGAGACTTGTGTTATGGGATAAATTAAGCTAAAATTTTATTAATTTTGGATTGATGGGCAACATATAAATAAAAAGAAATTTAAATTTTTACATGTAATTTATTACGTTATATTTACGACTTACGTACATAACATAACAACATGTAAATACATATTTATTTACAAGGTTGCAAAATTCCTTTAAATAGTTGTCCTTACATTTTTATTAAGTAAGTATAGCGACTAGATTTTTTTTCGCAATAAAAAAGTCGTCGTTCGGCGTTTTTTACAATTACTCAATTGAATTATTGACAGGATATATATGCGGCTGTATATGCCAAACAAAATAAGTACGTGTTATTTTCGAGTTGTATGTAGGTAAGTAGTATTAGGTATCTATTTGTCGCAAATGTATTTTTAAACAAATATCTAATAAGTAACCCATCCCATGAATTTAGAATAAAATGTATCAAGATGTAAGGACTTGTAATTTAACAGGTACCTAGTAGTTTACAAATGAAGTCGCTTTTATTTCATTAGTAAACATTACAACTGGTTTCTAAAATTAGTTTCATGTTTTTTTGCTTGGCATAAATAGTGATAATATTTTATTATTCTTAATTCTAAAGCCTAACTAAATTTCATTCAATTAATTACAATGGCACTAATTAATTAAAATACGATGGCAGTGGGGATAATTTTTTGTATCAAAACAAAAACCGGCATTAAAATATTATATCACAATGTGTTAGATATAAATTAAATTAGGGTAGTTGTCTTCTAATGTGTCGTCCGGGGCGGTACGGCCGCGTTCTGGGCCGGTAGCGGCGCGGGTTATTGTTGCGGATGTACGCGTTGGGCACCGACGTCACGGAGGGGCTCTCTGGCTGGTATTGCCCGCTGTTTCGTGCCGGAGGTCTCCTCATGCATACTGCGCATCTGTACACAAAATGAAATTAATACATTATTTCTTTAAATATAGGCTTATTCGTTCTGGCTTATCAAGGACTGTTTCTGGAAATTCGGTAAAAGAATTTAGGTACTTATTTCCCCAAAAACTAAGCAACGTCTCTGCTCAGCCTATAATTCTAACCTAAATATATTAAACGGCACAACAGTTTTATTCTTATCACATAAAGTTTTATCTGTGGAATCAGTAATCACTTACTTTATTTCACGGGGAAATATTTTTACTGAAAATATGTTCCTATGTAGGAACTGAAAGGTCTGTATGCTACGATATGAAGAACTTATAGGTATCGATTTTCTTAAACAATCCTCTGAAGGTACTTATCTCGATCGACCTATGGCGTAAATGTACAACTAAGTAAATTACCCTTTCACTTTTCATTACCTGCTAATCCTATTGACATGATCTTGTTTTAGTGTCTGTTGCTCAGGTTTGCTAAACATTTTGTTGTCTTCTATTGTGGAAAGCCAGTATGAGATCGCAGTGGCGAAGTAATTACATCTTCCCAGTCCGTTACATTCAATGAACGGCTTTGTACGGAAGTCTTGCAAACACGATCCGGGCGAAACTAGGCTCTGGCCAGCGACGTCTGATCCAGCCGAGTGCTGTGAAAAATTACGAAAAATAACTCCTACTGCACTCACCAAAGTGGGATAATCCTACGCAACTATTATAAATAAATAAATTATAAAAAGTATAAAAATGAATAAATATATAATAATATAGGTACGGACAAATCACATATTGAGCTAGCCTCAAGACCCCAAGTAAGTTCGAGACTTGTGTTATATGGGATACTAACTCAACGATAGGTACTATATTTTATAACAAATACTTATTTTAGATAAATATCCATGACCCCGGTATATCTCAAAAAGATAATATTCCGTCTTGACCTGACCGGGGATCGAACCCGGTACCTCCAGTGTGACAGCGTGGCATGATGACCACTCGGTCCTTAATTATTGTAGTATGATTAGAAGGTTTGAAATAAGGTAATTCCGTTATCGAAGTTTCATTCTAAAATTGCGTCAGTAATTTTGAAACCGATTTTTGAAGTCGGCCGGCGGCTGTCCAGCCAAACTATTAACTTAAGTAGTTCTCGTAAGTATCTACCTTCTTCTTATAGAGTGGAAATTATTTCAGTGTAGTTCAATTTCAAATAAGTAATCTTCGATCAGTATGTAGCAAAAGTACCTATCATAAGTAAGTAGGTACATCGTAAGATGTAGGTAGGTATCTATGCCGGTTATTGTACCTTAGTATTGCTTTTGAATGACATACCATCAAAAAGCTGTATCCAATCCACATTTGATCCCAGTCTTCAGGACAGCTTGGTATTTCATTACTTTGACTATGTATAGCTATCATTCGAGTTGGCGATTCACATACTTGGCATCTGAAACAGGAAATATACCTAAGATAAGCACGTACCTATATCGCTTAGAGTCAGGTTTATCTAACAAGTATAAAACTAATATGTAGAAGATGGATATTCTACATAAAAATTTATAGAAACAACAAATAGCAAAACGCATTTTTCTGTCGTCGTCTTAAGGGGCTACCTGAATTTTTCCGGGGTCCAGTGCTGCCCCCATTTGAAATAAATCATTTGAAAGGAAACGGAGATAACATTTAAAATTTGGCCTTGATTAGACCCTAGATAACCTTTTAAACTATTTTATGAACTACTGTTTACAGTTCAAGTGAGAACGTGAAGCTTTACTACGCACATACGCCAAAAGTGGCCGTTCTTGGCAATTGTGCGTAGAAAAGCTTCACGTGCAGTGAGCACGTGAAGCTTTTCTACTGTAAACAGTAGTTCATAAAATAGTTTGAAGTGTTATCTAGGGCCTGGTCAAGAAAAAATTTTGAATGATGCTTGGTTTACTTTCAAATAATTTATTTCAAATGGGGGCAGCATTGGACCCCCGAAAATTCAGGTATCCCTTTAACTCGTATTCCTAGCTTGCGTGACTGTAAAAGAACCACACTTAGGTACTTATTTTTTTTTAAAGATTTTTTTTAACTTTGTACAGATCGCGCAATATAACTTGGTGGCTCGGAAGTTAGCTGCAAGTGACAGTGGGGTAGCTGATAAGCTGACGCCCGGCGCACCGTCCCCGCGCACGCCTGTATTCGCCTAGTGCGCAACATTCCGCGCGAAGTTCCGAGCCGCCGAGTTATTTTGCGGGTAGTGAAGACGCAAAAAATTGATGTATTACAATTTAAAAATTGCGTAACAGTTGTGCTCTTGATAATATGAAAATTATGTAATTTTCACATTTAACAATTTTAAATTACACTTTTTTTGTAGTGTAAAAAAAAAGTGTAATTTAAAAGTTGCCCCTGGCATGTTTGCACATTAAAACCACACCCTGGGAAAACGTATTTCCTATTTTATATTTTATTGGCATCATATTGGATACGCTTTCAAAATATAATAACATTATTTTTATATAAAAAGATAACGTTTGTGTAAAAAATATTTTTCAACACACTAGCTCGTATAGTGGATCTAATTTCACCGGTTTTAGATATATAAAGCAGCTCATAAAACATGCGTGTGTTATTATAAACGCAAGTAGTGACATTATATTCTATAACCGCACTATTTGATAAAATAGGGCCCGCGCGCAGCGCCAGCCAGTGCTGTAGGTTGATTTTAAAAAGTAAAACGGCGGGAAAGCAACAGTGTGGATTACAGTGGTCGAGTTTATTTAAAATCAAATAATTCAGTTTATTACTTTTTTTTCTCAGAAGTGTGTTGAAAAACGTCGAACGATATACGTGCGTTGCGTATATTAGTTAAACACACTCGGCTTTATAACGCCGCCAATGAAATTCCGCCTCGTGTTAAACCACCATAACGCACTTATATCATAATGTACTATTGTCGTATTTTCTTCTTACCGAGATATGTAGAGGCCAACTTGTTGAGCTTCTATCGGAGTCATGGCCATAGGCATAGGCGCATCAGTTGACAGCCAAAAACTGTAATCTTCCCTTTGAGCAAAGTCGCACACATTGTTCAGGTTGCAGAACATATAGGGCATTGTTGAGAATTTTCTTAAGCAACTACCAGGTGCACCTGTTGAGTTAACTCATGCATGAGAATAATATTAGATATAGGATGTAACCTATAAGGTATAGATAGATAATAGTTAGTTTTAAGCATGGTTTCAAGACGTCTATTGGAATCGGGTTAGTACAGCCCGGGTTAGTCAGTTGTTTGTGTTAGTAGGTACTTTTATTTTTTAATCTTTCGGTAGGTATTTGATTTCATATACTTAAATCAAAATTTTAGATTTTGAATTTTAATCGCTTTTATCACTATTTAAATGTTATTGAATGCAAAAGACACATTAGACAAAAAGACTAACTGCAAATTTTCTTTAATTGTCATTAATTTATATTGATCTGATCCTAAGAATATCTGCATTAGGTACTTAGATGACGTAGTCATTTTAGTGAGGCAGATATTTCTAGGGTCAGGTCAATCTAAAACTCCGCGATCTCTTTACGCTACGGATACTTTAGGGTCAAATAGAGGTACCAATTTTTTTAAATTAAATATGAGTTAAATTAATTTTAAAATAAGCATATTCTTTTACCTAAATCTTGGCCATGTGCTTGAGCATTTGCGACAATGTGTATGAGTGAGAATCCGTTCCACATCGGGGAGGTACCTTGTGGGCACTGTGGAATCATCGATGACTGAGAGTGTAGAGCGTAATAGAAACCCCTGGATTTTGGAACTGCTTGAATTGCTGGTATTCCTGGTATTCCTCTGCGTCCTTGAAGACCTTCAAATCCTTTAAGACCCCTAACTCCTGGTCTGCCCGTTGGACCTGGAAGGCCTTCGAATCCCATAGCACCTTCAGAACCACGGTCACCTCTCATTCCCTTCCTGCCTTTCATTCCGTTTCTGAATGCTAGGCTAGGAGTGCCATCTCGACCTTTTTCTCCGGGATACCCTTGTGGTCCCATTTCACCTTTTTGCCCTTTAGGAACAAGCTCTGGATTAACGCCATCACCCTTGTCGCCTTTTAAGCCCTTGACGCCCGGAAGCCCCGCGGGGCCCATCTCACCAGCATCACCGGGAATTCCAGGTAATCCAACCGGTCCTTGTTCTCCCATGAATCCAGTATAACCAAATTCACCCCTTTCACCTTGGTCTCCTTTGCGTCCTTCTGCTCCTTTGAAACCCGTTGCACCTCTTTGTCCTTTTGGACTAATCACAAAACCTGGTTCGCCTTCATCTCCCTTCCAACCCGGTGTTCCTGGGGCACCTTCCATACCCGGTAACCCTACAGCTCCTGAAAAGCCTTGTGGTCCTGGGCTTCCATCTATGCCCTTTTGGCCTCTAGGTCCTCGCAAACTGACTCCAGGATTACCTTTAATGCCTTTAGGTCCCTCTCGTCCGTATAAACCAGGAGCTCCCTTTTGGCCTCTGTGACCAGGCCATCCTGGTAAACCATCTACGCCCGGTTGTCCAGGTTGTCCTTTGTCTTTTAAAGCGTTCATACCAGGCATTCCTGGAGGTCCTTGGTCACCTGTTAAACCTCTTGGTCCTGGCAATCCTACTGGACCTGGATATCCTGATTGTCCTTGATCACCTTTATAACCACGTCTACCTTTAAGGCCTGGATAGCCAGGTTCTCCTCTATCACCCGTAATACCAGACATGCCATAAATTCCAGCATTGCCACGATCTCCTTTAGGAGCTGGGAAGCTAAAGCTGGGTGATCCTTGAGGTCCTTTCATACCGATGTCTCCCATAGGTCCTTGGGGGCCAACAATTCCTCGATCACCCGGCATTCCTGGAATACCAATCCGCCCTGGTAGACCTTCGTCACCTTGATCACCTTTTTCACCAGTTTTTCCAGAGAGACCTATGGCTCCTGGTCTACCTGGTCTTCCATCTAACCCTTTTCTTCCTGGAAACCCTTGTGCGCCAGGGTATCCTGCATCGCCTTGAATGCCTTTAACACCTGGATAACCGTCATCACCCCTATCTCCTTGAAGTCCTTTTGATCCTGCCCTTCCAGGGTATCCGTCTACGCCTTTTTCACCTTTGACGCCTTGATCTCCTCCAAGCGATATTCCTTGAGCACCTGCGTCACCTTTCATGCCTTTGGTGCCATTGATTCCGGGTAAGCCCGGCATGCCGTCGTAGCCTGCGTCTCCATCCTGTCCTCTGTTACCTCGCTTTGCATCATCCCCTTTCTCACCCTGAGCTCCATATTCGCCTCGGTCTCCTTTAATTCCTTTATTTCCCGTAATACCATCGTATCCTTGAGCACCAATTATACCAATATCGCCTTTGATTCCCTTCTGTCCTGGGCGTCCTGGAACGCCGGGTCTTCCGGGAGGGCCGTCGTAGCCTGGTCGACCTGGGTCTCCCTGATCGCCTTGCTCTCCGTCTGGACCGGGTCTGCCTAATAAACCTGGGAGACCACGAAATCCATCCATTCCAGGCATTCCAGCTTGACCATGCGGTCCTGTTGAACCGACTTCTCCTGGCAATCCCTTCGGACCGATGTCTCCAGGAAAACCTGGCGCTCCATCTGGGCCGCGTTCTCCAAACATTCCCGTTCGGCCGGGTGTACCGGGCATACCGGGTAGCCCCGGTGGGCCTGGCCTTTCAATACCTGGGTACCCTTTTCGCCCCTGTAAATAAGTATAGTAATTTATATTTTCTGCATAATTATAAAAAAGTATCTAATATTAATTATAAAAATAAATAAAATATCAAACCTACTTATTAGTCAATCGAGCGAAAATGTGTGAAAAAGTTAAAAAAAAGGAATGGAAAGGAAAGAAAATAGGTGCAATTTTGAGTTGAGTTTAACGATGGCGGATCCGTGCGTCAACTCGTGAACGGGTGCTTCGGCAGTTCGGCTTTGCTTTTTTAAACTACTTAAGTATTTCTTATTGCGTAATTTATGTTTGTTAACTCATTCGCAACTATTACATCTCATAATGTCTAAACATTGTATTATATTTTAAGTATTTATTAATAAAAAGACATAAACATACGACAAAACCCTTCTGGCGAGTAGGCGACCAATATTGTGAAAATGAGTTTCTTTTGGCGATTCCTTTTAGCAACAGTCGTTACGAATCTGGTATCGGTAGCATTTCTTTAGAAATAAATTAAATAATATAAACACTACACGTAATGGTACTCTGTAAAAGGTTAATGTGACACCAACTTGTCACGCACAAATATATTTTTTTACATATATAAGAAAGAAAGAAAGAAAAATACTTAATTTCTTACTATTTCTATTTGATACACTCGGCTTGAAAACGTTTATTCTGACAGGGAACTCTACGAGTATCTTCCACCGACCGAGCGAGGAAAACTTCCACGTTCGGTCGGTCGGATCGCGCTGACGAAAATCAACAACAAATATGTAAGTACGAGCGACCGCGTCCCCGTCATCGCGAGCATAGTTTGAAAAGCTTGTTGCAATGCTAGAAAAAGAGGCAACGCAAAAAGCGAGAGATAGCGTTTGAGGGCTTCGTTTTACATTCTATTGGATGAATTTCTTATTAATATTAACTATCCATTGAACGAATATTCACTTTTCACTGGATGCAGAAATTTAATAAAACTTGTTCCAGGTGATACGAGTTTTTCAGTGAGCCTTACAAGTGTGTGAAACAAATGTTTTTTATTAAAAATTTTCATTACGTTTGCAAGGTTTGTATCGAAATAGTTTCTTCACCTTTACAATTTTTGAGTACTTTACAAACGGTCGAAGTTCAAGTAAAATTTGTGCAGATTTTTGGAGGCTTATCCAATTTTTGATTATTTTGATTGTAATCTAGAAATAGCGTACAAGATACCTGTCAGTTCAAAAAAATTCAAAAAAAGATCAGTTACCACATCATAATCACGAACGAGCGTTTGTATGAAAAGTAAGACGGGAAGGCCGCTCTTAAGTCGCCCTCGAGGCGAGCACCGAGCCAAAGGAGACTATCGCTAGAAGAAAATTGCTCAATCACACAAAGACTAAGATAGTGAAGTCAAAAGTCATCGCATACAAGTAACAACGCTGGTAACTTCGTAAATACTGTGCTACAGTTATAAATGAGGTATCTTTATAAAGCGCGTTCAATAGCGAATCTGTTAATATATTAAATTCGAAAATATTTCGTGAACTTTGGAAACTATGAACCCGTTGAACGTCATCTGGGAAACAAAATTTCATAAATAGTGTTTCTGAATGTCGTAGGGAAACCAACCAGAGTCGTTGAAGTTTCGCTAATACCCATGTCGCGCGTAACATCGAATTAAACTAAGATGAATGCATCGAGAATCGAAGCAAATAGAGTTAAAAACAGAGAACAGGCTAAGAGGATTGCAATCGGCTTATGAGAACCCAGCCAACCAGATCTCCCACGTTATGTGCGACAAGATATAGGGTCTATTTTACTCGTCTCTTTACAAAAATATTGGCCTACAGTACATCGGTTTTATCATGACTGAGTTTACCTCGGAGAGACGTTCATGGAATTCAAAGTTGAGGCACGTTGCGATCATGTTTTCGCCCGTTTTCTAGGGTTCCGTAGTAAATAAGGAACTCTTATAATTTCGCCATGTGTGTCTATCCGTCCGCGATTTTACTAAGAGACTCTAAGTACTAGAAAACTGTAATTTATTATGCCGATAATGTCGCAAAATAAAATCTTGATTTTTTTTATGGTGGCTCTCATGCGTGTTAAAGGGTAACCCAAAAAATATTTTTAAAATATTTTTGGTGGTTGTGTGTGTCGTTGAATAGGTCTTTCAAAAATAGTGTGAGCCTGTGAACACCATTTCTTGATTTAGAGATCCGTCTCTGAATTTTGGTTTTATAGTGCAAATTGTTAGAGTTAAGTGTCCCCCCTTAAACTAAACTTGAAAAAAAATCACTGCTGTACAATATATAACTAAGTTCAAAGGAAAATTATCAGAGTTAAGTAGTGTCTAAAAATTAAAAAAATATAGACAACCAATTTATAAAAGTACTCGAAAAAGGAAAATTCATACAAATTCAATAGAAAGTTCAGACGTTTTAGTGGCGTGAATTCAAAGTTGGCATTCGCAACTACGGAACCCTACACTACGCGAGGCTTGACACGCACTTGCCAGATTTTATAATTTATTTGACTTTACTACAAAAATTGTAGGTAAACCGATTAGCACTAGTATTTCACAGGTCAATCAAACCAGATGCAGATATGAAATAAGACAGAACAAATATCGCGAAGCGGATTCTTCAATGCGATGTCTTCAATGGGATTTTCATATCTGACGGAATTATGTCGCGGTAATGTCTTTTTATTTTTTGATGACTAGCCATATCATTATCAAAAATCCATCAAGGCGATCCGACGCCGTATACTTAATATGTAACGTATCTATATGGTGACTTACGGCGGCCCTTCCCGACCGCTCTGTTTTCAACGCGAGCATAGTTTGAAAAGCTTGTTGTTTTATCCAGGGCAATGTTAGAAAAAGAGGCAAACCAAAAAAAAGAGATAGCACCTAAGGGCACAGTTTGAATTCTATTGAATGAAATTAGTATTATTATTAACTATTCATTAAACGAATATTACTATTCATAGGGTGCGGAATTTTCATAAAACTTGTTCCAGGTGTTACGTGTTTATCAGTAAGCCTTACAAGTGTGTGAAATAAATGTTTTGTATTCAAAATTTTCATTACATTTGCGAGGTTTGTATCGAAATAATTTCTTTACCTTTACAATTTATGAGTAATTTATAAACGGTTGAAGTTCAGCTAAAATTCGTGCAAAAAAGCAGATTTTTGGAGGCTTATACGACTTTGTTTTTCTACATTTTGATTTTTTATTTCGATAGAAACCTAGAAATAGCGCATAAGGTACCTGTGAGTTTAAAAGTTTTAAGAAAGATCAGATAAAAAGGCATAATCACGTACGAGCGTTTGTATGAAAAGTAAGACGGGAAGGCCGCTCCTAAGCAAACTTTTCGACTGCGAAGCGGCATGGCCCACAGTTTGCACGTTTCTCTAACGTATTGGTAATTTTGAAATTACCAATACATTAGAGAAATTCTATCTACCAGACAATATACTCGTATGTTCAAACAAACTTACCGTAGGGCCAAAATCTCCTTGTGGTCCCATATCACCAAATGGTCCCGTTTCTCCCTTGGTTCCGTAGGTACCCGGTTGCCCTGGCATCCCCGGGTATCCTTGCAATCCTGGCGTTCCAGGGGGACCAGGTCGACCTTGTTCACCTCTGTCGCCCGCTATGATTGGGGGACCTGGAGCACCTCGGAAACCCTTTTGGCCTTTAGGTGCGGGAAATCCTGGGTACCCTTGTGTACCAGGACTTCCGGGTTCTCCATAAGGACCCGGGTCACCTCTCTCGCCAGGCTGCCCCTTTTCACCTATTTCTCCTGGTTGTGAAAAACCGGGTACACCCACATCACCATCTATACCCGGGAAACCCTCGTCACCCTGGTCACCTGGGAATCCTTTTCTGCCCGGATAACCTGAAAGTTTTAAGTGAATTTATTACTTATATGCTTTAATTCAGCCCCCGGAACGTCCTGGCTAGGTTATATCATAACATCTACAAGCTTTTATGTTGACAACCCCAAATTCTACCTACTACTAGTACTAGCCGTCATGGACAACGGTCGCGATTGCTAAATATTGTTTGTATTATGGAATTGAGTAGAACAATTCATTGTGTGTAAAACGTCATAGAACCCTTGTATTTAGCAATTTATACAAGGAATACCGCATATCTATATTTTATGAAAAATATATTATTATAAAAACTAAAGCGAACCTCTCGGGCCCATAGGCCCTAGCACTCCTTTGTCTCCTTTCATGTTGATCGTGAGATCTGACGACTCGCCAGGGTCTCCTTTTCTTCCCATATCACCCCGATCACCCACGTCTCCGCTGCAAAGAAAATTCACTGAGCAACATTGTTATTCATATAAATTTTTGATGGTAAATGAACGTTTTTACTTCGAACACATCGTATATTTTTTATTTATTAACTATGTACTTAGGTATTTCAGTTATAAAGTTATCATCATATCACGCATAAAATAAAGCAGTAGAAACTAAGTGTTTGTACAAATGTAGGTACAGATCAAATATTATAGATATATTATTATATTAGGTTGGGGAAAAAGTCTTTTCGCATATAGTATGTATGAACTTGTAATAAAACCCACTTTGGCTATACTATTTGTACCTGGCTGGTTTAGGTATCATTTAAAAGTTTATATTTTAAAGAAGATAATTCCAAATTCAAATTAGGAAAATGCGTGATTTTCATTTGTTTTTCTTACCGTCAAGATGAGTAAATCTAATGAAGAAATTAGATACATTTTAAAATTTGACTACCAAAAAGGTAATAATGCAACGCAGGCCACGAAAAAAAAATTGCGATATTTATGGACCTAGTGCAGTGTCTCTGAGAGTAGCACACATTTGGTTTAAGCGTTTTCAATCCGGAAATTTTGATGTCAAAGATGCACATCGCTCTGGTCGCCCTGTTACGGATAAAATGGATGCTATTTTTGAAAAAGTCGAGCAAGATCGGCATATCAGTAGTTACGACGTAGCTGAAGAACTTGGAATTGACCATAAAACAGTCTTGGCGCATTTGAAAAAAAATGAGTACACGAAAAAGCTCGATATTTGGGTACCTCACGAGCTCTCTGAAAGAAACCTAATGAACCGTGTACTCATTTGTGATTCTTTATTACGACGTAATGAGACCGAACCATTTTTGAAGAAATCGATAATTGTTGATGAAAAGTGGATCACGTACGACAAGAACGTGCGAAAAAGGTCATGGTCAGAGGCCGGTAAGGCTTCACAGACTGTGGCGAAACCCGGGTTAACTCGCAACAAGGTGATGCCGTGTGTGTGGGTGGGATTCGAAGGGCATTATTCATTATGAGCTGTTACCAGGCATGACCATTGATTCAGAACTCTACTGCGAACAACTGATAAGATTAAAGCAAGAAGTTGAGAGAAAGCGGCCGGAATTAATCAACAGAAGGGGTGTGGTTTTTCATCGTGATAACGCTAGACCTCACACATCTTTAACCACTCAGCAAAAATTAAAAGAGTTTGGCTGGGAGGTGTTAATGCATCCGCCGTATACTTAATCCTGACCTGGCACCTTCAGATTTCCACCTGTTTCGATCTCTTCAGAATTCTTTAGGCAGTGTCAGGACTGCCATCACGAGAGGACTGCCAAAACTACTTGACGCAGTTTTTTGATCAGAAGCCCCAAAATTTCTATAGCAATGGGATCATGTCCCCACCTATAAGATGGCAAAAAGTTATCGAACAAAATGGTACCTACATACTTTAGTTAAATGTAAATAAACTATATTAAAAAATGTTTTGAATTTTCATATAAAATGTGGCAGCACTCCGCTGAAGAGAGCTATAACAGTGCTCTGAGAACTCCCGCCAAAAGACGGAAGGTGAATGAAGTACTAGCAAAGTCACTGTCTATTGCCTATTGCATAAGTATTCAGTTTCCAAGAGACCCACGGAGTGTGTACATGTTGTTTACAATGTTGAAATTCCGATTGACTTAGACCACACAAAGAGGTAATGTGTGATCATTTTTAGGGTTTCGTAGTAAACAAGGAAACCTTATAGTTTCGTAATGTCTGTCTGTCTCTCTGTTCACAGTTTTACTTAGAGACTAATAGTACCTGAAGGCTGTAATTTGGCATTAATATGACGGTATAAAATTACATCAATGTCTTGAAAAAAAGGCTCAAAAGTCCAAACTCAAGGTTTGCCAACGAACCAACTATGAAGCGCAGCATTTTGGATTTATAGACAAGGTGCGAAACAACGATCTACGTGTATAAACAAAAATTGCGGATGTGGGAGCAACAACAGCCAAGTTGAAGTGAAGTTGGGCGGGACATGGCTGCCGAATGCGTTATAAAAGATGGGCCAAATTGTCTACATTCTAGACTCCAGACGGCCATAGGGGTAAGGGTAGGTCCAGAATAAGATGGCGGGACGACTTAGACAGATTTTTATGTCGGTGGCAGAAGTTTGCAGAAGAAAGGGACGAGTGAAAAAATAAGGGAGAGACCTTTGCCCAGCATGGCAGTGGGACACAATACCTAGCAAAAGAAAGGTCTTAAAAAAGTATTTTTGGGTAGCTGCCATACATGTAAAGAGGAAATTATTTTTTTTTCTATACGCTGACCAGGGCCGTTAGACCCAAAATAGTGGACGTTAAGATGAAAGAGGGAATCCAAATAGTGAAGAGTTGTAAGCCGCATCACCTATTAACATGATTCAAATCTCGCCCATTCCCTCGATCGGCTTTTACAATCTGCGTTTACAGAGAAGCAGCTGCATTCTAAGTTGTTTCCTTTCTCCAAGATCAGCATGTAAGATAAATAAAACTACTTAAATTAATAATGAATTAATTAGTTATTTTTAACTCTCGCCATTCGCAACTAAGGAACCCTTCAATTTCAATACGCGTGGCCTGTTTTTGCCGGCACATGCACTTGGCCAGTTTTATTGAAAATACCGAAATGAGGGTGCTCATAAACAAAACTCCCCGCTTACGAAATTGCTGGCAACAGCTAGTATGAGAATTTAATCAAAAAATTACTGTGAGAGATAAGAAAAAATAACAGAGCACAAAAAACTGTCTGTCTGTATGTCAACCCGAATCTCCATACTACTTTACGATTTTTTTCGCGGTTTTCAAATTTAATTCAAATCTGATATTCGTGAAAACATTACCTACAGTCATTTTTAAATTTCATGCGAATGTAGTCACGGGCACCAACTAGTAGATAAATATGCATCCGAGCATCAATCGCAAATACTGGCTCTAGCAAAAGCACTTTATATATTTAACTGATATTGAATTTTAAATTAATATGTAGGTACTGCTATTTTAAGAAATAAAATTTCAAAAACGTTCTCTCATTTCACGTTAGCTATAAAATGAAAATAATTACATAGGACCAGGTTCTCCTTTTTGACCATAAAGAAATTGGATTGGCGTAGTGGCGTCCCGGCCAGGTCTGCCTGGAATGCCATCTCGGCCCGGCACCCCGTCTTTGCCCATCCACCCGGGTCTTCCATCTGCACCGCGGCTACCCTTGACTCCTTGGAGACCCATGCTTCCCCAATCTCCACGTAGTCCTTCGTTACCGGGGACACCCGGTCTGCCAGGTGGACCTGTAACAATGATGCAAACATTAAAACTGGGATACAGGCAGCAATAAATTTTTTGCATTAGTAAGTTATCAACTCTTCGTAAAAATCCAGGCTGCATTTCTGTCAAATAAATAAGCCTGCGTTCTCATTAGTAGACTGTCCGCTCCGGTAATTCCTAGCTCAGCGATATGTAGTAAATGATAGTGAAGAATAACAACTGGAGCTTGCACACTAAGCCATCTTCGAAGTACAGGGCATCTTAAGATAAATTACGAAGACTCTCGACTAGAGCTACCCTACGTTGCTTGCCCTACGGACTGGTGGCCCCACTGCTCATCTTCACCAGTGGGGTCACGAGGACTTTCAAGTACTGATGTTTCCAGTGTATTTGGTCACTAGAGCTATACGGAATGCGTATGTTTTAATCTACTATCTTTCATAAATAAGCAGGCAGATTTGCTACGTGCCGTGGCAGATACATACTATAATATAGTTATTCTACCTCAAACGTGCTAAGATAATCATTGTGTGCGTTATTTTTTGGGCAATCAATCCTATCAATTGCATGACTTGACTACAAATAAGTCAATATTTACCTCTGTCACCAATTGAGCCCTTTTCTTTAGCAATTTGAGGTAGCGGTGGTCTTCTTAGTGATCCTGGTCTTCCTGGTAATCCGTCTTCGCCAGTGGGTCCTTGTATTCCTTTGAAACCTTTTTGGCCTCTTTGCCCTCTAGTTCCATTTCTACCAGGGTACCCGCGGAAACCGCGCTGCCCAGGTAATCCGGGTAAACCCGGATATCCTTTTTGTCCTGGAAAACCACTTTCACCCTTCTTTCCTGGACTACCCGGCGTTCCTGAAATAAACAAATTGTAGGTGCATTTCACAGGATAGTATTAGAAGACCATAAAACAAATGCAGGCATTAAGAAGTAGGAAGTCTTCACTAGAAGCCCATAGCCAAATGCTAATGGATATTGCAGAGAACTGTACCTCCCGTGACAATATTTTTCATCACTTTGCTGAAGCGTGCTGTTTGCCTTATGCGAAGTCTGACAAATCGCGAGCTACCGAAATAAAATAAAAAATATTTATTTACCTGAGGGACAGTATGGGCAGTCATCTCCTTTGATACCTTTAGGACCAAAAATACCAGGTCGGCCAGAAAGTCCCGGTTCACCAATGTCGCCAGGAGGCCCAGGTCTACCTCTCTCACCCGGCGGACCAGTAGTGTCCACTCCGGTTCCTGGAATACCTGGAGGGCCCATCAAGCCTGGATTTCCGCGATCACCACGTGTGCCAGGGACTCCATCAAAGCCGTCTTCTCCGGTTTCACCTTTCGGACCTATGATTGTATAACCTTTTTGTCCTT
This sequence comes from Acrobasis suavella, assembly GCA_943193695.1. Taxonomy (NCBI): domain Eukaryota; kingdom Metazoa; phylum Arthropoda; class Insecta; order Lepidoptera; family Pyralidae; genus Acrobasis; species Acrobasis suavella. The sequence goes on from OW971929.1 coordinate 14,006,177, forward strand.
TAGGACCCATTACTCCTTGTGGTCCTGGGAAACCCATAGTGCCTCGAGGGCCCGGCAATCCTTTATATCCATCATTACCCGGTTCGCCTTTTGGTGAAATTCCAGGATTACCAATTTTTCCTTGAACCCCCTTTACTCCTGGAGGCCCTGGCGGTCCTCTAAATCCTGGGAGACCGCGTTCTCCATCCCGGCCGGCAATACCCTTAGGGCCTTTAAAACCGACAGGACCTTGTTCGCCCATTACACCAGGTAAAGGTGGAACATCTAATCTCTCGTCATATATTCCCGGTTCGCCAGGTAGTCCTTGAGGACCCGGATTTCCATCGATACCATCTTCACCAGGCATCCCTGGTGTTCCAGGTGTTCCGTCCGCGCCCGCAAAACCTGGTGCTCCCTTCAATCCTTTCAGCCCTGGAGGACCAAATGCTCCTTTATGTCCAGGTTTCCCACGTGGGCCGATATCTCCTTGATCTCCTTTTGTGCCGTCCAGTCCAGCAGCACCGTCCGCTCCCTAATTATAAAATAATAGATAAGTATTAACAGATTCTGCAAACAGGGTACATATGCACGCAATTTTTCAAAACTAAAAACCGATATAACCCCAGACTGCACAACCGATTTTGATAAAATTTATATGGGACCAACTGACAAGCATGTTGTAGAGTTGAATTTTACTGGCTGGTATTTTAGTTTATGGTTTATAAAAGGAAAAAGATAACTGTTTAAAATTTTAAATAGATGACTGTTGACTTATTATGAAAATAGCTTTCGAGACGAAAATTAAAATAAAATGTTTGTTTTCTAATAATGTTGAAACAGTGGAAATGTTTTTATAACAGTTTTAATTACTATGTGATGTTATGTGTGTAGTGAAAATGTGTTAACAATATATAGGATTATAGATGGGTCCGATGTTTTATTGAAGAAAATACAAAGTCCTTCCCCACATCTTTAACAAAGCTAACCCATTCAAACAAAAAAAAATCTAATCGGTCCACAACATCACAATCGGTAAACATACATAAAAAAACATAAAATATCGCGACGAATTGATAACCTCCTCCTTTTTGGAAGTTGGCTAAGAAGAAAGTATTATTAGGTCATAAGTAGGTACATTATAGCTCTTTATATTAGACTAACTTACTGAAATAATATATTGGTCCAGTAAGTTATAACGTTATAAGCTTATAAGTATAAGAAAAAATGGTAAAAAATACAAGGTTTCAAAATGTTATCATGTAATTTTTCCATAATTTCCAGAGACACGCGTCTGAATACTGTAAAAATATCCTGTACATCCTGTTATAGATCATACAACTTACTGCCTGACCCGGAGTACCGGCAAATCCTTTTTCTCCTTTTTCGCCTTTCGAACCTCTGAATCCTCTTGCTCCGATGGGACCTTTCGCAAGTATGGTGCGATTTTCTATAAAAGGCAGAGGTTGTCTGATATAAGGTCTGCCTGGTTCTCCTGCTTCTCCTATTTCTCCTTTGTCTCCTTTTGGTCCTAAATTTTCCTCTCCAAGATCACCCCTGTACCCTGACTCGCCTTTAGGACCCATGAGACCCTATAAAAATACACACATTTTAAACAGTTTTATTATGCACTAATTTAACTAATGTAGTATAACCACGAGGGCAAAAAAAAACAAATTTTAATTTGAGCTAAATATAGTTGTGTACCTGTTCACCTTCGTCACCACGTTGTCCACTATTACCCGGTCGCCCCATGGGGCCTTGTGTACCTGGGGTGCCGGGCCAACCGGGCTCTCCTCTATCGCCGACTATGCCCCGCGAATTGGCACCTCCTTCGCCACTGTCTCCTTTGAAGCCCTTTTCTCCGTATGTCCCTGTCAGACCCCTCTCACCAGGAGGCCCCACTATACCAGGGAATCCTGGTCGGCCGTCGATTCCACTACATCCATCGAAGCCAGGCGGTCCAGTAGGTCCTTGTAATCCCGGCGGGCCCTAAAATAAATAGTTTAATTTAATAATTTTCGTGCCACAACGGTTTGTCAGATGACATAGATTTCCAGTAGGATTATGTGAATCGAATGATTGTTTGGCTAACAAATAGGCATGACGAATGGAAAAATATTTTTAGCCCATAGGTTAGATAATCAAAAAATATCGCACACGAATTTTTTATTTTCTCTGAGAAAAAAAATATTACAAAGATACAGCGTAGGTACTGAAATTTCTCACGACGTCACGGCTTCGTACGATTTTTCCATAGAGGTAACGTCGCAAGCCCTCACTCCGGAACATTAATGCTTCGTATCCTTTATAAATTTTTACTTTTTTGGCAAACTGAAAAATATGGGTCCATTACCATTATTTTTGGATAATCTAAAAGACAGCCTAATTACAATTATACTTTTCTAACCCTGACGTCACCCCAATTGTAGCATTCCCTGTGCCAGTTTCCGGAACAGGAACTAGCAAATTTTTATAAATAACTCATCCTTCGCGAACATTTGTGTTGCTTTGAAAGTCGTAGAGTATTTGTATACTTAATTGTAAAAAAATAATAGAAAGTACCTGCTGTCCAGGGAATCCAGGAGGACCATAGGAACCGTCAAAACCCTGTAAAATAAAAATGTAATTATTTATTAAATATAAAAAATCGAATGTACGAAGAAATAGTAGGTAAGTAGGTATCTATTTTTATTAAAATACAAATGTATTTCTTTTTGTATTTATCCTTTTTATTCTATTGTACTAACTTTAAAATCCAGTTTACAGTTAGCTAAGTACTTATTGAATTGAAGTTAAATCGTCTATAGGTTACCTTGCATTTGGGGTTGCAATTATTACTTTTGTCACAGCCACAGAATAGGTATATAGGTAGGTACCTAAGTTAGTACTTTAGTCATCTCATTAAAAATGACTTTGGAAGGCGCGACCCATATAGCGAAAGTGATAAAACATAATCACGTACAACTTCATCGTTTGTTTATATACAGAGCGTAAATGCCACCCATATATGAAATAATGCTTTTCATTCAGCTCTGCTCGTCAATATCAACATCATTCCACATATGAATGAAAACCTACTGGTATCTATTTCAAATCTATTGACTAACTCGTACAAAGCATTAGTCCAAAGAAGAGACAGAGAGAACTTGTTCACAGTGCTAGGCTGAATCGCCCCATTGGGTATTTTCCTGGATCAAAAATAAATTATTTTGAACTGTTATGAAAATGAAAAGTCACAAAATAATGCCACTTGTCATTAAACATTTTAACGTGATTAAAGATTATAATTGCAGAAAAACCGATAAAGAGAGCGCTATTTGACTCCAAGAAACTATGACGTCATCTGCCTGTATTTCATACAAAGCCCAAAGAAAATGTTTGTTTTGACGTTTAGAAAAAAGTATCTGATTTGACTTGTTGCAAAATAGCGGTTTCCCATGTTTTGGGTGAAGGAAAACATTGAAACCCGCACACTATTTAGTCTCTGCCAAATATAGTCATTGTGAGCAACTTCTTCCATACAATACACCGACAAGAGCTTGGCTCTAAATGTTTTAGTCCACCTCGGTGACACATTGAAATAATAATAATGTAGTGTATGCAACGGCTCAGGCTCGGCTCAGGTGGGTAACCTATAGTGACAATTAAGTGACTAGGTAATAATAAAATTTCAACAGTGCCTGAAATAGACACTGTAAGCTGCTCGTCTATACCTAATCCAACAAATAAATACATACCTAAACCTTACTAAGTTGACTTAGTTACTTGTTTAAATGTAAAATTATGGAAAATAAAGTCACCATGTTGTAACGTAGTAAGTACAGTAGCTTAGGAACTCTAAGCTCTCTGAGCGTGGCCCGGCCCGACGCGTGCTTTGTCAGTTGTTTCCTTTAACGGAAGCATTTTCATGCTCTCCTGGTTTTATCTAGATGTTTTATTTTCAATTTTAAAAAACTCACTCTTTCTCCTTTGTCTCCAATGCTGCCGACGTCGCCCAAGTCACCGGTCTCGCCAGGCGGGCCCATGCGTCCCTCCGGCCCGTCATCTCCGTAGCCGCCTTGAGGCCCGATGATGCCGTAGGGGCCGGGATCTCCGCGCCTTCCCTTTATTCCTTTGCAATCGCATACTGTTTGGTTACACACCACCTGTAATAAAATAGAGTACCTAGTAAGTTAAGTGCTAAAATAAGATGAAAAATTAAATAACACTTCTGAAAAAAAATCATCTGAAAATATTTGATAACAGCATTATTATAATCCTTCTGAAAAACATAACGTGTGTGTTGTGAAAAAGGGAAAGTACACACGGTACATACTTTTAAATTAAATTACATTATATTCTGGGTATTCTAGTATCTTTTCGAAATTGGAGCACCACATTTGATTTAATTTGATTTTATCGAACTGGTGGAATTTGTATGAGAGGACCTAGAATTTTCTCTGTCGTGAATTTTAGGATTTAGGTAATTCTGTACTTCTGCTCCAGAATTGAATACAATAGTACATTTCACACCTGGGGAACTAAATTTTAACGTAGAAGACAGAGCTGCGAAGATGTGGACAGGTCTGGCCGTGGAAATGAAGTCACGAATCCGAACATGACCAAAAAGATTCACAAAATTATACTGAATGATCGGCGTTGCGAGAGATAGCAGAGATGGTGAGCGTTAATCTGAAGGCGTTTTTATATTTTACACCAACATTAATTTGAGAATGAAAAAGCTTTGCACGCGATGGGTAGCGCGTTTGCTCACTGTTGACCAAAAGCAACGGCGAGTGTGGAAAATTCATCGTAGTGCTTGGCGCTGTTTAAGCGAGATCCTAATAGTTTTTGCGGCGTTATGTTACAGTAGATGAAACATCTATACATCATATCTGAAACAAAAGAACAATCTAAGCAGTGGACTGCGAGCGGAAAACCTGTGCCGAACAAAGCAAAAACGGCAAAGTGATGGCGACTGTTTTTTGGGATGCTTGAGGGATTATTTCAGTGGATTATCTGCAAAAAGGTAAAACAATAAATGGAGAATACTACGCAAGCTACTGCAAAAATTTGGTAAAGAAATCCAAAAGAAACAACCTCAAAGACGACCAAGAAAAAATTTTGCTCCACCATGTAAACGCGACTATACAGACATCAATGATTGCAGTTGCCAAACTAGGTATATAATTGCTGTTTGAATTGCCACCCTCTTTCCCAGAACTGGCCCAGTGCGACTTCCACTTATTCCCAAACCTGAAGAAGCGGTTAAGGTGGCCAGAGATTTTCATCAAATGATGAGTCATTGTTGCCTTAGACGAGTATTTTGAGGGGTTGGAGAAAACATTTTATCAAACTGGTGTAATGGCATTGGAGAAGCGCTGGACTAAATGTATCGAAACAACGTTGAGAAATAAATTTATTTTAAATAGTTTATTAAAGATTTTCTTTTTCGTTTTGGTAATTTATCAATCAGACCACTTCCATTGCTAAAAATTACAGCGTATGCAAAAGGGAAAACACATTCGGTGTGTTTTTCAGAAGTCGAAATGTCGCGCTCAGCTCAGAACTCAGCAGTTTTGAATATAATGTCAATGTGTGTGTGTAGTGTATGTGTACGTAAAATTGGGCGTTCCTTATCTGAAACTCTTTTTTTCACATTTTATTCTAATAAGGTGTGTTCAATTGGCGACATTTAGGCGAGTGGGTAACTATAAGTATGTATTTATAAGTTACACATTGAACGTGCCTTATCGTCTGAACCTTTGACACAAATACGAAGCTGAACAAGTGTAAGACCGTTCGTTGCACTTCCTACTTCATTGTAGAGCGTGACAATAAATTTCCATTACCCACCTATTAATGAGGATTTTGAAAAATGCAAAGTATTAACCTCTCGTATGCCGTTGCGTAGATCTACGCGAGAATGCATTATTTAACTATTGTGTCTGATATTCCGGCATACAAGGGGTTCAGCTCGGCGTAAAAGGGCCACCACAAACGCAGCCACCGACCACTTCCTACTAATTTAGTGGCTACCACCAGGATCACCGTGTGCGGCGAGTCGGCCCGTTTGCGCTGAACCTTATAATATCAAATACTTGCGTCAGACATTCAAACTGCCTTTAGGCATGTATTGCATTTACAAGTCAGAACAGCCGTGTATAGTGAGTGGTGGAGAAAAGTGGAGAAGGTAGGAGGTGGAGGCTTGGCGCCCTCTTAAAAATTTGTTCACTCTCAAATGTCATAATTTGGGTACATTTGGTACATACATATTAAATTCACAAATCGAAATTGTTTTCAATTTAGGTATTTTTTATTTATAATTATCACATAACAATGTATTCCCATATATCTAATTTCAATTCGTTTCGTTTTTCGTGTGTGTAAGTGGCCAACACTGGTTTCAGATTTTTCAGGCTGCCTAAAAGAATCTGACATAGCTTGACGAAATTACGACTGCCAAACAATTATAACAGCCGGGACCAACGGCTTATACGTGCCTTCCGAAGCACGGAAGAGCTCGAGATTTTTTTTTTATGCCACTTGTGGTCACCCGTCCAAGTACGGGCCACGCCACGGTGTCGCTTTACTTGCGAAAGCGCTACCAATGCGCACTCCCGCCGGGCCACCGAGCTCCCCATTCAATTTCAATACTTATCAGTTTAATTTTAAGTTGACGTCTTTGGCGAAAGTGCAGTTTGTTGCCAGTTCTTCTGCACTTGCGCCTAAAGTAGCGGCACTAAACCTGGCTGTAAGCATATGACGTGTCTTCGATTTCAGAAAAATCAACAAACCACCTAAGTACCTAAATACATTACGTAAACTGCCCTTGCACTAGTAAGATTATGTAGGTACTTCATCAAACTGTGCTACAAATACATCATTCTATAGCAACATATGTAACTAATCGTTTTTGCAGCGGTATGGTCTCATTTTCCTTAAAGCAATGATGTCAGAGTCCAGATTGTCACTGTTGGTAAGCTTTTTCGGATATCTTAATTGTTACCTCTTCTTTACAGCCTGTAGTCCACTGCTGGATTAAAGGCCTCTCCCAATATGTAGACCCATGAAGGACGAATTTACCCATAATCACCACGCTGGGCAGTGGGTTGGTGATCGCGGTACCTTGATGATATGAGTAAGTTGTTGCACAGAGGATGCTGCTGCATTTTAATATCAATACCTCTCTTAGTCTTCAATTATAGGTACATAACCCGTATGAGGGAAAATAGGTTGAGACAATTTTATTCTACTCTTGAAATTCCATGTAAATAATTTTCAAATAGTTTACCCCCTTAGTAGAACACGACAACGAATAACAAGTACTGGTTTAAAAAAATATTTTAAAAGCAAGCTTTTATCTTCAGTACTCCTCAAAACGAATCAAACGAGCCCAAACTCGATGGGGTTGCGTCGTTTCATTACAGAGTTCCTATGGCCACTTTCCAACTCCGTCATCGAATCAGCTTAATTCAATTCAAATCATTTATTGCATTTCATAATGTACATCAGTTCTAACTACTAAAAGTCACTGTCTTATATAATAGGTACACCCTGTCGTATCGCAAAACAAAAAGTTGAACGGCAAGCGACATTTATGACATGCAGTTAACTTATAAATATAAATGTTTACAAAATATTATTTAATAGTATATGTATATATATTATTATTATTTTTAGTATTTATTAGCAAGGTGGTGTGATATTTATTATTTGTAAATTATTGTCAAGTTATAAGTTTAAAAGTGATGTCAAGTTTATTTGTTAAGTAGGTATTGTTGAATTGTCAATTTTAATTAAATTTTTTATCATTAAAATACTTGTCCCGTTTGTTATACGTTTTAATTACTAGAATTAATTTCATTTTTTTTATAAATAAGGATTTTTTAGGTAGGGCATTATAAATTTTTATCGTCATAGTTAGCGAGCCAGACTTAAAAAGTTCTAGCTTGGAAGCGGGTGTCACTAGTTTATTTTTTTGTCGAGTGTGATATCGTCTTGTTAAGTCTTCCATTTTTGTGTAAAACTGGCTTGCGTAAAGTTGCATGTCATCTTAATACTGCATTGTCACGCGCTACGTATGGGTGCAAATTTTCAGCTCAATCGGAAACCGGGAAGTGGGTCAAATTTAACTTGAAAGATTTGATTACAGTCAGACAGATAGACTGACAGACAACGGGACAGGTGAAACTAAATAAAAGCTTGTAAAAAGAGGTAGGAACTTACCTAGTAAGTTTATCATGTTTTTTCAAATTAAAAAAAAGTAAAGATGCCTACTCGTAGATAACTCAGTCATTCAAGGTGGGTTCGCTTCATTTTTCGCTTTTTGTATAGGTATTTCCACCAATAAAGATAACATCATGTGTTTAATTTTGTGGAATTTAGATATTTTTACATATCAATATCAAACGTGCCGTTCCGTACTTGTAACTCTATACTTGGAATGGAATTAGGAGTAGACTAAACGAGACCATCTTTGCTTATTAAGACGCCATTTGAAACGTACATTGCAGTTGATAGCATAGCTAAATTTGTATGACTATGCAATGCAATTTGATGCTTATATTACAATAAACAAACCTTACATGCATTGACATATACGACATTTGACGACTTTTAAATTACATGCCTATTTAGTTTATCGTCTAACAATTCTATAATGGAATTTATCATTGCAAAGAAAGCTTCGGTAAACAAACACAATTGGCTTGTCAACTACATTATAAGTATAAAGTTTTGTAGATGGTTTAAACGAAAATATAGACAATTTTAAGAAGATAATTTGAATTAAAAATATCTAAGTATTAACAGGATTATTTTTACATAATTTTAAACTTTACACCGGAAGTGACGGCACAGCAATTGAAGTTTTGCATTTTTCATAAGCCTGCGAAAAAAAAAACAATGATAAATGTTGACGAAAGACAGCGTGCCGCCTAAAATTTGTAAGAGGACCGACCAATCACGACGCCTACATTTTAGCCAATGAGAGGCACACCCCTCCCCACGCACACTCGGGCGATCCCCGAGCGCGCGCCGTGTTTGGTCGGGACACTCACGCGTATCGGCGCTACCTGCGAGTAGCTCCCATTGTATATATATAGCCATAGTTTGTATGAAGTTCGTAGTCAGTCGTAGTTCAGTTCAGAGTTCAATCGAGTTCAGACAGTGTACAAACAGCAATAGTGAATACACCATCGAAGCAGAAATCTCTCCAGTGTTTTATTCGGAACCAGCATCTAGTGTCTACAGTCCACTAAATAATGCGTTGGCCCATCGTCAACAATAACAGTCACCTGTTTAAATTACTTTTGTTATGTTGGTTGTAGTCCTTTGACATATATTGTTGTAGTGAGATGACAGTGACAGTGGCAGTACAGTACTGAAAGCGAAAATTACCAATCTTCATCGTGACTTCACTTCCCCAAATAAGCTTGACATTGCTTGAAAATTAAGGTCATTTGGATTTTTGCAAATATCTAAATAAGTAAGACCTTATTTTAAAATCTGACTAGAGAAAGCTTCTCCTAGAGGCTATTCCTCGATAAGGTTTGCGAATTAGATTTTTTTTCAAATTACTTGACAAGCGAATTGCGCATTTATTTTCATACTGAAATAAACGATTTTTATTTATTTATTTATACTTGCTAATCTAGTTATATGAAAAATAGGTAGATCAACAAATAATGCCAAATAATAAAAATAAGTTCTGTTTAATTTTTAACACATTTTTTGTAAAAGCTTTTATTTTGAGATAAATTGCTCGTCAAGACTTAAGTAACTGCTCCTAGCCTCCGTGGTCCAGTGGTTCGCCTTGTGAGCCGGAGGTCATGGGTTCGTTTCCCACTGGGAAGCATACTTTGTGAAAAGTTGTTTCCAGTCTGGATAGGATATTGCAGGTTTGAATCACCTGATTATCCGAAATGAAAGATAATTCCGTGTTTCAGAAGGCACGTAAAACTGTGGGTCCCACACGCCACCTAGCGTTTGAACATCAAACTATCCAAGGATTTGTTTCTGGTTTGCCCTTTGGGTTGTGGAGGTCAGACGGCAGTCGCTCTGTGTAAAAACCAGTAACCTCGTCAAATCTCCTTGGTTAGGTAGCGGACCCCGGGCTCTGAAGCGTTACTGCTGAGGATGCAACCGGGAATACGCTCGGATGATGATGATGATGATTTAAGTAACTGCTCCCATGGTCCAGTGGTCAAGGCGTTTGCTTTGTGACCCGACGGTCATGGGATCGAATCCCACTGGGAAGCATACTTTGTGAAAAGTTGTTTCCAGTCTGGTTAGGATATTGCCGGTTTGAATTACCTGATTATCGAAAAAGAAACATGTTTCCGTGTTTCGGAAGGCACGTATAAGCTGTGGGTTCCCAACGCCATCTAGCGTTTAATCATCGAACTATTCAAGGATTGGTTCTGATTTACCCTATGGGTTGCGAAGGCCAGTCGCTCTGTGTAAAAACCAGCAACCTCGTCAAATCTTGGTTAGGTAGGACTCCGGGCTCTGAAGCGTTAGTTCTGAGGGTGCAACCGGGAAAATATGCTCAGATGATGATGATGAAATTGCTCGTCAAGACAAATGAACCGAGTGCTACTCAATAAGGTTATGTTATTTTATAACTGAGTTCTGTCGAATAACTCCTGGCTCCATTATCAGAACAGCTCATCGATTTCATAATATTGTATTGTCATCCGATTTACAATATCCAAAATTTTAGCACTTGTTGAAAATTGAGATGAAAGATTTGGCCTAAACAAACATATAACAAACATAAATAAAAGCTTGTAAAAACAAGCGGCTCGCCCCAGCTCTGCACGGGTAGGTATATTAGTTATGTATGATACATGAAAGCTTTACGAGGAAAAGCTCTACAGCTCTGGGTAAAACATATACCGTCTTATTATAAAACCCAGACTAAGTTGTTACTAGGTTTAAACCATTATCTGACCAAATCAAGTTGACATCTAGTAATATTACACTATCTCACCTGTCAATGTCAACTTCATTTTTGGCGGATAATGGTTTAAACCTAGTAACAAAGTTAGTCCTGTTTTTATAATAAGACGGATTTTATTTTATTTAGTCCGTCAACTAGATTGTGCAAAAATAAAGATACCATATTTTTTCACTAAGATAACGCGCTTCAAAGTTTCGGAGTGAGGGTGATTTACTTTACCTTTGGTTAAAATCGTATCTGATCGTGACATTATCACGCGATATCAAATGCACTATATCTTCGTCATTATTTGATAATAACAGAAAAAAATAAGTTTAGAAAATGCAAAAGTATATACAAATAGGTAAAAATACAAAATATTTTTTAGGTTGCTCCTATAAATATTTTACAATGGTGTCAAAGAGCAAAAAGATTTTTTTTTAGGTTCTGAAAGAGATAATCTGACATAAGACCCATCTTTTGTCTCTGTCCCTCTTATGGGAATTTACTGTTGCAAGAATGAGACTTCGTTAAATGCCAAAAGAGAAAGCGTACATTGTTGGTGAATCCCAAGTGCGGGTATGACATGAAAAATATCGACATCGATACTTTTGAGAAATACTTACAATGCGACACAAATAAGTTGAACAAAAATGGCAGATTTCAAAGCATTTTTGTACAAATTCCCGACACGTAGGTTAAACCAATATGGCGCTTATCGGCGCAGGTATAAATAATGCGCCGACGACTGCCATTTTGGTTTAATTTAGTTTATATTATAATAAAAATACTCTAAAATTAGAGTATTTTTTATTATAAATATAAACTACTTCGAATTAGATAAGTAGTAATTTTCAATAGGAAATAATTCCGTGACGACATTTAATATTTTGGAGGTAATCGTGGCACATACACACACAGACATCCACATGTCCATCAATAACTTTTTTTCATCAGTTTATTTTGTATGTTATGCTTGGTCAATATTTTCTACAAGTATTAAATGTGTTTATAACAAGGTTATTATTGTATTAGTGCAATATGAATATAATAGGGACAGTTTAAGTTCAGAAAAATGCTTGACCCTGACTTTTTGAGAGTAATGCACAACCTCGAAATTCCGCTTATGAGGCGTGCAATACGTATAAGTAGGTACCATACTTTTTAATAATCTATGTAACGAGAAAAAAAATTGTCCACGTCCGTATTTTATACTTAGTAATGACCGCATTCAAAATTGACTTTTGATTTAGATAAATAAGTATGGATCATCAAAATCTGCTAAATGCACTGGTTTAGCAGATTTTGAACTATCACTAGGGTAGGTATACATGACGAACATCGTTTTAAGTCATCAAAAAAAGTAAACAAGTAAGTATATTTACTAGCCTGGCATTATTTTCACATAGTATCTGGAAACGCCATCATCATTTACTTTAATAAAAATTGACGTAAGCTTTATTAATCACCCTAACATCTGCTGTTGATATCTTTGGCCGGTCTATTTTAATTGTTGACCCACAATCGTCGACGTCATATCTATATAATGTTTGGGTGCGCTTCATAAAAAATATGGTAAGAAGAGACAGGGTTAGATGCTTTTGGATCAGTCCGGCACACGAATCGCGACCGTCAAAATAATAAAAATTAATAAGACGCCCGAATGCGACTATTCGGTGAAAGCATTTTTCGATTTAGGGATTCGCTTCTGAAATATTTGGTTTTAAAGTGAAATTTTTTGTTAGAGTCAAACGTCCCCCCCCCCCTCTATCTGCTACACGGTTATATATTTATCTTTTCCAACTCTCTTCTTACTCCTCTACAGTCTTCAACAATTAAATCGTCTTAAGAATTTTTGCCAGTCAAGACAAAGATCTTGCTTGTCCGGTCCTTAATTCTGCCTATTTTTGACTATGCTGATGTGTGTTTTCCTGACCTCAATGTAGATCTTCTTAATAAACTTGATCGACTCCTTAATAACTGCATTCGTTTTATCTTCTGTCTTCGTAAATATGATCATGTGTCTTCCTTTCGCTTTGAACTTAATTTGCTTCCTATTCGCCAACGCAGGGAACTTCGGTTACTGTGTACTCTTTTTTCTATCCTTACAAATACTGACTACCCTGAATATTTAAAATGCAAATTCAATATCTTTCAGACACTCATAATCGTCAACTTCGTTCTAATGAGACACGCCAGCTCTTTATCCCCCTTTACCGCACTAATTTTATGTCTAACTCATTTTCTCTTCAAGCCTCACGGCTCTGGAATGCTTTACGAGTTGACATCAGAGAAATTTCTACCAAATTCTATTTTAAAAGAAAAGTTCACGCCCACCTTTTAAACTCCCTTTCTACATAAAGTCATTATTGTTTACTTCTTCTCTTCATAGCAATTTATTGTTAGTATAATTAAATGTATGTATGTATTGTATAAGTAAATAATTATGCTGATATTCATATATAATGGGTATATAATATTATTGTACATTATGTAGTAATATTTTGTAATGTAAGTACGTATATTGTATTGCTTTTTGTGCCGCATTATTTTCTCTGTTTATCCCTATGGTTGACTGGGAGATAATGCTTTTAGCATTAAGTCCGCCATTTGTTAAAAGTATATTTGTACTTTGGGACAGTAAAGTTTGATAAAATAAAATAAAATAAAATATATGGACATGTAAAAAAAAACACAGCTATATTATATAAAGTTAATGAAATTTAAAGGAAAACTAAAGTAGGGTTCACAAATTAAAAAGTTATGGGCGATGTACTCGGAAAAGGAAAATTTCATACAAATTCAATAGAAAATTAATTTTTAGACGTTTTTAGTGGCATGAACTCAAAGTTGGCGTTGTTACTACGGAACCCTTACACTGTGCGTCTCCCAACACGCACTTGGCCAATTATTTTATTCATTTCCATGGTCTAGACGCGTTTCGTGGCGTCGGCTATTTTTTGTAAAAAAAGTAAATTTGTCGCGATTCGTGCGTCGTTGATTTAAACCCATAGATTTACTAAGTGGTCAGTCATGACGTCATATTAAACGAATAGTAAGAACATATACATAAGGAAAAAAATATTCCGACGAATTGATAACCTCCTCCAATTGTTAAGTCGGTTAAAAATATCTCACTATAATTTGATTGCAATTGTGTATTCAAAATATGTGTAGCCCTACCGTAGTGCCGCACAAGAGGTCTACGCTACGCAAGTTGGTCATATTCACACACTCGAGCTTTTGGATTCGTAGTTAAGATTGCCTTTTTTTATTTATTTATTCCCCCTCCCCCCAACTAAAAGCTAAAAGTTAGCTTGAAAAATTTTGTTGGTATTATAGTATCTATATGTATAAAGTATAAACTATTACGGCTAAGTTAAGTAACAGCCACCTAAAAAAATATTACTTACTTGTTTAAAAAATACATAAATACTTAAAAAACAATTACTAAGATGAAGTTATATAAAGAAAAATATGAAAAATTCCCCCTGTTATGTATCGTGTATCTTTGGAATTCAGTATTTGACTAGATTTTTTTTCATATCAAAAAATATTATGATACAAAACCGAAAACATAAATAAAAAGCAAGTTATAATTCTTTCAAATCCGGTGGAAGGGGAAACTGTCAAATAACAGAAAAAGGATGCATACACCCGCGTGACGTCACTGGCGTTAGGTGTCACGCTTACGAAAGAGATGTCCCCACCACGCTCCCGATCTTATATTTAAAGTGATAATTTCTGCCTCATTTAATAACCAATTTACTTTCTATTTTCGAAAAACGGCTTCTTGTTAGTGTTATTTGTTATTCGTATTATAAAATATTGTACAAAAACAAACTAAGTCAAATAGTCTATTTAATCAATAGGGTAAATTCATGCATTTTATATAGTTTATAACGATTCAAAGATAGGTAAGTTTTTATTTAAAAAAGAAATAAGCCTACATTCTACCAAAAATTTTTCAAAAATAAAAACCGATTTCACCCCCATACTACCCAACCGATTTTGATAAAATTTCTATGTGGTCACCTGGAAAGTACAACCTTTCAAAAAAATAAAGAATTTTCCAAATCGGTCCATCCAGACGTCTTCGAATAATTTGCGAACATACACAAAAAAATCATAGCAGGTCGTGACGAATTGATAACCTCCTTCTTTTTGGAAGTCGGTTAAAAACACTTTGCAATTCATATAACTATTTACATTATTTTTCAATTTATATTATTTTATTAAAATACCAGAAGAATGGGAACGGGCCATTATAACTCTACTATACAAAAAAGGGAATCCACTAGACATAAGCAACCAAGACCCATAAGTTTACTTCAAAGCATTTACAAACTTTTTACTAGCATCATCTTTAAGCGACTGAGATCTAAACTTCATCTTCCTAGGGTTTAGACAAAAATACAGCACAACTGACCACATCTTTACGCTCACCCAAATTATGGAACGATACAACGAAAACAACAAGCCACTCTACATAGCGTTTATAGATTACTCGAAAGATTTTGACTCTATATCACACGAGGCTCTATGGGAAGCTCTTAAAGAACAAGGCATAGAGATGGGGTATATTAACATCCTGAAGGCTATCTACGAGAAAAGTAAAGCAGCAGTGAGGCTTGAACGAACAGGTGAACCATTTCCGATAGAGAAAGGAGTACGGCAAGGAGACCCAGCATCACCAGGCTTGTTTACTGCCCTTCTGGAATACGTCTTTTCTGAACTTGACGGGGAACATTTCGGCGTCAAAATCAACGGAGAGTACCTAAATCACCTAAAATTTGCCGACGATATTGTATTACTAAGCGAGACCTATGAAGATCTGTACAGAATGCTAAAAACCCTAGACGAAAGAAGTAAACTATGTGGACTAGAAATGAATGCAACCAAAACTTGTATAATGACAAATAGTGAAGAAATACCTACGACTATACAGTGTGAAACCATTCAATATGTAAACGAATATGTCTATCTGGGTCAAAAAATGTCATTCGAAGACGGTACAAAACAAGAAGTTGACAGAAGAATAAGGATCGCCTGGAACAAGTACTGGGCCATGAAACATATTTTTAAATTAAAACTACCAATGACGTTAAAGAACAATGCAATGGACTCTAGTCATTTTAGCGCGCTTATTCTATTCGTGAGTCGTCACAGAATAAGCGCACCAGACGGTGTCGACAATGAAGACACCGTCCGTCCAGTCCTTTGACACTTGAGTGCAAAATATTATGAACAAAGAGTTTGATTCACAGTTTTATTAAAAGTTAGTGACTTAAAGCTTGTCTTAACTCCTCTGAGTTCAGAGAATGTAAAATCAGAATTATTTCCAAAGTATGTACGTCCTCATCAACACGTCAATTTGGAGCCCCCCTTAAATGTTTATTTATTCTGTTTTTAGTATTTATTGTTATAGCGGCAACAGAAATACATTATCTGTCTAGCTATCTCGGTTCATGAGATACAGCCTGGTGACAGACAGACGAACGGACGGACAGCGCCCAGCGGAGTCTTAGTAATAGGGTCCCGTTCTTGCCCTTTGGATACGAAACCCTAAAAATAAGTAATGAGATTGCAACCTGTCCCTTTTTCTGGTTCCCGTTTATTTATTTCATGCCCACTATCTTGCTAACCGATGACTCTAGGTTTTTAGATTCTTAACTTTGTTTACCCTAATGGACATAAAGTCATTATAGTATGTACTTCTGGGAATAAAAAAAATACATGTTTAAATTGTAGGTCATCTATTTGTGTTGCTAACCGTAACCGATGCACAAGATTTATAAGTTGTAAGTTAATGTTCCATGTGATAGTAATATGGTATAGCAGCGGTAAACGATTATAAAACGAGTGACTCATTAGTTGCAATTCAAGGAACGGGCTGGATAAACAATCATTGCAGTGTCCCAACCGATAACGGCCATTCGCACATCCCGCCATCCCGCAACGACCGCCGCGGCCCCCGCCACCCAGGACCCTCGGACATCTGCCGCACGTGTATGTATACTCGTACAAGTAAAAACATAACCACTTGACAGCAGCACACAATGATTTACAATCCAAATAGTTTTTTTTTATAGTTGATTGTGCTATAAGCACTAAGCTTATAGCACAATCAACTATAAAAAATAAGCTATATAAGCTATAAGGTAATATTTTGAAGGCGAGGGCGCTACTTTGAATCCAGAGCGAAACGAAGGATTCCACAGTTGAATCACGAGCGGAGCGAGTAAAAAAACTAGCACATACAAAACAGAATATTAGGAACAGTAGAACACCTACAAAACCTAATCAGACTTCAACCGACAATTTAATACTAACCTTTGTTTGGTGCCATTTTCATACAATAAATAACTAAGAAATATTTTTTCGAAGACCACCTACTTAAGATAAAATGTTCACTCATAACTTTGCGTGGTCCTTCATAACTTTTTATTTTTTTAAGTAAACTTTATAAGTAGGTATTCACTATTGGCTTAAACTCACGAAAAAATATTCACATTTACACAAATAATTAGATTTCAATACAAATAACCTAAAACTTCTGTAATTACTTGAATCAAAGATAAAAATTGCGCGTTTTTAATTATACTTATTACTTTTTCCGAAGCGAAGAACATAAAAATGTTAACCTACATTCATCCATGCTATCGACGATATGTATTCTAAATTTGAAAAATCACGACGTCTGTACCATTAAATTTTTATTTTAAAACAAAATTCTTCTTTGTTTTTGCTGGACTGCCAACATGATTTTTGTTTCTACATAGATTACACTCGTGTTCAGTTTTCAAATTGGTTTTAATCCCTAGAGATCTTCTTTTTCACTTTTTAGTCCCGAGAGAATAACCAGTAACTTTAGCTCCAAATGTTTTGGGATTTTTAAACATCGTTTTTTGAGTAGATGAGATGAAAAATTTATTAGTGGTGAAAAATATTAAAATTGACAACATTTCAAAAAATTTATATTCAGATTTTATTTTTTTTTCCTTAAAGAACTTCAAAAAAAAGGACACACGTATTTTTTCTTTTTCGTTTCTTTTCATTATTTCTCCTAAAATTAAATTCTTAAAATCTCTTCATTCCAAAAGAGCGTAAGTACAAGAGTTAGGATGTAACGAGTTTACATCTTTGCCATAGGTACTTTATAATTAAAAATAAAACGTTTACTGACGTCTATAGAGTTGTGTTTTGTAGCAGTAAGATATCGATATCGATAGTATTATTAATTACAAAAAGTAAAAAAAAGAAGTAGATATAATCTTAGTATTTTATATCTAAACATGAACTAACAAAAACTTACGTACCGTAAAATAGGGTTACTTTGATTAGTTTAAAAATATTATTGGCAAAACAAAATACTTTATAGACGACTTGGTATGTGGAAAACAAATGGCATAAAAATTACGCTTATAATATTCGACAGTAAAAAAATGTGCCCTATCAACTCTATTCTTGAAATGGGGTTTTTGGGTAACCCACGTTTTTTAACGGATTCTCATAGTCGCCCCTTACAGAAATCTAGAACACAAAGAAAAAATTGTTTCATTTTTTACTATTTAAGTTACAGCGTTTTGAAGTTAATTGGGGCAAATTTGACTGAAAATAAAAACAAAGGCTCCGGCGTACTCGCGTTGTGGAAAGAAGATGGCGGACTTACCAAGATTGCTTTTTCAAAAATATTAATAAACATGCGTTCAGAAATTTGAAAGATTTAATTAAAAACCCAAAAAAAGCTATCATAAATGTCACTTGTGTTTTGACAGTCGCCCCATTTTAGGGTATAATAATTTTTCCTTATTTAGTTTTTTTGAATGTTTTTAAGACCTTGATGTCAATATTATTTTTATTTAATCTGAAATATCAATCATTTATAGGAAATATTATTATTTCGTCACCAAACTATGTAAACATTTGAATGCATGTGTATTTTTTCCAATCCTAATTCTACTATACTGAAAGAACTATAGATATTAGATGGGTCTTCCTATCGAACTGATACTTCTATAGAACAACACTACTATTATCTCTCTCTCTCTCACTTGTGATGTCAGTTGTCAGATTGACGCACGTGTCAATTGACAGCTGACAGCTTGTACATTATTTTTTTACTTTAAGATGTTCAAGCAAAGGCGTAACCTGTTAAATGCCTATATTCTTGTACTTTCGAGTTTTTTTCATTTATCTCTTAAAATATAACTCAAAAAAATCTAAAAAAATATTTTACGTGTTCAGAATCGCAAAATCTCGAAATGATTTTCGAATTTTCGTACCTTTTTGAAATTGAAATGTTGTCAATTGTAGAATCCGGCAACTGCGTCTGCGGTCCGTTAATGGCGGTCGCAGTACTCGCAGTTGCCGGTAACCTCATGCAAATACATAGTTAAGTATATTTTCGTACCACTTGCTCAAAAAAGTCACATTCTATGGCACAAAAAGCGAACATAACAATAGTCATTTTAACTCTGTTAACAGGGAAAGAAAAATGTACTGAATTTCATTCAGGCTCTAGACCAAGAATGAAAACAGGGAAAGAAAATTGTACTGAATTTCATTCATCCTCTAGAGGGAGAATATGGTTTAAGTTTGGAATACTTACAGAAATTTCTATGTTTTCAACCGCTCGTTCTATGTTTTCAATGTATATTAAACTTGATAGATCCCTGGTAGAAAAGTAGGTATGTGTAAATAAATTAGGACGTTCATTACTACGTAGTCTCGCTATTTTATGACTGTAATCATCTGAATACATTATGTTCTACGCGTTTGTTACAGAATGCTTGCGAGTTTGTAATAGCCCTCTGACTGGTAGACATAAGCTGATACTTTGTTTTGTTTTAATGACGATACCACAGAATTCCGATACGATGTTAAAAACGTATATTTAAATCATTATAATCAAGATCAAGTCTCACTTTTCTGAGATGAAAAAGACTTAGGTATATCAGCATTAAATGTAGAGCCAAATCTATTAGAAACTAGCTGAAGCCCGCGGCATCGCCCCCGTGGAATATTTTTGACAATTCCACTGGAACCTCACATTTTCCCGGGATAAAAAGTATCCTATGTGTTAATCCAGGTAATAAGCTATCTACATGCCAAATTTCATTCCAACCCGTACAGCCGTTTTTGCGTGGAAGAGTAACAAACATCCATCCATACATACAAACTTTCTCGTTTATAATATATGTAAGATATAACTATCTTCTTATGATGCCTTTCTCTTTTCTGGTTAAGGTAGTACCTAATGGTACGGTCGGGATGCCTCAAAAATTATAACAATATCTATAGAAATTAATTAAACATTGAAGATAATTTATGCTCTACATATTCTTTTAGCTACGTAACTATGTCAAAACTTAAAAATGGGACGGTGTGTTCGGATTTACGAGCTTCTGCCGGAATCTGGTGACCCCGGAGCAACTCGTAAACGCGTTCTCGATTTGCTGGTTAATACACCTTGTCAGTGTGTAGTCATATTCTTAGAAATTGTAACACAAGTCTCTGTGATTGCGATACGAGTATAAAATTCAACAAGTCTATGGATCTATATTTTGCATGTTTCTATTACGTAGGTAAGTATATCAGATTACCTTTTTCATTGAATGATCATGATCATCAAACAATTAGTAATGAGTAAGTATATATTATAATTTAAAATTGTGTGTATGTTTAAGTTAAGGTACATTAGGGAGTACATTTGGAAGTTTGATTTATGTTTAGCTGACTAGTTATTTGGCAGTCCGACGGAAAGCTCACTTTTTCTGATTAAAATGTATCCCGTGTGTTAATCCAGGTAATAAGTTATCTACATGATAAATTTCATTCCGATCCGTTCAGCCGTTTCGGCGTGATAGCGGAACAAACATCCATACCGAGTACATATATCCATACGAGTATAAACTTGCGCATTTATAATATAAGTAGGATATGAATGAAACAGATGGACCAATCCCACATTTGAATATATATAGTTTATCTACTCGTATAGTATACCGTCGAATCGACTACATAAGGACAATCCAAGACTACATGAGGACGGGTGCCGGTGGTGAGATCTTGCACTGCAACTGCAATCACTGGCACCACTGGCTGTCAGCGACCGCGCTAAATATAGACAGGGAGCATGACCGCGCATTCGATGGCTTTTGTTACCGCACTGAAACTATTGACCTATTTCACTTCACTGGAAGTAAGCAATAACTTTCAGTGCAACGTTCGCGGTCGTAAAATGGACGTATGAGTAACCGTGATGCAAATGAACGCATTGCTGCGCCCACGAATGCCGATATGCAACCAAAGCAGCGCAGCTCAGCGCAGCTTTTTGGAGGTTCACCAACCAAACTATTAGTTATTGAGAAAAAGGCTTTAACGAATTGTAAACCTACGAAATCATTATGAATTGAGCCCAAAGTGAAACCTTGTGTTCTTCCTTACCGCCTATATCAGTTCATTGCTGGACTAAAAGGCCTTTCCCAAAAGGAAGGAGTTGATTGATTAAACTTTGTGTTATTAATGTTATACTTACTTTATTAAGTTTTATAACAGCGCTTTTATAAACGTTTAGGACCCAGGCCAATAAATGAATAAATATCAATAATAATTTTTAAGGTATTCCAGCAAAAATAAATTTCGGGCAAAGAGGTTTTGTTGGGCACGCTATTTACAAACTTTTGTAGTGCGGAAGTGATATCGACAATAATATAAAAAATTGAGAAATATCGAATACTTCCTCTTGGGTTCAACGGTCCCAGTGGCAGACGTCACGAGTCACGACGATAAAAGATAGTCATGAATTGAGCCCGCTGCCCGTACATTGACAGGGCGCGGGTGACTCGCTCACCCCGGAATAAAAAGCATATAAACGAGTGTGTGCGACTACCGTACCGCCTATAAAATATTTCTCCTAAATTAAACAACATCTGTTGCGACTGCTATGAATCTAAGACGTGGATTATAAAATATGTAAGTATTAACATTTTTAGTTTTAAGTCGTGTCCACCTTCATATAAGTGGTACCTTTCTTAATGTGGACATTTTACTAAATATTTATATTTTTGTATCTTTTATTCGTAGATAACTAGTATATAGCTGTACGAAACAGGAAAATAGGTACAGGTATAAAAATAACCAGAAGTCACGTGTGAAGAATAAAAATAACCAACCAAGTTCGAATCGAACTCGCTCACAAGGATTCTGTATCCTAATCTATAAAAAATCACGTTTGATGTATGGGAGCTCCACTTAAATATTTATTCAAATCCATGATGCGACGAAAATACATCATGTGTGAAAATTTCAATTAAGTTGTATAACGGTTCATAAGCTACAGCCTGGTGACTGACAGACAGACAGACGGACAGACGGACGGACGGTTTTTACCCTTTTAAAATATTCAGGGATCCGTATCCTGAAAATTATATTCAAGGATCACTTTAACTGTTAGTGGTTAGTTCATGAGCACAAACTAACAAAATCAATGTCATATCATCAATGCAGAATTTCTATAAGAATTTAATCAGTGCTAAGGTAGGTTTTCTGATAATAAATATGTGATAAACATAAATTATATAATAATTTATAATCAGCATGATATTCATGTGTCATTGTGATTTCGAAACAAAACGCTGCAGATAGGAAGATCGTGGGAGTTATTTCGGCAATAATTGCAAAAATTGTGTTATGTACCCAACGTCAGTCGATAGCAGCTTCCTGTCCTGTTGATAAGGGCGCCACTGTTTGTGTCGCGACCTCGTTTCGGGAGCTTTGTCAATGGAAGCTGATTTTGACCTAATTTAAAGATGTTTGATACCGCCTGCACTAAATAGTTTGATCCATTTGTACCCACGCTCGTAGGCTCTTCCGCGTTTCAGTGGAATCGTAGAGTCACGGCGCCGCCCCGCCCCCCGCCTACGCAGCCGCCCAGCCCGGATGTCTTCGTGCGTGCGGTCACATTTATTTTCTTACAAATGCGCCTTTATTTATTTCATTAAGGGGATACCTAAATTTTCCGGGTCAAGTGCTGCCCCCATTTGAAATCAATAATTTGATAGGAAACGGAGAAATCATTTAAAATTTTGACCAGGCACTAGATAACACTCAAACTAGTTTATGAACTAATGTTTACAGTTTAAAGTGAGAAACTGAAGCTTTTCTACGCACATACGCCAAAAGTGGCCGTTTTTCGCAATTGTGCGTAGAAAAGCTTCACTTTCTGAATGATGTCTCCGATTCCTATCAAATGACTGGACCCCCGAAAATTCAGGTACCTCCTTAAGAACCTATGCAAATATCTAGGGAGCAAGTTTAGTCAATAATACTAAACAACAACTTCCCTAATTAACTTCTATTAAATACGACAAGTTTATTTACTTGGAGTCAAACCGCTCTTTTTGTCGGGGGTTCAAAATATTTACTTCCCATTGTGACCAACGGGGCAAGCATGGTGACGGCGACAAATTTTATCCTTGTAATTTGTTGCATTTCGCGGAATTTATCTCAACTAACTTAGACAAAATTGAGCGACAAAAAACTTTCATTCTTAAAACGTATTTTGTCTTATGCCTAATTCCCGTGCGAGCATAGTTTTGACAAGTCAAAGTAGACATTTCGACGGTTAGTAACGTGAAATCGTGTAAAATTGTCACCGTTTTGCTAGACCTCCCAAGGCTCAATTAAACCACTTTCAATCGTATTTTAAACAGTTATTCATATCGCACTAATATTCAATGTATATTTACATGTTTAAATGTAGGCAGACATCTTTAGACATTGTATTATTGAAGTTTACAAACTTAAAAAAATATTTATATATGAAACTATAGCGCTATCTTTTGATGAATCCAACAACCACTTCGGCGGCAGTGAATGCATAATACGTACTCGGCGGCGGTTTTTTTCCTTATGTTGGCTATACGCTGTATGACATGAGTTCACAGAATGAGTTGAATCGTTCCGTTGCACATTAATTTCTATAACATTTCATTTTAATAATTTTTAATACTCTTTGGTTGCAATATTATTTCTAGGTATTACTACGTACTTATATAATTCTTTTTCTTTCGTGATTGTTTTAAAATTAAAATTATTATCTTAACAAACATTAGAAATACTGTTTAAAACCTACCTGCGTGTGACGGCCGACTCACTTTCCTGCGTGTCCATTCATGAATTTTATCTTGTCATGTACCTCTACATTTTTACAGAGTGTAGATATGAAAAGACCTCTCAGTTAAAACACCATGCTTGCCCCGCAGATCTGTTCGGTTACGGATTAAACTTGTGTACTTACTTAATGGTTTGTTTTTCACAATCCGTTAAACAACCGTAAGGCAAATTTATTCAAAATGATGGACTGAACTACTACTTAATGAATATGTTAAACTATAAAATAACGAAATATAAAAAAGAATTGTCTTTATTAAAGGCATAATCACCAAATGTGTAATTGGTAAAATATAATTGTTACGTTGTTATGTATCCGTACGTACATGCTTTTACGAACAGTAGTCCTACTTTTGATATGAGTAGCAATAAACGAACGATTGTTCCATAAAAATGTTCGTTTAGCGACTTCCTGTTTGTTTGTGACAATCTTAATCAATAGCAAAGGTTTACGTAAAGGGTCTAGCCGTACTTTCATAGCGAAACTGCCCCCGATAGGAACCTATATCGTAACCTATGTTATATTGTGGAGGGTACTAATAGTAGTTGATCCAGGAGATATTAGCTCTATATCTTAGTCAATTGAGGAGCTATTTGAAAAAAAGTGTCTGGAGGCGACTTTTTTCAAAATGGTATATTTTTGTTAATTTTAAAGCTAGAATAATGAATCCAATTCCGTTTGTTATCGTAAAACATTCTTGAAATAATTACAATTTTATGTCTATATGCTTAGTTAATAGTTATTTATTTTAATATGTATCTATAAATCGTATAAAACAAAGTAGCTTCCCGCCACATACCTACGTGCACTGTACAGTGCAGCCTCGCTGTGTATGTATGTACGCTTACATCTTGTGAACTACGAAACGGATTTTGATGCAGTATGATTAATAAATTCATACACAATCACGTCTTTATCCCTAATCGGGCTGATGGCCCTGCAGTAAGTACGCATTACTAGCGCTTTCGCAAGTTAAGCGTCTACCGGCGTGGTCCGCACTTGGATGGGTGACCACAAGTGGTATAAAAATTTCTCGAGCTTCTCCGTGCTTTGTAACGCACGTAAAATCGTTTGTCTAGGCTGTCCTGATTGAATGGAAGTCGTCGAGCTGTGTCAGCTGCCTTTAGTTAGGCAGCTTAAAAATCTGACACCAGTGTTGGCCACTTATTAGTACACAAGAAACGAATGGGGTAGACTGAAACCGTGCATTTTGGATCTGTCAATTTTAGTTATTTAATAGGAAGGTTTATGTATAAGACTTCTACTGGGCCGCAATTTTAAGATATATTAAGGATGTCAACGATATCAAACAAGTAGTGTGACCCAGTTATCGTAAGGTTGCAACCTTTTAAATTCTGCATCAGTTTATTCAGTCATTAAGATAATGCTTTTATGTACTCTGTTCTTATTTCGTACAGTAAACTGGAATATGACCGAACGCGGCCTCGGACTGTAACAATGCTTTCGCAATTCTTGTATTACGCCAATTTGGGATTTTACTTAGGTAATCGTTTTACATAAATCTTTTTTTCAGAGTTCTGAAATTTGCAATGACATCTTTATGATTCAGATACCCGTAAACTAATTCTTTATGGAGTTGAGTGCCTTGTTATTGGCATCCCAATAACATGACAAACTTGCTATTTTATCATCTTTTAAAAAGCCGAGAAGCAGGCTTTTGGCTTCAGCATATCTAACGATGCAACCCTAAGAGGAATTTTAAGGTAGAATTGGAAATAAGGAATGATAAAGTAAAGCTCATTCGTTTGATATGTCACACGATATAGTACACATTTTGTTTCTTAAACGTCTAATTTACCCTCCATATTTGAGATTCATTATTTCGGTCAATTCTCCAGTTTTTTTCACTAGGTACCTAATTAACGCGTCACTATCTTGCCACTTGCTTTTTAACAAAATTAACACCAAATATAAAATAAAAAACTATCAACACAACGCCTTACTTTTATTCTCCGAATAAAAAACGCGTCGCTATTATAAAGTAAAATAAATATACATACAAACATTATGTACACACATATTAGGTATCATGCGTGTTCCACACGGGTAGACAGAGACTATGGACCTCCACTTGCTACGATCCTGACAGACATATATGACATCTTAATAAGGAGAAAAAAAAACTGGAAGTGACCGATTTACGTTACACGTCCATCTTTGGGTCACTGACTTAAATATGTGTACCAAATTTTAACTCAATCGGTCTATTAATTTCGTAGCAAATTGCTACGACAAACTAACAGACAGACCTGTGAGTGATCCTATAAGGGTTTCATTTTTACTTTTTGAGGCATGGAATCAAAAAAATAACAATATCATTACATCGTGACACGCGAATAATAAAATGTACAAAAGAAGGAAATTATCTATAAAAATAAAGAAATCATTTTATTGGCTTGGCTCTACATGTCCTTCGCGATATACATTTTTATAACGACTCTGGATACTTACTTATTTAAAACACAACTATCTGATCTGCTTACTTAATTAAAATAATTTTTAGGTCACGAGGCTATGAACTGATAAATTTTGTTGTTGCCAGTTGATATGTACCAAATAAAAATATACTTATTTGATATAGAGTACCAAAGGTTACCGTAACATCTGATAGTCTTTTAATTCAGTAATGCTTTAGTTGCTACTAAAATAATCAATTTGTAACGTGAGTGGTTTTAAAATATCTAAGGAGTAAGCGGGTTGTATTGAGATAGAGTAAAACGTTCTCGATCAACTATCCGGCCTATAAAACAAAAAAACTCAAGTTTTAGTTGATATACGTAACAAGATGTTTGCCGTCTAATGACATCAAACATCAACAATGCGTACCTAAACAACCGACAAGGGGTAAAAAATATATATCATCCCCACTTTAGGCAGATGATTGAGTGACAGTAAAAATGTATTTTAACATTTTATTTACCACTTCGAAGGTGTAATTAAATTACAGGATTTAAGAAAATATACTTAAACTATTTAAGGGCGAATCAGTGTATGATACCGAACATCTTTCGCCAAGGAACATGCAGATGTAATTGAACAACTTCTCCTGCCAGCCAATGACGGCATCTCAAAAAAAAATCCGAAAATGATTCCGACAGGTCACTCGAATTTTTCAAACAGTCCAGAACTAGTCCTTTGAATAAGTTCTTCGTTTTGAAGGACTAAGTCACCTCACACAAGTCAGAGGTATACTAACACCCGGGTGGGTATAACCAAATACGAAAAATACAATTTCTCCTAAAATTATTTGAGCTAACAAGATCATAAAACTAAAATATGTCTTCTAAAAAAATATTCAGTGTAAATGCAATCATGCAAGCATAGCAGCCATTAACCTGTGATAGATATGTGCTAATTCAGCCTTTTCATTTGATACTCAATCCGGGCTCCACAGCAGACAGCCAAGACGATTTCAACGATAATTCATTTATCATTTATCAAGGATATTATTGCAGAAAAAATCGGCCAAGTGCATGTCGGGCCACACATAGTCTAGGGGTCTGTATTTGCGAATGCTGACTTTAAGTTCACGCCTCATGGTTTAACGAGTAAAAACGTTGAAAACTATTGAATTTGTATAAAATTTTTCTTTCTCGAGTACAATTTATAAGTCGGTTGACTTAATTTTTTAATGTGTAAACCCTACTTAGCTCTGATAGCTTTTCCTTAAACTTCGTTATATACACCGCTGTCATGATATTTTTCACATATCCCGTTTACTGACAGAGGGGGGAGACACTTGACTCTAACAATAACCAAATAATTTACAAACGGATCCCCAAATCAAAACAATAAAAAATATTCCTTAAAATTTTCTTTTTTAAGAATTTATTTTACCACTTTTCCGGCGTGATTAATATACATACCCACCCATGCCAAATAACAGCTTCCTAGTACTGTTTAATAGTCCCTGAGTAAAACCGCAGACGGACAGACAGCAAAACTATAAGGATTCCTTGTTTATATATATACACACTTACATACGTGTGGAGAAAACCATAACCTTTCTGGCTCCGCCAGAGAGCTTCACTTACCTAATGTTAATTTTATAAGTGAGTTTTAAAAAGTACCCAAACTAGTAACATTTTTAAGGTTCCGTACCTAATAGGTGCCAACTGGACCCTATTACTGAGACTCTGCTGTCTGTCCGTCTATCACTGGCTCTATCTCTTGAATCGTACGTAATAGCTAGACACTTAAAATTTTACCGATTATGTATTACTGTGGCTGCTATTATAACAAATACTAAAAATAAGATAAAGTTAAAAATTAAAGGGGGGTCGTCATATATGTGTTCTTTTTTCAGCGTTTTAACTCGTTCTTTATAGGTTTTTGACCTAGTACTCTACCTTGATTAGTTAGTATCAAATGTATCAATTTAAAAGATACTTGCTAAATTCATCAACATCATCCGAGAGTTTTCCCAGTTGTGTCCTCAGCGGTAACGCTTCAGAACCCAGTATCCGCTTCCTAACCAAGGTGGTGATTTGATGAGTTACTGCAGTCTGACCTCCGCAACCCAAAGGGTAGACGAGAACCAATCCTTGAAAAGGTTTGAGCAAACGCTAGATGGCGTTCGGGATCCAAAGTTTTTACGTGCCCTTCCGAAACACGGAATCATCTTTCTTTTCGGATAATCAGGTAATTGAAGCCTGAAATATCCTAACCAGACTTAAAACAACTTTTACAAAGAATTAATCCCAGTGGGATTTAAACCCATGACCCCGGATTTTTTTAAATAAATAGGAAAAGATAAACTTAACTAGTGTTAACATTATAAAACGAATTTAATGAACGTTTAAGTTTTTAATTGGGTGAATCGATGACATCAGTGTTTTATATATAGTATATATTAAGATAGCCTTTGTGCCGGCGTACCATTGCGTTATCACCAAAGTTTACTTACAAGAGAACATTATGCTCCGGTTAGCTTGTGTGCGTAATCAGTACCTAATCGTGATTTTAGAACAAACTGAATTTTATACGCATTCCAATAGAAATTATTGGGTATAAATTATAATCGTTAATAGTATTTGATGCCACATTTGTATAAGAAGGTTCAAAAATGCGGGTGGCTCATGTTACGATGCGAGCCTTGGCGAGGATCGTAAGGAGACGCCATCGAGCATTTTCTGACGAACTTATACAACGTTGCATACAATACTTTTTCTACGACTATATTTACTAAATAAAATACAAAAATAAATACCTATATGAAAATATTTCACATAGGTATATTTGTCAGATACTTGGTAAAAAAGAAACACTTTTTTTGCTCTTGGCTATCAACGGTACTTAAAACTTTTTTTCATCTCATCTTTCGGATGGTTTCATCCCAAAACATTTGAAGCTAAAGTTACTGCTGATTCCCTCGGGACTGAATAGTGAAAAATGAAAATCTAGAAATCAAAAACAATCAAAAACGGAACACACAGTGTAATCTTTGTAGAATTAAAAATAATGTTGGCAATCCAGCAAATAAAAAGAAGAATTTAGTTTTAAAACAATAAATAACACGCACAGACGTCGTAATTTTTTAAATTTAGATTAAAAATCGTTGTCAACATGGATGAATGTAAGTAAACATTTTTATGTTCTTTGCTTCGGGAAAAGAAAGAAGTATAATTAAAGAAGCGCAATTTTTGTCTTCGATTCAAAGTAATTACAGAAGTATCAAGTTCCTTATAAAAATAAAAGATATGAAGGACCATGCAAACAAAGTTATGAGTGAACATTTTATCAGAAGTTGTTGCTCTTTGAAAAAATATTTCTTGGTATTTATTGAATGAAAACTATACCAAATAAAGGTGGTATCAGTCGGTTGAATCTGATTCGGTATTGTATAGACAATAATAATAATATGACAAAGCCCTTCTGGCAAGTAGGCGACCAATACTGTGAAAATGAGTTTCTTTTGGCGTTTCTTCTCAGCAGTGGTCATTACGAAGCGCTGGTATCGGTACCTTTTCTTTGAAAATAAATTAAATTTTAATATACTTTACACGTAACGTAAATTATACCTATTGACATATAAAAGTACCTGTAAAGGTATAATTACTGAATAAATATTTGAATCTTTGAATAGGTGTTCTGCTTTTCTTTATTTATATTTTGTTTTGTATTTGCTAGTTTTTCTAATAGATAGAGATGAAAAGTGGAGTGTGCTGCACGGGTACGGTAATATTTTTATCTCGGGTGATATACATAAATCCATCGCTCGACTCAGAATTCAAAGTATTACCTTTGCCCCTTGAAGCACAATCCATTATTTTTAATTGACGTTTACTTTCTAGTGACTATTTCAAAGTTATAGGAGGTATAAATATATGAAGGCATGTTTTTTTGCTGTTTGGACTATATAAAAAAAAACTATTCCCTTATGTTGGCAGTAAATAATATATTTCGGAAAGTTTTATTTTTAATAAAAACTGTATGAATTCAGTTGTTTGTTAAGTTGGTAAAACGTTAACCTAAGTGTAGGTTAGGTAATCTACAAGGGCAGTTAGGCGAATATATCTAAAGAAAAAAATGTCTAGATCTAATGGGTAGGCGTGACTCTTTAGCGAAATTACGACACGTGTGCTGTTATGAGGAATAGAGTTTATAGTTATAGACTTTTCTGAAATAATATTATCAATGTTCTTATAGTCATTATATTAGTTTTAAAGACCATTTAAAAGACAGATAACAGTACAGGAGTAGAAAAACTTTTGAAACGGAATAAACGTACTCAATACTTATTATAAAGTTAAAACAAAATACATAAAATAGAAATACATAGCCTGTTTTTAAATAAAAAATATATCTATATCTTTAAACTTTATACAACATAATATACATTTATTATGGAAGTAGAAATTAGACAAAATGCAGGTATTTAAATCCAACCCTGTGCAACTCAGACAAAAAACAAAACTGTATAAAATAAAACTTCCAAACCAAAAGCTTTTCTTATGAACTCTCAGCATGAAAAAAATACTGTTCTTTCATGTTAAAAGTTGTATACGTAAACACCCGCGGCGTTGTCAGCGTAGTACTCTTTACTGGACAACCTGACAGGATACCTCGCATGGTGTTAATGTAGAGTAGCGATGGGCGATTGTTGCAAAATACACAATCGACTGAATCGACAATCGCGCCTTTGCGTATTCGATTGTCGATTTAGTAGTTCCTCACAATCATTATTCGAATAACAATCGTTGAACTACTAACTACTATTTTGTTAAAGTGCTCTAATTACTTTTTTTTATGTTAAAAACGATGTAAGACGTGTTTTTTTGTTTAATTTTATTAAGTACTTACAAAAATGTGAGATTTTTTGTTTAACTGTATATTTTTTTCTGATATATAATTTTTTAATAATTTATATATTATTACAATGCTATAAAAATATGCTATTATTTTATTGTTTTGTTTAATAATTGGATGATTTAAGAAAAGCATTTAAATTATGTTTTATTATTACAAAGTTGTTCGCAAAACCTACTGTTCCTACTGTCGTAGTTACTGATTGATCTCATAACTACCTAAGAT
The DNA here is from genome assembly GCA_943193695.1 of Acrobasis suavella. Classification (NCBI taxonomy): domain Eukaryota; kingdom Metazoa; phylum Arthropoda; class Insecta; order Lepidoptera; family Pyralidae; genus Acrobasis; species Acrobasis suavella. The sequence continues at coordinate 14,037,811 of OW971929.1, forward strand.
TAATATTAAGATTTTGTGAAAAATATGATTAAAATAATTATAACATTTTTACTTTATTACTTTGGCCTATAATTTAAATGTAAATAAGTAAAATATCAATTTATACTACGACGTCAACGAACGATTGTAGGTTCCTTTCTTTTATTGAAAGCAGTAGCGCAGCGCACATCCGCTCCATCTTTTGTTCTACTATTACTTAATTAATAGTACTAAACTAATCGATACGCTGCGCTAAAAATTTGTAGTTAGTGACCGCAGTCGTTGTCGCCCGCCGCACGCGCACTACGCTCAGCCGTTAGTTGATAACAATCGACTGACGTCGTCGATGTTTATCGACTTTTATCGACTGCATAGAACAATCGACTGATTCGATTACTTTTAGTATTAATCGCCCATCGCTAATGTAGAGTCGTTAGTACGTCAATATAAATGACTTTCATATGGGATCAATGGTTAGATCTTGAGATATGTAAATTTTGACATTCTTACACAAAAACGTTCTCGAATGCGATCATCCAGATAATTTGTTTACGGGAATGACGAATTTTTGTCGGGCATCCATATTTATAAACCTACCATATTGCCTACCATGTATTATTTTATTATATTACTAAGGGACATCCTTTTATTGCATGTGGCTGCAATGTTTATGATGATATTTTATTGAATTAAACTCCTTCAAACGCGACGCGAAAAACACTAGCGATTTAATCGTTTAAAATTACAAGCTTTTATTTCGTTGTTTTTATTTTACCTTCCAACTAAATGATTAGCTCCTGCCCCCTGGTCCCCGTAGTATGTCACCGTTGATATACCCAAATAATGTTTTATATCGTGCGACCGACTCGCTCGTTATTATTAAGTACGTAGAACGAGATAGTGATACATAATAGCGCTTGATAAACGCTGTTGCTGGTACCATGCTACGGGGGCTAGATATAATCTTAGAACGAAATACTTCTAAGACAAATCAAAGAAGTCCAATAATGGTTTTGCGTTTATTAGGCACCTACCAATCAGACCATTTCATGACATTCATTTCGTGATTGTTATATTCCTGTAATTAATAATAAGTTGAGTTTTTTTTACAAATTATTATTTAAGATATTCAGTAGTTTGGTTTTACCAAATATAAAAAAACCGGTTAAGTGCGAGTCTGACTCGCGTACAAAGGTTTCCGTACCATTATCTGTAAAATTCACGTTTGTTGTATGGGAGCCCCACTTAGATTTTTTTATTTTAATTTAATTATTTATTTTTAAGGTGAATATACAACTAAATATTTTAAGACGAAGTGGTAGCTAAAGTGGCGCCCTCATTTGAAATAAATTGTTTAAAACTAAATATGGTGATAATTTAAAATTTGATTTGTATCACTGTCTTGAAAGACCTTTAAACTATTTTATGAATAATAATAATAATATTAGGTAAGGAAAAAGGCAAAAAAATTAAAAGTCAATGCTATGATTGCTACGTCCCCAACTAAAGTTTCCAAATTATAAAAACTTTGAAAAATAATAAAAGCATTCAAAATAATAACAAACATTTTAGAAATTTTCAGACCAAGTTAATCATTCAGGACCTTTTAGTCTCCCCCGGAGGAGTACGACCCTCTTTATACTACTAGAGCGTACTTGGTCAGACATGACAAAGCCCTTCTGGCGAGTAGGCGACCAATACTGTGAAAATGAGTTTCTTTCGGCGTTTCTTTTCAGCAGTGGTCGTTACGAAGCGCTGGTATCGGTAGATTTTCTTAGAAAATAAATTAAATTTTAATATACTTTACACGTAACATAAATTATACTTATTGACGTGTAAAAGGGCCTGTAAAGGTCTAATTACTGAATAAACATTTGAATCTTTCAATCAGAGCAGCCAGAGGATTGGGCCTACACTCTCCACGCTGGCCGGCCGGACGGGTTGGAGAGGTCTCATTGATGATTATACATACATCGCATTGCTTGGTTTGTAGCAAGTTCAGTCGGTGATAATACACATCAATATTCAATATATCATTCCCTAAGAAAAATATGGAAAAAAATGCTTCCTGACCGCTGTTAGGTCTATATATAAACTAGGTGCTATAGAATCTCTAAGGGAACTTTTTAAAGACATAAATATTTTGACTCTCCCTTCGCAATTCATCTATGCGAACATTATGTACGTGCGTCAGAATATCCATTAATATATGAAAAATTATGATATTTATAGTATTAACACTAGAAATAAAAACAAATTAGCTATCTCAGTTTTTCGGTTAGAAACAAAAAAATCTTTTGTGGGCCTCAGCTTGCGTCTCTATAATAAAATTCCAGATAATGTAGTAGCGTTACTATTATCTAAGTTTAAGACTGCCGTTAAAATAATTTATTAAAAAATGCTTATTATCAAGTAAATTACTATTTATCTGATCAAAATTCTTGGAAATAGTTGACTGCAAATTTTAATTGTATTATTTACATTTATAATATAATGTATACTGAGATTAAGTGTAAATTTGTATTATAACTGAAACATAGCCCATCAGGCTGGGTAGGGCCAATACTGAACTGGGTTCCTTTCGGCGTAATCTTTCCAGCAGTGGTCGTTCCGAAACTCTAGTAGTTTTAGATTTTGCACTGAAATAATATAAAAAAAAAAATACCTTCAATAAGGCATAAATTTATCCTACATTGAATAAAAAAAATTGACTTTGACTTACAATAAATATAAAATCATACAGAACGGAATCTCCTGAAGTCCCGTGCAATATGCGTCCTCGTTATGCGAATAAAAAACTTAGTTAACTATACCTACCCACAACTATCTACATACGCGTACACAGAAACAAATATATAAGTAATAATATAATTTATCAAAACTTAAAACCGTCTTTCCTCTACCCAAACGATGGTTAAATTTGATTCCTTTTTCATAAAATTTATATGGTTCCACCTGGAAAGTGTATATACCCTTTAAGACAAATAACAGTGATTGAGCTAGCCTTAAAGTAAGTCTTGTGTTATGGGATACTAAATCAACGATACAATATTTTATAACAAATACATTTATAAATAAACATCCAAGACCCAGGACATTTTGAAAAAGTTTCCAACTTGCCCTGTCCGGGGATCATACCCGTTACCTCTGTAAGGCGGCCTAGCATGGTGACTGGTGACTACTACGAAACTGAGGTCGTCAAATATCTATACTATAATAAAAGAGTAAAAAAAATGTGTCTGTACATTGAAAATTTTTCAAAAAAAAATATTTGGTGCGATGGAGATATAGTAATAGAGTAAGAAAATAAAAAAAAATGTCTGTCTGTTTGTCTGTTTGTCTGTTTGTCTGTTTGTCTGTTTGTCTGTTTGTCTGTTTGTCTGTTTGTCTGTTTGTCTGTTTGTCTGTTTGTACACGCTAATCTCCGGAAATACTGGACGGATTCGAATGAAACTTTTTTTATTATATAGCTGTGAAGCCTGGGCAACATATAGGCTATAATTGATTTTGGAAAATGGAACACATGATGCAGAACTATAATGGTCCAGCTAAACTATAAGAAATATTAAAATGCCGCCTTAGCAAAAGTTGTTAAGTCTGATGAGAACTTTTTGTTGAGTTATAATACAACTGGCCAAGCGCGAGTCGGACGCGCGCGAAGGGTTCCGTACCATAATCTATGAAAAATCACGTTTGTAGTATGGGAGCCCCCGATAAATACTTATTTTATTCGATTTTTAGGGTTCCATAGGGTGGGGTAGAAACGGGACCCTATTAATTAGACCGTCCGACTGTTTGTCTGTCTGTCTGTCACCAGCCTGTATCTCATGAACCATTATAGCTAGACAGTCGAAATTTTTATAGATGATGTTTTTTTTGTTGCCGCTGAACAAAAACATACTAAATCTATACTATAATAAAAGAGTTAAAAAAAATGTGTCCGTACATTGAAAATTTTTCCATAAAAAAGTTGTTTCGTCCGAAGAAGAACTTTGAAGTTCAGTATTTGCGGACCTTCAGAGCATAACACACCAGAAAAAATCTTGGTTATGTGAACACGCCATATTGACACCAAAAAATTAAAAATCAATTAATAAAGAACTTATGACGAAAATTATTGTTAATTTCTTGGATAGTGTTGTTGACGACGCCACCAATTATCCAGATGAGTTTCTTAATTCACTTGCAGCAAATGGACTCTCGGCTCACAAAATAAGTCTTAATGTCGGAGGGCCAATAATGCTGATGCGAAATTCGACTCCGCCGAAACTGTGTAACGGAACCCTACTTAGTGTCTCAGCACTATATGCCGAAGTTCAGCGGCTGAATTTCAGCCAATGCATGTGTGCAATGTTATTTGCATAGCTAGCAACACATAATGCCGAACTTCCGATGCTTTTGCCTGAATCGGAACCGTACCCGTACCCGTACCCGTATCCGTACCCGTACCCGTACCCGTGCCCGTACCCCTACCCGTACCCGTACCCGTACCCGTACCCGTACCCGTACCCTTACCCGTACCCGTACCCGTACCCGTACCCGTACCCGTACCCGTACCCGTACCCGTACCCGTACCCGTACCCGTACCCGTACCCGTAACCGTACCCGTACCCGTTCCTGTACCCGTTCCGCTCCCTTTCCCGCTCCCGCTCCCACTCCTGCTCCCGCTCCAGCATCCCCCGCCACCGCCGCCGCCGCCGCCGCCGCCGCCGACGCCGCCGCCGCCGCCGCCGCCGACGCCTCCGACGCCGCCGCCGCCGCCGCTGACGCCTCCGCCGCCGTCGCCGCGGCCGACGCCGCCACCGGCGCCTCCGCCGCCGCTGCCACCGGCGCATCCGCCTCCGCCGCCGCCGCCGCCGCCGCCACCGCCGCCGCCGCCGCCGACGCCGCCGCCGCCGCCGCCGCCGCCGCCGCCGCCGCCGCCGCCGCCGCTGCCGCCGCCGCTGCCGCCGCCGCTTCCACCGCCGCCACCGCCGCCGACGCCTCCGCCGCCGCCGCCGCCGCTGACGCCTCCGCCGCCGTCGCCGCCGCCGACGCCGCCGCTGCCGCCGGCGCCTCCGCCTCCGCAGCCGCCGCCGCCGCCGACGCCTCCGACGCCTCCGCCGCCGCCGCTGCCGCTGACGCCTCCGCCGCCGCCACCGCCGCCGCCGCTGCCGCCACCGCCGCCGTCGCCGCCACCACCGCCGCCGCCGCCACCGCCGCTGACGCTGCCGCCGCCGCTGCCACTTCCGCTCCCGCTCCCGCTTCCGCTTTCGCTCCCGTTCCCTCTTCCACTTCCGTTCCCTTTTCCGCTCCCGTTTCTGTTCGCCGCAGACGCGCCAAAGACGGAAGATTAAATTCTCATATCGGCACATAACTACTGTCCGGCGTTTCCACCGAACTTCAGCGGCTGAACTTCAGCTTATTTAGTGTGTCATCCCCACCGAACTTTAGACACTGAACTTTAGCCGCTAAACTTCGGCATAGTCTGCTGAGACACTTAAAGTTTACTGTGAGTGGTGCCAGTGAAACTGTACGAGTATTTATTCCGCGTATGCCACTCATCCCCAACAATTTTCCTTTTGAAAATACACAGTTCCATGTGTTTACTTGCTTTGCTATGAAAATAAGTCACAGTTTTAGAGGCTTAAAGCTGCTGATGTCGATCTAAGGACTGGTTTTTCGCATGGCCAACTTAATGTGGCTTTCTCCAGGGTTAGTAACACTTCAGCTCTTACACTGGTCTAAGTACTTTTTTATCTCTCTCTCTTTCTCACTCTCTCTCTCTCTATCTCTCATTAGTTTTTGTTTATATTAATACGCCGGAGTCATAAATTCCACGCGAACGAAGTCGCGGGCATCAGCTAGTAATATAATAATTTACTTATATGTCAGAGTGTATGTACATGTAACACAATGTTATTCTTTCTTGTTTTATGTTTATTTCTAGTAAACATCTTTTAGTGCAAAATGAATAAATCCCATACAAATTTTCTAATTGTGCACCCTAAAGCATGGTTGTTTGCATATTGGAAATATCTAAGGGTCACAAACTAAAGATCTGGGGAAATTAATTAACAGAAGAATAAGATAAAAAAAAACCTGTTTCATCATCGAAATTCTATAGAACGTTGAGTTTCTTCCATATCTCCGGTCTTCAGCATATCTTCACCAAATTAATATGGTATAGGACAGGTGTTTCAAATAAAGACTCCTTTGCTAACGTCGGTTCAAAAATAATATACTGAAGCTATTTTACCGGGATATCTGATTTTTCCGGGGTCCAGTACTGCCCCCATTTGACATAAATCATTTGAAAGGAAACGGACACATCATTTAAAATTTTGTCTTGACCAGGCCCTAGAAATCACTTTAAGCTAGTTTATAAAGTACTGTTAACAGTTAAGTTAAGTAAGAATGTAAAGCTTTTCTACGCACATTTGCGAAAAACGGCTCTTACTTTAAACTGTGAACCGTAGTTCATAAAATCGTTTGAAAGGTTTAAATTAAAAAAAAATAAATGCTCCGTTTCTTTTCAAATGATTTATTTGAATGGGGGCAGCACTGGACCCCAGAAAATTAAGATAGTCTCTTAAGGGCAGGATCCGTGTATGAGATGCTAAATCACTCCCTGTTTAACAAATTACATTATGCCTACGCAAACAATACACCTAATACAATAAAAATGTTTGGTCTTCAATATACTTATGTCACAAGCTAATACGAAACTCTATTGAAAGAAAAATACCACAGTGTAAAACCATAATAATTATGTGTTCTTTAGAGAAAATTGATACGTAGTAACATGGACAAAGTGCAGCCCTTGATTTTTTGAAAGCGTATTTAACTATGACAAAAAAATTCTTGATTTCCGTTGGTCCCGGATCAGCTGATTGGTCAATTTTGAAGGGGGCAAAATTTTTTTTTTCGTATTTTACAATATGTTTCATGGGAAAGGTTGTTCGTTCAGTATCATTTATTTTATTCACTTATAAAATACTTTCAGTGTATTTCATTATCGTGATATATTTCTTATTACTGAACCACCTAATAAACAGGTTGCATTCTCAACTGTGGTGCTTCGAAATCCTGGGTGCGCTTTCCCTTTTTTCTTTTAAATAATAAACATAACATAATATGCTTGTCAATTGTCATCCGAGGCGAAGATTATGCAAAATCAAGAAAAAAAAGCTGGAAAAGTTTAAACGATTTTGCTATACGAAAAGTGTAACATACCTACTCTCCTTGAACATGCAGTTGTAGCAAGAGAGGTTTGTTTTTAGTCCATTCCACAGGAAGAGGAGAAGTGGTCGTATTCTAGGCCGGAAGCAAATAGAGATTGATACTAGAGTCAAGGTCGCAAGAACATGTTGTGAAAAGTGTTGGTGGCAAACGGAAATAATTACAGGACGTTAAATCATGGCATATTCAAAATAAATCCAGGTATACGACCATTATCAACCTCTACAACTTGCACGGGAGGAGAAGCAGTTGGTACATTTTAGTTTTTTAATAAGTATGGAGGAAACTAATAATGTATATTAAGATTAGTAACTCATCAATAAGTGTACTCTGTATTTCATATTTGTATCTATATTTTCAACACACTTATACAATCTACATATACATATACTCTGTAGTAAGCTTCCTAAATTACCCCTGTTATATACCGCAAAATAATCTGCAATTTATAGTAATAGTGCAAAACCAGGGTGAGACACTACCTATGCCTCGCTAGCTATTGATAAATAGAAATAGTTTGTATTAATTCTATCCCACTAATAAATTAAAGGACAGTTATACAATTTATTAGAGTACTGACTAAATATGAGAACATAAAGAACTAACTATTACAACTTTGTTTTATATTAAAATAATGTAATTTGTTTAATTTTATCAAACGGAAGACAATACATACAGATAATGTAATGTAGGTGCTGTATTCCGTTTATGTATCAATACACTACTACTGTACTTAACAAAGTTAAGTTGCTTTTTGCGTTTGTCAGTTCGATTGTCTGCTTATTCTTTCTGGATAACCTCTAAACGGAGTTTATTTTACGGTTTATACCGTCGTGTTTTCTTCTGAAAGGAAGGTACGTATGATGCTTGTCCGTGCCTAGCCAGGAGAGGTGCTAGTTAATCAATAAACCTAGTTTTGGCAGTTAAGACACTGGTTTTTAAAGTTCATAAACTAAAAATGTCATATTTATAAATGAAACTTCATTACTTGAATACAAAACTGGAATAAACAACACGATATCCTATTATTGTTAATAAATAAATAATAAAGTTCATCCATCCTAAGGATTTTTGTAATTTATTTGAAGGGCAGCGTCGAGGACGACTGCGCGGCGCGTTGATGTCTTTTTTAAAGCGTCACTTAACAAGGAGCGTTGCACTCTGGTAAATTCGTAAAATTGTACACAGGTGAATTTGTACTTACAGCTGAAGTATGGTGAGGTGCCCACAGGATAAGCAGGAGCGCGACGGGCACGAGGTGGAGCGCTAGTCGGCGCGCGCGCGCCGGGCCCGTCATGGCTGCGCCGTACTACTGGATGCGCGCCCTCGCCTCTGGTGTTCTGCTGCGGGTGCTGCGACCGCGCCTCGCGGGGCGGGGGTGATCTCCACGCCACCCGAGCTCTCCTCTTTCCTTTAGTATCCCGGCACAAACGGCGCGCGCGCACGGGATTTAGGCGCAGCGCGCTCCGGGCCATGGCGGTCCTCGTACTGTGGTAAGGACTTCAGTTTTCATTTTGAAAAATGTTAATAATTTATTTTAGACATTTTTTATAAATTTCTTTAATATATTACATATAGGATTTATATGTACTATTTACCATTAAAATTATTAATTTGGTAGGTTAGTGACCGCGCTGGTGCCGCTTTTGGAAATAAACGCAGTAAGTAGAACTATTTCAATATTTATTTAGACAAATCAATTTGAAAATCTAACAGTATTTCAAAAACATAAAATTAAGGAATCGCAATACGGAACGAGAAGATATGCGGCGCGCTGACTCGCCCGTCCGCTTGCATTCGTCCTTTTGCAATTTCTTTCAAACGCTGCTGACCTAATCCAGTTAGCAGAATCTGACAAAAAATAATTACCGAATCTGACATAAGAAAAAATGTTCAAAGTCGATTTAGTGGCGCACATAATAACTGTGTTTACTCAATGACTTAGTCTCAATGATTTTAAATGAATATTAGTATCTACCTTTATGAATTTAGGTACAATAAATTGTTGAAATGTTATTTGATATAATAAGTACTTATTAGAATGCACTTAGAATGCATGTACCTACTTAGTGTGCAACTGTACACCGACAAAGTTTATCATCGTTCGGATGTGGGGCTCCGAGTGGTGTTGCGCAAACCGTACTTACTATAAAGTTTCATTTATTTTATAATATTAAATTTAGCTACGGCTCTAACTTATTTTGTTACCAAGATCGAGTGCTATACCCAAAACATACTTTCATAAATTCTTATTATTTTTAGTAATAAACATACTTCACGTTCCCAGATGGTAATATATTTTTGTTTATTTTAAAATATATAAATAAAATTTATTTAATACTAATGCAAATAAAATAAGGTCAGTAATATCAAGGAAACGGTTTTTTTCTCGTTTTAATAAAGAAAATATATTTTATTTTTCTTCAAACAAACAGCAAATGTTTTAATTTTTTCGGAATTTATGGTGTTGTTTTTTATTTTATTTTACAGGACTCATCCTTTTTACTGTTTCAAAATATTCTCACGTATCTGATTGCACAAAATTATAGAAACATGTGAAAGGAAGATTTGAGAATTTATTTATTTAGAGCGGCCAAACCGTCTTACTTTTCATACAAACGCTCGTACGTAATTATGGCGTTGTATATAACTGATCTTTCTTGAAAACTTTCTAACTAACAGATATCTTGTGCGCGATTTCTAGGTTTTTTATTGAAATAAAACATTAAAATTTGGAAAAAAAATTCAGTATAAGCCTTAAAAAATGTCTGCTTTTTTGCACAAGTTTTACCTGAACTTCGACCGCTCTTAAAGTACTCATAAATAAGGAATGTAAAGAAAATATTTCAATATACCTAAATCTCGCAAACATAACGAAAATTTTGAATAAAAAAAATATTTCACACTCTTGTAAGGCTTAATAAAAAAACACGTATTACCTGGAACAAGTTTTATGAAATTTCCGCACAAGTTTTATGAATTTCATTAGCAGCCGGAAAGGGTCCTGTTTACTTGACTCAGTAAAAATAATAACTGGCCAATTGCGCGCTGTGCGTTTAGGGTAGAGTTCCGAAGTAACACGTTACAACATAGATACTTTATTTTCCATAACTATACTTGTTTACTACATTCATTTTAAATAAGTTACGATTCTTTTACAAATAGTATTTTATACGAGTATTAACAAAGCTAACTGAGCTGTGACAGTTAAATACAACTGCTAGATTTTTCAAGCCAACAGTTTCATCTCCAAGCCAAAAAATTTCATCCCCACTTTAGGTATAGAGGAATAAACCAAAAAAATTTCATTTAACATTTTTTACCACTTTTCCATCGTGAGTGAATATAACTATGCAAAATGACAGTTTTCTTGTACTAACCGTCTCTGAGCTAAGCCACCGACGGACAGACGGACACATGAAACTACCTATATAAGAGTTCTTTGTAGAGATATCATAACTCTGAAAAGCACTTTCAACGTATAGGAAAAAAATTTATAAAAAGTATTATGAAATTTTGACTTATTTTCGTCATCACATCATTGAAATATTTTTTCAGATTGAAAAAAGATTATGTTTAAATTTCTCTGGAATATTAAAAATAATTAAATTAATGTTCATATAAATATTGTGCCTGAATACCTATCTAAATATCAATCTTCGTTTTATTCAGTCTTGGGCTACATGAATGCGCGTTATCCGCGCGGTTGTAATTCTTTGTTTTATCGAAAATAAAGATGAAAATCGCAATTTCATATAGTGCTTTAATAATAGTAGTAGTTTCATTATTCTATAATGTAAATAATACAATTAATGGACGACAGATGCCTGGGATCGTAAAAGTCAAAAAGTACAAACTATAATATAACACGCGTTTTTCTAATTACAATACATTCCTAATTTACTCATTTGCAGATATCGCCGAATCACAAAAATAATGTCGTTTGCATATAAGTCCATGTTGTTATCCAGTCTACGACGTTTTACTGCACGTTTAGTGCATAACATTATTAGTCCGGTAGCGCTAGGTTTTTAAGTTTCAAGAATATTAGATATTTCGATTTTTTGCATATAGTTTCTAGACCCCTTGACCAACCTAAAACATGACGTTGTGTCATCTTCGATGTTTGCTTGGGTAGAAATTTAGGTATTTGCCTTTTCGAACATTATGAGATGAAAAGAAAATTAGAGATGAATTTTTCACTTGCATGACAATAACTACGTGGTGTCTGATGTACAAAAGCTTTTTGTGTCATCATCTGGCCACAGGATCAGTGTCATTTCACGAATACTTAATATTTCGCTCAAATAGCTCTTGAAGAATATTAGAATTGGATAAATAGGTATTACACGCCATAGAGCACTAATATATGTGTTTCAAAATGTTTTGTGTCACATTTCATCCACGATATCTTATTGTATTTTATTTTTTTAATTCAATACTCTGTAAAAGACACAAATGATTATTAGTATTATTAGAGTTTCGTCTTTTTCATTATTGTAGTGTGATAAACCACAATTCGTAGTTTGTGTCATCTCCATCCACGCAATCTTATTGGAACGAAGTTCCTTACGGCAGGCTCGGAGGAGATAGGGATTTTGCTGCGCGACCGAACTGAAAAAAATGTGATAGTAAAACCGTAAGGATGACCTCGTTAAATAAAACCGTTAAATGAGACGTGCGCAGGCGCGACAGTCGTATACACAAGCGAGTAGTGTATAATACCTTTGAGCACGATTTTTCTTTTGCAAATTGTGTCGATTCTACATTAGCCGAAGGAACTTCGTTCCTACCTGGTGTCAAACGACACCACATTTTTTATTTGAAAAAAATTAAATATTTCCGCGCCAAAACTCAAAGTGCGCGAGAAGACAGGGCGCGTGTGGGGGCACGCATGGGTGCGCGGGGACGGGTGTGTGCGTGGCATACCGGCACAGTATCTGTCCGCCGTGCCGGCCGCAGCGCGCGTCACAAATTATTTTGGATTTTTAGCTGACTACGGCAAAGCCATGAGAAGGGTAGTGATTTTAGCAGTCTATGTATGTGGGTGTGTATGTATGTCTGTTTCCCCGTAGCATCCAAATCGCTTGTTCAATTTTCACAAAAGATACATATACATATCAATCGATTCGTCATTATTGTCCGGGTGACATAGCGACTAATTTGTATGCAAAAAACGAATGTTATATAACGAATGTATATAACGAATGTTAAATACAATAAATTTAGAGTATAATATAACATATAACTCGCGTAGTCGGGTATTAATTTTTTAAACTTATATCTTGTTATTTTATAGGTTCTAACAAAAGCTTCATTTAGAAGTACTTTGATTATTTTTTCCGTATGTGTCAGAGGCCAACATGTTTTTTACAAAGGTTCCTTGAATGATGTACTTATGTGTGCAACAACTGCAAAAGAAGGATCATTTTTTTCACGTGTCTTTTATATTAGTAAGTTTGTTTGATTTATAGGTAGAGGTGTATATTGTTTGTTCTCCGTGTGTCTGTTCTACCTAACGATGATGACCGGCACTACTGTAACCTTATCACGAGTGGGTTCTTATGTGCTGCTTCTGAGAACGCGAGAATCTTCGTGTAAGATTTGTACAAAATGCTATGTTTATTTTAAAAATTTGATTGTTATGGTTGACTGTATCAATCGGCATTAAAAAAATAGGGAGGTTGTTCACAATTTTGGTTATTTATTATAAGCATGGGTTTCATTCAACCAAGCTATTAAATGCAGTTCTTCCTGTTTATTTTTGACAATGAACCTATACAAACTTGTTTAGGTATACGTACATATACTCAATTCACACAAACACAAGTTTATTTGCCAGGAAAATTAAAAAAAATCCTGACTTTCAATAGTTTCACATGTAAACGCCATCTAGTGATGGGTGGAGGAACTATATAGTAGAATGAATATCCGTAGCAACATCCAATATTTGACAGGAAAACTACAAAACGGTCCAACTGATGTTTATCAATCATAGCTAAGAACCACCTATTATTATATTATTTATTATTCTGTGGTAACGTAGATATGCACGTAGGTTAGTATTTTGTCATAATATAAGTGCATTGAGTTTTTAATTTTGGAGTTTTTGCACCACCTGTCAGCACCACCTGTAAGTTGACTGGTAGAAAAGGCCTACGGCCTTAAGTCCATCACTTACAATTTCATGTAATAAAGTTAAATAAATAAACCACCGCAAAGCCGCATTGAAATCGGTCCATCTGTTCGAGTGCTAAGATGCCACAGACAGGCACACAGAGAGACAGACGGACAGACTGAAAGACATTAGCGTCATACTTATAATACCCCTCTTTTTTTTCTGAGGTTAAAACCTCACAAACTTGGATACACACTTGTATATTAAGTCACTTTTTAGATTTTACGCACAAACCCACATACATACAAAATTACTTACCGACATACTTTCACAAACAAATTAGGCAATTTGTAACACACATTTCCCTCCTTCAGCAGTCGGGTAAAAATAAGCTGTGAATAAAATTACGCAAGGTACATCGAACACGCAATAGTAATGTAAAGATATAGATAGAATAAATATAAATACCCAATCTACCCATTTGGTGGGTAGATTAAATTGTATATTATAAGTAAATTCTTGGCAACACCTGTCGGAAAGCGCGTGCAAACTAGTGATGTCCCGGATTAAATTACCGTTACCAGTACTTTACTATCGGGGAATATTTCCAGTAAGTTTCTATTTTTACCGGTAATATTCCCAAATGCTGGTAATATTGTTTAATAGGTATCGTCTTGTTAAGTCTTGTTAATATATCTATGTAATATTGCTTAAAATGCGCACGTACGTACACTCTTCCAAGCTGCTTCTCTTTCCGCACAAATCGTAGAAGCCGTTCGAGGGAATAGGCGAAAATGCGAACCAGGTTAATAGGTGATGCGGCGAGCAACCCATCATTGTTTCGATTCCTAGGGATGCATAGCAAACCCTCATAGTTTCGTCGTCCCTGTCTGCGGTTTTACTCAGAGACTATGAGTACTAGAAATCTGTAATTTGGCAAATTATCACTCTCATGGTGGGAAACGCTTTTCTCTAAATCGTGTTTGGAACAAATAGCAATAAATATACTTTCTATCCCAACTACTTCTGCTTCAGAAGAGAGATCTTTTTTACTTTCGCCAACATACATCCAAAAAAAGAAACTAATTGACGACAAACAGAGAGAGAGAAAGAGAGAGAGAGAGAGAGTAAACTTACTTTTTATATTCCTAAACAGAAACTTGTCAAGAAATTTACTAAATAACTTGATAGTAACATAGAGAAAATACCCAGAAAGTTATTGTATGGTTAGTTACTCAGAAACTTTCTCGAAACTTACTCGGTAAGTTACTAGTAATATTAGTAAAATAATATTTAGAATTATGATTTTGGTTGCATTTAAACTAGAAGTGGTAAAAGTCTTATCGTATCACTGATAATCACAAATGAAATATATTGAAAAAATTGTTTTTCTATGTTACCTTATACTACTACTTTTTGGGAATGTTAACAGAAACGTTACTGGGAAAATACTTGACTCAGTTAAGTTACCGGTAACGGCACATCACTAGTGCAAACGCTATAATATGCTTAAAATTCAGGTACGCGTGCGATACTAAAATATATGAAACCACCATACTAATCATACAATGAAAATAGTCTGCTTTAACTTATTATAAGAATTAAAATGAGATGCGAACGTACTTGTATGAGCCTTACCTTCATATAAAAAATAGAGAAGTATTTTTTGACTGCTCGTCAAAGAGCCAAAACTACAGATTTTGGGGTTGGTCTCGAAACAAAAGATATTCGTTTTGAAAAGTTCTTCGATCCTCCATAAACTCGTTATAATGATAACATTTCCCACAAAATAGTTTGCCGGATATTTATCCGAATTTACCCTTTGTATGGGAACAGCGATCTTGAAATAAAAAAGCAGGTTTCTGATCCTAGGCACCCTAGGCACTTTATGGAGCTCAACCCTATACCAGCCGACTTGTAAGCCACAATAGTTTTGTTAACACAATACCACTTAAAGGCGCACCAAAATCCTCCCGGCTCCAACTGTGGCGCAGCAGACATCCACCCCTCCTGATTTCATTCAACCATAGGAGGGTAACATAATTTTAAAAAAAAATCTTTAATTTCTTTTGTGATTATGGTGATCCGATAAGACTTCTACCACTTCTCTAGTTTAAATGCAACCAAAATTATAATTCTAAATATTTTTTTCCTAATATTACTAGTAACTTACCGAGAAAGTTTCTGAGTATCTTACCATACAGCAACTTTCCTAGTAACTTACTGAGTAAGTTTCGAGAAAGTAACTGAGTAGCTTACCATACAGTAACTTTCTGGATATTTTTTCTATGTTACTATCAAGTTATTTAGTAAATTTCTTGACAAGTTTCTGTTTGGGAATATAAATAGTAAGTTTACTCTCCTCTCTCTCTCTCTCTGTTTGTCGTCAATTTGTTTCTTTCTTGAATATATGTTGGCGATGTAAGTGGCTGGGATACATAGTATTTTTATTACGACGAAACTATAAAGTTTTGCTATGGAACCCTAGGAATCGAAACAATGATGGGTTGCTAGCCGCATCACCCATGAACATGGTTCGCATTTTAGCCCATTGCCTTGATCGGCTTCGTAAAAAAAATATATTTTTTACTGATAAGAGAATAAACGTCACAAAATAATGTCACTTGACATTGATCATATCCATTTTCAACGTGATTTTAGATGTAATATGGCAGAAAAACCGATAATATGAGCGCTATTTGACTCCAAGAAACTCTGACGTCACGCCGTGCTATTTCATTCAAATCCCATAGACGATGTTTGTTTTGACGTTTAGAAAAAAGTTTCTAATTGGACTTGTTGGAAACTACCGGATTATATGTTGAAAAAAGTCATGCCAATATATTAGTATCCTCATACATATAAGGAGAGTACATTTATTTAACTGCTCAAACAATAGCCAAATTTACAGATTACGGGGTTGGTCCCGAAACAAAAAATATTCGTATTGACGAGTTCTTAAATACCCCGTCAACTTGTTATAACATTTCCCACAAAATAATATGCCGGGTATTTATCGGAATCTACCCGTTGTATGGGAATAACATACGAATTAACACGTCTTAGTTTACATGTTTTGTTGGCAAGTGTTTGTCCACCTGATTATATGTTAAAATAAGCAAAAAGACATCAAATGCGATGTCTTTATATGAGCACCATCATACGTATAAGTAGAGTAGATTTTTATGACTGCTCATCAAACAGCTAAAACTACTGATTTCAGGGTTAGTCTCCGAACAAAATATATTTGCATTGATGATTTCTTTGATCCCTTATCAACTTGTTATAATATTTCCCTCAAAAAATATGCAGCGTAAATTGACAGGTGTTAGTTTTTATTTATTTTTTAGACCCAATTATATGTTATAATAAGCAAACAGAAATGTAATAAGATGAAATCTGTATATTTAATATACACAGCATTAGGGATTTTAATCTTTGATATTTATTCTATGTCAATATATGTCATTTAATAATACATAGCATAACCATTTCACACATTCATACACAAAGTTAGTAGACTCCCACTCATTTTTAAATAAATATCCCAATCTACCCACCCATACTAGTAGATACAGGTATTTACCTGGTGCGCATCGGGTAAATACCCAACCTTGGGTAAATATACGGGTGGATGCCCATCGCTAGTAATGGTAAAAATAAAAAAAATACTTGCGAAATGAACTGCAGTCTTGCAGATTTTTAATGTGACAATTTTCATTTAATTTGTTTTTTATCTTATATTTTCTTAATGCTTTACTTAATTGAAAGTAAAATGGAGTTGAAATATAGTACTGTATGTATTATATGTGGATGCTTTCCGGACACTAAAACAGTGATAGTGAAAAAAAAAAGTACTGTTGAAATTTGTGGAATCCAGCCTAATTAGAAACGATGGAAAAGTAGCGTATTTCAAAGGACCAATGCGAAATTAAGTTGCATTAAACATGTAGGAATACCTACAATAATCATCATCTATCCACAGCGGTAATCAGAGCCCGGGGTCCGCTACCAAATTTTTTTGAAATGGCTGACAAACATTTTTTTTAGTTTCGAAAAATTTCAAAAACCTTAATCGTCAAGAAAATGCTTTATAATTTTCAAACCATCTCACAAAATTTCACTAGAATCTGTTGAGAAATGCGACCTGTAGGTGAGAACAGGCGGACAGACAAACTGACAGAGGGACAAAAGCGTTTTTGTTAATTTCGAAACTGAGACGCTTCATTTGCTCGGTCAATAAAATATAGTATCATTGTGATAGTATCGCATAACACAAGTTTGAAAACTTACTTTGGGGATAGCTCAGTCTATACAGGGTGGAATTGAATTCGTTGGCATCCTTTTAAGTATCTATTATACCTATGGTACAAAGTATTTAAAGACTAATAAAACGTCAATCAAAAGTGGTCATTATCGTATTAAAGAAATCCTCTAAAAAGGCGTTACACTCTTTGATAGATACCATTACTGCAATTATAAATAAATAAAAAAATCTAATCGTCATAAAACTTACAAAAAAATTAATTATTTATAATAGTATCAATTTCGTCGCACCGTACACCGTACACCGTTTGAAGTAGGAACGCATGTTAGTGTACTAACATGCGTTCCTACTTCAAACGTAACCTTGAATAACTTACCATTCTCAAGCGTTCGTGTGACCCCACCAGTCCCCACTCGATTTTAAACCTTATTCACGTACCTACTCACGGCCGCCCGCGCCCGCTCAGTTGCTCAGTTGTGTCCGTGGCTGTGTGCGGCGGGTTCTATGGCCTCACGGCTCGTAAGTATACACAATACGTGCGCGCGTCTCAAGTGTTTTGATACTTTGGTAATTTTTCTTACTTTTCAATTACAACATTAATTACAGTGTTGTTGCTGTACAAAATATCCTTTATGGGAGTATGTTAATAAGTTAAATTAATGCTACTTATTTCAATTGCACCCTGTATAATTTGTCCTTATAAATTTATAACTGCAAGTGTTTCTTTGCCTACAACATTACATAACTTTCACCTACTACAAATGTCATCCCATGTAGGAATGTGTGAACCCTATTGTTCGTCACAAGTAATAATACTAGGCACCACCACACCGTGTACCACCACACGCACTATGCCGTAATAACGATAAACGACGTTATCTCTAGCTAGTTAGGCACAGTTGAGTAAACCGTTTGTTAGCAATAGTTTGTAAGTAATAGCAGTTCGTATTTATGAAAGTGATTATGTCACGAACTTCTTACGGAGTAACATATATTTAAGTACCTAATATGAGCCTGTATTCCGTTATTTGACATAAGTTAGGATTTAGATTTAGATTTAGTAGTCTAGAGTGTGCGAAAACATAACCCTCGCACCGGACACGTTGCCGTCGTCCTTCGCGCGCCGTCGATCATTTGTCTACTTTAAGGGCAAACATGTTTTTTGTGTTTTATACTTATTTTGTTGATGAAAGTGACACAAACTCAGAATGTCAATCTTTTATGAATTTATGATACTAAATATATAAACTCTAATGATTCTAATTTTCTTTTGAAGCGTATTTTGCTTGGAAAATCAAAATAATTAAAATAAATAAGAATACCTGGACTAATGTGACACAAATGAATACAAGGGGTATATTTAGTTGTTACTGATATGTTGTATTATTTTTTTCAACACTAATTATCTTTTTGCCCGTTTTGGTACAGTTTTTATACATGGGCCCTTAGCCAGTTTGCAGTGGACAAAGGGTGACACAAATAGGTTTGCACACTAGTCTGGCTACGTTTGATACAATACTATTCCATTTTACAACTTTAAATCAAGTCGATTCAGTATGGAATTAAATAAAACAGTCACAATCAATAAATTTCCCGAAACGCAGACCCCGAAAGTGACACAAATCGAAATAATAAGCTCTTTAGATACGACTATTCAGAGGCAAGAAATAAGCACATCTAGAGTTCTTGTAAGTTATACCCTTAAAATTAACTAGCGCTACCGGACTATATAAAAAGTTCCTATTAGTAGGTGCATTTATTTAAAAAATCGAAATTTTGATTTAATTTTTTTGAAAATTTTATCATTGAATGAACTTTTTGTAGAACGTGCGCTTGCTTGCTATAGAAGTATGACAAAAATAAATCATATAAACAAGTAACGATTTTTTAGAAATAGTTTTTTTTATACGTGTATTAACAAAGCTAACCGAGCTGTGACAGTTAAATATTACTATTAGATTTTTCATCTGGAGGCTGTACTTAATTCAAGTTTATTTGCCAGGTTAATTGAAAAAACATAACTTTTGAACTGCTGAACGGATTTCCATCAAACATAACTACTAACTTTGCTTTCACTAAAAAAAAAACGCCGAAATCGATACATGCGTTCCGCTTCCGCAACTTAGCTTATAACACCGTACTTTTTCAGCGGGGGTTAAAAATAGTTTGAACCAAACTGTTAACTTGAACGTGAATTCACTCACAACCCCGTATCTCGATAACGGGGTATATTGGAAGATTCTGGAACTGGCCACTTACAATACAACGCTTTAGTAGTGAGATTATCATTTGTTTTTCAGAGTGGCGTATTTTAGAAAACTGGACTCATTTTACCACGTAAAATTTTTGCTCTACGATTTTCGATGTGGCTTGAGCATGCTTCAGCTAACAAGAGAGTTGCCAGAGACTTCAATTGGCATTTGGTGATGAAACCCCATGTCACAGAACTGAGTATTTGTAGTTCGGAGAATTTAGACGTGGACGTGATCATCTCCGTGACGATGTATGTGAAAGTCGGCTGGCAACTGCGGTTACAGAATCCAATATTGATACCGTACGACAACTAATTTAAACTGACAAAAACCACTTGTCAGCAAATTATACTGTATTAGGCATTGGAATGAACCAGTGCAAATCATTTTGCATGTGCATCTGAAGGTTCGGAAACTTTGCATTCGATCGCATGATTTAACGAAAGCAGGGCCGGATTTAGAGGTCTGGAGACCTCTGGGCAAAACAGAAATGGAGGCCACCTGGCCACAAATTACTTCCAAATAAAAATATCAATTTATTTCAGTCAAGTTTTTTAATAATTTATTGTGTAACCAAATAGATTCCTTTTATATTTAATTAACATATTAATTTGTAATCGGAAACAAAAATTATCTGAAATTACATTTTAGCTTTAATAAACGGAACCTTCCGAGCTATTTTTTGCTTTGCTTTTTTCGAAGTCTATTGTGGAGGCCCCGGGGCTATGGCCCCGGTTGGCTTCCTCTAAATACGGCCCTAAGCGGAAAGTTATGGAGGTGAGCTACCCAAAGTCTGTAAATATGCCTTAGTGGAAATCACATGGAAGAATAAGAAATCAGTCTTTAAATGAAAAATGGTTTAGCCGTTCAGAAGTTATTAGGGGTGAAAGCTTGAAAGTCGAGGGTTTTTATATTTTGCCTGGCAAATAAATACTACATATTATTCTCTACTCGAGTTGTAACTTAGGAGAACCTTTTTCGTTTGTTCAAAATATGTATACAGTACCTAGCCGACAAGCTTCACACCTTGTTTTTTTTTCACTATTATGGCCATAAAAATCTATTAATCGATGAGGTACTTGGAAAATTGTTAAAATTAAATATTTTTCAGCAATCATGGCAACCACAACCAGATCGGACGGGAGATGGCTACGGGAGATCGAACTATTACGATACGAGTTATTTGGGATCTAGGGACAATGATAATGGAGTATATACTGACAGATCGTACGGCTTGTCACGACGAACAGATGTTCCGCGTAATTATGACCGTACACAAGCACCGGACCCTGCGACGGCCTGGAGCCGATCGCAAGCACCCGATACCGCGGCGTCCTGGAGTCGATCGCAAGATCCCGATCCCGCGTCAGCTTGGAGCCGATCGCAAGACCCCGATCCCTCGTCAGCTTGGAGTCGATCGCAAGACCCGGATCCCTCGTCAGCTTGGAGTCGATCGCAAGATCCCGATCCCGCGTCGGCTTGGAGCCGATCGCAAGACCCCGATCCCGCGTCGGCTAGGAGTCGATCGCAAGACCCTGATCCCGCGTCGGCTTGGAGTCGATCGCAGGACTCCGATCCTGCGTCGGCCTGGAGCCGATCGCAAGAAGCTGATGCCTCGCCCTCAAGTAACCAATTCGGTAACAATTACGACCTGTACGATCCTATAACCAAACAACGCACTACCGCTGAACGGAATTGTACAGCCCCTGGATGTTGCACACCAAAATGTTTCGCAGAAAAGGGCAGCAGAGTTAGTAACTATTTTATATTTTTCATAAGTAGTTAATTTTTACTTAGAGTTTCTAGGCATTCAAGATGGCTCAAAGTTAATATTGGTATTTTTTACCATTTCTTGTTTCATTATATAGTTTGAGCACTTTTTCATATTTTGTTTGCAAAATCACTTAAATATAATAATAGACATAAATTTCATCGTACTAAATCATGCCATTTTAAAAGGCCTAAATATTCGAAATAAAAAAAAAAGTAACTAACCACCTACCAATAGTTTTAGCCAAAGAAAGGTGGATGGAATATAAAATCCATATGGTTAGTAAAGATATTACCTATATGACTGTATTGAGACGAGATTTAATTAGTTATTTTATCGTTTTAGGGAATCCCCGGCTTGCCTGGGCCTCCAGGTCCTAAAGGTTTGCAGGGGCATGAAGGTAATGTAGGGCGCGAAGGCATGAAAGGTCAAAAAGGACAAACAGGACATCAAGGACCCCGCGGTCCTAAAGGTGAAAAGGGTAAACCTGGTGAAAGAGGGTTTGATGGATCAAACGGACCACCGGGTCCTCAAGGTGAATTTGGAATTCCTGGTCGGCCAGGTATCGACGGATGCAATGGTACTGACGTAAGTAATCAATATTATTATTTGACAACAGATTTTAATCTCAATCATTCGATTTCGTTTTAAATAAGGTCATTTTTTGTAAAAAAATGGTGTATAGTTATAAGAATATAATTAGTGTAAACATTTTGCATTACTTTAAAACAGGGTGAACCCGGCATACAAGGCCCCCGTGGTTTACAAGGTCCCCGTGGTATTCCGGGACTGAGAGGTGACAAGGGTGATAAAGGAGAACCAGCGTCTATTGGGCGATATCCAAAAGGTCAAAAAGGTGAACCCGGAGACAATGGACTGAATGGGAGAGAAGGTCCGATGGGACCGCCTGGGCGTGATGGACTGAAAGGACCAAAAGGAGATATGGGACCAATAGTGAGTACTTTTTTCGCGTGTGTAAATAGCAACAAATTTTACCTCTAATAGATTCCTCGCGCTATTGATAGGCATAGCTAAAGATTGCCATTTAATGATGAAAACCGGGACTGATAGCTTAATGTGACTTCCAAAGCCCGGAAGAGCACCAATCAACTGTAAAAATCTTGTCCGGGGTTGCTCGAGCATCTCAATAGTAAATTTAAATGTGTTTATTTGACTATAGTACCTTGATTTTGATTTTGAAACAGGGTTAAAAAATATTTTGCAATTAAACATCAATTTCGTCTGAACTTTGCATACACTGACTATTAATTTTTAAGAAATATTAACTTGTCGGGTCACGCTTAAAATAGAGTTCCGAAATTAGGTACATGTTACAGCATGGGGATTTTAATTTTTATATTTTATTATGTTTACTACCCATTACTACAAACGTTGTTTACTGCACAGTATAATATAAAAGGATGACAATGCAACATAATAATGTCATTAGAGTTGTATGATGATGGAACCGCTATAAGAACTAAGTAATTAAACGACGAAATGTTATCGTTTTTGGACAAATATATAAAAATACTTTGGTTGCTGTTTCAACAGAATCTTATACAAAAAAAAAATGTATTTAAATACACTGTTGCTATTGGTTGGTATGAATTTACTCGCAGCTTCAGTATGGTATTAATTATTTAAGGAGATTAAAATCTTTGTTAATTTTTCGAGATTTTCAAGATAACATAGAAAATGCGTGATTTTTAGGGTTTACAAGGTTATAAAGGAGATAAAGGTTTCAAAGGTGCCAAAGGTCAATCAATACAAGGTGACAAAGGAGACAGAGGAGATAAAGGTCCTAAAGGACGGGATTGTGAAGCAACGGAATCAGTAATAGATGGCGCACAGAATATTACGTTGATACCGGGAGAACAGGGTGAAAAAGGAGACAAAGGGGACAAGGGAGCCTTTGGAGAAAGAGGTGAGGATGGACTCCCCGGCGAACCCGGCCGAGCGGGCACACCAGGTAGAAAAGGCTCCAAAGGTGTCATAGGAGGCCCTGGCGATCGTGTAAGTCTAATTGATACTTATATGTATATTGCCAAAGTGTTTTTTTTTATCGTTATTAAATTGCCATTTGCTATGATGATAAAGAAATAATTAAATACCGAAAAGAAATCGGTTGAGCAACTGTAAGGCAGGCTTTTTGGAAATAGGGTGTTTCTACATCTATGTTGGTAGAGTATCGCAGCAAGGAACACTTGACGCCATCATAGAAAATGGCGGCACATTTGCATGCCTGTTTTAGCGTAGTAACACACACACCGCCGAAAACGGACGGGCATGTCACACACATTGTCTGCCACTAACGCAGAGCGAGTGATACAGTTAATAGCGGATGTAAAAGACCTGCCTAGAAAATAACCAAGGACGATATACCGGTCTATACAACAGTTGGGTTATGTTTTTATTCAGTATAGATTTCTCGCATTGTAGGGCCGAGTTGGACCTTTTGGTGACCCTGGTCCAATGGGAAGAAAAGGTGACATGGGGGAAACTGGTATTGCTGGACTTCCTGGGCTTCCTGGTTTGAAAGGTGAACCCGGACGCGATGGTTCTCCAGGTCCAAGGGGTTTAAAGGGTGTAACTGGGGCTCCTGGAGGACGCACCGGATCCCGTGGACCCCCGGGTCCGCAGGGTCCTAGAGGTTATCCAGGTGCACCTGGAGCTAGAGGGGAGGATGGGAGACCAGGTGAGAGAGGAGACACTGGTCCCATGGGACCTACAGGTGGCGCTGGTGAACCCGGAAATCCAGGTATAGAAGGTCCAGCCGGAAGCAAAGGTGACAAAGGAGAGCAAGGTCAGATGGGAATACCGGGATCTGTTGGACCCCGAGGATACGATGGTCCACAAGGACCTCAAGGACCTATGGGACCCAAGGGAGACGACGGATTCTCTATTAAGGTAAGTGTACTTTAACCTTTCTTTGTATATAAAACACAAATCAACGCTTTTTTTACCGATTATTGAGAACTAGCTGAAGCCCACACACTTGCCCGTGTGGTAAAATTTTTGTCAATCCTCACATTTTTCCTCTGTTTAGCCGTTTTGAGCTGAGTTTTATACAAACTTTCACCCCCTATTTTTTGAAAATAGTAATACAGTCAACTTTTGTTTTGAACGTGAGCACATTTCATTTTTAGGGTTCCGTACCCAAAGGGTAAAAATGGGACTCTATTACTAAGACTCCGCTGTCCGTCTGTCCATCCGTCTGTTTGTGTGACAGCAGGCTTGTATCTCATGAACCTTGATAGCAAGACTATAACAAAAAATACTAAAAACAAAAAAAATATTTAAGCTCCCATACAACATACGTGATTTTTTTATAGATACTGATACGAAACTATTTTAAACCCAAAAAATATTACTTAAAAATTACTGAAATTATAAAATACAAGTTGCGTTGTTTTACTTTTAAGGGTCAAAAAGGCAACAGCGGTTTGCACGGATACGCAGGCCAGAAAGGTCAAAAGGGAGAACAGGGCTATCCGGGTATAAGAGGAGTTCCTGGAGACTCAAAACTTGGTAGACCTGGTATGCCAGGTGCTGTTGGAAGTAAGGGCGACAAAGGAGAACGCGGAATACCTGGAAACGACGGTCGGCCTGGTGGCCCAGGCCCAAAGGGTGATATCGGTGGACGTTGTAATCAGTGTTTCCCAGGGCAGCCAGGGCAACCGGGGCTGCGCGGATTGGACGGACCGATGGGACCGCAAGGGGAGAGAGGTCCGCCCGGACCTCCCGGTGTGCCTGGCGAGCGAGGTGCAGATGGCTTAGATGGCCGACCTGGAGAACAAGGTCCAGCGGTAAGCATTACGGTTTAAGTACTAACTTTGACAAGAGTGTGCAAACGGGGAATAAAAGTGTTCCTCCAGAGTATTGTAGTCATCCACTGCTACTGATTAAGTACCATCTTATCTTGATTTTGGGGCCACATTTGGAAACATGTCGAACCTTTGGGTTATATTGTACTTGTATCTTCTGAAAAAGGACTGCATAAGCTTCAGAATATCAGCTGGTGCGTAGTCCTCTTACTTAGAATATGCTGATCAAGAGGTCCGTCCGTACGCTTGCTTGAGTGGCAGCTACACAAAATGTGTCTCTTTTCTCCTCTAGTTCCTCACATGCCCGACATTTTGGACACTCAACAAGTCTCATTTTGAAGAGATGACTGCGCTTGTGAAAGTGTCCGGTTAGTTTTATGAATAAAATATTGTTGTCTTGCTTCACTAAGTTATTTCACATGATATAGGATTATCACATTAATTTGTACCTTTTATTATTATTAGAGCCGTTATGTATCCCACTACTGGATAAAGGCCTTCCTCCATTTTTCCATTCAGTCCTATCTTGTGTAAGCGTGATGAGTTAACGTCTAAGCCCCTGCAAATTCACGATGAATGTGTAGGTTACCTACCCTTAAAATTTGTACAAATCAATAAGTGGAGTGAAAAAAATATTTTTAGCCTCAGCACGTGCCTAGGTTATTAAAAAACATGGTAGGTATATGTATTTTTCCTTTTTCTTGACTAACAAATATTGACCTAGGTACAGCATTTAAATTTTGCAAAGACGTCACGGTATAGAACGATTTGTACAGGAAGGTGACATCACAAAGCCATTCTGTTTTAAGCTTATAGTTTAGATTAGTAGACATACTAGAAATGTGATTCACTGTAGCTATATGGCCAGTGTAAAAATAAATTGATACTTACAGGGTGATCGTGGAGACGGTGGCCCAATAGGAGCCCCAGGGTCTCCTGGAAAAGATGCAATCTGCTCATTTGAACTGGTCAAAGGAGAAAAAGGAGAAAAAGGAGAAATTGGACCCGTAGGGTACCCTGGGCTCAAAGGAGAACAAGG
Source organism: Acrobasis suavella (assembly GCA_943193695.1). NCBI lineage: Eukaryota > Metazoa > Arthropoda > Insecta > Lepidoptera > Pyralidae > Acrobasis > Acrobasis suavella. The sequence continues at coordinate 14,064,285 of OW971929.1, forward strand.
AATAAAGGGTCCGAAGGGAAATGTTGGAAGCATAGGAATGCCTGGACAAAAGGGTGAAATGGGTTTTATGGGATCACCGGGTGCTGATGGCATTCCTGGGGCCCCTGGTAGCCCAGGTAAACCAGGATTTGATGGACGCAGTGTAAAAGGGCAAAAAGGATTAGAAGGAGAGAAAGGATTCAAGGGCGATAAAGGAGATGTAGGGTTAGTTGGTATAAAAGGCGAACCAGGCTCTTGTCCATTAAATTATATCCTGAATACAAAAGGCGACAAGGGTTTACCAGGACCTATTGGACCTCAAGGGCCACCAGGTACGTTCTATTGTTATAAAGTTATTTTTATTGCTCTTATACAAAAGTCAATTTGAATATAGGTACATCAAACAGATAGGTATCATATATATTAAAAGATACGTTAAGGTTAAGATTTTTGCCTCCCTTTTTAGAAAAAACCTCACAATTGCTCCTTATAAATTTTATATCATTTTATAGATAATTGCTTGCTCTACCGGCATCAACTACTAAAAAATTTATTATTGCTTTTGTTTTTGTAAATTAATTAATTATTAAAATTATATCTATAGATATACATTAAGACACAATACGACAGTGCTGCCATCTTTAATTTTGAAACAATGTCAACATGGTTGACGGTCGGCTATTTCAATTACAGAAAGTGACAAGAAAATTGTAATAAATGACTTTATCTATACTTCGAATATTGTTTATAAAGAAGTTTTGTAATAAAGAATAAATAATTTTTATAATTTTGTAAAGTGATAATTATTATCATACTTATTTAGTGCGAATTAGTCGCACGGGTACCGCTAGTTATTATTATTTCAAGCCATCATGTGTCTCATGGCTGGTAAAGGCCTTCCTCCATTTCTTCCCTTCAGACCGGTCCTGTGTTACTACTTCCATTGCTTATCGAATTCGTAAAAGGCGACTAAAGGATACCTACATTCATCATGAACACCAAAACAGGCTTCCGATGGGCAGCAGCGTCGGAAGCTAAATCGTGACACAATACTGCGCTCGCCAACCCGCCTGCCAAGCGTGGCGAGTATGGCAAAAACCCCCCCAATGGAGGTACAAAATATGACCAGGCCCCCAGTCCCCGGCAGCCCCGCTATTCCTGGCTCCGGTAGCGGTCATGGTAACGGCGGGGCAGGGGGTGCTAAGAATCTCCGGCAGAGATCCGGCTACCACTCCCGTCGACGACTGGCCCTGGTAACACACAACGTCCGCACATTGAGGACTGACGAGAAACTAGCTGAGGTGGAAGAAGAAATGAGTAGGTTACGGTGGGACATTGTGGGGTTGTCTGAAGTCTGAAGAGAGGGCGAGGGAACGACAACCCTAAAGTCTGGTAACCTACTCTATCACCGGAAAGGAGATAAAAAGAAATCCCAGCATGGTGTCGGGTTTCTCGTCCACAAGTCCCTCATTAACAACGTCACAACCATCGAGAGTGTTTCAATCAGGGTAATATACCTAATACTCAGAGTATCTAAAAGATACTCGCTGAAGGTCATACAGGTATATATGCCAACTGAGGATCACTCCGATGAAGAGGTGGATGAAGTGTATGAGGACATCAGTAGGGCCATACATACTTCTGAAACCTATTTTACGGTTGTTATGGGGGATTTCAACGCAAAACTGGGCAGGCGAGGCGATGGAGAGCTTAGGCTGGGAAACTTCGGATACGGAGTGCGAAATAACAGGGGACGTAGGCTGGCTGATTTTTTGAAGCAAGAGGGACTCTTTGCGATGAACTCTTTCTTCAAGAAGCCGCCGTAAAGAAAGTGGACCTGGATAGGTCCAGCAAAGAAGAACCAGCCCCCTGTTAAGAACGAAATCGACTTCATCCTAACGACGAAGAGACGAATATTCAACGATGCTCAGTGATCATTCGGATCAAAACCGGGAGCGATCACCGAATATTAAAAGGCATCGTGAATATTGATCTCAAAGTCGAAAGGTCGCGGCTGATGAAGTCGACGCTATATACCTCAGTTTCTCAACCCAGCGAACAAATGGCTAAAGACTTAAGAGCCAAGCTGACCCGACACTATACCGAAGATATCCCGGACATCAGCCTGTACGAGATTAGGATGGCCCTTAAACAGCTTAAAAATAACAAGGCGCCGGGCGAGGATGGAATAACAGCAGAGCTTCTGAAAGCGGGCGGAACGCCGGTACTGAAAGTCCTTCAGAGGCTCTTTAATTCCGTTCTGCTCGAGGGCGTAACGCCAGAAGCGTGGAACAGGGGCGTGGTGGTCCTGTTCTTCAAAAAGGGAGATAACACTCTATTGAAGAACTATAGGCCTATCACGCTTCTGAGTCACGTATATAAGTTGTTTTCAGGGGTCATCACAAATCGTCTCGCAAACAGGTTTGATGCGTTCCATCCTCCCGAACAAGCCGGTTTCCGTAAAGGCTTTAGCACCACGGACCACATTCACACGCTGCGGCAGGTTATAGAGAAGACGAGGGAGTATAACCGGCCGTGATGCTTAGGGTTCGTGGACTATGAAAAAGCCTTCGATTCGATCGAAACATGGGCCGTGCTTCAGTTTCTCCAGCGATGCCGTATTGACTATCGGTATATCGAAGTGTTGAAGTGCTTATACAGTAACGCCACTATGTCAGTCCGAGTACAGGAGCAGTGCACGAGGGCTATTCCACTGCTAAGAGGTGTAAGACAGGGAGACGTTATATCTCCGAAACTGTTCACCGTTGCACTAGAAGATGCCTTCAAGCTTCTGGAATGGGAAGGATTTGGCATCAACATTAAATTAATGGCGAGTATATCACTCACCTTCGATTTGCCGACGATATCGTTGTCATGGCAGAATCGATGGAAGACTTAAGTTCTGTGCTCGGAGACCTAAATCGAGTTTCCCAACAGGTGGGCCTAAAAATGAACATGGATAAAACGAAAGTAATGTCCACGTCGCGCCCCTACCTGTATTTGTTGGGAGCTCCGCACTCGAAGTTGTAGACGAGTATATCTACCTGGGTCAACTGATCCAGGCAGGAAGTTCCAGCTTCGAGGAAGAGGTCTTTCGACGAATTCGACTCGGTTGGGCAGCGTTCGGGAAGCTACGCAGTGTCTTCTCGTCCAAAATACCTCAGTGCCTCAAGACGAAAGTGTTTAATCAATGTGTGTTACCAGTGATGGATTTATGGCTCTGAAACGTGGTCCCTTACTATGGGTCTCATAAGAAGGCTCAAGCCCAGAGGATTAGTTCGTTAAAGTGGCAGTGGGCGCGACACATAGCGCGACGAACCGATGGCCAATGGGGCAAAAAGGTTCTCGAATGGCGACCACGTACAGGCAAGCGAAGCGTAGGACATCCACCCACAAGGTGGTCTGACGCTGGATGCAGGCCGCTCTAGATCGGTCATTTTGGAAATCGTTGGGAGAGGCCTATGTCCTGCAGTGGACGTTGTGCGGCTGAAATGATGATGATGATGATGATGATGCTTATCGAATTCATCAATTTATATATTTTCGTAGATATTATGTGTCTATATTATTCAATAAAAGGTAGCGCCAACATACTCTGCTATTTGTGTTAGAATTTATAGTTGCCTGTAATACCGATATTTAAACATCGATATTTAATAAACTTTCTTTATTATACAGATATTTAATAAATTTTAATTATATTTTTTTCCACAGGAGAAACTGGTCCAAAGGGAGACAAAGGAGAACCTGGACCGCATGGACTTAAAGGAAATATGGGTTTACCAGGATTAGCTGGCCCCGTCGGTCCACGAGGATTGCCTGGCATGAGAGGAGATAAAGGTGATATGGGACCGAAAGGTATCGCCGGAACTACAGGTAGTACCGGCCCACGAGGATTCCCAGGAATACCAGGATTACGAGGTGACAAAGGTGAAACTGGACTAGCAATGCCCGGACCTCCTGGACCACCCGGACTTGTGGGAGCCCCAGGGGAACCAGGCTTAAGAGGATCTGACGGTATACCTGGAAAAAATGGTCCACCAGGTTTACCTGGTTTAAGAGGCGATAAAGGTGAAATGGGTTTACCGGGACCAATGGGCCCCCCTGGCAGACAAGGAGATAAAGGAGAACCAGGACCAATAGGATCAATAGGCGCACCCGGGAGACCTGGTTTGCCAGGAAGAGAAGGGCAAAAGGGACAATATGGACTCCCAGGAAAAACGGGTAAACCCGGAGTTGTAGGATTACCAGGTCCAAAGGGAGATAAAGGCAGACCTGGAGCTGAAGGACAAAAAGGTTTTCCTGGTCCTCGAGGAAAAGCAGGAATACCAGGTATTCCAGGCTCAATTGGATCACCTGGTTATAAAGGAACAAAAGGAGCACAAGGTTTTCCAGGTCTGAATGGTAACCCAGGTATTGATGGTCAACCTGGAGCACCTGGAGCACTGGGACCTAAAGGTGACCAAGGACCTGCTGGTCCCCCAGGAGTACCAGGTCTCCGTGGATTTGACGGTGAAAAGGGGGATAAAGGTGAAATAGGCTTTACCGGACCTAAAGGTGAACCAGGATTTGCTGCTGACAAGGGTGACAAAGGTAATCCAGGTCCTCCCGGTAGAAATGGAATGCCCGGCTTAAATGGTCTAGATGGAGAAAAAGGTGACAGAGGAGAACAAGGATTGCCTGGTTTAGGATACCGAGGTCCCCCCGGTGTTAAAGGTGATCGAGGACTACCTGGAGCTGAGGGAATGCCTGGTATGCCTGGAGATAAAGGTTTTCCTGGATACTCAGGACGGCCTGGAGAAAAAGGCGACAGAGGCATACCTGGTTTAGATGGAGCACCAGGCTTGCCCGGAATGGAAGGTGCTCCTGGAGCTGATGGTCTACCAGGTTTAGTCGGATTACAAGGAGCAAAGGGTGAAAAGGGTAATGAAGGTATTGCTGGCCGTGATGGTCTCTCTGGATTAAAAGGAGAAAGAGGGCCACAAGGATTTGTAGGTCCAAAGGGTAATATAGGATTCCCTGGCCCGAAAGGAGACCAAGGGCCACCATGTCAACAAATTAAAGGAATAAAAGGCGATACAGGTGCACCAGGTTATCCAGGAGAAAAGGGCCAAAAAGGCGATATAGGACCAATAGGTCAGCCAGGAATAAGTGGTGACAAAGGAGATAAGGGTGACTTAGGATTCCCTGGTCCAATAGGTCCTATGGGTGCGCCTGGTGATAAAGGTAATATATTGTTTTGTGAACTTAGCTTATTATGAAAGAGGTATGTTAACGTTGCCATCATAAATTTATGTTAATTTATTTGCAGGAGAGGCTGGCCCAGTTGGTCCGAGTGGCACACCGGGTAGATCAACTGTATGCGAAAAAGGAATTCAAGGTGCTCCAGGCAAAAATGGTCGACCAGGAATGCCAGGTGCGCCAGGGCCTATGGGCGAAATAGGTTTACCAGGACTTCCGGGACTTGCTGGTGATCCCGGTGCACCAGGGTATCCAGGTCAGCCAGGAGAAAGAGGTGAGAAAGGAAATGAAGGAGTAGCTGGACCACCAGGCCGTGACGGAAATCCTGGGAGACCCGGACCACAAGGAATTCCTGGTGTAAAGGGTGACAAAGGAGATCAAGGACCCACAGGTGTCGGTTTGCCTGGCCCACAAGGAGAAAGAGGATATCCTGGTATCCCCGGTGATGTAGGTCAAAAAGGCGACAAAGGTGAAATTGGAATGCAGGGTCGCCAGGGACAGCCTGGTCCTATGGGTTTACAAGGTGTTAAAGGTGAAAGGGGACTTGTTGGTGCTATGGGATTCCCTGGAGCAATAGGCCAAAAAGGAGACAAAGGTGAACGTGCTCTTGTAGTTTATGGAGCTAAAGGAGATCGCGGGCCACCCGGTCCACCAGGATTTACTGGACCTCCGGGACAGGATTGCATTCCTGGTCTTCCGTGCATAGATGGTACTCCGGGTGACAAAGGAGATAAAGGCGAACCTGGACCGATGGGACAACCAGGTCCAATGGGTCCCATGGGAAGAGATGGCTTACAAGGTGAAAGAGGAGAGACTGGTCAAATAGGATTACCAGGACCACAAGGAATTCCTGGCGCTTCTTGTGTGAAAACGGATATTTTAGCAGGAGACTTACTTGTGCGTCACAGTCAAACCGCCCAAATTCCAACATGCGAGCCTGGCCACGTAAAATTATGGGAAGGTTACTCCTTGCTGTACGTTGATGGCAATGAAAAAGCACACAATCAAGACTTAGGACAGGCAGGTTCTTGTGTTAGAAAGTTTAGCACGATGCCTTTCTTGTTCTGCGACCTCAACAATGTTTGCCATTATTCTAGTCGAAACGATCGAAGTTATTGGTTGTCTACAAGCGAAGCGCTACCAATGATGCCAGTGGAAAGTAACGAGATTATGAGGCATATTTCAAGATGTGTAGTATGTGAAGTACCAGCTAATGTGATAGCGTTACATAGCCAGACTCAGGACGTGCCAGATTGCCCTTACGGCTGGTCCGAGCTATGGATTGGATACAGCTTTGCGATGGTAAGGATTTTTTTAAATATTTTGTTGTATTTATTTTATTTTGTTGTGTCAGTTGTATGTATATGAATAATTTATGGCTTCAATTAAATTGTATGTAAGTAAGTAACATACAATTATATTGTATAAAACATGCACTGTGTACAAGGCCTTAAGTTACTAATAACACGAGTTAACGAACTAGCTAATAACTTATTTTAGACACGTGAACATAATACATCGTTAAAATTTCAGCATACGGGTGCTGGTGGCCAAGGCGGCGGTCAAGCCCTGGCTAGTCCTGGTTCCTGCTTGCAAGACTTCCGTGCATCACCGTTTATAGAGTGCAACGGTGAGGGTGGCACTTGTCATCACTTCGCTAACAAGCTCAGCTTTTGGCTAACCACGATAGAAGACAGAGACCAGTTTGCAGTTCCACATCGAATAACCCTCAAATCCGGAGACGTCACTACACATGTATCGCGATGTTCTGTTTGCATCAAGAAAACATAGCACTCGTTCGCGGAAATGTAGTGATTTCTAAGTACCTACCTTAATGATGGCCGGATAATGCAACATTTTGATAATATTCTGGCCTTTTTACTGTTATCCATCGCATGTCATAACTTATTATATTACTTATGCATTTAATTAATTAAACTTTCAATCGTTCCTGAATATTTGCCATAATAGCAACATACTGTAATTAAAATGCCAAAGCCCGTACGATATTTTATTTAAATAGGTGTAGTAGCTATCCCTAGTTTATTTAAACTTTCCTTACGTCATAATGTGATTTTTTTTGTTTCTTTATGTAATATACTTATAAAATAGCTAAACGTTTTTTCTAAATGTATGGTATTATTATAACTATTAATATTAGTTATTTTCAAAATTGTAAGTCACTAGTCACAGTCACTACTTTTGAAATATGTGGTTTTTCTATTTTGTTCAATGTACTTATAATGTTTATACAAATTCTAAGTCAACAAAAATATAGGTACCTTCATCCAATATTACAGAAAGTTTACCTGTTTAAGTACAGTGGACAGCTAATTAAGCTTTGCAATGTCGAACAAGATCCTTCGAAAAGGTCCGCGTAGTGGTGTTACGCTTCATGAGCTGTCCCTTTACTTAAATTGATTGCAAAACATGTTTGGGTAGTGAAATAAGTGTGAGAAAGAACACTGCCATTGTAGATAGAATAATGATAATGATATGATAGGAAACATACATATGTAAAAAATAAAATAAATATACAAAACAAGATTCGTTTAATTCTTTTCCTTCTGCCTCTGTTATCGCTAATAAAAAAATAAAAAAACTATGTGTGTGTCGGGCCACGCTCATGCTTCGGCCGCACTTGTGCCTATCTGGCACTAATCTTCTCTTTAACATGTGTGTTAACAATAACATAATGCATTTATTGAAACCTAAAAAGAAACCTAGAAAGAAAAAGCTAAAAATTTTAATACTATTTTGTCGTTCCACTCCATTTTTACGCATAAACAACCGTGGCACCGTGTCGCACAGCACGCGTCCGAACAAGTTGAAAACAAATGTCAAAATGAACACAACGCGAGTGCGACCACGCAGAGCGAATTGTTAGCGTGCATAAATCCTTTGATGTCCCTGTGTTTCACCAAAGTAGTAAAAAAATTTAAATCTGTCTCCATTGTACCTTCGCCCAGTCTCCTTACTTCTCCTAATCCCACTATGCCCCATTTTATGATATCTAATGCATTTTCTAATTTTATCTACACCCATGTTATAAATCCTCTATAAAAGTTTCTGAAGCAGTTAGCTCATTATTATACATTAAAACACCCAGTGTCATAGTAACCATTATATCACCCAAGCGAGTGTTATAATGTTGTACTAATTTTCATTATGCAACGCAAACTCAATCCTTTCCTTACTCATCAAACAGCCACATATTATGAATTTCAAAAAAAGAACATTGTCGTGTACGTACCGTCCACCACCACAGCTCCATTATTTAAAAAAAAGAACTTATTGGTTATTCGAATTTACGTCGTATCCCGCCATTTTCGTTCGACATTTACTAATATCAAACAAAAATAATTTGTATTCCAATAATTGTACGATCCAAAATTTAAATAATTATTACAATAAATAATTTCATTAATGCCTATACATGCACAGTTAGTTTGCATTAGATACTCAACAATTAAACTTACTAGAAATTCACATAGAGTTCTTACAACACTGTACGCCCTATGTATTATGAACCTTTTATAGAGGATTCATATCATGGGTGTAGATAAAGTCTTGTATGCAACTGTAATAATTAGGTATTAAAACACTCATGGGATACTATTATCACACTTGGCTTCGCCTCGTGTGATAAACCCACATTCGTGTTTTAATACCCCTTATTTTATATACCAGTTGCATAAATAATTAAAATAGGTCTTTCATATTATACGTCATTATATTGAGTGAATGGGTATCGATTTTAGCTTTAGCTTGTGTCGTCTGACGGTTATTAGATCTCGTCGGAGATTTTTAGCACCCCTGATTCCAGAGTCAACCGTGGCGCCGTCATCACCAGGTTTGTCCCTGGAGCCACCGGGGCCACTTAGGGCCATACTTGGTTGTCTCACATCATAAAAGGGGGTTTGGGCCGTAATCCACCGCGCTGGTCCAGTGCGGGTTGGCGGGTCGCCAGAGCCTCGTCGGTTATTTAGCAGAGAGCACCACGCGCAGGTAAGCTTGGCTTGATTAAGGAAGATGTTGGTCTCAATCCTTGCCCTCCCTTCATATGAAAAGTCGAAATATTTGTTTTTTATGGAAAGTAGTTCATTATCATGGACTTGCTCCAAAAAGGTTGCTGGTATTTTAAAAGTAACCATGTCTAAAGTCCATCAAAATAAACTATTTTGAGGGTGAATTCAGCCCGTGATAGTGAACAACTTTCCCTAGGAAACCTATGTCGAAATATGAAAAATATTTTTTTGCTTTCCATACAAACTAGGATCAGCTGATCGATCAAATTTTTTATTGGAGGCCAAAAATGATTTTTCATATTTCGATATACGTGGGGCGCACTATAAGTTTCCGGAATGAATATGAAAAAATACTATTAAAGGTACAAAATTAATTTATTGTTTTTCAAAATAATCTCCCTTGGCGTCTATGCACTTTTTCATTCGATGAAACCAGTTTTGAAAACTTTTGTGCCACTCCTCTGTGGTGACCTCTGAAACGTGTTTTTCATACTCCTCGACAGCCTCTTCTGGTGATGAAAATCGTTGACCGCGTAATTGGTTCTTAATTTTTGGGAACAGAAAAAAGTCACAAGGTGCCAGGTCGGGACTGTATGCTGGATGACTCATGAGTTCTACATTTTTCGCCTTCAAAAAGTCGTTTGTCTGTCTGGCCGTGTGAGAACTAGCATTGTCGTGGTGCAGGATGATACGGCGTTTACGGTTATTTTTACGGAGTTCGTCAATAACTTCCGGCAAACAAATGGTCGTGTACCAGTCACTATTCACTGTACGACGATTCTCTAAAGCAACAGTAGCCACGTGTCCAGTTTTATTAAAAAAAGAAGCAATCATCCGCTTAGATGCACTTTTCACGCGCGCCACTTTGGTTGGTTTCGGCTCATCTTGAAAGACCCATACGCTCGATTGCTGCTTTGTTTTGGGATCGTAGCAATAAATCCATGTTTCGTCACCTGTTACTATGTCCCACACCAAATTTGACGCACCTTCGTTGAATCTGGTAAGCATGGCACTGCACCAAGTGACGCGGTCCGTTTTTTGAACCTCGGTCAAGTTGTGTGGGATCCACCGCGAGCACAGCTTTCTCACACCCAAATGTTTGTGTAGGATTAATTGTATTTGACTCATGCCTATTTCTAAGGATGCGCGAATTTCATGGTAGGTCACATGCCTGTCTGTTTCAATCATACGGCGCACAGCATCGATGTTTTTGTTGGTCACAGCGGTGGACGGCCGACCATCGCGAGATTCGTCACTGAGATTGATACGACCACGCTTGAATTCTGCAAACCAGCTATAAACAGTTGTCTTGCATGGTGCTTCATTGCCAAAAGCTGTTTCAAGCCGAGCGATGCTCTGTTGAGCTGTCAAATTACACTTAAAATCGTAGAAAATCATACTACGAAAATTTTCCCGAGTTAAATCCATGTTGATGCAGACACACAATTTTTTAAATGGCACCACAAGGTAAAAACAAAAGCCAGTCAGATGAAACAAACTGCATTCTACAGCCAAAGAGTTCTATTTTCAAATGTTGCAATAAATTTTTAAATATTGTTTATGTAAGTGGCCAGTTCCGGAAACTTATAGTGCGCCCTATGTATATATTCTCTGGGGAAAATTGTTCAGTATCATGGACTGAATTATCCCCTAAAATAGTTTCTGTATATTTTGTAAGACCCTGTATAAAAAAACCCCGTTTTTTGCAATTTCTAAAGCGTAGGAGTCATTATTACAAGCGGCGATCGGGCGCGCACTGAAATTATGATGTGTGTAGAGCCGACCGCGACTCCAACATGCCGCAGCTGCAGGCTGCAAGCCTGCAAGGCAAATTGTGTCGCGTGTGTGAGTTTCAAGAAGCGTCTCAGTTGGTCTCAAAGCAGCTTGGCGTTGAGTTAAATCGCCTAAGCGTGTCTGCGTTTGAAGAGGTGTTTCAACAGCTCTCAAAGTTCTTTGACATGTAGTTTGTTCTTCCAATCAGAGCAACCAAATAAAGACAAAACAAAAGTTCCTTTAAAAAAAAAAGCATTTTAAGACACTCAGTGCCATCTATTGTTTTTTCATCTCATCTACTCAAAAAACGTTGTTTTCATCCCAAAACCTTTGGAACTAAAGTTACTGGTTATTCTCTCGGGACTAAAACGTGAAAAATAGGGATTAAAACCAATTTGAAAACAGAACACGAGTTTAATCTAAGTAGAATCAAAAGAAATGTTGGCAGTCCAGCAAAAAAAGAAGAATTATGTTTTAAAATAAAAATAAATGGCACAGACTTCGTGATTTTTTAAATTTGGAATACATATCGCCTTCAGCATGGATGAATGCAGGTTAAATTTTTTATCTTCGTTGCTTCGGAAAAAGAAATAAGTATAATTAAAAAGCGCAATTTTTCCCTTTGATTCAAGTAATTACAGAAGTTTTAGGTTATTTGTATTGAAATGTAATTATTTATGTAAATGTAAATACTTTTTCGTGAGTTTAAGCCAATAGTGAATAGGTGTCAACTTTACGTATAAAAATAAAAAGATATGAAGGACCACGCAAACAAAGTTATGAGTCAACATTTTATCTTAAGTTGGTGGTCTTCGAAAAAATATTTAAAAAATATTTTTTCGAAGGCCACTAACTTATTATTATTTATTGTATGAAAACGACACCAAACAAAGTTTAGTATCAAATTGTCGGTTGAAGTCTTAGGTATTGTTGGTGTTCTACTGTTCTTTATATTCTGTTTTGTATGTGCTAGTTTTTCTCATAGATGGAGATGAAAAGTAGAGTGTGCTACTCGGGTACGGTAATATTTTTATCTCGGGCGATACACATGAATCCCTCGCTACACTCAGGATTCCACCGTAGAATTACTCGCTCCGCTCGTGATTCAACTGTTAAAATCCTTCGTTTCGCTCTGGATTCAAAGTAGCGCCTCCGCCTTGAAAATATTACCTTAGTCCCTTGTAGCACAATCTACTATTTTGCCGAGTCGTTTATAGCACAATCTACTATTTTGCAATACTTAGTTTTTGCCGAGTCGTTTATAGCGAAAACCCACGGGAACAGTCGTTTTTTCTAGGATGAAAGGAAAGGTTTTTCCCTAGGTCCTTCTTAGTAGTCCTAACTTTGTGTATGCAAATTTTCAAGGAGATTGCTTCAGCAGATAAAGCGTGAAGAGGTAACAAACAAACAAATATACAAAGTCACTTTCACATTCATATATTAGTTGGATTAAGGTAGATGTGCCATATTACGTAAGTGTACAGAATTCCGTAAGTTTTCGGTTTAGACTCAAAGATAAGAAAACTACTAATTGTTTTAAATATAAAATGTATCTATATAATTATCTAAAAAGTATAAACAATAAAGCGTCAATTACACGAGGTCAAAAATAACTGTAAACATTGTCGACACAGTTATGACCTCTCCCGAAGTCCCCGAAGTGAGTCAGCGATAATCCGCCATAACTATAGCCCGTATGCTGCGTAGCCGCAAGATACCGCATGGATTTTCATAAGGGTTTTACGAGTGATAAGTAAGTATTTTCATAACAAAGTGTCGTAATTTTATTTAAGAATCTTAAAACCTACTGATTGATTACCGTTTTAACTTACTTCAGTTAGCTTTTAGTGAGTCAATTGTAAAATTATCTACTGATTGCCGCAATAACCTACACCATAAACCAACCATGTCCATTATTACGTAACGATAACAGAATTGAGGAAAATAAGGGGATTTAGTTTTTATAATTTGCCAGGAACTGAGATGAGATAAGAAAAAACAAAATGCTGTTAAGGGTCTAATGTAAGACATAGTTTCTTGGAATCAAATTACGTTGTTGTCATGTTTTTTTTCTCGTGGTTATACAAAAACTTATGTAAAGTGAAACTCTTTTTTCACATTAAATGTATATGTTTCATACGAGTAATCCTGCAGCCATATGGCATTTTACAGTGTATACCGAAATTACCAGAATTAATTACCGGAATTAACTCGGGAGTCAAATTTTATACCGTAATAACGGACATTTATGGGGTCCAGAAAAATGACGATAAGTCTTATAAAAAATAGTTTAATGCAGTAATATTAGCATCAATCTCTTCTCTGAAAACCTCTCAATACGACTGAACAAATTTCAATTTGCTGAGTTTTACTGTTATACTGGAAATTGCTTGGAAAGACAAGAATGCCTTAATACTCCGTAATTACGTACATTTACCTTAAGTACATTGTTTGTCTTATAAAAATATTAGTGACATCTATTAACAACAGCAGTCAGATGTCGTTGCTTTTAATTTTAATATTATTTCGTACAAGGGACAAGAAGTGGTATTTTTCAACCGTAAAAATCGTACGCTTAGTGACTCCGCGTTTGAAAAATGGCACCACAGATCCCCACGTTTTCGTCACTTTGTAGCTTAGAATTTGTAGTCACTGTCCTCATGGGTTATAATTCTATGGTCCTACCCTCTGTTGTAGTACGCGCCTACACTAGGCGCGTACTGGTGACTTTTTCTCACCGTGACAGTGTTTCTTTCTATTTTGCACTTTCTATTTTTTAGGTTTTCGAAAATTCAACCCTCAAGGGTGTGAATAAGACCTTGAAAGTTTGTATGGGGAAACAAGATTAGTTAAACTATTTTATTTGAAACTTCACAGGAGTAGGTACTCCTATCAATAAATGAGTAAACAAGTGTTTCAGGCTCTTTCAGAATTCAACCCCTAAAAGGTGGAAAACGGGTGACAAATTCTGAAAATCAACATAGGTACCTATCGTTTTTATGGTTTATCGGGTCGCTGATTACGAAAACAACAACTGTTTCACAAAAAAATGCAAACATAAAACAAAATAGACAAGAAATTGCACAAAATTACATCTAAACAATAAAATAATTATTTAAAAATTAAAAAAAAAACAAAGGAAATGAAATGGCAAAACCAAAAGAAATACTTAGGTACTTAGGGTAAAAGCGGGTATTCCCGGTCAGCTGACGACGCAGGTCAGCACACTATCTCACAAAATATTAGGTTTATTGGCACACACATTTGCAAAGATGATGGCGTGATTGTTCCGTGCACGAGGCACAGACTCCCTTTCAGTTCTGACCACGCAGCGCTGAGAATGAGACGCGAGTCTGTTTTGTGGCATTTTTTTATAACTTTTTCGTCGTAGGACATAAGACGTGAGTATCATAATATTAATATATTTTATTTAGGTACTGTTTATAGGAATTTATTTTTATCAATTAGTCATTTGCCTATCCATTTGATTGGATATTTAAAGCAATTTGCACTAAGTTTTTTCTTAAATTATAATAAAACTTAAAAAATCACAGTTGGGTAATGCCGGTCAGCATGACCGGCGTATCCGCAAGTCAGATAAACAAGAAGATAATACTTTTTTACACAAAACAAAAATGTTTCTAATTTTGATCGTTATTTATAATCTTCGACTCATATAAGTAAACATTTATTTTTCTTTTCTCAAAGTTAAACTTTGATAGAGAAAGAAGAACTAAGAGCAAAAAAGAAAAGAAGAAAGAATGCAAATAGACTAAAAATAATTCAGGAGCAGAGACACCGAAGAAAAGGCCGGCGAAAGTTTCTGTAAGAAAGGTGAAAAAAGGGTGCAGCAAGAAAAGAATAATCAAAGTTCGTCGAATTCGGAAATTGAAATGATCGACGTACGGGATGATGATGACATCGACATTGACGATGTGGAAAACAAGTGTTTGCTATGTCATGATTACAGTCGTAACAATGAATTATGGTACAGATGCGTTTGGTGCGGACTTTGGGCTCATGCTGAATGTTCGGGCTGAAAGTCACCCGAAGGCTACACATTAGATTTGTGTAGCTAAAGACCCGACCGGCATTGTGCTCCTTCTGACCGACATTACACGCCTCGGTGACAATAGCGGTCAAACTTCCCTTTTTTTAAATATTTTAATTTTGCTCTATTTATTATACGTATCTATTGATCTCTTTAATGGTTATAATTACAGAATGGTACTTAAAGTTATGTTTTATTAATAGTTACAAAATAAAAAGTAGATTTTTCTATAATTTTTGTTTCATTGTGCTTAGGTGACTGGCAATACCCGTCCTTACCCTACCTACTTTGTATTGATCTTCAAAGTCTATGGATATTTAAAAGCTAAAATCACTCAATCACTCATCACGAAATCTCAGAACCTACTTAGCAGACACAGACCACATAACCTAAAGACCACGCTTTCATGAACTTTACTACTAAAACGAAATCGCCAAAAGTTGGCAGGGTGCGGGGCAAGGTCCAATAGTTTTTATTGGCTCGCTCAAGGTCACGCCTAGATCGACGATAGCAGGTACATGTCACCGGTAATTCCATAGTGATGGACGACTTTGTCCTTATATCGATAAACACCGTTGAGTTTTATAAAAACACACGTAAAACTATCGTCTAAACACGGTTTTACTATACATTATATAATGTTATATATTTGTGATTTTTTTTGTATATAATCTTCATAGGTTTACCTATACGAAGTTATGACGGACTAAAGAAACTCACATTATATTTATCGGCAAGCGCGTTCAAAGGAGGGTGTCCTTAGGTGGACGGACGACCTGAACAAGGTTGCAGGAAAATTATGGATGCAGGCCGCTTCCAATCGACCGTTTTGAAAATCCTTCGGGAAGACTTATGTCCAGCAGTGGACTTTTTATGGCTGATATATATTATGCATAAAAATATACAAAACTACATACATAAACCCTGTAATCATTACACTTATTCAATAGGAGCAGTCTCGTACAAACCAGATTTAAACATCAAGCAATCTGATTACATATATACTTTTTGTTTATCTGTATAATAAATTAAATTTTAAAATATAATAGTTAAAATGTTGTCACTATCAAATAGACAGAGCGAGAACCTTATGCTAATCACATGAAGAGAGAAAGAGACTTTTTAAAAAGACATCAACGGGTACCCTTAAAAATAAGGGAACATGTTTATTCTGGAAATTATATTTCCAAAATTTTATGACAGTTTTTCTATGTTATTATTATTTCCCGGTGAAATGTAATGTCGTCTTTCATGAGATTGGAAGTTGCACTTGACGTTCGACACAGTTTCACAGTACAATACGGCATTTTAAATACTGAATTTAATTTTTCTTTAAGAGCACACACACTGTTCACGCATCGAATGTTAGTCGCAGAATAAAGAGCAAAAAGGGGGCGGGGCCACTCATAGGTTATGATATAACCTAGGCAGGCGAGCGCCGGGCTTCGGCAAAGCGTGGTCTTGTAGGTTGAGTAGTCTGTGTTAGCAGATAAAGATGAGGCAGGAAGGTATATTGTGACTAGGGGACGTCCTCTAAGAAAGGATTTTAGGAAATTCTATCCCTGAGGGGGTGAAATAGGGGTTGCTAAATGAAATTTTTAATTTATTTTAGAAGTCAGTAGATATATTTATGCATTTATAAGATTTTGAAAATTACATTCCTATAGGGGTGAAATACGGGTCGCTTTGTGTGAATCTTCGTCAGAAGCGAGAATAATAATCCATTAATTGGATTTTAAAAAATTGCATCACCGCCAATTTATATATATTATTATGAAAAATATTAATATAAATTTGCAGTGTAATTTTTTGAGTGAGAGACAAAAAAATTTAGAAAAATAGATCCGTCGCTCTCTTTGTTCTAGCAAATGAAAGTAATGGAAACGGAAACGGGAACGGGAATGGGAATGGGAACAAGTGGAACAATGTTCGTCGGGTCCGCTTGGCCTTTAAATCCCTACACTATTATAACGATTGTTATATTTAATAAGTATTCAAATATTTTTATTAACATAGTAATTCATATGTTATAACAAAATTAATACCGTAAAAAACCAGTTAAAAATCCATAACACAAGTCTCGAACTTACATTGGGGCTAGCTCAATCTGTGTTATTTGTCCCTATATATTTATTTATATTTATTAGAATTTTTTACTTCTATGCGGACCAAGTCGCGGGTTAAAGCTAGTGAGTTAAGAGATATACTGTCACAAGCGTTGCAAGCAATATTATGAAGTATCGATAGTCTATCGATACTATCGTGACCTTGAAAAGCAGTAACAATATCGATAGGACAATCGATAGTATCGATAGTGTTTAATTTAATCAATCGATAGTAAAGGTACTATTTGTATTAAAAACTATCGATAGTATTGTAACGAATATCGATATTATAATACTATCGATAGTAATTTAGCTATCGATAGTTGTTCGTACAAAAAGCAGTTCTAATATCGATACTATCGATAGTATCAATTAAAAACCATTGATACTATCGATAGTATCTAAATTTAATAGTATCGATACTATAGAATAGATAGTTTCACCTTTTTTTCAATAGTATTGCAAACTATTGACAATCGATAGTATCGATAGTATCGATACCATCGATAGTCCTATCGATAGTCAAACTATCAATTGTTATACAAATGTCAAAATTACGAGTGGTCGAGACCACTCGTTGGCCGTTGCAAATCCTTCACATACGATCATTTCAAAAATGCGCCCGTTTGGAAACGCTCGCGCAAACCATGCGTGTTGTGACAAGATTCTCTTTGGTGACAAGTGATTTCAAAAATGCATCCCCGGGTCTTTCTCTCTCTCTTCAAAGTCATACATTTATCCATGCACAATATTGCGCGTTATTATGTTTTTTCCGTAGCAAAGGACACAAAAATCCTGACCTACATCATTGTAAAATATGTTGATGATGATTGTTTAATTAAATAGGTAAATGTTTTGTAAACGAGTATTGTGAGTATTGTCAATGTTAGATGATGCACGTTTCACGCGAGTTAACTTTCAGCGACGGAGTTTTCCGAAAAAAAAATGTAAACTTTATTCACACATTTAATTAATATTGATTATACAGAGTACCGCCGCGGATGGCGAGTAGACTAATAATGACTCGATACAATGCAAGTCCTTATTTATATCTAAAACTAACTCGGGCTTGGTGGTCGACTGCGCTGAGGGTATCGCTGTGGGAGTCAATGTTATTCTTGAGCCCTTGCCTCCTTGGTGAGCATCTATGATTGACTGCAGGTTACCTCATAGGGTTTAAGGTAAACAAATAATCCATGGGGCATTTGGTCTATTATCTCTTTGTTTATGCTTTGTGTCTTCCTATGGGGTATTCGACTGGTCTGTTTAACTCCTCTCCCCTGGAACTGAAAATATCCCTTCACGACGAGGGGGTATTGAAGGTGAAGTTTCAAGGTGAGCTGGTTCAGTGGTCAGCTCAATATCGTCATTCCTCTGATATGTGTCACGTCTTTTCGTGCGTTGTGGTTGGAACCTCTTGAAAGCTTTTGTTCCCAGGTATAGACTTAGTATTATTGATGTGATATATAACACAATGTCGTAGGGAAAACTTGTGTTAGCGTTACCTTCGGGTATTTTAAGGTTTCTTAACTGTTGTATTTGCTGTTCCATTTGATTCTCATTGTTGCTAAACTGGATAGGTGGCAGTTGTTCCGTAATCTGCATTTTTAATTCAGGTATTCGCAGAATTTCTTCAGGTGTTTCAACTGATTCCATTGTGTGTTCTTGGAACGTGACACGACAATTTTCGTTTCTTATAAGGGAAGATCCTTTGATTTTTGTTTGTTTTACTGCATCTCTGCATTCTATTTCGACTCCTTCGGCTGCCGTCGTATAGACGAGGTATATATTATTGCTGATTTTCGTCCACATGTTTGCAGGGCATTGGATTGTTGAAAGTTTGCAGTTTTCTTCTTCTAGTTGTAATATATTCTCTTCGCATGATGATAACTTGATTGCCTTTTTAGTGCATATATACTCGTCGTTATTAATGCAGTCTGTTGCCTCAAATACTTTGTCATGTCGTAATAATTGTCTCCGTTGGGAGATGGGATAAGTACAAAGGGTATCATTTAAGGGTTAGATAATTGGGGTAATATCCAAATATTCATATTTTACTTCCTCTACTAAAGGCAAAGTAATTATAAAGTAATAATGACTTTCTAGTTTATGCAATTGGACACTTAAATAACTACTTAGCATTAATAAGTTGTCAGTGATTAACTGACCCTTAGGTATAAATTTTATCGAATCTAAAAGCACATCATGTTTAATAATCGAATGGTGATACATGCCGTGTTGGGCAAATGTTATCGCCGTGGACAGTCTTTCTAGTAAATTATTTAATGTTTCTACATGATATACTAAGTCAGCGTAAAGCAAGAAGGCATTTATCTTGCCCGCTATTCCATTTACAATATCGTTAAATCTTTTCTGATTTTCCGTGAGGTTAAACAGTTGTTTGTGAAAATCATCTAAAATAGAGGCAGTTAAAGAGATTTGCTCTTTTAAGATATGACGATTCTGATTGATTTCTCTTGTTAAACGTTCAATGTCATCATTATCGGCGTTTCCTGTGATAGATTTTATTATAGAGCCCAAACCATTAATTAAACCTCTCTTGATGCGTTTGTTTAAGTCGATATGACTTATTATTTCGTCATTTTGTTCTAAGAGGTAAGTGATTTTGTTGATCGACGTATGGGAGATATCGTTTTCTTCCGATGTTATATTTAACGAATAAAAATTTTGTTTTGCCAATTCTTGTTGTTTTACGATGGCTTCTAGGTTTAGTACGTGAATTATTTTCCATTCTCCTGCTCTCACTTTGGCGTTTCCCAGACTGGTTATTGCGAAATGTTGGTTGTTTTTTAGTTGCTCGAAGTGGACGGTTCCTCTTGCGAATCCGACACTGAACCTGCAATTTTTATTTGATTAACGTGGGTTTTTAATTTCGAATTTCGACGTTGATATACAATTGTGTTACGTGGTTCTATTGCTAATACTTTGAAAGGACCTATGTATTTATTTTTATTTTTTCCACGTTCTGTGTTTTTTATGTATATCATTTGACCTATTTTAGGCATCTTTAAGTCAGATTCGGAGTTTCTTTGCTGAATTTTATTTTTAAGTAAATCTATATCGTTATATATTTGTGTATATACCTTTGTCATTAATTCTCTATGTCTAGACACGTATTCCGTTACTAATAAATGCTGAGATGGTTCATATTCGAATGGTATCCTAATACCAAAATGTACTATGTGGTGAATTATTATATGCTAACATCGATAACGAAATTACATTTTCTATTGACAAGTTAGGGTTACTTTCTGTTTGCAGCCTTAATATTTCAATTAAAGTGGAATGAAAACGTTCAACATCCGCTTTAGAGGTGGAATGTTTTGGAGTAATTATGTGACAATTAATTTTATACTGTTTCAAAAGCTCTTGCGTAGTGACCGACGAGATTTCTTTTTCACCGTCTGCAATAATTAATTTAGGAGTACCGATTGTGCTAAATACATCGATAAGTGCATTGCAAATATCGATTGAATTAACAGTTAGTAATATTTTACATAACGCGTATTTAGAAAACTTGTCAATTATTGTAAGGAATTTATGGTTTTTAAAGAAGAATATATCTATCATCCATTCCTCCATTGGTTTCAGAGGAGTTGATGTTCGTTCTAACGGGGCTGTGACAGGGTGTCTATTATATTTTGCACGATGACACGTTTCGCAACTTTCTACGTATTTGCGTACCATTTTCTTCATTTGTTCCCAATAATAATTTCTTTTAATTAGTTCTATCATAGCAGTAATACCAAGATGTCTGTTGTTTTCTTTGTGTGTATTTATGATTATTTCCATTTGTTCTTCGATCGTTGTTGGTTTTTTTAATATTTTTGTGTATCTAATTAATTTTAAAGTTGATTTATTTAGTTTGGTACGGTATACTGCAGAGATGATTTGAAACAGGTCTTCATCAGGGCAAACAATAGCATATTTATTTTTGTCTAAATATTTTAAGGCAAATTCTAAAAATTCTTCACCCATACTACTATCGCTCAACGTAAGGTAATGGTCGCGGTTAATTTTTTTATGTTCTGACTCTATTCCTAACTTAATAAAAATCCTATTCATTTTCCCACTAGGATGTTCGCTTTTAATAGGTATACCTGACTCATTATCATCCGCGTTACTATGGATAGTCGCGTTATCAGATTCACTTCCGGTTTCTACTATTTCGCTTTCTGTTAAATTGATTTGAATTGGAGAGAGAGCATCGGCTACGTGATTAACGCATCCCTTTTTGTGTTTTATTTCGTGAACGACATCGGGTGAACAACTAGACGATACGTCGCTCGAAAATATGTCTTTATATTCTTCAAGTAAGTCATTTAAGTTGTTAGTTCTGGGCTTATCCGTATAATTTAAATCAATTATTTTGTAAGGCGTTCTTAGTTTGTTTTCATGAATTTGTATCTCAGCTCTCATTAATTTTAATAAATCCATTCCTATTAGAACATCGTATTTTTCACTAGAATCAAACACATAAAAGGTCATTTTTTCTGTACCTGGCCCAAATACTTTTTGCCAGAATGGCGTTTTAACTACCCCTTTATGTGTAGTCGTTCGATGCGCCGTCCTAACAGTAAATATCTCAGGTACATATTCCTGGTCTGGAAATAACTTTTCATGAACTTTATTTGTAATAAAAGATCGACTTGAACCCGTATCAATTAATATTTTTAAACCGTAGTGCGATTCTACTACATATGGTAGATCGGAAAAAGTTACATTGTTTAATAATATCACGTTGGTATACACGATGGGTTTTCCTCGTGAAAATCCTCACTTTCATTTTCATTATGCTGAGGATTGTCTTGATTGAATAATTCTTGAGCTACCATGCCTCTTCCTAAATTTATCATGGGACCCCGACTATTGGAGGACCGATTAGCTGTACGCATGGTTACGTCACGATCTGCTAACTGCGTATTGTCCCGATTTACGTGATTATTATTATTGTTAAAATAGTTGTTATTCCGATTTAAATGATTACGGTTGTTGTTAAAGTAGTTTTTATTATAATTATGATTTGCGTAATTTTGATGCCGCTGTTGTTGCTCATTTCTTTGCCATTGTTGACGCATTAGAGATTGCGGACGTGGCGGGTACGTGTGACGTGGCGATTGCGGGAATCGCTGATTATGAGGATATGGCGTAGGTGTATGCCCCTGAGCTCTATGCAAAGGGTAATTGTTTTGAGGGAATCGCATACCATGTTGAATTTTATCGGTTTTAAAGTGGTGGTTACTGCTATTTTTGTTCAATAAATTATGCGCACAAAGTTGCTGTATGTGTGTACATAGGGAGTGATAGTTTAAAGTTATTACTTGTGTTTGAATAAACGATGGTAAATGTCTTAAAAGAGCAGTTTTTGCATCCTGCTTATAAATTTCAATAGCAAATCTGGCATGTTCACGACCATGTAAATCAATAAGCATGGATTCCATTGCAAAT
The DNA here is from genome assembly GCA_943193695.1 of Acrobasis suavella. Taxonomy (NCBI): domain Eukaryota; kingdom Metazoa; phylum Arthropoda; class Insecta; order Lepidoptera; family Pyralidae; genus Acrobasis; species Acrobasis suavella. The sequence goes on from OW971929.1 coordinate 14,086,931, forward strand.
AACTTTCTGTCCAACTTCAGAATCATGTCAGTAAAGTCACCATTTACAAGATTCATATTTAAAATTTCATGTTTGTATAAGTCGATGGTTTTTCCATCGCCACAGCGACTTATTAAGGTGTGCTTTATGGTATCCCAATTATAGGAATGTATCACCATACAGACTACATCAGCTGCTTTATCTCACAGCCGTGACAGTACATGTTCAATAATTCTAGGCGTATTGCCGTGCGTATCTATAAATTGCTTTGCCATGTTTAAAAATGGGTACAGTCTGTCAGAGTCGCCATTATATATTGGTATGGCGTGCAGACTTTGACCAATATCTACATATACGTTTTCTACTGCCATTATAGAGAGAAAAAAAAAAAAAAGTAAATGTTTAATAAATGTAAAAAAAATATACTTATTATTATTATTACTTTAAAGAAGAAGTAGAAATCCTGACAATTCGGATATTGTAGGAAAAGGAAATGCTCTGGATTTTGGGAAACCGAGACAAAAATTTGGCGAACACTTACAGTATGAGCGTCGCGACGATTCGGAGAAACATCACGTCGGCAGCTAACAAATTTGGGGTTCTTCAGTGGCGTCACCTTCGTCTTGAAAGACTGCGAATTCTTCTGCGATGCAGAGTTCACGGAACGCGAATTTCGCGATGACGTCCCACGTTGGGCGCCAGTTAACTTTCAGCGACGGAGTTTTCCGAAAAAAAATGTAAACTTTATTCACACATTTAATTAATATTGATTATACAGAGTACCGCCGCGGATGGCGAGTAGACTAATAATGACTCGATACAATGCAAGTCCCTATTTATATCTAAAACTAACTCGGGCTTGGTGGTCGACTGCGCTGAGGGTATCGCTGTGGGAGTCAATGTTATTCTTGAGCCCTTGCCTCCTTGGTGAGCATCTATGATTGACTGCAGGTTACCTCATAGGGTTTAAGGTAAACAAATAATCCATGGGGCATTTGGTCTATTATCTCTTTGTTTATGCTTTGTGTCTTCCTATGGGGTATTCGACTGGTCTGTTTAACTCGCGCTAGGAAAGACATCCAAATGGCATCGGTCATTTTAATCCAACCAAGTTGGATTGGAACACAATGATACCAAGAAAAGGCACTACGACCAGATATTTAATTTCACAGGATTCAAAGACATCAGTTTGACACTAATGATGACACTCATTTCTGTTTGGGCCGGACCTGCGCCTATCGTCATGAAGCTTTGTGCTATTACACGATACACGCAAATGTGACCGGCCGGCCGTAATCGGGTAACGTCCCGAATATTCGGACTTCGTGTTGGTTATCGCGCGGGTGGCGATATATCAAAGGATCTATGCACGCTAACATTTCGCTCTGCGTGGTCGCACTTGCGTTGTTCATAATGTTCATTTTGACGTTTGTTTTCAACTTGTTCGGACGCATGCTGTGCGACGGTGCCACGGTTGTTAATGCGTAAAATGGAGTGGAACGATAAAATGGTGTTAAAATTTTTAGCTTTTTCTTTCTAGGTTTCAATAAATGCATTATGTAATTGTTAGAACTCATGTTATGCTTGGGCCGGACCTGCGCCTATCGTCACGAAGCTTCGTGCTATTACACGATAGACGCACATGTGACCGGCCGTTATCGGGTATCGTCCCGAATATTCGGACTTCATGTTGGTAGTCGCGCGGCGGTCATACATAAAAGGATTTAAACACGCTAACCATTCGCTCTGCGTGGTTGCACTTGCGTTATTCATTTTGACGTTTGTTTTTTAACTTGTTCGGACGGTGCTGTGCGACGGTGCCACGGTTGTTAATGCGTAAAAAAGGAGTGGAACGATAAAATTGTGTTAAAATTTTTAGCTGTTTCTTTCTAGGTTTCAATAAAGGCATTATGTAATTGTTAGCACACATGTTAAAGAAAAGAAAGTCGTCGTCCATATTTAAAACACGTAGATGACGCCATCTTCGATTATTGCCAGATAGTTCGTGAAAAATAACGAAGCCGCTAGTGTGACCAGCGCTTTATCGCGATAACTTTTTAGTGTACAAAACGTACGAAGATTCGCCGCGAATTGCTTCGGGACGATAGGCGCAAGTGCGGCCGAACAAGTGTTGCATAACAATTGATTGTTTGACTATCGATAGGACTATCGATAGGACTATTGATGGTATCGTTGGTAGCCTACACCACGATAAAACCAAGAACAGATACGATTGTTTCAGTCGCTCATACAGGAAAAATCATTTTCGCCGTGTGAGTAAGATTGCTAATGTCAGTTATTTTCTTAAAATGCTAAATAATCCGGTATCTATGAGATATTAATTCATCTGTGGTCACGACGACAAATGTCACAAAAATCGCACCACAGGCGCACACCATACCTACACTGACGGTGACAGTAGGAGCCGTAACAGACGCGGCGCAAGTTGCGTCGCATAACAACTAGTGATGGGCGTTGCATAAATACTCAATCAACTCATTTTACTCGAAACTCAAATCTAGTATACACTTGCAATTCTTGTCGGAAAGTGTGTGCGTACGCCATAATATGCTTAAAATGTAGGTGAACGTTATATGCGACGCTAAATTATATGAAAATACCATACTAATCATACACTGAAAGACAGTATACTTCTTTGACCAATTATCATTTTTTGGTGGGAAGTGCGCATAGACTTAATTTTACGTAAAAATAAGTAAACAGACACCAAATGCGATTTCAATACATAAGCACGCTCTATTTACTCTATTTATTAAATCTAGAGAGTAAATACTCAAATGGGTAGATTGAGCACTATCCACTGCCCATCTCTAGCTGTTACGTGACGCAACTTGCGCCGCGTCTGTTGCGGCACTAAGGGTCGAAACAAACGAGACGCAAGTTGCGTCGCGTAACAGCGCAAGTTGCGCTGCGCAACTCGCGCTCCGTGTGGCCGCTCTAGCAGCGCAAGATGCGCTAGGTATATAGTGTCGCACCCAGACTATTTGGTCAGTTTAGCTGGCCAAAAGACATTATTGTCTTAGTAGATTGTCATGTCAATGGCATTGTTTTAATGAAGACGATCACTATCTTAGTATATTTCACTAAGACAATGAATTATCTTAGTGGATTGACCTATCAATGGTTTCGTCTGAATAAAAAGAAATATATTTTTATTCAAACGAAACCAAATCTCCGAACGATGGATGGAGATAATATTATATATAATATAATATTATCTCCATCCATCGTTTGTGTGGAAGAAATCGTTATTAGCGATAAGACCGCCCATTTTACTTTTTTGTATGTACATTTAAACTTTTATTATTTTTTGGTATACAATAAAGTACTCACTGATTATGATGGGTTCCATAAAAAATAGTTTTTTTATTATTTTATAAATGAAGATGGTTGACCCACAGAAAAACCATAATCATAATCGACATGGGAAATGATAATTATTTATGACAGAGTAAATGAGGAAATCTCAGAATTTCAATATGAAAAATATTAATGTACTTACTTATACCAATAAATTGCTTACTTAATTATTGTTAGGTTCCATACACAAAAAAAATAGATTTTTTTATAATGTTTATCTGATGAAGACAATCCATTGTCATCATTATCTTGAAGCCAATCTATTGCAATGGATTATTTTTATTCATACAATTCATACATTTAAGTAACGCAATTTATTGGTTCGGTAGGTTTATATTTATATTTTTCGGTTTGAAATTCTGACATTTTCTCATTTTCTCCGACGAAACTAATCATTACTTCTTATGTCGATTATGACTATCATTTTCTCTGTGGGTGAACGACAGTAAAGAACATACTTCTTTCTCGCTCTTGTCTCGTGTCGCCGCCGTACAGTGGTTTGAGAATCAGCCTGCACGTGCATAGAAATTAAAGTGTGGTTTTTGTTTTGATTCTTTGCTGATTATATTCATGCATTAAAAGCAACAACTTTTATATAAGTTTGACTATCATAGTGTTTATTATAAGTTACGAGAAAAAAATCAATTTTTTTTTTGTATGAAATCAAATATAAATAACACTTTATTATATACCAAAAAATTATAACAGTTAATATGTACATAGAAAAGTATACATATGAAATGTATGTTTTCTGATATCTTTTTATAGAAGTCATAGACAAGGTCTTCTTTGTATATAAAAATTATTCAAAATATTTTTGTCCAGCTCTCTAACACTTTATGACCTCTGTGCAGGCCCGTGCGAGTACGTGTAACGCAGCGCAAGTTGCGTTGAGACGCAACTTGCGCGTCGTGTGAACGATTGGTACAAATTGTATGAAATGCTATGTAAGCGCGCAACGCAACGCAAGTTGCGTCGCGTAACAGCTAGAGATGGGTAGTGGATAGTACTCAATCTACCCATATGAGTATTTACTCACTAGATTTAATAAATAGAGTAAATAGAACGTGCTTATGTATTGACATCGCATTTGATGTCTGTTTACTTATTTTAACATAAGATTACGTCTTTGCACACCTGCCAGCAAAAAATGATAATTATTCAAAGAAGCCTACTTTCAGTGTATGATTAGTATGGTATTTTCATATATTAGCGTCGCATTTAACGTTTACCGACATTTTAAGCATATTATGGCGTTTGCACACACTTTCCAATAAGAATTGCAAGTGTATACTAGATTTAAGTTTCAAAATTGTCATGAAAACATGAAATAATGAATGTGAATATAAATATTATAGCGGGCGGCAAAGCCTCTTCCACCAACGACGGCGTCGCCCACTATAAGCAATGGAATAAAAAGAAATCGCGCATTACGCGTGTAAAACTATTTTATTATTCCGGTGAATATGTGCGAACAACTAAACTCCGTTATTACAGCAACAAAGAATATTCTGGAGCAGAAATAAGTTCGCCGCGCGTAAGCTCACAATATTTGTAAAACTCAAAAAAATCTACTGTCATAAGCTAAATCATAGACAGAGCACCTGAGGTGCTCTTCGCGCACGCGTGGATCGTCGGGTTGGAAGCAAAGAGGTTTGCGACGGGTCATTCATAGTATCCGCTATATCCTCCCCCTCCAAGTCACAAGGTCGTCCCGACCGTGGCTTGGCCGGACGACCACGACGGCGCTGATGCACAATGACCGGTGATGGTCCTACATAAAGTGTCAGTGCACTGGCATGGTACTTTCCTTTAACAGTACCATTACTGTCAACTACTTCGAACGAAGTGGGACTTACCACTTTTGAAATACGATAAGGTCCCTCTCGCTTAGGGGCAAATTTACTCGTATAACCACGCGCTGCACTACTTGGCAAATGGGCTTCCACAAGAACCAGGTCTCCTTCCTTGTAAGAAATGGTAGGTCTTCGATGCTGGTCAGCAACGGCTTTACGTATGTCCTGCTGTGACTCAATACGTTCATGAATTTCCGAAAGGACTTGAGCAAAACGCACCAGATATGGAGTGATTTGGGGCACAAAGTTTTGCTGTGCTACGATAGCCCTAATATCAGAATGTACCGCAAAAGGTGAACGCATTTCTCCAGCAAAAGTAATGTAAGCTGCTGACTGCCCAGTCCCTTCGTTGTATGCACTATTGAGTGCGAAACGTATCGCTGGAAGCATATCTGGCCAAGCGCGATGTTCTGGCCCTACCAACATACTAAGCATCTTCTTCAATTCACGGTTTTTCCGTTCCGCAGGATTGGCTTCTGGATGGTACACCGGTATTAGAGACTGCTGTACTCCAAAAATTAGCATAACCTTTTGCATCACGGCCGATACAAATTGCGTACCGTTATCTGAGATCACTCTCCTGGGTAATCCGTAACGTAGGAAAACCTCCTCAATAAGCGCCTTCGAACACGTCTCAGCCGTAGCATCCTGAAGAGCAAGTAATTCCACCCACCTACTTGCCGTGTCCTCGACAAGGAGAATCCACTTCTCCCCTTTGTTCCCTTCGGGAAGAGGACCAAACAAGTCCATTGCTAACACTTCAAAACGCTGATGAAGCACTGGTGTTTGCAACAGACCTGCTGGTTTCAAGTTGGTGGCTTTGTACTTTTGACAAAGGTCACAAGACTTTAAATACTGAGCTACAAAATTTCTCATGTTCCTGAAATAATAACGCTCTTTGATCTTTCGCAAGGTCCGTTCCAGCCCTAAATGACCTGCAGTAGGCGCGTCATGTAACTCCTTCATAAGTCTCACCTTCAAAGACTCTGGGATAACCAACTGTGGCTCTTCAGACTCCTCGTCGGGGTCACACCTATAAAGTACCCCTTGGGAAAGATAATACCCCCTATCTGTCCAACGCAACGTAATCTCCGGATTTTGGGTATTTTCAAAATCATTAATAATTAGGGTTAGATCTGGATCATCCAATTGTGCACTCCGCATGTCCTCCGGGGCCCATTGAGGCAGGTCAACAACGACAGGACAGGTATCAGTGATTTCAGTTACCTGATCTTCGTTATCGCTACACACTGGACGACTCAAAGTGTCGGCAATAACATTGACCTTGCCTGGAGTGTAATTTATATCCAGGTCATATGATTGTATCTTCATAGCCCACCGAGCAAGACGTCCACTTGGAGTTTTCAACCCCAGAAGCCACTTCAAAGGCTGGTGGTCAGTAGCAACGCGTACCTTTATACCTTCAAGGTAAGCACGAAATTTATCTAAAGCCCAAACCACCGCCAAGGCTTCTCTCTCGGTTGTAGTATAATTCTTCTCAGCGGATGTCAACAGCCTGCTAGCGTACTCAATTGGCTGTTCTTCCTGAGGAGTAGCGCCCTGCATTAGCACTGCTCCTAAAGCATACGCGCTCGTATCTGTCCTCAAAACAAATGGTTCATCAAAACTGGGTTGACGGAGTACTGGGGTTGTCGAAAGCCGTAACTTGAGCTCCTCAAACGCTTCCTGTTGAGACTCCCCCCACTGCCAACGACTGTTCTTTTTCGTGAGATCCGTCAGAGGACGAGCAACGTCAGAAAAATGTGGTATAAATTTCCGAAACCACGAACCCGTTTGGAGAAACGTCTTCAGCTCTTTCAAGTTCGTGGGTGGCAACATCTTCAAGACAGCTTCGACCTTCTTGGGGTCTGGCTTGATGCCCTGCATAGTTACAACATGGCCCAGGTAAGTGACCTCTTCCCTAGCGAAAACACACTTGGCTCTATTGGCTCTTAAACCAAACAAACGAAGACGGTCAAACACTTGTTGAAGATCCTTAAGATGCTGACTAAAGTCTGATGATATTATCAACAAGTCATCCAAATAGGCCATTACACAGACATCTTTCAGGCCAGTCCTCATCCGGTCGATCATACGCTGGAAAGTTGCCGGGGCGTTTTTCAAGCCAAATGGCATACGGCGGAACTGAAAGGTTCCATAAGGCGTGGTAAACGCAGTTTTAGGCCTATTCTCCGGCGCGACAGTTATTTGCCAATAGCCAGCTTTTAAATCAATGGTAGACATCACACAACCTACCTTAATGCTGTGCAGCAGGTCATCAATAACTGGTAGTGGGTATTTGTCATTGCGAGTAACGCTGTTCAATTTCCGGTAGTCGACACAAAAGCGTACTTCCCCATTCTTCTTTGGAACCAGAACTACGGGAGAAACCCACTCCGACTCAGCGTCCTCAATGACATCGTCCTCTAACATCTTTTCTATCTCTGCCTTAATCACCTCCTTCTTAGCAGGTGTCACTCGATAAGGCGGACTTGCAATCGGTTTAGCATCACCAGTATCTATGCGATGAACAGCGAACTTGGTGGGTCCTCCCCCTAGAACAAAAATGTCCTCGTTGACATTTAGGAGGTCAGACAGTCGCTGACGTTCATCTATACCCAAGTGAATACCTTCGTCCTCACGAAGCCCCACAGATGAACAACTAAGTGGCTTATGCAACTGACGTTGTCCTTCATATACGATTGCGTGAGGAGTCATATCGTTTTTAATAAACCAAACACCGCGAACAAAATCTAATACCATGCCAGCATCCTGTATAAAATTCATTCCCAACAAACTTTCTGTAGCTTCTGGTAACATGATAAACATTACATTGAAGGACACACCGCAAACCTCAACCTTCACTTGCGTCCGTTCGACAATTTGCGCAACCACCCGACCATCAGCATACTTTAGCTCTGTATATACATTTTCAAAATCATGGTTATGCTCGGCCAGATGGGCCCTAAGACTAACGCTACCTATGCATTGTTTAGCACCTGTGTCCACTAATACATGTCCTATTTTACCATACACTTTAATTTCTAATACGGGACGCACTCTAGAGTCTAAGCTCACACTTGACACAGTATGAAATGACGCGGTCGGAACCTTATCAACTGACTTCTGTTTACACGTAGAACAATTAGACCTAATGACGCCGGGGGCGCCACGACCGAAACACGTTATGTTAGGCTCACGTGGCTCCAATTCCTCCTCTTTCTTAATCTTAGTCAACCGTGGGCACGCGTCCTTCAGATGCCCAAACTGTCTGCAATAATTACAGCGCAGACGAGATTTGCTGTTAGTTGCAGCAGCTGTTTTTTCAGGAGCGGACGAAGAAGAGGCCGGCATTGTCTTTGTCAAAGCCGGTGGCATCGGCTTAACGCTTCCAGTTGTGTTAGATCGACTTTCATCTAGGATATCTTCTACTCGACGGGCCATAGTGATTAACTCTGCGAAGCTTGCGAAGCTTGCGAAGCTTGCGAAACTTGTTCGTGGGACTTTCTCTCTTATACGGCGGTGCAGCAAGCCGTAGCTCATATCAAGCTGCACGGTCTCTGACAGAGAGCGAGGTGGTAGCTGCGCGAACAATGCTCTCAAATGGCAAACAAAAAAATCCGTAGCCTCATTGTCTCGCTGCTCCCTTTCGAAGAGTTTACGATACAGTTTATGAGGTGGAAGTCTCGGGCCGAAAGTTTGCTTGAGTGCCTCGAGCGCATCTGTCCAAGTGGTAGTGTGATCCTTTACTCCCTGCCACCACGTCGCGGCAAGACCTGTCAGCAACATGCTCAGGCCGCGGAGCGCGTTGTCATCGCTAACGCCAACAAAGTCCTTGTAGACTTCTATAGCGTCAATGAACGCTTCGACGTTGCTACTTTTGTCACCGTCATAACGGGCTGTACATTTTGCGAAATTACCATGTAAGCGAGTACTCACGTTTGCGTCTTCTTTAGTTACCCGATTTAACAGCATTTCCAACTGTTCGGTGGTGATGAGGATTGGCGCAGGCGCGGCGGGTTGCTGTTGTACCGGCGCGGGCGCGGCCGGGTGCTGTTGTTCCGGCACAGGCAGCGGCGGCGATGCCTCGTCAGGCGAAGCGCCGGCGGCAGCCGGGCTCGCGGCGCTCGATCTCGTGAGCACCATGTCGGAATTATTTACAGGAAATGTCTTAAAGCACTAACACAATACGTTTACAGTTCCAACAGTCTCAATCGTGGAACAAACTGATACACAGTCACGAGAGATAGTACGTAGGTACAACACAAAATGTTCAAAAGTTCCAATTCAACACGGTAACACGGAACAAACAGTTTGACTTAAAACTGTCACGAAACACGGAAGGAACGGTAAACAAACAGAAATGTTCTGTAGACTGCGAAAAGAAGAACTATTCGAATTTGTGGGACAAACAGTCTTAGGTTCCGGCACTGTCACAAAGGTGGGAAAAAAAGGGGAAATGGGAAATTACGTTTCCCAGCCCTATTAAATCACACGCGTTCGTGGAACAAACAGTACGAAGGTTCCAAAACTGTCACAAATCCATGGAAAAGCAATCCTACAATCTTCAAATGTCCACGGTACAAAACGGTATGCGACCGTCGTAGACAAACAAAACACGATCAACGTGAACAAACGACGCGCGATGGAAAAACACACAGTTCACAATATATGTTCATAACACTTTCAGGTCACACGGGAAAAGTTCTAGACTTCACGAAAACACTAGGATTTGTCCGTGCCCCACGTTGGGCGCCAGTTATAGCGGGCGGCAAAGCCTCTTCCACCAACGACGGCGTCGCCCACTATAAGCAATGGAATAAAAAGAAATCGCGCATTACGCGTGTAAAACTATTTTATTATTTCGGTGAATATGTGCGAACAACTAAACTCCGTTATTACAGCAACAAAGAATATTCTGGAGCAGAAATAAGCTCGCCGCGCGTAAGCTCACAATATTTGTAAAACTCAAAAAAATCTACTGTCATAAGCTAAATCATAGACAGAGCACCTGAGGTGCTCTTCGCGCACGCGTGGATCGTCGGGTTGGAAGCAAAGAGGTTTGCGACGGGTCATTCATAGTATCCGCTATAATATAAGTCGCAACTCATATAAATCAATCTACTCACCAAATGAATAAATTAGGATATTTATTGGGTATTTACTCAATCTACTGAGTAAATATTCAAATGGGTTGATTGAGTATTTATGCAACTCCCATCACTAGCTGTTGCGCGGCGCAACTTGCCGGTCTGTTACGGCCCTAACATCCTCTTTGACATGTCTCTTTGACAGTGACGCTGACTGCTGCTGTGACAGCTAGCGAAATACCGAAAAAGGAGTTTAATTATTTACGTGCTAAGGTTTTAGAAATCGATGAAAAATTTAATTAAGTACCTTCTTTATTAAATTATGTATACTTAACTTAGCAGTATCTAACGACAAACATGTTTGAGTGGTCTTATAGCGGTGCCAATAAAGCTGTGCCTAGAAATGTTGGCCCGGAATGTGCATATTTTTTATCTCTTCAAAGACAAATAATAGAAACTATTATTGTTACAACGATCTGCATTTATGTTTTAGTAAGTAATAGCTTGTTTATTAATTGTTTAGCACACTGCTTATTATTACAGAAACCTAACTAAAATACGTATGATTTTGTACTGTATTTTAGATAGGTTTGTCTGTATATTCCCATTTATAACTAGTGCTACATATCCCTCATTGTTGATGCTTAGGAAAAAAAATCTTAAGCCTGGGCTGTAGGATGAATTATCATTACTAGGTATATCTGACCTCAACTATAACCTTTTTATGTAGGTAGGTATGGTAAGCCTAAAAAATGGAGTCTCAGTTTTTCATACAATCAGAGAAATTGGGACTCCATTTCTGAGGTGTACCAAGCTTTACCTGTGACTGTCTGTGAGCATTTTTGTACAGCTGTATAAACATAACACTACATATTTTGTAAATGACCTTTGTTTTCATTTTATAACAATTATTATTATTATTCAGGGTGCTTAATGGACATACACAGGCTTAACATAATAATAGGTTGGGGAAAAAGTCTTTTCGCATTTTATATGAAAATTCAAAACATTTTTTATATAGTTTATTTACATTTAACTAAAGTATGTAGGTACCATTTTGTTCGATAACTTTTTGCCATCTTATAGGTAGGGACATGATCCTATTGCTATAGAAATTTTGGGGCTTCTGATCAAAAAACTGCGTCAAGTAGTTTTGGCAGTCCTCTCGTGATGTTAACCTGACACTGCCTAAAGAATTCTGAAGAGATTGAAACAGGTGTAAATCTGAAGGTGCCAGGTCAGGACTATACGGCGGATGCATTAACACCTCCCAGCCAAACTCTCTTAATTTTTGCTGAGTGGTTAAAGATGTGTGAGGTCTAGCGTTATCATGATGAAAAACCACACCCCTTCTGTTGATAAATTCCGGCCGCTTTCTCTCAACTTCTTGCTTTAATCTTATCACTTGTTCGCAGTAGAATTCTGAATCGATGGTCCTGCCTGGTGGTAACAGCTCATAATGAATAATGCCCTTCCAATCCCACCACACACAGAGCATCAGCTTGTTGCGAGTTAACCCGGGTTTCGCCACAGTCTTTGAAGCCTGACCGGCCTTTGACCATGACCTTTTTCGCACATTCTTGTCGTACGTGATCCACTTTTCATCACCAGTTATCAATTTCTTCAAAAATGGTTCGGTCTCATTACGTCGTAATAAAGAATCACAAATTAGTACACGATTCATTAGGTTTCTTTCAGAGAGCTCGTGAGGTACCCAAATATCGAGCTTTTTTGTGTACCCATCTTTTTTTCAAATGCGCCGAAACTGTTTTGTGGTCAATCCCCAGTTCTTCAGCTACGTCGTAACTACTGATATGCCGATCTTGCTCCACATTTTTCAAAAATAGCATCCATTTTATCCGCAACAAGGCGACCAGAGCGACGTGCATCTTTGACATCAAAATTTCCGGATTGAAAACGCTTAAACCAAATTTGTGCTACTCTCACAGACACTGCACTGGTTCCATAAACATCGCAAATTTTTTTCGCGGCTTGCGTTGCATTTTTCCTTTTTGGTAGTAAAATTTTAAAATGTATCTAATTTCTTCATAAGATTCACTCATCTTGACGGTAAAAAAAAAAATGAAAATCACGCATTTTCCTAATTTGAATTTGGAATTATCTTCTTTAAAATTTATACTTTTAAATGATACCAAAACCAGCCAGGTACAAATAGTATAGCCAAAGTGGTTTTATTACAAGTTCATACATACTATATGCGAAAAGACTTTTTCCCCAACCTAATATATTCAATATTTTAATTCACTAATATGCAATAAGTCCAAATTGTGTCATAATTATTTAATAGGTTACTCAGACATATTTACATGTCGGGCCTACTAGAATTAATATTTGTTAATAGTTTATTTTTCTTACAGATTAAAACTTATCCAAAACTGGAATTACCAAATGAAATAAACTATTATGTCAAAAGTGATAGAGGCGGTAAGCGCTTACTAGTCATTCTTCTGGCTTTGCTATGGGGAATGGAAATTGGTTTTAAATTTGCTTCTCGAACTGTTATTTATCTATTAAATCCTTGTCATGTTACAACATTATTACAGGTATGTATATAAACATTTATAATAAAGTTTGCCAAATTAAATTTAGAGAACTCAGATATTTTTGTTCTTTTTTTTTCAGATTTACTTGCTGGCTGCTCCACCAAGTAAAACAGTTACGGCTCTTTTCCGTATTCATCTCAACTTACTTAATGGTCCCTTGTTAGCTTTTTTATTTCCAGAAACTGCATCAAGAACGGTAATTTATATATTTTTTTACTATTTTATAGCAATTTGCATGTCCATATCAACTTTTGTCACTGATTTTTAGTAAAATTCCTTAAAGCAAGAGCTGTGAAGTGATAATTAATGTGGTGACTTGGTGAAGGTGGATCCCAAAATAACAACTTATTCTTCAATGTTATTTGCTTTTTCACAGATTCTAGTGGAAGCTGCCCTGTATTGGATACAACATGGAATGATGTTTGTCATACCATACTATCTTTTGAGAATTGGTGGTGTGTATTTAAACTTCAGGTTATAAGTATCAAAATATTAATGGCTTATTAGCAGAGATCGGAATTGGGTGTGTGAAAATACCTAAAGTTTGTAGCGGGACATAATATGGAGCTGTTACAACCACTTAAGTTAAACTGGTTTTGGATTTTACCTGTTTAGTTTCGTTGTTGTTTTTTTTTTGTTTTACATGTTTCTTACCTTTGAAACACCGAACTATAAACATTTACAAGCTGCTAATACAGTTCTAAATTAATTTTTGTTTTGTACTTTTCCGGTTAAAATTCGGTTTTTTAGTCCTAATTGTTCTTTGTCGGTCAAACACAGAATTTTACATATCTGCAAAATGCTAATGCGGTTTTAATTTTTTTTATCTGTATCCTAAGTTAAAATGTTTTGCTACGTCCTTCGTGCATCGATCTGTATTCAGGGGTTTACTATGAAATATAAGCAGAAAATTTATTAGAAAATATTTATTTCAATCACTTCTTTGTTCTTACTTAAACAAATCTAAGTAAAACTGTTACAAATATACGACTTACGATAAATAAAATACAGAGATTCTTTAGAGCAATTTTTAAATCTAATTAACTGGCTATTTACATACTATATTAACTACATATTTACACTATTTATTTATTAACTATTTACATTACTTAATAGCTTTCCAATGATAGCTCAATATTTTCAGTAGGATCAACGTTTTCAGAATCAATTTCCGACTCGGGAGCGTTGAGATCTTCGCCTCGATTGTTAAGGGAATTGAAATATATTACCATCAGTTTTTCTATGTTCTCTTCTTTTAACCGGTTTCTTTGTACATTTAATTTCCATTTGCAAGTGGAAAAGGATCGTTCAACGTCTACGGAAGTGAGAGGTGCAAATTTGTAAAATGATTAATGATCTGTTTCAATTCCCTTTTCAATATTTTCACACGTCGTTCTAATAACACCATAATCTGGATTTCGTTGTAAGACATTTTCTAATTTATTTTGTACAATTTCGTTAGAACTCCAATTTAGAGCACACATAATATTGTCCAATATTTCTAAAGTTTCAGAAAGAGTCAGATTCATTTTTTGTAACTTAGTAAGCGCATTTTCTATAATCGAAAAATTATCTTGAATGAACTTTATTTCAGATAAAGTTTGCATAACATTTTTAGCGTTTGTAATACTTAAGGCCTCACTGCTATCTAGTCTATTTAGTACATTGGAAATCTTTTCAAAATGTTTACTATAAATATGTTACTGCTTGCAACCATGTACCCCACCGCGTGATCACAGGTTGCGGTAGTAAAGGCAAGTCAGGGTACATTTCTTTTAAAATTTTTACCCTGTTGGGAGCCTTTAAGAATGCTTTTTTTACATTTGCTATTAATATATCAACATTTGCATACTGCGAACGAACTTGTTCTGCAACTCTATTCAGTGCATCTGCCAAACATGTTACGTGAATCATGTTAGGGAAGTCTATTTTCAGTAGCCGTCCAGCTCGTAACATATATGCTACGCTGTGTGTACATAGCATGAGCACATTATTTAATTTTTCTTCAAAAGAATCGCCCCACATATTCCTTAAAGAATTCGTCACAAATTCTGACAGCGTTGCTTCGTTTACTTTTTCCAAAACCTGATAGGCAATTAAGTACGGTTTTGTTGGTAGATTTTTAATTAATGGCATTACCAACAAGTTTTCAACAACCGACCGAATTTTAACCGGAAAAGTACAAAACAAAAATTAATTTAGAACTGTATTAGCAGCTTGTAAATGTTTATAGTTCGGTGTTTCAAAGGTAAGGAACATGTAAAACAAAAAAAAAAACAACGAAACTAAACCGGTAAAATCCAAAACCGGTTTAACTTAAGTGTTTGTTACAGCTCCATATTTGTCCCGCTGCAAACTTTAGGTATTTTCACACACTCAATTCCGATCTCTGCTTATTAGTCTTTACTAGAGCTCTGCACCTTTATTGAAAATCAAATAAGTGAATTTTATTAACCTTAGACATATTTGATTATTCAAGACTAAATTTTGTTCCAGGTGTATATAATGTAGAACCACTATGGGATTTTAATTGGGCAATATTCAGTTATTGTTTAAATCTGCTGTACCATTTTATTCTATTGCAAGCAATAGCAATCGTAAGTAAAATATTTTTTACTACCTATGTTTGTTGCTAGCATAGAATAGACCTAGAAACGTTTTTTAGCATAAATAGGCTTTAATATCAAATCTATGAATGTCCAGCTAAATTATTATCCAGATTAGCTTAGAGGGACAGTATGAGATGTGAATTAATCAATCAGGATTTTATTGATTAATTTGCATTTGGGTATTTGGTTGTATAATGCCAAATTAAATTATTTTTCCAAGGTGATCAGACAACCTGAGCATACATTTGTGAAAATTGAACAATTGATTTGGATTCTACGGTGGAACAGACATATATACAGGATGTTTGGTAGATGGGTGCAAAGCCTTAAAGCAGAGTTAGTATAGACCATTTGGAACCATTTGAACGGAACTTGTCTTATATGAAAAGCGGCTAGTTTTTTTTAAATTAATTTTTTATAGATTTTGCTGAAAAAACCCAGAATTTTGTTGTAAATTTCAAATAATGGCCAGTTTTAAGATAAAGGGATTTATGATAGATTTTATTCAAAGAAAGTAATGTGTAAACAATTTATTAAAACATAATTAAGGCATCTGTGCCATTTTTTTTTTACATATATTTGAAGTTAATTACTTTATTAAGTTCTGAAATTAATATTCTTATGAAGGCCATTTAAAAAAAAAACAAATGATGCTGTTTTTGTTTAAACATTTTTAAAAACATGCCTTGTCATTGTTCTTTCTTCGAAGATATCAACAATGAGGATAGGTCACAAATTATTGAAAATTTAACTATTTTTTATTTGTTATTTTATATATTTGGTATTTATTATTGAAAATTTTATTAAATTAGGATTATGTCTACCTGGGTTGACTCCAGATTCCACACGGTGTATTCCAACTTCAGCAAGCCGACGATACGTGTTGTAGAACACTCTTACATTAGGTACTCTGCGATTAGGATAGCGCTCTTGTTACATACCTACGTCGTGCTAAAGACCCATTGCCATCTGCTCTGCCATACATGAAAACGATGTCAGCGTATTCTTCATTCGAGAAATTAGCCATGGTAACTTCGCTAGTACAAAAACGGCGTAGGTAGTAACGCACTAAATGTTCAACTTAACAAAAAAATTCAATAGTCCAAAATCAACACGTCCAGGAGCGATTTAAGCTACAACTGAACACGGTAAATTCTTTTTTCACAAATAAGTAGATAACGTCTAGTCATAAGCATAAATCATTCCTCGACTGATTAAAATGTGTAGTGTAGTAAAATGTCCGTTAAAAAGCAGGTTACTTACTCTGACTAAAGAAACAGAACTGTATTATCAATGTAATAAAGTCGCTTTTATTCTGAATTGTGTGTGCGTGTGCGAGTGAAAACAAGGACAAGTTTATTATCATTGCATCGCACGGGTCGGCCTTTGTTAGAGTCCCCATAATTTTATCTCTAACTTGCAAAATAATACTTGGTGATGTATCTGCTTAAAAAATAATTATGTCCCTTAATTTGGTTTGTAGGTCAAATTTTCAATAATTTGTGACCTATCCGCATTGTTGATATCTTCGAAGAAAGAACAATGACAAGGCATGTTTTTAAAAATGTTTGAGCAAAAAAGCATCTATTTTTTTTTTAAATGGCCGTCATAAAAATATTAATTTCAGAACTTAAAAAAATAATTTACTTCAAATATCTGTAAAAAAATTGTTTCATGACACAATAATTATGATTTATTCAATTGTTTACTTACACATTACTTTATTTGAATAAAATAAAACATAAATCCCTTTATCTTTAAACTGGCCATTATTTGAAATTCACAACAAAATTCTGGGTTTTTTCAGCAAAAACTATAAAAAATTAATAAAAAAAAAAAAACTAGTCTCTTTTCATATAAGACAAGTTCCGTTCAAATGGTTCCAAATGGTCTATACTAACTCTGCCTTAAGGATTTGCACCCATCTTCAAAACATCCTGTATATACGTCCGTACATACATACATATATACGTACATACATACATATATAAGTACATACATACATATATACGTACATAAATACATAGACGGCTAAAATCAAAGAAAAGAATGCTTTGCAAACACTCATTTAAAATTTAGTTTATTGATTACTTGTAAAAAAGAAATTCCGTTTCTGCATGCCGTACCCTTTCTATATCAAGATCTGGTGATCTTCAACTTTTAGTAGTATTCTGGTTGATTTTATCGTATGAAACCCTCTCATTAAGAATTCTTCTCGCACTTAACCAGTTTATATTTTATGCTCCTTTGATTCACTATATTGGCTGAACTTTGTAAGTATAGTCATTTACAATGCGACACAAATAAGTTAACAAAAATGGTGGACTTCAAAGCATTTTTGTAAGTACCTGCGCCGATAACCGCCATTTTGGTTAAATTTCGTGTCGGGAATTTGTACAAAAATGCTTTATTAAAAAAAAAAAACTGATCTGATGTGTAACAAACGAAAAATAACAATCACAGCTGTTCGCGCTGTTGACTCCATATTTTGTTTGGACAACTAGCGCTGCTGTGGAAAAAATCTAAACTGAATTTGAATCACTTGGCTGAGTCTGGTTTAGTCATCTTCAAAGGGCTCACTTATTTCGACGACCTCCGTGGCGTACCATGCTAATCCGCCACCCAGAGGTCCCGGGTTCGATGGCCGGTCAGGGCAAGTTAGAAAATGGCTTTTTACAAATTGTCCTTGGTCTTAGATTGAATAATTAAATAGTTAGTATCCCATAACACAAGTCTTGAACTTACTTCGGGGCTAGCTGTATAAGTGTTATTTGTCCCTATATATTTATTTCAACAGCCCAAGTTGTTAAACGTTGAATAGAATCATTCAATTAATTATCGGCCTAGGCATCCAACTGGATGACATTGATGACGGCCTTCAAAAAACGGTCTAGGCGACCAATTAGCTAGCTAATTTAAACACATGGCTGCGTCAGTTATACCGTTTGATTGGTTGGGGTTCTAAAATCGTCGCATTTGACCTGAGACCTCATTGATATAAAATATTAGATTGTGCTACAAGGGGTAAAAATATAATATTTTTAAGGCGAAGGCGCAACTAAGCGAAACGAAGCATTTCACAGTTGAATCACGAGCATAGAGAGTGGTTCTACAGTGGAACCCTGAGTGAAGCGAGGGTTTCATGTATATCGCCCGAGATAAAAATATTACCGTTCCCGAGTAGCACACTCTACTTTTTATCTCCATCTGCAAGAAAAACCTGCAAACAAAACAAAATATAAAGAAAAGTGGAACACTTACAATACCTAATCTGAGTCCACCGACAGAAACCTTTATTTGGTGTCGTTTTCATTCAATAATTACAAGAAATAATTTTTCAAAGAGCAACTTCTGATAGAATGTTCTATTATAGCTTTGCGTGGTGCTTCATATCTTTTTATTTTCATCGGCTTAAACTTACGAAATAGTATTCAAATTTACACAAATAATAACATATCAATAAAATGTACCTAACCTAAATCATTTGTTATTACTTTGAATCAAGACAAAAGTTGCGCTTTTTAAATTATACTTATTTCATTTTCCGAAGCGAAGGACATCGAATGTTACCTACATTCATCCATACTGACAAAGGTATATAATCGAAATTAAAAAAATGACGACGTCTGTGACAATTATTAATTGTTTTAAAACTTAATTCTTCTTCTTTTTTTTGCTGGCCTGTCAAAAAGTGCTTTTTCCCCCACACTAATTTTAATTGTAATGCCATTCAGTACCGCACAATAAATTAGAAATCCGGCGGATTTTTTGTAATGTTATAGCAATAAAATTCTACAATTTCAAATATCGAATATTATTTTTGGGTAAAATAAAATCACTTAACATGATGATCATCTACTCATAAACTAAACCTTGTTTTAGCAAACATTTAGTAAGTAATATACTGGTAACAGCACTAAAATAAATGTATAAAGCTGTCCTGTTTAATTTTTTTTTAAGTATAAGTTTAGCTGTTGGCGCTTTGATTGCTGTGTCTCTCGTATCACTTCAGACGCGCGCATGCGCGAATGTCTGAATAAAAGAAAAGTTTTCTACGTGCGCGCCATATTTATAATTTTCCATAGCACGATTTGCGAGATTTTACATTTTTTCCTCAATAATGTGTTGAAAAACGTTGTATGATACACGTGTGGTGTATTGTTTATTCATCCGGACCCGTCTCGGCTCCGGCTCTCCTCTCGGCTCGGAAACACGCGTGGTCTTCGCCCGCTTGTGTGTCAAAGTACCTCGTCTGTAATGAACAATTTACCACACTTGTATCATAAACTTCTATTTGATCATATAAAGTGATGTTCACGTCCGTTTTGTTACGTAATTGTCACGCTAAATTAAAGTTTTACGTAAGTTTATAATAGACTAATGACTTTTTATTTTCAGCCGGCTCAAGTCAACTTGAATCATATGTTATGCCCAGCAATTTTGGACCCGTTTGATGGCCCTTGGTACCGTATAGTGGCAGTTATACATCAAGCTCTTTTGTGTCCACTTCTCTGCAAATCATTCTGTATTATTTCAGACTTTTGCTTAACTAAATTTCCACCTACGAAAGTTAAACCCCATATGAAAGACAACCTGCAAGATAAAAAACCAGTTGACCAATTAAAGGAGCTACATCATGGAGACTAGTAAATTATAACCATGTATGTGAAATATTCATTATCATGGCTGTAATCCCTCTCAGGGTAGCTAGAATCTATTGTATCAAATTGCCTATTAGTAAAAACAATATTTCATCGCGTCCATTTAGTTTGAGTAATTATTGTAGTAAAGTAATTATTGTAGGATTAATTTATTATAATACTTATTATGAGAATAATATACACGGCTCATAATTATCATTTTTGTGGTTTGAACGTAATATTCTCCAATTAGTGGACAGGACCATCTTTATTTTCCTTGTAATTTTTATTTAAAAATTTTGATTTTAAATATTGCCCAAGCCTGCTTTTGTTATGACGAAATTTACTCTTTCTTACTCTCTTATTACTTCTAAAGGGTTCCCTGTAAATTGAGTGTATACTGGGTACCTTTAGTTTTGTGTGCATTTTGTCGGCAATATCTTACAAGCGCAGAGGGCGAAATAACGCCATTTTCAACTTTAGGGTACATAACTTTTTATTTATTGTGGTTGGGATATACTCCGTATTTAAACCGGTCAAAGAATTAATTATGAAACTGACACAATTAGTACCTAAACAAGTAAAAAATAAATAAAATAAAAAAGAATCGAAAATAGTAATAAAAATAAAAAAGCTATTGATTTTTAAATCTCAAGAAATTTACAACCATTTCCCCAAAGTCATGCAAATTCAAAGAAAATGACAGCACCGTCCTATTGGCGGCATGTCTAGACAGAGCGCGGTATCGAACGCCGGCGGCAAAGCCGCCGCTGACACTTTAGCGCCTTCCTCCGCCCATCCTCGCCTTCCAACAGTTCCAACGCCCCCTGAGTTGGCATGATATTTAAAATTGAATTTTATTTTTATTTTATCAAAGGTAATTTTTGGAGGATGCCGTCAACTGGGACCTCAATTAACTCGGACCGCGGACCCAGTCGCTGGATCCAAAAATTTTAATATTTTTCTTCCATAATCTAGGACCACTCATAGATTTAAAGGAAAACAGTACAGTCATACGAAATAATATTTCAAGTACTTAATTATTAAAATTAAAAAACAAAACTGTTTGATAAAAAAATATCATTTATTTATTTATGTAATTAAAAAATATTCAACACTGATTACAGTTCTAGTTACCTTTTTAGGATTTAAGTCAATAACACATTATGCACGCTTTTAATAATCACGTGATAACATGCCGGCTTAATTTCTTACTGAAATGGAATAAATTAATGTCTGGGATAAGTAAATTACCCATATTTATATAAGTGATTTTTTTTTATCAAAGAGTTGTTCTTTAGTGATATAATTATTACTTTAAACATTTTTCGGTGACTGTACTGTTTTGGCTTGAACAATAAATTTCTTTTTTAATTTATGTGTGGTTCCAGTCGCTGGAAGAAAAATATTAAAATTTTTGATTCCGGCGACTGGGACCGCGGTCCGAGTTGATTGCGGTCCCAGTTGACGGCATTCTTAATTTTTGGAGGTGCACGCCTCATAAGCGGAGCGTTGAGGTTTTGCATTACTCTCAACATGTCAGGGTCAAGCATTTTATTGAACTTAAACTGTCTCTATCATATTCATATTGCACTGATACAATAGTACAGAGATATAAAAAACAACCCTGTTATAAACACATTTAATACATGTAGAAAATATTGGTCAAGCATAACATACAAAATAAACTGATAAAAACAACCTATTGTTGGGCGTCCGGATTTCTGTGTGTATATGTGCCACGATAACGCTCGGAATACTTAATGTAGTTGTTAATTTTTTTTAATAGCTTCATCTCTTCACGGGATTGTTTCCTATTGAAAATTACTATCTAATTCGATGTCGTTTCATTACAATTGATAAAGTACACAAAAAATAGCTGGTTTCTTGTAAAGCATTACAGAATGATCATTCGGAAATGGAAAGAGAGAGATCGGAAATATTTTATTAATATTAATTATTTGGTTCTTTTTTACGTTTTGGTGATATTATTTAAGAGAAATAATGCGTAAATCAAATAAGTAATACTCTGACGACTTATGTATATTAAAAGGACGCCGCTTTTTGCATATTTTCAAAAATGCCAGTCAGAGGTTTTGATTTCTGAACAGTTGAATTCTGGTTAAATTGGTTGTCAAGAATGATTCATTGTTGATACTTGACATTTGATATTGTCAAATAGATATAGGCATAGACGTTAAAATTTCTCACTTCTAAATCTATGGTTATTGGTGTGTTCAAATAATTATTTTGTATGTCCCTTTTAAATTTTTTGAAAGAGCTTTATGAGGCGTGCCCTTTTGGATTTTCCCTGCTCTCTGGCTAGAAACCGATAAATAGAACCTACATAAGAATATTTTTACATGCTTTTATTTAACTTGCAATGTATCTTGTATGTTTGTTTAGGTCAAATCTACTAACAGAATTTTCAACCAATTAACTGAGCTGAAATTTTTTAAATTTAGTCCTATTACAATACAATATTATGGAATCAATGAGCTGTTCTGATGAAGCTAAGAGATATTCGATAGAACTCAGTTACAAAACAACATAAACTCATTGAGTAGGAGTCATTTGATGTGTCTTGACTCTTGACGAACACTTCATGGTAGACAATGTCTAGGGTCTGATCACGGAGACGAAAGGTGGACGATGGAATTCAGTAATAAAACAACGGACTCCGTCGAGAGTTTGGGCTTATTTCATTTGTCGAGTCCGTAATCTGTTCGCGAAAGACACTTGAACGATCAGCTGAATGACGAGAGAACTATAAATCGACCAGCCGATGTTTGATTAAACAGCTCGTCGACGAACCGAATGTCGAATGAATTTTAAAACGACGCTTTTCACTTCGACTGAGCTAATTCGCTTAAATTTTTAACCCCCGACGCAAAAAGACGGGTTGTATAAGTTTGACCCCAATGTATGTCTGTCTGTATGTGTGTCTATCTATCTGTGTCCGTCTGTGCGTCAGTGTGTGATATCGTAGCTCTCGAACGGATGGAACGATTTTAATGCGGTTTTTTTTAAAGTGAAATTAAGTTTTTTCGTATATTTTTAGATATGTTTGATGCAAATCGGGTTAGCGATTCAAAAAATATAGGATATAAACGCTTGAAAGTCGGGGCTTTTTTTACAGCTGAATACTCAACGTCACGCCACCGCTATACCATGGACCTCTCATGCCCACTCGTAAATACTCAACAATCAACTAGATCAAATATACTTATTTATATTTTTAATTTTTAACTAACTTTTTTCCAGTAGCCAGCGCCATCTAGGGAGTCTTGCAGTAACTATTGATACTGTTATGAATAGCCTTTTTAGGTTTGATAAGGAAAACTATTTATAAGTAACTGCACTTCATCCTATCATAATAATGTAAAATTACTAAAAATATTTACTTTATTACTTTGATCTTATTCTGAAATTTTTACTTTAATTGAAAACGAAATCATTCCATTGTTTTTATCTATACAAACATGAAGGTAGTTGTAAAATGCGTATAAATTTTACTACTGACATGATTGCAAAAGACAACTAAGACTACTTAGATTTCTGATTATTTTATCTCTTCAAACTCAAAATGACTGATTTAACTTTTGTGAAGTCGAGAATAGGAAAAGATTTGTTATTTATTGACGGCTACACATATAGCTTAAATAAAAAAGTGGATGAAAAGTACTATTGGGCGTGAACGGAAGAATCATCAAAGAAATGCAGTGTTACTATGAAAACTCAAGAAAATTCGAAGCAAGTTTTAAAAGTGAATTACGCATGGTAGAACATCTTCATCCGCCTTCTGCAGAAGATAACATTTCAAGAAAGCTCTAGGATTCAAGAGAAAGGCGTCAAATTCCATGGAAAGTCCGTCCCAAATAATACAAGCCTGTAAGCAAGATGTACCCAACAATGCTGCTCCATACATAGGTAATAACGACGCAATGAGAATGGTAATTAATAGAGAGCGATTGAAGAACTTTCCAAAAATCCCACAAAATTTAGGTGATATAAATGTATCTGATATTTATACCATTATAGAGGACAAGAAATTCCTGATTGGCTTTTATGCTCATGAAAATGAGTATGTTGTCGCTTTTGCCACCGAAAAAATCTGTACTTGTTAAACAAATTTGTTTTGTATTGTGTTTTGGTTGCTAGATGGTACATTTATGTGCTGTCCTAATCTTTTTTTGTAACAGATAATGATGGTATTATGAAAGTGATGCCTTTCGTTTTTGGTTTTTTGAGTCATAAAACTTCAAATAGTTATTTTTTTTTTGAATTGTTAAAATCTCATGCTTTAAACGAATATGGACTGGTCTTAAATACCCATAAAGCTTTGACAGATTTTAAACTGGCGGCCACAAAAGCTTTGAAAAGTTTGTTTCCAAATGTTGAACAGAAATACTGTTTCTTTCATCTTTGACAGTCGATCTGGAGACATGTGCAGTAGGCTGGCCTTGTAAAACAATATGGTACAGATATAGGCTTTGCGCATAAGATCCGGCAAATTGCAGCATTAGCATATTTAAATCCACAAGAAATTCGCGATACAATTTCTTTGCTGCAGAGTAAGATACCTACTACCAGAAGAAGCCGCAGTAATAACCAATTGGTTTTCTAAAATGTACGTGAAAGGCACATTAAAAGTACTCAAACCAAAGAACTGTACCAACAAATTCAAAATCTCAATGGAAAAAAAGCCGCCTCTTTACACTCCAGAAACCTGGTCTATTCACGATAGGTTAGAACCGTACACTCCTGCGACTCCAAACGCAGTTGCGTCGTGGCATCACTGTGGAATGGGCTTCTCGGTCGAAAAAAGTGGAACATTTTTAAGACCATCCTAGAACTTACGAAGGAGCAAAAAAACAATGAGATGATTATTGAAAAAATCATTGCTCAAGATGAAGGCGTACTACCAAAAAAGTTGCGCAATGTAAAAAAATGAAAAATTACAAAAATTATTGGAAAAAAAAGGGAACAGTTGAAAATTTGGAATTAATAAGCGGATTGGCTTACATTTGTCATTTCAAAAAATAATTTTATCTTTTTCGGATATTTTAGAGTAGATCTCACAAGTCAGTACTACAGACAGAGTTATAAGCGTAGCTTTGCATTTGTGTGACTGCACACAGATAGTGTAGGTGAGACATCGGCTTGTGGCACGGGACATGATTATATAAAAAAAAACATTATTTCAAACTAAAATATAACAAATATTTTTATGGGAATAATTAAACCCAAAAAAATTATTACCTACTCCTGTTCACGTCAAACACAATATTTGTAATTATGGGGACAAACAGAATGGGCTACCATTGTAAGACAATAGGGGGCTACCTGAATTTTTCGGGGTCCAGTGCTGCCCCCATTTGAAATAAATCATTTGAAAAGAAACGGAGACATCATTTAAAATTTGGTTTTGATCAGACCCTGGATAACCCTTCAAACTATTTTATAAACTACTATTTACGTTTAAAAGTGAGAACGTGAAGCTTTTCTACGCACAATTGCGAAAAACGGCCACTTTTGGCGTATGTGCGTAGAAAAGCTTCACGTTCTCACTTTAAAATGTAAACAGTAGTTCATAAAATAGTTTGAAGGGTTATTCAGGGTCTGATCAAGACCAAATTTTAAATGATATCTGCGTTTCTTTTTAATTGATTTATTTCAAATGGGGGCAGCACTGGACCCCGAAAAATTCAGGTAGCCCCTTTCTGACATCATATGACACATGTATCAGTGTATCATAAGCTTTACCGAAATTAAGTAAAGAAAATATGTATCTACGTTTAAATCTAGCTTTCATAAACCGTTTGCTAAGTAAAATCAATATATTATTAATAATTTTATCAAAAAATTCTTGATGAAAATTTTATCAAATATAATACCCCTTGAACTTTAAAATATAAGATAGGTAGGTATGATTTAAATTTACGTTTTTATGAACAACAACTAAGTATCAATTGATACGAAGCCTTAAATTTAGATATGCCTACGTAATAAGTAGATTCCTATGCGATGCTGATAAGTAAAGATTTTACTGAACAACTTTTCTCCAATTTAACATACTATTTTTGTCAGTGTCTCTTAAAACTTGATATGCGATTATATATTTCTCTATTTACTATTCGCATTAAGGGTTCAAAAAATATTTTTTCTATAAATTAAGTTTTGTACATGCAGTAAAATTCACCAACAAAATGAAAAATCACTGAAAAAAATATGTAACAAAAAAGGGTTGCCAATGTTTAAAGCAAAAATAATATGTGCAGTCCTATAATCCTATAAGTATTGATATTTATTGGTGAACGCTTATAACACAGAACAAACTGTTGTCCTTATTAAATTTTATTTTGGTTTTTAGACTTTATTAGCCAGACTGAAATGAGTTACCCCGTCGTTACTCAGATTACTTATTTGTTAATAACAGTTTCAAAAAATTTCTACGGTTTCTTGTTATTTTAATAAAATTCGTACCCACCATGAGTGCGTTCATAAATTAGAGCCTAAGGTTCAATTACCTGCTTAGAAATAAAGTGATAGATAACAGAATACCAAAATAAATTATGTGTAAGTATAGGTACATAGGTAGCTACCATAATATTTATATGAAAAAAAAAGCGTCAAAGCAGAGCACCTTATACCAACCAATAGTTACTAAGTATATTTAAAATAATCTTTCTGAAATAGCTATTAAGTAGGTATGATAAGAAAGTAAAATATATTAATTTAAAAATTAATGTATAAAAAAAATACTTATGAAAATTCACTACAATTGATTTTGCTCACGGCACTAGTCTCGTTGTTTCCCTGATAGAACTTCTAGTGTTGAATTTAACGGGTATATACCATTTTTCATTGTCATTTGGCAAATGGGTCAAATTTTAGTTTTGTGTTTCGATTGTCACCACCGCGTCGTCCCCACTGGGGATTACTATTATTTCACAGTCCCATTCCCACATTCCCAGTCCGCTGGGGACGAACGAATGGGACAGACTTCCATTACAACTCTAATTTGTCACGACGGTATTTTATAGATGTAGGTATAATGTAGCGTTATTTTTGTACTAAAGTATTTAACTATTTAAACATTATTAACTCTGGTACCATTGGATAAGTTCTTAAATAATTATAGAAAGTAAAATTTATATATGTTACGGCTACACCCCGAAATGCGGCTACGCCTAGGCTAAGCCGGCTAGAACTAGGTGAACTATTCCAAAAAAACCTATATAATATCGAAGGTTTTTTTTTTCAATTTTGTATATAATCATGTTAAAAAAAGTTAATTATTTTCATATTTGAATGATATTGAAAGGTCATCTTTGTAAGCAATGCACAAAAGCAAAAGATTTGACATACATATATGTAATTTTTTTTGGGGAAAATCGGATTGGCATAGCTTCTGTGCAAGAGCGGATCAAGGGGGTCATGGGGGTCATGAACCCCCCCCCCCCTCCCCGGGCTGGGTCTAGGACCTAGGTGGACCACTTATTAAAAATTGTTAAACATAATGTTTTTAAATATCACAATATAGATTTTATGTAAGTATGTACCTTCAATATTTAATTAATTTAATATAATGTTTGGTATAGTAATGGCAAACGCATTATTCTGGAACGAACGCATCAAAAATTTGAATTTTACCGCGCCTTCAAAATTAAAACAAGATTTGTTTTACCTTTATACCTTTTTTTTTATCTATGGAGATATATAAAAAATTAAGTTACCATAATATTTCCCATACAATGTGTACTGCGCGCATTGTATGGCGTTATACCGACCCGCAAAAGATCTGTAGATAATAAGTCCATTAATGAGGTAATTTTTTTTTAAATAAGGTATTTACAGTGTTAAACTGGTATCTGAAATTTGGAAAACACCTAATTGAATTTACAGTAAAAATTTTAAAATTACAGGATAACGAATAAATTTTTGAAGATATTTGAAAAATTTAGACGTCCTACTCATTTTCTATAACTAAATTCATGTCTTGTGTACTGAATTCTTTTAGAAACCGCTCCAAGTATGTTTGTGGCAAAATTTTGTTGTCCAGTGAAATCATTATCAGCTATTCTATTTAATATAATAAAAAACGAAAATTCCTATTCGTCAACACTGGGGACGAATGGGAATTGTAATGGATGTCTGTCCCATTCGTCTCCACTGGTCTCGAATAGGACTGAAATAATAGCAATTCCCATTCGTCCCCAGTGGGGACGACGCGGTGGTTACAATCGAAACGCACAAAACCTAAAATTGTCCCATTATATACCCAATTTAACGTGTTTTTAACTTAGGGTTTCGGAAAAATTATTTTGTAACGATATTCCGCAGCTTGTCATTCCATGTTTGATTTATTCTTATAGATATGCTCTTAGTTAGCTTTAAAATAATTTGATTGTAATTAAGACGAAGTGGTAGCTAAGCTAGGGCGCCACTTCAGCTACCACTTCGTCTTAAATGAACTTTGATTTATTTTAATGTACTTACGTCGCAGTTACATTGTATAATCTTTGTATAATGTTTGATAAAACCGCTAGCAAATCGGCAACACAGCTTGGTTTTGTAAAACAGCTGAACATCGTTCGGCTGGATGGTTAATGTATCACGATTCACGATCAACAAAACCGCTTACTGCAGTTATAATAAGGAATAAAGATTCAATCATGATGAAATAAAAAAATAAGTGGGTAAATTAGGTACTATCAAACAAATATATGAAAAAGTTAGTAGTAGTTTACTTACCGCTTTTATTTGTTTTATCATCTTAAAAATCGTTGCTTGGACCAGGCTTTTTAAGTTCCCACACTGATTTTGTGTTGGCCACTTACACTCACGAAAAACAAACAAAACCGAGCTGTATTGCCAAACTGCAGAGGTTTTGTCAAACATCGGATTATACAATCCAAATGTGACATACGAATGTTAATTGTAGTGTGATACTGTGAACTGTGACATAATCTAAATATATATAACTCAAAGGTGATTGACTGACTGACATAGTGATCTATCAACGCACAGCCCAAACTACTGGACGGATTGGGCTGAAATTTGGCATGCAGGTAGATGTTATGAAGTAGGCATCCGCTAAGAAAGGATTTTGATCAATTCTACCCCCAAGAGGGTAAAATAGGGGATGAAAGTTTGTATGAAACTTTGTCCATTTTAAACTGATCGGGCTGAGACTTTGCATGCATAAAGCTACTATGACGTAGGCATCCCTTAAGAAAGGATTTTGATTGCATGCATAAAGCTACTATGACGTAGGCATCCCCTAAGAAAGGATTTTGATGAATTCCACCCCTACGCGAGCGAAGCCGCGGGCAAAAGCTAGTGATATTATAATTTTTCAAAAATAAAGAACCCGCTTTATATCCAAAACACACAACTGATTTGATAAAATTTCTATGGGACCAACTGACAAGTATGCCCTTTCAAAAAAGAAAACATAAAAGAATTTTCCAAATTGGTCCAGGCGTCTTCGAGTAATCGGTATACATACAACAATAAAAAAATATATTCGGATATAACCTTCTTTTTTGAAGTCGGTTTAACATACCGAGTTACGGATTACAGCAGTATTTGATTAACCAGTTATGCGGAGTATCATAACACTATCTGATCTCATCATAATAATAAAAGCGAATAAATAGCGCAGAACTATTAAAAATTGAACTCCACGATGTCCTCTTTCAATGACGCTATTGTCTGTCTGTGGCATCGTAGCATTCGTAGCGGATTTTCTTACGATAAAGCAAGTTCCCTTGCGGTGGTTCTTAGCTATGTTTGAGGAAAATAGGTTCAGCCACTTAAAAGTTTTTGGGTGTTATATTTCTTGGCCCCGCCACAAAAGCAATTTAAATGAAATTTGGCAGACTAGTTGTCCATAAAATGTTCTTTTTAGTCCATAGATTTAAAAAAAATGTCCTTTAATAGTTTAAGAGAAATTGAACGAAATTGGTGGCGTGGCTCGGAAGTATACTTTGTCGCCAAGCCACCTCGCAAATCGAAATAAAAGGGGTTAAATGAATACTAATTTATTATTAAACAAATGTCTATTATTTGTCTGTTCTAACAATATTAGAAATGCTGCTAAAATCATAAATTGTACATCGTTGTGATATCTATCTACATCATTTTGAATGAAATTTTGCACTCAGATAGTTTATAATCTGGATTAACACATAGGCTACTATTCTTTGCGAAATAAAAAAGATTTTTGTAATTTTAAGTAATTTTAATAATGATTTACAAATGATACATCAATAAATGAGTGTGAATCTGTTTTAGTTTTAAAAATTTTGTTTGATATATCATCAAAGCATTCCCAATATTCATTTGTCGCT
This sequence comes from Acrobasis suavella, assembly GCA_943193695.1. NCBI lineage: Eukaryota > Metazoa > Arthropoda > Insecta > Lepidoptera > Pyralidae > Acrobasis > Acrobasis suavella. The sequence goes on from OW971929.1 coordinate 14,117,408, forward strand.
ATACGTTTACAATGAACTTTGTAATGTCCGATACCTTGACTTGACAGTGGAGGAATAAATTCAATTTCTGCACCCAAAAAAATAGTTTTGTTACATAACAAAATTTCAGCGGGGATATCCTTTAAACATAGATTAAAGTCTAATTCGAAAAAAATTAGATTATCTGAAATCTCAAAATTACAAAGGGGTTTGAAGATTTTACTATGGAGCGTGGCATACCTACTGCCGCCATTTTGATTTTTTTTCATAATCGCGGCCATCTATTTAACTTTTATAAATCGATAGCTGACATCAATACCAACAAAAAATATAAGACACCTACCCTCGTAAAGTGTCAGGTTTCTGAGATATAAACAGTTAAAGTTGACCACGTGATTTTCATTTCTTTTTGAATAGCAACTATAAACCCATTTACCTATTTGGAATAACAATGAGTAAATATTGATAAAATAATTGATAATGATATCAAAAATAGTCATGAATCATGCCTTTTAATGTTTCTACTTACTGTAATTATTTGTATTTAATTGTTTTTTTGAAGTGAAATCTTCTTTAGCGGCGTTGTACACATTTTTTTGTAATGGGTAAAAAATGTTAAACTCGCGTTACGAAACTCGCGTCACAAAAAATTCGTAAGACGGATGGAGAGTAGACAGCCAGCGCGGCGTAGGAGAGGAAGTATCGCCCTCTCTTTCTACGGCGCGGCGAAAATGTATGCCTGCGCCTGCTGTTTCGTTTAGGCGGCGCAGGGCACTTGCGCGAATGTTCGTGAGTGTTTATGTTACAGCGTGCCACGCGCATCCATGGATGGTGACAGCTGATTGCTCGACCGTCTGTGTAGTGGCAACACTGCTGTGTATTCGTAAAATTCGTGTATATAAAGTGTTTAAAATATGGAAATTGAACAACCATTCCAAAATATCAAAATGCACAACGTTAATATTCAAGTTTTCACTTCTAATGGCACTCCCGGAGTGAAACCCGTCATTTTTTTATATAATTGTTGATGATAGGCATACAATGTTGCAGCTACACTTCTCCATGATCAAACAAAAAACTCTATTCTAAACTTAAAAATGTGGAAATCACTACCAAAATGTATGAACAGCTACTTGTCCCACACCCCGCTGCCACCACGCACGCTGCTGCTAACCGGCCACCTCGCGTTGCTAATACAATGAGATTCTCATTATTTTTTATATGGAAAGAACTACACACATGTAAGGTGCAAAAGTTACGAGTAGCGTACCCTTCACTGTTTAAAATTTTCAATTTTCGCTAGTTGACGTCAGTTTATTAAGTTATAACTTATAACCTAAAAAGTATAGACATTGTATTAACCATAGAACCATCACACAATATAAATGTTACGAGTATTGTCAATTGTATTTTAGACTGTATGAGTAATACCTATCGTTTGTATTACATTGTTTTACATATTTATACTTTTCTTTTATTTACTTTACCCCATTACTGTCGTATTGATAGTTAAATCAAATGAAGATATTACAATTACATAAGGTTAGACAGTCACAAAATAAGTTAATAAGTTTAAAAAAGTAGATTTCCTATATTAAATATATAAATGTTTAACATCCAGATATAATACAACATACATATTTGTTCTAAAAGTTATTATTTTTAACATCTTTATACATTCGGAAACATACCCTAGCTTACAATTACGGATGTCACGTGATCAACTTTGACGGCTATTATACCTGACACTTTACGAGGGTAATTGTATTAATATTTTTTGTTGGCATTAATGCCAGCTATCGATTTATTAAGGTTTCAAAGCTGGCCGCGATTTTGAAAAAAAAATCAAAATGGCGGCAGTAGGTATGCCACAAATCTTCAATCTTCATTGTGCAGTTTTACAATCACGCATAGTTTATTCAATCATTGATGAAGCTGCAGAATTTAAAGCAGATATGCCGTGATCGGACAGGATTAGTAAATTTAAGGGTATAGCAAATTCTTTCAATTACATGACTGCATTCTGAACAAGATGTTTTCATTTTTCCACTGAATATCTCATTACATAACACTTTTTCTAAAATATAAAATACATTGCAGCTGCAATCTATCAGTTCCATATTCCCTTTTGAAGTGCTTTTGAAAAATTGTTTTAGTAGCTCTGTCCTTATTTTGTAAATGTCGGAAGAATAATCTTTGTTAGTCAAAGCGCATACTATTTGTGAAAATTTGGTTTTATGTGAATTAATAAACACTTTGGGGATTTTTTATACAAGCAATCACAATCGCTTGAGTTAAAGCGTCAAAAGCACGTGTATTAGATATTGTTACGCCTTTTATCCCTGAACTTGATATATTACCATTAGATAGATAATCAATTTGATTATATACTTTCTTTGGTTTAATAGTTTCTCTTAAGGGTAGTGACTTTTGTGATTCAGTCTTGTTACGCCAATTTTCTTGTAGTGTAAGTTTCTTCCTGAATACTAATTCCTTGTAAAAAAAATGCCTTCCTCATATTCAGTTTTAACTGTCTCTTGTCTATCCTTATAAAAGCTTTTTTCTTTCTTGTAATTTTTATCAGTCCCTTTTTATCCTTTTGACAGCTTCCTACTTCCTCTAAGGTTTTTACAGGCGAATAACCATCTTGCAACGGATCATTATCTTAGATGGCGTTTTTAAACTTACCTCAGGGTAATTACACTGCGCAACTTTAATCTCTCCTGACTAAAATTCATTGTGCTTTGTTATAAATTCATCAACTCGCATTACTCCATACGTATTAGATAAAAGCAAATTCTTCGCGCTTTTGAAGTAACTTTCCACATTGGTACTAGTAGCATTATCAACAGACTGTTTAAAATACGGCAGCATCAAATTCGACCATAATGGTAATTTTGGCAATAATTTTCTTAAGCTATTAATAAATCCAGGCAAATATGACAATTTAAAATGACAATATATTTTATATTGTCATATTTCGTTTCAACACTTAATTCACATTAAATTTTTTCTGTAGCAACTATGTGATCATACCAAGCAATTATTGAGTTATCTTCCAAATCTTCATCCATGACAGTATATGTGTTTTCAGATTTATCCACATCATCAAAATTATCATTGATGTAGTCGTAACAAACATTATCATCCTGATTAAGTTTTTTTTTTTTCATTTCTTAACATTAACTTATCGTACCATCCTTTAAATTTCTGTCAAATTTATGTAACGCTACGACTACAAGCTGGTGGATTATTTTTTAGTATTTTCATAATCTCTTGATGATTTTAAGCGCAAAAGATGTTTAACGTAGAATCGCTTAACGCGCTGATCTACAAATTTAAAACAATTAAGAGCATACAATATCTTCACAAAATGCGATGTATCCAAACGAACAACATATTCAGGCAGTAGTTTTTTAGAACAGTTAAAAATTCTAAAAATAATGATTAATGTATTCTTTCGTTGTATTAAATCTTGTAAAACTTTTTATTATAGCTCTGATAAGGGCAGCAGAGTCATCACAAATGACTTCTTTGGGTTTGGTCATTGTGCCTATCCAACTTCGTAGCCATTGATATATAGTTTCTAGCGTTTGACTACCCGATATCATTTGTGTTATAAGCACTGAAGAAGCTTTTGCGTTTCTGAGCATGACGACGTACCAGAATAAATGTTTTGAATCATAGGAATTAGAATGATTATGAGGTGGATATATTTTTTTGAATATTGATCCCGTTGCATCTATACTCAAGACAGTTTAATTCACCTTAGAAATGTTTTTATAAAATAGTTGCTGCATTTCTATCCAGTAGTAAACGTAAAAAGGTAATGATAGACACAGATTTAATAATGCTATTCAATGGTTTTGTAAAAGACATGATCCACAAAGCTATGACAACAATTTTGTGAAAGTATTTTTTCTGTCGTATATTTTTAAATGATTTTAGTTTAGGTATAAAAGAGGGCTCCTGCACATCTTCTGGTTCCATATTTTCATTTAACATTTTATTTCTTAGTACAATTGGGTATTGGATTTCTAATTTCTTAACTAATTGTTGCTTTCGAAAGGAGGTGATCTTATTTTTTGTTTGAATTGTGTACGAGATTTTTATCAACGTTTGCAAACAAACATTCAAATTTTACCGAAAAATCGATTTTCTTACAACAATCTTTGCGTCACAATCTTTACAAGTACCTGTGCATTTAACGCAATAATCGTCTGTTACACTATTGTGTTTAAAACTCCATACACAACGGTTACTCGTGTTTTTCCAAATCCACTCAGAAAAAATATTCGTCCACTTAGATTAAGGCAGTATTTTCCTATTATGTTTACGAATATTTGGTTTATTTGAATCATTTCTTTCCTAAGAAGCTAAAGTGGGTCGAACAGTATTCTAATTCTTTAAGGCAATTTCAAAAGATTCTACTTCTTGTTGGTTTCTGTTTTCATCACTGCTAGTACTTATTTCTTCTGCGTCGTCGTTATCAGTTGTTTGCGGTGACAGCGTAGCCTTTTCAGCTTTGGAATCTTCACAATCATCACCAAAAAATTGGAAGTAATTTCTCTTTGCTGATACACGCAATGCGTCTGGTGTCATACGTAAAGAAAGCTTTTTACTTACATCTTTGTAAATATAGCTTGTGTTCGACGGCAAGTTCCGAATGTCACCAAAGTGATGTTTGTACTCACTGAATGCAGCTTTCTGTTCTTCGAGACTCACAGACGTTTACCGCGTTTCATGGTTTATATTTTATAAACTGCACTTATGATTAAACGCATGTGACCGGAATCAATTATCACAATAAACTGAATAGAAACGATAGATACCATAATTATTGAAAATATCAAAATGATGTGGGTAGATATCACAACGATGTACAATGAAATACTGTATTTCTAGCCCCTGATATTTACTTTTGAGCAAAGATTTTTTTCTAACAACACAAGGCGCTTTGCCGGTAATTTATAGAAAAATTTATTTTTTTCGAAATTTCAATATTATGTTATGATTTTGGCAGTATAATAACGTAACTAATATTGTTAGAACAGACAATTCATAGACGTTTAATAATAAATTAGTATTAATTTAACCCCTTTTATTTCGATTTGCGAGGTGGAGTGGCGACAAAGTATATCTACTTCCCAGTATATCTACGTAAGTATATCTACGCCACCAATTTCGTTCAATTTCTCTTAAACTATTAAAGGACTATTTTTTAAATCTATTAACTTAAAAGGACATTTTATGGACAACTAGTCTGCCAAATTTCATTTAAATTGCGTTTGTGGCGGGGCCAAGAAGTATAACACGTTTTTGGGGGTACAGCTTGAAAGTCAGAGCTTTCCCTACAAAAATATAGATGGTGCGGCGCTATAATAGTGGAACTACCGTCGAACTACTAAATAATACTTTAATGTAATAACATGATTTGTTAGTAAAGAAGTGTTTTAACCCTTTCACCGAGAACGTCGGATTTATTCGACAAACATTGTCGTGCCCATTCCGCGAGCGTCGGATATTTCCGACAAATAAAACCGCTCGTATTGCACATAACTTAAGTATCCACATCCCTTTTTGGTTGTAGGTATTTATTTAAGATTTCATACCTCTCGCGCTGGGGGCACGGCAACTGATATAAAGTCTCGGGGTGAAAGGGTTAAAGTGATTCTACTTTTTTTCGATGTTTGTTCATAAAGTATTAACAATTCGAATTTTACGATATGAGATTAGATCAAATTAATTATATTAAAATAGAATATGATGATTGTAATTATTCGAGTTTCTTATGATATTTCCTTACGTAGGAATAAGCAAATTCGAAGCTAATTAATACCTACTTGTAATTCAAAAGTCAATCTCACTACTGGTATTAAGTAGTATCTTTGCAACTGTTGTGTAACGAAGTTTTTACATGTGTGTCATGAATCTATAGGTAGGGAGGTATTCTTTAAAAAATATGCATACGTATATACTACTTACCTATATAATGAAAGAGTCGCACTTGCGTGTCCGTACATTGAATGAATTTATAAATAAAAAATAAGTGTAGGCGTAAGAACAGCAGCAGAACAGATAATATTTTTTTTTTGTCGGTTAGGTATTTTCTCCAAAACTACGTTTTTATACGTATATCCAACTAATCGCCGAAAGTACAAAACGGATTTGTACACGGTTTTCAACAATAAATTATTTTAATTGAAATTTGATGTCACGTAAAAAAGTGTTAAGTAGATACTATAGTATCTACTTAACGTGAAGCTTTTCTTCGCACATTTGCGAAAAACGGCCACTTTTAACAATTAAGCGAAGAAAAGCTTCACGAAACTATAAACAGTAGTTCATACAAAACTATACCTAAACAATTGTTCATAAAATAGTTTGAAGGGTTATCTATGGCTTGATCAAGACAAAGTTTTTAATGAAATCTCCGTTTCCTTTTACAAATGCTCAAAAAAAGCCACAAACCAAGTCGCAGCTAGTCTAAAATAAAATAATTAATATAAGTACTTACTTGCGGGACATTCTTTCATACATAAATTGTTACAAAACAGATGTGGTTAGAAAAAGAACCTCGGAAGAAAAGATCTATACGGTATACCAGTAGCCAGATTATGTAGTGTATGCATAGATTTAACTAGATAAAATATATCTGCTTAGTTTAGATAGTGTGACAGTATTACGACACCAAAGATCTCTTTGCCATATTAAATCATCTACTCATCCTTGTACGTGGGCTGTGTGTTACGTTACGCTACATCACATCACTACCTCTGTAGGGACTGTATCTGCTACCCAATTAAGTTTCCTCACCCAAAGATGAGTTGATATCTATTTTTATTTTTACAGCTTCATTAAAAACTTATGTATTAATAAGCAAAAGCCTTTTGTTAACTTTTGTTATTTAAAAGTGTTATTCATTGCAAAAATCGTAAATAAAAAGGTTGAATATTAAAAAAAGCTTGTTTTTATTCTACTCTGTTTATGTACAATCTCAAAAATACTCTAAAACTTGGTCAAATATTTTTTGTCGTAGAGCCTTTATGTAGATTCAATCCCGGCACATAAGTTGAACAAAAATGGCGATCGTCGACGCAGGTATAGTTGAATATGATAAAAGGGATTATTTCCTTTTTTTCCTTTCTTCTGTTGCCTTCGAAAATTAAAATGCTCGATGAAATTATCAAAATAAAGCTTTATTTCTAATTAACATCAAATAAAAATGGTAATGATTACTGAAAAATCCCATGAATTCGACTTTTCATACAAATTAGCGCTCAGCCAAATGAATTATGTACAAAAGGTCGAAATTTTTGTTTCGTTTTTCTATAATTGTTTTTATGGAAAGTAGTACACAGTGACCCTCAAAATAAACTATTAAAAGGGTGAATTCATTCCGTAATAGCAAACAACTTGCCCTGAGGAACCTATGACGAACAATGAAAAATATTTTTTGGTTTCCATACAAACTCGAATCAGCTGATCGGTCAATTTGTATGAGAGGCCAAAAATTATTTTTCATATTTTGATATATGTTCACTGGGGAAAGTTGTTCAGTGTCATGGACTGAATTCTCCCTTAAAATAGTTTCTGTATATTTTGTAATACCCTGTATAAGTAGGTATAAGTAAGCCGATTTACAGGTGTAAACAAAGCAAGTTGGAACCTGCTTGTGCGTAGCTGCTCGGCTCCGCTGCGACGTTCGTCGCGTCGGGTGGCTGACTGATAGCACTCAAAGTGCCGCAACAGGCGGGACGCAAGTTGCGTCGCGTAACAGCTACAGATGGGCAGTGGATAATTATACCCAATCTACCCATTTGAGTATTTACTCACTAGATTTAATAATATTGACATCGCATTTGATGTCTGTTTACTAATTTTAACATAAAATTACGTCATTGCACACCTCCCAGAAAAAAATTATAATTAGTCAAACAAGCCTACTTTCGGTGTATAATTAGTATGGTATTTTCATATATTTTAGCGTCGCATTTAAACGTTTACCGATATTTTAAGCATATTATGGCGTATGCACACACTTTCCGACAAGAATTGCAAGTGTAGGTATACTAGATTTAAGTTTCAAAATTGTCATGAAAACATGAAATAATGAATATGAATATAAATATAAGTCGCAACTCATATAAATCAAGATTGATTTATATGAGTTGCGACTTATATTTATATTACCAAATAAATTAGGATATTTATCGGGTATTTACTCAATCTACTGAGTAAATATTCAAATGGGTTGATTGAGTATTTATGCAACTCCCATCATAGCTGTTACGCGGCGCAACTTGCGCCCCGTCTGTTAGGGTCGAAACAAACGAGACGCAAGTTGCGTCGCGTTACAGCGCAAGTTGCGCCGCGCAACTCGCGCTCCGTGTGGCCGCTTTACCCGCGCAAGATGCGCTAAGTAAGTAAAAGACAATATTGTCTTAGTGGATTGTCCTGTCAATGGTTTCGTCTGAATGAAGGCAATCATTGTCTAATTGGATTATCCCGTCAGTGTCTTCGTTTAATGAAGACTCATTGACATGGCAATCCACTAAGACAATGAATTGTCTTAGTGGATTACCATGTCAATGACGTTGTCTGAATGAAGACAATCACTGTCATAGTAGATTTTTCTGTCAATGGCTTAGTATGAATGAAAATAATCATCGTCTAAGTGGATTGTCCTATCAATGGCTTTGTCTGAATTAAGACACTCATTATCTTAGTGGCTTGTCCTGTCTATGGCTTCGTTTGAATAAAGACATATTAAAGATAAATTGGCTTAGTGGTTTGTCATGTCAATGGCGTTGTATGAATGAAGACAATCACTATCCAACTGAATTCCACTAAGAGAATTAACTGTTTAAGAAGGCTGTCCTATCAATGGCTTTGTCAGAATGAAGACAATCATTGTCTAAGTGGCTTATCCTTTCAATGGCTTCATATGAATGTAAACAATGAAGTATCTTAGTGAATTGTTCTTCGTCTTAAGGAAGACAATGAATTGACTCAGTATATTGTCCTGTCAACGGCGTCGTATGAATGAAGATAATATTGTCTTGTGGATTATCCTGTCAATGGCTTTATCTGAATAAAAACAGTCATTATCATTGTAGATTATCAGCTGTGTCGCTATGCTTTTTCTTTCGTAGATGGAATCAAGCTTTAATAAAATCTGTTTCGCAGTACTTTCTTCATTGGTTAGGCCCAACAAAGTATCCGCTAAATACTCTATTATAGTATTCTTTGCGACTCTCTGTTTCTTATTCCATTCAGCATCCGGTACTTCAGGAATTTCTTCGTCAATTACATTAAGCACCTCGAGTTCATTCAGCAAATTACGGATCCGAAGTTTCCATACACTATATTTTTCTCCATCAAAAGGTTTAATATTTCTCTTTAACTTTGAGTTTTCCATTATTTTACAAAAAATAATTCACAGTCTATGAGTAAATAATAAAGTCACTTATTCACTATTACTTTCACAGTCCACGAGCTGTCTATAAAGTTTAGGTAAAATGCACTGCACTTAAGTGTCTGTTTTATTTTAACCGACGATTTATTTTTAATCTTATTTTTATTTCACTGGGCCCATAACCTGTAGGATTATGGAAGCCAATGAAAGACGAAATTATATAAAAAGCATTAAGTATTTATTTCATTTATAATTGAACGGTGTGTTTTATAACAATTTGCGTGCGACGCTTAGTTATGGCAAGGGCCGGGAATACACTAAATTCTGAGAGAGCCTAGATGACGTACCCATATGTAACTCGGACTTCGATAACAAAGAATTATTGTTTCATACATAAACAAACTGATAGAAAGGGATAAACTTCCTAAGTTAGAGAGAGACAAATTTATTTTTGTATACTCCAACAGACGATTCAAAATACTGGGCCACTGCAGCGTGTCAAAAGTCTTCTCAAAGTTGACGAACGTAACGCAGACATCACGTTGCCAATCTGTTGCTTCTTCGAGTATGATCCGCAGGGTATTTATTTGGTCTGTACTAGATCGGTTGGGGCGAAATCCGGCCTGTTCTTGGCTCAGAAGTAACTTCACTGCTTTCGCTATTCTGGTCAGCAGGATCTTGCTCAGAATCTTTGATGGTATGGAGAGTAGCATGATACCCCTCCAGTTGCCACACTCGCTAAGGTCACCTTTCTTGGGAACCGTGATCAGCACACCTTTGTTCCAGTCTTCGGGTAGTTCTTCAGTGATCCATATTTTCTCTGCGAGTGGTGTTAACACCTTTGCAGCCCCCACATCATGCTAGGCTGCATTATGATCCCCATGACCCCCTGGATCCGCCCTTGACTGTCATTGTAACGGCATCCTTATCGCAATTGTTTATGTACGTCAAGTGTGAAAGAGAGGACGATGGCATAACAGTCGTCAAGTTAAGACAGGCTAGTAATACATATAGAGTATCCTATGCCTAGGAAAAGTGCCAAGAGTTTGTGAGGTTGTGTGGAGCGGGCAGTAATCTCTGGATCTATTGAACCGACTATGAAAAGTCTGTTGCCAATAGATTAGCCAATAGAAAGCCACGGTATTTGTGAGTGTCATAGCCTATGTGTGTACTTAAGTTGATTCTTTGCAATAATTAAATACTAAATTATTACTCCAGCCGTTGTTGAATAATTATGTAGTCATTCCGAAATCAAACGACAATTTCATACAAGGGACAGCCGATGAAGAGTTTTTGCGGAAAACAAATTCGCAGTGAACCGATTAATGTAGAAACGTGACAGGGTGAACGATTTTTTCGGAGAACCGTTCATCGTCGAGGAATTTATTCGTAGTACCAACCAAGGATTAAGCGTAAAAGGGTGAACCTTACATTCGGAGTTGGTAATTCGGAATTCAATTCGGAGCTCTAGGATACCACCCTACTAAATTGCATCTGATTTGGTACAGTAGGTAGATTCGGAGCTAATTGGCTGTAACAGACGGACGGACAAACAGACGCACGAGTGATCCTATAAGGGTCTCTTTTTTTTCATTTTTTTTTACGGAACCCTTATAATGAACAATGCGCAGCGATTGATAAAAAACTTATGACGCAAATTGTTGGCGTTTATTCCCGATAAGAACACCCTCTTGAGTACCACTGTTACCAAGGGGAAAAAACTTCCCGATGAATTCCAGTGTTACTCATTGCAACTAACATTCTTCCCAATGAGTACCACTGTGTCTTATCGGCTCGCTAATGGCGCGCCGTATTCCCGTCGAGTACCACTTAAGACGAAGTTTTACTTGACGGGAATTTTGTATTCTCGTTGAGTAAGTGATGTAATGAAGTACTTAAAACAAAGATGTTCGATGGCGTCTCTTTACCACTCGCATTTTGACCCGTCTTATACAACTGTTGCATAAAATCCTATTTCAATGCTTTAACTTCAAATATTTTAACTTCTGGTTGAAACCATTAAAACAATAAGTTTAATAATAATGTTTATTAGTTTATAGTTCAAGATATACAACGTGGAAGGGACATCCTCATAATAAATCGAACCACGGGCTATACTAGATCACTATAGTGTAATGAATTTAAAATAACTGTCAAAAAACAAAACAAAAATTCGGCATTTCCATACAAAAGTGCGATTTAAATAAATAAATACATAGGGATAAATAACACTGATCGAGCTAGCCCCAGTAAGTTCGAGACTTGTGTTCTGGGATACTAACTCAACGATATCATATTTTATAACAAATACATATATATATAAACATCCAAGACCCAGGACAATTTGAAAAAGGCCATTTTCCAACTTGCCCTGACCGGGGATCGAACCCGGAACCTCTGGGTGGCTGACTAGCATGGTGATCACTTGGCCACGGAGGACGTCTAAATTTGAATGGAAATGTCTGTACGGGACGGCCTTGGATGCTGAGCTCAGATGACACGTTAACCGCCTCGCACAAGTCGGGTCTGATGTTCCGTGTCAAGCAATGGACTGTAGTGATATGCTCTTCTCATAGGTAGCTTCGTGGAGAGGGCCGAGCGGCAGTAAAACAACAGTATGGTGGTTCAAACGCAGCACGCCTTGGAGAGTGGGAGGCCAGAGCTTCTTCTTTCTTCTTAGGGCTCCTCGCGATCGTATCGAAATTTCACGGACTGATTTCTGCGGGCTGACCCCGCTATATTTATAGCTGCGCGAGCGTATGCCCTGCCTCCTGCTTCCCCGCGAGCTTGCAAACTTTATTTCTCTTATATTTCTTATTATACTATGCAATTAACAATTATAAAACTTATATCAGCATAAAATATCTATAAGTTATCTTTTATTCATTTCTACATTTGTACGAATGCCAAGACTTCTATTTTCCGAGGAAAAGCCAAGGAAAAGTTGCCAGTATAAATACCCCTCTAATACGTAGGGGAAAGTGGTCACCATTCGTACGTGGGGCACATTCGTGCAGTTAGTATAGCAGAAAAACTAAACGGCACACAAACATGCCTTTGCTTGTGTGCATAGACATACCGGCCGCCATATTGTTAGCGGAGTGGCGCGGCAGTCGCACCACGGTGTATCGGCTGACAAGACGTAACGTGTTTTCGCGCGCGGTGAGTAATTTTTTTCCTTAGGTGTAATTCGCAATTGTAAGTAGAATTGTTATGTTTTTGACAATATGGTGATGATTAATGAATGTTAATATTGTTTATTTTGAGCTTTAATTGTTATATTTCTCAAACTAAATTAGAATTTGTATAAAGTTGTACTTTAATTTTGTGCAAGGTATGGGGTGCTTTCGTACAGCCAAACAGGGGGCACATTCGTACGCGTACGAACGCTCCCCTTTAGATTTTATTAACCACCACAATATCATAATTAGATTTTTATGAAATAAAATATAGTAAACTTTTAAAATACCAGGCAAAAAGCACAATAACATGTCTTTCCTTTTATAAAGTATTGTTCTTCTAACAAAATGAAATATTTTTATTAAATAAGCCTTACAATTAATATTTTATTGCAGAATCATGGTGCGAAAATATAAAAAAAAGGGCACGCGTACTCAAGACGGGGATGAGGAGTCCATAAAATTAGCAGTTGACTACGTAATTCATGGACGCTTGTCGTATAGGAAAGCCGCGTTGAAATATAACATCAAGACCTCGACGTTGGAAAGCAGAGTCAAGAAATTCAAAGAAGGCTCTAACAGCGATGGACCCTCACGAACATTTCATTCTAAGTTCACGAGTCTACAAGTCTTCTCCTTGGAAGAAGAGACACGCTTAAATGACTACATTATTAATTGCTGCAAAATGCATTATGGGCTAACAACAGTACAAATTCGCAAACTTGCCTACGAATACGCGAAAGCTTTAAATTTAAAATATCCCGCGAAATGGGATGAAATTTGGCCGGCTTAGAGTGGATACGTAAGTATAGAGAAAGAAACGCCAACCTCAGTCTGCGAAAACCGGAAAATACAAGCGCAGCTAGATCGTTCGCCTTCAATAAGACTGCAGTCCAGCAGTTCTATAATAATTTGGGTGATGTCTTACAGCGGCATAATTTTGCTGCCGACAGGATATTTAACTTTGACGAGTCCGGCGTGTCTACAGTTTTAGATACTCCTAAAATTTTGGCTCCTAAATCACAGAAACAAGTGGGACAAATCGTGTCAGCAGAAAGAGGGGAGTTGATGACATTTGGCGCAATTATTTCTGCAAGCGGAAATACTATCCCTCCGCTATTTGTATTTCCACGTGTACACTACAAGGACCATTTTCTAGAAGGTGCGCCTGAAGGAAGCATCGGAGCTGCTAATAGAAGTGGGTGGATAAATGCTGACATATTTGTTTCAGTATTAAAGCACATCTAGAAACACACACTGAGCTCTAAAGAGCATCCGATTTTACTATTATGTGATAATCACGAAAGCCATATCAGCTTACAGGCTATTACATATGCTCCAGATAATGGCATCATTTTTGTGTCTTTTCCCCCGCACACAAGTCATCGATTGCAGCCTTTAGACGTTGGAGTGTTCGGTCCATTCAAGGCAAAGTTGAAAATAGCGTTCAATAATTGGCATATGTCGAATCCTGGAAAAACAATCAACATTTATAATATACCCAAACTGGTAAAACTTGCATATTTTGAATCTTTTACCGCAAAAAATATTACAAGTGGATTTGAAAAGCCAGGTATATGGCCGTTCAATGAAATGGCCTTCAGTGATGAAGATTTCGCGCCCATTGACGTGTATGCTTCAAATAATTCGGTAAATGTGACACCTAATCCGGAAACAAGCACTGTCGCTCTTGAACTTCAACCTTCCACCAGCGTGCAGTCGACTGATATGAATGAGGCAGATATTCGTGAACAGTCGCCTTCTTTGCTCCAAAATCCTCAAGACATTTTTACCGGAACCGGTGAACCACAAGCGGCTGAGACACAATCTGAACCGAGTGCTTATCTTCCCATAACACCAGAAGTCATAAGACCTTATCCTACAGCTGTTAGAAACAGAAAAACCAATAAAGGAAGAAAACCGGGTAAATCCCGTATATATACAGATACACCTGAAAAAACTGAACTAGAAGAGAGACATAGACAGAAAGAATTGAAAAAAAATAGAACAGGAAAGGAAAGCCAGAGCCAAAGCAGTGAAACGTAGTTTGAAGGAACTTAATTCAAGACAAAAGAAAAAGAAAGCAAAGCAAATAGAAAGTGATGAAGATTCAGAGGAATCTGAAGGATCGCAATTTAGCTTGCGTGAAAGTTCAACATCTCCAATCGATTTCGAAACGGATGAAGAGACTGATGATCGTAGTATCCATAATAATTTAAATGTGACACCAGAGAAAATCAAAGATGATTGTTTTGTTTTGGTAAAGTTTGAAAAAAAGACTTCTGTTGTTTATTACGTCGGAAAAGTTCTCAGTCACTATTCGGGTACAGAGCTGAAAATATCTTATCTTCGGAAGAAACCGGGATCATCATGGTCATTCTTTTTCCCTGTTATAGAAGACATACACACTCTGTATATCAGTGATGTCGCCATGATCCTTCCTGATCCAGAACCAAGAGCGGGCTGTACAGCTAGAATGGCTAGACTTTTTACTTTTGCAGTCAATTTAAATAATTATAATGTGCAATAACTTCAAAAGTAACAATCAAAATGTATGATTACCTATTTTAAGTTTTAATTGTCAAAGACTGTACAACAATCTCATAGAAAGTGATTGTAAAGATCTCATTTAGACTGATTGTAAACTTAGAATTATCAATAAGTAAACTAAGGATGAATGATTTAATGTTTTGTTATTTTTCTAAAGAAAGATTTATCGACTATGAGTCAAGTCAAATATTATTAAGTTAGTTCTTTGAGAAATACATATTTTTATAATAATGAATAAAAATTTAACGACTTTAATAGGCTTTTTAATTACCCTGTATGAATCTACCCCATGCGTATGAAAGTACCCAACCTACTGTACGAACGTACCCCGTACGTGGGGCAAGTTCGTACAAATATCTTATCGTAGAAAAATGACTATAACTCTATAACCTTTTGACATAATAGTGTCGGACTTTTTGGTAACAAACTACAATATATTTGTTATACTTAGGTCTATAAACTAGATAAATTCGATTATTAATCATAAATTAAAAAAATAAAATCTAAAAAGCGTACGAAGGGTAACCACTTTCCCAGCGCTAATAAATCTAGAAGAACTACTGTTGTCTGGCGCTCTCATTGTTAAAGCGAGCGTCATGGCATTCATACAGACCTATTTCCTTAGATCCATGCATACTTTATGTACTTTAAGGCAAGTGTTAATTACTTCAAAATCAGTGTACCTACTTGTGTGTATGTAAGTGAGTATGAGGTACTCACTTCTAACGTGTACCTATCTTACGTTACTTTCTCTTAGCAAGCAAAGGCTAGTTATCCTATCTTGGATCTAAGGTACCTATCAGTAAAAGACAAACACATAATAATCTTTATTTTCCATATAAACCTATGTACATAATCTCTGATTCCTATTCTAAGTAAATAAATCACTGATAAAAAATTCACTACACATTATATGTCCAGTATGTATTCGCTATGTATTCCGTCGTGTTCAATGTCTTTTTTTTGTTTTTATACTTTTATTTTAATTGCATTATACTATAGTGATCTAGTATAGCCCGTGGTTCGATTAATTACGGGTATGTCCCTTACACGTGTTATATTTATATATATATATAGTTGCTTGAAATATTAAAATACATACACGAATATTGTAAAATAAAATCTTAATAAACAATATTATTTTAGTACATTAAGTATGTGTCTAATCTTTTATACCTACATACCTACATACATACATATTACAAACCTTTGAATCTCTTCACTGGGCTTTATTTAAGTACTTCATTCATTACGTCACTGTTACTCAACGGGAATACAAAATTCCCATCTAGTGACACTGTGTCTTACTTAAGTGGCACTTGACGGGAATACGGCGCGCCGTCGGAGAGCCGATAAGACACAGTGGTACTCATTGGGAAGGACGTTAGCTGCAATGAGTAACACTGGAACTCATCGGGAAGTTTTTTCCCCTGGAGTAACAGTGGTACTCAAGAGGGTGTTACTTTTTGGGAACAAACGATTATTGGCGATAAGGTGGTTAATACTTTTTTCAATAGTGTAATTGATCAGGACGAGCCACCAACTATCCAATTGAGTTTCTAAGTTCACTTGCAGCAAGTGGTCTCTCTGCTCACAAAATAAGACTTAATGTCGGAGTGCCGATGATACTGATGAAAAATTTTACTCCGCCGGAACTGTGTAATGGAACCAAAGTTTTAAAGTCAATGCTTTGCAGCGAATACAACGTGGAAGGGACATACCCGTAATAAATCAAACTACGGGCTTTACTTCATCACTATAGTTGTTGACGACAGACAGCGTGCCGTCTAAAAATTGTAAGAGGACCGACCAATCACGACGCCTACATTTTAGCCAATGAGAGGCACTAGCCCTTCTCACGCACACTAGGGCGATCCCCGAGCGTGCGCCGTGATTGGTCGGGACACTCACGCGTATCGGCGCTACCTGCGAGTAGCGCCCATTGTATATATATAGCCATATATAGGTTGTATTGAGTTCAGTGTTCAGTTTAGTTCAGTCGAGTTCAGTTTACAGTTCAGACAGTGTACAAGCAGCAATAGTGAATACACCATCGAAGCAGAAATCTCTCCAGTATAATGAAATTAAAATAACAACCAAATAACCAAAAAAATTTTCGACATTCCCATACAAATTGTCCGAGTGGCTGCACATTTTTGTAGGGAAATGTCGATTTTTTTTGTGTTTCGGCTGTTATTTTAATTTCATTATACCATAGTGAAGTAGTTTAATCCGTGGTTCGATTTATTACGGGTATGTCCCTTCTACATTGTATAATTAAAGCTGAGATTCTCACTGGGAGTGGTGCCAGTGAAACTGTATTTATTCCGCGTATACAACTCATCCCCAACAATTATCCTTTTAAATTTAAACATACACAGTTCCCTGTGGCCACTTGCTTTGCTATGACAATAAATAAGTTGCACGGTCAGACACTTCAAGCCGCTGGTGTCGACCGAAGGACTGGTTTTTCGCATGGCAAATTTGATGTGGCTGACTCCAAGGTTAGTAATGCTTCAGGTTTTTTCATATTGACTCCCGAAGGAAAGACTGGGAGTCTTTCCTTCGGGAGTCTGAACATAATTTATAAAGAAAATTTTCAAACAAGGTTTACAACATGATATTTTTTTTTTTACTTTTAACATCAATTACTGCTACGAGTACCTTTTTTTTATTTACCCATCAACATTAGTTTGTATTTATATTAATACCCTACCCTTATAGGCATCAGCTGGATGAAAATAAATAAAGTGGTAAACTCAATATAATACGTTCACTTACGAAAAATAGTTCAATAAAACACCACTAGATAGCGCTAGTAGTAGTTACTGTGGGTAAATGTGATATTTTGTATTCATTTAAAAACTTTGGCATTTTACAGAACCCTCCATATGAATGAAACTCTCACTTGGCCGGTTTTATTTATTTTACATTTTGCATATAATTTTTTTGACCCCAGCATTTTTGTACAAATGCCCGGGCACGTAGGTTGAACCGAAATGGCGGTTATCAGCGCAGGTACTAGGTACAAATAATGCGCCGACGACCGCCATTTTGGTTCAATTTACGTGTCGGAAATTTGTACAAAAATGCTTAGAAGTCAACCATTTTTTGTTTAACTTATTTGTGTCGCATTGTACATATTATGATCAGTGCCGGATTAGCCTAGAAGCAATAGTAGCAATTACTACGGGCCCCACGAAAAGTAGTGAACGAAACTGCGATTAATAGTAGATTGTGCTATAAGGGGCTAAGGTAATATTTTCAAGGCGAGGGCGCTACTTTGAATCCAGAGCAAAACTAAGGATTCCACAGTTGAATTCTACGGTGGAATCCTGAGTGTAGCGAGGAATTCATGTATATCGCCCGAGATAAAATTATTATCGTACCCGAGTAGCACACTCTACTTTTTATCTCCATCTATGAGAAAAACTAGCACATACAAAACAGAATACAGTAGAACTCCAATTATCCGAATTAATGGGGACCGGGACCCATTCGGATAATCAAATATTCGGATAATCGGAGTTTTTTTTTAAAAATTGCCATTGGAGAGAAAAAAAGTTACGTTTTGATATTGCACTATTTTTTTATTGAATTAAATGAAAGAAACATGATATTTTCACATGTTTTAAATATAAATAACCGTACACGCACAAACAAAAGTAAGCCGTAGCGAAAGAGTAGCGTCCTCGAGCAAGGTCAATAGCACACTGGCTAATCAAAACAAACAATGACAGGTGCGCCGTGACTGCAATGCGCCGGAACTTGTCTTAACTTGCCGTTGTGCCTACACTGACTTCGCGGAGGGAAGGACAATAGTGAGCGAACGCGCAAACACTGGCTTCGCGGGGGGAAGAATAATAGCGCACTTAGACTTTTTTTGACAATTTTTTTTCTGAAAGTGATTCGGATAATCGGCGATTCGGATAGTCGGAGTTCGGATAATTGGAGTTCTACTGTATAAAGAACAGTAGAACACCTACAAACCTTTGTTTGGTTTCGTTTTCATACAATAAATACTAAGAAATATTTTTTCGAAGACCACCAACTTAAGATAAAATGTTCACTCATAACTTTGTTTGCGTGGTCCTTCATATCTTTACTATTGGCTTAACTCACGAAAGAGTATTCACATTTACATAAATAATTACATTTCAATACAAATAACCTAAAACTTCTGTAATTACTTGAATTAAAGGGAAAAATTGCGCTACTCGTGTTCTGTTTTCAAATTGGTTTTAATCCCTAGAGATCTTTTTTTTCACGTTTTAGTCCCGAGTGAATAACTAGTAACTTTAGCTCCAAATGTTTTGGGATGTTTTCTTTGCTTCCAAATGTTTAATTGACTCGACCGAAAAATCTGATATTTATTAACGATAAATAAGAGTGTTATTCCTATAATAAAAATGTTTCAGGCGTTTTTAAAATTTTCATCCTTTCCCCATTGGGGCGCAACACTATTTCACCACAACTCAGTTTCATGTTGTAAGATTGTCATACATTTATATGTACACTAAGAAAATCTACATAGTAATGAAGCAAGACTGGCATAATGTAGGTAGGTACTTATATTTAAAAAAACTTTAATTTTGCACCTTCATATTTACAGATATAAAAACATTACAAGTTATACATATTTAAAAATAAAACTGTGTGTAAACTGTGAGTGGCTTAGTGCACATTTAATACATTAATGAAATGACTGTACGTATGTCTAAAACAATGTTATTTTAATATATAATAATAATATAATAATATTCCCCCTGGTCTCAGAAGTTCGCCATGGGAGCAAAACCAAGTTAGTAGCAGCTAAGTACCTGATTATGATACTTAAATACATGCATACATACTATCACGACTTTATCCCTAACTGGCAGTCAGAGCATTTTGGGTCTGATGATGATAAGATCCTAAATATATTTATGTAAAATAAAAACGATACGGTATTATTGAAACAGTGAAATATGATTGCTGGAATAACTTAAATAATATCTAAATTAACTTAACACACCATATAATCTATCCACAGCCAGTTATATATAACTGCTTTCAGTCTGCAACTAATTTATTATTATTGACTATTAATTACTTATTATGCTCTATTATAAGGCTGTTTTTAAATGTGCTACTTAATATTACATAATATTTATATTATTATACATAAACAATATACAAAATGTAAGAAGCATTGGAATCAATCGTAATTATATAATTATACAATATATCACACCTTGTGTTTAGACTAGATATTGCCTACTTGTGGTTTCACTATCAGCCATCTATTGGCGGTCCCAGATACACCATAGACACTTCTGTATTTCCATATACTGCCGATACCGTTGGGTACAGCTTCTTATTTGGAAGGCCTGAAAATTCGAGTGATAAAATAATTATCACATTAACAAGACTTTGCTATAACAAATATTATGATTAAAAATTTGTTAAAATCACACTGTGCGTACAGCTTGTTATTTGGAAGGCCTGAAAATTCGAGTGACAAAATAATTATCACGTTTACATGACTTTGCTATAGCATAAATATTAACTATTATGATAAAAAAATTCGTACACTCGTTAAAATAATACTGTGGATACATTTTTATTCATACATATATTCACATTATTTACAAGCTAACAACATATTGCAAGGGCTTTACTATCATTTCAGCCGCATAACGTCCACTGCAGGACATAGGCCTCTCCCAACGATTTCCAAAATGACCTATCTAGAGCGGCCTGCATCCAGCGCTTTACAGCGACCTTATTCAGGTCGTTAGACCACCTTGTGGGTGAGTGTCCTACGCTTTGCTTGCCAGTACGTGGCTGCCATTCGAGAACCTTTCTGCCCCATCGGCCATCGGTTCTTCGCGCTATGTGCCCCACCCACTGCCACTTCAATGAGCTAATCCGCTTGGCTATGTCGGTGACCTTCGTTCTCCTACGAATCTCCTCATTTCTGATTCGATCACGTAGGGAAACACCGAGCATAGCCCTCTCCATAGCGCGTTGAGTGACCTTGAGCCTTCTTATGAGACCCATAGTAAGGGACCACGTTTCAGAGCCATAAGTCATCACTGGTAACACACATTGATTAAACACTGTCGTCTTAAGGCACTGAGGTATTTTGGACGAGAAGACACTGCGTAGCTTCCCGAACGCTGCCCAGCCGAGTCGGATTCGTCGAAAGACCTCTTCCTCGAAGCTGGAGCTTCCTGTCTGGATCAGTTGACCCAGGTAGATATACTGGTCTACAACTTCGAGTGTGGAGCTCCCAACACATACAGGTAGGGGCGCGACATGTACATTCGACATTACTTTCGTTTTGTCCATGTTCATTTTTAGGCCCACCTGTTGAGAAACTCGATTTAGGTCTCCGAGCATAGTACTTAAGTCTTCCATCGATTCCGCCATGACAACAATATCGTCGGCAAATCGAAGGTGAGTGATATACCCCCATTGATGTTGATGCCAAATCCTTCCCATTCCAGAAGCTTGAAGGCATCTTCCAGTGCAACACTCTTTGCAGTGGAATAGCTCTCGTGCACTGCTCCTGTACTCGGACTGACATAGTGGCGTTACTGTATAAGCACTTCAACACTTCGATATACCGATAGTCAATACGTGATCACTGGAGAGACTGAAGCACCCCATTGGGGGAGTTTTTGCTATACTCGCCACGCTTGGCAGGCGGGATGGCGAGCGCAGTATTGTGTCACGATTTAGCTTCCTATGCTGCTGCCCATCGGAAGCCTGTTTTGGTGTTCGTGATGAATGTATCCTCTAATCGCCTTTTACGACATCCATAGGAAGACTTGAAGTGGTCCTATTCTACTCTGCCGGAAACCATGCAGCTAACTATAAATAGGGCTTTACTATAAACAACCAAATCAAACTGTTAAATTTCTTTGACCTTCCTGATTTCTGGATTTCCTGATCATTAATTAACACCACTTTTTAACTAATTGTAGTAATAGTTGCTCTTAAAATGTCAAAAGATGCCTAGCAGCAACTAGCAGTCTCAGGTCTTGCATTGGTTTATATAATTATATGTGTAAGTACATTGATTTTCTGATGGAGCATTAAGAACAGACAGACAGATGTACACACTTAATTTATAATAATTTGAATTACCTTTGAATGCCACTCCTAAGAATTCATAATTTCTTTCAAATGATAATGTGTTATCCTCACAATCGAGTATCACTCTTATCCGCTCACCTACCTTGAATGATAAAAATATATTTATTTGATTACAGCATGTTATTAATTATATGTAAATAATTAAGTAAGTATATGCTGTTGCTGCAAAGTGAATACATGAAACATATTTTTAGCAGTTAAGTAGAAAAAGTTATACTTACATATTTCAAAGGTTAAGCAGACCTGTGTCTAAATTTCAATATTTTTAATTGCTATCATGAGCGCAACTTAAAGGTGCGTTAAGAGTAATACTTTAAAAATATTGAAAGTTTATTCCTCAAATAACATCCATGTTTAAAAAGGTGTACTGCGAGGAATAATTAAGATGCACATCAAAATGGATGCACTTAAAGAAATACACCAATATTGGAAATGAATGAAACTGGGTACCTACCCAACTAAAAACTATAACTACTTACTTTTTAGGGTTCTGTACCCAAAGGGTAAAATTAGCCCCCATTGTTAAGACTCCACTGTCCGTCTGTCTGTCTTGTCTGTCTGTTACCAGGCTGTATCTCATGAATTATAACAACAAATACTAAAAACAGAATAAAATAAATATTTAAATGGGGCTCCAAAACAAAATACATATTTTTTTATAAATAATGGTACAGAAGCCTTTGTGGACAAGTTCGATTCGCACTTGGTCAGTTTTTTTTATAATAACGAATTCTTACTTGATATTTGGGGCAATTATTAAGTAGTGGATAATGTCCTTGTGTGTCTCCATTGTGCAGCAAATGATTGTCCACTAAATTCCATCCCCAACTTTGTTCATCAGAACCCAATAGACCAACATATCCTTGACACTGCAATGGGGCATCTTTGGTGGATATACCAACGACAGCTACTGTCCCCAATGGACCTTCCCATATCACCTCCCATGCATGTCTCCCATGGTGAAAACCAATCTTTCCTCTGCATGCATCTGTACTTTGTGCTACTGGATTCCTAAAATAGTAATTCCCAAATTAATAGCATGTTTACTTACAGCCATTTAAGGAAGGAAAATATTTTTTTTTTCAATACCTGTGTAAAGTAAATCCATTTTGTTTGACATAGATATTTCTAGAGCAGTCATGAGGATTCCAAGCGTGGTAATATGCTCTCAATTTTGATTTGTAGCTGCTAACTGTTGACAGTAAATCTGATTTCATGACTTCTTCAGCCAACCTTTTAAAACAATGTAATCTCCAAACGTCGTTGTTTTCATCACTTAAAATTCTGTACCAACTTTTGCAAACCAATGAACAATTCAAGAGATCTCTCAAATTCAAGTATGAAAAAATATTTTCTAATATATGGTCTGGGACGAGCTCTGCGATAGCATAATCTTCATATATGTTAAGATCATGAAAAGATCTTGCATCCATAACGATTTGGTTAATCACTTCTCACAAAAAACTGCTATTGGATGGAACTATTTCTAAATAAATACTATAAAAACAGTAAATAACAACAAAAAATTAAGAAGTTAAAATTGCAAACTGGATCGTTCTCCTTCACTGCTAATACCTAAGCTAAGGAAGAAGAGTAAATTCTATACAAAAATGCATAAAAAATATAAAAATACGACCGAAATGATTTTTTTATGAACGTCCCCAGCTCTCAATAGAACTTAGAAGACGCAAAGAATGATTCCAATCCAACCAATGTTCATCTGATTTGACTTCATCTAGAATGACATTGACAATTTGATTGTCAAACAGATTTGTTTTTAAGAAATTAATATGTACCTGGCATAAGCCATGGTATAATAATATACTTCGCTTGGTATGTTCTTCCCGTGACAGCTGGTGACGTAATAGGAACATGCATGCGTCATCAGTTGCGTTGCGCAGCGATTCTCAAACTTTTATAGTGGGGAAAAGATAGATAAAAACAATACAAATATTCTGTACAATTTTTTATTATTACAAGCTTTTATTTGATTTGCCCCATTTATCGTTTTGGAATGACCACTGATGAGAAGATAACGTTGAAAGAAACCCAGTTCAGTATTGGTTTCTTTCCTACCCAGCCTGATGGGCTATGTTATAAATTACAATACAGATTTAAAACCCGTCCAATTTGGATGGGTCACAAATCAAAATAAAGACAAAAATAATTTATTTATCTTTGGATATTTGTATTACATGATAATTGTCAATTTTTTCTTTCGATTTCATAATAGGGGCGTGCCGGCAAGTGAAACGCCAAATATGTCACGTCATACCTACTTGACGTGAACGAACTAGTTTAAAAATCACTGTAATTCCTAAATATGCAAACGCAAAAAGAATAATGAATTGTATTGACCTTCTGTTCACTATTGGTTTAGCTGATGATGAAGCACAGTTCGCCGCACCGCAAAAGTTTGTAAGCCACAGTAATTTCTTAATCGAACGAAATAACGCTATAAGAGTGAGCGAGACGACGATAACGATGACAGAGCGGGCTGCCAATATGGCACTTGTCAATTTGATGTGTTGCCACTGTGTGTAATTAAATTACCCGAGCAAAATGCATTTTTAAAACTTTATGTACCAATGGGGAAGGCAGCTGTCATATGGGTGAATTCACGTACTTGGATTCATTTTATTTATTTTTGCATATTTTAAAAAATCTTCCTAAATTTATTATTGGAATACAACAATTGATAAAAATAATTTTTATATTCACTTTCATACACAAGGCATTAAATTTCTAAAGATATTTTGTTAGTTATATTGTTAAAAAGAAATTTTATTAAGACGGGAATGACGAATGTTGTAAGGAATTGAGGTTCCTAGAGCAGGGAATGAGGGATTGTGATGGGAAATGATACGAGTACTTTATATATCACAAACGAATAAAACATATGATTTGGTAATCAAAATTATTCTTTATTTGGTTGTATCTTTGCGAAGATGATAAAATTTTAATCTAAACTAAATAAATGAACAACAAATGTTTTCATCACATATATAGTAAGTCATTAATTAGTTGACAATAGGTATACCAATGGTCAATTTTAATAATCATTTAATTATACCAACACTGTTATAATGCTTGCTTTGAGGAGCTTGGTGGCCCGGCGGGAGTGCGCATTACTAGCGTTTTCGCAAGTAAAGCGACGCCGGGCGTGGTCCGCACTTGGATTGGTGACCACAAGTGACATGAAAATTTCTCGTGCTCCTCCGTGCTTCGGAAGGCACGTATAAGCCGTTAGTCCCGGCTGTCACATTGTATGGCAGTCGTCAAGCTATGTCAGATCCTTAAGGTAGTTTGAAAAATCTGACACTAGTGTTAGCCACTTACACACACGAAAAGCAAGCAACTGTTATAATAAAATCTTGTAACAAAAATTAAAACACTCTTATTAAGTACAATATTAATGCACAATGTTTTTTTTTATAATCTGATAATAAAAATATCAAACAATCTTCAAAATCCAACAAGTTGTTTATAGTTAAATAAAAATAGTTTATCTTGATAATCTTGTAACAAAAATCTAATCACTTATAACAATACCTACCTATTCATATTTTTTTTTCTTAAACAACCACGTAACAAAAAGATCCAAGAACCTTATGATATTCTAATCATCATGGCTCATTTAAATAACCTTATAACCAAGAGATCCAAAATTAAAAAAAAAAATTAGGTATTTTAATAATCTATTAACAAAAAACTTTTGATAATATTCAAATCATAATGGCTCATCAAAAAAATCTCGTAATTGATGTGGATTGAATTGATGTTGCACAACGTTCTGAAAAATCTACGCTTAGAAGCTCTTCGGAGATATCGCTAGAGCTTTTCTCAGATTGTGCGATGATGATATTTTCTGCAAAAAAAAGAAAACTGACTGTATATCAACATACTTTACCTTTTATCTGTATGTTACAATGAAGAACTAGCTTTCGCTATCGGCTTCACCCGCATTTCGGTCGAACTCTCAGGAACAGTTCCTTTTTCGGAATGAAAAATCCCAGGCAACTTGTATGCAAATTTTCATGACGATGGTTCAGTAGTTAAGAGGTGAAGATGTAAAAATGAACAAACACTCGCTTTCGCATATATTATATTAGTTAGGATTGCAAGAAACTCACAGAATAATAAAATAATGTTCTTACCTTTCTGGGTACTCATTTTGCAAGATAATAAATTTGCACTTTTAAAACCAGAAACAACGTTGACAAAACAACGAAGAATTACTGGAAGAAAAATAAAACACCTTTGTTAATTCTGCAATTTCCTATTAAATAATCATTCCGTTTGCATTACAATCATTCCCGGTTTAGGTACTTCAAAACCAGGGAATGATGTCACCGAAAATGACGTTAGGGGAGTTTTGTGCCGATATTTCTAGAACGCATTTGATATACCTTGAAACGAATACCTATGAAGAAGTTACTTTTACGATTAATGTAAGTGATAAGCGGTTGCAACAAAAATACTGCTTCCCTAGTTATATCCTAGAAGGGAATGAGCAAGAAACGTGACAAAATCTTACCTCTTTTATGTTTTACGCAATAGTTTTTCTAAATGCTTGTCGGGACACGTCCGGTCTGTCTTGTGTAACCCAGATGAAAGGCGTGTGGGGAGCGCAGCAGGGCGTATATCTTGCATTCGGTCGGGTATATTTTAATCGTTTGACAACATACGCGGGTAATGATGAGATATACGTAACAAAACTAAAGTCTTTGAGTATTTTTTAAATGTGAATGTTCACAATGCATTGTAATATAAGAAGTTTGAAAGTGCCCCTTTATGTATATTTTAATATCAATTTTATCGGTTAACTTCTAATGCCACGACCGCAATGCGAAATTATATTTACGTTTGACGCTTTCGGACATGAAAGGGAATGACATTTGAACGTATTTTGAATTGTTTTTAGAATCATTATGAAATATTTCCTATTATTTCACTTGGCATTACCTACTATAACATGCGAGATGCATGTACACTAGCTGAAATAATTTTATAATATAGCCATTTATTGTTAAACTCTCAAGAAGCAATTTTATTGCAAGTACGTGAATTCACCCATATACGTTGGTTCCTAACCTAATAAAATGTCAAAACTAGAGGTGGGCTGGATTAGGTAAAAACGGTACCTGTTCCAACTAATACTAATACTTAAAAATACCTAATCCGAATAATCCCTTCTAATCCCTGCTGTTCGCAGCCAAATTTCAACCTTATGTCTTACACTCCATCCAAGGGTAACTATTGTTTGTAACACGAAAATATTAGATAACACTCCCGAGATGTAAGTATTTCACGCAATAGCTAATCTTATCTAATACAGCTAGTACACTTTGCTAATACTTTTTTCGCAACGGATTTTCGATATTACTGTTGAGACGTGTAAAGTTCATTGTTGTTTATAGATGAAATAATTACATAAAGGCAGACCTAATCCAGACAATACCACTGGCGAATATTTTTTTGCAACAGATTTTCTAATTTATTTCTAATAACTTAAGGATTAGTGTTCTTTGATGACGAGAATATTCAACATTATCTATTACAATTATCGTCACGTAGTGATTGAATTTTGGCTGCGAATAAGGAAGGAATATTCGGATTAGGTATTTGCATTAGGTATTTTTAAGTATTAGTATTAGATGGAACAGGTCTCGGTTTTACCTAATCCAGCCCACCTCAAGTTTTAGGTTAGGAACCACAGCTGCCTTCCTCATTGCGAATTAATAATCCATAATAGAACCGTTTTCCACCCCGGAGGAAAGAAAACGATTATTTCAGGTCTTGCCGAGGCTTGACCTTTCGGAGATTACCTACCTTAGCTAGTGTACACACAAGCTAGCTACTTACTCCCTTTCGTCTCCGTGTGTGCGGCGATAGCGGGTCGTCAACCCCGCGCTTGCGGTGTCGCGGCGCCGGCGGCGGCAGGCGCGCGGGTGAAGTTCACCCGCGATCCTCAGTACCTATCTCCGAAACCCGGCAAAGCCTTACTCAAGTCAAGCCTCGGCAAGACCTGAAATAATCGTTTTCTTCCCTTTGGGGTGGAAAACGGTTCTATTTCAGCTCTGTGCCTTCGGCTTGAACTTTCGGAGAAGCGTTTAAATTCTGCCGGCGCTGTTAGTGTACTGTGACGCATCGTGATTTAATAAACAATAAAACTATAAAATAGGGAATTGATAATAACACAACTGTTTAACAACGTAGCATTTATTCGACTGCCGACACAAAGAAATACAAATACCGCCTTATATTTATAATATGCATACCCTACAATCCTCCACCCTTATTTACTACTTATAAATAATTCTAAATTTTAAAACATAGTACCCAAGGAAAACGACAGAACAGTGACTCACGACTATAACAATATCAACTTACGGATCTTGTATGTACTTGCAAATGGAATAGAATTAAACCTTTTTTTTTTAATTATAATTCTTTTAAAAGTTAAATAACATACGTAGGTAGGTACTTATCAATACTTTTTAATTTTGACACAATCGTTTATTAAGTTTACATTGCCGAATTGGCCGGGACCTGGGTGGTACAAGGGGTGCTGGTACTGAGCAAACGCTTTTATCTGTGGTATCCTTACTCGTACTCGGTGAAATAGTACTACCACCTTTTTTGCTTACCGGGTCGGCTTCCGGCTCCGCCCCTGTGCTAGTCGCATCAGGACTTGGTGGATTTGGATCGTAATCTTCCGTCTGACTACCACTTTCCCCGCTCTTAATATCGACTCCCACCTGCGATGGTGGTCTAGGTATAAGGGAACTTCTTGACTTCCGTCTTAGCTGGTCTATGTGTCTATGTGACTCCCTACCTGTACAATCTAAAACCTTGTAATCTGTCGTACCTAAAGCCTGGATAACTTTACCTGCAATCCATTTTTCTGGTTTGTTATATTGCCGTAACCAAACCTCCTCGCCCGTAGGTAAACATCTATCGGTTCCTGGATTACCCCGTGCCTGTCGATCCTGAGCTGTGCAAACTTTTTGGTCTCGATCCGGTTTTAGTCTATCCAGTTTGGTTCGTAACCGTCTACCTAACATTAGCGTGGCTGGGCTTTCCCCTGTAGTAGCATGTTCCGTGTTGCGATAGTGTAATAGAAAAGTATGTAAGGCGTCCATTATGTCTTTTTTTGGTGTGCTGCTTTTTTGATGACTTTTTTGACCGTACGTACCGCATTTTCTGCAGCCCCGTTGGACGAGGGATGGTAGGGCGGAGAAAATGTGTGAATCAAGCCCTGGTCTTTACAATACTGCTCAAATTCATTACTCGTAAAAGGAGGACCATTATCTGATATTAAATATTTAGGTAAGCCCCATCGAGAAAAAAAATCGTTAAGTTTCCTTAAGGTACAACCAGCCGAAGTGTTGTTGACAGGAAATACTTCTAACCATTTTGTACGCGCGTCAACTACCACGAGATATAACTTACCAAAGATTGGACCCAAGAAATCAACATGTATGCGTGACCATGGCTTCCCCGGCCAGGGCCAGTGGTGCACCGCGCTCCGCGGCGGCGCGTCCGCCTCCGCCGCGCACACTGCGCACGACCTACACATCGCTTCTACATCTTCATCTATTCCGGGCCACCACACATAGCTTCTTGCTATAGACTTAGTCTTAACTATACCCATGTGAGGTTTATGAAGTTCTGACAACACTAAACTTTTACAAGTTTCCGGTATCACCAGTCTTTACCCCCACATGACGCAACCCAACTCCTCATAAAGCTCGCTCTTCCGATTGAAAAACGGTTGCAAAGCCTTAATTTCATTATCAGGCGGCCACCCATCTCTGATATAACTCAGTACCCTACTCAACATCGGATCTCGTCTGGTTAAATTAACAATTTTTTTATAATCTAAAGACATCGCCTCCTGTGCAAAATGTAAGTATGTCTGTTCAGGTACCTCTAACTTTTCACTTTGTGACGATGTCGCAGGCAGCCGTGATAACCCATCCGCACCATTTTTAGTTGTGTGCACATACTCTATATCGTAGGTATATGCCGATAATATTACCGCCCATCTCTGTAGTTGACTTGCAGCCATCGCTGGAATGCCTTTTTTATCTCCAAAAATACTAACTAGTGGCTTATGATCTGTTTTTAATAAGAATCGTCGCCCGTACAAATATTGATGAAATTTCTTTAAACAGTAAATTATAGCGAGGGCTTCCCTCTCAATTTGAGAATAATTTTTCTCGGCGTCGGTGAGCGCCCGCGACGCGTATGCGACCGGCCGCTCGAACCCTGCTGCGTCATCGCTGGGCTGCGAGAGCACTCCGCCAATGCCTCGCGCGCTCGCGTCGCACGTCAATATCAGTTTACCTCGAGGATTATAGTGACGTAAAACCTGGGTTCCCGTTAAAACTTGTTTAATTTTTTTAAAAGCTGCGTTACAACAAGAATCCACTCCCAACGTGAACCCTTTTTCAGTAATTTGTACAGTGGTTCTAATATAAAACTAATATTCTTAACAAATTTAGCATAAAAATTTATTAACCCCAAAAACGACCGAAGCTCGGTGACATTACCCGGACGAGGTAATTTTACTATTGCTTCTACCTTAGCCGGATCTACTTTAACTCCTTCTTTAGAAATAATGTACCCTAGATATTTAACTTCTTCGACCATAAATACACATTTACTTCTCTTAAGTCGCATTCCATGCGATTGTAACCGATTTAATACCATTTTTACTGATTCCAAATTTTCTTTCTCATTTCTACCCCCTATTATTACATCGTCCAAAAATACTTCAACATACGGTATTCCTTTTAACAAATTGGTCATAGTTCTTTGGAAGATGCCCGGACTAGATGACAGACCATATACCAATCTATTGTACCTAAAAAGACCCCTGTGTGTGTTTATCACTGTAAAACGTTTAGAGTCGTCCAGTACTAACTGATTGTACGCTTGGGATAAATCAAGTTTAGAAAAAATCTTTGAACCGTTTAGCCCCACTAAAAGATCGTCAATACGGGGCAACAGATACCTATCGACCAGTAAGACGGGATTCAAGGTTACCTTATAATCCGCGCATATGCGTAGCCCGCCATCCGCTTTACTCACGGGCACCAGCGGCGTGGCCCAGTCCGAGCTGTCCACTGGCTCGATCACGCCGTCCGCCAGCATGGCGTCTAGCGCCGCATCCACCCGCTCGCGGAGCGCGTAAGGCAGAGGCCGGGCACGGCAGAACACCGGCGCCGCGCCCTCCCGCACGCGCAGCGTTACCTGCCCGCCCGTGTACCTCCCAAGTCCGTCTCTGAACAATTCTTCATAGCTGTTAAGGACATTATTTAAATGATTATTATTTAAAACCTTATTACTATCCATCTTAAAATTACCTAAAATTAGAGGGACCTTTATTTTTAATTCTGAGAGCCAGTGTCTCCCTAACAATGATGTGGTGCCCCCATCAATTACAAATAATTCCAAAAGTTTATTACAATTCCCATACGACACTAGAGGTTTCAAACACCTTTAGGAGAAATTTTTGTTCCATCAATAAATTTTAATTGCAAATTACATTTCTCCAAAGTTAAATTACTAAAATATTGTTCGTAGGTCCTAGTACTTATACAAGAAATAGCTGAACCTGTGTCTATTTCCATACAAAGTGGTTCTTGGTCTATTAGTAATGTTAACTTTACCGGTTTATAGCCGTTTAGACTCAGCTGATGAAATTCTTCCACCTCCGAAGAATATTCCTCATCCAGCTTCTCCGTATACGCCGAAACATCCGTGCCATTATAATGAATATTTCTCCTGCCCGCGCCGCTCGCCGCGAAACCACCGACCGCCTTGTTCTTCTCCGGACACACCCGTCGAAGATGTCCCATCTTTCCGCACTTGCTACATTCAAAATGTCTGTAACGACATCCTTCCTTGCCGTGTCCGCGTGCACCGCACGCCTCACAAGTGGTAGTGGTTGTACTTCGCCACTGGTTATTTTTCCCGCGCTGTGTCCCGGCCGCATCCGCGGCCGCCGCCGCCGCCGGCCGCGCTCTGCCGCCACGGTGCCGGCCGCGCGCTGTGTTCAGCGCATGTACCGCGCTTGCGTCCGCGCCGCTCACGCCCGGCGCCGCCGGCCCCGCGGCCGAGCCCGCGGCCGTGCCGCCGCTGCCGCTCGCTTCTACCGCCGCTGCATTTTTCTCCGCCGCTTCCAAAGCGCACGCCAACTTCAAAGCGTTTGCAAAAGTAATCTCGTCTTTCGCAAACAATCTTTGTCGTATTATGTCGCTCAATACTCCGCACCCGAATTGATCGCGAAGATTTTCGTCCAAATTGGACTTAAACTCGCATGACCGCGACAATTTCTTGAGTTCCATCACGTATTGCATGATTGATTCTCCACTCTTTTGTCTCCGTAAACGAAAACGGTATCGTTCCGCCAAAATAGAAGGTTTTGGGTTTAAATGTAATTTCACTAAGTCCACCAATGCCGCAAACGAGTATTCTGATGGTTTTTTAGGGCTAGCTAAGTTCACCATAAGTTCGTAGCACTTGTCCCCCACAACCGTTATTAAGGTCGGCACTTTCATGTCCTCTTTGACCTCATTCACTTTGAAATATATTTCCAACCGTTCACTGTATACGTCCCAATTACCCGAGTCCATATCAAATTCACTAATCTTCCCGATTCCCATGATTGCGTAGTTCCGACTCGTCGCCAAATTATAAAATAGGGAATCGATAATAACACAACTGTTTAACAACGTAGCATTTATTCGACTGCCGACACAAAGAAATACAAATACCGCCTTATATTTATAATATGCATACCCTACAAAAACATGTTCGCAGAATAAGTTCTTTTATTACAAGATAGCAATTTATTCTACTGAGATATGAATGAATGAAAAATAACACTAGTTTACAAAATTTTACTTTTTGTCTGTTGCCGCGAATTTGATAGTTGATAATGTTTACTTATGACTAGTTTTTGTTAAATCTACCCTTAAAATTTTTTGAGCAGCTCGAGTTACTTTGTTTTGATTTTTATTATTTAAGCGTATATATTAATCGATAACAGGCGTATTGTACTGTGTTAAGATTAGTTCTGAAGTTTTTGCGCCATGAGTAGTTCACTAAGACATTGTTTAAACAATCCAGATCATTTTTGCTATATATGCAGAGAATGTGTTTAATGATCGTAGAAGAGTTATATCAGAGTTAATGAAAAATATCTATTTTGGGTATTTTGGAATGCTCTTGGATAAAAATGAGAAGTCTTAGGCTCCCAATTGTGTTTGTTAATCGTGTGTGAAATATTTAAGATTATGGAAAAGTGGTAAAAGAAATGCCTTCAAATTTGGAACACCTACTATTTGGCGAGAACCACGAAATCATCTCGAAGACTGTTATTTTTGTAGCGTGAACGTAAACGGTTTAAACACTAAAATACGAGCTAAATGGCAGTAGCCAAGTACTAGTTGTGTTCAACGTCCAGTGCAGCGTTCACCAGACTCTTCAGAGCCTAAAAATATATCTGAAGTCTTAGAACAAGACATTGAAGGACCAAGCTTATCACAGAATGATGCTGATTTTGAAAGTATGTCAAATGAGCCAAAGTGCTTTTCCCAAAAGCAGTTAGATAATCTTGTAAGAGATTTAAATCTTTCAAAACAAGCTTCAGAATTGTTAGCATCAAGACTGAAAGAAAAAAAATGCTTTCCTCAGATACTAAAATAAGTTTTTATCGTGAAAGAGATAAATAATTACGGCGTTTTTTTTTTCGAAGAAAACGATATTACCTTTTGTTCCGATATTACAAACTGGTTGATAAAAATGGGCTTAAACCAATAGATACTAACGAATTTTTAGAACTCAATGATTAATTATTTTTTTAGTACAGCTTTTCTTAGGGTTTTTCCTTTTGTATACCTATATAGCTTAAAACTCAGAAACTAAAGCTGATAAAAATCTTTTAATTATATCTTTGAAAACAGCATATTATATGTAGTCAGCAACAGCTGAAATTTTTTCGGCAACAGATGTACTGTAAACTAGTGTAATTAATCAATGAACATTTGAGGAAACATTAAAAGAATAAAAAACAGAGGTTTAGCTCAAACATTAACAAAACTTATTAACAAAAACAATTACTTATGGAGATCAATCCATAACTTTCAGCCTCTATTTATCACATTGTTATTGAAAAGACTATCAGTCTATTATCCTAAATAGGTCTAAACGAATCATTAATATTAACCACAGTAGCTCGTGGCTTCTCTACCGATTTGCAATAATGTTTGAAAAAGGCTTTTGAACCTTTCCAGTTTCCTCGTTTTAAAATTTCATCCAATGGTGCGTTGTTTGATATCTGTTGGAGGCAACCGCGGATCTGATAGAGCCTGGGCTACAATTTATTTCCAATTCTAAAAACGGTGTTTTCAGCCAACCTGCAATAACGGTTCTAGAGGCCGCTTTTACCTCCCCTCGTGTAGTAATAAAGAGGTTGTTTAAGTTTTGTCGTGCTTTTCTTCTATCCATGGATACATCTATCAAGGAATATACCCATTTGACTAGACTTAGAGATGGGTCTCCTGAACAAGACAGGTGCCAACCAGATTGGCGATACATTGAAGTGTCCGTTTTTGAGCCAAAAATAGGCCAGAAGGTAATAGAGGACTCCGTCTTTTCACAAAATTGGTCGTCTATACTAAGAAGCGTTAGGTCATAAATACGTCGACCAGAGGCAAGCAAAAGAAGCAGAGCAATATGCCGCGAAATTTGGAAGATACTATCTCGAGCCGGTATGTTTAATTTTAACCATTGTATCAAATCCTCTATGTTCCATATCTGTGATCTTGGAACCGCTGTCAAACACTGCTTCAAATTAATAGCCTTAATCATGGCTGTTAGTAACGGGTAATCACGCAATCGTCTTTCCTGAGTTGGATCTCCTAAGGTGAGTATAACCGCTTTATGGACCAAAATTGTTGAGGCAGCAAGTTTCTTAGTGTGGGCCAGGACCCCTAGATACGTAACCACGTCGTGAATTTGAGGACTATAAGGTTTGAGATCCTTTCGTCTACACCATGAAACCCACTGCTTCCATGCCGACTTGTAGGTGCGCCAGGTAGAACTGCGCCATGATGACTGAATTAACTCTACGTCCTTTGGATCTAGACCTTCTACAAGCCTGCTCCAGCCCGTATCTTCCAGACCTCTAAACAGAGATCTTCCAAGTTGGGTGGAGGAAGGTTGTTGGCTAAGTCGATTAGATTGCTGTTCAAATTGTATATCTTTTAAGGCGCTTCCAAGGCTCTGCGTTTGAGATCGCTCCTCCAAAAGGCAGCTTCCCAGCGAGGTGCTACTACGAGGTAAGTCCCCGATGACATGCTGAGATGTTGAAGAGCTCTGGGTATAAGTGGTGGGGGTGGAAAACCCAAGCCAGACTGTAATTCCACGTTTGGCTGAAGGCGTTGGTAAAGAGAGCCTGAGAGTCCTTCATGTCCAGTGACACATACTCTGGCACTACCTTTGACTGGTTGGTGGCAAAAAGTCTATTTGGGGTACACCCCACTTTAAAAAGATCCTCCTGGTGACTGCTTCGTTGAGATGCCAGTCTGGTAGGAGATGGCCCCTTGACAAACTGTCGGCGATTGAGTTGTAACGACCTGGTTAGTAAAATGAGTGAATCTCCGTTCTCATATTCGCTGCTGTAAGAAGTATCTTCCTTGTCAACTCCAAGAGAGTTCTCTTGGAGTTGACAAGGAAGATACTTCTTGTTCCTCCCTGGTTTTGTAAGTATGAAATCACCGTCCTGTTGTCGGATTGGATCATAACAGATTGACCCGAAATTGTCTTTCGAAATTCGGTTAAGGCTTTGAGGACGGCGAAAAGCTCCTTCCTGTTTATGTGCCAACTTAACTGTTCCTTTGACCACACACCCGAAAGGTATTGATCGTTCACCTAAGCCCCCCAGCCCACGTTTGAGGCATCTGTAGCTATGAATATTGTTGGCCCCGGTCGGAAAATGTTGCCTGTGGTTCTTACGTTCTGAGTCCACCATAAAAGATCGTAAAGAGCTTGCTGCGGGACTGTAACTTTTCGTCGTGGTTGACTCTCTAAAAGCTTGCGACATGCTCGCTGAATGTGCCTGGTATGTAAACGGCCACAGTGGTACCACGAAGGATGCAAAACCTAGTCTGCCTATGAGAGCTGTGCCTGTTTGCCAAGACCACAGATCCGAACTTAGTACTTTTTTATGTCCTTTATCAGCCGATCTACTTTTACCTGTGGGAGCTTTTTTTGATTTGTTAAACAGTTCCAACTGATCCCCAAAAACTCTATTTGATATGTGGCCTTTAGAACCAATTTTTCGCAATTCACACACCATCCGAGACTTTGAAAGAGTTCTATGACGTCCTTCATTTGGCTTTCCAGAATATTCGGGTCCTGATCCGCGAACAAGAAGTTATCTAGATAGACCACAACCCGAATGCCTCTTTGCCTCAGGAAACTTGCTAACCACTTTGTTATTCGAGAAAAGGCTAATGGTGTACTGCTTAAGCCGAATGGAAGAGTGGTCATTTGGTAAACTACACCCGCGTAACTGAAAGCTAGGTACCGGCGATGACTCTTTTTTATAGGAACGTGGAAATAGGCCTGACTCATGTCTAACTTTCCTAAAAAATCTCCTGGAAGTAGGAAATTGGGTATTTGGCTCTGGCTTATCAAGCGAAACTTTGATGGAGCGAGAAAAGTTAGACGGCGTAAGTCGAAAATCTGCCTGAGTTTCCCGTTTGTCTTTGGAATCAGAAACATGCGAGAAAGGAACCCGTTGGCTACATCTCACTTCACCACTCCTGCGCTGAGAAGTGTGTTTAACTCGTTGTTCATAGCTAGAGAGGGTTTGGTTGAGAATCTTAAGTGGTTTTTGTGAAGAGGAACGAAGGGCGGCTTTGTCGCAAATGGTATGGAGTATCCAAAATTATTTTTAAGATCGGCCCTGGGGCTTCTATTTTTTGCCATTGGGGCAAAAACATTCTCCCCGAAAATTGACAATATTTACGAGCCGGCCTTTCTTTGCCGGAACGAGCACGCTTTTTGGCGTCAGGCTTCGATCCATAGGGTCTCTTAAAGTCCAACGTTCGGACTCCAGGACGGACAGATGTAGCGCTGCTTGCCGTTGTGGGACGGGCTCTTCCCAAGTAATGACTGCATCTAACTGCCTGGGGTGTTGAGATTGGTCTGCGAAATAAATCTCTCTTTCCTTCTTGTCGGCTAGGATACTTGAATGACGTGAAAACCTTAGCTTGACCATCGTTATCTTTTATGAAAGTACCTAGAAGTTTCTCCTCGAAAAGGTGGGTTGGTGACGGTGGGATTGCGTGCAGGACTTCATTTAGAGCATCGTTCTTACATTTAAATGCTTTGCGTCTCATTTCTGTTGTCTCAGCTCGATGTGCGCAGACATATTGCAAAATTTGATCCGACACTGTCTTAAATTGCGAATCACCCAAAAACTTTTTCAAATCTTCACCGGCACTAGGGCACTTACGCATAACGGCATTCAGCCCTTCAGCCAAAGCCTTGCGCTGCAACAGCAAGCCATGGGTAATTGTGCCTTGTATTCCATCCTTCCTATTGAGTGCCGGAGACGGTTGCTGTGGCAGGTAACCCAGTTCGATGTTGACCTTTAGGGTGCTAAACACGGGGGCCGCATGCAATGATTTCTCCACCTCCTTGTAGCGTATTCGATTCCGTCGGTCAGTCCCTAGTCTTTGGCTGTCAATGCCATCTCGGTTAACCAGCGGGGAAGGCTCTGGCTTTGGGGGGTCGGCCTCTACTACGGAAGGGAGAAATTCCAATTCGAGAGGAACCGATTCAGGTGAATCTGAATGCGGAGGATCGACTGTCTCGAAGTGAGGCGCCGTCCATGAACCGTTTTCCGAGTATTCAGATACGTCTGACGCCGATTCGTCTTCCGATCCGCAGTAATTCTCTTTGTCAGATTCTGGTTCTTTTCGGGCATCAATTTTCTCCGACAGAAGAAAAAACATAGACTCCATTCGTTTTTCTAAATCTTCTACTGTTCTACTTGATGTAGATGGTAGTGGCGAATCTGTCTTCTTTCTTTTTGGCGCTAGTGTGCAGCCGCTACTGGTAGAAGTACTTCTTCTCTTCGTACTGGTTTCCTCCGACTCCGAGAGGTTACCCGTAAAAATTTTGTTAGCTTCCGCCCTTGTGTGCAAAAGCGGGCTTAAACCCTTTATCGACTCTTTAAATAGTTCTGTCCGAACTGCCGAACCCCTTATTCGGTTGGCTATAGCGGGCGGGCCAATAATTAGGACTCGCGTAAAGGCCCAGTCTAACATTTTAATTCCGATTTTCCTATCAGCGTTTTCGGATAGGTGGTCTGCCTCTGGATTGAAAGCGCGGACTAATCCTACAGTCGGTAGAGCAAACAATAATTTGTTTAAGATATTTGCTTCGAGCTTTCTTCCTTGGTCGATTTGCACACCTCCCACCTAGTCCATCCTTCGGGTAGATGTTCCTGCGCCAAAATCCTTACTCGGTTCAGGATCTCTTCCTCCTGCTCCGTCTCTCCATGCTCGTCCAACCGGTTCCCCAAAGTGACAAATTCTCTTCGTTGCGCCATCTGAAGTAGAATAAAGCCATCGCCGAATGCCAAAACCAAGTTAAAGTAGCTTGTGGGCAGGGATACAAATGGGGGCTGAAGTTACAAGCATCAGCAATGTGAGCTGTAGGTAACTTATAGTCATTAGCCGTGCGGTGTCCCAATACTCGAGCTGTACCACTCAAAGTTTCGAGTTGCGCGGCTCAATTTGACGAGCCGCGCCGCTCAAAAATTCGAGCTGCGAAGCTCAGACAAGCGAGCCGTACCGGCCACGCTGCGGGCCGCGCCGCCCAATTTGTGAGCCACGCGGCTCGAAAAGTTAGATGTTACGCTCAACTGCCGAGCCGCGCTGCTTCGATATGTGGGCCATATCACCAGGTTAGTTAAGCGTAAATAAGTTAGCACGCATGCACGACAGTGGCTGTATGGCCGACGCATCGTATAGCATAGGTAAGATCGTGTGAATTGTATGATCGCCAAACGTCAAGGTCAAGTCACAGAAATGCACCATTATAATTTAATATCCGAAAGCCGCATCTAAAACACATAACACACACACGAAAGACATAAAAGAGAAAAACGACTTACCGCTCGATGAATCCTTCACAAACTATTCACGAACGTTACAACAACGTTATGTCCTTGCACTAACACTATATTGTAGCGAGTCGTATTAATTGTAATAGCAAGTAGTAGCACATGCCCACGCCAGCGTAAAAGATAGCGTACTGAGGATCGCGGGCGAACTTCACCCGCGCGCCTGCCGCCGCCGCGACACCGCAAGCGCGGGGTTGACGACCCGCTATCGCCGCACACACGGAGACGAAAGGGAGTAAGTAGCTAGCTTGTGTGGACACTAGGTAAGGTAGGTAATCTCCGAAAGGTCAAGCCGAAGGCACAGAGCTGTAATACCAATTTTTTAATTATTTAAAAGTTGAATCACACGAGATACTAATTAGCTAAGTTAATTAAAATTTTATTTAATGCTTATGCACTAATCGAGAAAGTCCTTAAATTTACTAAAATAACAATTAGTTGCAACACTTATCGTGACGTAACATGTTTTTTACTCGGGAAGAAGATACCATGTTTTATTAAACCGTGGCTTAAGCAAAATACGAGTATTTTAGAGTTATTAAATCTTTAATTTTTCAGGGTGACTACGGAATACTAGATACCGTATGTGTGTGATGATTGGGCCGGACCTGCGCATATATCGTCACGAAGCTTCGTTCTATTACACGATAGACGCAAATGTGACCGGCCGTTATCGGCTATCGTCCCGAATATTCGGACTTCGTGTAGTTATCGCGCGGGTGGCGATACATCAAAGGATTTATGCACGCTAACAATTCGCTCTGCGTGGTCGCACTTGCGTTATTCATTTTGACGTTTGTTTTCAACTTGTTCGGACGGTGCTGTGCTGTGCGACGGTGCCACGGTTGTAATTGCGTAAAAATGGAGTGGAACGATAAAATAGTGTTAAAATTTTTAGCTGTTTCTTTCTAGGTTTCTTTTTAGATTTCAATAAATGCATTATGTAATTGTTAGCACATATGTTAAAGAAAAGAAAGTCGTCGTCCATATTTAAAATACGTAGATGACGCCGTCTTGGATTATTAGATAGGAATATCAGATAGTTCGTGAAAAATAACGAAGCCGCTAGTGTGACCAGCGCTTTATCGCGATAACTTTTTAGTGTACAAAACGTACGAAGATTCGCCGCGAATTGCTTCGGGACGATAGGCACAAGTGCGGCCTAAGCATGACAGAGTTATAATAGATTTGTATGGATTTGCTGCGTTCGGAAGCGTCTCGGAATTCCGATCCGAGTGATGGCCGCTGCGTTCGGGTCAGTGAAGTGAATCATCTTTCCTTTGGCTTAAGTACGATGACGCCGACATATACCACTAATTGATCACATAAATTTATGTAAACACCATGTTTTTAACTACCTAGTGGAAAATATAAACCTCTTTTTGTAGTCGAACAGAAAATCTTAACGATTCGCCCGAAAATTGTAATCGTACATCGCTAAAAGTTTTAATATGGTAACATTATTCATATGCTAAGCTAACTGCAGTGTTGCCAATTTAGCGACTTTATCGCTAGATCTAGCGACATTTCATTTTCTACTTTGTTTTTGAAATCCAAATTTCTAATAAAAGGTATTAAGTAGGATTAATTAAGGTCCCATGTTAGCGTTACTTCAATAATCTACTAACTGTTTTGTAAAAATCTAAAGTAAAGAAAAAACATATTCACATTCACAAGAAAACCAACTAAAATCCTCCATATAAGTTACTGGAAAGTAACTTTTTAAGGATCGCTTTATTTGACACTTGAGACGCGCAATAATCGTTTTCGTGCTGTCAAATAGACGTGATGGTAGGAATAGTCCATACAAAAAAAGGTGAATGGTTTTGTGACGTCAACCAAAACAATCCTGTTTAAGGCCTGCTATAAAGGTGTCATGGTTGCATTCAACAATACAGTTCAGTTTAAGTGCTGCTATAAGAGATAACGGTAGGCCTGCAGCATTATGAACATAATGGGAGGATTTAAAGTTGTCCTGCTTTTGACCTGCAAACTGCCTTGTTTCTGAATGGTTTTATAAGTGTTGGTAGTAGCCTTCCAGATCCTTAAAGTTATTAGAAATAAAATAGAAAATCTGTTGCGAAAAAATATTCGCCCTTTGTATTGTCTGGATTAGGTCTGCCTTTATGTAATTATTTCATCTATAAACAACAATAAACTTTACACGTCTCAACAGTACGATCGAAAATCCGTTGCGAGCAAAGTGTATTAGCTGTATTAGATAAAATTAACTATTGCGTGAAATACTTACATCTCGGGAGTGTTATCATATATTTTCGTGTTACAAACAATAGTTACCCTTGGATGGAGTGTGAGACATAAGGTTGAAAATGGGCTGCGAACAGCAGGGATTAGAAGGGATTATTCGGATAATGTATTTTTAAGTATTAGTATTAGTTAGAACAGGTACCGTTTTTACCTAATCCAGCCCACCTCTAGTTTTGACATTTAATTAGGTTAGGAACCAACGTATATGAAAAGCGCGGGAAACTTCGACTTAGGTGGACGTATTTTTTCGCGGTCTTTTTTTTGTAATTTTAAATATCAGGAGAGTATATTTAAGTGTAAATATTGTAATTATTTGTATATTTATTCTTTATTTTTGTATATATATTTACTTTGCTTCACCTCGGCTGATTGGTAAGTCTTTTTACCTTTTATGTTTGAGGGCCTCCCGGTCGACGACCCCGGGGGGCAGGATACAAATCCTGTTCCCCAGGTTGGTTTTATTTTTTATTTTATTTTATTTTATTTTGGCAACATACAGTCATGTACTTATGTTAATACTTAAAAACTATCTTAGATAATAGACCTTGAGTGCCTAATACGGGTACATTATATTACTAATGTAAATAAATCAGAGAGAGTGCGAATCAAAAGCGATAGCTATGGAATCGGTGAATTAGTTAACTAAAGTTTCCAATTATAATAAACGAATGTAGACACTATACATACATTGAAAACATTTTATTAATATTGAGGCTAAGTATTGCGTGTAGCTAACAATGGTATATGGTATAATAAGTTGTTATTAGGTGCTAGTTATTATTTTCACTTAGTTTAAAAACAGTATTTAGTTATGCTTATCAATTTCTGAGGAAAGAAAGGTTATTAATGATTTTTTTAATTATTAATATTATTACTAAAAATATCTATACTTGAAAATTTACGGTTATAATCAGTCAAACAACGACGAAAGAATGCATTAGCAGCATATTTAGTTCGAGCGGGTGTAACAGTGAATAGTACATTCGTTCTGCGAACACTTTTGAAAGGTACTTTAAACAAAATTTTTTGCAAGAGGTTAGGGGAGTCGATAAGTCCATTAATTATTTTGTACACGAACATTTGTTCAAATTGTTCACGTCCTAAATTCAGAGGAAGTATGTTATACTTTTTCAATAGTTCATTGTAAGATGTATGATAAGAGGTATAATTTCCCTCGATCCGGTATTCAAGTGTCCTTAAGAATACTTTTTGAACCCTTTCAATTCTATCTATATGTGTTTGGTAATAAGGATTCCAGATCACGCAGCCAAAATCTAAAATTGATCGAACCAGACTGAAATACAGGAGCTTGTATGTGATAATTTTTTTAAAGGGTTTACAAGTACGTAATACAAAACCTAATTGTTTAAAGGCTTTCTTAATTATATAGTCATAATGATCTATATAATAAAAAGTAAAAAAACTAAAACCCAACTACGACAAAAAACGACGCTGAAAAAGTATAAAATAAGATTTTCAGAATACTGAACTGAACAAAATTGCTAATGTAGTTGCAAGTAAATGGACACAGTAGACTCTACCAAGATGCCTTCGTTGTAAATTGACAATAATGTCATACAATACTATTCTGAAGTATGCAATATTCACTATGTAGAGATAAATTTTCATGTTTGGAAAGGCGTAGTCACACGTTACATATACCTACCTACCGTAGCACTTTGACAACTTGGTTGCTGGTTTTATAAAACCGCGTAAAAGGACACGAGCAGCTCGTGTTTGCAAAAGTTGCAACAAACGAAAATGCAGAAAGAGCAAGAATGTAAGAATTGAGGGTGATTGTGCTTGTGACGGTGTGGATGAAATGCCTACCGAAAGAAATACTGTTACAATGGTTCCGCCTAATGTCCCCGTTGCAGATTCGACTCTGAAACATTCTCGTATCCCTGATAGGGAACCAAGTGCTCAGGTTGCCAGAAATTTATATAATTAAAACGATTCTAGTCCATTCACTGTGCATGTTCAAAAAATACAGTCAGCCCCCAATGATGGTAC
This sequence comes from Acrobasis suavella, assembly GCA_943193695.1. Classification (NCBI taxonomy): domain Eukaryota; kingdom Metazoa; phylum Arthropoda; class Insecta; order Lepidoptera; family Pyralidae; genus Acrobasis; species Acrobasis suavella. The sequence continues at coordinate 14,161,173 of OW971929.1, forward strand.
CACCCTCCACCCAACAAATTTTGGCAACTTTCTTAAAAATAATAGCTTTAAAGACATTGTTAATGGTAGCTTGAAACGTATAGGAAGAAATCGGATTTCAATCTCATTCACGAATCCAGATGCAGCAAATACTTTCTTAAATCACCCGAGTTTAGCCATACAAGACCTTAAAGCTTTCATTCCCTCAAACAATGTTATTCGTATGGGCCTTATTAGAGGAGTCCCCACTGAGTGGTCAGCAGAGGAAATAATTGCAAACTGTTCTGTCCCCATAGGCTGTGGTCCGATATTAAAAGCCAGGCGGCTAAATTACAAATCTGTTAATAATGGTCAGACTGCATGGAATCCTTCCCAATCTGTTGTTTTAACTTTTGACGGTCAAGTCTTACCAAAAAGGGTTTTTATTTGCTACAATGCAGTAAATGTTGAATTATATATTTTCCCAACTATTCAGTGCTATCAATGCTGTAGGTACGGACATACGAAAACTGTATGCAGATCTAAACCAAGATGCTTGAAATGTGGTAGGGAGCATAGTGGTGACACATGTAATATTGAAGAGGAATTTGCTTGCTGTTGTCTTTGTAATGGTCGTCACTATGCAACTAGCAAAGTGTGCTCAGAGCACAACAGACAATTAAACATCAAAAAAACCATGGCTGATAGTTGTATTTCTTTCTTTGAAGCATCTAAATTACATAATCCAATTTCTAAACCATATGTAGATGTCATCTCTTCACGTTCCAACAGTATACAGAATCAGCAATCTGTCTATGCTGATCCCCCTGCAGGATCATCCTCTTCTTCATCCTATAAAAAGAACATCACATTAAAACCTCGTTCCCCCTATGTGGCTCCCAAGGGTTATGACAGAGAATCTCATAATGAAATTATAAGAGACTACAACATGACCAATCCATCTTCTGCCAATGGACAATGCCTTAACAACAGTTTAAATTCTCAACCCTCAAATAATTCAATATCAGATATTATTCGTCTTATCATCAATTTGTTAACTCAGTCCAATTTGAAACTTTTACAAATTATAAATTCCAATTATGGATTTAGCAAAAAAAATAATGCAATGGAACTGTCGCAGTCTCACAAGTAAGAAAAGTGAATTAATTCACTTGATAAATAAATATAATCCAATGATAATTGCAATTTCAGAAACTTGGTTTAATCCCTCATTCATTTTTAAAATTCCTGGATATGTTTGTATCAGAGAAGATAGAGCTGATGGTTATAGTGGAGTGGCTCTCCTAATTAAAAATTCAGTGCCATATTCACTAGTCAGACTACCTTTACATAGTGATAATATTTCAATAGTCGCAATAAACTTTGATAATACTTGTATTGCATCTGTATATATTCCTAATCCATTATCATCTACTCTCCTTGAATTAGACCAACTTATTTCTTCTCTTTCTACACCATGTTTAATTTTGGGAGATTTCAACTGTCACCACCAGAGTTGGGGCAATTCTATCACAGATTGTTATGGATTGCATCTTATGGACATACTAAATAAATATAATTTATGTGTTTTAAATACAGGTCTTCCAACACGTAGAACAGCCCCTGGAGAAAACACTAGTGCTGTAGATCTTTCTATTTGCTCTCCCAATCTTGCTTCTATTTTAACCTGGGAACTATTACCCTCTACTTTTGGTAGTGACCACTTTCCTTTGATTATCAAGTTTCCTACTAAGGTCAAATCTTCGCCCAAGTCTAAAGCACGAAGTAGGTTTAAAACAGTTAATGGTGAATGGGAAAAATTAAGGTCCATAGTTACACAAAAAATAAATTTACACTTTAACAATGATGTTACTTACAAATTAAATTATACTGTTTTTTCACATGCTATAGTAGAAGCGGCAAAAGAGGTATTCCCAATGTCAAACAAATCATCTTTCCATATTCCCTCACCTCCGTGGTGGGATTCTGAATGTACTGCAGCCATAAAGTAAAGAAAAGAAATGGAGAAACAATATTGTATTTCAATGACCTCGGAAAATTACTGTCTTTTAACAAACACTATCAACGAAACAAAAAAAATACTAAAAGATAAGAAGATGCAGGGGTGGAAACAATTTTGTGAATCTATCTCTCCTGATGTTCATCCCACTGAGGTTTGGCGGAACATTAGAAGGTTTAGATTGGCATTTAAGGATCAAAATAGTTTCAGTGTACCGGAGGAATTGACAGATGAGTTTCTGAATCGTCTTTCTCCACCATTTGTTGAGGAGTCTATTCCTGATTTTATTTGTTCAACACCAGAAATAAAGGTTGGAACAGATTTTCAATTAGATTCTCCTTTTACTCTCTTAGAATTAAAAGGTGTTCTCAGTAATATTAAAGATACTTGTCCTGGTGAAGATCATATTACTTACTCATTGTTAGCTAATTTATCAGATTCATGTTTATCCCATTATTTAGACATTATTAATAACATTATTTACGGGGCAAATTCCAGAGGAATGGAGGTCCCATATAATTTTACCTATCTTGAAACCTGGGAAATCACCCGGGGAAGCTTCTTCATACAGGGCCATCGCCCTTTCCTCTGTTATGGGTAAAGTGGTGGAACATTTAGTTAAAAATCGGCTGGAGTAGTACGTAGAACATAATAACTTGTTGCTACCCAATCAGATCGGATTTAGAAAGGGTAAAAGTACAATTGATAGTCTAAGTATCTTCACCACGGATATCCGTATAGCGTTTTCAAATAATAAATCATTGTCGGCTGCTTTTCTAGATATTAATTCGGCGTATGATAATGTCATACTGACTGAATTTTAGATGACAATAAAAAAATATCCTGATTTTTGTGGAAGGGTCTTCCACAAGGATCGGTATTGAGTCCGTTATTATTCAATATTTATACTTCTGATGTAAAACCGTCCATGCAGAATCTGAATGTTGAGGTTCTCCAATACGCCGATGATTTGGTTGTGTACTCGTTAAGTGATTCTGTTGAGGCAGCTACTTCAGTAATAAATGAAGCTTTAATTCAGCTTAAAAATTGGTTGGCTCAAAACGGTTTTGAGTTGTCAGTATCCAAAAGCTCAGTTGTATTATTCACTCGTAAACGTAAAATTTCGGCTTTTAAGGTTATTTTGGATGGACAGATTCTCCCTGAGAAAAAGGAGGTCAAATTTTTGGGAGCAGTTCTAGATCCTAAACTAACAGGAGTCGCCCATTGCAATTATGTTTACAACAAATGTGAAAAAAACCTAAATATTCTTCGTTGTCTCACAGGTGTATGGTGGGGAGCTCACCCATATTCATTGAAACTTCTATATAATGCTATAATCCAAAGTGTTTTAGATTATGCTACTTTTATTTTTGAACCAGGTAGTACAGTTGCTTTTAGAAGATTGGATGATGTTCAAGCCAAAGCTATGAGAATTATAACCGGTGCAATGAAGTCTAGCCCTATCAATACTTTACAGGTAGAATGTGTCGAAGCTCCTTTACATTTTAGAAGGCAAATGATTTGTGACAAAATATTGTTCCGTTCTATGCAGTTATCTCCTAACATGCTTACTGTTAGAGTCTAGATTCTATTTGACGTGATACAGTCATCTCCATTCTGGACTAATAAATCCCCCCCAAGTTTAATTATAAGCTATAGTAGATATATTTCTCTCAACTGCCGTATCCATTCTGCAAAAACTCACCCTCTTTTCGATAGTAGCTATCAGGCGTTAATAGCTCCCGTAAATATAAATCAGCCCCCCAATGCGGCGGATGTCAGTGAAGTTGTTCTTGATGGTGATCATCATACTTTGTATACGGATGCGTCCAAGGGGTCTGTGGGCTGTGTTGGTGTGGGTGTTTACCACCCACAATACAACATAGTTCAAAAAATTAAGCTGCCTCCTGAGACTTCCGTCTTCACAGGCGAACTTTTTGACCTCTAAAAGCGATGGAATACATAATTCTAATGAAGCTTCCCCACACCACTATTTTCACAGACTTCCTTGGTGCGTTGCAGACACTACAAAAATTCCCATTTAGAATGAAAACTCATTTTCCCTTAATAATTCAAATAAGAAATTTACTTTTCAAATTTTCTTCTCTTCACCTTTCTGTGAAATTTTCTTGGGTACCTAGTCATAGCGGTGTTACTGGGAATGAAAAAGCCGATGAATTGGCAAAAGAGGCTATTAAGTGCGGTGACATGCACCCTTACATTAATTATTGTCACGATCTAGTTAATTTGCCCAAAACTTACTTTAGAGATTCTTGGGAAAAAATATGGCAACAAAGCTCTAAGTCTAAGACATCTATTTTTTTAAAATTCAACCCAACATACCTTTAAAACCTTGGTTTTTTTAAAATAATTCTAAGCAAAAAATCCACATCCACTATAAATAGAATGCGAATTGGACATAACAGTTCGCCTCAACATCTGTGTCTTTGACAATGATAGTTGCAGCTGTGTTATGGGAGTTGGTGACTTAAACCATATCCTTTTTAGCTGTCCACTTTTAGACCGAAATCTGCTGGAAAAATGCATTTTTGATGAAAATATTCCACTTCCTACTCATGTTATTTCTCTTCTTCGTTTAGATTCTAAATCAATATATGATTCAATTTGTAATTTTTTGAAATGTAATAATATAAATTTATAATATGTATTATTGTTATTTATGTCATCATAATATCGTTTCTATATATTCTCCTGTTTTCCTATTCTCTTAGCTTTTATGTTTCGCGTTATAGTTTCCCACGTTTTATAAACTGGAATCCTACCGTTATCTCTTATAGCAGCACTTAAACTGAACTGTATTGTTGAATGCGACCATGACACCTTTATAGCAGGCCTTAAACAGGATTGTTTTGGTTGACGTCACAAAACCATTCACCTTTTTTTGTATGGACTATTCCTACCATCACGTCTATTTGACAGCACGAAAACGATTATTGCGCGTCTCAAGTGTCATATAAAGCGATCCTTAAAAAGTTACTTTCCAGTAACTTATATGGAGGATTTTAGTTGGTTTTCTTGTGAATGTGTTTTTTCTTTACTTTAGATTTTTACAAAACAGTTAGTAGATAATTGAAGTAACGCTACCATGGGACCTTAATTAATCCTACTTAATACCTTTTATTGGAAATTTGGATTTCAAAAACAAAGTAAGATATATTACTTCATTATTTTAGTACAACTTATGTGAAAAATAGTAAGTTATTCCAACTTACGTAAGATATTTTTTTGTAAGTAATAACAATGCTAATCCTTGTAAAATATTTATTCACACACGAAAACAAATAACAACACATTCTTAAGTATAAGTTATTTATTAAAATTACAACTACATACATTTATACATTTTGTCTTACAGGATTCTTTGTTACTCTCTGAGAAGTACCATGATGACATCAATTAAAAAATACAAGACAGGATTCACTGGAGCCTATTATTAAATACAAACAAGATTGAGAGAGCCAGAGGATTACAGCATCCTTTGGAACCTGTGATTGAACCAGTGAAATGGCAGAATGTTGAATTCCAAGCATTTTACAAGGCTAGATCTGTTGCTAGGCTGGTTCGCTTTTTCACCAGAATACCTGAAAAAAAAATAGTTTAGATTCATGTCGCAATCTACGAATATCAAATAAATACCCATACTTTGTAATAAAATTCTTTGTGCACTACAATCACTGCGTACTTACTAAAACCTAGCCTTTATCTTGTTGAGTTAGTCTCGAACTTACTTTGTCTGTATATATTTATGTTATTTATAATAGCACTTAGTGAAGAAGCTGCAAGTTTGAACACATAATTATCTAAATATAAACTTTGAATAGGCATGTAGTTAAAATGTTACTTACGACATGGTTATTGATAAAATATATTTATGACAAGACACTGTGCTTTTGTACGATGAAGCCCACAGTAAAATTAACTTCCAAACACTAGTCGTTACCATCGTATAATAACTATTTATCACGGCAATTCGAAAAAGCACTATAATATGAAGTGATGGATATATTTTGTCAGGTGGTTGCTCGGCTTCCAGCATTAAAAACATGAAACATTTATGTTGTCACGAATTTACGATTTATTTATAATTTCGAAAACCAGACGCAGACATCCGTTCAAAACTTTCATTCACAATTGTTTTCGCACTCAATAAAATTTTACCATCTTTAATGGTCAATATCAAATTAAATTTATGTACATAATCAAATTAAAACAAAGTAAATAACACTAACTTTTAGATATTTAAATAAAATATGATAGAAATAATTTTGTTTAACGTAAATAAAAAAACCGGTAAAAATAATAATTTTTTGTCAAGGATTTGAACGTCTTCGCAGTCTCATCACCAAAATAAGCCAGAGACAACAAACAGTTCACCATTCAGGAATAACCATTCAAAAAACGTTCAGCATTATGAACATAATGGTAGGATTTAAAGTTGTCCTGCTAAGACCTGCTTAAAAACTGCCTTGTTCTGAATGGTTTTATAAGTGTTGGTGGTAGCCTTCCTGGTACATGGCTAAATACGCAACAGCGTCAAGCCAAAAAAAAAACCAACGTATATGACAGCTGCCTTCCCCATTACGTCAGTACAGTAGGTACATATTCTTATCTATGGAACTAATCGAGTACATGAGTGTGCTTTGCTTTCCTGAAGAAGTTTGGTACCTACTAAAGAATCTGTGCTGAAGAATCTAGACAGAATGCCAGGGGTTGAGGCTTCGTTTAGTGATGAAGACTACATTATTGCAAGGGCAAAACAACAACTCAATATATATTCTGCTAAGGCGTGGATGCTGACTGCCAAAACTCTGTTTCCTAACAATTTTAAAATACAATTTGAAGCATATCTAATGGAAAAGCAGTCTGGAAATGTTCAAGAAGCTGCAGAATGTTTCAGTTCACTGATTATGTCTCGACAAAATCTTACTGATTTGTTGCCAGAAATATCAGCTATTGCCAATTCATTGAAGTCTACAGAAGTCAGCTTTTTAAGTCAAATGTTTGATAACATTTGTCCAGAAATTCAGCTAACAATTCTTAAAACTAGTGTTGAAAATAGTGATGATACAATGGAACACTGTCGCCTACTCGTCTTGTTATTGAAAAAGTTTCCTCAGCTGGGGGTTGATGGTCTTGTTAAAACATTAATAAGTGCTGAAAAGTTTTTTTATGATAACAGATATGCAAGATTACTGGTGGTAGAAACATTACCACTTTTGAGTTCCTTAGAATCGCCTAGATTGCTTCAGCGCTTGTTGATCAAGGCAATTGATTTTTATAATTCTTATGTTTATGAAGACACTGAACATGACATTACTGATCCATGGCAGAGACTTTATGGGGTATTGGATTTGCTGGGAAGACAACTCGGTTGGGACCCATTTCTTATTAACTATAGCAACACTTTGAATAAAGAAACATACTTTCAAAAACTAATTTCCCTGAGGAACTGTGAAGATTGTCGGCAATTATTGTATTGTGGTACATCCTTCTTTTTGAGGTGTCTTTATGAGCATCGATCATTAAAAGGAAATCACATTCTTGTCGAGGCTCTGGCTGATGCTGAAGCACCACCTTCAAAGAGAAAGAAAGGTGATGTGGAAGTAACAGGGACATCAGCACATCAATTCCAAGCTGCTGCCAACTGCTGGGAACTGTTACACAGTGATGATATTATTGCAAGAGAATTTACTAAATTAGCTAATCAACTACAAGTGAAGCCATGGACTGAAGGTTTTGTTGATGAACTTGCACTCTTTAGAGGTCAATATGAAGAAGCCAATCCCTCTGCAAATTCTAATGACATCACAGCTTGCATTGTGAGAGTGTCTATTAATTATTGTCAAAAGAAGTATTTACCTTGTATTGAGAATATATTGAATGCATTGCCACAGCTGCCTGCTGTGGAAGGAGTACTAGAGTCAGAATTGATTGTAGGCGGTAAACATCGACATTTGCATTTCTTGCCACTTACGAAAGTTGCTGTAATGCATTTCTTTTGCACTTTACTTATTAGGATCTTGCTAACTACTGGAAACACATCAGATTTGATTTATGGACATATATTGGTACTGTCCCAACTAGGCTGGCCACAAGAGGAAGCAATATTTATTCAAATAATGGATTTGATTCGACAAAAGGGTGTTTTCCACTATCATTTATTCACAGCATACATTGTACACATAGACATATTAGAAGAACTTACTTTTATTTGGAATGAACAAGGCAGCAATGTTGTTTTAGACATTTTGCCAAATTCTCAGCAACACTTGGGTCAGAGAAGAATTGGTACTCGTGGAGCAGATAAAGGAGTGAAGGAAGATTTTAAGCAGGCTATGAAAGCTCAAGTTGCAAGGAGTAATGAATCCATTCTTAATTTAATGATACAGTTTATTACATCTGAACGTTCATATTTTTTAAGTTACAAATGAAATAATATTGTTCCTAGAGGTACCTATATAGTGAAATAAAAAGCTCTACTTGTAATTGAGAATTTTTATTTATTGAAGCTTCATTATATTGTTATTTACGAGTTTATCAAATTACCTACTTATATCATTAATTTACCAGCCACCCTATTAAATACTAGTCTTAAGGTAGGTAAGTCACATTATTATTTAACAGTCAGCATTTAAAAAAGATTAAGAACTTCCTTCATAGGATCCTACACCAAGAAGTAGATTGCGACGTGTAAAATGAAGACCCTTGATTGGAGAATTTTTTGTTGGAAATGATCGTAATAGATATTTGTCATCTTTTTGCAAAGTGCTATTATTTCCAATATCTTCATTTGGAACTTCTTCTGTGATGGCATTAAAATCCCACAATTTGATGCTGCAGTCCAAGGATCCTGTAAAAGTACATAACAAATAAACATATAGCCAGAGTTGAGCAAAATTAATTCGGATAACGAATAAATTTCTGATTTTTATTCAATATTCGCGAATAAAGCCACGAGTAAATATCATGCATGATTTTATTTTTTCCCTACCTATAAGATGGCAAAGAATGCGTAACCCCAGCAAAATGTTGCGCATTGGAGAAATGAGAGTATTACAGATACTTAGTCCATAGTAAGCCTCGTATTGTTCAAATATAGCAAAATTCGTTCATGCTTTATTTTCGAAGTTATTCGAGAAAAACTGATTTTGCTGGAGTAACGTTACCCCAGCAAGATGTTTTTCAAAAAAAGCGTTTAGCCTAGAATCAAGTATATGAAAAGACAGCTCTTAATGAGTTGTAAATGTATACCGATAGCAAAATTTGATCATCTTATACTTTTTGAGATATTCAAGATTTTGCTGGGGTAACGTTTCGCAATTTTCCATATCTCGAAAACTGTTAGTAGCAGAATTTTGAAAAAAATACTGTTTATAGGCCTTCATTAGTTCAAATTAGTTTAAATATAAGTATTCCGATTCATCAACAACTATCGAAGTAATTTATTATTTTCAAAAATCGGAAATTTCCTGTTTACTCGTAAACTAGTACATTTACTAACAAATAAAAAGCAGTTACATATACGTATGATATACCCTTCTAACGTGTACATATTTGGATAAACAAACATTACGCGATATGAAGATATAAAGGAATTTCATCGAATTCCTAGTGGTGTGACTTTGGCCATCGAATGCGCAGTTCTCTCTGAACACAAATAGATAAACTATAGTAAACATATGTGTTCATTTTGTTACAAAACATGCCTGAAAATTTGGGCTTCAAATCTCGAATGGAATAAAAGTTATTAAACAAACAAGAAAATATCATCAATTCTCCTACAAACCGACTAAATAACGGAGGCTACGAAAAAGCGGCCGTTTCATACTCTCGGGTTTCCTACGCAAATTAGCAACCTAATAACCGACAAAAAGTACAGTCGAGCAAAATGATATTCTTGTAGCCGATATTTAAAATATTTTAAGTAAATTTCTTACAGTATTATTTGGTGTGAATTCATACATTTGTGACTTAGTTTTTAGCAATAGGGTTGACACCTCTATGGCAGTGTACGTCGGAAAGATTAATAAATGTCGCATTCCCCACTTAAACAAAGCAATAAATACGAGTTTTATATTTTATTATAGAAAACAAAGTGTGAGGAAGCATTTAATCGTTTGAGTGAACAAATAAAAACTCACGTGAAATATGCTGATCAAATTCATTTGACTGAAGATAATTTTGATGAAAAAGAGTTAGAAACAGAAATCAAAGGAAATGAGCAAAAAACTTCGTTTTCGTTGATAAAGTATTACGATGATTTTATGAATAAGGAATTATTATATTTACAGTTGACTGAACCTACCACAGTAAAAAACGATTTTTATTTTCCCGAAATTAACAGCACTTTTAAAAGACTTCTAAAGAAATTACCCATGTGGGGTAATATTATGACTGATTACTTTCCAGGAGCTAAAGACTATGCCAGTAGTTCAAATGTAGAAGGACATTTCAAAGGCATTAAAACTATATATTTTAATACTAACGCTGAACGAGTCCGTTTAGACGAATTTCTTGTACAGCATTATAGTTTTATTAACGGAGCTGTAAAGGGGATTGAAGATTTGTGGCATACCTACTGCCGCCATTTTGATTTTTTTTCAAAATCGCGGCCAGCTTTGAAACCTTAATAAATCGATAGCTGGCATTAATGCCAACAAAAAATATTAATACAATTACCCTCGTAAAGTGTCAGGTTTCCGAGATAATAGCCGTCAAAGTTGATCACGTGACATCCGTAATTGTAAGCTAGGGATGTTTGCGAATGTATTAATATGTTAAAAATAATAACTTTTAGAACAAATATGAATGTTGCATTATATCTGGATGTTAAACATTTATATATTTAATATAGGTAATCTACTTTTTGAATTTAATAACTTATTTTGTGACTGTCTGACCTTGTGTAATTGTAATATCTTCATTTGATTTAACTATCAATACGACAGTAATGGGGTAAAGTAAATAAAAGAAAAGTATAAATATGTAAAACAATGTAATACATACGATAGGTATTACTCATACAGTCTAAAATACAATTGACAATACTCGTTACATTTATATTGTGTGATGGTTCTATGGTTACTACAATGTCTCTACTTTTTAGGTTATATACTTAATAAACTGACGTCAACTAGCGAAAATTGAAAATTGTAAACAGTGAAGGGTACGCTACTCGTGACTTTTTGCACCTTACATAATATGTGTAGCTTCTTTTCATATAAAAAATAATGAGAATCTTATTGTATTAGCAACGCGGGGCGTCCAGTTAGCAGCAGCGTGCGTAGTGGTAGCGGGGTGTGGGACAAATAGCTATTCATACATTTTGGTAGCGATTTCCACATTTTTAAGTTTAGAATAGAGTTTTTTGTTTGATCATGGAGAAGTGTAGCTGCAACATTGTATTCCTATCATCAACAATTATATAAAAAAAAGACGGGTTTCACTCCGGGAGTGCCGGCAGAAGTGAAAACTTGAATAATAACGTTGTGCATTTTTGATATTTTGGAATGGTTGTTCAATTTCCATATTTTAAACACTTTATATACACGAATTTTACGAATAAATAGCAATATGGCCACTACACAGACGGTCGAGGCATCAGCTGTCACCATCCATGGATGCGCGTGGCACGCTGTAACATAAACACACACGAACATTCGTGCAAGTGCCCTGCGCCGCCTAAACATTTTCGCCGCGCCGTAGAAAGAGAGGGCGATACTTCCTCTCCTACGCCGCGCTGGCTGTCTACTCTCCATCTGTCTTACGAATTTTCGATCGGGTCACGTGTAGTGACGCGAGTTTAACAACCCATTACAAAAAAAAGTGTACAACGCCGCTAAAGAAGTTTTCACTTTAAAAAAACAATTAAATACAAATAATTTCAGCAAGTAGAAACATTAAAAGGCATGATTCATGACTAGTTTTAATATTATTATCAATTATTTTATAAATATTTACTCATTGTTATTCCAAATATATGGGTTTATAGTTGCTATTTAAAAAGAAATGAAAATCGCGTGGTCAACTTTAATTCTTTATGTCTCAGAAACCTGACGCTTTACGAGGGTAGGGTTCTTATATTTTTTGTTGGTATTGACGTCAGCTATCGATTTATAAAAGGTAAATAGCTGGCCGCGATTTTGAAAAAAAAATCAAAATGGCGACAGTAGGTATGCCACGCTCCATGGTAAAATCTTCAAACCCCAAAAGCTTTAGTGAAATATTGAATCAATCACGAAAAAAAACTAAACATTTCATTGAATTTCGTAATGAAAATACGAAACGCAAATCCAGTGATCAAAATTTTTATATTTCCCCACCAAAACTAGCAAAGGTTACACAAAAGCAAAAAAATATTATTTTTTCACCGAAATCTAACATGTCTGCTCTTGCACCAAGCATAATGGACAAAAAAGAGGAGATATGTCAAACAGATACAGCCGATTTTGATGTACAATCAATTTTTCAAAACCGACCTATAGAACTTGAAAACTGGGCGGACTTACCATACCATCACCTAAATAAAAAAAAAATAACCGGTTATATATACAGCAAAATGGCAACGTCGCAAACTCAAATATTTTAAATACCAGGGTTCTTATAACAAACACATGTGCATTCGACTCTTTGGCACAATCATTTGCCGTAGCCTATCACGATAGGCCAACTTTAAGAGATGATATAAATATCGAAAACGACGACTTATCTACATTCATCAAACTTTTATCGTCTACAAAAAAGAGTAACAAAAGAATTTATGAACTTCGAGATAATTTGTTAATTGATATTTTTGATAGGACTAAATCACAGCAAAATATTATAAATTGTGATTGTAATGTAACAATATATTATAATATAATATATAATATTAGATAACATATTTAAAGGCAATATATACTTTTCGGCTGTAAGAAAAAGGCGTTGCTCAAATATTGCATGCGCCAACAATCTTGGAAAGGAATTTGATTGCAAGTACATAGCGCTTTATTTAGATATTTTAAAACAAAAAGGTATTAAGCATTTACAAGAATCTGCCTCATCATGTATTAATAGCGGTAACAACCCTTTATGTTCTGAGTGTAAGAAAGGAAAGTTGTGTTTTATTTATGAATTAAAACATTTGCTCTTATTCGAACTTCATGACATGTACGTAAATCTGAAGGACATACCTATTAATATAGAGTTAAATGATAAGCAGTATACGATTTTGGCGGTCATAGATTTCGAACCACCATTAAATTCTACATTGACTGGACATTACAGAGCATACTGTTACAGAACAAAATCCCACGAATATGAATGTTACGATGATCTCTATAGTAATCTACAAAGATGTGATAATTCCATAATGCCACATATAATTATTTACACATTAGAGTAAGAAAAAGTACTACATTACTTATTAATATTTCTGATGACAGAACTGGAAATTCTGTCATCAGTTCAATGAATGTAACTTTCTAGTATTAGTCTAAAGAATAAGCTTATATGAAAGACGATATTATTTAATATAACTTTATTCGGTAAAAAGTTTTATTTACAGTGACGACCCTAATGGCCATTTTGAAAGACTGAAATCTAACATTTGAAAATGTTGATATCATTTCTATATTCATAAGAAGTTACTTTTTTAAAAGACTGCAAAGAAAAATTTAAATATTAAATATTTGTGAAAAGTTATTAGAAATCGAAACAAATTAAGATACGTATAAAAAATATTTGATATTGTTATTTATATTATTGTTAAAGAAAAAAAAATATTTTATTTAAATCTATTGACCGAAATAATCTGGTTCACTTACATTCTTATTAAAAGTTCGACTGCAAGCAAAATATGATCGTTTAGCCGGCTATGTACTTATGAATGTCAGATAATCAGATCATTTTGTGTCCATTTTAGTCTGATCTTACCTTGTAAAGTGTGACTGATAACAAAGCAAACTAATTACCTCAACAAACTGTGATTTGAAATTGTACTGAAAAGCATTTAATATTATTTAAGTTTAAAATAAGTGATAAAAGTACACTTGTTTAATAATATTCAATTAATCTGTGATTTTCCTAGTTTTAGTTATGCAATTATTGTAAAACATAATTTGAATAAAAAAGTAATCATGCTCATGTATTTTCTTTTTCCACCAAACGCAAGAACCTTTTTGTCTGCGACTGTACTAGCAAAAAAAGACTGTTATCCCCTGAAATGGCGCGCAGATGAATTTCAACAGATGTCATATTACCATTTTGTTGAGATGGTTGCGCTCAAGTATGAAACGGCCGCTTTTTCGTAGCCTCCGTTATTTAGTCGGTTTGTAGGAGAATTGATGATATTTTCTTGTTTGTTTAATAACTTTTATTCCATTCGAGATTTGAAGCCCAAATTTTCGGGCATGTTTTGTAACAAAATGAACACATATGTTTACTATAGTTTATCTATTTGTGTTCAGAGAGAACTGCGCATTCGATGGCCAAAGTCACACCACTAGGAATTCGATGAAATTCCTTTATATCTTCATATCGCGTAATGTTTGTTTATCCAAATTTGTACACGTTAGAAGGGTATATCATACGTATATGTAACTGCTTTTTATTTGTTAGTAAATGTACTAGTTTACGAGTAAACAGGAAATTACCGATTTTTGAAAATAATAAATTACTTCGATACTTGTTGATGAATCGGAATACTTATATTTAAACTAATTTGAACTAATGAAGGCCTATAAACAGTATCTTTTTCAAAATTATGCTACTAACAGTTTTCGAGATATGGAAAATTGCAAAACGTTACCCCAGCAAAATCTTGAATATCTCAAAAAGTATAAGATGAACAAATTTTGCTATCGGTATACATTTACGACTCATTAAGAGCTGTCTTTTCATATACTTGATTCTAGGCTAAACGCTTTTTTTGAAAAACATCTTGCTGGGGTAACGTTACTCCAGCAAAATCAGTTTTTCTCGAATAACTTCGAAAATACAGCATGAACGAATTTTGCTATATTTGAACAATACGAGGCTTACTATGGACTAAGTATCTGTAATACTCTCATTTCTCCAATGGGCAACATTTTGCTGGGGTTACGCATTCGATGGCAAAAAGTTATCGAACAAAATGGTACCTACATACTTTAGTTAAATGTAAATAAACTATATAAAAATGTTTTGAATTTTCATATAAAATGCGAAAAGACTTTTTCCCCAACATATTATTAATTAGGACCTTATTATAATTAGCAAAAGGGATGTTTGAAATCGTTCGTTTCAGCCCACACTGACGCACGCAGTAGTGACGTTTTTCGTTCAACAATATCATAGAACCGTTTAAACGCATTGTCGATAATGGCGATTAAAAATGAATGTATGTATTGAAAAAGGTTCACTTCCAAGATGTTTTAAACGATTTTGTATCAAAAAAAGTTAAAAGAGTTTAATATTTAAACAATTGTATTTCCTTTCCGAGTTACTATTGTCACCAAAATGACCGATTTTCAATGATGGTAATTAGTCACCGGTGAGATTCAAAATCGGGCCCCTGGTATCATCACTTATTTATAACTGTAGCCTAGTCATTAAGAAAATTCCAATAAAAGCAAAAAGAAAAGAGTCAGGCATGTAAGGTGATGCTGTAGCACCAATTAAAGATTGTTTCAATATCACATAAGACATTGAAGTAACAGAATACCAAAGGAGTCAATCTGTTCGACTCGACTTTTGTGATAGAAAAAAATGTATTTTAAAATTGGCCAGGTGCTAGTCGGACTCGCGCAAGGAGGGTTCCGTACCATTATCTAAAAAAAGGGCAAAAAATCACGTTTGTTGTATGGGAAAAAACCCTTAAACATTTATTTTATTCTGTTTTTAGTATTTGTTCTTATAGTGGCAACAGAAATACATCATCTGTGAAATTTTCAGCTGTCTAGCTATCACGGTTTCTGAGATATAGCCTGGTGACAGATGGACGGACGGACGGACAGCGAAGTCTTAGTAATAGGGTCCCGACGGGACCATTTCGTTTTTACCCTTTGGGTACGGAACCCTAAAAAGTAAGAATAGGGGAAAAGAAAAAGGGCCCAGAGAATGGCACTGCCTAGAGGCCCCTGATAGGGTTAATCCGGCCCTGGGCATGGTCACCACTACGCCACGGAGGTCGTCAATTAATGGGTTTGTTCGTTTCTTTGTAATAACTTTATTGTATCAAAAATTCGAAAGAGCAAATATACAATGGCGGACTTATCCCATACAGGGATCTCTGCCAGTCAACCTGCGATAAATTGAGAGGATATTTACTCAATTAAAAAGGTAGATGCAAGTTCGTACTAGATATTTTAAAAGACTATATATACATAACTACATCACATACACATAGACATAGACATAGACTTACACATATATTTACTTATATATACTTATACTAATTCTACATACAATTATATATTCTTAAGTACTTAATTAGCTCAAGTGTGACGCCACCAGAGAAGATTTGTCTAATCTAACCTTAAATGAATTAAGGGAAGGTGCCATTCTTACATCAGCAGGAATGGATTTCCAAAGCCTAGCCGCCATAACTGTGAAAGACTTGGATTACGACTGTGACGAATGAGATAGAATTTCAAGAACGAGGCTGCCAGCTAATCGCAGACGACTATCCACATTTCGAAAATTAAATTTGCAGTGAAAGTGGGAGTTGAAAAGGAGGGAAAGATTATAAATATTGCGACGGATCCTGACAGATAACCAGTTTAGCTTCATGCGGAAATCAGAAATATGATCAAATTTGCGTAAATTAAAGATGTACCTGATGCAGTTATTATGCCACATCTGCATAATCAAGAACAGGAATCAGCAAAGAGCGTGCCAGCAGCACTTTCGTGGTGATTGGTACAAAATTTTGCAACCGCCTCAGGGTATGCATACCGGCAACCAGTTTGCGACTCATTGATTTGTGCAGACCATGATAAAGTTTCATCCAAAATTATTCCCAAGTTAGTGACAGTTGGAGAGAAAGGAATGATAATACCATTCAGCGTAACATTGAGAACAGAAAGAAACTTTGATATGAAGTAGGGACTACCGATGACAATTGCTTGAGATTTATCTGCATTGACCATTAGCCCGAAGTTATGGGACCATGTCGCAATAGCGGCAAGGTCGGCGTTGATAGTACTCACAGCATGACTGAAATTATCGAGTGGGGCGGCCGTATATATCTGCAAATCATCTGTAAACAAGTGAAATGATGATGAAAGAGAAGACGTTACACCGTCAATGAAAATTGAAAATAGAATTGGGGATAGTACTCCACCCTGAGGAATACCAGCGGCTAACTCACACCAATCAGATTTACTCTGATCAATTTTCACCAGCTGATGACGCCCATGGAGGTAAGACTGACAAGCAAAGATGCAGAAAAGTTTAAAGAATTTAGAACGCCAAGAAGATATCGAAATCCACTGTATTAAATGCATTAGAGTAATCTAGCAAAACTAAAATAGTGAGCTCCTTATTGTCAATATTGAGTCTAATATCGTCAGTTATCTTGACAAGAGTAGTCGACAGTCGTAGTGCTATGTCCAGCGCGAAACCCAGATTGATGTCGGTTCAGCAGTTTATGCGACGAGCGGTGTTTTGTTAATTGTTGCTAGACATAGTGCTCAATGATTTTAGACAGGACAGAAAGGATGGATATTGGACGGAATTGGGATGGTTAGGCTGGGTTTAGTTTTTAGGGAGTGGAACTACATGTCATCGTTACCAACCGCATTCGGTTTAAGTGGAGGCAAAATAATTGAAATTGGAGGCAAATCAAAGGCTGGGCAATTAGGCTTGGGCTTATTAGCAAGCAATGTTAGCGTAGTATTCTTGACACTTGAAGGGAGATTAAGAGTTAGGAGTGCAGAATGTGTATTCAGAGTATTGCAATCTATATTAAGAGTAGGATCCGACGTTTGTTTGTTTTATGGTTGTATGTAATGTGTGTTTGTTGTTTATTAGTATTTGAAGTTGTTGATGATTGTGTGGTGGTTTTTGGTGATTGTCGGTGATACGGAGGGTAGAAACAATTGTTTTTACCAATTCTCACTCGTAGATATGAGTACATACTAACAGTGTTTTTTTTAGGTAATCGTTTTAATTCCAAGTAGGCAAGCAAATTGGACTATTTCTTTTGCTAAAAATCATAGATCAGTGTTCCGATTTTACTCATGGATGACAGTTTGATCTAAGTTCTAATGTAAATGCGTATGTAAGTAAAAACTTGTATACCTATTTTAACGTTTTAAAACGTTATGGATGTTTTAGATTTATTTTAATAAAAATAAAGTTTATTATTATAAATAAATATATATCAGTAAGTTCTTAAGTACGTTTTATGTCTAGTAGAAGCAAGTAGATACCTACTTTGTTGTCCATATCCTTCAGGTTCATTTGGACAACTATGCCAAAGCGTCAACAGTGGCAAAAGGACAGCTGTCCCATAACGACAACTTCCTAAAATGTCTACTACCCTTATCGACAACTTTATGGGAACATAAAGACAACTACCCAAAACGGTATAATCTTTAGTATCCATAATCTAAATATAAAAGAAGAAACTGAATGACTGACTGACTGACTGACATATCAACGCACAGCCCAAACCGCTGGGTCTAAAGATTCCAAATTTGGCACATAGATTTTTTATGAGGTCTAGGGGTGCACTAAAAGAAAGGATTTTCCAAAATGCACCCCCTAAAGGGGTGAAACGGGTGTCCAAAGTTTGTATGGACAAACAGGATTGGTTTGACCATTTTATTTGAAACTTCGCGAGAGTACTCCCGGCGGTAAATGAGTAAAAACGTGATTCAGGATTTTTCAAAATTCATTCCCTAAGGGGGTGAAACGGGGGCCAAAGTTTTTATGGAGAAACAAGATTAGTTTGACCATTTTATTCAAAACTTCGCTAAAGTATTCCCGGCTCTAAATAATACAAACTTCAGGATTTTTCAAAATTCATCCCCTAAGGGGGTGAAACGGGGGTCCAAAGTTTGAATGGAGAAAAAAGATTAGTTTGGCCATTTTATTTGAAACTTCGCAAGAATACTCCCGGCGGTAAATAAGTGAATACGTATTTTAGGATTTTTCAAAATTCATCCCCTAAGGGGGTGAAACGGTCTAAAGTTTGTATAGACAAACAAGATTAGTTTGATCATTTTTAACCCTTCAAGCACCGATTGGCCCGATCGGGTCAAAAGAACAATTGAATTCAATATTATTATTATTATATTGTGTCTGCGATTTATGTGCTTGAAGGATTAAAGCGCTCCGTCGCTCTCTTTCGGTCTAGCAAATGACAGGAACGGTAACGAAAACGGGAAAGGGAACAGGGAACAAGGAACAGGGAAAGGGAGAGGGAGATCCCTATAAGAACCATTTTCGACATAGACTTAGACATGACTGACATAGATATATAGAGACTGATCGATCAACGCGCAGCTAAAACCGCAGGGTCTAAACTCCAAATTTGGCACATAGGTTTTTTATGAGGTCTAGGAGTACACTAAGAAAGGATTTTTCAAAACTCACCCCCAAAGGGGGTCAAACGGGGATCCAAAGTTTGTATGGAGTGACAAGATTAGACTATTTTATTCGAAACTTCGCAGGAGTTACTCCTGACGGTAAATGAGTATGTATGAATTTCAGGATTTTTCTAAATTCAACCTCTAAAGGGGTGAAATGGGGGTCCAAAGTTTGTATGGAGAAACAAGATTAGTTTAACCATTTGAAGTGTTCCGTCACTCTCTCTCAGTCTAGCAAATGACGGGAACGGGAACGGGAAGGAAACGGGAGAGGGAAGTTTGCCGGGTCTGTTAGGCCTTGCAATCCCTTCGTTATTATAAAAAATGTTATATTTTATAAGTATTCAAACATTTTAACATAATAATTCATATGTTATCACAACATCAATAACGTAAAAATCCTATTAGAACCATATTCGACTTCTACGTGGACAAGGTCACGGGTTAAAGCTAGTGTTTAGATATCCGTAATTTTGATTTACTTGATTATCTTGAATCATAACACTTCTTTCCCATGATATGAATTGTTATAATAATTGAATTTTCTAATTTTGGATGCTATAAATCACATCATGTTCTAGGTGTTGTATTCTACAATGTATGCTAGACAGAATGTTAATTTGTAATAAGATTATTAGCTGAAACACTAGGTGAAAATCAGGTTTTAGTCACAGAAAAGAATTGCTGCTAAACCGATTCCACGTAGTCTTGTCTGCCTTACCCTTAGATCATTTAATACAGGATAAGCCTTACCTGCGCGTTCCCCTCTGCCAAAGTATAAGAACAAAAATCTAATACGATCATAAAAACTAGTTGCGTAATCGATTATGGTCTTTATGTGAATCGTTAAGGTATCGAAAAGACGTCTAAAAGTGCTCCGTTAAAAATGCCATGTTATGCAATTTTCTGTGTAAAAAGAGGTCAAACACATTTAATCTTCCAAAAGATAGCATAACCTTTCATTACTAAGTATTTTTTTTATTTTATTAACGTTGTTTTCTATTTAAATGTAATTTCTGAAAAATCGAAGAAATATCTATCAGTATCGATTACGAAAAAAATAATCGAATCACGATTGCAACTGATTTCCTTCCATCCCATAAAATGATCTAAGATCGCATACGTGACTAGTTCATTAACCCCCGTTTAAAATGTATCAAATACATTCTTAAGGTTCTGTAATAAGGTTCCAATTTGAAAAACGATGAGTTGATGACGTAGGCGCACTCCCCACGAGACTCGTGCGTTGATACGCACTCCTCACGAGACTAAGGCGCACTCCTCACGAGACTATGTGTTTATGATTTACAACCTTCGTCTTTATTCCCTGTGCATTAGAGTTGATATATTTTTGTCTTCTCTCTCTTTCTTGCCAAGAGTGTATTATTATGGGTATTTACACATTTTTTTCAGTGTGAGTTTTATTGGTGTGTAGAAAATAGGCTAGTTTTGTAGTGTGCATTTATAGCGACACAAATTATTTCTGTGAATGTGTGATTTTGTTTAGATGTAGTAGTAGCCCCGCAAAAAAAGCGGCAGAAAGTTTTGTAAGAAGATTTGTCTGCGTAACTCATCCTGTATTAAATGATCTAAGGCCCTTCCCCTAGAGTGTAATTCCTACTGCATACTACATGATTATTTGCATGCTGTATGATTGCTTGCATACTGCATGCTTGCTTGCATGCTGCATGCTTGCTTGCATGCTGCATGCTAGCTTGCATGCTGCATGCTTGCTTGCATGCTGCATGCTTGCTTGCATGCTGCATGCTTGCTTGCATGCTGCATGCTTGCTTGCATGCTGCATTCTTGCTTGCAGCATGTATGCATAAATAATTAGGATACGTGGTAATTATGAGGAAAAAGAATTGATATTTTGAATATTATGGAGCATAATAATATTTAAAGCAAAAAAGTTATAGCACGTTGTATTTCGGTATTACAACTTTCGGGCGCGTGATATTATTTCGGATGAATTTCGGATATATGATTATTATGGATAAAAAATAGAGAACCACCTAAAATGTCTATTTTCCATAACGACAATTTACAATCTTGATAAGGGTATAACCATTAAAACTAAAATATTATGAGTGAAAACAGGATTTAACTTAAAATTATTCTAATCAAACTAACATAACAGAATAGAAACAGTATAATGAAATAATCAAAATTGTAAATGGTCTTAATTTTATATATATATTTTTTGTTAACATTAAACGAAGAATCACACGATAACTCTAAATATAATCAAAATTGTAATAACATTTTTTTCCCGTTCCCGTTCCCATTACCGTCATTTGCTAGAGCAAAAGAGAGCGATATATTTATTTATCTTAAATTTTTTGTCTCTCACTCAAAAAATTACAAAGTTTCATAATAATATAAAGCGACCACTAATACACCACTGGGGATGAATTTTTTTTTAAATCCAATTAAAGGTTTATTATTTTTTACTAACCACTAATTTAATATTCACACAAACTTGCAATCCCTGTTCTACCGTTATGAGGATGTAATTTTCAAAATATAATAAATGCATTATTATTTTCTACTAACTGCTAAAATAAATTAAAAATGTGTTTTACATTAAAGATTACGAAGTTTCATACAAACTGGCAACCCATATGTCACCCCCTTAGGGATGGAATTTCTATAAATTCTTTCTTAGCGGACGTATCCTGGTTACAATCTACCTTCCTGCCAAATTTCATCTTTATTGGCTAAGCGGTTTTCAAGATTTCGTGATGATAAGTGAGTGAGTGATGAATTGGAGGTAATGATGTCATGTAATAAAAAATTGGCCGTGGATATGATGATGATGTATATATGTAAAAATTACCGTGATTTCTTTGGTAAGTTGTCGTTTTGGGAATGTGTCATTTTGAAAAATTGTCATTTTAGAAAGTTGTCGTTTTGGTAAGTTGTCGTTTTGGTAAGTTGTCGTTTTGGAAAGTTGTCTTTTTGGGAAGTACCTTTTATGAGTTGACCTTTTGGGAAGATGACGTTTTGACACAGTTGTCCATATGAATCTAATGGTTGCTAGATTGTTATCGTTATGTTAGTGTCTTGGCAAAATTACGCAATACCACACGGCAATGTCTACCTTCTACAAGTTCTACGTAAGTGTAGAAATAAACTAACAAGGGATAAGATTGATGCTTTAACAAAATGGTAAAACACACAGTAATTTTTTTTGTATTCATGTTTAGATTCCTCTCATTATTTTGTATTTATTATTACTAATTTTTTAGTATTCATGTTTGTATTCATGTTTAGATTTCTCTAAACATGAATACAAATATAATTAATAAATGATTTCATGTTTGTATTCATGTTAATATTATTATGTATCTCCTTTAGATTCACAGGTCTTTTCACTCCGGACCTTTGAAAGGCTTGCGTGAGGATACAGATGCAACACGTAGAGGCCCTTTAGAGAAGTTGATGTAATATGGCGCTTCCGCCGAAACCAATTCCTGAATATACCTATGAAAGGTGTACCCTTGAGTAGGTTTTGGCTGGAGAAAGATCTATTGCAAGAAAAAGTGATAGTTCTGTGGGTTATGGAAAGTGATTGGGTCGTACTAATGCTGGGATATTGCAACAGAAACATCACCTGCCATAATCATGATTACTGACTATATTGTAGGAAGGTGGTGGCTTGCCGCCTACTAGATGGGCCCCTCAAACGCGCCGACAATAGTTGCCGGCAAAGAAGTAACACCGGCGCAGGCGACTCAGGGGTGTCGAGGTGTGCTGCGCTTTCCTTGAAGTTACTCGCGGCGTGATGCCCTTTAACACTTCCACCCCTGAAGTAACAGCTCTAACGACTCCTTCTGCACGGTCAATTAAGACAATTCAGCCCTCTGAATTGTCTTAATTGACCAGCCCCTGAGGGGCCTGCAAGACCTCTTGAGTCTCCACCCCGACCGATAAAGTCATGTGGGGGACGTGAGCTCTGACCGGCTCTCTGGAGCACTCGGGTCCGTGGCGTCGTTACTCACCAACAGCTCTTCACAAGCTGCCTTATTATTATTATTTAGGTATGTATAACATTCACTGTAATGGTATAGAACGTTTTGTCCAATTAAGTACTTACCTGAAGATAGAATAGTGCCATCACGACTGAATGCTAAAGCATGAATGGGGGCCGTGTGTGAGGGCGGCAGCGTAGCGGTCGGCAGTCCCGTGGACAAGTCCCAAACCATGAGCTCGCCTGCGCCGCCACCCGAAGCTAACCATCGTCCGCATACCGAAAACGCCAATACGAATATCGAAGACTGCAAGGATAATAATATTTATTGTAGTGTCTCTTAAATTTTAGTCCAACATATAGATTGTTACAAAGTGACTTACATATCTTATAATGTGCCGCTACCAAATTACCGTTACCAGTATTTTACTATATGGGAATATTCCCAGTAAGTTTCTATTGTTACCGGTAATATTCCCAAATGCTGGTAATATTGTTTAATAGGTATCGTCTTATTGATTTCCCTATTTAATATTGTTTATAATGCACACATACACTCTTCCAAGCTGCTTCTCTTCTCGCGCAGATCGTTAAAGCCGATCAAGGGAATGGGCGAAAATGCGAACGATGTTCATAGGTGATGCGGCTAGCAACCCATCATTGTTTCGATTCCTAGGGTTCCATAGCAAACCCTTATAGTTTCGTCGTGCCTGTCTGTCTGTCTGCGGTTTTACTCAGAGACTATTAGTACTAGAAAGCTGTAATTTGCCACATTACCACTTTCATGGTGAGAAACGCTTTTGTCTAAATCGGTTTTAGGACAAATAGTAATAAAAATACTATCTATCCCAGCCACTTCTGCTTCGGTAGAGATCTTTTTTTTTTACTTTCGCCAACATACAATAAAAAAAAAGAAATAAATTGACGACAAACAGAGAAAGAGAGAGAGAGAGGGAGAGTAAACTTACTATTTATATTCCCAAAACTTGTCAAGAAATTTACAAAATAATTTGAGTGTAACATTGAGAAAATACCCAGAAAGTAAATGTATGGTAAGCTAATCAGTAAGTTTCGAAACTTACTCGGTAGGTTACTGTTTGGTAAGTTACTCAGTAACTTTCTCGAAACTTACTCGGTAAGTTACTAGTAATATTAGGAAAATAATGTTTAGAATTATAATTTTACTACGATAGTTGTATCACTCGTTATTTATATACAACATAGTCTCACTGTTGATTGTATTGGGCAGATAACACAGTCTTTAGAGATCAGAAATCTTCAAAATTTTAAAAACAACGTCTGCCCTTTCACTGTCACCTGTCAAACCGGCCGCATTCTTCACCAAAGCATCTTGCCGTAGCTAGGGATCGAACACAGAACCTCCAGAGGGGCGGATTGGCATATCAACCATTACGCCAAGGAGATCGTAAATTTTCTCTCTCTTTCATCTTAGCGTTTATCCCAGTTGCATCCTCAGCTGAGAAGCCTGGGGTCCGCTTTCCGACTTTTTCTTCTCCACTTTGCACGGTCTTGAGCATCCTTGGTTGTAAGACGATAAACTACCTAGCAGGTAGTAAACTACCTACAATTATGTTTTACTCTGTTTTACTTAAATTTATTTTACGTGCTAAAATAAATATCAGCCGAAGAGGTGCTACTTCAGATTAATATCATATCTTGTCGGAGTTTCTTTACTCTGGGAAGAAAAAGGCGAGCATACGTCATGCAGCAAGTAGTACGATGTGAAGTATTCTGGTTTCAATGAACGATTACAAAATTTAAGGAAAATTATTTCTGCTCATCATCACACACCTGGAAATAACAATTGTTTTGAACGTTGTGCATAGAACTATAATGCGGTTATAGTCACGTGGGTACTGTACACGTTAATGGAAAAAACAATTGTGTTCTAAACGCAGTGCATAGAACTATGATGCGGTCATATGTCACGCACTTTTAGTATTACGATGCGGTCGTAATCTTGTTCAGACGTAACCTGACTACAGCGCAAATGGAAATTACTTCAATACTAAACTGTACTGTATCATACTGTACGATACTTTATTATTATATACTATGACAATGAGGTACAACAATGTTCTAGCAGGTACGATGATGTACTATGATGCAGTACGATGCACTTAAAATGTAGTTAAAACGTACTTAAAATGTGCTAACAATGTATTGAAATATACTGTAGTACTATGTACTATGATGTACAATAATGAATTATGATGCACTAAGATATCCTGTAATGTACTATGATGTACTGGGATGTACCATGATGTACCATGATGTACTATGGTGTACTGTGATGTACTACGATGTACGATGACTTACAATGATGTACTACGATGCACTATGATGTACTATGATTTACTATGGTGTACTATAATGTTCTACTCTTTAATGTACTAGGAAGCAGTACAATATACAAGGAAGCACTACGATGTGCTAAAATGTACTGTACCATGCCGTGCTGCTCTACGCTGCTGTACGCTGCCCTATGCTGACCTTCGCCGCCCTACGCTACACTACGTTTTAATACGCTGTTCTGTTCTGTTCTATGCTGTTCTTCATAATACTGTTCAGTTCCATTTTGTAGATTCCATAGTATGCCGAGTTATGCTGCACTATGCAGCATAAATTAGTATAGCTTAGCATAGTACAGTGCTAAGCTATACTAATTTATGCTGTACTGTAATTTATACTGACCTATGTCGATTGATGCTGAACTACGCTGTGCCATGTCGAGTTATACTATGTTACGCTGTAATATTTTATTCTTCTTCAAGTTATGATCATCCTTAGCAAACATGAAATGGCCATAACGAATTATTCTTGAATGAATGATGGAAACATGATGACGTATGTAGTGAAAAGCGATGCGATCGTTTATTCCTTAATAATTGATAAACTGTCGTTAAACCATGAATAATAATATGGATATAATATTGCATTGCTTTATATCAATGATACGGCTAAATAAAAGCTGCTATTTGAATTTTCTCACTTAGCTTAGTAAACCATGTAGGTTAATACATAAATGTTTAATAACTATATTAAAATATTTTAATAAATGGGGAAAGGATGAAAATTTTAAAAACGCCTGAAACTTTTTTTGTTGTTAGGAATAACACTCTTATTTATCGTAAATATATATCAGATTTTTTGGTTCAGTCAATTAATTATAAAATATAAAAATGTTTCTAATCGCAATTTCGTTCACCAATCAGCTTAACTCCGCCATTTCTTTTGCCCGTCCCGTCTAACGTGTAAAAAAGATGATTTCATATGACAGTTGACAACTGAACTGCCATTGCGGTAAAATAGGGACACTATTTTGACAACTATGACAGCTAAGCTGTCAACTGTCATATGTATGACAGTGGCAGTTGTGAAAAGTCATGAAATAATTTTTTTATACGTCATATGAGAAAAAGGCAAAAGGAATGGCGGCGTTAAGATGAATAGTGTACGAAATTGTGTTTTAAAAAATTTTTATTTTTTATAATTAATTGGCTGGACCGAAAAATCTGAAATTTATTTACGATATATAGGGATGTTATTCCTAACCATAGAAAAAGATTCAGGCGTTTTTAAAATTTTCATCCTTTCCCCATTGGCCATCAAATTGTATAGCCCTTGAAAATTATGTAAAGAGTGAATACATCTTTGTTAAAATTTTGTGTTCCCAAATATGTCGACTATTTATTTTTACCTAGACAAGGAATAAATTATAAATGTCTATGTTGCGGTTATGAACGCGGTATTTTTCAACCAAAAATGTAACAAGTGATATCTAAACGACGGGGTACCTTGAGCGATGGATCATGAGGAAATGGAGATTCTCAGAGGAGGAAATCCCTGTGGGAAATAGCTTCTGGCTATTGACATATTGAGATTAAGCCCAAGTTTCGAAATGAAAATTGCTTGAAATTTCATACTTGCTGTGTAATTTAAACGTGCATAGATAGTCCAGCCTCGTATCTAGATGCTTGTTTAATTAAGGGTATTTAAAATAATCAACTTAAAGATAATAACTATTTCTTGATGAAATCAGTAAAGCCTCATTTAATTATACTTTTTATTTATATAATATGGTAAATAGTTGGATACAAATTACATGTATATTGTTTTACGCGTATTTACTCTATCTATCTAATCTCTACATGGAAATATCATCTAAGATGTTGTTGAGTAGAATAAATACAGTAAATTAATTTAGATAAATTTCAAAGTAAATGAAATTTTAAATTATAACCTGGTATAGACACCAGACTTATTAATACACTAAATACGTGAAAATGAAAATTCAGTACATTTTATTGCAGAGGTTATAAAACCGCCTGCAATCTAACCAGTTTCTACAATTACATACAAAATTTGAAGTTGATAATTGTGACTCGTTTTTAATATGGTTTAAGACTATCTTGTTCAAACCTTTAGTCTTAAGCTATAAATATAAGTCACGTTTTGAGAAACGCCACGTTAATTTATTTTATATGGCTAATAATATTCATACTTCTTCATTTTCATATACTAAAAAATTAAGATTGGTTATATTAACTATAGGCTGGTTACAACAATTTAAATAATTGACAACATACTATAGGTACTTGCAAAAAATATCCTGGTCTTCTAAATATTTTACCATTTGCACTTATAATTTATGTACAATGGATATCTCTTCTCTACGCCAGGCGGTTTCTATAAGAAAATACCTTTGGGACGTTTCTGAAAAGACTTATTAATTTATTTTCACGATGGATTAATTTGCGCTACACAGTAAATATTTTAGTCGTATCCTTAGCGGTGACACTTCGGATCCCTGGGTCCGCTACCTAATCAAGCTGATTTGTCGAGGTAACTGGTTTTGGTTCTGCTTACACAGAGTGACGGCTGTCGGAACTCCGCAACCGGAAGGGTAGACCAGAACCAGTCACTAGGGAAATGTGGTAAGGCCGTCAAATCAAACAAAACTTTTGTTACTCAGAATGTTTCGAATTCCTGTCATCATCTTCTTAGCGTCTTCCCTATTTGATTGATTTGAATTATCGTAATTTCTGATACTATTACTTACTGTTCGTTCAAATACGTATTCTAAATGCGTTTATTTAATCATGATTAAATGTGACAAAGTGTCGACACAAATGTCACACAGCATCGAAGAAGAAAGTCATGCACTATCTACAAAAATGATCTATGTTATCTATACCAAAAAATGTTGTCCAAAATGTGAGAATGTGATTTTACCACTTTGTAAACAGATATTTTGCTTAAATAATTACCCTTACCGTTTTCTTTTAGAGAATTTCTCTATTACTTATAAGGAACTAAATCGTTATTCTGTGTATACTACATTATCTAACTAAAATGAAACATTTTTAACAAATAAGTTTTGAATGAAATACTATTTTCATCTTATCTAAGCCGAATAAGATTATTTCTGAAAATAAGTTTATTAACGTGTGAACTTTTCTCATTACACGGTTGTCATTTAGTTCCTTTGATACACTCTTAATCACATAGGGGAAGGTGGTACAAAATGATCCCCCTAAGGGAAAACAGCTGTAAAACGAGAGTATGAAGTATTTTCTTTAACTTAAACTATGTAAGAGTTAGCTATACAATTAAACTATAAATGCTGTAAGCGTGGAATCGCATTGACCATTATAAACAATATAATTGAGTTTTTCGTGAAGGTCTACTTAAGGATCATTTTGTACACCCCTGTGTACAAAATGATCCCGGGGATCATTTAACCCCAATATTCAAAAGTCAAGCAAAATATTAAACATTCAATATAATTTTTTGTACTTTTATTCTAAATTCAGTCTTAGAAACAAATTTAAACAACTCTGTGTTAATATAATCAAACTTCTTAAGCTCTCTTAAATCTCTATAACACTAATAGTTTTATAATATTGATGCTCCTGAATAGAATCATAACATCAACACACTCTCTAACTACTTTCATCAATTCTGGCGTGTGGTATTCGAATATAATTTTGCGGCATGATTTCTATAAATAAAAAGACATAAATTACTACTAAATATTGTTAGCATCGAAATAAAGATATGATAACTCAATAACGTTATATGGGAAAGTATAAATAACATTAATATTATAGGATTGTGTACCTTAAAAATCCCACTTTTATGTAATACCAAAAAAAGTTTTTTTCATATTTTTTAGTTTACTACTTTGTCAGCGTAATTAATAAACATAGCATACCCATGCCAAATCACAGCTTCTAATACTAATAGTCTCTGAGTAAAACCACGGACAAACAGACGGACGGACAGACTTGGCGAAACTATAAGGGTTCCTTCTTTACTACGGAGCCCTAAAAAGCTATAAATATATCTATAAAGGTAACTGAAAACTTAAAAAAAGGCAGAGTTTAAAATGATCCTGGGATCATTTTGCCCAGCCTATAAGGGGATCGTTTTGACCTAAATGCCATATTGACGAAAAACATCAAAACATAAACTATGTTTTTCAAGTACTGTAATGAATCACAGTTAATTTCAAGGCTGATTGGTGACAGAAACTGGGACAAACAAAACTATCACATAATATTTCCGTAGACAAAAGATATATAATGTCAAATAATGGCTTATTTTAGATGTAGTACAGCAATTTTCGATATTTTGATATAAAATGTTTACTATTGCTAATGACGCGATGACACTGACAGAGATTGTACTGTTCGACGGCAGGAGCACGAAATTCAGTTAAAATATCCTAGATGGCGCTTTTAAGTCGATATAACAGCCGGGGATCGTTTTACCTTAGGGGATCGTTTTGTACCACCTTCCCCTAATGCTTGCTACTGTTATGTTATACTTACAATCAATATTTATAACCTATATAAATACCTTTCGCTGTGCTCCGGATATATTATATTATAGTTTCTCTTTTTTTTTAAATCTATGATAACAAAAAAAATATTAAGAGGATGTGTTTGTGCCAGTTAAGTTTACATTAATAATAATTTAATTCATAAACTTATACGTAACAAGATTA
The DNA here is from genome assembly GCA_943193695.1 of Acrobasis suavella. Taxonomy (NCBI): domain Eukaryota; kingdom Metazoa; phylum Arthropoda; class Insecta; order Lepidoptera; family Pyralidae; genus Acrobasis; species Acrobasis suavella. Next base: position 14,191,730 of record OW971929.1, read on the forward strand.
TACTATACAATGTCCTTTTTAATTAAGTACAAATATTTTAAGGGGTTATTCAGTCCATCATTTTGAACAACTTTGCCCAATAAATGTATATCGAAATACGAAAAAAAATAATTAGGTTCTCATACAGATCGAAGTAGTCACGTGATATCGTTTCTATGAAAAATGCAAAAAAAAATTTCGTATTTCGATATATATTTATTGGGAAAAGTTGTTCAAAATGATGGACTGAATCACCTCTTAAAATATTTGTACTTAATTAAAAAGGACATTGTATAAAATTTGCTTTAATCAACACATAAAACATTCCTGTACAACAAATAATTCTAATCGAAGATATCGGCGATTAGTTCTACTGTGACTGACTAATTTTAGAGACAATAAAAACGTAAAACCTGTTCGTCTCTTTAATACCTTATCTATTTTAATATTGTTATCAATATTAAGGTACAAAATAACTTTAAATCCAAATTATTTAAACTTAAATGATTTTTTCGATTCATTCACCAGATAATTTTAATTGTTAGTCAATGTAAGTCAAAGAGTTCACAAAATATACTTGGTTTACATAGTTAAGTATTGATCGTGCAGTTCCCAAATTTTGCAAATTGGCTCTAAACATCCTACGTGGTATACAAATAACGAGTGATACAACGATCGTAGTAAAATTAATGGTTAAACATACTTACCTTGAGCGAAGTTTGACCATAATTTTATAAGATCTTGTATCCGAAGTTATTTGTAACCCACCACACCCTAATATGTATAAGATTATACTTTCCCCAAAGCGAAATTTGCAAAATTTGTGTCTAAAATAATGAAGAATGCGGCCGGTTTGACAGGTGACAGTGACATACAGACGTTGTTTTTTATATTTTAAAGATTTCTGATCTCTGAAGACTGTGTTATCTGCCCAATACAATGAACAGTGAGACTACGTGGTATACAAATAACTTCGGATACAAGATCTTATAAAATTATGGTCAAACTTCGCTTAAGGTAAGTTTGATTAACCATTAATTTTGGTTGCATTTAAACAAGAAGTATTAGTAGTAAGGAGATAGAAGTCTTATCAGATCACTCATAATCACAAATAAAACTTGTGAAAATTTTTTTTTCCTATGTTACCCTACATTAGTACTTTTTGGGAATTATTTCCGGTAACGTTACTGGGAAAATACTCGACTCGAGTAAGTTACCGGTAACGGCACATCACTATACATATCTAAACATGTTAATTAGTCACATCATATCATATCGAAAGTTCCCTCACTCAGCAGCTCAAGAAAAAGGCAGTATAGGCTGCAGTGTTCTCTGTGCGACTTTTAATCGTCTAAGTACTGCGTTCACCAACCCAACCATGCCCAACGCGTTGAATATGGGCAAATCCTTTTATTTATTCGGAGAGGCCTTTGGTGCAGCCGAGGGCTGATATAGGCAGTAACTTCAGCAAAAAAGAAAGCGTATGAAAATATAGTACTAACCAGACTTCTTTTTATCAAAAAGCTAATGTAATATAAATGAAATCCACTTACTTTGTGTCCAGTCATAATGCGAACTTGCGTTCCTGTCAAACAGTCCCATACTCGGACGGTCCTGTCGCTGGATCCGGTAGCGATGTAATTTGAATTCGGATGAAATTGTACACACTGCAAATATACATAAGGTCTTATCATTACATTTTTTACACTAATTGGGGCTTGCACCATAATGAACTGAACACTATAGAATTATTTCATTTTGTGTAAAAATAAACTTCTTGCTTCGTTTAAAAATTATAACAAAATCATATTTCTTTGCCTTAGAAACCCTCAATATTGTTTGGTTTGTCTGTGTTGATGTAATTAGACAAAAAAACGCATACGTACATCCACGTCAGAGAGATGCCCAGAAAAGATTCTAAGGGGTTGATGATGATCAGTCGCCCAAAGTCTCGCCGTGCGGTCGTGGCCACTCGATACGAAATAGTGTCCGTGCGGGGACCATCTCACGTCCCAAACAGGCCATACATGGCCACGGTATACAACAAGGCAAGTCCAGCACTGGAGAGACCACAATCTAACTGCAAAAGAACACGGCTCTCAAATACAGGTTCTTATTGTGTTTATCTTGCAGTATTGTCAGCGGCTGTCAGTAGGTCAGTGGATTGCAACTACAAATACGTTGGGCGATATTTCTTAAACTAAAAACAAGATAAAATACAAAATCAAGCTTATAAAAATACCTAAATAAAAATAAGGTACAAGATTAGAGTCAAGAGTCGCTGCCATTTCTTAATAATTTTATCAATACATATAATAAAACAGTAGGAACCGCGTGACTGTACATTTGATAAAATTTACAAAAAATGTGTGTGGAGATAAGAAAAGAGTAACAGAACACAATTTTTTTTTTAATTTTTTTTCTTTCTGTCTGTACTGAACAGATTTTTACGCAGTTTTCACTAAAAGATAAAGCTTATCCCTGAGCAACATATAGGCTTTGTTTCATCGAAATCAAATCTGATGTCAGATAAAAAGTTATCGTCATTTAAAGATAATTTTTCTATGAGCGATTTTAAAGTTACTTAAAATAGCAACACATGGTGCCTCAAGAAATTTTAAAACGCGCTATGGTTGTTTTTGTGATAAAGTATAAATACAAGCTGATTGTTTTGCTCTGTACGTAAGACCTTTTGATTCTTTTGTGATTTGGTTAGTTACTGTTGAATTGTTGAATTTGTTGATTTTATACTGGTATTTGGCTACACTTGGCTATGAAAAAAAGGACTTCTGATCTTGCTTTGATGCTTTGTGGGTTGGTTAGTTAATATTGTTGATTTATTTATAATTTGACACTTGGCTATGAAAATACGAACTTTCTTGCTTTGTGGATTGGTTAGATATTTCGGATATCTTCAAAAGCTTCTTGGCTTTATAGATTTATTGAACTAAGTTTGACATTTGGCTATAGCAATATGGATTTTGTGATCTTGTTTTGTGGATTGGTTAGGTATTTCGGATATTATCTTTATTAATTCTTGGCTACATAGATTATATATATATATTTATATTCAATATTTGAGATATATTATATATATTTAAGAAAGTCAAATATGTCTCAGAATATTAGAAGACAGCGGATGAGTAGATCCCAAGAATCCAATGACAAAGACAGGCACGACTAAGTGTTAATCGAGAACGAAATTCATTGACTCGCGCCTCGGAGAGTTCCACTCAAAGGGAGTCTCGACTTAGTTCTGGTCGTGAACTTTAAACGCTATCTCGCGCCTCGGAGACTTTTACAGATAGGAAGTTACGTTTGATTGCTGACTTCGTCTGCGTACCTATATATTTATACACAAAGGTTATGATTATTATTGTAAGGATTTATTATAATCCATCCATAAGTTGTTGTATGAATGAGTAACTGCTATTTATACATTTATAGATCTCCTTATAAACTTTCACATTTGCAATATTTAAAGTATACCGCATCACAATAAAAAATTAAACTGTAAATATACAGATTAATCTTGACAAAAATTTTAAATTTGTAATGTCATCAACAAGGATGTGTAAGAAAACTGAATTTCACACGGGCTAAGTCGCGGGCACTAAATACAGATAGTAAAGTATGTATTTAGTTACAGAGCACTAAAAAGATTTTTAAGATTTTTGTTTGTATGTCAGTGTTCACCCGAATGTCCGAAACTGCTGAACGGATTTTCACGCGGACGTAGTCGCGGGCACAGCTAGTCCATAATATAAAATTGAAAGTATGTGGTCACTTTTACCTGTGGAATCTTCTGAACATGATAATAATAGTGTCTTGAATGGGTCAAATCCAACTTTATAAACTGGTCCAGAATGTCCGAATAGCGTGCGGCAGGTGTCTCTATCCTTTTCCTCCATCATCCGAACGAGAACATCACCTGTGAAAAATTTCGTTTGTTCCCGATAAGTAAAACTGTTCTGTATGTAAATAGGTACTTCTGTATATGTAAGTAACTGAGAGTATCTAACCTCAGTAATAAACCAGCTTCGGAGCAATACGGTTGTTTTAATTACTATCCGACATAACAACTGGCGACGAGGCTTATAGTCTACCCGCGTTTTCTAAAATGGCAAATTATATTGGAAATTTAAGCGTTTTTGATCATAAAATCCATGAGTGGGAAGTTTTTTTCGGAAAATTAACGCAGTTTATTAAACTAAATAATATTTCGGAAGCAAACCAAAGTGCAGTGTTGTTAACCAATTTGTCGGACGAATCCTATCGGTTGGTTCGGAACCTCGTGCATCCGAATAAGCTCGAGGAATCAAGTTATAGTGCGCTGGTGAAGTTACTCAATGATCATTTTTCACCAAAAAGGTCGACTTTAGCCGACAGGGCAAAGTTCTACAACGCAATCAAATCAGACGGTGAGAGCATCGAAGGATGGGCTGCGCGGCTACGTGGCCTAGCAGTATATTGCGATTTTGGTGCCGAATTGGATATGTTGCTGCGTGATCGGTTCGTGATAGGCTTCGGAACGGGTCATGTGCGCGATCGTCTTTTTGAGGCAGATTCCAAAAAAATGAGTTTTGCGAAAGCGTTGGAGATTGCGCAGGCGGCGGCGTGTGCGCGTCAGGCGGGCAGCGCAGACCCGGCAGCCCCTAACATAAAGGAGGAGCCGGTGTTTTACGCGAGCGAGCGCCAACGCGCGGCCGGCAAGCGCGAGGCTGGCGGCGGCGGCGCGCAGCGCGCCCACAGGCACGACCTGGGCGAAGAGCGGTGCGCAGTGTGCGGTTTGAAGAATCACGACGCGGCAAAGTGTAGGTTCAAAAACTTCAAATGTCTGACTTGTGGACAAAAGGGCCATCTAAAAAAAATGTGTACGGCTAAAAAGTCAAATGTGCATAATATAGGTTCGGAAGAAGTGGTTAGAGTTCATGAGGATTGCAGTGAATGTGAACTATACAACCTGAGGTATGTTGACAATAATCCTATTAAATTATCAGTAATAGTGAACAATGTAGACACACTTATGGAGTTAGACACAGGATCTGGCAGTTCGGTTATTTCAAATAAACTATATTTGCAGCATTTTTATAACCAAAAATTGTTAAAGAGCGATTTAAACATGTGTTTTTACAATGGACATAAAATCACGCCCTTGGGGTATTTTCTAGCGAACATAAAATACTTAAAATCAAGTCATGATATTAAAATTTATGTTTTGGAAAGCGGCGGACCCCCCCTTTTAGGTCGTGACTTTATGGCTAAATTTAAAATTTATTTTGCGACTGAGAACTACATGATTCGTACTAATAAAAGTTGCGAAGAAGTGCCACTTCTTTTGATACAGTTTCAAGACCTTTGGAAAGAAGAACTAGGGTGTTTTAAAAGGTTTGAAGTAGATCTAAAGCTAAAGGAATGTGCATCGCCTAAATTTTTCAAGCCACGTACCGTACCTTTTGCTCTCAAAGACAAGGTAAGTGCTGAACTTGACAGACTCGTGAGTTTAGGTATCTTAAAACCGGTTAGTTATTCAGACTACGCTACACCCATTGTTCCTGTATTAAAAGAGAATGGTAAATTATAAATAGCCGGCGATTTTTCATGCACCTTGAATAAGGATTTAGAAATTGATAAGTATCCGTTACCACGAATAGAAGAAGTTTTCTCTAAAATAGGCGGGGAGGAGCATTACTCGAAATTAGATTTAAGTAATGCTTATAATCAATTCGTTTTATCTAAATCATCCCAAAAACTGTGTACAATAAATACGCATAAGGGCCTTTTCTCTTATACGCGTTTAGTCTATGGTCTATCTTGTGCACCAGCCATCTTCCAAAGAGCGATGGAAACCTTGTTGGCGGGTGTAGAAGGAGTAAGTATATGGCTTGACGATATATGTATAACGGGACCTAATAAGCAAGTACATTTGTCTAGATTACGGGAAGTTTTGAGTAGATTACAAAAAGCAGGGCTACGGCTACAGAAAGATAAATGTTGTTTTTTTGAGGACAGCGTAACATATTTAGGTTATGTCATTGATAAGAACGGCTTAAGGACTTGCCCTGCTAAAGTGGAAGCTATTCTTTGTGCACCAGCACCCACTGACGTATTAGGAGTTAAGCGGTTCCTGGGGGTGGTTAATTACTACAGGAATTTCATTCCGAATGCATCGGCATTATTAAATCCCTTGCATGAATTACTGCGCGCAGGCGTAGAATGGCATTGGGGCGAGCGACAGGAAAAAGCTTTCCGGAATGTAAAAGGCGTTTTGGCTAGCGATCGAGTGCTGGCGCACTTCGATCCCGCGGCTCCGCTCGTGCTGACTGTGGACGCGGGCCCTGCCGGTCTCGGCGCCGTGCTGGCACACCAGGACGCAGAAGGGCGCGAGCGGCCGATAGCCTTCGCTTCCCGCTCATTAACGGCTAGCGAAAAGAACTATAGCCAAATTCAGAAAGAGGCGACGGCTATTATTTTCGCAGTTAGACATTTTCATCGATACGTTTATGGCCGTCGCGAACCTTTTATATTAAAAACCGACCATAGGCCCTTGTTATCAATTTTCGATAAGAACAAAGGGGTCTCTGTAACGGCAGCTTTACGCCTACAAAGATACGCTATAATATTGGGTGCGTATAACTATATACCTAAGTACATAAATGGAAAAAATAACGAGGTTGCTGATTATTTTTCTAGGTCACCTTTGTCAATGTCAGTAGCTGATGAAATAAAGCAGGACGCTAGTTCTAGGTATTTTCTATTTTTAGAGGAGACTGTGGAACCGGTTATGTTCCAAGGTTTGAAACATGCTATTGGCAGGGACAAGGTACTACAGACTGTTATTAAGTACATGAACAATGGCTGGCCTAGGAAAATAAAATGTAAACAAATTGCGCCTTATTTTAATTGTAAGTCAGATTTAGAGGTGATTGATGGCTGTCTATTTCGCGGACATAGGATAATTATTCCGGCTGTTTTTAGAGAAAGGATGCTAAAAGAACTCCATTCGGCTCATTTCGGTGTAGTAAAAACCAAAAGCTCGGCGCGTAGTAGAATGTGGTGGCCCGGGATTGACATCGATATTGAGCAATGGGTCGGCGCGTGCGCAGCCTGCTCGGCTGTGCGCAGTGCGCCGGCGAGCGCGCCCCCCGCGCCTTGGCCGCGCCCCCCGGCTCCCTGGCACCGTATTCATATAGACTACATGTCTATAGGACAGGCGATATATTTAATTGTCGTAGATGCGTACTCCAAATGGTTGGAATGTATTTATATGGAACGTGGCACTTCTACAACTGCGCTGATTCAAAAGTTAAAGGAAATGTTCTGCAGATTTAGTGTACCTAATGTAATTGTATCGGATAATGATGCAAAAATAAATTCTGCTGAATTTCATAATTTCTGCCGAATGAATGGTACCAAATACCTAACTTCGCCTATTTATCATCCGGCAAGTAACGGACAAGCCGAAAACTCTGTAAAGACTTGTAAAAAAATGTTACAATGCATATATTCAGAAAATAATGTTTGTCAAAAAGTAATTATAGAGAAATTGCAGAGTTTTCTGTTTAGTTATAGAAATACTATTCATTGTGCTACAGGTTCATCGCCGGCTGAACTAATGTTCGGCCGCAGTTTGAGATGCAGACTGGATCTTATTTTGCCACAAAATAATAAAATTGGTAATAGTATAAACAATGAAGTGGAAACATTAAAACCAAGTAGACAATTTAACGTAGGTGAAGCTGTATGGGCGAAATGGTATATCGCTAGGAAAGGCAAATGGAATGCAGGAATAATAATTAAACCAGTAGGTTGTCGAATGTTTCAAATTTATTTTAGAGATTACGATAGTTACGGGTATAGGCACGTAGATCAGATAAGGAAGTTAACATTGCCTAATATTAATGAAAACGTCGGTACGGGTAGCTCCTTGACACCGAATTCGAGCGATTTACCGTCGCCTCAGCGGCCCTGGCTCGCTCCCCAAGTTCGTTCCGCGACACCGCCGCCGCTCGTGGAGTTGCCGTCGCGGTCATATTCCAGCCCTACCGCGGCTTCCGGTGAAGGAGAGAAAGATGTGCCGGTAGTAACCGACCCCGAGAATATGACAGAGAAAGAGAGTAATGATGATGATAATAAGGAGGAGTGGGCGGAGGCCTGCTAGTTGGTGGAGGAGGAGCCTCGACCAACGGAGTCTATGGCCATTTCAAAAGTAGTACCAACAGAAGGCGTTACTGATAGTAATCTGAACAACGAATTACTACGCGGGCGTGCTAGGAGGGTACGAAAACCCATAAATAATGAAATATACGAATATATGTAGACATGCACCTAAATTTATCTAAATGTATAATATAAGTAGTTTTTGTTACCTATTGGATATAGTATTGTTATCATTGTTACAGGTTTCCAAATTAATTGTGGAGATGTTCTGTATGTAAATAGGTACTTCTGTATATGTAAGTAACTGAGGGTATCTAACCTCAGTAATAAACCAGCTTCGGAGCAATACGGTTGTTTTAATTACTATCCGACATAACAAAAACCCTCTTGAGAACCATTGTTAGTCAGGGGAAAATACTTCTCGATGACTTTCAGTGTTACTCCTATTGCATCTAACATTCTTCCCGATAAGTATTATAGTATCATAACGGCTCTCTAACGGCGCGCCATATTACCGGACACAGTGTTACTTGACGGAAATGCAGAAGTTCGTATACCCGCTGAGTAAAGCAGGGCATACACATGCTTGTTACACGCACAAAAGCGTGCTAGTTACGGGTAAAAACGAGCTACTTGGTTTTCTGCCTGTAGTTCGCATGCCAGGAGATCGCAGCTCGTTTGAACGGCAACTAAATGGACTTTTTCCCTTGCTGGAAAGCGGGGAGGGAGACTCGTATGCCAGGCACGCGCACGTCGTAACGTGTTTGGCAGCAGCTCGCCTTTTTGTTTTGATTTCAGTCGTTTTTGTTGGATTTTCGGAATATTAAAAAAAATAACTCGTTGGGTCCACAAAAAAACTTTATTATTAGTCACACTATCTCACTAATCGTGAACAAGCGTGTGTGTGGAATGTTTTTTTGCTGTAATTATTTATTTTGTGGCACGTCACTGGCACGAAGAAGCTTAATTCTAGAAACTGGTTTGCCAACCCCAGTCATGTGTATCACTGCTTCACGGAATGATAGTAAACCTGGCATGCCATATAAAGGCATGTGTATTACGGGCTGGTTTGCCAACCCCAGGCATGTGTATCACTGCTTCACGGAATGATAGTAAACCTGGTATGCCATATAAAGGCATGTGTATTACGGGCAAAGTACTTAAAAGGTTACATGCAGGGTGGTCAACAAGATAGGCTTCTAGTAGCTACATGTCAACTTTTTGAAAGATTACGGACTCTTTGAAAGAGTACGGACAATTGCGAAAAACGGCCACTTTTGGCGTATGTGCGTAGAGAAGCTTCACGTTCTCACTTTAAACTGTAAACAGTAGATCATAAAATAGTTTGAAGGGTTATCTTGGGTCTGATGAAGACAAAATTTTAAATGATGTCTCCGTTTCCTTTTAAATGATTTATTTCAGGTAGCCCCTTAAATAGTCGTTGAAACACAGTGGTACTCATTGGGAAGAATGTTAGTAGCAATGAGTAACACTGCAACTTATGGGGAAGTTTTCCCCTCGAGCAACAGTGGTACTCAAGAGAATGTTACGCACATAGACCAACCAATTTTTTTTACTTGTTACGCATTAGGAACGAAAAATCTAAGTTATGTAATAACATTTTTTCCCCTATCTACAAGCACAATCCTGCTCTGCTATAACCTGTGGCTACAGCCATACACTGTGTGTATGGCTACAGGGCAGGCTGCTGGGCAATAGGGCATGGCCACAGATGGCCACACGATACGAGATAGTGTCCAAGCGGAGAGTATATGTCCTACTTGATACAAAACCTACAAAAGAAGCGGGAAGGCATACATGTCTGCATCATAAATTCATGAATTTATAGACTATATGTAAGCACAAACCTGCTTCTCGATCAATATCCTGTAGTTTCTCAGCAGATTTCATACCTCGTAGTCTGACAGGAGTTAGTGTCCAAACCTGCAACATTGAATGAATACGGTATTAACACAATTAGTTTTATTATTCATATCAATAAGTAACATAATCAGAAACCGAAAAAAAAAATGATTTTTTAATCTGGCCATAAATAAGTTATAAGCTTTTAAAATATGACGAAATTGGAAACTGTCAAGTAACAGAAAAAGGACGCATGTACACAGTAAAATAGGGCTGTATATTAGAATATAGATTTTTTGACATCAAATTTAATTTCACAGAAAACTATTCCACGATTTTTGATATGTATATATTTTTCTTAATAAATCGAATAGTTGAACATCGCAGTTTCATATTATTGACCAAAAATTAATAAAAAAATATTTTAAAATTGTTTTCGTTACTAGAAAACCGGTATATCGAACTAACATTTCATATAAAGTATTAAGTTATCGATAAAACGGTTGATAAAAACATGTTTCAATGTTAATGTTTCTTTATAGGTTTACCCTTACCTAGTAAAATAGATAGAACTGACATAGCCCTCGCCGGCCGGCACGCTCGCTTCGCTCACTCGGCTCGTGCGTGTGTCGGTCGCAGTTCTAACATAACATAACCCATAGGTTTGCCCTAAACTAGTAAAATGGATAGTAATGTCGAATAGTTTTATTGGGAATGAAAATCGTTGAAGTAAATTGCGATAAAGTGATGGGTTCCCGTAAAATAGCCTATTAGGACCTGATAAATACTTTATTTGGCGCGTTGTGTAGTGTTCTTTATACTCTACTAATATACTGAGTTATTTACAAAAAGAATAATGGGCGAGAATCTGAACCATTTGAATAGGCGAATCAGCAAGCAAAAGCAGCAACCCATCACTATATTTAATTTCTTCCTATCTTTACAGCTGCCTAGGTGTCTACCCTAGGCTCCACCTACTCCATTAGGGATAAAGATGATTTATAATAAGACAATATTCTCTTCTCTGAAATTTTTGTATGATGCAAGTTAATATTAAAAAATCTACCTTGATATTAGAGTTATTAAATCCAACAGCCAGCAGTGTGGAGTCGTCGCATATGTCCGCGCAGAGGGCAGTGTGCCCGCTATTGAGCAGAGTGTAGAAACAAATTGAAGGCAGGCTATCGGGCCCCAGTGGAATGCGTTTCGAAGCTTCTCTTAATGCTTTCCCTTTTTCAATCTTGTCCGTTTCTTTTCTAAAAAATCTTATATTAACAATTGGACTCTTAGTGAAATAGTTCATAAAAATAACTGAATTACTCTGATACATACAATTCTGGTAACGGAATTCTGTCATTTGGAGGAGCATTAGGATCAGACTTTGGTTTTTTCATAAAAATATTATCTTTCTTCGCCTTTTTCTTCTTAGGTTTATCTGGCGTTTCTTCAACTTCTTCTTCATCTTCAATAGGCGCTGGGAGAACTTGTATGTCTGGCTCTTTTAGCAGCCCATAGTAAACTTTGGTGCGATTTTCTACAAAACAATACAATTGATATAAAAATTTTTGATTATTATGTTTGGAGAAAAAAAAGCTAGAAAACGCATCTGAAGGGGTATATCCTATTGTTCCCCAGTGAGGACGTCTGCACTCAGCACCGCGTCGTCCTCAGTGGGACGAATGGGATATACCCCTCTTAAGTAGTACAGCTTTGGATGCACTCAAAAACATGCTAAAATAAGGAGGAAATTCACAATTAGGGTTTACTAGATTGAGACTTTGATAAACAACAGGGAAATATACGGTTCCAGATTTTTTTGCTGTACATTACAATTGTATTTCACTTCAGCATTGTGAATGGGTATGGGGTGATTGACATTCACATAACCCCTGCAAAATTAACACTAAAAAGCAGAATCCAGGCTCTAAAGCGGCTCAGGTAAAGATGTACGGAAGACATGCTTAGATGAGAAGATTAGTGAGGTTGAGAGAGAAATTCCTTGGAACCTTTACAAAAGCTGCTGTCTGCTAAAACAGAGAGACTTGTTAAGGAAATTAGTAGCAAACAAATCATATTTACTAATGTTAACATGACTTATATAAGTAAGGATACCATTTTTTGCAGCTTCTCCAAGAACTGCACCAGCTGTGGCTCGCACTTGAGCCTGAGTCCTGCCGGGACCGTCGTGTACGTCAAGTTGTATATGATTGTTGATGATGTTGATAATGACTGTTGAGCTCTTCTGCTCGTGCAAATATCGCTTCAGCTGAGATGACGCATCACGTGACAGCTGAACCACAAACTTGTTGGAGCTATGTCAAGAAAAATTAATATTTTTAATAAGTAGGTAATTCTACAAAACATGAGAAATAATTTTTTTATTACACAAACAGAACAACTTAACCGTTTGAGGCCCTTGCTTTGTAACAATCACACAAGACTCGAATACTGTGTCCAATGCTAACCAGTTCTGGAGAGATTAAATGCAAATTTCAAAGGCTGGTCTAACACTTCAAAGATTTATAGTCTAGATATGTTTGATAAATAACTCTTTACATCTATAGGTCAAATATAAGATTAAATATTTACTAAACGTAATTACAAATGGCAGCCTTATTGCTAAAGTGAAACCTTTCCTTGCTTAAGTGAAAGAAATGGAGGGAGACAAATATGAGAAAGACAAGAATGTACTTAGGTAACTAAAAATGAAGGAAATAGGTAAGTATACTTACATCAGACATGAAATTTTAAAAAATCTAGGTTTGGGATTCACCCCTTACCTGTATATTTCAGCAAGCTCATTTCCCTTTATTTGCTCTTTGTGCTTTACAATAGATAATTTATTCAGATCTTCTTGATAATAATCTTCCTGCTCATGGCGAAATTTTTCTAAGATTTTCATAGCATGTTCGTTGTGATCATACAGTATTAGCAGCATGTACATATGCACAAATACTGGATAGAGCAGCATAGACAACTCATACTGAAAAATATTTTAAACATAAGTCAATAAAGTATATATTTCTGATTCATGTAAAAGAGTGTTTTAAAATCTTCTCTCATCAATCAATCTTCAATCTAAATACCTATAACTCATAGGTGACTGACTGACTGACATAGTGATCTATCAACGCACAGCCCAAACCACTGGACAGATCGGGCTGAAATTTGGCATGCAGGTAGATGTTATGACATAGGCATCCGCTAAGATTTTGAAGGAAGAAAGGAAGAAAGGATTTTGATCAATTCTACCCCCAAGGGGATAAAATAGGGGATGAAAGTTTGTATGAAACTTTGTCAATTTTAAACCGATCGGGCTGAGACTTTGCACGCATAAAGCTACTATGACGTAGGCATCCCCTAAGAAAGGATTTTGATAAATTACACCCCTTCGCGGGCGAAGCCGCGGGCAAAAGCTAGTACATAATAAATTACTTACCTTATGAATGTCTAAGGAATTTTCAATAAACTTTTTTAAGCTTTCGTATGCAAACTCGTAACTGTAAGGATCACTTTCAGTGTGATGAGCTGTTAGTATGCTAGCAAGTTCCACTTCTGGTAAATCTAAGCTTTCTAGTTCTACATCACCTAAACTTGCTTCTTTCCGAAGGATATCCTCGGTGCCCTGAAATGTTCACAAATGATTTACGGTATGTTACTAAAGAATATACAATAAAACAACGCGTGATGCAAAGTGTCTTTTCAGCAATAGGTGTAAATGTATCTACGTACCTTCAAATTATACTTTCTAAGAAGTTGCAATACGGCTAAAAGAGGTGTAGATTTGTCTCCCATTTTGGCAGTCAAATTCTTGTGCCTGCCTCACAATTTATCCAAATTATGATTTAAAGGTATTAAATTCTAGTAAACTTTAACACAACTTCTCAAATATTCTCAATCAATTATAATCACAAATTATAATTTATAACACAAACACAATAATCACAGAGATCAGATAATAGAATTAATGGGGAGGCAGCTGTGGTTCCTAACTTAAAACTAGAGGTGGGCTGGATTAGGAAAAACCGAGACCTGTTCCATCTAATACTAATACTTAAAAATACCTAATCCGAATATTCCTTCCTAATCACTGCTATTCGCAGCCAAAATTCAATCACTACGTGACAATAATTGTAATAATGTTGTATATTCTCGTCATCAAAGAACACTAATCCTTAAAGTTATTAGAAATAAATTAGAAAATCTGTTGCGAAAAAATATTCGCCAGTGGTATTGTCTGGATTAGGTCTACCTTTATGTAATTATTTCATCTATAAATAACAATGAACTTTACACGTCTCAACAGTAAGATCGAAATCCGTTGCGCAAAAAGTATTAGCAAAGTGTACTAGCTGTATTAGATAAGATTAGCTATTGCGTGAAATACTTACATCTCGGGAGTGTTATCTAATATTTTCGTGTTACAAACAATAGTTACCCTTGGATGGAGTGTAAGACATAAGGTTGAAATTTGGCTGCGAACAGCAGGGATTAGAAGGGATTATTCGGATTAGGTATTTTTAAGTATTAGTATTAGTTGGAACAGGTACCGTTTTTACCTAATCCAGCCCACCTCTAGTTTTGACATTTTATTAGGTTAGGAACCTGCGTATATGACAGCTGCCTTCCCATCAGTGGACATTGACCACAGACGAAGTAGTGATTGACATTGACGTACAATAAACACAAATTAGATAAACAATATGGAGAATAAACAACATAGTGTCATTATTTTTATAATTATTTTACGGCTCTGGAATCTGGATACTAGTCCTTTACAAGTAGAGCCCATCTTCATGTGTGGTGTTTGTGTCACAAAGTATGTAGGCCGGCTTAATGCGGTCTATCGATACCGTAACCGAGTTACCACGAATTATTATTTTGAAATTCTTGTCCCCTCTCTCTAACACTTCGTGAGGTCCAGAATATGCAGGAGTAAGAGACCCACGAACAGTGTCATCACGTATAAATACATGTGTAGCAGTTGCAAGGTCCTTGAAGATGAAAACCGATTGCTTGCCGTGTCGAGAAGCTGGTGTAGGTCTAATATTACCTACAAACGACCTAAGACGTGACAAGTAATCAGTTAAGTCAGTGGAATCTTCTTTACTTGGATGGAAAAATTCACCAGGGAGTCTCAAAGGTTCGCCATAGGTGAGTTCAGCTGTCGAAGACGAAAGGTCTTCCTTAAAAGAGCTCCTGATACCTAGTAAAACTAGAGGAAGTGAATCGACCCAATTTGAGCTGGAATGACAGACAATCGCAGCTTTTAACTGCTGATGGAACCTCTCGATAAGGCCATTACAAGACGGATGGTAGGCCGTTGTACGTTTGTGTTGAAAGCCTACCAGATGAGAGAGACTTTTGAATAAGGCAGACTCAAATTGGCTGCCCCTATCGGTGACAATACTAATAGGACAGCCAAACCTAGAAATCCAACCATGTAGTAAGGCCTTAGCAACGACTTCAGCAGTGATTTCTTGGAGTGGTATTACCTCAGGCCATCGCGTGAATCTGTCAATAGCTGTGAGGCAGTACCTATAACCTTGGCATAAAGGAAGTGGGCCAATCAGATCTATGTGATGTGGGCAAACCTTGCACTCGGAAGATGGAAAGAACCTAATGGAGATGAGACGTGTCGAGTGACCTTTGATCGCTGACAAGCAAGGCAACTTTTGGTCCATTCTCGGCAGTCTTTTCTGATTCCTGGCCACACATATCGATCCGTGACTAATTTTAGGGAAGCATTCACCCCTGGATGACTAAGGGAATGCAGACAGTCAAATACCTGCCGACGATATATCTTCGGGACGTAAGGTCTCACGTTCCCGTCTCTTTCTTCACAATATAAATCTACCCGAACATCTGGCAGCTTCATCTTCTTCAGACGCAATGACGTGGTGTTTTCAAGGAGAAGTCGCAGTTCAGGATCTGAAGTTTGAGCGTCCGCTAATTGATTCAGATCAACAGGCTGTACGATCTCTTCAATCCTCGAAAGGGTATCGGCCACGACGTTGTCCTTACCTGCTATGTGCCGGATGTCAGTCGTAAATTGGGATATAAAATCCAAGTGTCGAAACTGACGAGGTGAGCAGTTCTCTTTTCGTGAATGGAACGCGAATGATAGGGGTTTATGGTCGGTATATACTATGAAGTCTCTAGCTTCGACCATATGCCGGAAGTATTAGATTGCTTCATAAATCGCTAGTAATTCGCGATCATAGGGAGAATACTTCTTCTGCGCTGGACTCAGCTTTCTAGAGAAGAAAGCGAGAGGCTGCCATCCTTGGTCCTCCTTGAATTGCTGCAGCGCTGCTCCAATAGCGTTGTCGGATGCGTCTGTCACGACTGCAAGTTTGGCGTTGCAATCTGGGTGTGCAAGAAGGGCTGCCTGGCATAGACCTTTCTTGCAGTTTTCAAAGGCTTCGCTCTCTATTGATGAAAAATACACAGGATGCGAGCCTTTTACAGAACCTTCTAAAAGTGCATTTAGGGGAGCTTGTTGGACAGCTGCACCAGGAATGAATCTTCGGTAGAAATTAATCATCCCTAGGAACCGACGAAGCTCGCGCACTGTTTTGGGCACAGGAAAGTCTTTTATAGCATCAACCTTTGCAGGGGGGGCTTTGTACCTTCAGCTGAAATGAGATATCCTAGGAAAACTAACTCCGAGGCGCCAAAAACGCACTTCGAAAAGTTTATTACGATGCCATACTCCTGCAGCCTGGAAAACAGAGTGCGAAGGTGTTCTTTGTGCTCTTCTGGAGTCCTGGAGAAGACCAGAAAATCGTCCAGATAGGGAAAACAGAAGTCCAGGTCCCGCACTATCTCATCCACAAAACGCTGAAAAGTTTGACCGGCGTTACGTAAACCAAAAGTCATGTACGGAAATTCGTACAATCCGAACGGCGTTGAAATGGCTGTTTTGTGAATATCGTCTGCTTTAACTGGGATTTGATGATACGCCTTCGTCAGGTCGATAGTGGTGAAAATCTTGCATCCTGAAAGGCTGTGAGAGAAGTCCTGGATGTGGCGTATTGGATACCTGTCCGGAACAGTCCTCGCATTAAGCAGTCTATAGTCCCCGCAGGGACGCCAACCATTGTTCTTTTTAGGAACAAGATGAAGAGGAGAGGCCCAGGAAGACTCTGAGGGTCTGGCTATACCACTCTGCAGCATAGATGCAAACTCCTCTTTAGCTATTTTTAATTTGTCTGGGGCTAATCTTCGGGGTGTACAATAAACAGGCGGGCCAGGTATAGTGCGTATGTGGTGTACTGTATTGTGTTTAGGTGTGTGGTGTGTACCGTGTGGGCGAGTGATGTCAGGAAATTGTCGTAATATGTCAAGGTAATCGGACTCACCAGTTACGGATTTGACCGAAGAAATGATATCCGACGGTCGTGCAAGCGAAGCCACAGTCGACAGACTAGTGCTATTGTCGATTAGTCGCTGGTTCCTGCAATCTACCATCAAATTATAAAACGACAAAAAATCAACACCTAAAATCGGCTTTGTTACATCGGCAACAATAAATGACCAAGCAAAGTCACGACGCAAGTCTAGGTTTAATACCAAGTTTACGTGCCCGTAAGTTGCTATAGTCGTGCCGTTAGCCGCACTTTACAATAAATACGGGGAAATACACAAAGATCACTTCCCGTGTCTACCAAAAACTGCAATTTAGTCTTTTTGTCCGTCACAAACAAGCGACCACTATTCACGCAATCGTCGGCCGCCATTACCGATTGCTCGTTGTGTTTCCCGAACCAAAGTCACACGGCTTGATGCATTTATCCGCCTTATCACCAAACTTGGCATGATACCAACAATTTGGGTACTTCCTGTAGTTGGACTGGGATCTCGCTCTAGACCGGGAACGGCTTTGGTTGCGGTTGACTGATCGACGACGGCTGTCTCTTCCCGGCATCTGGTTAATTTTCGTTGTGAGGGCTGCGACTTGTTTAGTGAGCTCAGCGATCCGGTTTTCCACTGTCTCACTGCTCCTACTAGATGGGGTTTCTCTCGAAGTCAACAACTTCATGGACACGGTCAGCTAACTCAGCTAGCTCATCCAGGCTTGCTCGCTGCTGGGAAGCTATGATTGTCTGGGTCCCAGGTGGCAGTCGGCTCGTCCAAATTGTCCTAAGAAATTCCTCAGGAACCCCAGGGCCAGCCAAGTTCTGTAGGTAACGCAGGAATGCTGATGGTTTGCGATCTCCTAACTGCTCATGGTCCATAAGCTGTTTCAATTTCTTCTCACGAGATGCCGACAACCTCTTGATGAGCTCGGTCTACAGTTTATCATATTTATTGGTCAACGGTGGGGAGGTGATGACGTCCTCAACCTCAGCGGCGTACTGTGCTGCCAGTTGCCCAATAGCATAGAAAAATTTGGTTCCGTCTGCGGTGATATTGGCCAGCTGAAATTGGCCTTCAAGCTGCGCGAACCAAAGGGCCGGTTTTTCGGCGTAAAAAGGAGGTACCTTTACGCCGACTCGAAATGTCTCCAGCGCCATTTTGCCTTTTTGGCTATCTCCGCTCTCCGAATCACTCATTTCTGTGTTCAATGTGGGTCACCAGTGAAGCGCGTTGAGTAAAGATTAAGCCAAGCGCAGGATCAAATGTTATGGCTAGGCGTAAGCTATGTACACAGGAAGGAAGGAAAAGAAGGAGATCACTATTTACAGTTTATTTATGTACACTTCACACTAGCACAAACAAATGTTATATATACAGAAGGTGAATGATGTTATCGGAGTTATGGATAAATGATGCTCTCCAAAAGTATTTACAATTCCCTATTAAAATATATTTATTACAGGAAAATTTTAAAACAAAAAGCGAGAGCAAAAAATAGTTACTCGACTAGCCGCCGCACGTCAGGCGTGGCGACACCGTCTTCATAAAAACGGTTGATGGCCACGCATGCGCGCAGCGGTTTTTCTTAAATGACAATATATTTATATACATGTAAAAGAATGTATGTCCGCTTGTATGTTGCGATTCATGAAAATTTACAATATTTACAACTTATTCATACAAAATATATGTACATACAAAATACAAGTATAAAAGGAGTGGCAGTGCAGGCCATACTAGTTCCAAAGAGTGCATTGTTTTATTCTGTCCGTCAATTAGATTATCCAAAAATGATGGACACAATTATTTTTGTAAAAGTTAAGTAATAAGAATTCGCAAAGGTGGCGTTTTACGGTCGTCACCGTATAATGAAAGTTGTACTTGATCGTGACGTCATGCGAAGTTTGAAATCTTTGTCATTATTTGCTAGTCAGAGTCGACAAAAAATACGTATAGTACAATGTTTTTAAATAATTTATCTTATAAAAAAAAAATATATATTTTTGTCAACATCCTTATTGTGATTTTGTACAACAAAGCTTGATTATACATTTACTATCTATTTAAATCATGTTTTACAATTTGAAGCATAAGTTTTTAATTTTGGGTTAAAGTACACTAAAACAGGTACCTTTTTAACTTTATAATAAGTACATAAATCAAATAAGTGTATCACTGAATCAAACAATAGCCCTATGTTAGAGATTGCGAGCAGCTCTGAGAAGTAAGAACAAAGAACCCTTGTTCTATTAATTTTTGTACTCTAGCCTGCAAGCGCGTTCTAAGAACACGTAATGTAAATAAACCAACATGCCCTTTTTGTATATGGGGTATAAATAGAACTTGTACTAAGTACAAAGAATATTAGTACGTGTGATTCATATACATGCATTAGTGACGAATTGTTGCCCTAATTCAGTATTTAATGTAAGGGTGACTATTTAGATAAATATAGTTTTGAAAAATAAATAAATTAAATATCATTTATTTTGATGTAAATTCACGGTCCGTATTAGAGTATATTATAGAATACTTTTGAGAGATTTAGGTACCTACTGTACTGTATTGTCCAAAATGGAAGAAGTCCTCCGAACTCGTTTGAAATTGTTACATGAATCAGTTGAGTCATGTGTTATCGATGCTCAGTGTTAAAAAAGAATCCAACAGTGATGTTGACTTTCATGAAGTAGAACTAACATGTTCTAAATTAAAAGGTGCTATTGAGAGGTTTGTGTGCGAAATACACAATTATTGTAAGGTTATTAGTGAACCTGATGTAGACCAAATAACTCAATACACTTCTACTCAAATCAAAGCTGAAGAGCTAGTAGCAGAACTTGGAGTTTTTATGAAGCGCACTGTACAAAAACGTAGTTTAGATACAGCTAGTGATAAAAACTCTAATATTACTAGTAAATTGCCACGAATGGAATTAAGTAAGTTTGATGGTGATGTTCTTAAATGGTACTAATGAGCCACCCAAAAAGAAATTTCTTCCTAAGAAATGTATATTTTGCAGCCAAGACCATTTTAATGACGAGTGTACTAAATATAAAACTCTACAGGATAGAAAATTGAAGTTACATAATCGTTGTTATAATTGCTTTCAGCTAGGTCACCGGGCAAGGACTTGTAATAACAAACGTAAGTGTCGGCATTGTAACGAACATGGCTTACACAATCGTGCCTTATGTCCCAAGAAAATGAAACAGCCTGTACAATCATCCGAAACAAATAGTTTGCACATTAAGACAGAAACTAATGATACGCTTTTACAAACATGCTTAGTTATGGTGAATAGTTGCGAAAACAGTTTAAGACAGCAACAGTGTAGAATACTGCTTGATTGCGGAAGTCAGCGCTCCTATATTACAGAGTCGACAGTCAAAACCTTAAAACTACCTATCACTGATACAATAAATTTGTCTATATTCACTTTCGGAGCAAAATCACCACATCAGATAGAAAGTCCCATAGTCAGTTTTCAAATAACAACTCGTACAGGCGTAACCCGCAATATACATGGGAACGTTGTACCTCATATTACCCATGCTATAAGAACACCAACATTTAAACACTCAATGAGGTTAGGAAATATACATTTGAATGATCTTGTATTAGCTGATGATGGTTCTGGCGGTGATCAGGTCAATATTTTGCTTGGAAATGATTATTATTACACTTTTATGTCGCATGAGAAGAAAACTATCGCTCAGGATCTTTTCCTAGTAAATTCTGATTTTGGTTGGATTTGGTCAGGAAAGATAGAGAGATGACGAACATTCCAGATCAGTTAAGTGCACTGACGTATTTTCAGTCAGATGGAGTTTTAGATTACCTATTAACAGAACCTGACCTGCCACTAAAAGTAGACGATGTTAAAAGGTTGTGGGATCTTGAGTCGATAGGTATTACAGATTCACCCAAAACTACTCACGAAGAAGAAGCTATAAGACATTTTAATGAGACAGTTCAATACAAAAACAAAAGATATCATGTTCAGTGGCCGTGGGCCGAATCATCTCATGACCTTCCAAATAACTTAGGTTTAGCTTGGGGTCGTCTTAACAGCTTAGTAAAACGATTAAGCCCTTCGGAAATGAAGGCATATGACGATGTCATACAGGAGCAAATAAAGAACGGGATTGTAGAAATAGTACCAGAGCCTGTTAAGGTACAAGAACATATAGTCCACTACCTACCTCACCATTGTGTTTATAGTAGTGACAGATCAAAGAAACTCCGTATTGTTTATGATGCGTCCGCTAAGACTGGTGATCATCGGAGTTTGAATGAATGCCTATTCCGTGGACCATTGATGTTAGAAGATCTTGCTGGGTTGTTGCTTAAATTTAGAGAACATCCAATAGCCATAGTAGCGGACGCAGAGAAAGCTTTTTTACAGTTAGGTCTCCAAGAACTGGATAGGGATGTAACTCGTTTTTTGTGGCTCAAGGATATAAATGGTAAAGCCTGTTTGGACAATGTTGTACATCTTCGTTTCTGCCGAGTGCCTTTTGGTGTTATATCCAGCCCTTTTTTTGCTAAACGCAACAAATAGATACCATTTATCGCAATTAAATAGTCCATGTATGAAGCAATTGGCATATGACATTTATGTTGACAACATAGTTACAGGCACAAAAACATTAACAGAGGCTATAAATTTATACAAAACGTCGAAACAAACATTCGATAGGTTGTCCATGAATTTACGAGAATGGAACTCTAACTCCAAGGAATTAGTTGCTGCTATTCCAAAAATATACCAAGCTAAAAGTGGTAGACACATGAAGTTATTAGGTCTAATGTGGGACACACACGAAGACCACCTTTCGTTAAAGTTTAATATCACCAATAAAGACTTACACTCTGTTCGTACTAAGAGAGATGTTTTAAAGATCATTGCATCGGTTTACGATCCTTGTGGTTTTGCAGTGCCCGTAATACACGAAGCATAATTATTTTTTCAAAAATTATGGAAGAACAAAATAAAGTGGGATGTTAAACTGGATGAAATGTTACTTAAGGAATGGCAACAGGTAGCAGTGACATTAAACAATTAAAAAAATATTCATATTAATCGCTACTATGCTCAAAGTCTAAACTGTGATAATATTAGTAATTATGATATAGAATATGAATTACATTGTTTTACAGACTCCTCAAAGGAAGCATATGCAGCGGCTATATATTTAAGGAGTACTTTACACGCTAATACCATTGTCAGTTTTGTAATTGGCAAATCTAGATTAGTGCCGTTAAAAGACCAAAAGAATTTGCAAATACCAAGGCTAGAATTGCTGGGAGTATTGATTGGATGCAGACTAATAAAATATGTTACAAAATTTTTACGACTCAAGATTAAATCACAATTTTTGTGGACTGATAGTCAGATAGTTTTAAGCTGGTACAAGTCAGATAAGCTACTTCCACCCTTTGTAGCACGTAGAATAAGTGACATTAAACAGAATGCTTTGCTACAATCAGATACGTTCCTACAAAACACAATCCAGCAGATGTGGGTACTAGGGCAGAGCAGGTGGATTCTTATAAGAAATGGCTTAAGGGACCAGAGTTTTTGACAAAAAATGCAAAAGAGTGGCCTATTCTTCCAAAACAGACTGAAGTTCAAACTTTTTCTTTGGCCGAGGAGTGTCTTACGAATCATCAACCTATAAACACAACTGAATTTGTTTTGAGTACTTGACCAGATCGCTACATTTGTACAAAGATCAAGAAGGAGTTATCAAATGTAGAGGTAGAATTATGAATACAGACTTGTCACTAAATCAGAAGGAACCAATACTTCTACCTAAGAACTCGGACTTTACTACTAAAGTTATAAGAGAACTGCATCAGAAAAATTATCATGTAGGCGTCTCTCATACATTAGCTTTATTACGCAAGAAGTTCTGGGTACCTCATGGAAGGTCAACTGTACAGAAAGTAATCCGGAAGTGTCCACAGTGCATTAAATATGGTGGTGGTCCGTTTAAGCTACCATCAATGCCTGACTTACCGGCAGAGAGAGGTAAACTTACTTTACCTTTTGCTTTTGCATGTTTAGATTATTTTGGACCTCTTTTAGTAAATGAAGGCGATACAGAAAAACGTTGGGTTTGTTTATTCACGTGCCTGGCTATTAGAGCTATACACATGAAGGTAGTGAAGGACTTAACAGCTGAAGAGTGTTTACTAGCTATTAGAAGATTTGTTGCAGTTAGAGGTTTACCGCAACTTATTATTTCGGATAACGCTACACAATTCAAATTAACAGCAGAGGTCCTTACTTACGACTATTGCATACAAAATAACATACGCTGGAAGTTTATTCCTGAATTAGCGCCGTGGTTTGGTGGATTTTATGAACGCCTGATTGGCATTGTTAAGCACAGTATGAAGAGAACATTTGAGAAACATCTTATAAATCACAGTCAGTTATGTACAGCTTTGAAAGAACTGGAAGCCGTAATTAATACAAGACCGTTGACCACGGTAGGAGCTGAGCTAGAACATGTTTTAAGCCCTCAAGATTTTCTCCGCGTGGGCGGATTAATAACTACAGAAATTTCGGATCGTGAGTTTTTAGAACCAGCCACAAACACTAAAAGTAATCTAATAGATGGTTGGAAGAGAGGACAAATAATTCTGGAAGAATTCTCTAAGATGTTCACTAATCAATATTTAACGAGTCTAAGAGAAAGAAGTGACAAACATCGGCAGTCAAGAGTTGTAGTCAATAGAGTACATAAGTTAGGAGAGACAGTACAAATAAAAGCAGGAAATAACAGGGCACACTGGAAGGTTGGACAGATAGTAGAGTTAAGAAAAGGTTCGGATGGACAAATTAGAGTAGCAAAAGTAAAAATTGCATCAGGTGAAACATTGACCCGTTCCATAGGACTCTTGTTTCCATTAGAACTTGAAGATGAAAGTACAGTACCATCAGCACAGACTACCATAAGTTCTAAGGACAACGTCCACAAAGAAGCGTCTCAAATAGAAGTACAGTCACCAGAAGAGACAGCTGATAACAGGAAGTCAAAAAGGGCTTCGGCGGTCAGCGCTAGAGAAAAGATTAAAGCGTGGACTTCTCAATTCCTTAACAGATTGTTTCACTGAACCTAATTGAGAGATGTGTATGGTGATAAATCAATTAATACATACATACATACATAATATCACGCCTATTTCCCACAGGGGTAGGCAGAGACTATGGACCTCCACTTGCTACGATCCTGACAAACCTCTTTCGCTTCATCTATACTCATCAATCTCTTCATACATGCCCTTCGGTTACGGGTACTTTTTACCTCTCCTTTTTTCAGAACGTCTGCAATCTGGTCACAGAATGTTCGCCGAGGCCGACCTTTCCCTACTGTTCCTTTCACATTTGCCTTTTAAATATTTTTTGTTAACATGTTTTCATCCATCCTTTCTACATGCCCTAACCACCTTAACATCCCTTTTTCTATTTTTGTCACAACATTCTCTTTCACTCCACACCGCTCCCTTATGACATCATTCCTCATTCGATCTTTCAAATTAACACCACACATACTCCTCAGCGCTCGCATTTCAACTGCATTTATTCTACTTTCATAAATCAATTAATGTCTATTCGTAATAAAGCTTTTGTAAAAGTATGATTTCTTTTTATTCTTTCGTCGTTGCGGAGTGTCGAGAATGCGAAGCCAGTGTACATTTTTCGTATTGGCTGTTAGCAATTCTATTCCTTCGTCCGTGCGCGGACGTTGGTGCAGAAAGGGTTAGCGCTAAAGCCAGAGGGCGACACAAGTAATCTGTGGCTCGATAGTGGCAGTCGACTGATCGGAACGGGAGACTTGCTAACCTACCTATGCTGAGAAGGATTACAAAGTGAGCTAAAGAGAGATTTCGGTGAGTGTTTTATAAGTTTATTTGTAGAGGATTGCACCACCAATTATGTTCAATTAATATGTGTTATATTCCATTGTTTAGAGTTAACCGATGCGTCGGTTTGCAGTTGGTCTATTGCGAGTTGCGACTTGCAATAGATAAATCAGAGACAGAGAAAGAGAGTTACCGATGCGTCGGTCATCAGTTGGTCTATTGTAAACTGCGTGTGTTACAATAGATAGCAGAGTTAAGCGAGGCTCGGGGTGGCTATAGGGGAGGTTGGAGGCCACACGGGGATGCGTCCCCATAGAGAGAGAAGCCGCTGGATCAGCCAGCGCACAAGTGGATGGAACAGCCATCCCAAGTCTGGTGGAACAGCCACCAAGTGCTTGCGTGGCACTGTCGTTGTGTCAGAGATTTCAGTATAAGTACCATAAGAGAGTATTATAATATGAGATACAAGACTTTCGTCATGATGACCCAGTTTAACCAGGCCAGCCTGGGTCATTGGCGACAAAGGGGATGAAGCGGGGGTCCAAGTTTGTATGGACAAAAAAGATTAATTTGAACATTTTATTCGAAACTTCGCAAGAGTACTCCCGGCGGTAAATAAGTAAAAACATGATTCAGGATTTTTCAAAATTCGTCTCCTAACGGGCTGTATCGGGAGTCCAAAGTTTGTATGGAAAAAAATATAGTTTGACCATTTTATTCGAAACTTTGCAAAAGTACTCCCTGCGGTAAATAAGTGAACACGTATTTTAGGATTTTTCAAAATTCATCCCCTAAGGGGGTAAAACGGTCCAAAGTTCGTATAGACAAACAAGATTAGTTTGACCATTTTAAAGCGTTTCGTCGCTCTCTTTTGGTCTAGCAAACGACAGGATCGGGAACGAAAACAAGAACGGGAATGGGAACAGGCAACAGGGAGAAGGAGAGCCCTATAAGAACCGTTTTCGACATAAACATAGACATGGCTGACATAGATAGATAGAGACTGATCGTACAACGCGCAGCTGAAACTGCAGGGTCTAGAGACTCTAAATTTGGCACATAGGTTTTTTATGAGGTCTAAGAGTACACTAAGAAAGGACTTTTACAAAACTAGCAAATGACGGGAACGGGAACGGGAAGGGAACGGGAGAGGGAGTGGGAGAGGGAGGTTCACCGGGTCTGCTAGGCCTTTAAATGCCTACGTTATAATAAAAAAAATATATATATTATAAGTATTCAAACATTTTAACATATTAATTCATATGTTATCACAACATTAATATCGTAAAAAACCAATTAAAAATCCTATTAGAACTATTTTCGACTTCTACGCGGACGAAGTCGCGGGTTAAAGCTAATCGGTAACATTAGATTAGCGCTAAAGAACATGTTAACAATATATTAAGTTATCTGATAGCCGAGTAACTGTTACCGAATAACAGTTAAATATAACGGTATCTCAAACCTACGTTAATTCCCTTTGATGTCTTTCCACACCGTTGAGTTAACATCGACAAATATTCGCTACGAAACCTTTGCCTTAGCGCCTCGCAAAGCTTTTGGAATGTAACGATATCGCGCGGTTAAATTAAAAGATGCCATATTATCTAAATCTGCAATACTAGATGGTACACCAGTAGGAACATAGCCGGAGTTAATGGTTTCAGGTTTTCCGTTGAATCCGTGAGATAAGTCGGTGGACGAGAATTTATGGTGGCTTCAACCTCACATAAAACTGTATTTAACTCCTTTTCATTGAGTGCTGCCTTGCCTAAGACTCTTCTGAGAATCTCCTTTACTGAACGCACCATTCGCTCCCACCAACCTCCCCTCCATGGCGCTAGTGGTGGTATGAAACGCCATGATATTTTTTAAATTGAGGTTTTTGCTACAATCTCATCCCAATCAATTTTGTTTAATAAGTTGGCATTACAACGAAAATATGTTCCATTAATCACTGCATGTCTCGGATGTGCTCTCCTATAAATGAACCTTCTTAAAGTTAACAGGAATTCTTCTGTACTCAATGATCTGCCGAGCTCCAGATGAACTGCACGGAAGGTAGCATACGTAAAAAGAACTATCTACGATTTAGTACCATCTTTAAGCATTAGTGGGCCTGCCAAGTCCATTCTTGACACTTCAAACGAGGTTCCGCACGTGATTCATCTAACAGTAAAGGAGCTGTATTCATTTATTTCCATTTAACAATTTTTACTTTGTGTTGGAATTACTTAAAACTAACATTATTATAATACACATTAATAACATCTACTCAGTCTATGTATAATTTAATAATTTTAACTAAGTATATACTTTAAACAATGTCAAAAAACAAAAAAAAAAAAACGAAAAATGGTCAGCATATAAAAATAAAATTATAATTTTAAAGCATCACTTGAAAAATTCGTCAAGGGAGTAAAAGGCTTTGTCCAACAGATATGTTTTAAGTTTTCTTTTAAAAGGCTTAAGGCCATTAATACATTTAATTTCTTTAGGCAATTTGTTGTAAGCCCTATACGCTTGGTACTGAGCACTGTGTTTCATAATTTCCAACTTGGGAATGGTATATCATGCTTGAGATCCATTCTCCGAGTTTCTTTGCGTGACTGTTTCTCTTTGTTTGTCTCTATCGTTGGCAATTGTTTCTTGAAATCAGTCAGTGGGACAAACAGGTACAAACACGGAACAGTCAAAATACCTACCTAATTTAACGAAATGCTCTTCACATGATTCCCAAGGCGGAATACCTACCATAGCCCGTATAGCTCTTTTTTGAATAGCGAAGGCTCTGTTTTGAATGTTTTGATTATAAAGGTAACTTTTTCCCTACAGTTTGATGCTATACCGTAATTTGGATTCTACTAAAGCGTGATATACTTTGTTTAAATTGTTTGTAGAAATTTCATTTCGCTGATAGCATAACAAGCCGACGAAATAGAATTGTCCAATGCTTCTTCTTCCATATTAATAATTCGTCTATATATATATACCTAAAAATGTTGTATTATTTACTATGTCAACCTTATTTCCATTTAATTTGATGTCAAGTGTTTCGGAATTACGTGATGTCGATTTGAAAAGATTAACTTTAGTATTTTTTTAAATTCAATTTTAAATTATAGGCACTAAACCAATCATTGAATGCACTAAGAATTTTATTGATTTAAAAATTTATATTATTGATATTTTCATCAGATATTACCGCATTTGTGTCGTCCGCAAATAAGACTATTTTTGTGTCTGGGTGGAGATTTTTAATATATGATACCAGGTCATTTGTGAATATAAGAAAAAGAATAGGTCCTAAAATAGATCCTTGAGGGACTCCTCTCTTTACGGCAAGTGATTTTGATCTGATCATATTTTCACTCTCGCCCTCGATTGTTTTAAGTTCTACAAACTGTTCTGTTTTTATTGTCAAAGTAAGATTTGAATAACAAAAGTATTTTACCACGTAATCCGAAATGCTCCAGCTTATTTAACAAGATGTCCTGGTCGACCAAATCAAACGCAGAACTCAAGTCAAGAAAGAGGCTAGCTACTTTTTAGGGCTCCGTAGTAAACAAGGAACCCTTATAGTTTCGCCATGTCTGTCTGTCTGTCTGTCCGTCCGCGGCTTTACTCAGCGACTATTAATACTAGAAAGCTGTAATTTAGTACAGGTATGTATATAAATTATGCGGAAAAAGTGGTAAAATAAAATATTGAAAAAAAAATAAAATTGTTAGGGTTGCTCCCATACAAGTAAAGTCAAAAGTTAATTTTATTTTTTCGACTAACCAATCATGTGGGGTGTCGTTGAATAGGTATTTCAAAAATATTATGAGCTTGGTAACATCGTTTTTCGATTTAGGGATCCGTTTCAGAAATATTTGGTTTTAAAGTTAAAAAAATCTTAGAGTTAAGTGTCCCCCCCCCCCTCTATCTGCTAAACGGTTATATATGGACATGTGAAAAAATTAACAGCTATAGTTAATATAAGGAAATTTAAAGGAAACCTATCAGAGCTAAGTAGGGTTTACAAATTAAAAAGTTATAGTCGATCAACTTATAAAATGTAATCGAAAAAGGAAAATTTCATACAAATTCAATACAAAATTAGTTTTAGTGGCATAAACTCAAAGTCGGCATTCGTAACTACGGAACCCTACACTGCGCGTGGCCCGACACGTACCTGGCCAATTTTTTTCTTATTATTTAAATTCTTAACAATTTCATTCACTAGTGCATCTATTGCCTCTCTAGTTCCTATGTTATTTCGATATCAATACTGTTCGTTTACCAATATCAAATTCTCGTTTAGATGTTCTATTAGCCTAGTTTTAATAAGCATTCCGAAAATCTTTGAAAAGACCGAGAGTACCGAAACGGGCCTAAAATTGCAAGGATCCTTTTTTGATCCTTTTTTATGAATGGGAAAGATTCTTGCAATTGACAACGTTGGTCTGGAAAGGTATGCTTCTCTACACACAGGTTAAAAAAATGGGTTAAAGGTAATGCAAGTATGTCAATATGGTCTTTTATTATTTTGTAGGTATGTCATCATACCCGCAGGCTTTTTTACTATACATTTTTTTAAGAATTTTTTCTATGTCGCTAGACGTCACATTTTTCCACTGCATGTCCTTTCTCACCCTTCCTACGTTGGCCTTTAACGTGTCTATGGGATCTACGTGTACACTTGTTGCAGCAGATTGCTCTGTAAAATGACTACATAAGGCATCTGATACTTCCTGTTGATTATTAACATTTTTATTGTTGATTTTAAGAGTTATTTTATTATGTCCATTTTTACTTGCTTTCTGTCTATGTCTATTTACTATCTTCCATATGCCCTTGTTCAGATTTTTTCCCCTTTCTATTTCTAAATTAACTGCTTTTTTTTAGCCATTTTAATTACTCTTCTGTAGATTCTTATATACGTGGGGCGCACTATAAGTTTCCGGAATGAATATGAAAAAATACTATTAAAGGTACAAAATTAATTTATTGTTTTCCAAATAATCTCCCTTGGCGTCTATGCACTTTTTCATTCGATGAAACCAGTTTTGAAAACTTTTGTGCCACTCCTCTGTGGTGACCTCTGAAACGTGTTTTTCATACTCCTCGACAGCCTCTTCTGGTGATGAAAATCGTTGACCGCGTAATTGGTTCTTAATTTTTGGGAACAGAAAAAAGTCACAAGGTGCCAGGTCGGGACTGTATGCAGGATGACTCATGAGTTCTACATTTTTCGCCTTCAAAAAGTCGTTTGTCTGTCTGGCCGTGTGAGAACTAGCATTGTCGTGGTGCAGGATGATACGGCGTTTACGGTTATTTTTACGGAGTTCGTCAATAACTTCCGGCAAGCAAATGGTCGTGTACCAGTCACTATTCACTGTACGACGATTCTCTAAAGCAACAGTAGCCACGTGTCCAGTTTTATTAAAAAAAGAAGCAATCATCCGCTTAGATGCACTTTTCACGCGCGCCACTTTGGTTGGTTTCGGCTCATCTTGAAAGACCCATACGCTCGATTGCTGCTTTGTTTTGGGATCGTAGCAATAAATCCATGTTTCGTCACCTGTTACTATGTCCCACACCAAATTTGACGCACCTTCGTTGAATCTGGTAAGCATATGGCACTGCACCAAGTGACGCGGTCCGTTTTTTGAGCCTCGGTCAAGTTGTGTGGGATCCACCGCGAGCACAGCTTTCTCACACCCAAATGTTTGTGTAGGATTAATTGTATTTGACTCATGCCTATTTCTAAGGATGCGTTCATCATTTCATGGTAGGTCACATGCCTGTCTGTTTCAATCATACGGCGCACAGCATCGATGTTTTTGTTGGTCACAGCGGTGGACGGCCGACCATCGCGAGATTCGTCACTGAGATTGATACGACCACGCTTGAATTCTGCAAACCAGCTATAAACAGTTGTCTTGCATGGTGCTTCATTGCCAAAAGCTGTTTCAAGCCGAGCGATGCTCTGTTGAGCTGTCAAATTACACTTAAAATCGTAGAAAATCATACTACGAAAATTTTCCCGAGTTAAGTCCATGTTGATGCAGACACACAATTTTTTAAATGGCGCCACAAGGTAAAAACAAAAGACAGTCAGATGAAACAAACTGCATTCTACAGCCAAAGAGTTCTATTTTCAAATGTTGCAATAAATTTTTAAATATTGTTTATGTAAGTGGCCAGTTCCGGAAACTTATAGTGCGCCCTATGTATTTTTATTTATATCTTTGAACAGACCATGGCAATCTTTCTTCGTAAAATTACACAAAAATCTCTTTGTTTTACTTGTAACTTTTATTCCTTTTATAGTCCATGACATTTTATTTATTTTTCTATAGTATACCCTTATTTTTTTCTTTTTGAAGCATTGCGTAAAAATAACCATAAATGTATTTAAAAACCCGTTTATCCCCTTATTGGTCCAATTACACCTTTTTATTTTTTCTCGGAATAAATTATTATTATTTTCATTAAAAAAGATCGAGCGGTGACCATATTCGTACAACCGCCTCCGGCCCTAAAACTAATGTTAATGTCAAGTGAACATTATTTTGTCAGTTTTAATTGTAAGAGCGTCAAGCGCTCGGTAGAATATATAAGAAAATTATGTCAGACATCAAGTATAATAGCTTTACAAGAAACGTGGCTGCTTCCTGAGGATATCCATTACCTAGCCAACATTGATGAAAATTTTGGATACGTAGGAACTTCAGCGATAGATACCGGAGCCGGATTGCTTAGGGGCCGTCCTTACGGAGGTACAGCGCTGTTGTGGAGAAAGAGTGTGTTTCCCAATGTGTCCATAGTTCCAAGCGATAACCCCCGAGTGTGCGCGTTAAAAATACATATGCAACAAAGTGCATTCATTGTGTGTTCGATATACATGCCCACGGATAATGCAGTGAACCTTGTGGACTTCACGGACTGCCTCGGGGTGGTGAGTGCAATTATTAATAATGACAATATCGAAGCTGTCTATTTATTAGGTGACTACAATGCGCACCCTTACGAACCCTTTTATAATGAGTTGAGTAATTTTTGTTCTGAGTACGATTTAACGTGTGCTGATGTAGAGTTGTTAGGATTAACATCAGACACATATACTTTTGTAAGTGAAGCGCATGGTTCTAGACGATGGTTGGATCATTGTGTTGTGACTAAAGCTGGAATGCAGACTATTACCAGTGTTTATGTTATGTATGACGTTGTGTGGTCCGATCACCTGCCGCTTATTATACAATGTAAACTTGACACAATAAAACCTAAAATGGTGTGTGACTTAAAAGAAGTAGGTAGTTAGTAATAAGATACTTTGGGG
Organism: Acrobasis suavella; assembly: GCA_943193695.1. Taxonomy (NCBI): domain Eukaryota; kingdom Metazoa; phylum Arthropoda; class Insecta; order Lepidoptera; family Pyralidae; genus Acrobasis; species Acrobasis suavella. Next base: position 14,224,296 of record OW971929.1, read on the forward strand.
TGAAAGGAATCCTGATCAGTTAAGACTGTATAATACTTTATGTTATCAAAAGTTGAGGCTAATTGACTTCCCAAGTGAATTAAGAGAATGTAGTGATTTCAACTGAAAGCATGTGGACCACAGATACGTTATAGATAAAATATACAATGAAATTGTAGATGTGTTATCATGTGCGGCTTCAGAGTGTTATACAAGAAGATATAAAAGAAAACCAGTTGTAGGTTGGAACAAATATGTCAGTGAGGCTCACAGGGAGGCCAGATGTAAGTTTGAGATATGGCAACATTGTGGAAAACCAAGGTCGGGTCGTGTTTGGAATGAGATGAAAGAAAGTCGTAATATCTTTAAAGCTCGCTTAAAATGGTGTCAGAATAATGCAGAGTAAATAAAATTGGACATACTTGCTAAACATCATGACAAGCACGATTTCCGTAAGTTTTGGAAGTCCACAAGTAAACTAAATTATAAGCCGGGTGTGCCTGTGAGCGTCAATGATATCAGTGATCCGAAGCAAATAACGAATATGTTTAAGGAACACTTTTCCGTGAAATCTCCTTTGGGTCCATCACAGCCGCAAAGTGAAAGTGGGGGTCAGTGCACGAGGGAGATCTGTGCTAGATTTACAGCCAAAGAGGTCAGGAATGTCATAGGTTCGATGACACGTGGTAAATCACCTGGTCATGATGGCCTTAGCATCGAACACCTAAAGTATGCGGGCCCCCACTTATCTAGAGTCTTAGCAATGTTTTACTCGCTTTGTGTTGGGCACTCGTACTTACCTTCTGCAACGATGAAAACAGTGGTGGTGCCGATCGTGAAGTGCAAAGCCGGTGACATTGGTGATAAGCGTAATTACAGGCCGATTTCGTTGGCAACCATCATGGCCAAGGTACTGGACGGTTTGCTAAATGCTCAGCTAGATAAATACCTAAATATCCATGACATCCAATTTGGGTTCAAATCTGGACAATCAACAGAGACTGCAATTCTGAGCCTGAAGCAAACCGTCAAGTATTATACTGATCGGAAAACACCAGTGTTTGCTGGGTTCCTGGATCTGTCAACGGCCTTTGACCTGGTTTCTTATGATATTCTGTGGCAAGAACTAAGTAGTACTTCTATGCCGAATGAATTAGTCAACTTGTGAGAATTTTGCCCGTTAGCGTGGGCTAGTGTATAACGTGTCCAAAAGCGAATGCATGGTCTTTCCGGCCGGCGGTAAACGTGTGGATAATATACCATCAATTAAATTAAATAATATACCTTTAAGAAGGGTTGAACAATTTAAATATCTTGGACACATAGTTACCACTGACCTGAAGGATGATGCTGACATGGAAAGAGAGCGCCGGGCGTTGACTGTTAGGGCAAATATGATCGCTCACAGGTTTGCTCGTTGTTCGAGGGATATCAAAATAACTCTTTTTAGGGCATTTTGTACGTCCTTCTACACGAGCAGCATGTGGGTGAGCACCCAGAAACAGTACAGCACCTTGCGATATAATAATGCCTTTAGGAAGCTGATGGGGCTGCCGCGATACTGCAGTGCATCAGGGATGTTTGCCGGGTACCGCATGGATTGTTTTTACACAATAATGCGTAAACGGTGCACATCCTTGGTGCGCAGGGTTCGTGCCAGCCCTAGCAGCGTCCTAAAGGTATTTTCAGATAGATTTGACTGTGAGTACATGAACCATGCGGCGATGGTTCATGTACTGACTAAGTTAACTTAATGTAATTTACTTATATAATATTAAACTATTAATTATTTAAATAATTGTAACATAAACTAATAATGATCCTAAGATGGTCGAAATAAATGAATTATTATTATTATATATTATTATTAAAAAGCCTTCGTACTGTATAATATTATTGTCCCCTGTTTTTATGTTCAATACCTTTATTTAACAATAAATTGCAAAAAATGGCAGCATGGCCATCTGCTAAATTATTATGATCAACTTTACTTGCCAAAATCTGCTCCTTAGGTAAATTAGTCAAAAAGTTGTCTAAACAGGAAAGCCCACGTGTGTAAGTATATTCATGTATGAGAGCTTTAAAATTATAACTTTTTAACAGATTCTCAAAGAGATGTTTTTGTTTGCTAGCTAGTATATCTACATTGAAGTCTTGCCAAACATTGTATGAAGTCGTCAAATTTCCTGTAAGAGGATTTCGATACACACAGAATATGTTGAGATTTGTTTCGATATCCCTTATACCACATATTTCAAAGGACTAAGCTTTGTACATATTTTTACAAATGGGTAAGTCAATTTCCTATTTTTCTAAGTCCCAATATAAGAGCATCCCCCTTCTTTTTTTAAGTTCTTACATTATATGATGCCAATTGGTAAGCATCCATATTAAATAATTGAACTGTATTTTTTTTAAACAGTGTTCGGTTACACATACATAATGTAGGAACAGAACAGGCTTTTGCGCTGAAGCTGAAACGCTTGCAAATGACGCAACTTCATATTATTTCTTTGCACACCTTCGCACTCCAATAATTCAAAATATGTCTATAAATTTTTGGATATCTCACTTTTAGCATGTTGACTGATATACGTTTTTGGGTGATGAGGCGTTAAATAATTGGGTTACGTTTTATATCTGGTAGAAGAATTGGTGTGATGAATTCTTCTGAATGAGGGCTACCGTTTTTATGCTGGCCAGTTGGCGCCACTGTTGCGTAAGGTCCAAAGTACGGCTTTCAAAGTCAATATTTATTTATAATAATTTGCTAAGAGCAGTAGTAGTAGACAAGTAAATTTATAATAAAAGCATACAAGTAAATTCAACATCATTTCTTGCATCATAGTTCACATAAATGAGATTGGAACAAAAGCTGTCCCTGTTTTGTTGCTAGAAAGGTCGGCAGAAGCACCCGCTTCGTCACGACCCGACGTAGGTGTAACAGTCAGCCTGAAAACCGATGAAGTATGTCTAGCAGTTTTCGAGCTTGGTGCTGGGTCAAGCGATGTAAAAAAAAACACTTCTAACGTGTACAAATTCGGTTATTTTTTTTCACTTTCTTAACGTACCTACATACTGTTCAATAAGTACGCTAATATTATTACAATCTAGCCTATTAATCTAAGACTAATTAGTAATTTTACATTGACCTAGTTTTATAAGCAATAGTATAAGAATGTGTCCATCGGCACTTTTCTTACTGTCTCTATTAAGGGGAAAGCACTTTGTTCGTGTGTCTTTAATTATTGCACTATGACGGCACTAAGTATTATTTGTTTATTGTCACTACACTACACTAATTCGAACGGTTTAGTTCGTTTAAGTCTTCTCACTGTGTCCGTGTTGTCGAGGAGCTGGATTGCCTCAACGTTCACATGATGAAGCAATCGATACTCGTGTGCTTCTGCATATTTTTTAATAACTTTATCGTCGATCTGCATGTTAAGTTCCCGGTGCAGGTCAGCATTTCTAATGTACCAGGGTGCATTGACAATGCTCTTGAGTACTTTGTTCTGAAATGTTTGGATCATACTGATATTGCTCTGTTTGGTACAGCCCCACAGCTGTATACCATAAGTCCATACTGGCATCAGGACTTGTTTATACAAAAGTATTTTGTTGTGCACTGACAAGGCAGAGTCTCTCTCCCAAGCAGCCAGTGCATCTTTTGAAACCGTATTTCGAGCTCTTCTCTTTTCTTTTTGACGTGCGCTTTCCAGCGCAGCTTTGCATCCAGAGTCATACCTAAGTATTTGGCTGTATTTTCATATGGAACTTGCTTTCCATTTATATACACGGGACAAAATTGTTCTTGCTTATTCGTAAAGTTAACATGAGTTGACTTTGATTCATTTACCTTGATTCGCCACTTCTTTGTCCATTCAATAATTTTATTAATTGCTATTTGAACCTTTTCTGCTGCTTCTTCATGAGTACTTCCGACAGCCATTATAGCAGTGTCGTCAGCAAAGGTCGCCATAGTATTGTCATCTATATCAGGAATGTCCGAGGTGTATAGTAGATACAGGACCGGACCTAAAACACTTCCCTGAGGCACTCCAGCTTTTATTTCTTTAATTTTAGAATACGCATTTTCTTGTCGCACTCTAAAAGCTCTATTGGTTATATATGATGTAATTATATCTACGTAGTTAGTGGGTAACATGTTTCTAAGTTTTTTGATGATTCCTTCATGCCACACTTTATCGAAAGCTTGCGCTACATCTAGAAAGATAGTAGAACAGACTTTTTCATTTTCGAGGGTATTTTCAATTATATTTGTTATTCTGTGAACTTGATCTATAGTTGAATGCTTTTCTCTGAAGCCGAATTGATGTGGTGGAATAAGATTTTTGGTTTCGATGATAGGTTTTAGTCTTTTTAGTAATATTTTTTCAATAACTTTGACATAACGGGTAACAATGAAATTAGCCTGTACGACGTCGTCTCATTTGGCGGTTTTCCCGGTTTTGGAATCATTATTACTTCAGCTACTTTCCATAAATCAGGCACGTATTTAAGTCTCAAAGCAGCGTTTATGAGATTAGTTAATTTGACTAAAGCCTTTCTCGGGAGATTGTGTAGCAGTTCTCCTGGTATAAGATCAAAGCCAGGAGATTTCCTGGGGTTGATATGCTGTTTTATTTCCCTTATAACTTCTTTTGGAGTTACAAGCTTTATATTTATTTGATCATCATAATTTTCGTGGTTTAAAAGTTGCGATGGTTGCATACCACGAGAAAGACAATCGCTCGGGTTGATGGCTCCAGCGATATGATAAAAATGTTTAGCCCCTAAATTTTCTTGGCATTGAGCGACTCTGTTACCAACAAACACTGACCATCTATGAGGGGAAGAGTAAACCCATGATAAAGCAATTGTGGAGTCTGAAAATGCGAATATATCAACTATGGGGATGCGTTCAGTAAATGTGTCGCGTACTATTTTTATTAATTTTGACATGAGTAAAATAGAACAAAGTTCAAGTCGAGCGATAGTTGTAATTTTCGTTGGACTAATTTTCGATTTTGCACAAAGAAGACGCATTTGAATAATACCAGAGGGATAAGTACAATGAGCATAAATTACTGCTCCGAGCCCGCTCATACTGGCGTCACTAAACGCGACAAGACGCAGCTCACATCCGATCTCCACTCCAACGTGTCGCGGAATTTTCAAAGTGTTGAGCAAGTGCATCTCTTGCGCGAGAGCTTGAAAGCGGGTGCGTATGTGCTCTGGTGCGAGGTCATCCCAATCACTCTTGCAAAGCCACAACTCTTTTATAAGTAACTTGGTTGCGAGTATCACAGGTGCAACCAGTCCGAGCACGTCAAATAATCTGGCCACAATCGAAAGTATATTTCTCTTAGTGCATATCTCAGCAATCGCGGCGGTAGTGAAAAAGAAATTATCCTCACAGGGGTCCCACAAGAGACCTAAAACTTTCGAAGAACTATCACTTGAAACAAATTCAAGCGACTTGCGGTGCGAATCAGGAAGTGAATCGAGAAGCTCAGGACAGCTACTCGACCATTTTACAAGGTCAAAGTCACCTGCTTTGAACAAATTTATTAAATCACGAGCTAACTGTGTAGCAGATATTTTATCTGTGGACGAATGGACTAGATCATCCATATATAAGCAGGTTTCAGCCACCTTGGCTGCTTCAGGATAGTGAGAGCTCATATCAGAAGCTAACTGCTTCACTGTGCGTAAAGCTATGTAAGGACTAGACTTGAGGCCAAAGGGTTGCCTGTTAAAAACAAAGGTGCGTATTTTCTGTGAGTCATTGAACCTAAACAAAATGCGTAGGTATCTACGTTGTTCCATCGGAACTCCTATTCGTAAATAGTGCTGTTTTTTATCTGCGTTCATAGCAATAGAAAACATCCTAAAATTTAATAATAATAAAAATAAATCAGCCTGTAGATTTGGATCGATGTGTAACACATCATTAAGAGAAAGTCCAGTGTGCGTTTTGGCACTAGCGTCTAACACAATACGCGGTAACGGCTTATCAGGGCGTACCACGGCGTGATGCGGTATATAATAACCATCAGAGGTTAATTCAGAATCATCGACTGGGCTGAGATACCCATTGTCAATGTAATCTTGAATTACTTTATTTTAATTTTCGCGTACAAGAGGCATTTGGCATAGTTTACGCTCAAGAGAAATAAAGCGGCGGTAAGCGGTGGCATACGAGTTGCCAAGTTCAGCAGGGTCTCTGCTAAAAGGTAAAGCGGCGGAATAACGACCGGAATCATCGCGGCTCACGGTCGATGTAAAAATATTTTCACACTCTGTCTCTTCAGGAGTTACAACCGCGCGTGATTTGTTATCACTATGATTTCAGCAACTTATGATGTTTTTTCTGACAGAAGCAGACGGACGTACTTTTACAATCCGGTAGCGTATGTAATGTACTCAAACAGTTAACACAACCGTGTTTCGATTTAATATATTCGTATCGAGTTTTAGCATCTCGCATATTCCTAAACTGTGGGCAATCGTATAGATGTCTATGTTCACTTTAAGCGCATAAGCTACAACCTGTACGAATATTCGTATCGGCGACAAACGACTTGTAGGTATGCACGGTTTGATCGCGTGATTTAGTAGCAGGCGGCTTGCTCACATATGGCGAGTTACGAGGATTGGAGCGCTCCAATATTTTAGCTTGATCTTGTACAAAGGTGATCAGCTGTTGCGTTGTAGGTATCTTGTCATCTCGAACGGATAATTCGAATGCTTGAATAGTTTGAGCATCCATCTTTCTTAAGGCGCATTGAAGCATAACAAAATCTGTCAAATCGGGTAAATCTAACTCTATAAGTGCGGAAAATGAGGCGGAAAATTTTGAAATGAATGAATCGAGAGCGTTTGTATTGTGAGAAATTTTTTTTAAATCTAAAATATTAATTAAATAAAATGTGCCTAAGGCGCATTTGTCTTGGTACTTTTTAACTAAAGTATCCCATAGTATTTGATATGTTTCTCCAGATGGGACTATACCGGCAATAAATTTTAATGCGTCATGCGTTAATTTAGAAATTAAATATTGCACGCGTTGCGAGTCAGACAATTGTTGATTCAAGTGTACATTGGCCTTAAATGACTGATAAAAAATATTCCAATTTTCTGGGCGTCCGTCAAAACTCGGAATAACCAAAGGTTGTAATTTCATTACTGACTTTGTACCGTTTTGGTTAGTAAAACCTAGATTTAGGATCTAGGAGGATAGATGAGATAAAGGAAAGACTAGATATTGGCAAATGAGATAGGTATAATGAACAACTATTACATTACATTAGTTACAAAGATTCACAAGAACACTAGGTACAGATTAGGTATTCAGGGTCGTGAGTTATAGGCACTAGATCCGTTGAGTAGCCCTTCTAGGTAGAAGAACTACTTAGCTTGAGATGCAGCCGAAGAAAAGAGGGCACGAGCGCCGGCCGCCGCGCCTTATATATGGGCATGCCCCCCCCCGCTGAGCCGAAGAGGGGCGGAGGAGTGCTGGAGCCCGCGCGATGTCACACACCCCCCTCGATAGACCAGAATTTTTCCTGGCGGAAAATTCGGCTGCGAGTTGCGCTGGTTGAGGCTGCCAGAGCACCCGGCAGGAGCAGCGGGGAACGCGGCCGTAGACCACCCAACCTGAAATTTAGAAAAGAAGGAGCATAATAAACTAAGTAGGAAATAAAATACGAGTTTAGGATAGTGAAGCTACCTATATAGGATGTAGAAACGTGCTGAGGCGAACCACACAAAAGCAAAACAAGTGTAAAAGTATCTAAGAATGGAAAACAAATGGTTTCAAAGATGCGGAAGTAATAAAATAACTATTGATGAATAAGTATGTATAACTAAATGAGCAGCGACGCGTGAACAAAAGGTGTGCGAGCCGTCGACAGAGATAAGCGAATTACGTAATCAACATCGTTAGCAGATGCTATTGAAATGAAATATCGAATGACTCACAGAATTGAACGTGTATACTTGATTCAAGTGGGTACGACACTTTTACCACCACACCATAGGAAGAAAAAAAAAATTTTTTTTTTTAGAAGAAATGTAGAAACGACTTAGTTTTGTTTACAAAGTTATAAGATTATACAATTATTGTTTATAGTTTATTTGTTTTATATCTTTAATATGCCATTCACCCAGCGGTTTATCCGACATATCAGCAAGTTTGTAAACTAAAGGTGATTTTTTTGACACAATTTTGCATTTCATAAATTTAGGAGCTAGTTTTTTACAGAAATATTTATCTTTGTCGCTCAAATAGAATGTTCGTCTCCAAACAATATCGCCTACATTGAATTCTGCCGGTTTACGGCGAAGATTGTAAGAAGTGCAGTTACGCTGATGAGCGGATAGCAAAGCCGCCTGTACCTTTTCAAAGATAGAAGATAGGTAACCAAGCGATTCCGCGTAACTGTCACGCGGCTCATGTACCAAGTTGGGATCTGAATCACAGTCGATATGGCGCGATCCACGTGTTGATAACATGTGGATCGCGCCATATCGACTAACTCGCGACCGTAAACAAGAATTGACGGTGAGAAACCGGTTACTTCATTCATAGCACAATTCAATGCGAATTGAATTTTAGAAATTAATGTATCCCAAATTCTTTGGTCGTTAATAATAAATGTAGAAATAGCTGTAATTATAGTTTTGTTATAGCGTTCGACGGTATTAACCTGAGGGGTATAAAATGGAGTACATTTGGAATTTTGTATTTCGATATTAAGTTTTTAAATTGTGTGCTAATGAATTGTTTACCGTTATCAGTTAAGACAGTTGAAGGAATACCATGTACTAAGAAAACATTATCCTCCAAAATTTTTGTTATTATTTCGGGTGTGGCACGTTTTATAGGGAAGAGTAAACAATATTTAGAGAAACAACAACAGACCACAAAAATAAAAGTGTTTTGTTTTTTGGTAGGAGGCAATGGACCAATTAAATCGCAACTTATCATTTGGAAGGGTTTGAGACAAGACTTAGGTCGACCCATATGGCCTAAAGCAGTCTTTCCCAAAGTGGGCGATAACGCCCCCTTGTGGGCGCTGGAGGCTTTAAGGGGGGCGGTAACGGGCCCAGAATAAAGTTGGGGGGCGCTGATGTGATTTAAGCAATGAGTGATTTATAACTTCAGCTATTTCATATTTTAAATTTCACTGAAATTAAAATCCTCTTACTACACAACATCCATTTATTAGTTCATATTTATATCCTTTTTTATTGTACAAATATAAACTAAAAATGTAATTAATATTTATTATTTTCATGCGTTCACAACGCTATTTATATCGTTAAAGGAATCAAACACTGAAAAAATTTCGTGTTTTAAAGTTTCGCAGGTGAGGTCTCCACTTCCAATACTCTTTATTATTGTAAAATTGTATTATTATTGCTATTTTTTTTATTTAAAATTAACAATGTTGATTATTGTTATTTTTTATAAAAGATACTCTAATGTACTGGTGTATGTATTATTATTGCTCTCTCGTTTAGAATATAGGTTGAATTAAACTACAGGCAAGACAAATATGTGATTCAGGTTTTTATGGTGAAAAAAAATGGGGGGCGCTACAAAAAAACTGATTTTTTAAAGTGGGCGTTTGACAAAATAAGTTTGGGAACCTCTGGCCTAAAGTGACATGATTCTGGTGTTTGTGAGCGATGCAATCATCACACGAATTTACCGCCTTGACAACGTCCGAGTACATGCCTGGCTAATAGTAGTTAAGAGCGACACGCTTATATGTTTTGAATATACCGAGATGACCAGCTGTGGGCAGAGAATGATTTTGTTTAATGACATCTGATCTTTCTTCAGATGGCACAACTTCCTTCCATTGAAACTCTCTAGTAAGAGGATTAAGACTTTTTTTGAAACGGTATAATTTATTATTAATTACTTGATAGTCCACAAAAGAGGATGGGGATTGGGAACAACCATTAAAAATATTTAAGTACCACGAATCATTTGTAGTCATAGTGTTAGTAAAAATTTGAGAATTACACTCAGTAGACAAGACATTTGGAGAACGGAAAAGAAAATCTGGCACGACGTTATCAGAACCACGACGATGCCTTATTTCAAAGTTATATGAGGAAAGACGAACTCCCCATCTGGCTAGTCGGCCAGTAGGATTATTGAGTGTAAGGAACCACTTGAGCGCGGCGTGATCGGTGTAAACAATAAATTTTTTCCCATTTTCTACATAGCAACGCCAGTGCTCGATGGCGGACAAAACAGCCAGAGCTTCACGCTCGGTAGCACTATAGTTTCTTTCTTGATCCGTAAGGGATTTACTATAGTAAGCTATGACTTTTTCCTCCCCCTTCAAGACCTGACAGAGAACAGCACCAATGCCATAGTCACTACTATCGGCATGAATTTCAAAAGGCTGTGTGTAATCTGGACGAGACAACACAGAAGAAGAACCCAAACATTCCTTTAATTTTTTAAAAGCTAGATCTGCCTCAGGTGACCAACTGAATGCAGGAGACTTTTTACCGTTAGAGGTTAGTTTATTTAAGGGAGTAGCCAACTCACTAAAATTAGGTATAAATCTTCTATACCACGACGCCGCACCAAGAAAACGGCGGACTTCCTTTTTGTTAGTAGGAGTAGGATAGTTTGTTATTGATTCTACTTTTTCCGGATCGGCGTGAAGACCCTTCGAGTCAACAATGTAACCCAAGTATTTTAGTTTTTTTCTAAAGAATTTACATTTGTCAAGATTGATAGTTAGGTTAGCGTACTTTAATTTGTTATAGATTTTATTTAAGAGTGAAATATGGTCTTCGAACGACTCTGAAATGCAAATAATGTCGTCAACAAAACAGAACACTCTGTTTTCGAACTCTGGACCATAAAATAGAATGTCTGCCAAACGCTGCTGAGTCGCAGGTGCGTTAGTCAGCCCAAATGCCATTGATTTAAAATGAAAAGTACCTCTAGAAGGAACGTTGAAGGCCGTCTTGAAACGATCTTCTTCTTTTATTAAAGTCTGCCAAAAACATTTAGATATATCGAAACTAGAAAGATATTTTGCATCCCTTAAGTTGTCTAAAATTTCTGAAACATACGATAAATTATAGGCATCTTTTTTTGTTACAGAATTTAATTTACGACTGTCAAGACAGAAACGCATTTCGCCATTCTTTTTAGGAGTTAAAATTACAGGATTAGACCAAGGACTTTCAGAAGGTTCGATCACATCTTCTTTAAGCATTTCGTCGACGAGATTTACCAAAATGCGTTGCTTCTCGGGAGACATACGATAGTAACGCTGCCGAATTGGAGGACTACCCCACGGGTCGATCGAATGAGTAATAAGAGAAGTACGACCCAGACCCCGCTTTTGATAAGAAATGTCGGTAAATTTAGAAATAATATTCTCAGCGGTAGCTCTCTGCTCGTCTGTTAAATGGTCGAAGGAAACCAAATTACCTTCGATGTTGGGTTGTAACTCCGTAATGCCAGAATCGAGTTTAGTAGGAAGCGAGACAAAATCTAAGTGATTCGGAAACAAGCCAAAACCTCTCCAAAAATCCATACCCAAAATCAATGAATTTTTAATCTCAGGTACGATGTGAGTAACAAGGGAAACAATTTTATTTTGAAATTTAAAAGGCAGTAACACAGAACCGAGTGATAAATATTTTTCACCACCAGCAGCGGTAAATTCCAAGGGCTGAGAGGTATCAAGTTTTAAGTCATTTAAGAAAACTTTGTGAGAATTGTTCCCAAGAATGGTAGCACAAGACCCAGAATCTAGAAGACCAATAGTATTTTTCCCATTTAATACAACCGGAATATAAGGAGTATGATTTAGTGAGGTATCGATTTAGGAAAGTTTATGTGAATTAAAAAAAAAACAGATATAGTGAAGCCAATCATGCCATTCGGATTTACTTGTTTTATTAGCTGACTTCTTATTTCCCCAATCGAAACTTACAAGTTTTTTGGAACATTATTATTATTTTTACAATAAGGGCAATCGACAACCCTAAAGCCTTTCAAACCACATTTAAAACAAATCAAATAGTGCGGCTGACGACAATTATTTAAAGAATGCGAGTCAGTTCTGCATCTCGGACAGTATTGTTTAGGGCTAGGAGCCAACGAGTTAGCGACCGCACTAATTTGACGACTTTTAGTAAAATTATTAGAAGACGAGGGTACCTCATAATTTTTAGAATAATTTTTAGAATAATTATTTTTAGTATAAGGATTGTTGCCAGGTAAATTTTTATTTAAGTTAGCAGAAGTAGAATAGTTGTAAGCAAACTCAGGTGCCAAAGTTTCGGTGGTAACCCTAGGTGGTTCAGAAAATTCCCTACTACGGCTGTCATATTTCTCAAAATTCCTACAGACACTAATTAAAGAAGGAATGTCTACAACATTAGATGTTAGAAGAGAATTTGTGTAGCAAGGCCGAATATTATTTAATAATATTTCTAGCTTTTCCGACTCACTAATCGGCGTATCCAAACGAGAAAATAACCCTTGCATTTTTGCCACATATAAAGTTATGTTCTCGTTTACGCCTTGAGAACGTAGTCTTATTTCCGATAATAATTTATAGTCGTAGTTATGCGGACTAAAGTCACGCTTAAGAAATTGACAAAGTTCACTCCAAGACCCGACACTATCCTTAATCGACCGATACCAATGCAAAGCATCGTCTGAAAATATTTCGAAAGCAAAAGAAAGTATTTTACTATCCGGTATATTCCTACAGGACATGAATTCGTTCACCTTCTGAATGAAGGCACGCACACAGGTTTTGCCATTATATTTAAATTTAGTAAGATCAGAAAATAATTTACGCTCGTAAAGTAACGCCTCGGTGGAAAGATCGCGAACATTCTGTGGCTCGACTCCGCCCGACACTACAGATTTAGGGGAAGATAATGAGGAGATAATTTTATAGTTAGCGTGAAACTCGTCCCAAACCGATTTAAGTTGTTTAAGATCGGATAATAAGGAGTCATCAATACGAGATAATCTATGAAAAACGTGATTCAGAATAGATTACGTTCTAGAAAATAATTTTTTATCGAAATTAGCCTGTAAAACTTTAACGTTATTAGAAACCCGGAATAAAGAATTCCTAGCCGCGGAAATATCCTCTACTGGCGTGAATTTAGAAGCCAAGATATCCTCAGAAGGAGAATCAAGGGAAAGTTTAGAAATAAGTTGACGTAATTCCTCCACCGTGGTCTCAGAAATATCACCACCTCTGATCTTAACCTCATATTCGAGCTCAACTTTGTTTAATAAGGAAAATTTAATAGGGTAAGACATTCTCAAAGCGACACAGTGCAGCAGTACACAACTTAGAAAAAAAAAATGCAGAAAGAAAAAATAAAAATTTCGTTCAAAAGGTATAGAAGAATATAAGCAGAAGTTTTATAAGGTTAGGTTATTATATCAGTCAGCAAGCTACGAAGTACAAAGCCGGCAACGCCCTGCCACGTGCGGAGACCGGTTATGGACTATAGAACCGCGTGCGCGTGAGCAAAAGATTTAGCAATAACGATAAATAGATTTTTGCACTGAACAGAATCGATGTAGGCAAGTAATTTAAACGAAAATAAGATTAATAAACACAAGTACGTACCTTTTCAACGAAACACACAAGTTATTTACACAAAAAACAGTAAATAGCAATATTTAGGGCTTAGACCTCACCAGACCTAGTGCCTAGCCTATTTAATCGGGCGCCACTGTACCGTTTTGGTTAGTAAAACCTAGATTTAGGATCTAGGAGGATAGATGAGATAAAAGAAAGACTAGATATTGGCAAATGAGATAGGTATAATGAACAACTATTACATTAAATTAGTTACAAAGATTCACAAGAACACTAGGTACAGATTAGGTAGTCAGGGTCGTGAGTTAGATTGATCCGTTGAGTAGCCCTTCTAGGTAGAAGAACTACTTAGCTTGAGATGCAGCCGAAGAAAAGAGGGCACGAGCGCCGGCCGCCGCGCCTTACATATGGGCATGCCCCCCCCCCCCCCCCGCTGCACCGAAGAGGGGCGGAGGAGTGCTGGAGCCCGCGCGATGTCACAACTTGTTCGAGTCACTCGCACTATGTGAACTCGGCTTAATACTGCCATCAATTTTATTACGTGTGCGTTTAATTCGCGTGTACAAGTCTTCAAATGAATCTAAACAAGCGTAATCTGGTTCCTCGTTAGGTTTTAACAACAATTTTCTTTTATTTATTTCATCTACAATAGATGCAAATCTTTCCCGCCAGTCATCGATTATTTCTGATTCCGACATAAAGGTTTCATTTGTTCTCGACGAAGAATCGTAAGAAACAATTTTTTTAGACATATTATACAAGCGATTAATACGTTGAAATAACGTGTCTCTCTTTTTAATTAATAAAATTAACATAACTTCAGTATCTCCTGATTTTTCTGTCATGATTCCGTGCGATGCAAAAATTAATCAAAATAAAAGTGGGTAGATATGCGGTGCGTGGTGCAGTGCGTAGCGGAAAGAATTATTTGTTAAATGCAGCGAATGAACGGATTATAACCAACAATAGGTTAAATCAATTTATGTTAACTTTATAAAATGAATTAACTTATGATACTGTAATAAACAGCATGAAATGCGAAAATGGGCGGCGGCCATACAAAATGGTGTCGATAGAAAAAAATGCGTTTTATGCGTAAAAACGTGAAATAAGTGTAAATAAATATGCTGGAATAATATCCGGGCTCTGAAAGGACCAACTTTATGGTAGGGACGTGTAAATAGTCCCTACGGGGGGTGTGATTGCTCACTGAAAATAAAATACCTAAAGGTTACCTAAAGGTATCTCACAGCGTTTGTAAAGGGAAGTGAGAACTGCTTTCAATTTACCAATGTGAAGGCTAGCACTGACCTGGAATCTTGTCTTCGTCCCCGAATACTCCCAGGATCTGCTGCAGGCACTTCTGGAACCTTCGGAGGTGTGGGTCGGTTAGCACGCGGTCAGCGTCACACAAAAGTCTATAGTTCACGAAAAAATGAGTCCTCACTAACGCCAGTTTACAAAAAGAAATGAGGACGAACCCCACAGCGTCGGACGGGCGGCGTATCCCAAAATTGGGAATAACAAGAAAAATGTGCAAACGGGAAGCACACTGCGGCGATTGGCACAAGTGCCGTGCGGAGAACAAGCGAAGACTGGAGACTGATGGATGGCTTCTCCGAGAAGCCTTCTAAGAGAGTGACCACAACTGTCACTCCTAGTGCCATCTCTCGGTTTCATCGAGAACTCCAACAAAACCAGAGGCCAGCACAGCACACATAGTAATTGAAAGCAGTGATAAAATTATGATCCGCTATTAATTAGCGTAACTAATGTTTATAAAAAAAACAGAGAGCGCTAGCGCGCCACCAGAGTAGGTGAGATAAAAATGATTTGTATTATAATGAAAATTGATGTTTAGTATTATTTTAGTACGAGGCAAATTCCCTCACTATTAGGAAACGAAAGAATAAAAATTTCTCCTTACATCCGCTCTCTGCACATTGATAAGTGACCCCAGCTACGGGGTGTTTATTCATTGTAACGTAAGATCTACGAGACTAAATACCTACTCCACAAACGATGATAGTGCCTTATTCATCAAACATCATCAATTGAAAAAATATGAAAAATGCACAACTTGCACTGCCGTGGCGTGGCACACATAAGATAGGACATCGCTGCCACGGTAAAGATTTATACAGTATTGTATCTTCATACAAACGGTCGGAACGCAAGTCATACCTACGGGCCTCCAAGGTCAGCATACACTTGTTCCGTGACTCGTCATACAAACAGTCGTGGTTGGGTTGGGCCGCAGTGGCGAACGAACGGTGTGTTGAAAGCAGTACGGTACCTACTAGCACGTAATTTGTTTCATTTTTATTATGTTAGATTTCCTTTTTTCCACAAATTAAAATACCTGAACTTAATAATAAATTAGTGGGTAAGGTGGAAGTTAGTGCCACAAGTGACCTATCTTATCTACCTACGCCCTACGCTCGCGATAAAAAAACTACTTAGTAGCTAGGCTTACATATATTAGTTTTGAAGTAGAATATCATTAAAAGTTATTATAATGTTACCTACCTTTCTAGTAAGATTAACGTTAAGTAGGTACTTACCTACCAATAATTTATTTTAGATTTTGTAAGATTTTGTTTTAGATTTTGATTGCTGTAGGTAGCACACGTGATGATATGGTTGATGTTAAGTAATAGCCGCAGCATTTCGATATCGGATGGGTGAGCAAAAAATTTTTATTTCGGGTTGATCCGTGCTGTATAAAGTAGGGATTGCAATCCGGCCTCATTTTCAATCTGACCGGATTGAACAAACTAGAATAACTTAATTTTAATTTTTAACCTACTTCCGAGAAGGATTTTTTTATTAATGTTGACTGATTGTCAGAATGCGGATTTGTAATACATTAAAATTTAATAATAAAGCCTTTCGTACTTCTCAGTCGAGGCGGAAATATTTTTCGGTCGCAAATTTATAAGTATGCATGTGTGTGTGTTTTTTTTATTAAATCAAATAAAACTAAAAAACAAAAAACATAACATGTATTTTTATTTAACGCTTCCTTTTTCATTCACAAAAGTGTAGGCGGGCAGCCCTAGGGCACGCGTAGCGTAGGTATATTTTTCAAGGACATAATCCACTAAGACAGTTCATTGTCTTAGTGGATTGTTCTATCAATGGCTTTGTCTGAACGAAGGCAATCATTGTCTTAGTGGATTGTGCTGTCAATGGCTTCACCTGAATGTAGATAATGAATTACCTAAGTGGATTGTCATGTAAATGGATTCGTCGGAATGAAGGTATTCATCGTCCAAATTAATTGTTAATGACTTCGTCAGAACGAGGACAATCATTTTCTTAGTGGATTGACCTGTCAATGGTTTCGTCTGAATCAAAAAATGAAATATCTTTGAGGATTGTTCTGTCAATGGCTTCCTCTAAGTGAAGATAATGAATTATCTCAGTATGTACTGCCCTGTCAATAAATTCGTATGAGTAAAGACAATCATTGTCTTTGTGGATTGTCCTGTCAATGGCTTTGTCTAATTGTAGACAATCCACTGAGACAATAAATTCCCACAGCGGGTGGTCCAGTCAATGGCTTTGTCTGAATGAAGAAAATTCACTGTTTCACTGTCATTTTTTTCTGAGGACAACCCTCTGCAGTGGAATCATTCATAAGAAGCCATTGAAAGATATTTTTTTAAAATTCGAATTGCGTAGTGTCCTTTATGGAAATGGCCCATTTCATACGATTGTCTTGATCATTATTCTGAGGACAATCCACTGGAATGGTTCGTTTTTTTATTTATACGAAGCCATCGACAGGAAAATCTACTAAGACAATGAATTACCTTAGTGGCCACTGCAGTGGATAGTCCTCACGAAAATGATTACAGTGTATAGTCTTCATTCAGACTAAGCCATTGACAGGACAATCCACTAAGACAATGAATTATCTTAGTGGCCACTGCAGTGGATTGTCCTCATGAAAATGATTACAGTGTTTGTCTTTATTCAGATAAACCCATTGACAGGGTAATCCACTGATATAATTTATTGTCTTAGTGGATTGTCTTCATTCAGACGCCCGCACATAGATCGCGGTGTGTTAGAGAGCGGGACAAAAATGTTTTGAAACACTTAATATTAAATACAAAGCAAACCTTATCCTATGGAACTTCTTTGCAAAATGGTGCCGTTTTTCCATATTATCACCATCCATTGTTTGTGTGGATAAATCGTTATTAACGATAAGACTGCCCATTTTACTTTTTTTTTTGTATGTACATTTTAACTTTTATTATTTTTTGGTATACTTAAGTACTTACTGATTATGATGGATTCCAAAAAATAGTTTTGTTTTTTTCTTATTTTTTAAATGAAAATCGTTGACCCACAGAAAAATCATAATCATAATCGACATGGGAAATGATAATTATTTATGACAGAGTAAGTAAAAAATCTCAGAATTTCAATACGAAAAATATTAATAAATCCTTACCAATAAATTGCTTCCTTAATTATTATGTTGGAAGAAATAGATTTTTTTGTAATGTGTATCTGAATGAATTCGTCTGAATGAAGACAATCCACTGTCATCATTATCTTGAGGCCAATCTATTGCAATGAATTATTTTTATTCATACAATTCAAACATTTTAGTAACGCAATTTATTGGTTAGGTAGGTTTACATTTCTATTTTTCGGTTTGAAATTCTGACATTTTCTCCGACGAAACTAATCATTATTTCTTATGTCGCTTATGACTATCATTTTCTCTGTGGGTCATCGACAGTAAAGAACATACTTCTTTCTCGCTCTTGCCTCGTGTCGCCGTCGCACAGTGGTTTGAGAATCAGCCTGCACGTGCATAAAAATTAAAGTGTGGTTTTGGTTTTGATTCTTTGCTGATTATAAGTTTCATATAAGTTTGACTACTATAGCGCTTATTATAAGTTACGAGAAAAAAATCTATTTTTTGTATGGAACCAACCATAAGTAACACTTTGTTATACACCAAAAAATTATAATTGTAAATATATGTACATAGAAAAGTATACATATAAAATGTATCTTTTCTGTATCTTTTTATAGAAGTCATAGACAAGGTCTATGACTTCAAGGTTCAAAATTGTCATGAAAACATGAAATAATGAATTTGAATATAAATATAAGTCGCAACTCATATAAATCAATCTACTCACCAAATGGATAAATTAGGATATTTATCGGGTATTTACCCAATCTACTGAGTAAATATTCAAATGGGTTGATTGAGTATTTATGCAATTCCCATCACTAGCTGTTACGCGGCGCAACTTGCGTCCCGTCTGTTACGGCCCTTAGGGTCGAAACAAACGAGACGCAAGTTGCGTCGCGTAACAGCGCAAGTTGCGCCGCGCAACTCGCGCTCCGTGTGGCCGCTCTACCCGCGCAAGATGCGCTAAATACATAATGTCGCACACAGATTATTTGGTCAGTTTAGCTGGCCAAAAGACAGTATTGTCTTAGTTGATTGTCATGTCAATGACTTCGTCTGAATGACGACAATCACTATCTTAGTGTATTTTCCTGTCAATGGCTTCGTTTGAATGAAGACCATGAATTGTCTTAGAGGATTGTCATGACAATGGAAATGTCTGAATAAAAACAATCACTGTCTTAGTGGATTCCACTAAGACACTGATTGACTTAGACTATGATTGTATTCATTCAGACGAAACCATTAACAGGACCATCCACTAAGACAGTTCATTGTCTTAGTGGATTGTCCTGTCAGTGGTTTTGTCTGAATGAAGGCAATAATTGTCTAAGTGGAGTGTCCTGTCAATGTCTTCGCCTGAATGAAGATACTTAATTGCCTAAGTGGATTTTCATGTAAATGGATTCGTTGGAATGAAGGCAATCACCGTCCAAATGAATTATCCTGTTAATGACTTCGTCAGAACAAGTAAAATCATTGTCTTAGTTGATTGACTGGTCAATGGTTTCGTCTGAATAAAAACAATGAAGTATCTTTGTAGATTGTTTTGTCTGTGGCTTCGTCTTAGTGAAGACAATAAATTATCTCAGTATATACTCTCCTGTCAATGGGGTTGTATAAGTAAAGGCAATCATTGTCTTCGTGGATTGTCCTGTCAATGGCACTGTCTAATTTTAGACAGTCCACTAAGAAAATGAATTCCCACAGTGGTTTTTCCAGTCAATGGCTTTGTCTGAATGAAGAAAATCCACTGTAATTTTTTTCTGAGTACGAAATTCCACTGTCTTTTTTTTTTCAGACGTCCGCTTAGAGATGGTGTATTAGAGAGCGGGACAAAAATGTTTTGAAAGACTTATTTTTAAATACAAAACAGGCGTTGTCCTATGGAAATTCTAGCAAAATGGTGCCGTTTTTCCATATTCTCTCCATCCATCGTTTGTGTGGAAGAAATCGTTTTAGCGATAAGACCACCCATTTTACTTTTTTTGTATGTACATTTTACCTTTTATTATTTTTTGGTATAAAATAAAGTATTACTTACGATGATTATGCTGGGTTCCATAAAAAAGTAGCTTTTATTATAAATGAAAATCGTTGACCCACAGAGAAAACGATAATCGTAATCGACATGGGAAATGATAATTGTTTATGACAGAGGAAATGAGAAAATCTCAAAATTTAAATTCAAAAAATATAAATTTACTTATCTATACCAATAAATTGCTTACTTAATTATTATGTTGGGCTCTATACAAAAAAAAATGATTTTTTATAATGATTATCAAAGTGAATTCATCTGAATGAAGACAATCCACTGTCATCATTATCTTGAGGATAGTCTAAGCAAAAGCAAAGCAAAAAACACTTTATTGCACCAAAACACATGAAATTTACATTTAAATACATAGGTAAATCAGATGTACAATAGGCGGCCTTATCGCCAAGGCAATCTCTTACAGGCTACCTTTGGGTGACAGGATTAGGAAGTAAAAATAATAATAAATAAGTGGTGCAATAGTGAAAATTAACTAACTTTAATTATATTGTGATATCAAACAGTAAAAAATATATACATATATAAAGGATAAGTAAGATAACTTATTTAGGATATAAATAAATAAAAATAGTAATAAATATTGATTCTTAATACGTAATATATAAGTATATATACACATATATATATATTCATACAAACATCAATACATATCTACATAAAACTACTAACAATATAAAATACATGTCATACACATAACACAACACACAACGGAAATAAGAACGAGGATAATGATGATATTATTTAAGTTACTGTATAGTTGAATTAATCTACTGCAATGGATTATCTTCATTCATACTACATTCATACAAAGCCATTTTAGTAACGCAATTTATTGGTTAGGTAGGTTTACATTTACATTTTTCGGTTCGAAATGCTGAGAGTTTCTCTCTTATGTCGATTATGACTATAATTTTCTCTGTGGGTCAACGACTTTAAAGAACATATATCTTTCTCGCTCTTGCCTCGTGTAGCCGCCGCACAGTGGTTTGAGAATCAGGCTGCACATACATAGAAATTAAAGTGTGGTTTTTGTTTTGATTCTTTGCTGATCATATTCATATATTAAAAGCAACAGCTTTTATATAAGTGTGACTACCATATTATAAGTTACGAGAAAAAAGAACAATTTCTTTTTATAGAACCTAACATATTAAGTAACACTTTATTGCATACCAAAAATTTATAATAGTTAAAATGTACATAGAAAAAATGTATCTTTTCTAAGATCTTTTGATAGAAGTCATAGACAAGGTCTGCTTTGCATATAAAAAATAATTCGAAACATTTTTGTCCAGCTTTCTAACACTTTACCACCTCTGTGCGAGTCCGTGCGAGCACGCGTAAGTGCCGGACCAGACGGGACGCTAGTTGCGTCGCGCAACTTGCGTCGCGTTACGCACTTACATAGCATTTCATACAATTTCTACCAATTGTTCACACGACGCGCAAGTTGCGTCTCAACGCAACTTGCGCTGCGTTACGCGTGTTCGCACGCGCCTGCACAGAGGTCGCGTAGTGTTAGAAAGCGGGACAAAAATGTTTTGAAAAACTTATTTTTGAAATACAAAACCGACCTTATCTCTGGGACTTGTCTTTTAAAAATGGTGGCATTTTACCATATTCTCTCCATACATCGGTTGTCTGGAAGAAATTTGCTTTTAGCGATCTGACCGCCTATGCTACATTTTAACTATTTTTATTTTTTGGTCTACAATAAAGTATTGCTTACTAATTATGTTGGATACAGTACATTTTTTTTTTCTCGTAATTTATAATAAGCACCATGGAAGTTTAACTTGTATAAAAGTTGAATGAGGTATTCCACTCAGGGCACCCGTTTGAATGGCATCTGCGCGAATGAAACCTAGTCTATTCCACGAAGAGCACCTATTTTTGACTACGAAGTGTACCTATACATCAGCAGCCTAGTGCTGGGATTTAAATATTTTAATTTTTATCTATATATATATAAAAGGGAAAATTACTCACTCACTCACTCACTCATCACGAAATCTCGAAAACTACCTAGCCAATGAAGATGAAATTTGGCAGGAGGGTAGAGTGTAACTAGGAGACGTCCACTAAGAAAGAATTTTTTGAAATTCCGTCCCTAAGGGGGTGAAATAGGGTTTGCCAGTTTGTATGGAACTTCGTTATTTTCAAAGTGAGACACAGGACATTTTTAATTTATTTTAGTAGTTAGAAAAAAATAATAATGCATTTATTAGATTTTGAAAATCACATCCCTAAAGGGGTGAAATAGGGGTTGTAATTTATATGAATCTTCGTCATTTTTGAAGCGAGACATGACATTTTTGAATTAGTGGTCAATAAAAAATAACAATACAGAAATTATATTTTAAAAATTTGCATCCCCTGGGGTGCTTTAGGGGTTGCAAATTAATATTATTATGAAACTTCATTTTTTGAGTGAGTTAGCAAATGACGGAACGGGAACGGGACGTAAAAAACCAATTAAAGATCCTATTAGAATCATTTTCGACATCTAAGCGGACGAAGTCGCGGGTTACAGCTAGTTATGAATAAAAGCAATATAATTCACTAAAACGTTAATTAATTACGCATACATTCAGACATATTAACACGTCTTTATAACATTCGGGATAAACAGAGCCCCAGGCCATCAGAACAAAGGCCATACGAATTACGCATATGTACTTCGTACAAAAGAATTGTGACTAGGTGTCATTTAAAGAAAAATTCAATAATATATTAGTACCTACATTCTATTCATAACGAGTAAAAAAATTGGCATTTTGCATCTGCTGTGCTCTTCTTGGACAAAAATGTAAAAATAAAAAGTCCATGAAAAGCACCTGCGAATATTAGGTGTCCTATGTGGAATGGTCTAGGTGCCATTCAGATAGGTGGCCTTAGTGGAATACATCAGTTAAATCAGTAAAGGATTCAAACAAAAACCAAAATTTCATTTTTATGTGTACGCAATCCGATTTCCAAACCACTGTGTGGCCGAGGCAAAAGCGAGAAAGAAGTAAAGCGGTTTTTACACTATCCAATTTTAAGAGTGAACTAGTCGATACTTTTTCTATACAAATTTCGGAGGGGATTTCGTTTACTGTTTGACACATACAGTACATGCAAAGTTTAACATGATATCGTTTTGTCTCATTATACATTTTGTCTGTACAGATACAGAATAGTAAAATAATTATAAAAGCCATTAAAAAGTTATGAACCATCAAATATTCGTTACTTTTGCTTATTTTTACGCAAATCATCATCAGTCATCTTTGGTGCGATTTTTCAAACGTGGAGTCGCTAAACGACAGGTTATTTGTATGAAAAAAGCAATCGTTTAGGCAACTCCGCTTTTCAAAAATGGCATAAGATTTAGGATGCGAGTAAAGATTGTGTAATCACCAGCTATTCTAACTTTACTTACAATGCGACACATATAAGTTGAACAAAAATGGCGGTTTTCAAAGCATTTTTGTACAAATTCTCTACACGTAAATTGAACTAAAATGGCCGTCGTCGGCGCATAATTTGTACTTGCGCCGATAACCACCATTTTGGTTCAACCTACGTGCCGAGAATTTTTACAAAAATGCTTTGAAGTCCGCCATTTTTGTTGAACTTTTTTGTGTCGCATCGTACCATCCTACCTAGTCAGGATGCTAAGTAGAGTTCCTTAAAATCGGATAGTGTAATAACACCTTAAGTATGTTCATGTCGTTGGCTGCGTGTCGGCTTGTGCAACTCAAAAGAATCAAAGAAGCACCGCCTTCTTTTTCCGATTGCCGCCCTCGAATACTAGAAGAGGTCAAAGCCGCCGCTGGCATAAAGTAGACACAGACAGATTCATACGGTACAAATGCGACAGTAGACATAGAAAATTGCAATGAGTACATTTACACAGCAAAACATTTTTATCCAAGTGCACCAAAAGAAGGGTTATGTGTTTCAAGTGTAATTATATATTTTTAAGCATCCCCTTCAGCTTAAATGGCTTGATTAAAAGTACTAAAATTAATTTTTTCATAAGGTGAGGTTTTCGTAGACTCCAGTAGGCGGCTGAGGTGCAAGGCGATCTGCGAGATGCCCCAGTTAATTACCTATTCAGAGTGACGGGGGAGCGGGAAGCGCGGAATGAAAGCAGAATGATGAGGAACGTAGATTTTATCATTTTCTTGGTATAAATCTTAACCTTTTGTGTGTGGCTGTACCGGATCCAGGTATAAATAAATTGTTTTACTATTGTGTCTAGTTTTTGCAACACACAAAATATTAAATAACTAATTTCAGAACTTTATGACTTTGCACATTCAATCTACTTAGTACTTCACCAGTATATCTTTAAATATTAATACTATCTGTAGTCCACAGGCCACAGTTTTACCCATGTGGTCAATTTTTTTACTATTTTTAGGCTTCCGAACAAAAAATTAAAAAACGAAATCCTTACAAGATCACTCGGACAGACGGACGAACAGACAGATGCAAGTCGTGCATCTGTCTGTCCGTCCGTCTGTCACATCCAATTTGTTCTAAATCTTCTGGACCAAATCGGTGAAACTTGGTAGAATGGTGTAATCCTATGACCCAAGCACAGATGTGTAAAGTAAATTTTTTAAAGGGTCATTTTCGAGGAAGGATTTAGGAAATTAAAAAAAAGTTCATTTATCAAATGAAAGGACTCCTTATGAGGATCTCAATTATATTTTCGTTATTATTATTAAATAAATAGTTTTGTTTATATTTATAATAAAGACCTTGATCTCCGAAACTACTGAGTCTACAATTTTGAAAAAAAGTACAAAATATAGTTCATTGCTTGTAGATTACAAAAAATTATGATATTGTACGGAACCACGCGTGTTCAACTCGCACTTACCCGGTTTTTAGGGTTCCATTGTAAACAAGGAACCCTTACAGTTTCGTCATGTCTATCTGTCTGTCTGATTTTAAAAATATTGTGAGCTTGTCAACATTATTTTTTTAATACGAAATCCGTTTTTGAAACATTTGGTTTTATTATGCAAATTTTTATTAGAGTCACCCACACTTGCAAATTTTGTCCTCTATCTATTACACGGTTATATATGGACATGTGAAAAAATTTACAGTAGTTGTTTATAATTATAACGAAGTTTGAAGGAAAAAAATATCAGAGCTAAGTAGGGTTTACAAATTAAAAAGTTATAAGCGACCAACTTATAAAATGTACTCGGAAAAGTTCATACAAATTCAATAAAAAGTACCAGACGGACAGCGGAGTCTTAGTAATAGGGTCCCTATTTTAGTAATAGGGACCCTATTACTAAGACTTCGCTGTCCGTCTGTCCGTCGTCCGTCTGTCTATCTGTCACCAGGCAGATCTTATAAACCGTGTGTGATAGCACGGTACAGATATATACAGTATTGTATCTTCATACAAACGGTCGGAAAGCAAGTCATACCTACGCGCCTCCAAGGTCAGCATACACTTGTTTCGGAACTCGGCGTACAAACAGTCGCGTACAAAAGTTTTATTTTCTGAACAGTACCTAATAATGTATTATCGACCTAGGAAAATACCCAATTGCCGCATCTGTACTGTGTGTACTCTTTGTCCGCGGTATAGCTTCTTTGTCGGCTTTTATAATAGCCGTCCGCGACAGTCGAAAACGAAAGCGGTACTTTTGAACTCTTTGTGCAAACTCCGACACGCGATAAATAGTTTTCTGTTTCGCTCTTGCCTGGCTGTGTGCCTGGTGTCGCCGCGGCGCCGTATGTGTTACTATGGTTACGTTATGGCTCGTTCAGAGTTTCATTTTTCATCTCGCTGTATTAGGTACATAGGTATCTTTTTGCCGCTTATTGCAGATTTCTGATAGGAAATCGACTGGCAATGAACGTTATTAAAAATAGGTAGGTCCCTCTATTATGTACATGCAGTGTGGAAGTTTAATTTTTGACAAATGTTTGAAGAGTTTCGAAAGTTTATTATAGAATTATAGAATTTTTATAGAATTTTTATTATAAATTTTTGGTAGATAAAGTCCAGGCAGTTATGTGTATACCTACCTAGTTCATATTATTACATACTTAGTAGGTAGGCACCTCACTAGGTAGTGAAAGTAATATAAGCATATTTCATTATCATGTGTTTATGGTTATAGTCTTCGAGTATGGTCGAAGGTCCAAGGGCCTCAATCTGTATCACCCCCGCAAGCTTTTCAAAGGACCGGGATGAGCGAGCGAAATGAGCGAAGCGTCTCAGTTTCGAGATTGGCCTTAAATGTTTTTGTCCGGCTGTTCTCGCCTAAAGATCGCATTTCTCAACCGATTCTTGTGAAATTTTGTAAGAAGTTTCAAAAATAATGTGGAACTTTCAGGAAAATCAAAATTTTTGAAATTTTTCAAAATAGCAAAAATCGGGCAAATCTTATTAATATTAAATTTAATAAATTAGCATCTGAACCATTTGGAATTAAAAAAAAACTAATTATACTTTTTTTGTTACCCTTATTAGGACGCAACTTTTTTTTCTGAACCACTTTTTAGTAATAATTAGGTAGGTACTTATCAGCCATCTAGGTTAGGTATTTATAACTTAGTTACTTATGTTTATATATCTTATTTGTGTTTATATTTTGTACTTTTACCTACCTACTATGTTATATTTTAGTTTTTATTAATATAATAGGTATAGTCGTATTTATTCATACGACGCCATTGACAGAAAAATATATTGAGATAATAGGGTGACGACAGGGTGAGAAAAATAAAAGTATGATTGATTACCTGCAAAGATAGGTAGATATAAGTTTGTTGAAATAAAATAACAAAAAGTAAATCATACCATGATTATAATTAGTCCGTGTTTTAGATTATCTAAAAATAATGGACCCATATTTTCAGTTTAGACCCATTCTTAAAGACACGGAGCATCAAATTTCCGGAGTGGGGGCTTGCGACGTCACCGTTAAGTAAAAATCGTACCTCGCCATGATGTCATACGAAATTTTAATGCGCTGTATTTTTTTAACTTTTTGTTTCTCAGAGAAAAGCAAAAATAAGTGTACAATATTTTTTAATAATCTAACCGATGGGCAAAATATATTTTTTCATTCGTCATGCCTATTCATTGTATTCATTCTCCTAAATCCATTAACAGGACAATCCATTTGGACAATGATTGCCTTCATTCAGACAAAGCCATTGACAGGACAATCCACAAGACAATATTATCTTCATTCATACGACGCCGTTGACAGGACAATATGTGACATCGCGCGGGCTCCAGCACTCCTCCGCCTCTCTTCGGCTCAGCGGGGGGGGCCCATGCCCATATATAAGGCGCGGCGGCCGGCGCTCGTCCTCCTTTTTTCTTCGGCTGCATCTCCAGCTAAGTAGTCCTTCTACCTAGAAGGGCTACTCAACGGATCTAGTGCCTATAACTCACGACCCTGACTACCTAATCTGTACCTAGTGTTCTTGTGAATTTTTGTAACTAATGTAATGTTTATTATACCTATCTCATTTGCCAATATCTAGTCTTTCCTTTATCTCATCTATCCTCCTAGATCCTAAATCTAGGTTTTACTAACCTAAACGGTACAAATATACTGAGTCAATCCATTGCCTTCCTTAAGGCGAAGCCATTGAAAGAACAATTCACTACGATACTTCATGGTTTACATTCATATGAAGCCATTGAAAGGATAAGCCACTAAGACAATAATTGTCTTCATTCTGACAAAGCCATTGATAGGACAGCCTTCTTAAACAGTTAATTGTCTTAGTGTAATCCAGTTGGACAGTGATTGTCTTCATTCATACAACGCCATTGACATGACAAACCACTAAGCCAATTTATTGTCTTTATTCAAACGAAGCCATAAACAGGTCAAGCCACTAAGATAATGATTGTCTTAATTCAGACAAAGCCATTGATAAGACAATCCACGTAGATAATGATTATCTTCATTCATACGAAGCCATTGATAGAAAAATCTACTATGACAGTGATTGTCTTCATTCAGACAACGTCATTGACATGGCAATCCACTAAGACAATTCATTGTCTTAGTGGATTGCCTTCATTAAGTCAATGAGTCTTCATTCAAACGAAGCCAATGACGGGATAATCCAATTAGACAATGATTGCCTTCATTCAGACGAAACCATTGACAAGACAACCCACTAAGACAATATTGTCTTTTAGCCACCTAAATTGACCAATAATCTGTGTGCGTCATTATGTACTTAGCGCATCTTGCGCGGGTAAAGCGGCCACACGGAGCGCGAGTTGCGCGGCGCAACTTGCGCTGTTACGCGACGCAACTTGCGTCTCGTTTGTTTCGACCCTAACGCAGCGCAAGTTGCGTTGAGGCGCAACTTGCGCGTCGTGTGAACGATTGGTAGAAATTGTATGAAATGCTGTGTAAGCGCGTAACGCGACGCAAGTTGCGCGACGCAACTTGCGCCCCGTCTGGTCCGGCACTTAAACTTTATTTTTACAAAACCTGAACCAAACACAGAATCACAGACTAGGGAGCAGATACTATACTAGTATCAGACGACCGACTGCCATACATATTTTTGTATGCATAGAGAAGTTATACGTAATCTATGGGGGGGGGGCTAACTTGAATCTGACATTAGGTTTTTTTTTTCAGTTGCATGACTTGTCCCAAGCAATAGAAATTAGCTGTTTTGTTTTTTTTTATACCTTATAAGGTTTATTATTTATACAAAGAAAACAACGAGACTAAAAATGAAATATTTAATTTATGTACGCAACGTAACATATAACAGGCACTTATGCTGTAATTTTTATTTAAAATCTAACGTAGTCCTGTCCGGGAATATCACTCAGTGGGTTCTGCTTTTTCAAATCTGAAACAAAATAAATATTTTATCTTTATTTATTTGTATTTAGTGCCTGGGCAACCGAGTATTGCTCGATGAAATGCACAGGAAAAACCAGATTCTCTGAAAATTAAACCTAGTTAGATAGATTTTTCGGCCCTGAAGCCACCTAAATACTTTATGGACCGTTTCCGTAACAAGTAATTCCATTTTTATATAATGTAATAGCAATGTATAAGCTGCAAGAGCCCAGCTCAATTAATATATTACTAGCTGTTTCTCCCTGCTATGTTTGCATTCACAGGATCAACATACTTTTCAGCAAGAATCTTCCCGAGGACGGGTTTTAATTATAAAACTATATTTTGTTAGAGATAGCTGAGGCAGGGTTTTACTCTGAAGATGTACCTCTTCATCTTTGTACTTATCATATTCGAATACAATGTGTTACGAAAAGGGGAAATCAACCCGAAAGGGGTAAACTTACTAATCAATGTAATCAAATTTTACTATGGGACTGCTTATACAGCTCTATACAGAATTAAATACCTACCCACCGTGCTAACATTTATGGAGCTGCAATTACTTTTTTTGCAATTTTAGGTGGTCTTGTGGTAAAAGCTGTTTACATTGATTATATTAGTACGTTTAATTCCTTTCGGGATGATATCCCCTTTTCGTTACACATTGTATAAGTAAGCTTAGTGGCCCGGCAGGAGTACACATTATTCCCACTTTCGCGTGTTCTGCACTTGGATTGACCACAAGGCCTCACAAGGGGCATAAAATCAAGCTCCACCTGTCAAGTTGTTCCTGGCTTTTATCATTGTATGACAGTCGTCAAGCCATATCAGATGCGTATAGGCAGTCTGAAAAAGATACTTATACGTTAAAAAAACAAATACCCGACTACGGTAGCCATATACGGCTAACAATGTATATATTTTTGAAATGTGCTAATCAAGACCTTTTATTTGACTCAATAAAGAAACAAAAAAAAACATTTACTCTTTTTACATACGTACAAACAGTCACGTCTTTATCCTTATTGGGGCAGACAGAGCACTTTATGTATGTAACATTTGATAAATATATACATTTATGCGTACAAATTGTAGCCTATGTTACCCGGACAATAATGACCAATCGATTGACATATCATTTGTGAAAATTGGACGAGCAAATCGGATGGTATGGGATGGTGGAACTGACATTTGTAGGTACCCATATACATACATACACATAGACTGGTTAAATCATTACACTTCCTCTTAGCTTGCCGTAGCCGGGTAAAAATCTGGCACCAGTGCTGGCCACTTTACACACGTAAAAAACAAACCATTAAATTTACACAAGTTGGAAATTTCCCGTGCAAGTCGTAAAAGCCAAGTACGACTGTTGTGGGTTCTTTTCTTCCAAAGAATGGCGTGACAAGATAGTATAACAAATACGTTAAGAATTTATTAGGTATATTTACTTACAATGTTGATTTTTCGTAAGGTCCCATGGAAAGTTCTATGGAATGTAATGACGTTTTACAATAAGATGAATCGATTTGTTCTTTCCACTGTTGGCTGCTTGTATTTATTTGCTAAAATAATATCATACATGTTATAAACTGTAGTAAATATAAAGGTACTTAAAGATATTGTTTAACATACATATTTTATAAAAGTATGAGTTTCGTATTGTGTAACAATACCATTGGTACTTAACAAATGTTTTTTCATTATTTATGCATTCATTTACAAATGAAAACGGAAATATACATAACAGCAGCAGATTAGCAATCGCTTGTTTATCTTAGAAAAACAAATCATAATATCTTTATTTAATTTTATATATGATGGACATGATTTTCACAAAATGGCGCCATGTTGAAAAAATAGAACAGGGTTTAAAACGGCCACTCTGACTTTTTCACCAGACGATACAGATATGAATTACATCGAAAATCGTAAAATGGCCACATTAGCGAAATAAATATATGTTTCACGAGCGACATTACTTTTCCCAATTCATTTTTTTGACAGTTTCCTTTGCAAATTCTTAAAATGGGTCACAATGCCCGAATTGCTTTTGTGTCAAATAGGAGAATCATAAAAAGTTAGTCACGAGTAACTTTTTACGAAACATCTACGCGTAATGACACTTGAAGTAGAAAATAAATTGTATTCATAACCTATAAACATAAGGATTAAGGCCTTCATAACTTATTGAAGCATTCTCTGGTACTAGAGAATATTTTGTTTAGTTAGCAGAGGGTCTCAGGGCCAAATGGGGTGTAGCCATGGCATCTAGAGGTAAATGCCTAAAAGTGAATTGGTTTATGCAGTCTTATATTGGCGGATTCTTTTAAAGGAAATTGAATTATTTTTACCATCTTATGTCCAATAGTGGTATATAAGCATAATTTTGTCAAAAAGGTTAAAGTTATTTATTACTTAAAACTTGCTTTTTACATTATTCATCGGGGTTTTCCTTTTAAATAATTAAGTACATACAGACATACTTATCATGAATGACTTTATGACCGGTATACAGCAAATAAAATGATTACAAGACAAAGACCATATTTAGTAATACGATGAGGTCATGATCATAACTCATGATAACCCTTCAAAATCCAATCAGCTTATAACAATTCTCCTTAATAACGCTATCTCCTACACTATCCCTGATCGTCCTAACTCACTCCCATACCCATCAACCTTGCCTACAGAAACACATACAAATCACACAAGTACCCTGACACTCACGCTAACTAAACAGCCATAATTTAATTTAGTATTTAGAATAGTGCTTCCGCCTACAATTTAAAATACTTAAACTCAATTAGCACATACAATAAACTAATCTATTAGGCGAAACTTGTAAGTACACCTGCAATTCCTATAAAAAGTATTCCAAGGGAGGAGCCTAGTCACCTGTAGCACAGATCCTCACGGGACCTATTTCAGAGACTAGTCTCTTCACAAAGTCTTCTATGACTTAACAAGACTGCGAAATAGAGATAAGTAATTAGTTACTTGATACCTATCATAATGTAACACTTGTCAATTCTGTGCTATTGTGAAGAAAAAATAAACGTTTATTATTATTATTATAATGATAGGTTGTTAGCACATTGCCTATTTAGAATTCTACGAATAACTACTTATCTACAGTAGTAGTAATAGTTGGTAAATTTTTCTCTCTCTTATCTCTGACTGGCATCTTATGCCAGCCGGGAATAATTCAACTTTAATATTAGACTTTTAAATCAGTGTAAGTTAATGTTAGAAACAAAATGGGTAGGTACTTAAACAAAATTCTATACATAAATATGTATATCAAATATAAATAATTTATTCTGATAAATGTATGTTGTTTTTACTTTAATCTTTGTCTTCAGTCTTGTTTTGTTTCTTATTGTTTATTTCATCTGGGCAAACCCAGCTTGTCATGCAAGTTTAGGATCTCATCAAGTGAACCAAAGGGTTCGCTCAAGACTCCCTGTATTTGCAGGAAATCCTCTCTTGATGATACAAGAATGCTCCAGCAGTGGACGCGTAGCTGCTTCCTTAGCCTTCAAGCAACCTTTGCAAACATCATAAATCATTTACTACTTTTACAATAAATACTTAGAAGACATACTGGTACTTCAGGAGGATATATTTTTCATTTTTTTTTATTTTTTGTTACACTACAAATATTGTTTGAGACTACAATATTTCACTTGGTAGTCATACTACAAGAATACTAATATATGCCTACTACAAATCTTTATTATTATTTAACCTTTATTGAAAGCCAGGTCAAACATACTGCCGAACAGGTCCAGCTGCCTGAGATTTCGGGTCATTATACTTTTGTTGATACTGACATACTGTAAACTAACTTCTGCACACTTAATAGGTACAAGTGTAGTACAAAAGATTTTTGTTTGCCGAATAAAGATTTTCTTTCATTGTTTTCTTTCTTCCTAAATTAAAAGGGTTTAAGTAAACCTAATTGTACAATGTACGTAACCTTTTTATTTATATCACAATCAAAAGGTCTGAGTACTTACGTGCGTGTGCCCTTTAGCGCAATTTGTGACACTCTTTCAATACGTATTTCTATTTCTAACAAGGGCGCATAGCTACAAGACAATATCAAAGTAAATGATTGCAAAACTAATTGAAAACCTATAATGAAAACCATTGAAAACTAATTACGAACTATTGTTATTTACCCTGACATTAATAGGGAGATGTGCCACTGTCATGCCAGTAATAAAAAGAAAACACATTTTATTAAATATCTGCAGGTTTAAAATGGCCACTTTGATGAATTGCTCCGAAATCAATTCATCAGTCATATTCCTCGCAGAACTGCTAGAGATTCTCTAAAAATTGTAAAATGGTCACAAAATCTCCCAATTCCTCTTCAATTCAATTCAAATCGCAATACATATTTGGCGAGAAGGTTGCCGCACGAAATAATTAGAAACCGGTACTTTACCGGTTCATATTTTTGTTCATTTTTATACATTATTTAACGTATTAAAATTGTATTTATGTATATTCAACTATAATATAGCTTAATCAAGTAAAACAAACATCCATTTATCTCAGAATTAAACAGATATTTAATAAAATGTTTTCTTTTTGTTACTGGCAATAAAAAGTATACCATATGACATGACAGTGACACGTCTCCCTATCAATGTCAGGGTAAATAACAATAGTTCGTAACTAGTTTTCAATGGTTTTCATTAAAGGTTTTCAATTAGTTTTGCAATAATTTACTTTGATATTGTCGTGTAGGCTGTAGCTATAGGAAAGTAGAAATGGGAATACGTATTGAAAGATTGACACAAATTGCGCTAAAGGTTACACGCACGTAAGTACTCACACCTTTTGATTGTGATATTTATAAATAGGTTACGTACATTGTACAATTAGATTTACTTAAACCCTCTAATTTAGGAAGTAAGAAAAGAAAGAAAGAAAATCTTTATTCGGCAAACAAAAATCTTATGTACTAGACTTTTTTCGCCAGCAGTGTTTGACCTGGCTTTCAATAAAGGTTAAATAATAATAAAGATTTGTAGTAGGCATATATTATATCAGTATTCTTGTAGTATGACCACCGACTGAAATATTGTAGTCTCAAACAATATTTGTAATGTAACAAAAAATAAAATAAAAAAATCCTTTTAAAGTGCCAGTATGTCTTCTAAGTATTTATTGTATAAGCAATAAATGATTTATGATGTTTGCAGAGGCTGCTTAAAGGCTAAGGAAGCAGCAACGAGTCCACTGCTAGAGCATTCTTGTATCATCAAGAGAGGAATTCCTGCAAATAAAGGGAGTCATGAGCGAACCCTTTGGTTCACTTGATGAGATCCTAAACTTGCATGACAAGCTGGGTTTGCTCAGATAAAATGAACAATAAGAAGCAAATCAAGACTGAAGACAAAGATTAAAGCAAGAAAAACATACATTTATCAGAATAAATCATTTATATTTGTTATATTTATGTATAGAATTTTATTTAAGTCCCTACCCATTTTGTTTTTATTCCAACATTAACTTAGACTGATTTAAAAGTCTAATATTAAAATTTAATTATTCCCGGCTGGCATAAGATGCCAGTCAAAGATAAGAGAGAGAAAAATTTACCAACTGCTACTACTACTGTAGATAAGTAGTTATTCTTAGAATTCTAAATAGGCAATGGGCTAACAACCTATCATAATAATAATAATAATAAACGTTTATTTTCTCTTCACAATAGCACAGAATTGACAAAAGTGTTACATTACGATAGGTATCAAGTAACTAATAACTTATCGCTATTTTGCAGTCTTGTTAAGTCATAGAAGACTTTGTGAAGAGACTAGTCCCTGAAATAGGTCCCGTGAGGACGTGCTACAGGTGACTAGGCTCCTCCCTTTGAATACTTTTTATAGGAATTGCACGTGTACCTACGAGTTTTGCCTAATAGATTAGTTTATTGTATGTGCTAATTGAGTTTAAGTATTTTAAATTGTAGGAGGAAGCACTATTCTAAATACTAAATTAAATTATGGCTGTTTAGTTAGCGTGAGTGTCAGTGTACTTGTGTGATTTGTATGTGTTTCTGTAGGTAAGGTTGATGTGTATGGTAGTGAGTTAGTACGATCAGGGATAGTGTAAAAGATAGCGTTATTAGGGGCAGTTGTTATTAGCTGATTGGATTTAGAAGGGTTATCATGAGTTTTGATCATGACCTCATCGTATTGCTAAATATGGTTTTTTGTCTTGTAATCATTTTATTTGCTGTATACCAGTCATAAAGTCATTCATGATAAGTATGTCTGTATGTACTTAATTATTTATAAGGAAAACCCGAATAAATAATGTAAAAAGCAAGTTTTAAGTAATAAATAACTTTTTCCTTTTTGACAAAATTGTGCTTATATACCACTATTGGACATGAGATGGTAAAAATAATTCAATTTCCTTTAAAAGAATCTACCAATATAAGACTGCATTAACAAATTCACTTTTAGGCATTTACCTCTAGATGCCATGGCTACACCCCATTTGGCCCTGAGACCCTCTGCTAACTAAACAAATTATTCTCCAGTACCAGAGAATGCTTCAATAAGTTATGAAGGCCTTAATCCTTATTTTTATGTTATGAATACAATTTATTTTCTACTTCAAGTGTCATTACGCGTAGATGTTTCGTAAAAAGTTACTCGTGACTAACTTTTTATGATTCTCCTATTTGACACAAAAGCAATTCGGGCATTGTGACCCATTTTATGAATTTGCAAAGGAAACTGTCAAAAAAATGAATGGGGAAAAGTAATGTCGCTCGTGAAAC
This sequence comes from Acrobasis suavella, assembly GCA_943193695.1. Classification (NCBI taxonomy): domain Eukaryota; kingdom Metazoa; phylum Arthropoda; class Insecta; order Lepidoptera; family Pyralidae; genus Acrobasis; species Acrobasis suavella. Next base: position 14,260,087 of record OW971929.1, read on the forward strand.
ATATATTTATTGCGATAATGTGGCCATTTTACGATTTTTGATGTAATTCATATCTGTATCGTCTGGTGAAAAAGTCAGAGTGGCCGTTTTAAACCCTGTTCTATTTTTTCAACATGGCGCCATTTTGTGAAAATCATGTCCATCATATATAAAATTAAATAAAGATATTATGATTTGTTTTTCTAAGATAAACAAGCGATTGCTAATCTGCTGCTGTTATTTATAGTGACCGTTTTAAACCCCCTGTTTAATTTTAAGATAAATAAATGTTTTTTAATTGATTGAGCTATATTATAGATGAAAAGAATATGCATGAAAAAAATGTTAATACTTTAAATAAAGTATAAAAATGAACAAAAATATGAACCGGTAGAGTACCGATTTCTAATTATTTCGCGCGGCAACCTTCTCGCCAAATATGTATTGCGATTTGAATTGAAATGAAGAGGAATTGGGAGATTTTGTGACCATTTTACGATTTTTATAGAATCTCTAGCAGTTCTGCGAGGAATATGGCTGATAAATTGATTTCGGAGCAATTCGTCAAGGTGGCCATTTTAAACCTGCAGAATTCAAATCCGAACAAAGAGTCCGAGGATCGGAGTGTCAACCTCTTCGGACAACCAAATGTATGGGGAGCATCAAGTTGCCCTCGCCGCTAAGAATTAATTTATTCTTTTTTTATTATTCTATTTCTCAATTTTTTAAAAGGCATGTGCATTAGCCGTGCACAGAATAAGATAGATTAGATAGATCTAACTTAGTCTGACCGAAAGTAGGATAATCGTTCCATTTTTCATAATAATATTTTTTCGTCGAAAAGATTTTAATTAAAAGCGAAATAAGCTGAAATAAAATTAATTCAAAACTATGCAACGTACATAATTTTATCATTTACCTTTTATTTATTGCTCTGATTATTAAATAACAATTACTAAAGAATAATAAAGTAATTACAGTATCAAAAAGCGGAACGAAGCTAAGTTGACAACTTTGACAACGTAATTCTATATTTAGTCTGTGGGCACTCGTCATAATAAACTGTCATGGAGCTATGATTTTGTTTACGTTTGTAAATTGTAAATAATCTTAACAAATATTGTTTTTATATGTGTGTTGTATTGTGTTATTAATATAAAATCGTGTTTTAATGTTGTGAATGGAAATAAACGAACAAAAGTGTTGAAATTGTGTTTGTCATGGGAACTTGTAAAACAATAAAAACACTTTTATATCATAATCATGACAGTTTTAACACATTTCCTGGATATAATAATAATTTATTATTAGCCATCGGATAAAATTTCGGATTTACTAAAATTTCACAATAATTTTTATTTTTTGTTTTGATTTCTGTCACGGTTTTGAGGTTAATCGTAGCTTAAACTAGCCTCCTAGCTAGTTTATCTTTAGGCCGAGGATTGTCCTCAGAACAAAACATAAACTTTGTTTTATAATAAGATTTTCCTTATTACCTAGTTTCGATCGACTTTAAAACTCGATCTATCTATAAATTTTGTTTTATAATAAGACTGTGTATGTCTATACTGTGTCGCTGCGCTGCTCGTATAGTAGGTATACTGCAGGTTTAAAATGACTACTTCGATGAATTGCACCGAAATCAATTCATCAGCCATATTCCTCGCAGAACTGCTAGAGATTCTCTAAAAATCGTAAAATAGTCACAAAATCTCCCAATTCCTCTTCATTTCAATTCAAATCGCAATACATATTTGGCGAGAAAGTTGCCGCACGAAATAATTAGAAACCGGTACTCTTCCGGTTTATATTTTTGTTCATTTTTATACTTTATTTAAAGTATTAACATTGTTTTTATGTATATTCAACTATAATATAGCTCAATCAATTAAAAAACATGTATTTATCTTATAATTAAACAGATATTTAATAAAATGTGTTTTCTTTTTGTTACTGGCATGACAGTGACACTTCTCCCTATTAATGTCAGGGTAAATAACAATAGTAATCAAGTAAAAAAACATGCATTTATCTTAGAATTAAACAGATATTTAATAAAATGTGTTTCCTTTTTATTACTGGCAATAAAAAGTATGCCATATGACATGACAGTCACACTTCTCCCTATTAATATCAGGGTAAATAACAATAGTTCGTAATTCGTTTTCAATGGTTTTCAGTAAAGGTTTTCAATTAGTTTTGCAATAATTTACTTTGATATTGTCTTGTAGCTATGCGCCCTTGGTAGAAATAGAAATACGTATTGAAAGAGTGTCACAAATTGCGCTAAAGGGCACACGCACGTAAGTACTCACACCTTTTTTTGTGATATTTATAAAAAGGTTACGTACGTTGTACAATTAGATTTACTTAAACCCTTTAATTTAGGAAGAAAGAAAAGAAAGAAAGAAAATCTTTATTCGGCAAACAAAAATCTTATCTACTAGACTTTTCGCTCGGCAGTATGTTTGACCTGGCTTTCAATAAAGGTTAAATAATAATAAAGATTTGTAGTAGGCATATATTATATTAATATTCTTGTAGTATGACCACCGACTGAAATTTTGTAGTCTCAAACAATATTTGTAATGTAACAAAAAATCTAAAAAAAAATATATCATTTTAAAGTGCCAGTATGTCTTCTAAGTATTTATTGTATAAGCAATAAATGATTTATGATGTTTGCAGAGGCTGCTTGAAGGCGAAGGAAGCAGCAACGAGTCCACTGCTAGAGCATTCTTGTATCATTAAGAGAGGAATTCCTGCAAATAAAGGGAGTCATAAGCGAACCCTTTGGTTCACTTGATGAGATGCTAAACTTGCATGACAAGCTGGGTTTGCTTAGATGAAATAAACAATAAGAAGCAAAACAAGACTGAAGACAAAGATTAAAGCAAGAACAACATACATTTATCAGAATAAATCATTTTTATTTGTTATATTTATGTATGGAATTTTATTTAAGTACCTACCCATTTTGTTTTATTTCTAACATTAACTTATACTGATTTAAAAATCTAACATTAAAATTAAATTATTCCCGGCTGGCATAAGATGCCAGTCAGAGATAAGAGACAAAAATTTACCAACTGCTACTATTACTGTAGATAAGTAGTTATTCTTAGAATTCTAAATAGGCAATGGGCTAACAACCTATCATAATAATAATAATAAAAGTGTTACATTACGATAGGTATCAAGTAACTAAGTACTTATCTCTATTTCGCAGTCTTTTTAAGTCATAGTAGACTCTGTGAAGAGACTAGTCCCTGAAATAGGTCCCGTGAGGATCTGTGCTACAGGTGACTAGGCTCCTCCCTTTGAATACTTTTTATAGGAATTGCACGTGTACTTACAAGTTTTGCCTAATAGATTAGTTTATTGTATGTGCTAATTGAGTTTAAGTATTTTAAATTGTAGGCGGAAGCACTATTCTAAATACTAAATTAAATTACGGCTGTTTAGTTAGCGTGAGTGTCAGTGTACTTGTGTGATTTGTATGTGATTCTGTAGGCAAGGTTGATGTGTATGGGAGTAAGTTAGGACGATCAGGGGTAGTGTAGGAGGTAGCGTTATTATGGGCAGTTGTTATTAGCTGATTGGATTTAGAAGGGTTATCATGAGTTTTGATCATGACCTCATCATATTGCTAAATATGGTCTTTGTCTTGTAATCATTTTATTTGCTGTATACCAGTCATAAAGTTATTCATGATAATTATGTCTGTATGTACTTAATTATTTATAAGGAAAACCCCAATAAATAATGTAAAAAGCAAGTTTTAATAAATAACTTTTGCTTTTTTGACAAAATTGTGCTTATATACCACTATTGGACATGAGATGGTAAAAATAATTCAATTTCCTTTCAAAGAATCCGCCAAAGACTGCATAAACAAATTCACTTTTAGGCATTTACCTCTAGATGCCATGGCTACACCCCATTTGGCCCTAAAACCCTCTGCGAACTAAACAAAATAGTCTCCAGTACCAGAGAATGCTTCAGTTATGAAGGCCATAATCCTTATGTTTATAGGTTATGAATACAATTTATTTTCTACTTCAAGTGTCATTACGCGTAGATGTTTCGTAAAAAGTTACTCAGGACTAACTTTTTATGATTCTCCTATTTGACACAAAAGTAATTCGGGCATTGTGTCCCATTTTACGAATTTGCAAAGGAAACTGTCAAAAAAATGAATTGGGAAAAGTAATGTCGCTCGTGAAACATATATTTATTTCGCTAATGTGGCCATTTTACGATTTTCGATGTAATTCATATCTGTATCGTCTGGTGAAAAAGTCAGAGTGGCCGTTTTAAACCCCCTGGTCTTCAATCTTCATAGTTTAAATTATCTAACAGTTTAATCGCCTATCTTAGGATTAGGTAGATATCATAAAGGTAAAATAAAATGTTTTAATTGAGTTTGGTATAAGATTTATTTTGCGCTTCTGGATTTGTTTATAAAATGACTTTTAAGCACTAAGTATAATAAGTTCTAAGATTTAAATATTCAACAATATGTAGGTAGATAAGTACTTATTATGTAGGTACTTAGGTACATTTTGCTACACTATATTAATACGAAACGATCTACCTATTTAAAAATAACATTCTTCTAATCTTATTCGGAAATGCCGAAATGCTAAATGATTTTAAATTCATGGCGTGTCGTGGAGGGTGTGAGTACTTCATCTGCCATTTAGGTGATTTCCGATCTGAAAGCGTGCCAGACTAATATCTGTCCTTGCCTGTACCCTATAGGTACCCTGCGCATGTAGGTACATAACTGATGAATACTTAAATCCGTTGTAAGTTATTAAACAGAGTTATCTAAATAATTAAGTAGTAGATAAGTATAATTATGATTGAACTGGCGGTAAAGTTTACTTACTGGAAAATTTTTCAAAACTAAAAATTGGCTTCGACACCAAACTACAGAATTGATTTGATAAAATTTCTAAGGGCCACATTGCAAGTATATGCCCTTTCAAACATTGGTCCAGGCGTTTACGATTATCGGAGAACACAAGTATCTACTTACATTAAAAAAAAATGATTTGGTGACCTCCTTTTTTTCAGGAAAATCTTCATGTCTAATAAAACTAGATTTTGTTAAGAAGTAGGTTAAGAAGTACGTTTTTTATATCGGTTTTTCGCCAGAGAAAAGGTACAAAAAATAGCCCTTATAAAATTTTGTCACTCATGGAAATTCAGGGGCGGCTTCTTTAGCGGCTCGATCAAAGGAGCCGAGGGACAGTTCGGTGCCGGATGGGTTTATGCCCGGGCATATTGGGCATTGCATAAATGCCGAATAAATGTCCGTATACCTATGACGAATAAATGTCCATTGCCAATTGCCAGGGCAAAAACAAACAGAATTTTTGTTTACTTTTTTATTCAAATAGCTATTTTTGAGTATGCACCAAACATACTTAGATTATGACTAATAAATTTCCAATAAGTACAAGCAATTGATACTATGTTTAAGGGGCTACCTGAATATTTCAGGGTCAGTGCTGCTCCCATTTGAATTAAATCATTTAAAAGGAAACGAAGATATAATTTAAAATTTTGTCTTGACCAGGCTCTAGATAACCCTTGAAACTATGTATTTTATGATTGCCAAAAGTGGCCGTTTTTCGCAATTGTGCGTAGAAAAGCTTCACGTTCTTACTATAAACTGTAAACAGTAGTTCATAAAATAGTTTGAAGGGTTATCTAGAGCCTGGGTTAGACAAAATTTTAAATGATGTCTCCGTTTCCTATCAAATGATTTATTTTAAATGGGGGCAGCACTGGACCCCGGAAAATTCAGGTATCCCCTTAATGGCTTAGGCTGAGTAGGCAAAATATCATTCTTTCGGCTGTCCAGTCGAGTCGACGCAAAGCGAGCGCATGATAGCTAGAATTTATTGGGAGAAGCTAGATTTATTGTGATTCAACCTGATTGTGATTATTTGATGACCAAATTATTTTATAAAAGTTATGATTTACAAAATCCTGATTAAATTCCTACTTCTTTTTACTAAAATTGATTTTGTTTCTGCCCTGCGATCAGGCATTTTTTGGGCGTAGATAAACTCTTTTGCCCAATAGGTACTTATGTTTCTTGTTTATGCCCATTTATGCCCAATTTGTTTTGCCCTCGACACATCCGAGCTTTGTTAGTCACATGACGCCAGCCGCCACTGATACGGTGTTGTCATTTTCTTTAATTTAGCATGATTTTTGGAAAATACATGTAAATTTCTAAAGATTTTAATTTTTTTATATTTTTATTAAGTACTATTTTCGATTTATGATTTTTTTAACTTGTCATTTTGGTACTTACTTATATGCCCTTTTCCGATCGGACAGCGTTTTCTTTACACATTGAATAATATAATTAAACAGTAGCTATGTCGGGTCGGCCTAATATAAAATCTAGGATACAGAAAGATCAAGCCAGTGAAAGATATTTAAAATCTTATATGTATGTACGAAATGAAATTATTTTTAGTATGTGTAAGTATTGTTTAAAACCTTGAATTTTTATGAAATAGAATCATAATAAGTTTAATTTAAAGAAATTGAGTCTATTTATATATATTTTTTACTAAACGATATACGATATGTATATGGTGGCCCACCTCGGAAGCGCCGAGGAAGGTAAAATAACGATTGCCAAGGTTCTAACGAGTAGAAGAAATTACTTGTTAGGAATAATAAACACATCTTAAGATAGGATATAATATAAGATTCATTACGTCTTATCCAAAACCGTTGTCGTCTAAATTATTTCTGAAACGTTATCAGTCTTAAGATCCGTCTATTATTACTGATAAATATATCTAATATTTACATCATTATTATTGCATTAGGAGGTACACAATGAAGTGTCAATTTATAATAGGTAGGTACCTCGAACTTTAATAGGTACTATTTTTATTAACACTTAAGACAAACCTAATTTTAAAATTCACTCTATTCTTGGTCGTTGATCAGTAAAGCTATTTTGTTTAGGTACGTAGCTAAGTACTTTACAAAAAAAAAAAAACAAACAATGTTTATAGGTATGCATAGATTCTTGAATATTTTAAGTAATTATCTACATAATAGGTTCTTATGATTTGAGTTAAAAATTACAATCAGACTTTAAGGACATTACCTAGTAACCGTTATAATAATCGTTGATTAAGTAAAACATAGAAAAATTTTGGTAAAGGTATGTTGTCGAAAAACGAGGAAGCCTGGAATAAAGTACTTTACGAAGATATCATACAGAATAGGTACAATAAATCACCTAACGATTGAACCACCTGGTGATTTCATCATTTTCCTTCTTTTTTTATTCACCAACTCTTTAAGAGGACTTCCTGAATTTTCCGGGGTCTAGTGCTGCCCCCATTTGAAAGAAACGGAGATAAAATTTTGCCTTGATTAAATCCTAGATACCTTTCATAATATTTTATTAACTACTGTTTATATTTTTAAGCGAGAACGTAAAGCTTTTTATAGCATTTTTGCCAAACGTGGCCGTTTTTCTCAAAATATTGTATTTTAAATAATATCTCCGTTTCCTTTTAAATGGGGGCAGCACTTAACGCCGAAAATTCAGGCAGGTTAATGTTTCGTATTGTAAGCTAAGATTGGCGAAATAAGAAATGATTTTTATCCCAATAAGTAAGTAGATAGACATATAATAATACGTAAATAAGTTCGTATCTATTAATTTTAATGTTTGCAGTATATTAACATAAAAACATATGTAACATATATTTACGTACATGTATTAGGGCAATGGGATACGAAACAATTTTTAAAATGTGTAAGCACATGCTTACAAATATAAATTCCTAGGTATGTATAATTATAATATCTAATTATTAAAGCTTGGGAGACACAGTTGACAGTCGCATTTATTTAGGTTAATGTCGTGAGGTTTATTACATTGAACAAGGATTTACAACCATTCAATAATTATTTTAAAGGAGTAGAACATAATGACTGTCATCCAGGTATAACCAGGCCCAGCCGTTTAGAGCCCGAAGGACTTGGAAATAACCTATTGGCGTACTTGTTCACATACCTGAGCGTTATCAGTATATGTACGAGCTACGAGTACCACAATGGAGCTCGTAGGTGTTCGAAGCAGAGGTGCTACGACTTCTTTCGAGTCTACTTAGTTGTGTCTTTGAGTTTCATTTACGAGTACACGCAAAAAATCATATTCATTCTTAAAAGTTTAATAAGACTTGCCAAATAAGTATACCTATAAACTTTGTGTAGGTACTTACCCTACTTAAGTTGTAAACAATTGTACTGATGTATCTAGTTTAAGTGTTAAAAATACTGTATGTACATAATTAATACTCTAGCATGCAAAAGCATGTTTATGTTTTTCAAACTGGTTACTTTAATACTTTTTCAATACTTTTATTTTCTGCTTTACTCATACAAACTTGTTGTAGAAATAAGATGGTACATATACCTACATATGATTGGACTATACAGATATAAGTACCTATTAGCTGTAATTTACGGACTCTTTGTACAGATAAATGTAATTTTATTGTATTTTTTGTTGTAAATATACTACTCATACCAGTATTACCGGATCTAGCAGCAATGTATCTTCCGAATGTGTGTATCGCGGAAAACTGTGAGTCGTAAAAGAGTGTACTACCTTCCATAGAGATAATTGTACTTTTCGTTAGTTACTTGTACGTTAAGCATCGATACGAGTAGAACTTTTGTTTCAAAGTTGTTGCACTAATTCTTGCCTCATTATTAAAAGTTGCCTGTAGATGTTATTGCTATATATGTGATATATATCGCGATGTGATAGGTATTCTGTCAAAATTTTACCTACTAATTAAAATTTGCTTCTTGCGTCACACAATTCTTCTGTTTATGCTTGATTGGGAGAAAATGCTTTTAAGATGAAGTCCGCCATTTGAAAGAATGTTTTTTAGTTTGGAACAATAAAATGTGTTAAATAAAAATAAACAGAAAATATACATTCTTTTAAATAATTAATCATAATCACTGGTTTAGACGAATTTTCAATAATAATAATAATAACACTGAATTTGGTATATTCGTACATACAGAAACGTGCAGAGTAACTTTAAATACCGTCACCTAAAAAAGTGCGACTGACGTGAATGGGAATCGTATGCCTATATGTATCTATAATTGTCCTATAATTCTCTCTAATCCTTAATTTATCTAGAGGTCTTGGCTAGAGCAGTTGTGAAGATCCAGGACGCGTGGAGGGACCTCCTCGTACGGCACCACGTGTGCGGTAGCCAACTCACGGGCCACGGTCTCGGCTGCACTCAGCACGCGCAGCAGATTCAGGCCAGCCAGTTTGCGGAGCTCCTCTATGCTCCAACCCTCTTCCATAAGCTCGGCAAACAGAAGCGGGTATGACGAAACGTCTTCTAACCCTTGAGGTGTGCTGTTACAGAAATATAGATATATTATTATGTTCCAGGCAGACCAGGTATCGATGATTGCTTTGCTTTTTGCTGTGGCACATATTGTTATGGGTAAATAAGTCCGTAGAATGAGGATGTATATTGAATAGAATATTCTTAGAATTAATGCGGCAAACAGGCTTAGGTACTTATTATTTATTATCTGTACTTTTGATTATTCTAAAAAGAGGTACATACCTGAGAAAATTTGAATATTTAGGTAAATATAATATGGTAAAGGTGTGAATTTAAATAGGTAGGCATATTTACTTACAAATTAATGCCGTCGTAGCCAGCGCCCAGACCCACGCTGTCCACTCCAGCCACGTCGCGGATATGATTTATGTGCGCTGCAAAATTTAATCATCTTCCATGTAAATTGGACTTGGCATTTATGACAGATGTATCATTTACTATCTCATCTTTAAACATTACGGAGAAGACAGAGTCACTGATCGCCAAAATGGTAGGCTTTTGGTGGGGGAAGCTATACTCAGAGGTTTAATATTAAACCTCTGAATATTCTGAATATAGAAATATTTCTATGCTCGTTCTTCTAACTTTATAACTATATCTTGTATTTATCCTACGGACTACGAAAGTTTGTAATGGGCTGGACGTTAATCAGACTACCTCTTCTAATCTAATATAGATAAAACTGGGTCCATAAGTAGAAAATGTCGAACACATAGTTACCCATACTTACTATTCCAACAAGTGTATCTAGGTATATACCTACATGACCGATAACATGACGGATCGCGGAGAAAACTAGTGTCTCTATTAGTACTAATAATAACTAGATTAATACTTCGCGAAGTATTCCATATACAATGTTTTATTTATGTAGAGTGGCAGGTAGTTACTCACAAAGTTCGCCTTGTCACCGGCAGAACATTGCGGGCTCGCTGTTGGTAATGACAAAATTTTCTGGAGTTCGCTGTAACGACCTCCGCAGCAGGCACGTATACAAATAGGCCATTTGAAACTTTCAAATGTAAAATCGAAGAGTCATCTTTCTTCATACGAGGTATCTTTTTAATGTTAAGTGTGATTTACTTATAATATGAATATGAGGTGGCCTGGAAATACACATTGTGCTGAAACTTTCGCAATTTAAGCAAACCCGGGCGTGGTCCGCACTTGGATGGGTGACCAACATTCAAATATCTTGAGCTCCTCAGTGCTTCGGAAGGTACTTTAAGCTGTTGGGCCCGGCTGTCTTTCTAGTGATCGGCGTAGGTGCCTAGTGGTATTCCCGGGATTTAGTGACTTTGTTATCTTAACATGAATATGCCTTCTGAATCCCACCAAATATTTTCTTTATCGAAGCATGTCCATATTGTTCATAGTAATACTGACTTTCAAGTTCATTGACCCCAGGTGGGACTATGAAAACTATTTGATAATTAAAACATTGACATTTATGAAAATATTCTCGGGGATCCCGAGAATCCCGGAGCTTCAAATTCTTTGACCCCACATGGCATTACCTACGCTGATCACTGGCCATCATTGAATGGCGGTCGTTAAGCTATGTCAGATGCCTTTAGACAGCTAGCTGAAAAATCTGACATCAGTGATAACCACTTATACACAGGAAAAGCAACATTATATAAAGATTTATACAATTACACGATATAATAATTTATCGATAAACAAAGGTTTTTAATGACTCCTAATGGATACCTAGTTGTTTTTATTTTATGCTTATGGTTGTGTCTCGTTTACGATTATGTCATTTACGATTAAATTAAAGGTGAATTACCTTTAAAGATAATTTAATAAACATTGTGATTTCTCGTACTTAGTATCTAAGTAAGTAATTTTGTTTTGGAAATCCTTGAAGGCCAATGATAAGGAGTAGACTTCCCATGGCTGATAAGATGATAAATAAATATCATACAAATAAAACCATTGAGAAAGGTAACTATCAAATTAAAAATATCTCGGTTCGACGCAGCGAAGACAATATTTATGTCAATAGTAATATAGCATGTCAAAAAAGATGAAAATCTTTAATGGCTGGGTTTCTATTCTCGTTTCACTGGGAGTTAGCGAAAAGTTATTATAGATAAATCCATTCAAAATTATTTCTCTGTGATACATATATAACTTAATATGAGCAGCTATAGCTAGATACGTATGATATATAAAGTAAATATACCTTTAGGAAATAGTATTTTATGCAACAGTTGTATAAGAAGGTTCATAAAATGCGAGTGGCGCAGGTTACGATGCGAGCCTTGGCGAGCATCGTAAGGAGACGCTATCGAGCATTTTTTGACATACTTATACAATGTTGCATACAATACTTTTTCTACGACTACATTTACTAAAATAAATCCAAAAATAAACAAAGAAAAGTATGAAATAATACCATATGTTTGCTAGATACTAGGTATCTATGGAAGACTTAATTTTTTTTATTGACGTCTTCCTAGTTTCCAAAAGTGCCATTTTTGAAACATGGAGTCACTTAAACGAATGTTTTTTATACAAAAAACCGTTTGTTCAGTGACTCCACGTTTGAAAAATGGCACCATATGTTAAAATAACGATTTTATTATGTTGGCAATATGGTAGATCTAAAGAAAAAAAGTTATAGGTCTATGGCTAGGAGTATCGTTTTGGCGAAATAACGACACATGTGATATTATATTAGGAATAGACTATAGACTTTTCTGAAATCATATAATCTATGTTCTTATATTAGTGTTCAGGACCATTTAAAAGACAGATAACAGTACAGGAGTAGAAAAAATCAGTTATTATTTATGATAGGTATGACACAAACATTTATCTCATCTTAGCGCGCTTCTAGTTGGATTTTAGGCAGTATCTAAGTACTGCCACAGATTACTCATACATTTCTACGTAACAGATCTTTCTTTTTCCTTCAAAATGAAAAATCTACCTGCGCTTTATTTAAATAAATAGCACTAAACGAAGAATAATGAACTTTATGCTTTGACATACATGCTTTGACTCAGCGCATGTTCGGAAATAAAAAAATAGTAATCATATAAAAATGCTAGGTAATAATTCTAGGTCGGAAACAACACGGGACATAAAAATTTAAAAGGAGAAGTACCAAGGCAGTAGTCTTACCTATAGCGTCTTGAACAGTAGCCGTCTCCTTGCAGGTAAGAAAGGATGTGTAGAAGTTGACCATGATGAGACCTTTATTGGCAGCCAGGAGTCGCAGAACGGAGTCGGGCACGTTGCGCGTGACGTTGCACAGCGCGCGCGCCGATGAGTGCGAGAACATGACAGGCGCGCGGGACACCGCCAGCGCGTCGCGCATCGTCCTCTCCGACACGTGCGACAGGTCTACCAGCATCCCTAGGCGGTTCATTTCCTTTACCACCACCTAATAAATATGATGAGCTTATAAGAAAAAAATATTCGATCTATATATCATAACAAACGATGTAATGTAAGAAAGAAATGTAAGAAAGAAACAAAAACATGTGGTATTTTTTACCATGTCTTATTTAGTTTAGTACCTAAATCGCCTTGAATTAAAGTTAGGTTAGACGGAAAGAATATTTTTGTTGGCAAAACATAGATAGTAGGTATAGTTAAAATCCACCTACACTATTTTAGGTAAGTATGTAACGTAGAGTGCGTGAAAAAGGTTTCATGAAATCTCATTTAGAGGTCAGCCTCCCGAAACTGTAGAAAGGCGGTAGGATAAGGAAGCCAAAGATGAAAATATTAATCCGGTGAAGAATTTTATCAGTGTAAAATAGTTTTGTATGGATTCCATACTGGGGAAAAATCTCTCCAATTATCATAATGAAGGAAACCTATTCAATGAAGAGCAAACACAGGCCTGGTTGTTTAATATTTATTATAAGCTGCTACCCATTGTTCCGGCGCTTTCAAGTTGGCGTAAGTTTCGTCCCCGTAAATTAATTACTGACTTGGAATCTTTTATTAGGCGAAAATTCGTGACAGTTCATTAAATCTCTATTGTTTCTTTTTAGTTTTTAAATTATCGCTTTTTAAACACATGATTTAATGTTTAAATAGGTAGTTAGACGTTAAACGTAACAAAAATGATGCGTGCTAAGTCCCATATATAATACTTACTCCTACTCATGATACTTTGTAAAATAAATAACAAGTTGGTTTTATCTTACGTTGCAGTTTCTGCCTGGGATTTTTTCTGTAATTTGTATTAGTAACACGAGTGATATAATTTATGGATGTGTTCAGACAATTAATACATAAGATTTTCGATGTGGAACTACTTTAAGGAGAAAAAAGAACAACTGTATCAATCAAGAATTATGCATTTAACTTATATATAGGTATATCTATGCAATGATGACTAAACATCCTCGTCAAGTTAGTCGCATTGTTTCCCGAGTTCACATGTATTATGGTTTGTATATCCAGGAAATGAAAGACTTTCCACCGAGCACAGCATCACCCGATAAAGGCGATAAAATATTCAATGAATAATACTCATATGTTAGGAAAATGTTTCGACGATATAACGAGAATATTTATATTAAAGATTACTTTTGTCCTAATTATATCAATTTTATCAATCGATTCTTGTGAAGTTTTGTAAGCGGGTTAATTATGATATTTTAACGTCGATTCAGTTTGGATTTTTTAAAAATAGCGGAACTATGAGGTTTTAAGGTACACAATGAACATTTATTGTTTTAAGCTATGAAAAATACTAAATCGGAGGCTCTTCAGCTTACAGAGCCTCTAGTTTTAGAAAATTATATCTTCCAAACAATAGGTAGCCAGACAAATAATTCTAGGAGCATGAGAAAAATAGCGACTATATAGCCAAGGGCCGAGGCTAAGATAATGTGCTCGGTATATACGAGTACGGAGAATGCAGCATCAAATATTAAAATGAAATTTTGAATTAAATAACATCTCACCTCTCACGGAGCTGTGTTCTCCGTGAACAAAATATTTTCCGGTGTTGATGTATTTCTGAGATTTTTATAAACTAAAACAGGGTTTGCATTGAACGGTTTGTAAATAAAGAAATTAGATTTTCCATCCAAAACTAAAAAAAAATCGGCTTAACTTTTCGTTGCTCATTTGAGTTCTACTAGATAGTAAAGTAGGCCAATAAGTCTAGAAAAAATAGGGGTGACTTTATCTATGCTAAAAGTAATCTTTATGCATGCAAATAAAATTTATACACATTTTATGTAATCATGTCATTATTATTTTGAAATCATTTATTTAAATTCAAAATTTAATCCTTTCAACAAATCATTGTATCTAGAACTTATAATTAGGAATAACTGGTTCTCGGGATACAGGTTTTACTAGTCCGGGAGTCAGGGCTAAATTTATCTAAATCAGTTTGTTATGAATACATGATTATTATTATTATAATTGTAATATGGTTGTCCCTGTTGTTGACTCCGAGCTGTCGTGTTGACATATCAATTAAAAATAATCGCAGAAGTACATTTTAAAGCCGGTATGGTTAGTACTGAAAAGTTTCACAAGCCTCCATTGTTTTACGAAGTCTCTATATAGGATTTATTTTTGTAAAATACTAACTTAAATAATTTATTGAGAAAAAAGAAATAAATACAGGAACAGATAAATAAAACTGAACTATAAAATAAACCTATACAAAAGAAAAATAATGTATTTTTTAACTTTAACTTTATATATATATATATATATATATATATATATATGTAGGATGAATGAGTTATGCATGGAAAGGAACGTACGGTTTGTAAGAGAAGGACAGATGATACAAGTAAGATGGTGTGAAAGAGAAAGGAATGGACGCGCGGGAAGTTTGAATTTGGAAGAATGAAAAAAGTTAGTCATAAGATTGATCGTAAGAAAGACGCAAAACTAAGATTAAAAATAAGACTGATTAATCACGAATAAAGCCGTGATTTACCTCGAATTAAGTTTCTTTGGATTTTCCCAGCCCAATCCCACAGTTTTTGGGGGCTCGTCCGGGATAGGAGCTGAGATCCCAGAAGAAAAAGTGAGCAAGTGGTCATCACCCACAAGACGAAGCGTGTGTAGTAAGACGTAGCTACGCCCGCTAGCTGTAGTTTTTGGAATTGAAGACGCTTTTCAAGAACTATGGCGAAAAGAAGGAGCAGGGGTGGTGATGACGAGCGGTTCGAGCAGGCGATGTCATCTAGGTGTGATGGAGGTTCAATGCTGATGGGAGAAAGCCTCATACAAAAATTCACTGGCCAGAACAAGACATACACGGCTGCCAGGTGGATCCAGGACATTAAGGAAAATGCAGAGATCATGGGATGGACTCCTGTGCAGACGCTGTTGATGGCAAGACGCTCAATGGCTGGAACTGCAGAGTTGTGGTTACGCACAGAACGTGCGTTCAAGAGTTGGGATGAATTGAAAGGTGGCGTCCTGAAGGAATTTCCTGATTCCATCGACAGTAAAATGATCCACGAAATGATGACGGCGAGGAAGAAGAAGTCGACAGAGTCCTGTTATGACTATATGTTATCGATGAAAGAGCTCGGTAAACGAGGAAGAATGGCTGATTATGTCGCCATCAAGTATATCATTGAAGGCATACAGGATCTTGAGATAAATAAGGTTTTATTATATGGAGTTACGACATACAGTGAACTCAAGGAGAAACTCAAATTGTATGAAGAAATGAAGCAGAAAATGTCGGCGGCTCCGGCGGCTCGCACGAAAGCAGCAGATATACCAAAATCGGAGAGAGTGAAGTTCACCCGATGCTACAGCTGTGGAGAAAAAGATCATACATCGACGGATTGCCCGCATAAAGAAAAAGGTGTTAAGTGCTTTCGTTGCAATGAGTTCGGCCATATCGCTCCTCATTGCAAAAACCGTACCGAGCAAACGCGGAGTTCACAAGGCGGGAAAACTTCAGTTGCAAGCGACAAAACAGCAGGTGGCGCTAGCTGCTATGGTGAGGCGGTGCGTAGTAGCGACGATTGTGAACGAAACGATATTCAGAAGGTTGGCAGTACTGCAATTTGTCCAAAGGCGGAAAGTGACAGTGAGATTTATGACATTGACAGTAGAAGGGAAGATATTGTAAACAAACAATTTTCTAACAGTAAATCTAAGCCGTTTAAGTTAGTATCTGTATTAAATAGGAATGTAAAGGCGTTGATCGACACGGGCAGTGACTTAAACATTTTATCAGAGGATTGTTATAAAGAGTTAGGTGCACCGATAAGAGAGAAAAGTGAACTGTACATGTCGGGTTTAGGTGATAAGAAGATAACGTGTTTAGGGTGTTTGAAGCTGAACATTGTTCTCGATGAACATTATTATAACGACATAATGTTTTATATTTTGCCACGGAATGCTATGCCCTATAGTATGATTATTGGTCATGATTTACTGCAACATTGTGTAATGGTCATGGAACGGGGTAGTGTGACAATTAGGCCTGCAATTAGTTGGATGTATGAAATATGTGTGTGTGATTCATTAGGTATAGTAGGTAATGAGGTGAGTGTTGGTGTGCAGCAAAAGGTGACAGAGTTAATGCAGTCATACGTACCTAGGAAGACCAACGAAGCACCAATTGAGCTAAGGATTGTGCTCAAAGATGATAAACCAGTAGCGCAGCGACCTAGGAGATTGGCTCCGAAAGAACAGCAGGAAGTTGACGAACAGGTAGAGAAATGGCTAGAGGATGGAATCATTAGGGTAAGTTACTCAGAGTATTGTAGTCCGTTGGTGGTAGTTAAGAAGAAAGATGGGAGTTCTAGAGTTTGTGTAGATTATCGGCTATTAAATAAGAAGATAGTTAAAGATGAGTACCCTTTGCCAGTGATAGAAGATCACATTGATAAGTTGGTAGGGGCCAAGATATTTAGTACTTTAGATTTGAAGAATGCATATTTTCATTTGCCCGTTGAAGAAAACTCAGTTCGTTACACATCTTTTTGTACAAATAATTCACAGTATGAATTTTTGCGTGCTCCTTATGGTTTATCGACTTGCCCAAAGGTTTTCACAAGATATATCACAATTATTTTCAGAGATCTTATTGTACGAGGAGTTGTACTTATATTTATTGACGACCTTATTATTCCAGCAGTTAGTGAAAAACAAGCAGTGGAAAGATTGATGGAAGTGTTGGAAGTTGCGTCCCAATATGGGTTGCAAATTAATTGGAAAAAGTGTCAGCTGGTTCAGAGGAGAGTAGATTATTTGGGACATGTCATTGAAGATGAAAAGATCAGACCTGCACCTGATAAGACTGATGCCGTGGTAAGGTTTCCAGAACCTAACAGTGTTAAGCAATTACATAGTTTTATAGGATTGGCATCCTATTTCCGAAAATATATTCAGAATTTTGCTCAAATAGCCAAACCATTAACAGATTTGCTTAAGAAGGATGTTGTGTTTAAATTTGATGAGCAATGTAGACAAGCATTTAATGAGTTAAAAGCAAGATTAAGTAGTCAACCAGTTTTAATGATTTTTAATCAAAGTTTACCAATAGAGTTGCATACAGATGCATCTAGTGTTGCATATTCAGCTATTTTGTTTCAAAGAAGTATGGATGACGGACAACTCCATCCTGTTTATTACATGAGCAGAAAGACTAGTCCTGCAGAAAGTAAATACACCAGTTATGAATTAGAAGCATTAGCCATAATTGAAGCTGTAAAGAAGTTCAGATGTTACTTGTTTGGCAATCATTTTAAAATAATAACAGATTGTAAAGCTTTTCAAATGACATTAAATAAGAAAGAGCTAGCAATGTCAACTAGGGTGGCTAGGTGGATCTTGTTATTGCAAGACTATGACTTTGAAGTTGAACATAGGCAAGGATCCAGAATGAGGCATGTAGATGCACTAAGTAGGAATCCCTATGTTGCATTGGTTAAAAGTAATAGCCTACATGAGAGGCTGAAACAGGCTCAAGCTCAAGATGAGGGTCTTAAAGCTATAATAGACATTTTAAAAATGAATAGTCATAATGAAGATTATTATGTAGATAATGGTTTACTCTATAAAGGACTACAGAAACATCTAGTTGTGCCAAATGCTATGGACACAGAAATTATCAAAACAGCACACGAGAATGGCCATTTTTCTAAGATTAAGATGACAGATTTAATTAGCAGAGACTATTATATAAAGAATTTAACCAAGAAAATAGAAGATTACATCTCCACATGCATTCCATGTTTACTTGCTGAAAGAAAAAAGGGAAAACAAGAAGGATTTTTAAATCCTATAGAAAAAGAAGATGTACCTTTCCATACATTGCACTTGGATCATATAGGACCAATGACAGATACAAAGAAGTTATATAATCATATTTTGACTTTGGTGGACGGGTTCACCAAGTATGTATGGTTATTTCCAGTAAAGAGTACTACTACTAAGGAGACTATTAGTAAGTTAAAGATTCACCAACAAGATTTTGGAAATGCCACCAGAATAATTACAGATAGAGGTACTGCATTCACCAGTTCAGAGTTTGAAGACTATTGCAAAGAAGAAGGTATACACCATGTAAAAATTACTACAGGAGTTCCGAGGGGTAACGGACAGGTTGAGAGGATACATCGGATAATTAAGTCCGTATTGACAAAGTTGTGTGTTGAGGAAGTTTAAGGAAGATTGTGAGATATATAGTTTACTAGAGCAAGAGAACAGAGACAATTTTATGTTGATCAGAGAGGAAAATAGAAGAAAAGCAAAAGAACAAATATTAAAGGTTCAAGAAGAAAATAGGAAGACTTACAATAAGAATCGGAAGGAAAGTACTAAATACAACCTGGGTGATAAAGTTGCTATTAAGAGGACCCAGTTTGGAGTAGGAATGAAGTTGAGGCCCAAGTTTTTAGGTCCATATGAGGTGATCAAAATCGGAATGAATGACAGATATGAAGTTCGTAAGCTGAATGATTCTGTTGAGGGACCTAGGATGACTACCACCTCATGTGACTGCATGAAAAGGTGGCCTGAGTAAGTCTTATAAAATGGAGTTAAGTTTTTTTTTATTTTTATGCAATTTTACTTTTATGCATGCCATTTTTATTTATTCTGAGTGTAAGATGTATGCGTTATGGGGTATAATTAAAATGTTCCATGCACCATGATAAAGTAAGTTTTAAGTAAAAATTTATAACATTTGTATTATGATGATAAATTGCATCAGTTTTAATAAATTTCCAGATGTTACATATTTAATTTCAAAGTCTGAGTTACTTGATGACATTTTAACCTAAGTTTAAGAACTCTTTTTTTTATTGAATAAAGACTAAAATGTGATTCAAGCGCACTGCGCAATACTACCTAATGATAAAATATGTTATTAAGTTATGATTTAAACAGAGCTGAGCGGAAGTCTGGAGGCCAGACTATGCCAGGACAGCCGATTTGTAGGATGAATGAGTTATGCATGGAAAGGAACGTACGGTTTGTAAGAGAAGGACAGATGATACAAGTAAGATGGTGTGAAAGAGAAAGGAATGGACGCGCGGGAAGTTTGAATTTGGAAGAATGAAAAAAGTTAGTCATAAGATTGATCGTAAGAAAGACGCAAAACTAAGATTAAAAATAAGACTGATTAATCACGAATAAAGCCGTGATTTACCTCGAATTAAGTTTCTTTGGATTTTCCCAGCCCAATCCCACATATATATACATAGGGCGCACTATAAGTTTCCGGAACTGGCCACTTACATAAACAATATTTAAAAATTTATTGCAACATTTGAAAATAGAACTCTTTGGCTGTAGAATGCAGTTTGTTTCATCTGACTGTCTTTTGTTTTTAACTTGTGGCGCCATTTAAAAAATTGTGTGTCTGCATCAACATGGATTTAATTCGGGAAAATTTTCGTAGTATGATTTTCTACGATTTTAAGTGTAGTTTGACAGCTCAACAGAGCATCGCTCGGCTTGAAACAGCTTTTGGCAATGAAGCACCATGCAAGACAACTGTTTATAGCTGGTTTGCAGAATTCAAGCGTGGTCGTATCAATCTCAGTGACGAATCTCGCGATGGTCGGCTGTCCACCGCTGTGACCAACAAAAACATCGATGCTGTGCGCCGTATGATTGAAACAGACAGGCATGTGACCTACCATGAAATTCGCGCATCCTTAGAAATAGGCATGAGTCGAATACAATTAATCCTACACGAACATTTGGGTGTGAGAAAGCTGTGCTCGCGGTGGATCCCACACAACTTGACCGAGGCTCAAAAAACGGACCGCGTCACTTGGTGCAGTGCCATGCTTACCAGATTCAACGAAGGTGCGTCAAATTTGGTGTGGGACATAGTAACAGGTGACGAAACATGGATTTATTGCTACGATCCCAAAACAAAGCAGCAATCGAGCGTATGGGTCTTTCAAGATGAGCAGAAACCAACCAAAGTGGCGCGCGTGAAAAGTGCATCTAAGAGGATGATTGCTTCTTTTTTTAATAAAACTGGACACGTGGCTACTGTTGCTTTAGAGAATCGTCGTACAGTGAATAGTGACTGGTACACGACCATTTGTTTGCCGAAAGTTATTGACGAACTCCGTAAAAATAACCGTAAACGCCGTATCATCCTGCACCACGACAATGCTAGTTCTCACACGGCCAGACAGACAAACGACTTTTTGAAGGCGAAAAATGTAGAACTCATGAGTCATCCTGCATACAGTCTCGATCTGGCACCTTGTGACTTTTTTCTGTTCCCAAAAATTAAGAACCAATTACGCGGTCAACGATTTTCATCACCAGAAGAGGCTGTCGAGGAGTATGAAAAACACGTTTCAGAGGTCACCACAGAGGAGTGGCACAAAAGTTTTCAAAACTGGTTTCATCGAATGAAAAAGTGCATAGACGCCAAGAGAGATGATTTTGAAAAACAATAAATTAATTTTGTACCTTTAATAGTATTTTTTCATATTCATTCCGGAAACTTATAGTGCGCCCCACGTATATATATATATATATATGTCGGGACGTCGGGAAGCCGGGAACTCTTTTCGGGACTCTGGTCATCGAACTCGTCCGCACGTGTCTCCATCATGGGCGTTGACTTTCAGGAAACATTGAAATAAGTGCAGCGAAGCTTGGATTCAACACTACTTTAATTATTACGAGACTTAGATTATTTAAACAATTAGTGATTACAATAATTAATTGCGATTTAAAGAGCTAATGGGTTTGCACATAAACACTGCGTGCGACCGCTGTCAAATTCGAAGTGAACCGTACCGTTCATTCCATCAGTCGCCCGCAATGACACGTACAACTCCATTCGGTGTTACCCGCTCTTAATTAAAATTAGTTACCAACAATGGTTTTAAAATTAATCGATGTCTACAAAAATAACCAAACACATTATCGATTGCTAGTGAAATAATAAATCAAATGATTTCCGTGTCTAATTTAATACGCGCCGTTATATATATATATATATATTGTAATAAACGAATTGTGAAACTGTACCGTAACTAGGTCACACGCGCAAGTTTCAAAGTGCTTAGTATGTAAGATTATAATGTACCGTGTTTTTAGTCGTAAGGAATTGATTTTAATAAAGATTCGTCATTGAAGCTAGTAACATGCTTTTAATTTATTAGCCCAAAAAACACCTAATATTACATGGCGACCCTAGCCAAAGCCCATCAAGATGAACCAACAATGAAGCTTTGAAGAAAGAAGATTAGAAGAAAGAAGATTTGAAAAAAGAAGATTGGAAGAAAGAAGATTCGAAGATTTTTTTTTATAATGGGCTCTTCGTATTCCAAGGACGAAGTTATCGTTCCCCAAAACGCCAACGGAGTAGCATCTGCAGAATTAAACCAAGCCAAGCAGCAAGCCCAGCACTCGACTTACCAGATCGTCCTGACTTTGATGATCGTTGCAGTAACTTTTATTGTTGCCGGCGCCCTGTATTTTTTCTATAAACAGTGCCGTAAATGCGCCATTAAAACATTGAGGCGAGAATTAAACGCCGTTTCGCTCGATAATTTATCTCGAGCTAACCAGTAAAAGAAAACAGCAAGAGGTGTCCAGGGTTATCCCGGCCCAAATCAAGTAGATGACCAAGGAGCTCGTCCCAGCCTGCCTAGCCTGCCCCATGCTGCTGCTATTGCTGATTATCAAGCCCCATGAAGGATGCCCAGCCCACCCCGCGTATCGTCGTTTCTGAGCCACGCAGTCTACGCCCTGTCCACGCATCAAAAATCGTAAAGTAATCCCTAACATTTATTTAACAATATTTGGACGGGCCGGGAAATAAAGGAGTCTACCTGTTCACACGTTGCTTCAGACGACTTCTATGCGCTGGTTCTACTCCCGTGCCTCGTACACAATTTTAAAGGGGGTTGGTCACAAGCACTCACTAAAATTGCCACTTTCTTCTCTTATTTTAGCGTCTTTAAAGTTTATATAATTTTATTTACACAGCGCGTCCGTACGGAGATCACATTACGCGGCCATCTTTTTTTTCAACAGGTGCGGAAGGAAGGGGCGGGGGGGGATTCGTAGGTTCGTAATTGGTAAAAAGAGTGTGCGTGTTATATGCGTATGAGTACAAATGAGTGTATGAAATGAGTGGGTGTTTAAATTAAACTAATGAATAAATAATGAAAACATTTGGCGTAGACAATATTAATATAATATTTGTTTTTTTTTTACGCATTTTGTCATGTGTGGTCATTTGGTTAGTAATGCCTTTATCTGATTTAAAGTTAATATATGATAGCTTAAATGAAATTAGTACGTATTTAGTAAAAATTGGACCAGCCCGCAGACAAAGTTCTGAAACTGCACGAGAGAAATTTAAAACAGCGCAATTAATCTATGGTCGTTTGGAGAATATTTTGTCAGATATTAAGATAAAAGTTGAGAATTCTGAGATAAGTAACGAAAGTTTACTTTTGATTAATAGATATATTGATGGTATTCAGAGTGTTTACACAAAAATAATCGACCTCTTTAATTCCGATTCCGACTCTTCAAGTGTCAAAATGGGTTCCAACAGCTTTGATTTAAAAACAGCTATCTCTCTTTTACCTACTGTGACAGGTCAGGAGAATATCACTATCCAGCTAATAGACAGCATTCAGCTGTATAGCAACATGATTAAAGACTCTGACAAGAATTTATTAATAGATTTTGTATTAAAAACTAGGATTTCTTCTAATGCCAAGCTTCGATTGAAACTTAGTTACGCGTCCGTCGATCATTTACTGTCCGATATGCGTTTACACTTACTACAGAAAAAATCAGCTGTTGCAATTCAGTCACAAATGCACAATGCGAAACAAGGTCGACGATCTATTGAAAAGTTCGGGTCATTTCAGGTTTTGTTCTTTGTTGAAGAGAAGTTAAATATGCTTGGCTCCAACGTCGCCAGAAATCATGAGTGAGTTTACACAATAGTTGATAGCGTGATAAACGATTATCAGGTATTTTGCTGTAATCTTCAGCAGGTAGGAATTTTGCTGGAGTTACATTTAAAAAATGATTTGGAGTTAACGCGGTTACTTCAGGTTCCGATCCTAGTACACAGAGAGGTCTACTATTTAACAAGCCTTCTATTTGAACTAAGACGGTTGTGAACTCTTCATAAGTTAAGATTTGAGATCCTATAGTTTTACGTAAATGTGTTTTAACACTTTGGACATTACTCTCACTAATCCCATTGAAATGGGGCCCGAAAGGCGGACTGTGTATGAATTGAATTTTATGTTTTAATAAGTAATTATTAATGTAATTTTTGTGAGCTGTGGACTGTAATAAATCATAAATTTCGCTAAGTTTACGTTTAGCACCTATAAAATTAGTTCCTCCATCACTGTAAATCAGAGAAACTGGGCCTCTTCTACTGATAAAACGCTTGAAAGCGTCAAGAAATAGATCTGAACTGAGGTCAGAGACCAATTCTAAGTGTATCGCCTTTGTAGCGAGACACACGAAGAGACATACATAAGCTTTATGGCTTTTGATTCCACGGCGTCTTATATGCGTTATGTAAAAGTGACCTAGGTAGTCAACCGCGGTATGGACAAAACATTTAGCTTGAGATACTCTAAAGGAGGGAAGATCACCCATAAGAGGATAAGAAGTTTTAGGTCTGAGTCTAAAACATACATTACATTTATGAACGCGTTGGCGAATTAAATTCCTGGCAGATAAAATCCAGAATTTCTGCCTAATAAGAGCGAGTAAGAGCGATGGACCTGTGTGAAGATTAGTTATGTGATAAAAGTCAACAATCAATTGAGTAATTACCTCTTTAGGTGGTAATAAGATAGGATATTTCTGATCGAAATCGAGTTGAGATTTTGTTAACCGACCACCGACTCTGAGAATACCATTTTGGTCGACGAAAGGATTGAGCTTAAGCAGAGTATTATTAGACAGTTTATTATTTTTTAATGATATAATATCTTTACAAAAGTGCTTATTTTGAGCATAGCGGATTATGTATATTTCAGAAACTTCTAAATCTTGCACGGTAATTGAACCTCGTGATCGTAATATGCGTGAAAAGCGTAATATATGAACTAAAGTGCGTAATAATTTTGACCAATCTGAAATCCGTTCAGCTAAGATTTCAAAAGGATGCAAAACTTGAACAGTTTCAGGATTCTGAACCATTAAACTTATAGTTTTTGATTCTAAATTATCAGAACACGTACTAAGATTGACTGTAAAGGGCTTAACAGGCCAACCAGAAAAACTTTGTTGAGCCCAGGAGGGGCCGTGAAACCAAAAATTATTATTTACTAGAACTTTAGGCGTTACTGGGCGAGACATTATATCTGCAGGGTTTTCCGTTCCCTTGACGTGAAACCAATGTTTAGCGGGAAGTTTAGAATTAATCTCACTAATTCTATTTGCGACGAAAGTGTGAAATTTATATGAGGGAGAATGAATCCACGTAAGTGTTACGGTGGAATCTGAAAAGGCGTAAATATCATTGATTTGACATCTTTTAGAAAGAATGTCTCGAACGACGTCTATAAGGTTTGCGAGAAGGAGCGCTGAACAGAGCTCCAGTCGAGCCAGCGCCATTCTGGACAAAGAAGCGACGCGCGATCGCGAGGCGAGCAACTGGACTGATCCAGGTGACTGTGAATCATCACTCACAGGTAGGTACACAGCAGCACCGTAACATTTTTCACTTGCGTCTGCGAAACCTATAAGGATGACATGGGGTGCATTCAAACCAACATGTCGCGGAATTTTTATTTTTTCAAAGTAAGAAAGCTCATTATGGAAACGCGTCCATTTATCCAAAATAGCGGGAGTCACTGGATCGTCCCAGTCAAGGTCCGCCATCCAGCATTCCTGTACTAAAAGCTTCATAAATGCAACTGCTGGGCCTATAAGACCTAATGGATCAAATAGACGCGCAGTAATAGAAAGTATAGAGCGCTTGGTGCATTGCGATATTTCAGCGTTAATTGCGAATTGAAAATTATCCGTAGTAGGTTGCCACTGCATTCCTACTACTTTGTGAGAAGTCGAACCATCGATTTCAAACTTAATCACTTCTTCACCTTTATGAGAATCTTGGATTTTGTCCATGAGTTCAGAACTATTAGAAACCCACTTAGTGAGATTGAAGCCACCAGAGGCGAACATTTGAACCAACTCACGCTGGGTTCTCTCTGCTTGTTTTACACCGTCCACAGATGATACATAATCATCCATGTACATGTGTGAATCGACTTCAGCGACGGCGAGCGGAAAACGATCACGGTTGTCCTCGGCCAGCTGGCGGACAACTCTCATAGCAAGGTACGGCCAGCTTGATACACCAAAAGAGATGCGGTTGAACTGAAATGTATCTATATCCGATTGAGAATCGAATCGATATAAAATGCGTTGAAAAGCGTGATGCTTGGGTATGAGTTTAACTTGAAAGTACATTTTTTCAATGTCCGCGGTCATGGCTACGGAGAACATACGTAAGTTAATTAAAAGATCAAATATATTCGTTTGTAAATTTGGACCTTTATAAAGTAAGTCATTGAGTGACTTGCCACTTGTAGTTTTACTACTTGCGTCAATAACAATGCGAGTTTTAGAAGTCTTTTTATCGGGGCGATAAACAGCTCTGTGAGGAATGTAATAAGAGCAATCAGAAGGTGAGGCATTTTCAACCTTAGTTAAATAACCTTTGTCTATGTAATTCTGTATAGTGTTATTATAATCAGAGCGTAAGTCTGGATTATTATCTAATTTTTTCTCTAAGTTAATCAGACGGCGTTTAGCAATAGAGTAAGAGTGTCCCAATTCTGAAGGATTATATTTAAATGGGAGTTGCACGGTATAGCGACCGGTATCATCTCGTGAATAAGTTGACTTGAATATCTCTTCACAAGCCTCGTCATAGGGGCTCATGTGCTTTTTACATGGTACATTTTCGAGTTCCCAAAAGCGTTGAGTAATTTTTTCTAACGTTGGAGTTTGATCAAGTGAACAAAAGAAAGTTTTATTATTATTATTATGAGCGTTGCGAGAAGGTTTAACATGCGTAGCTGTAGCCTTACCCATGGCCAAATATCCGAGTGTAGTTTCCACCGCAACTACGGATGAGTGCGGTGAAGTCACTTTATTATTTCCCAATAGGAATGGGAAAAGTTCATTACCTATCAGGCAATCCACTTCACAAGGCATATAGTAATTAAAATCCGCCATTGGTAAGTCATTAAGGTGAGTTAACTGCGAGGTGTCTAACTCAACATTAGGTAATCGATCGGTAATCGAGTCGATTACGCGTGCTACGATATCATACGAGCATGAAGGATCGAAACGTGAATGGAACGTAAGAGTCACGAATCCGTAAGATTTACTTTCGGTTTGACCGATACCTTTGATCGTAGAAGAAGCAGGAATAATTTTTAAATTTAATCGTTCACAACAAGATTTTGTAATAAAATGACTCATGGAACCCGAATCGACAAATAAGCGAACATTATGACGTTTATTTTTATCATAAACATAAACCGAGGCGGTAGGTAAAATAACTGTACTAATCAAAGTATTATTACGCGAAGTGATAGCTGATAACGCAACGTTATTTAAATTCTCGCGCGCAAATCCCTCGGTCGACGCAGCGCCGTGATGAGTACTTGTCAACACGCCACCTCGATGCGCGGCGGAAGCCGGCGCAGTATCCACAACCTGCAAGGCTGGTGATCGAGTAGACATGCCAGCATCAGCTGAGTGACGCGTGTGCGAGTGAGACGGGCAGCTGTCTAACGAAGGAGGATAATTGTCAAAATTTAGTTTTACTTCTCCGCTGTCATAACTGAGTGTCATAATAATAGCGTTTAGATACTGCTCCGGCCACCAGTCTTTTTGCCAGTATTTAATTTGTAATTTTTGTTTGTAATTTCCGGCAACCGGCAGGACATTCAGTTAGGGTTGTATTTTTGAATATTACATTAATATTTTTTGTATTCTTATATATTTATACTTATATTAATTTATATTATTATGTCTGATAATGATTCGTTCTACTCTTGCGTTTCTAGTGATGATGACTCGTTTCATGAACCTGAAACTTTATTTAATGTTTTAAACAATCGCATGTCTGGCACTTCCTTTTTTTTCAATGTCTGTCACTTGAATGCACAAAGTATTCCAGCTCATCATACCGATCTACTCGATACTTTTTCATCTTCCATTTTTGATGCTATTCTGGTATCTGAAAGTTGGCTCAAACCTTCTTTATCCTCTGTACTGGTTTCTTTACCAGGGTATGTTTTGATTCGAAATGATCGGGAAGATATGCGTGGTGGAGGAGTTGCGATCTATTTACGCAGTCACATTTCATACAAAATTTTAATATCATCGCCTCCGGTGCATTCAAGTGCGGTACAATTTATCTTTCTTGAAATTTCTGTCAACGGTGCTAAGGCCCTCCTCGGCGTTGTATATTCTCCTCCTGGCGTCAATTATTTTTCTCAAGTTGAGTCAACTCTTGATTCACTATGTTCGGATTATACACATCACATAGTCATGGGTGATTTCAACACTGATCTTGTCGACTGCGATAAATCGCGTTCTCAAAGACTTCTCAATATACTTCAGCCAGTCAATCTCTCCGTTTTGCCTTAAGAGCCTACTCACGTTAACCCTGATACTGATGATACGTGGCTGGACTTGATTCTCACTTCTTCCCCAGATCTTGTCGTAAAGCACGGGCAGACACCAGCGCCCTCTTTTTCTAGACATGATTTACTCTACTTGTCCTATAAATTAAAATCCCCTAAAGTTAAACCTAAAATTATTTGGACACGTAGTATGGCAAGTGTAAATCGGGATGAGTTATTGATTGATGCAGCTGGGCTAGATTTCTCGGCGATTTATGAGGCTACGTCGATTGATGAGAAGGTGTCAATTTTTAATTCCACCGTTATATCACTCCTTAAAGTTACAGAGGACATAAGATTAGGCATGGAGAATACTTTGGTCACCATCCTTGTTCTCATTGATTTCTCTAACGCTTTCAATATGGTTGATCACGATATTCTCCTTGCTATACTTAATCATCTCCAATTCTCATCCTCAGTGTTGGATTGGTTCTCAGAATATTTAAGCGACAGGCAGCAATCGGTTCGATTGGACCGTGACCTGTCAGATTGGAAAACCCTGTCGCTTGGTGTACCACAAGGAGGTATATTATCGCCCCTACTTTTTTCTCTTTTTATAAATCTTCTTTCTTCTACTATTGGTTGTTCTTATCATTTCTACGCCGACGACCTACAAATTTATGCTCAGTCGCCAGCAGAGGATATCAACACGGCTGTTGCTTCTATTAATACTGCTTTATCAGCAATTATGTCCTGGTCTGACGATTTCGGTATCAAAGTCAACCCCTCTAAGTGTCAAGCTATAATAGTTGGAAGTTCGAGGCAGGTTGCTCAAATTGACACTAATTCAATCCAACCTGTATATTTCAATAATAATATTATTCCTTTCTGCAATTCCGTAAAAAACCTTGGATTACAAATTGACGCCACCCTTAGCTGGAACACTCACATAGCTGAAATTAGTCGTAACATCACAGTTAGTCTCCAACAATTGAACCGTCTTAGGAATTTTCTACCTGTTAAAACTAAGGTCTTACTTGTACAGACTTTAATTTTTCCTATCTTTGACTATGCTGATGTGTGTTTTCCTGACCTCAATGTTGATCTTCTTAATAAACTTGATCGACTCCTTAATAACTGCATTCGTTTTATATTCTGTCTTCGAAAATATGATCATGTGTCTTCCTTTCGTTCTGAACTTAATTGGCTTCCTATCCGCCAACGCAGGGAACTTCGGCTACTGTGCACTCTTTTTTCTATTCTCACAAATCCTGACTATCCTGAATATCTAAAATGTAAATTTAAATATCTTTCAGACACTCATGATCGACAACTTCGCTCTAATGAGACACGCCAGCTCTTTATCCCCCTTTTCCGGACAAATTTTATGTCGAACTCTTTTTCTCTTCAAGCCTCACGACTCTGGAATGCTTTACCCGTTGACATCAGAGAAATTTCTACTAAATTCTCTTTTAAAAGAAAAGTTCACGCCCACTTTTTAAACTCCCTTTCCTCATAAAATCATCATTATTTAGTTATTCTCGACTTCATAGATAGATGTATATGTAAGTATAAGTAAATGTATATGTAAGTATTGTATAAGTAGATATTTATTCTGAAATGTATATATAATAGGTATATAATGTAATTGTATATTATATAGTAATATTTTATAATGTAAGTATATGTGTATTGCTTTTTTGTGCCGCATAATTTTCTCTGTTTATCCCTATGGTTGACTGGGAGAAAATGCTCTTAGCATTAAGTCCGCCATTTGTTAAAAGTATATTTGTACTTTGGAACAATAAAGTTTGATAAAATAAAATAAAATAATTGCAAGCAAATGATTTAGCTTGCGTTAGCGAAGCGCTGTTTTCAGGGATGTGTAATAACGAATGATGTCTTTGATGACAAATATTACAGTTGCGTTCTGAACGGCAAGCATTAACATTATGAAACCCTAAACAATTCAAGCAAAAGTTATGTTTTAAAACTAAGTTATTTCTTACTTGAGGAATTTCATTGAGAAAATATTGACACTTATACAATGCGTGAGAGGGGTTAGAATTACATAACAAACAATTCGATTTTGAGTTTTGAGAGCGAGGCGTGTGCGATTGCGGTGCGGTGCGGTGCGAAAGAGTACTCTGAGCGTTAGCTGTATGCGGAGGTGGCGGCGAGCGAGATGCGTGCGAGTTCCGATCGAGCTGACCGGTATTAGCGAAGAAGGCGTGTGTTTGTTTATTTTTATAAGTGTTTTTATTAGCGTTTGAGGGTTGCGGTTTGTTTATATAAGCGGGCGAACGAAGTGTTTGTATCTTACTCTGATCCTTTACGAACTTAGTAAGCTGCGAAAAAGTAGGTATTTCTACCGTAGAATGTTTCTGCTCGAACAACTGCACGACCTCTTTGTCGAGTTTGTTGAGCGCGATATGAGTAAATAAGTAATCAGACAGATTTTCAATTTTTAATCTACGTAATGCTGATTCTGCGGCGCAAAATTGATCCAAAAAGGCGTCTAAAGATTGATTGGGTTTAAAATGAATGATCTGATCGATGTATAAGGAAGCTTGAACCCTAACATCTTGGTATTTTTCTAGAAGCGCGTTCCAAATAATAGCATAATTATTTGCAGTAGGCGGTATCCCTGAGCACACCGTCAAAGCCTTTCCTGTCAATCTGCCTACTAGGTACTGAACCTTTTCTGCGTCGGATAAGCGGGCGTTTTCATGGATAAGACTTTTGAAATTTTCGTAAAAAAGCGAGAATTTACTGGGAGTACCATCAAATGACAGTAAATTGAGGGGAGGAAGTTTCCGATTTAATAACTCATACTTTTGATCGCACTTAGGAATATTTTCACTGAGTTTATTTTCACAAACTTTAATATGGCAATAAAGTTCGTCGAATGATTTCATACAGGAGTAATCCGGTTTAGATTGCGGGTCGTAAGCCAATTGAGCCGCCACCAAATCATCTAATGTTTGTATAAAATCAGTTCTAATTTTTTCAAGCGACTGCACTCTAATCAAAAACTGAGTCTTATTTATTTCATCGGAAATTTCTTTACTAAGCGAATAGGTACTCTGAATTATAGCAAAAAGATTTTCCATTTTAGCTCTTAAACGAACGACTTCGGGGGAATCTTCATACTCATCCTTATTTTTAGGCATTTTGAAGTGAAAATAGATAGAGAGAAATAGCAAACTTTATGAAAATGAAATTAAATGAAACGTGGTGATTACGTAACTGCGTAGAATATTCGAGAACACTATGGAACTCGTAGGACGCTCGCGGGCGCGGGTGGCGGGCGCCGAGGTACGGCTTGAAAATGATGTTATTTCGAAAAGTACTTGTTTGCGCCTGAATGTTATATATAATATGTGTACAATGATGAATGCGTATGCTAATTAAAGTATCAGATGTAGCAGAAATATATGCGTGTTCGAGTTTTAGTGAGAAAGAAAGCGGTGTCGTGAGGTAGTTGTACCTAGCGTGTATGACGGGTTTATAGCGTGAAATATAATAAATTAAATAGATATTGCGATATATGCGTTTGCGTGTATATTGTAGGGCGATGGATGAGGAATCCGGCGAGAGGGAACAGTTGGACGGGCCGGGAAATAAAGGAGTCTACCTGTTCACACGTTGCTTCAGACGACTTCCATGCGCTGGTTCTACTCCCGTGCCTCGTACACAATTTTAAAGGGGGTTGGTCACAAGCACTCACTAAAATTGCCACTTTCTTCTCTTATTTTAGCGTCTTTAAAGTTTATATAATTTTATTTACACAGCGCGTCCGTACGGAGATCACATTACGCGGCCATCTTTTTTTTCAACAGGTGCGGAAGGAAGGGGCGGGGGGGATTCGTAGGTTCGTAATTGGTAAAAAGAGTGTGCGTGTTATATGCGTATGAGTACAAATGAGTGTATGAAATGAGTGGGTGTTTAAATTAAACTAATGAATAAATAATGAAAACATTTGGCGTAGACAATATTAATATAATATTTGTTTTTTTTTTACGCATTTTGTCATGTGTGGTCATTTGGTTAGTAATGCCTTTATCTGATTTAAAGTTAATATATGATAGCTTAAATGAAATTAGTACGTATTTAGTAAAAATTGGACCAGCCCGCAGACAAAGTTCTGAAACTGCACGAGAGAAATTTAAAACAGCGCAATTAATCTATGGTCGTTTGGAGAATATTTCGTCAGATATTAAGATAAAAGTTGAGAATTCTGAGATAAGTAACGAAAGTTTACTTTTGATTAATAGATATATTGATGGTATTCAGAGTGTTTACACAAAAATAATCGACCTCTTTAATTCCGATTCCGACTCTTCAAGTGTCAAAATGGGTTCCAACAGCTTTGATTTAAAAACAGCTATCTCTCTTTTACCTACTGTGACAGGTCAGGAGAATATCACTATCCAGCTAATAGACAGCATTCAGCTGTATAGCAACATGATTAAAGACTCTGACAAGAATTTATTAATAGATTTTGTATTAAAAACTAGGATTTCTTCTAATGCCAAGCTTCGATTGAAACTTAGTTACGCGTCCGTCGATCATTTACTGTCCGATATGCGTTTACACTTACTACAGAAAAAATCAGCTGTTGCAATTCAGTCACAAATGCACAATGCGAAACAAGGTCGACGATCTATTGACAAGTTCGGGTCAGAGCTAGAAAAGTTGTTTGTAGACCTGACAATCTCACAGGCAGACGGAGATAATGCTAAATATGATATCTTGCGTCCTCTCAACGAGAAGATCGCCATAAAACGTTTTGCCGACGGTTTATCTAATACGCGGTTAAGCACAATCATTGCTTCTCGGCAATTCAAGTCGCTTCCAGAAGCTATCCAATGTGCACTTGACGAAAATTCATTGACAACTGGTGATGAAAATGCGGTGATGAATGTTTCACGTTGCCACAACCAAACATACAACAAAAATAAACGTGGTAACCAAGCAAATTCACGCGGTTTTAGGCAAGGTTTCTATACTCCAAATGCACGACGTGGTCAAAATTATAGGAATAATTCTTATTTTAGGGGAAATTCTACCTTTAGGGGAAATTCAATACGAGCCAGGGGCGGCCGAGGGAATTATTATCAGGGTGCTTCTCGAGGCGCACCGGGCACATCTTACTCAAATGTAGCCCGCGTTTCACAAGTGCAACCCGAGAATGATGAGAAAGAAAGCGAGTTTTTTCGCTCCTACAATTAGTGAGCATTTCATTCTTAATTATAATATTAATAGCTTAGTCGAATTAAATGTAGGTTTAGATAATAACATAAAGCTATTAGTAGAAAGTGGCGCGAGCCTCTGCGTATTGAAATACGAGTGGCTACTTGCACATTCAGATTACTTGAATGAATTATGTCACGATAAGTTAACAATCAAAGGTGTTAGTGGCCAACTAGTTTCTGAAGGTTACCTTTATTTAGATTTAATGTTTAACAATGTTTTATTTAGAGAAAAATTTTACGTTTTTAAGAATTTATCTTGTGTAGCCGATGGTATATTAGGAGAAAACTTTTTTAAGCGTTATAATGCGATAATTAATTACGAAAAAAGTAACTTGCGTTTAGCAAGTGGGAAAAATGTAGTTTATATAAGTATAGGTAGTTATAGTGATAAATATAAACACA
Source organism: Acrobasis suavella (assembly GCA_943193695.1). Lineage (NCBI taxonomy): Eukaryota > Metazoa > Arthropoda > Insecta > Lepidoptera > Pyralidae > Acrobasis > Acrobasis suavella. The sequence continues at coordinate 14,294,254 of OW971929.1, forward strand.
CGATACCCGCTCGTTGTGAAATGAAAAAATATATTCCCTGCTCTTTAACAGGTGATAGAGTTATTTTGGCACAAGAAATAAGTGAAGGAGTATTCGTAGCAGGAATGATAAGTAAACCTTTAAATGGAAACATTCCAGTTAAAATATTAAACACGAAAAATACGGATGTTATGATCAATTTATCTAATCTTGAGGTTTACTTGGTTAGCAATTTTGATATATGTAAATTTGATGTCAGAGAGCAGTCAGTAGAGCGTATTAAAACTTTATTTAAGTTGCTCGATTTGAACTATCTAAATAAAGAGGAAAGGCTCAGCATCGAACAGATTTGCGCCAAGTACTCTGATGTATTTCATTTACCTGGGGACTCCTTATCAGTAACTAATTTAATGGAGCATAATATAGTGTTAAAAGATAACGTAACTCCCGCTTATATAAAACCTTATCGAGTTCCCCAAACAATGAAAAAAGAAATAGAGAAACAAATTCAAGATATGTTAAAAAATGATATTATAGAAGAGACAGTTTCTGAATGGTCTAGCCCCGTTCTCTTGATACCAAAAAAGACTGATAAGACAAATGAAAGGAAATGGAGATTGGTAGTTGATTATAGACGATTAAATAATCGAATCCAAGACGATAAATTTCCTTTGCCTAACATAACGGAAATATTGGATTCGTTATCGGGAAATATTTATTTTTCTAAACTCGATTTGTCACAGTCATATTTTCAACTATCTCTTCATCCAAACTCGAGAAAATATACATCGTTTACCGCTGGTAAACAATATCAGATGAAAAGATGTCCTATGGGACTAAAAACCAGCGCTAGTGTTTTTTCTCGACTTATGACAATAGCTATGTCTGGTCTTAACTACGAGAAATGTTTTATTTATTTAGATGATTGTGTCGTAATAGGGAGATCAATCACTAGTCATAACAAGAATCTCATTAGCATATTGAACCGATTAAGGGAAGTCAATCTTAAATTGAACCCCATTAAGTGCGAATTTTTACAAAAAGAAATTGTTTATTTAGGTCACAAAATTACGTCAGACGGAATCTTACCCGACCCAAGCAAAATTATTACAATGAAAAATTACCCAACACCAACGTGAGCTGACGAGACTAAACGTTTCGTAGCATTTGCCAATTATTACCGACGATTTATATCACGTTTCGCCGATATCGTATATCCGTTGAACCAACTTTGCAAAAAAGGTATAAAGTTTGATTGGAACCAAGATTGCGAAACATCTTTTCAACAATTAAAACTTGCCCTTATGAATCCTCCAGTCTTAGACTATCCCGACTTTTCAGAAAATAACATTTTTCGGTTACAAACAGATGCGTCGAAAAAGGGACTCGGCGCAGTGCTCTCTAACAGTAATGGAAAGGTAGTTGCCTACGCAAGTAGAGCACTAAATCCCGCTGAAACTAGGTATCCCGTAATAGAACTCGAGCTGCTAGCTATCGTATGGGCAGTTCGTCACTTTAGGCCCTATTTGTACGGCAGAAAGTTTAAAATATTTTCCGACCATAGACCCTTAGTGTATTTGTTTGGATTAAAAGACCCCTCCAGCCGATTAACAAAATTCCGTTTATATTTAGAAGAATATTATTTCACAGTAGAATACGTCCCAGGTCGAAATAACGCAGCTGCAGATGCATTAAGTCGACTCCCGGTGACGTCAGAAGATTGAAAAATTTACAACAAAACGTGCTTACAATCATGACTAGAGCTCAAAGAAAAAAGTTAGACGCCCAAGAAAATAATATACGGTCAGATGAGCCCACCCCTACCCCTGCAAGGCCTGATCAACCTACAGTGGTGTAGGTCCTCAAACGACCTAATGACATTATTGAATTAAGATTTTCGGATAATTTAAATTCGATAAATTCTAAATATTCTAATACAGTTACTTCTGACGCTAATTATTGTATATACGCACCATCGCAATCGGCGATATTTCTTTGTTCTCGATCGTTATCTACTCACGACGTGTTAGCGAGAGACTTAGAAAATTTGTGTTTAAAATTAAATATAAAAGAGTTACTTATTATTAAAGATAAAAGTAATGAAAAATATATACAAAGTTTGCTGCGCAGCACTAAAAGATGTAATATAGCGTCACCTCGATTTTTAATTACTAAAGAAGTAAAGAAAATTACAAGTAGAGATGAAATAACTACCATTTTGAATGATTTTCACCTGTTGCCTACTAGCGGTCATGCTGGAATGAATCGTATGTTAAATAATATAAAAAAATATTATTTTTGGCCAGGTATGTCTAATGACGTCATAAATTACGTAAAGAGATGTAAAGATTGTCAAATACAAAAATTCTTAAATAAAAATATTCGAGAACCAATGACTATAACGTCAACAGCTAATTCAGCGTTTGAAAGGATAAGTTTAGATATTATGGGCCCTTTAGAGATAGATAATTATGGTAATAAGTATATTTTAACAATTCAGTGCAATTTAAGTAAGTTTGTAGAGGCTTATCCTCTGCCTCGAAAGGATTCAGAAACAATCGCCAGATCTTTGGTAAATAATTTTATTTTGCGCTATGGCATACCCAAACAAATTATTAGCGATAAAGGCACTGAGTTCACTTCATCATTAATGAGTGAAATTTGTAAATTGTTAGGTATAAAAAATATTTTTTCAACCCCATACCATCACGAGAGTTTGGGCGGAATAGAAAATACCCATAAACATTTAGGAGCCTGTCTCAGAATTCAATGCCAAAATAATAAGTCTGGTTGGAGTGAGTGGATTCCATTTTGGTGTTTTTCATTTAATACTAGCGTCCATTCGGAAACGATATATACTCCATACGAACTTGTTTTCGGCAAATTATGTACTATACCTAGCAGTTTATCGACAGGTCAAGTCGATCCTATGTACAATTTTGACGATTATCCTGTAGAACTCAAATACCGATTGCAAAAAGCGCAATTGGATGCCAAGAAAAATTTGTTAGAAAGTAAAAATTTAAGAAAGTATAATTATGATAAAAAATGTCATTCCATTAAATATAAGCCAGGAGATTTAATTTTAATTAAAAACCAAACAGGAACAAAGTTAGATTGTGTTTATGAAGGTCCATTTATAGTTTTAGAAGAAATATCTCCGAATGTTAAAATTAAGAAATTGAATAAAGAAATTTTAGTTCATAAGAATAATACAAAAATGTTTTATAATTAATTTTTATTTCATAATATGTACACATAAAAAAAAATCTTTATTTTATATTGTATAAGTACGATTTTTTTTTCTGTTAATGAAGGGGGATGCACCCTTGAACTTTTCGGGGGAGGTATAATATACGAATTAAGAAACTGTACCGTAACTAGGTCACACGCGCAAGTTTCAAAGTGCTTAGTATGTAAGATTATAATGTACCGTGTTTTTAGTCGTAAGGAATTGATTTTAATAAAGATTCGGCATTGAAGCTAGTAACATGCTTTTAATTTATTAGCCCAAAAAACACCTAATATTACATAATATTATATATATATATATATATATATATATATATATATATATATATATATATATATATATATATATATATATATAACGGTATTCTTTCCATCTGCAGAGAATGGTCTTTTTTTAAATTGTCATTGACACGACAATGACAATTTAAAAAAAAGACCTTTCTTCAACTTGCTCTGCAGATGGAAAGAATACCTTTTTGGTATTTTTGTTCCCTACTCTTTTAAAGAACATTTAATGTTCGTAAGTATAGAGAGGTGCTTACGTGTCTGCGTTACACGCAGTGAGTGGTTTCAACAAAAGAAAATATTTCGAAAAGTATCGTTGCAGGAAAACAAAGAACTTGGAAGCCCAGCCGGAGTTCATACAAAGCGAAATATTGCAGAGCCTGGCTGTTTATGATTATGGCACACTCAGTCTCCTCGACGTCTCAATCTTTACGGTGCCGTACCTAGCTGTTATATTGCCGCGAATGCGGTAGGTGGGTCGTGCTGGCCATAATATTTGCTTAGCACAACTTTATGATTGTTGGTGTTGCTTTTATCACCTTACTTTATTGTCTGTTCTCAATCTGTACAAAAAATTAAGAAACGAAATCTAAATATTTATAACTCAAAGGTGACTGACTGACTGACATAGTGATCTATCAACGCACAGCCCAAACCACTGGACGGATCGGGTTGAAATTTGGCATGCAGGGAGATGTTATGACGTAGGCATCCGCTAAGAAAGGATTTTGATCAAGTCTACCCCCAAGGGGATAAAATAGGGGTTGAAAGTTTGTATGAAACTTTGCCAATTTTAAACCGATCGGGCTGAGACTTTGCATGCATAAAGCTACTATGACGTAGGCATCCCCTAAGAAAGGATTTTGATAAATTACACCCCTACACGAGCGAAGCCGCGGGCAAAAGCTAGTAAATACATATGTACCTACCACATAATTAACATACTGAAGTGTGTCTGTATAATTTTGTACGAAGGATGACCAAATTTAAAATTTAAGAAGAGTGACTTATTCCGCTACGCTGCCCAATAGCGTGTGGTGTTCAGTTGATATACCTATTTCCAATCTATTAATTCGTAGTTGAAGACATCAATGGCATCAACACCGTATTTATCATCTCATTTTTTGTAACAAAGATAATGTCTTATTTATATATACCTACATACTGCAGTTATTTAGTTAACATATTTAATGTAAATGGATATTACAAATTCGGCTAATTTTGTTACCTCCTGCAGTGTATAGATAAACTTTATCTAGAGGCTTAATTATAACTTTTCCTTATTCGTGAAAAACGCATGAAAGAATTTAAATGATTAGTAGCGATTTAAGGCTAATAAGAGAGTAAACAATCTTTAGCCTTTTTTTTTGCCGTCATTAATTTGCTTTCTGCGGATGTGAAAATACGCGAGCCGTATCGAGAGTCATTTGAAGTAGCGTCAACAATCTAAGGGGATATAAAACCTCAATGAAATACTGGGGATAAGCAAGGGGTAAGTGTTTGTAAACAGATTCGGTAAGCGAAGTTTGGAAGTACCTTTCCAAAATGTGTGAGTCCGCCGCGAGGGGAGGGATCGGGGCGGTCAGCGGAGGCGCACTCTGCCCACGGCGTGTCGCACGTGGACGTGAGGGTGAGGTACCGCACTCCGACCTGGTACAGCGTGCGGAGGACTCCGAGCGAGCCCCCGATCGCGTGGCCGCCCTCCACGCCCACTAGTGAACACAGCCTGTGGTTCGCGTGCGCCGACACTATATCTGTAAGACAAGTTACTTCAGTGCGTATCCAGTTATATTTTAAGTACCTACAGAGTTAGTATCACTATTGTTTTTTGTTCTCTTTGTTATGTCGAAAAGAATATGTCACAAAGTACAAGTGAATAAATTTCTATCATCATATTGTATATTTATCACAAACTTCTATAAATTTGATTTTTATTACGACATACGAAATTTGAAAATCTTTACTCTAAGTAGCTTCTTGTTCCAAAGTTATCACAACTTTTGTAAGTTTTAAAAACCAGCCAAATGCGAGGCGGACTCGTGCATTGTGGGTTCCGTTACATAAAAATGTAACCTTTTTCACAGCAAGAACATTAATTTGATATGTCTCCGGATAAAACATGATATTTAGATATTTAAATTTACTTACCAAAAGTCTTTGGGACACCGACTTACATATGTTTATCAAATTCCAACTGATTTGGCGCAGCTTAACTTTTCAAGGTATAAAAAAGAGTATTATTCTATTGCATAAAGAAGATAGGCGTTTGAATAGAAAGAAGGGGCAATTTGGTTAAACCAAGTCGCAGATGTGATACCTACTGTGTTAGTCAAAATCGGCTTTAGCGTTTCATACAGGATTACAGTGGATTCGACGCGGTTACCGTTGACGGCTCGTGTTTAATATTTATGTAGCGTGTGTCTCCACTCGGCACTTGTAATACTATGCTGGTAGAGGCCGAAGCGATAAAACAATTAACTTTGATTTTCATTAATTTACAGCTACGCAAAAGGTCAGATTATTTTTCACTAGCTGCGCCCCGCGGTGTTACCTGCGGTATGTATAAAAAGTAGCCTATGTGTTAATCCAGAGTGTTAGCTTCCTGCATACAAAATTTTATCAAAATTGGTCCAGCCGTTTGCGCGTGAAGAAGTAATAAACATACACACACACAAACTTTCGCCTTTATAATATTAGTGTGATAGCACAATATGTTGTTCATTTCAGTATCTTAACTGATCTTAACCACTATCCGTCTGTATATAGCGCTATTAAACATTAATAAATTTGAAACTCCTTATTTATTATTAATTACGTTTAAATACGTTTATTATATTCATTTATAAAATAAACTTCCTAAATATGTAACTTAATCTCTCCTGCACCTAAAATATTTATTCAAATTGAAACAGTTTTACCGAATAAGTAAGAATGCAAGAACAAAATGAATACTTTGCTTGCTTTGCATCGAAGGGAAAAGGAAAAGTAAAGAAAAGTCATAGTTACATACATTACATTCAAATAAAAGTAGCACCAGCTAATACGACTTTCCTATTAGGCATGTTCGTAGCAACTGATTGGAACAGCTCAAAAAAAAAGATTCGCATGCCGTTCGCACTGTTGACGTTTAATTTCACGTAATCTTATATTAAACGTTAGACCCGTCTGGACCCGGCTTTAGATGCAGCCTAACAATGGCTAAGAGTCGTCGTAACTTAAAAAAAAAAAGTAGGTCTATGGCTTTTTCTATGCTTCGACCACAGACATACAAAAGGAAGCAGACCAAAAACATTACATACCTAGAACGCGTGGCAATTTTTCAAATGTAGGTTTTTTTTTTAATTGCCTAAATAATATATTTATAAACAGCTATTTTCGGGTATTTGTATTCGAAGTACTCTTTCACATTCATAAAGAATATTACTTTGCTATTTTTGTTTTAAATATTAATAATTATGATAAAGAAAAACAACAAAACTTTACATAAGTTTTGTTGTTTTTCTTTATCATAAATAAGCTTAAGTGTAAATTCATGCCACGCGGCATTCTTTGTATTATGATATAATGTTTAGTCTGCTTCCATTTATATGTCTGTGGCTTCGACCAATCATACGACCTAATATGCTTAGGCCTACGACCGACTTCGTCTACGACGCGCTACGGCTCTGCGTAGCGCTACGAGTATTGTACGACCAGCACGTGTCAACGAAGTTTGACTTGCTACGAAATGTATTAAATAATTTCGTATACTTAATAATAACTTTTGACATATACTTGTGAATAATTTTTACATGTATTTCTTTGTGGTTCTAGATTTTTTATGCTAGGTTTTCGTGCTTGAGTCCATCGGACCCACGATACAAGCTAGGTAGACAGTTAAGAGTTTTGGTTTAAATATCGTGATAAAAATCTAACAACCAACTTATTTTATATTTAGTAAGTAATTAATAAACTACAAAAAGACAGTCGCATTAGGTAGTCACGCTCGAACAAATAATTGCTTCAATTCACAGCTTTAATTTCAATAACAAAAGAAAAAGAAACTTTGCTATTTAAATTAATTTTAACCATTTCCCCGTTTTTTGCTTAATACAGTCACAGACGAGTTTTTCATGCAAATTGCCTGATGGTTTCGCATCCACTCCTCACCAGATTACGAAAAACTCGGTAAATTATCCTCCTCACAAAAATGCAAATAATAAAAATGAAATTTATGTCTGTTTTCATTAACAGCGCCGCCGCAATTAACACAGAGTTGTTATCTTTCTGCGAAAAATGTGTAACTTAATAACAGAATAACAGTGTGGCAGCTTATACAGAGAAAATTATACAGTACCTAGTCTGGAAATCTGGTTTAGAGGTAGGTTAAACGTTACCTATACTCGACGACATTTGCTTATAGAAAACATTTCTTTATGAATATTATCAACAATATGTACCTGAGTAAGTACAATCGCACTCTTTTGCCTAAGGCTTTGTGGCTTAGGAAAATAATCACACAGTCTTTTAGAAAAATTGTTACATAGAAGATTTATATAATAAATACTTCATGATCATACCATAATCGTACCAAGTAATAAGTTAATTCTAAACCTTTTTTTGGGGCAAGTGATGGGGCACTTTTGATGATATAAATCGATACAAAAGGGAGACGATTCACTCACTTTTTCAATTATTTATAATTGCAGTTTTTACTGTAAATTAACTATATATTTTCCACATAAAATGAAGTCAAACGTTCTCGACTGATATTAAAAATCTATTTTAAAAATGAAATTTAATTTTCGACCTATCTAGTAAGTCAATAATTGTCACCCTCCTATCCGATCAAATAGAAGCAATGAATGAGTTATCTCAAGAGCACTCATATAAAAAACAATTTTATTTTGACACAAATAACTTTATAAGTAAATACGAAAAAACCAATGATGTGAAGTAACATCACTATTTTGACTTACCTCCAAAATGAGCTTTAGATAACGGGGTTTAGTTATTATTTATACATTTTTACTGCTTTGTAAAACACTACAATGCGCCACAAATGAGTTGAACAAAAATGGCGGACTTCAAAGCATTTTTGTACAAATTACCGGCACGTAGGTTAAACCAAAATGGCGGTTATCGGAGCAAGTACAAATGGTAACAATGCGCCAACGACCGCCATTTTCGTTCAATTTACGTGTCGGGAATTTATACAAACTTGTTTTGAAGTCCGCCATTTTTGTTTAACTTATATAAGTCGCATTATACCTCTTCTAACATTAAAAGGGTACCTTTTTATTTTTAAGGGCGACTGTGATTTACGCAGCTAGTGGACATTTGTCAGTTAACCCTACTAAACGAAGGGTCCACAAAGAAGTGTCATAAAATAAAGAAGTATCGATTGTATGTAACTACAAGGAGCTGTGACATTCCCGAATGGGCAAAAAATACTGCAGTGCTCAATGGGATCGGCAGGAATCTATGGAGCAGTTTTTATTTATTTATTAACCTTTATACTGATTCTGACAATGAAACAAAATAATATCCCTTTTTTGTACTATGCAGCATTATGTGTACACAATGAAGAAGGTCATACTTAGTACTTCATCATATCAGTTTCACAGAAAGTCAACTGCTGGATAAAGTACTTAATAATTTTATAGAATACCGAGGTGCTTAGTATAGTTCCGAAGTTTGTCTATACGTCAGCAGCTTAGCTCAGAGGCTGATAGTACTAGAAATCTGTAATTTTGCATTGAAATCAAAACATTGTTAAAAAAAAAGAAACTGGCGACGCAACAGCCATGTGTATATTTACACGAACCATTTCAAGCTACTTTTGAACCCTTCACAACTCGAAACCTATTTAACCCATGAAATTTAACATATACACTAAAGTCGTCTAGCTCATCTCTAATCCATAATTTCAATAATGTAGCTCAAACAGTTATTGATATATAATAACGTTTCAAAAACCCGAAAAATATGATTGACCACTTATCCATCAAAAGATAACCTACTTCCATATGACCTGGAAATTTGATATTTGGCATCTAGGTAGACTATTACGCGTATACATAAGCACAATTCAAAAACAGTGAATTTCGTAGACTTGGTTATTTTTGAATTGAACACTTATCCATAATCAAAAAGGTAACCTACTTTCATATGACCTGGAAAGTTGATATTTAGTATCTAGGAAAACTATAAAAAAAATAGTGAATTTCGTAAATTTGATTATTTTTTAATTAATCGATTTTATCAGGTAAAGTGCCCCACAAAAATATACGAGCAAGCATTTCTTCTTTCTGATATTGCTGTGCAAAAAGTAATGATATCGCACCAAAAACATAAATGTGAAAATGGGAGCCAAGTTTGAAATCCATCAAAAGAATTGAGATCTAAATAGCCGCCATATTCTGTAGAGAATATTGAATTTTATTTATAAGAACCTTAACATTTGACTTGGCTAGTTTTAGCAAGCCTACTTATATTTGGCTAATCAACTTATCGTCTTTACGTTATACGTTATTGTTATCACATTGTAAGGTCCTACACTTCTAATCATCAGAATTGCTGGTAAAAACTAGCCAAGTCAAATGTTAAGGTTCTTATAAATAAAATTCAATATTCTCTAAAGAACTTGGCGGCCCTTTAGATGTCAATTCTTTTGTCGGATTTTAAACTTGCCTCCCATTTTCACATTTATGTTTTTGGTAAAGTAAAAACTTAAAAAGTTATTGTTAGGAAAGCTCTCCCATACATAAAGTGGAGATACTTTTTTTGCGTGGACCCCATATTGATAGATGTCGTTGGATGGGTCTTTTAAAGACAACGTTTCGATCCACTACCGTACAAACTACTTCTTAGAAAACAATCACAGAGGTGAAGCTGCAACTTTAAATAAACATATAAAAATATAAAGTCTCAATGTGAACTGTAACTTCGGAACCCGAGATACTCTGAGCGTGGCACGACACGCACTTGGCCAGTTTTTTTATTATAGTTGTTGCTTCACAACCCTCAATCATAAAAACAAATATTTTATTTGTTGCCCTTAGCTTTATAATACATCCAGGGGTCTGGCGAGAAATCTAAACTAACCGTCAGCTGAGGTGCAGATGGTGAGCTGCGGGTGATATTTGTCGGTGAGCCGCTGGATGAGGTCGATCTGCTCGAACGTGAGCTGCACGGCGTCGCGGTGCTGCGCGTCGCACGGCACGTACGCCGCCCAGAACTGTGGAACATCACTCTGATATACAACTGATTAAATATCACGCACGACTTCACTACGTGCGCCAGGAATATGAAATTCTTACGCAGAGAAAATTCAGTAAGCTGATATAATGGAATGTTCGGTGAAAGCGTGTGGAAACTCCGTCTGTTTGCAAATTAGCCTCGCGGTGGCTGTACGATGTACGCACATCGCAACATGCTCGTGCAACTTGTAGTACAGTCAACGTTAAAAGTGAGGAGCGGTCTACAAAGAAAGTAACCTAAAAAATAGAAACATGGAAATGGCATTCATTGGATCGCTATAAGCTAGACCAGACAGACGTTAGGAAACTGAACAGGGAAATTAATTTTACAATGATGGCTGGTGCGTCTTGTAGGGGCTTTACAGATTTATTATGTATATTATTATCCTTTTAGTTGTTTGTAGAAGTTTGTAGGTAGAGATGTTTGTCACTCACACAAGTTTTTATTCGGCAAAATAGGAGGTTACCATGGGATTGTCAAAATAAAACGAACTGCCAGTTTAAGTTTATATATATACATATATAATTAACCATTGATATATTTATTACGAAATATTTGCTTTACCCGAAAGAGTTGATAAAACGGGTTGTATTTCAATTATAAGACCTCATGTAAAACTCCTATTAGCAAATAAGGATTTAATTTGATTTGATTTGAACTATGTACGGATGCAACAGCCAAAGGCAACAGCTAGTGTGATATATTTGACAAAAGTTTTATGATTAAAACTGTAAATTATAATGATGTTACGTTGTACGACTTGTAGGTACGATGTCTTCGGTGCGGCAATATTGAATAATTCACATGTTCATTATGCGGTTTTAGAAATACAGTCTAAAATACACGTTGGGACACTATGTTAAACAACGAACTCGGCCAGAAATATGGCAACAAACATGTTTGCTAAATAGTTTCACGACACTCTACGCACACGTAGCAGGTGGGTATTGTGTTTAAAGCTATTGTATCGGAAGCAATTTCACTACTGTCGCGATTTTGATTGCTTTCTGAACAATGTTTTCATTTCGTTCCTTTGTCCGTGGTCATTGAAGTGGAGCCTCTAAAGTAGTTATCAACATATCAAGTTGTTTTCTAGTGTTATTAAGATATTGCATATTTACCGCGTTACCAATACATTTTTATCGATTTTGTCTACTTTGCGACTTTTCAGCGTAGTCTGAGCTTCTCTCAGGTTCTTAAAGATTCTCATGCAAGTTGCTCGGACCATTTAAACTCCCTAGATATTGCTGAAGCTCTGAAATATCTAATGTACTGGACATTAATCGTTAGGCGATTATTTTAATAAGGAAGATGTTTACAAAATGTTTGCAATTAAATTTCCAGTCATTATAAAATACTAGCCACTAGACTAAATTACTGTCGTAGGTAGTTCATACGGATCTTAAAGTATACTTTCTATTTGATTCTTTCGATTTGTCCACAATCACTACGTTGGGCAGGCGTGTTAGTGATCGCAAAAGATGGTATAACGTTGTTACACACAAGACACTCCTGGTTTCGAAAAAGGGTGGTGACGAGATGTATTCAACTTTAACGACACCACAAAGTAACGGTAATAGCTCAAATAAGTTCACGCCAAAAAATCCAAAAGTTCACTTACTTTTTTTTAAAGTTCATTTACCTTCTACTTATTTTTATACCACACTATTTGTAATAATAGTGTGGTATAAAAATAAGTAGAAGGTATACCGTAATTAATTCTCTTCTTCCTAATATTAGCTCACTGAGCAGGTCGGTTATCTCGATATCACAAACTCTATGTTTAGTTTCAATCAATGCTCAAACACTCGCAGCAGGGAATGTTTACCTGCGCAGCCACTCGGCCCTGCTTCAGCCGGGGCAGGTCGGTGTGGCTCCAAGAACTCGTCGCCCACGGTGATATCGTCCTCAAGTCTTCGTCAAATCTGTAATTTTATCTCAGTTGTAGATATTGGAATATCCAACCGCAAAGTGAACGACCTTTGATGGCGCTAAAGTAAGTTATTAAGAGCGGCCGTCTTACTTTTCATACAAACGCTCATACGTGTTTATGGCGTTGTATCAGATCTTTTTTGAAAACTTTTGAACTAATAGGTATCTTTTGCGCTATTTCTAGGTTTCTATCGAAATAAAAAAATAATATTTAGAAAAACAAAGTCATTATAAGCCTCCAAAAATCTGCTTTTTTGCAAAAAAAAAATAGCTGATCTTCGACCGTTCATTAAGTACTCATAAATTGTAAAGGTAAAAAAAAATATTTCGCTACAAACTTCGCAAATGTAATGAAAAATTTGAATATAAAACATTTATTTCACACACGTATCACCTGGAACAAGTTTTATGAAATTTCTGCACCCTATGAATAGTTAATATTCGTTAAATGGATAGTTAATAATAATACTAATTCCATTCAATAGAATGCAAACCGTGCCCTTAGGCGCTATCTCTTTCTTTTTGGTTTGCCTCTTTTTCTAGCATTGCCCTGGATGAAACAACTAGCTTTTCAAACTATATTCGCGTTGGCGACAGAGCGATCGGGAAGGGCCTTAATCTGCGTTTTCGTGTTAAATTACTATTCAAGGGTTAGGTATTCATACCTTGTTTTTTTTGGCGATCGGAAATACTTAAGTAGTTGGTTTTAATATCATATTTTTAAAATATATTTTTTAAATAATTACTTGTTTTAACCGTTGAAAATAATCCGCTAGATGACAACAAGTCAAATCAGACACATTTTTCTAAAAGTCAAAACAAACAAACATTTTGTATGTATGGGATTTGTATGAAATACAAAAGCGTAACATCATACTTTTTGAAGACAAATGGCGTTCTGCATTAATAAATCTAAAATCTTGTTGAAAAGGGATATGGTCAATGAAAAGTGACACTATTTTGTTACCTTTTATTTTCTTAACAGAACCAAATGATTTATTTTTGACCTAGTCATCTACCCAATTGCTGCTTTCATGCATGACCGGTGCATCACATGAAAGAAACATACTCGTATGTATAGGCATCGTCTTGTAATATTAACAAGAAATCCACTTTTCACTTTTTAATTCTTTTTAGAATAAATAATCCCTGTTTTGTTAGTATTGTGTTTTATTTGTATATTTGAGTAGTAGAAATCGATGAAATGCGTCGGCTCAAGGGTAAACAAGAGTTGAGCGAACGCCCGGGCGGCGCGGCGCTCCCGGGTCAGCCTGAAACGCGTTGAGCCTATTGATATAATGTCTAGATAAATTACGACCACCCAAAACAGGTCTCGGAAAATGATGCAAGAAAAATTACGTTTTCTCGCTTCGGTTGCATTTTTTTTACAACTAAGTAGAAAATAAGCAATCACTCACCTAGGGTTAGTGTGGTTACTGAATATTTTGTATGATATACTCTCATTTAGTGGATGAGTTGGAATTTTGTAGGTATTCTTTAATACACACTTTATTTTTTATTGAGCGAAGCGTCTCAGTTTTGAGAGCCAAAACTGCATCCGGCTGTCAGTTGGTCCAGTTGTTTTCGCCTACAGGTAGCATTTTCGGGGTGACTCGTAAGGTCGACTGCTCACAGAGCAGTATACCTACGATCTTCACACCCATCACGCTAAACGTAGCATTAGGCTCTGTCTACCCTGTTAATGATGATGACGTAATAATGTATCTGTATCTATAACATACCTACTTATATTATATGTTATTTTAGCTGAGTATATTATAGATATCAAATATAGTATACCTATTTGAAAAATAAATATTTAACGTGAACATATCTGCCAAAGTCTTCCAATAGGGTGCTCAATTTAAAACCTACACTGAATTGATATACCTAAATAATATCACACTAATATTCACAGAGAAAAATGAAAACGTGCTGAAAGGGTGACCTTTGTTTAGCGTAAAATTTTTACTTCTAATTTTACTTCGCCGAATCTTATTGGTCTAAACTTGTAATGTAAAATAAGAATCTCTAATATTACATGGACTAAAATCGATTGGCATACATATAATATACAAGGTTATCTTTAGAAGTAACGATAACCTTGTATAACTATTTTTGAAACAAATATTACTTACTATAAAAATATTTTTAAGACGAAGTGGTAGCTAAAGTGGCGCCCTCATTTGAAATAAATTGTTTAAAACTAAATACGGTGATAATTAAAAATTTGATCTGTATAAATGTCTAGAAAGACCTTTAAACTATTTTATGAATAACATTTGAAAGTAATATTGGTAGTCCGTCTAGTTTTAAAACTGTTTTTCGCCAAAAGTGGCCACTTTTGGCGAAAAACAGTTTTAAAACCAGACGGACTATTAGTAATAATATCAAAGGTTATTCATTAAATAGTTTAAATGTCTTTTTCGACATTTATACAAATCAAATTTTTAATTATTACCATATTTAGTTTTAAAACAATTTATTTCAAATGAGGGCGCCACTTTAGCTACCACTTCGTCTTAAATAATAATAACTTAGAAAGATCGTTAGAGCAGAAAAATAGCTAGGTTAAGGTTATTTTTTTTTATGACCACCCGGAAAACTCTTAAGGCAGAAAAATATGTAGGTTAAGGTTATTTTTATGACCACCCGAAAAGACTGTAAGGGCAGAATATTACATTATGCAATTAGTGAATTAAGGACGGATTTACTTCGAGAGCCATAGATGAATCACGAGCAAGTGAAGGATTCTAACGACTGAATCACGACCGTAGGGAGTGATTCATGATGATTGAATCACGAGCATAGTGAGTGATTCAAATGTTAGAATCCTGAGCAATGCAAGTGATTCATGGCCCTCGATGTAAATCCGTCCTTTATTCACTTATTGCATAATGTAATATTCTGCCCTTACAGTATTTTCGGGTGGTCATAAAAAATAACCGCTTTATTCAAGAATTGCATATTATACTTTATACCATGACTACGAGAATAATTTTTCAAAACTAAAAACCGACTTCACCACCAAACTACACAACCGGTTTTAATAAAAAAATTATAGGACCACCTGACAAGAAAAGAATATTCTAAATCGGTACAAACGTCTTCAAATAAATCGATCAACATATATATAACATAAGATTCCGACGAATTAATAAACACATCTTTTGGAAGTCAGTTAAAAAGAAAATTTAAGCGAAAATAGACATTTAATGAAAAAAAAAGAAGGTTAAATTAATTAAAATGGACATTAAAATTGGAACAATTACTAAAATTGTTAAATTAAATTGTTTGTTGTTGTTTATTGTTGAGTAAAGGTGCATTTTATTCACTGTTTTCGGTGAATAAATTAAACAACATAAATAGTGAGTAAAAGTGTTTTTTATTTACTGTTTTCAGTGAATAAAATAATCTTTTTAGAGGGGGAATGGTATAAAAGTTATTAGGCGTAACAGTTTTGTTGTTTGCGATATAAAATAATTCATTGTGAAGATTCATTTATTCATTATTACATCAATTATTAAGTATTAGACGTAATGAATATTTTGGAAAATGAATATACAGCGGAAAAAAAATTAAGTAAGAAGTAGACTATACTAAATTAGAATTAAGTAGTGAAAATGTTCTAAGAAATTTTATATTTTCGAACTGAGGTACTTTCGAAAAATTATAATATACTACTGGCAAGCACACACTCAACGGGTATGCGTCGTTTGGTTATTAATATTCCTGGTTAATGTTATTCCTAAACATTGCAAATAAAATAAAAGCTAATAGGTAAATTATAGTGAATATTAAACATACTTACCTAAAGTCCTTAATCCTATTGTGTAAAAACTTTCTTATGTTCCAAGGCAAGTCGTTATGTCCATCGATGAGGGGGGTTTCGTGGAGGAGGCGCTCAGCAAGTCGAAGTCGTTCGTGCAGGGGCGCCCCGGGCGGGGCCCGCAGCGCCAGGGGGCCCGCCACGCACGCCGTGCCCGCCACTAGCACCAACACCGCCACGCAGCACCATCGGCGATGCCACACCGAAAAACCTACAAAGAAAAATTACATGTTTCATTTTGTCCGACTTGGTGAGGTAAAACGACGAATGTTATAAGTTATGCATACGTCATATGCACAAATACACGGATGTAATTGCATGTGCATGTGTGTCTGTCAGCGAGTCTGTGACATTATAGCCCCAAACGAAAGATTCTAAAAAACTACGTATGGTTACTTGTCGAGGCACTGTCAAGTCATCCCAACCTGCATGTGCCATTAATCAAGTGGTATCGTGTCACCTAAAGTCTCAAGCCTAAAGTCTCGAGCTATCTCAGTGAGGATTAAGTTGGGATCAGGAAAGGACTAGGTCGTGTACTTATGACGACTCAGCTCAGCATAGGATGCTTATGTTGATTGTTACGTGAGGGACGTCTGCCCTATATATTTCCTTATTTAAAGTAGATTAGACAAGAGAGACATTCCTTGTTTTTATTCTGTATTAATTGTACCAATGTTCAAATACGGAATGTGTAAACACTCTAACAAAAAATTCAGCAAAACACATTAAACTCTTTTGAAATTCACGCCATATATTCACAGAATATTCTCTGCCATTTTATAGAATGTTACGTTACTTTCAATTTAGGTCAAGCAATCGGTCGTTACGAGGATGTTACGGGCTTTTGATAATCTCCCTGTCAGACGCAAACTTGCTCGATCACCGCAGAAACTGCGGTAACACGATTCAAAATTTTGCGATACAATAGCGCATGTAGGTGCCTGCCTATCTAATGTTCAAAATAGGGATCATAATGATACAACATATCCGCAAGTTCAAACACAATGAATCTTGCTTGATGAATATGTCTGTATACAGATATAGGTATAAATTTAAGATATTGTTCTCGAAACAACCTTATATCTACATTCATCAAACTGCAACAATGGGAGCAGTGCAATAAGGCTGTCTTTTGTCAAAATGTCGTGAGACCGAAGCTACTTTACTGGAACGGAAAAAAGGAAAGAACTTCCTCACTTCTCTCTTGGTTATTAAAATTTTCATGATGGCCTTTATAATGGAAACCTCGAATGACGTCTCCAAGGCTTATTGCTGTATTTGCATCGTATTTAATATTCTTTGCATTTTCTAGTTTAAAGAAATGTACATTTAATATGAATTGCATCGAGTTGGCAAAACTTTGCACACATGTTATAATAGGTAGGTACTTAACTTGGAAAGAAGCATTAAGTGCATAATAAGATACCGTTCTTGGAAGTTACTCCTAGCTTTTTCTTATTATAGATAGACCAACATGCTTCCTATCTGATTATAGATGGAAATACCTGCTTAGTGCGTAACGTAAGTTCCTTACCACGTGGTGTTATATCTTGCTGTTTGCGTATCCAATTTCTTTTTTGATGTTATAGGGTGGCAAACGAACAAGCGGGTCACGTGATGGTAAGTGATTACCGCTGCCCATGGCAACTGCAACACCAGGGGTGTAACAGAAGCGTTGCCAGCCTTTCAGGAAGATATAGATTATAGATGTGACAAAATAATAACCAAACAGCTTCACCTTTGACACAGTAATCAAGAGGAGAAGGAAAATTCAGTAGGTACCATTATGTAAAATTATTTTTTTGAGTTAACCACCCACTTAGTGATTATATTATACTCTTTGCAGAAAACATTAATTGCTTTATTTTTTTCATTATTTCCTAATATTTATTTAGAAAAGCACTACATATCTCGGCGTAAATGGGATTGCCGGACTCATTATTATTGTCAAGGCCAGGCTGACGCTCGGCCTTGAAAACTCTTGACATTCCTTGGGAATACAATTGTACAAAAAGTCGCCGACGGATGCCAATCCTTGTTATTAGGAAGGTAGTTATCGCACGAGATGTTTGTGCTTAATCATTTAGTCGCTTTGTTATGACTTTAATAGAAAGGCATCGAGTGGACCTATTTCTAGGTCGGAAACTTCTATATATACATCGAGAATATATTTGACGAAGTCACGGACAAAAGCTAAGTACTTTTTTCTTCAACTCGCAGCCCACCTACATGTCAGGATATACGCAGACAAGGGTCTACGTTAGATCCTTTGTGATCCTAAAACCCCATATGATGTCTATTGCGAATATTTAGAAGAGGTTAGTTTCCTCCTGCAGCTTTACGCTAAATTATTTATATTAAATTGACGAGAAAAAGTGAATGTATTTTGGGAATATGTTATTCTAAGTATGAATTTGTACTTATGTGAAATAAAATAAACGAATTGTATGGACGTAACTAAATTTACTACGTTGAATAAATTAAATATGGAACTTGTGTTTCGGTATTCCTGGATAATCATTATCGTACAATAATTTTCGCCCGGGATGCAAGGCGCCCGCAAATATTTACACGATCTACCAAAGAAAGATGTAAAAATTGTATTTTCCGTCGGTTTCATGATATATACACTGTATACAGCCCACTTTATATGTAAATACACATGTTGGAGGGTAAATTCCAGATAGGTACATATTTATTAACTTCGTGGGTGATATGACACATTTTTTCCTCGACGTATAATCTTCTATTTCTATGAAAGAAAACATGTAGGACCGGTATAGAGAGGAATTTTATTAATCATATAGCCTTCTCTAACCAAGTGATAGCCGTTGCCGATAAAGACCATGGCAACGGCAACGGCCATACAAGGTTGAATTCAAATTGAAAGTAGTATGTTCATTCAAATGGAGAAAACATCTTTGGGATAAGCTTTTTCTGTTGACCGCACCTTACAAAACCTAAATCCAAAGTGCTTTCCATCAAATTTAACTTTGTAGCTCATGTCGATTGAAACTGAATAAACAGACTGCACCACGCGTAGGGAGATGAAATGACAATGTCGTCGTCACGAATTCGAGCAAAAAGAATTCACCTGAAGGAAAATTTCATTAATCATGTTAGAACACGATTAGCCTAGTGGAAGACAACTAGGCCAATCGTGTTCTAAGTAAGGCGGTCTCTGGATTCATGGACTGTGAATCCAGAGACCGCCGGTTAAAATCACAGTCACGTATAGTGTTTTTGAAATGTTAAATGAAGTTTCTGATAATACTAGACTAAATGGAAAAGAAAATACGGGACAGAAAATGAGTGAGAGAAAAGGCGATAGAAAATTAGTAATTTAAGTTTGGAACATTGATGAGATTTTGTTTGTGTTTAGTAGTGAGTAAAGTGAAGTAGTTCGTAAAGTGAAGTGTTTAGTGCAGTGAATTCAGAGTAGTGACAGATCCGCGCGTAAGACAGTGCAGTGACGTTTCCACGCGCGTGACAGTGAAGTGACATTCCTCGTACATACTAGTGCGGTGATACGTGTGAGAAGACAGATGGCGTGGAAAGAGGACTAACGCTGTCAGTTGTGAGTACTGCTTGAGTTATAAATAAAGGCATTATTCTATAGGATTGTCGTTTTCTTTCCTGTCCCCAACCCACTCTCGTGACAATATGCCAATAGTTACTTATTATGTGCCGGATTTACAGCTGTATTTAGTTAGGTTTTGTGGGCTGACTAAGTAGTACCTACTTAGGAAGATAGGGCTTATACCGTGGCATTTCCAAGTAATTTATTTTTTGTCTCATTTTGTTTTTCATTTGAATTGAGATCTCAAAACTTTTAATGGTGAAAAAGACGGCGTTGCAATTTTTCAGGACTTACATTCTTAATAAGTTTTGTTTTTAGGGGATATATCTTTAGCACTCGATTTATTTATGCTCTGTGTAGGTAGTAAACTACTACTGAGTTTAGATTGTTCTTACAGTTTTGTTGTAAATATCAACGTTAGAACTTGCAGCTTGCAGCTGCACAGGTGTCAATGGTGCATTACTCTTGGCTCATAAGTCTTTCTTCTTTTTGGAATTGGAACTATATCAGGTGGTGAGAATATTCTTTCATTTCTATTCCTTCTCTCTAATGTAACATGAACTTACGGGAGGAGTTAGCTGTGGTGGTGGAGCTATGGCTGGTAGTAGACATCGTGCCGGTGGGCAGCCACTGAGGTGACTTGCAGGCCCCGCAAGCAACGCGCAGACCTTGTCCTCGATCTGTCACATCTGGCGCAGGGGCGGAACGTTTCTTTCCCTTTTAGAGAAAAAAAAAACTTTAGTAATCAACGTTTTGTAACCCTAGGGACTAATTTTAATATTTAACAACTGCTAAGTACCTAAAAAGTTTTTTGTACAACGTAGTATAGATTAGGTACTCTTTAGTGACTATGTGCTATAGTTAGTACTTATCTCATGATCTCCGTTTGTTAATTAAAACGTGTATAAACAAACATATTTAAACAATATCACTTCAAATCTAAATACATGGCTTTGCCTTTTAGACCTCTATTTGCTCCAGATCTACAAAATTTTGGAGCGCTGAAGAAACATCTTCAACATTCATTAAAAATTAAGGGGAAGGGCTAAATTACGCGTGAAAATACGAAATACACAGTAACTATGTGGAAAATGCCAAGAACAATTGGCCTATTTTGCATCCACCAACAGAATTAATTTATAATAATATTAGCATATCTAAAGCAAATTAGCTACATATTATTATTTTCATTTTAACGATTAATTTGAAATGTATTTATCTACATTTCGACATGGTAATGTATCAAGTCTAAATATCATGGCAACATACTAATTCAAAATATTTCCTACTTTTTGTTTTTGTTTTTCGTGTGTGTAAGTGGCCAAAACTGGTGTCAGATTTTTCAGGCTACCTAAAGGCATCTTACATAGTTTGACGACTGCCATACAATGATGACAGCTGGGACCAACGGCTTATACGTGCTTTCCGAAGCACGGAGGAGCACGAGTAATTTTTATGCCACTTAAGGTCACCCACCCATCCACTTGCGGTCGCTTAACTTGCGAAAGCGTTAGTAATGCGCACTCCCACTGAGCCACCGAGCTTCTCACTTCCTACTGTCATTCTCTCATCTTAGCTTGTTTCCAGCTGCATCTGACTTAACTGTATGTGCTGCTTCAGAACCAGAATTAGCTTATAAATTATTTCAGTTTTATTACCATTTTTTAACAATTTCAATATAAAGTTTAAAGACTCACATAACTACTAGATTAAATTCAAATACCTATGTAATTATAAAATTAATATAATCGCTATGGGAAGTGATAAGCAGTATTTTCAAAAGAAACGATACCTAAAACGAATTAACATTTATAATTTTACAAAACGTATTGCTTTGTAATTTATTCGGATGACATCTTTGACCACACACAAGATCTGGTAATAAGGCAGGCACTTATTGCCTACATAATTTGTGAAGGGTCACTAAAATGCCACCGACATTTTCCGGTAAAAGATGTTTGTATAGGGAGGTCATTCAAGAGAAAAGAAAACGTTTCTTTACCGTTTCACAAATAGTCTACATTATTTTCTTTGGAGTGATATCTATGAAGCGAACTGTACTAGTAGGTATAAATAAACGGACTTTTTCTTGGTAGGTACGAGTACCTATTCAACCAACCTATTCAGTTCTTTTTAAAAATACACTTGTATGAACATTTGGAGTTATTTTTGTAGTGAGCTGATGAATTACCTTTTTAGACGTTTATTAATCTGATGTGTAGCTCGTTTAATAGGTGGCTTGGCCTTGTAAAAAAAAAATTATAAGTAGTTACTTAAAATGAAATAAATCGTCTTTTATGCGTTTAGTAGACGTCCCATAGTGTCTATCAATCAATTTAGCTAAGAAGATTTTGCATACCTGTGCATCATAAAAAATGGAAGGTATCCTAGTATCACGTCCAGAATCACAGGTGCAATGCGCGTGCGAAGTGCGTGGAGCACCGGCCATCATCACGTCGGCGTCGTTGAATGTCTGAGAGTCGTCGTCCACTAAATCGCTTCGTGTACTTCTCGACTCGATAGTGTTCTCGTCCCGCGACCACGTTTCCGCAGGCCTCTCTCTGAACCGCTCACTTGGAAAGTCGTTGTAAGACATTTGTCTTCTTATAGTTCTACAGCGACTTCGGTTGTCCAGCGTGGAAAACTTTATAGCCCCCAGAGCGGGAGAATTTCTAGACACTATATCGTCGTTATTGTCGAAACTTCGCATTTTAATCATTTTGTTCGATGTCCGTCTACATTTATCTGTACCGGCGTTACAATCTCGCAATCTATCGAAACATTGGTCCACGTTACCAGAAAAGTTTGCATATGTAGATGCATTGTTTTTCAGTTCATCTTTTCCTTGGTAACCCGATGATGTAAATATACAACTTTGGCTGTTCACCCGTCTTTGTGTCTTGTCTGCTAGAGACAACATCGATAGCTTTTTAAGCGAATTTGACGATCCGGTTGTTATATCAGCTAATTGAACTGCATTTTGATGCTTCTTAAGTACTGTTTCACCTCCTATTTTTTTTAAATTTGATAATTTACGTTTTATCTTTTGCACCAAAGTATTCGTTTGATCGTATGATATCAGTTGTTTTGAAATGTAATTTCCTACGCCGATTGTTTTACTTTTGCTGTGTTTACGATCTAAACTTCGATGTGATCCGATTGCTAAGTGACTTCTTCCTGTATCCCTTTTTATCCTTTCTAAATCGTAAATATTGAGAGTGTGTCCTCTCTGATCAACTACATCCCGGTGGCAGTTTAAATAGTTGTTTTGTTGCACGTTACAGTTACATACTAAATCGAATTCGTGGTCTGATATGTGTTTATCGACACATTGACGCTGAGTAGCTAAAGCGAGGCAGGCTTCGCAGTCCACTCCCAGGAGTAGTTCAAGGCTGGTGTTCCTAATGAAGCCATCGCTAAAGGTGCGCGACCGAAAGTGAGCAGAGTGCTGGCCGAGGTGCGGCTCCCAGTCGGACACGAGCCCGGCGGCGGCAGTGCTGGCGCCCGGCGGGCCGCAGATGGCCTCGCCGCCCACCATCGTAGAAGCATCGCGGTTCACAGTGATCACCCGCGGCTGCCGGAATACGCGGCTGTCACTCCGCATGGAACTTGTGGATGGGGACGGGGACGGCCGTTTGAAAGTGTCCACTTGAATCATGACTTATTTTGGGAGCGTGTAGTTGCGGTCAGCCTGCGCAAAAACAAGAAAAAAAAAATCACACATAATTGGTACCTAGGTACATTACTAAGTAAGTGTGATCGATTACGGAATTATCAAACAGTGAACAAAATTAATAAACGGATACAATACCGCCTAAACAACAATTGAATTTAAAATTTATTCACGAAGCAGCTCAGCGGCGAATGTTTGATCATTTCGGTTTTCAGCCAACTCACTTAATATTTTCCTCCATTCGTGTTTACATAATATCTATGTCAATATATTGTAAAATATTATGTTTCTCCAGGAGGGTTGGAACGGGATTTGAATATGAATGGCATATTTATGTTATTTCTTTCTAAGTTATCCGAAATTGAGTTTAATTTCAGTCAAAATAATTCTTGCAATATTTTAAAAATAAACATTCGTGTTTTTATTAAATAAATAGGTATATTTTTCCTGTGAAACGGAAACAAAATGACGTTATATAATGCTAATTAGAATAATTTGATGTAATTTAAATTTAAAAGTGTTTATTCAAAATTGTGTTTGGAAACAATTTGTAATGTACTGCAACGCCGTAACTCAACGCCGCATGAATTCAATCAAGCTAATGGTAATTATATAATTATTGATTTCCACACCATTTGGGGGCTAAATCATCTATAAAGTACATATCATTATACATCCTTTGATAAATTAGTTATATATAACAATATATACAATAGACCACATTCATACCGTGAAACAGCCGATGGAGAAGAGTTCTGAATACAACCGGCCCCTGTGCATAGGCTTTGTCGATTATGAGAAGGCTTTCGACAGCGTCGTGCACTGGGCTGTGTTTAACTGTCTCCATCGTTGTCACATAGACGCACGGTATGTGGACCTGCTGAAGGAAATCTATAATTCGGCAACAATGCAGGTACGTCTACATTCAAATACCAATCACATACCCATCAACCAAGGGGTGCGGCAAGGGGATACCTTTTCACCAAAATTGTTTACTGCCGCTCTAAAAGACACATTACAAACTCTAGAATGGGTCGCTATGGGTCTTAACATAAATGGTGTATATCTGTCCCATCTAAGATTTGCGGATGACTTGATTTTTTTTTTGCTGAAAAGCCTGACGATCTCCAAGAAATGCTAAATCAGCTCCATGATGCATCTCTCAAAGTAGGTCTGAGGATGAACATGTCCAAGACGATGGTGCTGGCAGCTACACTTGGCCCCTCGGACATCAACATAACTGTACGTGGCGAGAGGCTAGAGGTAGTTGATTAGTACACGTATCTGGGACATTGTTTATCCTTCGACAAGGATCTTAAAACTAAGGAGGTTGATCGACGGATTCAGCTGGGATGAGTGGCATTTGGCAAGCTGGTGGACGTTTTTAAGAGCCGGAAAATACCACAATGCCTGAAGACACGCCTCTTCAACCAGTGTGTTCTGCCCACAATAACTTATGGTGCCGAGACAAAAAGTACCATGTATAAGGTACCGGTTGCGCAGAGGGCCATGGACCGAGGCATGCTCGGCATCAAATCAGCGTGGAGATTCGACGTCGAACAAAAGTTCACGATGTGCTCTCTAGGGTTGCGTCTCTAAAATGGAACTGGGCGGGACACCTGGCTCGAAGGAACGATGGTAGATGAAGTAAGGCCGTCACCGAGTGGTATCCCAGAAATGGGAAACGTAGTGTAGGACGTCCGGCAGCTAGGTGGGTCGACGATCTCAGGCAGGTTGCTGGAAGAAACTGGTTTGCGATGGCAAGGGATAGATAGAACAAGATGGCGCAGGCAGAAGGAGGCTTATGCCCAGCAGTGGGTCCCTGAAAGCTGACGACGACGATGATGATGATGATATAACAATAATAAAATAATAATAGAATGTACTTATTTTCCTCCAATACATTACATTACAGTTTGATACAAAATATACGAGAAATAAATACTTATTCAACTAAAATATACATAGGGACTAACTTAAATGTTTTTAGAGGACTGGTGCCCACGCTAGGTTTCCGAAGGACGTGTAATCACGTTTTATCACCAAGGCTCGATTTCTTTAACAAAATTCAGAAATAACAAAATATTTAGAAAAAAGAAAAAACAACAACAAATAAATTTAATTCTTAACAAAGACATATTTTCACCTATAACGTATCTTATTGAAATTGTAAACAAAAAAATAATAATAATAAAGTTAAATCTACATACATTTAGTCAGCGCACAGTTTCCATCATCATTCTTTCCTCGAATGTCATTTTTTGTAACCACTCACTTACAACCTTTTTACAATTATAAAATGATGGAATAGTAAGGTATATATCCTGTTACATCTAGCAAGAAGCTGCGGAAGGAAACGCAGTCTTGAATGTTGTTGCATTATTGTCGCAAGGAAAAAGAGCTGCTGTACCGTTCGTACCTCACAAAATTTGTAAAGGTCTGAGAGATACCCTAATCTGTACGGTTTAAAAGTACAGACTTTCAGAAGGGCTCTTTCGAATGGGCAAACGACTTGTGTAAGTTGGGATCAGGGCGGTTTACGTCTCTGATACAGAAGGCTATGTATTTAGTCTTATAATATGTACTAAGCAACTACGATTGTACTTTCTCTCATGTATAATTTCTGTGTGTATATTTTAATAATGCTTTGAACGCAATTTTTATAAATATTTATTACGGAACACCTCATACAACGTCATCTGTTAATTTAATTAACAAAGAGTTATTAGTAGTAGTTATTATTTTAAATTCTACAATTATATTATCTTCAGAAAGTATTAAGTATAATGAGTTTGAAGTACAAATACTTACTTTGAGAAACTCGGTTCAGTATTGGCATAAAATATTCATAATATCTTTGTGGAATTTCGAATAAATAAGCTTCACATAACGTTACATCGGGATTTGCTTAATGTTTACTATCTTTTTCAAAAGAGGAAATAGTTCAAAACCGCAAAACTTTCCCATAGAAGCAAACGGAGCTCATTAAGATTTCATTTGATCCGACATCCGACTAACTTAATTGAAAGGAAAAAACAAAGTTATGAAAGAACATTTTCCTTCTGACATACCTATGAATATCATTGGCATGTTTTTGCAATCTTGAGCTCGGTATTTGTGATTTGCGAGTCGAGTCGAGACGGGTCGGCGACAACTCCGCGAGCGCCACGACGCGTAGCCCCTCTACAAGCGAACTACGACTGCTACGAGACGGGTGAATGAAAGGCAGCGAGCGACGGAATAAGCCATTTTTGTTTTATGTTTGTTTTACCGCTGTGGAATGACAATACAGCTTTTGTGTTGATTGTTCATTTCAACATTCATTATTATCAGATTATTTATACGCTCAGTGAGCAAGAATTGCTTTGGGAGTAATCTAGTAACGTACTTAGATGGTTATTGAATGTTGCCAAAAGAATTACGTTATGAGATACTTATGAAGATTTACTGTGTGAATAGCCTTTTGTAAATATATTTTATGTCTAGCCTAGTCTCGAAATGTACTTTTGCTTTTAAATAAGCACAAAAGAATATTATGCGTCTTGATTTAAGCGGTTATCAAAAAGGTTTTATTAAAGTAAGTCAACCCTTCGCAGCGTTATAGATTTTACTGAGTGGGTTTAGAATTGAGTCAAGCCACAAATTGCTAACGAAATTTCTAAAGAAGCTAGAGCTCAAGATTATTTTCGCTAAAGTTAAAATATGCTTATGCTTGCGTGCTACGAACTGTGGACCATAATTTCTCAACAAAATGCAAAGTCAAAAGATATAAATTTTATATCATCAGTGTTCTTATCTTCCATTAACTGTTTTACATGAATGGCCGTAAGTTTCCCAGTAAGAGTTAAACTCTGTTAACATTGTTTTTTAGTGAATTTAATTTAAGAATCGTAAATCCGTCCGTGTTTTTCATTTGTTTCAAGTAAATATGTAAAATTACAAATAAAAGTATGACTAGTAGCTATACCATTATTTATAATTATATTGACTTGAGCTAGCTATTAGCTACTAAGAAATATCGAACAGCACCACCTTATAGTCACATACATATGTAGGTATATATATCTTTGAAATTTTAGCATAATGAGAAAATGAGTGATATGTGCCGCTCGAGGCCAAATGTAGCAATCATGAAAGCTCCCATTAAATGCAATATGTTGCCAAAGCTACACTGCAAATAAATGGACACCAATCCAATTTGGTTAAAAATATTAAAGCCAATGTTACGCATCGGTTGAGCGTAACGATGTACGCAGCTAAAAATACAATACATGTAAATTACTTTTTCTTTACTTGACAGAAAAATAAAAGCAAGGATTTTAAACTCAAGTTATTTTGTCACCAATTTTACTGATAATATCTAGTTCCACAAGGGAAAAATAATTGGATCCTACCAAGCGTATTAGACGACTAATAACTTTTTCATCTCATCTACTCGATAAAAGATGTTTTCATCCCAAAACATTTGGAGCTGAAAGCTGCTGCTGATTCTCTCGGGACTGAAAAGTGCAAAAAAAACTCTAGGGATTAAAAACTGAACACGAGTGTAATCTATGTTGAATCAAAATTAATGTTGGCAGACCAGCAAAAAAAAAACAAGAATTTCGTTTCAAAACAATAAATAATAGGCACAGACATCGTATTTTTTTTAATTTGGAATATATATGTATTCCAAATTTAAAAAATATGTCGTCAACATGGATGAGTGCAGGTAAACATTTCATGTTCTTCGCTTCGGAAAAAGAAACAGGGTAGGTATAATTTAAAAAAGCACAACTTTTTCTTTTAGGTTTCTTTGAAGTTTTAGGTTATATTGTATTGACCAGTAATTATTTGTGTACATTTTCACTTTCAGTTTAAACTTACTAAAAAGTAATTAAATTTTTCGTAAGTTTAGGTAAACCAATAGCGAACATCGAGTTTATTTTTAAAATTAAAAGATATAAAGGACCGCAAACAAAGTTATGAATAATCATTTTATTAGAAGTTGGTGTTCTTCGAAATATTATTTCTTTGTATTTATTAAATGAAATCGACTCCAAATAAAGGTTAGTATCTGTCGGTTGAACTCTGATTAGGTATTGTAGGTGTACATTCTGTTTAGTATTTGCTTATTTTTCTTATAGATGGGGATGAAAATTAGTGTACTACTCGGGTACGGTATTATATATCTCGGGCGATATACATGAATCCTTTTTAACTGTGAAATCCTTCGTTTCGCTCTGGATTCAAAGTAGTGCCCTCGCCTTAAAAATATTACTTTTACCCCTTGTAGCACAATCTAATATTTTTTTCAATTACTGAAATATGACACGTTTTTTTGATTATTTAGGTTTGAAAACCAAACCCTTCAAATGATTTTGATAAAATTTATATGGGTCCAATTAGTTTACGAATGACGGAGTCTTGAAGTAACAAATATTTAAAAAATACAACCGAAATGATACCCTCTTTTTTATAGTCGGTTGAAATTCATAAAATTACTATAAATCGTGATTACATTAATTAATTAATTTGACACTATACGGGATAACAATTCATATTAGAGATAAAGAACATCCACTTGAGTAACAAACACTGTTGTCTAGATAGGCTTACATTGTTTGGGCATTTCTGAACACCGTTCCATTAACAGAATAATGGAAGTGTATACAGGAGGGAAAATAAAATGCGGAGAAAGATTTCTCAGTAGCTACCTAAGCGGTCATTTGTAAGCGGCCGAGAAAAATGCTCGCTCGTCCAGAAAAAATAATTGAAGTGCGCCCAGGCTCGTGGCTTCAGCTTCAGGAGCGCACATTCCTCAACCCTTCATAAGTATCCACCTAAATGTAATCTCTCACCTAATTCAGGTTACCGAATTAATTCCACATATGTAACAGTCATGTATCCTGGTTTCAAATGTATTTAAATTTACGTCAGATTTCGGGAAGATTAAGTGAGCGTAGAACTACGTAAAGGCGAAATGTGATCTTGGTATAATATTTACCTACTTACTTGCTATATAACTTTATTTCCCTAAGCGATTAAATAAAAACTTTAAAACTAGAGATAGAAAGAAATATATGATTATCATTTTTGGATTATGAAAAAGGAATTAATAGATTTTAAAAATATTTCATGCCTTGCTCGAGTATCGAACTTTATTTTATCGATTTTGAAAAACTTTATTGTTCATATGCATATTTTAATCAAATCGAAGATAAAGGAGATGCCTGCATGGATTTCTTCCTATAATTGAAAGTTTGTGCAATCCTAAAGTTTTACAAAAAATTATCAAAATAAGATTTTAACTGTCCTTAATTTGGTATACATCAATACAATTTGGTTTTGGTGTGTACGTACTATGTGTAACTTTTTACAAAAAAGAGAACTTTTTTATTCGATATATGGTTGGGTCTATTTAAATTAAAAAGAGATTATATGTTCGCCGGTTTAACAATAATAATTTGATAGTAGAATAACAGATTTCATGACTTTTTATTGAATACGGTACACATTAATTGTCCAATCGAACTTATATTGGTTTTATTTTTTGTTAGAAGTTATTTGTTGTAACTGCATTTTGTGTTTTATGCGAGGGTTTGTACATAGACAAACCGTCTTAGAAAGTTTTAATAATTTATGTCTTTATTTAATATATTTTCTGCATTTAATTTTATCTAAACGTCATGATTAGTTTGACTATTGATTGTCTATACCTCATGTAAAGTTCCTTCCTTTGATATTTACCGGTGAGACAATTATTGCTAACAATTATTATCTAGTAGATACTACAATAAGTAAATATTCTTGCCTGAAATCAATACATATAATAAAACAGTAGGAACCGCGTGTCTGTACACTTGATAAAATTAACAAAAAATGTGTGTGGGCGATAAAAAAAAGAGTAACAGAACACAAAAAAAATTTTTTTTTTCTTTCTGTCTGTCTGTATGTACTCGCCAATCTATAAAACTACTGAACAGATTTTTACGCGGCTTTCACTAAAAGATTAAGCTTATCCATGAACAACATATAGGCTTTGCTTCATCGAAATCTGATATCAGATAAAAAAGTTATCGTCATTTAAATTTAAATAGTTACATAAAATAGCAACAGATGGCGCCTCATGAAATTTTTAAACGCGCTATGGTTGTTTTTGTAAAAAAGTATAAATACAAGCTGATTGTTTTGCTCTGTACGTAAGACCTTTTGATTCTTCTGTTATTTAGTTAGTTACTGTTAATTTGTTGATTTTATACTGGTATTTGACTATACTCGTCTATGAAAAAAAGGATTTCTAATCTTGCTTTGATGCTTTGTGGGTTGGTTAGTTAATATTGTTGATTTATTTATAATTTGACATTTGGCTATGAAAATACGGACTTCTGATCTTGCTTTGTAGATTGGTTAGTTAATATTTCGGATAATATTGTAGATTTATAATTTGACATTTGGCTATGAAAATACGGACTTTCTGATCTTGCTTTGTGGATTGGTTAGATATTTCGAATATCTTCAAAAGCTTCTTAGCTTTATAGATTTATTGAACTAAGTTTGACATTTGGCTATAGCAATACGGATTTCGTGATCTTGCTTCGTGGATTGGTTAGGTATTTCGGATATTATCTTTAAAAAATTCTTGATTACATAGATTTATTGAATTAAATATATTAACGACTTAGTGTTAATCGAGAACGAAATTCATTGACTCGCGCCTCGGAGACTTTTACAGATAAGGAGTTACGTTTGACTGCTGACTTCGTCTGCGTACCTATATATTTATACACAAAGGTTATGATTATTATTGTAAGGATTCATTATAATCCATCCGTAAGTTGTTGTATGAATAACTGATATTTATACATCTATAGATCCTTATAACCTTTCACATTTGCAATATTTAAAGTATACCGCATCACAATAAAAAAATTGAACTGTAAATATACAGACTAATCTGACAAAAATTTTAAATTTGTCATGTCATCAACAAGGATGTGTAAGAAAACTGAATTTCACACGGGCGAAGTCGCGGGCACCAAATACAGATAGTAAAGTATGTATTCGTGAGCAAGATATTATAAGGAGTTACAGAACACTAAAAAGATTTTAAAGATTTTTGTTTGTATGTCAGTGTCTGTATGCACACTGTTCACCCGAATGTCAGAAACTGCTGAACGGATTTTCACGCGGACGAAGTCGCGGGCACAGCCAGTACATAATAAGAAGGCATAAAAACCACTCACCTAAAGACAGTCGAATATCACATTTAATTTGACTTTAGAAAAACAAGATAATATCCTACTTTGTAGTTGTCGTGGAGAGCACGTAGCGTAATGGCAATGATTTGATAGACATCCCTACTCCAGTACCTAGGTAATTTCTAGTTCATTATTATCTACTAAATTAGATATGACTAACGAATCGAACCAAGCATAAAAAAAACTTTGTAAAATAACAAACAAGAACCGATGCTTGCTGGCAAAGACCCAGTATATCAAAATTTGAACTGCAGACGTACATTTTGTTGTGTCCATCGAGGGAAAAGTTTTCGAACTATGTTGTTTGACTCCCTAAGGGCCTGCAACATTGTTAGCAGAGCTTGATCAGAATTCATCTATTAGCTATGTTATTAGTTGTTTTAACTTTAACTTTGAAATCGAGGTTTATATGTGTATGTTTTATGAGTTTGTTTGGGTTTTGTTGTTGTTTGTTTAATATCTTTATTATGCGAATTACACATATGTAGGTACATAAAACAGAAATAACTCAAACAAACATTTTTATGATCAAATTATTAAAGCATAACAACTCGGTACTTTTTCCTTCCCTACGGTGTTACGGTGAGCGAGTGATTAACGTTGTGTAAGTATAGGTTAATGACTGCCATCTCCTACCTCCGAGGTAAAGCTACGTTTTATCTGTGGTTATATCTTGGTTATGTAGATTTTGTACTTTCAACTGTACTTTTTTTGAGTTGCTTTGCTAGTGGTACTCTAGCTCGAGCACCTCAGTTGTTAACGCTATAGGCTATAGAATATTAAATCCAATTAGGTAAGTAAGCCCTAAGACAAAAAGATATGATAAAGTCAATTTAAAAATCTGACAGAATAATAAATAAAAACTACAAGAAATTTTGGATCTACGGAAAAGTACTGTACTTGAAGTGATGATACTCGTACACCGTGATGTGATAAACTTCATAGAATCATGAAGGAAGAAAATTATTGCGACACCGTAATCATAATGTGCTACACACGACAAAAACGTTTTAGGTAGGAAAACCAATTCTATTTTGTTTTTATTTGTTAAAATCAGAGGCATCTTGATTACTACTTACCATTTGTGATACTTTTAGAATCCACAAATAAGTTCCATTATTACTTATTTTTGTAAAAGTATTCGGATATATATATCCGAACACTTTAAATATATATATATATATATATATATATATATATATATATATATATATATATATATATATACATATATAAATAAATATATTTCCCCCCCGATTTCGTCACTGATTCACTCACTCACTGATCATCAAAATTCTTAACGTACTTCCAGAATTTTGATGATCAGTAAGTGAGTCAGTGAGTGAATCAGTGACGAAATCGGGGGTTTTTACACATTATTAAAATCTAAAGTATAATAGCTACGACATTCAAACTTTGTACGTTTAATAATTGTACTAGTATCATAATATCTTAAAATTTTTAACTATTTAGCACTATCCAAACCAAAGTTATGAGAGTTCAAAAAAACGACAAAACGTTTCGAGAAAAGGTAGGTAGTGCCCTTGTCTTGGCGGGGGTACTTCCGTGCCCCCAGATACTAGTACAATTATTATACGTACAAAGTTTGAATGTCATAGCTATTATACTTTAGATTTTATTAATGTCTAAAACCCCCGATTTCGTCACTGATTCACACACTGACTCACTCACTGATCATCAAAATTTTTAACGTACTTACTGAAGTCCTAGAAAGCTGAAATTTGGTATATAAGCTAATATTACTATAAATTTAACAAAAAAAAATAAAAAAACCAAACTTAACCTGTTCCCTCGGAATACGAGGGGGAAATTTGTATAAGACTTGCACTATATTTGCACTAACTACATAAATCATGCAGTAATAATAACTATCGAAAAGCTAGATGTATGAAAAAAAATATTTTAAACTCAAAAAAGTCCATTAACCAACTTACAAAAATAAATGAAATTCCACCAACAACATTTTCATGTAAAAATGTTGCCAAGACGAGTTTACATAGCTTACCATGTAAAAAAGTTATCAGATCTACTATAAAGCCAAGCTCTAAAAACTACACGCTCTAAACCTACAAGTTCTACACTACACCTTAATCAAAATCTATATAAAAGTGGTCAGATCTCATGTAGAGCCAAGATTCTTGATCATGCGCCCTTACTTTACCAGGCCTAACTTCACATACTCTACATTTTAGTCAAAACGTGTGGCTTGGCCGTTTTATTTCACACACGATGAACGAATGCCTATGAAATCTTCGTAACGGTAGCGAAATTTTTACATGAAAATGTTGTTGGTGGGATTTCTTTTTCTCAGTGTGTTCATGCTTAACGATGCGGTGCTGATCAGTCCAGTTGTCAATAAATGGAGACCAACGAGATCCCTTTTAGTGTTGCTTTACTTCTGCTTGCATTAACTTAGCTTGGCTTCTAAAAAGAGAGACCCTAGAGGTTAAATATAGGAACATTATAATATAACATACAGTTAGTAACGACAAAACTTAACTGATAGTGTAGTGATAACGGCATTCTTAACGACCTGACAATGTATTCGTATACCGTCATAAAATAATTTCCACGCTACATAGTCAGTATTCAACATCAGTTTTCAAAGTAGACGTTGAGGAGAATTTCAATATCGTGAGTAACCGTAAATACTGAAGCTCTTTTACCTTCTTTTTACATTAGCCGACCCTTTTAGTGCAGATCATTACGGCTATTGTCAATTAAGTTTTAAGCTCTGACCGTTTCATTTTGACGGTCGGAAAATATTAGCCGGTAGATTATGGCATAAACACATTTATTAGGGTTTCAGTAAAATGTTATACTACAAATATTTGATAAGTCGTCAAGTGCTGCTTTATGTAGAGTATTTATAACGGATTATGTATTTAGAGAGAAGTTTGTAATATTATACGTATTTGGCCAATATATATTTCACCTTTGTTTATTTAAATACTTAGTTACTTTTAGGACTATTTTGTTGGGAATAATTAGATAAAAATAGCACGTAGATACTGGAAGTGCTCACTTATCATAAATTATGTTATCAAGACATTCGAACTGCAAGATTGTTATAGCCCAAGATATGTCAACACGAAGTCTACAACGTCTTTGCCTTCTGTATTATAATTAAATCTTATAGTTTTTACGAAGGCTTAATAAAATACTTTCAATATTCAGGGGGCGGGGGGGGGGGGCTTTTAGTAGAACAGCAAGATATATCTTTTGTTAACGGTTAGAAGTTAGTAGGAAGTGTTAGACAAAGGACTTCAAAACAACAAGGTAGTTCTATAGCAAGGATACAAAAAAACGCCATAAAAAGAATATTCTTTACTGGTAAGCAAAGTGCTTGTGACACTTCTGGCATGCAAAGGCTATACGGTATTTACTTGCCCTATGTTAAGCTACTTATAAGTAACTAAACAGGTAACCATACCTATATACAATACATAGGTAACAGATAAATATAGTTAATTATATAAAAAAGATTGAGTGAATGTGTAGGCTTCCTTTATTTAGGATAATAATATTATTCATAAATCAAATATCTTACAGAGATAATATAGAAATGCAGAATCTTGTAGTCACAAACATAGCCATAAAGATCTCCCTTCGGTAAACACGAGGATATCAAAGAACGTGAATAAACGACGCCAATCGAGTATTTCGTTTCGGGGAAAGATTTTATGGTGTTTTCTGTATGTTGATACCTGCGCCGGCCGGTGGTCGAAACAATAAACCATGATATTGTAAATGACCCCCTATATGCTAATACTATAAAGAAAAATAAATACCCCTTGGGAATCAATATCCATTAATCTGTTTGTGTTTTTGAAGAGCAATATACCAATTTTTTTTTAATATAATAATTTAGCATGAAGTTAGCAAATACGTAAAATTTAATTTAAGGAAATCGTCCTTATCCTCTATTTTGTATATCTAGAGGTGACTTTTTGAGGCAACGCAAGAATAGTTTAGAAAATCCAAAATTAAAAAAGTATATTCTATCGGCTTTGCATCTATTTACATCACAGGACGACAGTGATATTTTAGCAAAGATACTCAAACTATATAAGAAAAAAAGGAAATGCTCCTGAAAGCATATAAAAAATAAAATTCAACCTCTTCGTACTTTGATATTAGGTAAATTTATATCTAGGTAATATCCACGCACCATATTCGTAAAGATTTATTTAAAACTAAAGCTGGCGAAACTTTATCAAAGTTTGTTCGCTGCTGCAGTTTTATAAAAATATTGTTACTTTTTGTTTTGTTCATATAAAATAAAAGTACAAAGTTCTTATAAAAGTTTTTGTAAAAGAAAACAATTTTAAAACCACTTACTTGTAGCGAAAAGTAACAAGTCACATAAAAGTTACACAGAAATTAATGGTTTCACAGGTGCTCTCAATGATATTTTAAAGTGACATTAGTCTCGTTATATGAACACAATGAGGCCCGTATTAATGGCATGCTTTGAACGTGTCGCTGTCAGCGAGCCCGGCGCTACGGGTTAAAAGGTTATTACGTGTTCGCTCTCGCTACGCGGCCGAGCTACAGAGCGTCGCGGGCGGGCGACGAGACGTGGGCAGGTCGGCGACGGAGGCTGCGGCGGCGAGCGACCGCGGGGAGCGCGTGGGTCGCACTGGCTGGCTCCGCTGCTGCCTGACGCTCGTTGCGAATAATCCATACCCGAGAGGCGAGGAGGCTGTATTTACCGGACCGGAGGGCGTACGGGCGAGCCAGCGCTGGCTGCTCCGCCGCCGCGAGCA
The DNA here is from genome assembly GCA_943193695.1 of Acrobasis suavella. Lineage (NCBI taxonomy): Eukaryota > Metazoa > Arthropoda > Insecta > Lepidoptera > Pyralidae > Acrobasis > Acrobasis suavella. The sequence continues at coordinate 14,331,056 of OW971929.1, forward strand.
CGCTACCGACCACCGTAAGCCTCATCATGTTGACACAATTCCGAATAATGCCACATAATTTTACAACCGTGCAGTGATTGCGCCTTTGTACAGCACACCACATAAAAGAACCTCCTCGCGATTAACCTCCGAGCGCATCCTCCGATCGCTTTACTTGACTGGAACTTAGTTTCCCGAACACAAATACCATTTATCACGTCCAAATAGAAAAGTAACGTTGGCAAATTGAACTTCAATCCAGGTTTAGTTACGTAAATACGGCGTGAACTTTGAGAATCTTTAATGGATTTCAATGGATAATGTTATCAAAAGTATTATTATTTAATATTTTTTTTCAAAATTTATCAACGAATTATGAATTGAAAAAGTTTTTCATTGTTGACATAATTTTATGAAGGTCTGATTAAACTAAGGCTGTGTGCACAAAATAAGGTTGAAGAATAATACAAGTCTGCCGGCGTAGATTTCTTGTTGTTTGTTGTTGCTATAACAATAAATAACGGTGACGTGACCAGTTTATTAGTCGTTGCATTAGGTAGCTAGAAGCCGAGGTAGAATCGATGTTTTGGAGAAAGTTTGAAGATAAAAATCCAGGTTCAAATGGTTGTTTTGGAATTATCCCAGCAAAGTAGTTACGCCGAATGAAATATATTCAGCCATAAGTTAGTTCCTTCAATCGCTGCTATCTGTGTCGAGTCCTGTTTGTTTATTGACCATATCCTTTTTGTTTTGTCCCCTGCCACTTTTATTCATAATCTCGGTCAGCGCAGAAAATATAAAAGATTTTTTGTCAACATGTTGTACAACCTTAGCCGGAAAAAGTACGTAGGTTTGAAGCCGAAAAAGGGTCAATATATCTCCGAAAATAAAAAAAGGAAATAGGTATTTAAGTTAGCATATCTTTGCTGTGCCATCCTTTGTTTAATAAACCCGTTTAAATATTCGTATTTATGATTATATAAATAAATAAAGACAAATTACACAGATAGAGATAAATAAATTTTTAGACTTGTGTTATGGGAAACAAACTCAATTATACTACTTACGAGTATATTGTTATGATGATTACATAAATAGATAAACCCCCAAGACCCAATAAATTTGAAAATGGCCTTTTGTCGACTTGCCCTGGCTGGGGATCGAACCCAGAACCTTCGTGTGATGGAGTATCGTGGTTACCAATACACCACGAAGGTCGTCGTATTACTAGTATAAGTACTCATGGAATAATAACAAAACTTGTTAGATTGCGACATTGCCAGACATAATTCGCAAAATATAATGTGGAGGCAATTTTCGGTCAGAAAAGGAAAGGGCGGAAAGGTAAGGAGTAAAGTGGATGAAGGCCAGTTCGCCTCCCGAGAACGAAGTAAAAGATGTTTGGGCGCGTCAACTGACGTGTACATTTATGAATGCTTCACACCCTCTTCAGCTGGCAGAGATTGTGGATGTTGCTCTTCGGTAACTGGATGCCTTTGTGGCCGAAATATAAATATGTATAAGGCATTGTATCTTTTTATAATAAATAAATTAGTGACTATCCAGTAATGAGAGCCTCTACTGCGTCCTAGTCTACTTTCATACTACGTGTATGTTGATGTAGTTTGGTATCTATGCGAAATTTTATGAGACAAAATAGAGAACCGGTCTACCTAGCTGTAACATTTAGCTAATTAATTAGTTAAGTACTCATTAATTGCCTACTAAATGTCCCATTTGCAATCAGATAGCCTCTTTAAGTTAATTGACAAGCTTTTCTGTTCGCTCCGCTTTTCGTTTTCATTAACAAAAAGAGAATGAGAAATTAGAGAAATTAGTGGTTCGGGGATAAAGAATTCTTTTTTTTTAAAGTGGTAAACATAAATTCGTACAGAGTTTACAGTCATATATACAAAACTAAACTCCCAAGCTACTTCGTGTTACTACATAAATACTTGCTGTGTTTGTAAAAGTGTAACATTTTTTGTAACGGACTACGTTACGTTTAAATCACTGCGCACGGAAATTCCGCGCAACATCCGGAACGCTCTCGGTGCGTGGTCCCACTGTGATTCTCATGAGAAAGGACCTCGTTGGCAAAATGAAATATAATACACACTTCGTAAATTTAACAAATTAAGTAAAGTGCTGTTCTACTTACTTAAGTAATATTGTAATTAAAAATATAATTTCAGGAGTGCCAGGACGCAGTGAGCGGCAATGGCGGCATTACATGGCTCTTTTTATCATAAATAAATCAAAGTGCCGTTTATGTATGCTTTTGCATGTAGCTTTTGCAGTAGCATAGCCATGCTTGTATAATTAAGATTTTGTTCTCGTAAAACATGATAATTTTGTATTTTAGGCAACATATTTTATGTCATTTTTGTTTAACAGATTGAGCTTTACTTTGAAATCAACTTGTAATTTAGGTATAAAGAAATAGATAAATGAGAATGACTTGTGATGTAATAATAAAAAGTGGTGACCATATCGATTTTCAAGCCTACTTTATTTACAAATGCTTGGACTAGCAGGTGATACTACAATACTATTTATTTTTATAATGAGATATAATGTGTATATAAAATAACTTTGTATCTTTGCAATATGGTGTCAATTTTTTTTCGCATCTTTCTATTTCAGTTTTTGGAAAAAATATAAATAAATAACCAGCCGTGTGGCGGGCCGGGCGGTGGATTTGTATGAAAGTTTCCTTTTCCGAGTTACTACCGTAATTTTTCCTGTGTCTATATAAAACCGTTTAGGAGATGAGGGAGTGAGACACTTGACTCTAGCAAAAATTTACACTATAAATCGAATATTTCAGAAACAGATCCCTAAATCGAAAATGGTGTTCACAAGCTTACGTTATTTTTGAAAGACCTATTCAACGATATCCAACACGATGGGCTAGTCGAGAAAAAAAATTACTCCCACTTTACATATAGAAGCTACCATAAAAATAATCTTTAAAATTTTAATTTACCATTTTTTCGGCATGATTAATATTCATACGAGTGCCAAATTACAGCTTACTAGTACTTATAATCTCTGAACCGCGGACGGACATACAGACAGACATGGCAAAACTATAAGTGTGTTTCTTGGTTACTACTGAATGTTAAGAAGCCCCTAATGTATGCACTACACGTGATAAAATGGTTGCCGGTGAACAACACAATATTTCATGAATGTTTGCGAACGTAAGCACTGGGAATGGATGTAGTGAACGTTAATCCACTGTAAGCCTACGTTATAGTAAATTTGCTAAGGAATATACTAATACAGCTCAGTTCCGAAGCTCTGCTTAACCAGTTTACCCGCTAATATTGAAGCTCGTTGCGAAGAAACTTAGTTTCATGCGGTAATATCAGATCGAGATATTTTTACTATCTCCGAACATTTAAATCTTTTATTATATAATTATTAAGCTAGATATCTATACGTTATTTAAAATAAAAATATATCAAATGTAAAAAAGATAACAATAGATCTCTGCTCCATTGAATTGGTTCAATGCTCCGCTCCGTCAGGAGTAAACAAACTGATTATAATGCCAAGGAGATAAAGAAGTAAAGAAGGCTAAAATCCACAATAACATTCAGAAATTACCTTTAGCAAAAAGAGAGAACGGAAATAAAATATAAGAACTGTTAATTATTTCCCAGCGTACGTCGAACCGTAATAACAATAAACGCTACGTTTCGTTTTTATAGTCTTTTGAAACATTGTAAGTTGAGCGTTTTGTTTTCGAGGGATCAGCGAACATTCATTTAACGGACTTTTTTATGGTTCCGTCAGACAAAACAACATTTACTAATAGAAATTCCTTCGGAAACTGTAAATGGAAAGACGTGCTAGTGTGTCCGAGTCATAATATCGCGTCCGAGTTGGGCCGACGGCTTAAGCGGAAAACATGTTTCTACGCAGGTTTATTTTGGTATTAAAGGTGGATAAGGGTTCCGTCCCAATATAGGGAGTAACAGGTTATTGCGTTGCCTTCTCGTTATCTCGTGATATGATATATTGAATACGCATTCCGTTCTCATACCATTTATTTACAGGCGCATGCGAAAAACCAAGCAACAGTATTGGAAAAAGAGCCGTCTTTTATAACGTTGTAGTGTTTTTTGAACTTTATATGGTGACATCAAGATGCAATGATCACCCATGAAATGAAACCATGAGACGAACTATCGAGACTTTATATGAGAACCCTCATTTATACCATTTTCTAGATCTTATATACGATTTATTTTAAGACAAAAATATTAAAAGCTATTAGTATGTATCTCTTAGTAAATGCTAGTAGTTTATGCTTTCAAGTACTTATCCCTAATCATTATGATAAAATCCCAGTTTATATATTCTCATATTGCTTTATGAACTAACATAAGAAAGATAAATCATTTGATATATGGTTTTCTGTCTGTTTGTATTGGATAAACGTAAAAATACATTGATTAGCTAGTTAAATTGAGTATATAAGTATATTATCTTTCAAAACGCGGACAATGCCTCGGGAAATAGCTAGTACTGTAATAATTAAACGTTCATCGAAGCGCACCTGGCTGCCACGATGCTAATCACATAAGATTATAAGGCGGCGAGCGGGGGTCACAATCACGATTACTACGCATCCCCAGAACTTATTACATTACAGCCCCTGCGTCGTTTATTATAATAAAATCTCAGAGCACCCGTGAGAAATTTCATATTGAATTTTTAAATGAATCAAAGTCTATTTGATCATAAGAACGAAAAAAAACGCGTAAAAATTAAGACACTCTCTGGAGCCAACCTTTCTCATACTATCGATAAAAGCATGAATAAAACGTCTCTATTGAAAAATAACGTTATTTGTTGACGTCTAGTATGCTACGGAGGAAAATAAATTTGTTCTGGTGGATATGGAGAGCCCCGGGCATTCGCCACGACATCTTATTGAATGCAGATTTGATTCACTTACCTATTTATTTTTCGTCTGCAGATTTACTTTTCCGACATACCTTTTCTGTTCAATCAAAAAGGTTAACGATCGAATCCTCTTGTCCTCGTTCAGGAGACTTTGTAGAAAAAAAAACCTTTGCGAAAAGCCTGCTTAGTAAAAAGAACCTTCCATCCAATTTCAGGCTTGTAGCCGTTTAGTTAAGAAAAGTTTAGGTGGTTTCGAATGTAAGGCAATTTCCACACAGTTAAATAAAATTGAATTTAAGTTTTATTCATGCTAAAACTTACTTGCTTACTTCTGTTAGGTTATTACAAAAAAAAATACTATGATTTCTGAGATAAATGATTTGAAAGCAAATTGGGTCACACACAGTAGGTATGAATGCGCTAATCTTTTTCATATTCCGCCATATAATGGTTAATAGCAGCAATAATCAACATTATTAGCTAAAGCAGGATCATGCCCTGGAAACTTCCTGCATAATCTTAAACACCAGCAAATTTTACACTATAGCATTAGACCCAGTAAGATAGATAAGTATATATGATGAGGTATTGCCAGCTGGTAATTGATTTATCGGCAGACGGGGCGGCGAGACGTCCCGTTTCACACATTATTCACTAAAAACATCACTTAACCACTACGAGGGATCGACAGGAAATGGGAATCTATGTTTTACATAGGGATTCCACCGATATGATCACTTATACCGTATAAATAATTCTCTCTCCGAAATTATTCGCTTTTAGGGAAAATCTGATAGCTGGATTAAAGGTTCATTATAAAGAAATACTTAGAGAAACGACCAAAGAGTCTTATAACTTATAATTCTTATGTATTTGTTATACAATATAGAATCGTTGAGATGGTGTCCCATAACACAAGTCTTGAACTTACTTTGGGGCTAGCTCAATCTGTGTGATTTGTCTATATCTATTTTGTAACGTTTATGTAAAGTCTAAGTAATCATCAATATCATTGTATGTATGACTTTTGTTTTTATTTAGTCTCGGTCTCAGAATGTCATATTTGAAATATTTATATATTTTAATATCTAGGTAAAGTCGTGTTTTAGTATAATTTTATCATAGTAGAATAGAGTCGGTTCAGAGTAATGTCGGAATAGCGTAGCGTCATAATAAATTCAAGTCAGAATAGCACATTGACGGAAAGCGTTTCAAAATTAGTAAAAGCTTTGTGTTGTCAAAATGTGTAAACTAAAATTGGTGTACTCGTTGCCGCAAAGTAATGTTTAAGACAAGACTTGTTGCGCCATGAAACGAGACCTCAAAACTACCGCAGTCTGACGTCTACTGGCGTAGGTTTCGTAGCAGTTCGTAGCTGTGTTAGCGCTACGAAGCTACGGATTTTGTTTAATGTAGACGGAGGCGCTACGCGCTTGTACTGAAAATATGGTATAACTTAATTGTTAAGTATTGATCTAAGGCACATCGGATCACTTGTTTCGAGATAAGAATTTGACTTTTTTAAATATTCATAATAAGTTATTTAACTTATTATTTGTACGACAAAGACAAAATAAATTAAGACTCCAAAAGGGCAAAGTGGTAAAGGTGCTGCATTGCCTGGTTGTATCGTTTCAGATGGTTAATAATCACAAAAAGACCTCATAGAAGACGTTAAATTAAAAGGTAACGGGAGTGGCGAAGTTACAGCGTTAATTATTTTAAAAATGCAACCTTTTTAGATCGATTTCTCAGCTCCAACACCGCCTACATACTGTGTTTAATTAAAAAACAGCTTTAACGTACATCTATCTATGGCTTCAACCGTTGTAGAGATCCTCATTATAAATAAACATATTCACAAGAATTTTCGTTTAAAAAAAAAGATATTATTTTTATTAGGTATTTGATATGTCGCGATAGAGTTTGATATAAAAGAGAACCCGTTTTATCTGATATTATTTAAAAAGAAAAAACTTATGTTAATTAATACGTAGCTCTTTTGCTTCTTATTTGTATGTCATGATTAAAGGAATGCCTAAAATGGAAACCTAGATGCTTATCTAGGTTGTGTTGTATAAGTGATACCTAAGACATAAAGTAACAGGTTAGAAAATATGTTTATAGACCTTTCAGTTATTGTCGAGTAGATAGAATACTGTTACAAGCTTTTGAGTGAAAATGAATTTTAAGACATCAATGAAAAGAAATAACATTTTGCACATAATAATTATGCATTAATATAACCTAATAAAAAATCCTCATGCCGTTCCATTGTTTTATGTTGCAATGCCCTATCAGGGTTCATGTTGTACCTACTACTTTAAAAAGTGACTGTATAGTGTAAACAATTACATGTATAATGTGAAAAGCAATAAATAAATTGAAATTGAATTAGTGCTGTGTATTATCAGAGCAAGGGTTATGTTTTGTTAAAATTGGATATGTTAATATTAAATAAATATCTTTTCCATTATTTTGTTAAAATGATCAATATTAATTCACATTGTTTCTCTTTTAAACCGCTTTGCCCAATAGTATCTAACTAGTTTACCCAAATGCTGTAACCGCTCTAGACAATCCCATGGGCAAAGCGGTTTTTTTCTACCATTGCGCATTTTGCTTTGCAAACCTTCAAATTTATATAAAATTCTCAGGAAAATTACACTTTATTAAACTGTTTTTAAAGTGGCGTCTTGTCCCAAAAGTTTATCGTTTATTTCACGCGTTTTTTTCTTTAATACACTAAAGTTAACCACTTTGAGCTGACTGCCTTACTTTTCACCTTTTTTATATTGTCATTTCACTGAAAGCAGGTAAACTCAACAAAGTGATCGATATATTTAACATTAAAATGACATAGCTGATATATTGGGGCCCGCTAGCAAATCTTTTTGTATCCCCCACTATCAATCACATTGTGGATAGTCAGCAAAGTGACTTTTCTGTTTATTCCGTACGTAACCATATAGCCAATCGTAAAAATGTTACATTGTTATAGTTTACCAGTAATTTATATACTTCGAAAAAAATATAGACTGATTAAATTGATTGTTTTGATTTACTGAATTTACTCTTGATACTGGCACCTTGTTTGACAGCAGCTATTATAATTTACAGAATTAAGTGGAAATATTCTTAATATTTCCACTTAATTCTGTAAATTCTTGTAGTGATGATTAGCAGAACGTGACATTTCTTCTTCTAGGTCGTCCGCCTTTTGTTTCGGGTGGGGGAAACTTTTAGCAGCTAATCACGCATGTATTATATTATATATGGAAATTCCATCTTGGTTTTGTATCGATACTATTTACCGTACAGGGTAAAAAGGAGATATTATTATATGTTTTTGAATAAATGTCGAGTTCTAGATAGTTAATTGATATATATATATATATATATATATATATATATATATATATACAAGGGTTTCCGTGGAAATAGTATGTAAATCCTTATATGTGTACTTTCCAGTTATAATAATGGTAATCATGTTGGCATTCGGCCAACCAGTGATATTTTAACATTAACATAATATTAACTGTGTCGCGACGTTTTATTTAATAGTCGTTGACATAAAGCGTTTACTTTCACATCCATTATATTTTACATATTTCCGTGGATGAAACGAGCAGTGAGTACGAAAATAAGTATAACAAATAAGCTACGTACATAGGGCGCACTATAAGTTTCCGGAACTGGCCACTTACATAAACAATATTTAAAAATTTATTGCAACATTTGAAAATAGAACTCTTTGGCTGTAGAATGCAGTTTGTTTCATCTGACTGTCTTTTGTTTTTACCTTGGGGCGCCATTTAAAAAATTGTGTGTCTGCATCAACATGGATTTAACTCGGGAAAATTTTCGTAGTATGATTTTCTACGATTTTAAGTGTAATTTGACAGCTCAAAAGAGCATCGCTCGGCTTGAAACAGCTTTTGGCAATGAAGCACCATGCAAGACAACTGTTTATAGCTGGTTTGCAGAATTCAAGCGTGGTCGTATCAATCTCAGTGACGAATCTCGCGATGGTCGGCCGTCCACCGCTGTGACCAACAAAAACATCGATGCTGTGCGCCGTATGATTGAAACAGACAGGCATGTGACCTACCATGAAATTCGCGCATCCTTAGAAATAGGCATGAGTCAAATACAATTAATCCTACACAAACATTTGGGTGTGAGAAAGCTGTGCTTGCGGTGGATCCCACACAACTTGACCGAGGCTCAAAAAACGGACCGCGTCACTTGGTGCAGTGCCATGCTTACCAGATTCAACGAAGGTGCGTCAAATTTGGTGTGGGATATAGTAACAGGTGACGAAACATGGATTTATTGCTACGATCCCAAAACAAAGCAGCAATCGAGCGTATGGGTCTTTCAAGATGAGCCGAAACCAACCAAAGTGGCGCGCGTGAAAAGTGCATCTAAGCGGATGATTGCTTCTTTTTTTAATAAAACTGGACACGTGGCTACTGTTGCTTTAGAGAATCGTCGTACAGTGAATAGTGACTGGTACACGACCATTTGTTTGCCGGAAGTTATTGACGAACTCCGTAAAAATAACCGTAAACGCCGTATCATCCTGCACCACGACAATGCTAGTTCTCACACGGCCAGACAGACAAACGACTTTTTGAAGACGAAAAATGTAGAACTCATGAGTCATCCTGCATACAGTCCCGACCTGGCACCTTGTGACTTTTTTCTGTTCCTAAAAATTAAGAACCAATTACGCGGTCAACGATTTTCATCACCAGAAGAGGCTGTCGAGGAGTATGAAAAACACGTTTCAGAGGTCACCACAGAGGAGTGGCACAAAAGTTTCCAAAACTGGTTTCATCGAATGAAAAAGTGCATAGACGCCAAGGGAGATTATTTTGAAAAACAATAAATTAATTTTGTACCTTTAATAGTATTTTTTCATATTCATTCCGGAAACTTATAGTGCGCCCCACGTATCGTTCATGTTCATGATACAATAGATTTTCTTTTAATAAAAAATAAAATAACTTTTACTCGTATTTCATGTTCTATTATATAAGATATGCGATATATCTACACGCCTTCATATTTCGTAAGTAAATAACTAAAAGACAACTCTATCAACGCATGCTGCTGTAGTATATGCTGCTGTAGTGTTTAGTATAAGTTTATAATTTAGAGATAATTATTTACAAGAAGTTTTTTAAGTATTCATTTTTAGGTGGTTACGATAGGATCTATAGAATTTAGATCTTTCGAATGGACATATAAACCTATAAATTAATTGAAAATTATAAATAATCATATGATATTAAATGAATGTGTTAATGCATTTAATCAAAGTTCTTTACGATGTTGTATAATTTCTAAATAAGAGTATTTAGTCGGTCCTCTAAAGCCTATTCTAGCGGCCAATTCCTCACACCTCTCCTGCGTGTGGGGCACCTCGTCCTCCCTGACCATAGCGTACGCCGTCCGCTCGTCGCAGCTCATCATCACTAACATGTGGTCCACCATCTTCAGACGAACCTCTGCTAGCTTCACCAATGGCAATGGATTTGGACGCACTGAAATAGTTTTTAAAATTATAAACAATTGTAGATAAATTACGCAGGTAGGTACAAATGTACATACATAACAAAAAAAAATACACTGTGAAGTAGTTAAACACACTGCCCTTTTCATCCGCTCTGGATTGCAGTTTTTAACTCTTTTGTATATGAATCAATCAATACTTATTTCATATTGAGATAGAGCTTGCATATTTTCAAACTCGCGAACAAAACCTATTTTTCTATAAATAATTTATATTATAATGAATAGAATCCACAAAGGTGGACCATCAATAGGATCATGGAAAATGTATAAGAAAGCATGTCAATCTCTTACTCTTTCTTCGTCTGTTTAACCTTACACAGTCCTAGCCGAGGTAAGAAAGAATATAAAGTAAATAAAGAACACTTGCACAGAAGAAGCACGATAATTAATAATTTTTTAAACCCGTTAATAAATGCTTCTAATAAAGTGCTTGAATGCACAGCTAATTAGACTGCAATATAATAGTTCTTAACATAATAAACGATCCCTAGTGCTTCATAACTTTATTAACACTTACGCTTCTGTTAGATACGAATAGCAATTTAGACGGTGCTTACGTGTATCGCGTAAAGTGAAGTGGCGAAACTTGAATCATAAATGTGATAAAAAGCGCAAACGTAAAATAAACGTATTTACCGTCGCTCACCTTACATTAGCTGCAAAAGTACCGAGTAAAACTGTTGCGATCATTAGCGCGGTGAAAGGAAGAAAAAAATGTTTGAAATGCGACCTGTTTATTATCATTATGGAGTAGGCATATTTAAGCGGGTCGGGCTAGTCTTTCCTGATTTGCCTCAATACAATTAATATAAAGTATGGCAGCTTACGACCGGGTAGACTGGGCTGTATTCTATCAAAGTGGATTTATTTTTTAACCGACTTCCAAAAAAGGAGGAGGTTATCAATTCGTCGCAATCCTTTATTTTTTTTTTATGTATGTTTACCGACTATTCAAAGACGCCTGGACCGATTTAAAAAATTCTTTTTTTGTTCGACAAAGTATACTTTCCAGGTGGTACCATGGAAATTTTATCAGAATCGGTTGTGTAGTTTGGGGGTGAAGTCGGTTTTTAGTTTTGAAAAATTATATATATAGCGGTTCGGGCCAATTTGAGCTACGCGCACCAGTGAATCACCATCCCAGATGAAATTGCGTCGCTGTGACGTCAAAAATATTTTTAACTACACGTCATTGATACAAATCCCTCAATGCATCCAACGCTAGTATCCTAAATACTTCCGCATTTTCAATTGCGATATGACTCAACTAGGCCAATCATGGCCCGCCGCAATTTGCTCGTTCCTTTACAAGTCAAGTCAGATGGGAAAAGTTAGGAGCGGAAATGGCGGCTGGGGAGCAAAGGCGCGTCCGGTAACAATATTGTCCCACCTTGACTATACAGCTGTTGCTTGATGACAGCCCGGAAGGCGCCGGGCGAGCCCAGGTGAAGGAATAGGATCAGCAGCCCAGGCCGCGCCTCCATTATCAAGGTAGATCGATGCCAGTCTAACTCCAAATCTGGTTCTGCAGCCTTAACTTGTGCTTTAAACTTTTCTATTTTCTATAAAAATAAATAGTGTAAATCTATATCTATATGTTTTGTTTTATTAAATTAAAACTAAGTAATAACTTAAACTAACACTAAAAAAATTACATTGTGTATTCCCACTAAAATATTACGCCTCGGCAGCGTGTTCTAAAGCTTTGCAGCTTTGCCACGTTGTATGGCAATGCTGATTCTTTGTATCCATTTTAATACAGTTGCGATCAAAGATATTCTTATGTCGTTTAAAATACATTGAAGCGTCGGTTTATCCAAATAGACTTGTGCTTGTATTAAGGGGCATTACAAATGTGTTGTCTTAAGAGCGACCAACCCATCTTACTTTTCATACCAATGCTCGTACGTGATTATGGCTTTGTAACTGATCTTTCTTGATAACTTTTGAACTAATGTATCGGATGCGCTATTTCTTGGTTTCTATCGAAATAAAAAATTTGGACACACACCTGTAAGGCTTACTGAAAAAGACGTATTGCCTGGAACAAGTTTTATGAAATATCCGCAATCGTTCAATAGATAGTTAATAATAATACTATTTTCGTTCAGAAGAATGCAAACCGAGACCTCAGGCGCTATCTCTCTCTTTTTGCTTTTCCTCTTTTTCTAGCTTTGCCCTGGATGAAACAACAAGCTCTTCAAACCGTGCTCACGTTGACGATAGAGCGACCGGGAAGGGCCCTCATAATTTTAAAATACTAGAAGTCCTAGGAGAGAACTACCTAGGTACATCTCCATAAGTGTAAACTAATACAACAGTGAAAAGCACATCAAAAGGCGCCACTAGCTTGCGTAAAGGTAAGTAGGTATTTAGATGACAAAATATTCATTCGAACGCTACTTGAATTAGTATGAACATATTTTTATAGAGCATTTACAATAACACTATAGTAAGTAAACAATTTTTTCAAGCTCGCTACTGAGCGTAAACAAGACACGGTGGATTTACAATGTCACCATATCAGAAGGATAAAGGCAACAAACATGGGATGTGTACATACCATTTTACATTTTTATATTGGAGGGGTTTCGTTTTCGACGGAATTAGGCTGAGAGGAGGCACTTCCCGAGGGTGCTCCAATTATAACGATCGCTTTGGTATTTGGTTATGGGCATTTTGTTAAGAGTACTGCCTTATCAAAATCCAATTGCTTTTTTCCCTTGTGTGTAGACCAAAAATTTAATATTTGAAAATTAATAGCAAAGACTTTTTTTCTTTTAATAAGCTTAGTGATTCGTGATGAATACATGTTGGTCTTGTTTACACCCTTTGAATTAAAAAAATGCGACCAAGTGCAAAACGGACTCGCCTATGAAAGGTTCCGTAGCAGCAAGTAACATAATATAAAGTTCTTATAGTTCGTTGTCACTTTGATCGATGTTTTAATCAACGAATTAAAAAAAATCTTCATCCTAGATCTCGTTCAAACCAATTTTCGGTGGAAGTTTGCATAGTGTACATCATATATTTTTTTCAGTTTTATCATTCTCTTATTTTAGAAGTTACAGGGGGGGGGGGACACATTTTACCATTTTGGAAGTATCTCTCGCGCAAAATATTCAGTTTAGAAAAAAATGATAATGGAAACCTCAATATTATTTTTGAAGACCTATCCATAGATACCACACAGGTACGGGGTTGGCGAAAAAAAAATTTTGAATTCCAGTTCGAAGTATGGGGAACCCCCAAAATTTATTATGTTTTTCCTATATTTGTGTAAAAATCTTAATCGGTTCACAGAATACATCTACTTACCAAGTTTTAAGAGTGGCTTTGACATACGGACGGACAGTCAGACAGACATGACAAATCCATAAGAGTTCCGTTTTTTTGCCATTTGGCTACGGAACCCTAAAAAATGGTTTACAAAAAAAATTGCTAAATAAAATGTCTGGCGTGTTTACTTTTATTATTAACCTTTGTTTATAGATTCGATTACTCGTACCTATGTTATATACTTAAGTTTATTGGCTACTGCCCACCTCTTAAATTAAATTTGTTAAATACTTTCTGAACTGCTTACAACAAGGATAGTTACAAAATTAGAATTCCATCATACTATACCTCCTTTATTGGCAAAGAGAACATAATTGGATACATCTCCGTAGTATTCGCCCATATGTAGAAAATACTCCACAGATCGTGAACAATTTCATTGGGGTCAAAGTGGGCCCCTTGTTCGAATTCTTCGCAGCTAGTAACGCCATCGTAGAGGGAGCCGCGCCCGCGGCCCGTTGCCGCACTGAACAAAACAATTTCAAACATCCGAATCCACGTAAACATCTCTTGCTGTTCGCTCGGTAATTTCACTCGTTTGTTTACGAGGCCGGTGTATATATACCTACTGTACGGAAATGCAGTACACTCGGCCGCAAAAATGGCTCTATATTTGGATATTCTCATTCCCGAAACTAAGCGTCGAAGCGATGTTAGTCGCATTTTTTCAAACTACTATCATTCAATATTTATACTTACTCGTCCTTATATGTACTTTTAAACTTCAATATTTTTTATTTAAAATAACCAAAGTTTAATGACCATCTTTAACAATATAAAAGCCCCTAAAAATAAAGCGGAATAATTTAAGAGAAGCGTTAACGATAATTAAACCGTTAATTAACTTATATTAATGACGATTAAAGCTCCTCTTTATACCTACATAGTGTTGCTAAGTCTCGTCAGATCTAATCCGCCGCTAGTGGGTTTAAGCAAATACATTGGTTATGAACTAATGGGTTACAGCTAAGATATTAATAAATCAATGTACCGTTCATGATAATTGATTAATGTAAGCAATTAGCATCTGCCTGTTATGCTCAAGCGTATTGTAAGTAGGTATTCCAATGTCGATTTGTATTTCTTTGATGGCAATTTATTTTGATTTATGATGTTGGGCTAAACCGCTTTAGAAGTTTAGGTAGGTATCTCTGATCTTTATTCACTCAGTGATACGTTCATAAATTACTACTACTATTATACGTACTAAAGATTAGAAAAACTGCCTAGACCTTATCCTAGCTTTGCACTATCGTACGTATGAACATTGTTCATGTACCTAATTGTGAAAACTGCATAAAAAGCATTTGTTAATTTTTATATTTTTGTGTAGATAAAGAAGAGTAGAGTAAGACTGTAATTCGCAGCGTGGTATTTCATTAATAATAAGTACAGATACAATTATTGTAATTTAACTCATTAAGGTCTTTCAATATATTGCAGCTCTGTCCCTTTTTCACTCTGTGTTAATGTGTATACTTTGCGACATACTTATTCTTTAAATGTTGACTGTAATGTGAAACATGGCAGCTCGTGTGTACACGTACCATACATATGAAAATAGATTACAAATAGGTACTTACTTCTGAACTTCGACTATCGCATTAATTTTATCTAGATAGAAAGTATCTAGATACTTTACGAGTATATTTGAGAGGCTCATTATTTGGAATTTGAAAGCCAGGACCTTCTTGATTTAATTGTAAAACATAACAATGACGATTTTTTGGACTTAGTAGTTTGCCTATAAGCCTTCACTATACACACTCTTGTGAATTGAATACAACTAGGCAGTCCTTCCTTATATATTTTACTTAACTGGAAGCCAGTTAAATGCCTGCCCTAACAAAATTATGGGGAGCGCGATAAAAACCGTGGGTCGTTGTGTCCTTTATGCGATTTACGTGCACTCCTTTTCGAGAAGCTCTTTCAACGAGAAATATATGATGTGTCTTAATATTAGCTGGTTGTAAATTCTACCAAGACGCCTTTTGTTTGTCAGACATAACTGAAATGGATTTCTAGGCCAAATGTCAATGTCATTTAATACAAAAAACTTTAACAACATAAAAAATCAAGAAAATACATGCACCTTTTTACTACATTTTTAACACAGTAAAAAATCTAGGACAAAAACTAAGTAAGGACAGCATATTTTTCATCTCTTCACTCGAAAAACTATATTTATATACCAAAATATTTAGAGCTAAAGTAACTAAAGATTTTCTCGGGACTGAAAAGTGAAAAATAAAATATCTAGGGTTTAAAAACAACTTGAAAACTGAACACAAATGTTATCGATTCAGAATCAATAAACAATAAACAATTCGCACAGGCATGCGCACAGGCATCGTATTTCTTTTTTTATTTAGAATACTTACCGTCGTCAACATGAATGAATGTATGTTAACATTTTTATGTTCTTCGCTTCAGGAGAAGAAATAAGTATAATTAAAAAAGCGCTATTTTTGTCTTTGTCTTTGATTCAAAGTAATTAAAGACGTTTTAGATTATATCGTATTAAAATGTAAATTTGAATTCGTTTTTTTGTAAGATTAAGCCGATATCGCCGATGAAAAAAATATGAAAGACCATGCAAACAAAGTTATGTGTGAAATTTTATCAGATGATGGTGCCCATCGAAAAATTATTTCTTATTATTTATTGAATGAAAACGACACCACATAAAAGTTAGTAATATCTAGTTAGAACTCTCGTATAACTTTCTTTATATTCTGTTTTGCATTTGCTTCTTTTTCTCATAAATGGAAATGAAAAGTAGAGTATGCTACTCGGGTACGGTAATATTTTTACTTCGGGCGAAATACATAAATCCCTCGCTGCACTTAGGATTCCACCATAGAATTACTCGCTACGCTCGTAATTCATCTGTGGAATCCTTCGTTTCGTTTTGGATTCGAAGTAGCGCCCTCTCCTTAAAAATATTAATTACCCTTACCTTTTGTCATAATCTGCTAATGTTTACTCACATCAAGTTTAGTCCATCATTATCAAATATAAAAAAACAGTCTTTGTATATATGGCAACTGAATAGACATGCATTAAAAAAACTGATGATATATTTTGGTATATCATCTTGGCGTACTTACCTAAGTACTACTATTTATCTATTATTAAAATCTTTAGTGTACATAAACACAAGACAAAAATACAAGTCAGAAGTAGAGAACAGTACAAAAGCAGACTTATCCCAGATAAGGATCCTTTCCAGTCAACCTTGAAATAAGAGGACAATTTACAACACAGGGTAGAGAGTGGGTACAATTTACCTACAGAAAACAATGTAACAATATTATTTTATTCATTAAAATCTTTATTGACCACAATGGTACAACACTATAGTATTATCGGTCCAATTAATAAACGAATGGCTTTGTGAGCCGTAGACGTCGCGAGTCACCCCGACCCGTTAAAGATTATCAGATGAAAAAGTTGCGTCTAAAAAAGGGTAACAAAAAGTTTTGACAAAAAATTTTAATTTTTAATCTTCTCACATAATCTCACCAGAAACAGTTGAAAAAGGTGGCAGCAGTCAGTTTATCCGGCTGAAACTGAGACGCTTCGCTCGCTCGGTCAATAATTCCGTATTGATAAGTTAATATGTAGCTTTCGAATTTACTTACTAATTTCTTGTTAGTAACTAGCGTTAGTGCCAGAGAGGTACTTAAGGATATACGAGATGGTCGGAGTACATTTCTCAAGAAATATTTCACCCTTCCTTTATTCTTATATTTATCACCTGTGGAGGTGAATGGCTTCTGCGCAATTCGCATCGGAGATTCCTTCTCGGCTGCAGGCCGTAAAACATGCCAATGCCAGCGAGTCGCGTGGGCACACTGGGGGTATTGCGACCGCCTCGCGCCTAAATCCGAATAACGTACTCAAAGTTTACAACAGATATACCTACTGATTTATACTTACCGTACATTCATTTATGATCCCAGATTTTCTTTTTGTGCAACAGCAAATGCAGAAAGGTCAGTTCGTGATTTCACGAAAAACGAAAACATGTCGTATCGTTATACGTTTTTTGGAGAAGTTGTCAGTATCTTTTATACTGACAACTTATCTCCAATTGGGTATTTTCCTAGGTCGAAATTAAATTATTTTGTTCTGATAAAAAAATAAAACGTCTCAAAATAATGTCACTTGTCTTTGACTATATCCATTTTGACGCGATTTTAGATTTATTATTGCAGAAAAACTGGTAATAAGAACGCTATTTGACTCCAAGAAACTGTGACGTCATTACCCAGTATTTCATACCAATCCCATAGAAACTGTTTGTTTTGACGTTTTGAAAAAAGTATCTAATTTGACTTGTTGGAAAATAGCGGATTACAACAATTATAAGAGATACTTTAGTTATAATATAATTTTGTGTACGCATAGTGATCTTTTTATTACAACCGGTGTTCAGTATAGTTTAAGCATACATATCTAGAATAGTTTGCGGACACAATTTAATTATAATATTCACGCGACTTTTAAATATATAATAAAATCAATTTGGCTTCTGAAGAAAAAAACTTGGGTTTACTGCGAGGCAAGTTTCATTATTTTTTCATCAGCGGTTTTTGCGTGATTTATAATCTAAAAAGAGGATTAGAATGGAGAAATAAAGGACAAAATCTTTGTATTAGTGAAATTGACTGGGGTCTCATCCCGCTAATCACCAGGAAGCAGGGACTTAATGAATGCCAGTCAGAGCGGGTATCTCCCGCCATCGCGATTTTTAATTATAACTCCGTCGCTAAAAACGAGGATCAAATCAATTGCTGCTGTATTTTTGGCTTTTGAATTTATATTATTGAACTACTGTACATTTCTTCTAGCTTTATTTATTTATTCATAAAAAGGTCTTAGCGAATACCAAACAAATTACAAACCGATAGTAGCATAAAATTCCATCAATACAACTTTTCTTTTTCCTGTTGTTTTCTATTCTTCTGTATATAGATTTGAAGTGAACAGTAATTATTTAAAAAAATATTTTTAAAAGCAAGCTTTTATCTTCAGTACCCCTCAAGACAAATCAAACGAGCCCAAGCTCAATGGGGTTGCGTCGTTTCATTACAGAGTTCCTATAGCCAGCTTCCAACTTCCTCATTAGATCAGCTACATGTCATCATAATATTGCATTGTCACGCGATTTACGTATGGTTAAAAAATTTCGACTCAATCGAAAACCGGGAAGTGGGTCAAATTTAACTTGCAAGATTTGATTACAGACAGACAGACAGACCGACAGACAACGGGACAGGTGTAACTAAATAAAAGCTTCTAATAAAAAAACTAGTGTTAGTTATCTAAGGCTGAACTTCCCTTTTGTTGCAGCTCAGCGGAGTTCTACACGGGCAAAGGGAATTCCAATTTGCAAGACGACGTTTACAGTCTCCAAGAACTGATAAAAAATACTCTCGACTCGAAAACTATTTAATTTGCGACAACTAACCAGTACTTATAGTACGTAGATATTTTGCTCAGCTATTTGTAATGGCAAAGCCGAACAACATTGATAAAATATTTTGATGAAACTTCATCATTAATCATCAACCGGCTAGAGCGTAGCTCTATAAAATTGAAGATTCATCATCATTCATCTATAATTATGGTGGTTTAATTTCTCTTTAAATCTGAAAAAAGTGTCTTACTTACTTACCAATAATATCTATTCATACTTCTAACGTGAGTAAAAAGTAAAAAAATGGGCACTACGAGTATATGCTAGAATATAGAGTCGGGATAAAAAGTAATGTATTAACGTTTTTTTTTAGTAATGAAAATGTATTGTCATCTTCCTATATCGAGAATCAGGATCATGTCAATGGGCGATGCAACCTTTTTTTTGTATTGACAGACATAGGTTGCCTCGGACGGCATTTCCTACTTCACTCGGACAAGGTTTGAGGAGCGGGCCAGAGGCCCGGCTTCCTATATTTATATACTACTAGCAGCAGCGCAAAGGGCTCCCAAGGGGGAAACCTCGGCTTTGGGTACGCTAGGGATTATGGCAAATTTTGGGGTGCTGCAACACACATGTTTTGCCGGAAGGGCCGAAGCTTCGGTACCAGAAGGGCCTACTTAGGACGAAAATCGTCCAGGTACCGCCGGGCGGTACCTAGTGAACGAGCTAATGTTCCTACGCCTACGTATTCGATTTCGACGGGAGGGTCGGACCGCGAGGTTCCTCTGGCTGCTCGGAGCCGCAGAGGTATCGAATTGGACCATGTCAGCCATAATCTGGTCATCGGAATCAGAGAGAACATGCCTCGGACGTCTGCCGGTGAGTCGGCGAGGGTTGTGCTCCGGGATGTAGTTAGCTGCCTCTCTAACTAGTCGGTTAGGGAGGGCGATGCAACTATTTGGATTCACTCTTTATACCTTTGTAACGACGACCTTCCTGCTCCGCGCCGCACCTCACCGCACCGCACCCCGCGCTGACCATATAAAAGCGGCAGCGAGCTGGACCTCGTTCTCTTTCCGCTATTCGGAAGCCGGGCTGTACACCAAAGCTGAGTACTTCCATTTCCCTGAATCAACGAATCTCGTGCCTTTCGAACCTACGACCCTTATCTGTGGCATTTTTCTTATTTCAGTACCTAAATTGTTAAAATTCAAAATAAAGAGTTTGGTTTCCTTAATATTGTTTCCTTTAAATAAATTTAACGTCACACCTTCACTCTCACTATGACGATAAACGAGGCCTTTGGATCTAACAGCAACAACTATGACATCGAAAGAAAAATTTACAATTATCAAGTGATACAAATATCCAAAGATAAATAAATTATTTTGACTTTGAGCCCAGGTATCTGTATCTCCATACAACTAACGTAAAAGTAGGGTTTATAATATATTTTTAAACTTCAATCTTCATAACAAATAGACATTCTGACGTTTTATTACCCAATTGGGCAGTACTAGATCGATTTGCAAGCGATGTTAGCGACTCTGATTCATGTTATACGGCAGCACACCTGGCTGGCAGCATCCGCACTGCAACTAGCGCATCGCCCGGGGATTGCTAACCCACTAAGTGTTGTAAATAAATGTTTTATTATTCAATAGGCATACGAACATACTGTTAAAATACCTCGTAACCATATTTTCCGTAGTGGTTTCTGCAGCGATTTCTGTTCAATTTCTTTGTTTAACCAATGAAATTGGATTGCCGAGCTCTGATATTTTAGAACGGAATCTTGCAGTCTGTGATCAAAAAATTAGTCGAAGCTTGTTGCGCAACGGTATGCAATGTCTAATTTAGCATATACCCCAGCTTAAGTTTACAATTCGTGTATTTTTTAATTGTGCTTTTTACATAAATAAGTAGGTAAGTAATGAGTTACTTAAAAAAAGTAAAACTGGAGTATAATACTGGCATAAAATTGTGTATTACAAAAAAAAAACATCTAAGTACATCAGAATACTTAACTTTTTGTTAGCTATCCGAAAATATACAACGCCTAACAAAATAATAATAAAAAG
Organism: Acrobasis suavella; assembly: GCA_943193695.1. NCBI lineage: Eukaryota > Metazoa > Arthropoda > Insecta > Lepidoptera > Pyralidae > Acrobasis > Acrobasis suavella. The sequence continues at coordinate 14,352,389 of OW971929.1, forward strand.
TAAATTCAGTCCACGATACTGAACAATTTTACCTTAGGAACATACTTATTAAGTATTTATATATTTAAAAAAAAAATATTACCTCGAAATGGGATGAACAAGAACCATTCAAAGTTAGTACGCACATCTAACTCGCAAAAAAAAGAGAATTATTTTATTGCTTTTCATAGGTATAATTTAAACTCTGATCAGATGATCGGTGAAGTTGTATTCGGAGCCAAACTATTTTACTTATTTCAATATGCCTATATTCCTTGGGGAAAGTTGTTCAGTATGGACAGAGTTCCCCCTTTAATGGTTCCAGTATTAGATCTTGTATTTATTATGTTTAAAGACTCCCATGATAATGTCCTAGGTAGTAAAGTAAGCACTAAAAGCGAGGTGTCGATACCGAAGTGTATTTTTTTTTTTTTTGCAAAATAAATCTATTATACGAATGCATATCTATTGTTTATAGTGCTGCAGTGTAATGTATGAAAATTAAAGATATCTACCTACTTACGTGTAAGTACTTATTTTATTTAACTAATTATGTCGCCTAAAAGGTGTGTTAAACGTAATGCACGCGAATTGTGGATTTAGTTTCGCCCTTGCAACCTACGAAAAGGAACTTTGTTCCAAAAATCTGTATAAATAATTTGATTGATGCCTTATTTGCCATCATTTTCGCGCGATCATATCCATGCAAATGCCTATAGGTGAAATCTAACAAATCATCTCGTTTATGGACATTTCCATCGCTCGTTCGTTCCGCACGTCGACTGCATACCTTTTATCAATGATACTCACCACGGAATTGGGTTAATGGTGCGTTGTCCGTATCGACAAAAATCTAAACTCTTAAATAATGGATGTCAATTTAGGTCATTAGGTATACGAGAGGACAACGTAGCTCCCGATTTAGATTACGGTTTATTTTTTATTATCTGTCTTGTAGAAAGAACATAGTTTATGCATGCATATCATAGGTAATTTTTTATCGCATTTATTTTTACATTGCAAATACTTGAACTCTAGCTTCTCGCAGACTTGTTATCTACACGTTTATGCTGTGTACATATACGACATAAACATATGTATTCGTACAATAAATCAAGTTTTTATTCAACTTGTAACGTATATGCATGTAAATAAGACGCCTTTTCAAAATTTGCAAAAAATATTTACCGACTGGTAAGTATTCGATTAAGCTGTTAATGGCTTATTTTGCAATATTAGAGTACCATTGAACTGATGTGGTGATGGAGTGAGCCATTTCTCGTCAAGAGGAGTTCGCGGCGAAGGTGAGCTAGTAGAACTTTAAGTAATTACCATAAAATCTAATACAATCATAGTTTTTTTTCTTTATTACAATAATTGTTCATAGTTTTTAAATATATTTAAATCTTAAGAAAAGCAATTTCAAGCACGCGATATTCTTACAAATGAAATCGTAGCGAAACTGTAGACACGCGCACTAAACGCAATTAGGATGCGAAACCCTACCCTAACGAATGCGAAGAGATTCTCTCACACGCGCATATCACGAACCAATGAACGATTTATTCCATTGTATAATATTATTATAGGTGTACCGAACCGAGTGAATTGATAAAACAAGAGGCGGCCGTCCGAATTCATATCTTGCGGCTGTCCAGCCGACCGCTATCACCCGTGCTAGGCAACAGAATTGAATTTTAATTCAATTTCTCAACGATATAATTGCGTTTAATAGTTCTGGCAAACTGTAACTTGCTCGTACCAAATTCATATTGTATCTGAAGCTCCGGATAACTAACCAGGCGGCAGATAGACGTAATTGACTTGCATGAGACGGCTATTGTGATTTGGCTTGAGAATTGTCTGGGTAAATGCTTTATGCGCTGTGCCGTAACATATAAAACAGATAAAGCAACAGGTTCTGTCTATCATGATAGCTATTTATAGTTCTATTATGCCTTATAATATTTTATAGTGCATCATATAAATGTAGTAATATTACCTAACTAGTAACTATTGCAATACGAGATTAGATTTTCATGGGTATACTTTCAATAAATGAATACTGAAAATTATTTCATTTATTATTCTACTTCAACGTAAGTAAAAACGTTTTAAAACTATTTATACGTTTGAATAAGCAGGCGTATATTCAAAGCAGGATCTGCTAAATTTCCTAAAACTACAAACTACCCTGTAGAAAAGCGGCTTTACATTGATTAGTTGGACCTCTATCAGTACAAAACTTGACACGAAAACAAACAACGCGACGCGATGACAAACTTATGAAAGAAACTCGGAAAGTTACTACCCCTTTGACATCTAAATCCCTCACTGTAATAAGAACAGGACTTTTATTGCACATAAACGAATGCTCACTCCTCACTTCTGTTGTCTCTATTTTTTCTCGCTTTTTTTTATTACATCTGTATACATGTCATAAATAAAACCTGTATTGAGGTGTTATAGTATTATAACTTACTATTAGGTACTAATATAAATTAAAAAGAAATATTTATCATCATCATCATTATCATCATCACAGCCCTTCTTCCGCCCACTGCTGAGCATATAGCCCTCTCTTTGCTCATAATGAGAGCAGCACAGGACCGAGGTCTTGTACTGCTCTCATCCAGGTTTATTTATAATTTTTTTTTATATATTTTTTTATTTTATTTAGCATTTTGTATAAACATCCTAATATTTTAAATCAGCCTAAACCAAACTAGGTAAAGATAAACAAGGATTTTTATTATGATAATTGGTTCTTTCTTAGTATGCATTTCCAGGAGTTGTGAACTTGACACGGATTATTATGATTATGATGACACAGAACAGAGATTATTAGAAACGGCATCATTACCGTATATATGGTATATCATATATGGTAATGATGCAATTTCTAGGAAATGATAGATAGATGATCATCATACATACGCGATACAAGAACTATCTAGAGTAACCAAAGTCCTAAAAAGGTAAACAGACAAATAAAAAAAATCCGGTTGCAAATCCTCGCTATTAAAGTTAGTAGCAAAAGATAAGCTAATAGTGCCATAGAAGTAAAATAAAAACGATTTCATTTCAATTGGTAGTTGAAGACAACAAAAATTAGGTCAATTTCCATCTTGAATATTAGCAGAGAATGTTGTATACAGAGTTGAGAGCTTGCCAAGTGATATTATTACTACGGCCGTAGTTTTCTGACTGCTTACTTTGTGATTTTCAAATGTACGGCCAGTGAATGACCGATAAGCGGTAGCAGACGACTCTCTATCTACATATGGTACAGGTCGCACTTGCGATTAAGTTACGACCGAGGGTGACCACGAATAGACTTGCCTACATTAAACGCATATGTGCATTGTACGTACATAGACTGCGTCTTCTTATGTGCTACATCATAGAGGGATACATACAGGGTAAGTTTCTTTTATTTATTACTTTCGACAACTTTATTTAAGCGCTTTATTATTATTTCGCGATTTGCTAAAGTTTGTCATGAAGAGGATGCTTAAATAGAGTTTCTAATAAAAAGTTTTTCTTACTTTCTGATTCTTCGATCGTCCTGTTGTAACTAAGCTTTGAAGTCAAACTTTTTTGGTATTTCGCGATACTTCTAACCAGTTGATTAATTTTCCTGATACGTCAGATTTCTACGTATACCTAGTACTTCTTTTACTGTGTAAGAAGACAGCACTAGCCGAGTGCAACGATATTCGATAACTGTCATCCTCACAACTCGTGAACGGGTGCTGCCGGGAGGGACTGGTCAGCTCGGATTCGATTTATTTAGTATTTCTTCCTATTACGAAACTTATGTTTGTTAACTCGTTCGCAAGCATGACATGTTATAATGTATCAACATCGTATTATATTAAAAGTATTTATTATTTAAAAAAGGACATAATAATAATATGACAAAGCCTTTCTGGCGAGTAGGCGACCAATACTGTGAAAATGAGTTCCTTTCGGCGTTTCTTCTTAGCAGTGGTCGTTACGAAGCGCTGGTATCGGTAGTGTTTCTTTAAAATATTTAAATTAAATTTCAATATAAACTACACGTATGTAATGTAAATAATACTTATTAATAATAATACTTTTTAGTTTTTTTTTTGGTTGTAGATAAAGCATATTGTAAAATATGACATGATCTTCTAGATTACTGAAAATTATATCATTATGCGTTATTTTTAATATATCATTTAATTTATTTATTTACCATACTACACAGAATATAGAGCTGATATTGATAATAATCCAAAAATACGTATGCTTAGTTTGATTACATTTCAGGTAAAAAAAAAACAGAAAATTTACAATCCTTAGTTTTACTCGACTGCTTACATAAAAGTATAAAAAAGTTGGAGCTCTGTGAGCTGCAAATCTCGTGAGTATCTTAATATTAAATTAAAAACTATTAAATATGATTTTCCGACCCACAAAAGAATTTTTGCCGAAGCTGAAACGGAGACGTTTTGCTCGCTCGGTCAATAATATATGTCATTTTTTTTGCCCTCTTAGTAGCTTTTTGTTGATAACCAATATTGTATGATAGAGTTTGAGATAGGTTTGACTGAAACTCCCGTCATCGTATCATTTCCAACGTTGGCCAGAACCATTGCTACAAATCAATCTTTTTTGTGGGTTTTTCGCAATATGATACACAGATTGAATGGGCCATAACGAAAGGAAGCTGGATTTCTCGGGTCACATCTGTAGGTTACATCATGTTACCACTAAATAAATCTCGTTATGGATCTGAACCTGAAACATATTTCACCAACACCTGCCTACTTATTTGGGTCAACAGTCAACACTGCACTACGTGGGAATAACCTACTCACATTAAATTATAATCAATTAATGGAGAAATATTTTCACATTAAAATTGGAGTGTAATTCTGTGTTTTTATTTTATTTTATTCTTCATGAATTTCTCTCTCTCCTCCCCCATGATATCAAAAATGAATAATGCTAAGACACAGTTTAAAGGGTAGGAATAAGAACTATTTTAAAATATATCGTACGAAATGTAAACAACATTAGGAATATAGTGTTGTAATCTCTAACATTGAGATGTTTACGTAATTAGGGAGCCCGGATAGTTACATATTAGTAAACAAATGTTAGTGTAGGATAACCCATTACAATGTTGGTATACGGTTACCTATAAAATTATATCCACTATAATTTACACATTAATAATGAAAGGTACCTTCATGAAGTTTCATAGGGTTGTCCAGTAAACTTTTCAAGTAAATCCTACAAGTAGTCTTAAAGAGATTTCAAGTCTAATAAACGCACTACCAGTATAAAAAGAATAATATAAACTCTAGTATCATACATATCTTTTAAATATAAATCGTTATCCTATTTAATTTTCTGTAGTTCCTAGATAAATTTCCGCACTGCAATAAATAGTGTTGATGAAACCACAAAATATCTTCCACAAATGCTTCACAAGTATCTATGTATGTTCTTGCAAGGTAAATATGGTGCTCTGGTTTTTGGAACACCCATCTTGCTTAGTAGGATAATAGCTGCAAACCCATGCCTAGAACATGGTTTGATCTACAAATAACGTGTGGTTTTTTAGAGTTCCGTACTAAAAATTAAAAAAATGAAACCCTTATAGGATAACTCGTGTATCTGTCTGCCTGTCCGTCCGTCTGTCTCAGCCAATTTGCTCCGAATCTGGACCAATTCAGGTGAAATTTGGTGGGATGTTGTAATCCTATGACCTAAACATAGATGTGTAAATATTTTATTTTTTATAATTCATTGATTTGACTGAAAAATCTGATATTTATTTAAGACTAGCTGTGCCCGCGACTTCGTCCGCGTGAAAATCCGTTCAGCAATTCGGACATTCGGGTGTGCAGTGTGCATACAGACAGTGACATACAAACAAAAATCTTAGAAATCTTTTTACTTTATTATCTGTATTTGGTGCCCGCGACTTCGCCCGTGTGAAATTCAGTTTTCTTACACACCCTTGTTGATGACATGACAAATAAAAAAAAAAGTCAGATTAGTCTGTATATTCCAATTTCACTATCGCGTAAACTCATTGACATGTGCATCTTGCCTATTCTAACTTACGGTGCTCAGAGTTGGTCATTTACCGAGGAGCAGAAGTCCAAGCTCAAGATTTGCCAAAGAGCGATGGACCGAAGTATCATAAGCGTAACGCGACTGGATAGAGTGTCGAACACCGAACTCCGTTCAAAATCGGGAGTTGTAGATGTGGAGCACAAAGCCGCCAAGTTGAAGCGGGGTTGGGCAGGCCACGTACGCCGGATGCACCCAGATAGATGGACCAAATTAATCACGGGATGGATTCCTGCAGACGGTCACAGGAAACCGGTCAGGCCTAGGAAACGTTGGAGTGATGACATCAGACATTTTGAGAAGAATTGGTCAAAGGTAAACTAAATCGGGATAAGTGGAAAGAGACCTTTGCCCAGCAGTGGAACAATAAAGGTTAATAAAAAAAGACGTGTGGCACTCGGGGACTGCCGCGGTAAAGCTATTGCATAGCATTTTTTATCGACTTTTATTTATGCAGTATGTTTTTCTTTAATATTAATTCAATTTTGAGCGTGATGACCGATAATATTTTTTTTTTGTCTTTTATTGAATAAATGAGAAATTAATATCTATCTTTTAAAATATTTTTATTATCTTACAATACATGTAGATTATTCAGGAATTTTATTATTAGCAATTAGTCTCAGAGTTGGGAAAAATTGGCCATTTTTTTCGAGCATAGATTCTTTGTAAGAGATCACAGGGACCCCCAGATATCGATTTTGAAGGCACTCGGTCTAGAAACGAAAAAGTTCAAAAGAGCGGCTACCTTTTTCAAATTCGAGTATAGATTCATTATAAGAGACCTCAAGGACCTCCAGATATCGATTTTGAAGGCAATCGGTCCAGAAACAAAAAAATTCAAAATGACTGCTTTTTTTCTCAAATTCGAGCACAGATTTATTATAAAAAAGGGACCCCCAGATATCGATTTTGTAGGCAATCGGTCCAGAAACGAAAAAGTTCAAAATGGCGGCTACAATTTTCAAATTTGAGCATAGATTCATTATAAGAGACCACAAGGACCCCCAGATATCGATTTTGAAGGCAATCGGTCCAGAAACAAAAAAGTTCAAAATGGCGGCTTTTTTTTCAAATTCGAGCACAGATTTATTATAAAAGACCACAGGGACCCCCAGATATCGATTTTGTAGGCAATCGGTCCAGAAACGAAAAAGTTCAAAATGGCGGCTACTTTTTTCAAATTTGAGCATAGATTCATTATAAGAGACCACAAGGACCCCCAGATATCGATTTTGAAGGCAATCGGTCCAGAAACAAAAAAATTCAAAATGGTGGCTATCTTTTTCAAATTCGAGCACATATTTATTATAAGAGACCACAGTGACCCCCAGATATCGATTTTGTAGGCAATCGGTCCAGAAACGAAAAAGTTCAAAATGGCGGCTACCTTTTTCAAATTCGAGCATAGATTCATTATAAGAGACCTCAAGGACCACCAGATATCGATATTGAAGGCAATCGGTCCAGTGAAAAAAAATATTCAAAATGGTGACCAAATTTTTTCGATGCAATCGGTTTAAAAGAAAACACTCGTACACTCTAAAATGTAACTCTTCCCGACGCAATCGGTTAAAAAGAGAAGGGTAAGTTTAAAAAAAACTTATGCAATTATAATTATTTATTTATTTTATTTATTCTGCTTATGTATTCGTCCAATTTCGGAGCAGCTCGTCTCGTTTCGTGCGAGTTTCGTAGAGTCGTACAATACGTCTAATCGCACGCACACAACGCCGTGTCGAAGGCTGCCGAACTGAAACGACGTTAGACGATGCACGGCCTTCAAGCCACACCTCCGTGCCCGTCGGAGTGGGGAGCGTGAGGTTTTTTCGTTACGGAATTTCTGGATTCGGTCCCCGCGAACAAGGCCCGCGATAGAAGCTATGCAATAGCTTAAAAAAAGTCTGTATATTAACAGTTCATAAGGATCTATAGATGTATGGATATCAGTTACTCATTCATACAACAACTTATGAATGGATTATAATGAACCCTTACAATAATAATCATAACCTTTGTGTATGAATATATAGGTACGCAGACGAAGTCAGCAGTCAAACGTAACTCCCTATCTGTAAAAGTCTCCGAAACGCGAGATAGTGTGTGACGTTCTCGTTCAGCAGTCAAATGTAACTCCCTATCTGTAAAAGACTCCCAAGGCGCGAGATAGCGAATGACGTCCACGATTAGCACTTAGCCGAGACTCTCTTTGAGTGGAACTCTCCGAGGCGTGAGTCAATGAATAACACTTAGTCGTGCCTGTCTTTTATCATTCAATTCTTGAGATCTACTCATCCACTGTCTTTTCGCTTGTCTAGTATCCTAAAACATTTTGACTTTCTTCGGAGCATTTTTAAAAGAAAATCACAAAATACAATAATACTTATATATATTTGATTGAATAAATCTATTTAGCTAAGAGGTTTTTAAAGATAATATCTGAAATACCAATCAACAAATCAAGATCACAAAATCCGTATCGCTATAGCCAAATGTCAAACTTAGTTCAATAAATCTATAAAGCTTTTGAAGATATCCGAAACATCAAATCAATACACAAAGCAAGATCAGAAAGTCCGTATTTTCATAACCAAGTCTCAAATTATAAATCGATAATATTATCCGAAATATTAACTAACCAATCCACAAAGCAAGATCAGACGTCCGTATTTTTATAGCCAAGAGTCAAATTATAAATCAACAATATTATCCGAAATATTAACTAACCAGTCCACAAAGCAAGATCAGAAAGTCCGTATTTTCATAACCAAGTGGAAAATTATAAATCAACAATATTAACTAACCAATCCACAAAGTAAGATCAGAAAATCCGTATTTTCATAGCCAAGTGTCAAATTATAAATCAACAATATAATTCGAAATATTAACTAACCAATCCACAAAGCAAGATCAGAAAGTCCGTATTTTCATAGCCAAGTGTCAAATTATAAATTAATCAACAATATTATCCGAAATATTAACTAACCAACACACAAAGCATCAAAGCAAGATCAGAAGTCCGTATATTCATAGCCAATTATATGTATAAAATCAACAAATTCAACAACAGTAACTAACCAAATCACAAAAGAATCGAAAAGTCTTACGTACAGAGAAAAAAAAATCAGCTAGTATTTATACTTTTTCACAAAAACAACCACAGCGCGTTTTAAAATTTCTTGATGCGCCATCTGTTGCTATTTTATGCAACTATAAAATCGCCCATAGAAAATTTTCTTTAAACTTTAAATGATGATAACTTTTTTATGTGAAATCAAATTTCAATGAAACAAAGACTATATGTTGCTCAGGGATGGGCTTAATCTTTTAATGAAAACCGCCAAAAAATCTGTTAAGTAGTTTTAAAGATTAGCGAGTACATACAGACAGACAGACAGACAGAAAAAAAATCTTTTTTGTGTTCTGTTACTCTTTTGTTATCGCCCACACCCATTTTTTGTTAAAATTATCAAATGCACAGACACGCGGTTCCTTCTGTTTTATTATATGTATCAGCTAGTATTTATAATTTTTCACTACAACAACCATAGCGCGTTTTAAAATTTCTTCAGTCGTCATCTGTTGCTATTTTATGGAACTAAAAAATCGCCCATTGAAAATTTTCTTTAAATTTTAAATGATGATAAGTTTTTTATCTGACATCAGATTTCGATGATACAAAGCTTATATGTTGCTCAGGGATGAGCTTAATCTTTTAGTGAAAACCGCGTAAAAATGTGTTCAGTAGTTTTAAAGATTAGCGAGTACATACAGACAGACAGACAGACAGACAGACAAAAAAAATAAAAAAAATCTTTTGTGTGTTCTGTTACTCTTTTTTTATCGCCCACACCCATTTTTTGTTAATTTTATCAAATTTACAGACACGCGGTTCCTACTGTTTTATTATATGTATTGATAAATAGGAGTGTTATTCAAAAAAATAAAAAAGCTTCTGGCGTTTTTAAAATTTTCATTCTTTTCTCATTGGCCATTTTAACCATAGCTCAATTAGTTATGAGTACCTGCTGTCAAATGGACACCTTAACAATTGGGTATTTTCCTGGTTCAATATTAAATTATTTTGTAGTGATAATAAAATAAAACGTCGCAAAATAATGTTACTAGTCTTTGAATATATCGATTTTAACGTGATTTCAGATTTATTTTTGCAGAAAACCTGTTAATGAGAGCGCTATTTGACTCCAAGAAACTATGACGTCATCTGCCTGTATTTCATACAAATCCAATAGAAAATGTTTATTTTGACGTTTAGAAAAAAGTATCTGATTTGACTTGTTGGAAAATAGTGAATTGGCCATTTTGACAATAACTCATTTGGTCAAGAGACTCATGGGTGCAGTCTGACAAATGGACATTTTTTCACCAGCATTTTGTAAATTTTGACACTTGTGGTATCCGACTACCCATACATTATGGCATGTTGGCAGTTTGTACCCAGAGTAAATACACAAGTCTTTATTTATATAATACGTATGTGAACAATATTTTTTTTAGTTTTTAAGTACATTATTAAAAAGTATGAAATAAGTATTTTTTTCTTTTCCCTGATTAGCAAATAATGACGAAGATACAGCGCATTTAAATTTCGCGTGACGTCACTATCAGGTACGATTTTCAACAGAAGATGTCGTATATCGCCCCACTCCAAAACTTGTATGTGCTGTATCTATGTGAATTTTTACTACTTTGCTAAACGAAAAAATATGAGTCCATTATTTTGGGATAATCTAGTTAACACACTAAATAAAATTATATCTATATGTTTTACCCAGTCCACATCCCTATTGATTTTATTTTAACCTTTAGTATCGATTATGTTCCTTTAGTTATATTCTAACACCTATCAAATACTCTGCACAATGACATTGAATTTCATCACACTACATGTTGTAATGCAAATAAATAGCCCATTATCACCGGAATGGTCGGGCCTCGTAGTAGTGACTGCTCGCAAGTGCGTTGCTCCGTGTTGATAACTATAAATATCTGGTAGTGTCTCGGGCGCTTCGTGAACCAATTGCCGCTGGGCGCCCAGTGGGCACTATCACAATGTTAATCCCACGGAATAAATGCATGCAACGGAAAGTTTTGTAATGATTTACGTTTAATTCTCTGAAACAAAAAGAATTTTAATGAAACAAGGCACAATCGGTTTAAGATGCGTTGCCTCACCCTTACGCAAGGGCGGATCCAGCTTTGGTGCCAGGGGAGGGTCACATAGTCGTGGTCAAGTCACAAGAAGTTATAATTTAATTTTTAAAATCATAGATACATGTAAAAAGTAGGTATTTTATTAATGTATGTAGGTATTTTATTAATGTATGTAAGTTAACTTAAGTAGTTCTGTACTTAAAAATACCTATATTCAAATAACAAAATCAATTTTTCTTTTACGTCTTCTCCCGAAACGCGTTATCACTTCACCTACTTCAATGGGTACGTTTCTATGGACGTGGAGAAGTGCCAGTCCGGTTAGACGTTCTTCAACCATTGAAGCTGTTAGCCACGATTAGATTTTTCGTAACGTAGAGAAAGATCTTTCCGCTGTCGCTACACTAACAGTTAGTGTAGCCACAATAATAAAAAAATCTTATATTAAGATACATCTCAATATCGCAATTTAAAATAAGGTCAGACATCGACTGCGGTATGCCCTGACTCCGCTGCCACTTCACCATCCACAGTGAAGTGGCAGCGGAGTCAGGACGGCCCCAGCCCAGGGGAAGGTCATGACCCCCATGACCCCCCCCCCTGGATCCGCCCTTGCCCTTACGCAGTAAAAAAAATTTTAGGTCTATGGCCTCACCACACCTGCCAAATGGTAGCAAAAATGATAATTTATTGGTTCTGTCAATATATCTGTAACTCCAGATGCCATTGACGTGTCAGGTATATAGTAGTAACTAAAAAATAAATAAAAACCATACATTTTCGTCGCAGAATGTTCGCTATATTCCTGTGTGTCCTTAGATACTTAAACCATAATCTAAACCAGTTGACATCAAAGATACTTACAATAAGTGGGTTTAAACAGTAGGCAAAACAAAAGTAGCAGAGCATTTATTACGTACAGGTTCATTTGCCGACTTTCTAATTTATCGCGTAAATTGAGTGGTACACAAGATTACTTAGTTCCAAGTCTAATTATTATTTAATGTGCCTATATTTAAATAAGTTATTACGGAGAACATAACAAAATAAGTTGATAACAACGATAACTTCCAGTATTCTCACCCATCTATTAATTATTTATTCATTTATGATAATGCTATAAGTACATCAACAGCTCTTTAATTTATTCAACACGACGGACGTTTACTCAGTCTTTACCAAGTCTTCAGATAGGTAGTTTATTTATATGCTGTGCCTTCTTGAACGATTTTTAATCTGTATTTCATAGTGCTTTGTCCAGTTATTCTATAAAGTGCCTCAGTGTGCGTGGCGGCGCCACGACGCGGCTGCCGGTACACGCGTGTTCGTGATAGAGTAGTACATGTTTGCGCGTCGATTTTGTTGATCGTCACAGAAATAGTGAATATTTTGTTCGATTCAAGGATAAAATAGTTAAACGGAAGACGGCTGCTTATTAAAAAGATCAAAGTAAGTGTTCACAATTTATTGTAGATTTATTTAGAAACTTTTCCTTATAAATTGAATATTTGGAATAAATGTTAAGATGTTTTCATAAAATAGAAATAAATGCAAGTTTTATGTTATTTTAGTGAGCTTTTGATAATACTTCTTAAGTTTAGAATAATTTGTAAATGTTTGTAAAATAGTTTAAGAAAGTATAAATATAAACACAATGATCACGACCTACACAAAAAACTAAAATGTTTTCGTTTCTTAGATGATTACTATTGAAATACAAGGTAATGTATATTTTGAAATCTTTATGATAAATCAGCCTAAAAATATTCCATGAAATATACAATATCAGCTGTTGCCAGTGGCGTTGCCTGCGTGCCAAGGGTATTTAAAAATCCCACGGGAACCTCACATTTTATTGCGATAAAAATTATTGTTAGAATTATAACAATTATTAATCCAAGTCATATAAGTTAAATTCAATTCTAATCCATAAAGACGTTTTGCCGTGAAAACGAAACAAACATCCATACAAACTCTCACTCTATAATAGTAAATAGGATAGGATAAATATATCTACATTTAGTTTTTGAGTGTTTGAACACATCTTACGGATTAGTCAGTAGTTTTTGACCATAACTCAACTAAACATCGAGAAAGTACCACACTTGTTATTGTTTTTCTATTTATTTTAGTGGATTAAAGAACCTAGGTGTACACAAGACAAGTACATACGCCGCCAGAGTTCACAATAACTCATTTCGGCGCCCTCCGTGCTCAGGTGGACGTCGAGGCGCTTAAAATATTGTTGTCACCGAAAACGATATTTCTTCAGCTGCAAAAATGTCTCAACCGCTTTTCCAGCGCCCCAAGTTTTTCGTGTGGTGATTTATGTTTAATTACAGTGTCCTTCACATTTTTATGTCATCCCGAAATAATTTAGGAACTTCACGACAAGGGCTCAAGTCCTCCGTAGGAACTTGAAAAACAATTATGAATTTGCCATGCAAATGTAAAAATATTTACATATTGGTATTTATATACTTTAGTCGACTAATTTTTTTCTTGTATTATTTTTTTAAGTTGCAATTTTCGTTTATTTTTTATGTGCCTTTAAATTCACGGTTAAAGATTATAATTACAAAATGCTAAGGAGTGTCTACAAATTCACCGAAGGGACTCAGCAGAGAAGGTAGTAAAATGAGGTTTTATCTCTAAATATGATAAAAACATAGCATGTATAAAGAACATATGGGATAGAGTCTCAGTATGTTGGTCTTAGTAGGTAGAAATTGTTTGAAAAGGGTAATAAGAAGAAGTAGCTATATAGTAGTATTAGTAATGTACTTTTATACACTACCTTTTATACTCGGTAATTAGGTACCTATATCGAGACAGTGATAGTGACTGTTGATAACAACTTGTCTGGGATCAGCATTTGACCTCCCTTTCGTTGGGTTGATAGGATTTATCATGAACGCTGGAGGTAACTCGTCAGACAATATTTTATTATAAGGCATTAATTTCTTATCGAAATCATAGAAATATAAATATATAGGGACAAATTACACTGATTGAGCTAGCCCTAAAGTAAGTTCGAGACTTGTGTTATGGGATACTAACTCAACGATACTATATTTTAAAACAAAAACATATATAGATAAACATCCAAGACCCAGGACAATTTGAAAACGGCCATTTTCCAACTTGCCCTGACCGGGGATCGATCCCGGAACCTCTGAGTGGCGGACTAGCACGGTGACCACTACGCCACGGAGGTAGTTAAAATATAAACCTAAAAAAAATTACATGCATACATACTATCACGACTTTATCCATAATGGGGCGGACACAGCTTTTTTGGGTCTTGCGGCTCCAAGCAGATAGAGTTTTGGGCGGCTTGAGATGCAAGGCTCAAACGCCACTTTTAGCATAATGGAGGAAAAAAGAGAAAGAGTCAAAATTGGGTAGATGACTGGGTCAAAAATAAATTATTCGGTACAGTCACAAAATAGTGTCACTTTTCATTGATCATATCCATTTTCAACAAGAGATTAGATTTAGTAATGCAGAAAAACTTATATTAGAAGCGCTATTTGACTCCAAAAAAGAAATACGAAAGCATGACGTCACGCTTTCGTATTTCATATAAAATGTTTGTTTTGACGTTTAAAAAAAGTGTGTGATTTGCATATTAAATGAATTACATTTTCGTTAACTCTCTCGACCGGCTTTAACAATCTGCGCGGGAAGAAAAGCAGCCGTTATATTCTGAACTTTTTCTGTTCTCCCAAACCAGCATGAAAAAAAATCACGTCATTTTATACAGCTATGTAAAATGTAGAGCTGAAAGTAGAGGAAAAGTAAGTAATGAGGTGTACAATGTAAGAAATAACAAATAGATAGGTAGAATGTACTTAAGTAGATTTATAGGCGTGGATCTTGTTACAAATCGCGAAACAATAATACTACTCGTATGGTCATGGCCACAGCCAGAAATTAGTTTTGGTCGAACCAGGGCCTACCTACACACATGTTAGTTTGGGGGCGTCCGTTAATCATGGATGGTTCGCAGAGAGTAATTATAAAAAAAAACTGTATAGTACTTATAGAGTACAACCAGAGCACAAAACAGTAAAACAATAGTAAGACATAGTTGGCCATATTTTTTTATATCGAAACGGAGAGGGTATATAATTTACATGGTTTGTACCATCTTTTATTTGGATGTGATGTGACCTCCTTGATCGCGAAACCGTAAACTTGAAAATTCATCATTTCTAAGTGCTTGTTTGCTTGAGTAAAGTACACAACACATACAATATTCAAGGCCGTGGGTGGAGCAATTGCTTTTCCGGATTTTTACTGTAATAAATACTTATTTAATTCTTTTTTTGCAATTTCTTCCGGTTTCCCGTCATGTGAACAATTTTATCTAATGGGCTGGAATTCTAGAACTTTTTCATACCACCTACTCATTATGTCAGATTGGTCCTGAGTAGTTTTTAGTTGGTACAAATAATTTATTTTTATCAATATACCTTTTCTCACTCGTCCATATGTCAGTTGATATGGATGCGAATGCGCTGATTACGAATTATCTCTCGTGGATCTAATAGCAGACACCTATGTACGTACAGACATGTTTCAAAAGTAGATAGAGCAAATGGGCAAAATGTACCTACATGTTGCAATATTTATTGACGTCGTTAATGAACTAGTGACCTGACCCAACTACACGCTTACACTAGCCGAAAGATTTGTACAATATAAATTGCTAAACGACGTAATCCACATCAGAAGTATATAAGAATTTGAAGTAACGAACGAAATATAGGTAAGTAGACTTTTTTTACTCTCACATGTTGTATTATCTTTAGCCTTTGACATTAGATGTAAATATTTGGTTATGTAGTAGTATTTTCAATTACAGACATACGTCTCAAATCCGCAATTATGTTAATGTATAACAAAGTAAAGTAGTTTAAAAAATGTTATCAAAAGTGGGTTCCTGACAAAGCAAACCTTTCTGTTCAATGAACCTTCATTAGTTCTCCCGATAACTTGGGTTAGGATTTATCGGATTTACTATCAACAAATTGTTTCAAATTATTCATCAGCTGAAGACTTGAACCACTAGTCCACTAAGATATTTCAATTTATTTATTTTACATACATTAAAATAAGTTGAATTGGTTCTATAAAATTGAGGAGCTTCTAAGAATTTCAATTAACACGCAGTGATTACTAATGAAGTAAAATTGTTTTATTTGCATAAAAGCCCAATTACCTAATGCTAAAGGCACAAAAAAATATATGTCTAGAGGACTGATGAGAACTATGTGAATTTTAGCTGTTATCATCGAATTGCTGTTTCATATCCCACATCACAAGTTAAAACTTCTTCGTGCTAGCTCTACTTAGGTAGGTATATATGATATGTGTTATCTTAAACTTTGAATCTTAGAAACGATTTTAATAAAACTAGGCATTTAGGGAGCGACGAGGCAAAAAAAAATTGATTTTCATAAAAAAGTAGTCGAGCAAAGCTCGGTCGCCCAACTAGTATGTCCTTATCTATTCATTTTAAATATGTACTATGATGGGGGTGACGGGCCGAGATCAACATAATCCGGAGAAAGGTACTTTCTAGTTCAACATGCACTGATCTTGTAAGATGTAAACTTTTCTTCTACTCTGAATTCCTTCAAGAATATAAGATTAAATTATTTTATGAAAGTTCCTGACTTGGATTGAATTAAATATGTATATTTATATATATATTATGTATGTATAACTGGTATTGTAAGAATATATAGGTATGTATATATATTATCTATGTATATGTATATCTCAATGTATTATGTAATTACGATTAGCATTAAGTATTTTAGGGGTGGGTAATATATGTAATAATAACAGATAATATAATTTCAATTGCAATAATGCTCAAATAATATAATTTACAATTTATATAATAAGGCTCTACCTAATTTCATTTCACCTAACATTTTATACCATATAACCATCGTGTGCTCTAATAACTTTTAGTTTAATGCTCATTTTATATAATTATCACTTGTCCAATAAATGCTCTTTTCATATAACGTTCATTTGTCATAATCTTCTTTTATACAATTATCCCTTATCCGAATGCTCTTTTCATATAATGTTAATTTACTAAAATATACTAATTAAAAATTTGTAACTATAATAATAAGTGTTTTGTATATAAGGAAAAAAATTACATTAATTAATCATATTCACCGGTATTTATTTTTTAGGAAATAATCACTTACAACAGTAATGATTACCTAACTTTATTTTAAATTTAAGTTTGAGGCCAAAGCTCGAAGATATTTCAAACAATTAAAACAAAAGGAGGGTTATGTATGAGTTTCGCCACACATAACCCTTCTTTTGTTTTAATTGTATGTAAGTAGGTTTATCTGTTCCCTCAATGTTGAAATAATATTTGAATTTAAAAAATATTGCACATATTTTTTGTTCATCTGCTCCCTCAATATTAAAAGAATATTTAAATTATATTTACAAAAATTTTAATATAAATAAAAAAATTGGTTTGACATAGAAAATCCGCGCGCATTATGATATATTTTTGTAAATAAAATTCAAATATTATTTTTATTTAATATTTTTTTCATCTGATCACTTGATATTAAAAGAATATTTAAATTATATTTACAAAATTTTTTATACAAAATAAATTTAACCATTTTTTTTATATTTATATTTTTTTTTCATATGCCGCCTCGATATTAAATTATTTGTAAGTATGCAATAATATTTTATATATCCGTTCCCCCGATATTGAAAAAATTTTTGGTAAAACACATAAAATGCGCGCGGTATGTGTAACCACTTTTTTTTTTTACAAACTTTTAAATATTACTTTTACATATACGTAATACTTAAATTTATTAACCAATTTCTTTTTACCCGACTGTGTCAGAAGGAGGGTTATGTTTTTCTAGTGTATGTATGTATGTATATTTCTATGGGACGCTCTGCAGAATAAACAGCTTGATGGATAAATCTTGAGAGGTGTCGTTAAATTCGTCTCAATTCTGAGAGTGACACTGGGAATATAAAAATTCAGTTGGTTTTTTTTATAATTACTTGTTTTTTATTTCATACTTTAAGCGCATAAAGAAATACAGACGTTTTAAAATTATGACATATGTTTTGTATAGATTATAATTATTAGAGCAAAATAATTTTATAGTAAGTAAATATTAATGTAAATGTGCATTATATATAATGTTCATTATACCACATAAAATTAGGTCATATGAAATTATATAAATAATACGGTATATCAATTGATCTTTATATAAAACAAAAGTATATTAAATAACATTAGGATGTATGATCATTAGAGGATTTGTTGTTATTACATATATTACACACCCGTATTTTAGCGTGTAAGTATTGTACAAAGCATACGCAGTAAAAAATTCTTGGTTTATGGTACAACGTTCCACGTTTTTGTATTATCTGCTCTGGTTGTAGGGTTGACTAGAAGAGATCCCTGACATGGATAAGTCCACCTTTGTACTATTGTGTTTTTTTTCTTTATATTTTGATTGTGACTTTTTATCTACAATAAATAGTTTAAATCACTCCTCATTATTCACAGCACTCCAAAACCAAAACATTGACAGTGTATACATTCAGCTCCTCCAAAACATCTATTACAATAGTACAGCCTCTGTCCAAACTCAAATACCAGGAATTGTGTTTAGTGTAGAGAAAGGTGTGAAACAAGGAGACCCTTTATCCCCACAACTATTCACGGCGTGTCTCGAGGAGGTTTTCCTTAAACTAGCGGTTCCTTGGGAAAATCTCGGCATTGTCGTCGGCGGCCAAAGGTTGACTAACCTTCGCTTTGCCGACGACATTGTCCTATTCGCCCAATCGGCGCTTGATCTAGAAAAAATGCTTGAAGACCTGAATGCGGCAAGCCGTGAGGTTGGACTTAAGATGAATCGGTCGAAGACCAACGTCATGACAAATGGGACCAAACATAAGATCGAGGTTGAGGGGCAGGCTTTGCAGTACGTCGATGAGTACATATACCTGGGCCAAGTAGCATCCTTCGAAAACAGGCAAGAGCGAGAGATAGATCGCCGAATAAATAACGCCTGGAAGAGCTACTGGTCCATGAAGGAGGTTCCCTTCCAATTACACTCAAGCGAAAGCTTCTCGACGTCTGCATCCTGCCTATTCTGACGTACGGTTCTCAGACATGGTCTTTGACCGAGGGTCAAAAGTCCAAACTCAAGGTTTGTCAACGAGCTATGGAGCGCAGCATCTTAGGCTTGCGACTTATAGACAAGGTGCGAAACACCGAGCTGCGCTCAAGAACGCAAATTGTGGATGTAGGCGCGAAAACCGCAAAGTTAAAATGGAACTGGGCGGGGCATGTATGCCGAATGCGTCCCGAAAGATGGGCCAGATTATCTTCTTTCTGGTTGCCAGATGGACGCAGGGGTAGGGGTAGACCGAGGACCAGATGGCGGGACGACCTTGAAAAATTTTTGTACGACTGGCAGAAGATCGCTGAAAATAGGGACGTGTGGAAGGATAAGGGGGAGGCCTTTGCCCAGCAGTGGGATACAATACCTACAGGCTAGTAAAAAAAATATTTACGAGTATCTATCTATCTATAAATGCGGGCAATTTTATTGTCTGCTTTACTTTTCGTACTTGTAATCATTTCTATTTGTATTTTTTTTTCGTTATCATTAGATACAACTTCCACATCAGAATATATAAGTACAAGCAACCAAATAACTGAGTAAGCAGCGCATTATTATCGACGACTGAATTACTTTGCAAGCCAGTTAATTACGCGGTAAGAACCACAATAGACGTTATCAAATTTAATATTTCAAAGTTTTCCGCTTCTACTACCTGTATAAGCACAATAATTAATAGTCGCTACCTTTGTCAGTGAAAAGCTCTCCCCTCTTTCCGTTCCATTTCCGAACCCTAATGATACCTATTGATCGCATTACGCTTTGGGAGGAAACACTGGCACATCTCAATATTTCTGCAGAAAATAATGATACTGTGGCCGACTACTAATATAAAACGAATCAAAAGCGGGCAAACGATAAAGGAAAATAAAATAAAACTATATCGCTACCTTTCTCCTTTTTCAGCTGTTTTAATTTGTCTCTGTCTTGGTAAAGGTACCGAAAATAATACAGAAATAAGTTAGGAAAATCCAAAAGGGCCCGCCTCTGCACATCCAAAAAAGAAAAAAATTGTCATGGGGCTTACGGGCAATCTGATAATACACAGAATAAACGCGTGACATACGCGCGCTGACCATAAAATAGACTCAAAGAACTTGCAATCAGAGCAGTAAGAATTTAAAAAAAAAGACGGACGTCATTTGTCTTGCATGTTTTTGTTGTTTGCAAAAGGTAATTTGAGTATTTTATCAATTATAATTAAACAACACTGAATTATATCTAAACACGCGGCAGCGTGTCAGAGTCAAGTTCAAAAAAAGGAACTGGCAACGCAGCAGCCGTGTGTCCCCGCCAAGTCGAGCAAAAAGAAAGCGGCACGGCCGTACCATACCATCCTTTTCTCGAAGCAGTTCAGGCCATTTTCGACCCCCTGTAACTTCATTGTGGATAAAACTAGAAGCATGAATTTTTTGTGACCAAGCAGACATTGTTTAAACACATAATATATCAAATTTCATTCAATTTGAACCAGTAGTTTAAGAATTATAACTAGGCACTGACCGATCATCAAAATTATAAGGCACTTCTAGCAGACATAGAAGCTTCAAATATTGAATACAATTAGTGTTTAGTGTAAAAAGCAAGGAAAAACTCAAATATTTTGCAACTTAGGTTCAGTTTTCTAGATACACCAACTGAAGAAATAATTTTGTAATCCTATATAAATGTATAGGATTACAAATCTAATTTAATAAAATATTTATTACTCGTAAGATACATTGTGTTTTCATGCGATGGCCAAGTCATTCTATTTATTTAAAACATAAAATATTTTTAATATTGATATGGTCACTATAAGATGTTGCTAGATTAGCTATTTACGTAATAATTTAAGAACCCCTAAGTAGGACCTGAATAAATTAACCGACTTAGTTTTACTAGATCTCAAAACTTTTTACGCCAGAAGAACGAGTTGCGAGACTTGGTTTTTTTACAAGTTTTGTTTTTGATGGCATGTTTATTAACACAAACCATTTCGAGCTACTTTTGACCCCTTTACAACTCGAAATCCATATAACCTAAATACTTTGCACATACATTTTAGTCCTGTAGCTTATCTTGAATCCAAAATTTCAATAATAATAACCAACTTCCATTTGACCTGGAAATTTGATATTTGGCATCCAGGTGGACTATTACGCATTTATATAGGGGAAAAAAATCAAAAACAAGTAATGATATCCCACCAAAAACCTTAATGGGAAAATGGGAGTCAAGTTCAAAATCCGATAAAAGAATTGAGATCTAAATGGCCGCCAAGTTCTGTAGAGAATCCTGAATTGTTTTTAAGTAGATACTAGCTGCATGGCCAAGACTTCGATCCTGTGGACTTTATGACTTCGGCGTGTAGAAACGAACAACAAAAGCAAATGTAGATACATATGAAAATACTCGTAGCAGTGTTAAATGTTTTCAATAGATTATTTTCTTTTCATTTCATATTAACTTGATTCTGCATCAGGTTTTTTTTTGTTACAGCAGTTTGTGCAGCAAATTGCACGCGTGCAATTTGCTTTAGTGACACAGATAATTAAGACATACGCTGTGGCACTAGGCTTAGATACCATTTACGAGCAGTATCTTATATTGCTAAGGTATATACAATGTTCTTTTTAATTAAGTACAAATATTTTAAGAGGTGATTCAGTCCATCATTTTGAACAACTTTTCCCGATAAATATATATCGAAATACGAAAAATTTTTTTGCATTTTTCATAGTAACGATATCACGTGACTACTTCGATCTGTATGAGAACCTAAATATTTTTTTTCGTATTTCGATATATATTTATTGGGCAAAGTTGTTCAAAATGATGGACTGAATAACCCCTTAAAATATTTGTACTTAATTAAAAAGGACATTGTATATAGTATAATGAAACATACAAAAAATTTTTTTTCTGCTCGAAATTGAGTTGAACGCTACTTGCAAAGGTTTATAATTTTTTAATCTCTTTTAAAATCGAAGGCAATTTTGGCACTTTTTAACTGTTAAGTACAAAAAAAACTCATTTAACAGTATTGTACCAGAAAGGTACGATGAAAAAATTGAAGTGTCATCGTTTTAATCATATTTTGTTAATTAAATTTCTACAGTTAAAACCTACATACTCTCGTTTGCTTATTAGTAATTCAGAGTAGGTTACTGTAAAGGTCGTACCTACGGTCATATTTATCATATTTACAATGTTTACTTTACTTTCGGTCCTTTCTGTCTACTTTACTTTGAAGTTGATAAGTAGGTTTGATATTAGTGCTCGGTACACGTCCGCGCCGACTGTTGTTTATAAAATAATGTATAATTTGTGATGTAATAAAGTAATAGATTAGCCCAAACTATTAGAACAGTATACCTATTAATAAAAAGTTGAAGCATATAACAGCAATTTTTTTACCAATAGTGGCCGTTAACACAAGAAAAAAGAACTGATAATTGAATAAAATTAATTTTCATGGTAAAGAAAGGTGTGTTCATCAATCTACCGGTTAATAATACAAATTATTATTCTATAGTATCATCTCGCGTCGTCGTGTTGAATTCGAGGTAAAGCAATAACCGGATTTATCTATTGATCGGTTGCTATGCTATTTTACGTATGTTTACTTTCAAACATTTACGTATCTAATAATATTACGTTGGGCCTTTTTTATATACCTACTTCAGCAAATGTTTTAAAATTATACCTTTGGCAGGTTTTGCAGATGTTTTTTTTTTTTTGCTTTGCTGTAGATATTAGATATAATTTCATAAACAATAAAATAGATACTTAGTTATCTTAAATTCATTTTATTCATTTAGTAAAACTTTATTGTTCTTTAATAAACAATTGTTAACAATGTTTAGTATGTAGCTAACTTGCCCACTAGATAAGAAAATAGACGAATCCTGTAAATACAGGATATTTTCTTGTGAAAAAGGGCAAATACTATACCTACCTATACTAAAAAAATTAGCATTGGGACCATCTTCCTATATGCCGATGTTACATCCTTGTATATTTTACAAGGAAAAAATCCTCTCATGCTTTTCAAAACATATTACCCTGTGTTACTTAACTAGTTACTTGTGAAGTACAATTTTAATTAAGGCTCCATAAATTACAAAAAGTTACGCAAAATAAATTATTTTTGAGTTTTGTGAGTAGGTGTGGATTTTTTATTAGTACAAGTATGATATTATGTTTGGCAGTACCCCATTGCATATAATTTTGATACGAAATAAGAATTCCTAAGCAATGAACTTACTATCTTTTTTTTATCTTGCTTTCTATCTAGAATGTTTATCATAGGTACATACTACAGACTGTAATCTAACGATTACAACTTGAACGATTACAGCTTTACTTGCATATAGCTCAAATTAAGGGCAAGAGCACCCACTTAGGTTAGCCCGTTACCAGAATCTTCTCACACTAAAAGCCCAATTAAACAACTTACATGAACACTTAGAATAATTTTTATTTCGAAAAATAAAGTACCTAATAATATTATCTTGGGTGTAACACAAAACTTAAGGCTGCCTTTGACCCTGCATGCAGCACTAGGTAATATTACTTTTGATTGTACATTTTCAGTATCTGAATAACAAGGGGGTCAGTTATGACTCCTCCGGGCGGGTCGGAGCCGCCTCACATCGTAGTGCTAGACGGCGGCTTCTCAACCCAGTTGTCAAGCTACGTGGGCTACGTCATCGATGGCGACCCGCTGTGGAGCGCACGCTTCCTGCACACCCACCCTAATGAGGTCATCAAAACACACGTCGACTTTCTTGTCGGTAAGTAATTTTTCCGGGACGATAGAGTTAAATCTAAACCTTCCATACAAATACGCCAACCGACCTTAGCAAACGACTGATTTTATTGAGTGCTTATGGAAGTCTCTATACTGATTTCGCCAAAAGTATGTTCTAAAGGGATTGTAATTAGTAAACAGGAGAGAGTAACTTGCTCCTCACTAATTGAAAAAAAAAAACATTCAACTACTCAAATGCTATTTTTCCGATTAATTTTAGAATAAATATTTATTTATTTTGTATATTCTTGTAACTTCGAATGCTATTTTGAATCGACTCCGTTAACAACTAGTCGAGACGTTTTTTTTTTTTATATATGTTCACCGATTATTCGAACACACCTAGACCGACTTGGAAAATTCTTTTTTTGTTTGAAAGGGCATACATACTTTCTAGTTGATCCCATAGAATTTTATGAAAATCGGTCGTGTTGTTTGGAAGTGAAGTCGGGTTTTTGATTTTAAAAAAATATTCCAATTAATATTAGAACACCTATAAATTATTCTTTATTTACTTGTTACGTCGAATGCTATTTTTCTAATTAATGAGGAGCAAGTTAGAAAAGAGACAGGTAAAAATAATTATGATCAGATATATAAGATTAATTAAGTCTATTTATTTATATACCACAAACAAAACCACCACAAAACAGTTTAGCGTATTTGAAAAAAAATAGGTACACAATAAAGCTCGATATTTGGGTACCTCACGAGCTCTCTGAAAGAAACCTAATGAACCGTGTACTTTGTGATTCTTTATTACGACGTAATGAGACCGAACCATTTTTGAAGAAATTAATAACTGGTGATGAAAAGTGGATCACGTACGACAAGAACGTGCGAAAAAGGTCATGGTCAAAGGCCGGTCAGGCTTCACAGACTGTGGCGAAACCCGGGTTAGCTCACAACAAGGTGATGCTGTGTGTGTGGTGGGATTGGAAGGGCATTATTCATTATGAGCTGTTACCACCAGGCAGGACCATCGATTCAGAACTCTACTGCGAACAACTGATAAGATTAAAGCAAGAAGTTGAGAGTAAGCGGCCGGAATTAATCAATAGAAGGGGTGTGGTTTTTCATCATGATAACGCTAGACCTCACACATCTTTAACCACTCAGCAAACATTAAGAGAGTTTGGCTGGGAGGTGTTAATGCATCCGCCGTATAGTCCTGACCTGGCACCTTCAGATTTCCACCTGTTTCGGTCTCTTCAGAATTCTTTAGGCAGTGTCAGGTTAACATCACGAGAGGACTGCCAAAACTACTTGACAGTTTTTTGATCAGAAGCCCCAAAATTTCTATAGCAATGGGATCATGTCCCTACCTATAAGATGGCAAAAAGTTATCGAACAAAATGGTACCTACATACTTTAGTTAAATGTAAAAAGACTATATTAAAAAATATTTTGAATTTTCATATAAAATGCGAAAAGCCTTTTTTCCCAACCTACTTATTACTAAACATATAAGTACGTGACAGAACATTTACCTCTTACTTATTCTGTGTCCATACAGACACTACCCAAGTATGCCTTTTAGAGAACAGATATTTAAAAAAGAACAGGTTTGTCGCCCTTCGTCTTACTTTTTGTATCGTAATAAATCATTATATTTACCATACTTAAACAAAGCAGTATTAATAAGGGACACACGGCCCTTTTACGCTTGAAGGTTTATAGTCCCGCGGGAATAGAAGAATAGGCCGCAGGTCGCACGGCCTTTGCTTTCCAAATAACTTGATTTTTGGATCAGCGGAAGGTGTCTCCCAGGCCTATTATCTTCATTGCCTGCCCTCCGAGTTAACCGACAAGGAGTTTTAAAACAGACATGTATTAGCATATATCTTTTCTTTCACAGATCTCTTTTTATTCTGACATATGTATTGTGCCTATCCTTTGATAAATAAATAAATAAATATATAATAACAAAGCTACATTCCTGATTGTAATGATATTTGCCAAAATTTTAATAATCGTTTTCATGATGTGAAGCATTTTTATCCTTCAAAGTTATATGACTCCCCCGGGAGAGTAAGAAAAGAAAAAAATGTGGGTCTCAAGGCTTTAACTTTCAGAACAACGTGATTTTTGGATCAGCAGAAGATGTCTCGTACGCCAATTTTCTTAATCATATTCAGAACGATTTGAGGTAAGTCAACGGAAAAGAAAATTCCAAAACATCGTGTTATCGTACAAATAATTTTATCTTTATTCAGTATTGTCGCTACGCAGTCTACGCTTACTGAAGAAAATTATACCTACTTATTTGGAATGACATAAAATTATGTCAATCACATTGTTACTTTTGGTCCGGTCCTATCACATATTTGAAAAAAAATGCTCTTTAATAATAAATAATTTAGTAGATACTTCTTCATATGATTATCATCACATTTCACAGTTATCATTTTTATAGACAGCCGTACTAGTGGCACTAGAAGATACAGTCATCATCAGGAGCTGGAGCCTGACTGAGAAGTCACTCTAAAATCTTGATTATTATGAGCCTGTAACATTGTCCAAAGGTAAAGTAGAGTTTTACCTAAGTAAGTACGTCATACTTACGTGTTTTATACCTTCACAAACCTGCGTAGTAAGTAATGTAGTAACGGTGCACAAATTGCACATTTTCTAGAAACATTGCTCGAGGCTAAAGCATTGGAAACGCATTGCGCATTATAGGACACCAACCAATGTGTGGGTGGGCCGAACACGTGTATTCTCTAGATACGTAAATAAACTTCCTACCTTGTAAAGCGAAATCAGAGCTATCTTGTCGAGGGCTTAGAACTTGTATTAACATAGATAACTACGTGTTAAACTAATTATTATTTTTTATTTAAAGAGACATCATTGAATACGAATAAAAACGTTATACATATTATTTCTGATACATCGTATGCATATAGACAATAAGGAAAGCTACTTCTATGTTGCAAACGTTTAGAGTTCATCTCCTTTGTAAGCTTAACATTTTCCTAGATCGGCTGACAGCGCGCAGTTTCAATATTCTGTTAATCTCGGGGAAGTAACTAGTGCCTACAATCCTACACATCCTCTGGGATGTGATGGATGATGCCCTGTTTACTAACGTCACGCACAACTAACCCCTTTGAACTGCAAAGTAATTGCTTTGTTTCCCATTCCAAAGGCGAAGTTTGAATGAATTTCGAGACACCTACGTACACAGGAACCACAAACGAATGCGTAGCGAGAACTGAGCACGCTTAATGTACCTATGTACGAGTACGTATCTAAGTGTACATACGTGTTTTGACGGATTACACGTTAGGTCGCTTTTGCCATTGCTTTTAGCTCGTCATTTTCTTGCATCTGACAGCGAGAGTGCGACCTCGTCTCGTGTCATCGTCCTCTGAAAGCGCTTTTCTTCGCCACAAAACGGACCGTTTCTTTTCATAAGGAAAAGCTGAAAAGTGTCTGCAAGCAAATAACTCCCTGGAGGGGAAAGCCTACTGCCTTGCTTTGCTTACTCTTAGACGGGACATGATATGAAAAAAATATAAAAATGACTCTTTAGCTTACTCTCTGGAATTGTTAATGTTACTCAAACACCTCCGCAAAAATGAGATTTTCTGAATCGCTTTAATACCGTTTTCGACGTAGAGTGTAGTTATTTTTTAAATAGGTAATTCGCATGCACATGAATACAAACAACACGTTAAAATCATACCGTTCCGCTGTGATTATTATAATTGACGCTGTAGCAAGTTGCCAAGCGATGCTATTATTTCTCCGCGTCTACTAACTACCTCACATTTGCATACTACAGGCCGGCCAGGGCAGGAGCCGCGCACCCGGCTGTAATACTAAGTCGAGCCTCGTAGAAGCCAGGGAGGCCGACATACAACGCCGCCCGTTGCCATTAATCACCTTGTCTGTCTAATACGTTTCCATTCGCAGCCCGTGCGCCCGTCTTCTATTTATTACATAATTATTTTCTTCGACAGCAATGCTTTTCACCGAACCCGGTTCCTTATTATCGGTACACTCGAGCTTGTGTTTCTCTCAAGTTTTAATAACACTAATTG
Source organism: Acrobasis suavella (assembly GCA_943193695.1). Lineage (NCBI taxonomy): Eukaryota > Metazoa > Arthropoda > Insecta > Lepidoptera > Pyralidae > Acrobasis > Acrobasis suavella. Next base: position 14,380,720 of record OW971929.1, read on the forward strand.
TTTACGCCTCTTAGCCGCACCCTGCTCACAATAATAGTAACTACGTGGAAGTTTGCTAATATTTATCGAGTTAGTTTCCTAATATAAACTTTTGGAGTCGGTTCAATTATACCAGACCAAAAGGCACGGCGACATCGGTTAAACATTTTAAGGCATTAATCTTGGGATCCATTCGTTTTCATTACCTCTACTTTCGATGATTAATGTGAGCAGCGTTACGAGCCACGAAATTGATGTTTTTGCAGCGGGAGCAGACCTGATCATAACAAACACGTACCAGGCTTCGGTGGACGGGTTCATGAAGCACCTGGGGCTGACTCAGCAGGAGAGCTACGACCTCATCGTGCGAGCCGTCGAGCTCGCCAAGCGAGCGCGCTCCAACTACCTTGAAGAATATCAGGACTACGTTCAGAACGGTTTGTTATTTTTAGTGTTAATTATGATTATGAAATATTTAATTTCGTAAGCGTCCTCCAATTTTCCCAAAAATTCAGAAAAATTAATATATAGCAAATGTATTTGATTTTTCATCCTACGGGTTAAATAAGTAACTATCACTTATCTTTTTGTTTAACTTACCTTGCTCAACTCCTCAAAAGTAAGCAATTCGGGCGACAATTTATGAGCGTTCTATACAAAATTTGAAGAATGTTTATGTCCTCGTGTAAACAAAGATTGTTGGGTGCGCATCCCAAGGGTCGGGTGCAAGCACGCATTAATTACTCTCTGCTAGGGTTAAAGTTATGCCGTAGATAAAGGTTACATCAGCGTGTCCCTGAGATAAAAAAGCACAGCAAAAACAATCATTAGGTTTGCATTTTTTTTTAAATTACGCTATGAGCAAATATGGGGGTTTTATTTTGATTTTTGTACTGCCATCAATCGTAAATCTCAATCATGTTATTTTTTTTTTTACTCTAAGGGTAGTAAATTCATCGTAAATTTCAGGCTCAGTAGTTTCGGATATCAGGGAAAATGGTCAATTTTCGTCTTCTTTAATGAATAAAATCAAAACTATTTATTTTACAACATTAACAAAAATATATTTAAAATCCACATAACAAGCCATTTCCTTTGATACGACGACACAGTAAGGATTGCAAAACTTTTTTTTAATTTCCTAATTTGTCCCCCAAAAATTACCGTTATTTAAAAAAATATTTATTTACTTTGCACATCTGTCTTTGGGTCATAGGATTAACTATCCTACCAAATTTCACCTGATTTGTTCCCGCAAATTCGGAGCAAATTGGCTATGACGAAGGACGAAAAGACAGATGCACGAGTGATTCTATAAGGGTTCCGTTTTTTCATTGTTTGTAGATACGGAACCCTAAAAAGTGGCTGAAGACGAAAGGGGGTTTTAAAAAAGACAGTCCAAGTGGCTGTCTTTTTATAGAAAATTTACCATATTTCCTAAAAACAATTAAGAATTTATAATTAACAGTTTTCTTTTTTTTGTATTACAGATCACATACCTCTTATAGTAGGATCTGTTGGTCCTTATGGAGCCCACCTTCACGATGGTTCAGAGTACGACGGCAGCTATGCTGATACCACACCTGTGGAGGTACTTTCACACATTGAACACAGTTCTAAAATATAACAACGGAATTCCGCACGAACCTTCTTATCAATTTGTTGAGCCTAACTTCTCAAAGGAGTAACATTCAGAGTGTGATTGTATTTCAAAATTAAGCAGGTAGTATATAATATCCTAATTATAACATGAAGTCCTGGGCTATAATTAGTTACCATTCTTTAGTGAGTATTATCTTTTAAAAATATTTACTTTTACCTGTTTCAAAAAAAATACACGTTTTTTCGTCGTACCTGTAATTAATTATAAGGTAGCCCAAAAGTAGCCTGTAAGAGATTGCCTTGGCGATAAGGCTGCCTATTGTGCATCCGGTGTACATATTTAAATATAATATTCATGTGATTTTTGGTGCAATAAATTGTTTTTGATTACTTACTTAATTGTAAACAAATTCAGGTATTTGTGTCATTAAAATACTTAGAAAGAAAGAACAAATCTACTTACTCTGTAAACCAAATCATACGCAGGAGCCTGCAACATGGTAATATGAAATTCTGGAACTACGTCATAGTTTTACACTGAACTGACGACCTCCGTAGCGTAGTGGTCACCATGCTAGTCCGCCACCCAGAGGTTCCGGGTTCGATCCCCGGTCAGGGCAAGTTGGAAAATGGCCTTTTCCAAATTGTCCTGGGTTTTGGTCTTTATATCTATATATGTAGTTGTTATAAAATATAGTATCATTAAGTTAGTATGCCATAACACAAGTCTCAAAGTAACTTTGGGGCTGGCTAAATCGGTGTAATTTGTCCATATATATTTATTATTTATTTTATTCATTTATAATTGTGAATTTCAACTTTGAATTTAATATAAGACAAATCAGATCAAAGCTACACATTGAGTAACAAACTGTGCGTTCAATATAGAATTGACCTAAATACACAGAAGCTTTTATCAAACTTAATTCTAAAAACAAATGGCCTAAGTGGGTGGTCTGTGTGTCGCCTAATTAGCTCTATTTCTACGTAATCAGATGCTTTTAGAACGGCATTTGGTTTGTCGAATCGATTCTATTAAATGTTAAAGGTAGAGCTTTCCGACTAAAAGCAATAAATTCTAAATGAGTATTTTTAGTATTGTACATTACGCTGTGAGATTTTAGGGTCCTTTAGGCGTTTAAAAACTTTGTTTTATCACTGTACTAAGTGTCAGACTGTTAGTATAACTGTACGAACCTTTTAAAAATAAACTTGGCCGTAATAATAAAATTGCATGAAGTAGAAAAAAATCTGGGAGATCTGCCATCATCTACTTTTATTTATAGGGACTACAGATTACCGTTACTGGCCACGATCCACGTGAACACGACTATAAATATTTCTTCTATGTAATTTAATTTGTGCGTCGAGAGCAGCGGCGATGGTTTCTACTGAACCCCGGCGCTGTGAATGCATAGCCTAATAAAGGTTGAAAGCGCCAGCTAAATCGTAAAGAGGGCCGTAAAGTTGCCGGCAAATTAAAATTTACATCGGCAATATGAAAAACTCCCTCTCCATTCCACGTCTTTTTTCTGGACCGAAAATATTTGATTGGGGTGGACAGTTAATTAACGAAACCTAGAACAAATGGATATCAAAAAAAAACATGGAGTTATAAAAACGCTGGTTTTTATTAATTTAATATGTATACCCTTTTTTGTTATTTAATATTTCACGCTTTTAGTAGTGATGAGAACCAATTTCGTTGTTTCATGGAAACATATTAAAGTTACGGCGTGTATAAAATTTTAAATTAAAGCTACGAAGAGCTACAATGCTAGGTTGAGCAGTGTTAATAAATGCATTTAAGGAATATTATCTACCTGAGTATTCAGAATTTAAAAATAAATTTATAATATAGGGAATATTATTACGAGTAACCTGTTTCGTACTCTTGCTTTTCACAATCAGAGCTTTTCAGAGTTTATTTATCTGATATCAACAAAAACTGTGGTTTAATAACAGCAGTTCGGTGGTTAATTAAAACCAATAATTAAACTGTTTGTAATATCTCTATGAATAATCATTTTCACCAATCTTAAATATTGAGGCATACCGCAAATTGGGTAAATTATACTCATTAACAAAATGATGTTACAAAATAGTTCTATGTACATAAGAGTAGTAGTTGAGGTTTAGTTTATAGCTTTAACTCAATAAGACTAGAGGCTTGGCATCAGTACATATACCATACTTAAGATACCCTACATAAAAACTTTTTCAAAGAACTGCTCTACTGTTAGTGAAAACTACCACATCCCGCAGTAGTTCCTAAGATTGTCATTTACGCAGTGTGGTACTCGTACAAACGTACTATTTTTTTCTTACTACTAACTCATTGCTAAAATGCTGTCAGGTCGTTTTCTTAATAACGGAGCACGAGATTACTTTAATCTTAAGTTTGAAATCGTAGGAAGTTAAAGAGTTTCACAACTGTTCCCGATGGAGCAAGATTGTAAAATGTCGTATAATTGTACTGCACATACCTTGGATCCAACCTGCCTTTTGGACTTATATTCTACTTTGTAGATGTTAATTACTTTTCCAGTGGCCCGCTCGACGAGACGAGACGTGTTTTCTGCGCGCTTTTTTTGACACGTTTTCTACAGTTTACTAGAATACCTACTACACAAATATGGATGAATCTTGTTCTGTGATATTAGATATTTTACTTATTAAAAAAAAACTTTTATTTGGCTGTATCTGCACAGTTTTTGGAAAATGATTTTAAAGTCTTCGTCTAATAGTATATAAAAAAGTTTACGTGAAGTACTATGTATAGTGTGAAAAACTATACTTACCAGAAGAAACTTTAACAATTAGACTATAGTCATAAAATTTACTGGGTAAATTTCAATTTACCTTTGAGTATTAGCGTTTCTTCCTAAAACTAACAGATGTAGACACGTAACAGTAAATATTTGTCTGAAATTTTACTTTACCCAAATAATCAAAACAGAAATTCACAACGTATCCTAATATCCTAAAAGAATGGAATTGTAAATAGACTCGGTGTAATCCCAAAATGTCGATATGACCATTGACCCTCGTCGTCCACAGGGGACAATGTCTTTTGGTCTCCGGGACCCCGCTTGGCGGTAAAACTAGGGCAATCACTGCACGTACATTTATTTGGAACATGAACCGTCACACCTTGAAATTGAGAACTTCTTAAAAGTATCTTGTAAATTTTGGTAAGATTGTTTACTAAGCAGGTTCTTGTGTTTTTAGAAATGAGATTAGAGGAAATGTTAACCTTCCTATGGCCACATTAGTAATCATATTGTCTGTGAACAAACCAAGATGGAAGCTCTCATCTCAGAGCGTTTCCGGTTGTAGACTTATCAGTGCTTGTGTTGTTTGGAAGCCCGGAGCCCGAAGTCCCCTTCCCACTTTTTTCTCTGCAGTGAGGACCATCAAGATTAACATCATGCTTGTGGACGTCAAGCCAACGGTCAGATGACATAGTGGCTTTCATTATCTCTAAAAAATACTGTTCAATCCAATATTTCGTTAAAGGTAATGCGGGATTGGCATCGGCCGCGGATCCAGGCGTTGGTGGAGGCCGGCGTGGACTTGTTGGCACTGGAGACGATTCCCTGCCAAGAGGAGGCCGAGATGCTGTGTGACCTGTTGCGGGAGTTCCCTAACATGAAGGCCTGGCTTGCTTTCAGCTGTAAGGTTAGTATGCAAACCCTTTTTGACCAATTCAACAGAAAGTAGCATGATGGTATCTTATAAAGGGAACATTTTATGGCGACAAACAAGTCTACTTACAATTTAAAGGGCTTGTCCTTTTCAGAGCATATATTCACTAAGTACCTATATTTATGTATCATCAAAGGCAGCTAGGTACAATTTCAATTTTTAATCTCACAGTTGGTAGGTGCCTGACCTATTTGCATCAGATCTGGGTACTTTATTAACCTGTGCATGTTCTCAATGTGTGAACTACTTTCCAGAAAACATTGGCCTACTAATTATATTAAATATTATCTACTTGAAACTTAGGCATTTCGTATTCGGGGCAAACTGGAAACATATTGACAGCGTGGTTGTGGTTAGGTACGTAGTGTGACTTTCTTATTCAAAATGTTACATAAGTAATTTATGTTTTCGTTCAGTAAATTTAAATAGGTGTAAAACAAGATAAATATGGGCGTAGGTACCTAATTTATGTAAAACAACGAGTTCTTGTATATGCTAAGTAGAAGAAAGTCTTACTATTGATAGATACGGCTTTGTTATGTATTGCGTACAATACAATACAATACAAATACTCTTTATTGAATCATACACAAAAGGAAATACAAAAGTCTGAAGAAAAACAACAGAATTTGATACAAAGGCGGGACTTATCGCATAGCAATCTCTTCCAATCAACCTTAGGGTAGAGGAATAAGCATTAATGCGTATAAAATTCCAAAGTTAACATTATTCATATACTTATCTACACCTACGCTACGCTGCGTATATAAAAATAGTTAAGTAAACTAAGGCCATTAAATGTCAGCATTAAGGCGAGCAAGGGTCTAACTTTATTAGATTTATCTCCAACGAACTGCCCCATTACAACGTATGTAGATATAATAAGTGCACTTAGAAATCTCTCTTTTCAGGATGACCAAAGCATAGCTCACGGTGAAAGTTTTCAAAAGGTAGCGAAGAAATGCTGGGAATTGAACCCTGAGCAACTAGTAGCAGTGGGCGTGAACTGCTGTGCACCTTCCTACGTCTCCAACCTTATGAGGGGCATAAACGACGACCGACCACACGCTCCCATTCCACTTATCGCCTACCCCAACTCTGGAGAAAAATACAATCCTCAAATAGGGTAAGATTTCGCACTAAGATAAGTCACCGAAACTTTTATAAGGGCAAACGGCCATACATTTCACTCTGAGATAGCAGCTACTTAGGTGTACCTACCTACTTAAGTCGAAAAGAAACATTTGTCAAGTAACATTTCTACAGCGGAGACAAACATAAAGAAAGGATTTTTGTTCTATATTCTTAGCTATATTTTTGGTTTTAATTAAAGAAAGTACCTAAACCTAACAACAAGCGTTATTTTAGCTAAATTAGCTTAAGTACCTCTCTAGTATAATTGGCAACACCATAGTTAATGCAGACCGAACGAAAAATAAGATTTATTTACTACTATCCGAAAAGCAAATATACTTATGATTATGATTTTTTTGCTTATTTTAAAAATATAAATATCTATTCGTAAAAATAGCAGGATCAGTTAATGTTTTCGTCAATTTTACAACTTTGCAATAGGTAATATGCAAGTATTTTTTACTACTTACTATTTACTGAAATCCTTATTAACCGCAGTAAACAAATATGAAAGAATTTATAAAATTTCTTAATCAGCGACGAACATGTGATACTTTAAGTTTCAATTAGAAAGATACTCGTAAGATCTTTATTTGCTTAAAAACATGGTACATTTTATGATGTTACATAAAAATAATATGTAGAGAGCACAAAAAGTGAAGTCTGATATGGACTGGTGATGTCAAAGTCCATATTGTCTATACATTTGCCATAGACAATAGCGTTTTTGAGAGTGAGATAAACATATTTTCTTAAAATCGTTGTACCTATCTAGTCTGTTTTTAAACCAATTTTTTATTCTGTTTTCACTGTTAGTACTTTACTTTTGAATATTAATGGATAAACTGGTTAGATAACACCAGTTTCAAGCATATAGTAACTGAGACCCCATAAAATGCAGTTCAAAAGGTGTATGAACGAAGCGGACTAAATCAAATAACTTTTTAATTTCAGGTGGATCGACCGAGACAAATGCGAGCCGGTAGAAGTGTTCATCAAAGAGTGGCTGGACCTCGGAGTCCGCTACGTGGGGGGCTGCTGCCGCACCTACGCCACCGACGTGACCCGCTTCCGCAACCAGGCGCGCTCGTGGCGCGACCACTACCGCTTCCAAGCCAAGTTTCAGGACCAGCCTAAGCTTGTCGCCGATTAAGAAGATCTTACTCAAACATGTACTAGTCAATAACTGAGCAAATTAACTGCAACCAAAAGCTATTATGGGTATGGAAAAATTGCGCTTCTTCCCTTACGGAAAATAACGAATCTATAACTTCGTCCTTTTTTCCCAAAAATACGTAAGTACTTATCCAAAATTAAATTTATTTGAGAATACAGAACCTTCCTCCTCGCAGTATGTTTTAATAAAGCCGGTTAAAACATCTAAGTACCTTAATCCAGTAGATATTTTTCTTTATGTTTACGACGTTGTAAACAGAGTTTTACGTCTTTTAAAAACAGCGATTCTTTTCACGTAAAAGGCCCCAGTCACCCGGGCTTGCGCAATTTAGAATTTATTCTACAAACAAATTGGAAAGTCACGGAACTAGTTTTTAAGCCCGCGCCTATAGCAGTTGGAGTTTTGCAGTTATTTTGTAGTTGTTTTATGTAGACGTAAAACTTTTGAAATAAGTATAAACGTGCCATTGAATTATTTTAAAATATATTTTTGGAGTAATTTACGTTTTTTACATCAATGCAAATCATGTTACTACGACAAAGTTATTGTAAAATGTATGTATATAAAGTATTTATTTTATTAAACCAAAGATAAAAAATATTAAAGATTGTTTAATTAAGCTTTCTCCATCCGTGATACGATACTAGGTATATAGATGCTTGTAAAACGATGTTATACATAAATTCATTTCTCTACAGCAAATAATATTAATTTAATATAAGAAATGGCTCCCTAATGGCAACCAATAGGTACCTAGGTAACCTACCTAAGTACTCTAAGGTTCTCCCTAAAATTTACTTAAATTAAAACTTTTGACGACCTCAGAATAAGTCCTAGTTACGACTAGTTCGAGTAGTACAAATAAAAGTGCTAGTAAAATAGTTCTAAATCTATGTCATTTAGTTTCTGTAAGATTCCGAGAATTTAGTTAATACAGCGCAGAAGAGCTATTTAAAATAAATTGTTTGATCGTAAATATGGTGATAATTATATATTTCTAAGCGTGAGGCTTTAAAAAGACCTATGAATTATTCCATAAATAACGTTTAACAAAATGTTAATTATTATCATATTTACGATCAAATAATTTATTTCAAATGAGGGGATCATTTCTGCACGGTATTCACATTAAAGCGTAAGTATCTAAAAAGTTTCAGACTTCAAACCACGGCTTCAAACATAAAATTAAGATGACAAGCTTCATTGTTTTTGGCTTTACATAATAACTGAGTGAGAGGTACCTACTTATAAAACTTTAAAATAGACATGAAGTTGTCGACGATTTTAAATTTGAAGGTTTAAACCTATTGACTTTACTCTTGCTGACAAAAGGGACACTAGGTATCTCTATCTACCTACTTAATTCATATTCTTATCCTTAACATCTCGGATTTAATATTATTATTACTAACACAAATAGTTAATTTTTACCTATGTAAAATTTATTGAATATGTAATGTATTTGTAGTAGCTTTATTTATTCTCAATGCCTACATCGAAATATAGTAGATTGTGCTACAAGGGGATCGGTAATATTTTTAAGGTAAAAAATATTACCGAACCCAAGTAGCACACTCTACTTATCATCTCCGTCTATGAGAAAACTACCAAATGCAAAACAGAATATAAGGAAAAGCAGAACCAACACCTACAATACCTAATCAGAGTTCAACCTACACGTTGCCGTATCGTTTTCATTCAATAAATACTAAGAAATCATTTTTCGGAGAGCACTAACTTCTGATAAAATGCTCATAACTTTATTTGCGTGGTCCTTCATTACTTATTTGTTTTTATAATTAAACTTTACATTGCCATTTACATCGGCTTAAAAAGTATTCAAATTTACACAAATATTTACATGTCAATTGTCAATACAATATATGTAAATACTTAACTTAAAACTTCTGAAATAACTTTGAATCAAAGAAGAAACTTGCACTTTTTTAATTATAGGTAGGTACTTATTTATTTTTTCGAAGCGAAGAACATAATAACCGGCCGAGTACGAGACGGACTCGCGCACGTAGGGTTCGGTACCATTATCTATAAAAAGTCACGTTTGTTGTATGGGAGCCCCGCTTAACTATTTATTTTATTCTGTTTTTAGTATTTGTTGTTATAGCGGCAACAGAAATATATCATATGCATATATTTCAACTGTCTAGCTATCACGGTTCATGAGATACCTAAAGCCTGATGACAGACAGACGGACGGACGGACAGTGGAGTCTTAGTAATAGGGTCCCGTTTTTACCCTTTGAGTACGGAACCCTAAAAATGATTACCTACATTCATCCATGTTGAGGACGATTTGTATTCCAATTAAAACATTACGACGTCTGTACTAATTATTGTTTTAAAACTAAATTCTTCTTTTTTTGCTGGACTGCCAACATTATTTGATTCCATGCATATATTTCACTCATATTCATTTCCAAATTGTTTTTATCCCGAGATTTTCTTTTTTTCTTTGCCATCAGTCCCGACTTCCCGAGAGAATCAGCAGTACGAACTTTAAGTCCAAATTTTTTGGGGTTCCGTACCCAAGAGGTAAAAACGGGACCCTATTACTAAGATACCGCTGTCCGTCTTTGTCTGTCCATCCGTCTGTCTGTCTGTCACCAGGCTGCAAGTTTTTCATGAGCTGTGACATCTCGTCAGTTGAAATTTTCACAGATAATATAATTATGTTGCCGCTATAGTTAACAACAAATACTAAAACCAGAATAAAAAAGTAAACCCTCATACAAAAAAGTCCCAACTTCCATACAAAAAAGTGACTTTTTATAAATAATGGTACGGAACCCTTCCGAGTCCGACTGGCACTTGGCCGGTTATTCGAGTAGATGAGATGAAAAATAATAAGTATCTAGTAGAATTCAGTAATCATTACCTAATATTTTCCTTCTGGCTGTTACTGTAATAGAATTATCTGTTACTGTTACCGATTTTGCATATAAAATAAACCTGTGCAATACAAACAGACGTCACCGGCGTACCTAATTAATTAAATATTAATGACTTGTCGAAGTGGACCGCCCTACAGATTAAGCGTCTCGCAATAAACATTACCAATTTACTTTAGTGAAATTTTAATTTAGAGGGTAACAAGTGGGATTTGAAGACTAAATAAACTTTTTCGTTGGCTGAACGAAAAAGGGAAAAGTTTTTGTGCGCGATTTAGTTATATGGGGCGAATGCAAAATTGTGCGGTAGGTTCTGACAGTAAATTGAAAATGAAATTAAAGCGCTAACGTTTGTTGTGGGGACGAGGACGCGTCGCGGCCGTTCCGAATTTTTCAGCCGCTATGAAAGAAATGAAAACATTCCGACATTTTATCTACTAGAGCACGTGGAATGAGCCAGTAATTGGATCGACTTCTTTTATCTTTGGAATACTTAGCTATTACTTTACTTATTCTTGTGAACCTATCTGTGTCCATTGGAAGGTCATGCTGATATTCTTTGATCTTTAAATTGGATACAATTGAACGATACAATGTATTTTACCTACAGGCAATAAGTAGATATACTTATTGTAAAATTCATTGTATCGTTCGTGTCCCTGAGGCTATCTAATACAAGGAATACAAGCGAGAGCAATAGACGGTATTAGTATCTACGGACATGTAGGTAGTATTATAATTGCTATGCAGAATCTTAATAAATGCTCAAAGATCCGCATTAGGTACGATCGGAAACGAAGGAAACGAATAAGGAAACATCGAACCTGGTGAAATATTTAAGAGAGCTTACCTATTCTAATCGTTAATTATTCATGCCACATTCACGCTACTGTATGTATGTATCTGAGGTAAGTAGGTAAGTATGTATAATATAAATATGTAACTAACTAGATTTATCGGTTCGCTAGTGATCTATAAACAAGAACCGGTGATCCAAAAGAGAATCGACGTTTAAAGAGTAGGTTTAATCTGAAGTGCATTGTAACCCTTTACACCTACGTGGTACCGCGGCGGCCGACCACCCCACTGAGCACTCAGTGAACCGAGCCAGCTGTCACAACCCTACATAGTTTAGAATAGTTTCAGTAATATATGGCTCAGTTTTAGTGCGACAACCTGGGACTAGATACTGCCGTTTAATTACATACTATAGTCATGGGAGCATAACGTTACTAACATTGTTTATTAGACGATATACATACTAAGTCGCCGTTATACATTTATTGGAACTTTAGGTAGTTAGGTACTATACTTAGATTAAAGCGTTTAAGATAGTTTTACTTAACTGAAAAGATACTACTTAGTTGCGTACTTAATGTCTTGTAATATACTTATTGATAAAGTAGTTAGGAACGAGTAAGTTAAGATTCCTCACTCCTTATGTCTTAACTAAAGTGTATGAGAACAAGTAACTTTATTAAAAACTAGCTGATGCCCGCGACTTCGTTCGCGTGGACTTTATGACTCCGACGTATTAATATAAATACAAACTAAAGAGAGATAGAGAGAGAGAGAGTGAAAGATAAGAAAGTACAGTGTTAGAAGTTAAAAGTCAATATTATTTTAATTCCTTATAAATTATGTTGGGAGTCTTTCCTTCGGGAGCCAATATGTAAAGACCTGAAGCGTTGCTAACCCTGGAGAAAGCCACATAAAGTTGGCCATGCGAAAAACCAGTCCTTAGATCGATATCAGGGGCTTTAAGCGTCTGACACTGTGACTTATTGTTATAGCAAAGCAAATAAACACATGGAACTGTGTATTTTCAAAAGGAAAACTGTTGGGGATGAGTGGTATACGCGGAATAAATACAGTTTCACTGGCATCACTAACAGTAAGAATCTCAGCTTCAGTTATATTTCGCTTCAAAACATTGATTTTAAGTGTCTCAGCAGACTTTGCCGAAGTCAGTAGCGGCTAAAGTTCGGCGGGGATGACACACTAAATAAGCTGAAGTTCAGCCGCTGAAGTTCGGTGGAACCGCCGGACAGTAGTGATGCACCAATTTGAGAATTTACTCTGCGTCTTTGGCGAGTCTGCGGTGTACGGGAACGGGAGCGGGAGGGAACGGGAGTGGAAGCGGGAGCGGAAGTTTCGATTCAGGCAAACGCATCGAAAGTTCGGCATCATGTGTTGCTAGTAATGCAAATAAGATTGCAGGCATGCTTTGGCTGAAATTCAGCTGCTGTACTTCGGCATACTGTGCTGAGACACTAAGTCGGATTCCGTTACACAGTTTCGGCGGAGTCGAATTTCGCATCAGCATTATTGGCCCTCCGACATTAAGACTTATTTTATTAGCCGAGAGTGCATTTGCTGCAAGATAATAAGGAACTCAACTGGATAATTGGTGGCATCGTCCTGATCAATAACACTATCCAAGAAAGTATAAACCACTTCATTACCAATAATTTGCGTCATAAGTTCTTCATTAATTGATGTGTATTGTTCATTTTTTGGTGTCAATATGACGCGTTCACATAACCAAGAATTTTCCTGGTGTGTTATGCTCTGAAGGTCCGCAAATACTGAACTTATAAGTTCTTCTTCGGACGAAACAACTTCGCCAAGTATTACGGGAAGACTCACCTGACCATTCTCTTCAAGTCAAAAAAAAAAGTCAAAAGTCAAAAATCATTTCTTTATCTTTGGATATTTATATCACTTGATAATTGTACCAAGAAAGAGACCTTCTCCAACTTTTAATAATATTCTTGAAAACTCTTGGGAATTTGAACTAATACCGCCAAACTGGGCTCTCATATTAATTGTCAATCTGAACTTTTGTATTTGAAGCTACAGATAAGACTGTTTAAATGAGGAGTTAATCTCATCTGACCGAGAGCCCTGACATAAAACTGGAAGGGTTTGACGAAAATCTTCCGACAACAAAATTTGACATTTATCTATTGGCCTGTCATCTCGACGAATGTCTCGCAACCTTCTATCTACAGCTTCCACTGCCTTTTCGTTGGCCATTGTGCATTCATCCCAAACGATTAGACAGCAAATGAGAGGTTTAGCCAGTTGAGGCAAGTCGATATCAAAAATCAGGCCCAAACTGATACCGCCTTCCCCACATGGAGTTACTCCCAGCTAATGTTATTATATTATGCTAAACAACTTTAACCTGATATCTTAGATTTCCACATCAGATGATAATCGATTTTAGTAAATAAATATTTATGCAAATAAATTTAATTTGGTTCTGCATCAGGTGTTCCAAATCTTTGATTTTTAGGGTTCCGTACCCAAAGGGTAAAAACGGGACCCTATTACTAAGACCGTCCGTCTGTTGGTCTGTCTGTCGCCAGGCTGTATCTCATGAACCATTATAGCTAGACAGTTGAAATTTTTATAGATGTTTTTTTTGTTGCCACTGAACAAAAACATACTAAATACAGAATAAAGTAAATATTTATGGGGGGCTCCCATACTACAAACGTGATTTCTCATAGACTATGGTACGGAACCCTTCGTGCGCGTCCGACTCGCGCTTGGTCAATTTTATTATACCTCAACAAAAAGTTCTCATCAGACTTAACAACGTTTGCGAAGGCGGCATTTTAATATTTTATATAGGTATATATTTCTTATAGTTTAGCTGGACCGTTATAGTTTTGCATCATGTGTTCCATTTTCCAAAATCAATTATAGCCTATATGTTGCCCAGGCTTCACAGCTATATAACAAAAGAAGTTTCATTCGAATCCGTCCAGTATTTCCGGAGATTAGCGTGTACAAACAGACAATAGACAGACATTTTTTTCTATTTTCTTACTCTGTTAATATGTCTCCATCGCCCAAAATATTTTTTTTGGAAAATTTTTCAATGTACAGACACATTTTTTTTTCTCTTTTATTATAGTATAGATAAAACAAATACATAGGCAAGAAGCATACATAATATTTAATACTTATAACACTTTTGTGACATTAACATTTACTCTCTTTAGCGTCTTTAAAAATATTTTTCGATTGCAGCGCGGCTATAGCAAGATTACGTTCCTGTTTTTCTTCAATGAGTTGTATTTGGAGGTTCCTGACGTCTAATTTGAGTGTTTTTACTTCGTTCTGCAAGCGCATGACGATGGTCCACAGACTGGGCGCGCCGTGGCTCGCAGACGGCACGGGCAACGACGGGGACCGCACCAGTGTCTCCACTGACAAGGGTGCCTCGTCATCGCACTCTGAAAATAGAAGACAGATATCACCTGCGTGCCTACTGTTTCATTCCATTTCACACCGATATTCAAACCGATAATTCAAATCCCGCAAAGATGATATTGTGGCATTACAACTGAGGAGTATGCATACGATTTGAATTATTATTTTGAATACAAATTAGCAAGGATACCCACCTTAATATACTATCATTTCATAAATACTTTTTCAATTCTGATTTAATCTGCTTTCGACTTGGAAAAATAGAGTTTTGGATTCTTGTTGGAAGAAGTAATGAAAACTTCTGTTTCATCAAAAATGTTCTCAATAGTTATTTCTTTATTTTAAGAAAATCAAAAATTTCACGATCATTTTTCTAAAAGCTCGAGCAATTTCTGCCACGTAACATGTCATTTCTGCAAATGCACTTTCAATTTTTGGCATATGAAATTGTGGTATTTTGTGCTAGGAATATCGGATAAGATCGGACAATCTAGAGCGGACTCAGAGATTTCGGCGAGTTGCTGTCATCCGTTAACATTGGGGAGCGGTTTGCAGAGATTTTCTATTTATCGCACACCCTACCCACTTCCACAAGAATAAATAACTTCTGATATTATTTATAATCAATAACCGAACACCTGCTGATAATAAATTGATGAAATTTACTTTGCAATTATATGCCAATTAGAGTGATCATCATACAATCGTGCACTATTTTAC
Source organism: Acrobasis suavella (assembly GCA_943193695.1). Lineage (NCBI taxonomy): Eukaryota > Metazoa > Arthropoda > Insecta > Lepidoptera > Pyralidae > Acrobasis > Acrobasis suavella. The sequence goes on from OW971929.1 coordinate 14,396,176, forward strand.
ATTATTCAGTGAGTGCTTGTAGCTTCATCTAAAATTTAAGTGATATTAATTTATTAAGAATATTATTACGGTTCTACAAAACTGCTGTTAAAAATGTGTGCAAACATTTTCGAATATATATTAATACATTTAGTAACAAATGTAAGGAATTACATTCTGCTAGGAATTGTTAGATGTTTTGAGTGCTCCTACTTATTTTGTTTAAAAATGAATTCTAACCTGAAAATATTTTCTTAACATTTTGATCAAATGTTTGTAAAAAATGTTAACTATGTTTGTAAACAGCAGTGTGAGAGCACCATTAAAGCAACCTCGGTTTGCGAGTTTGAGTAATTTTGTTAGGATAAGGTGGTCCAGGAAATGATTAAATATGCTTTTAAATGGCGAGACTTTAAGAAAGTTTATTTCAAATTACTAACTAGTATATTCCCATAAAAAAATAATATAGCATTATTGCACACAACTAAATAGTTATATCGAAAACATTTTAAACATATACATATAACTCAAACGAAGAATATAGATATTCAATGACGCATTATTGACAATTATTTATAAATCTTATAATTCATAATTATTGACTAATCAAATTTATTTTATGTCAGTTATAAGATCGTTTTTATATTGAAATGTACTTAAATTAACACAGGGCAAAGACTAGACGAGGAAGAAGCTACATACAAGTAAATCCTTATGATTTGCAGCTGCCTAATAATGAACTGCGCAATAATATGTACTAAAGAACTGAAATTACAAATAAAAAGAAAAGATAGAAACATTCCAATTTATTGAAAGTTAATAAGGCCACCGCTGAGTATATCATATTATTCAAAATAATGAATATTGATTAATAACAGCCATTAGTAGACAGCTTTCTTCTGATTTTAAAATAACTACTAGAAGCGTGTATTTTTCTATATTTTATATAAACATTTATGTTATGTTAGTTTCATTACTATATGTACTTACAAATAAAGAAATTTTATGTACATCATACATATATTATATATTCTTTTGTAAATGTGTATTAATAGAATAAAAGATAGCGTAAGGCAGGAGTTAGCTAATTCCTCGTATCAAGCCACTCGACTGTGGTATGATAAATCAATATAAAATAAAATATTGTTATACCAGCACAGCCCGGGAAACACAGTAAATTGAGGGTGTACTTAATGATAAAACAACATTATATCAAACCGTTGCAATGTTAAAACGTACTTACGGCATATGCTCATATATAACTAGTTAGGTACATGTGGGGGAGAAATTAGATTTATAAAACTAAGCTTAGGGATAATTGAAAAGTCCCTAATAGTCTAGCTTAACTGAAAAATGTATACTTGATAACAGCATTTTTGCTAAAACGAATTATCATTAATTCATCATACATAAATGATTGTGGGTACAATTACTCGTAGGTACTATCATATGATAGATACAAATAAACAATAAATACATAATCAAATAGCGTTAACAAACAGATAATACCAGGAAACATTTCCGAACTACAAATTAGTATGTATGGCGGTGTTAGAGACAGATTATCGTAATAATAAATGGCTCGCGTCGCGTATGAAGTCGCCCCTATTCTTGTCAACGCCACGGCTTTACCCGGCCTCCGTGGTCGTTATCACGTACGGACGAGAGTGAAACTGCTAAAATATTTATATTATAACAAAGAGCGCGACTATATAATCAAAAGAGGTAGGTACTATATCCTTCTATATTTAGTGCAACTTTAGAGATAAAATAATAAATTTTATTAAATTAATGTAAATAGTGAATTATATTTTTTATTGTATTATTTAATAAGTTTAACAACGACATAGACATTTAGTATTATGACACTTAATACATTAAATAACATTTCAAAGGAAAATTAAGTCCACGATATTTAACAAGGTTCTCAAGGAACTCTGACAAAAAAAATATTGCCTTGCATTAAAATTTATTACAAGTTGACCTATCAATATCTCTTTTGTTCAGACTCTCAAAGTTGTTCAGCATTATAGACTTAATCTCTCCTTACACTAGTTACTTTATACGTAGATGTATTTAGTTAGTAGATAAACGACTAAATTAAGTAAAAGTAAATATTTTTGCCTCTGCGAATATTTCTGCAACTTGTTTTTCTACAAAAACATCGCAAAGCTCAAACAATGGATGTTTTATGTCTCAGTGTTCAGGGGAGATAACCTTAGAACCTGGCCTCGTTTCAAGTAACAATTCTGTAACATTGCGAACTGCAAATTGCGTTTTTTATAACTTGCCATAATGCCACCTTATAGGGGAATAAATGGGGAATAAATTGCGCAGTTAGTCCAGAAATGTGTAAGATGACAAATGTCGTAACATGGATAATTAAGTGATTTCATGGCATTAATTTATAAAATGCAACATTACCTAAGATAGAATATTTACATATCAAATAATAAAGGTAAGCGATTCTATGTGTGCGTATTTCATTTTGTTACCTACTTTACATTCTACAAGAGAGTATACATAAGTTTAAACGGCTGTCATAGTACTTATTACAATACGAGGGGGGGTCAAAAAGTTCGCGGAATGGAGGGGATAGCGGGGGGTGGGGGACCTGCCGCAGGTAGTAACTAATGAGCAACTCTTTGTGAGTATATATGCCAAGTTTGAACCTGATTGTGTCAATAACCTTTGACCTGTCGTCGATCAAACAAGTGAATCCGGAAGAAAAACTTGAACATGGAAAAAATCGAGTTTCGTGCCGTCATAAAGTTCCTCACTAAGCAAGGAAAACCACCTCAGAAAATTTTGGAAGAAATGTTATCAGTATACGGGGACTCTTGCCCTGGGAAAACCATGGTGTACAAGTGGAATAGCCTTTTCAAGCAAGGCAGAGAGTCTCTTGAAGACGACCCTCGCTCAGGACGGCCGATTGAGGCCACCACCTCAAACATCGTTGAAAAAGTGGAGAATCTTATACTGGAGGATACTCGTTTGAAGAAGAAACAACTTGCAGAAATGGTTGGAGTATCACCTACAACCATTTTAAATATTCTACACGACAATCTTGGGATGTCAAAAGTCAGCGCAAGATGGGTGCCAAGAATGCTCACACCACCACAGAAACAGCTGCGCGTCGAGTATTCAAAGGAGTTTTTAGACCTCTGTAGCGCCGACAAGGAAGGAATTTTTGCAAGACTTGTTACTGCAGATGAAACTTGGGTTCATCATTATGAGCCTGAGTCGAAGCAAGAGTCTATGCAGTGGCATAAAAAGGGTCAGCCCCCCCCTAAGAAATACAGGGTGTCACAATCGGCTGGAAAAATCATGGCAACTGTTTTTTGGGATACAGAGGGTATTTTATTAATAGATTATAAAGATAAGGGTGTTTCTATAACGGGAGAATACTACGCTAATCTACTAAGACAATTAAAAGAAGCAATCAAGGAGAAAAGGCGGGGAAAGTTGACAAAGGGTGTGCTGCTTTTGCATGACAACGCACCGGTACACAAGAGCCGCGTTGCGATGGCTGCCCTTCATCACTGTGGCTTCGAAATGTTAAACCATCCTCCCTATAGTCCAGACTTAGCCCCCTGTGATTATTTTTTATTTCCCAAATTAAAAAAAGAGCTTCGGGGGAAGAAATTTTCCGATGATGAAGAAGTCAAGTCGGCGATTTCGGCCTATTTTGAGGACAAAGACAAATCATTTTTTTTCGACGGTATTAATAAGTTAATAGAGAGATCTGAAAAATGTATTCGACTTAAGGGGGAATATATTGAAAAAGAAAAATAGTACAGTATTTTATTTCACCCCCCTTCCCCTCCGTTCCGCGAACTTTTTGACCCCCCCTCGTAGAAACAACTTTTGCTATGGGACCAACTTCGAAATCGCGAAAAAAGTCAATGGTTACATACAAAATTAAATAAATACCTGCTGCGATATAATGTATTGTATGGACCAGTTATTTTTCCACTATTTCAGGCTCGTTGCTCTTATCGATGGGTACTGCTATGGTATTGAAACCTTTTCCACTTGATATACCTATTTGAGTAACGTTATGTACGGAGTTTACAGCCATATGTATATATAATATATTGCACAAAAAACATACTGATATCGATAAGGATCTGAATCAGAATAATGAAATTATTTGCTACAGATCCGTATTATAGCGGCGGTGGGCTACTCCGCACAATACAGGGTGTATTTGGTGCCAACAACAACAAATCGATAGAATGCCAATGATCCCGAGCGATGGGCTTTCACAAAGACTTTCGCCAAAATTTACCTCAGGCTCAAGGCAGTAAAAACATAATGAAAGAATTTTCTACGTCTCTTACAAAACAGTCATAAAGGTATTAAGAAAAATGTGTAACAAAATAAAGGTCGGTAAATTATTTCAACAGTTCATTATTCTTATCTCTCGAAAAGAACGTATGAAAAAAGTTTGTAAGCAGTCTTTCAATTTTAGTAAAAAATAAAACTGGCGAAGTGCGAGTTGAAGTGGCGTGGAGAGGGTGCCGTACAATGCCAAAGTTTTTAATTTAATACAAAATATCACATTTAAAATCCTCAAAGTAAGACGCGATTTAACTACTAGTAGCGCTATCTAGTGGTGTTTTAGTGAACTATTTGCCGTAAGTGAACGTATTATAATTGAGTTTACTACTTTATTTTCAATTTATAGAATTCTTATAGGTTTTGCTAGAATCTACAAGCAATAAACTATATTTTTTATTATTTTACAAATTTTAGGCTCAGTAGTTTCGGAGATCAGGGAAATGGTCAACTTTCGTCTTGTTTCATGATGTTCAAGGTCCATAGTAGATTCGGAGCAAATTGGCTGTGACAAACGGACAAGCCGACAGACGCACGAGTGATCCTTTTAGGGTACCGTTTTTTTATTTTTTGTACGGAACCCTAAAAATACTTCCAAATTGAACTTATTATTCAATATCAAAAGGAATTGCGATATGATATATTTTTATGGAAGTCCCTTTAAAACCGATTTCAATTAATGTTCTTGGGCCTTATAGAACAGTTTGCGATATAGGACAGACAGTAAATGATTGACTATACGTTGGTTTTAAATATAAAATCAGAAAATAAAATAGAGCGGCGCTCGCAAATTTTTCAGTTTCCACTTCAATTAATCAGTGCCAGCTTTCGCTTGACAAGCTCGTACTAATTTTTAGTTCCCTTTTTCCCTAATGAGATACGGGATGAGACTGACACATCGCTGTGTTCGTTCATTGATCTTTCAACGAGTCAGCTATGTGTTATACTAGTTTCAAATCTTTTGCTTACTTCGTGCTCACATTCAAATCCCCGTTTAGGATCTAAACAAAAAAAAAACACGCTAAACATCCTGTTAACGCAAAGCAATGTATTTGCATTCGGTTAAGGTATTGTATGTGAAGTATGCGCGTTGAAATTGGGAATATTGTAGTTGGCATTGGCACTGGCACTGGTTTAACGTAACGCTCGTATATGTAAATGTTGCAGGCAGAGCGCTGCGCTATCCTGTTCAATATTAAACGAATGGCACGCGGCTGCCGACCGCTGCCCGCCGTGATTACCTACTGCACAATCTAATAAACAGCCCCACTTGTCTCTATTAGCTGTGCCTTCTGGCCGCGTTTTGCATAATTCGACCCTTCCTGAATTCCGCCCGCGAAAAAATAATGAATTAATCAAAATTGAGTCTGTACCCTACTCTAGTATTTGTAAAAAAAACTGCAAGATCAAGTAAATTAAAGGAAATCACCCAACATAAGAAAACAATAAGTTTATTCGAATATTCCGCGGAATTGCTCGGAAATACAAATTGTCATTTGCGTTGGGTATTATGAAGTATTCATTTATGGACGTCAGGTGCACCGCGGGATTGTACATTTCGTTTATACAAAATCATGGAAACAAATGGGTTTGCATTTGTATTTGTAGTTTCTGAAACAAATTGTTGGAATACTGCCCATCTGAGCCGCTCCATGCGAAACTTAAAATTGGATAAAACTTTACGTGATTTAGTCATTTTCGTATCCATAGATAAGAAGGCAACTCTTATTGATTTTTTCCAAACAAGCCGTTATGTATTTACATAAAATATGACACATTTATTCCATATAATAAAACACGTCTTTCAAAGAGGGGCCGGGGAAAAGCAAAACGTAATAATATTAATAAGCGTGCCATTACTTAGTGACAATTTGCCAGATGAGGCTCTAACGTTTTGATACATTTTACCCAAAAGGACAACTCGAGATTTTCAAGTATCTTACATTTCACGGTTAAATATATTAGCACCGAAATATAATGAATTCTACTATGTTTGTATGTACTTAATATAGTTAGTGACATGTAGTTAGTCGTAAAAAGAAACCATATCGGCGAAAGGGGCTCAAAACAAACAAAACATAACGAAAACTATCAATATAGGTAACTACTCTACATTAAGAAAAGAGCTGTAACCTAATAAATGAAATGCCGACTACATGACAATTAATGTATGGAGTAACCGCTTTTTGTCGAGATTTAAGACAATGCGCCTGCCTGGCCTGTTACAGGTACTTTTTCCGACTAACGTTGTATTGATTGATGTATTATACGGCCGGGATCTCAGACACTTGGTTGTTGTAGGTAGTTGATAAAAATCAGTAGCCAGCCACATCGTGTCGACAGGAATACATGCAATGGCGAGCTGACTAGTCACAGGAACGACGACTGAGTCGACGTTAACATCATTCTCCGTTAAATAATATTGCGACTATAAAGCTATATTAATATCACACAATATGTCGACATTCGACAACACATCAAAATTAAATAATCTAATACAATAAAATTCGTCACTTTTTTCAACTACTTACATTGAAAAATTTAATAATTCTAATACAACCAACACATGCTTGTTTATGCCACGATAAATATTGCACCATTATTTTTTTCTCATTACATTCATACCTATTATAAGCAAATATTTAAATAAAATCATAACCAAGTAATACTAATGCACTCATGCAATATAAGATATTAAGAAAATCTATGTTAACATAGATAACACGCTTTCTAAAGCATTTTAATGGCACTTTACTGTTAAATGACGGATAAATCATACATACAGTATCCGTCACGTTTTCATCTCCTAATTATCTAAAAGCAGTCGATATTAAGTATTATAGGCGAACCAAAATGTTTAAAAACCTGAACATTTTTATCGGCACCCATAAGGCGTTGCCATAGTTAATTCGGTACCTCTTTGATTTTTCTTAATACGGCCAGGTTTTCAAACATTCAGGTCGATGTTTAAATGGAGAAGCAAGTCTTACGAAACTGTACAATACTATATTAGACTTTTATTAGTCAATGGATTCGACTTTGGTTAATGTTGAGTTGAGAAATAAAATAAAATATCGGACTACAATCACGCACACCTAGCTAGCTTATGGAAAAACTGATTAGTGGTATGATGATCAGCGAATCGAGAAAATTGGAATCTAGCAAATTCCTATAGGAACCAATATTAAAAAGTGAGCAATGCAATACCCAAGAATCTACTTATGTCAATCGAAATGATGGGATTTCGTGAGCTGTTTGACAAAAGTGCCGCAGCACCAAGTGGAGGAGCGGGCTGAGCGCGAGGGTGCGGGCGTCGGTGCGGGCGCGGCGCGCAGTGGAGCCAGGCTGTGGTGCGAGCCGCTGCGTCGCTCCCGCCCGCAGTTCCATTTGGGTCTACGCTCCTCCGAACACTCCCACAAATTGGGATTGGAGCGATTCATGTGAAACTTCCGCTCCGACAGGAGCCGCCTCGTCTCCGGCCCGCGATACAAGTACGCATCCGCCGCCGACGAACTTTTGTTCCGTTTCACTTTCGACGACTTGCTACACCCCATCTGCTCGGGTGTCTCGCTTCGCTGGACGATCGGCAGTTTAGTATAGTTATAGTGAAGTATGTTAGTAGCGGGTGCGTGATATTGTACTTTACCGACAGAAAAGTGGCCGCAGTCCACTGCAGGTGCGATATAAAGGCAGCCGCATGTAACAAAATAGAAAGATTCAGACTACTGATCACAAAGACCGAAGCCATAATATTAATTTTTCATGTTATATTACATTCTAATAGATTGCAGAAGCCTAGAGAGGACAAGTAGCGAGTCACATTTTAATAAATTAAATACTTTGTTAGTAACATGATTTTTTGAACTTAACAAAAAAGCAAAATTATGTAAGATTCTTTTTAAACACAAATAAAAGAAATAAACTGCATTCTGAAATCGTTTTTATGGCTCTCGCCGCCAACTAGCATCGTATAACAAAGCGGTAACCTAGTTTTGCTGCTCGAATTCGATAAAGAAGTCATCAAGCCGAGGAGCAGATGTTACTATTACCAAAGTTGCATTCATGTTTATAATTAGTGAAGTTAATTAGCAAAGAAGGTTTGTTTCATTTGTATAGAAACAATGATCGTATGCTAGAGTCTAGACTATCAAATACAACTTATAGGTATTTAGTCGACCTAAAAGAATTTCTTCCATCTTGATTACGTTGATTTGACATCAATAAGAAATTCTAATTGAAAAATAATGGATGACTCATTTTCATATCACATTCTGTGGAGGTGTACCTACTTCCATATATAATTTTAAGAAATACCTATATGAAAACAAAACAATTCCGACAGCGTCAAATTAGTTAAACGAATCAAATCGGATGATTCCTGTAACGTCAATATTTAAAATCAATATTTGTCCAAATATGTTGGATAAACAGGAAATATTCTGCTTTATATTCTACCGAAAACTACACAACAATCGTAGATCTATCTATACTTAATTACAATTTATCAAAATAAATATATTCCTACCACTACGACTAGCTACTTTGTACTGGCATACGTAAATAGCTAAGTATGTAGTATACAATAAACGGTGTACAAAATGTTAACTAAGTAATTACCATTTCGAATAAGTATTTATGTAGGAACTAACTAATAATATCAAAGAATAAATAAAGTGAGTATATGATATAGAAAGCATGCCGTATTTTCATGCATTTAGAGACGTGTGCTCACGATACATATGCGATATAATACTGAGTATTAGTTACAGTGACATACACGTGGGTGCTCGTTATCCACCAACAACGACAAACGTAACATCGAATTATTTCAAGCGATCATCTTTGACTAGCGATAGTTTGGTTTCATTATATACAGATCTCTCATTCTAAAAACCAACTGATTATACGGTTTCTTGACTTTGCCTGTCGCCTCCTTGTTGACTCGATTATCTCCAGTGGTATATTGGGTACTGCATAATAAACACAGCTGTGTTAGTACTTCCTGGCGCTCTAATGTTATTAGTATACGGTCAATGCAATCTGAGTAAGTTCCTAGCGATTTACTTTTAGTTCGACAACGGTACTTGCATTCAGAAGTTATCTATTGGCGTCAATTATCCAATGAATATTCATTTGTTAAAAATACTATGCCGATATAGCTTCTAAAACAAATTTCCTTTTAAGTCAGACAAAAATGTAAACAAATGTATCGCATTTCCACTAGAAAGGTTTTAACTGTTCAAAGAACTACAAAATCGTATAAAATAACAGAGTGCCCCCACTACGCCAAAACTGTTAATGATATTTTTAATTAGGTACCCATATTTGACAACTTTAGAGTCAGATTGTGCTGTGTCTAAAATACACTGCAAATGGAAATGATTAACATTTATTTACATTACTGTGTCTATCAAATCGAAAATCGCAAACCGTTCTACCAAAAGATAACAACACAATACTCGTATACGTTAGTAAGTTCGACAAGTGTTAAAACGGGACTCACCGGAACTGACAGCGTTTCGGCACCTTGCGGACGTACAATACGCCTCGATGACCTTCAAGATAAGGGCGTCTTCTTCGTAAGAGTTGGACTTCCGCTGGTGCGGGGCGTAGGGGTGGGTCGGGCCGATGTTCTCGTCCGAACCCACCGTGAATGACTGCGGCCGCAGCGGCGGCGCGGGCCGGAGACAGGTGATGCTCCATCCTGTCAATATCTTCTATTGAACACTCTATGCGTACACGATAGGCAGCCTATTGAATATTTGAAGTTAATGGATTTCTAATACATAACCTGAACTGAAATCCTTTTACTTTTTATGACACAATGTACACTGGGAATAGATAGATGTTTTCATACACCGATGTAATGTATGTTTATTCATTTCATTAAATAAATTATTGATGCGTACATGTTTTTGCAAAAAGAGCACGTACTTATACTACACACACATCCAATTTAATGAAATATAGGTGATATTCTTTTTCAAACCACTGATAATCAAAAACTATACTTCAAATAGTGAAAGAATTCTGAATCGATGTGTAATGTACATACTCGTAACATTGAGAGATTTCCCTCATACACATTACACACAAACGATAAATCTTATAAGTAAAGAAGTACCTATAGGTAGATACCGAGACCAAAATATGTCACAAACTACGTCAAGAACTCGGCAATCACTCACTAAGCCACTTAATGATCGCTATTAATAAACCTCCCTTACCTTTATTGCTATAGTTGGCTCCAGACGTGTCGATGAAATCAACAGACGAGAATTTCTTCCCGATGGGGCTTTTATTTGGTTTAGCGGGCGATTGGTCAAGGGAATCACAGGAATTTAACAGCCAGCGCGCGGAATGATTCTTTTGCTTATTTTTCTGAGATTGCTGCGTGTGCTGAGTGTAGCTTTGATGATTGTTGAATGAGTGTGATCTTTTGTGGCTGGTGAGACTGGACGATAAATCAGAGTTATTGCTGTCGCTCATGGCCATCTGCGGAGAGAGATACTCTATTTACAAAACGTAAATAACATGTTTTTTGTTTACAAACGAGCGTTTGTTGTCACGCTCGCGTGTATGTTTGTACAAGCCGTCGCCATCAAAGTTTACAAAATAACGAGTACGACTCGTTCAAACACACATCTATTTAAAGCGCGGCGGTTTATAGCGCACATATGTGACTTGGCTGACTCAGCACTTGCTAACGTTTTATTTGGCACTCGCCACTCCCATTCAGTCGCAAACTTCTGCATTTAGTAATATTGCATACCTAACTTGTTATGAAGTATGGAGTCAGCTTTTTCTCACAACGGCTAGCAGAACTTGGATAAAAACACGTATGAATTTGATGTACTTTGGAAATTCTCATTCGTATGTGTTGACCCACGTTCAGTAGGGTTTAAAATTATAATGTGCTATAGTTATTTTCCTTCCAAAGGATTATAAGAACATGGGAAATAAGCATTTCCATGCATTAAAGTATTCAGAATTTGTTAGTATTTATAAGTGAATCTACTGGCGGTAGTGATTCCATAAGTTAGTAAGATGAATAAACACAGGCAAGGATGATCAAGTAAAGCACTGAAACACTGGGGCAACTCTAATGACAGTATTAATTCTAGCTGTTATAAAACTTCAAGGCAGTATTATGTTCACACCAGTGATACATGAATAGTATCTCTTTACAAAGTAATGATCCTTGCCTGAGTCGGTGACCACGGTAATCGGTAACTTTGCTTTCATCCACCAGTGTGCGTACAGATCGGACCGGTACACCATGAAGCCGGTCTGCGCTTCCGATAAACCCTTCTGCATTTTCGATAGATCCTCACTGCGAGACCTCGTTTTGCGCGATTGCGTGTACATAGTCGAATCTCTCTGTTTGTTTTCTTTATCAAACACATCGCGGTTGCGAGGGGCATTGATTCGGGATTGCCTTTCATTATTACTCTCGGGATTCTCCCTATATATACGCATGTGGTAATGCAAACTGGGTTTTGAGCGTTCTGTTATATTCAGAGTACTCCACTGGCACGGCAGAGGTTGCCGCACGTTTTTGGGTATTTCCAAATGCGTGCTCGGCTTGCGGTACACACGAGGTGGAGGATCAGGTTTCTTTTTGATTTGAGGCACGTAGCACTCAACATTTCTTCTTATTGAAGTTCTTTTAATTTGCGGCGACGGCACTGGCGGTGTTGCCACATAGGTGGAAGTGAGATGAGTGTTTGACAAGTCCATCACGTCAAGACTATTTTCTGACGTGACACTCGTGACGCAGGACGTGCGAGCAGTAGAGCCGAAAGGAGAAGTACATCTGCACTGGTCTTCAAACGTGGCTGCCTCTATCTCCGATAACGTCAACTTCTTCCGAAGTTCAGAATTATCAGAGTCATTACCAGCGGTACCAGAACTGGAGTACTCATGCATGTTTAACTCAGGCGAAGTCAGATTGCAACTTCCCACTACTCCAGAATCGGAAGACCTAGGGCTGGGGCACAAGGACCTGTTGCAGCATTCACATTTCTTGTGCACTTTATTATTTTCCGACTGGGAACTCATTCTCTGAATTTGCATGCCTTCGTTTTTGTTGAAGCTCTCGGTTTCTACCATCGACCTCGATACCGATCTTCTAATTTTTTTATCAGAGTTAATAGAATGCTTTCGAAAAGGTACATTAGTATTTAGATTAACATTGATAACTTTGACATCTTCTTCCATGTTCCGAAACATCGGAGGAGGGTCTATGATCAGCGAGTCAAAGGCACTGTCACGACTATACTTTGGCGACGGTGGATCCAAAGAATGCACCAAATCAGAAATTCGGCAATCATCCTCTATTTCTTCGGGAGTATAGCTCTCTTCAGTAGACTTCCATGGTTTTGGTATAACATTTTTAGCACTATAATTAGGGAAACTGCGTCGCGTTAGAATAAAATCTGTTTCATCATTATTTATAGTTTTTATTGGCATATTTTGATCAATATTGACCAAATCTTCGCAAGCCATGTATGGTCTTACTTCGAAACTTGAATTTTCAGTACTTTCGGAATGTTGCATTGTGGGACATAGCATATCAGAGCCATCTTGGGAAATTGACTGGGTATTCATAACATTAATCATATTGCGAACATTGCTACTTCGGGATATTGGTTGAAATATGTTTCGCGTGCAGTCGCCTTTTATTTTTGGGGTTGAATCTATTTGCATATCGGAGGCATTGTCGAAGTAGCGAACATATCCAAAATTGGTACCCCAGCTGCTGCAGGAGGACGATGCCGTCCGAGAGCTGGCGTTGTCCATAGCATTTTGCCTCAGGAACCTAGAACAGCTGCTGGACTCGGCTTCAGTGCAACTGGAAGTGGCGCAAGTCTCGGTAGTGTCCGACTCTCGCTCACTGTCTTCGCTGTCGGAGTACTCTGTCTCTGTGGTGATGGCGCCATCGTTTTCTATCCTCAACCTGATATGATTCTTGTGCCTCCGCATCACCGGCAATCCCGACAACTCGAACGCTTTGACCCATGTCCTTTCGTGTAATAATTTACGCAACATTTGCCTCGTGATAACTTTTTTCTTAACGAGTCTCGCAAAATACTTTGTTAATGAGTAGTAAGGTGATGCAGAAGGGTAACTAGGCGGTGGTAGTGTCACATGGTAAAGACTGCGACGACTAGTGTTGATACTAGTTAACGCCCCTTCGGAGGGAGAGCGGGTGAGCTATATAACAACATCAGAAAAGGTCTAAGTTTAATCTTACACTTGTAGGTACACTAAAATAATAAAAATTATATGGTAAGAAGTAAGTTTATGAAATTAGGGTCAAAGTTGGTGAATGTAAACCAAATATACCTATATGTAAACAACACTTCATGTCTTTTTAATATACATTTATTAATAGACTTATCTTCGCATTTTACTTTTATTAAAAAGGAATTCTAAATTGTCAGATATATAAAAAGTGTTACATTTAAACACTTTGACTAATCGCTCGGCGAATCTCTACATATGGGCACTAATCAAAACACCTGAAATTTATGACATATAGGTACAACTAATAGTTATTTATGAAACTGTTGTATAATAAAGGGTATTAACCTCTCGTATGCCGTTGCGTAGACCTACGCGAGAATGCATTGTTTAACTTTTGTGGAGTGATAATAGTATCACATGAGTGTTTAATACCTGATTGTGACAGTTGCATACAAGACTTTACCCATGATATGAATCCTCTATAAAAGGTTCTGAAACCATAGGGTGTTTTACAGTTTCTTAAGATATCTATGTAAATTCATAGTAAGTCTTGCTGAGTATGTAATACAAACAAACTATGTGTAGGTAATAATAGAATTATTGATTGTAAAAATTATTTACATTTTGGATCGTATTTTTTTGGCGTCACAGACCCTCCGAAACCATAGTTTCAGCAACTATGACAGGCCAAATCCAAGATTTATAATTTTTAATCTAGTATATCTGGATGATACTTTCTTTGAAAAAAACATTGCACGAGCAATTTTTATAATATCACGTCTCTGTCTATTGCGGGGATGACAGAGCCCAGGCTAATGGACCTAAAGCCACACCCGGCACCGAAAACTATCGCCCAGCGATGGACAGGGGCTTAAATTTAGGGATCAAGTTTGCGTTGCATAATGAAATTTAGTACAACGGTTACAATAACATTGGTTGTTTTAATGTTGGCAATAAGCTAACTGTTTCAGAAACTTTTATAAAGGATTTATAGCATGGGTGTAGATAAATAGATAAATAGACAAATAGACACACATCCCACCTAATGGTACTTTTACGGTAGCCTACATGTGGACACTTGCAATACCAGCAGCATGGCGCCGACGGCAACCTTTATTGAGCGCTATCCAGTGTCGCTATCTCATTCTGCATATTAAAGAATGATATAGCTCGATGAATGGATTTTATCGAAGGCTTATCCACGGTGCGATATACACTCGTTGCCTGCAAAAGAAACGCCGAGCGAATTGTATTGAAAGAAAATATAATTAGATCTACTGTACTTACGTGAGGTAAAGATTGTGGTTGTCCAGGTTCATGGGCAGGGCTGCTGGTATTGGAGTGTTTCTGGAGCAAACTGACCCAGTTGTCAGCTTCTGCTTTCGTTTGGCACACGGCTACTATCGTGTCGATCATTGGGGAACTTATCTCGAAGGCGTTTTTCCGAGTTTCCGTATCATCTAATTTGGCAACTGTGATGCCAGTTAATGGCAAGCAACCCTAAAAAATTAATAAATAAAATAAAATAAATTTGGCATTCAATTTCTACGCATGAATTGTTCTTCTTTTCTTGGCAACGAATTTCTATTTCAGATTCTGCTCATATGTTGCTGTATTCTTTATACTGCACATAACATACTTAGAATACGAAAAGTTAAGAATGCAAATCCTAATTTTAAAAGTTATTTACACAAAACATTAAGAAGTTCACTTGGAAATTCATTATTTTAACGTAATTACTTACATACTGAATTAGTAAAAAGGCAAAACGTAATGGTATGTAAGAGTACCTACACTATGGTAAACCTCCCTGGTTGCGATGGCGACCGAAAGAAAGTTCATCAGCGATTATTTTTGAATTATTCTACAAATACCATACAAAGTAAATATTAACTTTGTCCTGCACAATTACATACGAAATAACTATTAACTAATTAACCCTAGTCTCATAAAAATATGTATTTCGAAATCTTTAGGCCGATTTCAATTGACCAGAGACAAGTGAATTTTCAAACCTCATTAAAAATATTTTGGCTACCATCCAAAAGCAACAGTCAATGGAATGGATGGCCTAATAATGTGAAATAGTTAAATGGGCAGATAAATTAAACTTTATAGCTTTATCTTATTAATTTGGAATCAGTAGGGTACATATTTAGCTTTCAGCCCAGTGATATATAATAGGTTGGGAAAAAGTCTTTTCGCATTTTATATGAAAATTCAAAACATTTTTTAATAAAGTTTATTTACATTTCACTAAAGTATGTAGGTACCATTTTGTTCGATAACTTTTTGCCATTTTATAGGTAGGGACATATTCCCATTGCTATAGAAATTTTGGGGCTTCTGATCAAAAAACTGCGTCAAGTAGTTTTGGCAGTCCTCTCGTGATGTTAACCTGACACTGCCTAAAGAATTCTGAAGAGCCCGAAACAGGTGGAAATCTAAAGGTGCCAGGTCAGGACTATACGGCGGATGCATTAACACCTCCCAGCCAAACTCTCTTAATGTTTGCTGAGTGGTTAAAGATGTGTGAGGTCTAGCGTTATCATGATGAAAAACCTTCCCCCTTCTGTTGATTAATTCCGGCTGCTTTCTCTCAATTTCTTGCTTTAATCTTATCAGTTGTTCGCAGTAGAGTTCTGAATTGATGGTCCTGCCTGGTGGTAACAGCTCATAATGAATAATGCCCTTCTAATCCCACTACACACACAGCATCACCTTGTTGCGAGTTAACCCGGGTTTCGCCACAGTCTGTGAAGCCTGACCGGCCTTTGACCATGACCTTTTTCGCACGTTCTTGTCGTACGTTATCCACTTTTCATCACCAGTTATCAATTTCTTCAAAAATGGTTCGGTCTCATTACGTCCTAATAAAGAATCACAAATGAGTACACGGTTCATTAGGTTTCTTTCAGAGAGCTCGTGAGGTTCCCACTATCGAGCTTTTTTGTGTACCCATTTTTTTTTCAAATGCGCCAAATCTGTTTTGTGGTCAATTCCCAGTTCTTCAGTTACGTCGTAACTACTGATATGCCGATCTTGTTCCACTTTTTCAAAAATAGCATCCATTTTATCCGTAACAGGGCGACCAGAGCGACGTGCATCTTTGACATCAAAATTTCCGGATTGAAAACGCTTAAACCAAATTTGTGCTACTCTCACAGACACTGCACTAGGTCCATAAACATCGCAAATTTTTTTCGCGGCTGGCGTTGCATTTTTACCTTTTTGGTAGTAAAATTTTAAAATGTATCTAAATTCTTCATTAGATTCACTTCAAAAAAACAAATGAAAATCACGCATTTTCCTAATTTGAATTTGGAATTATCTTCTTTAAAATTTAAACTTTTAAATGATACCAAAACCAGCCAGGTACAAATAGTATAGCCAAAGTGGTTTTATTAAAAGTTCATACATACTATATGCGAAAAGACTTTTTCCCCAACCTAATATGTGGTTTGTCAGAACATATAGGTATTTAAAATGACTAACTAAAAATGGGATCTTTTGTGGCGGAACCATATTATTATCTCGAAAAATCTCAAAATAGTCTTTTTTTATTTGGCGTTTTATTAATGGGCACGGAAAGATTACTATTATAAATAAGTAAACACAAGCAACAGAGACAGTAATATATGTGTTACACTGATGACTCAACATACAAAGTAAATATTTGAACACATTGTTTTGATATTTGTAATACCTACACTAATAGCTGTTTTTAATACATGAATTAAGATGAAAATTCTCTTTCAGGCCATAATATCTTGTAACGTTTTGGCGCATCCTGTATCTCTAATTCTTTATACATATTCTTGCATATAAGAATTGTTAAGATATTCGTTTTCAAGTAGTAAACAAACATGGGAAACACGCTTCAAACCAGTCTGTAAAGCCGTGTTTGGACCACACTAGTATTTTAGTGGAGTGGCAAGTATTTTACTAACTACCGTTTTCCTTACATGATACTTGACCAAAACACACATCTAGTTGAATAAAATACTGGTGTTGTCGGAGGAAGGCTTTAAGGCGCTAGACTTATTTAATATCTCGTTAATTCATTCAACACGACATAATAGAAAGTCTAAATGACAACAGAAACCTGCCTGGGCACGACACTTCAGCAGTTAACCCATGGCAAGACACGACGCACTTTTGCATTACTCATACAATATAATTAACAGCTATATTGCAAATGTCCAGTTTTTTACATGACATCTTAATAACATACCTCATAAACAAAAGCAGACACCCTTTTGCTAACTGAGAGCAGTAAAAGCGATGAAGGGAACAGAACCAGGTAGCGGTCCTGATGAGAGGGCCCCACGGCCACACTGCCCATGTGGAGCACATCTCCCAAAGCCGAGAGTTCGCCTCCAGGCCAGCCTCGGACTTCACCAGTCACCACTTGCAATTCTAACTCTTTCTGCCGCCGCAAAGCTGTACAAGCACTCTGGAACAAATAATTTGTGGTAACTTTATTTTAAGATTATTTACAGGTAAGGTTTTCATATTTTAATTGCATGTAACGATTCAAAAAATATTCAAAGAGTAGATATATTTTTAGTGGACTTATGTTGTCCCGTAGCTGGACAATAGTCAGTAAAAAAATATAAATATAAATATAATAAAAAAATGTATAAATAAACAAGTGTACAATATACATATTAAGAAAACACTGTGCGATCCTTGTAGGAGCAACTCAGACTGTCAATATGTACAACTTTTCCTATGGGTACAATGCTGGAAACTCGAAAAAAAAATTAACATTTTCATACTAATTGCCAGTCCAGCTGAACACTTTTGTATGAAAATGTCGATTTTGTTTTCTTAACATATTGTAATATATATATAACCCCATTCAAAATCTACTTACAGCTATATCCTTATATACAACGGAAGCGCGGTGTGTATCGCCCCTATCAGGGTGTGCCTCATGTACATGTCTTGCAAGTTCCTGTAGCATGGCAGGGTACTTGCTGAGGCGTCGGAATGGTTTCGAAAGCCCGGCAGTTAGAACAAGCACCCCGGGACAAACTGCCCCTGCATTCTCCATCCATGTGTTTAACTCTTCCCTAAAAATTGATAATATTGATCAAGATCGTGATATTGATCTTTTTTGCACTATAAAATAGAATTATAAAAATAACAATGGATAAAAAATTCAAATTAACTATTTGTTTTTCGAAAATAGTGCTGAGCCCTAAATTTGAAATTGTTGTATAAAACCATGAATAATGCATCAGAAGATAAAATTCTTTACATGACATACTTGTATTTATCCAGAACGCACACAGCCTTTGGATGTCCAGCACAGTATGTTTGGTGAACTGATTTGATTTTGGGAGCCCATTGTAAGAACAGCCCTCCCACCCTTTGATCTGGCCCTGTCTTTGTAGCACACTCTTCGAGGAGAGACAGGAACTGTTCGTGCACTTGTAAGACTTCATTTATATTTCCAGTTAATTGCTTAAACTCATCCTTTGTCAACCTATAGCATAATAAATTTATATAAATATATGCTCTGCTTTTGTATGAAACAAATGCGCAGTTGTGGTGTCGCCTGAATGAAATTGTGGGAGCTAGTAAATAAAATGACATCTGTTGTATTAAAACAATATTAGAATTTATATTATATTTTTATTATTTTGTATCATGTTTAGAAGTTTGAGTATTCTCTAAATACTGTAATTCGTGAAAACCATTGTAATTAATTTTATAATAAATAAACGTATTGTTAACAGGGATCTCTGTGCTGTGTGGTGATTATGGGACCTTCATAGTACATGCAGCAGTGGACTGATGTTTGCTTTAAAGTGTTTAGTTGTGTGTTTATTTTAAATAGCACTTAGTACAAAATTTCTTACAATTCACTTTTTTCCAATGGCACCAGAAAGTTACTAACAAGTCCCTGCATTTCGGCCACATGGGCCTTCTCCGAGTCAATGATATCTTTGAGCACCACATTTCTGAAAGCTTGGATTTCAGAGGCTGCACGTATTGGAGATGTCGTCACTGAACCAGTGGGATCTACAAACAAATAAAAAAAATCTTTTTTATTATTGACCAGTACTATTTGATAACCATACCTTCTGTAAAAAAAAATTTGATTTAGACATTGGGCTATGATAGGCAGACTATAAATCTTCACTTGCAAGACAAAGATTTGACTCTTTTCTCACTTGTATTTGAGGTTGGGTGTTTTCACATAGATATGTTTTGGTTCTGATAGTACTTACTTGGACTTCCTTTAGGTCATTGTTGACAATGGATATCCAAGACAGTATTTGACTGTATTGAAATATCATATTTAAAATATGGAAAATGAGGTCACCTACCTTTATATTCAGTCACATAATTGCTTGGAAACCATCCAGTTGTTTCCCCCAAAGTTCCTTCCCACCAACCACCTTCCTCTTTCTGTGTGACAGTAATAATATCTCCTTTCTTGAAGCATAGCTCATCATTGTTTTTGCCTTTAAATGAGTATATTGCCTTTACCAAACAATTCTCAGACATTTTCGACAAATTTTAGCACCATGTTACTATATCTGAAAGGAAAGATAAAAATTACCTACCTATTCAACTTGAGGCTATCAATGATCAAAATATGAGCTGATAATGAAGATAACCCTTGTTTTTCATTACAATTAATATGAGTTACGAGAGAGAGGAATTCGGTACATAAAAGAAAATATTCAGCTGATACTGGATTACAAACATATAGATATTCACAGACTAATTAGAGATACTACGGACAGGCTATTTACAGTCCCACGAGTCCCACAAGGAGTAACTACCTAATAAATTCCAAGGAACAAAACAGGAAGCTGAGTGGTGTCAAGACTAAAATAGTCCTACGTTCATATGCATGAAATCACTTATAATAAACGATTTTCATTCTTAAAGTAAAGAACTCTACAACACTCCACATAGTAAGCAAAAATACTACAAAAATATAGATTTTTTACGTACAAATTTATGAAATTACACCCAAATCACGGATTTCCAAAAATAAATACTTTGCACTAGTGATGGAAGAAGTTGCTGAGTTGCGTCAAACTGCAAACAAATAAAAGTTTTTCACAAATCTGTTTCGATTGATTTAAAAGGTATCATCAAGAATTTTTGGATAATTGAATTGTCATTTTTGACTTATGAATCTTGGAATTTTACACAAACTGTTATTATGTTTATTTTAGGTACAGCTACAGCTGAACATGGATGGGTCAGATGGGTGAGTGAGAAATACATATCTATATAAACATTAAATTTACTTTGCCGATTAATCTCTTGTTATTCTTCACTAGCAGGCTTATTTAATTAGTTTTTTAATAAGCTAGCTGAATTTAAACAAAGGAAGCTCTTATACACCATATAAGGAGGAGTTTTGCTCACTATTTAGATAGGTAACTAAGGTTATAGCTTATAAGCTTAAAAGAGAAAACTCTTTAGTGTTGTTGTTGATTCCTTTTTAAGTGAATGTCATGTATTTATTGATTAACCGATTTGTAGTTTTAGTTTTCCCCACACTATTATTTACCTGACACTTGACAGCCCTATTGTTGTCAAAGAGGTGTAGTGGTGTAGTGGTATGTAACCATCATTGAATTTTAACCCAAGAGGGTAACCATAGTCAAAAAAATGGTCTCGGGACGTATTTTTGAAATCACTTGTCATATTACGTATGGTTTACGCGAGCGTTTCCAAACGGGCGCATTCTTGATATGTGGTGCGATTTTTCAAACGCGGAGTCACTAAACGCCCGGTTTTTTGTATGGAAAAACCATTTGTTTAGGTAACTCCGCGATTGAAAAATGGCACTTATGATCGTATATGATCTAACCGCCCGGTCATGAATATAGACGTGTGCTCGGGCGGCGATCTAGGGCGCGCGCGACGGCTTGTTGCGACTGAAACAAATATATGGAAAATTTGTATGAAGCATGTCACGATCAACGACAGCGGCAACTTTTCAGTCTTATTTTGGTGCGATTTTACGCGCGTATTCCAGTTGCTAGGTCAGGTTTTGACTGTACCCGAGGCTTGATCTCATTTTACCCTGGATTGGATATTTTTAACCGACTTAAGAAAAAGAAGGAGTTTATCAATTCGATTCGTATTTTTTTTTTTTAATTATTTTACGGCTGTATAGTGGCTTTTAAAATCTTTATTCGTTTCTTTAACCCATTGTATCTGTAATACTCCTTGAGTTGCTATGACTAGAACATCAATACACCTAAGACCTGGGGTTTATGATGACCACTTTGACATTTTTTTATCGGGAAATGGCCACATTAGCGCAATAAATATATGACCCACGAGCAACATTACTTTTCCCAATGCATGTTTTTGACAGTTTTCTATGGAAATACGTAAAATGGGTTACAAATGTCACAATGCCCGAATTGCTTTTGTGTTTGTGTCAAATGGGAGAATCACAAAAAAATTGTCACGTTTAACTTTTTACGAAACATCATCGCTATTTAGTTTGTGTGAAACATCTACGCGTTATAACACTTGAGGTAGAAAGTAAATTGTTTTCATAACCTATTAAAAATAAGGATTAAGTCTTTCATAACTTATTGAAGAATTCTCTGGTAATGCAGAATATTTTATTCACTTAGCAGAGAGTCTCAAGCCAAATGGGGTGTAGCCATGGCATCTAGAGGTAAATGCCTAAAACTGAATTTGTTTAAGCCCTTCTTATATTGGCGGATTCTTTTAAAGGACATTGAATTATTTTTACTATCTCATGTACAATAGTGATATATAAGCACAATTTTGTCAAAGAGGCAAAAGTTATTTATTTCTTAAAACTTGCTTTCTACGTTATTTATTGAGGTTTTCCTTATAAATAAATAAATTAAGTATATACAGACATACTTCTTAGCATGAATGACTATCTGCCTGGTGTACTGCAAATTAAATTATTACAAGGCAAAGACCATATTTAGCAATATGATGAGGTCATGTCATGATCAAAACTCATAAATGATAGGTTGTTAGCCCATTGTCTATTTGAGAATTGAATTGTCAGAATAACTATTTACAGTAGTAGTCGGAGCTGGTACATTTTTCTTTATCTTAACTCCGACTGGCATCTAATGCCTACCGGGATTAATTCTGCTTATATTAGACTTTTAAATCAGTGCAAGTTAACGTAAACATAAAACAAAATGGGTAGGTACTTAAATAAAATTCTATACATAAATATAACAAATATAAATGATTTATTTTCTAGTCCTTTCCGGTCCTTCCGGGTCCTGGATGAAAGAGCGTAATGAAAATTTGCATCTAATCGCCGCTAAAAGCCAGTCAAATGACTAATTTCCTGTGGTGATGTCGCTTCCTGAAACATATGAGGGTGCGTTTTTAAGTTCGCGGAATGAGAGGGTTGGAGGGGGGTGATTAGGCTCATTAGGACCGTAACGCGTTCAGTGACTCATAAATAGTATAAATACGAGGTTTCATTGTTATCAGACAATATCTATTGCTCTGCCACCTTGGTGCAGACAATAGGCAATCGACAGTGCGCTGTCGACGCACTAGGCTAGTGGTTCAGGAAGTGGCGCATCGAAGTGAATCCGGAGAAAAGTAACGCAGTTTACTTTACGAAGGACCCACAAGGTGCGTCGCGACCTCAGAACAACACACCGACCCAAGCCCATCAGGCAAATCTCCTTATACGGAAAACCCATTCCTTAGACACGCACGGCCAAGTATCTGGGTGTCACCTTCGACAGCGGCATGACCTTCGGTCCTCACATCAAAAGGGTATGCAACACTGCATGCTTCTATTTGAGCCGTCTTAACCCCATGATACGCAATGAAAAGTTTTCTCTTGGTAACAAGTTAACTCTTTTCAAACTTTGCATTCGCCCAGTCCTGACCTACGCAAGCGTTGTCTTCACACACGCAGCCCCAACTCACATGCTTAGGCTTCAAAGAGTACAGAACCGATTCATCCGCAGAGCTACCAACGCTCCAAAGATAGCGAGAAACTGCGACCTACACCGCGATCTCGAACTCCCGTCCATAAAGCACTTTATGAAAGAAGCGTCCGAACGTTTCTTTGATAAAGCCGCCGACCACCCGAATCGACTAGTTAGAGAGGCAGCTAACTACATTCCGGAGCACAACCCTCGCCGACTCACCGGCAGACGTCCGAGGCATGTTCTCTCTGATTCCGATGACCAGATTATGGCTGACATGGTCCAATTCGATACCTCTGCGGCTCCGAGCAGCCAGAGGAACCTCGCGGTCCGACCCCCCCGCATTCGTCGTAATCGAATACGTAGGCGTAGAAACAGTAGCTCGTTCACTAGGTACCGCCCGGCGGTACCTGGACGATTTGCGTCCTAAGTAGGCCCTTCTGGCACCGTAGCTTCAGCCCTTCCGGCAAAACATGGGTGTTGCAGCACTCCAAATTTGCCATAATCCCTAGCGCGCCCAAAGCCGAGGTTTTCCCCCTTGGGAGCCCTTTGCGCTGCTGCTAGTAGTATATAAATATAGGATGCCGGGCCTCTGGCCCGCTCCTCAAAACTTGTCCGGGTGAAGTAGGAAATGCCGTCCGAGGCAACCTATGTATGTCACTTCAAAAAAAAAAAAAAAAAATTATCTGACAACTATTCTTTGAGCTATCGTCAACCAAGCAACATAATCGGGAGTGAAAAGTAAAATATGGAAAAAATCGAATATCGTGCCATTATAAAGTTCCTTACCAAGCAAGAAAAATCAGTTGCGACCATAATGAAATGAGATGTCATCGGTTTACGGTGACTCTTGTCCAGGAAAAACCATGGTATACAAGTGGCACAGTTTGTTTAAACAAGGAAGACGTCCCTTGAAGACGACCCGAGGCTGGGCAGGAGCATCGAGGTGACCACGCCAGAACTTATTCAAAAAGTCGAAAAAATTGTACTCGATGATGCTCGACTAAGGAAGAAACAACTCGCAGAAATGGTTGGAGTATCCGATACAACCATTTTTAAAATCCTGCACGATCATCTTGGCATGACTAAGGTCAGCGCAAGATGGGTACCGAGAATGCTCACGCCGCCGCAAAAGCAACAACGCGTAGAGTGTTCACGTGCATTTTTGGACCTCTGCAGTGACGACAAGGATGGTGTATTAAGTCGAATTGTTACTGGAGACGAAACTTGGGTTCATCATTATGAACCTGAGTCGAAACAAGACTCCATGCAGTGGCATAAAAAGGGCACAGCACCCCCCAAGAAGTTTAAGGTGTCACAGTCAGCTGGGAAACTCATGGCAACGGTCTTATTGGCGATAGACTGGCGATTCGTTCGTTCAAAGAAATAAGACCAGTCAGTAAGTGGACTGTAAACACTTTTTCTTCAGCTTGGCGGATCTTCAAAGAAACACGACGATTCGATGCACACTCTTTATTTCTCTGCTGTTACACTCTCTGATGTCTGACAACACACTACACACTTTACAATGGGGGTCCCCTACGGCCGAGTAAAAATGCCGGCGTTCTTTGTTCTCTGATTGGCTGGCGCTTCTCGGCCGGCGGCTGAGATCCTTCCAGGTATTTCTAAATTAACACGCTGGAAGAAAATAGCACGTGGACGTCGTCAACAGGTCTTTTGGGACTCAGAAGGAATATTGTTGATCGATTATAAAGATAAAGGTGTTTCTATAACCGGAGAATACTACGCTTCAATATTAGAGCGACTAAAAGAAGCCATTAAAGAGAAAAGACGGGGAAAATTGACGAAGGGTGTGCTGCTTTTGCACGACAATGCGCCCGTCCACAAGAGTCGCGTTGCGTTGGCTGCCCTGCATAAGGTGGGCTTCGATATTTTAAACCACCCACCCAACAGCCCAGACCTAGCCCCGAGTGATTATTACCTCTTCCCAAAAATGAAAAAAGAGCTTCGGGGTAAAAAAATTACCACCGATGATGAAGTAAAGGAGGCAGTTTCAGCGTATTTTGAAGACAAAGATAAAACATTTTTTTATGAGGGTATAAATAAATTAATTGAAAGGTCTGAAAAATGTATCCGTCTTGCAGGTGAATATATTGAAAAGGAAAAATAATTTGGTTTTTTTATTTCCACCCCTTATCCTCCATTCCGCGAACATAAAAACGCTCCCTCGTATTTACACGAACGAACCAATCCGCGCGACTTCCGGTCGACGCCATTTTTCAGGTGCGACACACAACCAACCCACAACGTCATTGCGTTTTGGATTTTCGTCGAAATAGTGCCTCAAATGAGAAACAGTTCCACGTTTAACCGTTTTTCAAATTTTAAATTAAGTTTATTTCTCGGTAAAGTTTTTCAGAATTTAGAATAAACATGTTAAATCGTTTTTCGGTTTTACGGTTTGCATATAGCCAGTCTACGCCTGTACATTTGCATGCAAAGAGGACGCGGTCTCGTAATCGTAATGCATTTTATAAAACAAACACACACACATTCACAAACTTTCATTTTATAATATTAGTGTGATATAGTATGATGTCAGCTGAGTTTGATCTCAAACAGGGGCAATTCGTGTGCCTACATTTATTCACGGTTATTTTTTAATGCGAAACCTTTTTTTTCTATGTAATATGAAGTTTGTTATCTGCCTATATATGTATATCGTCAGTTGTCTTACTGTCTTCTTTATCGATATGTACTATTTTTAACTATATAATGTTATTGGATGGTGCTACATTCAATTTATATCCTCTTTAAATTCAAATTAAATCCCATGCAATTAACACGCCCATGCGTATCGAAGAGTTTTAACGAGCTGTCACCCATTTTATCTACATTTTTCTTACAAAATAACCCAATCTAGTTTTAAAAAAGGGGGGATGGGGGTAGGAGTGTGATACAGAAGTATAACTATAACTTTTATAGCGGGCGGCAAAGCCTCTTCCACCAACGACGGCGTCGCCCACTATAAGCAATGGAATAAAAAGAAATCGCGCATTACGCGTGTAAAACTATTTTATTATTCCGGTGAATATGTGCGAACAACTAAACTCCGTTATTACAGCAACAAAGAATATTCTGGAGCAGAAATAAGTTCGCCGCGCGTAAGCTCACAATATTTGTAAAACTCAAAAAAATCTACTGTCATAAGCTAAATCATAGACAGAGCACCTGAGGTGCTCTTCGCGCACGCGTGGATCGTCGGGTTGGAAGCAAAGAGGTTTGCGACGGGTCATTCATAGTATCCGCTATATCCTCCCCCTCCAAGTCACAAGGTCGTCCCGACCGTGGCTTGGCCGGACGACCACGACGGCGCTGATGCACAATGACCGGTGATGGTCCTACATAAAGTGTCAGTGCACTGGCATGGTACTTTCCTTTAACAGTACCATTACTGTCAACTACTTCGAACGAAGTGGGACTTACCACTTTTGAAATACGATAAGGTCCCTCTCGCTTAGGGGCAAATTTACTCGTATAACCACGCGCTGCACTACTTGGCAAATGGGCTTCCACAAGAACCAGGTCTCCTTCCTTGTAAGAAATGGTAGGTCTTCGATGCTGGTCAGCAACGGCTTTACGTATGTCCTGCTGTGACTCAATACGTTCATGAATTTCCGAAAGGACTTGAGCAAAACGCACCAGATATGGAGTGATTTGGGGCACAAAATTTTGCTGTGCTACGATAGCCCTAATATCAGAATGTACCGCAAAAGGTGAACGCATTTCTCTAGCAAAAGTAATGTAAGCTGCTGACTGCCCAGTCCCTTCGTTGTATGCACTATTGAGTGCGAAACGTATCGCTGGAAGCATATCTGGCCAAGCGCGATGTTCTGGCCCTACCAACATACTAAGCATCTTCTTCAATTCACGGTTTTTCCGTTCCGCAGGATTGGCTTCTGGATGGTACACCGGTATTAGAGACTGCTGTACTCCAAAAATTAGCATAACCTTTTGCATCACGGCCGATACAAATTGCGTACCGTTATCTGAGATCACCCTCCTGGGTAATCCGTAACGTAGGAAAACCTCCTCAATAAGCGCCTTCGAACACGTCTCAGCCGTAGCATCCTGAAGAGCAAATAATTCCACCCACCTACTTGCCGTGTCCTCGACAAGGAGAATCCACTTCTCCCCTTTGTTCCCTTCGGGAAGAGGACCAAACAAGTCCATTGCTAACACTTCAAAACGCTGATGAAGCACTGGTGTTTGCAACAGACCTGCTGGTTTCAAGTTGGTGGCTTTGTACTTTTGACAAAGGTCACAAGACTTTAAATACTGAGCTACAAAATTTCTCATGTTCCTGAAATAATAACGCTCTTTGATCTTTCGCAAAGTCCGTTCCAGCCCTAAATGACCTGCAGTAGGCGCGTCATGTAACTCCTTCATAAGTCTCACCTTCAAAGACTCTGGGATAACTAACTGTGGCTCTTCAGACTCCCCGTCGGGGTCACACCTATAAAGTACCCCTTGGGAAAGATAATACCCCCTATCTGTCCAACGCAACGTAATCTCCGGATTTTGGGTATTTTCAAAATCATTAATAATTAGGGTTAGATCTGGATCATCCAATTGTGCACTCCGCATGTCCTCCGGGGCCCATTGAGGCAGGTCAACAACGACAGGACAGGTATCAGTGATTTCAGTTACCTGTTCTTCGTTATCGCTACACACTGGACGACTCAAAGTGTCGGCAATAACATTGACCTTGCCTGGAGTGTAATTTATATCCAGGTCATATGATTGTATCTTCATAGCCCACCGAGCAAGACGTCCACTTGGAGTTTTCAACCCCAGAAGCCACTTCAAAGGCTGGTGGTCAGTAGCAACGCGTACCTTTATACCTTCAAGGTAAGCAC
Source organism: Acrobasis suavella (assembly GCA_943193695.1). NCBI lineage: Eukaryota > Metazoa > Arthropoda > Insecta > Lepidoptera > Pyralidae > Acrobasis > Acrobasis suavella. The sequence goes on from OW971929.1 coordinate 14,424,563, forward strand.
GAAATTTATCTAAAGCCCAAACCACCGCCAAGGCTTCTCTCTCGGTTGTAGTATAATTCTTCTCAGCGGATGTCAACAGCCTGCTAGCGTACTCAATTGGCTGTTCTTCCTGAGGAGTAGCGCCCTGCATTAGCACTGCTCCTAAAGCATACGCGCTCGCATCTGTCCTCAAGACAAATGGTTCATCAAAACTGGGTTGACGGAGTACTGGGGTTGTCGAAAGCCGTAACTTGAGCTCCTCAAACGCTTCCTGTTGAGACTCCCCCCACTGCCAACGACTGTTCTTTTTCGTGAGATCCGTCAGAGGACGAGCAACGTCAGAAAAATGTGGTATAAATTTCCGAAACCACGAACCCGTTTGGAGAAACGTCTTCAGCTCTTTCAAGTTCGTGGGTGGCAACATCTTCAAGACAGCTTCGACCTTCTTGGGGTCTGGCTTGATGCCCTGCATAGTTACAACATGGCCCAGGTAAGTGACCTCTTCCCTAGCGAAAACACACTTGGCTCTATTGGCTCTTAAACCAAACAAACGAAGACGGTCAAACACTTGTTGAAGATCCTTAAGATGCTGACTAAAGTCTGATGATATTATCAACAAGTCATCCAAATAGGCCATTACACAGACATCTTTCAGGCCAGTCCTCATCCGGTCGATCATACGCTGGAAAGTTGCCGGGGCGTTTTTCAAGCCAAATGGCATACGGCGGAACTGAAAGGTTCCATAAGGCGTGGTAAACGCAGTTTTAGGCCTATCCTCCGGCGCGACAGTTATTTGCCAATAGCCAGCTTTTAAATCAATGGTAGACATCACACAACCTACCTTAATGCTGTGCAGCAGGTCATCAATAACTGGTAGTGGGTATTTGTCATTGCGAGTAACGCTGTTCAATTTCCGGTAGTCGACACAAAAGCGTACTTCCCCATTCTTCTTTGGAACCAGAACTACGGGAGAAACCCACTCCGACTCAGCGTCCTCAATGACATCGTCCTCTAACATCTTTTCTATCTCTGCCTTAATCACCTCCTTCTTAGCAGGTGTCACTCGATAAGGCGGACTTGCAATCGGTTTAGCATCACCAGTATCTATGCGATGAACAGCGAACTTGGTGGGTCCTCCCCCTAGAACAAAAATGTCCTCGTTGACATTTAGGAGGTCAGACAGTCGCTGACGTTCATCTATACCCAAGTGAATACCTTCGTCCTCACGAAGCCCCACAGATGAACAACTAAGTGGCTTATGCAACTGACGTTGTCCTTCATATACGATTGCCTGAGGAGTCATATCGTTTTTAATAAACCAAACACCGCGAACAAAATCTAATACCATGCCAGCATCCTGTATAAAATTCATTCCCAACAAACTTTCTGTAGCTTCTGGTAACATGATAAACATTACATTGAAGGACACACCGCAAACCTCAACCTTCACTTGCGTCCGTTCGACAATTTGCGCAACCACCCGACCATCAGCATACTTTAGCTCTGTATATACATTTTCAAAATCATGATTATGCTCGGCCAGATGGGCCCTAAGACTAACGCTACCTATGCATTGTTTAGCACCTGTGTCCACTAATACATGTCCTATTTTACCATACACTTTAATTTCTAATACGGGACGCACTCTAGAGTCTAAGCTCACACTTGACACAGTATGAAATGACGCGGTCGGAACCTTAACAACTGACTTCTGTTTACACGTAGAACAATTAGACCTAATGACGCCGGGGGCGCCACAACCGAAACACGTAATGTTAGGCTCACGTGGCTCCAATTCCTCCTCTTTCTTAATCTTAGTCAACCGTGGGCACGCGTCCTTCAGATGCCCAAACTGTCTGCAATAATTACAGCGCAGACGAGATTTGCTGTTAGTTGCAGCAGCTGTTTTTTCAGGAGAGGACGAAGAAGAGGCCGGCATTGTCTTTGTCAAAGCCGGTGGCATCGGCTTAACGCTTCCAGTTGTGTTAGATCGACTTTCATCTAGGATATCTTCTACTCGACGGGCCATAGTGATTAACTCTGCGAAGCTTGCGAAACTTGTTCGTGGGACTTTCTCTCTTATACGGCGGTGCAGCAAGCCGTAGCTCATATCAAGCTGCACGGTCTCTGACAGAGAGCGAGGTGGTAGCTGCGCGAACAATGCTCTCAAATGGCAAACAAAAAAATCCGTAGCCTCATTGTCTCGCTGCTCCCTTTCGAAGAGTTTACGATACAGTTTATGAGGTGGAAGTCTCGGGCCGAAAATTTGCTTGAGTGCCTCGAGCGCATCTGTCCAAGTGGTAGTGTGATCCTTTACTCCCTGCCACCACGTCGCGGCAAGACCTGTCAGCAACATGCTCAGGCCGCGGAGCGCGTTGTCATCGCTAACGCCAACACAGTCCTTGTAGACTTCTATAGCGTCAATGAACGCTTCGACGTTGCTACTTTTGTCACCGTCATAACGGGCTGTACATTTTGCGAAATTACCATGTAAGCGAGTACTCACGTTTGCGTCTTCTTTAGTTACCCGATTTAACAGCATTTCCAACTGTTCGGTGGTGATGAGGATTGGCGCAGGCGCGGCGGGTTGCTGTTGTACCGGCGCGGGCGCGGCCGGGTGCTGTTGTTCCGGCACAGGCAGCGGCGGCGATGCCTCGTCAGGCGAAGCGCCGGCGGCAGCCGGGCTCGCGGCGCGCGATCTCGTGAGCACCATGTCGGAATTATTTACAGGAAATGTCTTAAAGCACTAACACAATACGTATACAGTTCCAACAGTCTCAATCGTGGAACAAACTGATACACAGTCACGAGAGATAGTACGTAGGTACAACACAAAATGTTCAAAAGTTCCAATTCAACACGGTAACGCGGAACAAACAGTTTGACTTAAAACTGTCACGAAACACGGAAGGAACGGTAAACAAACAGAAATGTTCTGTAGACTGCGAAAAGAAGAACTATTCGAATTTGTGGGACAAACAGTCTTAGGTTCCGGCACTGTCACAAAGGTGGGAAAAAAAAGGGAAATGGGAAATTACGTTTCCCAGCCCTATTAAATCACACGCGTTCGTGGAACAAACAGTACGAAGGTTCCAAAACTGTCACAAATCCATGGAAAAGCAATCCTACAATCTTCAAATGTCCACGGTACAAAACGGTATGCGACCGTCGTAGACAAACAAAACACGATCAACGTGAACAAACGACGCGCGATGGAAAAACACACAGTTCACAATATATGTTCAAAACACTTTCAGGTCACACGGGAAAAGTTCTAGACTTCACGAAAACACTAGGATTTGTCCGTGCCCTAACGTTCGGCGCCAGTTATAGCGGGCGGCAAAGCCTCTTCCACCAACGACGGCGTCGCCCACTATAAGCAATGGAATAAAAAGAAATCGCGCATTACGCGTGTAAAACTATTTTATTATTCCGGTGAATATGTGCGAACAACTAAACTCCGTTATTACAGCAACAAAGAATATTCTGGAGCAGAAATAAGTTCGCCGCGCGTAAGCTCACAATATTTGTAAAACTCAAAAAAATCTACTGTCATAAGCTAAATCATAGACAGAGCACCTGAGGTGCTCTTCGCGCACGCGTGGATCGTCGGGTTGGAAGCAAAGAGGTTTGCGACGGGTCATTCATAGTATCCGCTATAGTGCCTACATTTATTCACGGTTATTTTTTAATGCGAAACCTTTTTTTTCTATGTAATATGAAGTTTGTTATCTGCCTATATATGTATATCGTCAGTTGTCTTACTGTCTTCTTTATCGATATGTACTATTTTTAACTATATAATGTTATTGGATGGTGCTACATTCAATTTATATCCTCTTTAAATTCAAATTAAATCCCATGCAATTAACACGCCCATGCGTATCGAAGAGTTTTAACGAGCTGTCACCCATTTTATCTACATTTTTCTTACAAAATAACCCAATCTAGTTTTAAAAAAGGGGGGATGGGGGTAGGAGTGTGATACAGAAGTATAACTACTTAGTATGTATTGGTATTTTTAATAACAAATCAGAATCATATTGTAATGTTTGCACATTCCTTTTTACGAGAGACTACCAACATTATTTCTATAGAGACATCGTGTTTTACCATAATCGTTTAACAATAGGATGTGCCCTCATGCGACCACACTGTGCTTGACTGAATCTGAAAACTACTGATTAAAAGGAAAATACTGCTACTGAATATTAAAAAGCAAGAGCACCCAATTTAGAGCATCTAAAAGTAATACAATATTACGAATACTTGCAAATTTGCTTGATCATTGGAGTGAGGAGGTTGAGATCAAGCGTTACCTTATGGTCCTTATGATGGTGTTAGGCAGGTAACTTGCCATTTATAGATACTCCAGAAACTTTAAACCTAGCGACTTCCTATTGATATGAATACCATACAAGATGGTGTATGTTAGAACCTGAATTTACTGTTACTTCGTGGTCAAACTTAAGAGGAATCCTTGTAACATTAACCTATGTGCCTCCTCCTAAACGAGTGCTACTTCGAAGTCTATCGATCTGTTGACAAAGATTCAAAGATTCAAATGTTTATTCAGTAATTAGACCTTTACAGGCACTTTTACACATCAATAAGTATAATTTATGTTACGTGTAAAGTATATTAAAATTTAATTTATTTTTAAAGAAAAACTACCGATACCAGCGCTTCGTAACGACCACTGCTGAGAAGAAACGCCGAAAGAAACTCATTTTCACAGTATTGGTCGCCTACTCGCCAGAAGGTCCTGCTCTAGCCCAGTCAACCACGTCATCTGAAAACGACGACGATGACGACGCCGTTGACCATGATGACCCGCCATGTCCTTCTGGTTCTTCTGGCAGACGAGTCGATCCTTACACTGAAGAAGTAAGGTTAGTAAAAACTTCCATGTGGTCCAACAATTATCAACCGTAGAGTATTTGTTTATAATAACAATAAGTAATATATAATATATGTATGGAGTATGATAAGAATTACATAAGTTTTTTTTGGGTTAGGGCCTGAGCAGAATAGATGAGAGAAATGGTCCTAGAACACAGAACCAATTTTATTCACATAAGAGGAATGGGCAAATCCGAACTGGCTAACCCTGACTTCACGTAGTCTTGTTTGCCCTATATATAGTCTTGTTTGCCCTATATTTTTTACAGTCGGAGGCGCGGAGGGAGGGCAGCCCCCGCCCGCTGTAAGAAAACGCAGGCACCATGCGAGCTGAGGCTGGTCGCCGAATGCGACCAGCAAGCCGAAGCTGCGAAGGCGAGCATGAGTGCCTGCGTTTTCTAACGCAAGGGCCGAGGGGCTGCACTTCCCGCAGCGCCGGAGATGTCACGGTTCGAAATATCTGTAGAGAAAATTTGGCATAATACAATATTGAGGCTTGCTAGCCCTATATTAAGAAATCCCAATTATATTTTATTTTGTTTTAGGTCCATGTGGAACTGGAGGCTAATCTTCACTAAACTTGGGACTTCAACGCAGTGTATTGCTTTTGCAGAAGAAAGAAGATTAATATTAAGAGAAAATATATGTTCAAAGCACAGAAGACCCATGACTTTAGAGCCTGACCATTCTCAAGTAGGGAGATTCCGCTGGCGCAAAAGCAACTGCCGCACTAAACCAGTGTCAAGAGCCACAGGAACATTTTTTGAGAATGTGCACTTACCAATTACATTCGTTTTTCAAGTAATGTATGCTTTTTGTCAAGGATTATCATACCATCAAACCCAACATGAATTATCCACCGAAGATGGTGATGTTGGTCGGGTGCTCTCAACAAAAACAATTGCTGACTGGTTCAGTTATTGTAGAGAAACGATTGTTGTATATAAGTTGGAGCACCAAAAGGACCGCCAGAAAATCGGAGGTCCAAACAAAGTTATACAAATAGATGAATCAAAGTTTGGGCAAAGAAAATACAATAGAGGCTGTAATGTAGAAGGTCATTGGGTTATTGGTATGAATGAAGATGGTACTGATGATTTAAGGCTAGAAGTGTGTCCCGATAACGAAAGATCCTCAGAAATATTGGTGCCACTAATAAAAAAAACATGTTCGGGAAGGGTCAATTATACATACTGACTACTGGAAAGCATATCTCAGCCTTCCCGAACATGGATATATACATAAAAGGGTCAATCACAGTGACCCTGCTAATAAGTTTGTGGCACCAGACGGGTCACACACACAAAGAATCGAAAGTCATTGGAGAGACATACAGAAGCAATTTAGAAAGCAGCACAATAAAAAAGATTTTGCTGATTGGTTGGTGGAATATTCATGGAAAAGGAAAATACGAATAAACCAAAAAGATCCCTATGAGGAATTGTTAAAAGCAATTACATATGTTTATGACATAACAAAATAAATTTTATAATAATAATTTTGTTTGTTTTTGTTTTCTGAATACCTTTTCATTTTTATAAAAAGTTAGGTAGGCAACCTCAGATGTAGTAGTTATAAACCCTTTGGGACTATAACTACTATAATTGAGGAAGGACTGTGAGGGTAAAAAAATAGGCAGGTTAAGGCTATTTTTTTTCATTACCACTCGGAACTACTGATAGGGCAAAAAAAAGGTAAGTTGAAGTTAGGTTCAAGTGCATATGGGGAGGGGGGGGGGGTAAATTCCCTTTTTCTCCTTTCCTTCTTGTTACACTATCCAATAACCATACTTTGCCGTTATTTTGTTGCCGAAAATATACCTAACCTCAAAATTTTCCGACACTCCCCCTCTTAGGGGGGGGTTCTACCCCTCTTTCCCTCCCCCCCCCCCCCCTCCGCCCGCCCAAAACTCCACGTCCCATATAGTACATTTTACCATGAAATATATATTTGATCACATGACAGGAGATTGATCACATGACAGGAGACATTGTAGCGCTTTGTCACATTTTGGCAAAATGAATAACTGAAAAGTGTTTGAAATAAAAGTTTCATAAAAAAAATGTGCGCGATCAAGATTCTTATTATACATATTTTGTTTTGTCATACCAATATGTAGAACATCTTATATGTAAGAAATAAGACATTTTGTATAAGATCTTTTCGCAACAAGATCGGAAGCATTGGTGTTCGTCTGTTTATTGCTCAGAGATTCTAATTCTGCCGGACCATTGGGCTGCCTGATTTCTTTTCAGAGTCTGTACAGAGTTGCGAGTCACGGTAGTCAAGTCCCCGTGGTCAACTCCTGCTTCTCCAGAGTAGCTAGATACGGTGGTTAAGTCCCCGAAGTAGTCGACTCTCAGCAACCCAGAGTCGCGAGACACGGTGGCTACGTCCCCGTGGTCGACTCCTGCCACTTCAGAGTTGTGATTCACGGTGGTTAAGTCCCCGTGGTCAACTCCAGCCACTCCAGAGTCACGATTCACGGTGGTCAAGTCCCCATGGTCGACTCCTGCCACTTCAGAGTTGTGATTCACGGTGGTTCAGTCCCCTTAGTCGACTCTTAGTCAAGTCCCCTTCGACTAGACTTCACAAATCTTCAAATGGAATCTAAAGGATGAACGCAGCAGTGTAAATTTGAAGTGCGCAATTAAATCATGTGGTCCACCTCGAACCTATTTCTACAAATCTGGATCGAAGAACTTCATAAGACAGTCGCGCAAGAACACATATGTACGACATAAACACGGTTTAGCAGGTATGTGCTGCAATATTTGTCTACACCTAAATTTAAATTCTCTAAAAATATTACATGGTTACAATGCTTTTTATGTCCTTATTAATGTTTTACTGGAGAAGAGTCTACTACGTTACTATGTATATTTCGCACGAATCCTTATATCCAACTTATAATTGGCTATAAGAACACAGCGTCATGTTCTTAGTTGCTTTAAAAACGTCTCGACAACATAAGCTTCTAAGCCATTCTACCGGGCTTGTCAACGTCGTGTGATTAATATGTGAGTATCTGCTAGACGCTGTATTGTCGATATATACCAAGTAGTTAACTATGGTACTCGTGTGTCCTGGCGTAATCAGTATTTTTAAGATGAATATTTAGACAACTGAGTTGCACTTTAAATTAATAAAACAAACAAGAATAATTTCACAGTCTGTTCTTCTGTGATGAAACAATTGCAAAAAAAACCTATATAACATAAATACGTACAATAGTTAGTAGTGTAATATACATATAATTTTCTGTTTCTTTATTAGTGTGAAAAATAAACGGATTACTCACGTAGAGAGTTAGCTACTGGCCGAAAGGGTCTCTTTCTTTTTCAAAATAATGTCAAAATTTATTTCAAACAGCTATTAGTTCATTAAAATTAACTAATTTCCTCACCAGGTGATAACAGACACGTCTCATCCAGGACCCAGAAGGACCGGAATGGATTAGAAAATAATGGTATTTTACCTTCCAATAAAATACTTATTTTCTTTCTGAAGGTCCTTCCGGGTCCATTCAAGGGCTACCTGCTGAGACGCTAATGACGTTGTGGGTTGGTTGTGTATCACACCTGGAAAATGGCATTGACCGGAAGTCGCGCGGATTGGTTCGTTCGTGTAAATATGTTTCAGGAAGCGGCATCACCACAGGAAATTAGTCATTTGACTGGCTTTTAGCGGTGATTAGAGGCAAATTTCTAGAAAATCACATACGCTCTCTCATCCAGGACCCGAAAGGACCTTCAGGAAGAAAATAAGTATTTTATTGGAAGGTAAAATACCATTATTCTGATGAATGTATGTTGTTCTTGTTTTAATCTTTGTCTTTAGTCTTGTTTTGCTTCATAATGTTTATTTCATCTGAGCAAACCCAGCTTGTCATGCAAGTTTAGGATCTCATCGAGTCAACCAAAGGATTCACTCATGACTCTCCCTGTATTTGCAGGATATCCTCTCTTGGTGATACAAAACAAGAATGCTCCAGCAGTGGACGCATAGCTGCTTCCTGAGGCTTCAAGCAGCCTCTGCAAACATCATAAATTATTTATTACTTGTACAATTAATATTTAAAAGACGTACTAGCACTTTAAAAGGATATACAATGTCCTTTTTAATTAAGTACAAATATTTTAAGGGATGATTTAGTCCATCATTTTGAACAACTTTTCCCAATAAATGTTTATCGGAATATGCAATTTTTTTTTTTGCAATTTTCATACTAACTACATCACGTGACTACTTCGATTTGTATGAGAACCTAAAATTTTTTTTTCGTATTTCTGTATACATTTTTTGGGAAAAGTTGTTCAAAATGATGGACTGAATCGCCCCTTAAAATATTTGTTCTTAATTAAAAAGGACATTGTATATATATTTTAGATTTTTTGTTACATTACAAATATTGTTTGAGACTACAATATTTCAGTTGGTGGTCATACTACAAGAATACTAGTATATGCCTACATACTACAAATCTTTATTATTATTTAACCTTTATTGAAAGCCGGGTCAAACATACTGCCGAACAGGTCGAGCGAAAAAAGATCAAGCTGTCAAAAAGATTTCGGGCTCTTGGGTCCAAGCCATTATACTTTTGTTGATACTGACATGCTGTAAACAAATTAAAAGGGTTTAAGTAAATCTAATTGTACAATGTACCTAACCTTTTTATGTATATCACAATTAAAAGGTGTGAGTACTTACGTGCGTGTGCCCTTTAGCGCAATTTGTGACACTATTTTAATACGTATTTCTATTTCTACCAAGGGCGTATAGCTACAAGACAATATCAAAGTAAATTATTGCAAAACTAATCGAAAACCTTTGTTGAAAACCATTGAAAACTAATAACGAACTAATAATATTTATTTTTTTCCCTGACATCAGATAGGAGAAGTGTCACTGTCATGTCATATGGCATACTTTATTTCGTGCGGCAACCTTCTCGCCAAATATGTTTCGCGATTTGAAGTGCCATTTTTGAAACGCGGAGTCACCTAAACGAATGGTTTTTCTTTAAAAAAAACCGTTCGTTTAGTGACTGTGACCGCGTTTGAAGAATTAAACAACAGAAGGGGTGTGATTTTTCATCATGATAACGCTCGACCTCACACATCTTTAACCACTCAGCAAACATTAAGACTATTAAGAGAGTTTGGCTGGCAGTTGTTAATGCATCCGCCGTATAGTCCTGACCTGGCACCTTCAGATTTCCACGTGTTTCGGTCTCTTCAGAATACTTTAGACAGTGTCAGGTTAACATCACGAGAGGACTGCCAAAACTACTTAACGCAGTTTTTTTGATCAGAAGCCCCAAAATTTCAATAGCAATGGGATCATGTCCCTACCTATAAGATGGCAAAAAGTTATCGAACAAAAGGGTACCTACATACTTTAGTTAAATGTAAATAAACTTTATTAAAAAATGTTTTGAATTTTCATATAAAATGCGAAAAGACTTTTTCCCCAACCTATTATGTAATTTGTAATGGTTGTGATTGCCAAATAAAGCTTTTCTTGCTTTCATATAATTCTTTATTAATTGTGTGGTGCGAGACGGGCACCGTGAGAAATTCTTAGGTAAAAAGCCCTAAACTGGCAATATTCCGCAAATGAAATCGCTTGAATTCGTGGCATGGTATAAGTACGCGCGCGCGCGCGCGCCACCGCGCGCGCTCGTGCCTGCGCACACGCTCATATTCGTGACCGGGCTGTAATGCTTAGGCCGGACCTGCGCCTATCGTCACGAAGCTTCGTGCTATTACACGATACACGCAAACGTGACTGGCCGTTATCGGGTATCGTTCCGAATATTCGGACTTCGTGTTTCTTATTACGCGGGTGGCGATACATCAAAGGATTTAAGCACGCTAACCATTCGCTCTGCGTGGTCGCACTTGCGTTATTCATTTTGACGTTTCTTTTCAACTTGTTCAGACGCGTGCTGTGCGACGGTGCCACGGTTGTTAATGCGTAAAATGGACTGGAACGATAAAATGGTGTTAAAATTTAGCTTTTTCTTTTTTAGGTTTCTTTTTAGGTTTCAATAAATGCATTATGTAATTGTTAGCACATATGTTAAAGAAAAGAAAGTCGTCGTCCATATTTAAAACACGTAGATGACGCCATCTTGGATTATTGCTAGATAGTTCGTGAAAAATAACGAAGCCGCTAGTGTGACCAGACCAGAGCTTTATCGCGATAACTTTTTAGAATTCGAAGCAATGCACGGCGAAGCTTCGTACGTTTTGTACACTAAAAAGTGTTCGCTATAAAGCTGTGGTCATACTAGCGGCTTCGTTATTTTTCACGAACTATTGGGCAATAATCCAAGATGGAGTCATCTACGTGTTTATATGGACAACTTTCTATACTTTTACATGTGTGCTAACAATTACATAATGCATTTATTGAAACCTAGAAATAAAAAACTTAAAAATTTTAACACCCTTTTATCGTCGTTTAGGTTCAAAATATCCAAATCCCAAAATGTCCAGAGGGTGCAAAACGTCCATATCCCAGAATGTCCAAATCCCAAAATGTCCAGATCCCAGTATGTCCACATATATACTAGTGTATGTATTTTATTTATCATCATGTATTAGTAATGGAACAAGTGCATATTTTAATATGTATAATAGATTAAAATAAAAAAAGAAATAACTTTTAATTATTTATTAATATCAAAATAAGAAAAACATAATAATATTTATTTATGTTAAATAATTATTGTTCTTAGGTAATTCCAAATTTTTGCATTGCAACTGAACTGTTTATTAAAATGGATATATATCTTACAGAATGTAAGTAAATATTATTTATTCGTAGGTACTTAGTATAGTCATTCATTTTACATAATACTAGGAAATAGATATCATTATTTTTTTCTTATCCTGATATTAATAAATAATTAAAAGTTATTTCTTTTTTCATTTTATTCCATTATACATAATAAATATAATACATACACTAGTATATATGTGGACATTCTGGGATCTGTACATTTTGGGAATTGGACATTTAAGGATTTGGACATTCTGGGATTTGGACGTTTTGCACCTTCTGGTCACTTTGGAATTTGGACATTTTGACCCTGAACGTTTATTTCCGTTTGTTTACGCATTAACAAGAGTGGCACCGTCGCTCAGCACACGTAACAAGTTGAAAACAAACGCCAAAATGAAATGAACAACGCTAGTCCGACCACGCAGAGCGAATCGTTAGCGCGCTTAAACCCTTTAATGTACCGCCGCCATCGCCACCCGCGCGATAACGAAGACGAAGTCCGAATATTCGATGCGATAACGGCCGGTCACATTTGCGTGTATCGTGTAATGCTTCGGAAGCAATTCGCGGCGAATCTTCGTACGTTTTGAACACTAAAAAGTTATCGCAATTGCGCTGGTCCCACTAGCGGCTTCGTTATTTTTCACGAACTATCTGGCAATAATCCAAGATGGCGAGATCTACGTGCTTTAAATATGGACGACGACTTTCTTTACTTTTACACGTGTGCTAGAATAACAATTACAAAATGCATTTAATGAAACGTAGAAAGAAAAACCTAAAAATTTTAACACCATTTTATCGTTCCACTCCATTTTTACGAATTAACAACCGTGGCACCGTCGCACAGCGCGCGTCCGAACAATTTGAAAACTACGCTAGTCCAACCACGCAGAGCGAATTATTAGCGCGGTAAAACCCTTTGATGTACCGCCACCCGCGCTATAACGAAGACGAAGTCCGAATATTCGGGACGATGCCCGATAACGGCCAGTCACATTTGCGTGAATCGTGTAATGCTTCGGCCGCATCTGTGCCTATAGCCCCGAAGCAATTCGCGGCGAATCTTCGTACGTTTTGTACACTAAAAAGTTATCGCAATTGCGCTGGTCACACTAGCGGCTTCGTTATTTTTCACGAACTATCTGGCAATAATCCAAGATGTCGAGATCTACGTGTTTTAAATATGGACGACGACTTTCTTTACTTTTACACGTGTGCTAACAATTACATAATGCATTTAATGGAACCTAAAAAGAAATCTAGAAAGAAAAACCTCAAAACTTTAACACCATTTTATCGTTCCACTTCATTTTTACGCATTAACAACCGTGGCACCGTCGCACAGCACGCGTCCGAACAAGTTGAAAACAAACGTCCAAATGAACATTATGAACAACGCAAGTGCGACCACGCAGAGCGAAATGTTAGCATGCATAGATCCTTTGATGTATCGCCATCCGCGCGATAACCAACACGAAGTCCGAATATTCGGGACGATACCCGATTACGGCCGGTCACATTTGCGTGTATCGTGTAATAGCACAAAGCTTCGTGACGATAGGCGCAGGTGCGGCCCAAGCATATAAAACGAATAAAACTTCAATGTCCACGTCAATGAAATTTCACTGTCATGTCGTTCAATTAGATAAGTCAAAGTCAAACTACTTCAAATCAAACAAAATAAAGAAGACTGAATTGACATATACATAATCGATGAATTGATTTTTTGGTAAAAATTTGTAATTTTATCTAAAAGTGTTCATATTTTACTTTATTTTACAATTTACTTTATTTCTAAGTACAAGTTTGGCCTAAAGAAATCTCGACAAAGGATTGCAATTGAAACAACATGGCAATATTTATGTAAACCTAATAGGGAACTATTATATTAAGAAGTAATGGATAAATGCTTAGAAGATACTTTATATCAAGCAATACTTGTCGAAGATCAAGACGCCGTTTCCTGTTTAATATCCCAAGGTAGGATTTCGTACGTCATTGGATAGGAACTGGATAAGTCTTTCATAGAAGTAAGATAAAAAAAAACTTAAAACAAAAGGTAAATTTGTGTTTGGGAAATTTGTACTGAAGTACATAAGGAATGTAAAACCCTGTAGAATATTTTTTTATGAAGTTTGCTATCAATTATCAACAAGTAAATAGATGTATCACCAAACTGGACTTAAGAGGGCCCTTCCCGGCTACTCTATCGTCAATGTGAGCATGGTTTGAAAAGCTTGTTGTTTCATCCAGGGCAATGCTAGAAAAAGAGGTAAAGCAAAAAGAGAGAGAGAAAGCAACTCAGAGCTCGCTTTGCATTCTATTGAACAAAATTAGTATTATTATTAACTATCCACTTAACAAATATTAACTATTCATAGGGTGCGGAAATTGTTCCAGGTAATTCATGTTTTTCAGAAAGACTTACAAGAGTGTGAAATAAATGATTTTTATTTAAATTTTTTATTACATTTGCAAGGTTTATACCAAAATATTTTCTTTACCTTTACAATTTATGAGAACTTTATGAACGGTCGAAGATAAGGTAAAATTTGTACAAAAAGCAGATTTTTGGAGGCCTTTACTGAATTTGTTTTTCCATATTTTAATTTTATATTTCAATATAAACCTCGAATAGCGCACAATATATCTGTTAGTTCAAAAGTTTTCAGGAAAGATCAGTTACAATGCCATAATCATGTATGAGCGTTTGTATGAAAACTAAGACAGGTTGGTCGCTCTTAAGTTCAGTGTAGTCAACGTCTTTGTAGTGTTGTAACATTCTAAACCAAAAATATCTCAGTAGTTTTTGTGAAACTAATGTTTATCTATCCTTACATCTTTAAGAGGCCGTATCTGTTGAGTAACTATCTGCAAATAGTACAGCACATATTAGTCATGTGATTGTAGACTTTATTGTTTTTTTTTTACCCAAATGCTGAATGATTAGTACAGGCCTATGTAATGATTTTAGTTTGTTTTTGACATACAACTTTTTGGCGTTGATGCAGTATTACAATTTAATCTATCTATCTAATAAAAGCGAAATCACTCACTCACTTATCACGAAATCTCGAAAACTACATAGCCAATGAAGATGAAATTTGGCAGGAAGGTAGATTGTGACTAGGAAACGTCCGTTAAGAAAGGATTTTTGGAAATTCCATCCCTAAGGGGGTGAAATAGGGGTTGCCAGTTTGTATGGAACTTTGTAATTTTTAAAGTGAGACACATAAAATTTTTATTTTATTTCAATAGTTAGACAAAAATAATAATGCATTTATTAGACTTTGAGAATTACATCCCTATAGGGGGTGCAAGTTTATATGAATCTTCGTCATTTTTTAAGCGAGACACATGACATTTTGTGGTCAATAAAAATTAATATTACAGAAATTAGACTTAAAAATTGCATCCCCTGGGGTTCATTAGGGGTTGCGAATATATATGAAACTTCGTCATTTTTTTAAGTGACAGACAATAAAGTTGAAACAAATTGATCATTTGTTCTCTTTTGCTCTATGACGGTATGTCATAGAGCAAATGACGGTAACGGGAACGGGAACGGGAATGGGATCGGGACCGAGACCGGGACCGGGAACGGGACAATATATAACGTAAAAAAACAATTAAAGATCCTATTAGAACCATTTTCGACTTCTACGCGGACGAAGTCGCGGGTAACAGCTAGTTTAGTATATACTTGCTAACAAAAGTTCTTAGTTTGAAATAATCAAAACTTGTTACTATAGGTGCTAATCCAAATAAAACCACAAGCCCTGGCAAGACATGCCTAGGAGAGGCAGCAAACATTGGTAACATAAACATATTGAAATTACTAATTGATGCCAGCAAAACAAACACTGCAACAAATCTTAACGGGGGTCAACGGAAGAGGCACACAAAATCACATAAAAGAAAACTACGGCATGATGGCCAGAGTGATGAAACTATTATAAAGTGTAAGAACCTGAGTGAGAGAACGTTCAAAGACTATTTTGTTGGACAGTGTAGTGTTGGAGCACAGGAAAATGTAGCATCCGAAAAGAACCAAGGATATTTTGTTTTTATACACAGTGAAGGGTCCAGTAGTGATGAAAGTAAAAAGTCTAGTCTGAAATCACCATTAAGTCCTGCAACATTAACACCTTCTCCACATGCTGATTTGGAGTGGGATGAAGAAATAGGGAATGTGGCTCCTACCACTAGTGAAGATGAAACCTGGTCTTCTATGTACAAGTAAGTAATTTTCTTTTGTGTCAGTGTGATTTGTTATAATTCATAAATTTGAATGAACAAAAAGTGTTGTTACAACTTTTGGTCTTAATTTTTTCCGTCTAGCCCCCTTTCGCAACGCGCGATAAGGAACTTCGTTCCAATAAAAACACTGACTCAACTGTCCTAAAATACACCATTCAAACGAACAAGAAAAAAAAACAAAAATATGTTTCAAAAGCTAGTTTTTTAAACTCTTAGGTTATAAATAGTATATATTATTGGGCATTGCTTCCAGGGGCCAGAATATTGCAGTGAGTTTATACATATAAGTCTTTCGTCTTATCGCCGCGTGACCCGCCTTGATGCGATAATATCGTTGCGAAAACTCGTCCGTGGAGCCGACGTCTAAATACGTACAATTATTGGGTACCTTGTATATTTTTGTGTTGCAGGTGGTATGCTGCCATATTAGAGAGTACTGGTGCAGCTATAGCAGCAGCAGCAGTTGTGACCAACGGGATAGACCACCAGGATGCATTCATGAGGACTGCCCTGCATTACGCTGTTGATCAAGGCCATGAAGGAGCAGTACGGTTATTACTAGACGCAGGTGATTAAATGCTAGTAAAATTTTGTAGGTTAGGACTAAGAATTCATAAAAGAAGTGATTTTAGATCAAGCGCAATATGGATGACAAACATGACGATATCACCTAATGTGGATAAACTTACATATGGTGGCTTCTTCTATAAATTACCCATGCAGATGTGCAAGTGAGGGAAATAACTTTTTTAATATTTGTTTTTGTTACATATTTAGCCTTCCATGCTGATTTATTACAAAGAAAAACAAAAATGTATCAACAAACATTGTTTTTCTCTGCACAGAATCTTGTAATTAAAGGAACTGGCGTGAACCAGTCACTAGTTTAATATATAAATAGTCCAGTATTATTTATCACCTTTTGAGTCAGACAGAGCTAAGGGTCACAGGAAAATACAATCCTTCACTTTATGTATTTCGACCTATTATTTCACAGGCTGCAAAGTGGATGTCATTGCAGGAGATGGCCTAACTCCTCTGCATGTAGCTGTTATAAGAAACCATACAGAAATCGTGAGAATGCTGCTCACTGCTGGGAGTCATGTCAACTATAAAACTCATGAAAAAATGACACCACTCCATTTTGCTTCATCCCGGGGCCATTTAGAGTTGGTAGGGCACCACAAAAACAATTTGTAATTGTTTTTGCTTTTTTCATAGTTATTTGTTTATTTCTTTTGTATTTTTTATCTGCCACTAAAACATTTTTATACATTTTTCTAGACGCCATTTCGAATCGAATGAGCTATTGCTTATATTTTTAAGACCAATGTCAATAATTAAACACTATTTTAAACTTATCGACTCGACTATCTTAACGATTTTACTGTGTGTGGACTGTACAGTTTTATCGATAGATAGTACCACTGTATAAGAAAACTTGCTTTTACAGGTAAAAATCCTAGTCAGTAATGGTGCGTATTTGGAAGCGAGGGACACAAATGAACGCACAGCTTTATATTTAGCGGCGGGTCGAGGACATGCTGAGATAGTGAAGTATTTGATAACTTCGGGAGCCAATGTTAATGGTGAAGAAATACATGGTAAATCATTATTATCATCTTAGCCCTTCTTCCGCCCACTACTGAGCAGAGCATAGACCTTCATCGACGCCACCCATCTCGGTCCTGTGCTGCTCTTATTCAGGTGCGGGGCGACTCGTGACGCCATAGTGATATGGCGTCAACCCATCGCATTGCTGGTCGTCCGGCGATTCTTTCACCTGTTATTTTCACACGCCACCATTCGTTTAAAGCCTTGCTTCACCTGCCATCACTCCGCCGAACCAGGTGCACTGCCCAGTTCCGCTTTAAGTGCATGACCGTTTTGTTCCATCATCTCATACTTGAGTATGTTTTTGGATTATGGTAATAAATAATTGTTTCAATCCTTATAGTCATGATGTGATTATGTGCTGCATACAAGCCTACTAGTCTGAATGCTGGTCATAAGCCTCATATTGTCTGCCCCATAATATCCCTTGCAATTGCGATCTGTTCCACTTATGTGTTTAATGTCGTCGATTCACCGCATTTATTTTAGTACATACCTACTTTAAATTAATAGGAGATAAGGTTTTCGCGTCTTTACAATGTCAACCTTCTATATCCTCTGTTACAAGATAAAATTAACCATATATTTATTGTCTTAATGGTCCCTTGAGCCACGTCCATGATATGATATGACCTCCGTGGCGTAATGGTCAACACGCTAGACCGCCAATCTGGAGGTTCTGGGTTCGATCCCCAGCCAGGGCAAATTGGAAAATGGCCTTTTTCAATTTGTCCTGGGTCTTGGGTGTTTATCTATATATGTATTTATCATAAAATATAGTATCGTTGGGTTGGTATCTCATAATACAAGCTTAAGCTTACTTTGAGGCTAGCTCAGTCTGTGTGATTTGTCCCTTATATTTATTTATTTACTGAACTTTCCCGATGTTACATACAGTGTGACTTTATAACCATCAGCCAAATTTTTGGAGTAAGTTTTGTCTACGATACTGAACTACTTTCAATAAAAACAAATAAAGATTGGTAAACGAAACAAATATCACTTTTTTATCCAACCAAACATAATGAACAAAGTTCAGTATGTTGGACTGAACTAGCTCTAAAATATGACTGGTGGTTAAAGAGTCAACCTGTATGATCATCAGAAAAAGTTGTTTAGTATCATGGAAAGAACCTCCTTAATAGTTTCTTGAATTTTGTTAGACCTTATATGTTGCTTCTATTTCAGGGTATACTCCTTTATGTGAAGCAGTCTGGCAAAGATATTCAGAAGTTGTAGAAATAATGCTCTCATCAGGAGCACGGATAACACATTCTCATAAACTTTTACACAATGCGATCATACAAAGACAGGTATTTTCACAACTTTACACATTTATTTAGTATAAATTATTGTAGAGCTCCGTGGTTCGACGCGAGTGTGGTTTACTACCGCTTTCGACACCGGGCGTGGTCCGCTTTTGGATGGGTGACCACAAATGGCATTCAAATTTCTCGAGCTCCCCCGTGCTTCGGGAGGCACGTATAACCGTTGGTCCTGGCTGTCATCATTGTATGGCAGTCACAGATATCCATATTTTTGGCAGTCGTCAATCTGTGTCGGATGCCTCGAGGCAGCTTAAAAAATTCTACACCAGTGTTGGCCACTTACATATGGTAAGATATTAGAAGGGGGCTTGGCTCTTATTGTATTTATATCGTCCATGCGTACAGCTCGTAACTTCTTTCTGTCTTATTATTTCTTCTGAGAAGATGCGAACCAAATGCTGACGAAACGTGTATTAACGGGGCAACATCGAACAGGACTAAATAGATCGACGTGGACCAAAACGTTGATTGCCACCATAGCAGACACAAAAAATTTTCAACTGTTTTCGGTCACCAGGTGACAGTCATGACGTTAAGACGTAATTTTATTTACAAACTTTTTTGTTGTCCTACCCCATCTATTATAATCTCAAAGAATACATATGTACGTTTATTTTAGGAGGTAATAGTGAAAATGCTGGCCAATATCGGTGGTGGGATAAACTTACACAACGATAACGGGGACACCCCCCTGCTGTTGGCGGCGCGCCTGTCGCAGCCCACAGTCGCACGAGTTTTACTTGAAAAAGGTAATGTTCCCCAAATGTATATAGGAAAAGCCCCCACGGGCACACGGGCACACGACACTGTAATTATCTTTGGGTAAACGTTCCAAAAGTATAAAGCCGCCACGGCGGACTGTATTTGAGCAAAGAAGACAATCGAAGGTCTGCCCAATCACTCGCACTCAGCAGGAGGAGCACTGGTTATACCTACATTATGTATAAAGTAATGCATGTCCATCGCCGGCATCACAAATGAAGCCCATATTTACATTAGTTATTTTAATTATCTACTCTCTCACTCACTCACTCATCACGAAATCTCGAAAACTACTTAGCCAATGAAGATGAAATTTGGCAGGTACCTAGGTAGATTGTGACTAGGAGACATCCGCTAAGAAAAGATTTTTGGAAATTCCATCCCTAAGAGGGATGAAAGAAGAAGAGAGATAAGGGTTGCCAATTTGTATAAAACTTCGTAATTTTTAAAGTGAGAGACACGATGTTTTTTATTTATTTTACTTGTTAGTAGAAAATGATAATGCATTAATTAGACTTGAAAATAACATTCCTATAAGGTTGAAATAGGGATTCCAAGTTTGTATGAATTTTCGACATTTTTGAAGCGAAAAACATGACGTGTTTGAGCAGAGCGGGAGTGAGAGCGGGTAGACTTCTACGCAGATGAAGTCGCGGGTTACAGCTAGTATTATTATATTTGCCACAGATTATTATTTAAAAAAAAACTGTTTTCCACTTAGTAATAGATGCACATTTTTATAACTTCATGGTTGGACCAGGTAAACGTCCTTATTAAAATGATGAATTAGGTACTTGTTATTATTTCCTAACTTCTTTATCATATTTCTTCTTTCTTTCCACGACTAAGAAGCCAATAATATGTTCGTCCGTTTACTAGAACGTGCTTCGACTCGACACTAAATTAAATTGGGGTAACTACTTTCAAACTATCGCGGTGCATATAATTAAATATCCGTCATGCTGGGACCATGGTTAGTGCAATCCGATTGAAACGTCAGCAAATAAAATAAAAGTAATGGTACGTTTTGTGTACAAAAAAAAATCAGTTGGGATACCTGAACAATCATTTTCATTTAGATAACTGTTTTGGACAGTTAATAGGCAATTGATAACTATCACCAGCAGTTATATTTTTAACTGTTTCCTTTTTGTTGCAGGGGCCAATGTTAACGCATGCAATAGTATAACAGGAGCGAGCGCATTGCATGTAGCAGTAGAAAGTATAGACTGCCCAAAAGAATTTGAGGAATTGTTAATTTGTTTGCTAGAATATAGGATTGACACAAATGCTACTGCCTTGACCGGGGATACCGCTTTGAATAGAGCTCTATTGTTACATAAGTATGAAATATTTTGTATATTTATGTCCTAAATTCAGGAAAAAATATGGCGCATTACTGAACTTTGCTTTTCTATCGCAATCATTGTAATTCGTCCTTTAGTATGACAAACAAAGGTTATATTTTGGGTGCGCTTTTTTTTCCACATATGCATGTTAATGGTCATTAAAAGCTTGCAAAGACCTTGCGAAGTGGAGAAGAAATAGCCGAAACAGTTTAAGGGGCTACCTGAATTTTTCGGGTTCCAGTGCTGCCCCCATTTAAAATAAATCATTTTAAAAAGAAACTGAGATATCATTTGAAATTTTGTCTTGATCAGATTCTAGATAACCCTTCAAACTATTTTATGAACTACTGTTTACAGTTTAAAGTGAGAATGTGAAGCTTTTCTACGCAAATTAGCCAAGAGTGGCCGTTTTTTGCTAATGTGCGTACAAAAGCTTCACGTTCTCAATTTAAACTGTAAACAGTTCATAAGTTGTTTGAAGGGTATCTAGTGTCTGATCAAGACAATATTTTTAATGATATCTGCGTTTTCTTTCAAATGAGGGCAGCACTGGACTGGACCCCGAAAAATTCAGATAGCCCCTTAAATGATTTGGCTAAAGATTTACAGCCGCCTCTGGGAATGCATTTATGCAAAGGTTTACAATCGGCCGCCGCCCCTCGTTAACCCTCCTTGGGTTAGGAATGCAGTTGAAGCACGAAATGCTTTTGCACGAAATGCCTTTAGTTGCCTCCTACGACATCCACAAGGAGAGATGGAATGGTCCTATTCAATATCTGAAGCCACACGACCATCTATTTGTATAAATTGATAGCCGTGTGAACATATACTACGTACAAATAGTCTATGTAACTCTATGGTGCTATTTATGCAAACTATAACAATAAAGATTATGAAAGTAGTTCACGTTTGTAAGTAATTTGCATGATAATTTCACAGAGATCACGCAGCTGTGTTACTTATAAGACACGGTGCTGACGTGAATGCCTGCGACCTCCATTCGTGCGGTCTCGACAACTTGTCAATAGCGAGCAGGCGCCAGGCGCCCGACCTCGCCTCCATGCTGATAAAAGCCGGACACTGCACTACGATACTAGATCCCACGGTAACACCCAAACCAGGATCGACAACTTACTGGCTCTACCACGTTTCAAGAAATCCACTAGATTTAACCGATCTCTGTAGAATTAAAATAAGAAATTTTTGTAAGAACAAAACCATGTATACCTATATACCACTTCTACCTTTACCAAAGAGCTTAAAAAGGTTCCTGATGATGGAAGACGAAGGAATTTATTTCTAACTATTCTTTATCTTTCTCAAATTTAATCATATACTCTGTACATATGTTATAGAATGAAACAAATATATCGTTAAAAATAATAGTTTTTTATTTAGTAAATTAATACATTGTAGTACAAAGTGTTCAAAGTGAAAGATATAAAAGATCTTGGTTTTAATACCAATAGTAGTGATACATCGAAAACTCTGTGAATATCTCCACAATATGTATACAAAGTCGGACAATACATGGTTCTATGAAATTCTAGTCATCAACTGAGCTAAAAACTGGCTCATTACTTCTAAATATGTAAAACATAATCAGTACATATAGTTAAAATATCTACTAAGTTAAATTCTATTTATATTTATCAGTTTTAAATGCAATTTTTTCAATACAAAATTATATGGATGTATACTCATTTAACTCCTGACGTTCTGAGTTGTTTTTTCATTTAAAACCAAACCAGAAAAATAAAAGCAAACAAGTTACTACATTATATGGCTTTTTTTGGTATTATGTAGTTGTATTGTTTAGACATAATTATTAGGTACTATATTGAAATGATTGTGAAAATTTTTTGGTATATTTATAGCGGCCTTAACTTGCATGCAATAGGATGGCGCAGAAAAAAGAAGGCTTATGCCCAACAGTGGGTACCTGAAAACTGTTGATGATGATAGTGGCCCTCTTTGGAGGTAGGATATTAAAACATTATTTCTACCATAAACTACTTTTTATTTATTAATATTTGGGAGAAAACTAAAGATGATCATAATTTATTAGTTAGTAACTATGTATGGTATACCTACAGTATATTATCAAATAGAAATAAATGATATGAATTGTTTTGTATACTAGAAAAATGGATCGTAAATTACACAGTCACATCCACACAACATATTTATAGTCATATTATTATACAATGCAATAATAGTTTATCAGTACTGACTGTTACAAATTATAACAAAGTACTTTCTTTTGCTCAGTGACAAAAAAACAAAGTATGTTTTAAATTAAATAAAAAGTGACTTTAAGAGCCAGCCATTGGACATTGGAGTAAGTTCAGTCCACAATGTTTAACTAAGTAAGTAGGTACCTACTTCCCAGGACACAATATTTTCATCCCTCTATTAATCCGAATGGTAGCGTTTTGCTTTATGTATTATTATGTAGGTAATTCAATGAATGGACTGAACTTGCTTAAAATTGTATAGCTAGTATTTGAATACAGCCAGATGTAAATCTGTCTAGAAAGGCTTTACTTTCCTTCCAATGTCATTCCATAAAGTGGTTTTAAAGCTTGTTCTACCACAGTGGCAGAGCTTTAAAGTAGTATGTTTATAAAAAGGTTTTAAAGCTGCCCAAATGTGGATTTTGACAGTAAGTTTCAAAAACATACAAGTACTTATGTTTAAACTACGTTATAACTTTAACTACAATATATATATATATATATATATATATATATATATATATATATATATACAAAAAATAACAAATACTCTCATCTAGACATATTAGATACTTCTAAACAGGAATGCTCACTCATTACATTATTACATATCAAGTTTAAACAATTTGATAGAGCAACGAAAAATTTTAAAGTTTTAAAATATAATTTAAAATTTATTGCACAAAATTAAATACAAACATAAATCAACTTAAAATAAGGTAAACTATAAAATATATAAGCATAACACAACAACTTACAATGTAATTTTTAGCATGTGCAAAATATATCACGAAAAATAAACTTTTATTCAAAGACACATAGATATGCTTTTAATTGGATTCTGATGGCACTGCACAATTACCTTTGTTGTCTTTAATGTAGAGAAGGTCAGGGTATGTATTCAGAAGAAAATCTGTTAACTCCGTATTTTTGTTTTCCATTGCCTTATGGAGAATTGTCTCACCATCAACATCTTGTATGGTCACCCTAGCTCCAGATTGTATGAGGAACTTTACTACCTCTAACTTACCTGCAAGAAAATAGAATCTAAAAATAAAGGCTGCACCCAAGCAAACTGAGGTTTCCTGGTAGAGTAAAAAAAATCTACCTATATAATATTCTACTAATACCAGTTACCTTAAGTTTTTCCTCTTTTAGAGTTGTCACAGATAATCTAAATATATAAAAGAAACTGAATGACTGACTGACATATCAACGCACAGCCAAACTGCTGAGTCTAAAGACTCCAAAGGCACATAGGTTCCTTATGAGGTCTAGGGGTGCACTAAGAAAGGATTTTTCAAATTCACCCCCTAAGGGGGTGAAACGGGGGTCCAAAGTTTGTATGGACAAACCGGATTAGTGACCATTTTATTCATAACTTCGCAAGAGCACTTCCGGCGGTAACTAAATGCGCGTTTCAGGATTTTTAAAAATTCATCCCCTAACGGTGTGTAACAGGGGTCCAAAGGTTTTATGGAGAAACAAGATTAGTTTGACCATTTTATTCGAAACTTCGCAAAAGTATAACATGTTACAGGATTTTTTAAAATTCATCCCCTAAGGGGGTGAAACGGGGTCCAAAGTTTGTATGAAGAAAAAGATTAGTTTGACCATTTTATTCGAAACTTCGCAAGAGTACTTCCGGCGGTAAATAAGTGAATACGTATTTTAGGATTTTTCAAAATTCATCCCCTAAGGAGGTGAAACGGACCAGTTTGTGTAGACAAACAAGATTAGTTGGACCATTTTGAAGCGTTCCGTCGCTCTTTCAGTATAACAAATAACAGGAAAGGGAATAAAAACGGGAATGGGAACAGGGAACAGGGAGAGGGGGAGTCCTATAAAAACCATTTTCAACTTCTATGCGACAAAGTCAGGGTTAAAGCTGGTTTTAATTTATAATTTTACCAACAGCAAACATTTAAATAAAAAAAGTAGAATCATTACCTGAAGCAGATGCTTTGTGCAAAGCAGTTGCTTTGCCGGAATTTGTAGGCATGTCAATGATTGCTCCATATTCAAGTAAAGTCTGACAGATGTCAACATGTCCTTTCCTGGCCGCATAATGGAGAGGAGTGTAACCAGAATTATCTGTTGCATTCACAGCTTCTTTAGCATTCTTTGATTTATCAATTAGATATTTCACTCTCTCTATATCTCCATAAAAGGCTAAAAGTGATTAAAGCTTATTAAAACCACATCAAAATAGTATAATAATGTGATTTCAGACATGATAAACATTTAACCAACCTGCATGCCACAATCCTCTTTCCCAATCCATTTCTGATACAGTCTGACATACTGATGCATTGGTGCTGTTCACTGTGCAGTTGGTGTGGTCACAATCATTATGATTCATTTTGATACACAAATACTTAAATGCAAAATACTAAAATATATGATAAAATAGGTGATCATACAATTAAATTTCACGTTGCATGGTCCAAGTGATTTCAGCTTCACCGGTGCTTGAGATAATCTTGTAACCAAGCTGACTTAGTGAGTTAATGGCATCAACAACATTTGTCTTGATAGAAACTCCATTTACAACTACGCCAGACCCTGGAAACTTCTTGCTTAGTGCTTTTATTTCTTCTTGCCCTAAACCAAAGACAGAACAATCATTTGCATGTAAAGAGCCTTTTACTGCAATGTAAACCATTACATCTTCTTCTATCAAAGGAGAAGTTGCTAGGTTGGTTTGTGAAAGTTGTCCACCTTTTGTGTCCATTGTAAATAATAATGTAAAGGTATGTGATTAAAATGAATTAAACCTCGTCGTCTTTAGTGGGGCTCTGGTAGTTGCCCAGGTGCATAGCCTCCTTGTTGAAGTTGGTGTAGTTATCTTGTTCCACAATAATAGAGGGCTCAGGTTCAGAGAATTCTTTTCTCATAGTCCACATATATTCATTGTAGTCCTGCTTAACTGCTGTAGAGCTAGAAGCAACCACTTTGTAACCCAGTACCTGTAACAAATAAGGTGTAAGTAACATGACATCCTTTGACACACTTGTTAATACTATTTATCGAATGAGTCATACAAACCTCTAGAGCGCTAAGGATAACGCAAGGATGTTGTAGGTATACGATGGTGGAATCGTCGCAATAGCCGCCACATGTAAACCTCTTTAACTGCTCAATTTCGCCAGCTAAAATCGACAAGATTTATGGGAGTCGTAAAATAAAACAAACACACAGAAATATCAGTATTTTTTATAAAATTTTATCTAATCACATACAGTTTAAGATACGTAAATACGTTCGTTTTAACGCAATACATAGTATAGAAAAATACTAGAACATGATACAATAGGAGCTACCTTTCAAGCCGGATACCAAAACACGCCAAGGGTTTTTGTGCCCATACGATGCCAGATTACCTCGAATCAAGATGTAGGGCATTGAGTACGGATAATTTCACACCAATAAATTTAGAAATCAATGGTATTTTGTGAAAATCTATAATACTACGAAAGGTAGAGCAAAATAACACTACGTCTACCTAGGTACCAGAACAGATTTCATTCCTTGGACATACATTTATTTCAATAAATTGACATTTGATTTGGCAATGACAAGACAAACTGCTACCGTAAATGTCATTTTGACATTTTGCACTGACATTTTGTTGCCCAATTTACAAAGGCGGCAAAAGAGTTCATCAGGGGACGCATTTTTGAAATCACTTATTACTAATGGTTTACGCGAGCGTTTTCAAACGGGCGCATTTTTAAAATGTTCGTATGCGAAGGATTTGCAACGAGTGGTCTCGACCACTCGTAATTTTGACATTTGTGGCGTAGATGAGCTGGATTCCTACCGTTATCTCTTATAGCAGCACTTAAACTGAACAGTATTGTTTAATGCTACCATTACACCTTTATAGCAGCTCTTAAACAGAATTGTTTTGGTTGACGTCACAAAACCATGCACCTTTTTTTTGTATGGACTATTCCTACCATCACGTCTATTTGACAGCACGAAAACGATTATTGCGCGTCACAAGTGTCAAATAAAGCGATCCTTAAAAAGTTACTTTCCAGTAACTTATAAGGAGGATTTTAGTTGGTTTTCTTGTGAATGTGAATATGTTTTTTCTTTACTTTAGATTTTTACAAAACAGTTAGTAGATAATTGAAGTAACGCTACCATGGGACCTTAATTAATCCTACTTAATACCTTTTATTGGAAATTTGGATTTCAAAAACAAAGTACGATATATTACTTCATTATTTTAGTACAACTTATGTGAAAAATAGTAAGTTATTCCAACCTACGTAACATATTTTTTTGTAAGTAATAACAATGCTAATCCTTGTAAAATATTTATTCACACACGATAACAAATAACAACACATTCTTAAGTATAAGTTATTTACTAAAATTACAACTACATACATTTATACATTTTGTCTTACAGGATTCTTTTGTTACTCTCTGAGAAGTACCATGATGACACCAATTAAAAAATACAAGACAGGATTCACTGGAGCCTATTATTAAATACAAACAAGACTGAGAGAGCCAGAGGATTACAGCCTCCTTTGGAACCTGTGATTGAACCAGTGAAATGGCAGAATGTTGAATTCCAAGCATTTTACAAGGCTAGATCTGTTGCTAGGCTGGTTCGCTTTTTCACCAGAATACCTGAAAGAAAATAATAGTTTAGATTCATGTCGCAATCTACGAATATCAAATACCTACCCATACTTTGTAATAAAATTCTTTGTGCACTACAATCACTGCGTACTTACTAAAACCTAGCCTTTATCTCATTGAGTTAGTCTCGAACTTACTTTATCTGTATTTATTTATGTTATTTATAATAGCACTTGGTGAAGAAGCTGCAAGTTTTAACACATAATAATCTAAATATAAACTTTGAATAGGTATGTAGTTAAAATGTTACATACGACATGGTTATTGATAAAATATATTTATTACATGACACTGTGCTTTTGTACGATGAAGCCCACAATAAAATTAACTTCCAAACACTAGTCGTTACCATCGTATAATAACTGTTTATCACGGCAATTCGGAAAAGCACGATAATATGAAGCGATGGATATATTTTGTCAGGTGGTTGCTCGGCTTCCAGCATTAAAAACATAAAACATTTATGTTTTCACGAATTTACGATTTATTTATAATTTTGAAAACCAGAAGCAGACATCCGTTCAAAACTTTCATTCACAATTTTTTTCGCACTCATTAACATTTTAGCCATCTTTAATGGTCAATATCAAATTAAAATTATGTACATAATCAAATGAAAACAAAGTAAATAACACTAACTTTTAGATATTTACATAAAAATGATAGAAATAATTTTGTTTAACGTAAATAAAAAAACCGGTAAAAATAATAATTTTTTGTGAAGGATTTGAACGTCTTCGCAGTCTCATCACCAAAACAAGCCTGGGACAACAAACGGTTCACCATTTAGGAATAACCATTCATAAAACGTTCAGCATTATGAACGTGATGGTAGGATTTAAAGTTGTCCTGCTTTTGACCTGCGTAATAACTGCACCTCAACTGCCTTGTTTCTGAATGGTTTTATAAGTGTTGGTGGTAGCCTTCCTGTTCTCAAAAGTTTTGTACCCTACATAATTTTTTTTGTTTTTTTTTTTTCAAAAGCCTGTTTTTACTAGCTAATAAGGTATAGGTATTACTCGTCTTGTGTTATTTATAAAAGGTATCGATTTCTTAGTTACAGCTTAAGTATAAAAGCAGTTTTTTTCTGGACATGGTTATTATTTGTGGTCAATTTTGTTACTATTTATTTAATCAAAATTAATTATGATAATAGTAATTTTACCTCAAATATTAACATTATTGCAATTTAAGGAAAATAAAGTACAGTAGACCCCCGGTAGACCGACAAATATTTTGCAGGGCAGTGTCGAACTATCGAATTTGTCGGATTATAGAGTGCTGCCTAAGACCCCCTATAGTCCGATTTTTTTTACAAAAGAGTACGTTGTAATCCGACAAATTACAGATCCAATGATAAGAGTTTTTATATTATATATGTATCACATTTTTCTTTAATTGTCAGTTTTGTGCTTTCGCTTCTGAGCTTGTGACGACATTACTAGGTACGTATACGTAATACACAATGAATAAACAGTAAACAATGAACACCGCTATCCTCATCGCATGTAGTCAAATTCAAACTAAGCAATCAGAATCAAAACAATACCCTACGCATCGAGCACAATAGTGATGGTGCGTACAAGTTGTAACTTGTTCAATCATGCATTAGCGAATATTATCAAAAAATATTCAATACATAATAAATAAAATAGACCATGTCGGATTACAGGGGGTGCCGGATTAGACAGTCGCCGGATTACCAGGGGTCCACTGTAATGTATAAACCAAAACATACTTGAATAAAAAGTATTAATTTCAAAATTCAATAGGTTAAAGATCAATATTGTTACTTAGGCAAAAAATGAAGCCTTTTTTTACGATTTACCTTAAAATTTTATATACTAGGCTAAAAGTATCATGCTCATTATTTAGTATAATTTTCTATAAAATATGTACTGTGTTATTAATGTAATCTAGAAACATAACAATTTTAGACAAGAAAAAGCCTATAAATATTTGGGGAAAGCAACAAAGTTCGATTGTAACCAATGTAAAAATAATGACTATTTTATACTAGTACTTTAGTTTTGTTCATTTTTGTTATCTATACTTCCAAACAATATTATAAATGTGAAAGTAACTCTGTCTGTCTTCCGTCTGTCTGTTATCTCTTCACGCTTCAACCACTGATCCGATTTAGATGAAATTTTATATGAATATAGTTTAAGACCCGGAGCCGGGGAGATCATAGAATAGTTATTATCTCAAAAATAACACTGGTCAACAAGGTTTTTGCCCAGTGATAATGAGTTGTAATATCAAAAAGTACGTGGTGACTATTCATCAACTATAGACGTTTCACAGCTGGCTTAGTTCGATTTTCTGAGTTATGTCATGGTGTGCTTGTTATAATATGTATTGAGTATTAACGACGCGCATACCCACGAACGTGTTTGTTTTATTCAATGGCACATATCTAATGAGTATGATATACAGAAACAAACTTGTGAACAGTATTAAATCTGAATCTACTGAACGTGTAGAGTGTTAAATATGTAGCTAACAAATATTTTGAATACTCGTAGTGTATTTTGTACATAGGGCGCACTATAAGTTTCCGGAACTGGCCACTTACATAAACAATATCTAAAAATTTATTGCAACATTTGAAAATAGAACTCTTTGGCTGTAGAATGCAGTTTGTTTCATCTGACTGTCTTTTGTTTTTACCTTGTGGCGCCATTTAAAAAATTGTGTGTCTGCATCAACATGGATTTGACTCGGGAAAATTTTTGTAGTATGATTTTCTATGATTTTAAGTGTAATTTGACAGCTTAACAGAGCATCGCTCGGCTTAAAACAGCTTTTGGCAATGAAGCACCATGCAAGACAACTGTTTATAGCTGGTTTGCAGAATTCAAGCGTGGTCGTATCAATCTCAGTGACGAATCTCGCGATGGTCGGCCGTCCACCGCTGTGACCAACAAAAACATCGATGCTGTGCGCCGTATGATTGAAACAGACAGGCATGTGACCTACCATGAAATTCGCGCATCCTTAGAAATAGGCATGAGTCAAATACAATTAATCCTACACAAACATTTGGGTGTGAGAAAGCTGTGCTTGCGGTGGATCCCACACAACTTGACCGAGGCTCAAAAAACGGACCGCGTCACTTGGTGCAGTGCCATGCTTACCAGATTCAACGAAGGTGCGTCAAATTTGGTGTGGGACATAGTAACAGGTGACGAAACATGGATTTATTGCTACGATCCCAAAACAAAGCAGCAATCGAGCGTATGGGTCTTTCAAGATGAGCCGAAACCAACCAAAGTGGCGCGCGTGAAAAGTGCATCTAAGCGGATGATTGCTTCTTTTTTTAATAAAGCTGGACACGTGGCTACTGTTGCTTTAGAGAATCGTCGTACAGTGAATAGTGACTGGTACACGACCATTTGTTTGCCGGAAGTTATTGACGAACTCCGTAAAAATAACCGTAAACGCCGTATCATCCTGCACCACGACAATGCTAGTTCTCACACGGCCAGACAGACAAACGACTTTTTGAAGGCGAAAAATGAAGAACTCATGAGTCATCCTGCATACAGTCCCGACCTGGCACCTTGTGACTTTTTTCTGTTCCCAAAAATTAAGAACCAATTACGCGGTCAACGATTTTCATCACCAGAAGAGGCTGTCGAGGAGTATGAAAAACACGTTTCAGAGGTCACCACAAAGGAGTGGCACAAAAGTTTTCAAAACTGTTTTCATCGAATGAAAAAGTGCATAGACGCCAAGGGAGATTATTTTGAAAAACAATAAATTAATTTTGTACCTTTAATAGTATTTTTTCATATTCATTCCGGAAACTTATAGTGCGCCCCACGTATTAAGTGAATTTTTAGTTTATTAATTGAGTTCTACGTGTTTGTTTTTATTTACATCGATTTATATCTAAGTGTTTTATCATTGATCAATTGAAGAAAGAAGAAAGCAAGGCTTGGAAATCCATGGTACCTACATATTTTTACTAATTTTATCGGAAATGTAAGAGTTGAGAACCATGATCACTCTTATGGGTGTAGGAGACTACTACAAAACACTTGTAAAAGATTTGATTAAAGCCTTGTGCGTTATTGGCTGTAAAATGTTTCTCAAAATACATATTCTGGACTCACATTTAAATTTTCTACTTCAATGTATGGGAGATGTTAGTGATGAGCACGCTGAGCGTTTCCGGCAGAATATAGAAGGCATAGAACAGCGTTATCAGGGGAAGTGGAGCCCAGCTATGCTAGCAGACTATTGTTGGACGTTAAGAAGAGAAGCTATAGATCTCGATTAAAGAAGAAAAAGTAGTTCAACTTTACACTTTTAAAATTAATAAATGTGTATTAATAAAAGTAAACATTTAACTGAGCTGCAATTTTTTTTATTGATATCCACAGTAAACCCGAGCTAACTAAGGGATAAAATTATTACCACTGCGAACGTTTTTTAATGTTATCTTAAAATCAGTTGAATTCCTTTCATGGGTTTGCAAAAGTTGTTTTTTTGTTGACCAGTGTAATTCATTGAGGGAATGAAAAGGTGAGTGCAGCGTTGTAAAAGAACTCCTATTTTGCCATACAAGAGTAGATTTTATTACAGGCTAGTAGAAAAAATATATCTTTTATTTCTTGATTGTTGGTATACTCTGGTTTTTAGATAAAATTACAAAAATTTTAAAGGGTCATTATCAGCACTTTGGTGCTTATAAAATTAACGATAATTTAGTATGGAGCCTAAAATAAGTTGACGATGATAGCGATAAATTTCATATGATTAACACAAATTTAATGTAAACGTTTCCTATCAACTCAATTTTGTTACCAATCAGATCAACTTATACGTTACCGTACCAAAAGTATCAAAATTGACGTCATAAAATTGAGAGGATTAGCGATACCCGAGGATTTAAAAATTTCTCTGTTTAGCGTATAACCACGTATAACTCACAAAATTATTGAGTAAATAGCGTAGCGTAAGCAGTCTTATTACAAAAATTGTAATAAATTATTATACTAACCAGTCAAAACGAGTAATAAATTTGAGCACAAATTTTTACCAAATGCAAACTCAACGCTTGCTTTGATTTTACACTGATGTTTGACGAGCAATTTTAATTTATTTTGGCTATGTATTGGAATGAAAATATAGCCTTCTTTAAAATTCACTTCCGTCAAAATATAGTTTCTATCATTGGGAAATAACATTGTAACAAAATTGATATGCAAAATTGAGATTTTTCTGGGACAGCTCAAAAAAATAGACAGTAGTTAAAAATGAGTTTTCATATTGAATAATTGGGGTCGGACATCAAAAAACCCATAGATTGAAATTATTCAATTTCAAGAAAATAATTATTTAATAATTTTGTGGCATTCTAATGGTACATATTATCCTTAATTCTATTGATTGAACTACGCAATAAGCTTATAGAAACATTTTGGTTAATACTTGCACCTGATTATTGGTCTTAAATTAATCTTGATTGATTTATTTAACTTTATTACAAATGTAATAGATGGACTTAAAGCCATAGGCTTTATCTACCAGTCAACCTACTGGTGATGCCGAGATTAAGAAGTCTTTTGAAGGAGGCACAAAATATGGAAGATATATTAATAATATAAGATATAAGAATATATTAATTAAAATAACAATACACAATGTCCTTTTTAATTAAGTACAAATATTTTAAGGGGTTATTCAGTCCATCATTTTGAACAACTTTGCCCAGTAAATATATATCGAAATACAAAAAAAATATATAGGTTCTCATACAGATCGAAGTAGTCACGTGATATCGTTACTATGAAAAATGCAAAATATATATATATATATATATATATGTATATATATATATATATATATATACCAATACGTATACTACATATATATTATTTGTATTCTATCTGATAGTTCTCAAAATGTACACGCACTCTTAAACGCTACTCGAGTACGAGCCTTCTGGATATTGATTGGTAGGGCGTTCCAAAGCTTTGCCGCTTGAACAGCAAACGAACGTTCGAAGAACCCACTCCGGTGAAATGGTATATCGAGACGGAGATTGCTAGAAGAGCAAAGATTTTTGCCATGGGTATCACCAAGAAAAGTGAATTTTGATTTGAGATATGACGGAGTTTTAAAGAATTGAAAAGAGGGTTGTGAGAATATGCAGCTGGCGACGCTGACGAATAAGCAACCACTTTAGTTAAGTACGGTAAGCAGACACATGGTCGTACTTACGAAGGCTATGTATAAATCGAAGACAGTTATATTAAAGTCTGTCGAGTTTATTTAGGAGGTCACAATTCAAGTGCGAGTAACACTCATCCCCATAGCCTAGAATAGGGAGAATAAGAGTTTGAATGAGCATAATTTTTACATTTCTTTATATATTTTTTTTAATTTGTACAAGAATTTTTTTAATTTGTACACGGAGCGCAATCCCTTGGTGATCCTACGAGCAGTCTCAGAAACTTGCACATTCCAGGCGAATTTGGTATCTATTTGTAGGCCCAGGAATCCTACCGTTATCTCTTATAGCAGCACTTAAACTGAACTGTATTGTTTAATGCAACCATGACAACTTTATAGCAGGCCTTAAACAGGATTGTTTTGGTTGACGTCACAAAACCATTCACCTTTTTTTTGTATGGACTATTCCTACCTTCACGTCTATTTGACAGCACGAAAACGATTATTGCGCGTCTCAAGTGTCAAATAAAGCGATCCTTAAAAAGTTACTTTCCAGTAACTTATATTGAGGATTTTAGTTGGTTTTCTTGTGAATGTGAATATGTTTTTTCTTAACTTTAGATTTTTACAAAACAGTTAGTAGATAATTGAAGTAACGCTACCATGGGACCTTAATTAATCCTACTTAATACCTTTTATTGGAAATTTGGATTTCAAAAACAAAGTAAGATATATTACTTCATTATTTTAGTACAACTTATGTGAAAAATAGTAAGTTATTCCAACTTACGTAACATATTTTTTTGTAAGAAATAACAATGCTAATCCTTGTAAAATATTTATTCACACACGAAAACAAATAACAACACATTCTTAAGTATAAGTTATTTATTAAAATTACAACTACATACATTTATACATTTTGTCTTACAGGATTCTTTGGTTACTCTCTGAGAAGTACCATGATGACATCAATTTAAAAAATACAAGACAGTTCGCTTTTTTATTAGAATACCTGAAAAAAAAAATAGTTTAGATTCATGTCGCAATCTAAGAATATCAAATACATACCCATACTTTGTAATGAAATTCTTTGTGCACTACAATCACTGCGTACTTACTAAAACCTAGCCTTAATCTCGTTGAGTTAGTCTCGAACTTACTTTGTCTGTATATATTTATGTTATTTACTCTTAGTGAAGAAGCTACAAGTTTTAACACATAATTATCTAAATATAAACTTTGAATAGGTATGTAGTTAAAATGTTACTTACGACATGGTTATTGATAAAATACATTTATGACAAGACACTGTGCTTTTGTACGATGAAGCCCACAATAAAATTAACTTCCAAACACTAGTCGTTACCATCGTATAATAACTATTTATCACGGCAATTCGAAAAAGCACTATAATATGAAGTGATGGATATATTTTGTCAGGTGGTTGCTCGGCTTCCAGCATTAAAATCATAAAACATTTATGTTGTCACGAATTTACGATTTATTTATAATTTCGAAAACCAGACGCAGACATCCGTTCAAAACTTTCATTCACAATTTTTTTCGCACTTATTAAAATTTTTGCCATCTTTAATGGTCAATATTAAATTAAAATTATGTACTTACATAATCAAATGAAAACAAAGTAAAAAAGAAATGTGGTGTCGTGGGACACCAGGTAGGAACGAAGTTCCTTCGGCTAATGTAGAATCAACACAATTTGCAAAAGAATAATCGTGCTCAAAGGAAGAGAAAGGTATTATACACTACTCGCTTGTGTATACGACTGTCGCGCCTGCGCACGTCTTATTTAACGGTTTTATTTAACGAGGTCATCCTTACGGTTTTACTATCACATTTTTTTCAGTTCGGTCGCGCAGCAAAATCCCTATCTCCTCCAAGCCTGCCGTAAGGAACTTCGTTCCAATAACACTAAATTTAGATATTTAAAAAAATATGATAGAAATAATTTTGTTTAACGTAAATAAAAAAAATGGAGCCGTCACGGGACGCCTGGTAGATGTGAAACATCGACGTTATTTCGTAAAAGTAGTATGCAGAAAAGAACAGATTGTGGTAGGAACTAAAAATGTCAATGAGTACTGTAATAAACAGAGTATACATTATAGGTATCCGAGCTCAGTGGAGCGAAAGAGATGGCTTAACGCCGGATCGAGTGAGAGAGAAACGCACAGTCGATTGCGCGTGGCGACGCGTCGCCACGCCAGAAATCGGTCTCACGTGCGCCTATAGATGTTTCACATCAAAAAAACCGGTAAAAATAATAATTTTTTGTGAAGGATTTGAACGTCTTCGCAGTCTCATCACCGAAACAAGCAAGAGGCAACAAACAGTTCACCATTCAGGAATAACCATTCAAAAAACGTTTAGCATTATGAACGTAATGGTAGGATTTAAAGTTGTCCTGCTTTTGACCTGCTTAAAAACTGCCTTGTTTCTGAATGGTTTTATAAGTGTTGGTGGTAGCCTTCCAGGTCTTTCACGCTGGAACTAAACGGAATGATGATGTTTTCATATAAAACTGGTTGTAAGGAGACATTGTCAATACGACTTAAGATATGTCGGTTGCCGATCAGTATAGCTTGACATTTGTTGGGGTTAACAGTTACTCCAAAGCGCCGAGACCAGTCACCTACCGCCTTCAAATCAGCAATTGAATGTGAAGGAAACCTAATTTTAGACAGGTACAAAATTTTTGAGAACTGCTTAGTTATGTCAAAGAAACCTTTCATGGAGAATCTGTTCCGATTCATGCTGTTTTTTATTTAGGGTGAAATTCTTAGAAAACCATAGACATATTTTCGATGTTTTCTGCGTAAAACAATATTGTTTTTAGCTGACACGACGGTTTCAAAAATACGGTCAAATAGTTTTTTACGCGAGCGGCGAGTTGGAAAATTATACTTTGTGTTTCGGTGAGTTCTTAAATGAAAAAATAGCCCTCCCTCAATTACATTTTTTAGTATTTTTAACTGACTTCATAAATTCATTAGGGTGGGTTATGTACATCGTTTATGCTTTTATATTTATTATTTTATATGTGTCATTTCCGAGAACTCATTACTTTATCGCAATACGCTTCAACGATTTTCATTCCCCATAAAATCTTTTAATACTTAACAAATCCTTAAATCTGTTTACATCAAAATTTAATTTACTCGATTACTTATTATTTACAAACTCAGTCTATCGTTATTTCTTTTCATATTTTATGTATTTTATCGAAATAACGTAA
Organism: Acrobasis suavella; assembly: GCA_943193695.1. Taxonomy (NCBI): domain Eukaryota; kingdom Metazoa; phylum Arthropoda; class Insecta; order Lepidoptera; family Pyralidae; genus Acrobasis; species Acrobasis suavella. The sequence goes on from OW971929.1 coordinate 14,461,899, forward strand.
CATCAAAGTTTTGTTACCCATAATTTTATTCCACGTAAGTTTCAGTATGCAAAATAGTTAAAGCATTTAAAACGAGTGCTAGGAAAGTTCTATCCATAAACTGGGATGATCCGCTATTCGATTTACTAAGAAAAATATAAATTAAAAATCGTGTAATAGTTTTCTGGGAAATGAAATTCGATGTCACAAAAATCTGTATTCTATTAGACACCCGACATTTCCAGCTCTTTCTGTGGATTTCTTGAGGAGATCTTGTAAATTTGAGAGTGTAAAGAACTCGTTTATTCGTCTCAGACTAGCGATTGTCGCTTTTTATCGCAAACTGTATGGCGGCCGCCGCTTGTCTCCCGCTTTCGCCACGCCGTTTGCATGGTACGAGGCACGTAGTTTATGTCAAACGCGGCCCGAACGGACGAGCGGACGCGTCGGCCATATTTTGCTATTCCGTTCGGGAATGCACTTCGATTATGTTTGGGTGTTTGCGTATTGATTTCTGTTTTACACAATCCACTATTTTCCAACAAGTCAAATCAGATACTTTTTTCTAAATGTCAATACAAACATTTTCTATTGGATTGGTATGAAATACAGGCAGATGACGTCATAGTTTCTTGGAGTCAAATAGCGCTCTTATTATTAATAAATGTAAAATCACGTTAAAATCGATATGTTCAAAAACAAGTGACATTATTTTGCGACGTAGGTATTATTTTCATCACAGGATAAAATAATTTATTTTTGACCCAGGAAGGTACCCAAATATGTTTTTCAAAATTTGTAAAAATAAAATTGTATAAGTTGTTAAATAAATTAGCGGGCCGCAATTTGTAATCAGTTAAGAAGCCCTGAATTTATCAATTCTCCGCGAAAAGACTTTACAATATCCAATATCCCAAGGAAAGTTTACATTGGGCAGCCAGCCAGGCGAAAAACCACTACAAAATCTTTCCAATGGTTCTGGTTTCCGTACCCAAAGGGTAAAAACGGGACCCTATTACTAAGACTCCGCTGTCCGTCGGTCTGTCTGTCACCAGGCTGTATCTCATAAACCGTGATAACTACACAGTTGACATTTTCACACATTATGTATTTCTGTTGCGGCAACAACAACAAATACTAAAAACAGAATGCACTTGGCTTGTTATTTCTTCTCCATTTAATAATGTAGATACTTAATCGTTTTATTCATTTTTGGATGGAATGGAAATTAAATAAAAAATGCGTGAGCATTCGGCGTGCTTGAAGACTCTGTTGGAACGTTTTCGTGACGGAAAAATCTTACACTTTTTTTCGCCTAGTTAGAATTGAAAGGGTTCAAAAAGTATTCTTAAGGACACTCGAATACCGGATCGAGGAAAATTATACCTCTTATCATAAATCTTACAATGAACTATTGAAAAAGTATAACATACTTCCTCTGAATTTAAGACGTGAACAATTTGAACAAATGTTCGTGTACAAAACAATTAATGGACTTTGCAAAAAATTTTGTTTAAAATACCTTTCTAAAGTGTTCGCAGAACGAATGTACTATTCACTGTTACACCCGCTCGAACTAAATATGCTGCTAATGCATTCTTTCGTCGTTGTTTGACTGATTATAACCGTAAATTTTCAAGTATAGATATTTTTAGTAATAATATTAATAATATTTCTTTTCTCGGAAATTGATAAAGCATAATAACTAAATACCGTTTTTAAACTAAGTAAAAATAATAACTAGCACCTAATAACAACTTATTATACTATATACCATTGTTAGCTACACGCAATACTTAGCCTCAATATTAATAATATGTTTTCAATGTATGTATAGTTGGAAACTATAGTAACAAATTCACCGATTTCATAGCTATCGGTTTTGATTCGCACTCTCTCTGATTTATTTTCATTAGTAATATAATGTACCCGTATTAGGCACTCAAGGTCTATTATCTAAGATAGTTTTTAAGTATTAACATAAGTACATGACTGTATGTTGCCAAAATAAAATAAAATAAAAATGAAATAAAATAGTTCCCATCCGCCAAGTACGCACTGACCGAAAAGGAACTTTGTTCCAAAAAAAAAATACTATCGAAATAGTAGGTATGATACCTACCCCATGTAAGCTGCCGACGCGACTTCATTGTTTAATGTATGTTTCCGAGCGAGACATGTTGGTTTTAAAAGCCTCTTTTGCCGTAGGTAGGTACACTTTACCTCGCGTTTCGATTCAATGCGTGTGACACATTCTCACAACAAGTGAAGGCGGGTTTTCTGCGAAAAGTTAAAGCGATACGTGCAAATATTGGAATTTAGATGTTTACCTGTAGGTTCGATAGTAACAGAAAAACAGTCGGTATAGGCTTTTCTTTCTAAAACAAAATAACTGCGAGTATACGCCTTGCACCCTATTTTTAAGGATATCCCCCTGAAAATGGGTTAGATTTCTCGACTAAGCTAAATTCAAGACTTAGATTTCTCGAGGCATGGCATGCCATTATGTGCCTAACGCAACGAGCAACATTCGATCTGCAAAATAAATTTTCGATAGGTGAAATTTGCGGTATGTGGAGGGTTTCGGGGGTGAAAAAACGATATAGCTAGTTTCCATTTTTAACGTTAAAGTTATCAATTCGACCCATATGTTTTTTTTAGAATATTTTATTTTATGTTCCCAAGTATGTTACGCATATGATTTTCTTTTTATTTGAAATTTGAAACCATTTAGTAGGTTGAAACCCTACTAAGTTGGTTCCATTATTAATTGACGACCCTCTTTATCTGTGGAGAGAAAGCAGAGCCTTAAGATAGAGTTTTATATTGTACTTAGTTTTTATCTATTATAGTACTTTATTTGTACTTAGTTTTTATCTATTATAGTACTTTATTTGTGTTCATATTTATCTAAATGTAGGGCGCTGGTAGTTTTCATTTTTTAACATAATATTCAGTTGCATTGTCTACAAATTATGCAGGCTACTATTAAAATTGAGTAGCTCTTAGAGTAAGTAGGTAAGTCCTAGCTAACTATGTGTATTGTGTAGAAATGAATGGTTTTAAGATGAATATGTAGTCGTAAACTCGTGACTGAGAAAATGGTGGAATCACTAAATTTATAGGCACCATTGTGGAACAGCCGCAAATACCCAAGTCACGTAGCGTGTGTTTTAAACTAAGTCATGTGGCGTGTGTTTTTCCGGTGCCCAGAATCACCCGGCTTATGGAATTTCATTTTTAAAAACCAAACGTTTAAAGATCGCCATAAAGAGAACCAGTTACGTAGTCTATTAGGGGGATCCGTATCCAAAGGGTAAAAACGGGACCCTATTACTAAGTACGACCTATTACTATAAGTATACGGATAGGAAAACACCTGTGTATGCATGTTTTCTTGATCTGTCCACGGCCTTTGATCAGGTTCAGGTTTATATCATAAATAATGGGATAAACTGTACTCTGAGACAGCCGTACCTGGAGAAGTTATAGAGTTATTTATATAATCATACAAGTTCGAGTGCGGTGTGAGACAGGGGACCTGACCTCTTCTAGGCTCTTCAATTTGTATTCAAACCAGCTGATTGAAGAGCTCAGCAGGACCAGGGTAGGGTGCTCCATAGATGGAAGGTGTGCAAACAATATCAGTTTTGCCGATGACATGGTTCTGCTAAGCCCGTCAATTAGCGCCATCAGGCAACTTGTCACAATATGTGAAAAGTACAGTCATGATTTTTAAAAATAGTCACATTATTCTGCTATAATATTTAATTATGGCAATGTTGAATTATTTAAAAAAGTGGCCCCGTCTTATAAAAATAATAAACGAATGACTTTGACATGATGACATTGACACATGAAGTATTATCATCGCCGTATTTAAAAAAAGTACATATATATCCGGTGTAATGGCGGAGGCGATGATAGACACTTTTGGTGGGAGCTGGTCGCATTCTGATCGCAGCGCTAAAGGTGGACACATGAGGAGTAGGGACTATAAGGGGACACGACTATGAATTCATCACAGTACGCAGAGTCCCACGGTCTTAGATACGGACAAAAGCGTGATAATGCAATTCAAAGACGGCACGACGTACTACGTTGATCACATCTGTTGGAATATCTGTTCTGTTTGGGCTAAATTAAAATACTATTTAACTGGTGAAGTATGAAATTATATTGTTTTAACTTTTACTTGGAAGAATGTATGTCTGACTCACTATCCACAATGCAAGAGAGAAGAAAGATGACATAAGTGGGTGTTGCAAGCACTAAAAGTATTAATAGCTTATAGTTCAAAAATAAAGATTGATTTTTGCAAGTAAAATAATATAAATCAACACGTCCTCTCAAAAATTAATCTCATTTACAATAACAAGTCCCTAAACAGAGCATACATAACTTCCAAGTTTATCTGGGGAATAACAAAATAATGATCCAACATTTGTTGCGAGGATTAGGAAAAACCCAGTAAAACCTAACCAGATCATTTCATTCATTAAATTAGTTTCATAAACCAATTTCATTAATCAGTATATCATTTCCAAAATGTCACTAACATATCTATCTATATAATTTATCAATAACAAAATCAAAAGAATATGTACTTAATTAATACATTATTGTGAACCCATGTTCTCCACCTCATCGCAGGTAATGGTTTCGTATTTGTCAGTACATCTGCCAGTAGTTGACCTGTGGGAATGTAATTTTCATTTTATTACATTTTCTTAGTCAGTGTACCTGTCAGTTGTTGACCTGTGAGAATATATATATTTTTTATTTTATTACATTTTATTAACATTCTCTCTGAAATTAAAAATTGATGTCGATGTTGTTTTGCCCGGTTATGATTAATCGAATTATTTGCAATGCTTTTACATACATTGTTAGTCTTCATAATATATTATAATAGGTGTATTGACATCAATATGTATACTTTTGGCTAAAGATTGAAGCCACCGGGCTTCCCTTATAGCTTCGTACAATGCTATGTTCTAGCAACAGACAGTTGTTTCTTTGTACTAAAGGGTATTGAACATTGCTCAAACAACTTAGAGAGAAATCCTCGTTGTACATTTTCTGTTATTTTTGTCATTTTCACCCGAATAAGAATCAATATTAGTATACTGTATAGTCACATCTTTCACAACTTAATTTTAAATCCACTGTGCTTTTTATGTTAAATATTATTTGTGTACCTGCTTAGTATATTAACACTTATACTTTCAGGTTTAGTTCACAGCATTACATACATCAGACAACCTATAACAGTACGACATGCAGCATTATATTTTTCCTTAGAATTCTTAATGAGAAATCCTGCATAATAAATTTTGTTAGAACTACACTTTGATCTAACATTATTTCATTAACTATCATATCAAGTAATTTTAATACCAAGAAGAAAATTATATCTTTTATCTTTCATCTTAATTTCTTTTTTTTTATCGGCACTTACTATGACCAAATCGTCTACATATAATACTACTCATAAAGTAACATGAATATACTTATACATCTATCAACTGATTAATTCTGAAAGCATCTTTTTTTTAAGTGACCGCTCAGAAACTTGCAACTAGCAGCATGCTTCCACACATATGCTTTATATATACATATGCTTAATAATTATCAGGTTTATAAGGCATACTTGATTTTAGATCTGTCAGTAAATGATTATCAGATTTATAGAGATTATCTGATTTTAGATCTGACAGTTTTATCAGATTTATAGAGCTTATCTGATTTTAGATCTGACAGTTTTATCAGATTTGTAGAGTTTTTATGATTTTAGGTCTGACAGTTTTATCAGATTTATAGAGTTATCTGATTTTAGATCTGCCAGTTTTATCAGATTTTTTTTTATTATTTTCTTTATAGAGCTTATCTAATTTAAGCTCTTATATTTTTATCTGACAGTCTTATCAGTTTTTTTTTATGTATTTTTTTTTTCAGTCATCAGTTTCTTTTTAACTTTTTCATTTATTAATTTTTTTTATATAGCTTGTCTGATTTTTAATCTGTCGGTTAATAATTATCAGATTTTTTTAGAGCTCGTCTGATTTTTAATCTGTCAGTTAATAACTATCAGATATTGTCTATTTTTTTATAGAGTTTATCTGATTTTTAATCTGTCAGTTAATAATTATCAGATTTCTTTAATTTTTTTTATGAAGCTTATCTGATTTTCAATCTGTCAGTTAATAACCTTTCATAATTCGGTAGAAGAGGAAACTATCAAATAACAGAAAAAAGAATGAAATTTTCGAAAAACGGTTTCTTGTTAGTGTTATTTGTTATTGTCCAAAAAACAACTTTATCAAATAGCCTATTTGGATTCCAAACTTAATACCCGTTTGGTTTATATCATACAAGAATAGCTTTCTTTGACTTTACATAGAATTTTGTTTTAAGAACTCGTTTTATCGTGCACATAAACCATTTAACCAAAATACCTTCAAATATATAAATTATGTTTTTTTTTAATGTACCGCATTTCAAATAGTGGTTTAGGTGATTTAGTTTGAACTAAGTAAACAGCAGTTAAAACCGTCTTTCTTCAAAACACTTATTCTAGACTTGCACCGTTAACCATACAACAAGATTTCTTAGCAATAGTTCTTACTATTTTTTTAAACACCATTTGGAACTAATTTGTGGTAAGTACTATTCCCGTTTAAACGCAATAAATTTTCATTTCGGTGGATACAAATTCCCCACCGTTATCACAATAGAAATAAACTATTTTTTTAATTTAATTAGCTTTGCTTTTAGCAACAAAATCTTAAAAGTAGTAGAGTAGGGAAAACTTCCGACTTATTAGTAAATAGATATGTAACACACAGTATAAATTAATCAACAAACAAAATAAAATAATTCTTGTTGATTGTAAAAAGGATTGATTGGGCTACACACATCTAAATGTACAACATATAATGCCAAGCCTCACATATATTATCACTCGGTACCACTTTGTTGATTTGATCATGTCATATCTACCGTTTTATACTTTATCAACTTTAAAAAAAAATATCTTTACTTACGTGGCCTAGGTGCTGATGGCATATATCAATTTTATTAGAACCTAACAGGTATACATTTCAAAACGGGGTGGCACACATTCTTAGATACCACAAAATCTAAAACAATGAAATTGTTTATTGACGTACCGTTCATTATTATTTTACCGTCTCTAAGTATTCCGGTGTCTCGTCTGCCGGCCTGTTGCATCTTTGAGACCGATAGCAAACTGTATGGTGCCTTAGGGGCAGAAAAACACGCCTTCTAGTGTTCCTCCAATGTTGCTCGTGTTGCTGGTAACATGAAATATTTCCTGTTGATGTCTGCATGTTGCTGGTAACATGGAATATTTCCTTTTTGGTGTCTGAAAAAATTCACAGTGTTTAGCAACTGAAATATTTTAAGGAATGTAAAGAAAATACTTCTCTGTTGGTTATGTGTTCCAATACACCAAAAACCAATAAAAATGCATCTCGACTACTTGAACTGTTTTTGTTCTTTCCGTAGTTTTCTGCTGATTCATTCTTTCAAATAGTAACTATCGTTTTCCACATGTCCTCTCCGTTTACAATGATGACACTTTACAAAGGACTTTTTATTATCATTTGGAAGGTAGTTATTCGCCGTTATTCGTTGTTAAGCCCAACAATTTATTCCATAACGCCAACTGGGTTGCGATACTCTTGCGCTTGTGAACAGTTTCCAAACTGCACAAAATAACCTTCGCCGCAAAATGTTTTTTCGCAACTTGCATAATTGGGTTACTATCAATCACATCTAACACATTTAATTCATTTAGTAACTCTTGAGATACAGGTTTTTTCAAAAGTTTCATTTTCACCTAAAATGGTTTTACATTTGGTTGGATTTTTACGAACAGATATTTTTCTTAATTAGATGTTTAAAATGATTTATGCGTAGGCTGGGGTCATAAACTGTTGGAATATCTGTTCTGTTTGGGCTAAATTAAAATACTATTTAACTGGTGAAGTATGAAATTATATTGTTTTAACTTTTACTTGGAAGAATGTATGTCTGACTCACTATCCACAATGCAAGGGAGAAGAAAGATGACATAAGTGGGTGTTGCCAGCACTAAAAGTATTACCAGCTTATAGTTCAAAAATAAAGATTGATTTTTGCAAGTAAAATAATAAAAATCAACAACATCAGATCTGAGTCAAACACCTAGGACATTGGGTCACCGCATTCCTCAATGATGACAAGGACATACATAGATCGGGAGCATAGGTCGCTGGCAGTTCGTCGTAGTACTCGTATGTTGATAGGCAGGTTTGCCGGGTGTAGGTACTAAGTGTTGAAGTAACCATATTCAAGGCTTATTGCCAATCTTTTGCACCTGCAGCTTGTGGGTCAAATATTCTAAAAGAGTATTTAGGTGAGGTTTGATGGGACGTCCACGACGCTGTAGTGCTTCGGGTATGTTAGCGGAAGCGCGTATTGACGATGATAATTATCATATTCGTTTGCGCATTATAATGCGCAAACGAATCGTATCCCAGTGGCGGCGGGTGCGTGGCAGCTCCCACAGTCTGCTGCAAACTGTAGTGGGTCGGTTCGATGGCCATATTAAAACACTGGGTAGCTTCTCATGTGCTGCCATCAATTGAAACTGCAAAAGCCTGATTGTAGGCCTTTAAATCACGTCTTTCTAACATAGCTTGAAGGTTCAATATTACTAACATATTATGGAGAAATCTGAGAAAAAATGTATTATTACTTATTATACTATTAGACTCCGCTATCCGTCCGTCCGTCCATCTGTCTGTCTGTCTGTCACGCTGTATCTCATGACCCGTGAAAGCTAGACTAAAATAAATATTTAAGGGGGGCTCCTACACAACAAACGTGATTTTTTGCCTTCGTGCGCCAGTCTGACTCGCACTTTGCCGGTTATTTAGATATTGTATATTCTAAATCTTTGATTTAGGTTGATATGTACTACCTATTGTACTTCACAATGTCACGTTGTCTATAAGAGGCAAAGATTTAGAGATGTGAGGCCTCTAACAGACAACGTTGTAAAGTGGCAATCTTCTGAAGGGAAAATTTGATTTAATTTTGAGCTTTCGATATGAGAAGAAGAATTAAACGTTGGACGTTGATATTTTCTTCTGTGGAATATCTTTATATGTTTTACCTACTTAATAACATAACTTTTCTCTCATTTAAAAGCTTTCTACATATTCACGAAAATGTTGAGTAGGTTACTAGGTACCTACAAAGTATTTTGTGTTCAAGATGTAGGTAGAGAGTTGGTCAGATATCTACCTGGAAAACTGTGGGATCTTGCTTCATATGAGGCGATTCTGTCCCATGTCCGGTTTCACTTGCGAATTGCAAGTCGTGCAACGCATGCATTACCTCTATCTACAAGAATTTTTTAGCTACTTAGGTACTGACGATTTCGTATTTTCCCCTTTTACACAGAAGTGTTCTCATTCGAAGACGTATAAATAGAAATCAGTATAACGTGAAGCAAAGTTTTGGGCTTTCGAGAGCTTTTATTGTAATTGCCAGAACACTCGAGCGGCTCGAGTCGGAAAGTTTTTTCATGCTCGCTCAGGCTTTTAGTTCTTAATTTCAAGACTCAACAGAACAACAGGACTCAGCGATAGAAATAGATAAAAAAATATTTGAAGGTTAAAAAAACAATACAAAAATTAAGAACTTACTGATACTTACACATTTTAATATCATCAATAGCCATCGATGTCCCAGTGCCCAGTATTGGGCAAAGGCCTCCCTCTCACTTTTCCATGACTCTCGATTTTGGGCTATTGGTTGCCAGTTTTTATTGTATTTATTAAGGTCATCACACCAACGTGTCCGAAGGCGGCCTCGTTGGCGCTTGCCATTTGGGATCCAATTAGGTATATGAGTTGCGGAATTTGCTACATATGTTTATAATATGTTTGGTGTTCGTAGTAGGTCGTTACTTTTGGTAAATAGTAGTCTAGATTTAAACAATAGATATTTATTTTGTGTGATATCACTTTAAATTCGTACTGTTAGATATACAACACTTTTCATCCGCAGTTATTAAACTTATAATAATTGTAAGCGACAAGTGCAAGCGAAATATCTTTTCAATTGGAAAAGCTGGCAAAATGGTTTGATTGTCAGGAGAATTAAACTAGTCAGTTTCATAAAAATTTACAAATGAAAATTCGACATATTTTCGTTTCGTTTTTCCACTTAGTTTGTGGCACTGAGCGGAAAAACAGCGACAATTTGGCAGACAGAGTATTTTTGCAAACAGAGCCTAGAGCCGCAATTGTAAAAGGCTACTTTTATCATGATTTTGGGGAAGAAAGTGGAACAAGAAATCAATATATTGATGGCTTGCTAGCCACACCGCCTATATACATGATTCGCATTTTCGTCCATTCCCTTGATCGGCAACTACGATCTGCGCGGAAAGATAAGCAGCTGGTGGTACATTATAAGATTTTTAATTTTCCCCAAATCTTTTCTTCCCAAATTTTTAGAGTTAGTCTTTTCCATGAAACTGAATTACTTTCCATAGAAACAATTAATGCAAAACAAAAAAAATATATAAGGCTTCCAATACAAATCAGCGCTCGGCCAAACAGATTATGTATGGGAGGACGAATTATTTTTATCGATTTTTAATAACCGGTTTTATTGAAAGTTGTTTTTTTTTGTTTTTATTTATTTATAAGACTTTATTGATCCACAATTAAAAATTGTTTACAATTAGCGGACTTAAAAGCGTTCTCTCCCTGTCAACCATATATGTTATTTACATAGGTGTATGGTTGACATATGTTTTTCGTGTGAGGAAGTGGCCAACACTGCAGTGATGTGCACAAATATTTTTGGCAGAGTAGGCACAAATCTTACCTAAATTACGAGAACAGCTGCATATCAAGCAAAATACATTTTCGCAAGTATCCGATATTATTTAAGGGTTGCAAAGGGTAGATAAATTCTATTTGTCTGTATTATATGCACGCAACACTGGTGTCAGATTTTTAATGCTGCCTAAAGGCATCTGACATAGCTTGATGACTGCCATACGAATATGACACCCGGGACAAAAGTGAGGGGCTCGAAAATGTTGTATGCCACTTTTGGACGGTGTCGTTTTACTTGCGAAAGCGTGAGTAATGCGCACTTACCCCAGACCACCGAGCTCCTAAAGAAAGTAGTTTAGTATCATGGACTGAACTTGCTCCAATAATTTGCCTGGTGGGTAAAAAGTCAGCCTGTATTTTTAAATAATTTTGGAGGAAAACTACTACAGCGTAAAAATATAAATCAATATCTTAAAACTTTGCAACAGCTGTACGTCAGTTATGTGCGTTACATTGGATAGGTGGGTTCGCAATATCACGTTAGTGATGGACATGGATGTGATATGAGAGTCAGCAATGAAATTTGTGATATTTTTTTTTGCTGACGATGATGTATGTTTGTGTGTATGTGTGTTTAATTGTTTGGCACGCTCTGCAGCCCGAACAGTTCTATGGATTTTAGCTTGAGAGGTGTCGTTAATTTGTATTTACTGTGAGTGTGACACTGGGTATATCAAACGAAAATAATAATAATAAAAAAAAAACACAGAATAAAAAAGGCAGTCGGCTTTTTAGTTCTGTAATAATTACTTGTTAAATAATTTAGGAGGAAAACTACAACACCGTACAAATATAAATGAATCTCTTAAACCTTTGCAACATCTGTACGTCAGTTATGTGCGTTACATTGGTTGGGTGGGTTCGCAATATCACGTTAGCGATGGATATGGATGTGTTAAGAGAGTCAGCAACAAAATTTGTGATCAATTTTTTTGCTGACGATGATGTATGTTTGTATGTATATATGTTTAATTGTTTGGCACGCTCTGCAGCCTGAACGGCTCGATGGATTTTAACTTAAGAGGTGTCGTTAGATACATATTTACTGTGAGAGTGGCATTGGGTATATCAAAAGACAATAATAATAAAAAACACAAAATAAAAAAGGCAGTCGGGTTTTTTGTTCTGTAATAATTACTTGTTAAATAATTTAAGAGGAAAACTACAACAGCGTACAAATATAAATCAATCTCTTAAACCTTTGCAACAGCTGTACGTCAGTTATGTGCGTTACATTGGTTGGGTGGGTTCGCAATATCACGTTAGCGATGGATATGGATGTGTTAAGAGAGACAGCAACGAAATTTGAGATAAATGTTTTTGGTGATGATATTTTTTGATCAACAGACATCCATTCAACAAAGACTAGATTATAGGCCAAAAAAATTGTTCGTGGCACCCTAGACCGTGGGATTGTTACGAACGAACTGGTTGGAGTGTATGGGAAGCGCTACTAGACTTTAGATGACTGAAAGAAGCTACAATAAAGGCAACTCCACAAATGTTATCGGAATATATTAAAAAAGAACAATAGGCACTATAGTCATTGCCAATATTGCCAGGTGTCCTATTTTCAACACCTAGCTCATGCTCGAATACCCTGTGTGCTTTACGTATTCGTAGAAAGCGAGTTTATTTCTGGCACAAAACTCACCCTGGTTCTTGGTTTCGTTCTTGAATGATTTTATTATGGACGTAACGTAAACAGCAACTTTTTAGCTCCGCAAACAATTTTGTTTTTATTAGGTGTTTACATAATTACTTTCAATACATACATTTTTTTTTAAATTTCCAATAAACTGGTGCTTAAACTGAAGATAGATCAAAGGTACAGTTAGATTTTTACGTATCATATAAAATCAAATAAAAAATACACAATCATTTATTTAACAAGATAACTAATACACTATATAATTCTGTACTTAGGTACCTATATTGTAATGTGGCGCAAGTTTTTTACGAAATATTCATTTAGATTATAGTACCCCGCTTGGTACAGTTTTGCACGGGTATTCTATGCTAAAATCCAACTCTCTGTCTAACTATAGGTACAGGGTAGACTCAAAAACGATTGAGAAAATGTGAAGAGGTTTTCATAAAATGTAGAGTCTTTCTTCTGAAAGTTGAATTGACCCAAGACAAGTCTTCTTTTGTACCAACATAATCCTTCTGCGCAATTTATAAAATTCGATCAAGAGAATATGGGTGTTAAACTCGGAATGCTTTTATATAGGCCATAGTCTTACAACCTCATTTAATAACATACTTATATACTTAAACATATACTTATAGGGACAAGATTGAGCTAGACCCAAATTAAGTTTGAGACTAGTGTTATGGGATACTTACTCAACGATACTACATTTTATAACAAATACATAAATAGATAAACATCCAAGACCCAGGACAATATGAAAAAGGCCATTTGCCCACTTGCCCTAACCGTTAATCGAACATGGGACCTCTGGGTAGCGGACTAGCATGGTGGCCACTACGCCACGGAGGTCGTCATTATGTATACCTCTTTGTCTTAGAATTTTAAGCATTAACCTGCCCGATTGAAATAACTAAATAACCCTCTGAATCACTGCGGTAGGTAAACGTTCTATTAAAACATAAATGTTTTCGACAGATAAATAAGTGGAATGATATGGGTTTATAGTCCATTTGTTTAGGTATTTAAAAGAATGTAAACAATCTTGACATGTCTTTTTATTGAAATATACACTTTATAAATCAATACCTTCGCAAATTACAAATTATTTATTTTAAAAATTATAAATTACACATTTAATTTGTAATTTGCTAAGGTATTGATTTATAAAGTGTATATTTTAATAAAAATACATGTCACTTTCTTTTAAATACCTAAACAAACGCACTTTAGGATTAGGTACCTACTTACTTAGTTTATTTACGTACTTATACCTGGTTCTACATACATACCTAAAAAACTGAATTTCTGCATATTCACCCATTTAAAAAGATGGTGTCTAGTGCGTAGGTCGCATAGTTTATGAGAAGTTATAACAACGTACACGTTACCCTTTGAAAGGAAATATATTTTTAGCAAGTATTTTAGGTATAAAAATTCATACGTACGTACGACGGCATATATACAAAGTGGAAGGGACATACCCGTAATAAATTAAACCATGGGCTATATTACATCACTATAATATAATGAAATTAAAATAAAGGTCAAAAATTTTAGAAAAAAAATAATTAAAAAGGTGTACTGTCACCCAGGCAATTTGTATGGGAATGTCGAATTTTTATTTTATTTTTTACTGTTATTTTATAATCATTCAACTATAGTGATGTAGTATAGCCCGTGGTTCGATTTATTACGGGTATGTCCCTTTTATGTCTTTTCCACGTTGTATACCGTAGGTGTAGGTATATGTACGTATCTAAGTATACTAAATACCTTCCTACATTCACATATTTGTATTGCTGACAAAGGTTCTTTGAAAGGGGTTTGACGGGACAAAACGGGGCCTATATATTTAGCCCGCTTATTTTTTCTTTATTTTTATTAATGTTTGGCCTTTGATCAGTACCTGCACCTTTGGCATGTGATTCTTAAGTTAAGAAGATTCACTATCACAAACTTTCCCCTTCTAATAATCGACCTCTCTAGCACAAGACTTACATAGATTTCTTGAGGCATACGGCAAGCTATGCTTTATATTAATTCTGTGGTCATACCTTCAGAAATTTAAGGCATACCCTAAAAAAGCAAATCCCTAGTCCATATTTTGATTTCAATAATTAAAAAAAGTTTTACAATTGCTGACGAAGAAACACCACATTAAACATTTAACAAAATTCTGAATTTGTATCTACTAGGTACCTAGTACCGGTTAGGTTCGGAGAGTTTTAATGTAACGTGTATTCGCAGTTTTTTTCTTTTAGAAATAAAAGCCGAAAAAGTTTTTATTACTTATTTATTACATTATATACTGTTATGAAAAAGACAGGGAAATAAAATTATTGCTTTAATTTCTTTTGGTTTTTGTTGCCCTTCAATTTGCGCCGTTTCACGGAAATTAATTTCTATATGTTTTACGGACGTTTATTTGTTTTCCGTATTTAATGACGATGTTAGAGTGGAAAGAAACGCAAAGTAAGATAATGTATCTTGATGCTTGAATGTTTTAAGTAAGTACTTACTTTTCAGAGGTCCGAAGTCCCTAGATTAAACTTTTATATAGATCTAGTTTCGGTAAGTGAGAAATTTTACTGATTTCATTTATCAAAAAACATAATCTATACATATAATAAAACAGAAAAAAAAATTGGCTAATAATGGTCTGAAAACTAATACTAATTCTATTTAGTCCGTCAGTTATTTTATATCATCAAGTAACTAGCGGTAGGTGCCTAAATTGAATTTTTATATTTTATATATAACATTTTCCCCGGTTTGTTATTGTTGTCGGATATGTGATATCGGTTCGACAGCAGCGTTGTTGTTAGAAAATAAATTCATGTCGAAATTTCTGAACTAAGCACTGTACTTAGTACTTACAGGTTTTGTATGAAGAAAAAGTAGTTTTTTTTAGATCTCTTGGATTCAGTATGGCCTTAGATGTCTGGGTCAGTAATTATCGTACGTTACATATATATGATATGGGCCAAGTGATAAATTGGCACATTTTTCATAATGCCCGGGCATTATAAATAATAACAAGCTACTTTGGGCAACAATTTCAACATCTTTAATTATCACATTGCTTAGACATTATGATTATTGTCATGTGGTTTCCGGGCAACTGATAATACAAAGATACATTGCATGGGGAGGTTCACCTACAGTTGATTTTTCTGAGGTCTATCGACCAAGAGACGCAAGTGACTAATTTGGCTATACCGAATTATGTATAGGTCATGTAAATTGGTTATGTTGCGGCATACACATAATTAAACCTGGGTGTTCTACATGACTTTGAAAGAACGAGTCTATTGTTGGCTGCTATTCTGTCCTATAGATGATGAAGCATTATAATAATAATGCCCGGACTGTTTGATTATTTTAATAGTTTTAGAAAGAGGTTTGTCAAGATCGTAGCAAGTGGAGGTCTATAGTTTCTGCCTACCCCTGTGGAAAACAGGCGTGATATTATGTATATATGTATTTAATAGTTTTATCACACAGCCCTCTCATTTTGGGCATTTTACAAACTGAGCGGGCATTTATTATAATGTCTTATTCACTCCGTCCATAATATATATGTCGCGGAAGCCAAGTAAACGAAAGGCAGAGCAGGGTGGGATCAGCATCTGACATCCTGAGTGACGTGATCTACCCACTGAGTTACTCACAGAACGAGAACAGACTGTAATGTCAGGATGAAAACTCACTTACAGTCACGTCACCTTACTGATGCCGCTGCATAGGAGACCTTATAAAAATGTGACGACAGATAGCGCCCCCACCTCGCGCTGATCCATGAATTCCAACCACGTTAGTTGAATTCTCTGGCCCACACATATTCTGTGTCCACCTGGGCTTATCGTCCAACTGAAAATAAACTGTCATTGTAATTGTATTATTTTAAACATTCTGGTCCGGCAGACGCCCTTCAGAATTTTCAGAGAAACTAGCCCGGTCTTATTCTTTTGACCCTGTAGTATTATTTTAAAGGTTCTGGTCCGGCAGACGCCCTTCAGAACTTGTATAGCTAGACCGGATGTCTCCCTTTAGCTTAATTGTTTGTACAGCAATACCAATTAAGATCCTCAGCTCTATGAAAATCGGCTTGTACCACTATATTGGATCTAAATGAACTAGCATAGCACTAAGATTATAAGCAGAAATAGTGTCAGAGTTAGTGGCATGAAAGCCATTAGATTCTGCAGTCAAGTAATTGAATCATCTTGTTTTAGTTTCAAAGCTAGGTAAAGACCTAATATCATCATCGATTCCATGAACATCCATAGATTGATCCGCCGACACGTCATCCTCGGAGCGATTTTCGGCTATATCTATGAATGCAGATAGGCCATGGGATATCTTAAATTTTTGTGAGAATATTAAAAATCATATTTGACCCGTTAGATATCTCAATTTGTATCCAGTACAGCAGTGATGTTTGGTGGTTTTTTTCGAATTCAACAAATACGTAATCACCAACTAAAAATTGTCGTACTTTGGCTTTGCCTTTGTTAAACTCAAGAGAATCAGCGTGAGCTAATTTATTCAATTTGTCAGAGGCGCTTCTTCTCATTCATTCAATGTCTAGTCTGTCTGTTTTGTTGCTGTCTGAAGACGTTCATAGTTTTGAAAGTCTTAAGTTGTCGGCTATTCTATTTCTTTAAGTTTCGTTCTGCTAAAAATAAGAGTGATTGCGTCTCTACTACTTTAGACAGTTTATTAATCACTGTCAATTATTAGGAGACAACATTTGCTATCACTATACGCTCTAAATCAATCCAATGTAGATACTTAAAATAAAATTAAATGTTACCCATTGCTTTGTAATTTACTACTAGGTATCTACAGCTTAAACTTAATTCAATCAATTTATTACCCAAGATTACCGAGACCCTGTACCATTGAGTTACATTTTTTTTCGAAAGAGAATGATTTGAACTTTGTTAAATTTACTCCGATTGCACGTCTGGTGTCGCATTCGTGGCCCATGGCTATCATAATAGTTCCAATTTTATGAACTCCTCTTTGGGAATCCCGAGTCAAACGGTGACTATAATCTGTGCTACTAGGCAAGATCCGACTGTACTACCCAATACTACCACCTAACGCTTGCCCACGGATTTCTCATGGAGATGACACCGTTTTCTATTAGGCTACGGCTATGATAAACTGGTACAGTCTCCGATCCCCGAATAGATCAAGTTTTAATCATCAATATAATCTTCCTCTACAATCTCAATAGGTAATTGGCCCTTAGGTATCTTTTCGATACGTTTATTAACCTATGACCTCAAAATATCAGTCTCTATCGGGAACAGACTTATCGAAAATTATAAAATTACTTTATTTATCACGATATCTAAAAAGTGCAGTTATTAATTTATATTAAGTCATAAGAGATCATTAAGTCATATCAACAAAAATAAACTTGTACAGTCCATTTACAGTGATTCTGTACTATACTATAGCTATCGTGATAAGAATATTGTTTACGCGTTTATATCCTGTTTGCTTATCGGATTACAACGTGATTGTAAGATCTTGTCAAAAAGTAAATTATCAAAATTTTTACTCTTGAACTATCTAGATTCTAATTGACTCAAGTAACAAAGATTTTACTTAAAAAAAAAAAAACTATAGTAAATGACAAGTTAATTTTAAAATTCATGTCATCACTATAATAATCATCGTTGTAGACTTGCCGTCGTTGGCGTCACAACCTTATCATCAACATTACCCGTCATCAATGATGATCTTGTCATCATCACCGCGTTTTTATAATTAACATCATCGCCCTCTTCATTATCAATAGCATCACCCTCATCATCATCACTTCGTCATTAATGATGAAAAAGACATCATCATCACTAACTTTATTAGATTCCATCACCTCTTGTCATCATAATTATCAGCCACCTTAAGTCCAATATTGAGCAAAGGCGAGGAGAGGTTATATCTTCTGACTTTACAAATCATGGAGTACCTAACAATTATATTATCATTTTTGACCGGTATTCACACGTCACAGTACTACATTGCAAGTTAATAAATTCTCAATACTGAAAATCGACTCGCATTTGCTAGGGATAGTAACTGGCGCCAGTACTGGCACCAATCGATAGCGAATCACGCCACCAAAGAGACTATAACTTCTTATTGTCTTTGGAGGCAATACAACCGATACATTAGCTCACTAAGCCTAGCAAATGTTAAACACTCGTAAAACCTTCGTAAAACCTAGCGTACCTAACACCAATTTACTGCTTGAATAGTGGTCAAAAGACAAATTCACAAAGCTATAAGTTTAAAAGCCGACGGATTTTTAATTAACTTTGTTCTAAAATAGTAAAAAAAAAAAAACTCACCAGATTATAGTAGCGATCTAGTAGACAAGCCATGTGCCGTGAGCACAGACACACATACACGAGATCCGCTCGCGTTTTCACTTCATTTCACAAAGAATATCCAGCACCTGCTGCGTACTGCTGCTAGCTCCCATCTGGCCACAACACTTAGGGTCCAGCTACTTGGCACATTGTGATCCACTTGTTAATACTTTAAAATCTTACCTCGACAAGAAACAACGGTATTGGCATCCCTCTGAACAAAGAGCGAACTATGCCACAAATAGCATTCAACAGGATCTTCATACAATGTGCGCTCCAAATCCAAATTACTTTTTTAATATGAACAAATAACACTAATTGAGCTAGCCCCAAAGTAAGTTCGAGACTTGTGTTATGGGATACTAACTCAACGATACTGTGAGCTCCAGGTCCAAATTCTACCTCTAATGTGAGCTGCAGATCCACATCCTAACTTCTGATGTGAGCTGCAGGTCAAAATCTTACCTCTGATTTGAGCTACAAGTCCAGATCTCACTTCTGATGTCGCGGAAGCCAAGTAAACGAAAGGCAGAGCAGGGTGGGATCAGCATCTGACATCCTGAGTGACGTGATCTACCCACTGAGTTACTCACAGAACGAGAACAAACTGTAATGTCAGGATGAAAACTCACTTACAGTCACGTCACCTTACTGATGCCGCTGCATGAGAGACCTTATAAAAATGTGACGACAGATAGCGCCCCCACCTCGCACTGATCCATGAATTCCAACCACGGCCCACACATATTCTGTGTCCACCTGGGCTTATCGTCCAACTGAAAATAATTACAATAAATCGGTTTACCAATCCACATCTATTACAATAATCACGATTAAAGGAATCACGGCCAAGCCCACAGCACACTACACAACCGAGATGTTCACAGTACGGCGGTCCGCACAAGACCCCCATTCCAATAACCGTGCGCCCTTTATATACCCGTTGCAAAACAAGTGCGGAGTGGGGGAGTGGGGCGATGGCTCGGCAACAGTGCACGTGCTGTTTACAAGTCGAGCACCTGACACCTGTTGTTTACAAGATTTGTACAGTGAATCATCTTTCCTTTGGCTTAAATGCGATGACGCCGACATATACAAAAATGTATCTCTTGTGGGTACAATTTTATCCTACGATAGGTACAGATAGTCCTAGTCTTGTTTAGTTTCAAAAATGTGCATAACGTTTTGGAGGTACAAGTACTAGTTATTTTTTACAGTAAGGTTTTTGTATTTAATAATAATTCAACATATAAGTACCAACTTCGCTTTATTACTCTGATACTTTTCTTGAGTAACGAAATTGATTTAAAAAAGGTCCTTTTCAGGGTTTCGAAGTAAACAAGGAACCCTTAGTTAGTTAGTTAAAATATTTATTGTACCAAAACATAATGTTACATAAAATTTGATGACTAAAACAGATGTCAAAAGGCGGCCTTATCGCAACTGCAATCTCTTCCAGACAACCAAGGAGATGTTTAAAGAAAACAGGTGAGGTGCAAAGTTAAAGGTAAGGAAGAAAAAAAATAGCTGCAGGTACAATCAGTTAAGATACTTAAACTTACATAATATATACAATGGCCTAGATACATACATACATTAACAAATAAATACTTACATGCATAGATAAATACATTCGTACATAAAATAAATACATATGTACACGGAAAAGATAATCCGATTATTTAAGGATTTTTTTTATTAATTAAGGAAAATAAAAGAAGTCATATTATATTAGGGATAGCTAGTGTGACTTCACTTGAGATTTAAAGCTGGCTGGCGTTTTAGCACGTCGGATGAACAGTGGTAGTGCATTCAAGAGCAAAATTTGAAAAAAAAAAACAAATGCAACCTGGAAAGTCATAAATTCAGTAAAACCAAATATTTCAAAAGAAAATATTAAAGAAATAAATAAAGACAGAAAACCCGTAAAGGATCGTAAAATAATTGCACAACACTTCAACACATATTATACCAATCAAGACAAAACAAACACAACTAAACGGACAAAGGTAAAAAATACCTGCAGTAATAACTCATCAAAATCAATATTTATCAAACCAACAATACCCAATAACATAGTAACAATAATTCATGGCCTTAAAAATACAAAAAGTACAGGATATGATGACATAAACACAAAAATAATAAAACGAGTGGCAACAACAATAGCCCCCTATATTAAGTCATATAATTAATTGTAGCATCCAATAGGGACTTCCAGACAAATTAAAAATAAGTATCATAAAACCTTTATACAAAAAAGGAGATAAAACGGATATCACAAACTACAGACCAGTACAGCTATTGCCTGTTTTCTCAAAAATATTTAAAAAGGTTATATGTATTCAACAACTTATACGAATACTTTGAAAAAATATCTCCTTTTTAAGCAAATGGGATTTGGAAAAAACAAAACGATTAATACAGCGATATTTAACTTTTTGGAAAATATCCACAAAAAAATGGACAAATCCCAGCCAAGTGCAGCACCAAGGCCTTGACTATGTCAATCATAAGGAACTCTTAAATAAATTACACATATATGGCATAATAGGTACTGCATTAGACCTAATAAAATCATACCTAGAAAATAGAATACAAATAACTCAAATAGAAAATTTTTACGCAAAGACAAAAACAATAGAAATAAGTTCCTCAGATGAAGAAACAATCACATACGCAGTACCACAAGGCGGGGTATTAGCTCCTATTCTTTTTCTCATCTATATAAACGACCTTCCGAAAACAACCACGAACCAAATGTCCCTGTTTGCAGATAATGCCGTAGTTTTTGCCACAGGCAACTACAAAATCTTCAACAATTGACTGGCTAAATGAAAATAACTTGAAAATTAATTAACAAAAACGAATACAATTCAAATACGGTAAAATGATAAATCTAGATTAAATATAACATATAACGATCAAATTATTAATGAAACAGAATGTACAAAATTTTTTGGAATATTAATAAATAATAATAATATGTCTCGAGAATCACAAATAGATCATGTGTGTGGAAAACTAAATAGATTCTCTTATGCACTATCAATGTTAGGTAAAATCGCCAACAAAACTGCTCTAGTATGCACAGCATATCATGGCTATGTAGCATCCCCTCTCAGATACGGATTTATGTTTTGGGGAAATGCTACCAACAATAAAGATGTTTTTCTAGCACAGAAAAAATGTATCATAGCAATATGTAATATAAAACAAAGACAGTCGTGCAAACCACACTTTAAAAATTTAAACCTTTTAACTTTTCCCTGCCTATAAAAGCTTATGATGACGTTTAGATTATTTGAGAACTCTTAAACAAAAATCTGTTACTTAAGCTGCTTAGAAAAGTTGGCGCCCAACGTGGTAGAGAGGTACCACGTTGGCACGTATATCTATGAAGTCGCTATGTTTGTTAACACTAGAAGCGCGGGCGTCCCAAATTTGACCCATTTCGATGTTTTTCCTGCCCTATTTAATGTTTTATTATGCATAGAATCCTAATTTTTTATGACTTTCTATGAAATGTGATCATTATTGTTTATACGAGACTTCAACCACGTAATTGCAATATATATATTTTTTTAATCAAATTTACCTCAAAGTGCGGTTGGGTCAATTTTGACCCAGTCATGGATGTCAGAGTTTAACTTCATCTTTCTTTTAAATTAGACAAAATATCGTTGATTGCGTCAATGTAGGTACTCACGCGCCATACTAAATATTCGTGGCTAAGCGTTGAGGGTGGTGGGGGCGGCGGTGTGTGATTGAATCGCTGCATTAGTAGCCGGGCGGCAGTGGCGGGAGCGTAACGTATGTTTTGTTTCTGTCACATAGCACGTACGAAACTAAAGCATTTTTGCGCACTATGGCTAAGCGTGGTCTAAAAGCTTCGGAAATTATTCAATCTCTTCAAGATATCGACGAAGACAACTCAGAAGGCGAGCCGCTGTATTCATCCGATGAAGAGTGGCAACAATCACCCACAAATAGCGACTTATCGTCAACCAATGATGAAATTTCTATAAATGAAATTCAAAGTCGGCCAACAGCTAAACTTGTAGTAGTGCTTGGCGACTTATGATAGACGAAAAAATTTTTAAACAAATTTTGTCTTGTACCATAGCAGAAACCCGACGTAGTCACTCTCCTGACTGGATCCTAACAATGAAGAGCTCGAAGCTTTTCTGGCTATTATATATGTACATGGAGCCATATGCACAAAATTTTTAGATCTAGATGCACTGTGGTCAGTTAAATGGGGTAACGATTTTGTGAAAGCCACCATGTCTCGGGATAGATTTCGGTAGATTATGAAGTTTTTGAGATTCGACGTGAGATCTACGAGAACACAAAGACTGACAACTGACAAGTTTGGATTGATATCTGAAGTGTGGTACAATTTTATTTCCAATGCTCAAAGTTGTTATACGCCAGGGCCCTACATAACAATTGATGAACAACTTTTCCCTTCCAAATGTCGATGCAGATTTACTCAATTTATGGCTTCAAAACTCGACAAATACGGACAAAAATTCTGGATGGCTGTAGATAAGGACTCTAAATAAGTATATAGTGAACGTATTTTCGTACCTAGGCAAGGATGACGTCAGGCCAAATAACGAACGTCTTGGGGATTACGTAGTAAAAAAATTGATGCAACCATACCTAAACAAAGGAAGAAATATCACCTTTTTTATAATTTTATCTAATTTTTAACTGGAATCATTTGTGATTGTGATTTATTATTATTCTATTTTAAGCCAAAGTACACCAAAAATATGTGTAATCTATAATGAAAACATTTTATTGTAATTACGAGTTTTATTTGTATACAAAATTACACATTGCTGTAGCAAAATAAAAAATTGGCCAAAATTGACCCATCCGCGCTTCTAGGAGTGTCAGAATGTTTCGCGCTTCTAGTGTTAAACAGAATTACAACTTATTTAGTCGAGTGGAAAGTCAACGTCGGTTCAGTAATTTGAAACTTATATAATTATCTACCAAAAGTAAGTTCCTACACAAAAGTATATACGCTATGGCACCAAAAGTATTCAACAAACTGCCATTGTACTTGAATTGACTTGTACATAATTTTTTAATTGATAAAGCATACTATTCTGTGGATGAATTCTTATCTGACAAACTCTGACTAAATTTGAATCTTTTATTATGCCCAGAACAAAATATAATGTAAAAATTGGTTTCAAATAAGAGAAAAATAATATGGAATAATTTCTAATTCATAAAATTTTAAACAATTGTAACGACAATAAAATTGACAGAATGCATAAATAACTTCGAAAAAAACAAAATTTGTATGCCTGACGGTGCAGCATGAAGCTCTACACTGTAAACTAACAACTTTTGTACTCATGTCTGATAAATAAATGATTATGATTATGAGAAATTGCTTAGCGATAATGGCCGCCTTTAGCGCATTTCCTAGTTTTTAAGATATTATGTCCTGTATTTATTTATTTTGTGCAATAAAGGGTATTGTATTGTATTTTACCGTCTGGATTTGATGCATATTTGAACATAGCTTTGTTTTTCAGTGCTTGTAACTTCCGAACTTCATCCGTGAGCCGAGGAGCTGCCAGATGTTTTACACGTACAGGACGGATAGGTGCATGACGATCAAACAGGCCTAAAATAATTTCATAAAATTTTTCAACCTGGGTATTAACAGACTGCGCAGCTATAATGGATTCCCAGTCGTAGCTCATAGCATCAGCACGGAAATTCTCAATATTGATAGTACCAAAATTGCACTGCATAAGGATTTTGGATCTAACCTTAAGAGGGCGGACATTGTAAGAGAGGAAGGCAAGGTGATGATAAGATCACAAGGTGTTCTAGTAGCTATAAAATATAAAAATGTATGTGAAACTTTATACATTAGTATATTTCTCCCTGCAAATTTTCAAATAGTTTTGGATGTATTCGATGAAAATATTTTCTAAAAAAGCATTGTAAATCACGGATTTTTCTTTATTACAAATAAATTATTTGCAAACAATCAACGGAGGAAATTATTTAAATATGCATGGTTAAGTAGGCCAATCAGTTTTTAAGGGACTTAAGTAACTAATAGCACTTTTCAAGTACTTAATACAAATAGTAATACTTTATAGAAAGGATAATATGTATATATAAACAATCACAAAAAACATTATAAGCAATTTAAAATAAGTAAGTTTAAAATGAGCGCTTTGAATTATTTAAGTGAAAATTGTGCAACTCCTTGTTCAGAGAAGTACAACATAATGAAGACAAAATGTTATCAGTGCTATTTTCATTTATAAGATTAAAAGTTTTCAGAGCAGATACCATCGGATCAAAATTGAAATGAATCTTGCACGTACAAGTATCACGAGCATTTATATCAGGAACTAAAATCCATAACTAATTGTAGGAATGTAACGTGTAAATTTTGTAAGGTATTAGTTAAATAACGTTTCTGTTTTTTAATATGTTTTTTTTTTTTGTAATAAGTATACTCTTTTTTTTCAGTGCAAATGCGACTATTTTCATCTTCTTCTAGAAATGTTACGATGTCTTTTTTAAATTTTTTCTCCTTTTTTTGCTTTTCTTTGTATTCTGTGTACTTTTTAGTCTTTGTATCAGTTTTTTTTTATATATTTTATTTATTCTCTTTAAATCAATAATTATAGCTTCTAATTCTTTGATCTTTTTTTGTGTTTCATATTTAAATCGTTTCAGTGCTAACTTGTTAGGTGATGTTATCTTTCGCTTTTGTGTTATTAGAGTGGTTTCTGAAGAAGAAACAGCAAGTGAATTTGTGGAACTATTTCTTCGCAACAATGCAATTGGCGTTGAACATCCAGACGATGAATGATAGTCATATACTATTTGTCATGATATAAGACTTGAACTTAAGGTTGAAATCTTCGACTTCGTCGGTTTTCGGATTCTTGTCTGCCTTGTTTGAACAGCAGAACCTGTATTTGCTGTGTTTACATCATTTCCTGGATTTGCAGCAGATGGTGAAGCGAGAGGATCAATTGCTTCATTATGAGTCAAACTGTGTGACAATTCTGGGTCTGTTTCAGTTACGAGTACACTGACTTCTTTAATTGCTTCCATTTTTTTTTCTCCTTTTGACGCCTGAAAAATTCTTTAACGTTATCTCTGTTTCGCTTTTATATTTTCTTTTGACGTGCAGTGGTTTCTAGGCGAATAGGTAAAATTTTTCCTTCATTTTTACGTTTTAAGTATTTTTGGCGATCTTTTTCCTTATATTTTTTATATAATGAGATCATTTTTAATATTCTCCCGCCTACTTCTTTACCTTTATTTTTATTTTTCTAGAATCTCTTCTCTACTTGCTTTTTGTTTCGCCATATTGTAATTATAAAAAGCTACCAAGTAAGTATCACTTATTATTATTATATCACATAGTAACAGTGAGTGAGATATTTCACATAGACCAGATGGGCAACGCGAAGGGTCTATGTGTTAGAAAATGAAACGGGATAGAAAAAAACCCTTCTAATGTAACACGCGGACGAAGTTGCAGGCAATCACAATCGCAATTCAGTAGTATAGTACTAACATAATTTCCGTCACGATTATAGTGACGGAAATTATGTGACGGAAGTTCAGGAGAAACCGTATTTTAATTTTAATAATTATATGGCTTTTGCTAGGGATCACTAACTCAAACATGAGTGAAATACTGAGTATCTACGTAACAATTACTATCTAAATATATATAACTCAAAGGTGACTGACTGACTGACATAGTGATCAATCTATCAAGTGAAATTTGGCATGCAGGTAGATGTTATGACGTAGGCATCCGTCCGCTAAGAAAGGATTTTGATTAATTCTACCCCCAAGGGGATAAAATAGGGGATGAAAGTTTGTATGAAACTTTGCCAATTTTAAACCGATTGGGCTGAGACTTTGCATGCATAAAGCTACTATAACGTAGGCATCCCCTCGGAAAGGATTTTGATAAATTACACCCCTACGCGAGCGAAGCCGCGGGCAAAAGCTAGTTTACTACAAAACCAAAGCATCAAAGTAAATTAATAAATGACGTGACGGAAATTAAACGGATTGCGATTAACGCGAACGGAACATTATTACTGTTCATATTTCGGCAGAACAGCAGACGGCAAGCTACTGCTCCGGTTAACTGTCGCCGCACTACTGACTAAGGATGCCGGTGTGATAGTGATGGGGCAATACTTTGTTAGTGATGAGATATTTTCAAATAAGTGACCGTTACGGAAAAAAATGTATGACGAAGGGACAAACATTTAAAAAGGTTTATTGAAATAAATACACGTAATAGAGGAATGATGATTTTTTATAACATCTTACATTAGTTTACTTTCAAATGTAATACATGGGAATCTTTTGTTAAACGTTGTTTTTGAAATAATGAAATAAAAAACCAGAATTTTGGACATGGGACAGCGAACGGATATTATGAGAACGACTATTGATTTTTTTTTCTATTTCTTTTTGTTTAGCTATAGTACATAAGTTCATTTTGCCTAATAGACAAGACCTAAAACTTATTATAAAAAATATAGAAGTAAGTATTCAAGGGGCCGCTCGAAAAACAGGTCTTCTGAGAATGACCCTATAACGCTTTCGCAGGATGTTGTCCAAACGCGTGCCACATGATCAGAAGAGGAAACCATAATTTGATCAATCAAACTTGGATTACAGCCAGGGAAAAAGTGGGTTGGTTCCGGCGGGTCTTTAAGCATTATGTTTAAGTCGCAACTGTCAACCAATGATGTTAATTTATTCATACTATAATCATTTTCTAAATTCCAAGTACTAAAATCACCGTGAATTATTGTATGACTATATTGAGGCATAGTGTCTTCTAGAAGATTTTCAAAGGTAGAAAATAATCAATTTTGGAATGGGGATTAGAAAAACACCTAACAGGATTTTAGTAGGTATGTGAGAGGATTACTTCTTGAAAAAGATATTCTGGTTCTTGAGAAGGATTTAAATTCTTCGAGCTGCGAAGTGTATTATAAGCAAGATGAGATCTTAAGTATATAGCTACATCACCGCCACCATCTTAGTTATAGTTTCGCCATGTCTGTCTGTCTGTTCTCCGATTTACCAAGAGACTATTAGTACTAAAAAGCTATAGTAATTTGGCATGGGTATGCATATTAAGCACGCCAACAAAGTCCTAAAATAAAATCTTGAAAAAATATATTTTAGGTTAGCTCTCATACATGGGAAGTGGGAATCGATTATTGTTTTCTTTATTAACCCATGATGTGGAGTTCTGTTGAATAGGTCTTTCAAAAATATTGTAAGTTTGTGGACATCGCTTTCGATTTAGGGATCCGTTTGTGTAATATTTGATTTTAAATTGAATTTTTGTTAGAATCAAGTGTCATTCAGCGGTCCCCTTCAGCCAACTAAACGGTTGTATTGGACACGTGAAAAAACTATAGTACTTATATAAAACACTAGCTGTAACCCGAGACTTCGTCCGCGTAGAAGTCGAAAATGGTCGTAATAGGATCTTTAATTGGTTTATTAGTTATAAATTGTGTTATAATATCCCGTACCCGTCATTTTCTATAGCAAAAGAGAACAAGTGATCTATTTGTCTCAATTTTATTGTCCCTCACTCAAAAAATGACGAAGTTTCATAATAATATAAATTCGCAACCGCTAACGCACCCCAGGCTATGCCACTTTTAAAAATTTATTTTTTGTGTTATTATTTTTTATTGACCACTAATTCAAAAATGTCATGTGTCTCGCTTCAAAAATTACAAAGATTCATACAAACTTGCAATCCTTATTTCACCCCTTTACGGATGTAATTTTCAAAATCGAATAAATGCATTATTATTTTCTACTAACTATTAAAATAAATTAAAAACTTCATGTGTTTCACTTTAAAAATAACGAAGTTTCATACAAACTGGCAACCCCTATTTCACCCCCTTAGGGATGGAATTTCCAAAAATCCTTTCTTAGCGGACGTCTCCTAGTCACAATCTACCTTCCTGCCAAATTTCATCTTCATTGGCTGAGTAGTTTTTGAGATTTCGTGATGAGTGAGTGAGTGAGTGATTTTCGCTTTTATATATATAGAAGAAAACGAAATTAAAAGGAAAACTGTTAGAGCTAAGTACCTACAAAATAAGAGTTATAGTCGACCAAGTTATGAAATACATTTATACAAATACGATATAAAATTAGTATTTTAGACGTTTTAGTCGCTACACCGTGAGGAGTGAACTCTAAGTCGGCATTCGCAACTACAGAACCCGACCCTCTCTTATTACTGTCATATTTCTTCTAAAAACTTTTTAGAATGTTATAATGATGTGGTCAGAGGAGAAAAATTGCCGCATGTTTGGTTTCATAGGGCGCCGCCGGCAGTGCTAGCGTAGGCAGCCCTTGATCTAGTCGCCCCGAGCGCGCCACCTGGACTTCACTCCAGTACATTACGCGTCCTACTGCGGAAAGCGTTTCCCGCGGTTCGTCGAGTGGAAATGATCACAAAAAGTTTCTAAAGTGCAGTACTTATCGACAACAAATTACAGTGATAAAGTTTTGGAGAGTAGCTACCTAGCGGGAATTTATTCGAGTTTCTTTACGTAAAGGTAAGCGAATTTTAATAATATCTCTTCAACTCTAAAAATCAGTTTCTTATTGATTAAAAAATTGTATGTTTTTGTAAGTACCTAGTGGGAATTTATTGAAGTTTTTTTACGTAAAGGTAATATTGATAAAAGTACTTTAATAATATCTATTCAACTGTAAAAATCTGTTTCTCATTGATTAAAAAATAGTATGTTTTTACTTTTTTATCAAGTCATACAGATTTTTCCAGGTGCTTTTATTTAAAGTAAAACTTTAAAATTTAAGAAATAGGCAGACATATATATAAGAACTTCTTGAAAAAAAAAAGTTACTTACGTAATCTATAAATTAAGTAAAACTTTGTGAATATTTCTGTTATTTTCTCTTTTAGTATTACGTAGGTATTTTCCTGTATACTTATGTATTTGTAGATAACTATATTTACATAAAGATATTATAAAAATATACTAGGTATGATAAACTTTAACCGACCTGTATTCAACTAAGAACCTTCTTAACTGGATGGACTAGATGTGCCATTTTATTATTTTTCAGCAGGTATACCTAATATCTACTCAATCAATATTTGATTTTAATATTTCAATAAATACTATTATTGATAATAGGCTGGGGAAAAAGTCTTTTCGCATTTTATATGAAAATTCAAAACATTTTTTAATATAGTTTATTTACATTTCACTAAAGTATGTAGGTACCATTTTGCTCGATAACTTTTTGCCTTCTTATAGATAGGGACATGATCGCATTGCTATAGAAATTTTGGGGCTTCTGATCAAAAAACTGCGTCAAGTAGTTTTGGCAGTCCTCTCGTGATGTTAACCTGACACTGCCTAAAGAATTCTGAAGAGACCGAAACAGGTGGTAATCTGAAGTTGCCTGGTTAGGACTATACGGCGGATGCATTAACACCTCCCAGCCAAACTCTCCTAATTTTTGCTGAGTGGTTAAAGATGTGTGAGGTCTAGCGTTATGATGAAAAACCACACCCCTTCTGTTGATTAATTCCGGCCGCTTTCTCTCAACTTCTTGCTTTAATCTTATCAGTTGTTCGCAGTAGAGTTCTGAATCGATGGTCTTGCCTGGTGGTAACAGCTCATAATGAATAATGCCCTTCCAATCCCACCACACACACAGCATCACCTTGTTGCGAGTTAACCCGGGTTTCGCCACAGTCTGTGAAGCCTGACCGGCCTTTGACCATGACCTTTTTCGCACGTTCTTGTCGTACGTGATCCACTTTTCATCACCAGTTATCAATTTCTTCAAAAATGGTTCGGTCTCATTACGTCCTAATAAAGAATCACAAATGAGTACACGGTTGATTAGGTTTCTTTCAGAAAGCTCGTGAGGTACCCAAATATCGAGCTTTTTTGTGTACCAATTTTTTTTAAAATGCGCCTAATCTGTTTTGTGATCAATTCCCAGTTCTTCAGCTACGTCGTAACTACTGATATGCCGATCTTGCTCCACCTTTTCAAGAATAGCATCCATTTTATCCGTAACAGGGCGACCAGAGCGCCGTGCATCTTTGACATCAAAATTTCCGGATTGAAAACGCTTAAACCAAATTTGTGCTAATCTCACAGACACTGCACTAGGTCCATAAACATCGCAAATTTTTTTCGCAGCTTGCGTTGCATTTTTACCTTTTTGGTAGTAAAATTTTAAAATGTATCTAATTTCTTCATTAGATTCACTCATCTTGACGGTAAGAAAAACAAATGGAAATCACGCATTTTCCTAATTTCAATTTGGAATTATCTTCTTTAAAATTTAAACTTTTAAATGATACCAAAACCAGCCAGGTACAAATAGTATAGCCAAAGTGGTTTTATTACAAGTTCATACGTACTATATGCGAAAAGACTTTTTCCCCAACCTAATATTATTGATTAGGGACAGAGCAAAAAAATGAACTTTTGTTTGTAGTCCTTTTTGAATCAAATCAATTTTCATTCTTTTAGTCGACCTTCCATGCCAGTCTGGGAAACTTTTTGGTTAAAGAAAATTTGCATGTCTGATATGGTGAAATGTGTGACACTTATTTTTGTAATTACCTACCACCTATGTATGTACAGTCAAGTACCAAGATACCTGACCAGGCCCTCTACTTATATCTTGAAATTTCTCTTAAACTAAAAATGATTTTAACATGAAATTTTTTATTCAGACAGATTTTAATTAAGTCTTTCTTTCTGAATATAAATTTTCATGTTAATATTATTTTTACTTTAAGAGAAAATTTAAGATATAAGTAGAGAGCCCGGTCAGGTATCTCGGTACTTGGCTGTACCTTAACATTTGTTGCAAATAGGAAGGAAGGAGGAAATAGGCGAAATGCGAATCATGTTGTTATGCGATGCTTGCAACCATTTACTATTTTGATTCCTTCTTTCATTTTCTCGCCCACAGTCACGCTAAAAGTAGCCTTTAAGTATTGCGGCCCTAGGCGCTATTTGCTTAGAGCCGCAAGAACAAAAATGCTCTGCCTGCTCCGTTAGGGATAAAGACGTGATAGTATGTTCGTACATATGTTTGTATGTTTTAGTCGACAGTTTTTTCTAAGTATTATCAATATATCATTGATAATATTAAAAAACTAGGTACTTATCGGAGCAGTAGTTATCGTTATCACTGTGTATATTTGTTTTTAATTTATAATTAATTATTTAGGTACCTTACATACAACTATCTTTTTTATTGTTATTACGTGATTTTTTTATAATTTTAAAAACGCTTTTAAAAACGTTTTCGTTGCTTCTTTGTCGAATCACGAAGTTGGGGAATATGTAAACAATTGGTTTATATAGATATATAGGGAATATAAATATATAGGGACAAATCACACAGATTGAACTAGCCACAAAGTAAGCTGGGATACTAAGCCAACGATGAATAATAATAATATTTTTTATGATAAATACATATATAGATAAACGCTCAAGACCCAGGACAATTTGAAAAAGGCCATTTTCCAATTTGCCCTGGCTGGGGATCGAACCCAGAACCTCCGGATTGGCGGACTAGCGTGTTGACCATTACGCCATGGAGGTCGTCACGGAGATTTGTGTAAGTAATTTTCCTTGATGTAGATTTTTTAAATGAATATTGTCTACGTAAAGTGAAAGTTGTCCATAACTAAGTAGATATGCATATGTCAATAAATGTGAGTCCTATAACTACAGCAGTGGACTTCTAGCTGATCCATAAGGATGATGTGAATATTTTCACTCAATGATAAGAAAAACGCACATCACAGAGCTCTTTGCAGACTGAACCTACTCGTACAATACTTACTATGCAACACAAATAAGTTGAACAAAAATGGCGGACTTCAAAGCATTTTTGTACAAATTCCCGGCACGTAGGTTGAACCAAAATGGCGGTTATGTGCGCAGGTACAAATAATACGCAGATGACCGTCATTTAGGTTTCAATTTACGTGTCGGGAATTTGAACAAAATGGCTTTGAAGTCCGCCATTTTTGTTCAACTTATTTGTGTCGCATTGTACTAGGTGTTATATTAGATCCGTAGCATCGTATTAAAGTAAGTATATTTAAATGTTAATAAAATTCTTGTACGGTGAAAAGTAATAAGTAGAATATATACCTAAATACTATAAAGTAATAAGTAGTACATACTTGTAAGGTAAAACATATGCGTCCGTCCCCTATCAGGAATAATGTTCCTCATTCTTTTTCTCCACTTCTTTTAAAATAAATCTGTAAATAAAAAGTATTATTTTCTCCCAGTCAACTCCCACTGCAAGCTGTAATGTCACAAGAAGTAGCAATTAAAGTACCTAAGTTGCTGCATAAATATTCTATAACATTTCATAAAACAGAGAGAGTAGATGCTTATTATCAAAGAAAATTGTTATTTGAAATGCAAAGTACTTATTGGTTCCTCTTCAAATGTCTACTGTTGTTGTTTTTTTTAGGACGCTGCCTGTGTACACACTACACAAGTTTCAATACAGGTACCACAGTTTACCGAGAACTGATCCTTTGATACTGTTTCCGTTTCCTTTTTAGCAATTGGCCTCTCAATTTGGCAATGATGTTATATTTTCTAAAGATATTGCATTACATGCTGGGCATAGATATTAAACTCTGATTAAAATTCATGTTTTTAAATTCAGACTTATTACACGTACCTACTTAACAAAGATATATCAGTCCGTGGTGTGACTAAGTACCTATAGGTACCAAACACCTCAAATTACAACCGGTCTGCTCTCTGCTACCTTACCTACACTTCAATATTTACTTGATTAATTACATGCCACTTGCCAAAGTGTTTTGTAATTCGTTTTAAATATTTAGGTATATTAGGGCATCATCATCTGACTAAACGGACAAAGCTGTTCTTCGGTCCAATATTTTAGAAGGTTTATGATGATCATTGGGTATCATCGATAGCCCTCCACATCCGGTCCGAAAATGGGTCTCTCTCTAAGCAAGTCATCTAAACTTCTTACATTTTACAAACGAATTCTTGTAGACGAAAAACTGATTTTGCTGAATGTCA
The DNA here is from genome assembly GCA_943193695.1 of Acrobasis suavella. NCBI lineage: Eukaryota > Metazoa > Arthropoda > Insecta > Lepidoptera > Pyralidae > Acrobasis > Acrobasis suavella. Next base: position 14,496,016 of record OW971929.1, read on the forward strand.
CTCATTACAATACCCTTTGTCTGCATTTGACTACAGTCGGGTCAGACCTTTTGTGCTTCGAATCATGTAAACTATCCAATTTTGGAAGTAAATGAGCCATTTTGGTTACAACGAACCAAGGCTACAAATATTCTGAAATGTAAACTTTTTACTTTTGATTTATCAGAAACAATTACGAACTACATATAGGCTAATTACGGGGGAGATGGCCGTAAGTTAGCTAAAGATGGCAAGTTTATTTTTTTGAGGAACATTTTTGCGAAATTGGTTTGTTTTAAACCAGTCTTTAATCACTAACATTAACGTGATACAGAGTAATCAAAAAAATTTAATTAAACGATATTTAAAAAAATAACCTTAAAAACGTTCCTCAAAAAAATGAACTACCATCTCTAACTTACGGCCATCTCCCCCGGAATTATCCTACAAAAATGTATTAGTGTGTAGATAAGGTAATATGATGAGGTAAGCGTTTGTTTAAATCCATGCATACTAAGTAAAGCAAATTGGAGGGTTTCGTAACCAAAGGGTAGAAACGGGACCCTATTACTAAGACTCCGCGGTCCGTCCGTCCATCCGTTCGTCCATCGGTCCGTCTGTCTGTCTGTCTGTCGGTCACCAGGCTGTTCTCATGAACCGTGATAGCTAGACAGTTGGAATTTTCAGAGATTGTATTTCACAAACAGTAGTTAAAAAACAATACTAAATATTTAAGGACCCCCCAAACGTGATGTTTTGCCGTTTTTTTGCTCGATATTATTAACAGCAGCAGGTGCACGATTGAAATATTCACAAAATTCTTAGCTGTCACAGTGTATATTCACTTAAAAAATAAATAGTGAAATTAAAATAAAATAAATATTCAAAAGGTGTCTTCCATACAACACACGTGTATTTTTATAGATAATGATACGGAACTATTCGTGCGCGAGTTAATCACTATCCGTAACAACCATCGACTTTTTTGCGGAACATGTGGTACTAATGTTGTTTTTCACAGTTTCTCTGTATACTTTTACCTAAAGGTTTGTTAGTGGAAAACCAGTAATTCTGTTGTTTTGGATTTTGCGACAACCTGTAACTTTAACATCACTTTTTAGCTTAATTTTACCTCAAGGTACTCAATTTACAAAACTATCTTTAGCATTTATTCGAATCATCTGTCTACTAAATTAAATTTTTAATATTTGAGATATATTTTTATATAGCTCAGCACGATAAAAATTATAGAGGAAATTCAATTGTTCGACTTATTTCGTGCCTGCGCATGAATACGTATTTGCGCACAATTTTTTTTTGAAGCTATGTTTTGGATTTATTCACTATATATACCTACTAAAAAACCATAAAAGGAGAGCTTATAAAAATTCATGATTTTCCATGGTTGTTGGGTTGTTGCCTGTTTATTTACGCTAAATATAAAAGGTACCTTAGCGAGACACATTCGTTTTGACATGAAAGCAAAACCCGCGTCGCGTTTTTGAAAGCATTCTAGTCATTTAAATTTTCCACGTCCCACTTACACATCGATTTAAAAATTCAGTAGAAAATTATAAAACATGAATAGGTGCCTTTTTGATGGAATAAAATCACGGTATTTTTTAATTTATTCGTGAGTTCGTTCTCGTTAGACGTTTTTTAAGAGCCCGCTTAATTGAAAATTGGCATTATTTATTTTCGCTTTTATTTGACCTTTCATAAAGAACCTTCAGGAAAAGAAAGCTGAAACTTAAGAAAAAATAACGGTAGTATTTATTAATAATACTAGCTGGGCGACCGTCATATGAAAATCATTGTTTTAGCATCTGTCACTCCCTAAGTGAGTTTCATCAAAATCGTAGAAGCCGTTTCCGATCTTCATTATACATTTATATGTCGCAGACGGATGAATAAAAGGGGGCAGAGCGTGGCGCGATCGGCATCTGATATCTCAAGTGACGTAAACTACCCACTTAGTTACTTACAGTACGAGAACAAACTGATGTCAGGATGAAAACTTACTTACAGTCACGTCACCTTACCGATGCCACATGAGAGATCTTACGTGAGCCTTATAAAAATGTGACGGAAATCCAGTGCCCCGCCTCCGCACTGAATCATGAATCGCAACCACCATGTCTGGATTCCCTGGCCCCACAGAATTGAATACTGTGTATACACCTGGGCTTTCCGTCTTGCTTAAACAAACTGTCATTGTAATAAATCGGTTCACCAATCCACATCTATTACAATAATCACAATTAAATGAGTCATGGCCAAGCCACAGCAAACTACACAAACGAGTTGTGCACAATACGGCGGTCCGCACAAGACTGTCCCTGTCGCTAGGTCGACCGGTCTTATAACTTGTTGCTAACGAATGTTGCCATTTCAAATCCAACCGTTGCATTTGTAGTAAACAACTTTCTCTCTGCGCGTGTAAAATCATAAAAAGGGAATTGTACATTGAACTCTCCGACATATATATGTATGTAAATTCATATAAAATCCGAATTCATTAAACACAAGAAATATCTTTATTTGGTCATGGAAAGTTGTATCCTATCGCTCGTTTAAAGTACCTATAGGATACAACTTTCCCTAACCAATTAAGGTCGATATTTCTTGTTTTTAATGTATTCGGTACTTACCTATTTTTATCTTTAGAGGCAACTCTAAAGAACAAAAATACCTGGTTCGGTTTCTAGATGTCTCCCTGTGATTTATGAGATCTGCCTATTTATTAAAAGCTCAGTGTGGATTGGTTTGGGTTGGGAATAATCTGAGTTTGGTACTTAGGTGTCATCAGCTTTGTGACTTTACACCCCTCATATAATATGTAGCTTAACATGTAGTGCTGACGATCACAAGTATTAACTTGCCTTGTGATGAGCGAAGGAGAGGATAAAAGTGATGTTAGCTAGCGGCCCCATCCCGGCCCAGCTCAACATTAGTGTTGTTTGTTATATAAATATTAAACATCAGCCATGCCACCGATTCCTCGATGTGAAAGTAAAATTATGAGGATCATTTACATAATTGAGTTTCCCAAATTGTAATTTATTGACCTAATAAATTAATTTAATCTTATTGTTCATCAAATACAAATTGTAAAGAACAATAGGCGAACATAACGCTAAAAGCACGGCGTTATCTACTAGTCAACCTTTGGGTTTTACAGATAGTCTAAATGTGGGTTGCAAGATATAGTATATAAAAAAACGATGAATACAATAATATAATATTTATTATATAAATACATACATATGATATACAGTATAATTTAAGGACATACTGTCGTCATCAATACGAACAACTTTACTAGGGAAAAATTACGAAATTGCGAGAAAAACAATTTGTGTCTCCATAAATTTTTATGCGATAGGTATGTAATAACTATGGAGCAGCGTTTTTTGTTTCGCGATTCTCTAATTTTTCCCTTATAAAAACTTGTTCGAATAGATGACGACAGTATGTCCTTAAATTATTGCTAGTTCATGTCCGAACACACTGTATGTATGTTAGATAATCGTATGTTAATGTTATGTAGGTCCATACTTATACTGACCGAATGTTCGGCGAAGGTTAATTAACTAATGACATAATTATCGGTATGGTCGCAGGAAGAATACTGTACAGAATATACGGAAACTTCCATGAAGCGGAAATTATATATTTTCCGCGATTCGGTGCTTACGACAGGGTCGTTTTTAGGCTCAGAGACAAATAATTATTCCTACCAACATCCAACCAACAACAACAGATGGGCTGATAAATCATGTGATGTAAATCTTCTTCTTTCGTCCTCGTCTTTTAGCAACCTTTCTTTTACATGAAATGAAATCACTCGGAATTTAAAATATATACTTATATTAACTAGCTGTAACCCGCGATTTCGTCCGCGTAGAAGTCAAAAATGGTTTTAACAGGATCTTTAATTGGTTTTTTACGTTATAAATTGTGTTATAATATGCCGTCCCGTTCCCGTTCCCGTTCCCGTTCCCGTTCCCGTTCCCGTTCCCGTACCCGTTCCCGTTCTCGTTGCCGTTGCCGTTGCCGTTGCCGTTGCCGTTGCCGTTGCCGTTGCCGTTGCCGTTGCCGTTGCCGTTGCCGTTGCCGTTGCCGTTGCCGTTCCCGTTCCCGTTCACGTTCCCGTTTCCGTTTCCGATTCCGTTCCCGTTCCCGTTCCCGTTCCCGTTCCCGTTCCCGTTCCGTATTATTTTTTGTTGACCTCTAATTCAAAAATGTCACGTGTCTCGCTTCAAAAATGACGAAGATTCATACAAACTTGCAACCCCTATTTCACCCCTATAGGGATGTAATTTCCAAAAATCATTTCTTAGCGGACGTCTCCTAGTCACAATCTACCTTTCTACCAAATTTCATCTTCATTGGCTAAGTAGTTTTCGAGATTTCGTGATGAGTGAGTGATTGATTTTCGCTTTTATATATATAGATGAAAGGGGCAGGCCCTCGCTAATAAAATAATTGGCGAAGTGCGTGTCGGGCCTCGCGCAGTAAAGGGTTCCGTAGTGACGAATGCCAACTTTGATCATGCCACTGAAAACGTCTAAAAACTAATTTTCTATTGAATTTGTACGAAATTTTCCTTTTCCGAGTACATTTTATAAGATGATCGCCTATAACTTTTTAATCTGTAAACCCTACTTAGGTCTGATAGTTTTCCTTTAAAGTTCGTTATATATACAATAGCGGTGGATTTTTTCTCGTGTCCATATATAACCGTTTAGCAGATAGACGAATGATTTTCTTGATAAAAAATATTCACTTTAAAACCAAATATTTCAAAAACGGATACATAATCGAAAAACAGTGTGAACAAGATCATAATATTTTTAAAAGACACGATACCTTACATGCTTGGTAAGTCGAGAAAAAAAATGGCTTTTCACTTTACTTTTAAAGAAAAGCCATTTCTTTTCTAAATATTTTTTTTTTCAGTTTTTATTTTACCTCTTTTTTCGCATAATTTATATACATATCTGTGCCAAATCACGGCTTTCTAGTACTTATAGTCGTTAAGTAAGACCGCGGACGGACAGACAGACAGATTGTAACGTAGTACACATTCTTAGGTAATTGAATATAATTTAAATATAAACTAATTACATTTTTAAACATTTTTACTTAAAACTTTACTTAAATTTAACAAAAAATATATATTTTTTAAAACTTACCTAAACTTATTTATAATTAAAATAGTAATAAACATATATTTACAAATAAAACAAATTAACTTTCAACACTACTTAAGTACTTACGGCAGAAGTTGGTCAACTCAAGAAAAATGTCTGAATTCGCAATAGTGACTGCGACATGCAGCGTTTTTTATGTAGGCAGTTGAGATCCTTTGTCTCGATGCACCGGCGAGCGGCTACCGGTCAATCGGTGATCATTTGGCATCATTTCCTTGTTGCGAGACACACGTATATACGTTCTCATCCCAGACCGTTCTTCACTATACGTTGTGATTTTCAAAAAGTGAATTTGAGGTACCAATCCTAAGCGGTACAGTACCTACACCTAGTTCAAAAAATTCTCGTCAAGTGCTATTCAAACCCGAAATTCGGGTTCCAGTTTCGGACTTTAAGAATACCCGTACGGATACTACGACCTTCCCACGGAAAGACCTAGGCACATAGATACCCACCTACTCGAGTCCTGGACAGCCCACAACATCTGGCATCCACTGCACTCCACTTCCCAGCACCGGACTCCAGGACAGTACCTTTACTTTCGCAAGTGATCAGAACGACCGGCATAGTAGGGCCCCTGAATCCACCCTGAGTTATTTTTAATAAATTATATTTTTCTAAAGCTGAAGTTCGTGTTGTTCATTTAACACCTCGCGCACAACGCTTCAAGATATGGTGAAATTATAAGGGTTCCTTGTTTACTACGGAACCCTAAAAAGGGTAGTAAAAAATATTAAATCCAATGTAAATATGACTATTTAAATATTATTTTCGCATTTATGTTGAGTACACCTTGGTTACTAAAACAATCCCGTCTCGAGATAAGTTATACAGACAGACTTAAATTCTAAATTACGTTTAGGTAGTCGAAATGAAGAAGAAATAGTACCTATGCTCACAGCTTGGTAAGCCTAAAAAAATATATATTTTTTTAGTCAGTTAGTTCTTTCTCTGCATATTTATTTGCTAACAAATGATGGATCGTGTGTTATCTGATTTAAATAAATGAAATTGAAATTAATTAATTTAGGTAACGTTCAAGGGTTGTAAAAGCTTCCTAATGGCCGGTCGTGAGCGGAAGGTAGGCTAAATGAAGACAGATTAAGCAATAGTGTTAAAGGTAGAAATCAAGATTTAATAATTTTTTTAGGTCTGTGCTTGAAATCGTAGATGTTTTTCCAGCTTGATTTGACATATCAAACTAATTTTCAACAATTTAGTCGAGTTTCTGAACACACCGTGCCAAAGTTGCAAAAGAGAGAAGAGATAAATAGAGGTAGTATGTCAGTTACTCTTTATATTCTTAGATTCCAATGATTCAAACAGTCAATCGTTTCACTTCTTCGAGAGACTGTTGTTTATACATAGGTATTAAACAACAGTTTTATGGTTTCCTGTGCGTCGAATGTTTTCACATAACTAAAATAGCTTTTTTAATCAATTCGCTTTTGCGCTTATACAAACATGTAGCTATCCTTGAGAGCCAAAAGCAAATGGGTTTCCTTGATTCATAATATAAAAAGCTTTATTTTAATATAGGTATAATATTTATTATATACCTAGTACCTTGAACTCGTGTAGGTATTCGTAAGGGGACTTTTTTTTCAATAATTTGTATAATAATTCTTGTGTGAGTAGATCACTATAAGACTCAGGCAACTGATTTTTGACAAGATATAAATGCAGTTTTTCTTTTAATAACGTATAATTTTCCTATGTGTAAATTTTTATATATTTAGAGTACTTACTTGTCGTGAAGGTAATAGGGTAAACGTCACTAAACAGAAAACATAATAAATCCTTAAATATTGTGTCCACTGTAGCTGATATATTTTTATACTCTGTAGCTGCAGTGTTACCGTTTTGAACCGTTAACTAAGGTTTTACTGTGTTCTGTCCAATGACTGTTAGCGTCCAATGACTGGTAGTATACCCTATTCATTTGTTTCAGCCTAGTTCATAACAGCTTTTTAGATGACGACCAAGAAATCAGTTAACTAGGTTTCTAATATTATTCAGGTGTTGCTATTTATGCCTCTAGCCAGCGACATTTGCATTCATAGACGGTGATTCTCGCCGGTAGTGAGTCTAAAAACGTCTAAAAACTAGTTTTCTATTCAATTTGAACGAAATTTTCCTTTTCCGAGTACATTTTATAAGTTGGTCGCTTATAATTTTTTAATTAGTAAACCCTACTTAGCTCTGATAGTTTTCCTATATTGTGATTTTTTTCACATGTCCATATAAACCGTTAAGTAGATAGGCGGGGGGGGGGGGGAGGGGGGGGGAGACGTTTGACTCTAACACAAATGTTCACTATAAAACCATCGTGTTTCGGGTCATGCGCAGATTGCGCAGTATAGGGTTCTGTAGTTGTGAATGCTGACTTGGAGTTCACGCTACTAAAAACGCCTAAAAACTAATTTTCTAATGAATTTGTATGAACTTTTCCTTTAGTAGGTACTATGGAACCCTGAAAACGGGTCTTTAAATTAAAATGCAGTCTCCACCAACTCACAATATTTCTGAATTCAAAGTGGGGTACTGTTGGTCGTAGGGCAAACACGAAGAGATAGTAAAAAAAATTGACTCCCACTTTACAAGAATGGGTCTCAGCCAAATAAGAATTATTTTCATGATTTTATTTGACCACTTTGTGGGCATGATTAATTTACATACCCATGCCAAATTATAGCTATCTAGTACTGATATTCTATGATATTCTCTGAGTTGAACGTCGGAATAACAGACAGACTATAAGGATTTCTTGTTTACTACGGAACCCTTTTAAAAGTATGGTGAGTCTTTGTATGAAATGAATATGGAACCATCCGGCAGATGTTTGTGGCTATAGCATTTCTATACATATGAATTGACGTTATTATAGGAATGCTTGCCTCGTTCAGCTTCTCAGTCGTAGCAAATGAACATAAAATGAAATTGTTATTTGAATCTGGTGTAGAATTTCAATTTCTGCGTTGGTTATCGAATTTATGCTTTTACATGATAGTTTTAAATATTTCGAACATTTTTATTTCGTTTTGGAATAGGTAGGTATAGTTATTTGTTTGGACAGTCTATCTCTTTATTATTACAGGAAAAGTATTTCTTTCACAATGAGGAGCTCGATGGTTAAGCAGTCAGCGTTATGCGCGATTTATTGCTCAGTGTGTGAACTGTTAAAAAAAATAAAAAGAAAACTTTATTGGGATAAAATAAGTTCTATGATTAACATTTTGTGTTTGTGATTGAGTGATTTTGTGTGTGTGTGTGTGTGTGTGTGTGTGTGTGTGCGTGCGTGCGTGCGTGCGTGCGTGCGTGCGTGCGTGTGTGTGTGAGGCTGTGTAAAGATGTGTAAATATTTGTATATATACTAAAGTATTTAAATATAGGTTTTATTTATAAATGTCTCCATTTCGCCATAGCTGAATTGTTTAAGCCAAGTTGTTAATAATAGTTTACATTTGTAAAATGGTTGTTGTATATATTAAATTCTTTAATTATTTTATTGTATATGTAAGCAGAACGAGTATTGTATTGCACTCTAGCAGATTCAGTTCTGACAAAAGGAACGCAAGCAGCTGGTTGGCGTCTTCTTCTGTTAGATGTTTGAGGAGTAAGTTTTTATGTTTTTTAAGTATAATTTGTAATATATACAATTTTTTTATAGATAGTAAGCCGCATGTTTGGTACAGGATCTCAGTGGGGAAAGTCCTTTTTTTGAAATACATCACTTTCAGAAGTGTACGTTGCGATCTTTCAACCTCCAAGAACTTGGTTTTCAAAGCACCACCCCAAACCGGAATGCAGTAAATGGCTATAGACTGCACTAGGGAGATATATATCTTGTTTAGAAGAGCAGTCGGAACTATGTGCCTGAGGGTTTTAAACATCCACACAAATTTGCGTATTCTACCAGACAGCTCTTCAATTTGAGGATACCAAGACAGTCTTTGATCCACCATTACACCGAGGTATTTGGTCTGGTTTACTTTGGCAATACAAGGACAGGTACAATCACCCATTTGGGTATTGCTACAGGAGTGAATTTTTATGTCAAAGTTATCCGGTGGTTGTGAATTTTTGTATATACTAAAACAGACGTAGTTAGTTTTAGATGCGCTTAGGGTAAAAAGGTTATTTTTAAGCCAAGAAGCGACCTGAGTCAAACCTTCCTCGGCATTACTACGCGCGATTTCCCAGTTTGGACCTGTGAAAATTATGGCAGTATCATCTGCATAGGAAAACAATTTAGCATCTTTTAATTTCATATTGCACAGGTCGTTGATATAGATGAGGAAAAGGGTTGGACCCAGCACGCTTCCTTGAGGCACACCATAGTTTACATTTTCAAAAAATTGTTATTTGTATCTACTATATGTGCTTTGGAACCACGTATACTATTTTGCCGTATAAGTTTAGTCGTATTATTTTTAATGCATAGAAAATAAAAGTATGAGGTAAAAACCATTTTTTATCCTACCTACACATTTACTCGTATGATTTTCTACGAAGAATCCATTTTGATAAAGAATTACAATAATACTGTATACTAGTAGTTACTGTAGAGGGACCTAGTTTCTTTTGACTGTAATAAATAATAGACAGCGATACAATGACGATACAAAAAACACATAGTTTGGATCAGGGCCGGATCTATCATATGGCTGATTGGGCTTTAGCCCAGGGCCCCGTGGATTTCAAGGGCCCCAGCCAAGTCAAGTCAACTTCAAAAATGAGACGATAAAGAAATGTAGCTGTTCTTGATAAAGATTGGCAACCCTGAACACTAAAGCATAAAATATTACAATATAAATCAACTGTTTTATTGTCTTATTTTCTCCTATACCTTGAGTAAATAGGTGGGCCCCTAAGTAGTATTAGCCCAGGGCCCCCTAAACTCACGGTCCGGCCCTGGTTTGGATGTTTATGTCGTTAAATACCTAGTAAATATTTTTGTAAAAAAAAGCACTTTTGATTTTCATTTAATAATTTTGCAACACAAAAGTCTAAAAGTACTTAAAACTATCCTTTCACTTGTTCTATTTTAAGATTTATCTGAGTTTAAGCGGTGAATAAATTACGAAAGTTTATCGCTTAACAGTTTTATCTGCTTTCGCGACTGTCGCGTGAACTTACGTTGTAAGCTATAGAAAATCTGGCTTAGTTCTTTTGAGTTTATCTGACTTTAAGAGCCATGCTTTTCGAGTTATTAGGTGTTGATTTCAATATTGTTAAAAATACTGCATAATAGGACTTCAAACTTAAGACCTAATGTTTTTACGCAACATGACAGATGCAAGTCAAACAAATGAGGTCCCTTAGGCCACTAATCTTAACGGTACGTATGGCCGCCATTTGAGAACCCTTCTGCCCTGTGCTTTTGCCCCATCGGCCATCGGTTCTTCGTGCTGTTTTCGCAAATTCCTCGATCGGCTTCTACGATATGCACGGGAAAAGAAGCAGCTGATACATTCTAAGTTTTTTTTTTCTCTTCGACCAGCATAGAAGAAACACTAAACATACATTATGCATTTAGATACAAAATCAATCCAATATAAATTGATAGGTATAAATTGAAGTGTCATAATTCAATCTGATTATTTTTTATTTAAGTCCATTTTTAATTTGTAATTGCGCAGCGCTATGAGTGCTAAGCAATTACCCTCTAGACTCAAAAAGTATCATGATAATTGTTTAATCTTCTGAAAATAATAACACCCGTAAAATTAGACGTGCGCGATGAAATCGAGAACGTTGTACTTAATGTGTTATTTTTACTTTCGAATTTATCTTTTTAGTTGGGATTTAACCGTTGGGATGAGAAATTTGACTTTTTATTTTATGAACTAGTTGCCCATTATTTTTCATACCCGCAGCAGCGTCGCTCGCGTGGTCTTTGGTACCTATTGGTAGTTGCATTTATTTTACAAACCCACGGGTAATAAATTACCTGCATACCTAATGTCATTTCAATCTGTTTAGTAGTTTTTGCATAATTGAGTATAAATGTTACAGTTAAAACCAGTTTTCAGATAGCACGCATTTTCCCTAGTAAGAACTAGTTTTTACTTAATGCCTTTGTTACAACTAGAATTAACTAATGCTCAAAATTTAATATCTGGTAAAACTAATTCTTAGTAGACAAAACGTGTTTTTCCGAGGTGAATCAATTAAAATTGTTCCGACCGAGATTAAAGTCTATCGTACCGTTCGTATGCAAGAAAGGATGTATGTCAGAAAGGTGTGTCTGCAAGAAAAATGGTTACCATTGTAACTCAAAATCATCATCATCATCATCATCATTTTAGCCGCATTACGTCCACTGCTGGACATACATAGGCCTCTCCCAAGGATTTCCATTATGACCGATCTAGAGCGGCATTCAACAACCTTGGTCAGGTCGTCTGACCACCACCTTGTGGGTGGGTGTCCTACGCTTCGGTTGCCAGTACGTGGACGCCATTCGAGAACCTTTCTGCCCCATCGGTACGTCGCGCTATGTGTCCCGCCCACTGCCACTTCAACTAGCTAATCCACTGGGCTATGTCAGTGACCTTCGTTTTCCCACGAATTTCTTCATTTATAATTCGATCACCTAGAGAAACACCGAGCGTAACCCTCTCCATTTAACTTAAAATGCCACGTTAGTTTGTCTTATTGCAAGTGGATCCTTATCCTTTTAAGGATTCCGTACCCAAAGGCTAAAAATAGAACCCTATTACTAAGACTTCGCTGTCCGCCTGGCCGTCCGTCTATCTGTATGTCCGTCTGTCGCCAGGCTGTGTCTCTGTCACCATGAACCATGATAGCTAGACAGTTGAAATTTTCACAGATGATGTATTTCTGTTGCCGCTATAACAAAAAATACTAAAAACAGAATAATTAATTAAGCGGGCTCCCATACAAAAAACGCGATTTTTTACAGATAATGGTACCAAACCATTCGTGCGCCAATTCAGCCCGCACTTGGCCGGTTATTTACAATTTCGTCTTCTTTCATGAATAAAATCAAAACTATTTATTTTAAAATGATAACAAATATATATTTGAAATTCTTATAATGAGAGACAGAAGCACGAGTGATCCTATAAGGGTGTGGTTTTTAAATTTTTTGTACGGAACCCAAAAAATATTAAATGAGAGCGGCTCTTCCGTGTCCCGTCTATTTTGAGTGTTGCCGATTGCCGGTGCATTTTACCGACATTTCCCCCTCCTTTTCTCCCACCGCCACAGGCAGGCCACGCGATGCGATGCGCGTGGCTCTTGCCTCATTGCGGCTCGTTTACTGTCATTATAGGTCAGAGAAAGAATCTATGAGCCAGGCAGAGATTATTGTATAGGCTTCGAATAGGTAAGTATTTAATAAGCGTTTTATTGTAAGTTACATAGGGCGCACTATAAGTTTCCGGAACTGGCCACTTACATAAACAATATTTAAAAATTTATTGCAACATTTGAAAATAGAACTCTTTGGCTGTAGAATGCAGTTTGTTTCATCTGACTGTCTTTTGTTTTTACCTTGTTGTGCCATTTAAAAAATTGTGTGTCTGCATCAACATGGATTTAACTCGGGAAAATTTTCGTAGTATGATTTTCTACGATTTTAAGTGTAATTTGACAGCTCAACAGAGCATCGCTCGGCTTGAAACAGCTTTTGGCAATGAAGCACCATGCAAGACAACTGTTTATAGCTGGTTTGCAGAATTCAAGCGTGGTCGTATCAATCTCAGTGACGAATCTCGCGATGGTCGGCCGTCCACCGCTGTGACCAACAAAAACATCGATGCTGTGCGCCGAATGATTGAAACAGACAGGCATGTGACCTACCATGAAATTCGCGCATCCTTAGAAATAGGCATGAGTCAAATACAATTAATCCTACACAAACATTTGGGTGTGAGAAAGCTGTGCTCGCGGTGGATCCCACACAACTTGACCGAGGCTCAAAAAACGGACCGCGTCACTTGGTGCAGTGCCATGCTTACCAGATTCAACGAAGGTGCGTCAAATTTAGTGTGGGACATAGTAACAGGTGACGAAACATGGATTTATTGCTACGATCTCAAAACAAAGCAGCAATCGAGCGTATGGGTCTTTCAAGATGAGCCGAAACCAACCAAAGTGGCGCGCGTGAAAAGTGCATCTAAGCGGATGATTGCTTCTTTTTTTAATAAAACTGGACACGTGGCTACTGTTGCTTTAGAGAATCGTCGTACAGTGAATAGTGACTGGTACACGACCATTTGTTTGCCGGAAGTTATTGACGAACTCCGTAAAAATAACCGTAAACGCCGTATCATCCTGCACCACGACAATGCTAGTTCTCACACGGCCAGATAGACAAACGACTTTTTGAAGGCGAAAAATGTAGAACTCATGAGTCATCCTGCATACAGTCCCGACCTGGCACCTTGTGACTTTTTTCTGTTCCCAAAAATTAAGAACCAATTACGCGGTCAACGATTTTCATCACCAGAAGAGGCTGTCGAGGAGTATGAAAAACACGTTTCAGAGGTCACCACAGAGGAGTGGCACAATAGTTTTCAAAACTGGTTTCATCGAATGAAAAAGTGCATAGACGCCAAGGGAGATTATTTTGAAAAACAATAAAATAATTTTGTACCTTTAATAGTATTTTTTCATATTCATTCCGGAAACTTATAGTGCGCCCCACGTAAAACGCTTATACACTGTACGATATTCGAAGGCTATAAAAAATGAGAGACGTGTTTGTTATCGCCTGGCGGTGGAAGACGTCAATGTGAGATCATGTACGCGAAGCACACATTGGAAAATGCTATTTCCAAGTGAAGATAGGCTGTTTGTAAAAAACTAATTAGGGGGAAATCAACAATACAGGATATTACACGAAATAAACCAATGTACAGGGTAATAGTTTAATATTTATGAAATTATGTAATTATATTATAATGTTATATGAGATGTATTATTGAACATACAAAATCAGTTGAAACAGTATTATTAAATTAATCAAAATTAAACAGCATGAAATAAAGAACTGATATTGCTCATATTATTGCTAGGAGCCGAATTTTCTTAAACGATCTCACGGCGATAAAATTGTCTAAACGTCTCCACAGATCTCCAATTACCTTGTGATAGAATTTTATCTAGAGGAAAGCTATCCACCCAATTCCGAGAGGCTACTGCTGGACGCACACTACCCAGGCGTAGCTTCAATACCGACTTCGTTAAGTAAAACTTTAACCCAGCCACCAATCACAGTACGAGAGGCCGACTTAGGGGCTCTTCTTATAGTTAAAAATAAATTACTTTTAAATATATTATAACATTCTTGTCTTCTTGGCTGTGATAAACTCACCAGCAATTTTGACCAATGAACGGGATCTAATAATTGTCAATTTTTATTTGAAATTAGTTTCCAACGATTGTCCATAATCACACGAATCTGTCTTGGACCCAAAACGTGGCCAAAGGATGATATAGTCTGCTGCCATAATCATATGTTGGGGCCGTATATCAAGGAGTGTCAAATCATGCACTCGCCTCCCTGAACAAAGTAATAACAGCATAGCGGTATGCTGGGATACTTTGAATAGGTTACTGGAATCTATTGGTCTCCGAGACAGAAAGGTTAGCACGTGGGACACATTCCATATTGGTGGTTTCAATGTAACTGGTTTTTTCAGTGATACCGCTTTTAAGGCGTGTTTAACCAGAGTATCATGACTTAATGATGAGGAGCTAGTACTGTAGCAACTACAGATTTGTGTAAAAGTATATATAGATTTATAGGATAGGCCATCTTTTTGTGATAAATTAATTAAATAACGTGCTAGGTCCGATCCACGGGGATTATAAATGCTTACAAAGTTTTCATCTGCCCAACGTGTCCAACGGTTCCACGAGGATTTATAGGTTTTAAGGGTAGACTCACGCCATCCGGATCTCAGCATATCTTTTTGGGCTTCTGACCAATTAGTCAAGCTACTCGCCCATCCCCACATTTCCACACTTCCAGGGTTATTGCTGTTATGTTCGGTGGAGGCAAGTTCGTGGTTGCGTCGATCAAAACCTCGTGTAAATTCGGAATTAGGTGAGGAGGTGCTAATGCGCGTTTTTCTAGATCCGCTCGCCAAAATACCCGTTCCCAGCGAGGGCCTACTAATAGATACACTCCTCTAGTGTGGTTCAAGTGCTGCAACACCCGAGGCATTAGGCAAGGTGGTGGCTAAATTGTAATTCCAATAAACCCAGGCTAACTTGTAATTCCAATTCCGACATCCGAGATCGACAAGCAAATTTTCACGACACTCTCAGAGTGTCGTGAAAATTTGCTTGTCGATCTTGTTGATCGATCGATACATAATTTGGAACTACGTGGGCTATCAGGGATCCGAATAAATCTATCGTCGGAATCCCCCACTTGGCAAATACCACTCGAGTTGCTCTTGGTAGGAGATGCCACTGAGGTGGGCAGCGTAACCTGGAAAGGTGATCTGCTTCGGCATTAAAAGTTTTAGATGATGGCCTTGCTGGAGGGCTTTCAAAATCGTCAATAATTCCTTCTGATTGCTGTGCAGAAGTTTCTCGGTCATAGACCAATTGCCTGTCAACTCTTTGTTGTTTAGTTTTGTTCCCCAAGCTATGTTGGACGCGTCGGTGGTCAGAAAATGAGTTGGTGCTGGAACTCTCAGTATTGAGGACATGTGACTGTTCTCTAGCCACCAAACTAGTTCCTTTTTCGCCTCTAGGGTAATTGGAAATTGTGCCTTGTTCCATTACGATCGAGATAAATTTAGACTCTGCAGGTGCCGATATTGCAAGCGACTTGTTGGCACTACGAAGCTGGCAAAATTTAGCATTCCAACTAGGCTCTCTAGCATTTTTAAATTTGTGAGCTCTGTTTCTAGCATCAATTTCACCATGTCGATTACTTTGCACAATTTCTTCTCTGGTAGCATTTTCTTGTTCCCCGAGGGGTCCCACAATATGCCCAAATACTTGAATTGACGTTGCGGTGTGAGAATGGACTTCTCCAAATTCACTTGCCACCCCAAGTGCTGTAAGACTTTGACTACTGCTATGACCTGGTTCTGGAGAATCACTGGATCTCGATGGGCTAGCAAAAAGTCGTCGAGATAAACTAGAAGGCTGATCCCTTGCTCGCGGAGGGTTTGTGCAATCCAGTTTGTTATGCTGGCGAAAACTTTTGAAGCAGAACTCAAACCAAATGGAAGGTACGTCATTTGTAATAATTCGCCTTCGTAAATCAGCCTTAGAAAGCATCGATGCTTTTGTGCTATCGGTATGTGAAAATAAGCTTGGCTCAAACCGATTTTCACGAGCCAATCCTCGCTTTGCAAGAATTCCGGTAGACTGTGAATATTTATGAGCCGAAACTTCTCCGTAAGCACGTACTGATTGAGTGCCTTCAGGATGAAAATCGGTCGAGGTGAGCCGTCGCTCTTGGGCACGAGGAACACGTTTGATAGGAAACTTGGGATTTGTACGGCTGTTTCTAAAACTCCCTGAGTTTTAAACTCCTGGATCACCTCCGACATTTTTTCTGAGTAAGGAATTTGGAGGCTTGTCCCGTGACTGTGAAATATTAAAGGAGGTTTTCTCACAAATGGAATATAATATCTTTGAATTATCTTTTGGATGTATGGCGGTGCCTTCATTGGCTCCCATTCCTGGCAGTAAAATTGGAGACGCCCGGCTCGAAAATTCTCGTAGTCAGAATTTCCTTCTTTTATCGCCGCATCTCTCTTTCCAGGAGGGAGATGCCGTTCTCTTGGAGGATCACTTATCGTTAGTTCTTTCAGTACGCCCTGAACGGGCACGAAAGGACTGCTAGCCCTTCGACTTACCCTGAACATAACGTCCTTGCGCAGGACGGTTATCGTATAGTTCGTCTTGCGCAGATGAAAACCTTTAATATTTACCACCTAGCGCAGGCGGGTAATTTCTTGAATAGCCTTGCACAGGCTTATAATTGGAGAATCCGGGAACTTGGCGGTTTTCACTTGGACCTGCTTGCGCAGCAGGTTTGCTGGACTTGGATTTTATCCAAAATATTTTCCTTATGCCACCATGTTTTTCCAGTGCAGATGTGAATGCTTGTTCTTCAAATAGGTGAAAATAAGATGGAGGAACCTTTCTCAGAGCAGACTTAACCAGTGGGTCTTTTACATACTTTAAAATTGCTTCGCGCCGCTGTTGAATCATGTCGGCCCTGTGGCCACACACTAACTGTACTGAATCGGAAGATACCTTGTGAAAATCACCTTTCAGAAAAATATTCTCCATCTTGTTTTTTATATCTGAATATGTAATCATTTCTGATTCTTGCGACCATTTCAGAAAATCATTAATGCCTCTTTCCAATGTTTATTTTTGTTTCAATAGTGCGTAAGTGAGGGTAGCAAAGCTTTTCTCAGTGTAAGAAAGGTTTTTAAAAAATTCTAAGATACATACTACATGATTTGAATTACTTTGTGCAATTCCGCCACCAGTTAGTTCATGCAAACTATTGCCGGCCGGTGCCCACCCACTACTGTTAGTCCCAGCATACCTGCCACCAACAGCCCGTGTGCACCCGCCACCAACAGCTGATGCATGCTCCCTCCGATACTGCTGCATCCGCTGCAGCTGCAGCAATATCGGACACCGCATACGCGACACGTGTTTCGCCTCTCCACGAGGCATCTTCAGGCACCAAACAAGTTGTTGATCGTTCGGCAGTCAAGCGTCGAATGATAAAACTACACCGTATTGCCATCCTTTTATACTGTTAGAGAAGAGGGTGGGAGAGCGGAGTTGCCCGAACTTTCTATAGTAAAAATATTTAATAAAGGGGAATTATTTAACTCAAGCTGTTTATTTATTAATTGAATATTAGATTTTTTAAATTTATTTATTTCTAGTTGCTCCCAAATACTCAATTTTAACCCTTTTTTCTTCGGTGTGTAATATTTTGTACGTATTATTTGATGATAAATTATGATTTTTGTTAAGAAGGTGTTCTGCAAAATTTGAAACACATAAATGCGTATAAGAACAAACACCTTTCTGGGTGTTTGTTCTTATACGCATTTATGTGTTCATTATATCGAGTTTTAAAATTACGGCCGGTTTGTCCAATATAAACTTGTTGACAATCATCGCAAGTTGATTTGTATATATTTATGTGTTTTTTGTTGACTTAATTTTATCTTTTACGTTACAAATAGATCTTAACGAATTTTTGTTTTTAAGGCTACGAAAACCTTATTATTTCTGAATATTTTAGACACTTTATCTGTAATTTTACCTAAATATGTTAAACTTGCTGTATATTTAGATTTTATATTTTGTGGTACTGCATATAAAAGTGAATTACACACATTTTATCCTAGAGTAAAAAATCTAACTAATACTCAATTTACCCAAGATGAATAAACTATTAGAGAAAGGTCTCAAATACAGCATCACTCCAAAATTGTCTCAAAGGTCACTAGTAACACTAGCAGTTGACGCAGAGGTTGCTGTGATACGAAATAAAAAAGACGATTTACTGAAACAAACAATAGCCCAAAATATTAAATCAGCGAAATTAAAAAGTATCCAGATAAATAACGAAAATAAGACATTTGTATCTGTCCAACAAAAGTTAAATTCCAACAATATAGTACTTTCAAAAGCAGATAAGGGTAACACAATAGTCATTATGAATCGTTCTGATTATACTTCTAAAGTAAAGATATATTACAGAAAGATGAGTTCCAAAATTTAGACCATGATCCCACAAAAAAATATTTGGCTCAATTGAAGTTAACTGTAAATGGTACAAAATTTATTTTTCCAGATAATTCGTATTTAAAAACAAAAGTAATAGCAATGAATACACATGCTCCGATGTTATACGGCCAACCTAAAACACATAAAGATAATATACCAGTAAGGCCAGTAGTATCTTATATAGGAGCTCCAACATATGAACTGGCAAAGTTTCTTAATAATTTTATTAGAGAAAAGATAGATTTTAGACCAAAACATAGCCTGAAGAATAGCTTACAATTGATTGAAAATATCAAAGAAGTCAAGCTTCCCATCAACGCGAAATTAGTTTCTTTAGATGTAGAAAGTTTGTATACAAATGTTCCATATAAAGACTGTTTATTTATTTTAAAATCTGAACTTGAAAAGAAAAAGGTCCACCCGGGTGAAATAAATGATATACTAAAATTAACAGAATTATGTATGGTCCAAAACTACTTTCAATTCGATGGCAAATATTATATTTAAAAAGAAGGTTTAGCAATGGGATCTTCTTTGAGTCCTCTTATGGCTGACATATTTATGGATAGTTATGAAAGAGAAAATATTATTGGAAAATCAAATAATATTTTTTATTATTATAGATACGTTGATGACATAATTATTTGTTGGACAGGTACAAATCGTCAGTTAGATATATTTGTTTCAAAATTAAACAAAATTCATCTCAAAATTAAATTCACAGTAGAATTTGAACAAAACAACTCTCTTCATTTCTTAGATTTGAATATAACAAGAAATAAGACAGAACATGATTTTGAGATTTATCGTAAGCCAACACATACAGATACAACAATCCCTGCGTCATCTAATCATCCATGGCAACATAAACTAGCTGCATACCAGTCAATGATACATAGATTAATGACGGTTCCTCTAAGCAAAAGTAATTATAATAAAGAACTGAACATTATATATCAAATAGCTAAGTCGAATGGTTACAATACACAATTAATAGATAACATTATACGTAAGAAAAGACAGAATATGATTAAACCACTTTTATATGCAGTACCACAAAATATAAAATCTAAATATACAGCAAGTTTAACATATTTAGGTAAAATTACAGATAAAGTGTCTAAAATATTCAGAAATAATAAGGTATTCGTAGCCTTAAAAACAAAAAATTCGTTAAGATCTCTTTGTAACGTAAAAGATAAAATTGAGTCAGGCAGGGAGCATGCATCAGCTGTTGGTGGCGGGTGCACACGGGCTGTTGGTGGCAGGTATGCTGGGACTAACAGTAGTGGGTGGGCGCCGGCCGGCAATAGTTTGCATGAACTAACTGGTGGCGGAATTGCACAAAGTAATTCAAAACATGTAGTATGTAACTTTGACTTCCGCAAAGTAACACCTGAATCTATTAACTAAATTCTAAGATCTTAATCTCATCGTTTACTTCTAAATCAACTAAGCCTGGTGAGTGGCTATAAAGCTTTCGTACGTCCGAGTAAAGTACGTCACTCCAAGAAGCGTCTCCAAAACGTTGAAGACTGTTTAGAGCGGCTAAAGCTAAGCTTTCTTTAAATTTGTGTCTAAGTTAATGCAAAAACTTGGTCCTGCCTCAATCGATTTACTCGGCATAGCCTCCTCTGTAGGTGGACTGAATAAATCGCCACTAACATTAGCCTCAATGAAATCATCATGCAAATTACGGTTTTCTGAGGCTACATCATTTGGAGTAGATTGAGGTGGGTAAAAAATATGATTACGTAATTCACTTACTTCTTTTGATAGTTTCTTCAGAAGTCCTTTACTACTTTTGTGTTTCCTCCTCCGAGACTTCCTTTTTGGAGATGGAATTGGAGTACTTCTGCTTGTCTCTCTCACCATCGTCGTTATAAGATTTGTTTATCGTAAAAAAAGCTCTAAAAAGATAATAAATATTTAATGTCGGTATTGAAATAATTGGGAAATACTTAAGTGTATGTATTTCTGAAAAAAATATCAAGAAAATTTCTAATGCATGAAAGTGAACAATGAAGGGATTTGTATTTGTAACGACTTACCACAAATCCAATAAAAGTTTTTGTATAAATGAAAATATATACACATATTCACACTTTTCACGAACATGCGTCCAATGGTCGTTAACGTTTAAAATGCCGTTTTGAACCACACGAGCATAGAGCTGCAAAAAACGACCGTCGTGGTCGGGAAAACAGACGCCAATGTAGCGAGAGCCACGTGCATCGCATCGCGTGGTCTGTCTGTGGCGGTGGGAGAAAAGGAGGGGGAAATGTCGGTAAAATGCACCGGAAACACGCAAAATAGACGGCAAACGGAAGAGCCGCTCTCATTTATTATAGGCTTCGAATAGCGTACAGTGTTTAATGATAAATTATAAAGTCTAATAGATTATTCTATGTCTGGGATCATTTATTTATTTTATTTTGATAATAACCTCGTTTAAAATGTTTTAAAATATTATCAGTTATCAAAATAAAAATGAATCATAATGGTATTCCTAATGACATCATATAGAAGGCTGGATTTTTTTACGTTTCTTCAGCCTTGTACTTGTATTTACCTAGTAGTTATAGCTACACGAGGTGTAAGTATTTTTTCTGGTTCTAACTTGCATTTAACTGAATCTAAAAAAAGCAGTATCTAAAATGAACTTTGAGATATACATAAAAGCATAGCAATATTGCAATTGCAATGACGATCATCCAATCGATGTAGACTTGGCACCAAACCGAAATATATTCACTAACTTTTGATTTAGTTTGGATTAACATTCATAATTAATTTTCTGCTTCAAGATTCTATTTTCAGATTTATTTATAAATGCTGATAGATCTTGTTGAATAAGATACTTACTTAAATAATGCACTAAAGTTTTGTAATTTGCTACAGAAACTTTTGTTATTAGATACTGTAACTGTAAGACGCTAGGCATCATCCATCAGATTGGGGCATAAAAAAGGATCGGATCTGGGCTAGATTAACCATGTCGGGGTCCCCAACCCACGCACCGCTCGACGCCACTTTATATTAGCCCCGCCCGAAAAAAAATTGAAATAGATAAGTTTTTTAGATCAAAGTTCGCCTCGCATGATGTAGATAAGTATTTATTATTCTATTCAGTGGTGTAGCCCATACGGTGTCTCTAGTTTTTCTATAATCCGGAAATGGGTCCTATTCTGTGATAATATAAGTATAGACCTATTATCTAAGTTCGCACATTACTTATACTTAGCCCCTACCTGCAAACCTGCATGCAAAGACAAATTGCAGTGAATTAGCCGTGCAGGCTAAACTGTGTAGATAAATCCAACGTTTTCTTCACACAAAGATTTCTCTTACGTAAAACTGTATAGCTCATGCACACAGTTACATTGTTACGATTAGCTGTCGTGGATGTAAATGCTAATTGATATTTGCAAAATAAAATATGAGTTCTTTAGTGCAAATTTATTACTATTCAAAAACGCCAGCAAAAACAAAAGAAGAATGAATCCGTCATCGTAGTTTTTTATGTTTACAAAGAGTTTGTATATCTGTCATTACGATTACAATTTTTCAACACACTTGTTCGTAAAGTGGATCTTATTTCACCGGTTTTAGCTCCATGAAGCAGCTCATAAAACACGAGTGTGTTATAAACGCAAATACTGAAGTTATATTTTATAACCGCACGACTTGCTAAATTGTTTCTTTTTTTTCAAACTTCGAACTGGCCTGCGGCTACTACAGCAAAACGGCGGGAAAGCACTACTACAGCAAAACAGTGTGCATTCCAGTAGTCGATTTTATTTAAAATCTAAGGATTCAGTATATTCGGTATTTCTCTTCGCAAGTGTGTTGAAAAATGTCGTACGATACACTTGCGTATTTTGGTTAAACACACTCGGCTCTATTACGCTTGATGAAATTCTGCCTCGTGCATTATTACCACCATAACGCACTTATATCGTAATGTACTATTTATCGATTTTTTTAGAGCTTATCCCAAATTTTACAAATTATAAGTGACTTCCAAAGAACAATGCCGCTAGATGTACCGAATTTAATTACCAGTCCTTGTAAGACATTTATTACATAAATTACTTTAATTTTATTTACAAATAGGCGAAATTTATTTGGAGATTTCGCATACTAAATACCTAAGCGTTGTTATTAACTTGACAGCACGTCAGGTATTAAATTTAAATTATAAGTAATTAAGTAAAATCTTATATTATACTTGAATGTATTTAAACTTTTCAATTTTGTTTACTTTTTCTGTCACACCACCCGCATTTATAACCATCTGCCGCTAAAAAGTAAACTATATTTTATATTATAGGATTTATGGAAAAGTAAATTAAATTTTCAACACTAGTATTTAAATTTATCTAACCTTTTAACGCGTCGTTACTTTGGATGTTCTATTTTAATTAGCTAAAGACTAATAAAGTATCTTTAATAAAGGAAAAATCAAAAAACAGTAAATTTCATAGGGTGTCTAATATGGACCATACAATTTTTGAACCAACAATGCACCTATCGTAGCAGTTACAATAACGATCAATGCACTTATTCTAACCATTGTAATAAAAACAGTTTATTGTATACTATACCAACATATTAACAGAATATTTGAAATAAAGATATTTTAAATTAATCAGTCTGGAATATGTATATACTTAATATACTTACGCGTACTTGAATTATAAATCTCGAAGAATTATATGCAAATTCATATTAAAATGCGCCTAAATCTACACCTGTGCAAATAATGGGCCCTTGATGACAAGAGGAACATTGCACTCAGAAAAGCAACCTTCACAGTAAAAGCATTTTGTATTATCATACTGACTTCTGTCAGGACTTTCGTCGGTATTATCATTGAAAAATCCAGAACTAGAGGCTGAATTGATTTGTCAACTAAAGAATATACGTAAAAGTGTTCCCTTTGTTCGATAATATAGAAAATTTTAAGAAGGTACCTAATTTGAATAATAAAATTCTACGTGTTATCAGGATTTTTCTATATAATCTTAAATACTACACCGGAAGTGACGACATACATTGAAGTTCGCATTTTTCCTATGCCTGCACTAAAAAAAACAGTGACATCTATGATTTTTGTCAATGTCTTCTGTTTAATTTACGTCGTTATGTTGATTGTTATCAAGTGGTTGTGTTGGAAGAAGACAGTTACAGTGACAGTACCTACAGTGTACAGAAAGCGAAAATTGCCAACTTCACTCATCGAATCTTCATCGTGACGTCACTTCTTCAAAAAAACTTGACATTGTTTGAAAATGAAGGTCATTGGGATTTTTGCAAAGTTCTAATTAGGTAAGACCTTATTTTAAAATCAGATTAGAGAAAGCTTCTCCTAGAGCCTTCGAAAAGGTTTGCAATGAAGTTTTTTTAAATAACTTGACAAGCGAATGACTTTGTTGAGGCCTTGTTCCTGGTACAAAAATACACATTACAATATACATTATAATATGGACCACTAGTCCATATATAAAATCCTTATCGAAGTCCGTATTAGAGACTGATGCTACTTTAATGTTATAAAAGCCTCAATTTTTTTTACGTTCGCTAGAAATACAAGTTATGTAAACAACAACTGCTAACACAATAACATTTTCGATACATAAATAATTTAAGAACCATTAAAATCCATAAAGCTGCAATAATCTTACAAAACTCACCGAAAATTTCCATAAGAACGTGTTGAAAACTAAAAATGTCTGCTACCGGCACTACAGTACTCGGACGCTCGCTATGAATGACTAGTGGCGCCACGCAAGGTTAGAGCATAGTTTGTTACTAAAATGGTATAATAATTACTCCTTTAACAAAGTCACTGACATAGCCCAGCGGATTAGTTCGTTGAAGTGGCAGTGGGCGGGACACATAGCACGAAGAACCGATGGCCGATGGGGCAAAAAGGTTCTCGAATGGCGACCACGTACTGGCAAGCGAAGCGTAGGTCACCCAACCTCAAGGTGGTCAGACGACGTGACCAAGGTCGCTGAAAGGCGCTGGATACAGGCCACTCTTGATCGGTCGTTTTGGAAATCTATGTCTATGACTTTCACAAAAATTTTGCTTTAAAACCAAATATTTAAGAAACGGATCCCTAAATCGAAATGCATGTAGTTCGCATGACCAAAGATACCCCAAACGATGGGCTAGTCGAAAAAAAACTCCCACTTTAAATGGGGTAATATACATACCTATACCCATACTAAAACAGCTTTCTAGCCTTATAGTATTTGAGTAGAACCGTGGACAGACGACGGATAGATATGGCAAAACTAGGGGTTCCTTGTTTACTACGGAACCCTCAAAATGCACCCTTTGAACATTATTATATGAATATGATATGACAACAATTTTACTAAAATGTTTGTATAAAATCACGCGGAAATATGCTTAATTTTCGTTGCGAGAGAAAAAAAATCTACGGTATTACATTTTTTGCGTAAAAATGACTGTGCTGTGTGGGATATGTTTCCTTTGCACTAATTGACAGTTGAAAATTAAAAAAGAAAACGCGGGTTAGCAGAAGGCTTCACTGACGCTCGGCCTTGAATACTCTGCTCGTTCGGCAATCCCTAACTTCCCGGCCTCTGCAGTAATGTACTATTCAATAATTTAAGTTATAAGTCATTTCAAATAGCACAGAGTACTTTATACTCGACATAGGTAGAAAGAGTTAGCTGTCCGGGCGGATCCGCGTTGCGCGTCACGCGTCACGCGCGCCTGAACAATCTCAAATTAATGGTTCGTTCATTACAAACGACGGTTATTTTTGCTGGCCATTAAAACAGTTTGTTTTTCTTATCCGGCTTCTACGCTATGGACATTTCGGCATTTTTCGGGACTGTGAAATTGTCTATAAAGAATAGCAAATACCTGAGTTATAACGACCGACAGAAAAAGAACAGTAATACATTTGAATGTAAGCATAATTTTGAACTTAAAGTAAGTTTGATATCTATTCAAGCATAACAAGTAGAGTATACATTTCAAACTCTTGTATAAAATTTACATCTATCTTTAGATTGTGTAGTATAAAGGCTTTTTTCTTCGCCCCAGCAGAATATAGCCGCCCTAGTTACGACACTGCCTATGAACCATAAAAGCAGTGTTAAATTTTAATGAATGAATTTTGATGTAGCTTCATTTAACCTAAAAGTGATTGAGAGCTTCGAAACTTTTGATACAAACTTGGCCATTACGAGATAACGATATGAACTCCGGAATTTTCCATAGTTAAAATACACGATGGTAAAATACTGTTCTATGGAAGGGAATAAAATGAAATACCTATTAAAATCTCGCAATCTAAACTTTGTATTGTACGCATTAATCATATCTGGAAATAATTAGAACAGGGAAGGGATGAAGTATCCTCGTATCGCATTAAGAGGCTTCCTTTAGCTTTGAATGTGGAAATGGGACGAACTCAAAGGATAATAAAACTTTATTAACGACCGTTGCATAATTATAGGGATGGGGTGATGAAAAAATAATGTGCCCTTGCGTAGGTTTTAAAAGATCATTAAGGTAGGTTATATTTATATCAATTTTTTTTTCAGATAATGTATATTTAACTCGTGTCCAGACGATACGATCTTAGTGTCTACCAAATGTGTTACTTGAGGACGAATGTAGACAGGTTCTCGATTGAGGTAAATAAAATGTTCGTTCAAATTAAAGGTAAGTACCAGGCAGCTTTAATGTAGGTAAGTATTGTTATTTGGCCACTTTCAACAAAATCTTTATTGACCAAAAAGGTACAAAATGTGAACTTAATGCTTACGCATTCTCTACCAATCAATTTGTAGAAAAACAGAAAAATTCGTTTAATAGCGATAGGCGCTTAAAGTTAAAATTTAAACTTAAACTTATAATACACTATAATATATACAAGTTTACTTAGATACATTCGTAAAATACACATAAATACTCATACACATACATTTAATAAAGGTACAAAAAATATAAATACATATTATACATACATATATATAGCACAAATGTTTTGATATATAATGACTAGTTCTGGTAACAAGTAAACAGAAAGGTGCGTGTGAACTTTTTTCTTAAATAAGAATCTGTTTGAGATACTTTTGATGCCTTCAGGTAAGGCATTCCAGAGTCGTGTAACTTGAAGAGTAAAAGAGTTAGACATAAATTCAGACCGAAAAACGGAAGATGAAGTTGAAGAGTATGACTGGAACGAAGCTCACGGTCATGGCTTTCAAACTGAAAGCGAAATTTGGTTTTCATATATTAGGGAGAAAAAGGGTTCTTGAGTATAGAGAAAATAGTACATAGCATTCTCTGCTGTCGGCGCTGACGATCAGGAAGACAGTTAAGCTTAGACCGAAAAAAAGATATGTGATCGTATTTACGAACACAGAAAATAAAGCGAATGCAATTATTAATAAGACGATCAAGCTTATCAATGAGATCTGCATTTAAATCAGAATAACACACATGGGAAGAAAATTTCTATAACGATTCAGGTATTGTAAGGAATAAGTGACTTTTCTGCTGATCTCAGTGACCTGATCTCTCCAGCTAAACGTTGAGTCCATCACAAAACCAAGATTTTTTACAAATTGGGTAAGTGAGATGTTAGTATAATTAAGGGTAATTGAGGGAACAGAGCTCATATCAATTTTTGCTAGCTGTCTAGAACTACCGATCATTATTGCCTGGCACTTAGACGCATTTATTTTAATACCGAAATTATCTGATCAAGAGGAAATGTTAGCCAAGGACGCATTTAACTGACTAATACCAAAATCAATATTTTCAGCCCTGGTTTGTATATAAATTTGCAGATCATCAGCATAGAAATGGTAAGAACAGCTAATAGAATGTGAAAGAAGATTAATAAATACAGCAAACAACAAAGGAGATAAGATACTCCTTGAGGGACACCTGAAGAAATATTTTTCCATTGCGACAACTTACAGTCCATTCGAACTGCTTGTTGCCTGCTATGGAGATATGAAGAAAATCAATCCATAGCTGAGGATGAGAATTTCATATATTGAAGGATTGCCAGGATAATATCGTGATCAACCATGTTGAAAGCATTAGAGAAGTCAATAAGTACAAGAATGGTGATTAACGAATTCTCCATACCAAGGCGAATATCTTCGGTAACGTTGAGAAGAGCAGTAGCAGAGATAGTAAGCGGTAAACTCGTGTACACCTTCCTTTTGGCATTCTGTAAGTTGTGACAAATGTCCCATAAAATCTCGTGTCTGCGTCGTAATTTGTTCAAGTTCAAAGGTCACAAAAATGTTTTTTTGCGATTATATCGATTTATTTGTTCTAATGATGTTAACGCTTATTATCACAATTGTAGAACATAAAAATTGCAACAATTTATGTTCAAATCATTTTTCATATGCCCAAACGTTTCTGAGATAGAGGGCGGAGAGCGCGCAGGGCTCAGCAAAATATTTTCTATTACAAGGTCAGTTATTAATCTCGATAAATAATATCTTGTATTAAGTTAAGCATTTATTAAAATATTTTTAACAATGAATAATTTATATCTTATTTACCTAAATATCTTGAGAACAATTAAATTAATGTGCATTACGGTAGATGATTTTATCCGAAATCTACAGGGATTACTAGTAAGTCGACCTACATCCGTTGCCAGGTGTTAGATGTGGCCAAAACAATTAATTATCATCCCCTATTATCCTAATAAAAAATTTGTAGTTTCAGAGATTTTCAAAATTTGAAATTTATTTCAGAAAATTCCACTTTGATGAGGTTTTTTTGGCTGTAATTTTTTTTCTCAGCATTTCCAAACAGTGATTTGGATTTTTTTTGTATAAAAGACACTTAAACCAAATTGTTTATGATACCTATATAGAGACCACATGTTTCTACGATAAAATGGATGACACAGCCTAATAACCAACATTTTAACAAAGAAATTGATGAAATGCAACTTTAGATTCGTCTCTTTTAAAAATGTACGATACGAAGTTTGCAAACGATAAGAAAAAAATCTCTTTTTTCCGCTATGCAAAATGGTATAATAATCAGATAAAAAGTTGTTGTTTAAAAAAAATATATTCAAACAATATAACAGTGAAAATCTTTTCCATTGAAGTTTCTTTCTTATATCGTTTGACATTCTTTTTTTCTAGGCTCTGTCTACGATATCAGCTTCCTAGACGACACCGAATTTCCATCATAATCCGTTTTACGTTTTCACATTTCTATATTCATATTTCTCTTAAAACCGATATCGAAACCTAAGGTTGTATTCAGAAGTCTATCCATAAATCCAATCTCTTTCTCACCCCTCGATACTTATCTGCATAATAACTTTTGTTATTGCGGCTATAAAAATCTCCGCTAAAGAGAAATTCGATCATAGTGGCATCTGCTATCAAATCAAAATAATGAACGGTTTTGTGACGTGCACACTGAGACACTGACTAAACGCGGAAAAGGCTGGAAAAGGTTTAATTAAATTCCATCAGTTTAATATTGCGAATACTAAGCTTTAAAATAAATTTTCGATGCATGATTGTTTTATGTACGTATTCGTACCTATTCAAAATTGGATTACCTTCTTTTACTGACTGCAGCTAAATTTAAGAATATTTTTATAGAGACTTGTTGATAAAAGCTATTTGTTGACTGAAATAAATAAAATTAAGTCTTGACTTAAAAGATGAATCAATACGAATTACTGTATCAAAAACTCCAGCGAATTTTTCATTTAGATAATGCCGAGCAATTTCATCGCGACCTTTTATTTCGCGAAAGACGTGCGTTCAAATAGGCTTTATGTAAAGTAATGTAAGATATTTTGCTTCCGTATAAACAGGGGTTTGCCGGATTTTCTGTTGAGACACAAACGTTTAAATTAATGTCTTCCATCCTACGCAATACTGATATTTTTATAGCAAAATACGCATCATATGTATACCTACGGCTACTTACTTTGCTATCTGTCTTTTTTCGATAAAGTAGGAAAGTAAGAGAATAAATCCGTACGAATTTTAGAATCGCAACTATTAAGAGTCCCCTTACCCTGGACAGAATCAGACGTTTCCATACAAACGTAGTCTACGTTTTATTTTGAAACGACATGTCGGATGTGGGCAAAATTGTGTAATTTTAAAGAAATTGCAATTATTTAGGGTTATAATTGGTTTTCGACTGTAAAATTATGAACTTAAAAGAGGATTTTGTGTATTAAATTATATTATATTTGAGCATTAGTATGGAATACTTTTATACCCTTATATTTTCATTCCAGTTCATAATGTTACTGTAAGAAACCAATTATAACCCTCGATAATTGCAATTTATTAAAAATTACAAATTTTTACTGAAATCTAGGTAATTTTGAATATGACTAATTTTATATAAGTACTTTTATTAGTACCGGGAACGGGTACGAACCGGGTAAAATTGGAATTCGGAACCTAAGTAGCGGACAAAACCTCTTCTGTAAATACTTTACATTTATAATAAATAAAACAATCTGATAAACACTTTGCATTCTTAATCGATTTAATTTGTGAATATTTGATTATCTTCTTACCTAAAATAACATAATTACTCGTTGACAAGGAACTCCAAAAAGGTGATGAGAGTCACTTAATTTCCTTCGCTGGCGTATTTTCGTGGGTTCGAGTGTTTACCGAGTCATTCAACTGTAACGTTCAAGTAATTGTTTGTGGAGTACTTGTAATATTCGTACATAAGCAAACCAGAATATTGATCAAGTTAAGATTTTTATATTTTAAATTCAAATCGATTTACATTTATAAAAACTTAATTGTTTTAATAAATAATTGTTGATGTTTTTTGTTTTGTTTTGTTTACATTAAATATACATATATTATCACGCTTGTTTCCCACAAAGGGAAGACAGAGACTATGCTCGTGTTTGCTTGCACTACCGTGCCCCCATTTTTATTGGAAAAGATTTATGTATTAAAATGTGACAAAAACAAATGCACTTTAAAAAAAATCATCAACTATTCGATAAACAATCATTCCAAAACATTTCTAAAGATTCTGCTGACTATCTTGGGACTGAAAGGTGAAAAAGAAAATCTTTGGTGATACAAAACAATTTGAAAACTGAACAAGAGGTAGTCTATGTAAAATCAAAAATAATGTAGGCAGTCCAGCAAAAACAACAAAAATATATTTAGTTTTAAACCAAAGATATAGGAGGTATATAGATTCCGCGATGAAGGCTCCTAAACTTACACTGTTTTGAAATGTAGAGGAGGGCATATAGCCATCCAAAACCTTTCAAGCCATTACTAAATAGAAAAGTCGAGGGATCAGAATTCAATCTCATTAGACAATGTCATTCAAATTTTGTCGTATTAAACAGCTCATGTAAACAAATCGGCTAGACTGCATTTTAAATTGAATTTTCTAATAGGTACTAAAAATAATTTAAAATTAATTTCTACATTTTTATTTATAAGCGAGATACCATCGAAGTGCATAGAACCGTGGTGCAAATGCCGCTGTAGTAATAAAGAAAATCGTGACAAAAGTAAGCTTTCACAGGTGAGCACATATTTTTCACTTAAAATCACATATTTGTATAGGTACACGTATTACATTTTTTACTGGAAATTGAGTGCCATACTTTCCCATTTTATTATAAACTAGCTGATGCCCGCGACTTCGTTCGCGTGGACTTTATGACTCCGGCGTATTAATATAAATAACAACTAATGAGAGAGAGAGAGAGAGAGAGAGAGAGAGAGAAAGATAGAGAGAGATAAGAAAGTACTTGTAACAGTGTTAGGAGTTAAAAGTCAATATTATTTTAATTCTTTCCTTCGGGAGCCAATATGAAAAGAGCCGAAGTGTTACTAACCCTGGAGAAAGCCACATTAAGTTGGCTATGCGAAAAACCAGTCCTTAGATCGACATCAGCAGCTTTAAGCCTCTAAAACTGTGACTTATTTTCATAGCAAAGCAAGTAAACACATGGAACTGTGTATTTTCAAAAGGAAAATTGTTGGGGATGAGTGGCATACGCGGAATAAATACAGTTTCACTGGCACCACTCACAGTAAACTTGAAGTGTCTCAGCAGACTATGCCGAAGTTTAGCGGCTAAAGTTCAGTGTCTAAAGTTCGGTGGGGATGACACACTAAATAAGCTGAAGTTCAGCCGCTGAAGTTCGGTGGAAACGCCGGACAGTAGTGATGTGCCAATGTGAGAATTTAATCTTCCGTCTTTGGCGCGTCTGCAGCGAACGGAAACGGGAGCGGAAGAGGGAACGGAAGTGGAAGAGGGAACGGGAGCGGAAGCGGGAGCGTAAGCGGGAGCGGGAGCGTAAGCGGGAGCGGGAGCGGAAGCGGCAACGGCGGCGGCAGCGGCGGCGGCGGAGGCGTCGGCGGCGGCGGCGAAAGCTGCGGCGGCGGCGTCGGCGTAAGCGGCGGCGACAGTGGCGGCGGCGGCGTCAGCGGCGGTGGCAGCGGCGGCGGGAGCGGCGGCGGGAGCGGCGGCGGCGGCGGCGGCAGCGGCGGCGGCGGGAGCGGCGGCGGCAGTGGCGGCGGTGGCGGCAGCGGCGGTGGCGGCGGAAGCGTCGGCGACAGTGGGGGCGGCGGCGGCAGTGGCGGTGGCAGCGGCGGCGGGAGCGGCGGTGGCAGTGGCGGCGGCGGCGGCAGCGGCGGTGGCGGCGGCGGCAGCAGCGGCGGTGGTGGTGGTTGCAGCGGAAGCGGCGGTTGCAGCGGAAGCGGCGGTTGCAGCGGAAGCGGCGGTGGCGGCGGCGGCGGCGGCGGCGGCGGCGGCGGCGGCGGCGGCGGCGGCGGCGGAAGCAGTGGCGGCGACGGCGGAAGCGGCGGCGACAGTGGCGGCGGCGTGGCGGCGGCGGCGGCAGTGGCGGCGGCGGCAGCAGCGGCGGCGGCGGTGGCGGCGTCGGCGGAAGCGGCGGCGGCAGTGGCGGCGGCGGCGGAGGCGGCAGCGGCGGCGGCGGCAGCGGCGGCGGCGGCGGTGGAAGCGGCGGCGGCGGAGGCGTCGGCGGAAGCGGCGGCGGCGGCGTCGGCGGAAGCGGCGGCGGCATTGGCGGCGGCGGTGGCGGCGGGTACGGGTACGGGTACGGGTACGGGTACGGGTACGGGTACGGGTACGGGTACGGGTACGGGTACGGGTACGGGTACGGGTACGGGTACGGGTACGGGTACGGGTACGGGTACGCGTACGGGTGCGGGTACGGGTACGGGTACGGGTACGGGTACGGGTACGGGTACGGGTACGGGTACGGGTACGGGTACGGGTACGGGTACGGGTACGGGTACGGGTACGGGTACCGGGACGGGGACGGGTACGGGTACGGGTACGGGTAAGGGTACGGGTATGGGTACGGGTACGGGTCCGATTCAGGCAAAAGCATCGGAAGTTCGGCATTATGTGTTGCTAGTAATGCAAATAACATTGCAGGCATGCATTGGCTGAAATTCAGCCGCTGAACTTCGGCATACAGTGCTGAGACACTAAGTTGGGTTCCGTTACACAGTTTCGGCGGAGTCAAATTTCGCATCAGCATTATTGGCCCTCCGACATTAAGACTTATTTTGTGAGCCGAGAGTCCATTTGCTGCAAGTGAATTAAGAAACTCAACTGGATAATTGGTGGCGTCGTCAGAAATTAACAATAATTTGCGTCATAAGTTCTTTATTAATTGATTTGTAGTGTAAATTTTTTGGTGTCAATATGGCGCGTTCACATAACCAAGAATTTTTCTGGTGTGTTATGCTCTGAAGGTCCGCAAATACTGAACTTATAAGTTCTTCTTCGGACGAAACAACTTTTTTTTTTAAATTTAATATACACATACATTTTTTTTACTCTTTTATTATAGTATAGATTTAGTATGTTTTTGTTCAGCGGCAACAAAAAAACATCATCTATAAAAATTTCAACTGTCTAGCTATAATGGTTCATGAGATACAGCCTGGTGACAGACAGACAGACAGACTAACAGTCGGACGGTCTAAGTAATAGGGTCCCGTTTCTACCCATTTTGGTAAGGAACCCTAAAAATCGATTAAAA
The DNA here is from genome assembly GCA_943193695.1 of Acrobasis suavella. NCBI lineage: Eukaryota > Metazoa > Arthropoda > Insecta > Lepidoptera > Pyralidae > Acrobasis > Acrobasis suavella. Next base: position 14,530,060 of record OW971929.1, read on the forward strand.
TAAGTATTTATGGGGGGCTTCCATATTACAAACGTGATTTTTCATAGATTATGGTACTGAACCCTTCGCGCGCGTCCGACTCGCGCTTGGCCAGTTGTATTATAACTCAACAAAAAGTTCTCATCAGACTTAACAACTTTTGCTAAGGCGGCATTTTAATATTTCTTATAGTTTAGCTGGACCATTATAGTTCTGCATCATGTGTTCCATTTTCCAAAATCAATTATAGCCTATATGTTGCCCAGGCTTCACAGCTATATAACAAAAAAAGTTTCATTCGAATCCGTCCAGTATTTCCGGAGATTAGCGTGTACAAACAGACAAACAGACAAACAGACAAACAGACAAACAGACAGACATTTTTTTTTATTTTCTTACTCTATTACTATATCTCCATCGCCCCAAATATTTTTTTTTGAAAAATTTTTAGTGTACAGACACATTTTTTTTACTCTTTTATTATAGTATAGATAGAGAATATAGTAATTTATGCTTATATTACTTATTACATAAGTGTTTTGTAAGCTGTTCGTAATTATTGAATTTGTTGACACTAGGGTTAGAAAAAAAACTAATCGATAAAAATATCGATACCACATGATACCATACAATATTTTTATTTTTAAAATTAATAAAGATATAAAAAAAATGGATGAAGCAATAGGGTAGGGTTTTACATTTCTTGGTTGGGCTCGATTTATTTGCGTCCGCGCAACCAAGCTGATTTGCCGCAGATTTCGCGACCAGGGCCGCGCCGATTTTCGATTTATATTGTCTGCGGGACGTTTTAAAAACATTACAGAGTGTGCTCAAAATATTTTGAATTGTCTTGTTTCACTTACGTAAAGAATCGCGTGATTTGGGTGTTATCTGCCGGATGCTACCTCTGCACCTTTGATCAAAAGTATCCTATGTGTAAAGCCAAGGAATCAAATCAATCTAGTATTAGTATGATTAAACTAAAATAACAGTCAAATCCGAAAAAAAATTGACATTCCCTATTGCCCGGGCGCGGGTCGGACACTTTTATATGGAAATGCCGATTTTTTGTTTTGTATTTTGTCAGTTATTTTACTTTTATTATACTGTAGTGATCTATTATAGCCCGTGGTTTGATTTATTACGGGTATGTCCCTTTCACGGTGTATATTTTTCAGCAAGAATCTCCCTGTTGTCTGGTATTATTTTTAAAACGATATGTTCTTTAAATAATTACTGTACTTCCACGTTGTTTAAGTCGCTTCGTACGACACCTCATTTGGCAAAGTGTCATGGATATATAGTGAAAAATAAATTATTTTTTAATTGAAAAGTCTATATTCTTTTAGTACTGACTTCATGCTAACACTATTATCCATGCACGAGGGTGAGCATTTCCCAAAAGTATCGATGTCGATATTTTTCATGTCATCCCTCCCTCGGTTTTCATAAACAGTGTACGCTTTCGTTTTTGACGTTTAACAAAGTCTTATTCTTGCAACAGTAAATTCTCATAATAGGGAAAGAGACGCAAAATGGGTTTCATGTCAGATTATCTCTTTCTGAAACTTAAAAATTTTTTTTTGCTCTTTGTTTTAAACCAATAAAAAATTGGAACAGGCGGCGATTTTTTAAAATTTGGAATGTATTTGTTGTCCACATAAATGAATGTAGGTAAACTTTGGTTTTGGATAAAAAAATAAGTATAATCTAAAATAAAACCGGCCAACTGCGACGTGGACTCGTGCATGAAGGGTTCCGTACCATTATCTATAAATATCATGTTTGTTGTATGGGATCCCCCTTAAATACTTTTTTTCTGTTTTAAATATTTTTTAATATAGCAGCAACAGAAATACCTACGTCATCTGTGAAAATTTCAAATGTGTATCTATCACGGTTCATGAGATACAGCCTGGTGACAGATAGACGAACGGACGGATGGATGGACGGACAGCGGAGTCTTAGTAATACGGTTCTGTTTTCACTCTTTGGGTACGGAACCTTAAAAAAAAGTTTGATTCAAAGTAATTACAGAAGGTTTTGGTTATATTGTATTGACATGTAATTATTTGTGTAAATTCGAATCCCACCAAAAACATAAATGTGAAAATGGGAGCCAAGTTCAAAATCCGACAAAAGAATTGAGATCTAAATACATATAAGAATCTTAACATTTGACCTGGCTATTCTTTTACCAGCAATTCTGATGTTTAGAAAAATAGGACCTTACAATGTAATAATAATAATGTATAACGTAAAGATGATAAGTTTAGCCAAATATAAGCAGGCTTGCTAAAACTAGCCAAGTCAAATGTTACGATTCTTATAAATAAAATTAAATATTCTTTAAAGAACTTGGCGGCCATTTAGATCTCAATTCTTTTGTCGGATTTTGAACGTGGCTCCCATTTTCACATTTATGTTTTTGTTGGGATATCATTACTTTTTGCACAGCAGTATCAGAAAGAAGCTTGCTCGTTTAATTTAGTTGGGCACTTTACCTAATAAAATCGATTAATTAAAAAATAGTCCAATTTACATAATTCACTGTTTTTTTTTTTCAGATGTACTATGTTTTCTTTGTCTACCTAGATGTCAAATGTCAACTTTCCAGGTCATATGGAAGTAGGTTACTTTTTTTGAAAAAGAATCAAATCTACGAAATTCACCGTTTTTTTTTAAATGTTTTTCTTTATGTACGTGTAATAGTCTACCTGGGTGCCAAATATCAATTTTCCAGGTCATATGGAAGTAGGTTACTAGTTTGATGATGGATAAGTGGTCAATCACATTTTTCGGGTTTTTTTAAACGTTATTATATCAATAACTGTGTGAGCTACATTATTGAAATGGATTCGAGATGGGCTAGCCGAATTTAAAGTATGTTCTTTATTTCACGTATTTAGGTTGAATAGGTTTCGAATTGTGAAGGGGCAAAAGTAGCTCGAAATGGTTCGTGTAAATATACACAAGTCACGGCTGCTGCGTCGCCAGTTCCTTTTTTTTGAACTTGGCTCTGACACGCTGCCACGGGTCTAGATACTTTTTCGTAAGTTTAAGTATCAAGTTAACAAAAGTTTATCAAGGAACACGCAAACAAAGTTATAAGTGAAAATTTTAGTAAGTTGGTGTTCTCGAAAAAATATTTCTTAGTAAGTATTTATTGAATAAAAACGACACCAAATAAAGTTAAGTATTTGTCGGTTGAACTTTGATTGGTATTGTGTATATGTAGGTGTTCTATTTTTCTCTTTATTCTGTTTTGTATTTGCTAGTTTTTCTCATATATGGAGATGAAAAGTAGAGAGTACGGTAATATTTTTACTTCGGGCGATGTACTTGAAACCTTCGCTTCGCTCAGAATTCAAAGTAATGTATTACCTTTACCCCTGCAGCACAATCTACTATAGGCATAGGTTAGGTATGTGATATTGAAACCATAATTTGTCAATACCAGGAAATGATTTTTGCATTCAGCCCATTGACCTAAGTTGTGCATCGTTCAGCTATCCCAAAAAAGCAAGTGGTGACTTTGTGTTGTATTACTCAAAGGTATACTTATACGGGAAAGTAAGAAGTAAAAAGAAAGTTTGTACGTAAAAAATATCTTCGCATCTCTCAGTGAACGTTAATCCTAATGCCTACTTTGCAAAAGGAGATAGGCTTTTTTAATGCGTACATGATGGCTTTCAAACGAAGCGATTTAAATGCGGCTTGTATTTAGACGAAACAGGTTAGGGTGTTGGGTTTATTTATGTCTATCTACGGTTAAATGATAACTACGGCCCTGGGAGATTAAGATAAGAAATTTTAACCCGAGTTGGATCAAAATTGTTATTTTTAAACTTCTATTTAGTAGGTTGACATGTACAAACGGAAATACGTGCCGTGTTGTTTCCAGCCTAGAATAGTGCCAATTCATTTTATTCAGAGGTTTATGCCAATTTAGAAGACTCTTTCGTAAACCACAGGAAGAGATGGTACAAACGCATAAACATTTCGGGCGATAATTGCATCCCCAAGATATAAATCAGGCAGACGGCCAGTATCACGGTCAAATCGTTTTTATTTTTATTTTTGCGTGCTTGGCTTCATTGACTTCATCTTTAGAGAAGAAAAAGTCCCCAGGCTCTGAAGCAGCACTAGGAATGCAGAGCGCTAAGATGACGTGGTGAACATGAGGAATTAAGTTGAGGATAGAGTAACTATTTCCAAAGAACAAGTATTACTAGATTATACCTGGCTGATTACTAGCCGTAACCAATGGTGGAGAACACAGAGGGACCTAAAGAAGAAGGTAACGGAGTATGTGTTAAATACATGTGTGTGGGATATCATGAATGAGACTCCTATTTTTAAATTGAGGTAAACAAACGAGACGCCCGTAGATCAGTGCACATCTGTTGAAATTCCGCGGCAAAGCACGCGTACGATAAGAAAAATTCAGAGAATATTAGCATCGGTTTATGCTTTACTGTAAACATCGTGTCAAAATATCCGGCGTTCAATAAATGTTTGGGTTCTTAACGAGTTTCATGAAAACATAGTTAATCGTTTCATAACAGTGGAACGGAAGAAAATTTGTTAATACCTATTATTTCCTTCCACATTGTCGGGTTGAAAAAATGTAGAATATGTTTAAATGTGTTTTCACTGTCGCAGTTCGTAGAATGGGCATAAGTCGCATCGTTTAATTTGCGATGGGCTAGTAACTTATCAACCAGATCCAATTTTCACAGCTATTTTCTACATTGACCAAATATCTCGGTGTTCAGGTCTTGCGACAACGCTAGGGTTCTGTCTGTATAGTAAAAGAATAAGTTACAATAAAAAATAAATAGTATATTAAAAATAAAAATGTTTACAAAATATTGAAGATTTACATATCAGTTGTGGGCGACCTTTTTCTCGACATCTTGCTTACCAAAGTAGGTACGTGTGGGTAAAGTCAAATGTTCAAAATAAATGTGAGCATAGTAGAGATAAGAAATAAAGAAACAAAAAAGAAACGCAACTGTCTATGAAAAATACCTAGATTTGTATTATGTGTGTGACGTGACTTAATATTACCCATATCCTACTGTAGTTTTTAACTAGAAAAAAATAAACAAATTTTTGTTCATACCTATTTTAGAACTTGTAAGCAGTTGCAGCAGACTAGCTATAACTGTTCATACGAGAAGACACAAAAAATATTACTTCCTATAAGAACGTGCACGGTAGTTAAAAAGCTGACTTATTCATTTTAGTATCTAACATAACTGTATTTATTTTTATACCCATTTATATAAGAAAACATTGATTTGTTTGAATGTATTACCTAAATATAGATGAATACATACATACTTACATACGTGCATTACATAACTACGTCAAGTGTCGTATCATCATGCCTCTTAAGTGCGTCTCTACATAAGTTAGCACTAATGTGGCTGTCGGCTAAGATAAACTATAGTAAACCACCTGCACGTCACACAATAATGAATACATATTAATTCATGTAAGCCCGATGTAAACAGTATCAGCCGCTGGTTTTAAAATTTTTCATAAGTTGACAGTTGTTCTTTAGTTGCCTCTTAAGACATTCACTTTTAAAATGGAGTGGTCCTATTTTAGACCGGAAACTACACTTGTTTACCTGAAGTAAATAGTGTCTAAGCATCAATTATAAATATGTCAGCAAGAAACATTAGATAACTAACACATAAGAACGAATTTTTATAAAGATGGATTTTCTAGAGTTACTACGACATAATGTGAGAAGATTTCTTATGGCCGGCGGTCGGCGACGCGTGCGAGGCACTAACGCTATTGTGTTGCAGATGTCCATAGGCTAACATTTTTCATCAGGTATGTCATCAGTATGCTAGCCTACTGAATTGTATAAAAAAATCATAGGCATTATATTATATTCCCTGCGATATTAGATAAATAAAATAATACTGAAGAACCAGGGTAAAGTAAGGTACTAAAGTGTTTACAAGATAATTACAATGTGCCAAGTAGATGGATACCACGTGTTGCAGTCAGAGGGAGCTAGCAGCAGTATGCAGTAGGAGCTGGAAATTCCTGGTGAAGTGAAAACCCGATCGGATCTCGTGTGTCAGGCTCACGGCAGTCACGGCACACGGCTTGTCTGCTGGATCGCTACTATAGTCTGGTGTTTACGATTTAAGAGCAAAGTTAATAAAAAAAGTCCTTCAGCTTTTAAATAGAGCTTTGTGATTTTGTCTTTTGACCACTAGCAGTACATTGGTTTTGACGTACGCTAGCTTTTACGAGTGTGTAATATTTGCTAAGCTTAGTGAGCTGACGTAGCTGTTGGAGCCGGATGTTTAAAGTGCTACATTCCTGAATTGTGGGAGTAAAAGGAAGGACTTTCCTCTTCATAGATTTCTGTTCAATGCAAAAAGTAGGTAAGTATATAATTACTAAGTTGTTAAGTGAAGACCTGCGAAATTAACTAATTTTCTAAATTATGTGTTCAGCTAGCATATTACCTGTCTTATGGTTTGTGTACTTAAAGCATTCATCAGCAGCTTGTAGCTGAGATGATAGTGATGATTAAAAATTAATTATGATTGAGCTTCTGTTAAACATATCAGGTACTTGAATTGTCATCAAGATTCATCATTTAAATATTTATCTCAATTTTATGTTATCAAATTTCTTGCTATTTATTTATTAGTTCTATCTGCTCGCATAGTATCTAGGCTCTAACTTTCTTAAATAACATATTGTCTAAATAACCTATGAATAAATTATTTAAATCTTAAAATAAAATTTAAAACATATAGGTAGTACAAAAATCGGCTAAAAATGTGAGTACGTTACACTAAATATTAGTTAGGTTAGCTTAGTTACCTACATAATACGTTCTAGTTCGGATAATAGTAATCAAGGATTTATTTGCATATTTATCTCCAATTTATGTTGTTAATTTTCTTTTCAGATATAACGAATGCTGCGTCCACTTCTCGGTCGCCAGTTTGAAAACTAAATATTCAATCTATTAGATTGTCATCAAAAAATATTTTTAAAATAAATGTACAGATAAAATGCAAAAAAATGTACAAATAAAAATAAATCATTTTCACAAATTAAACTTCATCACTTGTTTTATTTGCTTATTCTTTCATATGTTACAGTAAAAGCTTATTAATAAAAAAAAACTGCAAATTAGCACACCACTTTGGAAAAAAAAAGAACACCCCCCCTCCCTCCAGCATTTTTTGGCTGTTTGGCATTGAAGAGCCGTCGCTACGACAAGCTACGAGAACTAATCAGCAACAAGAACGCTACGATACAAAAAGCCAGCTGTGCAAAAAGCCAATACCGACATGTTTGATCCTGATCTCTACTTAGTTTGTGGTAGAGACCGTAATGTGCAGTCAAGAGGGTGATGCACACGTGCGCGGGGTGCGCGTATGAGGCAGTAGTTGTTACTACTTGGTCGGCTGTGAGAGCCGTGGTGTTGGTGGAGTTAATTCAAGATAGCTACACTATCAGTGGTAAAGAGAAAATGATAGAGTCATGGAGTTAGAGTGATATAAGGCTTAGGGAACAATTTTTGTTTTTTTTTCAATTATGTTAATCAAAGTTTAGTTAAGGAGATATCTTTATTATTTACTGTAAGCATAAGCCAAACAGAGTGTTTGTTGTGTTCCGTCACGCTTCGGGAATAATGAGGAGTGTCTATGATCCTGTTTATTGGAGAATAATATGTGTGTGCGCTGTCAGATGGTATGGTTCTAAAAGTAGTGTTCCATTATTAACCGAAGGTGACGAAGAGTGCTTAGTTAAGGTGTGTGCCGTCGTCAAATGGCGATGGTGAATAATGTGAGTGTGCCTGCTTATCTCGTAGTAGTGGATGATTATAGGATGGAAAGAACGCACTGTTGTTTTAGATGATTTAAATTTCTGTTTGTCTTTTGGTCGTCTCAAAGCAATCTATTATTTGAAGTTTGCTTAATCTTTACTAAGCTAAGTTTAAATTTAACAATCAGAGATTAATCTCAACTTAATATTCGCCAGTTAGAAATATTTACGAAGCTTCATTTATTAAATGGAAAACATCAGGTTAGCTAGTACCCGGGGTGAAAACGAACATGGTGTGACTAGCAAATTGGTAGAATGAGGCGTTGCAAAAATACATACTCTCTTCGGAATCCGTCAAAAAGTATTAATGTTTTAGGCGTCTCTTAGGAAATGCATCAGGAACTGATCTTAATGACAAATAAAATACGGATAAATAAATAAAATATACAGTTTTTAGAAAAATGTTTTTGTATTTAGCTTTATCTTTTAAACAAATTTCATTATCATCCATTCGGTCGTGTGGGCGTGAAAGCGAAAGGAAGAAGCTTCACGTTCTTACTTTAAACTGTAAACTAATTTACTAAACTGTAAATAGGCACGTCCAAGAAAAACTACCTAGCTAACCCAAAATCCCTTCAAGATATAAAGGTTGCAAATTCACATCTGGACGGTGGGCGTCTCAAAGCGCCTTAGAAAGATCGGAAAGGAGTCACGTCACTTATGTCGCATTTGCAGGCGTGATTTAAGAACATTTGGTCAGGTGTTATGTCAAATATTGCGTTTACAGGTTTGGCCTCATAACAAAAGTAGCTATAAATAGATAAGTTTAAGGAAAATCCTTTGGTGATATTATTTTTAAACTTTCTATAACTTCTAAAATTGACTTTTTCAATCAACTAAAAATCAAAGTTAATGAATCGATAAAAATATAATCGTGCTTATAAGCCTTGTTTACGTAAATGCTTACTAAATCAGAGACATTTATCAAACATTTATCAAAATCTACTCATGATGCATCTTCTCTGTTCGGTTTTTTATATTTTATTCAGTAAATTTTACCGTTCGCAGCAGTGCACGTGTACGAGTACGTGCACGAAGCAAGGACAAGCTGTACAGAAGTATTTATAAAAGTCGTATAGTAGTCGTCGCCATAAAAAAGAATACTAATCACATACATTCTTATTACATGGAGTAATATGAGTATGAGTAGTATAAGTAGGATGTAGTTTGAGATTTAGTTATTCAAAAAATGAAGTTCCTTTTCGGACGGCGTGGACTTGGCGGATGGGGGCTAGGCGAAAAAAAGTGTAAGATTTTTCCATCAAATTTTCCGTCATGAGTTAAATGAAAGATAATTTCAAATGTTTGACTATCTCGTCGATAGCTCACTCAGGAGAGCGTATGCTTGAGATGGTTGATGTTTCCGGTTCAAACCCAGCAAACGTCCTTTTTAGGGTTTTATTTATTTTATTGTTGAGTTTATTATTATTAAAAAAGTGTGAGATTTGCCGTCACTTTTTTCCATCGCGAACTGATAATTTACTATACCTACGAAAGTAACTTCGTTCCAACCGAGTGTTCCACGACACTCACGTTGTTTTTTTAATTTTTATCTGTTGTAAAATATATGTGTGTAATTTATTTAAAACCTTGTATCTTCTAAACTTCTGGATGGGTTTCAATAGTTAAGGTAATGTTAAAGTGTCAAAAATTCCTTACATAGGATTATTATATGTTCAAACCTTCAGATTCCCATAGAAGTTTTAGGAAAATCAAAATGGCAGTTTTGCGCTAAATTGGAAGCTAAAAACCAATCGAATAGGGTATCAAATTTAAGGATTTTATAAAGGATTTCAATTTGGAACGAAAAATGCTACAAAATCAAATATAACCTCGCTCATTAGAGCGAGTTCCCGGGAGCATCTTACTGCTGTTGTATAATTTTATCTATATAATAATACCAGAAAAAGTATTGAGGTAGGTACATAGCTTTTTGTATAAATAACATACACACAAATGAAGGCACGTCATGTCATTGTATTTCTTCAGTAAAAAAATCTAAAGACGTTTTTGAGGTACTAGTTGGTGCCCACCACGACTTCGTTCGCGTGAAATTTAAAAATGACGACAACTTTCCTGACATCAGATTTTGATGAAATAAAGTCTATATGTTGCTACGAGCTCAGCTTAAGGGGCTACCTGAATTTTTCGAGGTCCGGTGCTGCCCCCATTTGAAATAAATCATCAAAATCTACTCATGATGCATCTTCTCTATTCGGTTTTTAACGTTTTATTTAGTAAATTTTACCGTTCGCAGCAGTTTAAGTGCACGAAGCAAGAACAAGCTGTACAGAAGTATTTTTATAAAAGACTTAGTTTTTCAAAGAATGAAGATATACTTTTTACTTGGAGTATAGACAGTTTGAGATTTAGTTTTTCAAAGAATGAAGTTCCTTTTCGGACGGTGCGCACTTGGCGGATGAGGGGTAGGCGAAAAAAAGTGTAAGATTTTTCCGTCACTTTTTCCATCATGAGTTAAATGAAAGGTAATTTCACAAGTTTGAATATTTTAAAGTGAGAACGTGAAGGTTTTTATAGCATTCTTGCTAAAAGTGGCCGTTTTTCGCAAAAATGCTATAAAAAGCTACAAGTTCTTACTTTAAAATATAAGCAGTAGTTCATAAAATAGTTTCAAGGGTTATCTAGGGTTATATCAATGCCAAATTTTAAATTTATCTCCGTTTCTTTTCAAATAATTTATTTCAAATGGGGACAGCACTGGACCTCGAAAAATTCCGGTAGCCCCTTTATCAATTACTGAAAACCACGTAAATGTCCGTCCATTAGTTTTGAAGATTAACGTGAACATACAGACGGACAAAAAACATTTTTTCTTTTTTGTGTTTAGGTCCTTTTTTAGGGTTCCGTACCCAAAGGGTAAAAGCGGGACCTATTAGGTACTATATGACTACGCTGTCCGTCCGTTCGTCCGTCTGTCTGTCTGTCACCCGGCTGTATCTCATGAACCGTGATAGCTAGGCAGTTGAAATTTTACTAGATGATGTATTTCTGTTGCAGCTGTAACAACAAATACTTAAAGCAGAATAAAGTCAATATTCAAGTGGGGCTCCCATACAACAAACGTGATTTTTTATTTATAATATTACGGAACCTTCGGGCGCGAGTCCGACTCGCACTTGGCCGGTTATTTTTTCACCCACACTTTTTTTTCATAAATTTATTAAATGTATAGACACGCGATTTTTACTTTGTTATATGTATTTATATGCAAACTCTACATTCTTCTTCTCTAAAATGTTTAAGTAGTTTGTATTTTATTATTTGCAATAAAGTATTTACAAAAGACAAACTAATAAACAGAACATGGTAACTCCATCGAATACTTTTCAGTAGCAGTACGTTTTAAATTAGAAAAAGTTATATTTACCTACTGTATAAAGTTTGACAAAAAAGTTAAAGCATATTGCAAAGTCGATTTCCAGCCCAAGGTTCTTTTTTAAAGGCACTAAAGAATTCCCATTTAAATGGGTATGTTTTAATTTAATTCTAAATTATATCTTTGAGTACAAATTTTTATTTGCACCAAAAGTTCGTGTGGAAAATTTCTAAATACCTACTTTCTTATAATAAGATAGGAGTTCGCATCTATTTTTTTTTATTTTAAACAGAATAGAATGGAAGAAACTCCACCAAGAGCGCCGCTCTTAAATTATGATGATGATCTATTTATATACTTTCGATTATTCCAAATTAGGTAGCGGAGTCATAAAAATTACTGCTAATCATCCGAAAAGAAAGATGATTCCGTGTTTCGGAAGGCAAGTATAAACTGTGAGTCCCGAGCGTCATGAAGCGTTTGATCATCAAACTATCCAAGGATTGGTTCTGGTTTACCCTTTGGGTTGCGGAGGTCAGACGGCAGTCGCTCTATGTAAAAATCAGTAACCTCGTCAAATCTCCTTGGTTAGGTAGCGGACCCCGGGCTCTGAAACGTTACTGCTGAGGATGCAACCGTAAAATACGCTCGGATGATAATGATGTCATAAAAAGATTATTCGGCGTTTTAGTATTTGAGCATTTGGAACTTAAAAAGGTACCTTTGACATTGGACAGCTTTGCGTGAATATTATTAAAACCATTAAATGGGGTTAGGAAACATACCGACATCGGTTAAAATTAATATTTAATTTATGTAAAGACACGATACCTACTAGCATCAGGAAAGTAGATTTTTCGTGTTGTTCTTCCTGGCACGCCGCTGATGGAGGATTTCCTTATTTTTTTGTGGAAAAAGGGTTTTTATGAACAAGTACCAAAACACTTTTTAACCCACTTCAAAAAAGGAGGTGGTTATCAATTCGTCGCGATCTTTTTTTTTATATATATATTTTCACAAAATATTCAAAGACGGTCGAAAAAAATTAAAAATCTCTTTTTTAGGGTTTCGTAGTAAACAAGAAACCCTTATAGTTTCACAGTCAGTATGTCTGTCTGTCTATCCGTCCGCGGTTTTACTCAGCGACTATAAGTACCAGAAAGCTATGATTTAGCATGGGTATGTATATTAATTATGCGGAAAAAATGGTAAAATAAAATACTGAAAAAAAAAAATTTTGTATAGCTCCCATACAAGTAAAGTAAAAAGTCAATTTCTCTTTCTCTAATAACCAATCATGTGGGTTATTGTTGAATAGGTCTTTCAAAAATATTTTAAGTTGGTAAACACAGTTTTTTGATTTAGGGACCTGTTTTTGAAATATTTGGTTTTTAAGGGAACATTTTTGTTAGAGTCAAGTGTCCCCCCCCCTCTATCTGCTAAACAGTTTTATATGGATACGTGAAAAAAATCACAGCTATTGTATATATAACGAAATTTAAAGGAAAACTATCAGAGCTAAGTGGGGTTTACAATTTTAAAAGTTATAGGCAATCAACCTATAAAATGTACTCGGAAAAGGAACATTTCGTACAAATTCAATAGAAAATTCGTTTTTAGATATTTTCAGTGGCATGAACTCAAAGTTGGCATTCGTAACTACGGAACCCTACACTGCGCGTGGCCCGACACGCACTTGGCCAACAATTTTTTTGAAAGGGCGTACTTGTCAAGTGATCCCACTGAAATTTTATAAAAATCGGTTGGGTTTTTAGTTTAGAAAAATTATGAACAAAAAAGTTGTACTCTTTTAATTTCGACGTACCAGCATACCTAAAGTGGTCGTGCTCGGTAGGAACTTTCTGGCATGAACACGCAAGATATTATGATCAATTTAGGACATTATGACGTACAAAGTATAGAAAACATAGGTACTTAACTTTAAATGACAAATTACTGGTTCATTGAGCGGTTTTGGGAGTAGTATTAATTTTTAGTTCTTTTGGTAGCTTCAACTTTTCTACCGTTAAGGTATGCTGGAACGTCGAAATTTGAAGAGTACAACTTTTTTGTTCAAAAGTAAATTATAGTATACTTTTTTCATGAACATGTACCACAAAAAGTTAAAGAAATCCTCCATGGTCGTGTCAGGAAAACAACACGATTTTCTTTTGTTTACATCTAATCATTGTTTGGCTGGAAAATTTATTCAAAGCAAGTAGATTATTTAGATGTTGGATTTAGGCGCGAAAGATTAACTTGGCACGGGCGTAGACAAAGCTTTTTCACTTGTCCGTCGACATTTCCTTCTACCCGAATTATTTTTTCTGACTTACAAATAAAGAATAATGATTTGTTTTTACATAGTCCCTCTGATGCATCATTGTATGTATTTTAATCCTGAGAAGGAATTAAGAATTATGTAGTTGGTTGGGTATTATTTATTTATTTATTATTTATCAACGATTTTCCACAAATTCCCATATTTACTGATGTTTAGTGATTTCTGATTCTTCCGGTAGTTCGTGACGTATATATCGTCCGTACAATTTAAGCAAGTTTTTAAAGTCTTTTACCGGAGAGTAGATAAATTCATGGCTTCTTAACTCATTATAAATGCAGCCCGCTTATTATAGTTAAAAACGCATACCATTTTATTTTTACAATTTTAAACAATTATTAATTGTATAAAACAGAAAAAACACGCAAACACTCATTCGAAGCGCATTCCAAGACGGATTTCCAATTATGACCGCCGCGTCCTCTCGGCCGTTCGGGCCGCGGTTGATATCAGCTGCGTGCCTTTTACCACGCAAACGGGAAACATACGTTTGCAATAAGTCGCTAGTCTGAGACGAACTATAATATGAAGTTGTCAGATGGGCAATAGATTTTTGTTTTCCATAGATACTCGTACATGGATGATCCGATCGATTAAATTGTATGAGAAGCCAAAATACTTTTTATTTTATTTTACTAGGTACATGTTTCTCTAAAAGTTATTAATTCTTAAAATACAGTTCAGTCTTGCATACGTCCACGTTTTAAACGTAGCAATCAGCGTGGAGCTATCGCCTGCACAGAGATGCACTGGCAGATGCATTTCGATCATTGCGGTGCTAAATCCTTTGAGAGCTCGACGCTCTTAGCCGTACTTTGTGCATAAAGTAAAATAGAGGACGGAGATACCACTATTAACAGTGAGTGATAACAGCGATTAATGTTACAAATACTCAAGGAGCCTCACGGATAAGCCTCAGAGCTGGAGTTTCCAAACTCCTTGGACACCGTGCAAAAAAAAACAACGAATGCTTTTATAGTAATGTAGTGAAAAATACTTGGACAATTTGACATATTGCCTCAACATCTAAAAACAGATAAACAGATGGATACTACATTAAACACATATAGTAGACTAGCTGTAACCCGCGACTTCGTCCGCGTAGAAATCTAGAAAATGTTTCTTACATGATGTTTATTTGTTTTTTTAACGTTATTAATTTTGTTATGACATATGAATTATTATGTAAATTTAAAATGTTTGAATACTTCTTCAACATAACAATCTATAAATGCCTAGCGAGCGGACCCGACGAACCTTGTCGAGCTCCCGCTCCCGCTCCCGCTCCCGCTCCCGCTATATATATATATAAGGATATATAATATCCCCGAGGAATATATATATATAGTACAGCCCGTGGTTTGATTTTATTACGGGTATGTCCCTTCCACGTTGTATATATATATATATATATATATATATATATATATGATATGTTTTATTTATCTTCTATCTATATATATATATATATAGACTTAGACCTAAACTTTAAAAAATGATCTGATTTTTGTACTATTGCTCCCGATATTAAAATTATAGACAAAAGTTCACTCCACCTCCTTGGCCCCCTATTTTTAAAGAATCATTTTGTCATTTCATTTACCAAAAAAATTATAAATTTTCTGATAGCTTCGGACCGTCTTTTGGATATTCAGTCTCATTTCGCATATACCATAGCCCGTTCGTTCCAAATTTTACTTATTACTTGCGTTCTTCACATCTGCTCCACAGGTTAGATGGGTTTATTCTAAATTCCCTTTCTTCCATTCTCAACGGATTTTCGTGATTGTATTTGGGACCAAGCCTCTTTACCTATCAGATATGGAGGCTTAAGTATCCGCAAAATTTCTAGTGTGGCTCTTCCGGCGTTTATGTCTTCGATTCATAGCATTTAAAGTCATTACAAAAAATGTATGTAAACTCACCAAGCGAAATTTGCTATGCATCGGAGGTTAAGAACACCTGGGCAAGTTAACTTCCAAATTCAAAATTTCCTGATTACCCTACTTCGCAAACATACTTGGACAGCCCGCTTTGCAGAATTGCACAAGATTATTTTATAGAAACGTCATGCAATTCTGTAGAGCGTGCCCGCTTTCTGGCTGTAGCACAATGGGAATCTGGACTTTGGCACGGTACTGTGACTTTGGTTACAGGCCTTAACATCCGCCAATCTAGGCACCCTGTTGCTTAACGATGCGTTCCGCGTAGCATCAATATCCCCGCGGCCCTAGAACCCAATGGTCTGGCTAGAAATGATGGCAAGAGGCCGGACGGGATGACCTTGGTGCCTTGGAGATTGGGACGGCCCGTGGTGTGGGATGCTACTTGTGTGGATACCCTCGCACCGTCCCATCTTCAAGTCACTAAGTCAAAGGCAGCAGCTGCAGCAGAGAACCTCAAAAGGCGCAAGTATGTAGATATTGGAGAAAACTACATATTTGAGCCTTTTGGGGTAAAAGTTTCTTTTGGTCCGTGGGATCCTTCAGCCCATAATATATTCAAATGTATTTCAAAACGTTTGTTCGAGGTATCTCGTGACCAAAAGGCTGGTAACTACCGGGCTCAAAGAATCAGCATTGCCATACAACATGGCAATGCTGCCAGCCTTTTGGCCACGCTGCCAAGGAGTGATATTTTAGTGGGACTGCATAATTTGTAATATTTTTTTAATTTTAGGTTATTTTAGTACTTATTTAGTCTTAATTTAAATTGTCCTATTCATAGTTTTAAACTTAATATAAGGCACTAAAGAATTCCCATTTAAATGGGTATGTTTTAATTTAATTCTAAATTATATCTTTGAGTACAAATTTTTATTTGCACCAAAAGTTCGTGTGGAAAATTTCTAAATACCTACTTTCTTATAATAAGATAGGAGTTCGCATCTATTTTTTTTTATTTTAAACAGAATAGAATGGAAGAAACTCCACCAAGAGCGCCGCTCTTAAATTATGATGATGATCTATTTATATACTTTCGATTATTCCAAATTAGGTAGCGGAGTCATAAAAATTACTGCTAATCATCCGAAAAGAAAGATGATTCCGTGTTTCGGAAGGCAAGTATAAACTGTGAGTCCCGAGCGTCATGAAGCGTTTGATCATCAAACTATCCAAGGATTGGTTCTGGTTTACCCTTTGGGTTGCGGAGGTCAGACGGCAGTCGCTCTATGTAAAAATCAGTAACCTCGTCAAATCTCCTTGGTTAGGTAGCGGACCCCGGGCTCTGAAACGTTACTGCTGAGGATGCAACCGTAAAATACGCTCGGATGATAATGATGTCATAAAAAGATTATTCGGCGTTTTAGTATTTGAGCATTTGGAACTTAAAAAGGTACCTTTGACATTGGACAGCTTTGCGTGAATATTATTAAAACCATTAAATGGGGTTAGGAAACATACCGACATCGGTTAAAATTAATATTTAATTTATGTAAAGACACGATACCTACTAGCATCAGGAAAGTAGATTTTTCGTGTTGTTCTTCCTGGCACGCCGCTGATGGAGGATTTCCTTATTTTTTTGTGGAAAAAGGGTTTTTATGAACAAGTACCAAAACACTTTTTAACCCACTTCAAAAAAGGAGGTGGTTATCAATTCGTCGCGATCTTTTTTTTTATATATATATTTTCACAAAATATTCAAAGACGGTCGAAAAAAATTAAAAATCTCTTTTTTAGGGTTTCGTAGTAAACAAGAAACCCTTATAGTTTCACAGTCAGTATGTCTGTCTGTCTATCCGTCCGCGGTTTTACTCAGCGACTATAAGTACCAGAAAGCTATGATTTAGCATGGGTATGTATATTAATTATGCGGAAAAAATGGTAAAATAAAATACTGAAAAAAAAAAATTTTGTATAGCTCCCATACAAGTAAAGTAAAAAGTCAATTTCTCTTTCTCTAATAACCAATCATGTGGGTTATTGTTGAATAGGTCTTTCAAAAATATTTTAAGTTGGTAAACACAGTTTTTTGATTTAGGGACCTGTTTTTGAAATATTTGGTTTTTAAGGGAACATTTTTGTTAGAGTCAAGTGTCCCCCCCCCTCTATCTGCTAAACAGTTTTATATGGATACGTGAAAAAAATCACAGCTATTGTATATATAACGAAATTTAAAGGAAAACTATCAGAGCTAAGTGGGGTTTACAATTTTAAAAGTTATAGGCAATCAACCTATAAAATGTACTCGGAAAAGGAACATTTCGTACAAATTCAATAGAAAATTCGTTTTTAGATATTTTCAGTGGCATGAACTCAAAGTTGGCATTCGTAACTACGGAACCCTACACTGCGCGTGGCCCGACACGCACTTGGCCAACAATTTTTTTGAAAGGGCGTACTTGTCAAGTGATCCCACTGAAATTTTATAAAAATCGGTTGGGTTTTTAGTTTAGAAAAATTATGAACAAAAAAGTTGTACTCTTTTAATTTCGACGTACCAGCATACCTAAAGTGGTCGTGCTCGGTAGGAACTTTCTGGCATGAACACGCAAGATATTATGATCAATTTAGGACATTATGACGTACAAAGTATAGAAAACATAGGTACTTAACTTTAAATGACAAATTACTGGTTCATTGAGCGGTTTTGGGAGTAGTATTAATTTTTAGTTCTTTTGGTAGCTTCAACTTTTCTACCGTTAAGGTATGCTGGAACGTCGAAATTTGAAGAGTACAACTTTTTTGTTCAAAAGTAAATTATAGTATACTTTTTTCATGAACATGTACCACAAAAAGTTAAAGAAATCCTCCATGGTCGTGTCAGGAAAACAACACGATTTTCTTTTGTTTACATCTAATCATTGTTTGGCTGGAAAATTTATTCAAAGCAAGTAGATTATTTAGATGTTGGATTTAGGCGCGAAAGATTAACTTGGCACGGGCGTAGACAAAGCTTTTTCACTTGTCCGTCGACATTTCCTTCTACCCGAATTATTTTTTCTGACTTACAAATAAAGAATAATGATTTGTTTTTACATAGTCCCTCTGATGCATCATTGTATGTATTTTAATCCTGAGAAGGAATTAAGAATTATGTAGTTGGTTGGGTATTATTTATTTATTTATTATTTATCAACGATTTTCCACAAATTCCCATATTTACTGATGTTTAGTGATTTCTGATTCTTCCGGTAGTTCGTGACGTATATATCGTCCGTACAATTTAAGCAAGTTTTTAAAGTCTTTTACCGGAGAGTAGATAAATTCATGGCTTCTTAACTCATTATAAATGCAGCCCGCTTATTATAGTTAAAAACGCATACCATTTTATTTTTACAATTTTAAACAATTATTAATTGTATAAAACAGAAAAAACACGCAAACACTCATTCGAAGCGCATTCCAAGACGGATTTCCAATTATGACCGCCGCGTCCTCTCGGCCGTTCGGGCCGCGGTTGATATCAGCTGCGTGCCTTTTACCACGCAAACGGGAAACATACGTTTGCAATAAGTCGCTAGTCTGAGACGAACTATAATATGAAGTTGTCAGATGGGCAATAGATTTTTGTTTTCCATAGATACTCGTACATGGATGATCCGATCGATTAAATTGTATGAGAAGCCAAAATACTTTTTATTTTATTTTACTAGGTACATGTTTCTCTAAAAGTTATTAATTCTTAAAATACAGTTCAGTCTTGCATACGTCCACGTTTTAAACGTAGCAATCAGCGTGGAGCTATCGCCTGCACAGAGATGCACTGGCAGATGCATTTCGATCATTGCGGTGCTAAATCCTTTGAGAGCTCGACGCTCTTAGCCGTACTTTGTGCATAAAGTAAAATAGAGGACGGAGATACCACTATTAACAGTGAGTGATAACAGCGATTAATGTTACAAATACTCAAGGAGCCTCACGGATAAGCCTCAGAGCTGGAGTTTCCAAACTCCTTGGACACCGTGCAAAAAAAAACAACGAATGCTTTTATAGTAATGTAGTGAAAAATACTTGGACAATTTGACATATTGCCTCAACATCTAAAAACAGATAAACAGATGGATACTACATTAAACACATATAGTAGACTAGCTGTAACCCGCGACTTCGTCCGCGTAGAAATCTAGAAAATGTTTCTTACATGATGTTTATTTGTTTTTTTAACGTTATTAATTTTGTTATGACATATGAATTATTATGTAAATTTAAAATGTTTGAATACTTCTTCAACATAACAATCTATAAATGCCTAGCGAGCGGACCCGACGAACCTTGTCGAGCTCCCGCTCCCGCTCCCGCTCCCGCTCCCGCTATATATATATATAAGGATATATAATATCCCCGAGGAATATATATATATAGTACAGCCCGTGGTTTGATTTTATTACGGGTATGTCCCTTCCACGTTGTATATATATATATATATATATATATATATATATATGATATGTTTTATTTATCTTCTATCTATATATATATATATATAGACTTAGACCTAAACTTTAAAAAATGATCTGATTTTTGTACTATTGCTCCCGATATTAAAATTATAGACAAAAGTTCACTCCACCTCCTTGGCCCCCTATTTTTAAAGAATCATTTTGTCATTTCATTTACCAAAAAAATTATAAATTTTCTGATAGCTTCGGACCGTCTTTTGGATATTCAGTCTCATTTCGCATATACCATAGCCCGTTCGTTCCAAATTTTACTTATTACTTGCGTTCTTCACATCTGCTCCACAGGTTAGATGGGTTTATTCTAAATTCCCTTTCTTCCATTCTCAACGGATTTTCGTGATTGTATTTGGGACCAAGCCTCTTTACCTATCAGATATGGAGGCTTAAGTATCCGCAAAATTTCTAGTGTGGCTCTTCCGGCGTTTATGTCTTCGATTCATAGCATTTAAAGTCATTACAAAAAATGTATGTAAACTCACCAAGCGAAATTTGCTATGCATCGGAGGTTAAGAACACCTGGGCAAGTTAACTTCCAAATTCAAAATTTCCTGATTACCCTACTTCGCAAACATACTTGGACAGCCCGCTTTGCAGAATTGCACAAGATTATTTTATAGAAACGTCATGCAATTCTGTAGAGCGTGCCCGCTTTCTGGCTGTAGCACAATGGGAATCTGGACTTTGGCACGGTACTGTGACTTTGGTTACAGGCCTTAACATCCGCCAATCTAGGCACCCTGTTGCTTAACGATGCGTTCCGCGTAGCATCAATATCCCCGCGGCCCTAGAACCCAATGGTCTGGCTAGAAATGATGGCAAGAGGCCGGACGGGATGACCTTGGTGCCTTGGAGATTGGGACGGCCCGTGGTGTGGGATGCTACTTGTGTGGATACCCTCGCACAGTCCCATCTTCAAGTCACTAAGTCAAAGGCAGCAGCTGCAGCAGAGAACCTCAAAAGGCGCAAGTATGTAGATATTGGAGAAAACTACATATTTGAGCCTTTTGGGGTAAAAGTTTCTTTTGGTCCGTGGGATCCTTCAGCCCATAATATATTCAAATGTATTTCAAAACGTTTGTTCGAGGTATCTCGTGACCAAAAGGCTGGTAACTACCGGGCTCAAAGAATCAGCATTGCCATACAACATGGCAATGCTGCCAGCCTTTTGGCCACGCTGCCAAGGAGTGATATTTTAGTGGGACTGCATAATTTGTAATATTTTTTTAATTTTAGGTTATTTTAGTACTTATTTAGTCTTAATTTAAATTGTCCTATTCATAGTTTTAAACTTAATATAAATTGTATTGTACCTTATGATACATTTTCATTTATAAAAGAAGAAACTGAATGAATGACTGTCTAACTGGCTGACTTATCAACGCACAGCACAAACCGCTGGGTCTAGAGACTCAAATTTGCCACATAGATTTCCTATGAATAAAGTCTAAGGGTGCGCTAAGAAAGGATTTTTCAAAACTCACCCCCTAAAGGAATGAAATGGGGTGACTACTCGTACTACCTAGGCGTGTGCGATACGCAGGCGGGGGCAAGACGGGGGAAGTAGTCATCGGAAAAGTTTCTGTTTCAAAATAATATTAATAGTTTCAACAATAATATAATATCTATCTTAAATATATAAAAGAAGACACTGACTGGCTGACATATCAACGCACAGCCCAAACCGCTGGGTCTAGAGACTCCAAAGTTGACACATAGTTTTCTTATAAGTTCTAGGGGTGCACTAAGAAAGGATTTTTCAAAACTCACCTCTGAGAGGGTGAAACGGGGGTCCAAAGTTTGTATGGAGAAACAAGATTAGTTAGACCATTTTATTCGAAACTTCCTAGGAGTACTCCTGGCGGTAAATGAGTAAGCACGTGTTTCAGGATTGCTCAAAATTCAACCCCTAGAGGAATGAAATGGGTTTTTTTACTACCTAGGCCATGCTGCAGCAATCCGTCGCTCTGTCTCGCAAATGAAGGGCGGAGTTGGTTTTTTTTTTCATTCTGGATTTTGCGTGTACCCATTACCTACGCATTAGAAATCTGTTATGCACAATTCGACAAGTTCCGAATATATCTCATATTTATTATATAATAATAATAATAAAAATATAAAAAAAAACCCCGCAGTCACTTTATATTTCTGTCATTTTATAATAATATTTTTCCACGTTTGTTTTATTTAGATATTTTACATTTAATTTATCAGAAAAAACATGTTAATATTCCTGGATATACTACGTACATAAATAATAACTTCTAACACGGATAAATAATGAAAATACAACTTAAAGGACGGGTGAAAGCCATCTTGACGTTTCAGTGTGTCAAACGTGGAATATGTATTTAGTAAATAACAACATATTATGATAACAAGGCAGAAAACAAGTTTAGGGGAGACGACTAACGCACGCCCACCACCTCCACCGGTGTCGTCGTCTTGCTCCTCGCCATCTTCGTCGGGCAACGAGTTTGCAACAGCGCCCGACACCAGCGAGTCGAGCGACGACGAGCGCGGGCCGTCGGCCCCGCCGCCGCGACCACCTGCGCGACGGGGACGACCACCGCTGCCGGCACGCTTGGGGCCTGCGGGGCCACCTGCCCCGCACTCGGCTCCCGCTACCGGTGGTGTAGTGCGTCGCATGCGATGGACTCAAGCAAATAATGAGAACTGCATGCGCGCCTATTACGGGGCCACAGAGGGAAAAACTAACATGACTGCGTATCGTGGTCGGATGCTGTCTCTGTTTCAGGCGCTTGGACCATCTATCACCGTCTCTGCCCAACGATTATCGGATCAAGTACGGGTTATTCAGCGTTCCAAACGACTGGACGACTCTGTGCTTGATCGGTTACGCCTGGAGTCACGCCCTGTTCACTCAGTCCCCTCTACGTCCCGGGATCGACCTGCCTTGTCGTCGGCTATGGTACCACCATCAGCTCAGCCTACAACATTGTTGCGGAACTATCCCAGTGACGACGGAGGTGACTGTGCGAACATTAGCGTAAGTACCCAGGCCCATGAGCAATTGAGGAGGACTTTGGATGAGGCGATTACACTGTATCGATCCACATCTAACCTTAGACCGCGATTACCGCGCCTGCCTACGAATAGACGCAATCTGGCGTTAATGGGAGCCCTGGATGACTTGCTAGTCTCGTACTTAGAGACTAGCGAAGATCTTGTTGATACTCACTCAATTTTGTACTGCGGGGCCATCGCGGCGTGTCGGGTTGCACATGTCAAGTTCCCTGAAGTTGACCGTGCATCTCGGGCCGCCGGTGGTGTCCCCGCATGGCAAATGCGAATTGAGCGACGTATCAACACATTCAGGACTCTCATTGCAAAGCTAATCTGCTTTAGAGGGGGCAACAATCGCCCCCGAGTCATGCGCTTCGTGAATCAAGCATTTGCGGGGACTGGAATCAGACCCCGTGATTATTTGTCTTGTGTCACGGAGCGCATTGACTTTTTGAAGCAGAAAGTCTTTGCGTGGGCGGGTCGTATTCGTCGTTACAGGGAGCGTGTGGATCGATTCCAGCAGAATCGCCTCTTCCAAAGTGACCAAAAAAAGGTATACCGGAAATGGGAGGGAACTGATCAACGTGTGTTCGACGGGCAGCCACCGGATTCTTCTGCTATGATTAATTTCTGGCGTAGCATCTGGTCGGTGCCGGTTGAACACACGGAGGGCGATTGGATTAGTGTCGTCGGGCGTGAGTGTGAGGATGTCGAAGCCATGGGGGCTGTCACTATCAGCCCCGATGACGTAAGTTGTGCAATTCGTACGGCACATAACTGGAAATCTCCTGGGCCGGATGGATTGCACAACTTTTGGATAAAATGGTTTCGAAGCTCACACGAACGCTTGGCGGAGCAATTTCAACACGCCCTAGAGCTAGCTTCACTTCCCACTTTCCTTACAACGGGTATCACCTTTCTGCTCTATAAGTCAGGTAGTACCACGGATCCGAAAAACTACAGACCCATCACGTGCTTGCCGACATTATACAAGCTCCTTACATCCATTTTGGGAACAAAAATTAATGGGCACATTGTTTCTAATAAAATTTTGGCCCCAACTCAAAATGGATGTAGGGTTGGGTCCCGTGGTACTAAAGAGCTCCTCCTCATCGACATGACTATAAGCCAACAAGTTCGACGGAATAAGGCGGCTCTTTCTACTGCTTGGATTGATTATAAGAAGGCCTATGATTCGGTGCCTCATTCATGGCTGGAAAGGACATTGGAGTTATACAAAGTTGATACAACTTTAAGATCCTTTCTGAGCACTTGTATGAGGCAGTGGATCACATTCCTTTGTCAACCGGGTTGTGAAAATAGTCCCTCAGATCCGCCAGACTATTTAAGGATTGAGCGAGGCATTTTCCAGGGTGACAGTTTAAGTCCGTTATGGTTCTGTCTAGCCCTGAATCCTCTTAGCACTATGCTAAAGGACTCAGGACTGGGCTACCGGCTCAGAAGAGAGGGTGAAGTTATTTCTCACCTACTGTACATGGATGACCTAAAACTATTTACACAAAAACGTGCTGACTTGGTGAAACTACTAAAAATTACAGAAGTTTTTAGTAGTGCCATCAAGATGGAGTTTGGTGTAGATAAGTGTGCGGTTATGCATGTACAGCGGGGGAAGGTTGTAAATTCTACAAATTTACAGCTTTCTGAGACAATCAAGACTTTCTCGGAGTCGGAAACCTACAAATACGTTGGTATGTCACAGTCATTGGGTATCATGGATGGGACATAAAACAGACGGTGAAGGAGCGCTTCTTTAGCCGACTGACAAAAGTACTTAAAAGTCTTTTGTCGGGAGGAAATAAGACGCGTGCCTTCAACGCCTGGGTGATGCCCCTACTCATATACTCCTTTGGCATACTAAGGTGGACTCAGACTGAGCTGGATGCTCTGGATAGAAGGGTCCGCCTACTGCTCACAACATATCGTATGCTACACCCACGCTCATCTATTATGAGACTGTACATTCCGCGGAAGCGTGGAGGTCGAGGCTTCTTAAATGCCAAGACTCTCCACAACCGCGAGGTGTGCAGCCTTAGGGAGTACTTCCTTAACAGTGAGTGTGGCTTGCATCGTGATGTTGTGGCAGTAGACAAGGGTCTCACGCCGCTCTCCTTGGCAAATGAGAACTGGCGCAAACCAACGGTGTTAAGTACCGAGGATCGCATGAACGTATGGAAGAGCAAGGAGCTCCACGGGCGGTTCCATCGAGCCTTAACAGGGCCCGATGTGGATCAGCTTGCATCGGTGAACTGGCTACGTTTCGGTGACCTCTTTGGGGAAACTGAAGGTTTTGCCTGTGCAATTGCAGACGAAGTCATGATGACGAACAACTATCGGAGATATATCCTGAGGGATGGTATGGTTGACGTCTGTCGAGCATGTCGACGTCCCGGAGAGTCTATCAGGCATATAATCTCTGGTTGTTCTCATCTGGCTAACGGTGAGAACTTGCACAGACATAACCTCGTAGCCAGAATTATTCACCAGCAGCTTGCTCTTCGATACGGACTTGTACAATCTGAGGTACCGTACTATAAGTACACACCGATGCCGGTTCTCGAAAATGGTCGTGCCACGCTCTATTGGGATCGATCTGTCATCACGGATAGGACTATTGTCGCCAATAAGCCTGATATCGTGCTGACAGATCGATTGATCTTGTTGACATCACCATTCCGCATGACGAGAACCTCGTGAAGGCCGAGAAGGACAAGCTTAGTAAGTACCTTGACTTGGCCCACGAGGTGACTGCCATGTGGAATGTGGATTCAACGATCGTTGTCCCGATAGTCGTATCGGCGAACTGTCTTATAGCGAAAAGTCTTGATCAACACCTCAAGACTCTCTCGCTAGATGGCTGGATCAAGGGTCAGATACAGAAGGCAGTACTCCTGGACACGGCACGCATTGTCAGGAGGTTTCTCTCTCTGCGGCCTTAACCACCGGTAGCTTGGGCCTTAAAGCCCCGCTGCCAGTGGGCAGCTAGATTAGGTTTTTTTATAAAGTGTGTATATTTTGTAGATTTTTTTATATTTTACTTTTTATAGATATTGTATAAAAAAATCTAATCTAAGAATATTTAAAATAAATAAAGTGAATAATTATAATAATAAGCCCTTTATTCTGAATTTTAAATGTTTGGTACTGTAACATATAGTTTTTTTTTTTCTAGATAATGTCGCGTAATTCAGTGTGCCTCTTGGCATGGGCCTCCTCTAGCATTTTCCATTGTTTTCTGTCTCGCGCTACCCTTCTCCAGTGATGTCCTGCCGTGAGGTTGAGGTCATCTGTCCACCTCGTTATTGGACGACCTCTGTTGCGTTTCCCCTCTCTGGGGTACCAATCTGAGATGGCTGTACTCCATTTGTGTTGCTTGTCTCTAATCATGTGGCCGGACCATCTCCACTTGAGTTGGTCTATACGATCAAGGATATCAGCTACTTTTGTCTTATTTCTTATCGCACTGCTTCTTACTTTGTCTTGTTTCCTTATACCCGTCATACTTCTCTCCATGGCCTTTTGACAGCACTCCAGCTTTTCCCTATAATGTTTGGTGAGTGCCCATGTCTCGCATCCGTAGGTAATGACTGGGAGTATGCAGGTGTTAAAAGCTTTTCTTTTTACTGTCAGACTGAGCTTATTCGACTTCATAATTTCCTTCAAAGACCAATACTTTTTCCATCCATTTGCTACTCTTCTGTTTATTTCTTTAGTAGTTTGTTCTTCCAAGGAGATTACCTGCCCCAGGTAGATATATTCTTGTACATAGTCGAGTGGGTTATTGTTAAATTTTATTGGTGTAAGTTTGGAGTTTGTAAGCAGTTTAGTTTTATCCATGTTCATAGTGAGCCCTACTTTTAAGCTTTCCTCTCTGAGTGAGTTAATAATTTCTTCGAGGCGCTTGGGGTCTTCTTCAAACAAGATTACATCGTCGGCAAATCTTAGATGGTTTAGTTTTACCCCGTCGATGTTTAGGCCGAAGTTGTCCCAATTTAGTTTACGGAATATGCTCATATTTATTATATACTCGAACCGAAAAGAACAAGTCACTAAAAGATTTACCACCCAAATTTGGTTTAGTTTGTCACTATGTGGGTATTCAGACTATTTTTATTTTACAAAAAAAGAGCAATTTGTTTTATTAACGATTTAGGATCGAGAGACTCTCTAAGAGATTTTTTGAGGTAAATTGATATACTATGTGTACCATCGCAGCACATATTAAAAAATATTGCCATATTTACTAAAACAGGTGATTTTACGGGTATAAACTTACGTAACATAAATGGTTTAGTTACGTTGTATTATATATAAAATATTTAAAATGCAAAAGCGCTGTATTCGAGCAATGTTCGGACTACAAAGTAGAGATAGTTGTGAACCGATATTTAAAGAACATAAGATTCTAACACTCCCGTCATTATATTGGAAACAGTTATATTTATAAAACGTAATCCTCACCTATTGGTGAGGATCACCTCCTAAATTATCTGATACAGTAGAAAGAAACCGACGTGAGGACAAATTGTGCATGCATTGACTCCATGATCAAAACAGCTCATTGACTCCATGTTATTGTATTGTCATCCTACTTACATAAGTATGCAAAAATTTAATAGGTTGAGGATAACTGGTTAAAAATTGAGTTTCGAAATTTAACCTAAACAAACATGCATAAAAGCTTAAATAAAATCTTATAAAAAAGTAGATGTTAAAGAACATGGTTTTAATTTCAGTATGAACAGTATGCTTTTCTGGGATTAAATCTGGGTCATAGACTTAATTTTTCATTGTTCGTTTGAAATTTTCTAAGCAAATATACAGGGTGGCCCATTGATAGACGTCCAAAGGAAAAATTTAAATGCCTTAACCGAATCACCCCCATGTATGTTTCGCGATTTTTTATAGTTTAGGCGCTTGAATTGTACTAGTTTTTTTATTGAAATTTTTACCTAAAGTCACTTTCAAAGCAAATATTTCAGAAATGGATCACTAAATCAAAAAACGGTGTTCACAAACTCACAATATTTTTAAAAGACCTATTCAACAATACTCAACATGATTGGTCAGTCGAGAAAAAAGCATAGACTTTTCACTTTACTTGTATGGAAGCTACCCTAAAAAAAATTTGTTTTCAATATTTTATTTTACCGTTTTTTTCGCCTAATTGATAAACATATTCGTGCCAAATTACAGCTTTCTAATACTTATAGTCGCTGAGTAAAACCGCGGACGGACAGACAGACAGACAGACATGGCGAAACTATAAGGGTTCCTTGTTTACTACGGAACCCAAAAAATTGGTCCGTAAAAGGAGTTTATTTAGTGTAATAACTTAATAAGTCTTGAAAACAAAAAGAAAAGGTTTTCAAAATGTTCAAAATAACGAGTGGGATTCGTAACCGCGTCCCTCACGTTAACGCCGTGAGTGCACTACCAATTGTCCTACCGTGGCTTCGAATCACCTATATATATATAGGTTATATATATAGGTTGGGGAAAAAGTATTTTTGCATATAGTATGTATGAACTTGTAATAAAACCACTTTGGCTATACTATAAAGTTTAAATTTTAAAGAAGATAATTCCAAATTCAAATTAGGAAAATGCGAAATTTTCATTTGTTTTTCTTACTGTCAAGATGAGTGAATCTAATGAAGAAATTAGATACATTTTAAAATTTTACTACCAAAAAGGTAAAAATGCAACGCAAGCCGCGAAAAAAATTTGCGATGTTTATGGACCTAGTTAAGTGCAGTGTCTGTGAGAGTAGCAGAAATTTGGTTTAAGCGTTTTCAAACCGGAAATTTTGATGTCAAAGATGCACGTCGCTCTAGTTGCCCTGTTACGGATTAAATGGATGCTATTTTTGAAAAAGTGGAGCAAGATCGGCATATCAGTAGTTACGACGTAGCTGAAGAAATGGGAATTGACCACAAAACAGTTTTAGTGCATTTGAAAAAAAATGGGTACACAAAAAAGCTCGATATTTGGGTACTTCACGAGCTGTCTGAAAGAAACCTAATGAACCGTGTACTCATTTGTGATTTTTTATTACAACGTAACGAGACCGAACCATTTTTGAAGAAATTGATAACTGGTGATGAAAAGTGGATCACGTACGACAAGAACGTGCGAAAAAGGTCATGGTCAAAGGCTGGTCAGGCTTCACAGACTGTGGCGAAACCTGGGTTAACTCGCAACAAGGTGATGCTGTGTGTGTGGTGGGATTGGAAGGGCATTATTCATTATGAGTTGTTACCACCAGGTAGGACCATCGATTCAGGACTCTACTGCGAACAACTGATAAGATTAAAGCAAGAAGTTGAGAGAAAGCGGCCGGAATTAATCAATAGAAGGGGTGTGGTTTTTCATCGCGATAACGCTAGACCTCACACATCTTTAACCACTCAGCAAAAATTAAGAGAGTTTGGCTGGGAGGTGTTAATGCATCCGCCGTATAGTCCTGACCTGGCATCTTCAGATTTCCACCTGTTTCGGTCTCTTCAGAATTCTTAAGGCAGTGTCAGGTTATTGTCACGAGAGTGGGTTGGGGATAGGAAAAGAAACAACAATCCTATTATTCCTTTCCAACAGCCTTTATTTACAACACAAGCGGTACTCACCACTGACAGCGTTAGTCCTCTTTGCAGTTCTGCAACTGTCACTGCACGGTTTTTTTTATAATTATTTTACGGCTCTTGATACTAGTCCTTTAGAGCCTATCTTTATTTTATCACTTCTTTATTCCTAACCCTAACTATGCAATCAAAGGTTGGTGTAGGTCTTTTGATTGCTTCAAGGGAGCTTCTGGCGACAAATCTACACGAGTCCACTGGTTTTCATAGACGATTGAGTGGCGGATGGCGCCCAAAGACACCCACCACAGTCCGCAAATAAACATCACTACAGCCGCACTATTAATGTCCACTTTAATCATTTCACATATTGTGTACTATATATAACACTAAACTACACCGATTTCATATTATAAAGTTCAGTAGAATCAATTTGCAAAACAATTTAAGCAAACTGCAACTGAACCCCTTGACTTCCCGCCAAAAACTCCTCACTTCACTGTCAGGCGCCGAAACGTCACTGCCCTGTCACGCGCGCGGAAACGTCACTGCACTGTCACGCGCGCGGAAACGGCACTGCACTGTCACTCGCACGGAATTCACTGCACTGAACACTTCATTTTACTCACTATTTCACTTTACTCACTAATATTCTTTTACTCTTTCTTCGGATTTCAATTGCCAACTATACTGCCTTAGGCGGCGCCTTGTTCTGTTTATATCAAAGATATAGGAGGTTGTAGATTCCGTGATGAAAGCTTCAAACATAAACTGTTTTGAAATATAGAGGAAGGCATTTAGCCATCCACTAACTTTCAAAACAATACTAAATAGAAAATTCGCGGGATCTGAATTTAATGTTATTAAAAATTAAAAAAAAACAGCATTTAAATTGCATTTTCTAATAGGTACTAAAAATAATTTAAACTTAATTTTTAAATTTTTGTTTATAAGCAAGATGCCATCGAAGTGCATGTACCGAGATGCAAATCCCGCTGTAATAATAAAGAAAATCGTGATAAAACTAAACTAAGGAGATCGGCTCGCGGGCCCGAGAGTATCGGAACGTAAGCGAATACGCTGCAACTTTTTATTTAGTATTACCTATCAAATTTACATAATTACGATCGTGTTACATATCAATCTGTGCGTATTTCACTAACCCATAAATTGGTGTAATGAAATAGTGCAATCCGATAAGTTTAAAGTGAAAAATCATCAATACATATTTGAAACAGTATATCAACCGTTGCGGTGACGAAGATCAACCGACCAACCGACCAACCAGCGCGATGTTTTTGTAGCTGCTCACCCCCGCACCCCGCACAACAGTCAATAAGGTACCGTCCACCGCCATCAGAGCAGCGATGTCCAACGCTAGCAAAGTATGTGCTGCAGGATGTAACCAAAACACCAGGCATGGTGTTTGGTTACATCCAGAAGAGATAACATCCACTGGAGAAATGCTCAAATGCTCCCTGTATCAAGATAAGTACCATTACAGCTGCCTAAACATGTCTACATCCTACTACATGACTAGGCAGAAACAACACATACTAGACGATACTACCATGTCAATTGATGAACATCCCACATACAACCAAAGCATAATGGACGACACGCAGATATCACCGACCTCAGAAACACAGAAACCTCAAACCATCCAAGATAACGGAAACGGACAAAACTCACTTACCCTAGAAAGTATAAGCCTTCTACTAGAAACCAAACTCGAGCACAACAAGCAATCCATCCTATCGGACATAAAACACATTTTGACAAGCGAAATAAACTCCGTTGCGCTAAAACTACAACAAGAATTCACTAAAAAACTGACACGATACAAAAACAACAAACTGTACAAGATCAAAAAATATTAGACTTGGATGAAAAGGTAAAAAATCTACGAAAAGAAATACAAGAACTAAAGCGACAAAATTATGACTCATTAGGACATAACATGACAATAAAATTAGACAAAGTGAACTACCCGAACACATTAGTGCTATACGGACTATCCGAGTATTCAGGAGAACAAGAGTATGACATCGAACACAGAATTATTCATGCGTTTAGGGAAATTTTACACGTAGACTTGACGGGCTACATTGAAGAAATACGACGACTCGGAGTTAGGGGGCCGCGACGACCATTACGTGTCGAATTAAAAAGTAAACGAATGACACAGTACATACTTAACAATGTAAAGTACTTTAGAAATACCGGACTTACGTTTCAAAACCACTTGACAGGAAAGAAATAGACGAAAAAAACCGACAAAGAAGATTGACACTAATTATCCATGACAAACCAAAAAATATAACCCAAAATGCCACTTCCCAGAAGCAGAACACTCGATACACGATCAACACAACACATGAAGAACATCCACCCCGAAGCACCACTAGTATACCATCCAGCACCCAAAATAACACTCCCGCCGATACGTATGACAAAAACGCACCAAACTCATTTCGCTCCTTTCGCAAAGACTGATTTACAAATACACATATTCTTCCGAAATATGCAAAGCCTATGGAATAAGAGAACTAGTTTTGAAGCCTTCCTAGACCAAACAAAAAACATGTACCACGCTTGTTGCATAACCGAAAGCTTTTTAACAGAGGCAAAACTTGAACTCATACACGTGAATCATTATCGCGTAGCATCTGCGTACTGTCGGCAAAACCGCGATGGAGGTGGAGTGTGCATCCTCGTGTGAGATGACGTCAACTGCGTTGAGAGAAGGGACATCACGAGCATGACGATCGAGTTTTTAGTAGAACTAACTGCTGTAGAAATATCTAAACAAAATTTAATAATAATTGTATTATATTGGAACGATAAACGGGTTAATGATTTTCTTTTACATTTAGAAATTATTTTGAAATACTTGAAGCAAAAATATTCTGCTAAGCGTATTGTAATTGGAGGTGATTTTAATATTGACACATTAGTAAACAACTCAGAATCTCAAAGACTACTGAATTTGATGACCGAACATAATTTTACACCACAAATAAAAGAGCCAACACGAATTACCAAAAACCTTCATAGACCATATTTATATTTCACATAAATAATTTTACACCACAAATAAAAGAGCCAACACGAATTACCAAAAACTCTGCCACCTGCATAGACCATATTTATATTAATTTCACGAGCGAAAACGTGATTGCTAAAGTAATTGATAATGGATTTTCGGACCACAGAAGCGTAACTATTAAAACTGACCGGGAAACACAAAGTGAACTAAAAAACTGGCAAAAAGAAAAGCGAATATTTGACCAAAAATATATTGACCAATTTAAATCTGAATTAAAAAGCATATGCTGGAGTGACATAATAAAAGGGACAAAAATATTAACGAAAACTATAATTCTTTTGACATTACTTTAAAAAATTTGCTTAATAAATGCATACCTAAAAAGACTATTAAAATAAAATCCTGTAAGAAAAAAGAAAAACTATGGCTTAAAAAAGGCATAAAAATCTCGTGCAAAAATAAAAGACTACTCTGGACATTAGTAAATAGTACAAAAAATGGAACTCTTAAAAAATACTACAAAACCTACGAAAAAACCCTAAAAAAGCCGTCATAAAATCCAAAAAACTTGAGTACTGCAGGGTTAAATATTCAAAAAATTTGGTGAAAACTATGTGGAATTATTAAGAACGAACGAATAAAACTACTCGGCATCAAAACCATAACATCCAGTTAAAAATCGACAACAATCTCAGTTCGGATCCTAAGCTGATTGCTGATGCATTCAATACCTACTTTGCATCGGTGGGGATACCACGAAACGGAGCTGCGCTGCTGCGCGGCCGACCCGTGTTACACCCACCTGAGAACTCCATGTACTTGCGACCGGTTGATCTGCCAGAAGTAAATACTATATTAAAAGAACTTAAGCCCAAATATAGTTGCGGTATCGATGATATACATTCCATATTATATAAACAGTGTGCAGATGAGCTGACACTACCTTTCACGTTGCTGATTAATCAATCTTTCACTGAAGGTATGTTTCCGAATCTCCTAAAAAAATCCTTGGTAAAACCGATCCATAAAAAAGGTAAAAAGACCGACCCTCGAAACTTCCGCCCCATCGCGATTCCCTGTACCGCATCTAAAATATTTGAAAAAACCATGGGCAATCAAACATACGAGTTTTGCGAAAAGTTTAATATTTTTGACGATAGCCAAAACGGGTTTAGAAAAAATCGGTCTACGACACTAGCGACATACAAATATGTACAAAAAATACTTGACTTATTGAACGAAAAAAAATACGCAATAGGTACTATGCTTGATATGACAAAGTCCAGAATAATATTCTACTAGATAAACTTCACGGGGTAGGTATCAGAGGCATCGCTCACTGCTGGTATAAGTCGTACTTGGAGAATCGGGAACAATATGTGGAAATAGAACATTATGACCACGACACCAGAACTATAGCCACAGTAAGATCAGATGTTCAGCTCATGAACTGTTCTATTCCCCAGGGAAGCGTTGTTGGGTGTTTGCTATTTTTAATTTACATAAACGACCTTCCACAAACCCTAACCCAGACTTACGTACTATTTGCGGATGACATTTCACTACTAACTCCTTACACAAATCATGACAATTTAAATCAACTACTAACCCAAAATATTGACTCTGTTGTATCGTGGCTATCTGACCATAATCTCGAGGGAAACTTCACAAAAACCAAATTGATACAATTAAGACCATACCAGAAAAAGGCCCTTGACATAAATCTTAACTACGGTGGAATCAAACTTGAAAGTGTCAATACATTCCAACTACTCGGAATAGTTCTAGATACGCATATGGACTGGAAAGCCCACGTTGATAAGATAGCCATAAAATTGACTAAATTTACCTATGCACTTCAAGAATTGAAAAAAAAAACGACTAACGAAAAAACGGCAGTAGGCATACTACGCGTATGCATTCTCGTGGCGAACCTATGGTATCATTCTCTGGGGAAACAGTACTGACGCAAATAGACTAGTCCTCCTACAAAAGTCATGTATAAGAATAATCGCTAATATTAAAAGTAGAGAGAGCTGCAAGCCATATTTTAGGAACCTTGAAATATTGACTGTACCATCAATTTATATTTTGGAGGCCTGCAAGTTTGTCCGCAAATATCCCCAATTTTATACAAAAAAAGGAAGACTTACCGCGACGTTATCCATTAAGGAAAAAAAATCAATTAATATTACCGTCTTCAAAAATGGAAATATTTAATTCTGGGCCATTAGCAATGACAACTAAAATATATAACACCTTACCTGACAGCCTAAGGGCAGAGCAAAAGGATTCTTTATTTGTAAAAAGATTAAAACAGATACTTACAGAAAAGATTTATTATACGGTAAACGAGTTTTTAAACGATAAAGGAATATCCAATTGACTATAACTAACATTAACAATATTAATTAACACAATTCCATATCCAATTTAATAAAATTTAATAATCTTTTTTTAACTGACTTGTATATAAATATAGGTACTCATAAAAATAATTTATATAAGTAGATCTAAACTTGACATTAACACTTTAAATGGACTTGATAAATTGACGCAGTAAAATCAAATAAATAAATAAAAAAGTGCATGGTAAATTAAAATTGCATGTAATAAAAAAATGATTTATGCGATAATATGTCAAAAAGAAAAAAATAAGATATAAAAAAAAACCTCTGCTTACAATGCTAATAAATATTAATGAATAGTTTTGAATAGTATTTTTATTAATTTATTTGTTTGTAATAAATTTTTCTTGGTCTAGAACACCCGCTTGCCGTTTCATCTTATCTTTGCAATACCCAACAGGGTTCATATTGTACCTAATTATAAACAGTGGTAATATTAGTAAAACTAAGAACTGATGTATAATATGAATGCAATAAATGAATTGAATTGAATTGAATTTCACAGGCAGCACATATTTTTCACTTGAAATCACAGATTTTTATAGGTACACGTATTTTTTACTGGAAATTGAGTGCCATACTTTCCCATTTTATTATAAACAGAGAATATAGTAATTTATGCTTATATTTCTGATTATATAAGTATTTTGTAAGCTGCTATTTTGTGCACATAATACCACATAATATTTTTATTTTTAAAATTAATAAAGGGATAAAAAAATGGATGAAGGAATAGCGTAGCGTTTTACATTTCTTGGTTGGGCTCGATTTATTTGCGTCCGCTCGACCAAGCGGATTGGCCGCAGATTCCAGCGACCACGGCCGCGCCTATTTTCGATTTATATCGTCTGCGGATTGGACATTTAAAAAACATTACAGAGTGTGCTCAAAATATTTTGAATTGTCTTGATTCACTTACGTGAAGAATCGCATGATTTGGGTGTTATCTACGGGATGCTACCTCTGTACCATTATCAAAAGTATCCTATGTGTAAAGCCAAGGAATCAATCTAGTATTAGTATAATTAAATTAAAATAACAGTCAAAAAAGGAAAAAAAATTTTGACATTCCCTGTATAAATTACCTGGGCGCGAGTCGGACACTTGTATATATAATAATAATAATATAATAAACCATTTATTTCAGGCAACGAAATGAACATTTACATAGTAGGCCCATATTTATAAATACCTTATAGACTAATATATATATATATAATATAAAACTTAAAACTAGCACTATTTTGTACGTATTGTCTGTGACGCACTGCACGATGACGCGGTGTCCGACAACCTCCCGCGGATACGCCGGAAGACGACACCTCTCGGCCAGAAATCTTCTTGAGTGTAGGTCTCCAGCTGTGCGGTTGGAACACGCACCACGTATGAATTAAAATTCACGTTGTGACGCGATTCCAACTTTACGACTCTCATGATGAGCTTGGTCTCTCATGTACTCCACCAGGTCTTCACTCTTGGTAGAGTAATGCAGGCGAGACACGTAGAGTAGGGTCGTCGGTACAGCAGAACGCAGCAACATGTTGGGACCGCTGAGTGCTGTGCCGCACTTATTTCTGCAAGGGAGTTTCCTCCGCTTTCTTTCCACTTTGGTGAAGCCGTCATTGTCGTGTTCCTTTCTCGGAACTAATTCGGAAGCTGGCATCTTTGTCGACGCTAACTTCTTCTGAGACGACTGCTGTTTCCTAGGAGGTAGGCTGGCTGCAGTCGCGTAAGCACGAGGTGGTGGTGTGCTCACGTTGGTCACCATCACAGGTGCATGGAATGCAGCGCGGCACGAGTTGCTGTTTGAGGCATCAGGTGACCTATATATAGATTTATTGCTTTTTAATTCAATAATTTCCGTACGCAAATCATTAATGGTAGACTGAGACGCCTCAAACTTCAACTGCAAGTTAGCCAGACTTGATTTCAACGTTGTTATGTCTTTCAGAAGTCTGGTAACGTCGACATGGTCAAATGTCACCGGTGGTTGGGAGTGAAGCCTTTGGGCAGTCACTACAAACTGGACGGGCCATTCTTCCGTATCTGTCTCCTTGAACACCCGGATGATGTCCTGGAGACTCCTCTCTCCCTTTTCGTCTCTCCTGCGAGACGGCATTCGGGCAATCATATCGAGTGACTCATACAGCAGCACCTTCACGCTGCGGATCTCCTCTTCCTTCCAGTTGCTTGTACAAATCTGGATCACACTGACTTCGTCCATGCAATCCAGTTGCTTCTCCAGGAACGCAAGTATATCATTTGCTATAAGCTTTTTCGAGCTCATAGCGACGACGGGCAGCGGCTAATGCCGCGCGTATCGCGAATTAAAATTTAATTCGTAAGCGGGGTGATGCGCGTATATGGAAATGCCGATTTTTTTTTTGATTTTTTTTGTCAGTTATTTTTCTTTTATTATACTGTAGTGATCTATTATAGCCCGTGGTTTGATTTATTACGGGTATGTCCCTTCCACGTTGTATTTTTTTCAGCAAGAATCTTCCTGTTGTCTGGTTTTAATTTTTAAAACGATTTGTTGTATAAATAAATACTGTACTCCACGTTGTTAAAGACGCTTTGAACGACACCTCATTTGTCAAAGAGTAATGGATATATAGTGAAATATAAATTATTTTTTTATTGAAAAGTCTTTATTCTTTTAGTACTGATTACTTGCTAACCCTATTATCCGTGCACGAGGGTAAGTATTTCCCAAAAGTATCGATGTCGATATATTTTATGTCATCCCTCCCTCGGTTTTTACAAACAGTGTACGCTTTAATCTTGACGTTTAACGAAGTCTCATTCTTGCAACAATAAAATTCCCATAACAGGGAAAGAGACACAAAATGGGTTTTATGTCAGATATCTCAATTCAATTCAAATTCAAATTCAATTCAATTCAAATATATCTTTATTATCATAGGATATTTATAATATCTCTTAATAATCGTCACTTTGTTTTATTGCACAATAATTGTTGACGTCAAAAAGTTACTTAGAACTAAGTTTACTGCCGCCTCCAAAGCGCTAGTGCAGAAGAAGCGGTAACAAACTGCACTGCAGCATTTTCTCCAAGAACGTCAACTCACAATGATTTTAATATTTATAGTTGATATGTGGACAGAGTATACATTGTTTGTTGTCATAATTTAAATTAATTTTTTTAATGTCGAAATTTTGAAATAATGTCAAATCAAGTTGTAAATTCAGTATGTACTTAATGTACCAGATTATGACCATTTCTGAGTATACAAACCTTTAAGAGGGACCCGCGCCAAGCTCAAGCCAGACTTTGTTGTCTTTAAGATAGTCATCGGTCCTATAATAAGCCTTCTCACAGAGTATCTTCTTTACATAAGCTTTAAACTTTTTGTCAGGCATATCAAGGACCGATTGTGGCAGTTTATTATAAAAAAGTATACCGTTCCCCATAAACGTTTTACTAACTGTT
The DNA here is from genome assembly GCA_943193695.1 of Acrobasis suavella. Taxonomy (NCBI): domain Eukaryota; kingdom Metazoa; phylum Arthropoda; class Insecta; order Lepidoptera; family Pyralidae; genus Acrobasis; species Acrobasis suavella. The sequence continues at coordinate 14,568,535 of OW971929.1, forward strand.
TTGAGCCTATAATACGGGGCAACTAAGTCACTCTCTCTTCACAATCTCTTTCTGAACCTAAAATTTATTTGTTCGAATTCGGGGGTTATATAAATACCCCCCGAATTCGACTGTTGACCCCGAGTTTGACTAGCACACAAAGGGTTCCGTACCATTATTTATAAAAAATCATGTTTGTTGTTTGGGAGCCCCACTTAAATATTTATAGCGAAAATGATTGTGAAATTTTTCAGCTGTCTAGCTATCTCGGTTCATAAGATACAGCCAGATGACAGACAGACGGACGGACGAACGGACAGCGAAGTTTTAGAAATAGGGTCCCAATTTTACTTAGATGGTACGGAACCCTTTGTGCGCGAGTCCAACTCGCACTTGAATGGTTTGATTTCACTGAGAGATAGCGTCACTATTGTCTACCTAATAATATGTCTATTTAATAAGACGAGATAAGTATAATAGGTTGGGGAAAAAGTCTTTTCGCATTTTATATGAAAATTCAAAACATTTTTTAATATAGTTTATTTACATTTAACTAAAGTATGTAGGTACCCTTTTGTTCGATAACTTTTTGCCATCTTATAGGTAGGGACATGATCCCATTGCTATAGAAATTTTTGGGGCTTCTGATCAAAAAACTGCGCCAAGTAGTTTTGGCAGTCCTCTCGTGATGTTAACCTGACACTGCCTAAAGAATTCTGAAGAGACCGAAACAGGTGGAAATCTGAAGGTGCCAGGTCAGGACTATACGGCGGATGCATTAACACCTCCCAGCCAAACTCTCTTAATTTTTGCTGAGTGGTTAAAGATGTGTGAGGTCTAGCGTTATCATGATGAAAAACCATACCCCTTCTGTTGATTAATTCCGGCCGCTTTCTCTCAACTTCTTGCTTTCATCTTATCAGTTGTTCGCAGTAGAGTTCTGAATCGATGGTCTTGCCTGGTGGTAACAGCTCATAATAAATAATGCCCTTCCAATCCCACCACACACACAGCATCACCTTGTTGCGAGTTAGCCCGGGTTTCGCCACAGTCTGTGAAGCCTGACCGGCCTTTGACCATGACCTTTTTCGCACGTTCTTGTCGTACGTGATCCACTTTTCATCACCAGTTATCAATTTCTTCAAAAATGGTTCGGTCTCATTACGGCGTAATAAAGAATCACAAATGAGTACACGGTTCATTAGGTTTCTTTCAGACAGCTCGTGAGGTACCCAAATATCGAGCTTTTTTGTGTACCCATTTTTTTTCAAATGCGCTAATGCTGTTATGTGGTCAATTCCCAGTTCTTCAGCTACGTCGTAACTACTGATCTTGCTCCACTTTTTCAAAAATAGCATCCATTTTATCCGTAACAGGGCGACCAGAGCGACGTGCATCTTTGACATCAAAATTTCCGGATTATAAACGCTTACACCAAATTTGTGCTACTCCATAAACATCGCAAATTTTTTTCGCGGCTTGCTTTCATTTTTACCTTTTTGGTAGTAAAATTTTAAAATGTATCTAATTTCTTCATTAGATTCACTCATCTTGACGGTAAGAAAAACAAATGAAAATCACGCATTTTCCTAATTTGAATTTGGAATTATCTTCTTCAAAATTTAAACTTTTAAATGATACCAAAACCAGCCAGGTACAAATAGTATAGCCAAAGTGGTTTTATTACAAGTTCATACATACTATATGCGAAAAGACTTTTTCCCCAACCTAATATTTATAGGTACTCGAAAGTCTTGAAACAACTGACGTCAGTAAATCCATTTATCAATGTCCACCTCTTGCTGAAATTGTCGTAAAACCGCAATAAACTTGTCTTCGCCAAATAAACACATTTTTGATTAGGAAAGTATTTCTACTTTTTTCAAGCTTTTATTTAACTTGCAATGTAGGTAGGTATCTTTTTTGTATGTTTGTTTAGGTTAAATCTTGAAACTCAATTTTCAACCAGTTATCTTCAACCAATTGAATTTTTGCATACTTACTTGTGTTGGTCGGATGACCAACACAAGTAAGTATACAAGTAAGTATACGAAAATTCAATTGTCAATGATCTGTTTGGCCGGGAGGCGGGCGATATTCGACAGAATCAGTTATAAAACAACATAGCCTCGTTGAGTAGAACTCGTTTGATTTTTCTTGACGAGTACTTTATAGTAGACGATGTTAGGGTCTGATTACGGAGATGGAAGACAGTCGATGGAACTCAGTAATAAAACGACCCAACTCCATCGAGCTTGGGCTTATTTCATTTATTTTAATAAGTACTTTGGCCTCACGATAAAAAAAAGTACAAAAAAAACTTTTTTTTTTAAATGACTTATTTATTATACTTACTTACTCCGCTGGCTCAGCAACCCGAAGTGGATCTTGGCCTCCAAGACGAAAGAGGGCCACAATTTTCCGTTCTCAGCGATATCTTCCCAGCCGACAACTTCCATCTCCCGCAGATCAGCTTGCATCGTATCGCTCCAGCGACCTACTAGTCTTCGGCCTGATACCCTTCCCTTATACACTGCTTTGACGCCATGATCCTCCTTCATTCTTTCCAGATGCCCAAGCTATTGTAAGCGGAGCGCTTTAGTAACACCAATTATATTTGGCTCTTTTACCAGCTCCTCTATATCAACATTTTTCCGGACTCTCCAGCTTCCGTCAACTTTTTTTAGCCGGTCCAAGGATTTACGAAATACTTTGCGCTCTGTTACCAGTAGTTGGTATTCCTCCTTTAGTGTTAGCGTCCAGGCCTTGCAGCCATATGTCAGGATGTACCTTATGACCGTTTTGTATATCCTAAATTTTGTTCTTCTACTAAGAAGCCCGGACGCTAAAACCTTGTGTAGTGCCTGCGTTTTGAATGCGAGTGCTTATTTCTTCACTTCGGGTATATGTCAGTATATGTTACTGTGCACCCAAGATATTTGAATTTCTCTACCTCTTTGTACTTAATACCTTAAACAGTTAAATCAGAACGGCATGCGTGTGTATTTTTCATGTGAAGGTAATCAGTTATGTCATGGTTAATCCTATCCTAAGACCGACTTTCCCAGCTTCCTTCTCTAAAATTTATTATTTATTATAACAGCTCATTTATGTCAAGAACATAAGTTCTATAACCCCCGCTTGAGTCTTACGAATCAGGCGTGGGTGTGATCTGAGTATACTTTTTCCTGATGTAAAGTCAATCACAATATCTAGTTAGGTAAAGGTTAATAACGCACTCGTAAACCTATAAACAAAGACGTCGTAGGGAAAGTAATTTGATTTTTAAAGGTTAGGTACAGAATATGGAATATATATTATATCATTTGTATAGGGGTCTTTACACCCCTATAACTGAACCCCGATAGATGAGTAACTCTGATCCGTTAGAACATATTACATCCTATCTTATAATAAACAGTAACTATTGTATTTTTGTTCCTATATTAGTATATCTGGTGTTGTAGATATGCATGTGGGCGTATAGACGCTGACTCTTCATTGGCTTTGAAAAAAAACAGGCCTTGTGCGAGTAGAACTCGCGTGGAGAGGGTTCCGTACAATGCCAAAGTCAAATGTTTTTATTCATTTGTGGTACTCGTATGTTTTACAATAGGTAATCTTACTGAATGTGATACTTCGCGGCAGAAAAAAAAGGTAACTACATCTTCTAAACAAATAAAATGAGAAATATAAGATGACATTTAAAAGTGTTTTCTTTTTTTGGAATTTCGTTTTCTATTTAAATAGAAACCTGCTGTCATGTAAAAAAACCGCGTCAAACTTGGTCCATACGTTAGACCGCTAGGATGCCACAAACAGACACACACAGAGACCGACAGACAGACAGACAGACAAAACTGCCGCGTGACCCCAATTAAGGCGGCCCTTCCCGGCCGTTCTGTCGTCAACGTGAGCATAGTTTGAAAAGCTTGTTGTTTCATCTAGGGCAATGCTAGAAAAAGAGGCAAAGCATAAAGGAAGAGATAGCGCCTGAGGGCTCGGTTTTCAATCTATTGAATGAAATTATGATTATTATTAACTATCCATTGAACGAATATTCATTTTCATTGGGTGTGGAAATTTCATAATACTTGTTCCAGGTGATACGTGTTGCGTGATATAAATTATTTAAAATTTTCTTTACATTTCCAAGGTGTACATCGAATTTTTTTTTACCATTACAATTTATGAGTATTTTATAAATGGTCGAAGTTCAAGTAAAGTTTGAGCAAAGAAGCAGATTTTTGGAGGCTTATACTGAATTTGTTTCGTCAAATTTAAATTTTTTATTTCGATAGAAACCTACAAATAGCGCACAAGATATCTGTTAGTTCAAAAGTCAAGAAAGATCAGTTACAACGTCGTAATCAGGTACAAGCGTTTGTATAAAAAGTAAGACGGGAAGGCCGCTCTTAAATCGAAATTTAGCCGGCCGGCCGGTCGCCGCTAGGCTCTTACGAGTTTACTTTAGAGCTTTAGTCTTATTTTTTTTCTGAATTTTTATTTTCACTGGCTAATTAGGTCTTAGTGGCCTTTGGCTCCTAAATCCTTATCAAGTGGCCTTCGGCTCCAAAACCAATGAAAAAACGCCGTGGATAGGTTAATAGGTACAAGTTATGTATTTAAATATTTATTTTTATGTCGTTGAAATTGTGAAAGGTTTTAATGCACTTCTATCTTATAAATACTAAACCGACATTATTACTATTATGCACTGAAAGTTGGAGAACTTTACGATGCGATGCTTTTCGCTTGTCATATTAAATCATAAAAATACAAGTACTTTACTACGTAACAGGTGTTCAATATAAGTAGAGAGACAATATAGATCTACTTTAGAGTCAAAATTATTTTAGGATCCTTTAAAAAATTAATTGTAGGAACTCAATTACTTAATAGAACAGAAAAAATCCGAATTTCGTCACAAAAGTCTTTTATTTGTAAGCATACCGCATACCCATCGTGTCCACTATATGAATCCGCGCTTGCCTCCGAGCTCTATGTAGCGCTAGAGCTAGGGATTTACTACTTGAAACGTAGATAGGTACCTACATAATGTATAAAAATATAAAATTGGTGGTGATGGGGTACTTAGATCATTGCCCTTCCCTAACGGTACGATACGATACGTGAAATCTACCTTCTTGCTGAGCGTGTGTATCATTTTAATTTTGCACACTTTTCTAAGGTACGATGTAATGGTACTACAATATTTGTCAACATCACATGTATTTTTACCTGAATTTATGCAAATATATAATTTAATTTGACACGATCAGTGGACTTTAGAGCGTTCAATCTGCGTATATTTCAGTCTATTGAACATATTCACTATCAATTGTTAACAATTGCAAATAATCAAGCAATAAACTAGCTGCTGATTCGTTGTAAAATTCGCGGGCTATTTGCACTCAAACTAAAGTGTATCAGGTAAACATAGGCGCAGTGTTTGATGTGGATAGAAATAGATTCAGAATTTTATTGTGCGGCCGTCTGGCAGACAGCCCTTGACGCCAAATTGTTTAGCCCATTATTTGTAATTTCCTGCTGAACTTCGAATAAGGTTACTACTTCAAATACTATATTTTTCTAAAAGCTTTTTACCACACGTATTAAATATGTTTTATAAAATTCGCAAATAATTGTTTGCAAGTTTTGTAACAAGTTTTGCAAGATACAGTAGCTTGTAAAAAGAAGACTATCATCAATTTAACCAGTATTTATGTTCTCGATTTTTCAAAAGTATCTTCAAAATATCACTATAATATTGTCTTTTTCCTAAAATCTATTTTAAAGCAAAACTAAAAAGTAGTTCAGTAATGTTAAAAAAAAGAGCAAAAACAATATAATTTAAGCATGATCTCTCTACTTTTCAGAACTTAAATCATAGTTCCTACCAAGCCAAATTTTAAACTTGGTTAATTTTGTAACTTTAACGTAATATATACCAAAATCTAGCTTAATGATCAATTTAATTTCTATTCATATGTACCATAGATGAAATTGTTATGTCAACTTAATACTAAGTAGGAAGTTCACCACCACATCATAATAACTGTTGAAGTGTAGATGAAGCAAAAGAGGTTTGCAGGATCGTAGCAAGTGGAGGTCTCTGCATAGTCCTCTAGGAAACAGGCGTGATGTTATGTGTGTATGTATGTAAGTGTGGAGCGCCGTACTCATTTCATATTTTACAATCAAATTAGTATGTCGGCGCGAGGCATCTTTAAGTGTACAGCAACCGGCGCCCGCGCGACCCACACGCATTCCTAGGCGAATGTTTACGTTAACAACATTAACTCTTATCAAAGTTTGGACACAAGGGAGTCTTTGTTCGTAATACCTAGAAAAACGGGGCAGTAACTGGTTCTGTCGAACGCAGCCGTGGGTCGAAGCATTAAATGAATGATGACTATGGTTTCCTTTGTTCTAAGCTTGGGCATGGGTGCTGAAAAGCACGCATTCTAATGAGTACGGTTGGCCAGATGCCACGTTGTGTGTTACTGCTTGCGACCAGCGTATTTGTTGCCGTTTTGAGTGAACTGGATTATTTGGTCTTAAGTGTGGGGAACTTTACAGACTATGAATGGGATTTCATATTATCGTAGTTATTGCCTGTCTATAGTGATTTTTATGAACTTTACGAAGTGTCGTTACCACCTAATAAGTTGTGAACGTGTGTTTGAATAAACTTTATACTCGTGTGCATGCGCCTTCTATTTGCGCCCAAAGTTGAGTTGTCTGATATCGTGGAGGAGCCCTTTCATCCTGACGCTCCGATAAGTATATGTTCTTGAGGTAAGTTCAGTAATGTGGATGTACCTCTAAAGTAGTCCGCGATTCATGTCGTGGTCGGGTCAGGAATAATAACAACTATACATTAAAAAAATTAGTAAAGATCAAGAGAGGCCGATGTCAAAAAAAAGTTGCTAAGAAAAAGATAAACTTGTACACCAATTTAAGTGCAACTAGCGGCCCGCCCCGGCTTTGGGATTAAACAAAAATTTCAAATATTATAAATTTTGAAATTTAACACATACACATAACCCTTCTTTCTTGCGTCGGGTTAAAAAAGAAATAAATTGTAAAGAAAGTTTGGATATCATTATTTTAATGTTTTGATTTTTATTTTATATTTTTATAGATTTTAATATTTAATTGTTATTTCTAACGGTTGTTAATTTTTTTAAAATAAAATACACTTATTGTGGCATAACTATAATAGGTAGACACATGCTGTCGCGACACTTTTTGTAGAGATAAGATGTGTTCTGCAAAGACATGTACATTATTTTGTTCTGTCATCAATAGTTTTCGCAACGCACGCGATGTAAGGATTTTATTAGGTGGGATGGCGGGGGGTGGGTTGTAGGATAGGAAAGTTAAAGTTAAAAATAAAAAATGCTTTTTGTTGACGACGTCCACGTGCTATTTTCTTCCAGCGTGTTGATTTAGAAATACCTGCAAGGATCTCAGCCGCCGGCCGAGAAGCGCCAGCCAATCAGAGAACAAAGAACGCCGGCATTTTCACTCGGCCGCCTACCTGCTGATAACAGGGGCCACATTTTTTTACCCGCACCGACCCGAACGGCCGGAGCGGGGACCCGAACGCGCGCTCTGATTGGCCGGTGCACTTGGCCGCACCGCATACCTTAAGATAGCGTAGATTTAAGATAAAATAGGAACCCCCATTGTAAATAGCGCCCTGACCTACGCAAGCGTGGTCTTCGCACACGCAGCCCCAACTCACATGCTTAGGCTTCAAAGAGTACAGAACCGATTCATCCGCAGAGCTACCAACGCTCCAAGGATAGCGAGAAACTGCGACCTACACCGCGATCTCGAACTCCCGTCCATTAAGCACTTTATGAAAGAAGCGTCCGAACGCTTCTTTGATAAAGCCGCCGACCACCCGAACCGACTAGTTAGAGAGGCAGCTAACTACATCCCGGAGCACAACCCTCGCCGACTCACCGGCAGACGTCCGAGGCATGTTCTCTCTGATTCCGATGACCAGATTATGGCTGACATGGTCCAATTCGATACCTCTGCGGCTCCGAGTAGCCAGAGGAACCTCGCGGTCCGACCCCCCCGCATTCGTCGTAATCGAATACGTAGGCGTAGGAACATTAGCCCGTTCACTAGGTACCGCCCGGCGGTACCTGGACGATTTGCGTCCTAAGTAGGCCCTTCTGGCACCGTAGCTTCGGCCCTTCCGGCAAAACATGGGTGTTGCAGCACCCCAAAATTTGCCATAATCCCTAGCGCGCCCAAAGCCGAGGTTTCCCCCTTGGGAGCCCTTTGCGCTGCTGCTAGTAGTATAAAAATATAGGAAGCCGGGCCTCTGGCCCGCTCCTCAAACCTTGTCCGGGTGAAATAGGAAATGCCGTCCGAGGCAACCTATGTCTGTCATATCAAAAAAAAAAAAAAAAAAGTAAATAGCGCAGTGTGTTGTCAGACATCAGAGAGTGTAACAGCAGAGAAAAAATAAAGAGTGTGCATCGAATCGTCGTGTTTCTTTGAAGATCCGCCAAGCTGAAGAAAAAGTGTTTACAGTCCACTTACTGACTGGTCTTATTTCTTTGAACGAACGAATCGCCAGTCTATCGCCAATGCTTTTCTTCAATGAAGGATTTTTGTAGTCACATTGTTGGGACCACATGCGACATCTGTAAATTCATTGTCTACAACAACCAACAACTGTGAACAGTTAATTTTTACAAGATTTTTCTCGCTGCTAAATGTTATAAAAAGTATAGTGCCCTGTGAATGCCATATAAGTTTTTCGATTTATTTTATCTTCTAGAAGTAACTATTATAAGTAGCTATGTGATTGTTCTTTAATTTTTTTGGGCAGGGCAGACCTCCTATGCAGACCCAATACAACGCGCCCATTTGAATCGATACCTGATTTGGTAAGGAATTTAATTTAATGTAAGTAAACAATCTTGACATGTCTTACTAACCAACTTCAAATAATTGGCCAAGTGCGTGTCGGGCCACGCGCAGTAGGGTTCCGTAGTTACAAACGCCAACTTTGAGTTCATGCCACTAAAAATGTTTAAAAACGAATTTTCTATTGAATTTGTATGAAATTTTTCTTTTCCGAGAATATTTTATAAGTAAATCGCCTATAACTTTTTAATTTGTAAACCCTACTTAGCTCTAATAGTTTTCCTTTAAATTTCGTTATATATCCTATAGCTGTGAATTTTTTCAAGTGTCCATATATAACCCTTTAGCAGATAGAGGGGTGGACACTTATCTCTAACAATTTTTTTCACTTTAAAAGCAAATATTTCAGAAACGGATCCCAAAATCGAAAAACGGTGTTCACAAACTCACAATATTTTTAAAAGACCTATTCAACGATACCAAACATGAACTTGGTTAGTCGAGAAATAAAAATAACTTTTCACTTTACTTGTATCTTGTATAAGAGCTACCCTAAAAAAAATTTTTTTTCAATATTTTATTTTATATATTCTTGCCAAATCACAGCTTTCTTGTACTTATGGTCGCTGAGTAAAACCGCGGACGGACAGACAGACAGACAGACATGGCGAAACTATAAGGGTTCCTTGTTTACTACGGAACCCTAAAAAGGAGAGGTTATCAATTCGACTGTATGTTTTTTTTTGTACATACATGTTACGCGATACCTACATCAACCATTGACCGATTTTGATGATTCTTTTTTTTTATTTGAAAGCCTTTATTACGAACTTGGTCCCATATTCATTTGGTGAAGATATGATGAAGAACTTTGGAGATATGGAAGAAACTCTTGACTCAAAATAAAGTCGGTTGTTTTTCTTTTGCTAAAAATTAAATTATTATTATAATATACACTTAACAAATTAACACACACACACATGATACATTATTACTATAACGTAAGCTGTGACATTACAAATTAATTATGTAAGTTATAAAATAATTTGTAATTTGCAAAGGTATTGATTTATAAAAAGAATATTTAAAAGATAGCTTACATTTATTTAAGTAGATATCCAAATTAAAGGGGGTATAAGTAGGATATTTACTAATATGTTTGAAATAGTTTTAACTTATTATTTTTATTGACATTAAAATAACGATCTCAAATAAAAAAAATAACATACCATAACAAATATAGTCTAATATGTAGATACTACGTAGTATCAAGCGTAAAATAGTTTTTCGTCCAATAAATTCCAATTTCAACTTGAAAAATTTAAAGATAAAATTCTGGGTGTGTGAAAAAATTCTAAAAGCAATTTATCTAAATTTATCTTTGTTAGCAAGACCTGAAGGATTTTTACTGTGTTAGATCACTGTTTTTATGTGTTCGATAAAACTGAAATATTAGGGTATCAACCTTCTTTTTACTGAAGCTTAATGATGTTGCTGTACAGCACCGAGCCGAGGCATTCTTTGCAAGCTCAGTCGTTAGCAGCGAAAATGTAAACATGGAAAAAGTTGATGGCAGGGCAGACTCTTGAAAAATGTTAAACAAACCTGTATTTTTGAAGAGAAAATAATAAATTTCAACACTTAATATCGTAACCTGAATGACATAAGGTGAAACGTTTATAACTATTGATGTATATTTAAGAAAATATTTAAATACAATTAACATATAAATTTTATAAATGTATGAACTGTTTTATGAATAGTAATTAATGTGAGTTAGTTCTTGGTACCTACACTAAAAAGGCAAATGAACAAATTAAATATATATTTAATTAAGCGTAGGAGATCGGAACCCTCTTTGATTTAATCGTTGTTTTGTGAAAATTGTCAAGCGGGATCCTTGGCTATTTTCTGATTTCCTTATACTTATTTACTTTAAGTTTTAATTAACTTTGAAACGTTTTATATTTCTTAACCTCAATTGCTAAGAAATTTTATGTAAGATGTAAATTAAATATTTTATGGATAATCTAAAATGTTCAAATAATTATTTTTATAAATAATTCTTGCTTGGGATATAGATAAGAAAATAAGTCATAACCCATAAGTCATTTATTCGCAACATGTAAGCAAAAAGTTAATATATTGTGCAGATCAACATGTACCCAGTTTGGGTGTAGCAAAAACAAATAAGAAACAATATTATTATTTAGATATATACACGTTATTTAAATATTTTATACCTACTTAATTGATTTTTCCCGTGGACATGAGATTGAGGTAACACACGCTACAAGATAATTTATTTACTAAACTTGTCGTTTAAGAATTCATCTACAGAATAATAGGCCTTAGAGATCAGTAATAATTTCAAGCGTGATATGAATATTGTGTCTTTTCGTTCTACTTTTATGCTTTCAGGAATTGTATTATATATCTTAATTGACATAACGTACGGACTATTTTGAAACGTTTACATATTTGATGTCGGTAGATTTCATTTATAACGTACGGACTATTTTGAAACGTTTACATATTTGATGTCGGTAGATTTCATTTATTTTTGATAAGTAATAATTTCAAGCGTGATATGAATATTGTGTCTTTTCGTTCTACTTTTATGCTTTCAGGAATTGTATTATAATCTTAATTGACATAACGTTCGGACTATTTTGAAACGTTTGCATATTTGATGTCGGTAGATTTAATTTATTTTTGTGGCGCGTATTCCTGTCAATACTGTTTAGCATTACCCATTCCTTTTTGATAAACAAGATATACGTGTAATAAAAAGCTAATACCCGACTACGGGAAAATACTAGTCATCATCATCATTTCAGTTGCATAACGACCTGTATCCAGCGCTTTCCAGCGACCTTAGTCAGGTCATCAGACCACCTTGTGAAAATACTAATAGAAAATACTATTGAAAAGTACGAATTATCCAATTAATTAAAGCTCGGCAGCCATTTACGGATAACAATGTACATGTTACGGCTAAAAGCCGAAATACGGCTACACTTAGGTTTAGCCGACTAGAATTACGTGCAGCTGGTCTCTGATGGTTACACCTATGTGTATCTTGCTTATCTTCGGCTAGAACTAGGTTAAGCCCTTATTATTTCGGCTAGAACTAGGTGCAGCCGGTAAAAGGTGGTTGAATTTAGATGTACGATTAGTTTTGCCATATTTGACGTCATAACAGTGATAAAATAAAAGACCAAGATGTTGAAGTGACGTTTATATTATTTCGTTGATACAACATATCTTTTATTGTCAAAATTAATAAAAAAAATAACTATTGAAAAGTAACATAATCTTTTTTTCTCCTCTCAATTGTTTATGTCAAAACAAATTAAATAAAAAGAAGTTCAAGTTGAACTTCTTGACTTCAATAAATAATCAGCCATCTCTTCATGTATAGTTGCTATTAAAATATCAACAAACTCTTCATAATAAATGTGCTATGAAAAATCAGCAAACTGTTCATGTAAACTTACTTAAAAAATCATCAATCTCTTTATAACATGAAATATAATAAAACAAAAATACACAAAACACACAAATATACACAAATAAACAAAAAATAGAATAAATAATATCAAATGGTATTATTTATTTGAACAAGACAAACTTGAATAACATTTAAACTTACACAATATACCGGAAGCTTTACAGAGGCACTTTCTATTCCCACATTTAGTTTTGCAATGACATCTTTTGTATTTTTGTCTCTAGATTACGCCAAATCGCGAATGCCCAATCTCCAGATGTAGATTGGGCATTCGCGATCTGGCGTAATGATATTTTATCAACTCTATCAATATCCAAAATGTTGACTTGCATACAGTGAATTGATTTCTATAAAACAATTCAAGAATATTGCCAAACTGGTTACCCAATTTACACAATCGATTACATGCGAGTTCAACCATTAAAATATTGGGAAAATCGCTTCTACCTCTGTCAACGTCAGGAATTTTTACACGAACTGTGTCACCAATATCGCACGAAAGAAATTAAGTTTTAAACTAGTTAAATAATAATCTTATGCACTTGTCTCCAAAAGGGGGTTTGTCTACCTACGGGCACAATACAAAATTCGAATTGATCGGAAAATGCAACACAAGACCACCTACCAAAAAAAAAAGCTTAACGGAACGAAAAATATAGTTCTAACCTAATTTAAATAGGAAACACCTAAGTTTAACCACCTATGACCGGCTGCACCTAGTTCTAGCCGGTTAAACCTAGGCGTAGCCGCATTTCGTAACGTAACATATACATTTTTGAAATGTCCTAATTAAGACCTTTCGTTTTAGTCGAGTAAAAAGAACATTCTTGTAGGCTGTTCGCAGTACTAATACACCCCAATCGTAAGTTTGGGAGTATTTGGTCTGTCCAGAGTGGTCCAGAGATGCTTCTGGCCAGTTACACTGGAAAGCGGCGAGGAGCCCAGGACCAGGGTTATAGGATTTAATAATATAAAGGCAATTACATTGATAATTATAACTATATAATAACTATAAGATTTATTCATATAAAGGCTTACATGAATAAATCCTACAACCCTGGTCCTCGGCTCCACGCCGCTTTCCAGCGTAAATGGCCATAAGCTGGACTACTCTGGACAGACCAAATACTCCCCAACTTACGATTGGGGAGTAATGTTTTATATAACTATAGGATTTATTCATAAATAAGCAATTACATTGATAATTGCCTTTATATGAATAAATCCTACAGTTATATTAATCTTCTATACTTATCTTATAGATATCAATTCTATAAACAATAAGCCAGGGGTATATAACAAATTTAATTCTATTGTTAGCAACGTCAGAGGTAATATTTCATATCCCGCCGATGTACAATATATCTAATCATAATAATGAAGCCTTTGTTAGTTTTGATAACAATAGTTGGTTTGGTGCTGGTGCCTACGATTTTCATGGTATTTTATAAAAGGTAAAAGGATTCAATATCCAACTATGGTATTATATTTGTCTAAATGATGTAAGTAAGTAACATTTTGATTTTAAACAGTAAATTAAATTGTATTGGTGAAAATTTGAGGTAAATATCAAAGAATATTGTTTTAAGGTTAAATTGAATCTCTCAATTAGAGAGGTTCTATTCTTTTTACGAATTTATGTGCAGTTATTTGAGAATAAAAGCACTCTCTTGCCTAGAGTGCCAAATCTTTGCAGCTATAAAAAAAAAGAAATAGTGCCAGTAAAGTTAATGGACTCAATTTGGTAACTATTATTTTACTTAGAGAAAATAGATTGTCTAATACATTGAACCCAAAAAGCTGCAATAATGTATTATTGCAGTTATTGTACTATAAGAAATAAGAATGACTTTGAAAGTCAATTTGTAATTTTAGATTATTTGTTATATCTACGTAAAAACAATTATAAAAATTACGAGTGATTGATTCCAAACAGTAAAATATAGCTTTCATAAGTTATAATTTTGTTACTTCATTTCATCTATCGTTCCGTTTATCAAAAGCCAGTAGGTAAATATACAATCCAATAGAATTTAGTAACTGTATATTTCTAATTTCTCTTATCTATTCTTATTTCTCTTACACCTTGTTTACCAATGATGTATTATACTTTGACCTGTTTTAGGCGCGTCAAACAATATTAGTGCCGTAAATGACTTGAAACATTATAAAAAAAATGGTAGGTTTAGTTTCCTTAGAGCGGAGGTTTTAAGGAAAACGAGAAAATCTGGTAAACTCAAAAGCAATACTGAGTAAGCAATAAGGATCCTATAAATAATCAAGTTGAGGAAATACCTGACGCCATGCAGAATCCTACAGGATCATATTTAGCATATTTAAAAGTAACTAAACACATACAAAGTAAATTACAAATATTTTATCTTTAAAGGCTTTTTCCATGAACCTATGTAGAAAAACGAATAAATTCGACGGCGCTGTTTGCACAGGAAGTCGACTTTTGAATATTTTTTTTAAAATCGTCAGACATACCACAGTAGCGTTGGACATGTTCACTCAATTTAGCCAATTTTCAAATGCGATTTATGCGATTTTTTGTTTACATATCGCTTGTATTATGATAATTAATCTTGTAGAGCCAATATAGGGAAGTTGAAAAATTTTTTTCCCGTATCTATATATATCTAATATTTCCGATCGGCGGTTGGCGTTTGTAGGAAAAATAAGATTGTTTTTCGAGATCCCAATTTGAACAACCGTAATGGGAAAAACTGTGTTTTCGGAAACAATTATAAGTATAATAGGGGTGACGACAGGGTCAGAAGAGTATGATTGTAATTAGTCCGTCTTTTAGATTATCCAAAAATAATGGTCCCATATTTTTCAGTTTACCAAAAACTGTACAACATTACAGAGATACAGAGCATCAAAGTTCCAAAGTGGAGGCTTGCGACGACACTTCTAAGTAAAAATCGTACGTAGCCGCGACGACATGCGAAATTTCAGTGCGCTGTATCTTTATAATTTTTTGTTATTCAGGGAAAAGCAAGAATACGTGTACAATATTTTTTAATAATGTAACCGACGGGTTCGGGAAGCTACGCAGTGTCTTCTCGTCCAAAATACCTCAGTGCCTCAAGACGAAAGTGTTTAATCATAAATGTGTGTTACCAGTGATGACTTATGGCTCTGAAACGTGGTCCCTTACTATGGGTCTCATAAGAAGGCTCAAGGTCACTCAACGCGCTATGGAGAGGGAGAGGGCTATGCTCGGTGTTTCCCTACTTGATCGAATCAAAAATGACGAAATTGGTAGGAGAACAAAAGCCACTGACATAGCCCAGCAGATTAGTTCGTTCAAGTGGCAGTGGGCGGGACACATAGCGCGACGAACCGATGGCCGATGGGGCAAAAAGGTTCTCGAATGGCGACCACGTACAGGCAAGCAAAGCGTAGGACACCCACCCACAAGGTGGTCTGACGACCTGAATAAGGTCGCTGGAAAGCGCTGGATGCAGGCCGCTCTAGTCGGTCGTTTTGGATATCGTTGGGAGAGGCCTATGCCCAGCAGTGGACGTTATGCGGCTGAAATGATGATGATGATGATGAACCGACGGGCTACAAATATTTTTCTATTCCTCATGCCTATTGGTTGAACAAACCAATGAGGAACGGTTTTAGGCTACAATTTTCATTCAAATTTTTTTAATAACGAATGTTAATAAAGTGCGTTTAAATTATTTTTTTATTTCGATATCGATTGGGGTATCATATGAAAATTCTAAACAAGCGCATTTCTAAAATATATATTATACATTGTTAGCCGCAAATGGTTCCCATAGTCAGGTATTGGTTTTTTAAACGTATAGTTACCTACATCTTGTGTGATAAAGGTTCAGTCTCACTAGTAGGTACTTACTATTGAAATTTGTCAGATGGATAGTACTCGTAGTACCATCTGACAAATTTCAATAGTAAGTAAGGTAGCTAGCTAAGTAAAGACTGTTAAGGTCTCAGTACTACTGCTACCGTACAGTCGTACCTGTATATACCAGTACTACCTATTCATCTATTAATGGCACTAATGCGACTAGAACAAAAGGAGAGTCTCAATAATTCAATTATCAACATTTCCCAAGGAACGGGTCGGTATATTAAGGGCATGATTCTGGAGTGTTCTGGTGATTATTTTAGAGGTTTAGTTAATCGGACTAGAATAATTCTAATAAATTTTGGTAATCTTGGTCCCGTGGTATATGACTTGTGTACTTACAGATCGTCTAGTTTGTTTTCATTGTTGGTACTTATTTAGGTTAGTAGATATTGTTTTTAATGATTGTGTATAACCTGCATACAGTGAAACTATCGTAGTTAGTACCTACAAGTACGATTCAGTACATTATGTCATAATATCATGCTTTGTTATTATTTTAATAGACAAAAGCACTTAGAAAATGTTTTAAGAGTTGTCATTTGCTTAATTATTTATTCATCTACAGATGTCGAATAATTTACGAGCAAGACACTTATGTTAGATGATAATAAACTGCCAAATGTTAATGTTGTGGTAATGAGCAGAGTGAATTGATTAAACGAACAGAGTAAAGGGGATTTATATTAATCGCACAATATATGTGCCTACTTAATGATCTGAGATCGCTTGAAGTTTGAATCTCGTAATTGATATGATATTTTTAAGGTGCTCTCAGATTAGTCTTTGCGTATTAATCTGCTTCATACGTAATCGTAGCATGTTTGTGTTTATTTAAAGGCTATGCTAATCAGCACAAGATTGTAGACAACTTCGACCCGTTATATGTCCATACGAGTATCTATTTTTTCGAAATTAAATTATTAATTATGAAATGTTGACATTGTAGTTTTTGTTAAATTGTGCAATATTTAAGTTCTTGTTTTTGTCAAACTATCAAATTATTAAATTAAATTGCGACATAAAAAATCATCCACATATTCGCATGACTTTACTAATCTATATCTTTATTTATTTAATAGTTCTAGGCTTTAGCCAGACAAACACTCGCTATTAACCAAGCTACAGCAATTTGTTGCAAAATCTCGTGGATTTTTCTACAAACCTTTGTTTTATATTCAGCTAGTAAGCTAGTAGAATACAAAAGAACCCGACAAGTTGGCCGCCTGGTAAAATGTTCGTCGATTCCACGAGATCCTCACATTTTTCCGGGATAAAGGAAGGAAGGGTTATGATTTTTAAATAATCGATCGTTATTAATTTTTTCTTCTTTTTTTAAGTAAATAAATATATGGACAAATAACACTGATTGAGCTAGCGCCAAAGTAAGTTCGAGACTTGTGTTATGTGATACTAACTCAACGATACTCTATTTTATAACAAATACATATATACCTCTAGATAATAGGGTGTTTCGTATTTTTCGACTTTTGAAATGTTACCCGGTCACGTTGTGATTTGAATTTCTGTTGTAAAATATGAATCAGTGTTTTTTATTTTAATTTTTAGACCAAATTTAGAGGTCGCTACCAGTTGTCAAACTTTTGAAAAACCGTTGTGTGGACATCTGACTATGGACTCCTTAATTGATTAAAATTAGTGGTTATGTTACGTTTTATAGCGAAATAGGGTCTCCTTACTTTTCCTTCTCCAGTCCTTTCTTCACCTGGAGCATGTCAAATGTCTGCAATACGAGTACACTTACTCCATGGAATTTCGGCCTTTCGACACCACTGCTGTAAAAACCGGTATAAGATATTTATGTAGAATTTGTGCTCCTGTGGAGCCAAAAATAGTAAAAAAGAAAACAATATTGAAGTTGGAATTCTTACTTGACAATGCTGAGTAACCAATGAGTGTACAAGTGGCCACAGACAAGATTACTCTTGCGGAACAAAAATGAGATGAAAAGTGGAAGTTTTTTGAATCTTATCATAATACTCTTAGCTAGAGCTACTGAATAAGGTGTCGCTGGTGATCTGCTGGACTACCCTGATGTATATACATAACAAAAACCTAATATTGCGATATTTTTGTCCCGTTTAAAACATGAATTAGAATCGACAAAACCGAAAATGTTATAATATGGTAAAAATATTGGTTACAAGCCTCTTCTTGGTAGTAAGCACCAGTTAATGACTTAAAGTTATGCAACCTTTAAAAAAAACTAACTAAAACTGGAAATTTCAGTGTCATGTTTTTTTTTTAATTGTATTTGCTAATCATAGGCTAGAATACAAAAATAAATAAGTATTATTATCAAACATATCTAAGACAAAACACTGCAGACTTAGTTACTAGCAAATACTTATATTTTTGTTATTCTGGGTTACTCATCAACATTTTTGAACGATTATTTACAAACTTAAAACAACAATGTATTTTATAGGTACTTATATTATATATAAACATAACCATTTATTCTTTTAGACTGGTGAACCTCAGGAAGGTTTTGCGAAAAGAGGAATATAATAATTTAGTATATTGCTGATATTTACAATTTTAAAACAGCAAAAGCAAGATTTGCTCTTGATAATTACGGAGTATATTTGAAAATTCCCTATATTAATACAAACCATCCCTTGTATCTTTCAATAAAAGATTTCAGGGTTTTAGTATTTAAATGCCCTGTGTCATGAAAAAATAAATCTAAGCTCTGCAGTAATTTTGAGCATTTAACTAAAATTTGAATATTGGTAGCGACCCTTAAATGTAACTTTCAAAATTTGAAAATAATACTGAAATAACTTCTTAGGGTATAGTATCAAGTATCAAATGACGGAGTGAACGGTGAAAAAATCGAAAAAAATTTTTTTTTATCGTAATATGTAGCACCCTAATAGATAAACATCCAAGACCCAGGACAATTTGAAAAAGGCCATTTTCCAACTTGCTCTGACCGGGGGTTGAACCCGGGACCTTTGGGTGGCAGACTAGCATGGTGACCACAACGCAACGGAGGTCGTCAAATAAATATATGTTGGAGTCGTCGAGTAAAATCGCAGCCTGAGCATAAACCGATTGGTATCTGACAACCCGAGTGACGTGAACTAGGGTACTTAGTTACCTACAGTACAAGAACAGACTATAATGTCAGCATAAAAACTTACTTACAGTCCGGTCACCTTACGTGAGACCTTACATGAGCCTTATAAAAAATGTGACGAAAGACCGCGCCCCACCTCGCGCTGATCCATGAATTCCAACCACATGTTTAAATTCTCTGGCCCCACAGAATTGAATACTGTGTATACACCTGTGCTTATCGTCTTGCTGAAAAAAGTCATTCATCATTCATTCATTGTAATAAATCGGTTTACCAATCCACATCTTATTACAATAATCACAATGAGTCATGCCCAAGCCACAGTAAACTACACAAACGAGTTGTGCACAGACGGTCGCTCAAACAAGACTGCAATTCAAATGCCGGTGCGCCCATTATATACCCGTAGCAAAACAAGTGCGGAGTGGGGTGATGACTCGGCAACAGTGCACGTGCTGTTTACAATTCGTGCACCTGCCACCTGTTGTTTGCAAGATTTGCACAGTGAATCATCTTTCCTTTGGGCTTAAGTACGATGACGCCGACATATTGATTTGTCGCTGTCGCGCTATCATATATACGGACAAATCACACAGGATAAAAAGTATTCTATGTAATAAGGCAAAATGTATTGCCATGCCAAATTTAATTTCATCCAGGCGTTTTGACGTGAAAGTAGAACAAAAATTCATAAATCCACACAAACATACGCATTTATAATGTTAGTAGGAACGCCTGAGTAACCTCGTACCGCATTTTGTATCGTCTTGTAGCTATAGTTACAAACCGTCCTTTTGTATTTCTGTTTTGTGGCATTTGCTACAAAACGTTTCTTTTGTATTTGGTTTTGTCGCGAAAACCCCGTAGCAGTTGCTACTGCGTGTTTTTGTGTATTTGTATCTCGTAGCATTTACTACAAAATGTTTTTGTATTATGCTTTGCCGCAAAACCCCCATAGCAGTTGCTACGGCGTATTCTTGGGAATTTGTATCACGTAGCATTTACTTTGAAATGGTTTTGTAGAATGCTTTGCCGCAAAAACCCCGTAGTAGTTGCTACGGCGTGTTCTTGGGTATTGTATCTCGTAGCATTTACTACGAAATGTTTTCATATAAAGCTTTGCCGCAAAAACCCAGCAGCGTTTGCTACGGCGTGTTCTTGGGTATTCGTATGTCGTAGCATATTATGATAATTAATTAAATAAAACAACGTGCTTTCTTGGGACAAATGGCGATCGACTATTTTATTAGGTACTATGACCGGAAACGGTTACATTACATGCCATAGATAAATCAATAGACAATGTACACATGAGCCTATACACGTTCATTTGATGTCACTATTATAACACCCCAACTACATCAAATAAACCTTAGACAAATTATTTGCAATTTAAATTATTTCCTAACTCTTCTCTCACAAAGCCCAATTCCTTCAATACATCTATAATGATTTACAGCACATAGTGCCTTGGTAAGAACATCAGCAGGCATAGCAGTTGTTGGCAAATATTCTAATTTTATGATTTTATTATTTACTGCATCTTTCACAAAATGGTACCTTATATCAATGTGTTTACTTCTTTTATGACGCACATAATTTGCCACCAACTTTTGTGCGCTTTGGTTATCATGAAATAGAAGTACAGCATGCAAACTGCCTGTGATTTCACAATGTAAAGCACTCAAATGCATAGCTTCTTTACAAGCCTCAGCTATAGACATGTACTCCGCCTCCATACTAGATAAGGCCACAGTTCGCTGTTTCTTACTTTCCCAGGAAATAGCTGACCCTAACATTAGAAAACAATAACCTATATAAGACTTTCGGTCTATAACATTACTAGCCCAATCGGCATCAGCATATCCTACAAGTTCAGCTCTTTCTTTACATACTTTAAACAAAAATTCTTTGTATTCTTTAAATATCTGAGAATTCTTTTTGCATAGTTCCAATGAACACTACTGTGACATTTGTTAAGTGAACTGACTTAAGAAACTGACACTAAATAATATATCTGGTCTAGTTAAAACAGACAAATACATGAGACTTCTAATCAGCTGTTGATATGGAATGTCCTTATCACAGGAATTGCATTCTTCTATATTTAATTTACATTCCATAGGAGTGTTAGCAACTTTACAATTTATCATATTAAATTTATCTAACAACTGATTTATATATTCTTCCTGATCTAATGTAACAATATTGTCTATCTTACTGATGTTTACACGCATGCCTAAACACTGTTAAACTTGTCCTAAATTTTTAATTTTAAAATTAGAACTCAATACTGACACCAACATATCTGTTTCTACCTGGCTATTAGAAAAAACAAAAAAATCGTCTACATAAAGGGCAATAATTAATTTA
This sequence comes from Acrobasis suavella, assembly GCA_943193695.1. Taxonomy (NCBI): domain Eukaryota; kingdom Metazoa; phylum Arthropoda; class Insecta; order Lepidoptera; family Pyralidae; genus Acrobasis; species Acrobasis suavella. Next base: position 14,590,294 of record OW971929.1, read on the forward strand.
ACATCATTGTTATTTTTTGTAAATACACAAGGCTCCAATTTACACTTTTCAAAACCCAATTCACGTAAACATTGTTCTACTCTTTCATACCAAGATCTAGATGACTGTTTTAAACCATAAATGGCTTTATTAAGTTTAACAATAACCTTTTTTCTATTAACCTCACAAGAAATATCTGGCTGAGCCATATAAATGTCCTCTTTCAAATAACCATTTAGGAAAGCCGTTTTAACATCTAGATCTGCACTGATAAAGCAAATAACAGTCTTAGAGTTGAGTGTCTAACCACTGGTAAGAAAGTGTCCTCATAGTCGATACCTGGTCTCTGTGTGAAGCCTTTAGCCACCAAACGCGCTCTGTAACGTACACTTTTGTCACTGTTAACGTTTCTTTTAAACACCCACTTACACTGCACTAAAGTTTTGTCCGACGGTAACGCATCCACTGCAACCCACGTTTCATTTTCATCAAATGCTTGCAATTCATCTTGAATCGATACCTGGTCTCTGTGTGAAGCCTTTAGCCACCAAACGCGCTCTGTAACGTACACTTTTGTCACTGTTAACGTTTCTTTTAAACACCCACTTACACTGCACTAAAGTTTTGTCCGACGGTAACGCATCCACTGCAACCCACGTTTCATTTTCATCAAATGCTTGCAATTCATCTTGAATCGCCTCACGCCATTTTTCTTTATCTGGACTGTTCAAGGCTTTGTGTACACTGACAGGATCGCTAATGTACTCTGGACTCGATGACATGCACAAGTTGGTTAATCCATACCGCTGCGGAGGCCTTCTGACACGCTTCCCTAATTCTGGTGACTCTGGTACGACATCTGTCTCTTCGGAGTCATCAGGGTTCTTGCTCCACCTATGGAAGTCACCTCCATTGGTCCGGCAACGTCTGCATGAACAACATTCAAGATGCTGCTGCTACGTGTCCAAACGGTAGGCGAGACTGCTTCCCCTGGCAACACACTGCACATGTACTTTTGTTGATGACTGCTTGATCACTGTAAGATATTCCCGCAGCTGTTCCATCCCTCATAGTATTTAAGTCATTCATGTTCAAATGGCCCATTCTTCTATGTCAAACTTCACTGTTGTTCACTGAAGAAGAAGTAAACAAACATTGTTTATTGTCTGACCAACTTGTAAACTCCATCAGTTAAGTGGGCCACGGCAACCAGCTCATTGTGCTTGTTGTAAACATTACAATTTTCTTTCTGAAATTCCACTCTGTTGCCGTTGCGGATCAACTGACTGACTGATATCAGGTTCGCAGTAAGGTTAGGTACACAAAGCACATTCTTCAATGTGACTTCATATTTAAAGTTTGGGGTCACTGTCACAATGTCCACATCTCCTGAGCATAGCGGTTTGGTTTGCCGCTATAATCTCCTTTATACTCGCCTGGGACGCATTCCGCATATTGTTATTATGCGTCATGTGTGCACTCGCGCCACTATCTAAGCACCAGTCTTGTTTGTTATAATGACCGCTTAGAAATACTGCCGAAAAAGCATGAGTCTTCTTTATAACTTCCTCTTGTTGAGTACATTGGTTCTTATAGTGCCCAAACTTTTTACATTTATAACATTTTATAGATTTTATCTTCGTCTTGTCTTTTTCAGTTTTGTTTACATTGCTGCCATGACAAGTGCTGTCATTCCTGCCAGAGTTGCCAACTTTCAAACTTTGCTGTCGACTTTGTTTCCCGCGATTAAAGAATGCACTTCCAGCTTGACCATCATCTTCTGTCATGTCTATGAGCTTCGTTTTTATGACGTCTGCAGTTATCTCTATTCCAGAATGTTCGATCGCCATAATCATTGGAATGTATTTTTCAGGCAATCCTGCTAGCATGAGACATCCAATCCATTCGTCGTTCACGGAGAAACCAGTTCCGGACAATTTCTGAGCAGTTTCTATGATCTGTGTTACGTAGTTCGTCATGGATTCACAACTATCGAGTCTGATTGAAATTAAATGGCGCAGCAAGGTTATCCGTCGTGAGAATCCAGAATCATCGAACATCGTTTGCAACTTCATCCATAGGTTCCTCGATGATGATGCATCTTTGATGTGAACATATAACGATGGATCAATCGTTGAAATGATTTTTGCCTTTGCTTTCGCGTCCTCTGCGGATGCTGCCTCCGTCGATTCTTTCTTGATGGAATCCGCTGTTCCCTCCAAGATCAGCAGGTTCTCCACCGCAAAAGCCCACTCGCGGTAGTTTTCGCGGCCTTTCAGCTTGGGAATGTTCGTGAGAAACGAATTGGAAGCCATCTCGAATAGCCACGAGATGGACCACATGCGAATCACAATTAAAGTCAAAGTTCTTTGCAATTATTGATATCACACCTATGCTAACTACCATAATACGCACTTTTCCATAAAACTACTGGGGATACTGGGCCTATGACCTATTATGATAATTAATTAAATAAAACAACGTGCTTTCTTGGGACAAATGGCGATTGGCTATTTTATTAGGTACTATGACCGGAAACGGTTACATTACATGCCATAGATAAATCAATAGACAATGTACACATGAGCCTATACACGTTCATTTAATGTCACTATTATAACATAGCATTTACTACGAAACGTTTTTATATGCTTTGCCGCAGAAACCTCGTAGCATTTGCTACAGCGTGTTCTTGTGTATTTGTATCTCGTAGCATTTTCTATGGCGTGTTCTTGTGTATTTGTATCTCATAGCATTTATTACGAAACGTTTTTCGTATTTGGTATTGCCGCAGAAACCTCGTAACAATTTTGCTACGGTGCGTTCTTATGTATATGGTCTCGACGTCTTACTTAGTTATTCCGGAACATTATTTTGAATAAGGAGTAATGTAAAAATCAATTCTGTAACGTACATATATATTTCAAAAGTCAATAGCACTTCCGTCACTGGTTGCACGGTTTGTCGTGCAGAATATGGGCTTTCAATAATTCATATATAAACAAAACACATCAATAAGATTAGTATGCATTACGTGATGTTTATTCATCTCTAAATTAATCATTATTTTGAAGTAAAGCTACCGATTTTTCACATAAATATTTTAACTTTTTTATTAAAAATTAAAATGTGATCCCATTTCACTTGGAGAGACTCACTTGGAGAGTTACTATTCGGTTGAAGAATACTTAGAAGACAAATTACAAAACTAGTTTTAAAGAATTCTCAAGCCGTTCATCAATTATTATACTGACATTTATACTACATATTTATATTATAATTTTTTGACATTACTATTATTGAGATAATTGAAATGTTTTAATGTATCAGAAAACATATCCAATTTAATTTAATTAAAATTTAATAGAATTTCCCTGAAATTAATACTTAACTTATAAGTTTATGTAACAGCTGACATTCAATTCAATTACTAACTAGTTACTAACAATTTCTGACATATGCCAAACGAAATATTTCTGAAATCACTATTATTATATAAACTCAACTACATACTTAAAGTTCGTAACACCCTGCCAGGGTTCATGTACTTATTTACCTACTAACCATGTTATAGTATAAGTGCATGTAAGCGAGAAATAAAGAAATAAAGGAAAATAAACGCAACTGATGTTTTATCTCAAAAATCCAGAAAAGAAATTCAATAATTAAACATGTACAAATTGTACAACTGATTTATTTATATGGGCAATTGAGCGAAAATAATAGTTTGTACTTTGAAATCTACATTAATGATAAAGGACACAATTTTTATGTTCGAAACCATTTCTATAACCATCCGATAGGAAGCACTGAATAGGCTATTTGACTTAGTTTGTTTTAGGACAATATTTTATATGAATAACACTAACAAGAATCCATTTTTCGAAAATAGAAAGTAAATTGGTTATTAAATTTGACAGCAATTATCATTTAAAAAAATATGAATATAAGAGTGGGAGCGTGGTGGGGACGTCTCGCTATCTCTTTCGTAGGCGTGATAACTAATGATAGTGAACTCAAGCGGGTGTATGTGCATCCTTTTTCTGATATTTGACAGTTTACCTTTCCACCGGATTTGAAAGGCTTATAAATTGCTTAGTTTTGAGCGGAGTAAAATTAATATTTATGTTTCCGGATTCGTATGATGTTACTTTATGATATGAATTAGAAAAAAATCGATTTAAATAAAAACTGCTAAACACAAAAAAAAAACCATACTATTACTCATCCTGGATCAAGCCTCAGTCTCAGTGAACTAACTATTTAATTATAACGCAAGGCAAGAAGTGGATTCTTTTGAGCAAGCGAAAAGCGAACACACTTCGCAAAGTACCGTTGCAACGGAAATGAAGAAAACTTATTTTATTTGGTTGGAAAAAAAGATCAAATTGAGATTCTGCCCAACTAGAGGCTTCTTAGAAAAATAAATCAAGTCAAGGTTCCTTCAAATATATTTTTAACGTTGCCCTTATAATAAAGATTACCAAGGTTTCACTGGATAATTAAAGCCATATATCACCGCGTATTACGAGCAGCCGTAGCTCTTGATAATATAATATATGTACGCAAATCGGTTTCGCGTCAGAATTGCATTTTCATATCGTCGTATCGTAATCCACCCAGCGCATTTTAGCTGGGATTTATGTAGGGTATAATATAATGTTCTACTATGCCTGAACATTGAAATAGTTTCCGATATAAATCTTTCGTGTACTAATCCACCACAATTTTGATAACACTTTCATCATCGTGACTTTTTCATTACAGTTAAAACAAATTTGAAAACAAGATCTTTGTAATGCAATATGATTGTAGAAGATTGGAGGTGAAAAAAATATATTGTAAGATTACTTTTAATGAGTCTTATTTATTTAAAAAGCAAAGAGTATCGGGATATATCGGGCGTTTAAATTTTGTAACATGTGATGGTTTAGTTAATTTTTGAGCAATCTTATATTTCGTGGCAGGGTAGGTATTAAACGATACACTAAACGAAATTTCATATTAACTTTATAGTTTTTTATTTGTTTACGAGAACTATAGAACAAGGTTTTGGTTGACTTTTGATTTATCCACGAAAATTTATATCAAATCGTATTGGTAAATCTACATTTGGTAAAACACGTAAATATGTAAAATGCCAAAAACAAATCCCTTCTTACGATTTTCTCTTTACTTGTAAAATGTCGTAAAGAAACTTTTAGTATCGAGGTTCAGATGTTTCATCATTTTCCACATAGCCCATTTACAATATAAAATTTACCCTTTCTATCTTCCTGAACATCTTCATGTACCTGCGTTGAGCTGCTCCATAAATCTGGGGTTTTAGAAACTGGCAGCGTTATAATGCTGTCCGGGTATACCTTCACTATGCCTTGACTAAGGAATTCCGTGTAAATTTCCAAAAATAGATAATATTTTCTTTATAAATTACTCTAAGAAAATGTTATTTAAATCAAAATAAAACATTACTTGCCTTTGTTGATTAATAACCATCATCATCATCCGAGCGTATTCCCGGTTGCATCCTCAGCAGTAACGCTTCAGAGCCCGGGGTCCGCTACCTAACCAAGCAGATTTGACGAAGTTACTAGTTTTTACACAGAGCGACTGCCGTCTGACCTCCACAACCCAAAGGGCAAACCAGAAACAAATCCTTGGATAGTTTGATGTTCAAACGCTAGGTGGCGTATGGGACCCACAGTTTTACGTGCCTTCCGAAACATGGAATCATCTTTCTTTTCGGATAATCAGGTGATTCAAACCTGCAATATCCTATCCAGACTGGAAACAACTTTTCCCAAAGTTTGCTTTCCAGTGGGAATCGAACCCATGACCTCCGTCTGACAAGGCGAACGCCTTGACCACTGGACCACGGAGGCAGTCAAAAAAAAAATTGTTGATTAAAAACCATTTCGTATGATTTTAGTTATTTCTCATTTACTTTTTAAATTGTTAATAATCACGGCATAGAATGTCTCTAAGATTAAACTCGTAATATTCTTATAAACTACGTCATTATAGTTATTGTTCAGATCCAATTTTTAAAAAATGGTTTCTATGTATTTTGTTACGTTACCATTTTAAATATTTTAATTGAAATTTGCCCAGCAGTGGGATAGAGAAATAGGCCAAAATAATTGAAATGTACTTTTTAACTGACTTTAAAAAGGAGGTGGTTATCAATTCGTCGCTATGTTTTTATTTTTATTTTTTATGTATGTTCACCGATCATTCGAAGACGCCTGGACTAATTAAAAACTTATTTTTTGGTTCAAAAGGGATTGTTAGGTGGTTGTGTAGATCGGGGTGCATTCGATTATTAGTTTTAAAAAAATATTATGAAACCGCATCCTTGTCCTATACGAATGTCATACTGAACTACGACTTTTAAAATATTGATGTACGGAACTTAGTTAATTTCTGTATCGAACTTCGAAAGCTATGAGAAACTTTCGAATTTCCATACATCGATATTTTAAAAGACTGTTTGTTTCTGTAACTACTGTGCATTAGACTAAACATATTATGTCAAAGATTTCTGTTACTCAATGTAAGGGTTCTTCTGACATTGAAACTACATACATACTAACTCGTTACATATAGCTATATTAGGTATCCTTTGTTACAGAAAATGGAAGTCGCCCATGGAGCCCATCTATATTTCCCGTAGTTTCTTCGAAACTACGTGAAATATGTGCGCTATGAGGCTGTTCATCGCGGCCAATTCAAAACCGGCAGATTTCTTGGAAATCCAGAATCATACTGAACACCTGGCACTTGATAACGACGACAACGCGGCGGGGAAAAATATAAGTTTCGACAATGAGGAGTTCATCTTTGACCGGACTGACGTCAGAGCGATCTTCATCACCCTTTATACGATTGTGTTCTGCTGCTGCTTTTTTGGTAAGTATGTTTTTATTCGTGTTTATAACTATAGGAATACCTATACCAATAAGTATAATTATACCTGAAGGTAACTTATAACTAGGTACGGCAAAGTCGGAAAAGGCGGATGTTAAAATGCGAAAGCAAAACCATTGTCATACTACAAATGGATAGTCACGATCTTCCTCAAAGAAGACGCGAGGATGTTTCAATTAATTTTTAGCGGGCAACTTAACTGCAATTGACATAAATAAAAGCTTGCAAAATAAGTAGATGACCTACTAGTAGTTATAAAGAATCATAAATTGACTCCTCTTTGGAAGTAGTTTCTTCTATTCGTCGTCTAAACATATTTAGACATGTCAATTTCGCGCATCTTTGGTATGATTTTTGCCGTAGATTTAGAAAAAATAAAACCTCGGGTATGATTTTGCCATATACACTAATTATTGGCGATAGACTGGCGATTCGTTGGTGGCTATGGATACGGAAGTCGCAATCCGGAGGGTGGAGAAATCCTCTCAACGAGTGCGGCGGCCGACCTCGCCATCGTGAACACGTTTTTCAGAAAGAAATCCGAGCACCTAATCACCTACAGGAGCGGGGGACGCGCTACCCAAATCGATTACTTCCTAACCAGAAGAGACCATATCGGCAAAGTAACCAACTGCAAAGTCATACCCGGCGAGAGTCTCACTGCGCAACACCGTCTCCTTGTCATGGATCTTCGCATTAAGCCTGTTGGCAAGCCCACTGAGCGCTGTCGACGCCAAATCAAGTGGTGGCGGCTCGGAGAATCCAAGTCCCAAGAGTTCGCAACTGCGATCGGCAACAAATGCGACGAAACCGATGGCGAACCAATCCAGCTTCACTGGGACAAGATTCAGGGAGCTATCACTGGTGCGGCGAAGGCAGTGCTGGGTATGTCAAAGGGTGGACGCAAGTGTGACAAGGAAACTTGGTGGTGGAACGACACAGTCCAGAGGGAGACAAGGGTGAAGAAAGCACTCTTTAAAACGTGGCAAGCGTCCGGATCTCCTGAAGACGACGACGCATACAGGGTTGCAAAACGGGCCACTAAGAAAGCCGTTGCCCGGGCCAGGCGTAACCACGTACAGCCATTGTACGATAGATTGGAGTCGCCTGAGGGGCAGAAGCTTATCTATAAGTTGGCACGTTCCAGGGTCAAAGCGGCACAGGATATCTCCAAGTGCCGCTGTGTTAAAGACCCTAACGGCAACCTTTTATGCGAAGACCTCGCGGTGAAGGAGAGATGGCGCTCTTATTTTCACGAGCTACTGAACCAGCAGCATAAAGAGGCGCAGCCACCGGACCTCCCTCCAAATCAAGGATTAGTGCCACCAATAACGCCTGAGGAAGTCCACTCAGCTCTTCGCTGCATGAAGGACCGGAAAGCTGTCGGAGCCGATGGAGTACCCATCGAAGCCTGGAAGGCTATGGGTTCCCATGGTGTGGACATCTTAACAAACCTTTTTAACCGCATACTCTTCACCGGTAAAATCCCTGACCAATGGAGGCTGAGTATTATTACTCCAGTCTTTAAAGGAAAGGGATCGGTGCAAGAGTGCAGCAACTACCGCGGTATAAAGGTCATGTCCCACACCATGAAGCTCTTTGAGAGGATAATAGACTCTCGGATCCGACAGGAGTGTACAGTCTCGGAGTGTCAGTATGGATTTCGCCCCGGCCTAGGCACTACGGACCCTATCTTTGCCCTAAGAGTCATCATGGAGAAATACAGGGCAAAGAATACGCCTCTCCATTTCCTGTTTTTGGATATGGAGAAGGCCTTTGACTGTGTTCCTCGAGAGATGATCTGGTGGGCTCTGAGGGCCAAAGGGGTGCCAGAGATCTATACTGACATAATCCGCGATATGTACCGCGATTCCGAGTCCATAGTTAGGACTGCTGTTGGTGACTCCAAACCCTTCCCCGTTACAGTCGGGGTTCACCAAGGCTCGGTTCTCAGTCCGTACCTGTTCAGTGTGATATTAGACGAAGTGTCTGACAGCATCAGAGACACACACGAGCAACCTCCGTGGCTGCTTGTGTATGCTGACGATATCGCACTGGCGGATGCGGACAGAGGGAGACTGGTGCGACGCGCAAATGTGTGGAGGGAGTCGCTTGAAAACGGTGGTCTGAAGCTAAATGTGGCGAAGACTGAATATATGGCTTGCAATGCTACAGATCCCCCACCCGTACGCATAGGCGAAGACTTGGTCAAGCGTACGGACCAGTTTAAATACTTGGGATCTGTACTTCACGCGTCCGGAGACATCGATGCCGACGTCAAGGCCCGTATATCTGCCGCATGGGCAAAGTGGCGAGAGGTGACTGGTGTCATTTGTGACCCCAAAATGCCGGTTAGGTTGAAGGGACAGGTCTACAAATCCATCATTAGACCTGTCCTTTTATATGGGAGTGAAGCGTGGCCTTTGCTTGAGCGGCACAAGCAGGAGTTGCGTGTCACGGAGATGCAAATGCTGCGTTGGATATGCGGAGTGTCACGGAGAGATCGTGTTAGAAACACCCGCATCCGCGGCAGTCTTCATGTCCGTGACATAGCGGACAAACTGCAGAAAGTCGCCTACGCTGGTACGGTCACGTCCTACGAAAGCCGGCAAGCTACGTGGGAAACAAATGTATAGCCATGCCGCCTCCGCCGGGGCCCGGCAGGCGGGGTAGACCGAAGAAGTGCTGGCTTGACGTCGTCAAAGATGATATGCGTGCTAATCGTCTTACAACCAAGGATGCTCAAGACCGTGCAAAGTGGAGAAGAAAAAGTCGGAAAGCGGACCCCGGGCTTCTCAGCTTGCAGCTGAGGACGCAACTGGGAAAACGCTGAGATGAGAGAGAGAGAGACTGGCGATTCGTTCGTTCAAAGAAATAAGACCAGTCAGTAAGTGGACTGTAAATACTTTTTCTTGAGCTTGGCGGATCTTCAAAGAAACACAACGATTTGATGCACACTCTTTATTTCTCTGCTGTTACACTCTTTGATGTCTGATAACACACTACTCACTATTTTATTTACAATGGCCTATTTTATCTTAAATCTACGCTATTCTAAGGTATGCGATGCGGCGAAGTGCTCCGGTCAATCAGAGCGCGCGTTCGGGTCCCCGCTCCGGCCGTTCGGGTCGGTGCGGGTAAAAAAAATGTGGCCCCTGTTATCAGCAGGTAGGCGGCCGAGTGAAAATGCCGGCGTTCTTTGTTTTCCGATTGGCTGACGCTTCTCGGCCGGCGGCTGAGATCCTTCCAGGTATTTCTAAATTAACACGCTGGAAGAAAATAGCACGTGGACGTCGTCAACATCCTCCCCCTAACGCAGGAGTTTCTCCACAGCCTCCTCCGGTCGATGTCATCGTGCTCGACGTGCAGCGCGTCCCTTCCCTCTGGTCCGGGGAAGGTGCGGTTGTACTTCCTATATTGATCAGCTTGTTGACCGGTCTTCTGAATACGCCGCCTTTGGTGCGTACTTCCACCACTCGTACCACTCCGTCAGGCCCAGGTATGGTGCGAACCACTTCTCCTCTCGGCCAGGTGTTTCGCGGCAGAGAGGAGTCGGCGATTATCACGATGTCACCCGTCTTGATGTCCTCTCGCCGGCCGTGTTGGTCGATGCGTGGCACGAGTGTGGGTAAATACTCGCGTACCCATCGCTTCCAGAAGAGGTCAGCAAGCGCTTGTGCTGCCCTCCAGGTCCGTCGGTCAGCTTCCGTGGTATGCCCGATAAGCGGCAGGCCTCTGGATGACCCCAACAGGAAATGGTTCGGGGTCAGCGCTTCGGGGTCGTCGGGGTCGACGGAAATATGTGTCAAGGGTCGGGAATTGACAGCATGTTCCGCCTCGACGAGCAGCGTGGAGAACACCTCTTCCTTAGGTGCCCTATCTCCCTTAGAGTGACGTGGAGCGCTGACTTCACGGACCGCACCAGTCGTTTCCACGCGCCTCCTTGATTCGGCGCTCCCGGCGCGATGTACTTCCATGTCGTCTGTCTGCCTATTGCGTATCTCTCCAACTCGGGCAGCCACTCTAGGTACGCTTTCTTCAGTTCTGCGTCTGCTCCTCTGAAGTTGGTCCCGTTGTCGGAGTAGATGACGCTCAGCCATCCACGTCGCGCCGCCATCCTTCTAAGTTCTAGGATCAAATAAAGATAAGATCTTCTAAGATCGCGGAGTCGGTGGATAGTGATGCCACCAACTCTAAGTGGACGGCTCGAGTGGTGAGGCACGTGAATAGTGCGCCCCACCTCTTCTCTCCGAATGGTCGGCCGATGGTCACAGTCATCGGACCGAAGTAGTCCAGCCCGCAGCAGCTGAACGGTCTGGTGTAGAGCTGCAGGCGTTCTATCGGTAGGTCCCCGATCGGCGGACTCTGCGGCTTCCTGTTTCTGAGGCGGCACATTGGGCAGGCTGCGGCGATCGCTCGTACTGTTGGTCGCAGCCTCAGGATCCAAAATTGCTGCCTCATGTCGTTGACCACGCGTTCTGAGTTTGCGTGGCCTGCTCGCCGGTGTTCTCGTTCGATGAGAAGTCGCGTCAGCTTATGACGCCCATTTAGCACGACAGGCCTTTTCATACTTAAAGGCGTATATACATATTGATTCGCCCGTTGAGTTTCAGCAGTCCATCTTCCCATACGATGTTCAGGCGGTAGAGTGGACTCGTTCGAGGCATGGCGACTCCTTTCTTAGCACAGTCGATCTCAGTTGGGAAGGAGTCCCGCTGTGCCCGTTGTAGCCACAGGTCGGTGGCCGTCCCCACATGTTCATGGCTGAGCGTCGTCTTGCGATTACGACACCGTTGCACGAAGAGCAGTGCGTGAGCCGTAGCGCCTATCAGCCGGTCGTAATTTGACAAGCGCTCGATTTCGGGAAGAATGGCGTCTCGATCGTCTATGAGTGCCGCAGCGACGTGCAACACTTCAGGTAGTTCTTCTACCTTCACTTCGCTGCGTGGCCATTCGCTCCTGGGTCTGGTTAGGAACGAAGGCCCGGTGAACCACTCGTCTTGTTCGCTCGAAGGTGTGTATCCTGTTCTCGTTGCTACGTCTGCTATATTCAGGTGCGTCGGCACCCATCGCCATTTCGCTGGTTCTGTTGTCTCTGTAATTTCTCCAAGGCGGTGCGCGACATACGGTGTGTAGCGTCTGCTACCGTTCCTCAACCAGTTAAGTACTGTTTGCGAGTCCGACCCGTACGTTGTTTGGTCGACTTGTACTCGATGTTCCTCGCGAATCGTCTTGGCTAATCTTGACCCAATGAGTGCGGCTTGAAGCTCCAGTCGAGGCACGGTCTGTGTCCTGAGCGGTGTGACCTTTGCTCGGGCTGCGACGAGTCTGGTTTCTTGGCGGCCGTCAGCGTATTTCAGCACCCAGTAGGCCGCGGCGGCATAGGCCTCTTCACTAGCGTCGCAGAATATGTGCAGGTCCCGGCGACGCACGTCTCTCCCCCCGTGATAGCCTCGGGGGATCTGCAGTTTCTGGATGGTCTCCATATCTGCTAGCCACGCGTCGAACTCTTCGGTGATGTGATCGGGCAGCGGTTCGTCCCATCCAGTCTTCAGCAGCCACAGCTTCTGAAAAATGATCTTAGCCGTGATCGTGTAGCAGCTAAGAAGGCCGAGTGGATCGTAGATGCTCATCACCGTCGCTAAGGCTTCTCTTTTCGTAGGCGGGCGCTCTCTTTTCTTTACTGCCAGTGGGACTCGATGAAGAGCCGTGTTGAAGCTCAACTGATCGGTGTGGGAGTCCCACAGTAGCCCCAACATTTTCTCTGTGCCTCCCAGCGATGTAGTTTGCTTCTTCTCAACTTGCTGCCGCAGATGCGTCGTCTCTAGTAGCCGGCTGTCGTTCGTATGCCAGCCTCTCAACGCGAATCCTGCCTTGCGATGCACTTCGTCGACTTGAGTGATGACTTCGCGTCCTTCATCGATACTGTCGAATTTAAGCTATCGACAAAGTCGTCCATATAATGCGCCTCGAGAATGGGACGCAGTGCAGCTGGGTGTGTTTTTGCGTGGTCCTTGGCGTTGCGATTTCTCACGCTGTGTGCGAGAAAAGGCGAGCTCGACGCGCCGAAGATCATCGATGTCATGCAGCAAAAAATAAAAAAATCCCAGACAATATACAAATTAAGATAAATAATCAAATACTTAAAAAGAAATCAAATGAGAAATATCTTGGTCTAATTTTAGATAATCGTTTAAATTGGAAACCACACATAAATAAAATTAAAGCGAAACTTACGTCTCTGACGGGCACCTTGCGTGGTATATCCAAATGTCTTACACGCGCCAGTAGGCAGTGTGAGACGGTGAAATTTCCGAGAGGAGTGTACCCCAGCGTTCGTCCCTGATCTCCGCAATGCGCTCTCTAACTCGACGTTGGAGATAGCGCAGGTTGGAGCGGGCTTCTTCAGTTTGGTAGAGGTCGTGTACTCTTGACGCGGCTCTCTTTTCTGTCATCAGCCGTCGCATATCCTCGGGCAGTTCGAATCAATGGGTTGGATCCATAGATGGGACCTGCCGAGAGCAGTCCTTTACGGCTGCTTGCAGGTGGCTGGTGAGAGATGAGATCGCCAAGTCTGTCTCGTCAGTGGTGGTTACCCTATCGGGGATTGCGTCCAAGTGCGCTGAGGTTTGGTCGAGAACCCTTTCGAGTTTCTTCCAGTCTGTCACCGTTTTCGTGTGGATGGTGTGTCCGTTGTCTGTCGGTCCTAGTTGCAGTACTACCGGTCGGTGGTCTGAGTCAAGGTCTGGGTGGACTTCTACTGAACATACCTGAAGGGTGATGTTCTTAAGTAGAGCTATGTCTAACACGCTGGGGTTTCCCTGGCCGTTGCGGGGGTATCGGGTGGGCGCCAAGGTGGCTACAACGTCAAAGTCTAGTTCGTCTGTGAAACGTTCTAGCCTGTTTCCGTTGGTCGAGTTAGTCACCGAGTGCCATCTGGTGGATTTGCTGTTGAAATCTCCCGCCAAAATGGTGGAGTTTCCTAGAGCGAATAGGGTTTCTAAGTCAGAGCGTAGCAGCTCTTTATTAGATGGCAGGTAGATAGAGGCGATATTGATCGGCGAGTGGCCGGTCATCGCAACGCGTAGAAGGGAGCATTCGATGTTCTCGAGGAGTGGAGGTTCCAGTTGGATACAGTGAAGAGACCTTTTGTAATAGATCAACGTGCCACCCTTCTCAGAGTGGAGCCTGTCGTTCCGGATCAGTTTGTAGTTTGCAATACGCGGATTGCGATGGTGTGGTTTCAAAAAGGTCTCTTGGGCCAGGAAAATATCTACTTGGTGATCTGCCAGGAATTGAGAGATCAGTAGTTTCTTTTCTTTGAAGGCCCCGTCTGTGTTGTAGTACGCGATGGTTAGTGAACGCGGTTTATTCCTCTGATTGAGACTACCCATAATTAAGGCTGACGTGGTTTTGCCGCCCCGGCGGCTGACTTAATTTGCTCTATTTGAGAGCGGAACTTGAGGAGGGTCCGGACAAGAGACACGGTGTCGTTGCCCGCTTCCACGATCGCGTGACCCATCTCGGTCAATTGGTCGAGATCCACCGCTTGGATCACGTGCAAGGCCGTTGCGATGGCTTGGTCGTCGCTTACCCCAGATCTTCTTGTGGCCCCTTCTGGAGGCGCAGGCCGGGTTTCTGGAGGGGCGACAACGGCCGGTCGTTGTCTGAAATTAGCCCAAGTGCTCACTGAAGGTGAGGGCACTAGGGGCTGAGTTGACGGAGGCGTTGGACGATAGACTGAAGGTCTCTGCCTCAACGGAGGGTAGGCAGCTGGATTGCTGGCTGACGGAGGGGGTGCGTGCGAGACAGGCCGAGCGGTCTGAGTACGCGTCGCTGGACCGCGTGAGTTGGAGGACAGAGGGCGCTTGGCGGCCATCGGGGCCTTTGGACAGCCCCGCCAGTTGGCTGCATGGTCCAAACCCCCGCATTACACGCATGCGGGTAGTCCCTCAGACTCTCTGGTCCTCTCACAATCCCTAGTGTGATGGTCACCTAGGCACTTCACGCATCGCGCGCGGGCGTGACAATTTCTGGCGGAGTGGCCATAGTATTGGCAGTTATGACACTGCCCAATACCCCTCCGTTTGTGCGGAGGTTCGACCTTGAAGTCGGTCAGACCGGCGACCGACTTTATTTTGAAAATTATTTTCCCTTCTGGGGACTTCTCAAGGATGACTAAAATCATCGGTAGAGGGGCCTTCTCCCTACCCTTGTACATCCGATGTATCTCTCGGATAGGGAGGTTTTCAGCCTCCAGAGTTTCCCTCACGAAGTCTACGGAGACTTCGGTGGCTCGGAGCAGCTTGTCCTCCTCGAGGGAGAATGAATGCCACGGAATGGCACGGGTGTTGAGTAGGGCTGTTACTGCCCTATAATCCTCCGTGGATTGGAGTGTTAAAGTCACTCCTAATTCGCTCTTGTGAGCCCTAACGTAGTTGATGCGACGCTCTATGAGCGTTTTTGATATGGGTTCCCATTGAGCCGCATCACGGATGATGATGGGCAGGGGACGTTTTTGGCCGGCAGCCGCGCGGGGCGCGGAGGGTGACGCCTTTTTGGCAGGGGCGCCGTCTGTTTTCTTGGCGGCCTTTGGTATTGGGAACTCCTTGCTTCCCGAGGCCCGAGCCTTACGCTGCCTTTTACCTCCGCTGACGGGGATAAATTCTTCGTCTTCGGACGTAAGGGGCTGCTCGACTTCGGACTCCGAACGAGCGCGGGCTGCCACTGCCGGGGTGGCCTTAGAATTGGTCGGGGTGGGGAGGGAGGGATCTGTGTCCATCGCGGACAAGATGGGTCCCTTCGTCGTAGTGAATTCGAGGGGCTCTTGGCACTCCTAGAGCTCCTCTAGCTCCTCCAAGGGGAGGGGCGAAAAACGGTTTTTTAGTCCGGTCGCGGTCGGGGTCGGGGAGGGGGAAGCTGGTGCGTCGAGCACCAGTGGTCCTTTCGCGGGGCGAGTCACGTGCGGCGGAGGGTCCGCAGGTTGGGTTGTGGGCTTCTTCGCTGAAGGCGTAGAAGCCTGACGAGCCTTCCAATCATTGAAGAATTTTTGAAAAGCCGTAGTTTGGTGGAACTGCTCGAGCAGTTCCGCGTCGGTCGGGGTTGGTGCCATCTTACGGCAGAATTACTCGGAGCAGGGTGGGGACCCCGCCCGAGGGGTTCACTCGGGCGGTACTAAAAGGGGTTCCTAGCTCGCTCTCCTACGGGCGGAGAGGTGTGTGCCTATGTCCCTACTTCGTGGTGTCTGTTGCTCTTCCGGTGAGCGGTCTACTGCCAACCTTGTTTGGGCTAGTAGGGGTGTACCTGACTTAACTACCTAACCGATACCCGGGGTTGACTAGGGAAGCCCCCAAGGTCAGTGGTCCCGGGCCCAGCCTAGTTTCTTGCCGTTACCCTGAAGGGGTAAAGGCTAGTGCCAGGGTCCGCACTACGTCAGCGGAGCAACCCGTATTGGCGTAGAACACCTCAACACGATTGCTCCAACCGGCGGCCTCAGCTGAAAGTGAGGGCTTTCTCTGCACGTAAAAAGTGCAGGCAAATTGACGACGTATCGCAGAAACAGGAACACGACCCGCTGCCCTAAAAAGGGCTTGCGTTCGTGGACGACTCCTTGGCGCACCGACCTACTCGGTGCAGTCGGTTGATCGGCACGTCAAATTGCCGGAGCGCTGAGGCGCTTTCCCGCCCCTGGAATAAGTCCCGTGAAGGGCAGGTATTCCGTTCCCCGGAAGCCTCTGTTGAGGACCAAGCAAGCTTGGAACTCGACAGCTGCCGTAAGCGCACTGAGCGTGGTGAAGTGCACCGGTCCTCTACTGGCAGTAGCGTGACGATACTGACGATAGCGAACAGGAGCGCCAACAGCGACGAGCAGCAATACCGAATCGTCTATCTGAGCTTAGGAACGTGCCGCGACAACACGTCCGTCCACTCCGACAGCCAAACCCAGTATGTGTGAGTGTCACTATTTCAGCAGCAGTGGTTCATCTCACTCTCCCTTTTGTGGGAGACGAGGCAGACTGGTCAGGGCGGTGGCCCTCTTCAGTGGCTTCTTCGCTGCCCACTACTATGGGCAGGTCGCTGGGGTGGCCATGGCGGCCGTGGTCTTCGCTTTCTTCCTTGGGTGTCTCACTTTTGTACCGATGCGTCCGCTGTTGCGGAGACGTCGGCGATGGTGTTGCGTGGCGATGGCTTCGTGCGGCGATCAGGAGGGCGGGCGTGAAGTGGCGCAATCCCTTTAAGGTGGGCGTGCGCCGAATTGTCCGCGCGCTCGTACATCTGGCTGGCCAGGCGGGCGACGAATGTGTCGAGTCCCTCCATTTTTAAGTCCCTGAAGATCGTCGCGTTCCTCACGTAGCGTGGGGCCCCGACGATTGCTCGGAGACTCAGGTTTTCCTGTGCGCGGAGTTTCTTCTTATTAGACTCCGAGCAATACGTATGCCAGGCTGGGGTGGCGTACGTGAGGCGGGATCTAATGTAGGTCTTATAGATCCCGAGCTTCGTCCTCAGGGGCAGGCGGGAAGCCAGCACTCCGTGTAGCTTCGTCCTGGCCAGCTTCGTTTGCGCCACAACATCACCGACGTGCCTCTGCATGGTGAGGTTTCTGTCGATGGTGACACCCAAGTACTTTACGAGCGGCTGCCATGGTACGTCTTCGCCGAGTAGTTTGAGCGGTGGCGGTAGATGGCGATTCCCCGTCAGCATGGCTTGCGTCTTGCCGACATTCACCTGCATCCTCCACTTTGCGAGCCAGTCAGGTAGAGGCTACTACGCTCTTGGCAGCGTACAGCGGTGTCATGTCACTATTTTATTTACAATGGTCAATTTTATCTTAAATCTACGCTATTCAAAGGTATGCGATGCGGCGAAGTGCTCCGGCCAATCAGAGCGCGCGTTCGGGTCCCCCCGCTCCGGCCGTTCGGGTCGGTGCGGGTAAAAAAAATGTGGCCCCTGTTATCAGCAGGTAGGCGGCCGAGTGAAAATGCCGGCGTTCTTTGTTTTCTGATTGGCTGGCGCTTCTCGGCCGGCGGCTGAGATCCTTCCAGGTATTTCTAAATTAACACGCTGGAAGAAAATAGCACGTGGACGTCGTCATCACTAACAGTATTTAAAACACTACTGACGATTTTCGAATTGACACACAGAGAATTTGCATGTCAATTATAAACACACGCGTAATCATGGCCCAGAAGCGTTCGTGAACTGAAACATCTGTACTAGTCTTAGCTTTTCTTCATTTTTTTATTGCGTGACATTTTAAATATCGGTACACTTGTAAATTAAAAAGACCGTTAAGCAAAGATTTTAAATATACAAGGTTAAGATCTCAATAACACTTTTTATTTCAAACGTACATAATTTATAGTAAAAAAAAATTAGATCAGCTGTTATTTGCAAAACACATATTGTGTGTTATCAAAAATTGAATAAATCATTAATTTAAGGCCTGGAATACCATGAAAACATGTCGAGTTGGGAATAAATCTCAAACTCTAACCCGTGATAGATATTTCAAATTGGTGATTATTTACTAGTGACCAATTCGACACCTAAACTTTCGCTAACATAAAAAGGGTTTTATGAGGTTTGAAATTTGAAAACAATATTTAGCATTATATTTTAGGTAGTTACATAAATGTATCGGTATGTATAATGTAATCCCCGAAATTTATTTAAATAACTAGCGATTAAGGTAACTTTCAAAATAATTTCTTACTTTTGATAAAACTTTGGAAAACGTGTGTTTGCCTCAGCTTGAATGTTTGTGTAAAATATTAATATAATGTTGAAATATATTTCCTGGACAACTGAAATACTTAAACGATTTGATATTTCGGTCACGTCTTTTGAAGTGATCACCTCGAAACAAATACAATACGGCGGCATGGTTTGCATGGTAAAATCATGAATATTGCATTTTATTTTACTCCTTAGTTAGCACAGAAAATAGAAAAATGTACTTTGTTAGTAGCTTCCGACCACAGCGGTTCATATTATAAACGTGATGGGTTTTCATAAATATTTTTTAATTTTTTTTCTTTGTAAGTGTAAAAACGCAAGCTTTTTTCCTTCTGTATCTATGAATGAGTAGTTTTTCAGATTTCCGTGGTAAACCTATTGGGAATCATCACAGTACTGTATGTGTATCAGTAACAAGACCATATAGACCGAGACGATACGTAAAATACTTCGGTCCCGCTGTCATTAATACAATAATGACAGCCGGGACCGCAGTCGTAAAATTATGTCAGATGCCTTTTGGCAGCTTGAAAAATCTGACACCAGTTTTGGCCACTTACACACACAAAAAACAAACAAACAAGACTATATCTGTTATCGAAAATCAATATAAAGATACTGGAAATAGTTACCTAAGTATAAATAACTAACTGATTGAGAAAACAAGAGACTTTTTCGACATCCCAGTTCAAGGAAAAGTTGTTAATATTGACAACTTGTTGACTGTACATTTATATCGTTTTATCCCTTGTGCCTCTTTATATTATAAAGTTGATTTTAAATATAATTCCAACTCAATTATTATACAGTTTAATACATAATTATTATGTAAACACGCTTGTCGCCGTCAAAATTAATACAACGAAGTTATACTAAGAACGTGTTGATTAAAATACATACAAAGAAGAGGTTGTGCTTTGACGATACAATCTGTCACTGTACCTACTGCCGAGCGACCAAGCACCTTTGGGCGGGTTGGGACGCTTCATTCACTACAAAGTCCGGAGATCTTTGGCTACTCTGAGCTAAAAATATGTAGCCCTTAGCATGTAGGCCTTAGCATGGCAAGAGAGGTTATGAAGCCCGTATTGTGTTCTCTCCCCAGCCAGGTCTGCAATCGGGTAGATGACTGGGTGAAAAATAAATTATTCGGTACAGTACATAAAATAAAACGTCACAAAACAATGTCAATTTTCATTGATCATATCCATTTTCAATAAGATTTTAGATTAATTAATGCAAAAAACTGATATTATGAGCGCCATTTGACTTCATAAAAAACATAACATCACGCTTTCGTATTTTATACAAAATCCCATACAAAATGTTTGTTTTGACGTTAAGAAATAGTGTCTGATTTGACTTGTTGTCATCTAGGTAGCGGATTCTCAGTAGTATCATTCTACTGAGAATCCGCTACCTAGACCGTGGCTACTGATAATATACATACCTCGCTAACGCTCGACCCTGATAACTACTCGCCCGGCAATGCCATACTTAACGTCTTCTGCAGTAATATACTATTTCGGTAGTAGGTATTAACCAAAAACGTACATAGTAAAATAGCCTTACAATCGTAACGTTATTCATTTACGTAAGTAATAAAATTCTGGTCGTACCTACCTACGGACAAATTGGTTCCAAGTATTAAATTTTACTTTGTACATAATTCGTAAGCTATATTCCAAAGGGAATACTTAGAAAGCACATTGTGTTAAACCGCAGATGCTAACGAAGTTTTCAAGTGAGATATTGAATCAATTTGTTTACCCGACATCTCGATCTCAATCACAACATCCAAACCACAGATCCAAACAGATTGCTGTTGACTTGGTCTAAAAATACCTACTTGTCTTGTTCATTACTTATTTATTTAATTTTGCTACATACAAGGCATAGTACATTACTTTGTTGATCTAAGATTACTTCAGAAGTCGGGAAGTTGGAGATTGCCGAGTAGAGTTACAATAATTATGACTCGTTTACACAGTGCCAGCTGCTGTGTAGCCAGTAGACAGATACTCAGCTTGTCTATTCGTATGCCAGTAGCTCGGCCCGCCTTTGCTGTCTACACGACACATAGTAGCTGCTGCCCAGACTTGCGAGTTGTTGCGATGTTCGTGATACTCGTACATAATAATAATAATAAATAAAAAAAAGACGTGTGGCACTCGGGGACTGCCGCGGTAAAGCTATTTGCATAGCATTTTTTATCAACTTTTATTTATGCAGTATGGTTTTCTTTAATATTAATTCAAGTTTTTTCTTTGATATTAATTCAAGTTACTCATTTTGAGCGTGGTGACCGATAATATTTTTTTTTTGTCTTTTATTGAATAAATGAGAAATTAATATCTATCGTTTAAAATATTTTTATTATCTTACAATACATGTAGATTATTCAGGAATTTTATTATTAGCAATTAGTCTCAGAGTTGGGAAAAATTGGCCATTTTTTTCGAGCATAGATTCTTTGTAAGAGACCACAGGGACCCCCAGATATCGATTTTGAAGGCACTCGGTCTAGAAACGAAAAAGTTCAAAATAGCGGCTACCTTTTTCAAATTCAAGCATAGATTCATTATAAGAGACCTCAAGGACCTCCAGATATCGATTTTGTAGGCAATCGGTCCAGAAACGAAAAAGTTCAAAATGGCGGCTACTTTTTTCAAATTTGAGCATAGATTCATTATAAGAGACCACAAGGACCCCCAGATATCGATTTTGAAGGCAATCGGTCCAGAAACAAAAAATTTCAAAATGGTGGCTATCTTTTTCAAATTCGAGCACAGATTTATTATAAGAGACCACAGTGACCCCCAGATATCGATTTTGTAGGCAATCGGTCCAGAAACGAAAAAGTTCAAAATGGCGGCTACCTTTTTCAAATTCGAGCATAGATTCATTATAAGAGACCTCAAGGACCACCAGATATCGATATTGAAGGCAATCGGTTCAGTGAAAAAAAAATATTCAAAATGGCGACCAAATATTTTCGATGCAATCGGTTTAAAAGAAAACACTCGTACACTCTAAAATGTAACTCTTCCCGACACAATCGGTTAAAAAGAGAAGGGTAAGTTTAAAAAAAACTTATGCGTTTATAATTATTTGTTTATTTTATTTATTCTGCTTATGTATTCGTCCAATTTCGGAGCAGCTCGTCTGGATTCGTGCGAGTTTCGTAGAGTCGTACAATACGTCTAATCGCACGCACACAACGCCGTGTCGAAGACTGCCGAACTGAAACGACGTTAGACGATGCATGGCCTTCAAGCCACACCTCCGTGCCCGTCGGAGTGGGGAGCGTGAGGTTTTTTCGTTACGGAATTTCTGGATTCGGTCCCCACGATCAAGGCCCGCGATAGAAGCTATGCAATAGTTTAATAAGGCAGTTTGTGGCGAGCTGTTAGTGAGTAATGACACCACGGACCCGAGTGCTCCAGAGAGCCGGTCAGGCCCTCGTCCCCGACGTGTCTTCGTCGGTCGGGGTGGAGACCCAAGAGGGCTCGCAGGGCTCCCAGCTCTGCATTGCCTTAATTGGCCGTGCAGAGTCGTTAGAGCTGTTGATCCAGGGGTGGAAGTGTAAAAGGGCATAACGCCGCGAGTAACTTCGGAGAAAGCGCAGCATACCTCTCTACACCCCTGAGATGCCTACACTGGTGTTGCTCCTTTGCCGGAAATTATTGTCGGCGCGTTTGAGGGGCCCATCTAGTGGGCGGCAAGCCACCACCTGCATACAGTAGTAAGTAATCATGATTATGGCAGGTGACGTTGATATCGCAATATCCCAGCATCAGTCCATCCTGTTGGGTATCCAGATAATTAATATGGTTTTTATTATAGTTTTAATTGTTATTCTTATGTTGGCAACACTTGATTGCAATAAACCAGTCATCGTTTGATTCCTGCCTTTGATTGACGTTCCTATCTGTCACATTGGCGACGAGTAAGTAATCCAGCGTGCTGTTTTGGGAAATATATATTATATAAAAAAAATAAGCGAAATTATAATATTATAATGCCCATCGGAAGTTTAGAACCGATCTGTTTCAATACAGAAATTGTGAGCATGACTCAACGGGTATGTCACCGGCAGTGGTGCTAACGGGGCGCCAATTAAGAAATCGCCTGGACGCACTGCGACCAAACCTCGCGGAAGTTGTGAGATCCGCACAAGAGCGTCAGAAAACAAATGCGGGTGGCACATTCCGCCAGACATTGCAAGTTGGTGAAACAGTACTCGCAAGCAATTATTCGCGTAATTCAAACAAATGGTCTTCGGGAACTATTTCACACAAAACTGGACCAGTGTCGTATCGGGTTGATATGGGTGACGGCGTGCAATGGCGTAGACATCAAGACCAACTTTTGCCAGTTGGAAATAAGTTCAGATTTTCCTTAGCGCGTGTGAGCATTGGTTCTAAAGGGGAAGAAATAGGTGATAGTGAGTTAGACGATAATTTTGAAGACGCTTCAGGCGACCCGGTGGTGGAGGCTGGTGACAATAGTCAGACTGCGTCCGCAGAACAGCCGGAGACGAGCTTTTCGCCACCAGTTAGTCAGATGACAGCGCGAGAACTCCGTGCACTTATTCGTGAAAAGAACAAATGTAAAGAATGTTAAATTTAAAACCAAAAAAATGTTCTTTTTCTTGGCTATGTTTAGGTTAAGGATGTTAAAATCCCAAAAAGGGGGAAAAGTGTTGGGTATCCAGATTATGAATATAGTTTTTATTATAGTTTTAATTGTTATTCTTATGTTGGCAACACTTGATTGCTTGATTTGAATAAACCAGTCATCGTTTGATTCCTGCCTTTGATTGATGTTCCTATCTGTCACACATCCCACTCTCAATCCAGAACCCATAGTCATTTCCCCTTTTATTGCAATAAATCTTTCTTCAGCCGAAACCTATTCAAGGTTACACCTTGCATAGGTATATTCAGGAATGGGTTTTGGCGGGAGCGCCACATTACATCAACTTCTCCAAAGGGCCTCTACGTGTTGGATCTGTATCCCCACGCAAGCCTCTCAAAGGACTGGGTGAAAAAACCCGTGAATCTAAAGAAGACACATATTTATAATAACCCTTCAGTAAAACCACATTTTACAATGCAAGTTGTTGGAGCCTTCTGGTAGGTATAGGAATACTCGTGACAGAAAACCTTGCTCTTCCATTACAATAATTACATTTGATGTATTTTACCGATATTGAGAGAAAAACAATAATTCAAGCAGATTAATAATGTGCGTGTGCATGTGCGTGTGTGTGTTTTTGTGTGCGTGCGTGCGTGAGTGCGTGTATGTGTGTGTGTGTGTGTGTGTGCATGCGTGCGTGTGTGTGTGTGTGTGTGAGTGTGTGTGTGTGTGTGTGCGTGCACGTGCGCGTGTGTGTGTGTGAGTGTGAGTGCGCACGTGAGTGTGTGTGAGTGAGTCCGAGGGAGTGTGAGTGAGTCCGAGGGTGTGTGTGTGTTTGTTTGTGTATGTGTGTGCGCGCGTGTGAGGGTGTATGTGAGTGTGTGTACATAGGCGCAGCAAACAAAAACACAGGTTCCGCTCACAAATATCCGGCTGGTAATGGCGAGCTACTGCCGAACGCATCCAAACGATGCGAGTAATTACCGAGCTGCTGCTATGTGCAAGTTCCGAGGCGAGTGAAAACAAAAAATATTGAAGTAACTCGGATGCGAGCTACTGTCCAACTCGCACCTAAGAGTTACTCGTAAGTTATTTCCAAACAGTGCGAGTTGCTGCAGTGCAGTAACTCGCGATTTAGCTAGCTCGCACTGTGTTAAATAGCCACTAGGTACGAGTCCAGCAATCCTATTCCCACCGAGGTATGTATAGTGCTTTTCTTGATAAATGTGAGAAAATAATGGAATAAATAACCAACCAACTATGGAAATGTTTACTGAAAGCAATTAATATTTACTTCAAAGAGAATACAACGTGGAAGTGATACCCGGAATAAATTAAATCAAAGGCTATACTAGATCTAGATCGGACATAACAGTCAAAAACCTAAAATATAATGGCACTTCCATACAAAAGTGTGCAGCTGCCTGGGCAATTTGTATAGGAATTTTGTTTACAACAGCAAGCAAATTCCTCTTCAATATTACATGTTTCACCACTATGCTCCCTACCACATTTAAAGCATCTTGGTTTAGATCTGCATACAGTTTTCGTATGTCCGTACCGACAGCATTGATAGCACTGAATAGTTGGGAAAATATATAATTCAACATTTACTGCATTGTAGCAAATAAAACCCCTTTTTGGTAAGACTTGACCGTCAAAAGTTAAAACAACAGATTGGGAAGGATTCCATGCAGTCTGACCATTATTAACAGATTTGTAATTTAGCCGCCTGGCTTTTAATATCGGGCCACAACCTATGGGGATAGAACAGCTTGTAATTATTTCCTCTGCTGACCACTCAGTGGGGACTCCTCTAATAAGGCCCATACGAATAACATTGTTTGAGGGAATTAAAGCTTTAAGGTCTTATATGGCTAAACTTGGGTGATTTATGAAAGTGTTTGCTGCATCTGGATTCGTGAATGAGATTGAAATCCGATTTCTTTCTATACGTTTCAAGCTACCATTAACAATGTCTTTAAAGCTATTATTTTTAAGAAAGTTGCCAAAATTTATTGGGTGGAGGGTGGTACCATAATTGGGGGCTGACTGTATTTTTTGAACATGCACAGTGAATGGACCAGAATCGTTTGAATTATATAAATCTCTGGCAACCTGAGCACTTGGTTCCCTATCAGGGATACGAGAATGTTTCAGAGTCGAATCTGCAATGGGGAAATTAGGCGGAACCATTGTAACAGTATTCCTTTCGGTAGGCATTTCGCAATCACCCTCAATTCTTACATTCTTGCTCTTTCTGCATTTTCGTTTGTTGCAACTTTTGCAAACACGAGCTGCTCGTGTCCTTTTACGCGATTTTATAAAACCAGCATCTGACGCCGAGCAGTCCGTATCTATGTTCATAGATTCAGAATACTATTTACAAAATTATCTTGTGGGAAATTTGAATTATTTACATGGCATTCCTTAATTATTACATTAAAACCAACCTGGGGAACAGGATTGGTATCCTGCCCCCCAGGGTCGTCGACCGGGAGGCCCTCAAACATAAAAGGTAAAAAGACTTACCAATCAGCCGAAGTGAAGCAAAGTAAATATATATACAAAAATAAAGAATAAATATACAAATAATTACAATATTTACACTTAAATATACTCTTCTGATATTTAAAATTATAAAATTTAAAAAGACCGCGAAAAAACACGTCCACCTAAGTCGAAGTTTCCCGCGCTTTTCATATAATATATTACCGATAGGTTATGTTTATGTTTACATGTCATGGCTTCTAGGATATTGAGTCATACCGATTTTACGATACTGAAATAAATTACTTTTTATTATTATAAAAATGTTTTTTGGTTTATATTAACATAAAATGTAAGAAAAGAAAGTAAACTTCTCGTATTTAATAACCAATCAAGATAAATTAATTACTTTTGAAAGTACCGTCATAGTACCGATAACTTTAGCAACAAAATTCACATCGATGTGCGTTGTCTATGGGAACGAAAAGAATACGTGAGCAGGTATCGTCATCCAGGGAGTGGGTAGAAAGGACGACTCACGTTATGTCGGTTTCTTTCAGACGTGACTGCGTAGTATGATTATGGAGTACCCCCCTGTATCGTACTGCTCACAATATAACGTATCAATTTACAATAGTTTATAATTTCTCAACTTTAAACCGTCATATTGTGAGCTGACATTATACATGAATGCGACTAGACGCACCTTTAGCGCTGGTTAGTACTAAACATCATGTACCCATGACGTAGTATTTGGTTGTCATTCATTAGGTCAACATTGGGTCATTGGCCAACAATGGTTTTTATGGTTTTTAATCGTTTTCCTGTAAAAGAACCACATATTATAATAGTGATAAGTACACTAAATAATAAAATTTAACTACGATTCAACAAACAAGTGAAGTTTCAGTGATAAATAACCGGCAGCCGTCGAGAACAAGCTACCGCCAAGGCCCAAGACCGACCAATACTTGCAATTTTACGAGTGATAGCATCGGAGAGATTGTAAGCCTTGTCTGTAAGTGCCAGGTTCGTTCACAATATAACGGTTTGACAAAGAGAGATTATAAACTATCGTAAATAATTACGATATATTTTGAGCATTGTGATACAGGTTCACCATTTATCGACAGTTAAAAATCTCCCGCGATCTTTCTAGCGACCTTGGCCAGGTTGTTTGACCACCTTGTATGTCATTTTTCTCATGTTCGAACACAATTTGACACATTTTCTAATTTAAAATTGTGCACTTACAGTCAAGTACCAAGATACCTGACCAGGCCCTCAGTCTTTTCGAATGTAGTATGTATAAACTTGTAATAAAACCTCTTTGGCTATACTGTTTGTACCTGGCTGGTTTTGGTATCATTTAAAAGTTTAAATTTTAAAGAAGATAATTCCAAATTCAAATTAGGAAAATGCGTGATCTTCAGTTGTTTTTCTTACCGTCAAGATGAGTGAATCTAATGAAGAAATTAGATACATTTTAAAATTTTACTACCAAAAAGGTAAAAATGCAACGCAAGCCACGAAAAAGTTTGCGATGTTTATGAACCTAGTGCAGTGTCTGTGAGAGTAGCACAAATTTGGTTTAAGCGTTTTCAATCCGGAAATTTTGATGTCAAAGATGAACGTCGCTCTGGTCGCCCTGTTACGGATAAAATGGATGCTATTTTTGAAAAAGTGGAGCAAGATCGGCATATCAGTAGTTACGACGTAGCTGAAGAACTGGGAATTGACCACAAAACAGTTTGGGTACATTTGAAAAAAAATGGGTACACAAAAAAGCTCGATATTTGTGTACCTCACGAGCTCTCCGAAAGAAACCCTATGAACAGTGTACTCATTTGTGATTCTTTATTACGACGTAATGAGACCGAACCATTTTTGAAGAAATTGATAACTGGTGATGAAAAGTGGATCGCGTACGACAAGAACTTGCGAAAAAGGTCATGGTCAAAGGCCGTTCAGGCTTCACAGACTGTGGCGAAACCCGGGTTAACTCGCAACAAGGTGATGCTGTGTGTGCGGTGGGATTGGAAGGGCATTATTCATTATGAGCTGTTACCACCAGGCAAGACCATCGATTCAGAACTCTACTGCGAACAACTGATAAGATTAAAGCAAGAAGTTGAGAGAAAGCGGCCGGAATTAATCAACAGAAGGGGTATGGTTTTTCATCATGATAACGCTAGACCTCACACATCTTTAACCACTCAGCAAAAATTAAGAGAGTTTGGCTGGAAGGTGTTAATGCATCCGCCGTATAGTCCTGACCTGGCACCTTCAGATTTCCACCTGTTTCGGTCTCTTCAGAATTCTTTAGGCAGTGTCAGGTTAACATCACGAGAGGACTGCCAAAACTACTTGGCGCAGTTTTTTGATCAGAAGCCCCAAATTTCTATAGCAATGGGATCATGTCCCTACCTATAAGATGGCAAAAAGTTATCGAACAAAAGGGTACCTACACACTTTAGTTAAATGTAAATAAACTATATTAAAAAATGTTTTGAATTTTCATATAAAATGCGAAAAGACTTTTTCCCCAACCTATTATATCTTCAATTTTCTCTTAAAATAAAAATAATATTAACATGAAAATTTATATTCAGAAAGACTTAATTAAAATCTGTCTGAATAAAAAAATTAATGTTTATAAGTATAATTTTTAGTTTAAGAGAAAATTCAAGATTTAAGTAGAAGCCCTGGTCAGGTATGTTGGTACTTGACTGTACATTACGCGCCTACCAAATTTCATGAAGCTCCAATCAAAAAAGATATAAAAAAGGTAATAGTCGATAGGACATACATACATGATTAATACTCATACAAGCGATGATTTGTCCAAGTAGACCGGGAGAACTTCGCTCATTGTTTATATAATTTACTAAGGACATAATGCAAAATCTTCTTAGGGCACAGTAATCCATAAATATTGTATTTATTTCAAAAATATTTGACGAGATTGATTTCTGACCCCGTGCCCTGTGACAACATTACCGTGCCTGTGGCTTTAAGATTTAGGGGCCGTTGTCGTCAACGGGTTAACGAATAATTCGTGGACCCTCTTTTTAAACTTAAAGGATACGTATTGCAAACTTTAAAATATAGGATGTATTTGTGAATAATAGGAAAATTGTTGTTTGAATGAATTTGATGTGATAGCAACAGGTGTAGGTTCTTTCTTATATTTCTTTTACTGTATCCAAAATAATTTATAGTTCAATATTCAAAAGAATAAAAGGGTAAGCAACAGGATAGGTACTTTCAGACCAAAGTAGATTACTAAATAAAAGAACAGACTGACATTGTATTGTTTCATTTGCAGACGGTCGATGATAGGTAGGTACCTATTTGAAAAGCCTCGTATGCATGCTTCCTACATTTTACTAAAAAGCACACGTTTTATAATATCATAAATAGCCGGCAAGTTATCAAAGTATGTGGTGCGTACCCAACCCTCATAACGTAGGTACTTACTTACTTGAAATAATAAAAACCTAACCAAAAGCCTCATACAATATTTAACGGTTTTCCCAAGAGGTGGACTCGAATAAAGTGGTTCTCTTAGTCATAAAAGTTCTCAAAGGACTTCCAATCTCACTTTGGACGTAGGCGGTGAAAAAATATTGTAAGATTGATATATACCAAATGGTTGGATCATTTAGGCCAGGATATACCATGTTTTTTAATCTATATATGTGATTTAATTAAAAAAATATACTATGAATTACTGCCCCCTCTAAAAGCTAATCTAAGCTAAGCTGGAAAAATCTTGGTTATAGTAAATGTATGTATATTATATGTATAGCATAAACTTTAAATGAAAACTGTCACTGTTATGTGTTGGTTGACTATATAAGTTGGCTTTCCAATTTTTTGAGTTACAGCCGCCAAAATAAAATATACTTTCTTACAAATTTTAATAATAAATATAATTGTAAATTTCGTACAAAGTACCTATACAAAAAACAAATTACAATTAATATGAAGTTGCGACTTGTTAAAAATGGTTCGTAAACAAAATGTGCCACATGGCGACGTCTATGAAACAAACTCATTTTTCAACCTTTAGTATACCTAATGGTCCGCACTTGGATGACTGAACACAAGTGGCATAAAAAATTATCGAGCTTCTCCGTGCTTCGGAAGGCACGTATAAGCCGTTGGCCCCGGCAGCACAGATTAATAAATAGTTACCCGGCAGTCATCGTTGTATGGCAGTCGTCAAGTTATGTCTGATACCTTTAGGCAACTTGGAAATTCTGTCACTAGTGTTGGCCACTTGCACACACGAAAAGCAAGCAAGTATAAAAGTGCGGAAAAAAATGTGGTCCTTTATTTGGATTAATTTCAAAGCAAATTAATAAATTCTGTTCTCGATAAATCTATTTCGCACATAATTGATGTTAAATTCTCTTTTAAGTTGAATTGTGTATGTGTCACATGCACGTAAAGACTATTATGTTCGCAGCTGGCTATAGAACAAACTAATGGGTTGTCTCGGTCGCAATCATACGAATTACAATAACCTTTCAAAGGTCGCATGTGCTTGGCACAATAGCTGTGAGCGTACTTCGAGAAACAATAGTGTGTGGAATAGTAAAGATAGGACAAATCGCACTCAGCCTGCCCTAAATTATGTTGAAACTTATATTATGGGATACTAACTCAACGATATTATATTTTATAATACATGTCTATATTCATTATTCTTCATTCTTTATTGATAAACATTACCCCGTGCACTTACAGTTACCCAAAACGTGCACGTGAGTCAAAAACTTAAATACTTAACACTAAATGGACAAATAACAATACCAAATTTTAACAATTTATTTTAAATTGTCGTAAAAATGTCTACATTTGGCATTCGAGCAATCAAGGCGTACCAAGATGAACATAATATATACATGAACACCTAAAATCCAAGACAATTTGAGAAAGACCATTTTACAACTTGCCCTGGCTGAGGTTGGAACCCATTAACCACAATGAAATTAGTGTGTATAAATGTGTCACAATATATATTAGTAGTAAAGTGGTTTAAAACATTTTCCTTCGATGCTGGTTTGGGGGGAAAAAAAACTAAGAATGTAGCAGCTGCTCTTCCTTTCCATTCCTGTAGAACCTTCTCGCCCACCATCACGCTAAAACTGACCTTTGAGTCTTGCGGCCCTGGGCTCCGTTTGCTAAGAGCCACAAGACCCAAAATACTCCGTCTGCCTCTTTAGGGATATAAACGTGATAGTATATATGGTATACATTTTCCTGTACTGATGTACTGTCACTCTACGCCATATAAGTTTCATTTACCTACAAAAATTCTTTCATCATGTAAATAATATATGTCAACTTTCCCAGTGTCCCATCGTATGTGAGTTATCTTTCATAAAGTTAAATTAACCTTGATTTCTATATAAAAAAGGTGAAGGTATTTATGAGTTATATTCGTAAGTAATTTCTTTTATATTAAAGTAATAGCCTATCGTTTTTCCTTGATATGTTTCTACATCCGCTAAGAGCGCACCTCTGCTCTATGCGGATTCTCTACCAAAAGTAGCACAAGTCTATGGCTTTCTACAAGCTTATATTTAGTTTCACTTGTCCTGTTGTCTATCTATCTGTAATCATATCTCGCAAGTTAAATTTGACCCACTTCCTGGTTTCCGATTGAGCTGAAATTTTGCACGCATATAAATATCGCGTGACAATGCAATATTATGATGACTTAGAGCTGATCCTATATGGAGCAGGATGGTGGCCATAGAAACTCTGTCATGAAACTGCGAAACCCCATCGAGTTTGGTCTTATTAAACTTGTCTTGATAAGTACTTAGACCTCACAATTATGCTTGTAACAAAAAAATATTTTTATTTCAAAATACTTATTAAGCAGTGTGATTGCTTAGAAGCTTGGATGATAATAATAACTAGTTAGGTGAAGTCAAGATTAGCCCCCCTGAGAGACTTTTCGGCAGAGTAGAATAGGACCTCTTAGTAGAATAGGTCTTCCCGTGGATATCGTAGAAGGCGTCTGAGGAACAAACTGAACAAAGCTAATAAACATCAATGAGATCGTGATCCAACGCGTCTGGCCAGCGAAGACAATGAAGGTCAAATCCTCTGGCTTCTGTGGCCAAAAAAGGCTATGTTAGTACAGTACACACGACAGCGAGGCCAACGGCTTGACATTCCTTACGAAGCACGAAGGAGCTCGAGAAATTTGTATGCCCCTTCTGTCACCAATCCAATTGCGGATCACCCCGGTGTCGCTTTACTTACAAAAGCACTAGTAACACGTACTCCTGCCGGGCCACCGAGCTCCTAATGATGACGTCATGGTACTTTTAGTAATAAAATAGTATTTGAACCTTCACTATTTTGCTTTACTACTTATTGTTCTATATAATTTCAATAAAATAGCATTTTTCTGACTATACCTAAAACGCACCCACATTTGAGACTTCACAATACGGTCACTATAAATATATTTAGTACAATACAATGTACATAATGGTTTAAGAACTATTTTTGGAGTT
Source organism: Acrobasis suavella (assembly GCA_943193695.1). Lineage (NCBI taxonomy): Eukaryota > Metazoa > Arthropoda > Insecta > Lepidoptera > Pyralidae > Acrobasis > Acrobasis suavella. The sequence continues at coordinate 14,622,609 of OW971929.1, forward strand.
AGGTAAAATATCTTCAAAGTGATAAAAGGATATTAAACGACTATTATTAAGATTTCGGAATATTTTTACCTCTTAAATCCCGATTTACCTTAAGTCGTACAGTTGGGTCTCCTAAGCAATGGAGTGATTTGTAAGTTTTATTATTGTAATTGGAATAAGCTGCTTTACAAAAACATCGAAATAAACAACTTCGACATGTCTTATTGATTTTGATTAGGGACTAGGTCATTTAAAACTATATTCTTTATACTGTAATTTTCTAAAAAGCTATGTAGTATCTTAAGTGGCGGGGAATTAATTTATCGAATGAAAGAACATTGAAATGGAAACAACTGAGAAAAAAAGAATTAATACAATGTAGAAGGGACATCCACGTAATAAATCGAATCACGGGCTATACTAGACCACTAAAGTAGATTTCAATTAAAATAACAGGCAAAAGCCAAATAAAAATTCGACATTCCCATACAAATTGCCCGGGCGGCCACACTTTTGTATGCAAGTGTATATTTTTTTAAAGTTTTTTTACTGTTATTTTAATTTCATTATACTATATATAGCCTGTGGTTTGATTTATTACGGGAATGTCCCTTCCACGTTGTATAAATGATTAAATATTACTACTTTATCATTAATATATATTAATACATATAATAAAATAGTAGGAACCGCGTGTCTGTACATTTGATAAAATTAACAAAAAATGGGTGTGGGCGATAAAAAAAGAATACGTTAACATAAAAAAGATTTTTTGTTTTTTTTTTGTCTGTCTGTCTGTATGTACTCGCTAATCCTTAAAACTACTGAACAGATTTTTACGCGGTTTTCACTAAAAGATTAAGCCCATTCTTGAGCAACATATAGGCTTGTTGTCAGATAAAAAAGGCTATTGTCAGATAAAAAAGTTATCGTCATTTAAAGTTTAAAGATAAGTTTTCTATGAGCAATTTTATAGTTACATTAAATAGCAACAGATGGCGCCTCAAGAAATTTTAAAACGCGCTATGGCAGTTTTGTGAAAAAGTATAAATACAAACTGATTTTTTAGCCCTGTACGTCCTACGTATAGGCTTTTCTATCACCGTAGATTCGGCCCTTCCGGCTAAACATGGGTGTTGCAGCACAGCACCCCAAAATTTGCCATAGTCCCTGGCTCGCTCCTCAAACCTTGTCCGGTGAAGTAGGAAATGCCGTCCGAGGCAACCTATGTATGTCATTTAGAAAAAAAATGCTTTGGACGTAAGACCTTTTGATTCTTTTGTGATTTGGTTAGTTACTGTTGTTGAATTTGTTGATTTTATACTGATGTTTGGCTATACTTGGCTATGAAATTACGTACTTCTGATCTTGCTTTGATGCTTTTTGTTGGTTAGTTAATATTTCGGATAATATTGTTGATTTATTTATAATTTGACACTTGGCTATGAAAATACGGACTTTCTGATCTTGCTTTGTGGATTGGTTAGATATTTCGATATATCTTCAAAAGCTTCTTGGCTTTATAGATTTATTGAACTAAGTTTGACATTTGGCTATAGCCAATACGGATTTTGTGATCTTGCTTTGTGTTGGATAGGTATTTCGGATTCTATCTTTAAAAAAATCTTCGCTACATAGATTTATTGAATTAAATATATATATTATTGTGCTTTGCTTTCAAAAATGCTACGAAAAAAGTCAAATCTGTTTCAGAATATTAGACAAGCGAAAAGAAAGCGGATGAGTAGATCCCAAGAATCGAATGACAAAAGACAGGCACGACTAAGTGTTAATCGAGAACGAAATTCATTGACTCGCGCCTCGGAGAGTTCCACTCAAAGGTAGTCTCGACTAAGTGCTGATCGTGAACTTCATTCGCTATCTCGCGCCTCGGAGACTTTTACAGATAGGGAGTTACGTTTGACTGCTGATCGAGAACGTCACACACCATCTCGCGCCTCGGAGACTTTTACACATAGGGAGTTACGTTTGACTGCTGACTTCATCTGCGTACCTATATATTTATACACAAAGGTTATGATTATTATTGTAAGGGTTCTGTATAATCCATTCAAAAGTTGTTGTATGAATGAGTAACTGATATCCATACATCTATAGATACAATTTATAAATTTGCAATATTAAAAGTATACCGCATCATAATAAAAAAATCGAACTTTAAATATACAAACTAATCTGACAAAATTTTTAAATTTGTCATGTCTTCAACAAGGGAGTGTAAGAAAACTGAATTTCACACGGACGAAGGCGCGGGCACCAAATACAGATAAGGAGTTACAGAACACTAAAAAGATTTTTAAGATTTTTGTTTGTATGTCAGTGTCTGTATGCACACTGTACAGTGTACACCCGAATGTCCGAAACTGCTGAACGGATTTTCACGCGGACGAAGTCGCGGGCACAGCTAGTTATAAATAATAACGTAATTACAGTATAAAGAAAATAGAACCAATGTTCTAAATAATAATTTTACTGTGTGATTTAAAGGTAGCTTTTATCGGGCTGTTGATTAAATGCTAATAATGATTAAATGCTGTTGATATAATTAGGATGGGAGCAAGACTGAATAATCTTATTAGACATAAATGATTTTGTTTGCATAAAATTTTAGGCATAATTTATAAAAGCTTAATACTGCTTTGACATATTTATATGGCATAATGATTTATTCATTTAGAAACGTTGGGGTAATGAATCAGAAGTGCTTGAAAAGTCGGGTCGCTAAACGAATGGGGTTTTCAATACAAAAACCGTTCGTTTAGTAACTCCGTGTTTGAAAAATAGCACTGCAGATGTTTTAAATGGAATTGGTGGCACGTCCGATAAATCGGTATGAGTGAAAGGACATAGGGGAAACCTTCGCCCAGCAGTGGCAATGTAAAGTTTAATATTTAAAAAAAATGCTTTCAATTTTTTTTTAATAAATATATTTTTAAAATCAGATCTATTAAGCACTGTCACTTCAAAGATTACGAAGCTAGGACAATGGATACTATAACAATATTAAGTAGACATTGATTGGACACCGACATGAAAAATGCCTGCGAGGGCCTAGTTTTTCTTAGACCTATTAGCAGGCATTGTTCTAAGTATCTGATTGATATAAGGAGTTCGGAGGAGTGACCGAAGAGAACCTGGATCAGGTCTCTATTAAAATGATATGGGAAATACATGCTGCAAAATTTCACCACCGCACCACCCGCCTGAAATTAAAATTTCATTCACACCACTTGGATAGTTGGCAATCAACCACCGTACGTTTAATAATTGGTCAAGTGCGTGTCGGGCCACGCGCAGTAGGGTTCCGTAGTTACGAACGCCAACTTTGTGTTCATGCCACTAAAAACGTTTAAAAACTAATTTTCTATTGAATTTGTATCAAATTTTCCATTTCTGAGTACATTTTATACGTTAATCGCCTATAACTTTTTAATTTTTAAACCCTACCTAGCTCTGATAGTTTTCATTTAAATTTCGTTATAAATTCTATAGCTGTGAATTTTTTCACGTGTCCATTTATAACCGTTTAGCACATGGGGGGGGGGGGGGGGACACTTGACTCCAACAAATTTTTTCACTTTAAAAGCAAATATTTCAGAAAAGAAATCCCACAATCAAAAAACCGGTGTTCTCAAACTCACAATATTTTTAAAAGACCTATTCAACGATACCCAACATGATTGGTTAGTCGAGAAAAAAAATTGACTTTTCATTTTACAAGTATGGGAGCTACCCAAAAAAAATTTTTTTTTTTGTATATCTTGTTTTACCGTTTTTTCCGCCTAATTGATATATATATTCATGCCAAATTACAGTTTTCTAGTACTTATAGTCGCTGAGTAAGACCGCGGACGGACAGACAGACAGACAGACATGGCGAAACTATAAGGGTTCATTGTTTACTACGGAATCCTAAAAAGGAACTTTTTACCACGTACGACCGAAATGTGAAATCAACTTCCTGCAGCAGTGTTCCCGGACCGATACGACATTGAAACCTTCAAAAAAGGAGTCTATATCTTCCTGAAAGGCTGCAACGCAAATTCAAATGTCTATACAGGCACTTTAACACGTCAATAAGTATAATTTACATTACGTGTAGTTTATATTGAAATTAAATTTATTTTGAAGAAAAGCTACCGATACAGCGCTTCGTAATGACCACTGCTTAGAATATACGCCGAAAGAAACTAATTTTTACATTTTTACGCTTTTGTTACACCCCTGGTGTTGCAGTTGTCCATGGGCAGCGGTGATCACTTATCATCAGGTGACCCGCTTTTTCATTTGCCGCCCTATAACATAAAAAAGATAATAATATTATAATCGTTGTTCCAGGTAACCTGCTCGTGATTCTGGTAGTAACTCTATCAAGACGGCTACGGTCGATAACCAACTTCTTTCTGGCGAACCTCGCGGTGGCTGATTTATGCGTGGGAGTGTTCTGCGTCTTCCAGAATTTGACTATATATCTTATACCCAGGTGAGTGTTACCAATGTAAAAATAAACTTTACGAGTATTAGTAATAGTATAGCTTTCAAAAGTAAACACACCTTGCGCGTTATTTGTAATCTATCTATACATATAATAAAATCGTAACCGATCGCTGTCTGTACATGGAAGATAAATGAGAAAAAATATTGTTGGGGGCTTTCATCAAAGCAATAGAACACAAAACTACGATTTTTAGAACTTTTGTCTGTTTGTCTGTTTGCCGGGCGTTTGTGCACGCTAATCTCAGAAACGGCTGCACCAATTCGGTTGCGGTTTTCACTAATGTATTTTGATAAGCCTCACTTAACATTTAGTGTTTGTTACATCTATATCTTCATAAATAAAAAAGTTGTATCAATTAAAAGAATCAGGTCATCAATTTTTGTTTGAAAATTTGCTATAAAATAACTGTTTCGTAACATTGGCTAAAACTTGTGTTATAAAATGATAATTGAAAGTTAATATAAAGTTAATTAAACCTGCCAAGTGCGAGTTGGACTCGTGTACGAAGGGTTCCATTATGTATAAAAAATCACTTTTGTTGTATGTGCGCCCCTCATAAATATTCATTTTATTTAGTTTTTGGTATTTGGTGTCAGTGAAAATTTTGACTGTCTATCTATTACGCTTCATGAGATACAGCCTGGTGACAGACAGAAAGACAGAAGGATAGTTAAGTCTTAGTATTAGGACCCCGTTTTTACCCTTTGAGTACGGAACCCTAAAAATTGATAATTTCGGTAAATTTGGAGCAGTCTTATAAAATTGTTTTTTTGGTCACCGATAGATGTCGCTGTTCAAAAATTCAAAAATTTTAATTTACAAATTTCAAATTTAAGTGCTTCTCTAGGCGTCTGCAGACAGAGCCGAGGGCGGCAAGACCTAACGACGCCCTACCGCCATTCTTAGCGTGATTTTGGGCGGGATAATGAAAAAAGGAATCAAAATTGGGAGTAACAGGATAGGTTCCTAGCTGCTGATCACATTTCCGCCCATTAACTTGATCGGCTTTAACGATCTGCGTGGAAAGAGTTAGATATTCATTTTTTCTGGTCTCCTAAACTATCATGGAGACAAAAGCGCGGTGAGTGCCGCGCTGCCTGGTACTCTTTGACTACGAGACAGATTAGGTTAGGTTAGGTTCCCACCCTGACGGACTGCCCAGCCTGGGCGGAAGACCGCCCTGAACTGTGCACGGTAGTGGGGGATGGACGACCTTCCGCTGTCGACTGTGGTCCGTCACATGAACGTCGTGGAGAGCATCATGCTCTGCAAAGAGGTGGCGGAGAGAGACCGGGAGGCAAAAACCGACATGGCCATCCATCCCCGGCGCACAGGGCACAGAAGGGGGGTTTTTGGCCTGCAACTGATGCTTCCATAACGTGGGCCAATCGGGCGATGGAAACTGGGTTTCGTTCAACAACTACGGTCCTCCGAGTTGAAAGCACGTTTGTGCCAACACGCGCCTTTACCCTAACGGGTACAATTTTTCTTGATTCGTTTCCTCACGTTAAAAAAGGTAAGGTTAGGTTTCACCCAACTTCCCGTGGGTGGACGAAACAGTAGGTCTTTTCAACATGAAGAAAAAGTTACGTAAGGTTTGGTTAGGTTAGGGGCTTTTGGAGCAACCATGCCAACATCATTTAGGACTGTTATGTGGCCTCTTTCCATGAGCATCTGCTTTTCATAGTGATACGCTTAATACACTGACGACATCCCAGTTGCTGGCTAGGCTCAGTTGGCACTCTTCGCCGACGACACGGCGCTTTTTGCAGTTAGTTTGAACTCAAAGTACGCCTCCAGACAGTCCTAAGCGCCCTGCTTGATAGGCTTTCAAATGGAGGTTCCTTAGTGAACGTCAACAAGAAGCAGACATTGCTTTTTGAAAACATCCGCTTCCTGCCACCCTTAAAGCTCTTTGGGGAAGATGTGCCGAGGTACTCGCACGTCAAATATCTGAAAGTACCTGAAGTTCGGCAAATGCCTCAGCTTGAAAGCTCACATCGATAGGGTGGTGGCGATAGCAAGTGACCCGGTGGAAGCTCTACCCAGTACTTTTCTCTCGCTTCCCGCTATGGACGCGGCTCGGGATGAAATCGCACTTAAGAAAACCTATATTTTAGGGGCCGATGTGGCTCCGCGTTACTTGAGGAACGCAGTCATGCATTGGGACTCAAAGTAGGAATGCTTATTTCTTTACTTTTATCTGCAATTTGGACTTAAAGTAGGAATGCTTATTTCTCTATTTTAATAAGCATTCAGTTTTTGAGCAGTACCGGATCTAGAATTTTTTGGAGGGGGGGGAGGCAAAATATGTTAATATGCCGCCCCTGTTGGTTATGCTACCTACTTGGTTACCAGTACCTTGCTTTCTAAACAGCACTTCGCACGTCGCGTCTCGGTCCGTCCTGACCATAAGGTTTCATTTTGCAGGCCTCTAATAACTAGACGCCACCCCCATTCCGTATCGGTAGCATGGGAGGGATGGATATATTCGACGATTTTGCCGCCCTTCTGATTTCGCCGCCCGGGATAAGTGCAGTTCCTTTTTGTACTTAAACAAAATCGCTGTCTGTACATGGAAGATAAATGAGAAAAAATATTGTTGAGGGCCTTTATCAACGCAATAGAACACAAAACAATGACTTTTAGGATTTTTGTCTGTTTGTCTGTGCGTTTGTGCACGCTAATCTCAGAAACGGCTGAACCGATTCAGTTGCAGTTTTCACAAATGTATTTTGATACGCTTTACTTAACATATAGTGTTTGTTTCATTTAAATCCGTTCATAAATAAAAAAATCACGGCCTACATTTTTGTTTGAAAAATTGATTTTAAAGTTACCAATGCAACCGATTGGCTAAAACTTTTGTTAATCGTCATATAAAATGATGATTGATTGACTCGCGCATAAAGGGTTCCGTGCCATTATGTATAAAAATCATGTTTGTTGTATGGGAATACCTACCTACTTAAATACTGTTTTATTCTGTTTTAGTATATGATTTTATGTATAGCGGCAATAGAAATACATCATCTGTCAAAATTTAACTGTCTAGCTATCTCAGTTTATTAGATACAGCCTGGTGACAGACAGACAGACTGTAATAGAAATACATCATCTGTGAAAAAACTGTCTAGCTATCACAGTTTATGAGATACAGGCTGGTGACAGACGGACGGACAGTACAGTCTTAGTAAAAGCGTTCGTTTTTACTCTTTGGGTACGAAATCCTAAATATTTACAAATTCGTGGTTTCGGAGCGTTCTAAATTAAGCGGCCACCATGCCAGATCTGTGAAGCGGGAGTAGCACATGGGCCTGGCATAAGCGGTAAAAGCGTTGACACCGTAAGTTTTACAGTGGCTAGGTATTGCCGCTGTAAACCACCATCACCATCTGTGAAAATTTCAACTATCTTGCTATCACGGTTCATGAGATGCAGCCTGGTGACAGACAGGTCTTAGTAATAGGGTCCCGTTTTTACCCTTTGGGTACGGAATCCTAAATATTTACAATTTCTATGGTTTCAGAGTGTTCTTAAAAATGAGTTTTTTTTTGGCCATCGATAGATGATAGCGCTGTTTAAATTTTTTTTATTTAAATGCGGTTCTGGGCATATTAACATTTCATAATGAGCATCAGTTCTAACTACTAAAAGTCACCGTCTAATGTGCACTATGAACCCTATCTGGTATCGCAACCAAACAGTGGAACGGAAAGCGAGTTTTAGAGCCTCTACAGATATTCTCATAAACTAAATTCCACGCTGACGAAGTCGCGGGCAACAGCTAGTACATATATATATTACATTAAGTAGGAAAAAGACAAGAAAGATAACCAATAATAATTCATCGCATTAACGTCCCAGAGGTATTTTCTGCTAGATAGCGCTTAGTGGGTACATAAATTGTCACATGAAAATTAAATTATCTGTACCTAAAAGGATCAGGAAAAGCTGTAAAATTGGATGTAGATTTTATGTGTAACCAGCCAAATAACGAAAACCTGGTTTTAGCAGTCTCCTCCTTTAAAAAACTGCTTTATGAATAAAAACATCGAACTTATAATAGACTAGTGATATAGGTACTTGAGTTAGCAAACATATCTCAAATATCGAGCAATCGTTTGCCTAATAAATTAATCTGTTAAATAAGCGCTATGTTTGTTTTCCATTATCAAGCTTGGTAAAATTTCCATTGTAATAAACCCGATTTAATCGAAACACATTATTTTAATACCTATTTATGTAAGTACCTATTATTCCTGTTTGTTTTAATACTAAATAAGTAAGTACTAACTAAATAAACCTTTAAGAATTTTTTTAAGAATTTGTACTACTATATAAAGGTTTAATAAATAATTTTTTTCTGTTCAAGTAACTTCTATAAAGACTTTTTTAAGTAATATAATACATGATTGCGAGGAGAATCAACTGGTATATTACTGCTGTCAAAATTATAAAGAGTTATGTTTTCATACCATAAACATAATAGGTACCTCATATACCATAAACAAAATATGTACTTAATTATCTAAATAAAGTGTACTTACCAACCATTTAGAAATAACATTTCCGTAACGCAAGCCATGGATTAATGGCTTATCAGTACCATAATATTCATGTCGAGGACGTCCCGAATGTCAAGTGCTAATGATATTGATTCAGATATATCGCTAGCATATATGAACTTTTTTATATTACAGTCATAACTCTAACAGTTAAATACTCACATAAAAACTTTAATTTATTATTTTCTCTATAAAATTATTGTGAAGAGCATGGAATACAGCCAGGAATTAGGTTAAAATAAGAACATATTTATTTATAATTCACGTGTATACAGGGATAAGGCTCTCAAATTTCAAAAGACATATCTAGTAAGATGATGAGTCATTTTTAGGGTTCCCTAGTAAACAAGGAACCCTTATATTTTCTCCATGTCTGTCTGTCCATCGTAGGAAGTTGTAATTTGGCATGGGTATTAATAATGCCAAGAAATATGTAAAATAAAATAAAAACAAAAAAAAAAAACATTTTAGGGTCGCTCCCACCTACCTGTAAAGTGGGAGTCAATTTTTCAACCCATCTAGTGGGGTTTCGTTGAATAGAAGAACGTCGTTATAGGTCAGCAAATTATTAAATGTACTCGGAAAAGGAACACTTCATACGAATTCGAAAGAAAATTTGTTTTTGGACGTTTTTAGTTGCGTGATGTTTTAGTCGCTATAGTCAGCATTTATAACTACGCAACCCTACACTGCACCCGGCTCGGTTTTATCATTACCGAGAAATCTACTGAACGCTTAGTAATTTCCTGGAATATGGTGTCATTCACAACACTGAATTATACCTAATTGTTTGTATAGACACTATTTGATACAATATGATCGAAGTTAATTGCATAATTGTTTCCATTAATAGATTGGTCGTAGCATGAAATTAGCCATTACTGAATCTGTTACAATTGTATTTTAGATATTTATGTTATTTATGAATCCATATCATAACTTAAGCCGAAAGACGTCCCATTTCCAAAATTACCGATCTAGAGGAGCCTGCAACTGAATGTCACGAATTGATATACTATGTGTTTTTTAAGCGCAAGTGTAAGTTCAAATACTAAAAAAATCATATATGTACTCTACAATGCACATAATGTCACATGGTAAGATCATGACTCTTAGGCAAATAGAGAAATGTAGACCAACAGAGATAAACACTGAACTGTTTCTTAGATTTCATTAAATTCCACTACTTTAATAAAATTAAATTTGATTTTGATATGTTAGGTAATAGTATTTTATGCAACAGTTGTATAAGAAGGTTCATAAAATGCGAGTGGCGCAAGTTACGATGCGAGCCTTGGCGAGCATCGTAAGGAGACGCCATCGAGAATTTTTTGACATTCTTATACAACATTGCATACAATACTTTTTCTACGACTACATTTACTAAAATAAATACAAAATAAACAAAAAAAAACTACGAAAAACTGCCATATGTTTGATACATACTAGGTCTATGGAAGACTTAATTTTTTTTTATTGACGTCTTCCTAATGACCAAAAGTGCCATTTTTGAAACATGGAGTCACTTAAACGAATGTTTTTCATACAAAAAACCGTTTGTTCAGTGACTCCACGTTTGAAAAATGGCACCATATGTTAAAATAACGATTTTATTATGTTGGCAGTATGGTAGATCTAAAGGAAAAAAGTAATAGGTCTATGGCTAGGAGTATCGTTTTGGCGAAATAACGACACATGTGCTATTATATTAGGAATAGACTATAGACTTTTCTGAAATCATATAATCGATGTTCTTATATTAGTGTTCGGGACCATTTAAAAGACAGATAACAGTACAGGAGTAGAAAAATACATTTATTGTGCTTCATTATACTGACCTTACTACAACAATTTAGGAATAAAATAAAAATTACCTATTTTTATCTTAGTTACAGCCACATTTATGTCGTAGTTCAAACCCTACACCACCCTCTGATTAATAAGGTAATCAATTAACGTAGAGGCGGACTATGATATGACGGCTAAGGGCTCTTATACATATGAGCGACAGTACGCCTGCGATACCTGTCGGCGACGGTCACCGACCTAAATCACGCGACGTCGCATGACTCATTGTCAGTCTATCACAAACTGTCACACGACATTCGAATGCAGTTTTTAGGTTTGTTTGTCTTTATCTTATGTTTATAAACACGCCTGTATGCCTCTCTTACATAAACATCTCCTCTCACAGGTTTACTGGAAGAAATCTCTTTTGAGATATATAGTGCTTTGTTTAACTTTTATTTAATTAATTTTCCGTGTACTTTATTGGTAAATAAAATAAAATAAATAAATAAATTTCTCTATTTGCCTAAGAGTCATTATATTCCTGTGAAACAATATGTAGGTACTCGTATTTAGTATATGTAACTCCATTTGAAATTTATAATGCACACATATCGGCGACGCCGACGGTCGGCTATCGTCGGTATCGTGTCGCGGTGTATAGCGGTATGTAGCGTATCGTGTATCGGTAAGGTATCGCGGGCATACTGTCACTAGACTGTAAGAGCCTTAATTGGAAATAAACCCATATTGATCCAACTATATATATCTAATCGTATATCAATAAGCAATCAGGGGGGTGATAACCGGATAATTACCTGCCTAATCGACACGTGCACAGTTGTGCACGTGTCGCTAAGATTAGGTAGGTATAAATCTCAATTTCTTCCCTTTCTTTCGCAATTACAATCATTTTCCTGTATTAATCATAATCTAATCAACATTATCATTATATCAACCACATAATACAGATATACTCAAAAATGAGAAACAATATACTACTATATAATTTTATATTATGTTTAGGTATATTAAACTAAGAATCACCGTCCACAAATATTTTTGACGGTTTGCAGGTACTCGTATTCTGAAAACAATGTACAAATTTGTTTTCGAGGAACTAATAAGAGTTATCAGTACATTTAAATCATATAATGTAACACAGAGGCATATTATTCTGACAAATATCAGTACGGTCACGGTCACAATCGGTGGTTGTTCTGAAACTTTTAGAAATGCTAGCACAGAATAAGTACTAGTACTCACGTACAGAAGTTTTACTCCGAAAAGAAATTCAAAGGAATATCTACTTAATGTGGTTAGCGTTATGGTTTAATTTAGCTTGCATCGGAACTTCTCACCTCTTCGTTTAAATACCTAGACATTCATTGCAAGCCAATTTCATTCTTATTACGCTGGACAAACGATTCATGTAACTGAATTTTCCCCTTCGAAGTGGCCGCCGTGCGCATAGTAATAATGTAGGTATATTTTCGATACCTAAACGGGAAGTGACACAGGCCTGACGCTAGAATCTATGTATTATACATACTTATGCAACATTGACGTGAAAATGAACATTCAATTTTTTTTTTGTGAAACTGACTATCATTTTACCGCAAGTAAAGGCTTATTTGGACGGTGCAAGTTTCTTGTCTGTTGCTACCGTTTTATTGAAGCAATAGAAAACTTGACGTGGTCCTAACTCAACGTTGGCCATACAAATCATTTATTGATTCAATAAAATGGTATGTAACACGCAAGAAATTGCACTTCTCCACGGGCCTTAAATATATACATTTCTGATGAACAAAATATCCAGTCTGCCGGGCTATTTCTCTTATGCAAGCTGCAGTAACATGAATATTTATTTTTATGGAGCCATGCTTTTGAGTTACAAAGATGCAATATTCAAATAGATTTTCTCGAAAGTATACTTCAACTTTCACAGAATACTTCTTAAAATAAGGTCATTTTAAGTAAATCATCATTCTGGCCAAATTTTTCTAATTAACATAATATAAGTATATAACATAACAAGAAAAAGAAACAGTTTACTCAGAATCGAGATCACGTAACTAGTCAATTCAAGAGACTCAAAAATCATTATAAACCACTTTTTAAAGGGAACCGATATTTTCATACAAATTATGCGATTAGTTGAAAAGTTTCTTACGTGAAAGCTCGCGAGTTGGTCATCCCTTGAATTACATGTGAACCGTATAGCTACTTGAATCATTTACATGTCACATGTACCAGGTGACGGAGTAAATTATCAGCTGATCTGTCATCGTAGCGGCTATCGTTTACTGAAGCACTGTGCTACACCGTAGCACGTAGGGGCTCGTTGGCGCAGTGGGCCGTAGATGTACCCGACTGCGTCAAAAGGTGTTTTATGTTTTTTTTGTGTATATATATATATACATACATATGTAACAAAAACTTAATCCGATCCTTGAAGGAGCAATGCTTGAAACTCGAAGAAAAATCGTCATTTTCATACAAATTGCCGGGCCGGCCGAACACTTTTGTATGAAAATGTCGATTTTTTCAAAGACCAGACAAGGTTTTTGTTACATATTTTTAAAATATATAGGGGCAAATAACACTTATTGAGCTAGCCTCAATGTAAGTTCAAGACTTGTGTTATGGAATACTAACTCAATGATACCCAGACATAAGACCCAGGACAATTTGAAAAAGGCCATTTTCCAACTTGCCCTGACCGGGGATCGAACCCGGGACCTTTGGGTGGCGCAGTAGCATGGTGACCACTACGCCACGGAGGTTGTCATATTGTATATGTGCTTATGTACTGATGTATATAATGTATGCGTATTGTTCTATAGGATGCTAGTCAGCCTTAACGGCTTGATGGAATTAACATGAGAGGACAAGATTCGTTGTGATGGAACCCTTACTTATGTATATGATATACAAAGTGAGGTACTGCGGCTTACTACAGTAATTGCAAATCACAGGAGCTATGATCGTCTATAATATTTGTAAAACCTAAGTATAGTACATAATCAGATATCCCAAGCTGTTCACTCTACTCTGAATTATTTTAAAAGCTAAAAAAATGAGGATATGTATTCTAGATATTATTTATTACGTAATTTAATCCCTTTTAGAAATTGTCGTATTACAGAATTGTTCTTTCGTATCGTTATAGTTTATATCATTCAAATAATTGACTTCGTAAAGCGAAGGAAAATATACGTCTTCCCTGAAAAATCAGGTAGATTGATCTATATTTGTAACCAGTTAGGTCACAGGTTTGCTATAGCTAAATTATATGTTGTATTGTCGTACAAAATACGATAATAGGCGTTAGAGAGTCTTGGATATTTGGTTAACCAATGTCATTTCATAAATTCGCTTACGCGAAACAGGTATGTTGATCGCGATAACAATCGCGAAGAGCTCTTATAATAGTAGTATTTTCACAAGACTCTAATTATTTTCGAGTAAACTCGATACATCTTGGCGATACAAAGTCAATATATCTGGTTTGCTGTGTTGCGAAGAATGAGATATTATATGGTCATGAACGGCAGATTTCCTCTTTAGGATAAAGATGTCATGGTTTGACACCTTTTGCACTAACATGCAAAAGAATAATATATAGTTTTGGTTAATAATTCCACTTCCAGCGAAAGTATGTCTGCTTGACCACTCTGATATACTCTGCTAACCCCCTAATAGCCTCGGAAAAACCAAATTTCCCGATGAAATTTGATAATTCTTACTAACCTTTTCGCGACTCTAATATAACAATTTAAGAAAGCAATCAAGATCTAAATGATCTTGAGCCAAAATAAAAAACCAATCCTACCCGGCTAACCTAACAAGAATCCTAATCCTATCTGCTCTGTAATTGCTAGAGCTTCTACGGAAATTCTATTCTTTTACTTATTTTCTAATTTAACACGCTCGCAATGGTCGGTGTGTCAAAATCCTGAGAGCAAATTTATTTGAAACGTTTATATAGATTAAAAAGTTCTATATAACCTTTCTCGGGTGAATAGATGTTTGATATGCTAGTTACCATAGATCTCTATAATCTCAATAAACACATAACTATCAAATATCATAACTGATAACCTTTAGATATTTACTATCATACATAGGACTAAATTGATCGGATCCTATATCTTTCAATTATATAGATCTGAGGTAATAAATGAATCGTATGTGACCCTTAACAACAATGATAGTAATACATTTAACCTAACTATAGAAATTCAAGTAATCTACGAGATATGCTCGTTCTATCGTATCTATCTTTAGCAGATTAATTAATTTAACCGTACGCAAATCCTCACTATATTCCGATAACATAACCACGAATCTACCGACCTAAACGACCTAGGAACAGTCGCGACTGCTCGCCTATCCTAAGTCTAGTCTATTAACCTAATGTGAACCTAGGGTCTGTGATTAGCCACCACGCTCATAACAGTTGTGTGAGAAGTTAAACGTGTGTGTGTGTAAAGCGATGTGTAGGATATGCAAAATGAGAACTAATCTAGGGATATATTAGGATAAGGTTAACCCTCTGTAACCTACAAGTTAACCTAGGAAACCTAGGTGAAAAGAAAAAGGAGGACTCAGAGCGCCCGAATGCCAGTCTCAGCACCCAATATTAATTACTTATTCAGTACTTTTCAAACGCTCCAGCGGAATTTTGGGGTTTATGAGAAAGGTATAAATAAAATATTTAGGAAATCTAGAATTCTAGATCCGTCACTTCACAGTAATTTACCCGGACACAAAGAAACGAGCTCAAATCAGTGAATGAAATTTATAACACAAAATTTTACACACTTGATTTAAACTCGACACACTTGTATACCAGGCAATCAACGAAAAATGACTATCCCCCCTTCCCACACATGGCGTCCCTTTTATTAGCTTCGTCTGATCCCCGAATCTTGACGCGTCACCAAGCCCATTCCCATGCAGCAAAAAAAAATATTGCTACTCCAGCTGCATTTACATGCATGCAATAGCGTCTCCATCTATGATAACTTAATATATTTACATTCACATAGAGATCTTCCACAATCGTCATTCTATCGAATAATATGACATATTTATAATTTATTTAATTGATGAATGTAACACGATATATGATCAGTTGTATCTTGTAATTTATGTGTATCTTAGTATATGACTAAATAAAGGCAACCTCACCCCGTATTTATTTGAATGTACAATTATAAATATGTCTGTGTATAGAATTCAATTTTCAGGAAGTATCTTAGCGTTAGCCTACCCGATCTTTGTCCGCTGTTTTCAGCGAAAATTTAGATTAGAAAAGCCAATCTAAAGATATGACAGAGTATAAACTCACATTTACACAACACGGCGTAAATATAAACCATGTAATATTGCATAATTATTTATCACGCAAAATTTTACCAAGTCGAAACAACTCTGCAACTCCGCAAACATTCCAATATTTTTTTTATGACACAATCCCTGTCGCTGCCTTACTTCGCAAAAAACTTCGGTATACAACAAAAACATCTTTATGATCGTGTGACCGTTTCTATATGCCTTATGTGACCACTCGTCTTAATTCTGAGTGTGATAAAAAAGGAAATAAAATAATATTACTCATCACATGCACTGATGTGTGTCGATAACCACCAAATCGGAACCGATTTGGGTAGTCTTCATACTGTAGGAGGAAAAATATATATTTCATTTCGCTCACGCTTTCATAGTGGCTGAATTGTAGAGGTATTGTTATCTTCAAAAAGAATACTGTGTTTGTAATTAAGGGCATAAAGCTTAGTTCAAGATATTTACTGAGAACGCTATACGTACCATTTTACAAGTTGAACTCAGGTAGCAAAAATAAAAGCTTGTACAAATTTAAATGAATATTAATGTCCCAGTAATCTAACATTTTTCGGAATCGTTCAAGATTATCCTTATTTATCATTCTTGAGTAACTTCATTAAAATATTCGAAACAAAAGCAAACCACACCCACCTGAAACGAGCTACAAATGATTTAGAAATTTTCCTAGATAGGTAATCCTATTATTAACAGATACCTACCTACTGGATCAGATGTTTGTTCTGGGTGGTTTCCGGCTTAAAATGGACCACTCCTTCTCTTCCTGTGGATGTCTTAAGAGGCGACTAAAGGAATAAGCACAAACTTCTCGAGTAACATTCCCAAGGAGGGTTGACGTCGGGCGGCGGCTGATAGTAAAACTTTTTGGACAAATGTATTCTTAATAAAACAAATTGTTTAAATAGTTCTGGGTTTTTCTTTCGATTTCGCATGGCCTGCGCCATTCTTGAGTGACCATTGAAATGCCTATGTTATTATATTTAGAGACGAAAAAACGGAAAAGCCCACCCCGGGCTTCGAAACAGCATAGCTGAGGATCCAACTGGGAAAGCGCTAAGATAAAAAATATTGTAGAATATTTTTTTTTTAACAAGCACTCTTAAAGAAAACTCTGCATAGAGTTGAACTATATTAAATACTAGCAGATGCCCGCGGCGTTGCCCACTTTTTACTTTTTTAACAACCCCACGAGAACCTCACCTTTCCAGGGATAAAATGTATTCCATGCAATCCAGGTAATCACAATAAGATATCTACATGCCAAATTTTATGTTAATCCGTTCAGCCGTTCTGGCATGAAAGCTTAACAAACATTCATACATCCATACAAACTTTAGCTTTACCCTTCATCTTATAACTGCCCCAATGGGACCGGTACTAACACAGACGACCCTCAACCCTAATACATTTTCTAATCTATATAATATATATATATAACGATATATTTTTTAAAAATGAATTAAATTTATCTATTATATAATATATAGGACAGTGTCCATGGGGGTCCTTTTAGGCGTTCATGGGGCCAAAGCCAACATGAAGAGGTCTTTTAGTACCTTTTTATCTAATAAGTGAGATGGCTGCATCTATGGAGGTCTATCCCTTAATGTACCATTGAGATTCTCTAACGGACAGTCTTCCACAGCTGCCGAACTATTGCCAAGGAGGGATTTACTTGGTCTTGGCTATATGAATGGGATGTTAGTAGACCGAATAACTGGGTTATGGAGGGAGATATGGACATCTACCTAAAAATCTCTCACAACAATTATTTTTATTTAAATATTCCTTAAGCAAAAAAAAAAACTAAGTTGAATGTAGTATAAATTTTGCGAGACTCATTCCTTAACAATTATTACTTTGTGGCTAAACAAAGCAAGAATATACAACATTATACCATCTCACTCAACACACACCATCTTTTTGTTGCAGCTGGGTATTCGGCGACTTCCTATGCAAGATGTACCAGTTCGTACACTCACTGAGCTACACGGCTTCCATATTCATCCTGGTGGTGATCTGCACGGAGCGGTACTTCGCCATAATCCACCCCATCACCTGCAAACAGATTCTTACTTCAACCAGACTGAGGGTAAATATTTTTTTTTCGAGTTCTAGCCTTTTTCGGGCTCCTTCATCAGACTAGCTTTATATGTCATCCTTTTATTGGAAGATGTCTTTAATTCAGCAGAGAAATTATATAGTTTATATAAATAGTCTTCATAAAAATTCAAAGTAATTTTAATTATCAAGGAGTGTTAGACCTGTATAAGGAGAATTTTAATTCATAAACATACTTAGATGAATTATAACACTGTAAGGACTGTGTGATTTTTATATTTCCTAAGTAAGTAATAAAACAGTCCTACGTAATATTTGGCTACAATGTTACCTATGCATAAACCACAGAAATAATTTGAACGGGCTTTAACTTACTTTACTCTTGCATTTAATTAGATGTATACTTGTTTATTAATACATAAACTACAAAGAAGGCAAAAAAACTTAAAAGTAATTTGGGACTAACATTTCAATGAACAATTTTATTTCTCACACAAATCTGGTTGTTCTTACTCAACTAGAGTACTTATTGATTAACAATATTAATTTCACTTAAGTTCTAATCAGTACCTATGCGTACTTTAGTGAAGCGGTAAATACGTGGACTGAATATTGAGTACTTAAGTACTAGTCAGTACCTATGTGTACGTGTACGTGTATTGTATACTATTGGGATATTAAAATAATGTTAGAAAAGCAAAACGAATATATAATTTATTTTATATCAATAAAATATTGTAACAGGTGTCGTAATTTTTCAAATTTGGAATACTTGGAATTCAAATTTGGAATCATCATCAAAACCTTTTACATAAAGATCTGTGTTTTACACAGTAAGAAACTTTAGATCTGTCAAAGACATATAAAGGGAAGGGAAGCAGACCAAACATTACATACTTAGAACGCGTGGCAATTTTTCACTCGTAGCTTATTTTTAAATTGCCTAAATAATATATTTATGAACGGTTATTGCAGGTGTTTGGATACTTATTACTCTTTCACATTAGTTTAGCATTAGTATGGTACTTTACTAGTTTTGTTCCAAATATTACCAACAATGTTAAAGAAAAACAACAAAACTTATGTAGCTTAAATGTAAATTCATGCCACGCGGCATTCTTTGTATTATACAATAATGTTTGGTCTACTTCACTTTATACGTCTGTGAGATCTTTACGTTTTACACTGATGGACGTACAGTATTTTAAAGTTCTTAAGGTAATTTAAAACGCGCACGAAAACGGAAGTTTCAGTTTATTTTGCGTTATTAAATGAGTAGATATGAATAATATATTGAAAATTTAGGCCGATAGTGAATATTAAGTTGACGTATGTAAATGGAGATGAACGACCTCGCTCTACAAAATAATCCTGAATGCCATGAAACAATTTTGATGAGTGGGAAATAAACATTTAAAGGAATTAGTGCTACTCGACAAAAGATTTTTTAGCTTTTTATGTAACGAGAAATAAGTTTTAAAAATTAAAACCCGACTACTTACAGAAAGATTTTTGTTGAAAAATAACTTCGTTTATCCAGTGAATGCAAGCACAGCCTAGAAAAACAACTAGTAGGTAATTATGTATTTTTTTAATGTGTGCTGATTAAGTTTTTTCATTTGATTACCGTACACGATATGATTCGATTTATTTTACTTTAAGTGACTTTTTGGCCTATAGAGGGCTTCATGTTGAATTTATTGTGACGTCACATAGCCTATAACCAGAGAACAACCAAGACGCTTCAAATGATAGCTCACTTGTCAAGGTACCATCCAAGGTGGATATCTTTAAAGATACCAATGAACAGTGAACATACATATAAAAGTATGTACATTCATACATAGCGGTGAAAAACATAACCCTCCTTTTGGCTTCACCGTAATGGAATAAAAACTAAAGCAAATAAAAAGTAATATTTAACGGCCTAATTATAGAACTCTGATAAGGTATGTGTAGTGATGTATAAGACTCGCGTCCTCCAAGTCCTCTTACTTAGGACTCGAAGTCGTTTACAGGGCTCGACTTTTTTAACGGAAGGCTCGACGACTTCGAGCTTAAGTGAGCCTCGGAGCGTGAGATTAGAGCTCGAGTCTCTTTTTGCACCCGACCCTTTTTCTGCGCCCGCGTCTTTTTACCCAACTGCGAAGAGGGATGGTTATGTTTTTAGAGTATGTTTAAAAGCAATGATTTTTCATTTATAAAACTGATATGTCAATAAGAAATAAAATAGGAATGATTACAATATTAGTTGAAGGAATGTTTGTTTGCTTTCATATCTTGAATAACTAAAATCGATCTAAAAGCACGCCTCGAGTCCTTGTAGGCTTTCAAGAACAGCTCACGTTCATTTTAAGACTCGAGCTCTTTTAAAGGCTCGAGTCGTTGCCCAGAGAACTTGCGCTCGCCTAGCCTCGGAACTCCAAGCCTACCGAGCTCTTTAAAACAAGAACTCGAAAACGTCTTGTACATCACTATAATAGGTATATTCTTTTTTCATAGATGGAGGTGAAAAATAGTATGCACTGTGCTCGTTATTCTACTGTGAAATTCTTCGTTTCGTTTTGGATTCAAAGTAGGGCCCATGTCTTAATAATTCAGTCTTGTAGCACAATTTACTATTTGACAACGAAGAACTAGAATTAAAAATGTACTTAATGTGTTGTGAGTAGGTATCACATACGAAAAATGCCAGTTTAAGAAAATATATATACACGAAAAATGTTCGTAGGTATTAAATTGTAGAAATGTGGTCGCAAGCTAGCAAAATTTAACGTTTTCGTTTACCGCACCTGCAAGTTTACAAAATATAATTTTCTCTTCGTAGTTGGTGATTTTGGGCGTGTGGATAACCAGTGCGGTGTACAGTGCTCCGAAGTTCATCTGGGTGGAGACCATCCCGAACAACCTTGGGGATGGGAGAATGGAGACTATTTGTATCTCTCATCGGAGGAAGTATAACTCGGAGTTGTTCGATATGATCAACTTTGGGCTACTCTACGTGACGCCGCTGTGTGTTATGACGGTAAGTGGTACTTAAATAACGAATTTTCATTATTGGATGGTTATGTTTGTAGGTATATCTAAATATATATAACTCAAAAGTGACTGACTGACTGACATAGTGATCTATCAACGCACAGCCCAAACCACTGGACGGATCGGGTTGAAATTTGGCATGCAGGTAGATGTTATGACGTAGGCATCCGCTAAGAAAGGATTTTGATCAACTCTACCCCCAAGGGGATAAATAGGGGATGAAAGTTTGTATGAAACTTTGCCAATTTTAAACCGATCGGGCTGAGACTTTGCATGCATAAAGCTACTATGACGTAGGCATCCCCTAAGAAAGGATTTTGATAAATTACACCCCAACGCGAGCGAAGCCGCAGGCAAAAGCTACTAACTTATATTTATTTGTCTGTCTATACTCAAAAAACGTGAAACTTCTAAGCCATTTTTGATGCAGATTTCATTAACATGTATAGCATTTCTTCGGTAAACTTATAACATATATGAACATACTCGTGCAGGGGAGGTTGCTAGTAGCTTATAAAAATAAAGATTCAGCAGCGCACTCTATTTGCCGTATAACCGTTTAGGCATAAGTTACAAATGCAAAACGTTTTTGAACTGAAGTAAACTTAGCAGGACAAATGACATTTCAATCGCAAACAATGAGATAGACCAGTGGTAAATATATCTGGTGGTTCCAAATCGTTACCTGAGAATACTCCCCAAAGGGGCAATCTATAAAAACAGACAAATGGGCAATCCGACGGCGTTTTTCAAGATTCCACAATCCATTTTCTGCTTTTTCGAATCCCCTGCGAAAATCTTGAGTTTCCTAGTACCATATTAGTCTTTTTGGGCCCTATCAGTTTTTGTTTCAATAGTGCGCACAGATGAGTATAACAATATGGCCAGTCACACCACTCGTGGCCACCCATCCAAGTGCGGAACACGCCCTAGTAATGCGTACCTACTCCCGCCTGTCCACGGAGTATTTTCACAAGTATAATAATATAATAATAATGCGTCGGGACGTGACGACCCCATCGCCCACTGGATTCCCAGTGCAGTCAGTCAAAGCAGGACAGCTTGTGGCGAGCTGATGGTAAGTGGCGACACCACGTACCCTACCTCCAGGGGGACCATACACACATGCGCTAACACACACACATACACACAGTTACACACCCCCCGCCTCTGTCTTGCCTTAACTGGCCGGCCAGAGTGGAGTCGCAAGAGCAGAACATACGCTCCAGGGTGGAAGTGTATTGCACGTAATGGCGTAATAACGGGGAAACCCGCTCTCGGGCTAAGCCCCGTGATGGTGAAACCGGAGCCGCACCTCTCGACACCCTCAGCTGCTCACATTGTGTTGCGCCCTGGCCGCATTTTCGTGGCTAGTTAGGGTGCCCACAGGCAGTGTAGCCAACGAGCAGCAAGTCACCATCTACCAGGCTAAAATTGTTGTGAGAGATTTTTAGGTAGATGTCCGTATCTCACTCCATAACCCAGCTATCCGGTCCACTAACATCCCATCCATAAAGCCCAAACCAAGTAAAACCCTCCCTGGCAATAGTTCGGCAGCTGTGGAGGACTGTCCGTTAGTGCATCTCAATGGTACATTAAGGGATAGACCTCCATAGATGCAGCCATCTCACTTTTTAGATAAAAAGGTACTAAAAGGCCTCTTCATGTTGGCTTTGGCCCCATGAACGCCTCAAAGGACCGGGTCCCCATGGACCCGTGGCTGAAAAGCGTACCTACATAATAATAAAATGTTTTATTTGAGATACACAAAAAAAGTATATAACATAAAAATAAATCACAAATAAACCTGGTAGTGGTGTACCTCAAAATGGCTCCAACTCAGCATATGCTGGCTGTGAGCACTGCCAGCGCTGGTCTTCCGTTGGAGCCTAGTTGTCGTCACGGAAATATGTACTGATAATGAGAAAAAAGAAAAAAATTTACTTAAGAAAAACATCGACAATTCATAGTGATATGAATAAATTAAAATGAAATAAAAATTGGAAATGATATAAACTAAACTAAATCTATACGTTAAAAAACACAAATGAAGTGGAGCCTGCATAACCATTAGCCTTAACCTATTAGACAAGAGCGATATCTACCGATCAGGGCAACAAAGTTGTATGACACTTACCAGCCAAGCCAAATCAAATTATGTAAAAAATAAAACACTACTGCTGGTATCCCTACTGTAGTGTTTCTCATTTCATTTTTCCACCGATTTCGCAGTAAGTACCGTTTAAATTGCACTCGTATCCTGCCTGAGCATTCCCTGTTTGCTCTGGTGTTCTATCAAGAAATTTTTAAGGTCAACTTAAAACTGTGAATGCTTTTCCGGTCTCGAATAGGCGGTGGGATATTATTCCAGCACTTAGACGCAACGTAACGGAAGCTACCTCTAAAAGCAGCAGTACGGTGTCGCTGCGTCGTCAGCTGTATGGAACATCTCCTGACACCACCCCGGCACTTGAATTTTGAAGCCCAAGTCAACTTATCATAAAGATAAATGGGAGCTTTATGATTAACAACACCGAACATAAGACATGCAAGGTGCAATTTAAAGCGGTGTCTCATCTTTAATAAAGAATGTTTATTAAGGAAAGGTGTGACATGGGCTCTGAAAGGAATGTCGAAACAGAAACGAGCACAAGAATTTTGGACTCGTTGAATGAGTCTTTTTGTTCTACTGAGCAAGCGGGGACTTACGACTATATCCGCATAGTTTAATTTAGAAAGAATCAAAGCCTCCACCAACTGGATTCTCAAGGATTCGCTAAGATAAGGTCTGGCTTTATACAGGATTTTTAATTTGAAAAAGCAATCACGGACCGAATTAGCAACATGAGCCTCAAAACGCAAATCTGAGTCCATGAGTAAACCAAGATTTTTTGCAACAAAAACTCTTTCTACTGTCTCCCCTAGTAAAGTGACACTTTTGGTATGTTTTAGCGATTCTAATTGATGCTTGCTACCAAACATTATTAGTTTGGTTTTGTTGGGATTCAGTAACAGACTATTATTGAAAGACCACTCTGCAATACTCTGTAAATCTTCATTTAGCTTGTCAATAGTGGTGTCAATTTCAGATGGTTTACATGAAATATATAATTGTATGTCATCAGCATAAATATGATAATTGCGATGCTTTATGTGCATTTTTATGTCCGCTGTGTACAAAATAAATAAAATAGGGCCCAAAATTGATCCCTGCGGAACGCTTCTGTCAACTGCTGTTAGATCAGAAAAGACAGGGGACCCATCCGCCCCGTTGAGCTTTACTTGCTGTTGGCGGTTCTTAAGATACCTGCTAAACCAATTTATCTTGCCGTCAAAACAACAAGTCTTAGCATAAAGAGCGAACACCGAACACAGTATTCGCTTTTTGTGCAAATTTTAATAAAGAATAGTTTATTCACGGGTAAATTAACTTTCTACGTATATTTCATTCAATACCTACTTAAGGTTTACATAACTGCGTTTACAAAACTTGTTGCACTTCATTATTTTGTATTCAACTATGTTGTATTTCCCTCTCTTAAGATACATGAATTTTACGGGGTCCAGTGTTGCCCCCATTTGAAATAAATTATTTGAAAGAAAACGGAGATATCATTTAAAATATAGTCTTGATCAAGTCCTGGATTACCCTTCAAACTATTTTATGAACTACTGTTTATAGCTGAAAGTGAGAACGTGAAGCTTTTTTTCGCACATTAGCCAAAAGATTTTCGCAAATGTCCGAAGAAAAGTTAAAAATAAAATAGTTATTTGTTTCTTTTTTCACAGCCATTTTCTTTCGAATCTTCTTCTGCATATTTTAAACGGCATATTAAGTCTTTATTAAGATTGTTTCCGTCATCTTAGCCCGAAATATACCCGGAAACGACACCCCAACTACTCTATCTATCAAAACTTTTAAATCTTTGAAGACTTGAAAAAAAAGTGTAAAATCGGCCTTAATATATAATATTTAGCATACTGAGTAATTTTTAATATTCGTGTTGATATTCTAACCCTCGAGAATCCCGAAAACGACACCCCTGATGTCATAATTGATTTTGGAAAAAAATAACCAGAGGTACCGGGTTCGATCCCCGGTCAGGGCAAGTTGGAAAACGACCTTTTTCAAATTGTCCTGGGTCTTGGATGTTTATCTATACAATGTCATTTTTAATTAAGTACAAATATTTTAAGGGGTGATTTAGTCCATCATTTTGAACCACTTTTCCCAATAAATGTTTATTGAAATACGCAGTTTTTTTTGCATTTTTCATACTAACTATATCACGTGACTACTTCGATTTGTATGAGAACCTAAAATTTTTTTTTCGTATTTCTGAATACTAAATTGGGAAAAGTTGTTCAAAATGATGGACTGAATCGCCCCTTAAAATATTTGTACTTAATTAAAAAGGACATTGTATATGTATTATTTATTAATAAAATATAGTATCGTTGAGTTAGTATCCCATAACACAAGTCTCGAACTTACTTTGGGGCTAGCTCAATTAGTGTTATTTGTCCAAATATATTTATTTATTTATTTATTATTATTTTGAAAATAGGCGCTTTTTCAAATCCTAAGGAACGGAACTTCAGGGAACAAGTGTATGAAGTAGCACAATTCTAATATGACGTTCCTAATAATCCCTGTTTTTAAGCTTTCTGGTTATGGATGGGTGTACATATTATAAAACTATGAAACGATTTACCAGTTGATATCCGGAAGGCTAAAACCCGCTTTTCATTTATGAAATAGGTGAAGGCACACTTTCTTCTATATATAGTGTATCGATCATAGTGTATTTATATAGTATTTGTAGATATTGTTTATCATAGTATATTAAATAGTTTGTATTATTTGTATTAAGTTTATTGTTTTGATGATTACTTTTACATATAAGCTTTTTTTTCGCCACATACCTATTTAAGTTTTGCACTACCCCTGAAATTCTCCACATCACCCGTTTAGTTGACTGGTAGATATGGGCCTTAGGCTTTAAGTCCGCTATTACACTTTTATTTGTGTATGGAGTTCAATAAATAAATCAATATGATCAAATGCTTCGTAAGTAAAGAAAATTATGTAACGTTTAAATATATGTACAAAGACTATATTATGAACTATATTCGAAATATAAAGTATTCGACTGCCAGTAACATTGACATCAGGACCCTTAAATCGGCATTAGTTTGCTACTGGACTAACGGCAACTAACAGACTTACCTTAAAGTTAGGGATAGAATGGATCCCCAAACTGGGACTAAATTGGATGACTAACTACGAAAGTATTTAAAAAAGTAACATACCAGAAAACCTGTCCGTTTCCCTTCGTAAGTAAGAACGTACATATTCCTAATAACTCTGTATGCATCTGGGAATTTCCAAAAGTTAATTAAAACCTCGGAACAAACATGTTGGGTACATGTTTGTTCCGAGGTTTCAATCAAAGTATACCTATATAATTTAATAATTAATTTAGAGGGTTGGAGAAGCTATATCAAGTTATAATTACCCTCATATTAAAAAATACTTATTTGCCATTTTCAATCAGTTATAAGTAGTTCATCTTGTAATTTAAGTCTTGACGGTGATGTTTAATGGAGATGGTTCCATTTCTCTCTTCTCTCTACATCTCTTTAATGTCCTAGTAGGATCTTACTCCTTACTTTTCTTATATTTGTTGGATATGTTATACGCTCAAGGACAGAGAACGCTAATTGCCCTTAAAAAAAAAACCACAACGCGCACCCCTTTTACAGGGTGTAAAAGCGTGGTCACCCATACCATTAATGACCATGGCTTGAGTTGCTTAACCTGTAAATACTTACTCATTTGAGTAAGTGTACTCCTGTACGGTTTACTCTTGGCGGTATATACCGCGAGAAGTACTCTCGCGAAGCTTGGAATAAAATAGTCTTACTACTCACGGCACACATTTTACCACTTTGGAAGTGTCTCTCGCGCAAACTATTCAGTTTAGAAAAAAATGATATTAGAAATCTCAAAATCAATTTTGAAGTCAGATACCTAACAAGTATGGGATTGATGAAAGAAAAATTTTTTTTGAGTTTTAGTTCTAAGTATGGGGAACCCCAAAATTTATTGTTTTTTTTTTGTATTTTTGTGTGAAAATCTTAATGCGGTTCACAGAATACATCTACTTACCAAGTTTCAACAGTATATTTCTTATAGTTTCAGAAAAAAGTGGCTGTGACATACGGACGGACAGACAGACAGACAGACATGACGAATCCATAAGGGTTCCGTTACTTGCCATTTGGCTACGGAACCCTAAAAAGAATTAACATGTCAAATATTGAAATAGAAGTAAAAATGTCAAGAGACTACGACATTCTTATCGTATAGACATACTTAGTTACAATATATACTTTAGTTTCGGCCATGAATCCCTTGACACTATAAAAATCTTTATCAAGGAGCCACCCTTTCAACTTTGATTTGAATGAAGTCAGAATAGACGCATCTGTGACTTTGTTGGGCAGTGTGTTACGGCCCATTATATGAGTCGATTTACTAGACTTGGTTAACCTGCATGATAATGTGACGAGCTTGCCTTGCTTTGCACTGTACGAATGTACCTCGTTCCACTTCTTGTACATCTCTTGTATGTGTTCTCACGTAAACAGCTGTTTGGTAGAAGATTACGGAAGGAGGTGTCATTCCTCAAAAGAGAGAACAAATTTTCGATATTGATTAGCCTTGGTGCTACCCCCATAGTTGAAGACAATGAATCGGACCGGTTCTTGCCATCGCCTGCGTCCACTATCCCCTGTCTACCTCTTTTATTAGTTCACACAGTATATTATGCGCCCTGCCGCCAATGCCATATTCACCATCTTGAGGTCAATCACTTCGTGGTCAGCAACATCGAACGCCTTCGATAGATCGCAGCTGAAGACTGCGGTCGCGTGCGTCCAAGACTATAGTCTATATAGTCTTTCTTCCCTTTCCCCTTGTATATGGGAGATACCTTGCTTAGTTTAAGCAACTGTGGGTAGATTATCCTATAGACATTTATTAAACAATTCGGCTAGTACAGGGGCGAGGGGTATAATAGTCATTCTTAAGTAGTACATTGATATCCCATTTCTCTTTGGATTGTTTAAGAGGTATTAGGGAGGGTTGAAAACGTAGCGATCGGCAGGCGCGCGGCGTCAGCAGCGTGTCATATACGCTGGTGATGAAGTTTTTACATCCAGCGTTTGTTAGATTGATCACCTAGCTATTAGATGTATATAACGAACTTCGCTGCTGGATGTCCGCAACAAGCGTGGTGCTGACATCAACAGCGATCACATGCTCTGATGGTTGCTGAACTGCGGCTAAAGGTTGCGACTATACGGCGAACGGCTGGCACTAGTATAGTGGGCCACAAGTTTGACGTGGTTCAGCTGGAAGGATACACGTAGTAGATTCGTCCTGGAACTACAGAATCGTTTCTCCTGTCTCCATGTGGATACTAACAACCTAGACGAGGAGTAGAAACAAATCCAAATGGTATTTCAAAAAACGTATAAGGAAGCAAGATGATTGGATCTCAAACGACACCTGGGATCTGATACAAAAAACGACGCGAACTCCATTGGAAAATTTTGGAGACCCTAATTGGCACCGAATGATCAAATGCGCAAGCTCATCTATCGTAGTACCAGAAATGACAGAAGACGATGGGCTGACGGTAACGGTGCTAACTGTGCTTAAGCAGCGACTAACTCGGGCAACTCGAGGAAACTGTTCAGCGCCACCAAAACCCTGGCGGGAAGAAAGAGGTTCAAAAAGAAACTGCTTCGTGATAAGAATGGCAAACTTATTGAGACTACAGAGGGCCAACTAGAACGATGGCGTGAACATTTTCAGAAGATTTTCACCGTTTTCCAACTGGACCTCCATCTCCTCCAGCTTCGAATTCAACCACAACACAACTTTTGGACATCGACATCTCACCACCGTTTTAAAAAGAAATTAAAGCAGTAGATATAATATCTCTCTATCTATCTATCTCTCTAATTTCACTTTGCTGTCCATAATATCTAAGATTGGTGTGTTTTGTGACCTCTCCAAGGCATTTGATTGTGTAGACCACGAAACTCTTCTATCCAAACTTGAGCACTATGGAATAAAAGGGAAAGCTCTCGAATTGATTAAATCTTATTTGAGTAGCCGTATTCCAAAAGTTAGTTTAAATCAAGTGAAATCTGAAGGATCTTTCTATCTTAGGTCCTTTGTTATTCCTCATATATATCAATGATTTACCATATTATATAAAAAAACTGTAAGTCTGTACTTTTTGCTGACGATACTTCGCTTGTTTTTAGCGTAGATAGGAAAACTGACGCCTTTGATGAGATTAATAATACATTGTCGCAAGTGTTGGAATGGTTTACGGCAAATAATTTAGTATTAAATGCAAACAAAACTAAATGTGTAAAGTTCTGCTTACACTCGTAAGTCCGAATCGTCACGTCCCGACGCCTTTATTATTATTATTATTATTAATGTTACAAAAGTTCCAACACGATTACTTATTAACAAGGAAGCAGTAGAAATGGTAGACAACGTTTCTGGGAATAACGCTTGATTCCGGGTTGCAATGGGGTGCCCATATTAAAAAATTTGCTGGAAAGCTTAGCTCTGCAGCATACGCGGTTAGGAGAATTAGGCAGATGACGGACGTTGATACAGCGCGTTTGGTATATTTTAGTTACTTCCATAGTGTTATTTCCTATGGAATATTGCTATGGGGTAATGCGGCAGACATAAATACCATATTTGTTTTACAAAAACGCGCTGTTAGATCCATATATAAATTAGGTGCTAGAGAGTCTCTAAGGGAACTTTTTAAAGACATTAATATTTTGACGTGCGTCAAAATATACATTTATATATGAAAAATTGTGATATTCATAGTATAAACACTAGAAATAAAAAGAAATTAGCTATCTCAGCTTTTCGGTTGCAAAAAACAAAAAAATCTTTTGTGGGTCTTGGCTTACGCCTCTATAATAAGATTCCAGATAATGAAGTAGCGTTACCATTATCTAAGTTTAAGACTGCCATTAAAAATCATTTAATCAAAAATGCGTATTATCATGTAAATGACTATTTATCATCGTCTGATCACAATTCTTGGAAATAGATGACTGTGTTAAAAATGAAATACCAATATGAGGGAAGAAAAACAATTTATTTCAAATAATAATATATTTCCCTCAAAACAACTATTTTCTTAAAAAATTCTTAAAACTTTTTAAAGCAAAGCTACAACTATTTCAATTCATCATATTTCACTATTGTTATAATTTGTAGGTACATTGATTTACTTGGAAAAGATTTAGTACATCTGTACTTTACTTATCAAATTAGTATATTGGTTATTCTATCACGGTTCACAAAAGAATAATCTTTACAATATTATTACAAACACATTATCAATCACAGATATCTGTAACGGTTACAATAATATCACATCATTACAATTTATTAATAAGTTACTCAGATAACCGTTAATAAAACAATTCAAGAGAAAACAGTAATTGTTACTTCAAGAGATACAATTTATGAGAAATGAAACTAACCTGTACTACGCCGCTGCCAAATCAAAAGTGAGGACCATTTGATTATCACAAAATACGTAAGCTTCGTATCCGCCATTTTGGCGTTACACATCTTTTTAAAATATCTCGGCCAATCACCGCCAATTTTGTCTCAAGAAATGTTGCCACATGAAATATATTGTTTTAACATTTGAAAATATAAAGTAACTTATGTAAAAGCAATATTTAGTATTATTCAAAGAAATACCGTTTTTATTTATTTTATTATAATATCTAACACGGCCATACTGACAAGTGCTTCGTCTCGAAGCACATACCAGCACTACCACACTATAGTTACAAATTTATTCACCATAAATTCATTAATTTAATTGGCAATGTTTGGACGACATTTAACATAGTGTTATTTAAAAAAATATAAGTATAACTTGGTAATATCTGATACAACTTGTACATACAAAGTAGCAAGTATAAACCAACAAGATAATAGCTAAAATTCTTTACCGCCCGGCCTTACTGACCAAATCAAAAAAGAATAAACTAGTCTTTGAAATAATATAGCATTGATGTGGTATGACGTTAAGTTAAATGATTTACTGTAAAATTATCCTTTATCACAACAAACACATGGCAGCCTGTAAAGCTTATGTGAAATCTACAAATATGATATATGAACAGAAATATAACAAGCAAATCTCCTTGATCTCCGACAAGGTCAGTAAAAATTCAAATATTCATCATCAACAACAACATACTTTACGTAACGGCTAGTTACGTCTTAAACAACAACAGTGTCATTAAATTTACTTATTTATTCGAAATGTATCAGACATAAACATAGCATCCGGTATATAGCATATGTTAAATTCACAAACATAACATATTTTAACAATTTTTATTAAAATAACACTTTCACATATTTACTTCTGATAATTTTGGTCACAACTGCAATTATTTATTAACAACAACAACATACTTTACGTAGCAGCTTGTTACATCTTAAACAACAACATTGTATATATACTTATTTATTCTAAATATTTTTATTTGACCCTGATTAGAATAAAATTCTATTATATTTTGGTTGAACCGACTCATATAATATTGATCGAACTTCACATGGCAAGTTCGTGTAATCTAATAACATAACTTAGCAAACATTTTTCTTCGTTTATTATTACTTGAAAACTTGTTAAAAAACACAATTTAATCGAAAACGAAAATAATGTATGAACTTTATTTTTTTTTACAACTTAAACAAAAACGTTTTTCCGTTATGTTTTACGGCTAAAACAAGAATAGTGTTAATACGAGTATGAATACGCTAAATAATCATCCTAAAATTAACAGCAATTATAGTGACTTCGGAAAAAAAAACTCATAGACTTATATCTTAACATATCAATTTGAAATTGCAATAACATACTTTTTCTGCAAATCCATACTTCCATACTAATATTAAAATGTGAAAAACGCTTCAAGCACTTAAGCCATTAAGATGAAATTTGGTATGGATATTAGATAATAGTATATACCGAGGAAGGACATAGGATAGTTTTATCTCAAATATTATCTATTAATGGTGAAACTTTGTTCTGTACTTATTAAATCCTATTTTGCTATACAAAGAGAAGTTGACTTTTATAAAGTACTAAATTCACGCAGACAAAGTAACGGGTAAAAACTAATAAAATAAATATCAAAACCAGATTACAATTCCATAGAAATATAGTTTCACTTAATTACAACATGTTTTTTCAACAAAATTATTTTAAGGTTTATGTAATAACGTCGTTTTTACTTTAACCGAAAGGAAAAGAAAAAAAAAACTAAAATTCTTTTCAACAACAACGGATTAAACATATTGTTTATGGCTGAGACAACAACAGTAAGTTTCATAACAATCAGTCATGACTATAACAACAACATTTATTTTCGACTCTTAGCCGTGTCAATTTTTATAGTTTTTTTGTACTAAACTATTGCATCTTTGTAATTATTAATTAATGTACTTAATCACTAGTTCGGTTCCAAAGAAATCATTCCTTTTTTACATAATTGTACTTGTTGGGGGTGCCTGAACTAGGGTGAGTTGTTAAACGTAAAGATAGATTAATTTGTTAATAAACACTATATTTCAAAGATCGCAAATGTTACACGAAATGTTAATAAATGTTGATGTAAATGAAAATGTTATGAGCGCATCGTACGGCGGCGATTTTTGCACTAAATCGTTTTTGGGTCAAGCGCACCGATATGCGATGCGGCTGACGACACTGTTAGGTGTTGCTACACCGAACATCTTGCCGGGGGCGAAGATGCGAGAAGATGAAGTGCGAGATGAAGATGAGATGAGTGCTATGACATATGATACAAGGTGAAGAACAATGTTTTCTTAAAGTCCCTAGTAAGTTATTTACGGATTGTTTTCACCTAACGAAAGATTTCGCAAAAATACTGGGGTTGAAAGTTTGTTATTAGAACGCGGTTCACTCATTTGCACTCGCGCACTACATTCATTCACCAACACTGATACTTGTGGTAAATTAGTCTGTTGGGGGGCTCGGCGTTCGGCCGGGCGCGGGCCTGCGGTGGCCGGTTGCAGGGGTTGTGGCAGCTGTGCGACGTCCGAAGATCTCCCGCTGCGGACTCGCTTACACACTACGATGATCCCCACGATTGCGACTACGCCTACTGTGCAGTAGATAAAGGCGTAGTGATGCACATCGTGAACAGAAATGTTGTCTGATAAAGGTTCTTGGTTTTTCATGTACTGGATTCTTTCATCTATACTTTGAAACAACTGTTTGTTCTCCAGAGTTTGGTTATCATCCTTTATAGAGTCGACTGTAATATTTATAATGTGGTTGATAGGAGCGACATACGACGTCTCGAAGGAGTTCTCTATATCGACCCTTTTCTCTAAATATTTATGAGAATACATGGTAAAGTTCTCAGTTTTCACTTCGCAATTGTTATCTATGTTTATAATGTTCGCGCCGGTCAGCTGATGAGCGGTAACTCGATCCCCGCATAGTGACCGCACTTGACACTTATCGCAACAAAAATAGAAATAATTATTTAATTTTGTTAGGCTAATCCATCTGCTTTGACACGTGACACTTGTTAGTTTGCAACGATCCAGCTGATTGTCGTTTCGGATGCAGAGGTCGTTATCAGATTTCATCTCGTAGATGGGAGTTTTTAATTGACATAGATATGTTTCGTCCCGTGATGGACAGTGGTCTAAGTCGGGTTTGGTTACAGGCAGATTTAAGAAGATTTATCGCCACGTAGTCCTCAATGGGGGTTACAGTTATCATAATTCGACCCACTTGATGCGGTATGGAGAGAATATGGTATAAATCATAGCTGTCTCTGCTAACTAGTGGCACCTTTATCTCAAATATTAAGTATTGAGTTGTCATCTTAGTCTTCACTGACAGCAAAGAGTAAATCTCTCGCATGTTTGTTTGTATGTTATTTATGGGAATGGAGATATCTTTTGGCAGCTGTCCCGATATAACGCCTAGTTCATTTTGAAGTTGTTCAGGGTTCATGATATGTATGTTGATTCTTCCTCCGTATGTACTTGTGATAGTATCCAATAGAATGTCTTGAATATTTTTAAGATGAGTCAATATGTTTGTAGCAGCCATGGCCGAAAGGGTAAATTCTGTTTTGAGTGACTCTTCGTTAACTTGTTTTCCTAAGTTAGTGGTAGCGGATTCCAAGTTCAGTAAATGTTGATGTACGATCTTATGTTGTCTTTGAATAGATTCTTCTGTCCGTTTTAGTAAATTGCTTTTCGCTTCCACTATCGATGTTTGATTCTTCCATAAGAGGGCTAGATGTTTGACGTTATCGCGAACCAGTGTGATGTCCTTTTCGTATTGTTCGGCGAAGCGGTCGTCGAGTACTCCAAACAAGGTGTTCGCAAGATATCCGACACCGTTGACGACACCGCGGCGGCTCCGGGCACGCGAGTTCATTTGATAATTTAGTAGTACTTTATTATTCCGATCCAGTTCGTTGTAGGCATGACGTAACTGTAATAGGATAAGCTCGCACTGGTACATCTCTTTCATTGTATGACACACACTCTCTAGATGTTCGTAATATTTATTGTAGGTCAAAGTACTTCCCCAATTGTCCATTGATCTCTAATAAGTTGCATTTTGGCTATCTTATCGAAGTAAAGTTTTTGATTTTCATTTAAGCTTGTATTGTTAAAGGCTTGTCCAGATGTTACGAAGGCAGCGAAATAAACAAGCATTATCGCCAATGTTGACAAGTTTAGTTTTGTTGTTTGTTTAGGTTTCTTACTTTCAGGTAGTTCTGGTTTTTCTGGTGGCGCCGTGTTTTCTTTCGCTTCATCTTCCAGAGGTAAGACAGATAACTTCACAACAGGTCTCTTTATTATGCCATTTTTTGTTTTTAGGGACACCACTCTCACTAGCTCATCGCTTCCAGGATGGACGTCCACAACTCTGCCCAGGGACCACTTCCCCGGCGGAAGGTTGTCTTCATGTATCACCACTATGTTTCCAATTGTTATGTTAGGTTTAGACTGTTTCCATTTTTGTCTTGCTGTCAGTTGACTTAGATACTCCGCTTTCCATTTCTTCCAGATGTCCTGCGTCGTCTTTTGTATAATGTTCCAGCGTGTACGAGCATCCTCTTTTGTTTCAATTACGGTAAGTCCAGGATTTCCGGAAAGAAAGTGAGCGGGCGTAAGAAAATCTAAATCTTCTATGTTTTCAGTTAGGGCGCACAAAGGCCGCGAGTTGAGGCAAGCTTCCACTTGGGCCAGAATGGTAGCATATTCCTCGAATGTTAGTTTCTGTTCACCAATAACTCTTCTCAAATGATGTTTAAGGCTTCTAACAGCTCGTTCCCATAAGCCACCGGCACTTGGCCACGATGCGGCGTTCCTATTCCACTCAATCTTCATATCAGCAAGGTCGGCGAGTAGGTTACTGTTAAAATTATTTCAAATTGTTCTTGTATGGCTCTGTTGGCTCCTACAAAATTAGTGCCGTTGTCACTGTATAGGAACCGCGGACATCCTCGTCTGGCGGCCATTCTCCTCAGGGCTGCCATAAATGCTGAGCTGGACAGATCCGTCACCAATTCCAGGTGTACGGCCTTAGTGACCATACAGACGAAAATAGCCACATAGCCCTTGAATGTTCTCGCAGATCTTCCCCTGTTAGCCTTTATTTCCACGAAACCCGTGTAGTCAACCCTACAATGCTGGAAAGCCTTTGCTGGATTGACCCGAGTTGCTGGTAGATCCGCCATGAGTTAATGTTGTTTTGTACCATCTACTTTGCGACAGGTGATACACTTCCGCAGTTCTTTTTTCACTGTATTGTTTCCTCCAGTAATCCAGTATTCCCGTCTTAATGTTGCTAGTGTAAGACGATGTCAACTCATGCGCCTGCCTGATTACGGGAGTTGTTAACTTAGTGTCTCTAGGTATTATCATGGGATGCTTCATTTCAAAGCTAATGTTGGCGTGAGCAAGTCGGCCTCCTACACGCAAAATGCCTTCTTTATCAAGAAAAGGGTTTAATTTAGTAGTTTACTGTTGGATTTTATATTTTTATGTTTGCGTGAGAGTTCAATATCCGTACCAAATTCCAATTCTTGTACATATTTCACAATTGTCAATTTAGCTTTGTTCAATTCTTGTAAAGTGATATAGTTAAGTAATTGTTTAAGCTGATATTATAGAACTATATTTATGTAGCAATGTATTTATAATGTTGTCGTTGAACTCTGTTTGAATCGTATTTGCTTGTTTTTGAAATTTAGCCTTCATTTCTAAATCTGTATGGTATTTATGTTGTTTTATGTGTTCGATGCTGTCTGCAGAGGCCCATGACGGTCCCTTCGACCATAGAGAATGTTCCTTTAGCTGGGAAACGTATAAACCTCTGCTAGCGGGGTCTGCCGGGTTCTCGTTCGACTTAACGTAACGCCAACAATCGGGAGGTATAATGTTACAAATTTTTTCGACTCGATTGGCCACAAAGGGCTTCCAGCGGGTCGGTTCTCCTTGGATCCAACCCAATACAACCATCGAGTCGGTCCAGCTGTAGACCTCTATTTGATGTTGATGTAAAGCTTGTTTAATTTTTTCTATTAACTTAGCGAGTAGTAGGGCGCCGCTAAGTTCCAATTTGGGTAGAGAAAGAGCCGGGACTAGTTTACTTTTTGCGGCAAGAATAACAGATGTGGGTTGACCCTTCACTTGTGCGTAAACTACGCAGGCGTATGCCTCCTCGGAAGCGTCGCAAAATCCTTGAAGAATAATGACGTCACCTGTGGTGCATG
Organism: Acrobasis suavella; assembly: GCA_943193695.1. Lineage (NCBI taxonomy): Eukaryota > Metazoa > Arthropoda > Insecta > Lepidoptera > Pyralidae > Acrobasis > Acrobasis suavella. The sequence goes on from OW971929.1 coordinate 14,659,860, forward strand.
ATATCCATCTAGGTATTTTAAATTCGTTTATCAAATGTATGTCAGCGGTAATTTTAGACCATTCTTTGTAAATATTATCTGGTACTTGGTCATCCCAGCGAAGATTCAAGCCCCATAACTTTTGAAATAAAAGTTTGAGTTTTGTTGAGATTGGCGTCAGCCATCCAAGCGGGTCAAATAGTTTTGATATTTCTGAAAGCAAGCTGAGTTTTGTTGGTATACTCTGTTGAGCTGATATTTTACATTGGAATGTAAATTCGTCGGTTGTTGAATTCCAGGCTAAGCCTAGTGTCTTTGTTGTATCTTCTGTTTTGAAATTGAAGACCGCGTCTTTACCGTTATTGACTTGTTGAATGTTTGAAAGGAGATCTTTGTTGTTGGAGGACCATTTTCTTAGAGTCATCCCGGCTGATTTGAGTAGACGATCTAGGTCGGCAATCAATTTCTTCCCCTGATTTATGGAATTTGAGCCATGGAGCACGTCATCCATATATAATGCTGACTCCAGCACCTGTGAAGCTTCAGGGAAATGTTCACGTTCGTCCGCTGCTAATCTCTTTAGCGTCATTATAGCTAAGAATGGTGCGCTTTTTGTTCCATATGAGACGGTGGTTAGCTTGTATGTTTGTAGAGGATGTTGTGGGGACTCACGCCAAATGATTTTTTGAAGGTTTTGATCTTGCTCATTTAATAATATTTGACGGAACATTTTAGCTAAATCTGAACAGAAAACGATTTTGTACTGGCGCCATTTTAATATTAATGTTTGCAGGTCTTGTTGAAGGTTGGGGCCGGTGTACATCAAGTCGTTCAAACTATACCCAGAAGATGTTTTAGCGGATGCGTTGAATACTACCCGGTACTTAGTGGTCGTGGACTCACTACGGTACACTCCATGATGAAGGAGATAGCATTCTAATATTGAGTTGTTGTTCTTGTTGTCTAGGGCCATATGATTTAATGTTTGATACTCCTGCATGAACTCCTTGTAATGTTTTGCTAATTGTTTTTGTCTTTCAAATTTTCTTTCTAGGTTGAAAAATTGAGCAATAGCCATTTGTTTCGAGGACTATTGAGTTGTTGTTCTTGTTGTCTAGGGCCATATGATTTAATGTTTGATACTCCTGCATGAACTCCTTGTAATGTTTTGCTAATTGTTTTTGTCTTTCAAATTTTCTTTCTAGGTTGAAAAATTGAGCAATAGCCATTTGTTTCGAGGACCCTAGTTTTTGTTCGATATCTTTTTTCAGGGGTAGTCGTACTTCGTAACGTCCGTCCTCCCTCCTAATTGTTGTTTTATTGTAAAAGTCAATACATTCTTGATATTCTTTAGATAAATTTGATTGTTCCGTAATTTCTTCTATGTCCCAGAATCTCTTAATGTCGTCCATAGAATTCAGGACTACGTTACAGTGATAAGTTTGCGCGTTACCACATAATAACCATCCCAGATGAGTTTGTTGGGCAACAGGCTGAGTCGAGTATTCACCCTTAATCAACCCACCTAATATGATCATAGAATAAATTTCGGCCCCGAGCAATAAATCGACTGGACGGCTTTTGAAAAATTCGGGATCGGCCAAATCAATGTTAGAAATATGATTCCAAGATGGTTTTTCAAATGTTTTATTTGGTAGATTTTTTATTAAGTCGTTCATTATGAGTACTTCCGTGTAGAATTGAAAATCGTTATATAATGATCTGCACTCAATGATTGCCGCTCCTTTGCTAGAGTTTTCCATATGTCCTACACCGAAAATAGTGCCTTTGCATTGCTTTCTTTTTAGACCTAATTGTTGTGCCGCTTTTTCGGTTATTAATGATAATTGAGAGCCTTGATCGATCAAAGCTCGGAAGGAATAGTATTGACCATCACTAGATTTGACATTCACCATCGCGGTAGCCAACAATGTTTGAGATAAATTATCTTGAGAAGCATGCGTGTTCGATGTTATGTTTTCAGAAGGTTTTCTTGAAGTCGGTGAACTCGATGAAGCAATCGGGGTCGATGCTTCGGCGAAAGCCTCGTGCAATATTGTACTATGCTGACTCGAACACTTGCGACATGTTTTTGTGGAAATGCATGGATTGCCATTGTGACTAAATAAGCAATTTGTACAAAGTTTTAATTTATTTACTGTTTTTAATTTTTGGTTAATTGGCATAAGTAAAAAGGTTTTGCAATTATAAATGCCGTGATTTTGAGAGCAAAGAGGACATTTAATGTCAGATGAAATGTGGAATGTTTTGGTAAATTGATTGTTAAGATGTTTTTGTTGAAAATTATTGTTATTGTTTCTTGTTTGAATTTGATTAGGTTGATAATTTTTAGTAGAGTTATGATAATTCCGTTGCGGATAAATGTTAGGTTTTTGTTGAGAATTTTCAGGTTTTAGTCGCGATGATTCCATGGCTGTAAACTTTCCCTCGAGATAATCTAAGAAATCTTTTAAAATAGGTAGCTCCCGGGGGTTCTTCAATGATTCAATGTAATCGGCGTGCGTAACGGAGTCCAATTTTTGAGATAGAAGATGTACTAATACAGGATCCCATGTTGTTATATCGACTTCAAGGTTCTTGATCGCGTTAAGGGACTCAATAGTCACATCGTGAAGTTTTTTGATCTGCCCCAGGGTTTGTTGTTGCATGTTAGGTAGGCCTAAAAGGGTACTCATGTGAGTAGTAAAGATGAGTTTCTTGTTGTTGTACCGATTGTTTAGGATCTCCCAACAGGTGTTATAATTTTCAGAGCTAATTGGTAGGTGATGGATCAGCCGCTCTGCTTCTCCACGAACCTTGCTTCTTAAAAATTGCATCTTTTGGGCGCTGGAAATAGAATTATTGTTATGTATCGCCTCACAAAATAAATTTTTAAATGGTACCCATTGAGTAAATTGGCCATGAAAAAATGGTATGTCGAGTTGTGGGGAAGATTTTTCGCGATGTGCCACTGACCACATTTTTGAGTTAATTTGCCTTTTCAACCTGTTGTACTGTCTTTCATGAAAATCAAATTTTATCTCGTAGTCAATAACTTCTTCGCCAGCTTCATTAATGATTTCCCAATGTTGTTTATCGACCACTGACCAACGAGACTGTAATGTTTTTAACGAATCTTCGAACTCCCATTTTTCTGTCATAGCTTCCAAGTCCAAATTTTCCATCGTCCGTTTAAAGGCCTTGAAATTTGTTTTTTGTTTGTGAAGCATATTGTCTAAAACCGTATTCCCGGTGGAGGTCTCTAATGTTGACAATTTGTGTTGATGTTCTTCTAAAATAATTTCTTTGGGCTGATAAAATGTTTTTCGAGGCTCCGCCACCGGAGTTACAGTCGGCGCAGTTTCCTTGCTGGTCCCTGCATTTTGTTCATCCTTTTCGCTTGAAAAAGACAGTTGTTTGATGTGTTGTTTGATGTAATTTCTTGCTTCTTGATAAAATTTCTCCGCTCGTTGATAGAAGTTGCTAGTAAAGTACGAGTAAGAAGACTTATTAGGTACGTCGTTCAGCTTAAGATGATTATTATGGAATTCTTTCCAATAGGTTTCAAAAGTTTCCAGACGTCGGTTGATGCTAGATGAAGTTTTACGAGCAGTAGGTTCCTTTTTGAAGTTGGAAAGGACCTTCTCCATCGCCGTAAGAAGTTCATATTGTGTATCAATAACGCTGTCGACGTTGTCCATGTTGGAAATAGGCAGTAGAGAAATGAAAGCAAAAATAAAAAGGAAAGATCTTACTTGTGTACAGCTGGAAGCGGCGCGGCGGCGCTGTGATTACCTATTCAGCTGGTGCACGGTAACCGGCAATGTCTATGATAAGGATATAATGTTTGTCCACCAAATGTCACTCACTAAGTTCAAACACAATGTTCACTGTTTAATGTTCGCTGGTTTTTCACCTCAATTCACGAATTTTATTACGCGCGCGAGGAGTAGTTCGAAGGACCATATGTTGGGGGTGCCTGAACTAGGGTGAGTTGTTAAACGTAAAGATAGATTAATTTGTTAATAAGCACTATATTTCAAAGATCGCAAATGTTACACGAAATGTTAATAAATGTTGATGTAAATGAAAATGTTATGAGCGCATCGTACGGCGGCGATTTTTGCACTAAATCGTTTTTGGGTCAAGCAAGCGCACCGATATGCGATGCGGCTGACGACACTGTTAGGTGTTGCTACACCGAACAGTACTGTCTAACATAAAGACTCGTGGACATATTGTTTTTGAATTCTTACATTACATAATATCGTATGTTTTTTGACTTATACTCATATTGTGACAACATAACTTTCATCGTCCTAGATCGCCAAGACAACATTGAAACAATTTATTCTGTAAGTACCATACAAATTAATCTATGGTAAAATTTCCAAATAAAAGCCATGCTTTTGGAGATCCTTATAAATCAATATTTGATAATATAGTCATTTTTAATAAAGTCTTTCAAGTCAAGAAATTCCCTTTAAAGCGTTATCAAAACAATTCAATAGGCAATATTTAAAAAAATGTTTCAAAACTTTTCGATGAACTTTACTAGGCAACGGGTCCTAAATAAGATCCATATTAAGAATTTCAATTTTTAGATTGGCCAGTAAAGATAGTTTTCCGATGGGCTATTGAACCAAAAAAAAACTCCATAATAATTATTAATTCAAATTGATATATGACTCAATTTAATTAATTAGCTAGGTATTTTATCAGTCGTTCATGGACCTTATTTGATATTATTTAACCAAGTCCTGCCAGTGCTCGGTATTAGGACTTAAAAATAATAAAAATAAATTCGTACAATATACTTAATCTTTTAAAACTATTCTTATAAAAATGTAAAAAAAAAGTTGCGGACACAATGTTGCTTTGTAGCTGTGCAACACAAACACAAGAAAAAAGAAAGTATTTAATTATACACTTAATTTCAGTCAGCACATGTTAGCAATCTACATTCAAAAAGTTGTGAACAGTATTTATTTAAAATAAAATATTTCAAAGGAATATTGTTTTGCTTTTACCCAAAGCATTCAAAATATTATAGGCAATATTTTAATAACTGAAACATGTCCACCGACCGCCTCTAACGTATAACACAGTTTTAATAACAAAATGGGCGTTTTGTACTGACAAATAATGGGTTGGTAGGAAGGTTTTTCACGACACTTGACTTTATTTTACGATTGAACAGCATGAAGATTTAGAATATATACCTTATTAGGAACCAGGTCTTTTATGTACTTATACAAAATCTTTATTTTGACTTCAAATGTTTAGTTTGTATTCCTATTAGATTTAATTGCTAATTTACGAAAATAGGAACAGAAAAACATAATTTAGATATGTACTTAGTTAAGAATATTATGCCAAAGTGGCTGTTACTGTCTGTAATAAATCACACTGCCTTTATTAATTTAATCACGAGTAATATTTTTGTTATCTCAAGTTCTCACAAAAACATCAGTATGTAAATGAATTTTAAGTAAGATAAAAAATATATACTCTATATTGCTTAGTCAGCAACGTATACAAGAAAAGGATGACCAAAAATATTTATTCATCAAACAAAAAAAAAAACTTCCTCTTGTATCTCCATAAGACGTGATTCTATGAGGCAATTAGTGGGCTTTACTGGGCTTGAGAGGTAAAAAAGACTAAAAAAGTATATATAACTGGATCCAAAATAACGTAGATGAAAAAAAAATTCAATGAAACTAGCAGCATCGATATTCTTTAAAAAAAAGTTATTAGGAATCATAAAAGACCCAGTTATGAAATATAAAGTATATTCGTAAATTTTCAACGATTAGGCTGGGGAGGTAGGTAGGGGAGGTAAAAATATAATGCCGATATTGGCCGACTACTATAATAGGGAAGATGCATTTTATTTTTCATTGTGCTCTGGAAAGAGTTCCTCAAAATAGGCACGTCCAAGAAAAAGTACCTTGCTAACCCAAAACCTCATTAAGATAAAAGTTACAAAGTCTTGTCCACCTTTGGACGGCGTCTCGGAGCGCCTTTGAAAAACCGGACAGGAGTGACGTCACTTATGTCGCATTTGTAGGCGTGATATAAGAACATTTGTTCGAGGGCTATGTCAAATATTGTGTTAACAGGATTGGCCTCATTTAAGTAAAGTAGCTTTAATTTTTTAAGAAAATCCTATGGTTATAATATTTTTAAATTTTTGTTTCGTTTATAACTGATTTTTTTAATCAACTAAAGAGTTTATGAATCGATAACAGATACGATATAATAATCGCCACAGTCTGTGAAGCCTGACCGACCTTTGACCATGACCTTTTTCGCACGTTCTTGTCGTACGTGATCCACTTTTCATCACCAGTTATCAATTTCTTCAAAAATGGTTCGGTCTCATTACGTCGTAATAAAGAATCACAAATGAGTATACGGTTTCTTTCAGAGAGCTCGTGAGGTACCCAAATATCGAGCTTTCTTGTGTACCCGTTTTTTTTTCAAATGCGCTGTTTTGTGGTCAATTCCCAGTTCTTCAGCTACGTCGTAACTACTGATATGCCGATCTTGCTCCACTTTTTCAAAAATAGCATCCATTTTAACCGTAACAGGGCGACCAGAGCGACGTTCATCTTTGACATTAAAATTTCCGGATTGAAAACGCTTAAACTAAATTTGTGCTACTCTCACTGAAACTGCACTAGGTTCATAAACATCGCAAATTTTTTTCGCGACTTGCGTTGCATTTTACCTTTTTGGTAGTAAAATTTTAAAATTTATCTATTTTCTTCATTAGATTCACTCATCTTGACGGTAAGAAAAACAAATGAAAATCACGCATTTTCCTAATTTGAATTTGGAATTATCTTCTTTCAAATTTAAACTTTTAAATGATTCCAAAACCAGCCAGGTACAAATAGTATAGCCAAAGTGGTTTTATTATAAGTTCATACATACTATATGCGAAAAGACTTTTTCCCCAACCTAATATAAAATCTCCAGAAAATATTAAAGCACTTTGTCTAACATGAAAACGCATCTTGTATTTTATGAACGATATTTCTTTATTAACTTATGTAGAAACAAACAAAAGGAATAGGAAGGAATTCCTATTGAAATAAGCCTCGCTGTAAAAAGCTAAAGGTGTAAATGTCATTAACGAGCTGACGTTTCTCTTCCATTCACCAAATCCTTCTTAAAATTTTGACAATGGTCTTAAAAATCCAGCTGCGTCATCGACGAAATTGGTCGTCAGCTCGAACAAACATGGCCGTTTATTTACATAATATTGTAAATTTATTGTGCGTTTCATATAAGAAATATAAAAATAGGGTCAAAAATTCTAACGTTGGTGATAAGAATTACGGAAGTTTTTGTAAGTGGACAACAGACTTGTTTCATCAAAAATACGACAGAGGTCCAACTGAATAAAATTCAAATCAAGACAACCCCGTATATTCATATATTGTCAAAGTCACATGTTTATCTAATATAAAACACAAAACAAATCATAGCGAGTTTTAGGTCTAGAATTAGTGCCATCTATTGATGAAATATTATATTATGTTGCAATGGGAAATTATACGATTAAACAGTAAGGTATAAAATCCGACTACCTCCTTACCTGTTACTGGGAGGAATTTGGTCCCAGGTCAATTGTTTATCTATTGTTTTATTTATAGGGACAGGTAAAGGGTTACCACAACTATTAAAAGTAAAAATTGTATTTTTTTTTATATAAAGAAGAAATAAAAAAATCATCGTGAGTGTTTTGGAACACTAGTTTGGAACGAAGTTACTTTCATAGTTTAACGGAAAAAAAATCCGCAAATAATCTTTACCTTTTTATTAATTTAATAATAAAAAGGCGTCGGGACGTGACAACCCCATCGCCCACTGGATTCTCAGTGCATCCCCTGCGTTGACTGACTGCACTGAGAATCCTATCCAGCTAGTGGCGAACTAATGGTGAGTGGCGACACCACGTAACGTACCCTACCTCCAGGGGGACCATACACACATGTGCTAACACACATAAACACAGTTACACACCCCCCGCCTCTGTCTTGCCTTAACTGGCTGACCAGAGTGGAGTCGCCAGAGCAGAACATACCTCCAGGGTAGAAGTGTATTGCACGTAATGGCGTAATAACAGGGAAAACCGCTTTCGGGGGTAAGCCCCTTGATGGTGAGACCGGAGCCGCACCTCTCGACGCCCTGGCCGCAGCTTCGTGGCTAGTTAGTGTGTCCACAGGCAGTGTAGCCAACGAGCATCAAGTCACCATCTATCCGGCTAAAATTGTTGTGAGAGATTTTTAGGTAGATGTCCATATCTCACTCCATAATCCAATTATCCGGTCCACTAACATCCCATCCACATATCCCAAACCAAGTAAGATTGTCCGTTAGTGCATCTCAATAGTACATTAAGTGATAAACCTCCATAGATGCAGCCATGTCACTTTTTAGATAAACAGGTACTAAAAGGCCTCTTTATGTTGGCTTAGGCCCCATTAACGCCTCAAAAGACCGGGTCCCCATGGACCCGTGACTGAAAAGCGTACCAACAAAATAATAACAGTTATGATAATGATTTTATACATTTCTTTAAACCCTTTTCAGGGGAATTAATGGTAAGTGATCAATTACACCCGAGATATTTAGGCGTACGAGCGAGCGAAGCGAGCGAGGCCACTTATAGTTTGAGGGTGTTATTGATCACTTACACTCGAGTTGAACACTCTTCTTTTCATCATAAAAGGGAGGAAATAATGAAAAACTGTTAAAACAGATTTGGTTATTGAAGAAGTATCTATATACTTAAAATTAGTTGAAAATGCCTTTGAAATCGGAAGTAATAAGTGTTGTATGACTGCCTTACCCCTTATTTTTACCGATTCAACCGTTAAATCCATTCTTGAATATATCTATGAAAGGTGTACCCTTGAATAGGTTTTGGCTGGAGAAAGATCTATGGATTATTGAATAAGATTGGGATGGACTGATGCTAAAATATTGCAATAGGAACGTCACCTGCCATAATCATGATTATTGACTGTTATAGGTAGGTGGTGGCTTGCCGCCCACTAGATGGGCCCCTCAAACGCGCCGATAATAGTTGTCGGCAAAGGAGCAACACCAGTGTAAACATGAAGAATAAGTACCATCTGTAAATCTATCTACACAACACATACCTTCAACTTCAAAATTAACAACGACCTCTACACTCTAATCTAGAGGCAAGTCTTTAAATCTTACATAAACCTACAGTCCTGCACGTCTCCATTAAACTTCGAAAAGTTGTTTCGAAAGACATGCCGTCCTGTGCCGCCGGAAAACGCCACAGCGGGCGTTCAAAGTGCTAATAAGTATATGACGGAACTACACAGGGCGGAGACAGTTCGCAGTATCTTATCTCCTTGCGTTCACATTAATATTCATAGGTTTAGTAAGTAGAACGTTGCTCGACAACGATTTTGTGAAATGTAAGGAAATTAGATCTTGCATCAAGAAAATTAAATTGAAACGTTAATTTTTACAATCATAGCCTACTCACTTTGAGGTTAAACTGTTTTTTTTTTATTACAAATCATTTCTAGGCATGCTGCGTAAGATTATTTTGAAATGTTTTATAATTAAAATGTAGTGTATCAAACGCTTTAAGTTATTATAGACATAAAGTTTTTACTATCAATAATTTAATTATTGTAATATTTATTTTATTGATCCGATTCTTGTAGTTTACCGTTAGGTATGCCAACATAAAGTTACGCTATTATTGCAATTTGAAATTTGCTACAGACAGCTTTGATAGTAAGCATTTTATATGGAAATTGACACACCTTTGACCCATAAAAATGTCAATCAAATGATTATCAAAGAAATAAAGATAAACCAGACTGTAATATATTTGAGGTCTTCATTTTCTACGGTTATTGCATCAGGGACACGTGCGTAATGCCTATTTAAATACGTAATCTCTTTAATGTGTGCTATAAGATTTTACGAGCTGGGTATTAAGTAAGTGTGTGAATATTTTAGGACAATTTTAGGCATGCTTTGTCGGCAAAAAAGTGGATAAAAGGAAAATTTACATTTTTATTTACAAATTTCATCTGAACAAATTTAAAGGCTCGGTTCGATCCATCGTCTGAAAATTAATAACCAATCCCACAGTAAGAACTGTTACATTTCTGTTTTCAAATTTCATTTAAACAAATTTAAAGGGTTCTGTTCGATCCACCGCGCCGCGCCGTCTGAAAATTAATTACCATCGCACAATAAGCATATGAAATAAGAATCATATTTTTTGTGAATATCTTAAACGGTTTACTCACGTATTGTAGTCGGGAGGCCGACAAGTTTCAATTAAACCAATTTGTGCTTTGTGTACAGGAAATTTAAGTCGCCGCTCCTGACACTCGCCCTGATGATAATCGTCTAAATTCATTTAAACAGGTCGGAGTTTCCGACTATACTACTTGAGTAAACCGAATAAATATTCATTATGAATTTATGTTACTTTCTGAGAAATCTCTGCGCAATAGAGAAAAATCATTTTTAATATGTCCCTACTCGTGTACCTAATCGTACCTCTCACAATTAATGGGCTTTTAAAACATTGTTAAAAAGAAATTTATTTAGCTTTTGCAAAGACAATTTTCTTTGTAAATTGTCTATACAGATGTTTTATCTGTTTTCTCGCTGTAGGTAAAATAAATATACCCGATGCAATTATAAAACTCTTGTTCATTTTATGTTGTTTGCTAAATATTGTTAGATACCATTTTACGTTGCAATGAAAATTGAAAGGAAATCAATCATAATAGCTTGTAGCGGGAGCGAGGTGATATGCTCGACCGCCACAAAGGGAAGATCTTCCCGCCAGGCATGTTGTTGCGCCTGGGGAACCGCGGCTCCAACGGTGTATCGTCGGAAGTTGTATATATGCAGCGAATCGGGCGAACTCTAAGATCGAGATGTAGGATACTGCTGGCGCCATCTCATATGCTTCTTGTGAACTATATCGTCGGTTGTCTCTTGATTGATTTCTTATTTTAGTTCCTCGTAGTGGCCGTAGAGTTCGCCACAAGCTATTCCTTTATTATAAACAACCTGGGTGATTTTTTTATAATTATATATACAAGAATTGCTTGTTTAAAGTATAGGATATATACCGACGTCGTATGGAAGCTTTCAGTAATACAAAACTCTATTTGGTATTAAATGGTGCAAAAAATTCGCTCGTGCGATTAACAGCTGCCTCAGAGCTTTAAATGTCATAAACAAGCGTCCAGGCGGCCATCAAAAATTTTCACTGGCCACTCGTGATGTTTTATTTCGATTGTTTAACGACAGTTCAGAACGCGAACATAAGCTTAATAACTTAATATTACAGAGCCGTGCATTCCAAACAGTCATCGAGACCTTGTCTACCCGGTCGATCGCTAGTATATGCCCATTTTTTATTTATTATAAAAACCATTATACCCTACAAGGCCGCCTACGCGCGCCGTATCGCTAACTGCGCGGGCGGCGTACCAAACCGTACTTGGTTTGATGTACGTATATTAAAAGAGCGCCGCGCCGCGCGCTGAAGACAAAAAAACGAGGCTGGCTCAATTTACACACTTGCATAAATAGTAATATGCGCGAATAGGCTTTTGCGCCTGTGTTTGTGTGAAGAACGTCCTTTATTGATATACCACACACGTAACAAATGCGCACACAAGCTAAAGTTGAGACTGACTCTCGGTTAGAATGTATGAATCAATCTTTTTATTTGTTCCTGTGATATCATGGAGCTCACGTCAAGAAACTCTATTCGCTGATTGTAGTATTAGCCAAAAGGGTTTGATGTTGTGCTATGCTTCCAAATTAGAAACGCATAATTCATATGAAGATTACATTTTTATGCGTTACACATTTTTATGCCATATTTTATTTCGTTCAGCCATATTCAATTAGTTTAGTCACTAAGTTTGTTTACAAATGCATAGTTACGAAAGTTTATTCAAAACATACCTATGTAACAGTGCAAAGTTTTCCTTGTGAATGTTGTGTAAAAAGCGATTGCTTGTGCAAACTGAATTGTGATTGTTTCTTATCAAAACCAATAAGTAATCATCACAAATGGCCACTTTGGTTGTTTGTTATGATTTTGGAACTTTAGATAGATAGAGACTGATCGATCAACGCACAGCTGAAACCGCAGGGTCTAGTCTAGAGACTCCAAATGTGGTACAGAGGTTTCTTATGAGGTCTAGGGGTGCACCAAGAAAGGATTTTTCAAATCTCACCTCCTAAAGGGTTGAAACGTGGCTCCGAAGTTAGTATGGAGAGACAAGATTAGTAAGACTATTTTATTTGAAACTTAAAGAAGTACTCCTGACGGTAAATGAGTAAGTGTGTATTTTAGGATTTTTCAAAATTCAACCCCTAAGAGGGTAAAATGGGGGTCCAAAGTTTGTATGGAGAAACAAGATTAGTTTGACCATTTCGAAGCGTTCCGTCGCTCTCTCTCGGTCTACCAAATGACGGGAACGGGAACGGGAAGGAAACGGGAGAGGGAGAGGGAGGTTCGCCGGGTCTTGTAGACCTTTAAATCCCTATGTTATACTTTGAAATGATATATTTTATAAGTATTCAAACATTTTAACATAATAATTTATATGTTATCACTACATTAATAACATAAAAAACCAATAAAAAATCCTATTAGAACCATTTTCGACTTCTATGAGGACAAAGTCCCGGGTTAAAGCTAATTAAATAATATTTCTGATGTACTTATCTGTCTACCTACCTGTATGACATATAAATATTCCTGTGTGATTTGTCCGTATATTTATTCTATTTTATTATATATTATTTATAAGCACAATATCGAAACGGGGGCCGTGCTTCAGTCTCTCCAGCGATGTCGTATTGACTATCGGTATATCGAAGTGTTGAAGTGCTTATACAGTAACGCCACTATGTCAGTCCGAGTACAGGAGCAGTGCCCGAGGGCTATTCCATTGCAAAGAGGTGTTAGACAGGGAGACGTTATTTCTCCGAAACTGTTCACCGTTGCACTGGAAGATGCCGTTAAGTTTCTGGACTGGGAAGGATTTGGCATCAACATCAATGGCGAGTATATCACTCACCTTAGATTTGCCGACGATATCGTTGTCATGGCAGAATCGATGTTAGACTTAAGTACTATGCTCGGAGACCTAAATCGAGTCTCCCAACAAGTGGGCTTTAAAATGAACATGGCAAAACGAAAGTAATGTCGAATGTTTGTGTTGGGAGCTCCACTCTCGAAGTTGTAGACCAGTATATCTACCTGGGTCAATTGATCCAGGCAAGAAGTTCCAGCTTGGAGGAAGAGGTCTGTCGACGAATCCGATTCGGCTGGGTAGCACTCGGGAAGCTACGCAATGTCTTCTCGTCCAAAATACCTTAGTGACTCAAGATAAAAGTGTTTAATCAATGTGTGTTGTGATGAAGCGTTTTCGGAGACTCGAACCCCTGGACGCTGTCATCAACATAAATTGAGTTAATCCCTGTTACCGCCCTGGTATGACAAGGGTCGAGACGTCTAATGAGGTAGCCTACCGGGAGGGATGTATTTAAAACCTATACTAACGGTAACAATTATTTATTTACAAGTTCTGCATTCAGAGCTTAACCTAGACTTAGCCTACACAGATTTACAGGTTGCCTATCTCTAGCCGCCTATACAATTCCAGAGAGCAAATACGGTACGTTACGGAACGTTTGTCTTGACACAGCTACGAACGAAAAGGCGCGCTATCTAAATGAGGATCGGGTAGGGGGTGTGTCAGCGCACTAAAAGAACGGGACGGAAAAAGTAACTCACCTACTTCTTCGGGTCGGACCTAACACAACGGATCACCGGATGCGAGGGGGTTGCACCGGTCAAATCACCCTGAGGGGATGCGGAACGGGATGCACACGGGGGTGCAATGTAAAGGGGTGCGCGGGACGGTAAACGGGTGGCAAGGTACGGATGGACCTGCCCAACGCTGCACGCACGCGGGTGCGTGGGCGTCGGGTTGCCACCCCTATCGTGTACTTACAGTAGGGTGGTGGCAAGGCGCTCGAGGGCGCTGGGTGCGGGGTGCGGGGTGCGGGGTGCGGAAGCCACACTCGGTAACGGTATCGCTGAGCGCGCGCGGGCACGTCGAGACGCCAACCCCCAACGTTGAGGACGAATAGGGGTTGGTGCGGCGCAAGAGATATTGGCCACCCGACGGGTCGCAGGGCAACAAAGGGTTGCTCTGGCGATCTACCCTGATCTACCCGCGGGACGCACAGGAGCACGTCGGCGTCGCGGCGCTCCCTCGCACGGGGGTGAGAGGGGGTGCCGCGGACGACCACAAACGGACGGGACAGGAGGGTAGTTCGGAAGGGTCCCGGACCGTACTTAGATATCTGATCCACGCGGCCATGGGGGTTAGAAGGGGAGGGGTTCGGGAACCCGGACCGTACTTAGATGACTGATCCAAGCGGCCGCGGGGGTTGGAAGGGGAGAGGGGAAGGGAAAACCTGATCGTACTTAGATATCCGATCCAAGCGACCCAGGCGGATACCCGAACGAGTATCGCCGTTTAACGGGCGCGCTCCGCTTTTTAAAGCCGGCCGCCAGCCGGCCGGCGTGGGGGAAACGAGTTCTGATTGGCTCGCTATTGTAAGTAGGTTTGTAAATGGCGCGCATCGATTGTAGCTGTGTGAGTAGTAGAATGTTCTGAAGTGCGATTTCTGAAACGCGGAGTCACCTAAACGAATGGTTTTCCCATACAAAAACCATACGTTTAGGTGACTCCGCGTTTCAGAAATCGCACTTCTGGAAGGTTCCTAAAGCGTATGTGTGCGGTGACGTCGGCTCGCCGATCGCTGCATCACAGTGTTACCAGTGATGACTTATGGCTCTGAAACGTGGTCCCTTACCTATGGGTCTCATAAGAAGGCTCAAGGTCGTTCAGCGCGCAATGGAAACGGCTATGCTCGGTGTTTTCCTACGTGATTAAATTAGAAATGAGGAAATTCGTAGGAGAACAAAAGTCACTGATATAGCCCATCTAATTAGTTCGTTGAAATGGCAGTGGGCGATGTGCGATGAGGCAAAAAGGTTCTCGTATGGCGACCACGTACTGGCTAGCGAAGCGTAGGACACCCACCCACAAGGTGGTCAGACGACCTGACCAAAGTCGCTGGAAAGCGCTGGATGCAGGCCGCTCTTGATCGGTCGTTTTGGAAATCTTTGGGAGAGACCTATGTCCAGCAGTGGACGTTATGCGGCTGAAATGATGATGATGACGATAAGTACAATGCACAGTGAAAATATGTAAAAGTTTTTAATATTTATTAATTCTTAATTTATATGATTACTTAGAGAAAACACGACAAATTATAATTTTATTCTGTAACCTTACTTAATATAATATTATAGAGGACTTCGCGCTCATTCATTTTCTACAATAAGGTAGCTTTGTGTTTCGTACAGTTCGGTAGTTAGATTAGTTAAATTAAACAGCTTGCGGTCTTTTTGCCAGAACAAAATTACTCATCTTTAACAATATTAGATTAATATTCGAAACAAAAAACCGACTTTAATTCAAGTGACAGTCAAAGAAAAGCTGACGCAAACAATTGTTTACTCAGTTATTTTGGTTTCAAACTAAACCACTGAACCAAATTTGATAACATTTCGACGGGCCGATCTGGAATAATATAATAATACAAACGAATTGTGAACCTCGGTTTGGAGTCGGTTGGTAAAAGGAGTTAGGTCAATTATAAATGGTCAATGTACCGACATTTGTTTAATTTTCATGAAATTTCACTTTTATATTGAGATTCAGAAATGTGTTTCGTCAGTGTTTTGATGGCCTTAACCTATCATATTCAAAAGGAGTTAAAATCTTGGAAAATTACACATGCATTCAAAATTTCAGTAGGTATCGAGAAGTTGCCATTTGTCTGTCATTAGATTTATGTTTTATTTATAACAAACACCTTATCATTAGCTTTATTAGACAAAGAGACATTATAGAGATATTATAAACTAGGCGACTCGAACGCGAGTTCGACTTAGAGATAGGTGATGGATTTTTGCCATTTCTGCCCAAACGATTTAAATCGGGCAGAAATGACTTAAATCGGGAATCGGAAATGGATTTTTGCCCATTTCGGCGGACATAAATGAAAATTTACTGTAAATTAGTTTTTTGTTTACAAAAACTCAATCTGAAAATATAAAGGCGAAACAAAAGGAAAGGTTTTGTTTTTACACACACGGGGTCGTGGCTCGTAGGTCATAGTTTGATATTTTTTGTATGAAGTTCATTGATAGCTTTAGTTAAGTACAATTGTTCGATTCTGTGAATGACCAACCATCAACTTACCTACAGTTACAGTCTGTCCGCTACAGGATAGGCCGTGTCAGTTTTAGTATCAGTGTCATAAAGTACATACACTGAGATACAATGCGAGACACGTAAGTTGAACAAAAACGGCGGACTTCAAAGCATTTTTGTACAAAATCCCGGCACGTAAATTGAACCAAAATGACGGTCGACGGCGCCTACTAATGCACCGGCGACCGCCACGCCGCATGGTTTCCGGCAAAGTAAAATTGGACCACTCCAAGTCTTCCCGTGGATGTCGTAGAAGGCGACTTAGGGAATACAAGCTAAACAAAGCTTATAAATATCAATGAGACCTCTCCAACCCGTCTGGCCAGCGTAGAGAGTGTAGGCTAACTCCTCTGGCTGTTCTGGCCAAGTATGGCTCTGGTATTATAGAGAGGGTCGTGCAGTGGAGACAAAAATACCTGATAATGATGATGATGATGATGACCGCCATCGCCATTTGGGTTCAATTTAAGTGCCGGGATTTTGTACAAAAATGCTTAGAAGTCCGCAATTTTTGTTTAACTTACTTGTGTCGCATTGTACTTTAATTGAATACTAGGTATTTCGTTAATGGATATCTCTTTCTCTCTCTTAGAAGGCGTTATCATGCCGAGCTGTACACGAGAGGGTGCACTTTAGATAAAAGACTTTCAGTGGTCCGACTTTTTACACACTCAGAGAAACGGAGTACTCGAGTGCAAGCAAAGCAGTGCAAGTGGAAAGAACCGTGGTGTGATCTTGTAATGTCACCCCCTCCCGTGCTGCGGATAAACAAGGCAGAAGGTGCCTTTCCAAGCCTTCGCCCCTTGTGGCGGTCCAGACACCTCTCCTAAAGAGTGAAACTAAAAATATGTAATACCAACGTGAAATCGGTGATGCTTTATAGGAGTGAGACTTGGAAGGTACTGAAAGACCTGATTTATCAACTGCAGGTCTTCGTTAACTGATGCCTGCGCTACATAATGGGTTTTTTTTGGCCGGACACAATTATCTCGAACGAGGACTTTTGGAATTTTTGCGAGCAAGATCCATTTGACGTACAAATCCGTAGACGCAAGTGGAGCTCAATCGGTCATCCCTGATGGTTCCTTGAGGGTTCCTTGATTGCAACCCACAGGGAAGAAGTACCTAAGCGTAGCCACCCCAAACAAACTTTATGCCGTACCGTCATCTCGGAAACTAAGCAGCTTGGAATATCCTGGAGCCAAATCAAGAGCGCAGTGGTTGACAGATCAAATTGACGACGTGTTGTGTGTGCCCTTTGCCCCGACAGGGGTATGTCCACCTTCGTAAACGAAGAAAGATCCCTACAGACAAATATTTTAACCTAACTATTTTTCCTGTTTTCATCATTTTATAATCCCCACATGAGGTTTCCTGTACAAACACTTAAATTAAGTTCGTATTGAACCTTGCCGTAGCTTTTGTTACCGATTACGCACACGAATGTAAGAACAAAACTGAATTTAATTTCCGCCCGACCTTTATTAAAAATGCCCGGCATTTATTGGGCAGAAATGGATTTTAATCCAGCGGTGGATTTAAATCCGGGCGTTTACCCATCACTAGTTCGACTGCTCAACTCGTCATTTTCTTTGTTAATAAAGCTTCACTTGGTGCACAACCTGAGTCGCACAACGAGCGTGTAAGGTGATAGATAGATAATTATTTCATATAAAAAAGACACACATAACTGCACTCACATTATATAGGTATAAGATGGTACTTATTGCTGTACTCCTCCGCGCTTAAAAAGGCACAAAAAGATATTGTTCCCTGTTGTTGATGGGTGTATACCAAGCCGAATCTATAAGGGTAAAAAATACAACGAAATGCTTAGAGGATAGATAGGTAGCGCGCTTCCGTTTTAGTCAGGGTCAGTGACAAATTATAAGCTACTCGTATGTCAAACGTCGCACGCAAAGTGACACTAACAAAAACGACAATTCTTTTTCCCGTTTCTTCACGCGAATATCGGAAACTACTGGATTGATTTTAATGCGATTTCACTAACATATAGAACCTTTCCGGAAAGTTTAACATGTGTAACACATACACGGGCAAAGCCCGGGCGGGCTGCTAGTTTAGAATAAAAAGCATGTACTGTAGCACTATGCACATGTGTCTTATTATTGTCATATGTTGATATCCTTTCAACTTTGAAAGGTAGATTCATGCTTAAAGAGTTAAAGCATTATTCATAGCGGTACCGTATTTGTATTCCAATTGATTGATCTTTAACCTTTATTCAGACCCTTTCTAAGATTATTTTGTGGCTAATTTGTACTGACTTTTGTATTGCTGGTTAATACTTGAGTTTGGATGTTTCTTACTGAATCTCGTTATTAAACTATTTTATTTTGATTGGAATGAAATGAAGCATGTGGATATATTGAACAATTTTCTCCAATTAACTTAGGTATTTTGAAATAAGAAGTACTTAGGTGTTATAATAGCCCACCGGTCTGATAATATTGTTTTCACCCTTTTTATACCAATTCGTTACGGATAGTTTTTCCGAATGATAGAAATTAATTTAATATATTTTTAATTTAAATCGGGGCTAATATAAATAAACTGAATGGGGAACAACATTCGACAATATATTTCCAGCAAGATCAGTAAACTAACGATCCGACACTGCAATTTATGCAAACAAGTTGACCTAGGTACAATAACGTAAACTCAGGGAAACAGATTTAGGCGACGTAATTTTACACAGACTTTATCGACACTGAGCTCTCGTTATCTGTATCGGAATTCTGGGATCGGAATAAGCATTAAGTATGAAATATGTAGGTAAGATGTATTCCTTTACATTTTGGGTGGATAAAATCCATCGTAAAGATATATCAACGAAAGTGGGAAGCTCTGGAATTACAGATAAATCTAGAACCAAGCGGCCTTAGTATGGTGTTTTAACTAACAGGTCTTTACATTTCTTTCCTCTGTAAAAATTTACATGAAAAGATAAAATTCATGAATGGACACGTAGTGAAATGAGTTGTAGTAAAATGAAACACACGCAGGCAGTTTTTAACAGTGTTCCTAATGTCTGCTAAGTAAATATAATAATTTTAAATTTAAACATGCGTTTTGTAAAACAATCACGTAAGATAAAATAATTATATAAATACGTAATAATTCCCAGAAATAATATTGCAATCAAAGAGTATTAAAAATTACTAAAATGAAATGTTATTAAAATTAATGTGCAACGGAACGTTTCAACTCATGTCGTACACACATCGTACATAAAGAAATAACAGCCGCCGAAGGAGTACGCACTCAACGCTGCCAAAGTGGTTATTGGATTCATCAAAAGATATCGCTATACTTATTTATGTAATTGAATATTTTTTTAAGTTTGTAAACTTCAGTAATACTTTGTTTGAAGATGTCTGCTTACATTTAAAGATGTTAATATACATTTTATATTAATTCAATAGAATAACTGTTTGAAATATGATTGAAACTGGTTTAAGTGAGTCATAAATGGGTCTAGCAAATCGACGACAAATTTACACGATTTTACGTTGCCAACCGTCGAAATGTCTACTTTGACCTGTTCAAACTATGCTCGCCCCGGTGTTAGGCATGAGATAAAATACGTTTTATTAATGAAAGTTATTTAGTCGCTCAATTTTGGCTATGTTTTTTGCAATAAATTACGCGAACTGCGACAAATAACAAGGATAAAAATTGGCCGCTGTTACCATGCTTGCCACGTAGGACTCAAAGGTACATAGTAACTTACAAAGACACGTAGCTAACTTGAGCGTCTACATACAATATACCGCACTTGTGTATATATATTTTTCAGGAACGCTTTCGATATTTTCAAATATACGTTAATGAAAAAAACTTACCTTCCATTTAAAAGTGGACAACTCTGACGTTCACGTTGCTACTTGAGGGTATTAAATTGATATCTCTTTTTTATAATTATTTTATAATTATACTCCTAGTTACTGAGTGACGTAATCAATTAGGTGTCTATATTAAACTTCCTTGCTGGTCTGAGAGAAGAAAGAAGCTTTTCTAGCCAAAAAATTCCCAAAAACAGCCACTTTTGGCTTATGTGCGTAGGAAAGCTACACGTTCTCACTTTAAACGGTAAACAGTAGTTCATAAAATAGTTTAAAGGGTTATCTAGAGTCTAACCGAGACAAAATTTTAAATGATATCTTCGTTTTCATCAAGTTATTTAATTCAAATGAGGGCATCATTGAACCCCGGAGAATTTAGGCAGCCTCTTAAATGTACTTGCTGTTTCTCTTTTTGCGTAGATCGTCAAAGCCGATCGAGGGAATGGGCACCCACCGCACCACCGTGGCATTTGGGTCTTGCGGCCCTGGACTCTGTCTGCTTGGATGCCGCAGGACCCAAAATGCTATGTCTGCCCCTAAATAAAGATAAAGACGTGCTTGTATGTATGTGTATCTGAAAAAAGTGTAAGTAGATTAAGCTCACACTATGCCCATGAATAAATCTTCGTTTCACTACCGAACAAACTAGTATTCTAGTTTAATGTAGGATTGGTGAGTCATGCATAAATATTTTTTGCCTAAATTCTAAACCTCAAAGTAAATAAATATCTGAGATTTGTTCGTTCGTTTTTCCCAGCAGTACGTTTATATCATAATAAAGTTTATTTCCTCTTCCGACGATTTTACACCCGCCTGATTTTCATTATAACTAATATAATAGCGATTTAAAAGTCTTTCAAATAATACTGGACGGTCCGGTAAACGCCACTTTTCAGCCTTATTTTTCTTCATAAAATTTCCATTAGTTTTCACAGAAAAATATAAATCTTAAAATATCATTAAAACCTGACCCTGAAATAAATTCATAATATTTATTAACATTTAAAAACTAATCTACACACGTTTAAAAATAACAGAAGCCATAAATCTGCGGTCACGTTTTGCCTGCAGATTTTTTAGGTACATCCTGAATTTCAAATGGCTGTTTACATCTGGAGCTTGTTCTGTTTTTGTTTTGTTATTTGTGTGTGTAAGTGACCAACATTGTTGTCGGATTTTCCAGACTGCCTAAAAGCCGAGACCAAATGCTTATACGTGCTTTCTAAAGCACGGAGGAGCCGTCGAGAAATTTTTATACCCATCGAAGTGCGGAACACGCCCGATGTCGCTTTACTTGCGAATGGACTAATTACGGGCCGGCCAACGAGCTCCTAAAAGCCTGCTCTAAAAAGATTAAGTAGTTCTTCTTTGTATAAAGAAGAAATAAAAAATTACCGGCCAAGTGCGAATCGGACTCGCACACAAAGGGTTCCGTACCATTATCTTTAAAAATCACGTTTCTTGTATGGGAGCTCCTCTTAAATATTATCCCCAAAATTCATAAAAAATAACAATTGTTTGCTAAACCTATTTTAGTTAAAACATGTTTTGTCCATTTTTCCCTTTTGAATTTTTGACATTGAAAGAACGAGACAAAACACATTTTAACTAAAAGAGCTTTAGCAAACGTTTGATATTGCCGTTTTGTATGAAAAAATTTAAACGAATTTTTTCATGTATAAATTTGTAATAATCGAAGTATTCACCCATGCAATCAACACCTTTGCCAACGCAGTGGCAGTTTATTGATGCCCTTCTTAAAGAAATCAGCTGGAGGGGAGGCAACAAATTCTTCAAAGGCATTTTGTACTGCCTCTCTGGTATTGAATTTTTTCCCGCCAAGTAGTTATCCAAATTCTGGAAAAAGTAGTAGTCTGTAGGCGCAAGGTCTGGTGAGTAGGGCGGATGACGGAGAGCTTCCAACCCCAGTTCTTGCAACTTGGACACCGTCTGCTGTGCAGTATGAGGTCGCGCGTTGTCGTGCAGGAGCAGCGGAGAGGAGCGATTGTCCAATGCTGGTTGGAGATGTGCCAGCTTTTCCATCATTGTGTTCAGTTCTTCACAGTATACATCTGCAGTAATGCTCACCCCGTTTGGTAGGAAGCTGTGATAAATCATACCGGCGCTAGACCACCAAACAGTGACAATCACTTTTCTAGGGGTAAGTTTTCGTTTAGGGCATTGTTTAGGTGCTGAACCAGGATCCAACCAACTTGCTGAGCGCTTGCGGTTATCAAACAGAATCCATTTTTCATCGCAGGTTACAATGCGGTTCAAAGTTCCTTTGTGTGTCTGTGCAAGGCACGTATCATTGAGTTCGTGGGGCACCCATTTGTCAAGCTTTTTTACCTTGCCAATTTTACGCAAATGGACCAATATTGTTTTGACGCTAACGTCGAAAGCTGCTGCTAATTCAGCCGTAGATTGTGTATCATCAGCTTCCACAATCGCCTTTAATTCGTCATTGTCGACCAAAGTCTTCGGACGACCGCGAGGTTCATTTTTCAGGTCAAAATTTCCGGAAGCAAGCAAACCAATAACAGGTGGTGCGTTGGTTTGTAGTGTTAGCTCCGTAAACGTCTCGTTGATGTTGCGTGCCGCTTGTGCCGCGTTGCTGCCACGACAGTACTCATATTCCATAATTACTCGAATTTTTAACGTATCCATGATGACGAAAAAGATTGAAATGCGATGAAAATGTAACACTAATCAATAAACAAATGACTACTTTTGGAAAAAGAATTCCATGTTTTAATAAAATTAATTTGAAATTAGAATTCTTAGCCAAACAAAAATTATTTTGATTTGAAATGGCCAGTACTGCAGAGCGGCAATTTCATAGGTAAAGACCTACTATTTACTTTATTCTGTTTTTAGTATTTTTTGTTGTAGCGGCAACAGAAAAAAACTCAACTGTCTAGCTTACGTTTCATGTAATACAGCCTGGTTACAGACAAATACACGGACGGACTGACAGCGGAGTCTTTGTAATAGGGTCCTGTTTTTAACTTTCGGGTACGGAACCCTTAAAAGAAAATACAATAATAGAATATACTGTGTATCAATACGATATTTATACAAAGAAAGAAGAGTATTCGAGTGGTTCTCTAAGTGAGAAACGCGCCGCAAAAGCTAGTATATTGCAATTATACACCTATTTGCAATTAGAATGTTGAATGTGTAGGTCTTGTATCTGTTAATTAATTACTTGCTATGTACATATTATCACGTCTTTATCCCTAATGGGACAGACAGAGCAGTTTGGGTCTGGGCTCTAAGGACGCAGAGCCCAGGGCCTAAGACTCAAAGCCACATATTATTGGATGAAACTGAACAGATTATGCTAAAATCCCCGACATTAGCATAATCTGTTTAGCCTTTTTGATGGAACAAACACTGGCAAATTGTAGATACAACACCGGGTGTCGTAAGATGGATTAAAAGTATTAAAACATAACAAGGTAGATTAAAGCCTGGTATCCACTTGGAAACATCTGGCGACATCACAGAGGCGACATGTTGCTCAACATGTTATAAGATGGCGCGGAACTTTTTTAAGCAACATTCTACGGGACATCTACACGCATGATAAGTCGTCGACGGCATGTCGGCAGAGGTACTAGACTTGATTTTAGCGGCAGGGGGCAGGGGTTAATATTATATAATATAAGATCCCTTCCTTAGATTATCTTGATCGACTTTTAAGATTTATCTGCGAAAAAATTATTTAAATTGCTCAATGAACATAATATCCCCAACTTGGTTAATGAAAGCGAATCTCTGGCTACTTCTTTAATTAGTTGCCGTAATTATAGTATCAGACTTACTGACCTACTGCACACTCAAATCGACAGCTGTGTGTTGTTCCGTGTGTGGAATGGCAACACTTTTACATATTTATCAAATTATCTAAAAACATTTGACATATTTTGTCGAAATCAACAATTTAACGTGCCTTATCAGAGTTATCAGATTTGTCAATTTTTCTAAAAACATTTGATATGGTTGGAATAAACGACTTATTATGTCTTCTAAGCAGCAAGGAGCTCAAGATCATTTTATTATCCTTATTAATCCAAGTGTGTATACGCCTACGAGTATATACAATATGTAACAAAAACCTTGTCTGACCCTTGTAGGAGCAACTCAGAATGTCAATATGAACAACTTTTCCTATGAGACCAATGCTTGAAACTCGAAGAAAAAATCGTCATTTTCATACAAATTGCCGGACCGGCCGAATACTTTCGCGTTTTTTTTTCGAGCTTCAAGCGTTGGTCTTATATGAAAAGTTATTCATATTGACGGTCTAAGTTGCTCCTACAAGGATCGGACAGGGTTTTTGTTACATATTGTATATAGGTATGTAAGTACAATATTAACAACAAGTAGATACGCATTTCAAGGAGATTCGTTCATAGTCTCTGAAATGTGAAATACGAGTATGATGTTACAAATGGATATAAGCGGCGTCGTGAATGTTCTTTTGTTACCAATTTGGTACGTATAAAAGAGTCACTTTATAATAATCACTCTCACTTCATTTCGACAGGAAATCACGGTAAAATGTATGAAGCCACAGTATTATGCATACAGTGAGCAAAGTTAATTTGTGGAAATTGTTTATTCCAATCTTTTTCTGCTTAAACCAAGGTTAAAATGATTATTGTATAGATAAGTAGATATAATGTAATTGTATATTATACGTGTTACGGAAAGGGGGTATCAACCCGAAAGGAAGTAAACATACTAATCACTGTGAACAACTTTTACAATGGGACCATCCCTTAAATCGTAAAAAAGAATCTGCAGCTCCATACATTTTGGCAACTACGGGCACTCCATCGGCTCCAACAGCTTTCCGATCCTTCATGCAGTGAAGAGGTGAGTGGACTTTCTCAGGCGTTATAGGTGGCACTAGTCATTGATTTGGAGGGAGGTCCGGTGGCTGCACCTCTTTATGCTGCTTATCGTGAAAATATGAGTGCCATCTCTCCTTCACCGCGAGGTCTTTGCACAGAAGGTTGCCGTTAGGGTCTTTAACACAGCGATACTTGGAGATATCCTGTGCCGCTGTGTCGATGGGTTTCGGCGCATTTATAACCGATCACTGTTGCGAACTTGATTTCAGTTCAGTGGGCTTGCCAGCAGGGTTCACGAATTGATCCATGACAAGAAGATGGTATTGTGCAGTGAGACTGCGTCTTGCATTTTTCGATTCCATTGATAGCACCACATCCCCTTCTGTTTTTTTTTTCTTGAATTTTGGCATATATGTGTTTGAGAAAATAAGACAAAAATATTTGACGTATGATTGAAAGTAAGATTGACAAACCAAAAAGCCGTAAGAGCATAGAATTATAACATGATAAAACGATGGAAGTTTATCAAGTTTGGGCTTATGTATTTCATTCGTTTTAATTAGTCCTTAGGCCTTACAATAAAAACTTCTACAAAAAAATTGAATTTACCAAAAAACTCATTTACATTTTTGATTAAATTTTTCGTAAAAAATATTAATACAAAATCTCATTTCTGTTGAGTCGCAACGACACTGTATCTCAATAATTTGAAACTTGTTAGAAAATGAAGGAAAAATTATTATGGAACAACTAGCGAGTTTGTTAGCTCATTTGTAATGAGAAGTCTCAAAAGGACTCACCTCGGATCTAGTTGGTAACACAACAATAGACTTAAAATAAACCTAACATCTAACAACTCGCTAGCTGTCATTTAACTTTAATTGCAAAGAGCAAAAATATATATTTTAAGCTACTGTATAGCTTTTATCGCGGGCTTTGAGCGCGGCGACCGAATCAAGAACTTCCGTAACGAAAATAAAACCTTACACCCCCCACTCCGCCTAAACGTTTCTCGGCAACCGGCGACCGGCCAAGCAACGCGGCGTTGAAAGGCGTGCATCGTTACAAAAAGTGTAACTTGAATTAATATCAAAGAAAAAAATACTGCTATAATAATAAAAATAAATAAATAATTATAATTGCATAAGTTGATCAAAAATGCTATGCAATAAATAGCTTTGCCGCGGCAGTCCCCGAGTGCAACTTTCTTTTTTATTGATTTAAGATAATTCGAGAAGCGTGTGTTGCTCTTTGGATTCAATCAACTAAGACTTAAAGCCTAGTCTAGGTAAATAGTGATTCAATTCACTGGATAGTAACTTCAGCCCCAGCTTTGATTCAATAGACGTAATAGACATCCTTTGTTGTTCCTCAATAGAAAATTCTAGGCGTTCTAGGGGACGTTTATAAGGTTTTGTTTTCAAATAACGTGAGAAGTGTGCTTGTAAATTGTTGAGGCAAATATTCATTAATTTATGTAAACACTGTGTTTCTTTGTCACAATTTTATTGTACTAAAAACTATGTACTTAGACACATATTAAATACTAAATTCACTGATTACATACAAAACACACTAATACCACCATATATTTTACACTGCAAGCGGTGTAAAATATAGTATTATCTAATTGAATTTTATCCCACTGCAGGGTGAAAAGTATTTTTTTTATATCTAGGTCTACCAGTA
The DNA here is from genome assembly GCA_943193695.1 of Acrobasis suavella. NCBI lineage: Eukaryota > Metazoa > Arthropoda > Insecta > Lepidoptera > Pyralidae > Acrobasis > Acrobasis suavella. The sequence goes on from OW971929.1 coordinate 14,686,668, forward strand.
ACAGAGCATGTATGTTATAGCATTGTTACTTGTCATAGGTGCTGTACACAAGAATAGCTGTCGGTCTGTGGCAGAGCTCCAATAGCCTCCAGCAGCTGGGACGGGTTCAGTGCTGCGCAACGCAGTGTCCTCGGGTAGAGAAGACGACTCCTTCTAGCTTCGAGCCACAGCGGACGTTCATCGGCACTACAGAGGCAAAGGTTCGATGTTTATACCCTTACTTAGCTACACAAAAGCATAGCTGTCGGTCCGTGGTAGAGCTCCAACAGCCTCCACCAGCTGGGATAGGTGCAGTCCTACGCCACGCAGTGTCGTTGGAAATACCAATGTCACTATAAAAAGATATTTCATCCTCATCATCATTTCAACCGTATAAAATATTTAAAATTGGACATCAAGTTTACTTAATAATACTATTTGAGTTATAAGAATGTTTGCAACTTAAGTAATACAATAAACTACAAATCATTTAACTTGTCACTTAAATTATGTTAAAATAAAATCCGCTAGTCTCTAAAGGCTGCTGCGCTAGTTTTTTAACATACATTGTTCATGAACATTGTTTGTTAAAAACAATTAACGTCAGCTGCGACTTTCACGCATGTTCAGTAAACAGAGTTTTCTAACAAAGCTTCACATTTGAAATAATGAGCTTTAATTTTTATTAGTAAATGCATCCCAAATCTCAAATCACGTATTAACATGATTAACAACAGTGATTTATCTGAATTCCACTCCGCCACACAACCACTTTCAATTATTCCGAGCGAAATGTCTTGCTGCTTCAAAATCTAACATAAAATGACAGATTCCCCCCAGGCCCCCACGCAAATGCACGCGGGCGATGTTATCCACACACAAACTCCGGTAAACACGTTTAGGTGTTTTGAACGAACAAAACATTTTGGCCACACCCCTTACGAATGAAATTTCATGTTTTCTAACAATGTTATGTTCAAAAACGGTGACTGCGGAACCAGCTTAATTTTACTTGTATATTCTATCTTTGGTTTTAAACAAGTCAAATCAGATAACTTCTTTTTTCTAAACGTCAAAACAAACATTTTTAGTGGGTTTGTATAAAATACTCTAATAGCGCCCTTAGCTATTATCAGTTTCTGTTGTTTTTTCTTTTTCTGTATTTAATTAAATCAATCTAAAATCACGTTGGAAATAGATAGATCAATGACAAGTGACATTATTTTGTGACACATAGTAAATAATAGGTTGGGGAAAAAGTCTTTTCGCATTTTATATGAAAATTCAAAACATTTTTAATATAGTTTATTTACATTTAGCTAAAGTATGTAGGTACCATTTTGTTCGATAACTTTTTGCCATCTTATAGGTAGGGATATGATCCCATTGCTATAGAAATTTTGGGGCTTCTGATCAAAAAACTGCGTCAAGTAGTTTTGGCAGTCCTCTCGTGATGTTAACCTGACACTGCCTAAAGAATACTGAAGAGACCGAAACAGGTGGAAATCTGAAGGTGCCAGATCAGAACTATACGGCGGATGCATTACCACCTCCCAGCCAAACTCTCTTAATTTTTGCTGAGTGGTTAAAGATGTGTGAGGTCTAGCGTTATCATGATGAAAAACCACACCCCTTCTGTTGATTAATTCTGGCTGCTTTCTCTCAACTTCTTGCTTTAATCTTATCAGTTGTTCGCAGTAGAGTTCTGAATCGATGGTCCTGCCTGGTGGTAACAGCTCATAATGAATAATGCCCTTCCAATCCCACCACACCCACAGCATCACCTTGTTGCGAGTTAACCCGGGTTTCGCCACAATCTGTGAAGCCTGACCGGCCTTTGACCATGAACTTTTTCGCACGTTCTTGTCGTACGTGATCCACTTTTTATCACAAGTTATCAATTTCTTCAAAAATGGTTCGGTCTCATTACGTTGTAATAAAGAATCACAAATAAGTACACGGTTCATTAGGTTTCTTTCAGAGAGCTCGTGAGGTACCCAAATATCGAGCTTTTTTGTGTACCCATTTTTTTTCAAATGCGCCAAAACTGTTTTGTGGTCAATTCCCAGTTCTTCAGCTACGTCGTAACTATTGATCTTGCTCCACTTTTTCAAAAATAGCATCCATTTAATCCGTAACAGGGCGACTAGAGCGACGTGCATATTTGGCATCAAAATTTCCGGATTGAAAACGCTTAAACCAAATTTGTGCTACTCACACAGACACTGCACTAGGTCCATAAACATCGCAAAAATTTTTTTCGCGGCTTGCGTTGCATTTTTACCTTTTTGGTAGTAAAATTTTAAAATGTATCTAATTTCTTCATTAGATTCACTCATCTTGACGGTAAGAAAAACAAATGAAAATCACGCATTTTCCTAATTTGAATTTGGAATTATCTTCTTTAAAATTTAAACTTTTAAATGATACCAAAACCAGCTTGGTACAAATAGTATAGCCAAAGTGGTTTTATTACAAGTTCATACATACTATATGCAAAAAGACTTTTTCCCCAACCTAACACTTATTTTTGACCCAGGACGTTACCCATGACTATAAGCAAATTTCCGAAACGCAACGTAATTAGCGGAACGAAACGTGATGACACCGTGCACTGTCAAACGTATTTTTCTAAGTTATCTGTGCTGTGCTGTCAGAAATTAAAAATACTAGACTAGGCAAATTTGGTTGGACTGCCAACAAGTCGTTTGTGTGATTCTTAGGGGTTGTATTCATTGTTTCGCTAAATTATTTGATCATTATTTGCTGAAAGCCTACCACTACCTGGTAAAAAAAGATTCGCTGAAATGACTGAAAGCGGTTTTATCAAAGCAATAATATTTTGCAATAAAGTGTCAGTGTAGTGTGGTGCCATTTTTCAAACGCGGAGGCCCACAATTAACCATTTGTTATGCGACCCCGGGTTTCAAAGATGGCCCTTTTAGACGGTGTCGTCACAGAAAATGGCGGCGTTAACACCGCGTTTCAGTCGTTCGAAAATGATAGTGGTTTTTAATTATTTTTTAAACTTATTTAATAACTAGCTGATGCCCGCGACTTCATTTGCGTGGACTTTATGACTCCGGCGTATTAATATAAATACAAACTAATGAGAGATAGAGAGAGAGAGAGAGTGTCTCAGCAGACTATGCCGAAGTCAGTAGCGGCTAAGGTTCAGTGTCTAAAGATCGGTGGGGATGACACACTAATTAAGCTGAAGTTCAGCCGCTGAAGTTCGGTGGAAACGCCGGACAGAAGTGATGTGCCGATATGAGAATTTACTCTGTATCTTTGGCGCGTCTGCGGTGAACGGGAACGGAAGTGGGAGAGGGAACGGGAGTGGAAGCGAAGTTCCGATTCAGGAAAACTAATCGAAAGTTTGGCATTATGTGTTGCTAGTAAGGCAAATAACATTGCAGGCATGCTTTGGCTGTAATTCAGTCGCTGTACTTCGGCATACTGTGCTGAGGCACTAAGTCGGGTTCCGTTTCACAGTTTCGGCGGAGTCGAATTTCGCATCAGCATTATTGGCCCTTCCGACATTAAGACTTATTTTGTGAGCCGAGAGTCCATTTGCTGCAAGAGAATTAAAAAAATCAACTGGATAATTGGTGGCGTCGTCCTGATCAATAACACTATCCAAGAAATTATAAACCACTTCATTACCAATAATTTGCGTCATAAGTTCTTCATTAATTGATATGTATTGTTCATTTTTTGGTGTCAATATGGCGCGTTCACATAACCAAGAATTTTCCTGGTGTGTTATGCTGTAAAGGTCCGCAAATACTGAACTTTTAAATTCTTCTTTGGACGAAACAAGTTCGCCAAGTATTACGGGAAGACTCATCTGACCATTATCTTCAAGAAAGAGACCTTCACCAACTTTTAATAATATTCTTGAAACTCTTGGGCATGTGAACTAATATCGCCAAGCTGGGCTCTCATAGTAATTGTCAATCTGAACTTTTGTATTTGAAGCTACAGATAAGAAGATGTTTTAATGAGGAGTTAATCTCATCTGCCCTAGAGCCCCGACATAAAACTGGAAGAGTTTGACGAAAATCTTCCGACAACAAAATTTGACATCGTCTATTGGCCTGTCATCTCGACGAATGTCTCGCAACGTTCTATCTACAGCTTCCACTGCCTTTTTGTTGGCCATTGTGCATTCATCTTAAACGATTAGACAGCAAATGAGAGGTTTAGCCAGTTGAGGCAAGTCGATATCAAAAATCAGGCCCAAACTGATACCGCCTTCACCACATGGAGTTACTCCCAGCTTATGTTATTATATTATGGCTACTTCTCCAAACGAAAAAAAAATACGTCTTAATGGAGAATCCTGTTTTCAGAATGTAAATTTGTCATTCAAAATATTGTTCGTTGTAGTTTGACATGCAGGCTATCTAGGACATTTACATAATGGTTCCTAACTAATATTAAAATTAATTTAAAAAATCGCGGACCCTCAAAAGTTGATCGATCTGGTGTGTCCTTACTCCAGATTTATTAAAATAATGTTTTATTTTTATTTTTTACTGCCCAATTTCGACCAGCATAAATGTTTATAATATTAAAAAACAATGTGGTTTTGGTAAATAAAATTCATTTCATGCAAATTTTACTTAGTTTTGCGACAATAAAAAAAGAAAGATGTGTCTGACGGTTTTTGTTGATTACTCTGGAACGATATAAAATCGTCTGCACATCCTTAGTTTTTGAACGCATCGCCCCTCTCTTCCCTCAACTAGCTGTTCCCATTCGCATTTCAACATTCCTTGGGAGCTGTCGTGCGCTGCGTTCCCGTATTGGCGATTTACGAAGCATAGTATTTGTTCACTCTGGTTTTGGTTTCCAATATAATTGATTGCTATGTTTCGATTATTTAAATGAATAGTGGTTTTTCGTGCTAATTGTATGGCCTAGAGGGTTTATATTGAAAATATATAAATAATGTATAAGAGTGGATTTATTAGTGTTATTACTTTTGCCAGAATCGATGAAAATGTAACTTTTTTTGACTGATATGGCATTGATCGCTCTGGAAAAAGTGACCATGGCTATCAATAATGTCATAAAATGAGTGAGGTATATTCGACTAATTTCTTGTGAAAGTATATAAAAATATTGCTTTGAATTGAAATAAAATGTTTTGTCTTTTAAACTATCAGGGACGTGCATTGCTTTTTTTAAAGGGAAGGCCCTGTGATCAGTGCCTACCCTATAAAATATGGAGCTGTTCTTGTAAATTTGGTATGATTACCTAAAGTACAAAAACGGCTTCATATCGAAGAAAATAGGTAGATTTCTCACTTTGCCGTCATTATTAGGGTGGCACAGGGTAGACAAATTGCTATTTGCCTGTATGGACTGCACGCCACTGTAAACTATTTTACCTAATATAGCAATAACTAGGTATTTACTGTGCATAACTTTGATTGTAATCTTTTAGTGTCAAGTTCTAGGTTTGGTATGTGATCTTATTGTAATTTCATGAAGATCGGATTATTAATGAGGACTTAACGACACAAAAAAACTTTCGGATATTGATATAAGTATGTTAATATTAGGTTTAAACTTTACCATCACTATGTCTCGCTCGGGTAATAAATATAGCCTATATAGCCTCAGGGATAATATAGCATTTTTATGATGAAAAAAATTTTGAAATCAGTTTAGAAGTTTTTGAGTTAAATTGTAACAAACAAAAAATAAAATCTTCCCTCTATATAATATTAGTATAGATATTATAAATAAGTTATATAAATATAAATATATATTTATGAAAATGTGTTTGTTTGCCCTTCAGTCTATCATGTCGAAAGTTCATGAAATGTTCATGTCCATTGTGGTTTCACGATGATATTTCTATAGTAAGGTGATTATTATATTTTATTACTTTATTTATTGTCACGTCTAAAACGAATAATATTCATTGTATTATTATTTGCCTATGGTTTATAGTATTCTTTGATCGATCTGGCGTTTAAATTGATCGCTCTGGTCTCAAAAATTTCAAAAATAAATATCTCTAAAACAGTTTGTTGAAAAAGAAGGCCAAAAAGAAAAAAATAATTCTCTTAGGGTTACTTGTCTAAATTAGTATATAAAACTTATTTACTATGTGTAAACAAAAAACGCACCAGGAGTTTGTCTGTCTGTCTGTCTGTCACCAGGCTGTATCTCATGAACCATTATAGCTAGACAGATGAAATTTTTATAGATGTTGTTTTTTTATTGCCGCTGAACAAAAACATACTAAATACAGAATAAAGTAAATATTTATGGGGGGCTCCCATACTGCAAACGTGATTTTTCATAGATTATGGCACGGAACCCTTCGCGCACGTCCGACTCGCGCTTGGCCAGTTTAATTATACCTCAACAAAAAGTTCTAATCAGACTTAACAACTTTTGCGAAGGCGGCATTTAATATTTCTTATAGTTTAGCTGGACCATTATAGTTCTGCATCATGTGTTCCATTTTCCAAAATCAATTATAGCCTATATGTTGCCCAGGCTTCACAGCTACATAACAAAAAAAGTTTTATTCGAATCCGTCTAGTATTTCCGGAGATTAGCGTGTACAAACAGACAGACAGACATTTTTTTTTTTCTTACTCTATTAATATGTTTCCATCGCCCCAAATATATTTTTTTGGAAAAAATTTCTATGTACAGACACATTTTTTTTACTCTTTTATTATAGTATAGAAGATTTTGTATATATTCTTTTCAGTTATATAATGACGAATAGAATCGTTTAAAAAATAAAAAATTCTTGAATTTCCCGTATTGTTTAATTAATTAGCCTATTTGCAAGAAAACTTATCCCAGAAATGTCTATCAGTCTACCCGACAACAATATGAATTTAAAACCATGTTGCGATTGTTCGAGCCAATTTGCCCAAAGTAGCAAACAAAGCCCTCGCTACGTAAGCTATGTTGCCAAATCTTCTTATCCTATCAATAAAAATACATTGATATTTTTAATATATTTTTGTTTAGCAGAAAATATTGTCAGAATCAATCCATCCCAAATCTTGGGCTTTTTGTTTAGATTGTGAAATAAGATTAAAATTATTTAGGTGCTTTTTTAGGAATATGGACAGAATTAAACGTAAATTTCCTTAATTTTCTGCTACGTAGTTACAAGTAAGTAAACAAAATAGATTTTCTTTTGTCTCAACGTAGCATTGACAGTCGCTTAGAAAGTTACGTAGCTAAGCCACACAACATAGTTTTTTATTTTTATGCTACTAAATGCATGCTATTCAGGACATACTACCCCAATGTAAACGGGTAGAAAATCAGCCAGCGAGCTCATTTAGCGGCGCGAGCGTGTTAAACGGAAATCCGGGGCTGTTAGTGGACGTGTTCAAAAGGATTCAGAAGGTGTGATACTCTTTATGAAAGAATAAATAAATCGGTCAAGTGCGAGTTGAACTCGCGTGGAGAGGGTTCCGTACAATGCCAAAGATTTTTCATAACTGAACGAATTATATTGAATTCAGCACTTTATTTTCGATTGATAGAATGCTTCTAGTTTTTTTCTGTAATCTACAAGCAATGAACTACATTTTGAATGATATAAATTTTAGGCTCAGTATTTTCGGAGATCAGTAAGGGAATGGTCAATTTTCATCCTCATTTATGAATAAAATCAAAACTATTTATTTTACAATAATATATAGGCGTCGGGACGTGTCGACTCCATCGTCCACTGGATGCCCAGTGCAGTCAGTCAACGCAAGGCAGCTTTTGGCGAGCTGATGATGAGTGGCGACACCACGTACCCTAATTCCAGGGAGACCATACACACATGTGCTTACACACATACACGCAGTTTCACACCCCCCCGCCTCTGTCTTGCCTTAACTGGCCGGCTAGAGTGGAGTCGCAAGAGCAGAACATACGTTCCAGGGTGGAAGTTTTTTGCACGTAATGGCGTAAAAACGGGGAAACCCGCTCTCGGGTGTAAGCCCCGTGATGGTGAAACCGGAGCTGCACCTCTCGACACCTTCAGCTGCTCACATTGTGTTGCGCCCTGGCCGCATTTATGTGGCTAGTCAGGGTGCCCACAGGCAGTGTAGCCAACGAGCAGCAAGTCACCATCTTTCAGGCTAAAATTGTTGTAAGAGATTTTTAGGTAGATGCCCTGACTCCATAACCCAGTTATCTGGCCACTAACATCGCATCCACATAGCCCAAATCAAGTAAATCCCTTCCTGGCAATAATTTTGCAGCTGTGAAAGACTCTACATTGGTGCATCTTAATGGTACATTAAGGGATAGACCTCCATAGATGCAGTCCTCATCCAGCCCTTTCATTAGATATATGAGGTTTGCAAAACTTTTATTTTTAATTTCCTTCATTTGTCCCTCGAAAAAGACCCTTATTAAAAAAATATTTACTTTTTTTATCTGTATTCGGGTCATAGGATTACACCTATCAAATTTCACCTGATTTGGTTGGTTCACCAAATTGGCTGAGACAGACGGACGGACTGACAGATGCACGAGCGATCGTATAAGGGTTCCGTTTTTTCACTTTTGTACGGACCCTAAAAAAGGTCATAAAAAGTAATATGACAGAGTGAAGCAGATTCCACAAACTTAATCGAGTCCCTCGACCTTTAGATATTCAAACAAGACTTTATTGAAAATATTTTCTCGCAGCTTGACACGTAGCCCAACGTATGAAGCTTCAAAGCACATAATGTTACTTTGTAGCACGTAGTAACTTCGTACCACATACGAAATACATAGCGCGTACGTAGCACGTCTGTGGCATCGTAACACTTCCTTTTTTCTCCATCGCATTTACAGTGCACTGACTTTAAATTGCACCATTAAAATAAACGGGCGTAATTCATCAGTGTATAAACAAATATATAGGGACAAATCACACAGAGTGAACTAGCCCCAAAGTAAGTTTTTTGGTTTCTTGATTTTTAACAGCATTACAATTGATTTGGATATTGGTCCAAGCATTGTTTAACTTTATTCTAATGCTGTTAAAAGTCAATAATTTAAACAAAACCTTCTTCACTTTGATCAACATTCAACTCATTTAAATTGAATAAACTTGAATACACTTTAAAATAGTTGGTAGTAATGAAGAATAACGCATGATTCAAATGCGTGTGTACTTTAAATTATAAGAAAATTCGTCAAGGTGCTTCGAAGTCTTGGTAGCACAATTGATAGTGCACTCCCGCCGTTAACGTGAGGATCGTGGGTTCGAATCCCTCTCGTTGAGAAATTTGTCATCACATGTTTTAATTGGTATAAGTTTTACTTTTAATATAGAACTAGCCTTTCGGGCGTTGCGCGGTTTTTCGTGCAGCCCGCGGTTTTTCGTGCAGCTGTTGAGGTAGGCTAAATATGTTTCCAGTTCAGAAAATGAATAAGAATTGCAGACTGTTGAGGAAACATGAAAAAATGTGTGGGCGGCCATCTTGGATCCAAAATCTGATTGCAGTTTCGAGTTTCGCAGGTTGCTTTACCCCAGGATACAAAATTTCAGACCCCTACGACGATTTAATTTTTTTAAATGTAGACGCCATCTTGGATTCCAAAAAAATGTCAAAAAAACAACGCAGCGCTTGGTGGGAGTGGCTCTGCCTACGGCCTCGCCACGCAGCTCGCCCTACGGGCTTGCATCACTCGGCCTGCGGCCTCGCGAAACTTACTTAGGGGGTGGAGGGATTTCAAAGGGGGGAGGGGGGGAGGGGCTCGGCCTTCGGAACGAAATTGTATTATAATTATAACTAGCTTTTAGGGCGTTGCACGGGCTGCAAGCAGCCCGCGGTTTTTCGTGCAGCTGTTGAGGTAAGCTAAATATGTTTCCAGTTCAGAAAAAGGTCAAACATTGCAGTCTGTTGAGGAAAAATGAAAAAATGTGTGGGCGACCATCTTGGATCCAAAATCTGATTGTAGTTTCGAGTTTCGCGGGGTGCTTTACCCCAGGATACAAAATTTCAGACCCCTACGACGATTTAATTTTTTTTAATGTAGACGCCATCTTGGATTCCAAAAAAATGTCAAATTTGGATTTTTCGGCTCAAAATACATATAGATTTCGATTTTCAGCCAAATCGGAAGCAGTCGACTTTCGGCGGACATATTGGATTTCCAAAAATTAAAAAAAAAACAACGCAGGGCTTGGTGGGAGTGGCTCGGCCTTCGGCCTCACCACGCAGCTCGCCCTGCGGCCTCGTGTAAATTACTTAGGGGAGGGGGATGAGTGGGGGAAAGGGGGGAGGGGCTCGGCCTTCGGCCTCGCCACACAGCTCGGCCTGCGCCTTCGGAAATAGGCCTCTGGCTGCGCCTAGATACTTAGGGAGGACTTTTGTATGAAATTTGTATGGAGGGGAATCGTCCATGTATGGCAGCCATCTTGGATTTTGAAAAAAGTCAAAAAACAAATAAGAGTCGTCAAATTGCTCACAACCCCCTACATTTTGGAAAAAAAATCACGCCCCTCACCCCAACTGTTTTTGCAGGCCGTACACCTTCTACATGAGTTTTCCGCAGATCTTGAAATGTCAGATTTTTCTGGTACTCACTGGAGCACCCTCTACACGATGTTACATCATTTATTACCCCTATCACCCGGGAACAAACCAAACAACTATGTCAATCAGTGAGTCAGTCAGTGGTAATGTAGGTTTATATAATATAAATATAATTAGCTTTTCGGGCGTTGCGCGGGCTGCAAGCAGCCCGCGGTTTTTCGTGCAGCTGTTGAGGAAGGCTAAATATGTTTTTAGTTCAGAAAATGGATAAACATTGCAGTCTGTTGAGGAAACATGAAAAAATGTGTGGGCGGCCATCTTGGATCCAAAATCTGATTGCAGTTTCGAGTTCCGCTGGATGCTTTACCTGGGGTAAATACAATATTTGAGACCCCTACGAAGTCCCATTGAGACGTATAAACGAAATAATTTTAATTTTCTAAAATCCAGACGCCATCTTGGATTCCAAAAAAATGACAAATTTGGAATTTTCGGCTCAAAATACATATAGATTTCAATTTTCAGCCAAATCGGAAGCAGTTTACTTCGGCGGCCATCTTGGATTTCCAAAATTAAAAAAAAAAATAACAACGCAGCGCTTGTTGGGAGTGGCTCGGCCTACGGTCTCGCCACGCAGCTCGCCCTTCGGGCTCGCATCACTCGGCCTGCGGCCTCGCGAAACTTACTTGGGGGGACGAATGGATGGGGGGGGAGGGGAGGGGGGAAAGTCAAAGATTCAAAGATTCAAAGATTCAAATGTTTATTCAGTAATTAGACCTTTACAGGCACTTTTACACGTCAATAAGTATAATTTATGTTACGTGTAAAGTATATTAAAATTTAATTTATTTTTTAAAGAAAAGCTACCGATACCAGCGCTTCGTAACGACCACTGCTGAGAAGAAACGCCGAAAGAAACTCATTTTCACAGTATTGGTCGCCTACTCGCCAGAAGGGCTTTGTCATATTATTATAATTGTCTTTTAATTAATAAATACTTATAATATAATACAATGTTGACACATTATAACATGTTATGCTTGCGAACAAGTAAACTAACATAAATTGCGTAATAAAAAATATTAAGTAGTCAAAAAAAGCGAAGCCGAGCTGACCAGTCCCTCCGGGCAGCACCCGTTCACGAGTTGACGCACGGATCAGCCATCGTTAAACTCAACCATATTAGAGGGAATCCAACGACCCGACCAGCGACGCCACCACCGGATTGGACATTTTAGTGAGCATGAAAAACCCGAACTCGCAGACCTTGTCAAGAGAAAATATTAATTATATGTTGGTCACTTATTGATCGCAGAGCATTTACATGTTTTTACAGTAGGCTTATTATGGTAACAGAAAATGCAGCTATTTATGTTTCATGTGTGGAGTGTAATGGAAAATGTTTAGGAAGTATCCACGCGTTTTTATCTCTTAAATAATCATTGATAGTATAGTATGCATTGTTCAATAAAACTTTTTTAACATGTGTTTTAAATTTTGCCATTGGTAGGTTAACGATCGCTTCGGGAAGTTTATTAAATAATGTTATACCTAGACCTAAGAGTGACTTTCTAGTTTTAGCAAGTCGAAATTTATTAAATCACTATTTTTCTTGAAATTATTTAACCTAGATTTAACAAATAGAAGATTTTCGTAAATAAATTGAGATGTCACAGTAAGAATATTTATAGATTTAAATAACTCTCTTGAGGAATCGCGTGATTTTAGTCCGTAGATCGACCGAATTGCTCTCTTTTGTAGCACAGAGATAGCATGTATGTTAGCCGCTTTACCCCATAAGAGCAAGCCATATGACATTATGCTGTGAAAATAACTAAAGTATACTAGCCTAGCAGTTTCAACGTTAGTACACCGTCTGACCCTCCTCACAGCATATGCTGCCGAACTAAGTTTCTTGGCAGTGGCCTCAATATGTTTATCCCATTTTAAGTTCCAGTCTACAGTTATGCCTAAAAATTTGGTGTTGGGTACCCATTCTAGAACTTGACCATTAAGACTCAAAGGTATGTGAGTATTAGGTTTATTCAATAGTGAAAAATTAACGCACTTAGTCTTTTGTGTGTTTAAGGCCAGATTATTAGTCGTAAACCAACTAAGTACTTGTGACATAGTATTGCTTACATCGTCATAGTTTGTGCATTTTCTGTCAACCTTAAAAAGTAAAGATGTATCATCAGCAAACAATACTACTTCACACAACTTTTCTGCAAGACAGGGGAGGTCATTAATATAAATCAAAAACAAAAATGGACCAATTATTGAACCCTGAGGCACACCCATGCTCACAGGTGCACTATCTGAGGATACTCTGTTGATTTCAACTCTTTGAGTTCTATTATCAAGATAAGATGAAATAACAGAGAGTGCAGTATCAGTAACGCCATAAAATTTTAGTTTATTTTTTAATATTATGTGATCGACACAATCGAATGCCTTCGACAGATCGCAAAAGATACCTATAACGTCTTGTCGATTCTCCCAGGCTTCGTAAATAATTTTAACTAAGGTCGCTGCTGCATCAGTGGTAGAGCGCCCTTTTGTAAATCCATATTGGCGACAGTGAAGTAATTTATTAATATTAAAATACGATACTAGCTGGTGTAATATAATTTTTTCAAATATTTTACTTAAAGCCGGTAATATTGAAATTGGTCTATAATTGTTCGGATCATCTTTGGATCCCTGTTTAAACAGTGGTATAACTTTACTTGCTTTCATTAAGTCAGGGAAAACACCTTCTGAAATACATTTATTAAATATTAAAGTTAAGTGAGGAGCAATCAGGTCGATGATACTGCTCAAAACGGAAACCGAAATACCCCATAGGTCCTCAGTTTTTTTAGTATTAAGAGCCTTGTAAGCCGAGATAATGTCATATGGAGTTGTGCTAGTAAAGGTAAAAGTTGTTTTGGGCGTAGATGAATTACTTTTCAATAGTTCATCGGCGGCGTTCGGACATGAAAGCAATGACTGGGTGATATCTTTGGAAATGTTAGCAAAAAAAGTATTGAATTCATTAGCTACTTCGATATCCGAGTCAGCGGTTTTATCTCCAATTTTTAATGTGAATGTTGAGTCCCTAGTATTGGTTTTTCCTGTCTCATTATTAATAATTGACCATGTTGTCTTAACTTTATCTTTAGAATTTTTAATTTTGTTCGTTAGATGTAATGCTTTCGCAGCCAAACACACCTTTTTGAACAATTTAGAATATTTTTTAACATATGCCAAAAAATCCGCATTAAAATTATATCTTTTTTCACCATATAGTACATATAATTTCCTCCTACTAGTGTAAATACCTTTAGTAGCCCAATCACAAAATTTTGGTTTATTATCAGCTTCAAGAGTTTTTAGTGGGAAGCTTTTGCTAAACTCTCCTTCCACCGTGTTAAAAATATTTTTGTAATGGTCGTTAGGGTTTGCAATAAAAATCTAATCTAGGTAAATTATTTTGTATACATTCCCGAAAATGCACTCTACGATTGGTAGTAATAGGCCTGCAAGTGATAGGTCGTGGGGTGTGATCTTTTGGAGATACAAGTGATACTTGTTGGCCGAGGTGGTCAGAGCCAAGACAATCAAAGATTTTTTTATCAATGACTGGGCAATCACAAAAAATATTATCAATGCACTTGGCAGATGTTTCAGTTATTCGAGTGGGCTCAAAGAATGTATACCTCAAATTAAATGAATTAAATAAGTTAATGAAACTAATACTTTCTGTGTCCGAAACTAAAATATCTACATTAAAGTCGCCACATACAATAATATGTTTATTTTGAGAGCTAACTCGGGTTAGGACGTCTTCCATAACGTTTTCAAAAGTGTTATAACAAGCTGAAGGAGGTCTGTAAGCACAAATAATAATGTATTTATCTAACTCCACACATGATAGTTCAATAGTACATTCAAGAGACAACCCTACTATGTCTTTTCTTTCTTTGAATTTAATATTATTATTTAAAAGAATTAAGGAACCTCCATGTTCTATATTTTCTCTTATATATGCACTACCTACTGCAAATTTGTTCGGAAACACTAATTGATTATCATTTTGGAAAAAGTGTTCCGTGACACAAAAAATATCAACATTGTTACTTTCTAGGAACAGGCAAGTTTCTAGATATTTGCTGGTGAGGCCCTGTATGTTCTGATGTACAAAATTAATGTTAGAGGACTTCACCATTGTCTTATTATCTAGTCTAGCTGCTATATGAATCGTACGATCAGCACCACACATTTTTTTTAGCCAAATTTAAAAAAAAAGTACCGACTCTGGTAATTGATCAGGAACCCCTTTCATTTTGACTATGGGGTCAAATCTCCAAATCCAACCGTTTAGCCGGGCCGTACCCCTTCCACATCAGGTTTCTGCAAATCTTCAACTTTCAGATTTTTCTGGTACTCGACCCCAAAATCCCTATACATTCCATCATAAGCCATCACCCCCACTGTTCGGGAATAGGTCAAACAACTATGTCAGTGAGTCAGTGAGTCAGTGGTAAGTGTAGCTTTATATAATATAACTAGTGTTTCGGGTGCTGCGCGGGCTGCAAGCAGCCCGCGGTGCAGCGGTGCAACTGTTGAGAAAGGCAGTAATATGTTTCCAGTTCAGAAAATGGGTAAAAACTGCAGTCAGTTGAAGAAACATAAAAAAAGGTGTGGGCGGCCATTTTGGATCCAATATTAAAGACGCCATCTTGGATTCCAAAAAAAATGTCAAATTTGGATTTTTAGACTCAAGAAACTTATAGATTTTGATTTTCAGCCAAATCGGAAGCAGTCGACTTTCGGCAGCCATCTAGGATTTCCAAAAATTAAAAAAAAACCAAGCGCTTGGTGGCAGTGGCTCGGGCTTCGCCCTCACCACACAGCTCGCCCTCCGGGCTCGCTTCACTCGGCCTACGGCCTCGTGAACTAAAAACGTTTCCAGTTCAGAAAATGGGTAAAAACTGCAGTCAGTTGAGGAAACATAAAAAAAGGTGTGGGCGGCCATCTTGGATCCAAAATCTGGTTGCAGTTTCTTGTTCCGCGTTCAGACCGCTACGAAGTCTTAGTGAGACGTTATTAAACTTTATTTTTATTACGAGGGGCTCGGCCTCAGGCTTCGCCTAGTTACTTAGGGGGCACTTTTGTATGAAATTAGTATAGAGAAAAATTGTCCTTGTATGGCGGCCATCTTGGATTTTGAAAAAAAACAAAAAACAAATGAGAGTCGTCAAATTGCCCACAACCCCCTACATTTTGGAAAAAAAATCACGCCCCTAACCCCAACCGTTTTTGCAGGCCATACACCTTCCACACGAGGTTTCCGCAGATCTTGAAATGTCAGATTTTTCGGGTACTCACTGGAGCACCCTCTATACGATGGTATATCGTTTATGACACCTGTCACCCGGGAACAAACCAAACAACTATGTAAGTCAGTCAGTCAGTGGTATTGTAGTTTTATAGTATAATAATAATACGAAAATACGAATTCATTGATATATATTTTATGAAAAATGGAGGTATACAGATATAAGTGTAATACAGACATAAAAATAATAATATTCTCGATGAAAAAATTACTGTGCTCAATTATTCAACTGTTTTATTACTGTGTCGAATCTTGGCAGTTTATAAATCAACTTACATAATGAGAATATGAAATTGTATTTATTTATTGTTTGATTAAAAATGTAATTCACTTTCGTTCTTACGTCTGGGATTCTGTTTTTATTAACTACATAGTTCTGTTGCTTTTCAACTCATTTGCAAACTACAACTTTGTTTCGCTAAACAGCAAAGATGCTTTTACCTGGAAGTTGTCACAACATGAATGTTTTCTGTAATGTCAAGTAAGATAAGATAGGTATGATGTTTTCTATCGCAGGGCGTTTTAGTTATTTAATTGAGTTTTATTTTTTATTTTAATAATTTATTTTTTTGGGACAAATGACATTGATAGCGCTACCCTTAAAGTAAGTTTCAAGCTTGTTATGGGGTACCAGGGTCAAAAATAAATTATTTTGTAATGATAAGAGAATAAAAGAGTACGCTCTGCTGATTAACGGATAAGGATCTGGCGAAACAAAAACCCACCAACACGCACTAGACCAGCATGGTGGGATTATGGTCCAACCCCAAAAAATTCAAATCAACAAACTACACATCTTATCAATAGTCCAACCTTACCCATAACCCAAAATTCAGATTCAGAAGTAGATGACTTTTATACATTACTTAACAAAGCTTGTGACGAACGTTCTCTGGGACTTCAATGCTTAAGGCTACCTGAATTTTTCGGGGTCCAGTGCTGCCCCCATTTGAAATAAATCATTTCAAAAGAAACGGAGTTATCATTTAAAATTTGGTCTTTATCAGACTCTGGATAACCCTTCAAACTATTTTACGCACGTACGCCATAAGTGGCCGTTTTTTGCAATTGTGCGTAGAAAAGCTTCACGTTCTCACTTTAAACCAACAAAGTTCTCACTTTAAAGAAACAAACAAAGCTAAATAGGATAGAAACAGACGGGAACCCCATCCGTAGAGCACAAAAGATGACAAATGAAACGAAAACGTATGAAACGTGATAGTACGAGAAGCATTAATGATAGAACTAGAATGAAAGAGTAGTAGTAGACACAGTCTCCGAAAAAGTTGGAGGTAGTAGATAAAAAAAACAAAAATGAGGTCCGTGTGACTCTAAGACCATGCAATACAATAAAAGCCCCGGACAGACGGTGAAAACTCCAAAGCACTAAGACTAGGACGAGATGTTTTGATACCAAAACTAACACAATCGTTCAATACCATTCTATTTACCGGACAACTTCCACATAACCTTTGCCTCTCCCATATTACCCTGTTATTTAAAGAAGGTAAGGTAATGAAGGCCTGTGAGTAAAGTATCACAAATCAATCAATTGTTTATCAAAATTATTTCAAAACCGTATATTGCCCCTCAATTAGATAAATATCAGCCGCAGGAACAAGCAGGTTTCCGCCCTTACTATTCCACTACCGACCATCTCCATACTAAATGTATTGAGATGGTCGTTAGCGTATACCTATTTCTTGAAAAACATATCAAGTTCAAAAGACCTTTATACATATGATTCACAGATTCCAAAGCATTCGACAGCATAAAGCATTTTTCTTTGTTCACATCCCTCGAAAACCAAAATATTAAGACGAAGTGGTAGCTAAAGTGGCGCCCTCATTTGAAATAAATTCTTTAAAATTAAATATGATGATAATTAAAAAATTGATTTGTATAAATGTCTAGAAAGACCTTTAAACTATATTATGAAAAACCTTTGAAATTATTACCAATACTCCGTCTGGTTTTAAAACTGTTTTTCGCCAAAAGTGGCCACTTTTGGCGAAATACAGTTTTAAAACCAGACGGACTACCGATATTACTTTCAAAGGTTATTCATAAAATAGTTTAAAGGTCTTTCTAGACGGTGATACAAATCAAATTTTTAATTATCACCATATTTAGTTTTAAACAATTTATTTCAAATGAGGGCGCCACTTTAGCTACCACTTCGTCTTAACGTAAATATCCAAGTATGACAAAAAATATATATTTTAATAGTACAGATACAGAACGAGGGGTGAGACAAGGCGACTCATTGGCAAACAATTTTTTGTCGTTTTTATGTAAGTTCTTTAATTTTTAAGTGTAGTCGCACTATATTTTTTTTCCAAACAAGGCACAAAGTATCGAAACGTCTGGAACATTTGTATAATTTTTGATAAAGTATCTTTTTTATTAGGAATGTGTGACTAGTTACTAGTGTGCCTACTGTAGGCAGGTGCATACATTTGTACTCGTGTAAGCAAATGTTTATTCGGCTGAAGGGGAGGACAAGGTTCTCATTAATATAATCACTGATCAATATTGGCCCTTGGAGATTGGCCTGGAATAGCAAACTTAATCTGTGGCTTCATTCAATGCTTTACATTTACATTATATTTATTTTTTATGACGATTTAATTTTGTTAGGGACAATGGTATTTACAATTACACAATTAGTCCCATGGGTAGTTAACTAAAGTAATTTTATTTGTTGCAGAAAATCGCGGCTCTGAACGCCAAAGTTAACAAACCCAAGAAATGCCGGAATCACGAGTCGCGCGACTGTCACCATCTGAGTCACTTGTCGCGCAACGTGCTGCGCGCGCGGCGTGGCGTCGTGCGTATGCTCATTGTTGTGGTGCTCACATTTGCCATCTGCAACCTGCCTTTCCACGCCCGCAAGATGTGGCAATACTGGTCGAGCGGCTACCAGGGCACCAGCGACTTTAGCACCTTACTCACGCCCTTAACCTTCCTCATAACCTACTTTAATTCGGGAATCAACCCGCTGCTCTACGCTTTTTTATCAAAAAACTTCAGGAAAGGAATGAAAGAGCTGCTGTTTTGTAAATACCATGGAAAGAAAAAAAGTGAGAATTTAATACTTCTGAACCCTGTCGGTAGCGCTGGCCTGCGGAGAAGCTCGACGCGCTCCACGCGAGCCAACTGCAGCACGGTCACCATGGCGCCCAACGGGGACTCGTGAGATTTGCGCCGGCGACGCTTCCTGTACAAGGTGGAAAATATTGATATTTCCTGATTAACGGAAAGTACAGACGAGGTAACCGACAGTAGTGGGTTGTACACCGTCTCTACAATATCCAAACGTGATTTGTACGACTAAAATGGACCAAAACTATATTATAAACGATTTCTAAGACATTGACGCAGTGAGAATCTGGTTTAAGATCTCAAGAGCTTATATACATACCTACATAATGTTGTGATTGAATAATTTTTCTGTTTATAGTGTAATAAAAGGGTTTTGTGTCAAAGTAAATATTTAAACATACGTTTAAATATTTACTTTGACACAAAACCCTCACACACACGGCAATTAGCTTTTGGATTGTGCGGTTGGGAACTCTAAATGTTCAGAATAGTACCTAATTGAAAACATATTTATGATAAAAACGTGTGAATTATTGATGCTTAAAATGTGTTAGGTAGATTGTCGTGTGATGAGGCTTAGATATACATAATAATTATGTAATATACTTCGAATTACGGCTGATCTATTATACTTGTTTACAGGTATGTTATATGGATATGATGCTTGGAATATATATGCATAAGTCAGATGAATAGTCGAATAACATGCTATTAAGTATCTAGTAAGCAACTATGTATTTAAAAGTAATAAGAAAAACAATTTATTTTTTGGATTCTCTTAGACTTACGATAACTCTTCAATGATATATATTTTGCCTTTCTTTCAGTCACGTTATACCGGAGAGAAAACCCTAGTTTCAGTTCGCAAAATGGTGAAAATTCTAGAATGTTGGTTCGCAAAAATGTAGATATATTTTATATTTGCGGCCTTACGTGTCAAATGAGCTAAATGAGACTTTATTATTTCACATATAAAGCGATACTATTTTTCTGCCCTAGAGATTAGCGACGAGTCACGTCACAACTCATTTACATTCAAAACAACCTCATGGTTTAACATAAACAAAATCCGTTTGTTAGCCTTTCAAAAAGAGAGTTTGGAAGGCATTTACTTTTGTACCGAGCTAGAACCCGAGCTATTTATAGCCTTTTTTTATTTTCACTCTGTGAGAGGGAACCCCAGCTATTGGTAGGCTTTTTTATTCTCACTTCACGAACTCCATTTTGTTACAAAAACAACGGATTTGTTTTATGCCATAATATTATTCGGCGGGTTGTGATCTGTTGTTCAATGTGCTTATAACAATAACCCTTTCCTTTTACGCATAAAACATTAAAACATTGCATATTTTTATATGAAATATGTAAAATTCGATACTGGAACTAAGAGTGCGATAATCGAATTTTCCTTAAGTATAAGGTTGTTCCATAAGTTTTTCGGCGTCCAATGCTGATCCAATTTGAAATAAATAATTTGAAAGGTGGCTGGCCAAAAGTGGCCGTTTTTCGCAAATGTGCAAAGAAAAGCTTCACGTTCTCACTTTAAACAGTAAAAAGTAGTTCATAAAATAGTTTGAAGGGTTATCTAGAGTTCATATAAGACCAAAACTGTAAATATGTCCGTTTCCTTTCAAATACTTTATTTCAAATGGGGGCAGCACTGGACCCCGAAAAATTCATGTGTCCCCTTAAGTATTTTATAGGCTAGTCTATGATACTAAACACGCTTCCCACAGCAGCCTTCTAACAATAACAAAGAATATCTCCAATCATACAAATTAGAACCATATTTTGCGGTAGGTAAAACAAGTGTCTTATCTAGGAAACAAAACATTATTTAACATGGATTGGCCATTACGAATTTGTTATGTAAATTTACTTACCCATATAATACCTCTATGTAAGAACATATCTTGAAGAAATTCTAGAAATAAGTTTACAATTAAATAGAATGTGAGTAACCTTTAGAGCCCAGACCCTAGCTACTCAATAAAATCTTGCTTAAAATTAAGGTCTATTTGTCAAGTATGCAACATCTTTAACTTTTGTCTTTTATTTTATAGTAGAATATATGCTAGTCTTTAATAATTCTACGCTGGTCTGGTAAAAGAGAAAAACCTTAGAATATACAAATTGCTTATCTACCCGCGCGGATCGTAAAAGTCGATCGAGGAAATGGGTGAGATTTTAATCATGTTAATGGCAATACGGCTAGAAACCCATCACTATTTTGATGCCTTTCTCCATCCCATCACGATAAGCGTTGTCTTTGGGTCTTACGGCCCTGAGCTTGATCTACCCCGTCAGGGATAAAGACGTGATAATGTTTGTAATGTATCTCAAATAATGTTTTATTTAAGGTTGAATTTGTACTTTAACATTGCATTTAAAATAGTGGTTCTGTGAGAACTGAAGACCTCACGAGCCCTTACAACCACGAAATAACCGATATTTTACCGTTTCGCTGGCTTAGCAAAGCTATTCAAAAGTTTTGAAATCAACCTACCTACTAGTGAAAACACTGAAAACACTGAAACTTAGAATCCTGAAATAAAAATAAAACAATATATAAGACAGATTCACAGTATCATGCTTTAATAAAAAGGCAAAAAAATATTTTTCATATTTCCATATATATAGTATGTTCCTTGGGGAAAGTTGTTCAATTTCACTCACTCTTCCACTTCACGTACTTCAACTTCTATCATTTCAATTCATATTTTACTTTTGTACTACATATAGTCTATGGGTTTGACCAATATGGGAGTGAAGTTTATTACTGTGTAATCTACTCATAAAACCCTTTCATTTGATACCACACATGGTATGTTTATATAAAAAACATTTTTTTTCTCTGTATCACCGACGTCACAGTTACTACCAACCATTTTCGTACTTGTCATCCCTTAGATTTGTATTTACGACATCACACTGAATGCACTAATACAAAATATACAGAAAATCGATTTCCAGACCAATTTTGGGCCAATTGCCGACTATAAACACATTTAAGTTTATCGTATAAAAAAATGTCCAGACAAAAAAGTTGCGTCTTAAATAAGAAATACAAAAAAGTCTATTGACATTTTTGTTTTTTTTTTTGACATAGCTAAGATATGAAATTTCCGTAATTTTCAAAAATATCGATAAACTGGCTCAACTTTTTTTTATATATATTAACCGAACATGGAAGGCTACCACCAACACTTATAAAACCATTCAGAAACAAGGCAGTTTTTAAGCAGGTCAAAAGCAGGACAACTTTAAATCGTACCATGACGTTCATGATGCTGAACGTTTTTTGAATGGTTATTCCTGAATGGTGAACTGTTTGTTGTCTCTGGCTTGTTTTGGTGATGAGACTGCGAAGACGTTCAAATCCTTGACAAAAAATTATTATTTTTACCGATTTTTTTATTTACGTTAAACAAAATTATTTCTGTCATATTTTATTTAAATATCTAAAAGTTAGTGTTATTTACTTTGTTTTCATTTGATTATGTACATAAATTTAATTTGATATTGACCATTAAAGATGGCTAAAATTTTAATGAGTGCGAAAAAAATTGTGGATGAAAGTTTTGAACGGATGTCTGCGTCTGGTTTTCGAAATTATAAATAAATCGTAAATTCGTGACAACATAAATGTTTTATGTTTTTAATGCTAGAAGCCGAGCAACCACCTAAAAAAAAATTTCCATCACTTCATATTATAGAGCTTTTTCGAATTGCCGTGGTAAATAGTTATTATACGATGGTAACGACTAGTGTTTGGAAGTTAATTTTATTGTGGGCTTCATCGTACAAAAGCACAGTGTCTTGTCATAAATATATTTTATCAATAACCATGTCGTAAGTAACATTTTAACTACATACCTATTCAAAGTTTATATTTAGATAATTATGTGTTCAAACTTGCAGCTTCTTCACTAAGTATAAATAACATAAATATATACAGACAAAGTAAGTTCGAGACTCACTCAACGAGATAAAGGCTAGGTTTTAGTAAGTACGCAGTGATTGTAGTGCACAAAGAATTTTATTACAAAGTATGGGTATGTATTTGATATTCATAGATTGCGACATGAATCTAAACTATTATTTTTTTTCAGATATTCTGGTGAAAAAGTGAACCAGCCTAGCAACAGATCTAGCCTTGTAAAATGCTTGGAATTCAACATTCTGCTATTTCACTGGTTCAATCACAGGTTCCAAAGGAGGCTGTAATCCTCTGGCTCTCTCAGTCTTGTTTGTTTAATAATAGGCTCCAGTGAATCCTGTCTTGTATTTTTTAATTGATGTCATCATGGTACTTCTCAGATAGTAACCAAAGAATCCTGTAAGACAAAATGTATAAATGTATGTAGTTGTAATTTTAATAAATAACTTATACTGAAGAATGTGTTGTTATTTGTTTTCGTGTGTGAATAAATATTTTACAAGGATTAGCCTTTTTATTACTTACAAAAAAATATGTTACGTAAGTTGGACTATTTTTCACATAGATTTCACTAATGATTAAACTTAAATTAAATAGAAATAAAACTGACAACTTAAATTAAATAAGTAACTTATAAATAAAATCCTTTTAAAAAATTATTCCTGAAATCCGTTTGCTAAGCAGATATTTAGAAGCAGATCAAAATTAAGATCCGTAATGATTTCGTTTCATAGTTTTATCAACATATTATTATGTATATCGTTTGTGTTTCATTTCATCACGTCTAATCAAAGAAAAAAAGCAACAGGAAATATAGGGTAACAATATAGAGTTCATCATAGAAACTCATTACTAAGTACCAAATTGAATACTTTCTACATCACAATCAGAATTTCTTTTTATTTTTTCTTTTTGTTTTAAGACTTTTTCTGCCTTCAAAAAGTATGTCATTTTAATTTAACGTGTAATCATCAACACATCATCAACATTTCTTGCCCTTAGTCAATATCCAAAACATTGATGCAACCGCCGCTAAACACGCTTCTCGTGGCTTACCAGAAAGACCTATCGATCTCTGTTGTGTGGGTACTCATAACTAAGTATACTGCGGTGTCTTCTTCTCACTTCTTACAGCGGTGTGTAAGTGACAATGAGCTTTAATGGACTGATGTACTAGAGTACTCGTAGACTCCACACTGATTTGTCTCGTTCAACTGTATCACTATTCACCTCTCATTTCATTAATCGTGCGTGTGCTAGCTCTTGTGCGTCTATATTACACTCTATGGTTGATAAGCGAAAACGATAAAGAAAACACTGGCAACATAAATTGGAGTACATTACAATACTGTAAGAATGATTCGAGGAACACGGTAAAGTGTAAAAAATTACTTTCCAAACAACCAGATTGCATTGGTAGAAAATTAAATAGGTACTTACGTATAATAAAATTCCTGCTGCCATATTATTCAAAAATAGAACAGAGGCCAATGTTTGAGATAGCTGGTCTATACAATCTGTGTCAAGATTGTACAAAAGTTATAAATAGGTATAATTTATCAATCCATGATATTCAATAATTTACACTGGCTTCCTGTTTATATTCCTATTCTTACTGCTGTTCTTCCATAAAATCTAAATTACTCGATTTATTTCTCTTAAATGTCGTTGCCTTGCGGAAAATGGTTCAATATCGTGGGCTGACCAAACAACATTCAAGAATTGTTTGATTTATATTATGCATGTATACATATACACGCTTAACATATGTTATAGATACATTTACCTAGATAATGTATATATAAGCTTAAAGAGGAATATGAAATTGTCAACATTGTATTCATTATCTGGAAATATGAATTTTCCCATCTTGTTTTGTATTAAGTATTAAATAGATAGAGCTAGTCATACTTTCAGTAAGTAACGAAATCTTTTAGCATAGTATTCTTTTAAAAATATATTTACAAAGAAATACCAAAGAGATAATAAGTATACCAAATGTAATTATAAGAATACAAAAATTCATCTATTTTCTTTGTTAAATGTTCTGTAAATATAGCATGTACAAGAGAATCGTATTTTTATTTATTGACATAAAGGTACTAAGTAATATGAGGAATCTATTTCTAAAATTTTTCGAGCTCCTCCGTGTTTCTGAAGGCACGTATAAGCCGTTCGTCCCGGCTGTCATCATTGTATGGCAGTCGTCAAGCTATGTCAGATGCATTTAGGCAGCCTAAAAAATCTGACACCAGTGTTGGCCACTTACATACACGAAAGACAAACATTTCTATTAGAATTTAATAAGTTTTGTAAGTAAAGTGGTTTTAATTATTTACAAAATATACTATGCCGTCACTAGACGGCCAAAATTATCACAAATATTTGACTGCGCTAGTAATCAAACTCTGTCCTCATAAACCAGGGCATGTATATATAAAAGCATATATATTATGTGCATTATCAAAGGATAGGTCTATTTGTATGAAAAATATATTTTTTTCGTGTTTTGCCTCACTTTTTAGCTAAGCTGTTGCATATTACGGACTGAGCATTATTTTACCTTCCTGAAACACCCTGTATAAGTAGGTACCTATTCATACTTATTGTCATGTTTCAGCAAATTGCTCGCAGCGTATATTTGCAATTTCTTTTTTATTCCGTGTTATATATTTCTGCTTTGGCTCTTTCATTGTTTCTGCTTTGACTTGAAACAAACGCAATATCGTATTATTATCAAAACTAACATTGTGATACAACATTTACGATATATGTTTAACATCACTACAATTATATACATTGCAGTGACGTTAAACATCAAACTACTAACTAAACAAAAGAGTGGATCAGTGTCCTATTCCGTGGACTAGTTGTAAAATTTCAGAAAACCACTTTGATGCTGTTACTCCCAGACTATAATATATTGCTGACACGATACCCAAAAAATTACATTAAACAACAGCCCATGAAACTCTTTAAAAATCCCGTACTAGAATGGCTAAAACCTATGGATTATGATACTGTAGAACATATGTTAAATAACTCAATTTTAAAATAAATAAAACTTAATGATTAAATAAAAATAAATATATAAATAGATTATTATATCAATACTCCGCGATTAAAAATGTTGTACTTTAACATAACTACACCCACACGCACATGCATTCACACTCAAACACAGACATTCTCACACACGCAAACACCCTCACACACGCACTCATACATACCCTTGCACGCAGACGCGTATATACTACTAGAACGTTTGTTCTCTTTAGTCTACTTATTATTATTTTTTATGTAACTAAGTTAAATACGCACATGTGACATACTAGCTTGTTATGGGAGAAGACGCTGGTTTTCGAAACACAGTGAAAACTATCTCGGAAACCAGAGGCTTCATATATTGTATATATGAAGCCTCTGGTTTCCGAGATAGTATATATTATATACTGTGTCAAATAATTGTGTCAATAAAGTGTTTATTATTATTATTATGTTGGTACGCTTTTCAGCCACGGGTCCATGGGGACCCGGTCCTTTGAGGCGTTCATGGGGCCAAAGCCAACATGAAGTGGCCTTTTAGTACATTTTTATCTAAAAAGTGAGATGGCTGCATCTATAGAGGTCTATCCTTATATTATTATTATTATAGACAAGTACAAGATGCTGGGTTATTTATAGCAAAGAAAGCAAATGTTGTCAGTCTATAAATAAATAATAATAAATACATATATAGGCAAATCACATTTTATTAACTGACTTACAAAAAGGAGGAGGTTATCAATTCGTCGCGATCTTTTTTTATATACTTACCGTTCACCGATTATTCGAATACGCCTGCAAAATTACCGTAATTCAGAAAATTCTTTTTTTGTTTGAAAGGGTATTACTTGTCAGGTGGTTCCATAGAAATTTTATTATAATCGACGCGGTTGTGTCGTTTGGGGGTAAAGTATTTAGTTTTAAAAATTATTTGAGAATAAAGAAAGGACGTTCTTGTTCAAAGATGTAAAAATAATAATAATATTTATTTCGTCTACTAAGGTGGATAGGTACTTAGATTTATTCTTTTATAGCTAATAATACCAGCTTATTGGAAGTAGGTAGGTACTTACGTTACCAGTATGTAGTATTACAGAGGTGAGAGTATTTGTTTTACTATTTTTGTTTAAAATAGTGTTGGAATATCTGTTTGGTTTGGGCTAAATTAAAATACTATTTAACTGGTGAAGTATGAAATTATATTGTTTTAAATTTTACTTAGAAGTATTGGAAGTAATACATGTCTGATTCCTATCACAATGCAAGAGAGAAGAATAATTACATAAGTGGGGCTTGCCAGCACCAAAGTGTTGCTAGCCGTAGAAAATTAAAAGATTGATTTTTGTCAATTAAAATAATATAAATCAACAAATAGATATATGTACACTTACATTTATATTAATATCTGGCAGGTTACTGTACGTACCTACACCACACACTAAACTTCCAAACAATAGGTAGAAGTAAAATTAAACAAAATAGAAATTAACTCCACTTTTCCTATTTTAAGACTTTATATATTCCTGTAAATCTTTGTTCTTGTAATCTAAAAGACTTAATTCATATGTGTACTTGTTTATTTAGTTTATTATAATTCTAGTAATAAATATAAATCCTACCAAATTATCTTAAGCTTTTATGGAATGAGTGTATTTTTTGCCATCATGAAGTTTCCATAACCTTCATCTACTTTCCAGCTCCATCATCAGATCTGCTCGGTGGAGTCACCATATTGTATTGATTGTCATCAAAATGTGCAAGTAGGTCAAAACAGCTCAATGAACAGATACACACATTTGCGAAAAAAGGACACTTTTGGCAGATTTGCGAAGAACAGCTTCGCGTTCTCACTTTAAACTGTAAACAGTAGTTCATAAAATAGTTTGAAAGGTTATCTAGAGCATGATGAGAGCAACGATATCTCCGTTTCCTTTCAAATGGGGGCAGCACTGGTCCCGAAAAAATTCATGTGTCCCCATAAGTACTCGTACTTCTGTGTCAAAAATTGTCCCTGCAAAACTGTATATATTTGGTTGGGGAAAAGGTTTTTTCGCATATAGTATGTATGAACTTGTAATAAAACCACTTTGGCTATACTATTTGTACGTGGCTGGTTTTGGTATCATTTAAAAGTTTAAATTTTAAAGAAGATAATTCCAAATTCATATTAGGAAAATGCGTGATTTTCATTTGTTTTTCTTACCGTCAAGATGAGTGAATCTAATGAAGAAATTAGATACATTTTAAAATTTTACTACCAAAAAAGTAAAAATGCAACGCAAGCCGTGAAAAAAATTTGCGATGTTTATGGACCTAGTGCAGTGTCTGTAAGAGTAGCACAAATTTGGTTTAAGCGTTTTCAATCCGGAAATTTTGATATCAAAGATGCACGTCGCTCTGGTCGCCCTGTTACGGATAAAATGGATGCTATTTTTGAAAAAGTGGAGCAAGATCGGCCTATCAGTAGTTACGACGTAGCTGAAGAACTGGGAATTGACCACAAACAGTTTTGGCGCAATTTAAAAAAAGATGGGTACATAAAATGGCTCGATATCGAGGGTACCTCACGAGCTCTCTGAAAGAAACTAATGAACCGTGTACTCATTTGTGATTCCTTATTACGACGTAATGAGACCGAACCATTTTTGAAGAAATTGATAACTGGTGATGAAATGTAGATCACGTACGACAAGAACGTGCGAAAAAGGTCATGCTCAAAGGCCGGTCAGGCTTCACAGACTGTGGCGAAACCCGGGTTAACTCGCAACAAGGTGATGCTGTGTGTGTGGTGGGATTGGAAGGGCATTATTCATTATGAGCTGTTACCATCAGGCAGGACCATCGATTCAGAAGTCTACTGCAAACAACTGATAAGATAAAAGCAAGAAGTTGAGAGAAAGCGGCCGGAATTAATCAACAGAAGGGGTGTGGTTTTTCATCATGATAACGCTAGACCTCACACATCTTTAACCACTCAGCAAAAATTAAGAGAGTTTGTCTGGGAGGTGTTAATGCATCCGCCGTATAGTCCTGACCTGGCACCTTCAGATTTCCACCTGTTTCGGTCTCTTCAGAATTCTTTAGGCAGTGTCAGGTTAACATCACGAGAGGACTTCCAAAACTACTTGAAGCAGTTTTTTGATCAGAAGCCCCAAAATTTCTATAGCAATGGGATCATGTCCCTACCTATAAAATGGCAAAAAGTAATCGAACAAAATGGTACCTACATACTTTAGTTAAAAGTAAATAAACTATATTAAAAAATGTTTTGAATTTTTATATAAAATGCGAAAAGACTTTTTCCCCAACCTATTATATATCTACCTTCACCACAGTTTTTTAAAAGGTAGTCCGAGATAATACCCATTTTACTTTACGGAAAAAGAAATACACGTGTTGATATTTATGTAGAACCTTATGAGATCCCTACCCAACGCTTTAGTCGTCCTTTTACGCAATATATGTATATGTGCACTGACATAAATACGGTTTGCTTTCACATATCGTCAAAAGAATAATTATGTTGCGTCACAGGGATTCGATTATTGACGGGAAAGGGAATACGATGTTTGCCATGAATTGTCCGGGAATTAATACTTATTGTTGCAATACGTATATTATGTGTCGATGCTTATGTTATATAAGAAGAAGTGATTTGGCATTAATAACAATCAAATAGACACAATAACAGTGCTTTTACATAAATATGTAATGGATAGCTTTCGACTCTTTCTTAAACAAAAAATATATAATCTATAATAATACTCTCAAGGAGTTTGTAACAACATCTTTAGATGTTACTATCCAGAACTATCAATATAGATATTGTCTCAATCTTCTAACATGTACGAAATTCAAAAAAATTATCATCATCAAACAAAGAAACTACGGAAAAGCAGATATTAGCATTATATACTAACTCGTAACTTTATTCCGATAAAACTTTGCCGTAAGGCACTCTGCCCATATTATGTGTTGTACTAGACGCCGCATGCTCTTAGAATATCGACGTATCCAATAGTATGCGTGTTACGATCAAAACGTCAATCATTGCATCAGTACCTATCAACTGCCGCTACAGTAATACACGTGAAGAAGCAGGTGTTATTAATAAGTTGGCATCTTTGGATAACATAATAGGTACTACTTCATCGCGATGCCAGAAGCCATTACCATAAATGTGGTTAGTCGTAGATAGGTTTTCGATGTATGTGCGGCTCACTTACCTCAGATGCCTAAATTACCATTGCGTTGAATAATGCATCGCCACGAGATTGCATTTTTCCTCAGTTTAGGCCATACCTACGTTCGGGTTTTGAAAAATGATATTTTGGTTGACGTAAGTACCTTTCTAATACCTAAATATACCAGACAAATCATCTATTTAGTAAGCAGCATCACGTTTTTATAACATAAATGTTAAAATTTCAGAAAAAAGAGTGTTAAGGTCTTGATAATAAATTATCTGACCTAACGAGTGTACAGATATTTATAATAAAATTAATCTAATCTAATAGATATACCTATTACAAAATACATTTAAGAGACAGTTATCTTTAGAAATACAAAAATATTTTATCTTATTACATGAAATAGAAACATTCACATTTATTTATTCCTATTCTAAATATAAATACCTATTTAAACAATTGGGTACCTATTTGAGAACAAATTGTTAATTCAAATAATTTATGTAGCTGCTACGATGTGATTTTGTATTTCTGTTATTTAATCCTTTCAAAAGTAATTTCAGTAAAGAAAAGTCAATCTCAGTACTGCCTCATAATAGTTGTAAAGGGCCGTACATATCGAACGTAGAAAGTCATGAAAGTCATGCGATCATTATTTCCATGAAAAACTAAGCCAAGCAAAGCCAACAAACATTCCTATGTTTTTACACAACGAAAGCAATAAAATATAATAATTTGAAATGAAATGAAAACAGTTTAAAATAAAGGCACAGTCAACGAAAACGTCTATTATAGCAGATTCCGACGAAAAATAACGAGTCGGGCAGTTGGGGCACGCACGTCGAAGATTTATACAGGAGATAAGATCTCGTTTATTTTAAAAGCCAGATGTTTCTCCTGGCTGGCCCGCTATCAATCGCATCAATTTATTACAATCCTCACTCATACGATTATCACAAATCGAACGGTTTACTAAACCAAACCTACCAAAATAAACTTTGAAATTTGTATTTAAGAATGCCTTATAGGAAGAAGTAAAAAAATAGGTATAGTTGAATACCTTTTTTTTTTCTTTAAAGCTCTGTAGCCATTTGTTTGCCTTAAGGGTACGCTAGTCAGGTGTTTCGCCATACAAATTCTGTAGGGTGATGACTCTGTTGTTCGGTATTGTCTGTTTAAAGTTTTTAATTCTATCAATTTGTCTTGTTGTTATCTATGCTTGTATGGAATCATAATTGTAAAATGATAAGTACTTTAAAAGTTATGAGTCTCAAAACATACCGTTTCAACTCGTAATTTTAACGCAACTTTGGGCACAATTAAATACCGGAAGGAGTATAAAATCTCTAAAACAAAATTCATACAAGCATAGTTTGGTTATTAAAAAATTTAAATAACTTTACTTTTAATTAAAACATTCAGCTGTTTTATCACAAGAACACTTCTCCCAAACGCATACTCGTAAATTTTTAGACGTGTAACGTAACATTTTTGTGCGATAAGTCGGATACGACACACTAGACTGTAGTTCCGATGTGCGTATAAATCAATGTTAATAGTTCCGCACTGTTCATAACCGAGTCTATCCCTTTCTCAGCGAAATAGCACGCAAATTAGCCACGTGCGCCGACGAGTTCGAGTTCCGAACTAGCTCATCCTTAAACTTAATATGAAGTATATTTATCTTATTACGAATAACCTTCGTAGAATTATATTAAGTGATGGTTTAGTTAAACAGGAATCACGATTATTCCTATTCCTTTCAAGATCATAGTTAAAACTTTTCATTTTTATTTATATCTTTATTACCCCTTAAGGGATAGACAGGGTTAAAGATTGCGTAGTACCTAAATATTTAATTAAATAAGTATTTTTTTATTAAATAAGTACGTACCGCAACTGCTAAATAAATAAATTTAAAGAAATGCGATAGTTTGACCATTCCATGGAGTACTTATAGTAGAATCGTCCTTGGCTCAGTATATGAAACAGATGAATTACATAGGTATCTTCTTGTCAAATAAATCCTCAATCCGGCAGTATGAAATATCCCATCAAAAACTTAAATGTGAAAAAAGATTCTTATAAATAAAATTCAATATTCTCTAAAGAACTTGGCGGCCATTTTGATCTCAATTCTTTTGTCGGATTTTGAACTTGGCTCCCATTTTCACATTTATGTTTTGATGGGATATCATTACTTTTTGCACATCAGTATCAGAAAGAAGAAATGCTTGCTCCTATAATTTTGTTGGGCACTTTACCTAATAAAATCGATTAAAAATAATCAAATGAAATCAAAAATGAATCAAATCAAACGAAATTCACTGTTTTTTGAATTTTTCCTTTATATATTATAATACGCGTTGAATAGTCTACCTAGATGCCAAATATCAACTTTCCGATAAAATGGAAGTAGGTTCCCTTTTTGATGATGGAAATGCACTGTTTTTTTTCCTTTGAATACGCGTGTTAGTCTACCTAAATGCCAAAAATCTACTTTCCAGGTTATATATGGAACTAGATTACCTTTTTGGTGATGGATAAGTGGTCAAACACATTTTTCGGGGTTTATAAACGTAATTTATATCAATAATTTGTTTGAGCTACATATTGAAATTTTGGATTCGAGATGAAATTCGATATTTAGGTTAAAAGGTTTCGAGTTGTGAAGGGGTCAAAAGTAGCTCGAAATGGTTCTTGTAAATATTCACACGGCTGCTGCCTCGTCGCCAGTTCCTTTTTTTTAACTTGGCTTTGACATGCAGCCGCTTGTCTAGATGCCATAAAAATTTGATTATTTAATGCGACTGCATTTATATTGTACATATACAGGTACACTGATTCATTAATGCAAATGTCACTTTGTTATCCTATGCACGTATATGGGATTACAAAATTATTTATACAGAGTGCATCTAGAAAACTAAACCCAGAGTATATTTTTAGAATCAGCTCATAAAGCC
Organism: Acrobasis suavella; assembly: GCA_943193695.1. NCBI lineage: Eukaryota > Metazoa > Arthropoda > Insecta > Lepidoptera > Pyralidae > Acrobasis > Acrobasis suavella. The sequence goes on from OW971929.1 coordinate 14,719,799, forward strand.
CTTTCATTTGACATTCCACACGAAGGGTATTTACTTTTTAAATTTCGTACTTTAAATTGATGACATTATAACACCCCACTATACAAAAATTTATGATGGCTCCCCTTCTCAACGTCATGGTGTATGGGTTCAAAAGGGTTACCCTGCTAAAGGAAATCTCTTGATCACCAATTGTCGTATTTTTTGCGTAGATTACCGATAAACCGCTTTCAAAAGTTGGACTCACTTTGTTTTAACAAAGTGGGTCCAACTTTTGAAAGCGCTTTGTTTCACAATCGGTTTATCGACGAGCCTCGGCGCGGCGTTAATTAAGGATATCTGTTGTTCGTCACGTAGTTTGTTTATTCCGAATACATACGCACGCAATACCCAATTTAGTATACCTATAGCTTTACAGGCCATATCGGTCTACAGCTTGACTAAAGGCGTGCTTGCAAGCGTGTTTGTGAAAGCAGAATATGGTACTTACAAAGTTTTTACACTGAGAACACTGCAGCCCTTTCTTTTTTATGCATGAAAAACATTGTTCATTTGTACCAAAAAGCACAGTTCACACAACTAAGCACATAAAGTACCTACATAATTAGAGTACCGAGTTCCTAGACTAGGCCTGTGTTTTGAACTTTTGGGAACTAATTAAATAGGAAGTAAGAATGAAGTTCATTCATCATCAATGTGACAATTTGTATTTGTATTTGTTTATTACTTCACCAACAGTTCGTACAACAATACTTTTATACAAAGAACTTACAAGTTAAAACTTAAGCTTATTGTTTAATCAATTAGAGGTAAACCCAGCATGCTTTGGGTAACAATCATTTTTTAATAATATGTATAATGAATCTTGCAATTGTAGTTCGGTAAGGCGCGAACATCTCTAATAGAAGTGGAATCAAAATAAGAAAAAATAAAATTAGAAAATAACACAAATAATAATAAGTTCATAGACCTGTTTTCATTTCAGTCAATGTTGTGGCGTTGCACTCTACACTAAGATCCACTATGTCGTAACCTACCTTTGTAGTCACTTACGCCACCCGTGGAAGAGAATGAGGATGGTGACCAATCTTATTTTTCTCTGCCGTGACCACACGTCGTATATTGTAGTAAGTATACAAAGTAAGTTTAATTTCGAAGTCAAACCAAACACTGAACAACTTGATTAAAAACTAAATGCGAAAACCGCGTGATGTGTTAAGTTACAAACAAAAAAATTCGAAGAGCTCTTCGTCTTATTAATTAACATTAGTTGGTGCGCGCCGAATCTAAATCTTGTTTAAGTATACCTACTTATAATTCTGTACAATTAAATATATTAAGATGGAGGTCTAAGTATAGCAACTTTTCTAGGTATATCATGTAGCTAGCAAACCCGTCCGTAGCAAAAGAAAAAAACTTAGAATATACCAGCGACTTTGCCGTACAGATTGTAAAAGCCGATCGAGAGTATAGACGACACAACTTGCCATGCAGCCTGCTGCTGTGGCATGTTAGAGTCGCGATCGGCTGTGCTCTACACACATCACAATTACGACCACAATTTAAATCACAATTTCAGTGCGCACCCGATCGTCGCAGTGTGTGCACGCCTGTAATAATGGCTACTACGCTTTCTAATATGCTATTGCGGGGCTTTATTTTACTTATACAGGGTATCATTACAAATATATAAACTATTTTAAGGGTGAATTCAGTCCATGATACTGAACAACTTTCTCTTGTGAACATAGAATATATAGTAAATATAAAAAAAATATTTTTGGCCTCCCATACAAATTGACCGATCAGCTGATCCGAAATAGTATGGAAAACAAAAAAAAATTCCCTTTTCGTCCGAGGTTCCTCAGGGAAAGCTGTTGTGTTGTTGAATGAACTACTTTCCTTAAAAAAATTTATCGAAAAACGAAAAAAAATTCGACCTTTTGTACAAAATCCATTTAGTTGAGCGCAAATTTTTATAAAAAGTCGAATTTTTTGTTTCATTTTTCGATAATTGTTTTTTTGGAAAGTAGTTCATTATCATGGACTGAACTTGCTCCTAAAAGGTTGCTGGTGCTTTAAAGGTTACCCTGTTTATCTTCTAACAAAAAATACTGAAACTATTATATGAGTGAATTTAGTCCATTGCACTAAACAACTTTCCACAAGGAACATTGTATCGAAATATGAAAAAAGACCTGGTAATAATTTGCAGCTTCGTCTTTTTTTTCTCGAGCACCGCCGCTGTCCTATTTGTATATATTTTTATTTTTTTGTGTCACAAGCGTGGCAAGTCTTTATAAAGTTCTAAAATATTTAACCACACACTATTTTCCTTGCTGTTCATATTTAATTAAAATAATTAAGTAACGTGGGTAGGCAACGAAACTCCAAAACAAAGACTAGGTACTTAGAGAACCGTATCATAAAGTGATGCCGTTTCAACGGTGCGCGCGCGACTGAAGCTAGGGATACGCAAAAACTATCGATACCTCAAGGTATTGATACTTTTGTTTCGATACCAAGTACTTTTGGAATCGATATTTTTGTTCCGATACTTTTGAGGTATACTTTCTCTGAAGTATCGATACTTTCCTTCTTCTTCTTCTCCTCATTTATTATAAATCATTAATAAGAAAATTGAAAACTATTAATCGATATTTCAAACAAAACATTACTACAAAACCTAAGGCATGATTCAGGGAATTCCGACTCATTGCCAAGCACTCATGTGTGTTACTATTGTATTACGAGTATATTGAACTGTTTCAAGAGCTTTTTTAGGAAGGAACTGAAAGATGCTGTACAAATAATGCAATAATTCTATTATTTGCACAGCATCTTTCAGTTCCTTAGTTATAGGAAAGTAATTCTCTGACTATTTCTGAAATAACAAGTAGCAACACTGCGTTTGTGAGTACAACTCACATGAAGGTGACGTAAATAAGCGTTATGAGGCGTTTGCCCTTTTGAGTTTTCCAAACTAATTTGTGATTTTTATTATGTCGACTTCAGGTATCGATGCTTTCGTTCCGATACTTTTTTGGTGTCGATTCTTCTGAAACGATACTGGTATCGAGTAACGTATTAATACTTTTGAAATTTTGCGTATCCCTAACTGGAGCAAATTGCATCCAACATACCAACCGCGCTACACACGTTGCAACATGGATACAACTTGCTGTACAGCAGCGGTATACAGCCGACACGCAATTTGCTGTGACACGCCCACAACACGTCTACACACATCACAGTCGGCAACACAACACCAGATTGTTACTGCATATTGTATTCGAAATTGTGTCGTGTGTAAGCCGCATTACTTTAAATTATTCTGTGGTGAAAGTTAAAGGCGTTGGAGTCCCAAAATATTAAATAACGTCCCACGACACTCACGTATTTTTTATCCGATAAACTTCAACGGGTCGGACAGACTCGCGCGCGAGGTCTACAGCTTACAGAACCACTAGTTTTATATATTCTAAGATGACCCTATGAATAACAATAATATACACAACACTGAGCTAGCTTAATTTTTATTAAAGAATATATAAAACTAGTGGCTCTGTGAGCTGTAGACCTCGCGTGCGAGTCTTTCCAACCCGTTGAAATTTATCGGATAAAAGATACTTGAGTGTCATAGGACACGACACTCGGTTGAAACGAAGTTACTTAATATTTTTGATTGAACTGTTTTATCATTATTTAAAAAAAAAAAATTTTATTGTAAATCTAAATTGCGTAACTAGTTTGCGTGATTTGTCCTTTGAAAATCCTAATCTACTACAACATTATCATCCTCACGTATTCCTGGTTTCCTCCTCAGTGGTGAGTGGGGACGCTTCAGAGCCCGGGGTCCGCTACTTAACCTAAAGTTTTCTCTTATACTAGTGTACTACATACATGCTAAATTTAATTCCATAGTTGCAAACTTTTAGTGTTTCAAAATCAGTGGGTTCTTATATGCCATAAATATACTTATGTACTTAATCAATACATATAATACAATAGTAAAAAATGAGTATGAACACTGAATATTTTTCAAAAAAAAATTGGGGCGATGGAGACGTACGAGTAGTAATAGAGTAAGAATTTAAAAAAAATGTATGTCTGTTTGTTTGTCTATTTGTACAATCTCCGGAAATAAGCCGGGCAACATATTAGGGTATATAATTGATTTTGGAAAATGAACCACCCGATGCAGAACCATAATGGTCCAGCTAAACTATAATAAATATAAAAATGATACCTTAGCAAAAGTTGTTCAGCCTGATAAGCATTTTTTGTTAAGGTATAAAAAAACGAAGATCTGAAACATTTGATACAGAACCAAGTTTAATTTATTTGCATAAACATGTATTTACAAAAAAACGACGATCACCTGATGTGGAAATCTAAGAGGTTAAGAACAGGCTCCCAAAATTTGGTGTGTTTTTGAACCCATGTTGAGAACCTGACACACATTTGATGAATGTAGGATTTTAACCCGTTTTTTTATGATACACTAAGTATTTACATATTTCATTAACTTTTACTCGAAACTTTTTTTTTAAAGAAACTGATTCATCGTTTTTTTTAATGTTCTCTTGTATCACGTACTATCATGTTATAAAATTAATCGCACACAAGGGAAATAACATGTTTTAATTATGACAAAAGTTGCAATTTGCGCCGGGTTATATTTAAATGCGTAACATAAATTTACGCAAATGACACAATTAAGCCAGAGATCGGGTGCTCATCATGGAACGCGTCCCAAAAATTACTCAATAATCATATATTTAATTTTAATCGGAAAATTGTAAGTCGTTCTAAAATATTGTGCACTGTTTATTATTATTATTTCATAAAAAATCAAAAAGTATAAAAAAATATTTAAAGTAATTACATAATAGGTACTTACATAAGAACGTATACAAACCAACAATATAGATGGAGGATAAATTGAGCGGAAGAGGGAGCAGGTGGTCGTTCTTCGTTTTATAAAAAGTTTTATTGAACTTGTCGTTGTTCAACTTATTTTATATCTTTTTATTTAATTGAACTTTGTTATATGAATATGAATATATGTGTGTATATACACGGTCTTTTTCATTGGTTTTGGAGCCGTCAATGTCACTTCATGTGGATTGTTAGCAAGACCAATTACCCGGCGGGCGGCGGCGGCCGGCCCGGCCGGCTAGATTTCGAGTTCATCGGGGTCACGCGGCAGTTTTAAAGTAAAACTACGCGATCACGATCTAAAACCAGTTTCGCAATTTTATGTCATACACAAATTTGGATTACTTATATGGATATAGGAATTTATTTACTAAATGACTTTTTTTTAAACCAATGAAAAGTCAGCGAGTATAATTATACTCATATTTATGTTAGTATTAGTGTATGCAACTTTACTGTAAGTAGATCAACGTTTGCTATAATAATAATAATAATAATTCATTTATTTCAGGCAATCGTATTGCACTTACAATTATGTACAATACCAGAGACCCATATTATAAATACCATAAAACTAGCATACATATTAAATATCCTATCCTATATCGGCTATATCACATGTAGTGCCGGCGCCGTGTGACGCGCAGTGACGTCAGGTAGCCGACCTCGGAACCTCCGAAATACAACTCCCTGCGGCCAAAAGCCCTCCTTCATGAAGGTTGGCAGATGATGCGTCGGCACTCTCACTCTCAAGGTGAAGGTGGACTTCTTTCGAACGTAGTCCACGACCTCCTCTACCCTCGTGGACCAGTGCAGCCGGGACACGTACAGCTGCGTCGATAGTAAGGCAGGACGCAGCAGAGATTCCAGTCCGGTCGGCGCGGTTCCGCAGTGGTTGCGGATCGCGGGCTACCTTTTCTTCCTTTCCACTTTGATGAAGCCCTCTTCGTCGCGCTGGTTCCTCTCGGGATCCCGTGGTGGCAACGACTTGATGGGAGCTGGCTTACGCCGCCTCTCTGTTGGCCCCTGTGCCGAAGGCCGCTTTGTGGCGGCGCACTCGGGCTCGACGTCACCGGAGCGGGGGCGGGGGAGCGGGCGGCGGACTGTGTAGCGTGCACAACAACAGGTGGCGAACTCATAGCGATATCATGCAGCGGCTAAGCCGCGCAATTCGCGAATTAATATTCCTGACAGTGCAATGCGGCGGTACGCGACTGTTGCCGATCGCGTGAGCACTGTGACATTTATTATAACGAAAAAATATACAACGTGTTACGGAAGGGGGGGTAGGGGCTATCAACCCGAAAGTGCAGAAACATACTGATCAATGTGAACATCTTTTACTATGGGAAAAAACTGCAGCGCCATACATTTTGGCAGGGTAGGTATTAAAATGTTGTATGGGGCTGATCATTTTTTTGGCATTGATTAGCAAGTTTACTCCCTTTCGGGTTGATTTCCCCTCTCCGTAACACATTGTATACATACATAGGTACGTAATTTTCTTAAAAACTAAAATATACGTTTGCTACATATGTTAATTTATCATGTTAACTCTTGTGTATCCTTAGGTTCAGGCGAAAAATAGAAACAATTTGTTAGTTAAAAGAGCCAGTATTTTCATATTTTAAGCAGATTAACGACTTAAAGGTCTGATTAATCTCGAGGATAATGTAAGTACCTAAATTGCTTCAAATTAAAAACCTAAACAATACAATAAGTATCCTTTATCGCACAAAAACATGCATTACAAAGCCGATTATAAGCTTGTAAACACCATTTTTCGATTTAGGCATCCAATTCTAAAATTTTTGGTTTTATAGTGCAAATCGTCTATCTAATAAATGGTTGTATTTGGACACGTGATAAAATTAACGGCAGTAGTAAATACGTTACGGCAAAACTACGAAATGTGGGTACCCTAGATTTAGCCAGCTAGACATGCTGGCGGTCTCAAATGGTTACACTTAGATTTATCCTGCTTATCTTCGGCTAGACCTAGGTTTAGCCTTTATCATTCTGGCTAGAACTAGGTGCATCCGGTTGCAAGTGAATAAACTTAGGTATATTCTATTTATATTGGGTTAGATTAGAACTAGGTTTTTAGTTCCTTTAAGCATTTAGTTTTGGGTAGGTTGTCTTGTGTTGCATTTCCCGATCGATTCGAATTGTGATTTTTTTATAGATAATTGCACGGAACATTCGTGCGCGAGTCCAACTCGCACTTAGCCGGTTTTTATTTAAAAAATATACTACCTAATCATTAAATTGAATTCGGAACGAATTAAAAATGTTTTCAAATATTCGTTTTTTAAACATAAAAATTTACCGATACGACTTCCGTAGTTCCGCTACCGGTATCTTAATTTCAGTATTATGTAACCTTGTATTGAAGCTGTACAAAGGAATAAATCAAAAGTTATAAACAGGCGTTATGCAATTCTAAATTTTTTATACCAATCACTGTATTTTGTGTTGTGCAATGCTATTAAGAAGCTGAAAGAATAATTTCGACATTATTCTGCCGCAAACCAGCTGCTCTGTATAAAACGACACAGGTATGGAGTATACCTATTGCAGCTTTAAATATATTTTTATTCCCTTTTTCAACAATTATAAAGCCCTTCATCATCATCATATCAGCCACAGGAAGTCCCCTGCTGGACATAGGCCTCCCCCAAGGATTTCCAAAACGACCGATCGGAAGCGGCCTGCATCCAGCACCTCCCTGTAACCTTGCTCAGGTCATCTGACCATCTAGCAGGTAGTCCTACGCTGCGCTTGCCTGTACGTGGCCGCCATTCGAGAACCTTTGTGCCCCATCGGCCATCGGTTCTTCGCGCTATGTGCCCCGCCCACTGCCACTTCAATGAGCTAATCTGCTTGGCTATGTCGGTTACCTTTGTTCTCCTACGTATCTCCTCATTTCTGATTCGATCGCGTAGAGAAACACCGAGCATAGTCCTCCATAGCCCGTTGAGCGACCTTGAGCCTTCTTATGAGACCCATAGTAAGGGACCACGTTTCAGAGCCATAAGTCATCACTGGTAACACGCATTAGTTAAACACTTTCGTCTTGAGGCACTGAGGTATTTTAGACGATAAAACACTGCGTAATTTCCCAAACGCTGCCCAGCCGAATCGGATTCGCCGAAAGACTTCTTGCCTGGAACTTTAAGCTGGAACTTCCTGCCTGGATCAATTGACTCAGATAGACATACTGGTCTACAACTTTGAGGGTGGAGCTCCCAACAGAAAAGGTAAAGGCGCAACGTGCATATTTGACATGACCTTCGTCTTGTCAATATTCATTTTTAGGCCGACCTGTTTTGAGACTCGATTTAGGTCTTAAAGCATCGTACTTAAGTCCTCCATCGATTCTGCCATGACAACGATATCATCAGCAAATCGAAGGTGAGTAATATACTCGCCATTGATGTTTATGCCCAGTCCCTCCCATTCCAGGAGCTTGAAGGCATCTTCCAGAGCGGCGGTGAACAGTTTTGGAGATATGACATATCCGTGTCTCACGCCTCTATTCAATGGAATATCCTTCGTACTGTGCTCCTGTACTCGGACCGACATAGTCAATGCGGCACCGCTGGAGAGACTGAAGCACGGCCCATGTTTCGATCGAATCGAAGGCTTTTTCGTAGTCCACGAACCCCAAGCACAGCGGCCCGTTATACTCCCTCGTCTTCTCTATAACCTGCCGCAAAGTATGGATGTGGTCCATGGTACTCTAGCCTTTTCGGAATCCGGCTTCTTCGGGAGGTTGGAAGGTATCAAATCTGTTAGCGAGACGATTCGTTATGACACTCGAAAACAACTTATAGACGTGACTCAGAAGCGTGATGAGCCTATAATTCTTTAATAGATATTTTCACCCTTTTTGAAGAAAAGGACCACCACGCCTCTGTTCCACGCATAGAGTACTATAATATAATGGTTCCACGCCTCCGGCGTTACGCCCTCTAGAAGAACAGAATTAAATAGCCTCTGAAGGACTTTCAGTACTGGCGTTCCGCCCGCTTTCAGAAGCTCTTCTGTGATTCCATCCTCACCCGGCCCCTTGTTGTTTTTGAGCTGTTTGAGAGCCATCCTAATCTCGTACAGACTGATCCCGGATATCTTCGGTATAGTGTCAGGTTAGCTTGGCTCTTGGATCTGCAGCCATATCCACGGTAGGTTTTGCAACGGATGTATATAACTGCCCATAAATCCTCTCGATCTCTGCCAGCCCCCATCTTTGGTTGATACCATGTTACCGCCCTCCGTCTTAAGCTTAGTCAGTCGGCTTTGCCTAGTAGACATAGTCCTTGCAAACACTTTGGAACCTTTGTTTCGTTCTATCGTCTCCTCAATACAATTCGTATTAAAGGAGCGAATGTCGTGTCGCAAGGACTTTTGAATTCTTCTGTTGAGCCGCCGATACGACTCAGCGTCTTCGGAGGTTTGCAGCGTCATGGATGGTCGTTCTGCCATCAAGTCTAGGGTCTGAACAGAGATTTTTTTGAGGTTTCATTTTTAGGGCGGGATTTAAAAAACTTGGATCCCACAGCTTGGACAGTTTCTACAAACCCATTGTTAGCTAAATAAAGCCCTTAGCTGTTGATATACTGAATTAAGATTGAACATACATAAAAATATACTTTAATGTACATATAAGTAGAAGTAAATATTTAAACACCGGACTGTTCAGTAGACTCGGTGTACTTTAAATTTTGCTTGAAGGATGCCTTTATGTTTTTTTATGATTATCACACATACTAATAGAAGTACCAATTTGTTCGAGTTCTAACATCGTATGATTCAAATTAAATAAAAATAAAGGTAGAGTCTGAATCTAACTCGCGCTTAGTAGTTTTTTTGTAGGTACTTTCATAAATTATTTACGCCGCAGTCTCGCAGCAACATAATTCAGCTTGTTATATCTATTTGTGTCTCCCACACAGACTAGCAAAACTCTAGCGGAACTATCCCGACGTCAACTCTATTAAGCTGTGCATTCATTAAAACTTTCAAGAGAACCGGATGTATAAAATGCTTTAAATTTTAATAACCCGTTTTATGATTTATATGACACTGAAAAGCGACAATGTCTTCCTTTAAGCTTTTGCCCAGCAGCATTTTACGGCTGAAATATAAAATTAAAAACTTCAGCAATTTCCAAACTAATTTCTAAAGCCGCAAGCGTCCTACAAAATTAGATTTCGTATGAAAATGCCAAAGTTATAATCAAAAATGTGCGCGACAAACACACCACAGCTAATGCACAATATTGCTTGACACTGGAACGCGGATACGCAGTAACGTCCGTCTTGCGTACCGCTGTTGGAGTAACCCTCTAGATTCCTTCGGGTCAACCCTTTCGGAAAATAAAGAAGAATTTTTAAATCTAAATCTAATAGTCGTTAATGTACAATATATCTATTTTAAAAGTACAATACGTATTTTATTTAACACATAAAAATATATACAAACTCTGGGTATAAACATTACAGAAATATTAAGACGAAGAAAAAGAACTTAAATTAAACTAAACAACCATTAAAACTAAATAACAAAATGAAAATAGTTATTAAAGTATATAAAAAATCCAGGCCAAATCGCTGCCGTCACAGGGCAAAGTACCCAAGAGACTACCGGCATTTCCACCTTGGATAGCAACACTTAAACGCGCTGAAATGCGCGCCGGCCCTTGGGTCCCCCGAAACGTCAATCAGGCTTACGGAAATTTGCCGAATATTTGCGCCTCTTGATGGCTTCCGCTGCCGTCACTGCCGCGCCCGCTGTCCGGGCTATAGTGTCTACGCATGTAGCATCCCACACAAGCGACCGCCCGTTCTTCCAAGGGATGAGCATCATGCCATCAGGCCTCTTGCCATCGTCCCGCACGATACCGTTAGGTTCGAGAATTGTGGGCACACTGAAACTGGCAAGAGCACGATGGATGACGTTATTCAAGGCGGCGTGACGTGATATGCGCCCTGCGATGCGACGACAGTCCAGGCCGTGGTGACCCAGGTGGAGATCAGCATCCCCACTATAGCGACAGCGATGTGGCTCATTCGTTTTAGCCCCTAATTGAAGACTGATCGCTAAACTGAAAGTGGTTCTTTCCAAGAGGGTGCCTACAATAGCCGACGCTATAGCATTTAACCACTATCCCGACTCCGGCTCACAGCCGGCTAAGAGACGAGACCTCTCCACATCACTATTCGTATTCTCTAATAGTTATTTCTAAATAAGCAAACAGAGAGGCTCATCCCATCGCCGCTGCGAAGCCGGATTCGAGGGTAGAGCATGGCCCGGACCGGTTGCACCAATCCAAGCATTCCGGGCCACAGCTAAGCCGGCTACCCCTATGTCGATTAGCGATGGGCCTAGAATCTTACCGATGAGGTTAGCCGTGCTAGACACTGACGACAGGAATGCTGGAAGTGCTAAACTTGATTTTTTTGTGATCCTAGACCACCGTGGCGAATTGGTAATGTTGCTTGGATCCAACTTGTGTCATCTAGATTACAATTTCAAATGTTGGTTGGTTGTTGGTAAAGTGTCTCGGACTTTTACATCGAGCACAGTCAAAAGATGGTTATGGGTCCAAAGCGGGGTACAACGGAGTGTGTAGATGATCTTGGGTAAGAAGAGATAGCAGACAATCTGCTCTAGGCACATCATTCTCAATCTACAACACGAGTTTCAACCAACCACACATACATAGTAATAATAATTAATAATATATATACTAAAGAAAATATTAATCTTGTAATGGGCTTTCACAGCACATTTCTAAGATACAAGTTAGATTACTTTTTAATATTTTAGTTTAAAAAGCTCTCGCTGATAAAGGCACCCTCTGCGTGTAAATCTTTCAGTAATTTAGTTCAAGATAAAAAGCATGGGATAAATTTATTTGTGTAGTACGAAAATTGCAGAGTAACTCAGCTGTCGGCGCTCGAGGCGATGAAAAATTGAAACACTTTTATAAGAGTAATCGACTGATTTGGTTGGAACTGGACTTTTTTGAAGTGAAATATGATGATACGTCTTTCGATCACATATTTTTGCTGTTTTACGTTTACCGAAATTTATCAAATGTACCTAATAAAAGTAAGATATTAAACCACCTATCTTCAACTCCCTCCCCTGACTATCCTTCTTTCTCTTTTAGTCCTATAACTGAATGTGATGTTCAAGAGTGCATAAATTCGGTAACATCTAATGCCGTAGGTTCGGATGACATCAATCGTAAAATGTTCCTTCCTATCCTAGACATTATACTTCCTATTATTACTCTTATCCTTAATAAGTCCTTATCTTCCGGCATATTTCCGTCCGCTTGGAAAAGTTCCTTTATCACTCCATTACCCAAAAAAGCTAACCCTTCTTCCTTCTCTGACTTCCGTCCAATATCTATACGGGAAGTATTCCTCTCGAAAATCCTTGAGCGTGTTGTCCAAAAAAAACCCGATCCCTTTCTGCGTAAAAACTCCATCCTCAACCCTTTCCAATCCGGTTTAAGAACAGGTCACAGCACTACTACAGCGTTAGTTAAGACGAAGTGGCAGCTAAAGTGGCGCCCTCATTTGAAATAAATTGTTTAAAACTAAATACAGTGATAATTAAAAATTTGATTTGTATAAATGTCTAGAAAGACCTTTAAACTATTTATGAATAACCTTTGAAATTATTACTAATAGTCCGTCTAGTTTTAAAACTGTTTTTCGCCAAAAGTGGCCACTTTTGGCGGTAAACAGTTTTAAAACAAGACGGACTACCAATATTACTTTCAAAGGTTATTCATAAAATAGTTCAAAGGTCTTTCTAGACATTTATACAAATCAAATTTTTAATTATCACCATATTTAGTTTTAAACAATTTATTTCAGATGAGGGCGCCACTTTAGCTACCACTTCGTCTTAAGATCACTGATGACATTCGAGCCGGCATGGACAATAAGCAGTTAACTGTTATGTCATTATTAGAATTTTTCAATGCATTTAACACTGTTGATTTCGAGGTTCTTTTAGCTACCATGCGCTCGCTGAACATATCTCCATCAGTTCTTCTTCTACACTGTAATACTCTAACTGCGCCAACTCCCCCACACTTTTATAGTTTTCTTTACCCAAAGGTTGGCAGGAAGAAATCGCTTAAGTGATAAGCCCGCCTTTGTACCTACTAGATTTTAAATGTACTTTTGATTATTGTCATAATTAGTTGGTGCAAGAAAGAAATTTTATCTTATCTTATCTTAATACAAAATCTGTATAAATGACAGCAACGAGTTGGTGAATAAATTATTTAAGCTTCTACTTGTTTATTTTGTAGCAGACATGTGGGTAAGGAAAATCTCTTCTAAAGTTCATTTCTGTTTCCAATACTTTTGTTCGTTAATGTGCACTTTTTCTCGAAAATAAAATAGCATAATTAAGTGTTGGAAATAATTTTGTACCGGAAGGAAAACGTTTTTCCTCAATCCTTAACGACTTCTGTTCGATGACTGAGTAATATTTTATTAAGAATACTTTATTGTTGTAAAAATAGATAAACTCGACAATATTTTTTACGATTCTCGATGAGCCCTCTGGCATTATTATTGCTTAATGCATGTTAAGCCACGCGCCGGGGTTGATTCACACTAAGATTGGAGTTTACATGTAGCAAGATCAAGAATATAAGAATAACCTAAAAAAAAGCACAGAAACCCGTCGATCCCGACTGCCAACATTAACTGGCAGGTTTTGGACACATACACAAATGAAAAAACCTATCAACATTTATTAACCTATCAGGCTGATAGGTTAATAAATTTTGATAGGTTTTTTCATCATCATTTTCATCAATATCAATTATTTGTTAGAAAACTACCGTTGGTTGCCAGTTTGACTGAATGTTAAAAAATAGTTACTCCATAACTATATTTCAAATACTATTTCATTTAAGAACCAAAAATATAAAAGAAATTACTAACTAACAGGAAAACTTATACCCGCCATATGCAGAATACGGTACGGGTAAATTGTAATTTTCCTTATACTAGCCATGTGAGAATCCTGTGCGTGAAAGAAAGCACGCGTAAGTCTCCAAATTCAATTTTGAAATAAACATTGCATGTATTGTATCGGAATACCAGACACAATAGTTAAACAATGCATTTTCGCACAGATCTTACGAAGGTATCGGCATACCAAGGGTTAATAGATAAGATGCATTATTATTTTTCGTTGTGCTATGGAAATACTTCCTAAAAATAGGCACGTCCAAGAAAAAAACTACCTTGCTAACCCAAAATCGCTTTAAGATATTAAGGTTACTAAGTCACGGCCACCTTTGGACAGCGTCTCGGAGCGCCTTAAAAAGACCGGACAGGAGTGACGTCACTTATGTCGAATTTGTAGGCATCATGTAAGAACATATGTTCGGTTGCTATGTCAAATATTACGTTTATAGGATTGACCTCATAGCAAAAGTAGTTATAAATTTTTAAGAAAATTCTTTGGTAATATAAACCCTTTTATTACTTCTAAAATTGACTTTTCCAAGCAACTTAAAACCAACGTTAATGAATAGATTAAAAAATATATAATTGTGCTTAAAGGCCTTATTTACGTAAACGCTTACAAAATCAGAGACATTTATCAAAATCTGCTCATTATGCATCTTCTCTATTACCCTGTTCAGAAAGGTAAAAGGTTCTGCTATACCTCATACTATACTAGCTGTGCCCACGTCGTAGCCTGCGTAGAAAAAGAATATTCGTAATATAACATCTCCACAGGAATCGTCCTTTTTCTATGTGTTAGTAAGTTAAAATCTTTTTCATCTCATCTACTCGAAAGACGATGTTTTCATCCCAAAATATTTGGAGCTAAATTTACTGCTGATTCTCTCGGGACTAAAAAGTGAAAACGAAAATCTCTAGGGATTATAAAGAAATTAAAACTGAACACAACTTTAATCTATGTACAATTAAAAATAATGTTGGCAGTTCAGCAAAATAAAAGGAAGAATTTAGTTCTAAAGACGTCGTAATTTTTTAAATTTGGTATACATTTCGTCGTCACTATGGATGAATGTAGATAAATATTTTTATTCAAAGTAATTACAGAAGTTTAAGGTTATGCCGTATTGATGTCATTATAGTGTAAATTTAAATACTTTTTCGTTAGTTTAATCTGATAGCATGCCTAACCATCGCCTTATAAACATAATTATTTCTCTTTCTATGTGACTACATGGCGCTATAGTTATTTATTAAAACATTTAAATCTTTTATTACTATAATTTAAATAAAATATGACTTATATGAAAAGCAATACATATTTTTAAAGCATATTCAACACTTTCTTTGTCACTTTTTTCCTAGTCGTGTGTGATGCCATCTCTGTGTGCCTGCCTGCAACTCCAGTTTTGCCTACTTACGGACCCTCAAATAGTTTCTGGCATTGGGTATCTGTTACGTTAGTAATTATATTAACTTTGCCGATAGTGAATATCAAGTTTATTTATAAAATAATAAGTTTTTTTTAATCCTTTTTTTTTGCAAGCTTTTATTGTGAAGCCAAAGTAAATATTAAGACAAATGAAATAAGCCCAAACTCTATAGAGTTGCGTCGTTTTATTACTGAGTTCCATCGACCAACTTCCGTCTCCGTGATCAGACCCTAGGCATTACTTACATAAAGTGCTCGTCAAGTAGTACGTAGTTATGGCAGAACATACACGACACATATGGAAATTACAATATTTACAAATTACATTGTAATTACTAAGCTTACTTAAGACTATTACCCCAAATAAAATAAAAAATAAATATAAGCTTAACGATGCAGATTAATTTAAGCATTATAAAGTTGTAAATTTATATGATAAAGTAAAAATGAAACCTACACCAAATAATTTTACTAAAACTTACAACTACACCTGACACACTGGGTTGCGTAATTTAACATACCTACCTAGATATATCCTACCTTCATATAACAACATTCACGGTAAGAGAATGTAGGAGTATTTCCTGCCATCTACTTTAAATGAATACCCTAACAAAATAATTGAGGAAATAAGTAATTTAAAAAATAGTAATTCTTAAAAACTATAGATTAACTGTATAACATTGTAACGAGTAGTGACTGGCGAGTCACTTTTACTTACCACGTATAAACCTAAATAAGTTTTTGTTGGTATTGCTAAATATGTATAGCATGTAATAATTGTGTGACTTCAATAAATAATTTAAAAAAAAGACAGATCAAATGATTCCTACTCAATGATGTTAAGTTGTTCTGTGACTGTTTCCTTCCTTTGTAGAATATGTTAAAAATTATTCTAAAATATTTAAAAAAGTTTGTAGACAAGCCAAGGCCAATCGTATTAGTAAAAAAATAAATAATGCCCCTAACAAAATAAAAGAAACTTGGAATGTTATTAATAAAGAAACTGGTAGAAATAAAGCAAAAGAAAATATCTGTCAAATTAAAGCTAGCGGTAAGATTATTACTAAACCTGAAGAAATTGTTAATATTTTTGATAATTTTTTTACTAACATACCTTTGGAACTTACTTCCAATGTGGATTCTAACCCCCAACGTGCTGAAGCGTTGCTTAAGAATAATGTTAGGCCTTGTGATTCTAAATTTAAATTTAAGCATGTTGGCCCTAGTGATATAGTAGAAGCATTTGAACAGTTAAATTTAAAAAAAAATCGGTAGATCATTGGGGCATGTCGGTTGCTGTAGTAAGCCATATTATAAATGTCATAGCTGGTGATTTAGCTTTTATATTTAACGAATGTATTGATGAAGGCATATTTCCTAACCTAATGAAATGTAGTAAACTAATCCCCTTATTCAAAAAAGGAGAAAAAACAGACCCTGGCAACTACAGACCTATATCTATCTTACCAGTTTTGAGTAAGGTGTTCGAAAAGATAATGCTCAATCAAATGCTACTTCACTTCAAGACCTACAACCTTTTCGGAAAATCTACCACCGATGCGGGAGTGGCACTCATCACTCATATTTACGACGCATGGGAGAGCAAAACTGATGGGATTGGATCCTTTTGCGATCTCTCTAAAGCATTTGATTGCGTAGATCATCCGACACTTTTGCTTAAATTTAGTCAATATGGTTTTGATGAAAATTCAATTAAATTAATAGAATCTTATTTAACAGATAGGCTTCAGACTGTTGATTTAAACGGCATAAAATCGCACGGATCTAATGTTAAAATCGGCGTACCACAAGGTTCTATTCTAGGACCTTTCCTTTTCTTAGTTTATGTAAATGACTTGCCTTACATGGTTGAGAAACAGGCAGGCATAGTGCTGTTTGCTGATGACACCTCGCTAATATTCAAAATTGACCGTCATAGCACAGATGCTAGCGCGGTGAACAGCACCCTGTCTTCCATTTCTAATTGGTTTACTGCGAATAACCTCATGTTAAATGCGCAAAAGACCCAATGCATTCGATTTTCTCTTCCCAATGTGAGGCAAGCTTGCGTCGACATACTGATAGATGGCGAAAAACTCGATCTTGTTGAAAGTACTACCTTCTTAGGAATTACGATCGACTCGAAACTTCAGTGGGGCGCTCATATATCAAAACTTTCAAATAAGCTTAGCTCTGCGGCTTATGCTGTTAGGAGAATAAGACAATTGACAGATGTAGCAACTGCTAGACTAGTGTACTTTAGTTACTTTCATAGTTTAATGTCATACGGCATACTGCTATGGGGGAGTGCAGCCGATATTCAGACTATTTTCATTTTACAAAAAAGGGCAATTCGAGCTATCTACGGCTTAGGATCTAGAGACTCACTCAGAGAATTATTCAAGGAAATAGGTATACTAACCTTACCATCACAGTATATATTTGAAAACATAGTGTACGTAAGGAAAAATATTTCCTCATACAATAAAGTAAGCTATTTTACCGTCAGAAACTTACGCAATAAGAGTGACTTAGTTGCCCCGTATTATAGGCTCAAAACAGTTAGTAAAACGTTTATGGGGAACGGTATACTTTTTTATAATAAACTGCCACAATCGGTCCTTGATATGCCTGACAAAAAGTTTAAAGCTTAAGTAAAGAAGGTACTCTGTGAGAAGGCTTATTATAGGACCGATGACTATCTTAAAGACAACAAAGTCTGGCTTGAGCTTGGCGCGGGTCCCTCTTAAAGGTTTGTATACTCAGAAATGGTCATAATCTGGTACATTAAGTACATACTGAATTTACAACTTGATTTGACATTATTTCAAAATTTCGACATTAAAAAATTAATTTAAATTATGACAACAAACAATGTATACTCTGTCCACATATCAACTAAAAATATTAATTTCATTGTGAGTTGACGTTCTTGGAGAAAATGCTGCAGTGCAGTTTGTTACCGCTTCTTCTGCACTAGCGCTTTGGAGGCGGCAGTAAACTTAGCTCTAAGTAACTTTTTGACGTCAACAATTATTGTGCAATAAAACAAAGTGACGATTATTAAGAGATATTATAAATATCATATGATAATAAAGATATATTTGAATTTGAATTTGAATTGAATTTGACTGAGTTACACCGGAATAGCTCAATGACTCCATAATATTGCATTGTCATCCGACTTACACAAGTATCCACAATTTCAGCTCGGTTGATCGGTTGAGGATAACTCGTAAAAATTGAATTGCAAGATTAGGCCTAAATAAACATTCATACATACATACAAGATGCATTGAAAGTTAAATAAAAGTTTGTAAAAAGATATGAAGGACCACGCAAACAACGTTATGAGTGAACATTTTATCAAAAGTTGGTCCTCTTAGAAAATATATTTTTAAGTATTATTGAATGAAAGCGACACCAAATAAAGATTAATATCTGTTGGTTAAACTCTGATTTGATATTGTGGGTGTTCTACTTTTCTTTGTAAGTCTGTTTTTATTTGCTAGTTTTTCTCATAGATAGAGATGAAAAGTAGAGTGTGCTAGTCGGGTACGGCAATATTTTCATTTCTGACGATATACATGAATCCCTCGCTTCACTTAGGATTCCACCGTAGAATTACTCGCTACGTTCGGGATTCAAATATGGGATCTTCGTTTCGCTCTGGATTCAAAATAGCGCCCTCGCCTTTAAAATATTAACTTTACTCCTTGTAGCACAATACTATATTGCCCCAAAACATAATTTTACAGAATAATAGATAACATAAAACAGAGGTACTTGGAGATGTTAGACAAAAACAGGTGAGATGCAAAATTATATGCAAGGGAATAAAAATTCTGTAGGTACAATCAATAAATATGCCTAAATAAATTATATGCACAATAACGTTTACACATAAATATTTAAATAAATATTTTTTTTTGTTAGCCAGATGTGGTGTCCCACTGCTGGGCAAAGGCCTCCCCTATCCTAGAGGTAGACCAAGGAAGAGATGGCGGGATGGCATCGGGGGTTTCTTGAGTGGATGGCAGAAGATTGCTCGGGATAGAGATAGAATAAATACCTGATAACGTAGCTTTCTAACGGTATAAGAATTTTTAAAATCGGAGCAGATGTGTAATTTATTTATTACAAACAAACACTGACACTTACAAACACACAATCAAAGATGTTCTCTTTTAATATTAGACGTAAGTACAACCTTCATATTCCCACTCGTATAGTATAGGAGTTTCCGAGAATCTCGAGCGCTCAAGCAACAAAACATTTTTAATTTTACGCAACAATTCACTCATTTTCCTTATTGTTTTACAACATTTTAGTATATTTGAAAAGAAATAAAAGTTTATTAATATGCAAATTATGGCTTTTGTTTCTTGTAACGCTTTGTAATGAATGTTATATGAACGAGAAACTGTAACACCAAATTAGCTAGTGGCTAAATAGCAACTAGCTAATTTGGTGTAACAGTTTCAGCATCAAAGTTTCGGGATGTAATCTCTTTTGTGGAATTTTTATTCATTAATTTTATGCCTATATTTAGTCTATAGCAATTTTGGTAATTTTGCCCATTTGAGATTTCTTTTCTTTTACCCAAATAGGGTAAAGAAATGGGAATATTATATATATATATATATATATATGATTTAAAGAATCTTTTATGGTTTTTTTATGTGACTCCTACACCGATTTGGAAAGTTCTTTTCCAGGTGGTTCCATAGAATTTTAATCAAAATTGGTTGAGTTGTTTGGGGTGAAGTTGGTTTTTAGTTCCGTAAAATTATATTCCAAGCTTTTATTTAGTTTCACCTGTCATTTTGTCTGTCTGTCCGTAATCAAATCTGACAAGTTAAATTTGACCCAATTCCTTATTTTCGATTTAGCTGAAATTTTGAACGCATGCGTATATCGCGTGACAATGCAATATTTTGACATGAATGGCGCTGATCTGATGACGAAGCCATAAAAACCATAAGGTGGCCATAAAAACTCTGTTAAAAACGACGCAAGTTTAAGCCCGTTTAATTCATCTAGAGGAGTACTACATTTTTAAGTCCATTGTAATAGATAAACTTCTTTTTAAATATTTGTTTTAAATTACTTGTTTAAATTTTAATATTATATGTAAATCTTAGAATGAACCAGCTGCTTTTTTTCCCGCAGATTCTAAAGCCGATTGAGGGAATCGGCGAGATTTGAATTATGTTAATAGGCGATGAGGCAAGCAATCCATCACTATTTTGATTCCTTTTTCCATCTTAACGCCCACCATCACGCTAAGAGTGGCGTTTGGATCTAACGGCCCTACGCTTTGTCTACCTCGCCAGGGATCAAGACGTGGTAAAGAGTCTGTATTTGTAATTTTCAATGGAATGGGAAGACTAAGTTCTGTCTATCGTTTATTTGCGATGATCTATCTACTTATTTGCAATCCTGGACGCAGGATGGTTATTTTTAACGTTATTTTTAAAGAAAACTCCGACTGTCAAGAACGCCATCTTGTGACGAATAGCGGAACTACCGATAGGACTTGATATCCGTAGTGACATTGATATTTTAGGGAAAGCTCGGACTTCCTCACGCCTGATCGACGTTTCTGGGGACCTAAGAGCTGGTGCGCATTTTGGCCAGAGATTAAGTCTGGCCTTACAACGAGGCAATGCTGCCAGTCTCTTAGGCACCCTGCCTTGCGACCGTAGCGATCTGGGGTCTATTTTTTATATAATATAATGTTTTATTTTTAATTAGATATATTTAAGTTTATAGGTAGGTTATTTTGTTTTTAGTTTAATTATTTATTTTATGTATTGTGCTGTGTTTAATTTATTCTAGAATAAATTTAAGGCAAGTGTTTATTTTGATATTGTAAATAACACTAAATGGTTTGATAAAAACTTTCGCCAAATAAGCTAAAAAGTTTACAAATTCTGATGTAACACTTAAAATAGATTATGAGTGGGATAAGTCAGGGCGCAGCTACTAAGTTCATTTGCTTGCGCTAATGGCTGATTTTGCATTGGTTGTCAATAAATGTTTTAAGTCTTTCAATAATCTTGCTACTGCTGTTGTAAGAAACAAATAACACAGTATGCCTTACGTGGCATACTGTGGTGGTGGATTGAATGTCGGTAAGAGTGATTCCACTCTAATAATACTCTCAGTAAGTTCATTTTAAGATTGCGGTTGAAAATTAAGTTTGTGCTCGCCATGCCATAAATATTTCAACAAACTACCTACCTCTATTTTTACAATAAATTTTACTTTAGTGACATCTTTATTTCAATGGTATAATTTAATTACATTCTCATTCACAACATATGTGTTATTAAGGGGATACCTGTGTAATTTTTCCGGTGTCTCGTGCTGCCCCCATTTGAAATAAATCATTTGATAGGAAACGGAGACATCATTTAAAATTTTGTCTTGACCAGGCTCCAGATAACCCTTCATAGTTAGAAGGGTTTATGAACTACTGTTTACAGTTTAAAGTGAGAACGTGAAGCTTTCTACGCACAATTGCGAAAAACGACCACTTTTGACGTATGTGCGTAGAAAAGCTTCACGATCTCACTGTAAACAGTAGTTCATAAAATCAGTCCCCTTAAACCCTCATCCCCTTAAACAGCTTGCGGAGTGGATTTTCTCGAGTGTTGTATAAATTAAATGTCAATATTTTCATAGGCTCTTTTTATAATATATCTAGAATATAATTAATTTGTCTTATTTATTTGTGAATACATTTTTTTTGAGAATAATTGGTATACGATTAGATAAGTGTAAGGCTAATACGTCTTATTTAATACTTGTTAAGTCATCCATTAGCCTATATTTCTCGTATAACATTTACACCAGGCAAGTTTGTGGCCATTTTGGACAAAAAAAATATTTTTATCTTATCTACTCGGAAAACGATCTATTAATCCCAAAACATTGAGAGCTAAAGTTACTGCTTTTTCTCTCGGGACTAAAAAGTGAAAAAGAAAATCTCTACGGATTAAAACCAATTTGAAAACTGAACACGAGTGGAATCTATGTAGAATCAAAAAGAAAGTTCGCCGTCCAGCAAAAAAAAATGAATTAGGTTTTAAAATAAAATAACTGGCACAGAGGACGTAATTTTTTAAATTTGGAGTACATATTGTCGTCAATATGGATGAATGTAGGTATAGTAGATTGTGCTACGTGGGGATAAGGTAATATTTTGAAGGCGAGGGCGCTACTTTGAATCCAGAGCGAAACGAAGGATTCCACAGTTGAATCACGAGCGTAGCGAGTGATTCTACGCTGGAATCCTAAGTTAAGCGAGGGATTCTTGAATATAGCCCTAGATAAAAATATTACCGTACCCGAGTAGCACACTCTACTTTTCATCTCCATCTATGAGAAAAATTAGCACATATTCAAGAGAATACAAAGAACAGTAGAACACCTAGAATTCCTAATCAGACGTCAACCGACAATTTGATACTAACCTTTGTTTGGTGCCGTTTTCATACAATTATAATTTCATAAAAAATATTTCTTAGTATTTATACTAAGAAATATTTTTTCGAAGACCACCAACTTAAGATACAATGTTCACTCATAACTTTGTCTGCGTGGTCCTTCATATCCTTTTATTTTATACGATAACTATTCACTATTGGCTTAAACTCCCGAAAAAGTATACACATTTACACAAATAATTACATTTCAATACAAATAACCTAAAACTTCTGTAATTATTTGAATCAAACAGAAAAATTGCGCTTTTTTAATTATACTTATTTCTTTTTTCGAAGCATAGAACATCAAAATGTTAACCTACATTCATCCATGTTGACAACTATATGTATTCCAAATTTAAAAAATCTCGACGTCTGTGCCAGTTATATTTTATTTTAAAACAAAATTCTTCTTTTTTTTTGCTGGACTACCAACATTATTTTTGATTCTTCATAGATTACCATGGTGTTCAGTTTTCAAATTGGTTTTAATCCCTAGAGATCTTCTTTTTCACATTTTAGTCCCGAGAGAATAACCAGTAACTTTAGCTCCAAATGTTTCGGGATGAAAACATCGTTTTTCGAGTAGATGAGATGAAAAACATTTTGTCATCTCATCTTCGCATTTCTTAACCGATTCTAATGAAATGTGAGCAGGTTCGGTAATTATATAGAATTTTTTTGACCATTTTTTTTTTAATTTTTATATATTAATTGGGGTTTAAAACTTAAAAAATTTCATATATCAGCTATTTAAAAAAATAAGTCATGTGACTATTTTTTTATTCTTATTATGACGCAACTTTTTAGTCAGAACAAATTTTTTTACGATAAATTTAAACGTGTTTACAGTCGACAATTCGCCCAAAAGTTGTCTAGAAATCGATTTTTTGTATATTTTGTATTAGTGAATTCAGTATGTAATACAAATCTATGGACAAGTACGAAAATGGTGGGTAGTAAGTGTGACGTGGGCGATACAGAGAAAAAAATGCTTTTCATATAAATATATCATGTGCGGTATCAAATGAAAGGGCTTTATAAGTAGATTAACAGACAGTAATTAACTTCACTTCCATATTGGTCAAACCCACAGACTATAATATATGTAGTACAAAAGTTGTCGAGGCTCGCGAGGTCTACTGTTCTTTCAGAACCACTAGTATTATATTGGTTTTAGGGTTCCGTAGTAAACAAGGAACCCTTATAGTTTCGCCGTGCCTGTCTGTCCGTCCGCGGTTTTATTTATCGACTATAATTACTAGAAAGCTGTGATTTGGCACGGGTGTGTGTATTAATTATGCGGAAAAAAAAGTAAAATAAAATACTGTAAAATACTTTTTTTAGTGTAGCTCCTTAAATTAAATCATTATTTCTCTCGACTAACTAATCATATGGGGAATTGTTGTATAATAGGTCTTTCAAAAATATTATGAGCTTTTAACACCGTTCTTTTATTAAGGGATCCGTTTTTCAAATATTTGGTTTTAAAGTGAACATTTTTGTTTTGAGTCAAGTGCTGATATTGCAGAAACTTGTACAGACTTTGGCCGTTGTAATTTTGATTGATTTTTCGTCGGTATGCTCCACTTCTTTAAAATCTCTTCCATTTATTTAAATCCGTTTTTATTATGTATATTTTATCGACGATGACAAAACTAACTAACAAATGACGACCTGCGTGGCGTAGTGGTCACTATACTAGTTCGCCACCCAGAGGTCCCGGGTTCGATCCTCGGTCAGGACAAGTTAGAAAATAGCCTATTTCAAATTGTCCTGAGTCTTGGATGTTTATCTATATATGTATTTGTTATAAAATATAGTATCGTTGAGTTAGTATCCCATAACACAAGTTTCGAACTTACTTTGGGATTAGCTCAATATTGGATATTAAAAGGAAACACTACTTTTAGTATCAATGAAGAATTTTATTTCTTAAAAAACACCACAAGACAGCATTACAGTACTTGGCGAGCGAGCGAGAGAGAATACATCTCACCTTTTCTTGCAGGATATGCTACAACAATAAACTAATATTTTTGCATTGCCAACTTAACACTTAACAGTGTTCTTTGTCCCTATATATTTATTTATTAATTTACTAGCTGATGCCCGCGACTTCGTTCGCGTGGACTTTATGACTCCGGCGTATTAATATAAATACAAACTAATGAGAGATAGAGAGAGAGAGAGAGAGAGAGAGAAAGAGAAAGATAAGAAAGTACTTGTAGCAGTGTTAGAAGTTAAAAGACAATATTATTTTAATTCTTTATAAATTATGTTGGGAGTCTTTCCTTCGGGAGCCAATATGTAAAGACCTGAAGCGTTATTAACCCTGGAGAAAGCCACATAAAGTTGGCCATGCGAAAAACCAGTCCTTAGATCGACATCAGCGGCTTTAAGTGTCTGAAACTGTGACTTATTGTCATATCAAAGCAAGTAAACACTTGGGACTGTGTATTTTCAAAAGGAAAATTGTTGGGGATGAGTGGTATACGCGGAATAAATACAGTTTCACTGGCATCACTCACAGTGAGAATCTCAGCTTCAGTTATATTTCGCTTCAAAACATTGACTTTAAGTGTCTCAGCAGACTATGCCGAAGTCAGTAGCGGCTAAAGTTCAGTGTCTAAAGTTCGGTGGGGATGACACATTAAATAAGCTGAAGTTCGGTGGAAACGCCGGACAGTAAAGATGGGCCGATATGAGAATTTACTCTGCGTCTTTGGCTCGTCTGCGGTGAAAGGGAACGGGAGCGAGGGAACGGGAGTGGAAGCGGGATCGGGAGCGGGAGTGGGAGCGGGAGCGGGAGCGGAAGCGGGAGCGGGAGCGGGAGCGGGAGCGGGAGCGGGAGCGGGAGCGGGAGCGGGAGCGGGAGCGGGAGGCAAACGAATCGAAAGTTCGGCATTATGTGTGGCTAGTAATGCAAATAACATTGCAGGCATGCTTTGGCTGAAATTCAGCCGCTGTACTTCGGTATACTATGCTGAGACGCTATGTCGGGTTCCGTTACACAGTTTCGGCGGACTCGAATTTCGCATCAGCATTATTGGCCCTCCGACATTAAGACTTATTTTGTGAGCCGAGAGTCCATTTGCTGCAAGAGAATTAAGAAACTCAACTAGATAATTGGTGGCGTCGTCCTGATCAATAACACTATCCAAGAAAGTATAAACCACTTCATTACCAATAATTTGCGTCATAAGTTCTTCATTAATTGATGAGTATTGTTCAGTTTTAGGTGTCAATATGTAAAAGTGATTTATGATGATTTTGTCACTGTCACTACCGCCCCTAGCGTGTGGTCGGTTGTGACACTATCCCGATTTTTTCTAATTTGTTCTAATGAGATAACTATTCCACTAAGGGATTTTATACTAAGGGATTACAAATGTACAATTGAGGACCTTGCAGCAAAAGGGAGGCAAATCCGATTTTCAGAACTTGTGGGTAGAAAAAAAACGAATTAAAAAAAAATACCAGCTTTATGTTGACGAGTACTATGTATTAATAAAGTATGAATAGTTTTGTATATTTTAACGTTATTTAAGGAATAAAATGTGACATATTAACGAATCTGTGATGTTTTAAATTTTGGACTTGCCTCCCTTTTGCACCAAAATTGACAAAAATTGACGGCTTTTATTATTTGATGCTTAATAAAAAACTTATATATCAATATATTTTTATTGTAATGACCATGAATCAAAACATTAATAACAAATCTTAAAAAAAAGGAAAAACTAAACATAGTTCAGAGCAAAAATTAAGTTTAAATGTCGACTTCAGCCTGGTCGTCGTCACATTCACTCGATATGTCATCACTCGGTCCCACTGCTTCACACTTGAGAGCCTTGTAATAATAAAGCTTATTTGGCGGAACGTAGTTTTTGACCAGCTGCATCACATCCTTATATTTAGCCAATTTCAATGGCAATGGGTGATCATATAGTAGTTTTTCAGGTATAAGGGATAGGTGGGCCTTAGTGTTTCATAGTATAGTAAAATATTCGAACACTGGCATTCCTGTAGAAACACTAACTGCAACTGTTTCAGAATGCATTTTACTATATTCAAAGATACCATATTGCGATATTTTAAATCGAACTTTCTCGGCATTGGTTATAACTTTTTTGAAATGTCCTTCATAATGTTGACCGAAGTCAAGTATCATGTTTTGTTCAACGTTCACAACCTTAAACTTTTTAGAAGATTCCTTAATACATTGGCCATATTCAGATGCAGTAAATACATAATCTTTCTTCCTCATATATTTTTCTATAACTCCAAAACATCTATCACAGGGTAAAAAGCTATGTCCGGGTTCAGGAAAGCGATGAACTATCTTTTCAATATTTGAAGATTTTACTAAAGTATATAGATACTGCATTAAAATAGAGTTCTTATTTTGTGCAGCTGCAAAATAGGTATAGAGTTCGAACAGTTGATGGTAAGATATTATGAATGTAATGATGTAAGAATGATACAACTTCGTTTGGGGATTTGCGGGCCGTTGTTTCGTCATATAAATAAAAATGAGGGTCGCCAGTTTTGGCCGAATGAATACAAAAGTTATATGTCCAAAGTTGACGCTTATAAAAGGCTTCACCTACAGGAATCTTCGGCAAAGGCAAGTTCTGTTGGAAATCAAATGTCAATACCTCACAATCGTCATTCGAAGTGGCAAGTTTACTTTTCTCTTTAAGATCAACGAAAAACGTATCAGCTTTAGATTGGTGGATAGTTTTCTCTGTCTCTATTTCTCTAATTTCATCACTATCTAATGTCTTATCCTTTAACTTGTTATCCAGCATATCACACTTCTTGCATGTATCTGAACGAGGTGAACCAAAACTGTATTTAAAGTTTTGTTTAACATACATAGGGCGCACTATAAGTTTCCAGAACTGGCCACTTACATAAACAATATTTAAAAAATTTATTGCAACATTTGAAAATAGAACTCTTTGGCTGTAGAATGCAGTTTGTTTCATCTGACTGTCTTTTGTTTTTACCTTCTGGCGCCATTTAAAAAATTGTGTGTCTGCATCAACATGGATTTAACTCGGGAAAATTTTCGTAGTATGATTTTCTACGATTTTAAGTGTAATTTGACAGCTCAACAGAGCATCGCTCGGCTTGAAACAGCTTTTGGCAATGAAGCACTATGCAAGACAACTGTTTATAGCTGGTTTGCAGAATTCAAGCGTGGTCGTATCAATCTCAGTGACGAATCTCGCGATGGTCGGCCGTCCACCGCTGTGACCAACAAAAACATCGATGCTGTGCGCCGTATGATTGAAACAGACAGGCATGTGACCTACCATGAAATTCGCGCATCCTTAGAAATAGGCATGAGTCAAATACAATTAATCCTACACAAACATTTGGGTGTGAGAAAGCTGTGCTCGCGGTGGATCCCACACAACTTGACCGAGGCTCAAAAAACGGACCGCGTCACTTGGTGCAGTGCCATGCTTACCAGATTCAACGAAGGTGCGTCAAATTTGGTGTGGGACATAGTAACAGGTGACGAAACATGGATTTATTGCTACGATCCCAAAACAAAGCAGCAATCGAGCGTATGGGTCTTTCAAGATGAGCCGAAACCAACCAAAGTGGCGCGCGTGAAAAGTGCATCTAAGCGGATGATTGCTTCTTTTTTTAATAAAACTGGACACGTGGCTACTGTTGCTTTAGAGAATCGTCGTACAGTGAATAGTGACTGGTACACGACCATTTGTTTGCCGGAAGTTATTGACTAACTCCGTAAAAATAACCGTAAACGCCGTATCATCCTGCACCACGACAATGCTAGTTCTCACACGGCCAGACAGACAAACGACTTTTTGGAGGCGAAAAATGTAGAACTCATGAGTCATCCTGCATACAGTCCCGACCTGGGACCTTGTGACTTTTTCTGTTCCCAAAAATTAAGAACCAATTACGCGGTCAACGATTTTCATCACCAGAAGAGGCTGTCGAGGAGTATGAAAAACACGTTTCAGTGGTCACCACAGAGGAGTGGCACAAAAGTTTTCAAAACTGGTTTCATCGAATGAAAAAGTGCATAGACGCCAAGGGAGATTATTTTGAAAAACAATAAATTAATTTTGTACCTTTAATAGTATTTTTTCATATTCATTCCGGAAACTTATAGTGCGCCCCACGTATCTATAATAAAAATCAAATGAAACTATTGGCTTAGCATCCTGCTCAAGATTAGGTTCATTTTCTTTCTGCCATAGTGCGATTCGCGTCGAGGAAAACTTCTTATATGGGAATGGACTTTTGTAACCCACTTATTTGATATACGATTCGGTCTACTTTGATGCTTACCACGTTTGGACTCAGCTGGTGCAGTAACTGTAGGGTCACGATAGGCTTTAGCAACGTTATCCACACGTTTTTTTGATATCCCATGAATAGATGCAAATCCGTTTCTGCAAACTTGGATATTTCTGTTCCCTAATTTAATGAAGTACTTGTGGGAACAACTTCGTTTCATCCCTGTATTAGTTTTTAGTCGTTCTCGTGCTACATTTTCTGTTTTGATTAAACCACCTAAATATACGTTTTGCACATAAGCTTCACCCAGTTTGTTGAAATTTTCTAGTACTAATTTCCTCTCCTTTTCATTGATATTGATAAAACACTTATATATTTTACAACAACAGTCTGGTCCGGTTTTTCTTTCGGCTATCTTGCGTCCTTTATAATCTTTATAACTCTTTCCAGTTGCAATGGATTTTTTAATCACATTCCTCTTCCATTCTGAAGAATTTTGTGATTTTCTTTTTTTTGAGGTTATACCACTTGTTGACGGTCCAGGATCACAAACATTAGATTCACCCAACACACTCGTACCTACAGTTTCATCTTCATAAGTTTGCGTTCGATATGATAACAAAACAAGATCACTGTCGTCACTACTTGAACATGATCGGTTCCGAAAGTGATCAGCTGGAGGCTGGTAAAGATCGGACGATCCACTACTAAATGGTTTAGAGTCACTCATTTTACTCACTCTGTAAGTCTTACACAATAAAATAGAACTTGAAATATGAGGTTATTAATTACGTAGTTTCTTTCGGATCAAACTCTAAACGTGTACTGACGTGTATTGTTGCAAATTATCCAATACTTTCTTCCGGTGCAAAATAGGGGCAAGTCCGGACCTGCCTCCTTCTTGCACCAAACAATCATAGGTCCATGTTTCCTTATAACTCGCTTGTTTTTCATTGGATCTGCTTCTTTTTTGCATCAATCGATAGCATATTTTTTTGTCAAAATTACTAGCAAAAAAGGCGGAAATTTAAAAAAATTGGATTTGCCTCCCTTTTGCTGCATGGTCCTCAATTTACTATGAAAAGCACCTTTTATATGAATAACTAATATACTAACAGAGTACCCAGTCTACCCTACTTGGACAAGATAAATTATTTTATAACGTTTTACTAAATATTTTGTAAGAGCAGAAGTCTAAAAAAGCATATATTGCAGATATTACTAAGATTGAGTTATCTTATAAGATGCTCTACTAAGTAAAGATACTCGTAAATTATCATGAGCAATAAGTCTGATTAAATGTACTTGTAAGACTTTTGTTCTGATAAATATCTTATGGTGACTTCTTATATACACTATAAAAGTTCGTATTAAATCCGAATAGTCTCCAGTACGAAATATCTTATAACATGATTTTGTAACGTGTGTTTTATTATTAGTCACATAAAAGCTTAATCCTTACAATGCTTTTTTGTAAGACAATTTTGTTAGTAGGACGGTGACCACTATGCCTCGGAGGCATAGATCAACACGGAACTTCGAGGCACAGAGGTCGTCACAAAATCCTGTGTGCTTGTTGCGCCTCAAAGGCTTTATCAACATGATAAACAGTCTGTACCTTATTATATGTATTAAATAAATAAACGTGTTACATTTCCTGCTTTTTAATATATCTTAAAATATTTTTTACTGATATAAAGCCTCAGATAATCACAAAAAACAACACCATTTTACCGTAGCGTAGGCAAATCTCAGCTTTAATTTGAGTATTCTTGCCCGCATAAAATAATATATGATATATGGTAAATGTGAGCAAAAATGCTATCTATAGAATAAGTTGTTACATCATTACTTAAAACGAGTTAATATTTAATGGTCTTAAGGGGGATACATGTTTTTCTCGAGGTCCTGTGCTGTCCCCATTTGAAATAAATTATTTAAAATGAACGAGTTATCATTTGAAATAATAGTCACATTTGGCCCTACAAACGATTATATTTTATGAACTAACTGTTTACAGTTTAAAGTGAGAACGTATAACTTCGTACATTTGCCAAAAGTGGACGTTTTTTCAGTCTAGTCATATAACAAACGTACATTTCATTTAATGGACAATTATTTTTTAATTTGTGGTATATATTTTAAACCCTTTAAAGTTAATTGCGTGGGCATACCTATATAAGGCATACTGATTAAAAATAAGGGCACTAAAAAGTTTTGATATCATACATAAGCTTACTAACTCAATTTCCAAGCTCTCTGACATGTTAATATGCACACAAAGGGGTTCCATTAATCTGTAATATGTCTAAGATCATGTATGTATGTAGGGTAACATACAAATGATACCTACATAGTCGCTTCCCTTAGGGCTCTTACAGACGAGCGACATTATGCCCGCTACCCCTATCGACGACGGTCGGCAACCGTCGTCGCCGACATGAGTAGCGCGTCATCGCGAGATGATCGCCGATAGTCGCCGATAAACGCGCGGTAGCTTTGACGCCGACAGGGTCGCGGGATTACTGTCGCTGGTCTAAATAGCGCGTAGCGGAAAAAAGGTGCGTTTGATGAAACCAGCACCATAATTAAGTATATTGTTCATACTACTATCTCCTGGTGGTTTTTTTAGTCAGAAAACCATGACTCTGACTAAAAAACCATCGAAATATAGTTTTTAAGGGGATATATGAATTTTTCGGGGTTCAATGCTGCCCCCATTTGAAAAGAAATGGAAATATTAGGTACTTAAAATTTTGTCTTGACCAAACCCTACATAACCGTCTAAACTATTTTATGAACAACTGTGAACAGATTAAAATGAGAACGTGAAGCTTTTCTAAGTATATTAGCCAACAGTGGCAGTTTTTTTCAAATGTGCGTATAAAAGCTTCACGTTCTTACTAAGTGCTCATAACCTAAGTTTTTTAAGGGACAAGGAGGGCTGACTATCCATTTATCAAGAGTTCACAAGAAAAGGCCTCTTAGTTACCCTACTCCACTTCTTCCCATACATACACCCTATAAGAAAAAATACTTTCAATATTAAAGCATAGTACACGAATAGTCCTATCTCCAGAGGACGTTCTTTAGGCAGTGATATCTTTCAGGAGTGGTTCGGCCAGCGGCCTTGTTGGCCTGTCTCCTTAACATCTTAAAGACCTTTTGAGGAGTAACTGTGGGACTGCTGGTGGAGCCCTTCTTGGGGATCTCACCGCTTTGATTAACTTGAGGTTGTCCAGAAGGGTAATTACTGAGGTTTGCTATGTCCTCTATGGCGCCAACTTACGTGCTCTAAAAAAAAAGACGGTGGCATTAGGCCCATTTCAGTAGAAAAGTCAAGGAGTTTTTGGCTGGAAGTCAAGGGGTTCACTCGGAGTTTGCTTTAAATTGTTTTGAAAATTAACTCTAATGGACTTTATAATATGAAATTGGTGTTGTTTAGTGTTATAAATTCTCATGCGCATGGACAATATGTGAAATGATATTAAACTGGACACTCATAGTGCGGCTGTAATAATATATTTTTATTTGCTGACTGGGCATATAAATATATATCCGGCGTCTTTAGGCGCCGTCCGCCACTCAATCGGCTTTGAAAACCAGTGGATTTGTATACATTTATCGCCCGAAGCTCCCTTGAAGCAATCAAAAGACCTACCTTTGGATTGTATAGTTTGGGTTAGGGTTAGGAATAAAGAAGTGATAAAATAAAGATGGGATGTAAAGGACTAGTATCCAGAGACGCAGAATAATTAAAAAAAAAATAAGGAACGTCATAACCATGGTATATTAATAATAGTCATAACGACGTCAAGATATGCTGCGCATAGAATTATAACCCATAGAGCTGCGAAACTTTTTGACGGGCTATTAAAGAGGCGGTCTAAAAAAAATTCACATGTCCTTTTCAATTTAATTTTGATATATTAAATAATTGATTATAATATTGTAATGATAGTAAGTAGTTCTATATTTATAAGTAGTGGTAAGTACTTTACGATGGATTTGGAGCCAGGGACGGATCCTCCCGATCCTGATATTAATACTCATAATGATACTACCAATACGAAATTCAGTTAACCGGTTTTTTTTGTTGCGAAAAGAAACTTGTAAATACTCCATTTAAAACCAAAGTTGATAGGCAATCTCTGCGGCCCTTTCAGCAGGCTCTGGCGGAAAATCTGTAGCATCTTGGTGAAAAGAAACTGTAATGTCTAAGCCTCCTTCAGAGCCTGCTCCAATAACCATTCTATTGTCAAAAGAAGCACCTATAAATTGGAAATTATATACTCCATATATGGCACATATCACCTTAATTTCTGAGCCTCACTCAAATATATATCTTATTACACACACCTCCTAAAATTTGGCAATTTTTTGATAAAAAATCAAATGAGAAACATTGTTCAGGATGGAATCAAAAGAGTAGGGCGCAAATTGGCACAATCAGTTTTCAGTTTCTTTAAACCAACAACAGTAACTCGTCATATAGGGTAGTCATCCCAACATACAACATTTGCAAATTAGGGTTGTTAAAAAGTATCCCTGTAGAGTGGAGCCATAAAGATATTATTATTAAAACCCGTAGATTGAGCAAACCTGGACTCCTACTGAATTTGTAGTATTAACCTTTGATGGGCAGGCCCTTCCCCCAAGAGCTTTTTCCTTCTTCTCTAGTATCCCAGTAGAACAATATATTTACCCAACTATCATCATCATCATATCAGCCACAGGAAGTCCACTGCTGGACATAGGCCTCCCCCAAGGATGTCCACGACCGATCAGAAGCGGCCTGCATCGAGCGCCTTCCTGCAACCTTGCTCAGGTCATCCGACCATCTAGCAGGTGGGTGTCCTACGCTGCGCTTGGCGGTACGTGGCCGCCATTCGAGAACCTTCCCTAACTACAAATATAAAATGTAGATATATAGGGATTTTTTATTTTATCTCGTGCGGATTCCAAACCTGTGCATTGTATTCGAGATGACTTCTAACTAAAGAATTATATAATGTATAATATATTACATGCGTACCCAGGCAGACCCAGATTTCTAAACGCAATTTTACAAATATGTAGTATATGCTCCTGAAAACCTACCTGTGACGTCATACGAACTCCCAAGTCTTTTACTTCTGTGACCCTTTCTGGTGATGTATCACCGATCTTATAGTTGCACTGGAGCGGGTTATGCACTTTTGTAAATGAAATGGTCTGGCATTTCGAGATATTGAACTCCAGCTTGTTTCTATTGCTCCATGCTACCACTCTGTCAATATCATCTTGCAAGCGTTTACAGTGCTGCTCTGATTGGAAGAAACAGTTTCAGATCATTCGCAATTATAGTAAGCATGATGCATCTACAACCACATCAACTAGGTCATTAATCATTACCAGGAACTCGAGGGGACCTAAATTACTACCCTGGCTTACCCCAGAATATACAAAATATGGATCTGAGCGGTGGCCGGCATAATCCACATATTGTTTCCTATCTCTCATGTAATCCGCAAAGAAGTTAAGCAAGTGAGAAGTGCAACCTACTACAGCTAACTTGCCCAGTAAGATGTCATTATCGACCACATCAAATGCTCTTCGATAGTCGAAACAGGCTGTGTCCACTTGTCCTCCGCTGTCTACTACCGGTACCAGTTCCGTCATGTAGTTGAGCAGGTTGCTTGTAGTGGTTCGTCCAGGCCGGAATCCATGCTGCGCATCTGATGATTGACACTGTATCCGACCAGCGATTAATGAAAAACTTATGACGCAAATGATTAGTGATGAAGTTGTTTATACTTTCTTAGATAGTGTAATTGAGCAGGCCCACGCCACCAATTATCCAGTTGAGTTTCTAAATTCAATTGCAGCAAATGGATTTTCTGCTCACAAAATAAGACTTAATGTCTGAGTGCCTTTAATGCTGATGCGAAATTTGACTCTTCAGGGTTAGTAACGTTTCAGGTCTTTTCATATTGGCTCCTGAAAGAAAGACTCCCAAAATAATTTATAAAGAACATTTTTAAACTATGTTTACAATAATGACAAAAATAAATTTTAAATAATATTGTCTTTTAACTTATAAGTTATAACACTGCTACAAGTATTTTCTTATGTATCTACATTAGTTTGTATTTATATTAATACACCGGAGTCATAAAGTCCACGCGGCCGAAGTCGCGGGCATCAGCTAGTAAATAAGTAAATAAATGTATCCTTCCCATACTCAATGTATTTTAGGAGAGAGAATTTGAAAGATATATACAAGTAGATCCGGAAACCTTTGCTTGTTCAAATAAAACCATTTTTCGTGCGAGTAAAACAGATGAAAAAAAAATCTTACACAACAATTTCTGCTTTCACGAAACTCTATGCAGCAGGCCCTGACTGCCTACACAGATTTTTAAGACACTTCTCCGTGAACACCGCCAACTTGCTTAAAATTGAAATGAAAAAAGTTATCGAGAACTGCATACTGCGGCGAGTGTTTGCATATAACTTGACCGCACGTAAGCGTGAGCTCTGACTTCAAGTAGGAAATTACACCTCTTCACAGTTTCAATATACTAAGCCGGGACTTAACAAATAACGATCTTTTCTATATCTTCAAAGCAGTTTTTTTTTTCTCGTAAAAAGGTCAAGCACGCGGTTATTTGATGGTTACTTAAGTACTTGAAAAAAGTAAAAACAATCGTCTTACCTTAGAGGAAAAAATGGTAAAATTAAAGGCGATCTTGCTATGATATATTCTTGGAATTTTGGTGACCCATTACAGGAGTCTTAGAATGTGTATTTCAACATTGAGGTGGTTATCAGAATGCGGATATATAGTTTCTAATAGAAACCTATACCTAACCTAGTCTATCATTAATTAAAATATTTAATTGCATATATTTTTATTTATTTAAAACAACTATAAGAACCAAGAAACTTCATTAATTAAATGTCTGCGTTTTAATATCAGTCAGGCATCAATTAGGAAGTCAGCCACTGTATAAATCCATTTTCCTCGAAAACTCGTTGGCCAAATTCAAATACAATGGTAAACCACAAAATTACTCTCAGGCGTGTTTCATTAGAGAGCAGCTTTGGAATATTTATACAATTACCTATACACATCACTTTCAATGTTTTTATCACATTAAAATCCTTGGAATATTTGCAAACTTATTTTCTTTGTTTGTTTAAAAATTACTAAACTTATCCTCTGATTGCGAAGAAACTTTCTTCTTATCATCATACATACATACAGGTTTTGCCTAGATAAGGAAACAAAGCTGTATTTTATCCTATGTAATTGATTCGGTTAATTAAGTTATTATTATTGGTATTTGTAATTTTAGAGCTTACAAATGACTTTAGTTTTAAAGAGGCTAGATAAACATTTATTCTATGTGCAAAAACAGACACAACAACAAAATGTATCCTACTTTATTTGTTCTGTATATGGTGGGATACACTGATCTAAGTGTGCGGCGAGACTTATCCATAGATTTGTTGAATTCGCGGAAAAAGTCACAATCAAGAATTGTTGAGTTTGTTACGGGTACGTAGAGCGCCGCCACCGGTCACCCAGGGCTCGCACCGAGTTCCTCAAAAAAGCGGTCAAGTGCGAGTCGGACTTGCCCATGAAGGGTTTCGTAGCAGCAAGTAACATAATACAGAAGTTCTTGTAGTTCGTTGTAACTTTGATCGATGTTTTAATAAACGTATTAAAAAAAACTACTTACTAGATCTCGTTCAAACCAATTTTCGGCGGAAGTTTGCATGGTAATATACATCATATATTTTTTTTAGTTTTATCATTCTCTTATTTAAGAGCCTTTTCACCGTGGTTGGCTGTCTTGCTCACACAATCAAACATTTTTAAAGATTATTAAAAAATGTGACTCGTTTGATGAAAAATATTTCATAAACTTTTTAATATATTGTATGTTAGATATTGTAAACATGTTTTTTTATTGTTTATGTGTGTGTGTATCCGAGTATCGAAAATAAGGTCATCGAAATTTTAAATTTTTGATGACCTTTTTCTCGATACACACACATAAACAATAAAAAAACAAATGAGTTACAATTTTTAATAATGTTTAAAAATGTTTGATTGTGCGAGCGAGAATTAATCGAATTAAAAGAAGTTTAATCTGACAAAAGATAATATATATTAATCTGACAAAAGATAATATATATCTTTCAAAATATTCTAGACGTAAGATTGCTACATTAGTAGCAAATAATATTAATTTTTGGACGAGTTTACATTGTAAACAAAAACCTAGGGATAAGATGCCTACAGAATTACCAGTAATATGTAATGGTAATTCTGTAGACTTGACGGCAGATTTAAACTGAACATTAAGACAACGGAAAGGTCTCATGAGCTAAGAATAATTCATCAAAATTTAGAAGGTCTTTCCGGCAAAGAATTATTAGTAGAATTAGTTTTAGAAGAAATGGATGTGGACATTTTATGTTTGACTGAACATTGGCTGTATGAGAGTCAGATGATGTTCAGCCTAAACAACTATAATATTGTAAGCTGCTTTAATAGGAAGTCTGCTCAACGAGGGGGTTCCATAATTTTTGTTAAAGATTCTTTCCGCAGCAAAGAACGTAAGGATATCGTCAGACTTTCTGTTGAGCGCTGTTGTGAGGTGACCTGTGCCGAGCTAGATCATCATATAATTATTTGTGTATACAGTCCCCCTAATAGTGATTTTAAAACTTTCCTTAAAGCAATGGACCAGGTACTTAAGTCCTGTTCAACTAGTAAAAAGAATATTATTGTTTGTGGAGATTTTAATGTTGATATCTTAGTAGATAATCCAAAAAGTACGCAATTCGTAAATCTTTTTAAGTGTTATGATTTAGTAAACGTATTCTTTGAGCCAACCCGAATCACTGCTACATCTGCCACATGTCTAGACAATTTTTTTAGTAATATTCAATATTCTGACAAATCTGTTATAAATAAATTGCCTTCTGATCATTCGGGTGTATACGTAGCTTATGTCAATGAGTCCAAAGGCAAGTTCAGCCACTTGAACAAAGATAAGACCTTCTGTAGGCCAATTACTTCACAAAATATAAGAAAACTTAAAAATAATTTAGATAACAAACTGTTATCAGTCGTATACACAGGGAAAAATCCGGACGACCATTACAACAAACTTTTTAATTGTATTTCTTCAGAATATTCTAAAACATTGAAACAAAAAAAAGTTGCTGTGCATAGTAAATCACAATTTAGTGAGTGGGCTACTACCGGCATCTACATAAGTAGGAACAAGCTTTATGACTTATATGCCCAAAAACAATTTAATTTTAATCCTTCCTTTGTAGAATATGTTAAAAACTATTCTAAAATATTTAAAAAAGTTTGTAGACAAGCCAAGGCCAATCGTATTAGTAAAAAAATAAATAATGCCCCTAACAAAATAAAAGAAACTTGGAATGTTATTAATAAAGAAACTGGTAGAAATAAAGCAAAAGAAAATATCTGTCAAATTAAAGCTAGCGGTAAGATTATTACTAAACCTGAAGAAATTGTTAATATTTTTGATAATTTTTTTACTAACATACCTTTGGAACTTACTTCCAATGTGGATTCTAACCCCCAACGTGCTGAAGCGTTGCTTAAGAATAATGTTAGGCCTTGTGATTCTAAATTTAAATTTAAGCATGTTGGCCCTAGTGATATAGTAGAAGCATTTGAACAGTTAAATTTAAAAAAAAATCGGTAGATCATTGGGGCATGTCGGTTGCTGTAGTAAGCCATATTATAAATGTCATAGCTGGTGATTTAGCTTTTATATTTAACGAATGTATTGATGAAGGCATATTTCCTAACCTAATGAAATGTAGTAAACTAATCCCCTTATTCAAAAAAGGAGAAAAAACAGACCCTGGCAACTACAGACCTATATCTATCTTGCCAGTTTTGAGTAAGGTGTTCGAAAAGATAATGCTCAATCAAATGCTACTTCACTTCAAGACCTACAACCTTTTCGGAAAATCTACCACCGATGCGGGAGTGGCACTCATCACTCATATTTACGACGCATGGGAGAGCAAAAATGATGGGATTGGATCCTTTTGCGATCTCTCTAAAGCATTTGATTGCGTAGATCATCCGACACTTTTGCTTAAATTTAGTCAATATGGTTTTGATGAAAATTCAATTAAATTAATAGAATCTTATTTAACAGATAGGCTTCAGACTGTTGATTTAAACGGCATAAAATCGCACGGATCTAATGTTAAAATCGGCGTACCACAAGGTTCTATTCTAGGACCTTTCCTTTTCTTAGTTTATGTAAATGACTTGCCTTACATGGTTGAGAAACAGGCAGGCATAGTGCTGTTTGCTGATGACACCTCGCTAATATTCAAAATTGACCGTCATAGCACAGATGCTAGCGCGGTGAACAGCACCCTGTCTTCCATTTCTAATTGGTTTACTGCCAATAACCTCATGTTAAATGCGAAAAAGACCCAATGCATTCGATTTTCTCTTCCCAATGTGAGGCAAGCTTGCGTCGACATACTGATAGATGGCGAAAAACTCGATCTTGTTGAAAGTACTACCTTCTTAGGAATTACGATCGACTCGAAACTTCAGAGGGGCGCTCATATATTAAAACTTTCAAATAAGCTTAGCTCTGCGGCTTATGCTGTTAGGAGAATTAGACAATTGACAGATGTAGCAACTGCTAGACTAGTGTACTTTAGTTACTTTCATAGTTTAATGTCATACGGCATACTGCTATGGGGGAGTGCAGCCGATATTCAGACTATTTTCATTTTACAAAAAAGGGCAATTCGAGCTATCTACGGCTTAGGATCTAGAGACTCACTCAGAGAATTATTCAAGGAAATAGGTATACTAACCTTACCATCACAGTATATATTTGAAAACATACTGTATGTAAGGAAAAATATTTCCTCATACAATAAAGTAAGCGATTTTACCGTCAGAAACTTACGCAATAAGAGTGACATAGTTGCCCCGTATTATAGGCTCAAAACAGTTAGTAAAACGTTTATGGGGAACGGTATACTTTTTTATAATAAACTGCCACAATCGGTCCTTGATATGCCTGACAAAAAGTTTAAAGCTTATGTTAAGAAGGTACTCTGTGAGAAGGTTTATTATAGGACCGATGACTATCTCAAAGACAACAAAGTCTGGCTTGAGCTTGGCGCGGGTCCCTCTTAAAGGTTTGTATACTCAGAAATGGTCATAATCTGGTACATTAAGTACATACTGAATTTACAACTTGATTTTTGACACTTTGAACTTGACATTATTTCAAATATTTCGACATTAAAAAAATTAATTTAAATTATGACAACAAACAATGTATACTCTGTCCACATATCAACTATAAATATTAATTTCATTGTGAGTTGACGTTCTTGGAGAAAATGCTGCAGTGCAGTTTGTTACCGCTTCTTCTGCACTAGCGCTTTGGAGGCGGCAGTAAACTTAGCTCTAAGTAACTTTTTGACGTCAACAATTATTGTGCAATAAAACAAAGTGACGATTATTAAGAGATATTATAAATATCCTATGATAATAAAGATATATTTTAATTTGAATTTGAAATTTGAGACAGCCAACCAAAGGTGAAAAGGCTCTTAAGAAGTGACAGGGGAGTGGCACTCATTTTATCAGTTTGGAAGTGTCTCTCGCGCAAACTATTCAGTTTAGAAAAAAAATATATTAGAAGAAACCTCAATAACATTTTTGAAGACCTATCCATAGATACCCGACACGTATATTATGTTTGATGAAAATAAAAACTTTGAGTCTTAGTTCTAAGTATGGGGAACCCCTAAAATTTCTTGTTTTTTTTTATATTTTTGTGTGAAAATCACACAAAAATATAAAATGTTCACAGAATACTTCTACTTACCAAGTTTCAACAGTATAGTTATTACAGTTTCGGAAAAAAGTGGCTGTGACATACAGACGGACAGGCAGACAGAAAGACAGACAGACATGACGAATCCATAAGGGTTCCGTTTTTTACCATTTAACTACGGAGCCCTAAAAAGTCCCGCTGTCATAATATACCTAATCTATACAGTAAATGTACTCCATACCAAAGATAATTTAATTACTAACGCAACAGATACCCAACGCCGGTAAAACTATTAGAGGCAAAACTATGTAGTAGGCACAATTAGTACCAGCTGCTGCAGCTGAACTTTATTAACTGACTTTACTAACTAATTAGCTGAGAAGGCAGCACACACGACTAGCAAAAAAGTGACAAAGAAAGTGTTGAATACGCTTCAAAAATATTAATTGCATTTCATATAAGTCATTTTAATTTGTTTAGAGTACAACTTTATTTAAATAATAGTAGGAAAAGACTTAAATATTTTAATTAATATCTATAGCGCCATCTAGTGACGAAGGAAGACAAATAATAATGTTGATAAGGCTTAAGGGTATACATGTCCATACTAACGCTCGAGTCGACGCATGCACACAGCCAAGCATCGTTTACACGGCCGCTAACCAATCGTGGCAAGAAAACCACGTAGCACGGTTACCAACTTACTGGTTTTCCCCCCAAATTAAGGGGGTAAATAAGTGAGATGGGATTTTTTTAGGGGTTTGAAATTTTTAGGGGTATTTTCAGAGATTTTTGTCTATCTAATATTTTTAAATTGATAATTGACAATTGAGTGTCGAACGTGCATTCTCTGTCTATAATGTCGTTAAAAATAAGTTGCGGAATAGACTATCTAAAGGGTTTTTCAATAAGGGCGGGTAGATTTTGAAACGAAATTAAACAAGCTGCGTATGAGGTATCAACAATTTTTTTTATTTATTTAAAAGGCCCATATATGCCATTAAGTATGGAAGATGACATCATTCAAATGCCCGCCTCGGCTTCTCACAGTGGCACGGATCCGAGTGGTCCAATTTTCAATGACTCTTCCGCATAGATCCGCCTGAATTTGAGCGATGGCATGTGTTATGTTCGCCTTCAGGGCATCGGTGGATTGTGGTTTATTTGAATAGACCTGCAACTTCAAAAAACCCCACTAGAAAACGTCTAGCGGGGTTAAATCGCATGACCTTGGTGGCCAATTCACATCACCCCTGCGAGAGATAACCTTAGTCACAAATCGCTCATGCAGAATGTCAATCGTGGCGTCCGCTGTGTGGCACGTAGCGCCATCCTGCTGGAACCACATGTCGTCTAGGTCCATATGGTTCAATGTGGGCCATAAAAAATTGGTTATCATCGTTCTGTAGCGCTCGCCGTTGACAGTGACCGCCTCACCAACGTCGTTTTCGAAAAAATACGGACCGATGACGCCGCCGGCCCAAAATCCACACCAAACCGTAACTTTTTGAGGATGCATTACCACCTGGTGAACCTCGTGTGGGTTTGTGTCGTCCCATATACGGCAATTTTGTTTGTTAACAAAGCCATTCATCCAAAAATGCGCCTCGTCGCTAAAGATGATTTTTCGCCCGAAATTGGGATCCTCTTCCAAACGATTCGATGCCCAGGCAGCGAACAAACGACGTTGTCTATGGTCATGAACTTTGAGCTCCTGGGTCAGTTGAATCTTATACGGGTGTAACCTTAAGTCCCGTCGCAAAATTCGCCAAGTTGAAGTTTGCGAAAGGCCGAGTTCTTGTGCACGGCTGATCTTGCGTTTCTTGAACGTACAGGTGTGGGTTGATCGATTAACGAACCGGTTGTTTCAAATTTTGCCACCAAACGCTGAAGAGTCGACTGTGAAGGGCCACCACGTCTACCGTAAAATGGGCGCAATGCACGCAACGTTTGCACTAACGAACACTCATTTTAATAATAAAGTTTTATCATTTGTACGCGCTGTTCAATCGTGTGACCTGCCATGGTGATTTGACATAAGCAACTGAATAATAAGCAAAAGATTTGACAATTGTCACCAAAACAAAATGGCCGCCACGGGCCGCCAAAATCTACCCGCGCCAATTGAAAAACCCTTTATTAAAATGTTGCAAAACATCATGATGGTCCGATTTACAGTAAATCGAAATGGGGGATCTTGTACAACATTTAATCCATCCAATAAAATATTAAATTTATTCAATGTCAACATTTATGATTAAAAAAAATCTGAATCTTCAGATGAATACAAAATATTTTATGTATTAAATAACTTATAAAAAAAGACTTTTGAAACATATTACAGTATATTATTTCTAAATATATTATGAATTTATATAATTATGAATTTATATTTATATATTTTTAGGGGGACAACTAAATAATTAAGGCGATTTTAGGGGTTTTTGACACAAACTTTAGGGATAAATATTTTTGAGAGTTTGTAACACTGCTACGTAGTGGCACGCCTTTCAGTTATAGTATTCTATGGCCACGCCGCGCGTCGCAGAAGTCCGCAGAACTCGCAGTCGCTGGTCGAGTAGGTATGTGTTTAGTGTTGCTGATCGATAGTTTAAGCAAAACGAATAGTATCAATAGTATTGATAGAATAGATAGCTGTTTTAGAGCAATACTATTGATAACCAACAATACTATCGATACTATCGATCGATGATCACGAGCAAACTGTCGATTCTATCGATAGTATTGCTTTACATAATGCATAAACTATCGATAGTATCGGTTGCTAAATCGATTGTTACCTTTCTCTTATTAATGTCGGTAACCATATGCAAATTCGAGCTCATAGGATGGGTGATCACGACACAACTGTCATCGATTGTCGCAGAATGTCCAGACTAGCGCTGACTGTCTCCGACTGTCGCTGACTATCGTCAAATGTCGCGGGCTGTCCAGATTGTCGCGGACTGTCTCAAACTGTCGCTGACTGACGCCGACTGTCGCCAACTGACTTTATCTGTCGCAGACTGTCAACGGCTATAGTAAATTTCGCAGAGTTAGAGGATATAATATGATTTTCCATACGCGCCTGACTACTGTCGCCGTCTGTTGCGCGACAGTCGGCGAGACAGTAGTTTCCACAAAAATGTCAGTAAGGTCGAAATTCGCTTGACATTGATACGCTAGGATTGATGTGCATATACCCCTAACTCCCCCACCCACCCTTAAAAATTTATGTGATTCTTATCATACACCATACACTTTTAGGTTAGAATAGAAAAAAACATATCGCCTTAACTACTAGCACATATACTAGTTTCCGCATCCTCCCACTTAAAGGATTATAAGTAATTATTAAATTAACATATGGTTTATCTCTAAACATTCAACTACACACATACAATAAAAATCTATGTACACGTGTCTGCTTACTTTATGTAGATAACTCCGATCAGCCGTAGGTATAAATTTCAAGAATACGGCTGAGTCAAGCTACTGTACAGCTAAGGTATATTGTGCCACTGACGCACGCGCTACGCAACCTTAACCAGATTGCCGAAAAAATAGACCTTTTTGCCCGTTCTCTGTGCGAATTCATAACAGCTTTGTATATAATGTGTTACAATAATTGATTGCTTCTCTATCGTTGGTATTGGTTTACACTAGTAATGATGGGTTAAAGCTATGTTGAAATAAAATAA
Source organism: Acrobasis suavella (assembly GCA_943193695.1). Taxonomy (NCBI): domain Eukaryota; kingdom Metazoa; phylum Arthropoda; class Insecta; order Lepidoptera; family Pyralidae; genus Acrobasis; species Acrobasis suavella. Next base: position 14,764,511 of record OW971929.1, read on the forward strand.
AAGAAAAAAAAATAAATAGAAAATAAAATTATAAACAGGCTATAAATATAATTTAATGAAACACGTCCGAAGTGTTAAGTGAGCTAGATTTATAAAGGCCTGTCCAACATTTGTTTCCTTTTCTCTTCACCAAGACGCCTAAGGTGTTATAGGTATAAATAAAGAATAAATAAATATATAGGGACAAATTACACTGATCGAGCTAGCCCCAAAGTAAGTTCGAGACTTGTGTTATGGGATACTTACTCAACGATACTATATTTTATAACAAATACATATATAGATAAACACCCAGGACAATTTGAAAAAGGCCATTTTCCAACTTGCCCTGACCAGGAATAGAACCCGGAACCTCTGGGTGGCGGACTAGCATGGTGACCACTACGCCACGGAGGTCGTCTGTATAGGTATGTGAGTGACGATGGGTCGCCGTTGATTTATTCATGTAGGATGTCAGCTTACATAAGTACGTTTGAAACGGTGAACTATTTTTTATTCAGACTGCTACTTCACTTTTCAAAGTGTGTATTCTGTAATAAATTTAAGGAATTCAATCTTACGGTATTTGTTATTAACTCTAATGTAACGGCAAAGTGATAAAGAATATTGAGTTCCTTGACGTAATCCCGTAAATCTCTTTCATCGTATTTACGACCATTCGCTGAAAGGATAAATTCCTTTTGTCTTCGAGACACTCGCATTTACAGTTCCATAATCCTCACTGATTCGAAGCTTACGCCGCCGCCCCAGCACTGCACTGATGTTCTCCTAACTGTTATTTTATTACGATACTATCTACGTTGAACTAACAAAGTGTAAAAATTGGGAAGGTAAACTTGCCCGAGGCCTATTGATACTAGAATTTTTTGTCCGTATAGTAAGTACTAGCAATGTCGTATGATTTATAACCGACTTCCAAAAAGGAGGAGTTTATCGATTCGTCGCGATCTTTTATGTTTTATTATTTTTACACTAGCTGATGCCTGCGACTTCGTTCGCGTGGACTTTATGACTCCGGCGAATTAATATAAATAAAAACTAGTGAGAGAGAGAGAGAAAGAGAGAGAGAGATAAAAAAGTACTTGTAGCAAGTAAAAAGTGTTAGAAGTTAAAAATCAATATTATTTTAATTCTTTATAAATTGTGTGGAGAGTCTTTCCTTCGGGAGCCAATATGAAAAGACCTGAAGTGTTACTAACCCTGGAGAAAGCCACATAAAGTTTGCCATGCGAAACACCAGTCCTTAGATCGACATCAGCAGCTTTAAGCGACTGACATTGTGACTTTTTGTCATAGCAAAGCAAGTAAACACATGGAACTGTGTATTTTCAAAAGGAAAACTGTTGGGGATGAGATGCATACGCGGAATAAATACAGTGTCGCGTAAGGAGATGAATGACATTGTCAACGTCACGAATTCGAACAAAAAGAATTCAACTGAAGGAAAATTTCGTCAATAGTGTCTGAACAAGATTGGCCTAGTGGTCTAAGCGATGGACTGTCAATCTAGAGACCGCTGGTTCGAATCACAGCCACTTAGTGTTTTTGAAGTTTTGAAAGAAGTTTCTAGATTATACTAGACTAAATGGAAAAGAAAATACGGGACAGAAAATGAGTAAGAGAGAAGGCGATAGAAAATTAGTAATTTGAGTTGTGAACATTGATGCGATTTTGTTCGAATTCGGAGGGTATATAAACGGAACAAGGCGCCGCCTGAGGCAGTTTAGTTGGAAAGTGAAATCCGAAGAAGAAGGAAGAAAAGAGAAAAGAAATAGTAGTGAGTAAAGTGAAACAGTAAGTAAAGTGAAGTAGTGAGTAAAAGTGAAGTGTTCAGTGCAGTGAAGTCCGCGCGTGTAACAGTGCAGTGACGTTTTCGTGCGTGTGACAGTGCAGTGACGTTTCCGCGTGCGTGTCAGTGCTGTGACGTTTCCGCGCCTTTCAGCCGCTCCATTGGAAATGAACGCGTTCTTACAGCAAATGACCCTTTTGATGCAAGAGCAAGCACGCCGCCAGGAGGAACAAGCACGCCGCCTGGAGGAGCAAATCCGCACACTACAGGAAGAGCAAGCACGCCGCCAGGAGGAGCAAGCACACCGCCAGGAGGAGCAAGCACGCCGCCAGGAGGAGCAAATCCGCGCACTGCAAGAAGATCAAGCACGTTACCAGAGGGAGCAAACACGCCGCCAAGACGAGCTGGCACGCCGCCAGGAGGAGCAGCTTCAAGTCTTTTCCAAAGATGTTTTAGGTGCGGTTCAGGCTAATACAGCCTGGATGGATGACTTCGAGAAGGCAGTTGCAGGGGTAAGGGGGACGCTTCAACAGCTTGATAAGGAAATTCAACTTGAAGTAAAAGAGACGCTTCAACAACTTGATAAGGAAGTGAAACTTCTAAAAGCATCTGGCCCTGTCACTAGCTCTGTAGTCGCCTCTTTTACCAAAAATTTAAAGGTGCCACCCTACGACGGTAAATCCTCCTGGGCTGCCTTTAAACTTCAGCTGGAGACAATTAAAAAGGCCAGCCATTGGGATGAACAAGAGGCGCAGTCTGCATTGACACTAGCACTTCGAGATGACGCTCTCTCCGTATTGGAAGCACTCGGCGCCGGAAAGAAAGAGGTCACTTACGACGAACTCATAGGTGCCCTGGAAGCCAGATACGGTGACAGTCACTTAGAGCATGTATATAGGGCTCAACTCAAAGATCGTTGTCAACGGGCTAGCGAGACCTTACAACAGTGGTCCGTTGAAGTGGAAAGAATGGTGCGCAAGGCATATCAATCATCACCATCCGTCGTGGAGGAGATGCTCTTGCAGGTTTTCATCGATGGAATACGGGATCCCGAAGTCAGGGCGGCCGTGCGACTGGATCACCACACCACCTTAAAAGAAGCAGTGGCTCACGCTTTGGAAGTAGAAGCGGTGCGTCATGACTCTCGAGGTCTGAGACTACGGGAGGTTGTAGTCACAGAAAATAACAGACGACGACCCTACACCCAATGTGCTATGAGTGTGGAGAACGGGGCCATATTCGAAGCACTTGCCCGAAGCGTGAACGTACAACTTTTCGACGCCAGGTGGACGCTGCGGATTCGACGTCGGAGCAGCCACAGGAAAACTAGAGAAGGCCAGGGCTGTGGGGGAAGCGCTGGCCGGTAGTAGCAAAGCCCCAAGAATTCTTGTGAAGCAGACAAGCGACGAAAATACTTTAGTGATAGACGGTTTAATCAACGGGAAACCTTGCCAGCTGACGTTAGATACTGGAGCCTCACGGACAGTCATCAGCAACCACAAACTTAAGAATATTGGAGGTCGGTATATTCAATCGAGTAAAAATCTCACGTTAACAACTGCTACCGGCCAACGAATCCCATCTCAAGGAGAGAAAATTGTGGCCATTAAGATCGGAGAAACACTTTATTGGCAAAGAGTGATTATCGCAGGCATCTCTGACGACTACATTATCGGTTTGGATTTCCTACAAAATGATCAGTGCAATATTGACTTGAAAAATGGTGTTCTAAAATGCCAATGATGAAAAAGGCAATGATGAAATTCCGATGAAAGGAGGAAATTTCGGTAAGGTGTTATGTTTGAGGGACACTATCCTTAACCCGAGATCCCAGACGATGGTTCCTGTGATACTACCGCCTACTAATGGTAGGAGACCGCGGAGATGTGCCATTATAGAGGGAGGAATCTCAGATGCGCCATGGATCCTGGCCAGAACCTTAGTGGGATGTGGCCAAGTTGCCTTAGTACCTGTTTTCAACCCTCATGACGTGGAGCAAACACTGCAAAAGGGAACGATTATCGGAAACTGTGACGAAGTAGCCTGGTTGAGAAAGTGTGAAGAGGGACAAAAGCGGAAAATCACGAATCAGGAAGAAAATGTAGCAAAGCTTCTGAAGGGTTGCAAAGGTAATCTTACTAAAGTGCAATTGATAAAGGCAAGAAATTTCTTGTTGAGATATTCTAACTTGTTCTCAAAAAATGATGGAGATATTGGCAGAACCGATTCGGTGAAACATAAAATTGATACTGGAGATACAGCACCCATCCGGCAGAGACCAAGTCGTGTTCCTTTTGCCCGTGAGCAGGAAGTTGAGGACATGATTCAGGAGATGAAGAAGAATGGTGTGATAGAACCTTCATCAAGCCCATGGTGCTCTCCGGTTGTATTAGTGAAAAAGAAGGATGGATCGACTAGGTTTTGTGTCGACTATCGGCGACTGAACGATGTAACTAAAAAGGACAGTTACCCACTCCCTAGAATCAACGACACTTTGGATTCACTTTGTGGCATGACTTGGTTCTCAACTCTTGATTTAAAAAGCGGGTATTGGCAAGTAGATTTGGATCCCAAGGATAAAGAGAAGACTGCATTCTCGACTGGCAAGGGTTTATGGCAGTTCAAAACTATGCCATTTGGACTATGTAACGCGCCAACAACATTTGAAAGGTTAATGGAACATGTGCTGGCAGGTATGCTAGGAGAAAGCTGCTTGGTCTATTGAGATGAAATCATTATAATGGGAAGAGATTTTGATGACCATCTCAAGAAGCTTGAAAACGTATTCTCAAAACTACAGAATCCAAATTTGAAGCTAAGTCCAAAGAAATGTTCATTTTTTCAACGACAGGTCAACTACTTGGGTCACGTCATATCAGAACAAGGTATCGCCACTGACCCATCTAAAATAAGTGCAGTTAAAGATTGGCCAACGCCGACAGATAAGACACAGGTGAGAGCATTTTTGGGTCTATGCTCTTACTATCGAAGATTCGTAAGAGGGTTTTCCGACATCGCCAAGCCATTACATCGGTTGACCGAAGAGAAAAGAGCATTTTCTTGGGATATAGATTGTGAGCAAGCTTTCCAGGACCTCAAAATGCGTTTGTGTGAAACCCCAATCCTCGGATATCCTGACATCAAAGGCAGATTTATTGTGGACGCTGACGCAAGTAACACCGGAATTGGAGGTGTTTTATCTCAGCAGAGAGGAGATCAGGAAGTCGTGATCGCCTATTTCAGCAAGTCTCTATCAAGGCCGGAGAGAAATTATTGCGTAACTCGCAGAGAATTATGAGCCGTGGTAAAGACATTGCAACATTTTAAGAAATATTTGCTCGGCCGCAAATTTCTGGTAAGGACTGATCACGCTGCATTAAAATGGTTATTAGAATTTAAAAATCCTGAGGGGCAAGTAGCCAGGTGGATTGAGCTACTCCAAGAGTATGAGTTTGAAATTGAACATCGAGGAGGGAAGAGTCACGGCAACGCGGATGCCCTTTCTCGAAGACCTTGCTTGGAGGATTGCAAGCATTGCAATCGGCAGGAGGCGAAGGAAAACGTAAACATAAGGCTAATCCGTATTGATTCCATAAATGAAAATTGGACTAACGACGCCATGAAAAAGGCTCAGGAAGATGATAAAGACTTTCAACCACTATTGAACTGGCTAAGAAGTGGAACCACAAAGCCGAAATGGTCAAAAGTGGCCAAATACAGTACAACTACAAAGAGTCTTTGGGCGCAATGGGACAGCCTGGTGCTACACGATGGATTACTCTATCGAAAGTGGGAAAGTCCTCAAGGTAAAGATTGCCATTTACAACTGGTCGTTCCTAGAGCAAAGATAAGCGAGATTTTAAAAACTTTTCATGATGGTTCTTCGGGCAGACACCTGGGAATAAGAAGAACTCTTACAAAAATTAAAGAACGTTTCTACTGGTTACACTGCCGAGACGATGTAGAAGACTGGTGTCGTAAATGTCAGAGTTGTGCAGCTGTTAAGGGACCCCAAACAGAAGCAGAGGAGCCATGAGGTTGTATAATGTTGGAGCTCCTTGGGAGCGGGTAGCTCTTGACATAGCTGGACCATTTCCAATCACGAACGCTGGCAACCGGTACATTTTGGTAGTCATGGACTACTTCACAAAATGGCCTGAAGCATTTGCACTACCAAATCAGGAGGCTACCACCGTAGCGACGAAGCTTGTGAACGAAGTGTTCTGTAGATTTGGCGTGCCATTGGAGATGCACAGTGATCAAGGGCGAAACTTTGAGTCACAAGTGTTCCGAGAAGTCTGTGAAATCATGGGAATCCATAAGACTCGAACGACGCCGTATCACCCGCAGTCAGATGGAATGGTTGAGAGATTTAACCAAACATTGGAACGACATCTTGCAAAAGTCGTAGAAAGCCATCAGAAAAACTGTGACGAGTATATTGCGCTATTCCTCTTATCTTATAGGACTGCGGTTCATGAGACTACTACAGTCACTCCAGCATATACCAATTTTGGAAGAGAATTGAGATTGCCAGCTGATTTACTATCGGGTTGCCCGCCAGATAATCCGAAAGGAATAACCGACTACGCTAATGATCTTCGGACTAAGATGGTTGACGTCTATAAGCAGATTAGAGAGGCTGGGTGTAAAGCTAGTGAACGGATGAAGACCCGCTACGATCGAAGAGCTAACATCTAAGGAGATAAATGACATTGTCAACGTCACGAATTCGAACAAAAAGAATTCAACTGAAGGAAAATTTCGTCAATAGCGTCAGAACAAGATTGGCCTAGTGGTCTAAGCGATGGACTGTCAATCTAGAGACCGCTGGTTTGAATCACAGCCACTTAGTGTTTTTGAAGTTTTGAAAGAAGTTTCTAGATTTACTAGACTAAATGGAAAAGAAAATACGGGACAGAAAATGAGTAAGAGAGAAGGCGATAGAAAATTAGTAATTTGAGTTTCAAACATTGATGCGATTTTGTTCGCGCGTGTGACAGTGCAGTGACGTTTCCGCGTGCGTGTCAGTGCTGTGACGTTTCCGCGGGCCTGACAGTGAAGTGACAGTTGGAGTGCAAAGAGGACTTGACGCTGTCAATTGTGAGTACCTAGTTGTAAATAAAGGCACCATTCAATAGGATTGTTGTTTCCTTTCCTATCCCCAACCCACTCTCGTGACAACAGTTTCACTGGCACCACTCACAGTAAAAATCTCAGCTTCAGTTATATTTCGCTTCAAAGCATTGACTTTAAGTCTCTCAGAAGACGCCGCGCCGAACAGTAGTGATGTGCCGATATGAGAATTTACTCTGCGTCTTTGGCGCGTCTGCGGCGAACGGGAGCGGGAGAGGGAACGGGAGCGGAAGCGGGAGCAGGAGCGGGAGCGGGAGCGGGAGCAGGAGCTGGAAGCGGGAGCGGGAGCAGGAGCGGGAGCGGGCGTGGGAGCGGGCGCGGGAGCGGGAGCGGGTGAGGGCGTGGGCACGGGATTGGGAGCGGGAGCGGGAGCGGGATTGGGAGCGGGAGCAGTAGCGGGAGCGAGAGCGGGAGCGGGAGCAGGAGCTAGGAGTGGGAGCGAAAGCAGGAGCGGGCGCGGGCGCGGGAGCGGGTGCGGGTGAGGGCGCGGGCGCGGGATTGGGAGCGGGAAATCTTAAGCACCAAGATAAGATATACGAGTGCAAATACAAACTTGAGCTTCGGTGACTCAAAAAAGAAACAAGATGGAGGACAGATTAGACGAAAATCACAGTCACAGGCGAAAATGGTGAAGTGGAAAGAGGTGGGGGAGGGGTAGAAACGTCATACAGTCGATTGCTCCAGCATTCTTATGACCACAGACAATAGTAGGCTTGATTAGTGTAGTATAGGCCGTGTAGTATAGATAGATGTATGCTCACCGATTATTCGAAAACGATTCGACTGAATTGAATTTTTTTTGCGAGAACGCGAGTTCAACTTGCACTTGGCCGGTGAAGCAATGTATATTTATGTACTTTCAGTTTACGCATATCTACTTGAAAGCTAGGGCAAACAGCCAATTTCCTGGTACCAGAGGATAAAGGTAGGTAAAACAGTAGGTACGAATTTTTTATATTATTTTATATGACATTACTGATAAAGAACTAAACTCTGGATGGATGAGGCTCTTCGCCAATAAATAGCTCATCCATCATCCTATGGTCTACCGAAGTATTGTGTTCGTGATCCGTGATGGACATTTTGGAAATCCTTTGGAGAGATCTATGTCCAACAGTCTTAGAGCGTTTAATGCTCTAAGCCACCAGTCTTGGAGCATTAAACCAACCCAACAGCTGTAGATCTCTCAGTGTAGATTCGATCTCATGCGCCTGAAATTATGATAGGTATTTCTGAAATGTAAGAAGCCAACTAGCTGCCGGCTTACTGCTTTATTTTTTTATTAGCTTGCGAAAACGGCAACAACAAACTGTTCCCACAGAAAAAAATCTTCTGGTAGTAATACATACATACATACTATCACGTCTTTATATCTAACGGGACAGGCAGCACTTTGGGTCTAGCGACTCTAAGCAGAAAGACCCCAGGGCCGCAAAACACAAAAGTCCACTTTAAGTGTGATGGTGGGCGAGAAGGTGGAAAAAGGAATCAAAATAGTGATGGGTTGCTAGCCGCATCGCCTATTAAAATGATTAGCATTTTCGCCGAGTTCCTCGATCGGCGCAGATCGGCTTCTACGATCTGCGTGGGAAGTGAAGCAGCTGGTACATTCTAAGTTATTTCTTTTCTCCCAGACCTCATGAAAGATTCTGGTAGTCAGCTTACATCATTATCATGTAATTATGTATTAAACTAGTAGTTCGCCGCGAACTTAGACCTCGCGATTATAATTCGCGTTTTTATTAGGGTTCCGAACATAAAATGAAAAAACGGAACCCTTATAGGATCACTCGTCCGTCTGTCACAGCCAATTTGCTCTGAATCAACTAGACCAATCAGGTGATGAATTTGTTAAAATGGTGTAATCTTATGACCAAAACACAGATATTTATTTTAAATAAGGGTCTTTTTCAAGGGACACATTAGGAAATTGAAAAAAAAAAGTTTTGTACACCTTACTGTGTCGTATATCAAATAAAAGGACTTGTTATGAGGATCTCAGATATATTTTTGGTATTGTTTTAAAATAAATAGTTTTGAATTTATTCAAGAAAGAAGATGAAAAATGACCATTCCCCCCTGATCTCCGACACTATCAGAGCTTTTAATTATTGGAGATGGCTTGTAGATTACAGGAAAACTTATAAGAATTCTATCAATTGAAAATAAAGTGGTAAACTCACGGACACGGATAGAAAATAGTTTACTAAAACACCACTAGATAGCGCTATTAACCTAACCTAACCGAACCTTTTTTTTTTCTCGCGGTGACAAATCCCTTCAGATACCTTAACGGTCACGGAAAACCGGTAAGATTATGTGGTGTTTCCACTAAAAAAAACCGCGGTGTCACCTCTCAGCCGTAATGGTGCGCGATGACCGCTATGGGGGTTGGGAGATCCGGCCATGAGTTCCTCTTGGCTTCCCTGCGGGTAAGGCGAACCGCAAGTACTGAGTCTCCCCATCGCGACAAGATGGGAACCCGATCGGGAGGAACATATCCTTACCTAAGCTAATATTTTTTTGCGGGAAAATATCCCTTTGGGTACCTTACCGGTCACGGCAAACCGGTAAAGTTATGTGGTGTTACCACTAAAAAACCACGATGTCACCTCTCAGCCGAAAAGGGCCGGGGGAGTGTGTTATTTTCGCTCCACAGCCCCGGCGCGGCGACCGCTCTCCTCGGCGGTCCCTGCCCGCTCTGAGGTCCCTCTCATTAAGAGAGTGCTTCAGAGCATGTGACCTTTCAGCCCTCGTCCTTTATGGACAGGCGCGCTAACACGCCCAGGGAGACCGAAGTCTCGACCCGGGTCATGCCCGGGCAGACCCGAGGTCTTAACCCGAGCAATGGGTTCCTCTTGGCTTCCCTGCGGGTGATGCGAACCCATTGCGACAAGATGGGAACCCGGACAGGGGGGAACCTTACCTAACCTAAGCTTATTTTTTTTCTCGTGGTAAAAAATCCCTTTGGTCTAAAAATCCCGTGATCGGTAATAAAAATTACCGGTCACGGGAAACCTGTAAGGTTATGTGGTGTTTTCACTAAAAAAACCCTTAGAACTTAAAAATTCTATTGATATTACCTACATGCCTACCAAATTTCATCAAAATCGGACCACTTTTAAGCAGTTATCGCGGTACAAACATACATACATACAATGTGTTTTCGCCCCAACTCGATTTAGAGACCTCGCTCGCTTCGCTCGCTCGGTCAATAAATATAAATATATAGGGACAAACCACACTGATTAAGCTATCCCAAACTAAGTTTATTGTAATAGAACAAAAAACACTGACATAACGAGTTCTTAGAAATTCACTCAATACTATTTTTAATACGTGAAACACAGAAAATGAAAGTTATCCATTATCCTAACCATCGATATATTTCTAGGTACTTTAAAAGTTAAACGTGGCCCGCCCGCTCAACCTAGTTCATACTTACAAAGGCATGCATGATTCCTACTCGTATAGTAGATGGATCAAAAATATATGGGAAACTTAGATTTCGAGTTTTTACCTATATCAAATTGTAGATAGAACTGAGTCGTTATAATTGACAATCCATTAGGACAATAATCATTGTCTTTATTCGAACGATGCCATTGATGGGATAATCCACTTAGACAATGATTGCCTTCATTCAGACGAAACCATTGACAGTACAATCCACTAAGACAATGCTGTCTTTTGGCTAACTAAATTGACCAAATAATCTGTGTGCGACATTATGTACTTAGCGCATCTTGCGCGGGTAGAGCGGAACGAATAGACCTTTTTGCCCGTTCTCTGAGCGAATTCATAACAACATCTTTGTATATAATGTGTTACAATAATTAATTGCTTCTCTATCGTAGGTCTTGGTTTACACTAGTAATGATGGGTTAAAGCTATGTTGAAATAAAATAAAAGGTAATAAAAGTTGAATAGAAAATGAAATTATAAACAGGCTATAAATATAATTTAGTGAAACACGTCCGAAGTGTTAAATGAGTTAGATTTATAAAGGCCTGTCCAACATTTGTTTCCTTTTCTCTTCACCAAGACGCCTAAGGTGTAATAGGTATGTGAGTTACGACGGGTCGCCGTTGATTTATTCATGTGGGATGTCAGCTTACATAAGTACGTTTGAAATGGTGAACTATTTTTTATTCAGACTGCTACTACACTTTTCAAAGTGTGTATTCTGTAATAAATTTAAGGAATTCAATCTTACGGTATTTGCTATTAACTCTGATGTAACGGCAAAGTGATAAAGAATATTGAGTTCCTTGACGTAATCCCGTAAATCTCTTTCATCGTATTTACGACCATTCGCTGAAAGGATAAATTCCTTTTGTCTTCGAGACACTCGCATTTACAGTTCCATAATCCTCACTGATTCGAAGCTTACGCCGCGCCGCCGCCCCAGCGCTGCACTGATGTTCTCCTAAGTGTTATTTTATTACGATAGCCTATTGGCCGACGAGGCCTATTGATACTAGAATTTTTTGTCCGTATAGTAAGTACTAGCAATGTCGTATGATTTATAACCGACTTCCAAAAAGGAGGAGTTTATCGATTCGTCGCGATCTTTTATGTTTTATTATTTTTATACTAGCTGATGCCTGCGACTTCGTTCGCGTGAACTTTATGACTCCGGCGTATTAATATAAATACAAACTATTGAGAAAAAGAGAGAGAGAGAGAGAGAGAGAGAGAGAGAGACAGAGAGAAAGAAAGAGAGAGAGATAAGAAAGTACTTGTAGCAGTGTTAGAAGTTAAAAGTCATTATTATTTTAATTCTTTATAAATTGTGTGAGAAGTCTTTCCTTCGGGAGCTAATATGAAAAAACCTGAAGTGTTACTAACCCTGGAGAAAGCCACATAAAGTTTGCCATGCGAAACACCAGTCCTTAGATCGACATCAGCAGCTTTAAGCGACTGACACTGTGACTTATTGTCATAGCAAAGCAAGTAAACACATGGAACTGTGTATTTTCAAAAGGAAAACTGTTGGGGATGAGATGCATACGCGGAATAAATACAGTTTCACTGGCATCACTCACAGTAAAAATCTCAGCTTCAGTTATATTTCGCTTCAAAGCATTGACTTTAAGTGTCTCAAAAGACTATGCCGAAGTTCAGCAGCTTAAGTTCAGTGTCTAAAGTTCGGTGGGGATGACACACTAAATAAGCTGAAGTTCAGCTGAAGTTCGGTGGAAACGCCGCGCCGAACAGTAGTGATGTGCCGATATGAGAATTTACTCTGCGTCTTTGGCGCGTCTGCGGTGAATGGAAACGGGAGCGGGAGAGGGAACGGGAGCGGAAGCGGGAGCAGTAGCGGAAGCGGGAGCGGGAGCAGAAGCGGGAGCGGGAGCTGGAGCGGGAGCGGGCGCGTAAGCGGGAGCGGGCGAGGGCGCGAGCACGGGATTGGGAGCGGGAGCAGGAGCGGGAGCGGGAGCGGGAGCGGGAGCGGGAGCGGGAGCGGGAGCGGGAGCGGGAGCGGGAGCGGGAGCGGGAGCGGGAGCGGGAGCGAGATCGGGAGCGGGAGCGAGAGCGGGAGCGGGAGCGGGAGCGGGAGCGGGAGCGGGAGCGGGAGCGGGAGCGGGAGCGGGAGCGGGAGCGGGAGCGGGAGCGGGAGCGGATGCAGATACGGGTACGGAGTTCGGCATTATGTGTTGCTAGTAATGCAAATAACATTGCAGGCATGCTTTGGCTAAAATTCAGCCGCTGAACTTCGGCATACTGTGCTGAGACACTAAGTCGGGTTCCGTTACACAGTTTCGGCGGAGTCGAATTTCGCATCAGCATTATTGGCCCTCCGACATTAAGACTTATTTTGTGAGCCGAGAGTCCATTTGCTGCAAGACAATGAAGAAACTCAATTGGTGGCATCGTCAATAACACTATCCAAGAAAGTATAAACCACTTACATTACCAATAATTTGCGTCATAAGTTCTTCATTAATTGATTTGTATTGTTAATTTTTTGCTATCAATATGGCGCTTTCACATAACCAAGAATTTTTCTGGTGTGTTATGCTCTGAAGGTGCGCATATACTGAACTTATAAGTTCTTCTTCGGAAGAAACAACTTCGCCAAGTATTACGGGAAGACTCACCTGACCATTCTCTTTAGGAAAGAGACCTTCCCCAACTTTTATTAATATTCTTGAAAACTCTTGCGCATGTGAACTAATACCGCCAAGCTGGGCTCTCATATTAATTGTCAATCTGAACTTTTGTATTGAGGCCACAATTAAGACTGTTTTAATGAGGAGTTAATCTCATCTGCCCTAGAGCCCCGACATAAAACTGGAAGGGTTTGACGAAAATCTCCCGACAACAAAAATGTGACATTGTCCATTGGCCTGTCATCTCGACGAATGTCTCGCAACGTTCTATCTACAACTTCCACTGCCTTTTTGTTGGCCATTGTGCATTCATCCTAAACGATTAGACAGCAAATGAGAGGTTTAGCCAGTTGAGGCAAGTCGATATCAAAAATTAGGCCCAAACTGACCTTTACCACATGGTTTACTAGTTACTCTCAGCTTATGTTATTATATTATAGTAAACAACTTTAACCTGATATCGTAGATTTCCACATCAGATGATCATCGATTTGAGTAAACAAATATTTATGCATTAAATTTAACTTGGTTCTGCATCAGGTGTTTCAAATCTTCGATTTTTAGAAACGGAACCCTATTACTAAGACCGTCCATCTGTTTGTCTGTCTGTCAGTCTGGTCTGTCACCAGGCTGTATCTCATGAACCATTATAGCTAGATAGTTAATTTTTTTATAAATGATGTTTTTTTGTTCTATTTATAGAATAAAATAAATATTTATGGGGCGCTCCCATACTATAAACGTGATTTTTCATAGATTATGGTACGGAACCTTTCGCGCGCGTCCGACTCGCGCTTGGCTAGTTGTATTATAACTCAAGAAAAAGTTCACATCAGACTTAACAACTTTTGCTAAGGCGGCATTTTAATATTTCTTATAGTTTAGCTGGACCGTTATAGTTCTGCATCATGGGTTCCATTTTCCAAAATCAATTATAGCCTATATATTGCCCAGGCTTAACAGCTATATGACAAAAAAGTTTCATTCCAATCCGTCCAGTATTTCCAGAGATTAGCGTGTACAAACAGACAAACGGAGAAACAGACAAACAGACTGATATTTTATTTTTATTTTCTTACTCTATTATTTTTGGAAATTTTTTCAATGTACAGACACAGATTCGTTATGCTCGCCAATTATTCAAAAACACTTCGACTGATTTTAAATTTTTTTGCGAGAACGCGAGTTCAACTTGCACTTGGCCGGTGAAGCAATGTATATTTATGTACTTTCAGTTTACGCATATCTACTTGAAAGCTAGGGCAAACAGCCAATTTCCTGGTACCAGGGCATAAAGGAAGGTAAAACAGTAGATACGAACTTTTTATATGAGATTACTGATAAAGAACTAAAGTCTGGATGGATGGGGCTTTTCGCCAATGAAATAGCTCATCCATCATCCTATGGTCTACCGAAGTATTGTGTTCGTGAACCGTGATGGATATTTTGGAAATCCTTGGAAGAGATCTATGTCCAACAGTCTTAGAGCATTAAACCAACCCAACAGCTGTAGATCTCTCAGTGTAGATTCGATCTCATGCGCCTGAAATTATGATAGGTATTTCTGAAATGTAAGAAGCGAACTAGCTGCCGGCTTACTGCTTTGGACTCAGATTTCACAAGTACAAGAAAGTAACAATTGGTATACTCGTACGTTGATTTAAAATTAACCTCGGGTAGTGTTTTAATCCCGTTCTAATGTTACTTTTAGCCGAGCCCTACATGAAAACGGCAACAACAAACTGTTCCCACAGAAAAAAAATCTTCTAGTAGGGTAGGTAGTAATACATACATACATATTATACATACATACTATCACGTCTTTATATCTAACGGGACAGACAGCACTTTGGGTCTAGCGACTCTAAACAGAAAGACCCCAGGGCCGCAAAACACAAAAGTCCACTTTGAGTGTGATGGTGGGCGAGAAGGTGGAAAAAGGAATCAAAATAGTGATGGGTTGCTAGCCGCATCGCCTATTAAAATGATTAGCATTTTCGCCGAGTTCCTCGATCGGCTTCTACGATCTGCGCGAGAAGTGAAGCAGCTGGTACATTCTAAGTGATTTCTTTTCTCCCAGACCAGTATGAAAGATTCTGGTAGTCATCTTACATCATTATCATGTAATTATGTTTTAAATAAATATAAATATATAGGGACAAATCACACTGATTAAGCTAGCCCCAAACTAAGTTTATTGTAATAGAACAAAAAACACTGACATAACGAGTTCTTAGAAATTCACTCAATACTATTTTAATACGTTTAACACAGAAAATGAAAGTTATCCATTATCCTAACCATCGATATATTTCTAGGTACTTTACAAGTTAAACGTGGCCCGCCCGCTCAACCTAGTTCATACTTACAAAGGCATGCATGATTCCTACTCGTATGGTATTTGATTTTAAGTTTTTACCTATATCAAATTGTAGATAGAACTGAGTCGGAGATGATTAGTTTCGTCCAACGGCACCTGCTCCTCCAAGTACGAAGTGGTTACAATAGCTTGCTCGTAGGCTGCCCGACAACTTATTATCAGGTCATTGTGGTCCAAATTAAAGCACTCAGCGTATTTTACATTTTGCTATTTACACAAAGTATTAGTTAGATAGATTTCCACAAGAATTCAACGAGACTTTACTTAGGTAGGTACTCAAAACATTCCAGTTCATTCACTCACGATCCTGTTCTTCCACGATCAAAAGATCTTGTTGTAGACCAGTCTTTCCCAAAGTACGCGATAACGCCCCCTTGTGAGCGCTGGAGGCTTAGAGGGTAGGGGGCCCAGAAAACATTGGGGGTGCGGATGTGATTTAAGGGGCGATAGGTGATTAGTAAATTAAGCTACATAAAATTTATGCAAATAAAGAGATCATGATTATTATGATTACTTCATATTTTAAAATTCACTCAAATTAAAATCCCCCTACTACACAACATCCATTTATAAGTTTATATTTATATCCTATTTTATTGTATAAATATAAACTAAATATATATTTAATATTTAATATTTTTATGCGTTCAAAACGCTATTTATATCTTGATATTTAGTAATAGGTATTAAGCACTGAAAAATATTCGTGTTTTGTGTCGCAGGTGAGGTCTCCACTTTCGATACGCTTTAATATTGTGAAGTTGTATTATTATTGCTCAATGTTGATTATTGTTAATTTTAATTAAAAGGTACTCTTGCAATATTGCATTATTATTGCTCTCTCTGGTAAGAAAATTTTCGTTTAGATAGGTTTATTAATTTCCAGGCGAGACTTATATATTATTCAGGTGAAACCAAAAAAATGGGGGGCGTTACAAAATTACTGATTTCCAAAGTGGGCGTTAGACGAAATAAGTTTGAGAACCTCTGTTGAAGACAGTGAAGCTCGAGCGACTGTTAACTTTAATTATTATACCCTACTGGTGAACGCTTTGCGAAGGTCACAATTACCGACCATGTTTGGTTGAAACGTCAGGGGTCTTTCAATTTAAATTAAGACATCGATAGTTTTACAATAAATAGTTTTAATCGAAAAATGCCAAACTATCGATAGGCCTATCGAAAGTATTGATGGCTGTTTTAGTGCAATACTATTGATAACCAGCAATACTATCGATCGATGACGACGAATAAACTATCGATAGTAAAAATAGTATTGCTTTTCACATTAAAAGAAAACTATCGATAGTATCGATACTATCGATAGTTTATTCGTAATGGTTTGATGATCAAACGCTAGATGGCGTTCGGGACCCACAGTTTATACGTGAATTCCGAAACACGAAATCATCTTTCTTTTCGGATAATCAGGTGAAGCCTGCAATACCCTAACTAGACTGGAAACAACTTTTCACAATGTTGTGCTTCCCAGTGGGATTCGAACCCATGACCTCCGGGTCACAAGACGAACGCCCTGACCACTGCAAAACGGAGGCAGTCAGTATATTTATATATGTTTGTTAGATACTAAAAGAATCTACTTATTTATACAATAAATTATTTATTTGAAAAACTCGACTGAAAAAAACTGATCATGTCATTTGAAAAATAATTCGTCGCCAGGGGGCCTCTACCCTCTACTTCTTTGTTGCCTAGAGGCCTCCAAACCTCTAAATCCAAGCCTGAACTTCGTCCATATTATCGTAAATGTGTCGTAAATGCGTCGGCACATTAACGACACGACGAAACATTGACGACGTTGGCGGCATATTTTCGTGGTTGACGACACATTGACGAAACGTTAACGACACATTGATGAAAGATTGACGACGCATTGACGACACACTGACGGACGACACTTTGACGACATTGTTTTGTTTAATTGGCTGTCCACGACGCGGACTGTCACTGACTGTCGGTGCCACAGAATGTCCACGACATTAACTGTCGCTGCCTCTCGGCGACAGTCTATCGATACATAATCTTATATATCTTATATCTACATTATGTATATTTTGAATGTAAGTTTATTGATATATATTGTAATTTTAATTAACGTTTGTTTATAATACAAGATATGAATCTTATAGTTAATAAATTTATTTATATTAAATTAAATTCTTTAGAAAAATGACAAAAGTATATCCGCAACATGCTTCGTCAAAAGTTTACAGAAATAAATCCGCAACATGCTTCGTCAAATAAGTAGGTAGGTATTACAAATCAGTCAAACAAACCCCCGCGGCTCGTACCCGGCCCAAAGGTCCCCATAATGCTCGCGGCATTACCTCTTTGAATGGCTATAGAAAGCCTTTGGGCCAAATACGATGCCGAGCGAATATCGTTTAACCTTTCTGCAACACGATTGCCCAATTCTTTTATAAATTCCCTTGTCTCCGATCCCCAAGCGCCCGTGGTCTCAAATGCTACCGGAACGAATAAATACGCAGCTTTTAAACACCCATATTTACTATGTTTCAGCTTAGCTGCGTTATCAGCCGCTGATCTGGCTGTTTTAATGGTGTCTTTTAAGTGTGTAGCAGCAAAAGTACTTACACATGTAGCATCCCATATTAAGCACCTACCTCTTTGCCAAGGTATTAAGGTTAAACCGTCTGGCCGTTTCCCATCAATACGACTTAAACCTGGAGGTTCCAAAACGCATGGAATGTTAGCACTTACCATCGCTCGCTTAATAATATCATTTAATGCATGATGTCTAGGATATCTCCCAACACACCTTGTGCAACTCAAGCCATGATACCCTTTAACGTCTACAAGCGCCCCGCAGATGCACTGGTGCTGTTCACAAATGTCACAGCCAATTCTGAGGGCTGCGGCTATTCTTAAAGAATTATCGTCCATAAGGGTACCAATGTGAGGTGAAGGCAAGGCATGGAGCCAGGCACCTGATTCCGGAGTCAAAACAGATTTTATCCTAGCCAAATCCGCGCCAGAGCTGTTATTTAAAAAATCTTCGATGGCAAACTTAGCCATAATATCGTCCCATTTTCTCTGGACATGTAGCTGGTCAGGAAGGTTAGTACATCGGACTTGCCATTCTAGTAAGGCCTCAGTCACAAAGGGCAATGGGAGCGCGTCACCGTTCAATGATAAAATACGAGCAACGAGCCCAACCACCCCATGCGTAGAAGCCAAAAAAGCCGGCAATCCAGTGTCATGTACTCTCCTTATACCTAGCCCGCCATGCCTAACTGGCAGTGAGGCCTGCCGCCATTGATTGTCACTTAGGCTGAAATTTAAAATTTTCTCTAAAATATTTTTTAATGTGTCATCTAAAATAAATATTTCATTTTGAAAAAGCCACACTGGAGCCGTTCTTAGGGTGTATGTCAATTTAGGCATTGACAAACAGCTTTTAAAAAGCGTTAAAGCTACGTGAGCCGGTAGTTCTTTTAAAATAGCTTCTGATTTGAGCATCACATCTTTTTTTTTGTAGAATTGCGGAAGGCACTGCCTCTGGAAAAATAGGAGCACCCAGTAAATTAAAATCAAACTTGCTCACCACTTTCATACCTGAAAGAAGTTGACGAAGACTATTTAAATCAGAAGACTCGGAACTACTAGTAAAAAGTTCGCATTTGCCAGTGTTCAATTCAAGGCCAAAGTCCTTAAATTTATCTATGACTGTCCGAATGTCTCTTTCTACTACTGTAGGGCTTCCTCCAATAGTACCATCGTCCAAGTACCAAAGGTTTAATGGCGATTCCAGGGAGGATATAACTTTATGTATGGCTAGGCTAAAGATCATCGGCCCCAGTGGGTCTCCCTGTTGAACTCCCACTTGTGACTGTAATGGGGATGTGTTGAAAAATAATTGGCTGGGTGCAACATAGCATTGGTGCAAAAACGGATATAGACTAGGTATATTTTCCCGTATTTCGCCTAATACGACATCTCTTTCTATGCTGTTGAAGGCATTCTTTATGTCTATCTTAATAACAACGTCAGCCGTACCTATTTTGGACATACAAAACGTTCTAGTTGCGTGTATGGCGGCTTCACATCCCAAAGGCGTTCCAAAACCTAATTGATGCGGTTGTAGTAAGGTTGATACATCTGTTTTTACTGCCCGACAAGCAAGTTTGGCAACCAAACGGCGTAATGTATTTCCTACCGCAATTGGCCTTATCCCTCCATCTTTCTTCGCTAAAGCACATAATGATGCACCATACAAAAATGGACAAACTTCCAGATTAAGTTGCCCTTTCAGCAAAAAATTACATATTTTTTTAGGGTTTCAATTAAACGAATTCCATTATCCCCAGCAGCAGGTGATATAAGTTCTTTGAGATGTGTTGGACGGAGTCCGTCCAAGCCGGCCGCAGAACCACTATGAAAAGAGTTGATAGCCTCTACCACATCACCATTAGAAACTTCAAGAGCTGGGCATTCATTATTCGGGTCAGGAGGAAAAAATAATGGACGTGACGGTGCAGGGTGTTTATTTTTTAAAGAGTCTAAAGTATCTTCATTATTAGGAGCTAAACCAAAATCTGATGTTAAGATTCTAACGGCACCACTTAAATCATCATCGTATACTTTAGCCTCTATTGACTTACGTCGTGAACCAGACCTATCGTTTTCCCGGTTTACTTCTCGAGGTATTTGATCAGATGGTTGGCAAATATTTTGTTTCACTTTACTGGTGAGAGACCTCTTATCACTACTATCTGGTATTCTCAACGCAGTATAGGCAAAAGTTAGCAGCTTATACCAATCTTCTGCATCATTTGAAGCTAGGCATTGTTCAATGATTTCTAAAAATTTACCTGCTGCTACACATCTAGCTCCTTTTGGTATATGTTTTAAGACCCTTATGTTTTTTTTTTAATGAGGAAGGTCCCCTAGTTTATGTGAAGGTGGTGCTGACTGAATCTGAGCAGACGAAGTATGTTACAGCGTGCCACGCGCATTTAATATTCAAGTTTTCACTTCTGCTGGCACTCCCAGAGAGCAACCCGTCGTTTTTTTTATCAATAATTTTTAAATTTCTCTTTCTTTTGATTTTTATCAGAGTACTAGTCCGAATTTCAAACGTTTGTGGCTGTCTGCGTCTGTTTGTCTTGCTCTGAATATTTTTTGGAAGAGGATGATTTTTTTTTGGAGAATATTTCTTTTAGTCTGAAATCCTATGGTTGGTGGCGGTGTAGTTGTGATGATAAAGCAGAAGGAAATGCCACTTCTTCTGGTTTTATAACTTCAGCATTTGCAGGGTCTTGGTGTATTGTTTCAGTCTGTATGGCTTGAATATTTTCCGTCGGCTGCAGTATACTTTCAGACCCAATGTTTGACGGTGCAGCTAGTGGCTCATGACTCATGAGCCTCATCAAAAATCTAATCATAGGTTAAGATGGTTGTCATTGGGGTTCCTGTGGTTGCAGTTCGCGATTTTAAACAGCAAATGGTGCAAAATATTCTTCTCCAATAGCATCCTGATGCTCGAATTGGCTCACAAGTTTTGCTACATCAAATTGGCCAAAAACCTTACCTGGGTATTACTTTTGAAATTTATTTACCTCTATTTCAAATGGGGGTTTGATTGGGTAGTATACAGGTACTTCAAGAGGTTGTTATTTGTGTAAGGTATGATCTTGGGCTGATCTAACACGGCTTACCAAAACTCTGAGCCAATCCAAGAATATTTCACCATGAATCTAACCGCTATCAGAAACAGCTGCTTCACAACACAACCTAAAATGACAAAATCCAGTAATGGAGTTTCAAACCGCTTCTGTTTGAAAATAAAAAAGGAGGCGGCGGTAAAAGTTATCAGAAGTACTGCAGCCACAAATAACCGTTGCCAATATTCCTTCCTCTAAACTGCTAACGATCCGCACTTGTTTTTTACCATAAAAGGATAGCACTTTAGGTGGTCTTGTGGATGACGTTCTAACACCTGTTTCATTCATGTTGTAAATCATATCTCGCCGAATTCCACTGTGCGTACCAGTAAATCATAGCCTGTTGACAGCTGGCCTTTTAAATGCTTGTAATCTGGCAATAGACGTAGATTCTGAGGTCCTCAGTACTATTTCTGGATACTTCTTCGTGGAGTTTTTGAACCATTGCTTTCCTGCAGTATTATTTTTGTATGTTGTTTGCTTATTTTTGCATTTAGCAAATTCACCGAATAATTTCGAAAATTCAGACTTCGTAAGTCCAAAGAAGAGTCCCCTAGCAGAGACATCCACTACAACTGCAGTCAGAATGATAAATGCACCTGCATTCCTATATCACAAGTACCATCTATTAAATATCTTGGCGTTTATATTGACTCTAATCTAAACTGGTACCATCATATTGATGCTCTTACTACCAGAGTAAGGCGTCTTATTCACCTTTTTAAAACTCTTAGACACTCAGCCGACCCAGAAACCTTAAACCTAGTCTATTCCGCGCTCTGTCTTTCAGTACTAACCTACTGCGTAACAGCTTGGGGATGTGCTGCTAAAACCCATTTCATTAAGGTTGAAAGGGCACAAAGAGCTGTACTCAAAGTCATGTACTCCAAACCTATCCGGTTTCCCACCCAGCAACTTTATACTCTTGCCTCTGTGCTGACTGTGAGGCAGCTCTTTGTGCTCAGAACTATTCTTCGAAAACACGCTAAACTACCACTCCCAGACCCATCAAAAAGGATAACCCCCGGCAGAATATGTCCCATACCCCCGCACAGAACCTCATTTGCGTCTCGACAGTTTTATTTCTCCAGTACGATTATCTATCAAACAATTAACAACACTCTAAACATATATCGATTAAATAAGTATGAGGTCAAAACAAAACTAACCACTTGGTTGTCACAACAAGACTATGACGACACAGAGAAACTGCTACCTAGAAATATATTAGATGTTCCTGGGTAACAGTTTGTCAACCCCCGGCACGGCACACACAACACAAACACACTTCATTACCACACTCACAATCACACACTTCTATACATACACATGCGCCATGCTTGTATCTTTATAATTTTTTTTTTTATTTTGTTTTATTTTGTTTTTTAGCCTAAGTACCTATATTTGTTTGTTAACTTTTTGAACTTTTGGTCCTCGCTTCATATAAAATACGGCCGAACACTGGATTCCAAAATACAGGCTCCTGCCTAGTTTGGAAATCAGGGCTTAAAAATTAATTTGTACTATCTTTAACAACCTTTTTGTGTAATAACAAACGTATGCTGTACAAATCTTTAAGCGAATAAAGAACTTATTTATTATTATTATTATTCACATAGGTATATTATAATTTTGAGCTTTAGGCGACTGCGTTATATTTATTAATGCAACACCTGCATCGGTATATTTGCTTCATAGGACAAACTGCCCCGAGATATCCATGGATGACACTTCCATCAAGTGTATCGTTCCCACCAATTGTTTATTTTCATCATATCCCTAAAACATATCACGTATTAACAGCGATGTATGGCTCTCTCTGGCGGCAAGAGATAAAACTGATTTTATGATACCCATAAAATAAAGCACTATTCAGAAAGTACTAAAGTACTCACTCTTCACATAGTTTATTTACGATTATCCTCTCAATCTTGCTACGAATAAAGTTGTAAAAGGAAAAAAACCATGAACGATCATGGTAATTGAAGCAGAAAGACTAATACCTGAATTAATCATACATCATCTGCATAATATCCCACGCAGTCTGGCGTGGAATGTTTTGCAGATGTCGCTTATATTTTTACTCTATATTATCTTTATTCCTAAAATCTAGATAACCTAGGCACCATTTCATACTGTCATTAAAGTATTTTATTTATTTTTCGTTTCTTAATTGTAACATAAGTACAATGCCAGCGGCCTTGTGCGGGCATGTACAAACGATAAACATAAAAAGCTTTCCAAAATATGACCCGTACTTACGAGTATTTAGTTACCTATTTACTTTCTTTCTTTCCTGTTTTTTTAACGGATGTTAGTCTAATATACTGTTTAAGGTTTATAACAATACATAACAATGTGTTGTTGACTAGAAAACGTCAATACAACCCAGATGCATATGCATCTGGGCTGTTTATACGAGACAGTGGCGTAATCACTCACAGGCACAACACAACGGAAAGTTCCCCTTGGGCGGCCACACAAACACGCAAACATTTACGAGTAACACCACACCACACCGTTCCCCAAATTTATACACTTAATTTCTACAGGGTTTCAAACACAGTTGGGACGTCTTTGAGCCTTCAGGGCTCAAGTAAATTAGTTGAAAGTCTTTAATTACCACTAATTAACGCGAACCTCATTCTTAATTTAGAAAAGGTTCAAATTAAATAAAGGTTTTAATTAATAGTATTTTTCAACACACTTGCTCATAAAGTGGCTCTATGGTCACCGCAATTAGGCACAGAATGACACCCATATTCAAACTGACTTTTTCATTGCTATAACTCACTAGTGAGGTATAGATTTAAATTTTATTGGTTGAGTTGCTTTGTTCTTAAAAAAGTTTTTATTCAAAAAAAGATCGTGTTCAAAAGAACAAATATTAGGTTGGGGAAAAAGTCTTTTCGCATATAGTATGTATGAACTTGTAATAAAACCACTTTGGCTATATATACTATTTGTACCTGGCTGGTTTTGGTATCATTTAAAAGTTTAAATTTTAAAGAAGATAATTCCAAATTCAAATTAGGAAAATGCGTGATTTTCATTTGTTTTTCTTACCGCCAAGATGAGTGAATCTAATGAAGAAATTAGATACCTACATTTTAAAATTTTACTACCCAAAAGGTAAAAATGGTACGTAAGCCGCGAAAAAAATTTGCGATGTTTATGGACCTAGTGCAGTGTCTGTGAGAATAGCACAAATTTGGTTTAAGCGTTTTCAATCCGGAAATGTTTATGTCAAAGGTGCACGTCGCTCTGGTCGCCCTGTTACGGATAAAATGGATGCTATTTTTGAAAAAGTGGAGCAAGATCGGCATGTCAGTAGTTACGATGTAGCTGAAGAACTGGGAATTGACCACAAAACAGTTTTGGCGCATTTGAAAAAAAATGGGTACACAAACAAGCTCGATATTTGGGTACCTCACGAGCTCTCTGAAAGAAACCTAATGAACCGTGTACTCATTTGTGATTCTTTATTACGACGTAATGAGACCGAACCATTTTTGAAGAAATTGATAACTGGTGATGAAAAGTGGATCACGTATGACAAGAACGTGCGAAAAAGGTCATGGTCAAAGGCCGGTCAGGCTTCACAGACTGTGGCGAAACCCGGGTTAACTCGCAACAAGGTGATGCTGTGTGTGTGGTGGGATTGGAAGGGCATTATTCATTATGAACTGTTACCACCAGGCAGGACCATCGATATAGAATTATATTGCGAACAACTGATAAGATTAAAGCAAGAAGTTGAGAGAAAGCGGCCGGAATTAATCAACAGAAGGGGTGTGGTTTTTCATCATGATAACGCTAAACCTCACACATTTTTAACCACTCAGCAAAAATTAAGAGAGTTTGGCTGGGAGGTGTTAATGCATCCGCCGTATAGTCCTGACCTGGCACCTTCAGATTTCCACCTGTTTCGGTCTCTTCAGAATTCTTTAGGCAGTGTCAGGTTAACATCACGAGAGGACTGCCAAAACTACGTGACGCAGTTTTTTGATCAGAAGCCCCAAAATTTCTATAGCAATGGGATCATGTCCCTACCTATAAGATGGCAAAAAGTTATCGAACAAAATGGTACCTACATACTTTTGTTAAATGTAAATAAACTATATTAAAAAATGTTTTGAATTTTCATATAAATCCCCATGTGGTACGTGGCAGAATAGGCGCAAATCCTATGCGCGGAAAATTAAAATAAAAATCTCATCCCTTCCCTTTAGTCTGTGGCCGATCGCAATGCGCGCGCATAGGAAAACTGATTAAGATGAAGTGGTAGCTATAGTGGCGCCCTCATTTGAAATAAATTGTTTAAAACTAAATATGGTGATAATTAAAAATTTGATTTGTATCACTGTCTAGAAAAACCTTTGAACTATTTTATGAATAACCTTTGAAATTATTACTAATAGTCCGTCTAGTTTTAAAACGTTTTAAAACTAGACGAACTACCAATATTACTTTCAAAGGTTAAAATAAGTGTGGCCACACACTGGCCACACTTACGCCCCTGTCATTCCGCCACTTTTTCGGTATTTGAGAATTACAGATGCAGTTGTTAAACATGTTATTATATCAATAACTGTTTAAGCTACATTATTAAAATTTTGGATTCGAGATGAGCTAGACGATTTTATTGTATGAGCAAATGTCATATATTAAATTATTATTATATAGTTAAATAGGTTTCGAGTTGTGAAGGGGTAAAAAGTAGCTCAAAATGGTTCGTGTAAATATACACACAGCTGCTGCGTCGCCAGTTTATTTATTTTTTACTTGGCTTTGACACGCTACCGCGTATCTAGATCTTTTCTATCGAAAGGTAAAGGTATATGAACCTACATTCAAAGCAAAACTTTGGTTTCTACTTTCATTGGCAGTGGTCAATTAGGTACGTCAGCTGTCTAAGAATCTCTTCGGTCTACCGCTTCAAAAATCCGACACCATTATTGGCCCCTTACAGACTGAGAGAATTTACTCTTTCATTTACTAAATTTGAAACTGAACATTGTTCGTCCCCCCACTTGTATCAAAGCCAGTGAAGTTCCCCGTCGAGTCATCCTGCGTTTATATGTATGTATGTTTGTTAAACGATAACTTGAGTATCTTTGATCGGGGCTTCATGAAATTTAGTAAACTTGTAGATTTGGCTAATAGTATTTTTAAGTTCGAACATGAGTCAAATCGGTCAGGGGTTGCCGAGCTATGGGGTTCGCGATTCGCGACTTTACAGTTCGGTGCGAACTACTAGTTTAATAAGGAGTACCTGGGCAACCGATCTTCACTCGATGAAAATCACGGAGAAAGAGTTTCTTAAAAAAATGAAACCTAACTATACCTATCGGTTTTTACCCCCGAAACCCCGTACATTCCAAATTACATCGAAATCGTTGAAGTGCTTTCTATGATCCTCATTAGGTTTATACAAAAATTGCATACTTATATGAGATAAAATATTTACATACAACGTGGAAGGGACCTGTAATAAATCGAACCATTGGCTATATATACTACATCACTATAGTATAATCAAATTAAAATAACCGCCGAAACAAAAGTTTCGGCATTTCCATACAACGTGCAGCCGCCCGGGCAATTTGTATTTGATTTATTACGGGTATGTCCCTTCCACTTTGTAGATATACCCAAGATCCAGGACAATTTGAAAAAGCCCATTATCGAATTTGCTATGACTTGTAATCAATCCCAAAACCGCTGTAGCGGCAGAGTAGGTAGCGTGTTTTATTTAATTTAACCATAAGTAGATAGGTACGCTACAAACTCTATGAAGGTCGTCTTATTTCTAATTTAGTTCCAACACAGAGTTCAAACTTAAATATTTTATGTCTAAATTTAGTTACACATATTTGCACCTAATATTCTTCCTAATCCAAATTACCTTCGAATTACAATAGAATTTCTTTACTTTTCGTGAGAAGCTGATCAGAATCGGCCCATTATGCTCGCATTTACTCATTATTCGCCTAACGTGACTGAAGAGGCAATGTTGTCACACACACTCGTGTATTGGCTTGACAACGCTCAATAGTAAGATAGTAAGTATATTGTTGTGACTATTATGATTATGTGTAAGAAGCCTGTTTTGGTATTCCTTTAGAAATACGTCTACAACATTTCCATCTTGGTTACCTACCTATTATGGTACCCTTCAAAAGGAAACACGGATAAATACAAGTTAAACTTTAAAATGTTTCGCTTAGGAAAATTTCAAAGTTTAGTAGTAGTTTATATTAGGCCTGTGACCAGCAGTGGACTTCATGTGGCTGATATGATGATGATTGCTTGATATACAGGATAATATTTTCCAGTGTGTCAAATTTTTTACAGCAAGTTCAGTTTATTATTATGATTAGGTACATGATATGGCAAAATACGAAAATAAATTCAACTTTATAAACAACTGAGGCATCAGCTGGTCGAATTTAGACTGGTAGGTAGAAAAGTTTTATCAAACGTTTTTCCTATAAGTATTTATATATGTAAAATAATTAAAAAATAACTTAATTCGGAGGATTGAAGATAGTCTACCAGGTATCTGGAAGAATAATATCTGAGTCAGGAAAGGTTTTGTGTGCAGAGATTTGAGACGTGAGAGATTGAGCTTGGGTACCATCCCGTGTTTTTATCTGACTTTTGTCAGGTCCAGTTTCCAACTCGTTATAACTTTTTAACCCTGCATTTAAATTCGAAAGCATAAGCTAAAACTAGATAGGTAGATAAGTATCAACTAATTATAGGTAGGAAGGTTGGTTACTTAGTTAAAATAATTACCTGGCTTTGACAAAAACAAGTCGCACTCTTATTTCAAAAATATAGACCGCCTATTTATACCAACCTTAGGATTTTAAGCAATTTATCTAGAGAACTGCTAATAAAAATACGAAAAATGAAATATCTACTGCATAAACTGCTATCAGAAAACAATATTGGAGACCTAATGAAAAATATATGCATCGCAAAACGTTAATATTCTCGTATACTCCAAAGGTAATAACAATAGTCTAACAAACATGTTATTTGGAGAAAAATACTCCTACCTAGATTATCATTTTTGTCCCCAAAACATCAAAAACATGTTATTGTTGATCTAGGCTTAGCAAATACGATTTTATTATTTAATAAAGCAATACTTCCTGGAACAGATTAATCAGATTGTAGAAAATAATGTCAATTTTCATTGCAGTTTAGAAAATAAAACGCATCCTTTTTCATCCGGATAAGATCTAAATGGAGAAATTTAAAAAGATGATTGCTTTGGGAGCTGATTTTATTACAACCGTATCCGACCCAACTCATAGCTCAGATGTACTTTTATAGATGTACAGGATTGTATGCGACTCAATGATATTATTATTGCTGTAGAAAAAGCATTACATACACTTCACAGGATAAATTATTTTCTAGTGCACCAATATTTCCAGTCATGTTCCAATTTTTGAGCCGTCCAATGTCACTGGGCTTATTGTATAAATTAAGGGGGAAAATATTATGTATTTGTATATAGTCTTCCCTTTTTTACTGTAGGTATTTTATTTATTTGCTAGCTATTTGCCCCGGATTCCATGGATATGTATTTAACATGTAAAGCTTCTCAGTTCAATCTTCTATTCTAGTCAATCTTCTATATGTTAATAAAAACTGCATAAAACAATTATCATACTTTCGAAAATTTAATGTTCGTATTTCAAATGTTTGAAAACGGTCTATAGAAATGGACCTAACTAGGTACCCATTCAAGCTTCGGATTTTGAGTGTTTTCTCATTGTATCATAAATGCACCCGTAAATCTACTTTGGTACTGAATCTACAGATTTACTTATCACAGACATGAACTAAGGTAATCTAAATCGTATCGGTTGTCGTCTATGTAAAAGGGTTGGGTAAAGTTATGATTATCCTGATACAGTATTGGAAATCGTAGTACCTTATCTTTGAATAGAGTAGATTTTACCTTATTTAAAGGAAATATATACTCAATTGTTATTTTGTTTAATGGGTATGTTTTAAAAAAGGGAGGTTATCAATTAATTGTAATTTTTTTATATCTGTTATCTCAGAACTCTTAATCTTCTTTTGTTTCAAATTGGTCTTATAGTTTATCAAAATTGGATCAGTAAATAACTATAAAAAAATGTCATCCAATCACGAAATATTTTGTTTTCCTGTGACTATAATTTAAGCCGATTTTATTTTATTATATTATTACTAAGAGGTTTTTCCAATGTTACCGCGAGTTCAATATACTAAGCCTACAAATTAACATTCCCCTACAAAAAAATTACCAGGCGAGTACTTCGACCTATAGAAATATTGTACTGAAATATAATTTTACAGGCGTTTGTATTATTTTTAAAAGAAGAAAAAAACGAAGATGATGCATTTCAACTTTACATGAAGTCACGGTCTCGTATGATTTTACAGGGCGGTGCGGTGACGTCTCAAGCTCAAACAAGAATTTCAACTAATATAATATGATAAAATAAAAAAATAGGGAACATTATTTTTGA
Source organism: Acrobasis suavella (assembly GCA_943193695.1). NCBI lineage: Eukaryota > Metazoa > Arthropoda > Insecta > Lepidoptera > Pyralidae > Acrobasis > Acrobasis suavella. The sequence continues at coordinate 14,794,174 of OW971929.1, forward strand.
ATAATTTTACTGATGGACTAGAATAATCCTTTTCTTACCCAGACACCATTCTACTTCGCATGTATCTTCAATATGTCTACTGAATTTTAGCTAAAATATTGGACTCTATCGCGCATGTTATAATATATTAAAGTTCACTTATGTTTTATTTTTCATAATACAACTGCAAAAAGATTTAAACATGACAACAAACGGCTGCACATTATTCTCCCACTCAAAAGTTAATGTGACAAAAACAGAGATGGCAGCCCGAGCACGGGCCCGAGGATCAGATAGCATTTGTTAAATTGCGGCATTAAAAAAACAATGATGTTATATTATTATTTAAGAGATGTCACATTACATGTAATTTTAGTTTCACGAAGAATTTGACGCTAATTACAATTTTTAATGAACTGTTACTACGTCGTTTTAAACATTTAAAAAGAAAAATGTTTATAGAAATAAGAAAAAAGATTTTTCAGTTCCAATATTAGGTAACTAGATCACGTTTGTATAAGAAACTACCTTTTTCGTATTTAGATGTGCATATATTTTTTGTAAATAATATTACCTCTGCACTGCACACCCTTTCAAAGGTAAATTGGATTGGTACTTTAATATTTGTTAACATCCCGTGTATTCACCTATATTTATGCCAATAAATAACTTGATTTGATTTGATTCATTTGCAAAAGTTGTTGAAAATTATGGATTGTATCTCCCCTTGAAACGTTTCTACTTAATTCAAAAGCACTTTGTACATTATTCTCCATATGTTGGATCTGTATCCCCACACGAAACCTACCAAAAGACCACAGGGTAAAAAGAGTCATGATTCCAAATGGAGATACAGAAACACATCATATAATTTATTTTAGATTTCCCCATATTTTGCAAATAGCAATGATCCATAACTGGTATATAACTAATACCTACACTAAGAGCTGATATCTTTGCATCACGATTGAGTATTTTCTTGAGTCAAAACATAAATTGTTTTGTACTGATAAAAAAATAAAACGTTGCAAAATATTGCCATTTGTCTATAACATTTCCATTTTGACGTGATTTTAGATTTATTATTGCAGTAAAACTGATAATAAGAGCGTTATTTGACTCCAAGAAACTATGACGTCATCTGCCTGCATTTCATACAAATGCCATAAAAATATTTGTTTTGACGTTTAGAAAAAAGAATCTGATTTGACTTGTTTTAAAATAGCGGATTAGAACATGATATTTATGTAAATGTGACTTCTGGCGAATTATACAAATATAATACAATAATAATAGTAGATTGTGCTACAAAAGGATAAGATAATATTTTGAAGGCGAAGGCGCTACTTTGAAACCAGAGCGAAACGAAGGATTCCACAGTTGAACCACGAGCCGAGCGAGTGATTCTACGGTGGAATCCTGAGTGTAGCGAGGGATAGAACAGTAGAACACCTACCATACTTAATCAGACTTCAACCGACAATTATAAAATTATCAGAAGTGAAATGAAAAACGCGAACTGCTACAAATATTTTTAATGAAAAACCCGACAATACAAAATAAGAGCGCAGCGCACGCAACACGTCCTCCGAATCCCTAATCCGGTCCCTAATGCCAACGCCTTAAGAATCTTGTCGCCTCCCGTGCACCAGTCCCCGCAGGCAGGAACAATGGTTCTTTCTTCTTTACTTCTAACATACTAATCTTTGTTTGGTGTCATTTTCATACAATAAATACTAAGTAATATTTTTTCGAAGACCACCAACTTAAAATGTTCACTCATAACTTTGTTTGCGTGGTCCTTCATATCTTTTTTATTTTTTTAAGTAAACTTGATACCTATTCACAATTAGTAGAAAAATTGCGCTTTTTTAATTAAACTTATTTCTTTTACCGAAGCGAAGCACATAAAAATGTTAACCTACATTCATCCATGTTAACGTATTCCAAATCTAAAAATCACAACATTTGTCACAATTATTTTTGATTTAAAAACAAAATTCTTCTTTTTTTTGCTGGACTGCCAACATTATTTCTGATTCTACATTGATTACACTCGTATTCAGTTTTCAAATTGGTTTTAATCCCTAGAGATCTTCTTTTCACTTTTTAGTCCCGAGAGAGGAACCAGTAACTTGAGATCCAAATGTTTTGGGATGAAAACATAGTTTTTCGAGTAGATGAGATGAAAAAAAAATTGTATACGTATTTTTTCTTTTCTATGAGAAACAAAATTTTGACAAATATACCGATGAAATTTCGCATGACGTCACGGCTATGATTTTTATATAGAGGTGACGTTGCAAGCCCCCACTCCGGAACTTTGATGTTTCGCATCTTTGTGAATTTCAACTTTTTTGGCAAACTGAAAAATATGGGACCATTATTTTTGGATAATCTAAAAGACGGACTAATTACAATAATACTTTTTTACACCGTCGTCTCTCCTTTTTAAAAAAACTGGATCGCAATGGGTGCTTATTCATTGTGTTTCTGGATTCGTTTAGAGGTGCTACATCTATGGGTTTATTTAATAGAGTAAAAAGGTAGGTGCAGTGCAATGTCCAACGATGGTATAAATCACGTGCTGTAATATTCAATGGATCTAACTGCCTGTAGCGGGTACATTAAAATTCTAATTCTGATGGATATTTCAACTGCAATACAATACTGAGAAGTTACTTCAAAATCAAGACCAATATGACCAATTGTATCCACGACGGTATATTGTACCTATCTAAGACTTCGCGTCATAATAAGTATAAAACCCTTGATAATTGTTGATGAAATAAATTTAATTTATAATTCTTCATTGACCATGAACTTTATTTGGTGAGAATATAACTTAAGCTTACTGTACCGCACATTTTTTACTTAGGTAAGTAAAAAATGTGCGGTACAGTAAGCTTATGCAAATATAGGTATTGGTAGGTACCTTTCTGAAGCGTCCATTAGGTAATGCTGTTAATATAATGATACAGCTATATACAATTTATGAAAACACCATAGAAAACACTAATGACAAAGAACTTGTTGCACGCGAAGGATGACGAAGGAAACTGAATAAGCAAAATAGCTTGACGAATCAACAATGCACTGGAGATACCGTGAGCAGTGCTGTACCAACCGGCATTTTTAATGTGTTTAGTTGATAAACGCGTGCCGCGCGCGACGCCCGTGCCTCCAAAACGCACGATCAGCGCTCTCAAGACCACGACGTGCCGGTGACCCGTCGCGTTCCTATACGATACGATATATAACGCTCCAAACCATATTCCTAGTCAAACACCAGTGATATTATTCACGAGCCACCCAATAACATTGTGCACATAGCAGTGCCGGCAGAACGGGCATAATCAAGAATATACTCTGCAAGCCGATATACGGAGTTGACGATCGCAACCGATTCAAGGTATATGGAATAGGTTAACCCATTTTTCACAAAACGTAAATTAATTATGTATTCGTACCACGGGAGTGCATTGCTCGAGTACATACAAACAATATTCTAATACAAATTACGTAGGTATAGCTGTGTCGTAGGTACATACAGGTATCTGCTTTGTTTACAAACGATCATCTATGTTGAAATGATCACGCAAAGATGAAATTGCAGGATAGTAACATGCTTATTACTATCGTGTAATAACATCAGTAAGTATTAAACTTAAATTGGTGCCTAGTTCATGATAATCTTTACATTATACACAAATTACTTTGTCATTAAATCGTTCAAACATGTACCTATGAAACAACTTGCTTCTTCACAAACTACAGTAATAAACCTTTATATAAAATGAGCATAAAGTTGTCGGCGTATAGTGTAATTACTAAGCTGAAACTCCTATTCACGCACGATACTTTCATAAAATTCGGACTCATTTATTTAATAACTCTGCAAACGTTTTTGAAGTAAACTTATACAAGTTTTCATCACACGTGACGCCAGTACAATCTGATAGTGTTATAGAGTAGTTGAAGGACAAAACTTGATAAAGTTGGCGGGAATGGTCAAAAGAAACGCAGGCCAAAGAAAGTAAGTAATCTCGCTTGCCGGCTGATGGATATCTAAAAGTTGCCCGACTTGGAAAAGTCTCGGTAACGGAGCAGTGTGACTGTGCACAACTCCGCACGTAATCTAGATGCTGCACACGTTTTTAGGGTTGCCAACCAATAACAAGAAGTAGGTTTATAGTTGATATTTGTATTTTTAAAGACCGTAACAACAACGTGCCTACTTAGGAAGGTAGCTAGAATTAACCTTTTCTTTACTAGGTAGGTATCAGTAATTTGTGGCATCTCAACAAGTGACGATTATTAAGAGATACTCGTATTATAAATATCCATCCAAAGATATATATAAAAAAAAACATTGTTCACAATCAGGGAAACCAGTTATTTTACAAATCCTTGTACTAAATAGTATATTAACTACAAGGTACTCCTCCTATATAATTCAAAATCCGGGTTGTAAGTTCGACTTACATCCTAAGAGATAAGTAAATTTGAAAATCGAAGGCGGCCAGGCGGCTACAACTGCTACAAGGCTCTATAGGTTATTATGCGTGAAAAGCGTTTTATTTTTAAAACAAGCGCTCTGACCACTATGAATAGCTGAATATAACAAGAATAAAAAAAAACGCTAAATTTTCTCGGTAAAATCCTTGTTGCAAAAATTGCAAAATATACTTTTAACAAAAAAATACGAGTTTAAGTGAAGAATTGGATTTGACGAAATTTCATTGTATTATGAAAGTCGATACTTCTTAAATAACCAAATCTGTTATAACAGTTTTTCATTATTCCCTCGCTTTTATGATGAAAAGCAGAGTGTTCAACTCGAATGTAAGTGATCAATACACCCTCGAACTATAAGCGCCCTCGCTCGCTTTCCTCGCTCGTGCGCCTCAATATCTCGGGTGTAATAATCACTTGTAACCCTTGTTTAACAATCTACTATTTCCGGCTTTATTTTTTAATGTTGCTGCTTTTCAATTTTTAGTTTTAAGTGTGCGTGGCAGTGACACTGTGAAATTAAAGACTGTTAATAGATTCCGTACTAAATAAGCTATTTATTTAAATACAGCCCATAGCGAAGCATAAATAACCTATAAAAAAGAACGTAAAAAATTCAAAAATCTTCGCATACCCATTGCATTTAAATACTTATCTACCTGAAAACTTTTCGGTAAACCGACGATTGCCACATTTGTTTAGGTACACAGTTTCAAAACTTGCAAGAATTTCCCAAAACTACATTAGAAAGTATTCTGCTTGAGCAGGTACTCTCTTCAAAACACTATTAATCATTTTGCGATAGCTACAAAGTAATCAAACTAAACGCATCACGTGATTCATAAAGTTAATAAACTGCTGCGTAAGTGGCTGTGGTGTCACCTGTATTATCGGTAGGTATATGATATTATCTTCGTTAGATTAAAAGAGTTTTAATCAAAATCAAACGTTAGAAAGCATGGGCTATTCACGGCAATTTACGTAAATATGAAAAAAAGTTATTTTTAGGGTTCGATACCCAAACAGTAAGAACGGGACCCTATTACTAAGACTGAAGACTCTGCTCTTCATCCGTCCGTCCGTCCGTATGTCACCAGGTACATCTCATTAACCCTGATAACTAGACAATTGAAATTTTCACTGATGATGTATTCCTGTCTAGGGAAAACTTCGAACGCGAGTCCGACTCGCACTTAGCCGGTTATTTCATAATTCACGTAAATTATGTGACCGTAAAATACTATTAATTTTACGTAGGTACCTAACTTACCTAAAATTAATCCTATCATAGTATTATTATTATAAATGCGAAAGTTTATAGATGTATGGATGTTTGTTCCGCTTTCACGCCAACACAGCTGAATAGTTTGCAATAAAATTTGGCAGGTATACCACCTGGATGAACACATAGCATACTTTTTATTCCAGGACATGTGAGGTTGCGCTGAAATTGGCAAAAATTTGACCACGCACGCAACGCCACGAGCATCAACCCCTAAATGCTTGTAGTAGCATATTGGTATGACTTTTCTAATCATAACACAATATAGCTCTGTCACTTGAATTTAGGACCACAATAAGATACAGCAGTTATATACACAAACAAAGAATCATCATAATTTTTCTCGCCACTTCCCTATTTGGGGTCGGCTCTGTATAATAATTGTTTCCATTTCTTTCTGTCATTCACCATACTTGCACTAGCCCCTCGTTCCTTCATATCTGTTCTTACATATTCTTTTCTCGTCTTTCTTGGTCTCCTCCTCCCTCTGCAGCCCTCTACCTCCAAATGGACCATCCTCTTAGCCAGATGTTCGGAATCCCTCCTCATGACGTGGCCATACCACGTAAACAAAAAATATAATTAAGCATACCGGGTTTAAATTTACGGTCAATGCGTAGGTATACTTGAAGTAACTCAGACCGTTAATCTGAAAAGCTTTTTCTATGAGACCAATGCTGGAAATTCTTCGTCTTTTGATACAAACGTGTGCAGGCCGAATTTGTATCGAATAGTCGATTTCATTGAAGTATCATAGGAAAAGTTCTGTTGTTTATAATGAGAGACTTATCACTCCTCAAGAATGTATCTTGATGGCGGTACATTTTACTCTTTTTTTACTCACACACATTTACATACACTCGGTATACTTACTTACATACAAACAACGTGTAACTGAAATCGGGGATATCAACCCGAGAGGGAGTAAACATACTAATCAATGTGAACAACTTTTACTATGGGACCATCTCTGAAATCTTTAAAAAAATCGGCATCTTCATACATTTTGGCATGGTAGGTATTAAATTTTGTAGTCGCGACCATCCGTGGCCGGTCGTCCGACCACCCACTGGTGGTGATCGGACGACCGGCCTTAGCAAGGTTGGAGGAAAACGCTGGATGCAGGCCGCTTCTAATCGATCATTTAGGCCTTGGAGCCCTTGGGGGAGGCCTATGTCCAGTATTGGACTTCTTATGGCTGCCGATGATAAATTTAGAAAAAAATGTTAATTATAACTTTAGGTGAAATTATTCGAATATCTTCAAATGCTTTTTGGACACTAAGTTCCGGCAAATTTAGACCTGACAGACCTGTTGATCTTTTATCAAGGAAATCTTGGTATCTTTTTTGCGTAAGGCCCATCAGAGTACTTGACGGGGTAGGTTCAAGTCTGAAGGGCATACTTTTAGAGGTCTGCCAAGTACTTCCAACAGGATGCGCAATGGCAGACACTTTTAGTCGGGTACCTTATGATGTAATTATCACTTAAAATACGTCAGAAAAAATTGATTATCTCCATGACCCGGCAGGATCGGCACTGGCAGAGTCGTTTTGTATTGGCTAACGATAATTGACTATAAGGTAGGCAATTTTGCAAACGGCTCTCCCACTATAAATATACAATGAAATATTGAGATACAAGATACACTACTACTTCATTATTTCTGACGAGGTAACGACGTAAGATTCTAAGACCACGTTATGAATGATGGTGGACATAAAAATAAAGAGAAGAAATCATAATAATGATGGGTTGCAATCTGTATCGTCTTATTCAGAACCTCACCATTTCTTCGATCGGCTTTTACCATCTGTCCGGGTGGAGATATGTCTGATAAAACTCTTAAATTAGGTAGGTTGGTATACTTGCTTATTTATTAGTGCAAAGCAAAGACTACATCGGGTTCCATTACCCTAAAAAGCTTGAATGAGTAAGTAGGTATTTATATCTTGTTAGTAGAGTTTCACCTGTCCCGTTGTATGTATATCTGTGTGTAATCAAATTTTTCAAATTAAATTTGACCCATTTCCCGGTTTCCGATTAAGCTGAAATTTTGCACACATACGTATATCGCGTGACAATGCAATTATGATGACATGGAGCTGATCTGATGATGGAGCCGGAAGGTAGCTATAGCATAGGAACTCTGTAATCAAACGACACAACTCCATCGAGTTTGGACTTGTCTGATTCGTCTTGACGTCTTTAACTTTCGATCACTTTCACGGAATATAACTATAATTTTCTTAAAATTGGGTATCGGCTCCACTTTACAGGCTAAATACATCATAATCTATCAGTTATTTCATACCCTTTTAAATAATAAGTAATAAAAGTCAAACAATGGATTTGAAATTCAATTTTATAAAGTTTTAAGATGTTTTAATAAGAGAATGTTATTGAAATTAAAATAATTGTTCTAGTAGTAAGAATTCAACTCAAATATTATATGTAAGCGTAGAGTAAGTAACTAAATTTAATTTCTCTTAAAATAAATCATACAAAATTATGATGAAGCGAGCAAGTAGAATTGAAAAATGAAGGACCGTTAATATAGTTGGTTACTTGCTAAGGATTTTAACTTCTAAAAATACATTCGACAAATGTGACTAACTAAATAAATAAGTGGTAGATAGGTAAAGGAATCTATGCAAAAAATTGTGGTCAAATGACAAAAACAAAAAAATATCAAAAATACCGGCAGCAAAGATTAATTTATAGGTTGGGGAAAAAGTCTTTTCGCATATAGTATGTATGAACTTTTAATAAAACCCCTTTCCTAGTACTATTTGTACCTGGCTGGTTTTGGTATCATTTAAAAGTTTAAATTTTAAAGAAGATAATTCCAAATTCAAATTAGGAAAATGCGTGATTTTCATTTGTTTTTCTTACCGTCAAGATGAGTGAATCTAATGAAGTAATTAGATACATTTTAAAATTTTACTACCAAAAAGGCAAAAATGCAACGCAAGCCGCGAAAAAAATTTGCGATGTTTATGGACCTAGTGCAGTGTCTGTAAATGTAGCACAAATTTGTTTTAAGCGTTTTCAATCCGGAAATTTTGATGTCAAAGATGCACGTCGCTCTGGTCGCCCTGTTACGGATAAAATGGATGCTATTTTTTAAAAAGTGAAGCAAGATCGGCATGTCAGTAGTTACGACGTAGCTGAAGAACTGGGAACTGACCACAAAACAATTTTGGCGCATTTGAAAAAAAAATGGGTACATAAAAGCTCGATATTTGGGTACCTCACGAGCTCTCTGAAAGAAACCTAATGAACCGTGTACTCATTTGTGATTCTTTATTACGACGTAATGAGACCGAACCATTTTTGAAGAAGTTGATAACTGGTGATGAAAAGTGGATCACGTACGACAAGAACGTGCGAAAAAGGTCATGGTCAAAGGCCGGTCAGGCTTCACAGACTGTAGCGAAACCCGCGTTAACTCGCAACAAGGTGATGCTGTGTGTGTGGTGGGATTGGAAGGGCATTATTCATTATGAGCTGTTACCACCAGGCAGGACCATCGATTCAGAACTCTACTGCGAACAACTGATAAGATTAAAGCAAGAAGTTGAGAGAAAGCAGCCAGAATTAATCAACAGAAGGTGGTTTTTCATCATGATAACGCTAAACCTCACACATCTTTAACCACTCAGCAAAAATTAAGATAGTTTGGCTGGGAGGTGTCAATGCATCCGCCGTATAGTCCTGACCTGGCACCTTCAGATTTCCACCTGTTTCGGTCTCTTCAGAATTCTTTAGGCAGTGTCAGGTTAACATCACGAGAGGACTGCCAAAACTACTTGACGCAGTTTTTGATCAGAAGCCCCAAAATTTTTATAGCAATGGGATCATGTCCCTACCTATAAGATGGCAAAAAGTTATAGAACAAAATGGTACCTACATACTTTAGTTAAATGTAAATAAACTATATTAAAAAATGTTTTGAATTTTCATATCAAATGCGAAAAGACTTTTTCCCCAACCTATTATGTCAAACATCGCCCTCGACCATGGGATTTCAACTCTATGCTTATGTTCAATCAAAGTAGAAATAACTTTGAACAATACACAATTTTCCTTCGAAATACGTGTTTCAAGTAACGTACTTACCAGAAGCTAGAAAAAAATGCTTCATAAGCAAATGTCTACGGTCGTTCTTATCACATCCCATAGCAAATAGAATTAAACGAGATATAAAAACCGGCCAAGTGCGAATTGGACTCGCGCGCGAAGGTTTCCGTTCCATTATTATCTATAAAAAAATCACGTTTGTTGTATGGGACCTAGTTAAATATTTATGTTATTCTGTTTTTAGTATTTGTTATTATAGCGGCAACGTCTGTGGAAGTTTTAACTGTCTAGCTATCACGGTCCATGAGATACAGAGAGACAGACGGACAGTGGTGTTTTAGTAATAGTTTTTTACCCTTTGGGTACGGAACCCTACAAAGCCATTAGATTAAGTACACCCGAACCATAGTAAGCTTTAGTATTAAGTAGTGTGGCAATAAATGGGAATCAGATGCTAAGTAAGAAGATAACAAGTAATTATTTACAAAAATTACCTGACTACGTGAAATTTTTTCCAACTTAAAATAATGAACTTGGTAATGTTGTTGATTAAATAAATACGTTGTATATAGTTTTATTATTATTTTATAAAATGCTTTATTTTTATACAAAACTCGATAGGCTTTACATTAAATTAGATTGGAAATATATAATTTTGTATTTTTTTATTTTCCCAATCTCACAAAAAGTAAGGTACCTACCATTTAATAAAACACTTACTTATATATTTTTATATTAACGGTCCACAAAAAAATTAATAAAATTTGTGAGTAATATATCTAATTTTATATAAGCTCAAACTTTATGTTTCTTAAAAAGTTTTTCAGCGTCTGTTGCGTAAACGGAAACGAAAAGCTCTCGAAACGAACTTTAATTGTATCGACTTCAGAGACGAAGAGCGAAACTACTCGTAAATGTGACAACAAGTAGATAATTACTAAAAAACGAAACTCGCCTTTCTGATGGTACGAATATAATAGCAGCCCTTTGCCTATTTGCGTTAACTTAACGGTTTTGAATAAAAATAATTCGAAGTTATATCAATTGGCGCCAAAAATCCGCCAATTTGTTTTATTTTTATTTTTGGTATGTATACCTAGTGTCACTCGCACAATTAAGATGAAACGACACCTATCCATAAAGCCAAAGTATACTTCCATACATACTAGAAAACATAAACTCTAAAAACATAACCATCCTTCTAACGCATCATCATCATCATCATCCGAGCGTATTCCCGGTTGCATCCTCAGCAGTAACGCTTCAGAGCCCGGGGTCCACTACCTAACCAAGGAGATTTGACGAGGTTACTGGTTTAACACAGAGCGACTGCCGTCTGACCTCCACAACCCAAAGGGCAAACCAGGAACCAATCCTTGGATAGTTTTATGATCAAACGCTAGGTGGCGTTCGGGACCCACAGTTTTACGTGCCTTCCGAAACACGGAATCATCTTTCTTTTCGGATAATCAGGTGATTCAAGCCTGCAATATCCTATTCAGACTGGAAACAACTTTTCACAAAGTCTGTTTCCCAGTGGGAATCGAACCCATGACCTTCGAGTCACAAGGCGAACGCCTTGACCACTGGACTACGGAGGCAGTCAAATCATCAATCATCCTTCTAACGCAATCGAGTAAAAACAAAACAGTATGTTGCTCTCGTAAATGGCAATATGTCGCAGTCGCACTTCGAGCCAATCGATTCGATTGAATAACCATTACTATCAGTAGAGAGCAATATAAAATAATCATTTTCCTGTAATTTTTTGTACAACAATAAGATTGACATTAACATCAACTTTGTGGTTGACTGCGAGACAACGCTCCGATGAATTTTTAATAAATAAATAAATATAAACTACTCATAAAAAAAAATAACTATATGAGATTTTTAGCGTTTAACTCCACCTACAAGAGCAAATATTTATGCATGATACGAAAATGAGGATGTTAAAGTATAGACGTTTTTATTTTTAAATCTTAGAAAGACTTATGCACGTACTTTATAGGTCACTTAGAGAGATAACAGAGGTCTTTCATCCAAGAGCCGAGGGACGAAGCCCTCCTGAAGATTAAAATTATTCAATTGCCCCGGGACGCCATACTGAAAATGGGAAAATTCCAAGTACTAAGTATTTATAGATTAAATGTAATAAATTATTTTCAAATATCAACAATTTATCAACAATATTCAAATTAATTCTCTTCTTAGGATTGTCCGAACCAGTTTCTTATTAAAGGTATTGAGAAATTGTTTAGAATTTCAGTGAAAGCTTATCTATTCAGCAGCTAATTAATTATTTTATGCGCCCTGTTACATTTACTATTCATCCGAAAGGCCCTTAAATTAGTTACATACCTACTAACTTATTGTACCCACCCAAAATCGCATTCATTCAATAAGTACAACGACAGAATATCACGGTTTATTTATTTACTTCATTATTATGACTTATGTTACTTTGTGTACTTCTGTCGTCTGTCTGTATATATATATAACTCAAAGGTGACTGACTGACTGACATAGTGATCTATCAACGCACAGTCCCAACCACTAGACGGATCGGGCTGAAATTTGGCATGCAGGTAGATGTTATGACGTAGGCATCCGCTAAGAAAGGATTTTGATCAATTCTACCCCCAAGAGGATAAAATAGGTGATGAAAGTTTGTATGAAACTTGGTCAATTTTATATCAATCGGGCTGATACTATGACGTAGGCATCCCCTAAGAAAGGATTTTGATAAATTACACCCCTACGCGAGCGAAGCCGCGGGCAAAAGCTAGTTGTTGTATAAATGTCCTTTTAATAATTTCTAACTTATACAAGGATGATCGGAAACGATTGGTACTTACCTATCTTAAGAATCCCCTTACCCTAGACTTATCCATACAAACACGTAGTCTACGTTTTATTTTGAAACGACATGTCAGATTTCGGTAAATATTTGTAATTTTAAAGAAATTGCAATTATCTAGGGTTATAATTGGTTTCCTATCGTAAAATTATGAACTGGAAAGAAAATATAGGGGTGTACAAGTTTTCCATACTGATGGTCAAATATGATATAATACACTATATTCTCTTTTAAGTTCATAATTTTACTGTAGGAAACCAATAAAATTATAACCCTAAATAATTTCGATTTCTATAAAATTACATAATTTTGCCCATATCCGACATGTCGTATCAAAATAAAACGTAGACTACGTTTTTATGGAAAAGTCTAATTCTGTCCAGGGTAAGGGGACTCTTAAGCTCATCAACAATCATGCCAATTGTACTTATCACAACTCAGTGTATTAAGATTTCAAATTATAAACAGGTGTGCAATATACTTCAGATATAAATTATAACTTATATTTAAAAATCTAAATTTATTTTTCACAATTTTATAATATAAAATTATAAAAAAAATGTAAACTGTTATGGTGTGTAATCATGATTGACACTACCTACTAGGTTATCAAAACAAGTTATCTCTGGAAAAGCATAAGCTTTTCTTTTTTCCGCATGTTTTTCGGGAAACATTTTTAATTCTTTGTTTATTGTAGTCTAAATACTTATATTTTTTTCCATTGTCATATTGCCAAAAAAGAAGCCATTTTAACAGACTTCCAAAATGGAGGAGGATATCAATATTTCGTGATTTTTTTAATGTTCACCGATTATTCGAATACGCCTGGGGCCTGGACCGATTTGGAAAATTATTTTTTTGATTGGTAAGGTACACATTTTTTAAATGGTTTCATAGAAAATTTATCGAAATCTCTTGTGTAATTTGGGGGTAAGGTCTGTTGTTATTTTCTTTTTAATCATCATCATCATCCGAGCGTATTCACGGTTGCATCCTCAGCAGCAACGCTTCAGAGCCCGGGGTCCGCTACCTAACCAAGGAGATTTGACGAGGTTATTGGTTTTTACACAGAGCGACTGCCGTCTGACCTCCACAACCCAAAGGGTAAACCAGGAACCAATCCTTGGGTAGTTTGATGATCAAACGCTAGGTGGCGTTCGGGACCCACAGTTTTACGTGCCTTCCGAAACACGGAATCATCTTTTTTTTCGGATAATCAGGTGATTCAAGCCTTCAATATCCTATCCAGACTGGAAACAACTTTTCACAAAGTATGCTTCCCAGTGGGAATCGAACCCATGACCTCCGGGTCACAAGGATAACTCCTTGACCACTGGACTACGGAGGCAGTCACAGTTATTTTCTTTTTAATATTATATAGTATAAATGAATAGTGAAAAACGTGAGTGTCGTGGAACAAACGGTTGGAACGAAGTTACTTTCGTAGTAAATTATTAATTCGTGACGGAAAAATCTTACCCTTTTTTATTAATAATAATAAAAAGGCGTCGGGCGTGATGATCTCATCGCCAACTGAATTCCCAGTGCAGTCAGTCAACGCAGAGCAGCTTGTGGCGAGCTGAAGGTGAGTGGCGACACCACGTACCCTACGTCCAGGGGGACCATATACTCATGCGCTTACACACACACATACACACAGTTACACACCCCCCGCTTTTGTCTTGCCTTAAGAGGGGGACTATAGGTAAATTGTCCATCGCATATTGGATTTTTAAATTCGAGAATAAACCACAAATAACTTGTTTTTTTTTAATGTAGATATTACATTATATTTCAAATAAATTGGTCTTGTTAAAAACATAAAACCATAATATTTTTGTAATGAAAAAAAATCGCAAAATTACGTCTAATTTTCAACTAGAATCCTTTTTTTGACAAAACTTTGCGAGTTACTGAGTCAATATTTTTATACATAATATAAAATTATATTGCCGATAAGCCGTATAACCATTTTTCTAAAATAATGTATATTTCACGAGCAATTAAAATAAAACGAATTCGACGCTTTGGGCGCTTACTACGTTCTTACTCCGCGCAGAATGCTCTCGTTTTGTCGCACATGACCCGAGGTAATGGGCATGTTTTGTTTCATCAATCAGTCGTGATCACTCCATTGAGACGAGAAGACTGTGCTTCTGTGCTCCAGCCCAAGAAAATACGAAATCGAAATAATCGCAACAAAAACAATCACAGAAAACACTCCAAAAGAGAAAACGTATATAAGAATAAGAAGATAAAAATTAAACTCATGGCTAATTGTCAAAGGCATGCATCTCTTCTGTTTAGTTATTTTACTTTTCTTATATTTGTATTACATCGATTATCATGCATAAGTATCGTCATCGTCATCGATGTAGTATAAGCATGACAAATCGATGCTTTTGACTTCTCACGTGTTTCAACTCAAGGAGATGAAGGAAGACCGTGTAATCTTTTTATTTATAATTTATAATTCTTTTGTAATTCAGAGCTGCTTTAGCTTCTTTTTGTCTTTGTATCACTTAAAGTTTTTTTAATTGTTCGTAAGATTTGCGCATACTTATATATTTGCATGGGTGACCAAAAGTATCATAAATTTCGTACTTTAGAAACCACGTATAAGCCTTAGTTAGTCCCGGCTGATATTATTGTATGGCAGTCATCAAGCTACGTCAGATGCCTTTAGGTAGGACAAAAATTCTGACACTTAGTTTTGGCCACTTACACACACCAAAAACAAAACACACAAGTATAAATAGTTATATTATTTACTTACCTTCGTTTTACTTACCACACAGACAGATATATCAATCCGACTCGCACTTGCCCAATTTTTATCTGATTATTATGGCTATACTATGTATGTGCGATCATATAAGACAACGAACATGCAATGACAAGCAGTCAGAAACGGGCAACGGCCATTTCTTTGATAAACTGTCAAATAATAACAGGGTCTTGTCATAAGTCAGCAGCGCCGTTTCCTCGTGGTCATACTAGTTTGTCATACCAGTATCAGTTCACTATAGTAATAATCTTAGAATAATGACCCATAGAGATAGTAATGACATACATTGCGATTTTTTATTTATTGCTTATTTTTACCCAACTGCTGAAGGAGTGTAATGATTTAAATGACGTTTAGTGGCAAATTTCTGATACATGGTGGGTTGCTAAAGCTGTGAAAGTGTGGTCACCTATCTATGTTACCACCCAGGTCAGTTTTCCTTCTTCCCTATATTTCCAATTCGCGACGTGGCCCTTATCAATACGGCCACAATACCGTTTGACATTAGCCACAACGCGTTGTGGCCTATTTTTTCACTCATTGAGCGTTTTCGGTCTTTGAGCTTAACAGTACATACAACAGAAATAATGTTGCTAGGCCGTTCTCGTCGGTCAAAATTAAATTGATATATAATGTTATTTAAATGGTCTATACTTAAGAAACGCAAAAACAGTGTTATTTTTTTACAAAAACTTACGATTTATTTTTATTTCCATAAACAAAAAATCGTACTTGTTTTATTTGTATGTCACGTGATCAAAAAGGTCGACTGCCGTTTTTAATAATTATTTTACGGCTCTGGGTCCAAGTGCCTATCTTAATTTATTCTTTTGGGTACCGTGCCCAAAGGGTAAAAACGGGACCCTATTACTAAGACTTTGCTCTCCGTCTTTCCGTCTGTCTGTCTGTCTGTCTGTCTATCATCAGGCATCCCTTGTATCTCATGAACCGTGACAGCTAGACAGTTGAAATTTTCACAGACAACAAATACTAAAACCGAATAAAATAAATATTTGAGTCGCCATTTTGTTTTTATAAGTAATAAAATAGTTTGAAAGGGTTATTTAGACAAAATATTAAATGATATCTCCATTTCCTTTCAAATAATTTATTTCAAATGGGAGCAGCACTGAACCCTGAAAAATTCATTTATCCCCTTAAAACAATAGGCGCACACTTTATTGTGCATTTATAATGGGATGAATAGTTTGCAATTTAGTATTTGTTACTACAGGTATGACGTCGCAGTGCGAGTTTGTTTCGCGTAATTTTTCTAAATTTAATATATTAGCATAATGAGTCATTATTTTAAGGAAATAAAAATATATATCAGTTGACTTAAAGTTACATTGAGGACATATTAACATAGATTTAAAAAAAATTGTTACTAAATAAAAATACGTAAATTCAATGTTCCTTTTTTTCATTTCCGATATAACTTCAAAAGTGTTAAGGTTAGGAAAAAGATGGGATGAGGTGTGGTATTGTGGGCGGAGGACGATCAGTTGCAGTCGGGTAAAATATTTTTTTTCTACTTTGCTCGTCGATTGGTGTATATTGTCACGAGAGTGGGTTGGGGATAGGAAAGGAAACAACAAGCCTATAGAATGGTGCCTTTATTTACAACCCAAGCGATACTCACAATTGACAGCGTCAGTCCTCTTTGCACTCCAACTGTCACTTCACTGTCAGGCACGCGGAAACGTCACAGCACTGAACACTTCACCGTACTCACAACTTCAATTTACTCACTAATATTCTTTTTTTCTCTTTTCTTCCTTCTTCGGATTTCACTTTCCAACTAAACTGCCTCAGGCGGCCCCTTGTTCCGTTTATATACCCCCCGAATTCGAACAAGATCGCATCAATGTTCGAAACTCAAATTACT
Organism: Acrobasis suavella; assembly: GCA_943193695.1. Classification (NCBI taxonomy): domain Eukaryota; kingdom Metazoa; phylum Arthropoda; class Insecta; order Lepidoptera; family Pyralidae; genus Acrobasis; species Acrobasis suavella. The sequence goes on from OW971929.1 coordinate 14,811,568, forward strand.
ATTTTTCTATCGCCTTCTCTCTCACTCATTTTCTGTCCCGTATTTTCTTTTCTATTTAGTCTAGTATTATCTAGAAACTTCTTTCAAAACTTCAAAAACACTATCAGTGGATGTGATTCGAACCAGCGGTCTCTAGATTCACAGTCCATCGCTTAGACCACTAGGCCAATCGTGTTCTGACGCTATAGACGAAATTTTCCTTCAGTTGAATTCTTTTTGTTTGAATTCGTGACGTTGACAATGTCATTCATCTCCTTACGCGACAATATTCTATCAGCCCAAAATTGAGCTACTCTGACGACGTCGTCACGATTACATATAAGTCGTCCAGGATAGTCAGGTCGTAGGGCTCCTGGGGCAAGAAAGCAGGTGCGCCAAGCAAAAATTAAAAGTAAATCAAAAAGCGCAATGTATAACATATCGATACTACGGTAGCGCAAGGGAGTCCTGGGTAATGTCATTAGTTAGTATGAAATGACGTTTAGAAGGCTTGTTGCCTATCTGTCCGTTAGAATATATTCTTTCTAATTTGTGGTAGCGACTTCGCTGAAGCGGTGGACGAAAGCGGGGTGTGTAAAGTGCGCGGGTGAAATCTGATATTTTCTTAGCTTTATGCGCGCTCTTAACTGGCCAGCCAGAGTGAAGTCGTAAGAGCAGAACATACGCTCCAGTCCAGGCTGGAAGTGTATAGCACGTAATGGCGTAATAACGGGGAAACCCGCTCTCGGGTGTAAGCCCCGTGATGGTGAACCAGGAGCCGCACCTCTCGACATCCTCAGCTGCTCACATTGTGTTGCGCCCTGGCCGCATTTTCGTAGCTAGTTAGGGTGCCCACAGGTAGTGTTGCCAACAAGCAGCAAGTCACCATCTACCAGGCTGAAATTATTGAGAGAGATTTGTTTGTTTGTTTGTTTAAACTCTTTATTGCACATTTAAAAATAAAAAGTTACAAAGCATATAAATTAAAAATAAAATGTACAACGGCGGGCTTATCCCTTTGAGGAATTTCTTCCAGCCAACCAATCATCTGAAAGAACAAGAAGAAAGCATGTGGGTAGTAGTGCAACAAAAACCTGACACTAATAAATACCTAATACCTATTATAAACTAATATATATAATAACAATATTATCTATAATACATCATACATATACATACATAAATAAATATAAATTGCCGTAACCGTAATATGCCATATCTCATATCCATAATCCAGTTATCCGGTCTACTAACATCCTATCCACATATACCAAGCGAAGTAAATTCCTCCCTGGCAACTATGGAGGACTGTCCGTTAGTGCATCTTGAGAGTCCCCTTACCCTGGACAGAATCAGACTTTCCCATACAAACGTAGTCTACGTTTTATTTTACCGAAATCTGACATGTCGTTTTAAAATAAAACGTAGAGTCTTTTTGTAAAAGTCTAGGGTAAGGGGGATTCTTAATGGTACACCTCCATAGGTGCAGCTGTCAGAATTTTTAGATAAAAGGTACTAAAAGGCCTCTTCATGTTGGCTTTAGCCCCATAGACGCCTCAAAGGACCGGTTCCCATGGACCCGTGGCTGATAAACGTACCAAAATAATAATAAAATCAACAACTATCGGAGATATATCCTGAGAGACAGTACGGTTGAAGTCTGTCGAGCATGTCGACGTCCCGGAGAGTATATCAGGCATATAATCTCCGGTTATTCTCATGTGGCTAACGGTGAGTACTTGCACAGATCTCGAAGTCAGAATTATTCACCAGCAGCTTGCTCTTCGATAAGGACTTGTAGAATCTAAGGTACCGTACTATAAGTACTCACCAATGCCGATTCTCGAAAATGGTCGTGCCACGCTCTATTGGGATCGATCTGTCATTACGGATAGGACTATTGTCACCAATAAGCCTGATATCGGGCTGAAAGATCGATTGATACGCCAGGCAGTGCTCGTCGACATCACTGTCCCGCATGAGGAGAATCTCGTGAAGACCAAAAAGGGAAAGTTTAGCACTTGCTAAGTAGTAAGTACCTTACTTACTTTACCTTGACTTGGGTCACGAGGATTCAACGATCATATTCCCGATAGTCGTATCGGCGGACTTATAGGTCTATGACCAACACCTTAAACTCTCTCGCTAGATAACTGGGTCAAGGGTCAGATACAGAAGGCAGTACTCCTGGACACGGCACGCATTGTCAGGAGGTTTCTCTCTCTACGGCCCTAACCGCCGGTAGCTTGGCTAGGTTAGGTTTTGTAATGTATATATATTTTGGACTTCAATTTATATTTAACTTTTTATTTTATTATAAAACCTAACTTACGTTTAAAAAAAAAAATTAAAAAAAAATAAGACAAAGCAGCTTGTGGCGAGCAGTAGGTGAGAAACGACACCATGGAACCGACTGCTCCAAAGAGCCGGTCAGAGTCTTCATCGGTGTGGGTGGAGACCCAAGAGGGCTCACAGGGCTCTCAGCTCTGCATTGTCTTAATTGGCTGTGCAGAGAGGAGTTGTAAGAGCTATTGCTCCAGGGGTAGAAGTGTTACGTCAGTACGCCGCGAGTAACTTCGGAGAAAGCGCAGCACACCTCTTGACACCCTTAAGTCATCTGCACCGGTGATGCTTCTTTGCCGGCAATTATTGTCGGCGCGTTTGAGGGGTATATAGTCAGTAATCATGATTATGGCAGGTGACGTTTCTATTACAATATCCATCCCAATCTCATTCCATAACCCATAGATCTTTCCTTTTTTCTTGCAATAGATCTTTCTCCTGCCGAAACCTATTCAAGGGTACACTTTTCATAGGTATATTCAGGAATGAGTTGTGAAGGGAGCGCCATATAATATTATCTTCCCCAAAGGGCCTCTTTACGTGTTGGATCTGTATTCCCACGCAAGCCTCTCAAAGGACCAGGGTGAAAAGACCCGTGAATCTAAAGGATCATACCATACATAATAATAATTTAAACAGTAAAATTAAAAAACAAATAGCGTATGCTGGGTTTGACCCGGGAACATCAACAATCTCAGGCATACACTTTCCCAACTGAGCTATAGACGATATAGTCAAATTTGTGAAATTACCTTTCACTTTTATTCGTGACGGAAAAATCTTACACTTTTTTCGCTATCCGCCAAGTGCGTACCAACCGAAATTAAATCGACACGCTTTTTTGGTTCGAGTTCATATTAGCTCAAATTGCAAATCTGCGATACTGCCAGCCACCCTTGACAAAGAAATATTTCGAATGTTATATTTTGCTCGTATTCTGTATACTTAAGAAGACATAAAAAGTAAGGCTAAGACCATCATAAATTACAGCCAACTCATGAATAAAGTAATTCTTTCTGGAATTAAAACATTTATTCATAAAAAAGCATTACATAATAAAATAAAGTAGAAGCTAAAAACTTAAAATATTGTTAAATTAAACTAAACTACAGATAATTCTTTCTTGTTTGCAATAATTTACTTATTTATTCAATGCCATTAATAATTATCTGAACGTTTTAAGCACGTTTCAAGACCGAATAAAAAAGTTTGATTGGACACGAAAGTGCACTATTTCATAGAATATAAGAAACTGAAATTAAAGACAAACAGTTGAAAAGTAGCTATTAAACATTAAACTTTGTAAAACTAATGTAAAACAAACTTCTGCGGGCACGGCATTGCCCCAGCCAAAACAAAACAACGGAAGCGCAGGGCACTACCTATACCTACCTCTCTACGGTATTCAACCTAATTCAATTTACCTAGATGAATTGAAAGTTGATTAAAGTGAAGAAGGCTTTGTTTTATTATCCAAATTAAAACATGTGATGAAAATTGTCGAGCATTGTAATGCTGTAATAATAAAATTCAATAATTTAAACAAAGCCTTCTTCACTTTAATCAACTTTTTAATTCATAAAATTTGAATTTTGTTGAATACCACGCTTCTAAATAGTAGGTAGTAATGAAGAATGACGCATGCTTTAAATGCGTGTGTACCATACATATTATGTGATGAGCGGTAGCACAATTGGTAGTGCACTCACGGCGATAACGTGAGGGACGCGGGTTCGAATCCCATTCGAGGAATCGAAATTTTTCATCACATTTTAATTTGGATAATAATCCGAGCATTGTAATGTTGTTAATAATCAATAATTTAGTATAGGTATTTTCTTTCCATCCATACATTTGATGTTTCCGCACCCTGGTGCGTCATATTTCATTTACCAGCCAGGATACATGTGTCACGAACGTCACGGTCAGTTAGCAACTTTATCAGAAAAAGTAAAGCAAATAAATAAAGTACCTACATATATATTATAACATATAAGTGCCTAAACTATACATATATCACGAGCATTATTTTTTTGGTTTTTTAAACTAGGTAAAAGGGAAGGGGGAACTTTTTCCCGCTATCATCTCAGGCTTTACCACTATCATGCTAATTGACATGGACTTAATGACATGAAAGTATGTGTATTCTATACACTATGGCTAGAAAAATGCCAAGACTCGTCATCATAGATTAACACTCAGCACTAATTGTCTACGCAAGCTGTTTATATACTGCAAACATATTTCTAATAATAGGCATGACGAATGGAAAAATATTTTTAGCCCATCAATCAAGTTATTGAAAAATATTGTATACGTATTTTTTCTTTTCTTTGAGAAACAAAAAATGACAAAGATACAGCTCATTTAAATTTCGCATGACGTCACGGCTACGTACGATTTTTACATAGCGGTGACGTCGCAATCCCCCACTCCGAAATTATGATGCTCCGTATTTTTTGGTAAACTCACAATTTTTACTTTTTTGGTAAACAGAAAAATATGGGTCCATTATTTTTTAAAAAAAAACTTAAGAGCGCGCATAAACCTAAGAAGATATCAGATTTCACCCGCGCACTTCACACACCTTGCTTTCGTCCACCGCTTCAGCGAAGTCGCTACCACAAATTAGAAAGAATATATTCTAACGGATAGATGGGCAACAAGCCTTCTAAACGTCATTTCATACTGACTACTGAATTAAATTTAGAAAAATTACGCAAAACATACTTGCACTAAAACGACAGCCGCCATGATTGCGACGTCATACATGTAGTAACAAATACTAGATTGCAAACTATTCATCCAATAATAAATGCACAATAAAGTGTGCGCCTATTGTTTTAAGGGGATAAATGAATTTTTCAGGATTCAGTGCTGCTCCCATTTGAAAAAAATTATTTGAAAGGAAATGGAGATATCATTCAATATTTTGTCTAGATAACCCTTTCAAACTATTTTATTACTTATAAAAACAAAATAGCGACTCAAATACTTATTTTATTCGGTTTTAGTATTTGTTGTTTGTGAAAATTTCAACTGTCTAGCTATCACGGTTTATGAGATACATGAGATGCCTGATGATCGACAGACAGACAGACGGACGGACGGAAAGACGGACAGCAGAGTCTTAGTAATAGGGTCCCGTTTTTACCCTTTGGGCACGGTACCCAAAGGAATAAATTAAGATAGGCACTTGTACCCAGAGCACAAAATTACACACACTCGATTTTAAACTCGAAACCTGTATGTCAGGCAAAGGACGCGAAAGGACTGACCCCCACTTTTTGCCTCGCGTTACTTTTATTAGCTCCGTCTGATCCCCGAATCCTGACGCGTCACCAAGCCTACTAGCATGCAAAAAAAATATTGCATCCCCATCTGCATTTACGTGCACGCAATAGCGTCTCCATCTAAGATAACTTAATATATTTACATTCACATAGAGATCTTCCGCAATCGTCATTCTATCGAATAATATGACATATTTTTAATATATTTAATTGATGAATGTAACACGATATATAAATCAACTGTATCTTGTGATTTCATGTGTACCTATAGTATATGAGTAAATAGACTCAACCTCACCCTTGTATATATTTGAATGTACAATTTTCAGGGAGTATCTAAGCATTAGTTCTACCCGACCTCTGTCCGTGTAATCAGCGAAAATTTAGACCAGAAAAGCCGATCTAAAGATATGACAGAGTATAAACTCGCATTTACACAACACGGCGTAAATATAAACCATGTAATACTGCATAATTACATTTATTTTTCACGCAAAATTTTACCAAGTCAAAACAGCTGTGCAGCTCTGCAAACATTCCAATCTTTTTTTTACAAACCCTCATAACGCCTTCGTCTTCGCAAAAAAAATCTTAGGTACACAACAAACCATCTTTATGATCGTGTGATCGTTTTCTACATGTCTTATGTGATCACTACAATACATAGAACTGGAACTCAAATCTTTTTTTCATCAAACCCTTTCTATGGATAGGACTTCAAAAATGATATTGAGGTTTCAATTTTTTTTTTCTAAATTGTATAGTTTGCGCGAGAGACACTTCCAAAGTGGTAAAATGTCCCCCCCTCCATGTAACTTCTAAAATAAGAGAATGATAAAACTAAAAAAATATATAACGTATATTTACCATGCAAACTTCCACCGAAATTTGATTGGAAAGAGATCTAGTAACCTTTTTAATACGTTTATTAAAACATCGATCATCGATCAAAGTTACAACGAACTACAAGAACTTTTATATTATGTTTCTTGCTGCTATGGAACCCTTCGTGGACGAGTCCGACTCACCCTTGGCCGCTTTTTATATTTCTTATAGTTTAGCTGGACTATTATGATTTTGCATCAAGTATTCCATTTTCCAAAATCAATTATAGCCTATATGTTGCTTAACGGCTATGGAACAAGAAAAGTTTCATTCGAATCCGTCCAGTATTTCTGGAGATTAGCGAGTACAAACAGATAAACAAACAAACAAGCAGACATTTTTTTAATTCATACTCTTTTACAATGTCTCCATCATCCCTTTTTTTGGAAATATATTCAATGTACAGACAGATTTTTTTTACTGTTTTATTATATGTATAGAAAGATTTAGGTGTTGATGGCTCATGATTAAAATGTCAGGTCAACCGTTAGAGACTATACCATTTCCTAAGTAAAACAAATTAGTCAGTATACATAAAAGAAAAAGTAAAATAGACGTTAAGAGTTGAGAGCTGTGTTTAACATTTTGATGAACGGTAAAACGTTTACTTTTAGTTAATATGGATTGATAAGGTTTTATCAAGTTATTTTTGAAATCTAGAAAATTTAAATTTAAATTGGGATAGGTATCTTATGGAATATACTCTCAATTTTGAAAGTCCATTCAAAAAAAGACAAGATAACCCACTCATCTCGCTATATATGAGGTTCACTTGAGAAAATTATTTCAAAACTGTGTACAACGGTATCTGGCATCATGATGTAGTGCTTTTCAGTGATAGCACGAGACCTAAAACAGCAACAAAATATGTTCTGATCTTTTTATTATATGTTTAGGGTTCCGTACAAAAAATGAAAAAACGGAACGGAACCCTTATAGGATCACTCGTGCGTCAGTCTGTCCGACCGTCTGTCACAGCCACTTTGCTCGGAATCTACTGGACTACATCAGGTGAAATTTAGTACGATGGTAATCCTATGACCCAAATACAGATGGGCAAAGTAAATAAATATTTTTTAATTAAAATAAGGATCATTATCGGGGGACGATTAAGGAAATTTAAAAAAAATTTGCTAACCTTACTGTATCAATATTTACAAAATATAGCTGATAGCTTATAGATTAACCTTGAGGAAAACCTATAAGAATCCTATCAATTGAACATTGAGTGGTAAACTCAATTTAATACGTTCACTTAAGGAAAATCTTTGGCATTGCACGGAACCCTCTCCACGCGAGTTCAACTCGCACTTGGCCGGTTATTTAGGTATATACTTAGTAAGCTAGGTATTTAAGTATTTGTTGCAATGCATTGCATTAATAAGTACTTACAGATCGCGCAAAATAGCTTGGCGGCTCGGAAGTTAGCTGCAAGTGACAGTGGGGTAGCTGACGCCCGTCCAAAGATTTATAATATACAAGGCCCGGCGCACCGTCCCCGCGCACTCCTGTATTTATCTACTGCGCAGCGTTCGCGCGAAGTTCAGTGCCGGCGAGTTATTTTGCGCGTACTGTATGTAGTTAGGTATATTAGGTGTAAAAGAATATACGCGTACTAAAACTAAACAATAAATTCAGTCTACGATACTGAACTAGTTTTCCCAAGAAACATAGGTACCTATACCAATGATGACATTTTTTTTTGTTTTTTATCTTAGTATATCCTTAGTCCTTACGTATACTTAACTACTTATTTAACGAAAATAGTTTTAATACAAGAAAAACACCGTATGCTATATAAGTAATTACCTACTTTAGGCTTGTAGATTATCTACCACGTCATTATGATGTCAGAATTTGGACCAACTTAGGTACTTGTATGGCCATACAAGGAAAATTATTCTTACTTAATTAATTAAGTATTTTACGAACAAGCCTCTCTAACTGTCCCTTCAGTACTTTGAGTGCTCAATCAACTGCCATAGCTTCGAATCTCATAATGATACTTAAACAAAATGATATACAAAAAAAATGTGAAGTGTTTTTCATTATTTTTTAAACCCACGATGCAAAAAGAGGGATGTTATAAGTTTGACGTGTAGGTAAGTATGTGTCTGTCTGTGGCATCGCAGTAGCTCCCGAACGAATGGACCGATCACGATGCGGTTTTTTACATAAATAAAAAAACGGAAACCTTATAGGATCACTCGTGCGTCTTTCTGTCCATCCGTCTGTCACAGCCAATTTTCTCCGAATCTACAGGACCAAATCAGGTGAAATTTAGTAAGATGATGTAACTCTATAACCCAAACATAGATGTGCAAAGTAAATAAATATTTTTTTTTCAAAATAAGGTTCATTTTTGTGTCACAAATTAGGAAATAAAAAAAATGTAAACCTTACTGTGTCATATTCATGTATCACATGAAGGCTTGTAACGAGAATCTCACAATATTTTTGTTATTATTGTGAAATGAAAAAAATTGATTTTATTCATGAAAGAAGGCGAAAATAGAACATCCCTCCCTGATCTACGAAACAAATGAGCCGAAAACTAAAAAAAAATACAAAATACAGTTAATTTCTTGTAGATTACAGAAAAACCTAAAGATGGGGGAAGGGGTAACGACTGGATTAGAAAAGTATAATTGTACTTAGACTGTCTTTAAGAATTCAAAAAAATTGGGCCCATTATTTTCAGTTTGCCAGAAAAGTAAAATTCACAAAGATTCGAAACGTCAAAGTTCCGGAGTGGGGGCTGGCGACGTCGCCTCTATGTAAAACTCGTACGTAGCCATGACGTCATGCGAAATTTCAATGCGCTGTATCTATGTCATTTTCTGTTTCTCAGAGAAGAGAAAAATACGTGTATCTGCAATATTTTTTATAATCTAACCGATGGGCTAAATATATTTTTCCATTCGTCATGCCTATTCTATCATTTGAAAATAAAGTGGTAAACTCAATAAAATACGTTCACTTACGGAAAATAGTTCACTAGAACACAACTAGATACCGCTATTATTAGTTAACTCGCGTCTTACTATGATCATTTTAAATGTGATATTTTATATTAATTTAAAAACGTTGGCATTGTACTGAACCCTCTCGGTTTCATTTTTATTGAAAGCTGACATGATCTAGATAGTTCTCAGCTTCAGTTGTGTCGATGTCGGGGGTCACTTAATTTTTAGGGCCTCTCAGCCAAATGGCAAAAAACGGAACATCATCTCAGACGAACGGATCATGTCTGTCTGTCCGTCCAAATGACACAGCTACTTTTTTTTCGAAACTATAAGAACTATACTGTTGAAACTTGGTAAGTAGATGTATTCTGTGAACCGCATTAAGATTTTCACACAAAAATACAAAAAAAGAACCAAACATTTTGGGAGTTCCCCATACTTAGAACTAAAACTCAAAATTTTTTATTCATTATACCCATACATGTGGGGTTGGATAGGTAACTGCCTCCGTAGTCCAGTGGTCAAGGAGTTATCCTTGTGACCCGGAGGTCATGGGTTCGATTCCCACTGGGAAGCATACTTTGTGAAAAGTTGTTTCCAGTCTGGATAGGATATTGCAGGCTTGAATCACCTGATTATCCGAAAAGAAAGATGATTCCGTGTTTCGGAAGGCACGTAAAACTGTGGGTCCCGAACGCCACCTAGCGTTTGATCATCAAACTACCCAAGGATTGGTTCCTGGTTTACCCTTTGGGTTGTGGAGGTCAGACGGCAGTCGCTCTGTGTAAAAACCAGTAACCTCGTCAAATCTCCTTGGTTAGGTAGCAGACCCCGGGCTCTGAAGCGTTGCTGCTGAGGATGCAACCGGGAATACGCTCGGATGATGATGATGTGGGGTTAGATAGGTCTTCAAAAATAATAATTGAGGTTTCTAATATCATTTTTTTTTTCTAAACCGAATATTTTGCGCGAAAGACACTTCCAAAGTGATAAAATGTGTGTGTGTGTGTGTGTGTGTTACTTCTAAAATAAGAGAATTATAAAAAAATATATATTACCATGCAAACTTCCACCGAAAATTGGTTTGAATGAAATCTAGTAAGTAGTTTTTTTTTTAATATCAAGGTTACAACGAACAACAAAAACTTTTATATTATGTTACTTACTGCTACGGAACCCTTCACGGGCGAGTCCGACTCGCACCTGGCTGCTTTTTTTAATTTTATTTCTTGTTTTAGAATTAGGTACTTAGTATCCACCAACCTAATGAGTATAAATAAATCTCTGGAAATCGTTTACAAAACCTTTATCGTGTTTACGTCACGGCAGTGACGCGTATTGCGGTTTCTCAAATATTTTCTTTCACGCTTTTTCCTAGTAAATACTAGTATTCATACGCTTTATGGACCCCTTAGGCACTTATGTTATAAATCATATCTAACTAGATGACGTATTGATTTCCTATTGAAAAATTTTGCCATACTGAGCAACTCCCTAACAACAATATGGGGAAACGTGAAAATAACTGTCGATTTCCGAGTGAGTACGATCGTTCAGTAGTAGTGCGAGAACTAAGTTTATTCTGTAGTTTTGATTAGGGAATGTAGATCAATACTAAAAATACTTAGAAATAAGTAGATTTCAACTTTTATAAATGTAAAGATTAGATAATAAATCAATCTAAGGAAGTTAGAGTTGTTAATGCCGTCAGACAAGACCAATTTTAGCATTGATTTAGGTAGTAAGTACTTTAATATTATTTCCAAAGCGCCGGATAGTTATGAAAATTGTAATTAAACGCAGGAAGTGTGACCGAGTGAGTAAAACCAGTATATTTCCTTATTATACCGGCGGAGGAAGTGAGGCAGCCGCTTAAGGTCACCGAAATAATGAAAACATTGCAAGTAATTGGGAAGTGATGAGTAATGGGCGATATTGTTCGAAAGTGTGTCTCTGCAGATAGTCTGTCTGTATCGTCAGTGTACCTACGCACTGTCCGCAAGATACCGCGCTCCAGCTTCCGTTTAACGACCGCCGCGCCGGACGGTACGTAAACAATTAACACATAAAACGAAGAACAAAGAAACCCGTATAGTTTTGCATGCCGATTATATTAGAAATAAATTTCAAAATGCTTCAATTACACTGTAATTGCTTACAACAAAGAAAACATTATAGGTAGTTACGTCAAATATGACGCAATATGCATAAAGTGATATGGTTACGGCCAAAGTTAAAATGAAGGCCGCCTTCGCTGCGCCTTTTAAAATTATTTTCTGCTTTACCTCTACATCTGATTTCAGCAATCTTTATTATTAACTGTAAGGTCCTCCTTGTTTAATATTAACTTTCCTAATAGCTACACCATAAACGAGTAATAACGTATGTTTGTAATCTGAACTCACATAATAATTGTCTATGCTCTAACTAACCTCTAATAACATATAAGATAATTGTATGTGTTGTTGTTAAAGGTGACTGATGTTACACCTACCTACACCTACAGATGCAACACAGTTTGCTAGGTAGTTAATTTTAAATATGATACTAGTAGTTTGCCCCAAACTGTGAACTCGTGAACCATATATCTAGGCAACCCCTTGACCAATTTGGCTCATGAACGAACTTAAAAATTATATTGGCCACTTCTACACGCCTAACAAATTTCATAACGCTCCGACCAAAATTACTCGAGATATCGTCGAACATGCATACTTACATACATACATACAGTAATTGGTCAAGTGCATGTCGGGCCACGCGCAATATAGGGTTCCATAGTTTCGAATGCGAACTTTGAGTTCATGCCACTAAAAATGTCTTAAAACTAATTTTCTATTGAATTTGTATGAAATTTTCCTTTTCCGAGTACATTTTATAAGTTGAGCGCCTGTAACTTTTTAATTTGTAAACCCTACTTAGCTCTGATAGTTTTCCTTTAAATTTCGTTATACATATTTACTATAGCTGCGAATTTTTTTCACGTGTCCGTATATAACCGTTTAGTAGATAGAGGGGGACACTTGACTCTAACAAAAATTTTCTCTTTAAATTAGTTAGTAATTTTTATTTCAGAAACAAATCCCTAAATCTAAAAACGGTGTTCACAATATTTTTGAAAGACCTATTCAACGATACCCCACATTTTTGTAAAGTCGAGAAAATAAAATTGACTTTTGACTTTACTTGTATGGGAGCTACCCTAGAAAAAGTTTTTTTCAGTATTTTATTTTACCACTTTTTCCGCATAATTATAAATATACGTACTAGAAAGCTGTAATTTGATATAGATATCTATATAGTCGCTGAGTAAAACCGCGGACGGACAGACAGACATGGCGAAACTATAAGGGTTCCTTGTTTACTACGGAACCCTAAAAACGCCGGATTGTTCAAGTAGACTCTGAGAACTTCGCTCGCTCATTCGATAAATAAATACGGACAAATCACACTATTTGAGCTAGCCCCAAAGTAAGGTTTAACTGTGTATAAATAAATATATAAATAAACAGCCAAGACCCAGTGAAATGTGAAAGAGGGCATTTTCCAACTAACTCTGGCTAGGGATCGAACCTAGAACCGCTAAGTAACGGACTAGCGTATTACAAGAGATAAGCCCACGTAGCCTCCCAAAAGGATGAAGTAAAAATACCTCAAAATAACAAGATTCTTACATGAAAGGTAAGTACTGACCTTTGTACTTAGATAATATTATAGACGACCTCCGTGGCGTAGTGGTCATCATGCTAGTCCGCCCCCCAGAGGTTCCGGGTTTGATCCCCGGTCAGGATAAGTTGGAAAAAGGCCTTTTTCAAAATGTCCTGTATTTTGGGTGTTTATCTTTAATAATCTTTATACATGTATTTGTTATAAATATAGTATCGTTGAGTTAGTATCCCATAACAAAAGTCTCGAATTGATTTTGGGTCTAGCTCAATCAGTGTAATTTGTCCCTATATATTTAAATTTATTTATTTTGTATCAGAACCTGCCTTAAAAGCGACATCTTTTACCTCAATTGTTAGTTTTTCAGAAAAAACCCAAACCTCGGCTATTTAAATCCTCTTTAAAAAGTAAGAGCTTTCGTCTGATACGCACATTTGAGTAACATTTCTCATCAGATTTTCCTTTTAGAAAACAGGATTTATTTAAAAAAAATAACGTTCGTATTTTGATCTAAACATGTAGCACTATAAGTTTCCGGAATGAAAATGAAAAAATACTATTAAAGGTACAAAATTAATTTATTGTTTTTCAAAATAATCTCCCTTGGCGTCTATGCACTTTTTCATTCGATGAAACCAGTTTTGAAAACTTTTGTGCCACTCCTCTGTGGTGACCACTGAAACGTGTTTTTCATACTCCTCGACAGCCTCTTCTGGTGATGAAAATCGTTGACCGCGTAATTGGTTCTTAATTTTTGGGAACAGAAAAAGTCACAAGGTGCCAGGTCGGGACTGTATGCAGGATGACGCATGAGTTCTACATTTTTCGCCTTCAAAAAGTCGTTTGTCTGTCTGGCCGTGTGAGAACTAGCATTGTCGTGGTGCAGGATGATACGGCGTTTACGGTTATTTTTACGGAGTTCGTCAATAACTTCCGGCAAACAAATGGTCGTGTACCAGTCACTATTCACTGTACGACGATTCTCTAAAGCAACAGTAGCCACGTGTCCAGTTTTATTAAAAAAAAGAAGCAATCATCCGCTTAGATGCACTTTTCACGCGCGCCACTTTGGTTGGTTTCGGCTCATCTTGAAAGACCCATACGCTCGATTGCTGCTTTGTTTTGGGATCGTAGCAATAAATCCATGTTTCGTCACCTGTTACCATGTCCCACACCAAATTTGACGCACATTCGTTGAATCTGGTAAGCATGGCACTGCACCAAGTGACGCGGTCCGTTTTTTGAGCCTCGGTCAAGTGTGGGATCCACCGCGAGCACAGCTTTCTCACACCCAAATGTTTGTGTAGGATTAATTGTATTTGACTCATGCCTATTTCTAAGGATGCGCGAATTTCATGGTAGGTCACATGCCTGTCTGTTTCAATCATACGGCGCACAGCATCGATGTTTTTGTTGGTCACAGCGGTGGACGGCCGACCATCGCGAGATTCGTTACTGAGATTGATACGACCACGCTTGAATTCTGCAAACCAGCTATAAACAGTTGTCCTGCATGGTGCTTCATTGCCAAAAGCTGTTTCAAGCCGAGCGATGCTCTGTTGAGCTGTCAAATTACACTTAAAATCGTAGAAAATCATACTACGAAAATTTTCCCGAGTTAAATCCATGTTGATGTAGACACACAATTTTTTAAATGGCGCCACAAGGTAAAAACAAAAGACAGTCAGATAAAACAAACTGCATTCTACAGCCAAAGAGTTCTATTTTCAAATGTTGCAATAAATTTTTAAATATTGTTTATGTAAGTGGCCAGTTCCGGAAACTTATAGTGCGCCCTATGTATATATAGACGATCTCCGTGGCGTAATGATCAACACGTTACTCCGCCAATCTGGAGGTTCTGGGTTCGATCCCCAGCCAGGGCGAGTTGGAAAATGACCTTTTTTCAAATTTTCCTGGGTCTTGGGTATTTATCTATATATGTATTTATCATAAAATATAGTATCGTTGGGCTCGTACCCCATAACACAAGCTTAAGCTTAATTTGGGGTTAGCTTAATCTGTGTGATTTGTCCCTCCCTGTATATTTATTTTCTATAGGAAGAAACTGACTGCGGCTGACATATAATTTACTGACTCGTCGATCATCGCAGAGCTGAAACCACTAAGACTAGAAACATAAAACATTGACGACCTCCGTGGCGTAGTGGTCACCATGCTAGTCCGCCACCCAGAGGTTCAAGGTTCGATCCCCGGTCGAAAATTGTCCTGGGTCTTAGATGTTTATCTATATATGTATATGTTAAAATATATAATATAAAATATAGCAGTATATAGTATCGTTAAGTTAGTATCCCTTATCAAAAGTCTCGAACTCACTTTGGGGCTAGCTCAATCAGTGTAATTTGTATCGGTATATATATATATATATATATATATATATATATATATATATATATATATACATATACATATACATATACATATATTAGTTTATTATAAAAATTTGCACGTTCCTTAAATGACGTAATTGTGCACTAAAAAAGGATTTTTGGAAATTCATCCCCTATGGAATTGAAATTTTGTATGAAAATTGGTCAATTTTGAAGTTGCAATGTTAAAAAATTATTTTGAGCTCACGATTTAAAACAAAAGTTTAAGTACTAAACTTATCACTGTTTTCAAAAAATCATTGTCTTAGTGAGTAACATAGGCTTTGAAAGTTTGAATAAAACTCAGCTAAAAACGGCTAAACAGCCAGAAAATGTGAGGATTGCCAAAATTTTTACCACAAGGGCAAGGCCTTGGGCTTCAGCTAGATAGAGAATACATTGTTTATGTTTGCTTTCTTCAGTGTATTATTTACGCATCGTAAATATTCTTCATAAAAGATTCACTGACTCTGAAAGGGAATCCTATCCCTTCAGGGACAAGAAAATCAATCTGTTGTATTTTAGTTAAGTAAGTAGAATATAGGTATATAAATGGGAAACGATACAACAAAAATTTACTGACTTTATTCATATCTTACAAGTTTATTTGCTTGGAAAATTAAAAATCCTCGTCTGTCAAGAACGCCATCTACTGATAAGCTGTGGAACTACCGATACGACTTGATTTCCGTAATGCCATTTATTGTTTCTTAGCTAACTTTCAAGCCTTAACCCCCAACAACTTTTCAACGGCCGAACCGATTTTCATCAAACATAGCTAAGAGCCACCGCGAGGGAACTTGTTTTCACGGTAAAATAAAACCGCATCGAAATCGGCACATCCGTTCGAGCGCTACGATGCCACCAGACAGACTGACATTAGCGTCAAATTTATAACACCCCTTTTTGGGGGTTAAAAACAGAACTGCCTGAACCTGCAATTTCTAATTATCACCTATCTACGTGTATATATTTTTTGTTGTTTTATTTTAATAGATATTTCTTTTTAATTAAAATATATTCGAAATTGTTTCTTCACTTCTCATGCTCGTAAAAGTTGTTCTTTATGTCGAGAGAAGGCTGCATAGAATAGGTTTTTATGCTCTTGTGCATTAAGTAATTTCTTCTTTTAAGACTGAGGTAATTAGCTAACAGCCACATACACAATACACCTCTATTTAAGTGATATATTTTTATGAGATTTAGGTTATATTATGTGTTAATTTAATTACGGCATATATATTACAAATATACATTGAAACGGGCATGCATTTACATAAAAAATATTACGCAAATATTTATAATAACTTGGCATTACGGCTCAGATTATAATCGAACGTCACAAAGTTGAAAATTTTAAAAAAATTAAGAAAATTTGTGTGGCGTGGAGCTAATTATTCTTATAATAGCTAAATTTTTATACCCTCGACGTGACTATCCTCCCTCACTGTATCGGTTCGGGTGGCTATATATATAGATATGCAAGTCTCGGGTAAAATGGCTCGTTTTAAGTTCTTATTGTACAATCTACTATTTCTTTTTCCGCACTGGAACTATAATTATATCGTATTTTATTTTTTAAATCCGAGAATATAACTGAATATACAAACAGAATAGTTTGTTTTTGTTTGTTCGTATTAATTGTGACTGACCAGCTTTGCTACAATATTTACAGACTACATCAAATGCGATTATCATAAAGCCTGAAATAAACAAGCAGTACCAGCTACCTAACGATAGCAATCACTTCAAAGAGAACACAACATCCAAAGAAAAATGAGGAAGTGGAAACAGTTTTAGTGAAATTGGCGTGATTTCAGTTAGTTTGTGGATAAAGCAATAGCAAAGCGGAGATATCACCTGAGAGGCGCGAGCTCCGAGGAATTCCAACCATGATTGATACCCGAGGAAGCCAACCTCTGAGAACGCAACCAATTTTAATTTTGCACTTAAGTTTAAGTTGCATACTTACTTAATCCTTAAACCAGTGCTTACTGCTGTAATTTTTTTTTAAATACAGTGTAAGACATATTAGACTCAATATGTCTATAAGTAATAAATAACACTACGTAAATATTTCAGTAATTCAGTTTATATTAAATATTCTATCTTGCTAATATGAATGTTTGCACCATGACAACACAAGACAATACTTTGAATGTAACATTTTTCATATAAGAATTCTGGTCAGCCAGTAAGAAAATTCTAACTTACACCTAGTCTATATATATGTCGCAGCCAAATGGTTAAAATAGCCGTTCAATTTAAACAGCTAGCCTTTTGACGGAACAACGCCATTCAATCACACGTCTAGCTTTTTAATTGAATATTTGAGGCGCTCAAAACGTTCAACACTGCAGCTGATTCAAAAGCCGCAGTCTAATTGAATTAGTTCAGCGCTCACCACGCGGCGCTAGGTGCGTTTTGTTTTCAATATGGCGTCAACTAGCCGGTGTTTGTGATTGTATCAAGATATTTTTCGGAAAAAGTAGTAAATATACGTTACTTATGTTATTAAAGAGACAGAAATTATGGATGCACATACGAGTGATACGAGTGAATCAAAATTTAAACAAATATTCGACTATGAAATGTATCAACAAGGTATTTATTGCAATTCTATAAATAATAAACAAGCTATTGTATGTGTTACTCATTCAAACATGTTTAAATGAGTTACAATACAGTTTATTCTTCTTGTTATCATTACGCTTGTGTAATAAATATCTTTAAATTCAGTTTTAATCGTGTCATGAACTTATTCGCTATACCAATTAAAACCCAATGAATAACCTATAAAATAGCATTGCAAATTATTATTAAAGCACTTGTGTTTTTGTTGATTTGTAACAGTTTTCGTATTATTTATTTTCAGGATCTTTTCGAAGACTCTGGACTAATGAAAGAATACTTGAAGTAATATCTAATGTAAGGAACGCCAGGGATTCATGACTAACACGGAATACAGGACTTCTATGTCCTATTATTGGATATCAAAATACGATTTAATGACAACTGGCAATGAAGAATATCTTATTTTTAAGTATTTAAGCTACCTCATTAGGGTAACCACCCTGATTACGTTAGATTACTTAAAACTAAACTTTTCTTTATGTAATTATTGTATGATCTCTTTGATACATTTTAGAAGATACTCAAGTTTTTATGAATGACTTAGATTTGATGTTATTCACATTGTAATAAATATTAAGAACAAGATATAGCTTTTTAAAGAGGACTTAGATTTCATGTTATTCGATTTCTAATAATTATTTAAAGATTTTATAAATTTTTTGAAGAAGAATAGGTTTCATGTTATTCACTTTTGATTGATTCGTATGAAGGACTTAGGTTCTATGTTATTAATTTTCTAATAAATATTTTGAAAATTTCAATTTTATCATGGAGGACTTAGATTTTATGTTAAAAACTATGAAGAATGTTTCAAAAATTGTTTCAAAGACTGATTTTACGTTATTAAGTTTCTAATTCATGCTAAGAAGATTTTTTTAATAAAAGAGTTTAGATTTTTAGTATCTACTTTCTGATTGATACGAAGGTTTTTTAATATAGTATTTTTGTTCGTTTGTAAAAAGATTAAATATTACGAACAAATCATATATAACTTCTTACTTAGTAAATTTTTGAGTTTGTAATTTTTTGCTTGGTGCAATAAAGAATATTATCATTATTAATTTGTTTTTCATTGTAACTTATTTCATCAAACTTTTGGTCACCTCTTAAACTTAATCCAAGAATAATCTTTCAAGATTATTACAAAAAGTTTTCCTATTCTTTCAAATTACATACTAAACTAATGGTCACCCTAGTTAATTTGCCATTTAACCAGTTGGGTAAGCGTCGTCTAGCTGTAGTGTTGAACGTTGCAGTCAACAAGTCGGCTAAACGACGCATAGCCGTGTGATTAAATAGCGTTGTTCAGTCAAAGGGCCAGCTGTTTCATTAAATGGCTATTTTAACCAGTTGGCTGCGACATATACAATGTCCTTTTTAATTAAGTACAAATATTTTAAGAGGTGATTCAGTCCATCATTTTGAACAACTTTTCCCAATAAATATATATCGAAATACGAAAAATTTTTTTTCATATTTCATAGTAACGATGTCACTGACTACTTCGATCTGAATGAGAACCTAAATATTATTTTTCGTATTTCGATATACATTTATTGGGAAAAGTTTTTCAAAATGATGGACTGAATAACCCCTTAAAATATTTGTACTTAATTAAAAAGGACATTGTATATATAAAAGAAGAAACTGAATGACTGACTGACTTACTGACTGACATTTCAACGCACAGCCCAAACCGCTAAATCTAAAGACTCCAAATTTAACACATAGGTTCCTTATGAGGTCTAGGGGTGCACTAAGAAAAGATTTTTCAAAATTCGCCCCCTAAAGGGGTGAAACGGGGGTCCAAAGTTTGTATGGTTAGTTTGACCATTTTATTTGAAACTTTGCGAGAGTACTTCTGGTGGTAAATAAGTAAAAACGTGTTTCAGGATTATTCAAAATTCATCCCCTAATGGGGTGAAACGGGGGTCCAAAGTTTTTATGGAGAAACAAGATTAGTTTGACCATTTTATTCGAAACTTCGTAAAAGTATTTCCGGCTCTAAATAAGTAATACACATTTCAGGATTGTTCAAAATTCATTCCCTAAGGGGGTGAAACGGGGGTCCAAAGTTTGTATGGAGAAACAAGATTAGTTTGACCATTTTATTCGAAACTTCGCAAAAGTATTTCCGGCTCTAAATAAGTAATACTAATTTCAGGGTTTTTCAAAATTCATCCCCTAATGGAGTGAAACGGGGGTCCAAAGATTTTATGGAGAAAAAAGATTAGTTTGACTATTTTATTCGAAACATCGCAATAGTACTCCCGGCGGTAAATAAGTGAATACATATTTTAGGATTATTCAAAATTCATCCCCTAAGGGGATGAAACGGTCCAAAGTTTGTACAGACAAACAAGATTAGTTTGACAATTTTGAAGCGTTCCGTCGCTCTCTTTCGGTCTAGCGAATGACAGAAACGGGAACGGGAATGGGAACGGGAACGGGAACGGGAACGGGAACGGGAACGGGAACGGGAACGGGAACGGGAACGGGAACGGGAACGGGAACGGGAACGGGAACGGGAACGGGAACGGGAACGGGAACGGGAACGGGAACGGGAACGGGAACGGGAACGGGAACGGGAATTTGTAATTTTTATTATATTTAAATTTGCAAAAATGTACAATGATTGAATATACTAGACATAGATATGGCTGACATAGATAAATAGAGACTAATCGATCAACGCGCAGCTGAAACCGCAGGGTCTAGAGACTCCAAATTTGGCACATAGGTTTTTTATAAAGTCTAGGAGTACACTAAGAATGGATTTTTCAAAACTAACCCCCAAAGGGGGTCAAACGCAGGTCCAAAGTTTGTATGGAGTGACAAGATTAGTTAGACTATTTTATTCGAAACTTCGCAGGAGTACTCCTGACGGTAAATGAGTAAGTATGTATTTCAGGATTTTTCTAAATTCAACTTCTAAGTGGGTGAAATGGGGGTCCGAAGTTTGTATGGAGAAACAAGATTACTTTAACCATTTTGAAGCGTTCCGTCGCTCTCTCTCTCGGTCTAGCAAATGACGGGAACGGGAACGGGAAGGAAAGGAGAGGGAGCGGGAGAGGGAGGTTCGCCGGGTCTGCTAGGCCTTTAAATCCCTACGTAATAATAAAAAATGATATATTTTATAAGTATTCAAACATTTTAATGTAATAATTCATATGTTATCACAACATTAATACCGTAAAAACCAAATAAAAATCCTATTAGAACCATTTTCGACTTCTACGAGGACGAAGTCGCGGGTTAAAGCTAGGAGATATATATGTTAGTCGACCTCCGGCATTAAGAGATCCAGGTATCGTAAGAATATTTATACCTACAACACTAAGATACTTTGGAATGTATTATCTTAGATCACCTATTTATTAAAAGGGTGATAGTTTTTGTTGGTATACTAGGACAATCAGTGTTTTGCATGTTTAACGATAAATTGAGATTGATTGATCAAAATGGCATGAAATTTGGTAAGCGTAGAAAATGTTATGTTTGAGTCTGTGCCAAAACAGTGAAACACCCCATACTGTCATCTAGCAACAACAGTCATTTTTGAACACTAGCGAACTCTCGACAACCCTTAGGTACGTATAAATTTAAAAAAAATAGGAGGAATTTCTTCCCACGCAAACTTATATTTTTATAACGATATTAATCTTATACCTTAACAACCACTAATGATAAGATTTGCAATGATTATACTATAGCCGAAAATGACACAAACCATCGCGATTTATATCTCATCAATAAATGTTAATTACTTAACTTTGTTAATTTCTAACGATCAATAATGACAGTAGGTCAAGTGAGACATTACAATTATGAATCAATTCATGACAAATTACAGTACAGATCAGACTAATACAATTGCCTATAAAATATTAAATTTATTCGAGCCGTGTCAACTGTCAAGGTTGCGCCATCATCGTTAAATTAGTGGTGAGGTTGGTGACCCGAAGATGCAACGCCAAGACTGCTACAGGCGGGATTCCAGCGACGACAGTGATAGCGACGACGAAATACGAATCATTAGGCGGTTCAGAAATAGGAACCAGGTACCCACCAGTCATTTTGAACATTATTAACTTATAAATTAATTTCGGTATACAACATTGCTTGAAACTATCAACATTCAAATATGTAATGCACCAAGATTAATGTGATGGTCAGGTCAGGTCATAGTGACTGAAAGTCACGACAACAGTTTAACAGACAAACAGGGGGTGGAGATTTGAGGGGTAGCGGAGCCAAATCCCACTCACTGTGAAACTTTTTTACACATAGTTTTAATAATTAAAATGATGTGTTAGAAAGTTTTACTATCAAACTTTTCAAAAATATGTATTAAAAAATATTTTACGTGTTAAAGAAGTTTAAAAATGTAAGTAATCTAGATCTTAGAAACGGGTTTAAATCTGTGTGCTTTTCTCATAAATGAATCTTTTGAACATATTCATTAATAATTAATAAAACCGGTCAAGTGCGAATCGGACTCTTACATGAAGGGTTAAATATCACAATACATTGTTTTAATTTTTTTTAAGGTATTTTTTGTTGTTGTTACAGCGAACACAGTAATACATAATCGGCAAAAAATTTCAAATAATTAGTTAATGCCTTATAAAGATCGAGTTAAAAAAGCTAAGAAAAATCACGTTTCTTGCTTTGTTTCTGTCTTGTATTATATCAACTTTAATTTTTAACTTTATCTTATTTTAAGTATTGGTTGTTATAGCGGACAGATATACATAATTGGTAAATTTCAAGTGTCTAGCTGTTATGGTTCAAGAGATAGAGCCTTGTGACAGACAAACAAACAGACAGCAAAATCTCAGTCGATAGTCGGTGGAGAGTCGATCCCGTTGTCACCCTTTGAGTACCAAACTCTAAAAGTCAATTTCTCACCGTAGGTGTCACCAAACATGTGATTACGAAAATCCCAAACTTCATGGTTGAATAAAATATTAAAGCGAAGTGACGAATGTTCTCAGAAGACGATAACTCGAGTAATCTTATTAAGTTACTTTAGCTTCTTGTTGGTAAGCAGAGATTGGCCAAAATAATTTTAAGTTCAAATCGTTTGAGGGTTAGTCGTGATATTTGGTTGTAAGAGGTATCGCAAGTTTACAGTCACTTAGTTCATAACTTTAACTAGTTAAAAGTAATGTAAGTATATGTAAGTAATAAAAGTTTCTGATTGCTCAAAATTACTATATTACTGCTTCAATATACCTGCCTAATACACAGTTTAGATTATTGCATAAGTACCTATTTTATAAACAAACCGAATGATATTAGGTACATTTATAGCAGATTTATAAATGTACGTAATATCAACCGATTTGTTAATCATTTCATTATTACCTACAATTTCTATCTATATTATGTCCATACCTACGAAAGGGAAAAGGTAGAATGTTTGATATGCTTGAAATGGCTTCTCAA
Organism: Acrobasis suavella; assembly: GCA_943193695.1. NCBI lineage: Eukaryota > Metazoa > Arthropoda > Insecta > Lepidoptera > Pyralidae > Acrobasis > Acrobasis suavella. Next base: position 14,835,178 of record OW971929.1, read on the forward strand.
AGCAAACACTTAGATCTGATGGATCCCTTTTCATTGCTAACTTATCTAAACGTAAATATATTTTAGTCAAAGTTTAATGGAGGTAATATTGTGTAAGTGCTGGTTAACTATTACTAAAACGTACCCCTTTGCGACTATTGTATAACTTATATTTTACTTTCGACTGTCAATTTCATGATTCTAGGAATCACTCAAAATTATCATAACTCGAGATTTCAATAATTTGCTCTAACTCTCTAACTTGAAATAGGTAGTAGGCAGTGCCGGTTTTAGCATAACTTGCGCCCTGGGAGAAATTTCTAGAGCGCCCCCTACCTAACTGCAATACAGATGAGGACTAAAAAAAAATTTTATAAAAAAGTATGTTATAATTTCTCTGTCTATTTTTTTCTCTGATTAGAGAAACAATAACGAAGTATTTGTATTTAAATTTTGCGTGACGTCAAGATCACGTACGATTTTCACCAGAAGATGAAATAAATCGCCCCCTAAATAAATTTCAAGACTTCGATGTGATGTATCCTTGTGAATTTTCACTACGTTGCTAAACGAAAAACTTGGGTCCATTTTTTTTTGTAATCTAGTTGACGGACTAAATAAAATAATATATTTTTACCCAGTCCACATCGGGGTCACAGAGGGGGTAGGGAGGGGCTGCCCCCCGCCTCGTCTAGGGAATCGAAAAATGTTAATTTTATTTTTTGACAAATGTTAAAATTCAAGTTTCGCTATACTGTTTGTACTAGACGCATATTTTAATACAGAACCATCTGTAGTAGTCACATTCGTAAACCACTTGTGGACTTGTCACAGATAAAAACTTGTGTAAAGTGAAAAAGTCAAGCACACTGTCAATGTAATTTAAAATCAATGTATTTTAAAATATTTTTCTCTAGCCAACTCGCTGCTTCTAAAGTAACTCTTGTAAAATATATCGTCACTATTTAGAATTCCATACTGCGCGGTTCTGTTAAATGTCCCCAAATTCCAAACTGAGATACGAGTCGCTGCGCGCGCGCTTGCGCCACATCCATTTATACTAAGTAGGTATACTTCACTTACTTCCCAACTCTCGTTTTGTCATGCAGATGCCTATTATGTCTCCGTATTGTTCGATGGTAGCCTGTAATTTATGACTGGTCCCGCGTCATGTTTTCTTCCGTCTATCGCTAACATGAACAACAAAGCAAGATAGGATGCTCATTTTTTCGCTACTGCTTTGAAGAAGCATGTTGTAGCTGTAATGAATAACAAACTTAAGGGGCTACCTGAATTTTCCGGGGTCCAGTGCTGCCCCCATTTGAAATAAATCTATTTAAAGGAAACGGAGATTTAATTTAAAATTTTGTCTTGATCGGACCCTAGATGACCCTTTAAACTATTTTATGAACTATTGTTTACAGTTTAAAATGAGAACGTGAAGCTTCTCTACGCACAATAGCGAAAAACGGCCACTTTTGGCGTATGTGCGTAGAAAAGCTTCATGTTCACACTTCAAACAGTAAACAGTAGTTCATAAAATAGTTTGAAGGGTTATCTAGGGTCTGATCAAGACAAAAATTTTAATGATATCTCCGTTTTCCTTCAAATTATTTATTTTAAATGGGGGCAGCACTGGACGCTTAAAAATTCAGGTATCCCCTTAACAGACATACCTAATAACATCGTCATATAGTTTTTATTTACAGCTAAACTTAATATGTACGTAATTATTCATATAAAACATTATAGGTATGTTTTATATGAATAATACGTACTTACTTACTTAGATTATTTATTATGCTAGTACTATGTTCACTTTTAGCGAAACTGTCTACCTGACTACTCAATTTATATTGAACATTTGTTTCCATATCGGAGTTTTCCAAAATATCGATATTTGAATATAAATATTCGTAGCATATCAATACAAGTCGGAAACAAGATGAACTTGGAAGTACTTACTTACGTATTATTAGCACCTTTATCATTTAAAAAGTAGGTACATCCTTTTTATGGAAGGAAGACGTAGGTATTACTTTAAATTAAAATAAGTTGTTCAAAAGTTAGACATCTATTATTATTATAATAAGATTTTCCCACCAAATTAACCTTTCACCAACAATGACGGCAAAGAAAATAGTATGCAGATTTAATTTCGGGCCACAACAGCTGGTCCGCAGTGCAGTCGGCCGCTAGTAATATCTAGCCCTGTATTATACAAACCAACCAGCACATATCTAACATTTTTTATTTATTATGTAACATCTTAATATATAAAAACCAGTCAAGTGTGAAGCGGACTTGCAAATAAAGAAAAACAATTATTTAGGTACAGCATAAGACGTCCAGATACATATCACGTTTCTTAGCGAGGAACTACCTTTCTTTATGTTATTTATTACTTTGGCAATATAAAAATACAGACTGTAAAAAGTACTGTCTTCCTGTTGTACATGGAGAATGAACGTATTGCAAAGGCGTAGTAACGAATAGGATTCCATTCGTACCACATTGGCAACTTTAAAAATATGTTTAGGTGAGGTAAGATTAGACGCAGCTGTGGTAGGTAATATTTCAAATCCCAATGCATTTCCTACAAGTAAATTTGTGTCGTAAATGCACACAGCGCGGCACGTTTGTTCACAACGTGATTTAAAATGCCTTCGCTTTCATATTCAAATGCGTTAATATTTTCTGTGTGACGTCTGGCTGTTCTCTAGAGTGTGTTACGTCACGCCTAACTCCTTTATCAGCTGGATTATAAAGATAACGGATCAGATCTCGATCTCTTTAGTTCCCGAAACTTTCCATGGTTATGATAAAATTCCCTAATGTTTAGAAAAACATTATTTTGGTTTTAAGCTGATAAATTGTGCGCCATCACCATTAGCGCTGCTCTCTTATCAAGTGCTCATGAATACCGAAGTGAATGTACAATCAACCATACATCAAAGACTACTATAACCTTATTACATTGGAGTAGAACGTTTTACAACAATAATGTTATGGTTGATGTATGGCCCATCGTACTCTAACGGGGCAAAGCCCTTAGCCTACTAACTAGAGCCGCATTCCAAAAGATGTTTATTTGTTACCCAAAATCCGAACTTCAATATAATTAAGTTACTATCAAGAAAATTAAACTATGTACCTACCTACACCCAGCGAAACAGAAACTAATCTGACTTGCGTTTAATGACATTATATTATTGAGATACCTAACATACCACTGGTTTGATACGGATTATCCAAATCGATCGGACTTGTATTGAGTGATACAATATCGCTTAAAAAACGCCGCCGACCACAATGGACGCAATTTCAAGCTGGCTGGCCCTGCCAAAAGACTCGGGAGCTATTTTAAAATCTCTCAGCCGAAGAAAATTCATATCGTACTTTTGTTTAAATTTTGTGTTGCTAAATTACGTTACTGTTTGCTGAAAATAAATTTGCCGTATACCTATATGTTATTTTTTCGACTTTGAAAGCATCTTTATAAGGAAATTTCATTTTGCGATATACACAAGCGTTAATAACATCATTTTATTATTTTTACAAGCTTTTATTTAGTTTTTCCTGTCCCGTTGTCAGTCTGTCAAATCTTGTGAGTTAAATTTGAACCACTTCCCGTTTCCGACTTAAATTAAATTTTGCATGTATACGTATATCGCGTGACAATGCAATATTATGATGACATGGAGCTGATCTAATGATAGAGCTGGACGACAGACATGGCATATCTGTGATCATCATCATCCAAGCGTATTCCCGGTTGCATCCTCAGCAGTAACGCTTCAGAGCCCGGGGTCCGCTACCTAACCAAGGAGATTTGACGAGGTTACTGGTTTTTACACAGAGCGACTGCCGTCTGTCCTCCACAACCCAAAGGGCAAACCAGGAACCAATCCTTGGATAGGTTGATGATCAAACGCTAGGTGGCGTTTGGGACCCACAATTTTACGTGTCTTCCGAAACACGGAATCATCTTTCTTTTCGGATAATCAGGTGATTCAAGCCTGCAATATCCTATCCAGACTGGAAACAACTTTTCACAAAGTATGCTTCCCAGTGGGAATTTAACCCATGACCTCCGGGTCACAAGGCGAACGCCTTGACCACTGGACCACGGAGGCAGTCACATGGCATATCTGTGATAATACAACATAACCCCACCGAATTTTAGCTCAATTGATTCGTTTCGAGGAGTGAAGCTTTTATTTAAAACAATGACTTTAAACTTTTTAGGTCATTGTTTTAAATAAAAGCTTGATTAAAAAAACCTTGTTTATCGATACAACTAAGTCGTAGTAAATATTAAGTCACTGCTTATGCCATTGTATACCCAAATATACTTCACATAATTTAACAAATTTTTTTTTCGGTTTGCCTCCGTTAGTCAGTAATTGTATATTAAATTGAAATAAGTTAGCAGCTCTTTTAAAAATAATACATTATAAAAGTTAATTATTATTTATGGATGTGGCCGGCTGGTTAATGAAGTGGCTGCGGGTGTGGTTTCTCTAGAACGTTTGAACCCAGGAAGGACTGGTCAGCTCGAATCCGTTTTTTCAGTATGACTTATTCTATTACTTCGATTAGTATTATGTTTTGATTTAAGTATAATGTGATAATATTGTATTAGGCATATTATAATAGGTACCTATGTTTGTGATAAAGCCCTTCTGACGAGTAGGCGAGGCGACCAATTCTTTCGGCGTTTCCTCTCAGCAGCGGTCGTTGCAAAATACTAGTAGGTATCTTTTTCTTAAAATAATTAAAATTTAAGTATAAATAAACATATCACGTACTTATAATATAACTTAACTAGCTTAAAGATATGGAAATTGCCTACAAAGGCAAACTCTTGTTCTTAATAAATATATTATTTCTAAATCCTTTGATCATGTAAGTATTTGAATCATTAATTGTACGACATTGTTTTCCCATCCCAAATGACGATATCCGCTGAGTGAGTAGAGCTTTGCTCTTTGGAGTAGCATTTGTCCATGAATAAGGTAGCACAATGTACCTATACTCTACCTACACACTAGTATGTAACAAAAACGTTCAATCGAAAGTCGTTAACAATAATTACTTTACTTATGTTATCCAACTCGGCGAGTCGGAGCTTCGGATTAACGAAGATAATGCCTCGAAATCACGAACTACTAACTTAGAATTTATATTATTAAACCCCAGGACTATCCGTAATAATCCGTATATAAAACCACTAAGTGCCACCATTCCGGGACATAGCTGTTCACGTGACTGAACGTCCAATGGTTCGATTGTGTAAATTTCAAAATGTACAGATGGTTATAATGTATCTTTAAACTATACGGATTCAATAAGTATTTGATTCAAGAGAGAAAGGACGATGATTGTTGTTCTCGCAGGGATATATAGATTATCAACACAAATTCACGATCATTAATCAAATCGTCAGCACGCGTCGCGCGGACTGGAATCGTTTCTTTTTAGAAAAGAATTATACGATTATACCCATAATACTACTTCACACAGTGCCAGTTATGTTTTTATTACTTCCCTATACATTCTTCCCATTAGACGTAGATGGTGAGGTGAGAGGAAAGGATAATATGGCTATGTATGAATGACAAGATATAAGTACTTACATTTATTTTCGTTATGGGTTCCAAAGATACAAGAAATTTTGTACTAGTTCAGGTAAAAGAATATACCTACTAGTTAGTACTATGTAACTAATTTCTGAATAAACTAGATATTTACTGTTATTTTGAGACTTTGGATAGTTAAGTTTGATAACTGTAGGTGCCTAGTACTTTGTACATATTTTTAATGTCAACGTGCGTCATCAAGTTAGCTAAAGTCGTTTAAAACGAACGTTGAACTTCACGATATAGATAAATAAGCACTTAGCTTATGTATTCATTCCTAAACATTCACTTCGAGGATATCAGCAATTTTTATCTTGCGACTCAAAATTAAAATGTCCATATGGATTAAGGAGACACATCAGATTTTTGAAAAACGCATACCTAGGACTCCATTTTGTATTAAAAAGGAAATAAACAAGTTTATTTGCCAGATAAATTAAAAAACCCCCGAAAGACAACATCTAGTGATGAGTGGCGAAACTGCCGATGTTTTAATAGGAATTGCTATCCGTAGCGCCATCTATTTCTTACCAGGTAAATTATAAAACCCCGACTTTCAAGCGTTAACCCCCAATAACTTTTTTACGGCTGAACTGATTTACATCAAACATAGCTAAGAACCGCCGTAAGGGAACTTGCTTCCACATAAAAATCCGCATTGAAATCGGTCCATCCGTTCGAGAGCTACGATGCCACAGACAGACAGACATTAACGTCAAACTTATAACACTTTTTTGTTGGGGTCAGGGTCTCTCCTAGCAAATAATGGATGGCGCTACGAATATCAATTATAATATGTAATTCCGCTAATAATCACTAGATGGCGTTCTTGATAGCCGTGGTGATTTTTAATTTGCCTAGCAAATACACTTGTACACAGCGTGTACAGCTGTTGTACGCAAAATATCACCACCTAAGACCAACACCAGCATGTCATTTCGTTTCCTACTGATAACACTAGTACCATCATAGAAACCCGGAGACCTATTTTTAAAGCGGAAATCGTACAACGAATGATTTGCGATACCTATATAGAAATAAAACTAGAAAATCGTTATTCAGTGATAAAGTACTCACAAACATTTTATAAGTAAAAAAGTATGAACTAAATTAACTATCAAACTACTAAATAAAGATTCTATCACTGAAAGATGTACAGTCGGGGGCAGATAAACCTGACCCCTTGACTTCTAAAGGCCGTACGGTAGGGGGTCACTTTTATCTGCCCCCGACTGTACATAATTTTTACGAAAAAATATTCAATACTTTCAGAGTTCTAGGTAACTTATACTCAGTTCAGATGTCTAAATTGAGTAGACAGACACCTTCACGTTGCTGTATAAGTTATGTTATGATGCTACAAATTCCAGGATTCCGGATGCAAAATTACCTCCTCAGTCTATACCTATACGGACATCAATTAAATTCTCTGTGTAACCCAAAGGTTGACTGGTAGACAACGCTTTTAGTGTTAAGTTTGCCTATTGTTTCTGTACAATTTGTATTTGATGTACAATAAAGCTCAAATATATAAATAAATAATTGTACCTATACATATAGACAACGCCAAGTATCATCATAACGTCTTTATAAATATACAATAAGTAGGTAACAAAAACCCTGTCCGATCCTTGTAGAAGCAACTCAGACCGTCAATATGAACAACTTTTCCTATGGGACCAATGCTTGAAACACGAAGAAAAAAATACGACATTTTCATACATATTGCCGGACCGGCCGAACACTTTAGTATGAAAATTTGTTTTTATTTTTCGAGTTTCAAGCATTGCTTCCATAGGAAAAGTTGTTCATATTGACGGTCTGAGTTGCTTCTACAAGGATCGGACAGGGTTTTTGTTACATATTGTATACTTACATAAATATTGTATTTGTTCCATACCGGATATTTCATTGGTAAGTACTTACCATGTAAATACATCAGCAACGACTTTTGTAAAAAATATAGATGCATCGTCAAATAGTAAAACAAACTCAATTACAAAGAAATCTGGAAAATTTTTCTTAAACAAAAGCCCACAGGCCAGATTATTTAAAAATTGTTTTGTTCTTTGGCAATCAGCCACAAAGCAGATTCGGGTAGGATGGACGCGCATGTCGGGGTCTCGACGACGACAGGTTGCACTGCACTCGGAGTGCAACGAGTCCCCAAGTCCCCGATTACCTGCAAACTTCGCCTTCAATTTATTTGGACCGACGCGGCAGTTGAGAACTTGAGACACACCTGTAAACTTTAGATTACTACTTCATTTATAAACTTTTAACATCAATTACGGCTTAAGAGTTACCGTTTCTTACAAAATTCGAATCTAATTATAACAACTCCGTCAAGTGTCGAATCTCTCAAACATTCGACACTCCCATAATACCTTGATGCTGTACAATTGGGCAAAGTCAGCATAATTAAATTCCACGAAACGCACAGTCGTCGATCAGTGTTATAATACGAATTTTGCACCTTATGTTATGATCTATATTGAAATAGGGCGAGACCCTTTTGAATTAGCAGTCACTCACACACAAAACTCCTATAGATTACCTAAATCTTCTAAATATATATAACTCAAAGGCGACTGACTGACTGACATAGTGATCTATCAACGCATAGCCCAAACCACTGGACCGATCGGGCTGAAATTTGGCATGCAGGTAGATGTTATGACGAAGGCATCCGATAAGAAAGAATTTTGATCAATTCTACCCCCAAGGGGATAAAATAGGGGATGAAAGTTTGTATGAAACTTTGTCAATTTTAAACCGATCGGGCTGAGACTTTGCATGCATAAAGCTACTATGACGTAGGCATCCCCTAAGAAAGGATTTTGATAAATTACACCCCTACGCGAGCGAAGCCGCGGGCAAAAGCTAGTCGACTATATAGCCGATCTATGTAGTATTATACTTTGAAGTATGAACATTATTATTTAATATAGGCTCACGGTTTAATATAAGCTTATCTTTGATATCTGAACAACACGTGATAAGTGGACATTAGTTACGCAAACAGCCCTGAAAAGTTCGGGAGGTTTGTAATAGGAAAGGAAATAGGTAAAATACTGGTAGTGCTATATTTGTATGGTGTTTTTTTTTTCTTTTCTGTAACAGCTTATATCAATCCACAGCTAGACTAAAATATTTTTGATTACGCTTTGTTCACACATTTTAAACTTTTTTATCTGATTGTACTAAACAGCTTCAATAAATTTGATGGTTTGCGAATTGTCAGTGAAAAAATATTAAAATTAAAAAGTGTCAATTCGGACAGCGTGTCCGAGTCATATTCCAAGTCAAAGAACCAATTGTGATTGTGATATACTCACAATACCGACCTTTAGCGCTGACATTACCTTACAATGTTCACCACGGGGTGGTTGGACATACTTTTAATATTTTTATATATAATGTAGCTGTTTGTTGTTCCCATTAAATAAAATAAAATTTTTATGCTGTTAATTTCGTTAAAGATTAAAATGTGACGTAATTTCATCTTTTAGAACTTTGTCAATACAAAATGATTAGTTTTCACCATTTTAAGTTAGTCAAGTGACTGAAAAAATATTTTTCTACTCCTGTACTGTTATCTTTTTTTTAAATGATCAACAACCTTAACAGAAGAACATTATGATTTCATCAATTCTATTTTCTATTCCCCATAATAGCCCATACTATGTCGTAATTTCGCCAAAAAGATACGCCAGCCCGCCAGCCCATGCCATAGAATTATATTCTCTGGCCCATGCGCCAGCCATAGACCTAGATTTATTTTCTTTAGAGCTATGGAACAGTGGGCCTATATAGCTGACTATGTAGGTGACACTTTGGTTAAGGTTTTACTTGATCAACACCAACAAAGCACAATTTGTCTCAAACATTACATTTTCCGAGATAAATTATTTACAGCGAACATAAAAATAAATCTTAAATTACCCTATTAATTGATAATCTTAATTCAATCAGTGCAATGTGTCCGTATAAATTTATTTATTTATTTAATAAAAACCGCGTTAAGACCCATTATTATTATTTAGAGCCCACTATATCCCAGTGTTGGGCAAAGGCACTCGACTCTCCATTTATCTCTATCTTGTCGTTTTCGTGTGCAAATATTTCAAGGAGGCATCTAGGTCGTCACGCCACCATCACCTAGGATTTCCGACCAACGTCCATTAATTGGGGTCCATAAAGTTAGGGCACGATACACCAATGTGTTGTGGTGTTTTTGGTCAGGGTTTTGGCCCATATTGTTCGTTTCATCCAATCCATTGCGTAGTTTAAAACATCGAAATATTCATACAGAGGGAGAGACAGTCTTCATGTAATTTTGTATGGTTTATACTTATATTTAAGTATATACTTTAGCGCTTGGAAAATTGTAGGTATATACCGGTGATCTGACAGACAGCCGGTAAATGCACAAATTCAGGAGTTTTTAGCGGGAAGTCGAGTTTTGCAAATTGATTCTAGTGAACTTTATAATATGATATTGGTGTAGTCTGGTGTTATCAATTCTCATGTTCATGGATAGTATGTGAAATATTTTAAATGGACAGTCATAGCGTGTGGGCGTCATTAGGCGCCGTCCGCCACTCAATCGGCTATGAAAAATATGAAAACCAGTGGACTCGTATAACTTTGTCGCCAGAAGCCCCCTTGAAGCAATCATAAAACCTGCACCAAGCTTTAATTGTAAAGTTAGGGTTACATTTATTCATATTCATATTCATTTATTCACATAATAATAAAAATGCACAAATTAATTTCTACTGGCTATGAAAATTGAAATGTGGTGTCAATAAACAATTGAACTGAAACAAAGATCCTTTTAGGTGTATACCTACGGATGATAAAATATTTTACGAGAATGCAGTCAAAGTACCTACATAAAAACACCTACTATCTCGTAGGAAATGGCTAGTCCACGAATTCGCTGAGTATACATCTGATAGGTACGACCGCTTAACATGAAAAATAGCGAAAGAATGGATTTTAGATCTAGAAAACTATTCGAGCCGAAACAATGTGATTCCTCTGATTTACAATAGGGAAGAAAACTTTAGGAAAACTAAACAACTGGGTAAGTAGGTACTTATTCCAATTTTAGCGGTTATCTACAAATGAACACAAAAAATATCACGTAATGGATACGTACCTAATAGAAAGGGAAGAAAATATAACGGGATTTACCGTGACTTATTTCGACAAACCTGCTGCCGTACCGTAAAAACCGTGAAACTCTTAAATCATATAATGTAGCGACTTGTCGAGAAAATAAGTAGGATTTACTTTTTTCGTGAAGAAGTTAAACAATGTCACTTTTTTGAAAGGCATAGAGAATAAGTATACTACAAAATCTAATCCATTGATGGATTTGGCCAATGGATAGAGTAAATCACGGTAACTTTTCTCCCAATCAACCCCAGAAAATATTACTGCACAGACTGAACTTGAGTTGTGTTCGGGAAATTTTTAACAAAGTTCATTCAGTTTTCCGGGTAGCCGGAGTGCACGTTCCGTAAACGTTCTGTTTTGAGGATACCAGTTCATTACGTATTCCTACACCGCTTCAGTTTATCAGTACCATTGAGGAGCAGTATTAACATGAGCTACGCGGGTGCAGTCACGGCCACTAGCGATGGTAGTTTAGAGAATATAATACCGCCCGATGCCCCAAAAATTTAGGGGCGTTACTGTTCTACAGTACAGGCATATTTAAAGGCTCACGTACCTTTAAATATGCCTGTACTGTAGAACAGTCAGGCCCTGAAGACTTGCTTAAAAACCATTGCAAACACATCTCATTAATTAACAAAATATAAATTGTAAAAAAAATTACCTATATTTTTCATTTTTACTAAAATATTATACAAGTTCACAATGAGGCCTTGTATAATTTTTTTGCAATGTACTACAAGATGATGAAGATAATACTTGGCTAGGAATGTAGGCCTACGTAGAATAAAAAAGTTATGTTTTTTTTAAAGTAGTTTCTTTCCACGCAAATCTTTATATCTCTATTCTATCGTACAGCAAATAAGATATATATGTAAAGAAGGGCACCATAAAATAAGACGCCCAGGGCGCTTGCAGTTCTAAAACTGAGCCTCGTCACGGCCACCAGCGATCGAACTGTCACATTACGCCATCAAAACAGGCGCAGCATTGATAATTCACGATTTAGATGTCCAATTTCCTATTGCCCTAGTTTGAGACGCGGTACATACAGGAACAAGTTAGTATACATTTAGTTTATTGAGACATATAATCACTGTCTAACTACTAGTAGGTACTCACTAACGATATAGGCTTTAAGTGAGTAAATTGATGTTGAATAAACATAGTAGGAGTTAGTATCAATAGTATTGGTAGATACGAATATCAATAAAGTCTTTATTTACATTCAAAGAGAGAGAGAGTATTTTTACATTTATAATTAATTTTTTATTTTCAGCAAGTAACTACGACTCATTTTGTTAGTAATAATTATAACTATGCCACTCCTGCACCACTCCCCCCGATGTGGCGCAGCAGTGGTTAACATACCAGCAGTCCAGCCTGCTTGCGATCATCCTCAGGATGCTGTTGTCGCTGGCCCGCACCCTGCGCACCAGGGACGTGCATCTTTTGCGCATTGTAGCATAAAAGCAATCTACTCGCGCCTCAGCAAACATCCCTGATGCACTACAGAAGCGGGGCAGCCCCAGGCTGCACAGGACCTGAAGGCATCATTATATTGAACACGGAGAGCGTTGTAAACTTTTTGAGTATATCTAGCCCACAGGCCACAAGTGTAGAATGATGTGCAGAAAGCTCTGAATAAAGTTATTTTTACTTCCCGTGAACAACGAGCGAACCTGCGGGCCAGCATGTTCGCTCTCACTGACAACGCTCTCCGTTCCCTCTCAATATCGGCATCATCTTTGAGGTCGGGAGTCAACTCATGACCTAGATATTTTAATTTATATACTCTCTGTAATATGTTATTATTAAGAATAACTGGTGGTATGTTATCATATCGTTTGTCCCCGTCGCCAAAGACCATAATTTGACTCTTTTTAACATTGTATGTCAAACCGTGAGAAATAGCATACTCCTCACATAATCCCACCAAGCTTCTCAGACCACAAATAGAGGCGCTTATCAAAATCATATCGTCGGCGTATGAGATATTATTGACGCAGACGCCATCTATATTACAGCCGACTCCCGATCCGCTGAGCCTCTCTATCAGTTCATTTACATACAGATTGAAAAGAGTAGGTGAGCTTAACCCCCCCTGCCGCACTCCACATTCCAAACTGTATGATCTAGAGAGGGCTCCATCCCATCTCACGCTATTGACCTGGTTCCCATACCAATATTTGAAAATATTAATGAGTTCCCCAGGCACTTGGGCATTATCAAGTTGTCCCCATAGTATATCATAGGAAACCAGGTCAAAGGCTTGCGATAAGTCAGTAAGAGAACAAGTGAAAACTGGCGTTTTACGTTCAGTGTAGTAAGAGATAGCGTGCTTAACACACAATATGGCACTTTCCGTGGACAGTTTTGGTTTATACCCAAACTGATTGTCATGTAGATTAATAAAATTGTTCAAATGTGCGTTCAGCACACTATCAAATACCTTTGATATTACAGTTGCTAACGATATAGGTCTATAGTTGCTTGGATCTGAGATATCGCCAGTTTTATTTCAATGTCGATATTATTTCAGTCAACAATATATCATATTTCAGTCAAAAATATATAATTATATTATAAGTTATATAATATATATAACAATATATTTACCTATGTGGGCACCTGCTTAGGTACTTCAAAGAATATAAAAAAGAAGAACTCCTAAATATACCTAATCAGAGTTGAACTGACAGATACTAAACTTTATTTGGTGTCGTTTTCATTCAATAAATACTAAGAAATAATTTTTCGAAGACCACAAACTGCTGATAAAATTTAATTTAATTTAAAATTTAATTTATTTAATTTGATTTACGTAGTCCTTCGTATCTATTTATTTTTAAACGACTTCAAAAAATGAGGAGGTTATCAACTCGTCGGAATCTTTTTTTTATGTATGTTTACCCGTTACTCGAAAAAGCCTGGCCCAATTTGGATTTTGGAATATTTTTTTTGTTTAAAGGGCATAATGTAGGTCCCATAGAAAAATAATTATAATCGGTAGTTTGGTGTGTAACGTGATATTCAATATCGGCTTAAACTTACGGAAAAGTCAATAGAATACAATATTATAACCTAAAACTTCTGTACAACCAGCTTTAATGATTTACACTGACCACGTAATTACCTTAAATCAAAGTCAAAAATTGCGCTTTTTTAATTATACTTATTCCTTTTTTTCGACGCGAAGAACGTAAAAATGTTAACCTACGTTCATCCATGTTGAAGACGAGTATTCCACATTATAAAAAAAAATACGACGCTTGTGCCGTTTATTTATTGTTTTAAAACTAAATTCTTATTTTTTTGCTGGACTGCTAACATTATGTTTTGATTCTATATAGCATTACATTTGTTTTTAGTTTTCAAATTGGTTTTATTCCCTAGAGATTTTCTTCTTCACATTAAAGTCCCAAGAGAATTAAAAGTATTTTAGCTCTAAATGTGTTGGGATGAAAAATTGTGTTTCGAGTAAATGAGATAAAAAAATATGTAGGCAATCCTAGTAGATTATGTTAATTGGATGTAAAAATTGAGTAATATTCAGAACGCCTTATAAATAATTTTACTTCGGAGTTCGGAGTGGTTCTTGATTATGTGTCATAAAAGTCCATAATACTTTTAATACTTACTACTTCGGTGTTTATTTTGAATAATGCCTTATCTATTCACAACTTTTAAAATATTGACTATAAAAATGCGTTAAAGATTTTAAAAGTATTGTCTAAGTAGACAGCGCTGCCGCAAAACATTAAATTCAGTTTATAATATGTCATTTGTTTTGGTACCTGTATTAGTTTGTGATTTACATAAAGCATTTTTATTTTATATTTGGATAAAATTTGTAAATGTTGACAATAATTATGAATGAATACTGTACGCCTTAGTCACCTTGATATTCGCAGCGTTATTACAAGACTCATATCTTACATAACAACCAAAAAATTCATCCAAGTATCCATATCTTACATAACAACCACAAAATTTATCTAAGTATCTATAACCCGGGACACGTAAGTATTTATCTTGGTTTGTTATTTTGTCATCTCATATGCACCATGTTAGCGATGAATAAATGGGAGAATGAGGTTAATAAAAAATATTATTTATATCCAAACCCGGGTCGAAAAATACTAATTGTTTTTATTTTTTCCCTCAATCAGTATTGAAACAATATAATTTCGGAGTTGATTGAGTGTGCCATTCGTTATTGAAGCCGTTGAACTGTGAAACGACGATTTGTTATTACGAATACATACCTACATCAATTAGGTGCGT
This sequence comes from Acrobasis suavella, assembly GCA_943193695.1. Lineage (NCBI taxonomy): Eukaryota > Metazoa > Arthropoda > Insecta > Lepidoptera > Pyralidae > Acrobasis > Acrobasis suavella. The sequence continues at coordinate 14,850,273 of OW971929.1, forward strand.
TATCGGAAAAGGCTTAGTAGGATTTATGGTGGAAGCTCTAAATAGCTATAATAAAAATTAATAATGATATATGAATGCATTTTATTGCGAATCTCTGCAAAATGGAAGCCAAGTAAATCCATGTCTTAGTCTGCCAGGCGATGGGACAATAATTTTATTTAATGTAGATTGTAGTTCCTAGCTACACTAAGAAAAAAAATAGCTGAACCAGTTTTGCGACTTGCGATTTGGTTAGTAGATACCGAACTTTTGTTCTAATTAGCAGAACCATATAGTTTTGATTAAAGCACATTTTAACTACTAGTAGCCATGAGTTTAGCAGTCACTTGATTTTGGTGAGGTGTAGCAAAAAATTTTGCTACTAGCGAACTTTTTTTTTCTCGTGTAATTATGTGCAATATAAAATTTGAAATAATTTTCTTTTGCACATAGAATATATGTATTACGTCGTCAGGGGACTCGTTTGTGTCTACGATGATATACCCGTTGTATGAATCAAATCTAGATCACTATAGTTTAATGAAAATAAAATAAAATTCAACAGTCAAAAAACAAAATATAAGTCAATTTTTTTTACTGTTATTGTTTCATAAAACTATAGTGGTTAGTATAGCCCGTGGTTGGATTTATTACGGGTATGTCCCTTCCACGTTGTATTTGACTGTCCTCACAAACGACAGATATGCCTAGGTATAGGTATTCAACCTATACCTAGGCATATCTGTCGTACATCATTTACTTCATCGTCGCTTACCATCAGGTGAGATTGAGGACAAATGACTTAACCAATAAATTGTAAAAAAAAAAATGCCACAGAGTGCCAGCCAAAGTAAGGGGTACTTAATAGCCTTATTTTGGCACACTGTCTGGGCTAAGCGGTTCAATGGATTTTGGCATTGATAGGTAGGTACATTGATTTAATTGTAGGGGTGGCATTGAGGGTCATATAGTACACATCTTGAACAGGTGCCAAATCCACAATCGTATTTTTAAATATATTCTCCTGTCACCTTATGTAACGTTTAAACTGATTAAATAAATATTTGATATAAACTTATATAAGTTATAGTAGGTAGTTTGCAGTTCATTGCAATGAAATATTTTATTTCCGAAAGAAAATGATAATTTTGACCAAAAAATACACAAATAATACAGACATCAAAACTGCTCTCTTTGGCATAGATCAATATCTCAATGTAACCTTTGCAGAAGTATATTTTTGAATTAAACCACAACGCTAGTTGCGTTGTGGTTCTCAAGTACTTCTTCAAGCGTTTGTGTTTCAGCTTGTCGATCTGAATTTCAGGTCCAATCCAATACTTTCACCAGCGTATATCGGTTCTAGATTCGGTATATTCGCTATCCTGCCAGTAGCTCCGGAATATCACAGATACAAAAAAAAACCAGAATTATGAGCTCGAGGAAAACTTTTGAATAAAAAGATTCTCCTCCTTGTTGGAAGTCGGTTAAGAAGTTATGTAATTTTGTTTGGCTCCTTAATGGAAAGAAATAAATTTTAATATGAAAAGCGAAGCCAATATCTTAACTTGGTGATTGTTATTTTTTAGCTACTCATAACGAATAAGTCATTAAAACTTTTGAGACTCGCTTATCTTCTATTCAATTCACCTGAAACCAATTATGTTCAGTCAACACTTAGTTGTTGTTATTTTGTTATTCGGAATTCAGTCATACCTACTCCAAGATATTCTAGTTCAGAGGTTCCCAAACTTATTTTGTCAAACGCCCACTTTAAAAAATCAGTTATTTTGTAGCGCCCCCCATTTTTTTCACCATAAAAACCTGAATCACATATTTGTCTTGCCTGTAGTTTAATTCAACCTATATTCTAAACTAGACTTTTTTACAAGAGAGAGCAATAATAATACATACACCAGTACATTAGAGTATCTTTTATAAAAAAATAACAATAATGAACATTGTTAATTTTAAATAAAAAAATAGCAATAATAATACAATTTTACAATAATAAAGAGTATCGGAAGTGGGGACCTCACCTGCGAAACTTTAAAACACGAAATTTTTTCAGTGTTTGATTTCTTTTACGATATAAATAGCGTTGTGAACGCACTAAAATAATAAATATTAATTACATTTTTAGTTTATATTTGAACAATAAAAAAGGATATAAATATGAACTAATAAATGGATGTTGTAAGTAGATGGAGTAAGAGGATTTTAATTTCAGTTAATTTTAAAATATGAAATAGCTGAAGTTATAAATCAACATTGCTTAAATCACATCAGCGCCCCCCAACTTTATTCTGGGCCCGTTACCGGGCGGTACCCTTGTGGGCGCTGGAGGCTTTAAGGGGGGCCCCTTAAAGCCTCCAGCACCCACAAGGGGGCGTTATCGCCCACTTTGGGAAAGACTGTTCTAGTTAGTAGAACAATTTAATTTGAAAAGTGTTTAGGCATGCTAACACTTACAATCAAATTATGTAAAGTGATTTTAATAATTGTAGAAAATAAGGAGGTCAATAAAGTATACATTTTTAAGCGCAGTACTTCATATTACATCTTTATCTTACAATATAGATTTTCCAGCCAAGTCGGCCACCCACTCAGGTCACGCCAAGCTGTACGTATTAGCACTAACTAGTTTTGTTTCGTCGAGTGAGCTTCAGTCTCATTTTATGTTTATTTTATTTCTCTACTTTCTTTATTTTAAAATAATTGTATGGATGCCAATTGTTTTCAGATAGGACCACTAACGGATTTAAGATGGCAGCTGGGGGGCGCGCGGGGACAGGAAGGCAACAACATCGCGATCCACGTCACGCCGCCGGACGCCGAGGAAGATGACGACGAGTTCGTGCCCCCACTGCGCGTGCGCCGCAAACTCAGTACACCTCTCACCGCGCTGCCCGGGACTGCTAATGAGCTAGGGGGAATACCACGTATGATTATATATTTCTCTAGATTTAAGACGGAGGAGGAAATGCAAGAGTTCGTACTGCAGCTACGCGTGCGTTACAACTGCTACAAGTTCCCACTTACTACTTATTGTCCTATGTCCCCTAGGTGGGGCAGAGGGCTGCTTCAGTACTCCTCCATCTCGTTCTGTCTTGAGCAACGCGCTGTACTTCAGGCCAAGATAGCCCGATTGTCTTTATTTCCGCTGTTACCGACCGTCTCCAGGTCTGCTTTGGTCGGCCACGCTTCCTCTTGCCATTCCATGGCCTACCTTAGAATGTGAGTGGGATCTCTCCTAAGCGTGCGGCCGATCTACGTCCATTTGCAACGAGCTATTTGGTAATCGATTGGTGTTTCACTACAGAGCTGCCACAAGCGTTCATTAGAAATCTTATTAGGCTAACAGATAACTAATATCTGCCGAAGACAGCGATTTATAAAAACTTGGATCTGCAGGTTGTTGTCTTTGGTGACTTTCCACGTTTTGCACCCATATAGTAGGACTGTTTTCGCGTTGAACGGAATATTTTTAGGTTTACTCTACCAGTGAGTTTCCTAGACCGCCATATAGGGCGTAGTTGAGCGAAGGTGGCTCAAGCTTTAGCAACTCGCGATATGATACCCTCTTCAATTCCTTCACATTACGACACGACACTTCCAAGGTACGTGAACTACTGCACGCGCTGTATTTGTTCTTCTCCAAGCGTTAATGGCAGCAAATTTTTTCCCTGGGTCTTACGCGTGTTAATTTCAGTCAAACGATCCGCGCTTTGCGTTTTAGCTCATCCAGCATGGATTGCATATCACCCTGCTTGAGGCTAAGCAGACAGAGATCGTCAGCGTAGTCTAGGTCGTCCAGCTGGTCTGTTAATCCCCACTCTATACCTCATCGCTTGCTTTCTTTCATTTTATGCAGAACACCATCCAACACGATGAGGAACAGCAGAGGTGATAACAGACAGCCCTGTCTAACACCTGCGTGAGCTACCTTTGCTTTTAGAAGATCCCTGACTATCGGCGGGGCTCCCATTTCATTCAGACGAGACCAAATACTGGGCCAATGTAAAGTGTAGCTTTTTCGAAATTCACAAACGTGAAGTAAACCTCACGTTGCCATTCTGATGCTTCTTCAATTGTGATCCTTATGGTGTTAACGATTAGGGCAAAATGTTCACGTCGAAATAGAGGCTCAACTGGTTTCGATATTCTGCTCAGGATGATTTTGCAGAAAACTTTAGATGGCACAGAAAGCAATGCGATCCAGTTGCTGCACAGACTGAGATCTCCTTTTTTTTGGGACGTTTATCAGCACAGTTGTATTTGAGCATTTCGCTTGAGCTAGCTTGCAGTCGTCCTGTAGCGTTCGCACATTCCAGTATGCTATTCGTGTCAAGTCCTAATAAAGTAGTAGGAATACTAAGTACTAAGAATAAACTTAAATCAGATTTAAGGTAGTAGTTGGCAAGTAGTTTATCAGCAATTTATATTATAGTACGGAAGGGACGATGGAATAACAGTGTATGGAAATACTTAAAGCAAAAGAATTACAAAATGAGGGATATTTTTAGTTTAGTATTTTTAATTAAGTCATTACCCACCCAACGACATATTTTTTTTATAATATATTTGACAATCCAAGGTATAAGAAATTTTAATTAGAAAAATAATATTCCTAGACAAATAAAGAAGTACCTATCTAGGCCCACAAACTAATGCTAGGAAGCGCTTCAGTTGTCACGGTATTAAACTAATTTTCATTTCAATGAAACTTCTAACTAATAACGAAATTATAGGTCTGGGTCCATTTAGCGGAGCAAAGCTTAGAATTTATTTTATTGAAACTCTGGATAGAGTTCGATATTAAACTTCCGGAGAACGTTTAATACGAAAACCTTTGTTCTCTCAACTCTAAACTTTGTTCAAGCAGGCGTTAAAACTTAGCCAGATTCGTGGTCAGCTTCCGCGTTTTGGAAAGATCTAACGCAAACGATTTGACTGCAAGGGCGGATCCAGATTCATGGGGTCATGACCTAGGGCTGGGTCCGTCCGAACTCCGCTGCCACTTCACTCTAAATGGTGAAGTGGCAGCGCAGTCAGGAGATACCGCAGTCGACTTCTGACCTTATTTTAAATTGCGATATTTAGATGTATCTTAATATAAGATTTTTTTTATGTATAATGGCCACACTACCTGTTAGTGTACTGACAGCGGAAAGATCTTTCTCGACGTTACGAAAAATCAAATCATGGCTAAGAGCTTCATTGAAGAACGTCTAAACGGACTGGCACTTCTCCACGTCCATAAAAACGTACCCATTAAAGTAGATGAAGTGATAACGCGTTTCGGGAGAAGACGTAAAAAAAATTGATTTTGTTATTTAATTATAGGTATTTTTAAGTACAGTAAGTACTTACATACATTAATAAAATACGTACTTTACTACTTGTATCTTTGATTATAAAAATTAAATTATAACTTCTTGTGACTTAAGCAGGACTATGTAACCTGCTGGCACCAATGCTGGATCCGACCTTGTTTGACTGTCACTAAAGAGCGACTAATGGTCCACCGCAGTATCCTAGTAGGAAGGTTCCAATATAAAGTGTAAATGAATTCAATCCTTTTTGATCCATTAGTTAAACTCATAATATAATGAATAAAAAGTCAAAAATAAACTATTTTTTGCATCGTTTAAATTAGTTTTTCAAAGATGCTCATAGCTTTTTGGTAATCTGTTATTATTTGCTGAATCATAACAATTCTCAGCGTCTGGGATTCATTTATTATGTTGACTCTCTTTGTCATATCGATATTCAATATTTTTAATATCAAGCAAGGTCTGCTTGATTTTTTCCAAATGACCGTTTTTATTCTTTGTAAAGATTGAAGAATTTGATATTTACTGCGATATTTGAAAACTTTTAGTATGTCATTAAATCATATTTGATAAAGTTACATGTATATATAATTACGTAGCTTTAACAGATTAAAGTTTAAAACATCTATATTTTCTGTACCTATTTAGAATAATCCTAATTCTATCTCATGGCGACAAACAAAGCACCCATCTCTATAGCCCACTGAGTTGAACAACCCTTTTAGGGAAGTATCCTACAAATAAATTATTTGGGACGGTTAAGCGAAAGAAAATAGTATTGTATTTCACTTTGAGTAAAGTATTTAATACAAACCCCCTAGAAAATATTTGTTTTGGCGTTAAGAATGAAGTATCTGATATGACTTGTAGAAACTAGTAGATTCTACATACCCAATAACTTAGATGCTTATCTATAAAAAACTTTTTCGCTTATATCAGACATGCGGACATCGCCAGCTCGCTCGCTGTCGCCGCTGGACCGCACCAAGCGGCGCTTCAGCACGATGGTGTCCAGCGCTGCTGCCGCTGCCGTGTCCAGGCGACTGTCCGCCACCATCGGCTGGTGCCTCGCAACGCCCACACACGTCAAGCCGCAGATTGTGCGCCAGGGACGTGCGCTCTGCTTGCAGTACATCATGTCACAAATACGAAGGTCGTCCCTTTGTCAGAAAAAGGTACTTATTCGAAGAAGCAAATTAATATGCTTTTTTGTTATTTAAATGATTGAGAAGAACATTCTTTATGAAAGCCATATTACCGCTTGTTCAAAGACTTTTCTATAAAAAGCATCGCAATAGGTTAACCCTGTAAAATATTAAGCATATTGTTCCCTACATGTAGTACATAATTGATTTTGTTATTCATAATATTATGTGTATACCTACATATACATCATAGCTCGTACCTAGTGATGGGAAATTCCCGGGAACATTCTCCTAGTGAGAACATTGCTGTTAAGTTCTCGAGAATGTTCTTTTTGCAGAGAATTTAAAAATTGGAAGGGTATCATATTGTACGATGCATGCAGCGTACATTTTGCTTGTGTCAGCATCTTACGCGCACCGCGCCGCGACCTACTTAGTACCACATTATCATTCATCGCGTGTACTCACATCTATCAATAAATCATTTAAAACATTATCAAATCTTTTCTATCAACTAAAGGTGTGTGGTTTAGCAATAGACCGTACATCTTTATGGTCCTTCGAGCTACCGTGGCGGGACCAGATCGCGTGTGCTAGTGACAGTTTGTTTGCCACGTGTTGTGTTCTGCATACGGATTTCATCATCAGCAATCAGCCTGTGGACGAGCACTGGTCTACTGGAACGGGACGACTCCATAAGTATACCTGCCTGCAATCTGTAAGTCGTTTATATCATTTAGGTATTTCCTTCGTGGTAGCGAATCGGTTGGATTGGCCTCCCACCAGCGGGTCCCACCAGTCCGATTGAGAAGGCGCACATATCGCGAGGGAACTACACTGCTATCAGCTGCAGGTCAGTGTCTTACTGTTGTCTTACTTATCAATAATCATTATCAATTTTCATCATGGCTAGCAAAATAAACGATCTCATAGAGAATCAGAAACAAACAGCCGATGCTATAAAGCAGCTTCTTCGAAACTTTAAAAAAGATTCGGTAGAACGTAAACATTCCACCTATATCAAAAAACGTCTCGAAACTCTTGATGCATATTGGCAAGAGTTCCAAATAAACCATATTAAATTGTGCGAGTTTGATACCCGCGGCTATACTTATTTTTCCGAAAACTTTTATCAAAAAACAAAAAATCTTTACATCGAAGCGCGTAACACCATTCAAGCGTTCGAGGCTTCTATCACGGCGCAACCCGAAAAAATGGATCACTCGTCCGGAAACCCATCAACCAGCGAAACAGAAGTTTATGAAGATACAGCCGCTGATCAATCTCCACAAGAGCAGCAGACATCAGTAAACAGTAAGCAAGAGCAAATAATCATTAAAGAAAAGCCTTCAAGCAAATTTATTTCCCAGGGGAACGCAAGCAAATTAGAAGAAATGATGCGAAAGCAAAGAAGCAATTTCAAGGCTTTATCACGTGCTATCAATCAATTAGATTTAGAGATTATTTCTGAAAAGTGGGAATATGAAGATCTTCTAAAAACTATTCAATCAAGATGGTCCACCATCGACTCCTTACACTGGGAGATAGACAGTGAACTGTATGAAGAAGATGAGGAGTATGAGCAGCAGTATAACAAGTACGAGCTATTGTATAACAACATGAAAAAATCTATTATCAGCAAGATGTGGTCAACAAAACACAGAGAAGATTGTACCCCGAAATTGGACATCGGGATTTTTGCAGGAAATTATCATAAATGGGAATCTTTCAAAAATTTATTTTACGAAACTATACACAAAAATAAATCAATGTCAGGAGCACAAAAAATGCAGTTTTTAAAAAGTAAGCTGAAAGGAGAAGCCGAAAGACTTGTTCAACACCTAAACATCAGTTCAGATAATTACCAAATCTGTTGGGAAATCTTAAATCACCGGTACAGCAACACCAAACTAATCTTCACTTCTCATATCAACATCCTTTTATCAATTCATACTATGCAACATCAATCGGATACACATATAAAAAATCTGTTCGACACTACAAACGAAAGTCTAAACGCTATCAAAAACCTCGGTATTGATATCTCAACGTGGGATCCCTTAATCATTCATTTACTATCCCAAAAACTGGATTCTCAAACCCATGCTGAATATATCGAATCATTGGAAAATCCCAGGGAGTTACCTAAATTATCCGATTTCCTCAAATTTTTAGAAAACAAATATACATCTCTCGAAGCTTCTCGTCGCAAGCAATCCTCCCCTAAGTCTTCAACATCATCCACGGAGAAAGACGCTCCTAATCATACATATAATAAAAATCAAAATCAGAGAAAGCCAAATCATTATTATAACAAAAATAACAATCAATTAATTGAATCAAACAGGCCATTTTTGCGCAACAATTCTACTAAAAGTTTTGTAACAAGGTCACAAAACTGCCCACTTTGCAAAGACAACCACGGACTCTTCCACTGTAAATCATTTTTAGAATTAAACCCAGAAGCGAAACGTAATACAATTCAACGTTTAAGTTTGTGTAAAAATTGTCTTTACAATCATAAAGATAAGGCATGTTTTTCCGAAACAAAATGTCGAGTGTGCCAGGGTCGGCACAACACTTTGCTACACTACACTACTACTACTACACAGACGAAAACTTGTGCATCAAAAATCATACTTCTCATCAATGTGAAACAGTGTCAACTGCATGCCGAGACAAGTGGACAGAATTACACTTAAATAATTCTTACATTTATTTTTGTTGTGGACAATGCACCGCGCGAGTCATATGTGGAGATAAAATTACATCGGAACACCTCAGCAAGGCCGGAGTTATGACATTGAGCGATGGCTGCATCATCAAAACGGGCACATTTACCGTCTACTCTGGCAAAACGCTATCAAACTCTCTGAGAACCACAGTAGATGTCATGGATGTCGAAATACCACCCATCAACAACATCATCAACCTTTCGATTCCTGTTTCTACTATATCAGAGGAATCGAGTGAAGCGAGAGAGAAACACACCCTGCAAGACATCGGAGCAACGATCAACAATCTTAAATCATCAGAAACAAATATACTGGCTGACACTATCTCATATCACGATGTCCACCATTACACTGTCATATACTTGTTGGTGTGTATAGTGGCTCTAGCCGGTATCATTTACACCGCGCGTCGAATACGCAGACGCTGCGTGCCCTTGCAATCGGATCTCTCTCCTTCTGCATCTGTTCGGGCGGAGCCCAGCGTGCACTACGCTGTAGTTGAAGAACGGACAGCAGCAGCCGGCCCCTCCGACAGACAAAGAGACAGAGCTACATCGCCAGTGATACAAAAAACATTTGTGAAAGTGAAATGACATTTTTAAGTTTTTTATAACTACATTGTAAAATGAAATATCTTAAGGTCATCTTATCATTTATAATTCATATCATTAATCTCATCTCGCCCCCGGAGCATGTACGATGCATGCAGCGTACATTTTGCTTGTGTCAGCATCTTACGCGCACCGCGCCGCGACCTACTTAGTACCACATTATCATTCATCGCGTGTACTCACATCTATCAATAAATCATTTAAAACATTATCAAATCTTTTCTATCAACTAAAGGTGTGTGGTTTAGCAATAGACCGTACACATATAGCAGCAGTATTGAAAACATATAACTTTAAGTGATATTCTTTGCATTTTTAAACATCTTACGAAAATTACTTCAACAGAGGTTAAATTCTTCTTAGCGAGAATGTTCTTAGGGAATATTTCCGAGAATGTTCTCTTAAATTCTCATAAATTTCAGCTAAAGTAAGGGAAGTTATATAAAGGATTAAAAAAATTTGCCTGTTTAATAGATAAATATTTAACTGTAATTGATCAATGTAATCATTATCATAATACATCAATGTAGTAATAATACATTGATAAATACTCATAAACTACCGTTTATTTAACTAAACTCTTTTCAAACAGATAAGATTAAATTTTGAATGTTTGGTTCAGCTGCATCAAAAAAAACATCTATAAAAATTTCAACTGTCTAGCTGTAATGGTTCGTGAGATAGCGACTGACAGACAGACAGAGAAACAGACGGACGGTCTTAGTAATAGGGTCCCGTTTTTACCCTTTGGGTGCGGAAATCTAAAAATCGAAGATTTGAAACACCTGATGCAGAACCAAGTTAAAAAAATTTGCATAAATATTTGTTTACTAAAATCGATTATCATCTGATGTGGAAATCTAACATATCAGGTTAAAGTTGTTTAGCATAATATAATAACATAAGCTGGGAGTAACTCCATGTGGTGAAGGCGATATCAGTTTGGGCCTAATTTTTGATATCGTCTTGCCTCAACTGGCTAAACCTCTCATTTGCTGTTTAATCGTTTGGGATGAATGCACAATGGCCAACAAAAAGGCAGTGAAAGCTGTAGATAGAACGTTGCGAGACATTCGTCGAGATGACAGGCCAATAGACAATGTCACATTTTTGTTGTCGAGAGATTTTCGTCAAACCCTTCCAGTTTTATGTGGGGGTCTAAGGCAGACGAGATTAACTCTTTTCTGTGGCCTCAAATACAAAAGTTCAGATTGACAATTATATGAGAGCCCAGCTTGGCGGTATTAATTAGCCCAAGAGTTTTCAAGAATATTATTAAAAGTTGGGGAAGGTCTCTTTCTTGAAGAGAATGGTCAGGTGAATCTTCCCGTAATACTTGGCGAAGTTGTTTCGTCCGAAGAAGAACTTATAAGTTCAGTATTTGCGGACCTTCAGAGCATAACACACCAGGAAAATACCTGGTTATGTGAACGCGCCATATTGACACCAAAAAATAAACAATACACATTACACATCAATTAATGAAGAACTTATGAGGATAATTATTGGTAATTAAGTGGTTTATACATTTTTGGATAGTGTTATTGATCAGGACAACGTCACCAATTATCCAGTTGAGTTTCTTAATTCTCTTGCAGCAAATGGACTCTCGGCTCACAAAATAAGTCTTAAAGTCGGAGGGCAAATAATGCTGATGCGAAATTCGACTCCGCCGAAACTGTGTCACGGAACCCGATTTAGTGTCTCAGCACAATATGCCGAAGTTCAGCGGCTGAATTTCAGCCAAAGCATGCCTGCAATGTTATTTGTATTACTAGCAACACATAATGCCGAACTTCCGATGCTATTGCCTGAATCGGAACTTCAGACCCATACCCGTACCCACTTCCGCTCCCGCTCTCACTTCCGCTCCCGCTCCGGCTCCCGCTTCCGCTTCCGTCCCCTCTCCCGCTCCCATTCCCCGCAGACGCGCCAAAGACGCAGAGTAAATTCTCATATCGGCACATCACTACTGTCCGACGTTTCCACCGAACTTCAGCGGCTGAACATCAGCTTATTTAGTGTGTCATCCCCACCGAACTTTAGACACTGAACTTTAGCCGCTAAGCTTCGGCATAGTCTGCTGAGACACTTAAAGTCAATGCTTTGAAGCGAAATATAACTGTAGCTGAGATTCTCAATGTAAGTGGTGCCAGTGAAACTGACGGAATAAATACAGTTTCACTTTTCCAAATTTTGAAAAGGAAAATTGTTGGGATGAATGGTTATTCATCCCAACAATTTTCCTTTTGAAAATACACAGTTCCATGTGTTTACTTGCTTTGATATGACAATAAGTCACAGTGTCAGTCGCTTAAAGCCGCTGATGTCGATCTAAGGACTGGTTTTTCGCATGGCCAACTTTATGTGGCTTTCTCCAGGTTTAGTAACACTTCAGGTCTTTTTATATTGGCTCCCGAAGGAAAGACTCCCAACATAATTTATAAAGAATTAAAGTAATATTGACTTTTAACTTTCACTGCTACAAGTACTTTCTATCTTTCTCTCTCTCTCTCTCTCTCTTTCTCTCTCTCTCTCTCTCATTAGTTTGTATTTATATTATTACGCCGGAGTCATAAAGTCCACGCGAACGAAGTCGCGGGCATCAGCTAGTATTAAATAAGATTATTTTTATTTACGAAAACCAGGAATTTCATTTTAAAATTAAATGAAATTGCATTTTATTTTAAATTCTCGTTAATTCTCTTTGCTCCGAGAACATTCTGCAACTTTAAGAATTTTCTAGAACATTCACGTTTAGGAAACATTCTCGCACGGAGAATTTTCTCTCGACCCATCACTACTCGTACCTATTTATCGCTTACAACCCTTCCCGTTTTCCATCTTATCGTGGACATACTTTTACTAGGTTACTACTAGGTTAACGCCCTGCACGAAAGAAGCTTACGGGATCTAGACAAGCGTGGAAGTTTTCTATACTTGTTTATATGCTTGCCGAAGATGTGCATGAAAAGAATAACAACAAATGTTGACGCAAGAGGTTTGCAAAGATTGTAGCAAGTGGAGATCCATATTCATTGCCTAACCAATGGGAAAAAGGCGTGATAATATTAGAATGTAGAAATATAATTCTGAATTTGTTAATTTTATGCGGCAGCGTATCTACATTGTTTTGTAATTTGCAGCAAATAGTAATGAAACGCCTACAACGAATGTTAGAGACTGAATGTGGAGAAGAGGCTATAAGTAACAGTGAGACGGGAGTGCTGGCGGCGTTGAGGGCCCTGTGTGCTGCCCTGGAGCGCAAGCGGCCCGAAGCCTTCCGGCACGTAGCGCGACAGGCCACGCGAGCCCCGTCCGCCATGCTGCGCTCCGATACGGCTCTGGCCGAGCTGGCCTTGGCATTAGCACGCCGTATCACCAGAGAAAATATCACGTGGTCTAAGGTAATTCTTTTTTAACCAGAAGAAAGAGAAGAGTGTTAAAGTTTAATGTAGCTGTGTATCTGTCTGTGGTATCGCAGCTCCTAAACGAATGAACCGATTTTCGTTTAGTTATTTTTGTGTCATAGATAATTTTATCCCGAGTGTTCTCAACTATGTTTCATGAAAATCTGTTCAGCTGTTTGAAGATCATGAGCTCTTTTCTAGTTGATCAAGGCATCTGACTAACTTCCTTATATCCGATCGATTCGAAATTTGGTACAGTGTTACTTCAATGATATTGAAAGTATTTGTTAGTTTATAGAGTTTATTTTATATTTAAAACTTTTAATTTTCCTTTTTATACCATAGCAATATGATAACCGCCTCCAGACACTATTATGCTGCTATAAAAGCAAGTCCCAAATGATGATGAGCTAGGTTTGAAATTACCAAAACACCGAATAATTACCTACTTTTATTTTCAGAGTAAATTTCAAAACTTGAGAATTTAAGGTTTCACGCAACACTTCACATCAACGCCACTACTTGGAGTAGAGATATACCTATCGTTCTTAACTAATCAACCTCTCTTTCAGATCGCGGCAGTGTATTGCGTGTGTGGAGCTTTGGCCCGAGAAGCAGCGGAAGCTGTCGACGAAGAGCCGGCCCTTGAGCTGGTGGCGGCTCCAGCGGCGGCCATCGCAGATCTGCTGCACGAGGAGCCGGGCTCCTGGATCGCAGCTCATGGTGGATGGGTGAGTGTTGTTTATAAGACTTTACTTACTAGTCAGTGATGCCGAGATAATACTTTGGATTTCAAGAGCGTTCCAACTCTCATGGTGGATACGTGGGTATAGCGGTCAGGCCGGTCAGGTATCAATATATTAAATATACCTAAGTACTTACTTGGTAAATACAGCACAAAGCAAGACCTTTATCTAGGCTCGTTAAGCGTTAAGCCATCCGGGCTGTCATCATTAAATGATATGAATGTTTGCTTTTAGAAAAAACCAAAAAAAGGATTACAGGAAAGGGAGAATGAAGGATACTAGGTAGGAAATAGTAAATATAGTATAACTATAGTTAGTTGAAAAAAAACGGAATACAGAAAAAATGGAGAATAAAGGATACTAGATAGGTGATAGTGAATATAGTATAAGTATACTTTTACTAATTGAAAATCTGCGCTCGAGTACTTGATTACCGATATCACATAATATCCATCACTATGTCGTGGATATATATAGTCAATAACAAAAAGAAAGTAAAGTTTTTATATGATGTATCGGCTTTCCCACCAACCTAGGTAGTTTATTGTAGATAGAAGTAAAGTGGAACCAATAAATATATAAATACCTATAGGTATATTTATTTATTCCATCTGAAACACGTCTGATAAATATCTAAAGAGTTTTGTGCCATACTTACTGAGTAGTTATTTTATACACTAGCCAACTGGATTCTTTTGAAGACTACTACTACCTACCAAACTCAAACTTACTGATAAAATTTCTTCGTACAGAAAATACCTACAACTAAAAACTTTCACCTTATGTTATGTAAGTAGGTATACCTACTTTTTATAAAAAAATCGACATGTTTTGCGAAACTTATACCTTCCTACGACTCCTACGAGTACCTAATCGAATTAAAAAGGTCCTAGGTAACTAGCATGCTCTATGCTCAAGGGCAAAGATACTATTTTACAATTTCTACAATTAAGTTCCTGATTTCTAACATAAAATAAGGATCTTTGTTAGTTAAGAAACGTCTTTAATTAAAAAACTGAAAATTTACCGAAAAGAATTATATTCTTTCAAATATTCGCTTGACAGAGCAAGTGTTGTAAGTCCGCTCAATTTAGACCAAAAAACAGTAGTGAAGTTACATAAATTCCCAACAAGCTGAAAATTAGTATAATTGTTCAAAACATAATCTATATATATAAAAGAAGAAACTGAATGACTCACTGACTGACTGACTGACTGACTGACTGACATATCAACGCACAGCCCAAACCGGGAAACAAGGAACAAGGAACAGGGAACAGGGAGAGGGAGAGCCCTATAAGAACCATTCTCGACATAGACATAGACGTGGCTGACATAGATAGATAGATAGAGACTGAACGATCAACGCGCAGCTGAAACCGCAGGGTCTCTAAAGTTGGCACATAAGACTCCAAATTTGGCACATAGGTTTTTTATGAGGTCTAGGAGTACACTAAGAATGGATTTTTCAAAACTCACCCCCAAAGGGGGTCAAACGGGGGTTCAAAGTTTTAATGGAGTGACAAGATTAGTTAGACTATTTTATTCAAAACTTCACAGGACTACTCCTGACGGTAAATGAGTATGTATTTCAGGATTTTTCTAAATTCAACATTTAAGGGGGTGAAATGGGGGTCCGAAGTTTGTATTAAGAAACAAGATTAATTTAACCATTTTGAAGCGTTTCGTCGCTCTTTCTCAGTATAGCAAATGACGGGAACGGGAACGGGAAGGAAACGGGAGAGGGAGGTCGCCGGGTCTGCTAAGCCTTTAAATCCCTACGTTATAATAAAAAATGTTATATTATATAAGTATTCAAACATTTTAACATAATAATTCATATGTTATCACAATATTAATAGCGTAAAAACACAAATTAAAAATCTTCTACGCGGACGAAGTCGCGGGTTAAAGCTAGTTAAAAATAAAATTTGAAAGTTCACTATCATTCCCGTACCTGCAAAAAAATTTTACTCAAGCTCAAAGGTCAAAAAAATGAGATTTTCGTGATTTTCAGCAAACGGTAAGTTTTATCATAAAATTACCCCAGACAAAAATTTTAGGTCATAAAATTATCTTAAATATGTATCAATGCTTTTTTCTAAGAGCCACCGTTTCTGAGATATAACGATTCAAAAAGTTGTAAAAGTTGTAATCGTCATAATATGCATGAGTATGCCACGTTTATACATCTCTGGAGCTGTAATATATGTAAAAAATATTTTTCTATCCGTGATTGTAACTTACACTTAAAATAAAAAATACACATAATAAGTTTAACTACAAGAATATCAGGTAAAATTAAATCTGGTCCCTTATTTTGTACGCCAGTGTAACCTTGAGAAAACATTTACCTCCCGTTCGATTGCACGCATGGCTAGGCTCTTATACCTGCTTTAAGTCAGTGCGTCCAATAAATGAAATACCGTTAGTCTTGAGAGCCACTCTGTAGTGAAAACTCGTTTTAATTCTAAAAAATAATCGGTTTTGCAGGGCTCTATGAGCTCAATAGGCTTGAAGTTCCGAGGCTAGGCGAGCACGAGTTCTCTTAGCAACGACTCAAGCCTTTAAAAGAGATCGAGTCTTAAAACGAACGTGAGCTATTCTTGAAAGCTTACAAGGACTCGAGGTGTGATTTTAGATGAATTTTAGTTATCCTATATACAAGCAAACTTCTTTTAACTACTACTGTAATTAATCACATTTTATTTCTCAATGTTAGGTCGGTTATATAATGTAATTATAAAAAACATTGCTTGTAAACACACTCTACAATCATAACCCTTCCTCTTCGTAGTCTGGTAATAAGACTCGGGCGCAGAAAAAGGCTCGGGCGCAGAAAGAGTCTTGAGCTCTAATCTCACGCTCCGGGGCTCACTAAAGCTCGCAGTCGTCGAACCTTCCGTTAAAAGTCGAGCCCTGTAAACGACTCCGAGTCCTACGTAAAAGGACTAGGGGGATTCGAGTCTTGTACATCACTAGTTGTCTGTATTTTAAGCGTATGTAGATAAGTATAACTAATGTATGTATAGTTTAATTTTTTGTGTATGTCGGTAGTGACAATGAAGCAATTTATTTTTTACATTGTACGAAAAAATTATATATTTTCAAAAACTTCTTTAAATTTCAGGTCCTCAAAAATATTAGTTCTGGAGAATCAATTTTCGTATGATAATTATTTTGACAATGCTTTGAAACTAACAGTGGATAGAGCTATTATCATTTTTGTGCAAATATGCCTCATCATCATTTCAGCCGCATAACGTCCACTGCTGGACATAGGCCTCTCCCAAGGATTTCCAAAATGACCGATCTAGAGCGGCCTGCATCCAGCGCTTTTCAGCGACCTTCGTCAGGTCGTCAGACCACCTTGTGGGTGGGTGTCCTACGTGTCACTTGCCAGTACGTGGTCGCTCTTCGAGAACCTTTTTGCCCTATCGGCCATCGTTTCGTCGCGCTATGTGTCCCGTCCACTGCCACTTCAACGAACTAATCCGCTAAACATGCGTCACGTTAGCGATAAAAAAAATTACAGTTAAGTAACTGTGCCTCTCCGCCTACAAATTTCTTTATCAAAGACTGTAACGAATCCTTTTGTTTCAGAACGGGTTAATAGAAAGGCTGCGTGCCAGCGAACGTGACCAGCGGTCGGAGAAGAACCTGCAAGTGATGGTGTCTTTCTTCGCGCTGGCGTGCCTGGCCCTGCTGCTGCTGCGATGGGTCCTGCACTCGCACCCCGCCTATAACGATAGTCTTTGATTCCGTTTTTAGTATTTTTTGGCTTCACATTTAAAATCTTGAGAGATGTCTACCATGACTAAATCTTAATATTTATGCACTTCAAATAGGTATCTATTCCTATATTATACCTTACTGCTATATACCCAGCAGTGTGGGGACAAATCGTAAAATAATGCATTTCGTCATTCATGAATGCCTCTGGATTTCAAGAAAAAATCATTAATTTTTGATGTGATAATGTGTTTTTCACACAACTCCAAATACTTTTGCCTACCACCTACAATTTACATATAAAAATACCTTCCTATTTATGACACACCGAATTGTTTTTTTTGTACAAATTGCGACAATGCATGTACACTTTTGGAGATACGCTGGAACGACCCATTTAAGGTTTACGGCAAAAAGCCAAAGTTATTTATGATGCGTGTCTACTGAAATGAGTGGACAAAGTATGTTCCATTAGTCATATTAATAGTAGGTATCTAATTGTGTATATATTTTTGCCAGTCGTTTGTTTACATTTGTTTTCACGACTGATGTATTTGCGTACCAAGGTACAATCATAGAAAGGCAAATCCAGAAAGCACCGCTTCATGTCTCTGCGGATATTGCCAATTTACCTAAGTAAATAATTATATAGATTGCTTTTTTACATAGGTACTGGTAGGTATTAACAATCTAATATTAACATCTAAGCTTGTGATCGAGTGAATACATGAGAATTGAAGGTAACACACAAACGGTAGATAGGTACTTCGGTAAGTTAAGTACCTATCCATATAAAATTATATTGATGTGTGCCGACCATTTTATCAATATCTATTTCAACATCGGGTACTTAGGTAGCTACCTACTTAAGTATAGTCAACACACTCACTCGTGTCTCAAACAGCTCGTATATTCGCATTTACCTCGAGACTAGAATGAAATTGAATCCTGATCTACTTCGAAACTAAAATTAAAGTTAAGCGAACTTTATTCGCCCTTTCAACTTCTGAAAGACCATTAACTAAAGCAGGGGCGTAGCTAGGTAAAGAAAGGCCCAGATGTAAAAACACTGGGCCATAATAAAATCTTTACTAGAAGCAAGCATGCCCGTTTGCATCTAAAAGTCAAAAATCATTTAAGTATTTATCTTTGGATATTTGTATCACTTGATAATTGTAAATTTTTTTCTTTCTTTTTCTTAATAGGTAGTTGTTGACGTCAGATCATTTAATTACAAGTTTACTGCCGCCTCCAAAGCGCAAGTACAGAAGAAGCGGTAACAAACTGTACTGCAGCATTTTCTCCAAAAACACCAACCTTACAATTATACTGATATTAAAGTTAGATATATGGACTGAGAATACATTGTTATGTCATAAAGTCATAATTTGTGAATTAGGAATGATGTCAAATTTGAAATTAATGTCAATTTGTAAATAACGAGTAAGGACCGATTCTGGCAATTTATTATAAAAACGGACAAACTGTATTTTTTACGGTCACGGGGGGAAGGATTTAAGGAAAACTGTATTAGTTTTCCTTAAATCCTTCCCCCCGTGACAGTAAAAAATACAGTTTGTCCGTTTTAAACTTCAAATATTTTGGAGACTGTTAAGCCGCCACAAACGCAAGACTCTTCAAAAACGCTGTCTTTTACCGCACAATTTCAGCAAATAAACTTCTTACTTAAGTATAGCTGAAATTCTCGAATCCCACCTTCGGAATGTAAATAAAATAGATCAAAGCGGATCAAAAAACAGTACTTTTAGGGTGTATGGCAAAAGTAAAGACGTAGCACCTAGCCAGGTTTTGATTGCGCTTTGAATTATATCGTTTATTACATACTAGCTGTAACCCGGGACTTCGTCCGCGTAGAGGTCTAGCAAATGTTTCTAATGTGATTTTTGTTTGTTTTTTTACCGCTCCCTCTCCCGCTCCCACTCCCGCTCCCGCTCCCACTCCGCTCAAACACGACATGTTTCTCGCTTCAAAAATGTCTTAATTCATAAAAACTTGCAACCCTTATTTCTCCCCTATGGGGATGTTATTTTCAAAATCTAATGAATGCATTATTATTTTCTACTAACTACTAAAATAAATTAAATAAAACCCGTCTCTCACTTTAGAATTTACGAAGTTTCATACAAACTGGCAACCCTTATTTCACCTCCTTAGGGATGGAATTTCCAAAAATCCTTTCTTAGCGGACGTCTCCTAATCACAATCTGCCTATCTGCCAAATTTCATCTTAATTGGCTAATTCGTTTTCTAGATTTCGTGATGAGTGAGTGATTGATTTACGCTTTTATATAGGTATATAGATTTACATTCCGAAAGTGGGCGAATTATAATTATGTACTTAGTTCAATACAAGGTTGGTCGGTCATGGTCCGACGGCCGGGTTCTTTAACTGGGGGGCACCGTGTAGCCTCTTGGTAGCTACGCCTCTGACTGAACTGATTCCAATCCAAAATTGTACTTCTTAGAATTGGGTTTACTATATGTGTGTATACATACCTTTAATATAAGTATACATAACCGAGTGCGGTCTCTGGTTAAGTAGCTTGTAAAATTGTGAAATGTGAATATCTTGACCTTCCCTAGAAATCATCGAGGAAATAATACCTAAGTACAATACTTACACAATACCTAGTCAAGACGTCTAAATAAGTAAAGCATAATTTAAATATCATATTATATCCATGAAAGCATAGAAGAAAAGAAAATACTTAGGTATTTCATTTGAAAATCTACTGAAGTACTCGTAAGCAGCAGTACTAAGTAAATATTATAATTCGCATACCAAATGTTTTAATATACTTAAAAATAAGTATTAGTTACCTAATTAAGTAGTCGTGGTTGGGTTGATGAATTCTTCAAAATTTGTAGTAGATGCTGCCACCACTCACTGATTAGTGAGAAATAAAAGATTTGCTTCTTGATCACTGATTATAATTTAAATAAAATAATTACAGACTGGTTTCAAAATATAAAGTTGAGAACAAAATAATAGTTTAACTTAATTTGCTGAAGGCCCGGAGTAGAATGCTCTTGGAGTCGCAGCTCCTCGTATTTATATGAATTGATAAGAAAAAGGCATGACTAATTTGTATGTAGAAACCTGGTGAAATCACACATAGTGACATAGATTTCTAAGGAAACAATAAAATGTAAGATTACTGTCAACTTTGTTGCAGATTCGCTATGGTTATGAATAATTTAAAATAAATGAGATAAAAAGGACTATTAAGATAGCGAAGTCACATACCAATGAATGCAATAAAAAAGTAATAAAATATAGTTGCGTTAGAGAGAATACATAATTCCTCCCTCCTTAAGAGTAAAATTGGAGTGGAACGATAATTTTACTTACAATACAGTGATCAAAATGTTAGTAATGATTACAATGCTATTTACTATGTTAGTAATACAATCGTAATTTAATTCTATAAACCTTCACTGTTCACTTCCTAAAGTCTTTAATCGTCCTGTAGTTCACAATGTTCACTCGAAGTGTCCGTTCATTGATTTCACTAAAACATGGAGATACACTTATTCACTTGATACGCTCTTAACACTTTGTAACTTGCTGTCGTAAAGAATTCAAGGCATTAGACATTATGACTGATCTCTTGTGTATCCAAGTAAGATAAAGTGATAATGCCAACGTCAAGCATTCCATGCTCTTCTCGGCGATCTTCTGGATGTTTAGGATAGCATTAGACAGTGAAGCGTGCTTTACAATAGTAATAGAAGGTTTATATAATTTTAATATTAAATTTCTATCAAGTACAAAAGCATTCTTATTTCCCATTATTCTTTTACGGGTTGCATATTCCTGTCTAACATGGTGATTATATTATATCATTATTATGTTCCTACTGCCTTTCTATATAATGATTTTTTTTTTAACTAAAGAATATACTTTACTTAGACTAAGGATTATATATTGTTCTTAATTTAAGGTACATAATATAGCGATTTTATTCCTAATCTTCCATTTTTAGTTTTTGTTCCTTGCGTGGCTTATTCTATATTTCCTTACTCTAACATTTATTCATTTTAGAAGATAAAATAACATTATTTACAATTCCTTAATTATTTACAATTCTTTACTTCTGAAAAGCTATAATTATTTTTTCGTTAAGTAATCCATCCCTTTATTCAGTAATGTTGTAATTTTATTCGGTCTCTTAACATTCTTAAGAGGTACCGTAGTGTCTCGATCTTTAGTTACTATTGGAACCACATTCCTTTCAATATTTCCGGTGATTACCGCTGATTGATATCTAGGCTTATCTTTTGCTGCTCTTTTATTCACAATTTTTGTATAAATTGTGTCTCCTATTTGTAATTCTTTACTTGTGGATGCAGTTGGCTCTAATCTTTTCCTATTTTGCTTTTTAAATTCGAGAGTTTTATCTGTTATATATTTATATAAAACATTAGTTCTTTTATTATGATCCCGCATTAATTGTTGCATATACTGATGATTATAATTACAGTCAAATACGCTTCTTGAATCTGTATGTCCGAAAACTACTTCAAATGGAGTAAATCCAGTTACTGAATGAATAGTATTGTTATATGCTGAGATAGCATATGACATGTTATTTTCAGTGTTACCAAAAGAATCTTGAACTTTAATTATTCTGTAAATTTCTATTAGGGTACTGTGAAATCTTTCTATGATACCCATAGAGTTAGGATTATTCGGGGTACCAATATGTAGATCTACTTTATAAAAAAGTAATAATTCTTTTATTAAATGATTATTAAATTCCGAACCTGGGTCACAACTTATTTTAAAAGGTGTACCGAAATAAGAAAAATATTTTAATAAAGCTTTACTTACTTCTGGAGTTGATCGATTAGCTATTTCAAAAGCTTGCCCAAATTTACTAAATGCGTCTACAATTGTTAGATAAGTTATATTATCAATTTTGAATAAATCCATAAATATTTCCTCAAAAGGTTTATTCTGAGTTTGAGTTAATTCAATAAGGGGTTTTAAAGGTTTTCTTTCATATTTGGTTTTCTTACAAATATCGCATGAATTTATTATTGCACTAACAGTTTCTTTCATACCGGTCCAATAATAATTTCTTTTTAATCTATTCAAAGTCTCTCTTATTCCTCTATGGCATGTTTTTCCTTCATGGGTTTTTAAAACTAATTCCTTTTGTTCTTCTTCATTTTCAATAACCGTTACTCTTTTAGTACACTCTATTATTTGAATATTATTAGAGTCAAAGAGTTCCGAAATTACGTCATTAAAATATTGTTTTAAATTTTTTTGAATCGAAATAAATGAAATATTTTGTATGTGTATTTATATAGTCTTTCAAAAAGTTTTTGATTAATACGGAGTTTAGAGGGGTGAATACTTCTATAATTTTTCTTTTACTTTTAGATATATCTTTAATTTTTATTTCGTCTCTATACCAATGGTATACTAATATCTGATTAGGTTTAGTGTCTACTGCTTCATATAAAATAGGAATACTACTATTACGAACTTCCTCGTCATCATCAAAATCATTAAAATTATCTAGTGTCTCAACATCTGATGCAGTCATTGTGACTTGTGAAATATCGTCAGGTACATCTTGTACATTTTCATAAGTATTATCTGAAGTTGAAGGTGAAACATCTAAAGTGTTTATTTGGATCCTAGATAATGTGTCTGCATTCGTATTTTGCACTATTGTATTCGCAGACCCATTGACACACTTAACTAAGGCACAAGGCATGCGTACGCCATCGTAAAATTCTACAAAGTTTAATATATCTTCTCCACTTTCCAAAGTCGTAGGCACACTAATCTTTTGTTCCATTCTTGGTTTTAAAGTTATTGCAACAATGTTAGTTAACAAGGCATTATTCTGTTCGTCGAAATGAATTGGTATTTTCACTTTCGGTGTTATCAGACATCGATTTTTAATATCAATTTTTGCTTGGAGTTTTCTTAACAAGTCTATACCAAATAATCCGTCATAACAGTTATCAATATCGTAGACATAAAATTTATGCGATAGGTCAGTTTTGAATAATTTAAAAAGTGGTATATTTATTACTTCATTATGTTTACTAATCGCATGCGTACTTATGACGTCGAATGGCTCATAACTTTTATGGGTATTAAAATATTTCGTCGCGATTTTATTACAAATGAATGACCTTGTACTACCGGTGTCTAACAGTAATTTTGATTTTATTTCGGGAATGTTTATATATGGTAGTGAATTGTACTGGTCTTTTATTTCGTAAGATTCTAATTTGTCGGGTTTGTCTCCGAGGCTTGGACTTGAAAATTTGGCTGGGACTCTTGATTTTCCGTAGTTTCGCCCGTTCCTGATTGGTTAAAATAGTTAACATTACTTGTTCCAGGAGCATTATTTTGTCTAGAAGTACTTGGGTTTTGAAAATTATTATTATTTCCTGGTCTTTGATTTGCCGTAGATGGCGAAGTTCTAATAAACTGAGGTTTATTAAATTGAGGGTTGTTCCTATTAAATTGAGGGTTGTTTCTGTTAAATTGCGGATTATTTCTATTAAATTGAGGGTTATTCCTATTAAAAGGAGTGAAATTATTTTCAGCTTGGGGTCGTGAATCGTTACTGGAACGATAATTAAATGGGTTCCGTCTATCAAATTCATTAGATCGGAAGTTATTAAATCCAGGGTTTCTATTCTGATTTTGACCTCTAAGTCTGAAATTATTATGACTTTGAGATGATTGACCAGAATTTCTTGGTGAAGAGAAACCTCTCGCTCGAGAATTTTGCTCATTTCGGAGCGAATATTGTCTTTGGAAATTCATTTCTTCTAAGACTATTTGAAGAGCTTCTTCTAACGTTTTTGGTTCTTTTATCCGCACAATACGAAGGAGATATTGTGGTAAATTATATAGAAATACTTGTAACGCTGAGTGATTATATATATTTAGTTTTACTTGACGAGTAGACGTGTCATTATTTGCAATGATTTTTGAAAATAAATTACCTTTTACTGATTGAATCCTATTATAGAAATCTTGATAAGATTCATTATTTTTAATAGTTAATTGTTCTAGTTCGAGAACCAGACATCCTTCTGATTTTTGATCTCCAAAATGCTGTGTCAAGAAATCTTTTAATGTAGCCCATTCTACAGATGCGTAGTCATGTTCACTTATTAATGTCGCTGCTTTTCCCGTTAATTTACTCGTTATCTTTTGCATTATAAAATTATATTCATCCGGTTCTAATGCTCCAACAATAGAGAAAACATATTCACATTTTTTAATGAATAAATTTATCATTCGCGTGTTACCATCGAAATGGGGAATAACATCAATCAATTCTGTAATCATTAAACGCGCATTTCGCCGATGTAAAAATGGTATAGGCAAAGTCGTAGGAGGATAAGTTGCATCAAACGTAGGGGGAGGTGTCCGATCGTATCTATAACTATCCGCATTATCTCTGGTAACATTACCAGTTTCATCACGGTTTACATAACTAGCATATGAGGGATATACTCGGGGTTGTTCAGGATTTTCAGTTCCTCTTTCGGACCTTTCGACTAATGGGGGCATTTCCGGATTAGGTATTACTGATGGATTTTCTGATAAATTAGACGATGTAGGAGTATTAATCCACTGGGGATCTTGGACATTTAAATTGCTAGAAATCCGTTCTGCAATCTGTTCAGTTACTCGGTCAACCTCACGTCTAGCCGCTTCTCGCACTTGCCCTACAGCTTGTTGAGCTGCCTGACCTAGTTCTCTCTGAGCCAAATCAGCTAAGTAATTCATGTTTAAGTTGTTTAAGTAAAGATTTACAATATATGAATTTAAATATGATAAGTCACAGTGGCTGTTCTAATCCGTGGTTCTCCTCTAACGTAAACTAAGACGATTACTATACCAATTATTATATAATATACGGGACGAGGTGTGGAAAGATTACAACTTTTCAGAAGCTTCTTTTGTTTGAAACTAAATATAATATTAATAGCACGTCCGTTTGAATTGTAGATGACGGTATACGTATTTGTCATATGGTTTCCTAAAATACTATTTTGCAATTTTGTTCAGGTTTGCGTAACCACAAAAAAAAATATTTAAAATAATTGCGAAATACTGGCAATTTTGGTTAGGTTTGCCGGTTAACCAATTTAGAAGCAATTTTGTTCAGGTTTGCTAAACCAATCTAAATTTGTATTCGCAAAATAAAATCTTCGGGTGAATCCCGGTATATAAAATCTTCGGGTATATCCCGGTATACAAAATCTTCGGGTATATCCCGGTATACAAAATCTTCGGGTATATCCCGGTATTTAAATCGTTAGGCTGCGCAGCAATAATCAATTCCTCAGTATACTCAAATTTCACAATTTCAATACTTAAATCTATCTCGCGAGAATATAAAATACAATATAACAATACAAAAAAATAGACAAAGAAATATATAAAAAAAAAATCCTAATAGCACGCTTGTGTCTATGTAGGGGTAAATTTGTTAAGGAAGGGAAACGATGTGTCGTATATAGAACCTCCCGATTCTACTCCCGACGAAATTTCGTTCCTTGAAATTTTCTTGCTTGCAAAGTTCTCAACAAAATTGACGGGGTTCGTCCTCTTAATTCTTGAAAGAAAAGGCAACCGACCAGATCTTCCACTTACTTGAGGTTTGGTGTTACTTATCTGGAAACAGCTGCTGAGGATGATTTTCTTGCTTATCCCACCGCTGCCACCAATTAAGTAGTCGTGGTTGGGTTGATGAATTCTTCAAAATTTGTAGTAGATGCTGCCACCACTCACTGATTAGTGAGAAATAAAAGATTTGCTTCTTGATCACTGATTATAATTTAAATAAAATAATTACAGACTGGTTTCAAAATATAAAGTTGAGAACAAAATAATAGTTTAACTTAATTTGCTGAAGGCCCGGAGTAGAATGCTCTTGGAGTCGCAGCTCCTCGTATTTATATGAATTGATAAGAAAAAGGCATGACTAATTTGTATGTAGAAACCTGGTGAAATCACACATAGTGACATAGATTTCTAAGGAAACAATAAAATGTAAGATTACTGTCAACTTTGTTGCAGATTCGCTATGGTTATGAATAATTTAAAATAAATGAGATAAAAAGGACTATTAAGATAGCGAAGTCACATACCAATGAATGCAATAAAAAAGTAATAAAATATAGTTGCGTTAGAGAGAATACATAATTACCTACCTACAGTTTAATTTTAGTAAATATTTATTTTGATAATGCTTTTATCACAGAAAAATATTTATTGTATTACTAGCATATTTATTTTGATATACTTACATAATAACTATGTATGTGTTATTATAAGATCTATAGGAACCTAATAATAATGTTATTTAAAAGAGCAAATTGGGAATAAAGGAATTTGAAAATCTTGGCTTTTTATTTTATTAATTTAGGTAAACAATTTAATAAGTAAGTACTTATTTATTTTTAAATTCAATTTTTTCATTACTTACAATTATACAAGTTTCAGTTTACAATTGTGAACTGAAATCTAGGTAGTTTACAAAATGCACATAATGGCCCTGGTAGCGCGCTACATTTGCAGTTTTGATTCCTACAGGAAAAATGTGGGCAAAGCTTTTCATTAAGGGGATACCTGAATTTTCCGGGGTCCAGTGCTGCCACCATTTGAAATAAATCATTTGATAGGAAACGGAGACATCATTTAAAATTTTGTCTTGACCAGGCACTAGATAACCCTTTAAACTATTTTATGAACTACTCGGGGTTACTCAATTAAATAATACGTTAGTCGTACGATAGTGACGTCCTATTTCTATGTCAAACCAAATTAGACTTTATCATCATATCATCATACGTTAGCGCTCAATGTTGTGTTGGGCTCCTAATTTAAAGGAGCCCAATGTAATATGCATTAGTAAAGAACATTAAATTAAACATATAAAAACCTTATATTGTTTATTCGATCAGGCTCTTGCACTAATATGAATATTAAATCTGATAAACATTATTTTGAGACTCGACCACCGCGTCGGAAGGCTGATTCGTCACAGGAAAGAGGCGGCCAGAAACTCTGTGGTAGCTCTTTTCCAGATATGTTGACAAGCATTATTTCTATTAAAATTAACATATAACATTTTAATATATACTGTTATATAAAACACTTTACATTTAATACGATTTTCCACTATAAATTACGTAACACAACATTAATACACTATACTTATCTTTCTGATTCGGAGACTCTAAGCAGACTGACCCAAGAACTGATTTTGTGATTGTAAGAACACTTTTGATGGGAGGGGACTAGCAACACCTTCACACCATTACTCACTCATCAAAACAAAGTAAGGTGGGTGTACCATGGAAGGCCACTCTAACAAATAAACAGTTATTATTCGTTTATTTACTGGATAAATAAAACTAATAAATATTTAAGTGATACTTTGTTTTATTACGTAACATATAAACCACTTTTTTGAATTGCAGATTTAATCAATATTGATTGAACTTAAGTTTCATTGAACTCTTCCAAATGGCCTTGCTAGGAACAAGGCTCTTTAGAAGGCCATCATAATAAATCAGTCATTTATCACTAAAAGTTACTGAACAGCGATTAAATCTATAATAAAAAGAAGTGGTTTATATGTTACGTAATAAAACAAAGTATTACTTAAATATTTGTTAGTTTCATTTATACAATAAATAAACGAATAATAACTGTTTATTTGTTAGAGTGGCCTTCCATGGTACACCCACCTTATTTTAACGTCGTCGATTCCCGATATCAAAGAAGCGAGGGACCGTACTACCAAAATAGTAGCGCGAGCGATTCGCCGCCGCGTCTGTGATTTCCAGTTCGATGGATGTTTGTGTAAATAGAAGGAATTTGTCATCACATGGCAATAACTACGAAATTTTAATAATTGGCCTTCGAAGGAGCATGGCCTTCCATGGTCCACCCACCTTATAATTACTAACTAATTACCAAATAAATAAAAATATGGGGACAAATAACACTGATTGAGCTAGCCCCAAAGAAGTTCGAGACTGGTGGTATGGGATACTAACTCAACGATACTATATTTTTATAACTAATACATGTATAGATAAACATCTAAGACCCAGGACAATTTCAAAAAGGCCAATATCCAACTTGCCCTGACCGGGGATCGAACCTGGGACCTCTGGGTGGCGGACTAGCATGGTGACCACTACTCCACGGAGGTCGTTAGACTAAGCAAAAGTACATTTTATATTTTATAATTCATAAAAATGATTAATAGGATTAATAACATTTATTTATAAATACAATATATAATTACAACAACCATATTCTTATTAAATTCTCAGTTGACAGTATCAAATCAGGTTTTGAAAATACATTAATATATTTTATTTATAGATAATAAATAATTAATGATGAACTCTCTAAAAACCATAATTGAATTCTAATTACTTTTTCTTCTAATGTTCCATAGGTTAGATATGCCAGTAGATCCAGCACCCAACATTTGCTTGGCACTGTAACGCGGATACGCAGTAACGTCCTTCTTGCTTATCGCTTATAGAGCAAAAGCGTCACGTTCTTACTTTAAACGTAAACAAGGGTAACGTTTAAGTGAGAACGTGAAGCTTTTCTACGCACATACGCCAAAAGCGGACGTTTTTAGCAATAGTGCGTAGAAAAGCATCACGTATTTTACAGTATTGTGTATCTATCTACCTATCATTACCTTTATGGTAAGGGGGAATCTCCCACGTGTAGTAACTAGAGTAAGTAAGAAGTAAAACTACTTAGTAACTAACCGGCCAAGTGCGAGTCAATGGCCAAGGCCATTGTCTCGAATGACACATATCTCAATTATCTCAAATAAAAAAACACGTTTGTTGTATGGAAGCCCCCCTTATTTTATTTTAATTATTTATTTTTAAAGCGATTAAACAACTGAATATTCTGTGAACTTTTAACTTTGTGAAGTGTCTACGCGTTGCCGTTATAAATATCAAGCAAAAAAAACGGCAAAAAATCACGTTTTTTGTATGGTGGCCCTGGCCCCACTTAAATATTTATTTTATTCTGTTTTTAGTATTATTGTATTAAATTTGTGAAAATTTCAACTGTCACGGTTCATGAGATACAGCCTGGTGACAGACGGACGGACAGACGGACATCGAAGTCTTAATAATAGAGTCCGGTTTGTACCTTTTGGGTAGGGAAAGCTAAAAACAGAGGCTGTAAATAGTATTTTATAGAAATCTTTATGTATGTATCAAATAGGTATGTCCAGGGATGTCTTTGATAATTTTGTAGGTAGTCTTTGAACTCTCTTTGTATGAGCCTATTGACATTTGACAAGTTTATAAAGACTACAGCTACAAGTAGTTACTTCATTATTGGATTTGACAAATCTCACATCTCTGCTCAGAGATTTGAACCTTTATTTTATTATTGGAACGAAGTTCCTTACGGCAGGCTTGGAGGAGATAGGGATTTTGCTGCGCGACCGAACTGAAAAAAATGTGATAGTAAAACCGTAAGGATGACCTCGTTAAATAAAACCGTTAAATGAGACGTGCGCAGGCGCGACAGTCGTATACACAATTCTTTTGCAAATTGTGTCGATTCTACATTAGCCGAAGGAACTTCGTTCCTACCTGGTGTCCCACGACACCACATTTCTTTTTTTATATCGCCTATTCCCTAGATATCGATAGAGAACAAAGTCCCGGTAAAATTGGTAATACGGTCATTAACGATAAGGAACACAGATTATCGATATTTAAATTGATACCAATATAGTTTTTTTTTTAACTGGCAACAATGCTTTAAAACTACCGTAGGTTTGTCTATGCAGTGTCGGAAAGAAATAAAGAGTCGTGTAGAAATAACAACATACCTATTTATTATATTACCCTTATTACGTATGAAAAAATTTTACAAAAATAGACAAAAAAAATTGTTAAATATTTAATCAGAATCAAACGTTTACAATCAATTGTTAAATATTTATTTATCAAAAAGAAATCTAAAACGATGTATTGCTCATGAAAAAGAAAGAGAGATCCGACAATTGTATTTGTCACTGTCACTCGTCTTTATTCTCGTTTCTAATTGAGAGGTGTACTCGTATAAAATTATTTTATTTAGAATTGAGGCTAAAAAAATATTAAAAATAGTCTCATATGCAGATTTATTATTTATATAGTTATTAAAACACACTATACGCTAGCTCTCTTATACAAGTTAGTGTCCAAATAGTGACTGTTTATCAATCGAATGACGTTTACCTTTTGATGATCACAATGAAGAAACTAAATAAATTCTAATTTCAGATGTATATGAGAGCAACAATGAAGTATTCTTGTAACTGCAAATGAGCACTGAAGCAAAAAATAATATACGTTTAGTGTTTTGTTGGTGTAATATATTATAGCCGCAATGATGAAGAGTGCATTGCCAAAGGACAAACCTGGCAAGATGAGGATTAGAGCTTTTCCTGTAAGTTTATCTGGAGTACTGTCCTAATTATTAGCTATTCTGTTCAATTAACCTAACTTTGCATTCAAACAATATATTTTATTATTCATTCATTACCTACTTCCAACAGAAGTGACTTAGGTCATATTGTCAAACAGGCAGCATTGTTGTTGTAACAGGTACACATATTTTTAACAAGGTTTTCATTTCAGTTGCATTTTCTTGCAATAAATAACTATATAAAGCTCTCAAAGCCCTAATTTTAGGTATGTTTATATTTTACTGATACTGTTCCATTCTATTGCCCATAATATTTTTTCATAACATCAATGCTGTTTGGTCAAATACTTATGGCAAAAATATGGCAATCTTTCACATACCTACATTCAAAATTGGAAATAGTCAATTTTAGTTTGGAACAAAATGTAAGATGTCATAAATTTCTATATTTGACAAGTGTGTAAAATCAATCAAAAGCATAATATTGTTGTTATTTTTATATTATTGTTATTTAATGTTTTGTTACTTCTGTTTTTATTTTGTAAAATGTATGATTGAACTCAAAGCACAATAAAGTATTCAAAATGACTAGAAAATTCCAAGTGTGGAACTATTCTGAACCATATTACCAAATGTATCCAGACACATGGGTGAGTAATTGTACTAAACCATTTCACTAAAAATAAAAAGATAGGGAAACACTATCAAGTCTATATCTCTAACGGGGTAGACAGCACACTTAGTGTATGTACAAGAACAATAAATATGTATTTTGGATGATAAACTAGCAACTCCTCACTTGTGATTCATGTTTGTGGCCTAACGGGCATTAGACCCTAAATTCTGCTTTATGATGTGATAGTTAACAACTTTGTATCAGAGCGTCAGCTGTACTTTGGACTTTTTTAGAATAGGCATCATGCCTGAAAAATCTCATTGGCCTAGCAGTTAGATTAATCTGTTGTACACATATTTTTTTCTTTTTCAAGACTAACAGAAAGTTACTAAGATACAGCGCATTGAAACATCACTTCTTAAAATTTATGCAGTGGCAATGTCCCAAAACCTCCACTACCAACATAGACACTCTTTGTGAATTTTTATTTCTTTGACCAATCTCAAAATATGTGTCCATTACTTTTGGATAATCTGATGGACTAAATAGAATAATATTTTTCTGACCTTGTGTTATCATAGCATATCACCTTTATTCTATTTATAGATGACTATGGATGAGAAGTATGTGGAGAGTATATGGAGCTTACTAAAGAACGCTATACAGGAGATACAAAAGAAAAACAACTCCGGGCTTTCTTTTGAAGAACTATATCGTAATGCTTACACTATGGTCCTCCACAAACATGGAGAGAGATTGTACACAGGTTTGAAGGAAGTTGTCACTAATCACCTTGAAACTAAGGTAAACAATTTTTTGCTTACTTTATAATTTACTATAACAGTAATAACACCTGATAGTCCTGGGTTTGATTCCTTACTTGGGCAAATGCTTGTTACTCATTAGCGTGTGTTGTACAGTCTCTGTTTATGGTTCTATTGGACATGCAATAATGCATAATGAAGTTAAGTGTTTTCCATTTACTATTTATGAAACCCCATAGATTTATTATCACTAACAATTACCTAAAGTATAGGAATGAGAGTAAATTAAGCTTAAGAAATGATCATTCTTTTCTAAGAAAATTGTGATTGTTTTGATTAATATTAATTGCAGTCTATTAAAAAATATCTATATTAGGGCTTAAAAATATTAATGATGTACTTAATTTATTAAGCAAATAACTAATCTCTTTTTTTTTGAATGCTTTAAGCTCAACTCTAGAAGGAAACACATTCCATGTCCACATGTTATATGCAAGCTTCCATCCTTCTATTGTGTTTTGGAAAGTGTAAAATGTCTGTGACCAATTTCTGATCTTTAACACATGTCCGCATGTTGTATGCAAGGTTACATCCTTCTATTGTGTTTGGGAAAGCTTTAAATGTCTGTGACAAATTTCTGATCTTTAACACATGTCCGCATGTTATATGCAAGCTTCCATCCTTCTATTATGTTTTGGAAAGTGTAAAATGTCTGTGACCAATTTCTGATCTTTAACACATGTCCGCATGTTGTATGCAAGGTTACATCCTTCTTTTGTGTTTGGGAAAGCTTAAAATGTCTGTGACCAATTTCTGATCTCTAACACATTCCATGTCCACATGTTGTATGCAAGGTTCCATCCATATTATTGTGTTTGGCAAATCAACTATAAATTTGCTAATGATTTTATAATATTTACATGAGTATCATATGAACAAGAAAAGCAGTAGATAATGTTTGTAACTTTTAGGTCAGAAAAGATGTAATTCACTCTTTAAACAATGGATTCCTTCAAACTCTGAACAATGCTTGGACTGATCATCAAACTAGTATGGTCATGATACGTGACATACTTATGTATATGGACAGGGTATATGTACAACAGAATGAAGTGGACAATGTTTACAATCTGGGGCTCATCATTTTCAGAGATCAGGTAATTACGATCACCTAATATTGGGTCAATCAGCCTCATTTTAAAAAGAGGTCATAAATGTCTGTGTAAAAGGAGGCTGAGCGACACAACACTTGACTTGGTTTATCTACTTTCTAATTTCACTTGCTGATTGTTCAAACTTACATGTTTTGAAAATTTAATTCGAGTACAAATATTGAACTGTATTGAAACTGAAACATAGCCCATCAGGCTGGGTAGGGACCAATACTGAACTGGGTTTCTTTCGCTGAAATCTTCCCAGCAGTGGTCTTTCCGAAACGCCAGTAGTTTTTAGCTTTTGCACTAAAATAATATTTAATCAAAAATGAACTACAATTAGAGATAAATTTATCCTACAATGAATAAAAACGTTTGACTTTTGACTTAAGAATATCTGAGTCGACATTTTCAAATAAATACAATTATATTTAATTTATTGTTTTAACAGGTTGTTCGCTATGGTTCAATTCGTGACCACCTACGACAAACGCTACTGGAGATGGTGGCCCGCGAGCGGCGGGGCGAGGTGGTCGACAGGCTGGCCATTCGCAATGCCTGCCAGATGCTCATGGTGCTGGGGATCAATTCCCGGGCTGTGTACGAGGAAGACTTCGAGACGCCTTTCTTGCATCAGTCTGCCGAGTTTTATAGGGTGAGTTGCAAGGTCTCTTTAACCTTTGCCAAGTATTTTGATATAGATACAGAGATAAATTATCACGTCTTTATGCCTGGAGACAGATCCCATGGCATAAGACCCAAACGCCAAGTTTATTGTAATGGTGGACTTTAAGGGTTGGATCTCACTTGTTAGCTTGGAGCAGCACTTTTCTATGCTGCTATCCTTTTCTGTCGCTCAGAACCGTCATTAGCTTGAGCGAGAGAGAACGACGGATAGCGTTCCGTCACTCTCTCTCGCTCTGGCAAATGACGGTTCTGAGCGATAAAAATGGATAACATCATAGAAAAGTGCTGCTCCGTGCTGACAAGTGAGATATAACCCTAAGATAGAAAAAGGAATCAAAATAGTGATGGGTTGCTAGACTTACTAGCCGCATTGCTTATGAACATGATTTAGATCTCACCTGTTCCCTGGATCGGCTTTTACGATCCACGCGGAAAGAGAAGCAGCTTGTACATTCTAAGATTCTTCATTTCGGAAAAAAAATATTTGTGCATGTTTAAAGCATCATCTGCTTTGCTGTACCAGTCTACATCTGTCCAAAGCTTATCTGATCAGAGTAACATTAGCTACAATTTTATTGAAAAAAAAAACTTACAATCATATGTAGCTCAATATTAGGCGGCAATAAACACATCTACTGGACTTATCTGAAATGAGTTATGGGTCTGTATATTAATGGGTGGTTCAGCCTTATATTTAAAAGAAGTTATCACTTATCTATCACAAAGAATGTAACTTCCTTTTAAATCCTTGTAGTTGGCTTATTTTTTGTCATTTGAGTGTTTATAATAACATGTGGAAAAAATGTTGCAGATGGAATCTCAGAAGTTCCTAGCAGAGAACAGCGCCGCGGTATACATCCAGCGCGTAGAGGCGCGCATCAGCGAGGAAGCGGAGCGCGCCCGGCACTACCTCGACGAGACCACGGAGCCGCGCGTCGTGGCCGTGCTCGAGCACGAGCTCATCGAGCAGCATATGAAGACCATCGTCGAGGTGTGTATGTCGCTGTTGGACTGTAACCTGCTGATTAGCAAAACTGCTAGCAGTTTCGCAATACAGCTAGGTTTTGTAAAACAGCTGATCATCGTTGAGTTGGATTGTCAATTTGTTATGTTCAACAGACTGAAGATTTGGTCATGATGAAATAATAAAAATAAGGCTCTACTTTAACACCAGAAACCTACCATCATAAGTTTTGTATTACTTTTTGTGATGACGTATCGCAGCGTCAAAATATATTCGTTTTTAATCAGTGAAGGTTTTTATAGGGTTTTTAGGCATTCAAGGTGCATGTTTGTATTAATTCAATGATGGTTATCAAATAAACGGGACACCAAAAATCAGAATAAACATTGGAGTCTGGTCCAATAAGCTTCTGGTATTGGACAATTTTGACGAAGCAAAATAACCTGTCGACTTATGATGGTGAATGGCAACAGTCAATTGGACCAGACATCACTGTGCTGTCATCTGGTGTCCTATTTTTGAAAACTCATAATAAGTAAACAATCTGGTCCTCTCAATAACTGGCCGGTTGACTGGGAGAAATCCCTATAAGGGATAAGTCCGCCGTCGTATGTTTACTTTTCTGATTTGTATTTGTGTTCTTTCTTATATGTATATAATCTTATACTTTAAACTAGCAAATTCTTGTATAATCACGAAATCTCGAAAACTACTAAGCCAACGAAGATGAAATTTGGCAGGAAGGTAGATTATGACTAGGAGACGTCCGCTAAGAAATTATTTTTGGAAATTTTATCCCTAAGGGGTCGAAATAGGTGTTGCCAATTTGTATGAAACTTTGTAATTTTTAAAGTGAGACACATGAAATTTTTAATTTATTTTAGTAGTTATTAGAAAATAATAATACATTTATTAGATTTTGAAAATGACGTCCCTATAGGGGTGAAATAGGGTTTGCAAGTTTGTATGAATCTCCGTCATTTTTGAAGCGAGACACATGACATTTTCGAATTAGTGAAAAATAATTATCCATTAATTGTATTTTAAAAATAGCATCCTCGGAGATGCATTAGGGGTTGCAATTATGAAACTTTAATTTTTTTTAAATGAGTGCCAAAATTTACGAAGTTTCACAAATTGAGATAAATAGATCTATCGCTCTCTTTTGCAAATGACGGTAATAGGAATGAGAACAGGAACGGGATTTAAAACAAAATTAATCACGTTAAAAACCCATTTCTGACTGCTACGCGGGTTAAAGCTAGTTTAAATATATAATGAAGATTTAGGAAACTGCTCCTAAGATTTTGATGAAACTTGGTATTTAGGGAGTGATGAGGCTAAAAGATTGATTTTCATGAAAAAAGTAACCAAACAAAGCACGGTCACCCAGCTAGTAAAGCTATATAAACAAACAAACAAAACCCTCAATAAAGTGTCACATGTTTAAAGTGCTGTGCATTTATTCACGAATATACCCCAGAGGGATATATTCCCTCCGGGGTCCAGTGTAGGGTCCAGTGTCCAAACGTCCAATAGTCAAAATGTCAAAAGGCCAAGACGTTTAATAGTCAAATTGTCCAATTGCCAAAACGAGTAACTGTCTAAATGGTACATGGTCATAATGTGCAGTTAACAAAACGCCCAAGTGGAAAGAACTTCAGTGGTGTTGTCGAATATTGTCGAATTGCCAAAACTACTAATGAGCGTTTTTCCAAGAAACATACCCAAAGATGTCAGTACTGATTTTACGGTCTACGGCAGTCTTTCCCAAAGTGGGCGATAACGCCCCCTTGTGGGCGCTGGAGGCTTTAAGGGGGCGGTAACGGGCCCAGAATAAAGTTGGGGGGCGCTGACTGATGTGATTTAAGCAATGAGTGATTTATAACTTCAGCTATTTCATATTTTAAAATTCACTGAAATTAAAATCCTCTTACTACACAACATCCATTTATTAGTTCATATTTATATCCTTTTTTATTGTACAAATATAAACTAAAAATGTAATGCGTTCACAACGTTATTTATATC
The DNA here is from genome assembly GCA_943193695.1 of Acrobasis suavella. Lineage (NCBI taxonomy): Eukaryota > Metazoa > Arthropoda > Insecta > Lepidoptera > Pyralidae > Acrobasis > Acrobasis suavella. The sequence continues at coordinate 14,887,675 of OW971929.1, forward strand.
GTTAAAGGAATCAAACACTGAAAAAATTTCGTGTTTTAAAGTTTCGCAGGTGAGGTCCCCACTTCCGATACTCTTTATTATTGTAAACTTGTATTATTATTGCTATTTTTTTTTTATAAAAGATTCTCTAATGTACTGGTGTATGTATTAATATTGCTCTTTCGTTTAGAATGTAGGTTGAATTAAACTACAGGCAAGACAAATATGTGATTCAGGTTTTTATGGTGAAAAAATTGGGGGCGCTACAAAATAACAGATTTTTAAAGTGGACGTCTGACAAAATAAGTTTGGGAACCTCTGGTCTACGTTTTACTCTTTCCGTGGCTTATTTCAACCAATGAGATTCAAAAAGTCAATAAAATGTTCTAGACAGACCATAAATAAAACTGCAGGCTTCAAATTGTATAAATTTATTTATAAGTAAGCAAAACATTAACCCTCTTATTCATAAAAAATTACAAAGTTTGACAAAACCTATTTTAGCTAAAATATGTTTTGTCCTTTTTACTTCTTTCAATATATGACTTTGCAAGAGTGAGACCAAACATATTTTAACTAAAACAGGTTTAGCAACCGTTTGTATTTTTTTTATGAATAAGGGGGTAAGTATATATCTATCTCTAGTTTGGTTTGGACAATGCAGGCTTGAATCACTTGGTTGTCTGTAAGAGAGATGATTCCTTGCTTCGGAAGGCACGTTAAGCCGTGGGTCCCAATCATGATCCTCCTATCGGTCTGGTTCCCCTGTATAAAGGGTTGTGGAGGACAGACGACAGTCGCTACCATTGTAATAACCAGACCCGTTAAATCTGGGATCATGATCGAAAGCGTAGCCTTGGCTCTGAAGCTGTACAGCTGAAGATGCAACCGGGATTGACGTTTTGACTATTGGACGTTCCTAGCATCTGGATATATTGACCTGTTGGACATTATAACACATGTACTCAATGGCAATTAATCCTTCTAGCATCTGGACATATTGACCATTTGGACATTAAGACATAATGTACTATATGACTTTTGGTTTTTCTTGCATCTAGATTTATTGACTCCTTGGACATCCAGTCACCCGGTCTAACATACCCCAGAGGGAAATATATTGAACCCTTTTTCAGATGGAGAACTCTGGCGTGGTTCACATGCTGATGCACACGCGCACTGGCGAGCTGGCGTGCGTGTACAAGCTGCTGTCGCGCGTGACCGATGGGCTGCGCACGGTGGCCGACGCTGTGTCGTCGCACCTGCGCGAGCAGGGCCGCGCCCTCGTCACCGACCACCACAACAACACCAACGCCATCACCTACGTGCAGGTGAGCCAACGTCTAAGCCAGTCTTTGCATTGCGTGCGTGTACAAGCTGCTGTCGCGCGTGCCCGACGGGCTGCGTACGGTGGCCGACGCCGTGTCGACGCTCGATCACTCGTAATTTTGACTTTTGTGGAGTGTCAAAGAAACCTTTGAAGGAGAATCCGTTCCGATTCAAGCTGCTTTTTTATTCATGGTGAAATTTTTAGAAAACTATAGATATATTTTCTAAGTTCTGCGTAAAAAAATACTGTTTTTAGCTGACACGATGATTAAAAAAATACGGCCGAATGGTTTTTTACGCGAGCAGTGAGTTGGAAAAATACAAGTTTTGTGTTTCGGTGAGTCCTTAAATGAAAAATAGCCCTCCAGGGCCGCGCGCTCCTCACCGACCACCACAACACCAACGCCATCACCTACGTCCAGGTGAGCCAACATCCAAGCCAGTCTAGCCAAGGACGATATGCTTGGGTCACACCACAGGATTAATATATACCATTTTTCATTTATTCTTGCCGACGTTTCATCTGGGTTGCACCAAACGTGTTCTCAGCCTGAGTCAGTCTGAGACCACGTTCGGTGCAACCGTTAATAAGAAAGGAATGTTCTTTACACATTCTTTTATCGTTCAAGCTATAAAATTATGGACGAATTTAACCAGTCGGTGTCGGGAAGGCTAAAACCCTCTTTTCATTAAAGAAACAGGTGGCACACTTTCTTCAAAAACTATATATAGATAGATATTTATGTAGGATTTTTTTATCATAGTATAAATTACTTAATAGTGTATATTATTTTTCATCTCATCTACTCAAAAAACGATGTATTCATCCCAAAACATTTGGAGCTAAAGTTACTGATTATTCTCTCGGGACTAAAACGTGAAAAAGAAAATCTCTAGGGATTAAAATCAAATTGAAAACTGAACACGAGTGTAATCTATGTAGAAATAAATGGCACAGACGTTTTTTTTTAATTTGGAATACATATCGTCGTCAACATGAATGAATGTAGGTAAATATTTTTATGTTCTTCGCTTCGGAAAGAGAAATAAGAATAATTAGAAAAGCGCGATTTCTCTCTTTGATTCAAGTAATAGTACAGACGTTTTAAGTTATTTGTATTGACATGTTTACGAGTTGATAAGTGGTCACAGCACAGTTATCAACTCGTAAACGAAACGTTAACGTATCAACTCGAGCAGCAGTATTTTTTATATGAAACTCCCTACTGCAACGCACACTTTTCGGATTCGTAACGTGAACGCCTCGCCTCGGGACCAGCTCACGAACCGCTTTGCTGGTCGGTCAACTAGCGGTCCCCGCGCTTGCGGCTCGCCGTCCGCCTCTCCGTATGCGAGCAGACGTTTCTCCGTTCCATGCGCTACAGTTTACGTTTGGATTCAAAATGATCTAGTGCCGGCCAGACCAGAGGCCGGCAAGTGGGTAGCGCGGCGTCGCTCAGCCGTAGTCGAGTTGGCGTCTTTCCGTTCTATACAAGGTCAGAACGCAGGCGGTTGAATCTAAACGAGTATAGATCTAAAACCACTTTTTTACTAATGCCTTATAATCTATACAAGGTTAGTACGCAAATACTCGCGTATACTTCGTAGTGACCTAACTCATTAGCTTGCTCTATAATATTTAATGCCAGTACGCATATGGACTAATCATGTATAGATCGGAGTAAGCGCCCTAAACTTTAGATTACGAATTATACGCGAGCAGTTGTATGCTCGCCATTTTGATTTATTGTCCTCTCTTTCACGCACGGTAATTCATATTGGGGCCTCTTCGAGTATTCTAAACATTGCACCATCTTTCGGCACGTGCTATTGTTTCGATTAGTTGTTTTTATTGTTTCTGCAAAATTAATTATAAGAAAGTGGTCAATACAATTGAATAATTAATTCAAACGTGAAAAATGGTTACTAAGGACAGTTTAGAAGAGTTTTTACTGAGTAAATGTGGTGAATATAAAGAGGAACTGATTGAATTCGAATCTTCGGAAAACTTTTAATTGATAATCAAGTGTAAGATGGGATATTCGACTAGAGAAGAAGAAATGGGAGATCATAATGAAGATTACGTTGGATTTTGTAAAGCATTCACTAAACATCAGAACAGCTACCGCTCAATTCACCTGCTCAATTTAATATTTAGCAATACTGATGATTCCGTTTTTTCTGACACTTGCAATGACGCACTTGCTGCAATTAAAGAAATAACAAGAATTTTTGAAAACCATCTAATATCGTCTAATTTAAAAGCAATTAATATGTTTATTAATTCTCTTAAAAATGTGGCTACGGACCAACAAGCTCAAAATTTAATATTCAAAAACTAAATAAGCACATTTTATTAAATGAAAATATCATTTAATAGCCATATTTATTTATTTAATCCTATTAGTAAAGTTCTACTAATAAAGTTCATAGACTATTTCATTTATGAATTACATATTTCACTAAACTATATAAAATATAAAAGATAATCTCTTCTGATTCTTCTTGTGTTTTTGTAACTTGCTCTTCTTCTTGTCAAGCGAAACTTAAGTGATTAAGTGATATATGGTCTGGAACCGAGACGCACGTATTCACGTTATGAATTATACACTGGCAGTACGCAAAATTCGTGTATACTTTGTAATCACAGATTTAAAAATTACATTACAAAATATACTCGATCAGTTTACTATGGCTGCGTTCTGGCCCTGTATAGAACGGAAAGACGCGTCGAGTTGACCGCGAGTCGACGTACCGAAGCTGGGGCATTACTCCATAATGTTTTCGACGGGAGTCGTCCGTTAGACGGGCACTTCAAGGCAATCCATAACACATTCGCGATGACATCGGTCCGTCACTTTAGTGTGGACTAAAGACGGACTAAACGACTTTGACAGAAAAACAGCCCAAACGGTACTCGATAAGAGTAAAAATGTCTACTTGACAGCACGTGAGCCGGCCGAAAATGCCCCCCGTCCCACCCCGCATCATCACCCCGCCACTGTTAACTCTTTTAGTAACGGACCTCGTCGCAGCGAGACTGCTTTGGGCTCTTATTGGCTAGTTTGATCGGAGGTCCTATATATCTATAGATAGGTACCTAGCTAGTCGGCTCATCCATCTTGTAGGTCAGCCGCCATTTAACTTGTTTTGTTTTTAAACATAATACATTAATTAAATTAAAAATTATATACATACTCTACTAATATATAAAAGTTAGTATCCCATAACACAAGTTTAAACTTACTTTGGGGCTAGCTCAATCAGTGTGATTTGTCGCTATATAATTATTTACAATTTACATTATCTAAGTGGTAGATTCGTCAGTCAGGACAATTATAATAGTACCTACTTAAATGATTGTACTTATTTCGCAATATCGCGATTACTGCTCATTGAGGCACTACTTGAGAAAAAGAACGCAAGGAGGATTCAGTCGGCGTCTCAAAGTAGAATCTGAGAAGCTTCACTTTATGCCCCCTCAACGGAACTTAGGACCTAACCTAACCTAAAAGTAAGCCCCGGAATTCTAAGAGGTGGCGAAGGTAGGTAAGTAATTTGTGAATTTTGTTTGTTTTTTGAAAAAAAATGTCCGTGTATGTAAGCATAGTTTGATACCTAAACTGTCTTGTAAAATTATGTACCTATTTTTACAGATATCAATTATTGTTTTTGCATTTTATGCAAGCCAGGAGGATTTGGATGTGTGGAGTTGGAGTGCAGTGCATGCACGCTATGGCGAAGAGAGCCATGCTTTTATTTGGCAATAAAGCATCATCATCATCATGAATCATCCGGCAAACTATCTCTGGGTATGTAATCGCTACACTTTGTAATGTATCACTAGTCACTACCTACTGAATTTCTTTTTAACATACCTACCTATGTAGGTAGTATAAGTATGTACTTATACAGCATTTTTACATGACTTACAGGAAATTCAGTGTATACTCAAGTGGTGCGGCTGTGGACCAGATATTCACATTAATAAAATCCAAAAAATGTCCTGCCATACAACAAACTTTGAACTTCCTAATGAGACGAATGGCCACCTACTTTCAGCTCAAGAGCTCCATTATAAACAAAATTTGACTGAAATAATTTACAATTGCTTGCGCAGGTTAGTACTGTCTTTTTTCTGGATGTAAAGTTGGGCCGAATGTCAAAAATATATGTACATGTAAATTGATGAATATACATGTACTGTTTATAAGATGTAAAGTTGTAAACATACCTCAAGATAATTAAAAATACTTCGAATCACATTTTCCACCTATTCTCCACCATAAGGCTAAAAGCAAGTGGCCTTTGGCTCTTATGGCTCTATGCTATGTCGATAATGTGCAGAGCTGTAAAAGCCGTGAAATGTGACAGTGTATTTTCACCTAACATCCATTGTTGCATCAGTTACTCTGGTAGCGGGATTGCAACATGGTAGTATTATTGCTTATTATTGTCAGTTGAATTTTGTACTTTATAATAAGTGTTCTTCAATAGACTTTACTCTCTTAACAGTACATTCTGATATAATGGTATAACATTATTTCAGCTATTCAAGAAGAGCCACAGGGATGGATGACAGATTTCAATTTTATCAAAATGATACACATATTATACATGTTACTATGCCTGGCACGAAGATCTTACTACCTCATTTTTCTACAAGAAGGTATAGATAACAGAATGATCAGGCAGAAGAGCAACAACCAACCAGGATTTGTGGGCATCTGACTGATATCATTCATGCAGTGATTTAATATTTTTGATTATGTTGTGCCTCTTTTATTAAGTACCTGGTTTTTACCATTAATAATTAAATAAAACAATAGATGTTTAAAAAAAAGTTTTGTTTTTCATTCATCAAAGAAGCTACTTCAACATCAATGTGCATTTTGTTCATGATTATTTATTTCTCTGCTAGGGTTTAGACTAATCCTAATTATGATATTATATAAATGTGAAAGTGAGTTTGTATATTTGTTTGTTTGTTGCCACTTCACACTTTAACCACTGAACCTATTTAGATCAAATTAGATATGGATATAGTTTGAGACAAGGACAAAAAGAATAGTTTTTATCCTGAAATTCCAATTAAGAGCTAAGCCCACGAGCACTACTAGTACATTTATATTATAAATTATAAAAAAATATTACTCAACAGCCTACAGCCTAAAAGCCACTTTTAGCTTTATGGTGGGTGAGAACCTTCTCGGCCACCATAATGATTTTTCCATCTGGAAAAAGGAATTAAAATAGTAATATTCATAGACACATTGGCTGTAAAGTGATTCACACTTTCACCCATTCTTTACATTGACTTTTCTCCGAGAGAGAAGAGCAGTTGTTACATTCTTAGTTATTTTCTTTCTTTGACCAGTATGAAAGAGCCTTCACAACTAACTAAAAAGAATCTACAAAGAAATACCACTCAAAACATTGAATTGGAGACCACTCGCACAAACTAAGTACACATCTTTAAATCATTTTCATTTCAGCTATTCAACCAATCTGTAAATGATTGTTTTTATTACGTACTTGTCTATTCCATCTAAGTATTGTTCAAATTAAGAGTACTTAACATACATCATAACTTACAAGAAATTCAGGTGTTGACAAAAAATTTGCTTTAAAAGAAAACATAACACTCACATTAAATAATTATATATTTGTATATTTACAATGAACTATTGCTTATGAAATACATTCTTCTCCATTTTAAAAGCTACGTTAACAAGTTATTATGGCTTTTTTATGTCTCGGTCTATGTTGCCGTCGTTTTGTAGAAGAACCGAGTCGTCGAAAATCAGAGCAGACTGGCAGAGATACACCATTTAACGCAACTGAAGCCAGGAGCACAGAGAATTTAACTGAAGTAAAGCTGGATTGACCACCAAAATCAACAGAGCTGCTGAGTTTTGTCGTAGCTCATTTTTCCGCCTGGTTCTTGCGACATTCGCATTTCCTGGGGCTCAAAATTTGCTTTTTGGTTTGGTACTAATTGCTGCCATTCGAAATAAAACTGGGAGACCTTTCCTAATAAAACAGAAAGAAAGAAATATTATAAATGAATAGGTTATGTTGTTTGTACAGAGTTGTACTTGTTATTGGATGCCATTTTGACACGGATGTCATTTTTGAAGTTGACATATCTGGAATGACTTGTTGATGTTTTTATGGTCATGGCATCTAGGTTATTGAGTCATACCGATTTTATAATAGTGAAATCAATTACTTTTTCTTATTATAGTAATGCTTTTAGGTTCAGGTTGACTTAACTTGTAATAAAAATAAGTAACATTGTCATGTTTAATAGCCAATCAAGATAAATTGATTATTTTCGAAAGTACCGATATAGTACCGTTAACTTTAGCAACAAGTTGCACATCACCGGTTTCGTTGCGCGTAGTCTATGGGCCCGTATGGTATCCGTCTTGTACGAACCGACATCATGGAGTGGGTAGGAGGAACGGGTGTCGGGTCGTGGCTTACAAGCGGCCGTTATTACGGTGCATGATTATGTAGTAATGCTCCTGAGCCGGTTTGGTTACGTGCCTACGTCAGATTGACGCCTGGTTGACCGCGCGGCGAATGGCGATATGGTGTCGATCCCTTTCCGAGTTGATAAGTGTGCTGTGACCTTAATTATTTATGTAAATGTGTAAATGTAAATACTTTTTCGTAAGTTAAGCCGATAATGAATAGGTATTAATTTTACTTATAAAAATAAAAAGATATGAAGGACCACGCAAACAAAGTTATGACTGATCATTATATCGTAAGTAGGTGGTGTTAAAAAAAATATTTCTTAGTATTTATTGTAAGAAAAGGATACCAAACACAGGTTAGTATTAAATTGTCGGATGAAGTCTGATTAAGTACTGTGGGTATTCTACTTTTCTTTATATTTTGTTTGAATTTGCTAGTTTTTCTCATAGATGGAGATGAAACGTAGAGTGTGCTACTCGGGTACGGCAATATTTTTATCTTGGGCGATATACATGAATCCCTTGTTTCACTCAGGATTCCATCGTAGAATCACTCGCTACGCTCGCGATTCAACTGTGGAATCCTTCGTTACGCTATGGATTCAAAGTAGCGCCCTCGCCTTCAAAATATTACCTTATCGACCCTTGTAGCACAATCTACTATATATGTAGTTTATTGTTTTGATAATTATTTTTACATATAGTCTTTTTTTTCGCCACATGTGTATTTCAAGTTTTGCACTAGCCCTGACATTTTCAACATCACTTGTTTGATTGACTGGTAGATAAGGCCTTAGGCTTTAAGTCCACCATTACACTTGTATTTGTGTATAAAGTTAAATAAATAAATGTTTCGCGTTATTTCCCGTATGCATTAATGAAACGCGATAGTTTTAACCCTTTCATCGCGAACGTCGGATATATCCGACAAACATTGCCGTGCCCATTGTGTGCTAATTAAGTATCCACATCCCTTTTTCATTGAAGGTATTTATTTAAGATTTACTACCCCTCGTGCTGGGGGCACGGTTACTGATATGAAAGTCTCGCGGTGTAAGAGTTAAAAGTAGTTGTTTACACTTGTTTACATTATTTGTCATTTTCAGAATCTTCTGGACCTGAAGGCGCGGTTCGACCACTTCCTGCAGAATTCGTTCAACAACGACAAGTTGTTCAAGCACATGATCGCTTCCGACTTCGAGTACTTCCTCAATTTGAACAACAAGTCGCCAGAGTTCCTGTCGCTGTTCATCGACGGCAAGCTGAAAAAGGGAGAAAAGGGAGTAAGTCTTACATACCATTGTTTGTTTTACATGTGTGTAAGTGGCTAACATACCAGTGTTAGAAACATCTAACACCAGTCAGATGTTTCTAGCTGCCGAAAAGCATCTGACACAGCTTGACGATTGCCATATACAGCTGGGACCTTGGGCTTAGCGTGCTTTCCGAAGCATGGAGGAGCACGAGAACTTTTTATGCTACTTGTGGTCATCCATCCAAATGCGGGCCACGCCGGGGTTGCTTAACTCGCGAAAGCGTCAGGCCATTAACATCCGCATATCTTATCTCAAACGACAGACACTGGCTGCCAGCACTGAACCATCAAAATCATAAAGAGATATATTCCGTTTTGTGAACTATACTAGTCATTCTGATGGTTATTTGGAATACTTTAACGCCTTATTTCACGGTTCAAAATCTCTATAAATGTCTCAATTTATATGTCAATGGTATTGTATGCAAAGAAAACAAGCATGGTGTATGGTAGGTAATATAGGATGAAAACCATTTATCTAATCAAGAAATTCATAGTGACCAAGCCAGGTGCACATAATCCTCTATTGTGCTATCTCGCTCTTTCTAATGACACATTGGATAAGACACCACTTTGACTGAGGATTGACGTCGAGAAAGATTATATAACATGTTGTAATAGAGTTTTTGAGTTTTTTTTCTGTTACTTTAATTTCATTATACTATAGTGATCTAGTATAGCCAGTGGTTTGATTTATTAGGCATATGTCCCTTACACGTTGTAATTTATAGCATCGATGAAAGATTACTATTATAGATTGCTACTCACGTACATTGAATCTGTAGGTACCTCACCAAATTTGGCTTATATCTAGATGGCGCTACTGAGATTGTTTGTTATAGGTTTCCATGAAAATTCCTTAACAAAAAAGTTTCGCTACAGTGAAAGCTTGAATACCATACTAGTTACTTTATATTTGAAGCAATAGATGGCAACACCATCTCTACAACTACATACAAATAATATAAGTAGACGTCTACTCACACGCACCAAATATTAAATTATTTATCTTGTAGGTAGGTACAAGATCACAGATAACTATAACGTTCGAGTCTCGAGTTCGAGAGATCTAGTATACCCAGTGGTTCGATTTATCACGCATTTGTCCCTTACACGTTGTAATTTATAGACAGAAAGTTGTATCAATAAAACATTTTTCAAAGTTTATTAATATTTATGTCCTACCTAACACTGGAAGTATTGATCAGATGAGTGAGCAAGAGATCGAGGCCGTGCTGGACAAGACGATGGTGCTGTTCCGCTTTCTGCAGGAGAAGGACGTGTTCGAGCGGTACTACAAGCAGCACCTCGCCAAGAGACTGCTGCTCAACAAGTCTGTATCGGACGACAGTGAGAAGAACATGATCTCCAAACTCAAGGTTTGCTTTGGAAACTTATGACCTAATAGTTTTTACTTATGAGTGTTGTACTTTTACAGTACTAGTACAGTCCATTTGCCCAAATGATGAGTTCGCTTAACCGGCGGCTCGTTCAAAGACGCCGCCTGAATGTACACACTCGCGGAAAATGGCACTTTGCGCAGACAGTTTGTATTCGTTATAAACATTGATTTCCCTTACAGCTTAACTTTTATAATTAACACTAGAAGATATTCGCTTGTTTTATTTATCGAAATAAACTAATTATTATTTAATTTTTTATATAGTTTCCAAAACAGCTTATTGGTGTACTGCACACCATTTGAGCGAATGAACTATACCTGCCTTTCCTCTTAATACTATGGATGAGTTTTGTGACGTACGAAAAATTGCAATCCTCTAGTTTCCAACGATTCAAATCAGAAACTTTTTTCTACAAATCAAAACAAACAATTGCTTGTGGGATTTGTATGAAATAGTTTTTTGGAGTCAAATAGCGCTCTTATTACAATTTTTCTGCATTAAATAAATCTAAAATCACGTTGAAAATGTGATGATCAATGACAAATGACATTACTTTGTGACTTTTTATTCTCTTATCAGTACAATATAATTATTGTTGACCCTGGATACTATCCTAGTCTGTCCCTTTCAATCTTATATGAAAAGAATTGTGTTAATGTTGTTCCAAAACATGGTTTTAGATTTTACAAATTGTGTAATCCGTACTAATATTGTAAATGTAAAGCCGTGTCCGCTGCGCCAGTCTTTTAAAAAACATTGTTCTTGAACGTAGAATGAACTAAACATAAAATGAACGATTTCCCCCACCCGCAGATAAACGCGGAGATGTTTTCCACAAATTCCGGCAAACACGTGGACAAAACATTTAGGCCACGCCCCTAATTCACGTTTTCTAACAGTTTTATTTTCAGAAACTGGCGCAGCGGTAATGGCTTTAAAGTGTGTTTGATGGACCGGCCATTAATAGGCCATAGGAAGGGAAACTAAGACAGGTTCTGAAATAAGACAGTCAAAACCGCAATGGCGAATATGCATACAATTTAAATTTGTCTCAAATATTTTTTTCTAGATTCTTTATTGTCTTTACATTATACTTAAAAGGTATATTTTTAGTGAGTTATTATTTAAACCCAGAAAATATTATATAAAAAGTGAAAAAAAGGGAGGGAAATTCAAACTTACACAACGCGTCACTATTGGTCGAAACAAAATGTGACGTCATTGGTTACCGCTTGCATTTATCGGCGTCGATATTCATACTGTGTTAATAGTGTGTTTATGAAAAACTGTTTAAATCTGTATTTCTGTGTGGATTGTGAATATATATTTGTAGTCAATCTAAGACGATGACTGAAACTGCTTTTGTCAAAGCACAATCGGATAATCTACCGAAAATAGATGCATTTATGATGTCGGCATATTTTACATCACACCTCGATTTTACGAGATTTTTCATTTCTAAAATATTACTTTTTATGATAGCATACTCTGAAAGAGCTGCATTTACCAGTGCTATTCATTGCCTTGTAACTTCGGCCATTCTCTCACCTGGTGGTGGCGTATTCGGTTTCTGACATAAAAATATATGAGGAACAACTCCTTTCTTTAACCGTAGATTAAGATTTTCCCCTTTCTGTTTCACTATGTTATCTATATTTATATAAAAGAAGAAACTGAATGTCTGACTCATTGACTGACTGACATATCAACGCACAGCCCAAACCGCTGGGTCTTAAGGCTCCAAATTTGGCACATAGGTTCCTTATGAGGTCTAGTGGTGCAATAAGAAAAGATTTTTCTAAATTCACCCACTAAGGGGGTGAAACGGGGGTCCAAAGTTTGTATGGACAAACAAGATTAGTTTGACCATTTTGTAGCGTTCCGTCGCTCTCTTTCGGTCTAGCGAATGACAGAAACGGGAACAGGGAACAGGAAACAGGGAACAGGAAGTAGGGAGCAGGGAGCAGGAAGCAGGGAGCATGGAGCAGGGGGCAGGGAGCAGGGGACAGAGGACAGGGGACACGGGACGCGGGACACGGGACACGAGACAGGGAGAGTCCTATGAGAATCATTTTCAACTTCTTCACGGACGAAGTCGCGGGTTAAAGCTAGTATTCAATAAAATTAACTGTTTGTAAACTTGTGAACTAGGTTAGTTTTAGACCTAATAGATAGTAATAGAATCTTCTATTGCTTAATAGCTAATTCACACTAAGCTGTACATAAATATAGAATACTTAAGTTAAATGATCTTCACAACAAAATACAACCGATATTAGAGATATGTATTTTCCATTTTCATTATCTTACACCATTGTTTTCGTAATTTTGCATCAAAATTCAAATTCAAAATTTAAATGTTTATTCCACATATAACCGTTGAACAGATAGAGGGGGGGGGGGGGGGGACGACACTTTACTCTAACAAAATTTTTCACTTTTAAACCAAATATTTCAGAAACGGATTCCTAAATCGAAAAACGGTGTGCTCAAGCTCGTAATATTTTTGAAAGATCTATTCAACGATACCCCACATGATTAGTAAGTCGAGAAAATAAAATTGACTTTTGACTTTACTTGTATGGGAGCTACCATAAAATTTTATTTTATTTTACCACTTTTTCCGCATAATTAATATACATACCTGTACCAAATTACAGCTTTCTAGTCCTTATAGTCGCTGAGAAAAACCGCGGGCGGACATACAGACAGACATGGCGTAACTATAAGGGTTCCTTGTTTACTACGGGACCCTAAAAACACTTCATCTGGTGTACTAATGGTAGTAGTAGAAGGTTTCTTAACTTCTTCCATAATTTGTTTAGCAATTAAAACTGAAAATAAGTATTAAGTAACTGAAACGCTACTATAGTAAACAAACAGGCCTAAACCAATGACGTCATCATAAGCGCGCGCAAAATGGTGGCGTTTGAACGGCTCAAATTTATTCAATGTTTTAAATTTCACTTTGAAAAATATCTTGACTATTTTCAAGCCTATTTATATTTTTTCTTTGTAATAAAGATGTAAATGATTAATTTAAGACATTAAAACAAATCATGAATATTCCCTATTACATCGTTCTAAAAACATAGTATTTATAAAAGGAAGTGCGACTATGAACGAACAACTTAGCTCAACATAGCTTTTCACCTTTCCCAGAAAGAAGGTTTGTTAAAGGACGTGGAACCACGAGACTTCCACTGTATAATCGGAGATGTGTCGCAAATAGAGAACACGGTCGCTGAACAGTGACCCCCGTCCCTTTACCCCGCACCCCGTACCCCGCCAACCCGCCACCCTTCACGTTCTGCAAAATTCTTTACCGTTACCAATAGACCCGGTTTGTGAGTGCTTACAACTTCTCCGTAGTTCTGTGAGACGAAATCTTGCTTAAAGTCTCGGAATTATTTCTTATTCTTTGCTTTGTTCCCTTTCCGATCAGGTTTTGAATTGTTTTTTAAGTACTCGAACAAGTAAAGAATTTTGCAGACTTTAAGCTGGATTATTATTATTTTTTTCGTAGTTTTGATTGTATTGTATAGTTTTAGCATACTAAATATTGCCAAAGTTGATGTAATAAAGATTTGTTATCATATTAGTTGGCGAGACAGAGGCCGTAGGACTATTAAGGCCAATTTAGATGGTGCAAGTTTGTGATTTGTATGGCAGATATTTCGTTTAGACCACACAAGTTATCTGTTGCTTCAATTTAATGGTATGCAACAGGCAAGAAACTTGTACCGTGTCAATGGGCCTTGAATGCTCACTGAGAATGTTCTATATTATAACAACCAATGACATTTCGTTATTGACATATCGAAAGGGGAATCCTATTGGTGGTCAAAACGGCACATCCTCAGCCGAGCGTTAAAGTCTCGGAAGTAGTATCTAAACGTAGGCTAGTTATTATTAAGAGTCCTCTTACCCTAGACAGAATCAGACTTTTCCATACAAACGTAGTCTAGCTTTTATATTGAAACGGCATGTCAGATATCAAAGAAATTGCATATATTAAAGCATTTACCTAGTTTTCACAGTCAAAATATGAACTTAAAAGAGAATATAGTGTGTCATATAAATTGACCATCAGTATGGAAAACTTCTACACTCATATTTTTTTTCCAGTTCATATTAGACTGTCGAAAACTAGTTATATGCGTAGATATATGCATTTTTTTAATATTCCAAAATACTGCCGAAAACTCACATGTCATTTCAAAATAAAAGCTAGACTACGTTTACGTTTACGGCCTTAACTTAAAAAGGTGACGCGGCGTGATGCCATACATTGACGATTAATTTATTTGAAAATAGAATAGGATTAACGCGCGCTAAAAATATTTGTACACGCAAATACATCCATACATATTATCATGACTATCGGTATATCGAAGTGTTAAAGTGCTTATACAGTAACGCCACTATGTTAGTCCGAGTACAGTGGTGCGATTTCGCGAGTCAGTAAACGTACGGTTTTTTGTATGGAAAAACCATTCGTATAGATGACTCCGCGTTTGAAAAATTGCACTTCTGGAGCAATGCACAAGGGCTATTCCACTGCAAAGAGGTGTAAGACAGGGAGACGTTGTAATCTCCGAAACTGTTCACCGTTGCACTAGAAGATGCCTTCAAGCTTCAGGACTGTGAAGGATTTGGCATCAACATCAATGGCTCGTATATCACTCACCTTCGATTTGCCGACGATATCGTTGTAATGGCAGAATCGATGGAAGACTTGCTAAGTACTATGCTCGGAGACCTAAATCGAGTTTCCCAACAAGTGGACCTTAAAATGAACATGGACAAAACAAAAATAATGTTGAATGCCCATGTCGCTACACTACCTGTTTGTGTTGGGAGCTCCACCCTCGAAGTTGTAGACCAGTACATTTACCTAGGTCAATTGATCCAGGCAGGAAATTCCAGCTTCGAGGAAGAGGTCTTTCGACGAATCCGACTCGGCTGGGCAGCGTTCGGGAAGCTACGCAGTGTTTTCTCGTCCAAAATACCTCAGTGCCTCAAGACAAAAGTGCTTAAGCCTTTCACCGCGAATGTCGGATTTATCCGACAAACATTGTCTTGCCCATTCCGCGAGCGTCGGATATTTCCGACAAAAAACCACTCGTATTGCACATAACTTAAGTATCCACTCCACATCCCTTTTTGGTTGTAGGTATTAATTTTAGATTTCATACCCCTCGCGCACGGCAACTCATATAAAGTCTCACGGTGAAAGGGTTAATCAATGTGTGTTACCAGTGATGACTTATGGCTCCGAAACGTGGTCCCTTACTATGGGTCTCATAAGAAGGCTCAAGGTCGCTAAGCGCGATATGGAGAGGGCAATGCTCGGTGTTTCTCTACGTGTTCGAATCAGAAATGAGGGAATTCGTAGAACAACAAAAGTCACTGACATAGCCCAGCGGATTAGTTCGTTGAAGTGGCAGTGGGCGGGACACATAGCGCGAAGAACTGATGGCCGATGGGGCAAAAAGGTTCTCGAATGGCGACCGCGTACTGGCAAGCGAAGCGTAGGACACCCACCCATGAGGTGGTCAGACGATCTGACCAAGGTCGCGCTGGATGCAGGCCGCTCTTGATCTGTCATTTTGGAAATCCTTGAGAGAGGCCTATGTCCAGCAGTGGACGTTATGCGGCTGAAATGATGATGATGATATTATCACGCCTGTTTGCAGACGCTCAGCTTCCTAATATGTATAATGAATGATACATCTGGCTGCCGATGCTCTTAATTTAGGAATCAGGAGTCCTAATGTGGATGCGGCTTCGCCACGCGAATGAATTTTTAAGCCCTATTAGAAATTCTTGATTATTTAGGGACAAAATAAATACGACATTATATAACTTTAATATATTTTAAGCAAGTAAAATGTGTTTCAGACTGAATGCGGAAGTCAGTTCACGTCGAAGCTAGAAGGCATGTTCAAAGACATGACCGTCTCCAACACCATTATGGAGGAATTCAAGGAACACGTGCTCTCCACTGGAGTGAGTATTTAGAGTCTGTAACAAAGACAAGAAAAATCTTTTAGAAATTTCTTTGTCTCAAAGCTCAAAGTATGGCATAACCAAACGAAAAGGTCTCAAATCTACAAATCATATACTTTAGTTGGTTTTTATTCAAGTGTCATTATTAACCGACATCAAACAAGGAAGAGATTCTCAATTCGTTGGAATATTTATCTTATTTTCTACCAGTTTTTATCAAAATGTATCCAAAGAATACAGAAGTTTCTCCTCCTTATATGGTACGAATTTATTTTCTCTAAAAAATACACTCGTGATTATTACAGAAGACCTTCATTTTTAATTCGTAGTGGTAAGTACTTATGTTTCGTTGACTTACCACAGTTTAACTTCAACACAGCTTATACTCTGAATGTTGGGATGTTAATGTGAGTTTCTGCCTGCAGACCAACCTGTATGGTGTGGACTTGTCGGTGCGCGTGCTCACCACGGGGCTGTGGCCCACGCAGAGCGTCACGCCCAAATGCAATATCCCCACGGCGCCCCGGAACGCCTTTGAAGTCTTTAGAAGGTAAATAAAGTATTAGTTCTAGTTTGAGTAGGAATAAATTTCCTGATTTTACATTGCTGGTTTTGTAATGATGCAATTTTGACCGATCGTTGCAATACTTGCAATGCAGGTAATGCATATATTTTGCATCATAAATTTATTTTGTATTCGTAGTGTGTTCCCAGCCATTGTTTCTTTTTTTAAATTACAAATAACTGGCCAAGTGTAAGTTGGACGCGCGCACGAAGTTTTCTGTACCATTATCTATAAAAATCACGTTTGTTGTATGGGAGCCCCATTGTAATATTTATTTTATTCTTAAGTCAGGGGTCCGTACCCAAAGGGTAAACAGGAACCCTAATACTAAGACTCCGCTGTCCGTCTGTCTGTCTGTCCGCCTGTCACCAGGCTGTATCTCTAGACAGTTGAAATTTTCACAATTGATGTATTTTTGTTGCCGCTATAGCAACAAATACTTAAAACAGAATAAAATAAATATTTTAGTGGTGCTACCATACAAGATACTTTATTTTTAGGGTTCCAAAGGTTAAAAACGGGATCCTATATTATACTCTATAGACCTTATATAGTTTTACAAACCTTAACCTTGAGGATCTCAAATATGTTTTTGTTATTATTGATAAATAAATAAATTTGATTTTATTAATTAAAAGAGACGAAAATTTACCATACACCTACTCCCGCCATGATCTCCGAAACGACTGAGCCTAAAATTTTGAAAAAAGAAATACAAAATATAGTTCATTGCGTGTAGATTAAAGGAAAACCTAAAAGAATTATATCAATCAAATATAAAGCAGTAACAATACGTTTACTCATGGAAAATAGTTCACTAAAACACCACTAGATAGCGCTATTATTAGTTAACTCGCGTCTTACTATGACGATTCTAAGTGTGATATTTTATATTAATTTAAAAACTGCTTCATGTTCAATGACTGATTTGATGCAGTGCACAGAAAATACTGTTGCTGTGGCCTCCTACTGGTCGGGTGTAATTTGATGAAGTTCAGTCATCGACACGACGAAGAAGAATTTAAAAACTTTGGCATTGTACGGAACCTTCTCCACGCGTGTTCAACTCGTACTTGGTCGGCTTTTTTTAAATATGATATTGAATGAGTGTTTTTCCCAGTTTCTACCTGGCGAAGCACTCCGGGCGGCAGCTGTCGCTGCAGCCGCAGCTGGGCAACGTGGACCTGCACGCGACGTTCCGCGGCGGCGCGCCGTCGTCGCCGCCCGCGTCGCCGCACGCGCCGCCCGCGCCGCGCAGGCACATCATACAGGTGTCGCCCTTCCAGATGTGCGTGCTGCTGCTGTTCAACAAGCGCGAGCGACTCACCTACGAGGTTGGTTTCTAACATTCAAACGTTCAAATGTTTATTCAGTAATTAGACCTTTACAGGCACTTTTACACGTCAATAAGTATTATTTACGTTACGTGTAAAGTATATTAAAATTTAATGATAAACTACAGATACCAGCGATTCGTAACGACCACTGCTGGGAAGAAACGCCGAAAAAAACTCATTTTTACAGTATCTACATACAAACACACTACTTAGGGAATATAGCCATACCACGAGGCCCTTTTAGGAGAGGGGTCGTCAAAATACTTGGGTATGATAGACATTTACGAATTCTTGACGTCACGCGGCAAGCAGACCATTATAAACTAAATTTCTTCTTTTTACTTTTTGTTTCCAAAAGTGGTCCAAAACCATATTTTTGAATCGTTACGTGAAAACTAGAGGGGGAGGAGTCTTAGAATATACTACAGTCTATGGTCACCGTAGGGGGGTAGGGGGGTAAAAACGTACGTCACGTAGTTGGGAAGGTTCCCTTACTACTCGACCTGTATAACACGACGCATTATCGCGCTGCGACCACGACTATTTATGGTCGCAGTGAGAAGAGCAGGGGCAGTAAATACAAATAAAATAAAAAAAAGAAGCTTATAAATATATATTATTATTTTTAATGAATTTGGCAAGGATATTTGCAAATGAAGAGAAGACCAAGGTTAAGAGAAACGGCACATTTACGGGGCGAGGAATATTGCGCGGGAGTAAGTCGTACAGAGAGGCCGATAACCTGGGGCAGGCGAAAAAGATGTTCCAGGGTACCCTCGTCAAGGCCGCACTCACACAGAGAGCTGTCTTTAATTCTAATCTTCGCTAAAAATACCGGAGAGCAAACATGTCCCAATCTAAGACGGATAATGGCTGATGTTGGGTGTTTGTGGAAGTTTCTATATTTGTGAAACCATGGTTTTACAGGGATATCAGGTTGGATTTTGGACTACATTTTCGCCATATGTTTACCGCGAGTTGACCAAATTCTATCCCAATCTTTTTTAAGACTGGTTTGCGCCAACAATTTGAGATCCCGAGAAAGGCATAAGGAATAATTATCTGAACCCAGGTGGGTTGCTTCTTTTGCAAAAGTGTCAACTGTTTCATTGCTTGATATACCCGCGTGTCCGGGAATCCATGCCATCGCTACTTCTATGCCCATTGAATGACACCTATATAGAGCTTCCCGAGTCAACAGAGAAATGGGGAAATTGTCTTTAGCACGTAGTGGTAGCTTGATCAAATCCTGTAGACAGCTCTTGGAGTCTGAAAGTATAAGTGATTTATTTAGTTTATGAGATTCCACATATTTTACCGCTTCTAATAAAGCTATAGCTTCTCCAGAGAAAACAGAGCATTGAGGAGGACATTTAAAGTTTAATAATATTGTAGGTGATAGGAAATAACAACAACGATTTTATGAATTTACGTATGGTAAGGTACCGGCGGAATGACGTGAGATACGTATGCCTCGTTAATAGGAAGGCAGGCGACTGAGCGACAAACGCAATACAACAATACATACGGTCCGCACGCACGCGGGGAGGCTGTGTACTCGTCATTGCACCCGTACCTTTATTAAGTTTAATTTTTAAAGCAAAAAATACATAAATTTAACAAATATTACACAAACCTATGAAAAAGTACAATTTTTATAAGTTTTTTACATTCCGTCGTCTACATTCCCCTCCCTAGTGCTGGAACAGCACTCAAACCCCGTGGGAATACGCGCAACGCGAACTGCCGGCCGACATAGCACGCCCGACTTCGTCTTTACTTGAACAACGCGCACTCGCCCGTCTTTGCCTGGGAACACATCTTCGATCAACCCTTTTGGCCATGTGTTTCTGGGTGAGTTAGGGTCGACTATCAGTACAAGGTCACCAACTTGCAATGGCCTTTGTTCATTATGCCATTTTTGTCTAGGGCGCATTTCAGGTAGGATTTCTTTCACCCACCGTTTCCAAAACATATCCGCCAAGCTCTGTGATATGCGCCACTGCTTACGTAGAAATGTGTCAGATTCATCAAACGTCCCAAGCGTGGGCATATTGGACGACGTGCCCAGCAAAAAGTGGTTAGGAGTAAGTGTTTCATTACTAGTCGGTTCTACGTTCACGTGGGTAAGGGGGCGGCTGTTCACCATATGTTCAACTTCCGTCATCAAAGTGTTGAGCGTCTCATCCCGTGGCGCTCGTTCTCTTAGAATTACTTTTAGCGCGTTCTTGATGATTCTAATGAGCCGTTCATATGCCCCTCCCCAGTGTGGCGATGCGGGAGGAATGAATATCCATTTTGTAGCCGAACTGTAGTTCATTACTTGCTCTTTCAGTTTCATCTGGTCCAGTTCTTGGACACATCTTTTAAGTTCAGTGTCAGCTCCTTTCAAGTTCGTACCATTATCTGAGAATAGGTATCGTGGCCACCCTCTTCTTGAAGCCATACGTCTGAGAGCCATAATAAAAGCGTCAGTTGTAAGTTGGCTCACTATTTCGATATGGATTGCACGCACAGTGAGGCACGTGAAAATAACACCATACCTCTTTTCACGACGTCGGCCAACTGTTACTTCTTGGGGTCCAAATAAATCAACCCCCGAGAAAGTGAAGGGTCTTTGGTGATGGGCCATACGTGCTTCCGGAAGGTCACCCATTCTGGGCGTAAGAGGCCGAGCCCTTTTAATTCGACAGAACATGCACTGTGAACTTATGTGCTTGACTGTGGGTCTCAATTTAATCACCCAATAACGTTGCTTGAGTTCATTGACTACCATTTCTTGGTTTCCATGACATGCCTTCACATGATAGTACCTTACAATGAGCCGAGTGATGTGGCAGCGTCCGTCCAGAATTACAGGCTGCTTCACTTCAGTAGATACGCCTGGAGCAGCGTCGATACGTCCACCCATACGAAGAATTCCATCGGCATCAAGGAATGGAGTCAAGGTAAGTAATTTACTCGTTCTGTCTAATGCCTTTTTCTGTTTCAGGTTATGCAGGTCATCAGGAAAGCTTTTCAATTGTGAGTACTTCAACAGCAGTATTTCAGCACGCTCCATTAACGTACGCTTCGGGTTATTGGTAAGTTTTCTACATTTGTCAACGAAGGCCAGTACTACGGATGTAGATCTCAATAAGCGGAGCCAGGAGGAGAATCTGTCTGGATCAGGTACAGCAGGTAAGTCACAACAAGCGCCGTGAAGAGTGTGTACGCATTCTAGGTCCACGACATTAACATCTGGTTGCTGCATGTCAGATTCAACAGGCCACTGGTCCTCGTCTTTGTATAAAAATGGCGGTCCATGCAGCCATTCATTTTCTAATGTTCTTATTTCGCATGATTCACGAGTAGCGAGGTCAGCGATATTCAACTTCGTTGGTACGTATCTCCAATCTGAGGATTTTGTATGTTCATCAATATCTCCAAGTCTGTGCGAAACAAACGCTTTGTATTGGCGCGTATTGTTCCTAATCCAATACAGGACCGTAGTGGAGTCACACCACAAAAATATTTTGGTTGGTTTCAATCTATGTTCAGTTACGATACTTGTAAGTAGTCTTCCAGCCATCACTGCAGCTACCAATTCTTTTTTTGGAATCGATTGGTATTTGACTGAAGCTACCTTGCTTCTACTGCTCACGAATGCTATATTTATTTTGTTATTGTAAGCATCGTTCCAACGCCAGTAAGCGACAGCGCACATAGCCTTAGTTGAGGCATCGCAAAATAAATGCAACTGTAGGTTCCTATAGCAGGCGTTCGCTGCATCTTGGGAATTCGTAGGTTCGTCAAGTATATCTGTTACCGAGCCCGTGCGCCGAGGGGGGTGCTGTGAGGCGGGGGGCGATAGTGCAGCCACCACGTGCTTGGCAAGGTGTATGTTGAGTGCATTCGAACTGGTATCTTGCATCGCGGTTTCACTCATACTCGCTCTTTCTAATACATTACTTTGGTTAGCGGCCGATGCGTAATGTCTCGGAAGCCTTATGTGACTGATGTTTTTAATTGTTTCTAACCAGCTTATCCAACTTGTAAATATCTCATTAGGTATCTCAACGTCCCAGCCGATATTTTTTTTCCACATTTCTTGTAAAAGTATCTTTCCTTTTATAGTTATAGGTGACAAAAATCCGTAGACATCATAAATTGACATTAAAATTCTCAGCATTTCTCTCTTAGTTGGTTTTTTGTTACCAGACAATATTTGCGTAGGTATTTTCTTGAATGAAACGTCAAATCCGAGTGTATCATCGTGTGGGAACCATAAGAGACCAAGCGTACGTTCCTCGTCATATGGTTGATAACTTTTGAATGACACAGCTGATTGGAGATCTTCTTTGAATACAGAGCTCAATATAGACTGGTTGTTAGAAGACCAATTTCTTAGCTCGAAGCCACCTTGTTTGTGAATGAAGGTGACGTCATTAACCAGTTTGATGGCCAGCTGTTCGTCTTCCACGCTATCAATGTAGTCATCTACGTAGAATTGTTTGTATATCACATTTACTGCTTCTGGCATAGATGTTTCAAATCTCTTTGCATTTTTGTTTTTTATGAATTGGGCCACAAAGGGTGAGCAGTTTGCACCAAATATAAGTGAACTCATGGCGTAGGTTTTCACTGGCTGATCAGGTGATTGCCTCCACAAA
This sequence comes from Acrobasis suavella, assembly GCA_943193695.1. Classification (NCBI taxonomy): domain Eukaryota; kingdom Metazoa; phylum Arthropoda; class Insecta; order Lepidoptera; family Pyralidae; genus Acrobasis; species Acrobasis suavella. The sequence continues at coordinate 14,910,752 of OW971929.1, forward strand.
AAACGAAGCACATGTCGATCTTCTTCCCAAATTTTTACTCTCAGGTACATATCACAAATGTCTGAACTTATTGCATGCTTATACTCCCGAAATCTCAGCATAATTCCAAATAATGAATTTAATAGGTCAGGGCCTTTCAGCAGGTATGTGTTAAGGCTTTTAGATTCACATAAAGAAGCAGCATCGAAGACGAGTCTCAGCTTTTTTTTATTTGGATTGTCGACACCAAAATGTGGTAGGTACCAAATCTTGTCAAATGACTTTGATTTCTGGGATTCTTCTAATTCTGATGCATAGTCGTTTCTAAGTAGGTGGTCAATTCTTTCTTTGTATCTCTGGGCGAAGCCTGGATTTATTTTCATTTTTCTTTCAACACCTTTCAAGCGCACCAAAGCATTGGGATAAGAGTCGGGCATTTTACAGGAACTATCTTTCCACGGGAGTCCGACGTACCATCTTCCATCCACAAGTTTAGAAGTTTTTTCCAGGTGTTCAATGGCTTGTACATCAAGAACATTTTCTCTAGGCTTAGCAGAGATGCCCAGGGAATCGGTAGCGATAGATTTGGAAATTAATTCGTGAATTTCGTGCAGTTCCCTTTCTTTGTTTATTTCATGTTCGGACAGCAGAAATGTTGACTGAGGCGCAGGCTCAAGTACACGGGAAGAACGTAAACAGCCATGAACACACCAGCCTAATGGTGTGCGAGTGAAGTAAGGATCGCCAGGTTGACCTCTTATGATTTGCAACGGAACGAGAAGGTCATAATTGTCCTCTCCAATTAAAAGTTCAGGTTTGCACTGGTTATCACTAACGTAATTTTTTATTTCAGGATTTAGAAGTTCCAAACGAGCCAGTTCATCGGTAGATATATTTTGCACAGGTAAGTCCATGTCCGTCACACGTCGCGCGCGAAGTTCAAACATTTTTCCATCTTCATTAGACAGGTTCAAGTCGACTATTTCACTATCGCATACCATTTCGTTCCATGCGCTGCGCACACGCAAGGTTTGTTTGTTACCGCGCAGGCCGAGGCGCGCCGCGAGCGAATTACTTATAAATGTTATTGACGAACCATCGTCCAGTAACGCTACACTACGAATTGTTCCGTTAGGTCCATGAAGATAAACAGGCACTGTTTTTAACAACACTTTACGACAGTTTGTGTTCAGATGCGCGATAGTTTCGATTTCTGTTGCACTTGATTTATTGTTCGGTGAAGGCGCCGGCGTCGGCGTCGGCGTCGGCGAGAGCGTCGTCGTGTCTTTTTTCACTGGATAATGCAATAGGCGATGATGTGACCGTCCGCAACTATCGATGTCACACGCGGGAGCAGGGCAGTCCGTTTGCTTATGACGAGTGTTTAGGCATTTGTAGCACAGGCCGTATCGTTTGACATGAGTCCAGCGATCTTTTCGTAAACACTTTTTGAACTTCTTGCAGTCAGATAGCGCGTGCTTAGAAAATCGACAGAATCGGCATAAGTCTTCACTGATAACGTTAGATTCGTTGTTTACTAACAATGTTTGCGTACGATTGCGACTGTTGTCACTGTAAGTTTGTTTACCGAGGCCGTGTGCACTGATAAATGTTTTCGATATCTTCTGAGCTTCGTCACTTAAAAACTCGGATAGGATCATGAGCTTTGGAGTCCCTTGTTTAATAAGTGGAAAACAGTAATCAGTCCATTTGGAGATCAGTACACTGGGTAATTTTGCAAGGATGACAGCAACTAAATTCATGCCGTGTAAATATTCTTCACAACCAATGGCGGTCACAGCTGCGACACAGTTCTTCACTTTGTTGGAGAAGGATATGATGTCCTTCTGATACTCCTGGGCCATTGGTCGAAGTTTATTTAAATCTTGTAGGATTCGGGATATAATGACATCAGGGTTCCCGAACTGGAGTTCTAACGTAGATATCACAATATCTGGAGACGTTGCACCAATGAGCAATGCCGTAACAGCTTCCTTGGCCGCACCGTGAAGACATTTTCGTAAACGCCACAGGTTCTCCCGGTCAGTAAAGTGGCAAACTTGGGAAGATTCTTCATAGGCCCGCTTAAAATTTAGCCAATCGAGCGGGTCCCCCGAAAATGAGGGCAAGTCTCTTGGAGTACATAAGCGGTTAAGCATTTTGTTGCCGCATCCAGTAGCGTTAGCAGCAGAAGCAGCGGCTAAGTCCTTCAGTGCACTCGCCAGTGCGTGCACGGTACCTTCAGTGTCACCCAAAGCTGGTGGCCAACGTGCGTTATCGAGTACAGGGTCAGGTTGTTGTGAGCCGGCAGGTTTCGTAAACAAGAGTGCTGGATCACAAGCGCCGCCAATAGCAACATCTTCTGGAAGATGTCTCTTCAATTCTTCTTGACTGGTCTCTAGCCACTTCTCAACCAAATTTTCATTATGTTCACTAGGTTCCTTCGACAGCGAACCGCAACTACCTTCCGATTCCAACTGTGCCAAATCCGCAGCCAGTTTTTTATCAATAAGCTCCATACGCAAACGAGCTTTCTCTTCTGCAGCTTTAAATTCGAGCAATTTCTTCTTTTTAGCAATCGAAGATGAAGTGGATTTCTTTTGACTTGCGTGACTAATGGACTTTTGTTCACTTTGTTCAATGCACTTTGCGTCCTCCATCTTGTTATCTGCATGCTCGACTTTGCATTCCGATTCTTGTTGCTGTTGTTCTTTCTTCTTCGATCCTCTTGTGCTAACCATGTTTCTTGGTGGCGTATGGTACATCGGATCCGGCCGAAGACCAGACAATGTAGGTGATAGGAAATAACAACAACGATTTTATGAATTTACGTATGGTAAGGTACCGGCGGAATGACGTGAGATACGTATGCCTCGTTAATAGGAAGGCAGGCGACTGAGCGACAAACGCAATACAACAATACATACGGTCCGCACGCACGCGGGGAGGCTGTGTACTCGTCATTGTACCCGTACCTTTATTAAGTTTAATTTTTAAAGCAAAAAATACATAAATTTAACAAATATTACACAAACCTATGAAAAAGTACAATTTTTATAAGTTTTTTACATTCCGTCGTCTACAAATATATTATATTTAGGTATCCAAACAGCAATACCAACATTACCATCGTTTGAAATTTTTGAGGCATCAGTGAAAATAAGTAGCCAATCTGACCATTCCTCATCGATAATTTTGTTAAATTGTCTACCTGCTTCCAAAGACTGTTTATGTGTATACCCAAGTCTAATAAATAGCACCTGAGGTTGAAAAATTAAGGCCAAGAAATTTGTTTGGAAGAGTGGATTGCCATCAAACTGAAGGACTGGGTAAGTTAGGTTTTTAAAGTTTTGAAAGCTTTTGAGGAGCGGTGGATATTCTTTGTAAATCCAGTAATTTGAAATATTAAGAGATTGGGAGAGTGAACCTAGAATGTTAAGAAGAGGGTGAGTTGAATGTTGTATAACTTTAGAGAAGAATCGATCGGCGAGATATTGTCGGCGGAGGTGTAAAGGTGGTTCAAGGAATTCTACTTGGAGAGCTAGTGTAGGGGAGGATTTCATGGCTCCTCCAACAATGCGTAAAGATTTTGCTTGGATTTTGTCAAGCTTTGCAAGTGCAAGTTTGTTACAAGGTTCTAGTACGAAACAGCCATAGTCAAAGTGGCTTCGGATAATAGCCTTATAAAGGAGAAGCTGGCTGTAGGGATGAGCACCCCATCGAACACCTGATACAGCACGAAGGACATTTAGGCCTTTCTCAGCTTTCTGTGAGACACAATTTAAATGTGGTACTCCAGTCATTTTTGAGTCCAAAAATACGCCTAAAAATTTTACTTTATTTTCAATTTTGATAGGAATATTGTTAACAGACAGATTGATAGGGGGAATGATCCTTTTCCGAGAACATACCACTGCACTACATTTGCCAATAGACAGAGTAAGACCGTGATTGACTAACCAGTCATTTAGATAGTAGAGGGCAGAGTTTAAACGAGAAGTTATCTCTTCAAAATTCTCTCCTCGTGCGTATATAGCAATATCAACTGCATACTGTAGAGATTCGCAAAAGCTGGATACCGTTTGGTCCAGGTCATATGTGTAAATATTGTATAGAATAGGACTAAGGACTGACCCTTGGGGAAGGCCTAACCATACATTTCGAGGAGGAAGTAAGACTCCATTGACGCGGACGCGAATAGATCGGGCTGAAAAAATCATGCTAATAGCGTTGACAAGTTTCTCTGGGATGCTCAGCTGCAGCATTTTTTGCCTGAGCAATGGGAGTTGAACGTTGTCATATGCGGATGAAATGTCTAAAAAGACTCCAATGTCGCTTTCATTGTTAGAGAAGGTCGATCTAATCGCAGAACACAAGATGCTAAGGCTGTCAATGGTACCCTTTGAGCGTCGAAAGCCAAATTGTGATTTGGATAAAAGGTTCCTGTTCTCAACTATCCATTCTAAACGGTTTTTAATTAGATGTTCCATAATTTTAATGATGACTGAGCTAAGAGCAATGGGTCTATAGCAGAGGTTCCCAAACTTATTTTGTCAAACGCCCACTTTAAAAAATCAGTTATTTTGTAGCGCCCCCCATTTTTTTCACCATAAAAACCTGAATCACATATTTGTCTTGCCTGTAGTTTAATTCAACCTATATTCTAAACTAGACTTTTTTACAAGAGAGAGCAATAATAATGCATACACCAATACATTAGAGTATCTTTTATAAAAAAAATAACAATAATCAACAATGTTAATTTTTAATAAAAAAATAGCAATAATAATACAATTTTACAATAATAAAGAGTATCGGAAGTGGGGACCTCACCTGCGAAACTTTAAAACACGAAATTTTTTCACAGTTTGATTCCTTTTACGATATAAATAGCGTTGTGAACGCATTAAAATAATAAATATTAATTACATTTTTAGTTTATATTTGTACAATAAAAAAGGATATAAATATGAACTAATAAATGGATGTTGTGTAGTAAGAGGATTTTAATTTCAGTTAATTTTTAAATATGAAATAGCTGAAGTTATAAATCACTCATTGCTTAAATCACATCAGCGCCCCCAACGTTATCCTGGGCCCGTTACCGCCCCCCTTAAAGCCTCCAGCGCCCACATGGGGGCGTTATCGCCCACTTTGGGAAAGACTGGTCTATAGGAAGACGGGTCGGATGGGTCTTTACCTGGTTTTAGTATGGGAATTATTATTTGAGTTTTCCAGGATTCTGGAATGTTACCGGACATGAAAATACCATTTATAATATTTAAAAGATAACGTTTAGAAGAGGGAGAAGCTTTGCAGATAAAAGAGTATGGGATACCATCAATACCCGGAGCAGAGTCCTTCAGATGATCAAGAGCGCTCATCAGTTCTGCAAAAGAGAAATTCATCATGTCAGATGATGGAGAGTTTGATTGTAATGGAGGAAGGCAATCAGCGTTAGGAGCATAGGGAGGAGCCAGTCTATCGACAAAGCTTTCCAGCCATGGAGATAGATCATTAGATGAAGAATTATTGACCACTAAGCTTCGTCGGAAAGCTTTGATGTTCTTCCATACTACAGAAGAGTGAGTTCTGGGCGATAGGGACTCACAGAAGTTGTTCCAGCCCAATTTTTTCTTTTTGGCTAATAATCTTTTTGTGCGAGCATTAACTTTTTTATAGTTAAGGTAATTGGGCATGTTAATTTCCGATAAATATTGGTCTTCAGCATCTTTTCTTTCATTAATACTGGCAGTGCACTCATTGTCCCACCAGGGGGGAGAGGGAAATGGGAATTGGAAGAGTTTTTCTTTGGAATAGATCTATTAGCTGCGGACTGGATACATGTTATGAATTGATCATAAATAATATGAGCATTTGTATTGTCAACAAATGGGAGGCAGCATAATTCTTCATCCAAGACCATCGAATATTTAGACCAGTCAGCCTGTTGAGTACGGAATTTCAAAAGGGGTTCAATGGGGGGTGAGGGTTTAAAAGAAGAGAAAAGAGAAGTAATAATAGGCATATGATCGCTACCATATGTATTGGGATGAACAGACCAAGAAAAACAGGGTGCCAAAGAAGGGGACGACAACGTAAGGTCTGGAGCACTTTTATTCTGGGTCGGTGAGGTCCTTCGTGTTGGGGAACCATCATTAATGACACATAGATCTTGAGAATCTAAGAGATCTAGAAAGTATGGCAGGATGGTGTCATCATCCTCATCATAACCCCATAGTGTACTTTTTATATTAAAATCACCAAGCACAATCATGAATATTTGAAAGAATAGAATTCAGTTCATAAATGATTTCGTTATTAGGGTAAGGAATATAAATGGAGACAAGAGATAATCCAATACATTTGGCAGCAACCACATGGTAACTAGAGCTATGGGGAGGAATAACTATTTGAGAGAAGGTATATAAATTTGAAAGAAAGAGGGCCCAACCTCCATACCCGTCATCCCTGTCATCCCGAAGACAAGAGTACCCGGCGATCCGAAAACGAGATCCCGGGCGCAACCAAGTCTCCGAGATGGCAGCGGCAACAGGTTTGAATTGGTTGAAGAGAGATATAAGATCATAATTTTTGCTTCGGACACTCTTACAGTTCCACTGTAGGATGTCCTTTTGGGTGTGATCCATCATATGATACTAATGCGGATAAGAGCTGCTGAAGTAAGATATTGACGTTGTTCGGTAGGGCGTCTGAGAATTTTGAGACAATATTAATTAATGTACAAACTAAAAGTTCTATTAGATTATCATTAGGGGTGAACTTAGGGGTAGGACTGGTGGGGCTGTTTGACAAAGCACAACCATTTGGTTGTGTTGACTTGGGAGTTTGAGTTAAGAGGTTGTAAGCCTCATGATCATACGATTTACCAAGGGTTGGGGTGGATTTTGGGGACTTGAATATGGTTTTTTTGTAAGAAGTGTTTGCTGGGGAATAGTATGATACATATTCTGGGACCTGGGAGCGTGAAGTTGGCCTTTGGGATTGGAAGGGAGCATTGGAAGCTGTAACCTCTGCATAGGACGTTTTAGTTGCTGGGAACCTACGAGCTGCGTCTGTATAGCTTAGATTCTCCTCAGACATTACAAATTTAATAGACTTTTGTCGAATGTGCTCTGGACATCTAGCATCAGTTGCCATGTGTTTTCCATTACACAGAAAACAGACATGGTCTTCTACTTCACATTCTTCACCAGAGTGTCCTTGTCCACATTTGTAACAGCGTGGCTTGGATCTGCATTGGCTTTTCACATGGCCGAATTTACAGCAGCTACGGCATTGGATGGTAGGTAAATGATATAATCAACGTCCATAGAAGTCTTGTAGCAGAAGACCTTAGCAGGGAGTGATTGACCCAAGAATGTGAGAACTACAGTAGTTGAAGGAACCCATGTAACACCGGAATCGGTTTTCTTTTTAATATTTAATCTCCTAGCTCTTACTACTATGCCTGAGCCTCTTGAGGTTTAAAGATCACGTACTAAGTCTTCAAGTGACCATTCTGTAGGAACATTACGGATGACCCCCATTCGGGAAACAAGAAATTTGGGTGTAATGGCTATTAGTTTTTTTTCCGACAGAACTGGGTTAAACAAGAAATTGTTTGCTTCTCCGGCAGTTTTGAAAGTGACAGCAATTTTACTACGACTGATATGTTTAATTCCATCATCAGCAATTCCACAAACATTCGTTTTATACATCAGTTGGGCGAACTTTAAAATGCGGATAGTGAGACCAGCAGAATTATCTGATTCTGTACGACTTACATGAGTGACGAACGGGCCTGGATCCGAATCAGAGTATTGTAAATGGGCGTCTTCCTCATAACATTGTCTCGTGTAAACACATTGGATGGATTCGGCAGGGGAATTCGTTTTTTTAGCTTCCGGGACTGGGGCTTCTGAATCTGCCTGACGTTTTACCTCCCCCATCAGGGGGATCATCCATCGCTAAAGCGAAAAATATATAACTATCACTTACTTATTACCACAACCAAGACGATACAAACATAAAATCTAGGAAACTCAATGCAAATATATATGAAAAACACGTGTGGTCACCAACACAAAGACGGGCAAAATCCCCAAAACTTAGTCATTTAATGTCGGTTCCAATTGTTGACAATACAATGCAAATACTCTTTATTGCACCATAAACAAAAGGAAATACAAAATCAGAAAAAAGTAATGAGGTACAAAAGCAGACTTATCGTGTAGTAATCTCTTCCACATCTTTGGGTAGAGGGAGAAGTGAATATTTAAGAGATAGGCGTAGATAGGTGACAGATTATTTTCCTCCTTCTATTGTAACCAATAACAGCAGCCGATTGAACCTAATTTCACTGTGCTGCCCTCTGGTGCCACATATTTTTGAATACCGTCGATTGGTGATGTTAGTATGACGGGAAATAGAGAAATGTGGAAGCAGAAGACATACTGCGCCGACCCCAAATGATGGGATAAGGTGAGGCAGATAATGATGATGGTTTGTTTAAGGAAATACTCAACGAGACTGATATCCCCGAGAAGGACCTCGTGCGCGCGCTGCAGTCGCTCGCCATGGGCAAGCCCACACAACGAGTGCTCATCAAGCATCCCAAGACCAAGGAGATCGAGCCCTCGCACCAGTTCTATGTCAACGACGCCTTCACGTCTAAGTTATACAGGTGTGGTGATAGCAAAATACTTTTTTCTCTTACTTAATCTTGGCCTCTGAATCAATCTCTGAAGATTAATCAAGTTTGTTTAAATGAGGATTTTCAAAAATATGGAACAACAGATGGCAGCACAATGACGTCAGGTCCAATAATTGTTGTCATTTGACCATCAGTTAAAAGGTTCTTTTGCAGCATCCAATAACGTGGTATCCAATAACAGAAGCTTGTTAGACCTGACTTCACTAAACTGCCATCTGGTGTTGGTGTCCCATATTTTTGAAAACATTCATTGATGCACTCGGCTTCTCAACTTATCGAGAGTGACTAGTACATACTACGATTATTATATAAAGGATATTGGCCTTAATGTACCCAAAGGTAAAAAATGATTGTCCCACTCACAATCACTGTCTGCAGACACCAAGCTGTCATCTGCGACTGTAAGCTGAATAGCTTTTTGTATACAAAAAGCGCCGCATGATGCTTGAAACTTTTTGGATCTTTTTAAAATACCTAATCCTGTTTTAAAATAGTTTGATGATAGTGCGTGTACGAGCAAGCCATAAAATATAATACTTCATCAGCACAAGTGTGTTCGATGCGCATTTTTACGTTATTTAAAGCATCGCAATTAGCCGGCCATCAAGAGCGTCGCGCGTACTCACTTCATAGCCCATCAGTATCCAGACCTAGTTAAATTGTTTTCCCAAAACATACTTCAGTTTCTTTACTATCTATAAGTCCTTTTTATTCATCGCATCAGTCTATACCGAGACCGCGTCAAATTTACGTGATAGCTTAATGATTTTAATTTCCGTTCCACAGAGTGAAGATCCAGACAGTGGCAGCCAAGGGCGAGTCGGAGCCCGAGCGGCGGGAAACCAGGAACAAGGTGGACGAGGACCGCAAGCACGAGATCGAGGCGGCCATCGTCAGGATCATGAAGGCCAGGAAGAAGATGGCGGTGAGTCCACTTGTTAAATAAACTGAGACTCATTTTATTCTAGTCGCGTTAGTACCATCAATATGGTACTACTGCTAGGCCTGTGTCACTCCCCGTTTAGGTATCGAAAATATACCTACATTATGACTATCCGCGTGGCGACCACTTTGAAGGGAAAAATTCAGTTACATGAATCGTTGTCTAGAGTAATAAGAATGAAATTGGCTTGCAATGGATGCCTAGGTATCTAAACGAAGAGGTGAGGAGTTTTAACGCGAGCTTTATTAAACCATAGTGCTAACCATATTAAGTAGATATTTCTTTGACTTTTACTAAATTAGACTGTACGTGAATACCAGTACTTAATCTGTGCTACTGCGACCTTAACAGTACCATGGGACAAATTTCAATGGTAGTGAGACTGAATGAACCAAAGTGACGCCAGGTATAGTGGTAGCCAAGAGCGAGTTGAGAATGCAGGGCAAGACAGCACGAGATTTTGGACGCCGTCAGGGTAGTAGCGGTTTACAAACTTTAAGATCCATATCAGAGAAGATGAAGTAACATCATTTCATTACTCTACTCTTGAGTTTGATTCTTTGCTCTTTTCACCTGTTGTTTTTTAGGGTTCCGTACCCAAATTATAAAAACGAGTCCCTATTGCTAAGAGTCCACTGTCTGTCTGTTTCACCAGGCTGTAGCTCATGAACCGTGATAGCTAGACAGTTGAAATTTTCACAGGTGATGTATTTCTATTGACGATATAACAAAAACAGAATAAAAGAAAAATTTAAGTGGGGCATACAACAAACGTGATTTTAATAGATGATGGTCTAAACGGAACCTGTCGCGTGCGAATCCGACTCGCACTTGGCCGGTTATTTCTTTTTGTTAGCTTGTCTACTCTAGCTTAACTTGACTAGCAACCCTTGGCTCGTTGTACAAAATAAATGTTGTTTCGGCAGCACACGCTGCTGGTAGCGGAGGTGACGGAGCAGCTGCGTGCGCGCTTCCTGCCGTCGCCGGTGGTCATCAAGAAGCGCATCGAGGGCCTCATCGAGCGCGAGTACCTCGCGCGCACGCCCGACGACCGCAAAGTCTACACTTACGTCGCATAGGTTCGTAGCACCTCGCTACATCTACATCTAAACCCTGTAAACCCGCTTCAGTTGACATCTTATCGCAAATGTTGTTATCGACAAGTAGGATTAATCACGAGATCGACGGTTTCATCTATGTAAAAAATATTGTAAATAGCGGTAGCTTTAGTTCGAACCTTGCGTAATGTAACTATGACAGTGTTTCTCGTTTCTTGGATCAGCTATATTAAAAACTTCTTTTTAATGTACTCTTTCACTTCAGTACCCACTGTGTCAAAGTCGGAATATGAGGGACGGTAATCGCCAAAGGGTGCCGAGTTGCCTAAAATGGGTTTTATTTTCAGGCCAGAAAACTCAACTTCGTTAAGTCCTTGAAAGGTGGATGCCAAGTTAGCAGTGATAGAAGTAACAAAAATATTTAAATTATTTCGAAATAAAAATTATTAGTTATTATCATGAGTTATTTTATTTGCTGAAGAAATACAGAACTGAAGACTATACTTACTACTACATTGCAGTAACGCCCTTTTGATCTATTATTAGGAAATGGAAAGAAGAAATCTTTAGGCAAGTGAATGTTAAGGTGCGGCCCTGCTGCATATTCATACACACTTGGTTTAGTCTCATCGATAAACATCGTATCGATAGTCAAAACTGTAGAAGTTTCTTCTGCATTGTAAGTTATATGTAGAGTAGATACGTAAATTTTTGCTGATAATATTTTCATTTTCTGTTTATTTTCTCCAGCATCAGCAAAAGTAAAAATATACGATACCCGAGCGATCATGTTGTAGCAGTGTAGTTTTGATCCTCTCTCATTGTATTCCCCATAAACAGGCTCTTTGTTTTGAATATCATTTAGTAACAGTATCCAGTCGTTATCGTTGAGATATTGAGGATTTCCATATGGAGACACGAAAACTTTTTTATTTAGTCCAAGGAATTTAAAGATATCATCGTTGATATTTTTACAAACATTTGTATCATTGAACATACTAATTTTCTTTTCATATTGAAATCTACACTTTATTTGCTTGTTAGTATTGAAAGTCAGGTAACTATAGCTATCATTTGTGATTGTACAAATTCCATTATTATTTAGGGGATGCATCATATATTTGTCTGAAAAAGTGCTGTTAAAGAAGCATTCAGAATGAGATTCATTTGAATAGGACACAATGAGTGGCAGGCCATCCATGTAACCAGGGTTCCCACTCATCCTCACGATGTCCCCGATTGTCTCATTCGCTATAATAAATCTAACATTTATGTTCTGTATCATAAAAGGCATTATGTTGAGTATCTTCTGAGTGTGTAATTTTATCGTGGCATTTAATATCTTGAAATCGCGATAGTAAAAGATATATTCAAACTCTAGCGCGAGATTTGTACAGTTAATGTCTGTACAAGATGGCTCGTGTATACTTTTGTTATAGTCGACACACTTCGACCCTTCACAAACAATAATAGTCCAATTTGTGCAGTGCAGTGTTGAACAGTTCTGAAAAAACACATTTATTTAATATTGAATAAACACACCTGTATTTGGACCCCAAATTCAAAACAATTTCTTCGACTCTTACCATTGTAGACTTATTGTTAGTAGACTCCAAAACGCTTATCAGCGTGGCCTCTTGGGAGGCTTTGATAATTTCAAACATTTCTAGGTCTTTTAGCTTAACGCTGCAAGATATTGTTTCTTCTTTCATAAATGTCAGTGGTTTTCTGCCAGTGCAATAATCATTTAAAATTGGTATAGGCAAATCTGGAAAAGTATTCAACACTTATTTACACAACACTCGTGTGATAATGTTAAACTAACAATGATATTTTAAAACAAGCGATTACCGATATATCTAATGGATCCATTTTTCAACACCCATATGTGATCACCATAAACGTAGGGCCTCCTGTTAAATGCTTTGGGGTACTGATGTTTTTCGTCTGAATGCCACTTAAAAGACCTATCAAGTGCATTAAGGTCATGCTAGAAAGAAACGTATATTATTATCTATTGCGGCTATAAATTGTATATCGAGTCTCTCTTAAAAGTGTCATAGCTTTTATTACGCAAATCCCTCAATCACGTCTCGATAGACTGAATAATTTTTCACATTAAAAAATAAAATTTATGTTGTAATGATGTATAAATCAATTTAATATTCTTATGTGTTACTACTTACCCTTTCTTTATTTTTATTTCGTCTATCAGGCAAATTGCTTTTGGCAATACAAAACATGTCCATTATTTTGTTCCCATAGTGCCAATATAAATTAGACAAACTGGAGTGACACGCATTGTCTTGCTCGATATCAGTACTGGTGATCACTCCGCATTTGAACATTTTCAAATCGGAATCTGAACAATCGCTATCACAGCAGCAGTTGATGTCACATACTTTAAACTGAAAACAAAAATTTTAAACGGGCTGTATTATTGAACGACCGAAGTTCTTTGAGTCTACTCAGATAATCTGGGTTTCGCTTGTACGTACATACGTTCGACAATAACTCGAGTATCTGATCAATTTGGTAGACAGTGCAATAAAGGTGCCAATAAAATTTGCCCATATTAAAAATCGTTATAAAAAAAATTGTCCTAAAATAAGCTTTTGAGCCCACTGCGCTTGTAGGTATTGCAGTAAGTAGGTATGTTGGTAGGAAATGTATGATCAACAAATTTTTTTAACAATCCACCTCCCTTTCTCTACGCCGCTCTTTTACACCATCCACTTTTTTATCATATTCATTTAAAACATACATACCAATAAGTTGCAACTGCAATCTTCTGTTGTAGTTTTCTTTGGCATTATATTTGGTTTAACTACTGTACGATTCTTCGTATCAAACAGACTTATTTCAGTAACATTGTCAAATTCTGTTGTGGTGTATGCCACATCAGTGATACCTGCTAGTGATGTGTTCTCATCATACAGTTCATCTATCACAGTGGTAGAGAGATCAGTGGTTGTATATGTTGAACTATACAGTAGAGAAATATTGAGATATTCAGTTGTTGAGGGTGAATTATTATTATCTTTCAAATTAATTGCTTGTGATCGATAAAATAAAGCATGAGGTTTTTTGTGGGCATATTCATCTTGGTTTTGACTAGAAACTGTGAGATCATCTGTTTTGTCCTTCTTTATTTTACCCTCAATAAACTCTATCACTGTGAACTGTACCAGTATCGAGAGCACATTTAAACCAAGGTAAGTAATGACTTTCATGTTTACTTATACTCTACACCAAATTGAGAGAAATTTCTTAGAACTATATCAATTTTTAAAACTATGCTGCCTTTGGTCTGAGTCTTCAATTTAAACCTGCAAAACAGGCAAAAATCAAAATTATAATACAAACAATATCCTTTATTGTACAAAATAAAGAAATAAAGGTTAATTATCTTAAAAACTAAGAAATGCTATGTAGGAAATTACTTATAGTTATTTATTCAATGAAATATGTACCCATAGCAATTTTTTATCCACGTGGTTTACCTTGGTTCTAGGGGTTTTTACTTCTTTCCATGGTTAACCCTCAAACAGCTTTTAGGGTAAATTTCTAGTTGACATACAAAAGGTACATGACAAGTGGTGGATTTTTTGCTATTTACCTATCTGTACCAAGATTAATGATGTCGCTTTGAAGAAGCTGGTTTGATCCTCCAAGAAAAAACTGCCGGACCCGGTCAGCTACGGTAGTAGCAGTTGGAGCCCAGCAAGGTACTAGTAGTGTGTGGTGCCCGGGGGTGACGGGCAAACTACAGGAGCTGTAGCCCACTATCCAAGACCGGCCAAATGTGTCCAAGCAACTTACTTGTAGTACCAACTTAGGCCAACCTGTAACAAAAAATGCATTAAGATTATCTATGAATAAACCTGCCTTTTCTTTACAACATAAATTTAAAAATTAACAGACTAAAGAACCTATATTCTACCAAAGTAAACCAAGTAGTCAGGATTTCTTGAGAACAATAAATGGCCTCAGTGTTGTATATAGGTGTCAAATGTATCCCAATATAATGGCAAGAGTTAATTTGTGATATCCTAATAAATTCAATGAAAGTTAGGAATCAGTAGCACCGATCCAAAACTCTTGGCGTATGAGGGCCTTTGCCATCTTTTTTTTTATTCTTTATGATTACTTCTTGCCAAGTGATTATTATTAAAAGAAAAAGACTTAAATACCTTGAATTCCTTTTGTGATATAGTGTAGATCAATAGGATGTGTCCAAACAACAATGTTATTGTGGTCTGGTTTGCCAGATACTGTCTGACCCTCAGGAAATCCTGAGATGATTGTCCAGTTTGGTCCTTAGAAAAAGCACTGTTTAATACTGGCATTTAGGAAAAAAATCCATCAAATCATAAACTTGCAATAATTAATACTTTTAGACTCAATATAGAAAAAATACTAACCGCTTTGGAGTGAATATCGACAAAACAACGAAGATGTTTCTTGGAAGTTTGAAGCACTGTGTAAATGCCCTATAATATGCAACTCTGCCATGGGAATTTTCTTAAGTTATATTTATGAATAAAAAGCCTTAACATCGTTTTTTTAACTGCAAAAAAAATGCAACTATTTATTTAAATATAACATAAAAGTGTTTACTGCCTGGTAACCATGGCAACGAAAGAAATGACAGATAAAGTTTTTTTTTAAATATTTTACGGCTCTGGTTACTAGCTTTTTGAGCCCATCTTTATTTTTTCACTTCTTTTCGTTATGCTTCGGCCGCACTTGTGCCTATCGTCCCGAAGCAATTCGCGGCAAATCTTCGTACGTTTTGTACACTAAAAAGTTATCGCGATAAAGCGCTGATCACACTAGCGGCTTCGTTATTTTTCACGAACTATCTGGCAATAATCCAAGATGGCGTCATCTACGTGTTTTAAATATGGACGACGACTTTCTTTTCTTTAACATGTGTACTAACAATTACACAATGCATTTATTGAAATCTAAAAAGAAACCTAGAAAGAAACAGCTAAAAATTTTAACACTATTTTATCGTTCCACTCCATTTTTACGCATTAACAACCGTGGAACCGTCGCACAGCTGCACCATCCGAACAAGTTGAAAACAAACGTCAAAATGAATGAAAAACGCAAGTGCGACCACGCAGAGCGAATTGTATCCTTTGATGTATCGCCACCCGCGCGATTACTATACGAAGTCCGAATATTCGGGACGATACCCGATAACGGCCGGTCACATTTGCGTGTATCGTGTAATAGCACGAAGCTTCGTGACGATAGGCGCAGGTCCGGCCCAAGCATTACCATATCCTTAATCACACATAATTAATATAAGAAAGCGTAGATTACTAACTTCATACATTGGTACATTAAGTGCCGGACCAGACGACACGCAAGTTGCGTCGCGCAACTTGCGTCGCGTTACGCGCTTACACATCATTTCATACAATTTCTACCACATCGTTCACACGACGCGCAAGTTGCGCCTCAACGCAACTTGCGCTGCGTTACGCGTGCTCGCACGGGCCCGCACAGAGGTGGTAAAGTGTTAGAGAGCTAGACAAAAATGTTTAGAATTATTTTTTATATGCAAAGCAGACCTTGTCTATGACTTCTATCAAAAGATCTTAGAAAAGATACATTTTTTCTATGTACATTTTAACTATTATAAATTTTTGGTATGCAATAAAGTGTTACTTAATATGTTAGGTTATATACAAAGAAATAGTTCTTTTTTCTCGTAACTTATAATATGGTAGTCACACTTATATAAAAGCTGTTGCTTTTAATGTATGAATATGATCAGCAAAAAATCAAAACAAAAACCACACTTTAATTTCTATGTATGTGCAGGCTGATTCTCAAACCACTGTGCGGCGGCGACACGAGGCAAGAGCGAGAAAGATGTATGTTCTTTAAAGTCGTTGACCCACAGAGAAAATTATAGTCATAATCGACATAAGAGAGAAACTCTCAGCATTTCAAACCGAAAATTGTAAATGTAAACCTACCTAACCAATAAATTTCGTGACTAAAATGGCTTTGTATGAATGAAGATAATCCATTGCAGTAGATTAATTCAACTATACAGTAACTTAAATAATATCATCATTATCCTCGTTCTTATTTCCGTTGTGTGTTGTGTTATGTGTATGACATGTATTTTATATTGTTAGTAGTTTTATCTGGATATGTATTGATGTTTGTATGTATATATATACTTATATATTACGCATTAAGAATCAATATTTATTACTATTTTTATTTATTTATATCCTAAATAAGTTATCTTACTTATCCTTTATATATGTATATATTATTTACTGTTTAATATCACAATATAATTTAAGTTAGTTAATTTTCACTATCGCACCACTTATTTATTATTATTTTTACTTCCCAATCCTGTCACCCAAAGGTAGCCTGTAAGAGATTGACTTGGCGATAAGGCCACCACATTGTACATCTGATTTACCTATGTATTCAAATGTAAATTTCATGTGTTTTGGTGCAATAAAGTGTTTTTTGCTTTGCTTTTGCTTAGACTATCCTCAAGATAATGATGACAGTGGATTGTCTTCATTCAGATGAATTCATTCAGATAATCATTATAAAAAATATATTTTTTTTATATAGAGCCCAACATAATAATTAAGTAAGCAATTTATTGGTATAGGTAAGCAAATTTATATTTTTTTATTTTAATTTTGAGATTTTGTCATTTCCTCTGTCATAACCAATTATCATTTCCCATGTCGATTACGATTATTGTTTTCTCTGTGGGTCGACGATTTTCGTTTATAAAAAAACTACTTTTTTATGGAACCCAGCATAATCATCGTAAGTAATACTTTATTTTATACCAAAAAATAATAAAAGGTAAAATGTACATACAAAAAAAAGTAAAATGGGCGGTCTTATCGCTAAAACGATTTCTTCCACACAAACGATGGATGGAGAGAATATGGAAAAACGGCACCATTTTGCTAGAATTTCCATAGGACAACGCCTGTATTATATTTAAAAATAAGTCTTGCAAAACATTTTTGTCCCGCTCTCTAATATACCATCTCAAAGCGGGCGTCTGAAAAAAATGACATTGGAATTTCGTCCTCAGAAAAAAATTACAGTGGATTTTTTTTCATTCAGACAAAGCCATTGACCGGACAACCCACTGTAGGAATTCATTTTCTTAGTGGACTGTCTAAAATTAGACAATGCCATTGACAGGACAATCCACGAAGACAATGATTGCCTTTACTTATACGACCCCATTGACAGTAGAGTATATACTGAGATAATTTATTGTCTTCACTAAGACGAAGCTATAGACAAAACAATCTAAAAAGATAGTTCATTGTTTTTATTCAGACGTAACCATTGACAGGTCAATCAACTAAGACAATGATTTTACTCGTTCTGACGAAGTCATTAACAGAATAATTCATTTGGACGGTGATTGCCTTCATTCCGACGAATCCATTTACATGAAAATCCACTTAGGCAATTAAGTATCTTCATTCAGGCGAAGCCATTGACAGGACACTCCACTAAGACAATTATTGCCTTCATTCAGACAAAGCCACTGACAGGACAATCCACTATGACACTGAACTGTCTTAGTGGATTGTCCTGTTAATGGTTTCGTCTGAATGAATAAAATCATTGTCTAAGTCTATCAGTGTCTTAGTGGAATCCACTAAGACAGTGATTGTTTTTATTTAGACATCTCCATTGTCATGACAATCCACTAAGACAATTCATGGTCTTCATTCAAACGAAGCCATTGACAGGAAAATACACTAAGATAGTGATTGTCGTCATTCAGACGAAGTCATTGACATGACAATCAACAAAGACAATACTGTCTTTTGGCCAGCTAAACTGACCAAATAATCTGTGTGCGACATTATGTACTTAGCGCATCTTGCGCGGGTAGAGCAGCCACACGGAGCGCGAGTTGCGCGGCGCAACTTGCGCTGTTACGCGACGCAACTTGCGTCTCGTTTGTTTCGACCCTAACCTTCGTGTAAAGCATCGTCGCCACCCGGTACCTTATAGTTGACTTATTATGTTAGATGGCGCAACTATATTGGAAGAGCAGGAATCCTACCGTTATCTCTCATAGCAGCACTTAAACTGAACTGCATTGTTTATAATACTACCGTGACACCTTTATAGCAGCCCTGCAACAGGACAGTTTTGGCTGACGTCACAAAACCATTCGACTATGGACGATTCCTACCATGACGTCTATTTTGACAGCACGAAAACGATTGTTGCGCGTCTCAAGTATCAAATAAAGCGATACTTAAAAAGTTACTTTGTAGTAACTTTTATGAGGATTTTAGTTGGTTTTCTTGTGAATGTGAATATGTTTTTTCTTTACTTTTGATTTTTACAAAACAGTTAGTAGATAATTAAAGTAACGCTACCATGGGACCTTAATTAATCCTACTTAATACCTTTTATTGGAAATTTGGATTTCAAAAACAGAGTAAGATATATTTACTTCTTTATTTTAGTACAACATAAGTCAAAACTAGTTAGGTATTCCAACTTACGTAACATATTTTTTTGTAAGTAATAACAATGCTAATCCTTGTAAAATATTTATTCACACACGATAACAAATAACAACACATTCTTAAGTATAAGTTATTTATTAAAATTATAACTACATACATTTATACATTTGTCTTACAGGATTCTTTGGTTACTATCTGAGAAGTACCATGATGACATCAATTAAAAAATACAAGACAAGATTCACTGGAGACTATTATTAAGTACAAACAAGACTGAGAGAGCCAGAGGATTACAGCCTCCTTTGGAACCTGTGATTGAATCAGTGAAATGGCAGAATGTTGAATTCCAAGCATTTTACAAGGCTGGATCTGTTGCTAGGCTGGTTCGCTTTTTCACCAGAATACCTGAAAAAAAATAGTTTAGATTCATGTCGCAATCTACGAATACCAAATACCTACCCATACTATGTAATAAAATGCTTTGTGGACTACAACCACTGCGTACTTACTAAAACCTAGCCTTTATCTCGTTGAGTTAGTCTCGAACTTACTTTGTCTGTATATGTACATATTTATCTTATTTATAATAGCACTTAGTGAAGAAGCTGTAAGTTTTAACACATAATAATTTAAATATGAACTTTTAATAGTTATGCAGTTAAAATGTTACTTACGACATGGTTATAGATAAAATATAATCATATATTTATGACAAGACACTGTGCTTTTGTGCGATGATGCCCACAATAAAATTAACTTCCAAACACTAGTCGTTACCATCGTACAATAACTGTTTATCACGGCAATTCGGAAAAGCACGATAATATGAAGTGATGGATATATTTTGTCAGGTGGTTGCTCGGCTTCCAGCATTAAAAACAAAACGTTTCACGAATTTACAATTTATTTATAATTTCGAAAACCAGCTAACTGTACCTAGTTAGCTGGTTGGTATTAAAATTATTTTACGCAGACATCCGTTCACAACTTTCCTTGACAATTTTTTTCGCACTCTTTAAAATTTTAGCCATCTTTAATGATCAATTTCAAATTAAATTTATGTACATAATCAAATGAAAACAAAGTAAATAACACTAACTTTCAGATATTTAAATAAAAATGATAGAAATAATTTTATTTAACGTAAAAAGAAAGCCGGTAAAAATAATATTTTTTTGTCAAGGATTTGAACGTCTTCGCAGTGGTAGGATTTAAAGTTGAGCTAAAAGCTTTTGACCTTCTTAGGAACTGCACCTCAACTGCCTTGTTTCTGAATGGTTTTATAAGTGTTGGTGGTAGCCTTCCAGTGCTGTAACTAATGCCATCTACCGAACAGTTAAAAAACAAATATGATATGTACGTGGGGGTGTGTAGGTAGGTAGGCATATCATGATATCAGTGTGGTAGCCCAGTCAATTAATTTATCAAGGAAGACATTCATCCCGTCTTATCATCTTACTTTTTTTTAGATTCCGTCTGTTTGTCTGTCTGTCTGTCTGTCACTAGGCTGTATCTCACGAACCGTGATAGCTAGACAATTGAAATTTTCACAGATGATTTACATACAAAGTCCAAAGATGATGCATTTCTGGAGCCGCTATAACAACATTACTAAAAACAAAATAAAATAAATATTTAAGTAGGGCTCCCGTAAAACAAAGGTGATTTTGTAAAGATAATGGTGCGAAACCCTTTATGCGCGAGTCCTAGTCGCACTTGCCCGGTTTCATATTTTTACTAATTTAAGAGAAATAATAAGTCAAGCAACATAATATTTTTTTTCCCACGTGAAGATATCTTTTGTACGACGCCAACTAAATATTCTAAAGAAAGTGTCAAATAAAGATCAGCAATTATGTTAAGTTGTCCCTCTGATTTATACATTGCCACCAAATTTACTAACTTAGCCTCGGATTTAACAGTTCATCACTATTTTACGTTTTACACCTTCAACACAAGCTCCTCAAAAAATACAATTCAAACCTCAATAGCCATTATCATATATCATAATTTAGCACGTAAATTAAATACTGTCATATTATTTTATCGTGAAAATAGCCACTGCACTGAATGATTTAGCGCGAGTACGCGAGACGACTAGAGTAGTTTTGAGGTTGGGTTATCGCTAAACAGTTTTTGTTCAAATCCACCGCTAACGCTGGTTCTTCATCGGAGGATGAAGAGACTAGAGAACTCAAAGTTTTTGGTGGCTTTACTGGAAGACTGAGGAACCCCACCTCGGAAGAGATAGCTCAACTTGAACATGATAGATGACAGAAATGGTCCCAGAACACAGAACCATTTTTATTCACATGAAAGTTATGGGCAAATCCGAACAGGCTAACCCCGACTTCACGTAGTCTTGTTTGCCCTATACTCAAGTGTTTTTTTATAGCTGGAAGCGCGGAGGGAAGGCCGCCCCCGCCCGCTGTAAGAAAACGCAGGCACCATGCGAGCAAGCCGAAGCAAGCTGCGAAGGCGAGCATGAGTGTATGCGTTTTCTTACGCAAGGGCGGAGGGGCTGCACTTCCCGCAGCACCGGAGATGTTACTCGTACGTTTCGAAATATCCGTAGAGAAATTTGGCACGAAATAAAACAATATCTCGGCTTGCTAGTTTTTAGTTACATACATCGGTAACCTAGCCTTCCCCTCCGTCCTTGCCGTCCCCTTTCAACCCCTAAATCAACGGTCCATAATGGAAATTTTTATCAAAATAAAGTTTTTATTTTTGTCTCCCCTCAATAGTTCCGAGGTAATATTAGTGGCCATCATTTTATACTATTTGATGACAATTTTAGTTAAAGTTTGACTATCAATTAATGTAGGATGAGTCACATTATAAAGATACTGAGTTATAAAATAAGAAGGTAATGTAATTACTTTTTTGGTGCCATATATTAACATATTAGAAGTTTATAGCTTGAACGCATGATACAAATTTAGATGCTAAAAAATATCCACCATGCTGAGTTGTATTTAGAGTGGCTTACATAGAAGATAATTAGTGGCTAGGAAAATATTATTCAGATGCACGTTGGTTGTGGCTGACGTAGTAATTTAGAAGGTAACGTAGATTTTTAGAGGCGAATTATGCTATTAAAATGAAGTTTGTTTAGGTAATTAGCACCCCTAATTTAATGTTTGTTACTTAGTCACGCCAAAACGGCTGAACAGACTTGGATGAAATTTGGCAAAGAGAGAGATTTTAGTCTGAAATAGCACATAGGCTGGTTCTCGTAAGATAAAAAATAGTAGTCCACGCTGGCGAAGTCGCGGGCATTCGATTTTAGCAACCACTACGACTAGAGTTGAGTACATAGGGCGCACTATAAGTTTCCGGAACTGGCCACTTAGATACATAAACAATATTTAAAAATTTATTGCAACATTTGAAAATAGAACTCTTTGGCTGTAGAATGCAGTTTGTTTCATCTGACTGTCTTTTGTTTTTACCTTGTAGCGCCATTTAAAAAATTGTGTGTCTGCATCAACATGGATTTAACTCGGGAACATTTTCGTAGTATGATTTTCTACGATTTTAAGTGTAATTTGACAGCTCAACAGAGCATCGCTCGGCTTGAAACAGCTTTTGGCAATGAAGCACCATGCAAGACAACTGTTTATAGCTGGTTTGCAGAATTCAAGCGTGGTCGTATCAATCTCAGTGACGAATCTCGCGATGGTCGGCCGTCCACCGCTGTGACCAACAAAAACATCGATGCTGTGCGCCGTATGATTGAAACAGACAGGCATGTGACCTACCATGAAATTCGCGCATCCTTAGAAATAGGCATGAGTCAAATACAATTAATCCTACACAAACATTTGGGTGTGAGAAAGCTGTGCTCGCGGTGGATCCCACACAACTTGACCGAGGCTCAAAAAACGGACCGCGTCACTTGGTGCAGTGCCATGCTTACCAGATTCAACGAAGGTGCGTCAAATTTGGTGTGGGACATAGTAACAGGTGACGAAACATGGATTTATTGCTACGATCCCAAAACAAAGCAGCAATCGAGCGTATGGGTCTTTCAAGATGAGCCGAAACCAACCAAAGTGGCGCGCGTGAAAAGTGCATCTAAGCGGATGATTGCTTCTTTTTTTAATAAAACTGGACACGTGGCTACTGTTGCTTTAGAGAATCGTCGTACAGTGAATAGTGACTGGTACACGACCATTTGTTTGCCGGAAGTTATTGACGAACTCCGTAAAAATAACCGTAAACGCCGTATCATCCTGCACCACGACAATGCTAGTTCTCACACGGCCAGACAGACAAACGACTTTTTGAAGGCGAAAAATGTAGAACTCATGAGTCATCCTGCATACAGTCCCGACCTGGCACCTTGTGACTTTTTTCTGTTCCCAAAAATTAAGAACCAATTACGCGGTCAACGATTTTCATCACCAGAAGAGGCTGTCGAGGAGTATGAAAAACACGTTTCAGAGGTCACCACAGAGGAGCGGCACAAAAGTTTTCAAAACTGGTTTCATCGAATGAAAAAGTGCAATTAATTTTGTACCTTTAATAGTATTTTTTCATATTCATTCCGGAAACTTATAGTGCGCCCCACGTATTTGAAAGATT
Source organism: Acrobasis suavella (assembly GCA_943193695.1). Taxonomy (NCBI): domain Eukaryota; kingdom Metazoa; phylum Arthropoda; class Insecta; order Lepidoptera; family Pyralidae; genus Acrobasis; species Acrobasis suavella. Next base: position 14,934,554 of record OW971929.1, read on the forward strand.
TTTTATGTAGCCTAAAATGTATAAACGTACTTATCGTATTTTTATTAACCGACTTCAAAAAAGGAGGTTTCTCAATTCGACCAAATATACAACGTGGATGGGACATACATACCCAAAATAAATCGAACAACGGGCTATACAAGATCATTATAGTATAAATAAAGTTAAAATAACAACCCAAAAACATTTCCCTACAAATTGCCCGGGCATATTTGATCTCGGAAACGGCTCCAATGATTTTGATGAGGGGGTCATGCAAAGTTTTTAACCGGCATTTCCATACAAAAATGTGCAGCCGCTCGGTCTGTTTTTATGGGAATGTCGTTTTTCTTTTTTGCTTTTTGACTGTTATTTTAATTTCATTATACTATAGTGATCTAGTACAGCCCGTGGTTCGATTTATTACGGGTATGTCCCTTCCACGCTGTACAACTAAATATTCGGTGAATATTTCAAGTTGTTGCCGTTTTTAATATCGAGCAAAAAAACGCCAAAAGAATCACGTTTGTTGCTTTGAGTCTTAGTAATATGGTCCCGTTTTTACCCTTTGGGTACGGAACCCTAAAAACAGAATAAATACTTCATAATCATACTACCAATAAAAAAACACGTTTGTTGTATGGGAGCCCCCATACAACAAACGTGATTTTTTTTATTGGTAAAGATACGGAACCCTTACTGCGCGAGTCCGACTTGCACTTGGGCGGTTATTTCTAAAACTCAAGCCCAGGGAAAAACCCATTCGTTTAGTGATGTTTGTCTTTGGTTGGCGCATATTATATAGCCAATGTAGTCCTCCATGCTACAAGTGGTAGTGGCACTTTGTCGTGGTTCATTCGTGCTTCAAAAGTCACGGTAAACAGCATTCCCCATACCGTTATCGCTAGGTAAGGTAATTTCAGATGTTTTAGCAGCTATAAAATCCCTATCTCGATATTTTCCAAATTATGACTTGCATTTTGAAAACTATATACTGTGTTTATATAGCTTTCAAATGAGCATGTATCGGAGGAATCCCCATCTCAAGTATTCCCTTTCACCGCGAACATTTGATTTATCCGACCAAGAATTTTCTTACAGTCCTCGGATTGTCTAGACTAATTTGTCGGATAAAGGTTTGGCTACATGTGGCAGCACGGTCAGCTCTAGTACTTATTCTGTGACAACCATGTGCATGTGACAGCATTTATCTATGCTGCTGCTTTAACTCGGCGATTCTGAAGCGTCCCGTTCTCTCTTGCTCTAGCGAATGACGGTTCTCAGCGACAGAAAAGGATAGCAACATGGAAAAGTGCTGTTCCGTGCCGACCTTTAAATCTTTGGTGCTGACCGCTAGATATGGTCATGAAGCCGAACTATACTAAATCCGACGTTCAATGGACCACGCGACGTTTTTAGTCTACTCTGTCACAAACTACGTGCGAAAGAGACAGCAAAATACGTCGCGTAATGCCGTCTCTGTCGCATGTAAAGTTTATAACAGACTAAACTGCATACGTCGCGTGGCCCCGCTTGACGCAGTTTAAGCCCTTAGTACGTCATATGTATGACCATAAATAAAGAAGTAAATATCGTTTTACTTATTTATTAATCAAAATAATTATAAGAGATACATATATTCTTCTTCACACACTTCACAACAAGAATTTTAATTCGCTGATAATGATGAATAGTTAATAAACTATAAAAGGCACATAAAAGACAGTATCAACACATGAATTATAACACCTTCAATCACTTCAACTTAATCACTATGTCGCTATAGCGAGTTTTACCCGAGCACTAAGTTTTTTTTTAACAATACAATTAAACATTCAAAATGCGGTAATGAGTTGGATAGTTGCGTAATCGATTATGATCATTAGGTATGTGAATCGGTAAGGCATCGAAGACGTCTAAAAGTGCTCCGTTAAAAATGCCATGTTCTACACTCTCGTGTAGAAAGAGGTCAAACAATCTTCCAAAAGAAGGCATAACCTTTCATTAGTAAGTATTTTTTTATTTTATTAACATTGTTTTCTATTTAAATGATGATAATTTCTGAAAAATCGAAGGAATATCTATTAGTATCGATTACGAAAAAAATAATCGAATCACGTTTGCAACTGAAGTGCCATTTTTCAAACGCGGAGTCTATAAACGAATGGTTTTTCCATACAAAAAACCATACGTTTAGTGACTCCGCGTTTGAAAAATCGCACCACTGATTTCCTTCCATCCCAGAGACTATACCGCACTCACGAGACTATGTATTTATGATCTACAACCTTCGTCTTTATTCCCTGTGCATTAGAGTTGAATATATTTTTTCTCTTCTCTCTCTTTCTTGCCAAGAGTGTATTATTATGTGTATTTACACATTTTTTTCAGTGTGAGCTTAGTGATTTTGTTTAGATGAAGTAGTAGTAGCACCAAAAGCGGCAGAAAGTTTTGTATGAAAATTTGTCTGCGTAACTCATCCTGTATCTGTTACTACTTACAAAAACCAGATTAGAACTGTCTTAAAACTAGAGACTTTTGTTAGGAGATTCCTGAACGGAATCAGATTCATGATCATCATAACAGTGAATCCATGTCTCCGGACACACTGGCTAGACTAAAGTTATCAAAAACCGTACATTTATAGATACAGTGATAGTACAGGATACAAAATTAAGGTTACCTACATTTTGAGTAAGATTCTTTCCCAGTTTTACATTACATTACAATTAGATAAAACTGCCAAGTAGCAACAAAAATAGGGAACTAAAGATCGTTTTTTTTTTCCAAAGAAAGAGACAAAACACAAACAGTTTCTCTAGTACTTAAATCTAGAATGAAACAAGTAAGATATTGTTATAACAAAAATACTCAAAACGAACTTACAAACAGGCAACATAACATTTACTAAAACAAAAAATATATCATGTATTCTGTTCAAATAATGAACTGAATCGAATTGAAGTTAGACCAAATAATAGGTCTTTACCTATGAAATTACCGTTCTGCAGTACTTGCCATTTCAAATCAAAATAATTTTTGTTTGGCTAAGAATTCTAATTTCAAATTAATTTTAAGTATAAATACATTAATTTAAAGTAGTCATTTGTTTATTGATTAGTGTTACATTTTCATCGCATTTCAATCTTTTTCGTCATCATGGATACGTTAAAAATTCGAGTAATTATGGAATATGAGTACCGTCGTGGCAGCAACGCGGCACAAGCGGCACGCAACATCAACGACGTTTACGGAGCTAGCACAACAAACCAACGCACCACCGGTTATTGGTTTGCTCACTTCCGTTCTGGAAAATTCGACCTGAAAAATGAACCTCGCGGTCGTCCGAAGACTTTGGTCGACAATGACGAATTAAAGGCGATTGTGGAGCTGATGATACACAGTCTACGGCTGAATTAGCAGCAGCTTTCGACGTTAGCGTCAAAACAATATTGGTCCATTTGCGTCAAATTAGCAAGGTAAAAAACCTTAAAAAAATAGGTGCCCCACGAACTCAATGATCGCCAGAGCGAACTACGCGTCGAGACGTGCCTTGCACTGCTCAACAGACACACAAATGAAGGAATTGTTACCTGCGATGAAAAATGGATTCTGTTTGATAACCGCAAGCGCTCAGCATCTCCAACCAGCATTGGTCAATCGCTCCTCTCCGCTGCTCCTGCACGACAACGCGCGACCTCATACTGCACAGCAGACGGTCTCCAAGTTGCAAGAACTGGGGTTGAAAGCTCTCCGTCATCCGCCCTACTCACCACACCTTGCGCCTACAGACTACTACTTTTTCCAGAATTTGGATAACTTCTTGGCGAGAAAAAAATTCAATACCAGAGAGGCAGTACAAAATGCATTTGAAGAATTTGTTGCCTCCCGTCCAACTGATTTCTTTAAGAAGGGCATCAATAAACTGCCACTGCGTTGGCAAAGATGCGTTGATTGCATGGGTGAATACTTCGATTAATATAAATAAAAAATACATGAAAAAAATTCGTTTAATTTTTTTCATACAAAACAGCAATTTCATAGGTAAAGACCTAATATGAACGAATTATTATTATTGTAAGGTTGACGGGTAAGCAGTGGATGATAATGGCACAGGACAAGAAAGAAGAGAAGTGGGTTGATGTGGGCTGAAAATGGATGGATGGATGGTGAACGAATTATAGACAGACCGTTTTTTTTTTACCTAATATTTTTATTACATGTTATGGTTAAAAATTATACAATACATATTAAAAGATTAAAATTTATTATTAAATTTTATAAAGTTAATATATATTAATGTCATTTTGTTTAAAAAATCCTTACGAATGTGATGGTTGGCGTATACACAATCATAAATGGAAAAACAAAATTAAAATCTGTCAGACAAGTGTTAAAAATATTAAAACATACTTTTATTTTCGTACCTTGTTCGTACCTCATCATGGCAGCTGGATTTTTAGACGAGATATTAGTGTCCTTTTGTCCTTTCTTTATGAATATTCGTACAACACAGGAAGTTACCCTTTACGCATCATATACACGGTAAATAGTGGTGAGTTACAATCAGGTTTATGAGGAAACTGTACACACAATAAAAAGTATAAAATCCTCAAAAAATGTATAGCTGATGCTGTCATACCTGAATGATAAAAGAGCAAGCCAGTTAAAAACCTGTGGTGCTATTTTTTTACGCGGAGTAACTAAACGAACCGTTTTTAGAATGGAAAAACCGTTTAGGTAACTCCTTGTTTCAAAAATTCTGTATGGCCCCGCCACAGATAAGTACCAGTACTAATGTTCTAAACGGTAGCTTACGCCCTCTTGCGAACCTACATTCCAATACCCTCGTAATTCGGTATAAAAATTAAAGGCATAAAATACGGTTTGATCGTTATGAATCTGACATAGGAGCGCTTGACCACTACAATACAAAAAGAGAAACAGAATCTGGTAAAAGGCGACCTACGCCTACGGTATCCCTACATTTACTCATGTATTTGTAATACAATACAGACACAGATTAAGAAAATCGGGTAAAAGGCGGCCTACGGTATCCCTACATGTTACTCATGTATAGTTGTGAATTTGACTCGAAATGTAATAGGTTGGGGAAAAAGTCTTTTCGCATTTTATATGAAAATTCAAAACATTTTTTAATATAGTTTATTTACATTTAACTAAAGTATGTAGGTACCATTTTGTTCGATAACTTTTTGCCATCTTATAGGTAGGGACATGATCCCATTGCTATAGAAATTTTGGGGCTTCTGATCAAAAAACTGCGTCAAGTAGTTTTGGCAGTCCTCTCGTAATGTTAACCTGACACTGCCTAAAGAATTCTGAAGAGACCGAAACAGGTGGAAATCTGAAGGTGCCAGGTCAGGACTATTCGGCGGATGCATTTACACCTCCCAGCCAAACTCTCTTAATTTTTGATGAGTGGTTAAAGATGTGTGAGGTCTGGCGTTATCATGATGAAAAACTACACCCCTTCTGTTGATTAATTCCGGCCGCTTTCTCTTAACTTCTTGCTTTAATCTTATCAGTTGTTCGCAGTAGAGTTCTGAATCGATGGTCCTGCCTGGTGGTAACAGCTCATAATGAATAATGCCCTTTCAATCCCACCACACACACAGCATCACCTTGTTGCGAGTTAACCCGGGTTTCGCCACAGTCTGTGAAGCCTGACCAGCCTTTGACCATGACCTTTTTCGCACGTTCTTGTCGTACGTGATCCACTTTTCATCACCAGTTATCAATTTCTTCAAAAATGTTTCGGTCTCATTACGTCGTAATAAAGAATCACAAATGAGTATACGGTTCATTAGGTTTCTTTCAGAGAGCTCGTGAGGTACCCAAATATCGAGCTTTTTTGTGAACCCTTTTTTTTTCAAATGTGCCAATACTGTTTTGTGGTCAATTCCCATTTCTTCAGCTACGTCGTAACTACTGATATGCCGATCTTGCTCCACTTTTTCAAAAATAGCATCCATTTTATCCGTAACAGGGCGACCAGAGCGACGTGCATCTTTGACATCAAAATTTTCGGATTGAAAACGCTTAAACCAAATTTGTGCTACTCTCACAGACACTGCACTAGGTCCATAAACATCGCAAATTTTTTTCGCGGCTTGCGTTGCATTTTTACCTTTTTGGTAGTAAAATTTTAAAATGTATCTAATTTCTTCATTAGATTCACTCATCTTGACGGTAAGAAAAACAAATGAAAATCACGCATTTTCCTAATTTGAATTTGCAATTATCTGCTTTAAAATTTAAACTTTTAAATGATACCAAAACTAGCCAGGTACAAATAGTATAGCCAAAGTGGTTTTATCACAAGTTCATACATACTATATGCGAAAAGACTTTTTCCCCAACCTAATATGCCGCCGCTGCTGACGCCACGTCACAGGTAGGGCTGCCAGCCCGGGAACAGGCGGCACAGGTTGGCGGGGTCGGTGGCGCTGTGTATGAGGCGCGCCACCTGCCCCGGCACGGCCACGCCGCCCGCGATGCCGCCCTCCGTGCCGCTCAGCTTGCTGCTCACGGCCAGCAAGGCGCGCTCCGCTAAGTGGTGCCGGTCCGTGCCGCCCATTGCTGTGAATCATCGCCAATGTTAAAGGCTTCACACACGGCAGCTATAATGTATATTTTCAATTGCCCTTGCTTGGTTCTAATTTCACCGGTTTTACGTAAATAAAGCCGCTCATAAAACACGCGTGCGTTATGAACGCAAATAGTGAAGTTATATTCTATAACCGCACTATTTGCTTTTTAAATCTCGAACTGGCCGCCGGCCGGTGCTGGCTGCCCGCCACACGCCGCCAGCTGATTTAAAAAGTAAGACGGTGGAAAAATAACTGTGTTCATCACAGTTTTATGGTTCAGTTTATTTAAAATCAAAAAGTTCAGTTTATTGGATATTTTTCCTCGCAAGTGTATTGAAAAACGTCGTACGATATACGTGCGTATATTGGTTAAACACACTCGGCTCTATTAAGCTCTCGCCTGCGGCTCGGGCGCAAATTCCGCCTAGTGTGTTACCATAACGCACTTATATCGTAATGTACTATAGTGTACATTACATTAGTACAATTAGTATGGTACATTTATAGCTGTCGTGTGTGGTCTCCTGACTATCATGCTATGATGTATATATTTACATTAAAGTTGTCGCGTGTGAAGCCCTTTAAAAGCTGTCGGTAGCAAGTACGAGTTGAACTAGCGTGGAGAGGGTTCCGTACAATGTGAAAGTTTTTAAATTAATACAAAATATCACATCTGATATCTAGTGGTGTTTTAGTAAACTATTTTCCATAACTGAACGTATTATATTGAGTTTACCACTTTATTTTCAATTGATAGAATGCTTATTGGATTTCCTGTAATCTACAAGCAATGAACTACGTTTTATATTTTTTTTCCAAATTTTAGGCTCAGTAGTTTTGGCCATCAGTGGGGAATGGTCAATTTTCGTCTTCTTTCATGCATAAAATCAAAACTTTTTTACAATAATAACAAAATATACTTGAGATTCCCATAACGAGCCCTTTTTTATATACATATATAACGCAGTTAGGTTTGCAAAACTTTTTTTTAATTTTTTCCCCTGAAAATAACCCTTATTTAAAAAAATATATTTTCTTACTACTTCTGTTTGGGTCATAGGACTACAAGTTAATGGAGGGTCACTTGAAATATTTTTTAAGGAAAACCGTCAAGAACAGGCGTAAAGATATGGAGATATGGTCATATTCACAGTAGATAGGTAGGGCGGAAACACCTAATACACGTAAACTTACCCATGGTGGTGTTCCGGTAGGCCGACTGAGCAGTCTGCCGCGACGACGTCAGCGAATACAGTGGGTCGTAGAGTAATACCTCCAGTATGGTCAGCAAAGTCTCTTGATTGTCGCGCAGAAGCTGCATTGTTTTCTCACAGCACCTGAAACAGTGGTTTAGCTGAGTACAGCGATATTTTCGGACAAGACAAGACCCAGAGCGTAATTGCGTTTTTTTATGGACGTCCGTCTCACTTCTGTGGAACATAAGGCGAAAGCGCCACTGGATGTAATGGGGGCAGAGACGTGACGCGGACCTCTTTGCATTGCAATTTCATACGAAAAGCATGGAAATAAATTCGTAATTTGAGTACACCGCCCGGAAGCAGGTGCATTCAAATCCCAAAATTAATTCTATGCTATATGTTCGAAATTTGAATAGAATTGAAAGACGCCACGTCTGTGCTCCCCAACATTCAGTTAGGCGTGCGCCTCCTCTTAATTCCTTAGAAAATTGTAGAAACCCAAACAACCTTTATGGACAGCTACAGCAGTAGTGTAAATGCGTTTAAATTTTTTTTTTTTTTTTTAGTTTCATTTGTACCTTCTAAACACTCCTTCCACTCCACACGAGCCAAAGCCGGCGATCATATCTTGCGTCAACCGGAACGGAACCGTTTCCGGCGTGCGAAGAATCTTGCCTTGGTCGAATGCAAAGCCTGAATAAACATTGTGATTTTATTAATTGACGGAAATGTTAAATTTCGTGCAACTCGTTAACATTATAGCGATTGAGAAAAAAAAAGAAATGAATACTCTTATCGGAAATCAATACATACCTATTATAAAATATCCTATTCTCTTTACGACAGCATCGCGTGGCCATTTGAACTAAACTTAAATGTATAAAATGAATCGGTGAAAGACGCTATACAAACCAAAATCTATATGGACCACCTCAGCGCTCTGCTTGTCGACCAATATGTTTTGGACATGTCGGTCGCCCAATCCCATAACATATCCGACCATGGAAGAAGCGGCAACGCTGTAAATTTAATTTATGATTAATACTTAAGACCGAACGCTGTAAATTTAATTTATGATTAAGAATTAAGACCGAGAAAACAATTTCTAGAAGGCTTGTAAACCGAGAAAACAATTTCTAGAAAGCTTGTAAATGCAACTTTCTGCTATATGAATTGAAAGTTATCATATAGTGTATACATAAGTTGGTTTTTTTTCTTGATATTACATATAACTAAAAAAACAATATATAGGTACCTAAGTAAATTGACTCTTGCATGACTTTCAATAAAATAAAGTATTACCTTTACCAATACATGTACTTACCTTTTTGTGTATGTTAGTCGTCGCTCATACCACGATACGGGGTCTAGATAGTGTTCCGTAAAGAAGTAATGAAACACAGGTTTGAAAGATTCCAGAATCTTCTTAAAAACCCGCAGTTTCTCTTCGTTGCTCTTTCCAGTGTCGTGGCACATTGATAGGCTCTTGCGAGCCGCAAGGCATGACATATCCTGTAAATAAATCCCTAGAATTGATTAACTACGTAAAAAAAGACACGAGCCAAGTGCGACAAACACAATAATAGTCGCCCTCTCAAGAACAAAAGAGATAGCACTCATATTGACAATGTGACAAGTTTTGGTACAAAACTTTATTAAACGAAAATGGGAGTTTTCAAATTAAACTTGTGTTATGAGATCAACGATGCAGGACAATCTGAATAAGACCATTTTCCGACTTGCCATGGCTTGGGATTGAACCCAGCACCTCGCGAGTGACGGACTAGCGGGTTAACCATAGCGCCACGGAAATGACTCCTGTGGTAAATACATGGAATATAGAACACATCGCGTATACCTAGTACATAGTACTCGATATACCCGATGTATGCGTACAAACCTGCGGACGATACCGCGCATGAGCTCCCGAGTCCCCGACCAGGTACCCTCCAATCGGGATGGTGCCCACGCACCACTCCAACACTCCAGATCGCTTGGACAGTGGCACCACCCGAATATAAAACACATCGCGTATACCTAGTACATAGTACTCGATATACCCGATGTATGCGTACAAACCTGCGGACGATACCGCGCATGAGCTCCCGAGTCCCCGACCAGGTACCCTCCAATCGGGATGGTGCCCACGCACCACTCCAACACTCCAGATCGCTTGGACAGTGGCACCACCTAACGAAATACAGTGAAATTTCATTCCTTACACAACGCTTTTACCCATTTATTCTAAGATAGATATCTTGCTTATAACTATACGCCACCATTTTAATAAGCGCGGCTTTTGACTCTTACGTCATGACTCATGGCCATTATTTATTTTACGCCACTTGCCACAAATATGTATTTATAGCATAAGCATTTCTAATATACGTCGACGCCATCACCCTTTACCCCATCGGTTTACTATTTTCAAAGTATGATTCTTCAGATTACTGTGGCAGCTTGGTTTACGTTCTCGAACCGCCTGCCCTAAACAGTAAATCTAACGTCGAAATTGACATCTTGTACTAATAAAAAATATACTTATGTGTTTCACATCTATTTAAGTACCTTGTAAGTCCGAATAAGCAGTTTGTTACGACTGGTCACAGCATTTTTCTCTAGCAATGTGTTGACGATGTTGAACACTTGTTGCATAACGGCATCCTGTCGCAAATCATCTTTACCCTAAAATCAATGATATAATATACTAGATGCCAGTTAGGTAATGATAGTGGATATTGACTATTGGATAGACTAGGGGATATAACGTACCTTTACTAATAAAATCCTTTGAACACCGTCAGAGCTCTTACAGTTTATTTTCTTTGGGCAGTTGATACCGCCCACAAATTCGAAGTAACTGTCAAACGATATCAAAGCTGAAATAAAAAATATAATACAAGGAGGACCCGAGATTTTTTTTTTGAAAATTTTATCTTAAATAAGTGATTGGCAAAGGTCTTCCCCATCTCCTTCCAAATATATCGATCGTGTGCCACTTCCAACGATTCCCTTTCAAACAAACGCAAGTCTACAAGAAATAATACGCTGGGCTCAAGTCTGGGCCTCTAGGCATATTGGTAAAGGTAGTCATCAGTTTAGAGGTGGTTCGTGAAATGTTCCCAAGAAAATTAATTTCTCGCAGGTGTAACATTGACTAGCAGCCTAGAAGCCCAGATTTGAGCCCAGCAGATTATTGCTTGTAGGGCTACCTCAAGAGCCATGTGTAAATAATATTAGGACTACAGTTCAATCAAAACAAAATATCCGCCTGGAAATTGCAACCCCAAGCAACCTGCACCTGCAGGCGTGTACTGGAAAATTTGACGGTGCGCTTACACGAATGCCAGCGCCGTGATGATGTCCGTCTGGATGATGTGTTCAAAAACTGAATTTGCATGTGTTCTTTTAAACTTCTATTACCGTTTTATACAACTTGGAAGGGCCATACCCGTAATAAATCAAACCACGGGCTACGCTAGATCACTATAGTATAATAAAACTAAAATAACAACCAAATAACAAAAAAAAATTTCGACATTCCCACACAACTTGCCCGGGCGGCAGCACAGTTTTGTATGGACACGCCGAAATTAATTTTTTGGCTATTATTTTACTTTCCTTATACTAAGGTGATCTAGTATAGCCTATGGTTCATTCTATTATGGGTATGTCCCTTCCAGGTTGTATTTTTTTAAAAATACTCATGGCTACCGTGTGCATACGAAAGTCAAGCAAAATAAGATTCTAAATTCAGTTTTCAAGGAATAAATCTAAACATAAAGCTTTCCACTCTGCTATTTATAATAGTGAAAGCCATCAAATCACGATACTGCTTGTCTGATTTGACAACAAGTCAAATCAGACACGTTTTTCTGAACGTCAAAACAAACATTTTCTATGCATTTGTATGAAATACAAAAGAGTGAGTTCATGCTGCTTCGGAGTCATATATATCGTCAATGAAAAGTGACACTATTTTGTGACGTTTTATTTTATGAACTGTACGGAATAATTTATTTTTGACTCAGTCATCTACCCAATTGGCAATTATTTAGTAAACATGGGAGACGAAACTCGATTATTTTCATTCTAAATAAGCGGCCGTCCTTATAAGTCGATGTAGAAAAAAAGCTTTTAAAGAAAAGCAAGTTTTTGGTCAATCAACCAAAGATTAGATTAAAAAAAAAAGCGATAAGTATAAATCCCCATTGATTTCTGCTAATTCAGTATATCTCGCATTTCCTGTCTGCAAAAAGCTAGTAAGCATAGACCTAGTTTTTTTTTTTACTACGTTTAGAGCTATGCTGGTAAGTACATATAAAAATGTTACTTACTGGGCAGGTTGTCGTAATTACAGTCCTCTCTGACGGGCACGGTGACAGTAGGCACAGGGATAGCATCCAGTCTGCTCAGTTTATGAATATTCTCCGCCGTCGGGATTTTCTGTTTGGCCTCTTTTGACTTCGTCTGGAAGTTCGCGAAGCTTATAGTTGCTGTAACAAACATCGTTTCTTTACATAGATAAGAAGTAAAGTTTCAAATTAAGAATAAAGAAGTACAAGACTACATTAAGAAAAAGAAGAACATGAAATGAGGTAACAGTTTTTGTTTTAGAAATTAATTTTGAAGAGTCAAACAGCATTAAATTAAGTAAAATACTGACTGAAGCGAAAAGAAAAATAAAAGTGTCCCAGAATTTACAAGCTCAAACATAAGCCGTAACAGGCTTTTTACATTTGGTTGGCTGTCTCGCTCGCACAATTAAACGTTTTTAAAGATTATTAAAAAATGTGACTCATTTGAAGAAAAGTGTTTCATATACTTTTTAATATATTATATGTTAGATATAATATATTGTATTTAATTATAATTATATTGTAGACATGTTTGTATATTGTGTAGACATTGACTACATCGAAAATTAGGTAATCAAAATTTTAAATTTTTGATGTACTTTTTCTCGATACGCACACACATAAACAATAAAAAACATGTCTACAATATCTAACATATAATATATTAAAAAGTTTATGAAACACTTTTCTTCAATTGAGTCACATTTTTTAATAATCTTCAAAAATGTTTGATTGTGCGAGCGACACAGCCAACCAAATGTGAAAAAAGAGAAGAGAATCAAGGACGGCAGGAGTGGTCCTGCGCGCCTCAACAAATCTTCATGAGAATTACAAAGAAAGAAAAAGGTACCATCACACAATTTGTCCATCTGGCTGATAATAACAGCAAGTTTATCTTCCTTCGCCAACTCCTTGACTATCGCGTCCGCGGTCAGCACACGCGGCTCCTGCGGTGGTGCACTGACGGAGGGCGCAGTGCCTGCGCTCGCGTTCAAAATGCAAGTGTCCTTATCAGAGTTCTTCAGGCTGAATAGGATAGGCAGAGTGTGGTGTGGGTGGTCTTTGGCACATCTTTCTGAAACAACATAAAATATGTTTTAACTTCACCATTTTACATTAAAACATTTTCTATCTATTGATCTTCCTGAAGTCTTTCTAAAATACGCTTTTTTTCTTTTCAGATATGCACAAGTAGCTATATAATAAAAGTCCAGCGAATGCATTTTGTATAAAATAAAACAGAATACAATTCGTACTTATGATTCTTCTGAGGTTCATAGCGAACACGGTGTTATCGCCGGTGAGACGCGGCGCGAGTTGTGGCAGCACCGTGATGAACTTGTGCGACGGGATGTCGTCAAACAGCTCCTGTAAATGGCGATCCCCGTCCACCACATCCATACCAGGGTTGTCGAGCCACAGAGATATCACTCGGAATATTGACAGATTGTTTTCATAGCATTGCGCCAATGAGAGTAAGTAATACCTGAAAGTACTTAAAATACTTAGAGCGTTGTACTTAAAATATTAAAACTTAATATATATTTAATAAATAGGGAAGGTGGGTCGTACAGTATATTTCACGGGGAGCGGAGTCCACGAGCATAGCTAGTATATACATATACGATCTAAACCTGAACCAAACTCCTATTTTCTTCGCATCTTTCACTAATGTGTTACCATACATACTCGTATGCAATGTCACTTTACCTCATTGCAGAGTGTAAGAAGTTTTCTTTTTCAGCTTTAGTACAAGCTATCTCTGCCTCTTCTAATCGCATGAACTTGTAGTTGGTGTTCAACGCTACTTTGTCGTCACTGTAAACAATACACATGAATTAACCCTCGTTTGTATTCATAAAAAATAATACGTAAAATAAATGTTGTTATGAGAAAGATAGATAGAGACAAAACATTTTAACTTAACTACGTATATCAAACATGTTAAAGAATCAAAATAATAATAAAATTCTTTATTTGCCAAAAACATTTTACAGAATGGTATAATTATATTATAGCGTAGGCAACCGAAGTAGGTACTGTATCATACGAGTGCTTAAGACTTAAAGGCGCCCAGTCCATATCCCATCCGGAAATCCATCCCCGAACTAGACATAGTCCGTATCTCGGGTGATGAACAACCGGACAGTCGACGGAAAGAGTGCGGTACATTTTTAAATCGAGTGTACCTACACTACACTATCGACAAAAGGCTACTTAAATTAAAAGTTGAGGTTACTCAGGCCCAGCTAGTCTTATCTGTGATTGGGCCTAAGTATACATATTGAATTTGGTAATTACTATACATAATATAAAACAAGATAAATAAGTACTGGTGCCTTCAAACTTAACATATTATGTATATAAGGGGTTAGCGAGAATGAAATGAGTGTTTATGTAAGTATAAGGTGCGGTTTGTGTATGTTTGTTTGTGTATCGTTTATGAGTAAGTTCGGATAGATATGTAAGGATATCACACAGTGTCACAATCAGTGAAGGGAGTGTCACATTTTATATTTAATAGCATGTTCCATTCTTTGTTTTCCTTTCCTTATTACTTCTCTTTTTCCCTATCCAAGATCTCATTAATTTCATCTGTCCCGCCCGTTGTCTGTCTGTCTGTAGTCAAATCCTGCAAGTTAAATTTGACCTACTTCCCGACTTCCACATGGGCAGAAAGCAGAAAAAAAAGAGAAAAAAAAACTTATTTAATCATTGGTTTTGGGTAGGAGAGATTCTGTTTCATCATAGTTGAGACGATTTAACCAGTTTTATAATAATAATAATATAATAATAATCTTTATTTCGGACATAATCCATATTATGTTTTGAACAATTGTTTTACATTTATATTTGGTGCAAGGATATATATTTAATATTTTGTTTAAATTATTGTAAAAAAAGCCACTTATTACTCTAAAGTTACGTTTTGCAAGTGTTGTTCTTGATTTTATGGTTTGACAAACCGCGTACTTCAGCCGTTTGCCTTTGCGAAATTTTTAATTAAAACCGATAAGACGGTGTTTTTTGAGAATTGTCTGAAGTATAAAGAGCTGCCTGACTGTTAGCACTGAAGTGTCGGAGTAAAGTTGGAAGGTCGGATAGCGGTATGGTTTCCGGGTCATGACCTTAAGAACAGCACGCTGTGATCTCTCCGGCGGCAGCAGTGTGGTCTTAGCAGCGCCACCCCAAACCGTAATGCAATATGTCAAAATAGACTGGCACAAGGCTAAATAAGACATGCTGCTGACCTACCAACAATCAAAATCATAATGACATAATTTTGATTGTTGGTAGGTCAGCAGCATGTCTTAGATTTTTAAAGATATAAATAAGTTTTCTAACACGCGGCGTAAGTGTTTTGACATGTTGCTGCCAGTTAAGTGCTTGATCGAGGTGAATTCCAAAATATTTTGTGTATGTGACTCTAGTGACAATAAAGCAAGTACAATTCGGGGTGGGGTTAGAGCAGTTATGTGCTCTCAGGATAAAGTTATTAGAACAATAGTGAAGGAGCTCTCAAGCCAAATGCAATATAATTAGTTTTGTCGAGGTTTAAAGTTAATATATTATTTTTAAGACACTTCATTACTTCCACTAGAGCAGTTTCAGCATGAGCATAAACTTCAGGCCATTTACTGCCATGAATAAGAAGTGCAGTATCGTCGGCATACGAGTAAATGTGACAGTTGGGTAGTTTTAGTTCACAAATCTCATTAATATATATGGTGAAGAGGGTGGGGCCAAGAATACTACCTTGCGGTACGCCAAATTATACTTTCACCTCTTCACTCGCATAGTTGTCTATCTTAGTGGTTTGTGTACGGTTAGAGAGATAATCTCTAAACAGTTCAAGTGCAATACCTCTAATGCCTATTGCTTCTAATTTGTGTATTAGCCTAGGAATACAGACAGTGTCAAAAGCTTTTGACAGATCCAGGAAAATAACCAAACATTTAGATTTTACATCTAAATTCTTAGCTATGTCATCAACCAGAGCTGATACGGCATCTTCAGTGGACTTGCCCTCCCTGAAACCATATTGGTTATCAGAGATGATTTTCTTTTCTTTTAAATATTTTGTAAATCGGGAATTGAGAACTCGCTCCAATATTTTAGACATGGCAGGGAGAACGGAAATGGGTCGATAGTTATTCATATTGTCGCCATCTCCATTCTTATATATAGGGTGAACAATAGCTTTTTTTAAGACGTTGGGGAACACACCAGTCGTAAGAGATAGACGGCAAATATGTGTTATTAGAGGGACAAAGATTTCTCTAGATGATTGTAATATTTTTGAAGAAATATTGTCCCATCTAGTAGCACAGTCTTTACGGAGTCCTAAAATTAAGCAGTTAATTTCATCTTCGTCAACATCCAACAAAACAAAAGAGTCTCGATAAGAGGTGGTGTTATGTTTTGGTATGTATTTAGACTGAGAGTTATGTTGTCCATCCATCTTGTCGGCCAAAGTTTTGGCCCACGTCCCTAAATTGATTGTTAATGAGGTTATCGGATTCACCCGGGTCTGGTTTAAGCTTAAGAAGAGCCCTAGACGGGGTTTTTTGAGGTGTGATGTTGGTAATTTCCTTAATAGCTTTCCATGTTGCTTTAGTGTTGTTTTTCGTGTTCTGTTATAAATTAGTATTGTGTGTGTTTTTGAGGTTTTTAAGAAGTTTGTTTATATAATTTCTGTATCTCAGGTAGATTATTTTTAGTGTAAGGTTGTCTGGGTTGCGTTTAACTTTTAGGTGCATATTGTCCCTATTACGTATACAACGTAGTAGACCTGGTGTAATCCAAGGCTTCAGGTTCCTCTTACTACGCGGGAGCAATTTAATTGAAGTATGTTTTTTAATTATATCGGATACCTTAGATACTAAATAATTTGCAGCTGCGTTGGCATCTTGAGTTTGCAGAACTGGTGTGAAATCTGTTTTTGCTAGATCATTGTGTATCGAAGAGTGATTATATTTGGTACGTACATGATTTTTATGTACCAACTTTCCAGAGCTAGACATTGCTATAAGAGAAGGCTGATGATCAGTTATTTGGGAATCAATAACTAAAGATAGGGAGTGTGCTTTTGATTTCACTGTAATGTGGTCCAGACATGCTTCCTTCCTAGTGGGATATGTATATGCAGGCAACATGCCATGAGCCGCTAATAGATTTAAGTATTCGTTAGATCTTTTGTCTTTACTATTTTGTGAGATATCTATATTTATATCACCCACTACGATGATGGTATTGTACGAGCTAAGGGAGGAAAGTAATTCACCGAGGCTATATAAAAATGTGTCCGTGTTTTAAAAGGAAGGGGAGCGGTATATAGCAATTATTGTTGTATCTGATCCAATTTTACAGACCAACCCACTTGATTCTTTTAGAATAGTACATTCAGTAATAGCAAAGTCCAAGGTGTTGTGAACGTATACCATTACTCCATCATTTTGATTTAGTAGGTTTTTTGTACAAGACAGTGTGTAGTTAGGTAGGTTTAACGGATAAGGGCACTTTGACAACCAGCATTCAGTGAGCACTACAATATCAAAGTCAATTTCTATTAGTGAGATAAGAGAAATAAATTGTTCAAGATTGCGGTTCGAGCTGCGTATATTGATGTGAATTATGTTAAGACTTCTGTTAACATTTTTTAGATATTTCCGACATTGATCCGGCGGGCATATAAAGGATTGTGATAATTATATTTTAGGGACACGTTTATTTATTTGCGGTACTTTTATACGAAGTACCAAAATCTACGACACTCAAAAAGAGCGTCGTTAGTATTGGTTTATTTTTTATTTATAAATGAAGAGGTTTATTAGACTGAATATTGTTTGTAATTTTATTTTTATCGTACATCTGGTTTATGATACGCACCATACAAATGTTTCGTTCCAACGTTATCATTCCTAGTAGTTTGCTCCGAACTGTGAATTCGCAAACAACATATCTAGGCAGACCCTTGACCGGTTTAATTTACATTCGGACTTAAAAATTTGGTTACATGCTTACATCTACACACGTACTTAAATACACGTAAATTTCAAGAAGTTCGAATCTATATATATATATATATATATATATATATAAAAGGAGAAGCTGACTGACTGACATATCAACGCAGGGCCTAAACTATAAGGGTTAGAAACTTGAAATTTTGCACAGGGATTCCTTTTATACCTTAGAGGAGCACTAAGAAAGGATTTTTGGAAATTCATCCCCTAGGGGGTAAAACGGGGGTGCATAGTTAGTATGAAACTTTGCCTTTTTCGAAGTTATTCGAATGTAATTCAGCATGAAGGTTCTTTACTGAAAGGCATGAAACATGAGTAAAATATTTATTGAAAAACGCAGATCATAGATAACGTGAAATATAGTAACTAGAACGCAATTTGTATGCCATCATGGTAATGCGAAACCATATTGGACTATTATGGGTGAACAGGAAGAACTTTGAAATAAGCGCAAGTGATGGAAAAAGATATATATAAGTCAGTTAAGCACGCTATTCACTTGCTTTTACTTACAGTCCTCTGCTGGATATAGCCTTCTTCCAGGGATATCCAAAATGACGGATCTAAGGCGGCCTGAATTCAGCGTTTTCCAGTAGCCGTCATGATGACGTCATGCGACTGAAATGATGAGATGACTTACACGGTCAAGGATTCTTGGCTCCGTTGCGATGTAGCGTAGGTGTCCTGCATTTTCTTTAGACATTGCACTTTGTTTTGAAATATTGGTGAGTTCATATATGACACCACCTGAAAATATTTTATGCATATATTTTCTTTACGTAAACGTACAACATGTTATTAAAAATTAAGCTAAGAAATGAGATCCAAATGGTCTGTGTAATTACATAAGATCTTGACTTTCTATGATTATATGACATCCTGATGCTGTCTATATCCTTTATTTTACAAGATAGATTTAGTCCTACCTACCCTATGAGGTAGAAGCACTATTATTACAAATCTTCTTGCCTTGCAGACTATACCCCTACATGAGTAAGTGAAAATAATATTATTTACATCTTGTTTGCACTCAAATAGCGGGCGATATATGTGATATCGGTGCCATTTTCGTCATATTGACCAAGTTTACTTACCTGTTTATACTCCGCATCGGAGAACTTAGCAATATCATTGTACAGCTTCAGCCTCGTCTTGTCGTCGTCAGTACTGTTCAAAACGTGGAGACTTTTCTTGAGATACTTATCCACTATATCCTTAGGACTCTCACATTTTGATTCTGCCATCCAAAGACCGTATTGTCTAAAAATAACAATGTTTTTAGTTCATGTGTAGATTTTATTAGAAAATCATCTTCGTGACAACATACATTTTCCCATAATGTGACGGTTTTTGTTTGATTTTATACGAATGAAGTACATACATATTGATTTTAGTAAAAAGAAGGTTTACTGCATGAGATCCCTCTCTGGGATAAGTCCGCCTTTGTACTGTGCTTTTTTTCTTAAATTGTATTTATGTGTAAAATAGAGTTTTACAAACAAACAAAAAAAAGAACATACCGCAACGATTTAGCTGTTAAACCTTCGTTAGTTGTTTGATTAGAGACAATGTTACGTAGCAGTGAAAGAGCTATGTCGGAATGCCCTCGCGCCCAAGATATCTGACTCTCCACCAGCGCCACCTCCTCGGAAGAACGCAGCTTCTTCACAACGGCAAGGAAACGTTGCGCTAGTTGCACTCTGTCATTCTCCAAGCCAAGTTCTTGAAATAAACATTAAGTAGGGCTTATTATATTACTTACCATCTCATATTAATATTACCATATGATATTTTTTACAAAAAACCGCAAGATTAAATTCATAATCATTATAAATTGATAAATCACATTATAACTTTAAAGCAGTTTAATACAAGATATGTAGTTTTACTTTACAGCATTTAGCAATCATTTATAATCACATGCACATTTCCAGTTTTAAGACGAAATACAAAAAATCGTACTCACCAGCATATCGCAGCTGCAAATTCACGATCGCTTGCATTTCATTAGGTCGCGCCTTTGCAGCATGCTCCAGCATCAAGTTACGCTGAGCTATCAGATCTTCCAGGTGTTTGAAGTCATGGAATGCAGGCAAATTCTCGACCTGCCATTTGTTAAGTAACACGCTCATTGGCTGCTCGCAGGCTCTCACGGCAAAATACTCTTCAATGTCGCTGAATTGATGTAATTTCGCTACAACTTTATAAACGTTTTGACAGTTCTCCATATTGAGATCCTGGCATAGTTGGGATATTGCGAACTTAGCTCTATTCAAAGATTGTAGAAGTTTGTTATTGGTCGACACGGCTTCCAACGTGAGGCAATCCTTGAGGCACGCGTAACGAAATACTTTTATTAGAGATTGCGGATTGCAAGTGCCCGTGTTGACCTGCTGCTCTAAGTCGAGAGTGTCTATCACTTCACTCCAGTGACCTTTAAATAACAGAAG
The DNA here is from genome assembly GCA_943193695.1 of Acrobasis suavella. Lineage (NCBI taxonomy): Eukaryota > Metazoa > Arthropoda > Insecta > Lepidoptera > Pyralidae > Acrobasis > Acrobasis suavella. Next base: position 14,955,180 of record OW971929.1, read on the forward strand.
TACTTTTCACATTAACAGAAGATTTTGTAACAAGTAATTTTATCATCAAAATAAGCGATTTCCTGGTCAGGTATAGTAACTCAGAATTGATGTATATTTATTTTCTTTCTTGAAGAAAGTTTCGAAAATCATGTAAAAAACGCTTTAACACAGTGAACAACTTTAAGACTACCACAAAACTATACGCAACATACTAACATAAATTTCAATTACAGCCAAGCATTCGAATTTAATATAATTTCTCGTAACAACTTGATGCAGCATCAAACGCAGATGGAATAGGCTCAGAACTGTTCTGACTTTGGCAGTCTGCAGCGCCCGTAGGGTGCTGCACTCCTATTCGATTTTGGCCTAGTCACCACCCGACAGCACGAATAATACTAGTAACATGAACTCACCTAAAGCAGCCATGCATTCAAATTTGATATCATTCAGTTCGTCGTTTTCTGGCAACGACTTGATATGCTGTACGGCCAGGTGGAACAAGCCAGACTTCTGCAGCGAGCGCAGCGTACCACACTCCAACTCAATGCTGCTCGCGTCGCCGCCCGAGAGCGCGATGTCGTGGAGGAGCAGAGCGTCGGTGTACTGCCCCGTATGGATGAGGTGCCGGCGTCTCTCCTCTTCAATGGTCAAGTGAGCGGTGCCGCATCCGTCTACGGCGTCCATTTCACCGATTGACACGAAACACTAAAAATATTAAGTATTTTACTTTCACTATGCGAGTTTGAGAAGCTCGGTGGCCCGGCGTGGTGTGCGCTTTCGCAAGTTAAACGACACCGCAATTGGATGAGTGATGACAAGTGGCATAAACATTTCACGAACTCCTCCGTGCTTTGGAAGGCACGTATAAGTCGTTGGTCCCGGCTACCATCATTGAGTCACAATATACCTACGCAATCCACACAGTAACTTAATTGACTCAGCCTTATTCTTGAAATTAATACCTACGACTGGTCGGAGCGCTAGGGTAGGTGTCTACATAAATAAGCAGACATGTGTGTGTATAAAGATTTTTATCGTGTGGTGTAGTTTTATGTTTAGTAATAAAACAAATGATAATTTAATGATTATTTATTTATCAATTACTGTTGTAAATATTAAAGTTGGTAGATAATATATACCTGACGTTCGACGACGATTAAATGAAACATTTTCAATACCAAAAAATAAATACGACTTTTGAAAAACAAGATATTTTCGTACACGCCATCTGTTCAATATTTGTATTTCAAATATTCAATTATGTATCAAATAAAACTAGAAGACTCCATGATGGAAAAGGTTTTCATTATTTTTTAAACCATCGACAAAATCTCACTCAATCATTGACATCCTTCGGGTTGCCATATCAATCGTACATAATAGGTTGGGGAAAAAGTCTTTTCGCATTTTATATGAAAATTCAAATCATTTTTTAATATAGTTTATTTACATTTAACTAAAGTATGTAGGTACCATTTTGTTCGATAACTTTTTGCCATCTTATAGGTAGGGACATGATCCCATTGCTATAGAAATTTTGGGGCTTCTGATCAAAAAACTGCGTCAAGCAGTTTTGGCAGTCCTCACTCCTCTCGTGATGTTAACCTGACACTGCCTAAAGAATTCTGAAGAGACCGAAACAGGTGGAAATCTGAAGGTGCCAGGTCAGGACTATACGGCGGATGCATTAACACCTCCCAGCCAAACTCTCTTAATTTTTGCTGAGTGGTTAAAGATGTGTGAGGTCTAGCGTTATCATGATGAAAAACAACACCCCTTCTGTTGATTAATTTCGGCCGCTTTCTCCCAACTTCTTGCTTTAATCTTATCAGTTGTTTGCAGTAGAGTTCTGGATCGATGGTCCTGCCTGGTGGTAACAACTCATAATGAATAATGCCCTTCCAATCCCACCACACACACAGCATCACCTCGTTGCACAGTTAACCCGGGTTTCGCCACAGTCTGTAAAGCCTGACCGGCCCTTGACCATGACCTTTTTCGCACGTTCTTGTCGTACGTGATCCACTTTTCATCACCAGTTATCAATTTCTTAAAAATGGTTCGGTCTCATTACGTCGTAATAAAGAATCACAAATAAGTACACGGTTCGTTCTTTCAGAGAGCCAAAACTGTTTTGTGGTCAATTCCCAGTTCTACAGCTACGTCGTAACTACTGATATGCCGATCTTGCTCCACTTTTTCAAACATAGCATCCATTTTATCCGTAACAGGGCGACCAGAGCGACGTGCATCTTTGGCATCAAAATTTCCGGATTGAAAACGCTTAAACCAAAGGGTCTAGCCGTACTTTCATAGCGAAACTGCCCCCAATAGGAACCTATATCGTAACCTATGTTATATTGTAGAGGGAAGTAATAGTAGTTGATCCAGGAGATATTAGCTCTATATCTTAGTCGTCTCCTGGATCAACTACTATTACTTCCCTCTACAATATAACATAGGTTACGATATAGGTTCCTATCGGGGGCAGTTTCGCTATGAAAGTACGGCTAGACCCTTTGTGCTACTCTCACAGACACTGCACTAGGTCCATAAACATCGCAATTTTTTTTCGCCGCTTGCGTTGCATTTTTACCTTTTTGGTAGTAAAATTTTAAAATGTATCTAATTTCTTCATTAGATTCACTCATCTTGACGGTAAGAAAAACAAATTAAAATCACGCATTTCATTCTCCTAATTTGAATTTGGAATTATCTTCTTTAAAATTTAAACTTTTAAATGATACCAAAACCAGCCAGGTACAAAAAATATAGCCAAAGTGGTTTAATTACAAGTTCATACATACTATATGCGAAAAGACTTTTTCCCCAACCTAATATGACACATCCCCCTTCAGTTCTTCAAAAAGGATGGTGCCCGAACCACCCAGCCTGATCTGGTAGTTACATTTACAGGAGTTGTATTATTACTTTCTGATGGTACAGCGACCTCAGTCCCTTCAAGACCTACCCTATCACCTTGGAAGATACTATTGGTGTATCGCCCAAATCGTTTTTAACTTTTTCTAATATGCTTTTCATTTCTTCTTACCTTTATCATTCATAACCATGAAACATCTAGGCTCATTCAACTTTCCCTTGATTTTTTTTGTAGACCTCACTTAACCATTGAGGATTAAATAAACCTTCGCGGTGCCACATCAATCATATATATGAAACACCGCCGATGCATTGTTTTGAGTTCGAGATGATTCGGAATATATAAGTAGGTAAAAAAAAAGTTAGGTACTGTAGGCATCTAATAATGAGAGACTCAGAATACTTATGGGTGAAAACATTTTTATGCTACTTTAGGTATAGATTGGCACTAGATAAATGTTTTTTATCTCATGTAGGTATTCGAAAAACGATTCGTGGAAATTTTGGAGCTAAGGTACTGCTGGTTCTCTAGGGACTGCTAAGTGATAAAGTCCATCCGTTTAAGCGCTACGATGCCACAGACAGACAGACAGACATACATTAGCGTCAAACTTATAACACCCCTTTTTTGTCGCGGGTTAAATACAAGGTGACTAAGGTTTGACATTAGTGGTATGAGAAAAGTAGGCTGCCCGCCGCTGCCGTTCCGGTGTAAGTTAAGCCTAAAACTTAACTTTTTTGCTTCGGAGGTTAAAAAGAAAATGAATTAAAGTAATAAAGACTAATAAAAAGTATTAATTTTACCTTTCAGCAACAACAGGACGTTGAAAAATTACAATGTTGGTTTTATCACTGTTCAATTTAGGCACCCATAAACACTGCAGTATACACGTTGTCAGGAAGACGCCATCATTAAATAGTATAGTAAGTTTTTATCTAGCACTATAGGTAGCTACTTTACGGAATCGCAACGGGGACGAAGAGCTCAGCAACGCGGGATAACACATACCTACTCGACCAGCGACCCGACTCTGCGACACGCGACAGACAATCGGTTAGCGGCCGTGGTAAACGACGTGTGCGTGCGTTAAGATGGAGTACATCTACTGAATGGATTTAAAATATTGTGATTAAGTGGCAATCGATAATGTATGTCAGGTGTCTTTAGGCAGCTTGAAAAATCTGACACCAGGTTGGCCACTTACAAACATGAAAAACAAAACAAACTTTGCTATAGTTTTCCTTTTGTGTTTTACATAAGAGACAGAATATCATTGTATATGGGCCATGTCAACCCAAATTCTTCGCAGAAGCTTCGAGAGTAGCGATCCGTCGTTTTGCGCCATGGCCCGAAACTGGCAGCAGTTAACAGCGGCAAATTCTTGTCTAAAATAAACATATGTATTTCTAGCCCATAACAACAAACCTTTCTGAATATCCTCTGCACATTTTTGCCGCCTTGCAGCATGGTAGTGGCCTCAGGAGATGCGGGCGGCACCCGGTCGTTCTGCGCCATTGCCCACAGCTCGCCGTAGTATATGGCGGCCAGGTTTTGGTCGGCCACTGAAGCGGCCCACGCCACTTTGTCGTATTCAAGTTGCAAATAATTCAACGTCTGTGCAGACGCTCGGGGTTGTCTGTAAAAAAACAGTTCATGGCATCAAATTTGAGATTGTTCTTAGATACGAAACAAAACTTTATGGTTTGTTATTTATATTTGGAGATGATCGGTATTTCATCGAAGCTGCCGTGTCTTCGAATCAACTCGCGTCGAATTTTATCATCACAAGAGAGGAGTATGCCCAGCAGTGGGCGGAAGAAGGGGTGAGATGATGATGATGATGATGATGATGATGATGATAGTGATAATATAGGTAGGTAGACGCATTTAAAGCATTCATATTTTTGTATTACTAGCAGCTATTTTAATAAAGTGTCGCGTAGGGCGATGAATGACACGACGGGTCTGACGCAAAACGTGCACTTCGCAAAATGAGCACTCACCAAAAAATTTACATTTCGCAGAATGTGTATTTCTCACAAAGAGCACTTCTCATAATGTGCATTTCTCAAAATGAGCACTTCGCAAAATGAGCACTTCGCAAAATGTGCACTTCGCAAAATGTGCACCGTTCTATGATTTATATAAATCTACTGTAAAACAAAGTTTAGGCTCAAAACAAATTAGTTCTGTACGGGTACTGCATACTCAAAATAAGATTAACACTTTTACAAAAGTAATCATTATTTAATAAAAATCTACTAAATAAATATTCTTTTTGTATACTGGCAACATTTTGGTATTTAAAAATACTTACGTTTATGAGGGTCGGTAAAAAAATAACAGACATGACAAGAATACTGTGACGGTACTTTAATAAAATAAGGTGGATGTGTTTGTATTGTTGTACTAGTGGCAAACAATTTATTTGAAGTTATGATTAATGTGGGTTTAAATTATTAATAATAATGTATCAAGAAAATATTTCATTTTACTGTAATCAAAAAGGTGCAGTAGCTCTTGTGTGTGATGGTTATAGATACAATAAAAAGAAAACGAATAAAAACGGGAATACGTTGTGGCAATGTGTAAACAGGAAGAAGTGCAGTGCTTCTGCGACATTTGATGAAACAAGGAAAACTATTATTAGAAAATCTGTACATTCATGTGATAAGCACGATATAAAAAATAGAATAAGTAAACATATTTCATTTCTAAAAAAAGCGGTATTCGATGATTTTAGTCCTGTGCAAAAAATATTCGAGGAGAACGAAATGAAGTTAAGGCAAGATATACCGACGAAATATCACACCTTATTGCTGACTTTTAATTCTGTTAAAGATACATTATACAAGTCGCGCAAAAAATTTTTAAACACTGACCTATTACATCATAAAACACCTGCGAGTGTACACATTCCAAAAGCTCTAGGGAGGAATTTTATTATTTGTGAGGATGGTAAAGATGACAAAATTATCATATTTGCGACTAGTACGGCGAAGAAGCTAATGAGAGCTCCCGGATCATATTATGCTGGCGGAACATTTCAAACTGCTCCGCATCCTTTTTATCAGTTGTTTACGATTCATTTAGATTTGAAATCCAGTAAAAAGTTTACTAATATTGTACCTGTCATATATGCCTTGCTCCCTAATAAAACAGAACAGACATACACACGTCTTTTTCGAATATTGAAGAAAAAGTTAGGAGTGAACATTAAAACATTTAAGTCAGATTATGAGATCGCGCAGCATAACGCAGTCAAATCAGTTTTCCCGACAGCCAAACTGAGTGGATGTTATCGTCATTACAATGCCGCTATTTGGAAAAAAGCTAAAAGCATTAAATTACTAGCTTCAAAAAAAGGAAGAAATATCGCTCGGATGTGTTCTATAATAGCATTAGTTCCAGCAAACCACATTCCAGCTGCCTGGAACTATATTTTAAATTATGCACTAAAAACCCCAGAAATGAGACGATTTCAAAATTATTATGAAAAAACATGGTACCCAAAAATGTTACCATCAATTTTGAGCTGTGCAAATCAAAGGCATAGAATAACTAACGCCTTAGAAGCGTGGCATCACCGTATCAATGCTCGCATACCCAAAAAACCTAATTTATAGATGTTTGTTCACAAATTAAGAAAAGAAAGCAAGTATTGGGATCGTCATATACGTGACAGTTTATTTACGAATATCAAAAGAAATCGCAAGCAAGAAGATATTAATTTTGATCGCAAATATAACAGGCTATTGGTTAAATTAGAAAAGGGTAATATAACAGTGTCTACATTTTTAAAAAAGGTAATTTTTTTGCAGTGTTTGAAGTAACACTATAAAAAATTTATATATATATATTATATTTACTGATTAAATTTTCACACTTTTTTTTGTAAAATAAGTGAGATTAGCGTACCTCTATATATTTAGTCATCTAAAATATGTGTATTTACAAGTGTATAATGTAATTATTTTGCTTTTTGGTAAAATAATCCTTTTTATTGTTTCTTTTCATTTCATTATATAGTTCAGACTTGTATAATTACCTGCTTGAATCTTCACAGTATTTTCTTGTAAAATATGTGAGATAAGCATAGTAGTGAACTCAAATATGATTGATGTTTTTTTTTATTTAAGTTATAACGTTGATTCTTTATTCTGTTTTTTGGTATTTTTTTTTTGTAGTTTATAATATTATACAGTTTAAATAGTTTAAACATGTATAATAACCTGCTTTAATCTTCACATTATTTTTTTGTAAAATAGGTGAGATTAGCATTATATACTAAGTTATCTAAATGTGATTGATATTTGTACTTAAGACGAGGCGTCCGGTTCACTAGCGCCGTCAATTGATTTATATTGATTGTGGCGATATAAGATATTTAAAGAAAAAATATATAAATATTTAATTTACATAATTAAATATTCTAATATTTATACATATTTTTAAATATTTTTGATTGGATTTTTTCTTTAAATATCTTTTATCACCACAATTAATCAATCAATTGGCGGCGCTAGTGAACCGGAGGCCTCGTCTTAAAAGTTATAATGTTGATTCTTTTTTTATTACTTTTTTGGGAAAATATTGCAATATGTTTAACGTTTATGATCAATCTTATTCGGTCTCAATACTGCGTTTTAAATAAATGATTACTTGTAAAAGTGTTAATTTTATTTTGAGTATGCAGTACCCGTACAGAACTAATTTGTTTTGAGCCTAAATTTTGTTTTACAGTAGATTTATATAAATCATAGAACGGTGCACATTTTGCGAAGTGCACATTTTGCGAAGTGCTCATTTTGCGAAGTGCTCATTTTGAGAAATGCACATTATGAGAAGTGCTCTTTGTGAGAAATGCACATTCTGCGAAATGTAAATTTTTTGGTGAGTGCTCATTTTGCGAAGTGCACGTTTCGCGTCAGACCCGACACGACGTCACGAATTAGAACGAAAAGAATTTACCTAAAAGAAAATTTCATCAACTACGTCAGAACATGATTGACCTAGTGGTCTAAGCGTTGAGCTATTAATCAAGAGACTGCTGGTTCAAATCATAGACACGATGAATGTTTTTGAAGTTTTATAAGACGTTAAATGGAAAAGAAAATACGGAACAGAAAATAAGTGTGAGGGAAGGGAATAGAAAATTTGTGATTTGAGTTTGGAACATTGATGCGATTTTGTTTTAATTCGGGAGGTATATAAGCAGTACGAACCGTGCCTAATGCAGCTTAGTTGGGAAGTGAAATGAAAAAAAAAGAGAAAATAAGAAGAGTAGTACCTAGTAGTGAGCAAAGTGAAGTGTTCAGTGCAGTGACAGAACAGTAACGGTCCCGCATGTGAGTGACAAAGCAGTGACGGTATCGCGCGTGACAGAGCAGTGACGTTACACGCACAAGAGAGCGCAGTGATGTTTCCGCGCGCGTTACAGTGAAGTGACATTTCCGCGTACATACTAGTGCGGTGATACGCGTGAGGAGACAGTTGCCATGGAAAGAGGACTAACGGCCTGGCCACAGCTTCTGGCGGTGCGGCGAGCGGCGTGATTTGTATGCCACAGCTCGACTTGTTGCGACCGCGGTGGCGCTAGCGGTGGACGTATTAAGAGAACCGTTTACTATTAAAATGGAAGGACATTTTTGTTTTACTTCTTCCTTTTATTTTTTTCATAACAAGCCTATATATACAAGGATGTTTTTTTAAAATCCATGTCTTCTCAGTATTTTACTAATAAATTGTTCCGTATCCATTATTTATGTAAGCTCAACGCGCGATAGAAACAAGATAATTTGTTTCGGTCACGCGATGCCAAATGCGTCCACCGCTGCCGCCGCGCGCGCCGCTCCAAGTTGTGGCCGCCTCGATATTCGCCAGTACATTCGTTTCATCCGCACGTCGCGGCGCTCGCCGCCGCCACGTGCCTCGCGGTGAGCGCCGCGCCGCCAGCCGCGCCGCAATTCGCGTCGCCGGTCGCTGTGGCATACTTCATATGTTGTCTACTGTTTGTTTTCGCCGCTCACCGCTTGCCGCGCCTCACGCCGCGTCGCAATTAGCACCTCTCTTGGCTGTGGCCAGGGGTAACGCTGTCAATTGTAAGTACCCGCTTGAGTTGAAAATGATGGCACTACAATTCCTAGTTTCCTTTCCTATCCCCAACCCACTTTCGTGACAATAGTATGTTAATCAAATCAATTTAGACATGTCAGAAAATACGTACTTTGAATTATATAGACCACTTTGCAGACGCACAAAGTTGACTACGCTCAACACATACTGGATAATCATTTTGTGGTCGTGATCTAGAATGTTCGAAAGTCTTTTGTTATCACTGCTTTCGCCACTGTTTTCTATTTTATACTCGAAGCTTACATCCCAGATGTATTTGAAGAAGTTATTCATTTGAATTGCAAAAGCTTGTTCACACTTTTTATTGCCGCAAGCTAATAACAGACCTATTAATGAAGGTAGGACTTTCTGGCAAACGCTGGGCTGTAAAATAACAAGATATACGTTAGAAAAAAAAAATACCCGACTACCTCAGCTATATACGGCTAACAATGTACATATTTTTGAAATGTGCTAATCAATACCATTGATTTAATTTGATAGCTACCCGACTCGATATCAAAACGAAAAACATGACTTAGGTACTCTTTTGTATGTAATATTTGATACATACATTTTTTGCATACTAATTATAGCCTATGTCACCCGGACAATAATGACAAATCGATTGACATATCATATGGACAAGCGATTCGGAAGCTACGGTGGAACAGACATACATACCCACAAATTACATACATACTTAAACTGCTAAAAACATTACCATTTCTCTTAGCTTTGCCGTAGTCGGGTAAAAAATAAGAAATATTATTTTCTGATACTAAAACAAGAATGATAATGGCTTGGATATTATATCAATGAATCCGTTCAATGTAACTGACGAAACATAAAAATGAGCACTCGTTGTTATTGACCTCTTTTTCTTTGTCATAATCATGGTATAATAATATACTTCGCCTGGTATTTTCTTCCCGTGACAGCTGGTGACGTAATAGGAACATGCATACGTCATCAGTTGTGCAGCGGTTCTCAAACTTTTTTAGTAGGGAAAAGATTATAGATAAAAGCAATACATATATTCAGACATTTTTTTATTATTACAAGCTTTTATTTGATTTGCCCCGTTTATCGTTTCGGAATGACCACTGATGAGAAGATAACGTTAAAAGAAACCCAGTTCAGTATTCGTTCCTTTCCTACCCAGCCTGATGGGCTATGTTACAAATTACAATACAGATTTAAATCTCGTCCAATTTGGATGGGTCACAAGTCAAAATCAAATACAAAAATAATTTATTTATCTTTGGATATTTGTATAACTTGATAATTGTCAACTTTTTTTTTTGATTTCATAATAGGGCCGTGCCGGCAAGTGAAACGCCAAATATGTCACGTCATACCTACTTGACGTGAACGACCTAGCTTAAAAATCACTGTAATTCCTAAATATGCAAACGCAAAAATAATAATGAATTGTATTGACCTTCTGTCCACTATTGGTTTAGCTCATGATGAAGCACAGTTCACCGCACCGCAAGTTTGTTAGCCACAGTAATTTCTTCATCGAACGAAATAGCGCTATAAGAGTGAGCGAGACGACGATAACGTTGACAGAGGGGGCTGCCAATATGACACTTGTCAATCTGATGTGTTGCCACTGTGTGTAATTGAATTACCCGAGCAAAATGCATTTTTGGAACTTTATATACCAATAGCGAATTAATAATACATAAACTAATTTTTAAATTATTAAAAAGTTGAATCACACGAGATACTAATTAGGTAAGTTACTTAAATTTTATTTTTTATTTACTAAAAGAACAATCAGTGGCAACACTTGTCGTGACGTAACATGTTTTTTACTCGGGAAGAAGATACCTTGTTTTATTATACCATGGTCTTAGTAATATGGTTGGAACTAATGCGGTCTACACAAAACACAACTTGCCATGCAACCTGCAGCTGCGGCATGTTGGAGCGCTATCGGCTGTTCTCTACACACATAGCAATTCCTACCACAATTTCAATTACAACTTTAGTGCGCATCCGACCGTCACAACGTGTGTACGCCTTTAATATAATAATGGCTCCTATGTTTTCGAAATTGCAAAAAGTGGGGCTTTTTTTGTACTTATACAGGGTCTTACAAAATAAACTGATACTATTTTAAGGTGTGGATTACGTCCATGATAATGAACAACTTTTCCCAGGGAACATAAATCGAAATATGAAAAGAAATTTTTGGTCCCCCATACAAGTTGACTGATCAGCTGATCCGAGTTTGTATGAAAACAAAAAAAAATCATATTTTCCTCAGGCAAAATTGTTAACTATCACGGACTGAATCCACCCTTAAAATACTTTATTTTAATGGACCTTATACAATGTGGAAGGGACATAAAATAGTTTCAGTGTATTTTGTGAGACGTTATACAACGTGGAAGGGACATACCCGTAATAAATCGAACCACGGACTATACTAGGTCACTATAGAATAATGTAATTAAGACGAAGTGGTAGCTAAAGTGGCGCCCTCATTTGAAATAAATTCTTTAAAACTTATTATGGTGATAATTAAAAATTTAATTTGTATAAATGTCTAGAAAGACCTTTAAACTATTTTATGAATAACCTTTGAAAGTAATATTGGTAGTCCGTCTGGTTTTAAAACTGTTTTTCGCCAAAAGTGGTCACTTTTTTTAAAACTAGACGGACTATTAGTAATAATTTCAAAGGTTATTCATAAAGTAGTTTAAAGGTCTTTCTAGATATTTATACAAAAAAGAAATGTGGTGTCGTGGGACACCAGGTAGGAACGAAGTTCCTTCGGCTAATGTAGAATCGACACAATTTGCAAAAGAAAAAAGAATGTGGTGTCGTGGGACACCAGGTAGGAACGAAGTTCCTTCGGCTAATGTAGAATCGACACAATGTGTATACGACTGTCGCGCCTGCGCACGTCTCATTTAACGAGGTCATCCTTACGGTTTTACTATCACATTTTTTTCAGTTCGGTCGCGCAGCAAAATCCCTATCTCCTCCAAGCCTGCCGTAAGGAACTTCGTTCCAAAATCGTGCTCAAAGGTATTATACACTACTCGCTTGTGTATACGACTGTCGCGCCTGCGCACGTCTCATTTAACGGTTTTATTTAACGAGGTCATCCTTACGGTTTTACTATCACATTTTTTTCAGTTCGGTCGCGCAGCAAAATCCCTATCTCCTCCAAGCCTGCCGTAAGGAACTTCGTTCCAATAAAATTTTTAATTATCACCATATTTAGTTTTAAACAATTTATTTCAAATGAGGGCGCCACTTTAGCTACCACTTCGTCTTAAAGTATCCGTCAAAAAACCAAAACAAATTTGGCATTTCCATACTAAAATGTGATGCCGCCCGGGCAATTTGTATGGGAATGCCAATTTGTTTTTTTTTTGACTGTTATTTTATATCTATTCATTTATATAAAAAAAATATCTTTAATCTTTTAATTTGACACTTACGGGGCTACCTGAATTTTACGGGATCCAGTTCTGCCCCCATTTGAATTAAATCATTTAAAAGGAAACGGAGATATAATTAAAAAAATTGTCTTGACCAGGGTCTAGATAACCCTTCAAACTATTTTATGAACTATTGTTTACAGTTTAAAGTGAGAACATGAAGCTTTTAACGCACATACGCCAAAAGTGGCCGTTTTTCGCAATTGTGCTTAGAAAAGCTTCACGTTCTCACTTTAAACTGTAAACAGTCGTTTATAAAATAGTTTGAAGGGTTATCTAGAGCCTGGTCAAGACAAATTTTTAAATGATGTCTCCGTTTCCTATCAAATGATTTATTTCAAATGGGGGCAGCACTGGACCCCGGAAAATTCAGGTATCCCCTTCATTATCTTTCTTTGGGCCAAATATGCCTGATTTTAACTTAGATTTTAACTTAGTAATTACCCATTTAATAAATAAATGAAATATTCGTTTTTACAATTTGAATAATAAAATAAAGTCGGTACTAAATACATGAACGATCCATTACCTTAGAGGTACAAACTTCTTTTAACTCATTCAAATAATTCAATGACGAGGCCAAAATGTTTAAAACGGCCACGGTGACCCGAGTAAGCCAGTTGCTTTGTTTCTCATTGGTAGTGGGCAACCAAAAGTTAGACAACTGGCTGAAAGAACTCAATTTGGAATCCTCTACTTGGAAGATTGCGCCAGTGTTGCACTCTGCTGACTCAAATGGTTTCAGTATTTGCTTGACTTCATCGAAATCTACAAAAAAATATGTCTAAAAAAACTATATGTAAAACTAAGTATACATTTTAACGAATGAGACTTTTAAATCGACCATTTGTGTAGCTATTAATATTCAATAATTAATTGGAAGATGTTACCTAAACGTATCATAAAACAGTGAAAAAAAGGGGTACTGTACACTGGATGGAGCAATACATAGTAATAGAGTAAGAATTAAAAAAAAATGTCTGTCTGATTGTCCGTTTGTACACGATAATCTCCAGAAGTACTGGACGGATTCGAATGAAACTTTTTTGTTATATAGCTGTTAGGCCTGGGCAACATAGAGGCTATAATTGATTTTGAAAAATGGAACACCTGATGCAGAATCAAAATAGTCCAGCTAAACTATAAGAAATATAAAAATTACGCCTTAGCGGAAGTTGTTTTTGTTGAGGTATAATAAAACCGTCCAAGTGCGAGCCGGACGCTAGCACATAGGGTTCCGTACCATAATCTATGAAAAATCACGTTTGTAGTATGGGAGGATTAAATTTTTATTTTATTCTGTACTAGCTGATGCCCGCGACTTCGTTCGCGTGGACTGTATACTCCGGCGTATGATTATAAGTTAAAAGTTTTTAAATTTTTTTCATACTATTGTAAATAATTCATAGTTTAAAATGATTTTTATAAATTACTCGTATGTAAGAGTCTTTCCTTCGGAAGCCAATATGAAAAGACCTAAAGCGTTACTAACACTGGAGAAAGCCACAAATGACACTGTGACTTATTAATTATCATAGTAAAGTAAGTGGACACGTGGAACTGTGTATTTTCAAACAAAAAATTGTTGGGGATGAGTGGTATACGCAGAATAAATACACTTTCACTGGCACCACTCACAGTGAGAATCTTAGCTTAAATTATATTTCGCTTCAATGAAGCGAGCGGGAGCGGGAGTGGGAGCAGGAGCGGGAGCGGGAGCTGGAGTGGAAGTGGGAGCGGGGGCGGGAGCGGGAGCGCGAGCGGGAGCGGGAGCTGGAGCGCGAGCGGGAGCGGGAACGCGAACGCGAACGCGAACGGGAACGGGAATGGGATCGGGAAAATACATTGAACGCGTTCTGGCTGAACTTCAGCTGGTCCGAAGTTCAGTTCAGTAGAAGATTCAGCCAAAACCGTTCGGAAGTTCGACATAGTGTGCTGAGACACTAAGTCGGGTTACGTCACACAGTTTCGGCGGAGTTAAATTTCGCATCAGCATTTTCGACACTCCGACATTGTCTTATTTTGTGAGCCGAGAGTCCATTTGCTGCAAGAGAATTAAGAAACTCAACTGGATAATTGGTGGCATCGTCCTGATCAATAAAACTATCCAAGAAAGTATAAACCACTTCATCACCAATAATTTGCCTCATAAGTTTTTCATTAATTGTTGCACATTGTTAATTTTTTGGTGACAATATAGCGTGTTCACATAACAAAGTATTTTCCTGATGTTTTATGCTCTAAAAGTTCGCAAATATTGAACTTATAAGTTCTTCGGAGGAGGAAACAACTTTGCCGAGTATTACGGGAAGACTCACCTGACCATTCTCTTCAAGAAAGAGACCTTCCCCGACTTTAAATAATATTCTTGAAAACTCTTGGGCATGTGAACTAATACCGCCGAGCTGGGCTCTCGTGGTAATTGTCAATCTGAATTTTTGTATTTGAGGCCACACATAAAAATATTTAAATGCGGAGTTAATCTCATCTGCCCTAGTGCTCCGACTTATAACTGGAAGGGTTTGAAGAAAATCTCCCGGCAACAAAAATGTGACATTGCCCATTGGCCTATTATCTCGACGAATGTCTCACAACGTTCTATCTACAGCTTCTGCCTTTTTGTTGGCCATTGTGCATTCATCCGATTAGACAGCAAATGAGAGGTTCAGCCAGTTTAGGTAAGTCGATATCAAAAATAAGGCCCAAACTGTTACCGCTTTTACCACGTGGGGCTTATGTTATTATATTATGCTAAACAACTTTTACCTGATGGCTGATTTCCACATCAGATGATCATCGATTTTTGGTAAACCAATATTTATACAAATAAATTGGTTCTTCATCAGGTGTTCCAAATCTTCGATTTTTAGGGTTCCGTACCCAAAAGGTAAAAACGGGACCCTATTACTAAGACTCCGCAGTCCGTCTGTCTGTCTGTCTGTCTGTCGCCAGGCTGTATCTCATGAACCATTATAGCTAGACAGTTGAAATTTTTATTGAGGATGTATTTCTGGTGCCGCTGAACAAAAATATACTAAATACAGAATAAAATAAATATTAAAGGTGGGCTCCCATACTACAAACGTGATTTTTTAAGATTATGGTACGGACCCTTCGTGCACGCATTCGACACGCACTTGGCCAGTTTTATTATACCTCAACAAAAAATGCTCATCAGGTTTAACAACTATTGCTAAGGCGGCATTTTTATATTTCTTATAGTTTAGCTGGACCATTATAGTTCTGCATCATGTGTTCAATTTTACAAAAACAATTATAGCCTATATGTTGCCCAGGCTTAACAGCTACATAACAAAAAAGTTTCATTCGAATCCGTCCAGTATTTCCGGAGATTAGTAATTTTTTTTATTTTGGTATATCTTCATCGCCCCAAATATTTTTTTTGGAAAAATATTCAATGTACAGACACATTTTTTTTACTGTTTTATTATAGTATAGATTTAGTATATTTTTTTGTTAAGGTGGTTCAGAAATACATCATCTGTAATCAAGTGTCTAGCTATCACGGTTCACGAGATACACCTATGCCTGGTGACAGACAGACAGACGGGCAGCGGAGTCTTAGTAATAGGGTTCCGTTTTGACCCTTTGGGTACTGAACCCTAAAAATCTAAGATTTGGAACACCCGATGCAGGACCAAGTTAAATTTATTTGTATAAACATTTGTTTACAAAAAAAAACGATGATCATCTTATGTGGATGTTTAGCATAATATAATAAATAACATTGAAATACATAACGATGTCAACATGGATGAATGTAGGTAAACATTTTTATGTTCTTCGCTTCGGAAAAAGAACTAAGTATAATTAAAAAAGCGCAATTTTTCTCTGTTTGATTCAAGTAATTACAGAAGTTTTAGGTTGACTTGTAATTATTTGTGTAAATGTAAATAATCTTTCGTTATCTTACACTCAAGGCGATAGTGAATGGGTATCAAGTTTACTTATAAAAAGACATGAAGGACCACGCAAACAAAGTTATGAGTGAGCATTTTATCGTAAGTTGGTGGCTTTCGAAAATTATTCCTTAGTATTTATTGTATGAAAATGACACCAAACAAGTTTAAGTCTGACTAGGTTTTGTAGGTGTTCTACTTTTCTTTATATTCTGTTTTCTATTTGCTATTTTTACTCATAGATGGAGATGAATAATAGAGTGTACGGGTACGGCAATATTTTTATCTCGGGCGATATACATGAATCCCTAGCTTCACTAAGGATTTAACCGTAGAATTACTCGCTACGCTCGCGATTCAACTGTGGAATCCTTCGTTTTGCTCTGGATTCAAAGTAGCGCCCTCGCTTTCATAATATTACCTTATCCCCTTGTAGCACAATCTACTATTAGCTATACTTTTTTAAAAAAGAATAACAGGCATTGAAAACATTTGCTTTTTAGGGTTCCGTACGTCTGTATACAAAAACGGAACCCTTATAGGATCACTCGTGTGTCTGTCCGTCCGTCGCTTACAGTCAATTATCTCCGAATCTATTAGACCGATTAAGTTGAAATTTGGTACACATATCAATTCCTGTGACCCAAACACAGAGGTGTGACGTGATCAGATGAAATCTGTATATGGGGGGTCATTTTTGGGGGGGGAAGGGGAAAATTAAAAAAAAAAATTCTGAAAACTGCATCGTGTGGCATATCAAATGAAAGGTCTTGTCAGGAAGATCTTAAATGTATTTTTTTGTAATTTTAAAATAAATAGTTTCCGAGTTATTCAAGAAAATAGACGAAAATTGACCATTCCCCCCCCCCCTTATCTCCGAAACTACTGAACCTAAAATTTTGAAAAAAGTACAGAAATTAGTTTTCTCCTTATAGATTATAGGAAAACCTATAAGAAGTCCATGATATTAAAATAACATGGTAAATCACTCAATATTGTGCGTACCAACTTACACTTGCAGGTGGAATGTGTGGGAGAACATATTTTTTAACTCCAATGTTAAGTTTTGAAAATAAAGTGGAACACTCAATATAATACGTTCACTTACGAAAAATCTTTGATATTGTACGGAACCCTCTCCACGCGAGTTTAACTCGCACTTGGCCAGTTTTTTTTATTAGGTACTATGTTATGACTGAGTGAATACTTTTCTTTTGTAATGCATGGTCAAAATTATTTCCTGCAGAATTTTTCAAATTTTTAGCACTATTAAAGCAAACCACTTACTGAAATATATAAATAATATGCCAATTTTAAGTGCTTGGGTTTGCAAAATTTTTAGTCTAACATTAAGCTTAGTAAATAATGGTCAAAATATGGAACACTCATAATAAGAGACATTGAAAATATAACAAAACTGTAATTTGCTCTTGAACCGGCGCTTTTATAGTTAGGGTTTTTATGGTACAAGTTCATTCTAAAGTATTATTATACTGTACCGAAAAAAAAATACGAATTTATCCAGCCGAAAAAGGAAATTTCAGGAACACTTCGTTCTCCAATTACGAGGATTGAGTGTTCCAAACAAATCTAAATAAAACGTTAAAATCTATTGATGTAACTGTTATTCTATAACAGAAATTAAGTCCTAATTTTTCATATATAAACTTTCTACACAGCAGTAGCACTTTATGAGATTTGATTTTATCCAGGTGTTCCAATGAGAGTTTTAATCCTTCGACTATATCTTTTTGACCATAGGAGGAACAATTTTTTAACTATGTCACGATATTTGCACAATTTTGTCCTAAAACCTAACGTTTTGTTCATAAGGATTCAGAAAAGAAGCACTCCATCTACACCAGTCTTTCCCAAAGTGGGCGATAACGCCCCCTTGTGGGCGCTGCAGGTCTCAAGGGGGGCGGTAAGAGACCCAGAAAGAAAATGTTTTTTTTTTTTTTGCTAGGAGCTTTATTTAGCTAGGAGGCCTCTTAAACAACGACTGCAAGAGCTCTCGACTCTCAACAACAACTTGTGAACATCAACTAATATGAATTAAAAGATTGCTCAAACTCGGTTCTATATTTCTCTCCGCGTAGTTCATTCATATATCTGTCCTATTTTATTGAATATAGAAAAAATGAAAATCATGTCAATCGGTCGCTCCGTTTCGTAATGAAAGTAGACACAAACAAACAAATAAAAAGGCAACAGACACACTTTCGCATTTTAATAGTTATTAGTACTCGTAGATATCTATCATGTTTTAACAAGTTTTTGTTAAATAACCCGAATTGTGCATTCCTGTATCAGTTGGCTGGTTCATTGAATACTTGTTCGGACTTGTTGAGTACGATTGAGCGTCGAATGAGATAAACGAGTTTATGCATGTTTGTTTTATTCCTGTCGGTGCGTGCTGCTTAAGCATTCCTATATAAACAATGTAATATTTATTTTATTTTCATTTGTGGTTTCGCGCGCAATAGATGAGCAGTACTTACGCCTCCTCTACACTACTCGCGAAGTTGAACGTATTTCTCAAAGCAAAACAATGTCGGAAGTAAAAAAGAAGAGACGGCAATACTGTGCGGAATATATTAAATTCGGATTTATTGAAAATCCCACAAACGCATCGTCGCCTTTGTGTCTTCTATGTCTAAAAACATTTTCGAATGAAGCAATGAAGCCTTCAAGGCTGCAAGATTATTTGAATAAAATGCATCCAGATAAGAAAGACAAGAATGTAGCATATTTTCAAGACCTAGAGAAGAAGCATAATACTCAGCCAAGTGTAGCAAAACTATTTTCGGCGGCTGCTAAGCAAGATGACGACGGACTTCGAGCTTCGTACAATATCTCTTTGTTAATTGCTCAAAAAGGCAAACCACATAACATCGGAGAAGAGTTAATATTGCCAGCAATAAATAAAGTAATAACTACTGTGCTTCATAAACCGGCCGCAGATATTATCCGAAAAATTCCTTTGAGTAATAATTCTGTGCAAAGACGAATTGATGAAATGGCTGAAAACATTGAAGAATCATTGTGCGATCACCTGAGGACAAGTCAATTCTCAATTCAGCTCGATGAGTCCACTTTACCAACTAATGAAGCATTGTTGTTGTCTTACGTGAGGTTTATTAAAGATGAGAAAATATGTAAAGAACTATTATTTGCTAGAAATTTAGAGACCGATACAAAAGGGGAAACCATATTCAATACATTGGAAAAGTTTTGCGATGAGAAAGAGATTCCTTTGAAAAATATTATTTCAGTTGCTACAGATGGCGCTCCGGCTATGACAGGGTGCCATAAAGGCTTCATAGCGTACTTAAAAAATAAAATTCCAGATGTCCTTGGTGTACATTGCGTTATTCATAGACAACATTTAGTTGCTAGAAACTTAAGTGAAAAACTATTTCAATCACTGCAATATGTTATCAAAGCAGTCAATAAAATCCGCAACAGCTCTTTGAATGATAGATTATTTCATCAGCTTTGTGTTACTAATGACGAGGATTTCAACCGTTTGTTGTTTCATACTGAAGTTTGTTGGCTATCAAGAGGCAATTGTCTGACTCGATTTTACAACCTGTTTGACTCTATGAGTTTTTGGAAACTAAAGATACAGAATTGCACGACAAGCTCATAACATCAAAGAATGATATAGCTTACATGACAGACCTGTATTAATTGTTCAACGACATGAATCTCCAACTGCAAGGCGATAAACTAAATTTAATCAAAACAAAAAACGTCGTTGCTGCTTTCGCAGCCAAACTGCTTCTACACAAAAAGAATCTGGGCAGACGTGAGTTTCACAATTTTCCAAATTTATCGGTATCATGCAGTAACGACGAATTGTTTGCCTACTGCCAACATTTGGAAAACCTCCACATTGACTTCACCGAACGATACCAGGACATTTTGAACTTGGAAATACCAGACTGGGTGTTGGATCCGTTTTCAAATGTCAACACAGCAATGTCACCTCAGCTGGAAGAAGAACTTATAGAATTGACAACAAACGAGGAAATAAAAATCAAGTTCAAAAATGGTTACCAAGAATTTTGGCTACAAAAACCGATCCCGCAATTGTACCCTGGATTGTGGTCAATCGTTCAACGATTCTTGATAGCATTTCCATCGTCATATTTGTGTGAACGTGGATTTAGTGCTGTGACAACACTGCTTACTAAAAAGAGAAATCGTTTACTTGTTACCGAACGTGGCGACTTGCGACTGTTCTTGAGTAAATTGGAACCTGATATCAACAAACTTATTAAACAGCATCAGATTCATCCTTCACATTAGTTTTTATATAAGGATTGATTATTTTAGTTATATTTTTAATAAAAGATACTCTGTTTTAATACTATAAAGTTGCGTTTCAATAATCATTTTTATTGGCAGGTGGAGCCCGTAAGAGTTAACTTGAGACCTAAGCGCCGTTGTATGTTACCTACTGCGCTCAGGTTTCAAGTTGCGCGTTATAGTAAAAGTTTCGTTTAGAATTCTCCGTTAATATACATATATAGGTCACAATAATTAATTAATTTAATTTAAAGTTATAGTGGTTTTTAAATAGGCAAAAAAATGGGGGCGCTAAAAAAATATTTATTCTCAAAGTGGGCGGTAGACAAAATAAGTTTGGGAACCACTGATCTACACGCACACGAAAATACTTACCGACTTGACAATATTTTTTGTAACTTATTTCTGAATTTATACATCATAGATTACTATTTATTGAAGTATTTAAAGTACTAATTAGATATTTCATAAAGTACTACTTATCATTGTATTAAGCTTAATGGTTTATCTAGCAAAAATAAATATGTATAACTGTGTCTAATATTTATTTATATGAAAAATATCGTATCGATATCACTGTAAGAATAACATACGAGTACCTTCACGATTCAGTACGTTGACACCGTCTCGAAATTTCAACAGTTGATTTACAGCTTTTGCTACTTTCTTAGTCAGAATGGGGCCTTCTTCGAATAACACGTCCGAGAGCGATTTCATGACTGTAGTGGCGAAATGAGACTTTGGCATCATGGTGACTATTTGAGATGGATTTGTCGGCGCCACAGTGACCAAAGTTTTCAAATTGTATGTACCTATTACCGACAAGCAGTTACAGGCTTCAATAATTGTCTGTAATATAATAATATTAATTGCAGATTGCATGTTAATAATATTAATTTTAGATTGCTCTATATAAGACATTTCGAACAGATACCACGTCTAAAAAATGTCAAGCTGTGTCTTTTATAATTTATAAACCGATTATTTCTTTTTTGAGGATATTCTACCAGATTGGTCCCAATATAAATTTTATTTAAATTGTTTCTGTAGTTTGGTTTCGTATCTAATTTTCTTTGACTGCACGGGTATAAGAAAGTCTTTTGCTTCAAAAATAATGTATTAGTCATAATGTTATTGCATTGTTGCAATTGTTATTGCATATGTTAGTGCATTGTTAGGAAATCTACTATCTCATTTTGTCAAGTAATAAAGTAAACTTTTGAAATACAAGAAGAAGATCGAGAGATAAAGCGTTTACCAGGGACCATGGAAAAACAAAAAAACATCAAATTTAATTCTCAAGAGGTTTTAAATTAAATTTCAAATATACCTTTTTATCAGCGGCTGTGGTCAAAATATTACTGAGAGAGTCTATTATTTGGTGTACCACGCTTGATTCACAATTTTCCGAAAATCCATTTCCATCCAATTCGTCACAAAGATTATTGACAAACTGTTTATTATTAAATAAAAATGTGCGCATGTTTACTAGCGTTTCGTGGCTAAAATAATACAATTTCTATTAAAAACTAATATTTACCAAAAACAGACACTTCGACATTTCAGTGGATGGTTAACTTACCTTAAACATTTTAAACTTGTTTTATGCTGTCTTAATTTATGCGAAAATTGTAGATATGACGAGCATGTAACATTGTCAACGGTGCCTTGAGACAGTGAATGGATAAAATCTACAACATCCCCGCTATCATTGAGATAGTCGTTTAGATCTATCACAAGGTAGTTAAGCAAAGAAGCACACTCATTCTGGAATCCGTCTTCTTTTTTTATTATTAAAATGGATAGTAGGTGAGATACAGCAACACGAAGAAGGTTTACTTTTTCCGGCAGGTATTTTGGTAAAATTATGTTCAGCACTTTTGCTAATGCTGACACTTCCCGTTTGTTCATAGAATCTTTGATTGCTTGCGTTAGACTATTGCAAACAAAGTTGCATATAAAAGCGTCAGAAGTGTGCCCCAGAGGGATGTTTTCGACAAAGGTAACAAACGCGTGTAACGACAAGACTTTGAATTCAAAAACATGCTCCCTTAGAATATTGTCCCATATTTTGAATAGTGCTTTAAATATAGAAACTGATTGGTTTTCACAGAGATACTGCATTAAATTCTCATCTGTTAACTCCTGAAAAAAGTAATACGAATAGTAAGACCATCGTCCCTTTCTCAAATGCATTGTACTTATTAGATCGAAAATTTAAATAAAAATCGTGGCCAATGATCAAATTTTCTCAATCGATATAAGAATTACAGTATGAAAAATAGAGAGATCACTGGAAGACGCTGGAAGCAGCACGCTTTATGTCAGTTATTTTGAAAAACTTTGGAAGAGGCCTATGTGCAGCATTGGACGTCATGCGGCTGAAATGATTATAATAAAAATTAACGATAGAATATTTTTTTATAAACTAACCCCAAAGTAGTCAAGTATTGCAGAAAATATATTTTTAGAATAATAATATGTTTCAGTACGCTGCGGAAGTTTGACTTGAAACATATTTTCGGCATCGGCAGAGTCACTAAGGTGTTTCGCGGTCAAAAACAACAAGTCTGCCACATTTTCTTCGAACAAGTTACTCCACTTGTCGCTCTCCAGCACCTCGCTAGTGAGCTGGAACAGCTTGTTGGCGCTAGTCCTCAACTGTTGGTAATTCGGCTGCTGCATACCGGGATGCTGCAGGTTATACTTGTCGGCAACAATATACGGCAAACATAGTAGCATTAAATTGCCAAAACATTCCTGAAAACATAAATACAACAAATGTATATTTGTAAATTTGTACACAGGAGTATAAGAGCCTAGCCAAATGAGCATGTTTTGAGTCGCGCAATTTGGGTTACTTGTATCAGTTTCATAGTCCAGTTTGTACCAAAGAGTGGCGAAAAATGTGTATAGTAAATTTCCCCACCGGCTGCCATCTCAACCAAGTTTCACAACGGGTTGCGATAGAAGAATTTATGTTCTTTATACGCTACTGGCACTAGGACCGCAATCAACTCGGACCGCGGACTCAGTCGCCGGATCCATAAAAATTAATATTTTTCTTCCGGCGACTGGGAACACTCATTAATTTTGAAAAAATCAGTACAGTCAATCGAAAAAACTTTAATAATAACTAAAATAATACATAATTAAAACACCAAGAAAATTTCATTTATTTGATTAAAAGTAAAATAAAAATAATCAACTCTTTTACCATTCTTGTTATTTAAAATTTACGTAGGTAATAAAAATTGCAGATAAATCATGCTGTCAATAATCAACATCTTCTCGATTTCCCGATCAACAATTTACAACAAGCAATCAATAAGTATCACAAAAAATGTTAAAAAATAAAAGAAAAAAGTCCTGTTTTTTTTTCAAAATAATGAATTTAAAAGTAAAAAACAGTCAACAAATTACTGTCATAGCTTCATAAGATCAGTCTGAATGATTTTGGTTTTCACCTCAGTTATTTGATAGTAGTTTATGCGACTGTGCATAATGAAGGGCATTAGAACACGAATGTGGGCTTAATCACATGATCTGTAATGCCTAATTATGTATAGTTGCATACACTACTTTATCTACACACATAATTATGATAGTGCTCTAAGATAGGTTCAGGAACCGTAGGGAATTGACCTGAATTACATTGTAATTTAAAAATAATGCAATAAAAATCAATTGAACACTTACAGAATAAATTATTTACTATAATAATTGTAATTAATATTAACAGTTGTACAGTGAGATACAGTTAACGGTCCTGGTTGAGTTGCATTTGAATTGGGGTCTTGTTTTGGAGCTGACGAGCTTTTTAACTATTTTAATTCATTTCAACTTTTCACAAACATAAACAGTAAAACATCAACAAACAAATGACAACTCGGAATGGCGGCGTTTCGAAATTCGCATCTGTAATTTTTTTAATCATTGACAAACACTCGAGATCATATGTCGTGCGATTTATATAAAAAAATACACTGAATTTGGCATTCGTCTTGATAACTGTTTTAATATCTATGGATACTAGAATAGACACCCATACTCTTTTGAATGAGTTATTCCGGTCTAATCCTTAAAACGGATCCACTCTCAATTATTGTTATTACTTTTGTCCGGTCAGATCCACTACAAAAATGACTAGTCCGGTGTGATCCTTTTTTTTATGGGTGAGTATAGTCAAGAGAAAAAAAGAGAAAAACTGTCGTCGATTAACAAATAATTCGTTTTTATTAGTTATAATCAATCACAGATATTCATATATTTGAACCTTTGATTTAGATAACATGAAAAAAAAATATAATACTAATAATAATATTGTTGGTCTCTTGGTCAGGTTAGCGCAAAACTACAACGCATACTGTCCCACTGATGATCTATTTCTCATGTACCCTGTGACATTTAATAATATAACGAACTTAACTTGTCTGTGATTGGTCACTTTGAAATTATTAGACAATGCAGTACCACATCCCTTTATTCACAGGTAAAGAAAATACAAAGGAATAAAACCTGTCCTGTGAACTCGATATGATAACGATTTTCTATTGTATGTCACGCCCCACTGTTTTCCAGGTTAAAAAAAAATACTACTGTAGATTATAACTTTAAGTTAGCCGACAATTTATATACTAGATCAAAAAATATTTTCCAGTAGATCAACAAACATTTTGTTACTAACTGTACCAAAAATATGTTTGGGGATCAGACCGGAATACAAAATTTAATTATTCATTCTGATACCCTGGCCGGGGGATCAGACCGGAATAAAAAATAATTAAAATAAAAGTGTTCCACTAGGGTATCAGATTTTGGGGATCAGACCGGAATAACTCATTTGAATTTGAGAGCTATTCCAAATTTAAACTCAAAACCTACTGATTTCAGGAGGTAATTTTATCATTACGTCTCCGTTATTCCTACTGGTTGGTAATCCTATGGTTTCTGAACGCATTTTAGAGCACTTATGACATGTGCGTAGATAAATTTAATGTAAATATACCTACACACAAAAATTTTCAACATATTACGACCTGAAGTTAAAAAAGAGATAGGTAACTTACCTGCTCGGTTGAATTACGTAATAACGCACTAGGTTAATCTCTTACTAAGCACATGGAATAAATTTATGTCTTGTGTTAAAAATTATATTTATATAAATAAATGATACTTTTTAATCAAAAAGATGTTTTTTTTAATTACTGCTTAATTTTTTTTTTCGTTTGACTGTACGGTTTTGGCTTGAACTATAGATATTTTTTTTTAATTTATGCGTGTTCCCAGTCGCCGGAAAAAGATTTTTTTTGATCCGGCTACTGGGACCACGATCTGAGTTAATTGCGGTCCCAGCTGCCGGTATCCTCAACAAAAGAATATTATTTCGCAACATTAATTGCGAACTCATTTTACGCAATACAACTTAAAAAGTTACTCTTGTTTGCCTGGGACCTCAACCTCTATAATTTAGTGTATTTAAATTATTACCTCAAATGTAGTTTTCAATGTTTTATTGTTTTCTTTGAGTAGATCGCTGCTGTAAATATTAGCATTTTTGGCCCACAATAATTCTGCAGATATGAGCCATGTCATATGCTTGTTCAGGAATAATTGTTTATTTTCCATATCAAACAAAGTGATCGGCAAATCATCGATTTTGTATTGTTTTAGAAACCATGAATTAAGAACGTATAGTATATTTTTATTTAAATGAATACTTATGTCATCTTTTGTAATAGTGCGCGATATTATATCCAACACCTTCTTCACAAGATTTACGTCTAATGACTTTTCCTTCTGTATTTCTAGTATAGAAGTTACTATTTTATGAATTAGCGTGTTTTTTGTTTGTGCCAATGCCAAATAACTATGCAGGAGGGTTGCTGTTCTGTTGGCCGATTCATCTTTTACGATTAATTCTTCATTTTCAGGTAACTGAAATATAACAATACTAAATGTAAAACGTAATCGTAACTTATGCCATCAAACAGACATAATTACAATACTTACATCTACGATGAATATATCTTTCAAGCCAGATAAGTGTTGTTCAATCTCTTCATCAGTGTAATCCACCAGCAGTAATTTTAGAGTATACACACAGAACATACGGAGTCCATGTGTATCTGTTTTAGTTCCATCTACTACCGCTTTGACAAGGGTATTATCTTGTAATCTTTCATCGGCACTATGCTTTCTGTTCAGTACAATCATTTTTGCCGCACACTTGTAAACTAAAGCGGCCACGTGAGGCGGGTAATACAAGTTGCCAGCCCTAACTAGATAACCCTTGATCATGATGATGCAATTTTGTCTTAAATTATCGACAAGCCAAATTCTATCTAAGAGCGATGACAAGATTTTAAGCAATCTCAGCGTTTCATTGGATCCCCTAAATAGATGCCTGCACAAAGACATCATTACTGAGAAAATGCCATCTGAAAACGAAATTAGATGATAAAATTTACCTAAGTTATAAAAATTATAATGAAAAACACTTAATGGTACCTACTCTTACCTAAAGGTGGTTCTTCAACAGTTTCCTGACTCAGTAGTTCAATACATCTAAAAACACACTGAACATCCCAATACTTATCATAGTCGTACATTTTATGATCGAGTACTAAGTCTAATATTTCAGTTTTGTAGTTTTCAACTTTTCGACAATACGCAGCAAGCAAAAGGATACAGTTGCATCTTAAAGCTGCCAGGCTGGTTTCATCATCGCTATTCTCCAGTTCCTCGTCGGGAGAATCTTCCTTATTAACGATGGTGTTGGCACAATGGAAAAATTCTTCATCAATGCATCGACGTACTTCAACACAAAGTATATAATCGTATTCGTATATAAAAATGTCTTGCACACACTTCAGTAATCTGATTTTTATTAAATTATTAACATCGGTCTTCAATAGTTTGGTAAGATTCGTATACATGAGACGCAGAGATGTCTTCAACAGGCAATATAACTGACTTGTTTGGATCTGTTCTTGAGTCACAAACTTGCATCGCAACACAACGTCGAGATAAGCTAACACAACTCGCAAAATCCTGATGAATTCCTGTAACTCCATAATATTTGCTTTCAATTTTTCAGCATATTCTATGGTTTTCAGCCTTAAACATTCACATATTACATCACTTATATCTGTATTAATCTCATAACATTCTTTTGAGTTTTTGTCATCGGATGGTTGTTGAGCTTTCAAATCTTGCATTCCAAATTCACTGAAGAGTATACTTTTTTCAGCTGAATCAAAAATCATTTTATGCAGATTGTCTTGGTCAGAAACGGGTAAAGTTGATGTTTGTGCAAAACTAACATTTCCCTTTACAATCAGTCTAAGCATTAACTCTCTGGCTGGAGCTGCGTCAACGCAGCTAACTTGTCCCTGTTTGAACCACATGAAGAAATTCAGTTTGTCCTCAACTGTACTACACTTACTGAAAAACTTTTTTAAAAAATTATTCAAAGTATCAACACTATTACTGTTAACTGGCATACCCTTGTCGAAGTACAGTTTCAGTAGTGGTTGTACAGTTTGATATTTTAACTCGGTGCTTGTTAACAGCAGCTGCAGGATTTTGTGTACTGGTTCTTGTAATGTATTCACTGCAGTTGAATGTCTAGAAACAATATCCTTGGTTATTATAATATTTTATCATTGTTTTTACGTGCAAAACTACATGTAAATACAAGACGCAGGTTTTATTTTACGCACGCACATGTAAACTGTCACTTCATGGCTAGGTGATAACTTGAAATATAGAATATCAGATAGATTCCGGTGGCTATTTCCTGCGTTCTGAACAGCGAACCATAATAATATGGAAGCGCAAGAAAGACCGCATCAAAGTACATTCAAGTAGGCGGTACCTTAAACTAAGTCTCTTTTTCCACCAATACCGTTATACTTCACGCCAATTGCCGGCCCAATTAGTGGCTGCTGTATGACGCTGCGTCATAGCGGGCATTGGTTGACGGTTGACGGTGAGTCGTATGACAGTCATTTTATATAATACTTTTCGTGTAGCCGTTTGCGTGATGTAAATTTTTGAAGTTACTTTTCGATAATAGTATAATAGGTAGTAGGTAAAAAGTTATTATTTTTCACCACCCACATAGGTACATTTTACTTTTAAGGCTATAATTATATATGTGAATAAAAATAGGCACCAACCTAACACAAGAATTCCACAGCAGCAAAAAGGCATCATCCCTTTTATTCTGGTCGTCTAGGCGGCATGATAATTCTTTAACAGTCAACAGAATTAACTCTGTGAATCTCTCCCAGTCGACTATATGAATGTTATTTATGATGAAATAATTTAAAACGTTCAATAACAATAAAAAAATCGATGTACCAACTGTTCTACTATATTTTTGGATATATGACAGAATTATACCCAGCCTGAAAAATTCATAAAACTAAATTAGTAGATGTACAAGAGAATAAATATGTATTTTAATTATCAATCGGCAACAATAAAAGACACAAACCGGGCATGTATCTTGACCTGATTTATAAATAAAGAGTAAGTTTGATACGTAACGAAACCATTTTTTTTAAATTATAGTTACTCTTTTATATGAACACAAAAAGCTAAATGTTTTTAATTCAATAAATTAAAACAGCGTCTTTAGATCAATAAATTTAATCGGCAACTATAAAAGACACAAATCGGGCATGTATTAGATTGGGAAAAAAGGGTCTTCGCATAGTATGTATGAACTTGTAATAAAACCACTTTGGTTATACTATTTGTACCTGGCTGGTTTTGGTATTAATTAAAAGTTTAAATTTTAAAGAAGATAATTCCAAATTCAAATTAGGAAAATGCGAGATTTTTATTTGTTTTTCTTACCGTGAAGATGAGTGAATCTAATGAAGAAATTAGATACATTTTAAAATTTTACTACCAAAAAAGTAAAAATGCAACGCAAGCCGCGAAAAAAATTGCGATGTTTATGGACCTAGTGCAGTGTCTGTGAGAGTAGCACAAATTTGGTTTAAGCGTTTTCAATCCGGAAATTTTGATGTCAAAGATGCACGTCGCTCTAGTCGCCCTGTTACGGAAAAAATGGATGCTATTTTTGAAAAAGTGGAGCAAGATCGGCATATCAGTAGTTACGACGTAGCTGAAGAACTGGGAATTGACCAGAAAACAGTTTTGGCGCATTTGAAAAAAAATGGGTACACAAAAAAGCTCGATATTTGGGTACCTCACGAGCTCTCTGAAAGAAACCTTATGAACCGTGTACTCATTTGTGATTCTTTATTACGACGTAATGAGACCGAACCATTTTTGAAGAAATTGATAACTGGTGATAAAAAGTGGATCACGTACGACAAGAACGTGCGAAAAAGGTCATGGTCAAAGGCTGGTCAGGCTTCACAGACTGTGGCGAAACCCGGGTTAACTCGCAACAAGGTGATGCTGTGTGTGTGGTGGGATTGAAAGGGCATTATTCATTATGAGCTGTTACCACCAGGCAGGACCATCGATTCAGAACTCTACTGCGAACAACTGATAAGATTAAAGCAAGAAGTTGAGAGAATGCGGCCGGAATTAATCAGCAGAAGGGGTGTTGTTTTTCATCATGATAACGCTAGACCTCACACATCTTTAACCACTCAGCAAAAATTAAGAGAGTTTGGCTGGGAGGTGTTAATGCATCCGCCGTATAGTCCTGACCTGGCACCTTCAGATTTCCACCTGTTTCGGTCTCTTCAGAATTCTTTAGGCAGTGTCAGGTTAACATCACGAGAGGACTGCCAAAACTACTTGATGCAGTTTTTTGATCAGAAGCCCCAAAATTTCTATAGCAATGGGATCATGTCCCTACCTATAAGATGGCAAAAAGTTATCGAACAAAATGGTACCTACATACTTTAGTTAAATGTAAATAAACTTTATTAAAAAATGTTTTGAATTTTCATATAAAATGCGAAAAGACTTTTTCCCTAACCTATTATCTTGATCTGATTTATAAATAAAGAGTAAGTTTGATACGTAACGAAACCATTTTTTTTTTTATTATAGTTACTCTTTTATATTAACACAAAAAGCTAAATGTTTTTAATTCAATAAATTAAAACAGAGTTTGTTTTACCACGGAATCTGATTTTGCTCAAGCTCAAGAACAAGATCAGAAAATCGTTTAATTTTATTATGAACTATCCTGGGTCGTTTTGCACATGTTCCTGTTTCCAAATTTTCTGTAATTTCCAATAAGTTGAAGATCTGGAACCAAATCATTCAAACAAATCAAACACTAATGGCCAAATACTCAAACAGATTTTAAGGAATGGAATGCACAAATCTCATGAAGAAATTCGGTTTGTTAACTAAATATAGTATATCTAGCTAAAATATTATCTACACCATGGCTTCCCAATCTTTTTTCCATAGCGCCTTCCCAGATAAACATTAGATTTCATAAAAAAAGGAAATGCGAAATGCAATTGACCTAGAATACATATATCCAGTATATCCCTTTTCCTTCTTTTTTTTCAAAATTAACTTTGACCTTAAAAAAAGCTATTCAATCTTCTTTCAAATTGACAACGAATGTTTTGAAATTCTTTGTAAACTACCCGCCATATATGACTATATGACGATAGTCAAGAGCTATATTCGTGACTTAAAAAATATTATTTATATAATTTTTTTTTATTGACCACTGTTAGGAAGATAACGATAAAAGAAATCCAGTACGGTATTGGTCCCCACCCGGCCTAATGGGCTATGTTAAAACTCACAATACAGATTTACATTTTAAGCTATACTATACATTATATTAAAATAAAAACTCAGTCCAGTATTTCCAAGAATATTGATCAGATAAATAGTCATTTACTTAATAATACTCATTATTGATAAATAATTCTTCTAATAGTTTGACCCTTTCTATTCCTTCACACCGTACTGGTTTTCTTCCCAACTCTTTCGCCATTACGGCAGTAAGACTCTGGAACGCGCTTCCTGAGTTCATTCGAACCGCTCCTAGTCGTACTAGTTTTAAGACGCTGTTTAAGCACTTCTTGGCCAACCTATAAGAGTATTTTAAAATTGTTGCATATATCTACATATATATAAAAGGAGAAGCTGACTGACTGAATGACTGACTGACATATCAACGCAGAGCCTAAACTATAAGGGTCAGAAACTTGAAATTTTGCACAGGGGTTCCTTTTATAACGTAGGGGAGCACTAAGAAAAAATTTTTGGAAATTCATCCCCTAAGGGGGTGAAACGGGGGTGCAAAGTTAGTATGAAACTTAGCCATTTTTGAAGTTATTCGAATGAAATTCAGCATGAAGTTTCTTTACTGAAAGGCATAAAACATGAGTAAAATATATTTTTCAAAATTCATACCTTAGGGGATTAAACGGGGGTGCAAAGTTAGTATGAAACATTGCCGTTTTTGAAGTTATTCGAATGAAATTCAGCATGAAGGTTCTTTACTGAAAGACATGAAACATGAGTAAATTTTTTCTAAATTCATCCCTTAGTGGGTTAAACGGGGACGCAAAGTTAGTATGAAACTTTGCCGTTTTTGAAGTTATTCGAATGAAATTCAGCATGAAGGTTCATTATTGAAAGGCATGTAACACGAGTCAAATATTTATATATATATATATATATATATATATATATATATATATATATATATATATATATATAAGTATCGTATATGTATTGTATATTATTATACTTACATATATGTATGTATAAGGAAAATTATTAATAATTATTAAGTTTGGAAAACACAGTAATTTCTTTACCAAACGAAATAGAGCTTTAAGTGTGAGCGAAAAGACGATATCGATGAAACGGCGGGCTGTCAGTATGACACTTGTCAATTTTATGTGTTGCCACTGTGTGTAATTGAATTACTCGAGCAAAATACATTTTTGAACTTTATGTACCAACTAAAATCCGTTCAACAGGACATTCGGGTGTGCAGTGTGCATACAGTCACTGACATACAAACAAAAATCTTAAAAATCTTTTTGGTGTTCTTTAACTCCATATATATTTTGCTCATGAATACATACTTTAGTATCTGTATTTAGTGCCCGCGACGTCGCCTGTGTGTAATTCAGTTTTCTTACACACCCTTGTTGATGACGTGACAAATTTAAATATTTTATCAGATTATTCAGTATATTTACATTTCGATTTTATTATTGTGATATGGTGTACTATTAATATTGCAAATGTGAAAGTTTATAAGGATCTATAGACGTATGGATATCAGTTACTCATTTATACAACAACTTATGAATGGATTATAATGAACCTTTCCAATAATAATCATAACCTTTGTGTATAAATATATAGGTACGCAGGCGAAGGCAGCAGTCAAACGTAACTCCCTATCTGTAAAAGTCTCCGAGGCGCGAGATAGCGAATGACGTTCACGATCAGCACTTAGTCAAGACTCCCTTTGAGTGGAACTCTCCGAGGCGCGAGTCGATGAATTTCGTTCTCGATTAACACTTAGTCGTGCCTGTCTTTTGTCAATGAATTCTTGGGATCTACTCATTCGCTGTCTTTTCGTTGTCTAGTATTCTGAGACAGATTTGACTTTCTTCGGAGCATATTGTTACGAAACTGGGGTTCGAGATTTGGAGAAAAACGCCAAACTTCGTATGAGGGTCTTTATTCACTACGGAACCCTAAGTTGACACGTGAAGATGGTCTTCCTGATATCTAAATCCAAGTCGCGTAGCAGCTGAGGTCCAAGTATCTCGCCGAGGTTGTCGCAGGTACTTCTACTTTGTCGCACTGAGGTAGGCTTCCTTCGCTTCTGTTTGCTCGAAGTGATCGCTCTCGTAGCTCAGAATGAACTGCCGTGGCGCACACTCGGTCGTCTTTATATATGCGCCGGTACAGAGGTCTACATTATTCTCGAATATTCCCCATACTTGAAGAATGTATTTCGATGCCGGGAAACATCGAGGCGCCGGTATGTGTGTGTAAGTGCAACCGGCCAAACAATTCTAGACTTTATGCTATAAGGACATAAGGCCTAGTTTCGCTTGCGCCATGCCGATGTATTCTACGCGATTCTTGCTCGCGAACATTCTGCGTCTATCTCGTTCGCGACACTGCCCCCTTCTTAAAGACGCGCGTCCCGAGCGTCGCTGTTGCTGCCATGATAAGGTGCTAGACGGTCTATGTGTACGACTTTAAGTGATCCTCTTGGTTGACGTTGGATCCGATAGGTCACGTCGTTCATTCGCGTGACGATTTTGTATGGTCCTTCCCATCTTGTTTGTAATTTTGGTGATTTCCCTTTTCTGCGAATCGGATTATGAAGCCAAACTAAGGGTCCTTCTTCGAAGCCACGTGAGTTCGCTCTTCGGTCATATCTAGTTTTCATGTTTTCGCTTGCCTGCAAACCATTTTCGCGAACCAAGTCATAGATCTCCCATATTCGCTCTCTAAGATCGGACACGTAATCTAGCACAGTATGTGGGTCTTCTGGTAACCTCCCTGTTAGTAGATCCACAGGTAACCTAAGTTCTCTGCCGAAATTCACCTGAGCTGGGGTCAACTTCGTGCTTTCGTGCTCTGATGTCCTATACTGCCCAACTAAGCGCAAAAGCGGTATCTCAAAAAAATTCGAAAATTTGATTTTTATGCCATCGGATAGTTTAAAGAAATACGCATCTAATGCATTAAGGCACTTAGCGGTATCTTGTTTAAAACATACCCTAACTAAACCCTTAAGAAAGATTTTTCTATCTCAATTTTACCTAATTTCACTAAGGTTATTAGAAGTATATCAATATTACGAAAGCAATTAGCCGTAAATTTGAATACCCCCAAATCCCTTAAAAATCGTCAGCAATTTTTCTTAGCCGATAAGCGGCAACTATGACGCCTGAAAGTATACACTGATTTACCGCTATAAAGCTTAGTAAATTTGTGCTTAGATGACCCGCAAATTATTTTGCCTACTTGAGATACGGTTGCAGTGGCAAATAAAATTGACCCTTAAAGTAAGTGATAATCAGGAGACTATAGAAAAAATAAAAGCTACAATTATTCACTTAAGGATGACACTGGAACTTCATATGAAGTCTGCAAAACTTTCTTTTTGACAACTTTGGGCTACAAACCATCTAATGATAAACCTTTACAGACTGCTTTAGTTAATTTAAATGAATCGGTTGCACCGCCTATTGATAAGAGACTGGGAGCTACTCCACATAATAAAATTGACATTAATCCTATTAAGGAACATATAATGAGTTTTGAGCCAAGTATTTCACATTACAGACGTGAACATTATACTTACCGCTATACCAACCGCTATACCAACCGCTTATACTTACCTAGTGATTTGTCAATAAATGCTATGATGCACAAAGACTTTTTAGAGAAAAACCCCTCTCAAAACTTATCTTACGACAAATATCGAGAAGTAGTCAGAGAATTAAATATTTCTTTTGTCAAACTGGGCCACGAAGAGTGTGAGGAGTGTGAAGAATTTCGTCTACATGATAACACGCATAGCAAAGAAAATCTTCAAGAAGGCTGTTTAGGATGCACCAAGTGGGCAACTCATAACGAACGGGCAAATTTGTCCCGAATACAATATAAATTGGATAGCGAGCCTAAAAACAAGGATACTGTTGTATACTCTGCTGACTTGCAAAAAGTTATCATGCTGCCAAGAATAGATATGTTCAAAACAACTATTTTTACCCACAGGATAGTGGCTTACAATGAAAGTTTCGTGCCCACTGGTCAAGGCCAGATAGATTTGTATACCTTTCCTGTACTTTGGTATGAAGGGTTGTTTGGACGCTCTAAACACGAAATAATTAGTGCATACTACCATTTTTTTATATTTCATCGAGATAAAAAGAACATCATCGTTTGGGTTGACAATTGTTCCTCCCAGAACAAAAATTGGACATTTTTTTTCGTTTTTAATTTACGTTGTTAATTCAAGTGATATCAACGCTGACAAGATAGTGATAAAATATTTTGAGCCTGGACACACCTTTATGTCGGCTGACAGTTTTCATCATAGGGTCGAGCTACCAGTGAAACGACTGAAAAATAAAATCTTTGATTTTGCTGACTTTTCGCACGCAGTGAGTGCAGCAGGTAAAAAAGTAAAGATCATAGAGATGACTGTTCAAGATTTTTATGAATGGGAAGATTATACCACTCAATATAAACTGTCTCGTATGAATCCACGTCCATATTTAAGTGAAATGATAGAAGTGGAGGTGAACAGAGGTACTTTTGATTTGACTTATAGAACTGGGTGGTCTAAAGACCCTATTACGGCAAGTATTATTGGAAATAAAATTTTGAAAAGTCAAGTTCTGCCGCCACCCAAGAAGAAGACTGTACCGGAAGGCATATCGAAAAACAAAAAAGAAAATATTTTTAAATCTTTCAAAAATATTATACCCCAAAATAGGATGTCTTTTTGGAGAGAACTTCCAACTTTTGATTAAAAATATTACAATGAATAACATAATTTTTTTGATTTCTTTTGTGTAATTTTTGTTATAAAGGTATAATACTTTATTAAAACAGGTTGATTAAATTTTTTTTCATTAAAACTATGCGTTTTTTATTTGACAGAAGATTTTAATATGTTTACATACAGACATGTATGGAAGCAATAAACCGGATAGAGGTAACTCATTTTTTTATTTCATAATAACTAAGCCGTGTAGCAGTATCTCATGAAAAAGGTATTTCCACAAATATTTTTGTTAATCTAACTATTCTAAAAAATAATAAACTTAATATTGAATATCCGTTTTTAAAATTGTAACTATATCTATCTTAAAACTAAAAATATAACTACTTTTACAAAACTCCAAATATCTCGAAACTCGCGTTCACTGAGATACCGTTTTTGCGCTTAGTTGGGCAGTATAGGCCAGGAGGAAAAAAGGTATGTACTTGTCCCAGTCTTTCTGATGTTTGTCAACCAGTTTTGCTAAATGTCGCTCCAGTGTCTGGTTAAATCTCTCCACCATGCCATCAGACTGAGGGTGATATGGAGTGGTCCTAGTTTTATGCATTCCTAACAGTTTGCAAACTTCTTGAAATAGTTGCGATTCAAAGTTCCTCCTTTGATCTGAGTGGATTTCCAGTGGTACACCGAACCGGCAGATTACTTCCTCAACCAACTTCGAGGCTACTGTTGTGGCTTCTTGGTTAGGTATAGCAAATACTTCTGGCCACTTGCTGAAGTAGTCCATGACAACCATGAAGTACTTGTTTCCTGATTCAGTTACGGGGAATGGTCCGGCAATGTCTACTGCAATTCGTTCCCATGGCGCGCCGACATTGTAAAGCTGTAGACTTCCTCGAGTTCTTGTTGACGGGCCTTTCACGGCTGCACAAGTTGTACATTTGCGGCACCAATCCTGCACATCTTCCCGACAATTCAGCCAGTAAAACCGTTCCCGAATTTTAGTTAACGTTCTCTTGACACCAAGATGGCCACCCGTTACACCATCATGTACTTCACGGAGAACGTCTTTCACTCTGTCTCTTGGAACAACAACCTGTAAGTGAAACTCTTTGCCGTTTGGTTTTTCCCATTTACGGTAAAGTATTCCATTCTGCAGGATGAAGCTGTCCCATTGAGCCCAATAAGCTTTAGTGATGGGGCTTGTAGGTGCAACTTCTGCCCATCTTGGTTTATCTACTCCACGTTCTTTTCATGCGATGATGAGCCTGATATCTTCATCATCTTCTTAAGCTTCTCTAAAGTTCTCATCGTCCCATCGTCCTGTAGGGATCGCCCTTGTGACCTTAACCGTAAGCTCTTTTGTCTCTTGTTTAGCACAATGCTTACAATCTTTCGCACATGGTCTTCTTGAGAGTGCATCAGCATTTCCATGGGCCTTTCCGCTGCGGTGCTCAATAACAAAGTCGAATTCTTGGAGTTGTTCAATCCAACGTGCAACTTGGCCTTCCGGATTTTTAAATTGTAACAGCCATTTCAAAGCAGCGTGGTCTGTGCGAAGTGTGAACTGTCTACCAATGAGATATTTGTTGAAATGTTGCAGTGTCTTTACAACGGCCAAGAGTTCTCTTCTTGTTACACAATAATTTCTTTCAGGTCTTGATAAAGATTTACTAAAATATGCAATTACTCTTTCGTTTTCACCCTGTTTTTGAGACAGTACCCCTCCGATTGCTGTGTTGCTAGCGTCTGTGTCAACGATGAATTGGCCGCTAGTCTGCGGGTATCCCAAGATTGGAGTATTGCAAAGGCATTCTTTTAGTTTGACAAAGGCATTCTCGCAGGTATCATCCCATTTGAAAGGCTGTTTGTCTTCTGTCAGTCTATGCAGTGGTTTAGCGATTTCAGAAAATCCCTTAACAAATCGCCTGTAGTATGAGCATAATCCCATAAATGCTCGTACCTCTGTCTTGTCTTTGGGGGTAGGCCAGTTTTTCACTGCTGCAACTTTATCAGGATCAGTTTGGATGCCCTCACTGGTGATAACGTGTCCAAGGTAATTCACTTTGTTTCTGAAAAGATTGCATTTCTTTGGATTTAGTTTTAAGTTGGCACCCCGTATCTTTATGAAGACTTGCTTCAGATTCCGCAGATGATCTTCGAAGTCTCGACCCATGATTATGACGTCATCCAGATAAACTAGGCAGGCATCTCCTACTAATCCTGCTAGTACACACTCCATAAGTCGTTCAAAAGTAGCGGGTGCGTTGCATAATCCAAAAGGCATGACATTGAACTGCCATAAACCCTTTCCTGTTGAAAACGCTGTCTTTTCTTTGTCTTTTGAATGAATTTCCACCTGCCAGTAACCAGATTTCAAGTCTAGGGTTGAAAACCATTGCATTCCACTGAGGGTATCCAAAGTGTCATCAATTCTTGGTAACGGGTAGCTGTCCTTCTTTGTGACGTCGTTCAGTCGTCTATAGTCGACACAAAACCGCGTGCTGCCGTCTTTCTTCTTAACTAAAACTACCGGAGAGCACCATGGACTTGCAGATGGTTCAATGACCTTATTTCATTCCATGTCTTCCAGCAGATCTTGTACTTCTTTTTCCTTTGCATATGGAATTCGTCTTGCTCGCTGACGTATAGGTCTTTCATTTCCTGTATCGATTCTGTGCTGTACTAGTGCAGTTCTTCCTAGATCACCTTCCTTGAAAGAAAAAATATCAGCAAAGTCCTGCAGTAACTTCTTTGCCTTCAAACTCTGCGAATAACTTAAGTTGCTTTTGACATCCTTCAGAAGTTCGGCAACAGTAGAACCACTTACGTTTATGGATGCGTCTGAGCTTGGTGTTGATTGGCAATGTTTCATCCAGACAACTTCCTCACATTTTCCAACAACATCTCCTTTATTCAAGATGATCTCTTTGTCCTCCAAGTTAACAATCCTCACGACTGCAGTATCCTTTCCATTAACTAAAGTCCTAGCTGTAAGGAATCTGCGAGTTGTTGCCTTGGTTGTCGTATCTTCGATAAGAACGCATCTAGTGGGCTTTTGTTTTTTAGCTGATGGCAGTTTTACTATTATTTGAGCCTGTGTGCGACCAGGTACGACGATTTTGTTGAGACAAGTCACTTTACCGGTAGGGGCTCCAAGGATGAAAATTTCCTCATTACCACACTTAAAAACTCCATTGGTGACATCGATTTTACAATTGTATTTCTTCATGAAATCTAGGCCCAATATGCACTCATCCATTATTTCAGCAACAATGACATTATGAGTGTATGGTGAATCTCGCACGCATATGGTTACAGTCACGTCTCCTAGGACAGGTATCGGCTGGCCAGAGGCAGACAGAAGCCGACAGTCGAGGTTTTTGTGTTTTATCGCAGCTTTCACCAGGTGTGGGTTAATTATTGTTCTGGAGGCTCCGGTGTCTATGGTCAATTTGCAATCTGTCCTATTTACTTGTCCGCAAATCGTCAAACTGCTCCTATTGCTGACTTATGAGATGACAATTGCTGGGGCTTCCTCTGCTTCAGCCAGTACCCGCCCCTTAATCCTGGCTGTTATTCGTTTCCCTGATTTTTCGCAGGAAAGGAGGACTCCTGCCTTCTCGTAATTTGATTTAACTCTTCTCGTAATTTGGTTATTTCATGTTTTTCTGGACAGGAGAGTCGCAAATGTCCTTTTTCACCACATCTGTAGCAAACAGGCGCAGAGCTATTAGTCTTCTTAGGCGGGCTCTTGATGACCTTTATCTCTTCTGTAACTTCTCGCAACTTATGTGCGCGCATGTCCTGCCTTAAGGCTTCGTACTCTAGAGCGTGTGCCAGGGCATCCTTAAGTGAGGCGTGATGATGGATTCCCACTATAGCCCTTACCTCCACATCTCTTATTCCAGCAATAAAAGCTTGCAAAATAGTTGTTTCGACCATTTTGGTGTCAGCTGACGAATAGGCTTTACGCACTAATTTTTCTATTTCCAGTGCCCACTGTTGAAGTCCTTCTCCAGGGCGCTGAACTCTGTCACGCAGTTGGGCTCTAAAGGCATGTTCAAGATGACGTTCCCCATACCTGGCTTCTAGCGCATCCATTAATTCTTTAAAAGTGCTTCCTGAGCTAGGTAGTGCCTCCAGGATTGATAGTGCTGAGCCTTTCAGAGCAACAGTAAGGGCTGTATGGCTCTGTTCATCGGTCCAACCGTTTAACCCAGCGACGGTCTGGAATTGTTGTTTGTATGCGGTCCAAGATGTGGTCCCGTCATAAGATGGTACTTTCACTCTTGGTCCCTTAATTTCACAGCTGGATGAGCACGGAATTGGTCCAACGGTCTCAAGGCGCAGAACTTTCTTTGGAAGGCTAGAAAAATCAGTCTCCAATCCCAACATTCTGTTTTCCACCTTAATTTCTAAATCATTCACACGGTTCTCTACAGAATCTACATCTTGACGGATTTGGTCCACTACATTGCTGACCTTATTGACCGCTGCTAGAACCATCTGTTGCTCTTCTTTCTGTTCTTGCCTTATACATAGGGCGCACTATAAGTTTCCGGAACTGGCCACTTACATAAACAATATTTAAAAATTTATTGCAACATTTGAAAATAGAACTCTTTGGCTGTAGAATGCAGTTTGTTTCATCTGACTGTCTTTTGTTTTTACCTTGTGGCGCCATTTAAAAAATTGTGTGTCTGCATCAACATGGATTTAACTCGGGAAAATTTTCGTAGTATGATTTTCTACGATTTTAAGTGTAATTTGACAGCTCAACAGAGCATCGCTCGGCTTGAAACAGCTTTTGGCAATGAAGCACCATGCAAGACAACTGTTTATAGCTGGTTTGCAGAATTCAAGCGTGGTCGTATCAATCTCAGTGACGAATCTCGCGATGGTCGGCCGTCCACCGCTGTGACCAACAAAAACATCGATGCTGTGCGCCGTATGATTGAAACAGACAGGCATGTGACCTACCATGAAATTCGCGCATCCTTAGAAATAGGCATGAGTCAAATACAATTAATCCTACACAAACATTTGGGTGTGAGAAAGCTGTGCTCGCGGTGGATCCCACACAACTTGACCGAGGCTCAAAAAACGGACCGCGTCACTTGGTGCAGTGCCATGCTTACCAGATTCAACGAAGGTGCGTCAAATTTGGTGTGGGACATAGTAACAGGTGACGAAACATGGATTTATTGCTACGATCCCAAAACAAAGCAGCAATCGAGCGTATGGGTCTTTCAAGATGAGCCGAAACCAACCAAAGTGGCGCGCGTGAAAAGTGCATCTAAGCGGATGATTGCTTCTTTTTTTAATAAAACTGGACACGTGGCTACTGTTGCTTTAGAGAATCGTCGTACAGTGAATAGTGACTGGTACACGACCATTTGTTTGCCGGAAGTTATTGACGAACTCCGTAAAAATAACCGTAAACGCCGTATCATCCTGCACCACGACAATGCTAGTTCTCACACGGCCAGACAGACAAACGACTTTTTGAAGGCGAAAAATGTAGAACTCATGAGTCATCCTGCATACAGTCCCGACCTGGCACCTTGTGACTTTTTTCTGTTCCCAAAAATTAAGAACCAATTACGCGGTCAACGATTTTCATCACCAGAAGAGGCTGTCGAGGAGTATGAAAAACACGTTTCAGAGGTCACCACAGAGGAGTGGCACAAAAGTTTTCAAAACTGGTTTCATCGAATGAAAAAGTGCATAGACGCCAAGGGAGATTATTTTGAAAAACAATAAATTAATTTTGTACCTTTAATAGTATTTTTTCATATTCATTCCGGAAACTTATAGTGCGCCCCACGTACGTTGAAATCGTGCATCTTGATTTTCATCCATGCGTTGTAACATCCGCATTAAGCTATTTAAATCTGCTGATGACTCTAATGCACGCGGCGCTGTATGGTGGGCGTGGTCAGTAGGCGTGGTCTGGCCAAGGTGGGCGGGGCCAGTGGGCGGAGCTAGACGTCTGGTGGGCGTGGCCTGAGGTCCCGTGGGCGGGGCTTGAGGTCCAGTGGGCGGGGCTTGACGTCCAGTGGGCGGGGATTGACGTCCAGTGGGCGGAGCTTGACACCCGGTGGGCGTGGCTTGAGGCCCAGTGGGCGGAGCCTGATGGGTGGTGGGCGTGGCCTCAGGGGCAGTGGGCGTGGCTTGAGGT
The DNA here is from genome assembly GCA_943193695.1 of Acrobasis suavella. Taxonomy (NCBI): domain Eukaryota; kingdom Metazoa; phylum Arthropoda; class Insecta; order Lepidoptera; family Pyralidae; genus Acrobasis; species Acrobasis suavella. Next base: position 14,997,508 of record OW971929.1, read on the forward strand.
CCAGTAGGCGTGGCCTGCGCCACGCCCTCTTGGGCCTCCATGGCACGCTGGGCCCTAATTCTGACGCCTTCCCTCGTGGTATCCTCTTCTTCCCTCGGAAGAACTGGCATCTCCAAATCCACTTCCGACACCAAATGTTACGAAACTGGGGTTCGAGATTTGGAGAAAAACGCCAAACTTCGTATGAGGGTCTTTATTCACTACGGAACCCTAAGTTGACACGTGAAGATGGTCTTCCTGATGTCTAAATCCAAGTCGCGTAGCAGCTGAGGTCCAAGTATCTCGCCGAGGTTGTCGCAGGTACTTCTACTTTGTCGCACTGAGGTAGGCTCCCTTCGCTTCTGTTTGCTCGAAGTGATCGCTCTCGTAGCTCAGAATGAACTGCCGTGGCGCGCACTCGGTCGTCTTTATATATGCGCCGGTACAGAGGTCTACATTATTCTCGAATATTCCCCATACTTGAAGAATGTATTTCGATGCCGGGAAACATCGAGGCGCCGGTACTTGTGTGTAAGTGCAACCGACCAAACAATTCTAGACTTTATGCTATAAGGACATAAGGCCTAGTTTCGCTTGCGCCATACCGATGTATTCTACGCGATTCTTGCTCGCGAACATTCTGCGTCTATCTCGTTCGCGACAATATATATATTCAATTCCATAAATCTATGTAGCCAAGAATTTTTTAAAGATAATATCCGAATACCTAACCAATCCACAAAGCAAGATCACAAAATCCGTATTGCTATAGCCAACTGTCAAACTTAGCTCAATAAATCTAAAAAGCCAAGAAGCTTTTAAAGATATCCGAAATATCTAACCAATCCAGGCAAGATCAGAAAATCCGTATTTTCATAGCCAAGTGTCAAATTATAAATCAACAATATTATCCGGAATATTAACTAACCATAACCAATCCACAAAGCAAGATCAGAAGTCCGTATTTTCATAGCCAAGTGTCAAATTATAAATAAATCAACAATATTACCCGAAATATTAACTAACTAACCTACAAAGCAAGCCAGAAGTCCGTATTTTTATAACCAAGTATAGCCACATCATTTCAGTATAAAATCAACAAATTCAATAATAGTAACTATAAGGTCTTACGTACAGAGCAAAACAATCAGCGTATATTTACTTTTTCACAAAAACAACCAAAGCTTTTTAAAATTTCTTGAAGCGCCATCTGTTGCTATTTTATGTAACTATTTGGAGATAAAATCGCCCATAGAAAATTATCTTTAAACTTTAAACGACGATAACTTTTTTATCTGACATCAGATTTCGATGAAACAAAGCCTATATGTTGCTCAGGGATAAGCTTAATCTTTTAGTGAAAACCGCGTTAAAATCTGTTCAGTAGTTTTAAGGATTATCAAGTACATACAGACAGACAGACAGACAGACAGACAGATAAAAAAATCAAAAAAATATTTCTTGTGTTCTGTTACTCTTTTTTATCGCCCACACCCATTTTTTGTTAATTTTATCAAATGTACAGACACGCGGTTCCTACTGCTTTATTATATGTATTGATAACGAATGAATTATATCAATTTATAAAATATTAAATAGATGAATCACACGAGATACAAATTAGCTAAGTTAGTTAATATTTCGTTTAATAATCATGAACCTATTAAGAAACTCCTTAAATTTACGTAAAAGAACAAGCAGTGGTAACACTCATCAAACAGCAAAAGATGTTAAAATTCGTTCCTGAGATAAATTATCACCTGCAGTTACCTTGTTGGGGTGCAAGGTTGCGGTGGTAGGGAAATGCCGAAAGTTAGTGAAAAATATATTTATTCAAAGTTCTACAAGTAAGTCCGGTATAATATGTTTCACTTCACGAATAGACAATGTTATATAAATGTTGATAGATATTGTTATGTTATAGTGAAAATGTTAAATGTTAGAATGCACCCGGATTTGCCGGCGTTTAGTTTGCACTGAGTACCTACGTGTTACATAGTGTGGCTCGCGGTTGGCGAGTTAGGTAAAATAACAAAAGTGTTTGGTTGCATTTATTGCACCGAACATACCTTTTTTCCACTTCTTCCCGCTTTCTTTAGACTGAGTTTATTAATAAGTTTAAAGATAGAATTAAAATATTCGAGTATCTACCTGAAAATATACTGATGCAGACAAAGAATAAAACTGTACACAATTAGCAGCTAATAAGTCAAGCTGTTTGTGCGATTTCTGCAAAAAGGTCACTTCCATGCACATGATTTCTATCATACTATGTAAATGTTTATTCCAAATAATCCAGTCGTGAGCTAAACTCCCTTCCTCAGCTTGAAATCGGCCTTCTGGGTGGTGAAGGACTACGGTTAATTCTAGTAATTTAAAAAACGAACTCTGAAAAGAAACATTACAAGTCAATTCGCATCAAGAGAAAACTTAAAAATAATTAAGTAGTTACATGAATAAAAAATAACTTCTTACCTTCTTCTTTTGGTCAATATTCTGTTCATAAAAATGTAATAATGACAGCAAGATGTTTTCCGTAAATTCACACATGGTCAAACGGTACTCTGATGCTAGCTGCAAAAAAATGTCTTAATTAGTAATTAAATAAAAAGTACCTACTCTAGCGCGGCATATAATAAAAAATTATAGCGTTCTAAGAAGTTCATGAGAAGAGTTGAGTATAATCACAATCGTAGCTATTGCTAAGTAATTTCAGTACAAAAAACCTTATTACTTTTATTATGAGTAGGTATTTTTCCTGGGACTGACCTTTGCTATGTGAAAAAAAAAACAAACAAAACTAAATGTAAAGAAAATTAAACCTAGCTACTAGAACCTATGTTCTAAATATTTTATTAGCAAGGCCAATTCTGAGATCCTCATTATATTCATAAGTATATATACAAGAACAACTATATAATATCTAACTAGTTGAACAAAATTAACGAATTTTTAAAAAAAGAGATACAAACATTTGCTAGTAGTATAATAGTAATATCAATAAGCACTTCTAGTAGTTTTCTGTCACTGAATGTTCTAAGAATCCTCAGCTTCGATAAGGAATCTCTTATAGGTATTGTTAGTTGACATGAGGATGTTCCATTCTTCAAAACCATCCATAGGAGCTTGAGTTTAGTAAAATGATCCAGCTTAGAATGATTTGCGTGTAGAATTGATATGCAGGCATGAAGTAATTCTGAAACATTTAAAAAACTTCTGAACAGCCTCCCTACAGCTTATTGGTAAATTTTCAAAAACTCAAAGCTGTTTACTGGGACAATTATTGTTATTTTGTTAAGTTTTAACAACAAAAAAAATATCGCTACAATCATGATTATCTGGAAACCTTATTTGGCATAAGTTGATTGGGCCATTTATTGGCCCTGGGTTCCCCCCCCCCCCCCCCCCCCGCACCCCCCGGGTGTTAGCTGATGGCCAAGGAAAAGGGGTTGGGGGGCGTTCTTTCCCTTGGCCATCGCCTAAAACACCCATGTGACAAATTTAAACTTACCATACATACCATTTTAGCCTTAAAGGTTCCTTATTTATTAAAATATGTATACTAGGGTGGAACAATGTAGTATGAAAAAAAAATTAAAATTTTTGTTTGTAATAGCTGTAAATAGTTGCCTTTTTATTTTATCTTAACTATTTGATAGCTAAAATATTTGAGCCAGTTGCTTAAAACTCTGAAAAAATTATATTATTGCATTTTTCTAAAATTTCATTTGTATAGTAAATCTTATGTTTATGATATATTACAGAATGTTTGTATAAATACATTTTTTTTCATGAAAGATGTACATAAAAGCATTTAAAAAAATATTAGTTTTGATGACATAAAAATGTACTTTTTCAAAATGTACTCAAACTTGGGCATTATCTTTCAAGCCCCTTATTTAAACTTTATAAAACCGTTTTACTAGTTTTTTCATAAATACTAAAATGAGGACATACATACACTTAAAAACTTCGGTCATTATTACAATTACCCTTTACATTGCCTGTATGTGGCAAGGCATTCTGATCAAGTCTTAAATTTCCTCTCCTCTATTTTAAATAAAGTGGGACGAATTTATCACCTGTGATATTCTTTCTTTCCTATAACTATTCCAAATAGAAACTAAAAAAAAATTTTTGTTCCACCCTTATGTGTACCCCTTGTGTATTGGACGAGTCTATTAGGCTGTCACAAAAAAATAACTTCTACATTGGCTTCTTAACTTACCTTCCCAGTACACTGGAGTCATATAAGATTTATAGTAATTATTTGGCAATATATGTTTATGTAAAAGATTCAAATATGCATCTCCAATGGCTTTTATCAGATTACTGTCTTTGAGAACATATAAACATGCTGACATAATCTTCTCACATTTGATATTCACATGACCTAGAAAAAAAAATCATATTCAAATTATACAAACTGTTTAATTGCAATCTAGAAATATTTAATGTGATTGTAAATTATGCTCGGTAAAATGTTTGCCTTGTTGAAGTATTTCAGAAAAAGGCTTCTTTACCCCAAAACCTGAAGCACACAACAATTTAATAGACTTAGTAGAATACATTACTTTCTTTAGTAAATATCACAGTTAAAGATACATATTATATTGATTTAGTTAATACCTTTATTGGCACCAGCAACACATAGGTGTAATAAACTTGCACATAAAGGCCCAATGACACTTTGGTATGTCTTTGATGTTTGATAATTTTCAGCTTCCTGAAAAAATAAAATACAAAATTAAGCATATAAAATATGTAACAAAAAAGCTGTCCGATCCTTGTAAGAGCAACTCAGACTGTCAATATGAACAACTTTTCCTATGGGACCAAAGCTTGAAACTCGAAAAAAAATCGACATTTTCATACAAGTGTTCGGCCGGCCTGGCAATTTGTATGAAAATGTCGATTTTTTTCGATAAGTTTTTGTTACATATTGTATATTTAATAATAGCTTTACAATTTAACTAGCTTTAACCTTAGAACAGTACGTCAGACCTATGCTCAAACTGTACTTTCCCATACACCTTTTGGGTGTTCGATTTCAGCAGGTTTGGACTGGGCCTGAAGGACCTGGGAGGCAGGCTTCTCTGAATCTAAAAAGTACCATAACTTATTGTATCGGATTGGATTTTAAATGTAAGTAATTATCATATATTTGCAACTTGATATTAGGTACAGTAGAAACCCGCACTGAATGGAGCCTGGCTGGCAATTGCCATCTCCGCCGCTCCAGTCAGTCTGACACTGAATTTAAGATCATAAAATGTTAATTCAGCATGTGAAGTTTTTTCTGTGTATTTCCCAAAGGTGCAGACACCTTAAGGAAATACACATTGATAATGGTTGTTGCTTAATATGGTATCTAAAACAAGTTGTAGGTAAGCATTTAATAATATAAACTGATGTATGTAATCAATAATCATCCACATTGACCTTACATGAACATGTAAGATACGCCTCAAATGTGGAGTCCCAATTTCTCATACTAATTGTATGAGAATTGAGAAATTGAGACTCAGTTTTTCAAGCTAACCATACATAAGCATTTGATCATGTTACCAACCTTAAGTATGTAGTCTTTCACATAATCAAAAAGATTATTCCAGGTGAATCCATTATTCCTTAATGTATTCTTAGACAGAAATGCCCCCAGGGCATTACGTGACAACAAATCCTTGATTGCTTCAGCATTCTTTTTTCTTTCATTGGCTCGAGAAGAAGTCAAGCCAGTACAGAGCTCTCTTACAGTACCTTCTAGGTTTTCCATAGCGTTCCAACTAAAATCACTTAGATATTGTCATAGTTTCTGAAATAATATCCACAATATGGTACTTACAGCTTTTTTATTTACGCTCTTTGTACAGCGGACCTGTAAAAGCACGAAGCTGTTTACACAACTCCATGCGTTTACTATGCTAAGGTTTTTACAGAAAAATTGTTTATTTGGTAGAAATAACATTTTAAAATAAATCTAATGTTTAGTCACTAATAATAATAGAGAGATCTTTAATTTCGAACTAGACTGTATGCAGCGGCGGCCCTACAAACTTATGGAGCCAGCTCTTATCTTACCAATTGCATTGCGCTGAATGTTTGTTTTCAAATATAAACTTTTATGGTGGCTGTACACTCTCGGCCAAGTACTCTCGCCATGCCTCGCGACCCTGTATAATCCATCTTTGTCTTGTTCTTGACCTTCGTATCCACAACTGGATATTCGTAGTACTTACTCTGTGCTAACTGGCCTGAAAATGCGACTAGATGGCATCACTACACTCTCGTGTAGTGATGCCATCTATTCGCATCTAAATGTAGCAATGCTGAATGCTCTCGGGTTTAGACTCAAAAAACCGCTACGGAAGCGAAAGCGGCCGAGGCAAGGCGAGGCATGCCGAGATGAGGCGAGTGCACCATGTACACTCTCGTGCTCGACATGCTTCGTGGTGTCTCGCCGAGACTCGGAATGTAGAGCCTCTCGCTCTCTTTCCCATGGCGGACGACTAGGCCGTCCGCCATGGGAAAGAGAGCGGCCGAGGCAACGCGTGGCGAGTGCACCATGTACAATCTCGTGCTCGGCATGCCTCGTAGTGTCTCGCCGAGAGTGTACAGCCACTATTATAATTTTTTGATCAGAACTACCTACTTACATGAAAGGTTATTTTTTTAATGGTTGCCGCCGAGATATGGTTGGTTGGTATCGAAGTAGATGTCACGAAAAGAACTCTTTCTAATTTGTGACTACTTCACGAGACAAGTAGTGATGAACAGTTCTAATAGTTACCTATTATCAATCGTTGCCAACTTTGCATCGTTTATTGTTCTACAAAATTATTTACATTTCTATTATTTATCAATCAATAGCTAGAAATTATAGCGCGTAATCAACTAATCATAGACAGAAACATCACAAACTTTACAATTCGTACAGTATTTTATATTACCTTGGCGGGTTCACAATCGCAAACAGAACAAAACAGATTAAACAGAAATATAAAAAAATAATGCAAATAGTATCTAATTAGTGTTGCAAGCAATAGTATACATTATCGATAGTCTATTTTCTATCGATACTATAGTGGCCTTGAAATACAGTACCAATATCGTTAGGACTATCGATATAATCAATAGTTTCGATACTATCGATAGTATCGTTAGTAAAGGTACTATTTGTATTAAAAACTATCGATAGTATCAATTAAATACTATCGATAGTATCTACATTCAATAGTATCGCTACTATCGATCGTTTTACCTTTCATCAATAGTATTGCAAACTATTGACAATTGACAGTATCGATAGTATCGATACTATAGATAGTCCTATCGATTTTGTGACGGTTATTCAAGGTCAATAATCGATAGACAAACTATCGATAGTAATGCAACGCAAATGCAAAGTTTATTTTCGATACCTTAACGGGGAATGGCACAGGCAGGCATGCCAAAACTTATTCTTCTTATTTCGGGGTTGGTCCTGAAACAAAAGATATTCGTTTTGACGAATTCTTTGATCCACTATCAACACGTTATAACATTTCCCGCAAATTAATATGCCGGGTATTTATTTAAAAGTACCCGTTATATGGGAACACACTAATTGACAGGACTGTCCTATTGAACGTCGTAAGTCAAAACATCGATGTATTGTATCCAGAAAGAATATAAATAGTATTTACGAGGACTAAAAAGTATGCTTTAACGAATTACGCATTATCTAGTTTCTCATTGCGGTTTACGTTACTTCGACAGATTATTATAACGAATTACTCAAAATCAAGGTCAACAATCGATAGTTATGCAACGCTAATGCAAAGTAGCGTTGCAAGCAATAGTAGGTATAGTAAAATATCGATAGTCTATCGATACTATCGTGGCCTTGAATAACAGTCACAACTATAGAATATGTATCTATAGTTTTTATTTAACACAATCGATAGTAAAGGTGCTATTTATATAAAGAACTATCGATATTATAATATTTTATTTAGCTATCGATAGTTTTTCATACAAATAGTAGTTACAGTATCGATACTATCGATAGTATCTAAATTCAATAGTATTGATACTATCGATAATTTTCCCTTTCATCAATAGTATTGCAAACTTTTGACAGTCAATACTATCGATAATATCGATAGTATCCATATTATCCATACTATCGATAGTATGAATACTATCGGGAGTCCTATCGATATTGTGACTGTTTTTCGAGGTCAACTAACGATTGTCAAACTATCGATAGTTAGCAACGCTAGTGCAAAGTGCAAAACCCCAAAAACTGATGACAGTGACAGTGACAAATAAAATTTCTTTCTTTTGAACATTACTTTTGTGGTTTCAGCTTCACAGCCACTAACTTGTTACCAGAGGGGTTAATGTTAGTACAACAAAGTAGGAAATTATGATGTATAATGATATCGATTCAAAATGTATTCTATCTTTGTATGATCCTTATATAAACCAAGATCATTTTATTTGGTCATATAATATAAGTTCGTACTAGAAATAACAGATGGCATAACTAGTAAAAGTAACTAAATAGTTCAATAGAATTTGAAAAGATGTCTCTAGTTACTTACTCATTTTTTAACGATAGTAGATTTTAATAATAAAAAAAAAATATAATTCGATACAAATGAGGGTGAAAATAAAACCAATAAATATGATTTTAACTAAAAAAACATTTAACAAACCATAAAAAGACAAATGTCCGTAAAATTACATCAACGTCAATTTTGTCTTGGTACAATTTCTATATCTGTAAATGGCAACACCGATAAAGTTTTAAACTTGTAGGTACTAGTTTGTAATGTTGTGATGTGAACTTTGGTGTGAAACAAAAATCAAGAAAACTTACTAAATATATAAAGTATGTGCTGAGACAAATAGAACTGTGTTATATTTTGGATATGTTTTGTCATTTCAACCATGTATATTCTGCGACGATCGTGTGATTTGATAATATAATTGATTTTCATTACATTTTAAATAAGGCTTTCATTTTGAGCCTATTTCGCATTGTTTATGTACTTAATTATTTATAATCCAAAATATTGTGTGACTGCCATCTCCATTAATTGTCTCTTTGGCGTAATTACATAAACATTGTGAAGTATGGCAGGTTTATCTCCCAAAACAAAAACATCATACGTAGGTAAACTATAAAGTAGGTATACCATAGACGGCTTCGTGGTATAGATATATATATCTAATCCTTACTAAAAATAACAGATGGCGTTAGTTATGCATTGCAAAATTTATTTCCGCTTCACACCGCGAAGATAGGTCTCTATTTCAGTATATACAAAAGTACTATGTGCTTGTTACCGCCCAGCCACGCCAAGCACGAATATAGGCGTCTGCGTGTGCGCATGCGAGTGGTGCGTCTTTCATGCTATGAAGTTACGCGGTTGCGCCCGCGCAATATTGCTTTAGAGTTTTTTACCTCCGATTGAGAGTAAAATTTATCCTGCCAGGTAATTATTTTGAATTTGATTTACCTAGGGTATTTTAGCCAGAGTTTGTTTAACGTGTAAAAGCGCGGTCACTCATTCAAGTTTCGACCTAAAGAGCTATTATGAGCTATACAATTTGGAAGGGACATGACCGTAATAAATCGAATCACGGGCTATACTAGATCACTACAGTACTCGTATAGTGAAATTAAATTAACAGTCAAATACTTTTTCAAAACTAAATACTGATTCACCCCCAAACTACACAACCGATTTTGATAAAATTTCAATGGGACCACCTGGAAAGTAATTCAAACAAAAAAATAATTTTCGAAACAGGTCCAGTCCAACCGTTTTCGAATGATCGGTGAACATAATATTCCTTAAATCTTCATAAATCACAGATCCGACTAAGAGCATCCCTACTCCCCGTGGCTCAAGTTTGCCCTGTACTAGTGTTATTCCTTAGCGCAGAACCAGAAGCTCGCGAAGGAGGTCCTGAGAGAAATGAGGGTACGAGGCCGAAGAGTAGCGAAGGGGAGAGGTACCGAGTGAAGCGAGCCGCCAACCTCTCGAGCGGAGCGAGGTCGAGTGCACGAATTATAAGGGCCGACGAAGCGAGTCTTCTGGTGGAGCTACGCAGAAATACTTACATGTTTGCTTGCATGCTGCATGCTTGCTTACATGCTGCATACTTGCTTGAATGCTGTATGCTTGCTTGCATGCTGCATGCTTGCTTGTATGCTGCATACATGATGCATGCATGCTTGCATGCTGCATGCTTGCTTTACAAAATATTTTGCTGCACAAAAACGATTAGGCGTTACATTTTTGTGCTTAAGCTTGAAGGGCGAAATAATAATTAGTAATTGTGAATATTAGAAGTTATTAATTATTGGGCCTAGTGACTAATTTGCTAAAATCTTAGGGAAGTCAAAAATAGGCTACTATTAGGATTAATAAAAATGTACGAAAAAATTTGTACTAGGTACAGGTTTGTGCACCAACCTAAAATAGGAAAACAAAAAATTAGGGGAGCAATATAGACCCGTAACAAAATCACACTGTGACGGTACATTTAAAAGTTGTTGGAAACCATTTTCCCAAATATTTTCTGTAAGTACATGGTCTTGCCAGACTTACCCGGTACTTACCTACTCCGACAAGCTCACTTGTTTTACCCACGGTATTGGTACCTATAAAATAACAGAGTCTTACGGTGAGAACGTGAAGGTTTTATTCGCACATTTGCGAAAAACGGCCACTTTTGGCAAATGTGCAAAGAAAAAGCTTCACGTTCTCACTTTAAACCGTAATTAGAAGTTCATAAAATAATTTCAAGGATTATATCTAGCTTTATCAAGACAAATTTGATATCTCGGTTTACTTTCAATTTTTTTTTCAAGTGAGCTAAATGGACTCCGAAACATTCATTTATTTTATATTCATCATTTTCATCATTTCAGCCGCATAACGTCCACGGCAGGACATAGGCCTCTCCAAAGGATTTCCAAAATGACCGATCTAGAGCCGCCTGCATCCAGCGCTTTCCAGCGACCATTAGTCAGGTCATCAGACCACCTTGTAGGTGGGTGTCCTACGCTTCGCTTGCCATTACGTGGTCGCTATTCGAGAACCGTTTTGCCCCATCGGCCATCGGTTCTTCGCGCTATGTGTCCGGCCCACTGCCACTTCAACGAACTAATCCGCTGGGCTATGTCAGTGACTTTTGTTCTCCTACGAATTTCCTCATTTCTGATTCGATCACGTAGGGAAACACCGAGCATAGCCCTCTCCATAGCGCGCTGAACGACCTTGAGCCTTCTTATGGGACCCATAGTAAGGGACCACGTTTCAGAGCCATAAGTCATCACTGGTAACACACATTGATTAAACACTTTCGTCTTGAGGCACTGAGGTATTTTGGACGAGAAGATACTGCGTTGCTTCGCGTAAATGGTCTTATTGAGGAGCTCAAAAATACCAAAGTTGGGTGCCACGTGGCTGGTGTACAAGTCACTACCGTAGCATATGCAGACGATTTTGCATTGTTGAGCCCACATGAGCCCCTCTCAATACTAGCATTGAGAGATATGCTTAAAATATATGGAAACTATATAACTATATGACGATGGACCATGGACTAAGAAACAATGTTTACAAGAGTGTATACATGGTTTTCGGTCCTAATGTTAAGAAGGGCCGTAGTCGCAAGTTACCGGTATGCCTGTAAGATATCCCCCTGAAACGAGTCAGTCAGTTCAAGTGTCTGGGTCACTGGATCACGGAAAGACTAAACGACAACACAGACATAAAAAGGGAACGCAGAGCGTTGTCAGTCCAGTGCCAGACCAGATGAAAATACTAAATAGCGCTTTTCAAAGCTGTCAGACTTTCTTCACGTTACCTCAAGCCTTTGTGTCAACTACACGCAGGGGGCGTACCGCGTACCGTACAGCGCTCTGCGAGTCCAGTATAATAACGCGTTTAGGGTGATGTTGTGTTGAGGTTGCCTCGCTACTATAGCGCCTCGGAAATGTTCGCAGACGCCCGAGGTGATGGCTTTAATGGCATCATCAGAAAGAGGTGTATTTTATCGTCCTTACAAAACAAGGATAATACGGGTCCCTATTACTAAGACTTCACTGTTCGCCTGTCTGTCACCAGGCTGTATCTCATAAACCTTGATAGCTGGAAGGTTGAAGTTCACAGATGACATATTTCTATCGCCACTACAACAACAAATACAAAAAAACAGAATAAAATAAATATTTAAGTGGGAGATACAACAAACGCGATTTTTATACATAATAGTATATCTCTTCGTGCGCGAGTTCAACTCGCATTTGGCCGGTTATTGGTTATTATCTCAATTTTTTAACACCCTGTACATGTAGCTTCTAAAATATTGATCGCAGAATAAAAATTAAATATGACCAAATTTGTTGGAAATTTTATTTGATATTCGAATTTCGAAATATAAGCAAAAATCTAAAAAAGGGTACCTTTAATAGATACCTTTGCCCCCTCTCCGCAAGACTTTATATCGCCCAGCCACAAATACAACGTGGAAGGGGGACATACCCGTATTAAATTGAACCACGAGCTAGACTAGATCACTTTAGTATAACGAATTGTTATAAGAGGTCTCTTTCTTTAGTATTTTCATCTAGACACCACAAGGTATAAGTGTGCCAATTTACCTGGATTTCTTTGATTTTCCTGAACTATATGGATTTATAAACTTTAAATGGTATTAAGTTTAATTTTCAATGTTGTTGTTTTTGAAATCATTACTTGTCGTCATTCTAGTTGTATTATAATTTCTTTGCTGGAGACATTTTATTTATGTTTCTATCTTGACTCTACTTCCAAACTTAGTTCCACACTTTTACTTTTTACTTACTTACTTCCACATGGAGATAATATGGAATGTGATGAAGATAAAACGCTGCTATCAATAGAGAATAAGAAGTATTTAATAAAATAATAATTATAATCTATAGTTTTAAGTCGGTACCTACACATTATTCGACAGTAACAGTATCTCGAGCACTTGCATACAAAAGCCGAACTGAATCGCAATATCCCACTCCCCGTCGAGAACCTGTAACGATAACATACGCATCGCCAGCACGTAATATACGTTTAGCTTTACAATAGTCAAGAGCAGTATGAACCCTGGAATCAGTTTCTGATATCCAATTTCCTTTGGCTACTTCAAAGTAATGTATCGCCCTCACGCCTCTCCAGAACCGCAGTTGTCTTGCTGTGTGACAAGCTCTTGTCACAGCTATTATTGGACAAACAGGTTTTGCATGAGATAAAATTTTAGCTGTGCGGCCAGAATTTGTCAAGCAGATAATAACAACAGCATTTGAACGCATAGCAAGCTCTACAGCACTAACACATACGGCTTTAGTAGGTTCCGGCAAAGGACTTTGCATCAGTTCTACATTTCCATAAACACGTGGTTGCCATACAATTCTTTCCGCATGACGGCAGATAACTGCAGCAGCAGCTATACAATGTTCAGCCATACGTATTGCATCGTAAGTTGGTGCAAATTTTTTTAAAGGAGAATCGTAGTGAAGTTCTAAGGAGAGAACATCGGCACCATCAAGTACTAAGTCAGCTATATCAGTCACACATAACGTTGGTATCTGTTCATTTATTATCGCCTTAATTAAACAAGGCTTTCCGATTTCATTACATTTTGCGAGAACAATTTTTTGGGCAATGAATATTTTTTCCACTGGTAAATCAGTGCTCAAAACTCCTCTATCAACATATATCCCATCAGCTTCAGATAGGATCTCTCCAATATTATCAAAACCTAAAACTGAATCGATACAACCGAACACAAGTATGTGTTTTCCTTTCTCTGATAAGATATTTCTTACTTGGCGAATATCGTATCCACACTGAGTATTAGGAACTAAAACTCCATCTACATCTGAGGCAACAGCCCAAGCAATTTGTTGGTCCATGTGTTCAAAAGATTGTTGAGAAGCTTCACTGCATGAAATCGACTGTAAACTATCACCTTGCCCACTACGTATTTCTGATTCGCGAGATACATGGGATATACGGACAGTCATTTTTGGACCGATAGTACCCCCGATTGCAATAGTACATTCAACGGAATCATCACCTACGTCTGTTACAGTGAGTTTAATTTTTCCAGGATTAAGACTATCGATGTAAATTATATCACCTGCTTGTAACTCTGTAAGAAAGTCATATCCAACGTAAAGACAACCAGCAGTACCGCTTTCACGCCAACTTGTATCAGTAGTGAGTCTTATTGATCCATATTGGACAAGCTCTATTGCGGAGCGAGGTCCACCTTTTAAATCACCAGTGACTATATCAGGCCCTCTTACATCAACTATCAGTGCCAAGGGATAAATGTATTCTAATTCTGCGCTATAATTGTAAACTGCTTGACGAATACTTTGTATTAATTGTGCACAAGCATCAGGTTCTAAATCACGCATATTAAGACGAGCTACTGTCATGCCAGAAGCAATGAGTCTTTGTATGGTTGCTGGTTCCCGGTTATTGATTCCAATATCACACATTAAACCCGTTTGCAATTCTTCACAAGGATTATCATGCAGATTCATATTAGTGTAATGTTTTAGCAATGATGACTTTGCTGGGGAACTCTTTGGCTTTAAAATAGGAGCAGATTCTAGCGGAATATGCCAAGGTAAAGCCATGGTTTCCGATTGAATTTCTACATAAAATTGAAATTTTATTCAAAAAATTAAATGAAATTCCAAAGAAAATCAAATGTAATTCAAATATTACGTCGTATGTCACAAAGACAGAGATAATATGCACCAAGAGAATACAAATACTAGATTCTGTTTGATTGACCATCCGATCTCCTTGGTTAGTGCAAAGAGCATATAATCGCATAACATAGACCTAGAAATCGTGTCGAAATATTGTTTTTCGAAATAATTAATTGTTAAAATCACAGAATTACACTCTATACGCCCAAAGTTGCTTAACCTATGAAAGCGCGGTTGGTGACCCATCCTATTAGATTCATGCTAAAATCCATTTACGCAAAAAAATTACATACAATCTAGAATGAACAGAATAGTAATATCTTTATTCAGTGATAATGTACATTTATAAATTTACAAGTAAATCTTTAATATTGCAAAAATACTAAATGACTACGAGTAATGGGCAGTGGCCGGTGCGTAAATACCCAATCTACTCGTTTGGGTATTTATCCGAAAGATTGGGTAAATACTCGATAAATACTAGTATCTACCCATTTTGAGGGTTGATTAATTATTGATTGCTAATTTAGTTTAACTAAGTTATTTTTAATGTTTATTTTCAACTATCATGAAAAAAAATATGACCGCCGAAAAAACTATGAGAGCAGAATGGAAATTATGTTCAAGTTATTTTTTTTATGACCACCCGGAACAACTTTCAGGGCATAAAGGAAGTAAGGTTCAAGCAATTTTTTTATGACCACCCACTACAACTGTGAGGGCAAAAGGGAAGTTAGGTTCAAGTTATTTTTTTATGACCACCCGGAACAACTGTAAGGGCAAAAGGGAAGTAAGGTTCAAGTTATTTATTATGACCCCCAGGAACAACAGTGAGGGCAAAAGGGAAGTTAGGTTCAAGTTAATTTTTTTTTATGACCATCAAGAACAAATGTTAGGGCAGAAGGAAAGTTAGGTTCGAGTTAATTTTACATATTTTATTACGGCGTGGTATAAAAATGTGTATGAGTGTTTAAAGTTTTAGGAGCTAATTGTTTTGCATATTTGTATGTTATCGTTGTTTTGTATACTTATGCTTTAATACATTTTTTAAGCATAAAAACCAAATAAAATGATTATTTGTAATGAGTTATGCCTTGATAAATTATGGTTTGATATCATTTTGTTTAAATACATTTAAGCTTTATAATGTTATGCCTAAACATGATTATGCTTAAATATGCATTATGCTTCAAATAATTATGCGTACACTGTAATGCGTAAGAACGTTATGCTTAAAAATCATTATACCAAAAAACAGTAAGGCTTAAATGCCTTGATAAATTATGGTTTGATATCATTTTGTTTAAATACATTTAAGCTTTATAATGTTATGCCTAAACATGATTATGCTTCAAATAATTATGCGTACACTGTCATGCGTAAGAACGTTATGTTTAAAAATCATTATACCAAAAAACAGTAAGGCTTAAATTTTTATGCTTATAGATAGGAAACCGATAAATTTACTTGAGTGTGACTTCGCAATTCGTGTCGGAAATGGTGTCCAAACGCTATAATATGCTTAAAATGCAGGTAGACGTCAAATTCTATATTAAAGTATGAAAAAACCATACTAATGGGTCTCTAATTATTCTCATAAAAATATTTGTAATAATATAATTTTAAATAATGCTTTTGTACTTATTTTGTACTTAAAAACATGAATTTTGATAAAATTTTGTTTATCATATTTTTTTAATATCACTATATTTAGCATAAGTACACAATGTCGTAATTAGTTATAATCATAATATAATTTTACAATAATAGTAATAAGTTAATAACTCATTATGTAAATTAATATAACATTTACTTTAACATAACTATTAATGAAATCGTAAAATGGGCCACCAAATCATAAAATTATTGGTCCACCCCGCCGCATCATAAACTATACTACATGATGCTGCATTAACGAGTCCGCTGTTGTCAGCTATTCTGTCACTTAAATGATAAGCATTATAACAATATTCCCGGACGGATATTAATTGAAAAAAAAAAACAGTATTTTAAACTATGATTATGGCTACAGAACTATTTATTATGTGAAAAAATGTTTTTAAATATTATCATAATTACTCACTGTGCACATTTCTAATAATTTTAATAATCATATTTTTTTTGCCATAATTATTAACGGTCATAAATTTCTAAAATCATTATTTTTCTTATTCATAATAATAATTACCAATAATTTCCGTTCACGTGATACATATTGAAACATACATAATTATATGAATGTCACACAAAAGGTAATTTTTGTAGTCTTTGTTTGCTTTGAGTTATTTACTTTCGTGTGTTAAATTCAACATGACTGCAGCCACAGAATAAGTACTACTCACGTACAGAAGTCTTACTCTAAAAAGAAATATCTACTCAATATTGTTAAACATAAGGTTTTATTTAGCTTACATCAGAAATCGACACCTCCTCGTTTTTATACCTAGAATTTCAGTTGCAAGCCAATTTCATCCTTATTACTCTAAACAAACGGTTCATAATAGGTAGGTACTTGCAAAAAACCTATTGAGTGAGCCGTCTGCCAGGGTTGACTGTTATAAATTCGCTGCTATCGCATTCTAGCGCACCGCGCCCGTGTTGCGGGGAATGCGCAGCCAACGCAGCGATGCAAGACACTGCGCGATGAGCTGCCGTACGCATCGTCATATTGTCACGAGAGTGGGTTGGGGATAGGAAAGGAAACCACAATCCTATTGAATGGTGCCTTTATTTACAACTCAAGCAGTACTCACAACTGACAGCGTCAGTCCTCTTTGCACTCCAACTGTCAATTCACTGTCAGGCCCGCGGAAACGTCACAGCACTGACACGCACGCGGAAACGTCACTGCACTGTCACACGCACGGAAACGTCACTGCACTGTCACACGCGCGTAAACGTCACTACACTGTCACACGCGCGGACTTCACTGCACTGAACACTTCACTTAACTCACTACTTCACTTTACTCACTACTATTCTTTTCTTCTTCTTTTCTCTTTTCTTCCTTCTTCTTCGGATTTCACTTTCCAACTAAACTGCCTTAGGCGGTGCCTTGTTCCGCTTATATACCCCCCGAATTCGAACAAAATCGCATCAATGTACCAAATTCAAATTACTAATTTTCTATCGCCTTCTCTCTCACTTATTTTCTGTCCCGTATTTTCTTTTCCATTTAGTCTAGTATTATCTAGAAACTTCTTTCAAAACTTCAAAAACACTATAAGTGGCTGTGATTTGAACCGGCGGTCTCTGGATTCACAGTCCATCGCTCAGACCACTAGACCAATCGTGCTCTGATGCTATTGATGAAATTTTCCTTCAGTTGAATTCTTTTTGTTCGAATTCGTGACGTTGACAGTGTCATTCATCTCCTTACGCGACACTGCCCCCTCTTAAGACATGATCGTCCCGATCATCATTACTTCCGTAATAACGTGCCAACCGGTCCACATGGACTATTTTTGCTGGACTGCGAGGATTACGCTGAATCCGGAAGGTAACGTCGTTAATTCTGGTAACTATTTTGTAAGGTCCTTCCCAGCTTGGTTGTAGCTTTGGAGTTTTTCCTTTCCGCCTCACAGGATTATGAAGCCAGACCAGAGTTCCCTCCTCGAAACTGAAACCGTTAACTCTTCGATCGTAGCGGGTCTTCATCCGTTCACTAGCTCTACACCCAGCCTCTCTAATCTGCTTATAGACGTCAACCATATTAGTCCGAAGATCACTGGCGTAGTCAGTTATTCCTTTCGGGATATCTGGCGGGCAACCCGATAGAAAATCAGCTGGTAATCTCAATTCTATTCCAAAATTGGCATACGCTGGAGTGACTGTAGTAGTCTCATGAACCGCAGTCCTATAAGATAAGAGGAATAGCGCAATATACTCGTCACAGTTTTTCTGATGGCTTTCTACTACTTTTGCCAGATGTCGTTCCAATGTTTGGTTAAACCTCTCAACCATTCCATCTGACTGCGGGTGATACGGCGTCGTTCGAGTCTTATGGATTCCCATAATTTCACAGACTTCTCGGAACACTTGTGACTCAAAGTTTCGTCCCTGATCACTCTGCATCTCCAATGGCACACCAAATCTACAGAACACTTCGTTCACAAGCTTCGTCGCTACGGTGGTATCCTCCTGATCCAAATGCTTCAGGCCATTTCGTGAAATAGTCAATGACTACCAAAATGTACCGGTTGCCAGCGTTCGTGATTGGAAATGGTCCGACTATGTCAAGAGCCACCGGTTCCCAAGGAGCTCCAACATTATACAACTTCATGGCTCCTCTGCTTCTAGTCTGGGGTCCCTTAACAGCTGTACAACTCTGACATTTACGACACCAGTCTTCTACATCATCTCGGCAGTGTAACCAGTAGAAACGTTCTTTAATTTTTGTGAGAGTTCTTCTTATCCCCAGGTGTCCGCCCGAAGAGCCATCATGAAAAACCTTTAAATTCTCGCTTATCTTTGCTCTGGGGATGACCAGTTGTAGATGGCAATCTTTACCTTGAGGACTTTCCCACTTTCGGTAGAGTAATCCATCATGTAGCACCAGGCTGTCCTATTGCGCCCAAAGACTCTTTGTAGCCGTACTGTATTCTGCCACTTCTGACCATTTTGGCTTAGTAGTTCCACTTCTTAGCCAGTTCAATAGTAGTTGAAAATCCTTATCGTCTTCCTGAGCCTTTTTCATGGCATCGTCAGTCCACTTCTCATCTATGAAATCAGTACGGATTAGCCTGATTTTCATGTTTTCCTTCTCTTCCTGTCGATGGCAATGCTTGCAATCCTCCAAGCAAGGTCTGCAAGACAGGGCATCTGCGTTACCATGACTCTTTCCTCCTCGATCTTCAATTTTGAACTCATACTCCTGGAGTAGCTCAATCCACCTGGCTACTTGCCCTTCAGGATTTTTAAATTCCAATAACTATTTTAATGCAGCGTGATCAGTCCTTACCAGAAATTTGCGGCCGAGCAAATATTTCTTGAAATGTTGCAATGTCTTTACTACGGCCAACAATTCTCTGCGAGTTACGCAGTATTTTCTCTCCGGCCTTGACAGGGACTTGCTGAAATAGGCGATCACGACTTCCTGATCTCCTTTCTGCTGAGATAAAACACCTCCGATTCCGGTGTTACTTGCGTCAGTGTCCACAATAAACCTGCCTTTCACGTCAGGATATCCGAGGATTGGGGTTTCACATAAACGCATTTTGAGGTCCTGGAAAGCTTGCTCACAATCTATATCCCAAGAAAATGTTCGTTTCTCTTCGGTCAACCGATGTAATGGCTTGGCGATGTCGGAAACCCCTCTTACGAATCTTCGATAGTAAGAGCTACACCCAAAAATGCTCTCACCTGTGTCTTATCTGTCGGCGTTGGCCAATCTTTAACTGCACTTATTTTAGATGGGTCAGTGGCGATACCTTGTTCTGATATGACGTGACCCAAGTAGTTGACCTGTCGTTGAAAAATGAACATTTCTTTGGACTTAGCTTCAAATTTGCATTCTGTAGTTTTGAGAATACGTTTTCAATCTTTTTGAGATGGTCATCAAAATCTCTTCCCATTATAATGATGTCATCTAAATAGACCAAGCAGCTTTCCCCTAGCATACCTGCCAGCACATGTTCCATCAAACTTTCAAATGTTGCTGGCGCGTTACTATGTAACGCCAACGTCCAAATGGCATAGTTTTTAACTGCCATAAACCCTTGCCGGTCGAGAATGCAGTCTTCTCTTTATCCTTGGGATCCAAATCTACTTGCCAATACCCGCTTTTTAAATCAAGAGTACAGAACCAAGTCATGCCACAAAGTGAATCCAAAGTGTCGTTGATTCTAGGGAGCGGGTAACTGTCCTTTTTACTTACATCGTTCAGTCGCCGATAGTTGACACAGAACCTAGTCGATCCATCCTTCTTTTTTACTAATACAACCGAAGAGCACCATGGGCTTGATGAAGGTTCTATCACACCATTCTTCTTCATCTCCTGAATCATGTCCTCAACTTCTTGCTCACGGGCAAAAGGAACACGTCTTGGTCTCTGCCGGATGGGTGCTGTATCTCCAGTATCAATTTTATGTTTCACCAAATCGGTTCTGCCAATATCTCCATCATTTTTTGAGAATAAGTTAGAATATCTCAACAAGAAATTCTTGCTTTTATTAATTGCATTTAGTAAGATTACCTTTGCAACCCTCCACAAGCTTTGCTACATTTTCTTCCTGATTCGTGATTTTCCGCTTTTGTCCCTCTTCACACTTCCTCAACCAGGCTACTTCGTCACAGTTTCCGACAATCGTTCCCTTTAGCAGTATTTGCTTCAGGTCATGAGGGTTGAAAACAGGTACTAAGGCAACTTGGCCACTTCCCACCAAGGTTCTGGCCGGGATCCATGGCGCATCTGGGATTCCTCCTTCTATAATGGCACATCTCCGCGGTCTCCTTCCATTATTTGGCGGTAATATCACAGGAACGATCGTCTGGGATCTCGGGTTAAGGATAGTGTCCCGCAAACATAACACCTTACCGAAATTTCCTCCTTTCATCGGAATTTCATCATTGCCATGTTTTAGAACACCATTTTTAAAGTCAATATTGCACTGATGATTTTGTAGGAAGTCCAAACCGATAATGCAGTCGTCAGAGATGCCTGCGATAACCACTCTTTGCCAATAAAGTGTTTCCCCGATCTTAATGGCCACAATTTTCTCTCCTTGAGATGGGATTCGTTGGCCGGTAGCAGTTGTTAACGTGAGATTTCTATTCGATTGAATATACCGACCTCCAATATTCTTAAGTCTGTGGTTGCTGATGACTGTCCGTGAGGCTCCAGTATCCAACGTCAGCTGGCAAAGTTTCCCATTGATCAAATCGTCTATCACCAAAGTATTTCCGTCGCTTGTCTGCTTCACAAGAATTCTTGGGGCTTTCCTACTACCGGCCAGCGCTTCCCCCGCAGCCCTGGCCTTCTCTAGTTTTCCTGTGGCTGCTCCGACGTCGAAACCACTGCATCCACCTGACGTCGGAAAGTTGTTCGTTCACGCTTCTGGCAAGTGCTTCGAATATGGCCCCGTTCTCCACACTCATAGCACATCGGGTTGTAGGGCCGCCGTCTGCTGTTTTCTGTGACTACAACCTCCCGTAGTCTCAGACCTCGAGAGTCATGACGTACCGCTTCTACTTCCAAAGCGTGAGCCACTGCTTCTTTTAAGGTGGTGTGATGATCCAGTCGCACAGCCGCCCTGACTTCGGGATCCCGTATTCAATCGATAAAAACCTGCAAGAGCATCTCCTCCATGACGGATGGTGATGAATTATATGCCTTGCGCACCAGTCTTTCCACTTCAACGGACCACTGTTGTAAGGTCTCGCTAGCTCGCTGACAACGATCTTTAAGTTGAGCCCTGTATACAAGCTCTAGGTGACTGTCACCGTATCCGGCTTCCAGAGCACCTATGAGTTCGTCGTAGGTGACCTCTTTCTTTCCGGCGCCGAGTGCTTCCAACACGGAGAGAGCGTCATCTCGAAGTGCTAGGGTCAATGCAGACTGCGCCTCTTGTTCATCCTTGGCCTTTTTAATTGTCTCCAGCTGCAGTTTAAAGGCCGCCTAAAAGGATTTACCGACGTAGGGTGGCACCTTTAAATTTTTGGTAAAAGGGGTGACTACAGAACTGATGCTGACAGGGCCTGATGCTTTTAGAAGTTTTACTTCCTTATCAAGCTGTTGAAGCATCCCCTTTACTTCTGCAACTTCCTTTTCAAAATCGTCCATTGGGGCTGCATTAGCCTGAACCGCAGCCAAAACGTCTTTGGAAAAGAGCTGAAGTTGCTCCTCCTGGCGTCATGCTTGCTGCTCCTGGCGGCGTGCTTGCCCCTCCTGGCGGCGTGCTTGCTCCTCCTGGCGGCGTGCTGTCTCTTCCTGCAGCGTGCGCAATTGCTCCTCCTGGCGGCGTGCTTGCTCCTCCTGACGGCGGGCTGTCTCTTCCTGGAGCGTGCGCAATGCTCCTCCTGACGGCGTGCTTGCTCCTCATGGCGGCGGGCTGTCTCTTCCTGCAGCGTGCGCAATTGCTCCTCCTGGCGGCAGGCTGTCTCTTCCTGCAGCGTGCGCAATTGCTCCTCCTGGCGGCGGGCTGTCTCTTCCTGAAGCGTGCGCAATTGCTCCTCCTGGCGGCGTGCTTGCTCCTCCTGGCGGCGTGCTTGTTCTTCCTGGAGTGCACGCGTTTGTTCTGTCGCTGTCGTGGTTCCTCCAGGATTTGACTCCTCGAGCTGCTGTTCCTCTGCGGCTGCAGCTCCCGCCCGGGTGGTTACCCCTTTCTCATTTCTAGGCACGACTGGCATCTTTCCTATCCCACTTCTGACACCAATTGTCACGAGAGTGGGTTGGGGATAGGAAAGGAAACAACAATCCTATTGAATGGTGCCTTTATTTACAACTCAAGCAGTACTCACAATTGATAGCGTCAGTCCGCTTTGCACTCCAACTGTCACTTCACTGTCAGGCCCGCGGAAACGTCACTGCACTGTCACACGCACGGAAACGTCACTGCACTGTCACACGCGCGTAAACGTCACTGCACTGTCACACGCGCGGACTTCACTGCACTGAACACTTCACTTAACTCACTACTTCACTTTACTCACTGTTTCACTTTACTCACTACTATTATTTTCTTCTTCTTTTCTGTTTTCTTCCTTCTTCTTCGGATTTCACTTTCCAACTAAACTGCCTTAGGCGGTGCCTTGTTCCGCTTATATACCCCCCGAATTCGAACAAAATCGCATCAATGTTCCAAACTCAAATTACTAATTTTCTATCGCCTTCTCTCTCACTCATTTTCTGTCCCGTATTTTCTTTTCCATTTAGTCTAGTATTATCTAGAAACTTCTTTCAAAACTTCAAAACACTATAAGTGGCTGTGATTTCAACCAGCGGTCTCTAGATTCACAGTCCATCGTGTAATATACGAATTGTGAAACTGTACCGTAACTAGGTCACACGCGCAAGTTTCAAAGTGCTTAGTATGTAAGATTATAATGTACCGTGTTTTAAGTCGTAAGAAATTGATTTTAATAAAGATTTGGCATTGAAGCTAGTAACATGCTTTTAATTTATTAGCCCAAAAAAACACCTAATATTACATGGCGACCCTAGCCAAAGCCCATCAAGATGAACTAACAATGAAGCTTTGAAGAAAGAAGATTAGAAGAAAGAAGATTTGAAAAAAGAAGATTGGAAGAAAGAAGCTTTGAAGATTTTTTTTTTTTATAATTGGCTCTTCGTATTCCAAGGACGAAGTTATCGTTCCCCAAAACGCCAACGGAGTAGCATCTGCAGAATTAAACCAAGCCAAGCAGCAAGCCCAGCACTCGACTAACCAGATCGTCCTGACTTTGATGATCGTTGCAGTAACTTTTATTGTTGCCGGCGCCCTGTATTTTTTCTATAAACAGTGCCGTAAATGCGCCATTAAAACATTGAGGCGAGAATTAAACGCCGTTTCGCTCGATAATTTATCTCGAGCTAACCAGTAAAAGAAAACAGCAAGAGGTATCCAGGGTTATCCCGGCCCAAATCAAGTAGATGACCAAGGAGCTCGTCCCAGCCTGCCTAGCCTGCCCCATGCTGCTGCCATTGCTGATTATCAAGCCCCATGAAGGATGCCCAGCCCACCCTGCGTATCGTCGTTTCTGAGCCACGCAGTCTACGCCCTGTCCACGCATCAAAAATCGTAAAGTAATCCCTAATATTTATTTAACAATATTAATATAATATTTGTTTTTTTTTACGCATTTTGTCATGTGTGTTAATTTGGTTAGTAATGCCTTTATCTGATTTAAAGTTAATATATGATAGCTTAAATGAAATTAGTACGTATTTAGTAAAAATTGGACCAGCCCGCAGACAAAGTTCTGAAACTGCACGAGAGAAATTTAAAACAGCGCAATTAATCTATGGTCGTTTGGAGAATATTTCGTCAGATATTAAGATAAAAGTTGAGAATTCTGAGATAAGTAACGAAAGTTTACTTTTGATTAATAGATATATTGATGGTATTCAGAGTGTTTACACAAAAATAATCGACCTCTTTAATTTCGATTCCGACTCTTTAAGTGTCAAAATGGGTTCCAACAGCTTTGATTTAAAAACAGCTATCTCTATTTTACCTAGTATGACAAGTCAGGAGAATATCACTATCCAGCTAATAGACAACATTCAGCTGTATAGCAACATGATTAAAGACTCTGACAAGAATTTATTAATAGATTTTGTATTAAAAACTAGGATTTCTTCTAATGCCAAGCTTCGATTGAAACTAAGTTACGCGTCCGTCGATCATTTACTGTCCGATATGCGTTTACACTTACTACAGAAAAAATCAGCTGTTGCAATTCAGTCACAAATGCACAATGCGAAACAAGGTCGACGATCTATTGACAAGTTCGGGTCAGAGCTAGAAAAGTTGTTTGTAGACTTGACAATCTCACAGGCAGACGGAGATAATGCTAAATATGATATCTTGCGTCCTCTCAACGAGAAGATCGCCATAAAACGTTTTGCCGACGGTTTATCTAATACGCGGTTAAGCACAATCATTGCTTCTCGGCAATTCAAGTCGCTTCCAGAAGCTATCCAATGTGCACTTGACGAAAATTCATTGACAACTGGTGATGAAAATGCGGTGATGAATGTTTCACGTTACCACAACCAAACATACAACAAAAATAAACGTGGTAACCAAGCAAATTCACGCGGTTTTAGGCAAGGTTTCTATACTCCAAATGCACGACGTGGTCAAAATTATAGGAATCATTCTTATTTTGGGGGAAATTCTACCTTTAGGGGAAATTCACTACGAGCCAGGGGCGGCCGAGGGAATTATTATCAAGGTGCTTCTCGAGGCGCACCGGGCACATCTTACTCAAATGTAGCCCGCGTTTCACAAGTGCAACCCGAGAATGATGAGAAAGAAAGCGAGTTTTTTCGCTCCTACAATTAGTGAGCATTTCATTCTTAATTATAATATTAATAGCTTAGTCGAATTAAATGTAGGTTTAGATAATAACATAAAGCTATTAGTAGAAAGTGGCGCGAGCCTCTGCGTATTGAAATACGAGTGGCTACTTGCACACTCAGATTACTTGAATGAATTATGTCACGATAAGTTAACAATCAAAGGTGTTAGTGGCCAACTAGTTTCTGAAGGTTACCTTTATTTAGATTTAATGTTTAACAATGTTTTATTTAGAGAAAAATTTTACGTTTTTAAGAATTTATTTTGTGTAGCCGATGGTATATTAGGAGAAAACTTTTATAAGCGTTATAATGCGATAATTAATTACAAAAAAAGTAACTTGCGTTTATCAAGTGGGAAAAATGTAGTTTATATAAGTATAGGTAGTTATAGTGATAAATATAAACACACGATACCCGCTCGTTGTGAAATGATAAAATATATTCCCTGCTCTTTAACAGGTGATAGAGTTATTTTGGCACAAGAAATAAGTGAAGGCGTATTCGTAGCAGGAATGTTAAGTAAACCTTTAAATGGAAACATTCCAGTTAAAATATTAAACACGAAAAATACGGATGTTATGGTCGATTTATCTAATCTTGAGGTTTACTCGGTTAGCAATTTTGATATATGTAAATTTGATGTCAGAGAGCAGTCAGTAGAGCGTATTAAAACTTTATTTAAGTTGCTCGATTTGAACTATCTAAATAAAGAGGAAAGGCTCAGCATCGAACAGATTTGCGCCAAGTACTCTGATGTATTTCATTTACCTGGGGACTCCTTATCAGTAACTAATTTAATGGAGCATAATATAGTGTTAAAAGATAACGTAACTCCCGCTTATATAAAACCTTATCGAGTTCCCCAAACAATGAAAAAAGAAATAGAGAAACAAATTCAAGATATGTTAAAAAATGATATTATAGAAGAGACAGTTTCTGAATGGTCTAGCCCCGTTCTCTTGATACCAAAAAAGACTGATAAGACAAATGAAAGGAAATGGAGATTGGTAGTTGATTATAGACAATTAAATAATCGAATCCAAGACGATAAATTTCCTTTGCCTAACATAACGGAAATATTGGATTCATTATCGGGAAATATTTATTTTTCTAAACTCGATTTGTCACAGTCATATTTTCAACTATCTCTTTATCCAAACTCGAGAAAATATACATCGTTTACCGCTGGTAAACAATATCAGATAAAAAGATGTCCTATAGGACTAAAAACCAGCGCTAGTGTTTTTTCTCGACTTATGACAATAGCTATGTCCGGTCTTAACTACGAGAAATGTTTTATTTATTTAGATGATTGTGTCGTAATAGGGAGATCAATCACTAGTCATAACAAGAATCTCATTAGCATATTGAACCGATTAAGGGAAGTCAATCTTAAATTGAACCCCATTAAGTGCGAATTTTTACAAAAAGAAATTGTTTATTTAGGTCACAAAATTACGTCAGACGGAATCTTACCCGACCCAAGCAAAATTATTACAATGAAAAATTACTCAACACCAACGTGTGCTGACGAGACTAAACGTTTCGTAGCATTTGCCAATTATTACCGACGATTTATATCACGTTTCGCCGATATCGTATATCCGTTGAACCAACTTTGCAAAAAAGGTATAAAGTTTGATTGGAACCAAGATTGCGAAACATCTTTTCAACAATTAAAACTTGCCCTTATGAATCCTCCAGTCTTAGACTATCCCGACTTTTCACAAAATAACATTTTTCGGTTACAAACAGATGCGTCGAAAAAGGGACTCGGCGCAGTGCTCTCTAACAGTAATGGAAAGGTAGTTGCCTACGCAAGTAGAGCACTAAATCCCGCTGAAACTAGGTATCCCGTAATAGAACTCGAGCTGCTAGCTATCGTATGGGCAGTTCGTCACTTTAGGCCCTATTTGTACGGCAGAAAGTTTAAAATATTTTCCGACCATAGACCCTTAGTGTATTTGTTTGGATTAAAAGACCCCTCCAGCCGATTAACTAAATTCCGTTTATATTTAAAAGAATATGATTTTACAGTAGAATACGTCCCAGGTCGAAATAACGCAGCTGCAGATGCATTAAGTCGACTCCCGGTGACGTCAGAAGATTTGAAAAATTTACAACAAAACGTGCTTACAATCATGACTAGAGCTCAAAGAAAAAAGTTAGACGCCCAAGAAAATAATATACGGTCAGATGAGCCCACCCCTACCCCTGCAAGGCCTGATCAACCTACAGTGGTGGAGGTCCTCAAACGACCTAATGACATTATTGAATTAAGATTTTCGGATAATTTAAATTCGATAAATTCTAAATATTCTAATACAGTTACTTCTGACGCTAATTATTGTATATACGCACCATCGCAATCGGCGATATTTCTTTGTTCTCGATCGTTATCTACTCACGACGTGTTAGCGAGAGACTTAAAAAATTTGTGTTAAAAATTAAATATAAAAGAGTTACTTATTATTAAAGATAAAAGTAATAAAAATATGTACAAAGTTTGCTGCGCAGCACTAAAAGATGTAATATAGCTTCACCTCGATTTTTAATTACTAAAGAAGTAAAGAAAATTACAAGTAGAGATAAAATAACTACCATTTTGAATGATTTTCACCTGTTGCCTACAAGCGATCATGCTGGAATGAATCGCATGTTAAATAATATAAAAAAATATTATTTTTGGTCAGGTATGTCTAATGACGTCATAAATTACGTAAAGAGATGTAAAGATTGTCAAATACAAAAATTCTCAAATAAAAATATTCGAGAACCAATGACTATAACGTCAACAGCTGATTCAGCGTTTGAAAGGATAAGTTTAGATATTATGGGCCCTTTAGAGATAGATAATTATGGTAATAAGTATATTTTAACAATTCAGTGCAATTTAAGTAAGTTTGTAGAGGCTTATCCTCTGCCTCGAAAGGATTCAGAAACAGTCGCCAGATCTTTGGTAAATAATTTTATTTTGCGCTATGGCATACCCAAACAAATTATTAGCGATAAAGGCACTGAGTTCACTTCATCATTAATGAGTGAAATTTGTAAATTGTTAGGTATAAAAAATATTTTTTCAACCCCATACCATCACGAGAGTTTGGGCGGAATAGAAAATACCCATAAACATTTAGGAGCCTATCTCAGAATTCAATGCCAAAATAATAAGTCTGATTGGAGTGAGTGGATTCCATTTTGGTGTTTTTCATTTAATACTAGCGTCCATTCGGAAACGAAATATACTCCATACGAACTTGTTTTCGGCAAATTATATACTATACCTAGCAGTTTTTCGACAGGTCAAGTTGATCCTATGTACAATTTTGACGATTATCCTGTAGAACTCAAATACCGATTGCAAAAAGCGCAAATGGATGCCAAGAAAAATTTGTTAGAAAGTAAAAATTTAAGAAAGTATAATTATGATAAGAAATGTCATTCCATTAAATATAAGCCAGGAGATTTAATTTTAATTAAAAACCAAACAGGAACAAAGTTAGATTGTGTTTATGAAGATCCATTTATAGTTTTAGAAGAAATATCTCCCAATGTTAAAATTAAGAAATTGAATAAAGAAATTTTAGTTCATAAGAATAATACAAAAATTTTTTATAATTAATTTTTATTTCATAATATGTACACATAAAAAAAAACTTTATTTTATATTGTATAAGTACGATTTTTTTTTCTGTTACTGAAGGGGGATGCACCCTTGAACTTTTCGGGGGAGGTGTAATATACGAATTGTGAAACTGTACCGTAACTAGGTCACACGCGCAAGTTTCAAAGTGCTTAGTTTGTAAGATTATAATGTACCGTGTTTTAAGTCGTAAGGAATTGATTTTAATAAAGATTTGGCATTGAAGCTAGTAACATGCTTTTAATTTATTAGCCCAAAAAAACACCTAATATTACAATCGCTTAGACCACTAGGCCAATCGTGCTCTGACGCTATTGATGAAATTTTCCTTCAGTTGAATTCTTTATGTTCGAATTCGTGACATTGACAGACATTCATTCATCTCCTTACGCGACAATATCTTAATAGTTACGTACGAATGATACAATTTCTACACATTATTTCTCTTACCATATTATGCCAGTAACAGAAATAAAATAATTGATCGTCAATCTCAAACATAAGAAATCCCTTTATTTTTCAAAAGTTTTATATTCACCAACCTAGTTAATGTTTATAATAATAATAATAATAACCCCCCCAAGGGTTCACCTTGTCGTGGTGGGGGGGCTTAAGGGAAATGGCATACATGGATCTTAAACATCTTCATCCAATGATTACCCATAGTTATTATGGAGGAACAATGAGCAGTATTTATACATAGCGCTAAGAATATCAAAGCATTAGTTATTACCCGACCAACGATCCCAACTTTCCACTTCTACTATCCACCTTTACCCTTTTAAAAAAAAATGGAGAAAGTTCGTAAAAGTAAGTATAATTTGAGGCCGCTGCCCGGGGGTCGCCGGGGCGCACTTGGAGCCGGTGCTGAGTGCCACAGTATGCGAACCATCGGTGAGGGCGAGTTGAGCAGGCGGGCTCTCCTCAATGAACCTGCTACAGCCGACAATCAAAACATTTAACCTTAATCTTCATCCTTATCATTGTTCCCTTCACTTCCATCATCACCTCCATCCTACATAAATAATGATCGCAATCGATCCCCTTCTTCTGTTTTTTCATCTATCACTGATCTTTCAAGGGCCGAGGATGTTGTGCAGATGCTATCTGATGACAGTAATTTAAACGTACCCGCCAAGGCTACTTCTCGTACGCGAATCAGATTGACCGAAGAGATGAATACATTCATCTGGCGTACATACCTTATCTTAACTTCCCTGGAAACAAACACTAAAAATTATTTAACACAATTGCATACAGAATTTTGTAAGCGATTCCCAAACATTAAGGTTGGTAAACAACATATTGGTGGTCAACGTAGAGCAATTATTAATAATAAATTACTAACTATAGAAAAAATTAACGATATTCGATCAGAAGTCCAAACTTATCTTAATAGTCAGGATACGCAAAACCAACCAACAGCTATTCCAACACATAATTCAGGGCAGAGAATGAGCTGGAGTAACGAGATTAACGAAACCATAATACGCTGTTACTTCGAAATCACTCAGTTAGAGACAAACAAATCGGCATATAGACAACAGTTACATCAATTAGTTATATCAACACACCCACAAATAGCTCATGTTTCAGTTCAAAGGATTGCTGACCAAAGAAGTGCAATAGTTCAAAATAAATTAATAAGTAGAGAAAGAATTCAACAAATACGCTATGAAGTAGGCACACAAATCTCTTCAGGTTCTAGCGTTACAATCACATCAAATATAAATCAACCGTCATTTACATTTAACACATCACAACAACCCATTACACAAAACTATTCTGACTATAGAGATCCTGAACCAGATTTAACGACTTATATTAATAATACACATATAGTTGATGATGAAGAGCCTATTGTAGAAGAAAGGATTATAGAAATGCAACCATTAATAGATGACATATTTAACGATGCCCTTTCGCATTTTCAAAACACACATCCGACTAATAGACCATTTATCCCGAAACAACGAGCAACTAAAAAATTAGCAAAAGCTATAGAATACTTAAACAGTACATTACTACCTGAAAATGTAACAGCAGAAACCAGCTTCGAAAGCTTGCAAACTATAATATATACATCAGCATGGACTGCGGCTAGAGTAAATGGATGTAAACTCACTAAAGAACCTACCCAGCACGGACACCAGAATAAAAATAATAAAAGAAAGTGGGAAATCAGATTAGAAAAGCGGATAGAGAAGCTTAGAGCACAAATAGGACAAACATCACATTATATAAATGGCTACAGAAGCCACCGACTCACACAAAATATACAGACAATAATGACCCAACACAACATTCATTCAATACATGAACCACCCAATTCAGAACTCAATCATTTCTTGGACACACTAAAACAAAAATTAAGTGTTGCTTGCAATAGACTTAAAAGATATAGAGCATGTACACTCCGTAAATCACAAAATTCCCAATTTTCTAATAATGAAAAACATTTTTGCCGATCCATCAGAAATTCCACGACCAATATTCAACCTAATAGCCACACAAACGCGCCTTCACTTGATGAACTACGTAATTATTGGAGTAGTATCTGGGAAAATCCAGTAGAACACAATAGAAAAGCCGAATGGATAAATAAAGAAAGAGCAAATAAATCAGATTTAGAATTAATGGACTTTTCATGCATCTCGGTAGAAACATTTCATGACATTGTCAAACAATTACACAGCTGGAAAGCCCCTGGATCTGACCATATTCACAATTTTTGGTACAAAAAATTAACGCATATTCACCCATTCTTATATAACTACGTAAATGACTTTATTCATAATCCACAAAACTTACCAAATTACATTACAGAAGGCATCACTTACCTGCTTCTAAAGGATCCTAACGACGCGGCAAACCCAGCTAAATACCGACCTATAACATGCCTCCAGACAATCTACAAAATCATAACATCTTGTATCAGCCAAACTATTTACAGCCATGTCAATAAAAACGAAATACTTGCTGAACAAAAGAAAGGTTGTAAAAAATATAGCCAAGGATGTAAGGAGCAACTCACAATAGATTCCATTGTACACAAACACGTCCAAAAAAATCAGTCAAACCTAAACACCATGTATATAGATTATAAAAAGGCTTACGATTCTATTCCACACTCTTGGCTAGTAGAAGTATTAGACATATATAAAATCCATCCAACTATAATAAAGTTTCTTGAAACAGTTAGCTGCCATTGGAATAAAAAATTAAAAGTCAATTCTAATAAATCAGATACTATAAGAATTCAGCGCGGAATTTTTCAAGGGGATACCTTAAGCCCGTTGTGGTTTTGCCTGGCGTTAAATCCTCTCTCTAATATCCTAAATTCACAGCCTACAGGACAAAGCTTAGAATATCACACTACTGATGCCGACAATCAACCTCAAACACATTCGTTTATTCTCAACCACCTACTATATATGGACGACATTAAATTATACGCCTCATCAGAATCAGATTTACATAAATTAGCGGATTTAACAGAAATATTATCGAATGATATATGCATGGAATTTGGAATTGATAAGTGCAAAGTTAACTCTTTTAAAGACGGACAGAGATA
Source organism: Acrobasis suavella (assembly GCA_943193695.1). Lineage (NCBI taxonomy): Eukaryota > Metazoa > Arthropoda > Insecta > Lepidoptera > Pyralidae > Acrobasis > Acrobasis suavella. The sequence continues at coordinate 15,030,497 of OW971929.1, forward strand.
CGAATACAGCCATAACCTACAAACAGGAGAACCATCAGTCACGACTAATAATACACCATAAAGAAACCAAAGCTGCTCTTATAAAACAATTTAAACATAGGCTAAATGCAATTCTCAGTACCCAATTAAATGCGCGTAACACAGTTAAAGCTATTAATACTTTTGCCATACCGATCTTGACATACTCATTTGGAGTAATTAACTGGAACAAAAGTAAATTGAAAAATTTGCAACGGACAATAAATACCACCATAACTAAGCATAGAAAACACCATCCAAGAGCATGTTTCCAAAGAATGACACTGGCCAGATGTGACGGAGGTAGAGGTATTATAGATATAACGAATTTACATAATAAATTAGTTCACACTTTGCGAACCTACTTCCACGGTAAATCTGAAGTTTCAAACCTACACAACTCAATAGTTCAAAATGATCGCAAATATACCCCACAAAACCTTTATGACAGACGGCCACAAAATAATGAAAAACAGACGAACAGACAGACCAAAATAGAAGAATGGACGAGGAAATCGCTTCACGGGAGACATCGCCACGATTTATGCCAACCTAACGTCGATATGGAAGCATCGAACGAATGGCTGAAGCGTGGCGAACTGTTTCCTGAAACAGAGGGATTTATGATCGCCAATCAAGATCAGGTAATGGAAACACATCATGAAAATAGCGTCTACAGCCGATGTATGTAGAAAATGCCACGCATCAACAGAGACAATTCAGCACATCACAGGAGCATGTAAAGCAATAGTCCAAACTGAATATAAACATCGCCATAATCAAGTTGCAAATATCGTACATCAACACCTCATCCATAAATACAATCTTACTTCACAACCATATGCACCATATTACAAATACATACCCGACACTGCTGTAGAAAATACTAACTTTAAGATTTACTTTGATAGAGCCATCTTGACCGATAGAACCACACACTATAATAGGCCGGACATCACAGTAGTAAATAAATCTAACCGAACCGCACTCATAATAGATATAGCTATACCAAATACACATAACCTACAATCAACAATTCCAGAGAAAATTAGTAAATACGCCGACCTAAAAGATGAGATAAACAGATGAACGATGAGATAAACAGATGAGATAAACAGAATGTGGAACCTAAATAAAACGACCATAGTACCCATAGTTCTGTCTTCAACGGGTGTTATTCCCAAACAAATGCACCAAGCACTATCTGCTCTTGATTTGCCACCATACATCTATATCCAGCTCCAAAAAGCAACTATTTTAAATACTTGCAGAATAGTTAGAAAGTTTCTTCAAACTAACAACTCTTCCTATGATACCCACTTGGATTAGGCCCGTGTGTATCATTAAGACCGGCTCGGCCGAGCAGAATATAATTCTGAAAAAAAAAATAATAATAAAGGCGTCGGGACGTGACGAACCCATCGCCCACTGGATTCCCAGTCAGTCAACGCAGGGCAGCTTGTGGCGAGCTGATGGTGAGTGGCGACACCACGTACCCTACCTCCAGGGGAACCATACACACATGCGCTTACACACACACATACACACAGGCATTAGCAGAATAAGCCCAATCTTATCGCCACAAAATATGACTGATAATACTTTTATCCCATTAACTCAATTTTCCCCGGAACCATCTCATTCACAACAAACACCTACAGCAAACACTATTAACATAGCAAGCACAGCATATATCGAAGCAGAAAACACCACCTTTTTTTCTGAAACACAACGGATGAATGCTATAGAAAATAACGAAATTAGAAACCTAACTTTCAACAATATTGTTCCGGAAGAAATTAATAGAATATTTAACCAGGCACTTGAGAGATTCACTGACACTGACCCTACAACCAGACCACACATACCAAAGCAAGAGTCGTCTAAAAAGTTTACTAGTACTGTAAATAAATAGGACAAATAATGTGATTATATCTAGACATAGCAATAGCAATCAGGACTTCATGACAACACAAACCCTAATATACTGTTCAGCATACACCGCAACTACATATAATGGGAGCAAAATAAGAGAGATGGGAGAGAGAAATCAACAAAGAGTAGTTAGAACATCAGCATGGCAAAGAAGGTTACAAAGTAAGATAGATAAGCTATGTAAAGACATACCCTATTATTACAATACATACAAGGAAATAGAAGTAGAAGACTAATTACTTACATACAAGACATTAAGAACAGACATTGCATCCACTCGCAATACGAGGAAGAAAATCAATCAGACGAACAATTTCTAGACACCCTCAATCAAAAATTAGGCACTGCAGTTAGCAGATTGAGGCGATATACTAACTGTACGTTAAGAAAGAAACAAAACTCCCAATTTATCAATAGTGAAAAGCAGTTTTATAGACAATAATAATAATAATAATAATAAAAAAGCCTTTATTCGCTGACTATTTGTACAATTATAACTAACTACATAAAATAACACTTACACACATATATTTTAGGTAGCATACTCATCAGGTTCCAGTTGTTGGTCAGGTTGTCCTTTGACATAGGCCTCCCCCATTGACTTCCACTCATCTCTATTTCTAGCAGACCTTCTCCATTCTTTTGGTAAATCGTCTGACCATCTTTTGATTTGTCGTCCTATTTGCCTTTTCCCATTTCTAGGATACCATTCAATTACGTCTTTGGTCCATTTTTCTCTGTTGGTTCTTAAGATATGACCAGTCCAATTCCATTTGAGTTTTCTTATTTTTTGTAATACATCGTTCACTTTTGTTCTTTTCCTTATTTTTGTAGTTGTCCATCTGTCTCGTAGTCTTATGTTTAACATGCTTCGTTCCATGTTACGTTGGCAAACTGCAAGTTTGTGGTTGTTCTTGCTTGTTGTTGGCCAAGTTTGGCACCCATAAATGAGGCACGGAAGAACGCATGTGTTGTATAACTTAGTTTTCGTTGAGATTTGGATCGTTCTATTTTTTAATATCTCTTTTAGTGACCAATAACGTTTCCAAGAGATACTTATTCTTCTGTCGATTTCTTTAGAGTATTGGTCATGTATAGATATTAGTTGTCCTAAATAAATGTATTCATCTACATATTCAATAGTCTCTTGTCCTATCTCTATTTTTTCCCTTATTGTGTTTGTCATTGCTTTGGTTTTGGTAGGATTCATAAACAGACCTGCTTTCCTGCTCTCAAGATCTAAATGTTGTAACATAGTTTATAGTATATCTGGATTCTCCGCAAATATTACGATGTCGTCGGCAAATCTTAGATGATTTAGATTTACTCCATTTACATTTATTCCAAAACTTTTCCAGTCCAAATTTCTGAATATATTTTCTAATACTGCCGTAAAAAGTTTAGGGGAAAGTGGATCTCCTTGCCTGACTCCTCGCTGAATACTAAATTCTTCTCCTTGTTGTTCAAGCTGGACCTTTGCTGTGCTATTTTTGTAAATTTCTTTTATAATTCTTATGTATTTACTGTGTACACCTTGATCTTCCAACGATTTCCAGATATAATTATGATTTAGGGAATCGAAGGCCTGTTTATAATCAACGAATGCTTTGTAGTAGTGTTGCCCATATTCATTAAGTTTTTCAATAACTTGTTTTACAACATGGATATGATCTATAGTGGAAAAATCAGCGCGAAATCCTGCTTGTTCTCTTGGTTGGTTTTCTTCCAATTGTTTCGTTATTCGGTCTAGAATTACTTTGGAGAACACTTTGTATAAATTGGACATTAGACATATAGGTCTGTAGTTGCTTATTTCGTTTCTATCTCCTTTTTTATGTAGCAGAATAATTTTAGACATTGTCCATTGAGTTGGAATTTGTTCCGTCTTCATTATTTCGTTAAATAGATGCGTCATATGTTTAGAAGTTACCGTAAGGGATTCTTTTAATAGTTCATTGGAGATTTTATCGTCCCCAAGCGCTTTGCCGTTTTTTTGGGATTTTATAGCTTTTATAATTTCGTTCTCTAGTATGTCAGGCAATTCTTCTTCGTAAGCGTCCCTCTCTTTCTCTACTACTATATTTTTGTCTATCTGGGTGTATAAATCTTTATAGAATTCTGTCGCTATTTTTGCTATTGATGATCTTTTTGTCTTCAATTTCTTCTTGTTTTTTGTTTTCATATTGGGTATCCATTCTATGTATTCTCTTATTTTATAGACAGCTACCTTCTAATTCAGAATCAACTACTTCACACACAAATTTACCCGATCCAGAACTTCTACATAATTTCTGGGCCAATATTTGGTCAAACTCAAAGGAACATAATAACTCGGCAGAACGGATACAACAGGAAACCGAGAAAATGCAAAGCCTACCTCCAATGAATTTTGAACATATTTCTATAGAAATATTTACACAGGTCATTAAGAAAACTCAAAATTGGAAAGCACCTGGTAGAGATAACCTGCACAACTTACAGCCTGGTGACAGACAGACAGACAAACACGGTCTAAGTAATAGGGTCCCGTTTCTACTTTACCCTATGGAACCCTAAAAATGGAATAAAATAAGTATTTATGGGGGGCTCCCATACTACAAACGTGATTTTTCATAGATTATGGTACGGAACCCTTCGCGCGCGTCCGACTCGCGCTTGGCCAGTTGTATTATAACTCAACAAAAATTTTTCATCAGACTTAACAAGTTTTGCTAAGGCGGCATTTTAATATTTCTTATAGTTTAGCTGGACCATTATAGTTCTGCATCATGTGTTCCATTTTCCAAAATCAATTATAGCCTATATGTTGCCCAGGCTTCACAGCTGTAAAGGACAACGAGCCTGCCCGCCGAACGCCGCCGCGACCGACAGCCAACCAATCAGAGCGTCTACTTTAATTTATTTATCTTGCTTCCGATTGGCCGATGAACTCATCGGTATAGTATGCACTCGCTCCTGATTGGCCGGCGCTCTCATCGGTATCGCACACAAAGGCGCTATTGTTATTTGTCATAAAAAGCGGCCGAGGGCCCTTAGATCATTCAGTGCATTCGGTGATTTCATTGTGTACAGACCTCGAGAACAATAAAGAAGAAAATATATCGAAGAGGCGTTTTAATATACAGTCCTCTATAACAAAAAAAGTTTCATTCGAATCCGTCCAGTATTTCCGGAAATTAGCGTGTACAAACAGACAAACAGATAGACATTTTTTTTTTTATTTTCTTACTCTATTACTATATCTCCATCGACCCAAATATATTTTTTTGAAAAGTTTTCAATGTACAGACACATTTTTTTTACTCTTTTGTTATAGTATAGATTATCCTATGCTATATCACACGTAGTGCCGGCGACGTGTGACGCGCTGTGACGTCAGGTAGCCGACCTCGGAACATCCGAAATACGACTCCCTGCGGCCAAAAGTCCTCCTTCATGAAGGTTGGCAGATGATGCGTCGGTAACCTTCAGCAGGTTGATGATATCCTGCAGACTCCTCTCACCCCTTTCATCCCTTCTGCGGGATGGCATTCCATCTGCCATGCTGAGACTCCTGTACAGCAGCTCCTTGCCACTGCAAATCTCGTCTTCCTTGAAGTTAGACTTGCAGATCTGCAAGATGCTGATCTCGTCCATTGTGTCGATGGCGTGTTGGATGAACGCCGTTCATTCGCCAAACAGTTCGTTCGCTATGAGTGTTTCGGAACTCATAGCGATATCAGACAGCGGCTAAGCCGCGCAATTCGCGAATTAATATTCCTGACAGTGCAATGCGGCGGTACGCGACTGTTGCCGATCGCGTATCACCGAGCACTGATTTATGTGATTTTTTCATCCTTAATAAGTATTAAACGTACCTACATAGGTAATACACGTCTTTTTACCATATACCTATATCTTAGTATACATATCATTTATTATACTGAATAGGTACGTAGATGTACATGATAATTTCACAATAATCACTTTAAAGTAGACCTTAACTTTCAGCATCCTTAGAAAGCTTCAAAAAATTTAATTTGGAACGCAGTCCTTGAGCAAATAAACAATGCAGTTTTTTTTTTTTGTACTTTTTCTTTCCATGACGACGAAGTTAGTGAACACAGACCCGGCCGCTCACTGCTTGAGCGAGTCGTCCTTGCTGAATTTCCCCCTTTCAAGCGGTCGCAATCCGTAGGTATATTTTCGATACCTACACGCGGAGTGAGACAGGCCTGCTGCAGCGTAGCTAGTTAGCTAGTTAGTTGGGTAGTCTACATGACTCTGCAAGAACACTCTCACGGCTAAGCCCCCCCCCCCCCCCCCCCCCGTAACCTATACAACATGACCTGGATTGTCTACCTGACTCTGCAAGAACGAGTCTTCTGTTGGCGGCTATTATTCTGGCCCATAGCAGACCTGTGTCACTCCCCGTTTAGGTATCGAAAATATAGTTAAATTATTACTATGCGCGCGGCGACCACTTCGAAGGTGAAAATTCAGTTACTTACATGAATCGTTTGTCTAGAGTAATAAGAATGAAATTGGCTCGCAATGGATGTATGTAAACGAAGAGGTGAGAAGTTCTGACGCGAGCTAAATTTAACCACAGCGCTAACCACACTAAGTAGATATTTCTTTGTATTTCTTTTCTGACTAAGACTTCTGTACGTGAGTACTGTGTAGTACTTATTCTGTGCCCGTAGGTAATAAGCATTATAACATTGCCCGGACGGATGAAAAACATCATGTCAAGGAGTAAAAATTATATAAAATATCTTTTGGTTAGCCCCACTAATAATGTGATAAAGGAAGGAAGTAGAAGATGTATATGTCTACAAGAATGTAATGAAAAAATACTGTTTAAAAAAAACTGATTTTGAGAAAAACGCCAAACTTCGTATGAGGATATTTATTCACTATGGGACCCTAGGTTGACACGTGAAGATTGTCTTTCCTGATGCCCAAGTCGCGTAGCAGCTGATGTCCAGGTTTCCGCCGAGGTTGTCGCAGGTAATTGCACTTGTCGCACTGAAATGGGTTTCCTTCGCTTCGGTTCGCTTAGAAGTAATCGCTTTCGTAGCTCGTATTGAACTGGCATGGTCAATTTTAACCTCCTCAATCAACTTTCAACACAATCGCCTTTTTATACGCGCTGATATAGGTCATCATAATTATCATCATATCAGCCACAGGAAGTCCACTGCTGGACATAGGCCTCTCCCAAGGATTTCCAAAACGACCGATTGGAAGCGGCCTGCATCTAGCGCCTCCCTGCTCCTTGCTCAGGTCATCTGACCATCTAGCAGGTGGGTGTCCTACACTGCGCTTGCCGGTACGTGGCCGCCATTCGAAAAGCTTTCTGCCCCATCGGCCATCGGTTCTTCGCGCTATGTGCCCCGCCCACTGCCACTTCAATGAGCTAATCCGCTTGGCTATGTCGGTGGCCTTCGTTCTTCTACGAATCTCCTCATTTCTGATTCGATCGCGTAGAGAAACACCGAGCATAGTCCTCTCCATAGCCCGTCGAGCGACCTTGAGCCTTCTTATGAGACCCATAGTAAGGGACCACGTTTCAGAGCCATAAGTCATCACTGGTAACACACATTGATTAAACACTTTCGTCTTGAGGCACTGAGGTATTTTACTCTGTCGTACTGTGCTCCTGTACACGGACCGACGTAGTGGCTTTGTTATATAGACACTTCAACACCTCGATATACCGACAGTCAATGCGGCACCGCTGGAGAGACTGAAGCACGGCCCATGTTTCGATCGAATCAAAGGCTCTTTCGTAGTCCACGAACCCCAAGCACAGCGGCCGGTAATACTCCCTCGTCTTCTCTATAACCTGCCGCAAAGTATGGATGTGGTCCATGGTACTGTAGCCTTTTCGGAATCCGGCTTGTTCGGGAGGTTGGAATGCATCAAATCTGTTAGCGAGACGATTCGTGATGACCCTCGAAAACCACTTATAGCCGTGGCTCAGAAGCGTGATGGGCCTATAATTCTTTAATAGGGTATTGTCACCCTTTTTAAAGAAAAGGACCATCACGCCTCTGTTCCACGCCTCCGGCGTTACGCCCTCGGGCAGGACGGAATTAAAGAGCCTCTGAAGGACCTTCAGTACTGGCGTTCCGCCTGCTTTCAGAAGCTCTTCTGTGATTCCATCCTCACCCGGCGCCTTGTTATTTTTGAGCTGTTTGAGGGCCATCCTAATCTCGTATAGTCTGATGTCCGGGATATCTTCGGTATAGTGTCGGGTTAGCTTGGCTCTTGGATCTGCAGCCATATCCACGCTAGGTTTTGCAACGGATGTATATAACTGCCCATAAAACCTCTCGATCTCTGCCAGCACCCCATCTTTGGTCGATACCATGTTACCGCCCTCCGTCTTCAGCTTAGTCAGTCGGCTTTGCCCAGTAGACATAGTCCTTGCAAACACTTTGGAACCTTTGTTTCGTTCTATCGTCTCCTCAATACAATTCGTATTAAAGGAGCGAATGTCGTGTCGCAAGGTCTTTTGGATTCTTCTGTTGAGCCGCCGATACGACTCAGCGTCTTCGAAGGTTTGCACCGTCATGGATCGTCGTTCTGCCATCAAGTCTTGGGTCTGAGCAGAGATTTTTTGAGGGTTTTTTTTTTAGGGCGGGATTTAAAAAACTTAGATCCCACGGCTTGGACAGTTTCACAAACCCGTTGTTTAACTCGTCTACTGAAACGCAATCCTGGAGGCCTTCAAAGCGATTGGAGAGCTCGACTTGAAAGCTCTCTGGGTTTTGGATCTGGCTCTGCGATGGTCGGAGCGTAGACTTCATCGGTCTCGTCCTTTCGAGTCGAAGACTGATATTCATGATGCCTCTTAAAATTCGGTGATCACTGCCGGTTTTTATTCCTGTTGATCACGGAGACATCATTGAATATCTGCCTCTTCGTCGTCAGGAAGAAGTCTATCTCATTCGAGAATAATGTAGGCACCTATATCATAGCTGATATAGGTGCCTACATTATTCTCGAATATTCTCCATACATGACGCATGTATTTCGATGATGGGGAACGTCGAGGCGCTGGTACGTGTTGAGTGCTCTAGCTTGCGAACATTTGCGTCTATCTCTCTCGTTCGCGGCAACAGATTTGTGTAGCAAAGTCTATTGTTGCGAACGAGATATATATGGCTACTAGCTTTAACCCGCGACTTCGTTCGCGTAGAATCGAAAATGTTTCTAATAAGATTTTTACGTTATTAAACTTGTTATTATATTAATAATTTTAATTGATGCCGTTGCCGTTGCCGTTGCCGTTCCCGTTCCCATTCCCATTCCCGCTCCCGCTCCCACTTCCCGTTCACGTTCCCGTTCCCATTACCGTCATTTGCTAGCGCAAAAGAGAGCGAAGGATCTATTTTTCCCTAATTTTTTCTCACTTACTCAAAAAAATACGAAGTTTCATAATACTATAAATTTGCAACCCCTAATGCACCCCCGGGGATGCAGGTTTTTAAAATTCAATTAATGGATTATTATTTTTTAATAACCACTAATTCAAAAATGTCATGTGTCTCGCTTCAAAAATGACGAAGATTCATACAAACTTTCAACCCCTATTTTACCCCTATAGGAATGTAATTATTAAAATCTAATACCTTAATGCATTATTATTTTCTACGTACTACAGAAATAAATTAAAAATTCATGTGTCTTACTTCAAAAATTACGAAGTTTTATACAAACTGGCAACCCCTATTTCACCCCCTTAGGGATAGAATTTCCAAAAATCCTTTCTTAGCGGACGTCTCCTAGTCACAATCTACCTTCCTACCAAATTTCATTTTCATTGGCTAAGTTGTTTTCGAGATTTTGTGATGAGTGAGTGATTGAGTGAGTGAGTGAGTGATTTTCGCTTTTATATGTATATTATATATCAGTCTTTCCCAAAGTGGGCGATAACGCCCCCTTGTGGGCGTTGGAGGCTTTTAGGGGGGCGGTAACGGGCCCAGAATAAAGTTGGGGGGCGCTGATGTGATTTAAGCAATGAGTGATTTATAACTTCAGCTATTTCATATTTTTAAATTAACTGAAATTAAAATCCTCTTACTACACAACATCCATTTATTAGTTCATATTTATATCCTTTTTTATTGTACAAATATAAACTAAAAATGTAATTAATATTTATTATTTTAATGCGTTCACAACGCTATTTATATCGTTAAAGGAATCAAACACTGAAAAAATTTCGTGTTTTAAAGTTTCGCAGGTGAGGTCCCCACTTCCGATACTCTTTATTATTGTAAAATTGTATCATTATTGCTATTTTTTATTTAAAATTAACAATGTTGATTATTGTTATTTTTTTTATAAAAGATACTCTAATGTACTGGTGTATGTATTATTATTGCTCTCTCTTGTAAAAAAGTCTAGTTTAGAATATAGATTGAATTAAACTACAGGCAAGACAAATATGTGATTCAGGTTTTTATGGTGAAAAAAATGAGGGCGCTACAAAATAACAGATTTTTTAAAGTGGGCGTTTGACAAAATAAGTTTGGGAACCTCTGTTATATATAGAAAGAAAAGATAGAAGATTATTAAGAAAAGTTATAACAAAGCCATTATAAATAAATATCATAGGGACCAACTATACACTGATTGAGCAAGCCCTAAAGTAAGTTCGAGACTTGTGTTATGGGTTATGGGATACTAACTCAACGATACTATATATTATAACAAATATGTACATACATATATAGATAGACACCCAAGACCTAGGACAATTTGAAAAAGGCCATTTTCCAACTTGCCCTGACCGGGGATCGAACCCGGGACCTCTGGCTAGCGGACTAGCATGGTCGTCAAATATATATTTTTTCCATAATATGGTTATACGATTATAAGTAGATATGAATATTGTGGAAAAAAAAAACAATCAATGATTTCTATTATGTAATACTATGATTTGACAAAGTCGTTATAAGAAACCATATTATAATTTAAAAAGTTACCTCCTCCTTTTTGGAACTCAGTTAAAAAAGGGAATCCCAATATATACATATTTTCTTGCCTGTTGCCCATGGGGGTAGGCAGAGACTACGGATTTCAACTGGCTACAGAAATGTTTTATATTATGTTGCTTGCTGCTACGGAACCCTTCTAAAAAGCGGCCAACTCGTCATGGGCGAGTCAGACTCGCCCAAGAAGGGTTGGCCGCTTTTTAGGGTTCCGTACGTCTGAATACAAAAACGGAACCCTTATAGGATCACTCGTGTGTCTGTCCGTCCGTCGCTTACAGTCAATTATCTCCGAATCTATTAGACCGATTAAGTTGAAATTTGGTACACATATCAATTCCTGTGACCCAAACACAGAGGTGTGACGTGAGCAGATGAAATCTGTATATGGGGGGTCATTTTTGGGGGGGAAGGGGAAAATTAAAAAAAAAAATCTGAAAACTGCATCGTGTGGCATATCAAATGAAAGGTCTTGTCGAGAAGATCTTAAATGTATTTTTTGGTAATTTTAAAATAAATAGTTTCCGAGTTATTCAAGAAAATAGACGAAAATTGACCATTCCCCCCCCCTTATCTCCGAAACTACTGAACCTAAAATTTTGAAAAAAATACAGAAATTAGTTTTCTCCTTATAGATTATAGGAAAACCTATAAGAAGTCCATGATATTAAAATAACATGGTAAATCACTCAATATTGTGCGTACCAACTTACATTTGCAGGTGGAATGTGTGGGAGAACATATTTTTTAACTCCAATGTTAAGTTTTGAAAATAAAGTGGAACACTCAATATAATACGTTTACTTACGAAAAATCTTTGATGTTGTACAGAACCCTCTCCACGCGAGTTTAACTCGCACTTGGCCAGTTTTTTAGATATTAAACCAGTCCCTGTAGCCCGCATTTATTCTGACACAAGCGCTGGAATCTCTATAATAAAGAGATTTCAGTGCTCGTATTAGACAGCTGTTTACCCCATACACGGACAATGTTGACCACAATTCATTCCTCACCACTCTGTCGTAAGCCTTTTCTAAATCCACGAAAACGCAATACACTTTTTGACCTTTGAGCAAAAATTTCTTAAGTACCTATGCATCGCAAAGAAAAGACTTAATCCGTACAATTGACAACATTTCATTTTCTAAAAAGTATGAAAATTCGAGAATCATTTCGAGATTCGGCGATTCTGAACAAGTAAAATATTTTTTCAGATGTTTTGAGTTATATTTTTAGAGATAAATGAAAAAATCTCAAAAGTAGAAGGATATAGGCATTTAACAGGTTACGCCTTTGCTTGAACATCTAAAAGTGAAAAAATTATGTCAAGCTGTCAGCTGTCAATTGACATGTGCATCAATCTGACAACTGACATCATGAGTGAGAGAGAGAGATAATAGTAGTGTTGTCTATAGAAGTATCAGTTCGATAGGAAGACCACCTAATATCGATAGTTCTTTCAGTAAAGTAGAATTAGGATTGGAAAAAATACACATGCATTCAAATGTGGGTTACACAAAAACCCCATTTCAAGTATAGAGATGATAGGGCAAATTTTTTTTTGTCGAGTATTACAAGCGTAATTTTTTATGCCATTTGTTTTCCACAAAATAAGTCGTCAATATAATATTTTTATGCCAAAAATAGCTGAGATAGAAGCGTTCGAATTTCTAAATTAATCAAAGTAACCCTATTTTACGATACGTAAGTTTTTGTATCGATATCGATATCTTACTGCTACAAAACACAACTCTATAGACGTCAGTAAAAGTTTTATTTTTAAATTATAATGTCTGGCAAAGATGTAAACTCGTTACATCCTAACTCTTGTACTTACGCTCTTTTAGAATGGAGAGATTTTAAACAATTTAATTTAAGGAGAAATAATGAAAAGAAATGGAAAAGAAAAAATATGTATGTCCTTTTTTTTGAAGTTCTTTAAGGAAAAAATATAGAATACGAATATAAAATTTTTGAAATGTTGTCAATTCCTTTCCTAAATCCCGCTTGCACATCTTAATAGTTTGAAGATCAAACGCTAGATGGCCTTCGGGACCCACAGTTTATACGTGCCTTCCTATCTTCTTTATACAAAAGGAGAAGTTCCCACTGACTGACATATAGACGCACGCACAGCCGTAACCGCTAATGATACAGACGTGAATTTGGCACATAGGTTCCTTATAAGGTCTACAGGTGAATAAAAACAGGATTTTTCAAAACTAACCCCCTAAAGGGGTCAAACAGGGGTCATCAAACAAAAAGTTAGTATGGAAAAACAAGATTAGTTTAACTATTTTATGCAAAACTTTACAAGAGTGCTCCTGGTGGTAAATGAGTAATACTTGTTTCAGAATTTTTCAAACTTCAATAGCTAAAAGGATGAAATGGGGTGACTACTACCAAAGTGAGTGCGATACGCGGGCGGAGGGCAGGACGGGGGAAGTAGATATCAGGAAACTTTCTGCAGCCATTAATATTAATTTGTATAGCAATAATATAATAAATATATCTACCTAAATATTAAAGAAGACACTAACTGATTGACATATCAACGTACAGCCCAAACCGCTGGGTCTATACCGAACTTCAAATTTGGCACATAAGTTCCGAGATCTAAGGGTGCACTAAGAAAGGATTTTACAAAACTCAACCCCTAAGGAGATGAAACGGAGGTCCATCAATCCATTTGCAGCTTCGTCCGTGGTTTCTTGAGCATTGCCGCTGACGCCGCTGTTATTTTTCTTGTGTCACAAATGTGGCAAGTCTTTCAATTGTCAATATAGCTCAAAAATATTTAACCACTCATTATTTTCCCTGCTGTTTATATTTAACTAAGTAATGAAGGTACGCAACGAAAATTCAAAACAAAGACTAATTAGGTACCTATAGAACCCTATCATAACGTGTTGCCATTTCAACGGTGTGCGCGCGACTGAGGCAAATTGTATTGTATCCTAACATTCCAACCGCGTTACACACGTTGCGACTGGGATACAACTTGCTGTACAGCAGCGGTCGGATACAGCCGACACGCAATTTGTTGGGACACGCCCACAAAACGTCTACACACATCACTGTCTGCAGCATAGCACTAGATTGTCACTGCACATTGTATTCATAATTAGAGGACTCCCACTCATTTTTAGGGTTCCGTACAAATAATGAAAAAACGGAACCTATATAGGATCACTCGTGCGCCTGTCTGTCCGTCTGTCTATCACAGCCACAGCCAATTTGCTCCGAATCTACTGGACCAAATCAGGTGAAATTTGGTAGGATGGTGTTATCCTATGACCCAAACACAGATTGTGTAAAGAATATATATGTTATCGGAAATGTATGAAATCAAGGAATTGTATACAAATCCTAGTAAATGTGTACAATTCCGATGCTACTTAGGAAATGTATAAAATATTGTTTAAAAAACTAGTTAATGCATAATCCTAGGAAATGTGTATATTTCCTCGGAATTGTATATAATTCCAATATCGTATTAGGGAATTTATAAAATAAATGCTTTCTGTTATAATACACGTTGTTAAAATGAGAATAATAATTTTTATTATAACAATCATTGAGACAATCGAGTAAGTCATACCGTAAAATATAATATGTTCATATTATCTTACCAATTAATGCTTCAAAAATCAACTATAACGTATCACAAAATCAACTTATATTATTCTTATAAAATCAAATTTTCATTTGGCAAGTAATCAGTCTGATAATTAAGTAATTATAAATGTCATAGTATTAAAGGAAGTCTTTATATTATAATACTTTGTCAGTCCATATGGCTATTTATTTTTGCACGGTAAGTCCCCACATACCCATCAATATCTCAAATGTTTTACATTTCCGATTGCTATTTAGGAAATATATAGATTTCCTAGGAAATGTGTATAATATAATTTATTTCACACATTTCCGTGCGATTTTAGGAATTACATACATTTCCTAGGAATTGTATACAATGACGGATTACATACATTTCCGTTAACATATATATATATATTTTTTTTTAAATAAGGGTAATTTCCATGGTCAAACTAGGAAATTAAAATAAATAAGTTTTGCAAACCTTACGTGTTTTAATCGTTTTTAATTATTGGTCTTTAGGAGCCCAAATATTAAATTTTAGGGGAATCGGAGTATTTATTTTTAAAATATTTTCCATACAAACTATCAGGGGTTGATAGTTTTTATGGAAAATATATTACAACTTTTGGGAATGGATTTTAGAAAACCGGAACAAATGTGTTTGATTATTTGTATTACTATAGCATACAAATTTCATGGAAATTGGAGCAGATTTAAAATATTTTTCATAAAAAACTTTCAACCCCCTATTTAACACTCTTAGGGGGTGAATTCCGATAAACCAAAAAACACGTAATGTTTTTAAGGCCATGAATCCCGATTTTCAAAATCAATGCATATGTAAAGATTTTTCCATACAAACTTCAAACCCCTATTTCACCCCTTTAGGGTTAAAATTTTTCAAAAATCCCTTTTTAGTGTGCGTTACTTTTTGAATTTAAACAACTGACCTAATTTCACGTTTCTATCATTAGCGGTTATGGGTGTGCGTGCGTCTATATGTCAGTCAGTGGGAACTTCTACTTTTATATATATAGATAGATGAAAGGGCTCGATATTAGGATCTCAAATATATATCTATAATAGTAGGTCATTGCTTGTAGATTACAGGAGAACCTATAAGAATTCTATCAGTTAAAAATAAAGGGGTAAACTCAATATAATACGTTCACTTACGAAAAATAGTTCACTAAACACCTCTAGATGGCGCTAGTAACTAATAACTCGCGTCTTGCTGTAAGAATTTCAAATATCATATTTTGTATTAAGGGGATACCTGAATTTTCCGGGGTCCAGTGCTGCCCCCATTTGCAATAAATCAATTGATAGTAAACAGAGACATCATTTCAATTCATTCTTTATTGATAAAAATTACCCCGAGCACTTACATACAGTTACCCAAAACGTACACGTGAGTCAAAAACTTATCACTAAATGGAAAAATAACAATTACAAATATTAACATTTTTTTTTTAAATTGTCGTAAAGAATGTCTATATTTGGCATTCGAGCAATCAAGGCGTTGAGCAAAGTAACAGCTTGTGTGTTGTTGACTTGTTGCTTAGTGGGCGCGTACCTAGCAGTGTACGAACTTACCGCGGGCGGCGCGAGCAGCGGCCTGTCACGCAACTGCCTATAAACAACACCGCGATAAAGCCAGTGGGTTATTTATTATATAACCCTTCTTCCATTATTAGATAACCCTTTCAACTATTTTATTAACTACTGTTTAAAGTAAGAACGTGAAGCTTTTCTACGCACAATTGCGAAAAACGGCGACTTTTGGGTATGCACGGAAGAGAGAAATAGGTGTTTCTCTGTTCCGTGCGTATGTACGTAGAAAAGCTTCACGTTCTCACTTTAGACTGTAAACAGTAGTTCCTATAACAGTTTGAAGGGTTCTCCAGTGCCTGGTCAAGACAGAATTTTAAGTTATGTCTCCATGTCTTTTCAAATGATTTATTTGAAATTGGGGCAATATTGGACCCCGTAAAATTCATGTAGCCTCTTAATTTAAAAACTTTGAAATTGGCTTGTCAACTAAATAATTTTCTGTAGTTGGTTTTAATAGAAAATATAGACCATGTTAAGAAGGTAATTTGAATAAAAAAATTCTACGTGTTATCAGGATTTTTTAATATCATTTTAAAATTTGCACCGGAAGTGACGACACACAGCAATCAAAGTTTACATTTTTCCTATGCCTGCACAAAAAAAATACAATGACAATGGTCATCTGTCAATGTCACCTGTTTAAATTATTTTTGTTATGTTGGTTGTAGTCGTTTGACATATATTGTTATAGGGAGATGACAGTGACAGTGACAGTACCATGGAATTATATGTACTTCAATAGACAGTACAGTACTGAAAGCGGAAATTGCCAATCTTTATGGTGACTTCACTTGAAAATGAAGGTCATTTGCAGTCTTATTATAAAACAAGGTTTATAGATAGATCGAGTTTTAAAGTCGATCTTAAACTAGGTAACAAGGAAAATCTTATTATAAAACAAAGTTTATGTTTTGTTCTGAGGACGATCCTCGGCCTAAAGATAAACCAGCTAGGAGGCTAGTTTAAGCTACGATTAACCTCAAAACCGTGACAGAAATCAAAACAAAACATAAAAATAATTGTGAAATTTTAGTAAATCGAAATTTTACCTGATGGCTAACAATAAATTATTATTATATCCAGGAAATGTGTTAAAACTGCCATGATTATGATATAAAAGTGTTTTTATTGTTTTACAAGTTTCCATGACAAACACAATTTCAACACTTTTGTTCGTTTATTTCCATTCACAAAATTAAAGACACGATTTTATATTTATAACACAATACAACACACATATAAAAACAATATTTGTTAAGATTATTTACAATTTACAAACGTAAACAAAATCATAGGTTAGGCTCCATGACAGTTTATTACGACGAGTGCCCACAGACTAAATATAGAATTACGTTGTCAAAGTTGTCAAATAATCTTCGTTCCATTTTTTGATACTGTGATTACTTTATTATTCTTTAATAATTGTTATTTAATAATCAGAGCAATAAATAAGAGGTTATTGATAAAATTATGTACGTTGCATAGTTTTGAATTAATTTTATTTAAACTTATTTCGATTTTAATTAAAATCTTTTCGACGAAAATATATTATTATGAAAAATGGAACGATTTTCCTTCTTCCGGTCAGACTAAGTTGGATCTATCTTATTCTGTGTTTGGTTCAGGAATGCTACCACCAACACTTATAAAACCATTCAGAAACAAGGCAGTTGAGATGCAGTTTTTAAGCAGGTCAAAAGCAGGACAACTTTAAATCGTACCATGACGTTCATAATGCTGAACGTTTTTTGAATGGTTGTTCCTGAATGGTGAACTGTTTGTTGTCTCTGGCTTGTTTTGGTGATGAGACTGCGAAGACGTTCAAATCCTTGACAAAAAATTATTATTTTTACCGGTTTTTTTATTTACGTAAATCAAAATTATTACTATCATATTTTATTTAAATATCTAAAAGTTAGTGTTATTTACTTTGTTTGCTTTTGATTATGTACATAAATTTAATTTGATATTGACCATTAAAGATGGCTAAAATTTTAATGAGTGCGAAAAAAATTGTGAGTGAAAGTTTTGAACGGATGCGTCTGGTTTTCGAAATTATAAATAAATCGTAAATTCGTGAAAACATAAATGTTTTGTTTTTAATGCTGGAAGCCGAGCAACCACCTGACAAAATATATCCATCACTTCATATTATAGTGCTTTTTCGAATTGCCGTGATAAATAGTTATTATACGATGGTAACGACTAGTGTTTGGAAGTTAATTTTACTGTGGGCTTCATCGTACAAAAGCACAGTGTCTTGTCATAAATATATTTTATCAATAACCATGTCGTAAGTAACATTTTAACTACATACCTATTCAAAGTTTATATTTAGATAATTATGTGTTCAAACTTGCAGCTTCTTCACTAAGTGCTATTATAAATAACATAAATATATACAGACAAAGTAAGTTCGAAACTAACTCAACGAGATAAAGGCTAGGTTTTAGTAAGTACGCAGTGATCGTAGTGCACAAAGAATTTTATTACAAAGTATGGGTATGTATTTGATATTCGTAAATTGCGACATGAATCTAAACTATTATTTTCTTTCAGGTATTCTAGTGAAAAAGCGAACCAGTCTAGCAACAGAGCTAGCCTTGTAAAATGCTTGGAATTCAACATTCTGCCATTTTACTGGTTCAATCACAGGTTCCAAAGGAGGCTGTAATCCTCTGGCTCTCTCAGTCTTGTTTGTATTTAATAAAAGGCTCCAGTGAATCCTGTCTTGTATTTTTTAATTGATGTCATCATGGTACTTCTCAGAGAGTAACCAAAGAATCCTGTAAGACAAAATGTATAAATGTATGTAGTTGTAATTTTAATAAATAACTTATACTTAAGAATGTGTTGTTATTTGTTTTCGTGTGTGAATAAATATTTTACATTGTTATTACTTACAAAAAAATATGTTACGTAAGTTGGAATAACTTACTATTTTTCACATAAGTTGTACTAAAATAATGAAGTAATATATCTTACTTTGTTTTTGAAATCCAAATTTCCAATAAAATGTATTAAGTAGATTAATTAAGGTCCCATGGTAGCGTTACTTCAATTATCTACTAACTGTTTTGTAAAAATCTAAAGTAAAGAAAAAACATATTCACATTCACAAGAAAACCAACTAAAATCCTCCATATAAGTTACTGGAAAGTAACTTTTTAAGGATCGCTTTATTTGACACTTGAGACGCGCAATAATCGTTTTCGTGCTGTCAAATAGACGTGATGGTAGGAATAGTCCATACAAAAAAAGGTGAATGGTTTTGTGACGTCAACCAAAACAATCCTGTTTAAGGCCTGCTATAAAGGTGTCATGGTTGCATTACACAATACAATTCAGTTTAAGTGCTGCTATAAGAGATGACGGTAGGCCTGCAGGTTTTGTAATAAAAGAAAGTCTAAAGTAGATTTATCGCTTATTACCGTACTAAACCCCGACTTAGATAATACGGGACTAAACCACGATTATGGTAAAAAAGGCCATAATCGTGGTTTAGTCCCGTATTATCTATCTAATAAGACTGTTGCAGTCTTATTATAAAAAAGGCCATAATCGTGGTTTAGTCCCGTATTATCTAAGTCGGGGTTTAGTACGGTAACAAGCGATAAATCTACTTTAGACTTTCTTTTATTACAAAACCTGAACCAAACACAGAATACGATAGATCCAACTTAGTCTGACCGGAAGAAGGAAAATCGTTCCATTTTTCATAATAATATATTTTCGTCGAAAAGATTTTAATTAAAAGCGAAATAAGTTTAAATAAAATTAATTCAAAACTATGCAACGTACATATTTTTATCAATAACCTCTTATTTATTGCTCTGATTATTAAATAACAATTATTAAAGAATAATAAAGTAATTACAGTATCAAAAAACGGAACGAAGCTAAGTTGACAAATTTGACAACGTAATTCTATATTTAGTCTGTGGGCACTCGTCTTAATAAACTGTCATGGAGCCTAACCTATGATATTGTTTACATTTGTAAATTGTAAATAATCTTAACAAATATTGTTTTTATATGTGTGTTGTATTGTGTTATAAATATAAAATCGTGTTTTTAATGTTGTGAATGGAAATAAACGAACAAAAGTGTTGAAATTGTGTTTGTCATAGAAACTTGTAAAACAATAAAAACTTTTATATCATAATCATGGCAGTTTTAACACATTTCCTGGATATAATAATAATTTATTATCAGCCATCAAGTAAAATTTCGGATTTACTAAAATTTCACAATAATTTTTATGTTTTGTTTTGATTTCTGTCACGGTTTTGAGGTTAATCGTAGCTTAAACTAGCCTCCTAGCTGGTTTATCTTTAGGCCGAGGATCGTCCTCAGAACAAAACATAAACTTTGTTTTATAATAAGATTTTCCTTGTTACATAGTTTAGATCGACTTTAAAACTCGATCTATCTATAAACCTTGTTTTATAATAAGACTGTTGGAGTTTTGCAAATATCTTAATAACTAAGACTTTATTTTAAAATCTGATTAGAGAAAGCTTCTCCTAGAGGCTATTCCTCGAAAAGGTTTGCGAATCAGATCTTTTTTCAAATTACTTGACTAGCGAATTGTACGAAACCCTCTGCACGCGAGTTCAAATCGCACTTGGCCGGTTTAAATATTAATAAATATCCCAATCTACCCCTCAATTTACCCAATGCATATTAGGAAAATACCCAAGCTTGGGTAAAAACCTGCGTAGTTGCCCATCTTTATCACACACAGCATTATGTATTTTTTTTCCATCACGATACAGTGGTGCCTTTTTTAAAAAGTCACTGAATAAACGGTTTTTTGTATGGAAAACCCATTTATATAGGTAACGGCGCGTTTTAAAAATAACACTTTAGGCGAATATTTTTACGGCTCTGGATACCAGCTCTTTTGAGCCTACTAAATAAAGGAAATAGAAAAGTTATTTCAATTTCGTAATACCATATACCAATTAAGATATAATCGGGGACTAGTCCTTAGCAGCTAGTGTGAGTGAATCATGGGTGAATCCAAGAGGCTGAAAAAGGAAACTGAAAGTTCCCTGGAATAATAGTAGTTCATAATTATAGCTCGTTGCTGGAACCCCTGTATAAGCTGGAACCTCATTGAAGCGCGCGTTCAAGTGGGCGCGTGAATACTTACTTTTCACGAACAACACTTTTGATTGATTCTATAGAAAAGAAATACATACTTGTTTCTTTTCTTTAAAATCAATCATAGCATATATCTTTTATTTTAACTAAACATCTCTAGATTAAAGGGCAACACTAATTGACAAGACAAAAAAAGGAGTGAACTGCGAGCTTGCTTGCTTGACTGCGTGTCACGTTTGTTCTTGAGAAAATAAACCGCGTTTGATCCTATTATATCGAATCCTTATAGGATTTTCGATAAAGAAAAGTGTTGTTCGTGAAAAGTGAGTTTCAAATGGATGACAAGTTAAATTAGCCATAGTTTATACCTATTTTCAAAAACAATATTTCCATGTTCTACCTTTTTATACCTACTGTGCGACCGTGAAGGTTGAGAATGTTACGTCATTTTGGTTTTAGTGAGTGATACGAACTTATTTATTTTGTTTTGGTTATGGGAAGTGATTTCTTCTAGACATGCGTTTGGTGAAGTGAATAGCAAGTTCTAGTGTGAAATGATAATAATGATTAAAAAGCAGTAATACACCGGCTGCGACATGATGCCGCCATGTTATTTAGTTTTGCTGTCAACTACATACTGATCGCGGTTAGCCCTGATATCTTCGAGGCATTTTTTTAATCAAATGTAAAACGGTAAGTAGATTTAATTCAGTTTATCAAAGTAAGTGCTAACGTTTCCCCTGAATGCAAGCTCATTTCGGATATGTTTTTTATGTTATTATTACATACTCTAAATATATTGTTTATTGACTGTCAATGTTATGACGTCATTGTGAAAGAATAAACTAGGCACTCTAGGTAGGTACCTACCTACCTACATAGAACCTAGACACCTTTGAACATTTAGTGCAGATAATAGGTACATAATTTACTTATAAAGCTCAACTTATATAATTGTTTTTATTAGTGTTCAATTGCATTGAAATAAACAAATCACTTTAAATTAAGGTCTAAACTATACTCATGTCACCTGCACATACCTAGGTTATTTTTATTCTATTTAACAATCACAGCTCATTAGGTTGTGGGTGCCTATCACATTCAACAGGGGCAGTTCAGTGACTACTAATTGAAATTCCATATAATATAGAGTTATATTCTGTGTATTGTTTTATGTTATAATAAACAAAAAATGACACTATCACTCCTGCCTAGCAGTACCACATAAAAAATCCCACTCTATCCAAAATTTTATGTTCAAGTTGATGGTTGATACTTGTGCTGGAATTTATTGGTGTAGATGTAGTAATGTTTTATGTTCCCTGATTATTCAAAAACGCCTGGGGTTATTCCATGGTTTCTGGTATTAGGTTTCTTTAACCAAAATCTAAGATTTTGGGTATTTTGAATATTTTAGCAATTTATGTGTCTTATTGTTTTACCCAAATTGTTAAATAAACACAGTTTAGCATATAGGATAACAATTATATAAGTCGAAAAGTATGCTTTTCGGGTGTGTCATGATTCTGCCTCTATGTCCTGACTACTGTCACATTTATTTTCACAATTTAGTGATTTTTCTTAGGGAAGCATTCATAAGAATTATATGCTGCCAAAACTATAATATTTATTTATATCTACCACATAATCACTGTCATAAAAGTTACTAAATTTTAATAAATTTTTACTTTATTTGGGGTGTCATCATGGTTCTGTTTCAGGTGTTATAAATACAAAAATGGAACTCTTTATAATATGGACAAATTGGTATTTTATTAGTATACATTTAATGAATAAACATTAACACAATGTATTCTTATTATAAATAACACAAGCAGCTTCTTAAAAAAATTGCAAATGAAAGAGTTACTATTTATATTTCCGCTATAGAATTAAGTTTCCTGTTAAGTAAATATCCATTGATAAATATGTACATATTTGCAAACTACAGTTTTCAAAAGATTAAGTGAACAGAGCTTAGACCCGTTAGATAAAATGTCCATAAATCACATTCTTAGACAAAAAAACTTCATGGTTTCTTCATGGTATGGGAACATATAAATTGACAGTTCTAAGTTTAAATTTTTGCTGACAAATATTTGGAGATCTAATCATTGCAACCTCATGCTTACTAGGTGAGAAGATGTTTTTGACTGCTCATCCAAGATCCAAAACTACTGATTACGTGGTTGGTCTCGGAACAAAAGATATTCGTATTAACGTGTTCTTCTATCTCCCTTCAACTTGTTATTACATTTCTTAAATAATAGTATGCCTTTACTGAAATCTACCCGTTGAATGGGAATATATAAAGGGTCATCCAATAGGGACTTCCGAACTTTGACATTTGATAGTGGCCATCTCTTTGAAGCTACATTTGTCAAACTGGCTGTCATTTATTCAGTCTGTTTTGCCAATTCACCATGGGCGGATATAGCGGATCAACCACACGTGCAAATGATAAAATTGTTTTATCAAAATGGGTGTTCTGTTCGAGCAACGTTCCGTGCGCTTCGCCCATTCTATGGTCGCCATAATCGTCCTACTGAGTGGACTATTCGCAGTTTAGTGGACAAATTTAAATCCACTGGTTCAGGAAACCATTAACCATCGTCTACGAAACGTAAGATCTGCTGAAAACATCGTCACTGTCCGTGAGAAAGTGCAGGAGAATCCGAGGCAGTCGATTTCGCGTCGCTGGCAAGAACTCTGCCTTTCGCAGACCACAACTTGGCGAATTTGGCGTTTTGACGTGGCCTGAACAAAATTTAACTGACCCAGAAGCTAAAGGTAAACGACCATAGACAACGACGTGAGTTCGCTGAATGGGCTCTGGAGCAATTGGCATCTGATCCTAATTTTCATCAAAAATCATCTTCGACGATTAGGCCCATTTCTGGATGAATGGGTACGTGAACAAACAAAATTGTCAATTTGGACGATACCAATGCACATGAGATCCAACAGAGCGATTTGAGGGCATGGTCATCTCACGTGGTGATGATGTGGCCACCGAGATCATGTGATTTGACCTCATTAGACTTTTTCTTGTGGGGTTTTCTTAAGTCGCAGGTCTATGCGATTAAGCCACAAACCACAGCGGCCCTCAAAGCCAACATAACCAATACCTTTGGTCAAATTCATCCTGATTTATGCATCCGAAATGGCCAATTTTCCATGACTCTCATGGAAAATTGGCCATTTCGGATGCGCGCTACCCATTTTGATGATATCTCACAGATTCTTTGTTTTATTTAAAGATAGGAAGCACTTTATGAAAGACCCATATTGACAGGTCTAAGTTTACATTATTTGCTAGCAAATGTTAGTAGACCTAATTATATGTTGAAATAAGTAAATACAGATCAAATGCAATGTCAATATACTAGTCTGAGCCTTACCTTTATACAAAATATAAAGAAGTATTTTAAGACTGTTCAAGAACCAAACCTACTGATTTTGGGGTTGTCTCGAAACAAAAGATATTTGTATTGACAAGTTCTTTGATCACCCATCGACTCGTTGTAACATTTTTAACAAAATAGTATGCCAGGTATTTATACGAATCTACCCTTTGTATGGAAACATATGAATTGACAGGTCTAAGTTTATATTTTTTGCTGACAAGTATTTGTACTAGACCTAATCATAATATGTCAAAATAAGCAAACGGACATCAAATACGCTATCAATATATGAGCACCCTCCCTCATACATATAGGGTGAAAAGATATTTTTGACTGCTCATTCAAGAGCCAAAACTACTGATTTCAGGGTTGTTCCCGGAACAAAAGATATTCGTATTGACGAGTTCAGCGATCCACCATCAACTCTGTTTAACATTTCTGAAAAAATAGTATGCCGGGTATTTACCCAAAACTACCCATTGTATGGGAATATACAGGTGTAAGTTATGAGTCTAAGTAAGACTGTTCATTCAAAAGCCAAAACTACTGATTAAGGAGTTGGTCTCGGAACAAAAGATATTCGTATTAATGTGTTCTTTAATCTCCCTTTAACTTGTTATAATATTTCGCATAAAAAGTATGCCGGATATTTATCCGAATCTACCCGTTGTATGGAAACTTACGAATTGACAGGTCTAAGTTTACATTTTTTGCTGGTCAGTCGACCCTATTATATATATAAAATAAAATCTGTATATTTAATATGGAAAACATAAGTGTTTTTAATCTTAGGCATTTAGTGATTTTAATCTATGTTATTTATTCTATGATATATGTATATTAATTTAATAATACATAACATAAACGTTCCACACATTTCTACACATACTTAGAGGACTCCCACACATTTAAAAAAAACCCAATCTACCCACCCAAAAGGGTAGATAGTGTAGATACGGGTATTTACCCGGGGCATATCGTGTAAGTACCCGGGTAGATGCCCATCTCTAATGGGGCCTGATAAATCAGTGTTTTGCTAGCATATGTGGCATCATAATATTTGTTGATATGTACAAAATTTAATGGGATCTTGTTTATTTCACAGAAGTATAAAGTTATGATGATTAAAGATTCCTTCGAAATCTAAATCTTACATCAATGGCAAAAGTCAAATTTATCATAATAGATCACAATATTAACTGTTAAGGCAATAAATAAAGTAACATCTAACAAATTTTTAAGAGCAGTATTCATTTCTTACCCAGTATTTTTAATAAATACCTGGTATTAATGGGCATTTTTTAATTTTTACCCTTCCCTACCATTTTTACCTATTTTTACCTACCCAATTTTTACCCACCTGACCATCTCTAAGCGAGACATGACATTTTTGAATTAGTGGTCAATAAAAAATAATAATACAGAAATTAGATTTTAAAAATTGCATCCCATGGGGTGCAGTAGGGGTTGCGAATTTATATTATTATGAAACTTCGTGATTTTTTGAGTGAGAGACAAAAAAATTGAGACAAATAGATCATTTGTTCTCTGTTGCTCTAGCAAATGACGGTAACGGGAACGGAAACGAGAAAGGGGAATGGGATATTGTAATATTATAACACAATTTATAACATAAAAAAACAATTAAAGATCCTATTAGAACCATTTTCGACTTCTACGCGGACGAAGTCGCGGGTTACAGCTAGTCTAGTATAAAAATAACGCCTGTAAAAAAGAAATACCTAGCAATTTCTCCTCCCCTTATTTCAGCTAGGCTAGGGTTTAGAGACCTAGTTCTTTCTGCTATTGGCTTCTCATATGATCTGGGTTTGATTTCTGGCTAAAGGAATAAAAAAACCAACCCCAGAGGTGAATAACTAAGTTGCATTGCACTTTCAAAGTGTTTAGCTTTTACGTTTCACAAGATAGAGCCCTGCGCCAGTCGGACAGGCAGACAGGGGAGTCTCAGTAAAAGGGTCCCTTGGGCCCCCTTTGGGTTCAGAACCCTAAAAACGCACGTTAAAAATAAGTTAACATATTTTCAGCGTTACATTTGACAAATATTGTTGTAGACATAGATAGTGATGACCTATGGTTCTTGTATGAATTTAGTCAAATAAACTTTTTCTTTAAACAAACATAGCAACAGCAAAATCTTTAATGTTCTAATACAACGTAATTAACTTTCCTGCATTACGAAAATTTTCTTTTGTCAAAAGTCAAAGTGTAAAATAATTTATTTCTCTTTGGAAATCTTGATAATTGTCATTTTTTTTTCTATCGATTTCCTAATAGGTATTTGTTAACGTCAGATCAACTTTCAACTAAGTTTACTGCTGCCTCCTAAGCGCAAGTACAGAAGAAGCGGTAACAAACTGTACTGCAGCATTTTCTCCAAAAACGTCAACTTACAATTACACTGACATTAAAATTAGATATGTGGACTGAGAATACATAATATGTCATAATTATTAATTAAGAATGATGTCGCCTTTAAGAATATGTATGTCAATTTGAAAATGAAGTACATGTACCCATTGTACTCAAATTATGACATTTGTGAGTATACAAATACAAACCTTTAAGAGGGACCCGCGCCAACCGTAAGCCAGACGTTTTTGTCTTTAAGATAATCATCGGTTCTGTAATAGACCTACTCACAAAAAAACTAAGCTGAAAAAATTTAAAAAAATAAAATAAAATTTTATATCTTTCATATCAAGGACCGATTCTGGCAATTTATTATAAAACTTTATACAGTTTCCCTTAAACGATTTACTGTTTGTTTTCAGCCTATATAATATTAGGTAACTAAATCATTTATGTTACGTAAGTTTCTACCGTAAAATCACCTGTACAATTTTTTTTAACCAGATGTAGTGTCCCACTGCTGGGCAAAGGCGTTCCCCTCTCCTCTCCATCTCTATCCCGAGCAATCTTCTGCCATCCACTCAAGAAAACCCCAATGTCATCGCGCCATCTCTTCCTTGGTCTACCCCTGGGTCTTCTCCCTTCTGGTACCCACCAAGTGACCCTATGGGCCCATCTATCTGCTTGCATACAGCACACATGTCCTGCTCAGTCCCACTTGAGCCTAGCAGTCTTGACACCAACATCTATAACCTTAATTTTAGAGCGCAGGTCTGTATTTCTAACCGTTTCTATCCGGCATACCTTTAATATACTGCGTTTCATCGCCGCTGGCAGACGTTGAGTCTGGACTTTTGTTTCTCAGACAGTGACCATGTTTGTGCGCCATAAGTAAGAATGGGCAAGATACAAATGTCGATGAGTTTGCGCTTTAGAGATAGAGGAAGGTTGCCAAAGCTCTTCCAGGCGTTGTCGATGCGACGATCGATCTCTTTGTCCTGCCTGTTGCCGAAGGTTGCTATCTGGCCCAAATATATAATGTATTCCTCGACATATTGTATCTCCTGCCCATCGACCTGATCTGGTGTTTGCGTCTATTTGTCATTACTTTTGTCTTTGACTGATTCATTTCGAGTCCAGCCTCAAGGCTTGCCGAGTTTTCTTACATACATTATATATGTTTGTCTTTGATGATGGTCATCCTGTAAAAAAACATCACTCCCATGCATTGAAGAAACCAGGGCTCGGAAACTGGTTAATTTTAAACCGGTTTTGATCATTTTTCTTAAACCGGAATGGATTAAGGTTTCTGTAACCGGTTTTCTAACAGGTTAATCAGATAACCGGTTTTCGCGCCAATTTCGTTAAAAATAACCTGTTAAATTGAATTTCGGTTAAGATTTCGTTAACCGGTTCTTCAACAAGTTACTATAACGGAGTTCTTACTAATTTCGGTATCTTAAGAATGAAAATAACAGGTTGAAATTAATTTAACAAATTAAATAAACAGTCAAATTGAATAAACAGGACTCCTGTGCAATGCGTGTTCGTGTAGGTAAATGCACACACATAGACAAAAATACACGCTAATACTTAATTCAAAGTCATAAGAATTATTTTCGTTGTAGTCGTGACTTGACAGCACAATTTAGTTAGTGTGGTGGGCCGTGGGACTTATGCTTTTTGAGTTTTGGTAGTATATTTTGAATACTGGAGGTAGATTTTTATTACTTAAGTGCAGAGATAGGCAAAAAGTAATTAGATTAACAATTAAGAATTACAATTACTTTTGTAATTGTTAATTAGATTACTTTGTAATCGATTAGCAGTAATCGATTACTCCAAGTACCTACAGTAACTAGTTACAATGTAATTTAATTAAGGGGTTAATTAAATTACTCATCAATTAATTAAAAATGTAATCCGGTTAGAAATTACTTTTGTTAGTACAGTACTACCTAATGTTCTGTTGTTAGTGGATGCGCGCAACGTACGCTGTGCCTGTGACAGCAGTGACAAAAAATATACGTACTACCGCCGAGTATTTACATTTATTTTGTGATTTTACCTTACTATATTCAGTCACATAATGATTTTAGCTTGAGAAACTTGTAATTTGTTTCATATTTAATGTAAAGTACTAACAGAATTACATTGTAATTAGATTACTTGATAATCGGATTACTTTCAAACTAAATACATTATATTTTCGAAGTAATTATGATTACAATGTAATTAATTACTGTGCAATAGAATACTTTTTTATCTAATTACTTTGTAATCAGATTAATTGGATTACATTGTAATCAGATTTTGCCCATCTCTGCTTAAGTGGTAAACAAAACCATAAGAATTGTAAGAAAAATTTTGGGGGCTACTTTTAAAAAAAAAACTACGTCGATTTTTTAATCAAAGATGGCGAAAAATCATTTACATATAAGGTTCATGTAATGTCGACATTGGTGTCATGTTTGACGTTTTCGGGGGCTACTTTTAAAAAAAAAACTACGTCGATTTTTTAATCAAAGATGGCGAAAAATCATTTACATATAAGGTTCATGTAATGTCGACATTGGTGTCATGTTTGACGTTTTCGGGGGTCCTTACTTCAAAAATGACATCGATTTTCAAATCAAAGATGGTGGAAACGCATTTTTGACAAGTTATGTAATGTCGATATGGGTGTCATGTTTGAGGTTTTTGGGGATGCTCATTTCAATAATAACATCAATTTGCAAATCGAAGATAGCGGAAAAACTATGAAAAGTCATGTCATATCGATATGGATGTCATGTCCCAGGTTTTTGGGGTTGCTAATTTCAAAAATGACATCTATCTTCAAATCAAAGGTGGCGTAATTTAATTTTCATGGGAAGTCGGTTTCTAGTGGTGCTTATTTTAAAAATCAAAATCAAATTCAAAATTCAAATGTTTATTCAGCAATTAGAGCCCTACAGGCACTTTTACACGTTAATAAGTATAATTAACATTACGTGTAGAGTATATTAAAATATAATTTATTTTCAAAGAAACGCTACTGATACCAGCACTTCACAGCGACCACTGCTGACTAGAAACATCGAAATAAACTAATTTTAACAGTATTAGTCGCCTACTCGCCAGAAGGGCTTTGTTATATTATTAGTTTTCAATTAATACTTATCTATCTATCTATACATATAATAAAACAGTAAAAAGAATGTGTCTGTATATTGAATATATTAAAAAAAAAATTGGTGCAATGGAGACATAGTAATAAAGGAAGAATTGAAAAAAAATTCTTTCGGTTTGTACACGTTTATCTCCGGAAATACTGGACACATTCGAATGTTTTTTTTTATATAGCTGTTAAACCTGGGCAACACATATGATCGATTTTGGAAAATGGGACACCTGATGCAGAATCGTAATGGTCCAGCTTAACTATAAGAAATATAAAAATAACGCCTAACAAAAGTTGTTGAATCTTATGAGCATTTATCGTTGAGGTATATTAAAACCGGTCAAGTGCGAGTCGGACGCGTGCACGAAGGGTTCCGTGCCATAATCTATGAAAAATAACGTTTATAGTAAGGGATCCCCACTTAAATATATATTTCATTCTGTATTTAGCATTTTTATGTTATAGTGGCAACAGAAATACATCATCTGTGAAAATTTAAACTGTCTAGCTATCACGGTTTATGAGATACACCTATGCCTGATGACAGACAGACGGACAGCGGAATCTTAGTAACAGGGTCTCGTTTTGACCCTTTGGTTACGGAAGCCCTAAAAATCGAACATTAAGATGACCTGATGACCCACAACCAAGTTAAATTTATTTGCATAAAAATTTGTTTACAAAAAATCGATGATCATCTCATGTGGATGTTTAGCATAATAAAAAAAAATATCAAAATCATTTATTCACTTACATAATTTTTACATGCTGAATTGCGATCGAGGAATTCTTTTAAGTAAAGAATATTTGTGTTAGAAATCCCTGCTCTCCTAGCAAGTTGACAATACGTAAGTATATATTTAACTATAGTAAAGATTCTACTTTTATATTACAGATTAAGATATTAAATTACAAAATTAAAATTAAAATATAGATTTTATGATAGAATAAAAAAAAAACAAAATTAAATGAAAACAAAACGAAATTAAAATTATTAAAATTATCATACGTAACAAATGAAATAAATTATTTAAATCAGATTTTAAAATGCCACTTATGTAATTATAATTTTTAGTGTGTGTGTGCGTGTGTGTGTTGAGGATATGTGTGAGGGTGTGTGCGTGTGTGTAAGAGAGAGATGGTTACGTATGTGTATGTATGCATAAGTGAGTGCTTTTATTTAAATGACCTCAGAAGAAAAATAACTAACCTACCCCCTAAAAAACGATTCAGTCTTATCATAGCACTAAGATCTCAGTAGTTTGGTCAGCGCAGTTTTACAATCATGCTTGTTCTTGAAATATATGTTTAAAAGTTGGTTCAGATCATTGTATAACTTAGCTGACCGTCTTTTATACTGTCTCTTTGCGTATTCCGTTTTTAAGAAGGTGATTGGTGCCACGTTGAAGCAGGTGAGGGTTCGTCTTCTAGATAATTTAGTGGCGTCGAAGGGAAGTCTTTTGTGTAGCCTCAAGACAGACATAATATAATAACATAAGCTGGGAGTAACTCCACGTGTTAAAGGCGGTAACAGTTTGGGCCTCATTTTTGATATCGACTTGCCTAAACTGACTAAAACTCTCATTTGCTGTCTAATCGTTTGGGATAAATGCACAATGGTCAACAAAAAGGCAGTAAAAGCTGAAGATAGAACGTTGCGAGACATTCGTCGAAATGAATGGCCAATGGGCAATGTAAAATTTTTGTTGTCGGGATATTTTCATCATACCCTTCCAGTTATAAGTCGGGGCACTAGGGCATATGAGATTAACTGTTTATTAAAAAAAAAGGCTTATTTGTGGCCTCAAATTCAAAAGCTCTGATTGACAATTAATATGAGAGCTCATCTTAGCGGCAATTCACATGCCCTAAAGTTTTCAGGAATATTATTAAAAGTTGGGGAAGGTCTCTTTCTTGAAGAGAATGGTTAGGTGAGTCTTCTCGAAATACTTAGAAAAGTAGTTTCCTTCGTAGAATAACTTATACGTTTAGTATTTGCAGACCTTCAGAGCATAACAAACCAGGTAAATCCTTGGTTATGTCAACGCGCCATATTGATACCAAAACATGAAAAATGCGCAGCGATTAATGAAAAACTTATGACGCAAATTATAAGCAATGAAGTGGTTTATACTTTCTGCGAAAGTGTAATTGATCAGGACGACGCCACCAATTATCCAGTTGAGTTTCTAAATTTACTTGCAGCGAGTGATCTCTCTGCTCATAAAATAAGACTTGATGTCGCAGTGCCGATAATGCTGACGTGAAATTCGATTCCGCCGAAACGGTGTAACGGAACCCGACTTTAAGTTAATTCTTTGCGGTGAAATATAATTGAAGCTGAGATTCTCACTGGGACTTGTATCAGTGAAACTGTTTTTATGTCGCGTATATCAATATTGTAAAAATGACCTTTATTTCCAAATTTAAGATAGCGGAGAAGTTTTTTTATGAAGTCATGTTATATCGATATGGAAGTCATGGGTCATCAACATCATCATCCGAGCGTCCTTAGCGGTAACGCAGCAGAGCCCGGGATCCGCTTACCTAACCAAGGTGATTTGACCAGGTTACAGGTTTTTACACTGAGCGACTGCCGTCTGACCTCCGCAACCCAAAGGGTTGACCAGAACCAATCCTTGGATAGGTTTTGATGAGCAAACGCTATATGGCGTTTGGTACTCACAGTTTAAAAATGCTTTCCGATAATCAGTTGAGACTAGCCTGCAATATCCTGACCAGACTGGAACCAACTTTTTACAAAGTATGCTTTCCAGTGGGATTCCAATGTACAACCTCCGGATACAAGGCGTACGCTTTGAACACTTTACCACGGACGCAGTCGATGTCATGTCATGGGTGTCACCCCCTAAAATCACGAACAAAACACCCATATCAGTTTTATGTATTTTCATGAGAATGTTTTGTAGATATGTAGTAATTTAACATGCTTTTGCATTTTCTCCTTGGATTTGTAAATCAATATATTTTTTTAAATAATCACCCCCAAATACCTTGAACATGATTGCGATATTACATGACTTTTCATAAAAATGCAATTACGCCACCTTAGATTTAAAAATGATGTAGTTTTTGAAATAAGCACCCTCAAAAACCAGGGATGACACCCATATAGATGTTACTTTGAAACTATGTGTCGAAGAAACGCAAAAGCTACAATCCAAAATGGAGTATCTAAATGAGGCCTCAACAAAGACCCTACCTGGTGGAACGAAGATGTAAAACAGGTAGTAAAAGCCAAAAGAGATATAATTATACTGAAGCAAAAAACGCAACTCGAGGAAGATTGGATAAAAAGAAGCGAAGAAATTGGCGAAATGTGTAGTGGCCCAATCAATTGCGCAATCGAAGGAGAGTCTATACAAAAGAATTGAAGACGCCAAAAATGATGCTGAAGTATTTTAATTAGCTAAACAGTGACACAAATCATTACTGAACATAAAGATCAATACTTGTCCAAGAACAAAAAGGGACAGCTCCTAACAGAGAATGCGAGTATCACTAATAGATGGTGTCAATACTACCAAGAGTTTGAACGTAGAATACTTTAGCCAGATTTTCATCCGCTGCAACCCATTGCAGGACCGGTACCCAGAATAGAAATAGCTGAAGTGAAACTCGCAATAGAGCAAATGAAAAACCACAAAGTTGTAGGCCTTGACAAAATACCCGCAGATATCTGGAAAAGATTAGGTTGCACAGGCCTAGAGTGGCGCATGAGGTTGTTCAACACCATCCTGACTTCATACACTATCCCAGGGGCGTGGCGCCAAAGTTACTTAGTACCTAATATATAGAGGGATTAAGTTGACGTCTCACACCTTCAAAATCTGGGAGGGGATACTCAACCACCGCCTTTTCAAACACGTGGTCTGATCTACAAAACCCATATGGCTTTACACCGTCAAAATCTACTACGGACGCTATCCAGGCCACCCGAATCATCGTGCAAACCGCAAAGATCTACACCTGATCTTTATTGATCTTGAGAAGGCATTTGACCGAGTGCCTTGGAAACTGGTGTGACAAGCTATGAAAGCACAAGGTATACCCGAGTACAATGTCGCCCTAGTACAGGACATGTACTGCAGAAGCTGCACAAGCGTGAGAAGCCTGACCAGACTAAGTAAAAGCTTCGAAGTCAAAGTGGGGCGTCCACCAAGGCTCAGCCGTGAGCCCACTTCTCTTAAACATGGTAATGGATTACTTAATAATGGATGTTTAGTATCGAGTTT
The DNA here is from genome assembly GCA_943193695.1 of Acrobasis suavella. Taxonomy (NCBI): domain Eukaryota; kingdom Metazoa; phylum Arthropoda; class Insecta; order Lepidoptera; family Pyralidae; genus Acrobasis; species Acrobasis suavella. Next base: position 15,064,959 of record OW971929.1, read on the forward strand.
TCTACTTTATGTACTTATTATCCTATGTTAATAAATATTAGTTGATTGATTAATATGAATAAATAGGTACAAATATATATTTTCAGAAAAGAAAAAAAAAATAAAAAAAATCATATTTAACAGATCGGCGTACCACAAGGTTCAATTCTAGGACCTTCCTTTTCTTAGTTTATGTCAATGACTTGCCTTACATGGTTGAAAAACAGGCAAGCATAGTGCTGTTTGCTGATGACGCCTCGCTAATATTCCAAATTGACCGTCATGGCATACAGATGCTAGCGCGGTGAACAGCACCTTGTCTTCCATTTATGATTGGTTTACTACCAATAACCTCACGTTAAATGCAAAAAAGACCCAATGCATTCGATTTTCTCTTCCCAATGTGAGACAAGTCTGCGTTGACATACTGATAGATGGCGGAAAACTCGATCTTGTTAAAAGTACTACCTTCCTAGGATTTACAATCGACTCGCAACTTCAATGCTAATAGGCTTAGCTCTGCGGATAATGCTGTTAGGAGAATAAGAGAATTGACAGATGTAGCAACTGCTAGACTAGTGTACTTTAGTTACTTTCATAGTTTAATGTCTTACGGCATACTGCTATGGGGGAGTGCAGCCGATACTCAGACTATCTTCATTGTACAAAAAAGGGCATATCGTGCTATTTACTTCTTAGGATCTAGAGACACACAGAGAATTATTCAAAGAAATAGGTATACTAACCTTAGTTTCACAATATATATTTGAAAACATAATGTATGTAAGAAAAAATTTCACTCATACAATAAAGTAAGTGATTTTACCGTTAGAAACTTACGCAATAAGAGTGAATTAGTTGCCCCGTATTATAGACTCAAAGCAGTTAGTATAACGTTAGGGGCGCGACATGGACATTCGACATTGCTTTCGTTTTATCCATGTTCATTTTAAGGCCCACCTGTTGGAAAACTCGATTTAGGTCTCCGAGCATAGTACTTAAGTCTTCCATCGATTCTGCCATAACAACGATATCGTCGGCAAATCGAAGGTGAGTTATATACTTACCATTGATGTTGATGCCATATCCTTCCCATTCTAGGAGCTTGAAGGCATCTTCCAGTGCAACGGTGCAAACAGTTTGGCGATATGATGTCCCCCTGTCTTACACCTCTTTGCAGTGGAATCGCCCTCGTGCACTGCTCCTGTACTCGGACTGACATAGTGGCGTTACCGTATAAGCACTTCAACACTTCGATATACCGATATTCAATACGGCATCGCTGGAGAGACTGAAGCACGGTTGATGTTGCGATTAAGGCTTTTTCATAGTCCACAAACTCCAAGCATAACGGCCGGTTATACTCCCTCGTCTTCTCTATAACAAATGAATTTATAGATAAAACAGATAAACATCCAAGACCCAGGTCAATCTTCTGACATCATCTCCTTAACCTGACCGGGGTATAAACTTGGGATGTTTAGACACTAAGAGTACAAATAAATTTATGAGTATACGTACATGCAAGACTGCCTCTACATAAAATTGCTTTTTATTTTTTCAGGTTTTTCCTGGCTATAGTCATTGATCTGATATAGCCACGGAGCGTCCTAATCCGGCGCTGAGTGGCGCCTCTCACATCAATGAATCATTTATGCCGATTCTGGCTTTTGAAGATGCAAGGTAAATAATAGCTTAAGTTTATTTGTTACATATTGAGAATTAATAAGATATTTATTTAAAATCGTGCCAAGGAAAAAAATCTTACAATGTGTTGGTTATCTGTGTAGCAAAACGGAACTATATTACGATACGCCCCGCCAAGCCATATATCGATTTGGCTTGGTAGTTGGTTTTAAAATTGTAAGTTTTTATTCTTCTTATATGTATCAAAGTGGGTAAAAACAAGCCAAGTTAAATTTTAAGATTCTTATAAATAAATTGCAGGATTCTCTACGAAACTTGGCACCCATTTAACTAGATCTCATTTCTTTTGTCGAATATTAAATTTGGCTCTCATTTTCACGTTAATGTTTTTGGTAGGATATCATTCATTACAATTTGGAAATTACTTTATTCAAAGTTATCTACTTATAAAATAATGTATAGACTTCAATGATTAACTCCGACATTAACAGAAATTGATCTTTCTTAAGCTCTGGACACACATAAAAGACGTAAGACTCTAAGACGTAAGAGTCTTTCGTCTTTTAAGTGTGTCCAGCGCCTTAGTATAATGTTGAAAGGCGCTATACCTAATAAAATCGATTAATAGAAAAAATAACACTGTTTTCATTCTTTATATACGCCTAAAAGTCTACCATTATGCCAAATATCCAAGTGGGTTAGGTCTTTGATCTATAAATTTGTAAATCAGTCATAAAAATAAACGTATCAATACCTGTTTTAGATTACCAGCTACATTTGTAAAATTTTGGATTCTAGACAAGCTAAGAAAGTTTTAATAAATGTTGTAATAACAAGTTTACTCGAATCCAAACTAAATGGCGCTGTGCATAAAGTAAACGCGTTATGGTTATTTGTTTACGACGACATAAGAAGTCTCACATACAATCATTGTTAATTATTAAATTCATTAGAGCGGAAAGGTGATACAGAGGGATGCCACTTGAAAGCAGTGATGCCTGATGAGAGGATTCCTTGCAAATTTGGGGGTTATTCAAGCTCCTAGGGGGATTTCCGGGGGGAAAAAGATTCTAATGGGGCTTTTTAGGAGTCATTCTTAAAGCTACTCGTTCATCGCGAAATATCTTATCATGTGTCGATCGATTGAATCTAACGAACGTTAAACACAACACTAACTAGCTCACTCAACTTTGATGCTTTTTAGGGTTCCGTAGCCAAATGGCAAAAAATGGAACCCTTATGGATTCGTCATGTCTCTTTGTCTGTCCTTCCGTATGTCACAGCCACTTTTTTCCGAAACTATAAGAACTATATTGTTGAAACTTGGTAAGTAAATGTAGAACCGCATTAAGATTTTTACACATAAATAGAAAAAAAACAAGGAATTTTGGGAGTTCGCCATACTTAGAACTGAAACTCAAATTTTTTTTTCATCAAGCCCATACAATTTTTTTATAAACTGAGTTTGCGCAAGAGACACTTCCTAAGTGGTAAAATGCGTGTGCCCCCCCCCCCCCCCCCCGTAACTTCTAAAATAAGAGAATGATAAAAATATATGATGTACATTACCATGCAAACTTCCACCCAAAATTGGTTTGAACGAGATCTAGTAAGTAGTTTTTTTTAATACGTTTATTAAAACATCGATCAAAGTTTCAACAACAACGAACTATAAGAACTTTTATATTATGTTACTTGCTGCTACGGAATCCTTTATGGGCGAGTCCGACTCGCACTTGGCCGCTTTTAAAGTATAATTAGTATAATAGAGGGATGTATTAATTTCATTCCATGAACGCTAAGTAAATTTAACTCGGGAAAAATGTAAAATACACAAACGCATCTGGCAACACTGGAGCTTTCAAGTTGAAAGCTCCATTCAGTTGTACTAAATAGTCCTTAGTGTTAAGAGTACAAGGGGGTTACTCTAAAAGCGATAAACAAGACGGACGTAACTGCATTTCCGCGTTTCAGTGTCAAGCAACATTGAGCATTAATGTACGATGTGATGATAAAGTCTAATTTGGTTTTACATAGAAATAGGACGTCACTATCGTACGACTAACGTATTATTTTATGGATTAACCCCCCTGGTACTATTACGTCTTGAAGTTGTAGCTGTATCGTATTTTTTGGAATTCCGCCATAAACAAGGAACCCTTATAGTTTCGCCATATCTGTCTGTCTATCCGTCCGCGGTTTAACTCAGCGACTAGAAAGCTGTGAATTGGCATTGGTATTATTATATAAATTATTATATACCTAATATGTTATAAGGCGGAAAAATAAGTAAAATAAAATATAGAAAAAAATGTTTTTACGGCAGCCCCTATACCATTAGCAGCCATGTGGGGTTGGTTTTCGATTTAGGAATTCGTTTCTGAAATATTTGGTTTTACAGTGAAAATTTTGCTAGAGTCAAGTGTCGTCCCCCCCCCCCCTCTTTCAGCTAAACGGTTATATATGGACACGTGAAAAAATCACAGCTATAGTAAATACAAACGAAACTTAAAGGAAAAACTATCAGAGCTAAGTAGGGTTTTCAAATTAAAAAGTTTAGGCGATCAACTTATAAAATGTACTCGGAAAAGGGAAATTTCATACAAATTCAATAGAAAATTAGTTTTAAGACGTTTTTAGTGGCATGAACATAAATTTGGCATTCGTAACTACGGAACCCTACATTGCGCGTGGCCCGACACGCACTTGGCCAATTATTGTAATAAAGTAACGTACCTAACGACCTGTCTTCTTACTTACCTGACCTCTATATTTGCCTACTCCCTGTTCCAAAGTGCCAATTTCATGTACAACGTTAAATAGGTTTTGAGTTGTGTAAAGGGGTCAAAAGAAGCTTGGAATGGTTCGTGTAAATATGTCACTAGTTCATTTTTAGGGTTCCGTTGGAAACAAGAAACTCTTATAGCTTCCATAACAACGAATCCTCATAGTAAGTATCCTTATCGGCACGTCTTGATAGATATGGCAGGTCATGTAGATTGATTACGGTGCCCCACCATAACCTATCTACATGACCTGTACGTAATTCGGGGTAGTCAAATTGGGCGCTTTCGTCATTTGGTCGATAGACCTTAAAATCAACTGTAGGTGAATCCCCCCGTGCAGTGTGCCTGTGTATTATCAGATTGGCCGAAAACCACATGACAATAATCATAATGTCCAGGCAATGTGATGTATAAGAAAATTCAAATGATAATTTATAAGAACTTCCTAGGGAGTAGCCTAAGGGCCTCCCTTGCCCTCCTACTAAATGACCTGGGTGGTCTACATGATTCTGGAAGAACACTGTTTGCGGCTAGGGGGTGACCCAAGGGCGACACCCGCTGCACCATAGCTGTACTACATTACCTGGTCGGTCTACTTGACTCTGGATGAACACTAATGGCGGCTAGGGACTGGCGCAGGGGCCTCCCCAGCCACACCATACATGGCTTGGGTGGTTAACATAACTCTTCAAGAACGAGTCTGCTATTGGCGGCTATTCTGTCCCATAAATGATAAGCAGTATAATAATGCACGGTGGTTTGATTATTTTAATAGTCTTTATCACACTGCCTCTCATTTGGAGCATTTTCCAAATGCGCGGACATTTATTGTAATGTCTTAATAGGCACTTGGTCCATATATGTATGTATATACATATACCTTCTGTATATGTTCTGCTAAAGAAAAACTATCAGAGCTTGAAGAGTTTACAAATTAAAGACGACCAACATATAAAATATTCCCGGGAAAGGAAAATTTCATACAAATTCAATAGAAGATTATGTTTTTAGACGTTTTAGTCGTTAAACCGTAAGGCGTGAATTAAAAATCGGCATATGCAACTTCGGAATCCTACACTGTGAGTAGCCCGACAAAGTGCGCATTTATTAAATAAAAAAACTCGTAAGTTATTTTTCTTTTACAAATATTCCGATTTGTGTATTTAATATATATTTTATAGGGTAAAAACGGGACCCTTTTACTAAGACTCCGCTGTCCGTCTGTCTGTCACCAGGCTGTATCTAATGAACCGTGATAGCTAGACATTTAAAATTTTCACAGATGATTTATTTCTGTTGCCGCTATAACAACAAATAATAAATATTTAATTGGGGTTTCCATACAACAAACGTGATTTTTTATAGATAATGGTACGGAACCCTGCGTGCGCGAGTCTGACTCGCACTTGGCCGGTTTTATTTTAATATGATATTGAATGATTCCCAGTTTTTACCTAGCGAAGCACTTCGGGTGGCAGTTCATTTGGCCGGTTATTTTATTTCTTTAATCAAGCAAGTTTTTTTATATTTTACATATTTTACCATCTGAATCATGCAAATAAAAATCTAAATATGAATTCAACGATTCATACGATTTATGATACCAAACTTGGGATAGTAGCTTAAGGGGATACATTATTTTTTGGGGCTTCAGTGCTGCCCCCGTTTGAAATAAAGTATTTGAAAGGAAACGGAGATATCATTTTAAATGTTGTCTTGATCAAACCTAGCTTTTTTTACCCGACTACGGCAAAGCAAAAGGAGGGTTATGATTTTGACAGGCTATGTATGTATGTATGTATGTTCATCTGTTCCCTCGTAACTTCTAAACTACTTATCAGAATTCAACAAATGATATATCATTAGAAGCGTCTTAATTGTCCGCTGGTTATAGGCTATATGGGGTTTCACAAAATCTAATGTGGCGCCCTCTAGCGGACAAAACATACAGAGTAAAAAAATAAAGTAAAGATAAATATGTCGTGTTTGGTAAAACAAGATTTTCAGAATACTGAACTGAACAAAGTTGCTAATGTAGTTGCAAGTAAATGGTCACAGTAGACTCTACCAAGATGCCTTCGTTGTAAATTGACAATAATGTCATACAATACGTTGTCAAAGTGCTACGGTAGGTAGGTATATGTAACGTGTGACTACGCCTTTCCAAACATGAAAATTTATCTCTACATAGTGAATATTGCATACTTCAGAATAGTATTGTATGACATTATTGTCAATTTACAACGAAGGCATCTTGGTAGAGTCTACTGTGTCCATTTACTTGCAACTACATTAGCAACTTTGTTCAGTTCAGTATTCTGAAAATCTTGTTTTATACTTTTTCAGCGTCGTTTTTTGTCGTAGTTGGGTTTTAGTTTTTTTACTTTTTACTATCGCACATTTGCCAAAAGTGGCCGTTTTTCGCTTATGTGCGAAGAAAAGCTTCACGTTCTCACTTTAAACTATAAACAGTTGTTCATAAAATGGTTTGAAGGGTTATACTTATCGAGAGCAAGACAAAATTTTAAATGATATCTCCGTTTCATAATTTATTTCAGGTCTGTAAAACTGGCAATTTGAAATGGGCGGAAATTGAAAAAAACAAAACTCATAATTTGTTGCTAATTAGTTGCTATAAACTTGATTTTGTTGCTCTTGCCGATTTCGATAAATTGCCGATTATGCTAGCTTTACAATAAGCTGGCAAAAACTATTTGCCAAAAATTGAAAACGGAATAAACTGAATATACACAAATTTGTTGCTAATTAGTTGCTATAAAACCGTACTACATTCGACTTGAAAACCGTACAATTTTTTTTTTTGATAAATTATAATTTGTATTTGACATGCTTGCTTGAATATCGGTTTCTCCACTGAAAAATCAGCAATAATTTATTCCATTGAATTTAAAGATTTATAATCGGCGGTTAAGCTGGCGTGACCGTTTTGTGAGTTAACCGGTTTCGAAATCAATCCCACTTCCGGTTTCTATTTTGTTGCTGACTCTTTACGCTGTGACAAGTAAAGATGAGATCAGCAACCATTTATTCTATTGAATTTAACCATTAAAAATCGGCGGTTAAGCTGGCGTGACCATTTTGTAATTGTAAGTAACTGGTTTCGAAATCAATCCTATTTCCGGTTTCTATTTTGTTGCTGACCCTATACACTGTGACAAGTAAAAGGTATGAGCAGCAACAATTTATTCTATTTAATTTAACCATTCAAAATCGGCGGTTAAACTTGCGTGACCGTTTTATGGTTTAACCGGTTTCGAAATCAATCCCACTTCCGGTTTCTATTTTGTTGCTGACTCTTTACACTGTGACAAGTAAAGGTGAGAGTAGCAACAATTTATTCTATTAAATTAAACCATTAAAAATCGGTGGTTAAGCTGGTGTGACCGGTTTGTGAGTTAACCGGTTCCAAAATTTATCCTACTTCCGGTTTCTATTTTTTTGTTGACTCTTCATGTGACAATAAGTGATGCTACGAATTTAACCAACAGAAATCGGAAATTAAGCTGGCGTGACCGGTTTGTGAGTTAACTTGTTTCAAAATTTTTCCTACTTCCGGTTTTTATTTCGTTGCTGACTCTTCAGGTTACAATAAATGATGCTACGATGAGCAACAAATTCATTTTATATTTTTTCAGTGGAGAAACCGATATTCAAGAAAGCATGTCAAATACAAATTATAATTTACCCAAAAAAAATTTTTTTGTTCGGTTTTCAAATCGAATGTAGTACGGTTTTATAGCAACTAATTAGCAACAAATTTGTGTATATTCAGTTTATTCCGTTTTCAATTTTTGGCAAAAGTTTATGCCAGCTTATGGTAAAGCTAGCATAATCGGCAATTTCTCGAAATTGGCAAGAGCAACAAAATCGATTTATGGCAACTAATTAGCAACAAATAAGCAACAAATTATGAAATTTTGTTTTTTAAATTTCCGCCCATTTCGCTCTGCCAGTTTTATAGACCTATTTATTTCACCATTTGAAATCAAATGGAAAATGGCAGCACTGGACCTCGAAAAATTCACTTAAAACCTCAAAAAACTTACATCAATAACCTTGTTGGCTTTAACTACCTACTTCTTAAATTTATCCTAGGGCCCTAAGGACCAATTCCGCCAAAGTAAATCTTTTTTGATCACGAAAAGTTGTATAATTTCTGTTACAAATGTAACTTGCTTTATCCAGTTTTGATTCTCTTCGTAACGTGGTTCTGCAAAAATAATCTGCCAGGTACTTGAAGTCAAAACAAATTAGCAGCGGTAAAACCGAGATGTTCAGGACCCGCAGCGCTTGAATTTTCCCCAAAATCGCAGAACATGTATCCGGCATCTTTTAGCGCTTTCTGCCATTTGTTAAGTTTGTCCTGAAGCTTATTATTTTGCGTAATAATAATATCATTCATCCTAAATTTGCTGCCTTGAAGCCTGTCGCTCTAGGCTCCTACTTACCATGCTGCTGATTAATCCAGGCGCTACAGTCAGTATCAATGAATAGTAGATTGTTAAACAAGGCTTGTAAGTGATCAATTACATCCGAGATATTCAGGCGCACGAGCGAGCGAAGCGAGCGAGGGCGCTTATAGTTCGAGGGTGTTATTGATCACTTACACTCGAGTTAAACACTCTACTTTTCATCGTAAAAGCGAGGAAATAATGAAAAACTGTTATAACAGATTTAGTTATTTAAGAAGTATCTACTTACACAATTCAATGGAAATTCCTTTGAAATCGGAGATAATAAGTTTTCATTGAGTGCATTTGGCCTCTTTTTTTACCGATTCAGGCGTCACATCCAATTCTTCACTTGAACTCGTCATTTTTTGCAATTTTTCAACAAAGTTTTCAACATGGAAATTAAAGCGCCAAGACCTATTTTTTTAAGGTTTTGCGCTCTTGGTGTTTTCAGCCATTCGTGGCGGCCATTGCGCTTGTATTAAAAAATAAAAACTATTTATGCATCGTATAAGAGTCTTATAGCCGCACTAAATAATCTAATTTAATAAAATATTTATTACTTGTAAGATACATTGTGTTTTCATGCGATGGTCAAGTCATTATATTTATTTAAAACATAAAATATTTTTAATATTGATATGGTCACTATAAGATGTTGTTAGATTAGCTGATTACGTAATAATTTAAGATAGTAGAACCCTTAAGTAGGGACTAAATAAATTAACCGACTTGATTTCACAACTTTTGACTGGATTGACTGGATCTCACAACTTTTGACGCCAGAATAAGTGAGTTGCGAAACTTGTTTTTTTTTACATGTTTTGTTTTGTATGGCATTTTTTTACTTAATAATAAATATCATCGATCCCTAAATTTGCTGATCGTGAAGCCTGTCGCTCTAGGCGACTGATCGCGATTAATCCAAAAAAGGTTATCAACATCATTCGCGTGCTTCCGTCATCGATTTGCAAACTTCTTGTTCCGAGCAGGCTTTGCAGACAATTACCTACAATCAATAAAATATCCTAAATTTTCATGATATTGAACTAGGAATAAGAGGAATGATATTGAATAGGTTATCATGGCGACATGGCGTCGGCAGCAGCGGCAGGCGGTCTCCATGACGACACCGGAGGCACCGCTTGCGTCCGATTCTGAGTACGGGCGCGATCAATCCCGAGCGGAGGAAGCCCGCACCCGCCGCCACTCCCACTCCCCCGCACTTGTTTGTACTTACACAATTTTATTTTTACACAATTCTAAGCTACGGAAGAAATCGCTGATATTTAAAATCTACAGCAATATTTTTTTATTTTTTTTTTTTATTTTTATAATCGGAGATCTATAATAATGTCTTGTACTTTGTACCTATAGAATGTCTTAAAACTTAACTCATTTTGAGAATGAATATAGAATGATATCAAGAGAACACAAAAGAAAATTATTTACTTAAAACATTTTTTTTCTGTACCAACGATAAGGACAATTTATAGGTAAGAAAGAAGTAAAACCGGCCAAGTGGGAGTCGGACTTGCGCACGAAGGTTTCCGTACCATTTTCTATGAAAAATCACGTTTGCTGTATGGGAGCCCCTCTTAAATATTTATTTTATTCTGTTTTTAGTGTTTTTTGTTATAGCGGTAACACAAATACATCATCTGTGAAAATTTCAAATGTCTTGCTATCACGGTTCATGAGATACAGCCTGGTGACAGACAGACAGATGGACGGACGGACAGCGGAGTCTTAGTAACAGGGTCCCGTTTTTACACTTTGGGTACGGAACCCTAAAAAGTGTCCAAAATGGCTGAAATTGGAGGATGGTTTATTTGCTATGCAAATTAAAAAAAAACCCGATTGTCAAGAACACCATCACTCCACCACTACGGCGCGACTTTGGTAGTTCCGCTACTCATCACTACATGGATATCCGTAGCACCATCTAATAATTGATAGAGAAAGCCCTGACTTTCAAGCGTTAACTTAGTAGTTTTTTATTCTATTAAACGGCTCAACCGATTTACATCAAACATAGTACAAACCACCGCAAGGGAACTTGCTTTCACGTAAAAAAACCGCAACGAAATCGGTCTATCTGTTTGAGCGCTACGATGCCACAGACAGACAGACAGACCGACAGACGTTAGCGTCAAACTTATAACACTTCTTTTTATGTCGGGGGTTAAAAATAGAAGATGCGAAGAGTCCGACGCGCACTTTGTTAATTTATTATGTAGGGATACTTAAATACACCTGATTAATGATCGATTAGTCAATAAAATCGATTATACAGTTTCGATTAGTGTTAACGTGTAGTCTATAAGCGGACTTATTATAAAAGTATCTACACGTTAATTAACTTAAAAAATATACACAACTACCTATATTCAAAAATGTTTCAAACGTACGTAATACACGTGGCAGGCTTCTATAGGTTGTATAGGCAATATTTTAGCGGGAAGAAACGTGACCTTGACCCCAGAGTATAGGCCTAACCTGCCCCAAAAGCGTTCAGTCAAAATGTTGTCGGTCGATATATAGAGAGGATAGAGTTCGCGCGTGCGCTCGTTTTGCTGCGCGCCCAATCGATCCGCCCGCCCACGTGACGCAACGCATTTGCAGGGATTCCTTGCGGACAACTAGCTTAATACTCACACTACATTTTATTTTAAATTCTTATTTTTTAAATAACCAAAATGTGAAAGAATTTTGTCAAGTTTACATATATGTATTTACTTATTTTTTGACTTTGTATTAATGCGCATTTCTTCGACAGAGAAGTCGGAATACCATTATGGTTTTTTTCTAATAATGATTTAAAAATCATTGTGTCGAAAGTCCAAGTGTTCGAAAATACAGGATTAAATGAACCATATATATTCTGTCGAACATTAATATAACGACCAATAATTCTAAGGAGAACCAACGTTCGTTGGTCCAAGTACATTTGGTGTTGGGTTTTACAAAATTTTGTACCAGACGATTTTATCCCCGGCTACATCTTAGCGAAAGGCTGTATTATAAATATTATAATAGAATACAAACAAGCTAATATTTCGATTTATCTTTCTTTCTCATTCATACCTATCTCTCTGTTTATCATTACATTACCTACATCATACGTATGTATATTATTTTGCGTCTTACTCTGTCGTTAAGTTGATTATACATGTTCTTACGATTTATTCTGTCGAGATAATGAAGAACTCATAGCGGGCACAGGCCACCCGGTCCCCAACCAATATATTACGCCATTTATATTCTCATTAGTTGTTTCATTTGATCAGATTAGTTACGCTCCCTAAGGTAAGGGCTCATCATTTCATGTCAACACGATATTAACAGCGTTTCATTTAAAGTTACTAGAGCGTTGAGTTATTGACTTATTAATACACCACCATAAACAAGTCAAGAAATATCTTGAATTGTACCAATATTACTTAAATTATAGCAAAACATCTTTTAAAATTATTTCTCAACTTATAATTTAAACTGTCACCAAACAGGTACTTAATGTATTTGTGATTATTATTAGAGAAATCAACTTTATCATGTAAGAGACATGATAAAGTTGATTTCTCTAATAATATATTGCTCTCTAGACTCGAATTAAAAAAATATTCAAAAGTAGGTACATAGTCAATAGTATATTATGCAATTATTTAATAAAGGACGGATTTACTTCGAGGGCCATAGATGAATCACGAGCGTAGCGAGTGATTCAAGTGTTAGAATCCTGAGCAATGCGAGTGATTCATGGCCCTCGATGTAAATCCGCTTTATTTAAGAATTGCATACTATACTTTACACCATGACTATGAGAATAATTTTTCAAAACTAAAAACCGACTTCACCGCCAAACTACACAGCCGGTTTTAATAAAAAAATTAAGGGACCACCTGACAGGTATACTCTTAAAAAAAAAAAGGATATTCTAAATCGGTACAAACGTCTTCGAATAAATCGATCAACATAAGAATATAAAACATAAGATTCCGACTAATTGATAACCTCCTCTTTTGGAAGTCGGTTAAAAAGAAAAATTTAAGCGAAAATAGACATTTAATGAAGAAAAAAGAAAAGGTTCAATTAATTAAATGGACATTAAAATTGGAACAATTACTAAAATTAAGAGTAAATTGTTATATATTCAAAATAGTGAGTATGCATTTTATTCACTGTTTTTAGTGAATAAAATAAATTACCTAAATTGTGAGTAAAAGTGCATTTTATTCACTGTTTTCGGTGAATAAAATAAACAACCAAAATAGTGAGTAAAAGTGCTTTTTATTCACTGTTTTCAGTTAATAAAATAAACTTTTTAGAGGGGGAATGGTATAAAAATCATTTATCTATCTTTGGATTTTTGTATTACTTAATTATTGTCAATTCATAATAGTGGTGACGTCTCAGATCATTTACTTACAACTTAGTTTATTGCCGCTTCCTAAGTGCAAGTGCAGAAGAAGCGGCAAAAAACTGCCGTGCTGCATTTTTTCCAAAAACTTCAACTTGCAGTTATACTGATACTAGCTTTAAGCCGCGACTTAGTCCGCGAAGGAGTCGAAAATGTTTCTAATAGGAATTTTAATTGGTTTTTTACGTTATTAATTTTATTATAGCATATGAATTATTTGTTAAAAAAATTAAAATGTTTAAATACTTATTCAATATAACAATCTTTTTAATAGTGTAGGGATTTAAGGATTCCCGTTCCGCGACGGATCCAGATATCTCAACTTTTTTGTTAAAAAAAATATCAAAAATGATAAAGTTACACAAAAATATAAATTTTTGAACCCCTAATGCACCCCCGGGGATGCAACTTTTAAAATCCAATTAATGGATTATTATTTTTTACTAACCACTAATTCAAGAATGTCATGTGTCGTTTCAAAATTGACGAAGACTCATACAAACTTCATCATCTAAGGCTCTATAGCCGCGAGTGGGCCTGGCCTTGGGCAAGTATTTTCTTCCAGATAGTTCTATTTTGGGCTTTCTGTCTCCAGCTTTTGACGCCGACATTTTTAAGATCCTGTTCAACGCCATCCAGCCATCTGAGCTTGGGTCTGCCTCGGCTTCTACGACCCTCAGTTCGAGTCTCCAGTAAGCGTTTTGGTACTCTGGCCTCGTCCATTCTCGCTACATCGTAGGCGTCCAGTCTTGATGGTTTTAATGACGTAAGGCTCTTCGTACAATTGGTACAGCTCGTGGTTGTATCGCGACCGCCATCTCTCATGTTCAAACGCAGCTCCGTAGATCCGCCGAATTATCTTTCGCTCGAATAACAACAGGCGGTCCTCATCCTTCCTACTCAGAACCCAGCATTCAGAACCGTATGTCAATATGGGCCTCAGTAGGGTTTTGTACAACAGAATCTTAGTTTTTCTTCCAAGTCATACAAACTTGCAACCTCTATTTCACCCCGATGGGAAGTAGTTTTTCAAATCTAATAAATGCTTTATTATTTTCTACTAACTACTAAAAAATATAAAAAAAAATCATATGTCTCACTTCAAAAATGACGAAGTTTCATACAAATCTGCAACCCCTATTTCACCCCCTTAGGGATGGAATTTCCAAAAATCCTTCTTAGCGGACGTCTCCCAGTCACAATCTACCTTCCTGCCAAATTTCATCTTCATTGGCTAAGTAGTTATCGAGATTTCGTGATGACTGAGTGAGTGATTTTCGCTTTTATATATATATATTAAAATTAGATAGTGGACTGAGAATAGATTGTTATGTCATAATTATGAATTAGGAATGATGTCAAATTTGAAATTAATGTCAATTTGTAAATTTAGTATCAGAGATTCTTTGTTTAGTATACACAGGTACCGAATGTAGATACACAAATTGTTGCATTTGTGAGAGTTGTTAGTGTAAAAATACAAACCTTTAATAGCCAGACTTTTTTGTGTCTAAGGTACCGAATCATCGGTTTTAAAATAAGCTTATGTAAAGAGAGTACTATCTTTACATGTTTTCGGCCTATAATACGGGGTAGCTAAATCATTTATTACGAAAGTTGCTATCCGAAAAACAGCTACTATATTAAACAAGGCAATATTTTTTCTTACATACATTGTATTTTCGATAGTACAGAGACTATATCAATTTAAAAAAATCTTCCTTCTTTCTCTTAAAAAAATCTCTGAGATAATCTCTCAATCCTAAACCGTAAGTGAAAATTAATAAATCACTACGAGTAATAGTTATTAGTAGTAAATAATACTATTTTTTAATCTTAATACAATTAAGTAAATTAAATCTGTAACCAAATCATTTTTCAAAACTAAAAACCGACTTTACCCCCAAACTACACAACCTATTTTGGTAAAATTTCTACGGGAACACCTGACAGTATGGCCCTTTCAAACAAATAAAGAATTTTCCAGGCGTCTTTGAATAATCGGTGAACATAAAGATCGCGACGAATTGATAACCTTCTTCTTTTTGGAAGTCGGTAAAAAATATCATGACGATATCTGCCTCGTAGTGCGTACTCCTTCACAATATGTGGTTGTATGTATACTCGCCAAATCGAGCACCGAGTTAAAGCATTCGAATGAGACTCATCCATATCATACATTTTCGAAGCCATTTCAAACATTTTGGATACACCTGAAACTTTTTGTGGAAAAACTTAAGTCTCAGTTACAAATTAAGGCGTAGAGGTAGAGGTGCCATGGCTAAGATATATTTCCAAATAATGCATCCTCTATAAACTACATATAGTTCACAAACAATCAGAAAGCAAAGTTCCTTTTTGTCTTTTACTTACTGATTATCAAAACTCTAAGGCAGTTTTAGCATATCTACCAAACTTCAAATTTTATTTAGTGTTTACTCCTAAAAAGAATTTTAGTCTTTTATCAATTTTATTGTATGTAATGCGATTTCCTACAACTATTTTTTATCATAGAACGGGATGTTTTATTTGAATAGGAAACGTTATTCCGAGCCCTATGTTAAGTATGCTGACACTAGAATGATATAATTAGAACATATTTATATTTTATTAATAATTTTTATTACTAATTTTAAGTCTTCTTACTTTATGTTCAAATAAAACAATTAAAATATTACGAAATCATTTATAATTTTCATTTAATTATCAATTTTGAAAATGCTGTTTCCTTCACTTTAATTTCAAGGACAAAACAGATCCGACAGAAGAACAGAGTTCTTTGTTCTCCTGTCGGGTCTGTCAGTCCAGTTTTTTGTACGGAAAAAACGATTCGTTTAGTGACTCTACGTTAAAAAAATGGTATTTCTGGACTGAAGGATCCGACAGTAAAGTAAAATAAAGTCAGTCCTACCTACTGTAGTGGCGTGTGTACGACATATTATATGGCGTTTTGTGAACCATATATTTCCTTTGGCTGGATTGGTTCTAAGGGCCCAAGGATTGAATTAAGAAGTAGAGCCACCAAGAGCTTCTTGAGGATCTTGGCTTTTGCTTGAAAATACAATCTTCATAGATGCATTGGTTAAGCGACTTCGTCAAGTTTTGTATCATATTCGTATGACTTAAGGATGCTAAATTCATATTTGACATCACAGATAATAAAAAAAAACACATAAAAATGAAAAGAAATGCTTGATTACATAGTGATTACAGAAATTTTTTTTTTTTTTAATTTATTGCACTTAAATCATAAGATTATAGTACAAAAAGGTACAACTTAATGCTAAGCATTGTCTACCAGTTCACCTTTGGGACGTAGCAGAAAAAATGGGTGCAAATTTAATTAGATAAGTATATCGAAAGTAATTAATTAAGATGTATTTAATTACATAAACTATACACAACATATATATACATATTTAAATATAATACTATATAAATATAAATATTTAAAAGTTAAGTAATAAATGCATATTATAAACTTACATGTATATAAATACGTATAATAAACATACTTAAACTATTATTGCAGCATTGCTTTCTCGCGATAGTGTCGAATTACAAGCATCTTGAAGTGATCCCTTTTTTGAGCTCTCATAATGTCATCGGGCAGGGCATTCCAAAGACGTACAGCCGTGACAGCAAAAGAATTAGAAAGAAATCCAGTACGGTGAGAAGGAATAGATAGGGTTAATTTTCCAGAAGAGCGCAGAACCCTGTCGTGAGATGAGCATAAAAGCTGAAAATGGGATGTTAAATAGTCAGGGGCAAAGGGATTGTATAATATACTATGGAGCTGACATAAAATATGAAGGTTTCTGCGCTGTCGAATTGTAAGCCATTTAAGCTCAGAACGATAAGATGAGACATGGTCATATTTGCGGAGGCAAAAAATGAACCTTATACAATTGTTTAGAAGGCGGTCTAGTTTATTAAGATGTGCTTCGGTTATGTCCAGATAACACACATCTGCATAGTCGATGATAGGAAGAATGAGAGACTGGACCAGCATAAGTTTGGTTTTTAAGGGAAGAAAATTTTTAAGAAGGTTTAGATGATGCATTGAAGCATACACCTTGCGACTAACCTCAGTAATTTGTGTATCCCAGTTCAACTGACTGTCAATATAAATACCTAGGTCTTTAACGGAATTAGAGAAAGGAACATTATCGCCATCATATTCAACATGAGCCATCGAACTAAAATCCAACTTTAGAAGTTGTCGCGAGCTCCCTAAAATAATTGCCTTACATTTTGTAGGGTTGACAGCAACGCCATAGCTTACAGACCATTCTTTTATGCGCTCAAGATTAGAATTAAGTGAAGCAATGGCATCGTTTATGTGATCAACATCAGTTTGTATATAAAGCTGCAAGTCATCGGCATAAAAATGATAGGAGCAACTGAGAAGACTGGAAAGAGTATTGATAAAAATAGAAAATAGAATAGGTGAAAGTATGCCGCCTTGTGGGACACCAGCAGTCACATCCATGCAATCAGAGTCTGATTGTTCAGAACGAACACACTGTCGGCGTCCACGAAGATATGACGAGAACCAGTTAATCACTGAGGGTGATATATTCATATATGATAAGACAGCTAAAAGTATATCCGTATCAACGGTGTTGAAGGCATTAGAGAAGTCTATCAATACCAGAACAGTGACCTTAGTATTTTCCATGCCCATTCTAATGTCCTCAGTTATTTTGAGTAAGGCTGTGGTCGTACTGTGGCCTTGTCGAAAACCAGATTGATGAGAATTAATAAGAAGATATTTGTGCATGAAGTCCGAAAGTTGTTTGTGAACAGGGGCCTCTAGGATTTTTGAAAGAAAGGGAAGAATAGAAATTGGACGAATGTCATTTAGACACTTAGGTACTGAAACTTTAGGCAACGGACGCACAAAAGCATTACGCCAGGTAGAATGAAAAACGTGCTGGGATAAGCTAGAGTTGACGATATGAGTAACAACTGGTAAAGCATAGCTCAGTATATGCATAATCATAACTCGGCTTATGTTATCAGGCCCAACTGCATTAGAATGAATAGACTTAATTACTTTTAAAACATAATCCTCAGAAACTGGTTCAAAATCGAAACAATTGTTAGCATCAGGAATAGGTAAGGCAGATATAAATGAGACTGTATGGGTTTTAATGTTGACATCCATAGAAGCAACTGATGTGAAATGTTGATTTAATTCATTGAGACTGAAAGGAAGATCAGAGGCAACAGTCTGCGCTTTACCTATACCAACAGAGTTTAGAAATTTCCATATATTGGATGACGAAGAGTTTTCCAAGTTGTCGATAAAGTATTGGCGTTTAGCGTTCCGACACATCTGATTACACCGATTTCTTGCAGCCTTATACACATCCCAGTTGTCACTACACCGATCTTTTTTATATTTGCGGAAGGCACGATCACGCTTTCTCATGGCCATTCGCACACCTTCAGTGATCCAAGGCGCAGGTGGATGCCTTTTTTTAATTTTACGAACCGGTGCATGGGTGTCATACAGTGACAATATAATTTTATTAAAATTAAAGACTTTTTCGTCTACTGATGTAGCACCATAGACGGGCATCCAGTCTATTTTACTTGCATCCTTTTGTAATCCTGCAACGTCCATTCGTGCAAAGCTGTGAATATCTTTAACTCTGGGCTTATTTTAAGGGGACTTCAGTTTATAAGAGGCAAAGATAAGATCATGGTGTGAAAAACCAGGGGCAGGATATTGACCATGGCTGGCTATAAGGTTATCCGAAGAAGTGAATATCAAGTCAATTAATGTGTCACCATATTTTGTATGATGAGTCGGCCCAGAAGGGAGAATAGAGAGATTGACAGACTTGACAATATCCAGAAGCTTAGACGAACGAGTATCGTTTTTTAACAAACAAGTATTTATATCACCCATTATAATCTGATGTGAGTAATCTGCACAAACCAACTCAAGAGCAGTTTCGAGGTCAGAGAAATAGTTTACTTCAGGGGGGCAGTACAATACACCAATAAGCACTTTTACAGTGTTTACTATAATTTCTAAAAATATATATTCAGCGGAAGCTGTGTATTGAGATGGTGATTGTGCTAGTATTTTGTATGGTATAGAGCATCGTAAATAGATAGCTAATTGTGCATAGTGCCCTGGAATACTTTGAGCATTTATATGACATATATTAAGGTTTTTAGCAAATCCAACAAATGTATTGCAGATAGTAGTACCAAGTGTTTCGTCAAAGGAAGAACAAGATTCAAAGCTATCTTCGTTGCTTGAAGATTCAGAAGCCGATAAGTATAATTCAATATCAGAATCATTTTGCTGCTGCATATTCATGAATAAATATAAATATATATATATATATATATTTAAATTAATAATATAATAAATTAACGAAACCAATATTTAATATAATCTATATATAGGTACCTATTCAAATCTCCACGTCCTGCCAGCTAAATTTAATTTTAGTTGAGATTATATACAACAAGATACAAGTTAATCAAAACGGAACGCAGTGGTAGTATCAAAGTATTGACAGTGACAGTGACAGCTAACCTAGTGAATAATAAGTTTCTTTTAAAAGAGTGAAGTTGATGAAAACTAAACAAATGTGGGTTATGCAAGATTGCAAACACTATACTTAAGTTGGTTTGTAATTAAGTAGGTACGCAAAGTATAAAAATTAATAAACTACCGACTGGTGTAACAAAATAATATCACAAAAGTTAATACTACATAATAGATGATTACATTGATTACACTTCCGAAACATCATGAAACTATATCAATTTTGCCTTCCTACTGGCTGCTATTACTTGGGCCTGCTTCCTCGTCATCTTTCTCTCAGCCAAAGGGACAGCCGCAGCCACGGAAGACACGACCTGCTTAGTATCACTGGATCTGATGGCAGCGACGGGGTGCTGTCTGATCAGTGTTGAAAGCTCCGCTTTCGTCGACAATTTGACCCTCTCGCCTGTGGGAAGATTGATGTTGATGACACTGTCCATGGTCCAGCATCGTGTCATGCCAAAATGTGAACGCGCCTCGCTAAACACAGCCTGCCGCATGCGGGTCAGAAACTCAAAAAGGGTGTTTGGCGATCCCTTCAGCATCGACTTTTTTTGCCAGACGGCATTCCTCTTCTGGTGTTATAAAAAGCGAACCAGCACCGGTCTAGACCACTCACCTCGCTGTCCTAGTCGATGGCAAACTTGAATGTCCTGAACTCCTGTCTCCACATGCAGCTTGCTACTGAAAGCTCTGCAATAGTTTCAGCAAGCCTTTCGCCATCAGTTTCTTTAATGTCGCTTACCAATAGGACCTTCCTACGGCTCTGCATATCCATAGTATCAATGGACTGGGTCAACAGTGCAATTTGGTGCTGACAGAGCTGAAGGATCTTAAATACCAGCTCTTTAAAAGAAACATAGTCCTGTTGTAATTTTTGCACTGACAATTCTGGATCGGGCCCACCAGCTGATGAAGACAAACGAGACTCAAATTCAGCCATCCTCTTTTCAATGGAGTCTTCCAATGACCTCTGAGTGTTCAGCACGTCTTGCAATTGTGGCTGTTCCATAGTGTAGTGGATTCTTGACGAAATAAGTGTGTATAAGATGGTAAAAGTGTCCTGTACTTAATGGTGCAATGCTGGCAGGTGGGTGTACTTTTCAATTTATATCATAATTAATTGTTTTATTTATTAACTTTGCCGAACCTAGATTTGGATTAATTTAAGTGAAAAATTTGGAATATTAAATCAGTAGATTAATTTTTACAATTAAATAAATTACGAGCTGTTAAGGTTATGTGTTTACTTTACACCTACCCCCTGTATACTTTAGAATACACAAATTGAAATATATGAAAAAGAAAATATCATGAAAGAGCAGTATAATACTTTTTTGTATATTTTAATAATAAAGAAGAATAAATTCTTTTCAGGTTGATTAAAAATAAAACTTTTAACATTTAAAAAATAAAATTGACTCTTTTATATTTATATTAGACTATTGATTTAAAACATTGAAAAAAAAATATGGTGTATTCTTAACACTAGAGAATTTATGACCGTTAGAATAAAATCTTAAAGTTAATATTACCACTCGTATGGTAATATTAACTTAGGTAACTT
The DNA here is from genome assembly GCA_943193695.1 of Acrobasis suavella. Classification (NCBI taxonomy): domain Eukaryota; kingdom Metazoa; phylum Arthropoda; class Insecta; order Lepidoptera; family Pyralidae; genus Acrobasis; species Acrobasis suavella. Next base: position 15,086,404 of record OW971929.1, read on the forward strand.
AGGTAGTTAGGCAATTGTTCATCACCAAAATTTTTTCGAACTTTTGTACTCAGTGTAAACTAAAAAAATAAAATAATCAATGGCGTCAAAATATTTTAAAGTTGACCAAAATTTTTTACCCATCACCATCCACATTTTATATACGTTTATTGCATACAAATTGACAGCCTATATCACCCGGACAGCAGTGTGGGGCGTAATTAATTGCTTTTTTAATTTAATTACAATTTCAACAACTTATAATTCAAATAACATGTAGTTTCGAATTTTTGTAATTGGAATTACATCAGCATTTATGTTGTTAAGTAATAATAATTCGTAATTTTAATTACTCAATAACATTTTTAAAGTATTATGGATAAAGATGGGATTCTTTAATAAACCTCGCTAATTAGATAGGCATGATCTCAGTCTAAAGTTGTTTATTAGTAAAGCTGCATTACTTTTGTTTGTACTTATATTATAGTAGAATATCTATAATATAAGTACAAACATATATAGATTCATATAGTATATCTATACGATATCATATGTATACGAAAACTAAACAAGATTCTCCAGCAATAAACGAAAGCTCAGTTTACATATTGACAAGTGACAATTGCAAGTGATAAGTAGCCAGTAAACATTGACAAGTAGATTCACACGTCATGCCAATAACAGATTCTCATTTTTTTACAGAAAAAAGTTAAAATCAATATATACTTACAACAGATTTGCTAACAAATCAATTAATAGTTTTGATAAATATATTAACGGTTATAATCATAATCCTGATCCACATGTAATTGAGTAATTGCTTATAACTAATTAAGTAATTGCTAACTACTAAATTGTTATTACATTATTGTAATTAGCAATACCTTCCAAGTTGTTTTTTACTGTAATTTGTAATTAGTATCTAATTAATTACAATTTTGCCCAACACTGCCGGACAGTAATGATGAATCGATTGACATCTCATATGTCAAAATTGACAACATTTCAAAAATTTTATATTCATATCCTTTCTTTTTTCCTAGAACTTTAAAAAAAAGAACGTACATATTTATTCTTTTTCATTTCTTTTCATTAGGTATATCTCTTAAAATTAAATTGTTTAAAATCTCTTCATTCTAAAAGAGCGTAAGTACAAGAGTTAGGATGTAACGAGTTTACATCTTTGCCATACTTCATAATTAAAAAATAAAACTTTTACTGACGTCTATAAAGTTGTGTTTTGTAGCAGTAAGATATCAATATCGATAGTACTTTTATCTAAATATTAACTAATAAAAACTTACGTACTGTAAAATAGGGTTAGTTTGATTAATTTAAAAATTCAAACGTTTCTATCTCAGCTATTTTTGGCATAAAAAATACTATATTGACGACTTGGTATGTGGAAAACAAATGGCATAAAAAATTACGCTTGTTAATATTCGACAAAAAAATGTGCCCTATCAACTCTTTGAAATGGGGTTTTTGGATAACCCACGTTTTCGGATTCTCATAGTCGTCCCTTACAGGAATCTAGGACACAAAGAAAAAAATGTTTTACTTTTTAAGTTACAGCGCTTTAAAGTTAATTGGGGTGAATTTGACTGAAAATAAAAACAAGGGCTCCGGCGTACACGCGTTGTGGAAAGATGGCGTACATACCAGGATTGCTATTTCAAAAATATAAATAAATATGCGTTCAAAAATTTGGAAATTTTATTAAAAAACAAAAAAAGCCATCATAAATGTCACTTTGTGTTTTGAAAATAGCCCCATTTTAGGGTAGCATTACTAATTTTTTTAATAGTTTTTATGACCTTGATGTCAATATTATTTTTATTTAACCTGAAATATCAATCATATAAAGGAAATATTATCATTACGTCACCAAAATATGTAAACATTTGAATACATGTGTATTTTTCCTATCCTAAGTCTACTATACTGAAAGAACTATCGATATTAGATGGTCTTCCTATCGAACTGATACTTCTATAAAACAACTCTACTATTATCTCTCACTCGTGATGTGAGTTGTCAGATTGACGCACGCGTCCATTGACAGCTGACAGCTTGTACATTATTTTTTCACTTTTAGATGTTCAAGCAAAGGCGTAACCTGTTAAATGCCTATATCCTTGTATTTTGAGTTTATTTGTATTTATCACCAAAAATATTTTACGTGTTCAGAATCACCAAATTTCGAAATGATTTTCGAATTTTCATACCTTTTTGAAAATGAAATGTCAATTGAATAAGCGATGCAGATGCTATGGTGGAACAGACATAAATACCCACATACATACATTGATTGCTTAAATCATTACCCTTCCTCTTGGCTTTGCTGTAGTCAAGTCAAAAAAGAATAAAAATATTATTTAAGTGGCGCTCCCATACAACAAACGTGATTTTTTTAATACATAATGGTACGGGACCCTTTTTGTTATTTAATTTTTAAAAGATACGGGTATGCATTTGCAAGATATCGAAATTTTCTTTATTAAAATGGTGGTTATCGTTATTAGGCTGTATCATCCATTTTAACCGACTTAAAAAAAAGGGAAGGTTATCAATTCGTCGCGAACTTTTATGATTTTTTTGTTATGTATGTTCAGTGTTCATCGATTATTCGAAGACGCCTGGACCGATTTGGAAAATCCTTTTTTGTTTGAAATGGTATTCTTGTAAGATGGTCCCATAGAAACTTATCAAAATAGGTTTTTAGTTTTGAAAAATGATATCGTATTCGTTTGTGGTTTTGATGCCTTGATAATTTGGTTTATGCGTCTTTGAAACAAAAAAACATCAAAATTACTGGTAGGAAACGCTGAGAAAAAAAAAATTATAGCCCAAAAACTTCGTCGAACTGATTTTTTCTAAAATAAATTAACGTGTGTATTTCTCTAAACCTATTAACTTTTTGTTAAAGCAATAGGGGGTGAAAACTAACTGTTTCGGCCACATGTTACACCTCGCAACGGATGTAGATGACTTACTATTACCAGTAATCCTGTATGTATTGCTTTCGGCCTAAATCATCTGGGAAATACCGTGCTGTTGTCCTAATTGAGAATTAATCATCTCTTCCATTGGAGTTTACTCATTCTTACGTGAATAACTTCAGTCGGTCAATGTCATCGATAAGCTGCGTTGAGTCTTGCTTGGTTTTAAAGGCTTATTGAATTGAATAGTTAAGAATATAATTTATTAAATAAATTTTGATAATGTTTTGGCTAATGAAATTGCCAGTTCACGCTTAAGGGCATAAATAAATGATAAAACGAAGACACCGGTGAAGCGGAATTAGAATGAAGTGCGCGCCGCGACTCGCCGCGGCCGTGCGCCACGTCATTGCCGTGACCCACTGACACAGATCCGCGGGGCCGCCTGCACCGATATCTGCACGCGTCGCGCTCTTCCTCTACTGCCCCTTTACTGTTTTATTATATATTTTTTTGTTGTTTTTAGTCTTTTTATTTTTAAACCAAGCATAGTATGAATTTATAGTTTTCGAGCAATTACTCTTATAAAATGGATTTAATGATTTGATTATTAATAAGTCACGTCTTTATCATCTCAAAAATATAATTAGTTATATACGTATAAGTATGAATAATAGTTTCCATTACAATAATAATTATAACCGAAATACTGTTATGTAATAAACGACCTCGTTATCTAAATTGTGCACTTGACACGAATACTGCTCCATTTCACTTTCATGTTGGCATATACACTACGTCACTGCACTGTACGGCTCACAGTTTCGTTGTCTGTCATACATTATTGACATACAGGTACCTTGTTAATGATTATGTATAGGTATCCCTTTGGAATGAATTTATTGAGAGTATATTTATCGATTGGCGATGAGGCTTAGGTAGTCTTCGATTCTCATTTATAAGGATAATTACAAAATGTTGAAGATTTACTTGATTTCTCAATAAATTTTAGAGACTCATTACATATTTTATCAAATTAATGTTGTGTTTTACGTTTATACTTACAATCCTCGGCACGTAAGTTGAACCAAAAAAGCGGTCGTCGGTATAGTTGGAGGCAAAAATGCTAATAATCTTCGTGGTTGCCCGCGAAATTTAAAAATCCCCATGCAATTATCAAAATAAAGCTTTAATTTAACGAAATAGAAGTAACTTATTTGGCCAATCATTTGATTGCATAACAAGATATACGTTTAAAAAAATTATATCCGACTACGGGAGGCATATACGGCTAACAATGTATATATTTTTGAAATGTACTTATCAAGACCTTTCATTTGATACCCCACTCGAAAACCTAAAACCAAAAAAAATTACTCTCACTTTTTTGTATGTATTTTCGTTATACATATACATTTTTTGCATACAAGTTGTAGCCTACATATGTCACCCAGACAATAATGACGAATCGATTGACATATCATTTGTAGAAATTGGACAAGCGATTCGGTTGCTGCGGTGGAACAGACATTCATACCCACATACATACATATATACATAGATTGCTAAATTCATTACCTTTCCTGATGGCTTTGCCGTAGTCGGGTAAAAATAAGGTGTACATCACCATCACTCATTTCAAAGTTGGTTGTGTATGAGGCATGTTTTCTTTCAACAAACAGCACAACTTACAAAACTTTAATTTTAGATAAAGACTGCGCGCGACTGTACTCTAAGACAAGGGGGGCGTGAGAGCAAAGGGAGAGGCAGTTACAATGTGACACAAATAAGTTGAACAAAAATGGCGGACTTCAAAACATAAATAAATAAATAACAAAACATTTTTTTAATATATTTTCGAATTTATGTATTTCACAGAATTTTATCTATATATATAAAAGCGAAAATCACTCACTCACTCATCACGAAATCTCGAAAACTACTTAGCCAATGAAGATGAAATTTGGCAGGAAGGTAGATTCTGACTAGGAGACGTCCGCTAAGAAAGGATTTTTGGAAATTCAATCCCTAGGGGGTGAAATAGGGGTTGCCAGTTTGTATGGAACTTCGTAATTTTTAAAGTGAGACACGTGAAACTTTTAATTTATTTTAATAGTTCGTAGAACATAAAAATGCATTTATTAGATTTTGAAGATTACATCCCTGTAGGGGTGAAATAGGGGTTGGAAGTTTATATGAATCTTCGTCATTTTTGAAACGAGAAACATGACATTTTTGAAATTAGTGGTCAATAAAAAAAAATAATACAGAAATTAGATTCTAAAAATTGCATCCCTGGGCAATTTTTAGAATCTAATTTAATTAAAACTGGCATTAGGGTTGCGAATTTATATTATTATGAAACTTCGTAATTTTTTTGAGTGAGACAAAAAAATTGAGACAAATAGATCATTTGTTCTCTAGCAAATGACGGGAACGGGAACCGGAACGTGAACGTAAACGGGAACGGGATATTATAATATAATATACTTTATAACGTAAAAAACCAATTAAAGATCCTATTAGAACCATTTTCGACTTCTACGCGGACGAAGTCGCGGGTTACAGCTAGTTTAACATAAAAAATAATACACCTTAAATCATTCATTTGCATTTGAACGGAACATCAGATTATTAAAAAAGAATAAACATGTTCGCGGATTATGGGTCGCCTTAGATGCCGTCCCGGCCGCCATATCTTAAAGGGCTTCCTAAATTTTTCGGGCTCCAGTGCTGCTCCCATTTGAAATAAATTATTTGAAGGAGATATAATTTAAAATTTTGTCTTGATCAGATCCTAGATAACCCTTCACACTATTTTATGAACTACTGAAGTTTAAAGTGAGAACGTGGAGGTTTTCTACGCACATTAGCGAAAAACGGCCACTTTTGGCTAATGTGCGTCCGATCAAAACAAAATTTAATATGATATCTTCATTTCCTTTCAAATGATTTACTTCAAATGGGGGCAGCACTGGACCTCGAAAAATTCAGGTAGCCTATACTTATAAGTACTATAGTTTCTGTCATCAAATCATGTGTTACAAGTGAGACTTAAAATCATGTCAAAAAATTTAAATTAATGAAGATTATGACTACAGTTCAATTCAATTCAAATATATCTTTATTATCATAGGATATTTATAATATCTCTTAATAATCGTCACTTTGTTTTATTGCACAATAATTGTTGACGTCAAAAAGTTACTTAGAACTAAGTTTACTGCCGCCTCCAAAGCGCTAGTGCAGAAGAAGCGGTAACAAACTGCACTGCAGCATTTTCTCCAAGAACGTCAACTCACAATGAAATTAATATTTATAGTTGATATGTGGACAGAGTACACATTGTTTGTTGTCATAATTTAAATTAATTTTTTTAATGTCGAAATTTTGAAATAATGTCAAATGAAGTTGTAAATTCAGTATGTACTTAATGTACCAGATTATGACCATTTCTGAGTATACAAACCTTTAAGTGGCAGTTTATTATAAAAAAGTATACCGTTCCCCATAAACGTTTTACTAACTGTTTTGAGCCTATAATACGGGGCAACTAAGTCACTCTTATTGCGTAAGTTTCTGACGGTAAAATCGCTTACTTTATTGTATGAGGAAATATTTTTCCTTACATACAGTATATTTTCAAATATATACTGTGATGGTAAGGTTAGTATACCTATTACCTTGAATAATTCTCTGAGTGAGTCTCTAGATCCTAAGCCGTAGATAGCTCGAATTGCCCTTTTTTGTAAAATGAAAATAGTCTGAATATCGGCTGCACTCCCCCATAGCAGTATGCCGTATGACATTAAACTATGAAAGTAACTAAAGTACACTAGTCTAGCAGTTGCTACATCTGTCAATTGTCTTATTCTCCTAACAGCATAAGCCGCAGAGCTAAGCTTATTTGAAAGTTTTGATATATGAGCGCCCCACTGAAGTTTCGAGTCGATCGTAATTCCTAAGAAGGTAGTACTTTCAACAAGATCGAGTTTTTCGCCATCTATCAGTATGTCGACGCAAGCTTGCCTCACATTGGGAAGAGAAAATCGAATGCATTGGGTCTTTTTCGCATTTAACATGAGGTTATTGGCAGTAAACCAATCAGAAATGGAAGACAAGGTGCTGTTCACCGCGCTAGCATCTGTGCTATGACGGTCAATTTTGAATATTAGCGAGGAGTCATCAGCAAACAACACTATGCCTGCCTGTTTCTCAACCATGTAAGGCAAGTCATTTACATAAACTAAGAAAAGGAAAGGTCCTAGAATAGAACCTTGTGGTACGCCGATTTTAAAATTAGATCCGTGCGATTTTATGCCGTTTAAATCAACAGTCTGAAGCCTATCTGTTAAATAAGATTCTATTAATTTAATTGAATTTTCATCAAAACCATATTGACTAAATTTAAGCAAAAGTGTCGGATGATCTACGCAATCAAATGCTTTAGAGAGATCGCAAAAGGATCCAATCCCATCATTTTTGCTCTCCCATGCGTCGTAAATATGAGTGATGAGTGCCACTCCCGCATCGGTGGTTGATTTTCCGCCAGTAAAGCCGAACTGTTGGCTATGGAATAGGTTGTAGGTCTTAAAGTGAAGTAGCATTTGATTGAGCATTATCTTTTCGAACACCTTACTCAAAACTGGCAAGATAGATATAGGTCTGTAGTTGCCAGGGTCTGTTTTTTCTCCTTTTTTGAATAAGGGGATTAGTTTACTACATTTCATTAGGTTAGGAAATATGCCTTCATCAATACATTCATTAAATATAAAAGCTAAATCACAAGCTATGACATTTATAATATGGCTTACTACAGCAACCGACAAGCCCCAATGATCTTCCGATTTTTTTAAATTTAACATTTTAAATGCTTCTACTATATCACTAGGGCCAACATGCTTAAATTTTTTAGAATCACAAGGCCTAACATTATTCTTAAGCAAGGCTTCAGCACGTTGGGGGTTAGAATCCACATTGGAAGTAAGTTCCATGGGTATATTAGTAAAAAAATTATCAAAAATATTAACAATTTCTTCAGGTTTAGTAATAATCTTACCGCTAGCTTTGATTTGACAGATATTTTCTTTTGCTTTATTTCTACCAGTTTCTTTATTAATAACATTCCAAGTTTCTTTTATTTTGTTAGGGGCATTATTTATTTTTTTACTAATACGATTGGCCTTGGCTTGTCTACAAACTTTTTTTAATTTTTTTGAAAAATTTTTAACATATTCTACAAAGGAAGGATTAAAATTAAATTGTTTTTGGGCATGAATCATTATGTCAATCTATACATACATATTTTCAACTGTTTCCCATGGGGGTAAGCAGACTATAGATTTCCACTTGCTACGATCCTTGCAAACCTATTTTGCTTCGTCAACACTCATTACTCTTTTTATACATGCTCTCCGGTTATAGGTCAATCTATGGTTATGACAAAAACAATTCGCTTGTCAAGTAATTTTAAGAAAGATCTAATTCGCAAACCTTTTCGAGGAATAGCCTCTAGGAGAAGCTTTCTCTAATCAGATTTTAAAATAAGGTCTTACTTATTTAGATATTTGCAAAAATCCAAATGACCTTCATTTTCAAGCAACGTCAACTTATTTGAGGAAGTGAAGTCACGATGAAGATTGGCAATTTCCGCTTTCAGTACTGTACTGTCTAACGAAGTAGATATAATTCCATGGTACTGTCACTGTCACTGTCATCTCTCTTCAACAATATATGTCAAACGACTACAACCAACATAACAAAAATAATTTAAAAAGGTGACATTGACAGATGACCGGTGTCATTATGTTTTTTTTTTGTGCAAATTGCTGAGTGTCGTCACTTCCGGTGCAAAGTTTAAAATTATATAAAAAAATCATAGAAGGTAATTTGAATAAAACACTTGGAATTGTTTTATTCAAATTACCTTCTTAAAATGGTCTATATTTTCTATTAAAACCATCTACAAAATTTTACATTATTTAGTTGACAAGCCAATTATGATTTTGTCATTACGACAAACAGTATAATGAAACTACAAATTCGTTTAGGCGTGGTCCGTCACGCACTTGGCCAGTTATTTAAACAAAAAGGGATTTTTATATACTTGATATAAATACCTACTTACGTTGAATTTCTTAATATTTACTTTAAATGGGACTATATTCCAATCAAAAATGAATATTTCTTATTTGAAAATACCTACAATGCGACACAAATAAGTTGAACAAAAAAGGCGGACTTCAGCGGGAATCCGCCATTTTTGTTTAACTTATTTGGGTCGCAGTAGTTATTTAATTAGATAATCATTAAAATCCATCTAAATTTCATATAAATCAGTCTAGTCCTTATTGAGTAAATTGTGTAACTAACCCGACTTTGTTTTATTTATATAGATTTAATTATATTTAAGTTTTTATTATTATAGAATTTAAAATTATGGATTTTAATAATTATGCTAAATATTGTTATATATAAAAGCGAAAATGACTCACTCACTCATCACGAAATCTCGGAAACTACTTAGCCAATGAAGATGAAGTTTGGTAGGAAGATGGATTGTGACATAATTTATACGTTGTAACAAAATTAATAACAAAAAAAAAAACCTAATAAAATCATTTTCGACTTCTACGCAGAAGAAGTCTCGAGTTAAAGCTATTATTGTTATATATTTTTTCTACTCCCGTACTGCTATTTGTCTTTTAAATGGTCCCGAACACTAATATAATAATAACATTGATATTGATTGAAAAGTCTATAACTCTATTCCTCATAATAAATAGCACATGTGTTGTTATTTCGTCAAACAGAAGATACCCTTAGCCAAAGACTTAGTTTTTTTCTCCTTTTTTTTTTCTTTATATCTATGCGCCTAACTGCCTATGTAGATTACACTTAGGTTTAGGTTTTACTTGCTCAACACTTACGAAAAAAAAAGCGCAACTACCAACTTATTGTTTTAAAAATAAATTCTTTAAAAAGCTTGCCGAAATAAATTCTTTACTGCCAACATAAGGAATACGTTTTTTTTTAATAGTCTTCAGATATAGTCACTTTAGAAAGTAAACGTCAATAAAAAAAAAAGTTTGCCACAGATATCTCGCCTAGTACCTTGCCAAACATATGTCAAACATTTTCATAATCTTATTTTTATATTTTATCTAGTAAATATAGTCGTAGAAAAAGTATTGTAGGCAACGTTGTATAAGTACGCCAAAAAAATGCTCGGCGTCTTCTTAAATAATACATACTTAATGTTATAGAAATGAATAACATAAACATTCAAAATAGGATTATTAATATTATGCAAATCAAGAGTCTCCCTCTTGAAATAAAGAAAATGGATTAATTTCTTTATTATTAGTATTTTTTACTGATGATAATGCTTTTGTTTAGCGACAGACAAGTAGATGCCTTTTGAAATAAAAAATAGAAAAGTATATCTGTATTTATTTAACCATCGTATTAATTCGTTTGCGATAGTTGGTGGTCGCCAACATTTTTATACTAGTGACGTCTCAGCGTCGAGCGAGATCAGATCAGAGAGTATGGTTTGTAATGAGAGGCGAGTGTGGGTGTGACTGGATCAGCAATACTGCTCGCGTTCAGTCAGTCAGCCAGCTCCGCTTCCACGGTCCACAGTGCCGTCGTCGCTGTCGCCGCCGCCGACGATGTGCGTCGTGTCGCGCCGCGCCGCCGTGTTGATTACTTGTGAAGTAGTGAACGAAAAGGATGTATATATATGTACGTCTCGTCTTTCAGTTGACTTTCATCGTCGTTTTGTAGCGAACGTTTCGCACGGATATCGATAGGAAATTGCACTATCGCTACGTACGTACTACGTAATATACTTGATGAATGTTTTTGTTCATGTCTTTACATTACTTACAAAACGTAATACCTCTGAATTTATTGGAAGTTTTTGATATTTGACACATTTGGACCCAAAGTGATATCTAGAAAAAATAGCGTCGCGGAGACTGTGGCGCAATGCAGTGTATGTTTGGATGTGGATTTATACTGTGCTTTACTACGGTAATTGGAGAGGTTTGTCTCACGGAAAACATCAGTGACCGTGTGTGGAGTGTTTCGTAGTCATGCTGCCAATGGTGCAGCCAGAACCCGTGATCTTCAACTGCGGAGGCCATTCTGCTGATGGAGCCGCGGCACCGTCGATCACGTTGCCCCCATCGCTAACATCAGATTCTGACGTAGACGAATTAGTAGACATCTTTTTCGATGTTGATGTTGCTGTAAACACTCTTTCAAGGTAATTAAAAAATGCAAGAAGAAAAATATACATGTATATGTGCTATGATATTGGCAATAATGCAAGTCGTATTAAAGGTAACCTACTACATAAATCGGTGTAGGCGTTGATTGCATAGGTACTGGACATGTGGCACACATGTCCAATACCTATGCAATCAACTTATAACTTTGGCAAAAACAACATAAATGTCACAAAACACTAAGACCCAGAGCGATTGCGGGTCAGTATATGCAGATAAAATTAATTATTATGAAGATAAGAATATGACTAAGTTATCATAAACATAATTGTACTTAATCCATTTGTAGGTATCTACCAAAACAAGTTCGTAACATAGGTTCTTCGTATTTGTAATGAATCAATTACGTACATAATTGACTAAAAAGGCATTAACATCACTCATATTTTTTACCTCCCTTATATAATAATATAACCCAAAAACATCTAACGAATTGACATATTTATTATAGGGGCAATATTTATTTTTAAATCTTCTCATCTCCGCGCATTCGCCACGGCACCTTTAGCTGTGCTCTTTAGGGGTTCAGGTTGGGCTTTTCGGTTTTTTCTTTTCCAAACATAATTGGATGTCAATGGTCACCCAAGGATGTCGAAGACTGCAAAGTGGAGAAGAAAAGACCCTAAGGATAGTTTTATATCGAGCGCCTGCCTGACATTAACCCTTTTTGGGAATGTCGTCTCTTACGATCTCTCAATAAGAGATGAAGTGCTCCTATTTTACGAAGGTGTAATTTTGCATTCAACAATATGTTATGTCTGTATGGTTTGTTGTAAATACCTACGTCTCTCTAATTAAAAGATTAAAATGTTGAATAATTATATATTTGTTTTTATTTCTATGTATTTTTTTGCAAAAAAGCAAAACCAGCTGTAAACTTTGGGTTTGCCCATTTTGTGCTTTCAATGATGACAAAATGCATTTTTACTCCATATTGAGTTATATGACTCGTGTGAGTCACCTCAGTCACGTTAATACCACGGTCGATGTAATTCTACCGAAACGGGGTGCATGTTGTTTGATATAATAACATTTGTGCATTTGACATATTTACATTTAATCTTAATTTTACATATAACTGAAATATAAATTTAATGAATATTGTAAATCATAAAACCAATTTTTATAACGTTAATATAAACTAAATGTATACCTAATATGTTATACAACGTATGCAGTATATATATACGTCAAAAGTAACTATTCGTAAAGTGTACTGTTTAAAAGATATCAGAAATATATCAATTAAAACGTTTACCTATATTTAAAATTGTTTCGAAGATATATGTATAAATGAAAAATATATCGTTTATAAGTATAGACAGGCAGGTAGGTACTTCTAAAATAATTCAAATTCGCTCAAGGTACCTATATAATGAGTTGGAAGAATTGGTTACGCATGTATGGTTAGGTTATTGGTTTGCAATGCAGTGAGAAGTGGTGACCATAACAGTAAGCGAGCGAGCGACAGAGCTTGTGACAAAAGTGACTGGCTATAAAAAGCCAACATTGTGACAGTCAGTATGTTAGGTTTCCGGTTTATCAAAGTAATCTTAGTTTAAATTTACAAACATACAGCCTATCAAAGTTTTAGATTGGAGGCGTTTAATGTCACCGTCTATTGAAAATCATACTAGATTCTAAAGTCATCCAAAATTAAAAGCGCTGTATCTTCTTAATGTTTTGCATATGATCTGAGAAAAGAAAAAATAGGTAGGTATACAATATTTTTTAAGTAATAAACAAATATATCCACATTTATATTATTTCCTAAAATTATGTAATTTTTTAGGTGGCTGTATCTCTTATATTAAAAAAAAATCATAAGGTTTCCTTACCTCCGGACGGTACGTTTTAAAAATGTATTTTTAGTATTTGTATTATAATAATAATTATTATAAATCATTTATAGCGGCCACAGTAATGCGAAATCGGTAAAAAAAATCAATTATGTAGTTCGAGTTAAAAACGTTAAAAGCAAACACGTTTCTTGTCTAATGATGACCCCTTTCAATTATTAAATTAATCTTATTTTTAGTATTTGTTGTTATAGCGGCCAAATTTATACATAATCGATGGAAATTAATAGGATCCCGTTTGCACCCTTTGGGAACGGAACCCTAAAAATTAGAAAAACATTGAATCTTTGTATATAACATTATTAAAGTTGATCAAATGCGATTGATTTAAAAATTTTGTCATCATTGAAAAAAATATTATAAAATGGTTTTAATTTTAAAAAACTTATTATATTACATATATACATTATAAATAGAAATAAAAAGAGGGCTTAACGAAGTGTAATATATTTATGCCAATTATTTAAAAAAAAATGGTTTACAACGATAACAAAAGTTCGAGAAAATTTTGTTGATCAACATTGCTTAACTTATGAAAAAAATAACTCAAAGATTTGTTTCTTCAGCAATAAATTATTTTATGTGACACATATTTTTTCAGTTTTTAAATTAATAATTGATACCTTAAAACTTTCAAATTATAATTTATAACTTATAAGTTACATATAGTGAAAATTACAAACATTTGAAATTTATATGTCTATATTCTTGTATTTCTCATGTTTTACTGCATATTGACCTTAATATTTCTAGAATTTAAATTGAGAGACCTATACATGCGAAAATGATACCTAACTTGGCTTAGTATCTAAGCTTCACAGGTATTAACCTCGGAATTCGTTAAGGCTGAAAATCTACTTGCATGAAAAGTCCAGGTGGCTCTACTTTGAAAACCCATCTCGAGTACGAACACAAAGATTAAATACTGCTGAAAGAAACCTTTGCTTCAGAAAAAGCCGTGTTCTTGTCATGTACAGATGCAACTACTGGGGTACACGCGAAACAAAAAATATTCTTTCAACAACTACAAGAAAAGTATGTGAAAAATAAAACTGAAGAGAAATTACAAGTTTAATTTTTTTTGTGAAAATTAATTGTTTACATTCCCGCCTTTTTTTTTCTTTATGGGTAGGTTTTTTTAGGCCAAACAATACACACGTCACTTCTCACGCTAACTGTATAATTCCATACGGCCGTCAGGTTGGCAAACCTTTTTGTGACATGTGACACATTAGTCCCGCGATTTAAAAGAAAAATTGTATTTGCTTCAAAGTGGTCTAATTTGAAAGCTGAAAGGCTTAAGAAAGTAAAAAAATTATTAACAGTACCAAACAGGAAATAAGTTAAAAAATAATAAATGAAAAAATTAAAGTGCCTGGATTTTTTAAATGACTAATGGAAAAAAATATCGTAATATTTTTTTCCATTTTTTTATCAATAATGTTTCGTCTAATATCCGCACACTTCGTTTGATCAAGTATAAAAAATACACATTGTATAGGGGATCTAACATATTTTTTTCTTTAACATTTTATTTTACCACTTTGTCAGCATACATAATAATAAAACCCACGCAAAATTCAGCTAATACTAAATGTCTGAGCTAAGCCGCGAACTGTCAAGACGGACATACCGTTTTCCGTCTATGGACTTCGTAAAATTAAAATGTAAAGTTAAAAACACGATGAACAAAACCCCTAAAATTTATATGTCTAAGGTTGGTTGATCTTGATGATTGTCGAATTGACAGACGGACATGACTTCGGGATGGGAACATGCATAGAACATGTTAAATTAAAAAAATATGTTAAATTAAAAACGCGATATATAAAACTCCTAAAATTAAAATGCCTGAGTATACACGTAGGTTGGTTGATCTAAATTCAAAATAGTGAAAGTTCTAAGTGTCGAATAAGTATTTTTTCGAAAAACATCAATTTGATAAAATTTATTTCATGATACTTACTAATTGAACGAGCGGCGAAGCGAGCGAAGTTCTCCGAGTCTACTTGAACAATCAGGCTTTTGTATGTACATATGTGACTATGTTTATATGTCTTAACCCTTTACCTGTCACTGGGAGGAATTCCTCCCAGGTCAATTGTTTATCTATTGTTTTATTATTTGCAACAGATGAAGAGTTAATTGACCGAGTGAGTGAAGCGTCTCCGTTTCAGCTTCGGAAAAAAAATTTCGTGTAATCCGAATTCCGGATGTCCAAATTCCAGTTCTCACGTGAAATTTTGTAAAAATGTTCGTTAATCATATTGATTTTTTGGCTTATTTAGTTAATATTTTTCCTTGACCCGGTGTTGCATCTAAGGAAAGCAAAATATTTGATTTATCCACCAAATTGATAAGGGAAAATAAGAGAGTCTCTGAACACATGAATTAGCCTCAATTTTTCAGGGCCTTCAAATTTTATTGTTCTTTTTCATGTCATTGTAATATTTAACTACAGGTTTACAAGAAAGAAATTAGCGTGAAACTTTTTTTCAACTAAAAGTATCTAATGGATTTTAAGGAGGTTATGAAAGTTTTCGAAGCTTTCACCTCTGATGTGATAAATTAAAGAATTAAAGAATTTATTTGAACATTTGAAACATAGGTGCATTTAACATATTATGATCGTAAACAAACCGCTATAGTATAAAATTGTGTTGCAGATGAGTGATGATTATGTACTGATGACATAAACAAAACACGAATAGCCATTTTTTAAGGTTCCATTTTGTCGCGGACGGAATATGGAACCCTAAAAACGATGAAGAAATAACTTTCTTTTTTTTCAAGATTAAGTATAATGCATTGTTCGATATTCTTATCTATAAACTCTTTCAAAACCCTGAATTCCTAATAGTCCGTTTTTGAAGGAGTAAAAGTACGCCAATTTTAGTTTAGCAATGCCACTTGGTACGAATGTTATACACGCCCACCCAAGCCCAAAACGCCCGGGAGCCAGATTGAACTCCGCGGCAGGTGGGGAGAGGAAGTCCAAGTACAAAGCTCAGACGCTCAGAAAAAAAAACTGACGGATTTCTTTGGACTTTTGAGTCAAGTTTGGTATCGTTATCAGGTAACTAGATGATGCCCAGTTCATTCCCCATAGCAGTTTTTTTAGAGTTTCGTAGCAAAATATAACGCAATACTTAAAATAATAAAGTTTTAGTAGTAACACAATGCAAATAATCCCTTATATTTTCAGATTTTTGCATGAAACTTGGTTCACAAAAAATATTCCCCAAAAGCCTATTTAATGAGATTAAAAAACAATTAACAATAAACATACATTTATCTATTTTTCAATGTCAAATAAAATAATTATTGCATATACCTAATAGAGCCGCATATAGAACGGTTTATCTTCGAACTACTATGGAACTTTTCATTTGTACTATCTGGCTATCACGACTGGTATCTTGAATTCCTTGTAACGCCAAGAACATGAAACCTCTCGGTCGTAGAGTGCTAAAGTGGTGGAGGGGGGAGGGGGAGGCAATCAAAGATGGCGAAAAAACAGTCTGGTTTTTACGCCATAATTTGATAAGTACTGGACCGATTTACAAAATTTAAATGATTTCTTAAAGGTAATAATATGCTTCATGTTTCGTCCATATACATCTTAGATGTATTTATTACAGTTTATAAGTTATGTAAAATGAAATATTGAAGTTCACGGATTTTTATTTACAATTTCCTCAACAATTACATAATTCAATGCATTGGGACTGCCGTTTGGAGCAATTACATTTGGTACTGCAAGATTTCAAGCACCTACATCTAATCAATTCTAAGCATGCTTGAGTAGTCATAGACTTTGGGTTCAAAGTGGTACCCAAACTTCTCCTTTCTGCCAACCCCATTCAAATGGGCAAGGAATATTCAGATTTTTACCTACACACGTTTTGCTGTACTGTATCAAAACCAATTAAAAAAATCTTGGAAACAATAGGAACCGCCACAAATAGATACAGTACAACAAAGCGTGTGTGTACATTTTTACGTAATTAAAATAAAACATTTTAATTTGGCTCAATTTTAGTACAGAACTCTAAAAAATTGAATAATATTCTTCAAATCAATGATTTGTACCCAACTATATATTATTGCTATAAAATCCAATACCCAACAATATATTATTTCTATAAAATAATTCATGATTTTAAATCACGGTATCAAAAAAAATGATTATATTTTAGAGGTGGTATTAGCCCACTCCATGTTACTTACTACCTCGAAGTTTAGGAAAATATGCACTGGAATATCCGATCTCTGGTCGTAATCCATCACAAGTTTGCTATAATCTTTAGTATTCGTAATGTTCAAATGTCCGTAATTTTAATTTATCTAATTATCTTGAATCATAACAATTTTGTGCCATAATATGAATTGCTATAATAATTAAATTTTCTATATTTGGATGATATAAAGTCACATGTCCTAGGTGTTGTGTTCTAATATATAATGCATGTTAGTCCGAATGTTAACTTGTAATAAGATTATTAGCTTAAAACACTAGTTTAAAATTAGGTTTTAGTCACATAAAGGAATTGCTGTAAAACCGGCTCCATGTAGTCTTGTCTGTGTTATTCCTACCCGCGTAGGCGCGAGGCGGCCGGCGGGTTGAGGAGCTTGGAGCAAGCTGCCGCAGCTGAGGCTGGTCAGCAAAGCGGCCAACAAGCCGAAGCTCGGTGGCGAGTGAAAACCATATGCGATGATTAGCACGCTTGGGACCGCCGGAGCCCCGCATCGCCGGAGCCGTGACAGAAAGGATGCTTGTTGTTTGCTTGCATGCTGCATGCTTGTTTGCATGCTGCATGATTGCTTGCATGCTGCATGCTTGCTTTCGTGCTACATGCTTGCTTGCGTGCTGCATGCTTGCTTGCGTGCTGCAAGCTTGCTAGCGTGCTTAATGAAAAAAAAATCTACGTCTGTCATTTCATAGCAAAGTATACGTGGGGCGCACTGTAAGTTTCCGGAATGAATATGAAAAAATACTATTAAAGGTACAAAATTAATTTATTGTTTTTCAAAATAATCTCCCTTGGCGTCTATGCACTTTTTCATTCGATGAAACCAGTTTTGAAAACTTTTGTGCCACTCCTCTGTGGTGACCTCTAAAACGTGTTTTTCATACTCCTCGACAGCCTCTTCTGGTGATGAAAATCGTTGACCGCGTAATTGGTTCTTAATTTTTGGGAACAGAAAAAAGTCACAAGGTGCCAGGTCGGGACTGTATGCAGGATGACTCATGAGTTCTACATTTTTCGCCTTCAAAAAGTCGTTTGTCTGTCTGGCCGTGTGAGAACTAGCATTGTCGTGGTGCAGGATGATACGGCGTTTAAGGTTATTTTTACGGAGTTCGTCAATAACTTCCTGCAAACAAATGGTCGTGTACCAGTCACTATTCACTGTACGACGATTCTCTAAAGCAACAGTAGCCACGTGTCCAGTTTTATTAAAAAAAGAAGCAATCATCCGCTTAGATGCACTTTTCACGCGCGCCACTTTGGTTGGTTTCGGCTCATCTTGAAAGACCCATACGCTCGATTGCTGCTTTGTTTTGGGATCGTAGCAATAAATCCATGTTTCGTCACCTATTACTATGTCCCACACCAAATTTGACGCACCTTCGTTGAATCTGGTAAGCATGGCACTGCACCATGTGACGCAGTCCGTTTTTTGAGCCTCGGTCAAGTTGTGTGGGATCCACCGCGAGCACAGCTTTCTCACACCCAAATGTTTGTGTAGGATTAATTGTATTTGACTCATGCCTATTTCTAAGGATGCGCGAATTTCATGGTAGGTCACATGCCTGTCTGTTTCAATCATACGGCGCACAGCATCGATGTTTTTGTTGGTCACAGCGGTGGACGGCCGACCATCGCGAGATTAGTCACTGAGATTGATACGACCACGCTTGAATTCTGCAAACCAGCTATAAACAGTTGTCTTGCATGGTGCTTCATTGCCAAAAGCTGTTTCAAGCCGAGCGATGCTCTGTTGAGCTGTCAAATTACACTTAAAATCGTAGAAAATCATACTACGAAAATTTTCCCGAGTTAAATCCATGTTGATGCAGACACACAATTTTTTAAATGGCGCCACAAGGTAAAAACAAAAGACAGTCAGATGAAACAAACTGCATTCTACAGCCAAAGAGTTCTATTTTCAAATGTTGCAATAAATTTTTAAATATTGTTTATGTAAGTGGCCGGTTCCGGAAACTTATAGTGCGCCCTATGTATTTGATACAAATTTGTTTAAATTTTTTATATATCCTATAAACATTATATACCTGCTTGTTTCATTTTAGGATTTATTATTATTATAGAAAAGTGTATTATAGCAAACGAATTTATTCCTTTTTTTCATAATTATCACATGTCCGAAATTAGAATACGTGATTGCACAAAAAAAGTGTACAAATGGCGGACTTAACGCCAAATGGCGTTCTCTGCCAGTCAACCATTGGACCAAGTGGAAACTAATTTGGGTGGTGCGACAGGATGTGTAAACTAAAATGTGTATATATACACATACACATATATACATATATGTATACCAGTACAATTACTATAGATAGAATAAACATATAATAAATATCAAATAATATATAAATACCTAAAATAATATATATGCATAAATAATTATCATATGGATGAATACTAGCAGAGAAGAATGGCTTTAATTTAGAAGGATTTGTTCATGAAATCAGAATGATAAGCAGGTACAGATAAAGTTAAAATATTAGAAGAGCGGAGATTTCGCGAATGTGTAGAGCTAAGAAAATTGAGACTTGAGATAAGCTGGGGAGTTAGGGTCATTGAGGATAGCATAAAGCATGCATAGGATTCTGGCGTTTCGACGCTGGGAGATAGGGAGCCAGGCCAACTGTGAACGAAAAGAGGAGATATGGTCGTATGTACGAAGCCCATAGATAAATCTTATGCAGTTGTTAGCTAGTTTGCCTAGTTTATGGAGAAGAAATTGGTTTAGATTTGTATAGCAAACATCGGCATAGTCGATTATAGGAATTTTAAGGGATTGCGTCAAAGTTATTTTTGTTTTAAGTGGAAGAAAATTCTTATATCTATTAAGTCAGCGCAGTGTTCCAGTGACTTTACGACTAACCTCAGCGATGTGATTGGTCCAGCTCAAAGTTGAGTCAATGTGCAGCCCAAGATCTTTGACACTGGAACAGAATGGTATGGTAACACTATTTAGTTGTATTGGGGAGACGGTTTCAATGTCAATGTTGCAAAGTTGTCGAGAGCTTCCCACAATTATTGCTTGACATTTGCTAGGATTGACAGAAAAAAATATGGGGAAAAAGAATAGACATTTTGAATATTATGGATCATAATCTGATCGGAGTAGGTAGAGCGATTTTTGGTACTTGTATGATGACGTACATAGCATGGACATGCCTTTTTACGACAAGTTCCGATTTTTATTCTCCGGATTGTCCGTTTGAATTAATTTATTGAATTAGTAACTTCTTTATTCGAAATTTGCAGGAAAGGAGAGTAAAACGTTTTAAATTGATTTTATTTATCTGTCGAATAATTAAATGAATATTTGTGAGTTTTTTGTCTATTGTGTTCCGATAAAATTCATCTGATTGATTTGACACTTTGGTGATCTCGAGTTGCTGTGTGCAAAACCATGCAGGTATCTACGTACTTTATTGCGGGAAAACACATTTCCCGCAAGAAAATAAGTGAATGTTAACTTGTGAAAGTGAAACACTGTCTAACAAACATTTAAAAAAAAAAGTGTCCAATCTAATGTTCTGTTCGTTCAATAAAGGGTATTTGTTACTATTGTATAGTTTAATAGAATTTTACTTGAAGTTTTTAACTTAGAATGCCGGTCATCTGTGCATGCCGATGAAATTGTTAAGAAATACAATCTTGCTCATATTTATTGGTTTCTCACCTTACACCTAGCTCATCTACGTAATAAATTTGAAACTCCGAAAATAATTAACCCCAAATCGCTCTACCTACTCCGATCACTGATCATAATATTTATAGCAAAAAAGTTACAGCACGTTGTATTTCGGGATTACCACTTTCGGGCGCGTAATATTATGTGATATTATGTTAGGGCTAGGCATCATTCGGACATATGATTATTATGGATAAAAATATAAGATCTTAAATTATAGATAAAAATTAGAGACAAAATAGAGAACCGTAATTGCTCCAAGCTCCAGCACAAATGCACTGAATTATGTAGTTGTTTGTAATTTTAAATTCTGTAAACATCAATATTTTATTTTATATAACTCATCAACTGTATTCTGTAAACTTCAATATTTTATTTTATATAAATACATCTAAGTTTTGACGATGAAACATGGAGTATATTTTATTACCTTTAAGAAATCATTTGAATTTTGTAAATCGGTCCAGTACCTATCGAATTATGGCGTGAAAACCAAACTGCTCTTCCGTCATCTTTGATTGCCTCCACCTCCCCCTCCACCACTTTAGCATTCTACGACCGAGAGTCATGTTTTGGGCGTCACAAGGACTCCAACGATACCAGTCGTGATAGCCAGGAAGTACAAATGAAAAATTCCATAGTAGTTCCATACAAAATTTGGACCCCCATTTCACCCCCTTAGAGGTTGAATTTCGAAAAATCCTGAAATACGTATTCACCTTTTTACCGCCGGGAGTACTCTTGCGAAGTTTCGAATAAACTAGTCTAACTAATCTTGTCACTCCATACAAACTTTGGACACCCGTTTGACCCCCTTTGGGGGTGAGTTTTGAAAAATCCTTTCTTAGTGTACTCCTAGACCTCATAAAAAAACTATGTGCCAAATTTGGAGTCTCTAGACCAAAGGTTTTCAAACTTATTTTGTCAAACGCCCACTTTAAAAAATCAGTTATTTTATAGCGCCCCCCATTTTTTCACCATAACAACCTGAATCACATATTTGTCTTGCCTGTAATTTAATTCAACCTATATTCTAAACTAGACTTTTTTACAAGAGAGAGCAATAATAATACATACACCAGTATATTAGAGTATCTTTTATAAAAAATAACAATAATCAACATTGTTAATTTTAAATAAAAAAATAGCAATAATAATACAATTTTACAATAATAATGAGTATCGGAAGTGGGGACCTCACCTGCGAAACTTTAAAACACGAAATTTTTTCAGTGTTTGATTCCTTTAACGATATAAATAGCGTTGAACGCATAAAAATAATAAATATTAATTACATTTTTAGTTTATATTTGTACAATAAAAAAGGATATAAATATGAACTAATAAATGGATGTTGTGTAGTAAGAGGATTTTAATTTCAGTGAAATTTAAAATATGAAATAGCTGAAGTTATAAATCATTCATTGCTTAAATTACATCAGCGCCCCCCAACTTTATTTTGGGCCCGTTACCGCCCCCCTTAAAGCCTCCAGCGCCCACAAGGGGGCGTTATCGCCCACTTTGGGAAAGACTGCTCTAGACCCTGCGGTTTCAGCTGCGCGTTGATCGATCAGTCTCTATCTATCTATGTCAGCCATGTCTATGTCTATATCGAAAGTGGTTCTTATAGGGCTCTCTCTCTCTCTCCCTCTCCCTGTTCCCTGTTCCCGTTCCCGTTTTCGTTCTCGTTCCTGTCATTTGCTAGACCGAAAGAGAGCGACGAACGCTTCAAAATGGTCAAACTAATCTTGTTTGTCTATACAAACTTAGGACCGTTTTACCCCCTTAGGGGATGAATTTTGAAAAATCCTAAATTACGTATTCACTTATTTACCGCCGGGAGTACTCTTGCGAAGTTTCGAATAAAATGGACAGACTAATATTTTTACTTCATACATACTTTGGACCGCCGTTTCACCCCTTTAGGGGGTGAATTTTGAAAAATCCTTTCTTAGTGCACCTCTAGACCTCATAAGGAACATATGTGCCAAATTTGGAGTCTTTAGACCCAGCGGTTTGGGCTGTGCGTTGATATGTCGGTCAGTCAGTCAGTCAGTCATTCAGTTTCTTCTTTTACATATATAGATTGAAAATAGTTAAATGTATGTTTATTGTTAATGTTTTTATATATTTTATAAACCAAGTTTCGTACAAAAATATGAAAATGTAAGGGTTTGTCTACATTGTGTTACTGCAAAAAGTTTATTATTTTAAGTATTGCGTCATATTTTGCTATTGAACCCTAAAAGGACTGGTATGAGGAATGAACTGGGCATCATCTAGTTATCTGAAAACGACACAAAACTTGACTCAAAGGTCCTAACAAATCCGCCTCTGTATTTGACCCCCCCCCCCCTCCCCTCCACATGTCGCGGAGCTCAATCTGGCTCTCGAGCGTTTTGGGTTAAGGGGCTACCTGAATTTTAGTACGGTACGGTAGGTAGGTATATGTAACGTGTGACTACGCCTTTCCAAACATGAAAATTTATCTCTACATAGTGAATATTGCATACTTCAGAATAGTATTGTATGACATTATTGTCAATTTACAACGAAGGCATCTTGGTAGAGTCTACTGTGTCCATTTACTTGCAACTACATTAGCAACGTTGTTCAGTTCAGTATTCTGAAAATCTTGTTTTATACTTTTTCAGCGTCGTTTTTTGTCGTAGTTGGGTTTTAGTTTTTTTACTTTTTATTATTCGCAATTGTGTGTAGAAAAGCTTTACGTTCTCACTTTAAACTGTAAACAATAGTTCATAAAATAGTTTAAAGGGTTATCTAGGGTCTGATCAAGACAAAATTTTAAGTGAAATCTCCGTTTCCTTTCAATATATTTATTTCAAATGGAGGCAGCACTGGACCCCGGAAAATTCAGGTATCCCTTTAAGAGCCTTTTCACCTTGGTTGGCTATCTCGCTCGCACAATCAAACATTTTAAAAGATTATTAAAAAATGTGACTCATTTGAAGAAAAGTGTTTCATAAACTTTTAATATATTTTAAGTTAGATATTGTGAACATGTTTTTTTTTTTGTTTATGCGT
This sequence comes from Acrobasis suavella, assembly GCA_943193695.1. Lineage (NCBI taxonomy): Eukaryota > Metazoa > Arthropoda > Insecta > Lepidoptera > Pyralidae > Acrobasis > Acrobasis suavella. The sequence goes on from OW971929.1 coordinate 15,110,476, forward strand.
GTGTGTATCGAGAATAAGTCATCGAAATTTAAAATTTTTGGAATTGCGAGTCAGCCAACCAAAGGTGAAAAGGCTCTTTAGGTGGACGTACGTGTTTAACATTCGGACCAAGTGGCATCGCTGAACTCAGAAAATTGTTCTGCCGGCCCGGCAGTTTGTATAAAAATGTCGATTTTTTTCCATTTCAAGCGTTGATCCCGTAGGAAAAGTTGTTCATATTGAAAGTCGAGTAAGAACTAGGATCGGGCAGGGATTTTGTTACATATTGTATAGAAAAAAAAAACTTTATTTGGAGCATGTACAAAGTGTAATTGAAAGGAGGTATCAACCCGAAAGGGAGTTCACACACTAATCAATGTGAACAACTTTTACCTACTATAGGACCATTGCACGTTGTTTACAACAAAAAAATACAAAATATATATCACCGACTTCACCCTCAAATTACACATCCGATTTTGATAAAATTTCTATGGGACCACCTAGAAAGTATTTTACATACCCTTTCAAACAAAATAGTAGATTTTGCTACAAGGGGACAGGGTAATATTTAAAGGCGAGGGCGCTACTTTGAATCAAAAGCAAAACGAAGGATTCCACAGTTGAATCACGAACGTAGCGAGTGATTCTAGGTACGATGGAATCTTGAGTGAAGCGAGGGATTCATGTATATCGCCCGAGTTAAAAAATATTACCATACACGAGTAACACTCTACTTTTCATCTCCATTTATGAGAAAAACTAGCAATTACAAAAGAGAATATGAGGAAAAGTAGAATACCTACAATACCTAATCAAACTTCAACCGACAATTTAATACTAACATTTGTTTGGTGTTGTTTTATTCAATAAATACTAAGAAATATTTTTTCTAAGACCACCAACTTACAATAAAATGTTAACTCATTAAAAGTGTTCACATTTACACAAATACAATGCGACACAAATATGTTGTACAAAAATGGCAGACTTCAAAGCATTTTTGTACCAATTCCCGACACGTAAATTACGGATTTCCAAAATGACCGATCTAGAGCGGCCTGCATCTACTGCCTTTCAGCGACCTTGGTTAGGTCGTCAGACCACCGAGCGAGTGACCTACGCTTCGCTTGCCAGTACGTGGTCGCCATTCGAGAACCTTTTTTCCCCATCGGCCATCCTACGAATTTCCTAATTTATTATTCGATCACGCACGAAAAACTCTCGCTCTGGCAAATGAAGGTTCTTAGCGACAGAAAAAGATAGTAGCATGGATAAGTGCTGCTCCGTGCTGACAAATGGATTCAACCCTTATCTGTACCGAACGAGTCGTAAGAGCCGAACGAAGCGAATTTTAGAGTATTTTATATGAAATCGTAAGAAACCTCGCACACCTGACCGCGTCGAATCGTCCGAATCTGAAAGAAACCCTGAATTCCTAGATGAATTCGGATGACGTCACCAAATTCGGCGCGAGTGATGCGATCTAATCGATCGAATCACCTGCATTCCGACAAAATGAGCAACGAGAGTTATGCGATCGAGTAATTACTTCGATTTATTGTAAATGTTACAAAGTGAGTGATTCTAACATAATTGATTGATAAAGCACTGACAATAAACATCTCGTCAAGAGTCATCACATGTAATGACATCAAATGCGACAGGTGTAAAGGAAATGGAAACAATTCGTGCGGCGCGGTCGTTTTTTTCGGTGCAGATAGATAGGCGAGGCCTTAAAAACTTCGATAGATTCGACGCGTTCGACTTGGATAAGTGTGCGTTCACTTTTAAACACCACTAGATAGCTCTAGTAGCAATTAACTCGCGTCTTGCTGTAAAGATTTCAAATGTGATATTTTGTATTAATTTTTAAAAAAATTGGCATTGTACAAAACCGTCTCCACGCGACTTCAATTCGCACTTGGCCGGTTTTTTTTACTGTTTCATTAAACAACGTGGAAGGGACATCGTAATAAATCGAACCACGGGCTGTACTAGATCACTATAGTATAATGATATTAAAATAACAGTCCAAAAGGTCTAGAACCTTAATAAACCAGTGAAAGGCGAGTCTGACTTGTATATAAAGGGTTCCACACCTCCTATCGTACAATGTTTTTAAGTATTTACTTAACATAATTAAGATCGAGTTAAAACTCTAAAAACTCGTTTCTGGTATGACGACTCCCTTTAATTTTGACTTTATCTTATTTAATTTTTTGTTATAGCGGCCACAGTAATACATTTGGTAAAAATTTCAAGTGTCAAGCTATTACGGTTCATAAGATAGAGCACTGTGACAGACGGAATGACACCGGCGTCTCAGTAATAGGGTTCCGTTGGCACTTGGTTCCCTTTGGGTACTAAAAGTATTTTGTATTTGGAATGATTTTTAAAATACAATAAAATGTATTTTCAAATTAAATGCAAAATGCTTTTCAAATAAAAGTATTTGCTTAAAATACAAAACGGAAATAATAGGTATTTTGTATTTTGCATTTCAAATATTACTATTTTCAAAATGTCATATCTAAAGTGGAAACCCATTTCAATGCTAGACCCCTCTTCAGTCGTTGAACTAAGCACCACTTGTAAAATATTTTGAAGAATTTTTCATATAATATTATAGGGATAAATTACACTGATTGAGCTAGCCAAAGTAAGTTCGAGACTTGTGTTACTTATGGGATACTAACACAACGATACTATATTTTATAACAAATACAAATATAGATAAACATCTAAGAAATTTTAAGATTCTTATAAATAAAATTCAATATTCTCTAAAGATCTTGGCGGCCATTTAGATCTCAATTCTTTTGTCGGAGTTTGAACTTGGCTCCCATTTTCACATTTATGTTTTTGATGGGATCTTGACTGACAAGATACCAGTCAGCTCGCCTCCATTTATTATTCAGCATTAGATTGACAATTTAATTTAACCACTCGTAAACAAGCAAAACACATTACTGTAACTGATAATTGATAATATATCCTAAATCGGCCACAAATACGTATCATCATGACAAAAGCTCTTCTGTCAGTAGACGAGCTATACGTATACGTACCTAAATATAGTCTCATTAGTTTGTTTCGGCGTTTCCTTTAAGCCACAGAATAATTTTATTAATTGGTAGTTACTATGATACCATCGTCAGCATTGGTCGTTCCGAAAGCATTATTTTCTAGCTGGTTTCTTATAAATTTCAGTGCATAATATACACAGATGTGAATAAGTGCTTGCGAGGTTCTAGTATCTGAATAAATATTGATATTTAGAGTTCCTACCCAAAGGGTAGAAACATCTGTGCGTCCGTCTGTTTTTTATTCATCTGTCTGTTACCAGGCTGTATTGTATCTCATAAACCGTAGACATTTGTAATTTTCAGTTGATGTATTTCTGTTGCCGCTATAACAACAAATAGTACCTACTAAAAACATTAAAAAATAAATATTTAAATGGGGCTCCCACACAACAAACGGGATTTTTTATAGATAATGGTACAGAACCCTAAGTGCGCGAGTCCGACTCCCACTTAGCCGGCTTTTATTAATATGTGCCTCCATGGGCTTACCGTAGGGCGGTAATGACAAAGTAATAAGTTTATAACAAATTAGTATTTTTAACGATTTTTAATAGTATAAAATGTGACGTGCAAACAGTGTAAGAAGTAAGAAGCCTTTATAGCTCTGCTTGCCTCGAATGACGAATACCTACCTGTTGAGTAACAATTGAAAAAGCGAAACCTTCGACGTTTACGATACTTAGCAACTTTCACCTACTTATTTGAATTCAAGTGACTAAAATATCTTTATTGCGCAGGCAATCACAAACCAAAGTAGTTAGGTACCTATCATCGATACATATTAACTACATACCCTCGTATGTGATGTGAACATAGTTTCCGGTATATGATATTCTCATATGGCCTTTGTTTCACTCGCATCTAAACAAAGGAATATCCCAAATGCAGACAGGATGTAGCTATGTGCTAGGAACTAGAGGCTTCAAAAAATTTCGAGAATTATTTATTATACTATTTCTGGTCACGCTTATGGCGCGTTGTTGTTATTCCGAACATTATTATTTCAAGGTTGCGCGGCCGTCGCAGTGAGGTTGCGTAGTGGGGCTCCTCGGTAGGCGTTCAACTGGTATCTCTGTCCCTCTTTCGCATTAAGCTTCAGTTAGCTTGCTCTGTACTTGGCATTTGATATGTATGAGTCGTATCAACGTGAGCATAACTAGGTATTCCTTAATAGCTGTTACTTCATGATACCTGGACATGAATACTTGTCTGCCGTTAAATTTAAGCTATCAACAGATACATTAAAACATTGACTATTGTAGATGTACGTCATTAATCTAGCTAACTTAATAACCATAAAGAAATATGACTCATTCGTTTACACAATAAAAATGTTTATCATGTATCAGATTGGGGAGAAGCGTCTGAGATAGTTACCTACTTAGTTCTAGTTCACAATTCACAATAGATTAAGTAGTGGCAAAGGCTTTTTTTATTCTAATAGTGAAAGAATTATCATGTTCCATAATTTTTTTTTGATTAGTTTCGCATGTGATATCCACGATGAATCATCATCAACCACCGTTTTCAATAAATCATTCAAGTAACTTATCATAAATTTCGTTAGATCAATCAAGCATCCATCAGTACCTACCTATTTAAGTTCCATCACATTAAGTTGTCATTTATATTATTTAAAACTTTAATAATAGGATATTTTTTTGCTGCTTCTGTAGAATTGAATCCTGTGACCTCCAACTGGGAGACACATGGAGGGGGATGCAAGGCAAGATGAGCGTGACAACGCCGGTTAAGAAGATAAGAAAAAAGTCAGACAATAAACCGCAATCTCAAATGTACGTATAATGTACTTAGGTGTTGTTATAAACTGTACAACTACACACAGAAAGTGTTCGATGTTTTTGATTGTTTCAGTCTTAAGGATTGATTTATATTTGCATAGGAAATACTATTGTTTCCCATGTCTGAAAACAATATTACGTATCAACGATTGCATAATTTGATGTAGTTATTCTTTTGTATCTAACCATTTGTGTATGGATGTTCGTGACACATGATACGCTTAAAACCAAACTCATATGACACGATGACGTTGTTTTTAAAATAATAAAATGACTACAGATTTGAATAATGTTTTGATGTTATTTCTTTATGTGGTTTTATTAAAAGTTGAGAAATTGTATTAATATATCATATGCGTCATTCATGTGACAGAAACGGTATAACTAGGTACTCGTCAAAATATTACATCATGAGTGAGGTGTTGTAGTAGTTGCATTGCATGGTAGTGCATGATGGTTTGGTCTGTGAAAAATAAAAACTTGCACAAATTCCTATTTTTTGAAAAGCGAAATAACAATACTTTTATTTATCTAGGCAAAAATGAGAATGTATTACAAAAACTCGATAAAAAATGTAATAGGTTGGAAGTCATTGTTATAAATTTATTTAAAATTATTAATTTATTTAATAATTTTATACATTTATTGCATCTATGTTTATCATGCGTTGGAATATCGATATATGTATATAATATGTATGCATATATATTTATAAACTTAAATATTAAAATAAAACATGAATACAGATTTACGGATCTATGTGTAGGATATATACAACATGGAAGGGACATACCCGTAATAAATCGAACCACGGGCTGTACTAGATCACTATAGCATAATAAAATGAAAATGACAGCCAAAAAACACAAAAAAAATTCGCCATTTCCATACAAAAGTGTGCAGCCGCCTAGGCAATTTGTATGGGAATGTCGAAATTATTTTTGGGTTTTTGGTTGTTTTTTTTAATTTCATTATACTATGGAGATCTAGTATAGCCCGTGGTTCGATTTATTACGGGTATGTACCTTCCACGTTATATAAGGTATTAATATTATTTGTGGTATTTCGTAAAAGAGGGCAATTATTTTCTTTTTAACTTCATAATATCTTTTCATAATGTCACATTCTGAAATATTTGTCATTTTTAACAAATTTAAGAAAGCGCGACGTTTATTCTTAAAAAGCTAACGATGTTCTTACTTATTAAAAACTAGCAATATTTCTATCAATCTTTGTCGTTACTTTTGTAGCAGAGCGGTACCAAGAAAATAAATTATGAATTAAAGAAAAAAACAAAACAAATTTTATTGAAAGTGTATAATTTGCTTAAAAATATCGTATATTCATTTACTTATTACTTTGGACAAAGAGATATGGAGGGAAGTGGTTGCTCCACAAGTCAAGAAAGAAAATAGTATTAAAATAAAATTAATATAATATGTCTCTCAGACTATTTTAATTTATGTATGTGCATTATTAATACCAATCCAGAATCTTAAATTAACTTGACTTCTTAATTTTTTTTGGTCATAAATAGTAGTTTATAAGAAAAAGCCAACACAACCATTTTACGATTTATCTAGCATAAGGTTATCATTCTTTTCATCATCATTTTGCCCTTGAAAGGAATACCACAAATAACCAACCACCCTGAGATTGATGATCACAACACGATAAGAGATCTAATTAAGTATAGCTATTACGGATTAAACCCCGAGAAAAGCATTAAATGGTCAAGACTTTAAAATGAAATTATTTTTGTTGGTCTTCTTTTAACTTATTCCTATTATGTTTTCAGAAACAAGTGCCACAACGAAAAAAGGCGGCGCGAGCTCGAAAACGAGACCATAAATCAGCTCGAAGAGCTCCTCGGCACGTGTTTGGCTGAAGTGAAGCAGCCAGATAAGAACGGCATAGTCCGGGAGGCCACACGGCAAATAGAAAAGGTGCTGAAAAGACTAAGCGAGTGCCCCAGCGACTGCCCGCTGCGCATCGCTCAGTGTCTCTCCCCAGTGCAGGCGGGCGAGGTCAGCTCCACGCAGCCGAACGCTGGTTTACATTACTCTGAGATCACCACTCTTATTGAGGTATGCCGTCCGATCTAGGTTTTCCTTTAAACGCTGATACCTGACCAATAGCAATAAATTATAATTTGGCTAAGAACTCATTAAATTAATCATCATCATCATCCCAGCGTATTTTACCGGTTGCATTCTCAGCGGTAAAACGCTTCAGAGCCCGGGGTCCGATACGTATATATTTGACGAGGTTACTGGTTTTTTACACAGCGACTGCCGTCTGACCCAGAGGGTAAACCAGAACCAATCCTTGGATAGTTTGAAACACAGAATCATCTTTCTTTTCGGATAATCAGGTTATTCAATGCCTGCAATATCATTACCAGACTGGAAACATCTTTTCACAAAGTATGCTTCCCAATGCGATTCGAACCCATGACATGATGGGCACAAGGCGAACGCCTTGACCACTGGACCATGGGGCAGTCCATTAACTCACAAAATTAACCTCATTCATATTTGATCACTATTGTTGTTGTTTGTTTGCAATTGATTCCGCCGTAAGTGGTTCGTTTTGTTGTAACAATTTATGTCTGTTTTAGGCTCTCAAGCACTACACCGCGAGTCTCGGTTGGGTTTTATTGGAAATAAACTCAAAAGGTGAAATTGAATGCGTCACTGAAAATATCAAGGACCTTGTTCTGCAGGACAGAACAGAGTTGCATAAGAAGTCGATCTTCTCTCTATTGCACATCAATGATCAAGCTAAACTAAAACCCCTGCTGAAAGAAATTCAGTCTTTCGCCTGGGGCTCAGGTGAAATTAATAAGTTTCAAGCCATCCAAGCCAGATTAGCTATCAAGAATACTAATGGGACAGACAGACCTGGGTAAGTATTTTATTCAATGTTTGGTTATTTTAAATCATTTTTTATTTATGCACTTTAAAATGCTATGAATAGCAAAACGTTGTTTTAAATATTGGTTAAGTATAAATTTGAAAGTAATATACTACAAAGTGAATGAAAACGCAAAATTTGCTAGTATATGCGGAATGGCATATCATATACAGATAACTCTTTATTGTACACCAAAAAAACGTAACACAATAGTACCTATATTAGGTTGGGGAAAAAGTCTTTTCGCATATAGTATGTATGAACTTGTAATAAAACCACTTTGGCTATACTATTTGTACCTGGCTGGTTTTGGTATCATTTAAAAGTTTAAATTTTAAAAAAACCTGTTTCGGTCTCTTCAGAATTCTTTAGGCAGTGTCAGGTTAACATCACGAGAGGACTGCCAAAACTACTTGACGCAGTTTTTTGATCAGAAGCCCCAAAATTTATATAGCAATGGGATCATGTCTCTACCTATAAGATGGCAAAAAGTTATCGAACAAAATGGTACCTGGATACTTTAGTTAAATGTAAATAAACTATATTAAAAAATGTTTTGAATTTTCATATAAAATGCGAAAAGACTTTTTCTCAAAGACAAAACTCAACTAAGTAATCATTTATTTCTTATAAAAGTTATAATTCACATATACATTGAAATTGGTACAGTTTTTTTATACTAACTGGGGAAGTTTTAGGTTGCATATTTACTGTTTGAGACAAACTATTATTAATTTCGTATGATTGTTCATGTATATTTGTCATACAATGGCGTTTGTTAGTTGAAGGAGTTGGATTTGATGAATTATCATTATCAACGAAGGTAGATGGACGAACGTTCTCTTTAACATGTGAAGGAGACGAACTGGACCTTAAATTAATGGATTGATTTTTTCCCAGTTTCTAGTTTGTTGTTTAATGAATCACCAATATAGCTTTCTGCAACTTTGATTTCCAACCTCCTAGTCGCTTTAAGGACGTCAAATTGGCTCCTGAATCTGCCAATAATCCTCCTGGTCCTCCTGAAGCTGTGCCCAGTATAATACTCAGCATCCGGCAGACCAAGAAACGTAGCTATTTCTTTTGGCATATTACCAAATTTATTTATCCCAATTGTTTGAGCTGTACACTTCCCTTTGAGGTAATTTGGAAAAAAAAGCGGTCGGTTTTTCCTTTTTGGGACCGCTGATTCATATATTTTTGCACTATTCTAAGAAAATCTTCTTCAACAACAAAGCTTCTCGGTATCTTATTTTTTGTGTTCGGAATCTTGATTGATAGCATTTCTCCATGGGCTTCAATATCTTTAAAGTAATATTGGCTAACTCCTCTCTGCGGCAAGCTCCAACAACGCCAAAAATCAGAGCAACCTATTAACTACCCAAAAAGGGATTTGATTAATATTTTTTTAAATAATGTATTGACTGTATTTTGTGATTTTGTAAACTGAATACTAAAGAAAAATATAAGTACTTATTAATAAATTACCTTTGTGGCTAAATAACGATCATCGGGAGCTTCGTTCAAAAACCGTTCCACTTCATTCGATGTTAATATTTTCGACTTTTTACTTGTAAAACCGTCTGATTGTTGTTTTAAGAAAGCATTTAATTTTGGGTATTCACTTATATCCACGTTGTTCCTTATTTTCAGCATACTTTTTGTCATCGAAAACCTCGACCATAACGTAGAAGGTTTTAATTTTGTTGAGAGTTCGGAGAAGTATGCCAACATAACATTTTCTGAAAAACTCTTTCTGAAATTACTCATTTTGTCCAAAAAACAACTAAACTCGCAAAGAAAATTTCTGAAAAATGGCGCCAACCGTAGCATATAAGCAGAGATTTTTTTTTCTTCACCCATTCTGGTTGGCAAAGGGAACTATGGCCATACAGACAAGTCTTCCGTAGAATTTTTTTATTGATATGAAATTAAAATGAAATTTAATGAGGTGAAATGTAATGAAACCTAACCTTACTCATTCAATCAAATCATTAAATCTGATATTGAAACAAATTATAATCTTCCATATTATAATCTTTTTAGAAATATACGTATTTGCATGAATCATAAAAACTTCTATGAATTTTTTTAGTAAAAACTTCGTGGTTGGTTTTTCTATTTTTAATAGACATTATTTTGGCAGTTGGGAAAGAGAACACACGGGTTCGGAAAGGTAAAAAAAAAGCACGAGTATGTAATAGCCCACATCTCTCATGTGGGCTATTACATACTCGTGCTTTTCCCTGCAATATGCCACTTTTTGAGCAACTGTATTAAAAAGAACTTTACAATTATTTTACATTATGTGACTACAAAGCATAAAATCATAGTGCAAATAGTAGAAGTAAGTCTACATTTATAGTTGCAACATGTAACACAATATTATTAGATATTTTATAAATATTCGTTTTGCTATTCATTGTGATAGTCAATAGTGACGGATGAACGATAAGAGGGCGATTACACGACAGCTAGTTGTATATGCGAATGGCGATTGTGCAGATATCACAAAATTGCAAATTGAAGAAGAAGGTATGAGAATTTACGCAATTATTAACAATAAGAATGTTGTGCTTTACTGTAGAGCTCAGTAGTTAAGTAGTTCCTCTGTAGATTGTTTTAACACGTGTAAAGCATCGCTGGATGAGGGCTGTATCTGGATATGTGCGCCTACCACTGTCACTTTTTTAGGATTCCGTACCCAAAGAGTAAAAACGGGACCCTATTACTAAGATTCCGCTTCCGTCCGTCCGTCTGATTGTGAGAGAGAGTGTATCTCATGAACCGTGAGATATACAGGGTTATTTTTCAACCCTAGTCGTGTTTTTTTTTTGTTTTTATTAGTTTTTGATCATTATCCTAGTTTTTCTTGTGGGCAAATTTTTTATTTAGGTGAAATTGATGTGCGACGGCATCGTCAACATTAATTGAAAGAGTTTTTTTTTTTATTTGCTTTAGTACAATCCAAAATTAAAAACTGCCTGGGTAATGAAAAAGCAACCAAACTTTTTTTTTTTACTTAATAGTAGATTGTGCTACAAGGGATACGGTAATATTTTGAAGGCGAGGGCGCTACTTTGAATCCAGAGCGAAACGAAGGATTATTCTACGGTGGAATCCTGAGTGAAGCGAGGGATTCTTGTATATCGCCCGACATAAAAATATTCCCGTACCTGAGTAGCACACTCTACTTTTCATCTCCATCTATGAGAATAACTAGCACATACAAAACAGAATATAAAGAACAGTAGAACAACTACAATACCTAATCAGACTTCAACCGATAATTTAATACTAACCTTTGTTTGGGGTCGTTTTTATACAATAAATACTAAGAAATATTTTTTTCGAAGACCACCAAAATAAGATAAAATGTTCACTCATAATCATTACTGAGATATGAAGGACCACACAAACAATGTGTGGTCCTTCATATCTTTTTATTTTTAAAAGTTGACTTGATAACTATTTACTATTGGCTTAAACTCACGAAAAAGTATTCACATTTACACAAATAATTAAATTTCAATACAATTAATCTAAAAATTCTGTAATTACTTAAATCAAAGAGAAAAATTGCGCTTTTTTAATTATAAATACTTATTGCTTTTTCCGAAGCGAAGAACTTAAAAATGTTTACCTATATTCATCCATGTTGAAGACGATATGTATTCCAAATTTAAAAAATCACGAAGTTTGTGCCAAATGTTTTTTATTTTAAAACAAAATTCTTCTTTTTTTTTTGCTTTACTGCCAACATTATTTTTGATTCTACATAGATTAAACTCGCGTTCTGTTTTCAAATTGGTTTTAATCCCTAGAGATCTTCTTTTTCACGTTTTAGTCCCGAGAGAATAACCAGTAACTTTAGCTCCAAATGTTTTGGGATGAAAAAAAACATCGTTTTTTGAGTAGATGAGATGAAAAATATTTATTGTCATCTAAGTAGGTATGTATGGTACGACATTCTAGAGAACAAAATTGTTTTTGGACATATAGATAGTAATATTATGATCTCATTCTGCTTTTATAAATAAAGCAATTTATTATTTAAATAATTTCTGAAAACATTATTATTACTTTCATTACAATTTGCAAGCAATAAATGAAAGTAAAAATACTGTTATAGTTTTAATGGCACAAAGAAAATTTTTTTGTTGATTTTTATTGTGATAATAAGGTTGCACTATTGTACTTTGTATAAACAACGTTTTCGATTATTAAGCACTCCTAGCGTATTATTTTTTTCGGATTTTGATTTAAATCGGTGTTTTCATTTAAAAAATCATGCAATAAAAATAGCGATTTAAATCATAATTTAATCCAAATTGATTTAAATCATGCAACCCTGAGCTAGACAGTTAAAATTTTCACAGATGATTTATTTCTGTTGCTGCTATAACATCAAATACTAAGAACAGAATATAAATAAATATTTAAGTGGGGTTCCCATACAAACGTGAATTTTTATAGATAATGGTACGGAACCCTTCGTGCGCGAGTCCGTCTCGCACTTGGCTGGTTATTTTATTTTTAGACAAAAGTGATTAAGCTGGAAAATTCATACTCTAATGTTGACTATCTTCACTATATGTATATGAAAGGGATTTAGATCTTCATTGCCGAATTTGTTTTATTTATATTAACTGTATTCCTTTTTCAGGTACGTGGAAGCAGTGATCCACGCTGCGCCAGTGCGCGGCTCGTCTTCGGAGGAGGCCGGCTCCGTCATGTGCGTCATCCGGCGCCGCGAGGACGCGTCGGCCGCACTTCTGCCCGTGGACGGCGGTCCGCCCGCCATCGCCGCCAAGCAATCTGATCACGTCGTCTTCCGATTGGACTGCAGCTACATCATTCTCTGTAAGTATAGCAGCCGGAGCGCCTTTTCATGTGATACTTGAGACTTTTCCACCACGATAAGAAAACCCTATTTTTATAATATTCTTGTGTTATATTTATTTTAATAATAATTCGTCTTTTTTTACAGCTTGTGATTTAAGTGGATTGGAAAATTGTATAAACTCTCCTGTGTCTCTTGTGGGTACTCGTTATTTGGAACTAGTCGAAAGTAGTGATCGAGCTCGCGTAGTGCAGCACTTGCAGCAAGCCGCGTGCTACCCCACGCCACCAGCCATCAGCTCGCCCTTTCGGATCCACATCGGAGCAGACGGGCCTGTGCTCAGAGTCATCGCCCGGTCACGGCTGTGGCGAGCCAAGCCCGGCGAATCCGACTTCATAATGTCTACGCACACCGTCCTTGGAGACGAAGAACTTGACCTACTTGAAGCCGAAACTCCGCGGCCACCTGTTGGCGGCCCACTCATGACCTCTGTCGCCAACGGCGAATCATCTAACTGTGACAATAGTTACCGGTCGTCAATGAGTCCTGGTGGAGATCAATTTCTTAACGACTTTGACCTAGGTCCATGGGGATCTAGTTTTCAACTAGGCGACATGTCCGGAGACGATTCGAAGGATCGCAAAGACGCGTCATCCGAGACTCCCCAGACACCACAGACGCCGCGAGCGCCTTCAACGCCGGGTGAAGGGCCGCCATCCGTCGCGCCGGTAGAGGAACCGAATCGTTTGCGTACGTTGCTCAGCAAGAAACTCACACCAGGGGCGGAGGGAGGCCTCAACTCGAACAATCGCATCCTGAAGGATCTGCTAAAGCAGGAAGACGAGGAAGCGACGGGGAGCGAGACTTCGGCGCCGCACACGCCGCTAACGCCGCACACGCCTCACACGCCGCACACGCCGGCATCAGCCATGTCGCCGCTGCACTCGGGCGCGCCACTCTCGCGCCCGTCGCCGCATCCCGCGCATCCCGCGCTGCCGACGCACACTCCGCACGCGTCGCATACCTCCGCGGGACCACACTCCATGCCTCCGTCGCATAACTCTGATGTTTTGCTGAGGGTAAGTATTTAAATGCTATATGTATACATATAGCATTGTAAACATCGCATACGTATATCCATCGAAATTAGATTTGTTTTAGTATTTGTTTACCCATCCAAATTAAGATAAAAGTCGCTATGACATGGTCGAATGGTCTTTGGGTCTATATACGTATTTATCATAAAATATAGTATCTCTGAGTTAGATACCATAACACAAGTTTAACTTTCTTTGGGGCTACCTAAATCAGTATATTCTTATATTTTTATGTTTAACAAAATATTATATTTTGAGGATAAATTCAGTCCAGGATACTGAATAAATTTTCGCAAAGAACATATGTATAGCGAAATACGTTTTTTTTTAACCTTTTATGTGAATTGACCGATTTGATGATGTTTCTATGGGAAGCAAAATTGGGTTTTTATATCCTGAAATATGTGCTCCTTGGGTAAAGTTCTTCTGTTTCATTGAATCTATAGCTTTAATAATTGAAGTATATTTCGTAAGATCTTATATATTTATCTGTTAATGTTTTATGATAGATACTGAACGACAAATCGGACGAAGATGCTGAAGACAGGAGGAACTCTGACGGCCGCAGTACCTCTCAGCCGAGCGCTTTGCTCTCTCAACTGCTATCGAGTAGTAACGGGCCGTCAGGAAACAGTCGCACTCAGGACACCAGTGATAACTACCTCGAGAGAATAGGAGTCAAGCGGAAACTTGAAGAGAAGGGGGCTGCTGCCAGTGCCAAGCGGGCCACGCCTGAAAATCAACAGGCACAGTCTTTTTTTTTTAATTTATTTAAACTTTATTGCACAATTAAAAAAAAATGTACAAGAGGCGGACCTAATGCCATATGGCATTCTCTCCCGGTCAACCATTAGACCAAGCGGAAAATATGTATGGCTGGCGTGATGTAATTCATAATTTAGTAAACAAAGTATAAATATCTACATATTTAAGTACATATAGAAAAATAAACCATTAAACATATAATATATATCAACATACATAAAATACAATATATATACATATATATACATATTAATAAATATATATGTAATATACATACAAATGAATACATATATCAGGATGATTGAGGCTAGGACTGCTGTAGAAACAATTTATGTACCGCTCGTTTGAAAGCCAAACGACTAGGAGCTCTTCTTATAGATTCCGGAAGGGCATTCCATAGCAGGATAGCCTGGACTTGGAAAGACTTGCCCATGAAGGAAGTGCGATGAGGAGGGATATTAAGGATGGAAATGCTTGAGGAGCGAAGTGTGCGAGAGTGAGTGGAACTGAGAAGGTTAAATTTAGATTTAAGATAGTTAGGGGAGTGCGGGTTATAGATAGAAAATAGATAGAAATATAAGATAGAAAAAAGCATAGAGAGTATTTTAGTGTTACGACGTAAGGGGATAGGGAGCCATGCTAACTGAGAGCGAAATGAAGAGACGTGATCAAATTTACGAATATTGAAAATAAATCTGATGCAGTTATTGGCCAAACGATCCAATTTGTTTAGGAGAACTTGTGTCAGGTCACAATAACAAACATCCGCGTAATCTATAATGGGAAGAATTAAAGTTTGAGCTAACATTATTTTAGTTTTAAGTGGAAGAAAGTTCTTTTCTTTAGACGATAGAGAGAGCGCAGCGAGGCAGTTACTTTTCGACTAACCTCGGCTACTTGGGTAGTCCAGCTCAGGGTAGAGTCGATATGTAGACCGAGATCATTCACACTCTCACTATAGGGAATGGTAGTATTATTGAATTGTAAAGAAGAAATAGTTTCAAAATTTAATTTAGAGATTTGACGAGAGCTTCCGATTACTATTGCCTGACATTTATTTGGGCTTACAGCAACACCGTATTTAGTAGACCAATCTGCGATACGTCGTAAGTCATTGTTGAGGAGAGCAATCGATGAGTCGATGTCACTGCAATCGCAGGACTGGTAGAGCTGCAGATCGTCTGCGTATAGGTAATGAGAAGAAGAAAGAAGAAGTCATTGCCTTATTATTCTGTATAAAAAAAATATATTGCCTAGTGTCAAAACCATGCCAGCTGTTAATACAAAAAGGCGATTTTATTTTGAACAAGTTGAAACTGTAGTATACTTGTTGCTTTCAAATATTGGGGGTCAAATACAAAAATAATTCTGAGACAGTATGTGTTTTAAAATTGCCAAATCCTACATGAAAAAATCATATCAACATTTTCTTGATTAACGATTAATTCCGGCGTTTTCAAATACCTACTAAGGGATATTTTTTTGCCTAAAGCTTCGAGATCAAATCGCACACAGCTTTTGATTGATGCCAATGAAACCTATTGATCGTCAATCGAACTATCAGCAGGTGTCGTCTTCGGCGGTGCCCCCGACGGCTTCCGTGGCGTCTTCGACGGTGTCCAACCCGGCCACTACAAGCAGCGCGGGCATGAGTCCGCTGTGCCAGAAGAACCAAATATTAGTGTCGCTGCTGGCGCGCCAGCAGACCACGCCCACTACGCCGCTGCCGCTGCCCAACCCCAACCTGCGCGCTTTCGGGCCGTCGCAGCGACCGCGCGTGCCGCACCCTGCGCCGCAACAGATGCCGCAGCAACGGCACCACCACTCCACCCTGTCCACGATCCTCACTGGGCCCGCACAGTAAGTACCCGCGTTAATAAGCTGTAACCCGCGGCTTTGTCCACTACGATCTTACGATAACCTTACATTATTTCAGACATTACAGATTCCAAACGGTTTAGCCGTTTTTACGACATTGATTAACTTGTAATTTTACCTAATAAGTTGGTAAAAATAAAACTCCGTAAATAACTTGTTTACCACTCAGCATGCAATGATTTTATTATTATGCTATGATAATGTACTTAATAAAAAGTCTAACTGCGTATTTACTACGCCAACGATCACATGGTAGATAGATAGATAGATGGTATATCGATCTTCTAGTTTATGAGGCAAGATGTCACCAAGTCACGTGACACTAATTATTTAAATTGCATTTCACTAGCCTAATAATACTTACGGTCTAAATTACAAATCCATGAAAATGGTAAACCGGAGATCTTCAATAAAACCAAATTTTTTTATTATTTTTTGCCTGGTAAATGAAATGGTGTCTCACTTACACTGTCTGTGTTGTGTGCACTCACACAAATGAGAAGCTGAGTTTATGTCTCGAGATCTAATTTAGTCTAGCAAAATTATGATAAAAAGTAATATGTGTGTGTTAACAGCCGACCGAGCAACGTGAACGGTGGTCCCGGGACAGTGGGGAGTGCGGGCATGGCGGGCGCGGAGATGGGCGCGCAGAGCCACCTGCAGATGGTGCTGCAGGGCGCGCGCGGGGCCTACGCGTCCTCGCCGCTGCACTACGCCAATACCGCGCCGCACCATCAGTACAACAACCAGCCGTGAGTATTGCACACTTATGTTTTTTAACCCCCAACAAAAAGAGGGGTGTTATAAGTTTGACGCTAATGTCTGTCGGTCTGTCTGTCTGTACGTCTGTGTTTAATACGTGTTGTCTTTGGCATCGTAGCGTTCGAAAAGATGGACCGATTTCGATGCGGTTTTTTTACGTGAAAGCTTAATTCTCTTGCGGTGGTTTTTAGCTATGTTTGATGAACATCGGTTGGGCCGTTTAAAGTTACTACGGATAAACGCATAAACGTAAGGGCTTTCTCTAGTAAATAACAGATGACGCTACGGATATCCATTTAGTGACGAATAGCGGAACCACCAATAGGACGGTATTTCTGCTACTCATCATTAGATGGTGTACATGCTTGACAATCGGGGTTTTTGATGGTTGTGACAAACTTGTTAAAGGCATATAAAGGGCAGACGCCGCGCTCTCATTTGAAATTAATGTTTTAGAATTATGAAATTAAGTCTGTCCGGTTTAAAATCGAGTTCTTGCCAAAAGTGTCACTTTTAGTAGAAACGCATTTTAAAGCTAGACAGACTTACGCAATTTCTTTCAACAGTTGTTCATAAAATAAATTAAAGGTATATCCAATGCGTAAAGGTTAGCAACACAGAAATGTATCAAGATAGAAGGAAAAAGTGTATGTCTAGGTACATAGCTTCAGTCAAGATTAAAAGCAAAATGACTCGTTATTCTAAAATTAACTGTTCTATCACTACCAATATTTTTGGAGCTATTAATCGAGGTATCTTCTTTCATCAGTAAGTACTCTTCGTCGTAAATACCTGTTATTAACTAAACAATTTATTTTGTAGCTCCATATTGTTTTCATCAAAACAGTAGCGGGCCATTATGAGCCCAATACTAGTTTTCCATTGCGGCTTTAATTTGACAAGCCAGACTTCGTGACTTTTATCAGCAATTCAATCTGTCGAGTCAAGGTCGATTTCTCATTCTTTCTGTCAAAACCAAGAATAGTGCTCTCGCTCACGCTGCGATTTTCTTACTCGATTTGAAACGACGATTTTCAAAGCAATGGAAATGATAATTTAATTGTATTATTTTGTAACTGAAAATAATTTTAATAAATCGATTAAATATACGTACATTATTATTATAATTTAAAAATGCATTATTATAAACAATGCAATAAAGAACATTATTTTCGTGTCGATTGGCTCAAATTACACCATATGTTGCCACTCTTATGCCTCTCTCTGATGCCGAGTACAGGTCGTATTTTTTTCAAATTGTCCTGGGTCTTGGATGTTTATCTATATATGTATTTGTTATAAAAGATAGTATCGTTGAGTTAGTATCCCATAGTACAAGTCTCGAACTTACTTTGGGGCTAGCTCAATCAGTGTAATTTGTTCATATATATGTCGCAGCCAAATGGTTAAAATAGCCGTTCAATCAAACAGCTAGCCCTTTGTCTGAACAACGCCGTTCAATCACACGTCTAGCTTTTAAATTGAATATTTGAGGCGCTCAAAAGGTTCCACACTATAGCTGATTCAAAAGCCGAAGTCTAATTTAATTAGTTCACCACCGCGGCGCTAGGTGCGTTTTGTTTTCAATATGGCGTCAACTAGCCGGTGTTTTTGATTGTTTGAAAATATTTTTTAGATATACGTAAACTTTTTGAAGAAAAATAGATTTTATGTTATTCACTTTTGATTGATTTGTATGAAGGACTTTGGTTCTATAATATTAATATTTAGAAAATTTCAATTTTATTATGAAGGACTTACATTTTATGTTAAAAACTTTTTAAAAACTATTAAGAATGTTTCAAAGATTGTTTCGAAAGATT
This sequence comes from Acrobasis suavella, assembly GCA_943193695.1. Classification (NCBI taxonomy): domain Eukaryota; kingdom Metazoa; phylum Arthropoda; class Insecta; order Lepidoptera; family Pyralidae; genus Acrobasis; species Acrobasis suavella. The sequence goes on from OW971929.1 coordinate 15,129,430, forward strand.
GATTTTACTTTATTAAGTTTCAATTCATATTAAGAAGATTTTTTTATGAAAGAGTTTAGATTTTTGTTATCTACTTTCTAATTAATACGAAGGTTTTTTAAGATGGTATTTTTGTTCGTTTGTTAAAAGATTAAATATTACGTACAAATAACATATAGGTTCTTACTTCGTGAATTTTTGAGTTTTTAATTTTTTGCTTGGTGCAATAAAGAAAATTATGATTATGAATCACTCGCTACGCTCGTGATTCAACTGTAAAAGCCATCGTTTCGCTCTGGATTCAAAATTGCGCCCTCGCCTTCAAAATATTACCTTATCCCTTTGTAGCACAATCTTCTATTAAAACATGTGTAAGCAATCGAAGGCAATAAATAAGATTTAAAAACATCTGACATATTGACCACTCAGATTGACCACGCCTGCTACGTCACACATCTCCGGCGGCACACATCTCCGCTACAGTACTTATCTCCGCTCAGCTTTGGTGGATGGATACACCTTTGTTGAAAAACATCTCTTTTCGTCTCCGCTTCAAACATCTCTGCATATCTCCGCTTTTGTGGAGTCCGGGCCTAAAACATAGTTCCTCTCTCTCGTCTCATCTCTTCACCAAGGGGACTGGGTTGGGCATCAGTATAAATATCGAATTGGATAGGAGCTAAGACATTTTCCTGTGGGAGGCCTGTTTTTTTGGTTTCTCTAGCGATATCCGTAACGCCATCAATTATTTGCCATGAAAATTAAAAACCGCGACTTTCAAACGTTAACCCCCAATATCTTTCACACGGCTAAACCGATTTTCATCAAACACAGCTAAGAACCACCGTGTGAGAACTTGCTTTCACGTGAAAAAACCACATCGAAATCAGTCCATCCGTTCCACAGACAGACATACAGACATTAGATGCAAACTTATAATACCCCTTTTTTGTCGGAGGTTAAAAATGGCACACGTTTATAAGTAATAACTGTAGTAGGTACTGACAAACGTAACGAAATTTATTTGTAAGGTAGATTCATTTTTATTTTTCAATTCGAAAGTTTGAGATTTTCTTATTTACTCTGTCAAAACTTATTATCATTTCTTATGTCGATTATGATTATTATTTTCTCTGTCGGTTAATATCGTTATTTTGAATCGATAAAAATACACCTACAATAACTTGCGTAGTATTATTTAATTTATTTTAGGGACAATTAGGAAGTGTAAATTGTTTGTGGTCACACGAATAAATTTAAAGGTATGTAGGTAGGTACTTACTTCTCTTTGATGCTACGCAAAATGTTACACACTCGGTCCCCATAAAAATCGATTTACTCTATCGTATGTAGCAACATGTTCATTATTACCATATTTACGATTACACAATTTCAAATGAGGGCGCCACTTCTGCCCTCTATTCACCTTAATGTTCACCAGTGGAAGAGCGAGGCTGCTGAAATATAGTGATGCTCTCTTGGTTGATATTTTCCTCGCAACATACCTACTGCTCTTTCTAATCCTCCGCATCTGTCAATGGGGTACAAAATGCGGTAAAGTTATAATAAGTTTTCACTGAGTGTGTATTATTGCTATTGCCGTTATTATAACAAACAATTAAGTTGAAGTCCCAATACAGAAGAAACCTTTTTGTTTGGAACCCTCGGGGTAGACGAAACCGACTCAGACTTGCATACTATGTTTCAGTGGCAGCAGTTCGCGGACGAGTGGTGGTGCAGGTGCGGGGGACAGTGAGGTGCCCAACGACCAGACGTTGTCCGACATCCTGGACGAGGTCATCGACCACATGCCCGACGCGGAACGGCCTTCGCCCAACGTCAGCGTGCTCATCGATCTGGAGAACAGTCGCCCCATGCGGGACATGGTATGGACGTGTCATATTATTAAGAGATCTAAATGTGCGGCGCCGGTGGGCATATCGAGTTGACAACGTATAGAGCAGATACTATACGTAGCGTCGATATGAGCACCCCATGTAGGGCAGACCCCTAGAGGAAGAAGAAAAACGAAGAAGCGTGAACTAGACGAAGGCGGATATCGACCATAAGCAGCCAATTTGCACTCCATTGCGGTAAGTAACTGCAAATAAGTGTGAGTAAGAGATGACGATACTATTGGATATCTGACCACTTGCACTCGTTTGGAGCAGGACTCGTCTGCAATCGCAAAAGCACGACACAATTCGACTGCGCACAATGACTATGAGCTCTCGTCAATAGCTGCCCACGCAAACAAACTGTCTACAGTCATCGACTGGAACCGGATTCTTAGTATCATCGCTTCGAAATATACAAAATATCATTTGCCTTTGTGTTACACATACAGAATTAAATACTTACTTCTTCATTAAAAGTAAACTTCATGCTGTTATTGTCAATACACAAAGATTTATTGTCAATACGTCGACTTAACGTTTATTCGCGATAACAACAATTTAATTTCGCATGGGTTAATTGTTAAATATTTATCGAATATTTCGATAAAAGAACGTTGTTAAAATCTGAAGGGATATCGCTAACATACACTTGCGACTGATTGTTTCAGGGAAAGGAGAAAAAAGCAATGATCAACGCGATTACGCAAAGCCTAATGCAGTGCGAGACGGTAACAAAAAGTCCCGTGTCGTCAAGTCCCGGCGCACCGCCCGCTTACGCTGTCCAGAGTCCTCCGGTAAGGCTCTTTGGCATCATTATGCTTTTGAAATGTAATGTAAATTACCTTTAGAGATATGATATTTATGTACTTACCTTTATTTATTTCTTGACAGCCGGTGAGGTACCTACGTATCTAACCGGTAGCCCTAGTACGTAGCAGTTTTAATGTGTCGAGCATAATTGCTTCGGTTATTTAACTATAGCGCTTTAAATATATAAATGGGGCTTAGCACGAACCTTTTTCGTAGACGTAACAAAAAGGTTCGTGCTAAGCCCCGTTTATATATACATTAATAATAATTGCTTTAAATTTCAAACCACAATCAGAAATCAGAAATCTTTATTTGCCAGAACACATTATAAAAGGGTGCTAATTAAACAAACTCCTTATTAATAGCATTATTCGCCTCTAAAAATCTACGTTGCCTTCTAAATTATTAAGTCAGCCACAACCAACATGCATGAATAATACGTTCCTGGCCACTAATTATCTTCTATGTAAGCTACTCTAAATACAACTTAGCATGGTGGATATTTTTTAGCATCTAAATTTGTATCATGCGTTCAAGCTATAAACTTCTAAAATGTTAATATATGGCACCAAAAAAGTAATTACATTACCTTCTTATTTTATAACTCAGTATCTTTATAATGTGACTCATCCTACATTAATTGATAGTCAAACTTTAACTAAAATTGTCTTCAAATAGTAAATTATGACCACTAATAATATATTACCTCGGAACTATTGAGGGGTGACAAAAATAAAAACTTTATTTTGGTAAAAATTTCCATTATGGTCCGTTGATTTAGGGGTTGAAAGGGAACGGCAAGGAGGGGGGGGGGGGGGGGGGTTGGAGGGGAAGGCCTAGCCTTCTACCTAGCGTAGCTAGTTTTTTTCTCTACGGATATTTATTTCGAAACTTAAAATCTCCAATGCTGCGGGAAGTGCAGCCCTTCCGCCCTTGCGTAAGAAAACGCAGGCACTCATGATCGCTTTTGCAGCTTGCCCAGCCTTAGCCGTTACGGCTCGCTTGGTGCCTGCGTTTTCTTATAGCGGGCGGGGGCTGGCCTCCCTCCGCGCTTCCGGCTATAAAAAAAAACATTCGAGTATACGGCAAACAAACCTACTTTAAGTCGGGGTTGGCCAGTTCAGATTTCTCCTTAACTTTCATGTGAATAAAATTGGTTCTGTGTTCTGGGACCATTTGTGTCATCTATCCTGTTTAAGTTAAGTTATCTCTTCCGAGGTGGGGTTCCTCAGTCTTCCAGTAGAGCCACCAACAACTTTGGGTTCTCCAGTCTCCTCATCCTCCGATGAAGAACCAGCGGTAGCGGTGGATTTGGACAAAAACTGTTTAGCGATAACCAACCTCAAAACTACTCTAGTCGTCTCGCGCACTCGCGCTAAATCGTGCAGTGCAGTGGCTATTTTCACAATAAAAGAATATGAAAGCATTTAATTTACGCGCTAAATTATGATATATGATGATGGCTATTGAGGCTTGAATTGTATCTCATTTTCTCGTTGCTTAGTTATAAATTAAGAAGCTTTATCACATTGCCAAAAAAATATTATGTTGCTTGACTTATTATTTCTCGTTATAAAATAGGTATACAATGACAGTTGTGTTGTTTTCGAGGGTGAACAAGTATTTTGCGATGATATCATCATACCTACTGCGCCCCTTTTGTAGTAGAGAGAACATCTGCCATCTTGACATTATTCGGAGGATATTGCCCATGTATAGCAAGCGTGATTTACCTGGCACATAGTAAAACACGGCATACGCTCATTCACTACTGGCAATTAACAAAACAACCAATTTCCAAAAACCTCATAGAATGTACAGTAGTTCGGGGAGACATCAAACCTATGTGGTTACTGAGAACTTCATAGTCTGTGATAATTTAATTTGCAGACATCGTGTAATATGGGCAGCGGCAGCGGTATCCAGTACGTGAGCAGCGCGGATGGTGCGCGACGGCTCGCTGAGCATCACGCTAGACTGCTGCAGCTGCAGCGGAGGCAGCAGATGCTGGTGTCGCCGGAGGTGAGGCCCACTCGGGTTCTTTACTTTATGACAGTCAGCCTGCCTTGGATCAGGCGTGAGGCTGGTTTCAGAATCACGCGTTAGCACGCGCGGGCGGCCAGTGCGGCCGGATTCGCCATACTTCACACGCGAAGTTGACTGTGTAACGATCCAAGAGGCAGAGCGTCGCCCGCATCGCCGGCCGCCCGCGCGTGCGAACGCGTCACTCTGAAACCAGCCTAAATTTTATGTCGCCGACGCAGCACTTTCACGCCGGATACGTAAAAATTTGCATGAAGAAAGAAGGGTCGCGGGAACAAGCAAGTTTTCGTGTTATTGTTGATGACTTATAATGTAAGGACAAAGCACAAATATCTCATTCTATAAATGCATTGCTTGTGTAAAACTTTTCGCACCTGCATTCTCCAGACGGTAGACGTCAGGCAGGTCGTAAAATTAAAGCTAAATCGTTTAAACTGTTCGGATATTTTGTCTCCACTTTGCATGGTTCTGGCATGCTTTGATGACCATTGACATGCATATTATATTTGGAGAAGAAACAGCGGAAAAACACACCTTGAGCTCCGAAGCAGGACTGCTGAATCTGTCTTGTCTGCAGGATTGTCTGATAGAGTCCAATGTGTAGAAGTTGAACAAGTGGATAAAAATAGGATTGTTCAAACTTATAGATCAGAAGCAAAACAAAATAAATTTGGTGTGCCACAAGGAAGTGTTTTAGGGCCACTTTTGTTTATATTTTATATTAATGACTTGATAGATAATATTGACCAAAAAACAATCATAATTACCACTGAAAAAAATTCTACCTTACAACAACACAAAAATGACATTCTTAAAAATTTACAATTAGAAGTTGATTGGTTGAGTAAAAATAATTTAAAAATAAATATATCAAAAACAAAACGAATGAATTTTAATAATTTTAAAAATCAACCAATTGACATTAATTTTGACGGACAAGTTCTAAAGAATGCAAGTAATACGACTTTTTTAGGTTTAATTATTGATACGAAGTTAAATTGGAAGCGACAAATACACAAAGTCTGTGATAATATAAACAAATTAGCATATGCCATTTCTAAACTGAATAGAGTAGCAAATAAAAATACAGCTTTAACAGCGTATTTTGGATATGTAGAGTCTATAATAAGATATGGTTTAATTATGTGGGGAAATGGTACTAATATACAAAGAGTGTTTCGCGCACAGAAGAGATGCGTCAAGGCAATTTGCAACATACCATCATATATTTCAAGTAAACCTTGTTTCAAATCACTAAATATACTAACCCTGCCATGCTTATATATTTTAGAAATAAGCATCTTTGTGAAACAAAATGCGCATTTATTTGTTCAAGCTAGACATTTCTTCTTACGAACAACACGAAATTGTAATAGACTCGTATTAAATCTAGTGCCAAAAAGTGAAAAATATAAAAATAACTGTTATGCCATGTGTACAGAGATTTATAATAAATTGCCATCTACACTAAAAGAGCTCCGGTTAAATAAATTTAAATCATGTCTGCGCAAATGGCTGCTTAAAAGAAAGTTTTATTCAATTAAGGAGTTTTTAGAATGTAAAGTTAAAGATTATGAATTCGATGCATGAATAAATTAATGATGTATACGTTAGAAAACTTTAATTTGCATGCTATTTAATGGCTAAATAGGCTTAAGCTACTTTTTCAAATTGTATTTTTTTTTAAACACCTGTACTGTACACCCTATTTATTGCAAATAAAATATTATCTTATCTTATCTTATCTGAATATGCAACCAGAAACGCGCTTAGATGAAGATGATTATTGATGACTTATTTTTCTTACTTTACTATATTTACAAAGAGTTTAATATGATTCCGAAGAGTATAAAATTTGCCTTAGTTCCGCTATTAAAAATAAAAAGTTGTCATTAAGAGAACTATGACGTATTATTTTGAAACGGTGTAGATAATATATGAAATTCTTGTGGTTATTAAGCATTGATTCTTGTAAGTTTCAAAATGGAATGTTTTGCTTGACAGGCTGCCGAGCAACCTCAGTCGGACTTGGGCTCCACCATCAACGCATTGGTGTCGGAAACGCCCCCGAACGTGGCCCTCACTCGCACTGATTATCATCATTTATATCACCAATCTAGTGAGTATATTCAATATCTGATTAGTTGCCTCAGCTTTAACTTTCCTTTTCTAAAAAAAAATATTATTTATTCGAAATATACCTATAGACCTACTTGTGTGTCAAGTTTCATTAAAATCGCTTTAGCAGTATATACGTCTGAAGGATGCATACATACATTTTTCTTTTGGTGTACAATAAAGAGTTTACTATCTATCTAAGGATAAAGCGATATAGCATATAAGAGACTAGTCATTTATAGTGTTTTACTATTATTTTCGCCAAATCGCTTTCCTGTACATCTCAAAAGAAGTTAGTTTATTAATGTCGTGTTTTTTTTTTCAGATCAAATGGGTTCAAACTATGGTACAAATAAAATTACGTCCCCGCAGCAGAATCCTATGCTAAGTCGTCAGTTAAGTGTAAGTAATGACAGCTATCGTCATTATATTACAAAATTCTATCTCATTAAAGCTTATTTCAAAAGAAAACAAAATGTAAGCTCGCTCGTACATACAGTGCACACATACATGATAAACGCACTCGGCCTGAACCTGGATAGATGCGAAGTCCTCTTTGCTTAACGTCAGTCCGCATTATAATTCCTAAATGGTTAATAATATATAATGTATTTCGGCCATTTAAAATCTGACAAATGGAAACTTCTTTCGGAGATACTAAAGAGGAGAAGACAAAGAACAAATACATATGAAAGAAAGTAATAATTTATGTATTTTTAGATTAGAGATTAGATCCTATTTCAACTGCATTTCGACTGCTTAATTGCAGTTTAGATGCAGGTTAATTGCAACCGACTGCAACAACAGCACAGTCGGATTGCAGTTGGTGTGCTTTTGGCGTTTAGTTCAACTACCGAACGGACCCCGAATGCAATCGGCCTGCACCCAGCAGTTTCATTTTCAGATTTAGATTATCAGAATGCAAAAGTGCCATGACACTGCATATGAATAGCAATTTGGCAGTCGAAATGCAGTCGCTTATCTAGAGCCTTAATCATTGTGTATATTTATCGCCATGCATGTTGATGTGTAATGGCCGCTCTAGATCGGTCATTTTGGAAATCCTTAGGTGAGGCCTATGTCCAGCAGTGGACGTTATGTATTTTTTTATTTGAGATGATGATGATGTTGCTCAGAGCTCGAGCCCTGGCGTGGGCGCGGGCGTGGGCATGGGCTACGCCCCGCACTCGGCCGCAGCGCTGCACACACCGCTGTCGCAGCCGCCGCCGCCGCCGCAGCCCTACCTTCGTGCACCCCGGCCGCATCTAGGTAACTAGTGACACACTTACACACATCACACGCACATAACACTACACAAGACTACAGTCCAAATACGGCACACTTGTCAAAGATCATTTTCTATTGCCAACTTTGTTATCTACATATACAGCAAGATCTGTTCCAATGCACATTTTTTGGGGTAACTATCTCCATGGTACTGAACAACTTATTCGAAAGCGAAATACGAAAAATAATTATCACAAATTTAAATTGATGTAAAAATTTGAGAAGGATAGTGTTCAGAACATTGTACAGAAAATTTTCGTTCGCTATCCTACATGTTTTCCCGATGGAATAGAATAGCAAAACGTAGTTGTTTGTTTCTCGTCCGATATTTATTGGTCTGGATTTCTGGAATTCATACAGCGAAAAAACAAGCAAGATATTCGTGTGGTTAGATATATTCAGTGACTTATCAATAGGTACTATTTTTAGGACGAACTGGATATTTGGCAAATATTGATTTAAAAGTGCAAGGAATTTCTTTCTGTGTAATAAAGTCCTTTATAGAACTGATGTGTGTGTGTTCCGCTTGTCGATGTGTAGCAGACTGACTGTACTACATCTAATTTACACTGTACAACTTTTCACACAGAGTACTATTGAAATACATTAACTTTCTGTCAAAATATTTAATATGTTCTTGCTCCTAAATAGTATATTTCAAGGAATAATGCATCGCAATGTATTAAAATATGCCGATTTCTGAAACGTAGGTATTATCAGTCTGATCCAATGGTTTCCTTTGTATGGTACGCTTCTTATTGAAAATACTAAAATTTTCTTTTACGGTAGTCCTAGACCTAGAATTTGGTCGATTTTATTTTACATGAAGCATGAACTATTATTATAACGTATTCTTCAGCATGCCCCGTAGAGTAATTAGTAATAGCGTATTGCCGGATTCGGGTGTGAACTCTCCGAAGCCGATAAAATTAACTAATTGCATGTCTATGGCTTTTTTATTCGATTATCTTCGAAGATACAATTTAGGACGAAGCGATATAATCGCCAACGCCGAGAGCTACGACTTCTGAGTGCGAAAACGTAAAATTGTGTAATAATAGATTGGTTACGCTCAGCGCTCGACATGTTCAGATTGCGATACAGTGGCGTATACAAGCGATAGTTATACCAGTGAATTTGTGGGCGACACATACTTGAAGGAGTGACTCAGTCCGGCAATCTGAACGAATATTCGTATGGGAAATCTAGGAAGTCGAAAAAAAGTCTTCTTTTCCATACAAACGTGTTCAGCGGACCGATCAGTTTAGATGGGAAAGTCGAATAATTATATTTAAATATCTCATCATTATTACCATAGGAAAAGTTGTTTGTGACGGGCTGAGTTAACCTCTCTAAATTCCGGTATAGTACAGGGTGGGCAAAAAACAGGTACACATTTGTTTTTTATTTTTTTATTTTATTCTATGAAATATAATAGTATTTTATGCAACAGTTGTATAAGGAGGGTTAAAAATGCGAGTGGCGCAGGTTACGATCCGAGCCTTGGCGAGCATCGTAAATTGACGCCATCGAGCATTTTTTGACTACTTATACAACGTTGCATACAATACTTTTTCTACGACTACATTTACTAAAATAAATACAAAAATAAACAAAGAAAAGTACGAAATACTACCATATGTTTGGTAGATACTAGGTATCTATGGAAGACTTATTTTTTTTTATTGACGTCTTCCTAGTGACTAAAAGTGCCATTTTTGAAACATGGAGTCACTTAAACGAATGTTTTTCATACAAAAAACCGTTTGTTCAGTGACTCCACGTTTGAAAAATGGCACCATATGTTAAAATAACGATTTTATTATGTTGGCAGTATGGTATCTAAAGAAAAAGAGTTATAGGTCTATGGCTAAGAGTATCGTTTTGGCGAAATAATGACACATGTGCTATTATATTAGGATTGGACTATAGACTTTTCGTAAATCATATAATCTATGTTCTTATATCAGTGTTCGGGACCATTTAAAAGACAGTTAACTGTACAGGAGTAGAAAAAATATATTAAGTATTAGTTTATTTAATAATGTATTAAGGGTCGGCAATTTACTATGAAAAATAATGTGATCCAAAATTCCAACTCTAGCAGCATAGCAGATGTGACCTTCTTCATTGCGTTATTTCAGTGACTGTGTCTCGAATATTTTGTTTTAATTATTGAAGGTTTATAGGCCAGTTACCAGTAGACACGTCCCTTTAGAGAGCCCTACAGAAAAAGTCAGGAGCTGTTAAATCCGGGGATCGTGGGGGCCAAGATGGCAAAACGTCAGGGTCTCTCTTCAAAATTGTCTTTAGAAAAGTCTGAATTCCGAGTTGTTAAGAACGTCGCCTGGTAGGCAATGAGGGTTCTTCGGCTACGCTTTGACGAACAATTTCAATAGTCGGCTCCGTATGTGCTCTCTGACTAGACGAGGGACTGCTTTATCTGTTGCAGTGCAAATCGAAACATTGAAAAGAATGTTTCTGGGTATATTAATTTAGAGAATTGATGACATTCATTGGCTTCCAAGATCCCGGATTTAGCAGCTCCTGACTTTTCTGGAGGGCGTTCTAAAGGGACGTGTCTATGCTAATAGGCCAATGAGTCTTCAACAATTAAAACAAATGATCCGAAGTCACTGATATAACGCAGAAATGAGTGAAAATGTAGTGAAAAACGCAATGAAAAGGGTCACATCTGCCATGCTGCTAGAGTCAGAAATTTGTCTCACATTTATTTTCCATAATAAATTGCCGACCCTAAATAGTTTATTTTTAAATAAACACTTCATATATTACATAGAATTAAATTATAAAAATAAAATGTATACCTGTTATTTGCCCACCCTGTATATTATTGAATAATGCACACGCGACTGTGTTACAAAGTTTGTACCGAGCGGTCGTGTCGCGTGTATGTAATCCTCGGTGGCACTTTCGTCGAGCCTCGGTGCGTCGACGACACAGTAGGTAGGTCGGGCGAGGTAAAAATTGGGTAGTAACCGGCGTGTGTGGCAGTGGGCGGTTACTACGAGGACGGCGCGAGCGCGGGCTACTGCGGCGACTACGCGCGGCGCGCGCCGATGCCGCACGGCCACGCGCCGCTGCCCCACCCGCACCACGAGCCGCCGCTGCCGTGTGAGTACCGCCAACCTGACAGCCGCGCTCCTACTCCTACCTTCACACTCACACACAACTAAACAACGACTCACGGTAGACCTGACACAATCAGCTATTTACCAACAAGTCAAATCTTTAGATACTTTTTTCTAAACGTCAAAACAAACATTTTCCATGGTATTTTAATGAAATACAGGCAGATGACATTTTAAGTTTTTTGAGTCAAGTAGCGCTCTTATTATTAGTTTTTCTGCAACATGACATCTTAAATATTACCTTTAAATGGATATGTTCAAAGACAAGTGACGTTATTTTGCGTCATTATATTATCTTATCAGTACAAAATAATTTATTTTTGACCCAGGAAAATACCGAAGTAGTTACAAGGACTAGTAATCTTCTGTTACAAACACGAGATAGCGTATAATAGTAGTGCCCTTGTTAGTTGTTAGGGTTTCGTGCCCAAAGGGTAAAAACGGGACTCTATTACTTTATTAGACTTCGCTGTTCGTCTGTCCATCTATCTGTCTGTTATAAGGACCACTAGGGTACTAATGAAACCCATTGGATCTGGTTCGATCCATCACCGTCTATAGGCCAGGAGTGGCAACGGGAATTAACAACATTTACATTTTTTTACATATTATTTTTATATTTTAAATAAAACTTTAGCCTTATATAGGGTACCCGTATTTTTTTTGTTTGAGGTCGTTTTCATACAAAATTTCGTCATTGAAATTTTGCTTATTAAAAAGCGTAAGTGTCTTGTGACTTCATTTATACGACACTGTAGCTGTTTTGTTTAGTTTGGTGCTATTTTCAAACGCGGAATCAGGTCCCGGGTTCGATCTCCGGTCAGGGCAAGTTGGAAACTGGCCTTTTTCAAATTGTCCTGGGTCTTGGATGTGTATCTATTTATGTATTTGTTATATAATATAGTATTTTTGAGTTAGTATCCCATAACACAAGTCTCGAACTTACTTTGGGGCTAGCTCTATTAGTGTTATTTGTCCCTATATTATTGATTTATTATTTAATGAACGGTTTTTTTTACGAAAAAACATTCGTTTAGCTGACTCTGCGTTTCAAAAAAGGCACTTTGGTTATACTCTATACTCAGAGTTGGTTATGATATATTCACGTTAGCAGTTTGCATCTCACTTCACTTAAGTACTTGGTGCACGATTTTTAGTATTTATTTATTTTTTTCTTAAAAATAAGCAACGATTCTTTTTGAGGTTTTTTTAAGAGGACTATAAGGATGATGTTATAATACTCCTCTTTTTTGTTACTTACCAGGCTGAATCTCATGAACCGTGATAGCTAGATAGTTGAAATTTTCACAGACGATGTATTTCTGTTGCTATAACAACAAATACTACAAACAGAATAAAATAAATATTTATTCTCATACAACAAACGTGATTTTTAATATATAATGGTACGAAACCCTTCGTGCGCGCGTCCGACTCGCACTTGGCCGGTTATTTGTCATTTTCTAGTTCCCCTTTTTGTCAAATTATAAATATTTTATTGTTCGAAAATCGTATAAATTAGTAAGTGATGTTTTCTTATCACATTCTTTAAAAAATAATAGGTTGGGGAAAAAGTCTTTTCGCATTTTATATGAAAATTCAAAACATTTTTTAATATAGTTTATTTACATTTAACTAAAGTATGTGTACTATTTTGTTCGATAACTTTTTGCCATCTTATAGGTAGGGACATGATCCCATTGCTATAGAAATTTTGGGGCTTCTGATCAAAAAACTGCGTCAAGTAGTTTTGGCAGTCCTCACTCCTCTCGTGATGTTAACCTGACACTGCCTAAAGAATTCTGAAGAGACCGAAACAGGTGGAAATCTGAAGGTGCCAGGTCAGGACTATTCGGCGGATGCATTAACACCTCCCAGCCAAACTCTCTTAATTCTTGCTGAGTGGTTAAAGATGTGTGAGGTCTAGCGTTATCATGATGAAAAACCACACCCCTTCTGTTGATTAATTCCGGCCGCTTTCTCTCAACTTCTTGCTTTAATCTTATCAGTTGTTCGCAGTAGAGTTCTGAATCGATGGTCCTGCTTGGTGGTAACAGCTCATAATGAATAATGCCCTTCCAATCCCACCACACAAACACAGCATCATCTTGTTGCGAGTTTACCCGGGTTTCGCAACAGTCTGTGAAGCCTGACCGGCCTTTGACCATGACCTTTTTCACACGTTCTTGTCGTACGTGTTCCACTTTTCATCACCAGTTATCAATTTTTTCAAAAATGATTCGGTCTCATTACGTCGTAATAAAGAATCACAAATGAGTACACGGTTCATTAGGTTTCTTTCAGAGAGTTCGTGAGGTACCCAAATATAGAGCTTTTTTGTGTACCCATTTTTTTTCAAATGTGCTAAAACTGTTTTGTGGTCAATTCCCAGTTCTTCAGCTACGTCGTAACTACTAATTTGCCGATCTTGCTCCACTTTTTAAAAAATAGCATCCATTTTATCCGTAACAGGGTGACCAGAGCGACGTGCATCTTTGACATCATAATTTCCGGATTGAAAACGCTTAAACCAAATTTGTGCTACTCTCACAGACACTGCACTAGGTCCATAAACAAGGCAAAATTTTTACGCGGCTTGCCTTTTTGATAGTAAATTTTAAAATGTATCTAATTTCTTCATTAGATTCACTCATATTGACGGTAAGAAAAACAAATGAAAATCACGGATTTTCCTAATTTGAATTTAGAATTATCTTTTTTAAAATTTAAACTTTTAAATGATACCAAAACTAACCAGGTACAAATAGCTTAGTATAGCCAAAGTGGTTTTATTACAAGTTCATACATACTATATGCGAAAAGACTTTTTCCCCAACCTAATACATCTTTCTCTTGAGTACGAAGGATGGTAATATTTTTAATAAACGCTCTGTTCGGATGTGTACAGCCCGGTCTAGTGTGAGTCATACAAGTGTTGACTTAACTTACGCGATTCCACGCACCTCCTAGCTCCACTTCTCCTCACCGGTCTGTACTGACTTTTTATCTTTACCGAAACTCTGCCACGCTTATATACTGCGTCTCCAGAATATATATAGTTCATAAATCAGATTAATTTTTAAAGCTCTAAGTGATTTTATTGAACTAAAAAGAAACAATTTTGTTAACAATACAATTTTGTTAATAATACTTTATGAAACTGTCACATAATTATGGGTATTAAAATTGAAAGCTGTAGGTGACGATGATGAAATACAATTGCTTTTTATCACACGAGTATTTTAATAACCATTTACCTGCCTCATTATTATGACAGTTTCATAAACTACTAATATTTAATAAGACGCAGTACACAAGCCCTTGTTTTTACACAACAGTGATAAAATCTTTGCTTTCGATATGATATGCAAGTGCATCACAGACATTGTCCTAATATCGTAATAATTTTAGAATATTTCGACTTATTGTAGTGGTACCTTCAGAGATACGCATTCGTGCTAGTAAGGAATATAAGGTCAGAAGAAAAGGTAAGATAAGTAGAATTTTAACGAGAATGGTGGTAGCGTCTGTAAATATTATTTTATTTCTTCTAACTATCGTTCTGCATGATATCTTTGCTCGCTTAACGAACTTCGCTTCAGCGAAGAGATCGCGTGCACGTGCCCTGCGTGCTTCACGTTCGGTAGTGGATGATGCTTCTAACGAGGTTGGATCAGTCTGGCAGTGTGCAAATAAGAGGCGAGAACACTCACTGTGTTTCTACATGTCTTTTGGCCGAAACGTATTTACGCATTTTTAACTCTTACCAATATTTGTTTATTACAAGATCCAACAAAGCACGGTCAAAATGTCGCAAATTTTATTGATTAGGGAGTTGGTAAACAATAGATGTATTTATTGATGTAGGCAACAGTCATAGCGCGGCGTAACAAATAATTTCAAGATTTTCAATATGGAATGTTATTGTTTGCGCCATCACTGTTACCGAATTAATTTGATGTGTGTCGCATGAAGTATTTTTGCCTAAAGATATGATTGGTTCTCGCAGGCGCCGGCAACAGCAGCGGCGCGAGCGCGGCGGGCGCGGGCGTGGCGGGCGGCACGTCGGAGTACGTGCGCAACGAACTACGCGCCGTTGTGGGCGCGCGCCTGCATCCTCCGCTTCAGTCCGACCTCGACCCGCTTATGACCTTCGATATGTCAACGTCAGGTATCTATCGCTCGGTCTTGAATTATAATTAATACAACTAGACACTTTTGATATTAAAACTTGATTAAATATCTACCTAGTTTTATGGTAACTTTCTCATAAGATAGAAAGTGTGTGCAAGGCTAATATTAATATTGCAAGGCTTCAGTACACTTTTGCATTTTTGTATTAGTGTGCTTTCTGCCCAATACACTTTATTATTGGGCAGAAAGCATGCTAATACAACGTTCAGATGGAATATCGGCGTTCGCCAAACGTGTTGGTTGACGAGATTTATCATCCACAAATAAAAGAGAGTTGTAGTCGATTGGTTTATGTTCGACATTGTGTGGTCCCAATGACTTGCCAAACGAGTACGAGGGTCTTAAGATGGTGTGAATTACTTAAATATTGCTGTTGCTCATGCTATTATAACGGCACTCGGAAAGTTAGCTCGAAGCCTAAAAATACTATAGTATTAAAAGAACCAAAATCGATATATAATAAACACGTGCTAAACGTTTCGAATTGTAAAAACCGAATAACAAATATTTGTTAAATAACACATGTAATAATTTTCTAGTACACTTAACTGACATTGAAGGCTTGCTTGTCAGTATTGAAATGACAGAAAACATGAATAAGATTAGTAGTGCGGTTACGGGCGTTACACGAGCGACCAGTGTGAGTGTAGGGCTGGCCATTGCCTGCTGTATACGTGTGTGGTACGTAGGTGGCGGAAGTGTGGCGGGCGCGCGCGCGGCCGCGACGTCGGCAAGCTCGTGGGAGTCGCAACAGGGCACCCCGGTAAGCTTGGGACGCGACCAGCGAGACCAAAACTAGACTATTCACTACTTTCCTATCAATTTTCATTATTTTTTGTAGAATATCTATGATTATTACGTATTGAGTCTGCTCTGCTGCGTGTGTTGTCGAGTCGATCATCTTCCTGATAAATTTTAGACGCTGACTTAGAGAAATGTGCCAAATTTTTTTTACTGGCGCGTTACCTTCTCATCGGCTACTCGAGCTTTCCGACTAATTTAGAGTGTTGTCGTTTTTGTGAGATTCTGTCGGTGAGAAGCAGTGTGGTGCCACTTATATTTTAAAGATGGTTTGATAATATGTCACGGGATGTTTTCTGTGAGGTTGTAATGATTGGTACATTTCTAAAATTCCAAGAAGCTTTTGTGATGTGATGTTTGATTATATTTCTCAAATAGTGAAATCTACTTTTATTATTTAAGTACAATATATTTTCAAGTTAGTCCTAGAGTAAATATAAAATCACTCGCTTTTAGGTTATATTCCTGTACCATATTCCAAGCTTCGATAAAAGAATACTGGGGAACATAGCATGCGCTGAGAGTAAACAATGTGGTGAAGGTCATGTGATGTCGTAGTGTCGATTCGATACAACAGTATTATGTTTTCGCAATAGATAGTTACGCTTATTGTTTGCTTCTGACATGTTGTAATAGTAAACGAAATTATTTCGTACATTGGTTTTAGTAGACATTCAGGTAAAACGATTGCATGATGGAGTTTATGAGTTTTCAAAAATATAGACTATCGCACGAACAAGTGACGATCTGAGCCATAAGTTGACAACAAAGATATAAGAATAATTAAGTATTTCTTGTATTGTCTGGAATCATTTTATTTAAATTTACATAGTTCTTTGATCGTTACTGGTTTGTGTCCTGAAAATTGTTATTATATTCACATTAGTTTCCTTCATAACAAAATGTATAGTTTTTTTTTTTAATAAATTTAATTGAACTTTCCGTTTGAACATTTAATTGAGCGACGTTTTGTGTATAATCTAGAAATTTAGCTCAAGAGTTAAATTATTATAAACAAGACTTTTTTATGTATTAATAGGTATAGTATACGAAATAAATAGTTATTGAAGCTTAAAGACTTAAAGAGGGATATAAAAATAAACACTATTTAACGTTTAGGTTTAGTATTTTTACATATAGCGAGTATTTGTAAATCATAAAACCTATAATTCGGTTTCAAAATCTGTCGTAGCAATTGGTGGGTAGGGAAAGGCTTCATACATCAACAGTGCATAAGGTTCAATTATACAATTTAAGTATAACACTAGTTTGAACGCTGTGTCAACGTGTGGACTGGGTCCTTCCAGCTAGAGAGTAGGTCTGTGTGTATGCGCTGGTGGTAATGATTGGTGTGGTGTGCGCAGAATACTACGGAGGCGGGCACGGCGGAGGCGGGCTCGGCGGCGGGCGGTGATGAGGCGCGCGGCGCGCCCGACGCTAAGGCCAGCGCCTCGCTGCTGCAGAAGCTGCTGTCGCAGTGAGCCGCGAGCTGCACCTTGCATTTATTCCCCTCGCCTCGCCGGTCGGACGACCGACTCCGGTCTACTACGTGGTACCTCTGCGGCTGTAAATCTCACCAACGTGAGACTAATATATAGTACACGTATTTATAGAGCGTCTCGCGCATAGTCTAGTAGTGCTAGTGATATTTTTTCTAGTAGGAGTTGTATCTCGAGTTTCTGAGAATGCTGCTCGAGATCGACCTTTACATTTCTGTATCTATATGTAACTATATTTTTAACGATACGATGCGAGAAACGACGGTATCTTCCTGAGAAGGAGTAAAAATAAGTGATTTACAATATGATCGATTGGTACGACTAGTATGCTTTCGCAAAGTACGATACAAAATATACGGCGTGCAATATTGTATAGAAATAAACACATATTTTGGCGTTGTGAACGTTATGTATTATAGTATGAAAGTCAGATGTTACCTGTTATGACAAAGTAATTTGTATTATAGTATATGGTGAGACGTCGAATGAAAAGGTTTCTCATTTGGATAATGTTATTTTATGTGTGTAAATATGTTGTTAAATTATAGCTGTTGCTTTATTGTACATATTTTGTTACGATATTTCATTGTGTTTTGTGTTCGGAATAATTTCTTGTAAGTTTTAAAACATTTATTGATATTCATCACACTATTTCAAATCTTATTTTATTATTTTACAAAATTATCCTTTCGTTTACAGTAGTATTACATTTATTTGATATGAGTTTACGTAACTTATAATCACAGATATAAGTTCTTAATGATGTTTTCCGTCTACATTATGTATGACACTTAGATGTTTTTGTTTATGTTAAGTACACTTACATTTAGTGTTACATAATGTGTCCCAGTTAACGTTTCAAAAAACAATGCCTTAGCAATTTATTTGTCAAAATTTGAAGACTATTTTTGTTCGATTATTCAGGTTTACATCTATCATTTAGTTAGACCTCAGTTAATTAAAACACAAAAAACAACTATAAACAATTTAAATTAAAGCTTATGTCTGTGTTTATAATATGAGTATGCGTGTGAATAATGTAAACTTCCAAATATTAATCAAGTGGCGCGCTGTATGAGCTAGTTTTGACGACATTACCTGAGCAAAATTTTTCTGAATTGACATGTTACAATTATTTAAACCTGTCGATCGTGATGTTATTGCCGTGGAGTGCAAGATGCAAATGATGTTGTGCTATGTGTTTGAAATGAGATTAGAACTTTCGGACGACCATTTTGTATCGCAATCCTTGTCGGACCTACATACGAAAATATGAGTGAGAGTGATTGACAGTCCTAATGTATGCCGCTGAGTATGGTTGATGGTTACTAGGAATTAAACTGAAACTTATAGCTTTAGAAACCTGTGTTAGCTATTTTAATAATTTATAGGTAATGTAATTTTTTCAATCTTTTTTGCATAAAAAGTCATCGTGGACAATTTCCTGGTTTATAATATTCGTGTAAGCAATGAAGATGTAAATAACCATTTTAAAACAACCTTAGTCAGCGCCCCTTTGAACAAAATAATATTAAATGAATTCACATTATATTTGAATACACCTTCGATTTTTGCTATGACTAACTGACATAAGTAGCAACGCCTAATTAATTACAGTTATAGAGCGAAACATATTTTGGAGGAAGTAACTTAATTGGTAGCCAATTTGTCTAGAGTGGCGTTGTCATGCCATGAGTAAGACTTATCGTAAAATTTGAATAAATAACATCAATGTTACATGTTTTCATTGGTAAATTGTAATCTAAAAATTAGGCACCAAATTATTAGCAGTTTAATTTGCTTTTTTAGGCAGCGACTACTATGCTCTGGAAGTGCTAGCAAGGACCACATGTTTGAAGATTTCTATATGACGTGGTCTTATTGTTCCACATTTTTTTTTTCGTAAGTATGAGGTACTCATAAATACTAGTAAAACCTTTTCATTTAATTGGTTTTTACTAAGCACTCTTGCATAGTCAGGAAATGCACATACTTACCACAATTGCATTAGTCGGTGCCTAGAAAAGTATTTGACGTTAAAAGTGTAAGAATTTTAGGTGTGCACTATATTACAATTATATTACTTAAAGTATTAAGTATGTGTACATTAAAATCTTTAACTTAATTAATGATGGCTGTACGATCACTTAAATGTGATGTCATGGTGTGTTATTCATTAGATATGCAACACAGTACATATGTTAGGCTCTCCACAGGGCTGATAAAATAGTGACAAAAAAAACCATTGACACGCAATAAAGTACATATGTATGTAATCTGCAAAAGATGGAATTATTTTGATACAAATGTCAATGTTTTCTGGGTTCAAATTAATCGAATAAAACTAACAAAATCTTATCACTTTATATTGCTTTTGTGTTGAATCGCTGAGCTCAGATGTTCTCATTTAAGCCGGAAAACAACATCACTATTATTATTATTTGAAACATAACTAAACCGAATGTAACATAGGTACTGTTTTTATAAATGGCAATAACTTAATGCGGACGTAAAGTACTTAAGTTTATTTGGGAGGTTGGCTCAAAATAAAATGTATGAATTTTAAGGCTTATTCTTGGCTGATGCTACATAAAAATAAAATAATTAATAGACACCAAGATTAGTGCTTAGATCCACATTAAGAAGTAAATTGTGATGTGTTATACCTACCTAACGATGAACGTACAAATATGTATAGAGTATCCATTAAAACAATTTAAACGAATAAATAATCTGTCTAGGACATAAAATATTTTTATACCATTGTAAAATAAATAGTTCTGATGTGTAGGCTACCGACCAATCTAATTTTCATTGTTGAATATTAAATTGAGAAACATTAAAACACGACATCGGTAAATAGTATGATATTTAGTGAGATAAAGCTTTACAGTATCCCACGACCGTAGCAATATAAATTCATTCCATTTACACTTATTTATGGGTAGGAAGGTTTAAAGATGTTTGATAGCTGATTATCAAATGAATAAAGTACAAGTGATGGCCTTGTTATGTGACAACTTAAAAGAAAATAGATGAGAACTAGTCGAATCTACCTACGTAATACATAACTATATTGAGATACAAGCATATTTTATCGGAACGATAGATGGAACAGCATAAAATGCCGTCGCTTAGTTTACGATGTTTCGATGAGATCTAAATGTAACAAAGGAGGTTATATTTTTTGCAAATTTACGATAATAACATACATAGTTTATGTAATGAGGTCTATCTATAATATTGGAAAACGCGTCCATTGCACGAGACTAACATTTTCTCAGTATAGTAAATGTAAACAAAACGTGCTATAATGATGAGTGCATAGGTGCCTGAATTTTAAGATAATAAATATTTTTTCAAAGCCACCCCTATGAAAAATCTATAGTTATTCATATAAAATTAGAAACTGCATGAAATAGTATCTAATCTAAGTCTGCAAAACTAGATTGTCTTACTAACATTGTTCTGTGGAGTTATGAAATAGTTTACATTCTTGTTTATAAGATAAATGCATCGAAAATGAAAAGGAAATTGACAATAGATACCAATGTTATGCAATTTTATCATCTTTCTAAGATTTCGAGTTAGTACTTAGATTTCAGTCGAATCATTTTTCATCTTTTTACTAACACTTAGATGCTAAATATTTCAATAGCGCATAGTTACTAAATATTTCAACTCTTAATGTAAGTTTTCTAGCAAACTGTTAGTTTTGAATAACTGAACTCTTAAACATTGGTAAAACATCGTCTTCCAATAAGAAACCTTTAACTTGCCTCAGTAAAAAACAGACTGATCACGGAGATTAAAAATCTACATTCTCTCTACTACTAGAAGGGCAAATATGCGCTTGTGACGTGTTATATTACTTACCATAAGTACCTATTGGACCCGAGGAGTTAGTTCTATATTAAACGTTGCTACGGGTACTGCTCATGTTCGAAACCAACGAAAATATATTCCTTACTCACACGAGAGCATGTTAAGTCAGGAACACTAAAATGGGCTTTCTGATTGGATATATGCGTATTACTCGAGTGGAAATAATTAAAATATTATAAAACATTAGAAAGATATTAATATTCATCTTGATGTTAAGAATTATACCTCATTGTAAAAATCAATCTTGTAGTTGATAATTTAATGTACAAACTGCTAAAATATGCCACACAATGCGATGATGGTATACCTTGTAAATCTTTTCTTTTCTAATCACGTACAATAAACCATTGGTTTACAATTTAATATAATAAAAATTATGATATATGGACATTTTGGAGCTATAATGGTAATGTCGAATATATTTAAGGCCATGATAGATTTTACAAAACATACCTATATTACGCCTCTGAAGAAAATTGGTCTATATTGAAATGTTATGTATAATTTGGAATTTTATATAAGAACACTAAAGTAACCGTAACTTCGTATTTAAGATATGTAATTGTAGTCCATTATCACAGAGCGAAATTACCTAATTAAAATAAATTTAATAGGGTCCAAATTTTCCATCCAATGTTACAGAGAGTTAAACATAATAATTGGACTGTATTAACGAATGTGATACGTCGATATGTAATAGAAATATTTTTTATAATGACTTTGCTCTGTGACAAGGGGCTAGCGATCACTTTGCGTCGGGTTGGCAGAAACATGGATGTGTACGGGAATCTTTGTTTCTCAGCGTAAAAACATAATTAGTTTCCAAACAACTTCGTTGTGTTTTATTGATTGATTCAATTCTACTTCGTTTTCTAGGGATTTCTAAAATTCATCTATGTAAGATTACGTGTGATAAAAATATTTATTATATGTAGTTAGATGACAGTCGCTAACACAAGCAGACATATCCCGTACAATACTGATTTTATTTTTTGTATAAAATCGTGTCTCTTGTCTTGGCCTGTCGTCTGTGAACAAGGGTATTTTTATATTGTGTACATTTCTTAGGTTAAACATTTTGTTATAGATTTTAAAAAGCTAATTATGTTTTTTCGGAACACTGCACAGTGGTTTTAGGTATTGGTCGCACGCGGATGAAACTACGGGCACTTTCGTTTTTTGATGGTCCTTTTTGAGCAGCTACTTTAAACAATCAACTTGCAGTAGAACAGAATTATTTAAAATATTATTGAACAGATACTCTCGACTTGAATATATTTCACGTAGAACAGAAGTATGTTCTTGTTTTTTCTGGGTGCGACCGTTAAGTCTGTGTTATTTAGTTCTTCAGATGTTAGTTAAGGCCTTTGTGTTGCTGTGCATTTCTAAGCATTGTATGTATGTATGTTTATATATTATTGTACATAGCTAAAATACATATATTTTTACGACTAGCATACACAACCAAAGTTGTTATAAAGTGATGGTTGATTTAATGATAAATTTAAAATACATAATAGGTCGTTATGTTTATTTTAGAAAAAGATACAAATAAAACTGTACAGTTGTATATGGGTACATTCAATATATTATCGAAGCCTTTTACACAACCGCCCTGATATTACAAATCGAATTTATTATTTTGTTATGAAAGTCGGTGATTTAAAGAAGTTGAAATTACAGATATGAATAATATGCGAGTGTGGCTTACGCTCATTTCGTTCCTAGTAGCCTATCCGGATCATCTACCGTACTTGGTATTTGTCAATTACTGAGCCGACTCGTAATACTATTAGTTCGAGTTACTCGGATGTCGAATGTTTCATTAAAATCTGGCGTTTTATGACCTATCACATTAAGTTGTATTTTTTTGTACATTTTAGATTCGAAAATATATTAATATCTGAATAAAAGTGTTTTATTTTATCATAATTATAACCATGTTTCTTTATTGTGTTTCTGCCAAAATCAATTTTACACAATTTTATGTCTGTGGAGTTGGATCAGTGATAAAATTTGTAGATGAATCAGCGCTGATAAAGTTTACTAGTATACAGGATTGCCACTTGTATTGCTTGGTCAGTTAGTGGTTTAACAGCTTACCCAGGACAAATACAAAATATGATTAAGTTTATAGTTACACGAAAAAAACGGTGCATAACTATGCACTGTTTTTTTCGTGTGTGTAAGTGGCCAACAATGGAGTCTTTTTTTACATAAGACAAGCATGGTTTGTTTTTTTATTTAAATATTCATCCACGATAAAAAGATTTAAGATTTCATTGTTTAAAAAATTAAATAATTTCAAGTTAGTTATTATCATTAAAACTGAACTAGTATGGTCAAACTACAATATGCTTACAATCTAACTTCACAATTCATTTGAATAAATTAATATTTTTATTTGATACTGCTCGTGCTCACCCAGTATGACTAAACGTGGTAAAATTTTAGTACGTACACGCGTATTTATTAGCATAGGTACATATAGGCGGCGTAGATATAGCCCAAAAAATTGTTGGAGGTTCACTTAACATTGTGTTAATTTTAATTAACAAGTTGTAGTTGGGTACTGCTATGCTATGCAGGCTTAGCCTATTCTTGTTCATATTGTTGGATTCAGTCATGAGAGCGAGCGCGTATATACGATCCCGGTTTTCCAACGAAAAATACTTTGGAATTCTCTGTCATAGAGAACATCAAAGTTATGGTGGCACCTTTTATATTTTGGAAAGTATTACCAGGATTTATTTGTTATCGTTCGATATTGAGCATTGTGCTTATTTGTATTCTTGCCCGGTTTATAGTAAAAATGAAGTGGTTGCCGTGGACTAGACGTAAGAAAGACGCCCTGCAGCTGCAGCTGGAAGCGGTAAGTGGGAACCCTTTTTCGCATAATTTGTTTTGTCCTAAGGTTTTTTTGGCATTACCGGTTTTGGCATAAAATATTTTTGCATAATAGTTCTTAGGCATAATTGTTTTTTGGCATACGGTAAATTTTGACTTGAGGCTAATTTGTTTTGGCATAATGTTAATTCGCGTAATCTTAGTAGGCATCTAGACACGCGGCAGCGCGCAGAGCCACGTTTAAAAAAAGGAACTGGCGACGCAGCAGCCATGTGTATATTTACACGAACCTTTTGGAGCTACTTTTGACCCTTTCACAACTTGAAAACTATGTAACCTAAATACATGAAATTTAGCACGAACATCTAGCTCATCTTGAATGTAGCTCAAACAGTTATTGATATAATAACGTTTAAAAAACCTGAAAAACAGGATTGACCATTATCCATCACCAAAAAGGTAACCGACTTCCATATGACCTGGAAAGTTGATGTTTGGTATCTAGGTAAACTATTACGCGTATGCAAAGGAAAAAATAACAGTTAATTTTGTAGCATTTGGAAGTAGGTTACCTTTTTGATCATGGATAAGTTTAATTAAAAGAAAATCAAATTTACAAAATTCACTGCCTTTTGAATAATTATATTTTGAATTACGCCTACTAGTCTACCTAGATACCGAGTATCAATTTTCCAGGTCATATGGAAGTAGGTTATCTTTTTGATCATGGCTAAGTTTAATTGAAAAAAAAAAGAAACAAACCTATGAATTTTACTGTTTATTTAATTTTTTTTCTTTGTATACGCTTAATAGTCTACCTAGATGCAAATATCAACTTTCCAGGTTATATGAAATCTTTTTGATCATGGATAAGTGGTGAATCACATTTTTTTAATGATATTATATTAATAACTGTTCGAGCTTAATTATTGAAAATTCGATCCAAGATGAGCTAGAAGACTAATGTATGTACTAAATTTCATGTGTTAGGTTAAAAAGGTTTCGAGTTGTGAAATGGTCAGAAGTAGCTCGAAGTGGTTCGTGTAAATATACACCAGGCTGCTGCGTCACCAGTTCTTTTTTTTGAACTTGGCTCTACGTATACAGCATTGCGTGCATAGATATGCAGCATTTTTATTTAGTAGGTAGATATTCAAGTATGATTTATGGCATGGACTAAGCTTACTTGTTGCACTAGCCCAAAATAGCCTCGGTCCGCATAACACAGAAATTTCAACCCATAAAATGTCATCCTGTCAATTATAGGGAAAACTCAAAAATACAGGGGTGATTTCGATGTGGTTTTTAGCAACATGTTGTGCATTTCCTACCAGAAGTAAGTAAGTCTACCGGGTCACAATTTTAATTTCACAGTTAGGTACTTCGTTCTCGTCAGGAGAAAAAGTTCTAGCTCTATTCTATTCTATGTTTACTACGCTTTGATGCGCATTATAAATTATTTGAAAATATTTTATTGTACTATATACATATATTATACAATAGGTATATGTGCGACTAATCTATCCTGGAAAGGAAGCAGTTCTTACATTCTATGTTATTTTTTCTAGTTCTAGCCAACCTTAAACGGTATGTGACTTATACATAATAACACGTCTCTATAACTTATGGAGCAGACAGAGCTTTATAGGTCTTACAGCTCTAAGCAGACAGCGCCCAGGCCCAAGACTCAAAGGCCACATATAGCGTGATGGCGGGCAAGAAGGCGCAGAAAAAGGGATCAAAATAAGGTGGGTGTACCATGGAAGGCCACTCTAACAAATAAACAGTTATTATTCGTTTATTTACTGGATAAATAAAACTAACAGATATTTAAGTAATACTTTGTTTTATTACGTAACATATAAACCACTTTTTTAAATTGCAGATTTAATCAATATTGATTGAACTTAAGTTTTATTGAACTCTTCCAAATGGCCTTGCTAGGAACAAGGCTCCTTAGAAGACCATCATAATAAATTAGTAATTTTACACTAAAAGTTACTGAATAGCGATTAAATCTACAATAAAAAGAAGTGGTTTATATGTTACGTAATAAAACAAAATATTACTTAAATATTTGTTAGTTTCGTTAATCTGTTTATTACTGTATAAACTGTTTATTTGTTAGAGTGGCCTTCCATGGTACACCCACCTTATTTTAACGTCGTCGATTTCCGATATCGAAGAAGCGAGGGACCGTACTGCCAAAATAGTAGCGCGAGAGATTTGCCGCCGCGTCTGTGATTTCCAGTTTGATGGGTGTTTGTGTAAATAGAAGGAATTTGTCATCACATGGCAATAACTACGAAATTTTAATAATTGGCCTTTGAAGGAGCATGGCCTTCCATGGTACACCCACCTTAGTGATGAATTGCTAGCTGCATCGCCTACTAACACGATTCGCATTTTCGCCCATTCCCTTGATCAGCTTCTATGATCTGGGCGGGAAGAGAAGAAGCTTGTACATACTAAGTTTTTTTCTTTTTTTCAGACCAGCCAATGTAACTTGCTGATACTTTACCATGTTTTAACCAAATCTACATTTATACAAACTCTGTGGATGTTTCATTCATCATTATTAGCGTATTCACCGCCGATAAGGTAAATTAATTGACGAGGTCAGTGGAAATTGCATCAAATTGGCCTGAATTTGTGGGATGAGATAGACAAGCTTGGTCATACGTAATATAATGAATGTAACTAGCTAGACAAAATAGTACGTTTGTGTAGTGTACGTAAAATCAGAAACTTTATTTACTTATTTTAATGATATAGTCTAAGTCAATGAGTGCTCAAAAAGGGCATGTCGAAAGCAGAAAATTTGACTTAGGAACTTTGTTTGGACTAGTTAGGAGATAAACATACTAAAGAAGGGCACAACGAAGGCCCCGTTTTTTTTGGCTTATATCTGAAAAACGGTGCGTCGTACGAAATCATGTTGTACTACATAATGAAAACTGATAAAATTCGCTACAACTTTGGCTTTCACTTTTTTTTATCTATCTCCGATTTTTACCTATAAGCTTCGAGAAATGGTTGATTTTCAAAAATCCTACACTCTTACTAGCCGGGTTTGTCAGGTGATTCACCTTGCAAAATTCGAACAATTTAGTATGTTTATCTCCTAACTAGTCCAAACAAAGTTCCTAAGTAAATTTTTCTGCTTTCGACTTTTCCTTCCACAATTGTTCGTTGACTGGAGTAATAGCTAACAACACTCGATCAAAACATTTTCAAACAAAAAAACTTGATCAAAATCAGTTTATTCGTTTCAGATACATTATACGTTAAAGTACATCCCACCAAAATAGCCAGCCAAAAGCTCCACTTGGGTTGGGATGGGAGCTAAGAACTCAGGTTTGACCACTCCGTTCAAACAGCCCATACTAGGTACTTATGCACTGCACTGCGTTAGTCTTTTCCAAAATCTTTCAATTAATAAAATGTCACACCATCTACTGAGGGGGGTAGTTTGTTTAATTAAAACTTAAGTACTTTTTCAAACCTAACCTAGCTAGTCGTGTTCGTTGTCCTGGCGGGGGGTGGGTGCGTGCCCGAAGTCGGGACGGTTCGGGATTTCGGGATTGTGTGTGCGTTTAGCCTAGCTAGAAGCGGGAGTCGAGAGTCCCTGTAGTCCCGAGGCGCACGGCCGCCAGTCCGCACGCACGCATGCGTCTCGCTCGCTCGTCCTGTTGCACGCATATCACACGCAACAGAAACATTGCAATCGCAACCATAACAAAAAAATAAATAAAATTAATGAAGGAATCCTTCATATCGAGACTTAATTTATTTTAACAACAAATATAATTGTTATTAAATTGTGTGAATAAGTGACTAGAGGTCAAAAGTGCGAAGACCATCTATGAAGGGATCGTAACATTATCAGAAGTATGCCCTGGAGTTGCCCGTGGTCGCGGGACCGCCAGCAGCCGCTTGCGGTCAGTCCGCCTCTACATTTACTGACACAGGTTTGTTTCCACATTTGCAAACCATACAGCACATGTGTTTCTCCGGTTTCTGTTTCTTAGTTTTTTGGTGCTCTGATCTTGATGAGATGACTAATACATATAAGAGTTTTAATTTAGCTCCATCTTCCGTATCTATCAGTGTACTGGTACTATTGCATTCTTGGTTGTTACTTGCTCCCTGGTCTAGTTTTTATGAGGAGAATTCCAAGATAGCGATAGTCAACGAACCCATTACAAAATTCATATGCGACTATTGGATTCGGAGTGGTATGCATACCGATTCGAAAGCTATGTCGGGACAATCGTAGATAATGCATGAAGTAGCCAGGCCTAATCCCCCAGATTTGTTTTAATGGATTTAAAGTGTTGTGTACATGTTTATGTCAAATCCATAAAAATTTTTAGTATTAATGCATGACGAGCGACTTAAGTTTCTGATAAGTGTCTGGAGAAAATGTGATTAAGTTTTAAAATGTCAATAAAAGCTTTACATCTGCTTTAAATTTATAGTTTTTAAGATATATAATGCACAAGTTGTGTCAATATGGAACGATTTCGTAACGACAAGTGCTTAAAGAATCGAAGATATCTTCATGTATCTACCTAAGGTATCTACTGAGATTTTGTTATTGCTAGTAGCTATGATCGGATAGTTTTGTTATCTTCTTGTTTATCTGCCGTTGATGAGAGCGGATCAGCTGGGACGCGGCTGTGCTCAGTCAGAAGGCGCCTGTGCACCCGTCCGCCCGCCATCCGCCGCCGCTCTATCACTTCCACTGATTTTGTAAGCGATTGTTGTTAAAGTGTTTTCGGTAACGCGGCCTGCCAGGCACTACTTTTAACTAAAAAGTAAAGCCTTATTAAATAAAATGGACAATGAACTTCCGATTATGGGGATTGTGTGGAAACTTTCGCGAAAATACACAAACTCTATTTAATTAAAATATGAAAAACAAAGATGCCCTGGAATTGTCTTTGGGTTTACAAGCCTCCTCCACCGTGCAGAGTGAGTGGACCTCTACATTTGTTGCTACAAGTATGTACTGTTTTAAAATAATTTATTGATGTAATCCCTTGAGCTTTACGCTGAAGGCTGGAATTAACTAATTAAGCTTATCTTGTAATTTACTTAAAATTTTATGATCAGACTTAGCCTTACCTCATTTTAATAAAATTCAAATTACTCATAAAAAAAATTAAACGTTGGGACATTCAACATAACAATAGATATAGAATATAGATATCATCATTTTTTACTACCACAATGGCTTAATTTAAAATTGGCTTTGATTTTTAATTTTATTCAGATAGTTATGTAACAGTGGACTGTGATTGAGGTTTTGTTTTCAAATCTACGAATAGGTACTGTGTATTTACCTACTCCCTAGTATTTTCTATTCTTCTTACTAGGTATTCTTTATAAATATAGTACATATTTACAAAGAATAGTAAGGTTTCATGTCGTTACCTACATTCCTAGATACTGAGGCTGCTCACAAGTGGGCATGACTCCTAATTCCCACGCGCACCAGGGCTAATGAGTACAATGGGTACATGTAATTGGTGCAGTGGGGCCGCGCGACCACCCAGCGCATGCTGCATAACAGTACGCTTCTGTAAATAATTAAAAAAAAAACAATTCATAACAGTCTCTTTATACTCGTAATCTGTCTGTACATTTATGAATTCTTAAGTTTTTTGAAGATTTTTAGTTATTGAAGGGTCGGATAGTGCTCGGTAATATCATCTTAACATTTTTAGTACAATAAATAAATAGATACGAGATCAAAACATGAGATTATTCTTCTTGAAGTAGGTAGGTCCTTAGTTTGGGTGTTAGTTGGAAATATTAGGTTGGGGAAAAAGTCTTTTCGCATAAAGTATGTATGAACTTGTAATAAAACCACTTTGGCTATACTATTTGTACCTGGCTGGTTTTGGTATCATTTAAAAGTTTAAATTTTAAAGAAGATAATTCCAAATTCAGATAAGGAAAATGCGTGATTTTCATTTGTTTTTCTTACCGTCAAGATTAGTGAAATTAATGAAGAAATTAGATACATTTTAAAATTTTACTACCAAAAAGGTAAAAATGCAACGCAAGTCGCGAAAAAATTTTGCGATGTTTATGGACCTAGTGCAGTGTCTGTGAGAGTAGCACAAATTTGGTTTAAGCGTTTTCAGTCCGGAAATTTTGATGTCAAAGATGCACGTCGCTCTGGTCACCCTGTTACGGATAAAATGGATGCTATTTTTGAAAAAGTGGAGCAAGATCGGCATATCAGTAGTTACGACGTAGCTGAAGAACTGGGAATTGACCACAAAACAGTTTAGGCGCATTTGAAAAAAAAATGGTTACACAAAAAAGCTCCATATTTGGGTATCTCACGAGCTCTCTGAAAGAAACCTAATGAACCGAGTACTCATTTGTGATTCTTTATTACGACGTTATGAGACCAAACCATTTTTGAAGAAATTGATAACTGGTGATGAAAAGTGGATCACGTACGACAAGAACGTGCGAAAAAGGTCATGGTCAAAGGTCGGTCAGGCTTCACAGACTGTGGCGAAACCCGGGTTAACTCGCAACAAGGTGATGCTGTGTGTGTGGTGGGATTGGAAGGACATTATTCATTATGAGCTGTTACCACCAGGCAGGTCATTCAAAACTCTACTGCGAACAACTGATAAGATTAAAGCAAGAAGTTGAGAGAAAGCGGCCGGAATTAATCAACAGAAGGGGTGTGGTTTTTCATCATGATAACGCTAGACCTCACACATCTTTAACCACTCAGCAAAAATTAAGAGAGTTTGGCTGGGAGGTGTGAATGCATTCGCCGTATAGTCCTGACCTGGCACCTTCAGATTTCCACCTGTTTCGGTCTCTTTAGAATTCTTTAGGCAGTGTCAGGTTAACATCATGAGAGGACTGCCAAAACTACTTGATGCAGTTTTTTGATCAGAAGCCCCAAAATTTCTATAGCAATGATCATGTCCCTACCTATAAGATGGCAAAAAGTTATCGAACAAAATGGTACCTACATACTTTAGTTAAATGTAAATAAACTATATTAAAAAATGTTTTGAATTTTCGTATAAAATGCGAAAAGACTTTTTCCCCAACCTATTATTATATCATACATATCTTTCAAAGCTTTGAGTTCCTTAAAATGTGAGGCAATACGTGGGGCGCACTATAAGTTTCCGGAATGAATATGAAAAAATACTATTAAAGGTACAAAATTAATTTATTGTTTTTCAAAATAATCTCCCTTGGCGTCTATGCACTTTTTCATTCGATGAAACCAGTTTTGAAAACTTTTGTGCCACTCCTCTGTGGTGACCTCTGAAACGTGTTTTTCATACTCCTCGACAGCCTCTTCTGGTGATGAAAATCGTTGACCGCGTAATTGGTTCTTAATTTTTGGGAACAGAAAAAAGTCACAAGGTGCCAGGTCGGACCTGTATGCAGGATGACTCATGAGTTCTACATTTTTCGCCTTCAAAAAGTCGTTTGTCTGTCTGGCCGTGTGAGAACTAGCATTGTCGTGGTGCAGGATGATACGGCGTTTACGGTTATTTTTACGGAGTTCGTCAATAACTTCCGGCAAACAAATGGTCGTGTACCAGTCACTATTCACTGTACGACGATTCTCTAAAGCAACAGTAGCCACGTGTCCAGTTTTATTAAAAAAAAAGGAATATTCCGCTTAGATGCACTTTTCACGCGCGCCACTTTGGTTGGTTTCGGCTCATCTTGAAAGACCCATACGCTCGATTGCTGCTTTGTTTTGGGATCGTAGCAATAAATCCATGTTTCGTCACCTGTTACTATGTCCCACACCAAATTTGACGCACCTTCGTTGAATCTGGTAAGCATGGCACTGCACCAAGTGACGCGGTCCGTTTTTTGAGCCTCGGTCAAGTTGTGTGGGATCCACCGCGAGCACAGCTTTCTCACACCCAAATGTTTGTGTAAGATTAATTGTATTTGACTCATGCCTATTTCTAAGGATGCGCGAATTTCATGGTAGGTCACATGCCTGTCTGTTTCAATCATACGGCGCACAGCATCGATGTTTTTGTTGGTCACAGCGGTGGACGGCCGACCATCGCGAGATTCGTCACTGAGATTGATACGACCACGCTTGAATTCTGCAAACCAGCTATAAACAGTTGTCTTGCATGGTGCTTCATTGCCAAAAGCTGTTTCAAGCCGAGCGATGCTCTGTTGAGCTGTCAAATTACACTTAAAATCGTAGAAAATCATACTACGAAAATTTTCCCGAGTTAAATCCATGTTGATGCAGACACACAATTTTTTAAATGGCGCCACAAGGTAAAAACAAAAGACAGTCAGATGAAACAAACTGCATTCTACAGCTAAAGAGTTCTATTTTCAAATGTTGCAATAAATTTTTAAATATTGTTTATGTAAGTGGCCAGTTCCGGAAACTTATAGTGCGCCCTATGTACAAACTCTACATTTGGAGCGAAATTCACGAGTACTTTAAAATATATTATAGAATGTACTAACTGCTTCTTCTCTTCATAAGCATAATCTTATCTAGAAGTCTATCTTTTCTAAAGTACATCGACAAGCAATGTTTATTTTATCCATGTACTTACTTTATATTTTCTAATTGGGTCGGATCGGATAAGTATCTTATACGTTTCCAAGTCAATGTCTTGAAAGATATTTGTTCACTGATGTGATAAGGCACTAAATGAGCAATTATCACAAACTGGCTTCAGGAGTATCGGATATAGACGAGTTTTGATTGCCTGTATACAACAGTAGTTCGCGCCGAACTTCTTCTCGTGTAATAAAATATTTTTTTCCCCTCCAGTAGGATGCCACATTCACAGTCTTGTCAGCCCCGAACTGAACCCACGAACTCCATATTTCGGTAACCCCTTGACGATTCGAGTCATGTTTGAACTTGAAAATTCCAGACCAGCCTACCAAATTTCATTAAGCTTCGATCAATACTACTCGAGTTATCGTCGAACAAACATACCTACATATAACCAAACGCCGGTTCAAATAGAATCGGAGAACTTCGCTCGCTTCGCTTGCTCGTTCAATATGTCATTGTCAAGGAAAATAAACTTCTTTTCCACGATAAACAAATTTGTGTAATAATAATAAATAAACAAATCTATAGACATCTATTTAAGAAAATAAAAGCCAGGAAAATAAAGGGATTATTTTTGTTTTAATATGGATTCTTACTAGATATAAACAGCGCTTATCCAAGTACATATTTAGGTATTTGTTTAAAGCTAATGAGTGGAAACCATAAAAGCTTACGCTTTGATTCTGGCGTATCATTATCGATAAAGGACAACCCTGAAGACGACTGTGGCAAGTTATATACAACTTTTTAAAAGTAATATTATAAAAACATAGGATATAGCGGTATTGCAGCGGCAAGAAATGGCGAGAAAGGCCGTGTCGCGGAAGCATCCGGGCGGCCGCTTGCCGCGGGTCACTCGTGAGATGATGGTATCACTGCAGGCATGCATCGCGACAACACATACAAATGCACGAATGGAATCCTATAGACAGTTACTAAACCCAAAGCATATATAATTTTTTAAGTTTGCATGAAATAGTTTTTAAAAACATAAATCATGGGATCCGGAAGTTTGCCAATAACACTCTTATAGCGGACTCATTAGTTTAGTTGCTGTGTGTGCTTTCCGTTACACACGAGATATGAGGGAGAGGTTAAAAGGCTTATACATAATATATTTTGAAAACCGGCTAAGTGCGAGTCTGAGTCGCGCATTGAAAGTTACGATACATAAACAATCAACAAATTTATATTTTAGGTGCGGAGCCCTAAAATTATAAACTTCTAGAATCAATATGCATCAAGTCGTAGAAATGAGTAAGTCTATTCACTTATACACGAATGAACTTATGAACTTGGCTTGTGTTATTAACTTGCACGCAAATCATAACAATAGAAAAACCGTCCATAAAAATATATGTCCCGATATCTATTTTATTAGCATGATTTATCGTTTGACGAGCCAAGGATTGCATTAATTAAATATATAAATCAATTCTCTATAATTACATTTAAATAAGCTCAAACTGCACGTATATTTTAACCGACTTCCGAGAACGGAGGAGGTTATTAATTCATCGCAATCTTTTCTTTTATGTATGTTCACCGATTATTCGAAGACGCCTGGACCGATTTGGAAAATTCTTTTTTGTTTGAAAGGGTTTGAAAGAGGAAAGCACTTGTCAGGTGATCCCATAGAAATTTTAATAAAATCGGTTGTGTAGTTTCGGGGTGAAATCGGTTTTCAGTTTAGATTTTTTTTTATTAGCTCTGCTACAATACCGTACTAGGTTTTATTTATTTATAATTAGTTAATTTTTAATGTAGGTAAGTGTTTTAATTGGTAAGATTGGAGTTGAGCTCTTTGCCAAACAAAGAAACACCATAGGCTAGTTAGAAAAAGTACCTATGTATAATCACATAGGTAAATACATGTTTAACATCGTCTAGTCTTCTTTACTTGGTGTTGGCTGGTTGATAGAGTAGTGGCTTATCAAAATTAAGTTAATGAAACTGGGAATAAAGTTTAAGAAATAAATAAATAAACTTGCTGCTTATCTACAGGTAGCTACATAATGGCAAATGTCTGTGACAGACCTAATAGAGCCTCAATATAATTTAGTATGTGCGACATACATAGTTGAGTCGCCTTGGCAAGTCGAGTAGTGTACTCGCAGGTAACGGTAGAATGCTAATGCATTTGTGGCAAGTTAGGAGTTCAATGTTTGAATTCCATAGTATGATTTTCTGATAGAAATCAATATTCGATGTCCTTTACAGATCTGTTGCCATTACCTATAATTGTTGCATTATTCAAATTTCTTATATGGATTTAATTCCATCCACAGGCTCCGTCTTAGTTCCATGAAGCTACAATTCTCATCGTTTCTGCACTGGAAAATGCAGGAAAAGTCCCCAAATATTTAAGACTAACGTTAACGATATGAATGCAAAAGTAAAATCAAGCGGGTTTTCAAAATTTTGCTCCAACTCTGTGGTATTGTCGCATAGCATATAGGTATGTGCCGCTGGCCACCGCTTCCCAGGGAATTGCGCAAGAGCAAGTGCGCCGCCCACGCCCGCGCCTAGCCGCCTCTGCATCTAAAACCAAACGCTCAAGTTCATTGTCGCCTAATTTCAAGATTGCCGAACGAAATTAAGTAGCAGTATATCTACATAGTAATCTTATAACAAGAGCTCAGATTATATAGCCTTGTTTGTTTTACAGCTAGTTTGATATGCGCGTAAAACTCAATTTTCCGAACAATAAATTGCAATCAGGTTATTATTGTGCTGTTTCGTAGTTTTCTCTTCGATAAACAGTTTGAAGTATTAAATATTTTAATAACCTAATTGTTACGTCTTACTTTTACTTATGTTACTTAGTTAGCTGTACTATCTAGAAGTAGCATATTCTCTACCTAATTTGAAAAGAAACGCAGATTAACTTTAAAACTTGGTTTAAACCATAATATAGCTGAATGTTGTTGACAGTGAGGAAAAAGAAGGTGAAATATCGTGGATAGTGGTTAAAACCAAGTAATTTTATAGTTAGTCTGCGTTTTATTATGAAAGTTTGTTTTTCGTATGTGTAAGTGGCCAACACTAGTGTTCGATTTCTCAGGCCGAATAAAGGCATCTGACCTAACATAGCTTGACGACTGCCATACAATGATGACAGCTAGGATTCTACGGCTTTCGAAGCACGGAGGAGGTTGAGAAAGCATTATATCACTGGTGTTTACCCATCCAAGTGCAGACCACGCCCGGTGGCGCTTTACTTGTGAAAGCGCTTGTAATGGGCACTTTCGCCGGACCATCAAGCTCCTTATCGTATATGAAGTTTATTATTTAAAGGGATAAATAAGGTACAATTCAAGTAAAATTATGGAACTAGACGTGTAAAAATTAAAATGTAGTTGATTCGTTTTGAAAAGGTAAATATTATCTATCGTTTTAATATATTTCATCTGTAAACATATGTTACGGTTTGAATTAATTTATTTATATGCGTACACACAAATCAATCTTGTGTTAGTATAGTCACTGGTCATTTATCTATCCCACGTTCATAAGTTCATTAAGAGCGTATGTAGAGCTGAGTTGTAGAGATGCGCGTGCGTTCTCTCAAACAATGAAGGCTTTCAGCGGGCGGCTCTTTTGATTGTCAATTGTGAGCACTGAGTACGTAATTAACTCAGCCAGAACCAAATCAACATTATTGTTGTTTAATCACTTCATCAGTGTAAGCCTTTGAGACACGGGGTCTCGGGTTTGACCGCTAAGTTAAAATAGGCCATAGCCTGAGTCTTGTTTTGTTTACCTATACTAGCTGCTACCCTCGGTGTAGCCCGCGATAATTCCACAATACGATGGGAACGGGAACCTTACGTTCTTACACAGTAAAAAAAATCTTGGTCTATTTTTATGTCACTATCAAATGTAGATTTGACTCTGTGAGTGAAGTTAATTGATGTTATTTAAATAATTTGATTTCTAGTATAGCACGTCACCGTGTATAGGTTTATCTTTTTGTTACAGACATTACGTGTCGGTACTTTGCTATTTCGGTTTCTCCTAAAAACAATGGGCGATGTGTAAGACAAAATTTCACTTCATGTCTGTTTCAAATCGATTAAGCATCTACACGCTTCGCCGACTGCAGTTTCGAAATTTGTCGCGAATTTATGTACATACTTACATACATAGATAGAGATCGTTTGACTTTCTAAAAATAAGTAGTATTTCAGTTGGAACACTTCTAACTTGGAAACTGTTTTCAATCACAAGAAAATGTGTTAGGGTCATATTAAGACAGACAATTGTTAATTCTGAAGTTAAGCTATATCAAGATAAAACAGTTTACATTTTGTACATCTAGACAAAAATATAGAAATTAATAATTTCATGTTTTTATAAAATTTAAACAATGCGAAATAAACACTTAAGCGGCTACGAGAATTTTCCGGGGTCCAGTGCTGCCCCCATTTGAAATAAATCATTTGAAAGGAAACGAAGACATAATTTAAAATTTGGTCTTGATTAGACCCTAGATAACCCTTCAAACTATTTTATGAACTACTGTTTACAGTTTAAAGTGAGAACGTAAAGCTTTTCTACGCACATTTGCAGGAAACAGCCACTTTTGGCTAATGTGCGTAGGAAAGTTTCACTTCAAATAATAACTCAGATTCCATTCAAATTATTTATTTTAAATGGGGGCAGCACTGGAATACTGGGACTCCTTAATAATTGCTCACAAATAGTTAAGTAGGTTGATCACAGCTCTCTCTTGCCTTTAATTAACCTTTTGTAATTTTATAAAACTTAAATTAACCTTTTGTAATTTTATAAAACCTAAAATTTTAATTGCATGACGTTTTTTGACAAAAAAACCTTCAACGTATTTACCAACTTTTGGTTCTCCCGCGTATATTCTAAAAGTTGGTAGAAGAAAGGGCGCCAACTTCTTCCTTGTGCCTAACAGGCAATAAGCCATCGACTTATGTATTACTTGCGTAGGAAATTAGTTCTGAAATTATTGTAATATGTAATCAATAACTCGTCGCAATTTGTAATTCCTGTTTTCCACTTCTCGCTAAGCATTACCTTTGGGTTTTGCCTTGAATATGTCTATCTAAAACATAACAAAGATATTGCCTCTAGTTAGGGTGTTCTTGTGTAAGATTAGGAGCAAAAATATTTCTTTCTTTCAAATGGTTAAATATAAGTTTGTATATCTCTGCTTTACCTTGAGAAGACTTTATTAGAGCAAAGTGACTATCCTTGTAGACATCGCTGGTATCGATTTTACTGGTATTTTTTGTATGAAAGCAATATTGGGTTTCAAAGAGTTTCGGAACCATTGATAAACCGTCACCGCGATCACCGCGAGAAGCCGTTTCGCACGGCTGCCCGTTCTAGACATTGATATACTATATCGCAATTGAACTTGATTCAACGTTGATTTGTTACTTTTAATGGAACATATATATATGTGAGAAAATTTTCGTTAAAGTGCAACTTAGGCCCCGGTTGGTCATATCCTGTCATTATTGTCAATACACGAAAATACTGTTGGTGTCTATATCTAAGGTGGGTGTACCATGGAAGGCCACTCTAACAAATAAACAGTTATTATTCGTTTATTTACAGGATAAATGAAACTAACAAATATTTAAGTAATACTTTGTTTTATTACGTAACATATAAACCACTTCTTTTTATTGTAGATTTAATCAATATTGATTGAACTTAAGTTTCATTGAACTCTCCCAAATGACCTTGCTAGGAACAAGGCTCCTTAGAAGGCCATTATAATAAATCAGTCATTTAACACTAAAAGTTACTAAATAGCGATTAAATCTGCAATTAAAAAAAGTGGTTTATATGTTACGTAATAAAACGAAGTATTACTTGTGAAGTATTATTATATTATTTGTGAGTTTCATTTATCCAGTAAATAAACGAATAATAATTGTTTATTTATTAGAGTGGCCTTCCATGGTACACCCACCTTATTTTAACGTCATCACATGGCAATAACTACGAAATTTTAATAATGGGCCTTCGAAGGAGCATGGCCTTCCATGGTCCACCCACCTTATGTAAATAGTAGTATTATTTTATAGGCTGCCATATGCCTATAAAATATTAATTAAATTGGTATCTAACATCCATACATCCTAACAAAAACTTATAAAGCCAAATCATTTAAAAATTCTTAGGATATTCTGTTTTCAGCCCGTCGCTATA
Source organism: Acrobasis suavella (assembly GCA_943193695.1). Classification (NCBI taxonomy): domain Eukaryota; kingdom Metazoa; phylum Arthropoda; class Insecta; order Lepidoptera; family Pyralidae; genus Acrobasis; species Acrobasis suavella. The sequence continues at coordinate 15,168,749 of OW971929.1, forward strand.
TTTAAAAAAAAATAATAATTGGACTCAATAAGTAATTTGTTTATTCGAAGAAAGCACTTTGTCGCCGGCGTTGATTGAATTAGATTGGTAGGTGACTTAATAAAATAGTTTATTAGGGTTTAAATATTAAATGTGTTCATTGATGTGGGATAGTGGGGCGGCGTCGACGTCGACCGACACGCCGTGATTTACGGCGCATTCCGGAGTGGATCCCGGCGAGGACCTTCCGTCAGTGTAGAACCACCGCTAGAGGTTTAAGCGCCCACCTACGATGTCGGCTTTGCCGCCCTAACAATTTAGACCACATACATATTGGAATAAGGTAAATCGGGCAGACAAAGAAATCTGCAAATTAGGGATTTCTCATTATCATTTATTATTTTATCTATGTAAGTAAGTACCTATTTGAAATGTGCATGTTGATTCAATATAGGGCAGATATTTTAAAATAGCCCCCGTTTCACAAAGAAATCGGGCTGTTTTATGATACACTTTGAGAAATAACTACTCTCAGTAGTTTTACGAGTATGTCAGTTAAAGATGAAGTTAAGGTTTCAAAACTAAAGTTGTAGATGAAGCCAGACTGAAATGGGATTGCGCGGCAGACAGGTCACCAGTGGAGGAAGAGATGGCAGGATGTTTTCAAGGGTTTCTGACTATAGCAGCGATTGAGGTTAAGAGATCTTAAACAATAAAATCTGCATTGGTAAGGGATAAATTGTATCGCCACCTCCCTAATAGTGCTCCCCTTGTGAATGGCTCGCCCTGTCCATTGGCTTGTGGCGGGCCAGCATCAGCGATGAGCTCTGTGCCTGCCTCGATGGGAACAAGATTACTTCACACACGTCGCCGATGACAGACAAAGCTCTTTGAAGCGCATTGTATTGTCTGGCGCGAGCTCGGACCGATTTAGGCGAGGATTAGTCATTGTCTATTGCCCATATAGTGTAGCATGATGTAATAAAGTAAGCTCTGAGGCCGACAGGGATTTTGTTGTCTTTAATTTTGAATTAATTTCATGAAGAGGCTTATTTCAAATTTTTAAAAGCAAAAGTATTACTTTCGAATCTAAGGACATTGACTCTCTCTAGCTAATTAAAAGAAGATGTCCATGTTGGTTTCTTTGAAATTAAGAGCAACTTACAGCTAAAAAGACAATTTTAATACTCCGTTCAAACAATTGAAGTTAAAGCAACTTAGTTTGCATAATTAATAAGTTATTTATTCTCTTTTACCTGTAACTCGACAGACATAAGTATGAAGTTCAAAAATTTCAGATTTTTATTTTGATATACTCGTGCGTGCATGTGTTTTGAACGGACACGGACGTTGCGTAATTGACGGTTTGGGCAAAGAGTTTTGAGCGGAAGTGCGGTCCCGGCGTGGAGCTAGCGTCGGCAGCACAGCGGTGGCCGGCGCTCGCTCACAGGTACTTACCTGTCTAACGATTCCTCTAATGAACGCGCAGGAGCGGCCTCATTATTGTGCTGCTACGCAATACATTAGTGACGGCCTTTTTAATACATAGCCGACAGTCCGATTTGATCGCTTAACAATTGACACAGATTTCAGATTTTCGCTCGCTGAAGGGAAATACACAACGATTGTTTACTAGGCAACTTATATGGCTACGTCAAGACTGCCTGTAGGGGCACTTCGGTTTTAGCAAAATACTCTAATAGGTATACTTAGGTACCCTATCTTCTAATATTTAGATTAGGACTGCTACCTTATTATACTTATACAGATATTTTATTGTATAATAGTCTACAAAAACATCTACTAACTATTCAAAATTATTATTTGCTTTTGTTGCTTGAACAAGTAGAGTCATTGCATTGTTTTACTTGTTTTTCTTTAACGAAAGTCTGCACGGTAACTATTTGAATAATCACCTGAAAAGGTCTAACCGCTACATTCAGTTTAAATTATTCAAGGTGTCTTGTCATAGCAGCTGTTGGTGTGTAGGTAGAGTTTCATTACTGAAATTCAAGCCGAGCATTGCGAAACACCAGGCCCGCAAAAAATGTTCACGGTTCGCGAGACATGCCCGCCGCCCGCCAGCTGCCAGCCAACGCCGCGGCTTCATCTCCACTTCCCGAGGTGTGCTGTTTACAATTACATTCAGTAAAAGTTAAATACATATTTCTGGAACTCGAATTGTTCCGGCAATTGTAACCAACCCAATAATAAATCCATTGAACGGCTCCTTGCCATGAATCAAACGCGTCTAAATGGAAGTCATAAAATAAATTTTATGCCCTTATTGGAGCATAAACAGTAAAGTAAAAATAAGTACGACCACCTGGTGCACTCTGTTTCGGCTCGGAGTGCAGGAAACATGATTTATAGGCCTACAAGCAACACAATGCGACCGCAAAAATAACCCTTGACTATTTTCTAGCGTACAAATTGTCCTCATGAACTCAAGTGGGAGCCGCGAACACCGACAGTTTTGTGACGTGAAGAGGGTGCCAAGCCGTGATGTTACCGTCGCCTCTATGACAGCATGCGGTGGCAATAAATTACTCAATCATTGTTATAAGTACTTATAAAACTAGTAATAGTATTTAGGGCGATTATAAGGGCGCGTAATAAGTTACATTTTTTTAAAATAGTTCAATAATAATAGGTAAGTACCTACATACAAGTTATTAGACATCTAATAGTATTATAGGTATTCAAATAAGTATGTTAAGATGATACTTATTTATATTTAAATAAACAGTTCACTGAGGAATGGAGGCGTTGTCCAAATATATATACGTTTAGTTGCCTACCAATTCACGGTTGAATGGAAGGCAATTATCCAAATGGCCAGTTAGTTCGGCGGCAGCATGTACCAGTATGGATAATAATTCCTAGCCCAGGGTCTGTCACGTGGGAGGTCTTGATAGATGCTTATCGACGTCAGAGTGAATTAAATTGATGTAAACTGAAAGCCAGATAATTATCATACCACTTAGGGGATTGTTACAAATTCTGTTTCAAACAAAAGAATCTTTGTCCAATATCGGTTTCCGTGTCACTTTTTTACTTTTGAATAACATACAGGTCCTTAGTGGGCATTTCACTTATGCATTCAGTTTTTTAGTAGGTGCGTAGATGTCGACTACTCTTTTTATAAATTTTAATCCCTCGCAGTGGAATACCTGCACGGTTCTGCTTTCAGCAGAAATTCAATTGCCCTACTAGGAATAAAAAATAAAAAAAGCTAAATTGTGTTTATTGTCCGTTGTTGAGCCTAATCGCAGTGTTTTATGGTGCACTAATTTTTCGTGTCCCATAACCATAACTACCGGATTGGCATATCAGTACTGTTTGGTTAGATCTGCAGATATGCTTTTTTCGTTGAATGTTGGTGAAACCCAACAGTTTTGGATGTAAAGATATGAATATGCCTAATATGTTAAAGCATTATTCATTTTGATCGCAGGCCAGATAATGTGAAGTCATTAGCTAGTATGTTGGCCCTGATGTGCCCGAACCCGACATTTTGATGATGACGTAGAACGTTTACGTGCTTCGGATACAAAGAGCAAGAAAAAAATGTCTTCTAGTCGGATACGAGAGGACTGCAGGCCGCCGCCCGCTCGCCGAGCTCATCCGTCGATGTGCCAACCCCTCGTCACCTCGTTCTTTTCACTTCAGCTGCTGACACATCCAGTAATTAAGTTGTCACTGAGCTGCAAGAGTCGATGTTGTGACTGTAAACATCAGAGAAATCTTGATCGTTTTAACAGATTTTTTTTTCAATTTTCTTATTTATACATAATGGTTAGGTTAGTAACGTGTGCTCTATACAAAATATGTCCTATCACTCGTAAAATGTAGCTTTGCATGTGCTACTGTTAGCGATGTCACAGTTACCATCGCCATGCATTAATGGAGTTTAAAGCATGTTCATGCATATTTAACGTTTAGGTATATTGTCTACAATAATGACGAACATAGAATTTGACGAGGCTGTAAAACTGTGTCTGAAATGTAAAACTACAGTTGCGTAAAGAATCTGGGTGTGCTCGCGTTGATACAAGAACACCTACGGTGACGTCAGAGCAGTTTCAACACTGAATAAACAAAGCCGCAAGCAGGCTCTGGTACCAGGCCATTGTGTGCTCATTTCCAGGACAAACAAAGAATATAACTTAGGAAATTTACGTTTATCATTAAGCCCTTTGTGTACTGGAAGATTAAATGGATTCCTGACCACGAGACTTGAGATTGGGACCCTTCATGATCCCAGCAATCAGTTATGGTTAACGGGTATCTCGGGTTATTTCATTTGGCCCCTATATTCAAGATTTAATTTAACAAAAGATCTTCTGGTTAAGTGTTTAACGAAGATAAATAGCTTTTATTATTAAAGATAGACATGCGATAGTTTTGAATATTTATTTTATAAAAATGATGTACTCGGTACTGATAAATTTGTAATGCGGTACCATATACTGGCAGATATAAATATTAAAATTTTTATTTTTGTTTGTATACAAATATTTAAGACGGTTTGACCTGAAAGAAGGGATAGATTATGGGGTCACACCACATAGTTCAAGCCAGCCGACGCGTGCGCAGTTTGCCCGCAATACCCGGACGTGATCCCAGTCAAATCATACGAGCACACCCGTACAAATACACGGCGAGAAATACATTATACACGGTGCGGGTGGTCTCCCCGAATAAGCAATACTCGGAAATATTCAATTAAGAGATATTTTATGACAAGCAGTTTAAATGGCGGTGCTGTGTCGGTCAAATTCGGAACGATTACGAAATTACGTTATACTACGTGTACCAAATAAAAATTTGTTTTTCTTTAGATTATTGTTAACCAATTAAACATAGTTGACATCGTTCATAATAAATAAATAAATATATAGGGACACTTAACACTGACTGAGCTAGCCCCAAAGTAAGTTCGAGACTTGTGTTATGGGATACTAACTCAACGATACTATATTTTATAACAAATATATATATCGATAAACATCCAAGACCCAGGATAATTTGAAAAAGGGCATTTTTCAACTTGCCCTGACCGGGGCTCGAACCCGGGACCTCTGGGTGGCGGACTAGCATGGTGACCACTACGCCACGAAGGTCGTCATATCGATGGTAAGTAGGTAGGTATCTTGCTACAAACAATGAGCAACGCGCGCGATTCTTACATTCCCGGCCAGCCGTGTTCATCAATGGCAACAGTAACTTCCTTGTTTGTTGGATGTAGCGGTCAGCAGGTTTGGATGCTGTTTAATACGTATACAGATACAGTCACATTAATTCGGTGAACCATGGGAAGGGCAGAGAAGAGATTGTTGAATGCAATGGTAAAATTTAATTAAGTTACAAGAAGTCATCATTAAAAAAAACCCAACTGCCTTTTTATATACCTTGTGTCACTCTCACACATGGGCGTACCCAGCTTCTAACCCAGGGAGGGGCAAGTCAGATTTTTTTAGGTCAGATCGTCTGCGCTTGTTTTGTCATACACACGTTACAAAAGGACACGTATATGAAACATAAGGTAAATGTAGTGTGTAGGGCAAGCACCCGTAAGAGATCCTGCTTTATAGGTAGTTAAAAAAATAAACGTAAATGTAAATATGCATTTTTATTTGATAATTGTTTGATTCGACTTCTACTTTAAAAGTAACTTTCGAGGATCTTCAGCAAAATGGTTTATTACGTCTTCGGTAAAAGAATCGCCCGTACTGTTTACAAGATTTTTATGTACACTGAGCATACAAAGTCCCTGTGTTCGATCATTGTTGATCTCAGTCACGTTTTAACGCGTCTGATATAGACACTAAACTATACCGAATTAATATTTTAGTCACCTACGTTATGCTTAGCTCCTTCAAAACAATAAAATGTCAACCTCTCATTCCCTAACTGGCCCCATGGGTCCGGACTCTGGTCGACACAAACGAACCTCAACCTTTTTGTTTTGACATAAAATTCAGTTTATCAGGCATTTTTGACCTTGGCGTTTGACCACGCATTTAGCAAACGCCATAATCGCTAGCCGCCGCCGTGGCCAGCGGTCTTGAACGTCAAAGTGCGAAATCGGTATAGCTGCCCACTAAAATCGGTACATTTGTACCCAAAATCGGTATATGACAAAGAAAATACAATATTCCGTCAAATTAGTTTATTTATCAAAAAATATAAATAGAGTTGCCAACTTAAAGTGTGAAATCGGTAAAAAAAACGGGAATATGGTCAAAAAAATCGTTGCATTTCGATAAAAACCAGCCAAGTGACAGTCGGACTCGCGCACTGAGGGTTCCGTGCAACCTGAGTATTAGATATGAATTTCAATTTAATACCTCTACGCGTTCATGAGGGATAGTATTGAGTTTAAAATTATTAAAAGTATTTTTATTATATGATGTAACTAAAAATTTACGGGTTTTAAAATTTTTCCTTTATCTGTGCTATAAGACGTTGCTTAGTACCAAATTTCAATTTCACGGGAAGTACCCTGTAGGATACACTCGCAAGGGATTAAACCCTTGCGAGTGTCAGAAAATTTGCGGCATAAACGGCTGTATCTTTTGACTGCGTTGGCTTAGAAGTTTGATTTTTTCACAGCTCCAAGGGACTAGACTTGAGTATTTGGTACAAATTCCAGCTTGATACCTATACGCGTTTCTGAGAAAAAAGTCTTGACACACAGAGATACGGACGGACGGACAACAAAGTGATCTTAAATGGGTTCCGTTTTTTCCTTTCGAGGTACGGAACCCTAAAAAATCGGGAAAATTTTCATGTATTCTCTGAAATCATAGAGAAAAATCGTTGCATTTCGGTAGGATAGAGTCCATATCGGTAAAAATACCGAAAAATTGGGAGTTTTTGGCGGGAAGTCAGGGGGTTCAGTTGGACTGCTTGGAAATTGTTTTGCAAATTGATTCGAGTGGAATTTATAATAGATATGAAATTGGTTTAGTTGGGTGTTATAAATGCTCATGCTCATTTACAATATGAGAAATGTTAAAAGTGGACAGTTATAATGCGGCTGTAGTGACTATGGTGGGCGTCTTTATACGCCGCCCGCCACTTAATTGGCTATGAAAACTAGTGGACTCTTTGTCGCTAGAAGCCTTTAAAGCAATCAGAGGACGTACACCAACTTTGGATTGTAAAGTTAGGGTTAGGATTAGGAATAAAGAAGTAAAAAAATAAAGATGGGCTCTAAAGGACTAGTATCCAGAACCGTAAAAAAAATAAAATAAATAGAAAAAGCAATTTCCAGGGGGGGGGCAGCTGCCCTCCCCTGCCCCCCCCTGGGTACGCCCATGCTCTCACAGTAAATACGAATCTAACTTCACCTCTCACTCTATAATCCATTGAGCCGTTCAGGCTGCAGAGCGTGCCAAACATTTGAATTTGGCACCAAAAATACGTCATTTAGGTTTTTATTATTATTTTGGTATACCCAGATTTACTCTTACGGTAAATACGAATCTAACGACACCTTTCAAGCTTAAATCCATCGAAGCGTTCAAGATGCAGAGTGTGCCAATTATACATACATACTCTCGAAGAACCCTCCTTCTGGCGCAGTCGGGTAAAAATAGTTTTCGTTTTTCTTGATAATTTTATAATCAAGGCTTAAGCAATAAACATAAATTACATTAAATTTTCGCATTTTCTGTAAAATATTTAGTATTTAAATATGTCAAATATTTAAATATATACATAAAATTTATGAGCAAATAATAATGAAATGCGATACGGAAGCATGTAAAACTTTGGAATAGGCACCTAAGTACTGACCATAATTTCCTCTCACAAGTTTTCCCATACACATTAGATTGCAGCAGTACAGCCATAGTGCATGTGCGTGATTCTAACTTTCTCTCTCTAGGCCCTACATGGCGGCAGTCAAGTTGCTCGATTGTCAGTCATTCGTAAATAAAAGTGGTTTTCCAACCGAGCTCACCTAAATACCAAGCATCACTTGTGCATAGAATTTATTGTCTCGTAAGTGCTGCGGATTCCTGCCGATTGACAAGTTTATTGCCTTTTTATACCCTGTGGATAAATTCGTATGTGTTTCATTACACCTTAGGAAAATGCAATTCGTTTATCGGGCAATAATACGCAATAATATAATTACACATGTAAGTCCATTTTAAATTAAGTATACCTACCTATAAGTAATAGAAAAATAATTCCCTCGACGTTTACAAGGAAGTTACGAGTATATCGAAGTGCGAAAATCTTAGTATTTGTGGTACTGGTAGGTAGTAGGTTTCAAATTTGCCATCACTATTCATTTTCAATAACATTACTTTAAGACAATTAAGGGTTTATCTAATGCATACCTACTCAAGATTTTTTTAAATGATATTTCTGTTTTATTTCAAAGGGCAGCAGTGGACCCCGAAAAATTAATGTATCCCTTTGCATGTAGGCAGATACATATATCTATTACTAGATATACTATATATAAGATCTAACAAAATATACTGAAACTATTTAAATGTTGAATTCAATCCATGATACCTAACAACTTTCCCCTAGAAATATTTATCGAAATATGAAAAGTAATTTTTGGCCTCCCACACAAGCTGACCGTTCAGCTGATAAGAGTTTGTATGGAAAGACAAAAAAAAAATCATGTTTGTTTGTCGGCATATGTTCCTTGGGAAAAGTTGTTCACTATCACAGACTGAATACACACTTGAAATAGTTTCAGTCATATATCCCTCCGTTCCGGAAGTACCTAATTTGTGAATATAATTGTAGGATTATGGAAGCCAATGAAAGACGAAATTATATAAAAAGCATTAAGTATTTATTTCATTTATAATTGAACGGTGTGTTTTATAACTATTTGCGTGCGACGCTTAGTTATGGCAAGGGCCGGGAATACACTAAATTCTGAGAGAGCCTAGATGACGTACCCATATGTAACTCGGACTTCGATAACAAAGAATTATTGTTTCATACATAAACAAACTGATAGAAAGGGATAAACTTCCTAAGTTAGAGAGAGACAAATTTATTTTTGTATACTCCAACATGCCCCCTCAAAAATAAATTCTAAACAAAAATTATAAAATCATGATCCTAAAGTTATTACAATAAAATGCAACACACCTTTCTTTGTCTGGGAGTACATATATTACCATGGCTCAACATTTGTTGCGCAGGATTAGGGAAACCCAGTAAAACCTAATCAAGCCATTTAAGGTATTCAAATCTTAAATAAAATATTGCATTAATAAAATAATTAAATGAAACAAATGTTTAATTTTATTAGTGTAGACCGAGCTTCTCTCTCAATTCAGTAAAACGCACAGAAGGCAATGGCTTGGTAAGTATGTCTGCCAACTGGTTACCTGAAAATACATACACCATTTTAATAACATTTTTCTCCACCTGTTCTCTTGAAAAATGATATTTTATGTCGATATGTTTTGATCTTTTGTGACTTGTTGGATTACTAGCAATACCAATGCACCCATTGTTATCTTCATAAATAGGTATGGCTTCAGGTATTTGAAGGCTAATGCTAGTCACTAAAGACTTTAGCCATAAAGCTTCTCGAACTGCTTCAAACAAAGCCATGTACTCAGCTTCACATGATGAGGTAGCCACTGTTTGCTGCCTCTTTGTTTGCCAGCATAATGTGCAGTTCTCAAATAATCTAAATAAATACCCCGTGGTACTTTTTCTCTCAATTTGATCACTTCCCCAATCAGAATCAACAAAGCCGCTCAGTGTGTCATTGTTTAAATTAGTTCTCCGGATGTAAGTCAGCTTTAAATCTTTGGACCCTTTTAAGTAACGTAACACTCTTTTCAATTGTGACCAAAGAGCTCTATTGTTTTTGTTAGTGAACCTACTGAGAATGTTTACGCTAAAGCTCAGGTCGGGTCGGGTACACATCATAATGTAAATCAAGCATCCGATAAGATTCCTACAAGGGGCCTCAGTTCGTTCACTAGAATTTAAACCTTCATAATCAACTTTAGTTTCTAAAGGCGTAGCAACGCTATTACAATCAGCCATATTAAATTTTTCTAAGACTTTATTTACGTATGTGGTTTGATCCAATGTAATTTTATCACTTTGCCGTTGAATTCTAATCCCCAAGAAACATCTGATTTCCTTTAAGTCTACCATTTTAAATTTGTTCATTAAATATGTTTTGAAAGTATTCATAACATTTAAGTTTGCTGTTGAAATAACTATATCATCGACATAAAGTACCACATAAATATTTTTCATTATATCACCTGTATCTAAGATGTAAATGCAACGATCTGCTGATGAGTATCGAAATCCCCTTTCGATCAATGCTTCCTCGAAAGTTTGAAACCAACACCGTGCAGACTGTTTTAAACCATACAATGATTTGTTCAATTTGCAAACCATATTATCTGCGCTTGGGATTCCTTCAGGAATTGTCATATATATTTCTTCCTTTAATTTCCCATTCAAAAATGCTGTTTTTACGTCCATATGATGAACAAGTAAATTATATTGATTCGCAAAGGCTAATATGAATCTAAAGCTTGCAATCCTTGCAACAGGTGCAAATGTCTCATTATAGTCAAGTAAGTACTCTTGACTAAAACCACGAGCCACTAAACGAGCTTTATACTTAAGGGGGTTTCCAAACTCGTCACTTTTTATAGAAAATATCCATTTACAGTCGATGATATTTCTGTCAACAGGTTTTGGAACTAGTGTCCAAGTTTTATTTTCAGTTAGTGCTTTAATTTCCTCATTGATAGCATTTTCCCATAAAAGTTTATTATTGCTAGATTCAATCTCTTTATATGAAGTAGGTATTTCACAGATCAAAGAATGAGCGTATAAAAGGTAGTTCACAGAAATATCACCTCCATTTTCGTTACAAGATTTAGTAGGTAAATTTTTAATCCTTTCACTTCTTCTAAGATTATGTGAAACTGATTCACCCCGAGGTAAAGTCAAATTATTTTGCAATCTACTGTCTGTGTTCACGTCTGTCGGTAGCCTTATCTGTGGCGGTATAATTTTAGTTTGCTTGGACTCATCTGATTTTTCTTTATCAGATTTGCACAACTTCCTAAAAGTGTGCACGTCAGAGTCATCAACCAGATGGTTGATTTTCTCAGTCATACTTTCAGACTGCAACGGCCTGTTCGACAAGAAATTAATCTCGTCAACTTGCACATCTCTGACCACAACAAACCTTTCATTTACCACGTCCCACACCTTATAACCATTCGGTTCATAACCAACTAAAATTCCTTTTAATGACTTTTCATCGAATTTGGTTTTCCTAGTCTTGCTTAGATAATAAACAGTTGAACCGAAAACTCTTAAGAACTTTAGTTGTGGCTTTTTACTATGCCACAATTCAAACGGTGTGTTATCTGTTTTAAGTGCTTTAGTGGGGCTGATATTTATCAAGTACGTCGCGGTTAAAACAGCCTCACCCCAGAATGACTTATTTAACTTTGCACCATTTAGCATGGCTCGACTTCGCTCAGTTATAGTTCTAATCATTCTTTCAGCAATCCCATCCAAAGCAGGGGTATGCGGCACTGTCAAGTGGTAAGTTATACCTTTTGTAACACAGAAACTTTTTATATCTTTTGATAAATATTCACCACCGTTATCGCAGTATAAGTTGACAATCCTCAAGTTAAAATGAGTTTCACACTTTGCAACATAATCTTGAAATGTAGCAAAAACATCTGATTTATGAGCTATTAAGTACGTCGCACAGTAGTGGGTGTATTCGTCGACAAAAATCACAAAATAGTTTTTGCCGTCAAGTGTTGAAGGAGTGACCGGACCACACACATCGCTATGCACATTAAATAGAGGTCGTTTTATAATTTTATGTTTTGACTTATTAAATGGCAAACATGTTTGCTTTCCATTTATGCAAGCTTCACAAATTTTATCATTTGGTGTTATTTGATTTATTTTCTCAATATCAGAAAACATTTGCTTGCTTTTTATTTGCTCAAACTTAGATTTACCAATATGGCCTAATCTTTGATGCCATAATTCGTAATTCTTATTAACGACCGCATTTAATGAGCAACCTGTGGTGAAAACTTGTTTTTGAAGTATAAACTTTGTGCCAATTAAATTGTTCAAACACTCACCCTTTATTACCATCTTACCCTCATAGTATATTTGAACGTCGCCGTCTTTTGCAAAAATAATTGTCATTCCTGCTTGTTGCATTTTCTTCACTGATAGCAGATTATAAGGAATTTCAGAACAAAATAGAACATCCTGTAGCACTCCATTTTCGCCCAAGTTGCTTGTTACTGTAATGTATCCTTTCTTCGTCGCTGTTATGAATGTACCATTTTTTGCAACGGATATGTTAATTGGCTTTTCTAATTCATCGAAATTTTGTGCCAAATCTTTTCTATTTGTGAGATGTTCCGAGGCTCCAGAATCTAATATGAATGTAATGGTGTTTTGATCTTCGTTTTCGATTCCACAACTACCGGCCATAAATGCGAAACCCGAGATATTAGGATTTTCTAAATCTGTCATGTTAACAGTTTGAACTGTTCTATTGTTTTCAGAGCGTTGTTTGGCTCTTTTGTTATAATAGCAGTCCTTCTGCATATGCCCTTTTCTTCCGCAATAATAGCATTTTAAAGCATTATTTTTAGCTTTAGTATATGTCTTATTAGACACTCCCTTCTTTCCAGAACTACGATTTTTATTTATATATGGTTTACGTGGTTCGTTTTTAGACTTCTGATGTAGAGTCTCTGCCTGGAGAATCTTCATACTGGTGTCTCGTCTTTCATTTATCAACTTTATCTCATGGTCAAGCAATCTAGTTTTCACAAAGGTTAAAGTGAGATTATCTTCTGCTAAAGTCTCGATCGCCGTCGTCACACCGTCGTAACTTTTAGGAAGGGTTAAAAATAAATGAGTTATTTTATCTGGTTCTTCCAGCTTTGCACCTGCAGCCACCAATTCGCAAATTAAATCATCAAATATTTGGAGATGTTTTATTAGCGGATTATCTTCTACCAACTTCAAATTTAGTAATCGTTTCCTTAATGCCAGCTGTGTCGCTATGCTTTTTCTTTCGTAGATGGAATCAAGTTTTAATAAAATCTGTTTCGCAGTACTTTCTTCATTGGTTAGGCCCAACAAAGTATCCGCTAAATACTCTATTATAGTATTCTTTGCGAGTCTCTGTTTCTTAGTCCATTCAGCATCCGGTACTTCAGGAATTTCTTCGTCAATTACATTAAGCACCTCGAGTTCATTCAGCAAATTACGGATCCGAAGTTTCCATACACTATATTTTTCTCCATTAAAAGATTTAATATTTCTCTTTAACTTTGAGTTTTCCATTATTTTACGAAAAATAATTCACAGTCTATGAGTAAATAATAAAGTCACTTATTCACTATTACTTTCACAGTCCACGAGCTGTCTATAAAGTTTTGGTAAAATGCACTGCACTTAAGTGTCTGTTTTGTTTTAACCGACGATTTATTTTTAATCTTATTTTTGTTTCACTGGGCCCATAACCTGTAGGATTATGGAAGCCAATGAAAGACGAAATTATATAAAAAGCATTAAGTATTTATTTCATTTATAATTGAACGGTGTGTTTTATAACTATTTGCGTGCGACGCTTAGTTATGGCAAGGGCCGGGAATACACTAAATTCTGAGAGAGCCTAGATGACGTACCCATATGTAACTCGGACTTCGATAACAAAGAATTATTGTTTCATACATAAACAAACTGATAGAAAGGGATAAACTTCCTAAGTTAGAGAGAGACAAATTTATTTTTGTATACTCCAACAATAATAATATGTCTCCATGAAGTAGGCACTTAAATATATGAAACAGTACTCTCTTCTTGTTTGGTCGGTCGTGTAATCAAAGTAAACGTCCGGTAATTGGATTTCCCATTTTATTTGTACGGTGGGTGCGTGCGCTTTATTTTGAACACGCGCCGCCGCGCACCAGGCGCTTGCATAATTTATAAAATTAACTGTTGTTTAGTTTAGTGCAATGCAGTCATTCGCCGATAAATCGGTTCAGAGTTTATCGACATGGATCATTTTACCGTGCCGTCCAATTTATTGATAACATTATATCCGTTTAAATATGAATTGCAGTGTAGGTAGATATTGTTGGAAAATATTGTATTAAGCACCTAAACTATCTAAAGTAATGTAATGATTGATATACCATCTTCTTTCTTATCCCGCTTTGGTTTTTAGTAGGTAAGCACCAACTTAAGTTTAGCTGTGTTCAACCACCTTTAGCTCTTCTTTCCTTCGATTGGCTGAGTAATAAAATACCTATTCAAAAGCCCTTAATATGTATTGCAGGTAGGCAAAAGGTAAAAACCTTTTTGAATTTCACTAACAGATTATCATTTTCAGCAATAATAAAAATAAAAGTTTCACCATTCCTCACGTTCCCCCAGGTAAGAGGGATTCACCCTTATACCTACCATAAAAGGGAGTGTCCGGTCATCATCATCACTCAAACGAATGCAGGGGCGAAGAAGGCAATATTAGTTTATTTCCACCTACCATAAATAATAACATTCTGAGTTAGCTGGCACGCGATTTTTTTGTAGTAAAAAGAAAATAATGAATCGTTTGCTCTTGCGTGATTAGAAACGAATTCACATTTCAACTCTTAGGATTCCTACCTACTTATAAAACAAATATAATAAACAAACCCAAGTAAAATAGGCTTTGCACTTACTAGTTTCCTTTCAGCGGGCAATTAAGTTAGGTTTTTGTAATATGTTTATATTTTGGAATAGGTAAGTATTATTTTACTTTTTATTAGAAAATGTATTAATAAAACCTAATCTAAGAATCAAATTGAATAAAGACGATAAAAAAAACAAACTGACTAGGTACCAACACAGAGCTTACAGAAAGTGCCACAAGCGAAATCCTTGTATATTGCTATATTTATTATAAACATGTACAATATCTTCTATACATATAATAAAATCGTAAACGATCGCTGTCTGTACATGGAAGATAAATGAGAAAAATTTTGTTGGGGGCTTTCATCAACGCAATAGAACACGAAACTATGATTTTTAGAATTTTTGTCTGTTTGTCTGTGCGTTTGTGCACGCTAATCTCAGAAACGGCTGCACCGATTCGGTTCCGGTTTTCACAAATGTATTTTGATAAGCCTCACTTAACATTTAGTGTTTTGTTTCATTTAAATCCGTTCATAAATAAAAAAGTTATATCAATTAAAAGAATCAGGTCATCAATTTTTGTTTGAAAAATTGCTATAAAATAATTGTTCCGTTACATTGGCTAAAACTTGTGTTATAAAATTATGATTTAAAGTTAATATAAAGTTAATAAAACCTGCCAAGTGCGAGTCGGACTCGCTTACGAAGGGCTCCGTACCATTATGTATAAAAAATCACTTTTGTTGTATAGGAGCCCCTCTTAAATATTCATTTTATTTAGTTTTTGGTATTTGGTGTCATATAGCAGCAACAAAAATACATCATCAGTGAAAATTTTGACTGTCTATCTATTACGCTTCATTAGATACAGCCTGGTGACAGACAGAAGGACAGAAGGATAGTTAAGTCTTAGTATTAGGACTCCTTTTTTACCCTTTGGGTACGGAACCCTAAAAATTGTCAATTTCGGATAGACCAGTAGGCAACAACCGACCTGGCCATCCATCCCCGGCGCACAGGGTGCAAAAGGCGGGCTTTTGACCTGCAACTGATGCCTCCATAACGTGGGCCAATCGGGCGATGGAAACTGGATTTCGCTCAACAAATACGGTCCTCCGAGTTAAAAGCGCGTTTGGGCCAACACGCGCCTTTACCCTAACGGGTATAATTTTTCTTGATTCGTTTCCTCACGTTAAAAAAGGTAAGGTTAGGTTCCACCCAACTTCCCGTGGGTGGACGAAACGGTAGGTCTTTTCAACATGAAAAAAAAGTTACGTAAGGTTTGGTTAGGTTAAGGGGTTTTGGAGCAACCATGCCAACATCATTTAGGACTGTTATGTGGCCTCTTTCCATGAGCATCTGCTTTTCATAGTGATACGCTTAATACACTGACGACATACCAGTTGCCGGCCAGGCTCAGTTGGCACTCTTCGCCGACGACACGGCGCTTTTTGCAGTTAGTTTGAACTCAAAGTACGCCTCCAGACAGTCCTAGGCGCCCTGCTTGACAGGCTTTCAAATGGAGGTTCCTTAGTGAACGTCAACAAGAAGCAGACATTGCTTTTTGAAAACATCCGCTTCCTGCTACCCTTAAAGCTCTTTGGGGAAGATGTGCCGAGGTACATGCACGTCAAATATCTGGGAGTACCTGAAGTTCGGCAGATGCCTCAGCTTGAAAGCCCACATCGATAGGGTGGTGGCGATAGCAAAAGTGACCCGGTGGAAGCTTTACCCAGTACTTTTCTCTCGCTTTCCGCTATGGACGCGGCTCGGGATGAAGTCGCACTTAAGAAAACCTATATTACAATACAATACAATACAATACCCTTTATTGCACAAAATAAATAAATTAGGACATAATTATCTTAAAAACTAGGAAATGCGCAAAAGGCGGCCTTATCGCTAAGAAATTTCTTCTAGGCAACCTCGTTATATAGAAAATAGTAATGGGAAATTAGGAAGTGCGGGGCGGTCAATATAAACATACTTAAATACAATATTAAAAATAAACATACATATACATCTTACATAAATACATACAACTTACACTGAAAACAAAATGATATTAACAGTACGAGATGAAGAGAAATGGAAACAAGGGAAAGATATTTATTTACTTTTCATAAGGATAGAAAATAAGATTTCACTTGGGATTTGAAGCTGGCTAACGTTTCGGCGCGTCGGATAGTAAGTGGTAGTAAGTTCCATAGGCGTACGGCTAGAACAGAGAAAAAACGTGAGAAAAAGTCAGTGGAGTGAAAAGGAATTCTTAAAGAAAGATTTTCAGAACTGCGTAGAAGACGAACTTGAGACTCACTGAAGAATGTAAATAATTCTCGTTAATAGTTAGGGAAGGTAGGATTAAAAAGAATTGTGTACAACATAGACAGGATGTGCCAGTCACGGCGACGTCGGATCGGAAGCCACTTGAGTTGAGCCACGAAAGTGAGAAACATGGTCATATTTACGAAGGCCATATATGTATTGAATAAACATGTTTTGGACACGCTCAAGCTTATCAAGTTGCTCCTCAGTAGGCCCGGGATGACAAGTATCAGCATAGTCTAGGATGGGAAAAAAAAGGGTGTATGCGAGCGTAATTTTGGTATCCATTGGAAGGAATTTCCCAAGCCTCCGCAAAGCTGCAAAAGAGGCAAAGATCTTTCTACTAACTTCAGCAACTTGCGGTGACCAAGAGAAATTTTTATCCAGTTGTACACCAAGATTT
Source organism: Acrobasis suavella (assembly GCA_943193695.1). NCBI lineage: Eukaryota > Metazoa > Arthropoda > Insecta > Lepidoptera > Pyralidae > Acrobasis > Acrobasis suavella. The sequence goes on from OW971929.1 coordinate 15,186,168, forward strand.
TTAACACAGCTACTGAAGTTAATAATCGTTCCGTTAAATAGCACTGCCGGAAGCTGATCAAAATCAATCCTAGTCAATAACCCTGAACTACCCACAATAATACACTGAGTTTTTGCAGGGTTGACAATCAAGCCATGATTTCTACTCTAAAGAGAGATACGTTCTAAGTCTTCATTAGTAGTACAGATAGCTGTGGAAATAGAATCAATACTGGCTTGAGTGTATCATCTGCATAGAGGTGATAGGAAGACTGAAGCTGTGCAGTAATGGAGTTAATAAATATAGAGAAGAGAAGTGGAGACAGGACGCCACCCTGCGGAACACCAGCAGATGTAGTACACCAGGACGAATATGCATCCTCAATGCGTACACGCTGCTGTCTTCCTGACAGGTAAGAATGAAACCAATCGATAACCGTCGGAGATATATTAAGAGATCGCAGTACACCCAGCAGAATATCGACGTCAACTGTTGTTGACGACGTCCACGTGCTATTTTCTTCCAGCGTGTTGATTTAGAAATACCTGGAAGGATCTCAGCCGCCGGCCGAGAAGCGCCAGCCAATCAGAGAACAAAGAACGCTGGCATTGTCACTCGGCCGCCTACCTGCTGATAACAGGGGCCACATTTTTTTTACCCGCACCGACCCGAACGGCCGGAGCGGGGACCCGAACGCGCGCTCTGATTGGCCGGTGCACTTCGCCGCACCGCATACCTTAGGATAGCGTAGATTTAAGATAAAATAGGGACCCCCATTGTAAATAGTTTAGTGGGATCGCCGTTGCTGTCACTGGATGCACGTGTGTATGCTGTAACGAGTACGAGCCCTAATTCAAGAAATTTCCGCTTCGCCGCGCCACTGTAGCGTCGAAAGATACTACAGTGCCCGGCTCCTCCGCATTTATTGCGTAGGCAGGGATAGCCTTAGAGCGGAAATTGTGCCCGGGTTGTAGGTTTTGATTTTCCCGTCTCCCCCTAGTAGCCGGCCTCCCACAAGCGGGTCTCACCGGCGAAAAGGGGATAGGGTAGTCGGCCTGCAGCCCGAGTGGCTGCTCTGAGGCAACTCCCCGCCCGCGCTACCTTCGGGGTCCGGAATGGACCCCATTTACGAAGAGGACGAGACGGCGGCCGGACCCGAGCGCCCCGCCTCGCCCATCACCCCCGCATCGTTTGCGACGCCCGACGCCGCCCCCGCGCCGTCCCCGCGGCTTTCGCCAAGGGGATGGTACGAGCGGGACGTTGTAATGCTGGGGAGGATTGCCGCCGCCGGGACCCTGTCTGAGGGCCTAACCCGGTGGATGGCAATCTACCTGAGATTGCAGCTCAACGAGCTAGGCGGAACTTCGCCCACCATCGAGGATGTTACGGCCCTCGACTTTGCTCGCCGCGGGATCATAACGCTCCCGCCGATTGCTACGCCGAGGAGGACCATCATTGCCTCCCTGCTGAAGCGCCCACGCAGCCCCGAAGGAGACCAAACTGCGGATATCAAGAAGCCGCGTGCACTGGATATCCTGCAGGAAGAAGAGACCACGCCCTCAGCCGCCTCTTCAACAACATCCGGTTCGCTGCCGGACCTGTCCACCCTGACCCCCCCCGCTGACCTCACCGCGCTCGTCTCCGCCGCCAAGGAGAGGCCTCCCTACGTCCCACGGGCATTCCTCTTCCCCAAAGGGACCCACGCCCTAGGAAGGGCTCCGCCCTATCTCAAGCGCCGCCGGTGGCGCGGGCCTCGGTGGCCTCCGCGTCGCGCCCACCACCGGGCGCGCCTCACCCGAAACCCGCCGTCCCCCCCGCTGCGGTTGACCCGCGCCGCGTGCCGCAGCCCGGTGCTGTGCCGTCGGTGTCGCACGCCACGCCTGGCGCGCCCCGCCTACCCGCGGCCGCCCCCGCAAGGGCTGACCCGCGCCGCGTGCCGCAGCCCGGAGCTGCCCGCGCCCAGCCAGCCCTTTGCTGCCCCGACGCCGTCCTTTGCGCGCATCACTGCCGGCGCCGCGACGCCCAATCTCGTCGCCGCCGTCGCGGGATCGCAACATGCCCCCCCGGGCAGCACCCCCGCGCCTATCCCCACCACCGCCGCCGCAGCTGGGCCGCGTTGTGTCGCTCCCCGGGCGGCACCCCCGCGCCCATCCCTACCACCACTGTCGCAACTCGGGGCGCCCCCACCACCGGCACCCCCGCACCCCCGCCGCCGGAGCCGCTGTGCCTTCGAAGCGGACTCGAGCTCCCCCCGCTGCCCCGCGCACCCAACAAGCGCCTGCTAGCCCGGGTACATCGGCGGGACAGCTGAACCAGCCGAATCAGCCGCAACAAGGCACGCAGCCAAGCGCAGCGGCCCCAAAAACACGCTACCCGCGAATAGTGGTGGAACACCTGCCCGATTGGGCCAACCACTTCCGCGAGCTAGCTCGTGTACTGGGGCGCTCGCCATCCGCCCGCCCCCTCGGCCAAGGAGTGAACTTCACGCCGGCCGACGAAGATGAGTACCGACTAATACAGCGGTACTTAACGAAATTAGAAGCAGAGGCCGGCGTAAGCTGGTTTTGCTATTCGCTCCCGGCCGAACGCCAACTGAAGGTTGCGATAAGGGGGCTGCCGGCCAACACCCAAGAGAGCGACATTAAGGACGCCCTCTCCCAGCTGGGCCATGAAGCAGAGGCCATCAAGGGCATCCGGGGCAGGGGGGACCGCCCCGGATGCATATTCTTCTGCCTAATAAAAAGGGCAGAAAATGCCCAGGCGATCTTCTCCATCACCGAGCTCCTCCACATGCCGGGAGTCAAAGTGGAGCCCTGGCGCGGAAAGCAGGGACCCGCTGAGTGCCACAGGTGCTAACTGTTTAGGCACTCATCTGTGAATTGCCACCGGCCGATCGCATGCGTGCGATGCGGAGGCCCCCACAAGGCGGCCGACTGCGACCGCCCGAAGGACCAGCCCGCAACTTGCGCCAACTGTGGGGGCCCGCACCCCGCTAACAATACATCGTGCCCCGTTTTTAAACGGGAAGCGCGAAATAAGCGCGCCGGCCCGGTGGCACGCACGGGCTCCGCTCCGACACCGCGTCCGGCCACGGAGGAGACAGCGGGGGCTTCCTTAATGGCCCCCGCCAACGCCCCGACGGCCAGAGGAGCAGAGCTCCCGAAAAAGAAGAAAAAGAAAAAGAAGAAATCGACAGCGGGGAGCTCTGCTCCCGCCCCCCCCGAAGATCGCCAGCCTCAGGCCCCTCAAGCCCCCCCCACCCAGGCCCCCCCCCAGCCGCAGGCCCCGCAGATACCCGCGGAACAAATGGCGCTGCTATTCCAGGCGTTCCAGTCCCTGGCGACCATGACCCCCGACCAGCTGGCCGCCACGGGTCTCCTCAGAGGTGCCACCAATCCTACACACTAATATGGATAGTGGCCCTCTAAGGATCGCACACTGGAACGCCCAAACACTAGTAAGAAAGAAACAGCTGCTGTCGACCTTCCTCCGGCAGCAGCGCATTGATGTCATGCTGGTCAGCGAGACCCACCTCGGGGAATCTGACACTTACAAGATCCCCGGGTACATAAGCTACCGTAAGGACGAGAAGAGTCCCGTCGACGGCAAACCCTTCAGAGGACTCGCGGTGTTCGTCAAGCGGAATGTCGTCCACCAAGCCATACCACACAGGGAGTTCCAGACAATGTACGCATTGGGCGTACTTGTTAACGTCGCCGGCCAAACACTTAGGCTTTTCGCGACGTATGTGCCGCCTCTTAACAAAAACAACAAGCTCGACCCGAGTGAGTTGCGCGCACTACTGCAGGACCCCACGCCGACTCTATGGCCGGCGACTTCAACGCCAAGCACACAGTCTGGAACTCCACGAAGGTGTGCCCCCGCGGACGACTCCTCCACCTGGACTCTGTAGACCATGACTACGAGGTCATGGGCCCCGACGAGCCAACGCACTACGGCCCGTTGGGCGAGCCAGACACCATCGAACTAGTGGCCTACAGGGGCCTACGGACACCGCTCACACAAGAAGTCTTACTGGATCTGCCGTCTGACCACAGGCCCGTCCTCCTCATCCTTACGGACCTTCCAGCAAGGGTCTCGCTGCCCAACAGGGCGTCAAAAATCTGCTGGGACAAATATGAGGAGGCGCTTGAGGGCGATAAGGTTAGGGTCGCCTTCAAGCGGGTCTCCACCAGCGAAGAGGTTGAGCAGGCGGCGAGTGCCATCACCTGCTGCATCCGCGCCGCCCTAGAAGCCGCAACACGCCCGGTGTCGGCATACTCAAAGCCGAACCCATTGCCCGCCGACATCAACAAGTTGCTGGCCCAGAAAAGGCGGCTGCGGCGGCAGTGGCAAAACACTCGCTGCCCCGCCACTAAGACGGAGCTCAACAAGTTGGTGGAGACCATCAAAGATCGTCTACACGCACACACAGCCAGATCGTGGGAGAACCACCTACTCTCGGTGGGCGGTGATATCCCCTCCATTCACCGCCTATGCCGGCGGCTCGCGGACGTATCCCCACCCGTCCGACCGCTACTGGCAGCCGATGGCCTCCCACGATTCGAAGCCGTAGATCGCGCCGAGATTTTCGCAAGTCATTTGGAGCGTCAATTCACGCCGAACCCGACGGCCGACCAGAACCACCATAAGATGGTCCTCGAACACCTTCGAGCCTACTTCGCGGAGCCGGTAACGGAAGAGGAGGACGCAGTGTTCTTCACTCCCGGCCAGGTCCTGCGAATGATCCGGAGCCTGAAGCCTAGGAAAGCCCCGGGCGCGGACAGCATCACGAATGAGGCGCTCCGCCACTTACCGCCTACGTACATTACGGCGGTAACGCGCCTCTTCAATGGCATCCTGCGCTCGGGACACTACCCAGAGGAATGGAAAACCGGCCGGGTCATTATGCTGCCCAAGCCGGGGAAGAACCTGCAGAAGCCCGAAAGTTACCGGCCCATCACGCTACTCAGCGCGCTCTCGAAGGTGTTCGAAAAACTACTGCTCGGCCTCTTAAGCCCGCACATACCACCGCGAGCCGAGCAGTTTGGGTTTCGGCCTGAACACTCTACGACGCTCCAAATAGCCCGATTGCTGCATCAAATCTCGGCGGCAGCCAACCGCAAGGAGTACGTGGCTGTGGTACTCCTTGACAACGAGAAGGCGTTCGACAGGGTATGGCATGAGGGGCTGGTATACAAACTGTCTGGAACGCCCACACCCAAAAGACTGCTCAGGATTGTGGCCTCCTTCCTCGAAAACAGGAAGATAAGGGTGGCGGTAGAAGACGCCGAATCATCGGAACGCCCAGTACGTGCCGGTGTTCCCCAAGGAAGCTGTTTATCGCCTGCGTTATACGCCTTGTACACCGACGACATCCCAGTGGCCGGCCAGGCCCAGTTGGCGCTCTTCGCCGACGACGCAGCGTACTTTGCCGTCAGTATGAACGCAAAGTACGCTGCCAAGAAAGTCCAGACGGCCCTAGATGCCCTGCCTGACTGGCTCTCCAAATGGAGGTTGTCGGTGAACTTCAACAAGACGCAGGCACTAATTTCGGGGAACACCAACCTACCGCCGCCCTTGAAACTTTTCGGGAAAGACGTGCCGTGGCAGCCGCACGTGAAATACCTGGGGGTGAAATTCGACAGGCGCCTTAGCTTGAAGGCCCACGCCGAAGAGATAGTGGCAACAGCGAAGATGGCCCGAGGAAAACTACGTCCAGTGCTTTCCTCCAGCCGCTACGGACGCGGCTCGGGATCTACAAGACCTACGTGAGATCCCGCCTCACATACGCGGCCCCAGCGTGGTACGCTTACTGCTCGGAGACCAACAAGCGACGTCTCCGTGCCCAGGAAAATCTGTGTCTCCGGGCGGCCGTCGGGGCCCCGCGTTACGTGAGGAACGCCGTCGTCCACCGGGACTTAAAATGGGAAGGCCTGGATGTCTTCGTCTCCCGCCTGGCGAGGAATATGTACGAGAGGGCGGACCACTCGGCGCACCCCCATCTCAGGGGGATCGCGCCCCTGCATGCCCGCCCTCCGGACAGCAAATACAAGCCCTCGCCTCGCAACGCCATTATCTCTTCGATTGCCGAGCAAGGCGCCGCCACAGCAGCGACGCCTACACCGAATCCCCAGGTATAAAGATGCCTAGTGTGGCCGCCACGGCCACCACCCTGTGACCCGCCTGTCGTAGCAGGCGGCGGCAGCATTTCGCTGAAGAGGGCCACAACCCTGAGCAGCATCCCCACTCCCGCCGAAAGGCGGTGTGTGAGACGTACACTGTTGTTGTAAATAGTTTAGTGTAGTGTGTTATTATCAGACATCAGAGAGTGTAACAGCAGAGAGATAAAGAGTGTGCATCGAATAGTCGTGTTTCTTTGAAGATCCGCCAAGCTGAAGAAAAAGTGTTTACAGTCCACTTACTGACTGGTCTTATTTCTTTGAACAAACGAATCGCCAGTCTATCGCCAATAACTGTATTAAAGGCATTGCTAAAATCCAGTAGCGTTAAGACAGTAAGCTGATTGTTATCCATTCCCCTTCGAATGTCATCGGTAACTTTAATGAGAGCAGTAGTCGTACTGTGACCTGGACGGAAACCGGATTGGAAAGGATTAAAAAGATTATGAACAGAAAGGAAATGGCTGAGCTGTTGTTGAATCACTCGTTCCAGGACTTTTGAAAGGAAAGGCAGTATGGATATAGGGCGATAATCAGACAGGGATGACGGATTAGGTTTTTTTGGAAGAGGAGTTATGTTAGCATTTTTCCAAGCGCTTGGGAAAACACCAGTCATCAGGGAGTTGTTAAGGATTATAGTTAAAATAGGAAGTAAGATGTCAATGATAGGTAGGATCATTTTCCGGCTAATGTTGTCACTACCGATGGCATTCGATGTTATGGAACGCACCTCTCTCTCAATATCACAACCAGTAATCGGACTGAAGATGAAATGTGGAATATTTGGAGTGGGAGTAGAAGAAAGCGAGTTTAAGGTATTTAATTTTACGTTGCTGTCCATAGCAACAGAATCTGAAAAGTGCCTATTAAGGGTATCAATATTTAAACTACTAGAATTGTTCCCCTGGGTCTTCCCAACTCCAAGCGTTTTAAGAAACTTTCAGACCTTCCCTGGATCTCCGCATTGGACAGATTGATGTATATGGCGTCGTTGTGCCTCCCTAACCACCTTATTACAGTGATTTCGGGCTTGAACGTATGCGTCACGGTAAGTGTCAGGGTTTGATCTATACTTGGCCTTCGCTCTGATTTTCTTGGCTTGAATTTTCTTAATTTCTTCCGTCAACCAAGGCGCAGGAAGGTGTTTTACACGGACCGGACGTACTGGAGCGTGCTTGTCATAAAGGTCTAAGACATATAGAATTAAACAAGTGCAGTTGATCATCAACGGAATCAGTGTCTACGATAGATTGCCAATCACAGTCACGTGCATCTTCACGGAGTTTTTCTAAATCTATAGCACGAAAATACGCTGCATTAGGATTTTGGATTTTGATTTTGGGGGACGGATTTTATAGGAGAGGAAAATAAGGTCATGGTAGGAAAAAGCATCCGCATTTTCCTGGCCGAACTTGGCAACATGGTCAGAAGAAGAGACAAGGATGAGATCAAGTAAAGAAGGTTGGCGACCAGGAGTGTGATGTGTAGTCTCAAGGGGAAGGATTTTTAAGTTGCAACTTTTTGCTACTGACTTCATGCGCTGAGCTCGACAATCATTCTTCACTAAACACGTATTAAAATCACCCATGATAACCGTGTGGGTGTATCCTGGCATTGGGTCTTCCAGGAGATTTTCAAATTCAGAGAAGTAGTCAACAGCTGACGAGTAACTATAAAAAACTCCTAGAAGTACTTTTGTGTGTGAAAGATTGACTTCAAGAAGAAGATATTCAAATTCACTAGTGGGACTAGAAGTGCTTAGAACTTTGCACGTGATATAGGAACGTAAATATATGGCAACACCTCCACCACCTCTGCCAACGCGATCGTGACGAAACAGTTGAAAACCAGGAAGACAATAAAAAGTATATTTTAGGGGCCGATGTGGCTCCGCGTTACTTGAGGAACGCCATCATGCATTGGGACTTAAAGAAGGAATGCTTATTTCTCTACTTTTATCTGCAATTGGTCTTAAAGTAGGAATGCTTATTTCTCTACTTTAATAAGCATTCAGTTTATGAGCAGTACAGGATCTAGAATTTTTTGGAGGGGGGGGGGGGGGGTGGTAAAATATGCCGCCCCAGTTGGTTTTGCTACCTACTTGGTTACCAGTACCTTGCTTTCTAAACAGCACGTCGTTTCTCGGTCCGTCCTGACCATAAGATTTTATTTTGCAGGCCCCTAATAACTAGACGACACCCCCATTCCGTGTCGGTCATGGGAGGGTTCGACTATTTCGAAATCGACGATTTTACCGCCCTTCTGATTTCGCCGCCCGGGATAAGTTCAGTTCCAGTACTTAAACTAAATCGCTGTCTGTACATGGAAGATAAATGAGAAAAAATAATGTTGAGGGCTTTTATCAATGCAATAAAACACAAAACAATGATTTTTAGAATTTTTGTCTGTTTGTCTGTGCATTTTTGTATGCTAATCTTAATTTAGGAAACGGCTGAACCGATTCGGTTGCGGTTTTCACGAATGTATTTTGATACGCTTCACATATAGTGTTTGTTCCATTTAAATCCGTTCATAAATAAAAAAGTTGTATCAATTTAAAAAATCACGGCCTACATTTTTGTTCGAAAAATTGATTTTAAAGTTACCAATGCAACCGATTGGCTAAAACTTTTGTTAATCGTTATATAAAATGATGATTGATTGACTCGCGCACAAAGGGTTCCGTGCCATTATCTATAAAAATCATGTTTTTTGTATGGGAATACCTACCTACCTACTTAAATACTGTTTTATTCTGTTTTAGTATGTGATGTTATGTAAAGCGGCAATAGAAATACATCATCTGTGAAAATCTAACTGTCTAGCTATCACAGTTTATGAGATACAGCCTGGTGACAGACAGACGGACAGTAGAGTCTTAGTGATAGGGTGGTCCGTTTTTACCCTTTGGGTACGAAATCCTAAATATTTCCAAATTCGTGGTTTTGGAGCGTTCTTAAAAATTAGTATTTTTTTGGCCACCGATAGATGATAGCGCTGTTCAAAAAAATTAAGTTTAAATGCGGTTCTGGGCAAATTAATATTTCATAATGAGCATCAGTTCTAACTACTAAAAGTCACCGTCTAATAAAAGGTGCACTATGAACCCTATCTGGTATCGCAACCAAACAATGGAACGGAAAGCGAGTTTTAGAGCCTCTGCACAGAGCCTAGGGTTGCAAGACGCCGCCTAACAGCCATTCTCATAAACTTAAGTCCACGCTGACGAAGTCGCGCGCAACAGCTAGTTTTATATAAATACCTACAACTTCCTACCTGGGTAAATACTTAAATATTAAGTTTTGAACTTAAGGGTATACTTGAAATTTCCGGGGTCCAGTGCTTATTTATTTTAAATAAATTGTTTGAAAGAAACGGAGATATCATTTAAAATTTTGTTTTGATCAAGCCCTAGATAGTTAATAAAAGGGTTATCTAGGGTTTGGACAAGAACAAAATTAAGTGATATCTCGTTTCCTTTCAAATGATTTATTTCGAACGGGGACAACACTGGATCCTGAAATTTGAAATAAATTGTTTAATCGTATTAAATATGGTAATAATTAACATTTTGCTAAATGTGCATTAAATTATCATGAATAGCTGATATGAGCACATGTTCATTATTCAATTAACAACAAAACTCTTCAAAACATAATTAATTATATGTACATATAAATAAACAGACAACCAGCCAAGTCGGACTCGCACACGAATGGTTCCTTAACACTATGAATAAATAATGACTTAAACACTTATTTTATTCTGATTTTAGTATTTTTTGTTAAAGCGGTCTTTTTTTATATATATTTCCACGGTCTAGCTATCACGGTTTATGACATGACGTGGGAACATCCTGGTGGCAGACATACAGACGGACAGCGGAGTCTTAGTAAAAGGTCCCGTTTTTACCCTTTGGGTACGGAACCCTATAAATAAACTACGAAGTCCAACTTTTGCCGAAACCTACAAAAAATCTTTCTCAATAAAGAAACAAACATTTTTTTTAAATTAAAAACGTGAAAGATTTTGACATCGTATCGTATAGAATCGTATTACAAAGGCTAATAACAGTAATAACAAAGGGAATATGCATAAAAAAATATATGTTATCTTACCAATTTATCTATAAATATTCAAAAGTAAAGTACTAACAGTAAAAAAAGAACAAAAATTGGTTGAAAAATTAACGAGATAATAAATAAATAAATACATAGAGACAAATAACACTGATTGAGCTAGCCCCAAAGAAAGTTCGAGACTTGTGTTATGGGATACTAACTCAACGATACTATATTTTATAACAAATACATATATAGATAAACATCCAAGACCCAGGATTATTATACTTATTGACGTGTAAAAGTGCCTGTAAAGGTCTAATTACTGAATAAAATAAACATTTGAATCTTTGAATCTTTGAGGTTCGGGTCCGACCGTCTTGCCGAGCGGACGCATGCGCTCACTACCTGCCGAGACCGTAACGTCCCAATCGTAAAGTCCCGTAATCGTTCGCGCCGGTATTAGAGTAAAACGCAGTTCAAGTCATTTGGTCTGCGCATGCGTGCATATTTGTGAGTGCAGTGTATGGTGTAATTATAGATACTTTTTCAGAAGCTAATAGTGAATACGACCACGCAGATTCAGCAATAAACTCTGCTAAGGTTAATTGGTGAGATCAATCCTTTTTATATTTATTTATATATGTATTATATATAGGCATACAGTTTATCCTAACTGCCACTGTATGCCAATCTAGAAACTATTCTTCTCATGTCCTCCCCTCTGTTCAGGAAAATCAGTAATTACAAGACGTAGGTAATAGTCTTACACAAGAAAGTCGTGAGACTTTTAATAGCTTCGTAACAGAATGCGATTTGATTTGTTTTGTGCCGGCATACCTCGTGTAAAGCAAGTATTAGCTGATAGGTTCTATGACAAATAACTTGTAATTAACTTGACCGCTAAATTGTTTAATAGGCACTTGCACTTTATTAGTATTTGTTCCATAAATGTATTACTTGTCTAATTATAAAATTGATAAGATCGAGTGCTTTGTATAAAACCAAACCTCTTCAACAGTACCTAATTTTCCGTTTATCTGACATCCACTTTTTGATATTGTGAGTATTTCTTTTTTCTATCCATTTAATAGCAGAATTTATGTAGTATTTGTTATTTTAAAGTTCAGAATATTATCTTATAAATAAAGACTTGTAATTGGCACTTAGTAAATTCAATAAGCTGTATATCTTCAAAAAAAAGGATGAGAATTTAAAATCTTTACTTAAATATATTAATTATACTACTGCGTTCATAGTAAGCATCGACCTAAAACAGCACGCGTGGTACTGAAAAAGGCCCTAAATATACTACACCAGAATCTGATAGCTAAAATAATCTAGCTAAGGACCAATCTACTATTTTTACAAAGCAGGCCACTGCACTTTCAACTAACCAGAAATTTCCGCAAAACATTTCGTTTAAGAAAAAGTTATTGCCTCTTCGTAAATTACCAACATAGGCACGTCGATAGCACGTTAAAGCGCAGTGACACTGTATTTACCACTATTGATAATTCTATTCACGAGATCCTGAACAAACTGATACTCGGTTGAATGTCTCACTCGCGGTTTTGAATTCAATTATCCGGCTGATCTAGCCAAGCTGCAAAATAAATCAACTACATCACTAGTTTAAAAAGACATCAACTTAATTCAGTTCAAGTATATCTTTGTTGTCATGGGATATTTATAGTATCTCTTGGTTTTGTCACTTTGTGGTGTTGCATAATTGTTGGCGTCAAAAGCCAGGTCCCCTGCCGCCTCCAGGGTGCTGGTGTGGAGGAGGACGTGACGGGCTGCAATTAAGCATCTCCTCTAGACAGATACCTAATAAATAAATTCTAAATCGGTGAGGCTAATAAAATTGAACTATATGTCACACGAAATAGCTTTCAGCTAACACTACTAACCTCATAATAAAAAATAAATAAATAAAAAGAACAGAAAATCGACATTCATATTATAAGCTAACTCCATAACTTCTTTATTTTCTTCACGACAAACATAACGACAAACATAATCTGAACACTAACCAGCAAACCAGCCTATCGTTACCTGAAAACTACTAATACACATCTATAATACCGGTATTAAAACTAATCAATCCTTATAAAATCCATATATACCCAAAATAACTTGGAGCCTAAGTCTAAATTGAAAGGAAAACTAAGGACTCTACCTCATATTCTGATCCCGTTAACAACTAAAAGAGACGGTAATCATAAAACCAAGTAGCTGCAGACTCAACATTAGTATAACAGTATTGCACATTTATAAATTATACTCCAAATCTCAACATTCAGATTTAAAACAAAAACAATTAGAAAGTACCTATACATTAAGCTAACACTCCGTAAATTAAAAGTCGCGTAACCGAATCCCCGAAAGATATCTGAAACAATACCCACAGGAAAACAATTGAAACAATACTAGAAAATCTCCTACAAAATTCCCAAACCCTGAATGGCAAACAAACCGCGCTTTCACGCGGCAAAACTAAGAGCCTGCAACATATTGTGTCGTAAAACATCTGCGGACCACTACGAGCCTAACCATTACTTACCTAAATTTAAACAAAGGAAATTTTGTCGTAAAAAGTAACATACCAACCTTCTCATTAAAGACTATACTTGCGCCCTAAAAACATTAAGAACGAATATGTCCAAAATACAATAGCGCTCGCAATAAATCCCTCGCCAACCGATAATTCTGAACAGCCTCAAATAAGACAATACATAAAGTAATAAAACAGCTGCACACAATGAATACAAGCCGAAACAAAACAGTTAGAAAAATGGCGGGAGATGGTAATTGTTTGTATAGAGCCTTAGCGGACCAAATTAACAATATTTTCGGAGTAACTTTTGACCATAACATGATACACCGTGACTTAGGCTCTTACGTTAAAAACAACAAACATGTGCTTAATATTAACCTAGCACTACAGAATAACATCTTAGACTGCACCGACCTGTCTTGTCCAAAAAGTAGTATGACATCAGATGAACTCATCAACAGATATATAGAAAATCAATTTGAGGATGGCTTCTGGGGGGAGAGGACATCCTCATAGCAGCAGCAGAATATTATGTTACAAACGTTTACGTATATGGGCAAAACAGGAATCCAATTGTATATCATCCATCAGATAATGCTGTGGCAAACATCTATTTATACTTCGAGAATAGTCACTATGATAGTATAGCTAACTTCAAAACACCACATAAACAGCTATTACCTAATACAGAAAATAACACGGAAGGCCATAAAACGAATCAAGAACTTAACGAGATCTCAGATATTTCGCAAGACGTCACCGAAGTACGTAATACACTCTCTTCCGAATCCAAAAGTTCTCAAAACAACTATATTTGTACAAAAGGGCGACGTTCGCCCACTGTGATACGCGTACTACCTAAACTTCCACTTATGCCATGCGAAGCTTTATCAATTGCCACCTGAAATGTACTAGGATGCGCAACACTACGCGATAAGAACAATATAGATAAACTTCTTTCAGACCGCAATATAACCATTGCAGGCGTACAAGAAACTCATATGGCTACCGGAGGCTATAAATCAAAGCACTACAACTGGATACTAGGTGGAGGCAAAAGTGCTAAGGAATACCGAGGAATTGCCATCCTAATTAACAAAAAAATTGACTAAAACATAGTACGCATATATCGCGAAAGCCGTGACGTAATAGCAATAAACTTAAAGATAAAAATATCCCGATTTCAATGACCCAATAAATATTTTAGTCATTAACACGTATATCCCGTCAGAATCAACATCCCGGTTCTCACAAGTAGGAAATCTTATTAGGAAAACCCCATGCAATGCCTTCTTAATCATTATCGGCGATTTTAATGCCCATATAGGTATAGAAGATGTACGTGAATTAGGACTCCGAATCGAGACATTCAAAACGGAAAAAAATCTCTACCATAATACCTCAAATGCTAACGGAAACCTTTTGCTCAATTTAATACAGCAACACAAACTAAAAGTAAACAATACGTGGGGCAGACCCATATGTTGGACCTCATGGTCACGGGGAACAAAACAATCGCAAGTCGACCATATTATCACCGGTACGAAAAGGGGCATATTTTTCCACAGTATTATTGGTGAAAAAGGCCTGAAAGTTAAATCCGATCACAAACTGATATAGGGAAAAGTACAAATGACATCTTTTACATATAAAACGGGTTACCCATAAAACAATCAAATTTGCCAACTCAAAAAATCCAATATAATCATAAAAATTACGATTACGAGCTTTTACAAAATAAAAAGAATTTGACAATCTACCAGAACGCGGTAAAAGAAAAAATTCAATTAGTTAAAAAAAAAAGAAAACTCAAATAAGAATTTGACGGACAAAAACGATAACACACTTGAATGGGACACCCTAAATAATATTTTAAAAGATGCTGCACATAAGGCACTACAAAAACCTGCTGCTAAATCAAAAGAAAGCAGAGTCGCTTTAGCAAATTTTCAAAAGGCGTTATTCCAAAAATTACAGTATCCCCAAGACAAAAAAGTACACCAAAATGTAACTATAGCGCGAAAAAAACTTAAAACCATCTTAGAAAAAGAGGAAACTTACAAAACAAAAAAAATTTTTCAGGGCCTAAGCAAGACACATAAATCACTACGTATGAAAATAACTTACAAATTTCTTAGAAATCATAAAAGGAATTATGCACGAAATCAATCCAAACACTACATTCCCATGTCTTACTGGATCGCAGACGTAAGACAAAGCGAAGGGCGACACGTTAATACCGCGAATGAAACAGGCCTTCACTATACGAAGATGGAGCCCCCTAACGTTGAGAACATTGGAAATATTATACAGCGCATGAAAAATGCCACTGTCCCAGGAACCGATCACGTTGTACCCGAATTATACAAAGCAGCCCCAATTGAATTCTTAGAAGAACTCACTAAAACTATGGCTTTGATATGGCACAAAAATGAAGTTCCTAAGGAGTGGCGCCTCACTAAGCAAGTCCCCATCCCGAAACAATCTCACCCAAAAAACATAAATGATTTCAGGAAGATATCTATTTGTAACGTAGGATATCGAATTTACGCGAATTTCTTATTAGAAAGGCTAGACGCGGCTATCACTAATTTAGGAAATTATCAAGCGGCTTTCTTGAATAACCGATCAACTGAGGATCATATTTTTACACTTAGACGTGTTTTAGATATTAAGTGGAGAGAAGGAGCGGTAGTTTACGTCGTGGCCCTTGACCTAGAAAGAGCATTCGATAACGTCAACTTAGAAGTACTTAAAGATGTACTGCTAACCAGAGTAGGTGCACCTCTTACTAACAGAATAATCAAAGCATGTATGAACGAAGAAACTTTCATATCATGGTGCGGACAAAATTCGGAAACTATCAACAAGGGCAAAGGCGTTAAACAAGGCTGCCCCCTATCTCCAAGACTGTTCACAATAATTATCGATGAGGTACTTAGAACGCTGGAGGAAGAAGAAAGCGCAGTGAGACTCGACCAAGATCTGGAAATAACCCTGCCCATGATATTATCTTTCGCGGATGACTTGATACTGATCGGGGAAGAAATAGAAGTAATCGATCGAATCATTACAAAAATGAAAGAACTTCTCCGTTCAGTTGGTCTCACCATAAACGAGACTAAAACTAAATTAGTTATTCGAGACCCTCATGGACCACCTGTCGAAGAACAACGAAGCAGAATACTTGGAGGAGCCATAATTAAACCCATGTCAGAAATCAAGTACTTAGGCACATACATTTCAGCTACACACAACCGGAAATCAACTATCAAAACCCGTTGCGTCAAAGCAATAAAAAAATTCAAAAATGTTATTACCATTTATACAAAAGAATCAAATAGAGTGGAGCATCGCAGTGTTAATGTACAAAATGGTAATTAGGCCGTGCATGACATATGCTTTGAACGTTTCTGCATTGACAAAACAAAATCGGTCAAGACTTAGGAAATACGAACGCCAAATACTTCGAGGATTACTTGACGTCGCCAAAGACACACCAAACCAAAAAATAAAAGAAATCCTGAAAGGAAAGACTGTATCCAAAATAATAAAGGTACGAAGGATATCATACTACGGTCATATACTGAGACGCCCAATCCCACACCTACTTCGTGCAATTTACAAACGCAAAGAAACCAAGCGGAAAGTTGGACGACCTATTTATACTTGGGAAGACTCCCTCAATCACGATATCTGCCACTACACACACAAAACAAAAGCAGAATGGATAGAAATAGCAGGAAATCGAACCCTCATTAAAAAAGAAGCGGAAAGAATCTATGAAATATCAGAAACTGATACAGAAACTGAATTAGAATCGGAAGAAGAAACACCAATCCAACCAATCGCCCGAGATGGCCTACAAGCAACACCCCGAAGAAATAGATGTCGCAAAAGACCCAGACCACCGACACCAATATCGCTAAGACAGTGGTCAGTACACCAATCAGGGGCACTGGCCATACAAAGACGAAAATAAAATAAATGAAACCATGTGGATATCACTTACAAAATAGTAAACTATACTTGGTATGAGGTAATAATACGATGCGGGGAAAAAAAAGGGAAAAAAACGGGAGTGACGAAAGTGAAGGAGAGAAAAAAAAATATTTACTTTTTTTTTTTCTCCAGCTTCAAGGCTCTCTATTTATGCGAATTTTTTTTTTTTTGCTGAACTTAAAAATGTGGGGTCCTTGATTTTTGATAAGCCTCAGACAGAAATCAGGAGCCAGAACCCATTAGCCTAGAACAAAGAAGCAGGATTCAGAAATCGAACTACAAAAAAAAAATGTACACAGGAACCCGAAAAATCAGTAAACAGAAACAGAAATTCGGCTGCGAAAAACAGAAAACCCAGAAGCCAGAAGTGAAGAGTGTCAAGACCAGTAAACTGAAGTCAGAAGTCAAATTCCAGAAGACAAACCAGAAGGCTGCACTATTACGACAGTGTCAACAAATCTTACAAAGAAGACCTGCAGAGCAACGCGACGGATACAAAACAACAAAGCAGTCTATTATCCTTCCAAGTATATATCACACACCAAGTATTATATCTATCCTCCCCATACTGATTTGATGCTGGTATTCGGTCGGTTCTTTCAACTCCCTCTCTCTCCCCTACTCCCTGACTGCGAATATCTCCTACGTGGGGCGCACTATAAGTTTCCGGAATGAATATGAAAAAATACTATTAAAGGTACAAAATTAATTTATTGTTTTTCAAAATAATCTCCCTTGGCGTCTATGCACTTTTTCATTCGATGAAACCAGTTTTGAAAACTTTTGTGCCACTCCTCTGTGGTGACCTCTGAAACGTGTTTTTCATACTCCTCGACAGCCTCTTCTGGTGATGAAAATCGTTGACCGCGTAATTGGTTCTTAATTTTTGGGAACAGAAAAAAGTCACAAGGTGCCAGGTCGGGACTGTATGCAGGATGACTCATGAGTTCTACATTTTTCGCCTTCAAAAAGTCGTTTGTCTGTCTGGCCGTGTGAGAACTAGCATTGTCGTGGTGCAGGATGATATGACGTTTACGGTTATTTTTACGGAGTTCGTCAATAACTTCCGGCAAACAAATGGTCGTGTACCAGTCACTATTCACTGTAAGACGATTCTCTAAAGCAACAGTAGCCACGTGTCCAGTTTTATTAAAAAAAGAAGCAATCATCCGCTTAGATGCACTTTTCACGCGCGCCACTTTGGTTGGTTTCGGCTCATCTTGAAAGACCCATACGCTCGATTGCTGCTTTGTTTTGGGATCGTAGCAATAAATCCATGTTTCGTCACCTGTTACTATGTCCCACACCAAATTTGACGCACCTTCGTTGAATCTGGTAAGCATGGCACTGCACCAAGTGACGCGGTCCGTTTTTTGAGCCTCGGTCAAGTTGTGTGGGATCCACCGCGAGCACAGCTTTCTCACACCCATATGTTTGTGTAGGATTAATTGTATTTGACTCATGCCTATTTCTAAGGATGCGCGAATTTCATGGTAGGTCACATGCCTGTCTGTTTCAATCATACGGCGCACAGCATCGATGTTTTTGTTGGTCACAGCGGTGGACGGCCGACCATCGCGAGATTCGTCACTGAGATTGATACGACCACGCTTGAATTCTGCAAACCAGCTATAAACAGTTGTCTTGCATGGTGCTTCATTGCCAAAAGCTGTTTCAAGCCGAGCGATGCTCTGTTGAGCTGTCAAATTAAACTTAAAATCGTAGAAAATCATACTACGAAAATTTTCCCGAGTTAAATCCATGTTGATGCAGACACACAATTTTTTAAATGGCGCCACAAGGTAAAAACAAAAGACAGTCAGATGAAACAAACTGCATTCTACAGCCAAAGAGTTCTATTTTCAAATGTTGCAATAAATTTTTAAATATTGTTTATGTAAGTGGCCAGTTCCGGAAACTTATAGTGCGCCCTATGTACACTCCTTTATCCCTATCTACGAGTCCAACTGGTTTCTCGAGCCATGAGAGTGGTATAACGAGGTTTGGCGTCGCCATGTTCTAGGGACTGAGGACGATATACATGCATCGGCTTTGGTCTGCAAGCGTGATGACGTACTCTCCAAGGTAAACCTCATTCATAAGCTCTTGCAGCGTAACTGTTGGCTGGGCGGACTCAGAACAGAACAGAACAGACATTTGAATCTTTGAATCTTTGAATCCAGGACAATTTGAAAAGGCCATTTTCCAACTTGCTCTGACCAAGGATCGAACCCGGGCCCGGGACCTCTGGGTGGCGGACTAGCATAAACAACGATACAACGATTTTACGAAAATATGTCTATCTCGCTCGCAAATACGATATTTTCTTTGGCAAATGTATAGATGATATGGACTTTGAGTGAAGTCAGCAGTCCATATCGGACTTCTCTTTCTAATTGAAACTTTAAAGTATCACATGTTCGTCGCCGATTATAGTATTTTATGCAACAGTTGTATAAGACGGGTCAAAAAATGCGAGTGGAGCAGGTGACGTCATCGAGCATTTTTTGACATACTTATACAACTTTGCATACAATACTTTTTCTACGACAGTATTTAGTAAATAAAATACAAAAATAAACAAAAAAAATTGAAAATGTTTGACATAATATTAGGTATGTTAGGTTTATTATTATGGCAGGTAGTATGGTAAAGTTTATTTTTTTCAATTGACGTTTACTTCCTATAGAGACTATATTTAAAAAAAAGTTTTTCTTATTTTGACAGTAAAGACTTTATTTCGGAAAGTTTTACTTTTAAAACGAGCTGTATGAACTCAGTTGTTTGTTAAGTTTGTAGTGGAGTGTTTTTTTGTTAAGTTAGTATTGATCGAGTAAAACCTTAACCTAAGTGCATCTACATTCAATCTAGGTCTATGGCTAGGAGTATCGTTTTGGCGAAATAACGACATATTTGCTATTATATATGGAGGGTACTATTATATTAGGAATAGAGTACCTATAGACTTTTCTGAAATCATATTATCTATGTTAATATAAAAGTGTTCGGGATCATTTAAAAACAGTTAAAGTACAGGAGCAGAGAAAGATATTTTATAAATTCTTTTATATTTGTGTACTGTGGTTAATAAGGATTTTATTAAACAAATATAAAAAATCGTGCTATTCCTTAGTTTTTTCCAAATTATGATAGTAACGATGTAGTTTTGCTTTGAGTAAGTAGCTTAGAAGACTGTTTTCGTTGGCCTGCTAGGTTAGACACAGGCGCCGCCGGGAGCTCTGGCGCCACATTTGCAGACCACATGACGGGCAGTGCGCCGTCTAGCTCTAAATAAATCATGTTATCTGCCTGCAGTGCTCCTCCGCATGTCGAGTGCTTTTACGCAGGAGCTGTAGTAGCTGGCGTCATCATTACGCACTGTTATTATTAGACATGTAACTGTTATTATTAGACCTACATATAGGTATCTTCACCTACAATATAGTATTGCTTCTCATTGCTCAGTAAAATATGTGCGTATTTGAGTAGGTACCGTCTAAAACACCTTTTTATAGACATCTAAAACAGTATACCTCACGAAAAATACATAAAATTGGTTTTATGTGGCAAACATACAGTTGCAACTGATTACTAATGCATGTCTTCAAGTCTTCCAAACCAGTTTCGCTTAACTAGAGTCAAACAAAATGTAGAATGCGTTTTCTAATATTATAACAAATCACATCACGCGCAACTCGCTTCACACACACACAAAGCAGGGCTCCACAACACACGTGGTGCTTTGAGCACCTGCCGCGGCGCGCGGCTGCCCTGCCCGCGCACGCCCGTGCCAGCGAATTACAACAAAAAACTTACAAATGAATGCAGTAGCTTTTACAGGAAGATTGACACAAAACAGATAATAAACTCATCTCACACGCTCCATTAACTGAATCAAATTTCATTGAACAGCTGGTTACATGCTTATTCAAACAATGCATTTGAGCTACCGGGAGAACGCCGGGCGGGACAAATAGATAGATCTATTCGTTTAATGATAGTGGTCGAACAAATGCAGCGCGTTTCGGCTATCGTAAATGGAGTAATGAAATCATTAACTAACAATAGGGTCGGGTGTCTGTTGAATGGATTAGAAAATGTAAATTAAATTGTACAGGTATATTAAAATACGCACTACACCACGGGACTTGACGGGACATTGAACAAGCTATATAAAAGGCCTTGTTTCTGGGAAATATATTCATCCAGGAGTAATTTACAAAATCCCTACGGTAATTTTAAAAGGAATGGTGGCGACGCCCACGACACCCGTCGTTGTTTCGTCCCAACCCCAACACCCTGCAGGGGAAGTCGGCTAGGGTAACACGGGCTCTGGGTGTGACGTGACGACACATTCATTATGTTTTCTTTAATAACAAACGGAACTTAAAACACACTACTGTAATAATAATCCGTCCTTTATTCTGAGAGGCCTGTATTATTTTGTCTATGATGAACATTTTGGCTTCCTCGTGTTGTTTTAACCAAAATAAACAAATTTTCTTTCTTTTTTTCTTTGCTCTCTCGCATTTTTTAGATTTTGGATCAACAAATAAAAAGTTGTCGAAGTTTAGGTTAGAGACTTATTTTACCGATTCCACTTCACGAAACTTAAGTAAACAACAAACAACGAGTTGTCGTGAGCCGGACGCGCGGTGTGGTCATCACAGTGCAGCCCCCCCGTCTCGTAAGAAGTGCTCCTAAATCTGTATTGAAAGTATTAAAATGCGGTGCGACCTTTAGCTGCTTCAAAATATAGGTAGCTGTACCTGCTCCAGAGATGCGTAATGAAATATGTGGATTTGCTCCAGATGTTTCAGATTAAACCCAACCGCTGCCGTATTTTAATAGGGACATTATTTAATACTTTTTATTATAATTAGAATGTTCAGATAAATACATATATAAAGACAAGTAACACTGATTGAGCTAGCCCCAAAGTAAGTTCGAAACTTGTGTTATGGGATACTAACCCAAGTAGCAATCAAATGTCTTAAAAAGACATTTTCGATCAGATCAGAGATTTCTTGAAGGCAATTAGATTAATTCTAGCTGTTGTCTTGGTTAAAACTATAACGACCCTGAAGATATCTTGTTGATATACCTCAAGACACAGTTTAGTTAAAGTGGGCACAGTATTTTAGTCAATTTTAAGATAGAGTTAATACTACTGTTTAGACAAACTTTAACCCTACTTAAGTATGGGGATTTTGCAAGACATCTTGAAGGTTGACTTTAGACTAAGAAATAAACTTAAAGATATCTACAATGCTTACTTAACACTATCAACATTGAATTGCCCCGATTCAATCATTACTTGACAAAGAAAAATTTAAAACTTTTTTTACTCATGTAGTTATATTTTAGAAAATATGGTAAATTCTTTTACTAATACAGAAATTCACAGAAGGTTTATCAAAATGGCGATTAAATAACTATTTTTTCTGTTTAGAAAAGGCTGTTTTATGTGCCTGTAAGCATATAAAATTAAAACGCATGATTGTTTATCGTGTAAAATTGATAGAAAAGTGCTATATAACAGACGGGCCAACCAAATGGTGGCAAAAATACAATATAATTTAAAAATATATTATTGCAAAATAAAAAATTTGCTTCCATAAAGCGCAGAATATTACTTATATGTAAATGGTTGAGATATAAATGCAATTTGTTAAAACAAAAATCTAACTTCGATCTACCTTATTTTTTTATAATTTCTTGTCGGAAATTTTACAATTTTATATCACCTAAAATGTAAAATGGCGCTAAGCCTTATTTATCTTAACGAAATTAGACTTTAGATGAGACGATACTGATTTTGTATGATGATTAGTTAAGAAAAAGCAAAGACAAATTACACTTAACTTATACTGAAAACCGAATTAGTGTAGTTCTACTTAATACCTAATGGGAGTTTATTGAATCTTTAGTTTGATTTAATTTATGCAACTACCCGTCCAATTTTTGGTATTGTTTATCCAAGAAAAACAATTCAATTTATAATATCCATTCGACGGTGTAGATTCTGTCCTGAAACTAAACCAGGTGTGACATCATTTTTTTATCTTTAACTTCAATATTGCTCGGATACACGGACTCTGAGAACAATGGGAATATATACTTTCACCTATAAATACATTTATAAAGAATATTAATAGAGCATTTAGCCGCGTTTTTTGTTAAAGTATAGTTTATGAGCTTAAGATTAATTCAAAATAAAACAGTTTTATAAGATAAGAGTCCACGCGGACAGAGTCAGGCGCGAAATTAGCTCAGATATGTTTTAAGATGATTAAATTCTAGCTTTTATGTTATAATTCTATAATTAAACTCTTATGAGAAATAAAGAATTTATTATTTCATTACATATATGCAGCGTACACGAGTGCGAATGGTGACAACCACGGAACAGAGAAATAGGTTGGTCGGGCGGACAAAACGATCTCAACACGTAGCTAGAATATGACTGATGTACGGAGTCGGTTGATCTTGTGTAGTTTAAGTGCCGCAACAGACGGGCGCAAGTTGCGTCGCGTAACAGCTAGAGATGGGCAGTGGATAGTACTCAATCTACCCATTTGAGTATTTACTCACTAGATTTAATAAATAGAGTAAAAAGAGCGTGCTCATGTATTGACATCGCATTTGATGTCTGTTTAGTTATCATACGTAAAATTACGTCTACGCGCACCTCCCACCAAAAATTATAAAGAAGTCTACATTTAGTGTATGATTAGTATGGTATTTTCAAATAATTTAGCGTCGCATATAACGTTTACCTACATTTTAAGCATATTATGGCGTACGCACATACTTTCCAACAAGAATTGCAAGTGCATACTAGATTTACCTAAGTTTCAAAATTGTCATGAAAACATGAAATAATGAATATGAATATAGATATGAGTCGCAACTCATATAAATCAATCTACTCACGGAATGGATAAATAAGGATATTTATCGGGTAATTACTCAATCTACTGAGTAAATACTCAAATGGGTTGATTGAGTATTTATGCATCGCCCATCACTAGCTGTTACGCGGCGTAACTTGCGCCGCGTCTGTTACGGCCCTTACCGAATTATGACACGCGCGCCACGCCCACTTGGCACTTCCACCGTGGTGACAACAATCGCAAGTCGCAACACGCCGACGAAAATCACATCCTAATTTCATTCATAGTTGAGGAAAACGTCCCGTTAAGCTTATATTTACTAAAGTTTTATTACATTTAGTGATAAAAGAATAAAACATTCTTCAGAAAAACATTTTCTAGTTACGAAATCGTGATCGTGTCGTGATCTTAGGTTTATCTACAAAATCAATTATGACTTTTCAATTCTAAACTGATACTTTGATTATACCATTGAGTCTTAAGTGAACCTTCAAATAATCCGAGTAGAGTAAAAATACATTTTTAGACTTAATTCTAGTCATACTTAATACTAAATAGTTTTTAAAATTCTAAATTAGGGTCCGGGTGTTCTAAACATGCTAAACTAACGGTAGCTTGAAATTATTTAGTTTTAAATTGCTTGACGAAATCTTTTTGAAATTAGCAAATTCTAATTTTAGATAAAGTTTTGATATATAAGATTTAATCACCAAATTACCAAATTGGTGCGGTGGCATTTAGAACTCATAGCTTCCCTGGGTGAGAATGATGATGATAAATCATGATAAATAATAAATAAATAAATGATGATGATAAATGATATGCCAGCGCACCAATTTGGTCTAAAGACCTAATACTTGGTAGTACATATTTTGAACTGACCTACATATATTATAACAACAATATTTGTTCACAATGCAGAGAAAGTCAATTGATTATTCATTGTAGACAAGGAGCTTTGATAGCCGACGAGAACAAACACAAAGACAGGCTGTCGAGTCGAAGAGGCGGCGGCGAATCAACGGCAGCAACGCGTTTCATCTTGCCGACATTGTTTACTAATTGCATTTCAATGATATTCCTTCAATCTGGTCACTTTTACGACTTCGCTACTCTCATGTTAATGAGCAATATCTTGATGAGCGAACACTGTAGACAGAAAATACTGCAGACCCATTTCAACCTTCATCAACGAGTATTATAAATCAAAATGATGACTAAATAAATATTCCATTATGAAATAAACTATCCAATGATAGTTTATTTCATAATGGAGTGTAAACGCTATATATTTATTTATTCATTTAATTACTACCAATATTTTTTCTCCGGATTATGCGACCTGGACCGTAAAAAGTTACGGCAACAGTTGATAAGCGGCACAATTGTGACATTGTCGCGGATGCTCCATTTTCCCTTTATCTGCCCCGGCATAAGCCCCTCGCAGCACGTGGCCTGCCCATGGCGCGCACGTTACAGATCGCATTTTGAAAGCAATCCCACTACCTGCATTGCATATCCCCTACTATTATTAGAAAACAAACGATTGGTGGTTAATAAAGCTGCATTCGGAATTCGGAGTACGAAATTGGGCCACGGATGAGACCACAAACCAAAGAACTGTTTATAAATATACTCTATTCTAACAAACTTTTATGATTATAAGTAGACAACCATTTTTGATCTAATTGCTGGTTATTGGGCTAAAAATTTGCATATACTTGTCTAGTGTGTACTGATGGATATCATACAGTGGATAAAATGCATATAGAAACTAAGCAACGAAACGATGCAACTCCATCGCCAGGTTTGCCTTATTTATCTTGTTAAGATGACATACAGCTTTTGATATATCTTTTTTTCAGTTATACTTACGTTCAGTGCAGACAATATCTAAGATAAGTACTTATGGAAGTTTTTTAACGTCATCATGCATTTTTTAACGTCACCATTGATTCGAAGAATCATATTCAATTGTTTAGACCACTGAGCAGAATCGAGCAGTCATCCAGTATCCAGGAAGGACAAAGGCATCTGCACACGGGAGCGTCGCTTTCTCAACCGTACGTGACATCCGTACATATGGAGGCGATAGGAGCAAAAACAAGTCGCACGCATATTTAGTTTGGCCATGTTGGTGCGTACTTTGTATTCAGTGTTATGCTACCTATGACTTCATCGATGTTTCTATGCGGTAAGGAATAGATAGGAGCTAGTGGAATAGAATTTAAGTCTTATAATAAGTATTAATATAAGTTTATATTCCATGACATTTAATCCATATTTACTAATCCATTGACATGTGGAAGTGGATAACACACAACATACGCACAAGTAACTTATTGTTTGGGTACGAAGTACAAACGAATTATTAAATTAATTTATTAGTAGGTTCCTTTAGAAGTCGAGAAACAGTTTTATCGAGCAAAATGAAAATTTGCCTTTATCATTTAAACTAGCCTAGTTTACGGTTCAATTAAAACTAAGGGAAGTTTGGTCTCTCTACATTGTGCTTACAATTGCGCGTTACATGCAATTAAATGTGTCAATATCGCATTTCTACAATGTGCAAACCTATCAATATATCGTTCTTGTATCTGTTTATTGTGCAGCCCGCGTTTTATAGCTATGCTTATCAATAGTTATTCCACACGGTACCAGATAACGTGGTAATAAATAAATAACTTGTTTTCTACGAACATTACGATACGTTAGCGACAAGAAATGAATTCACGAATGTTTTAGATGAACAATTGTGGTTGGGAACAATGGTTGCCGTTACTCGGTCAGTCACTTTCATTAATTACGGGTTCCAATTAGGCAGAGGCGCTTCGCAGGCCCTTCTGGGGGGCGCCAGCGGCCGCGAGCGTCACGCTTGGCTCAGCGTCGGCCCTCGCTAATATATTGTTGTAACTGTACACGAAACATATTTTTGACAAAATATTTATATTACTAGCTGCACCCCGCGGTTAATCCAGGGTGCCTAGCCTATGTGTTAATCCAGGGTGTCAGCTTCAAATTTTATCAAAATTGGTCCAGCCGTCTGCGCGTAAAGAAGTAACAAACATATACCTACACTCAAAAACTTTCGCCTTTATAATATAAGTGTGATTATTACAAACCATCAAAATATAATTATTATATACATATATAATAATTACATTTACAGTACATTAATAGGCTCTTTGCCTATTACGTAACCTACAGGAGTAGATTCAGGAAAATTTACTAAAGTACATACCTAGGCACAAAAATATAACTAACATCAACTATAGTAACAGCACAGACGATTAAAAACACAAAGATGTATATCTGTGATTAAAACATAATGAAAGTATGTAGTAGGACCAATATATTTTGTAATCACATCATAAATATAATTTATTCCAAGTTGGTTCGGTTACTTGTACCATCGATCAAATATTACTTTTAAAGTAAATATTTGATCGATGCTTGTACTATGTTTTCTGTGGTTCAGTTGTAAGTAAGCATGAAATTATGTTGTAAGTTCAGTCCAATTTAGTCTTGGCTTATGAACCGTAATTTCGCCTCCCCGCTCAAGAGCAGAGTGGCGCAGTGGAAGCGTGCTGGGCCCATAACCCAGAGGTCCGTAGATCGAAACTACGCTCTGCTAAGAAGACTTTTTGTTTTTTTTTTTATTATTAGACTTATTTTCTTTTTTATGTTTTTTATCTTAAATGAAAACAAATCTTAACATAATATTTAGTGTTAAATATATATATATTTAGTAGCTGAGCCCGCTGGCTTCGCTCTTCGTGGGGATTTCGGGATAAAAACTATCCTTTTTCTTCTTGGGGTCTCAAATTATATCCATACTAAATTTCATATAAATAGGTTCTGTGGCTGAAGCGTGAAGAGGTAACAAAAAACAAATATACAAACTCACTTTCACATTTATAATATTAGTTGGGAAGTTGGGATTGGGATTAGGATATACGACAACAATAATCACTCCGTATCACACGTGACCACTTTTAGCAGAAAATCGTTCGTAATGAATAGCTTAGAGGTCAATAATGAGCTTATGATACCCGAGACCAAGAAAATAGTTTTTTTTTAAGGCGTATCCTTATATCGTAGAAACATGCTTTCTCAGACCAAGAAAATTGTCTAATTGCCTAATTGCCTAAGGATAAGCCCTTTTTAGTAACTACCTACTTAAGTACATGGAAGCTAACAAAGCCAGTATTCTCGAACAAATTGCACATGCGGGCAGCTCGGGCCGCTCAGCAAACATCAATTAGACAGACCAGACCAGAAGATAGCCTATTTCCTTTTCGACGCATTCTTGACGTAACGAGACCGTATCTGTCAGTTACAATTTGCTAACGAGTGTAAACCGAATCAGGCTTTGAGGAGATAAAGATCGCTGCCTGCCGTTTCTATATTGAATGCAAATTGCATCTAGCATAGTCGCTGTCGTGCGCCCGCGCTCAATAGAAACTAATTATTTACTCTCGCATTGTGCTGTCTATACGATTACTGCCTTTGTAATGTATAGGGTTAATATATTGAGATAGTATTTGGAAATATGGGTTGATGTAAGAGTCAAGTATCGCCGGTTATTTATACATTTCTAAACATTATCGTTTATTACAGCAAATGTATTTTTCTTTTCTTCAAATAAGCAGATTCAGGTAACTTTAAACACAGTCACACATAAACTCTAGTCAACAAAGGATTTCTGACTTATACTACTGTGATGGATTGGCTTTTGTTTATTCCTAGTTCCTTCAAAATGTGATTTATCTTTAAAACATATTGAATAAAAAATAATTATTACTGAATGCATGTTCTCGTGAATAGGCTTGACTCCCGCCGTCCATTGTGGCCGTCTAACGAATGGCTATGGGCAGGTATAAAGGCTAGGTGGCCGGTGGTCGTGCTTCCTTAATAGCCATCGGATGGCTTAGTCAACATTGAATTTATTCGCAAAATGATTTGAAGTTGTAAAATGATCCATATTTGTGGAACGCTTTTTAATACATTACTGTGGTATGAACTACCTATACATGTATGTATATCTTAAAAATACAGGTATAGGTAGTACATAATTATTTACTGTTCGTAATGTTAGAAAGTAAGTAGACTTGACGGCTACGGCTGAAATAAATTTTATATCATTTACTGAACAGTTTGTATATTTAACATAAAAATTGTCCAGTCAATGATATCAAATTTGAAAAAAGTAAAACAACGGAATAGTCTAAAATGGTTTTTTGAAGACTAAGTCATACAAATAATAAAGGCCAAAAAATCTGCATTCTTAAAATCTTTTTTTTTTCAAATCTTCCCAATTAAGGACCGCAAATTTTTAATTCATTGATTTTTTACTATATGATTTAAAGAGGTAATTCTTTTTTTTATGATTATGGCCATTTATTGTTACTATTAATACAAATAAAGTATCTGGCACTTGGTGTTAGGTTAAGAGTATGCTAGAAAATTTTCTCCGGAGAATAGGATTTATCGTTGTTTTGTAGGTCATTTTGCGAAAAGTCCCAATGCCGACCAAACCCCGAGCAGGGCGGCGCACTACAATGGCGCCGTCATATCACGCTCGTGTTAGACGCTTTCTAGTCCTGCGCCAGCCTGCAGCTATTTGCTGAGCCCGCTCGCTGAGATCTATGGCGTGACCAAACATAGACTGTGCGCGATCTAAGGATCATTTATAAACACTTTCATTAGCGCGCGTTCAAGTCAATGAACCTCTTTGTAGCAATTAAAAACTACGATAATTTATCATAATATATTGGTATAAATAAATAATAAGGACAAATCCAGTCATCTGTGCAAACACTGAAATGGATTTTTTTTGCAGAAGGAGGGCGTTGCGCAGGCACACGCGTTTCGCAGCAAGTCGTTCCGGAAGCCACGGCCGTGTCACTGGTGTCACCAACCCATACACAACCAGGGCTCCTGTTGCAGAGGTAAATATTATAAAAAGGTAACATTGAAGTGTCGTTTCTGCGAAATTTAATTTCTAAATTGCGAGGACTTGGGATATTCCTATATAAATAGACATTCAAATTATAATTTCAGACTTCCCTTTTTAGGAACAAAATCTTGGTAAACGTTACAATGTTTATGAAGAATCATAGAAACTGATGATCATTAATTAACAGTACAAGTAGTTACGTACCAACGTTCAGTCACAAGTTCACAACACAAATAACTAAGTGTCCCATCAAGTTATTTGCGTTTGTACCTAATTTGTCCGCACTGTACTCATAATTTAAGTAGATACTGTTTTATGGATTGGCATTCAAAGGCTGACGAAATGACGAGACAATGTTTATCAAATGTCACGTTCCCAAAATACTCTGAGGGTATTTACAATTCAGACAAACATGGGCAGAATGGTAAGTTATGTGAATTATGATGATGCGCTTATGACCATTGTTGAATCAAAATACAAAGACAAGTGGCCCTTTTACGTAATTGAATATGATTTTTGAGTACCTAGTAATTTTTGCGTTTTCAATCCATTAACTAAATTATTCTATAAATGAACGGTTAACAGTAAAAAGTAGGTGTTCGTTTTGTTTCTCTTTAAATCTCAACACTTCAAGTGATTGTGATGCTGATGAAGGACCAATAGATGATGAAGGACATTATATCTGGAAGTCGGACAAGGGCAATAGAATCTCTCATGAAGTACGTCAATATAGATTTGTGTACCTATTTGCAAATCTATATCGACGTTTCTAAAAAATATAAAGAAGAACATTACAGACTTAATAAGAGTTTTTTTTCATTTGTTTCAGTCTGCAAATATGTTTGTCACACGGCCTGCGAAAGTAAGGTAAGTGTCTGGTGAAATGAAAAAATAAACATCATTCGCAATTATCTTTTATTGTTAAAGAATCATTAATCAAAGTCAAATATAATGAAAATATTAGAAATGGTTCTGAAATCAGTAGCGCCATCTATGTGTTTTCATGAGTGTGTAAGCGGTTAAGTGTGCGCAAGCTCATGCATTGTAGCGATAGTACCTACTACAAAGCGCTACGCTGTGCTACGCGACGCTACGAAACTAGTAGTTTATACGTGCTACACTCGGCAGATGGCACTACGTATTATTTCAAGTGGTGAATAAAAATGCGCTAGGAAATTATTATGCATAATGTTATTACCTACTTACTTACAGCATTTTTTATGCAGTAGGTAGTCTATTTCAAAAATATGTAATTATAGTCCATTTGGTTACGTATTTAAAAGAATGTAAACAATCTTGACATGTTTTTTATTGAAATATACACTTTATCAATCAATCAATACCTAAACAAATGGACTATAAATACCACAGTAAATTTACCAGAAAAAAAATACAAAAATGATCTCACAATTATTAAATTTAACATTTTTTATTAAATTTAAGCTTTCATATTTCGGAAAATTTAAGATGTGATTTATATAGGTTCTAAAGAAATTAATTCATTATAATGAATTCACAAAGATATGATTGTCCTTACTCAGGGAGAGCCAGGCCTCGAGTGTGATGACAATCAGTCTGTCCGTCGGCCACGCTTCTATTGTTCAGGGTCTCCAAAATTGGCCACTGAGTAAACAATACACAGCCATTTAAGATAATAATGTTAGAAATTGACGTCGTGTTCGCTTTGCCGGTTTTAAATTTATTCAACTAGAACATTTTGAGATGATCTTTAGGCAGTTTACGCTATGTAAATGTTTGTTAGTAGTCGCTCTAGGGTCTCGCACAAAATGATTCACGTTTGGTGATTTATTTACGTGTTATGATTTTTAGATATCATCTTTATTTTACCTTGAAATATTTTATTAATCCGAACCTGCAAGGTCGGTAACATTGAAATATTTAGTTAAATATCGACAGAGCAAATCATCTCCTATTAAAAATTTCGTGTTGCTGATTCATCACATGGAGCGTTGACCATAGTTTGCCCAGTATATGATATAGGAGGTATGGGTTCAAAAATAAAATACTTGATCCTGATCTCTATTTATTAAATATTGAAATATTTATTTTTAACTTTGAACACTGGGAAGCAATACGTCCGTCTTACAAGATCCCGTGACGCAGAGTGTAGAGTCAAAGTAGCAGTAGCTACAATAGTTAAAACAAAGAAACATTGTTAAGGGTATTAATTTTTGGACTATGAACTCCTACACGCCCCCCCAAAAATTAATCCCTAACTTCTAACTAGTCAGAACAATATTACTTCCAAGTGAGATCTGGGAAATGTGTACAATTATGATCCAACATTTGTTGCAATGGATCAGGGAAAACCCAGAAAAACCTGACCAGACCATTTCATTATATCTAAATGAAATTGCACTTAAAACTAAAACTTATTCTAAACCCAATTCTTTTCTTAATCTCATAAAAGTCACCGGCGGTAACGGCTTTGTCAACAAATCTGCCAACTGGTCACCTGTGGAAATATAGTTTAATTTTACTACATTTTTCTCAACCTGTTCTCTCGAAAAATGATATTTTATATCAATGTGTTTGGACCTTTTGTGACTTGTTGGATTTGTCGCTATGCTTATACAACCGTTGTTGTCCTCATATAAAATAATGGCCTTAAGTTTATACTTTCAGCCAGAGACTTAAGCCATAATGCTTCCTTAACAGCTTCATACAAAGCCATATACTCGGACTCAGTAGATGAGGCTGCTACTGATGTTTGTCTCTTTGTACACCATGTTATAGTACACTGGTCAAATAATTTAGACACATAGCCAGTAGTGCTTTTCCTGTCATTACAATCATGACCACCCTAATCAGAGTCGACATATCCTCATAGAATATTATCATAATTCTTTCTTGCATATGTTAACTTTAAATCAATCGTGCCTTTAATATACCTTAAAACTCGCTTCAAGCATGACCACAGTTCTTTTTTGTTCTTATTCGTGTACCGACTTAGAATATTAACGCTGGTACTAAGGTCCGGACGCGTACAAAGCATAACGTACATTAAACAACCGATCAGTTGTCGGCACGGTGCGTCACATGCCTTATCAGAGTTTAGAGCTTCAGTGCCGCAACAGACGGGGCGCAAGTTGCGTCGCGTAACAGCTAGAGATGAGCAGTGGATAGTACTCAATCTACCGATTTGAGTATTTACTCACTAGATTTAATAAATAGAGTAAATAGAGCGTGCTCATGTATTGACATCGCATTTGATGTCTGTTTACTTATTTTTAAGTAAAATTACGTCTATGCACACCTCCCACCAAAAAATGATAATTAGTCAAAGAAGTCTACTTCAGTGTATTATTAGTATGGTATTTTCATATAATTTAGTGTCGCATATAACGTTTACCTACATTTTAAGCATATCATGGCGTACGCACACACTTTCCGACAAGAATTGCAAGTGTATACTAGATTTAAGTTTCAAAAGTGTCATGAAAACATGAAATAATGAATATGAATATAAATATAAGTCGCAACTCAAATAAATCAATCTACTCACCAAATGGATAAATTAGGATATTTATCGGGTATTCACTCAATCTACTGAGTAAATACTCAAATGGGTTGATTGAGTATTTATGCATCGCCCATCACTAGCTGTTAAGCGGCGCAACTTGCGCCGCGTCTGTTACGGCCCTAAGGGTCGAAACAAACGGGACGCAAGTTGCGTCGCGTAACAGCGCAAGTTGCGCCGCGCAACTCGCGCTCCGTGTGGCCGCTCTACCCGCGCAAGATGCGCTAAGTACATAATGACGCACACAGATTATTTGGTCAATTTAGGTGGCCAAAAGACAGTATTGTGTTAGTGGATTGTCATGTCAATGACGTTGTCTGAATGAAGACAATCACTGTCATAGTGGATTTTTCTGTCAATGGTTTCGTCTGAATGAAGACAATCATTGTCTAAGTGGATTGTCCTATCAATGGCTTTGTCTGAATTAAGACAATCATTGTCTTAGTGGATTGTCCTATCAATGGCTTCGTTTGAATAATGACAATGAATTTTCTTAGTGGTTTGTTATGTCAATGGCGTTGTCTGAATGCAGACAATCAATGTCCAAGTGGATTCCACTAAGACAATTAACTGTTTAAGTAGGCTGTCCTGTCAATGGCTTTGTAGAATGAAGCCAATCATTGTCTTAGTGGCTTATCCTTTGTAATAGCTAATGTAAACAATAAAGCATCTTAGGGAATTGTTCTGCCAATCGCTTCGGCTTGAAGAAGACAATGAATTGTCTAAATGTATTGTCCTATCAACGGCGTCGTATGAATGAAGACAATATTGTCTTGTGGATTATCCTGTCAATAGCTTTGTCTGAATGAAGGCAATCATTTTCCAAATGGATTGTCCTATTAATGGCTTCATCAAAATAAATACAATGAATAGGCATGACGAATGAAAAATATATTTCGCTCATCGGTTAGATTATAAAAAAATATTGTACACTTATTTTTCCTTTTCTCTTAGAAACAAAAAGTTACAAAAATACAGCGCATTTAAGTTTCGTATGACGTCATGGCTAGGTATTTTTACTTAACTGACATCGCAAGCCCACTCC
Organism: Acrobasis suavella; assembly: GCA_943193695.1. NCBI lineage: Eukaryota > Metazoa > Arthropoda > Insecta > Lepidoptera > Pyralidae > Acrobasis > Acrobasis suavella. The sequence goes on from OW971929.1 coordinate 15,220,393, forward strand.
GGAAATTTGATGCTCCGTGTCTTTAAGAATTTTTACTTTTTTGGTAAACTGAAAAAATGGGTCCATTATTTTTGGATAGTCTAAAAGACGGACTCATTATACTCGTAATCATGATATATTATTTTACTCTTTGTTATTTTATTTTAACAAACTTTATATATCTTTGCATGTAATCATACTTTTCTCACCCAGTCGTCACCCCTATTATCTCAATATATTTTTCTATTAATGGCGTCGCATGAATAAATACGATCAAAAAGTTGTTCAGACAAAAAAGTTGCGTCTTAATAAGGGTAACAAAAAAAGTATAATTAATTTTTTGAAACATTTTCCAAATTACTAAATTATGATATTGTAATAACTTGCGCTGCGTTACGCGTGCGAGCACGCGTAACGCAGCGCAAGTTGCGTTGAGACGCAACTTGTGCGTCGTGTGAACGATTGGTAGAAATTGTATGAAATGATATGTAAGCGCGCAACGCGACGCAAGTTGCGCGACGCAACTTGCGTCCCGTTTGGTCCGGCACTTATAGTTTAATTTATGTTCGGTCGGTGTGCTAATAGGGTTGCACTCACTCATGTTAAATTTATTTAAAACTGATTTGATGTAAGCACTTTGGTCTAAAGTCATTTCAAATTTGGTTTTTAAATAATTTTTAAAATTATTCATTTTTTGTAAATCAGAACACGATATAACCAAATCATCTACGTACAATATAACATAAATGTTTTTAGTAATATCTCCCTTATCTTTTATATATATACATCTATCAACTGGAGAGTTTTTAAAACCTATTTCCTTGAGAGACTGTTCAAATGTTTCGTATCAACATCTTGCAGCTTGTTTCAAACCGTATAGAGCTTTGTTTAATTTGCATACGTAATTATCTTTACTGTTAACACCTTCAGGAATTTTCATATATATTACTTCCTTTAGTGTACCATTTAAAAATGCTGTTTTCACATCCATGTGATAAGTTAATAAATTGTTTTGATTTGCAAAGCTAATTAAGAATTGAAAGCTTGCTATCCTAGCAACTGGTGCAAATGTTTCATTGTAATCAGTAAGATATTCTTGACTAAAACCTCTAGCCACTAGACGTGCCTTATATCTTGAAGGTTTACCGAAACCGTCATTTTTGATTGTAAATATCCATTTACAGTCAATGATATTTTTATCACTTGGCTTTGGAACTAAAGTCCAAGTATTATTCCTTTCGAGAGAATTGAGTTCATCCCTGACTGCTTTTTCCCATTGATTTCTATCATTTAAAGTTTTAATTTCTTCTAATGATTTAGGTACGTTATCTGTGATTGATAGATATCATATTCATTTTCTGTATATGATTTAGGTGGACGAGTTTTGAGTCTTTCACTCCTACGTAAATGTGATTCATCAGCGAATTTTACTTATACTGCATTCTTCATCAGATTTAAAGCCATCTGATTTAGGACTTGTACTATGAGACTTTGAAGACACTGATTTAATTAATAAGTCACTATCAGTTTCGTCTTGGGAATATTTGTTGTAACTCCCTTCAGGTCTTGGTGTAGGCCTGAATTCGATGAAATTAGTCTCATCAACTACAACGTCCCTTACAGTTTCAAACTTTTCGCATTCTGTGTTCCACACTTAATAACCGTTGGGTTCATAACCTACCAATATTCCTTTCCATGACCTGTTGTCAAATTTATTTTTACTGGTTTTGTTATGAACATACACAGTTGAACCAAAAACTCTGAGATTTTTTATGCTTGGTTTCCTTTCATGCCACATCTCGTATGGTATTTTAGATTGATTCAAAGCTCTTGTAGGACTAATATTTATTAATTCAACTGCAGTTAGAACTGCATTTCCCCAGAAATGTTTTTCTACTCTACTGCCATTTAACATAGCACGAGCTGTTATCGTGCGAATCATTCGTTCCGCAACACCATTTAACTGTGGGGTTCTAGGAACTGTTAAGTGATAGCTTATTCCTTTTTCTTTACAATAGTTTTTCATCTCGGTAGACTAATATTCCCCACCATTATCGGTATAAAGATTAACTATTTTTAAATTGAATTTTGCTTCACTTTTAGCTACATAATCTTTGAATGCTGAGAACACTTCTGATTTGTAAGTTAACAGATACACCACACAATAATGTGTGAAATCATCAACAAATAACACAAAATAGTTTCTATTATCAACTGTTGGAGGTGTTATCGGGCCACGAACATCTGAATGCACTATAAAGAGAGGGCGTTTTATGTAACATTTGTCTTTTACTTTATTAAAGGGTAGGCGAGTCTGCTTCCCATTTATACATGCTTTACATAATTTATCGTTTGGAGAAACTGTTTGTATTTCAGTTAAATCATCAATCATTTTATTACTTTTCAGCTCTAAGAATTTAGTTTTACTTATATGGCCTAAGCGTTGATGCCATAATTCATATTTTTGTGTATTAATATGGCATGCTTGGGAAAAAGACTCACTGTTTATTGCTGGAATTTTAAACTCCAAAGCGATCAAATTATTCAAAGACTTACCTTTCATGATGATTTTACCATTCTTTGTAATATGTGTGCCTTTTTCGTCAAATATTACTGTAAATCCAGCTTGCTGCATTTTTGACACAGATAGCAGATTGTGTGGTACCTCACTACAGAATAACACATTAGACAGCACTCCTTGAACTCCTGTATTACTGATAAGATTTATGTTACCTCTTTTAGTTGCTGAAATAAATTGATTATTTTTAGCAATAGAAATTTTTACGGGAGGATTGCAATACTCAAAAGAAGTAAATATATCATCTCTATTGATAATATGGTTAGACGCTCCTGAGTCCAACAAAAATTGAATTGTACAGTTATTTTCTTCAAAATGGTATGCGCCGGTCATAAATGCAAATCCTGAAAAAGAAGAATGAGAAGTCGATGCCTCTTGTAGGGCAATGTTTTGGACGTGTCTTGTCCTTTCTGGAGCATTACTTTGAATATTCATTCTTTTAAAATAAAAACAATCTTGTTTCTTATGTCCCTTTCGACCACAATGATGACATTTTATGAATTTGGTTTTACATGTTCTCTTAAATGTTTTCTTATTCGACAAATTTTGTTTTCAGTGGTCGTATTTATCAACGTGAAGTATCTTAAGACTTGTGTCACTACTTTCATTTTTCAGTTTTACTTCGTGATCTAGAAGTCTAGTTTTCACAAATGTGAGAGTGATATTATCTTCTGATAGTGTTTCGATTGCAGTGATGACACCATCGTAAGAATTTGGGAGAGTGAGTAGCAAATGAGCCACTTTATCTGTTTTCTCTAATTTGGCTCCAGCAGCAGATAATTCCGTCAGCAAATCGTCGAATGTTGCGAAATGTTTTATTAATTGTACATGTCCTTTTAATTTTAATCCCAATAATTGTTTTCTTAAAGCCAGTTGAGTTGCTACACTTTTTCTTTCATATATAGAGTCAAAACGTTTGAAAATAGCTTGAGCAGTACTATTTTCATCAACAAAACTAAGATACGAATCCGTCAAATACTCGACTACAATACTTTTGGCAGCCCTATTATTCTTTTCCCACTCAGCGGATCGCGTTCCTGGAATTTCGTCGTCGATAACACCGAGCAAATTTAATTCAGTAAGCAATGTACGAATTCTAAATTTCCACACACTGTACTTTTCTCCATCAAAGGGCTTAATGTTTCTTTTTTACCTTTTCCATTGTCACAACTTTTGTTTATCACTTAAAACTATGCACTTAACTTTTTGTTTATCGCTTACAATTATGCAGTTAACTTTCACTATGCACTACTAAATGTTCTTATTTATGACCATAACCTATAGGAGGTATGGGTTCAAAAATAAAATACTTGATCTCTATTTATTAAATATTGAAATATTTATTTTTAACTTTGAACACTGGGAAGCAATACGTCCGTCTTACAAGATCCCGTGACGCAGAGTGTAGAGTCAAAGTAGCAGTAGCTACAATAGTTAAAACAAAGAAACATTGTTAAGGGTATTAATTTTTGGACTATGAACTCCTACATATGAATCTACTGAAAGATTAATACATAAATAAATAAATATATAGGGACAAATAACACTGATTGAGCTAGCCCTAAAGTAAGTTCGAAACTTGTGTTATGGGATACAAACTCAACGATACTATGTTTTATAATAAATACATATATAGATAAACATCTAAGACCCAGGACAATTTGAAAAAGGCCATTTTCCAACTTGCCCTGACCGGGGATCGAACCCGGGACCTCTGGGTGGCGGACTAGCATGGGCTGCATCCGTACACTCAACATTTTGTCATCGTTTTACTTAATATATGTATTTCACGATCAACAAGACAAATCTTACAAGATAACGTCAAGTGTTAACATGTTAAATATAGTTGACCGTAATAGGACAGGTAGTTCCGAACCTATCTCCAGAGTTTATCATCTGAGAACAGACTTCAATCAATGTTGACGGAGTAGGCTGGCAACCCCAGCTGTAGGTAAATATTGATTTTAACCATACTTCGGGTAAGTGACTGATTGCCATTTTTGGAGGAATAGGCTCTTTGCACAAAACAGTTATAATGTAAATAAAATGGCGAGTAGGTAATGTTGTGGTAGTTTACAACATGAGCTAAAAACGTTGTTTCCTACTTTCCCACATAGGAACTGCGATTATACTACAGTCATATATAATGTAATAGTCTTATTGTAGGTAGCTTTCTGCTATTTTTATTATGATATATTTTTATGCAGGTATCGATGAAAAAAAAAATTATGGACCAGCCAGCTAGCTAGCGACCCTTCACTACTTTGATTCAGTTTTTCCACTTTGATGCCCACCTATGCTATGAGTAATTTAGGTCTTGCGGCTCTAGGCTCTATCTACCGTTAGGGATAAAGATGTGATCGTCTAATTGGGCCTTCTTTTAAGAATCTGCATCTCATTTGCTCTTTTGCCAGAGGAAGAAACATGCGATTCTAAAGGAATTGAAAAAACTTCATTTTTAATGGAAGTTTCCCTATTTTTTCTTTAATTTGTCATACTTATTATTGATTAGTAATTTCGGAAATGTTGACCAACGGCTTTATCATATTACCTCTGGCCGGAACGATATCAGTCAAACCCCAGCGGTCACGCCGGGCTCCGCTCGAGACACAAGACCTAATGTGATAATCCACAGTGAATTGGAATATTTGGAAAACAGTGTTCTATTGTGAAACGTGATTGCGTAGTGAGAGCTATTGCTAGAAATTTTGTTGGATCTACTCGCTGCCTAATATTCACTTTATCGCATCTATTTCGGATGTAACTATATTTTTTAATAAATTTGATCTGTGTCGGTCACAGACATTCGTTACTAAGGCAATATAATTGCCGTTTATTGAATGTACTGTTATTCAAAAGGCAGAGATCACTTAAAACCCGTTATTTGCTTTTAAATGTAAATTGAATCGTAAAATGGTCGTAAATTCGACAGCTCGGCGTAGGAGTCTGGCTGTGGCACGCGAACGGATACTTCGATCTCTTTGCTCAGAATACCAACAATGGCAACCGATAAATAAAATTTAATATAATTTTTACATGATGCCAGGATAATTACTAAAATTCCATTAGATTGTAATTAGGTTAGTTTAGGCGGTTTGTAATAAGTACATATCATCAGTGTTATTATTATTTACAGGAATTAATATTTATATATAACCTTTCCTAAAATATATAATCAATTACAATACCTATCTCTAAAGCTACTTGCTATTTTAGTTTGTGATGTTTTTCGATAATAATGGTGGCAGCTAGTCATGTTTTCTGAAATAAAAATAAAATTTAGAAACGATTCTCACGACCTGTTTAATAATGTCTGTGATAAAATAATTTTAATGTAAATAATAAATGGCAGCTGTATTCGTGTGGCCTCATATGAAATACGAAACGAATTCAAGATGGCTGGTATCGCGCACAATCAGCAATATCAATATGTAGGTACTACATACTTATGTATATTGTTTTATTCGAATGGTGTTTTTATTCGAACATTGCGGGTTCTACACCCGCAATGTATCGTCAGGAAGAAATTGAATGATGCATCCGTTTTTTTAAACCATTTTTTTATAGAAGTTACAAGAAGAAGTTTCAGTCATTAGTTTTTTTTATTAGAAAAGTAGCATAGATTCAAGATCTGATGATATATTTTCTTTGTGTTACATAGGTATCCTGTCAAAATAAATACGAAATAGTGTAAAAATTCTCGAGGATCGTATAGTTGGAGCAAGTTTTGCGTCCGTACAATCTGTCATACAGCATCTCGGTGCTACATACGGACGTTACGGTATATCCTTTACGACATTAACATTTTCTTGCACGTCCCCTGTTGCCCGCTTTATATAATGTTCGGCCGAGTCGCCGTCTCACTACCCTTCACCGGGTCACTGATATTAAGTTAACGCAGAGTGTGTTAAACTCAATTTTAGTAGATATCATATCAAAATTGAATTCCCGATTGGTCGTGCGTTCGACTCACCTATTTATAAGTTTGATCAATTTGGCTTTGGTACCTACACAGAATAAGAGCATTCCTATTAGGGAAATTCGGTCTGAGATACTTAGAATACTAACAAAGTTTACTTTGTTAGCCATAATTTGGATATTGATCGCTAAAATGTCTCAATTTGTACTCTGTATCTTGCACCAAATAAAACTAAACCTAAAAGTGCCTAAACGTAGAAGAAAACTGTTGCTCACCTTTAATAGTTTTTGCTGATAAACAGATAAACATACGTTCCGCGAGACGTTATAAAAAAGAAATTATAGTATTTACACTACTTTTAAATTGTGGAAATAGTATAAATGGCACATAATGACGTAAAGAGGATAAAGAAAATTTCGATTAGTAAATATTTCGCAAGCATTACATGTTAAATGTGTCAACATTGTATTATATTATAAGTATTTAATAATTAAAAGACAAAAATATATGACAAAGCCCTTCTGGCGAGTAGGCGACCAATACTGTGAAAATTAGTTTCTTTCGGCGTTTCTTCTCAGCTGTGGTCGTTACGAAGCGCTGGTATCAGTAGCTTTTCTTTAAAAATAAATTATATTACACGTAACGTAAATAATACTCATTGACGTGTAAAAGTGCCTGTAAAGGTCTAATTACTGAATAAACATTTGAATCTTTGAATCGTTGAAGTATCAAATGATCAGAAACAAAAACAAAATATAGCTGAAAAGGATGCGATAACGGAATCGATAAACGATATAAGGCACGATAAGCACGGAACTAAAGATGCGATCGTTAGTACTGATGCAAATTGGTTCAGACGCAGTCTCGTTGTGTTTATTTTACTGAACATTTTCTTTTCGTATATTTATGTTTGATTTTGTTGTTTGTACTTTGTTAATGTATTGTAAAATTTATATACTATTCAAAACTATACAGTATTTCTGCAGTTTGGGACATTTCTTAAAAACGTTGATGTATCGTCTTATTATAAAACAGATTAAAACATTATCCACCCAAAACAAGTTGACATTAACAAATTTTATAACGTGGAAGGGACATATCCGTTATGAATCAAACCACAGGCTATTCTAGATCACTATAGTATAATGAAACTAAAATAACAGTCAAAACACAAAAAAGTTTCGCCATTTCCATAAAAAAGTGTGCAGCTGCCCGGGCCATTTGTATGGAAATGTCGAAATGTTTTTTGGGTATTTTGTTGTTATTTTAATTTCATTATAAATTATAAGTGATCTAGTATAGCCCGTGATTCGATTTATTACGGGTATGTCCCTACCATGTTGTATAGTGTCATTTAGGTTTGAACTAAGAACATAATATTCGAATTCTCTTTGCTAAGGAATAAAGTAACTTTGTGTTTTAATATCAAGACGGATAGTGTACGTGCCAAAACTAAGTTTCTAGCATGAGTTAAAAAAAAGTTACAAATAACATCGTTATAAAGACGCATAAGGGTGCCATTGTGCGTACGGCCCGTTATTTATAGACTATAGTGAACGGCCTCAATTTGACGTCACCCATTGACGGCTTGTACAAACAAAGTCATAATGCGATAACTATATGCTATATTTCATACCGACAACCACCGGCAGCTACTAACTTCGATTTTTCTTATGTAGAACTGTACTTCTCGATAAGAATATGAGTAAGTACTTTTTGAATATGATGTGAACCTCCTACGTTGATATTTATTCACGATTAACTGATCAAAAATGATTATAATTTTGCGAAGATAAGATAATGGTACCAGGCGGTAGCGTAAGCTCAAACTTTATTTAATTATACGTAGATCGTTGAATAATTCATCGAATAATTGAAACAAGTTTTTGCAGAAAACCCATGCATGTAATTTTCGAAATCAAAATACCTACAATTTTTTAAAATAGGTACTCCGTTTAAATTAGCTCAAGGTTCAGTATTCGATCCCGACTTAGGATGTTACGAGACCTCTAACTAACTTTAAACTTATATGAAAGTGACACAAAGCTGGACAGGAAACGCTGAGCATATAAGGGGGAATACTATAACCTAGAGGTTTTCAGTTATGAGAACCTTCCTCATTAAAAATGCGACATTTTATTAAGCCCAAGTGCGCTTTCTAGACCATAAAGCTAACAGTATGATACCCACAATAACTAACTTATGGAACTGGGTTACCTTCCAACAAGGATAGCTTAGATTGTCAGATACATTACATTGTATGCAGCCAACCGAGGCTATTCTATTCTAAGGGCTTTCGCGTGTTTAGCGTGAGTGAATTGCTGGGCGCGTACGCAGGTCTTGAATGCAAATGAAGAATGGAGCTGTTCGTATTACCATTCCTTCTTGCTTATCGTTATTGTTAACAAGTGGCTCGCTTTAGCTTCTCCCGGGTATGTGTTATGCTTGTAAAAAAATATCGGAAAATGGTTAATATGTTAGTGAAATCTGGATCAAAATCAGTACCCTGTGCACAGGCTGGCAATATTATGTTTTCTTCTGACGTAAACAATATATTTTTTTTAAACGTGTTAAGTATATTTCATCAGGTATCAAACTAAACCATCCCAGTGAATAGATGGATGAACTGACTCTATATCTACAAACACACATGAATCCTAGATCCTAGAGAATCTAAAATCACAAAAAAATTTGTAACGTAACTAAAAACTTATTACATGTTATAGACTGAATCTGCTCTAGCGCACTCAATGATAAATGATTGTAAATAATAAGAAGGTCGGTGTCCCCTGGTAAATGTCTGCCGGCACCCTTGGCGGGGAAGATCGCTAACGTAAGCAATTACGGGGTCTGACAGCCTCATAAATGGCCTTACATTTAAATTGTTCCTTAACAAATTTTATTTCGCAATCTCGTTAAAAGTACAAGGCCAATAAATCGTTTGTTTTAAATTTAAAAATATCATAAATGATTGTCATGGCTTTCGAGCAAACCAGCAAGCTTACAAAACGACACACATGTTCCCAGGAAAATGTAGCTATTGTACAAAAATATGATAGGATTCGTCTTGTTCAAGTCAATGGTTGTTATTGCTCTGTAAATCTAACTATTGCGGTGTGGTAATATATAGAGCAATCTATATCTTGACATGCTGATTAAAGTTAATGACTACCCACTACCCACGGATAATGCGTCAGTCTATTTTATATTCATTTATATAAAAAAAAAACTAAACTTAATAAATGGAGTATAAGACCCGTTGAAGTCTTTTTAATGAACAAACAAAAATACGAAATTCTGTAACATTGTTACTAGCTATTTATGAACTTATAAAGTAACTAAAAAAGATAATCACTATTAGCCAACGGCAACCGCAGTATCCGCAAGCAAAGTGCAAGTTCAAGCATCCCTTATTGGCATCATTCTCGGAGCGGTAAGTGTCAAGTACAGGCGTCGCGCGGCGTTACCGAGAAGTAACGCGAGCAGGGACGTGCCGGCGCGCAGCGATAGGATTGTATCTCCCAAGGTACCTGGAAGTGGTTGGAGGCTGGAGGTGGGCCCGCGGGCGCGGGATCAGGTGCAACGCTCGGCGCGGGTGCCGCGCCGGCCGCGGACAGTGCTGCCGCGAGCGCCGCCAAGCCCACGCGCACGCGAAATCGACACACATTAGCGACGTATTCGCACAAACGCGAACATCTTCCATTTTAAATTAAATCATTTTATAGCAGCTTCCCTGCTCTATAAATAACGATATCAAGCCGCCGCGGAACTCTAGCGGTCTCGTGAAAACTGTGCAAAATGTTACACTTAATAATATATAATGCTCATAATGGACTATTATGAAATAAGAACTGAATGAGGAGAGCCGAGCGTTCACCGGCGGGCGGCGTCTGGTGATTTCTTAGTTAATGAATTTAGATATCTCACTTGAGAGCCTGAGCCTGTTGTGTATCCCAACTGTGAACTAATAGTTAAATTGACTCATTAAAAGCAGATCACATGCTTACTATTCCATAGACACTAGCTAGCGCAACACTAGCACAAATTAAAAACGCTTAATGTTTGTTGGTCTGTCTGTGTTTTCTGCTATATAATATTACTTATATCAAACTGGGCGAATTTTATGCGGTTTTATATATATTATGTTGAGCATCTCATCTAAAAAGTTATCGCATTATAATAAAAAAAAAATCAGCTTCACATTAATCAATATTACATTTTACACATAAGAAGGTACACTGTGTTAGTAGGTACTTAGTTAACTGTGGTAATATTTTTCCAGTAAACAAGGCCAATCATTAGTTTATCTTATTATATGTATAGATTTTTACACTTGACTAATGTTATGCCAGTAAATGTAGGTAAGTATAATATGTTCAGAATCTTGTCCTTATAACAATTTGAAGGAGATCAAGTCAAATAAGCGAGGTTGTTGGGCGCTAGTACCTCACGATCATTACGAAATCTTTGTCATTTCAAGAGGTGTCAAGGATTAGTACTATTGCCATTTAATGTTACTGTTACGATTGTGATCCGAAAAACACGTATTATGCATATGTATGTTTTATCTAGAATACCTAACTAAGAATAGGTGATAAATAAATGAGTAAACTTTAAATAAGGATATATTAAAATGCAATCAGTCTAAAAGTGAACGTTCAAGGTGAAAGAGTTTTCTCTATCTCACAAAAATCCTGATAGTATTGCCAACAGCGATTTGTTCTGATATTAGTGTTTATGTTTCAGTCGTTATCGATAAGCCCTCTCCTTGAGTCACGTATGCCATTGCCTAACGCGCAGGTGTAACTTATCATCGCACCGTATATTGTTTCCAATCTACGTGTATTCGCAAATACTAAGATTTACATAGAAAACCTGTTTAAGTTGTTAAGTATTTCGTTATTCTAAGCAGGTACAGATAGTTCCGTGTTGAGAAAAGTTACTTGAATAGTGTCACGTGCCAACTCTGAGATAAAGGCTAGTTGTTAGTCGGTAAAACAATGTGTGTTCGTTAATAACTGCTAATCAAAGAAAGCTCGTCATAACGCGCCGCGTGGACAATGAGTGAGTTGTGTCCGGTTCGAAGACCAATAAAACTTCTTACAGTTACTGCGAACAAGTGATAATTGGATTGTTGGATATTGACCGGCGAGATGTTCCGCAACGGGCGACTGCCAAGTAACCACAGCAACACTTCCACTTCCTCGGGAAGCTCTGATCTTCAGGTAATTGTTTAGTTGTTTTCTTTAGACTTCCTCGGGAAGCTCTGATTTTCAGGTAATTGGTCAAAAATAATGCATAAAATACCTTTGCCATAAATCCGTACTTGCTAATTACTTTTTGGTTGTCTTGAGAGGAGAGTGACATTTCTCCATTTTAACGAGGTATGCGCGCGAACTAAGTCGAGGGAAAATCAGGTATGAGAGGGAGAGGTCTGTGTTCAGCAGTAGGTGGAAAAAGGGCTCAGAGTATAATTTTCACAGACAGATTCACGAAGTAATTTTACCCAGAAGTCATTGTCGTAACACACAATAAGTGACCTTTTTATTTTAGTTGTAGTTTGAGGCTTAACTTGAGGCTTTAGATACATAATACTTCAAGATAGGAAATGATTGATTGGTTACATACATTACGTACGAGTACAACACATGGTTTTCGTAGTTCTCTATATGATAATATTTTAATGATTATAAGCATTTGTTAGTTATTTGTTGTACTTATAACCATACTTCTGTAGTTTTCTTTTTACGTTAATTTCTTTGTTCCCTATAGCTCTTATTAGATTGTCACTTATAGATTTTTAAAGACAATCTCTAAACGAGATTTTGATAGACGCTGATTACTAAGAGCCGGAATTTACCTGATATTAATAGTTAAAAATAGCAGAAGTAATTTAGAGACAAAGAGTTTGATATACAAAAAGGAACGGTGTAGTGTAGATGAGAATATCTTCCCTGTCCTCCCTCTCCTTTCCCGAGCTTTAATTTATACATCAATCACGTCCTCTTTCTTGTGGGAGGATTTGCAGTTTCGGCTATGCCAATGCTTTTGAGTATTTAGTATAAAGTCGATTTCACCTCCACACGTACGATCTCTTTACTCTATTAAGGTCTTTTGTTATCTTGCAGACCTTGATGAAACTATAAAATGTCATTTGGTTTCCTCAAATGCTCGTTTCCGTCTAAGAATTCGACTAAGGCAGTTATTGGAACAAAAGAAAACAACAGAATATCAAATAGAATTAAAAAACCTGCCTCATTCATCATGCCTAGACGTTGATACCTTAATTGATTCAATAAATATTTTTTGCCTCGGCATCGGTGCGTATTTGAATAATAAAGTGTACATGATGCATACTTGGGTCGCATGAGTTAAGAAAAGCTCGTCGTGTACTTGTGTCATTTCTCGTTCTTTTTGCGCATTGCGCGCACACTACAAACTAAAATAAATCTTTTCATAATATTTCGGTCCTAACTAAATTCAAAATTAAAGCGTTCAGAACTATATCGATACTGTATCTTACATTTTACCTTATTTACTTGTAGCAGAGTTTTCGAAACAAAAACATCGTAAATCATATTTATGTACAAATTACGCGCAAAACAAATAAATTAGATAATTTCATAGTTAACATACTAATAGATATCAATTCATTTCATACTCTTTTAAAATGTATATTTAACTCATTTGGCCAATGTAGTTAGCTAGGTCATTACATTATGTAATTATTTAAAAAATAAAACAGGTCAAGTTTGAATTGAACTCGCGTGAAGAGGGTTCCGTACAATGCCAAAATTAATAAACGAATACTAAATATCACTTCTTAAAATCTCACAGTAAGTTAACTACTACTATGGCTATCTAGTGGTGTTTTAGTGAACTATTTTTCGTAAGTGAACGTATTATATTGAGTTTACCACTATACTTATGTTCTCAATGGATAGAATTCTTATACATGTGGGAGTGAAGAAATAAAAGAATAAATATAGAAGACTGATTATATATTCAATTTCAAAAATAAATGTTGGAAATAAATAACTTTAATAAAAATAATATGATAAATCATCAACTGATTTAATTAATTAATTTGAAACAAAAAAATAGAGTTAAGTACTTCATACATAAACACAGCAAATACGTCATAATCAATAAACAATAGTAATCTTAACAGCAAATATTTCAAATGATAACGGTTCTTTACCTGACTCGGAGCGCAGTTGGAAGCAAAGTCAGCCCTTGCTAGCCGACTACGCCTATTTTAGTCCGGTAGCGCTAGGTTTTTAAGTTTCAAGAATATTAGATATTTCGATTTTTCGCATATAGTTTCTAGACCCCTTGACCAACCTAAAACATGACGTTGTGTCATCTTCGATGTTTGCTTGGGTAGAAATTTAGGTATTTGCCTTTTCGAAAATTATGAGATGAAAAGAAAATTAGAGATGAATTTTTCACTTGCATGACAATAACTACGTGGTGTCTGATGTACAAAAGCTTTTTGTGTCATCATCTGGCCACAGGATCAGTGTTATTTCACGAATACTTAATATTTCGTTCAAATAGCTCTATAAGAATATTAGAATTGGATAAATAGGTATTACACGCCATAGAGCACTAATATATGTGTTTCAAAATGTTTTGTGTCACATTTCATCCACGATATCTTATTGTATTTTATTTTTTTAATTCAATACTCTGTAAAAGACACAAAAGATTATTAGTGTTATTAGAGTTTCGTCTTTTTCATTATTGTAGTGTGATAAACCACAATTCGTAGTTTGTGTCACCTCCATCCAGACAATCTTATTATTTGAAAAAAATTAAATATTTCCGCGCCAAATCTCAAAGTGCGCGAGAAGACAGGGCGAGCGTGGGGGCACGCATGGGTGCGCGGGGACGGGTGTGTGCGTGGCATACCGGCACAGTATCTGTCCGCCGTGCTGGCCGCAGCGCGCGTCACTAATTATTTTGGATTTTTAGCTGACTACGGCAAAGCCATGAGGAAGGGTAATGATTTTAGCAGTCTATGTATATGGGTGTGTATGTATGTCTGTTTCCCCGTAGCATCCAAATCGCTTGTTCAATTTTCACAAAATATACATATACATATAATCGATTCGTCATTATTGTCCGGGTGACATAGCTACTAATTTGTATGCAAAAAACGTATATAACAAATGTTAAATACAATAAATTTAGAGTATAATATAACATATGACTGGCGTAGTCGGGTATTAGTTTTTTAAACTTATATCTTGTTATTTTATAGGTTCTAACAAAAGCTTCATTTAAAAGTACTTTGATTATTTTTTCCGTATGTGTCAGTGACCAACATGTTTTTTACAAAGGTTCCTTGAATAACGTACTTATGTGTGCAACAACTGCAAAAAAAGGATCATTTTTTTCACGTGTCTTTTATGTTAGTAAGTATGTTTGATTTATAGGTAGAAGTGTATATTGTTTGTTCTCCGTGTGTCTGTTCTACCTAACGATGATGACCGGCACTACTTTAACCTTAGCACGAGTAGGTTCTTATGTGCTGCTTCTGAGAACGCGAGAATCTTCTCATGTAAGATTTGTACAAAATGATATATTTATTTAAAAAATTTGATTGTTATGGTTGACTGTATCAATCGGCATTAAAAAAATAGGGACGTTGTTCACAATTTTGGTTATTTATTATAAGCATGGGTTTCATTCAACCAAGCTATTAAATGCAGTTCTTCCTGTTTATTTTTGACAATGAACATATACAAACTTATTTAGGTATACGTACATATACTCAATTCACACAAACACAAGTTTATTTGCCAGGTAAATTAAAAAAATCA
This sequence comes from Acrobasis suavella, assembly GCA_943193695.1. NCBI lineage: Eukaryota > Metazoa > Arthropoda > Insecta > Lepidoptera > Pyralidae > Acrobasis > Acrobasis suavella. The sequence continues at coordinate 15,235,697 of OW971929.1, forward strand.
TTAGCATCATCATCAAGCATTACATGTTATAATGTGTCAACATTGTATTATAATATAAGTATTTATTAATTAAGACAATAATAATAATATGACAAAGCCCTTCTGGCGAGTAGGCGACCAATACTGTGAAAATGAGTTTCTTTCGGCGTTTCTTCTCAGCAGTGGTCGTTTACGAAGCGCTGGTATCGGTAGCTTTTCTTTAAAAATTAATTAAATTTTAATATACTTTACACGTAACATAGATTATACTTATTGACGTGTAAAAGTGCCTGTAAAGGTCTAATTATCAGTAATTCAGATAAACATTTGAATCTTTGAATCTTGAATCTTAGATTAAATTATATATTATAAGTAAATTCTTCACAACACCTGTTGGAAAGAGCGTGCAAACTAATGATGTCCCGCATTAAATTACCGTTACCAGTACTTTACTATAGGGGAATATTTTGTTTAATAGATATCGTCTTGTTCTTATTTTGTTAATTTATCTTTGTAATATTGCTTAAAATGCGCACGTACACTCTTCCAAGCTGCTTCTCTTCCCGCGCAGATCGTAAAAGCCGTTCGAGGGAAGAGGCGAAAATGCGAACCATGTTAATAGGTGATGCGGCGAGCAACCCATCATTGTTTCGATTCCTAGGGATCCATAGCAAACCCTTATAGTTTCGTCGTCCCTGTCTGCGGTTTTACTCAGAGACTATGAGTACTAGAAAGCTGTAATTTGGCAAATTATCACTCTCATGATGGAAAACGCTTTTCTCTAAATCGTGTTTGGGACAATAAGCAATAAAAATAGTATCTATCCCAACTACTTCTGCTTCAGAAGAGAGATCTTTTTTACTTTCGCCAACATACATCCAAAAAAAGAAACAAATTGACGACAAACAGAGAGAGAGAAAGAGAGAGAGAAAACTTACTTTTTATATTCCCAAACAGAAACTTGTCAAGAAATTTACTAAATAACTTGATAGTAACATAGAGAAAATACCCAGAAAGTTACTGTATGGTAAGTTAATCAGTAAGTTTCTCGAAACTTACTCGGTAAGTTACTAGTAATATATGTAAAATAATATTTAGAATTATAATTTTGGTTGCATTTAAACTAGAAGTGGTAGAAGTCTTATCGTATCACTGATAATCACAAATGAAATATATTGAAAAAATTGTTTTTCTATGTTACCTTATATTACTACTTTTTGGGAATGTTAACAGTAACGTTACTGGGAAAATACTCGACTCGATTAAGTTACCGGCAACGGCAGATCACTAGTGCTATAATAAGCTTAAAATTCAGGTACACGTCATATGCGATACTAAAATATATGACACCACCATACTAATCATACAATGATTGAATTTGAATGAATTTTTAATGAATGCATTGATGAAGGTATTTTTCCAAATTTAATGAAATGCAGTAAATTGATTCCTTTATTTAAAAAGGGGGTAAGAACAGATCCTGGTAATTATAGACCTATCTCCATTTTGCCAGTGTTTGAAAAGATAATGCTTAATCAAATGCAACATCACTTTATCACCCATAACCTTTTTCATAGCCAGCAGTTTGGTTTTACTGGAGGGAAATCGACCACCGATGCGGGTGTAGCGCTAGTTACTCACATTTACAACGCATGGGAAAACAAGCATGATGCAATCGGTTCTTTCTGCGATCTCTCAAAAGCATTTGACTGCGTAGATCACCCGACACTTTTGCTCAAATTCCGTCAGTACGGTTTTGACGATAAATCTATAAACCTCATTTAATCATATTTAACGGATAGGATTCAGACTGTTGATATAAATAGCATAAAGTCAAACGGATCTCTTGTCAAAATGGGTGTACCTCCTCTTCTTAGTGTACGTCAATGATTTGCCTTACGCGGTTGAAAAACGGGCTGGTATTGTGTTGTTCGCCGATGACACGTCTCTTATTTTTGAAATAGACCGTCATAGCGAAGATGCTACTGCGGTGAATGACACATTATCGGCCATTTCTAATTGGTTCTCTGACAATAACCTTCTGTTGAATGCAAACAAGACCCAATGCATTAGATTTAGTCTTCCTAACGTGAGGCAGGCCAATGTTGATGTGCTACTAGACGGTCAAAACTTAGATCTCGTTGATAATACTACTTTCTTGGGAATCACAGTAGATTCAAAACTTCAGTGGGATGTCCATATTTCTAAACTCGCTAATAGGCTGAGCTCAGCGGCTTACGCTATTAGAAGAATCAGACAATTGACAGATGTAGCAACTGCTAGACTAGTTTACTTTAGTTACTTTCATAGTCTGATGTCCTACGGGATTCTTCTCTGGGGGAGTGCTGCTGATATACAGACTATTTTTATTTTACAGAAAAGGGCAATTCGTTTTATTTATGATTTAGGATCGAGAGACTCCCTAAGAGATTTTTTTAAGAAAATTGATTTACTCACTGTACCATCCCAATACATATTTGAAAATATAATGTATGTGAGGAAAAATATCGCCTTATTTAATAAAACAGGTGATATTACGGGTAGAAACTTACGTAACATAAATGTTTTAGTTACCCCGTATTATAGGCTGAAAACAGTCAGTAAATCGTTTAAGGGAAACTGTATAAAGTTTTAAAATAAATTGCCAGAATCGGTCCTTGATATGCCAGATAGAAAATTTAAAGCTTATGTAAAGAAAGTACTTTGTGAGAAGGCTTATTACGGAACCGATGATTATCTTAAAGACAAAAACGTCTGGCTTGAGCTTGGCGCGGGTCCCTTTTAAAGGTTTATATTTGTACACTCACAAATGACATAATTTGAGTATAATCAGTACATGTATTTTATACAAACTGACATTAATTTCAAATTTGACATTTTTAATTAATAATTATGACATAGCAATGTATTCTCAGTCCACACATCTAATTTTAATATCAGTATAATTGTAAGGTTGACGTTTTTGGAGAAAATGCTGCAGTACAGTTTGTTACCGCTTCTTCTGTACTTGCGCTTTGGAGGCGGCAGTAAACTTAGTTGTAAGTAAATGATCTGACGTCAACAACTAACTATTAAGAAATCGAAAGAAAAAAGAAATGACAATTATCAAGTGATATAAATATCCAAAGATAAATAAATGATTTGACTTTGAAAAAAAAATGAAAATAGGCTGCTTTAACTTATTATAAGTTATATAACTACTCACAAAATAGTTTGCAGGATATTTATCCGAATTTACCCTTTGTATGGAAACAGCGATCTTGAAATAAAAAAGCAGGTTTCTGATCCTAGGCACCCTAGGCACTTTATGGAGCTCAACCCTATACCAGCCGACTTGAAAGCTACAATAGTTTTGCTAACACAATACCACTTGAAGGCTCACCAAAATCCTCCCGGCTCCAACTGTAGCGCAGCAGACCATGCAGAGATTCAAACATGCATCGGAGAATAACATAATTAAAAAAATTTTTTATCTTAAATTTCATTTGTGATTATAGTGATCCGATAAGACTTCTACCACTTCTCTAGTTTAAATGCAACCAAAATTATAATTCTAAATATTTTTTTCCTAATATTACTAGTAACTTACCGAGTAAGTTTCAAGAAACTTACTGAGTATCTTACCATACAGCAACTTTCCTAGTATCTTACCGAGTAAGTTTCGAGAAAGTAACTGAGTAGCTTACCATACAGTAACTTTCTGAGTATTTTTTCTATGTTACTATCAAGTTATTTCGTAAACTTCTTGACAAGTTTCTGTTTGGGAATATAAATAGTAAGTTTACTCTGCTCTCTCTCTCTCTCTCTCTCTGTTTGTCGTCAATTTGTTTTATTTTTAATGTATGTTGGCGAAAGTAAAAAAAGATCTCTATACTGAAGCAGAAGTGGCTGGGATAGATAGTATTTTTATTAAGACGAAACTATAAGGGTTTGTTATGGAACCCTAGAAATCGAAACAATGATGGGTTGCTAGCCGCATCACCCATGAACATGGTTTGCATTTTAGCCCATTCCCTCAATCGGCTTTGTCAAAAAAATATATTTTGTACTGATAAGAGAATAAAAGTCACAAAATAATGTCACTTGACATTGATCATATCCATTTTCAACGTGATTTTAGATGTAATATGGCAGAAAAACCGATAATATGAGCGCTATTTGACTCCAAGAAACTCTGACGTCACGCCGTGCTATTTCATTCAAATCCCATAGACGATGTTTGTTTTGACGTTTAGAAAAAAGTTTCTAATTGGACTTGTTGACTAGCGGATTATATGTTAAAATAAGTAAATACAGATTAAATGCTATGTCAATATATTAGTATCCTCATACATATAAGGAGTGTACATTTTTTTTACTGCTCAAACAATAGCCAAATTTACTGATTACGGGGTTGGTCCCGAAACAAAAAATATTCGTATTGACGAGTTCTTAAATACCCTGTCAACTTGATAACATTTCCCACAAAATAATATGCCGGGTATTTATCGGAATCTACCCGTTGTATGGGAATAACATACGAATTAACACGTCTTAGTTTACATGTTTTGTTGGCAAGTGTTTGTCCACCTGATTATATGTTAAAATAAGCAAAAAGACATCAAATGCGATGTCTTTATATGAGCACCATCATACATATAAGTAGAGTCGATTTTTATGAATGCTCATCAAACAGCCAAAATTACTGATTTCAAACAAAATATATTCGTATTGATGATTTCTTTGATCCCTTATCAACCCATTATTATATTTCCCTCAAAAAATATGCCGCGTAAATTGACAGGTGTTAGTTTTCATTTATTTTGCTGGAAAATGTTTTTTGACCCAATTATATGTTATAATAAGCAAACAGAAATAAAATAAGATGAAATCTGTATGTATGGACAGCATTAAGGATTTTAATCTTTGATATTTATTCTATGTCAATATATGTTATTTAATAATACATAGCATAACCATTTCACATATTCATATACAAAGTTAGTAGACTCCCACTCATTTTTAAATAAATATCCCAATCTACCCACCCAAACTAGTAGATACGGGTATTTACCCCGTGCGCATCGGGTAAATACCCAACCTTGGGTAAATATCCGGGTGGATGCCCATCGCTAGTAATGGTAAAAATAAAAAAAAATACTTGCAAAATGAACTGCAGTCTTGCAGATTTTTAATACGACAATTTTCATTTAATTTGCTTTTAATCTTATATTTTCTTAATGCTTTACTTAATTGAAAGTAAAATGGAGTTGAAATATAGTACTGTATGTATTATATGTGGACGCTTTCCGGACACTAAAACAGTTAAGGACCAATGCGAAATTAAGTTGCATAAAACATGTAGGAATACCTACAATAATCATCATCCATCCACAGCGGTAATCAGAGCCCGGGGTCCGCTACCAAATTTTTTTGAAATGGCCGAAAAACATTTTTTTTAGTTTCGAAAAATTTTAAAAACCTGAATCGACAAGAAAATGCTTTATAATATCCAAACCTTCTCACAAAATTTCACTAGAATCTGTTGAGAAATGTGACCTGTAGGCGAGAACAGGCGGACAGACAAACTGACAGAGGGACAAAAGCATTTTTAGCCAATTTCGAAACTGAGACGCTTCATTTGCTCGGTCAATAAAATATAGTATCATTGTGATAGTATCGCATAACACAAGTTTGAAAACTTACTTTTGGGCTAGCTCAGGCTATACAGGGTGGAATTGAATTCGTTGGCATCCTTTTAAGTATCTATTATACCCATGATACAAACTCAATTACAAAGTATTTAAAGACTAATAAAACTTCAGTCAAAAGTCGTCATTATCATATTAAAGAAATCCTCTAAAAATGCGGTAATTGCAGTAATGGTATCTATCAAAGAGTGTAACTCTTTGATAGATACCATTACTGCAATTATAAATAAATAAAAAAATCTAATCGTCATAAAACTTTCAAAAAAATAAATAAATTATAAAAGTATCAATTTCTTCGCACCGAAGTACACTAACATGCGTTCCTACTTCAAACGTAACCTTGAATAACCTACCATTCTCAAGCGTTCGTGTGACTCCACCCGTCCCTACTCGATTTTAAACCTTATTCACGTACCCACTCTAAAATCTACTTTTATACGCCGGCCGCCCGCTCCCGCTCAGTGGCTCAGTTGTGTCCGTGGCTGTGTGCGGCGGGTTCTATGACCTCACGGCTCGTAAGTATACGCAATACGTGCGCGCGTCTCAAGTGTTTTGATACTTTGGTAATTTTTCTTACTTTTTGATACTTTTTAATTACTGCATTAATTGCAGTGTTGTTGCCGTACAAAATATCCTTTATGGGAGTATGTTAATAAGTTAAATTAATGCTACTTATTTCAAATGCACTCTGTATAATTTGTCCTTATATATTTATAACTGCAAGTGTTTCTTTGCCATACAACATTACATAACTTTCACCTACTACAATTTATTGTCATCCCATGTAGGAATGTGTGAACCCTATTGTTTGTCACAAGTAATAATACTAGGCGCCACCACACCGTGTACCACACGCACTATGCCGTAATAACGATAAACGACGTTATCTCCAGCTAGTTAGGCACAGTTGAGTAAACCGTTTGTTAGCAATAGTTTGTAAGTATTAAAGCAGTTCGTATTTATGAAAGTGATTATGTCACGAACTTCTTACGGAGTAACATATATTTAAGTACCTAATATGAGCCAGTATTCCGTTATTTGACATAAGTTAGGATTTATAATCTATCTCTTCATAGATTGAATGAAATATCGTAGTCTAGAGTGTGCAAAAACATAACCCCCGCACCGGACACGTTGCCGTCGTCTTTCGCGCGCCGTCGAACACTTGTCTACTTTAAGGGCAAACATGTTTTTTTGTGTTTTATACTTATTTTGTTGATGAAAGTGACACAAACTCAGAATGTCAATCTTTTATAAATTTATGATACTAAATATATAAACTCTAATGATTCTAATTTTCTTTTGAAGCGTATTTTGCTTGGAAAATCAAAATAATTAAAATAAATAAGAATGCCTGGACTAATGTGACACAAATGAATACAAGGGGTATATTTAGTTGTTACTGATATGTTGTATTATTTTTTTCAACTCTAATTATCTTTTTGGTACTGTTTTTATACATGGGCCCTTAGCCAGTTTGCAGTGGACAAAGGGTGACACAAATAGGTTTGCACACTAGTCTGGCTACGTTTGATACAATACTATTCCATTTTACAACTTTAAATCAATTTTGTCGATTCAGTATGAAATTAAATAAAACAGTCACAAATCAATAAATTTCCCGAAACGCAGACCCCGAAAGTGACACAAATCGAAATAATAAGCTCTTTAGATACGACTCTATTCAGAGGCAAGAAATAAGCATATCTAGAGTTCTTGTAAGTTATACCCTTAAAATTAGCTAGCGCTACCGGACTATTTATAGTGCTGTGTCGAGTGGTCGTAGTGGGGAGAGTGGGGTGATGACGAAATAAACCGCTTGTTTATTCATCCAGATATTTGTTACTTGTTCTTTTTTTTTTGAATAATAATAAAATATTTTAAAATTGTAAATATATATGTTTCTTCCACATATTTCTCCCACACGGCCATTCTGACGAGCAGCCAACATTAGGCAGGCTTGCGAACAATTAAACAATTCCAATCTTAAAAATCTAATCCTTAATAAGGATAATCAACAAAGTTTAACTATCGAATAGAATTTGATCCATTCGTGCCTCGGTAAAAGATGCCAAAAATTGGCTCGGCACATATAAAAGTGACATGGTCATAATCACAAAAGTTGCCTCGGTAAATATCCAGTTACACACCTGGAACGGCAAATGAAATAATAAAAAAAATATATATTCTCGCCTCGGTAATTGATGCCCATTTGGGCGCGGCGATGGAAGCCATCATTATGTAGCATACAACCATAGTCTGGCCAGGACTTTAGGAGTATACAAAATAATGAAGAACTAAAGAAGGATCATATCATGTGATCATCAATCAACAATTATTTTCTTCAAGGCACTCGGCCAGCTCACAACCCATTTCTGGTGTGACAATTCTTAAATTATCATGCGATACATAGAGATCATTACCAGTTTTATGAAATCTTACAGTATATCTTTCATTATCATGAACTTCGGAAATCACGCAAGGACCTTTATATTTGCTATCTAACTTAGTAATATTTCTCGGATTTTGTTTTACTAGAACAACATCACCGACTTTAAAAGGAACTACTTTAGCCTTTGTTTTATCGAAGTGACTTTTAAATTGTTTGGCTCGATTGTCCACGTTTACTTTAGCAATTTGGCGACAAGTTTCAAGGTCCAGGCGTTCAACATCATTTACAAGGGCAGATATGGCTGGTGGTGATCGATTACAGCCCATGAGAAGCTGGAATGAAGTTTGACCAGAACTTTTGTTAAATGTAGAATTTATTGCTAACTGGACTTCACCAACGGCATCCTTCCAGCATCTCCTGGTTGTATTCTCAGAAACCGTAAAACAGTCAGTCAGAACTTTCATAAGCCTTTCAACTTGGCCGTTTGCCCGACTTACACCGCTTGCTATAAAATGAAGATCTATGCACCAGTGCTCACAAAATTTACGAAGTTCTTTGCCAGTATAAGATGCAGCCTGATCACAAATTATCCGTTTAGGGGTACCAAAAGTAAAAATGAAGTCCTTCAAACAGTTTACAGTGGCATTTGCCGTCAGATTCCCAACAGGTTTTATATAACAATATTTTGTGAAAGCATCTATGAATACTACAACATACTGTTTCTTGACATTATTACCACTCAGTTTTCCTGTAGTATCCATGTGGATTGTATGAAAAGGGACAGGTACTTTATCTATCGGATGTAGTGCTACTTGGCGAGAGCCCGATTGACTTTTATTAATTTTACAAATAAGACAATTATCTACGTATTTTCGCACACTCCTAGACATGTTTGGAAACCAAAACTGTTCTCGAATCTTTTCTAATGTTTTTCCCAACCTAAATGTTTAAGAGAATCATGATATGTTTGTATAATTTGCCATCTGTAACTTTTAGGAATAAATAAAGATTTTTTGAGTTTATTGTCTTTAGTGGAGTAAATTTTATAAAGCAAATTATTTTCTATTTTATAACTTGACTGCAAGTTTTTGTCAATACTACCATCTTTAATAGATTCGATAATAGTCTTTGTCTCCAAATCATCCTTCTGCCCAGTTTCTAACCAATCTGTATAGTCAAGAACATTTTGAACATGAGTTATTGGATTTCTACTAAGAAAATCTACATGAGGGATTCGCTCACCTTTACGGTACTCAATCTCAAAATCAAAAGACTGGAGATACGCCCACTATCTATGAACGCGAGGCAAAAGTTCCTTTTTATTGCGCGAAGCTTTTAATGAATTACAGTCGGTAACTAGCTTGAACCTTCGGCCAAACAGATAGTGTCGAAAATGTTTAATAGCTTTTACCACTGCTAAGGTCTCAAGTTCATATGAATGATATCGTTTTTCGGTATCCGTAGTACGCATGCTGAAATATTCTACTACTTTTAAGTTAGTATCATGCTTTTGGAGGAGAACAGCTCCAAAACCGTCAGAACTAGCATCGGTGTGAAGTTCGATGGGTTTCGATGGATCAAATAAATTTAAAGTCGGTTCAGATGACAAATATTCTATGATCTTAGACCTGGCAGCATCATGTCTTGCTGTCCAATTCCATTTGGATTCAGATTTTGTAAGTTCATACAAGGGACTCATTGTTTGCGAGAAATTTAAACGGCTAAACCGCAAAATTGACGCACCTGTTTAACTGTTTTTGGAACAGCAGACTGAACAAGTGCCTTGACCTTACCCGGACTAGGTCTAACGTTACCGTTTTTAATGATCCTTCCTAAATATTCAATCTCTGTTTTGAGAAATTTGCATTTCTTTATGTTTAGCGAAAACCCAGCATTTTTAGTGCATCTAATACCTTTTCTAAATTTTGTAAGCCTTCTTCAATAGTGTTAGAGAAAACAATAACATCATCTACATAGATTAAAGTAAATTTGTCAATAAAAGGTTTTAAGGCGTTACTAATAGCTCTCTGGAATACCGAGGGTGCGTTGCATAAGTCAAATGGCATACGGAGAAACTCGTATTGCCCATCAGGTGTAACGAAAGTAGTTTTCTCTATAGAATCTAGAGCCACAGGAATTTGGTGAAAACCTGCTGCCATGTCTAACACAGTGAAATATTTGGCATTAGCGAGTTTTCCAATGTGATTGTCAATTAAGGGGAGCGGAAAGAGATCTCTTACAGTATTACTATTCAATTCTCGATAGTCCACACATAAGCGATCACTTCCATCTTTCTTTTTGACAAGTAGTATGGGGCTTGCAAAGGGAGAATTACTGTCACGAATTATTTCGTTTTCTTTTAAGTCTTGAATTATTTTCTTAACATTATCTCTTTCAATGGGTGAGAGACGATACGGATGCCTTTGGACAATTTTTGAGTTTTATAGTAAGTTCCCCAGTATTTACTTTCCCAACAAAATTCCCAACGGTAAAAAGCTCACATTTAGATTCGAGCAAGGACAGCAATTCTCTCTTTGCACTTGGCTCTACATCTTGGTCGATGGAAGCAGCTAAGTCAATTTTTTCGACGAGGTTAATATTGAAAGTGTTTCGAGAAATTTTTGTGCCAGATCTATCGAAGGTTATTTGTAAACCCGGAGTATCGAAAAGATTTGCCCCAAGAAGTATGTCAAATTGAATGTAGTGATCTGGTACCACAACAAATTCAAGTTGTAAATTTAAACCATTAATTGACAATGCACATAGTTTTTTACGGGAAAAACAAAATGAATTTTCTCCAACACCACGTAAAAAGATTGTTTCAAAATAATTTTTACCACTAATTGAATCTGCAACACGTTTTCTAATAAGTGAGCATTCAGCGCCACTATCGACAAGGCACAGAAAGTTTTGGTTATCAATAGAGACTATGATTGAGCGATTACTACTTAAGATATTTACCGATTTCTCGTTTTTAGGTTTTTTATTTAAGCGTTTAAAGCAATTTTCAAATTTATGGCCGGTTTTATGACAAAAACTACATTCGTTCTTTGGACGCTGCGAACCTTTAGACACATCACTTTGACTTTGAGACTGAGCACTAGTACTAGGTGTTTGGCTAGTGTCACTGGTAGTGGACACAGAACTAGCATTAGGATTATGAATAGTCCTACAATCTCTTTGCAAATGTCCTAACTTAAAGCATTTTTGACAACGTCTTAACTTGTAATCAGATTGATTGAATTTAGTTTTTTTTTGAGGGATGTATTTACTATCTGAATGAGCAGCTGGATATTTTCGTTTGTAAGAATTAAGGTTTTGTATAAGTTGTGGTAAGTTTTTCGGTGTTAGTCGTAACAAATCTGATCTAATACGAAAGTCTGACATACCTGAAATTACGGCCTCGACAAGATGCTGCTCGGTCACCTTGACGCCAATTGCTCTTTTCGCCAGCTCCCATTTACGTGCTGCGTACTCTGCCAAGCTGCTTGCCTTGTCGCTCGTGTACTCCATGAAGGCAGTCAAGTCATCGTAGTAGCGAGATTCGTCTGAAAAAGTTTCAAGTAAGTTCGTCTTTAATCCATCCCAGTCAGTTATTGATGAATAATTGCGTCGAGACCAATCAGCGGCGCGTCCTTTCAGATTTTTTCGTGTTAAATTTAAGGTTTCACGATCATTTAGCTGATATTCAGTCTTGATTTCTTCAACATGGCGACACCAGACTTGAATCGTGTCCGCCCTGTCATCTGGGTCAAACAGAGGTAAATAAATATGGTCGAGACTCCTGACTCGTGAGGTGGGTTGTGCCACCGACGGGGTGGTTGAAGCGTTAGAGTTATTTGCTAATAAAGTGACCATTTCTCGCATCATAGTCTTCATAAGGTCAATATGAATAAAATTACTACTTATCTCATTAGCAGAGGAGCTCGCAGACGGTCCAGCCGCAGCACTAGGAAAATCATTGATAGTGTTTCCGTTAGCGGTTGAGCTCGAAGAAGGCCCAGCTTCGTTGGTACTCGGGACTTTGGTTGCATTCTTCTGTGGAGGAGCCACTTCATGGGATCCCAGGATTGGAGAAGTTGAGCGAGCTGAGACATCTGCAGCCCCAGTAGGAACGAAGTTGGAGGCACTCATTTTTGCAATCCAATGGTTCTTGCCACCAAGAGTATCTGAAACTGACTCTGCATTTTAGAAGAAGGAAAGTTCGCTTCTATCCCACTTCTGATGTGGGAGTGAAGAAATAAAAGAATAAATATAGAAGACTGATTATATATTCAATTTCAAAAATAAATGTTGGAAATAAATAACTTTAATAAAAATAATATGATAAATCATCAACTGATTTAATTAATTAATTTGAAACATAAAAATAGAGTTAAGTACTTCATACATAAACACAGCAAATACGTCATAATCAATAAACAATAGTAATCTTAACAGCAAATATTTCAAATGATAACGGTTCTTTACCTGACTCGGAGCGCAGTTGGAAGCAAAGTCAGCCCTTGCTAGCCGACTACGCCTATTTATAGTGCTGTGTCGAGTGGTCGTAGTGGGGAGAGTGGGGTGATGAGGAAATAAACCGCTTGTTTATTCATCCAGATATTTGTTACTTGTTCTTTTTTTTTAGAATAAAAATAAAATATTTTAAAATTGTAAATATATATGTTTCTTCCACATATTTCTCCCACATACATCTTTATGTAAAATTTACAATCTACACAAAAATTTAGAATTTTTCCATAATTGTTGGCTCAGTAGTTTTGGAGATCAAGGGGGTGGCCAATTTTCGTCTTCTTCCATGAATATAATCGAATTTAATTATTTATTTTACAATAATAACAAAAATATATTTGAGATCCTCTTAACGAACCATTTCATTTGTTATATTATATAAGGTTTGCAAAACCTTATTACATTTTTCGAATTTTCCCTGGAAAACGACCTTAATTAAAAAAAAAGACGGGTTGCACTCCGGGAGTGCCGGCAGAAGTGAAAACTTGAATATTAACGTTGTGCATTTTTGATATTTTGGAATGGTTAGGGAATCATTTTGCACGAATTGCTTTAATTATCAGTAAAAGTACTATAATTTATGTGGTAGAATATAATATTTATTTATTGCGCTATCGTACACAAACATGACAATTTATATTACATTAATTAAACACTTTATATACACGAATTTTACGAATACACAGCAGTGTGGCCACTACACAAACGGTCGAGATGTCACTGTCACCATCCATGGATGCGCGTGGCACGCTCTGTAACATAAACACACACGAACATTCGCGCAAGCTCCCTGCGCCGCCTAAACGAAACAGCAGGCGCTTGCATACATTTTCGCCGCGCCGTAGAAAGAGAGGGGGATACTTCCTCTCCTACGCCGCGCCTGCTGTCTACTCTCCATCCGTCTTACGAATTTTCGATCAGTGTCACGTGTCCTGACGCTCTGACGTGAGATTAACATTTTTTACCCATTACAAAAAAGTGTACAACGCCGCTAAAGAAGTTTTCACTTCAAAAACATATTTACTGTTTACATCTGTGTTTGGGTCATAGGATTACACCATTCTACCAAATTTTACCTGATTTAGTTTAGTAGATTCGGAGTACCTTGGCTGTGACAGACGGACAGGCAGATGCACGAGTGATCCTATGAGGGTTCAGTTTTTTCATTTTTTGTACGGAACCCTAAATGTGGATATGTATGCAAAAATATTAATGTTGTTAACGGTTTATAAGTTTACTCGATATTAGAACCTTTCGATTTTATCATTTGTATGAATCGATCTATCTATGCACCTACATGTAATAACAGATTGCTGCCATTAGTTATTTAAAATTAGATGCACATCTCACCCCAAAATTCATATTGTTCCTCCATTATCATAAAATTGTGTTGTAAATAGATAAAGTGTGCGGTGTGTAACCGATCTCGTATGCACGGTTCAATACTCGGCCGCAAGTGGAGGCGCTTGCCCGAGGAGCAAATAAAATGGCAAGACTGAAACACGAGGGTCAGGTGACGCGCGCCATTTCTCGTGTCACTTCTCCGAGGCTCACTCGCCAGTGCTTTCATGTCGAGGGTACCTGAGATGTTATACCTTCTTGCAATGTGCTTGTCGTACCTCTTTAAAATTGAGCTTTGAACTTTATACCATCGTCCATCATTGACGCAGCGATATCCAAGACGCAGTTTTAAAAAGTGCCCTATTTTAGTTCCAAACTCAAAAAACTACGTCGTTTTATTTGTGAAATAAATGCTTATTTAAAAAAAAAACAATATCTAATTATATGTATAATAGGTTTAGTGTATCTCTCTTCTTACACCATATTTATTTTATCTTTTGTTTTTCTTTAACACTAATTTAATATATATTTCTTATTTGATTATACCTTTATACTAATATTATCACTGAGCTTTGACCTATTTGTCTTGCTGCAGCATACACACATGTCATTACTGTTTTGTTGGGTTAGTATTTTATTTAAGCTAAGTGTAACTATTGTATGTATAGTTTAATTTGTGTGTGTGTGCGTGTGTCGGTTGTGAAAAATAAACAATTTATCTATTTAATTTCAGTCAAGATAATTATCTTCTGTAAAATAGTATTCTTATGTAAAATAGGACAGACCATCATTTTTGTCATTACATCGTATGCAATTATATAAACGCCGCTGCATATACGCATTTACGATCACATTAAAATAAATTTATAATAAAATATACTGTAACTAAACTTATTAATGATATCATCCTTGTATTATAGACTTAATCAAACAGGCAACTGTACCTAGAGGTTTGTTTAAGACAAGGAAATTGGACGTACTGGTAGCTGGTTCGTTATGCACATTAAATGTTTAAGTATGTAATTATTTTTGGTTAAAGTTACTTGCCCATAAGCTTGCTCATTCATATTCGTTTCCACGAATTGCTTTGTACGAGATGTACAGTTAAATACGTATGATATATTCATTACAGTTGTAACAGTTCATTATTATCATGTTAAGTAAGGACCGACAGTTGACACTTCATGTGGACCATAGAGTGTCTTATGGCGGTTTTTGAAGCAATCAGGTACAGTTTACCATAACTACAAAATGAACAAAATAGATAGCCAAATTTTAAAATAGTAGAAATTTATAGCATTTTGTAATTTTAGTTAATTTTAGTCGAAGGTACTCCAAGGATCTATCTGCACAGGTATGTAATACAATTTTATTTCTTCGTAATAACACCGAGAAGAAGTTTGCTATGAAAAAAGAGACATTGAAACATTTTGTTTTACATATATTTAAGGACAAGTATCAATGATCAGAAGAAATATCAAAACATCGGTAGTGTACCCCGCAGTCGCCTGAGCCGCCCGCAACGCTCTGACTAAGATCGAGACAACGCAGCTTACGCAGCGCAGGCTAGCACAGGATATACTCGGATGAATCAGTCCATTCCCATTTTAGTCATTCAGAAATAGATCTTTTATCACGTTGTCTTGGAAAGGTTTGATTTCATTTATTTCTCTGATTAATTCGTCTCCAATTCCTAAATTGCAGTTTCTCACTAACGGACCTATAAATGATGAATCAGCGATTGGCTAGCAGGTGATCCACATTTTTATATACTCTATTCTTTCAAGCACTTCTGTTGTTCGCCTTTCTTTCCCAAACCGTTTCAAAACTCTCTGACTAAATAAAGAAAATAGTTCAAAGCATAGGCAACAACATAGACCTATTTTTTTCTGCGTATGAGCAACACACAGCCAAAGTGTCTTTGATTTATACTAGATAGGACAGATGCAAAAGGCAATGAGTTCTGGTTTAGTACTCTACTAAAATAGAGGACACATTCACATTAAAAGTGAAGACCAAATTTTAATTGACCGAGCGAGTGAAGCGAGCGAGGTCTTCATTTCGAGTTGTGGCGAAAAAACATAAAACATGTATGTATATAACGCGATTACTTGAAAACCGAAGCTCCAATCAAGATTTGGAACATGTATGGATAATAGCAGTAGAATTTTTAAGTTTATTGGTCATCAAAATCGGTTTAACCGTTTTTGAGATATACGCATTTTGGTGAAAACAAGTATTGCTAACCGTTAATGAGATTTAGATGAAATCACCCGGATTTTTTTGTTTTGAACGTGAAGTTATCCTATTAATCATATTCCGTACTAAATATCAAAACCACAATTAGATGTAAGTTTGTATGAATGAGTACAGATGTCGCACTAGATAGATATAAGTTTGTTAGAATTTGTAGAAATGTCGCACTTTATGGTCCGGTCTTTTTAGAGGTCTATTATCATATATGACTGTAATATAAATAAAAGTCCTAACCAATAATTTCGCACACTTAGTAAAGGCTGATTAGCGCATTCGAAACAATTCGTCAGTCCAGACCTTAAGTTCGAATCCCTTTGAAGGAAAAAAAAATATATTTTTCTATAATATTATGCATTTTAATTTTATACTTGAACTTTTTGGGGTCTAGTGCTGCCCCCATTAAATTATTTAATCAATTAATTTGAAATAATTAAATGTCATCATGACCAATCGTTAGATAACCCTTAAACTATTTTATGAACTACTGTTTACAGTTTAAAGTAAAAAAGTGAGGCAAAAGTGGCAGTTTTTCGCAAATGTGCGTAGAAAAGCTTCACGTTCTCATTTTAAACTGTAAGCAGTAGTGCATAACATTGTTTGAAGGGTTGATCATGACAAAATTTTAAGTGATATACATTTTCTTTCAAATCATCATCCTCATCATTTCAGCCGCATAAAGTCCACTGCTGGACATTAGCCTCTTCCAAGGATTTCAAAAATGACTGATCAAGAGCGGCCTGTATTCAGCGCCTTCCAGCGACCTTGGTCAGGTCTTCTGACCACCTTGTGGGTGGGTGTCCTACGTTTCGCTTGCCAATACGCGTGTTCTCGTCCTGGTAGCTACTAGGGCAAGTTTGGTATCATTTTCGTATAAACCAAAGACGTAGAATTCATTACTAATATGCTAATCAGGAGAACAGACTTTTTTAAAAGATGACGTGTAGCGGCCATCTTTGTACTCTCGTCCTCCCCGGCTAGACGCACATTTCTTATTGCCTCCCGGACTAGAAATGCTTAGAATTACTCAAGGGACATATGTACTGATGAAGTTCATAGCTTAATAAAAAAAAATAGGTTATGTATGAGAGCGATGCATTACTGCCTCCACTAGAAAGGACTCACTTTGGATGAAGTAGTCATGGACATTGGCAAGAGTTGGCGGCCGGATGTACGTAAACGTTGCTCTTTCAATATCAAAATGTTTTCGGAAATTTTATTTGATTCAGGTTTGGATCTTATCCGCTTGGAAAAAATAAAAATAAATAAATAAACTGTTGCAGCTCAGAATAGAAGAAAGAAGATTGGAAAATCTGTTTTCTGTAACGGTATCGAACCGCGCAATGAATGAATAATATATCACCGTTTCAATGTAAATATACTATTCGTATTTTCAGCCCCCGACAAAAAAGAGGAGTTTATAAGTTTGACCTCCTGGTCTGTTTCCCTGTGTGTCTGTCTGTGACATTGTACCTCTCGAACGGATGGACTGATTTCGATACAGTTTTTTTACCTAAAAGCATGTTTTATTGCAATGGTTCTCAGCGATGTTTGATGGAAATTAGATCAACAGTTCAAAAATTATGGGGGTGAACGGTTGAAAGTCGGGATTTTTTTTTAGTTTGCATGGATAATAAACTTGTGGAATAGTAATCGCGAGGTCTATATTCGCGGTGAACCATTATTAAAAATAAATTTATATGACACTTCCCCACCGCCACCGGATACACAAGCGCTTTGCCGAATTATCCCGGCCCGCCGAACCGGTGCTCGACGGTTCGTCAATTTGGCATGCAATCACAACTTGTTTTGACCAAATTGCTGTTTCCGACACATGTCTCGCTAACTCGTCGCACACACATATTCGTGCTGTAAATCCTATTGGATTTGAGGAAAAAAACTCTCCACCAAAGCTTATATTGACTGTAACTAATGTCTTTAGTTTCGGAGTATCATTTCTAGAGGTTGGGTTTTTTTTGTACTCACACAATGTTGTGTTACAATCAGATTCGCGTATAATAACGTTACCAGTTCAGATAATAAAATCATTCTGAGAAATTAATAAAAACCATCAAAATTTCCATCGGATGGTGGATGTATAATAAATACGAGTACTTTAAATAATTAAGCGAGCATACATTTTATTTGCCTAGCTTATAAACTCAGTGCCGCTATTTACGTAAGTTATCTCAGGAAAATAGGCTCCTCGTAATTAACACAGCTTTCCAGCCGGTTGTAATGGTCACTAAAAATGCAATTTTCTCAATTGCCGCGGCTATATTTTACCTCGGAGAGGAGGGCTCGTCCTGAGTTCTATAAAACTCGAAGGCAGTAGGTAGTTGCTTTATGAATAAATGCTCGCACCTGTTGGCCAAGGCGACCTTTGTCCATCGTTGCAATTATGTTGGAGTGCCTTTCCTGCTGGAGTTTTGCATAGACCTACATGATACTATTTGATTTAATTCACAGAGTTCCATCGTAATATTCTTCAAGCAACATATGGCGAAACTCGAAAAAAAAATTATCAACTGATTGCGCTTTTGCGGAATGTAATCAGAAATTGAGAATATGTTAGTATCATGGACGGATCTCACGCGCTAGATACATTCTTCCTGTATTCATAAAGTGTTGAGGTGAGACGTTTAATTTTCTTTCAGTGACAGTAATCTGCAGCTCGCGCCGCTCTGCGGTGTGACAATCACATATTAATACACCGCAAATCTCGGGCCCATGAGTCGTGTTGTGTCACTGAGATTGGCGAGGCGGATTGCGTTAGGGCTCAGGAACTGATTACGAGTACATAAATTAGCAAGTTTATTCGCTTAGGGGAATTTAAGTCTTCGTCTTTGTAAAGGGGGCTTTTCGAAGTATCTTCAAGAATTACGACTCATTGGCTCACTCTTCTACTCCCTTCAGTGGCAGAAACTCGAAATTTATATTAGTTGCATGCCATCTATAACAGATAAAAGGTACGTAGAAATGTTATTTACTGTGTGATAAGAAAAAAAAAATTAAAAATTGCACTCTTTCAGGAAGCGGTCTGCCTTTTATAAGTATTCATTAATTTCAGAGTATCAGATCAACCTGCGTATAAAAGACATTTACTATAAGACGTTTAAGAAGGAGTTGTTGAGCCCTTATAACAGTTCCGGTGGGCCGGTCGATATTTACCCGTCACCCAGTTTCCGGGTTCGTCGCCTGCTGCGAGATTACGGTGTCGACCGGTCTCCAGTCTACGACGCGGAGGCATGCTGATTTTACAAGCCAGCCTTGTACTGGCATCACCTCCGACCATCTGCTGCCTGCGTTACGTGTAATACACCTAGCGCATTTTCCTCTTGAGAATGGATTATGGAAACGTTGACTCGCTTACATATTATTACGACAAACAAAGCTTTGATTACGTTAGTGTAGAACTAAATAATGTTTGCCTCTTAGGTTTTTTAATTGACACATATAACTATCCCCGGCGTAGATAGAGAAAAACCATAACATAAATTAAGACTACACACTACTATACTGAATACCTGCCTGAATTCTTAACACGGAAAACAGATTTATACTGAATAATTTTCCTAATAGTGACACGGATAATAGCAACAGCCAAAAGCTAGTATAATTTTTTCAAATATGTATGACAATGTATGTTGGTATTAAAATCTTCAACAAGAAAGATTGTAATATAATCTTGAAGGCACCTTTAATTTGCATGAGAAATAAATTCTGCGCTCGCGCCGCGGTTGAATTTCACACTGTCTGCGGAATTCGCCGATTGTGTTCGTTTGTTTGCGAGATTCTGGTTCCGTTTTAGAAGTACCGTCAGTCTCTAAATTTAAACCGAGATTAATGTTGTTCACTACCATTTTAATATATTGTATTTCAGGTTATCTTCCCTTTTTAGGATTGGTACCTACCTTTAAACTGTATTTTAGTATTGTGACTTAATAGTACCTACAATACAATACTCAAAAAATAATTATATGAACAGTACAAGATGAATCAACTAAGTGGAAACAAGGGAAGGATATTTATTTACCTTTCATAAGAATAGAAAATAAGATTTCATCTGGGATTTGAAGCTGGCTAGCGTTTGGATCGGAGAGTTAGTGGTAGTGAGTGAGTTCCATAGACGTGCGGCTCGAACAGAGAAAGAACGTGAGAAAAATTTAGTGGAGTGAAAAGGAATTCTTAAAGAAAGGTTTTCAGAGCTGCGTAGTCGAAGATCTACCCATCATTTTTGTTATGCAATTATTTTGCGGTGCTGCTTAGAGTAATAATAGTTGGTGTAGATGATATAATTGCTAATGTTTAGCCTATATGTAATTTAATTAGCGGAGCTACAAAAAGTCAGTGACTGACAGTACTGTAGTTTGCTCTCTTATCTCTACGGTTACAAAAAGCTTTTGTCACCAAATTTTGTTGTTCATTGTGTATTTTATATACTTTAAATGACTTAAATAATCTTTATTGCCTTATTGAAAGGACAATGAACCTCAATAATACGTGGGGCGCACTATAAGTTTCCGGAATGAATATGAAAAAATACTATTAAAGGTACAAAATTAATTTATTGTTTTTCAAAATAATCTCCCTTGGCGTCTATGCACTTTTTCATTCGATGAAATCAGTTTTGAAAACTTTTGTGCCACTCCTCTGTGGTGACCTCTGAAACGTGTTTTTCATACTCCTCGACAGCCTCTTCTGGTGATGAAAATCGTTGACCGCGTAATTGGTTCTTAATTTTTGGGAACAGAAAAAAGTCACAAGGTGCCAGGTCGGGACTGTACGCAGGATGACTCATGAGTTCTACATTTTTCGCCTTCAAAAAGTCGTTTGTCTGTCTGGCCGTGTGAGAACTAGCATTGTCGTGGTGCAGGATGATACGGCGTTTACGGTTATTTTTACGGAGTTCGTCAATAACTTCCGGCAGACAAATGGTCGTGTACCAGTCACTATTCACTGTACGACGATTCTCTAAAGCAACAGTAGCCACGTGTCCAGTTTTATTAAAAAAAGAAGCAATCATCCGCTTAGATGCACTTTTCACGCGCGCCACTTTGGTTGGTTTCGGCTCATCTTGAAAGACCCATACGCTCGATTGCTGCTTTGTTTTGGGATCGTAGCAATAAATCCATGTTTCGTCACCTGTTACTATGTCCCACACCAAATTTGACGCACCTTCGTTGAATCTGGTAAGCATGGCACTGCACCAAGTGACGCGGTCCGTTTTTTAAGCCTCGGTCAAGTTGTGTGGGATCCACCGCGAGCACAGCTTTCTCACACCCAAATGTTTGTGTAGGATTAATTGTATTTGACTCATGCCTATTTCTAAGGATGCGGATTTCATGGTAGGTCACATGCCTGTCTGTTTCAATCATACGGCGCACAGCATCGATGTTTTTTTGGTCACAGCGGTGGACGGCCGACCATCGCGAGATTCGTCACTGAGATTGATACGACCACGCTTGAATTCTGCAAACCAGCTATAAACAGTTGTCTTGCATGGTGCTTCATTGCCAAAAGCTGTTTCAAGCCGAGCGACGCTCTGTTGAGCTGTCAAATTACACTTAAAATCGTAGAAAATCATACTACAAAATTTTTCCCGAGTTAAATCCATGTTGATGCAGACACACAATTTTTTAAATGGCGCCACAAGGTAAAAACAAAAGACAGTCAGATGAAACAAACTGCATTCTACAGCCAAAGAGTTCTATTTCAAATGTTGAAATACATTTTTAAATATTGTTTTAATAGTGGCCAGTTCCGGAAACTTATAGTGCGCCTATGTATTTTATTATCAAAAACGGGTACGTTTTTGTATTTTAAACAAGACTTGGATGTTTGTTGATGGTATTTGCCAAAATGTTACTTAAACCACTTAATGTCTGTTTTTGTCTAATGGCAAAAAGTAAGGCGTGATCTGCTTAGATTTCATAGAATGAGAACATTGACATTGAGTTTTCCTCGAGGATAGAGATTTACGGTTGATACACGCTTTATTGTTCCATTTTAAAACGTTCTTAATGGAGTACCTATATTCTCTAAAAGTCAAGTAGTAAGGTATCTAGTTATTTACTTTTTGTTACGTGTAAATTGTTTTAAAATCTTATATCAAAGAGCTTTAAAATACTTCTGGTTATTATTCAGAGTCAGACTTTTGTGTGTGCAAAGGTGTGACTTTGATTTAAAAAATGCAATAATTTTGCACTTGAGTAAACTGCCACTTGACTTACTTGCAAATAAAAATGTGTAAACATGACAGTAAACATGAATAACCGCATCTTACGGCTGTTATAGCACGGATCAGCGGATATCACGTAGTGAAGTAATTAAGTACAAATAAGGCAGCTTTCTCTGCGGCGGGTGCGACGGTTTGCAGCGAGCTGAATTATAAATGACTAGCAAATAACTATTCTGCGGTTAACATGGAAAAAATGCTAATATACAAACTGTATCTACGATTATAGCTATATAATTTACATATTCAAAACATTAAATTTAGCAAATGACGGTTTATTTTTCTATTTTCGCAATTATTATTGTGAAAATTCCTAAATGCCATCACTTAGATATTACAAATAAAATTAATAAATATATACTTTATTGAAAAACAGTCATCATCATCATCATCCGAGCGTATTCCCGGTTGCATCCTCAGCAGTAACGCTTCAGAGCCCGGGGTCCGCTACCTAACCAAGGAGATTTGACGAGGTTACTGGTTTTTACACAGAGCGACTGCCGTCTGACCTCCACAACCCAAAGGGTAAACCAGGAACCAATCCTTGGGTAGTTTGATGATCAAACGCTAGGTGGCGTTCGGGACCCACAGTTTTACGTGCCTTCCGAAACACGGAATCATCTTTCTTTTCGGATAATCAGGTGATTCAAGCCTGCAATATCCTATCCAGACTGGAAGCAACTTTTCACAAAGTATGCTTCCCAGTGGGAATCGAACCCATGACCTCCGGGTCACAAGGATAACTCCTTGACCACTGGACTACGGAGGCAGTCTGAAAAACAGTCAACCAATCACAATTAAAATATAAATCAATGATTTTATGTCCTTAGCCATAAGTTTCGGAAACCGCTACAAGCTTTTTTTATTCTTTGTAAAAATGCAGCCCTTTTTACTAAGGTTTCAGGAATAAATTTTAATGAGTCTGCAAGTAATGATGTTTCTTCATGTTTTAGTACCGCCGACCAGCACGCCGGAATTCGTGCTTTAATTATAACAGTACATACAAAAACATCAATGGAGGCTGAATGACCCGGAACTGGTAGTCAATCGCATTCGATGTAAACTTCACGGAATGCTGGTGGAGTACAGTCTGCTATAGTTTGACGAAGAGGGATTGAAAATATATCTTTTATATATATTTTTTTGAACTACTTTTGCAGACAGTTTGTTACAATTTGTAGAAATACTTATAGAGCATTGTACCTGAATGAGTAGATCATGCTTTACCATTATACAACTAAAGAAAAAATATAAACCTCTTTTTTTCTGCCCGTGTAAAAATATATTAGAACTTTATATACTGAATCAAGTTTAATGTTCAGTACATTAGTATAACTTACTGTAGTGCTACAGTACGAGTAAGTAATACGTATGTAGAACACACAACGTAGACTAGAATTGGTCCACAACCCTATGAAAAACCAATCCAACCCGCCAAAAAAAATGATGATAGTACCGACCCATCGGTTGTGGAGTTTTGTAGCGAGTATATGTCCTTACCTTCGATCCTCTAAAATATTTTTTCGTAAATACAACATAAAATTATGTACGTTTGTGGGATTCATTAGAACTTTTCCACCAAGCTGTACCTCTAAATGTAACATCGCTCTGCGATTGTGTACACTTGTGCTAATCGCCTTATGACGAGCACATTTTTTGCGATCACAAACCCAGATTTCGACACGATAGTAGATTAAAGAACTCGATAATCGATTTCTTGTTAGCGCTAATTTTTAACATTCTGTTGGCGAGATGCTGTTTATTTTTATTTTCATTTGGTCTTTGGTGAAGCGAGAAATTTAAATTAGAACATTAAAGTGAATTACCGCGCAGCCAGCTACAGTAATGAACGATACAAACAAAGCAAAACATTTACCTGTTAAAAACAATCCAGATATAAGTATAATTCGTAAGACCAACTCTGTTCCGCGAAGTATTTTAATTAATAAACCTTGATTAATAAAATGTGTAACTTATAGTAGATATTTAATGAAAAGCGCTCATAAGAATAGAAATGCTGGATAGGTTTTAAGCTTTGTACTTAACAAAGCTTAAAACCTACAGCATTTCTTATTATTTTATTTGTTATAATAATTATATTTTCGAAAAGATTATTACTAATCTTCTGCAGCAATCATGTTTCATTTGTAGATTTCACAAAGATTTTTCAATTTTTTTCGTCTTAGCAATACTGTATTTGATAATTACATACCGCATAACAATCAATAGATAATTTAACTAAATTTTTAAAAGCTGGCTTCAACTGTAATGATCTATTGTTACAATATGGTGGTATTTTACTAAGACCATAATTCAAACAAGAAAATAACAGGCGGAATACTATTGTTTCCGAAATCACAACAACCTTTTAGAGAACCTAATTCAAAAACTAATGTGAAAATAATTGTCATTGTTATGGAGATCATGTGATAAAATTACTCAGCTAAACACGAGTATTTGCTGAAACGGTTTAGACGCAGAATGTCCGGTTCGCAAAATGGCTGACAAAGAAATATGTATGATTTGCAGACGTTCAAGTAGTCATTCAATAGAGAAGGGTGTATACTGATTCAGAAAAGTTGTACAACATAAACAAAAGTCAAAAATTAAAATCAAAGATCACAGCGATACAAGGCAAACTGACAGACGTTTTGCGATATACTTTTTGGGACAGACACATTTCAGGAATTAGGTGTTTTGTACTTTTTGCAAATCTGTCATTCTACGTCCAAACATCTGAAATGTGGTCTGGTTAATGATGCTCGTAAAGCTATCATTAAAAGAAGCAGCAGAGCGCTGCTAATTCCGTAAATACGACACCAGCGACAATGGAATTACGAAATGAATTCCCACAATCGTTTTCTTTGCTTTATTTTTATAGCTATGCTCGACTTAATGTTCCGAAAGTAAACAACAAAAACGATTACTCTTACATTCTCTTACGATTTGTTTGGTAATTTTGTGTTCCCTACATATAAGTACATAATATTCCACTAAAAACTTTATGAAGTAAATTACATCGTAATTTGGTAATTTCATCGGTCAAACATAAATTATTGGTACTTTTAAGAAAATAAAACATCTCAAAATAATGTCACTTGTCATTGATCAAATCTATTTTCACCGTGGTTTTAGATTTATCATGATGTTATAACTCATAAATCATGTTTATGAGCGATATTGATACGATGGAGTAGTCAATTTGTATATAAGTATTTTATGCATACTAAACCATGAAATCAACCTTGAACAAAAACATATTTTAAGTCAGTTAGCTGAAAATATTTTATTCTTTGTATGAATCGAGTTTTCCCAGGAGAGTGGCGTGGATTTATTTTTTGGCAGTTACTACGACAATTTCTGTATCATGTTCGAGACCGCAACAAGGGCTTATTTTCGTTCCACCCAAATATTTTGTTACGGACGGACGCGTCACTCAGTATTCCAAACTCTTTAATCGTAAAGACAGCCGACGTGACTTCCCTCGTGTGAATTGAGACATGTACGATGCAAAACAACTTAATCTCCCGCATTTCGCAAGAAATGAAGTCGTAAATTAAGCTGACTGTTGTCAGTTGCCTGATTGCCGTAAACGGACGTCTTAAGATAAAGGTGAGACCGGCAGACCTTTTACCGATATAACATTTGATCGGTACTGCTAGACCAAGACGAGGTGATGCGTTTATTTATATTTTTTGTTTGAATTTATGACAATTAACACTCGCTGCCTACCTACAGTCTGGATGTGGCTGATATCCCCAAGCCCTGCTAACGAGGTCCCAGTATCCATCGATACATTCAATGCCCCTCAAGCGGACGCTGCAATTGTTCTTCTTCCTCTGACATAATTAGATGATATATAAATATATATATATATTTTTTTTAAGTCATAGGGCGGCAAACGAACAAGCGGGTCACCTGATGGTAAGTGATCACCGCTGCCCATGGACAGTTATCCATGGGCAGCGGCGGTTGCAGTTGCAACACCAGGGGTGTAACAGAAGCGTTGCTGGCCTTTCAGGAAGGGAAGATGTAGAAGGAGGGGCGAGGGGAGGAGGGGGGGGGGGCTCCGGCTCTCTCACTCACCGAACGAAGCATAGAAGCGGTGACGCTACTACTCAGACGTCGATTTTCTGTGAGAGTGTGGTACTTCCCCGGACGAGCCGGCCCATTCATGCTACTAGCAAAACAGAGTTTTGCCGGTAGCGTGGCTCTACCACAATTAAAATAACCTTTAGAATTATTTGACGTATGATAACTTATGTACTAGTATTTATTCTATGCTTATAGCTGTAAATGGCTCCCGTAGTCGGGTATTAGTTTTTTACACGTAAATCTTGTTGTTACTTATAGCTGTGCTACAATGTTTTCTTGCTTATAGCCAATCTCAGATTTGCCTACTAATAGCATAAACTACGTGAAGTTAATGTTTTAATAAAATAAAAATATATAAACTCAATTCTATAGGTCTGTAATTTTGCGTGCGCACTGAAAGATCATGATTGCATCTTGATTGATGTAATATAATAAGTAGGCTACTTTGTTTCTAATATAATAATCAGTTATCCTTATGAATATACATGAACCTTTACTTAGGGTCAAAATGGTATGATTTCTATAAATACAGGTGCTGTTAGGAACTTACTTCTTACTGATTAAGTAAGTAAACAATTTGAAAAGATCGCTAGTTAAATACTGCGACTTATCAAAGCAAAATTGCAAATATGTCATGGATTTAAATATCCATGAGAACGTGAAAGAAGCATGTTCCGAAATTGGATTGTCGAAGTCTGGGCGAATAACGCTTCAAAGCCGCCCCAAATGAAAACCAGCCCGTTTAATTAATAGCAACACGCTTGCAAATTGTGGCATAACTGGCTGACTTAATACGACACCAATATCCCGCGGCTGCCAAATTATACGCCTGCCACTAATATTCGTTCAGTCAGTTGCTTTTGTGAATTAAAAATATTATAATCTCTCGTTTTTTATCGTAAAACTGTTGTTGTTATTTTAAAACTTTTCCATTTCAATTTATTTTTATTTCGTTTGAGCTTAATGAGCGTTAAGTCAGTTGTGACTACTTTGTATTTCACATTGAAAAGTTGTTACTTAATTACTTCAGCGTCACCGAGCGTTACTTATTGGCGATTTGATTACAACCGAGAAAGTTGTCAACTCGATTAAAATAAAGTGCATTCCTGACGCCAATGTAGATCAAAAGAAGCAATTAATTGCAACCGCAGGCTGCAGATACAGACGCGAACACTTGAAAGCTGCAATTAAGATTATCCTGTGTACTTAATCAGTCTGTGTTCGTCATTTTCCAAGCGTGATTAATATTGAACAGCTTGGGCAACCAGAGAAGCGTTTGGTTAAAAGCACTGAATCAAAATAAACATGAGCGTAATAACTTCGCGATTTCCTGATCGACCTAATAAACAAGGGTAAGTGGTGGTCTGCGCTCGATCTAGCTAAATTGGGTCGATCACTACGCCCTGCGAGTGCTTACAACCGAATCTAGTTTATTTACACATCAAAGCATTTCTAGTAGAAAGAGTCTAGTTTCTGATTCTGTATTATAGGTATATATCTGATCCATGCAGAAAGTTCCAGCTTCGAGGCTGAGGTCCTTCGACGAATCCGACTTAGCTGGGCAGCATTCGGGAAGTTACGCAGGGTCCTCTCGTCCAAAATACCTCAGTGCCTCAAGACGAAAATGTTAAATCAATGTGTGTTACCAGTGATGACTTATACTCTGAAACGTGGTCCCTTCCTATGGGTCTCATAAGAAGACTCAAGGTCGCCCAACTAGCTACGGAAAGGGCTATACTCGGTGTTTCTTTACGCGAATGAATCAAAAATGAGGAGATTCGCACAAGAACGAAGGTCACTGACATAGCCCAACGGATTAGCTTATTAAAGTGGCAGTGGGCGGGGCACATAGCACGAAGAACCGATGGTCGATGGGGCAGAAGGGTTCTCGAATAGCGGCCGCGTACCAGCAAGCGCAGTTTAGGACATCCAACAAGGTGGTCGGATAACCTTAGCAAAGACGAAGGAAGTGGACTTCTTGCGATTGATATGATGATCTAATTGCATATTTTTCGGTCCCAGTCTATTTTTAGTTTAACTCAAGAAATACGAAGTACGCACTCGTACTTGCTGGAGTTACTTTGTGTTTTCACCATGTCTACCATATTTATAAGAGTAACATTTATATTTTCAATATTCGTCTTCAACGACGGAGTCTAGCGGTTCTGTTTAATACCTGATTTCTTATTATAACAGAAGTTTGCCGTGGCTTTATTTCTATCATATTAGACATGTTTTTTTCTTTATACTTATTCTCAAGGTAAATTACGAATTATAATATTAGATTTTAGGTAAATGGTTAAATAGATCAAAATATAAAATACATCACTAAATAAATAGTTTTATTATACATTAATAAATATTTGAAATAGAGAAAATATATATTATCGAAGAAGAATTGTTGCTCGTGTATCACACATGGACTATGGTTTTTATTTATTTTAGGAATAGTCTCATAGGATGTGTATTTTACTTTGGACTGATCATGACATAGGTATCTGTACAATATATTTGTTAATCGCTTCTTCGAGCTTCTTGTAATCAATTGGAAGAGCCGAGAAACCAATAACCCTTTTGGTAACAATGAACTTGGTTCTTTAGTTCCCATCAGCCATTTAATCTCTTCCACCTTCGTACAATTCGCCGTAACGAATACAGATGGTGGTTCTTAAAGAACCTCGTTAGTTGCGAGTGAAAAATGCCGGAGAGCAATAGCCGGCGATATGTCCGCCAATGGCCAGCGACGCCGCCACTACCACGGACTAGTTCCACATTATTTACTAGCCTGGTGATGGATTTCTTGAACCATGTCCATTATCCCACATAACGAGTGATGCGCCGCCGCGTGCTTCAGGGAAATTACGAGCTATGCAACTCGAAAGCTCGGCGTAAAGCCCGGAAACTTTTTAAATATTTCATTCAGTAACAGTTAGCGCTGGCGTTGAGATTTTGAAAGTATTTTCAGCAAAGTCAACTTGACGTGGTCCTTGATAGATTTGGCTTGGTCCATAACAAAAATATGGATATTCTATACCATATTGTTATTGCCGTGGGTGACTATTCAAATTTTTGATCAACAACAGTTTTTTGAGATTTTGATGGAGAGCCCTATTTTAACTTTCTTCTTTTCTGGCCTCCTGCATACCATTTTATGAAGGCATAAAATATTTGACTATGCGAGTTATGTAGCCTCTATTTAATTGTATTCAAAAGACAAGAAACTTGCACCATGTTAATGGGCCTTAGCTTATGTTGATATTCATTTACCTATATACATTGAATCTAATTTCAGCATTTTTTTAAATTTTCGTTGCCAGTAGGGATATTAGACTGGTAGACCTGGAAAGAGATGGAGGGACGAGCTTGAATCCTACTGCAGGGATTGGAGCTCAAAGGCCCTTGACCGAGAGAGTTGAAGTTCTCAAAGGGAGGCCTTTGCCCTGCAGTGGGATAGTATATTCTAAAAATAGAATAGGATAGAATATGTAGTAGAGATATTAAATACATACGAGTATATTTATAGACTGATGTCGAGTGTTCTAATGTAATCCACTTGTGTTAGTACGTGTATGTACCTATCTTTATGCATAACCAAGTCACGATGCTGTCGTTTTAACTAGTTAACATAATCAGTCAAGGTGAACTTAGTAACGACTGTCTAAACGACTAAACGTTCTATAAAATACGCAATAAAATTTGTTTCTAAGCGCGAAAGTGATTAGGCACTTATCAGTAGACCCGGGAGCCAGATATCGTGCACTTAAATCCCTGAAGCGGCCAATTGACCTCGACCTTGGGCGTTGCTGAAAGGGTCTTTCTTAATGGCAAATGTTCAGCAGCTGTTGGGAGATGGGGCGGTTTGTGTACTAACAATACTTACCTAGTACATTATTATTAAGTATACAAGAAAGGTCATTTTGTTACTTTATTCTTCCTATAATGCGTTCACTTCAATTAGATTTTTCGAAATTCATCTAATTTGCTCCGGTGTTCGAGTCGCTATTATGTACACTTCAAAAAGGAAAATAATTGTTCGCAAAATTGTGAAATGTTGTTTCTTTCCATTCTCTGATATTTATTAAGATATTCTTAAAAAGGAATCAGCTTTGGTAATGAAGAAAGTAATATGAAATTAACTTTTTCATCATTTAAGCTGTGAAAGGAGGTTGTATTAACTCAAAATCCAGGTTGTAAGTTCGACTTACATCCTTAGGGTAAGTAAATTTGAAAATCGAAGGCGGCCAGGCGGCTCCTATAGTATGAATTTACTTTTATTTTTGAAATAAGCGCACTGGCCACCACGAATGGCTAAATGCACGAAGTGCAAAAATTTTTTGTTTACATGTTTGTTGCAAAAATCGCAAAATATGTTTTTTAACAAAAACATATTTTGCGATTTATCTACTTACACGTAAAATACGATTTTACGTGTAAGTAGATAGATACTTTTTAAGTAACCAAATCAGTTTTAATAGTTTTTCATTATTTAAATTATTATTTCATTATTTTGCTTTTATGATGAAAAGTAGAGTGTTCAACTCGAGTGTGTAAGTGATCAATAACACCCTCAAACTATAAGCGTACTCGCTCGCTTCGCTTGCTCGTGCGCCTAACTATCTCGGGTGTTATCGATCACTTACAACTCTTGTTTAACAATCTACTATTCAAAACCCAATTTTAAAATCTTGGACTCGTCGTTCAGCTCTACATTTTTTTTTCTACTCGTATGAAATAATCGATTTTCGTTTCAGTTTAAGATTCAGATTTACCGACTTTCTTCTTAAAATCTGATTCTACGCCGCAGTCAAATTTATTATAAAATGCAAAGTCCCTGTTTTACGAGTACGTAAATGCATTATACGGATTGTATTTTTTTAAATCTTTAACCTCAGTTTGATTACCATCGTTGACCGGGCGAGCAAAGCGCCTCAGTTTCGAGATTGGCCAAAATTGCTTTGTCCGGCTGTCCGGTTGTCTGTCAGTCTGTCCGGCTGTTCTCGCCTACAGGTCGCATTTCTCAACCGATTCTTGTAAAATTTTCTGATAATGTTCAAAAATGACACAATAACATTATTTTTCAAAATGGCGGAAATATGGGGTCGATAACTTTAATAATATCATATTTCAGACATTTCGAAAAGTTCTCAAAAATGTCGTAAAACTTTTTTGTTACCCTTATTACTACTACTACGTTTATGACTGACATTAAACACAAATGATAAACATTCGCAAAAAAATAATAATACTTACCATGATATTTCAAATATGTACCAGTTATATTTAAATACACATATACTAGGTAAAATACTAAGTTTATATTTATGAATTAACCTCTGCATAACATAAAATCCGCTTGCCGTTCCATTTTTCTTTTGCGATACCCGACAGGGTTCATAGTGTACCTTATAATATGACAGTGACTTTTAGTAGTTAGAACTGATGTACATTATGAAATGCAATAAATAAATAAATTGAAAAAATATTAAGACGCAATTTTTTTGTCTCAACAACTTCTTATCCGAATACTTAAACGGGTCGGGTTGACTCGCGAGGTCTACCTACAGCTCACAGAGCCACTAGTTATAACAAATATCAGCTTCATGATGCAATTAGATGTATGTTTATGTTTTTCAATACATGTTTTATCCTTAGGATCTACTCGTTAATAGGAAGGAACAAACAACTTTGCGTTTTTTTTTCCCTGACAAAAAAGAGGAGCGTTATAAGTTTGACGCTAATGTCTGTCTGTCTGCTTGTCAGTAGCAGATTTTTACGTGAAAGCAAGTTCTCGTGCGGTGATTCTTATCTATATTTGATGAAAATCGATTCAGCCGTTTAAAACTTATTGGGGGTAAACTCTTGAAAGTCAAAAATAATAGATGGCACTACGGATATCAATTTTAATATGTTGTTTCGACACTCATCACAAGATGGTATTCTTGACAGTCGGGGTTCTTCTAAATTACCTAGCAAATAAACTTAGTATGTCGTACGGTGAAAAGCACACTAACCTTTCCGAATTATTGTAATTTCGTTGCCATTACTTATGCATGCTTATACAACGTGGATGGGACAAACCCTTAATAAAGCAAACCATGGGCTATACTAGATCACCTTAGTATAATTAAATAAAAATAACAGGCAAAGAACTAAAAAAGAAATTTGGCACTTCCATAAAAATGTGTGCAGCCACCCGGGCAATTTGTATGGGAATCTCTAATATTTTTTTGTTATTTTTGTCTGTTATTTTAATTTCATTGTACTAAAATGATGAAGTATAGCCCGTGGCTCCATGTATTACGGGTATATCCCTTTCACATTTATTCCATGAATGGCAAGTTACCCTATTGTTCATCGTATATACTTACGTAAAATTAAAACAGAGACATTGGACTTTGGTAATATCGGATATCCTTCCATGTCGATATTTCTAGATACAGCTGACGTATTCAATAAGTGTTGCTGAACATTAAATAGACTGCACCCTCATATAGAGTGAAAGTGAAAGTGGTAAATAATATATGTTTATTCAGATTACAGTGTCGACGACCTCTGTGGCCTAGTTGGTCATCATGCCAGGATGTCACACTGGAGGTCCCGGGTTTGATCCCTGGTCAGGTCAAGATGTAAAATGATCTTTTCAGATTGACCTGGGTTTTAGATGTTTATCTATATAAGTATTTATTATAAAATGTATCGTTGAGTTAGTATTCCATAACACAAGTCAACTTACTTTGGGGCTAGCTCAATCAAATATCCATCCGGTCTTTTCCTGTGGCCATGCCTAGAATGCAAATGGCAGTGCCTGTCGAAAAAAATAGCAATAGCCAAAAATAGCCGGACCACCAAACTAGCCATTGGAAACAGGCGATAAACTTATATATGTATGTGTTATACATACAAAGAATACATATTTTGACGGGAATTTGCGAAAAGACAACCCTACAGCATTTTTGCTAATGTGATGTTAATGATTCTGGTGTTGATGTTATGGGGTACCTGCCTATTTACAAGCTTTTATTTTATTTCACCTATCCCGTTGTCTGTCTGTAATCTAATTTTGCAAATTAAACCCACTTCTCGGTTTCCCAGTTGAGTTGAAATTTTGCACAAATACGCACATATATCGCGTGTCAATGCAATATTATGATGACATAGAGTTGATATGATGATGGAGCTGGACATGGCATCTGTTATAAAACCACACAGCCTCACCGGGTAAGGGCTCGATTGATTCATCTTGAGGAGCAATTTAACCTTTTTAGGTTTTGACACCGCTCAGTATATCACTTTTCGTAGTTTCCTAATAATATACTACATATCTTTGATACAAAATGTAAATTTGGTTTGTTGGATGTTGGTTTCACTTAACAATTTGCAGTGATCAGTTGATCACTCAATGTAATTTTTTCGTGTTTTTAAATACTTTATGAATTGACTGATCTATTATACTGAGAACTGCTAATGTAAACTAATACGGATCGGTTCACTCAAGAAATGTCAGTGTGATCACGGAATTAACGGAACAGTCGCTTTGAATCCCATTGTCCCAACAATGCTGCACGAAAGTTCAGAGATCACCTGAAGTGCACTCACAGCGTGTTCTTGGCCCTCTGTCCGGGGGCACGCTTCTGGTAATTAGGCTGGTGACAGTGTGGATGTAGACTAAAGAGCAGGGTATATTTGGTCGGGTCGTAGTGGGCCACGCCGCTCGTGTAGTAAAAGGGATCCTTTGCCATGCTAATACTAAATATTCGGATAGTAAGATTTTGTCGATCACGTAACGTGACTGTCTGTACTACCTATACAATAGACCTAGAGATTTTTGGTCTGTACCAAGTCAGTAAAAAAAAATTCTCATCTACTCAAAAAACTATGTTTTCATCCTAAAACATTTGGAGCTTATTCTGTCGGGACTAAAAAGTGAAAAAGAAAATATCTAGAGAGCAAAAACGATTTGAAAACTGGAAGGCTACCACCAACACATATAAAACCATTCAGAAACAAGGCAGTTGAGATGCAGTTTTTAAGCAGGTCAAAAGCAGGACAACTTTAAATCGTACCATGACGTTCATAATGCTGAACGTTTTTTGAATGGTTATTCCTGAATGGTGAACTGTTTGTTGTCTCTGGCTTGTTTTGGTGATGAGACTGCGAAGACGTTCAAATCCTTGACAAAAAATTATTATTTTTACCGGTTTATTTATTTACGTTAAACAAATTATTTCTATCATATTTTATTTAAATATCTAAAAGTTAGTGTTATTTACTTTGTTTGCTTTTGATTATGTACATAAATTTAATTTGATATTGACCATTAAAGATGGTTAAAATTTTAATGCGTGCGAAAAAAATTGTGAGTGAAAGTTTTGAACGGATGTCTGCGTCTGGTTTTCGAAATTATAAATAAATCGTAAATTCGTGAAAACATAAATGTTTTATGTTTTTAATGCTGGAAGCCGAGCAACCACCTGACAAAATATATCCATCACTTTATATTATAGTGCTTTTTCGAATTGCCGTGATAAATAGTTATTATACGATGGTAACGACTACATAGTGTTTGGAAGTTAATTTTATTGTGGGCTTTATCGTACAAAAGCACAGTGTCTTGTCATAAATATATTTTATCAATAACCATGTCGTAAGTAACATTTTAACTACATACCTATTCAAAGTTTATATTTAGATAATTATGTGTTCAAACTTGCAGCTTCTTCACTAAGTGCTATTATAAATAACATAAATATATACAGACAAAGTAAGTTCGAGACTATCTCAACGAGATAAAGGCTAGGTTTTAGTAAGTACGCAGTGATTGTAGTGCACAAAGAATTTTATTACAAAGTATGGGTATGTATTTGATATTCGTAGATTGCGACATGAATCTAAACTATTATTTTCTTTCAGGTATTCTGGTGAAAAAGCGAACCAGCCTAGCAACAGAGCTAGCCTTGTAAAATGCTTGGAATCCAACATTCTGCCATTTCACTGGTTCAATCACAGGTTCCAAAGGAGGCTGTAATCCTCTGGCTCTCTCAGTTTGTATTTAATAATAGGCTCCAGTGAATCCTGTCTTGTATTTTTTAATTGATGTCATTATGGTACTTCTCAGAGAGTAACCAAAGAATCCTGTAAGACAAAATGTATAAATGTATGTAGTTGTAATTTTAATAAATAACATATACTTAAGAATGTGTTGTTATTTGTTTTCGTGTGTGAATAAATATTTTACAAGGATTAGCATTGTTATTACTTACAAAAAAATATGTTACGTAAGTTGGAATAACTTACTATTTTTCACATAAGTTGTAGTAAAATAATGAAGTAATATATCTTACTTTGTTTTTGAAATCCAAATTTCCAATATAAGGTATTAAGTAGGATTAATTAAGGTCCCATGGTAGCGTTACTTCAATTATCTACTAACTGTTTTGTAAAAATCTAAAGTAAAGAAAAAACATATTCAAATTCACAAGAAAACCAACTAAAATCCTCCATATAAGTTACTGGAAAGTAACTTTTTAAGGATCGCTTTATTTGACACTTGAGACGCGCAATAATCGTTTTCGTGCTGTCAAATAGACGTGATGGTAGGAATAGTCCATACAAAATGGTTTTGTGACGTCAACCAAAACAATCCTGTTTAAGGCCTGCTATAAAGGTGTCATGGTTGCATTAAACAATACAGTTCAGTTTAAGTGCTGCTATAAGAGATGACGGTAGGCCTGCTGAACACGAGTGTAATCTATGTATAATTAAAAATAATGTTGGCAGTCCAGCAAAAAAAAAGAAAAATTTCGTTTTAAAGTAAAATATAAGTAGCACAGGCGTCATAGTTTTTTTGAATAGATATCGTCATCAACATGGATGAACGTAGGTAAATATTTTAACGTTCTTCGCTTCGGAAAAAGAAATAAGTATTAATTATAGAAGTTTTAGGTTATCTGTATTGACATGTAATTATTTGTGTAAATATGAATAATTATCCTGGTCCTGCAAACAAAGTTATGAGTGAATATTTTATCGTAAGTTGGTGATCTTCGAAAAATTATTTCTTAGTATTAATATTGTATGAAACGACACCAAACAAAGGTTAGTATTGAATTGTAGGTCTGATTAGGTATTGTAGGCGTTCTACTTTTCTTTACATTCTGTTTCGTATTTGCTAGTTTTTCTCATAGATGGAGATTACGTCAGCTGTGGAAACCTTAGTTTCGCTCTGGATTTAAAGTAGCGCCCTCGCCTTTAAATATTACCTTATCCCCTTGTAGCACAATCTACTATTTTAGGTCTATGGTACCAAGTCTGTACTGTTATAAACGTCAAAAATGATTAGTTTCTTACATTAGATTCATTGTGCACGGCGAGCCGTAGTGGGCCATGTCAGTAGCATTGCTTGGATGGAAAACCACTTTGCGTCGCAGTAATGCGTCCCGCACCGCATTCGCGTAATCTAATTACCTTACTTCATATGATTGATATTTTGATTAGCTTTACCTTTTCCCTCTTGTGGATTGTGGCCTTCCAAAATATGCCCATTTCCTAAATGGGCGGCGAGCGATTTTGCCTTGAAGTGTGTCGAGTACAGGGGCATTTGCTAGGAATAATAGCTTGTTTTTTGTTGTTTGCATTTTATTTTATTAGACATTGTTATGGTTGGAGTAAATTACAACTTTACCCTCTTCCTTTCTAAATAGATTTTTTTTTTACTTTTTGTCTAGTCAAAAAGCCTTATTGATTCATGATTTAATAGTAAGTCTATCTCCGCATAAACGAATCCAATATTTGTTTTGAGCTCTTTAAAATTACCTATTGACTAGTAACATATACAATTATTTATTATAAACCTAGTATATTTTTCTTTATCATCATCATCATCATTTGAGCTCCGAGCGTTTTCCCGGTTGCATCCTCAGCGGTAACGTTTCAGAGCCCGGGGTCCGCTACTCCTACCTACGGGGGTACCTACTCGTAACCTAAGGTGATTTGACGAGGTTACTGGTTTTTACTGGTCTGACCCCCGCAACGCAAAGGGTAGACCAGAACCAATCCTTGGATAGGTTTGATGAGCAAACGATTGATGGCGGCGTTCGGGTCCCACAAAAAAGACATGAAAGATGATTCTGTGTTTCGGAAGGCACGTATAAATATACGTGCCTTCCGAAACACGGAATCATCTTTCCTTTCAGATAATCAGGTGATTTAAGCCTGCAATATCCTAACCAGACTGAAAACAACTTTCACAAAGCATGCTTTCCAGTGGGATTCGAACCCACAACCCCCGGATCACAATTCGAACGCCTTGACCACTGGACCACGGAGGCATTTTCTTCGTTTAATATGTTGTTATTAATACTTGACCAAAATATACCTTAGTTTGTATTACATTGCATTGTGCTATATGCCGCCTAAGGAATTTTCGTACAGACTAGTAACATACACATACAAATTAAAAAAAAACCAGTTTGTTTATTTTTGTCATAAAATACGATTAATAAAAAAAATCTAAATTAAAGTCCAGCATTCAATTAAACTTAACATCTTATATTAAATTAAATTTACAATCAGCGGATTTTCTAACAAAGTAATGTCCAGGTACTTACATCAAAACAGATATGTAGGTATTATTGACTTTCATCTTGTTAAAAATTTCCTCTTCACCAACTTTATCAGTCGCGTTGCACGAGTATAATTGTACATTAAGTTGCTAATTTTTACTTTTAATTAACTACATTAACGTCGATGAAAGTAAACTTTAAAGATAATAATTTAAAAATAAAAAATAAAGAGTCAGTAAAAGAATTGTGAGATTGTGATGTCAAGTGCACAAGCCTATAATTTGCAGCCGACCGGCTGTGTGGTCGCTGCAAGAAAATATGATGTGTTACATGTGATTTTCTCTACTCGATCCATCATTAAATAATTAGGGACAAGAGCGAATTTCGAAGTTATTTCGTGGGAAACAATTACAGAAATTAATATGAATTATTTATCTTTCCGGAGCCGAAATGGATGGAGCTCGCGGTCGTGCGCCAGTGCGCGCCCGCCGGTCGAAGACCATTTCTATTCCCATTACGTGTACCTTGCGTCTTTGTCATTAATCAGTTAAGACCAATAAACATTTATTAAATCATACAAATACTTAATTGCACACTAATAACTCACATTATCAATAATAAATAATAGTGTAAAAGATGGCCAATACATATGTGTCGGTCAATTTAAACACTAAAAATTTGTACTATTTACTTAAAAAATATGACATGGGCCACTTAAATGAACACTTAAAGCATTTCTACTGAAAAACATTATAATTAAAGAAGTCGAAATCGAGACAAGACAAATCCGTGGTGACGAAAACCATCTGGCATCTAACTTGTTCCCTCATGTTGTTAGTTTATTTATAATAATTTATTTGCTTATTTACACTTTCTATAAACATTATTAGTTATTTATTAAAATAAACATTAAACATAGGTAATTATCTCTTTAATAAAGACCCGATACTTAGGTTCTGTTGCGCAAAGGTGGCGACCCGGCGACCCGGCGACCCGGCGACCCTGGCGATATCATCGAAGTCATCGAATGTCGTCAGCCACGACAAAAGTTATTTTTAATGATCACTCGTCTAGATTATGTCACTGTCACCGAGTCTATTTGTGACGGCGATACTAGTTGACTGGTTGACAATTTGTGATTGATCAATGATTGCGAACATGATTTCTGATAAGAAGATGATTAGGTACTGTATTTGTTGGTCGCTTTATCGAGGTATTTCACTTGTCGAAGCATATAACGATATAATACAGACTTGGAGAAATCAAAGTCCATATTATTTTGTCGATAGATGTAACCAAATTTTTTTGGTCGGAGTAGGTATAATATAAAACAGTCATTATATTTGTTTTTGGGTAACATATGCCAATAATTCTCATCACAGAAAACAATAAATATTAATTTATTCGCTTACATTTGTTACCTGTTTACCCGGCCAGTAGTATTCAGCAGTAAGCTATAACATCCATTATCATAAAAAGTTCTTAATGCACAAGTTGCCAAGGTTTTGTGGGATAGAGTCAGTGAAACGACGTCCATAAGCCATAAGGCACGCTCCACATACCAAGCACCGGCGATATGTAATCTATTCAGAGTACGCCCTAAGAAATAGCTGTGATTCAATGGCTATTGAAGATATATCTGGGCTGGCCTCCTTACGAGTTGATCATTATGTCGCTTTGAAACAGACACTAAGGTTTACCGACTACAGCATTCACGTGAATTATGATGTTGATTTCATAAGTATATTTTGCTAGCTAAGCCTGGGCTCACGTTATCTTTTTAGATGCTCATTGACGAAGTTTAGATTGTTCAATATATATCAGGCAATGTAATGAAAATAGTGTCCGAAATTCAGGCCAGTTTAAGTTTGGCCTAAGACTGACTCAACTGAACAACAAAAATCCATGTACCTAAATAATTACCGAATCTGCTCACAACAATTACACGAATCTGTTGGACTGCTGGATATCCAGACAGACTTACGATACGAACGAAATTTTGCTCAAGCTGAAACAGAGGGTTATCTCGGTCAATAAAGAAACGATCTTTTTATTCATCGATTAGCTCATGATAAAACTTTATCACAAATTCAATCAATTTTAAGGCGACGAAAAGGGTTTCATATATCTTTCTGAAGGAAAGTTAAATAAGAAAATAAAAACATCTAATAATGTTAAGACCGTTTTAATTACCTCCAATATTTCGGCATCCATGCACATTGAATCATATGAATGGGCAGAAATGGTCCTAAACATTAGGACATCGACACAAATAGATCGGCCTGTAGTCATTGTGCGGCGCGGCTGGCTGCTCCATCAAATAGGGCTGCCAGAATATATGACTTAGTACGGATAGCATTTCAAAAATTTTAAAATACTTGGAGTAATTAATAGTACATTGTACATTGTATAGCATCTAGGTACAGCATAATAATATAAAAAAATATGTTAAAATATTATTCATTTTTTAAATAGTGTATTAATTGGACGAATTTATTAAAATTTTAAAGCTTGATAGATAGATGTTGATGGAATAGGTTGCAAAATACTTATGTATTTAAAATAAAAGCGCTACTAGCCCATAGTTACTAGCGACATTCTAGCCCTTGTATAACAATGATTATTTATTGTGCAAATCTACACACTATTTTTAAATGTCCTGCACTGACGTAGGCAGCCCTATCCGTGACAAACTCGCGAGATATCGCGAGTAGACAATAACCACAAATTACTGCCCTTGGGCGGCGGCAGAGCACGAGTGCGGCTGATCGCTAACAATACCCTCGCTTGCGTGGGCCCGGCTCTTACCCTCACGGGAGGATAGTGGACATTTACCACTTTCACTTGATTTACTATCTCACCTGAATCCATTGCTTGATTGACTGACGCTTGGCTGATTGTATGACTTTTTCAAGCGGATATGTGTACTAGTAACTACTTATATAATTAACATTATTTCCTTTTTGTGTGCGTGCTAAATAGTTTTTGTAGTCATAACATTTACTTTTAAGGCAATTACCTCGAATACAAAGCTCAATTACATTTATTTCTTATAATTGAATTTAATTTGTTATTTTGTGGCTAATGAAGTTATTAAGTTAATGCTAGGTATATATAACTAATTCATACACGTTAAAAATTGAAAGATAGATGCATGGAGCTGTTTATAACATATCAGAACACGATACTGAGAATAAATTTTCATAACAGCGAATTTGCATAATGCTCAGATTCTTTTGCATTGAATGAGAGAACAAATTAGTTTTTAAAAAAACAACTATTTCGTGTGTCTCATATTTATATTTTCTCAAAAATTATTAAAAAGCTTACTTAACTTCAAAGAAGGTCGATTAAGGCACTTTAGCCATTAGACGGGTCAGTAAACTTAGAACTTTTTACATATTTTTGGTATGTATATTATTGTATATATAGAGATAGGTACATCTGGTATTTAAAGGCAAAAAAAAAACACGTGCTTCTCAAATCCCTTGGGCCGGAAGCATCCACCAATATTTATCTATCTAATTTACGTATCTATCTAATATTACGTTATGGGAACAAATCTTTGAAATGAGAATGAGGACTTAGCTGCTGGAGACTTCGCCAGATTTTTTGGATTGCAATAGGTAGCATTTGAACTGAAATTTCGTTTATAGGTCAATCTTTTACTAACCCGTGTTTTGTAGACACCTATATACCGAGATCACATTAGATTTTATGAACAACTGTTTGTCTTGATGGGTAATGTAATGCCAGATACGGTGTTTTCATGAAAATATAAACTAACATAAGGATGTGTTGTTGTTTATTAAATTAGTTGTCAAAATTGTATTTATGTCAAATCTTACTTTTTATCCTATTATAAATATTGTTTGGGATCATTGAGCTTGATTTCATTGATATTTTCGGGTAAACAAATTAACAATGACTTTATCACAGTCGAAGATACGACCATCTCATATCTTTACATGTACGTGTTAATGTAAGGCACTGCTTTCAAATTTCCCTAGGCGCCCCTTATCTTATCTATCTACGTATAGTTTATTGTCCCCAGAGAGATTTTCCTCTTGTAACTTTGTAGATATACATATGTACCTACTACGGCTATATCGAAGCGTGTGATAATGTTTCCATAGATTCGTCAAAGCGTGCTTTGCAGACATCCATAAGTTACAATACACGGGGATCATTTACTAATTAATAGATCGTATTTTAATAAAGTTATTTAAGTACTTACGTCAGGTTTTGTGCTTATATCCTAACTAATATTATAAATGCGAAAGTGAGTTTGTATATTTATTTGTTTGTTACCACTTCACGCTTCAACCACTGAATCTATTTAGATGTTTGGCATGGATATAGTTTGAGACCCAGGGAAGGACATAGGATTTTTATCCCAAAATTCCCACAGGGGCGAAGCCCACATACACAGCTAGTATTTAATATTTCGACGAATTTGACAACTTATAACATTATATTGATATTGTTAAAAAATAATTCATAGCGAACTTAAGCTAGCGAAAATTAAGTTTTTCAAAGCTAACAGCCAATCGAATAGAATAAGCCAATTAGTCAACTTCTTGGAATTTTAAAACAAACTTTAGATTTCGATTTAATCTTTAATTAAAATTTTAGCTCTATCATACGAATTCAGATCTAATTATTTGCAAGTTCTATGTGCAAGTTTTGGCAAGGTGAGCCAACCTGTATTGGCACAAGGCTAAACTACAATTTGTTACGACACGGGTGCAAAAGCATACGCCCTTGAGCCGTCAACAATATTTTTACCACCCTTGTATCTTTTGTTCTTATTTTCCTGTTGTTTCGCGTTGAAATTTGAGAATTTGAGAACCATTGTCGAGAATTTTCTCATTTTTTTTACAATTGGGTCAAGGGACAAATTAGGAAATTGTTTGGGTCTTTGTACTAATTAGTAATAATTGTAGCTTTTATGCTGCTGAACCTCGCAATTAACTATGTACGATATCTTTAGATTTTTTTTTCTTTATACGTGACACCATTAGATAATTAATTTTGTTTTATATCAACCAAAGAAAAGGCTTTGTTTCTAATTCATATATTGCTTCATTAT
Source organism: Acrobasis suavella (assembly GCA_943193695.1). NCBI lineage: Eukaryota > Metazoa > Arthropoda > Insecta > Lepidoptera > Pyralidae > Acrobasis > Acrobasis suavella. The sequence continues at coordinate 15,278,853 of OW971929.1, forward strand.
TTTTTAGATGTAAAGCTCTGATAACATTTTTCTATAGATTTAAATATTACCACAAAATGTAAAATCAATCTCATCTACTTTCATAAATAACGGACTCTACTTCATATTATATTCTCATATTGGGCAAAATAGTAAAGCCTCAGTTAATAAACAAATGGGCAATATAAACCAACGCACTGTCTCGCAGTCCCCGGGGAGCAGCGGCAGCCATTGACCCACTTGTGTGTTTGTTCCAGGTGTCTGGCGCGGTGCAGCTTTCAGACCCCGCCAACACTGCGCAGCTGCTGGAGCACTTGCAAAATGCTGTGAGTTTTGGTTTTATTCACATTTTTATTGCCCACATTATTTAATAACATCGTCCTAGAATATGATGGCTATTCTGCAGTGTACGTGTACCTATATAGCGTTAAAATAGGGGAGAAGAGGTATATGTATTTATTATTGTTGTAAAGTTAATGAAGTATTTAAGGCTCTGTTTAATCTATTATTTCAAATTGTAAAAACAGAAATGTGTGGAGAGAAATAAAAAAATATAATTTATTTATATAAAAGAAAGATAGTTTATGTAGGCATACTCATAAAGTTTCTAATTCACTTAGACATTCGTCTGCACTCTGTACTATAATAGTACTAACTAGAGTAGCTACCTAGAGGATTGTAATTAATTGAAAAGATTTAAAAAGTCAGAAGTCGGGCTATACAATAAAGATATATCGTGAAACAATTCTCTTTCAAGAGAAATAAAGACTTGTAAAAATTTTACATAATCACATTATGCAAAGCGGTAACCAATCCCGTGTCTTATATTACGCGATAATTGCGGGAAACATGCGGCATAAATGAATTTACCATAATTATTTTCGAACCACCTTCAATGGGTCTGATCATTAACTTTCGCATATTTGGCTCTCAAAAGACCCTCGCGGGACGAGCCGCCATGCGGCTGATGGGAGATGGGAGGGCTGTTGGCAGCTGGAAATTGCTGATATTACCTCCCATTACCATTATGGGGGCACAAGAAAGTGGCACGACGGCGGTTCAGAGCGTGGCGCACGACGTCATCATCTTCATTTTCACACCATTTGCCAAATTCTCTGTACCACGTAATGATACATTCTGTGGTAACGAACAGATTTCACAACTAGCTAATGGTTTAATGTACTAACTGTTCTGCCATGTAAATTGTGTAATTTACCATGGCGTGATTGACATATTATCATTAGTTACGTGAAATATGACTAATGTTTATTTGTATTGCCGGAGGACATATTAGAAATAAAGGATTATTTCACATCTTCTTGGGTGTAATGTGCCCATCCCGATAGACTGCTTGAGAATTAAACTAAAGATATGAAGGTATACTAATAAATTTATATTAGTAACATATAAGGGGGAAAAATGGAAAACAGAATTGACGTGTGCAAGGAAATAAATTGTCAACTTTTCACAACCAATATTGGGGACTATAAATAAAAGAATAAAGATTCTAGTGTAAGATGCAGATTTGGGTATTGATGAGGGCGATTGATAACAAAATACTTAAAGTTATTTTCCAGAACAGCTAGAACGTCGTAAAGTATTATTAAAATGAGAAGTCAGCAGACTCGTAAGGATTTAGAAAGCGCTAAGCGCTGTACAAACATGGACGGGTTCACGCCAGCGCTACATTCCTAACACAGTATTCCCTTCCTGTTTGGTTTCTGACCAAACAGTCAAATCGTTTGAAAGGACGTGCGTGAGATACTTTAAGGGAACAAAAATATTTTACACTACGCTATTGCGTAGGAGGGACTGTGGGAATTATATTTATGTACGAGTCCATTCAGAAATAACTAAGTAACAAAAATTAAGCATACAAAACATTTATAACTTACATATAATTATATAACGTATTTTTGCTCTCGTGAAATTATTATCTCTTCCATTTAATATTGAAAATGCTTGCTTGTAACAGCGTACTTTTAATTTGAAATTTGTCATAGCCAAGACATATCTGCCTAAAACAAAGCCCATTTTTTTGTTTTATGCAGCAGTGTATTCTTTACTTTAAATTATCTTGTAGGTTTACAGCAGATAAGTTAATAACTCTTGAGCTCGGCTATGTTGTACTAGTAAGTACGTGACTAGAATCTGCGACGTTAATCGGGTGTATCCGCTTATATTCACTTACCATAATCGCATCATACTTGTATCTCCCTTGATCTCGAGTATAGTGACATCAGGAAACCTTGACCGTCAACCTTAATCACGCCATATTGCGGCGATTAATAAGCGGCTTTTAATTTACAACAACATTATGTTAAAAGACATTCCATTAGGTTAATTTAAATGTCTTCAGTTTAACAAGTTTACTAAAACAAAATAGTAACTAGATACATAGAAGTAAGTGGTACTCTACGATATTTTGTACAAAAACTGCTAGAACATTTAATTCAGATCTTTATGTAATTTCGTCATAATTACTATTAAATCCTTAAAAAACAGCAAATTACTTTTACATCCCGAAATTATAAAGATATTTGTTTTCGTATTTATATACAAAACAGCCGTAACATTTGTGAACAACTTGCAAAAGAGGGTACGAGAGGATGAATTATTCAAATTCAGTTATGAGGGCTGAGATTGAGACAACCCCGGCAGAGCGTGGGACTGCAGCGCCTACATACATTATGTCAATTAACGAGTCCGAGTCAACATTTTCACCGGGATAATTCGCGTCCTTAATAATGCAGTAATAGAGGCACGCATTAATACAAAGTTTAGAATTATTTAATAACATATAGCTTACATAATAACAAGGATAAGAATCACTCAGTTTTAGGTAGAGACAAGGGCATAGCAAGGTTGGCTACGCCCTTAGGTATAGAGACTATAGGGGGCCTCCATTGGCTAAGGGTTTATGAACATTTTCTGATTTTCGTCTGTACATAATGTACAATCCAACAAATAAAAAGAAGGAACTCTCTGAGTTGGTATTTACGTCTTACGAAGAATGGTAAGGTAAGGATAAATTGGATAGACAAGAATTTAGAGTCTTTTCGGGATGTAAAACAATTTTCTTATAAAATATATGTATACTAAATTCTCGTTAGTTAGTCAAAAAGATATACAAAATATGAAAAAGGTTTGATTTATTACTCTTTGAATAGATTGAACTTTATTTGACTTGAGTTCTCAATAACTGTCGGTTGTTTACGATTATGAAATATTTCATTTTAATTTCAGTTAGCTTCAGTTATTGTCCCGTTGAATTATAAGTATGATAAACTGCCCTTGAATAATCAATGATATAAATTTCAATCATTATTCATTAGATTTCCATTGAAAATTTGTATTAGCGATTTCTTGCTAGTTTTTTTTATTGCCATTATTTACTTGACTTTGGTGATTCTTATTTGTTTGCGCTGTTTAAATTTAATAACATACCTACCTACGTATATAATTACTAAATATACATATGTCTTACTAGTAAACAAACTGAAATTACATAAAAATGTGTATGCAGCACCTAAAAATAGTACGGTAATTGATTTGTCACAATAGATCGGACAAACTCATTTTGGCATTAGTGCAACTCGTTATAGTTCATCAGTTTTAATCAGTAAGGTCGTCTAATAAGTTTTAATTGAAGGGTGTTGGTTATAGCATGCATTGTAAACCTATTCAGACAATTATTGGTGTCGGGAAGTGTAATCTAAACGTATTCGCGGCACGTGCTAGCGCGGCCATGGCTGGTCTGATTGACATCGTGTCGGAGTTGCTGCAACTCCTCCACCGGTTTTAGAACATTGTTTATGGTTACTGCGGATGCTTTATTTTCATAGTCTACAGCAACGGCTTATGCAGTTCATTCGTAGGATCAAGTCGTGCATCGTTCATTATAAGCATTTCTAGAGAAGCTATGTCTATCTAATGATAATAATAAATAGATATATATATACATTACACATAGTTCGAAGATGTGATTGTAACTATCATCGATATTATCATAGTTTTGATATAAAAACTGATAACGCCAAGTGTACATTTTACTCAGACTGCGAAAGTTATGGACGTAACTTTACGATTAGTTTTCTCTGAAATTCAGGCGTTTATCATAGTAGAGTAATGACCTATTGGTAAAAGGGCTTAATGGATGTTGATTATGATGAATGGATAGTGTCGTGGGGAGGCTCGACTGCAGTGTTGCGGCAGAGTTGCGGAGGCGAGGCGTTTGTTGTCGTCTGTCCGCGGCTGGCGGCCGGAGGTGCCCAGTGCGCGCCGTGCCTGCGCCCAGGTCGCACACCGCCTCCGCCCACACGGAATGCGCGATCACCGACACGGCCGGCACCGTCACGTGTGAACTGTAAACTCATACACAACTTAGTTCACGCGATGCAGCCTGTTTACGCGGTTTTTATGAAAACCGCGTCTAACTAGCCTCCAGTGATATGTGATCATAACCATTCTCTTTGCTCCAAAGAAAATGAGTTAGCAGTGAAAATGTTCAAACTGATAAATAAGTAATGAGGTGCTTTACCGTTTGAGCTGCGAGAGACAACATCCGCGCGCCGCCGCCGGCATCCACGGCGCTGAGATGAAGTTGTTCAAGAGGAGGCTGTCGCTCAGCCGTGATAAACAGAAACGGGTTTCTCAAACAGAGGATCCCTTTGAGCACGAGGTAGGTGCTTGCTTTACTCGGCCTACACCTCTTTCTAAACACCACTCTTTGCTATGCCGACCTTGTTCAGTGCAATGTTTGCATGTAATTGTCGGACCGACTCGCTGCATGATAGAGTCGTAAAGCTGTTATTTATTATCGTTATCTTTTATCGAATAGCTTGTCACGTTGATTGCTATTCAACTTGAGTGAGATTATTTAATTGTGTCTTACATGGCACGATTTATAATTCAATTCCCGTCTGAAATCGATAACAGTAGTGAGCGAGGCGGAAATTTATATGTTCGCTCTATATTTCTTTTGAAGTGATAAGCAGGCGCAACTACGTTAGCAAAGTAAATTGGAAGGCAAGGTTATCTTATCAGCAGAGGCCGCGGCAGCGCTATGCCGCACAAACACGACTCTACGATTTAATTCTGCGAATCAAAATGTACGGCTTCCGAGCTCTGGCATCTGGTCTCATACGTAGTAGTAGCCATACGCATTAGTTTACATTAGCTTTTAATTTATGTTTAGCCAAATCATACGAGAGAGGTTATAAATCATTTTGCGTCAGCCATCGACACTGCGTTGACGCCATTATATCACAAGCAATATTTTATAAAGTAAACGAGGCGTCGGGGATATTGACTACCAGTCTTTCCGACGTCCATCAATGTCTATCTACTTACGTCTGACATTCTTCATCGTGGCTTAATTCATTGTATACATATTCTATGCCCAGCTAGAATAAACACGTAATTGACTACAAGAACCTTTGAAGTGGACCTACACTTGTACATATTTAATAGGTAGGTATCTACTTATATGTCTACTGGTCGATGTAAGATGTTTACTCAAATGTTTAAATCCGTACGTCAATGCCACACATAAAACGGAACGCTGCCTGTAACTACATAGATTTGAGGTTAGATAGTTACTGGTCTATTCAAATGAAAGAAATGCCAATAGGACAAGCTTTGTACGTAACGTGACTATTTTCAATGTAAATAACCGGGCTTAAGATGACATAGAAGGATAAAGCAGCCGGTGCCACGGGCGAGAGTAGCGCTCTGTCCGGTGGTGCAAAATGCGGAGACTTTAGAGGTTACAATTATGCGATAGTCTAGTGGTTTTTGGTCTGGGTTTCCAAGGCCTAGAAGTATCTCATCCTACCTGATTTAAGAAATCTTTTATCGACAACCATTTCATTACTTAAGTTTGTTGTTAAGTATTGCTTCTCTGTACTTTCGCTACATTGCACTATAAGGTCGGACAGGCAGACGACACACGGGCCGGGCTAGGCGGCCCTCTCCATGTAATCTCGCTAAGGCTCAATTTACATTGCGGAAGAATTGAAGCGAAGCGGCGGCGATTCGCGACGAGTCGCGCCGAGACACGCCGGTTCGCACGCGAGAATCCGCCGCTTGACGCGACGACTTTTTGAGCTCAAATAGTTCAAATATTATACGATTGACATCAAATTCATTATGCTATGTACAATTTCGTTCAAAAAAGTCGCTTTGTCTCGATTACGCCACAGTGTAAATTGAGCCTAATGCGTGGTGACCGATCGTCCTTGGCTCTCGTTTGTTTCTGGCAGATAGCGATGGCCTTCAATATTACGATAGTGTTTGATATTGGATTTTCTGATAATTTTCAATAATATAACCAATATGTGCAATACCTAGGCATTCCACGACATGTTTCAGATTAGTGCTTGCAAAGTACACATAAATTATCCTGTTGAAGTATTACACGATAGGTATCTAAAAATGAATGATAAAACCCCTTTTTAGCATTTTCCTTTACAAATAAATGTTTAGGTATTTCAAACATCATAATTACAATGCCATAGAATAAAGTAATAATAAGGCATCAAGGAAAATTTAACAAAATGATCAATACTTATTTCTTTCGAATTACGTACTTATGATATTGAACATACTTTTGCATCCAGTTTCAAGTGGCACCTATGAAACCTAAGGTTTAAACGCATTTATTTTTTTATTGTCGTGAACAATTAATATATGTTTTGTTGTTCACGTCATTAAAACCTATTACTTTTAGTATTTTTAGGCATTTATTCTCACCAGTCATAAACGCTAAGTAGATTTACAATCTTTGAAAAAGCATAAGAAGATATTAAGTCGAAGTCAAACAAACTATTTTTATGTAAGCAGGTATTCTGTTACGAGTACATCGTAGTCTGATTCAAATTAGCCTTTTATTGGGCATTGGGCTTGAAATACCGGTATTTTGGGAACCGGTACCAGTACCGGTACCTATGTGCGGTACCAGTGTCAGACATATTACCTATCTGTACCGGTATTATTTTTACGTCAGTATCGGTACTATACGTACAGCACGTGCACGTACCTTAATTAGGTAGGTACCTGTACCTTTAAGGAGTACCGGTGTCCATTTTGAACAGGTACTCATGTATCGAAATGAAAAGAACCTCTAAATACCGGTACAGAACCTGTACTTTTGTTACCGGTTTCAAGCCTTGATATATTTAATATTATGTAGGTCCCATTTTAATAATTATAACTTTTTTTTACTGCTACCGATCCTACAGTAAATACAATAATGGGGTTATTCTGTACGAGTACATCTGGATCGCCCAATATAAATAACTATTACCCTATGATCATAAATTAAAAACAAAAGCTAAGCAATTGATTTGATCATATACCTATACTTCATATTCAAAGTTTATGTATCTATCCATGTCTTTGCAAAACTATGTACTACACTTACGAAAATCAAAGCAGCATTGCTTTCAACCTTACAAATGTTTCGATTTCTCTACGAAAGAAAGCAAGCAAACCGACTTATAGTCCACTTACATGCATTCCAATTTGACTGGTTCGAATGCGATTTGATGAGTTGCTTGTTCTGTAATTTCTAAATTTATTATAATGTATTATATAATTATATAATGTATTTACACAAGCCGTGCTTGTCTATCGTTCGAGAAATGATCTGGCACCGAGCCAATGCATAGACATTTATTTCTATAATTTCTCTAGACACGTGGCATGTTTACGGAAGTTAATGTGATGGAATTCTGTAATGCATTAAAATTTACTGAGCTTTAGTTCATTAAATCACATAATTATTTCACACCTCTCTTTGTTTATTTTTCCTGAAGGTAACAATTTTATTTATGTGTCAAATACTTCTCCTGTGTTTTTTAATAAGAAATATCAGTTGTGAAAATGGAAGTTGCAGCCACGCTCGGCGTCCGGATCGTGTAACAAATTTAATTTTCCGCCGTAATGACATGGTTGTGGATTGGAAGGCTCGTGCGTGCAGACATCTTCTACTTAGACCGGTTGGATCTGCTGGGAGGCCTAACTTGGTATATCTATTGGGACTAGCTCTTTTATACGACCTCCGTGGCGTAGTGGTCACCATGCTAGTCCGCCGCCCAGAGGTCCCGGGTTCGATCCCCGGTCAGGGCAAGTTGGAAAATGGCCTTTTTCAAATTGTCCTGGGTCTTGGATGTTTATGTATATATGTATTAGTTATAAAATATAGTATCGTTGAGTTAGTATCCCATAACACAAGTCTCGAAGTTACTTTGGGGCTAGCTCAATCAGTGTTATTTGTCCCTATATATTTATTATATACACTTTATTTATTCATATTTTCTTAGATTAGGGTTTTATAATATATCTATAAAAAGTAAAATATAAAATATTCTACAAAAAATACACATATTATAAAAAACCTAATCTAGGTGCCCACTGGCAGCGGGGCAAGGCCCAAGCTACCGGCGGTTAGGGCCGCAGAGAGAGAAACCTCCTGACAATGCGTGCCGTGTCCAGGAGTACTGCCTTCTGTATCTGACCCTTGATCCAGCTATCTAGCGAGAGAGTCTTGAGGTGTTGATCAAGACTCTTCGCTATAAGACCGTTCGCCGATACGACTATCGGGACAATGATCGTTGAATCCACATTCCACATGGCAGTCACCTCGTGGGCCAAGTCAAGGTACTTACTAAGCTTGTCCTTCTCGGCCTTCACGAGGTTCTCGTCATGCGGGATGGTGATGTCCACAAGCACTGTCTGGCGCATCAATCGATCTGTCAGCACAATATCAGGCTTATTGGCGACAATAGTCCTATCCGTGATGACAGATCGATCCCAATAGAGCGTGGCACGACCATTATCGAGAACCGGCATCGGTGTGTACTTATAGTACGGTACCTCAGATTGTACAAGTCCGTATCGAAGAGCAAGCTGCTGGTGAATAATTCTGGCTACGAGGTTATGTCTGTGCAAGTACTCACCGTTAGCCAGATGAGAACAACCAGAGATTATATGCCTGATAGACTCTCCGGGACGTCGACATGCTCGACAGACGTCAACCGTACCGTCCCTCAGGATATATCTCCGATAGTTGTTCGTCATCATGACTTCGTCTGCAATTGCACAGACAAAACCTTCAGTTTCCCCAAAGAGGTCACCGAAACGTAGCCAGTTCACCGATGCAAGTTGATCCACATCGGGCCCTGTTAAGGCTCGATAGAACCGCCCGTGGAGCTCCTTGCTCTTCCATACGTTCATGCGATCCTCGGTACTTAACACCGTTGGTTTGCGCCAGTTCTCATTTGCTAAGGAGAGCGACGTGAGGCCCTTGTCTACTGCCACAACATCACGATGCAAGCCACACTCACTGTTAAGGAAGTACTCCCTAAGGCTGCACACCTCGCAGTTGTGGAGAGTCTTGGCATTTAAGAAGCCTCGACCTCCACGCTTCCGCGGGATGTACAGTCTCATAACAGATGAGCGTGGGTGTAGCATACGAAATGTTGTGAGCAGTAGGCGGATCCTTCTATCCAAAGCATCCAGCTCAGTCTGAGTCCACCTTAGTATGCCAAAGGAGTATATGAGTAGGGGCGATGCGTTGTTGGCGAGGCGTTGAAGGCACGCGTCTTATTTCCTCCCGACAAAAGACTTTTAAGTACTTTTGTCAGTCGGCTAAAGAAGCGTTCCTTCACCGCCTGTTTTATGTCCCCATCCATAATACCCAATGACTGTGACATACCAAGGTATTTGTAGGTTTCCGACTCCGAGAGAGTCTTGATCGTTATTGTCTCAGAAAGCTGTAAATTTGTAGAATTTACAACCTTCCCCCGCTGTACATGCATAACCGCACACTTATATACACCAAACTCCATCTTGATGGCACTACTAAAAACTTCTGTAATTTTTAGTAGTTTCACCAAGTCAGCTCGTTTTTGTGTAAATAGCTTTAGGTCATCCATGTACAGTAGGTGAGAAATAACTTCACCTATTCTTCTGAGCCGGTAGCCCAGTCCTGAGTCCTTTAGCAAAGAGCTAAGAGGATTCAGGGCTATAAAAAACCATAACGGACTCAAACTGTCACTCTGGAAGATGCCTCGCTCAATCCTTATATAGTCTGACGGATCTGAGGGATTATCTCCACTTCCCGGTTGACAAAGGACTGTGATCCACTGCCTCATACAAGTGCTCAGAAAGGATCTTAAAGTTGTATCAACTTTGTACAACTCCAATATCCTTTGCAGCCATGAATGAGGCACTGAATCATAGGCCTTCTTATAATCAATCCAAGCAATAGAAAGAGCCACCTTATTCCGTCGAACTTGTTGGCTTATAGTCATGTCGATGAGGAGGAGCTCTTTAGTACCACGGGACCCAACCCTACATCCATTTTGAGTTGGGGCCAAAATTTTATTGGCAACAATGTGCCTATTAATTTATGTTCCCAAAATGGATGTAAGGAGCTTGTATAATGTCGGCAAGCACGTGATAGGTCTGTAGTTTTTCGGATCCGTGGTACTACCTGACTTATAGAGCAGAAAGGTGATACCCGTTGTAAGGAAAGTGGGAAGTGAAGCTAGCTCTAGGGCGTGTTGAAATTGCTCCGCCAAGCGTTCGTGTGAGTTTCGAAACCATTTTATCCAAAAGTTGTGCAATCCATCCGGCCCAGGAGATTTCCAGTTATGTGCCGTACGAATTGCACAACTTACGTCATCGGGGCTGATAGTGACAGCCCCCATGGCTTCGATATCCTCACACTCACGCCCGACGACACTAATCCAATCGCTCCCGTGTGTTCAACCGGCACCGACCAGATGCTACGCCAGAAATTAATCATAGCAGAAGAATCCGGTGGCTGCCCGTCGAACACACGTTGATCAGTTCCCTCCCATTTTCGGTATACCTTTTTTTGGTCACTTTGGAAGAGGCGATTCTGCTGGAGTCGATCCACACGCTCCCTGTAACGACGAATACAACCCGCCCACGCAAAGACTTTCTGCTTCAAAAAGTCAATGCGCTCCGTGACACAAGACAAATAATCACGGGGTCTGATTCCAGTCCCCGCAAATGCTTGATTCACGAAGCGCATGACTCGGGGGTGGTTGTTGCCCCCTCTGAAGCAGATTAGCTTTGCAATGAGAGTCCTGAATGTGTTGATACGTCGCTCAATTCGCATTTGCCATGCGGGGACACCACCGGCGGCCCGAGATGCACGGTCAACTTCAGGGAACTTAACACGTGCAACCCGACACGCCGCGATGGCCCCGCAGTACAAAATTGAGTGAGTATCAACAAGATCTTCGCTAGTCTCTAAGTACGAGACTAGCAAGTCATCCAGGGCTCCCATTAACGCCAGATTACGTCTATTCGTAGGCAGGCGCGGTAATCGCGGTCTAAGGTTAGATGTGGATCGATACAGTGTAATCGCTTCATCCAAAGTCCTCCTCAATTGCTCATGGGCCTGGGTACTTACGCTAATGTTCGCACAGTCAGCTCCGTCGTCACTGGGATCATTCCGCAACAATGTTGTCGGCTGAGCTGATGGTGGTACCATAGCCGACGACAAGGCAGGTCGATCCCGGGACGTAGAGGGGACTGAGTGAGCAGGGCGTGACTCCAGGCGTAACCGATCAAGCACAGAGTCGTCCAGTCGTTTGGAACGCTGAATAACCCGTACTTGATCCGATAATCGTTGGGCAGAGACAGTGATAGATGGTTCAAGCGCCTGAAACAGAGACAGCATCCGACCACGATATGCAGTAATGTTAGTTTCTCCCTCTGTGGCCTCGTAATAGGCGCGCATGCAGTTTTAATTATTTGCTTGAGTCCATTGCATGCGACGCACTACACCACCGGTAGCGGGAGCCGAGTGCGGGGCAGATGGCCCCGCAGGCCCCAAGCGTGCCGGCAGCGGTGGTCGTCCCCGTCGCGCAGGTGGTCGCGGCGGCGGGGCCGACGGCCCGCGCTCGTAGTTGCTCGACTCGCTGGTGTCGGGCGCTGTTGCAAACTCGTTGCCCGACGAAGATGGCGAGGAGCAAGACGACGACACGGGTGGAGGTGTTGGGCGTGCGTTTGTCGTCTCCCCTAACCTTGCTTTCTGCCTTGTTATCATAATATGTTGTTATTTACTAAATACATATTCCACGTTTGACACACTGAAACGTCAAGATGGCTTTCACCCGTCCTTTAAGTTGTATTTTCATTATTTATCCGTGTTAGAAATTATTATTTATGTACGTAGTATATCCAGGAATATTAACATGTTAATTCTGATAAATTAAATGTAAAATATCTAAATAAAACAAACGTGGAAAAATATTATTATAAAATGACAGAAATATAAAGTGACAGCGGGGTTTTTTTTATATTATTATTATTATATGAAAAAGTAAATGACGTCTGCATTTTACTCGTTTGATTCGATACCACTAAAACCGCAAGCAAATGTGTCTCCGGCTACTATTTCAGAAGCGGCTACTTAGAAGGCGACCACTGCCGTTTAGTTATAGCCGCAGATAGTGGAGTAATGTGTGAAGACTCAACCACTTTCTTTATAAACTCTTTGAACTGGCTTATCGAGCTATGTGTTGAAAGTAGTGACGAAAATTGGAGTGCACTCGCCCACGCGCCTGCGCACTGCTCTTCGACACCTCCGCTATCACTGCATAGATGCGGCGAGGCGAGGTGTGTAGGTGGATGTTTATTATCTTATCTACCTGCTGGTTAATCCGTTGTGCTATTTTCACACAATGTAGAGTGGAGCATTAAGTCTAAGATAATACAGATGGCGCAGAAATAAATTTTAAGGTTTATGGCAAGCTCTTTGTAGCGTTAGGTATACCATCAATCATCCTCCTGCCTAGCGTTGTTCATTTCTATCGATAGGGACTGATTCCTTATCCAATCGCTTCCATTTTAGATACTTATTTGCCTGACTCCGTTCAAATACGTAAACGAGTAACATGACAAAATATGACAATTGACAGAACAGAATATAAGTTCTTTCCTGAGTCAAAAATAAATTATTTGGTACTGTTAAATAAAACATTTTCAATGTGGTTTTAGATTTATTGCAGGAAAACTGATTTCAAGACCGATATCAGACTACAAGAAACTAGGACGTCAATAGCCTGTATTTCATACATATCCCAAAGAAAATGTTTGTTTTGAAGTTAAGAAAAAGATCTGATTTGAGTGGTTGGAAAGTAGCGAAATCAATTTGACTCGTTTACGAAATAATAATAATTTGTAACAATATTTCGTTGAATGGATGATAAATAATAGTAATTTTGTTTACAATCTTACCACCTCTCGCCTCGGAAGTTATCGAAGCAATCATTATTCAATTTTACCCAATTTATCTAGATGAGATCTCGTACGTTGCCACATAAATTCGTTGCTCCGTTGAATTTAAATCAACGCCTTATATAAGAACATGTAATTACTTCGTTTTGCATATAAAGGCTTATACTAAGCTTATGTAAGAGCTAATATAGTGAAATTAGGGCAGATTATCTTACCCCTACCCTACCCTAAGTCCTGGATAATGAACAACTGTTTTTAAGAAAACTTAATATTTTTTTAAAGGCAAGAAATGTGAAATTATGAGAATTTTAAATTAAGGTTATTTATGATACAGATGTGAAAACATTGCCTTTCTATACATTATTACAGAAATATTGTTTAGTATCTTGAACTGAGAAAAAATCAAAACTTTAAACATGGGGAATTCTCGCATGCCCTGCAAATACCTATAGTATAGAAAGGTACAGGCTTGTATAATAAGTTTTCAGAGCATTATTAATTGATTACTACAGTAGCACCACTAAATAGAATCAGGGTCTAAACAAGGCCCGCACATCAACTGTGTCATTGGGTAACCTAGTACCAGTGCTACCTTTTCGGATAAGTTATAGCCGACATCCTGTTATAGAGTGCGGCCGTGTTACTAAGAAGTCTGGGAGAAGTATGGCACGTGGTTGGAATGTTACTCGGTATAGTTTGGAGACGAAATCGATTTAGGGGCGCAACGCGTTACTTATCTATTGTAACTTGGGTGCCATATTTTTAAAACGCCCATCATAAAATTTTCTTTCCTGTCTAAAAGAAAATATTATTTTAGGTCTGTTATATTATGTCTGATTTCAGGTTGCGTAATGGCAACTGATATAAATTTTACAATTGCAACGCAACATTTTATTGTTGGCTGTTACAATTTTTTTACCACATATAATTTATGTCAGTAAGTTATTATATGATACTTTATATATTATATGTATAAGTTATATATTATATATATTTGCTCGTAAGTAAGTAAGAGCAAAAGAAATCCTGGTCTGTGAGTCTACTTTTAACTGAAATTATTTAAAGCCAATCCATTGTCAAGCCTAAATAGATTGTCAGGTAAAAATTCCACGAGGCATTCCTACAAGACATTCCTATAACATACAAAGAGCAATCAGCGGATTGAGTTTCTTCTGTATGTATTTTTATTTTGTTGCTTTCAATGGGGAAAGTTAGTTAGGACAATGGAGTGACTTTACCCATTTATTGGTAGGTAATTTATGAATAGTCGTTAAACTTACAAGTACCTATCTTGAATTTTAAATGAGCTGAAAGTTTGCAAAAGACATGAGATGTCACGTTTACAGTTAGCGTTTCACGACATACTTTTCTCACTAATTAAATTTGCAATGCTATACGACGACGCAGACACTGACCTCTGCACTGACGAAACTTCATAGATTTCAGTATTCTACATGTACTTATATGAGTATTACACTACTTTAATTCGTATTGTTCTATTTCAATAGGCACATTGATGTTCTTATCTAAGGTCGAATTTGATTTCTATTACTAAATGGAGTTAGAAGCGATAATTGAAATGATTATTATTTTAGTAGATACATATTGTTTATGGGTGTGGGATTCACGTATCCCACTGTTGGGCTAAGGGCAAACCTATGTTAGGGGTATGTAAGGACATCCTATGTAAAAATTCATAAAGCTGTTTAGGCTACACGACTCGATCAAAATTTTCAATACACGCAAAAATCACATACACGCATTCAAAATGACATAGCCACCTCCAGGACATGCCAGATTAATAATTACACATACTCAAAGCATAACCTAACCTTCATAATAAAAACATAAGCTTCCTACAGCTGTTAGGTAAATATTTTTATTCCATTGTCAACAGGATCGCGCAAGATTTTCCGATACAAGTTGGCAGATCCACCGCAGTTGGACGCGCAATGGCGATCCGCTTCCGCTCTCGCTACCGCCCACGCGCTCCGTCAACGCTCCGCTGCTTGCCTCCGCCGCCACTGCGGCTGCACCCCAACACGCTGACCAAAATGGAATCTACGACACTATTACCGTAAGTACATTCTGATAAATTTATCTCAATAAAATGCAACTATCGAATGTTTCATCAGTCTTATGTTGGAATGTATTGACGTTCTAATAAAACTAATCTAAATCTGTTATTGATTACTAGTATACCTAAAGCGTGTTTATATCGGTGTTTGATTACTTACGATTTCTTTAATGTCTAGGTGTTATCAAAGAGTCGTTACTTAAACATATGGTAATACCAACATTCTACTTAAGTAAATAAACCCTTCACACAATTAATTGACCGAGCGAGCGAAGCGCCTCAGTTTCAAGAAACTTAGTTCGGCAGCATATGCTGTGAGGAGAGTCAGACGTTGTACTAACGTTGAAACTGCTAGGCAGTACACTTTAGTTATTTTCATAGCAAAATGTTGTATGGATTGCTCTTATGGGGTAAAGCGGCTAACATAAATACTATTCTTGTGCTACAAAAGAGAGCAATTCGGTCGTTTTACGGGCTAAAATTACGCGTTTCCTTTAGAGAGTTATTTAAATCTATAAATATTCTTACTGTGACATCTCAATTTATTTACGACAATCTCCTTTTTGTTAAACCAATACTAAATAGTTACAAGAAAAATAGTGATGTTCACATTTATAACACTCACGACAAAAATACGCCTAAATTCCGACTTGCTAAAACCAGAAAGTAACTCTTAGGTTTAGGTATAACATTATTTAACAAACGTCCTGAAACGGTCGTAAACCTACCCATGACAAAATTTAAAATACATGTTAAAAAAGTTTTATAGACTAATGCGTATTATACTATTAATGATTATTTAAAAGATAAAAAAAAAACGCGTGGACACTTCCTATTAATTTTCCATTACACTCCACACATAAAACATAAGAACTGTATTCTCTGTAACAATAATTAGCTTACTGTAAAACATGTTAATGCTCTACGACCAATAGGTGACCAACATATAACTAATATTTCCTCTTGACAAGGTCTGCGATATCGGGCTTTTCATGCTCACTAAAATGTCCAATCTGGTGGTGGCGTCGCTGGTCGGGTCGTTAGATTCCCTCTAATATGGTCGAGTTTATATAGACATTTAATGAAGAAAAAAGAAGGTTAAATTAATTAAAATTGGACTAATTACTAATATTAAGAGTAAATTGTTCTAAATTCAAACATCAAAATAGTGGGTAAAAGTGCATTTTATTCACTGTTTTCAGTGAATAAAATAAACTTTTGAGAGGGGGAATGGTATAAAAATTATTTTGTCCGGCTGTCCGGTTGTCAGTTTGGTGGTTTTTCCGGCCGTTCTCGCCTAAAGGTCGCATTTCCCAACCGATTCTTGTGAAATTTTGGGAGAAGGTTCGAAAATTATATAAAATTTTCATTCAAATTTCGAAATTTTTCAAAATGGCATAAATATGCGGGTTTTTAACTTTAAAAATATCATATTTCAGCAATTTGAGAAAAAAGTCAAAAATGTCATAAAACTTTTTTGTTACCCTTATTAAGACGCAACTTTTTTGTCTGAACAACTTTTTTATCCGATAAACTTCAACTTGGCTCTTAACCCTTCAGCCACCATGAATTATATGTCAAATTTCATTAACTGTCACCTAAGGAATTGCGAAAATTAAATGTTGACACTTGTGATACAAAAAAATAAATTAAAAACACCGCTGACGTAATATAATTGCATTTCATTATGTAGCCAATTTAGTAAAGTTTCTCTATGGTCAGACTTGTTCATACAAAAATTGTCTCTGAATTGCAAAATTATAAAAAAAGTGAGACGGGGGAACGCGGTCGGATCCGGCCGATTGGTGCTTGAAAGGTTAAACGTAGAAGAAGAAGAAGTTATGTCTAGACGTCAATTATTGGCAAAGCAGAACACATAGGTTTTTCAGGTAAACTCTTGAGTGATGAGATGAGATCCTTATATAGAGTCATGGCACTTAAATCGGTGAGCGTCATCATCACCTCATGACGAGACTCTCATTGTTGTGTATTCATAGTCAGCCCGGGACCAAACAGGTTTCAATGTCATTAGAAAATCATCATTAGCGCGAATGCGCAGCATTTGATAAAACTGCACCTTCTTGCAAGTAGGTATGTATAATGTTACACATAGAAAGCTATTTACATAGGGTCCTTTGCCCTAGCAAGGCTAGCATGACCGCGTCTCGCAGACTCGCTGGTTTTGTTCCGCTAATGCACCTTTGTGCAGCTTATAAACCGGGGTGACTGCCCGGACGAAGCCTATTGTCACTGAACCTTGCTTCTATGCATTATTGGCATACTTATTTGCTATTTTTGTTTGTTCATAATTAAGAAACAAGATTTTTCACTCTTGCTATATATTTGATATTATTTTGATTTTGCTCTACCAAACTTATATTATAGTCGCACTGTTTTTCATGTTTATACGTATAGACTTAAGAATCTATGGCCTACCTTACATCATTGACGAATGCGGCCAGCCCTTAAAATTTGAGAAGCGCGAGGTTCTCCATGGCTTATTTCTTACTTTTTCTGTTTATTGATGATGAATAGTGTACATGGCGGAAGAAGGTTCCCGAGGCATGGTTGCATGCTAAGTGATAAATAATGACAGATGAAAGCATTCGATCGAAAGTCGTGTTTGCTGCTGTGACAGTATCAAGCCTGCGGGTCCGGATGTTAGCAAGTTGCTTGTCCACGCGGGCGCGGGCCGCGGTCGTTTGTTACAACAAAGTGCTGGCTCACGCAGCGCGTGCATAAAACTATTTTCACTAAATGTATATTTAATAACTTGAAATCGTTCTGTTCAACTATATTTATTTTTTTACATGCTATCGTAGCTGCTGATAAACATTTTGATTATCAAAGTTTTGACTATCGGTCCCAAAAAGGTTTGATTCATTTTTACTGCAAGAGTCGATCAGTCGACACTCTAGTTACCTAATATGGTATAAAAGAAAATACATTTTTTTTTTCAGATTCCCATTAATAAATGTCAGAAAATGTTGTATTTAGTATATTTATTATAAGTAAGTACTTTACTTTTAGAAAATTTACCTTATTGTGAATTATTTTCGTCAAATGGCCACCAAACCATTCACAATATTGGCTGATTTGAATATGTCTAACAAAGATGCTATATGATGTGCATGGGATATGACAGTCTCGTAATGGTTGTCGGCTGTTAGGCGCGAGTCGGCTGTAATGGGGCAAATGGATGAGGCGATCGGCGCCTCCTTCCGACGCTAATGCCGTGCTTTCAGTACCTATCAAACTCGCCCACCTATTTTAGATTGTGCTTTGGAGCGCATGCTTTTAGAATACAATAGCAACTAATCAGTTTATAAATAGCCGAGTAAAGCTATTTATTCCGGTAAACATTATCCAGAGTAGGCAGTTAACTTGTTAAGTTTTTGAGAAAAAGCACTTTTTACTTAACTAAAATTGCTAAAGTAGAAACCAATTAAGAAGAACACTTACTTAGTTGACAGATTCGGAAGTGTGTTGAAGGTAACTTAGGCAAATGAAACTAGGATTTTAAACCTTTTTCCTTAGAAGTAGTGCTGACATATTAAAAAGATGTGATATATCTATGCATAATGAAAGTGACTGTGTAAACTAGCATGAGGAAATAAATAAATGCGACGTGTAAGAACATGTGAGGTTAAATCGAAAGGAAAAATAAATGTTTTGACTCAATAGGGTATCTATTTATCGGAATCTCTCCTGTCTGCGAGCACTAACTCGTTCTACTGGATATCGAGTTAATTACTTTCCCAGACGTCCTGAGCCACTGTTATCTATATTACCAATGGCAGTTATAACACTGGCGGAACTAATTTAAATGAAACTATAGGTACTCAATAAATATTCACGTACAAGTAGTTATTGCAATTGCAGGTATATGCAAATACCTATTATATGAATGTGGATATTGTTATAATGTATATTAAAGTATGTCGGCAAAGATTCTATTCGATGTTTTTAGTTGGTTTGTCCCGAGTAATTAAATAAATAATAAATATATATCACACAGACTGAGCTAGCCCCAAAGTAAGTTCGAGACTTGTGTTATGGGATACTAACTCAACGATACATTATAATTGAGTTGAATGTTCTAATGTCTTGGTGTAGAACAAGCGGATTTTTGTTGACTTCCATTAAGGGGCTACCTGAATTACCCATTTGAAATAAATCATTTGAAAAGAAACGGAGATATTATTTAAAATTTGGCCTTAATATGACCCTAGATAACCCTTCAAACTACTTTATGAACACTGTTTACATTTTAAAGTGAGAATGTGAAGCTTTTTATAGCATTTTTGCTAAAAGTGGCCAGTTTTCGCAAAAATGCTATAAAAAGCTACACGTTCTCACTTTAAAATATAAACAGTAGTTCATAAACTAGTAAGAAAATTCTAGAGTTATATTAAGGTCAAATTTTAAAAATTATCTCCATTTCTTTTCAAATGATTTATTTCAAATGGGAGCAACACTGGACCCTGAAAAATTCAGGTGGGCCCTTAAGTCTGAGGAACATATTGGGTTAGTATATACAAATGGTAATTTTGGGCTCTGGTGGTTCAAACGAGAATATTTGCTTTCGGTAATCTAGGTTTACGTCGGAGTTTATGTTCACTGATTTAAGTTATAAATAGAATTTTTGTGACACAAACACGAATATGTCGAATGCAAAGTACTAAATTGAGTCCTATAGTTATGACATTATAAGATTAATGTTGAAATGTTTTATACTCGTAAACTGATATGATAACGGCTTAATTTAACGATGAAACACTGCGTTAAATTAAGCTCTTATCTATAAACTCTCGTTATTAAAAGTATAGGTAACATTGAGATAAAAAAAGACTTACTTGAAATGAATGTAATCGTCTACGACTGCATAAAGCTAGTGGATTGAGTGATTTATTTTATCTAGTTAAGTCCTTGGTAAGTAGGATACATTAATTCCTTATTGGCAAGGAAGCAAAGTAATCTATTAGGTAAATACACAAGGGTAAAAATAAAAACGAGTAAAAGTACCTTCCTACGAAATAAGTAAAGGTGATGCTAATATCTAAAAGTAAGTCCGAGTGTTCTAACCCGTCCGACTCAACTTAGCCTATCTGTATACCTTCAAAGGTCTATGGAATTAAATCGCGAAGAAAATCACGAGTTTTCATGAATAATTCATACGTTCGAAGAAAGGGATACGCAGATGAGACTGTATTTTAGCTTCACAAGTCGAGAATGAATAATTTAGAAGAGGCGTGTGGCCGGATATAGTGCGGACGATATCCCGAAACCTTGGACCTGATTTTTGTACAATGAAAGCGAATGCGCGAGGGAGAATTGCATTTTTTTTCGTTTATAATTGACTGGAAAAATTTCACGCATGATGATACCATTTTTGTATTAATATTAGTTAGAAATATTGTAAAATCAAGCATGGATAGGCCTTAAAAGTAGGATGAAAAGAGAGCCTGAAATAAGATCGCTTAGAACAATTTATATCATGTCGCACAACACCATATTTATCCTATATTTTTAAAAGGTTTTAAATTTTTGAGGAATATAGGTAGCATTTATAAAAATTTCTAGGTCTGTGATTTACATAGATTTAAAAAAATGAGGTCAGTGGTGATTTATAACATAGATAGAGAGCAGTAAAAAAAATCTAGGTCTATGATTTATATTTCTTATTATTTTTTATTCTTACTTGCCTTAGTTCATTCACATAAAATATTCCCTCTTCTGCAGTTAACGTTGCTCATTCTTGACTTGTAACTTCGCAAATAGGCTGCACATTAATTCGTATTCATCAACAGCATCTACAATGTGCTGTTTATGGAAACTACTCAGATTAGTAAGAGGCCACACAAACTCAGAATCGTAAATACGTAGAATGACCTAACAAGATTAGGTCACTATTCTCTACACACGCTACATGTGTTCCTACACATGTAAACTGTTGGTAATCCTTGAGCAGTGTTCTTGTATTGCAACTGTTTACTTATATTTATATACAAGCAGACAAATACACCTTGGATCATAAAATCGGCAGTACCAAGAACTTTGCAATGGAAATCAGTGTCATTTAAAAATCACGAGGCATTTTTTGTACTAGAGCTTTCTTTCATTTATGGGAACTAGTGTTTTCCTCAAATATTCTAGTTCGTGTGTATTAGCAAACATTTTAACATTCATATAAGTAAGTGAGTATTTTATTTTGAAGTATGTATTTTCCAGTGTTGTCAAAAAGCCCTTAGATGCGGTCATAAATTTTGAAATTTAAGTTTTGTATGTAACATGAAGCCGACGCGATGGCCAGTGATAAGCCCCGCGCAGTAATTTACCATAACCGAGCATAAAATTCGCAATCTGGCTAAAACTCAAGGCACGACACGTCATTAGCTCGGAATGCTGATCAAGATTTATGTACCGTGAACTGATGTGATGTCATTGTATAAAAAGACTACCTACTGAATGCAGATTGTTTAAAGATTGCTACTTTTTTTATTGTAATTACTTGATTAACAGGGTGAGTATTTTTAATGTCATCTCCCAACATTACTTATTTGGTTTATTGAATGACTAGCTGCTGCCCGCGACTTCGTCCGCGTGGACTTGAGAGAGAGAGAGAGAGAGAGATAAGAAAGTACTTGTAACAGTGTTAGGAGTTAAAAGTCAATATTATTTTATTTCTTTCCTTCGGGAGCCTATATGAAAAGAGCTGAAGTGTTACTAACCCTGGAGAAAGCCACATTAAGTTGGCCATGCGAAAAACCAGTCCTTAGATCGACATGAGCAGCTTTAAGCCTCTAAAACTGTAACTTATTTTCATAGCAAAGCAAGTAAACACATGGAACTGGGGGTTACTCCATAAAAAATACGATAGTCGTCCGACAGTGACGTCCTATTTATATGTCAAACCAAATCAGACTTTATCATTACACATTAATGCTCAATGTTGCTTGCCACTGAAACGCGGACACGCAGTAAAGTCCGTCTTTCGTACCGCTTTTGGAGTAACCCTCCTGTGTATTTTCAAAAGGAAAATTGTGGGGGTGAGTGGCATACGCGGAATAAATACAGTTTCACTGGCACCACTCGCAGTAAACTTTAAGTGCCTCAGCAGACTATGCCGAAGTTTAGCGGCTAAAGTTCAGTGTCTAAAGTTCGGTGGGGATGACACACTAAATAAGCTGAAGTTATGGGCCCCACAGTAGTGATGTGCTGATATGAGAATTTACGGCGGCGGCGGCGTCGGCAGCGGCGGCGGCGGCGGAGGCGGAGGCGTCGGTGGCGGCGGCGGCGGCGGTCGAGGGTCGGCGGCGGCGGCTGAAGCGGCGGCGGTGGCGTCGGCGGAAGTGGGGGCGGCAGCGGCGGCGGCGGCGGCGGCGGCGGAAGCGGCGGCGGCAGCGGCGGCGTCAGCTACGGCGGCGGCGGCAGTGGCGGTGTCAGCTGCGGCGGCGGCGGCAGCGGTGGCGGAGGCGTCGGCGGCAGTGGCGGCGGCGGAGGCGTCGGCGGCGGCTGCGGCGGCGGTGGCGGAGGCTGGAGCGGCGACGGGAGCGGGAGAGGGAGCGGGAGCGGGAGCGGGAGCAGGAGCAGGAGCGGAAGCAGGAGTGGGAGCGGGAGCGGGAGCGGGTACGGGTACGGGTACGGGTACGGGTACGGGTACGGGTACGGGTCCAATTCAGGCAAAAGCATCGGAAGTTCGGCATTTTGTGTTGCTAGTAATGCAAATAACATTGCACACATGCATTGGCTGAAATTCAGCCGCTGAACTTCGGCATACAGTGCTGAGACATTAAGTTGGGTTCCGTTACACAGTTTCGACGGAGTCAAATTTCGCATCAGCATTATTGGCCCTCCGACATCAATATGGCGCGTTCACATAACCAAGAATTTTTCTGGTGTGTTATGCTCTGAAGGTCCGCAAATACTGAACTTATAAGTTCTTCTTCGGACGAAACAACATTTTTTTGAAAAAATTTTCAATGTACATACACATTTTTTTTTACTCTTTTATTAATGTATAGATTTAGTATGTTTTTGTTCAGCGGCAACAAAAAAACATCGTCTATAAAAATTTCAACTGTCTAGCTATAATGGTTCATGAGATTAGAGCCTGGTAACAGACAGACAGACAAACAGTTGGACGGTCTAAGTAATAGGGTCCCGTTCTACCCTACCTTATGGAACCCTAAAAATCGAATAAAATAAGTATTTATGGGGGGCTCCCATACTACAAACGTGATTTTTCATAGATTATGGTACGTAACCCTTCGCGCGCGTCCGACTCGCGCTTGGCCAGTTGTATTATAACTCAACAAAAAGTTCTCATCAGACTTAACAACTTTTGCTAAGGCGGCATTTTAATATTTCTTATAGTTTAGCTGGACCATTATAGTTCTGCATCATGTGTTCCATTTTCCATAATCAATTATAGCCTATATGTTGCCCAGGCTTCACAGCTATATAACAAAAAAAGTTTCATTCGAATCCGTCCAGTATTTCCGGAGATTAGCGTGTACAAACAGACAAACAGACAAACAGACAGACATTTTTTTTTTATTTTCTTACTCTATTACTATATTTCCATCGCCCCAAATATTTTTTTTTGAAAAATTTTCAATGTACAGACACATTTTTTTTACTCTTTTATTATAGTATAGATTTTTCTTTTTGCTAGAATTAGGAACATCGTATATAAGAAAACTGTTTTTATTTTCTTATACTCGCTATATTTAAAAGTTATATCAAGTTAAAAATAAATTTCTGAGTCGAGTACTGAAAACACGCCGACGGCCCCCGACCCCGAACACATCCGAACGTACGTGTGATGTCAAAATTCTAATTCATTCGCTCACTTGTTGCGTAAAGACAACATGTACAGGGAAGACGAACCTTAGAGGTAATCGTACTTGTTTTGTACCATTATGTACAAATATCTACGACAAAAAAGTCTTGAAATTTTTTTTTGATGATCCACATGATGGAAAACGACGAAATAAATGATTTCAAGCAGTGTGCCGAGCTAATCCCAAAACATCATAATTTTGGAGCAGGTAGAGGGCCCGGTGGAACAACGCATTACTAGCGATTTCGCAAGATAAGTGACCCCAGGCGAGGTTTGCACTTGGATGGGTGACCACGAGTAGCATTATAATTTCTCAAGCTCCTGCGTGCCTTGGAAGGCACGTTAAGCCTTCAGTCCAGACTAAAAACCGAGTTCAACACCAAACTAGTTACACAACCGATTTTGATTTTTCTATGGCAACACCTGGCTAGTATGCCTTTTGAAACAAAATAACGAATTTTCCAAATTAATCCAGTCGGGCGCCTTCGAGTGATCGGGGAATATACATAAAAAAACGTATATATACATCCGAATTGATAACCTGCTTCTTTTTTAAAGTCGGCTAAAAAATAAACAAATCTTATTGAATCAATCTATTTAGTGATGAAAACAGAATATCGCATTAAAGTCGTAGTTTAGTATCTACAATTTTTATTTATTCTGTGGTTCTATGGAACTTACCTATTAGCACACAATTAATAAAAGATAGTCTACCACATCCATGGTCTAGAAGAAAAGAGAAACGTATAGTGTACCAGCTGCTTCTCTTTCCGCGTAGATCGTAAAGCCGATTGAGGGAATGAGCGAGAATGCAAATCATGTACTGACAAGTAATGCGTCTAGCAACCCATCACTATTTTTATTTCTTGTCTAGCTGCTTCTTTTTCCGCCCAGATCGTTATAAGGTTATAACCGATCGAGGAAATTGGCGAAAATGCAAATCATATACCTACTAACAGCAATGCATCTAGCAACCCATCACTATTTTGTATTCCTTTTTCCAGATGCTTCTCTTCCCTGCACGCAAATCGTAGAAGCCGACCGAGAGAATAGGTGAAAATGCAAATGAACTGACAAGCGATGCACAAGCAACCCATCACTATTTTATATTACTTGTCCAGCTGCTTCATTTCCCGCGCAGATCGTTAAAGCCGATTGAGGGAATGGGCAAAAATGCATTTTATTAAAACTGAATTTCATATATTCTTTTCAATTCACGTGCAGTATCCGTTTGCACTGTACTGAGGTGAAATCGCTGTCGAATTATGATGTCACACGCATGTCGACCAATCGTGGCACGTTCATAGTGTCGTGATTTTGAAGTTTTATCAATTTTTAATAGCTTATAATTAATTTTAAAACAATTTTTAATGTTATTTTTGGGTTGGATATAAGAATCAATACAATTAATGATAAACTTTTAAAATACATGAAAAAATCGGTAATATATATTTTTCCAATTTCCCAATTAGGTAGTCAGTAAGCGTAATTTTAATTAATTACGTGATTATAGAAAAAACGTGAGTACCACCATAATTATATTTTACAGATTAATAATAGTAACACAACTTTATAATACATCATTGTTCAGGCAGACAACCCGTTGCCTCGTCTGAGGAGATGCGACCACCCGCCGATGCAGGAGATAGCCATCGTCGGCGTCAGGTGTCGGGCGGCGGTGTCGGACCACGGCCCGTCACCGTCACACAGCCATGTAATAAATAAAATTCGACACTCAAACAATGGAGCAAGCGCCTACCGCGGCGCACTGATCTCTCGATAGTGTCAAACGCTCCTTCCCGATCAAAACATTTCTACTGAGACAAGCCGTTACAGCCACCGGTAAAATGATACCTCAAACAAACGTCACGGTTATTTTGAAATATTCCGGGACAACGGGGACATTGTATATTTTATCATAACCAGTTTAACGAAATTGAATTCGGAGATAAATATCGTCAGAGTGTAATTAATACAAATAGCTTCGGATCATGGCGCACTGTCAAAGAGACCGCAGGGTCGACTCGGGATTAATGTTAGATAACTGATTGGGCGGCAACGATCGCGAAACTTTCTCACGATAGCCATTGCGATATGGCGATGGAGGCCCGGTTGCGGGCCGGGGCCGGCGGCGCCCGGCGGCTCTTCCCGCCGCACCATTCAAACAAGGAGAATTATGACACCGGCGACTGACCAGAGATAACGATTGTCTAAAGCAACATTTATCTAGTGGCTCAGGAATTCCGCTAAAAAAGGCACTCAGCTTTATAAATGGAAAACAAAAAGATAATCTGATTATATAAAGATTACATGACAATACGACTGATGTGACTGAAAAATGCTAAAGCTTAACTTTTATGCATAATAAATCACTTTTACTGCGAAAGCCTACTAGATTTACTTCGGTCTGTAAATAACAATTTTAATAAGAAACAGATGCGCGGGATAGAAAGTTTATTTCATAGAAATTTTAAGTAAATATGAAATCTCTGTATAAATATTTGTGTTCCGACAAGGTTCCGACTCGATGCTGGACGTTACGCATGCATTCTTTGCTTTAATGGAATACTTATTGACTTTCTTTACCGCTCACCAAACTCTGTGGATTACTTAAATATTTAACACTTGTTCTGATTGGAGTCTTGTTCATTGATTGTTGTGATATTATAGAGACATATACTTCCGGTAGTTCTATCATATAATTTTGTTCTGATCACAAGAGATTCTCTTGAAAGAAGATGATGATTTAAGAGTCGATGATCAACTTTCGAGTAGAGAGTAGAAATATCCTATGAGTAAGTGAAACATACTCGTACTGCAAGAATGTAAAGCCAAAAAAAAATTTAAATTTAAACCAGGAACTAACGGCCACATGAAAACACCATAGCTGGAAGTTTGTGAAAGTATTTCCGTTGACTTGTTTATCGTCACACATCGTAGTAAATATAAATTGACGTGTATCGGGACGTCCCCATCGCCGCCGCCGCCGGCGAGTGATTGCACGTGATTGGCATGCACGAGTTGGCCCTTAACTTGCGGCCAACGACAGGTGTCGTGAGAAACATAGGGTCAGGGGATCTCGTTATCCTTTGCGTTTATTGTCTATAGTACACCTTTGTGGCTTCCATTCGATGTTGCTTCTTGATTGGGACAGTTGGTCTACTTGCGACCACTATATAGCTCTATCCACCAGATATCAATGCGCAGATTACATAAATTTGGTCAAGGGAATAAGACATGATTGTTTATTTGTATCTGTTTCAGGCGATATTCACCCTCTTGATATAGATCTCGTGAAATGTGTGCAGATCTAAATATATCATAGCCTGGACGAATTAAGATAATCTATTCTAAAAAAATAAAAATAAAACTTAGTCCCTATGTCTTGAGTGTGTGTATGCCAATATCGGATTTTGGAAGCTGTCTCAACATCGCACATAAATATGTAAGTGGACCGTACCTACTTAGGTACTTAAATTATGACATAAAATCAAGAACTTTTTTACACTGTATAAAACACACGTTTCAAAGATCGGGTATATCCAGTAGATAGACTACTACAAAATAGAGATCTCATACCGCTTACCTTTTCTCGCCGTGCTGGAACTTTGAATACCGGTCGGATTTATATCCCCTGAGAACTATAAATCGGTTTCAGTCGTTCGGAAAAGTTAAAAGCCAAGTTTCCAGTTTATCTGACTGCGGAGCTTTTAACAATTGATAGCTCTCTTGAAATGAAAACCATTTGGTGAAATATTTATCAATTTTAAAATATTAGCTAACGATTTCGTAACAACATCATTAAATTTTTCAGCCGTATGACATCACTGCCGGACACAAGCCACTTCTAAAGCTTTTCAAAATGTCCGATCTAATTAAAATACTAACTCCTGATAATAAGCCGCGTGCAAGAAGGATACGAGCGCAGTTGCAAGTCAAGTTGATAAAATACATCAAAAAATGCGTTGTGTTGTGTAAGACGGGAAGAAAAAATATTTTTGAAAGCGCTACGTCGTAAAGCTCTGTTATGTTATGACTGACGCTGTCTGCGGCGCGGCGGCCGTCGCGCGTCGCACGCGTCTTTGTTTACGGAAGTGTGTTGCATCGCCCCGGCCGCCTTCGCGCTTCCCGCCCGCCTTTGCTACTGGAACTGAATACACTTTCATATTCACAATGCTAATTGATAAAAATATATATATATGAAAATAAAGGCCTTAATAAAGGATTCTGAAGACCGTGCAATTTGGAGGAAAATATATGAAATCTATCCCGGGCTCCAAGGTAACGCAGAATGTAATCGGGAACGCTCAAAGATATGAAGACAAACTCTTGCTCTAATTCCGTTATATTTTTATGAGTTAAGTATAAGACAAGTTTGAGAAACTTCTGTAGGCATGCCTGTTCTTTTTATGGGGTGTGAATAAAGTGGTTTGAGCAGGCATTTGTGATTGGGCGAGTAAGACAGCGCGCGGTGATTAGTGCGCTCGAATAAAAATAACAAGTGCATTGCGGCGGAATCACCGTACACTGGTCACCACACTTTCACGTAATTTATTTTTTTGTTTTGAAAAAGGTTTAGTTTTGTAACGCATCCAATAATCTTTTGCGTTAGGTAAATGCTGCAAAACTCTTAAAACTATTATAATAGTGCACGAAGTTTTATGCAGTTACATTTCGTTTCGTATTAAGTAAAACCAAATATTCTTATCCTATAAACTAAATAATTTAATATAAGTATTCCATTAAAGTTTACAAATTACGTGTTTACGAGAGCAAACACGTAATGTTTTTATAGTTCTCTAATAATTAATATTAATTTTTGTGTGTGACTTCATACATTTACATACTTGTAAATTAAACACTTATATGCAAATAATACGAAAGGCGTAAAAGTATGAATTGTACAGTGAAAAACATTATACATACTTAGAAAAACTTAAAAACCCAAACTTTCACCTTTTGAATTGCACATTCTCAGAGTCACTTCAACAATTTCACACTTAAAATTACAATGCAGTGCGTGCATTTGCATCATGAGCAGTGTACGCTAGGCTAGCGGGATACGAGTGTGACGGTCGCTTAGCAACGCGGCGTCGCCAGAGCGGCCGGCGCTGGGACGCTGCGGTGCGGCGCCAGTGCTAGTGCCGGCAGTCGCCACGACGTACACACGCACGTCACGCTGAAACTGAAACACGCCGTGAGAACATCCAACTAGAGACATCTTTTATGTTTTTTTTTATAACATCATGTAGTGCCAGTGTTATCGGTAGAGTCACGTGACGGAAGATTTTTTGGTGTTTATTTTTAAAATGTGTGAAGTTTGGTTTGTTGTGATAATGCTAACAGAACTTATGAGTTTTTATGCGTTTGCGCAGATGTCAGTATAACACCGCGAAAATGCAATCTATAGTATTCAAACATAGAGGTATATAAGTAGAGATAGTTACTTAGTATAGAAGTATTTTAAAATCTAATAAAAGATAGTCGGAAATTATACTTAAATTAATACAAAAAAGAAACACTAACACCAAGTTTCAAAATATAGCTAATTCTTTTGTATAACCTATGTAAAAAGTCGAAAGCGGCGTAGCATTTCGTAGCACTTATGTGTAAGCATACGGTCTAATTTATTCTACCTAAAATAATTGCCCTAAACCATCATTTTATTAAAGAATATAAAAAAAAGACTTAAGTTCTGAGATTAACATTGGCAATTAAATATTTAAATAATGTCATCAAATTGAGTGCTACGACGACGCTACGAAATTCTGTTCAATGCACAAAGTCCATGCAGTGCGGATTTATTTTACGAAATAATGTGTGAATAC
Source organism: Acrobasis suavella (assembly GCA_943193695.1). Lineage (NCBI taxonomy): Eukaryota > Metazoa > Arthropoda > Insecta > Lepidoptera > Pyralidae > Acrobasis > Acrobasis suavella. The sequence goes on from OW971929.1 coordinate 15,308,863, forward strand.
TAGTGAGTAAACCTATTTGTCTACAGAATACTTAATAACTGATATGACATCTAATTTCTCTTCTATTTTATGAAATTTAATTAACGAAATTGCTCAAAGAAAATATGCGAAAAAAATTGCATGCCTAAGGCGTGTACCGTTGCAATCAAAAGCGTCTATTGAACGAAAAAGGAGAAAACACGAAAAAACAGCTGAATCAGACGAACGACGTCCCGGCCGTCTGCAGTGTGACCGTTCGTTCTCCTCGTGTGACGATATTTTATTTAGATGGAGCTCACCCCCGAGGTCGTTCACCCCCGTGCGTTGTGGCACGCCTTTTTACGACGAAGGTCAGGGTTATACCCTTCGTTGCATTTTAAAGAAAGTCAAATACACTATTAAGTAAATATTTAAGCAACTTTAATATTCATAACAAAGAAACATTTTTTATTTAAATAAATATTAGGTATCAGTAGTTACATTGTGTTTGCCAAAAAGTACAAGAGTCGCAAGTAGTTTTGTCTGTAATTTAGTCTTGTGCAAGGATGCCGCAGTGCAGGGGCGCATGCCCCCGGGCGCTGTCGGAGTCACTCTTAAATTTACACCACAAGCGGCTGTGGTCCTGCGAGCTTTGAGGATGTTTTGTTGACACAGACGGACAATTACACTTCTTTGTTTATACTATGAAAATTAACTCGTATTTCAATCACTTTTTAAAAGATTTCATTTTACTGCTGACTACGTTAAGTAACCCTACTTCAAGTATAGTTCGTCAAGTATCCGTAAAGTTATGACAAAACTATAAAGTTTATCCCAGTTACTAAGGGGTATCAAAATATAATTGTATGATTGCAAGGTATTCCGTGGTTAGTCGTTATTTTCCAACAAGTGAATATTTAGCGCAATAACTTAGGACAGCTACTGCAGCTTAGATCAAGTCAATGGCGACAGTTTAACCGTAACAAAACCGTATAATGCTATAAGATATGGTTCCATAAAGCTGTCTTAGCTTTATGGAACCATATCTTATAGCATTATATTTAACAGGCACAACAGATATAATAAATCAAAATATTTAATAGGCTATACCGACCTGCTTACGTCAAATATAAATCGACAGTTCGATCTAAATATACCGAGAAAATTGAGTCGGATTTGTTTCTCGATTTACTTATAGCTGAAGAACGTTTGATGTTGTTTTTAAGAGTAGTAAAAATGAAAAGCAAATTCAGTGATATGGAAGTGAGGTGAAGTGAAATGCGCGGGAAGGTCCGGCGCGGTGGTGGCGTGGATGCTGCGCGGGCGCTGCATCGCCTTGCGTTCGCGCTGTGGCGGGCGGTGTTCTATCTGCAGCGAGGGCCGAGGGAAGTGCGTGCGCGCTCCCGGAGCCTAGTCGCCTCACAACGACGACGACAGGCGGTGGGTCACATAACTGACATTGTTTTGAATTGTTACACTCTGAAGTCTAGACCTAGAGGTAGAGTTCGCGCTGCGTTGATGATGTACTGCAACGAGGGTCGAAGAAAAGGAGTACAGTAGATGTATTAAGAAATCTGAAACCGACTACCTACGGAAAATATTTGTATAAAGTAGATTTTTTAAAGCAATTGATGAAATCTTGATGCCCACACACTGTGCTAAATTCCGCAAAGCTGCATAGATTTTATCATAAGCGATTGGTTTGGAGTAAACTATATCAATAATAAGACACATATTAGGATTAGTTATAAGGGTATATTCAGTTCATCCACTTACATACGAAAAAATCTATTCGGTTTCGGTTATTGTTTTGTTTTCGGTCCGATTGTAGGTACTCAAAGCACTTTTGTATGGTATAGGCTTCTCTATACATATACATGGATGGAATAGCTGTCTTCATAGAAACATGGAATAAACCGAAAGTGGAAGGAACATTTGGTAAGGTATATGACCTATATACCTTACCAAATGTTCCTTCCACTCGGAAAAAAGGTGTTCAGTAAATACCTATAGTAGAGTGAATTTGGACCTAAAATAGTTTGTTTTGTTTGTTTAATTATATTCAATATTTTTCACCAAGTCCTTTCAAGAAATTCTTTATTTAAACAATTAAACTTGACCGTCTCTAGGCGATTTAGACGCTAATGCACCTAATAGAAAGAAGCGCAGCACAAAGCTGCAGTAATCACTTAGCCACACCTCGCTCGTTTATCAGCCGTATTGAACCCGATCTATCCGATACGAGGGCGGCCCTCACGCCACTCAAAGTGGAAGAAATGGGAACGCTAATATTAGTTATTAAGATAATTAATCCCCCTCGTATATCACAGAATGTATCGTGTCAGATTTAGATCGACGAGATATTAATTATACATGGTAAATTATGTATGGTGTTACATATTAGTAAATTGATGGTATTGTTCAGTAAAACACTGAGGTTACCTTAAGATTTTAAAAATGCAGACGATTGCACAGATTTAAAATTATACTTACAGCGTGTCTCATAGTTTTGCATTTTTTTTTTTCGTATTACGGCGTATATTTCTCGATAAATTTCATCAGAAATTGTGTGTGACTTGATAATCGCTGAAACCGATTTCATCCTCACCTTCCACAACTGTTGGAAAAAAAGACTTTGTGGTTTCGACATGCATGTAAATTGAGATTGAATAAAGAAAAACGTGTATGGACTTATAAAATATTTGATTATAACAAACAATACCTAAATAAAACCTTAACAATACTTAAAACTTAATGTTAAAATCAAAAACCTTGTCCATGCGGCATCGCAGCAAGAACGCTGGCTGTTTTCCCTTGCTGGATAGCAATACTAATCCATTGAGCGAAGAGGCAGCTAGCCCAAATCAATACAAAAGTATTGATTTCGTTTTAATTTACTTTCTGAGATTTTCATCTTCAAATATCGTCATATTTTGTGGCTGAATACATATATTAACCGCCGCGTGATTTTATATTTGCATTACATTTAAATAGATACTTATTTTGACAGGTCCTTAATGGAATTGGTCACAATTACAATGATATCAAATGCTTTTCTCAATGTCATAACGTTGCAAAATGAGACGCATTTATTTTCTGACAGGTCGGAACGTGGGCAATCTCCACGGTTAGAAAAAATTACGTGTATGAAATTACTTCTGATTTCTATTTAACGTCTCGTTCGACCTTTAGCAAGGACAATCGGCGAATACGACTTTGGTGATAGATATTCCCATTCCCTGACTCCAACCCACTTAGTAATAGGGACTTATTACATTTGACATTAAAGCAGGTATCTAGCTCATTGAAAACTCTTTATTAAATGTACCTTCGTCTGACTCTAACAGCGAACATTCATACAGACGTTATTTTAATAAAATGTATTGCGATTTTTCAGGAACGAAAAGGTCACTTTTAGAAACGCTGATGTCAGTCTTAAAAAACTTTATTTACTTATTACTAATCTGGCAATCATGAATCTGATATACCTAGCTACTCGTAGACAGTTCGGAAAACTAAGATCATGATTAATAGTAATGAAATAAAATGGGAAATGCCTTGTCAACATCCTGAGTCCTGACTTTGACAAGTATTATTTTGCAATACTTATTATGAGATGGCATGTTTTGTTACAGACGCGGGCTGTCAGCGCACCGGCCACTCCTGCAGCTTTGACCTTCTCGAGAGAACAGGTAATGACTAGAACTTATTTGAATGTCTATACAAGTTATTATAATGTCAGCCATTGTGTTGACATGCCTTGTCTTCGTGCTAAAGTCAGACCATAACATTGTAAGTTTTAAGACATGCGAAGGCTAGACGAATTAAGTAATACGTATATTTGGTTTTATCACTATTGCATTTTGTCTTAATCTAACAAATGTTACAGCGTTATCTAATCTGTATTACTTACTCGAGTAAGAAATATTTTACAAACTAATAATACTCGTAATCGTATTAGCGGCTATTTATTATGTCTGTCGGGGTAATACCGGTCCTGGGCTGAAAAGCGTCTTTATGCCTATTTGGGTATAATTTACAATGACGTTTAGTAGAACATAGAGTAGGCTAATCGGATTAAATGCATCTGTAGGTAAGCTGCAGCGGCGCGCGGCGTCGGCGAGCGTCGGATCGCGTTGCGTTTCGCGCCTACGCACATTGTGTCACTTTCACGGAGTTAGGTACGGCGCGCCCACATTCTAATGTTTGATCTGACATGAACACACCGGGGCACGCAAATCAAGACTTTTCACCACTTATACTGTCGCTTCTCTAATTCTTGTTTACTCGGTCGGTCGTTAGCACTATATGTTCTCATCCGGGTCAATTCGTTTTTCTCTTCGTATCAGATTAGGTGGAATCAAGTTTAAGGATTATGGGAATGGAGGTGAACTGGTTAATGTTGACATTAGTCTGGGAAATGTTGTTTAGTGTCACTCTACATTCATAGATATTTCATGTGTTTAATTAGATTCCCGCTCAGGTATCCTGCTCGTAGTAGATATTATATTCATAATAACTACTTATATTAGTCGGATATATTTAATGGAATATAAAGTTAAGTATTCTTAATACTTAGACTGTCTGTCAATAAAGAACAATAGTAAAACAATGGCTTGTAACCGCTATACGGTTATAGACAGTTTAAGCTTTGGAAAAAGTGCATCCATTATAACGTACATATTACAGCAATTAATTATTTAAGTCATAAGTCATTTATTCGCAACATGTAAGCAAAAAGTTAACATTATATTATGCAGATCAACATGTACCCAGTTTGGGCGCAAACAAATAAGAAACGTTTTAGCAAAAACAAATAAGAAACAATATATACACGTTATTCAAATATTTTATACCTACTTAATTTATTTTTTCCGTGGACGTGAGATTGAGGTAACACACGCTACAAACTAATTTATTTACTGAACTTGTCGTTTAAGAATTCATCTACAGAATAATAGGCCTTTGAGATCAGTAATAACTTTAAGCGTGATCTGAATATTGTCAATATACAAGTACTTCTGACTGATATGATGATGATACAAGTACTTAACTATAACTGGTCCCAAATATGATTTCATTTAAATATATTTTATATTAGTTTGAAAGTACTTTTTAGAAAAGTACTCAATATATTACATAACTGACCTATATGTATATGAGAAGGTTGACTGGTAGAGAATGCTATTAGTTGTGTGTGCATTTAGTCCGCCTTTTGTACCATTTATTATTGGTTAATGAAATTTTTTAAGTTATAAATAAAATAAAAAATAAAATTTACCTAAATGGTTCATAGATAGTAGTTTTCAATTTTATAATCCCCTATATTAGCAAAATCTCAAGGGGATATTACCGAAATCTCTGCAAAACTTGTAACTCAGATAGTCTGGCTCAATGCACCGCATGGGATATGTGCCAACTCCAAACATGCTTAAACTTTTGTGGCGTTTGCCGCAGTATTTCGTGTCTGCCGAGAACTGCGGAGTTTAGTTTTATTTTATCACATTTTCACAAGCAAGTTGAACCTCGTGTCTTGTTGACCCTCGTATCTTGTTGACCCTCGTGTCTTATTTATTACTAAGTATACCAACTCCGAGGTTTAATGGAGGTAACGTAATTGAGTAAGTACCTATGTTTCCAGAGATATCCAATCATCTTCTGCCAGTTAGCTACTTACGAGTAGGTACAATTCGAACGGATTATATACATTATAAAAGCTAGTAATACTAATTCGCATAGAAAATGCTTGAAATGTGCGGAAAAAGGGAGTAGTGCAGTAGAGAGCATATATGCGGTATTAAATAAGTAAAAATTGTGGCTTTGAGTTTCGTCTTTTAAGGGTTCTGTACAGAAAATCAAAAAAACGTAACCCTTATAGGATTATTCGTGCGTCTGTCTGTCCGTCTGTCACAGTCAATTTGCTCCGAATCCATTGGACCAAATCAGGTAAAATTTGATAGGATGGTATAAGCTTATACTCATACACAGATGTGCATAATATATTTTTTTAAATAAGTGTCATTTTCGGCGGACAAATTAAGAAATTAAAAGAAAAATTTTGCTAACCTTTCTGTGTCATATGTCAAATGAAAGAGCTTGTTATGAGGATCTCAAATATATTTTTTTTATTATTGTAAAATAAATAGTTTTTATTTTACTCATGAAAGAAGATGAAAACTCACCGTTCACTTACGGAAAATCTTTGGCATTATATGGAATCCTCTCCACGCATTTGGCCGGTTTATTAATTTACATATAGTACACACACAATTTTATACAGGTATAAAACAGAATATCATCATATCCTGTTGATTTTGTTCAAGTTTCAGGTTTTCTGATAACTTTGAATAGGTATCGTGCTTTGTAATTATGTATAGGTGTTTTTTGATTAAAACTAACGTGAGTCACACAGTTATAATTATAACACAAGTTTTTTCTTTCTGAAAAACTTAATTATTATAAGCTTATTTATTAATTAATTGGTTATTTAGTTGGTAATAATAAAAATAATGGTCGGTAGTTAAGCTTTTTAAAAAGGATATCTAAGGTCCGGGTTCCGTTTTAAGCAAATTTGGTTCATGGCTTGACTTAGGCGGCCAAAAGAAGTAGTAGTACTTGACTTATGGTTCTAAGTAGAGATGGGCGATGGATTTTTGCCTTTTCTTCCTAAACGATTTAAATTGGGCTGAAATGATTTAAATCGGGCGAAAATGGATTTTTGCCCATTTCGGCGGGCATAAATGAAAATTTACTGTAAATTAGTTTTTTGTTTACAAAAAATCAATCGGAAAATATAAAGGCGAAAAAAAGGACAGGTTTTGCTTTTACACACACAGGTTCGTGGCTCGTAGGTCATAGTTAGATATTTTTTTATGAAGTGCATTGATAGCGTTAGTTAAGTACAGTTTTTCGATTCTGTGAATGACCAACCATGAACTTACCTACAGTTACAGTCTGTCCGCTACAGGATAGGCCGTGTCAGTGTCAGAGTCAGTGTCATAAAGTACATACACTGAGATACAGCAATCAAAGCATTTTTGTACAAAATCCTGGCACGTAAATGAAACCAAAATAACGGTCGTCGGCGCCTACAAATAATGCACCGGCGACCGCCATTAGGGTTCAATTTAAGTGCCGGGATTTTGTACAAAAATGCTTTGAAGTCCGCCATTTTTGTTCAACTTATTTGTGTCGCATTGTACTTTAATTGAATACTAGGTATTTCGTTAATGGATATCTCTTTCTCTCTCTTAGAAGGCGTTATCATGCCGAGCTATATACGAGAGGTGTACTTTAGTTAAAAGACTTTCAGTGGTCCGACTTTTTACTCACTCAGAGAAACGGAGTATTTGAGTGCAACCAAAGCAAGGGAAAGAACCGTGACGTGATCTTGTAATGTCACCCCCTCCCGTGCCTCTCGAGCGCACACAATCAGTCACACGGCGCGGCTGCGCGGATAAAACCGGTTTTCGGTGTCGCTGCTTCCACTTACTTGCTTTTGGAATGGAATACATTCATGGTTATCCCCAGAGCAAAATAATCGTACTCAACTAAAAGTGTCAATGCAGTAAGAACAGTCAATCAACGTAGACCTTTCATTTACGCGCTCACTTTCTACCAATGAAAAATATCACCTAAAAGCTACAATGGTTTGGCCCACATTATCCAAACATAATAGGTACCTAGAGACAGATTTTTAGGCCAATCTCTGGGTGGTCCTGCTCGATAAGACCCCGAGCATATGCAGGACCTTGATTACGCAGACCTACCACCGGAGGCACCGATATAGACGTCGTAACACGAATAAACAAGGCAGAAGGTGCCTTTCCAAGCCTTCGCCCCGTGTGGCGGTCCACCTCTGCTAAAGAGTGAAACTAAAAATATTTAAAACCAACGTGAAATCGGTGCTGCTATATGGGTGTGGGACTTGGAAGGTGCTGAAAGACCTGACTCATCAACTGCAGGTCTTCGTTAACCGATACCTGCGCTACATAATGGGTATTTTTTGGCCGGACACAGTTATCTCGAAAGAGGACTTGTGGAATCTATGCGAGGAAGATCCAATTGACGTACAAATCTGTAGACGGAAGTGGAGCTGAATCGGTCATCCCTGAGGGTTCCTTGAGGATTCCTTGATTGCAACCCACAGGGAAGGCGTAAGCGTGGCTACCCCAAACAAATTTGATGCTGTACCGTCATCTCGGAAGCTAAGCAGCTTGGATTATCCTGGAGCTAAATCAAGAGCGCAGTGGTTGACAGATCAAATTGGCGACGTGTTGTGTCTGCCCTTTGCCCCGACAGGAGTATGTCCACCTTCGGAAACGAAGAGAGATCCCTACAGACAGATATTTTAACCTAACTATTTTTCATGTTTTTATCATTTTATAATCCCCACATGAGGTTTCCTGTTACAAACACTTAAATTAAGTTTGTATTGAACCTTGCCGTAGCTTTTGTTACCGATTACGCACACGAATGAATAAAAATTAATTTAATTTCCGCCCGACCTTTATTAAAAATGCCCGGCATTTATTGGGCAGAAATGGATTTTAATCCAGCGGTGGATTTAAATCCGGGCGTTTACCCATCACTAGTTCTAAGGACCCCAGTTGGGGCAGAGGGTTTCAATAGGGCCAAAAGAAATATACAAGAGTAGAATTGCTCTCTACATACAATTGAATTAATTTTTTGTTTACAGAATGGGCCTCGATCGGTGAGTTACACGGCGGGCGCAGCAGTAGCTCGGTTGGACCTCTGCTACGTCGCGGAGCGGATGCTGGCGCTGCACCTGCCCGAGAGAGACTCGCAGGCGGAAGCGCAGGCCGCGCATATGCTCACCAACAAACACGGAGACCACTTCATGGTAAGTAATCGTTATTGAACGAGCGAGCGAAGCGAGAAAAGTTCTCAGAGTCTACTTGAACAATCCGGCGTTTGTATTTATGTTTGTTCGACTATAACTCGAGTAGCTTCGATCGGAGCTTCAAAAAATTTGATAGACATGTAGAAGCAACCGATAGACTTTTTAAGTTCAAACACAAGCCAAATCTGTCGAGGTTGGTGTTGCCGATATATAGGATTCGCGATTTCACAATTTGGGGCGAACTACTAGTAAGTATATGTATTATCATTATATTCGACATCATAAAATACCAACCCACCAAACTTGAAGTTCTGATTCCGAGAACTTCTGTGGCTTAACTTATAGTCGAACATACAAGCAAAATGCAAAATATTTCATTGGCATGTCAAACAGAGAAATAGAAACGGAACACGAAACAAAGACAACGAAAAGGTTAATTGATTCATAACAGAACACACTCTTCATGAATGGCTAATAATTCGTTTGTTTAACAAATACTGACACGCAATAGTTAAAAAATAATGAATGAAAACGAAACCAATTTGAAAAAGGAATCAATTAGTTTTTATGCCAAAACTGCGATTTATTTTCGCGGAAAATAATTAAAAGACTAATGTTAATATTTTTATCAAAGAAACAAATATTTTATGTTTACAGGCCTTTCCGCTAAAAACCAAAACGAAATACTCTATAATCTATGGTGTATAATGTATTGTCTTTTCGCATTTTATATGAAAATTCAATGTTTATTTACATTTAACTAAAGTATGTAGGTACCATTTTGTTCGATAACTTTTTTCTTATAGGTAGGGACATGATCCCATTGCTATAGAAATTTTGGGGCTTCTGATCAAAAAACTGCGTCAAGTAGTTTTGGCAGTCCTCTCGTGATGTTATAAAGAAAAGTCGTAATAAAGAATCACAAATGAGTACACGATTCATTAGGTTTCTTTTAGAGAGCTTATGAGGTACCCAAATATCGAGCTTTTTTGTATTTCAAATGCGCCAAAACTGTTTTGTGGTCAATTCCCAGTTCTTCAGCTACATCGTAACTACTGATATGCCGATTTTGCTCCACTTTTTCAAAAATAGCATCCATTTTATCCGTAACAGGGCGACCAGAGCGACGTGCATCTTTGACATCAAAATTTCCGGATTGAAAACGCTTAAACCGAATTTGTGCTACTCTCACAGACACTGCACTAGGTCCATAAACATCGCAAATTTTTTTCGCGGCTTGCGTTGCATTTTTACCTTTTTGGTAGTACAATTTTAAAATGTATCTAATTTCTTCATTACATTCACTCATCTTGACGGTAAGAAAAACAAATGAAAATCACGCTTTTTCCTAATTTGAATTTGGAATTATTTTCTTTAAAATTTAAACTTTTAAATGATACCAAAACCAGCCAGGTACATATAGCCAAAGTGGTTTTATTACAAGTTCATACATACTATATGCGAAAAGACTTTTTCCCCAACCTAATATGTTGTATAATGAATGATGGTATGATGATGGTATGATGGTGTTATGTTGCTTCTTAAATACCTAGGTACTTTACCTACATCTTTTGGGAGCAAAAATGACAGTAACTTATGTTGCAATATTTCCAGGTGTTCGAAGTGAGCAGTGGAGATGGAGTGGAAGGGAGAGCGCGGGCGGTGTTCGGACACGCGCGGCCGCTCGGCTGGGCGGGCGAGCTGGCGCCGCCGCTCGAGAGGCTCTGCGCCGCCTGCAAACACATCGAGAGCTGGCTCGCGAAGCATCCCAAGAACGTCGCCGTCTTGCTGGCATGGTAAGGTTTATTTTACTTAAATAGGCTACTTTACACTTTGATTAGTGATTAGTGCGAGTTCATACATTTACTGCAAGTGCGAGTAGAAAATGTATGAACTCGTAATATTCACAAACCAAAGTGTAAAGTAACTTGAAATCACTATAGTTACGTACATACATGTTTTCGGCTGAGCTGACTCTTCATAGAAAGTTTAGTGACGGTTGCTTACAAAACACCTTGAATGTAGATGTAGCTCAATGAAAATATTTTGACTTATCAATACTGGTCTAAGGAAAAGAAACTTTGAATGCATTTTTAATTGAGGAAATGATCGAAAATGTAAATAATAATAATAGGCGAGGTGGCTAGCAAGCCTTCACTGTTTTGATACCCTTTTTTTCACTTTTTCATCCACCATCTCGTTAAAAAGTCACTCGTTGGTCACTAGCCTTTAGGTCTTACGGCCTTAGGTTTACCTAGTCTAACCCGTTAGTGATTAAGACATGACAGTGTAATTATTTACCCGACTACGGCAAAGGCAAGAGGAAGGGTAATTATTTTAGCAGTCTATTCATTCTGTAACAAATGTATTCTGGGGTATAACATTTATTTCACATTTGCACATTTAAAAAATATCTACATTGTTAGCCGTAAATTGCTCTCGTAGTTGGGTATTAGTAATTTAAATATATATCTAGTTCTAATCACAATTAAATTCTTGCCATCTGGTATTCATACATAAATATTTGCTTTACCTATTTTCGTTAAAATATGTTTTGTCATTGCCACTCTTTTCAATAAAAAAGATTTACGTAATCTCAGCAAGTCAGCAAGTTTTAGTAACGGACTTATCTCTTTTATTTTCCAGGGGCAACCGTGAAGGTCTGGGAGTGTTAGTGGCAGCCTACATGCACTACTCAGCAATATGTGGAGCGCCCGAGCACGCACTCGATCGGTTCGCCATGAGACGATATCTCGATGACAGAGTGCCGGTCTTCCATCTGCCTTCAAATAAACGGTAATTTTAATATTTAAATACCCTTGTGATATCATGATATCATTAAGAGGCTTGATCTTTAGCAGTCGCTAAAGTCGCAATTTAAAACAGTCGTTTTAAATTGCAATTGAGCTGCCATCTGCCATTAACACGCAGTCCAATTGCATTGCGGAAAAAATCGCTGAACGGTTCGCAGTCAGAATAGACCTGCATGAAAGATTGCCAGTCAGCCATCTGCCATCAAATTATCAGTAATTGCAATATTTTTAATATCAGCAGAAATCTGCCAGCCTTACCATTATTTCCGCAATGTTTGGAACAGGAACCATTTGTACCTCTATGTTTGAAAATATGTGTAATTAGGCCGCGTTCAGACGATACACGCACGCCAAGCGCACGCCTAGCCCACGCCTAGCGCGCTTTAGAATTTGTTGCATATAATTTGAGTCCTTACACATTGATGTGTGTTAGGACTCAAATAATATACCGAAATCCAGTCGGGGCGACCGCCGGGCGGACGCGAGGCGGTCGCAAGGCGGAAGCAAGGCGAGCGCGTGTCGTAGGCGAGGCGTGCGTTTAGACTTCGGTAAATGCAATTTGAGTTGTATTGATGTAGTAGTAGGTAGTGAATAGTAATTTTTTTATTGTGCTTACATGAAAGGTCACATTTAAATTAAACAAAAAACAATAGTACAAAAGCGGACTAATCCCTGTCAGGGATATCTTCCGGTCAACCCTACAAACAAAGGAAATAATGACAAAAGTAGGTTGAACGTTGTACAATACTTACAACATAAAACACTGAATGCTCATCGTAATATACATATGTACATGTATATATATATATATATATATATATATATATATATATATATATATACATATATATATATATTACGATAAGCATTTAAATTTTGGCATAATTATAGGTAATAAGTAGACATGCAATATGTTAGATTAGCTTTTAAGCCCAGAGCAGCTTATGTAGGTTTTTATGGTATTTATGATACGACAATCCTCCACATGAAAGAGTATTTGAACATTTATTTTTATTTTAAGATACATAGATACGTTTGCGGGTCTGCTGGCGGGTCAAATCAGGGTAAACGCAGCGCCGCTACACCTCACGCACGTTAGCGTCGCCGGCTCACTAGCCTCACCTGCCACGCCCACCATTGCCTTCCTCAAGATCTACGAGAATTTCGTGTGCGTCTATACGTCTGGTAAGATATAATGATAAACACCTCGCGTAACGTCTGGTGAGACAATGTGACATTTGACTCACGTCCTTATGTCTAGTGACATATTTTGATATACACCTCCCGTTTGTACGTCTGTTAAAACATCGTGACATACCTAGTAATATAAAATCTATGTCTGTGTGATATCCTCATCAGATGTATAGATGGAGGGTGGACTCCATCTATACATCTGATGAGACATTGCGATATACAACTCCCGTCTTTACGCCTGGTGAGTCGAGACATTGTGATATCCAACTCACGTCCATATGTCTGATGTGAAATTGTGATATAAACCTCACGATTAAACGGCTGGTGAAATATTGTATCATACGACATACAACGCATGGTAATGTCTATACGTCTGGTAACACATCGTGATAAACACCTGCCGTATTAATACGTCTGGTGTGCACCTCATATATTTTAGCGTCTTCTCAGAGTTTTCTCAAAATTTACCTTCACATTTTCGCTTCGGTAATAAGCGCGGGACTAAAACAAAAACCTCTGAAAGGAATACAGAATTCAAATTTTAAGAAAAACCTACTATGCTACCCTACTCTAACCAACTAACTCTAGCGTACGAGCAGAATTTAACCACTTGTTATGTAATTTATCATTATCTTTCTAACTCATACTAATTGTAGTTCCCATGTATGTATTCCCATCAGGTCTGTACATGGTGAGCGGCGGCGGCTGGACCGTAGGCGTGGGGCGGCTGGCGCTGCGTGGCGATGTGCTCGTGCGCGCTTACCGGCGTCCTGCGCACGCGCACGCCAGCCAGCGACACCTGGCGTTTGCGTGCCAGTTCCACACCTGCGCTGTTGCCGATCACACGCTCTCCTTTACTAAGCAGCAGCTTGACCACGCTACGCATGGTAACCTATGCTTCTTCTTCTTTCATTGTATGCTATACTGATTTCCATGACAATAATAATGCTATTGTAATGCATTCTTCTTTTTTCCCGCAGAAGATTTAATTGTTTGAAAACGATTTCCTCAACAATTGTCTGTCAAAATTAGCCACTAACTGCAGCGATATTTAAACTATCCGTTCCGTAATAAAAGCTTAGCTATATTTTACAATTCAACGTTAATTATACGTTATTATATATTTAATATGTATTTTTTTTTGACACAGACCCATCATTCCCGAGTGACGGTGCAGTAGAGTTAGTATTTGCACGTGGAGAGGGCGCTGGCGGCGCCGCACCCGCTCCCACGCCAGCCGCTCCTCTGCGAGCGGCGCCCGATGCTCTCGCACGGGCCGACTCGCTCGAACATCTACGACCGCTGTCGACGCTCACTGACGATGACAATGGTAAGTCCAATCGTAACATTGCCAACTAACAACACAGTACAGCTGCTATGGTCGTCCGCTCCCACACAGCCGTTCCCTTGCAAGCGGCGTGCCTGACGCTCTTGCGCGAGTCCATCCTATAATTCCCAACTGATCTCGAGCTACAACTACATACATAGTATGGGTGTCCGCACTGTCCGCGCACTCCGCGCCCACATTTACATCCACTTCCGCGAAAAGACTCAGTGGACATTCGACCGCTGTCTTCTTTTCAAAAATTTGGTTGAAGTGACCGCCTTGCAGGAACGTATATGGCCTTATTGAGATCTGTCTGGACTGAGCTGAGTGATAGCACAATCACGCAAACTGTGCGAGACTAACCCAATTTGCTACGACTTTCTCGGTATCTTCCAGTGCTAGACCGGCCGCAGCGTATTTGAGGATTTCCGGACTGCCCAGGGAAAATCCCATCCTAACCCGTGGACAGCTTCTCGGAAAGTGAAATGTCTAATGGAAACTTTCTTTGCCACAATTTGCGACCGCTGTACTGTGTTACTACGGCTGCTGTTTACACTCATGGGCGATAACACTGAGTAGTCACTACGTCGTTACTCGTATTAACAAGCGAGTCAAGGAAAAATCTAATGGTTCATGACTTGTATTGACAGGTGCGCATATATTTAAAGAATTAGATCAGTACTGCTATCATTTATGTAGCAGTATATCGAACAATTTTTATTAAAATTACGAGTCCCTTAAAATTTGCCCTCAAATAAACCTTTAAAAATGTATGTAGATCCATTTTTGAAAAGGCACAATTCTCAATTCATAATTCTATCTAATTGGCCTCTACAAGCTTTCTGCACTCTGATTCTTCTTTATTGACCGATTTTCTTATTTCTTGTTCGTAAAGAAACTCCAAGCTCTTTCCATAAGTCGTTGAGCAACCTTGCAAAGTGTTTTAAGAACGAAGTATTTATGATAAAAGACGAATTCAGAACCAGCGTGGTACGAAACATTCTCCACGATAACTAAGCCAAAGGTTCTTCGACGTTTGTAGTGGAAACGAGTGGCTAGTCAAGACCACTTATTGCAAATCATTCGCGTAAAAGCAATTCAAAAAACACTTTAGAAACGCTCGCAAAAATCACTCGCTTTTAAGAGGATTTCGCTGGCCCTTCGGGAGTGGTCGTAGGAAAGACACCGGGTGTGGTCCGCTCTTGGATGGGTGACTACAAGTGGAATAAAAATTTATTGAATTTGGAAGGCAAATCCCCGCTGACATCATTGTACGGCAGTTGTCAAGTTGTCAGATGACTTAAGGCTGCATGAAAACACAGACACCCGTGTTGGCCACTTACACATAAGACAAACAAACTAACAGTTGCGTTCAAAAAAAGGACTCCATAAAGATTCCTATAAAATATAATTAGTAACGCGCATACTAAACTTACAACAATCATATTTTTTTATTGTAGTCAGTAAAATTTACCTGTAATTAGGAAGTCGCAATTTGTAGATGGATACAGTTGATAAAAATCAAACAAAATATTTGAATAGGAGTCACATAAATCACTCCAAAGTTATACTAATAATCATATATGAGGAGCAAAACCCATCTGTTCGACGTTACAATATAGTAGTTAACAACGCAGGCACGTTATTACCTTAACATCCGCCATTTTCAGTCTATTTCTGTCGGAATATGAAGTTCGAAGAGTGTTCCTAGCAGTTGGTTTCTGTTACTGCTGCGTTAGGCTACGCACTTTCAGTAATTTATATATCATGCCGACTCAAGTGTTGTTGCTTCCCATTGCATTAATTACTTTTATACAAAACATTAGTATCTAATGAATACTTTCAAAAGTAACTTCTCAAAAATGCATATATGGCTTTAAGTTTTCAGTTGCTGCATGTGCATTTATTTTATTTATTTATTTAGATTTTATTGCACAGTTAAAAAAATAAGTGGCGGACATAACCATTAGACCAAGCCAATTAGTATAATAAGGGGTATTAAAACACGAATGTGGGTTTATCACATAAGGCGAAGCTGAGTGTGATAATAGTATCACATGAGTGTTTTAATACCTGATTATTACAGTTGCATACAAAACTTTATATAACCCATGATATGAATCCTCTATAAAAGATTCTAAATCCATAGGGTATTGTACAGTGTTGTAAGAACTCTATGTAAATTCCTGGTAAGTTTATTGCTGAGTATCTAATACAAACTAACGATGTATGTATAAGTAATAATGAAATTATTTATTGTAATAATAGTTTTAATTTTAGACCGTACAATTATTGGAATGCAAATTATTGTTGTTCGATATTAGTAAATATCGAATGAAAATGGCGGGATACGACGTGAATTCGAATAACCAATAACTTTCTTTTTAAAATTACGGAGCTGTGGTAGTGAATGGCGCGTACATGACAATGTTCTTTTTTTATAATTCATAATCTGTGGCCGTTTGATGAGTAAGGAAGGGATTGAGTTTGCTTTGCATAATGAAATTTTGTAGTACATTATAACTTATAACACTCGTTTGGGTGATATAATGGTTACTATGACACTGGGTGTTTTAATGTTGGCAATAAGCTAACTGCTTCAGAAACTTTTATAGAGGGTTTATAGCATGGGTGTAAATAAATATCTATATAAGTATGTATGGTATACCAAAAAGTACATATATAAAATTAAACATCAAGCAAGTGCGTTCTTACATCAAGCAACAGAACATCCTCAAATCGTTTGTAACATTTTAACTAATTTCTTAGAACGATTTATGTGGATAGCATACAATTTAGAAATAGCTTACTTGTCATGTACCAATACCAGCTGGACAAAGCTTACAGGCTGACTGGAATTTTTGAACAAAATTTTATTAATTTAGTTACTTATGGCCGCAACGTTCTTCGCGTAGTCAGTTTTTGACAATCACATTTTTCTCCTTAATTCTATGTGTTAACCCAGGTAAATTATCATGTCAAATTATATTCCAGTCCGTTCAGCTGTTTTGGTATGAAATGAAATCAAAACCAAATCCATACAAACTTTCATATTTAGTTATTTTTATTGAAGTTTTCAGAATAAACAGGTTTCACTTGGGTTGATTACATTAAATAAAAAATTAAGAAACGTTTTGTTTTTAATTGTAGTTTTCTAAGTATGTATAATAATATTTCCAGAAGTACAAATAGAATAATATGTCGCAAAGTTAGTGGCTCGTTAAACTGTGTCACAGTGTATTTGACGGTGCGTGCGTTAACGGGCAGGTCGCGGTTTATCTGCGGTGATGCAGGTGCGGAGCTATTTTAGTAGCGGCGGCTCACAAGCACCGGCCGCCCGCAACCGCGCGCCGCCCGCCCAGTCGCGGTCGCGCACCGCGCAGCACCGCCGCGCGACTCCACGTGTGCCAGACGCCCGTGCCGCGCACCCCCATTAAACAAACTTTTGATGTTATATAAATATTGAATACAACTTATCACAAACAGATAACTGTGTGTAAATAACCCACCGGATATGAACTGACATAACCAAACGAACTAGCGCGAAAGATTTAATTCATAGATAAAATCGGAAGACAAAATTACAATCGAGGTGAGTGGGACAAGTTTCCGATTGTTAACGAAGCGCTCTTATTTTCCGTCGGCTTCATTATCTTTATTATTGTGAACCAATGTAAGTTTTAATACGACTTGACGTTTTGTTTGCATTGTGAAAGGCATGTCAAAATTTATTAAGTGTGTGCAATAGTGTTTTCATTTAACAATAGCTTCATTTATGAGATGAATGCTTGTTGTATTGTTGTTGTGCGGATAAACGAGTACAAGTGAGTTGGTTCCGTTGCGGCGCGGCGCCTTCGCTAATTGACCGGTGTGAAGAATCGCTGATAAATGTCCACTCTCGCTCGTCACCGCGACCGGCCGGCGGCGAGGCCTTGTCCGTTACACCTTGTCTTGATTCAGCCGAATGAACCGACACGATTTCTGACTCACACGCTTTCGAGCCATATGGATACTACTACACCCATAAAAAGTAAATCAACTCTTGCTTCAATAATAAAATTATACAGCTTTAAAAACATGATCGATTAAAGACGTTCTCACGCTGTGACACGATCATGCAAAATATTCTGGTTGATGATTAAAATCAGCGTTTAATTAATAATGGAGTTGGCCATGTTTACACGCTGTGTGTTTACGCTTACGTCATGGCCGGCAGGCTTACTTCACCAGTTTTGCCAATTTTATGAGGAATCGATTCAATTACGTTTTATAGCGAGGGGCAATGGACGTTAAATAGTTTTTAAATATTTACTAACTTTATGCTGACGTATCTGATAAGTATGTTTCTTATTGTTTGTTGCTGCTTAGAAAATCCAGATGCACAGCGTGCCAACTGAATCAGCGTTAATTTATCGCCAGAGCTTTTAAGTGCTTATTACTTTCTGCCAGTTGACCTAGTAAGTGTAGTGTAATGGACGCGTTGTATTTTATGTTTCTTGTTCTCGGAGTTAGTATTAAATATTAGAGATCATTACCACAAAACACGCTTTACGGAGGTAAGTTATTACCCATTGAATAATTTATGTTGATTACAATTTGCGTGTAGAAGAGATTTACTTTAAAATACTGACGCTAACCTGGGTAAATTTACATATCCAAGGACTTAGATTATGTTTACAGTTCATAACTACGCATCTTTAATTTAAAAAAAGATGAATTATTTATAAATGTATATTCATAACAGAAGTAACTTGCTAAGGAAGCATTTAACCGTGATTTTGGCTAAAGGTCGGCTAAATTAAATAGAGCAATATAAAATAACTAACATAAGACTGACCCGATAGCACAAAAACTTGTAAGATATAAATACGACCAAAAACAGGTAAACGAGCCAGAACTGGTTGCAATTCAAAGCTAACGTCGAATAACGAACAGAGATAGTGGAGCGGGTTGAATAATAATACGGAGCTTAGTTTCGTGGAAGCCCAAGGTGGAGTAGCCCGATGACATCACTGCGGGCGGCTAGCCGTCGCCAGCACGCGTTTACCTTCGTGCGATAACTTCATACGACCGTTAAAAAAGAATGTCCTCTATACTTACTGTGTAACCAATAAATGCGTAACTCGCGAAGTTTGCAAACTTTAGGACGTTATGTAAAGCTACAGTGACTCCTTTGTCATATTTTATTTTGTTCTGGTTACTTCAATATGGAAAATATACGTTTGTCATGCATATTTATTTATTTAACTTTATTACAAAAATTGTAACAGGCGGACTTAAGGCCCAGGGCTTTTTCTACCAATCAACCTACAGGTGATGCGGATAAAAACTAATTTATGTAATATTTTTGGACGACATGGTAGTACATTTTAATTTAACTATAATTTAATTACTATCTTCAAGTTTTACCAAAAATACATTTACGATATTTTTATTCATTTAAATACTTGTCTATATATTCATAAACATACATGTAAAATACACAAATATTGCATAAATTCATAAACCCTACATAGACTACATAAATATTTATAATACTCTATGACAATTGGTGAAGATAATGTAATGGCACTTTATTAAACACACAAAAATGTATACAATATAAAAAGAAATATATTTATAATGCAGATATATTTTCAATAAATAGTAAACATATGTATAAAAAGTATGGATTGAAAAAAGTGAACTACAAACGCCAGGGATGGGGGAATAATGTTTACAGTGGGCCGTAAAAACTATGACTATGATGATGGTTGAAAATGGTTTAGCCAATGAGGATTGTTTAGTGATTGTTTCTTTACATAATTAGATTTTGACTAGATTTACAACATTTTCTTTAAATGAGCCGCTACAGTATTATTCAACGCCTTAAAGTTTGACCAGCGGGTGTGACAGCTGCGCGTCCGATTCTAGCCGTCATTGCATCATGGTCACGCTCATTTTCATTAGTTAACGAACTAAAAAGCCTGTCGGCGGCTTTTCTTCTTTGACACGATTGATATCATTCCGCTGTTGCAATGAAATCATCGTAACTTTGACATTCATTTTGGAAATTAAATAGGTAGTAAAATTTACAGACCTATGTATGTAAATTTTGCTATCTAGGTATATACACTTATATCAACGACGCGAACATAACTAGTTCTTAGGTTTGATAGTGAGGTATTTGACTTGAAATTTCGTTTGTACGCTACAGTTAGGGTAAATGTGCATGTGGAGCTCATCCATGTGCGAAGTTTACACCAAACGAAATGACCTGCCGGCTTCTGCCTGAAGTACCTAAGACATAAACTGTCAATTTTTATAGCACAATATTTATAGACGTATTTTCTGTACACAGTTATGAAAAAATATTACGTGCAACAGTAGCATTGAGTTAATATTGAAGAATGATGCTTCAGGTTATTAGAAGTAGTTGAAGCGTGCGATGTGTGTAGGGCGCCGGCAGCGGGTGTAGGGCGCACATCCTCTTCCTGCGCGGGCACATTTCGTAAGAGTAGCCTCGCGCCGACCCGAGCCACGTTATTTTCGTTGACATCACAGAAATAACCACATCTTCCTTAACTGCGGCCGACGGTCACCAGACGCTGACGTTGATATCTTTACACTAATTGCGTTATTGACAACTTCAGTTTTAGTTCGGTTTCGAAACCGCGGGAACGTTTTGGTGTTACAAGCGAGCATTTGAAGCAAGATCACCTCTCATAAATATAAACGTTAAAAAGAATTCTATTCTACTTCGCGAGTGACTACAGCTGTATTCATTATGCTAATGAGGCGCTTGGTTTAGGCCATGTTCCTTAATTGCATTTAGTCTTTACACATTTGACTTCTTCAAATGTCGTTTAGAAGTGGTTCTTGTAAAGTGTTCCACCATATGTAGAGATATTTGGCGGAATAAAAATGTTATCATATGATATTGAAGAGTCGCACAAACTTCTTCATAAAGTGATTTGTTATAAAAACGTGTTTTTATCTTTAAGGTAGAACCATGTTCAAATCTAAATACTATAGTATTAAAGTATAACTAACTACCAATATCATAGAGATCTTTGTTAAAGCCTATCGTATAAAGTAAAATTTTACCAAGTCCCTCCTAACTCTATTGTTTTCTATTATAACTACTACTAAAATTCAATGTTATGTCAGTATTGTAGCCATGAAAGACAGATGCTTGAATTTAAGTACTTACGTGTAGAGGTTACTTCCTTGTGAGTCGCGGTGCCTTGAACCGCCAACCTGCGCAAATATCACCTCCATATCATCTTTATTTATTGTAAGCAAACTATCCTTATATCTTTGTGGCTAATTATGAAGACTTCTCGAGTAATAAGTAAAATAAATTAAAAATAGGTCATGAATCCTCTCCGTGTTTGAATAATATACCATATATGTGTGACAGCGGTGCCAGACCTCACTAGGAATAACGGAATAGCCACTTCAGCCTTTTAAGGAGGTTGTCTGCCTGAGCAAGCATAGGATTGCAAGTAACTGCGCGCTGCAGGAATAAACAGTTAATTAATAGCTCACTTCCTCGGCTACGTGCAAATGTCACTTCCAATGCATTGGAATTAGTCTAATTCGACATGCTAATTGATTCCGACCTCATACGGTGAAGAAGAAAATTACACACGCCCGATACCATCTTGTTTCATCGTCGTTCGACTTGTTTATTGGAGCGAATCGAATCCAATTTAGAAGTTATTTGTAATTAAACCTTCACATCCTCTTCAGATGAGTTATGTAAGAGGACTTAGGTACTCGAAGTTTAGTAACTAAAGAATTTTGTTTGGGAACAGGTGACAACAACGGCAGCGCAGAGGGTTCTGGCTCAGGCGGCGAGCCAACTGAAGCCGGCGAAGGTGGTGAGGCGGCTCACACGTTTGGTCCTTTGGACGGGTCGATCTACGCGACTGTAGTACGCGCGGGCGGCGGGCCCGGATCCCCGCTCAGTGCCTCCATGGACTCGGGCATCTCGTCGGCGGGGCGCCGCGCCGCCCCCAGCCCGCCGGACGAGCTCGACGCGCTGCTGGGCGACATGCTGCGCACGGTGAGCGCGCTGCCCGATCCACCGCCGGCGCAGTCGTCCGCCGACAGAGCCCCCGATATACCGTACCACGCGCGCGCTGACTCGGCGCCCTTCACCTACGGAGCGCCCGGCCTGCGCCCCGGCATGCTGCGCGCACCCAACCGACTCGCCAGCCCCGAGCTGGTGCGGCGGGTCCTGGGCGGAGACAGGAACTACAGGCCCATCGAGGATGACGATGACGAGCGCACCGTCACTCCTGAACCGTCATCCCCAAGGACTCCACTGTCGCCCCGTGCTATCCGGAAGTTAAATCATGAAGATGTCACCGTGACGACCACTACGACGCCGCAGCGAGCGTCGCCGGCGCGTAATGGAAGGTAAGCTTTCTTGGAAGTTAATCATACATAGGTACACTACATTTATGAAATGAACTGAATTCTAACTTAAGTTAGGGTAAGGGGAAGTTATAACAAAATATGACAATGACAAGAATTCAGTTAGAAATTACTAACAGGAAAGTTGATCTTAATAAAACTTTAGCTACTAACTTACACTTTTATAACGTGAATTTAAGAGGTATTATTACTTGTAGCTTAGATTTTGTACATTTTGTAATTTAACGAAGATGACATATTTTTTTGCATTATTTTAATACAAATGGTTTATTTTACCCATCGTAATTGAACTATGGGCTTTGGGCTTTGATGGCAGACTTAAACATGTGTTCCTGTGCCGTGGGCGTGGAGGCCGCCGCCTACATCAACAACACTCCGCTAACATTCTGTTTACCTTCACAACCACTATTTACACACCATTTTTTAGCAAAAACCACATTTTTCACTTCCCTTTATAAACATTACTAACCTCCAAGTATGTGAACAAAAAAAAATACAAAAGGAGTTCTTAGTTTTTGTAAGAAAGCGTTGGATAACATTGTTATGATATCATAATGTAACCAGAGACATAATGGTTTGACATCGTATGTGGTGAGGGAACGCTGTAGTCGTTGTTTTAATTTATTTGATGCGTTCCGCTCGACCCACTTCACTGTCAATGAATAAAAGCAATAAAATATAGAGCAACCGATCTCATTCAGGATCTACTGTGACAATCTTTTTTAATTAAGTTCTTCAAAACAGCTATTATTTTCCTGTTTGCTACTGTTAACGGTTAAATTTTAAGATGTCCTTCCTGGGAGGCCACAATAATGCCCGTCTAGCGGTAGAAACTAGCTGTTTACAATTAGTCATGTAATCATGTAGCAGTCACAAGCTTTAATAAATAATGAATATTGAAAACTGCTGGACTTTCGACCTAATCAGCTTATGTAAATAGATAAATATAAATAATCTAAATTTTACCAGATTATCCACAACTTTTTATTCCGATAGTTATATTTGTGAAAATTCTAATTCAAAATGTCTTCTCGTAATACGTATTAGAGGATTAAATGCGATCAATCTTCAATTTTAAATGACATCGAACTCGTATTCTTTGGTAGAGAGAGTTACAGTGAAATAAAAACGTTCTCATTATTCTTTATTTTCTTTATTTAAAAATAAACCGTTGAACATTATGTCGTAATTTGAAATTTAGTACAAAATGTTTTAACTCGACAAATAAACAATAAATTATTTGATCCAGTTTGTTACTTAAAATGTGGATTGGAGCGTGGGACCGCGCCGACGACGGTCCCGTGGGCGTTATTGAATAAATAACAATGACCACAACACAAAAACTAAGTATACAATATTTATGTGCTTTGTATTAAGTGTATACAGGAAGATTTACTTTCGAATGCGCAAGAAATTTTTTAACCACTGAGCTTAACAGTTACAAATTGGAAAACAAGGAAAGTCATAAAGTTAAACAGAGCTTGGAATTTTTTCTATTAAACGTATCGTTACAAATCTTATAAAATCTTTTATTCTACTACGATGCCATGAAAATAACTAAAACTAATTACTAAATAGAGAATAAGGTATCTAAAAATAATTGTTTTACGATTGTTATAAATGTATTCATAATTTCAAGTGTATAATAAAGTTAACCAAAAGCACGGTCATAAAAGGCTGATTGGGGTTGTAAAACAAGAACTAAAAGTCTATCTTCAAATTCAATGTCTGTTATTACGACTTTAATATCAATCAAAAACCTTTGTTGATTGAATGGGAAATCATTCAATTAGACTTTGTCGAAAGCAAAAGTCCGTATGGGTAAGAGCGTTTGAATATCCTTTGGATTCACGGGTCTTTTCACCCAGGTCCTTTGGGAGGCTTGCGTAGGGATACAGATCAAATACGTAAACGCCCTTTGGAGAAGTTGATGTTACGTGGCGCTCCCGCCAAAACCCATTCTTGGATATACCTAGGAACAAATGAAATTTATACCTTTGAACAGGTTTCGGCAGGAAAAATGGGTCTTTTGCAACAAAGTGAAACGATTTTAAATGGGTTATAGAGTTGGGTTAAGGGGGTATAATTATTAGATGTTACGGATGCTCAAAGCAGCCTGTAACAACATCATGGTAATTGATCTATCCTCTCTTTGATTATTCAAGTACTCGCAATAGGTTTAAAGAATTTATTCTCATAAAAGATTATACTTATAATACTTATTTTTTTTACTAAGTTTTAACGCGGGCATAGTTCACATGTTCTTGTACCTATAGATAAATATAGATAGTTTCAATGCAAGAATATTGTTTAATACATACAAGGCTATTAAGTGTGTCAACAGTAACAAGGAGCAAATGACTGTTATTATCCCATCGAGTGCGTGTGTGGCGATGATCTAAGATCTGGGGATAATGCCACTCTATGTTTGCTATCGCGGACGAATATAATGCTCTCCAGCCAACAATTTATTTAAACTTATTGCCTATGATTCTTGTATAATCCTTAGGTATGAATACTTAAATAGATAAACATCCAAGACCCAGGACAATTTGAAAAAGGCCATTTTCCAACTTGCCCTGACCGGGGATCGAACCCGGGACCTCTGGGTGGCGGACTAGCATGGTGACCACTACGCCACGGAGGTCGTCAAGGTAGATAGTATTTTATGTTTAGCACTTAAGACCGAATCAAGACCTGTAGGTTCTCTAGAAATTGTTTAAGGTTCAATTACGTATGTTATGTAGTTACTTTTTCATACTTATGCATTAAATTTGAATTAAAACATTTGAGATAAAGTTATCACCAACTTTTGTATCAGAATAAAAAAATTAAAAATGTCAAACTAAGTTGTTAACGCCTACATAATACTTAAATACTTTGCAGTGGACATAATAACATAACATACAATGCTGTGGGCATAAAAATAAACGAACATGCTGGGCACGTACAAATACAAGTGTATCATTAGCACTCTTGCACAAGGTAAACAATGCCACATGCAGCACCAAGAAGCTTTAAGGGGAATGAATACCCTTTTCACTCCTTGAATTGCGAAAAAAATATGTGGGATTTCTTTTTTGAAAATTTTCCTGTATGAGATTTCTAAGGGCTTACCTGTGTCAAGGAAATTAGGTTAATCGCTTTTAATTAAAACCAACAAATACGTTGTTTGGAATTGCATTACTTAAAACTTAACACTTTCAAAATGTTTTAAATTAAGAAGATTTTTTTTATCTGGCTCTATTTATATAATATTTTTTTATGTATAATAGTTTTTTCATAAACGGCGTCAAATACTAATACACCTTAAAGTACGTACCTAACTAACATGCTTTTGTAATTCGTTAATTTCTGTTTGGTTTTAATGCAACTATCTATTACTCTTTATTCTTGTAAATATTTACAGTAAACCCTATTTTCTGATTCTGGAACTAATGTAGCTTTTAGGCATACTTGTTTTAGGATTGCAGACTAGACTGGCTCCTGTATTTGTATACTTATTTTCTTTTTCTTTTTGTGTTTGTAATCTGTTAAGTGTGCCAATAAATAAATAATAATAATGCAATATAAGATAAAAAGAATCAATTCTGTTTCAAATAAAATATTTACTTTTTTACTGAACAGACCTAAATGAGAGTCATATTTCCGAGAATGAAAGTTTTAGATTTGCAAAACACCATGCTTTTATGTTGTGTGTAACAGCCTCGGCAATATTTTTAAACACATGTGGTAGCTACTATGCCTTAAATATCGTATGTCAATATTGATCGACGTGAAGATAAATGGGCTGATAATTCTGCTAATCTCTTGTCAATCATGTAAGAGTCGCGTTACGATGGAGGCGTTCGTTGCGAAACTCGCTTTGTAACGCTGTTCCCTGCATTAACAACATACGCTTATCCATAAATATTTCAATAGAACTAGGTCTAGGTGACGATAATGTGTTCTTCGAGCAATGAAGCTATTAAATAATGTTTTGCATCCGATAGATTTTGTATCTATCGGTGTCTGCATCTGTACGAGTCATTTTAAAAGCTGGGTAGCCTCGGCATTAGAACAACCTATAATTTAAATGTATCTTTCTTATAGATACTAAATCTTGGTACGAATCCAAGGAATCTTTAATGTTCTTTGATTTTACAGAAAACAATAGTGTTTGTCACATAAAACTACTTGAGATTGTTTCTCTCGCTGCATAAATATTGAAACAATGCACACATGCTAGCAAACGGAAATGTAAACGTTCTAATTGGGCTAAACGATAGGCGTGGGCCGAGATTGAACCCAGTACTGGCCGTTCCGCGACATTGCACACCGCACATACGGCGTACTTTGCTAGCTGTTGCAAATTTATGCGGCGCGTACTGGATGAATGGCTTCTAGGGTTTCAACCTATTTCAACTTGAATTATGTTCTGGATATAAGGCTTGAAAATAAGCTTCAACTGAAGTCTAGTCACAAAGAATGCTATGATTGATAGGACGTCACCGTAAAAACAATATGTAACTCTTAGGGATACTACAGTGTTAAGTAAATTAAATGAGATCCATAACATGTCAAGTACTAAACACATTTTGTAAATATGCCTAATTGAGTGCTTAGATAATTTTTAATATATTAAATAAGCATTTGCTATAGGTGGCCGAACGAACAAATTTAATTTAAGCAAGTAGTCGCACTGCCATGTATGTGCGGGTCTGCAGTTTGCAAATGAAATCGGCTCTCGCACGAAATAAAGTGAATAACGTATCAGAAGGATAATTCATAAAGATGCTTAGTCTACGACATCACGTCTCGTATGAATTCGGCCAGTACCAAAGATATAGGAGAAATATAGATTCCGCGATGAAGGCTCCAAAACATACACTGTTTTGAATTGTAGCGGAGGGCATTTTGTCTTCCGCTACGTTTCTAGACACTGCTAAATAAAAAAGTCGCGAGATCAGAAGTCAATGTCATTAGATAACGTCATTTAAATTTTGTTGTATTAAACAGCTCATGTAAACATATCGGTTAGAGTGCATTTGAAATCGAATTGTTTAATACGCAAAAATAAAAATATAAAAATCATTTCCACATTATTATTTATTAGTAAGATGCCATCGAATAACATTGTACAGAGATGCAAATCCCGCTGGAATAATAAAGAAAATTGTGACAAAACTATTAGCTTTCACAGGTGAGCACATATTTTTCACTTGAAATCACAGTTTTTTATAGGTACACATAATACATTTTTGTCTGGAAATGGAGTGCAATCCTTCCCATTTTATTATAAATAGACAACATAGTAATTTATGCTTATATTTATTATTATTTAAGTATTTCGTAAGCTGTTCGTAATTATTGAAATTTTTGACAATAGGGTTAGAAAAAGCTGGTCAATAAAAAATATCGATACCACATAATCTATTTTTAATTTTGAAATTAATCATGAGAGAGAAAAAACTTGAATGAAAGAATTGATGACCAACCGAACTTGTGAAGTTCGATCGAAATTATGGGAGCAGCATCATTTGAAATTGGCTGTGCTGTGACAGACGGACAGACAGACAGACGCACAAGTGATTCTATAAAGGTCCCGTTTTTTAATTTTTTTTTTACAGAACCTAAAATCATCACACATTAACATTTGTACGGAACACAAAAATTTCTCAAAGTATTTTGAATTGTCTTGTTATTTATATAGCTCTGACGGCCAGTGTTGAGCAGTACTTGAAGGGGCCGTACCAACATTGCTACTATCAACCAACCCTCCTTTTGGCTTCGCCGCAATCGGGTTAAGAATTTAAGATCAAACGTTGATTAATAATTATTTAGATAGTGAAAAATAATTTGTTTATAATTTAAAAGTTTTTTATTACTGACTACTTGCTAACCCTATTACCCGTGCACGAGGATTAGTATTTCTCAAAAGTATCGATGTCGATATTTTTCATGTCATACCTCCCTCGGGGTTTACAAACGGTGTACGCTTTCATTTTTGACGTTTAACGAAGTCTCATTCTTGCACCAGTAAATTTCCTTAACAGAGAAAGGGACACAAGATGGGTTTTATGCCAGATTATCTCTTTCTAAACCTAAAATTTTTTTTTGCTCTCTGGCCAGTATTTTCTTGACAAATTGCTTGCCATAATCTAAAAATTCTTAAAAATCTAAAACAAATGACTAACATATTGAGCAAGCTGTAAATGCAAAAAATGCTAACCGCCATCGTGACATCCTGGTGGCCATTGTCTTTTGTTTAGAACTGGCTCTTTAAATTTCATTTTTCATGTTTCAAGATGTGACTGCTGACTTATAAATTTTCCTACGTTTTATTAACTTGTGCATGGCTAATAACGCAACTGCATAAACCCAAAAGAAAAAGAAAACCCTTATTAGGCGTTGTGGCGAGACTGACGATCAATGTCTGCATAGTATACATCGCAACTTAAACCAATCTAAAGTGTCAAGGCAGATCACATATTGTAATAAGACATGCGCTTCTGTAACTTTATTTAATTTAGTTATTTCTGTCAACTTGCAATTCTGGGATTGATTTGGAGCGATGGCGTGTGATTGCGTCGCGCCATGACCCAAACAGCTGCTATTTCGAGATAACCGCCGCCATAAACGGTGACTGGTCACAACGACGCCGCCACCCGTCGCCAAACATATACTTATTGGAGTTGCGCTTTCTAATATGCCTTTACGAATCAATGTGTAACTAAGTACATCATGTTTATCATCAGAATTAACAGTTGTCTTCAATACATGGACATGAGTGTAAACTATCATTTATTATAACCTGTAGCCAATGTTATCTATCTATACTGTTCTAGATGTGTTTCTTAACATTTTGATTTAGATTTTGTATTGCATTTTGATTTAGATTTTGTATTGATTTAGATTCTGGTTGCCGGAAATCATGTTGCTCCTTAAACACGCATTAAACACATCTGTATAATGAAAATGACATTCCATTCCATCCACAGCGTTTACGGAACATGATTAATATTCAAATTTATCGCTTATATTATGTTTTATAACACCTACTACTGGTAGGACTCAGCAAGTTTGTTTACCATCTTCGTACATGAACACAAACCTTCAAGACCTACGCACAAAATGAATGATAGACCTTTGAAGTATTAAGAATATTTTAAAAAAATAACTTCTACCAACGTTGGTTTCGTCAAAATATTTTGATTGCCTTCGGATTGTCTTCCAAGTTTTCTGTGATCTTCTATACTTCTTTACTTCCAGGTTCGATCCATTGTTTACTGGACCTGTTTGTTATTTGCTCCTTTTGAAGGTTCCGTACCCAAAGGGTAAAAATAGACCCTATAAAGGGTAAAAATAGTACTAAGACTTCGCTGTCCGCCCGTCTGTCTCTCTGTCTGACACCAGACTGTATCTCATGGACCGTTATGGCTAGACAGTTGAAATTTTCACATATGATGTATTTTTGTTGCCGCTATAACAACAAATACTAAAAATAGACAAATCATATCATACAACAAACGTGATTTTTCTGCCATTTTTTGTTCGATATTAATAACGGCAACAGGGAGTCGCAGAATATTTAGTTATTTGTATATATTTATATTCATTTTAAAAATAAATGAAATATTTAGGGGCTCCCTTAAATATACAACAAACGTGATTTTTTGTAGAAAATGGTGCGGAATCCTTCGTGCGCGAGCCCGACTCGAACTTGGCCGATTATATTGTTTGCTTAGGACTACCTCCCATTTTGGCTAAACTAACCAATGACTGACCATTGAAAAATTATTTTTGTCAGATGGTTAAACGGTGATACAGAATGGATAGATCGGCCGCCAAGCAGCGCGCGGAAAACACCAGAAAACACAAACTGGCGATCAGCTAGCACGCTAGGTTGGCACGAAACTACTCGGCTCAGGGAACCCCGTAGATCTGAAAGTGGCATTGACGGGAACTCGGGACTGACGTGGCTGCAGAGACAGCAGCAGAAGCTGCGGGAGAGGAAAGAAGCGAGGGAAAGAGTCGCTCGACTGCCGCTCGAGTGGGATGCACCTTCCCGACATGTGCGCCGATCGGCAAGCCATCGGTTAGTGAAAGAATTTGGCATATCTGTTTGTAGGCTTCGCTTTTTCTGAATTTCACATCTAGTCAAAAATTTACCTACTTATTTATAATAAGCTGGACCTGTAATAATTTCAGTGTCGACGGATATACAAGTGACACGACGGCCTTCGCTGACGATGACGAAGACTTTAGTGTACCTCTCCACGTCAACACGACTCGCACCGCGCTGCGAAACGACAGCATCAGTCCGCAGGCTCCAGATAGGTACGTCTTATATAAACCTTCTACAAATGTCTATCATATGATCATCCCATGGATAAAATTCACAAATGGTCAACTCTTATGATAAAATGATAGAATAAACTGCGCAATGACTTACATAACAAATTAAAACGATTTTCTTGCGTGAGGAACCGTATATTTAACATCAGCTAGATCTATATAGGTACTCTATCTAGATACTCCTAATATGTACCCTACTTTATCAGATGAATATTTGAAAAGTTAACATTGTTTGACAGAAGTTCGTCTAAAAAGTTCATGTACGAGAAGATGACGATGCGAGAATGGAGTACAACGAGCACGCCCAACAGCACGCCGGTGCCAGGCTTACTGTCACTAGCGGAGCCACTTAACAACGAATCTATTGTAAGTCAACAGTAATCAACAAATCAATACATAGTCTAAGATTGTAAGAAACATCCAAAAGGATGTTTTTCTACTACCTAGATGATTTTAGTCAACAACAAATCTTCAATTCATTAGATAGTCTTAGCTAAGCTTTTGCATATTTTTCCAGGCGATTTTACATATGAGTTAGTAACTTTGCCAAAAGTCGCATTTAATTCTGCAGTTCAAAACTTTGTCTTCTCATCACCACTTTAAAGAGGAAACTCTGATAAATACCATGTTTTCAGATCCGGGAGCGGTCAGAAAGCTGGTCGCGGCAGTCGTCGCGCGCAGGCACGCCGCTGTTCCCGACGCACCCGCGCACGCCCTACCCGCCCACGCCCACGCCCACGCTCAGCGCGCGCCCGCCGCGCTCGCCGCCCGTCACCAGGTACGCACCACCAAGCTGTCGTAGGACTTTGAGACCTTGACAACAATGACCAATCATCTACTTCAACATCGATATGGAAAAAAAAGTTGGTACACACTAATATCAACACAAAAAGGATGGATCGTAGATTCCATAATAATAATCCACTATTTCCACGAATAACCTAAGTGAAAAAATCTATCTATCGTAAAACGAGCAGTTAAACATGATTATTAGTCACACGTTACATATACCTACCTACCGTAGCACTTTGACAACGTGTGACTACGCCTTTCCAAACATGAAAATTTATCTCTACATAGTGAATATTGCATACTTCAGAATAGTATTGTATGACATTATTGTCAATTTACAACGAAGGCATCTTGGTAGAGTCTACTGTGTCCATTTACTTGCAACTACATTAGCAACTTTGTTCAGTTCAGTATTCTGAAAACCTTGTTTTATACTTTTTCAACGTCGTTTTTTGTCGTAGTTGGGTTTTAGTTTTTATACTTTTTATTATTTGAACTATTTTGGTGTTAAAGTGTATTTGTGGCGCATAATATTAACAAAAGTTAAATTGATGAACTAATAAGAGGACCTGGGAAGATTTCTTAATCTATCTAATTCTGCTTACGATCGACCGTCATGTGGATTTTTAAGTAATTTATTATGATCCAAGGCACTTATAAACAATCCCTCTATGGTTTTAAAATTTCACAACAACTGCTCTACATTGCATAAAGCGATTCACAGTTCCCGTGATCCGCGCTTTACTCTTATCGCTCATATTTAACATCATTAAAGCATTCTTGTAATTATGTACAAGCATAAAGTACTCGTGAAGCTCTTTCAAGTGATACCAAACACGGTATATTTATTTTAATTTTATATTAACCTAGAACTTTTTGTCCGCTAGAGGGCGCAATACTAAATTTGGTGACAAGCTTTATAACTCATAACCAACAAAATATCAAGGCCGTTCTAATGGTACTGCAGTGGTCTTATTCTGATAAGTAGTAAAGAAGCTATGAACGAAAAGATGTGAATTATATGCAATCAACCCATGAATACAGGTAAAGTCACAAGCAAATGCTAGTAATATATATATATATATATATATATATATATATATATTCAAAATGTACAAGTAAAGCGCTTTCAAATGATACCAAACACAGCATGTTTATCTTAACTTTATTTTTTTACTCTGTATGTTTTGTCCGCTAGAGGGCGCCACATTAGATTTTGTGAAACTCCATATAGCCTATAACCAGCGGACAATTCAGACAGCGGACAGCGGCTTCTAATGATATGTCATTTGTCGAATTCTGATAAGTAGTTTAGAAGTTACGAGGGAACAGATCAACATACATACATACATACATAGCCTGTCACAATCATAACCCTCCTTTTGCTTTGCCGTAGTCGGGCAAAAAGCAAAAATCACTCATTCATCACGAAATCACGAAAACTACCAATGAAGATGAAATTTGGCAGGAAGGTCGCTTGTGACTAGAAGATGTCCGCTAAGAAAAGAATTTTAGAAATTCCTTCCCTAAGGGGGTGAAATAAGGGTTGCCAGTTTGTATGAAACTTCGTAATTTTTGAAGCAAGGACAGTTTTGAGGAGAGAGGGGGCGGGAGCGGGAGCGGGATGATTGAATAAGTATTCAAACATTTTAAATTTTTAACATAATAATTCATATGTTAATTAATAACGTAAAAAAACAAATAAAAATCCTATTAGAAACATTTTCGACTTCTACGCGGACGAAGTCGCGGGTTAAAGCTAGTATATTATATTTGTATGGGTTGCATCATAATTTATAACCATTTTTATTCCCTTACAGAAAGGAGCGCGAAAGCAGTCCCGAGTCGGAGTACCGCACATACAACGGGTCACGGCGCTCCAGCGTCAGCGCCAGCGCAGAGCCTCAGCACGTGGCGCCAGACCGCGTGCGCTTTGCTCGAGATACCAGTCACTACTGGTACAAACCCAACATTTCCAGGGACGACGGTAAGTCGTAGAAACAACCCTAAGCCAATCTGTCATCATAGACTAGGCGTCGTCGTCTAAGTCGTTGGGATCTAGTTCTTGATAGAACTGAAAGATTAAAGCAGGTTTCTGCTTTAATCTTTCAGTTCTATTGCGTTTTATTTCTTCCAAGCATTCGATCGCAATGTAAAATATTATTGATACATTGCACCTATAGCCAGACATACAAAACGACGTGTTCCTTTTCTGGGGTACCACCTACGGAAGGGTAACAAACAACAACAACCATTCTCTCAGAAATTCCTAACCATATATATTTTTTTTGATTTAAATTATTAACATATAGGGACTAATTACACTGATTGAGCCGATTCTTTGATTGAATTTTTTTTCCCAAAGTACTCTTTGGGAAGTGTTACTAATCTTTGTGTGACTCAACGGGAACAAACGAATTGAGCTAGCCCCAAAGTAAGTTCGAGACTTGTGTTATGGGATACTTACTCAACGATACTACATTTTATAACAAATACATAAACATATAGATAAACATCCAACCCAAGACAATTTAAAAAAGGCCATTTTCCAACCTGCCCTGACCGGGTATCGAACCCAGAACCTTTGGGTGGCGGACTAGCATGGTGACCACTACGCCACGGAGGTCGTCAAAAATCTAAATATTGTTATTCCCTACAGCGGTAGCAGCGCTACAACCGCTAGAAGAGGGATCGTTTATCGTCCGCGACTCAAACTCGTTCCCCGGCGCGTTCGGGCTGGCCGTGCGCGCGGGCGCGGCGGGCGGCGTGCGGCACTTCCTGGTGGAGCCCACGGCTAGAGGCGTGCGGCTCAGAGGGTGCCCGGACGAACCCGTCTTCACGTCCCTGTCGGCGCTCGTGTACCAGCACACAGTCACGCCGCTAGCGCTACCAGTTCCCCTGAGACTACCTGACAGGTCAGTATATACATTACAAACCTGAAAAGGGTCGTGCTTATATGCCCTATACTCATGAGGAAATAAAAATATTTAGGTCCTTGATCTTGTATTCTAAAGCGAATTAAGTATTGACAAATAGTTCTCTATTTTTAGGGTTCCATACTAAACAATGAACCCTTCTAGTTTCATCATATCTGCTGTAACCAATAAAATAGAAATGGTATAGCATATTTCATTACAAGTGCAAAGAGTTCCGACAAATGTCTACCCGAGCCGAGGCGCACCCGAAGGCGAGGGTTGACAGTCGGAACAAGTTGCAATGACGGTTCCGCACGTGTATTGAACGACTATTTTTAATACAGTTGCGAAATAATGAAGCAATTTAATAAAATAATAAAAACAAAATAAACTCAACTAATTGAAATTGGTACAGTTTTTTATACTTATAAATATACTTATAAATTGGTACAGTTTTTTATACTAACTGGGGAAGTTTTAGGTTGCATATTTACTGTTTGAGACAAACTATTATTAATTTCGTATGATTGTTCATGTATATTTGTCATACATTGGCGTTTGCTAGTTGATGGAGTTGGATCTGATGAATTATCATTATCAACGAAGGTAGATGGACGAACGTTCTCTTTAACATGTGAAGGAGACGGACTGGACCTTAAATTAATGGATTGTGTGATTTTTTTTCCCAGTTTCTAGTTTGTTGTTTGATGAATCACCAAAATAGCTTTCTGCAACTTTGTCTGATTTCCAACCTCCTAGTTGCTTTAAGGGCGTCAAATTGGCTCCTGAATCTGCCAATAATGTAGCAGAGGTCCTCCTGAAGCTGTGCCCAGCATAAAATTCAGCATCCGGCAGACCAAGAAACGTAGCTATTTCTTTTGACATATTACCAAATTTATTTATCCCGATTGTTTGAGCTGTACACTTCCCTTTTTGGTAATTTTGAAAAAAACGGTCGGTTTTTCCTTTTTGAGACCGCTGATTTATATGTTTTTTGCACTATTCTAAGAAAATCTCCTTCAATAACAAAGCTTCTCGGTATCTTATTTTTTTGTGTTCGAAATCTTGATTAGTAGCATTTCTCCATGGGCTTCAATATCTTTTAAAGTAATATTGGCTAATTCCTCTCTGCGGCAAGCCAAAAATCAGAGCAACCTACAAAAAAACGGATTTGATTAATATTTTTTTTAATAATGTATTGACTGTATTTTGCGATTTCGTAAACTGAATACTAAAGAAAAATATAAGTACTTATTAATAAATTACCTTTGTGGCTAAATAACGATCATCGGGAGCTTCGTTCAAAAACCTTTCCACTTCATTCGATATTAATATTTTCGACTTTTTACTTGTAAAACCGTCTGATTGTCGTTTTAAGAAAGCATTTAATTTTGGGTAATCACTTATATCCACGTTGTTCCTTATTTTCAGCATACTTTATATCATCGAAAACCTCGACCATAACGTAGAAGGTTTTAATTTTGCTGAGAGTTCGGAGAAGTATGCCAACATAACATTTTCTGAAAAACTATTTGCTTTTTCTCTTCTCTCCACGCAATAAATTCATCGTATGTAGATATGTAGCGACTTTTTGACTTTTCCGGTAAAATGTTCTCCGAAGCATTTTGTGCAATTATATTGAATTCCGGTGGTATTAATTTAAAAAAACTAGGGTCGAAATTACTCATTTTGTCCAAAAAACAACTAAACTCGCAAAGAAAATTTCTGAAAAATGGCGCCAACCGTAGAATATAAGCAGAGATTTTTTTTCTTCACCCATTCTGGTAGGCAAAGGGAACTATGCCCATACAGCCAAGTCTTCAGTAGAATTTTTTTATTGATATGAAATGAAAATGAAATTTAATGAGATGAAATGAAATGAAACCTAACCTAACTCATTCAATCAAATCATTAAATCTGATATTGAAACAAATTAGTAGCTTCTTTTTAGAAATATACGTATTTGCATGAATCATAAAAACTCCTATTAATTTTTTTAGTAAAAACTTCATGGTTGGTTTATCTTTTTAATAGACATTATTTTGACAGTTGGGAAAGAGAACACACGAATTCGGGAAAGGTAAAAAAAAAGCACGAGTATGTAATAGCTAACATCTCGAACGCTATACGTCCCTGCAATACGCCACTTTTTGAGCAACTGTATTAAAAATAACATTGTAACACTGTTCGATTGCAGAGACCCATGGACGGGCGGGAACGCCAACGCAGCAGCACGCGCTCTCCTGGCGACGGGAGCAGCGTGTCAAGTGCTGCTGCTGGGCTCCGAAAACACTGAGGCGCTCACCGGGCCTGCTGCTGTTCGCAGAGCTGTCAACAACCTGCTTCTCAAAAAGGTGCGAATATGTGAATCCGACCCATAATATTCATACTGATCTATGTATACATGGAGTAACCAGTGCCCTTGCATTTTGAGAAATAGAAGGCGTAAGTACTTTTTTTGAACGTACGTTACAATGGAAGCCCTCTGTTGAAACCAACGTCTTTCGTTCTGATCCTGAATGTGGTCTGATCGTAAATTGAAAGGTTGGCTTTTTATTTTGACATAGTCTAGATATTTAAGGGTTACTAAATTTGTCTGCTTGATAGCATACAATCGAATCCATCATAAGATAAAATTGTTTACTCAAAACTTATTACTATATATACTATCATCAGAGTTGCGATAAGTTAGTATCTCTGAGTAAAAATTGAATTTGACTAATGTTTTTTTAATGGGGCAAAAATGCTTTCGATTGGCGACCACGTACTGGCAAGCGAAGCGTAGGGCACCCACCCACAAGGTGGTCTGACGACCTGTCTGAGGTCGTTAAAAAGCTCTGGATGCAGGCTGCTCTAGATCGGTCATATTGGAAATCCTTTGGAGAGGCCTATGTCCTGCAGTTGACCTTATGCGGTTTGAATGATGAAGCATGTTTTTTTTTTGTTTTTATCAGGGCCCAGCCTACATAGTGAACTTCAAAGTGTTCGGCGGCGGCATCACGCTGACGGACGCGGCGCGCAAGCTGTTCTTCCGGAGACACTACCCGGCAGCGGGCGTGTCGTACGCGGGGCTCGACCCTGACGGCCGCCGCTACATGCACGTCGACGGCGGCAAGCAGGCCGAGAAGTGAGTAACGTTACCAAAAATAGTTTGCAAGGCCAAGCGTTAGCGAGGCCTTGACCATAATAACGAGACCGGCAATCCCATTCCCGCCGAAGGCATGTATAGTGCTTTTCTTAATAAATGTGAGAAAATAATTAAAGAAATAACCAACTAGGTACGCAAATATTTACCGAAAGCAATTAATGTTTACCGCAAAGAATAGGTACATAATCAATCGCTATGTGGTTTGCAAGAAAAGAATCTGCTTACCCGTGTTTTTTTTTCAGAACTTATACTTTCAGAACGTTTCGCACAATATTTAGTACGTGTTCAGAGGGTAAGCAACCTAGGTATCACCATTTTGATTACTCTTTCCATCTTCTCGCCCACCATCACGCTAAAAATGGCTTTTGGGTCTGTCGGTTCTGGGCTCTGTCTGCTTATGGCCGCAAGACCCAAAATTGTCTGCCCATTATGCAGACGTAATAGTGCATAATATGTCTCTATACCAAGCACACAACTACACGGCTGGCCATTCGACTAGTGGTGAAACTGGATGGAATTGATTGTATATCTGTCGGTTGGTTGCAGGAATGTGTTCGCGTTCGTGGCGCGAGCGTCGTCGGGCGCCGACAACCAGTGCCACGTGTTCGCCGAGCTCGAGGCCGAGCAGCCCGCCACCGCCATCGTCAACTTCGTCAACAAGGTTTGTACTCAGGGACTAGACGAAGTCACTTTTCCCAGTACGCAATTTTTTACAGCAAGCACATAGGCATAATATTGGTTGTTTCCCGAGAAGTAGCTATATGGCACAATACGCTTGTTTTCACTGAATGAAGCCTTTGTCATTCTAGCTTTCTCTCAGTGCCGGTGTATAGACAGGGACAAGGACGTTTTCAGCTGAAATAATGAAATAGTTTTTTCATTGGCAGTCATTTCAATCACTTGAGATAAAATCCACTAGTGCACAGCCTAGCTTTCATTGCGATGTTTATTATTCCTTCCTAGAAAACAACAGTACCTGCCTATTATACTTCGCAAATAAAAAACTAAGTTATCTTTTCTTTTTCGATAGAAAGGGATATTATTTTGATATAGTTATTCTACTTCTATCTAAAAGAGCGAAGGCAAACTTTAAAAGTTCTTTTTACTTTATTTACAGGCTCTGCTTGGCAACTCACAGAAAAAGGATATAATATAAAACGACGCAGCTACATTTCCAAAATAAATAGATAAGAGCAATAAAGTACAAGTACTTTACGTGTTATGGTAAACAATTTTGTTTTTTTTTTTAATTAAATAATATACCTACTTAAAGGGAATACTCATGAAATTGTGTAAAACACGTGGTCTATTTTATAATACTATGAACATTGGATCTAAGAAATTTAACAATGAAAATTAATTACCTAAAAAGATAATCTGTATATTTATTTAAAATTGAACTTGGTCAACTTGAACAAATAAGATTTTATTTTTCGTCAAAGATTTCTTAACCCAATACGCTTCATTTTCACTAAGTACAATTATAATCGTGTGTTATATTATATTAAATAAAATAATATAAATATACGTATATTAATATTTAGGGTAAGAAAAGAACTAACTAGTCTCCTATTAATTTAATATAGAGTAGTGAAATCATGCGTGCCTAATTTTATAGTAAGGTGACACCAGTAAAACATTACCAGTCTCTCCAGTGCAGCATTTCAGTGTACAAGCCTAGGCTAGGTAGGTATACTTAGGTTATAAAATACCATTGTGACTACAGTACAACGAATAAAATACTACCGCACATTGTGTCAGTTCTCTGAGACTAATTCTTGAATCCTATTTTTTGCAGTCTATCGAATGAAAATTGTACACAAAAATCACAAATAAGCCATCGAATTTTTGATCCATACTTGGATTATTTTTTTCGAGAATTCATTTTCGTAAGTATAAGATTTCAATTCGAATGCTTTAAACTGTAGAACTACACAAATTGACGAATCTACACGATTTTAAATTTCAACAGATATATAACCAAAATTAGTGTTACGTTGTTCAAAGCACAGCTGTTCAAACAATTAATACATGTTCGATACAGTGTATAATGTTACGTTACATAGAACAAAATGTATTTCTTAACAAGCTGCATAGTTGCTTTTATTAAACGTAGTCAGTTTAATGTACCTTATTACTGTTGTAATAGATTAAAATACATTACCTTGGTACAACGATGGAGAAATGTATCTTTAAGTAAATGTTATGTGGGAGACTCGTGTCGGTGAATGTATAAAGTTTAAGGTTCAGAAGAAGCCATAAATATGCCTTAAAAGTGATCGAAATATGAATATATTTTATTGTTTACAAAATCCAGTTCAATATTATAATTAGTTTAAAATGTAACATGTTTATGTAATAACTGTTTTAAATGTATTTATTGAATAAATTACATTCATCAATATAATTTGGGATATTTTTTTTTATTTACTCCCCTTCTTATGAACTGTAGTGTACAGTTGTACACACATTTTTAAATACTATCATATGTTATTTAAAATAAACTTTAACACATATACATACCTATTCGTTATAAAGGTTCATTAAATCTTGTAAAAGTATGTAAACCTAAATTATAAATAAAAGTGGTAAGTAAGATGAGCCATCAATATCTACATTTATTGCTAGTAGCTAATAATAACTAGGTACATAGATAAACGTGAAATATCCCGCCAGCCACGAATACTTCACGACCATCGGTATAGGGGTGCAACAGTTAAATTTTGTGACAAGGTTATGGCTACGCCTTGTAAGCCACGCATCGTTTGTGGTGTGGTCAGTCCTCGGAGCGGCCGAACCTCAAGTGCCCGTAGTCATCGAAGGAGTCATCAGCTCTGGCAACGCGACTCCTCATTAGACCGTAGTCTCTATACAATGGCCGAGGTCGGTATTCCTCTTCTTCTTCACGTAAAGCGAGGCCGCGGAGACCAGCGCTCTCGCAGTTGCGCAAAAATAGCGCTGTTGCGAGGGTTAGCGCTAGTATGACTATCGTTACAATCCGCATCTTGTGTTGTTTGCTGCGACTGAAATGTAAAAACGACACAATAATGGGACCCAGGGCACACCTTTAATATTTATTGAGCACTTGAGCCCGGTTCAAACAGTCTGCCATCAATCACGAAGGATGCCAGGTTTTGAAACATCAGGCTCTAATACAAGTAAATTAAATAAATAAGTCCCTTAATTAGGTATTAAGGGACTTTTATAACATGGAAAAAGGTTAAGGAAAACGCAAAAGTAAAAAAGACGGGTTTTGAAATATAATAAGTCTATGAAGTTTAACAATCTTTGACTTACAAAACTTTTAAATAATTGATTTAATACTTATACCTTAATACTCACATGATTTAAAGATAGAATAAAATTTTAAGATAGTCTAACCTACGCTGACTGAAGTAAAATTGTATTTAGATAAAAATTTTTAGACGATCTCCGTGGCGTACTGGCAACCACGCTTGTCCGCCGTTCGGAGGTTCCGGGTTCGATCCCCACCCAGGGCAAGCTGAAAAACCTTTTTTCAAATTGTCCTTGGTCTGGGGTGTTTAATCTATATAAGTATTTATCATAAAATATAGTATCGTTATATATACATCCCATAGCGCAAGTTTAAGCTTACTTTGGGGCTAACTCAATCAGTGTGATTTGTCCCTATATATTTATTTTAAACTAGGTACATACTTAAAAAACAAAATAAGTAAACTTACCGATGGAAAATGCGAAGATGAATAAAATGCTGAGGCAATAGCCCGGCTTTTTATACCAAGGAGCTCAACCCGATGAAAAACATCGCTCCCTTCTTTAATATTCCCCTCGTGAAGTGCCTGTTTTGCTAAAGAACATAAATTGACACATTTCAAGTTATAAAAATCGACATGGCTGGAAATTATTTTTCCCGCTATTAGAAATTCATTTTGTAGCTAATTTTCTCTTTGTGTACTGTTCTTGGGATAAACAAATTACATTACTTATCAAAGTGAATTGAATAAATAACAAACTTTTATATTTCTAACTGCGAATATTGTAAAAGTATGTAGGATACAGATTTACGATTCCTATTGCTTCCCTTGCGCGGTCTAGCAGTAGAAGAGGAAGCTTGGCAGTGTCCACTTTTTAATCTTCTTCAAAAGAGTTTTTGACGGGAAGTCAAGGGGTTTAGTGAAATGTTTAGAGTGGACAGTCATAGTGCAGCTGTAGTGATATATATCTTTGCGGACTATGGTTCGCGTCTTTATTTATTTTATTTAAGTTTATTGCACACAATCTTATTATTGATTAATTACAATGGATCAAACTTAATGCTAATGCATTATCTACCAGTTTGCCTTTATGACATGGAGAAAGATTGGAATAGGGGTGCAAGTATGGCAAGCCAACTTGTAATATTTTTAATACAATACCTATATAATATTACCCTACACCTTATATAAGTAATACATATCTTGATTTCTAATAATAAAATAAAACATCCATCTTAAGGCACCATCCGCCACTCAATCGGCTATGAAACCCAGTGGACTCGTAAAGATTTGTCGTCAGAAGCTCCCTTGAAGCAATCAACGGACCTACACCAACCTTTGATTGATTAAGATTAAGTAGATAGGAATAAAAAAAATGAATAAATAAAGATAGGCTCTAAAGGCCGTAAATAAAATATCCAGAGCCGTAAAATGATAAAAAAATCTTCTTCAAAAGTTTTTAGCGGAAAGGGGTTCAGTTGAAATAGAAAACATTAATTAGTATTTTCCTGGAATTTTCACAATATAAACTAAAGTCCGAAAGTCCATTGAATATTGTGAATACATAATGGATATCTTTGTGCGTATCTATTAGCTATAAAAACCATCTTGTCACCAGTCAGCATTATAAATTTTGAAGTTTATAAACGACAAATCAATAAAGGTTCAGCTATCTTGGTCAATTATTTTGTTTGACAAAAAAAAACAATTTTCCCGCGTTTTTTTATGTTTCACTCACTTATTCTTCAAGACTTCAATTAAACTATGGTGGTACATGTTGAGTTATTTTGCTACAAAGTTTAATTTTATATATGAATAAGTAAAGCATAGTTACATCTATATATGAATAACAAAATATCTACTACTGGTAGTAATGGGGATCAGTTCAGAATTCGATTCTTTTGAGCAACAGTTTTTACAAGTTATAGGAGAACTTCGATCTTCTTCTGTAAGTAACAATCATTGACTTAAGTATCCAACCAAGCTTATTTACAAATAAATGGCCCAGTGTGCAACATTAATGTCAACAAGTGAGAGAAATAATTTCAGCTTTCGAGCTCCCTTGTGCTTCGGAAGGTAAATTATATACGTTGCCGTGGTACCAACAAACCGACGTAGAGAATGGTCAAAAAGTTCATGGGTTGACATTAAAAGCTATACCAGCAGCTTGGACGACCTCTGTGGTCTACTGGTCATCATACCACGCTTTTACACCGGAGGTCCCGGGTTTGATCCCCGGTCAGGTATAGATGGAAAATAATCTTTTACAGATTGACCTGTGTCTTGGGTGTATATCCATATATGTATTTGTTATTAAAACAAAGTATCGTTTAGTAAGTATCCCATAACACAAGTCTCGAAGTTCTCGAACTTACCTTGGGGCTAGCTCAATCTGTGTGATTTGTCCGTATATATTTATCTTTTATACAAAAAAAAATGGCAGTAAATGACTTTCGTTGTAAAGGGATTATTTATAAAAAAATGTTGACCAAAAAATAAAATATTATCTAAGTTTCAAAAGATTATATTCAATTCAATTCTTAAAAAAAAAGACAAAAGTATACACTTTTGTCTTTTTTTTCCGCAAAATGCTTCGTCAAAAGTTTACAGAAATAAATCCGCAACATGCTTCGTCAAATAAGTAGGTAGGTATTACAAATCAGTCAAACAAACCCCCGCGGTTCGTACCCGGCCCAAAGGTCCCCATAATGCTCGCAGCATTACCCCTTTGAATGGCTATAGAAAGCCTTTGGGCCAAATACGATGCCGAGTGATTTATCGTTTGACTTTTCTGAAGTACGATTGCCCAATTCTTTTATAAATTCCCTTGTCTCCGATCCCCAAGCGCCCGTGGTCTCAAATGCTACCGGAACGAATAAATACGCAGCTTTTAAACACGCATATTTACTATGTTTTCGCTTAACTGCATTATCAGCCGTTGATCTGGCTGTTTTAGTGGTGTCTTTTAAGTGTGTAGCAGCAAAAGTACTTACACACGTATCTAAGTTATTATCCATTTACATAATAGTTTATTGTAAACAAATTGTGATGATAAGGATTCAGAGAAACGTCTTCGCGATGAGTTGCGTGCGGAAGCCAGTAGAGCAGAGTCTGCGGAGGTGGCCCGCAGCGCGGCCGAGCGCGCGGCTTCCGAGGCGCGCAACGCAGCCGCCGCCGCTGCAGCGGGCGCCACGCAGGCCGCCGCCAACCTCGCACGTGCTCAGGAAGAAATCACCAGTCACAAGATGCAGTTGGAAATCACTGTAGGTATTCTGGAACTACTATTCTAATCTCCGGTAGAACATTACTCGCTCCACGTTTGGCTTCTGATAGTTGTTGGCTCGCTACGTTCTTAAGGGGCTACCTGAATTTTTCGGGGTCCAGTTCTGCCCCCATTTGAAATAAATCATTAAAAAGGAAACGGAGATTTCATTTAAAATTTTGTCTTGATCAGATATCGATAACTCTTCAAACTATTTTATTAACTACTGTTTTCAGTTTAAAGTAAGAACGTGAAGCTTTTCTACTCTCAGCGAAAAACGGCCAGTTTTGTCTAATGTATGTGGAAAAGCTTCACGTTCTCAGTTTAAACCGTAAACAGTAGTTTATAAAATAGTTTTAAGGGCTATTTAGGGTCTATTTATGACAAAATTTGATATACTAATAAATTTGACATAATAATGATTTATTTTAAATGGGGGCAGCACTGAATCCCGAAAAATTCAGGTAGCCCCTTGACAAAGATTTTCATTTGTGACCAAAATTTAAATCAAATGTAACTTGGACATGTTGAGGCATGTGCACTTACAAGTTGAATTGCTTTGACATGCTGCCTTGTGT
Source organism: Acrobasis suavella (assembly GCA_943193695.1). Lineage (NCBI taxonomy): Eukaryota > Metazoa > Arthropoda > Insecta > Lepidoptera > Pyralidae > Acrobasis > Acrobasis suavella. Next base: position 15,353,710 of record OW971929.1, read on the forward strand.
CTATATCTTATCTTTAGCTCTATTTATTTATTTACAAAAACTGAATTGATCCACAATAAACAATTGTTTACAATTGGCGGATTTAATGGTTAGAGCGTTTTCTCCCAGTCAAACAGAATAAACGGAGATTAGATAAACAGAAGCCCTACTCTTAAACTATACTTAAAACAGTTAAAGTACGTACCTTAGAATTTTTATTTTTTGTGTCTTACTTAACTGGTTCTCTATTTTGTCTCATAAAATTTTTGGATTATGACATTCGGACAGAAAATTTTAGGATAAAAAATGGAGTACCGCCTTAACTATATGCAAGTGCATATCAGAATTCATATAAAAACATAATAAAATAAGGGTCTACGAAACGTGATACGTAGTATTATCATTTTAAACAATAGTATATTAATTGCGATCCAATATACTATTTTTCGTACATTAGGTAATATGATACGTCATTTTTTGCATGGGACGGGGTAGCCAGAGCATCTGGCCCACGGGGAATCAATAAATGTTCGATTATACCATCTTTACACGTAACCACTGGATATTTTTATTTCGTTAGTAACAATCTGCTATCTCTGTTTGGCTGATACATTGTAGTCAAATCGTTGATTTTAATGAAACAGGATCGGCAACGTGTGCTATTAGAGGAACGCTGTCGCGACCTTTCCAGCCAAATATCTTTGTTGGACAAGGAGCTGCAGCAGTTGCGGCCTCTGCAGGCTTCTCTCACGAACCTCCAGAGACAGTACGCAGAGCTGCAAGAACGGGTGCGAGTAGCAAGTGAAGATGCTCGGAGGTAACTACTGAAATTATTAAAGGGACAAGTGTTGTTTTTCATTTCAGACATTAGGGACAAGGCAAGGTGGTTTTAAGTGTATGAAATAAGCACCAACGATTAAACTACTTATGATACGTCAAAATTATTGAGTAATGGTAATAGTAAAGTACATGCCTTCTTTATTTCATCTATTTGTTCTAGATACCTTACCTACTACTTAAAAAGATGTGCTCATTAGAGTAGTCTAGCTGTATATTTTTTTTAGCGAAGTGACTAGGCTGGAAAACGAGCTCCGTAGAGTTGAGCGATGCGCAGCCGGCGGCTCAGAGTTGCGCGAGCGTGCGAGGCTGGCTGCGGCCGCGCACGCTCGGGAACGTCGCCTGGCCACCGCCGAGCTACAGCACACTTCGCGGGATCTACTCACCGCTAACGGTAAGACTTTCAACTCATGTGACTTACTTACTTCCAACGATGGAGAAAACAAGCTCCGTAGAGGAGAATGATAAACAGCCGGGCAGCAAAGAGCAGCGCTAGCTTGCGAGGTTAGCTACCGCTGCGCATCAGGGGAGAAGACATATTGTTACCGTCGAACTCAAACACATCTCGCAGGAACTACTCACCGCTAACGGTTAGCAATTTATAACCATGGCATAAAATCAATATAACTAGGCAAGAGCATAGCAGTACCTATATATCGCTCTTCGACTGAACTGTAAAAAAATATCGAGCTTTTCAGAAGGACTATAAGAAGCCAGTTGGGAGTGAGCTAGGCCGAGCATTAACCTACTACAACAGCACTATTCTCTTGAACTTCTAACATACTGCTAACGGTAATCACATTTCTATTGCAGATTAATACCCTTTACATTAAAACTTTTACTGTCACTAAACACGTAACGGGAAGGGTCAAACAGATTACGGCACTACCAATCCATGTAATAATAGCCCATTGTGATCATTTTCTCCAGGATCTTCCGCTGATGTTTGCCAATGTATCATAACGGGTTCTAACATTTATTTATTAACCATAAGGCACTTAGACAAATGGGCACACCAAGAATGTTAGGGCCCGTGTTATTAATGACACTCAAAGTGAGTATTTGTCTAATTTTTGAGAAGGCATTCTTAGATATGTTCAATAATAACACATTTCAGCTGAAATAACTCGCCTCAACGCTCTAGTAGCCGGGTTGCAAATACAGTTGGCTGAGCGTGGAAGTGGCGTATTCCTTAAACCAAACCATGATGCCGAGGAACTGGTTGAAGTCCGGGCGGCATTGGAGGCAGAAAGAGCCGGTGCAGCTCGACTGGAGCAGGCCTTAGCAGCCGCTGTTGCAGATAACACTACGCTAGCAGCTCGGGTGCACGCTGCCGACAATACACCTACTTCATCACAGCCTGCTAAACAAGTAGAGCCATCAATAACTACCAATATCTGCCCCATCGATTCTTTTCTGGCTGATTAATTAGTGACTTAATTTTTGATACCGAATAAATATAGCTATCATACATTTCAAACTATTAATTGATTTCCTGAGTTGACTTGATGCTTAACGGATTGATAAGTATTTCATGCTAATAGACATATTTTTTGCAACCTTAAGTAATCTTAATTCAAATTAGGTAGGTAAACTCGGTACTTACGGAGATATGGCCAAAACCAAACATAGAAAATGAAGCTTCGATAGTCAGTTTAGAGGTATTATGCAATTTAAAGTTATGGTGTTTTGGCGCGTTGCATTCAGCTCAGCCAAAAGGCCATTAGAAAACAACGATGTTGGAGAACCTGTCGATGTTTTATATTCCAAACAGGTTTCATAACACCTCTACTGCACACCAAAATCCTAATATGTGTAGGTCGTGTCCTTTCTTAGCAAAATATTTTTGAAAACAAACGCATTTCTTCGTATTTTATTTTGCGTTAGGAACTTTTTTATAAGTGTATAAACTCTGAGTAGACTATATAATTACTGAGATACCTGCAGAAACGCGACCTGAAGTACAATATGAGCATGCGTACGATAGTAACATTAACAAACATGTACGAGAAAAACTGTATGAAGTAATTGGATGCACATTACGCAGTGTTTAGTTCGACGCGCTGCGTTGGTAACTGGCAATCTATGCAGGTAGTATATCAGCACAGTCTATCGATGTGTCTAACGATTCGCCGGCCGCTCGCCTCATTGGGCAAAACTTGTTCCTAGGAATGCACTGCCGCTGCCTTGCATCGGGAACAAATTAGAGATCACAGATGTAACCCTTCACACTGTAACCGTACTGTAATGATACTAAACATTGCTGCGTAAAAGCTGTACCTACATGATATTCCAGCAGGCCTATTGACGGCGGTAACAAATCTAAGACTTTCGCGGTCACAATCTAGATACACAGCAGAGTGTCAGAGCCAAGTTCAAAGAAAGGAACTGGTGACGCAGCAGCCGTGTGTATATTTACAGTTACACGAACTATTTCGAGCTACTTTTGAACCCTTCACAACTTGAAAACTATTTAAAAAAATTGCCACAAATATTACAATCTCTAGCTCATTTTGAATCCAAAAATTCAATAATGTAGCTCAAACAGTTATTGATATAATAACGTTTAAAAGAGCTAAAAAATATGATTGACTCTTATTCATCATCAGAAAGGTAAACTACTTCCATATGACCTGGAGAGTATATATTTGGCGTCTAGGTAGACTATTACGCGTATACAAAGATAAAATTCAAAAAACAGTAAATTTCGTATATTTGATTATTTTTCAAAAAAGGAAATCTACTCCCATATGCCCTGGAAAGTTGATATTTGGCACCTAGGTGGACTATTACGCGTTTACAAAGGAAAAATTAAAAAAACAGTGAATTTCATAAATTGAATAATTTTTAAATAATCCATTTTATTACGTAAAGTGTGTAACAAAATAATACGAGCAAGCATTTCTTCTTTTTGGTACTGCTGTGCAAAAAGTAATGATATCCCACTAAAAACACAAATGTGAAAATGGGAACCAAGTTCAAAATCCCACAAAAGAATTGAGATCTAAATGGCTGCCAAGTTCTTTAGAGAATATTGTTTATTTATAAGAATCTTAACATTTGACTTGGCTAGTTTTTGCAAGTCTACTTATATTTGGCTAATCAACTTATCATTTTTACGTTATACGTTATTGTTATTACATTGTAAGGTCTTCTAAATATCAGAATTGCAAGCAAAAAAAAATAACTAGCCCCGTCAAATGTTAAGATTCTTAAATTATATTATAATAAATAAATTTTAATATTCTCTCTTAAGAACTTGGCAGACAATAAGATCTCAATTCTTTTGTCGGATTTTGAACTCTGCTCCCATTTTCACATTTATGTTTTTGGTGGGATTCATATTCGGGACTTACGTTAAAGTGACGGTATTCTATTTTAAGTACGAAAATGGTGAGCTGCAGCCTTTTTTTATTATAACTGAAATTTCATACATACTTCACGGCTTTATAAGGCAGACAGAGAGTACCGGGTCTTGCGTTTAATTTTTTTAAGAACGAGTAATATAGGTAATAAATCCTTGATAATACTTTTATAGTTATTTTGAAAGTCAATTTAAATTAGCATTAGGTATACTTAGCTGTTGTTATCGTTTTGTTACTATTTATATTTGGTGTATCTCGCAAACGTCACAGATAATTGCACCGAGTTGAGACAGGCTATAAGTAGTTACGTGCGGCTTACTCTAAAGCTTAGCGTAGCAAATGGTTAATGAAATATTGTGGTTTTAGATATTGATTATTCACTTTTTTTCATTAAATAAATATACATAGGTATTATTAATAAGCCGACAAAACTTTTATGTTGTCCCCCATTTTCGACCACCATATTAGGAAACACTTTATTTTTGAGGGTAGGTAAAAAAGGGTTTTCTCCAGCTGCTGTTTTATTACTCGTTTATGTTACAAAACTATGGGCATTTGATATAAGTAATATCAAATAATATTATAAAATACTTATAATTGTTTTATTTTGAGTCGTTAAATGTAACTGTCTGGATGGGCAAATGATATTTATTTTTATGACAGTATGATATACGACATCCTGATGATCACTAAATGATTACAAAATTAGAAGTCCTACAAACATTTACGTATACATTGAGTAATTTTTATTACACATACTACAACTATACACTAGTAATAAACCACAGGCTAAACTAGATCACTATAGTATAAGGAAATTAATATAACAGCCAAAACACATAACAAATTCGGCATTTCCATACAAAAGTGTTCAGTCGCCCGGGCAATTTGTATAGGAAGGTCCATTTTTTTTGGGTTTTCGGTTATTATTTTAATTTCATTATACTATATGGATCTAGTATAGTCAGTGTTTTGATTTTTTACGGGTGTGTCCCTTCCACGTTGTATAGTCAAGTAAATATAGGTGTGCCAATTTGGGTACAGTGGCTCCAAGTTTACCTACTACTACATACTCATACTTCCTTCATAGTATAACGATAGACAGAAAAATAAAATAGCTGTACTTGGAAAAGCCATTCAGATTATACTAATAATAGTTTTGAATTTATTTAACCGTTATTCCACCAGAACCCTGAATTGTTTCAGCCGTCGACGAGGATTTTGGCAAAAATCAAGGCTGCTTGGTAAAATTATTTCTTTTCGTGCGAAAAGAAATAATATTACAAGCAGAAGAACGATGTAGTTTTGTGTGGAACAGTACCTACGAGTAATTTTCATAGTTATTAACATTTAAATATTCAAGTTTCGCGAAAGTAAACTTACTACAAAATTTCCACTTCCCACGAAATATGACACGGCAAAAGAGCAACAAAAAGGTTTGTCTCCTATTGAAATTTTAGATAAGGTCCTCATCAAGCAAACCAATTTATTCGAAGTGATTGCACCAAAATCTGTCCTTTCGAATTTTGCATTTTTGATCTATTATTGAGCTTACAATACTTTCATCATAAGTTTACAGAAATATCTAGTTTGGTTGCACTCGTAATTTGTTACGATTCGGCTAAAATAAAATCTAATTGTTTCTCTGCAGAGTTGCAATTAATAAAGTTGAGATATAGAAAATGAAGTAGGTTCTTAGGTTTTCCAGTTTGAAGAAAAATACGCGATGTTACCTACGGAATTAGCCCTCAACCCTTAAAATATAAAGAGTTGAAAGTTATTATATGGCAAAGTAGAGCCTATTATGTCCAATTTAATAAAAAGAAATGATACCCCACATCACTCATTTAAGTGTAAACTTATACCAGGAAGAGAGTAGGTACATATTGCTTGCACTGTAAAAAAAGATATCAGATCTCATGGCGAGCCAAGCTCATACTCCTATTACTCTTTGTATTATGTTAATGTAATGTTTTCGTCCTCCGGACTTCCAACATAGTTACCGATTGGGCTTATGAGATTCGTCCTGTCCAGTCGTAAAATGATGTTTTTCAAATTGAAGCGTTAAAAAAGCGTTACGTATACGGGATGTAGAGTATGTAGAGTGGGTGCAGCGGCACGGTCAGCGGCGGCGGATTTTCGCAAGGCTTCGCAGCGCCCCACCCCGGCCTGCGTAGGCGCCGCCGCAGCAGCTCAGTTGTCCGACTGCATCTCGAGCAGGCCCATGTGCCGCCTCTCACCAGCGCCACTATGTGCACCCAAACGAAACGATCTGTGATATAGTTTTAAGTTGTATGGAATTAAGTGTTTAAAGTGCATTAAGTGATACAAGTGAGGTCACTGGAATATTTTAAAGCGGATTTTGTAACGCGCACAGAAATCTTTAGTAGGTGAGAATCTAGATATCTAGTGCTTATCCTCAAACGTGATAAAAGCGCATCTGCACTGTCGCTGTAGAAATCGTGTGAATTTCTGATGTTACCATAAGAAAGGTACTTGTCAATACCAGAAAGGAGCATTGTTTTATGCAATCCCTACTTGGATTGTTTTGTCGGTGGAGAGGTAGGTAAACATTACGATACGCGGTACCGCGCACGTCTGGAGAAAGTTTACTCTGTCGATCGATACTTGCTTTTTGGACTGTAGAGTGCGCGTGCGTCGAACTGATATAAATTTATGATGCAGTGTTTAGGATAGGCTAATTTATTAATTATTTTTATAAATGCCCATGTTTATACATAGGTACTTAACGTTTCTTAAGCTTTCTAAAAATTTATCGATGACTATATACGATAACTGTAATTCTTCCAATATAGTATGTAGGCAGAAGTTATAGGACAAAAAAGGCTGTTCCGCCAACGCAAATGTTGACACAGTGAGTCAGATAGTTGGGACGCAAGGACGGTGAGCTCAGTACGCACGGATATATATGAATACTATATACATGTGTAATAAATAGCGCCCGTGACACCTCATCGGAATCAGTATCGAAATAATTCTGAGAACATAGGTATTTTTCTAGACAACATTTAAGAATTTGTTTTAAAAGAAAAGCTATGAGTATACATCATGAAACTTGGATAGGTGTGTTATTCTTAAATGATCATAATAATTTTAATAGGAAAATGTTCTTTCTTATTTTGAAAATAATCATTTTATTTTCATCTGTGTATCTCTATTTAAGGGCTACCTGAATTTTCCGGGGTCCATTTGAAATAAATCATTTGAAAGGAAACGGAGACATCATTTAAAAAATTGTCTTGACCAGACCCTAGATAACCCTTTAAACTATTTTATAAACTACTGTTTACAATTTAAAATAAGAACGTGAAGCTTTTACGCACATACGCCAAAAGTGGCCGTTTTTCGCAATTGTGCGTAGAAAAGCTTCACGTTCTCAATTTAAACTGTAAAAAAATAGTTTGAAGGGTTATCTAGAGCCTGGTCAAGACAAAATTTTAAATGATGTCTCCGTTTCCTATCAAATGATTTATTTCAAATGGTGGCAGCACTGGACCCCGGAAAATTCAGCATCCCCTTAAGTAAAACACACGATGAAAGCACGATATAATAATTTTGTAGAAAAGAAATTTAGAGTCTCTACTTTTTATCACACCCAGGGCCGGATTTAAGGGAGGACAGCCGGGGCTACAGCCCCGGGGCCTCAACAAAGCTCGAAAGGTTCCGTTTGTTAACGCAAAAATTTTATTTCAGATAATTCCTGTTTCCGGTTTCATGTAAACAACGTGGAAGGGACATACCCGTAATAAATCAAACAACGGGCTGTACCAGATCAGCAAACAAAAAATCAACATTCCCATACAAATTGCCCGAGTGGCTACACGTTTGTATGGAAATGACAATTTTCTTTTTTGCTTTTAACTGATATTTTAATTTTATTATACTTTAGTGATCTTGTAAAGCCCGTGGTTTGATTTATTACTGAAATGTCCCTTCGACGTTGTATATGTTTGTTAAATACTAGAAGAATCTACATGGTTTGACAATAAATTATTTAATGAAAACCTCGACTGAAAAAAATTTGCTGATTTTAGTTGGAAAATAATTTGAAGCCAGGGGGCCCCCACTCCTTCGTGGCCCCGAGGCCTCCAGACCTCTAAATTCAGCCCTGATCACACTCTATGCGAAATCATCGAAACAACCAAAAAGGTTACCATTATTTTAGTTATCAAGAATTAAATTATTTTCAACTTACAAAACCAATACATATTTACCTATCTTATTATAAAGCACGTGACTTGTATTAACTAATCTAAGTTTTACTCAAGTCATTACTTGTATTTCTACTGAATGAATAGAAGAGGGCATGTTAAATCAAAATAGAAAGTATTCTATTTACTACAAAACATATTTGTAATGTACTTAACAATACTGAAATTACCTACTGTATATATCCTTCAAACTTATTTTGTATATAGGCAGTAATATTATTCACTTTCATGTTAGTGAAACTAAAAATTATATTCTTACATGTAGGTAATAGGTATTATATAAAAATTCTTAACCGTGGCTTAACAAAATCTATATATATATATAAAAAAGAAGAAACTGAATCACTGACTGACTGACTGACTGACTGACATATCAACGCACAGCCCAAACCGCTGGGTTTAAAGAATCCAAATTTGGCACATAGGTTCCTTATCAAGTCTAGAGGTGCACTAAGAAAGGATTTTTCAAAATTCACCCCCTAAGGGGGTGAAACGGGGGTCCAAAGTTTGTATGGACAAACAGGATTAGTTTGACCATTTTATTCGAAACTTCGCAAGTGTACTTCTGGCGGTAAATAAGTAAATACGTTTTTCAGGATTTTTCAAATTCATCCCCTAACGGGGTGTAACAGGGGTCCAAAGTTTTTATGGAAAAACAAGATTAGTTTGACCATTTTATTCGAAACTTCGCAAAAGTATTCCCGGCTCTAAATAAGTAATTAATATTTTAGGATTTATCAAAATTCATGCCCTAAGGGGGTGAAAAGGGGGTCCAAAGTTTGTATGGAGAAAAAAGATTAGTTTGACCATTTTATTCGAAACTTCGCAAGAGTACTCCCGGCGGTAAATAAGTGAAAACTTATTTTAGGATTTTTCAAAATTCATCCCCTAAGGGGGTGAAACGGTCCAAACTTAGACAAAAAAGATTAGTTTGACCATTTTGAAGCGTTCCGTCGATCTCTTTCGGTGTAACAAATTACAGGAAAGGGAACGAAAACGGGGAACAGGGAATAGGGAACAGGTAGAGTCCTATAAGAACCATTTTTTACTTCTACGCAGGCGTAGTCGCGGGTTAAAGCTAGTATTTTATATAATGACATGACGTTTCAAGGATACATACAACTACGTACTTATATTATGATGTGCAAATAAATACAAATGCACATTCATTAACGGAACAATACCATTCAACCAGCTACATGATTTCATACTGTCTCGTGTATTATTTACAGTCCATATTTGTGTTGATATTGGGCTCGTGAGCAATTAATTTATCTATGTATCATAGTAGTATGTTCTTAGGAAGCCTACCAGTTACCTTACAGTACCTCTATTATTTAGCCGTGATTTAGGTAAACTATTAAAGGAGAAATTATTTGCACAAAGTAAGTTTATGACTAACGTTATCGAGCAGATAGACATAACCATAATTAAGTATAAATAATGGATAAGTAAAATGAGAATGTATATGAGTTTATTAAGAATTAGTATATTTTAGTAGCTTTGTTTAAAATAATTAAGGAGGCGCTGTCGTTACGCGGCCCTGTTGGATGAAGTGCGGGGCGATCTGCGCGGCACCCCGCAGACTTCTACATATTTTGAATGACTGGGGAACGGAAGGGAGGAATTAACGGGGAATGACGGGAAAAGTACATTATATCGGGTTTTAATTAAAATATACCGGCCAAGTGCGAGTTGAGCTCGCGTGGAAAGAGTTCCGTACAATGCCAAACATTTTCCGTAAGTGAACGTATTATAATGAGTTTACCAAATTATTTTCAATTGATAGAACTCTCATATTATTTTCCCTGTAATTTATCTAAAATGAATTATTTTGTGAATTTTTTTTAAATTTTAAACTCAGTAATTTCTGATGATGATAAATATAAATCCTATAATGATCAATTTTCATCTTCTTTCATGAATAAAAACGAAACTATTTATTTTACAATAATAACAAAAATATATTTGAGATCCTCATTACCAGTCCTTTCATTTGATATATAGACACACAAAAGTTTCAATGCTTTTTTTTTAATTTTCTAATTTGTCCCTCGAAAATTACCCTTTTTTAATACTTATTTACTTTGCACATCTATGTTTGGGTCATAGGATTACAATATCCTATAAATTGTACCCGATTTGGTCTAGAAGATTCGGAGCAAATTGGCTGTGACAGACGGACGGACAGACAGACGCACGAGTGATCCTATACGAGTTCCGTTTTAATTTTTTTGTACGGAACGCTAAAAAGGCATAAAGGGGAATTCTGCGAATATGTCTATAAATATTTAGTGGCTTTATTTGAGCACAAGAATTAAACGTCAGTAAGCAGTTTTTTAGTTAGATATACCTAGTTAAAGAGGAGTTGCTTTGAGATTATTTTATCGAGTGAAAACTTTTTTTAGATTTAGAAACACTATTTCAGATAGTTTACTAACTTCGGCCTTAACTTTTGATTTGTTACAAAAATAAAGTAGGTATTCACTAAATCGTATCTTGCAAAGAAATTGATAAATCTAATTGCAAAATGTATATAACCAAATAAAAAATATTAGTCACAAGTTACAAGTCATCATTGAGTAGTAAGCTCAACTTTTTGCTGGAAGATTGTCTTCTGATCTCAATAGTAGTTTATATCTCCTTTCAATGGCTTAGTAGTTGGATCGTAATGAAGCTTTGTCAGATACGAAGATATATATATTGCTGTTTCTATTTCAGAATGATGACTCAGAGAGCCAAGTTATGCTGCTTTATTGTAGTTTTGATTGCCCCGGCATTACAATCGTGAGTAATTACTTACAGATTCATTATTGCGTCTTTATCCCTGACGGGAAGACAGAGCCCAGAGCTATAAGACCCAAAGGCTGCGTTACTTATATAAGTTTATTAAAAATAAATATGTTTTTATTTATATACATATGCCCCTAGGCTTACTTATTTAAAAAAATACTTTATGGGATCTTCTTTTTGCTTAATCAAAGTTTGTAGCATATTCGAACATAATAGGTTGGGGAAAAAGTCTTTTCGCATTTTATATGAAAATTCAAAACATTTTTTAATATACTTTATTTACATTTAACTAAAGTATGTAGGTTCCATTTTGTTCGATAACTTTTTGCCATCTTATAGGTAGGGACATGATCTTATTGCTATAGAAAGTTTAGGGCTTCTGATCAAAAACTGCGTCAAGTAGTTTTGGCAGTCCTCTCGTGATGTTAACCTGACACTGCCTAAAGAATTCTGAAGAGACCGAAACAGGTGGAAATCTGAAGGTGCCAGGTCAGGACTATACGGCGGATGCATTAACACCTCCCAGCCAAACTCTCTTAATTTTTGCTGAATGGTTAAAGATGTGTGAGGTCTAGCGTTATCATGACGAAAAACCACACCTCTTCTGTTGATTAATTCCGGCCGCTTTCTCTCAACTTCTTGCTTTAATCTTATCAGTTGTTCGCAGTAGAGTTCTGAATCGATGGTCCTGCCTGGTGGTAACAGCTCATAATGAATAATGCCCTTCCAATCCCACCACACACAGCATCACCCTGTTGCGAGTTAACCCGGGTATCGCCACAGTCTGTGAAGCCTGACCGGCCTTTGACCATGACCTTTTTCGCACGTTTTTGTCGTACGTGATCCACTTTTCATCACCAGTTATCAATTTCTTCAAAAGTGGTTCGGTCTCATTACGTCGTAATAAAGAATCACAAATGAGTACACGGTTCATTAGGTTTCTTTCAGAGAGCTCGTGAGGTACCCAAATATCGAGCTATTTTTGTGTACCCATTTTTTTTCAAATGCGCCAAAACTATTTTGTGGTCAATTCCCAGTTCTTCAGCTACGTCGTAACTACTGATATGCCAATATTGCTCCACTTTTTAAAAAATAGCATCCATTTTATCCGTAACAGGGCGAGCAGAGCGACGTGCATCTTTGACATCAAAATTTCCGGATTGAAAACGCTTAAACCAAATTTGTGCTACTCTCACAGACACTGCACTAGGTCCATAAACATCGCAAATTTTTTTCGCGGCTTGCGTTGCATTTTTACCTTTTTGGTAGTAAAATTTTAAAATGTATCTAATTTCTTCATTAGATTCACTCATCTTGATGGTAATAAAAACAAATGAAAATCACGCATTTTCCTAATTTGAATTTTGAATTATCTTCTTTAAAATTTAAACTTTTAAATGATACCAAAACCAGCCAGGTAGAAATAGTATAGCCAAAGTGGCTTTATTACAAGTACATACATACTATATGCGAAAAGACTTTTTCCCCAACCTAATATATAGGTATCATAATTCAAATTTTATCAAATTCTTCATCAAATTTTCACTAAATGAATATGGGACCAAGTTGGTAGTAAAGACTTTTAAATAAAAAATCAGTCCACGGTTGACGAAGATATCGTAACATACATACAAAAAATAACATACTGGTATCGCATTGATAACCTCCTCTTTTTTGAAGTCGGTTAATAAATCTAGGAGCAGTACCTATCTACTTAAAATAGTTTTACTTTAGTCTCTTAAAAGTGTTGCAGAAAGCTCCCTTTGACGTTTTGTACAGTATAAAGTCAAACGAGTTACTTAAAGTCACTTTCGAAACACGTACGGATTTTAAGGTTCCATCTATTAAACGTCCATCGAAATATGCTGAAACTATTTTAATAAGGGTAGATTCAGTTAATAATACTCAACAACCGAATAAGTCATGAAATAGGACTACATATAATTTTTTTTTTTTTTTGTTTTATATTTGTAGCATATCAGTGGTGGGCCCTCGTGTCCTACGACCGTTCAGCCCGTACACCGTAGCGGTAGCGGGCGGTTCCCGTGCGTACACCCTGTACGTCGCAGTGGAGGGACGGAGGGACAATGGGCAGCAGTTCACGCAGGGCCAGGAGGTGCAAGTCCCACCGGCTACTTCCAGGCACCTACAGTTTGATGTAAGTACCTATTTTGAGCATACTCAAAATAGTAGTAAACATCAATACTAAAAGTCGTTTAAATTGAAAATGTATACAGTGTTTGGGGCTAAATATTTATTTACAGGATGTTAATACTTTTTTTTTCCATCCGTAGATAAGTGACCCCGGGCCGGGCCAATACTCCCTGATCGCCCGCTCGACGTCCGGGCCGCAGTTCGCGTCGTTTGCGCCGCTGAGCTACCAGCCGCGCAGCTTCTGCATCTTCATGCAGACCGACAAGCGAGTTTATAAACCAGGAGACATCATCAACCTCCGAGTAGTGGCTTTGAACAAGTAGGTTCTATCTTTAAGAAAACTATTTTTAATATGGTAAATAAAATTTTTGCTCTATACGAAACTCATCGGCATTAGTTATAACTAGTGATGGGTGAACCCGGTTAATATCATTTGGCTAATAATCGATTAAAATAATCGATTAAATAGCCGTTAATAGCAAATTATGGACGATAACCCTGCTATTAATGTTATTCTAGTATTTAAATTTTCCTTTCATGGTTTTCAGGTTTAGGGACTGTCAGATTAGATTTTATTTTCATCATCTTTCTTTTATAATTAAAGTAGTAAATTTATGTGTAAATTATAACTAATCTGACCCATTAAAAAAATTTCAATTAGCTGTTTACATTGATTTTTGGTAGTTAGATTTTAATGTACTTAATTTTATTTTTTAAATTCTTAATCAGTCATTAACAACGATTTTTAGGAATATTTTTTTTCGTTTGTTTTCGTTTTAGTTGCTTTTTTTTGTTTGTTTGTTGATCAAAAATATTCTCAAGCCCAATTACTCTCCTAAGTTTGGTATGGTAAGCCACAAAATTGCGAGTCTCAATTTCTCATACTGTTAGTATGAGAAATTGGGACTCCACTTCTGAGGTAGGATCCTAATCTTCATCCTTTGGATAATTACTTATGGAATATTTAACGAAACTGGATTTCCTGAAAAACGTGTATTTATTTAATTTTTAAAATCCTTTAAACAAAGATATAATAAATAAAAAAATTACCAAATAAAGAATACTACTGCGTACGCGAACCCAGTTTTTATTCACACCCAAAGATTTTACAATAAAACAAATAAAAAGCATTTATTTCTTTACAATTAGCGGGGTTATTAGCCAGTGGAAGGCTATTAATGGCTATTTATGGATTATAATCGATAATAATCCAAACCATCCGGCTATTTACTCATCACTAGTTATAACACTTAATAGAACAAATCACATTTATTCTTAATTGGATCGTTGATGTCCTTTGAACAGTGGAATCGCTTTTTTCTGAAATTATCTACTATATTTAATAGTTTTTTTATTTTATTTTTATTTATACCCACATCTAAAAAACATAAGAAATATATTATACAACAAATTATGTACGCACAAGTGCCAACTAGATGAAGCAGATTCAATGACTGATATCACAAAAAAGCAAGGTTCCAGTTTCTGCCTAACAACATTCTTGCTAAGTAACTGCCCGTTTCTGTGATATCGGTACTGCTGATTGACTGCTGACAGTAAGTGACAGCTTCATACATTATGCAATGCATTTGACTGGCACGCAACGTTGCATGTTATCAGCATCGTCATCATTTAACAATCTTGGCAACTAGGCTGATACCAGGTAAATAATGGTAGTATTGATCAAGAAGTACAAATACTACTTAAAGTTTCTGGCAGCAGTGATAGATAATTTAGGTAATATATGTTGTAAATCTCCATCTACTATCCATACTCAACAGAATACTAAATATATTTATCCACAACCATAATTTTTCTAAATTTTGGTCCAGTAACAAAAAGTTTGCAACCATCGAACCACAAAAAATCGAAGTGGAATATGAAAAAAAAAGAAAGAAATAATCATTTGATTTGTTAAACTTTACGGTATGTCACATGGTGTTTCTTAGTTCATAAACTCGACCCGATAACGTCGCGTCGGCTGGCAGAGACACTTTCGTTTTCGTTACCACAGCCACGCCCGCGCCGGCTCAACAAAGCAGTTGCGTTGCGAGCAAGATTACGTGTGATTATGACGAGGCCGTTCACCTCTATGTACTTTAGTACCTCCACCACTCATCGTACTAAAGCCATCGCGTAAGAGTCCATCGTCAAGTTATTGCACATGCATGATGGGCTAACAATATGTCTGTCAACAGACTGACAGTAAATTTACTTTGAGACATGTAGTGTGCGTGCCCAAATGATCTTACGTGGATGTTATTCTAGACTTCAATACCAATTCACATAACAGCTTTATGTAAAGAAATTGTATCGGAACAAAGCATTTCAATAGATTTGCTCATGTCCTCAATTTTTTTATGAATAAATATGCAGCGAAAGTGGTCGAGACTTTCTTAGTTGTAATTACGAGCCACGCACGCCACGCTTTATTAGTAATAACCATACATAACATAACTGCATACTTAAGCAAAAGAGTTATCTAACTCTATCATATTTCATATTTTTAAAATCCACAATAGGCACCTGCTGCCACTGACTGGCACCGTGGACGTGAGCATCCTAGACACGGGTGGCTCCCCTGTCCAGCAGTGGGCGGCCGTGGAGCTGGATCGAGGTGTTTTCACCAGCCAGCTGACGCTCAGCGATGAACCGGCTCTCGGCGAGTGGACCATACAGGTATTTATTGCGCAATTTATTATGCTCGGGTTTTGAATGGCTTTTTTAGGACAGACAGGTTTGTTAATCATAATTCACAAACCTACCTATCGTATACCTACATATTGTATGGTTGAGTTGTAACTTTTATTAGTTTTAACATGCTTAAAACGTCATTCGTGTTACTACTATATTAAGTAAGACTCGAGGGATGCACGAAAAAATTGAATTTAGAAAGAACAATATCGCTGTGTGATTTGTCCTTACGGACGACCTCGTCAACATAATAACTCACGTCTAAGGGACCTAAAAGTTCTAAGTGTCCTAAGATTATTTCAGAAAAGAAGGAGCCAGCACCTTCCTGTAGAACAATGTACTAATAGTACTTTAGGCCACTTTTATTTTTATAGCTATGATCACATAGGAAATAACTAAAGTGACAATGAGCAAGTAAACGTAGACAAGACTATTTAAATAGCAAATATAACGCGACCTCAAAACATTGGTAGCGCAATGTGAAGACCGTTTGCATAACAAATGAATAACACAGGTGAGGCGCGTAGGCAGTCTAGTCGTAATTGTGGCAGATGTTGGTGGCCAACTAAGTCGGACATGATTCGAAGGTCCATATTAATGGAAACAAGTTTCAAATGGATTGAAAATAAATACTTAGTTAGTTTTTGGCCAACTTCGTCACACAAGGATATGTTTAAATCCAAGTTTCATAAGTTTACGATTTTGCATATTAACCAAAACCTTATAATGACTCCAAACAGATCATGTTCTATGCTGGCTGACTACATCATGTTTATACTTAAGGTTCACAAAGGTAGATTTATAACTGCCAAAGTCTAACATGGCTTTGTCCAACATAGGTAGAGGCGCGTGGGCAGACATATTCGCGGCAGGTCTTGGTCGCTGATTACGTCATGCCTAAGTTCCACATGGACATGCAGATGCCAAAGGAGCTGTTGTTCAGCGAAGGACGCTTCCTCATCAATGTAACAGCTAAGTACGTTAATTTGTAGAGCACAACTTTTTATTTTATTGTATGTTTTCTTGTTATACTGTAATGATTGGTCAAGTTTGCCGAACGTATCAGAAACGTCTTTAGAGACTCAACAATTATAAAAGGACCAGACATATTCATAGTACAACAGATCGTCTACGATTTATTGTAGGTTTATATTATAGGATAACTTGGCTAAGTAATCAATTCAATTCTGTCTGTCAATTCAAATGAATGAGAAATGAGGTATGACAAAATTAATAGGTAGGTACTCACCTAAGGTATTTCTCACTTCAAGAAAACTATACTTACTTACCTACTTATACTTATAAAAAAAATATTCTTTATCATTTATATTTTTGATTATTACTAAAATAGCGAAATTGCTTTTCTTATTTATGTAAGCCAATAAATAAACTCAATAATTTTCAATAAACTAAAATGAAATTATTTTTCCGAGAAGAACTTATTACGCCATATCAAAATCTCATTACTGGAATTGTAAAAGTTGAAGATAATTGAGCGTGAAGTTAAATCGTTTGATCTGAAGCCTCGCTTTTTGTAGGCGTCGTCAATAGCATTGTAATATCTCATCGGAAAAACGACAAGAATAAACATTGCACTTGATTGCGACAGTATTCCATTTCGGTAACGTGGTTTTTAAATTAGCTTCTTGATAATTAAAATGTTATGGTATTATTATCGCTTTTATGTATAGCAGGAGTGTTTATTCACTGATATTAGGAGAGCGTGAGTAAATCCTACTCTTTTCCATAATTTGTAGAAGACCGACTAAAAGGGGCATAATTTCATTTGCAAATCAATTTTAAAGTTGATGCAACTGACAGATAAATTTTTCAGTCATTTCAACGGTTTGCCTGTACGAGGTGAACTAACAATATCAGCGTACGCAGTTTTCTTCTCCGGATTACTCCAACCAGTGTTCTCATCGCCCGCGAGGAAAGTGGTCGAGTTCGATGGCAACGCCGAGGTGGTGTACGACCTCAAAACCGATCTAGACCTCGCAGAAGACGCGGCGCGGCCATTGGTCATCGAAGCCGTGTTAGAGGAAAAAGATACGCTCGTGAGGCAGAATGTTTCCTCGAGGATACTTTTGCTACGAACTCCATATAGATTAAAGGTCTCAGCGCCTGAACACTTCAAACCCAATTTGCCTTACAATGTACAGGTAAGAAGATAAATACATTTTCAATTTTTTGCAAAATTCCGAGCAACAAAAACGAGCGATTGCATTTTGATATTATTAACCATGTATTAACACCCACATACACACATTCGTCATGGTTATCGAATTCGCGCTCAATGCCAGATGTTAGACATTGAAAACTTATGATCAACTTACGATAAAAACTTGCAATAAAAAAATCTCAGCTACCAATGCCAACAGGTTACTGTAGCATGAAGATTTAGTACGCAATGTTTATTTTTTTTACGTTCTATGGTCTAAGTAAGAAAATAAAATAATAATATCAAAGGGGCTACTGTTTATTTTTCTACACTAAGCCGACAATAATTACACTCTTATACTCTGACTTAGAAAGCAAAACTTGTTGATGTTTTGAACATGCAACTTGCAAGGAACCTGCAGCTTTGCATTTGTTTCTGTTTACACTTCAATTCTGCTACTTTATTTTCTTTTAATCTTGTGATTTTAGCCTTGGAATAAAGACGAAATTTATGTCTTTACAGATAGAAGTAGCCGACTCCTTAGGACAGGTAATGAAAGAAGACGGAGAAGTGACAGTGGAGCGGCTTTGGGACGACGGCGCTCCCCCCAACACGACCACGGTCGCTCTCCACAAGGGGCTCGCGACCTACTCGCTGACGCCAGACGAACTGCACGTGAATTCTACGCTCAACTTGCTGGTACGACTGGATTTTCCAGTTCTGGGAATGTAGAAATGATGTCATTTCATGACGCGACAAATGCTATATTTAGTCATATTCTGAGAATAAGAACCGCTTAATTTCGACAAAACATGAACACGAAAATGAATTTTCAATCTAAAGAAAATCCTGATCTTATCGAAAGACAAAAGTTATTTAAGATGGTAAAACCTGTATCAATATATAGTTACGTACAAGATTAAATATACTTATACCGCTACGGCTCTTTGATCACTGTGAACCTGCATAACAATTAACGGTTTGTAGTTAGCCTGTGGCGAATACAATGAGTCAACCACAACATGTCCGTCATCTTGCAACTTTTTGCGCAGTGTCTCAGAATTTATGATCACATCAAGCTATTCTCGAGTCAATTTAATAAACATTCCGACGAACTTGGCCTTTCCTTTTCCAGATAAAGTACAAGGAAGTGACGGAACGGGTCGTTCAAGTTACGAGCAGCGAGACCTCTGGCGGTCACTACCTTACGGTAGAGGTCCTTACTCGAGACACCTCGGTGGGCGACGAGCTGCGTGCGAGGATCACATCCACTGAGCCTATGGACCTCGTGCACTATGTGGTCATTGGACGTGGTGACATTCTCATAGCGAAGACTTTGGAGGTGAGTTTATACAATTTTATATGCACTGCATTTGTGCTGTGGTAGTCTCATTTGACATAACTTATAATCGTGACCAATATGGCCATAGATGAACAAATTTCTGAATATTCAGGTAAGTCTTCAAAAATATTTCGAGATATTGCCGTTGAAAGTAGGTACATATATATTCAACGAAGTCCATGTAGCTATTATTTGGGTTTCGGCAAAAAGTAACAACTACCTAAAGCTAGACAAAAAGTTGGTAACAAACATTTGTTACAGTTGAGCCCGGCCCGTCGCAGCGTGGACATCTCGGCGGCAGTGTCGCGCGACATGTCGCCGGGCTGCGTGGTGCTGGCGTGGCGGCCGCGACTCGACAACACCGTGCTGTCGGCTGCGGTGTTCGCGCCCCAACAAAAGCTCTTGCAACACAAGGTATGATTCAATGGCCCTATTTCACTCATTCGCCTTGGTGACGATATGGACGTGTTATTTAACATTGTTGGACAACTTGAAACGTCTATTACCTAGGTATTTATCCTATTGGTACCTACTTCTATTACTTAGGTAGGTACTTATCCTATACTCGTACTTATTTAACAAAAAAGCGAATTTAACTGGATAGGTATCAATCTCCCCCAAGGAGAGTACTATGTTAGTACTTCGCACATTCTGATGCATGTGTTCTAGTTTCTTTAGAACTCCTTAACTGTAATTTACCTACGAGAAACCATCCAAGTCCAGGGAGAAATTTAAAATGATAGTCATCAAAACGTGGTGAGAATATCATATTCTGGTTCTGATCATTTTGTATCTTTCCCAGGTGTCGGTGCAGCCACCGACAGCCACAAGCTACCGGCCTAAAAGTCTAGTGTCACTGTCAGTGAGAGGATCTGGAGGCGCCAATGTAGGAATTCTGGCAGCTGACACTAACGCCATCGCAGCCGGCATCGCCAGCAAGGACGGGCTGGGCAGCGGCCTCGACATGCATACGGTCAGCTCAGTTTTAATGCACCTCTAGGTAGCTGACAACAAACACTTTCACTGTCTGAGCATATTCCGGCCATATCAGTTCTTGCTGGGCCAGTCGGCCAGTCAAGTCTTATGGTAGATTCGAAGGAATCGCTTGCAGAGCTGATATGGATCGTGCTTGAAAATTTGATCTGAAAAATAACCACAATCTTGCAGGCAAAAGTAAATGGGAAATCGAAGATATATCTAATATTGAAAATATCTTTGCAGATTGAACGTGAAGTGGAGAGCTTCAGCGGGCTTAAGCATGCTTTGTTCAAAAACGAGGATTATTTGCCCGGCGTAGGAGTAGACCTAGGTGGCTACACCTCAGCGGACATCTTCCAGGTTCGCAATACTCAATATTGCCTTTGACCATCAAAGATTATTGCAGTAGTATTTCTTCGGATTTGACAATTTAATATTATTATTTTCAGAACGCGGGAGTAGTAATAATGACGGATGGGCTGATTATTCAAAATAACAAAAGTAAGTAATTTCATACTTAAATTTTTATAACTAGAGGATAACTTTCTAGTTCTTTAGATCATATTTAGATACCTAACTCAATGCCGTATTTTGCTATTTCATAGATAGGCCACAAGAGTCGGAACCAGAGACCGCAACCCGGCCTCCTCTAGCGGGCCCTTATGCCTTCAGCCGGTTGCCTCCGCCCCCCTCTCCAAGATACTACCTCACCGTCGCTCCGCAGCCCACCTGGACCTTCTCTAACTTCACTCTAGGGTAAGGGTCTTTATAACTTGGAACAAGTTAGCTAGGCTATAAACCAAGTCTTTACCTATATCTGCTACTACAAAAACTATAAGTCTCACAAAATATTTAAATAAGTATAAAGGCTTCAGTATCCAAGGCAAGTCCAGACATCCTAAAATCAATAAAAATTAAAAGTATCAGTAGGGTAGACTGGGTACGTTGTGACAATTTTCACTTGATCGCCTATAATTTTGTTGATATGTTAGTCAACTATATAAAAGGTGTTTTTCATAGTAAATTGGACATTTGTCTATTTATAAATGTAAAAAAAAACGACGAATTGCACTCCGGGAGTGCCGGCAGAAGTGAAAACTTGAATATTAACGTTGTGCATTAAATGGATGCGCGTGGCACGCTGTAACATAAACACACACGAACATTCGCGCAAGCGCCCTGCGCCGCCTAAACGAAACAGCAGGCGCAGGCATACATTTTCGCCGCGCCGTAGAAAGAGAGAAGGATACTTCCTCTCCTACGCCGCGCCGCGCCGGCTGTCTACTCTCCATCCATCTTACAAATTTTCGATCAGGTAACGTGTCCCTGACGCTCTGACGCGAGTTTATACAGTTTATAATTTTATACCCATTACAAAAATAAAGTGTACAAAGCCGCTTTAGAAGTTTTCACTTAAAAAAATTGTCCCTTAGTGGAACGGTTAACTCGTGGGAACAAATTAGAAAAAATCGGGAAAATGTCACAACCGACCACATGCTAGGGGCGGTAGTGACAGGTACAAAAATATACCACAAATCGTTATAAATCACTTTTATTTAACGTAATAATTGAAATATTGTAACATAAGATACCATTGAAAAGTTCAAAAGCGGAGAATTCGTTAGATTCTACAAATGTAAGGCGACTATCACTTGTGCACTGTAAGTGGGATCTAAGTTCTAATTTTTCTTGATATTCGATCTATTTCTCGCCAGGCCTACATGTTGAATTGGCACTTAACACGAATCAGTTTTCGGTAATCTAAAATAAAATACAAAATCAAATTTTACTTATGTCACAACCGTACCCATCAAAAATGACACTACTGTACCCAAAACAACCTTTGCAAAAAAATATTTGCCATGACAGTACAAAGTAATCAAGTTTCAAAGTAATGACTGCTAATTAAACATCAATGTGTTACCTATAACGGTTAAAACACTAATGTCTCTATCTGTACATATATGAAACCAATTATAACAAGAAATTGTACAAAATACTTACTTTTGACTGCGAAAAAGTAATACATGCTTCTGCTAGCGTTAATGTCGCGCAACGGATGACGCAATGCTGTGACACGTGTGCTGACTAGAATGGCTTTTCTCTTTCTCCCTTACCATCCCTCGCTATTCCTTAGTAGTAGTACAAACATTTTTTTTCAGATTCGACGGAACAGGCTCCGTCGAGCGTCGCACGCCGACATCGTCTATGGATCTGACCATTGGGGCCTTCGCAGTCGATCCCAACCTCGGTCTTGGACTTGCTTCACCACAAAACTTCCAGGTAGGTACCTAAACTGATGCATCTGCTATAATGGAACAAGACTTTGCCGATGAAACTAGACCATCTATTTATAAATACCCTGTAGGTATATTGGTAATTCCATCGGCAAAGGTTTTTCTTATACCAACTCGCGAAATAAAGTGATCATTATTTTTTTTTGTTTCGTGTCAGTGGCAATCATTGACAGTCTCTTTCACTATATTATAAGTGGAAGGACATTTTAAATGCTGTCATCATTGCGCGAGTAGGCAAGTCACTGCAAGCACACACTATTTAACATGGCACTACTTTTATTCACGCAAAAGTTTCAAGTCATTCATTATTCTCAGGTCCAAGTCCCTCTGTCCATCACCGCAGAACTGCCCGAGACCATGCAGCGAGGCGAAACATTGGCGGCTGTGGTGGTGCTCAAGAGTATCCTAACAGTGGACACCTCGCTCGAAGTCACTTTCTACAACTCCGATCAGTACTTCGAGTTCGAACCTCTGGACAATGACATCGAATCGGCTAAAAGTACCTACGTTATTATTTCCTCCATCTACTTATTTTTATTTATCCTTTGATGATACACAGGCATAGATACTTAGATGGAAGTTATAAGTAAAAAAAGGAAAGAAAGAAAAATACTTACTTCATTTGGTGCATTAGTAACTCAAAGCAAGGGAAAACTCTACAATGATTACACCTGGGTCCACCCGTTCAGCATTTTCTATGGGCTCGCTCGAACTACTTGCACTGTCTGAATATTGGATTCATCTAACACTTTTGTTTGCATTTGAGCTTTCCATTCAAAACCTACGTACGGGAAACGAGTTTCTATCTATAGAACATAAAAAATGCGAAGTGAAGGGTTAATAATAATCTTAACAACGATCTTAACGAATCTTAACTTCTTCTTGTCGAGTCAAAATGGTTCCAGTATAATTTCTAATTCAAATGACATTTGACCAATATGTGGCCACGGCGATCCCTCTGTCGTTAGCCTCATTTAAGTCCTCGATGGTACACAACGTAGGGCAATTCGGACACGATAGAAGGTGGTCCATTGACTGAATGGCACCGCAGTCGCATAGGACGTTATCAGCGTGACGCCACCTAACTCGGTTTTCTCGACATCTCCCAACACCAGCCCGGAGTCTATTGAGAGACTTCCAGACTGACCAGGGGAGGTCTCTACCAGGTGGGAGATGCTCTGCAGGTGGTAGATTTGGCCCGGACGGTGGATATTTGTTTATCCATTGCGCAACTCTTGCATCAGAAGCTTCTGAGGCTGGTATGTTTGACTGCCTGAGAAAGCTGTCACGACTCTTGAGACGTGCAGGTGCCGGAGTCTGTCCGTAGAGAAGGTGCCTCTTATCGGTTGACTGCTTAAATTTTTCTACCGCACATGCCACATCACGTCTGACACTTGGCGGAGCAATATCTGACAGGGTGTACAGATGGGACCGTAGTGTGGGCCTAAGAGTGCCTGTGATGGTTCGGCATGAATCGTTAAGAGCTATGTCAACCTCTTTTGCATGTGCGGAACGAGCCCACACAGGGCTTGCGTATTCTCCCGCCGAGTAACATAAGGCCAGGCTACTCGTTCGGAGGACTTGAGGTGATGCACCCCAACGGGTGGAGGTGAGGCGGCGTAGAATGTTGTTCCTTGAGCTAACTTTGGACTTCAGGTCACGGCAATTGTGTTTGTATGTTAGAAAGCGGTCCAAAGTCACGCCAAGGTATTTTGGGGTAGGATTATGTTGTATGGCTACTTCGTTCCACCAAATTTTTAACTGCCTGCTAGCTGCTTCCTGGTTGCATAAGTGGAAGACACTGGACTCAGTTTTCGCAGGATTTGGCCGCAGAGAATTGTTTTTGTAGTACAAGGAGAGTTGTTCCAAGGCCTTTGATAGTTGATTTCTATGTCCTCAATGCTTTTTGACTGAGATGTTAGAGCCAGGTCGTCGGCATAAATGTATCGATTAGTACCTGGAGCGCTGGGCTGATCATTTGTGTAGATATTGAACAGTGTAGGAGCAAGTACACTACCCTGAGGGAGGCCGTTTTTTTGCCATCTGCTTTTTTGGGAATGCAGGAGGACATAGAATCGGCGATTTCTCAACATTTCGCCCAGAATGTTAACAAAGTATGGATCATCTGTAATGTCAGCTACTTTTTCAAGTAGAATTCTGACATTGACAGTGTCATAGGCTGCACTGAGGTCCACAAAAATGGCACCAGTGGTTAGGCCGAGCTCAATCCCATCCTCGATGTACTGCGTGAGGTTAAGTACTTGACCACAGCAAGATTTGCCGGGTCTAAAACCTGCTTGGTCGGGAGTTAATTTCTGATCTACAGTCTTTGTCAGTCGGTTCAGTAGTAATCGCTCAAAAAGTTTATAAGTGTGGCACAGGAGTGAGATGGGGCGGAAGTTTTTGGGATCATCAGGAGATTTTCCGGGTTTGAGTAGAGCGGTAACTTTCGCTTTTCTCCACCTTTTGGGGATTCTGTCATTGTCGAGACAGAAGTTAAACATATCCAGGAGCCAGGTAACTGCTAACGGGCCAAGATTTTTGAGTTGCTCCACGGATATTTCATCGACACCAGCAGCTTTCCCATTTACAAGGTTTCTAAGAGCTAAGTGCAGTTCTTCGGAAGTAAACGGTATACTGATTGTTCGGTTTGTGTCAGTATTGGCTGTTCTTAATGGGTATTTTGGTTTAGCGCACTTGTAAGGGGATTTGCCGTTGACAAGTAATTGGTGAGCCACTTGGTTGGCGGTCACTGGGCCGGGTTTTGTGGCCGTGGGAGGATTACTGGTCAGTCTGCGCAATGTGCCCCAGGCTTTATTACTATTATGGGTTATATCAATGGACTCCACGAGACTGACCCACTTTTTCTGGCGGTTCCCAGATATTTGGTGCATGAGGTCCTCACCAGCCGACACCGTAGCCTCTGAAAAGGGATCGTCAGAGTATAAAGATGCATATTTGGCCATCAATTCTTCGGAGTTTTCAGTTAGGCCCGGGGTGTATGCAGTACAGCAGCCGCGCGGTATGTGCTGGCAAGACGCTTTCCAAATAACTTTGACAAACGCGTCATAATTATCCGGAGTGGGAGAGAGGTCTCGAAGTCGTTCATCCACTGTTACTGCATATTGTTCCCAGTTTGCCGTTTTGAAATTAAACCGACGCTGGAAGGGCACCGTGGTTGGTTTTACTGCGGCTTGAATGGTACACATAATTGGTCGATGTTGGGTTTTTGATATGGGCTAGGAAACAGACTTCATAGCGTTAAATGAGATGTTAGAACTAACATACAAAAGATCAGGGTTGTACCCGCACTTCCATCGTTTGCTGTAGAAGGAAGCCGGAAGCTTATGGTTATGGATCAGCTCCATGTCATTGACTTCGGCCCATTGGTCTGCTGATTCGCCGCTGGCGTCCTGTCTTTTTGTAGCCCCACATTATGCTGTGGCTATTGAAATCGCCAAGAACTATTTTCGATTTATGCTTTGCAAACTCTACAGTCAAGATAAAATCAAAGATTTTTCCGGGTGGGCTGTAAATTGAGGTTATTGAGCAGGCACCGATATCTACGCTGATGATTTCTGTATCGTTTTGTGTCAGGATAGAGGACGCAGAGGTCACCGATATTTCTGGTCTTACAAACAACGCACTACCATGTTTGGGGTGCGGGATTTCTCCAATGAGCGTCATCCCCGTTATTTGAGGGCGAGGCGCTGCTGTGTCTCTGTGAGTTTCCTGAACACACAGGACGTGGCAATGTGTTTTTTGACAGAGGTTCGAAAGCAGTTCAGCTTTGTCTTTCGAGAACCCTTCGATGTTTATGGAGATGGTAATGAGGGGCTTACGAATCTTAACAAAAACGTTGAAACATAAAGAAAGATGGTCAATTTGGAAACTAGTCCGTATATTCCGCTATTTAAGGTTCTCACCTAATGAATACTAGTGGCTCTGTGAGCTGTAGACCTTGCAAGTCACTACAACCCGTAGGAGTTTATCGAATAAAAAAATTGTTCAAACAAAAAAGTTGCGTATTTATAAGGATAAGAAAAAAGTTGTATGACATTTTTTTTTCGAAATGGCTGAAATAGGATATTTTGTAAGTTCTCAACCCACATATTAACGCCATTTAAAAAAAAAAACGAAAAACTGAATTGACAAAAAATTCTATCGGTATATCGCTCGGTCAGTTATAGAAAGAATTATAGAAAGTCATTGCATTCTTAATCTGTCTGCACAGAAATCGAGCTGTTCCGTCGGCTCCGCGTGACAGTGCCTGCGCAAGGCTCCACCAGCACCGCCTTTCTGATCACTGTGGTGCGCACGGGGATGGCTTCTGTACTCATTGAAGCCAGCGGTAACGGTGTGTCAGACTCCTTGTCACGAACCATCGACGTCAAGGTAAGAGTGTACTCGTAAATCAGTTTATCTAGCTGACGATGATCAGATTCAAAATAATGCTTTTCATGGTAAACTTATCTCAACTTAGACAGGTAACTAGGATAACAGGATTAGCTGCTGTTACAGTTTCTTGTGTTCAACATTGATATGTCCTACAGGATGGCTATGAAGAAACAGTTTGGTCATGGGAGCTTTTAGATGCACGACGAGGCGTTGCCCGCGCCAACGTGACGCTGGAACCCAAAGCAGGAACCAAACTTGGGCCAGCTCTGCTGCAGGCCGGCGGCGACATCCTCGCGGCCGTGCTCAACGACCCGAGCGAGCGCGAGCTGGGATTCGACCCGATGCCGGCTGCGTCACCGCCACACGCACTTAGACCTATGGCGAAAGCCTGTATACTGCTGGATTACTTACAGGTGTAGTTAATTCTCACATCGTGACATAAACTAAGGTAGAAACACTGACACTTAAAACTTAATGCTAAAACCCGAAAGCTTGGTCTAGTTGATCGATCTTATGTCAGTATTTCCACTTCCTCCCCACTCGTTATCTCTAACTATCAGCGGCAGTCATCAGCATATCTACATTGTCACTATCGATTAGTTTAATGGTCAATCACGATTGATTTTTAAACATCATCGGTTTTGTGGCTTAAATTCATTTACTGATCATTATCATACATATCTTTACCCAGGCAACCGAAAGAGACGACTTGCCGATAGCTACCGACGCGCGCGCGCAGGTTAGCACGGGGTTCCAGCGGCTCATGGCGTACCGCCAGAAAGATGGCTCCTTCGCTTCATTCGCTGACAGTGAAGATGGCGGAGACATTTAGTAAGTTACGCGTACTCGTTTCTTTCACTGCTAAAATTTCAGGAAGGTATCTGACATGAATCAGGCGTTGGCGTATTAACGGTCTTCTGAAATATGGAGTGTGGTGAGCTCGAAATAAATAATCACGAGTGGACATTCCTCGAGGTAAACTGCGCCATCTTAGTTTTTCAATACATGAACCGTGTCAAAGCGCGCGTACCAGTATTCGAATGATTTAATTAATTTTTGCTGTCAATCTTCATTCCGCACGAGCGAGGTCAAAACATGGTGTTTACAATGAATTGTATCAACACAATAATCTACCATTTGTTGTGGTACCTACGTCCCAAATGTTAAATTGGTAGAATATGCTTAGCATTAACCTTAGCACTAACGTTGTACCTTTTGTTACTAGGTAAAATGTTAAGATTTTAAGTGTAATAAATTGAAAGTAAAATAAAAAAACAATAGTTATAATTGAAGTGGTTGTCATGGTGTGCAGTATGACGAGCGTGTCGTGTCGCTGGGTGTCGCGCTGCAGCCGGCACGTGCGCGCGGCGCCGACGGCGGGCGCGGGCGCGGCGCGCTGGCTGGCGGCCCGGCAGCGCGCCGCCGGCGGCTGGCCCGCGCCCGGCCCCGCGCTGCGCACACACCCGCGCGCGCAGCACGACTTGCCGCTCACAGCGCATGCCTTGCTGGCCTTACTACAGGCTAAGGTACTACCACTTTGTAACCCTTGACTTTTACCAATAGGACAGACCAATGACTCTTAAAATTTAAATTGGTCCAGGCGTCTTCGAATAATATATATATAATACCTACAAAAAAAGGTCGCGACCAATTGAAAACCTCTTATTTTTACAAGGGCGGGCTTATCCCAGAAAGGGATCTCTTCTAGCCAACCAAGAATCTGATAGAGCAGTCAGGAAAAGAGAACGGAATTGACGAATACAACAAGAAAAAGAAGATATAAAAAAATCTATACTATGTGGTAAATGATTATTGATTACATAAATAGCAATATTACGCAATACATATTTAAATGTACCTATTTATATAATACTTAATTTAAACATGCCTACAAATTATTTTATACTTACAAAATTATATATATGTAACTACATATCTACTTATATAACACACAAAAAACAAAGTAATCATTATAAAAATGCTTAGTTTACTTTGACATAAATCCAGAGATTCAGCTGTTTTCAGTTTTCACTTCTACCAGTAGAGCATTCCACAATTTTGCAGCTTAAACCGAAAAAGATTTTGAATATGTCGCGGTAGAATGAACTTCAAGAGGGCGAATGCGAGTAACATAACCAAATAACCGATTTGACTTGACAAATACAAGAAACCAGTTATAACAATTTTGACGCACTTGAAGTAACAACAAAGTAATTAAATTTCTAGGGAGACGGTATCATGTACAGGAGCAACATTGACAACGCGGCAGAATTCCTGGCACAAGGACTGTCTGCGTCGCTAGACGCATATACACTGGCGGTGACCGCTCATGCGCTAGCAGCGGCGCAGCATCCTCAAGCCAAGCTCGCGCTGCAGATGATGGAGCAGTACGTCAACAGCTCAGGTAATGTTAGAACAACATTGACAACGCGGCAGAATTCCTGACACAAGGATTGTCTGCGTCGCTAGACGCGTACACACTGGCGGTGACCGCTCATGCGCTACAAGCGGCACAGCATCCTCAAGCCAAGCTCGCGCTGCAGATGATGGAGCAGTACGTCAAAAAGATATTGCCTTTTAATATGAAATACTCATGTTTTATCTCTTAGTTAAACAAAACTTCGGAATATATTATGACTCTGAACCACACTATATGACCAAGTAAAACGCAGAAATTAGAGCATGAATATGAGTAAGATTTTCACTTTAGAATAATAAAGGCGTCGGGACGTGACGACCCCATCGCCCGCTGGATTCCCAGTGCAGTCAGTCAACGCAGGGCAGCTTGTGGCGAGCTGATGGTGAGTGGCGACACCACGTACCCTACCTCCAGGGGGACCATACACACATGCGCTTACACACACACATACACACAGTTACACACCCCCCGCCTCTGTCTTGCCTTAACTGGCCGGCCAGAGTGGAGTCGCAAGAGCAGAACATACGCTCCAGGGTGGAAGTGTATTGCACGTAATGGCGTAATAACGGGGAAACCCGCTCTCGGGGGTAAGCCCCGTGATGGTGAAACCGGAGCCGCACCTCTCGACACCCTTAGCTGCTCACATTGTGTTGCGCCCTGGCTGCATTTTCGTGGCTAGTTAGGGTGCCCACAGGCAGTGTAGCCAACGAGCAGCAAGTCACCATCTACCAGGCTAAAATTGTTGTGAGAGATTTTTAGGTAGATGTCCGTATCTCACTCCATAACCCAGTTAACCGGTCAATTAACATCCCATCCATAAAGCCCAAACCAAGTAAATCCCTCCCTGGCAATAGTTCGGCAGCTGTGGAGGACTGCCCGTTAATGCATCTCAATGGTACATTAAGGGATAGACCTCCATAGATGCAGCCATCTCACTTTTTAGATAAAAAGGTACTAAAAGGCCTCTTCATGTTGGCTTTGGCCCCATGAACGCCTCAAAGGACCGGGTCCCCATGGACCCGTGGCTGAAAAGCGTACCAACATAATAATAATAATAAAATCTTTATTCAAATAATTAGGAGCTAGACATTTTATAAGGGACACATTATTGATACATTAAGGATATATATTATAATCTAACGGTACCTGAGCTAGGTTGAAAATCATCCTGTATTTCAGGCGTTACACAAGACACACGTATTATATACTCATAATAAACTTAATAAACAATTACACTTACAATGATATCATAATCGTTAGGAAAAAAATAAAAAGAAAATAAAAAACAATATATTATAAACAAATAAAACGCTTATTATTTTAAAACTATTAGCAACTCCTCTGTTTCTTCATAGGACATATTAAGTAGGGCTTCTTGAAGAATTTTCTTAGTTGTACTATAAGTGAGGGGATGAAAACCTAGTTTTTTATTAAGTCTATTGTAGAGAAGTGGGCCAAGGAATAGAAAAAATCGAGAGGAGAAGGCGTGCTTCGTTTGAACATTATTTGTGCAAACAATATCTTTCCGTCTTTTGTTCGTCAGTTGAGTGCTGAATGGCAGTGCGGCGTGCTGTTTGAGGATTGCTTAATATAAATAATAGTCTAACTGTTAATACCTTACAGGATTGATAGAGCAGATCTGTGGGAAAAAGGAAAGGGCGGAAAGTAGACACCTTAAGAATGGCTCGCTGAGCTCTCTTAATAGTTAGTAGGGATGTTTTAGCTGAGACCCCATGACGTAATACAATAAGTTGATACTGACTGACAAAGGGCAAAATAAACTTGTCTGATTGTTTTTGAGTCCGCAATAGAGCGTAATTTTTTGAAGACAAATATTAACTTACGGATTCTGCCATTTAAGATTTCAATGTGATGCTTGAAAGAAAGTGTTTTGTCAAGTACAATACCCAAATATTTTGTTTTATCGGTGCTAGAAATAACTGGCTAGTGTTAGTTGCAGGGTTTGTGCAGTGGCGCATGGAAAACTGAATAAAGTTAGTCTTTTCAGTGTTTAAAGTTAGTAGATTTTTTTTTTACAATTTATTGGTTTAGGCATTTGTCCTCAATCTCACCTGATGGAAAGCGACGATGAAGACTAGGATAAAGCATGCCTATCCAAAAGATACCCATTCAATCTAATTCAGATGCTGCTGAAGCCAATTATTTACAACATTAAAACCTTGTTGCGCAAGTTTAAAGACTTCATCAACTGAGTTAGCAGAAAATAAAAGAGCTGTTTCGTCGGCATAAGAAATTATTTTCCCCCCTTGTAGATTCAGATTACATAGGTCGTTGATGTAAATTAAAAACAATGTAGGGCCTAAGATACTTCCCTGGGGAACTCTAAAACAGCTAATTTTTTGGTCAGAACTAATTATATTGTCTATTTTGACGCACTGAGTACGTTCGTCCAAATAATTTGCAAAAAGTTTAAGCTCATTTCCTCTTATCCCTATGTTTTTAAAGTTTGTGCAATAAAATGGGAATGGAAATTGTGTCGAATGCTTTTGCAAGGTCAAGGAATATTCCAATTGTTTGTTTGCTACTATCGAGTTCCTGTATTAAATAATCGGTAAAACTATGAACAGCATCCGCTGTTGATAACTTAGACCTAAAACCATACTGCTATTTAGAAAAGGGTCACTTACAATGTACGGTCGGAATTTTCGACTACAGTTTCGAACTCTTCAGGAGTCCATTTTATAGAAGAGGTCGACCTCGTGTAATGTGATTTGGTATTTGAATCGCAAAACATTGTAACACTGTCTCTTACTGTCTTTTTATTTCTAGGTTCAACGTTATTCTGGTCACGCAAGCTCTCGGGGTCAGAATGGCGGAATCCATGGCTTCGCGCCAACACCCTAGAAGCTAACACAGCTGCACATGGTCTGCAAGCATTGATGTTGGCTCAGCTTGATCAGCAAGCGACCTCTGTGGCGAGGTTCTTGTTGCAGGCCGCGCGCCCGGCGGACCCGGACCCTGAAGTGGTGAGTCACCATTCTCCACAATACAGAGTTATACTGGAGAGGCAGCTGTGTTGCAATCAACACAATCTTCCTGTTAAAAGCAGGCAACAGCTTAGCAGGCAAGTAGTCCATATGACAATTCCAGCACAAGCGAAAATGTGCACATGAAACAGTTACGTCGGAAAACAATAACTATAGGTTATAAGACTTATAATTATAAGAGAACGCGTATTACATATATATTAATTGATGGTACAATAGGTGGTTATGTTATGTTTGTACCGTCGGACGTAATAATACTTACGTATGCAAATGGGCGTAGCCACGGTGGGGCAGAGTGGGGCGCTTGCCCCACCTTGGCTCTGACTGAAATTAATTTATCTAGGTACTAACTACAATACGTAATATCCGTAAGAAAGTTCACACTTGACAGTCGACACAAAAAAATGCGATCAAAACAAAAGCGCGCAAGCACTCGGTAGCGTGTCAAAGTCAAGTCCAAAGAAAGGAACTGGCGACACACAGCAGTCCTGATCAAATATTAAGATTCTTATTAATAAATTTGGGGATGCTCTACAGAACTTGTCAGTTAGCATCTCGATTCTTTTGTTTCTTTATTTTTACTTTGATGTTTATTGGGATATTATTATCTTCATGTTCCTGTAAACATAAAAAGTAACAACTCGCCTTTATAAACCCGAAAGAGTAACGTTTACCACATTTTAGTTATAAAAATATATTGCTACCATTTTATTGCGGGTGTGTTGATCCTAAGAAAAATCAGCGGTCGGTCATGCGTTACACTAACGCAATCCTATTGTTATTCGTTTGTGTGTGAGTGAGTGGTTAAGTTGAGCGGGAAAGCGCCCCGAAAGATTTCGTGTAATAGGTAGGTGAGTAATAAAAAAGTGTTTTGGATAATTCGAATTATACATACAGATATAGGGTGCTATAGGGTGTAACCATTTTGAATACAAAAAAATTACCGGGGTAGGTAAGACTGTGGGTGTAGTTTGCTAGGTACATATTATTTTAGACTGCTGCCCCAACCTGAGCCGATGGCTGGCTATGCCTATGCGTATGCATTATAAATAGAACTAGTTCTTAAAACTGCAGTGTGGCTGATTTGGTACCTCAGTGCCTTCACCATACACGGTGTAATTCACATTAATAACTAATAAAAATGACGTTTTCAGTTGGACGCGTTGGCCAAATACGCCGAGATGACAAAGACGTCTACAAAGCTACGCATATCCGTAAATGTGACAGGGTCTGAAGAAACCAGGCAGTTCCAGATCATGGACAGCAACGCCTTTATTATTCAGAATCAACAGGTCAGTGGTACTGTAAACATCTGGAAATATGTATTCTAAACACAAATTTGTGTTTATGTACCGTTGGATTTTTTTTCTATAGTCGTATCCACTTTACATCTAAGGGAAATCCAAACATTTTTCTCAAGATTTCCAATATCAAGGATTTTTTTTAAATATACTAATAATTTCCTACTGAATGCGAATATCAGACTACACTGGATCTTTATTGTGACCCAGTCAGAGTAGCCAGAGATTTGCCTAGTGGCTTCGATGAGGAATCACACTTATAATAAAAAGTCAGCGTGTATGGTGTAGTCCAACGCAAGTCAACCTCATAATTGTTATTGTAACAAAGTCGTTTGGTATCACCCTCCCAGATTCGTACGGCGCGGTCGGCGAGCGCAGTGACCGAAGGGCGCGGGCTGGGTGTGCTGGGCGTGTGGGCGCGGGGCAACATCAACGTGACCGCCGCGTGGCCGCGCTACACGCTGGACCCGCGCGTCGACCAGGTCTCCACCTCCTACCGCCTGCAACTCTCCATCTGCATCGGGTAGGAATTGTACTGACCACGGGCATCCTAACACAAAAGTAACGCGACATCTTAAAACGCTCTGCCGTCGAACGTTCAAACAGAGCTCAATGCCAACCTAGCTAGAAAATTGCAGCCTTATGTTGAAAAAACCTGCACTGAAGAAACATTCCTCCGTGGTTACCGCGCTGTTACCAAATTAAAAAGCAAATCAATTTTCAATAACAAATAAATTTAAATTATTATGGACTTGTGTTGTTACAGATTTGTGCCACAAGGCAACGAGACTGAAAGTGGGCTCACGCTACTAACGGTTCAGCTGCCCACCGGCTACTTAGCGGATTTACATACGTTGACGGAATTGACGGTAGGTAAAACGTCGGGTACTAACAATGGAGGAAAAACATTGCATTGTGTGACTACGGCCATGTTCTATCGCCATCTCACTTAAATTAATGCCATCTTTCACTATCATCTGGGGTTACAAAAAAAGAGATCATAATCTTTGGCTGCATCAGGTTGGCTTGTGGATGTCAGCAAACCCACCCATGTAAAACCGCCAAAGAAAAAGTAATTAACAGCCTGCCGTATATTCGAATGGTTGGTGTAATTTTGTGTAAATAATAAGAAAGTTTTTAACAACTTAAATTGGATAAGTACTTTTTTCTAAACGTCAAAACAAACATGTTTTATGGGATTTGTATGAAATAAAGACTAATGACGTCATAGTTTCTTGGAGCTTTCAAATAGCGCTCTTAATTTCAGATTTCCACAATAATAAATCTAAAATCACGTTAAAAAGGAAATGTTTTATTTTCTTAAACGTACCAAATAATTTATTTTATACCATTCCCCATCTAAAAAGTTTATTTTATTTACTGAAAACAGTGAATAAAAGGCACTTTTACTCACTATTTTGGTTGTTTATTATATTCACTGAAAACAGAACAAAATGCACTTTTATTCACTATTTTGGTAATTTATTTTATTCACTGAAAAATATGAAAATGGTGTTAGAAAAATTACTCTTGATTTGAGTAACTATTCCAATTTCAACTTGCATTTTGATTGATTTAACCTTCCTTTTATTTCTTTTAATGTCTATTTTTGTTTTAAATCTTTCTTTTTCTCGTATTCATGATATAAAGTATAGTATGCAACTCTTGAATAAAACGGATTAAATCGAGGGCCATGAATCACACGCGTCGCTCAGGATTCTAACAATTGAATCACTCGCTTCGCTCGTGATTCAATCATCGTGAATCACTCCCTGCGGTCGTGATTCAATCGTCAGAATCCTTCACTTGCTCGTGATTCATCTATGGCCCTCGAATTAAATCCGTCTTTTATTCACTAATTGCATAATATACTATTTGACCCAGGAAACTTCGTTATTACACGCTTTATGACGCTTGCCTATGAGGTTGGCTAACTTGTAGTTGAACATTCAGGCAGCGCGGCACGTGGTGTGGGCGCGGCTGCAGCGCGGCGGCGCGCGCGTGGCGGCGTGGCTGCGCGCCGCGCGCTCCGAGCGCTGCGCCACGCTGGCCGCGCCGCGCCGCCTGCCCGTCGCGCGACAGCGCTCCGGCTGGGCTACTCTCGAGGACCTCTACGACTCCAGTAAGTTTGAACAATAATGCACCACTCACTTGACAAATATCGTGCCTAAGAGCGTACATTTTTATACCGCGCCCGTGTAGTCCCAGGCAGTAATTCGTTAAGTGTCAATCTCATACCGGGACACGATTACACCAGCCTTTTGGTGAATTTGGCGATTACAAAGCTTTTTAAAACAATAGCATAGCCTAGTTTTTAACTGACTTCCAGAAAGGAGAAGGTTATCGATTCGTCGCGATTGTTTTTTTTTATGTATGTTCACCGATTTTTCGAAGACGCCTGGACAGATTTGGAAAACTCTTTTTTTGTTTGGAAAAGCATACTTGTTAGGTGGTTCCATATAAATTTTCTCAAAATCGGTTGTGTAGTTTGGGCGTGAAGACTGTTTTTAGTTTTGAAATATTATTAGTTATACTTTTGCATTTACAAATTTTCTCTGTTTCGATTCCTTATCAGCCATGAAGTTACTCGTATTTGCCATGCCTATCTGTTGATATTCGCAACATGGTTCTTGTTTTATCCCACTATGGACTAGCTACATCACCCTACATCGTACATCATATTACATAGTAAAACTGAATACCACGCGGATAACGCTAGTAATACGTCCACTTGTATGTCAGGTCACCGCGCCCGTGTGTTCTTCCAGCCGCTAGCAAGTAGCGCGTGCGATGTGTGTCGCGAATGGTCGTCGTGCGCGCGCGCGTGCGGCTCGGCGGCGTCGCAGCGCGCCGCGGCCGACGGCGCGGGCTCGCCGCGCGCCGCGCCCGACGCCGCCAGCGACACGCGGCACCACCCGCTGGTGCTTCTACTAGCTATTGCTTTTGCCTTGCTGGCGACCCGATGGCGGGTGTAAATAAAAATAGGGAATTTGCATGAAAAAAATATGTGTCATATTACCATTTTATGCACAAATATTCAAAAGTACTAAATGTGAAAACAGAATAAAAATTGGTCAAAAAACGAACGAGAAAATATGTCTATCTCGCTCGCAAAAACGCTATTTTCTATGGTAATGGACTTTGACGTCACCAGTCCATATCAGACTTCTCTTTCTACTTGAAACTTTAAAGTATCACATGTTCGTCGCTAATTAAGATATTTTATAAATTATTTCATATTTGTTTACTGTGCATAATAATTATGTTATCAAGCAAATAAAAAAATACGTGCATTTCTCTATTAGTTTTGTGAAATGACATAAACTAGGTGGCAGCACAGGTAAAAAAACTTCAGTGTTCATACAATCATGATTACCAACTTTCTATTATGTTATAAGACGGATAAGACCGCCTAACCTCAGAATGAAATGTACTGTTGTGAAATCCAAAATCAACTCTTTTGCATTACTTTAACTTGAAATAAAGTCACAATGAGAACGTAATGCAGCATAATAAACACGAAAAGACCCTCCTGAGTCTGGGACATAGCGTGAAAAAGGTCTAAACCATTTTAACTCCAAAAATGGTATAGAGAAGGACTTGCGTCTGAACATGAGAAGAGAATATAACTTTAAAAGTTCACCAGACAAGTCGACCACCTAGTGTCAGCTTTTAAAAACCTCAAAGCACAAGAACCTAATAAAAAGGCGACATTAACAAGTGGTCAAAAAAAATATTGACTTTGCCACATTATCTAGCATTACTGTAATATTTTAATAAACTAATGTGATAAACTTAAAAATTAAGTTACATATCTAATTTAGAAATATTTTCTAGTTTGTTGCCTAATTAAAAGACATAGTTATTTTAAGGCCAGTTATATTTTGTAAATATTACGCGTTAATACTTTTTTACAGTATTAATTTAATAAAGATTATACATTCAAAAAGCACACCTTTGATTCATATTTCCATTTTCCTCATCATCCAGTGGAAGAAGCCCAAAATCGAGAACGACATGGTAAGCGGCACTGCGGAAGCTTTAATCCAAGACCACAGACTGTAACAAAAGCAACTCATTAATAGGCTTAGGTATGTATTATAACCGGCGGAAGCACACGGAAGCGCTTTCGCAAGTTAATCGATATGGGGCATGGTCTGCACTTGGATGGGTGACCACAAGCGGCATAAACATTTTTCGAGTTTCTCTGTCCTTCGAATAGACGTAATTCTGACACCAGTCTTGGCCACACAAGAAAAACAAAACAAAAAAACAATTCTAAACTAAGCAAGTTCGTAAACGGCTCTCCTAGTTATGCATCATTATTTTCTCAACTATGTGAGAAATGACTCACTCGTATGGATCATCGGAGATGTAGTAGGGCTGCGGCGTGGGCACCAGTCCACTGTCCGTGATAAACACGCGCTTCGTCGGTCGGTCATCCACGTCCGTCGGCGTGTGCTCCACCATATGAATTATGTTCTGGCCTTCCACGACCTACAACGCAATTAAATTAAAACATCAATAACCAGGCTGCATAAAATTTCACACACATGATCTACTTTTAGGGAAAACACGGCTCGGCCACCCGGCGATACAAAATATATGTGAAAACAGAAAATTACTGTTTGGTGAATGATGTAAGTACAGTAACACGAAATAGGTAATATACATACAGTATTAAAGTACTTTAATTAAACGACTTTCGTATGGTGGTAAATCACAATTTTTTATAACTCTGACTTTATAGGCATTCC
This sequence comes from Acrobasis suavella, assembly GCA_943193695.1. Taxonomy (NCBI): domain Eukaryota; kingdom Metazoa; phylum Arthropoda; class Insecta; order Lepidoptera; family Pyralidae; genus Acrobasis; species Acrobasis suavella. The sequence goes on from OW971929.1 coordinate 15,392,425, forward strand.
ATATATCCATAAATCAACAGAATTGCAGCAATTTATTTAACTAATCTTTAACCAACATCCAAAAGAAACAATATGTTTTTTCTCACCTTTCCAATAACCGTGTGCAAACTGTCTAACCATGGTGTTCCAGTAGTAGTAATGATAAATTGACAGCCATTTGTATTCTTCCCTAAAAAAATATTTTATATTATACATTTATAATGACGACAGCTAAGCTAAATGTAGGAACAGAATTACAAAACATTAAATAGATTTGTATAGAGCTGCTTCTTAGAACTTTATTGAAGTCAATAAATAGAGAATGGGCAAAACCTGAGGATGTGATTATTTCGAATTAAAAACTGAAAATTGGTTTAATTTCATCTAGATAGCATAAACTTTGGGCAGGGCTCTGCCTTTTAGCATATTGTTTTAATGATTAAGAAATAGTAGGAACCTTTGTTAGCCATAGAAACAAATCCTGCCATGCTGTGCTGAGTGTCTAGATTTTCGTCTTCAAATGTGTTGCCGTAAATACTGATTGACCCTGTCCCATTGTCAGAAACCACATCTCCACCTGGTAATTAATATAAGCACCATAATCATATCTCTCACAGGATAAACAATAAAATTTAACAAATCAAACCACCTTTAATCTGATAGTTTATGAGTTAAAAAAAAAACATCAGTCAACTAAATCAGAATATTAATAAGACATTTACCTTGTACCATAAACCTTTTTATTATCCGGTTGAAACTCGTCCCCTTATATGACCTTCCCTGAATGCCCTTAGTAGCAAGAACTTTAAAATTCTTAACTGCCTTCGGGGCCAAGTCACCAAATAAACCAATAACTACTCTTCCCAGAAACTTGTCCTCACTTTGTATGTCTAAATAAACTTGATCTGTTACTCTGAATTGTCTTGCCTTAAAAAACAATAAGCAAAAAAAATACTTGTTTATGAAACTCTTATAAAATTTTCATCATCTAAACTTCAAGTCATTTATCATTTAGCTTTAATTTTATATTACTCACATGTGCAAGACAAGAACATTTCAACAAAATAACAACTAAAAAGTACTTGTAAAGAAACATTTTGAACCAACACAATATGTTTAAGGTAACTAGAGTTTTCAGCTACTCTGCCTTATTAACTGTGAGTATGGTGGAGTGTGTAAAGAGTAGTCATTAATTAAATAATACGGCTCTATGTTATGCAAGTACCTGGCAGTGAAGCCATACAGGTGTTACCTCCATATGTGTAGCCAGTGATAATTTAAGCTAATGAATTCTAGAAAACAATAAAGTAATTGGTATACTTACATTCAAATACTATTAGAACATTCTTATTATTTTAAAGTTTTAAACCATAATAACACTATTGATGATATAAAAATAGCATTTTAAAATGTTTCAAGTTTCTTCATCTTGATTGTTTTTGCTATCTAATGGCACAATACATATTTCAACAGTTTCACCATCATTGTGGATAGCCTTGTTAGTGGCAGAACCACCTGCCACATGTTTTGTGTGATATTTAATGTGAGATTTCAATTTATCACTTCTGGTAAATTCCTTTTTGCAGTCCAAAGTGTCTCTAAATGGGCATTTCAACAGCTTTCTCGTCTGATGCAACCTCATGTGCCTGTGTAGCAAATCCTGCCGCTTGAATGTGCATTTACATAAAGGACATGTGAACTGTCTGTCACCATGCTTCAGCATGTGAGTTGTCAAATACTTCTTCATGTGAAAACTGCTATTGCACAAAGTACATTTAAAAGGTTTCAATTTCCTGTGAATTTGTAGATGCAACCGTAATCTCTTGTCACTTGCAAATGTTTTATTGCAGTGTATGCAACTCTTTTTGTGAGTCTCTGTAAGTCTGTGTAGAGACAGTTTTTCAGGTCTCTTAAATGTTGCATCACATTGCGAACATTTGTACAGCTTTGGTTCAGTACTGTTTACATTATTTTCAGAATTATGGTTTTGATAATGAACTGCTATATGTTCAAGTGACTCGAAATTTTTATTACACATATAACATGCATAATTTGGGCTAGTATGAGTCAAAGAAACATGATTCAGTAAACTTTCTATAGTATCAAAAAAATGTATACAGTCACTTTGAATGCATTTGAATTTTTTTAGTGACACATGTATTTTTAAATGAGCTCTAAATTGTGTATAATTGGCCAATGTGATGTTGCAATATGAGCAAGCATAAGACAATAAATCAGCCTCTGTAGTTTTAGCTGTTGTCTCACTGAGACCCTCTGGCCAGACTTTGTGACACATTATGTGCCTCTGTAAATGTGAATTTTGTATAAAACATCGGCCACAAACTGGGCATTGATAAGGGTTGTCGCTGTGGGTTTTTAAATGTGTAATTAATGTTTTTACCTTTTTAAATTTCTTCTTGCAATGTGTACAAATGATAGTCTTTTCTAAGCCGGCACTAACATCCATAGTGTTATCTTGACTTTGAGCAGCAGATATCGCAGTTTCATATGCAGATTGTATCAAATTTGATGCTATTGATTTGGTTACCGGATCGGGATTTGGTTTCTCTTTACCGCATGAGTTTTTATGGTCCAAGAAGATTTGCAAAGAATTATAAACCATTTTGCAGTTGCCACATACAAATACATCTTGTTGTATGCCATCAAGCACTAAAATATGGGCCATATGTAATTATGTAGACCTTTTCATTCGGTCAAAAAATACCTATACAGTTATGTACACTGTTACTAAGTACACAGAAAAAAAATCAATGAATATATTATTATTATTATACCATGAATGAATCAATCAATCAATGGGAAAAATAGGTAGGTAGATAAAATAAGGCACAAAGCCACAAACTAAACTAAGTAGCGTAGTAGTGGTGACTGTACCATGAATCTACTTGTAGTATTTACAACAAACCAACGTCAATGTCAGAATTGTCCAAACAGCAAAAAATATTTTTAAATACCTACCTCCTACTATCTTTGGAGTTGTCCGATCTAAAGTGCGATTTCTGAAACGGGGAGTCACTAAACGAATGGTTTTCCCATACAAAAACCATACGTTTAGTGACTCCGCGTTTCAGAAATCGCACTTCTAGATAGTGACATTTTTACTTTTTGTGGATTCTTTTTTTAGAGAAACCTTGATTACGAGAAATGAGCATCTACCCGGGTATTTACCCGAGCTTGGGTATTTACCCTATATGCACCGGGTAAATATACCCGTATCTGCCCGTTTGGGTGGATAGATTGGGATATTGGAACGAAGTTCCTTACGGCAAGCTTGGAGGAGATAGGGATTTTGCTGCGCGACCGAACTGAAAAAAATGTGATAGTAAAACCGTAAGGATGACCTCGTTAAATAAAACCGTTAAATGAGACGTGCGCAGGCGCGACAGTCGTATACACAAGAACTTTTGAACTTCGTTCCTACCTGGTGTCCCACGACACCACATTTTATATTTAAAAATGAGTGGGAGTCCTCTAAGTATGTGTATAAATGTGTGGAATGGTTATTATATATTATATATGTATTATGAAATTAATATATATCTTAGAATAAATAACAAAGATTAAAATCACTTTTGACTTAGTCAAAATCATTAATGCTTTTCATATTGAACATACAAATTTCATCTTATTTGATGTCTGTTTGCTTATTATAACATATAATAGGGTCCGCAAACATTTGCCAGCAAAAAAAAACTTAGTCCTGTCAATTTGTATGTTTCTATACAACGGGTGAAATGGGGTAAATACGCGGCATATTTTTTTAAGGAAATATTTTAACAAATTGATAAGGGATCAAAAAACTCATTAATACGAATATACTTTGTTCAGGGACCAACCCTGAAATCAGTAGTTTTGGCTGTTTGATCAGCAGTCATAAAAATCTACTCTTTCGATAAGTATGATGAGTACCATCATACCAAACTTATCGGAAGGGCATTTAATGTCTTTTTGCTTATTTTAACATATAATGAGGACTACAAACATTTTCCAATAAAACATGTAAACTAAGACCAAATTGTATGTTCCTAACAACGGGTAGATTCGGATAAATACACAGCATATTACTTTGTGGGAAATATAATACGTTTATGGGGAATTAAAGAACTCGTCAATAGCAGCAGTCACTTGAGCAGCAACTCTTTATTTGAGCAGTAACTCTTCATTTGAGCAGTCAAAAAAATATCTTCTCTCTCTATATGTATATTGACATAGCATTTGATGTCATTTTACCTAGGTACTCCACCTAAAATTAGATCTACAAACATTTTTCAGCTAAAAATATAAACTTAAACCTGTCAATTCGTATGTTCCCATACAACGGGTAGATCGGGGTAAACAACCGGTTTGCTAGTTTCAGGGAAATGTAATAACAAGTTAATGGGGAATAAAAGAACTCGTTAAAACAAATATCTTTTGTTCCGACCCCGAAATCAGTAAATTTGGCTCTTGTTGCTGAACTGCTCAACAGTCAAAAAATGTACTCTCCTTATATGTATGAGGATGCTCATATATTGACATACCATTTGATTTGTCTTTATTTATTTCAACATATAAGGTCTACAAACATTTTCCCGCAAAAAATGAAAACATAAACCTGTAAATTCGTATGTTCCCATTCAGCAGGTAGATTCGGGTAATTACCCGAAGTACTATTTTGTGAAAAATGTTCCAAGAAGTTTATGGGGGATCGAAGAACTTGTAAATATAAATATCTTTTGTTCTAGAGCCAACCCCAAAATCAGTAGGTTTGGCTCTTGGATGAACAGTCAAAAAATTTTCTCTCCCTTTATGTATGAGAGTGCTAATATATTGAAATCGCATTTGATTTGTATTTACTGGTTTCAACATATAATAAGGTTTATAAACATTTGCCAGCACATAATGTAAACTTAGACCTGTCAATATGTATATTCTTATACAACGGGTAGGTTCGGGTAAAAACCCGGCATACTATTTTGTGGGAAATGTTATAACAAGTTGTTGAGGGGTTCGAAGAACTCGTTGATACAAATATTTTTTGTTCTGAAACCCTTCCCGAAATCATTAGTTTTAGCTTTGCTTTTGAAAGGTAAATAAGGTAAGTGAATCGAGAGTTGTGAGTCGTGCTCGTGACTAAGGTCCCTAAGAAAATGTTCACCATGTTATGAAATCTGTGAATAGATAATGCGATTATTTTATTTCACTTCACTAAATGGTTTACTAAATAAAACGAAAAGTTAAGTAGCTGAGTTAGACTTTGAGTTAGTGCGAATTTGCAGGAATCATTTGAACGCAGCCATTGTAGTAAAACAGTATACACGACTAGTGTGACTCCGTACATTACCTGGTTATAGACACTGTATAAAGAAATTGTGTGTTTCTTGAACAACACATCTGGTTATAAACGCTGCGTAGTCGATGAAACAGTATAAACGACTAGTGTATTACTTGTACAGCACATCTGGTTATACACGCTGCGTAATCGATGAAACAGTATAAACAACTAGTGTGTTTCTAAGTGTAGGTACAGCACATCTGGTTATATACGCTGCGTAGTCGATGAAACAGTATAAACGACTAGTGTGTTACTTTTACAGCACATCTGGTTATATACGCTGCGTAATCGATGAAACAGTATAAATGACTAGTGTGTTTCTAAGTGTAGTTACAGCACATCTGGTTATATACGCTGCGTAGTCAATGAAACAGTATAAACGACTAGTGTGTTACTTGTACAGCACATTTGGTTATATACGCTGCGTAATCGATGAAACAGTATAAACAACTAGTGTGTTTCTAAGTGTAGATACAGCACATCTGGTTATATACGCTGCGTAGTGGATGAAACAGTATAAACGACTAGTGTGTTACTTGTACAGCACCTCTGGTTATATACGCTGCGTAATCGATGAAACAGTATAAACAACTAGTGTGTTTCTAAGTGTAGGTACAGCACATCTGGTTATATACGCTGCGTAGTGGATGAAACAGTATAAACGACTAGTGTGTTACTTGTACAGCACATCTGGTTATATACGCTGCGTAATCGATGAAACAGTATAAACAACTAGTGTGTTTCTAAGTGTAGGTACAGCACGTCTGGTTATATACGCTGCGTAGTCGATGAAACAGTATAAACAACTAGTGTGTTTCTAAGTGCAGGTACAGCACGTCTGGTTAAATACGCTGCGTAATCGATGAAACAGTATAAACAACTAGTGTGTTTCTAAGTGCAGGTACAGCACATCTGGTTATAGACGCTGCGTAGTCGATGAAGCAGTATAAACGACTAGTGTGTTACTTGTACAGCACATCTGGTTATATAGGTACACTGCGTAATCGATGAAACAGTATAAACAACTTGTGTGTTTCTAAGTGTAGGTACAGCACATCTGGTTATAGACGTTATATAGTCGATGAAACAGTATAAACGACTAGTGTGTTACTTGTACAGCACATCTGGTTATATACGCTGCGTAATCGATGAAACAGTATAAACAACTAGTGTGTTTCTAAATGTAGGTACAGCACATCTGGTTATATTCGCTGCGTAGTGGATGAAACAGTATAAACGACTAGTGTGTTACTTGTACAGCATATCTGGTTATATACGCTGCGTAATCGATGAAACAGTATAAACAACTAGTGTGTTTCTAAGTGTAGGTACAGCACGTCTGGTTATATACGCTGCGTAGTCGATGAAACAGTATAAACAACTAGTGTGTTTCTAAGTGCAGGTACAGCACGTCTGGTTAAATACGCTGCGTAATCGATGAAACAGTATAAACAACTAGTGTGTTTCTAAGTGCAGGTACAGCACATCTGGTTATATAGGTACACTGCGTAATCGATGAAACAGTATAAACAACTTGTGTGTTTCTAAGTGTAGGTACAGCACATCTGGTTATAGACGTTGTGTAGTCGATGAAACAGTATAAATGACTAGTGTGTTACTTGTACAGCACGTCTGGTTATATACGCTGCGTAATTGATGAAACAGTATAAACAACTAGTGTTCTTCTAAGTGCAGGTACAGCACATCTGGTTATAGACGCTGCGTAGTCGGTGAAACAGTATAAACAACTAGTGTGTTTCTGAATGTATTACACCTGCTTATAAACAATGTGGAACCTAAAAAAAAACAGGCTAAGGGCACACGCAAAAGAAAACATTTTTTTGTGCGAAGAAGCTGACTAGTATAGAACAGAAATGAAGAAACAAATGTTTGGAATACAACAAGAACAAGATGCGAAGTTTGACAAGCTAACAGAGCTAACATAGTTAATATGAAGGTACAAAAACAACAAAAATGGAAGGAAGCCAATTATTGTAGAATACCAGAACACTACTCAAAAGAATCTGGTTTAAAAGCTGCAAAGAAAGCTACGAAAACCAAATCAATTAATACTGAAATATTTAGTCTAAAAAATAAAGCAGATCAATTTTACATTAATGAACTTCTGACATGGAAAAACTACATTAGATGTCTTGAAGCCTAACAAAGAATTTCTATTACAAATTCTGCTGGCTATCAAATGGAAGAGATTTTATAAGAAATGCAATCAAATGAGAAGAGTGAATAGAAGAACTAAAATCTAACACATCATCTAAAATGATATGAGTAGTAAAAGAGCAGTTTCTCCACACCTCTATACATCTACTACGTGAAACTTTTTTGTTTCATGTTGCCGGACGTTGATGTAAATATGACAAGCAGCAAGACTTAATTTGGTTAAAAAAAAACATGGCATTGATTTTTAATAAGGTCCGAATAATTTTTATTTCATTTTTCAAGTAGCAGTTTTTTTTACCTTATTAACTTTCATATTGAAACACAAAATCATTTCGCGAAAGTCTAGCAAACTAAAGCAAGAAATGCAAAGAAATAAATAAGACAGATTTTGAAATAGGTATGCTTATTGAGGTATTTTAAAACTAAAAGTTGCATAATAACGTCATGACTTTATGTAGATGTCTAGTTAGATCATAATCTGATCGAAGGTAACATTTGACACGTTATTCTCCAGTTTTCCAGTTCTGAACTTATACACTACACAGTCCAGAATCTATAGATTCAAGTATTTGTTGGTTTGTGTTCACTCTTCAATTATTGTGGCATTGAATTAGATAATCAATTTAAAGAAACATTTGGAAAGATTTTTTTTATTATTCCATTTCATAAACTGCTTAGCAGAGAATAACATTGTATATAATATGGACAGCTACTACATAAAATTCACAAACTTACTAAGCCTAATAAAATTTTGTAAACTATCGGATAGGTATAATCAGTCAATTGGTCCTGAATAGATAAAAGTATTTAAGTCCAAATATTATTCTGTTAGTAGTTTTGCTACATATTTATTTTATTAAGGTAGTAAATCACAGATATATAGTTAGACTAGATAACTTAAACACCTCAATCTGTATGAAAACCAACCGTGTCACTTTAATTCTGCCTACTGTGACGTCACAAGAGCGAATTAGTGGTGCGAATTCCTCGTTGCCAGCGCAAAATCGATTCAATGGCGAGGCCGCCGCCTCACGCTCCGTTCGGCTCGACTCGATTCAGTCAGATAGAGGTCAGTCTTTGTAGTGTATGGATACCTCTTGGATACCTCTGCATAATCTCAAGTAAGTATACTCGTTGATATTTAAATTTAAACACGAGGGATTAGTATAGACATGCATGACAAGAAACGCATTAGTTTTAGATAACCTAAAAATATTTATTACAACCAAACGGGACTTAATCGCGTACACATAGATGTTTATTTAATTACCTCGACGTTTCGAACGTTCAAAACACCTGTGTGTACGCGATTAAGTCCCGTTTTGTTGTATAACCTGAATATCACTAATCGATTCACATGAATGACATCGATTTTCTGACAGACGAATGATTTAGACAGACGAATAATATTAAAAGGATTTATTAAATAAAGGAAGCATATTTGAATTACATTTTCAAAATAAAACTTATAAGATTTTTAGCTCTGTGAGCTGTAGACATCGCTTTGTTTTGAAATGGTAAAAATTTGTATTTTTTTAAGTACCCTGAATCAAGTTTTCATCAAATTTTATACCTATACACATACATAAACAAAGATTTGTTTTTGTATGTGTATAGGTATAAAATTTAAGATTTTTTTAGTTAAAACTCACCTACATTAACTTGTATGCATGGTCATATTTTACTTGTTGTAGGCTATGGAAAGAACCAGAGAAGATATTTTAGAAGCCAAAAGAAGTTAGTATCATTCGTCTGTCCGATATCGATTAAAATCGATTATCGAAACATGTTGTAGAACGAACAACACTAGTTGCTAGATTTGACAGACGAATGATAAGTTGCCTTGTACCACGAACTCGAAGCGATGAGCGACAGTATCGCTTATTCTCATATTCATCGTCTCTTAACACATAGCGTAAGATTAAACGCTCAAAGCAAACGCAGCAATGTAATGTGAACATTGTTTAATTACCGATAATCTCTAGTTACTTAGGTACAGACTTGGAATCACACCTCGGAATACTTAAAAAAATAATTTAAAATGAATTTACGCATAATATAATTTGAAAATAACTTACCTGTGATAGGAAACATGTCCTTGCGTTTGTGTGCACACAATTTTTGGGCTATCGCAGTTTAGTACGACGCAACAACGCATTTTAATAATATTTACGGACGACCGACCACAGCAACAGACGCGCGCGGAATGTCTGTAGTGACGGCCAAGTGTGGATATTCTCCACAGTTCGGACACGCGAAGTAGATGCATTTGCGTTATCTAGTCTAACTATATATCTGTGTAGTAAATGTATAATTTGTGTTAGGGGTTATTACAAAATAAGCGATGAAACTATTTTAAGTGTAAATCTCAAATAAATTAAATGAATAAAACCTGCAATTTACATTTTGACGATAACCGGATTCGCAAAAAGGCATGTATCCAACAAAGATAGTTCACATAATTTGCAATTAATTATATAAATGTCAGATGAGGCCGAGACCAATTCTCGAATGAATTTGTAAATAGAAATTGTCTTATACTAGGTATATTTAATCAGATAGGTACGAGTATGTTACGGTTTTTAATTAAACTTTATTTATAACATAAATTGAGAACCAAAATTTTAAGATGCAAAATTTCTTTGAAATAGGACTTTGCTTGCCAGTGATGATGCAGATTCAAAAGTTCTTACCATTATTGAATTGAGCCCAGCTCAAAGAACTGGATTGCGAATCCGGATGATCGTAGTAAATGTTAAGGTACCGAGTGTTAGCGACTCATCACAATATTCTAACGTTCTTTACAACAGTAGTAAAAAAATACAATACAGTAAAATAAAAATAACAAAAATAAAATTATTAAGTCTCGTGTCTAATCAAGTCTAATGCATTCACTTCGAACATTCTGGGTTAAGGGTGGAGATAAATTGTAACAGATACTAATGAACACTTTTGCAATTTTTACTTATATTAATATACGACCGGCATAATGCAGACCTTACACAGATCACACCTAACTCAAAGTATACACGTGTCTAAGTCAACAGGCCTTATGGCGATACACAGGCAATAAACAACTGCTGTGGAACTAAATTTGCTAGAGTTAAAGCTATAATATACTTCTCCAATATATTGAAAACTCTGCAATAAGTTATTGAATAATCAATTGTCAACAAGTTGGACACATAGTAATCTCTAAATAAGATTTGAATTAATATCTTTACTTTCCATGTTCTCAGTTCATGCTCTCAGACTCAGACGCAGGTCGAGGGCGACCGCGTTTGTCTGATGGCCGAGTGTTAGCGCCTTTCTGGCGCTGACACTTGCAACACCGTGTACCGGCTGGTAACATCGTAATGCAGCGGGCAACCCCATCAGAAGGATAGCCGTACGATATTGCGCATGCGCGGTCAACGGTCTTCTGGATTCAAAGCTTGCCACGTAAGGTTGTGTCAATCCATATATTATAACTTAATGAAGTAATTGAAGATATTTCATAAAGTTCTAGTGATCAATGTATTAAGCTTAACGGTTTACCTAGCAAATTAAATATGTATTACGTATAACTGTGTCTAGTATTTATTTTGCTCACAAAAGGTTGTGACATCTTTAAGAGTAGTGAGTATGAGGTTAGAGGAAAGGCTTTAGTGAAAGGTGTGGAAGAACGAGGCATTTATAAAATCAAGTGCTGTTCACAGGGTTCTGCGCTTTCATCAGCGACTGCAGGTGACCAACTGATGTTGTGGCATTGGGGGAGGGGGCCACCTTGGTATAAAAAACCTGAAATTACTCAGAGATAAGATGGCAACTGGGGTAAGTTTTCCTGACATTTTAACTAAACCTTGCATCCTGGGAAAACAAACCAAACAACCTTTTAAGAAGAATAGTGCTTCGAGAAGCCCTGAGGTTGGTTTGGTACATTCCGACGTATGTGGACCTATGGAGGTACCGTCTGTCAGCAAATTTCGATATTTTTTAACGTTTATTGACGATATTAACCGCAAAACCTTTGTATATTTTCTGAAACAAAAAATAGAAGTTTTTGAAAAATTTATAGAGTTTAAGGAATTTGCGGAAAACCGAAGCGGAAAGAAGCTGAATATTCTTCGCAGTGATTATGGGACAGAATTCGTCAACAAACGTTTTGATGATTACTTGAAAAAATGCGGAATTCAACACCAGCTGACAGTTGATTTTACGCCAGATCAAAACGGTGTTGCTGAGAGAGCGAATCGCACGATGAACGAGAAAGCTAGAAGTATGCTACAAGATTCTGGTTTGAATAAGCTGTTTTGGGCAGAGGCTGTCCATTATGCAGTTTTTCTGAAAAATCGGTCACCAACGATAGCCGTGAAAAATGTAACACCGGAAGAAAAATGGTCTAAGAAAAAATGTGACCTCAGCACAATCAAAGTTTTTGAGTGCAAAGCCTTCATGCACATTCCTAAACAAAAAAGGAAAAAGTGGGATTTTAAAGGCAGAGAACTAATCTTCACGGGCTTCCGTGAAAACTCTAAGGCATATAGATTAATCGACCCTATTTCTGGTGCAGTGTTCAAGGCAAGAAACATGGTGTTCTTAGAGAGCCAAATGAGTAACAAGAGTTCAGAAATCAAAGAGAATCCGGAGGTGATTCTTAATTTAAGTGAAGATTGTGCAGTGAACCAACCGTCACATCAAAGTCTTGTAGAGACTGAGAGCATACTGTCACATTCACCTGGACGGGTAGTCGGTAGACATTCAGCCGAAGATTGTGTATCATCAGCTTCCACAATCACCTTTAAATTCGTCATTGTCGACCAAAGTCTTCGGACGACTCCGAGGTTCATTTTTCAGGTTGAAATTTCCAGAACGGAAGCGAGCAAACCAATAACAGGTGGTGCTTTGGTTTATAGTGTGCCGCTTGTGCCGCGTAGCTGCCACGACGGTACTCATATTCCATAATTACTCGAATTTTTAACGTATCCATGATGACAAAAAAATTGGAATGCGATGAAAATGTAACACTAATCAATAAACAAATGACTACTTTTGGAAAAAGAATTCCATGTTTTTAAAATCAAATTAATTTGAAATTAGAATTCTTAGCCAATCAAAAATTATTTTGATTTGAAATGGCCAGTACTGCAGAACGGCAATTTCATAAGTAAAGACCTATTATATTGACAGGGCATTTGATGTCCGTTTGTATATGTTAACATATGATTAAGTCTACCAACATTTGCCAGCAAAAATAAACTTAGACTGTCAATTCTATGTTCCCATGCAAAGGGTAGATTCTGATAAATACCCGGCATACTATTTTGTGGGAAAAATCGAAGAACTTGTCAAAACGAATATCTTTTGTTCCGAGACTCCGAAATCAGGAGTTTTCCCTCTTGGACGAGCATTAAAAAATACTTCTTTATTCTTTTGTATGAAGATAAGCCTTACCTTCATACAAAAGAATAAAGAAGTATTTTTGACATACGAGTATGTAGGTATCGCATTTAGGGTCTTTTACTTATTTTAACATAAAAATATGTCTTTGCATATCTTTCAGCTAAAAAAATGATAATAAGTCAAAGCAGCCTGTTTTGATTGTATGATTAGTACGGTGGTTTCATATATTTTAGTATCGCATCTGACGTCTGCCTGCATTTTGAGCATATTATAGCGTTTGCACGTGCTTTTCAACACGAGTTGCGAAGAATTTACTCATATAATTCAATCTACCCACCAAACGAGTAGATACGGGTATTTACCCAATCTAACGGGTATATAACCAAATGGGTAGATTGGATATTTACACACCGCCCATCTCTAAACGGTATTCGGCTAATGTACAAATGGAAGTACTTATAATGCTTCGGCCGCACTTGTGCCTATCGTCCCGAAGTAAATCGCGGCGAATATTCGTACGTTTTGTACACTAAAAAGTTATCGCGATAAAGCGCTGGTCACACTAGCGGCTTCGTTATTTTTCACGAACTATCTGGCAATAATCCAAGATGGCGTCATCTACGTGTTTTAAATATGGACGACGACTTTCTTTTCTTTAACATGTGTGCTAACAATTACATAATGTATTTATTAAAACCTAAAAAAAAACCTATAAAATTAAAAGCTTAAAATTTTAACACCATTTTATCGTTCCACTCCGTTTTTACGCATTAACAACCGTGGCACCGTCACACAGCACGCGTCTGAACAAGTTTAAAACAAACGTCAAAATGAATAACGCAAGTGCGACCACGCAGAGAAAATGGTTAGCGTGCTTAAATCCTTTGATGTATCGCCACCCGCGCGATAACCAACACGAAGTCTGAATATTCGGGACGATACCCGATAACGGCCGGTCACGTGTATCGTATAACAGCACGAAGCTTCGTGACGATAGGCATAGGTCCGGCCCAAGCATTAGGGTTAAAAAATCAACTTTGTATTGTACATGTAAGTCTGTACCTAACTAGGAGCTGGGAACTGAGTACGCATTCTTGAGTTCATATTTCAGTTCAACAGCTGGAAATGCTGAAATGTATGTACACTAGCTTTGATTGTGGTTGTGATCTGTGTGAACGATCTTCTTTATAAATTAGGCAATGTTCATAAAATACAATCTGTGGTGCCATTTTTTAAACGCGGAGTCACTAAACGAACAGTTTTATGTATGGCAAAAAGATTCGACCGGGCGGTCACGAATATGGGCGTGTGCTCGGGCTGCGGCCTATGGCGCGCGCGACGGCTTGTTGAGACAAACAAATGTATGGAAATGTATGAAGTATGTCATGATCAACGACAACGGCGACTTTTCAGGCTTATTTTGGTGCGATTTTACGCGTGTATTCCATTTGCCAGGTCAGATTTTGACTGTACCCGAGGCTCATTTTACCCTGGATTGGATATTTTTAACCAACTTAAGAAAAGGAAGGAGTTTATCAATTCGATTCATTTTTTTTAAATTATTTTACGGCTCGATTCGAGGCTTTTACAGCCTTTATTCGTTTTTTTAACCCATTGTATCTGCAATACTCCTTGAGTTGCTATGATTAGAACATCAATACACTTAAGACCCGGGGGTTTATAATGACCACATTGACTATTTTTTAAAACAGTATAAGTTAATGTTAGACATAAAACAATATGGGTATTGGGTAGGTATTTAAATTTAATTCTAAACATAAATATAACAAATATCAATGATTTATTCTATTGAATGTATGTTGTCCTTGTTTAAATCTTTGTCTTCAGTCTTGTTTTGCTCCTTATTGTTTATTTCATCTGAAACCCAGCTTATCATGCAAGTTTAGGATCTCATCAAGTGAACCAAAGGGGGAGCTCATGACTCTCCCTGTATTTGCAGGATATCCTCTCTAGAGGATACAAAACAAGAATGCTCCGACAGTTGACGCATAGCTGCTTCCTTAGGCTTCAAACAGCCTCTTCAAACATCATAAATCATATTACTTAAACAATAAGTATTTAAAAGGCATACTGGCACTAAAAGGATATATTTTTTTTAGATTTTTTGTTACATTATAAGTATTGTTAGAGACTACAATATTTCAGTTGGTGGTCAGACTACAAGAATACTAATAAAATATATACCTACTACAAATCTTTATTATTATTTAACCTTTATTGAAAGCCGGCTCAAACATACTGCCGAACAGGTCGAGCGAAAAAAGATCAAGCTGTCTGAAATTTCGGGCTATTGGGTCCAAGCCATGAGACTTTTGTTGATACTGACATACTGTAAACAAATTAAAAGGGTTATTTAATCTAATTGTACAATGTACCTAACCTTTTTATGTATATCACAATCAAAAGGTGTGAGTATTTACGTGCGTGTGCCCTTTAGCGCAATTTGTGACACTCTTTCAATACGTATTTCTATTTCTAAAGAGCGCATACCCACAAGACAATATCAAAGTAAATTATTGCAAAACTAATTGATTGTTGAAAACCAATGAAAACTAATTACGAACTATTATTTATTATTTATCCTGACATTAATAAGGAGAAGTGTCACTGTCATGTCATATGGCATAATTTTTATTGCCTGTAACAAAAAGAAAACACATTTTATTAAATATCTGTTTAATTCTAAGATAAATGCATGGTTTTTTACTTGATGGAGCTATATTATGGTTGAATATATATAAAAATAATGTTGATCCTTTAAATATTGTATAAAAATTAACAAAAATATGAACCGGTAAAGTATCGGTTTTTAATTTATTCGTGCGGCAACCTTCTCGCCAAATACGTATCTAAATTGAAGAGCCAATTTTCAAACGCGGAGTCACCTAATCGAATGATTTTTCCATAGAAAAAAGCGTTCGTTTAGTGACTCCGCGTTTGAAAAATCGCACCATTGAATTGAATTGAAAAGGAATTGAGAGATTTTGTGACCATTTTACGATTTTTAGAGAATCTCTAGCAGTTCGCGAGGAATATGGCTGATTAATTGATTTCGGAGCAATTCGTCAAAGTGACTATCATAAACCCCCAGGTAGCCCTTACAGCAATGCATAGTTGTTGTTTTTATTGCAGATATATATAATTTGTAATGGTTTTTGATTGTCAAATAAAGCTTTTCTTCCTTTCATATGATTCCTTATTAATTGTGCGGTGCGAGACGGGCGGTGATTTGACGACCTCCGTGGCGTAGTGGTCAACATGTAAGAGGTCCCGGTTTGATTCCCGGTCAGGCAAGTTGGAAAATGGTCTTTTTCAAACTGTCCTGGGTCTTGGATGTTTATTTATATATGTATTTGTTATAAAATATAGTATCGTTGAGTTAGTATCCCATAACACAAGTTTTGAACTTACTTTGGGGCTAGCTCAATCAGTGTTATTTGCCCCTATATATTTATATTAATTGTGCAGTGCGAGATGGGCGGATGACATGATCAATGCTATTTTCGAAATTCGTAGGTAAAAGGCCCTAAACTGGCAATATACCGCGAATAAAATCGCGTCAATTCGTGGCATGGTATAAGCACGCGCGCGCGCTCGCGCTCATATTCGTGACCGGGCGGTTAAGGTGGTAAATGGCAATTCTGATATCCGCTCAGTTTTTGGAGTCCGGAAGTATATAATGGAGCCAAATCTTCTCTTAATATGAGAAGATTAGCGCCATTAGTCTACGGGACTGGACACTGAGGCACTGATTAAATAAGCTTCGACGAAGTTTGATCGCTTTGATCCAAAGATTTAGAATATACAAGCTTTGATCGCCAGTCGCCACCTTGTTTTGACCACAGACGAAGTAGTGATGTTTTGACGCCACACGTCGCCACCAACAAAGAGCAAAAAAAATCTATGGCCACCATCAAGAAAAAGAAGTGTCACTGTCATTATTTATGTTTTTGACATTGACTTTATCATTGCTCAAAAGTTCTCAACACAGATTCGAATAGAATTTTCATCAAAACAAATAAATAAATAGATTTTTGTTCGTGTGCGCTCAGTCACTTTACCTGGATACACCTTAAAAATATGACTGTAAATAATACTATAGCTCACCAACGTCTTGTTCTGAGTGGTGATAGAGAAAGGTAACACAATACTCGTTTGGATGGTCAATACTATGGCTGGCAGGGCAGGGCCCGATGGTCCTAATGTAGTTTTTCATAGTAATGTAGTTTTTCATAGTAATTAGTAATAGCAGTTCCTTGTTTTAGGTTCAAAGAGCTTTTGCGAAGGAGACTGATAGAATGTGGTTGGAGGGATCAAGTACGGATGCTGTGTCGTGAAGTGGTCAAAGATAATGAAACTAATAATGTAACATTTGATATGTTGGTAAACAGAGTTACTCCACGCGCCCGGTCTCTAGTTCCTGATACAGTTAAAAAGGAGCTGTTGCAGAAAATTAAAACGCATCTTTTAACACAAAAGGATCAGTAGATTAAATAATGTCATTACTCTTTCACGTCAATCATAATGTTTAATTAGCTTTATTTGCATTTAAGTTTTACTTTATTAAATAAATTAAACTCATTTTACAACCAACAGTATATTTTATTTATAAACATTTATACACTTAGGTTAAACAAAAATATATATTGCTATATAATACTGCTATTCAAATCATTTACAAGAATGTCAAGAAAGTTACACAGTTCAAGATATTTGTCATGGGTTCAAAAACTTCCTGAGCAGAGCTGCAATGCATCACATGGTTTATATTAAATATTTAACTCCATGTATTGCCTGGGCAGTTGGCCTGTGAGTTCAATTTCATACTTTTGGGTATACTTACACCTATTATGTAAAACCATTGTTATTTAATTATATCTAGTTAGTTGAGTGTACCACAGTGTTAACTTTTTTCAGGGAAAAATGCATCATTCATCTTTTTTCTGCAATCAAAATGTGAAACAATTGCAATCAGCTATCACTGCACATCTATGATGGTTACCTAAAAATATAATTATGAATTTCAACTGATCAATTATTGTGTTCTGAAGATTACATAATCCTATGACAAGCAATATTTACAAGACAGTGTATTTTGTTAAAGCTATTGGTTCAGTATTAATTCAATACAATCTATAAATAGAATTGCTTATCATGAATGCTGAGGAAGCACTTTTTTAGTAAGAATGACAAAGATCAACTATTTCAATGTGTGCTATGCAGCTCCAGTATTCACAATTAATGGATCAAAACAGATGTCAAATTTCCGAATATTATGGCAATAACCCTTTCACTGCAAACATCAGATTTATCCGACAGACATTGTTATGCCCATCCTGTGAGCATCCAATATTTCCGTTAAACAAAAAATTGCTCATATTGCACATAACTTAAGTTTCCACATCCCTTTTTAGTGGTAGGTATTTATTTTAGACTTACTACCCCTCATGGGGTCACGGCAAACTGATAGAAGTCTTGCGGTGAAAGGGTTAATAAAAACATAAAATCATGCTTTTTGGTTTTTAAGTTTAATTATTAACTTTGGCATGATTTATGTTGTTGATATGCCAAAAAAGTATAGGTACTAATTGAGCATTAATCAACAGGATTTAACAGATGGAGGTTGATATAACTATCCAACATTTTTTTATATGTAAATGAACTTGCACAGAATTTAAATTCATAAATAAATTTAAGCAGTGGGGCAGTATTGTTTAATAAAAAATAAATAAATCAATCATTTCAGCTGCATAACATCCACTGCTAGACATAGGCCTCTTCCAGGGATTTCCAAAATGGCCGATGTAGATAAATGAACTTTTTCGAATTTGCTTCTCATCTTGTTTAAACAATTTTAAACATCATTATCACGAATATGAATAGTTTAATAATAATTAATAATTGCTTGTTTCCGAACGAGTACCTGTGTAGCTAGCAACACTTCATAAAAAATGGTAATCTCAAATGCGACATAACTTTCAAAGGTGCTCCAAGACCTGTGGTGCGATTTTTCAAACGCGGAGTCACTAAACGAATGGTTTTTTGTATGGAAAAACCATTCGTTTAGGTGACTCCGCGTTTGAAAAATGGCACTTCAGTGTTTACAACAGGTAGAAACATTTTGTTTTTATCAGTTAAAAACGTTACTTTTTGCTATGAATTAACAATTTATTTTACTAACGTTACGTCTTTTTGCAAAGTGAATGAGTTAACAAAGGTGTATGAGCATCATCTCCACGAACGATAGTGGCTCATTAAATTGAAAAAAATATTTTTTTTCGGAAACAGACTTAAGTCGAATTTTTGTAAATGTTTAATGTTTGTATAACAATTTAAATTATTTTATGAACTACTAGGTACTTCCATAAACATCTAGCCCGTAAGACTGAGAAATATCTAGTCCATAAAAAAAATTTAAAGGGCTTCAACAATTTTATTATTATTTTAGAAAATAATAGATTTTTAAATGGCACATCAGCATTTGTGTGCAAAAATATCTTTTTTTACTATATGTTTTTATCAGCCAATAGATACATACATACTCAATTGTGCTTAATTTAAATAATTTACAGTCCAGAATAATAATAACACATATCAATCACTGTTGAGCTAAAACCGCATGGATATATATTATTTGAGCAAGTTTGTGTAGGTAATTAATTACACAAAATTAAAATCATAGTGATAGGTAAAACTAATCAGAAATTATTAAATGCAACACATTTAAAAATAAAAATAGGTACTCATTTTTATTAAATTGGTATTGTTCAGACTCTGTTTCGACAACGGGATACCTGAATTTTTAGGGGTTCAGTGCTGCTCCCATTTGAAATAAAATATTTTAAAGAAAACGGAAAATTTTGACATGACCAAGCCCTAGGTAACCCTTTAAACTATTTTATAAACTAAAAAAACAGTGTAAAGTGAGAACATGAAGCTTTTCTACGCACATTAGCCAAAAGTGGCCGATTTTCGCAAATGTGCGCAGACAAGCTTCACGTTCTCACTGTAGACTGTAAACGGTAGTTCATAAAATAGTGTTACGAAACTGGGGTTCAAGATTTGGAGAAAAACGTCAAACTTAGTATAAGGGTATTTATTCACTACGGAACCCTAGAATGACACGTGAAGATGGTCTTCCTGATGTCCAAGTCCAAGTAGCGTAGCAGCTGATGTCCAGGTATCTTGCCGGTACTTCGACTTATCGCACTTAGTCGCAAGTAGGCTTCCTCCGCTTCGGTTCTCTTTGAAGTAATCGCTTTCGTAGCTCGTAGTTCTTACTGAACTGGCGTAGTGCGCACTCGATCGCCTTTTTATATGCGCCGGTATAGAGATCTACATTATTCTCGAATATTCTCCATACTAGACGAATGTATTTCAATAACGGCGAAACGTCGAGACGCCGGTTCGTGTGTATGTGTGCAACCGGCCAAAAATCTCTTAACTTTATGCTATAAGGACATAAGGCCTAGTTTCGCTAGCTCCATTCTTATGAGATGCCAAAGATTTTTTGCTTGCGAACATTATGCGTTTATCTCGTTCGCAACAATAGTATCTAGGGCTTGGTCAAGTAAAAATTTTTAATGATATCTCAGTTTCCTTATAAAACATTTATTTGAAATAGGGGCAGCCCTGTAGCTCCGAAAATTTCATGTATCCCCTTAACATGTATTTTTATCAAAAATATTTTTTGAAAGCACTTTCTGACCATTAGGTATGAAACATAACAAGCAGAGAATAGCAAGCGTCCCCGGCAGCGCACGGCACGCTTGTTATGTTTCGTGCCTAAAGACTGCTCAGCAGCAGCAGTCTGTATTTATCCATTTGCTTGATACATAACAACAATATAACTATTGCAGATGATAAAATAAATACAAGCATATGGCTTTATTTTTAGGAAAATTAAATGTGCGTAAAATAAAAAAAGGTAAGACCACACTCAATAATTAATTTCTATAGTTTCATCAATTTGCTAGTAAGTATAAACATAAATTTAAAAATGTACTTAAATGCGTTCTGAAGTACAAAAGTACCAAAAAGTACCAAGAACGGTACTTACTAAGTGTTTCGGAAATGGATGAGCAATAAAATTTCTTACAATAACATTCTTAAAGCTCTTTAACGCCTGATTTAAGTTTGATATTACACAACTTATTACATTAATATGTACAAAGATATACAAATGGAATGTAGTTTGGACTTGTCTTGCATGATCAAATACAATTTATTTGATTACATTTTAACTTAATTTAGTAGCTATAACAATATCAGTACTCTCTTATAATATCATCTATTTTTTTTTCTGAACATTCTAATTTACATCGAGCCACGAGAGATGAAATATCCAACATCAGTCAATTGGAAATAAGATTATTATATTCACATTTTATATTCTTAAACGGTTACGTATGGCCATATTTATAAATCAGAAATATGAATAGGTACATATGGTATGGCTCTGCTCAGCAATGTATCTTACTTATGCCGACTATTCTAACGCATTTTAAGTAGGTATTGAAACCCCTTAATCTCAAGTTGTTCTTTTTCCGGTAATATTTTAGCTGGACGAGTTTAATCCAAAATTTAAGGATTTTATTAGGAAATTAAAATGCGTATGAATATTTGGCCGTTATCCAAGTAAGTAATTGATATATCCAGTTACACAACACTGTTCCAGCATGAGCAATAATATTATATATTTAGTTAATCACTATGAAATTCAGTTTTTCCATCTTTACATGCTCGATTTTGGCAACCTCTCCACATTTAAAACAAACTGACAGATATCTATCATAAATTTAATAATTATCATAAATTGAAAATTATTCACGTATGCATGCACGCACGAGGCAGTAGTAAGATCACCATCTGATTAGCAATTATTTTATTTTATTCCTAAAATATGAATTTACAAATAAAAGATTACAAAAAACATACAATAACCAATTATAATGAAATTTTCATACGTGCCGGACGGAAAATAAAGCCTACATATTCAAGGATCAACGGATACGTTTTATTTACCTAAATTAATAGTTATCTATCCGAGTTCACTCATGATAGGTGAAATTATACATAACTATATGTCAGTAAATCGCTGATATGTTTTCATAAATTATACTGGAAAAGATTCCTATTTTACAGCTACTGTAATTGAAACGTTTCAGCAAAGAGCAGTCATGGACGGGAAAGTTGGCTACCGCTTACTTGCTGTTATTTGTTTGTTTCAAAGACTAGCAGTAGACAAATAAATCATATTTAAATAATTTCCTTAGACAAGGTTACCAATTTTCAGAAACATAAACTTATAAATTGTTAAAAATATTTATATTAGCATATTGAATTAATCACATATAACAAGAGATTCTTCGATTAATAGACAGGAACATTACAGATACAAAAGTGGAACCATACTAAAAGAATAGAGTGTTCATTGAAAAACTGAAGTTATTTTCTCTATAAAACGCACTCACTATATGTAGTAACATTTAACACAGCGATAGTAAAATCACATAATAAAATTTTGAAACACAACAGCTCATCGATTGCTATTCACAACCTGCGCTAAAAATGCGCAAATTTTTATTCTTTTGGCTCATTGCACTTGACATACCTAAGTAATAAATATAAAGTTACGATTTATTTAGGAATTGATTTAGCAGATCTTTTTAACATATTGTATATTGGAGACCAATTCACCATATTCTAATAAAATAAAACAAAATATACAAAATAAAAATAATAATTAACACTTTACACCTTTCTTAAAATTATTAACTACCTAATTAGTTGCCCAAGTCATAGTCAGCATTCAAAGGCAAAACTGACGCTTCTGAATTCTGATCAATTACTGTCGACAAACCATGCGAATATTGAATTAGCTTTAAAATCGTACATTTTCTTTAAATATTATTCTAATGGGAAATTATAAGATAATTACCATGTAACTATTCGGATTTTTATTGCAAATATAGCACATATTGTTAGGTACCATTTATGGCGATGATCACGCAAGCTCCATTTATTTGAATCGGAGAATCATCTGTGTATGAGTCACAATGCATCGGTAAACAAAATCTGGCCCTTACACCTAGTTTACATGAAGTGATTAGGCGTACATTACACGTGGCCACTACGCGACACAATATTCACAACTAGATTGTCACGCGTCTTGGACATTGTTTATCAAGCAAACTAATATCTTTTTAGTTTTGCTGCCAGAAGGGATGGCTATAACGAAAACAAAATATACCTTTATTGTAAAATAAATAACAATTTAAAATTATATAAGGTACCAATCGGAGTTTTCTGAAGTTTTGTAAAATGGACTCTCGAATTCAAACGACTGGTTCTACACATTGTGATATCTTCAATTTACATTAAATTTATAATGATTACAGCTGCCAAAAAAAAATCACTCCGTGCACACTTTTTATCCATACGAAAAGAAAACAATGATTCTCGTTACCACGCACTACCTTTACCATACCACGCATTATCTTTGTTACTGGGGCTCCGGTCTTGCACTCATTTTGTTACGGCACGAAAAGTCACAGATTCGTGGTCGTAAAACAATAGGGCATTACTCACTGTGTCAGGGGCACTTACGCAGGTTACGTGTTGAGTGCAATGCGCGCGGAGGGCGGGTGTCGCGCGTGGCGCGGGGCCCGCGGGCGCGCGCGCGGCGGCGGGGCGCGCGACACCAGCACCAGCGACGACGCCAGCGCCAGCCGCACGGGCGCGCGCGCTCCGCCCGGCAACCTGGTCGGGTTGTGTTTAACAGTTACTTGGCCAAGGTCACACAATTAATACCAGGCCACTCAGAAAGTATTGCGAAAAAAGTTTTTATGTATGTCAGACTGGCCAGTTACAATCTATTTTGAAAATATAGTTATTTATAAGTGAAAATAGGTACTATCAAATTTTAAAATGTCCCTCCAAATTTTACGCGGACTTATTCAAATTATCGCGTCTCATTGAAAATGGATCTGAGCCAGAACATTTTCGGGCTATGATTTTTTACGATTTCAAGTGCCGCCTGAAACCGGATGAATCGTACGATAGGCTTCAAAGGGCATTTATGGGTGAAGGCCTTTCCAAGGCAACCGTGTACCGTTGGTATAACGAATTCAAGCGCGATATACTAACTTTGGTGGATGAGGAAAGAAGTGGTCGCCCTTTGACGGCTGTTAAGTAAGAAAACGTGCTAGCAGTGAAAAATTTTATCCACGACAATAGGCGAGTTACGTATCAGGAGATGCAGTACAGAGAATGGTGCCGCGATATGATAAACAAATTTCAAGCAGGCTCGTCTCGGCGTGTTTACGACATCATTACAGGTGATGGGTCCTGGATTTATCATTACGATCCAGAAACGAAGCACCAGTCGACGGTTTGGGTGTTTCAAAACGAATCAACGCCTACCAAAGAGCAACAAGCGACCAAACACAGGGCTCCGCGGGCTACTGCTCCACCATGACAACGCGCCCGCCTATACCGCGCTCAAAACGAGGGACTTCTTGGACAGCACGTCGGTTAAACTCCTGGGTCACCCTCCTTACAGCCCTGATCTAGCACTATGTGACTTCTTTTTATTCCCGAAAATAAAAAATCTGCTCAACGGGATACAATTTTCGTCGCCGGAAGATGCGCTGTCAGCGTTTGAGCAGGCTATAAACGAAGTTTCAATTTCAATTTATTTATTGCTCTCACATTGTACATATATTACACTTTCTACATAGTCACTTCTTAAATTAGTAGGTACAACATGAACCCTGATAGGGCATTGCAATAGAAAACAATGGAACGGCATGCGGATTTTTTGTTAGTATTAATCAATGCTAAATAAAAGTAATTAACCAAATAAAGCTCAATTTGTATGGTAGTTTATTAGATAGGTAAAGTCAAGTAGTTTTTTATACAAAGTCAGTTATTTTTACTTATTTAAATACTTGTTATAATTGTTGATTTAAATATATTTATGTTTTATTTTATTTATAATGAAATGTCATTTATTTTTGTATTTTTATAGACTTTTTATAATATATATATATATATATATATATATATATATATATATATTGTACTTTTCTATTTATTTATTTATTACCTATGTCAAGTTATTTTGTTATATTAATTACTTTAAATGTCAATTTATTAATTTCATTCTTCATTTATTTTATATTTTTTCAAATCTTTATCATTAAAAAACTCGTCCAATGTGTAATAATTTTTATCTACAAGTAATGTTTTTAATCTTTTATTAAATATGGAATCCTTCGCCTCTGCTCTTAGCAGATCTGGGAGGGTGTTATAGACTTTTATTGACATTGAAAGCGGTCCGGAGTTAAAGATTTCTAAATTACGAATAGAATTCGGCATAGCTAACATGTTCTTCTTCCTTGTAGGATAGCGTCGCGGTAGGTCGTCTTTTTTCGTGTAGTACTGGGGGTACTTTCGTACAAATTTGCTGGTTTCTAAGATATATATGCATGGCAATGTCAGTATTTTTAAATCTTTAAAATACGGCTTATAGCTATTTCTCTCCTTAGTATTAGCAATAATTCGTATGCATTTCTTTAGGAGGATTAATAGTTTATTCGCGTCGGTACTATTACCCCAAAGAATAACCCCATAAGTGAGCCATGAATATGCATATGCATAGTATGCCGTTATCGCCGTTTTATTATTGGTGGATCTTTTTAGTTCCCAAAGTGCGTATGTAAATGTAGATAATTTATTTGCTACTTTGTCGATATGGTCTTTCCAGTTGACATGTGTGTCTAAAACCAATCCGAGCAATTCAAAAGATTTTACAGTTTCGATATCTGTTAAATTATATCTAAATTTTATATTTAAAGATTCTTTTTGGTATGGTCTGAATTCTATTGTTTTTGTTTTATTAAAATTTAATTTCTAGATTATGATCACTTAACCACGATGTTACTGTGTCCATATTTTCGGTTAGTATATTATTTAAATTGTCATTTTTCGAGTAAGGTGTTAGTAATGATACATCGTCTGCGAACAGTACACATGTCTGAGTCATCATTTTAGGAAAGTCATTGATGTAGATGAGGAATAATAAAATGTATTTAAAACTTCTTGCACGTAATTATATGTTGCGAGGGTAGTTGAGCGATTTTTTCGGAATCCGTTCTGGTAGTCTCCGAAGATAGAATATTTTTCACAAAAATCATATGTTTGTGTTCCTATAGCTTTTTCAAATATTTTTGACGCCGTACGGGGTATTGCCACTGGACGGAAGTTTTCTTTTTCGGTTATCTTTCCTTTTTTGTGTATGGGCTTTATTAATGATGTTTTAAGCCTATCTGGGAAAGTACCTTCCACAAATGATTGGTTTATAAGTAAGGTGAAAGGAAAGGTAGTAAGGTGAAAGGAAAGGTGCCTGCAGCGGACTCGAAATGGAGTTCCGAAAATTGGTTCACACGCATGAAACTTTGTATAGAGGCTGGTGGAGAGTACTTTGAAAAGATTTAATAAAAAAAAACCATTGGCACCCTATTTTTTATTTTCGCAAAACTTTTTGAGTGTCTCACGTATAATGCCTACCCATCGCCTTATAATATAATTAATTCTTTTTCTTGTCACTAGATGGCACTATAAGAATTTATCAATACATTATAATATTTTATTACTATTATTTAAATAAAGTAGTACTCTAATTAACTAAATTTGATTTGTATGAAATGCAATAAATATTCTTAAAGCATATTCAACACTTTCTTTGTCACTTTTTTGCTTGTCGAGTGTGCTGCCATCTCTGTGTGGCCCTCCAATAGTTTCTATGGCGTTTGTTGGGTATCTGTCACGTAAGAAGTTATATTATCTTTGGTATTACATACAGAACGGAATCTCCAAAGATTTTGCGCAATATGCGTCCCCGTTCCCCGTCCTCACACCTCTCCGCCGTTCTCGCCTTGTCCAGGCTGCTGGAGGCGCCTACACCGACTGCTCATAACCCTCCACACTGCGCGAACGAGGAAGAGGTGCGGGGACGCATATTGCGCGGGATCTTAGAAGATTCTGTTTGTAATACTTAGATTAGTTCTGTCGGGCCCAAAAGTAGGCAAAACTAAAGTTGCCTGTAGGCACACAGAGATGGCAGCACACTAGCGATATTGAATAACCGATACTATCGATAGCATCGATTGTCAATAGTTTGCAATACTATTGATGTAAGGTAAAACTATCGATAGTTTCGAATACTGCCGATAGTATCTAAATTCAATAGTATCGATACTATCGATAGTCCTATCGATATTGTGACTGCTTTCAAGGCCACGATAGTATCGATAGGCTATCGATATTTTATACTATTGCTTGCAACACTACAGCACACACGCTAACAAAAAAGTGACAATGAAAGTGTTGAATATGCTTTATAAATTTAATATATATAATTAAAATATTTTTTGTATTTCCTTTAAGTCATATTTAATTAATTAAAGTAAAACTTTATTTAAATAACATCAACAAAAGATTTTAATGTTTTAATAAATAACTATATCGCCATTTAGTGACAAGGAAGAGAAATAATAATGTCTATAATCGCCATCCAGTGACAAGGAAGAGAAATATTAATGTCTATAAGGCGATGGATAGGCAAGGTACTATGTATGTGACGTGCTTACCTGACGAGTACCGTGGTAACGGCGGCGCGGCCGTCGCCCGTGGGCTCGATGGCGACGGGGCGCAGCTCGGCGGCGCGGCGCCGCCGGCCGCCCGCCGCCGCGATCATCGGCCCGCCGCCGCTCATCACCACCGTCACCGCAGCGAACGGACGCTTCGCCATGTGCAGCATCTGGCAAAATCACGTATTTTACAAACTGGAAAACTGTGTTACATGGAAGTACAGGTAGCGGCACGAAACTCTAGCGCTGACCTTGGTTGCGCAGAAGTCTAAAATTTGCGTAGTATACCCTCTACATGTCGCTCAGCGCTAAACTTACGTACCGCGACGTGTAGCTGTGTAGGTAATCGCAGTGGCGGGTCATAACATTCTACGCGGCTCTTCAAAGTTAAACTTAATATATTATTTGCTGTTACAGTCATTTTTACAATAACACGATTATGGCGCTAGTGTGTCGAATTAATTATAAAACATCCAATCACAAGATAAGATAAGATAATATTTTATTTGCAATAAATAGGGTGTACAGTACAGGTGTTTAAAAAAAATACAATTTGAAAAAGTAGCTAAATAGCATGCAAATTAAAGTTTTCTAACGTATACATCATTAATTTATTCATGCATCGAATTCATAATCTTTAACTTTACATTCTAAAAACTCCTTAATTGAATAAAACTTTCTTTTAAGCAGCCATTTGCGCAGACATGACTTAAATTTATTTAACGGGAGCTCTTTTAGTGCAGATGGCAATTTATTATAAATCTCTTTACACATGGCATAACAGTTATTTTTATATTTTTCACTTTTTGGCACTAGATTTAATACGAGTCTATTACAATTTCGTGTTGTTCGTAAGAAGAAATGTCTAGCTTGAACAAATAAATGCGCATTTTGTTTCACAAAGATGCTTATTTCTAAAATATATAAGCATGGCAGGGTTAGTATATTTAGTGATTTGAAACAAGGTTTACTTGAAATATATGATGGTATGTTGCAAATTGCCCTGATGCATCTCTTCTGTGCGCGAAACACTCTTTGTATATTAGTACCATTTCCCCACATAATTAAACCATATCTTATTAAAGACTCTACATATCCAAAATACGCTGTTAAAGCTGTATTTTTATTTGCTACTCTATTCAGTTTAGAAATGGCATATGCAAATTTGTTTATATTACCACAGACTTTGTGTATTTGTCGCTTCCAATTTAACTTCGTATCAATAATTAAACCTAAAAAAGTCATATTACTTGCATTCTTTAGAACTTGTCCGTCAAAATTAATGTCAATTGGTTGATTTTTAAAATTATTAAAATTCATTAGTTTTGTTTTTGATATATTTATTTTTAAATTATTTTTACTTAACCAATCAACTACTAATTGTAAATTTTTAAGAATGACATTTTTGTGTTGTTGTAAGGTAGATTTTTTTTCAGTGGTAATTATGATTGATATGTCATCAGCAAATAAGATTGTTTTTTGGTCAATATTATCTATCAAGTCATTAATATAAAATATAAACAAAAGTGGCCCTAAAACACTTCCTTGTGGCACACCAAATTTATTTTGTTTTGCTTTGGATCTATAAGTTTGAACAATCGCATTTTTATCCACTTGTTCAACTTCTACACATTGGACTCTATCAGACAAATATGATTTAATCCAATTTAAGGCCGGACCCCTTATGCCTTTGCATTCTAATTTGTCTAATAATAATTTATGAGGAACAAAATCAAATGCTTTCGTCATGTCTAAGAACAGTACAGACGTAAACTTCTTTTCATTAACATTATTCAAAACATTATTTATTAAATTAAAGGTAGCATGCGTTGTAGATTTATTTTTTTGAAAACCGTATTGATTGTGATTTATTATATTATATTTATAAAAGAATTCGGACAACTGTTTATGCATTACTTTTTCAAAAATTTTTGAAAAGATGGAGGGTAATGCAACTGGTCTAAAGTTTGATAAGTTTGATTTATCTCCTTTTTTATGAAGTGGTTTTATCATTGAAACTTTGAGTTTATCTGGGAAAACACCTGTCTGTAATGATAAATTTAATAGGAATGATAATACATGACTTAATTCCTCTTTACAGTATTTAATGACTTTGGTGCATATTGAATCATACCCTTCCGAATTAGTATTTTTTAATGAAAGAATAATTTTTGTGATATCCCCCGAGCTCACAGGTTTAAGAAAAATACTATTTCTCGTATTATTACGAGTTGTATTCTCTAAATTATAGTTTATTTTATTTGTTTCTTCTATGAAAAAGTTATTAAATGTTGTAGCTATCTCCATGGGATCAGTAATGCTTTTATTTTTATAACCAATTTGATTTATGAATTCTTTTTTGAATTGTTTATTTGTTTCATTTTTAATTACATTCCAAGTTGCCTTAAATTTTTAATTACGTTCCAAGTTTTTACTAGTTGTTACATATTTTTGGTTCATCAATTTCTTAGACATAGCAGTACATTTTCTAAATAGTTTATTGTATTTATTATAATTGTTTTTATCATTTTCAGTCTTTGTGTTATAATATTTGAACCTCAATTTTCTTTTAATCTTACTGCTTATTTTAAGTCCGTTTGTAATCCACTGTGGTTTTGTTCCTTGGTTACAAATTTTACTTTCGGAAAGCAGAGGTTATATAAAAGGCTAAAAATGTCATGAAAATCATCAAACGCCTTGTTTGCATTATTATGCTCATAAACATTAGAAAAAGAAAGGCTCGACAAATATCCTTTAAATTTTTCCATATTTTCAATAGAGTATATTCTTTTGTAATAGAAAAGCCTTTCAGGTATAATTTTCTTATTTTGTACCTCAAACTTTATTACCTGTGCAGTATCGTGGTCAGAAAGACACAATGGTAACGTATAACCATGTGCATTACTGATATTGCTAATTATTAAATCTATACATTTTTTACCTCTTGTTGGTACGTTTATATGTGAAGTTAAGTTATATTTATTTAAAAGATCCCTAAATTGTATTGTATTTTTATTATATTCAAGCATATTAATGTTCATGTCACCTGTAATTATTAACTTATGATTTGTATATTTCAAATGACATTTATAAAGCATTTGGTCTAGTTTGTCTAGAAAGTACTGAATATATCTTGCCTTTTTTGATGGGACTCTATATATACATATAATTAAAATTTTATTTGAAGGTAGGCTTGCTTGCACAACATTCAAAATGATGATTTGTAGCTAAGTCATTAGAACAGGTAAATTTTTTGCTTATAATGCCATTTTTAGTAAAAATACAAGCTCCTCCTCTTTTTTTTACTCTAGAATAGTTCGCAGCAAGTTTGTAATTACATATGTTTATGTTGACTTCTGCTCCTAATGGTATAAAAGATTCTGTGAAACACAGTATATCAGGGTTAGTGTGATTTTTTATATTTGAGAGGGTAAGCTCCAAAGATTCCTTTTTATGTGGTAAGCTCTGTATATTTTGATGAAAGAGAACAAATGTATTTTGAGTATTTAATTTAGGCACGAAAAAATGTGGATGTATCATTATTATTTTCAGACTTTTGAGGTGAGCTATTTGTATTTTCATTATTGCGTAGCGGGATTTTTATATTTTTTCGAAAATAATATGGTATAGTCCCTTTCCTTATAGTCTCTTTATCATGAGATAAATATTTTGTTGATGTTATAGTCTGTCGCATATGCTGTCTAATGTATTCATAAGATAAATATTTGTTTTTATATTCTATGTATTCGATGCATTGAATTATTTTTTTGCAAACTAATTTTTTATTATTGTTTATGTCAATTTTATTCTTATAAATATCAATGTGATTACAGTTTTAAAATGTTGAGTCCATAATTTAAAGTCAATTCATTTAAATAGGGATTAATATTAATTGGAATTATAATAATAGATGCTAGACCTAATTTATCGATTAATATACAAATATTGGAATGCAATTTATGAATATCTTTGTCATGACTCCCAAAACCTAAGATAACAATATCATTTTTTGTTAGATTTTTCAAAAGATGATTACAACATTCTAATATTTCATTACTAGTTGCTCCTGGTATAATATGTCCGTATATATTATAGTCGATGTTGTATTTTCCGTCTTTTGATTTGTTAAGTAGCGATGACATTCCTCTAAGCTCTTCATCCCCAACAATAAAAATGTTTTGTGTTGGTTTTTGTATGCCAACGCCGTCTAATGATTTGCTTGTGATAGGACAATGTAATTTCTTAATGGTCATTTGCGTGTTGTTCCTATCATCATGATTTTGATTGTGCGGTTCTAATGTTGTTTGTTCTGATATTTCGATAGTTGTCTCTATTATGTTATTTTTGTAAGAATTAGACTTGTTGAAAATCACCTTTTGATTTTGGCATTCTTCAGTTTGTGAAAAATTTAATTTAGTTCCTTCAACTTCTACATTTTTGCATTTCTTTTTAGTTGAGTTTATTTTCGGTGTTGTTTTGCAGATATGTGTCAATTGATCTACTTTCAGTTTATATTCAGTGATTTGTTTTGCGAGTGTGTGATTTGCGGAAACTAAATTTGTAATTTCATTTTCTGCTATCTCTAGTTTCTCCTCTAACTTATTAACTTTTTGTTTTAGCTTGCGTATTTCGTCCTTGTTGTGTGAAATATTAGGATGCATAGAGAAACTCCTATTTAGGTTGTTTTTTTGCGTAGAACAGTTTGAAGAATCTGACTCCGTCTCATCCGATAGAGATTCGTACGAATTTTCTGTAGAAATATTTACTTCGAAATTTGGTGACTGCGTTATATTTTCATTAATTGACGGAGAATTTATGGCAGCATTGGCTGCAGCTAATGCTTTTCGAGTTCTGAAAACCTTGCTTGTTGATATTGACTGACACAAGCACTTGTTGCTAACATCGCGTCGCGTATCATCTGTCATGGCAGCGGCGTTGTGTTTCACATCGTGTTTATTGCAAAATTATGTTATTAAAAGCACCGAACGAGTATATTTACTTGCGAAATGTCGTGTTTAGTATGAAGTGATCCCTTCCCTTCTAGACCAATGGATATTTATGCGAAAAGTTAGTAATGTGATTTGTTTTGTCCTCGGCGGTGAGGGGCGCGCAATCAAGCAGGTTTATTTATTGTTTTAGAAACCTAATTGTATTATTTTTACACTTCGTCTGATGGCCGGCTGTAACGAGCCAAAAATCCACACGCCACCACTGCAAAGCGCACGACTCGATGCGATTTGATACTTTGGTAATTTTCTTACTTATAATTACTGCATGAATTGCAGTTTTATTACCATAAAAATATTCTTTATGTGAGTTATATAAAAGTTAAATTAATACCAATGATTTCTAATGTATAAATCTGTAAGGAGAGCTTACCTCGACAACGTGTCTTCTCCGCGCGCGTCTCACGTCAGCCGCTTGTTTCGCCTTCCAGGCAACAACGCACGCGGCTAGGAACAGGAAGAAGCAGGAGAAGAACACCGAGAAGAACACAAATAGGTCGATGTGCAGCTGGTCCTGCCTGAAAAACGTCACGCCGAAACTCGCCGCACCGTCCTCAATGTGCCGCGCCTTTATTATTATGTAGAATTTCGTGTGCGTCAGGTCGTGAACGCTCTCAGGCAGCGTGAGAACCAATCGGTTGCGCAAGTTTCGGACTCGCAGCAGGATATTCCGCCTGTCAACTGTCACGTATGTTGCAAGATCTTTACCCGTGTAGTCGGCTAGCGTATACTCTGTCTTGTCATACCACCACGTAACACGCGGCTTATCTGGCACATGATCGTCAAATGACGGCATTTTTCTAAACGGCTCATGTTTGTAATAGGTAGGGTCTAACTCTACGGCATGCGCTCCGTTACTCGAATTCACTGACACTACGAAGGAACTGTCGTTAGGACTTAGATAGAGGTCAACAGCGCCCTGTGTAACATCCACTATTACTCTTATATCCACGTTCATATATCTGGGATTTACTGCCACAAACACCGTTTGACCAGGATACAGCGGACGAGGTTTTATCTTACATTCATCTGCAAAGAAAAATAAAAACATAAATGCTAGGAAAATAAATCAAAATTGTCCACGGGTATTGAGATTTGATGAGATAGATGGTGGTAAAATCGTAAAGAATAATTTTTGTCTCCGATTTTTAATAGACTTACTAGTATTTTTTGGTGAAAACTAAAATAAGACAGTGAGTGTGGCTAAAATGGACATCGCCGTGAGCGCTTTTGGCATACTAATAACTTATGAGTGTTAACAGTATATGATATGTACAGTCAGGCTTCAAAAATGGAGTCATAATTTCTCATACTAGTTGTATGAAAAATTATGACTCCATTTTTGAAGCGTACTGTACCTACAAACACTGTAACATACCCAGAGACTTGCCATCGAAGCACAGCTTGTTCTCGATGTTGATGGTCTTGTAGCACTGGTGTCCGTTACGCGGGTCGCCCATGTACAGGTCGCGACACTTGACGCACTGGTACCGCCAGCATTCCTGCGCAGAGTTCTTGCTGGAGCTGGTGGTCTGGCACGACACATCACTCTCCGTGTTGTTGCCGCAGTTGCACTTCTCGCCCGTCACTGGGTCGCACGTGTCGCCGTGGCCGTGGCACTCGCATCTAAAGAGAAGGACGATATTTATGACAGTCCGGCTAATAAGAATAGAAATAAAACTAAATTTATTAGTAATTACTAAATTTACTAAATTAGTAATAACTAAATTTATTAGTCAAGGCAATAAAAACTTATTATATTGAGATATACGGCAAGATTGAGCTTTTCCAAAGAGGGTTGTCCTCAGGCGGCCGGTCCTAAAACTACCATTGTATTGTCATTGACAATTTCGGCAAAATCTTCTCCACTTCGCGACGTCTTGGGACATTTGACGAAAAAAGTGGGAAAGCCCACCCCTGGCTCCAAGCAGCACAGCTCAGGATGAAACTAGGAATGCGCTGAAATGAAGAAGCTACTTACGGCCTGCAAGGATCGCGGAAGTCCTCCGTGCCCCTGAAGTACCCTTCGATACACCTCTCACACCGCGGACCATCCGTGTTGTTGGCACAACGCACACAGCGCGCCTTAGCGGCTGCAGCGTCCCTGTAGATATCATCAATGTCGGTGGAAGAGTCGCGAGACGTGGGCGGCGCGTCGGCGAGGTCGCTCGTGCATATGGAAGTGTGACCGTGGCAGAAGGACGAGCAAGGCACGCACTGTCCGTTGTTGGTGGGGTCGCCGACGAAGTTGGGCTTACATTTTTCACATTGGTTGCCCTACAAATAAATATAACAAACATGTACATATAAAGAACAATGTGAGAAATAATACTTGTTCCATTGTTTTGATGCTTAAATTATACAGCAATTTTGAAAAAGCGGTAACTTTTGCCATTTTGTTCGACTAGTATAAATTTCATTTTGGTGAGACCGAAACGAAGGAGCTTAGACTTGATCAAATAATTAATAATTTTTCGAAACTTAAAACCGACTTCACTCAAACTACACAACCAATTTGTAAAAATTTCTATGGGACCACCTGACAAGTATATTCTTTCAAACAAAATAATAATTTTCCAAATCAGTCAAGGCGTCTATGAATTATCGGTGATAATACATTTTAAAAATCGCAACGAATTGACAACCTCCTCCTTTTTGGATGTCGGTTAAAAACAACATTGTTCACGACTTACCATAGTGTTGTTGTGACATTCGATACACTTATCAAGCTTGTCGGGGCCCTCGCAATGCGAGTGTCCGTTGCACTGGCACTGGATGGTGCAGTTGGCGCCGACGTAGCCGAAGTCGCAGCGGCACACGTCTGGCTGCACGCACACGCCGCGCACGCAGCCCTGCG
The DNA here is from genome assembly GCA_943193695.1 of Acrobasis suavella. Classification (NCBI taxonomy): domain Eukaryota; kingdom Metazoa; phylum Arthropoda; class Insecta; order Lepidoptera; family Pyralidae; genus Acrobasis; species Acrobasis suavella. Next base: position 15,427,837 of record OW971929.1, read on the forward strand.
AGCACACGGCCGCGCACTTGCCCGTGGGCGCGCGCTTGTGGCCCGCACCGCATGCGCACTCGTACCCTTCTGGCAAATCACGGCACACCTAGAAATGCAATAAATTTAACAACATAGTAAAGGATAGCAAATAAGTTAGTGGACCTTGCCGTATAACGGAAAAGTTTTGGATTTTGATTCCGGCCATATGAGTAACACAGATCACAAAACATTCGGTTTGTTCGACATCCTTGTTCCATCGTATTCGTAAATAATTTCGTCATATATGTACAAGCTGTGTGACGGAGCATGATAAACTGTGCTATGTCCGATTATTCCGGCCGGTTTGGCGCCTTCGCAGTTCAGTTTTATCCACTTTTTATTATCCAAATCGAATTCTCACATATCCGCCATGAATCCTTGTTCTAGCGAGAACCCGCCAATCAGAACCAAACTTTCATAATCCTGATATTTTACTTACACTGAACTGTAAGTGATAATACAAACAAGTAAATTTTAATTTTAATTACTCACCTCTGACTCTGCTTTGCACTGATGGTGGTTGTTCTCGCACTCGTTTTCAGGCGGACAACGGGTATAGTGCCACGAAAACGTCTCGTTGGTACCATTCGTCTGGTGAATGTTCTCGTAGACGGCAGTACAGGTGGTCCGCGTGGAATAGTCCAGAGGAGTTTCGATCGAGCCTTCGGTACAAACTCCTTCGCCATTAGCGCCCTCTATCGCGCACCAACCGCAATGAGAGTGATGCAGACACTCGCTACACTGTTCGAAAGTCGCGCAAGGAGCCGGGCACTTATTCTTATCCGCTTTAGTCAAAACCAGTCCGCATACTCCCCCCGCACAATATACAGGCTGGTACGCCGGAGATATACATTTTCCCAAGTATGTAGCCCAGTGACATTCGGAAAATCCACCCTCTGCTCCTTCGGAAGTAAGGCAAGATTGGCAATCGTCAAATGTGTGGCACTTAGAAGGACATTCCTCTTTTATCATAGGACGAAGCTTAGGCTCCTCAATCAACGCGCACGTCCAATTGAAAGGATCCCACGGCTCTTCCCACAATCTTGTCGATTGACCTAAAATTTAAATTAATGAAATATAAAATTACAAAATATTGAATATTCAATTATGTAACTTTGTATTATTTCATTTACCTTCTCGAACAGCGTGCCTTGTCCATGTACACTGATTCGACACACATTTTTCACAATCGGATGCAACACACTTGAGCTCTGGGCATTGGCTGACGTCACTAATGTAACTTGTGCCCGCATTACATTTAATACTTGTGCAAGATTCATCTGTAGGAACACATTCGCCTGAAAATACACAATATTTTTACCATAACTTCACAACTCTTAGATATACTTAAGTACTTAACGATATCATGCAACTAACCGACAGCAGCTGCGCAGGATTCGCACCAGCGACACGCTGGTTTTTCTTCCGGATACAGCGGCCAAGCGGCTAGGCAAGAAGAGCAAGACGTAAAGTTTTCACATTGCCGCCTCGCAACCATGTCGGCGTCGCATGCCGACCCAGCATTCGTCGACACCCTTTCACTTCCTTCACAGCCCGGCTTGTCGACCGCGAAGCATTTGGTATAATTGCCAGTACTGCAAAAACTGCAACCCATGTGGCTGCGACAGTCCATTTTGCTGACGCTCCAAAGAGAGCAGAGATCTTCTGGTAAAGATATTCTGGTGACTTGGCAGTGGGCGCTGCCGGTCCAGCCGCCTATTATGTAAATGTACCCATCATTTTCAGACTCTACATCGATTGCCATTGCGTGAGCTATCGTCGGAGGCGGCGGGTGACCCACTATGCTTACGCCTAAAAAATAACAGAATACACATCAGTAAAAAGTAATGAAAGTGAATATTTTTCTAGCATTTTTAAAGTGAAAACAGTAGTAAATTTTATGGATATATAGGCAATATTTAAACGTACCTTTTACAAGGCGGACCCACTGGTTACAACCGTAAATGTATGCAATAAGAGTGTCAGGTCTATGCTCAGGGTCTGTTCTGCCTCCAAAAACAACCATGTAGTCATTTGTAGTCACTGCAGAATGCAGATACGCGGCTTGGGGTAGTTTATCATTGCTGTTTATATAATGCACGAAGTTCGGGAAAGTGGGTAATTCACTCCACTTTTTAGTTGGATAATGAAAAGAAAATAGTTTGTTCGACATCCTTGTTCCATCGTATTCGTAAATAATTCCGCCGTATATGTACAAGCTTTGTGACGGAGCATGATAAACTGTGCTATGTCCGATTATTCCGGCCAGTTTGGCGCCTTCGCAGTTCAGTTTTATCCACTTTTCATTATCCAAATCGAATTCCCACATATCCGCCATGAATCCTTGTTCTAACGAGAACCCGCCAATCAGAACCAAACTTTCATAATCTTGATATTTTTGCAAAGTCAACGTATGGCCAGCGAGAGGAGGCGGATGCTCATCTTTGGTTTTGATGTTGCCCCATCGCTGGTCTTTTAGGCTGAACTGCCAGAAGTCATCGAGAGTTTTGTTTTGCATACTTTTCTCTTGCAAACCAAGCCCGCCATATATGTATATATTTTGTTTGGAATGAAAGACTTCAGCCGCGTGGAAATACCGACCTTCAGGCATCTTAGCATCAGGAGTAGCTTCCACTGTCACCTGCATCCAGGTGTTATTTTTTGTATCAAAAAATCTTATATCATTCAACGGCCCGTGAGACAGAGAATATCCACCGAACATCCACAGTCCTCGTCTACCGGCCACTAAAGTGTGACCAAACCTGGGCAACGTCTTTTTAAGATGATCTAAGCCGTCTGATAAGAATTCCGAATTAAATAGTTCCGTAAACACTAATTGCGTCTTATCGAGTTTAATAGAGCAATCTTCACCTCCAAAGCCGTCATTGCAGAGACAGCGGCCGTAGCTCGAGTCGCACACGCCGGCGTTGATGGACATGCTGCAGTTGTTCTTACAGATCTCCACGTCGCAATCCGGCCCGCCGAAACCATCTTGACAAACGCAATGCTTGCTTTTGCATACTCTCGGCGGCGGACAAAAATCTTCACATGCCCATACTTTGTATACTCCTTCGAAACCCTGGTCAGCCCGTCCTTGTTTATAATGGACAGTCAAATTGCCACTTCTTGCTTCCACAACACCAGAGGACGCAGAATCACAAAACACTCCCAAAAGCTGGCTTTGCTGGTTGTTACTCATGTCCGGAACGCCGCCAAGGCCGTCGTACACGTAAACCGCATTTTCATCACATGGCACATCGAAAGTCGACGAGTTTATAGTAAACTGAATAATGGCATTACTTATATTTTCTGCTGATATGATCCATAAACACTCCCTAGAAGGTCCGATATTTTTAATTCGTGTATCAATCTTATGCGAACCAATACCTTCGATCTGTGAAGCGTTCAGCATTCCTCTAGGTTCACATTGATAATAGCATCTGCCACCATGCCGAGGGTCACCATAAAATTTAGATTTACATCGTTCGCAATTTTGTCCTTCAGTGTTATCTTTACAGATGCATTCTCCGGTGGCGACGTCGCACACGCCCCGCGACTCGTCGCCGTGGTCATTGCAGTCGCAGCGGCGACAGCCCTGTCCCGTGGTAGCGTTGCCGTGGCTGCCAGGTTTACACGATTCACAAAACTCGCCCTCAGTCCAATCTTGGCACTCATCACAACGCCCTACGCCGGTTTTACATGTAGAATGATTATGGCACCCGCAATTGATTGAGCAATCGGCTCCTGTCCAACCTAAATCGCAATGGCACTGATACGAAGGGTAGCCGAGACAGTATCCATGGATACAATTATTGTAACAGGTTCTCATACAACTTTTCTTTCCATCCCCAATGTAACCTTGTTTACATTTACATGTGTACGATCCATGCGTGTTGTTACAGACCGCATGCTCGTGGCAGTCGTGCAGTTTCAGTCCACACTCGTCAACATCGGGGCATTGCGCATACGCCCAACCTGCGTCATGAGATGTCACGTTCAGAAGAGAAGCGCAGTCGATATGAGCTCTTGTGAAGTCTCCTTCTGTGCACATACCGTTGATAGGATTTTCATGAGAGTGACACCAGCCGCAACCCATACTTCGTAAGCAGGTTGAGCATTGCGTGTGAGCTTGACAAGATTTACATTGTCCCGATTTCCGAGCTGCATCGTCGGCCGGGGTGGTCGCTCGGTCGAGCCACTCCCGGCAGAGCCCAAATTGGTACTCGCTGGTGTAGACACTGAAGCTGAAGCACTGGCGCGTGGCCTCGCACCACACACAGCGGCCGCGCTCGTCGAGGCAGTGTTCGCAGTCGAGGCGCATGCGGCAGGGCGCGGGGCACTCGCTGGCATCCTTGATGGCGCCGTTGGCTCGGCCGCGTCGCGCACAGCGTGCCTCGTCCGCCCACCACTCGCAGTAGTTCCCGGACACGCATCGCTCGCAACTTATGTAGTTTGAGCAGTTCGGGCAAGCTGCAGGCTGCAACGTGAGGTACCGCCACTCGCCGTCCGCGGCGCAAGCGACCGTCTCGTCAGCGTTCCTCAGTTCACAGCGATTGGTCAACTCGCACCATCCGCATGCGGCATCAGATAGACACAGTAGACAGTTACCATAGTTGGAACATTGACCGTTTGAATAGGGCTCTAAAAATTCGAATGTAAAAACCTGAAATAAATTTCAACTTAGTGATGTGAAAAGTAATATCGTACTTCTTAGAATTACTTCCGATATTTTAAACGCATACCTTTGCACTTTCCTGAGATTTATTGTGAAGTAATTCCATTTTCGCATGATGATGAGAAGGATACAGTCCTGTATGCAACGAGTCATTAGCGTGCATGTCCACCGAGAGTCTTCCGGGAAACAACGGCGGCCAGTCGACGAGAGAGCAGGCGGACGGCTGGGCAGTCAAGTTTGCTACGGAACCACTGTTCTCTCCTAATGTCAGCGATATGTTTGAGTACCCTGCGCAAATGTGTAGTGTTTCCCCTGTTCCGTTCCAATACTGTGGTATGTGTAGCCAACCTCTAAGTCTAGCCTCGCTCTCGCCGCTAAATATGTTGTTGCTGCCGCCCCCCGTTCCCCAGTCCACAGTAGTCGCGTTGACGACAGAGACACCGTCGGGATGGTTCCAGTCGGCCGGCTGCTGGTATCTCAAAAAGGTCAGGCCTGGCCGTTTGTCCAACAATTTACATTGTTCTGGAGCTGTCACCTCAGTACCAGTACTACCCCACCAACCGGGGTTTTCAGACGGCGTATCCTCACCACACACGCCGTAATTATCTAGAAAGAAAAATCAATTAATGAATAAACGTTAACAATATAACTCAGCCTGACTATTTAAAGAAAATAACAACCCATTCATGTCATGTTGATAAATCTACAGTTCAGTTTATTTTCGTAACTTTTCAATTTCTAGGAAAAGGCACAAAATTTTTGCTGTTTTTGATGGTTGACGTTAAGAGGATACATTAAGTTTTCAGGGTCCATTTGAAAGAAAACGAAGAAATCATTCAAAATTTTGTCTTGGCCAAGACCTAGATAGTTCAAATTATTTGATGAACTACTGTTTACAGTTTAATGTAATAACTTTTCTACGCACATTTGCGAAAAACGGCCACTTTTGGCTAATGTGCGTAAAAAAGCTTCACGTTCTCACTTTAAACTATAAACAGTAGGTGATAAAATAGTTTGAACTATCTAGGGCTTGGTCAAGACAAAATTTTGAATGATATCTCATTTTCTTTTCAAATAATTTATTTTAAATGGGGGCAGCACTAAGTAGCTAATTACTTTTTAGATGAAAATTACAAGAATTGAAGTAGAAAAATATGATCTTCATACCATTTTTGTGGTGGCAGCGCGCATTTTGCACACACCAGCTGCATTTGAAGAGGCCTAGTTTGGAGCTGACGGAGGGCAAGGGCGTGCGCGTGCTGTTCTCGCCCAGCGAGGGGCCGTGGATCAGGCAGGAGCGGCAGTCGCCGAGCGTGGGGCAGATGCCGCCGCAACGTATCGATTGTAAGTTAGTTGTGCAGTTTGAACCTATGGTCCTTCCGTAACAGATCTGTAATACCAACATGTATATTTTACTCTTGAGTAGGTATAATACACTCATTTTAACAAACAATAGTAGATTGTGCTACAAGGGGATAAGGTAATATTTTGAAGGCGAGGGCGCTATTTTGAATCCAGAGAGAAACGACGGATTCCACAGTTGAATCACGAGGGTAGTGAGTTTTTGTAGCCACAGTAGATAACGTTTTTTATTATGATATTTAATAAATAATTCTTTCATGTTTTTTGTACTTCTATTTATTTGACAACTTCACATATTGTTTTTATAACTATGGTCTATCAAAAAACCAAAGATTTAGAATATACAAGTAGTGCAAAAACCAGTTCTTTTTTTTACAAGTCATATATCTACAAATAAGGTTAAATGCTTCCAACATGCCGCCCCCTAAGAACACAGTTCTTATATTTTATAAAATTTCTCAATGCTATAAAAAGTTTTCCTTCCTATTAAATAAAAAAAATACAGATTCAAACAGCTTTGAACTATAGGTATACTTAGTTGTGTTAATCAATAATAATGCAATCTTCAACAAAATTAAAATAAAACTAAATATTACATAAATGTAAGCAATGCTGACATACCTACTTAGGACAGCTATTAGGTTAAGGTTTTCTAAATACATAGATTAATAACACAACATTGCCAACTCCATTTCAGCAACTTTTCCAGACAAGACCCACCCTAATGTAGACTCTTGTCCAATAAGGTCAATCACCAGTTGGTGATTTGGTTAACCCTTTCAAAATAATTTTCCCATAGATATCACTTCCTAACATCATATCTATTTTATTTGGTAAGTGGTATGATGGATCTGCTAACTTGATGTTTTCTATCTCTGGCCAACCATTTACATATTTTAAGTTCCCTTCCCTTGGCATTAACCAACGCAGTAGGTAAAAGTATTTGACTAGGTGACGGGATACACTGGTAGAATGTTGAACGGGTTTGGTTAACTTTTCAGTTCGATATCCTATAGGAGATTTAACAGAATGATCGTCATGACAAACATGTGGTGACAAACATGACAAGACGTATTTAATCGGCAAAATTTAACTTAATGATTTGATCCCAAAAAATTGAAACAAATACGGTTATTAGTGTTATTACGGAAAAAACTATAACGCGTACTATATTCAAGTTGCTACAAACGTTTACATTGATACATTGTATGTTTCTCGGTACAAAAACGACATGATGTTATGTTGGTAGACAAGATATGAAAAACCTTGGGATAATCGTAATTTTTAGTGTGTAAAACTGTGTCAGAAGTTTGTTCTAAGAATTCCAGTGCTCTAAATCTACTAACCAAGAATTCTTGAAACTGGTCGAAAGAAGGAAGTTCATCGCTGGATTCATTGACTTTAATCTCCCATTCTTTCCGAGTTTCACAATCTAATTTCGTACTAACTAAAAAATAACGAGTGTCCCAGTAGTGAACAGGTATACCTAGGTCCGACAATCCACTTACACAATCATTTGTAGTATCTAGTAAATCTTTGATTCCCGCCGCTGTCTGTCTTGATAAAGTCTTAAGATTAACTAAGCGCTGTAAAAAACAAGTCTTCAGAAATCTCTTATTGTTGTACCTATTTTCTAATATTTGCCAACATTTCTCATAATTACATTCTGTGATTGGAATATGGCGGAGCAGCCTTTCTGCTTCGCCAGTTACATGGGTTTTTAAATAATATAATTTCCTAATATCATCTAATGATTCATTCATGTGCACAAGAGACAGAAACTTTCTAAAAGTATGCCACTCAGAATAAAATCCACTAAACGATGGAAGTGTTAAATCAGATAATTTTACTTTTGATGGTAATGGCACTTCTTCTGACTTACTATTCAAATCACTTACAAATTTTGCCAAAGCATCTTTCAAACAACATTTATAATCTATATACGCACGCATCTTCCATTTCCTGGTAAATATCGTCTGAAAAGTATTTTTCTTTTGCAGTGATTTCTGGTGTTGAGAATCTCAATATATTTTTATGCATTTTCTTAACATCTGTCCATAATTCTTCCAATAATTCTAATTTTGTTTCTATGAATGACTTAGACAAACATTGTTTTGGTGCTTCTTCAAAGTTAGCGTGGCTTTTAATCAATTGGTATCTTAAATCTTCTTGGCATTTCATCGCCTCTTGCATGGTTATTATATTTTCAATAATTCCTCAACAAAGAAAGGTATCTTATATAGCACGTGGTAGGTAGATCACGGCAATCTCTTTTCCAGTAGGTAAGTCATTAATACAATCTGGTAGTGCTTTGTGCCAACGGTACTCTGTATGCAATTCTCTAATTATGCATAGTAACGATAAAACAAGGTATGTTCCATTTTTTCTTTATCCGGCGCGAAGGACCATGTATCCACAGTAGATAACGTTTTTTATTATGATATTTAATAAATAATTCTTTCATGTTTTTTGTACTTCTATTTATTTGACAACTTTACATATTGTTTTTATAACTATGGTCTATCAAAAAACAGTTCTTTTTTTTACAAGTCATATATCTACAAAAAAGGTTAAATGCTTCCAACAGTGAGTGATTCTAGGGTGGAATCTTGAGTAAAGCGAGGAATTCATGTATATCGCCCGAGATAAAAATATTACCGTAAGATAAAAAACTAGCACATACAAAATAGAATACAATATGTAAAGAACAGTAGAACAGTACCTAATCAGACTTCAACCGACAAACCTTTGTGTGGTGTCGTTTTCATACAATAAATACTAATAAATATTTTTTCGAAGACCACCAACTTAAGATAAAATGTTCACTCATTATTTTGTTTGCGTGGTCCGTCATATCTTTTTATTTTTATAAGTAAACTTGATAACTATTCACTATTGGATTAAACTTACGAAAAAGTATTTACATTATTAAATTTTAATACAAATAACATAAAACTTTTGTAATTACTTGAATCAAAGAGAAAAATTGCGCTTTTTTAATTATACTTATTTCTTTTTCCAAAGCGAAGAACATAAAAATGTTTACCTACTGTCATCTATGTGTTTGACGATATGTATTCCAAATATAAAAAAATCACGACGTCTGTGCCAATATTTTTTATTTTAAAAACAAATTTCTGCTTTGTTTTTGCTGGACTGCCAACATTATTTTTGATTCTACATAGATTACATTCGTGTTCAGTTTTTAAATTGGTTTTAATCCCTAGAGATCTTCTTTTTCACTTTTTAGTCCCGAGAGAATAACCAATAACTTTAACTCCAAATGTTTTGGGATGAAAAAATTGTTTTTCGAGTAAATGAGATGAAAATAATATTGTAGCACGATGCCTACAATCGCCCTTAGTTGACTTTCCAATAATTTCAAGCAAACAGTAGCATCACTAGTCCGGTAGCGCTAGGTTTTTAAGTTTCAAGAATATTAGATATTTCGATTTTTCGCATATAGTTTCTAGACCCCTTGACCAACCTAAAACATAACGTTGTGTCATCTTCGATGTTTGCTTGGGTAGAAATTTAGGTATTTGCCTTTTCGAACATTATGAGTGGAAAAGAAAATTAGAGATGAATTTTTCACTTGCATGACAATAACTACGTGGTGTCTGATGTACAAAAGCTTTTTGTGTCATCATCTGGCCACAGGATCAGTGTCATTTCACGAATACTTAATATTTTGCTCAAATAGCTCTTTAAGAATATTAGAATTGGATAAATAGGTATTACACGCCATAGAGCACTGATATATGTGTTTCAAAATGTTTTGTGTCACATTTCATCCACGATATCTTATTGTATTTTATTTTTTTAATTCAATACTCTGTAAAAGACACAAAAGATTATTAGTGTTATTAGAGTTTCGTCTTTTTCATTATTGTAGTGTGATAAACCACAATTCGTAGTTTGTGTCATCTCCATCCAGGCAATCTTATTATTTGAAAAAAATTAAATATTTCCGCGCCAGAACTCAAAGTGCGCGAGAAGACAGGGCGAGCATGGAGGCACGCATGGGTGCGCGGGGACGGGTGTGTGCGTGGCATACCGGCACAGTATCTGTCCGCCGTGCCGGCCGCAGCGCGCGTCGACTGGTAGAAAAGGCCTACGGCCTTAAGTCCATCAATTACAATTTCATGTAATAAAGTTAAATAAATAAACCACCGCAAAGCCGCATTGAAATCGGTCCATCTGTTCGAGCGCTAAGATGACACAGACAGGCACACAGAGAGACAGACGGACAGACTGAAAGACATTAGCGTCAAACTTATAATACCCCTCTTTTTTTTCGGAGGTTAAAACCTCTCAAACTTGGATACACACTTGTATATTAAGTCACTTTTTAGATTTTACGCACAAATCCACACACATACAAAATTACTTACCGACATACTTTCACAAACAAATTAGGCAATTTGTAACACACATTTCCCTCTTTCGGCAGTCGGGTAAAAATAAGCTGTGAATAAAATTACGCAAGGTACATCGAACACGCAATAGTAATGTAAAGATGGGCGGTGGGCAAATATAAATACCCAATCTACCCATTTGGTGGGTAGATTGGTTCACGACTAATAATCTGGCCTTAAACACACAAAAGACTAAGTGCGTTAATTTTTCACTATTGAATAAACCCAATACTCACATACCTTTGAGTTTTAATGGCCAAGTTCTAGAAACCCAACACCAAATTTTTAGGCATAACTGTAGACTGGAACTTAAAATGGGATAAACATATTGAGGCCACTGCCAAGAAACTTAGTTCGGCAGCATATGCTGTGAGGCGGGTCAGACGGTGTACTAACGTTAAAACTGCTAGGCTAGTATACTTTAGTTATTTTCACAGCATAATGTCATATGGCTTGCTCTTATGGGGTAAAGCGGCTAACATACATGCTATCTCTGTGCTACAAAAGAGAGCAATTCGGTCGATCTACGGACTAAAATCACGCGATTCCTTAAGAGACTTATTTAAATCTATAAATATTCTTGCTGTGACATCTCAATTTATTTACGACAATCTTCTTTTTGTTAAATCTAGGTTAAATAATTTCAAGAAAAATAGTGATGTTCACAGTTATAATACGTGCAACAAAAATCAGCTTCATACGCCTAAATTTCGACTTGCTAAAACTAGAAAGTCACTTTTAGGTCTAGGTATAACATTATTAAATAAACTTCCCGACGCGATCGTTAACCTACCAATGGCAAAATCTAAAATACATGTTAAAAAGTTTTATTGAATAATGCGTACTATACTATCAATGATTATTTAAGAGATAAAAAAGCGCGGATACTTCCTAAACATTTTCCATTACACTCCACACATGAAACATAAAATAGCTTCATTTTCTGTTACCATAATAAGCTTACTGTAAAAACATGTAAATGCTCTGCGATCAATAGCTGACCAACATATAACTAATATTTTCTCTTGACAAGGTCTGCGAGTTCGGGTTTTTCATGCTCACTAAAATGTCCAATCCGGTGGTGGCGTCGCTGGTCGGGTCGTTGGATTCCCTCTAATATGGTTGAGTTTAACGATGGCTGATCCGTACGTCAACTCGTGAACGGGTGCTGCTGGATGTATGTTCGCGAAAGTAAAAAAGATCTCTCTTCTGAAGCAGAAGTAGTTGGGATAGATGGTATTTTTATTGCTTATTGTCCCAAACACGATTTAGAGAAAAGCGTTTCCCACCATGAGAGTGATAATTTGCCAAATTACAGCTTTCTAGTACTCATAGTGTCTGAGTAAAACCGCAGACAGGGACGACGAAACTATAAGGGTTTGCTATGGATCCCTAGGAATCGAAACAATGATGGGTTGCTAGCCGCATCACCCATGAACATGGTTCGCATTTTAGCCCATTCCCTCGATCGGCTTTGTCAAAAAAAATATATTTTGTACTGATAAGAGAATAAAAGTCACAAAATAATGTCACTTGACATTGATCATATCCATTTTCAACGTGATTTTAGATGTAATATGGCAGAAAAACCGATAATATGAGCGCTATTTGACTCCAAGAAACTCTGACGTCACGCCGTGCTATTTCATTCAAATCCCATAGACGATGTTTGTTTTGTCGTTTAGAAAAAAGTTTCTAATTGGACTTGTTGGAAACTAGCGGATTATATGTTGAAATAAGTAAAGACAGATTAAATGCTATGTCAATATATTAGTTTCCTCATACATATAAGGAGTGTACATTTGTTTTACTGCTCAAACAATAGCCAAATTTACTGATTACGGGGTTGGTCCTGAAACAAAAAATATTCGTATTGACGAGTTCTTAAATACCCCGTCAACTTGATAACATTTCCCACAAAATAATATGCCGGGTATTTATCGGAATCTACCCGTTGTATGGTAATAACATACGAATTAACACGTCTTAGTTTACATGTTTTGTTGGCAAGTGTTTGTCCACCTGATTATATGTTAAAATAAGCAAAAAGACATCAAATGCGATGTCTTTATATGAGCACCATCATACATATAAGTAGAGTAGATTTTTATGAATGCTCAGCCAAATCATCATCAAACAGCCAAAACTACTGATTTCAGGGTTAGTCCCCGAACAAAATATATTCGTATTGATGATTTCTTTGATCCCTTATCAACTCGTTATAATATTTCCCTCAAAAAATATGCCGCGTAAATTGACAGGTGTTAGTTTTCATTTATTTTGCTGGAAAATGTTTTTTGACCCAATTATATGTTATAATAAGCAAACAGAAATAAAATAAGATGAAATCTGTATATATGGACAGCATTAGGGATTTTAATCTTTGATATTTATTCTATGTCAATATATATTATTTAATAATACATAGCATAACCATTTCACACATTCATATACAAAGTTAGTAGACTCCCACTCATTTTTTAATAAATATCCCAATCTACCCACCCAAACTAGTAGATACGGATATTTACCCCGTGCGTATCGGGTAAATACCCAACCTTGGGTAAATATCCGGGTGGATGCCCGTCGCTAGTAATGGTAAAAATAAAAAAAAAAATACTTGCGAAATGAACTGCAGTCTTGCAGATTTTTAATACGACAATTTTCATTTAATTTGTTTTTTATCTTATATTTTCTTAATGCTTTACTTAATTGAAAGTAAAATGGAGTTGAAATATAGTACTGTATGTATTATATGTGGACGCTTTCCGGGCACTAAAACAGTTACGGACCAATGCGAAATTAAGTTGCATAAAACATGTAGGAATACCTCCAATAATCATCATCCATCCACAGCGGTAATCAAAGCCCGGGGTCCGCTACCAAATTTTTTTGAATTGGCACATTTTTTTTAGTATTGAAAAATTTCAAAAACCTGAATCGACAAGAAAATGCTTTATAATATTCAAACCTTCTCACAAAATTTCACTAGAATCTGTTGAGAAATGCGACCTGTAGGCGAGAACAGGCGGACAGACAAACTGACAGAATCGCATAACACAAGTTTGAAAACTTACTTTGGGGCTAGCTCAGTCTATACAGGGTGGAATTGAATTCGTTGGCATCCTTTTAAGTATCTATTATACCCATGATACAAACTCAATTACAAAGTATTTAAAGACTAATAAAACTTCAGTCAATAGTCGTCATTATCATATTAAAGAAATCCTCTAAAAATGCGGTAATTGCAGTAACGGTATCTATCAAAGAGTGTAACTCTTTGATAGATACCATTACTGCAATTAGAAAAAAATAAAAAAATCTAATCGTCATAAAACTTACAAAAAAAAAAAAATTATAATAGTATCAATTTCGTCGCACCGAAGTACACTAACATGCGTTCCTACTTCAAACGTAACCTTGAATAACCTACCATTCTCAAGCGTTCATGTGACTCCACCCGTCCCTACTCGATTTTAAACCTTATTCACGTACCCACTCTAAAGTCTACTTTTATACGCCGGCCGCCCGCTCCCGCTCAGTGGCTCAGTTGTGTCCGTGGCTGTGTGCGGTGGGTTCTATGACCTCACGGCTCGTAAGTATACACATACGTGCGCGCGTCTCAAGTGTTTTGATACTTTGGTATTTTTCTTACTTTTTGATACTTTTTAATTACTGCATTAATTGCAGTGTTGTTGCCGAATGCCGTACAAAATATCCTTTATGGGAGTATGTTAATAAGTTAAATTAATGCTACTTATTTCAAATGCACTCTGTATAATTTGTCCTTATATATTTATAACTGCAAGTGTTTCTTTGCCATACAACATTACATAACTTTCACCTACTACAATTTATTGTCATCCCATGTAGAAATGTGTGAACCCTATTGTTCGTCACAAGTAATAATACTAGGCGCCACCACACCGTGTACCACACGCACTAGGCCGTAATAACGATAAACGACGTTATCTCCAGCTAGTTAGGCACAGTTGAGTAAACCGTTTGTTAGCAATAGTTTGTAAGTATTAAAGCAGTTCGTATTTATGAAAGTGATTATGTCACGAACTTCTTACGGAGTAACATATATTTAAGTACCTAATATGAGCTAGTATTCCGTTATTTGACATAAATTAGGATTTATAATCTATCTCTTCATAGATTGAATGAAATATCGTAGTCTAGAGTGTGCAAAAACATAACCCCCGCACCGGACACGTTGCCGTCGTCCTTCGCGCGTCGTCGATCACTTGTCTACTTTAAGGGCAAACATGTTTTTTTGTGTTTTATACTTATTTTGTTGATGAAAGTGACACAAACTCAAAATGTCAATCTTTTATGAATTTATGATACTAAATATATAAACTCTAATGATTCTAATTTTCTTTTGAAGCGTATTTTGCTTGGAAAATCAAAATAATTAAAATAAATAAGAATGCCTGGACTAATGTGACACAAATGAATACAAGGGGTATATTTAGTTGTTACTGATATGTTGTATTATTTTTTTCAACACTAATTATCTTTTTGGTACTGTTTTTATACATGGGCCCTTAGCCAGTTTGCAGTGGACAAAGGGTGACACAAATAGGTTTGCACGCTAGTCTGGCTACGTTTGATACAATACTATTCCATTTTACAAATTTAAATCAATTTTGTCGATTCAGTATGGAATTAAATAAAACAGTCACAAATCAATAAATTTCCCGAAACGCAGACCCCGAAAGTGACACAAATCGAAATAATAAACTCTTTAGATACGACTCTATTCAGAGGCAAGAAATAAGCATATCTAGAGTTCTTGTAAGTTGTACCCTTAAAATTAGCTAGCGCTACCGGACTACACGCCAATTTTATGGAACTTCATACAAAACATCGCACTTTGCCTTCTTTTGCCTGGCGAAATATGTCTTTTTTAACCCCCGATTCAAAGGAGGGGTGTTATAAGTGTGACGCTAATGTCTGTCGGTCTGTCAGTCTGTGGCATCGTAGCGCTCGAACGGATGGACTGATTTCAATGCGGTTTTTTTAAAGTCAAAGCATGTTCCCTTGCGGTGGTTCTTAGCTATATTTGATGAAAATCGGTTCAGCTGTTTTGAGACTATTGGCGTTTATCGCTTGAAAGTCAATGTTTTCTCTAGCAAACATTAGATGGCGCTCCGGATATCAATTATAATTTGTTATTCCGCAATTTGTTCTTGACAGTCGGGGTTTTTTTTTTTAATTTGCCAAGCAAATAAACTTGGTATTTACGATATATCTACGAATGAATCGTAAATCTACTAAAAAATTATAAATGCATAGTCACTTACATCATCTGCAGAACACCAACCGCATTCAGGATCCGCCAGGCATTCCGGTTGGGTTTGGTGACGAGGGCATACTGACTCTGGATTATTGTTCGTTATACCAGCTTGCCAACTAGGCACGACGTAAGCCAGCAAGTCACCTAGAAAGAAGTGTTATGTCTTATTTATTGATGATTGACTTCGAATCAGTTGGAGAAGAGAGTATTTTTGTTTGCACTTTAGGGAATGGCACCAGGTGGAATATTCAATGAAAACAGTTTTTAGTTCTGTGCTAGATGTAGATGTGCTTAATAAATATACAACTTACTATTGCTTCGTAAATTGTCGTACATATCATTCCTCACGAAACCTTAAATAATCTTTTAGGTGAAAATGTTAGGTAAAGGCACCTAGCTACACTTTCAATTAAATTTAACAAAGTGGACACTTACAAACTTTTTTGATAGTTGTTTAGGTCCCATAGTTGGACATAGGCCTCCCCTTGTTTCCAGTTTACAAACGTATTGAAACGAAAATAACATTAGTCTAAAAGAAAAATATTGAAAATGACAAAGTAATAATACTTATCAAAAATAAAATCAACTTGGTAGGTACGGTACGCTTTAAAAATGAAGTCATAAACTCATACTAGTTGTATGAAAAGTTATATAAAAATTATGACTCCATTTTTGCATTTTTGAAGCGAACCGTACCTACCAAGTGGATTTTTTTTACGCTTCAAAAATGGAGTCATAATTTTTCATACGACTAGTATGAGAAATTATGACTCCATTTTTGAAGCCTGACTGTACATACATACCTAGTTGATTTTATTGAGACTATATAAAAGTAAGTAAGTGTTAATCGACGCAGCCAGTTCACTGATCCGCAACGACCTTTCTGCGCAATCAAGTGAAGGTTACAGTAAAAAATAATCTTACCATTTACATTGCCGTGATATCCGCCAGCTATCAACAGAGTAGAGGGCGGCTTCAAAGATGCCGCATGAGCAAATACACCCTGCTTTTTGGGATAAAACTTGGGCGTCTTCCCCAAAACGTCTAATGGTATCCATGAATGACAGCCGAGGTGGTACAAATACATTTGCCCGTCGTAACATATTTCTTCCCTGTTGTGTCGATGAGAATAACCTCCAAAAATAACTAGATAGTTACCTGGAACATAAAATATAAAAAATTTATAAATACGCAAATATGATCTATTTCAATGTTTTTATGTTGCCTGTTTAAGGCGACGGGCAGAAGGGGCGCCCTCATTGGAAATAAATCGTTTGATCTATTTCCAATGAGGGCGTAAGAAATATTTTATTTAGTCCACCAACTAGATCATCCAAATATAAAGGACCCATATTTTTTCGTTTAGCAAAGTACTAAAAACTCACAAAGATACAGTGCTTCTAAGTTTCGGAGTGGGGGTGTCTTACGTCAACTTTGGTTATAAAACTCGTAGGTGATCATGAAGTCACGCGAAATTTAAATGTGCTGTATCTTCGTCATTATTTGCTTATCAGAGAAAAGAAGATGTACATATATCATACTTTTTATAATCTATCTAATGACTTAATGAGCCAAAAAACTTATAGTTCACATCCCTATTAAAATTTTACAAATTGTTAGGCATTAGATACCTTTAAATTATTTTAAATGAAGTATGTCTTTGATAGTATCATATATTGCTAGTCCGTCTAGCTAGCTTTAGAACTAGCTTCCACTCAAAGTGGCCACTTTCGACGAAAAAAGGTTTAAGAACTAGAAGGGCTTACAACAATTAACGAATGTTTATGAAATAATTTGAAGGTGTATCTTGCCTAACAATTTTCAAAATGTTAATTGTCATCACATTTGCGATTAAACATTTATTTTAAAAGGGCGCCACCCCTTCCCTGTCTCCGCCTTAAATAATTCTTACCAATCACTGTGGCCGTGTGAAACGCCCTTTCGCGTGGCACGTAAGTGTCACGCAAATGCGCTCTAGGATAATGGATTTCACTCCAGTGTTTATAATCAATATCAAACGCAAACATTCGATCTGACAACTTCGAAAACCTGCAATAGAACATCGTTTTAATTACATAAATTGTTAAATAATACAAGTTATTCAAAGTAAGTAAAGTATAAACCCTTACCTAGCGACACTGGCCACAACACCGCCGTAAACTAATATAGAATTAGAATGTGAATGATAAACGGCTGTATGGGCCACGACACGCACGTCCAGCTCCTTCCCGCCCCTCACTTGAACTTTTTCCCAGTATTCCGTATTTACATCACCGAGTTTAATTTTATACATGCTGGAAATAAAAATATTCACGTTTGAATTGATTTTACCTTGGTTCGCAGTACAGAAATGAAATCACATTTAATGTAGTTTACCTTGATGAGAATTCGCCCTCCACCGTGCTTCCTCCAAAAAGGTAAAGCTCATCTTTGACCGCGGTTAACGTATGGCGGGTGAGGCCAGGCGGTGTAAATGTTGAATTCGCAGCTCGTAAGGTCCATCGATTGGTGATTGCATCATAGAACCACAGCTCCGAAGATAGACTTCCATCAGAAAGTTTCCCGCCGTACAGTACGAACCCTGAGCCAAATGCACATGCCGAGTGTCCATACCTTGGTTCGGGTTTTGTGTGATTCGATTTCATTGAACTAAGCACTTCAGGTCTGTCAGTGAAATGTAGGTAGTTTTCTGAATATGGCGTCGGAGAATGAGTGTACATGAGAGGTAAAGTTGTTTTGTCATTATTTGAGAACGACGACAAAATTAGTGTAAATAGTGAGCTTCTATTTCCTATATGCCAGCTGTCATCAATAATACCCTGAAAAATTTCATTCAATACATTAAACTGCATAAAGCTACTATTAGAAATATCCATGTCGAAGACAATAATTTCAACCTACGAAAGTAGGCGACAGTTGTAAGGGCTTTACCCAGTTAACAAATTTAACAAGCCTATGATGATAATTGAAGGATATAAAAAAAAGAAACAATAGTAATACCTAAGTCCATAATTAATACATTTTATGAATAATTTATAAAAATTAAGATAATTATATATCTACTTCAGTTTAGAATAATTTTAATGCATTATTGTAAAGTACTTGCCTTTTTAAAATGACTCAGTAACAATTTATCAATCTCTTCATTTGTAGGATATCTCCGTACAACCTTCCCATTTTCATCATACCATTGACTAGTAGAAAAACTAAAATAAAAATCACAAACCTTATAGTCATACAGTTCCGAGCTTGTTGTTACTCATGCATGAAGAAACATGTTATGTTATGACTTATGTATGAATGACAATGAAATCACATGTCGCCTTGCTTCAAAACATAGGCTATTAAAAAGCCATTTAACCAATTAATATTATAATAAATATGAATAACGTCAATAAGTAACACTGATTGATTTATTAAGTAATAAGATAATTCTAAAGTCATTATGAAGACCTTATAAAAAGTTAATCTATGATATTTTTTAGAGTATGTAGTATGATGTTATTAACTTATTATGGCAAAGTTAATATAATACTCGGTGTAGGCGACGCACAAAGGAGTTCTACCTTTGTTATACTCGTATTTTGATTAGGTTTTATGTTTATGCTGGCCACTAAGACCTTTTTATTTTTATTTTCGACAACGCCTGATTAAAATATTTTTTCAGTGTGTTCCATGTTTACAATAGAGAAGATGCAACATCTAAGCGCTCGGTAGTGCGCAGGCCAAGTTCCAGCAACAGGCCGCGCGCATGCCGTGCACTATTTACACGAACCGTTTCGACCCACTTTTTACCCCCCTGTAACTCAGTGCCTATTGCAAGTACAGAGATAAAATTAAAACTACGTAATCATTTACTAGTACTAAAGCAGATTGTCAAATTTTATTGATACAGCTTCAGTAGATCCTGAAATATGACCCTGTGAAAATAGCTAATTTTGGCACTGATTGACTGACTGACTGTCTCACTGACCGGTAATCAAAACCTCTAGGCCACTGTCAATTGTCCTAGCGTTATGAAATTTGGCACGCAGGTCGTGTTTTATATGTAGATTAACAAAAACTTAAGAAATTTGAGAAATCGGTCAAGCGTGAGTTGGCTCAATCAAATATCACATTTTTAATAAAAATATTTATGAACCAGTGATACAATGAGAATATGATGAGGAGGGGGGAGAAGGAGAGGGGGGAATGGTATCAAATATTGTCATTATACATAATGCACAATGTATAGCTTATTATAAAATACTGCTTACCTTAAAAATCAGGCTTCTATTGTTATAAATTAATTTCGATAGATGGCGCTAGCGGTATAATTGAAACGCGATATTGTGTTTTTTGTCTGCATTATATATGAAAAGTTGATAAGAAATCGATGAGCGTTTCTTAATACACTTACGACGTTTTGATAGCTTATAAAAAGATAAAACAGGTACGATTTCTTGAAAAAATGTATTGAAATCCCACCAAAAACATACCTGTTAAAAAGGGAGCCAAGTTCCTATCGGCTAATTGTTCGCCTAAAAAAGGGTTGAAATCCAATCCAATGCCAAGTTTAGATGCATTTTAAAAAATATCTAAAATCATAATACTTCTAAATTTGAACTTGGCAGGTTAATTTAATTATATAAAAAGGTTAATTTAATTATATAAATAATAAATTTAATTAAACAATTAATCAAGTGTTACGTACAGCACGAAAACCTGCCAAGTTCAAATTAGAGTGTTCTTCCTAAAGAGGTATGGAACATTATAAATGAACACCGAAATAAAAAGTCCAAGGTTCACCAAAATTTTGCTTTAAAAATAAAAAAGAATATTGTAGAAGACCCAAAAAGAGTGGTGGAAATATTCGCAGACTTATTTAACCAAAGTACTATCCCTGGGAATTCCAATACAGCTTTAAATTATCTAAAACAACACACAGAAGAGGTTACAAATAACATGTCTCTAGAACCTACAACACCAGAGGAAATATCAAAAATAGTAAGGAAAATGCCTCCTAAAACATCCTGTGGTTATGATGAAATACCAATAACAATAATAAAAGACAATATAGACACTTTGGCAGAACCTTTAAGTACCTTTTTTAATAAATGTATGGAAGTGGGAGTATTTCCGGACCAGCTGAAGATAGCAAAAATCATACACATACATAAAAAAGGCTCAAAGCATGATCCAAATATGTATCGACAAGTATCTTTACTCACAACCATATCCAAGATTTTTGAAAAACTTCTTAAAAGTCGCCTTGTAAAACATCTGTGCAGAAACAAAGCACTCAACATGAGACAATTTGGATATCAGACCAATGTAAGCACACAAGATGCAATTGACACGCTCATTCACGATGCAGTTACCCTAATGAATGAGAAAAAGAAAGTTGCTGGTTCCTTCTTGGACCTCAGATCTGCTTTTGATACACTCAATCAAGAATTGATTACACACAAATTAAAACATTATGGAGTAAGAGGCAAGGCTCTTCAAATCATATTTACAAAACCGAAGAATGTTCGTAGAAATAAAGAATTTGGAAAATAATGGCAACATAACAACAACAAGATCAATGATAAGAACTATCAAAGTAGGCGTACCGCAGGGGTCTATCCTAGGACCAATACTTTTTGTTATATTTATAAATGACCTAATTAATTACATGATAAGTAAAATCTCAGATCTTAAGTTAACAATTTTTGCTGATGACACTAATGCCATAATATCAGCAGACAATATATCAACGCTCAACAATAAACTCAAACTGACATTAAATTTATTCCATGATTGGTTTCACGCTAATAACCTAAAGATCAACACAAAAAAGACATGTGTTATATTGTTCCAGGCAAATGCCAATCAAGATGATATAGTAGAGAGTACCTTGCAAGGAGAAAATTTACAAGTGGTCAAAGTAGTACAATTCTTGGGAATATATATTGATAGCCTTCTAAATAGGAAGCAAGAATTGGACAGCATAGAAAACAAAATTAGTACAGCTTGATATGTTCTCAGAAGTCTGCGGGAAGAAGTCGGCATCAAACATTTAAAATTAGTTTACTTTGCCTTAGTGGAGTCCAAACTTCGGTATAGAATTCTGTTCTGGGGCAGGAGTTATGAATACAACATACACAACGCATTTGTCTCCCAGAAATGTGCAATAAGAACTATGGTACGTATTTCGCAACGGACATCGTGCAGAAAATATTTTAAGGAACTTAATATTCTAACAGTACCTAGCTTATACATATTGGTGTTACTAACACACTTAGCTAAGCACATAAAAGAATTTGAAAATGATGAGCAAAAGAAACAAAGACAAGCAACCAGACGGAAGGATCTGCCAACAGGAAATAAACCTGGACTAAATATTATGAAACAGAACCCACACTATCAATCGATTAAATTATTAACAATTTGCCATTAGAATTAAAAATCCTGTTATATAAATCAGAATTTAAAATTAAATATAAATCATTCTTATTACAAAAATGTTATTATTCAGTAGAAGAGTATTTGAAATAATGTATATTTGACGTAATTATCATTGTTATGTTATTTGACACAAGTAAATAGTATTGTAAGAACCTATAGATGTAAATTAGTATATAAGTATCAACATTTCAACACAATGTATTTTGTATGGAAATAAATAATCTTGAATCTAGAAGTATTATGATTTTAGATATTTTTTAAAATGCATCTAAACTTGTCATTGGATTGGATTTCAACCCTTTTTTAGGCGAACAATTAGCCGATAGGAACTTGGCCACCTTTTTAACAGGTATGTTTTTGGTGGGATTATTTTTACGTTGTGCTATGAAAGAGTTCCTAAAAATAGGCAGGTCCAAGAAAAAACTATATCTTTAAGATATAAAGGTTACAAAGTCACGTCCACCTTTGGACTGGTCCAAAGGTGGACGTGACTTTGTAACCTTTCGTCCGCCTTAGAAAGACCGACAGGAGTGACGTCACTTATGACGCATTAGTAGGTGTGATGTTAGAACATTTGTTCGGGTGCTATAAAAATGTTGCGTTTACAGGATTGGCCTCATAACAAAAGTAGCTTTAATTTAAGAAAATTCTATGGTAATATTATTTTTAAACTTTTTATTACTTCTTAAATTGACTTTTTCATACAACTAAAAACCAAAGTTAAAAACCAACAACTAAAAAATGAATCGATAGATAATATAATGGTTTTAAAGGCCCTTTTTGATACAGATACATTTATCAAAATCTACACATTATGAATCTTTTCTATTGTGTTGTATGTCTCCACTAGAACCCCTTCCTTTGTCGACACCACGCCACCGTCCTCCGTCTTCAGCTTCATTAATCTGCTTTGCCTAACCGACATAGCTCTTGCGAACACTTTGGAGCCTTTGTTTTGCTCGATCGTCTCATTAAAACATTTTGCATTAAGAACCCTCTTACCCTAGACTTTTTCTTACAAACATAGTCTAGCTTTTATTTTGAAACGGCTTGTCAGATATTGCCGAAATTATGTAATTTCAAAGAAATTGCATATAAGTAAGGCATATAACAAATTTTTACAGTCAAAATTTAAACTTAAGAGTTCTGTCTAGGGTAAGGGGACTCTCAAAGGAACGGATGTCGTGTCGCAAGGACTTTTGTATACGTCTGTTGAGCTGCCGATATGATTCAGCATCTTCGAAGGTCTGCGGCGGCTTTGATCGTCGCTCTACCATTAAGTCTAGGGTCTGAGCAGAGATTTTCTGAGGTTTTCGTTTGGGGCGGGACCCAAACACCTTTGATGCCACCGCTTGGACAGCTTTAACAAACTTGGTTTATTTTGTCCACTGTAACGCAATTCTGGAGGCCTTCGAAGCAATTTGATAGTTCAAGCTGGAAGCCTTCGGAGTTTTCGATCTGGACTTGCGACGGTCGGAGCGTCGATTTCATCAGCCGCGATCTTTCGACTTTGAGATCAATATTCACGATTCCTCTTAATTTTCGGTAACCGTTTCCGGTTTTGATCCGATTGATCACTGAGAGATCGTTGAATATTCGTCTCTTTGTCGTTAGGATGAAGTTAATTTGTTTCTTAACAGGAGGCTGCTTCGTCTTCGCTGGGCCTATCCAGGTCTAATTTTTTGGGGCGGCTTCTTGAAGAAAGAGTCCATCGCAAAGAGTCCCTCTTGCTCCAAAAAATATGCCAGCCTACGTCCCCTGTTATTTCGCACTCCGTATTCAAAGTTTCCCAGCCTAAACTCTCCATCGCCTCGCTTGCCCAGTTTTGCGTTGAAATCCCCCATAACAACCGTAAAATAGGTTTCAGAAGTATGTATGGCCCTACTGATGTCCTCATACTCTTCATCCACCTCTTCATCGGAGTGATCCTTAGTTGGCATATATACCTATATGACCTTCAGTGAGTATCTTTTAGATACTGTGAGTATCAGGTATATTACCCTGCTTGAAACACTCTCGATGGTTGTGACATTGTTAATGAGGGACTTGTGGACGAGAAACCAGACACCATGCTGGGAATTTTTTGTCTCCCTCCCGGTGTTAGAGCAGGTTATCAGACTCTAGGGCTCTCATGTCCTCGCCTCTCTTCGGACTTCAGACAACCCCACAATGACCCACCGTAACCTACTCATTTCTTCTTCCACCTCAGCTAGTTTCTCGTCAGTCCTCAATGTGCGGACGTTGTACGTTACCAGGGCCAGTTGTCGACGGGAGTGGTAGCCGGATCTATGCCGGAAATTCTTAGCGCCCGCTGCTCCGCCCCGTAACTATGACCGCTAACGGAGCCGGAGAAAATAAGATTCTAATTTAGCTGAATTAGCTAAATAAGTATGTCTGAGTTGCTATGAGCCTTTAGTTTTTCTTTTACTTCTTTATTTAATACCTAGTTAGTTAAGCTTCAGTACTTTTGTAAATAAAATATATTGGAGTCAGTGATCGTATCACACATCATTCTGGATGGTGAGCACAGAATATGTATTTTCTACTAGTTGAAAATTATCACAGCCGATTTATACCAACGAGCTACGAGTATGTACAAGGTCTACTCCTAATTTATTTTTCAATGGCTTTTCAAACCAATTGCTTTGTCAATAGACCTTGCCTTTATAGATTAGTTGTAAAAACCTCAATGTTTGGCTGGGTTACTTTGAGAATAATCACCAACATTACCACCACCAGAAACAAGCTTAGTATTCTACGTGCGAAAGGGGAAGTATGTTTTGCGAGACCTAAGTAGGCCTTTGCTCTTAGCGATCTGTTGTGGTGGGCGCGACCCGGAAATTGATGACGTTAGCTGCTGCTGCTGATGGTAGACGTGCGCGTCGCCTTACTAAATCCGACGGTTATTAGTGCTGAGGATACATCTCATCACTATGGGGGAGTGTAGGCGACGCACAAAGAAGGTCTACTTTTGTTATATTTTTATTAGGTTTTATGTTTATGCTGGCCACTAAGAACTTTTTATTTTCGCAAGCGCCCGAATCAAATATTTTTTCAGTGTGTTCCATTTTTACATTTATGTTGTATGTACATGTTTTATCGTCGTCTTGTTTGAAATAAATATTTCACAGTTCACAAAGTTTTTCCCACTTTTATTTGCGACACCAACACATGGCATATGTAATTTTTTTTAATTAATTATGTATAGTGTAATTCATTAGTATGTTAGATTACAGTTGGCAATGTTCTAATATTCAAATAAATTACATTATCATTATATCAGCCACAGGAAGTCTGCTTGAAGAGATTCTAAAATGATTCAAATTGATATTTGTAAAATAAACTTACCTATAAACTTCCAGAAAACCTAGCACTTTATTCAGATCATATCCTCCAAACACATACAGGGAGTCAGTATGGTTTACATAGACTGCAGAGTGAGCTGCTCTCCGTGTCATCCCACTTTCAGTCCGAGAAAGCCAGTGCCAACTGTTACCTTCTTTATCTTTACTTTTAAGAGAGCATGAGTCTCCTGAATAGCTAAAATATAAAATGAACAGATAAAAATATAAAGAAATACTGAACTTTAATAATCAGATTAACATTATTTATTTACTACAATAAATAATGTTCTGTAGAACAACATAGGTTACATTAAACTACATCATATTACAAGAGTCTGCAATATTATAGTTTAGTTATGTAAATAAACTATGTTATCTATTATTTATAAAATTTTTACTTATGTAAAAAAGATTCCAATTTTCCATGCTAATAATTATGAAAGAGTAAATTTTTTTATTTCAGTGGCAACGTGCCACAAGTGGTGTTTTATTTCTGTGCCTTGTGGAATATTTGTTTCTAAGTTTCTGAAAGGGATAATCTTTCAATTCAGTCCAAGCACACAGGTAGATTAACAGGAGTATAGCTATAAAAATAATGGGTAATGCAGCTTCTTGACAAATGTGCATGAACAGCAATATCTAGGCAAAAATTAGTACAAAAATATCAAAATTTTATTTCCTAGCTCAATCTACTCGCAAGGCTAATTTTACATTTGTGAGTCAGAGGAACCTATTATATAGATCAAGTCACAAAATAATCATCATCATCATCGTCACATATTCCCAGCTGCATCACTACAGAGCCCGGGTCCGCTACCTAACATAGATGATTTAACGAGGTTACTGGTTTTTACACAGAGCGACTACCATCTGACCTCCGCATCCCAAAGGGTAAAGGGTAGACCAAAACCAATCCTTGGATAGAGATTTGAGGGCCAATGCTAGATGGCATTCGGGACCCATAAGTATCTTTCGAAAACAGAATAATCTTTCTTTTCGGATAATCAGGTGATTCAAGCCTGCAATATCCTAACTAGACTGAAAACAAAAACAAACTTTTCACAAAGTATGCTTCCCAGTGGGATCCAACCCCTCGACCTTCACAAGGCTTTGACCACTGGACCACAGACTGTTTTATTGTATTTACATTACATACAAGACTTACCCTTTCTTGCAAATACACCTATCTCCTTTACAGTGGCCATTATTTGAGCATTCATTGGGACATAACTTCACACTGCAGTCAGGTCCACCCCATTTTCCCTCACAGAAACATTTGTTGGACACACACTCGCCCTGTCCAGTGCAGTTGTTGGGACAGTTATGGATAGCATATGTTGCTCGGAAGCCATCTAATACATAATTAGTATCACTATACAAAAGAATTAACATCTGAAACAATAACATTATTCATACCTATATATTCTTGACTAAGGTTTTATTTTTATTACAGCATAAACCAATTACTATACTTACATAACCACTAGAAGCTGTAACATTTTGCGGTTCAGTTTTACCACTGAAACTTCCAAGAAGCGGGGCATCAAAAGAATCACCATCATACACAAACACGTAATCATAGGAACATTCTGTGCCCATACGTATGAAACTCAATGTTATAAATTGACTTTTATTGGCAGCTTTGATGAGCCATTCACAGTGAGAATCCTAAAATTAAACAATCACCATCAGTCAATGGGAACTATTGCTTTTTGTATATCTACTTGTTAATGAAGTATGTGTGACTGACTTGCGTGTAGTTAGAGCTGCTGGGGCCATCGGTGATGACGCCGCTGGGCTCGGTAAACACTCTGCGAGTCTTGTCGCAGGGCGCCGTGGACGCGGCGCACAACACGGCTAGGCACGTCCAGCTGAGAACTACTAAACCTGCACCTTTCTCCCGAATGCGTGGGTAAAACATGCCTCTTCGGAGTTGTTGTAAAACATAAGTCAAACATCAAAGCCATATAATCGTGATTTCGCGACTAATATCACTAAAATGTAAAATAAACAACACTCATTTAAGTTATTAGATGACATTTACTTCAAGGCTAACCACTTAGATGAATAACGCTTCAATGACTGGTAAATGTTATGCATTGATTTCATAAAGATATTGCTCCTGATTGTTATCTGCTTCTTGGTTTTTATTTTAGTGTCTTGATATTACTTTCTAACGAGTTTTTCTTACAAACAAACAATTCACAGTTCCATCACAGTATTTTGACATTTGAAGATTGATTTTTTATTTTTAAATTTTATCAGGACTGATTAGCACTGATATTAAAATGCATAAGTTGTAGATGTCACTTTGTATGATTATTGCAAGAAAATCAATTGATTCAGGATTTCTGTTATGATAAAAGCATTATTATATTTAGATTACGCAAAATTGTTCCCATTTTTGTAACCTTAAAAAACCATGAATATATATTCAATACAATCTGACAGCGGCATTGCTTCTGTGCCTGTACCAGAGCAGACATTAAAAAAATCACATTTGCGCGCGAAAATTTTAAACTACGGTCTACGACGAATAGAATTTAGAGTATTTTCATGGAAATGAGAGAGAATAGTGCACCTATAATTATAACTAATGAGGGGCTGCTTGGGGGCTGCAAAAATATTGTTTTTTGGTATAAATGAACGAAATTTATAAAACCTATGTTAAAAAAAGAAGTCTAAGTAGGTGATTTTGTTCAGCTTGCAACTATATGGAACAAATACCTTATTCACGGAGCGAGCAAAGCCAGTTTCGACTGGCCGAAAATTATTTTGTCCGTTTGTCTGTCTGTTCACGCCTACAGGTCGCATTTCTTAACCGATTCTCATGAAATTTTGTGAGCAGGTTCGGTAATTATACAGAATTTTTTTGTGGAGCCAGTTTTTAGAAATTTTTAAAAATGGCAGAAATATAGGGGTTCGAATCTTAAAAACCCTCATATCACTGCTATGAAAAAAACATGTCATTAGAGTTAGACTTTTTTGTTATTCATTTTAAGACGCAACTTTTTTTTCTAAAAATCTTTTTTTATTACGATAAATTTGAACGTGTTTATAGTCGGCAGTTCGCCCAAAGTTGTTCAGCAATCGATTTTCTGTATATTTTGTATTAGTGCTTTCAGTATGATGTCGTAAATACCTACTGGGTAGTAACTGTGACGTCGGCGATACAGAGAAATAGTAGATTGTGCTACAAGGGGCTAAGGTAATATTTTGAAGGCGAAGGCGCTACTTTGAATCCAGAGCGAAACGAAAGAATCCACAGTTGAATCACGAGCGGAGCGAGTGATTCTACAGTGAAATCCTGAGAGTAGCGAAGGATTCATGTATATCGCCCGAGACAAAAATATTACCGTACCGGAGTAGCACACTCTACTTTTCATCTCCATCTATGAGCAAAACTAGCACATAAAAACAGAACATAAAGAACAGTGTAACACCTACAATACCTAACAGACTTCAACCGACAATTTAATACTAACCTTTGTTTGGTGTCGTTTTCATATGCAATAAATACTAAGTAATATTTTTTTCGAAGACCACCAACTTAAGATAAAATGTTCACTTATAACTTTGTTTGCGTGGTCCTTCATATTTTTCTATTTTTATACGTAAACTTGATAACTATTCACTATTGGCTTAAACTCACAAAAAGTATTCACATTTACATAAATAATTAAATTTCAATACAATTAACCTAAAAGTTCTGTAATTACTTGAATCAAAGGGAAAAATTGCGCTTTTTAATTACTTATACTTATTTCTTTTTCCGAAGCAAATAACATAAAAATTTTAACCTACATTCTTTCATGTTGAAGACGTAATGTATTCCAAATTTAAAAAATCAAGAAGTATGTGCCGATTATTTTTTATTTTAAAACAAAATTCTTATTTTTTGTTGCTGGACTGCCAACATTATTTTTGATTCTACATAAATTAAACTCGCGTTCTGTTTTCAAATTGGTTTTAATCCCTTGATATCTTCTTTTTCACATTTTAGTCCCGAGAGAATAACCAGTAACTTTAGCTCCAATTGTTTTGGGATGTAAACATCGTTTTTTGAGTAGATGAGATGAAAAAATGTTTTTTATATAAACATACCATGTGCGGTATCAAATGAAAGGGTTTTATGAGTAGATAACACAGTAATAAACTTCACTCCCATATTGGTCAAACCTACAGACTATATGTAGCAAAAAGTTAAATATAAATTGAAATGAAATAAGTTGCTCGCGACGTCTACAGCTGTTCGCACAGAACCACTAGTCTATTATTCTTACTTATTAAATGCTATTTGTTATAGGGAGGTACCTATACAATATGTATCAACTTTTTGAAACTCGAAAAAAAAAGCGACGTTTTCATACAAAAGTGTTCGGCAATTCCGGAAATTTGTATGAAAATGTCGAATTTTTCTTCGAGTTTCAAGCATTGGTCGCATAGGAAAAGTTGTTCATATTGACGGTCTGGGTTGCTCCTACAAGGATTAGACAGGGCTTTTATTACATTGTATATAAATATGTACTATTGAACGAGCGAGCGAAGTTCTCCGAGTCTACTTGAACAATCCGGCGTTTGTATGTATGTTCGACGATAGCTGAAATAGTTATCATCGGAGCTTCATTATTTAGGCGTGTATTTTTTAATGTAAAAACATATAAACTTGATAAGAGACCTACCTACCTCTATGTATTTATTGCAAGCTTTACGTAAGTACACATTACAGGTAGGTGGAAGAGCTACTGCTACGCTACGACGTAACGTAACCATAGCAATAGTAGGGATGTGGATTGGTTTAAAAATCAATTATTTTCTACTGATGAGAAAATAAAGACACAAAATAATATCATATTAATCGCACTCTTTCTGAACGTTATTTATGATTTATTATTGCAAATAAAAAAACTGATATTAAGAGCGCTATTTCACTTCAAGAAACTATGACGTTACATCGTATCACACGGTATTTTTCATACAAATATGCAAACATGTAGATACGTCAGCGCCGACAGCAGAGAATGCTGTGTACTCTTTTCTCTATACTTAATAACCCTTTTTCTCCCCAATATGTATATGAAAGCCAAATTTTACTTTCAGTCTGAAAGCCATGACGGTGAGCTTCGCTCCAGTTATACTCTTAAACTTCACTTCCGTTATTTCGGTCTGAATTGATGGCTAACTCTTTCACTCTTCAAGTTACACGACTCTGGAATGTCTTACCTGAAGACATCAAAAGTATCTCAAACAGATTTCTGTTTAAGAAAAAAGTTCACACGCACGTTTCTGTTAATTTGTTACAACAGAACTAGTCATTATATCAAAACCTACAGGTTGACTGGTAGAAAATGCATTAGCATTAAGTTCACCTTTTGTACCTTTGTGGTCAATAAAGATTTTAATAAATACAAATCCTTTGTTTTGACGAAGTGTCTGTTTGACTTGTTGGAAACTAGTATTGATTTTTTTAACCAAATTAACAACTCTCATGTTAGGTACCTGCTTACTTATCTTCTAATGTACCTATGAAAGGTATTTTAGAAGTAAGTAAGAACTAGGTAGAGTAATTATCGACTTCTATAGGTAGATACAGAAGTCGATCAAATAATTGAGCGTCAACCTGGCTAAGGCGTACTTGGCAAATCTTATAACTAACAAATATCTACTTAGATACCTGATACAAATATTGATTACTATTTACCAATTTTGTTACCTATGTCGATTATAATATATTAAGTAGGTAAATTTTAATTAACTGGATATGTATTCTTATTTTACACCCGGGCTCTGTCTATTCCTGTACGGCTAAAGACGTGTTTGTTTGAATATACATTGAGCAAGAATATCTAACCAGCTGCTTACTTAATTAATTTAAGAGCAAGAGATAATGAAGTGAAAAGTTTCCAATTTGGAACAAAAGGCACTTGGTACTTTGGTAGGCAGGAGTCGGGAGATGCGTATCGATCGCGCGCGGTGCTGACGCGGCAGCTCGCACTCCAGCCTCCAGTAGCCGTGATGTGCTTCGTGTAACTACAAACCCAGGACTTTGGAAAAAATAAACAAGGTCAAACCGAATAAGTTTAAACAATTTGAAAGCAGAGAAACTAAAGCTTCTCTATAGGTGATACAGATTTTATGCTAGGTATACCTAGTTCATAGAAACTGGACCAGCTGAATCTATGTCGATACCCATTCAAGTACTTATATTTAGTTAAGTTACTAGCTTTAGTTTAACTAGCTAGGCGACTATATAATAATAAAAAAGTGTTTTAAATTTGCCTCGTCAGTCGTCTCTCCCTAAATACCGAGTTCCATCAAAATCGTTGGAGCCGTTTTCGAGATCTTCATTATAGATACCTATAATACAAGTATGTACAAGAATTTCTCGTTTAAAGTATAGGATAATTATAGTTTTATAATAATTTTTATAATTTAGTATGTCTGTTTGTATAAATAAAGTTTATGTCCCTATTGTAAATAAAATATACACAGAGTCATTTGTACTTACCACCATCAAATTTTTGGAACGAAGTCCCTTTACGGACTTGGCGGATGGAAGCTAGGCATATCTAAATACATATAATTTGCTCGATCACGTCAATCGTGACGAAAAAAAGTTGCACTTTTTTTTCGTCTCGATTTTTTTCAAACTTCGTTCCAACACAATTTTCCATGAAACTCACGCTAATACTTAGGTACATCCTTATATTATTTCCTATTTAAGAGCAAATTTTATGTATTTAGTCACGACAGGTGAGGGTGAGTTTTGTAGGTGAATATTGTTTTTAGAAAACGCTACTCGACCCGCTAGACGCACATATATTGGCCTCTTTGTCAAAGTACCTATGCACATTAATAATAGATAGGTAATATAATCAAAAGAGGGTATATATGATTATTTAGTAAATACCTAAGTATTTGTTTTGTGGTTCCTAAATTCTAATTTTGATATTGTGTAAAATAGAAACTCCTTGTTATCAATGCTTAAAGCAAGGATTTCCGGTGAAATGAAGTCTTCACTCTTAACATTAAATGGCCCATCTGAACATCACTTCATTATGCCGGCGTGTACCATATTTTATTTATGAAGGTAGAAATTAATAAATCATTAACGCGCACGTGAGAGAAGAGCTGTTGAAGTTTTTTCATCCGGAATGAAGTGATAACAGCTAATGACATGCTCTAACTGCCAACTCATCCGCTAAGCCATCGGGGATTAATTATCATTAGGTAGGTAGGTATATAAGATTCGGGTATTTTCCTGGGTCAGAAATAAATAATTTGGTGCTGTGAAGAAAATAAAACGTTACTTGTCATGATCATTTCCATTTTCAATGTGATTTTTAACCGACTTCCAACTAAGAGGAGGTTATCAATTCGTCGTTTTTTGTGTATGTTCACCGATTATTCAAAGAAACTTGGACCGATTTAGAAAATTATTTTTTTGTTTGAAACCACCTAACGTATGCCCACTTGTTAGATGGTCCCACAGAAATTTTATCAAAATCGGTTGTGTAGGTGTTAGGGGGTGAAGTCGGTTTATAGTTTTAAAAAATCTAGATTTCTTATTGCTGATTCATAACTAAAAACCGACTTCATCCCCAAAATTTCAATGGGACCACTTGACAAGGATGCCCTTTCGAACAAAAAAATAATTTTCCAAATCGGTTTAGGTGTCTTTGAGTAATCGGTGAACATTCATTAAAAAAAACACATAAAACACACAGAAGAATTGACAATCTCTTCCTTTTTTGAAGTCGGTTAAAAAACTGATACTAAGAGTGCAATTTGATTCTTAGAAATCCGCTAGGTGACAACATCTCAAATCAGACACTTTTTTCTAAACGTCAAAACCAATATTTTGTATGAGATTTGTATAAATACAATAGCGTGACGTCATGCTTTTTTTGGAGTCAAATAGCGCTCTTAATATCAGTTGTTCAGCATTAATAAATCTAAAATCATGTTGAAAATGAATATAATCAATGCCAAGTGACACTATTTTGTAACGTTTTATTTCATGAACTGTACCGAATAATATATTTTTGACCCAGTTATCTGCCCAATTATAACGTCTAATCTATATTTCATACAAATCCCCATTGCAATATATATGATTGCTACAAATCCCATTAGAAAATATTTGTTTTGACGTTAGAAAAACGTATCTGATTTGATATGTTGAAAAGTCGCGAAGAGAACCGCATAGCTGAGAAGAATGGTGACTCCCGCTCCAATACGTTTTTGGTGCAAAGGATGGCTATTGCAATACAGTGCGCCAATGCCGCTAGTGTAGTAGGCATCTTTGCGCCAGAGGGATTTGAATGTTGACTTTGTTGTAAAACAATTAAGAATGTAATAATAATTGATAATTTATTTCTTAAATTATAATAACACTTATAGATTCTATAGGTATACTAGGTATTAGTTCTTCATCTTTTTATAACCCTTCAGGATTTTTTTCTAAAGTCACATCTATTAACCCGACCAATAGGGAATATAATATTCAAAAGTAAAGTGTGACAGAACTAACAGTGAAAACAGAATAGAAATTGGTACGAAATATAACGATTTTACTATGTATTAGTTATCTGGGTCTTTTTGTGTAAGTATGTAGGTATAGGTAGTATGTATCATCTGTACAAAGATTTTATATTTGAAGGTAAGTATTCAGCAGAAATAAGTTGTAGAGCACTTCAGGTATACATTGCCAGTTTTTTGTCTCAAGCAATATGAATGCGAATTTATTACGTAACTAGGCGTAGGTACTTATTTCTTGACTTTATTTTAGGGCTAAGATGCCCTATTGACTTACCTTGAGTTGCTTTGTACTTATATTTTGATTGCATATACCTATTCGTAAAGAAAAAAAAATCAAGAGCTTGATAATTTACCAAAAATAGAAAAATATCCAAATATTTCGGTTTGATTTTAGAAACATTGCCTAACTTACTCGTAACGGCCAGAGCAGACGGGGTGCAAGTTGCGCCGCGTAACAGCTAGAGATGGACGGTGGATAAATACCTACTCAATCTACCCATTTGAGTATTTACTCAGTAGATTGAGTAAATATCCAATACATTTTTAGACAAGAATTGCTTACAATTGCAATTCTTGTCTAAAAATGTATTCAATATTCTAAAAATGTAGGTAGACGTCAAATTTGACGCTAAAGTAATATATATGAAAATAAAAAACTAATCATACATTGAAATTAGGCTTCTTTGACTTATTATAATTTTTTTGCTGGGAGGTGTAAAAAGACGTAATTATGTATATGTAGAAATAAGTAAACAGACATCAAATGCGATGTCAATATATAAGCACGCTCTATTTACTTTATTTATTTAATCTACTGAGTAAATACTCAAATGGGTAGATTGAGTATTTATCCATGGCCCAACTAGCGTTAAGTTACGCGACGTAACTTGCGCCCCGTCTGTTCCGGCACAACCAAACATAATATGTAGGTAGATATAGGGTTCCAAAAGTACGTATGCTGACTGTATTCAGTTGTAAATAAATTTACAGTAATCAGTCAGCGTAAACCTTTCTAAAAATAACTTCCTAAAACAGACATCCGGTATCGCAAAACATAAATTGCAAATTAGTAGGTGCCAAAAGTATCATTGTTTTCACACTGCGGCGTAAAGTCTGTCCTCGATAACTTCCAGCGCACGTGACGGTCCATTCTAAGCGCGCGTTTACCATGTAAATGAACTGACCGCCGCCGTCCATTTTTTTTACACCAACAAATATTGCCTCGCTTGTTTACACTCCTGCCCTGTTTTTATTCACTCATATGTTCGCTGTTTTCTTTTATCAGCATTAATATTCATATTTTATTGCTCGGTACGATTGCGGCTCGCGGGAGGTAGAAATCGATATAAAGCAGTGTGATCGTTATTTTTGACAACTTATTGATGTCTTCTTGTCTAGACTAGATTAGTCTTAAAATTGAATGAATGACAGTGCCGCAACGTGCATTTCATACAAACCATAGAATTGGTCTAACCTATCCGCCCTAATATAATGTCGGATACTTATTGCGAGAAATATATTTTGTTCGATATGGAGCCGTTCTTGTAATTTAGGTAAGATTAATGACTACCCTGTAAAAATACCCCGTGTGCACGTACTTGATGAATAAAGACTACTAATGAGACGCTTATTTCAGAAATGTAAGTAAAGAATCAGATAAGTAAGTACTTAGTTATTTCCAATGAACGGCTGTCTGATGACCAAATCCTTGCTGCAATCAGACCATGTAGCACCATCTCCTGCCCTTTGTGCCCCACACGTATCAAGCTTGAATTATACTTACATCGTATCAGAAGCCTGTAAAAGTGGCGACATGTGTACTTACTGGAATGACAGAATTGTAAATTTGAGTCAATGACACGTTAAGAAGAAGATTATCATACAACTGTAGTTATACAAATGGCGCAATAGTGACCCAGTGCAAAACCCAAGAAAAGCACAGAAGTTATTTCTAATGTAAATAATGATTGATGTTGGTGGCGTCACAAACAGCGATTGCTCTTAGGCACACCCTGAAGCTCCCCAGGGACGGCTCTCGTCCACTGCGGCTGCCGCTCCGACATCATCATACAAATGGCACATTAGTGACCCAGTGCTAAAACCAAGGAAAGTACAGAAGGATAGACCGCGTTCATAGTGCCTGATTCTTCAAAATTTTCTAATAAATAAGTTAATTCCTACTACTTCCTTAAGGCCATGGAAGAAATCTTTATCGCAAACTGTGTTTAGTCTCTACCGTCCACATAGGTATTATACGGACAGTAGATACTATACCTTTACGTGTATATATAAGTATGCCTTTACTTGTATAGACCCGGCCGTAGTGTCCAAGCCACCGGACGCCCCTTATCTGTCCTTTTAACAATATATGTACCGCATCGTTGAAAGCGTCACATCTGTGTGGAACTTTACTTGTGGAAATGTACATCCCAGCCTAGGCTCGTAGCCGTCCGAGCCACCGGACGCACCTTATCTGCCTCTCAACTATATTTGTTCGGTAGCGGATTATCAGAGATTTACCACCGTCACCGACAGTTAACGAGCGATTAACCGTCCTCTGCAAAGAGAAGTTTAATTTAATGATAATGCGTGACGGCCTCGAACTTTGTAGCTTTTGTTTGTTTTGTGTTAGCCTTGTTTTGCTCAAAAAGGTAAAAGAGTGTCAAAATCAATTTGTTCTACCTTATCAATATATCAATATACATATAATAAAACAGTAGGAACCGCGTGTCTGTACATTTGATAAAATTAACAAAAAATGGGTGTGGGCGATGAAAAAGAGTAACAGAACACAAAAAAGATTTTTTTAATTTTTTTGTCTGTCTGTCTGTCCTTATGTACTCGCTAATCTTTAAAACTCCTGAACAGATTTTTACGCGGTTTTACTAAACTTTTACACTAAAAGATTAAGCTCATCCCTGTGCAACATATAGACTTTGTTTCATTGAAATCAGATGTCAGATAAAAAAGTTATCATTATTTAAATTTTAAAGATAATTTTTCTATGGGCGATTTTATAGTTACATAAAATAGCAACAGATGGAACCTCAAAAAATTTTAAAACGCGCTATGGTGGTGAGCAAAGAGAAATATTTCATAAAGTCGTATAAGTGTGAATAATAGTGAGGGAAAACTGTTTTTCCTAGATGTAGCACTGGCATCAAGAGACAGAATAAAATTGCTCTGGCAGACGTAGTATTTGAATTCTCTTTGGCAGTAGCTTCGTCAGGAATTGCGGCCACATTACTTCCTGGCGGTAAAACGGCTCACACAATGTTTAAACTCCCAATCGATTTAGACAACATTGAAAAACCTACGTTCTGTAATAAAAAACTGTGATAAAGCTAAAGTGTTTGAGGGTTGCTGTCTAATCGTTTGGGATGAATGCACAATGGCAAACAAAAAAGCCGTTAGGCCGTAGACAGAACACTACGGGATATTCGCCGTGATGAAAGGCCAATGGGAAACATTCCATTACTTTTCTCTGGAGATTTTCGGCAAACCCTACCCGTCAAAACTCGAGGAACTAGAGCCGACGAGATCAATGCTTCGCTGAAGCGTTTTTATCTTTGGCTCCAAATACAAAAGCTAAGCTTGACCATTAACATGCGAGCACAGCTCGGTGGCCATTCACATGCCCAAGAATTTTCAGATATTTTACTAAAAATTGGAAACGGCAACCTTCCTGAATGAAATGGTCAAGTGACTCTTCCAGAGTAGCTAGGAAGAATAGTATGGTAGGTTTTCGGAGACGTTTCGAGAAGACCACATTAAAAAAAAAATTGGTTATTTGAACGCGCTGTACTCACTCCCAGAAATAACCTAGCAACTGCAATAAAAGAAAAACATTTGGCTCAAATTGTTGGTGATGAAGTGGTATACACATATTTTAACACTGTTTTTAATCAAGATGATGTCACAAACTATCCAGTTGAGTTTTTAAATTCACTTACTGCCAACTGTGTTCCTGCACACAAAATCACGCTCAAAGTTGGTGTTCCGATAATGCTTCTGAGAAATCTTAGTCCACCTAAATTTTGCAATGGAACCCGACTTAGAGTAACTTCTCTACAAAGAAACTTAATCAAAGCTGAGATTCTGACTGGGTGTGGTGCAGGCGAAACTATGTACATACCACGAATACCAATAATACCCAACAATTTCCCATTCCAATTCAAACGGACACAGTCTCAGGGGCAGGCGCTAAAGGCTGTTGGAGTGGATCTTAGGTCGAATTGTTTTTCACACGGACAGCTATACGTGGCTTGCTCGCGGGTTAGTAATGCTGATAACCTGTTCACATTAGCCCCAGAAGGAAAAACTGTTAATGTGGTTAATAAAGATATTT
Source organism: Acrobasis suavella (assembly GCA_943193695.1). Taxonomy (NCBI): domain Eukaryota; kingdom Metazoa; phylum Arthropoda; class Insecta; order Lepidoptera; family Pyralidae; genus Acrobasis; species Acrobasis suavella. The sequence goes on from OW971929.1 coordinate 15,466,280, forward strand.
TATAATTTTCTAGCGGCTATTTGTGACTTCGTCTGCGTACCTATCTATTTAAACACAAAGGTTATGATTACTATTGTAAGGGTTTATTATAATCCATTCATAAGTTGTTGTATGAATAAGTAACTGATATCCATACATCTATAGATCCTTATAAACTTTAACATTTGCAATATTAAAAGTATACCGTATCACAATAAAAAATAGAACTGTAAATATACAGACTAATCTGCCATTTTTTTTAAATTTGTCATGTCATGAACAAGAGTGTGTAAGAAAACTGAATTTCACACGGGCGAAGTCGCGGGCACCAGCTACAGATAAAAAAGTATGTATTCGTGAGCAAGATATGTTAAGAGTTACAGAACAATCAAAATGATTTTTAAGTTTTTTGTTCGTATGTCAGTGTCCGTATGCACACTGTACATCCAAGTGTCCGAAACTGCTAAACGGATTTTCACGCGGACGAAGTCGCGGGCACAGCTAGTTATATAAGTAGGTACCTTATATCTTAACTGAACTGAACAAAGTTTCAGTCATTGATTATTCCAAATGTCGTAATTAGAGACTCAGTAAAAGTAAGTCAAAACTTCGTAGGTAGGCAAAGGAATACTTCAGCTTGTGCTACCTCGGACCGCAGGGTCCCTAAGCCACAGAATAAGTACTAGTACTCACGTACCTATGCGTAATATGGCATTTCCAGACCAGACCAGGTAACGTAAATAATAACAAACTGAAAAGTATTCTTTTTAGTATTTCATTCTCAAGTAGGTAAGTATTTATACTTTTGATACGTCTTTAAAAAATCAACTGTCGAAATTCAGAATGACACTCCTCGTGGTGGACAGCTGTATTACTTTTTAAATTATTTGAAATACAATTTATAGCACCCAGTCACATTACCTACGACCCTAAAGAATGGCATTGTAGTTTAGTGTGGGATGGGCAGTAGGTCTGAAATAAACAGAGCCGGTCTCGGGCGCGATAACGCCGTGCGATAAATCAGCAACTGTCGATGCGGGGCCGCCCCACTGCAGTTCGCGGCTTGATTTGTCGCGTCCATCGTATACGAATGTACTACTAGTGCCGCTACCAAAAACAAATTGTAATACTTACTCATATCGAGTAAAACTACTTAGTTCTTTTTTTATTTACCCATTTGTATAAGAATGAATGTCAGACGAATGTATATACTGGTGTCCGATGCCGGCCCAGAACTTTTTTTTTCAAAACGAGTATATCAGCATATTACCTACAATTGTATCTACCTATAGCATGTTAACTGTAATTTATAAAAACAAAAACTTTGTGGCAATTCTAAAAAATTGAAACCATCGACTTTTTAGCAAGACATTGTCATGTCTTGCTAAAAAGTCGATGGTTTCAATTTTTCTTTTCATTTTTATTTCTATTTAAGCGACGTAATTTAATTTCCCTAACTTCAGGTTTTATTGAAGAATTGATGCTTAATCGCCAAAAGCATTGCATGAAAGTAGGGTAAAGTTCAATTCAATTTAATTCAATTCAAATAATTTATTGCATTTCATAATGTACAACAGTTCTAACTACTAAAAGTCACTGTCTTCTATAATAGGTACACTATGAACCCTTTCGGGTATCGCAAAACAAAAAGTGGAACGGCAAGCGACATTTATAACATGCATTTTAAACATTATAACTTATAAATATAAATGTTTACAAAATATTATTTAATAGTATATGTATATACATATACTATTAAATAATATTTTGATATTATAAAATTGAGAGCTGTTAAGCATATTTTAGTACTGGATTCGTATTTTACATACTGAGTAAGGTAATAAACAGCTTTTAGTTTCATTGCAAAGTATATAGGATCGGCCAAAGTTAATTTGGCCGATCCTATATACCTACCTTCCTAAAGTTAAAACAAGGATAGGATAGAATATATTTGAGTGCTAAAGTGCAAATATTTATATCAAAACATAGTATAAAAACAAGGTCGCTTCCCGCCGGTATATAATATGTATATACAACTTGGAAGGGACAAACTCGTAATAAATCAAACCTCGGTCTATGCTACATTACTATAGTATAATGAATTAGAATAACAGTAGAAAAAAAAAATATAAAAATCGGCATTTCCATACAAAAGTGTTCACCCGCCCGGGCAGTTTATATGGGTATCTACTGAATTTATTTTTTGCTTGTCCAAAAAAATGTTTTGACGTCCACTTTATGTTTTCGATATTTACTCGGTCCCCTCACTAAGTCATTGACAAAAGTCAACCCATAAAGCGTTCAGTGAAGTCGTCCCCAAGCGGTCAAGAATATCTTAACTATTATTGTAGTCTGCTTGCATAATCACTTGTCGTTTCAGGACATAAATACCAGACAAATTGGCCCGATGTTTTTGTTTTTGGAATCCATGACAATGCGGCGTTTGAGTATTATCTACGCTTATGTTTTTTTCATTGTTTTTCTATAAATATTGCTATAATTACACAAGGAAACAAAAATGAATAAATTTTATGTTGCATGAAATCAAATGTGTATTTCCAATAGACTTATGTATGATGTTTATCAACCTAGTTAGTTGTATTTTCTTCTGTTTTAATTTGAAATAAATATATAGGGACAAATTGCACTAATAAGCTAGCCTCAAAGTAAGTTCGAAACTTGTGTTATGGGATTCTAACTCAACGATACTATATTTTACAACAAATACATATATAGATAAACACACAAGACCCAGGACAATTTGAAATAGGCCATTTTCCAACTTGCGCTGACCTGGGATCAAACCCGGAACCTCTGGGAATCTCTGAAATTCAATTATTTTGTATATTTTGAGTGCTATTTATTAAAAAAAAAATGTAAAGTCTCAGTTATAGATTGCAAAATTAAGTTACACGTGTGTCTTCAAAACAAAATTTGATTCATGTTCGTACCTTTTTTTTCAAATATATGTTAAGTTGAAATTAATGTGCCATTTTCAAAACAAAAATTAAAATGCAAATACTGTATGGGGAAATTCAGTCTTTAGCAAAATATTTTATATCTCCGTACTGGCAATAAATTTACTTATGATTGAAACGCTATAGCCAAGAGCAAGACTTTTCCTATAACACCCGCGTATTATATATTAAAACGAAAATAATTATATTTTTTTTAACATTGATGTAACCATTGTTTAAAAATTTGCAGTTTTGTACATCAGATATTATAAAATTGAGAGCTGTTAAGCATATTTTAGTACTGGATTCGTATTTTACATACTGAGTAAGGTAATAAACAGCTTTTAGTTTCATTGCGACAAAAACCTTGTTGTCCTGTGTTATTTAATATAAGTGCCTATATTTTTGTGAATACGAGCTAATAATTTTGAAACGTTGATAAGTATTTTTAGGAATAGTATTCCAAAAACTTATCTCCAAATGACACATAGGTTCAGGTTAATTTGTGTCAACAGGACATTGATGAGACCACTGACCCTTACACTACGTGGTTAACTCTGACCTAATTTTAGATTAATACGCTTAAGCGGAAACCTCACTAAGCGGGCTCAAATGGCAGCCGGAAGGCGCTTAACACCGGCGTCCGACCGTCGCAGTAATGCAAACACAAACGAGCTAATACTTGTTTGTTTAACTTTCTTGATTCTTCTCTATTACGCTAGTTTAGCGAATAAATAGATTTATAGTTTCCGCCCCGTTCATTACTCGTATTGAGTCGGAAGCAGGCGGTGGCGTCCGAGCGCGTGGCATAAATCTGAATGAAACGTAGTAAATAGCCCGGGCCCGAAAACTTTCCCGACTCTGGCGAAAGTTCCACAACTACTTTTTGATTTGAAGATATTGTGAATAATAACGAGCCAAATCGGAAATGACTTTTTGTTACTATATCTACATACATACTACATACATATAGATGCTTCATTAGTTAATTTTTCAGAAGTGCCTAATTCAAGAAATACTTTCAAGTAAGTACTTATATACATATAAGTATCCGAAAATAGTTTCATCTATTACTTAATATAAAATCAGCTTACCCATATTAACTAATGCCGGAATTCCTAAATTATTTTTATTTTCATATGCGTGCACAGTTAAGAAAAACAAGGGCGCCATAACTCTCGTGCCGGTTGATCAGATACCGGCGTAATGGCAGTAATGGATCCTGGTCAGCGGCCCGCATGCAAATAAATCTGCGGCCCGATGCAATGATGTGTGGAAAATGGGACTCACCCCTTGCCCACTGCGCCCTGAAGCCTGCCCTGGCAGTCATATCAATAAAATAAACTAGGCATTTGCCAAACACAATTTGAAAAGATAGGGGTAAGTAATAAGTGTAATAACTAAATCACATTTGTCGAATTTGTAATCCACTTATGATTTTTCATGATGAACTTCCTTCTAGCATCTACAAAAACGTGCTCTCGCAAACAATTTGAACAATTAAGTATCTCATATAAAAACACCGGCCAAGTGCGAGTCGGACTCGCGCATGAAGGGTTCCGTACCATAATCTATAAAAAAAACACGTTTGTTGTATGGGAGCCATCCTTAAATGTTTTTAGTATTTGTTGTTATAGCGGCAACAGAATACACCATCCGTGAAAATTTCAACTGTCTAGCTGTCACGGTTCATGAGATACAGTCTGGTGTCAGATAGACGGACAGACAGGTCCCGTTTTTACCCTTTGGGTACGGAACCCCAAAAATGTAACTAACTTTCTCGAAAGCTCTAATTTGAGATTAACAGCATCCGATAAATATTTAATTTCATTACAAAATGTATCACATATTTTTCCAGGTTATTTCCGTCCTTATTATACTTGTACTATAAAACATTGATTTTCTAACTTTAAAATGACAATGGTATGAATTTGTTGCTTATGCTCGCCACAGCATATAAATATACGCCATTATAAAAATCGGTTTTTAAATCACAAAATTATATCCTTTAGCGTTACTTTTGTAATTGAGTCGAGGGGAGTCGTTAGTTGGGATCGGCGTCCGAAGTGACAGACCCTGGACAAACTTTACCTGCTGCTGTTTTATCCGGGAAGTGGGTAGCGATAAAAGTCAGAGCAAATGGCAGTCAATAAAATAAATAGCTAAAGCTGGGTGTTCTGTAAATAAGTCGGTGCCCGGGGCGACGATCGCCTTTTTTATTGGCGCCTCGATTGCTCTCGAAACAACGACGTGAGGCGAGCGGGGGCGGCGGGAGCGGCGCATATTGCATCTCTTCGCTGACTCGTCAGATTATACTCTGAGATTAGAAATGGAATTCCCCGTTGGTGGCGGCATTGTCTGCTGCGACACACTTGAAACGTACTTTATAATGTCTAGCATGGTGTAGCATACATCAAACCAGACATTTTTAGCAGTAGCATCAAAATATTTACATTATTTACCTCAACAAAGAATTACGTATATCGCAGTTAGATACGTAGCAGCTGTAAATTTGTGTGATTTTTCCCTTTTGTAAAGTACCTCGCAAAGCATAGGCAGACCTTTTATTGATACAAGAACATTGCATAATAAAGAGTCCTATGCTGTCCACCTTAGATTAAATTACCTGGAAACAAACCCATGTAACTTATGTTTGCTTGCCTACTTTACTTTTCTAGATGTTCATCCAAAATAGTCAAATGTTTTTCCTTGTCTCTTTGATAATAACTCCAATAAATATCGAGTGTGTTAGTCCAAAGACATCACAATAAAGTATTCCGCGCGTATCGCGGGCGTCTCCGAGAGAGATGTATTAATTTGTAAGAATTTGTCGTGGACCCTCGCCCTCCGGCACCGCTGCATTCCAATCACGCACAACAAGCTCAGTAATTGCACGTAATAATTTCTTTAAATAGCTTCACTAGTTTGTGGACAGCGGATGTTCAGGGAGAAACTGACCACTGAATTCATTAACGCTTTATAGAATTGACGTTATATAGAGAAACTGAATGAATATCTGACACCGTTAATTTAGTGATATACAGTACTTAGCTAAAGTTTGGTAAAAGTTTCAAATGAAATGTAATTGAAATGACATTATAATTTCTACTGCACTGCAAATAAATTAAAATTTAAAACTATTGCTTAACACAGGTAGCAGATGTTTGCGTTGAAAGCCAACCACGTATAAATCTGATTAACAATTTCTTCTCTATTTTTCGGATTACGAATTTGAAAGACGTTTCTTGGGAAAAGTTTTAAGTAACATGAACCTATTAATCTGTGGGCAGTATCATGGATTCATTTGTATCTACCTACTTATTACACAATCAAACAAGTAAGGGTAGGAAAAATGAAAACATTTTATGATTTCAAAAACTTTGATACGTAATACAAAGTTCTGAAATCATAAAATGTTTAATGTTACTCAAATCAAAGTTTTAAGTAACATGAATTACCTATTAATCTGTGAGCAGTATCACGGATTGTTTGGACGGATCATTTGTACCTACCTACTTATTATCTAATCAAACAAGTAAGGGTAGGAAAAAAGAAAACATCTTATGATTTCAGAACTTTGATGTCTAGTACAAAAATATTGAAATAAAAAGACATGAAATAATTAAAATATTATGTATTCATTGTTACTTAGCGTTATATTGTTTCCTGGCTGTATAGACAAACCGTGATAAGAGACTTACAAGTCGTCATTAGCATAATTCCCAGCGCGGGCGCACAGCAGATAGCGGTAAGGTGCTTAGGTAAATTAAGTGTGCTACGGCGTAGCGGCATCGTAGTGCGCTCGTAGCCCGTAGCACTTCGTAGGCCGCCCGCCTTATCATCTTTATTGACGGCTCAATAGCTTACAATTTACATTTCATATTTTTTATTTATTTTATTGCGTTTATCAATAAGACACAAAATATAGGTTTTAGAAATAAATAAATAAAAAAAATTAAGGGACAAATTACACTGATTGAGCTAGCCCCAATTTAAGTTCGAGACTTGTGTTATGGGATACTAACTCAACGATACTATAATTTATAACAAATACATATATAGATAAACATCCAAGACCCAGGACAATTTGAAAAAAGGCCATTTTCCAACTTGCCCTGGCCGGGGATCGAACCCAGGACCTCTGGGTGGCGAACTAGCATGGTGACCACTACGCCACGGAGGTCGTCAAATGACGAACCTGTTAAGTCAAAGTAGTATTTAAAAAAATATTTATAGTGAAATCTTTTACGATGTAAATTATTTCTACAAACTCGAAAATTTTGAATAAATTAGCACCATGAATCAAATGCAAATGTTTTGCGGTCTGTTTTATAATTAAACTGTTTGTGCAAGAGTGTAGAATGCATCAAAATAAAATAAAAATAAAGACTTGCTATTATAGGCTGTAGGCGTGTGCATCGCCAATAGCCGTGATTGGATTAGGTTCGTCCTGGCTGACGAGCCCCGCGGGACACCAGCCCTCGGCGACATTGCTTGACACCGGCTAATACTGCCAATACAAATAAAACGTATAGCCAGTTCGAAGGACCTCGTAAAACTGTTTTTTATCTCTCGCCTTTTATTAGTATTGTCCAAGTGCATTATCCTCGAAATTGTAATTTTGTCGCAAAGATATAAAAAGTTTGTTATTGCTATATTTTTTCATTGGTCAATAATCAACGGCCAATGAACACACATACTAAACCACGTATATACACCGCACATACTATACGGAACTGAAGACAAGCATAAGTACTTATTTTTCGCGATGGAAATCTATAATAATCCAAGACTTCTAGACTTTAAGGTTATTGACCGAGCGAGCGAAGCGTCTCAGTTTCTATTGGCCGAAAATTCTTTTATACATCTGTCTGTTTGATCTCGCCTACAGGTCGCATTTCTGAACCGATTCTCATGAAATTTTGTGAGCAGGTTCGGTAATTATATAGATTTTTTTGTCGAACCAATTTTATCGAAATTTTCTAAATATGGCCGAAATATGGGGGTTTAAAACTTAAAAAAGCTCATATCTCAGCTATTTAAAAAAAATATGTCATTAGACTTTTTTGTTACTTTTATTAAGACGCAACTTTTTTGTCTGAACAACTTTTTTATACGATAAACTCGAACTTGTTTATAGTCGGCAATTCGCCGAAAAGTTGTCTAGAAATCAATTTTCTATATATTTTGCATTAGTGCATTCAGTATGACGTCGTAAATAAAAATTTATGGAATGACAAGTACGAAAATGGCGATTAGTAACTGTGACGTCGACGATACAGAAAAATAAATCTTTCTTATACAAACATACCATGTGCGATATCAAGTGAAAGGGCTTTATGAGTAGATTACACAGTAATAACCCGTCTGCACTGGTCTACGAGGACAGAGGAGGTCGTGGACTACGTCCGAAAGAAGTCTAACTTCACCTTGAGGGTTGAGCGGCTGCAGTCTCGCCACAAAGCGAATTTTAATTCATATGTGGTGAGAGTGCCGACGCATCATCTGCCAACCTTCATGAAGGAGGACTTCTGGCCGCAGGGTGTCGTATTTCGGAGGTTCCGAGGTCGGCTGCCCGACGACACCGTGCGTCACACGTCTCCGACACTACGTGTAAATTAGGATAGTAATTATATATTATGTATGTTAGTTATAAGGTATTTATAATATGGGCCTCTGGCATTGTACAAATTTGTAAGTACAATGCTATTGCCTGAAATAAATGAATTATTATTATTAATAAACTTCACTCCCATATTGGTCAAACCCACAGACTATATTTAGTACAAAAGTTAAATAATAGTAAGGGCTCGGGAGGTCTACTGTTCTCACAGAACAACTAGTTTTACAAATTAATGTTCTCGGACCTTGGCACTGTTGCTCTATATACTCACGAATGCTAACACACTAAAGCAGCCTATTTTGGCATTTATGTCAGATGCCATTAGGAAACTTGCAAAATATGACATCAGTGTTGGCCACTCACACTGCCACGAAAAACAAATAAAATCAATCGTTGCTGTAAATAAAAATACATAAAATGATAGTGGACTCAACAGTACCTATGGATAGCTACAGAGATTCTTTGTACCAAATACATCCAAAGCATTAGATAGACTCTCTTCTTGAAACCTAACGTAACATATGAAACAATAAGTCTTAACACCACATTTTACAAAATAAGATACAATATAATCAAAGCAATCTATTAATTTATCGGTTACATTGATCGTCCATAAAATTTACTATCGATATTTCCGCAGTATTAATTCGTCGGTGGGAGCTGAAACTATAAACGGCGGTTAATCCCATGTATCATGGCGGGGCGGTTATTGAATCGCCGATACCGTGACTACTGCTGTCCCCTCGGCGAACATTAGCTGCCCGGGGGACTCGCATTATGCACCTCTAATACACCTCATCTTTCCTAATGACACCGCGATTCGTTTTGGGACTAATTGAGCGTAGGTGTTACTGCAATATTAGTCACTCTATAAGTTTTTTGCCGTAATCGTGTTACCGTCGTATATCCAAATCTAAAAGGAAGATAATTTTTCTTTTTTTTACATTTCTGCATTGGATGTTGGCGTCGTTAAAGAAAATGCTGGTAATGCCCTAAATAATTTGGGGAGACTTGAAAGTGGAAAAAGTAGTGTGATTTGTGCCTTTCTTCTATACTGACAAACAATTAAACCACACTTATGTAACAAATAAAATATTTCTGATGTGTCTGAGTTGTTATAAGTAACTATACTACAAAAAACTATAGTGGACACCTGTCACGAGCATTGTCAAATCGGGTAACACGTTTAGGGGTCTTCATCGTAGTTAAGGGTGTCACCGCGGGTCTGTTTTAGAGGCGAGAGGGTCGCTTGTTAGCGCGAACGTGCCGCGGCGCGCCGGTAAACACGTGGGTAGATAACAATCTATTTGGATTGCCTCTATATTTCATTTTTCTCGTATCCGACGCTAACTGGGTACAGGCGCCGATCACGGAGACAGAATAAAGGGAATACGGGCTCTTCTTTTGGCATTTAGTTGTTTGGGATGTCTCAGTGTAAATGATCAAATATTTGAGGTTGAATGTTGGATGCCAATTAGGTAGGTATTTCGTGTGTTTATTTTATAGAATAAGTACTAAGTAGGTAGCTTTAGCACGTTGATTTTCTAACATTTTTAACTATGCATCATCATGGTTGTCTTTATATTGCCGTCAATGATGATTAAGCATTGCGAGATCACAGAATCGTAATACTTTCAAAATGCAGGTGAAGAAATTTTATTTGGAATCAGAATAAACTCTTTGCTGTAATATGTAATGAAAGTGTAATGGCATAGAAAATTCATGACAGCAACGAACAATTATTATAAATATATCACTTCATCAGTTAAATTATAAAAAAACAGAAATTCAATACAGTTAGTTAGATAACTTAGATCTACGGTCAGCTGATGACTTGTGCACACACTGACACCCTATATTGACACTCGATGTAATGCAATCACTAGTGGCAAATCAAGCCAAAAATGTACGCAACCTGAATTTAATTTTTAACTTATTTTATGCACTCCGATATTCATTTATCCAGTGCCATTTGAAATAAATCATTTAAAAGGAAAGGGAGACATCATTTGAAATTTTGTCTTGATCAGACCCTAGATAACCCTTCAAACTATTTTATGAACTACTGTTTACAGTTTAAAGTGAGAACGTGAAGCTTTTCTACGCACATACGCCAAAAGTGGCCGTTTTTCGCAATTGTGCGTAGAAAAGCTTCACGTTCTCACTTTAAACTGTAAACAGTAGTTTATAAAATAGTTTAAAGGGTTATCTAGGGTCTGATCAATGCCAAATTTTAAATGATATCTCCGTTTCCTTTCAAATGATTTATTTCAAATGGGGGCAGCACTGGACCCCGGAAAATTCAGGTAGCCCCTTAATAAATACACACTACATTTATGTTGTCAAACATAAATACTCTGTGAACATAAAAAATTGGTCTTAGTGACGAATTATGAAAATGTTAATTATTTCATTAATGTAACGTTAAATAATAAAAATAGGACTTTCAAAAGTTGATAGAATGTTTTGATTTTTTTATCATGTTTTCTGTAAAAGAAAACGGTTTAAACTAAACTCTGTGAACCGAAATTTCAAGTGGTACCTCCACTCGCTACTGATGCTTTTTGAAGGGGTTTTATTATTTTTAAAGTGCGCTCGTTTGCACGCGAATGGGCCACTTAACCACGGAGACAAGCGCCCGATGTACTACGCGGTACGGACATTTCCTTCTTAAACTAAGTGCATTAGGTATCTTTATGCGCCAGATAATAGTTCCGGCACGCATTTTACATGTTTTCCGCTTTGTGTGTAAAATCTAGAGACCTTGCCATAGAATACTCTATAAAACGTATGATCGTTTTTGACTCAACAAAATCGCCGATTCTGTCGTCAATGCTTTAGTAAAATACTTACCCATATACACATACAGGGAGATGAAAATTTCATATCCTCAAAGATTTTTGTCAAAATACTCACAGTATTTATACAAATAATATATTTATTTGAGATTTTGATTTGCTTGAATCTTTACTCGAGCAAATCATGTTTAGATGAAGAAATATTGAACAAAGAAAATGAAAATGTCACCAAAAAAATTTGTAAAGTATACAGAGCTTGAATAAGCCTGATGGTAAAAATAAAAACGCATCAGCGTTGTTCCGTGCTAGAGTCTGTATACAAGATTACTTTTAAAACAGCAGCAACATTTTTGGAGCAAGTTCATTCCATGATACTTAACTGTTTTCCATAAACACAATAATAAAAAACAAAGAATAAATTCGTCTTCCCATACAAATCAGCGCTCAGCCAAATGGATTTGTATGGGAGGATAGGAGAAGTGTTGAAAATTAACCCTGCAGACCAGCAGTCAAAAATACCAAAGTTTGAACTCTTTACTCTGATCAAAATTTGTTAGTAGTAGGAAAATAATTTTAATTGATCTAAACGCACGGTAGTGCGCAGGCCAAGTTCCAGCAACAGTCCGCGCGCATGCCGTGCACTATTTACACGAACCGTTTCGACCCACTTTTGACCCCCCTGTAACTCAGTGCCTATTGCAAGTACAGAAATAAAATTAAAACTACGTAATTATATACTAGTACTAAAGCAGTATGTCAAATTTCAGAGATATAGCTTCAGTAGATCCTGATATATGAGCCTGTGAAAATAGCTAATTTTGGCACTGACTGACTGACTCACTGACCGGTAATCACAACCTCTAGGCCACTTCCAATTGTCCTAGCGTTATGAAATTTTGCATGCAGGTCGTGTTTTATATGTAGATAAACAAGTTTGAGAAATCGGTCAAGCGTGAGTTGGCTCAATCTAATATCACATTTTTAATAAAAATATTTATAAACCAGTGATACAATGAGAATAGATGAGGAGGGGGGAGAAGGAGAGGGGGAGGGGGTATAAAATATTGTCATGTATACATAATGCACAATATATAGCTTATTATTAAATACTGCTTACCTAAAAATCAGGCTTCTATTGTTATAAATTAATTTCGATAGATGGCGCTAGCGGTATAATTGAAACGCAATATTGTGTTTTTCGTCTGCAGTATATATGAAAAGTTGATAAGAAATCGATGGGCGTTTCTTAATACACTTACGACGTTTTGATATCTTATAAAAAGATAAAATTTAATATTATAATTCCGTTAATTTAATTATATAAAAAGGTTAATTTAATTATATAAATAATAAATCAGTTATACAATTAATCAAGTGTTACGTACAGCACAAAAACCTGCCAAGTGCAAATTTAGAAGTACTATAATTTTAGATATTTTTTAAAATGCATCTAAACTTGGCATTGGACTGGATTTCAACCCTTTTTTAGGCGAACAATTAGCCGATAGGAACTTGGCCCCCTTTTTAACAGGTATGTTTTTGGTGGGATCATTATTAAGTAAGTGATCGAAATTTGCGATGATAAATAAAGTATTTGAGTTTGAGTTTTATCTTAATCCTTTATTTAGGCTTGATAAAATGGAGCCAGTTTACGAGTGCGTCGAGCAATCAGCTCATTATGCAATACTTGGCCGTGGAACGTGAAGCTGTTAGACAGAAGATCGGATGTAACGCGCGACGTGACCGGGATGCGGAGGGTGCTCGTCAAAGGTATGGAGGTATACGAATCCTTTAATGACAAAGATCGACGAGTGTTTGACATAACTCCACATTCTTTGTGTTCCTCGTCCATAATGGCGGTATTCTTGTCCCTTATCTTGAACATAATACCTGTATAAAATTAGAGGTGTATAAACGTCTAACGTCACGAAAATAAGGATCAACATTAAATTAATATTCTAACAAACAAAACATGAAAAGATGCACTGAATTTAATCCTTCTCTAATATCTGCTATTGGTCGTATGTATATGTCGCAGTTGGATTGTATAATCTGCTGCTTGACAAAACCTCTTTGGCATTACAGTTCGGTTTTCGTAAAACAGCAGAGAATCGTTTAGCTTGAATGTCAATTTGTTACGTTTAACAAAACAGCCAATCGCACGTTCGGAACACATGTAGGGTTACCATGATTAAATAAAACTGGGTAGTATCCAACAAAAGTATGACGAGCAATAGTAGTTCTTTATTATTTAATCACGCGTGGAAGGGCAATAAAACCTCAGATCAACTTCTTACTATGTAACCCAGTCTTTAACATCATAGAGCACCAGTAAGGAATGATAATCAGCTCAATGCGATTGGATATCGAAATGTCGTAAATGCGACATCTCAATGGCGTTGCCAATCATAGACGATGTCGTCGATGTCTCTCGATTAAAATCTGCTACTTCCAGAACGCAGTGAAGAATTATTTTTTAGTTTGTATGGCACTTACAGCCACAAGTGACAGAATTCCGAACTAAAATCTACAATCTTTCTCGCGACATTGATGACACGTAATCTAAACGTTAGGTGTTTTGTTGTTAAACGTTGACAATCCAGCTTAACGATTTTCAGCTATTTTACAAAACCGAGCTGTAATGTCAAACAGCTAGAGGTTTTATTAAACAGCGGATTTTACAACCCAAAAGCGACATATATAGTTAGATCTAAAGTTATCAAGTTTCATTAGGCAATCCGTGAGGTCAATACCTACGAAAAAAGTAGTTTGACTGTAATATAAAATAAACTTTACTCAGAGATCGTTCAAAATATTTCAAAATTCATGCCGTGACTATCTCCCTGCTCTTACAATTTATTACGAAGATATCCATGCGTAATATTCAAGTTAGCGTCAAACCCTTGTCTCTATCATTCAACAGCATGTCAATATTTCAGAGTTATGCATTCCGTGCTATAAAAGTGTGCCCTTTATTATTGTACAAAGTAAGCCGAAGTAAGTTATTAGTGATTTGTGGTGTAACTATCTTTAAAAAACTTTAAAGTTTTATTAAAAAGCTGATTTAGATTCAAAATAAATGAATATATACGGATAAATCAAAAAAGCTAGCCCCAAAGTAAGTTCGAGACTTGTGTTATGGGATACTAACTCAACGATACTATAGTTATTTTATAACAGATACATACCTAGTCTAGCCATAAATATCGTAAAAAAGAAAAAATATATTTTCTATTGCAAATAACATTTATTTATTGTACATTACATAAAACAGTTTAAAATATAAAAAGCTTATTCGAAGTGGTCTCCATTGGCTGCAATACAGTCCTTTAAACCTTTAGGCCAGTTATCAATAGAAGCACGCACTCTTTCCATGGGAAAATTCTTTACTGCCAATGGTATGGATTGTTTTAGGGACTCCAAATTATCATGGCGTTTATTTACTCATAGAGCAAGCCGTACTCTCTAAAACTGACCATAAATCATAATCCAGCGGATTAAGTGCGGGACTAGACGACGGCCAGTCTTCAGCTCTGATGAAGTCGGAAATGTTCGATTCCAACCAAGACTGCGTGGACCGAGCTTTGTGACCCGGTGCCGAGTCTTGCTGGAAGGACCATTCTTGGTTATTGAACATGGTGTTGTAAAGGGGCTTAACTACCTTCTCAAGAATGGTATCTTGATTCACTTGTGCCGATGTTTTGATACCTTTTTCACAAAAGTATGGCTCAGTCACTCCTTCACAGCTAACACCCCACCAAACCATCACTGAAGTCGGATAATGCCCACGTTGCACTATGTCGACTAATTGGGAAGCTTTCCACAGCTTAGAGCATAAATACGGTCATTTTGTTTGTTAAAATGTCGCTCAGTTGTAAAAAAAAATCTATCCGTAAACAAATTTTTTCTGTGATCTCCCTTTGCGTACCGCTTCAGTAGTTGTTTCGATTTTACCACCCTATCCTTTTTTTAAATTATCAGTTAAGAAATGACCAGTACGTCTCTCATAGGCTGCAAGTCCTAAGTCATCTTTTAAAATACGCGGCATGATTCTAGATGCTATCTTCATCTCCCGTGATAAAATCTTTTGCTTTCGGACAGGATTTCTTCGTATTCTTTTCCTTCCTGCTTTGACCACCTTTTTCGTAAGAACTCTACGTGTGGACGGCCTGATCTTTTTTTTTTGTCACAAACAGAGGAGGTCTCATTGTACCTATTAATAGCCCGGTACACAAACATTTGACTAATACCAAGCGTATGGAGACCTTTAAAAATTACATTTGGCTCCATACCTACTTTGTGTAATGTAATCTTCCTTCTGAGATTCCGTAGACAGTGGACGTGTTGCTAGTTTAATTTCTATAAAATTAAAAGTGGTCGTTCTAATTACCATCATATACGTTATTGTACTCGGGCGCAATTCCTATCAAATACACCTGTGTACTTACGTCGCAAAAATATTAGCACTGCACGAGATAACGGCCCCGACGGACGACAGCAAGTTGCAGCGAGCGCGGTTACTGCATCCTCACCCCCGCGAGCAAAAGACAATCGCTATTTTTCGCCTCACTCAGACGGACGGACCTCGCATCGCCTGCGATAACGAGACGCTGCGTCATCGAGTCATCAGCTGGCTAACTGTTACTACGGCCTACTAGTACGAGCGATATTGAGGTGTGTTATACATAGGGCGCACTATAAGTTTCCGGAACTGGCCACTTACATAAACAATATTTAAAAATTTATTGCAACATTTGAAAAAAGAACTCTTTGGCTGTAGAATGCAGTTTGTTTCATCTGACTGTCTTTTATTTTTACCTTGTGGCGCCATTTAAAAAATTGTGTGTCTGCATCAACATGGATTTAACTCGGAAAAATTTTCGTAGTATGATTTTCTACGATTTTAAGTGTAATTTGACAGCTCAACAGAGCATCGCTCGGCTTGAAACAGCTTTTGGCAATGAAGCACCATGCAAGACAACTGTTTATAGCTGGTTTGCAGAATTCAAGCGTGGTCGTATCAATCTCAGTGACGAATCTCGCGATGGTCGGCCGTCCACCGCTGTGACCAACAAAAACATCGATGCTGTGCACCGTATGATTGAAACAGACAGGCATGTGACCTACCATGAAATTCGCGCATCCTTAGAAATAGGCATGAGTCAAATACCATTAATCCTATACAAACATTTGGGTGTGAGAAAGCTGTGCTCGCGGTGGATCCCACACAACTTGACAGAGGCTCAAAAAACGGACCGCGTCACTTGGTGCAGTGCCATGCTTACCAGATTCAACGAAGGTGCGTCAAATTTGGTGTGGGACATAGTAACAGGTGACAAAACATGGATTTATTGCTACGATCCCAAAACAAAGCAGCAATCGAGCGTATGGGTCTTTCAAGATGAGCCGAAACCAACCAAAATGGCGCGCGTAAAAAGTGCATCTAAGCGGATGATTGCTTCTTTTTTTAATAAAACTGGACACGTGGCTACTGTTGCTTTAGAGAATCGTCGTACAGTGAATAGTGACTGGTACACGACCATTTGTTTGCCGGAAGTTATTGACGAACTCCGTAAAAATAACCGTAAACGCCGTATCATCCTGCACCACGACAATGCTAGTTCTCACACGGCCAAACAGACAAACGACTTTTTGAAGGCGAAAAATGTAGAACTCATGAGTCATCCTGCATACAGTCCCGACCTGGCACCTTGTGACTTTTTTCTGTTCCCAAAAATTAAGAACCAATTACGCGGTCAACGATTTTCATCACCAGAAGAGGCTGTCGAGGAGTATGAAAAACACGTTTCAGAGGTCACCACAGAGGAGTGGCACAATAGTTTTCAAAACTGGTTTCATCGAATGAAAAGGTGCATAGACGCCAAGGGAGATTATTTTGAAAAACAATAAATTAATTTTGTACCTTTAATAGTATTTTTTCATATTCATTCCGGAAACTTATAGTGCGCCCCACGTATACGTTCACGTAATAGCGGAGTTATTTATTTGTCATAGTTGTTTCTTTCTTTAAAACATGTCTGTAAAAAGATCGCCGCCAATTAAAACGACTTCAATACCAAACTTAAGGCAGCAAGCCTCTTCTAACTTTGGATCCGATCCACAACTTTCTAACAAAGGTTTGGAGCTTGAAGAGAGCAATTTTTCGCCTCCACACTATGCTTATCATCGTAATAAAAGACCGCGCGAAGAAAACATGTCGCCTTCGCAATTCCAAAGCTTTAAAGTTGAAATGAAGGAGTTTATTGCCTCTTTAGTGACAGAACAGAAAAGTGAGCTAGGGGTAATAACTAAGAACCTTGATATAATAAAAAATAGTAATATAAATATTGAACAGACGGTTTCCCTGTTGGCTTCTCAAAATGAGGAATTTCGCAAGAGGATCGAGTCACTTGAGTCCCAAGCAAAAAAAGATCGGGAATATATCACTATCCTTGAAGATAAAATAGAGGACCTACAGAGAGGTGCACGTAAGACTAGCATTGAATTAAAAAACGTACCCCGTAAAAAATTTGAAAATCGAGATGACCTAGTCAATATGGTGCTAGCATTATCTAAGACTATAGATATTGATATTTGTTCTCGAGATATAAATGATATTTTTAGACTCAAGGGTAGAAATGAACAGGAAAACCGACCCCCTATTATTTTGGAATTGTCCTCCACTATACTCAGAGGTGACTTATTAAAAAAGACAAAGGAGTTCAATATAAAAAATAAAATCAAGCTGCAAGCAAAGCACCTGGGTCACACCTCTAATGAGGACACCCCAATTTATATATCTGAGCTCCTGACCGCTAAAGGAGCTCGCTTGTTCTTCTTATCGAGGGACCTTGTACGGTCTAAGCTATACAAGTACTGCTGGACGTCTTTTGGGAGAGTTTATGTACGGAAAGACGACACTTCAAGAATCATTTGTATTCAAAATGAATCACAGGTGCAACAACTGTCGCAAGAAGCATGACTATTTAAAAATGCTACTGTACAACTATATTCTTTTCTAATTTATTATCTTGGTGTATATATAATCTGGCAGATATTAAATACATCAAAATTTATGTTTAGAAATAAAATTAAAAATATTAATGTTTACTTACATTTTATGTTTGGTATAAACCTACAACATTCAATGCACACAAACACACACATTCCACACTATTACACATTTATATTTAACTTATTACTAAAAATTACTTTATTACTTATACCTATAATCAAATGCCTTATTATTTAGTATATTACATTAACCGTAACCCAAATATTATGCTATATAATCTACTCCAACAGTTACCATATCATAGTATTTTTACTCTCCTTAAACCCAACGCCTTTGATTGAACATATAAAATACATTCTTATACTTATAGGAAACCCTGACCTAGCTATGATTTACTCAACAATAATTATAAAAAACTATGGATAATAATCTTCATACAATTGATGAATTGGACTCTTTGCAAATCGCTAAATCAGTTAATTGCAACGTTCAGGATTTGACTCAATATATAACAAGTAATAATTATAATGATTTAATTTTCATTACCCAAAATATTAGAAGCATTTACGCGAACCTGGACGATTTACAAACTTCTTTATCACAATTAAATTTTGAAGGTGACATACTAATTTTAACTGAATGTAGATTGGATTTAAGTAAACAAATACCATCGTTAACCAGCTACAACTCTTTTCAAACAACTAACTTATTGAACCAAAATGACGGCGTTGTAGCATATATTAAAAATCATCTTAAAGCTAAGGTAACAGAACTCAGGCTTGTGAACGCCACTGTTCTTCAAATTGAGTCCTCTGGGTGGGTCTTCCTGGCCATCTACCGATCTCCATCACACTTAAATGCTGATGGTTTCATAAACTCCCTTGACAAACATCTTGAAACTATTTCACATTTTAAAAATATTTCGGTTGTAGGTGATATTAACATTGATTTAATTATCGCAGCAAATGAAAAGGCGCATGAACGTCGAAATCGTCTCAATTACTTAAACACTCTTTCCCTGCATGGTCTTTTACCTGCCCACACTTATCAGACTAGGAAAGACTCTTGTCTAGACCATGTTATCTTGAAATTGGACTTAAAACTTAACTCTGCCTATGTAGCTGTTCTAAATACTACAGTCACTGACCACAGTCTAGTCCTTATTAAATTTTCAAATGTGTGCAATACGCACACTACTACTTACTATAAAAATGTCATTGACATCGAAAATGCTTATAAAATGCTTCTTAAATCTAATGTGACTTTCCTTAATATTTATAACTGTCCTGATACTTTTGCAAATTCATTCATAAGTATGATCAGAGCTGCTATCCAGGCTAACTCCAAAAACATAACCGTTACCAGAAGTAATAGAATTTTAAAGCCATGGATAACCACTGGTGCTCTGAAGTGTATTAATCTTAGAAACAGCATGCAAATTAAACTTAAAAGTGAACCAAATAATACTATCTTAAAAATAACTTATAAAAGATACCGTAACTATTGTTCTAATCTCATAAGAAAACTTAAAAGGCAATATAATAGGCACAAAATAAGTAAATCCGTGAACCAACCTAAAAAATTATGGTCCACGATAAATGACATTACGTAATACAAGCCCCCTAAGGTTAATAACGTGGACCTTCTAAATATCAAACCGCAACCACAACTGTCAGTAAACTATGTGAATAACTATTTTGTAAACATTGGGTCTTCTCTGGCAGAAATTATACTTAAACAAGCGGCTAATAATCCTCCCAATATTTCTATACCCAGTTGTTCTCACCCTGGTTCGATTGTACTACTGGACACTGATTGTGATGAGGTCCATAACATACTCATGAGCCTCGACTCTGGTAGTGCTTGTGGTTGGGATGGAATTAGCATTTCGTTCCTTAAACATGCTAGAGACTTTGTTGTTCCTCTTATTTGTAAATTAGCTAACCTTTGTTTTAAAACTGGAGTTTTCCCTAAAGCTCTCAAGCGATCTATAATAACACCTGTTTATAAACATGGAGATAAGACTGAGGTAAACAATTTCAGGCCCATCTCTGTCCTAACCGCAATTACAAGGATAATCGAGAAACTTATAAATAGTAGACTGACTAACTATCTTAATAAACATAACATTATTTCTAAATATCAGTATGGATTTCGTAAGGGTATCTCTACCCAAGCTGCAATACTAGATTTGACCTCTAATATAATTGAGACTGTTGACAGGGGCGACAAAAGCCTAACTGTATTTATAGACCTTAAATCCGCTTTTGACACGGTTTCGATCCCGATTCTCATAGAGAGGTTGCAGAGCATGGGGATCAGGGGGGTCGCGCTCTCTCTTTTTAAGAGCTACCTACAGGACAGAACCCAGGCTGTTAAGATTGATGGTTATGTGAGTGATGAAGAAACTGTTAAATACGGGGTCCCACAGGGGAGTGTCCTTGGCCCGACTCTCTTTCTCATATATATCAATTACATATGTTTCGCTCTATACAACACGTCGCAACCGAGTTCTAATATGACAATTAAGCTACATAATTGCCCTGATCCTGACGATTACACGTGCAAATGTCCTGCTATAGACAAAATGCTATAGTTAATATTTGTTCAAGCTCTCTAAGGCATTTAATCTAATATATACACAAGTATACATATATATATACTTTATGAACATTCCTACGCACACTCTCATTCTCCACATATCTAATCGGTCTTCTCAATATCATCACATACATACGCACCAACACTCTCACGCATTCATACGCACAAACACTGTCACACTTCCAAATCTTTACACTGACACAAGGAAAAAATGAATGCTCATCTTTGTTTTCTTTTCTTTTTGATTTGTATAAATATAATACATCCACAATTGTAGTCTTAATGTATACCTATATAGGAAGCAGCGGGTCTTTCCCATCACGAGTATCATTAGATTACTCACTGGGAAGTCCTAGCATCATGTTGTAACAAAGATTACTGTAATAAATGACTATTTTTTTTTTTTTTTAATCACAGCGATTTGGTTTTCTTTATCACCCCACTCCATTTTAATAGCGCAAAATATTGTACAATGTGTTGGCGCTTTGGCGCCAACACATTTTTTCATTGTCTTTTCTTACTTTGGTAAGAAAAGACAATGAAAAATCATATAAAAATAGCGGATTCCAAATTCAAATGTAATATTTTGTTTATTTTTAATTGTAACAGTATTTATGGCCAGACTAAGTATATAGATATAGATAAACATCCAAGACTCATCACAATTTAAAAAAGGCCATTTTCCTACTTTTTTTTGTAGATTTCACTTAAATTTCGATTAAAACTCAATTTTTAATTGATGCTAAAGTACTGCAATAATGGTCATGGTTTAATTTGTATTTATTAACCATTAAATGGAACATCGTTGCGGAATCTCTAACTTGCAACCCCTCAGTCGCCGCAGCCACCGCACCGTGCGAATGCCATGATGTACCGAAGCGACGAACATTTGATTCTTATTCATAGCGCGGGGGTTGAGGCCGCGGCCTAACGATTTGATAATGTATTCACTTGATAAAGCGGAAGGTGGTACTTCACGAGTGCCGCATTAAAAAACCAATTACAGCGTGACTAAATCGCGCCGCCGCTCCCGGCTATTTGTCAGACTCCTAAGGGATAAAAAGTGTATTCTAAATTTAATTTCACGCAATTTTAAAAATTGGGGGACAGTCGGAAATATTATTTTTTATTGGCGCCGGTTATGAAGTTTATTAATCGGACGTTAAGCTGCAATGGGAAAAGGGGGGGCTGCAAATTGGTAGACTTTTAATCAGAAATGTTATTTGCATACCCATTATTTTGAAGATTTGTGTTATAAAAAACAAGCACTATATTTCATTGTGATCAGTCGAAAATGGAAGATTGGTTTAAGCTAATAGGCATGTCAAAGATTGATTTGAGTTTATAGGTATCTCAAAAGTCAAAGTTATGTATTTGAAATGAATTAGGTATATTTCTTATTCTATTTTCATTAATAAGAGGTAGGACAAGTACTAAAAACGTGATACAGCATCGACCAAAATATCGAGGCTCGAATTTCTATGTGTAAACTTGATTTTATTTCAAAGATTAAAAGCCTATAGAACTGATAACAGCACACATTTTACATCAGATAAGAACATAGTAATATTTTACGAAATAGGTCTGATAGTTCCTTACAGCGAGGTGAGACGGTATAACAAACGGCCGCCCTAATACAATAACGGGGAACAAACTGCGCTATAAAATATCACCATGGAATAAATCAGTTTTGCAGTGATGCGCCCAAGACCCTTGCTACCGTCGCGATTTATGGTCAGAAATAACGACCGAGATAAAAAATTAATTACACTACATCAATATTTATGGAGTGACCAACTATAAAATTATAGAATCTACATTTCAATATTCACACCTATTTTATGACATTTTGATTGTCTTATAGCCGAAAAAGATAAAATAACCGGCGAAGTGCGTGTCGGACCACGCGCAGTGTGGGGTTCCGTAGTTGTAAATGCTCAATTAGACTTCACGCCCCTAAAAACGTCTAAAAAACAATTTTCTATTGAATTTGTATGAACTTTTCTTTTTCCGAATATATTTTATAAGTTGGTCGCCCATAACTTTTTAATTTGTAAACCCTATTTAGTTCTGATAGGTTTCTTTTAAACTTCTTTATATATACTACAGCTGTGAATTTTTTCACATGTCCATATATAACCGTTTAATAGATAGAGGAGAGGGGACACTTGACTCTTAGCAAAAATTTGCACGGATACCTAAATCAAAAAATTATATTCACAAGCTCATAGTATTTTTGAAAGACTTATTCAACAATCCACCAAACGATGGCTAAGTTGAAAAAAAAAATTGACTCCTGTTTACTTGTATGGGAGCTAAGCTAAAAATATTTTTTAAAATATTTTATTGTACCACTTTTTTGCCATGAGTAATATACATACCTATACCAAATTACAGCATTCTAGTAGTATAGTCTCTGAGTAAAACCGCGGACGGACAGACAGACAATGCGAAACAATTTGGTATATTTATTTGGAATATTTGGTTTGATTTTAGAACACAGAGGAGTGAAAAGCCCAGACATCCTCCAGCATCTGTTTTGGCGATTATATATTATTTTCCATTTAAAATACAGTACACTCACGCACCTAGCATCCTCAGAATCAGTATTGGAGGCAGGCACCGTGAAAGCACGGCGCGGCGCCTGGCGGCACGCCCCGCACTGATTGAGCCGCGACAAGTTAAACGATTTGAAACAATTTAATAGAGATCAAAAATTCCCAACCCCACGCCACCCGCACTAACTTTTGAAGTTTTTCCCTCACTAAAGGGATTATGGTGAGCGGAAGCTTAGGGGGATATTTCAAAGATTTTATTGGTATTTTTCTTTTTTTACCAATTTACTCAGCTAAATATTTAGTAAGTACTAAGGGCGGTTTACTTAAGCAGTGGACGTTATGCGGTTGAAATGATGATGATGATAAGGCAGTGTACTATAGGTTGATTTTAATAATAAGCTGTTCTCTAACTGATCAGTAGTTGTTGGTACAGTTGTAGGCTCTTTGTAGTTTACAATATATACCTAAGTTTGTATAATAAGTAGTACCTTTAAATATTCAAATCTGTAACTGTAATTAAATCGGAAAACGCTTAATTTATTTAAACTTCAATCAAATCAAAATAGGATCTCTGACGAACTAAAATATTACTTGAATCAGGTACATAATATTGAATTCCATAAAAAAATAAACTAGAAATAATATGATCCTCGTTCAAAGCCATATTTTAGAAACATATTCGCTCAGAGATGAAAATAACGAGAGCTTTACATTATTATAGTCCCTGATCGAGTTCACGTATCTACTCCACTTCTTTACTGGAAGGCTATCAACGTAAATATCTGCAGATTTCAGTTGTCAATAGTGCAAGGTTGTAAGAGAAATTTGTTAAAGAAACTAGATCTTAACTTCTTGCAAATAAGGTTGGGGTTAGCAAGGGTGGATTAAGTTAGAACTTTGTGGCAATAGGGTGTTGCAGGGAAGGCGATTGCGTTATGATAGGATCAGGGTTCACCAGAGCGTGCCGCACTGAGAGGCGCTCCAAGCAACGGCTCCCGGCACGTCTCTGTATGACGCTAATGTCATTTTAAACGCGGCGAACACTTTGTGCCTTGTAACTATTGGAAGGTATTGTGATTGGAACAGACACTTCAAGAGCATTTCGAGTATTTTAAGAGACGAAGCTACCTTCGCGATATGAAATTAAATACACGCCATGGGTCTGAATCTAAGCCTAACAAAAGGCTCAAATATTGTACTCTATTACGAAACCATCAAAATACCTTTCAAACGTGATATACTTACCGAGACGGAGCCTAAAATTTTGCTTGACTTATACTTAGTTACAACTAACTGGGTGATTTGATAACAGTGATTGTATAACTCGCTAGCTCAATATGTCATAGGTAATTTAATGTTAGGTATATGTATTTACTTATGTTTCGAGCCTGTTCTCAAATGCTGTTTGACCAATGGGTAACAAAAGCACAGTCCTGGACCACTTAATCTTATAAATATGATAATTATTATTGTTATGACTTAATCGAATGCAATCGAATTTAATTTCTAAAAGTCCCTTTTGCTACCAAAAAGCCATATTTCCTCTCATCCGTTATCACGTTCCGTTCCTAAGTTTCCAACATTGTGACTCTAACAAGTGTTCGCGCCCGGTGCACGTCTGCGTTTCTTCGCGTCAAGGATTATTGCTGGGTATAATGGAGCAGAACGGCAGCCCCAACCGGTTCATCCGATAAGCACAACCGACCGGAACGTCTTCCCCCAATGCTATCAATCGCTCTATTGATTGTCCAAAAAAACGAACTATCGTATTCAATTTTACAATATAATATTACATGCCTAAATAGTTTTAAGGTGTTTCCCGAGGGTGAAATAATCCTTGAAGAGCATGTTCAGTCCGTGGTATTTATACAGTTTTCTCAGTGAAGACAATTCGAAATAAAACCACGGATAATTATTTTGCCATCCTGAAAGACCTATATGTATAGTATATGGACTTAAAACACATTAAAAGGGTCGATACATTTTATTTTTTGTGAGATTTCTTTTGAAATAAGATCAGATATTTTGACGACCTCTTTGACTCTACACACGTTTTGGTTACTAACACGCTAGTCCGTCACTTCTGAGGTTCTTGGTTCAATTCTCAGCCATGGCAGTTTGGAAATGGCCTTTTTCTAGTTACCTGGGTTGCTCCAACGACGTCTATTATTTATTAGGTAATATTTATACTCAGTTAAAAAACATTGTACCTATATAAAAAGCATAAATTTTGATCATATCATACATGTTAACGTATAATGGATAAATGAAAATCATATGTCTACATATGAAATATTTGTTTGGTTTAATACCTAAATAAAATAACATTGCTGCGACAAAGTAACAAGTTAAAGATAATAAATGTTATAATAACAATACTGCGAATTGCATTGTCGTCGCGACGACGTATCCAATGTCGGGTAGCATTGCGCCAGTCAGCAGTTGCGAGTTTCCTGTTGCAGTTGTCGTCTGATATCCTGTCTTCTTAGGTATCCACCTACCACACACGGACTGCTCTATTCCTAATAATTGAAGCAAAATAATCCCCTAGATTAATTTCAAAATATACAGGATGTCAATAAACGGAAAAAATCTATACAGAGAAAAATCGAATTGCGTATTTTTCGTTAGTTTCTTTTGGCACAACATTCATTGAACTTTTTTTTATTTGGTTTGACATTTTTCGCAACAAAAGTTTTGTTCTTCGCAGGTAAGTAGCCTAAAGGGTCGAACACAAACCTCAGTTCTTTCGGACTACCGTTCCTATATCCGTTCTTTTAGGACATAGTCAGCCAGTCGGCAGTTGTAAGTTTCCTGTTGCAGTCTGTTGTTTGATGTCCTGTCTTCGTACTTATCAGACACATATTTACACACACTCTCACAGAGCCGTAAGGGAAAAGGTAAACAAAAGTTATTACTAGCTGCATCGCTTATTGATATGATTCAGATTTGCGCCCATTGACTCGATTAGCTTTTACGATCTGCCTGGACTGGAAAGAGAAACAGCTGATGATACACACTCTCACAGAGCCGTAAGGAAAAAGGTAAACATAAAGTTATTATTTTTTACTAGCTGCATCGCTTATTGAAATGTTTCAGTTTTGCGCTCATTCCCTCGATCAGCTTTTATGATCTGCCTGGAAAGAGAAACAGCTGATAATACTTTCGGTAGATTTCTTTATTCAGTGAAACTTATTCAATATTATAAACTGGACATGATTTACTCCTCGACGATTATTTCACGTATCTGGAGCACTCTGTATGTACTTAGACGTCTTATAAATTTCAAGAAAATCCTTCAAAGTCATGTCCATTCAAACTCTGTAATGAATACCTTTCATAAGTTTCAATTCAATCGTTTGAAGGAGCCACATCGGTCACTTCAATCTTACTTGGAGGGGGATTATATTTTTATGATATAAAACACAAATACAATCAGACTAATCGGATCTTGGCAAATGGCCGGTGATTTGGAGAAGCGATCGGAGACCGGCAATGTCCCGGTGACTATCTAAAGTACTGAGATAATAGGTGCGGGGGCGCGGGCCCCGTCCCCGGCTGCAGTAACGAATAATGTAAGTGTCCGGGGCGACATTTGCGTCGAACTGCCCACGACCTCCGCTCTTACTTATGCGGTTTTTAATATTTTTATTGCAATGCCTGTAGACACTAGAAAACAGAAAATGAATAGAGTCATTTGCTACTTCATATATTCGGTTTGTACCTACAGAGAACGTATTTACCTTACTGATCTTCTAGTTGATTGTAACGGTGCTTTTTTAGTATCCCTGAGTTTATTGCGGCCAAAAGACATGTCTGTCTGAAAAGAAACATGCCATATTTAGTCGTAATACTTTAATAACAAAATAATATGAAATATTTTTAACATTTTGCTTCTTACACTAACTACGTAACAGCTAATACATATAGTAACTTTTTCTACCACCGCTCACCGCTCAGTTAACTGCAAAGAGCCAGGCTGTCTTACTCTGGGCATGGTCACTTGGTCTACCACATTTATTAAATGCGTTTCTACTGCTATTACAACCCTGTAGTTATGTTATAAGGTAAAGTTTGTAGGTTGTAAAAACAGCTACGGCGTCCTTACTGCGACATTTGTACGGAACTACCCATAAACCACCACCGATCGGTCTGACGCTATCACTGGCCATAGATTTACTCATACTCATGTTCAAATTTATTGAAAGCCTTACTCATGTTCACATTCATTGAAAGCATCTCCACTGCCTTCTCTATGCTGCAGTTAAGGTAAAGGTTGTAGGGTGTAAAAAACAGCTGCGGCGTCCGCGACACCCTCGCGGCCATTATTGCTGCCGCCGGAACTGCCCATAAACCACCGCCGGTCGAGCGGTCGCCAGACACTGTCACTGGTCATCGATACCGATAGATTCCTAGGTACTTTACACTAGTCTTCACATTTATTGAATTCTTCCATTACTTATTTGTCTCCATATACTGTGTAACTAATAAAAAATTGGCCAAGTGCATGTCGGGCCACGGGCAGTGTAGGGCTCCGTAGTTACGAATGCCAAATTTGAGTTCATGCAATTAAAAACGTCTAAAAATTAACTTCTATTGAATTTGTATGAAATTTTCTTTTTCGGAGTACATTTTATAAGTTGATCGCCTATAACTTTTAAATTTGTAAACCCTACATAGCTCTGATAGTTTTCCTTTAAATTTCGTTATATTTACTATAGCTGTGAATTTTTTCACGTGTCCATATGTAACCGTTTAGCAGATAGAGGGGGGGGACACTTGACTATAACAAAAAATTTTACTTTAAAAACAATTAATTCTCAGACGGAGGTTTACAAGCTCATAATATTTTTGAAAGATCTATTCAACGTTACCCCACATGATTGGTTAGTCGAGAAAATAAAATTGACTTTTGACTTTACATGTATGGGAGCTACCCTAAAAAAAATGTTTTCAATATTTTATTTTACCACTTTTTCAAGATTTATATACATACCTATACCAAATTACAGCTTTCTAGTACTTATAGTCGCTGAGTAAAACCGCGGACGGACAGACAGACATACAGACAGACATGGCGAAACTATAAGGGTTCCTTGTTTACTACGGAACCCTAAAAAATGGAAAGTTTCGAGACTAACTTAAACACATAGTGAAAAAAATCTAGGTCATTATAAACACTGCTCGAGGGGTGTTGGTGAGGGGTGTTATATATTATTTTTAATGAGCTTCTAACTGCACTTTGGCAAAACTAGTATTTTTTTAAATTACTTTCATCATTTGGCAATATTTTGTTTGAATGTGTCGTAAAATAAAAAGACATAAACAATATTAATAAAAAAAACCCACGTGCACGACTGGGCATAAGGTATGAGCTGAAATAAAATCTGTCAGAGACCATTTATGTCGGAGGAGTCCGATATTAAAATGTAGCGGAGCATCGGCGTCCAGCGGGTGCCGCGATGGGCGGTCGGAGAGTGGCTGCAAATCGTGGGCAGGCGGCGAATGCGAGCGACGAGCGAGCAGCTTGAAAACTCGAACACTCGTATTGTTTAACACATTTAAACTTATCTTATTAACGGCAATAAATAACTTATGTATATAGATATTTACTACCGCTCATTAAAAAAAATAGAGGCGCCACAAACGAAACTGTAGCATTTTTCAACTACTAAGATGTATTAATTTATATCGACACAAACCTTAAGACGAAGTGGTAGCTAAAGTGGCGCCCTCATTTGAAATAAATTGTTTAAAATTAATATGGTGATAATTAAAAATTTGATTTGTATCAATGTCTAGAAAGACCTTTAAACTATTTTATGAATAACCTTTTAAATTATTACTAATAGTCAATTTTAAATATCACCATATTTAGTTTTAAACAATTTATTTCAAATAAGGGCGCCACTTTAGCTACCTCTTCGTCTTAATGTACAGATAAATAGCGAATATTCTTAAGTATTCGTATGTATGCGTCTAGTAGGTATTTAGGTGAGACTTTTTTTACTAATTTACTTGACTCGGAAGTTTGCCTACGACTATGAAATTTTCAAATGTCTATAGTAGAAACATTCGATAAGTCTATCTCTGTATGAAGATACACGCTGTATTTACGAAGGTATTAACTCGTCTCAAGATTGCTGCTTAAACAAAACAGCGGAGATACAACCCCGCTGCACTATAAACACAGGTTTACAAAAGTATTTTAATTAACGGATGCCTCAAGACAAAAAGTGTTAACTGTTAAACCCACAGGTTAAACCAAAACACGTCTCCGCTCCTCTACACTATCGACACAGGTTTAGTAACGGAGCGTGCAGCGGGCAGCGATCGCGTGGCGACTCCGCGCCGGCTGCCGTGCGACGCGATCTGATTTATGTCCGGCCCAGCAGTATTTTATTCGGCGGGCGCCTCAAGAAAACTATAAGTTTCCGTTCGGCAGGACCAGGGGAGCAGCCAGTAAATATTGTCTCCGCTCACTGCATCAATACAGACAGATATCTATATTTATTACACTCCTTTGTAAGATAATTTGGTAATGGATTGGGGTCATTACATTCCTGTTTTGCGAATCCCTAATTTGGGATACATTTTAGTTTATTTTCGGTGACAGATCACATGCATACACACGTAAAAAAACTTAATTGTGTCTTTTTATAGACTTAGGTATACGCCTACAGCATACAAAACTTTCGCCTCACACTTTAAGACGAAGTGGTAGCTTAAGTGGCGCCCTCATTTGAAATAAATTGTTTAAAACGAAACATGGTGATAATTAAAAATTTGATTTGTATAAATGTCTAGAAAGACCTTTAAACTGTTTTATGAATAACTTTGAAAGTAATATTGGTAGTCCATCCTGTTTTAAAACTGTTTTTCGCCAAAAGTGGCCACTTTTGGCGAAAAACAGTTTTAAAACTAGACGGACTATTAGTAATAATTTGAAAGGTTATTCATAAAATAGTTTAAAGGTCTTTCTAGACATTTATACAAATCAAATTTTTAATTTTCACCATATTTAGTTTTAAACAATTTATTTCAAATGAGGGCGCCACTTAGCTACCACTTCGTCTTAAAGTAAACTATAGTCCATTTGTTTAGGTATTTAAACGAATGTAAACAATCTTGACATGTCTTTTTATTGAAATATACACTTTATAAATCAATATCTTTGCAAATTACAAATTATTTATTTTATAAATTATAAATTACATATTTTTCTTTGTAATTTGCAAAAGTATTGATTTATAAAGTGAATATTTCAATAAAAAGACATGTCAAGATTGTTTACATTCTTTTAAATACCTAAACAAATGGACTATAGGCATGTTAAAATAAGGACAAGTGAATGTCAGTTTTAGTATTTACAGACTAAATTAGATTTCAAGAAGCAAGTTTGTAAAGTGATATTTTCCTTGCTTAAAATAAAACTGGTCGACAAAATTGTACATTTTTTTCCCCACTGGAGATTACAGATTTCTGTATAGTGTATATGGACATAATTTACTTTTGTTTCTAGGAGGTCAGAATTGAGAATAATGTTATATCAAAAATTCGATTTTCCCCAATTTCTGATATTTTTAATTATTTATAGTAAATAGCTTCTGTGCAGGTTATTTAATTTTGTAACATAAAATGATGTAATCAGCCTTCAAAATCAAAACAAAATTTGTTTTACTTTTGTACCATTTTTATCTATAATATATATATAAAGATTTAAGTTAACGTAATATTTTCCATAGATTGCGTACTGCGCGCATCGTATGGCGTTATACCGACTCGCAAGAAATCTGTAATAAGTCATTTTTATAAATTATTTAGCAATGATGTAAAAATATTGTAAAATGTAAGGTTTGCACAATGTTAAGCTGGTATTAGAAAATTAGAAAACACCTAATTGAATTTATGGTTTAATTTTGAAACTACCGAAAAAATAAGAAATTTCAATTTAAGACGTGTAATATTAAAAAATTTTGACGTCCTACACATTTTTTATAACTAGGTTCATGATTTTTGTACTGAATTCTTTTAGATATCGCTGCAAGTATCCTTATTACAAAATCTTGTTGTCCAGTGATTAATAGCTAAATCTTTCATCCTCACGTCACCATACTTCGACAATCTAAGCAGAAAAATTACACTCTTCCCAGTCCAGCGAAGAAGTGAAGTGAAATAAATAAAGATAAATAATGCAGTAATTTTGAATAACAACTTGCATTGATCAGTACATTTTCTATCACTACAAATAAACCACGGAACAGAGAAATAGGTGGAAGTGCCAAGTGGGCGTGGCGCGCGTGTCATAATCCGGTAAAACTACACAAGATCGACCGACTCCGTACATCAGTCGTATTCTAGCTACGTGTTGAGATCGTTTTGTCCGCCCGACCAACATTTTTTTCGCTAAATATCCCGTGTTGTAGTGTTTTAGTATGTAAAAATAGCAGTAAGAACAAAAATAAAAGCAATGTAGGTATTTCTTTCCATCAGTATGTACGACAACATGCATTTTCTTTTAAAAAATTACGAAAATCATTCTGGTACGATCATATTAACTAGGTAGTTCTAGAAAGTTCGTTCCCGTAAGTTGTCGCTACTCGATTAGTGATGTACAGATTTTGCTATTCGATTAGTGATGTACAAATTTTGTCGATGAACTGCGCTACTCGATTAGTGATGAAGTCGAGTCGGATGCGGATTTTGTCGATAAAATAAATCAAAATTTCAGGTATAATTTAATAGAATAACGCAACGATTTTAAGTAATATATAGACTTATTATAAACATGAACATTTTCTAGTATTTTTATTGCAATAAAAAAAAAATATTAGTCTAACCTTTCAAATTATTTTTAGGCCCAAATGTAAAAGAAAAGTGAATAGATGCAACGGCTAGGGTTAACTGGATGCCAACTAAATCAAGCACCATATGTTCGGAGCGTTATGAAGAAATAATTTATATCTAATTTACTTATATATAATAATTTAATTTTCTTATAAAGGTTGTCCTTTATGTCAATTTTTTTTCTGCTCTAGCTCCTGCTGCTGCTCCCAAATTTAAATATAACTAGCTTTAACCCAAGACTTCGTTAATGTAATATAAGTAATTTGAAAAAGTCTCCATTTGTATGGCAAAATAAGATTCACCATGCCAAGTTCCATCACTCTTTTTTGGAATGGAATGGATGGAACTTGGTTTGGTGAATCTTATTTTGTCCAATGTCCTTTTCCGGGACTCTTAAACAATAAACCTACATATTCAATTTCAATTAAATTGGTTAAGTAGTTGAAGCGTGAAGAAGTAACAGACAGACGGATTTAGTTGAATATCACTGTAATACTAGTAATGGATCTACAAAGTTATTGACACAATTCTCTGTATTTTAAGCTCACCATGCTGGTTTGGGTGAAAGGGACAAAAGAAAATAAATAGAATGTACCAACTTCCCGCATTCCCGCGTAGATTTTAAAAGCCCACTAAACAAAGGGCACAATGGCAGAAGAGAAATTCCTCTGCCATTTCGACCATGCGGGTAGCAACCCATCACTATTTTGATTCCCTTTCCCACTTTCTCGCCCGCCGTCACGCCAAAAGTAGCCTTTGGATCTTGCGGCCCTGGGCGATTTCAGCTTAAAACCGCAAGACTCAAAATGCTCTGTATGTTCCATTCCATTTGGGATTAAGATCGCTACAGGGATAAAGACGGATTTTTCATGTTCTCAAAATAATAGATCTTTAATTATATTATTTGAGACTGGCTTCGCCCACGATTTAGTCTGCACGTCCATACTAATATTATAAATAAGAAAGTTACGCAGACGAAGTAGCGAGTGAAAGTTAGTGTTAAATAAAGATAAGAAAATTAAAAAAAAATGCCTTTGCGTTGAATGATATCGATACTGTTAATCAATATTAAATAATATGGACATCACTATTCGAGTAGCGCACCTGTCGGCAAGTAGCAGAATTATTTCGTAGCTTGGGATTCAAGTGACGAAAAAATTCTGCTTCTCGACGATAGATGGCGCAATTATCAGACTTAATAATTTGAGTTAGACAGTAAATAGCAAAACGTCGTAAGTACTTTTTGAACCGTAGCAAAATAAACCTTATGCTTAAGACTTAAAGTCGTTTTTAAAATATAGGGTCTATTGACTTAGGCCAATATTGAAATAAATATATTTGACCAATCAAACGAATTTTTCGTATGTGTGTAATATGTGATTATTGGTTTATTTGTGTAAGTTTGGCGACGCTTGTTTCTTAACTAATTTAGGCCCAAGGCACTTCCACCTATTTCTCTGTTCCGTGAAATAAACCCATAACGGGAGCGTCAACTAACATTGAAGCAAGGAACAAACGAAGGTAATTTGTCCGTTACTTCCTTGGGGGCTGCCAGGCCAGAGTGGATAGCTTTCTCAACTATTACGAAGCTGGAAGGCTTGCAAAATACAAAATATAATATCCACTTTTATTTTTAAATTGATTTATTTTCAAATTCCACTAAGAATATATATCTCTCTCGAAGATAGATAGAGCTGCAAAAAGTAAGTAATTATATACTTACCTACTTTTTGCACCTCTATCTATCTCAATTCTTTTTATTTGTACCAATTTAAATAAAATAACTAATATGTATATAATTAGGATAGGAATTATATATTATGTATGTTAGTTATAAGGTATTTATAATATGGGCCTCTGGAATTGTACAAATTTGTAAGTACAATGCTATTGCCTGAAATAAATGAATTATTATATTATATTATTATAATTATAAATTTAAATATATTTCTTTTTTTGGTAACTGCAAAGCCTCAACTATTAAATTATGAGCTCTTATCGCTTTACAGTGACCAAAATGTCAAGACAAGTCAACGTAGACAGTCTATTCTTGATCTATACATATACAAGTTTATTTGGTATAGGCAAATAAAACAAAAAAACCCCTATTGTCAAAAACACAATCTAGTGGTGAGTAGCGGAACTACCAAAGTCGTATCATCGGTAGTTCCGCTACTCACCACTAGATGGATATCCATAGCGACATCTATTACTTGCTAAGAGAAAGCCCTGACTTTCAACCGTCACATAAAAAGTTTTAAACGGCTTAGCCGATTTTCATCAAACATGGCTATGAACCACCGTAAAGGAACTTGCTTTCATGTAAAAAACCGCATCGAAATAGGTTCATCCGTTTGATCGCTATGATGCCACAGATACACAGACACACAGACAGACCGACAGATATTAGCGTCAAACTTATAACACCCCTCTTTTTTGTCGGGGGTTAAAAATGCTTTGACCTGAATGACTGACTGACGGATCAACGCACAGCCTAAACTAAGAGACCTGAAACTTGGAGGGTGTGTTCTTTGTATGACGTAGGCATTCAATAAGAAAGAATTTTCCAAAATTTTATCCCTATAGGGAGGTAAAAAATGGGGCAAAGTTTGTATGGGACAACGTGATTCCCTGGTATAATCTACTCCAAATTTTGCATAAACATTCTTGAACAGAATTGATGGAAGACATGTTTCCTAACGGGGTTAAAATAGGTAACAAGTTATTTTGGGCTAATTCAAAGTTGTTATCAATACTCCGTGCTTTTAATTTTAATTTTGACACATGTTGGAAAACTCAATCCGATTTTATTCAAAAAGTACCGTATTATATTAGTACTGCATTTCAAGGTTTCTAAGCTTTAGAGAGGTCCTACACTTTTAGGACTAGTCTCATAGGGACGTAGAGGTTGGAAACATTGTGCTTATTAAACATACGAATCATCTTCATCTAAATATATATAACTCAAAGGTAACTGACTGACTGACATAGTGATCTATCAACGCCCAGCCCAAACCACCGGACGGATCGGGCTGAAATTTGGCATGCAGGTAGATGTTATGACGTAGGCATCCGCTAAGAAAGGATTTTGATCAATTCTACCCCCAAGGGGATAAAATAGGGGATGAAAGTTTGTATGAAACTTTGTCAATTTTAAACCGATCGGACTGAGACTTTGCATGCATAAAGCACTATGAAGTAGGCATCCCCTAAGAAAGGATTTTGATAAATTACACCCCTACGCGAGCGAAGCCGCGGGCAAAAGCTAGTTCGTTATATAATTATAACATAAAAAAACCAATCAAAAATCCTATTAAAACCATTTTCGACTTTTACGCGGACAAAGTCGCGGGCAAAAGCTAGTTATTATACATACCGTTTGATAAATCAAACCTTCATTTGTAAGCGATACCGACGAAAAAAAGGGGTGTTGCAAGTTTGACGTGTCTATATATCTATGTGGCATTGTAGCGCCTAAACCAATAGGAAGATTTTAACACGGTTTTTTTTTGTTTGGAAGTTGACTTGATCGAGCTGGTTTTTAGGTATATTAGAAATCGGTACAGCGGTTACAAAGTTATGGGGGTGAACCCTTGAAAATCGGGAGGATTTAAAATAAGAGAGCGATAACCTTCGACGGCATCCAGCAACTGATCGTCGACAGTCAGCCCGACACTAATGAGTCGTCAGTGTCAGCCACGCCCAACACGCGAACGATCCTGCATCCCCGGCACCTTCCAACTGATTGACAGACCAGCTCTGATCGCTAATTAATCTAATAGAGAAAATGCCAAAATTAATGGTTATCCATATTTTTATTACTATGTACTTACTACATACATTTGTTACATTAGGGTTGAAGTACTTACAGGGGCGTCAAATAAAAACAAATACCCGTACAGAAAAGTCTCTACGAGAAGAATTGCATATATGTTTATGCTGTAACTCTACGTAAAAATTTACAAGCGACAGAATAAAATAAATACTGAATTTATGTACATTATCTCGAAGCCATTCGAAGCACTATTGATACACCCAAGAATTTCTGGAAGAAGCTAGAATCGTAAATTTTTTGAGATTATCAACAATGTTTTAATGACTAGTAACAATGGTTATGTTGATTAGATTTTTGATAATCGGCGAATAAGTCAGTGACAAAGAACTTTGGCTTTGTTATTGGCTTGGTACAAAGATTTAGAATATATAAGGCTTGGTACTAGTATTTGACTGTCCAATGTCATAAGGTTTTTTTTTCACTTGCTTAACGTACCTACATACTGTTGAATAAGTACGTTAATTTTACTACAATCTAGCCTATTAATCTAACACTAATTTGTTATTTTACATTGACCTAGTTTTATAAGCAAAAGTAGAATGTATCTATAGGCCACTTTTCTTACTGTCTCTATTAAGGGGAAGGTTCTTTGTTCGTGTGTCTTTAATTATTGCACTATGACCGCACTAAGTATTATTTTTTTATTGTCACTACACTACACTAGTTCGAACGGCTTAGTTCGTTTAAGTCTTCTCACTGTGTCCGTGACGTCGAGGAGCTGGATTGCCTCAACGTTCACATGATGAAGCAATCGATACTCGTGTGCTTCTGCATATTTTTTATTAACTTTATCGACGAACTACGGGTTAAGGTCGCGGTGCAGATCAGCATTTCTAATGTAACAGGATGCATTGAAAATGCTCCTGAGTACTTTGTTCTGGAATGTTTGGATTATATTGATATTGCTCTGTTTGGTACAGCCCCACAGCTGTATAAGTCTATACTGGCATCAGGACTTCTTTAAATGTCATAAGGTATGCTAAAAAGTATGATACTACTGTCGGCCACAAAAAATATTTGGAAGAAAAAAAGATAGACAATATAGATATGTACAATCCATTCGACATAAGTTGCTATTTGTAGAGTTGAAACAAGTTTATTTAAAAAAATTATTGGTTTAATAAAAACTTAACTAAAAGTAAACTAAACTGCGTTTGCTGCTTTCCCTCGCTGGATTCAATACGTTTCACTTGAGCTTATAATCGTCCATTGAATAGAGTCAGTGTGCCTGAGTAATACCAGGCGTTGGCTAATGCGCCCGAGCTGGGCTAATCCAATCACGTAATTGGACTTACTGTATATTATTCATTGACCGGGTAATGACTCTGAGCGAACGCTCAACGGCTTCAGCAGTTGCCCACACGCTAGCTTCCGATGGCTTTGTTCAATTCTCATTGTTTTTGTCAAAAATGCAAAATATTCCATGAGTACTCGTTTTTTAAACTATCGCGCTTTGAACACGTTATTGATGTATATAAACAGGGCTTAGCACGAACCTTTTTAGTTACGACTAACGTTTCGAATAGGATTTACATCCGTCCCCCGTTTATATGTACTTTAATACGTATTCCATACTTGTAAGGGTTGTATGTTTGATGCATGTGTATCAAATATTTCTGTAAGCGGCGACAAAAATAAAGAAATTAATCAATGATGACAGAAATTAATAATGGTTTTAAAGAAACCAAATGTAGATACGTCAAAATTAACTAGTATTAGGTCTAATAGGGCTATCTATGCCTCTAAGGTGTGGTATGTTATATCGATATTCGATCGCAAATTTCAAAATCGTGCTTTATTTTATTGATTTATTTTATTTGTTCATGTATACTTGAATATTTGCAAATAAACCCTTATAAAAGTAAACATAGTATATAGGTGCTACTTATTTCTAAAAAAAATTCTTCTAGCCGACCCGCATGTTAAGTATCTAACTCTCTAAGTCTATAATATAACTTCAGCTTTACCATGATGCCGTTGTTTTTATTAAAGAATAAAAAAAGAAATAGTGTTATAAAAAACCTTATTTACTGCAATGCACATTACGTGGAAACAAGTGTGAATGAACTTCAAGACACAATTACCTACTTATAAATTATATTTTGCAATTAGCTTATTATGATCATTTTATAAAAATGCATAAGAACTGCAGACATGACAATTCCACAACACGAATTGTTAATTCTCGTTATATCACGTGCTAATACTGACTGGTAAATAATACTGTACATTACATATAAGTACCTATTCATCTAGTTCAACACAAAAAACAATATAAGTATATTTACTTCACTGAAGATATTTTTAAGTACAATGATAATTTATACGTCTTAACAGTAACACTTGCGACTCTGAAAAAAGCTTTCCAAATCATTTTCAAACAGATCGTTTCGAGGGAAA
Organism: Acrobasis suavella; assembly: GCA_943193695.1. Taxonomy (NCBI): domain Eukaryota; kingdom Metazoa; phylum Arthropoda; class Insecta; order Lepidoptera; family Pyralidae; genus Acrobasis; species Acrobasis suavella. The sequence continues at coordinate 15,504,893 of OW971929.1, forward strand.
CACATCAAGCTGAAGAATGTATCGAACTAAGTAGGAAAATGATGACTAAATTTTCATTTATCGAGTACCTATGTAATTACTTTTGTATTGTATTATTGTCAGCTATTATATTATTTTATTACGACAACAAATTTCGAAAACTTAACAAATGTAACTTCTGAAGCTAAGTATATTAAAAGCATTTTTTTTATAAAACGTAAACGTGGGTGGGGTAATAAAGACCTTTATAGGTAGGGGGTCATTAGAGAGCAATTGTTTTGCACTGCGTGGCGTTCAGGGTGCTGACGAGAGCTGGCGGAAACTACCCTGACCACACACTGATTGAACACTTGTTTCACGATCATTAATCACTTAGCGCCATCTCAAATATGGAATATACAGAATTATCACAAACACAATAAGGCTGTAGCGACGCAAAACACGGGTGGGTACAGAAACAGTATTCTAAAAGTGCAGCGCCCGCCAGGGTCCAAGGCCCTTAATTGATCCTTATTTTATTGTACATTAAGGAAGCAATAAATATCGAGTATTAAGTAAAAGTTTAATTAAGTATAGCACAGTCTATAATATAGTTATAGATGCACTATTATATATCTTCATTTTAGGAAGTAGACAGAAGCGAAAGTCGAAAGACACAACCCATCTTATTAAGTTAGTTTTCCTTATGACAGAAAACCAAAATCAGAAATAGTGTTACATAATATACCTATACTCCTAAATAGTTAACATTTAGACGTGCTACCCATCTGTTCTCTACATATTCTGTAACTCCATTTTGTAGTCGATTACCGAACAATGCGCAACCCCAGTAACATTACAAAGGTGATTAAAGTTAACTTGACAGGATGCTAGAGTAATCGGATTGGTAGACGGTTTTACCACCTTTCAGACCTACAAAAATTTGTATCAATAATATGCAGACATCAAACTGGCTCTACAATCTTAAGTTTTCAGTAGTAACTAATTAGTAGGTACTCCATAAAGGTACCACAATAAAATGTTTTATATTTGATCTTTTAATATTAAAAAAATCCGAGGCATAATGTCTTTGGTGCTTGAAAAACTTTCACAGTAAAGCACAGAAAAAAATATTAAGTAAAAAATAATAATTTGAAAAGATACACTTAGTTAAAAGCCAAAGTTATTTACATATACATTTTATGTAAATAACTTTGGCCGTGATTTCTTAAAACAATTGAGGATTAAATCAGAATCAGGTTCTTATGCACCTTATATACCTTATTTTTTTACAATATTAAATATAGTTAGAGGAAGGATGGTTAGGTCCACGATCTAAACGATGCCTGATCTGATCAATGTTGTGAACTATATCACACTAGAACGAAGAACATATTGCCTGAATCCAATCATCGATCTCACAATCTTATCTCCAAAGGTTGATTCATTGATGAACGATTTCAAAACATAATGCGCAATATAATTTGTTTGATTTGGTGTTCGGTGCCGAGCCGCATCGTGTAACCTTACACCGCGGATGAGTACGAGGCTTCAAGTGGCGTCCGTGTCACACGGTCACCTTGGGTTTGAGCAACACGACACCGCCGACACAATTGTTTTGGTTTTGTATGAACTCGATATGAAGTCGGAGCTTCCACGATCGGCATGGGAAGAATGTTTTCGTATTGCAAAACATACGTTGAAACACCATGTGCAGGTGTACCTATGCTATATAAGGAGCTACGGTGGTCCACGTTTTTTTTTTATTGGGAAGCCCCTTTATTAGGTGTTACTGCTACTAAATTGTCACTTCAAAAAATCTTTCATGCTGTTCATGGGACAAAGAAGAAATTTAGGATGGACCAGCTGATAATCTTTCCGCGCAATTATAAAAGCCGATCGAGGGAATGCGCGAGAATCTAAATCATGTCAAAAGGCGACGCGGCTAGCAAGCCTTACTGTTCAGATTCCCTTTGACACAACAAACCTAGACCCTGTCTACCTCGTTAGGAATGTACATAGACTTGATAGTGTATCTGTATCTTCTAAGGTTATTTATATACTTACTACTACTGAATCATGGTAATCAAGGCTGAACGGCGAAACTTGGACAATATGATAATCCGCTGGAATATATTGTCATTTCTAATTCAGTCACAGTCAAAAACATCGAGTGACTAAATGGTAACTAGAATGAGAGCAGTGTTCCTAATTTACTATCGCTATGTTGCTAACTTGCTCCAAAGTTATTGATATTGTTTCGCTGAAGTTCAGCTAGATCAAGTGACAAACGCCGGTGCGTGCGTGCCGGCCGACCAAAGAACAACACACGACAAGTCATCTCAATGGTGATGAATGAGGCTTCAATAGTACCGGCGGCTGCTAGCCCATAATATGTGGAACAACACACGTCTGTTGCCAGTGTATCTAGGTGGCCGCCGGAAGACATCATACGGTCCAGGCGCGGTCGGAAAGGGGACATGACCCCCCCTCAAAATCTAAGGTCAAATTGAAAAATCTCAAAAATTTGCCAAATAATAAAAGGAAATTTCTAGCTATCCCCTAACAGCGATAAATTTATAGTTTGCTGACATCTAGTGGTGTTTTTACGCAATAATGTTTATTTTATTCCAGATACCAATTTTTTATTAGTGTAGTGAGTGACCCCCTCCAAAATTTCAAGCTGCGACCGCGCCTGATACGGTCGGCATGTTATTTTTACTATTATGTTTTTTTAACTATTCATAATCCTATTCGATAGTAGTAGTAACAAGTCTAAGGTATCGGGTTTCAAAAGCAACCAACACGGCGACTTATGTACCTAACGTGTTTTGTACGTTTATTTCTTGAGCTTTCGACTGAGTGCTATCCGTTTTTTGCACCGTCGAGCGAGGCTATCTAATGATGGTCCCTAGATGGACTGGCACTTCGTAATGACAAAAGATGAACTTAAAATAAAATTGTGCAAAAACATAATTACTTCACATCATCACAGCCCATGTTTTGGCCTACAGCTAAGTATAGGCCTCTTCGTGGACGCCACTCATCTTGGTCCTATACTGCTCTCGTCTAGATACGACTACTTTAATAACTTTACTTATAGAAAATAAAATATACCTATTCCTTTAAATAATACTTGCCCTATTTTCTGACCCAGTTCCTAGTTTCTCTTGAAATGTTATGGCTTCAGAGTGCCACCTATCGCCAACCTTTTCTAAGTAACATATCGGACAGGATGTCTGTAATTCGACACGGCCACATTGTAATACTTCTAACTTGAATGCAATTAGTGCTCAGACTGCTCAGGCTTGTATTTGTAATCTGCGGCTCGCTATACATTGTGTCAGACCACGTGCAACATTGTTTTCACATGAGTATCGGTTTCACGAAAAATAAGCTCATATCTACATTTTATAAGGAACACGTATTGTCTTGTGACGTTTTTTGAATTTTGTCTTCGAGTTGGGCGATAACACATTTTTTATATGTATGTATGTATATAACGCGATTGCTTGAGAACCGAAGCTCCAATCAAGATGAAATTTGGAACATGTTTAGATAATAGCAGTAGAAATTTTAAGTTCGCTGGACATTAAAATCGGTTCAGCCGTTTTTGAGATATATACATTTTGGTGAAAACAAATAAAACTATCCGGGAGGTGAGAGTCCCACACATTACGAATTTGTCGTTTTGAACAAGACGTTATTTATTAATCTCATTCCGGACTAAATATCAAAACTACAATTAGATATTTTTTTGTAAGATAGTACAGATGTCGCACTAGATAGATATTAGTTTGTGAGAATTTGTAGTGGTGTCGCTCTACATGGTCCGGTCTTTTAGGAGGTCTGTACCATAGAGTACTGTAATATAAATAAAAGTACTATAACCAATAATTTCGCATACTTAGTAAAAATCCCGAAATGGCGAAACGGTTAACGCATTCGAAACAATTCATCACCTCAAATTCCCCTCAAGTCCCCTTGATAGCAAAAACAATTTTTATAAGTTTTTCTATATTGTCATTTAGTGTTAAGGGTTAAGGTAATACTTGAATTTTTTGGGATCCAGTGCCTCTGTTTACAGTTTAAAGTGAGAATGTGAAGCTTTACTACGCACATAAGCCAAAAGTGGCCGCATGCCCCCATTTTAAATAAATTATTTGAAAGGAAATGAAGACATAATTAAAAATTTTGGTCTGATCATGCACCACATAACCTTTCAAACTATTTTATGAACTACTGTGAGAACGTGAAGCTTTTCTTCGCACATTTGCGAATGACGGCCACTTTTAGCAAATGAGTCCGCTTAATTGCTAATATAATTTTATATATTTTATATTTGTTTCGGAATAAAATTAATAGATGACGCTAAATTTGCAGCTTAAATTCTTGGCAGAAAAATACTTTCAAACACCAATTACACATATATTTTACAATATTATGTCATTAGATGTCACTGATACGAAAGTGATTTCTCTGAATCTCGGGGTCGGCTCCTCCACAAGATATGCCAATTGTGAATTGAGTACAGTTTGACAAATATACTGGTTCCTAAATAAATGGTACGGTTCCCATTCTACCCATGACTCGGTCGTGGAAGACTGCCCAAGCGTCATGAACGCAATTTCCACTATCGCTTGCCTGGGCAATAACTGTGCACAAATCGAAAGGACTCACTTTGGATAAAGTAGTCGTGGTGGACATTGGCATTAAAGAGTTGGCGGCCGGATATACGTATACGTTGCTCTTTCAAGATAAAAACGTCTTCGGACGGATATTATATTTAATCCAGGATTGGATCTTAAACGTTTGGTAAAAATAAAAAAAAAACTGTTCCAGCTCAAAATAGAAGAAGAAAGAAGGTTGGAAAATCTGTTTTCTGCAACGGTACCGCGCAATGAATAAATAATATAATCATCTTTCAATGTAAATTTACTATTCGTATTTTTAACCACCGACAAAAAAGAGGAGTTTAATAAGTTGGACTCCAATCCCCCTGTCCCCCTGTGTGTCGTGTGATGGACTGGTAATGATACGGTTTTTTTTACCTGAAAGCATGTTGCCTGCGATGGTTCTTAGCAATGTTTGATGGAAATCAATTCAACGGTTCAAAAGTTATGGGGGTGAACGCTTCAAAGTCGGGGTTTTTTAAATGTGCATGGCAAATAAACTTGTAGAATATTAATCGCGAGGTCTAAGTTCGCAGCGAACCACTAGTTAGGTAAAAAAGCCTTTGTTTTCTACCTGTTGGTAGTTTCAAGCCAAGTAAAATTGCAGAAATGTTGTCAAATGTCCACCTAAATGTTTAATTGTTCAATACCCATAGACCTAGAATTGTTTTAATATAAGAAGCATAGAATGTACCGTCCCATCATTTTCCATCTATGCTTAGATCCACGATTAGCCTTAGGTACCTAATAGTATTTCTCTCCGTGGCATCAGATAATTTATTTGAAATTACATATTGGTAGATCATCTACATCTAGGTGTGTTCCAGATCTTCGACTGTGCTGCTTCGGAGCCCGTGGTCCGCTTTTCTGGTTTTTCTTCTCCAAGAATGCCGGAGCAGTCCAATTTTGCTAAGTATAATTTTACGACTGAAATCAACTCTTTTTTTGGAAATGCATTTGTGTGAAGAATTTTATAACAACCGGCCGCCACCCGACGTCAACCCCTCTTGACAATGCAATTGTAGTACGAAAAGTATGTGCTTAGTCCTTTAGTCGCCTCTTACGACTTCCACTTGAAGAGATGAATTTGTCCTATTCTAGGGCGGAAGCCTTTATTTAAAATTGTAGAGCTATTTTGTCATAAAACGTTCCGTAGGTTCTAGGGGTCATTGTAACTTGAAAATAGATTTAGAATGTGACTCCATATAAATATGAGAAATAGTTTTGCTGCTCCGTGATTTGTGTTCACGCATTGTGGACAGGTGGTGGCGGTGGTGCGGTAACAGCGTGGGCCGCTTCGTTTGCCGACAATCGCGTTTGCGGCGCCCTACGGCGCTGCGCTTTCGCTCCATTTCTTCTATTCTCCTTGCTGGGGTAAAACTATGGAGGCAGATATTTTATTCAGTAAATTTTTTCTCAGCAAAAAAAAACACGATACATTCTATTGATATTCCGACAAATTATGCTTTTAGTGACTGAACGAGAAAAAAAATGTCTATATCAAAAAACTGCGTTCACTATCAACTATAAAACACTGGTGCACTCCAGCCAGTCTGTCTGTAACCACGATGGACGTTACTCCTATTCGAAACGTTTGACGAAATCAAAAAGGTTCGTGCTAAGCCCCGTTAAGCGCGATAGTTTAAAAACCAATACAATTGGAATATTATAAAGTCCTACTTGTCATTTCGTCAACTGCGACCTCGACAAGAATCATTGTTCGGAATATTATTATACGCTCTACTAAAACGAGGTACCTAAAACGCATCACCTTCTATTTAAAGTCCTCTATACTTACATTAGGTACCTCTATTCAGTAAAGATTCCAGTGGTTGTTTCTCCACTGGTTTGATGAGGAAGGAGGATATACAGTCTATAATTGGTGTGTTTCTAATTCTATGTTTTTAAATATATGTAGATAAGTGTTTTATAATTTCATTCTGTACTAGAAACCCTAAATATAATCATCGGTACATTATCAATGGTCAGGAATTAGAGCGCAAACTTGAAGCCAGAGATTTGGGTGTAATTTTTGACTATCAGCTGTTTTCCGTTCTCACTTCAATCAGGACATTACGAAGTGTAACCAGTTAAATGGATTTTTGCTACGAATATCAAAGAACTTTAAAAAGCCTTCTACTCTGACTTATTTATTTTCAATCATGGTACGTCCAATAATAGAGTATAGATCAATTATATGGTCACCTTATTATAAAGTCCACCAGGACAATATTGAACGTGTCCAGAAGCGGTGTTTGACTTTGATTTCTCCGAGATTTGGTTTACATAGAAAACTAGAAACCTACGACAGCAAATTAAGCTATTTTAAAATGTCCTCCTTGATCTCTAGAAGACAAAGAAATAATCTGTTTTATCTATATAAATTAATTCATTCAATGATTGACTGTCCTGAACTATTAATGCAAATAAATCTTAATACTTATCATCGTATTCGATATCCTAATGCTTTCACTGTTCCACTTGCCAAGAATAACGTCTCCCACAATAACCCAATATATGTTATGTGTAGATCATACAATGATGCTAAACTTGATGGTTTTGATATCTTTGGACTAGGTTATAGACAATTCAGAAATTACGTTCATAAATTATACCCTTAAAATTGTTATCAATACTATGTTTTACATTTATATTCTGTTCTATGTTAACCATATTGCTTTGAATGTTCTCTTAAATTTAAGAATCAAAAATTTAAAATCGAGTACTCCTTTTTAACTGTTAATAAGACTCAGAAGTTAAATTGATCATGCTGTGTACACAAGTTTTTTGGACAATTTTACTTGATCACAATATGTAGAAGTATCTATTAAGATAATGTTACTTATAATGCAACTTTGTAAAATGTCTGTTTTGTGTGCCTATTAAAGTAAAATAAATAAAATAAATACGCTACATTAGAATTCTTGTAATTCATGTATGTACCCGTAGTTATGTGAACATTTCCCAGTGACCTTTTCTTAGATATTCTCCACAGAATTTAGCTTCATCACTGAATTCTTTTGATGCGAATCCCGCGACGCGTTAAACAAGAGTGGAGCACCACGCCGCGCCGCCCGCCGTCGCAGCCGATCAAGGGCGCCATAATTCACTTAAATCACGCGTTCTAAAGCGCTTGACGGCTTAGGCGACGACGACGCCTCATAAAGTTAATACCCTCTTAACGTAACACCTAATTGACTAATGAGTTTGACCTTTCGGTTCAAGTATTTTGGCTAAATCATTAAAAGTATTTTTTGTTTCGTCAATATGAATAAACGTGTAGAGCTCATAAAGGTGAAATCTTTGGAGGACATCTTAGTCCATGAATAAAAAACTTTGTGTGAAAGTCATTGATATACGATCCAATTTCGTAGCTATTAACTGGTGTATACGCGTTTGAAAAAAAAATTGTCTCTACCTACAACTGAAAGGCTGAGCATGTTTTCCTAGTTCATTTTGCCCTTCTTCAAGATCTTTTAGAAGAACCTACTGTACAGTAAGACCACATCAAGGTCGACCGTCGAAATCCCGCAACAATAAAATACCCCAGTAAGCCTTATTGTGAAATCGAAAAGGACGCGCTTGAGCCAAAAATCCGGCAAATAAAATTCCAATTACGCAGAACGAAATGACATATTCGGTTTGCACAAATCCTTAAAACGTCATCCGATATCCATTACATGTCTATTAAATCTTACGACATATATTTGTGGGGCTCAGTCAGCAGATCCCCCTCGCAAACAGCGCGCCGATTACGAGCCCGACCGACCGAGGTAAACGAATATAAAACATGCGGGAAGACGATTGCAAAATGTACTCGTCAAGATTTTGCATAGGTAAACAGTGGAGCACGGAGCACCCCTTCGCGGCATTGAAAGCACGGCACGGACTACGCGTGAGGTCGACGAGCGCCCCGTTGAGATCCGGAGGTTCACAATTTACTTAACTCTTGAATTAAGTAGATAATTCAGTACCAACTATTCGTATAAAGAAATATAAAGTCATATATTTACAGTTAAATAAAACTAAAATAAACTTAAATACTAAAAATAAATTACTCATAAATATATACTTTTATAATATAAGTATGTAATTTCTGGAAATGAAGTCAAAATACTTTGTTTTTTGAAATTAAAGTTTGTCTATTATTATGACATTTTATAATGTTTCAACTTTGTATTATATTATATGTATTTATTAATTAAAAGACAATAATAATAATATATCAAAGACCTTCCGGCGAGTAGGCGACCAATACTGTGAAAATTAGTTTTTTTCGCCGCGACGTTTCTTCTCCGCAGTGGTCCACATGAAGCGCTGGTATCGGTAGCTTTTCTTTAAAAATAAGTAAAATTTGAATATACTTTACACGTAACGTAAATTATACCTATTGACGTGTAAAGGTATCATTACTGAATAAACATTTAAATCTTTGAATATTTGACTTCATCCGGGGGAGACCCCATTAATAATGATTATCACTTTATTAAAGAAATTATAATTATACGTTTTATACTTTGATGTCAATATAATTTATCGAATCAGACCACACAATTATTTTCCAAGTGTAGTACAAATTCTATGACAATCAATCTACAAGATAAGGCAAAGTGTGTACAAACCTATCAAGAAGACCTTGACAATATTTAAACGGGGAGGTTAATAGCATTAGATATTACTCGTAAGTAAGTAGTAGTAGTTGCAGTTGCCATTGAAGATGAATATAAAGACGTACCTATAACTAACTAGATTTATAAAAACTCATGATTTTACCTGTATGTATAATTGTATACTTCTTTTTGCCGCTACTAAACCATAGCGAGTACGTGGGAACCTGATCAAAGTTTTTTATTAATAAATATAAAAAGATAATAAATTAGACACTCAGGTTACGTTACATAGATGTCAGCACCTATGTAATGTAACCTGAGTATCTAATTTATTATTTTTATTATAATTTTTATTTCTTATTATAAATACATATATAAAACCTACCTGAGTTCTTATAATATTAGTTATCAATGTGTACACCTACTTAATTAGAAAGTGAAACGCAACGCATGTCTCTAATCATAACAATAACACGCTCAGCGTCCCCGAGCGTTATCAATAGTTCATGGAAACGAATATAAATACCAGAGAACTGCTGCTTCAGCGACTTTCACTGGCAACGACTGGCGACAACAGCCGAGATAGTGATGTTATGTAAACTGCTCTCTAAGATACTTGGGAAACTAATGAATGGATAGTGGATACTACTTAGTATACATATTTTTGTACTGTATATGAAAGCTAGGTGTAAGTCTGGTTAGGTGTAAGTTCCTAAGTATAACATACGTTGTAGATTCACTGTTATCAGAGGTACAAACTCATGGTTTGTAACTATTTATGTAACTACCTACGAATGTACATCAGACACACTTGGTAGTGCTGGCCATGCTGACCCCAATTTTGAGTAATCTATCCTCTTTCATATTTATCCTGAACATTTAAGGCCTAGCATATCTCTTCACATGGCCATGTTTCACAGAAACCGTTGTGTCAACAACAGCACGTGGAACCATCGAAAACCTGACCTACAAAGCTAATTTGAAGGACATCGAGAAAAGGAGAGTGACCTGACGTAGCAGCATCTAAAGTGATGAGTCGCGCGTGGTCGGACGACCGGCGGGCGTCGGGCGGTTGTCGGGCGTTCGACGCGCGGCGGCGGGCTCCAAACGACCTATCGATTGGCAATAGTGCCTAGTTAGCGATCCTTGCACGCCCGCCCGCGCGCCGCGCGCACCCGCGCTCTCTCTCTACCTACTACTAGATTTCTTTACCGCCCGGTAGGAAAATGTTATTATATTCATGAATTTATCAGTAATAGAGAATGTAATTTAATAATAGAGAACCCGAACTTTCTTGTTTGTACCAGAGTTACTAAAAAGTTAGTAGGTATTTTGGCTTTTCCATTCAAGGTATACGAGTATATAAAGTTGAGCCGTTTAGGGTTGAAACATTGGGTCCGTGGGGGCCTTCTATACATGGCTTATTTAAATTTATAGGCAAAAGGTTGGTCGAGTTATCAGGTGACCAGAAGGCTGGTAATTGTTTCACACCAAGAATAAACATTGCATCCAACGTGGCAATGCTGCCAGCCTTTGGGCACCCTTCCGCAGGGCAACATTTGCGGGTCATTTTTTTATTGATAATAGTTTTTGTATAAATGTTATTTATTTAAAGTAGGTATTTAAGTTTATTTTTGTATATGAGTAGTATAATAATAACAGATGTCAATCCATATTTTTTTGTTAGTAGTATTTTCTTACCCTATGTTAGTTTTGAAAGAATTGGAGTTAAGTTATATTTTATTTAACAGCTCCGATACTTATCCTTATCATGTGGTTAACGATGGGGGAGTCGTACCGGTCTGCTATCATCTTTAGGATGCAATTATCGCTACCTCATAATCTGTTTAACAGTGAAGCTGATTTTTTGCGCATTATAGCATGAAAGCCATTTGTATGCCTTTCTGCAAACATTACGGATGCGCTACAGCGGCGAGGCAGCGCCAGGAGCATATGAAAAGCATTATTATAAAGGACACGCAGGGCATTGTAGGCTCGTTTTGTATACCTAAACCACAGACTGCCCGAGTAAAAAGACGAGCAATAGACCTTAAAAAGGCTGATTTTAACTGACGTAGAACATCGGGCAAATCTGCGGGTCAGCATATTACTCCTTACCGCCAACGCCCCGCGTTCCCTCTCTATGTCCAGGTCATTCCCTAGGTCATCCGTAAGCATGTGCCCTAGATACTTGAACCTATTTACAACCGTAAGAGTATTACCTGCTAGCTTTATTGCAGGAATATCCTTGGGTCCATTGTTACCCGCTTTAAATACTTGTATAAAACTCTTTTTTGGGTTGTAAATAAGTCCATGTTCCGTTGCATACTTCTCGCACACGGAGACAAGCTCACGGATTGAACCGATCGAAGGTCCCAGCAACACGACGTCATCTGCATAACTGATATTATTGACACATGTGTTGTCAATATGGCAACCGACATGCATGCTGCTAAGCTCCTCGATCAGCCCATTCACATACAGGTTGAACAACCCAGGAGACGTAAGTCCACCCTGCCTTACACCACATTCTAATTTGTATTCATCAGACAGAGCTTCGCCCCACCTTACCTGATTTATTTGGTTTCCATACCAGTACATAAACAGCGAAATGCACTCTTCCGGCATACCCGCGTCCCTTAGTTGATTCCAAATTTTTTCATATACAACCAAATCAAAAGCTCCTTTTAGATCTAAATAACACGCGTACACCGGAGTCTTTCGCTGCGTGTAGTACTCGATAGTGTGCTTAAGAGCCAGTATTGCACTTTCCGTTGATAGACCAGACCGAAATCCAAATTGTGCATCGCTAAGTGTCAAAACTTTATTTAACTGGCTATTAAGGAGAGCATCAAGCACTTTAGCCAATATAGTAGCAAGCGAAATGGGGCGATAGTTAGCAGTGTCTGACACGTCACCCATTTTATTCTTGACGATAGGTACTACTATTGTTTTCATTAGTGGCTCTGGCAGGTAGGAGTGTCCCAGACAAAGAGTATAAAACATTGCTAAAACTCTACAGATATGTGGTCCAGCAAACTTGAGGTGCTCTATACTAAGACTATCGTGACCGGGTGACTTGCCTCGTTGCATATTGATAATTATTTGACGAACATCTTTTGCAAAGAAGGTAATTTTGCGATTTACCCTGACATTAGTCTCAACATTAGATATATGATTTTGTGACGTCTCTAATGGTGACTTTACTGTAAAGTATAGTTATTACTTTATTATTAAGTTTTGATTGATATGCTTGTTATTAATAATAATATAACTTATGTTTTAATTTAAAAAATTAAACATTAGATATTCCTATATACATTTCAATAACATATTACAGACTAGCTAATAGTGGAAATAAGATTTACTTATATACAAAATATAGGTACTTACTTCGATTACACAATACAAAATTATTGTTTGAATGCTCTCTAGGTACGTCATGGAATATTAATATAAGCCAAGAGATTTCCCGGCTAGGGGAAGCGTGAGAAATTTTTATACTATGCACAACTCGAGTAATGACCAAGTTTAAAGCCTTATACAACATACACGAGCACTAATCACCCTTGCCATCAGCTTCGGTGGCTAAATCCAGCTAAGATAGTTCCTCAATCTTTGTGTAATCGTAATCGACTATATTACTTACTATTACTTACGTATGTACTTACTAATACCTACTTAGTTGTCGTAGTGATTTGTTAAGTGGCTTTATAATGGAAGAAGGTAAGTATTCTGACAATTAACTGTATGACATTGCCGCTCTTAAAATTTTCCTACCGTGACAGGCTGTGTAAAAACACACAAACATACAAATCACCAAGATAAGCAATTTATAACTTCGATTGTACATAAACCTGACAGGATAGCACATTCCTGCTATTTTTCCATCGTAATCATTCCGGACCTACGCCTACAAACATTACTAGTAGCCAGCAGTTTCCCCCAGCGTTAGCAGTTTCCGCGGCGCAGGCACCGGGTTATCCTTCGTCAGCCTTCGTCAGCTCTCGTCAGCGCCGCGTTTGCTATTCGCCAGCTGACAGACGGGACGACTACGTCACTTGTTTGTTTACTTTATTTTCTGCTATTCTAGACAAAAGAAACTATTTAGTGTCAAGTTCTTAATAAGTTTTCATGTAAGTGTGAATGTGAATGGCCTAATGTGGTGAAAGAAGATTCAAATTCAAAAATATTGTATAGTACACCTTTAAACGGTGGCCAAGCTAATAATGGCAGCTGCAACCAACGGCATAACATATAATACTTTACAAGATGACTTAAACCAAGGATCTCAAGACCCAAATGCCGTTCATTACAATGGTAGGACTGTAGGTCTCACTCTACCCTTGAAGGTTCTTAAATTCAAACGACAGCACCACAAAGGAAAATTGTTTTTTTTTTAACTAAAAACCGATTGAACTCCCAAACTACAGAACGAATTTTGATAAATCTTCCATGGTACCACAAGTATTCCGTTTCAAATAAAAAAAAGTCCAAATCGGTTTACGCGTTTTCGAATAATTTGACGATGCTCCTTTTTGAAAGTCCGTTAAAAAGGTTACAAAATATATGAGAGAGAAATAATATATACTAATAATAATAAAATAAATAATAAACAAACAAATATCGAAAAATATTTATATAAATAACCTGGCTGTCCTGCTGACGATAGCTCAACTTTATTAGAAGAATCTGGGATTCACATAGCACGATTGAATTTCACATGACCATGAAATATTCTCGCATCGAGTTACTCAATACAATTGAATCTATGTACACATAATCTTAATTTGACCTCAGTTTTTACACGTTAAAAGGATCATAAAATCAAGGTGATAGCCTGAAATGCAAGTGTCCAATGTAATTCTCAAGTGATGATTATTGTATGGTATTTGGTTGAGTTGGTATTTAAAGTGAATACTAATTAATAAGCGGTAAAACATTTTGTGTGAGGAGGGACACACATGTATATTGTTAATGGAAATACAAGAAACGAACGACGAATGGGGATTCTTCATTCGTTGTCTACAGTTTGAAAACTCTGACCAGTGTTGTATATACAAACGAAAAACAAACATAGGCATAAACATGCACCTATATCCCATACTGACTGCTTTGGTCCATCACAGCACACTCGATGCAAAACGGGATTACATCTACTTAACTACTAAGCCTACTTTTTGTCTGACATAGATACTTATTTCTTTTTTTATCGACATCAATATTGGAATAACAAAAAATAACGTTTTTCACCCAACATATTTAAACAAAAACATTGAGATCTAGGACGGGAACACCTGTATGGAAGCTGGGAGTAAAAAGGGCTGATGGCACAGCGGAGCGCTTACTCGGTGCTGAGGCAGCAGTTTGCGGGTCGCGCGGTCGATACCCGCACTGGGTCGCCCGAAATCTCGCTCCACACCTTCGTTACTTATTATTTCCAAGAATTCTGTTACTTTTTTGGTATTTCTGGCATTTATAATTTGTTTTAACTATTGTTATTTATGAAATCACATCGATTACGAGCTAATAAAAAGCATGACGTTAAAAAAATACTCATATGTGTGATATGGGATCTAGATAATTCCGCTGGCTTTTTAGAAAACAATTTAATAAAGAAAGTTCGAGCTCTTAACGTGATCATGCAGTAACAACGCCTTTCGGAATCATCGTTTCATCATCTCTGCATTTCACATCTTTTCGCAAATCGTAATTATCGTAGTCCCTCTACGAGCTAGCATAGCACTGTGCTACGACGTAGTCCTTCTACAGGCAGTCGAAGCACAATGCTACGGCGTAGTCCCTCTACAAGCTAGCAAATCTTTGTACTACGACGTAGTCGTTCTAAAGGCAATCGAAGTACAATGTTACTCTGTAGTCCCTGTACGAGCTAGCAAAGCACTGTACTACCACGTAGTCTTTCTAAGACAGTTGAAACACAAGCCTACGCCGTAGTCCCTCTACGAGCTAGCAAAGCAATGTACTACCACGTAGTCCTTCTAAGACAGTTGAAACACAAGGCTACGCCGTGGTCCCTCTACGAACTAGTTACATCAGACCACGCCGTACGCCGTCTACGAACTAGCTACGCCGTAGTCCTACAGACCATCAAAGAACACTGCTACGCCGTAATACCTCTACGAGGAAACAAACTACTATACTACGCCGTAGTACCTCTGCAGACCTCTGCATCGAAACACAATGGTAGTGTCTCTACAGGTATCAAATCCAAATGCTACGGTGTAGTCCCTCTACGAGATGTCCTACGGGATTCTTCTCTGGGGGAGTGCTGCTGATATACAGACTATTTTTATTTTACAGAAAAGGGCAATTCTTTTTGTTTATAATTTAGAATCGAGAGACTCCCTAAGAGATATTTTTCAGAAAATTGATATACTCACTGTACCATCCCAGTACATATTTGAAAATATAATGTATGTGAGGAAAAATATTGCCTTATTTAATAAAACAGGTGATATTATGGGTAGAAACTTACGTAACATAAATGTTTTAGTTAACCCGTATTATAGGCTGAAAACAGTCAGTAAATCGTTTAAGGGAAACTGTATAAAGTTTTATAATAAATTGCCAGAATCGGTCCTTGATATGCCAGATAGAAAATTTAAAGCTTATGTAAAGAAAGTACTTTGTGAGAAGGCTTATTACGGAACCGATGATTATCTTAAAGACAAAAACGTCTGGCTTGTGCTTGGCGCGGGTCCCTCTTAAAGGTTTATATTTGTACACTCACAAATGTCATAATTTGAGTACAATCGGTACATGTACTTTATTTACAAATTGACATTAATTTCAAATACGACATTTTTAATTAATAATTATGACATAGCAATGTTTTCTCAGTCCACACATCTAATTTTAATATCAGTATAATTGTAAAGTTGACGTTTTTGGAGAAAATGCTGCAGTACAGTTTGTTACCGCTTCTTCTGTACTTGCGCTTTGGAGGCGGCAGTAAACTTAGTTGTAAGTAAATGATCAGACGTCAATAACTAACCATTAAGAAATCGAAAGAAAAAAGAAATGACAATTATCAAGTGATATAAATATCCAAAGCTAAATAAATGATTTTTGACTTTTGACTTTGACTTTGAGCTACTCGTAGCATGTCAATGATACGCGTGAGTGACAAATCACAAAATATTTTTTTAAAATTTTTATTGTGAGGCCAAAGTACTTATTAAGCTCAAACTCAAACTTACTGGTGTTGCGTCGTTTTATTATTGAATTCTATCGACCACCTTCCGTCAATGTGATCAGACCCTAGGCATCGTCTACCATAAAGTACTCGTCAAGACAAATCAAACGAGTCCTACTGAATGAGGTTATGTTGTTTTATAACTGAATTCCGTTGAATATCGCCCGGCTCCATCATCACGAAAGCTCATTGACTCCATAGTATTGTTTTGTCATCCAACTGATACAAATACGCAAAATTTCAGCTTAATGGGTTGAAAATAACTAATTGAAAATTGAGATGCACGATTTAACCTAAACAAACATATATTATACATACATATAACATACATTGCAAGTCAAATAAAAGCTTTTAATAACATGATTTCCGCAAAGCAACACCTAAATCTGTTAATAGCTTACTCTGTCTGAATGAAGAGTCAGCAAGTGAGCTGGGTGCAGGGAGCGTCGTCCGGGGCGGCTGGGCGACCGGCGTAGTGATGAGCCAGCGCCGGCGAGGCCACGCGGCACATTTTTCTAGTGGCAAGGTCGCTGTGCCAGCACTGACGTCACCATTCCACGCTACTTTCCATTTTCAAAGGTAACCAAGGTTTTGGTCGACGTTTTGATGATAGTAGTGTATTAGGTAACGTATTTGATATTACGTGGAAGAATAAATAAAATTAAAATCATATTTTCTTTTTCCTTGTCTCTAAGTAGCCACATTAAATCGAAAAGGACTTGTTTCTCTATTTCTTATAACTTTTCCCTCCTGATTTATGTATGTATATGTATATATCAAAGAAAAACACTTTCAACTTATTTCCAAAATCTACCACCATTTCACTATGTTGTAATTAAGGCCAACATGAATAACTTTGGAAGTTGTATTCATGGCGGCTCCTGCTTCTTAGCAACTTGGTATACCTACCATACTTTTTTAAACTGGCGAATTCGGAGAAATTCATCTATAGTCAACGTTACAACACCTAAACAAATTAAAATAAATATGTAAGTATTTATAAGATGCTATTTCATTTTCTGCGTCCTCTTGTATAGTGCCAGTGCAACCAGTAGGACTAAATAAGTGATGCATTTTCTGTCTCTGTTGGACATTTATTTTTAAAAAATTATTATAAATCTCAATCCATTCGTAATATCTTTGGTAGGTGCCCTAGAGTTCGTAAAAAAAGTTTAGCTTGCATAATATAATAATTGTACTTAGGTAATACCATAATAAGATTAACTCACTGTTAGTTAGAGGTGACAACACCAATTAAGCACCAAATCATTGGTTTTACTCTTACTTTGTTTATTCTTTGTAATCACAGGAATATTTCATTGATTTGGGATATGTCTTCAGTCTTAAAACGTATCCCAATTTTTTTTCTTTTCTTCTTCTACATTTAAGGTGTCATTTCATTATATGGAAAGAAACGCACAAAATGTCATATTTTGGCAGGGAAATTTGAGTTGTAAAGTAAGGTTGCAGGAAAACGCTAGATACCTTTAAAATTAAATAACAAGATAGCCGTTAGATAGTGTCCTCCTCTTTACAAACTTTTAGTCAATTTTCTCAATTTTCAATTAGTTATCTTCAACCGATTAAGCTGATATTTTGACAATACAATATTGTGGAGTCAATAAGATGTTCTGATGATGGAACCGGGCGATATTCGTCAAAACTCAGTTTTGATACTACATTACTTCACGAGATGAGCACTTCATGTAAGACGATGTCGAGGGGCTGATCATGGAGATGGACGGTGGTCGATGGAACTCAGTAATAAAACGACCGACTCGGTTTGATATAATTGTTTGAAAAAATATCATTTTTTGTATGAGATTTTATTGTGAGGGCAATCGATGGAGCTCGATTGCCCTCACAATAAAATCTCATACAAAAAATGATATTTTTTCAAACAATTATATCAAACCGAGTTTTGCATCTCCTTTGAGAATCACGGGGCCTTTCACCCCGGTTCTTTGAGAGGCTTACGTGGGAATACAGATTCAACACGTAGAGGCCCTTTGGAGAAGTTGATAATTTCTTTTATTAATAACCTTTACTTATGTATGCATGCCTGAATGCTGCAGAACTCGTGTGCTATTTACTACAAGGAATTACCATAAATCCTTATTCAGAAATGCAATCCAATGGCAGTGTAAGAATAATTGTCCCATACATTATTATGATGTACGCCTACAAAATGGGCCATTATGCTGCCGGACCCGCAGTAACAATGGCCATAATTCTCCCCGGCTTCATTAACAGGCCTCCATTTGCATGACAGCCCAACCTATTTACAGATATAGCAGAACATACATGGCTGGAAGAAAAGTATGGCTGTGTTGGTTGCTGCAAGTACTTATTGTTTTGGAAAAACCTTTTTCATGGTAAATTGGATCTTATGCCGCCGATGCTAGAGAGAAGTGGAACGTTGGTAAGATTTGCGCTCGCGGTCGGTAGGCGGCGCGGCGGTCGCGTCGCTGGGGGGCGTGGTAGGAGAGGGCACGCCCCTTGCCGCGCCGCGCCGCGCGGCTCCATCGCCCGCTCTGCATCGATGCGATGGTAGCAGCAACTCTATGCTTCAAACAACTTCATAAAATTAAATAAATAATCTCTTTTTAAAAAAATTATATTTGGTTTCGGCAAGTATTGAAATAAGTAAATAGGTAAGTACTCGACATTTAAGGACATTTAAATAAATTATAGTACTATTTCATACATAAACAGGTAAGTAGTTCTTAAAATGTGTATTGCGTTATGTAACCCTGTTAAGGATAAAGACGTGGATCTGCATCTTACAATGCATATCAAAATTTTAATTGAATTTAATTAACTTGTGAATAACATATTTTTCTTCAATATAATCAAGTTAAAGTACTAACTAGGCAATAATTCGAATTCTGTTCCAAAAAATCTGATCGTTACATATTTCAATTCCAAACTTACCTAACTTATAAATAAATATCATAATGTCTAATAATAATGTCTAGGTACTCATATTTAAATTATTAAATTGTGGATGTTTGTTACTCAATTATGTACATAAGTTAGGTAACTTTTACCCTCTGCATAAATAGCTTATTACCTGAATTAAGACGTAGGGTAGGTACTTTTTATCCTAGAGATGGTGCCGTTTCTGTAGGTTTGTCTAAAACGCCTGTCTTAAACAACGTGGGCAAAAAAAAGTAAGCATGTACACATAGTAATAAGAAAACTGTAAATGTGTGAAATAAGAAAAAGTCGTGTAAAATTATTGAAATCCCCTCTGAAAATAAATAAAGATAAAGATAAAAATAACCAAAGTAGAATGGGATCAAAATAGACGGGCATCCCACCCGTAGAGCACAAAAGACGATGAACGAAAGGAAAACGTTTGAAGCGTTATAGTACGAGAAGCATGAATGATAGAACTGGAATGAAAGAGACTACTCTTTCATTCCAGTTCTATCATTCAGTAAACACAGTCTCCGATAAAGTTGGAGGTAGCAGAACAAAAAAAATGCCACGGGTAACTATTTTTCAAGTCCTTACATATCTTCTTTTTCCATCATTTCACTCCATTCACCTTTTGCAATTTTTTTTTTATTTTTTGTCACATTTATTCCATCCTCACCATTCTGACTCATATATCCTCCACCACCTGCCATACAAGCAACTTGTAATTGTTGAATTATATAATTTTATCAGTGCTGACAAATAAATGTATATAAACCCGTGTCGTGTCTCTTTCTTGCTATTTTGAATCTACATAATTCATGTGGGAGCACACCGACTAGCTGGGAAAGGTGGAGTTCCCACATACCTATTTAGTACATAACATCAAAAACTTCACACCCACTTCGAATGTAGGACAAAGAAGTAATGATTCTTAGAAGATTTTAGTTCTGAACTTTATAATTCTAACAGCTAGTTAGAATTTTATATCCGGTAACAAATTTCTAAATATACTTACCTTAAAATAACACTTTTTAAAACTTATAAACTGGATCAGCTGATAATTTTTTATAGGATTTTTAGAAATTATTTTTTTCGTATTTCGAAGTTTATTTTAAGGGTGACCTTTCAAGGCCACTTACGCGACTGCACAAAAAGGAAGTTTATGTTTTTCGAGTGTATGTATTATATGTATATTTCTTTGGTCTCGGCTATAACCCTTCAGCCGTGTACGAAACTATAGGTTCATAACCAGTTACGGTAGAAGAAAAACCATCTTAAGTTGATACCAGTTACTAAAACGGCTTGATAGATTGTACTCGTAGTTGCTAAAGCGAAGAGTGAGAAGCGTTGGCACATGAGATGTGACATGAAAAACAAAATGTAAAGTTATTATTTTTTATTCAAACCCCATCGAGTGCAGAAAGTATTAATAAAATATAGAAGGATTCCAAAAATTCATACATATAAAAAACGTACCAGTTATTTGGAGTGAAAAACAGAGATATAACTCGCTCATCAGAGCGTGTTAGGTTAGGTTAGGGTTAGCTCCAATGCATCCTTCCTTTTCAGATCATTATCACACAGTTGGTTTTTTTATTCTATTTTTATTTTTTATTAGTACCTACTTGTTGAATAAGCCCTCTTTCGAAAAATTAAAGGGAAATGACAACTGAACGACTGATTTTGGAAATGATAATAAATAGAACCAATTACACGAAAAAGCAGAAAGTAATGCATACTATAAATAGAATTAAAAATCGTAAAGGTATGCGGGAATATACCGACATACATAGTTAAACCAAAAAAAAAAAATTAACTGTATTCCGTAAAACTAAAGCTAAGCCAAATGGCTGCGGAACCCTAAGAATGATTGAAAACAATTACTGCAAATGGTTTCACTATTAAGGAATACGACTCTTGTTCATATCAAACGAAGCACGCATCAAATTACATCTAAAACAGTGTCATTCCAAGTACGTATTAACTACTACAACAATGTAAGTTTCCTGTTTGTACGATAGCACTTGCTTCTGTCGGCGGCCTTCGTCTACATATACCCCTCGGAATTTAATTCCATGATAAAAATATAGTCTATATTTTCACACCCAGACTTGGCCATTCATAATATCGTTATTTTTTTAATACAACCATTAGTTTGCAATTCTAACATCGTGCACACGACGCCTTACTAACTCATAAAAGCGTCAAAGTAAATTACTTGGTACAAAAAGTTTTCAAAAATTTTCTTTTGCAATACTTAAAGCGTTATACATGAACTTCATCTCCAATAAGGATGATAAAAGCAGTAAGCAAATGCTTACTGCGGATATCTGCATAAGGTCATTTGCATTATATGATCAAAATTTTCTTTTCCGATAGCAATTTACTTATTTGACTTGAAGAGAATGCAAAAAATAACACTTGGCACGTATTCGGGCCGGCATTACCCGGACAGGAATATTTAATACGTAAACCTTTATATGTATGAAATAATAAAGTAGAGCGAGCCAGAGTAGCGGACTAGAGTTGACCTAGATGAACAACAGTGAACATACAGCAGAAACGCAGACAAAAACAAATGCAGCCAAATGCAGATAAAAAAATTAAAAGGTCAGGAGTACTCATCCTGAGAGCCTGTAGGTATGAAAAGAATTAACACTACGCGAAAGAAGTCTGACAGAATTCCGGCCAGGGGAGTGTGGTAGATCTTCAAATGGCATAATAGATAGATAGTATGTTTCCCTGATTTGCTTAGCAGATATAGATACATACATATTTATCACTTCTTTATCCCTTACAGCAGAGGTTCCCAAACTTATTTTGTCAGACGCCCACTTTAAAAAATCAGTTATTATGTAGCGCCCCCCATTTTTTTCACCATAAAAACCTGAATCACATATTTGTCTTGCCTGTAGTTTAATTCAACCTATATTCTAAACGAGAGAGCAATAATAATACATACACCAGTACATTAGAGTATCTTTTATAAAAAAAATAACAATAATCAACATTGTTAATTTTAAATAAAAAAATAGCAATAATAATACAATTTTACAATAATAAAGAGTATTGGAAGTGGGGACCTCACCTGCGAAACTTTAAAATACGAAATTTTTTCAGTGTTTGATTTCTTTAACGATATAAATAGCACTGTGAACGCATTAAAATAATAAATATTAATTACATTTTTAGTTTATATTTGTACAATAAAAAAGGATATAAATATGAACTAATAAATGGATGTTATGTAGTAAGTGGATTTTAATTTCAGTGAAATTTAAAATATGAAATAGCTGAAGTTATAAATCACTCATTGCTTAAATCACATCAGCGCCCCCCAACTTTATTCTGGGCCCGTTACCGCCCCCCTTAAAGCCTCCAGCGCCCACAAGGGGGCGTTATCGCCCACTTTGGGAAAGACTGCCTTACAGGGTAGTCAATTAGTCATGCTTGACAGTTAATTTTCCATATCTAGGCTAGGTACCTTATCAATGATTCAAAATAACACTACATCTTAGCGTGCAATACGTACTTAGTACACGCATATTATCTACTTTGTATCATATGTTTATAAATAAATTATAATAATCTAATATTGCGCGAGTAAATTTTATACCTACGTACAAGCAGCGGCCTGCGACCCCGTTTCTTGCAACTGTTGGGCAATATTGTTGACGACAATGCACATATTGCACAATGCAGGTTGGAGTCAATGGACTTGGTTAGCCAATGTATCACGAACGCAAAAATATTTTTGTAATTTCAATGTGATACTTTTTACTCAAATTAAGTCATGGCATTGTTTTCCCAGGTCACATATTAAATCCTATATGAATGATCAGTGAACCGCTAGTTTGTATGGGACTAAATTTTATTTTTAATTTTAACCGGAATTTCTTTCTTCATTTAATCGAAACGAAAATAATATATATAAGTATTGTATATTCGTATTAGATTTTCTTAAAGATAAAATAAACTAAACTAAAATGTTATTCTTGTTAGTATCATTAACAGAACTTGGTATTTAAATTTGCGTACTGAAAAAATCTAATTACCGCTTCAGCCGAAGGATTATTGCCTACACATTTCCAAAATGAAGCTTTCGGAGCGAAAGCTGCAACAAAGGCGTTAGCATACATCTACTTTGCGACTGTTAGGTCGTTTGATCACAAATATTATTTTAACTCTTACTGTTCGACCATCTAGTGCTAGTAATACCAAAGGATCTTTAGTACTAGTCTTTCTAATTTGTAAGATGTATATTATTCCAACGCAGTCTTTCAAGACCAGGATTAAGATTCAGGAAAAAACAATTAGTTAGACAATTCCTATGTAATATTATATAGCGCAACTTTCTTCCATGCTGGTCTGGGAGAAAAGAAAACACTTATAATGTTGACCGCGAAAACATTAACCAGCTGCTTATGTTTTCGCGGAGATTGTAGAAGTCGATGCGGCTAGCAACATCACTATTTTGATTTCATTTTCCACCTTCTCGCCTACTATCAAGCTAAAAGTGGCTAAAAGTCTTACAGCCCAGGGCTCTTTCTGCTTAGTTAGAGCCGCCAGACCTAAAATGCTCTATATGTTATACAGAGCATTTTGGGCAAAACTGTTTCCCACAGAGATAAATAAAAGTAAATAAAGACAAATCACACAGATTGAGCTAGCCCCAAGGTAAGTTCGAAACTTGTGTTATGGGACTAACTCAACGATACTATATTTTATAACAAATACATATATAGATAAACATCCAAGACCCAGGTCAATTTGGAAAAGATCATTTTCCATCTTGACCTGACCGAGAATCGAACAGTGACAGCGTAGCATAATGGTCACTAGGCCACAGATAGATAGAGACTATGGATCTCCGCTTGCTACGATCCTGACAGACCTTACATTTTTCATTTTTAGTACCTATTTATCTCTCTGCTTTTTTGACAACTTGCAAATAGCTCACTTCTAGAGTTGCAGACGTCTATATATACGCGAACCACTTACCTTCAACTTGCCTACTAAGTTTTAAAAAGCTTTACGTCTATCGCTGCTGAGTAACTAATTGCATTGTCGTCAAACCCATCAATCTTGCACACTTCTACTTTTTAACCGACTTCCAAAAAAGGAGGAGGTTATCAATTCGTCGCGATCCTTTATTTTTTTTTATGTATGTTCATCGATTATTCAAAGACGCCTGGATCGATTTAAAAAATCTTTTTTTGTTTGAAGGGGTATACTTTCCAGGTGGTACCATGGAAATTTTATCAAAATTGGTTGCGTAGTATGGTTGTGAAGTCGGTTTTTATTTTTGAAAAATTATACTATAGTTTACAGTAGCTATGACGTTAGATAGGAAAACAGTTAGGCAATGGATTTGATGAGCTTTTCTAAATAAAATTGCGTAAGTAGTTGTATAAGTAGTAAAGAGTCTTCTGTTCCAGATGTACTAAAAAAAACTTAAAAGTATGTTAATTCTTGGAAGTCCAACAATAGTTCTTACTATTGCTGGACTTCCAAGAAATAATCTTGATAAAGGAAGAAAAGCTTAAAACAGAGGTTCCCAAACTTATTTTGTCAGACGCCCATTTTAAAAAATCTGTTATTATGTAGCGCCCCCCATTTTTTTCACCATATAAACCTGAATCACATATTTGTCTTGCCTGTAGTTTAATTCAACCTATTTTCTAAACGAGAGAGCAATAATAATACATACACCAGTACATTAGAGTATCTTTTATAAAAAATAACAATAATCAACATTGTTAATTTTAAATAAAAAAATAGCAATAATAATACAATTTTACAATAATAAAGAGTATTGGAAGTGGGGACCTCACCTGCGAAACTTTAAAATACGAATTTTTTTCAGTGTTTGATTCCTTTAACGATATAAATAGCGTTGTGAACGCATTAAAATAATAAATATTAATTACATTTTTAGTTTATATTTGTACAATAAAAAAGGATATAAATATGAACTAATAAATGGATGTTGTGTAGTAAGTGGATTTTAATTTCAGTGAAATTTAAAATATGAAATAGCTGAAGTTATAAATCACTCATTGCTTAAATCACATCAGCGCCCCCAAACTTTATTCTGGACCCGTTACCGCCCCCCCCTTAAAGCCTCCAGCGCCCACAAGGGGGCGTTATCGCCCACTTTGGGAAAGACTGGCTTAAAACATAAATCATTAACGGTTTACTCTCTCCAAAGAATAATATAGGTAATGCCGAAATAAAAAATAAGTAGATTATTTAAAAAAATCGATATTTCGCCTGGGGTTCTTTAATATCACAGGCATAGGCATGTCTTTCTTATTTTTCTACAAACACTACCAATAGGTAGTGTACCTATAAGTAGTATTGAAATGTGTAGTAATTCATACACCTTTTTTCTCAGTATAGAAAGCTTTATGACCCAGAACTGCCCAGAAGTACCAGCTGTTTCTAAAAAGGAAATATTGTAAATAAAAAATCAAACTTTATCACTTTTTTTATTTGAATTTTTCGTAAAGGTAATCATTTATATATGTTAGTTATTTACAATGAAATACAGCAGTTTAGCAATATTGAATTCACCGGTAAACGAAAACTCAAAGTAGATAGTCATTTGCTTTTACTGACGAGAAATATTTCAACCAGAATGTTCTGTCTTTACTTAGTGGTAGGTACATAACTCATACATAAACAAATGGAAGATTTTTAAGTAAACGGAATACACCATTTATTTTCCTAGGTTATCCAATTTATAATATCTATTTACAATTATGATTAATCAGTTGTTTTGAGTCGTTAACTTACATATAATTTTAATAATACATATTTTAACGAAGCTATGCATATCTTACGACACAACCATACATTTAACACGGTGCTCGTTAGCCAGTCCCGCGGGGTCCGGCAACATTGTTCCACCTATAATAAAAAACTATAAAACTGGAACTGACGATTTAAACTTCAAACTTAACAAAAGCACGACTGGGCTGGCGGTTGGCGGCGTCCGACGCGCGGTCGTGCTCGCGGGACGCCGGCGCCTCAGTAACGCTGCCAGGCGCACGAGGAGGCCGGGCCGGCGCCGCCGCGGGGCGCCGAGCCCTGCCGTCACAGCTCCGAGAAGAACTCCGGCGAGGAGTGCGGCGTGGGCGGCGCGTGCTGCGGCACCGTGTGCTCGCGCCCCACCAGCGCCAGCCGCTGCTTGAGCACGTCGCGCTCGTGCGTCACACGCGCTACCTGCAGCTGCAGCACGTGCAGCTCGTCCTGCAGCGACCGGTTCGTCATCTCCAGCTCCTGCCGCTGCTGCAGACGCTTGCTGCGGCAGTTCTGCGCGTAGCCCCGATTTTTCAATGTGCGCCGTTTTTGTTTTAGCCGGGTCACATCTTCCCGAGGAAATCCATGAAGTCGCTTATTCAATTCACGTACACTAAGAGTCATGAGCAAATCATCACTGATCAAATCATCACCACATGAGGAAGCTTGATAGGACTGATGCTGACCCGTGCGCGGTGACAGCGCCGAGCAGGAACTCGCTGGGCGAAGTGCGACTTGTTGTAAGTGGTGGTCCTGTTCTCGCCATTCGCGACGATCCCACTCTTCAAAGCTACCACAAGGAACGGTGCGCATATCTAAAGGTTCTCGCATGTGAGGCAACCACAGCACATCGTCTACGAGCGCCGCTCTACACGGGCTGCGGCTGATGGGTGCAGGAGGAGTTTCTGGAGGTGTGCTTGGGTCCACTGCAATGGCGACATGTGGTTGAGGGTAGGGCCCTGCATCGGGCCAGGGTCTGCAGGCTCGAGCGCAAGCTGGCGGTCCCTCAGGGAGCTCATGCCAGCCAGTTCGTAGAGGCTCACGTTTCACGAGATGGTGATCTTCCAGGTGGTCGAGTTCAAAATTTTGAACATATTCGTCGGCTAACTGATCTTCTTCAGCCTCTCGGTGCGGGTGCGGCTGCGGCGGCAGGGTCTGCATGGCGCTTGCCTGAGAGCAGTCTACGAGCGCGTGTTCCACCATTAGGCGTACGGGGCGCGCGCCAGCCGGGAGCGGACTGCGGCCGCGACACAGGGCGTCTCGAGACTCCGCCCTCCAGCCCAATGACGGTTAGAGACGCGCGCATACACTTATACAGCCTTTTATGTTCACAGCCATAAGTTCACAAACACCAACGTATCCTAATAATATAAACATTGCATTACACGACACACATTAACGAAACAAACATGTTCGGGTATTATTATAACAGCGAGCTACACAAATTGTTCATGTCTGAACTTTCTTTACAAACCACGTTAGGTACGTGGATTGTAATTTTATTCAAATTATGCATTGTACCTATGTATTATATGATAATTAAAAATTAAAATTTTGCCTGTAATAAATTATGTTAACGTTGTAAATATTTGTAAAAATACAAGTTATACAGAAAGATATGCTACGACCGGCAAAAATGTCGTAGACCAGAGTCGTAGAGTCTACAAAGTATTGTAGAACACATTTTTTCCCATAAATAAAAAACTTCAGGTGACTATATGCATCACACATACGCAAACATTTGAAATATACAATATAATAAGTACGTACTATTCACACGGTTATTTAATATTTTATAATTCTAAAATTTAAAATCTTTTTCTTATGTATTCGACCTCTAAGTGTTTACGTGGACGCTTTAAGTGTAACATGGTTTTTTGTAAATATTTGATATTTATATTTTATCATCGTTAAAACTACATTTCTGACTTTAATGAATATTATAAACTTGCTGCTAAACGTTATCTATGAATGTTAAATTGATATTTTCTTCGACGCATTACCACGGGCTTATCCTTTATGTTTGTATGAAATTAAATGCTGTTATGGCAGCGAGAAAGCCAACATTAGTACAAAGTGATTTCACGCGTGGCCGGCCGCGGAAGGGTTAGCAAATCAGCGGAATCCCAAATACATTTAATCACCGACCTCTAGTGGCATACATAGCATGAAACGGGCCAGGCACGAACCTTAGGCACTATATAAGAGGGGCGTCAAGGGTATATCCCAGTCGGGACGTCCCCACTGGGGACAAATGGGACAATTATTAGTTTTGTGTTTCGATTGTCACCACCGCGTCGTCCCCACTGAGGACGAATGGGGCAGACTTCCATCACAATTCCCATTTGTCTCCACTTCTCCAGTGGTGACGAATGGGAATTATCGTTTTTATGATTCCCTTTGACTTTGTGGAGACAAAGATGAATATTATTTAATCCCTAGTTTTGTTAAGCTGATAATGATTTTCAAAAAAGCGGCCAAACGAGAGTCGAACTCGCCCATGAAGGGTTCCATAGCACCAAGTAACATAATATAAAAGTTCTTGTAGTTGTCATTGTAACTTACTTCGTTCGTTCGTTTTAATAAACCTTTTAAAAAAAACTACTTACTAGATCTCGTTCAAACCAATTTTCGGTGGAAGTTTACATGGTAATGTACATCATATATTTTATTTAGTTTTATCATTCTCTTATTTTAGAAGTTACAGGGGATTAGAAACCTCAATATCATTTTTGAAGACCTATCCATAGACCCCACACGTATGGGTTTGATGAACACGTTTTTTCGGACAGACAGAAAGACATGACTAATCCATAAGGGTTCCGTTTTTTTCCATTTAGCTAAGGAACCCTAAAAAATATATTTTTAGAATAGATAGAAAGGAGAGCTTTAGGTAAGTACCTATATTGAAATTAAAGTTAAGAGCTTAAGAATTATGATACACATTTAGTATATTATAAACCAAATCTTCTGTTACCGATGGAATCCAGTGCGGTATTTTCTCCTAGTTCCTTTGCTCAGCTGTAGCACGTTGGACTGTAACGGTCGTGCATAATAAAATATTTCTTCCTTAGTTGGCTTCTTTATTAAAGAAGGCCCGCAGTCACAATGAAGTACAATTTGCGTAAAACGCTCATTTTATTTCCACATTCGGGTCGCTCTGGTTGTACCAGTCACCAGGCGCCCTTAAAAACTAAATCTAGTTGTAATATACCTCTCCATCTATCCTAAAAATATACTTTTAGAAATCATTATCAGCACAGCTACAATGCGGTTGTGACAATCGAAACACCCAAAAATGGAAGGTCATTGACACAAAACAAAAAATTTACCCATTTGTCCCCAGTGGCAACGTCCCCACTGGGGACAAATAGGTAAATTTTTATGAATGGGATATACCCGGCGTCAAACATATTGCTTCCAATGATGGTATGTAAATAAATAAATAAAATAAAATAAAATTCGTTTACATTACAACCCATTAAATGTTAGTAAAAAAGGAAAACTATATTAGGTTAGCATAACATCTAAATTGAAGTTTTTAGACGGTTTCGTGTCTTTGACTAGGTGAACGCGAGTCCAGTGCTGCATGAAATAGTGTCTGTCCACGTGTACCTAATGGTTGCCCTGGGCATCAATTTTCTTAAATACGCCCGGCAGATCTCTAGCATTTTGAACATCTAACCCCTGCTTATTAACCCCAGTAATTGAACCGATGCGCTTGTTACGCAAGACAATAAATTATTGTTTGCAATTATGTCTCTATAATATTTTGTTGCATAGGCGAAAATTTTATTCTACGTGGGCGATTTTTAAAGCAATCATCTTTATTTCCAAGTACCTATACATTAAACAATAATTAGGTAGATACTTTATTCCTACTTTAATTCAAATACTGGGTTTCCTTTCATAATAGACATAGATATGAATGACGTAAGTTGGTAAACTTGTGTATTATTTAAAAGAAGGATATTAGGAAGTACACATGTATACGTCGATCTTGATACATTGACTTGATAAAAAAGTTATGAAAAAATATTAAAAAAGTACGACGAGAACTTTTGTTAAGACCTAAGTAGACTTACTCTGCCTATTAAAAGTAAGAGTTAGCAACTTCTAAGACCGCTGAGAAGTTAGTTAGCGTATGGCTAACTATCGCAGTCTATACTTACTTATGTTTATATTGAAAATTTACAAAGATTTTCGAACAAATCAAATTTATTACATGACATTCTAGTTCAAAAAGCTTTCGGTAGGGTTGTGGGTTGCGGCAACAATTCGGTGCGGTGCGGTTCGGCGGGCCGCGGGCTGACGCAGCCGCCACTGTTTGCCCGCCACGGTCAACATTGTTAGCACCAACCCCACCCCGCCTGCTCCGTCTCGCAAATGTTATTACGTGATTAACCCCCGACAACACGTTACCACTTCTGTTTGACCTCGCTTTGTTAATTGCCCACTTTGAAACTGCGTACATGGATAATTTAAGAGAGAGACGGTTAAACCACTGTGTGTAAATTGAACTCGTAATTAGGGTTATTGCTGAATACAAGATGTAAGCAATAAAATTATCTAGACTTTACTATTCATATCAATACAATCCAATTTCTCAGAATTCTTATATTTTCTATGCAAAAAAAGTCGTTCGTAGTGGACGAAGAAAGACCATAATTGTGAAGCTCGTAGAAAAATGCGTGAAAGTTATAGGTACCTCTACTCGTCGATGACACGCGTGTGACACACGTAGTGTACCTGCTTCCATAGCTACGGTCGATTTATACGATTTGGGGCCATAGGCTTATTTTCCTGTCTAGCTGTAAAAAAAATAAGCTGGCTTAACGGCCTTCACCTTGCAACGACGAGTTCTCCTGATCTGACCAAGGTATACAAATAAGTGGTCAGATCGATCCAAAAACTTAGTTTATTCCTACCGTATCTAGCGTTGTACCTAAGTAAAAAAACGTGAATTTTTGTAGGTGTTTTATTAAAATAGAACGTCGCTGTGCCAGAGGCGCGACACGTTCGGCTCGCTATCGAAGGCTCTTCATCAATTGATCTGCGCCTCACCTCCTCACGCGGACGTCGATCCGAACTGCGCTGCCAAGCTCTCATCGCCAAATGTGACGGGAAATAATTTGCATTTTATTATAATGAAATTATTCAACAAATAGTCATTCATTTTTTTGTATTTGTATGCGAGCATGACTACCTACTTAATTACATAAGACTGATGAGGTAAACAACGAAAACTTACCTATCCTATACCATGTAACGCAGGTATAATATCCTGCAATCAAGTCTCAAATGCAGGAACATAAGTATTATTTCGAGCGAGATATTTTATGTTATTTAATTAACCTTTAATGTTCATCATCAGAAATATAAATTAACTATTGGCGAACTTAAGAGCGGCCAACCCGTCTTATTTTTCATACAAACGCTTGTTCGTACGTGATTACGGCGTTGTAACTAATCTGTCTTGAAAAATTTAGAACTAACAGGTATCTTGAGTGCTATTTCTACGTTTCCAACAAAATAAGAAATTAAAATTTGAAAAAACAAATTCAGTATAAGCCTCCGAAAATCTGTCAATCAATCATAAACTGTAAAGGTAAAAAATATGTCGATACCTCGCAAATGTAATGAAAATTTTAAATAAAAAACATTTATTTCACACACTTATGAGGTTTACTGAAATTCACGTATTTTTTACTTGGAACAAGTTTTGTGAAATTTTCGCACCCCACGTATAGTTAATACTCGTTTAATGGATAGTTAATAATAATACTAATTCCATTCACAGAATGCAAACCGAGCCCTCAGGCGCTATTTCTTTCTTTTTGCATTATCTCTTTTTTTAGCATAGCCTTGGATGATACAACAAGCTTTTCAAACTATGCTCGCGTTGACGATAGAGCGGCCGGGAATTAATGCAGCGTCTACCAGTCATATCAACCTTTGAGTTACCCAGAGAATATAAATGATATTGAAGGAATGAAAAATTAGATAGATACTTATCTAATGTTTCTACCTTATTGCTGCTAGAATAAGGGGGTATAATTCGATTTGTATACTGTCTAGTCAATCGAGTTCCTTCCATTTTGGTTTTATAAGTATAAATAAGAAGCTACGAATATATGCTGTGCCTAGGTTTTCTTCTAAACCTATCGGCCTTCTTTCATGTATTTTCTCTATATCTACATACTCGTAAAGTCGTTGCATCGTACAAATTGTAAGCAGGCATGCCACAATCGAGCGATTGCGAAAAACTTATGACAAACGCCTATTTTTCTTTTTTCATTTATTTGGATATCAAACAATGACACAATACATAATTATACTTAAATAGATCAAGTCTAGTAGCTTAATAACTTATACATTTAATTGTGTCACCTACTACGATACCACAGATTAATGAATAAGTTTTAATTAAATAGGTTTCCTATGAGTAAGTGGCATGTCCTAATATGGAGTCACAGTCTCTCCTACTAATTGTATAAGAAACTGCGACTCAATCCTCGAAGCCTGACCTGATACATATAGGTATATTACATACATATAGATAAAGGTACAAAGTGTAAAGAGCTGGGACAGCCAAATGGTTATTTTTTTTTTAATAATATTTTTAATGATGAAAAAGAAAATATAAAAAGTAATTTCATTATCTAGCGAATTGTTCGAGCAATAGCTTTTTATACATTCGAGGGCGTGTGGCCATAATATCTATATCATTAAAGTTATCATTATAAGATTTAGCTAGACAGTAGAAGGGTGACCTTTTACCTGCAGTTGTTAAATAATTTTATAAAGATAAGCTAGAGAAAACAGGTAAGTAGCTGATTAACCTTGCTAAGTAGGTACCTACGACCCTCCGCAATCTCTGACACGACATGTGCAGGGGTCGGCGACCGATTATCAGATCGTGGTGAAGGCCGCCTAATCAATGCACGAGTCACTGCCAGTGCATAGATAGATAAGCGATTTTGTATTGGTCTCGACGTGGTTTATATAATTAAATAGGAATGAAGATTTTTCTCTGCCTTGCACTTATGGTGGTGCCTTCGATATATTTTCGGAGCTCTTATACTCAGTGGCGGACTAAGCTCGTCAGAGGCCCGGGGCGGCAAAGCTGAATGAGGCAGCTTTAAAAAAATGTAGATTTTTAATGTTGTTTCGTTAAAATCTGGCAAGTGAAATATAAATTCTAATTAAATTGTTTTGGCTAAATAAACATATACCTACAATATAGAATGGATATGGATGAGGAAAACAAAATACGAATCGATATGATTGACGTCGCACCCGCCGATCACATGATAACCGGTTTCGCTGCAGTCTCCGACGTGCAAACAAATACTTACGCTCAGAGTAATACATACACCACTAAACTAAACTATGACAAACTAAGAAAAGAACTTATTAATATCGATTGGAATCCCGATTACGACCTCGAAAATCCAAACGAAATATTAAAGTTTTTGACTAATAAATTTGAAAATGTTTATTCTAATTGTAAAAAATCTGTAAAAATTAAACCAGGTAGTAGACAAAATTGTGAATGGGTAAGTAACAAAATTATTTCAATGAGTAAAAAAAAGGAAGAATTATATGCTATATGGAAAAAAGATGAAAGCAACTTGTCTAATCGATTGTTATACAATACTTACAGAAATAAAACAAATAAACATATAAATATAGTTAAAAATAATTATATTAAAAAACAAATAATAAAAAAATTTAAAGATCAGAAACAAGTGTGGAAAATCATAAAAGGCTATGTGGTAAAATAACTCTGTGGATGACATTATTCTAAAATATTTTAAAAATGATACACATACAATTGCTAACAAATTCGCAAATGAATTCCGAAATATTGTAAAAATATATTAAATGACTGTGATAAGCCCCTTCTTAGTAAAGAGACGTACGGAAAACAATCTAACTTTAGCATGAGATTAAATACAGCAACAAATGAGGTAATCTATAGTATAATTAAAAAACTAAATTCAAATAAAAGTCCTGGATATGACGGCATCCGAGTATCCGACATATAATACATAAATAAAGAAATTACACCGGTTATCACACACTTAATAAATGCATGTATTATTAAACAACTATGTCCCGATAACTTAAAAATCGGAATAATTAGACCCATATACAAGAAAGGTCCTCATAGTGACACAAATATAGACCAATCACAATTTTGTCAGCTATCGACAAGATTATTGAGAGATATTTTGGCACAAACAATTAATAAATATTTATCATCTAACAATGTCATAAATGACAAGCAGTTTGCCTTTCAAAAAAATAAAAATACCTCCCAATTATTGTCAGAATTTACTAATGAGGTAATTCGTCACTTAAATGATAAAAAACACGTACTTGTAGTCTTTATTAATTTCAGCAAAGCGTTTGATACCTTAAAATACATATAAGATATTATTTAACAAACTAGAGCTGGCGGGCATTCGTGGGCCATTATTCACAAATAGGAAAACAGCTAGGGCATCGAAAATAACCGAACGGGTTTTTTCGGTTTGTAACAATATTCGAAACGGAAAAACCCGGTTTTTTCGGTTTTTTCGATTTTCATTCATTTTTTTCTTATAATGTCTATTTATTATTATTCACGAATACGCAATTTCGAGTAAAACGCTTATTATCTAATTATTATTTCCATAAATGATAAATGTTATTATTAAGTTTTTGAACAGGAACCAACACAAAGCTTTTAACACTCTTAAATTTTGCAGAACAAAATATTGGAGGATAATATTATGACTGTATTGTGTTATTAATTTCGACAGTTAATTGTTTTCGACACAGTCCCAACTTGGAATAACAATAGTTCGATACTTAATTTTTGGACAGATCTACTAGTCCGACAGAACATACTTCGACAACAAACATCTTCAAAAAACACTACTCGGACAGAACCCTTCTTCGATAGTACGGGTAAGAGTTTGTTCCCATAGTTCGCTGGTTCAAAGTACATAATTATGTCACCTATTCACATGTAGACGTGAGAGAAAATATATCATTTTTTCTTGTATGTAATAGGCCAGCACTGATGTTGGATATTTCAAGCTGCCTGAGGCATCTAACATAGCTTGACGACTACCATACAATGATGACAGCCGAAAACCGCACTTTTATTTGTCTTCTGAAGCATGAAGCTTCGCAAAGTGGTCTGACGACCTGACTAAGGTCGCTGGGAAGCGCTGGATGCTGGCCGCTCTATGTCGGTCATTTTGGAAATCCTTGGGAGAGGCCTATGACCAGTAGTGGACGTTATGCGGCTGAAATGATGTAGAATGATGACTGATAACATTAGGATTTTTGAAATTCAACAATCAAAATAAGGAATGAAATATTGGGATAATTAGGGCGTTTCTAGTTTTATCATCATTGGGCCATGTCAGTTGCTGTAGTTTACCATATTATAAATGTCAAAGCTGGTGATTTAGCTTTTATATTTAATGAATGTATTGATGAAGGCATATTTCCTAACCTAATTAAATATAGTAAACTAATCTCCTTATTCAAAAAAGGGTGAAAAAACAGACCCTGGCAACTACAGACCTATCTATCCTGCCAGTTTTAAGTAAGGTGTTCGAAAAGATAATGCTTAATTAAACATTTTTTCTGCTACATCACTTCAAGACCTACAACCTTTTCTATAGCCAACAGTTCGGCTTTACTGGCGGAAAATCAACCACCGATGCGGGAGTGGCACTTATTAGTGTGGGGTCACCTTTTTTATACAGAAGTATAATCTCAGTACATGTCCATTGTCTTGGCAGTTCTTTTTTCTTTAAAATCATATTGAACAATTTTGTGAGTGGTTGAATAAGCTTGTCCTTGCCTGCTATTAACAATTCATTTGGTATACCATCTGGACCTGGACTTTTATCTGCCTTAAGTTTCTCTATCGAAAACTCTACTTCGTTCTCGGTAAAGAGTGGGACAGGGTCATTGTTACATGGTATATTTGTACTATTGTCTGTGATAGAACTAGAATATAAATTTTCGTAGAACTGGGTAGCTATTTTCAGTAAGTCTCTTCTGTTTGTGACTTTTATTCCAGAATCGTTTTGTAGTTGGGTCATAAGTTGTTTTGTTTTGTTTAGTTTCTTGTAGGCTTTTTTTACTGCCCCAGTGGTATTTATATAATTTTCTAACGTTTTAAGTCTGTAGGATTTAATATTTTGAGTTATTTTTTTATTTATGCTTCTGTACAAATTGCTCAGGTATTGTTTTTCTGATCTTGTTTTATTTTCTTTGTTTTTAAGTAACTGTCTCTTGCTTATGAGTTCTGTAATCTCATCTGTTATAATTGCTTTCTATTTGCGGTTTTTTTAAATATACTTTCATTTTCAGAGCCCTTTAGAATTGACTTTTCTATTGTATCATATTGCGCTTGAACTGATAAGGTAGAGTCAATGTTTTGCAAGTCGGATAGTTGATCCAGCAGCTTCCCCTGGTCTACAGTTTGTATTTTCTTATTAAAATGTGTTCGTCTTAATTTTGCTTTCTCTACATTTAAGGTGACTCTAACCAAACGATGGTCGCTTGAATGTTTAAATTTGCTCAGTACACTGATATTTTTTATCGATGAATTGGGAATGTTCGTTGTTATGTAGTCTATTTCATTTTTAGTTTTGCCATCAGGCGACCTCCATGTCCATCTTAATTTTTGTGGTTTATTAAACATTGTGTTTATTATTTTTAGTTTATACTGAAAGCAAAACTCTATAAATATCTCTCCTCTTTTATTTCTTCTTCCGTAACCGTGCTCGCCCATTATGAGTTTTCGTCTTGCATTGGCACTCCAATTTTGGCATTTAAATCACCCATTACTATCACATTTTTTGTGCAGATATTCATAGCTTTTTTGAGGTTTTCATAAAAATTTTGTATTTCGATATCATTCGCGTTTTTAGTGGGTGCGTAAACCTGAATGATTGTGTAAAGTTTACTCTGTATTTCGACTTGAAGAAGTGCAACTCTCTCCGAAAATCCGATAAAATCGCGAACTACTATCGTACTTTGTTTTCTGATAAGAAATCCTATTCCTCTTTCGCCTTTTGTTTCTCCGTAGTAGCAAAATATGTAATTCTGCCTGTCTTCTATTTTGTATCCTGAACTCCGTACTTCTGAGATTCCCAGTATATCCCATTTCATATTTGAAATTGCATTTTCGAGCTCTTTGATTCTTGTCTCGTCAGCTAGTAAAAGTAAATATAAAAGCTAAATCACCAGCTATGACATTTATAATATGGTAAACTACAGCAACTGACATGGCCCAATTATGATAAAACTAGAAACGCCCTAATTATCCCAATATTTCATTCCTTATTTTGATAGTTGAGTTTCAAAAATCCTAATGTTATCAGTCATCATTCTACATCATTTCAGCCGCAAAACGTCCACTACTGGTCATAGGCCTCTCCCAAGGATTTCCAAAATGACCGACATAGAGCGGCCAGCATCCAGCGCTTCCCAGCGACCTTAGTCAGGTGTCAGACCACTTTGTGGGTGAGAGCTCCTCCATGCTTCAGAAAACAAATAAAACTGTGGTTTTCGGCTGTCATCATTGTATGGTAGTCCTCAAGCTATGTCAGATGCCTCAGGCAGCTTGAAACATCCAACATCAGTGCTGGCGTATTACATACAAGAAAAATGATATATTTTCTCTCATGTCTTCATGTGAATAGGTGACATAATTATATACTTTGAACCAGCGAAATTTGGAAACAAACTCTTACCCGTACTATCGAAGAAGGGTTCTGTCCAAGTAGTGTTTTTCGAAGATGTTTGTTGTCAAAGTATGTTCTGTCGGACTAGTCGATCTGTCCAAATATTAAGTAGTGAACTATTGTTATTCCAAGTTGGGACTGTGTCGAAAACAATTAACTGTCGAAATTAATAACACAATACAGTCATAATAATAGGTTGGGGAAAAAGTCTTTTTGCATTTTATATGAAAATTCAAAACATTTTTTAATATAGTTTATTTACATTTAAGTAAAGTATGTAAGTACCATTTTGTTCGATAACTTTTTGCCATCTTATAGGTAGGGACATGATCCCATTGCTATAGAAATTTTGGGGCTTCTGATCAAAAAACTGTGTCAAGTAGTTTTGGCAGTCCTCTCGTGATGTTAACCTGACACTGCCTAAAGAATTCTGAAGAGACCGAAACAGGTGGAAATCTGAAGGTGCCAGGTCAGGACTATACGGCGGATGCATTAACACCTCCCAGCCAAACTCTCTTAATTTTTGCTGAGTGGTTAAAGATGTGTGAGATCTAGCGTTATCATGATGAAAAACAACACGCCTTCTATTGATTGATTCCGGCCGCTTTCTCTCAACTTCTTGCTTTAATCTTATCGGTTGTTCGCAGTAGAGTTCTGAATCGATGGTCCTGCCAGGTAGTAACAGCTCATAATGAATAATGCCCTTCCAATCCCACCACACACACAGCATCATCTTGTTGCGAGTTAACCCGGGTTTCGCCACAGTCTGTGAAGCCTGACCGGCCTTTGACCATGACCTTTTTCGCTCGTTCTTGTCGTAAGTGATCCACTTTTCATCACCAGTTATCATTTTCTTCAAAAATGGTTCGGTCTTATTACGTGGTAATAAAGAATCACAAATGAGTACACGGTTCATTAGGTTTCTTTCAGAGAGCTCGTGAGGTACCCAAATATCGAGCTTTTTTGTGTACCCATTTTTTTTCAAATGCGGCAAAACTGTTTTGTGGTCAATTCCCAGTTCTTTAGCTACGTCGTAACTACTGATATGCCGATCTTGCTCCACTTTTTCAAAAATAGCATCCATTTTATTCGTAACAGGGCGACAAGAGCGACGTGCATCTTTGACATCAAAATTTCCGGATTGAAAACGCTTGATCCAAATTTGTGCTACTCTCACAGACACTGTACTAGGTCCATAAACATCGCAAATTTTTTTCGCGGCTTGCGTTGCATTTTTACCTTTTAGTTGTAAAATTTTAAAATGTATCTTTGCGGCGGTGAACAGTTTGGAGATATGACATCTCCCTGTCTCACGCCTCGATTCAATTGAATATCCTTCGTACTGTGCTCCTGTACTCGGACCGACATAGTGGCTTCGTTGTATAAACACTTCAACACCTCGATATACCGACAGTCAATGCGGCACCGCTGGAGAGACTGAAGCACGGCCCATGTTTTGATCGAATCGAAGGCTTTTTCGTAGTCCACGAACCCCAAGCACAGCGGCCGGTTATACTCCCTTGTCTTCTCTATAACCTGCCGCAAAGTATGGATGTGGTCCATGGTACTGTAGCCTTTTAAGAATCCGGCTTGTTCGGGAGGTTAGAAGTCATCAAATCTGTTAGCGAGACGATTCGTGATGACCCTCGGAAACAACTTATAGACGTGGCTTAGAAGCGTGATGGGCCTATAATTCTTTAATAGAGTATTGTCACCCTTTTTTAAGAAAAGGACCACCACGCCTCTGTTCCACGCCTCCGGCGTTACCCCCTTGTGCAGAACGGAATTAAAGAGCCTCTGAAGGACTATCAGTACTGGCGTTCCACCCGCTTTCAGAAGCTCTGCTGTGATTCCATCCTCACTCGGGGCGCCTTGTTGTTTTTGAGCTGTTTGAGGGCCATCATAATTCGTACAGACTGATGTCTGGGATAATTTCGGTATAGTGTCGGGTTAGCTTGGCTCTTGGATCTGCAGCCATATCCACGCTAGGTTTTGCAACGGATGTATATAACTGCCCATAAAACCTCTCGATCTCTGCCAGCACCCCATCTTTGGTCGATACCATGTTACCGCCCTCCGTCTTCAGCTTAGTCAGTCGGCATTGCCCAGTAGACATAGTCCTTGCAAACACTTTGAAACCTTTGTTTCGTTCTATCGTCTCCTCAATACAATTAGTATTAACGAGCGAATGTCATGTCGCAAGGACTTTTGAATTCTTCTGTTGAGCCGCCGATACCACTCAGCGTCTTTGGAAGTTTGCAGCGTTATGGATCGTCGTTCTGCCATCAAGTCTAGGGTCTGAGCAGAGATTTTTTGAGGTTTATTTTTAGGGCGGGATTTAAAAGACTTGGATCCCACTGCTTGGACAGTTTCTACAAGCACGTTGTTTAACCCGTCCACTGTAACGAAGTCGAAGCGATTGGAGAGCTCGACTTGAAAGCTCTCGTGGTTTTGGATCTGGCTCTGCGATAGTCGAAGCGTAGACTTCATCAGTCTTGACCTTTCGAGTCGGAGACTGATATTCATGATGCCTCTTTGATCACGGAGACATCATTGAATATCTGCCTCTTCGTCGTCAGGAAGAAGTCTATCTCATTTTTGACTGGAGGCTGGTCGTTTTTACTAGGACCCATCCAGGTCCAATTCTTTGTGGCGGCTTTTTGAAGAAAGAGTTCATCGCAAAGAGTCCCTCTTCCTCCAGAAAATCAGCCAGCCTATGCCCCCTATCATTGCTCTCGCCATACCCAAATTGCCCCACCCGCGATCTCTCCATCGCGTTTCTTGCCCAGTTTTGCGTTGAAGTCCCCCATAATAACCGTAATGGGTTTTGGAGGCGTGTATGGCCCTCCTTATGTCCTCATACACAACCTCAACCTCTGCATCTGAGTGTTTTCTGGTCGGCATGTATACCTGTTTAACCTTCAGCAAGTATCTTTTCGATACTCTGAGTATCAGGTATATTACCCTGCTGAAAACACTATGGTAACTAAGTTATTTTCAAGGGACCTGTGAACGACAAACCCAACACCATGCTGAGACTTTATTTCGTCTCCCTCCCGGTGATATAGTAGGTTACCGGACTCTAGGGTTGTCGTGCCCTTGTTCTCTCTTCGGACTTGAGACAACCCCTCAATGTCTCAACTTAACCTACTCATTTCCTCTTCCACCTCAGCCAGCCGCACGTCCAACTTCAAAGTACGGACGTTGTGTGTTACCAGGGCCAGTTTCCGCCGAGGGTGGTGGTAGCCCGATCTCAGCCGGAGATTCTTAGCACTCCCTGCCCCGCCGTTATCATGACCGCTACCGGAGTCAGGAATAGCAGGGCCGCCGGGTACTGGGGGCTTGGTAAATTTTTGTACCTCCGTTGGAGGTTTTGCCATACTCGCCACGCTTGGCAGGCGAGCACAGTGTTGTGTCACGATTTAGCTTCCGACGCTGATGCCTATCGGAAGCCTGTTTTGGTGTACGTGATGAATGTATCCTTTTATGTATGTATGCTCTGTTGATAATTTAAAATTTTGATTTTATATATCTTGAGGAAATGAAAAAAATGTGTGGGCGGCCATCTTGGATCCAAAATCTGAATGCAGTTTCGAGTTTCGCGGGGTGCTTTACCCCCACCTACAAATTTTCAGGCCTCTACACAGGCAATCGGTCCAGAAACAAAAAGTTCAAAATGGCGGCTACCTTTTTCAAATTCGAGCATAGATTCATTATAAAAGACCACAGGGAATATCGCTTTTGAAGGCAATCGGCGCAGTAACAAAAAAAGTTAAAAATGGCGACCAGTTTTTTTTTCCATTTTGAGCATAGATTCAATATCAGGGAGCAAAGAGACGTCCAGATGGAATGCGTAACCCCAGCAAAATGTTGCACCTTAGAGAAATGAGAGTATTACAGATACTTGGTTCATAGTAAGCCTCAATATGTTCAAATACAGCAAAATTCGTTCATGTTGTATTTTCGAAATTATTCGAGAAAAACTGATTTTGCTGGAGTAACGTTACCCCAGCAAGATGGTTTTCAAAAAAAGCATTTAGCCTAGAATCAAGTATATGAAAAGACAGCTCTTAATGAGTTGTAAATGTATACCGGATAGCAAAATTTGTTCATCTTATACTTTTTGAGATATTCAAGATTTTGCTGGGGTAACGTTTTGCAATTTTCCATATCTCGAAAATTGTTAGTAGCAGAATTTTGAAAAAAATACTGTTTATAGGCCTTAGTATGTTCAAATTTGTTTAAATATAGGTATTCCGATTCATCAACAAATATCGAAGTAATTTATTATTTTAAAAAATCGGAAAATTCCGGTTTACTCGTAAACTAGTACATTTACTAACAAATAAAAAGCAGTTACATATACGTATGATATACCCTTCTAACGTGTACAAATTTGGATGAACAAACATTGCGTGATATGAAGATATAAAAGAATTTCATCGAATTCCTAGTGGTGTGACTTTGGCCATCGAATACGCAGTTCTCTCT
Organism: Acrobasis suavella; assembly: GCA_943193695.1. NCBI lineage: Eukaryota > Metazoa > Arthropoda > Insecta > Lepidoptera > Pyralidae > Acrobasis > Acrobasis suavella. The sequence goes on from OW971929.1 coordinate 15,547,332, forward strand.
AAACACAAATAGAAAGCTGGAAGACCAGTATCTTGTACTCGCCGGATACCTAGACCCCATGCCTGACTGGCAGCGATGCTTGTCGCCACTGACTGTCATTCAAGCTAACATTCAAAATACTCTCGAGTATCTCCTTTATAGTAATATCCATTGTAGATACTTCGTTAGGAAAAAGCTAAACTGGAGCAGTCCTTAGCGCATATGTCAACCTTGGCATTGACAAACAGCTTTTAAAAAGCGTCAAAGCAACATGAGCCGGCAGTTCTCTCAAAGTAGACTCAGACTTCTTCAATAAGTCGTTTCTGAGAGGAATGGTGGATGGTACCGCTTCTGGAAATATGGGAGCACCCAATAAATTTAAATCCGCCCTACTTACTACCCTAATACCCGGAAGCAATGAAGAAAGGTTGCCAAAATGCGAAGGGTTGTTATTCCACGAAAAGAGTTCACATTTGTTTGTATTAACCTCGAGGCCTAGCTCTCTAAACTTAGCTATAATTATGTGAAGATCGTTTTCTACTTCTGCAGGACTTCCCCCAATAGTACCATCATCGAGATACCAAATATTTAATGGCGATTTAAGTGAAGAGACAACTTTTTGTATTGCCAAGCTAAAGAGCAATGGGCCCAATGGATCTCCCTGTTGCACTCCCACTTGCGAATATATAGGAGTAGCACCGAAGAATAGCTGACTGGGTGATACATAGCACTGGTGCAAAAATGGATACAAACTGGGAACATTTTGACGTATCTCGGACAAAATTACATCTCTTTCTACACAATTGAAAGCGTTTTTTAAATCAAGCTTTAAAATGACTCCATCGTGACCCATAATGGACATAGCAAATGTTCTAGTCGCATGTATAGCTACTTCGCAACCTAACTGCGTTCCAAAGCCCAATTGGTGAGGTTGTAATAACTTAGAAGTATCTATAGTTTTCACGGCACGACAACCAAGCTTGGCCACTAGCCGACGTATAGCATTTCCCACTGCGATTGGTCTCACGCCCCCATCTTTTTTTCCTAGCGCACACAATGAAGCACCGTAAAAAAAAGGGCAAACTTCTACATTAAGTTGACCCTTTAGCAAGAAATTGCACAACTTAGTCAGAGTTTCCAATAGGCGCATTCCACTATCTCCTGCCGATGGAGAAGTGAGTTCTTTAAGATGAATAGGTCGAATTCCATCTAATCCAGCCGCTGAACTACTGTGAAAAGAGCCTATTGCTTCTAGCACCTCATTGCTTGTAACTACTAGCGCTGGACACGCATTATTTGGCTCAGGTGGCATGACAAAGGACGTGACGGTGCAGGGCAGGGTGTTTATTTTTAAGGCGTTTAAACTATCCGTATCGTTTGGAGCCAAGTCAAGGTCTGATGTTAATATCCTAACAGCACCCCTCAAATCTCCATCATACACTTTTGCCTCAATACGCTTACGACGTGAGCTAGTTCTATTTTGATCATAACCAAGTTCACAATGTACTCCAATAGAAGGCTCCGAAATATTTTGTTTCACCTTTGTAGTCAGGGTATTATTGTCGTTTCCATCTGGTACTCTTAAAGAAAAATAGGCAAAAGTTAAAAAGGTATACCAGTCATCTTTTCCGTTTGAAACGAGACATTGCTCAATAATTTCGCATAACTTTCCAGCCGCCAAACATCTAGCCCCTTTAGGGATATGTTTAAGAACTCGCACGTTTTTCTTAAAACGTGGAAGGTCTTCAAAACTTGGTGCAGCTGTTGTTGACTGCGTTTGAGCCGAAACGACTGGGATCGGATGCTGAGACAGAGTTCTGTGCACGCGACCAATGTGAACATTAAGACCACGGGGAGCTATGAAAAGACGCGAAGATTCGGGGCAATATGGACACGTAGATCTCTGTGATCCACTCATTATAAAACAATATATATGACATGCTACATATACATTAAAATTGTATTAATAAAATTAAAAACCAATTAGAATATTATCAATAAAAATATCAGAATAAATAAGGCTAGGCAATGTCATACAAATACTTATAAAAATATGTCAAATAATATCAATAAATAAAAAAAAATCAGCATCAAAATAAAATCTTGTAAAAACCTTAAAAATCAACCGAAGTTTTGTCAAAGACAATATAACATTAAAAAAAACTCACACATACACAAAAAATAATAATAATTTAAAAAAAAACAACACACAAAACAAAAAAAAAAAAAAGAACAGTCTTACAGGGTCTCTGCCAGTCCCTGGAATCGAACCCGCGTCGCTGATGTTGCTCGCATTACATTGAAGTCTATTACTGTATCCACTGAGCTACGACAGTTGCAAATGTAGTTTTGAATTTAGTAGTTATGATCTCAAACACGATTGACCATCACAGAGTTGAAACAGACGGGTGTGATAAGAAATACGCATTCACTTCAAACCACCTTCAATCACAATTATCAATTTTTGTAATAGATATAAAATTATTGTAATTCACAATCACTGCACACTTATTTACACTTGCGTTGTTGAATCAATGTATCCAACGCATCGGCAAAAACCATAGGTAATTCCATGGTTAGGTAGCCAAACCGACGGCAACTTCCATTGGGAATCCAGCTGTTGTGTTGTTTCCAATCTTCTTTCCAGGAAACAAATATTACTTCTAGCAGCCGGAACGCGTATTTTATTTATTTGACACAAGATAAACTAAATACTGCTAGCAAAAATATTTTTAATAATTTATTTAGCACGGAGGCGATGTGCTGGGCGCAGTGGCCCCATTTTTCATCAATCCAATAAAAGATGTAAATTAATAGATGATTACTATGAATGAATGAATGAATGAAATCGTTTATTTCAGACTGCACAGGTATTCAATACAGATCCATATTTTGTTAGTAGGAAACTTAATAAGTATGTTAATAAAATTTAAAATGTGGGTTATTATTAAAAACATGTAAGGACGACCAATGTTTACATATTGGGCTGTCCACTCTTTCTGACACCACCCTCAAGAGTGAGTTGGTACTGCTCCTTACCCGTGACCACAAGGATGCAACTCTTTTGCGAAGCACGGCCTGGAAGCTGTCAGTGCTGTGATCTGCAAACATCCCTGTGGCACTGCAGCGCCAGTGCAGTCCCAACAAACTCCTGAAGCTGTTGTTGTACTGTACACGCAGAGCATTGTAGGCTTTTTTGGTATAATTACTCCACAGGTTGCATGTGTACAATGTTAGGCAGTAGCTTTTAAAAAGTGTAACCTTAACTTCGCGCGAGCAACGCACAAATCTGCGAGAAAGCATATCACCCCTAACCGACAATGCTCTGCGTTCCCTATCAATATCTATATCATCGGACAAGTTCTCTGTGACCCAGTGACTATGCTCGAGTCCTTTTGTAAAAGAAACAAAAATTATATTAATATTGAAATGCATAAAATTTTATCACATGTCACGGTGTCCAACACTAGAAGTTTGTTTTACAGTTTTGTCCCGCTTGCCACTATGTAGGCGTCTCTTTCTCACAACGCCGCGAAGCACAGGCATACATTTTCCTACCATGAGTCATGTTAGTCAAGCCATACCATTGTGAGACCTGGAAAGTTGCTGTTGTGCTGCGCTATTATATTTAAAAATGGTGAGTATTTTTATTTTTTCATTTACTTGCTATCGTTCAGTATACTAAGTATTTTTTACTAAGAGGAGTAAATTAATTTTTTAAATGTGTTTGAGCTTGTACTGAAAAGCATTTAATTATTTAAGTCTAAAATTAGTGATAAAAGTACACTTGTTTAATAATACTCAATTTATCTATGATTTTCCTAGTTTGAGTTTTATAGCATACAATTATTGTAAAATAGTAATTTGAATAAAAAATAATCATGCTCATGTATTTTCTTTATCCACCAAACGCAAGAACCTTTTTGTATGCGACTGTACTAGCAAAAAAAGACTATTATACCATTTTTTTGAGATGGTTACGCTCAAGTATGTAACGGCCGCTTTTTCGTAGCCTCCGTTACTTAGTCGGTTTGTAGGAGAATTGATGATATTTTCTTGTTTGTTTAATAACTTTTATTCGATCCGAGATTTGAAGCCGAAATTTTCAGGCATGTTTTGTAACAAAATGAACACATATGTTCACTATAGTTTATCTATTTGTGTTTAGAGAGAACTGCGTATTCGATGGCCAAAGTCACACCACTAGGAATTCGATGAAATTCTTTTATATCTTCATATCGCGCAATGTTTGTTCATCCAAATTTGTACATGTTAGAAGGGTATATCATACGTATATGCAACTGCTTTGTATTTGTTAGTAAATGTACTAGTTTACGAGTAAACCGGAATTTTCCGATTTTTTAAAATAATAAATTACTTCGATATTTGTTGATGAATCGGAATACTTATATTTAAACTTTGAACATACTAAGGCCTATAAACAGTATTTTTTTCAAAATTCTGCTACTAACAGTTTTCGAGATATGGAAAATTGCAAAACGTTACCCCAGCAAAATCTTGAATATCTCAAAAAGTATATCGCTTTTTTTGAAAAACATCTTGCTGGGGTAACGTTACTCCAGCAAAATCAATTTTTCTCGAATAACTTCGAAAATACAACATAAACGAATTTTGCTATATTTTGAACATATTGAGGCTTACTATGAACCAAGTATCTGTAATACTCGCATTTCTCTAAGGCGCAACATTTTGCTGGGCAGCATTCGTCCAGATGTCGATTTTGAAGGCAATCGGTCCAGTAACAAAAAAGCTATAATCGGCGGCCAGTTTTTTTTTTAAATTTTGAGCATAGATTCAATATGAGGGACCACAGCGACGTCCAGGAATCCTACCGTTATCTCTTATAGCAGCACTTAAACTGAACTGTATTGTTTAATGCAACCATGACACCTTTATAGCAGGCCTTAAACAGGATTGTTTTGGTTGACGTCACAAAACCATTCACCTTTTTTTGTATGGACTGTTCCTACCATCACGTCTATTTGACAGCACAAAAACGATTATTGCGCGTCTCAAGTGTCAAATAAATAATAATAATAAATTTATTTAAGGCAACATAGGCCCAGGGGTTAGTAACAATGGTCCTTATTCTATGTTAGTTTTCAAATCTATTTAACCTAATGAGCAGTATTATAAGTATTATCAATTTCCCTATTTGCAAGTGCATAGTGCTCCTACAAGTTATGTTAGTAATGAATTACTAAAAGCGACCGGGTTCGATCAGTGAGCACTTTCATGAGCGGACTGTCAAACCGATCGGATATTGCTCTAGGAATGCTGTTGCGACTGGTACGAACTGTGCGCAGCAGAGCTGCAGATTTCTTACGCCAAACTGCGCCAAACCCGTCAGTATGAGCGACTGAGAACATAGCTGATGCGCTACAGAATCGTGGCCGTCGCAACAGAACTCTGAATGCATCATTGAATTGAATTCGCAGAGCATTGTAAGCCTTTTGAGTATATCTAAACCAAAGGGCACCCGAGTACAGAGACGTGCAGTGAGCTTTAAAAAGTGTTATTTTCGCCGGCTCTGTACATCGAGCAAACCTTCGAGCCAGCATGTTCGCTCTAACTGACAATGCTGTGCGTTCCCTCTCCATGTCTACATCGTCTTTTAGATAGTCGGTTACCCAGTGTCCTAGGTACTTAAATTTATATACTCGCTTTAATTCAACTCCATTTAATAAAACTGGAGGTACTGTTTTAGGACACTTAGTACCCGACTTAAAAACCATGAACTCTGTTTTCTTAACATTATAAACCAGGCCGTGTGAGGTAGCGTAAGATTGACATATATCAAGGAGTTTCTGTAAAGCGCCTACAGATGGCGCCAGCAGTACCATATCATCAGCGTACGATATATTGTTTACACATACCCCATCAACATAGCAACCTGCTCGTGTGCTGCTAAGTTTCTCTAAAAGTGCGTTAATATAAAGGTTAAACAGCAGTGGTGAGCTGAGCCCCCCCTGCCTTACCCCACATTGCGGCGTGCACGGATCAGACAATTCTCCCGCCCACCTTACACGATTTTCCTGGTTAAGGTACCAGTACCTGAGAAGAGATATTACTTCTGGTGGCACCGATGTTGTTTCTAATGTTTCCCACAGTAGGTCGAATGAGACAAGGTCAAACGCGCTCGAAAAATCTAAAAAACACCCGTAGACAGGTGTTTTTCTCTCAGTATAGTATTTGACAGTGTGTTTGAAACTCAAAATGGCAGTTTCTGTGGATAGTCCCTGACGAAAACCGAACTGAGCGTCATGTATCTTGATATGCTTATTAAGGATCGTATTAATCACACTGTCAAATACTTTACAAATAATAGTAGCTAGAGAGATGGGCCTATAGTTGGACACGTCCGAGGTATCCCCTGTTTTATTTTTAATAATGGGTACCACCAGAGTCTTCATCATATCGGATGGTAAATATGAGTGACTCATACACAAATTAAAAAGCAGAGCGAGCACTCGTGAAATATGAAAACCCGCATGCTTCAGATGTTCGATGCTGAGCCCATCAAACCCGGGGGATTTCCCTCTAGTCATCTTTTTTATTACCAGTCTGACATCTGCTGGAAGAATGGTAGTTGATATTTTCTTAACGCGATTTTCAACATCTAACATCCGACGCGGAGCACCCAATTGAGATTTTACAGAAAAATGGCCCATAAACAGCTTTGCGATATCTTTAGGTTTAGACACCCCTCCGACACTCACAGGAATGCCAGGTTTATGATTTAACTTATTGGTGCTTTTCCAAAAACCTTTGAAATCAGACTTAGCATGTTTCTCAGCAATTAGGTCCATTTTAATTTGTTCTTGGTGGTTTTGGCACCATTTTAATCTACTCTTGAATTTTTTACGAGATTCCACCATTGAATCGTAAACAGTACCCGAAGACGGTTTCCCGTGAGAAATCCAGGCATTGAAATCTATACTGGCACTCCTGTGAGCCTCGCGTACGTGCTTATTGAACCCCGCTAGAGGTTTTCTCCTCGCTACAGATGTTTTTATGTGTGTTTCACTCGCACTCGTGCAAAGTATATTTATAGTGTCTTTATATAAATAATCTATAAGAATATGATGTTGAGGATTTTTGCAATACTTATTACCACAATTCTGTAACTCAGCGGGCAAATCAATCTCTTTTAAAAAAGAATTACACTTTTTTTCATAAGAACTACATTGCTCAATATTTCTATCACCCCATTGAATACTATTACAAGTAGGTTCTGTAAAAATTGATTTCTGTTTACTTACACTAAGATCGCAGGTTAAGATCATAGGCATATGATCTGACCAGTATGTACCATATTTAACATACACATCTTTAACACAATGTAACGCCGCACTAGTGGTAATCACATGATCTAACCACGTTTTACTTCCTGTCACATTACATACAAACGTGAATGTCTCAGAATTTAATTTCATGACGTCCACACATGTCCAATCATGATCCTTAGAAAATTCTGAAAGTTCAATATAAAATCGCTTACCGATATGTGCGTTGAAGTCCCCCAGTATAAAAATAGATTCCACACTGCATTCCTCAATAATTGCACTAATAACACCCAAACAGTCTGTAAACTCGGGTTTATTTTGCGCACTATCTGTGGGCATATATACACATATAACCAACACAGGTCAGTCATTTGTCGTAATACGTATAGCCGCTACACGAGGATTTGCACAGGGCACCACAGATACACAGGGAAACACTGACTTGCGCCACAGTATGGCCACCCCTCCGTACGGACGTCCCACGAGCACACCAGCCGACGTGTCGACGGCCGAGGTACCTGTGCTTCCAAACTCGTGGTGAACCGTCTCAAGGAACAGCAGGTCTTCCGGCACCAACCATGTTTCCTGTAGCACGACTATATCAGCCAAGCTACAGAGATCTCTTATCTCGTTTATGGAGCGCTTTATATTTTTACAGTTATATGTAGCCAAAGTCGTATTACACATAATTAATTGTTAATTACATGGTTGCTACTCTCTTGTCCGCTCTTGGGTAGGGGTTTTCTATACGTCCTGAAACTCCGGCATATAACGCCCACTGGCCACAACTCATCATTCAGGAACAAATCTAATTTACTGCTGGACACTAACATTTTATAAGCATTGTACTCCTTTTCGGCTTTCATTTTTATCTTTTGTAAGTCAACTTTTTCCTTAGTTTTGGCGTATATGAACCGATGCATCTTTATGTACATTTGATAAAAACAAAGATACTTTTGAGTTGGCCGACTTAAACTTGTCTTCAGGTAAAAACATAGCTTTGCCCCGGACGCCCTCCGTCTGTCGTACCCTATTCCTATGTCTTCTTTTCTGAACTTCTATCCATTCATCAGACGGACGTTCTGGCTTAAACACGCCGTCCTTAGTTACCTCCGCCAAATAAAGCGATCCTTAAAAAGTTACTTTCCAGTAACTTATATGGAGGATTTTAGTTAGTTTTCTTGTTAATGAAATGAAATGAAATGAAATGATATGTATTTATTTGCATTAAACACGGTATGATAGAGGTGATGACAATTTGAAGGTGCGCATGTTTAGCCAAAACACAAGAAGGTACAATGGCATGCAAAACAGATATTAATTATGTACAAAGTCATTTAAAAATTCCTAATTACAAATTATATTTCATTACATTAATCAAATTAAAATAAAATAAAAGCGAAAGAATGTGAAAAAAATAATTAAATATCATATACACTTACAATAAGTTATTAATTAAAGTTATATGTCGGCATCAGAAAAATAGTCTTTTATATTATAATAGCATTTATCAATGAGTATTTTAGTAATAGCATTTTTTAACTTGTGTGCATTTAGACATTTCAAAGGTTCCGGTAGTTTATTGTAAATGCTCGGAGCCATCTTTATGATACTCTTTCTCATCAACGCAGTTTTACAGATGTTGAAACAAATTGTAACATTCCTAGGGCGGAGATTAAAACCTGGTACTGTTTTTTTCTCTAAAAATAGTTCAGGATTATTTTTTACAAATATACAGACTTCTAATATGTATAAACAAGGCAAGGTTAATAATTTTAGTGATTTAAAGTACGGTTCACAACTCTCTGTGGGTGACAGTCCACATATGGCCCTGATATATTGCTTCTGTGCTCGTAGTAGTATCTCTCTGTAACTAGAGTTTCCCCAAAAAATAAATCCATAGCGCAAAGTTGATCCCACAAAACCATGATATGCTGTAAGAACAGTTTCTCTGTTTGCAATCTGTGCCAACTTATATAGTGCAAATGAAAATTTGTATAATTTTGCATACGTCAATAGAATGAGATTCCCATGACATATTTCTGTCTATACGTAATCCTAAAAATTTGGTTACGTCAGTTTTTTCTATTTCAGATCCGTTGTAGTATAATATATTAATTGTAGGACTTACTTTGCGTTGACTAAATTGCATTATTTTTGTTTTTTCAACATTAATGTTCAAGTTATTCTGTTCTAACCTGAGAATAACGTCATTTATTGTAATGTTAATGTCATTTTCATAATTATTATTGTCAATATTTTTATTTTTTCCAATTAAGATTGTACTATCGTCAGCAAAGAGTATCATCGGATGCTTACTTGATTTCACTATGTCATTAATATATATAATAAATAGCAATGGACCTAAAACACTTCCTTGAGGCACACCATATATTAATTGTCCTAGGTTTAGATAGGTATTTTTTTTCTAATCCTGTTTCAATACAGATTTGTGTTAACTCAGTGTGTACTCTATCTGTAAGATACGACTTTGAGTTCAAGCGCATTGCCACGTATTCCATAACGATCAAGTTTTTCGATAAGTTCCGGGTGATCAATACAATCAAATGCCTTTGTCATATCCATGTATAAGGCACATGATGGTGTTCTTTTATCCATGCAAGGAATGGCATGCTTAACTAAATCATAGATTGCAGTGTTGATAGTTATGTTTTTGCAAAAGCCTTTTTGTTCTTTGTACAAAATATTTTGTTTTTCTAAGAAATCATATAAGCGGCCATGCATAATCTTTTCGACGATTTTAGAAAATATTGATAACAACGCTACAGGGCGATAATTCTTGATGACATTCTTATCACCTTTTTTGTACAATGGTTTAACTATAGCTATTTTTAATTTATCAGGATAGATTCCCGTAGCAAAACATAAATTAATTATATGACAAAGAGGAATGGATATTTCAGAACCCACATATTTTATAACTTTAGTGCAAACATCATCAAATCCTACGCTATTAGTATTTTTTAAAGTTTTTATTACATTGTATACCTCTTCCGGAGTTGCCGGATATGTGAATATGTTTTTTCTTTACTTTAGATTTTTACAAAACAGTTAGTAGATAATTGAAGTAACGCTACCATGGGACCTTAATTAATCCTACTTAATACCTTTTATTGGAAATTTGGATTTCAAAAACAAAATAAGATATATTACTTCATTATTTTAGTACAACTTATGTGAAAAATAGTCAGTTATTCCAACTTACGTAACATATTTTTTTGTAAGTAATAACAATACTAATCCTTGTAAAATATTTATTCACACACGAAAACAAATAACAACACATTCTTAAGTATAAGTTATTTATTAAAATTACAACTACATACATTTATACATTTTGTCTTACAGGATTCTTTGGTTACTCTCTGAGAAGTACCATGATGACATCAATTAAAAAATACAAGACAGGATTCACTGGAGCCTATTATTAAATACAAACAAGATTGAGAGAGCCAGAGGATTACAGCCTCCTTTGGAACCTGTGATTGAACCAGTGAAATGGCAGAATGTTGAATTCCAAGCATTTTACAAGGCTAGATCTGTTGCTAGGCTGGTTCGCTTTTTCACCAGAATACCTGAAAAAAATAATAGTTTAGATTCATGTCGCAATCTACGAATATCAAATACATACCCATACTTTGTAATAAAATTCTTTGTGCACTACAATCACTGCGTACTTACTAAAACCTAGCCTTTATCTCGTTGAGTTAGTCTCGAACTTACTTTGTCTGTATATATTTATGTTATTTATAATAGCACTTAGTGAAGAAGCTGCAAGTTTGAACACATAATTATCTAAATATAAACTTTGAATAGGTATGTAGTTAAAATGTTACTTACGACATGGTTATTGATAAAATATATTTATGACAAGACACTGTGCTTTTGTACGATGAAGCCCACAATAAAATTAACTTCCAAACACTAGTCGTTACCATCGTATAATAACTATTTATCACGGCAATTCGAAAAAGCACTATAATATGAAGTGATGGATATATTTTGTCAGGTGGTTGCTCGGCTTCCAGCATTAAAAACATAAAACATTTATGTTGTCACGAATTTACGATTTATTTATAATTTCGAAAACCAGACGCAGACATCCGTTCAAAACTTACATTCACAAGTTTTTTCGCACTCATTAAAATTTTAGCCATCTTTAATGGTCAATATCAAATTAAATTTATGCACATAATCAAATGAAAACAAAGTAAATAACACTAACTTTTAGATATTTAAATAAAAAAAGAAAAGAAATGTGGTGTCGTGGGACACCAGGTAGGAACGAAGTTCCTTCGGCTAATGTAGAATCGACACAATTTGCAAAAGAAAAATCGTGCTCAAAGGTATTATACACTACTCGCTTGTGTATACGACTGTCGCGCCTGCGCACGTCTCATTTAACGGTTTTATTTAACGAGGTCATCCTTACGGTTTTACTATCACATTTTTTTCAGTTCGGTCGCGCAGCAAAATCTGATATCGATTTTGAAGGCAATCGGTCCAGGAAGGCTATCACCAACACTTATAACACCATTCAGAAACAAGGCAGTTTTTAAGCAGGTCAAAGGCAGGACAACTTTAAATCGTACCATTACGTTCATAATGCTGAACGTTTTTTGAATGGTTATTCCTGAATGGTGAACTGTTTGTTGTCTCTGGCTTGTTTTGGTGATGAGACTGCGAAGACGTTCAAATCCTTGACAAAAAAATATTATTCTTACCGGTTTTTTTATTTACGTTAAACAAAATTATTTCTATCATATTTTATTTAAATATCTAAAAGTTAGTGTTATTTACTTTGTTTTCATTTGATTATGTACATAAATTTAATTTGATATTGACCATTAAAGATGGCTAAATTTTAATGAGTGCGAAAAAAATTGTGGATGAAAGTTTTGAACGGATGTCTGCGTCTGGTTTTCGAAATTATAAATAAATCGTAAATTCGTGACAACATAAATGTTTTATGTTTTTAATGCTGGAAGCCGAGCAACCACCTGACAAAATATATCCATCACTTCATATTATAGTGCTTTTTCGAATTGCCGTGATAAATAGTTATTATACGATGGTAACGACTAGTGTTTGGAAGTTAATTTTATTGTGGGCTTCATCGTACAAAAGCACAGTGTCTTGTCATAAATATATTTTATCAATAACCATGTCGTAAGTAACATTTTAACTACATACCTATTCAAAGTTTATATTTAGATAATTATGTGTTCAAACTTGCAGCTTCTTCACTAAGTGCTATTATAAATAACATAAATATATACAGACAAAGTAAGTTCGAGACTAACTCAACGAGATAAAGGCTAGGTTTTAGTAAGTATGCAGTGATTGTAGTGCACAAAGAATTTTATTACAAAGTATGGGTATGTATTTGATATTCGTAGATTGCGACATGAATCTAAACTATTATTTTTTTCAGGTATTCTGGTGAAAAAGCGAACCAGCCTAGCAACAGATCTAGCCTTGTAAAATGCTTGGAATTCAACATTCTGCCATTTCACTGGTTCAATCACAGGTTCCAAAGGAGGCTGTAATCCTCTGGCTCTCTCAGTCTTGTTTGTATTTAATAATAGGCTCCAGTGAATCCTGTCTTGTATTTTTTAATTGATGTCATCATGGTACTTCTCAGAGAGTAACCAAAGAATCCTGTAAGACAAAATGTATAAATGTATGTAGTTGTAATTTTAATAAATAACTTATACTTAAGAATGTGTTGTTAATTGTTTTCGTGTGTGAATAAATATTTTACAAGGATTAGCATTGTTATTACTTGCAAAAAAATATGTTACGTAAGTTGAAATAACTTACTATTTTTCACATAAGTTGTATTAAAATAATGAAGTAATATATCTTACTTTGTTTTTGAAATCCAAATTTCCAATAAAAGGTATTAAGTAGGATTAATTAAGATCCCATGGCAGCGTTACTTCAATTATCTACAAACTGTTTTGTAAAAATCTAAAGTAAAGAAAAAACATATTCACATTCACAAGAAAACCAACTAAAATCCTCCATATAAGTTACTGGAAAGTAACTTTTTAAGGATCGCTTTATTTGACACTTGAGACGCGCAATAATCGTTTTCGTGCTGTCAAATAGACGTGATGGTAGGAATAGTCCATACAAAAAAAGGTGAATGGTTTTGTGACGTCAACCAAAACAATCCTGTTTAAGGCCTGCTATAAAGGTGTCATGGTTGCATTAAACAATACAGTTCAGTTTAAGTGCTGCTATAAGAGATAACGGTAGGCCTGCAGTAATAAAAAAGTTCAAAATGGCGGCTACCTTTTTCAAATTCGAGCATAGATTTATTATAAGAGACCACAGGGACCCCCAGATATCGATTTTGAAGGCAATCGGTCCAGAAACAAAAAAGTTCAAAATGGCCGCTACCATTTTTTAAATTCGAGCATAGATTCATTATAAGACCACTGAGCATAGATTCATTAAAGACCACACCCCCGGATATCGATTTTAAAGGCAATCGGCGCAGTAACAAAAAATTTCAAAATGGCGAATATTTTTTTTCAATTTCGATCATTTATTAATTATAAGAGAATAATGATTAATGATCAACAACCACCAAAACCTCAAAAACTACGAAAAACGTTGTGATTTATGTAATATGTATGTATTTCATAATTTTTTTATTATTTTAGAAACAATAGAAAAACAACTTAGAATATAAATAATATTTATATAGGTGCTGCTTATTTCTACAAGTGTGTAATTTGTTTTGTTAATTTCAATGTAAAAGAGAAGGTGTAATTTGATCAAAATCAACTTCAAATACAGTCTTACACTCGAAAATGTAACCCTCTTTCCGACGCAATTGGTTAAAATGTGTGAGTTGAGTTTTCAATAAAATACGTTATTCGTCATTTAGAATAACGAATAAAATCATATTTATTCGTGGCAAATTTATTCGCGAATAATTCATTCGCGAATGAATTATTCGTGAATAACGAATAAAAATCAGAAATATATTCGTTATTCGAATAAATTTTGCCCAACTCTGGTAGTGCCCTTGCGCTCCGCTTGGCTCGTCTTGGCGGGGTCACTCCCATGCCCCCAGATTTGTTTACTGTTTACAAACACATTTAATATTAGTCTGCCAAGAAAGTACGATGGGTCAGAAAAACGAGGTTGGGACGACAGTCTATATTGTTAACTTCTTATGTATTTTCTGGTTTAAAATAAAATATTGAAGATAATATGGTTACTAACCATTTATTGAAGTGGACTAGGTACAAGTTTTATAAAGCAGGTTCGATATACTTCCGTATAATAGTTTAGTATAGACCTATTTCCCTTTTTTTTGTTTTACCCACTACTTGTTTATTCTACATCTTTGGTTTTACCTAAAAAGTCCTTTTTCTAAAAGACAAAGTAATGATTTTCAGCAAGAGCCAAATTGAGTTCATAAGAAATTATACACCTAACAGAAAAAAAAACACATTTGTTTATAAACATTTATTCATAAATTTAAAAGCTTTCACTGATAATAAAATTTTATACAAAATATAAATAATACTAACATGTAATATTAATAATATAATGTATATATTAAAATGTAATTATTATTATGTAATGTATTCAAATAATACATTAGACCATTAATAAATATATTTTTTTCTAAAATGTAAAAAACATATAAAAATACAAAATACGTGATCAATAATTTGGTTATAGTTTTAATTTGCCGATTTGTTTTCCTTAATGCCTAGATTTTTTGTTCATTCAATTTATTAAAATTTTCATTTGCCGATTTTATTTCCTTAATGCCTACATTATCAGTTCATTTAATTTATTAAAATATTAATTTTCGCCTTCAATATTTAAAACGATTCTTACACAGTAACGAAGCATTTTATACAAAAAAAATATTAACGACATAAGATATTGTCATTAGGTAGATAAGAAAAAGGCCATGGTTAATTATCACAATAAAAACTTCATAAAGGCACTGTTCAGTCTTAAATTACAACATTATTTCTTTATATATGTACATGTAAAACATATATAAATACTTATCAATATGTACCTGTTTTTTTCATTGAACCCAACACCCTTTCTTTCAAACAATCTCAAAACGAATTACTTACAAAACCTAATAAAATCTTAACAACTATTTTTGGCACGACGGTTCAATTATAATTTGCAGATGTTGTACTCTTGTAGTATATAGACTAGTCGAATTCACTTCCTCATCGATACAAATAATTGTAGCCTCCAAAACGAGAACTATAAATGAAGCACGAGACCGAGAATACTTAGAAAGAAGTAAAAATAATATTTGCGCCAAAAAATCCTGCCTGAGTTACATACAAGTACCTAATAGTTTCGATTTGAGGTAAGTAGGAATCTAATGTAAAATATACTCGCGCATTTCTACTATAATCTGTGACATACTTATAGAAATAAAAAATTAAGATTGTGAAAAAGATGCGCAAGAGATGTGATTACAAACTTTGGAGTGTCGCCAAATTGTATCATGTAATTTCGGTATGACGTTTACCTTGTGTGGGACTAATATCTATTAGCAGAGAAGCACCACAAAAATATGACAGATTTAATAAATGAGCGTGAAATGCGATAGTAATCATTTGTTACCCGATAATGTTTTTTCAGTGGCAATAGAAAGTATGGCAAGTCACTAAATAGGTGTAAAATGCGCTAGAGCGTAATCGTGGTAGTACATCATAATGGCAAGTGGCTGGCCGAGGATTAGCGAGCTCCAGACGATGATGTTGCCCCACCTCTCGCCGAACCTCACCTCCGCGAAGCGCGAGATGACAGCCAGCGGGGGCTGAACCATCATACCCAGGAATGCCCAGATCCTGAACATCTGTAGTGGGACGCTTACCTGGAAACAGAACAAAATTCGTTTAACCTTTAAGTATTTGTATTAAACGTTAGTCTATTATGTACACGCCTACTACTACCTGTTTTCTCTTTTCCTCTCCTGGGTCTGTTGAAAGAGATTTTCTATGAAATAAGCAGTACCTATGTACTCAATGTTCTTAGTTTGTTTGTTTTATTGTTTGTATTTTGTGTACATGAATTTAGTAAATAAATAAATAAAATTTATTTAACTTTTTGTTTAGATTTATATTTTAATACGTAATTAACTAAATATCGCTTCTACAATCGCTAACAATATCGTCAAGCGGCCGGTCACCAAACAAAAGTCAAATCGTTAATGTTTTCCTCTCCTTCACTTCGCACGATCTTCAGCATAATTATATTTACCATTAAAATATCTCTACAAAAAATTGGAGGAAAGGCCAAAAGCGCACCGCGGACAGCGATTCAGCACAGCTAAGGGTTGGCACTTTTCTATGCTACTATCCTTTTCTGTAGCACGACCGGTGCTATAGCGTTCCGTCGCTCTCTCCCGCTCCGGTAAATGACGGTTTTGAGCGACCGAAAAGGAAAGCAGCATAGAAAAGTGCTGTTCTGTGCTGACAAGTGAGATCCAACCCTAAGGACGCAACGGGTAATGCGCTACGATTAGGGTACTTACCAGATACTCGTGGAATAAAGCAGATATCGCGAACACGACTAAGCTAGCCGCAAACTTGCTGTAGCCTCTCTCGGTGATGGGGATGTACACGTGGCGTACTGCCCACATGTGCACGGGCATGTTCCAGCTGCTCCAGAACACCGAAATGTTGTTGGCGTTCCACCAGTCGCCGTAGAACTTCCGATCCGCGAATTGCAGCAGCTCGCCCATGAGGTTTAGGAACGAATGGAATGTTAGGTAGAAGAGGCACAGCCATATTAGGTGGTTCGGCACCTGGGAAAGTGGAAACATGCCTTTTTTATTTTTGTTAGTAGGTATGTAACTTAAGAGTCCCCCTACACTGGACAATAACCTAATCAGACTTTCCCATACAAACGTAGTCTAGCTTTTATTTTGTAACGGCATATCAGATATTGACGAAATTATGTAATTTTAAAGAAATTGCATATATTAACGCATATTCACACTAGTTTTCAGTCAAAATATGAACTTAAACGAGAATATAGTCGATCACATCATATTTGAACATCAGTATGGAAAACTTCTACACTCTTATATTTTCTTTCAAGTTCTTTCTCAATTTGACTGTCGAAAACTAGTTATATGCCCAAATATATGCAATTTCTTCAAAATTACAAAATACAGCCGAAATCTCACATGTCATTTCAAAATAAAAGTTAGACTACGTTAGTATGGAAAGTCTAGGGTAAGGGGATTCTTAATTTATTGAGTTTTCGTTGACTTTTCTGATAGTAAGTCCACTGCTGGGCATATGCCATAGAAGAATATATATTTTTATAGAAAGATACCGATACATTTGCACGTCTTTATCCCTGACGGGGTAGACTGAGCCCAGGGCCATAAGCCGGAAAGGCCACGCTAAGCGTAATGGTAGGCGTTAAGATGGAAAAAGGAATCAAAATAGAGATGGGTTGCTATTCGCATCGCCTATTAAGGTTGAACTAGTCGCGGGCTCGAACTTACACGTGGGCGCAGCCCAAAAAGCATGCTGTCTCATCTAACATTATGTTTGGGCGAAGCAGTGAGGTGAAATGCACGATAATTCATAGTAAACCGAAAGCGTAAAAACAAACGTAAAGTCCTTTGGGAAAAGGGGTTTAATGCAAAAACTACTGCAATCATCAATTACAAATTAAGTTTATTAAAATCTTCGATAATTAAGCCGTGTCGGTGTGGACTTTGTTTGGAGATTTTACAGTTCTTTTATTACTTATTAACGCCGAAAGTTGCATAAAATAAGCAAAAAATCTTTGATGGCTCATAAGTCATAACTTATTAATGGCTTTTTATTTTACTATTTAGTATCCGTACAGACAAAATTTATAGTAAGACAAAACAATATTAAGTAAAACATTGCATGTACAATGTCAGACAGTGGAGAAAAACCCCTCCGAAATTTGTATAGAAAAAGCATCAACTAGTTTAACCTTATGGGGCTACATTAATTTTTAGGGGTCCAGTGCTGCCCTCATTTGAAATAAATTAATTGAAAGGAAACGAAGACATTATATCACAATTTGTCTTGACCAAGCCCTAGATAACCCTTCAAACTATTTTATAAACTACTTACAGTTTAAATTAAGAACGTGAAGCTTTTCTACGAGCATTAGCCAGAAGTAGCAGTTTTTCGCAAATGTGCGTAGAACAGCTTCAATAGTTTGAAGGGTTATCTAGGCTAGTCAAGACAAAATTTCAAATGATATCTCCGTTTCCTTTCAAATAATTAATTTCAAACGGGGGCAGCCGATCGATGGTATGGGCAAAATCTTGCCCATACCATCGATCGGCTTTTACGATCTGCGCAGGAAGATAAGAAGCTGGTACATTCTAATTTTTTTTTTCTCCTAGGCCAGCATGGAAGTATTTTACAGAAAGGCACGAGAAAACAATACTTACAGCCAGTTTAAGTAATCTCTCTGTGATCTTGATGGGCTCCATTCGAGAGAAAGGATCGACGGAGTTGGTGACCGAAGGAATCATCCATTGTTGGAAGAGCGCGAGCACCAGGTTCACTCCAAACACGACCTCGAGCAGTCTCTTTAAAAGAAACCTCTTTCGGATACTAAAATTATTAAAAAAAAGACTTGTATCAAATTTAATTTCGATGGTGGTCAAGTGGTTAAGGGGATACCTGAATTTTCCGGGACCGAGTGCTGCCATCATTTGATTGGAAACGGAGACATCATGAGAACGTGAAGCTTTTCTTCACACAATGGCAACTTTTGGCGTATGTGCATAGAAAAGCTTCACGTTCTCACTTTTAACTGTAAACAGTATTCATAAAATAGTTTGAAGGGTTATCTAGAGCCTGGTCAAGACAAAATTTTAAATGATGTCTACGTTTCCTATCAAATTATTTATTTCAAATGGGGGCAGCACTGGACCCCGGAAAATTAAGGTATACCCTTAAGGCAATTGATGCGCTTCTGTAAGACACTTCACTAGGCGCGACTTATACCTCTTGAGTTTGTACTCAGGTACGGTCATTTCCAACTACCGCTACTTGCTTTTGGTGAACGAAAGCATCGTGAGGAAACCAGGACACTAGTGGTTCAGGAACCACTGCATTATTTCAGCTAAAATTCGTCATTGTAAACGTTTCTTTTTATACTATGATAACAAAAAACCTAACCTTACTAGGATTTATGTTTTTATATAGATACGTTAGAATAGAACATTCTAACATGCACCAGACGATATTTCAAAACTCGTCTGAATGGTATTTTGACCTTGTGTATTTCTGTCATCAAGCATTTAAAAGGCACACACACACAAATACAGAGCAAATTTATTACTTTGTGTTGCCTAAAATAAAATTTTAATAGACCTTTAATAAAACCTAGTTGGTTCGGTTTTCCTGAAAGGCTCTAAAAAGAGACTTGCACTACTTTTTAACAGACGGGGATCTAATCTAACACTCAAGCATGCAGAACTAACCGTGCAGTACGAGGGAAATTCAGTTCATAACAAAGTGTGGGGGCCAGCAGGAAGTAGAACAGGTCCCGCAGTTTCAAGTTGTCCGGGTACTTGGTGAGGCCGGCCGCCGCAGCTTGGTCGCTTTTCTCCTCTTCGGATTCTGTCGGGAATTCAACCATGCTAAACTACTATCAACAAAAACAAAGTCAAGGCGTGAAGCACAGGATTGCAGGCGCAAGCGACATTTATTACAGCTAATTCCTTACGATAAAAATAGCCATTTTCCTTATTGCCGCAAACTGAATTTTACAATTAAGTACCTACGTAAACACTTGATTTAGTTTATGCAGGTCGGTTGGAAACAAAAAAATAAATAGCTGCAAATTTACCGTCACATGTGGCGGACGGCGCGGGCGATACCTACTTTAAATAATCGTGTAGTGCAGTATTTGTATTGTAGATTAATTTAAAAGAAAGAATATTTTATTTGGTACAAAACTTCAACAGTATTTTATCATCAAAGTCGATTAATATTTTTGAGACAAATTAGCCGCCTATGACAAATATTACGTACATCGTTAGGACACCTAACAGGCTGGTGTATTGTGTCTTACGTGTGGCTGTAAAAACCTGGGTACGCTCATGTTAATTCACTCAATACCACTCACACATGAAATCATAATAATTTAAAATCATCCTATAAGGTAAGTATATTAAAATCGCGTTGTAAAATTAGACTTTTCTTTTTATAATATACAATTTATTGAATTTATGACTCACATGCATCTTGGCTTCTTACAACTTACGGCAAAACACTCAACGCATCTGTGTCATTAAATCCTTAATCTGAGGGTCCCGTCTAGATCATATAAGATTTCAAAAAGACAGGGACTTTTTTTTACTATAATTGAAATAAAATTGCCTAATCATAAAATCCGCAATGTACAAACATAACAGGGATCGTACAAACATAAACTTTTTATATAAAATCTCTCGGGTCTATTTCAAGGGATAAAGACTGGAAGAGTACCTCGGACGAGTACATGCACTCGAATAATCAACATACTTGATTACATCTGTATTGTTTGAAAGTCAGACACACCAAACCAAACCAAAAAAATGTAGCGTAATGAAATAAATGGGTTAATAAATATCCGAAACTTATCACAGATTATATTTATCTACACGTGTCGAAACTTAAGTTTCGAAGTAATTGATTAACACAAGGTAAGACTTACAAAATATGACATTCGTTTCACCAAATACTGTTGGATGCTCGATCTACTGGCATGTCTAATCCTCGGAATCAAAATTATGGGTAACAAAACTTTGATGTTACGTTATTTCGATAAAATACATAAAATATGAAAAGAAATAACGATAGACTGAGTTTGTAAATAACGAATAATCGAATAAATGAAATTTTGACGTCAACAGATTTTAGGATTTGTTAAATATCGTATTAAAAGATTTGCGAATAGTTTTATGGGGAATGAAAATAGTTGAAGTTAATTGCGAAAAAGTGATGGGTCCCCTAAGTGGGACTTCTTTTAAGAGCCCAACAATACCAAATACCGGGAGATGTGAAAGGCTTATCCTACCACGACAGAAAAAAGCTTCAAACACCGTTTTGTTCTATACGAATAATGTGTAAACTACCCCGTCCCCCCCCCCGTCCCCCTTTTTTCTCAAAACTTTATATATTTCAATCACTATGTTTAGAAAACAAATTTTTTGTAAGTATATAAAAACGCACTTTTAAAAAACCTACATGTGCAAAACAAATATTTACAGCTTAAAACACACACCAGATGAGGCTCACACAATTAAAACGGCAAATAAACCACAATGCGGTAGATTGTACCTGAACTTGACACCAAGCAACAAGCGGCCTAGACCGATAAGTGCTCTTAGCAGCCAACGCGACTTGCAGTGCTAGAGGAAAAGATCAGTTTTATTAATGTTATCATGTCACGGACTTTACAAAATGCATGATAGACGGGTATTAGTAATAGCTACAGTAGTTTTCAAATTGTAAAATATTTGTTGCTCATTTCTATTTCAATAAAACAATTTACTCGCTTAGTTTTCTCTTTTTGTAGGCCATAAGACGTCCTACTGATTTCGTCTGCACGCCATTCAAGGGGTTAAAGTAATTTGGGTATATGTCGTAAACAAAACGTAAATAGCCAATAATTTCGTATATTGTCAGGTTAGTGTGGTGTGCTTTACATGTTCTATAATTTTAATCGAATCTGTCTTTTTTATAGCCTAAAATATATACAACTGTACTTAAAAACCCAAAGCATATATTTTAGTAAAAATCATTATTATTTCGAAAAATTGTTCGGTATAGCTATTTAAATAAATTACCTACTAAAATTGGTGACATGATAAAATCAATAAACTTCATAGGAAAAGAAGATAGATATTATTTTAGCAGTGCTGCCAAATCAAAAACATAACTTTTCTTTCAAACTTACGCTCATGTTCAGCATTTAATGTATCTGTAAATACAATTATATTCACATGTAAATAATGTTGGGTCAAAAACATCACCAATTTCTTCTCTGTTATATTTGCCACTATTCTCAATGTCTCTTATTATCATGGTACTAGGCCTTTGCACATGGTGTAAAGGCACTTTTGTTAGGAGTTTTGAAATTAGAACCAACGTATCATACATTGATTACATGATGTATCATAGAAATGGAAGATTTTTATCGTCGAAACTGACTTTCATTGAATCACAATTCTAATCGATGTCCTTGATTAAAACTCATCAAATTTTGAATAGCTGTCCATTAAAAGTCTTGAAAGCAATAAACTCACTCCAATTAGGTGCAGAAAGACTCTGTCGTCGCAACTTGTTATTATATTTCTTTCCTTTAGCACTGCTGCGACACCAATAATTGGTCTGCGCATAGCTCCACAACTTCAAGAACAATACCAGATATATCAAACACACTGTTGTTATTCCCACTGAAATAGAAAAGATGTACTTATTAAAATTATTGCAAATGATTTTACTAAACAATAACCTTCAAAACAAAAGTAGATGTAATTTATCATAATTACCAAAACTAAATTCTGGTCCTTTGAAGTACAACACAACTATTGGCAGCGAAATAACGAAGAATATATTTGACAACTGCAAAATCTGACCAATATTCTCCGACAGTATGCCCTGAGAAAAAGAAAAAAATAAGTTAAAATTTAAAAAAATATGCCGAGTAGAATACCATTTTACAATTTATTTTCTTAGGCACAACTCTCACCGGGACCACAGCGAAGGGAAGAGAAGCAGTGAGAAGTTTCAGTGTCATAGGATTTTAAACTTGGTCTACAAATATATATGTGGGATTGGGGCTGAGGAAGATCCAAAGAAAGAAATACTTGTGTTTGAGAATATAAAACTGCTATATTTCGACTTGAACTTTAAACTTTACAAAACCCGTCTTTTGTCTGTAAACTTATCTTTAAGTTTAAAAACCACGTCTTACAACTTATTTCCGTCTTTAAGTTACGTTATCTCCATAATAATAATAATACTCCCAGAACTAACTTTTCACACATCCCTCCAAATTCAATCTTTCCACGCGTCTATCCCTTTCTATTTCACACCTCTTACTTGTATCATCTGTCCTTCTCTCACAAATCGTACGTTCCTTTTCATGCATAACTCTTTCATCCTACATATATTATACATTACTACAATATAAATAATACTTTACTATAATCCACAGAATCGCTTGACAAACTTAAAAAGGTCGCGCGACTCTCGAGACGCCTGGAGCACTCCGACGACTCGGGGCGGCGGCGCACGATTCGCACGACTTCTCTTCGAGTCGCGAGCGGCTGATAATAATTAAATCCAAAATACCCATTTTAATTGCCAAGTACACACAACTTTCCTTTTTAAATGTTGATTGTAAACTAGCGCATAAATAGGAATAGCATATAGTGCGTGCCGTGACCTCACATGCGCTTTTCCTATGCGCCAGACGGCCGCTTCTCTTCGCTTCCCTTTACTTCAGCCCCGGTGTGAGTTGAGGCTTATAGTCAAAAATGTCTATAGAGAATAAAAGACATGAAAGGAATATCTTAAAATGAATAAGGTGATAGAAAAAGCTAACATGCAGAGTTGACTTTGAATTTAAAAAAATTCAAAACTAAAAACAGACTTTATCCTTACACAACCGATTTTGATAAAATTTGTATAGGACCACCCCTGGGATTTCTCCTTTCCAACAAAAAAATAATCATCAAAATCGGTTCATAAACGACGAAGTTATCCGCGAACACACAATATTTATATATATTTTTTTTTTGAAGTCGGTTAAAGAGAGAGTATTTTCGCATCTCTATAACTATGAATTTCTTAACTGTTACAAAGTAAATAAATTGAAATCAGCTTGAACTTACCACTGCTATTCCCTTTTCAATCATAAGACTGGCTACAGCAGGTATCACAGCAACTGTAAAATTCAACAATAAAGTAATACACAAAACATTCACAAATGCTAGAAATAGTTATTTGCAGTGCCAGGTAGCACAGCTGTAAAGTATGATACATTTATAGCAAACTGTCAAACAACCATAGATTTATTACAACGTTCATACAGTCGTTAACACGCATTGAGTGAGCAAAACCAAAACATAGGACTATCGCAGATCAACTCATTTTACTCAAGTATCTTATGCTTTCTATCATTTATGTACAGTTTTCAAGCTATGTCAGATTCATGGAGACAACTCCCTTATTTAATATATCTATCCATACTATACCGATTTGTGGGTAACACTAAGGAGTCATCTTATAGGAGCTTCCGCTCTGTAGTTAGAATAATATTAATTTTGTACCAGTATTTCCACTTTCTACCACTTCATTCTAATATTTCTAGTATGAGTACAATGGTAAAAACTTATGTTTCCGTATATTCATACTTTTTAAATGCACAGTAGTACATATGTATGTTCATTATGTGAAGTTGTACCAGTTACATGGTCCTGAATGAAATGTCCCTTCATATAAACCAAAGAAAAATAAGTAATGTTTGTTTATATTAATAAATTTTCGATAATTATAAACAATATTGTGCTACAGATTAACTGTCTGTGCTAATCATAAATGCAGTTAAATGATCTTTACATATATGCAAGGTTAGACTACAGCTAATGACTAAAATCCAAAAATAGATGTATTTAAAATGCCAACGAGGACAAATTTAACTGTTTTAATTGAAAGGTAAATGAATTCTTGTCAGTTGAATTTACAAAGTCATGCTACTATATGTATAATAACATTTAACAAAATATGCTGAACTGTTTTAAGGGTAGCAGTCCATGATACTGAACAACAAATTCCCCAAGGAACACATATGAATTATATCATAGAAATTCGTATTAGATCAGTCTGTATCGGAAGTAAAAAAGCGACATTCCATAAGCAAATTTCAGTCAGGAAGCACACAGGCTTTTGTAGTTATAATTCATACTCCAAACCCCAGAGCACTTTGGCCCGTTTGAAGGCCGAACCCTACAGGCTATTGGAGTAAGTAAATATCAATCAACTGAGATTACAAATGCATGTTGATTTTGGCAAGGAAACACACAGGCTTTTGTAGTTGCAACTAAGTTCAAACCCCAGAGCGTTTCGGTCGGGCCGAGTCAGGTTATTGTAAAAAATAAATGTGAGATTACAAGTGCCTGTCCATTTCGGCCAGGAAGGGTTCTGGGTGTTGTTGTTGGATCTTATAAGAACTTTATACTTCAGTGAGGTAGTTAATTTTTTAAAATGTTTTTACTATATTTCCGCATATTGTTATCTGACATAAAAAAGACAAACTAAAAGCTTGGTGGCTCGGTGATTTTACGCAACATTACAAGCACTGTCGCAAGTTAAGTAATTCCAGACATAGTCATAATCTTCATGCTACTCTCTGCTTCGGAATGCACGTGAAGCCGTTGGTCCTAGTCGACAAGGCATGTCAGGCAGCTTGAAAAATCTGTCATCCATCAGTGTTAGCACACACACACGTAGGATTCCGTACAATTATTTATAAAAATGTTTGATGTATGTATTGGAGAACCCCTGAAATATTTATTCAATTCTGTTTTTGGTATTTGTTGTTATAGCGGCAACAGAAATACATCATCTGTGAAAATTTCAATTGTCTAACTATCATGGTTCATGAAATACAGCCTGCTGACAGACAGACGGATGGACAGACAGACAGCTGAGTCTTAGTAATTGGGTCCCGTTTTTACCCTTTGGGTACAGAACCCTACAAAGGAAAAATGGTATTTTACAGAAAAATTAAATAATGATGGTTTTTTACTTTAAGAAATTATGATGTCACAGTCCAGTATTTCATACAAATCCCATAGAAAATGTTTGTTTGACGTTAAGAAAAAAGGATTGAATTTTACTTATTGGAAACAAGCAGATATTTGTTATATGCTGTGGCAACGTTGGTGAGTACCATTGACTTAACCTTAAAATTGTTCCAAGGTTCTGAGGCAGTGGGTGAGATGAAAAACCTGATATGACACGGGCACGAAAAAGTATTATTACATAAAAAACTAAATAGTCGCATTGAACCAACCAACAATATAACCAACCTACAAGAAATTTGAATCTCAAATGTTCACTTTATTGTTTTTAACCTCTCACCCTTTAAGAGCGACGAAAAAATGGCGACGTAAATAATTACTTTCACAAAAAAATATATTTCTCAATTTTCACACCATATTTTATTATTCTGTAAACGACAATGTACTGATTGATATATTTCCTATCTATTAGACATAAAAATAAATTTTAGACCTAAACTTTATATCATGTTCATTAAGTTCAAAATGCACAAACCATGTTTATAGTTCAGATTTCAATAAACAAATGTTTTATCTGCACGATAACAATGAAATGAATGAACACTCAAACAAATACTTATAGTCCGGTAGCGCTAGGTTTTTAAGTTTCAAGAATATTAGATATTTCGATTTTTCGCATATAGTTTCTAGATCCCTTGACCAACCTAAAACATGACGTTGTGTCATCTTCGATGTTTGCTTGGGTAGAAATTTAGGTATTTGATGGATGATTTTTTCACTTGCATGACAATAACTACGTGGTGTCTGATGTACAAAAGCTTTTTGTGTCATCATCTGGCCACAGGGTCAGTGTCATTTCACGAATACTTAATATTTCGCTCAAATAGCTCTTTAAGAATATTAGAATTGGATAAATAGGTATTACACGCCATAGAGCACTAATATATGTGTTTCAAAATGTTTTGTGTCACATTTCATCCACGATATCTTATTGTATTTTATTTTTCTAATTCAATACTCTGTAAAAGACACAAAAGATTATTAGTGTTATTAGAGTTTCGTCTTTTTCATTATTGTAGTGTGATAAACCACAATTCGTAGTTTGTGTCATCTCTATCCAGGCAATCTTATTATTTGAAAAAAATTAAATATTTCCGCGCCAAAACTCAAAGTGCGTGAGAAGACAGGGCAAGCGTGGGGGCACGCATGGGTGCGCGGGGACGGGTGTTGCGTGGCATACCGGCACAGTATCTGTCCGCCGTGCCGGCCGCAGCGCGCGTCACTAATTATTTTGGATTTTTAGCTGACTTGTATCCCCTTAAGTTTATCCATCAAATCACTGAGAGTAAGTTTAGCTTTTGAGTTCAATGTTTATAGCAACTGCAAATAGTAGACTAAACACAACGCACCAATGTACTCTGTAAATGTACTTAAATACGGTAAGCCTCAAAAATGGAGTCTCAATTTCTCATACAATTAGTATGAGAAATTGGGACTCCATTTCTGAGGCGTACATCATAAGCAGTGAATCTCATTAATATATTTATTCAAGGGGATATCTGAATTTTCCGGGTCCAGTGCTGCCCCCATTTGAAATAAATCATTAGATAGGAAACGGAGACACCATTTAAAATTTTGTCTTGACTAGGCTCTAGAAAACCCTTCAAACTTTTTAATAAACTACTTTTTACAGTTAAAAGTGAGAACGTAAAGCTTCTCCACGACTTAGGTGGCTACTCGACCACAAAAATCTCGACCAGTGGCCAATTTTCTAAAAATGCTAGTGGTCAAGTCGGCCGTATCTCGGCTTATGGTCGAGTGGCCACCTTTTTACAACTGTTAATGGTCGAGTCGACCTAACGTCTTGTTTAGACAAATGCCCTAAAAATATTAATAGGTTAGGTTTGTTAAATTAAAGTCATTTTAACAATGAAACATTTATTTATTTATTTGTAAATAATCAAATATTTCACTATATATTAATACGAAGGCGTACTAGAAAATGGCCAATACTAACTTCACGGTCGACTAATTCCCTGATTGTTTCATTGATTCCTTTTTTCTCTTAATAGGGTTTCCTCACACCTCTTTGAAATAAAACCTGTATTAGGCCACAAAAATAATAATATTTTGCGTCTTAGTTTTATTTTTTAGTGAAGATGTTGCATTTGTCATTCCATAATATTTTTAATAGGAAAGCTAAATTGGGTTTGACGTTGATTTTTTTTATTTAACCTGGAATTCTAGCTTTCTACACAATTATTGGTCTTGTGGCAGACATTACTAAAACACCACTTATCATTTAAGAAAGATAGTAACCAAGTATTTCCAAAATATAGGTTAAATTCGGCAATTTTGTCATTATTTTTAACATTGACTTACAACATAAAGCCAGCCATCTGAGCTGGATTATGGTAGCAGCACAAAAAGCTTTTCCGGACGCAACCTTGCGTGGATATATATTCCACTTCAAACAGGCAGTGCTAAGAAAAGTAAAGAAGCTGGGCTTAATGAAGAGATCTTTGCTTTCGCGAGGACACGTGAAGCATTGCATAGCGCTTGTATACTTTCCAATGATATCCAGATCAGATGGCTGACTTTATGTTGTAAGTCAATGTTAAAAATGAATGACAAAACTGCCGAATTTAATCTATATTTTGGAAACACTTGATTATTTTTTATTTATTTAACTTCATTACAATACATGTAAAAGGCGGACTTAAGGCCAGGGGCCTTTTCTACCAGTCAACCAACAGGTGATGCTGAGAACATAATTTTTTGGGGTAAGTACATCAGAACTTACCAAAAACAACAAAAAAAAAAGGAATAAACTTGTTATTATTAAGTGAGTATATACATATGCTCATAAGTATTTATCGAAGATAAACCTACATAAAAATATACATAAATAATTGTTTAAAAAATAAACCATACATAAACTACATAAATACAACTTATATATCTGCTGACAGTTTTTGGAGATAATATGCACGCACTGCTGTCTTTTTACAATCTTTCTTAAATGATAAGTGGTGTTTCAGTAATGTTTTCCATGAGAACAATAATTGTATAGAAAGCTAGAATTCCAGGTTAAATAAAATAAAATCAACGTCAAACCCAATTTAGCTTTCCTATTAAAAATATTAAGAAAAGACAAATGCAACAACTTCACTAAAAATAAAAGTGAGACGCAAAATATTATTATTTTTGTGGCGTAATAAAGGTTTTATTACAAAGGAGTGTGAGGAAACCATATTAAGAGAAAAAAAGAATCAATGAAACAATCAGGGAATTAGTCAACCGTTAAGTTAGTATTGTCCATTTCCTAGGAAGACTGTCGTATTAATATATAGTAAAATATTTGATCTATTTGATTATTTACAAATAAATAAATAAATGTTTCATTGTAAAAATGACTTTAATTTGACAAACCTAACCTATTAATATTTTTAGGGCATTTGTCTAAACAAGACGTTTGGTCGACTCGACCATTAACAGTTGTAAAAAGGTGGCCACTCGACCATAAGCCGAGATACGGCCGACCTGACCACTAGCATTTTTAGAAAATTGTCAACTCGGCCACTGGTCGAGATTTCTGTGGTCGAGTAGCCACCTAAGTCACTACGGCAAAGCCATGAGGAAGGGTAGTGATTTTAGCAGTCTATGTATGTGGGTGTGTATGTATGTCTGTTTCCCCGTAGCATCCCACTTGTTCGTAGTTCCACAAGTGAGTAGACTCCCACTCATTTTTTAATAAATATCCCAATCTACCCACCCAAACTAGTAGATACGGGTATTTACCCCGTGCGCATCGGGTAAATACCCAACCTTGGGTAAATATCTGGGTGGATGCTCATCGCTAGTAATGGTAAAAATAAAAAAAAATACTTGCGAAATGAACTGCAGTCTTGCAGATTTTTAATACGACAATTTTCATTTAATTTGTTTTTTATCTTATATTTTCTTAAGGTGAATGCGAAGGGCTCTTCATTGAACAATTCCCGTTAGATGGCGTTGATTTCCATATTTTTTGATTTTTTTTAAATTCTCGTGAAATTGGATGCCTAATAGGAAACATTTTTAATCGGCGAGCGGTAAACATACTCTTTTATTAAATTTATGGCATACTATTTTGCTTTAGTCAACATCATTCCGAAAGAGTCGTAGAATTAAATCTGTCATTTTCTTTCGTATCTTTACATTCACTCACACTAAAATAAGAGCTTTAAGAATACATAAAAGAGGGCGTAAAGCATTGTTTTAGATTTGAAAATCGCCACTAGATGGAACTAATTTTAAAAACCATAGTGCTTCGATTTTCGCTCGGTTCTCCCCATTCGGTCGGCATTTACGATCTGAGCGGGAAGAAAAGCAGCTGATTGATATACATTCTGTGTTTTTTAATTAGCCAAACCAGCATGATACTACCTTTTTAACCAACTTCCAAAAAGGAGAAGGTTATTTATCAATTCGTCGGGTCGAGATCTTTTTAGGTTTTATGTATATTCATCGATTATTCGAAATAGCCTGGACCGATTTGATTTGTTTTAAGTTTGTTTGAAAGAGTCTACTTGTCAGGTGGTCTCATTGAAATTTTATCAAATTGGTTGAGATTTGGGGCGAAGTCGGTTTCTAGTTTTGTAAAAATTATTTTTAGTTATTTCATCAAGTTTTATACTGAGAAGTGAAAGGTAATTTCACCATATTAAACGACTCGCCGATGGCACATTGGGATAATGGATATCTTAAATGAGAAGAGAGTACCAGGTTCGAGCCCCGGCATACACCTAATGTTTTTTTTTAATTTTATCGTTTAATTTTTACGAAGCGTCTTAGTTTCGAGATTGGCCAAAAATGCTTTTGTCCGGCTTTCTGTCAGTTTGTCTGTACGAATGTTCTCGCCTACAGGTCGCATTTCTCAACCGATTCTTATGAAATTTTGTAAGAAGGTTCGAAAATGAATAGACCTTTTTTTTAACATTCATTTTTTTTTAATTTTTAAAATGGCGGAAATATGGGTGTTGAAAATTTCAAACATATTATATTTTAGCCATTACGATTTTTTCAAAAATTTCATAAATCTTTTTATTACCCTTATTAAGAAGCACCTTTTTTGGCTGAACAATTTTTGGGCTAAAGTTCCTTTTCGGACAGTACGAACGGGGGCTAGGTAAAAAAAGTGTAAGATTTTTCAGTCACTTTTTTCCGTCACGAATCTTTATATGTGTAAATCTTCTGTGCGTGTGTTTGTAATTAAATGGCTGGACCGATTTTGATGATTTTTAATGTGTTCAAGTGGATTCGAGAATGGATTAGATTTACAATTAGATGATTTTGCGTTAAACTCCTTCTAAAAGGCTGGACTGATTTTGATGATATACCTATATTTGCATGTGTTCAAGTGAATTCGAGGATGATTCAGATTAAAATAGAAACTTTTTTTTTAATTTTTTTGTATTGATTGATAGAACTTCGTTTGTAAGTACCAAGTTTTCCACAACACTCACGCAATTAAAAAAAGGATAATTTAGTATTTAATTTCTTGTACTGGTACACGATAAAAAGGCAATAAATCCCACTGTGAAATCTTTCCTTAACTTTACTCAATAGAAATTATTTTTGTTTATAGTTGACTTGAATGAAAAGGTAAAAAAGAAACAAAACATAAAACGACTACTTCGCTACCGTTTGTTTCATTCGTCAACGTCCAAGCAATTTTTTCCAAGTCTGCCTGGGGCCTTACTAAGGGCCTGACACGCCTTGATAGAGTGAGATCTTATTGCGATTTCTTAAAAAAAAAAGGAAAAGAGAGCAGTGTCTTGTCATTATCACCGACCGAGACCTCATTGACTCTGTATTATATTGTCATCCGACTTCCAACTTACACAAGTATGCAAAATTTCAGCTCAATCGTCAACCGAATAGTTAAAAATTTATTTGCAAGGTTTGACCTAAACAAACATACAAACAAATTACATAAGTTAAATACCTACCCTAAAAAAAATAATTGTTACTATTTTATATTTAACCAATTTTTTGGCATGATTAATATACATACCTATACCAAATTACAACTTTCTAGTACTTATAGGCTCTGAATAAAACCGCGGACGGACAGACAGACAGACAGACATGGCAAAACTACAAGGGTTCCTTTTATGTACTACGGAACCCTAAAAAGGGACGGTACGGCTTCAGAAGGTACGAAAATCGTCCCTTTTGGGACGATCTGGCAACACTGGTACGGTACGTTCATAGAATATAATTCTTATAAATGTATTCTAAAATCTTTGGGAAGATAAGATACGTTTAGAAGTATGTTATATATTTATATCGTGTTGTGAAGTTCAAAATAAAAACTTAAAAAAAATGGGCGGTAATATTAGTGGACTGTGAAACTAAATAAAAATACATACATTCGTTACATTTGTACTTAATTTCGAGTTTATGAATACTTGTATAATACCTACTAAATGTAATCATTCCTTTTGTTATATGTACATTTTTTTTAATTATTTGTTTCAGTTTCAGAACGAACTTGTAGAAATATAAGGATTTATGCATTCGATTTGGTCATAAGCAGCGTTGCCGTCCCGTGCGGCAACGACGCGGCGCGGCAACGTCGCACATGCATACGTTATTATAATATGTAATAGCATCGATGAAATATTTACTAGTAATATTTCATCGATGGTAGGTAATAGGCACTAGAAGTAATACCTAGGTAATCGTCACGTTTGGTATCAAATTAAGTAAACATTAATTTTTGATTTGGGATAAATATACTTATCCACTAGATTAATGCCATTCTATGGAATATATAAAATTTAAGAAAAGAAAAATTGGGCAATCACTTCGATATTTTAATGTAATTATTTTTATAGCGCCATCTAGATAATATTTGGTGTGTAGGTGCAAGCATTAAGTTCTCAAATTAGACAAATGCTAGTAGTTTGTAATAAATCTGCTAGATGACTCCCTTAAATCTCACTCACACATACGTAGAAATGTCTTGTTTTAAATATCGTTTTTCTTGTAAAATACTGTGAATTATTATGTCAGATTGAAAGGGAGCGCCCAATTAATTCATAAAAATTGGAAAATCGGTTGTATTATGAGAAACACTATCCACATTTAGAGCAAAGCTGTAAAACAAAATGTATGGGACGGCCTAGGTTCGCTATCACCTTAATGCTTTACTTAATTGAAAGTAAAATGGAGTTGAAATATAGTACTGTATGTATTATATGTGGACGCTTTCCGGACACTAAAACAGTTAAGGACCAATGCGAAATTAAGTTGCATAAAACATGTAGGAATACCTACAATAATCATCATCCATCCATAGCGGTAATCAGAGCCCGGGGTCCGCTACCAATTTTTTTTTGAAATGTCCGAAAAACATTTTTTTTAGTTTCGAAAAATTTCAAAAACCTGAATCGACAAGAAAATGCTTTATAATATTCAAACCTTCTCACAAAATTTCACTAGAATCTGTTGAGAAATGCGACATGAGAAATGAGAACAGGCGGACAGACAAACTGACAGAGAGACAAAAGCATTTTTAGCCAATTTCGAAACTGAGACGCTTCATTTGCTCGGTCAATAAAATATAGTATCATTGTGATAGTATCGCATAACACAAGTTTGAAAACTTACTTTGGGGCTAGCTCAGTCTATACAGGGTGGAATTGAATTCGTTGGCATCCTTTTAAGTATCTATTATACCCATGATACAAACTCAATTACAAAGTATTTAAAGACTAATAAAACTTCAGTCAAAAGTCGTCATTATAATATTAAAGAAATCCTCTAAAAATGCGGTAATTGCAGTAATGGTATCTATCAAAGAGTTACACTCTTACAATATACTATAATATAATAGTTAATACTTAAATGGTATCTATCAAAATTGTCATAAAACTTACAAAAAAATAAATAAATTATAATAGTATCAATTTCGTCGCACCGAAGTACGATAACATGCGTTCTTATTTCAAACGTAACCTTGAATAACCTACCATTCTCAAGCGTTCGTGTGACTCCACCCGTCCCTACTCGATTTTAAACCTTATTCACGTAACCACTCTAAAGTCTACTTTTATACGCCGTCCGCCCGCTACCGCTCAGTGGCTCAGTTGTGTCCGTGGCTGTGTGCGGCGGGTTCTATGACCTCACGGCTCGTAAGTATACACAAGTGTTTTGATACTTTGGTAATTTTTCTTACTTTTTGATACTTTTTAATTACTGCATTAATTGCAGTGTTGTTGCCGTACAAAATATCCTTTATGGGAGTATGTTAATAAGTTAAATTAATGCTACTTATTTCAAATGCACTCTGTATAATTTGTCCTTATATATTTATAACTGCAAGTGTTTCTTTGCCATACAACATTACATAACTTTCACCTACTACAATTTATTGTCATCCCATGTAGAAATGTGTGAACCCTATTGTTCGTCACAAGTAATAATACTAGGCGCCACCACACCGTGTACCACACGCACTATGCCGTAATAACGATAAACGACGTTATCTCCAGCTAGTTAGGCACAGTTGAGTAAACCGTTTGTTAGCAATAGTTTGTAAGTATTAAAGCAGTTCGTATTTATGAAAGTGATTATGTCACGAACTTCTTACGGAGTAACATATATTTAAGTACCTAATATGAGCCAGTATTCCGTTATTTGACATAAGTTAGGATTTATAATCTATCTCTTCATAGATTGAATGAAATATCGTAGTCTAGAGTGTGCAAAAACATAACCCCCGCACCGGACACGTTGCCGTCGTCCTTCGCGCGCCGTCGATCACTTGTCTACTTTAAGGGCAAACATGTTTTTTTGTGTTTTATACTTATTTTGTTGATGAAAGTGACACAAACTCAGAATGTCAATCTTTTGTGAAATTATGATACTAAATATATAAACTCTAATGATTCTAATTTTCTTTTGAAGCGTATTTTGCTTGGAAAATCAAAATAATTAAAATAAATAAGAATGCCTGGACTAATGTGACACAAATGAATACAAGGGGTATATTTAGTTGTTACTGATATGTTGTATTATTTTTTTCAACACTAATTATCTTTTTGGTACTGTTTTTATACATGGGCCCTTAGCCAGTTTGCAGTGGACAAAGGGTGACACAAATAGGTTTGCACACTAGTCTGACTACGTTTGATACAATACTATTCCATTTTACAACTTTAAATCAATTTTGTCGATTCAGTATGGAATTATATAAAACAGTCACAAATCAATAAATTTCCCGAAACGCAGACCCCGAAAGTGACACATATCGAAATAATAAACTCTTTAGATACGACTCTATTCAGAGGCAAGAAATAAGCATATCTAGAGTTCTTGTAAGTTGTACCCTTAAAATTAGCTAGCGCTACCGGACTATTAAGAATAAGGGCCTGTGCTATCTAATTGTGTAAACATTTTGACAAATGAGCTTGAAATGTAAACAAAAACCACCATTGAATGATCATAAAAAACTCGGGTCTATGAAGGCATTCTTATTATAAGTATGAATTTGGTCCTTAGCTCTATACAAATAAAAACCAAAATGGCTTGCTTTGGCTAAATGTAAGGGGAATTTACTGCGCCTTATATCATAGTTTTTACGATTTATGTCTTACATGGACTTACCTAAATATAATCATTATAAGCAGAATAATCACTTTTTTTATAAAAAGACACTATTTATTTACGATAATCCACTAAAAACACCAAACAAAATGCGCTGACGTAAGACGCATCGCCAAAAAAAATGTCAAAATGTCACTGGCGAAAAATATATAAACGAGCATAGACTATCAATATTGGTGCATTCAAGATGTAGGAAATTTAATAAAGAACATATATCATTAAACTTCTTTATACTAAAGTAGTCTTTAAATTAACTTAAAATAAGGTTCAAACTCAAGTGGGAGAGCGCGGTAACCGGCTACCGCTTGGGGACCGACGGAATGGCACCATATACATTCCGCACGGTAACCGGCTACCGTTTGGGAACTGAGAGGTGCCAAATAAAGCATTTTTAAATCATACAACTTACATATCAGCAGCACAACTGATGGAAATTGGTGATGACTACCCTGATTGTATCCAGTCAACACTATTATCCATTCTATAGGATTTACACGGAAACCATATCTGAAAATATTTACACATTTTACTAACGGTAGTAGTTGTAAAGGGTGCATAAACCTGTCATCCCACTCTTTACTGTTCATACCCATCCAATCAAATCACAAGAATTAATCAAAAATTAATAAACTACATACTTGAATTGCTAAAACTTTTTACAAGTAGATAACTTTTGAGCATAAGAATAAAAGTGTTTTTTGTATTTTAATTGTGACTTTTTATGTACAATAAAGAATTAACTACTACTACTACTAAAAGTACAATTAATAAACTATACCCAATACTTCAAGTTTCTAAGATATCAGAAAAACTCATAGTATGGAACAAAACAACACAGGGCCTTGAGGGAGGAAAGAGGGGACATGACTGGCTAATTATATAAAAACTTAATAGGTATAAGGTAGCTTTTGTTATTTTAATCGACTGAAAAAGAACTTTAAAAACTTACTTAAGCAAATTCTCAAGAAACAAGCGGACTCCACCAATACTGAGCATAAGAAAGCCCCAATTGACCAAACCAGTGAAATTTGAAAATTCTGAGCTCCATGAAAACAGGGAGTCACGAGGTTTGTGCACTCTGAAAACCATTGCACCATTAAATATTTTGTAAATAATACATGATAGACACATAGAAGAATCTGCACATATTGTAACTTGTTTAGTAAAAACAAAAGCGACTAAAAATATACCTACGGTTTATCATTTTGTAGTTTTCGAACTCTTTTCTCTTGTTCAGTAATTTCTTCCGCTCTTGTTACACTTTGAGCCCTCCGATATCGCAATGAATTCTCCTCGGCCTCTGAGACCATTTTTTATCACTAAAATACTTCTCACGATTCTTCACTTTTGCTAAAATCTATTTACAAATAAAGGCAATAGCAGAAGAAAACCAATTAATTATTTAACGAAAAATATCGGCGCCTTGTTTTGCTGATGCGGGATGCCATGCATGCGTACTATAATCACTATAATTTATCCACTATTTATCTGACTCGGTGTAATATTAAAATAAGGTGTGTTTATGACGCCTGGTTGGTTTGTTCCACAGACGAAGTAGTGATCAGGTCAGGATCAGACAGACATGTCGGTATTGGCTTTTTGTATCGTAGCGTTCTTGTCGCTGATTCGCTTTCGTAGCTTGTCGTAGCGACGGCTCTTCAACCAATCAGTGCTCTCTTCAACCTTTTTTTACCAATCCAGTGAACACATAGAAATTGCATTCTGGCAATTCAACTTTTTAAACTTCAGTACTAAGTTCCTCGGCAAATAATATTATGCCAAACAGCCTTTAGCAAAAAATGCTGGGGGGAGGTGGGGGGTCTTCTTTTTTGCCCAAAATAGCGTACATACTAATTTGCCTTTTTTATTGTTAAGCTTTTACTGTAATATATGAAAGAACAAGCAAATAAAACCAGTTAAGTTAATTTATGAAAATGATTTTTTTTTTTTGCATTTAATCTGCACATTTATTTTATAAATATTTTATGATGACCCATCTAACGGTGTATATGCCTTAGAATGAATATTTAGTCTTCAAACTGACGAACGAGAAGTACGTGGATGTAGACGCAGCATTCGTTATATCTGAAAAGAAAATTAACATAAATTAGAGATAAATATGCAAATTATAAATCTAATCGAACTAGAAAATATTATTTAGGTTACTAACCTAACTGATATTTAGTGTTACTTACTCACATTTTTTTAGCTCGTTTTTATACTACCTATATGTTTTAAATTTTATTCTAAGATTTAAATATTTTATTCATAGGTTAGTTAGACAATATATTATTTAAGTAAGTTAGAACCTAGACACTGCGAGAAGATAGATCCAATAAATAAGTAGCATTATTGAAATGAAGTACCTGAGGCTTTTTTCACAAATTCCAACTGTGATAGTTAAGAAATGTATGTAGATGCAGCATTATTTATGACTATCTGAAAAGAAAATTGATAACATAAAGTTGAGATAAATATTTAAATGATGAATCTTGATGACAATTCAAGTACCTAATATGTTCAAAAGTAGGTCAAACAAAATTATTTTTAATCATCATCATCATATCAGGTACATGAAATCCACTGCTAATCAATGCTTTAGTACACAAACTATAAGACATTTAATATGCTAGCTAACATTATTCCGAAATTTTTCAAAATTTATTGCTTACTTTCAACGGATGCCTTGAAGCGCTAATTTAATTTTCATCTGCCAACAATATCGACATTTGAGTTTCATTGAGATGTATACAGGGCTACAATAGATCAATTATTATTGTTGATTGTCAGCATATCTTTTTTTCACACAAAACCCTCTGCAAGCGCTTCATCAGGTGTAGTATCTTCTGAAAAAAAAAAAACATTAATAATACATCAACTTCTTCACAGTACCTCTGCGTGTTGGATCTGTTTCCTAATATGTTCGAAAGTAGCTTAAATAAAATTATTATTTAATCATCATCATCATATTAGCTACATGAAATCCAGTGCTGATCAATGCTTTAGTACACAAACTATAAGACATTCAATATTTCGAATATCACTATCGTAATCACTAATCACTTCGTTGTTCAGTGAAGACCTGCGAAATAAGTGAAGCATAATCAAGTTGCTAGTCTGTCATACATTTCGAAGATTCCACAGTTTACATAACTAAAAATATTAGAAAGTACTCGTTCATAGATAACGCATAAGCACTTATATGCATTTGTTGTTACAATGCGAAAAATAACTTTGTATAGTAATAGCTATGTTCAAATGATAAAACTTATTGTAGGTATAACCTTTGGAGAGTCTTTTCACCCCTGAACTTTAGGAGGCCCATGTGAGGAAACAGATCCAACACGCAGAGGCCCTGTGAAGAAGTTGTTGTTATAATAATGTTTCTTATTTTTTTTTTTCAGAAAATACTACTCCTGATTATCAAATTTAAACACAGAAAGGCACTGGGATCACACAAATCATACCCCCAAAATTGCAGAACTCAAATGTTTCTCCGGAGCGTTATTGGATTGTAATGGGGTAATGTTTTTTATTTTTGTTTGTATTTATTCATGAAGCGCTTGCAGAGGGTTTTGTGTGACAGAAAGATATGCTGACAATTAACAACTGATCTATTGTACCCTTGTATAAATCTCAATGAAAATCTTAGCGCTTCAAGGCATCCCTTGAAAGTAAGCAGTAAATTTCTAAATAATGTGTTCAGCTAGCATATTAAATGCTTATAGTTTGTGTACTAAAGCATTGATCAGCAGTGGATTTCATGTAGCTAATATGATGATGATTAAAAAATAATCTTGTTTGAGCTACTTTTGAACATATTAGAATACAGATCCAACACGCAGAGGCCCTGTGAAGAAGTTGATGTCTTAATAATGTTTCTTTATTTTTTTTATTTTTATTGAAAAGACCAACAACTACAATTATATCTAGTATATACTATATCTAGTTTTATTATTTACAGCCAATTATAGGTCCCTCTAAATATAATTTTAGACATTGAGAACAAATCTACATCTGTCCAATCGCGTCCAGAGACAAAAATAATTACATTCAGCTTGAACGGTATTTAATATATGCCATACGTACATATTTCTTTTAATTACCATTGTCATGTACAGTCAGGCTTCAAAAATGGAGTCACAATTTCTCATACTAGTTGAAGTCCGAAGCGTTCCGTACCTCTGGTCGCGACTGGACATCACGTTGTTGTACAGTATGCTTATTTTTATATCATATCATATCATTTATTGCTTCCTTAATGTCTCCTGTTACTACATAGTTTTTAAATATAAATCTAATCGTCTTGCAATATTATTTCTATGATTTGTTTTCTAAATGCATATCTACTATTATTGAAGACATCAACACTTGAGAGCTGCGTATTATATATATTACACATTCTACTCAAAACAGCATTTTGCGCGTACTTGGTTCTATGAGAGGGCACTGCAAAAAAACAGAGATGTGTGTCGTGTTCGCTTTCTAGGCACATTAAAATTAATAGATGAACTAGAAAATATTACTTAGGTTACTAACCTAACTAATATTTAGTGTTACTTAATCACATTAAAATTAATAGATGACAATCGCTGGGGGGCATCCAGATTATTATTAAATATATTATAGAAAAACATCATGTCAATAAGCGTACGTCTATTTTCAAGGGACAATACATTGAAAGATTTACAACTTTCATTATAATCTCTAAATGTTCTTTCTCGAAAGTTAAGATGCTTCATGAATTTATTCTGTATGCGTTCTATTTCATTTTTATATATAGTTAGGTGACCAGATGGAGCTCGCATATTCTAACACACTACGCACATAAGCATAATAGACGGATTTAATACATTATATATTTGAGAACGGCTTACAGGTGCGGATCACAAACCCCAAATTTTGGTATGCTTTATCAGTTATGTGATCAATGTGTTCCTCCACTGTCAATTTACTGTCTAAAATTACCCCCAAAATCTCTTACTACGTCAACTTTAACAATGGGTATGTTATCTAAAGTATAGTTAAAGTTAATTTTTGTTACCTTTACGAGAAAAAGAAATTTGTTGACACTTTGGCACGTTTACAGAAATTCTATTGTTTTTGTAATATTCTGATACCCTGTTTTGTGTGTTTTGAAGAGTTTCACAATCGTTTATATTGTTTATTTTAAAGAATATATTTTTGTCATCGGCATACAATAAGTGTTTACACGTCGTAAAACATGTATGAATGTCGAATATATATGCATTATACAATAATGGACCTAAATGTGATCCTTGAGGAATTCCTGAAGGGATATCTATGAAATCTGACCTGTAACCGCCAATAACTACTGCTTGAGATCTGTTTGACAAATACGATTCAATACACCATGAATACCTAGATGTTCAAGCTTGTGAAGGAGAATGACGTGATCCACGCGGTCGAAAGCTTTCTCGCAGTCCGTGTAGATCACGTCAACTTGTCATCCACCCTCCATGTTATTAAGTAAAAAATCTAAAAATTCTGCTAAATTAGTGGTAGTGGAACTTTGCTTCAAAAACCATGCTTAGCATGACCAACTCCTTTCGAAATAACTTGATAAATTTGGTCATAAGCAACCTTTTCAAATATCTTACCAAATATGTTTAAAAATGAGACACCTCTATAATTTTCAATCATAACTTTAGATTTATTTTTGTGAATAGGTTTCTTTCCATTTTTTTGGAAAAATGCCTTCGGATTAAGATCTATCAAAAATTATTTTTAAAGGTTTCACTAGATTTTAAGCACATCTATTTATGAATAACGGTGGAATACCATCGGAACCTGCTGATTTATTAGTATCAACCGATTTGAGAAAAACCAGTAGCTTGTCTTCTGTAATTTTAATTTGATTTACACTGTTTGACTCGTTACTGGGTGGCAGTTTCAAGTTTTCCAATTTATAATCGGATGGTGGTTCCACAAACACACTCTCAAAGAATTTGTTGAAGCCATTACAAATATCTCTTCCATTGTCAAAAACTTGAGAACCGAGAGATACTGATTGAGGATAGTCTGATCTACCTTTCTTTGACTTAATAAAATTCCACATTTTTTAGGACATATTTTGATATTTTCTTATACGTTTCTTAGAAAAATATTATATAATTCTCCTTCTAATTTCTTTGTTCTAGCTCTAAGCATAGAAAATTCGTTCGGACCTCGTAATCCAAACAGGATATTTATTACAGTTATTATTTTTGTATTTTAAAGGCACAAATAGTTCAATACATTTGTTAATTTCTTTATAAAAACAATCAACAGCGCAGTCTACATATATACAATTTATAAAAATATAACTTTAGTCAAGTGAAAGTAGGTGATCATTAATTTTGTTATAGTCACCTTTTCGAAAATTATATTTGATTCTTTTAACGGGACTAGACATATATTAGACATATCAATGGTTAAACTAGGGTGCGCTTTGTCCTCCTTTACAAGTGAGATACTTGCACGTTCTGTGGATGCTTGGAAGTTACAAAATACTAAATCAAACGTATTATTATTATTTTTTAGAAAATTCTACACCTGATGATCGAATTTAAACACAGAAAGGCACTGGAATCACACATATCTTAAATGTTTCACCGGAGCGTTATTGGATTGTTATATGGTAATATTTTTTATTTTTGTTCGTATTTATTCATGAAGAGCTTGCAGAGGGTTTTGTGTGACAAAAAGATATGCTGACAATCAACAACTGATCTATTGTAGCCATGTATAAATCTCAATGAAACTCAAATGTCGATATTGTTGGCAGATGAAAATTAAATTAGCGCTTCAAGGCATCCGTTGAAAGTAAGCAATAAATTTCGAAATAATGTGTTCAGCTAGCATATTAAATGTCTTATAGTTTGTGTACTAAAGCATTGATCAGCAGTGGATTTCATGTAGCTGATATGATGATGATGATTAAAAAATCATTTTGTTTGAGCTACTTTTGAACATATTTGTCATCAAGATTCATCATTTAAATATTTATCTCAATTTTATGTTATCAATTTTCTTTTCAGATAGTCATAAGTAATGCTGCATCTACATCCATTTCTCAACTATCACAGTTGGAGTTTGTGAAAAAAGCCTCAGGTACTTCATTTCAGTCATGATATTTATTTATTGGTTCTATCTTCTCGCAGTGTCTAGGTTCTAACTTACTTAAATAACATATTGTCTAACTAACCTATAAATAAAATATTTAAATCCTGAATAAAATTTAAAACATCTATGTAGTATAAAAACGAGCTAAAAAAATATGAGTAAGTTACATTTAATATTATAAATGTAATGTAAATAATATGTTCTAGTTCGAATAGATTTATAATTTGCATATTTATCTCTAATTTATGTTATTAATTTTCTTTTCAGATATAACGAATGCTGCAGCTACGTCCACTTCTCGTTCGTCAGTTTTGAAGACTAAATATTCATTCTAAGGCAGTTATCGTTAGATGGGTCATCATAAAATATTTATAAAAAAAATGTGCAGATCAAATGCAAAAAAAAAATTAAAAAAAAAACAAAATATTTAATTTTCATAAATTAACTTTACTGGTTTTATTTGCTTATTCTTTCATTACTACAGTAAAAGCTTTTTAATAAAAAAAGGCAAATTAGCACGCCATTTTGGGCAAAAAAAATTGGTTGCCTGTAAAGTCGGTATACGGGCGAAAGTTTTAAGTGACAACGACTTTGAATGCCCGAGTGGAAGGGACGCGTGCCTC
Source organism: Acrobasis suavella (assembly GCA_943193695.1). Lineage (NCBI taxonomy): Eukaryota > Metazoa > Arthropoda > Insecta > Lepidoptera > Pyralidae > Acrobasis > Acrobasis suavella. The sequence goes on from OW971929.1 coordinate 15,590,858, forward strand.
TCACTCGCTCTCATTGTGAGCGCATAACGTGAGCGGAGCGTAACGCAGTTTCTTGAAGTGTCACCCGGCAAACCAATTTATAAGACGTTGTCACGTCAAAAGAAGACCCCCCCCCCCTCCCCAGCATTTTTTGCTAAAGGCTGTTTGGCATAATATTCTTTGCCGAGGAACTTAGTACTGAATTTAAAAAGTTGAATTGCCGGAACGCAATTTCTATGTGTTCACTGGATTGGTTAAAATAGGTTGAAAAGAGCACTGATTGGTTGAAGAGCCGTCGCTACGACAAGCTACGAGAGCGAATCAGCGACAAGAACGCTACGATACAAAAAGCCAAAACCGATATGTCTGTCTGTCTGATCCTGATCGCTACCTGGTTTGTGATAACGTGTTAGGAACATGCATACGTCATCAGTTGCGCAGCGGTTCTCAAACTTTTTTTTTGTAGGGAAAAGATGATAGATAGAAAGAAAGAAAAATGTTTATTTGGCACAAACAGGTTAATACAATACAAATGCACATAACACAATATTTTTGTACCAAAATGGTCCCCGCTTAGCATATGATATTATAATACAGATATACTGTAATTTTTTTTATTAGTACAAGCTTTTATTTAATTTGCCCTGTTTATCGTTTCGGAATAACCACTGATGGAAAGATAACGTTAAAATGAAACCCAGTTCAGTATTGGTTCTTTTCCTACCCAGCCTGATTGGCTTTGTTACAAATTACAATACAGATTATATCATATGCTATACAATACATTATATTTTACATTTAAAAAAAAGGATTGCACTCCGGGGTAGCATTTTTGAAATCACTTGTCACATCACGAATGGTTTACGCATGCGTTTCCAAACGAGCGCATTTTTGAAATGATAATTTGCAACGAGTGGTCTCGACCACTCGTAATTTTGACATTTGTAGCGCAAATATGTCAAAGAAACCTTTCGTAGAGAATCCGTTCCGTTTCGTGCTGCTTTTTTATAAGTGGTGAAATTCTTAGAAAACTATAGACATATTTTCGATGTTTTCTGCGTAAAACAATATTTCGGCCAAATGGTTTTTTACGCGAGCGGTGAGTTGGAAAACTACACGTTTAGTGTTTCGGTGAGTCCTTAAATGAAAAATAGCACTCCGGGAGTGCCGGCAGAAGTGAAAACTTGAAAAATTAACGTTGTGCATTTTTGATACTTTGGAATGGTTAGGGAATAATTATGCACGAAATGCTTTAAATTATCAGTATAAGTACTATCATTATGTGGTAGAATACAATATTTATTTCTTTACAGCAAGCCACGCGCAAGTGCCCTGCGCCCTGCGCCGCCTAAACGAAACAGCAGGGGAGAGGGGGGGATCTACTCTTCATCCGTCTTATGAATTTTCGATCAGGGTTACGTGTCCTGACGCGATCACGGGTCCTGACGCGAGTTTAACATTTTTTACCCATAACAAAAAAAGCGTAGAGCGCTGCTAAAGAAGTTTTCACTTCAAAAAAACCATTTAAATTTTCAGTCCGTTATATCCAAGAATTTTGATCAGATATATAGTCATTTACATGATAAATACTCATTTTTAATAAATATTTTTAACCACAGTTTTAAAGCGCCATTTTCACGATCCATACTGCAGTACATCCAGGCTCGATTCTCAATGCAAAAGTACCGTGAATAAGCTTGACGCGCGTCAATAATTATTTTTAATAGCTTGCTGGGCTTGCACGGCCAATGTTGCATCCAGCAAGTAGCGTCACCACCGCGCACGCCGGGCATAAAGAAAATAAACCGGGCAGAAAGAAACGGAAACAAAGAAAATAAACATTTGACCAATACGGAGTAGGTAGTTTTCAGAGCAAAATGTCCTAATATTCAGATTGATTTAAATCAGATGGATGTTTTTCCACTAGCCGGCCCAGCGCCCCGTCCCCGTCACCGGGGACACCAAGCTTTCCACTCGCTGCCGGATGGCAGGAATTTGAGTATATTGCGTACGTATAGAAAAAATTGTACGTATGTGCGTGTGCGGGGCATGATAGGAGGGGCGCGGGCGCCTTGAATTTTGAGACTCGAGGTACTCTAACCCAACTTGTATGCTTTTTGATCGTGCTCAGTGTGAACGTCGTACGGGAATGGTGAATACGAAATTCTGACTCATACATAACATAACTATTAATAAATAGAGTTTTTATTTTTTTACAAGTCGCCAACACTTGTATCTGATTTTTCTAGCTTTAGGCATTAGACGGATTCTTCTTTCTACTTCACACACTTTTATTCCACTTGTGGTCACCCATTTTGCGACCACTATCGAGGTTGCTTGACCCGTTAAAACGTAGTCAGTTGGTCACCATCCTATACCACCACGTGACCACGTCCAGAGTTGCTTAGTATGTGAAAGCGTGGCGACCCGTCCAATTTAGATGGGTCACAAGTCAAAATCAAAGACAAAAATCATTTACATATCTTTAGATATTTGTATCACTTGATAATTGTCAATTTTTTCTTTAAATTTCATAATAGGGCCTTGCCTGCAAGTGAAACGCTAAATATGTCACGTCATACCTACTTGACTTGAACAAAATAGCTTAAAAATCACTGTAATTCCTAAAAATGCAAACGCAAAAAGAATAATGAATTGTATTGACCTTCTGTCTACTATTGATTTAGCGCATGATGAAGCACAGTGCACCGCATAAGTTTGTAAGCCACAGTCATTTCTTCATCGAACGAAATAGCGCTAGAGTGAGCGAGATGACGATAACCATGACAGGGCGGGCTGCCAATATCACATTTGTCAATTAGATGTGTTGCCACTATGTGTAATTGAATTACCCGAGCAAAATGCATTTTTGGCACTTTATATACCAATAGCAAATTAATAATCAATAATACCAATTTTTGTTGGTCCACACGAGATACTAATTAGCTAAGTTAGTTAAAATTTTATTTAATGCTCATGCAGTCATCGAGAAAGTCCTTTTTACTTCTTCTTCTTCTTTCGAGTCGAATGGCTATTAAAAATCAAAATATTTTCATAACAAATTTGACCAGTGCTTGGCTACGGCAACTGCCCGATCATTTGCCTCATTGAGGTCCTGCATTGTGCAGGATGTAGGGCATATGGGACAGGACAGTAGATGTGTCATTGACTGGACAGCACCGCAGTCGCACTTGTCATTTTTTGAGTAACGCCACCTAACCCGGTTTTCCTGACATCTCCCGACACCAGTCCGGAGTCTATTCAAAGATTTCCAGACTGCCCAGAGGAGATTGGCACATGGTGGGAGTTTCTCTGCTTCCTTTTTCGGCTTCCTTATTGTCGACGGCAGGCTGCCTGAGGAAGCTATTGCGGCTCTTCAGTCGTTTGGAAGGTGGAACTTGGCCGTAGACTGGATGTCTGGTGTCGTCTGTTTGCTTGTACCTCTCCACAGCGCAAGCTACGTTTCGGCGCACGCTAGGAGGGGCTATACCCGCCAGGGTGTATAGGTGGGGCAGAGGTGTTGGCTCCAAGGTTCCGGACACTGTGCGGCAGGAGGCATTAGGTGCCACGTCCACTTCCTTGGCGTGTGAAGAGCGTGCCCAGACTGGGCATGCGTACTCGCCGGCCGAGAAACAAAAAGCCAGGCAAGTCGTGCGGAGGGTGTGGGGTGATGCTCCCCAAGAAGTGGTGGTAAGACGACGTAGAATGCTGATGCGTGAGTTCACTTTAGACTTCACACTTAGACAATGTTCTTTAAATGTCAAGGATCGGTCCAGAGTGAACCCGAGATACTTTGGAGTGTAGTTGTGTTTAATATCTACGCCATCCCACGTGATATTAAGCTTTTTCCTGGCCCGCTTATTGCACAGGTGAAAACAGCATGCCTCCGTCTTAGATGAATTAGGATGCAATGAGTTATTGTTATAATAGCTTGTGAGCAGGTTCAAGTGCTGTGTAAGGCCTGCCTCCACCGCCTCAAAGCTCTTTTCCTGACATGTTAAAGCCAGATCATCGGCATATATGAAGCGTTTAGTGGCTAGATGTTGTGGCTGATCATTGGTATATATATTAAACAGAGTAGGTGCAAGGACACTACCTTGTGGAAGGCCGTTTTTTTGGGATCGCCATCTACTCTTTTGAGCATGCAATAGGACTTGGAAGCGGCGGTTACGAAGCATTTCTCCAAGGATGTTGACAAAGCACTTATCTTTGGTGAGGCGCGCAACTTTTGCCAGTAGCCGTTTTATGTTCACCGTATCATAAGCTGCACTTAAGTCCACGAAAACTGCTACCTTTTTACTAAAAGAACAATTAGTGGCAACACTTATCATGACATAGTCACGTTTTTTACTCGGGACTCTCGGGAGAAAGATACCTTGTTTTATTATACCATGATCTGACTGAATGTTGTGCTGAATGCCATGCCACAGAATAGAGGAGTATAGTATTTGTTGCACAGAATTGTCAGAATTAACGAATCGATGATCAATCTCACTCATTCATAGTACATTGTATTCGCCTGGTATTGTCTTTCCGTGACAGCTGGTGACGTAATAGGAACATGCATACGTCATCAGTTGCGCAGCGGTTCTCAAACTTTTTTTTGTGGAGAAAAGATAGATAAAAACAATACAAATATTAGGTAATTTTATTATTATTACAAGCTTTTATTTAATTTGCCCCGTTTATCGTTTCGGAATGACCACTGCTGGGAAGATAACGTTAAAAGAAACCCAGTTTAGTATTGGTTCCTTTCCTACCCATCCTAATGGGCCATGTTACAAATTACAATACCTACAGATTTACATCATAAGCATTATTATTTTACATTTAAAAAATACAATTTTTTTCAGTCAATTATTTCCAAAAATTTGATCAGATATATAGTCATTTGCATAATAAATTATTTTAACGGCAGTTTTAAAGCACCATATTTACGATCCATACTGCTAAGTACATTCATACTCGATGCTCGATGCAACAAAAGTACCGTGAATAAGCTTGACGCACGTCGATAATTATTGTTAATTGCTTGCTGGGTTTGCATGGCCAATTTTGCATCCAGCAAGTACCCCCACCACCGCGCTTTCCGAGCAGTGGTGGGGGTACTTGCTGGACAGTGAATAGCGCGGAGGTCAGAACGATCGTGATGGATGGAAAAAATGTACTGAACACACTCTACCTGAACGTTCATTAAATATAATTAATTACATTAAAAGTGCATTTCTTTAACACGCCCCGTCGATAACAAGAAAACCTCACTATCAAAGTTAGTTTGCGTGTCATAATAAGACGGATATAATATTACCATAATATGTCGCTTTATAGACTGGCGGTTTATAAACTGCATTTTATGGAATTGTAATGAGTAGTCCAGGGATGTTGCGAATGTAATTAATCCGCATCCGTAATACAAGTTGTGACCAGAAAGAAATTGGGCGGAGCCGGCGAATGGCGCGTGCCGTTCGCAAAATGATAGCACTGAAGCTGTACTCAAAAAGAAATTACTTTTTTACCGCACGAAAAAAAAAAGAATTAATGTGGATGAAAATCCTCTTAAATGTGGAGTGTCCATCGAGAGGAATTTCAGATATTGTCACCGATATCACGAAGATTTTTATCCAGTCCAGGAAGTGTTCCTAGCGAACAAGTATTAAGCAGCGTGGATTTAATTTATGAACCCCTCCGTAACCGCCTTGAATCAGAAAAGGTGGCAATATTACATTTATTAAGTATAATGCTCCTATTTTCAACTTCACTTATTAATATGAAAATTAGTAGCGAAGTTAAATAAATAGGAGCATTATACTTACTACTAATTTTCATTTATAACAATGTTAATAATTACTTTATCGTTGTTTTAATTCTTTATTCATATACTATATTTATAAATAAGATCTAAAACATCTGCATAAGCATCCTAATCCGCGGATGTGAGCCTTCAAATATCCGCATCCGCACATCTGCGGATGTGAAAAAATTAGCATCCGCAACATCCCTGTGAGAACATAATATAAATGAACTGTTTTAAAGTGAGTGAAGTACCACTTATGAATTAACATGCCAGTTCTTGTAGTTGTTTTTGGTTTACAATATTGAAAACACGCATTTGCTACAGTCTCTTCTTTGGGAAAAGAAAAATATTTTATTACACCTCTTTTTATACTTATGTTTTTACAGTTTAGTACGGAACAATAAACCATTTTTCTTCACAATAATCACAGTTTCCGCACCGCAAAAGTTTGTAAACCCAGTAATTTCTTCATCGAAAGAAATAACGCTATAATGCTTGAGCCGGACCTGCACCTATCGTCACGAAGCTTCGTGCTATTACCCGAGCTAAATGCATTTTTGATTGAACTTTAAATACGTATTGCGAATTAATTATCCATAATACCAATTTATAAATTATTAAAAGTTGAATCACGCGAGATTCTAATTAGCTAAGTTAAAATTTTATTTAAGACGAAGTGGTAGCTTAAGTGGCGCCCTCATTTGAAATAAATTGTTTAAAACTAAATCTGGTGATAATTAAAAATTTGATTTGTATCAATATCTAGAAAGACCTTTGAAATATTTTATGAATAACCTTTGAAATTGTTACTAATAGTCCGTCTAGTTTTAAAACTGTTTTAAAACTAGACGAACTACCAATATTACTTTCAAAGGTTATTCATAAAATAGTTTAAAGGTCTTTCTAGACATTGGTACAATTAAATTTTTTTAAATATCACCATATTTAGTTTTAAACAATTTATTTCAAATAAGGCGCCACTTCTGCTACCATTTCGTCTTAATGCTCATGCACCAATCGAGAAAGGGCTTAGCGTAAAAGTGGTATGATTTTCAAAAGTTGCGGCCACCGATGGAATGTATTTCATTCGATAGAACATATTAATATATTCATTTTTTTTACCGTTTCTGTCCAAAATGTATCGAAGCTGAGAAAAATATCTGTAATATTACGCTTTTTTAAACATCTCTATCGATTTCATTCAATTTAAACCTACATGATTGCATTTATTAAATAGTAAATGTAGGCTCATGAAATTAGGACAGATATACAATGCACTTAAGAAAAAGGGTAGGGCGAAACTGGCGCCACCTTAAAAATAAAACTCAATGTAAAACTTGTTCGATAGTGAATGTAGGTTCTCAGTGAACTATTCACAAATATACAATATACTTAAGGTGAAAGGTAGGCAGAAAGTGGCGTCACCTTAAAATATCATAAAAATAACGCAAATAAATGTATGTATTATTTTTCGTTTGTAAAATAAATATTATAAAGTGGCCCTCGTTCCTCCTTCCTAGCTATGTACCTCTACATACATTATATATAATATATAAGGACTGTGGAACTATGCGATGCCTATATGGAACTTGTGGACCTTTATCCGACCATAAATAGTAAACGAGATCGAAATGACAGTGACAGGACTGACAGGAATCGACTAAGTGAATATGTGTTATGCTTGGGCCGGAACTGCGCCTATCGTCACGAAGCTTCGTGCTATTACACGATACACGCAAATGTGACCGGCCCATATCGGGTATCGTCTCAAATATTTGGACTTCGTGTTAGTTATCGCGCGGGTGGCGATACATCAAAGGATTTATGCACGCTAACAATTCGCTCTGCGTGGTCGCACTTGCGTTGTTCATTTTGACGTTTGTTTTCAACTTGTTCGGACGCATGCTGTGCGACGTTGCCACGGTTGTTAATGCGGATAAAAATGGAGTGGAACGATAAAATAGTGTTAAAATTTTTAGCTGTTTCTTTCTAGGTTTCTAGGTAAATGCATTATGTAATTGTTAGCACACATGTTAAAGAAAAGAAAGTCGTCGTCCATATTTAAAACACGTACATGACACCATCTTGGATTATTGCCAGATAGTTCGTGAAAAATAACGAAGCCGCTAGTGTGACCAGCGCTTTATCGCGAAAAATTTTTTGGTGTACAAAACGTACGAAGATTCGCCGCGAATTGCTTCGGGACGATAGGCACAAGCGGCCGAAGCATTAGAAATAACCTCAAGCGTAGATGGGCTCGATTTCAGTCGATAAATGCGGCTTTGTTAGGCTTCGATGACTTTCCAGTCTTAAGTATAGACACAGAATAAGTACTAGTACTCACGAACAGAAGTCTTACTCTAAAAAGGAATTCAAAGAAATATCTACTCAATATTGTTAGGGATACGGTTTAATTTAGCTCGCATCAGAAATCGACACCTCCTCGTTTAGATACCTAAAATTTCAGTTGCAAGCCAATTTCATCCTTATTACTCTAGATAAACGGTTCATAATAAGCAGGTACCTACAAAAAACCGATTGAGTGAGCAGTTCGCCAGGGTTGACTGTTATTAGTTACTACTATTGCCATCTGTCGCGCCCGTGTCGCAGTCAATGCGCAGCACACGCAGCAACGCAATCTCGGTGTACCTAACAGAAATAAAATAATTGATCGTCAATCTTAAACATAAGAAATCTCATTAATTTTCGTCCATTAAACTCTTATATTCCTACTTCCTACCTAGCTAAAGGTTATGACCGTGCATATGTGATTTTTTCATCCTAAATAAGTATTAAACCTACCTACATAGGTAATATACGAGTATATATCGTGTTTAAATCATTTTTCGTAATAATAACCATATATACCTATATACCTATAGATACGTAGACGTACATAATAATTTCACAATAATTACTTTAAAGAAGACTTTAACTTTTAGCATTCTAAGAAAGCTTAAAAAAAAATTGGACTGAAGTCCTTAAGCAAATAAACAATGCACAGGTTTTTTTGTGTTTTTTCTTTTCTTTTCATGACGACGAAGTTGGTGAACACAGGTAAATGAACCGCGCATGTGTCACTGCTCACTGCATGAGCGAGTCATCCTTGCTGAATTTCCCCCTTCCAAGCGGTCGCAATCCGTAGGTATATTTTCGATACCTATACGCGGAGTGAGACAGGCCTGGTATAGACGAGCTTATTTTATATTGGTATTGGGTGCAATGGGAACTTATCAAATCCTCCAAGCTCGTAGTTATTACGGAGATGATATTAAAATTGGGTCGTATTTCATTGAAATATATAAGGAGCCCCATTTGGAAGACTTAGAGGGCAGAATCTCGATTGTAATGACCCATGACCATTGAGAGGTAGGATTCATTCACGACATGTGTGAAATAGTAGAAAGGGCATTAGAGGGAATAAACGCCATATTAGGGCACTATTACTCATGTGTCGTTGGAAAACGAACCCTAGGCTGTTATTCCCTTATAATGTCAATTATATAATGATTTGGGATGGGAAAGGTACTAATATTATCTGTTCATAAAATGAGGTTTACGAATAACCCGAAAAAATGTTAGTTCCTATATTAATAACGGACTTTATTATTATTATTACTTTTAGTATTTATATTAAAAGAATGATTTTTTCTTTTTGTTTCATTTAATTTATCTTTCCTTTCTAAAACAACATAAATATCCCTGAATCAAATAGTACTAATGGTAAAAATAAAACTTATTACATGTATATAGATGACATTTTTATTAAATTTTAAAAACTGATACTTCGTTTTCGATATTACTTACATCAAAAATCTTTATTAAGCTGTCATTCTTAATTATAGGACTATTCATAAATGATAGTTACGTCAGTGGCCGCTAAAACAGAAAATCATGCCAAGGCTCATACAAAATTACCCAATCCCCTTTACTGAAAAAAACAACCAGGAGCAACACATAACGTTCTTATTCGGGAAGAAGATACCTTGTTTTATACCTCCTATATCTTTGGTTACTTGGCTATATTGCCGCGTTTACACATTCGCGCGAGTGGCGAGGCTAGTCACGAGCACGAGTGTGTAAACGGACACTCGCTATTCGCCTCGCGGCTCGCCTCGTCATTCGCCACGATCGCGTCGCGTCGGGAGCAGTTTTTTGGCCGCGAGTCAAAGGGGACGCGCCGGACGCGTGCCAGGCGAATAGCGATGCGAACTAGCCGTTTACTCACTCGCGTGCTCGCCATTCAGAAGTGCCATTTTTGAAACGCGGAGTCACTAAACGAACGGTTTTTTGTATGAAATCCATTCATATAGGTTAGGAGCTAAGTCTATGACATCTTCGGCGATACCCCGCGTTTACACACTCGCGCTCGCGTTGGCACTCGTCGAAACGTTCGACGAAACATTTGTGCACTAGTGGCCTAGTGCCGACGCGAGTGTCCGTTCACACACTCGAGGAGCATTCAGTCACATGCCGCGTTCACATATTCACGCGAGTGGCGAGGCCAGTCACGAGCACGAGTGTGTAAACGGACACTTATTCGCCACGCTCGCGTCGGGAGCGGTTTTTTGGCGCGACTCAAAGGGGACGCGTGCTAGGCGAATAGCGAGGCGAACTAGCCGTTTACACACTCGCGTGCTCGCCATTCAGAAGTGCTATTTTTGAAACGTGGAGTCACTAAACAAACAGTATTTTGTATGGAAAAACCATTCATACATGTGATACCGCGTTTCAAAAATAACATATTTTTATTAATTTATTTAATCTTTTGTTCATGAAATACAAAATGTGTACAGAACACTAGTCGAACTTAACGCAAAAAGCGTTGTCTACCAGTCAACTTTCAGGCTATACAGATAGTCTGAATGTGGATTATAAGATAAAAGTATAATAAATAGTACATAAAAAATGATAACAAAATAATATATATATATATATATGTGTGTGTGTATATATATATATATATATTTATTTGTATTTCCCATATACATACAATGTGGAACGGACATACCCGTAATAAGTCGAACCACGGGCTATAATAGATCACTATAGTATAATGAAATTAAAATAACAACCACAGAACAGTTTCTCTGTTCCGTGATAACAACCAATAAAAAAACATTCCGCTACAAATTCCCCGGGTGGCTGGACACTTTTTAATGCTTTTTATTGTTATTCTAATTTTAGCCCTTGGTTCGATTTATTACGGGCACGTCCTTTCCACGTTGTATAAATTCATACATATACATTACATAAACGATACCTATATATGAATAAATTGATGCACTAATTTTTAATAAATCTACTCCTTTAGATCGATAATTTGGTTGTCAACATGGTGGGTTGGGGTAACGACAGCAAAGTGATCCGCGAACGTGGAGGACGTTGAAATAGTTGCATAACTATTTGAACGTACTCCGCAAGAAATGGAAAAAGAAAACGACAGCATTCTACAGTTTTTAAACTGTAGAATGCTGTCGTTACTCCAATCTACCATGTTGTCAACCAAATTATCGATCTAAAGGAGTAGATTTACTAAAAATTACTGCATCAATTTATTTATATATAGGTATCGCATATGTATGAATTTATACAACGAGGAAAGGACATGCCCGTAATAAATCGAACCACGGACTAAAATTAGAATAACTATAAAAAAACATTAAAAAATACCATTTCCATACAAAAGTGTCCAGCCGCCCTGGCAATTTGTATGGGAGTGTTTTATTGGTTGTTATTTTAATTTCATTATACTATAGTGATCTAGTATAGCCCGTGGTTCGATTTATTACGGGTATGTCCTTTCCACAATGTATGGTTATGGGAAATGTATATATATTATTTTAGTTACCTATCGTTTTTTTTTATATACTATGTATTCTACTTTTATCTTATAACTCACCTTTAGACTATCTGTATAACCCGAAGGTTGACTAGTAGACAACGCTTTTTGCGTTAAGTTTGACTATTATTCTGTATTCACTTTGTATTTCATGAACAAAAAGATTAAATTAATAAAAATATGACATTTCTGAAACGCGGGATCACAGGTATGAATGGTTTTCCATACAAAAAACCGTTTGTTTAGTGACTCCGCGTTTCAAAAATGGCACTTCTGAATGGCGAGCACAAGTGTAAAAACGGCTAGTTCGCCTCGCTATTCGCCTAGCACGCGTCCCCTTTGAGTCACGCAATAACTCGCGCCCAAAAAACCGCTCCCGACGCGAGCGTGGCGAATGACGAGGCGAGCCCACGGAAGAGAGAAATAGGTTATTTCTCTGTTCCGTGGGCGAGCCGCGATGCGAATAGCGAGTGTCCGTTTACACCAGTCTTTCCCAAAGTGGGCGATAACGCCCCCTTGTGGGCGCTGGAGGCTTTAAGGGGGGCGGTAACGGGCCCAGAATAAAAGTTGGGGGGCGCTGATGTGATTTAAGCAATGAGTGATTTATAACTTCAGCTATTTCATATTTTAAATTTCACTGAAATTAAAATTCTCTTACTACACAACATCCATTTATTAGTTCATATTTATATCCTTTTTTATTGTACAAATATAAACTAAAAATTTAATTAATATTTATTATTTTAATGCGTTCACAACGCTATTTATATCGTTAAAGGAATCAAACACTGAAAAAATTTCGTGTTTTAAAGTTTCGCAGGTGAGGTCCCCACTCCCAATACTCTTTATTATTGTAAAATTGTATTATTATTGCTATTTTTTTATTTACAATTAACAATGTTGATTATTGTTATTTTTTATAAAAGACACTCTAATGTACTGGTGTATGTATTATTATTGCTCTCTCGTTTAGAATATAGGTTGAATTAAACTACAGGCAAGACAAATATGTGATTCAGGTTTTTATGGTGAAAAAAATGGGGGGCGCTACAAAATAAGTGATTTTTTAAAGTGGGCGTTTGACAAAATAAGTTTGGGAACCTCTGGCTTTACACACTCGTGCTCGTGACTCGCCTCGCCACTCGCGTGAATGTGTAAACGCGGCATGTGACCGAATGCTCCGCGAGTGTGTGAACGGGCACTCGCGTCGGCACTAGTGCACGAGTGTTTCGTCGAACGTTTCGACGAGTGCCAACGTGAGCGCGAGTGTGTAAACGCGGGGTATCGCAGAAGATGTCATAGATAAAACTCAAAATTACAATTATAAAAAAATAAACTAAATGTCAATTGTCGATGCTTTTTGAGAGTTCTCTGCTGGATGGTCGATTTTCTGTCACTTTAATTTCGTCGTTCGAGGGGCTGTTTTTTGTCAACGTGATGTAAGAAAAGGAAGATAAAGTATATCTGAATTCATTAAGATAAACTTTATCTCTGTTTAGAAACATACAGGACGTAGATTTTTTCTTTAAACATGAAGATCTGGACGTCGGAACACACGTTTAAGTGAGCATTGTGTGACGCAATCGCATTGTACAATTTTTAATAATTTACAAAATATAATTTGATTGCTATTTTGTACTTGTAGCCATCCTTGGGAGACTGTTGCTCAAGCAGCATGGAGAAAATATCCAAACCCTATGAATCCAGCAGTCATCGGAACTGATGTTGTAGAAAGGAAGGTCGTTGATGGAGTACTGCATTCCCACAGACTTGTCAGTTCCAAATGGTTTTTTCCACGATGGGCACAAGCAGTAAGTCCAAATTCCATTTCTTCCGTTCTGATACAATTGCTTTTCATTTATTGATAATATTTAAATTAGACCCCTTTCATAAGATAGTTCACTACCTACATAAATTAATTTATTGCTAATCCTGTATATAGATAAAGAACATTTAATGTTTTAGTGCAAGTAATATATTTGGTCTCATACAATATCACCTATGTTTCAATTTAATATGTTTTGTTTTAATTGATACAGAGGAGTGACCTTGAGATTTGATATTACAGGAATGCATTTTTACAAGCTTTTATTTAACTTGCAATGTTTGTTATGTACCTATGTAAATGTATATTTGTTAGGTCTAATCTTGCAACTCAATTTTAAAACAGTTATCCTCAACTGATTCAGCTAAAATTTTGCATACGGATTACAATAGAATAATATGAAGTCAATGTGCCGTTCTGATAATTGAGCCAGAAGATATTTGACAAAACGCAATAATAAAACAACATAACTTCATAGAGTAGGACTCGTTTGATTTGTCTTGACGGGCACTTTAAGTAGATTACGTCTGAGGTCTGATCATGGAGAAGGAAGGTGGTCGATGTAACTCAGTAGTAAAAGAAAGCAACTCTATGGGGGTTTGGCTTATTTCATTTGTCTTGTAAGGTCTTTGGTTTCAGAATAAAAGGTAGGTAGGTAGTAAAAAAAATGCAATTTTTTCATAAAATTTATAAAATTTCAAATTATATCTTTGTCCTGTATCCACTCATATTTAATGTTTAAAGTCAGTATAATGATTAATAAAATCGTCGGTTCTTACACATTTTTCTTGATGTATACCCATATTAATATCATTATTTAATTAAACTTACAACAAAATATTTTATGACATTAAAAACTTAAATGTGATGCTGTTACTCTCCCTTTACTTTAAAATGCAGTTGAGTAAGTCTGCTTACTAATGTAAATTAATTACAGAGTGCATTTATATTTTATATTATTTATTGTATATTGCACAAAGAAGTCTTAAGTTCTAGGAAAGCTGAATTAAAAATGTGCAGTGTCTTTAAGCTAAATTCTGAAACTTATAGTTTTATAGTTGTCAACAAAATGTCTAGTTAACCTGATAAGGCTTGAATTTCTTCAATTAAAACTTGACAGTTTTTTTTATCATAGCTGACACAATAATCAATTTATTTCATGATGAAATTTCAAAATTATGGTTTATCAAACATTTTATATTTATTTTTAATGAGTACTGCAACTGCAGACAAACAATTCTTAAATGCCCTTAGTTTTATATTTTATGAACTGTCACAAAAGTTGAACCTAAAGCATAACCTATTAAATGTTTAAATTAACTAACATATTCACAAAATCCAAATTTTATTTCATTTTTGTGAAAATGTTAATTCAATATTTACGAAATACTATCATATTCCGAAAAAATAATATTGATTTAATTTAATTCAAATTCAATTCATTAAAAATAAACCAAGAGTATTTACCAGTTCATAAAATATAAAACCAAAAGCATCATGTGAAGAAGTTCCTTTGTTAAGACGAAGTGGTAGCTAAAGTGGCGCCCTCATTTGAAATAAATTGTTTAAAACTAAATATGGTAATAATTAAAAATTTTATTTGTATAAATGTCTAGAAAGACCTTTAAACTATTTTATGAATAACCTTTGAAAGTAATACTGGTAGTCCGTCTAGTTTTAAAACTGTTTTTCGCCAAAAGTGGCCACTTTTGGCGAAAAACAGTTTTAAAACTAGACGGATTATTAGTAATAATTTCGAAGGTTATTCATAAAATAGTTTAAAGGTCTTTCTAGACATTGATACAAATCAAATTTTTTATTATCACCATATTTAGTTTTAAACAATTTATTTCAAATGAGGGCGCCACTTTAGCTACCACTTCGTCTTAATATTTATCCTGTATCTTATCTATCATCAATCAGGTTTTTAACTGTGTCAGGCCTGTGTCATTGCCCGTTTACTTATTGAAAATATACATGCATTATTAATATGCGAACAGGGACCACTCCAGAGTGGAAAATACAGTTATATGAATAGTTCGTCCAAAATAATAAGAATAAGATTGTCTTTCAATGGATTCCCAAGTATCAAGAGAAAAGGTGCAGATTTTTGATGTGATCAAAATTAAACATATCCTTAACTACATTGAATAGATATTGCTTTGGATTGCTTTGAATGTTCTCTTAAATTTAAGAATCAAAAATTTAAAATCGAGTACTCCTTTTTAACTGTTAATAAGACTCAGAAGTTAAATTGATCATGCTGTGTACACAAGTTTTTTGGACAATTTTACTTGATCACAATATGTAGAAGTATCTATTAAGATAATGTTACTTATAATGCAACTTTGTAAAATGTCTGTTTTGTGTGCCTATTAAAGTAAAATAAAATTTCTTTGCCAAATGTTATAAATTTAAAAGTGGAATAGTGTACAGGTTGAATTCAGCCATGCCTTTCAAAGCAGAACTCAAGATAAGGTGTCCCTTAGTCACAATGGTAGTCCATGTGTCAAAGCTACCAAAATAAGTACTCTGAACTGTCAAACTCCTTTACAGTTCAATAGATGATAATTTTTTTCAGCTCATTGGAACAGCTAAGATTTGCTATGCAAGTGAAAAATCAGAGGTGGACCCCCAAACGAGGCTAATGACACTGAAAACTTCAAACCTGACCTTCTGCCGTTACATTGCTGTTGATGAAACAGTCAGATATACTCCTCATCCATCAGACTCTTCTAAGACTCTCCTGACACAAGAAGCAGTAGTTACTGTACAGGTAAGAATGCCCATCATTTTTTTGCCATTTCTTACGAGTCACCCATCTTTTTCTACTGAGATGAGAAATTGTTATGTTTACATTTTAAACCAGAATTTGGACAGGCTGGTACTATTGTTATACAGCTCATCACATGTTTGTAGACTGAGTAGAGTAACCACATTGATTATATTGCTTTATCTACATCTGTGCTATAAATCCTCTAAGTTTCTGAAACAGTAAGCTTATTGCCAACATTATAACAACCATAGTAGCCATAATATCACCCAAACAAGTGTTATAATGTACTAAATTTCATAATGCAACGCAAACTCGATCCCTTCCTTTCTTATTAAACAGCCACATTCTTTATGAATATAAAAAATAGTATATAATGCAACTAGTAACAAATACCCACATACATACAAACATACTATACTTGCATACATATTACATAGACTGCTAAAATCATTATACTTTCTCTTGACTTTGCTATAGTCGGGTAAAAAGGAAGGTTAAATTAATGCACATTAAATTGGAACAATTACTAAAATTGTTTTTTATTCAAACACCAAAATAGTGGTTAAAAGTGCTTTTTAGCCACTGTTTTCAGTGGATCAAAATAAACTTTTTAGAGGGGGAATGGTATAATAGTATATTATGCAATTAGTGAATAAAGGACGGATCGACTTCGAGGGCCATAGATGAATCACGAACAGGTGAAGGATTCTAACGACTGAATCACGACTGTAAGGAGTGATCCATGATGATTGAATCACGAGCGTAGCGAGTGATTTAAGTGTCAGAATCCTGAGCAATGCAAGTGATTCATGGTCCTCGATGTAAATCTGCTTTATTCAAGAATTGCATACTATACTTTATACCATGACTACAAGAATAATTTTTCAAAACTAAAAACCGACTACACAACCGGTTTTAATAAAAAAATATGGGACTACCTGACAGGTACTCCCTTTAAAAAAAAATTCTAAATCGGTACAAACGTCTTCGAATAAATCGATCAACATATATAAAACATAAGATTCCGACGAATTGATAACCTCGTCTTTTGGAAGTCGGTTAAAAAGAAAAATTTAAGTGAAAATAGACATTTAATGAAGAAAAAAGAAGGTTAAATTAATTAAAATGGACATTAAAATTGGAACAATTACCTACTAAAATTAAGAGTGATTGTTCTAAATTCAAACTTCAAATAGTGAGTAAAAGTGCATTTTATTCACTGTTCTTAGTGAATAAAATAAACTTTTGAGAGGGGGAATGGTATAATAGTAGATTGTGCTACAAGGGGATAAGGTAATATTTTAAAGGCGAGGGCGCTACTTTGAATCCAAAGCGAAACGAAGGATTCCACAGTTGAATCACGAGCGTAGCGAGTGATTCTACGGTGGAATCCTGAGTGAAGCGAGGGATTCATGTATATCGCCCGAGATAAAAATATTACCGTACCCTAGTAGCACACTCTACTTTTCATCTCCATCTATGAGAAAAACTAGCAAATACAGAACAGAATATAAAGAAAAGTAGAACACCTACAATACCTAATGAGACTTCATCCGACAATTTAATATTAACCTTTGTTTGGTGTCGTTTTCATACAATAAATACTAAGAAATAAGTTTTCGAAAACCACCCACTTACGATAAAATATTTACTCATAACTTTGTTTGCGTGGTCCTTCACATCTTTTTATAAGTAAACTTGATACCTATTCACTATCAACTTAAACTTACGAAAAAGTATTCACATTTACACAAATAATTACAAGTCAATACAAATAACCTAAAACTTCTGTAATTTCTTGAATCAAAAAGATAAAAATTGCGCGTTTTTAATTATACTTATTTCTTTTTTCGAAGCAAAGAACACAAAAATGTTTACCTACATTCATCCATGTTGACGACGATATGTATTCCAAATATAAAAAATCACGATATCTGTGCCCATTATTTTTTATTTTAAAACGAAATTCTTCTTTTTTTTTACTGGACTGCCAACATTATTTTTGATTTTACATAGATTATACTCGTGTTCTGTTTTCAAATTGGTTTTAATCCCTAGAGATTTTCTTTTTCACGTTTTAGTCCCGAGAGAATAACCAGTAACTTTAGCTCCAAACGTTTTGGGATGAAAACATCGTTTTTTGAGTAGATGAAATGAAAAGAACATAGTCATGTTCGCGCGGATCCATGCGCGGATCACTACCACAGCTCCGTAATTTAAAAAAAAGAACGTATTGATTATTCGAATTCACGTCGTATCCCGCCATTTTAGTTCGATATTAGTATAATTTGCATTTTAATAAATAATTGTATGATCCAAAGTGTAAATAATTATTACAGTAAATAATTTTCCATTTATTATCCAAAATTCCATTACTACCCATACATACAAAGTTAGTTTGTATTACATACTTAGCTATTAAACTTGCCAGGATTTACATACAGCACTTAAAATACTGTACACCACCCTATTATGGATTTAGAACCTTTGATAGAGGATTCATATCATGGGTGTAGATAAAGTCTTGAATGCACCTGTAATAATTAATTAGGTATTAAAACACTCATATACGTGTGATATATATATCACACGAGACGAACACATGTTTTAATACCCCTTATTTTTTACCCAACAGTTGCATAAATAACTATTTATAATCCCCTACTACCACTATGAATAGATAGTTTCACTCTAACTACTTTGTATAATCAGGACGCCAAATGATGTTCTTTTATTTATTTACATTGTATTTTAATATATTTTATTGGTAAATAATTTTATTTATTAACAATTAATGTAGGTATCTTTGCACAAAAAACTTACGCAATACTACGCATGCCTACCCTTCAATATATCTCAGTACAAAGACAGACACTGCTAAATTGTAACGTAATTAATAAATTATTCTGCTTTTTTTCTTTGAAAAAATCTTTATCTTGATATTTATATAGACAGAAGAAGAAAACTTTGATTTCACGATTGGTTAAGTTTTCCTTTTCAACCGACTTCAAAAAAGAAGGTTTTTTATTCGAATGTATACTATAATTATGTTTTTTTTTTATGTATGTTCCCCGATTATATTAATCCTTTTTTAACAACTGGTTGCGAATCATAGTAGCCAAAGCGGCCGGAGGGGATTACTCGAAGGCGCCTGGACCAATTTGGAATGTTTTTTGTAGGGTGCAGTACAAAAAATAATAATTAAAAAACGGAACCCTTACGACCTTAAGATCACTCGTGCGTCTGTCTGTCCGTCCATCTGTCACAGCCAATTTGCTCTTATCTACTGGACCATATCAGGTGAAATGTGTGGTGGTGTGGTAGAATGGTGTAATCCTATGACCCAAACAATGATGTGAAAAGTAAATAAATATTTTTTTAAATAAGGGACCAATCAGAAAAAATAAAAAAAAAAACGTTTTGCAACTCTCACTGTGTCCATATACCAAATGAAAGGGCTCGTTATGAGGATCTCAAATATATTTTTGCTAAAAAGTTTTGATTTTATTCATGAAAGAAGACGAAAATTTACCATTCCCTCCTGATCTCCGAAACAATTGAGCCTAAAATTTTAAAACAAAAAGTTCATTGCTTGTAGATTACATGAAAACCTATAAGAATTGTATCAATTGAAAATAAAATACTCATATGCATACTTCACTTACGGAAAATAGTTCACTAAAATACCTATAGATAGCGCTAGTAGTAGATAACTCGCGTCTTACTGTGAGGCTTTCAAATGTGATTTTTTTGTATAAATTTAAAATCTTTGGCATTATACGGAACCCACTTCACGCGAGTTCAACTCGCACTTGGCCGATTTATTTTTGTTTAATGTCTCATACTCGTCAGGTGGTGCTTTAGAAATTTTATTTCGAAATTGATTGTATAGTTTAAGTCGGTTTTTAGTTTTGAATGATTATAAATCAATTCATCAAATGTTGAATCCCTTTCCTGTACCAAAGATAATATAATAACTAACGTAGCAGATGCCCAACGCCATAGAAACATTGGAAATCCCGTAAGTAGGCAAAACTAAAGTTGCCGGTAGGCACACAGAGATGGCAGGATACACGATTAACAAAAAGTGACAAAGAAAGTGTCGAATATGCTTTAAAAATATGATTGCATTTCATTTAAGTCATATTTTATTAATTTGAGTACGACTTTATTTAAATAATAGTAATAAAAGATTTAAATGTTTTAATAAATACCTATAGCGCCATCTAGTGACAAGGACGAGAAATAATTATGTTTATAAGGCGATGGGTAGGCATGCCTGTGTACACAGATTTGTATTTTACGTACCATTTGGTTTTAAGTACGGATTGGGATACTACAAAAAGAGGGGTATTTGAATAGGTTTTTAATAGACTTGCCCCATTCATTAAACCACTTTTTCTACCCTCTCTCTCTTTGTTTCTAGTTGGTTTCAGTGCTCCTGGATGTCTTGACCTGCAACTCGGGCGTATCTGTTGCAAGACGCTAATTTATAGTTTCTTATTATTTTAAAATATTTATGAGTAAGTAGGCAGCATACGTAAGCTCTTTATCAACATGTCACTTTAATTCTGATAGCGAAAGAATTCATTCTCGATATCGCGACGTCTCGTGCGCTCGCCACGTGCGACTGGGCGGCACATGACACGAGTTGGCCTTAACATTCGTTTGAACTGTTATCTCACAGCCGTGCTAATTTTGTTCCGACAATAAACGCGTAGACAAACACGTGCGGGATGCTGTTGTGCCAAACGAAATTATTTATGTCCGTAGTATTCGGCTCTCGCCCTGCTCATGACTTTTTTCTCAACGAAAACCTACTTTCTTTAAACATCGCAATTAACGAGCAGAAAACCGCTTGACGAATTAGAACCATCAACACACTAGACCAATAGGGATGTGAACTGGGTAAAAAATATAGTATTTATATGCTCTATGTCTTCGTCACTATTTGCTAATCAGAGAAAACGAAAATACGTACACCATGCTTTTTAATATACCTATCTATCTAATGAGCCAATAAAAATTTTTTAGTCCACATCCCTATCGTCTACCTAATCAAAAAGGAATCTCACTTTTCCCATTTTGGATTCCGTACACGAAGCTTAAAATAATATTTTTTTCTTTCGAGTTGCGAAGATTGATATCCTGACATTTATATCAGGTTTAGTAAAAACAGGATAAATACGCTCTAGAAATATAAGCAAAAGAAATGTGGTTCTAATGCTACATGCAAAGTGACATGTCTTGCGAGAAGTTGCGTAGTTTCAAGTTCCGATTACCTCATTGTCTTAGACAGACGTGGAGTCTCGGAAACATCTATCAGACAGTATAGACTACTTACATTTACTTACTTAATAGGTAGTGAATGCAGTTTTGATAAAAGTACAATATATATTATTATATACTATATAAGTACTTTCGAATATTTCTTTGTTCTATGAAAGAACAACACTTGCTTGAGATGACTGTGTCACTAATAATAACGCCTGTATCTGTCTCTATAATCTTAAACAGATATTAAATAGTTGAATATACACCGATGGCGGTAAATCAACAACTTAATTAATGCATGCGGGAATTAATGCGAAATATTTAACTTTCCCTGACGTTTCGGACCGGGTTACACCGACGAAAGAAATAAAAGGTAAGGTAAAAGAAATGAAAAGGTACTTACTTTTTGCGTGAATTCCCGTGTGCATAAATTTTATTGACTAATGTAATGATGCAACGCAATAGTTTAAGTAGGTAGATGAAACCACACTAGTCTCAGATCTCAGGAAGTAGCCCCTGACCTACTAGTTTCCTCAGACCAGGAAGTAACTCATTTTTCATGCGTCGCGATAAAAAAAACGCCACTTATAGTCCAAAAAAAATTACTAAGTTTACATAATGTTAATTTTCTGTCAGCATTGCTTATCTCACTGTATGTTTGAAAATGTTCAATCATGGGTTGAATAAATTTAGAAAAATACTTAATATTTTGTTTTATTATTTCAGGGTGTTCCATTGAGCAGTTATATGGAAGATCTGTTAGCCAACAAGATATCATTGAATGCAGGAAAAGGCCGCCAAGCAATAGAATGGGTTATAGGGAAAATTGACTCTGAAATCAAAGAACTTGCAAGCACAGCTGCCAAAAGCACAGACGAACTATTATCTCACACAAAGAAATCCCTCGACGACATAACATCTACGGCAAGACGATCAATGGACGACATCTCTACTAAAGCAAAGAGATCACTTGATGACATTGAAAAATTCACAAAGGCGAATGCGAACCAACGGAGCTGAAAAGAGGAGTGATCTTGGCATTGTCTCGTTACAAATGAGCTTCTTTGCTGTGTGTAGCCTCACACAATGTGAACCTGCATTAAGTACCTAATTTGTGTATTATTGATAATGAGCAATGTAACATAGTGTGTATTTATTATTTTGTTATAATAGCACAATTTATTGATCGGTTTTCAGGTCTAGTTTAATTTTTAATTTATAACTACTTAGAGTAATGTCTGCATTGTTTATGCAGTTTAATGACTTTATACTTCCGTTCAGTCTGTCTAAGGGCCCTTAGAAAGGGCTCATGCAGACGAGCAACAGCGATCCAGTGACAGCTCGCGACCCTGGTTGGTGACAGTCCGCCACAGCAGTGACACGTTGCGTTGCATAACTATCGATAGTTTGACTATCCATAGTAGACCTCAAAAAACAGTCACAATATCGATAGGACTATCGAAAGTATCGATAATATTCATTTTCAATAGTTTGCAATACTATTGATGAAAGGTAAAACTGTCGATAGTATCGATTGTTTTTAATTGATGTGTGTGTGTGTGTGTGTGTTATGTTTTTAATTGATACTATAGATGGTATCGATACTGTAACTACTTTTTGTACGAAAAACTATCGATAGCTAAATCACTATCGATAGTATTATAATATCGATATTCGTCACAATACTATCGATAGTCCTTTCGATATTGTTACTGTTTTTTTAAGGCCACGATAGTATCGATAGACTATCGGTATTTTATACTATTGCTTGCAACACTAAGTGATAGTCGCCGACCAAGATCGCGATCATGCTGTCGCTCGAAAAGAACAACAGAGCCCTAAAATGGTATTAAACAAATTGCAATACACGTTTTCTTTTTCTAGTCTTTCAAATGAAATATATGTATTATAATCAGAGATCGGAATCGCGGAAATCTTGTAATGTACCTATTTACATCCTTTACTAATATACCGATTATCGAGAAATCCCGGGACTTTTAGTCATATCCATAATTTTGATAGCAATAGCACCCGTGATTCCGACCTCTGATTATAATAAAATCTCAAAATTGTGTAGAATTTATTATGTAGGTCTTACAGTAAAGACATATTAATTGAATACATCAAAGCATAGCTACATGCTTTATTGATGCATGAATACATCTTTATAGTCTTACATTTTCCTGCTTAGTAAAACTGATGACAAATTGCTCATTTTGTCGATATTACATTTTAATTTTATAAATTACCTCGGATATATGCTGCAGACATGAATGGATATGTATTCGTTTTTAATTTTCCCAATACTTAAGATTTTGTTATTTATTATTAACAAGCTTGCGCCGTATATTAGTAAGAACTTTTGCCTGTTAAAATAACGTTAAGAATGGAATCATGAGTAGGCATTATACAAGGCGTGACAATCATTCCTAAATGGACAAATGTGTAGTTATGGTGTGAATATTTGTGATTGAAAATGTTATGTGCAGTAAGCAGCAGATCAAGTTTACCAGAGATGGTGTAGCAAGTACTTTGAAGAAATACAAACTGCATTCAATCATTTAAAAATGTTTATTATTTGTGAGCACAAGTACACAAAGTGAAGTGAATGAAGCGGAATTAACAAATAATGTCTACAATCTAATAAAATTTAATTAAAGTATTATTATATACCTAACTATTTATAGGGCACGGCAATGTGTATGTAGTTGTCAAAGCATTTAGTTGCTTCGGATTGTAAATGTTGTAGAATATTGAATTCCAGAGATTCCATGTCAAAGACGATTGTTTTTTGTATGTTTGTTTTTGTTTTGTAAATAAAATGTCAAAGGTAATTTATAAATGAAAGTTTTTCATTTAATCACAATAAATTTCGGTTCTAACTTAAGACTTTTATTGTTGATGATTACCATAGGAACGATAGGAACCAAACCAGAGGCACAGTTTGCCAATTTTTCCATACTATACAATCGTTATTAAGCTTCATGACAAAGATGTGGAGCTAAAGCAGTAATTACACTATCCAATTTTAAGGAACTCATTCACATGTAGAGCTAAAGCGGTTATAACACTATCCGATTTAAGGAACGCATCCTAATAGGTTGCCAGTGATTTACCATTACATTAGTGAGTTACCATTTATTTAAGTTTTTCTATAGTTAGTTATCAAGATGTAAAATTTAATCGACATAGCTTTTGTTGTTATTAAATTCATGAATGAATGCTTTTATGTTATTAAAGCGTCAAATCGTAGCGCTGCGATTAGCATCAGAGCGGTACCTACAATTTTACTCCTAGGATCCTTACCATTACGTTGTGACAATAGCGATAGTTTCCCTATCGATAGTTGACCTTGAAAAATAGTCGATAGCGTGAATAATCCTATCGAAATGCTGTAACACTATCGATAGTATCGAGAGTAAAAATGAGGCGATACTATCGATAGTATCGACACTCGATACTATCGCCAACAAAAAGTCGATACTATCGACTATCTATCGACGCGATTCGATGGTATCGATAGTTTTGGTTTACTATCGACGTATTTTCGATACTATTAAGTCTATCAACTGGGATTAAGGCGACACTTGGCCGTAAAAGGGACTCAAATATACAACATGTTTAATGTAAGGTATATATTATAAAATAATACTGATTATTGCTTGAGAACAAGCAACTTTTTTGAGCAAGCAATAGTATCGTAAAATCTTCGACTGTCGATATAGCAAAACTATCGATAATATCGTTAAGTCATAGTATCGATAGTATCGATGGTGTTTTCAGTGATACTATCGATAGTATCAATATTTTTATTTTTAGTATTACTTCTTTTCATCAATCGATACTATCGACAGTATCGATAGTATCGTCAAGAATCGATAGTTACGATAGTATGACTGATTTTCGAGGTCACGATAGTATCACGATACTATCGATAGACTATCACTATCGCAACATCACCACTTACCATGCTAACTGTGGTTAACCTTCCTGTTTTCTAGTTAGGTTCCTTAAAATCGGATAGTTCAATAACCGCTTAAGGTAAATCTTAAATGGATTTTATTCTAACCTAAGTCCTATATCAGAAAATAGAGGTACCAACTATTACATCATAATAGCACTATTGCTTAAAAATAAATATTATATTAAAACAGACAACCTATATTTGTAACTTTTATTACACATATAACTTCAGCTTTCTGTTCAAAAAAAAAACAGTTCATCATAGCTGCTGTTGTCAACTATAGCTAAACATAATTTATTACGTACAATAAGCAGTTACTCTGGCTGAACCAAATGTGACTACAGTAAAGAGCATAATTACATTGGTCAACAAGATTTTGCCACAAGGATAATTACAGCGATTTCTAAAAGAATTCAGTACAAAAAACATGAACCTGGTTATAGACATTTGTGTAGGACGTCAAAATTTTCAAATATTACACGTCAAAATTTCAAATTTCTTATTTTTTCGGCAATTTCAAAATTAAACCATAAATTCAATAAGGTGATTTTCAATTTTCTAATAGCAGCTTAACACTGTGCAAACCTTACATTTTACAATATTTTTTACATCATTGCAAAATTATTTATAAAAATGACTTATTACAGATTTTTAATGGGTCGGTATAACGCCCTACAATGCGCGCAGTACGCAATGTATGGGAAATATTACAGTAACTTAAATCTTTATATATATCCATAGATAAAAAGGTACAAAAGTAAAACAAATTTTGTTTTGATATAGAAGGCTGATTACATCATTTTTTGTTACAAAATTAAATAACCTGCACAAAAGCTATTTACTATAAATAATTATAAATATCAGAAATTGGGGAAAATTGGATTTTTGATATAACATTATTCTCAACTCTGACCTCCTAGAAACAAAATTAAATTATGTCCATATACACTAATCTGTAAGAGACAACTAGTCTTTCTCCAGTGGGAAAAAAATCTAAAATTTTGTCGACCAGTGTTATCATACTACTTGAATTCTTTGATAACATAGGTCAAAATTTAAGAACCTTTTGCACGCCAGCACGTGTTAGTGTGTCGTAACCACTGATAACAGGCAAAGTAGTAAAAGTAATTCAATTTCGACCACTTTGGTAGTCAATGGTGTTAGACACACGACCATTTTGCAGCTTAAGTGGTCAATGGGGCTCAAAAAGTCAACAGACCTGAAGTGATAAAATATGTACTGGCAATTCTAGAATAAATTTCACAAATGAGTTTTCCTGCAATTCATCATAGCAGTCTATAAACTTAATGGTTGACCTTGCCTCCCTACAAAGGGTCAATTTAGACTGAGAGGAGCACAGCAGAGATTTTTTACGACACTCGAAATTTAACTATTGGCATATAGTGCAAGGCACGAACGAGCTTGCATTTTGTCATGTTTAAACATTTATACACTTTAGGTACGGTCTTATTTACGATTGAGATAATAAATTGATCAAGCATTTTTCCTCTCTGCCTGGACTGACTCAAATAATTACTTTTTATGAATTAATTTAACCCATCAACAACTGAAATTTTGCAAACCCATTGTTATCTCGGTCGGATCCGACCGTCTGGAAGCTAACGGGTTAAACAACAAATACACTCATGTCTTTATGCACTTTCCTTAGTATTGCACTATAATGTATATCAGTTGTATCAAGTACTGGTCCCTGAAGACGTCATGCTGCCGTTAGGGACGGCTCCTGATGCAGTTCTATTAGCAGCGGCCAAGTGTGAAGCTTTCAGGCGATCCAACTCATTTACCCACGACCGCACATGCTCCAGTCTATGCCAAGCCATCTGTAAAACCTTTTGAGACGCATACCCAGAACCTTCGTGCGGTTGTCCAGTAGAAACTTGAGTTAAATAATTTATTTGATCGCTTAACTTCGATTCTACTTGATTCAAAGTTCTCAGAAATTGTGACGTATTTGTCTCGGCTTGCTTTTGTCCAGACTTCTCTTTGCTCAATTCCAATAAAGTTTGCGCTGGAAATAAACAACAAATAAGTAGAAAAGTTGTTGACCATCTGTTATACAAATTTGGATTACCTACCAGCACATTGAAGACATGTTAAAATGTCTTTTTCGATATCATCAAGAACTTGAATTCTTTCCATTGGACCTCCCATATTGTATTGTTTAAGATTAGAAAAATCTTTATTATTTTACAAATCAACATAAATTAACAAAAACACAAAATAACTAGTTCATAAATCATAAACGAGAAGGAAAGCACTTGTTTGTACCACAAATTAGATAGTTATCCGCTTGTACCTACGTCAAACTGACACTGATAGCAAATTGACAGTCTGGATTTGTGCGTGATCGTCTCTGTGAGTTTATTGGGCGTTTTTCCACTACCCGGCAATGATGTCAGACGTACCAACTTCTTGGTATACATACTAGTTTTTAGTGTCACGTACCATGTACCAAGGCTACTCAGTCCTTGTATGAAAAAATACCAAGATTGGCCGTTGACCGACAAAAATACACTGACAATATAGAATAATCGACAAATTTCAGAGATTCATGTAAAAAAAAATCTAAATGATTAATATTCTTCAATTGATGAAAGAATCGAGTATTTTTAAATAAAAATGATCAATTATTTAATATTTTTTCTGAACGTGAAATTGAATCTAACACGGACAGAAAGCGCAAGTCAGTTGTCTGCTTTTACCACTGTCGCCACTGAACGGTTGGTGAAACTGCTTGGCTAGTTCGCTAGTCGACTACTGCGCCATCTTCGCACTTCCCATCTGATTTTTTGTTTACCTTTTTATACCCTTCACTGTCTCGGCCTCGGCTTGCGTACGATTTGAAACCACGAAGCAAAAGAGAAAAATAAAAGTTTGTTCATTAGTTAATTTCGGATGACCGGATTCGTTATGCGTGAATTGTGTGCGCTGTGTTCGATAATTACTGCCCTCTATTAACGGTCTACGAAATTGAAATGTACATTTTTTTTACTGGGATGCGATTTCCCACACAGTTTGTCTCCCAGAATTGGCAGCGCCAGAGCGGAGCACAGGCATACTAGCAGTGGCGGCGCAAGACCTGAACTTACTATGGGCAAGTTACATTTCGCGAGGCCCTCTGATGGTGCCTATAATGTTCTGTGTGGCCCTCTAATGGTGCTCTGGGGGTGGAATATAAAATAAAAATTTAAAAGTTCAAACATATCTAAATCTTTACTATACTTCTTTGGAACATTAAACAAAAACGGAAAATAATAATAAAAAAACAGAAATTTTCTAGTTTTAATTTTACTGATTTGGTTCGTAACTTATATGTATGCTATATCAACTTCAATACATAAAACTGCCAAAGCTACTTCAATATTATGGCGTAGTTTTGGAATTTCCATACTTTTTCAAATTTATTTTCGGCTGTAAGGCGCGAGGCCCTTTTCACCGCGAGGCCGTGGGCGGTGGCCCACACCGCTCACGCCTTACGCCCCCTCTGCGTACTAGTTTCCCGTCTCGAATACCAGCTTTCAGCCAGCTCGGCACAAGGATTTCTAGGTGGCCATCTAACATCCCTGCTACCCGGAACGGCGGCGGCGACGGGGACAGCGACGGCAGCAGAGGACGCAAAAATATATGAAGCTCTTAGATTATTTAATACAGGATAAGTTAAGCAGACAAATCTTCTTACAAAATGTTCTGCCGCTTTTGGCGCGGAGGTACCTTCTCGGAAGCAGCACATAAGAACCCACTCGTGCTAAGGTTACAGTAGTGCCGGTCATAATCGTTAGGTAGAACTTCCAAGTATTTTGGGCACTTATATACACGGAAAACAAACAATATACACCTCTACCTATAAATCAAACATACTTACTAACATAATCGCTTAACTGTCTGTCAATAAAGAACAATAGTAAAACAATGGCGCGCGACCGTATTACGGTCGTAGACTGTTGAAGGGAAGACACGTGAAACTAAATGATCCTTCTTTTGCAGTTGTTGCAAACTTAAGTACCTCATTCAAGCTTTGTAAAAACATGTTGGCCAGTGACACGCACGGAAAAAATAATCAAAGTACTTCTAAATTAAGCTTTTGTTAGAAGCTATAAAATAACAAGATATACGTTTAAAAAACTAATGCCCAACTACGCGAGCCATATATTATATTATACTCTCATTTTTTTGTATGTAACATTCGTTATATATGTGTTTTGTTTACAAATTGTAGCTATGTCACCCGGATAATAATGACGAATCAATTGATATATGTATCATTTGTAAAAATGTTACAAGCTATTTGGATGCTACAGTGAAACAGACATACTGCATACCCACATACACTGACTGCTAAAATCATTACCCTTCCTCACGGCTTTGCCGTAGTCAGCTAAAAATCCATAATAATTGGCCACGCGCAACGCAGCCGGCACGGCGGACAGATACTATGCCGGTATGCCACGCACATACCCGTCCCCGCGCACCCATGCGTGCTGTCTTCTCGCGCACTTTGAGTTTCGGCGCGGAAATATTTAATTTTTTCAAATAATAAGATTGCGTGGATGGAGATGACACAAACTACGAATTGTGTTTTATCATACTATAATAATGAAAAAGATGAAACTCTAATAACAATTCTTGCTCCCGTGCCTCGTACACAGTTTTAAAGGGGGTTGGTCACAAGCATTCACTAAAATTGCCACTTTCTTCTCTTATTTTAGCGTCTTTTATAGTTTATTGATTTTTTTACAGAGCACGTCCGTACGGAGATCCCATTACGCGGCCATATTTTTTCAACAGGTGCGGAAGGAAGGGGCGGGGTGGATTCGTAGGTGCGTAATTGGTAAAAATATTAGTGGTCAACCCTATGGCACTAATTCCTTAATTTGCAGAAATCATTATAGCTGAATTAAATTAAACGAAATATTTAGATGAAAATATTTCTTATGTTCATTTGACAACGAAAAAATATTGACAACAAAAGTATTGTCAAGAGGAACTTGAAATTAGAAAAATAACAAAACTCTTATGCTTTTTGGCATGTCAGACTAATAAACCTTTTTTATAAAATTACATAAAAGAGTGTGCGTGTTATATGCGTGTGAGTACAAATGAGTGTATGAAATGAGTGGGTGTATTAAACTAATAAATAAATAATGAAAACATTTGGCATAGACACAACTGTTAAAATCTTCTTAGTAAGAATGTTCTTACTGGCTGACAAGAAGTTTTATATGAAAAATGTCACATTCAAAATATTGTCTTTATAAATATAAAATAATAATAAAGAAATTACTTTACAAATTACTCAGTTCTAATTTTAAAATTAAAATACTTGGAGCTGTGAAACAAGCATTAGGTATGAAAGTAGAGAGAAACCGAGAACAAGGTATCTTGAAGTTAAGTCAGTCTGAATACGTGATAAAGTTTGGTATGAATGAGTGTCATAGCATAGCGACTCCAATGGAAGTTAACTTTAATCTTCCAAAAGCAAATACAAGATTTCCGTATCAGAAACTAATAGGAAGTTTAATGTATCTCACTGTTTGTACACGTCCAGATATAGCGTTTGCATGCAGTAAGCTTAGTCAATATAACACCTGTTATAATGAGTCTCATTGGAATGCTGCTAAGCGGGTTTTGCGGTATCTTTCGGGTACAATTGACTACGGACTCAATTTTAAAAGAGGAAGTAATGAAGTTTTGATTTCATCCGACTCAGATTGGGCGGGGGATTCCAACGACAGAAAATCTTATTCTGGTTTCATTACTAGGTTTGGAAGTTGCATCGTAAACTGGCATAGTCATAAGCAACAAAATGTAGCCTGTTCTAGTACAGAGGTGGAATATTACGCTCTTGGCAATGCTGTAAAAAAGCGAAATTTATTCGTAATTTTTTGCAAGAACTTAACTATAAAGATTGGTTTAAATCTAAGGCAATCACCATTTATAATGACAATCGTAGTACATTAAAAATGGTGGAAAATGAGTGTTTTCGTAGGACTTAACACATAAATAGTAAAGTGATGATGTACATCTGTACATCATCACTTTATTCGAGAATGTGTTGATCGTAAGTTAATTTGTTTACAAGCCTTCTTTTGAGTTGGAGGCAGATCTCTTTAAAAAAGCTTTACCCAAGGTGAAACACAATTATTTTACTAAGTGTTTAGATTTAATGTAACATTTTTTTTTTTTCACTTTGTTCAATTTAGATCTTGTACTCTTGCAATATGCTAGTGTTAATTTTGCACAGGTTGCTCGAGTAAGGGGCAGTGTTAAAATCTTCTTAGTAAGAATGATCTTACTGGCTGACAAGAAGTTTTATATGAAAAATGTCACATTCAAAATATTGTCTTTATGTTGTCATGGTGAAAACTTTATTATAACAAAAGATAGAATATTCAATATAAACGGAATTTCTGAAATGTTTACATAGTGTTATTATTTGTAGATATATTTAATGTAATATGTCTTACAACAACCTACAGAAAAAAGAAATAAAATATGTATTTAGATCTCGCTCTAACGCATTACATATGCCTTAAGAAAAGAAAAGATGGTTATATTGAATCGTGTGCTAATTTAGTACGCCTTCTTTGCCACTTATAATTCTATGGCGAAGTCACTTAAACGAATGATTTTTCCATACAAAAAACCATACGTTTAGTGACTCCGCGTTTGAAAAATCGCACCACTGCACGACGGCACCGGGGTGTTGCTCCTTTGCCAACAAGCTACCGGATCCCTGTCGTGCCGGCAAGTGGAAAAACGGGGACCACGGCTCGGCGCCGCCGGGCCGTCGCCAGAGCCGCCGCCGTGACGTCGCCTTGCCGGCAAGTGGAAAATCGTTCAATCCGGTAATGTGTCAAATTGCTATCCAACAAATCGTCCATTTTCGTTGCGGGTGTCAGAAGACATGGTTAGTTTTTGACTTTTTGTACATTTTAATTTGTAGGTATCGCATTCAACGTTATTTAATTTTACTATGGTTTGTGAAAATTTTAATCTCGTGATTTCATTTCCTAATATGTTGTGTTTATTTTCATTGATTTTCTATTCTATATGTAAATGTACAAGTGATGAATAACCTATATCAAATAAACGGTTAGAACCTGAATCTATGTGAAGATTTATCTAGGGCGGACTGATGTATTTTTGTACAACGTAATTTAGGTTGCACTGTCCTATTCTGTATTAATATGAATGTAAAATTTTCAGTCGCACAGGAAATTCTCGGCTCCCCGCCATGGGTCCATGGGATTCTACCCCAAGAAGAGGTCCCGCCGTCATCGTGGTAAAGTGAAGGCATTCCCTAAAGATGACGCCAGCAAGCCTGTGCATCTCACCGCATTTATTGGTTATAAAGCCGGTATGACCCACGTGGTTCGTGAACCTGACCGTCCTGGATCAAGTAAGTACCTACCTACTTTTTAACATTGTAATAATTGATATTGACTGGGATGCACGATAGGAGAAAACCCGTAAATGGCTTGTTATGTACATTCCCTACAAAATCATCACATAATGCTCCTTGCTTTCCAGAGATCAACAAGAAGGAGATTGTGGAGGCTGTAACCATCATCGAGACACCACCCATGGTGTGCGTTGGAGTGGTCGGCTATATCGAGACGCCGCATGGTCTCCGTGCTCTGCTGACTGTGTGGGCTGAGCACATGTCTGAAGACTGCCGTCGTCGCTTCTACAAAAACTGGTAAACTATCAAACATATTTTTCTAATAAATAGGATGCAAAAGCTATGGATTAGGAAACAATTATTATTAAAGTTCTGTATTACAAGGATATGAAGCATTACTATTCTTTTTAAATTTTATTGAGTATTAGGTATTGGCATTTTGTATCTTGTAAGTATTTAAGCCCGGTTTACATATTGATAAGTGTCAAGTGCAAGTAACAAGTGAATAGCAGCTTGTTCTATTCTCTGACAAGCAGCTCCTGCAGCGCTACCCTTCTTTCCCCTTACTCGCCTAGCACCTCTACTGTAGCTGCAGGTTACGCACGACATAGGCGTGTCATGACAATAATAATTAGTGTGATAGCCTTTATTCAGAATTTGTACAATATACTTAATTTAAACTATTCTTTTTTTTCTGTCTGTTTGTCATTGACAAAGGCCTCCTCCAATACTTTCCATTCTCTCTGTTTCCTGCTTTCCTAATCCAGGTAGCTCCAGCCACTTCCTTAATGTCATCTACCCATCTTTTGCAAGGTCTCCCTATTTTCCCTGTCAGGTGTCTTGGGTGTCAGCTTATTATCTCTTTAGACTACTTATTTTTACCCCAATTGTATGTGCAATAAGCTTACTGCATATCCACTTGTAAGTGATGTGTGAACACATACTTTCACTTGTCAGTGTTTACTTGTCACTTGACAGTATGTTAACTGGGCGTTACAATAGGCTGTTTGCAAAAGAGTTCACTGTTTTTTTCATAAAATCTTATTATTTTTATGACTTGTTGGTTTTAAATACTAATTTTTAAATACAGCTCTCCAATCCTAGATGAGAGCGATCTGTAAATGTGCCAAGAGCACATGTCACCTAGTGGTCTCCGCTCAACGATGAGGCTGCCAGGTTTTTCTTACAGAATCCTGTTTGATTTATGACCCAAATAGGTACAAGTGCAAGAAAAAGGCCTTTACCAAGTCCAGCAAGAAATGGCAGGACGAACTGGGAAAGAAATCCATCGAGAAGGACTTCAAGAAAATGATCCGCTACTGTAGTGTAGTGAGGATTATCGCCCACACTCAGATGAAGTTGCTGAAGCAACGCCAGAAGAAGGCTCACATCATGGAGATCCAAGTCAATGGTGGCACCATTGAAGACAAGGTCAAATGGGCCAGGGAACACTTGGAAAAACCCATCCCAGTAGACTCTGTCTTTGCTCAGGATGAGATGATTGACTGCATTGGAGTCACCAAGGGCAAAGGATACAAAGGTAATACTACTACTATGTTCCTCACTTGGTCATAAAATTATCCAATTGTGAAAATATAGGCAATAAATAGTATTCTCTCTTGACTCTGACCAAAGGTAATTGTTTGATTGTTCTAATCTTAAGTTGAAATAGGTGTATTCAAATGATTGTTTGATTATTTTAATCTTTCATTTAAATGGAAGCAATTTAGAATAATTTGTACAATACGAATGTATTGTACAAATTGTATTGTACAAATTATTTTTTAATGGAGTTGTGCTAATTTGTGACCATGATTTCCAGATGTGACTTGTCATTGGCACACAAAGAAGCTCCCACTAATGATTGTTTGATTGCTCTAACCTTATGTTGAAATAGAAGCATTCAAATGATTGTTTTCATCTTTGGTTCAAATGGGAGCATTTCCACAAATTATGTTTTAATGAAGAAGAGTTGTGACTTTATGACCTTGATTTCCAGGTGTGACTTCTCGTTGGCACACAAAGAAGCTCCCGCGTAAGACGCACAAAGGTCTGCGCAAAGTTGCCTGCATTGGAGCATGGCATCCTTCAAGAGTGTCTTTCACTGTAGCCCGTGCTGGTCAAAAGGGTTACCACCACCGTACAGAGATGAACAAGAAAATCTACCGCCTTGGACAAGGTAATTTCATGAAAAACATTTTTTTAAGTCCTTTAGTGTAATACTATAGTATTCTTTCTATTTAATCTAAGTATTATAGAAACGAGCAAAATCAAACTTGCTTTGCCTAAAATAGTACTTGCCTGTGAATTTATGACGACATATATCAATTTTTAACAGGTATCCACACCAAGGATGGAAAGGTCGTCAAGAACAACGCCTCTACAGAATATGACTTGTCTGAGAAGTCCATCACACCCATGGGAGGTTTCCCTCACTATGGTGAAGTAAACAATGACTTTGTGATGATCAAGGGATGCTGCATGGGTCCCAAGAAGCGAGTTATTACTTTGAGGAAGGTGAGTTAGCAGCTGTGTAGGTTAGGAAACTCAGTACATTTTGGATCTTTGCAAACATAAATATAACTATGACAGTTATCAATAGTGATGGGTAAACGCCCGGATTTAAATCCGCCGCTGGATTAAAATCCATTTCTGCCCTATTAATGCCGGGCATTTTTAATATAGGTCGGGCGGAAATTAAATTCATTTTTGTTCTTACATTCAGGTGCGTAATCGGTAACAAAAGCTACGGCAAGGTACAATACGAACTTATTTAAGTGTTTGTACAGGAAACCTCATGTGGGGATTATTAAATGACGAAAACAAGAAAAATAGGTTAAAATATTTGTCTGTAGGTATCTCCTCATGTCTGAACTGAACATGCCCCTGTAGATGCAAAGGGCAGAAACAACACGTCGCCAATTTTATCTGTCAACCGCTGCGCTCTTGATTTAGCTCCAGGATAATCCAAGCTGCTTAGCTTCCGAGATGACGGTACGGCATCAAGTTGGATTGGGGCGGCCACGCTTACGCCTTCCTGTGGGTTGCTATCAAGGACCACAGAGAAGGCGTATGACCGATTCAGCTCCACTTGCGTCTACGGATTTGTACGTCAATTGGATCTTCCTCGCATAAATGCCACAAATCCTCGTTCGAGATACCTAACTGTGTCCGGACAAAAAATACACATTATGTATCTATGTAGTTAACGAAGACCTGCAGTTGATGAGTCAGGTCTTTCAGCACCTTTCAAGTCTCACACTCATAATATAGCAGCACCGATTTCACCTTGGTATTAAAGATTTTTAGTTACACTCGTTTGGAGAGGTGTTTCGGCGGTCCAAATGGGCCGAAGGCATGCATCTGCCTTGTTTATTCGCGATGCGGTGTCTATATATCGGTGCCACCGGTAATTGTTCTGCGTAATCCAGGTCCTGCATATGCTCAGGTTCTTTCTTACCGAGCAGGACCACCCAGAGGTTGGCCCAAAAATTTGTCTCTATATATAGATAAGTGACCTATTATGTTTTGGTTTTCGAATAATGTTGGCTAAACCATTGTAGCTTTTCAGGTCATATTTTTCATAGGTAGAAAGTGACCGAGTAAATGAAAGGCCTGCGTTGGTAGACTGTTCTTAGTGCATTGACACTCTTAGTTGAGTGCGATTATTTTGCTCTGTCAATAACCATGAATGTATTCTATTCCAAAATGAAGCAAGTGCACTGAAAACCGGTTTTATGCGCGCCGAGCGACTATTTGTGACCGCGCGAGGGGCACGGGAGGGGTTGACATTACGAGATCACACCACGGTTCTTTCCCTTGCTTTGCTTGCACTCGAGTACTCCGTTTCTCTTGAGTGTGTAAAAAGTCGGAAAACTGAGTCTTTTATCTAAAGTGCATCCTATAGCTCGGCATGATATCGCCTTTCGAGAGAGAAAGAGATATCCAATAACGAAATACCTAGTATTCCATTAAAGTATCTCAGTGTATGTACTTTATGATACTGACACGGCCTATCCTGTAGCGGACGGACTGTAACTGTACGTAAGTTGATGTTGGTCATTCACAGAATCGAACAATCGCACTGAACTAAAGCTATCAATGCACTTTATACAAAAATATCAAACTACGACCTACGTACGAGCCACGACCCTGTGTGTGTAAAAACAAACCTTTCCTTTTTTTTGCCTTTATATTTTCCGATTAAGTTTTGTAAACAAAAAAACTAGTTTACAGTAAATTCTTATTTATGCCCGCAGAAATGGGCAAAAATCCATTTCTGCCCGATTTAAATCGTTTGGGCAGAAAAGGCAGAAATCCTTCGCCCATCTCTAGTTATCAACAATTCATTACATTGTTTTTCATGTACTTATTTCCAGTCCCTGCGAGTTCACACCAAGAGGGCTGCCCTTGAGAAGATCAACCTCAAGTTCATCGACACGTCATCCAAGTTCGGTCATGGTCGCTTCCAGACGCCGGCTGACAAGGCCGCGTTCATGGGCACTCTTAAGAAGGACCGCATCCGGGAAGAAGCTGCAGCTACCACTGCGCCTGCTGCTGCTCCTCAATCCTCCTAAACATCTTGGATTACTAATATAAGATGTAAATGACATTACGGCTTTTTTATTTTTGTCCCGTGTTCTTAAATATGGGTCCCATTTGCCACCACTGGTACCAGACGGGTGAATAGTCAATCTGGGTAAAAAACATATATCTCGAAATGCGTATCTGTCGAGTTGCGTTTCTGACAAGTTGCGATTCTATTCTGAAAGATGAGATGCTAACTGACGAGATGCATAACTGACCAGTTGCGTTTCTGACGAAAAGCGACGAATCCGACAATGGATTTTTTATGTACACGTGTGCCAGATGCCACCACTCGCGACCGTGTGCGTGTAGATCAGAGGGGTTAATGTTAGTACAACAAAGTAGGAAATTATGATGTATAATGATATCGATTCAAAATGTTTTCTATCTTTGTATGATCCTTATATAAACCAAGATCATTTTATTTGGTCATATAATATAAGTTCGTACTAGAAATAACAGATGGCATAACTAGTAAAAGTAACTAAATAGTTCAATAGAATTTGAAAAGATGTATCTAGTTACTTACTCATTTTGACGTGACAACGTCTTATAAATTGGTTTGCCGGGTGACACTTCAAGAAACTGCGTTACGCTCCGCTCACGTTATGCGCTCACAATGAGAGCGAGTGAGAGGCACGCGTCCCTTCCACTCGGGCATTCAAAGTCGTTGTCACGTAAAACTTTCGCCCGTATACCGACTTTACAGGCAACCAATTTTTTTAACGATAGTAGATTTTAATAATAAAAAAAATATAATTCGATACAAATGAGGGTGAAAATAAAACCAATAAATATGATTTTAACTAAAAAAACATTTAACAAACCGTAAAAAGACAAATGTCCGTAAAATTACATCAACGTCAATTTTGTCTTGGTACAATTTCTATATCTGTAAATGGCAACACCGATAAAGTTTTAAACTTGTAGGCACGAGTTTGTAATGTTGGGATGTGGAATGTGTGTTGGACTTTGGTGTGAAACAAAAATCAAGAAAACTTACTAAATATATAAAGTATGTGCTGAGACAAATAGAACTGTGTTATATTTTGGATATGTTTTGTCATTTCAACCATGTATATTCTGCGATGATCGTGTGATTTGATAATATAATTGATTTTCATTACATATTAAATAAGGCTTTCATTTTGAGCCTATTTCGCATTGTTTATGTACTTAATTATTTATAATCCAAAATATTGTGTGACTGCCATCTCCATTAATTGTCTCTGGTTTATCTCCCAAAACAAAAACATCATACGTAAGTAAACTATAAAGTAGGTATACCATAGACGGCTTCGTGGTATAGATATATATATCTAATCCTTACTAAAAATAACAGATGGCGTTAGTTATGCATTGCAAAATTTATTTCCGCTTCACACCGCGAAGATAGGTCTCTATTTCAGTATATACAAAAGTACTCTGTGGTGTAGATGGAGTGCTCCTTTTCCGAATCCATATGAACAAAACGTTAGGTTTTAGGACAAAATTGTGCCAACATCGTGACATAATTCAAAAAATTGTTCCTCCAAAAGTAATAGTCGAAGAATTTGGAACACTCATTGGAACACTTGGATAAAATCATATCTCATAAAGTACTACAGCTGTGTAGAAAATTGATATATGGAAAATTAAGACTTTATTTGTGAGAATAACAGTTACCAACATCAATAGATTTTAACGTTTTATTTAGATTTTATAAGGGTTAGTTTGGAACACTCAATCCTCGTAATTGGAGAACGGACTGTTCCTGAAATTTTCTATTTCTGCTGGATAAATTCGTAATGTTTTTTCGGTACAGTATAGTAATAATTTAGAATGAATTTGTTCCATAAAAACCTTAACCATAAAAGCGCTGGTAGAAAAGCAAATTATTTCAATGTCCCTTATGAGTGTTCCATATTTTGACAATTATTTACTAAACCCAACGTCATATCAATACGAAACTTATATCCAAAATTGTGCAAACGCAAGCACAACTTGTCATTTTACTTATAAATGTAAGTTGGATGCTTTATTAATTATCAATATTTTATAATTTCCGAAGGAAATAATTGTGTAGGGTGTCCATGCATTACAAAAGAAAAATATTCATTCATACATAAGTAGGTATCTATTTTTAAAATATAACAAAAACACGTCTCGCATTAAAAAAACCGGCCAAGTGCGCGCCGGACTCCCGCACCGAGGGTTCCGTTCAAACCAGTAGTATAGTAAGTTTAAAATTATTAAAAATATTTTAATTAAATGATATAACTAAATATTAACGGCTTTTGCAATTTTTCCTTTATCTGTGCATAATGCTTGGGCCGCACCAGCGCCTATCGTCACGAAGCTTCGGTGCTATTACACGATACACGTAAATGTGACCGGCCGTTATCGGTTTCGTCCCGAATATTCCGACTTCGTCTTCGTTATCGTGCGGGTGGCGGAACATCAAAAGGTTTTTGCGCGCTAACAATTCGCTCTGCGTGGTCAGACTAACGTTGTTCATTTTGGCGTTTGTTTTCAACTTATCGTCCCGAATATTCGGACTTCGTCTTCGTTGTCACGCGGATGGCGGTACATCAAACCATAACCACGTTTAAGAAACGAGTAAAAGATTACTATCTTTCTTTATCATCCTGATCATCATATTTAGAAATATTATCTTATGTATTCATTAATTGTATATATCAGTATATATTTATGTATTTATGTAAGTTTATTTTACGTACGTCTGTGTAGGTAT
Organism: Acrobasis suavella; assembly: GCA_943193695.1. Lineage (NCBI taxonomy): Eukaryota > Metazoa > Arthropoda > Insecta > Lepidoptera > Pyralidae > Acrobasis > Acrobasis suavella. The sequence goes on from OW971929.1 coordinate 15,631,056, forward strand.
GTTTATTAATTTATTTATGTTTCTTGTAGGTATAAGTATTTATTTATTTTTGTATTGTTTTTTTTAGGTTTTTCTTTCTAGGTTTCTTTTAAGGTTACAATAAATGCATTATGTATTTGTTATCACACATATAAAAGTAAAGAAAGTCGTCGTCCATATTTAAAACACGTAGATGACGACATCTTGGATTATTGCCCGATAGTTCCTGCAAAATAATGAAGGCGCTGGTATGACCACAGCTTTATCGCGATCACATTTTAGTGTACAAAACGTACGAAGCTTCGCCGCGCATTGCTTTGGGGCGATAGACGCAGGTGCGGCCGAAGCATAAGACATTGTTTCGTACCAAATTTCAAGATTCTGAGTTTACGGGAAGTAGGTTTTGATTCCTTTGCGAAAAATTGCGGAAGTTTGCGGCATAAACGGCTGTATCTTTTGATTGCGTTGGCTTGGAAGTTTGATTTTTTCACAGCTCCAAGGGACAGTAGACTTGAGTACTTGATATAAATTTCAGCTCGATACCTCCACGCGTTCCTAAGAAAAAGAGTCTTGACAGGCAGACAGACGGACGGACGTGATCCTCTAAGGGTTCCGTTTTTTCCTTTCGAGGTACGGAACCCTAAAAACACAAATAAAATGTAGATAGCTATAAGTACCTAATATTAGTGTTGAAATATTGGACGCGAAACCTAAGAGCGCTTGCACAAAATCTCAAGGCAAAGCTACACAAACAAGGAATTTACTGATGAACCGCTAAGGTTCTCTCTCGCCCTTCAGGGCTTCAGGTCAATGACTAGCTATATTGTGAAAGTTCTTTTTTATTGTTTAATATAAAATCCTTTATTTAAATTCTCAAATCTCGTTTCATTGCATTAGGTTATGGGCCGCCCCATGCCTGTATAAAAAAACAATAGTAAAATATTGTATATTTTGCAGAAAAAGTCAAGTAAAAATAATTATAACCTTTATCTAAGTACGTTGCGTGCGCGACATCAAGTAGGTTTCTATTTCAGCATAAATTCAAGAAATATATACAAAAATGACATCAAACTATGGTTTATTGAGTATAGAAAAATTAACTGGAAGAGAAAATTATGCCACTTGGAGCTTTGCTGTTAAAGCCTACCTGCAATTAGAAGATTTATGGGAATGTATCGAATATGAAACCGGCAATGCTATCGACGGATAAAAGGATATAAAAGCTAAGTCAAAACTTATTTTACTTATCGATCCCATTATATACGTGCACATAACAGAAGCCACTACGGCAAAACAGGTTTGGGACAACTTAACACGAGCATTTGTGGATTCAGGCTTAACACGAAAAGTAGGCCTTTTGAAGGATTTAATAAATACTACTCTAGAAAGTAGTGCAAACATAGAAGATTATGTGAACAAAATAATTTCGTCCGCACATCGTTTAAGAAACATTGGCTTTAAAGTTGATGACCAATGGTTGGGTACTCTGATGCTGGCTGGATTGCCAGATATGTACAAACCTATGATTATGGCCATCGAGAGTTCGGGAGTAAAAATTTGTGCCGATTCCATTAAAACAAAATTGTTACAAGAAGTAAAAACAATGGACACAACCGCATTTTACTTAACCTCCCAAAAACAATATAGTAAAACTGTTGAAAAGGGAACAAATAAATCAAAGGGACCGAGATGTTATCATTGTAACAAATATGGGCATTTAAGCAAAAATTGTTGGCATAAAACAAATAAAACAAACAGTAAGGATAATGGTTTTATTGCTGCTTTTTCAGCCACCACATCGCATGACTCGCTGAACTGGTACATCGATTCCGGGGCCTCGATGCACATGACAACTCACAAGGAATGGCTCGAGGATGAAATAGCACCACCTGTAACAAGCATCAGAATTGCTAATGATAAAATACTCAGAGTCGAGAGCTGTGGTAATGTCACCATTAAAATACCCGATGCAAAAGGAAATATAAATAAAATACAGGTGAGAAATGTTATTTATGTACCTGATTTATCCACAAATCAAATATCAGTAAGTAAAATGATAAAAAGTGGCTGCAACATTCAATTCAATGATAATGGATGAAATATATCAAATAAATATGGTCAAAAGGTAGCCAGCGCCATCTTACTAAATGATATGTATAAATTAAATATTGCAAATGAGAATGCTCAAGCTATGCCTGCTGTTACTGAACATGATACATATTTATGGCACCAGCAAATGGGCCATTTGAATTTCAATGATATTGAAAAAGTTCCGAACTGTACTACTGGTGTGAAATTGTCTCTGTCAAAGGAAAATATAACATGCATCAGTTGTATTGAAGGAAAGCAGAAGAGAGAGTCATTTCCAAGTGAAGGCTCCCGAGCAACTGAGTTGCTAGAAGTCATCCACTCCGATGTATGTGGACCGATGCAAACTGCATCACTTGGAGGTACCAGGTACTTTGTTACTTTCATAGATGATTTCTCCCGTAAAGTTTTTGTTTTTACAATCAAAAGTAAAGCTGAAGTTCTAGATAAATTCATAGAATATAAAAACAGAGTGGAAAACGAGCTAAATAAAAAAATAAAGATCTTAAGGTCAGATAATGGTAGAGAATATGTAAATAAAAACTTTGACAATTACCTTAACAAATTTGGCATTTTACATCAAACTACAAATCCTTATACGCCAGAACAAAACGGCTTAAGTGAGCGTATGAATAGAACCCTCATAGAAAGATCTAAATGTATGATACTAAATGCACAATTACAGAACAACTTCTGGGGTGAAGCAGTGGTCACGGCAGCGCACATTATAAATCGTTCGCCGACGAGAGCCCTTTCCTACGTCACTCCAGAAGAGATATGGACAGGCAAGAAGCCAGACTTAAGCTACATGAAGATTTTTGGGTGCAAAGCGATGGTACACATACCTAAAGAACGCCGCCAAAAGCTGGATCCAAAATCCCGTGAGTTAATATTTGTGGGTTATAGCGACAGTGTAAAGGGCTACCGCTTCATAAATCCTAAAAATAAACACACTGTGATTAGTAGAGATGTCATATTTCTTGAAGCCACCGTGAAGAGAAACATTGTTTCCAATATATCTGCACCTGAAAAAGAAAAAACAGTTAGTACTGAGGTATACAGTAATACAGATGAAATTGCTAATAAAAATAAAAGTAATAATAAATCAAACTTACTAAAATCCGAAATATTTTACTTACCTTTATCTAAAGAAAATAAAAATGAAGATAATGAAAATGAAATTGAAACAGCAGCTGATGTTAATTCGCCTTTATCATCGGCATCACATTATTCAGATTTTGAAGATGAGTCTTATGATCCTGAACTAAGCGTCGATATTCAACCTTTTAATAAATATCTTCGGCCACGACGTCGAGATGAAATTTATTATGCTGGCCCTCAAGAAAATACATCTTTCATGTGCATGAATGGTGAGTCTGCTATGAGTATGTTGGATAAGGATCCACAAAGCCTCTCTGAAGTATTAGAAAGTAAAAACGCTGACCAATGGATTCAAGCAATGAAGGAAGAGTATCAATCATTACGTCATAACAATACTTGGACATTAGTTGATTTGCCGAATAATAAAAAAGTGATTCCTTGCAAATGGGTGATCAAAACAAAATTAGATGAAAAAGGCAATGTATCTAGATTGAAAGCACGACTCGTCGTGAAAGGTTATCAACAGAAAAAGGGTATAGACTATCACGAAATTTATGCACCAGTGATACGCTATACATCTTTAAGATATGTTTTTGGTTTGGCTGTAAAGTACAATCTAAAAATTCACCAGATGGATGCTGTAACGGCTTTTCTGCAAGGAGACATTGAGGAAAATATTTACATGGCACAACCACCATATTTCGAAGAAGGAGATAAAGTATGCATGCTTAAAAAATCTATATATGGTCTTAAACAGGCAAGCCGACAGTGGAACAAAAAACTCAATGCAGTCTTATTGGAAATAGGAATGTCACGGTCTAAAGTAGATCCATGCATATACTACCGGATTGTTAACGAACAAGATATACTAATCCTCACAGTCTATGTTGATGATATTTTATGTTTTTTTTAAATAATGAAGATACTGTAAGAACCGTAAAAGGACAAATGAATACAAAATTTCACATGAAGGACATGGGTAAAGCCAAATGTTGCATTGGATTTAGAATCACGCATAACCCTGAATCAAATGAAATTACTTTAGATCAATCACTATACATAGAAAAGGTACTTACTCGATTCAATATGAATGACTGTAAACCAGTGCATACACCATGCGAAGCTAGCTTGCAACTGAAAAAGGCTGAGAGTGAAAATGATGTTTTAAAGGATATCCCTTACCAAGAATTAATAGGATGCCTCCTGTACCTGTCACAAGGCACCATATAGCCTATATTGTAAACCAGCAAAGTCGATTTAATAACAAACCTACATCAGAGCACTGGATCGCAGCAAAAAGAGTACTGAGATATCTGAAAGGAACAATACATTTGAAACTTACCTTCACAAAAACTGAAGTAAATATAGTCGGTTACTGCGACGCTGACTGGGCCACTGACGCTGAAGATAGAAGATCATGTTCTGGATATGTCTTTATTTTTCAGGGCGCTGCCATTAGTTGGTGCTCAAAAAGACAACCTACAATAGCTTTGTCCACCACAGAGGCAGAGTATATGTCGCTATCTGCAGCAACTCAGGAAGCTCTCTGGCTCGAACAGTTAGAAGAGGAGTTTTGGCCTACCATGTCAGGTATACCAATTGTATTATTTTGCGATAATCAAAGTGCTATCAGCATTTCAGGTAATGACATATACCATGCCAAAAGCAAGCACATTGATATACGCTATCATTTTGTTAGAGAGCGTATCGCCAAGAAACAAATCTCCGTGCACTACAAAAGCACTCAAGACATGTTGGCTGACATCTTCACGAAGGGATTGCACCGTCCGAAGCACCAGATCTTTACAATGGCAATGGGTTTGCGTCCAGAGGAGGATGTTGAAATATTGGACGCGAAACCTAAGAGCGCCTGCACAAAATCTCAAGGCAAAGCTACACAAACAAGGAATTTACTGATGAACCGCTAAGGTTCTCTCTCGCCCTTCAGGTCAATGACTAGCTATATTGTGAAAGTTCTTTTTTATTGTTTAATATAAAATCCTTTATTTAAATTCTCAAATCTCGTTTCATTGCATTAATTCGTTTTTAAGAATGATTAACATCATACAAACGTAAAACAAATAACGTACATTACGTCATGTACTGGATCATTTCGACTATTTTTTATCCAGATTTTATTTTGTACGAGAACCTTGTGGCCAAGATTATTAGATAGATCCCACGCCAAGTACGAATTAAACGGCTTTAAGCTTTTTTTGTCATATAAAAATATTTTACATTGTTACGTCTTTATCCCTGACATGGTAGACAAAGCCCAAAGGCTACGCTTAACGTAACGATTGGCATTATGATGGGGAAAAAAAAATAGAGAACATGCAATATTTTTATTTTTGCTTAAATTATTCAATTTATTAATAAATAATTTTATGCAGAATAGACATAATATACTACTAGTGTACCTATTAAAAGATCAATATACTTTCATTTATTGCCAAAAATTGCGGTTTTAAACTGACAGCTTAAATTTTCGCGCAAAAACAGGCGGTGACGTCACTCGTGTCTGGCATTAGCTTTTAATGTTGCCGAAAAATCGATAAGTTTCAATTCAAAAATACCAAACTTTCATTTTCGCTCTTACAACTCATAGTAGACAGAGCCCAGGGTCGCAAGACTCAAAAGCCACTTTTAGCGTGATGGTGGAAAATGAAATTAAAATAAACGGTGGTGAAAAATCGAATCAAATTTTCGCCATCAATCCAATCAAATCTGCGCGGCAAGTGAAGCAAAGTGAAGCAGCAGTGAACATTCTAAGTTTTTACTTTAATCTGTCAACTTCCAAACGGCCGGATCCGACCGAACGAACGATTAATAACAATGGTTTTGCAAATATGTGGTTGTTGAAGGACTAATCTTGAAACGGTATGGAAGGGAATTCAATAGTGAAATTTTCAAATTGAATATCGATAGGCCTATTGATAGTTTGGTATTTTTCGATTGAATCTATCGATTGTAAAAATATCGGTCTTTCGGCAACACTAAATGCTAATGTCAGATACGTATGACGTCACCGTCTGTTTTCGCGCGAAAATTTAAATTGTCAGTTTAAAACCGCAATTTTGGCAATAAATGTAAGAATTTTAAGTTTTAATATACTATTGGTCTATTCTGCATGAAATTCATTCAAATTAAGGCTAAAATAAAAATATTGCATGTTCTCTATTAAAATAGTGATGGGTTGCTAGCTGCATCGTCTATTAACATAATTCAAATCTCGCCCATTCCCTCAATCGGCTTTTATGATCTGCGCGGGAAGAGAAGCAGCTGGTACATTCTAAGTTTTGTTCTTCTAATTCAGCATGGAAGATGTACATATACTTATACATATACTTATGCATATACTTATACTTATTTTTATACTCTTATACTTAAACACACATATTCATTACACATAGGTACACACACAAATATACATACACACACACAAACACGCGCATATCCCTCCTTTTGGCGCAGTCGGGACAAATTCAAGGTAAAGATTTGTACCCATTTTATTTGTATTTTTTAAGTGTGATGTGTTCTTGTTAATTTTTAAAAATAAATACCTACTTATGTATGCATGAATATTTTTCTTTTGTAATGCATGGACACCCTACACAATTATTTCCTTTGGAAATTTTAAAAAATTGATAATTAATAAAAGCATACCACTTACATTCATAAATAAAATGCCAAGTTTTAGTGCTTGCGTTTGCACAATTTTGGATATAAGTTCCGTATTGATATGACGTTAGGTTTAGTAAATAATTGTCAAAAAATGGAACACTCATAAGGGACATTGAAAAAATAATAAAATTTTAATTTACTTTTCAACCAGCGCTTTTTTGGTTAAGGTATTTATGGAAAAAATTCATTCTTAATTATTATTATACTGTCCCGAAAAAACATTACGAATTTATCCAGCAGAAATAGGAAATTTCAGGAACACTCCGTTTTCCAATTACGAGGATTGAGTGTTCCAAAGTAATCCTTATAAAATCTAAATAAAACGTCAAAATCTATTGATGTAACTGTTATTCTATAACACAAATTAAGTCATAATTTTCTATATATGAACTTTCTAAACAGCTGTAGTACTTTATGAGATATGATTTTATTCAAGTGTTCCAATTTTTCGACTATAACTGTTGGACTATAGGAGGAACAATTTTTTGAATTATGTCACGATGTTGGCACAATTTTGTCCTAAAACCTAACGTTTTGTTCATATGGATTCGGAAAAGGAGCACTCCATCCACACGCACACCTCGCGACCCCTTCCCACTGGTGGCGAGTGGCAATCGCCAATCATTCAGTATCATGGTGACGAATGGGAATTTGTTCGTTAACATTCCCATTTGTTGCCACATATATCCTTAAATATCCCCATATAACATCGCCTAAAGTAGGATAACTTTTTACAAATCGAAAGAGCTCTGTCCAATAAAGCCAGGCCTGTGTCGCTCCGCTCGCTCCCCGTGTAGGTATCTAAAATATACCTACGCATTGCGACTGCTTCGAAGGAGCAAAATTCAAACGAAGTTATTCAGTTGGGAGGTTGGGACGTCTCGGGCAGGGCCGGACCGTGAGTTTAGGGGCCCACCTAATTACTCCAAGTATAGGAAAAAAATAAGACAATAAAATATTTAATTTATATTTTAATAATATTATGCCTAAGGGTTTGTTATTATTAAGTAATGTGATTTTATAGTTTAGGTATCGGTACTTCTTGGTTTAGGTAGATAAACTTATAGATGAATATTTTATAAAGAAGTTGCTCTTGCTTGACACTTTCGCATTACTTTTATCTGTCTTGTAGTTCTTATCCGTTCTAATAAATAATTATAATTCGAGTATGTAAGGATTTTATTTCAGTATTTTTAACATGGTAGCAGAGCGTGAAGAGCGGAAGAGCTGCCGAGACAATTAATAGGATTGATTTAAAGAAATGATCTGAAAATTTTCTTTCGAGAAGAAAACAATTAACAACATATCAGGGACCGGAACCCTTAGGTCAGAAAAATGGAAGGTAAGGATGAATTTAAGATACCAATTTTTGAAGGCACTGATTATGAGAAATGGAAGTTCCGTTTGACATTATTACTAGAATTGAAAAACTGTAAAAAAGTTATAGAACAGGAGGAGAAAGATAAAGAAATAGATGAAAAAGATTGGAAAAAATGAATTTAAAAGCTCAGAACTACATAGTTAATAGCATTGGAAACTCGCAAATCGATATTGTAATATCTGAGGATAGTGCTTATAAGATGATTTATATATTGTAAAAGGATGTGCGAACAAGTTATTATTAAAAAGGAAGATACTCGAATTGAAATTTGATGAAAGAGTCTCCCCAATAGATTTTTTCCAAAATTTTGAGAAACAAATAAATGATTTAAAGGGAGCAGGAGAAATAGTTAGTGAAGAGGATAGATTGAATTACTTATTATTAACATTACCATCCAAATTTGAATATCTTATTAATATTGTTGATGCAATGCCGAAAGAGAAACAAACAGTTGAATATGTAAAGTCAAAAATAATTTTAGATTTCAAGAAAAATGAATCCAGAAATAGTGTAGAGACAGAACACAGTTTTGCTAGTACCAGTGGTAATAACAGTCGTAATGACAACTGCTATGTTTGTAACCAAAAAGGAAGGATTGTCCAAACTTTAGAAATAGAGGTGGATATAACAGGTATCACCGTGGTAACCGAGGAAGAAGGCGAAACTACAGAAGAAATTATAGCAATGCATTTAATGTTGAGGTAATGACAGTTAAGACAGAACAGTCAAATGAAGCAGGAACCATAGATTGGCTGTTAGACAGTGGGTGCAGCGATCACATTGTGAACGATGTTAAATATTTTTCTGAATATGAAACTCTCAAGAATCCAATAAATATAAAGGTTGGAGATGGTTTTTGTCTTAAAGCTGACAAGATTGGTAAAGTAAGCATGTTTTGTAACCTAGGATTTAAATCTACAAAAATTGATATAGATAATGTTTACCTTGTTACAAATATGAAAAAGAATTTACTCAGCGTTTCTAGTATTGTCAACAAAGGAAATATGATAAGGTTTGATCATAATAATGCTAAAATATACAATGTTCAAGGAAGATTAATAGCTATAGCCAAAAAGGATAACAAATTGTTTGAAATATCAGGTAAGATCTTTTATAATAGAAAAAGTGTAGCATATCAAAGTGATAAAGTAATGTCAATTAAAGAAAAATGGCACCGTATTCTAGGACATCCTAATTTTTATAAACTTAAAGAGATGTGTCGTAATAAAATTTTAGATGGTTTACCTGACACTTTAGAAGGGTATATGCATTGTGAAATTTGTTTAAAAAATAAGATGAGTAATTTACCGTTCGTAAATAACAGACGACGCGCCACACAACCTTGTGAAATAATTCATACGGATGTTAATGGACCCATGCAAACAATAGGACACTTGGTCAAAGATATTTTGTTTCATTTATTGATGATTTTAGTCGACATGCATATGTTTGTGTTATTAGAAATAAAAGTGATGTGTTTGAATGCTTTAGGACATATGTTGATTTAGTGCAAACACAGACTGGTAAGAAAGTAAAGGAAGTAAGGTGTGACAACGGTCGTGAGTACATAAATAGAAATTTCTATGAATTTGCAAAGCGGAAAGGATTTTTTATTAAACCTGCACCAGCGTACACACATGAATTAAACAGAGTAGCGGAACGCTATAATAGGTCAATAATGGACAGAGCTAGATGTTTGATGACAGAAGCAAAGCTAGAAAAAAAGTACTGGCCTGAATTTGTGATGACAGCAGCATATTTAGGTAATAGATTGCTTACGAATACAGTAGAAAAGAAAACGCCATATGAATTGTTTACTGGTAGAAAACCAAATGTCAAAAATTTGAAATTGTATGGCAGTAAATGTTTTGTACGTGTTCCAGAGGAAGTCAGGACATCAAAACTAAATCCAAAAAGTCAGCAAGGAATATTGGTAGGATATACTGACATGGGATATAAAATTTTAATTGACGGCAAGGTTATAGTTTCTAGACATGTAAGATTTATAGAAAATGATGTAGCAGAAGAAAATATAATAAAATTTGAAGCTTGTGACGAAGAGAAAGGAAATGACGATAACGAAGAGTTCTTTGACGTCATAAACAATGATGAAGATGAAACTATAGATAAATCAGAGGACAAAAATAAAAAACCTTGTGAAGAAAGTCGTGCTGAAAGTCGTCCTAAAAGAGTAGTGAAATTACCAGAAAGATTAAAAGGTCACGTAGTATACGTAAATATGTCAAATGCGCTAGTACCAACTACATATGATGAAGCAGTAAATTGTCCTGAAGCAAGGAAGTGGATAAGTGCTATGGAGGATGAAATTAATAGTTTAGAAAAGAATGAAACTTGGGAAGCAGTAAATGAACCTAAAGATAAACAAATTATAGATGTGAAATGGATTTACAGAATTAAATGAAATGGAAAATATAAAGCCAGAGTTGTTGCTAGAGGATTTCAACAGTGGTATGATAAAAATGAAGATAACTATTCGCCAGTAGCAAGGCTTACTACAATGAAAGCGCTTTTATCTATAGCCTGTGTTAATGGCTGGCAGATACATCAGATGGACGTAGGAACAGCTTTTTTGAATGGAGACATCAAATCGGAGGTATACATCTATCCGCCTGATGGATATAAAATTGGAAGGAACAAAGTTTGTAAATTTCATCATCACTTTTATTTTCGTCTACATCTTTTGGTGCATTACTTTCTCTCTCTAGATTGTTACTTTGACAGCTTCAATAGTATTTGTTTTAAATTTGAATTCTTTACTGTTATATTCTATTGAAACTTTTATATTCTGACTGCTTTTATTGATTATATTTGGAATTGAATAGCTGATCTTGATCCAGATTGAATGTGAATGGCCGCCTACGGTTTAGCAACTCCCGGTATATATCCCCCCCGTAATTTCCCCGTCGATTTTTTAAGTACGACATATTTTCTAAATTTTATAGTTGTGGATAACTGCTTTAAAAAAAATTACACATTACAACTTAATATTGTCACCAGAGTGGGTTGGGGATAGGAAAGGAAACAACAATCCTATTGAATGGTGCCTTTATTTACAACTCAAGTACTCACAATTGACAGCGTCAGTCCCCTTTGCACTCCAACTGTCACTTAACTGTCAGCCCGCGCCCGCGGAAACGTCACAGCACTGACACGCACGCGGAAACGTCACTGCAAAATCACGTTTGTTGTATGCCGCCTTTAAATATTTATTTCATTCTGTTTTTAGTATTTGTTGTTATAGCGGCAACAGAAATACATCAGTAAAATTTTCAATTATCTAGCTATCACGGTTCATGAGATACAGCCTGGTGTGGTGACAGATAGACAGACAGAAGAACGGACAGACGGACACAAGGACAGTGGGGTCTTAGTAAAAGGGTTCCGTTTTTACCTAAAACTTGAAAATTTCGATGGTTTTGGAGTGTTTTTAAAATTTTGTTCTTTTGGCCAGCGGTAGATGGCGCTGTTCAAAAAATTAAAATTTAAGAGCGTTTCTGGACCTCCGCAGACAGAGCCTAGGGCCGTAACACCCAACGAAGCCCAACGGCCATTCTTATCATGATTGTGAGCGGGAAGATGGAAAAAAGAGTAAAAACAGGTAGGGATATTAAAGGTTCCTGGCTGCTGATTTACATTTCTGCCCATTCACTTGATCGGCTTTTATGACCTGCGTGGAAAGAGAAGATAGTGTTTTTTTCAAACCAAAATAGAAGAATCTTAAAGGGCGGTGAGTGCCCCGCCGCCAGTACTTCTTGACTACGTGATGTTTTTTTTTTTCTTTTTTAATCCTACCATCATCATTTTAGTGAGCATAAAAAACCCGAACTCGCAGACCTTGTCAAGATGGAAGGTCACTTATTGATCGCAGAGCATTTACATGTTTTTACAGTAAGCTTATTATGGTAACAGAAAATGTTTCATGTGTGGAGTGTGATGGAAAATGTTTAGGAAGTATCCACGCGTTTTTATCTCTTAAATAATCATTGATAGTATAGTACGCATTGTTCAATAAAACTTTTTTAACATGTGTTTTAAATTTTGCCATTGGTAGGTTAACGATCGCTTCGGGAAGTTTATGAAATAATGTTTATACCTCGACCTAAGAGTGACTTTCTAGTTTTAGCAAGTCGAAATTTAGGCGTATGAAGCTGATTTTTGTTGCGAGTATTATAACTGTGAACATCACTATTTTTCTTGAAATTATTTAACCTAGATTTAACAAATAGAAGATTGTCGTAAATAAATTGAGATGTCACAGTAAGAATATTTATAGATTTAAATAACTCTCTTAAGGAATCGCGTGATTTTATTCCGTAGATCGACCGAATTGCTCTCTTTTGTAGCATAGAGATAGCATGTATGTTAGCCGCTTTACCCCATAAGAGCAAGCCATATGACATTATGCTGTGAAAATAACTAAAGTATACTAGCCTACCCAGTGGCGGCGCAAGACCTGAACTTACTGTGGGCAAGGTACATTTCGCGAGGCCCTCTGATGGTGCCTATAATGTTCTGTGTGGCCCTCTCTGATGGTGCTCTGGTGGTGAAATATAAAATTAAAAAATTTAAAAGTTCAAACAAATCTAAATCTTTACTATACTTCTTTGGAACATTAAACAAAAACGGAAAATAATAATAAAGAAACAGAAATTTTCTAGTTTTGATTTTACTGATTTGGTTCGTAACTTATATGTATGCTATATCAACTTCAATACATAAAACTGCCAAAGCTACTTCAATATTATGGCGTGCGACGGCGTAGTTTTGAAATTTCCATACTTTTTCAAATTTATTTTCGGCTGTAAGGCGCGAGGCCCTTTTCACCACGAGGCCGTGGGCGGTGGCCCACACCGCCCACGCCTTACGCCGCCTCTGAGCCTACCAGTTTCAACGTTAGTACACCGTCTGACCCTCCTCACAGCTTATGCTGCCGAACTAAGTTTCTTGGCAGTGGCCTCAATATGTTTATCCCATTAAGGTTCCAGTCTACAGTTATGCCTAAAAATTTGGTGTTGGGTACCCATTCTAGAACTTGACCATTAAGACTCAAAGGTATGTGAGTATTAGGTTTATTCAATAGTAAAAAATTAACACACTTAGTCTTTTGTGTGTTTAAGGCCAGATTATTAGTCGTAAACCAACTAAGTACTTCTGACATAGTATTGCTTACATCGTCATAGTTTGTGCATTTACTGTCAACCTTAAAAAGTAAAAAGATGTATCATCAGCAAACAATACTACATCACATAACTTTTCTGCAAGATAGCGTCGCTGGTCGGGTCGTTGGATTCCCTCTAATATGGTTGAGTTTAACGATGGCTGATCCGTGCGTCAACTCGTGAACGGGTGCTGCCGGGTGGGGACTGGTCAGCTCGGCTTCGCTTTTTTGACTACTTAATATTTTTTATTACGCAATTTATATTTGTTTACTTGTTCGCAAGCATTACATGTTATAATGTGTTAACATTGTATTATATTATAAGTATTTATTGATTAAAAGACAATTATAATAATATGATAAAGCCCTTCTGGCGAGTAGGCGACCAATACTGTGAAAATGAGTTTCTTTCGGCGTTTGGATTGTCCTGGTTGTCACATCAAGAAAATTACTTTTGACAATACAGAAATAAAATATTTTTTGTGAATTACAATAAAAGTTAATTCAAAGAACTTTCAGCCTTTATTTTCTTCAATCAAGCAGCGCTTCATTGGTGACCCGCACGGGAACAAAATCGCACGAGAAGAACGTAAGCGCTTGAAATAAAATGAGTACGGAGAACGTACCGATAGCAAAAGAGGCGATGGAAGCCTTTCGAGTCGGCGTCAAGGTGCCTCCCTTCTACCCAGAGAAACCTGCTGTGGTTTGCGCAGCTAGAAGGACAGTTTCAGCTCGCGAATATCACCGTGGACGACACGAAATACTTCTACGCGATCGCCCAACTGGATTCACAGTACGCCGCAGAGGTTGAGGATATTATTACCTCTCCGCCAGTGACGGACAAGTATCAAAAATTAAAGGCGGAATTAATCAAGCGGCTGTCTGCGTCCAAGGAGCGGAAGGTAAAGCAGCTACTTGTCCACGCGGAGTTGGGTGACCGTAAGCCGTCCCAGTTTCTGCGCCACCTGCAAACTCTGGCCGGACCAGGTGTGCCAGACGGCTTCCTTCGTACCATATGGACAAGCAGACTACCTACAGGTACTCAAACTATAGTGGCGTCGCAGCCAAACGCTACGCTGGAAGAATTGTCAGAACTGGCAGATCGTGTATGGGAGATCATGCCTATTGGGACACGGGTGGAAAGCACCTCTCAAAACTCACCCATGGAGGAGATGGCTAAGCAAATTATGCAACTCTCGAAGCAAGTTGAGGTTTTAACAATGGAAGTCAACTCCAGGTCTCGCTCCCGCTCTAGATACGGTCGCGACAATAGACGCCGAGGAAATAGCAATTCTACTAGATCTCAGTCAAGTTACCGCAAACATCCTCAATGCTGGTACTATTTCAAATTTGGCTCGAAGTCTACGAGATGTGTAAAGCCTTGTGATTACCGACCGGAACAGGAAAACTTTCAAGGCAGTCGGTAATGGCGACGAACGATTGCCACACCTCAGGTCAGCTGTTCGTCGCAGACCGAAGATCGAAAGTGCAATACCTCGTCGATACTGGTAGCGATGTCTGTGTCTTTCCAAAATCCCTTCTTCACGAACGCCGACCTCAAACAAATTATCAGCTGTTTGCCGCAAATGGATCGCTCATAACTACATATGGCTACGTGCAGATTCATCTCAACCTTGGACTTCGACAAGACTACAGCTGGCAATTCATCGTAGCGGACGTGACAAAACCTATTATTGGCGTTGACTTTCTATGTTTCTACAATTTAGCAGTAGATTGCCGGAACAAACGTCTAATAGATAACACTACGACTTTAACTGCAATAGCCTCGTCGGTTCAAACCTCAGAAGCAATCTATTCGGTTAAAACACTCGGTGGTGACTCAAAATACCACGATATTCTCCGACGTTTTCCTGAGATTACTCGTCCATCTGGAGTACTGCAGAAGCCGCGCCATCAAACATTACATCATATCAGGACTACACCTGGACCACCTGTTCATTGTACTCCTCGTCGTTTGGCACCAGAAAAACTGAAAATAGCAAAACAGGAATTTGAGAGCATGATGAAATGTGGAACAGTTAGACCGTCTGAAAGTCCATGGTCATCACCACTCCACCTGGCGCCGAAAAAAGACAATAGCTGGCGGCCCTGTGGAGATTATCGAATGCTGAATGCCAGAACCATCCCGGACAGATACCCAATCAGACATATTCATGATTTTGCTCACAGCATATCTGGCTCTACCATATTCTCAACAATCGATTTAGTGAAGGCGTATAATCAAATTCCAGTATTTTCAGATGATATCCCAAAAACAGCTATTACTTTGAATTGTTATGTACTATGAATATGTTACTATGAATATGTTTGAATTTCCTTACATGACGTTTGGCTTAAGGAACGCGGCACAAACCTTCCAACGTTTCATGGATGAAGTTGGATTTTGTTTATGTATATTTGGACGATATTCTGATTTTTTCAAAAGATGAAATTACGCATCAATCACATCTCGAGCAAGTGTTTACCAAGCTAAAAGAATATGGTCTTGTCATAAATTGTGCCAAATGCGTCTTTGGAGTATCTGAAATCAAGTTTCTGGGATATCTCATTTCAGAAAATGGAACAAAACCTTTAGATTCGAAAGTAGAAGCTATACAAACATATCCAACACCAAAGACAGCAAAGGAGCTAAGACGTTTTTTGGGTGTTATTAACTTTTACCGAAGATTCATTCCAAATGCGGCGAAACATCAAGCCCCATTGAATGAATTGTTGACGGATAAAGTTAAAGGCTCGCAACCGATAAATTTAGCAGGAGATTCTTTACAGGCATTCGAGAATTGTAAAAAAAGCCTTTGTGAAGCGACACTTTTGGCTCATCCGGATTGCGATGCTAAACTAGCCTTAGTTACCGACGCCTCAGACACGGCATTAGGTGCAGTCGTTCAACAATATAAGAAAAAAATATGGCAGTCGCTGGCTTTCTTTTCCAAAAAGCTAAGTGATACACAAAGAAAGTACTCGCCTTATGATCGCGAACTCCTAGCAATTTACTGCGCGATAAAACACTTTAGGCATTTGTTAGAAGCCAGAATATTTACAATATTTACTGACCACAAGCCACTATGTTTTGCATTCAACACCAGGAAAGATAACTGCTCGCCACGTCAGTTTAGACACTTGGATTTTATTTCACAATTCTCCACAGATATAAAACATATATCAGGGAAAGATAACGTTGTTGCAGATACGCTCTCCAGAATTGAAGAACTGCAACAACCGGTTAGTTTAACCCTCCTTGCTGAACAGCAAAATGATGATCCCGAGTTAAAAGAGATTCTCGATTGCCCTCGGGAAGACACGTCGCTAAGAATTAAAAAGGTGAGAATACCTGGGACTGATATAGATGTGTACTGTGATGTCATCACAACGGTTCCTAGACCATATGTCACACCAGAGTTGCGGCGCCAAGTCTTTACCAGCCTACATTCGCTAAGCCACCCTGGAATCAACGCTTCTATGAGACTTGTTGCGGAGCGCTTCGTGTGGCCAAACATGAGAAAAGATTGTCGTGATTGGTCGAAAACTTGCATAGAATGCCAGAAATCTAAAATCACAAGGCATGTAAAAGCACCTTTGGGTGCCTATCAATTACCTAGAGTAAGATTCAAGCAAGTTCACATCGATTTAATAGGACCACTTCCACCATCACACGGATACAGATATTACTGCTGTTGACAGATTTACGAGATGGCCTGAGGCAATACCAGTACTGGATATGACCGCAGAAACGGTTGCTAGAGCATTACTCAGTGGCTGGATATCTCGATTCGGCAGCCCTGTTGAAATTGTAACAGATCGTGGTCGACAATTTGAATCAACCTTATTTAAACACCTTGCTGATATTGCTGGATTTGAACACAAAAGAACGACGGCTTACCATCCAGCCTGTAATGGATTAGTGGAGAGATTTCATAGACAATTAAAGGCTGCAATTGTGTGTCACGCTGACGCAAACTGGACCGAGTCTCTTCCACTAGTTTTGTTGGGAATCCGCAGTGCCTTCAAGGAAGATCTACAAACGTCGTCGGCAGAAATTGTATACGGTGAACCTCTAAGACTTCCTGGAGAGTTTTTCAGTCCTAACTCCGAGAACGCTTCAACAGATGTGACGGACTTTGCAGTGCGTTTGAGAAAATTTACAAAAGATCTCCAACCAGTTCCAACATCACAGCATGGCAAGTAGACTATATTTGTATTTAAAGATTTAGCATCTGCCAGGCATGTGTTCCTTCGTGAAGATGCATTAAGGGGTGCTTTACAAGCTGCTTACACAGGACCGCATGAGGTGTTGCAACGAGGCGATAAGATTTTTAAGATCAGAAAGAATAATAAAATAATTAATGTCTCTATTGATCGTCTCAAGCCGGCCTATCTATTCGAAGAGAAAGAGAATACTCCAAGCTCTCTCCGATCTGAAGATAAGCAGACTAAAAGTGGGCGGCACATACGCTTTCCCGATTATTATCGCCCGTAACCTGGTCTCTGGAGGGGAGTGATGTAGCGCCTCCTTGTTTGATCGACCGCAAGGTTTGACAAATGTAATAAAAAATAAAAAAATGGATTGTCCTGGCTGTCACATCAAGAAAATTACTTTTGACAATACAGAAATAAAATAATTTTTGTGAATTACAATAAAAGTTAATTCAAAGAACTTTCAGCCTTTATTTTCTTCAATCAAGCAGCGCTTCACTTATTGACGTGTAAAAGTGGCTGTAAAGGTCTAATTACTGAATAAACATTTGAATCTTTGAATCTTTACCCCCTGACATTATCATGGCCCATATTTGCCAGTTATATTTTTACATAATGTATTGAATGTATAAATAAATAAAGATAAAATTTATAAATAAAAATATATATAGTTAGCAATTTAATACAATTCTATACAGGTATATATACAGTATATTTCGAGTAAACTACATATAATATATCCCAAAATTTTATAAACCTATGTACATATATACCATAAAGATTTCGAAATGCTCGGCAAGGCTACCAGCACGCACCAGTTGCCATGCCGAACATCTTGAAAAGCGCCTTCGAACCCGCCGCCTGCATGAGCGCCTACATGGATGACTTGCTAAAAACAGAAAACATGCCGCATGGATTTTTGAAGTCACGTCCCACTGCGGGGCAGACCGTGCCCCGGGCTCCGTCCGACAGTGGAAAACGCTACTCCCGGCATCGGAAAACGCCCGCCCCGCCGCGGAAACGGAGCAGTGACGACAATTGCGGCAACTCGCCGCAGTCCCTGCGTTGTACTCAGCACACTCCGTCTTCATGTGTGGACCTCCGCAGTGGCTGCAGACGTCCTCCCCCTCCGTGCAGTACCGTCTGCTGTGGCCGTAGCCCAAGCAGCGAGAGCACTGCACGAGTGGGGACTGGTCCGCAACCCTTACGTGCTGGAGGTCCACACGGAGGGTTCCGGCGTCCAGCGCTCTCCTCCAAATAGCCGGAGATGCGCTGAGCACAACGTTGCTCTTGTGCGGATTCCTCGCCTTTCTTCTGTACTTTACCTGGAGGCGGTCATCCCCACTGCCGAGGCCGTGAAGAACCTCTGGGTTCTGTTTCCTCACTGCTCCGATGACGTCACCGTCACCATAATGGACGTTGACGCCCCAGAGAATGAGGAGCGGATCTCGATTCTTCACCTCCCCGACAGTGAGGCTGCCCGCCTCCAGTCTCTCTCTCAACTTAGTTCTCTCGCCCTCGGACGAGCAACTCAATATAACCTTTTGGTCCTTTGCCTTACGCACACGCTCGCCTCGGACCCACCCCTCCTTGGCATCCACCACTTCGCAGACCTTATTGAGGACCTACTCCCCCGTGTCGCACGAATCCTTGGATGTGACGATAAGGGACAGCAGGGCCCCCCGCTCGGTGGGAGAAACCGGGAAGTAAAAACCGACCTGGCTATCCACTCCCGACGTACCGGACGCAAGAGGCGGGCGTATGACCTGCAACTGCTGGCTCCATTGGCTTTTCCAATGGGCCAGTCGGGCGATGGAAACTGGGTTCCGTCGCTCGACAAATACGGTCCTCCGGGTTGAAATGCGTGTTTGTGTCAACACGCGCTTTTACCCTAGCGGTTATGTTTCTTCTGTAGTTTATGGGACTGCTTCGTTTCCTTACGTAAAAAAAGGTTAGGTTAGCTGTGGGGCTTTTTAGAACACCCATGCCAAGACTACTCAGGATTTTGGCCTCCTTCCTCGAGGATGAGCTGCTGCGTACTCCACGGTCATACGCGTAATACGTACTATCGAAATCCCCGTTGCCGGCCAGGCAAGCAATGGCGCTTTTCGCTGACGACACGACGCTTTTTGCAGTTAGTTTGAACTCAAATTATGCCGCTTATAATATCCTGACAGCCCTAGGCGCCCTGCCTGATAGGCTCTTCAAATGGAGGTTCTTAGTAAACTTCAAGAAAAAGCAGACATTGATTTATGAGAACATCAACCGCCCGCCACTCTTGAAGCTCTTCGGGGAGGTGTGCCAAGGCACTCGCACGTAAAACACCTGGGAGTACCTAAAATTCGGCAGATGCCTCAGCTTGAAAGCCCACATTGGTAGAATAGTGACAGCTAAGATGGCCCGGGGGGCCCACCCAGTACCAGGAGCTCTACCCAGTACTTTTCTCTCGCTTCCCGCTAGGGACTAAGTCGAAGAAAACCTATGTTTTAGGGGCCAGTGGAGCTTCGCGTTACTTGAGGGACGCTGTCATCTGTTGAAACTTAAAGTAGGAACGCTTATTTCTCGAATTTCATCTCTCGCCTAGCAAAGGACATATACGACAAGGCTTACCGTTGCACTGCCACATTAGGATGGCGAGGGAGGGGATACTTAAGTTAAGTAGTATAGACGAATGCGTAACCCCAGCAAAATGTTGCGCCTCAGAGAAATGAGAGTATTACAGATACTTGGTTCATAGTAAGCCTCAATATGTTCAAATCACAGACCACATAACCCAAAGACCACGCTTTCATGGACTTTACTACTAAAACGAAATCGCCAAAAGTTGGCGGGGTGCTGGGCAAGGTCCGATAGTTTTTATTGGCTCGCTCAAGGTCACGCCTAGATTGACGATAGCAGGTACATGTCACCGGTAACTCCATAGTGATGGTGACTTTGTCTTGATATCGATAAACACCGTTGAGTTTACGATAAAATGGAAAAATAAAAATAAATGTTTATTTCTGTTATATAGTAACATCAGCAAAAAATTAAGGTCGATGCACAAACACTAATTCTTGGTATAATTAAAAAACACGTGTAATAAAGTAATCGCAATCGTCTAAACACGGTTTTATTTTACATTAAATAATGTTATATGTTTGTCGTTGCTTTGAAACCTATGTCCAGCAGTGGACTTCTATAGCTGATGTCATGATGATGATATATATATATGCATACAAACATACATGACATACATAAACCGTGTATTCAATACACTTCTTTAATAGGGAGCAGCAAGGTTGCAGGAAAATAATGGATGCAGGCCGCTTCCAATTGGCTGTCTTGAAAATCCTTTGGAACTTATGTCCAGCAGTGGACTTCCTATGGCTGATGTGATGATGATGATATATACTATGCATAAAAATATACAAAACTACATACATAAACCCAGTAATCATTACACTTATTTAATAGGGGCAGTTATGTACAAACCAGATAATTGTAAATATCAAGCAGTCTGAAATACATATATACTTTTTGTTTATCTATATAATAAAATAAATTTTATAATAAAGTAGTTAAAATGTTGTCGATAATTAATTCCTTATATTTACGTTGTGTCTCGTCACTATCAAATAGACAGAGCGAGACAACCTTATGCTAATCACATGAAGAGAGAAAGAGACTTTAAAAAAAGACATCAACGGGTACCCTTTTAAAAATAAGGGAACATGTTTTTCTGAAAATTATATTTCCAAAATTTTATCACAGTTTTTCTATGTTATTATTACTTCCCTGTGAAATGTAATGCCGTCTTTCATGAGACTGGAACTTGCACTTGAAATTCAACACAGACTCATAGTACAATAGGGCATTTTAAATACTGAATTTAATTTTTCTTTAAGAGCACACACGTTGTTTACGCATCGAATGTTAGTCGCAGAATAAAGAGCAAAAAGGGGGCGGGGCCGCTCATAGGTTATGATATAACCTAGGCATGGCGAGCGCCGGGCCTCGTCAAAGCGTAGTCTTGTAGGTTGAGTAGTCTATGGTTCAAATATAGCAAAATTCGTTCATGTTGGATTTTCGAAGTTATTCGAGAAAAACTGATTTTGCTGGAGTAACGTTACCCCGGCAAGATGTTTTTCAAAAAAAAATGTTTAGCCTAGAATCAAGTATATGAAAAGACAGCTCTTAATGGGTTGTAAATGTATACCGGATAGCAAAATTTGTTCATCTTATATTTTTTGAGATATTCAAGATTTTGTTGGGGTAACGTTTTGCAATTTTCCATATCTCGAAAACTGTTAGTAGCAGAATTTTGAAAAAATACTGTATATGAACCAAGTATCTGTAATACTCTCATTTCTCTAAGGCGCAACATTTTGCTGGGGTTACGCATTCGTATAGACTGTGGCAGCGCTCTGCTGAAGAGAGCTACAATAGAGCTTTGGGACCTCCCGCCGAAAGACGGAGGGTGCATGAAGTACAAGTTAAGTCACTGCCTATTGCATAAGCATTTAGTTTTTGAGAGACCCACGGCGTTATAGTTTACAATGTAAAAATTCTGATTCTATTGACGACCTCCGTGGCGTAGTGGTCACCATGCTAGTCCGCCACCCAGAGGTCCCGGGTTCGATCCCCGGTCAGGGCAAGTTGGAAAATGGTCTTTCAAATTGCCCTGGGTCTTGTATGTTTATTTATATATGTATATGTTATAAAATATAGTATCGTTGAGTTAGTATCCCATAACACAAGTCTCGAACTTACTTTGGGGCTAGCTCAATCAGTGTTATTTGTCCCTATATATTTATTTATTTATTATTTGTGATTGACTTAGACCACACAAAGACATAATTGTGTAATCGTATTAAGGGGTTTCATAGTAAACAAAGATCCCTAATAGTTTCGCCATGTCTGTCTGTCCGCAGTTTTACTTAGACACTATTACTACTAGAAAACTGTAATTTGCCATGGGTATGTATATAATTAGCCTTGAATAAAAAAAAAATTGGGTTGCTCCCACGCACGTTAAGTAAAAATGTTTTTTTTTTCTTAACGGAGACCAGGTCCGTAAGACCCAAAGACTACGCTTAGCGTGGTCATTAAGAAGAAAAAGGGAATCCAATTAGTCATGGTTTGCTAGCTGCATCACCTAGCTATTAACATGATTCAAATCTCGCCCATTCCCTAGACCAGCTTTTACAATCTGTGTGGGAAGAGAAGCAGCTGTACATTCAATTTTTAAACTAAATAATGAAATTAATTAATTAATTTTAACTTTAAATCGGAATTCGCAACTTCGGAACCCTTCACTGCGCGTGGCCCGACATACACTTGGCCGGTTTTATTGAAAATACCAAAATGACGGTACTCCTAAACTAAAGTTCACGCTGACGAAGTCGCGGGCAACAGCTTGTCTAATAATAAGTATACAATAGACGTGTATGTATTTTAATGTTAAGGCGGCCCTTCCCGGCCGCTCTGTCGTCAACGCGAGCATAGTTTGAAAAGCTTGTTGTTTCATCCAGGGCAATGCTAGAAAAAGAGGCAAACCTAAAAAATAGAGATAGCGCCTAAGGGCACTGTTTGCATTCTATTAAATGAAATTAATATTATTATTAACTATCCGTTAAACGAATATGAACTATTCATAGGGTGCAGAAATTTCATAAAACTTGTTCCAGGAAATACGTGTTTTTCAGTAAGCTTTACAAGTGTGTGAAATAAATGTTTCGTTATTTAAAATTTTCATTACATTTACGAGGTTTCTAAAGAATTTTTTTTCTTTTACAATTTATGAGTACTTTATGAACGGTCAAAGTTTGGGTAAAATTTGTGCAAAAAAGCAGATTTTTGGAGACATATACTGAGTTTGTTTTTCCAAATTTTAATTTTTATTTCGATAGAAACCTAGAAATAGTGCACAAGATATCTGTTAGTTCAAAAGTTTTCAAGAAAGATCAGTTACAACGTCATAATGACGTACGAGCGTTTGTATGAAAAGTAAGATGGGAAGGCCGCTCTTAACAACAACGACCACAGATTGTAAAACCGGCTCACATGGCGAAGCCGGGCTATTGCGATTGTCTTAGTGATTGTTGTAGTAGTATTGCCTACCATACAACCTTCAAAGTGGTTTTGTTTTTATTATATTTCATTTAAGTATACTTACTTCTTATCAAAATAATTATTCTTAACAATATATCGAACACATTGTAAAATCACATTTCTTTCATGTTGCACTTCTCTATGTAGTAACTTGTGGAGTAGTGTTGATGGTACTTTAGGTTTTGGCCTAATAAATGAGTGTCTGGCATTTTCTGTTACATTTTTTTTAAACTTATTTACAAGTTTCGTGGCTGTGTTACTGGTTGAAGCAGATTCAAAAGCTATCTTAACATCAGGAGCCTTAACTACTTTTAACTCTTCAGGACCACTATCATCATCACTTTTATTTTCGTCTACATCTTTTGGTGCATTACTTTCTCTCTCTAGATTAATTGTTTCTTTGACAGCTTCAATAGTATTTGTTTTAAATTTGAATTCTTTACTGTTATTTTCTATTGAAACTTCTATATTCTGACTGCTTTTATTGATTATATTTGGAACTTTTTTTGTATCACCATTTTCCTCATCAGTTGAGCCATAATCACACATCAGAGATGATAAAGCACCACATACTTTTGGTTCGTGGATAGGTTTTACTTCATCAATGCTATTAAGTAATTCACAGTCATCATATTCTATGACAAAATTGCATTCAAGTTGTTCAGTGTCTTCATTATTGTCACTGTCCATGTCTATATTTTGGATACCAGTAAATGGTCCTAACTTGTTGGTTTTATCTAATGGTGCAACAGTGTACACTTTGTTTTGTTGAACCTCCTTTTTATATTTCTTGATTTGAGGTCTTTTTTCAAAATTTTGTCTTGTTGGTTGCTGATTATTACCATTATGACAAAAAATTTTCCTTTTGATACCAGGCCCTGAAAAAAAATCAAATAATAGCAAAATAAATAACCAAAGGTAATATTAAAAACATTGTTGAGACATTGGTGACTTATTTAATCAAAGCACCTACATAATTAAGATTTAAGTATTAAAATAATGTGCAGTAAAATCAACCTTGTGCACTCTTTCTCTGGAACCTATCTTGCTGCAACCCCATCTTTTCACCTCTTTCAATTTTTTCTTTTATCTCTGCTGATTTCTTCTCTATGTTCTCTTTGGTTGGATATTTCTTCTTTCTCTCTTCTAACCATTTCTTAATTTCTTCAGGATTGTCTAGTTTAGCCATTCTTTTGTAAAGGCCTGAAGAGTGCTGCATCTGAATATGTTTTGTAATGACTTTTGGGTGTGCAACGAATTGACAACCATCAATATTACATTTCTGAAAAAAAAAACTTAGTTAACTTTATAAATAGTAAGACTATAATAGAGGGTTTCTTGAGTGGATGGCAGCGGATTGCTTGGGTTAGAGATAGATGGAGAAGAGAAGGGTAGGCCTTTGCCCAGCAGTGGGCCACAACATCTGGCTATTAAAAAAGGCTTATTTATTTTTATAGTGATAATATTCTAAAAATACTAGGAATCTTAATATCTACATGGCAACTTATGAAAAATCACCAGGCTAGGATCAATTATTAGCAGCACCCAAAGTTTTGCTGATATCCATGGGTTATCGTAAAGCACTCTTTGAAAGAAACTGCTCTTTTTGCTATGGAAGGTAAATAAATAGCAAAATAAGCCTTGAGCACTAACAAAAAGCATATAAAAACTAGGAGAAGAAAATGAATTTGAACAAAAAGAGAATATTTCAGTTGCTTCACTTTATGACAAAACAGGTGGAAATTTTATTTTCCAACAACACATACACATAACTTTGAAATCTACCTTTAGGTCCCATTGCTCTGGCCTCTGTCTACCCACTTTATGAATAAAGACAAGATTAATTGGTATAGGTACTAGATATATGTATGTAAAAATAACCAACCAGTGAGGGTCGGTCTCGCACATGAAGTGTTTTTACAAAGGGAGATAATTTTGTGTTTGTCTTATCTATCATATGTTAAGCGTAATAATACGAAAACAAAAAAGTGGAGAACCGAGAGTCAGAATTTTAACAAGGTGAAAATTTTTTACCAACATGATATCGTGATTGGTTATTGCTTTCACAAAATTTCACAATTTATTAACTGTCATATAGGATTTCAAAGAGTAGCCAAACTTTTATACCTATTATTATAAGTAGCGATGCATCCGATACCGATACCGATACCGATATATCGGCGATACTTAGGGTTAGCCGATATATCGGTATCGACGATATTTGTATGACCGATTCAACGATACTTGTTTTTTTAAATCGCCTTTCTCCGCAAAACTTAAGATTACTTTGTTTTTTAAATAAAAATGTTATTAATGTTAATTACTAAAATTTATAATAATTATCTAATATCGACTTATGTAACTACTTTTCATATTAATAAAAAAATAATCTGATTGGTGATTTATTTATTTTATCTTCATGTTTGACTTAATTAACGTATCGGTATCGGTATCGGTATCGCCGATATTTGTATAAGAGTATCGGTATCGGTATCGTATCGGCGAAAAGGCGTATCGATGCAACCCTAATTATAAGCGTAATAAACTTTCCACATGAGGAACCATTTTGAACGGAGATATACAAAATACAATGTTTTGATATAATAAATTGTTTCCTCAATTTGTTTGGCATTAGCTTATATTTTGGCATAAAGAGACTTTTTCTGTAGTGCCATTAGTTTATACGATATAAGTGGACCCTCAATCTTCTTGTGTGGACTAAGGGTCTAAATTTGAAGACCATAACTTGTTTATTTGATTTTTACAAAATCTGGTTCCAAGTTTCACAATTCTTTGGAAATGTTCACTAGATCCTGAGCATATTTTCAAAGAGTGCACACGCACATTTTTGACGATTATCAATAAAATCATCTGTGAAAATCATAACTATCTAGCTATCATGGTTCAGAAAACCGGACAAATGGACAGACAGCACTTACAACGGGTACGGAACTTAAAAATGATAAAAATCTGTATGTGACCGTGCAACATCAACCAAAGTGTTCATTGAATTTGAATGATAACAAAACCTATATAAATAAATATTTAGAAATAAAAGTAGCCATATATAGTATATTACGAACCTGATGTTGTTGTTTATGTCTTTCTAGTTGGTCAAATGTGTTGAAACCTCGGTCACATGTCTCACACCAATAATGCTTAGAGTTTTCAATGTTTTGTTGACTTCTTGAATAGGCATTTGTAGTGTGATTGGCAGCTCTAGTGTGAGGCGGATGCCATTGGAAATTAGGGTGACTATTTTCTTGGTATTTAAAGTATTTTCCACGTCCATCAAAATGGTGTCCATTAGAGACTGGCACAGGATATGACATTATAATTAGCTTATTGAAGCTGAGTAAATATAAATTTTTATAACGTTTTGTACTTAGTTTTATTTTAATAACAAAAAAATATTATATCACCTCCTTGAACTAATATGACACGATTCATACGACAAAATTTACGATAGATGGTTATTTTCATAATTCTATCTACCTATACCATGAATGATAGGTATTGCCTTAGTTGCCATGTTACAAGTTACAACCCATCTGGCTATTTTACCAGAAATGACATTGACAGTGAAATAACAAAGACTAAAAATGACAATAAGTTTTTTTTAGGAGGGAAGTCAGAGGGGTACCAGTTGGTTTGTTGTATAATTATGGTATTATATTTCAATGGGCGCCGGCACGGCCCTGTCACGGTAGCACGCAAACTGTCACCGCTCGGTCACGAATATAATAGGCGAGCAGTTCTCAAAATTTTTGCACCCTACATATTTTTTTTTGTGTTTTTTCAAAAGCGTGTTTTTACTGGATTTTATTGGAAAATTAGGTGTAGGTATTATTCATCTTGTGTTATTTATGCTTCGGCGGGACCTGCGCCTATCGTCACGAAGCTTCGTGCTATTACACGATACACGCAAATGTGACGGCCGTTATCGGGTATCGTCCCGAATATTCGGACTTCGTGTAGTTATCGCGCGGGTGGCGATATATCAAAGGATTTATGCACGCTAATAATCCGCTCTACTTGGTCGCACTTGCGTTGTTCGTTCATTTTGACGTTTGTTTTCAACTTGTTCGGACGGTGCTGTGCGACGGTGCCACGGTTATTAATGCGTAAAAATGGAGCGGAACGATAAAATAGTGTTAAGCTTTTTCTTTCTAGGTTTCTTTTTCGGTTTCAATAAATGGTTACTATTTGTGGTCAATTTTGTTACTACATTTATTTAATCAAAATTAATTACAAAAATAGTAATTTTACTTCAAATATTAACATTATTGCAATTAAAGGACAATAAAGTTATGTATAAACCGAATCTCACTTGATTAAAAAGTATTAATTTCAAAATTCAATAGGTTGAAAATCAATATTGTTACTTAGGTAAAAAAATTAAGCCTTTTTTTACATTTCACCTAAAAATTTTATGTACTAGGCTAAAAATTTCATGGTCATTGTCAAAACTTATAATTTTCTGTAAAACATGTGATGTGTTATTAATGTAATCTACAAACAACAATTTTAGACAAGAAAAAGCCTATAGATATTTGTGGACAGCAACAAAATTGAGTTCGATTGTAACCAATGAAAAAGTAAGGACTCTTTTATACTGGTACTTAAGTTTTGTACATTTTTGTTTATCTATCTGAATCTAGAAATTGCTTCTACAATACAATCTATACTTCGAAACAATATTATAAATGTGAAAGTAACTCTGTCTGCCTTCCGTCTGTCTATTATCTCTTCATGCTCCAACCACTGAACCGATTTAGATGAAATTTGATATGAATATAGTTTGAGACCCGGGGAAGGGGAGATCATAGTTATTATCTCAAAAATAATTCATTGAGGGAATGAAAAGGTGAGTAAAGCGTTGTATGAAAACTCCTATTTTGCCATACAAGAGTAGATTTTATTACAAAAAAATATCTTGATTCTTAGTATGATCTGGTTTTTAGATGGTTTCACTTTGAACTCTGAAGGATAAAAAATATATAAAGAGTCATTATCAGCACTCTGGTGCTTATAAAATTAACGATAATTTAGTATGGAGCCTAAAATAATTTGACCATGATAGCGATAAATTTCATATGATTAACACAAACGTTTAAACGTAAACGTTTCCTAACAACTCAATTTTGTTACCAATCAACTTATACGTTACCGTAAAATTAGTATCAAAATTGACGTCACAAAATTGAGAGGATTAGCGATACCCAAAGCTTTAACGAGTAACAAATTTGAGCACAAATTTGTACCACATGCTAACCCAACGCTTGCTTTGATTTTATACTGATGTTTGTCGAGCAATTTTAATTTATTTTGGCTATGTATTGGAATGAGAATATAGCCTTCTTTAAAATTCACTTCCGTCAAAATATAGTTTTTTTCATTGGGAAATAACATGGTAACAAAATTGAGACACAAAATTTAGAATTTTCTAGGACAACTTTAAAAATTGTTTCTAATATATAAATAATTAAAAGAATTAAATAATTGAAAGATTAATAATTGCTTGTAAAGGGGCAAACATTCAACACAATACTAATCAAAACACAACTGTTTAAAGAAATAATAATTAAAAAATATACAGTAGTTAAAAATGAGTTTTCATATTGAATAATTGGGGTCGGACATCAAAAAACCTATATATATATATGTATTATATATATATATGTATTATATATATAAATATACATATATTTGTATTTTGTAAGTCAAATTCTTTTCTGTTGGGTCCTTAAAATCAAGAATAAAGAAGTTTTGATAGTGTTTAAATATTACGTTGGTATTTGCTCAATGTTATAATTTTTTCAATGCCTTGGTGCTCATTGAACATAATGTTAATTAAAAGATTGTCAGTAGCAGTAATCCAAAGATTGAAATACATATTTACATAATCTTAAAATTATTCATCAATTAAATTTAAAATTTAAATTAAATATAAATAAATAAAAAAATTTAAAATATTATAACGTTTACTACAACTATTTGCTCTGGGAAAATGTTCTAAAGAGCATCTTTTGACAATTCTTTGTATTATTTAAGATTAGGTAGGTATTCTCAAAAATTAAAAAAATAAAAGACATCTTTAGATACTTATTTTATTTAATGAATACGTATACAAGCTTTTGCCCGCGGTTGCACCGGCGTGAAATTAAATTTCCTGTAGAAAACATGCAAATTTTCGGGATAAAATATTTTATTCTATCTTATGACCTTCTTCGTATCCCTGACATCTGTATGCAAAATTTCATGACATTTAGTTCAGTAGTTAAGGCGAGATAAACAAACAAACTCACTTTCACTTTTTAAAACGAAAGTACCAGTATGTGTAATAGAGTCCTTACTGTCCCAAAATATCAAATAGACTTTTTTTTTCTAAAATTGTTATTTTCTAGATTACATAAAAAGCTTTCTACATAGTAGTACTTAATGAGCAGTTTGGACGGAATTTGGCCGGCTGATCAAACCCGTGCCATGTGGCTATGTTTACAATTCCATAATCGAAATAATTTTTACACAATTTTTTTTATATTTTCTATAGAGAAAACAAAAAGCTAAAAATTAAAATCAGTGAACATTCATTTCGTATGGAGCCTCAATAAGTTGACGATTATGAAGATGAATTTCACATTAAACACAAACAAAAATTAATGTGAACGTTTCCTAACAGTTCAATTTTGTTACTCATCAAGTCAACATATACGTTACCGTTCAAAAGTAACAGATTTGATAGTTACAAAATTGAGAGATTAGACGATTCCCGAAGCGTTAAAAATTCCTCAATTTAGCCATATCATAACCCACAAAATTATTGATTAAATAGCGTAGCGTAAGGAGTTTTGATTACAAAAATTAACATATACATTAGATATAATACTTACCAGTTAAACTAGGCACAAATTTGAGCACAAACTAATATCAAAACCTAACCCACGCGCTTGCTTTGATATTACCAATGTAATTTTTGATAATAATATTATCATTACGTCTGACAAGATATTTTTAATACAGTTATTTTGGCTATGAAACTACAATATTTTCTTCTTTAATATTATACTCACGTCAAAATATAGTTTTTAAATAGGGAAATATCACGATAACAAAATTGATACGCAAAAATAAGATTATTCTGGGACAGTTTTAAAAATTGATTTTGAGATATAAATAGTTGAAAAAATGGTTATTTCATGGGACAATTAATTAATTCAATTTGTAATATTTAAAATATAACTGTTAAACCAAATAAATAAATGACTAAATATACATTGATTAAAAATGAGTTTTCAAATTATACAACTGGGGTGGGACATCAAAAAACTCATACATTGAAATTATCCTATTTTAAGAAAAAAATATTTAATTATAATTAAATATCTTTTACCATTAGAATGTGACAAAATAATTATTTTGTCACATTGTAATGGTACTTATTATCAATTAAACTACGTAATATGCCAATAGAAACGTTTTGGTAAATAATTGCACCAGATTATTTGTCTTAAATTAATTTTGAATGTGAAGGACACCTATTTTCAGTCAAGTACAATTTTTTTGAGAACTGCTCAGGCGTGTGCGCGGGCTGTGGCCTACGGCGCGCGCGACGGCTTGTTGCGAGTGTTGGGTTGGGATGGGATCATGGGATGGAGATCGGTCGCGGAGGTGGAGAAGTGTCGGTGTTACGTTGCCGCTCTCCCTATCCTCCGCGACCGAGCGGTGCCGCACCGCGTTTGCGGCGAGAGGCAAGCGGCGGAGCCTACCATCTTCTCCGCCGCTGGGAGCCGGTTTATCTGGCTCCCATGAGTCCACAGGCGGTGGACTGCGTGGGAGTCTGCCGCCTCTCAATTGGCCCGAGGCGCGTCCGTGAGTTCCGGACGCGCCGACTTGGTGAGTGGGGGGGGGGGCGCTGTGACGTCCCCGCGGAGGGGCCGCTTTGGCGGCCAGCCGCGCCGGGGTTCGCGGTTGTATTTCCGTTCCCGTGTTCCCGGCAAAAGCGGTTGTGATGGAACTCCGGAGGTTTTTTAGTGGGTAGGCACGTCAGTCGGGCGTGGAGTCCCACATAACCCGACAGCCTACCCCGCAGGCTGACGGGTATCCGTAACAGGGATCTTTCCTCCGTAAAAAAAAAGGGATGGGTTCATGGGATAAAGTTGTCAACTTTACTTTTGGTAGGTACGTTCTGTCTGGCAAGGCTGGCCGAACAATCGATCGATAGTTTAGTAGCAGCAACACAACTAATCACGGTTACCAACTTAGGGGTATTCCCCTCAGATTTAGGGGGTAAATAAGTGAGATGGGATTTTTATAGGGGTCTGTAATTTTTAGGGGTATTTTCAGGGATTTTTTGACTCTCTAATATTTATAAATTGATAATCGATAATTAAGTGTCAAACGTGCATTCTCTGTCTATAATGTAGTTAAAAATAAGTTGCGGAATAGACTATCTATTAAAATGTTGCAAAACATCATGATCGTTTAATTTACATTAAATCGAAATGGTGGATCTTGTACAACATTTAATTCATCCAATAAAATGTTAAATTTATTTAATGTCAACATGTATGATTTCAAAAAGTCTGAATCTTCAGATCAAGACGAAATATTTAATGTATTTAATAACTTATAATAAAAAGACATTTGACATATATTACAGCATATTATTTTTAAATCATTATGAATTAATTTTAGGGGGACAACTAATAATTAAGGCTATTTTAGGGGTTTTTGACACAAACTTTAGGGATAAATATTTTTGAGAGTTGGCACCACTGCAACTAATTGTGACATTGACAGATAAACAAATATAAATACAAACAATTGAAACAATAGTATTTACCTACCTAAAAAAAATAATTAGGTGCATAACACTTAAAATGAATAATTCTGCTGCAAAGGTAATGTGTAATTTTAATACGTTTAAATTGAATATTAATGATAAAATACAATACAATTCGTCGGAAATATCTGCGAACCTCGCTTGTATGGAACCGTCTTCCAGCGAGGTTCACAGATATTTGCGACAAGTTGTACAGAACCTTTCAAATCGGTGTACCTAATGCTTATATGAACAAAGTCGCGATATGACTAGGCATAAAAACTACAACCTTCTTTGGTCCCTAGCGTTATCAATCTATCACTCAGTAGGTATTATTTTTTAAACTAAATTGATGTTCCCGACAGATATATCTTTACAGTAAAGTTCCGTCTGTTATACTGAACTCAGACTTTAAAAATATCGATGTACGGAACTTCGAAAGTGTCTGTTTGGAACTTCGAAATTTGCTTTGAAGAAACTTTCGAAGTTCCATCTATTTTCATTTTATAAGTCGGAGTTTATGGCAGTCTAAAGTTCTAAGTAAGTTGATTTTTATAGATTTTCCCTGCTGTGTAGTAGGTTTTCTTTGGAAAGGTTTACACAGTAGGGCAGGACACTTGGCTTGAAGATATTTGATGGACTAGAGTAGTAACGGAGTGGGGGCCAAGTCAAGGTAACAGATCAGTAGGGAAACCATCAGCCTGTTGGTTAAATGACATTGTGAGGTGTGAGGACTGGCAACGATTGGATCACACTAGCACAGGAACATAGAAAAAGGGAGGCCAGTAAGTTCATATGGGTGGGCTGAGAATGATGTCATAACACATTTCATACATGAGTGGTGGTGCTAGGGCAAGCCAATACTTTAATATTTAAATTCCCTTTTCTCATGTTTATTTTACAGGTGGGTGAAATATTTACAGAGGCTGGTGCAGCATTCAATAAACTGGCAGAAATGACAATGATGCTGCATCCCACAGCAGAGTCAGTATCAAGGTAATACTAAAAAGTTCTTAAACATTACCTACCACATTGACTAAGCTCAATTTTTAAAGTAGGAAATATTGACGCTTGTAGGCAGGGTACGATCAGTATTAAAACTTCACATATTTCTTTAATTTTGTATATGTTCGATTATTTCATCTTATTTCATACATACACTCACAAAAAATATCATATCCTTTCTATAGAAAATACAAACATTATCAATTAATAAACATTATTTTATATATGTTATTCAAAACCATATTACTTTTGAACTGATAAACTATGAAAACAAAATCATCAATGTACTTTAATTTCGATATTCAAAATTACTTTCTTTTCTTAACCTCTTGTGTGTTGTAAAAACCAGACACAATAGTAAAACAATTGATTTATACCGGAATCCGGTATAGCCACACACAAAAGGTTAACTGATCAAAGACTAAAATCAGCCAGTAAAATTCAGCACTACAACATTGGCCACTTCAGTTTAACACTTATAGTGAACTTTAACAAATCACAAGTTTTTATTACATACCTTAAAATTATTTATTTATACAAGTGTAAAATCCTCTTTGTACAATAATGTCTAATATTTACTTCTTGAAAGAAAACATTTAAATATATTTACATTACTAAGTTTTTAATTTGTCACAATTTCAGTACCCAAGGAAAAACGCCAGTAAAGAGAAAGGCTGCTGAAGAACGTGCAGCACCTGCTGCCACCACTCCCACTGTGCCTCCACAATCTCAACATACTTTACATACTCCACCTATATCTCAACAGGTCACATGCTTATTTTTTCAAATACCTATCTTAATTATTTGCTAATTTATTTGATCAATGCTTTTGTATTTTGAATAGAAAATATAAAAAGTTAAAAGAAAAACCATATTAATTCTGGTACCCAACCCGATCATCTTCAGTATAAAGAAGATTAGATAAGTAGATGCATGGATTTGGATTTCAAATGATTGTTATATGTGAGAGGCTACTTAAATCCATTTAAAGATAGAAGTGCAAATAGAGTTTGAAATGCCTGTATAAACTATTGTTATTTTAAATTAATAATAACTACCATCTACATAAATATCAATATCATAAAAAAGAATACATCAATAAATAAATTATTTAGGGACAAATTACACTGATTAATCACATTGACTAGTATTTTATCCTTGTGATAATGCACATTGTTTACTTTATTATGACTGGTTTAAAAAATTATTATATAATTAAGGTACAAGTAAATTTTCTTTATTACAGGTAACTCTTAACATGCTAAATGCCCAGGAGTCAGAAATGGATGTGGAAGGGCTGGGCAATGGAGTGAAATTAGAATTTGAATCCAGTACTGAGGAGGTACCTACATAGTCAGAGAATAGCACCAGTGAGGTGCTGGCTGTGAGTGATGAAATATGTAATATATTATGCGCTTAAGTCATTTCTTACAATAAAACTTCAACAGAGTAAGCAAGATTGTGTCTGTTTTTTTTTAATATTTATTTATGTAGACTATTTTTTTTTTCCGAGTAGTAAGTATAGATAGTAAATAGTTTAAGTTTTATTTTCTATAGTAGACATCTTGAAAAGTACAAGTTTGAAATTATTACTTATTTTCTAAACTAACTTTATGAAAGCTCTGGATTTTCCTATTCCATTTCGAATTAGGAGATTCATATATTTTTTTAAAAGCATCATTAGCTGTTAATGTTTGTTCAATTATCATGTCTACATCACTTCTAATTTTTAAACTTTCATAGAGAGGGAAAGAGCTTCCAGATTTCTTCATTCTCCTTTGTGCATTTCTGTAGCAGTTCCAAGGCTGCGGTTCAATTATTATTGTCCTCGAAACAGATTTTAAATAGTTTAAAAACTTAATTAAACCATTATCACCATTATTTATGTGAATCCACATTGTTACTGAAAAACAAAATACTATGTCAAATTCATTTCGCTCAAAATTGTTCATATAATTTTCCATTGTTTTATGACCGCTGTCTTCCATTATATTTGTTGTTTGAAAAGTTATATTGCTATTGTGGCTAGCTTCCTGTGCTCTCTCAATTAATGTTGAATCAATATCCACTGCTAACATACTAATATTATTGTTTAGGTATGTATTTTTTAGATATAAATATAACTCTTTTGTGAGTTCCCCAGAGTTACATCCTATGTCCAAACAGATGATATCTTGGCGTTGTTTGGGAAGCGGAAACATCTTGAGATTAAGATTGTTCATTCTTTGCTCAGCGCTATGAAATGAGTAATAGTTGATGAAGTTTCCAAATTTCGTTGCTCCGGGGTCATTGCCAATGAAATGGAGTTCTTCAGTTTTCATTTTTACTGAGAATGGTCAAATGAAAATCTGTTTTGTGCTGTAATAATTGTACACTGCAGTGGGTGCAGGTTTCTTCTAGGTTTCATCAAACTCCACAATCTGAAAGTGTCCAATTGATTGTAGTCAACAAGATAACTAAATGCTTCAATCAATGCGCACTCATTATAGGCACAATTTAAAAATATAGGTAATCAACATTTTAAAGCAAAGTTACATTTTTAACGTGTCAAGTCATCAAGTGAAATAAATGAATCAGTGTTTCCACTATCAGGTTTTAGTTTTGCTCTAGATGTTATTGAAAAGTGCCCTAAATACTTCAAATTAGTCTTCGAAAATCCTTGATTTAGGGCGTAAAATGTTAAGATTAGAAAAAAGACAAAAATTTAATGGTTTGATTTTTTGTTATAATAAACTGATACATACGAGTTTAAAATTGTAAAAAAAACCATTCATCTCATCATTAAAAGTTACACGGTGAGAAATTAGAATATAAACCAATTTATTATGAACATGTCACTAAATCATGGCCAAATTTTTAAAACGCTCATTGACAAAAGAAATCAATCAGTTCATTTGCATATAGTACTTGGTCCAATAAAAATGTGTTGGAACTTCGGGGAATCCTCGAACCACAAACAAACGCGAAGTCGTATAATAAAATAGTATTGTTACCTTTATATTCGATTTTATCCCAACTTACCCTAAATCCCTAAAAATACATATAAAATAGCCCTAAGCCATACTTTATAATAGTAGTTTCGCCCTAAAAAAGGGCGAAATCCCTAAAAGTGGAAACACTGGAATGAATTATGAAACGTCACTTCAGCAGTTGTTATGTCAATGTCAAGTAGTGACAACGTCAACGAGGGACAAGGGACAGTCAACGTCAAAAAGGGACAGTCCATGGACAGTCAAACAACTGCCAAGGTGCGTACGAAAGTTTGAAACCTTACGGGTCCGTTCGATAAAAATACTTGAAAAGCCTGCCACTCCCATGGAGCCTAATACTGTACAAAAGTGAAATCTCATTGGATGGATTATAATTTTTTTTAAATACACTGCTTGCCGATCACTAAGACATGGTCTCCATTTGAGAATCTTTCTGCCCCATCCCCGTCGGCGGGCAGGTAAGCAGGTTCTTCGCGCTGTAGGTATGCTAGACTAGAACCGAAGATAGCCAGACAGAACCGATTGCTGATGCAAATGCTATCAAATTAAGAGATAGGTAGGACGCAACTTGCGTGAGTAGGTACCTACTCACGCAAGTTGCGTCCCACAGAAATGTATAGACCAATTTCAATATTACCGGCATTAAGTTAAAAATTTGGAAAAAATATATTAGACCAGCTAGTATCGTATTTTAATATTAATAAATTACCTTACTGTCGCCAATATGGATTTACAAAAGGGCGCTCTACCACTGATGCAGCAGCGACCTTAGTTCAAATTATTTACGAAGCCTGGGAGAAACGACAAGACGTTATAGACCTACGCCATAGATTATTATCGCAATCAATTTCATCATCACCAGGTCTTTTTAGTCTCCATTGCAGGAGAACGCGACCCTCTCTATACCTACTACCAGAGCCATACTTGGTCAGAGCATCCGAAGGATTTGGCCTACACTCACGCTGGCCAAACAAGCTGGAGAGGTCTCAGTGATGATAGGTATTTAGTTATACCTATTGTACTTGCTTGTATTTTGAAGTCGCCTTTTACGACATCCACGGGATGTCGTAGCAGTTGAAGTGATCGTATTCTACTCTGCTGGAAACTACACGGCTCGCTAATTATCGCAAATAACTGGTCAAAGATCATGACCACTTACTCAGAAGGAAAGATATGAAAAAAGAGTGTTACGAAACGGGAGCGAAATAATATGTTTAGAAAGTTGACAGTCCATAACTATAGAAAATCTTTCCGGTAACTAAATAAAGATACCTATGAGTACAAATATATCTCTTATGTAAACAGGTAAACAATTATTTCCTGGCTTTACTAAACTACGACTTTCAATGTAAAACGAATAGCCCCGATTGATATACTTGTAGGTACGGTAAGCCTCAAAAGTGGAGTCTCAATTTTTCATACAATTTGTATGAGAAATTAGGATTCCACTTCTGAGGCCTACCGTACCTTACTACCTACATAGCAGTATGACAGTTGCTAATTTACTTATGATATACCAATTTTGCCAATACATGGATACAACAACTGCTTTAAGGTAACTATTTTAAATCTAAGCGCACGGTAGTGCATAGGCCAAGTTCCAGCAACAGGCCGCGCGCATGCCATGCACTATTTACACGAACCGTTTCGACCCATTTTTGACCCCCCTGTAACTCAGTGCCTATTGCAAGTACAGAGATAAAATTGAACCTACGTTATCATATACTAGTACTAAAGCAGTATGCCAAATTTCATAGATATAGCTTCAGTAGATCCTGAAATATGACCCTGTGAAAATAGCTAATTTTGGCACTGACTGACTGACTCACTGACCGGTAATCAAAACCTCTAGGCCACTTCCAATTGTCCTAGCGTTATGAAATTTGGCACGCAGGTCGTGTTTTATATGTAGATTAACAAAAAATTAAGAAATTTGAGAAATCGGTCAAGCGTAACTCACGCTCAATCGAATATCACATTTTTAATAAAAATATTTATGAACCAGTGATACAATGAGAATACGATGAGGAGTGGGGAGGAGGAGAGGGGGGAGGGGGTATAAAATATTGTGATGTATACATAATGCACACTGTACAGCTTATTATTAAATAATGCTTACCTAAAAAATCAGGCTTCTATTGTTATAAATTACTTTCGATAGATGGCGCTAGCGGTAGAATTGAAACGCGATATTGTGTTTTTCTTCTGCAGTATATATGAAAAGTTGATAAGAAATCGATGGGCATTTCTTTCTACACTTACGATGTTTTGATATCTTATCAAAAAGAAAAAAACAGGTACGATTTCTTGAAAAAAAGTAATGAAATCCCACCAAAAACATACCTGTTAAAAAGGGGGCCAAGTTCCTATCGGCTAATTGTTCGCCAAAAAAAGGGTTGAAATCCAATCCAATGTCAAGTTTAGATGCACTTTAAAAATATCTACAATTATAATACTTCTAAATTTTAACTTGGCAGGTTAATTTAATTATATAAATAGGTTAATTTCATTATATAAATAATTAATTATACAAGTAATCAATTGTTACGTACAGCACGAAAACCTGCCAAGTTCAAATTTAGAAGTATTATAATTTTAGATATTTTTAAAGTGCATCTTAACTTGGCATTGAATTGGATTTCAACCCTTTTTTAGGCGAACAATTAGCCGATAGGAACTTGGCCCCCTTTTTAACAGGTATGTTTTTGGTGGGATTAAACCTAACCGAAAGGAAAAGAAAAAGTTTTTATGTATGTGAGACTGGCCAGTTTCAATCTATTTTGAAAATATAATTATTTACAAGTAAAAATAGATTTAAATTTAAATTTCCCTCCAAATTTTTTGCGGACTAATTCATATGAATTCGTCCTATATATATCATGTCTCATTGAAAAATGGATCTAAGCCGAGAACATTTTCGCGCTATGATTTTTTACGATTTCAAGTGTTGCCTGAAACCGGATGAATTGTACGATAGGTTTCAAATAACATTTATGGGTGAAGGCCCTTCCAAGGCAACCGTGTATCGTTGCTTTAACGAATTCAAGCCCGGTCGACTAACTTTGGGGGATGAGGAAAGAAGTGGTCGCCCTTTGACGGCTGTTACAGAAGAAAACGTGCTAGCAGTGTAAAATTTCATCCACGCCAATAGGCGAGATTCAGCACATCCTGCAGATTGGATCAGGAAGCGTTCACGAGATTAAACACGTGCATCTTCGCGTGAGGAGGATAGTTTCACAATGGGTGCCGCACAACCTTTCAGATGCTCTGAAGCAAGTCCGGGTGGAATGGTGCCACGATATGATAAACAAATTTGAAGCAGGCTCATCACGGCGTGCTTACGACATCATTACAGGTGATGAGTCCTGGTTTATCAATACGATCCAGAAACGAAGCGCCAGTCGACGGTTTGGGTGTTTCAAAACGAATCAACGCCTACTAAAGTGAAGCGATCTAGAAGCGGGGGAAGATTTTGATAGCGAGCTTTTTTCAATTTGACTGGCTACTTAGTGTCAATTCTTTTACGGAATCAAAGAAGCATCAACGCAGAATGGTATACTATCAAATGCTTGCCAGAAGTTTTCTCTGTTGTAAGCAACAAGCGACCAAATACAGGGCTCCGCGGCTACTGCTTCACCACGACAACGTGCCCAAAACGAGGGACTTCCTGGACAGCAAGCCGGTCAAACTCCTGTGTCCCCTCCTTACAGCGCTGACCTAGCACCATGTAACTTCTTTTTATCCCCAAAAATAAACAATCTGCTCAAAGGGATACAACTTTCGTCGCCGGAAGATGCACTGTAAGCGTTTGAGCAGGCAAAAAACGAGGTGCCTGCAGCGGACTGGAAAAAGTGTTTCGAAAATTGGTTGAGACGCATGAAACTTTGTATAGGGGCTGATGAAGAGTAATTTGAAAAAATTTTATAAAAAATAAATTACATTAAGAACCCTATTTTTTATTTTCGCAAAACTTTCTGAGTGACCCACGTAACCCTTTAAACAATTTTATGAACTACCGTTTACAGTTTAAAGTGAGAACGTGAAGCTTTTCTACGAACTTTAGCAAAAACTGGCGGTTTTTCGCTAAGGGAACGTACCCATACTACGTGACCTATTTTTTTAAATTTTTTGACCCCTCCCTCCCTCCCCCCTTCAAGTTTTTACGTAGTATTGACAAGTATGATTTTTAATCAGTTTGCAAGCAGAAAGTGTACATAACAAATATTTTAATAATAATTTGACTTATATTTGTGTTTATTAACACGCCGTTCATTGCAAAAGACTGCATGCATGCTTAAAATTATTAATAAATTACATATTAAATAAAATATTATGAAGAAGAAAAACTTTAACATTTTATAAACGCTTTGTATAGCCGATCGTACAGTGACATTATTGTAGAGCATGAACTCTCGTCGACTTGCTTGACAACTTCACCAAACTACAAACTGCCTGACAAACAGTGAAACAGTGCCTGTTTACAATCAGCTGACGTTTCAACATACAAGCGTCAGCGCCACCAACTGTGAGTTAAAGAAGCACTCAACATTGCGCGCCAGATTCAAAGATAGTCCAAAAAACAGGACGTTTCTCCCGGTGAAATCGACCACGTGACAAAAATCTAAGCCACCCCCCCACACTCCTGTGACTGATCGTAGTATTTTTAAGACCCCCCCCCCCCCTCCCTAAATAGGTTACGTAGTATGGGTACGTTCCCTAATGTGCGTAGAAAAGCCCCCGAAAAATTCAGGTTCCCCTTAACTGATTAACAGAAAAACAAATATAAGTATGGTAAAGTAATCGGCAAACAACTTGAACACAGTGACGGAGTGGGGGGAAGTTCGCGCACGGGGCCCGTGCCTGAAATTCGCTTTTGCGCATTATTGTTTTATTTATGATGTTCGCTGACTACTTATTATACCTAACCTTATCCATCATTTTATACAATTC
Organism: Acrobasis suavella; assembly: GCA_943193695.1. NCBI lineage: Eukaryota > Metazoa > Arthropoda > Insecta > Lepidoptera > Pyralidae > Acrobasis > Acrobasis suavella. The sequence continues at coordinate 15,672,545 of OW971929.1, forward strand.
CTAGGAAATGTGTACAATTACTAACACCATATTTTCTAGGAAATCATACTTTCTAGCAAATCGTACATTTCCCATTATTTTGATTCACATGAAACATAAAATAGCTTCATTTTCTATTACCATAATAAGCTTACTGTAAAAACATGTAAAATGCTCTGCGATCAATAGGTGACCAACATATAACTAATATTTCTTCTTGACAAGGTCTGCGAGTGCGGTTGAGTTTAACGATGGCTGATCCGTGCGTCAACTCGTGAACGGGTGCTGCCGGGAGGGACTGATCAGCTCGGCTGCGCATTTTTGACTACTTAATATTTTTTATTTTTTATTACGCAATTTATGTTTGTTTACTTGTTCGCAAGCATTTCATGTTATAATGTGTCAACATTGTATTATATTATATGTATTTATTAATTAAAAGACAATAATAATAATATGACAAAGCCCTTCAGGCGAGTAGGCGACCAATAACGTGAAAATGAGTTTCTTTCGGCGTTTCTTCTCAGCAGTGGTCGTTACGAAGCGTTGGTATCGGTAGCTTTTCTTTAAATTTTAATATACTTTACACGTAACGTAAAATTATTGACCGAGCGAGCGAAGCGTCTCAGTTTCGACTGGCCGAAAATTCTTTTGTTCGTCTGTCTGTCTGTTCTCGCCTACAGGTCGCATTTCTAAACCGATTCTCATAAAATTTTGTGAACAGGTTCGGCAAAATAATTCTATATATATAATTAAACTAGCTTTTGCCCGCGGCTTCGCTCGCGTAGGGGTGTAATTTATCAAAATCCTTTCTTAGGAGATGCCTACGTCATAGTAGCTTTATGCATGCAAAGTCTCAGCCCGATCGGTTTAAAATTGACAAAGTTTCATACAAACTTTCATCCCCTATTTTATCCTCTTGGGGGGGGGGGGGTAGAATTGATCAAAATCCTTTCTTAGCGGATGCCTACGTCATAACATCTACCTGCATTACAAATTTCAGCCCGATCCGTCCAGTGGGTTGGGCTGTGGGTTGATAGATCACTATGTCAGTCAGTCAGTCACCTTTGAGTTATATAAATTTAGATTTAAGATAGAACTATTTTGTCGAGCCAATTTTTCGAAATGTTTAAAAATGGCGGGAATATAGGGGTTCCAAATTTAAAAATTTCATATCTCAGCTATTTCAAACAAAATTCAAAAATGTTATTAGACTTTTTTTGTTAGGTATGCTTGTTAGGACGCAACTTTTTGTCTGAACAACTTTTTTATACGATAAACTTGAACGTGTTTATAGTCGGCAATTTGCCCAAAAATTGTCTAGAAATCGATTTTCTGTATATTTTGTATTAGTGCAAAGATTTTAGTGTAATGAAGTTGAAGTACGTGAAGTGGGAGAGGGAGTGAAATTGGACAACTTTCCGCAAGGAACATTTATCGAAATATGAAAAATATTTTTTGGCTTTTTTATTGAAGCTTTTTTTTATTTCAGGATTTTAAGTTTATTCAGTATTTTCACTGGTAGGTTGGTTTCAAAACTCTTAAATGGCTTTGCTAAGCCAGGGAAACGGTAATATATCGGTTATTTTGTGTTTGTAAAGACTCGCGAGCTCTACTGTTCTCACAGAACCACTAATACTTATTGAAGTGTAAAAGTGCCTGTAAAGGTCTAATTATAAACATTTGAATCTTTGAATCTTTGACAGCGTCCCCTCTGCTACGGGATAAGTGTCGAGCCATCTGGACGTTTTTCATCTGTCCTGGAGAGTCCAAGAGGTTCTAGTTGACAAGTCCTAAGTTTTTGATCCGAAAATGTACTTATATATTTTCGGATCAAAAACTTAGGACTTGCAGTTAAGTACTAGGTGTTCAGATAATCTGATTAAGGTATGCAGGAAATCGCTGGATACTGGCTGGCTGCTTCAACAAGAAGGCATGTATTAATTAACTTTTGCTTTTACCCTTTATTTTATCCAGCTGTGATTTTTTTGTGGCTGCGATGGTGATAATGATGATTACTTAAAACTACCTTCAGTACCTAAGTATATGGGTGCAAGACTAAAAAATGTATTTACCTGCACCAAAATGCCCATTAGAATGTATCTGTTAGTCGTGTACATTTATTTATTTATTCTCATACATTTATTTATATAGTCTCACCATAAATGAGACTAAAATTAAATTGGTTATTCGAGACCCTCATGGACCACCTGTCGAAGAAAAACGAAGCAGAATACTTGGAGGAGCCATAATTAAACCCATGTCAGAAATCAAGTACTTAGGCACATACATTTCAGCTACACACAACTGGAAATCAACTATCAAAACCCGTTGCGTCAAAGCAATAAAAAATTCAAAAAACTTATTACCATTTATACAAAATTATCAAATAGAGTGGAGCATCGCAGTGTTAATGTACAAAATGGTAATTAGGCCGTGCATGACTTATGCTTTGAACGTTTCTGCATTGACAAAACAAAATCGGTCAAGACTCAGGAAATACGAACGCCAAATACTTCGAGGATTACTTGACGTCGCCAAAGACACACCAAAACAAAAAATAAAAGAAATCCTAACTTATATCCAAAATAATGAAGGTACGAAGGATATCATACTACGGTCATATCCTGAGACGCCTAATCCCACACCTACTTCGTGCAATTCACAAACGCAAAGAAGCCAAGCGGAAAGTTGGACGACCTATTTACACTTGGGAAGACTCCCTCAACCACGATATCTGCCACTACACACACAAAACAAAAGCAGAATGGATGGATACACCAAACCAACCAATCGCCCGGGATGGCCTACAAGCAACACCCCGAAGAAATAGATGTCGCAAGAGACCCAGACCACCGACACCAATATCGCTAAGACAGTGATCAGTACACCAATCACTGGCCCTACAAAGACGAAAATAAAATAAATGAAACCATGGGGATATCACTTGCAAAATAGTAAACTAAACTTGGTATGAGGTAATAATACGATGCGGGGGAAAAAAAGGGGAGGGAAGAAAGTGAAGGAAAAAAGAAATAATTTTTTTTCCCAATTTTTTTTTCCAGCTTCTTGGCGCTGTATCTTTGTGAATTTTTATTACTTTGCTGAACTAAAAAATGTGGGGTTCTTAATTTTTGATATGTCTCAGGCAGAAATCAGGAGCCAGAACCCATTAGCCTAGAACAAAGAAGCAGGATTCAGAAATCGAACTGCAAAAAAACGTACATAGGAACCAGAAAAATCAGTAAACAGAAACAGGAATTCGGCTGCCAAAAACAAAAAACCCAGAAGCCAGAAGTGAAGAGTGTCAAGACCAAGTAAACTGAAGTCAGAAGTCAAATTTCAGAGGACAGAAACCAGAAGGCTGCACTATTACGACAGTGTCAACAAATCTCTAATCTTACAAAGAAGACCTGCAGAGCAACGCGACGTATACATAACAACAAAGCAGTCTATTATCCTTCCAAGTATATATCACACACCAAGTATTATATCTATCCTCCCCAAACTGATTTGATGCAAGTATTCGGTCGGTTCTCTCAACTTCCTCTCTCTCCCCTACTCCCTGACTGCGAATATCTCCTACACACCTTTATCCCTATCTACGAGTCCAACTGGTTTCTCGAGCCATGAAAGTGGTATAACGAGGTTTGGCGTCGCCATGTTCTAGAGACTGAGGACGATATACATGCATCGGCTTTGGTCTGCAAGCGTGATGACGTACTCTCCAAGGTGGACCTCATTCATAAGCTCTTGCAGCGTAACTGCTGGCTGGGCGGACTCAGAACAGAACAGAACAGAACAGAATTTAAACGTTTTTTATTACGGTGCTACTTGCTAACCCTATTACCCGTGCAGGAGGATTAGTATTTCTCAAAAGTATCGATGTCGATATTTTTCATGTCATACCTCCCTCGGGGTTCACAAACAGTGTACGCTTTCAATTTTGACGTTTAACGAAGTCTCATTCTTGCAACAGTAAATTTCCTTGACAGAGAAAGGGACACAAGATGGGTTTTATGCCATATTATCTCTTTCTGAACCAAAAAATTTTTTTTTGCTTTTTGGTCTTCAGCATCCTTGTGTGACATTCACATATGACAATCATATTTCTGTGTATGTTTGTATTTTGTGTAGATGAATTTTGTAAATAAATAAATAAATGTACACGACTAACAGATACATTCTAATGGGCATTTTGGTGCAGGTAAATACATTTTTTAGTCTTGCACCCATATACTTAGGTACTGAAGGTAGTTTTAAGTAATCATCATTATCACCATCGCAGCCACAAAAAAATCACAGCTGGATAAAATAAAGGGTAAAAGCAAAAGTTAATTAATACATGCCTTCTTGTTGAAGCAGCCAGCCAAATATATGTACATTTTCGGATCAAAAACTTAGGACTTGCAGTTAAGTACTAGGTGTTCAGATAATCTGATTAAGGTATGCAGGAAATCGCTGGATACTGGCTGGCTGCTTCAACAAGAAGGCATGTATTAATTAACTTTTGCTTTTACCCTTTATTTTATCCAGCTGTGATTTTTTTGTGGCTGCGATGGTGATAATGATGATTACTTAAAACTACCTTCAGTGGGGTTACTACATAATGTTACGACGTCAGTCGTACGCGATGCGTGCACATGCGAGGCAATCCGAAACACATTTCGTCATGACGTCAGCGGTCGCTTTCGTACGTATTCAATGCGGACGCAACGACTTTGACAGGTAAGCAGCAAAACGGTACTCGATTTGCGCCAAAATGTCTACTTGACAGCACGCGAGTCGTCTGAAAATGCCCCCCGACCCTCCCCGCTTCACCACCCCGCCAACGTCACCTCTTTTAGTTACGCATTCGTTTCGTCCGAAACGGCTTTTGGCTTTTATTTGTTAGTTTCAGTTCAAAATTTTTACGTACTTACCTACCTACCTATACAATTTATCAAGTCCAGCTGTGGGCTGTGGGTGAGCCGCTATCTTGCTGGACTGGAGTATAGTGAGTTTTGCACTCGACGGACTTGCGTTTAAGGTTATGATGTAAAAGTCGATGGATTTAGACTTTGAAGGAACAAGAAATATGAATGCATGGAGCTCAGAGATGTATTGTTTCGTTTAGTTCTGCTGCCTCCCTCATCGTCCGACTTGTAATAACTCCAAGCTCCAAGGCGATGGAATATAAACTCATTGTAAATTTAGATTAATTTTCTTTTGCGATGTCATTAAGTGTGTGGTTGGTATAGAACCTCATAACGGTAACTATATTTTTACAGATATTTATTTACTCTTGCATTTTATGGAACGGGCAGTTACAAGGAGGATGTGGCTATAGTTGCATCAGACTGAGTCTCGGTGTTTGCGGCAGGTGACAGTGTGAGTGTGTAGTGCATGCACGCTATGGTGGAGAGAGCCATAATGCTTTATTTGATAAAATAGCCATACAAATCATCCAGTGAAGAAGGTACAATTTACATACCATCTTACTGGGTATGTAAATTGTACCTACATATGTAATCACTACACTTTGTAAGGTCTTACTAGGTGCTATTCCCTTTCTACTTGTTTTTCACATATCTACCCACATACATACATGTTGCATTTTTTCTTATTTTACAGGAGATTCTGAGTACAAGTGGTGTAGCTTTGGACCAGATATTTAGTTTAACAAACCCAAAAAAAATCCCCCATCATAGACAAACTGGAACCCCTAATGAGATAGATGAGGCCACATACTATCAGCTCAAAAGCTCCATTATAAACCAAGATGTGGCTAAAATAATTATCAATGGCTTGCGCAGGTTGGTACATTTTTTTTTCCCAATATGTAGTTAGGTCCAGAGCCAAAAAAAATTATAGTACATGTACTGTTTGTTTTCCAATAGTACAAAAATATTTACTGACCTGGTATACAAGAAGTAAAATTGTACAAACACTTCAAGCGATGACTAAGAACACCTCCACCCCACCATTAGGTTAAAAGTGACATTGTGCTCTTACGGCCATAGAGTCTGCTGTCTACCCTGTTAAGGATGAATATGTGATACTGTAACACTATACTACTTAAATTAATATTTTACAGATTCACCCAAGGCGTCAATAGTGAATGCAGCATGTTGAACTAACGGAGGGAGATGTACAGAGCAAGGCAGAAGAACTACTAACAATTACTAATTCAATCCACAATGTGATTACAATCAGCCAGGATTTGTGGGCTCCGACTGATAACATCCATGCAGTGTTTTAATATTATTGATATGTTTATAATACCATTTAAAATTAAGGGGTATAAATAAAACAATATATATATTTATTAATATTTTAATTTTATTTTTATTCATGAATGAAGCCACAATTTCTTTTAAATTTGTTTTATTAATCTTTAGGCTAGGTTTTAGAATATTTTTTTTATAAGTAAATAAAAACATTATTCATATGCCTACCTATTTATGCTGCAGGTACAATAAACTTGCACAAATATATAAATAAATAGGGACAAATAACACAGATTCAGCTAGCCCCAAAGTAAGTTCGAGACTTGTGTTATGGGATACTACATCAACGATACTATAATTTATAACAAATGCATATATGTATAGATAAACATCCAAAACCCAGGACAATTTGAAAAAGGCCATTTTCCAACTTGCCCTGACCAGGGATCGAACCTGGAACCTCTGGGTGGTAGACTAGCATGGTGACCACTACGCCACAGAGGTTGTCAAAACAGATAAAGCATTTTGAATCCACTTTAAGCATGATGGTGGGCGAGCAAAGGTTGAAATAGTAATATATACAGTGGCATTGGCTATTAACTTGATTAAAACTCGCCCATTCCCTAGATCGGCTTTATGGTCTGTACAAGAAGAAAAGCATCAGCTACAGTCCAAGCCTTTTCTTTCAGACCACCATATAAGAGCCTACGCAACTCACTAAAACATCCTCTACAAAAAGTAAAATTGAATTTGAAGACTTCTCGCACAAATTTAAACAAAGTACATATCCTACAAAACATTTTCATTTGAGCTATGCAACCAATCTGATACACATGACTTGTGTTTTTACTATTTGTCTATTCTCTCTAGTAATTGCTAGCATTAAGAGTACCTAATTTGAGTAATTACAAGAAATTCAGGCGCTGAAAATAATTTGCTATATAAAAAAATCAACACTTTTACAGCAAATAATAATATATTTGTATAGGTACAATGTATTGTCGCTTATGAAATACATTTTCCATCCATTGTATAGCTAATATTACAGTCATTCTCGAAATAAATTATCAAACACAAGCTTTCACAATCTGGAGGGTTACAAAATTCTTTTATTTTTTGGGATTCACTGAGAAGAACGTATTTTTGGCATAGGTGACTTAGAGCAGCTGGAATGTTGTTCTGAGAAGTTCTTTGCTTTGCTAGTTGCTGAAGATGAAGGTCGTAGCGCTACAAAGTTAATCGGAAGTAAGTATTAAGCTGTAGGGGTTATATTTCGGCGTGAATCCTTCGAATTTTCGTTCGGTTTAAAAATTTGCCTTTTTTGGTTTGTTTGGTAACAATCGCCCCCTCTCGAAATAAAACTGGAGAAGTTTTCTTAAAACAAATTGTTTAAGTATATTACCGATAGGTTATGTTTATGTTTACATGTCATGTCATACAAATGTCATATTTGAAGTTGACATGTCTGTGATACGACTTTTTAATGTTTTTGTGGTCATGGCTTCTAGGATATTGAGTCATACCGATTTTACGATACTGAAATAAATTACTTTTTATTACTATAAAAATGTTTTTTGGTTCATATTAACCTAAAATGTAAGAAAAGAAAGTAAACTTTTCGTATTTAATAACCAATCAAGATAAATTAATTATTTTTGAAAGTACCGTCATAGTACCGATAACTTTAGCAACAAAATTCACATCACCGGTATCGATGTGCGTTGTCTATGGGAACGAAAAGAATACGTGAGCAGGTATCGTCATCCAGGGAGTGGATAGTAGGCACGACTCACGTTACGTCGGTTTCTTTCAGACGTGATTGCGTTGTATGATTATGTAGTGACCCCCCTGTACCTAAGTATATGGGTGCAAGACTAAAAAATGTATTAACCTGCACCAAAATGCCCATTAGAATGTATCTGTTAGTCGTGTACATTTATTTATTTATTTACAAAATTCATCTACACAAAATACAAACATACACAGAAATATGATTATCATATGTCAATGTCACACAAGGATGCTGAAGACCAAAAAGCAAAAAAAAATTTTTTGGTTCAGAAAGAGATAATCTGGCATAAAACCCATCTTGTGTCCCTTTCTCTGTCAAGGAAATTTACTGTTGCAAGAATGAGACTTCGTTAAACGTCAAAATTAAAAGCGTACACTGTTTGTGAACCCCGAGGGAGGTATGACATGAAAAATATCGACATCGATACTTTTGAGAAATACTAATCCTCCTGCACGGGTAATAGGGTTAGCAAGTAGCACCGTAATAAAAAACTTTTAAATTCTGTTCTGTTCTGTTCTGTTCTGAGTCCGCCCAGCCAGCAGTTACGCTGCAAGAGCTTATGAATGAGGTCCACCTTGGAGAGTACGTCATCACGCTTGCAGACCAAAGCCGATGCATGTATATCGTCCTCAGTCTCTAGAACAGCGTTTCCCAACCTGTGGTCCGCGGACCCCTGGGGGTCCGTGAGTATATGTATGGGGGTCCGCGGTGTCATCTCTAGAGTCTAGAGATGGCACCGCGGACTCCCATACATACCAACCTTCACATTAAATTTTTTCATATTTTTCATAATAAACAGTTATGAGTACCTATTTTGTATCTGTAATAACTAAAATAAATACCTAATCCGAATTTTTTCGCTGTTTATTTTATTAAGGGGGTCCGTGAAAGCTGTGCTTGATTTCCTAGGGGTCCGTGGACTGAAAAAGGTTGGGAAACGCTGCTCTAGAACATGGCGACGCCAAACCTCGTTATACCACTTTCATGGCTCGAGAAACCAGTTGGACTCGTAGATAGGGATAAAGGTGTGTAGGAGATATTCGCAGTCAGGGAGTAGGGGAGAGAGAGGAAGTTGAGAGAACCGACCGAATACTTGCATCAAATCAGTTTGGGGAGGATAGATATAATACTTGGTGTGTGATATATACTTGGAAGGATAATAGACTGCTTTGTTGTTATGTATACGTCGCGTTGCTCTGCAGGTCTTCTTTGTAAGATTAGAGATTTGTTGACACTGTCGTAATAGTGCAGCCTTCTGGTTTCTGTCCTCTGAAATTTGACTTCTGACTTCAGTTTACTTGGTCTTGACACTCTTCACTTCTGGCTTCTGGGTTTTTTGTTTTTGGCAGCCGAATTCCTGTTTCTGTTTACTGATTTTTTTGGTTCCTATGTACGTTTTTTTGCAGTTCGATTTCTGAATCCTGCTTCTTTGTTCTAGGCTAATGGGTTCTGGCTCCTGATTTCTGCCTGAGACATATCAAAAATAAGGGACCCCACATTTTTTAGTTCAGCAAAGTAATAAAAATTCACAAAGATACAGCGCCAAGAAACTGGAAAAAAAAATTGGGAAAAAAAATTATTTCTTTTTTCCTTCACTTTCTTCCCTCCCCTTTTTTTCCCCCGCATCGTATTATTACCTCATACCAAGTTTAGTTTACTATTTTGCAAGTGATATCCCCATGGTTTCATTTATTTTATTTTCGTCTTTGTAGGGCCAGTGATTGGTGTACTGATCACTGTCTTAGCGATATTGGTGTCGGTGGTCTGGGTCTCTTGCGACATCTATTTCTTCGGGGTGTTGCTTGTAGGCCATCCCGGGCGATTGGTTGGTTTGGTGTATCCATCCATTATGCTTTTGTTTTGTGTGTGTAGTGGCAGATATCGTGGTTGAGGGAGTCTTCCCAAGTGTAAATAGGTCGTCCAACTTTCCGCTTGGCTTCTTTGCGTTTGTGAATTGCACGAAGTAGGTGTGGGATTAGGCGTCTCAGGATATGACCGTAGTATGATATCCTTCGTACCTTTATTATTTTGGATATAGTTTTTCCTTTCAGGATTTCTTTTATTTTTTGTTTTGGTGTGTCTTTGGCGACGTCAAGTAATCCTCGAAGTATTTGGCGTTCGTATTTCCTGAGTCTTGACCGATTTTGTTTTGTCAATGCAGAAACGTTCAAAGCATAAGTCATGCACGGCCTAATTACCATTTTGTACATTAACACTGCGATGCTCCACTCTATTTGATAATTTTGTATAAATGGTAATAAGTTTTTTGAATTTTTTATTGCTTTGACGCAACGGGTTTTGATAGTTGATTTCCAGTTGTGTGTAGCTGAAATGTATGTGCCTAAGTACTTGATTTCTGACATGGGTTTAATTATGGCTCCTCCAAGTATTCTGCTTCGTTTTTCTTCGACAGGTGGTCCATGAGGGTCTCGAATAACCAATTTAGTTTTAGTCTCATTTATGGTGAGACCAACTGAACGGAGAAGTTCTTTCATTTTTGTAATGATTCGACCAATTACTTCTATTTCTTCCCCGATCAGTATCAAGTCATCCGCGAAAGATAATATCATGGGCAGGGTTATTTCCAGATCTTGGTCGAGTCTCATTGCGCTTTCTTCTTCCTCCAGCGTTCTAAGCACCTCATCGATAATTATTGTGAACAGTCTTGGAGATAGGGAGCAGCCTTGTTTAACGCCTTTGCCCTTGTTGATAGTTTCCGAATTTTGTACGCACCATGATATGAAAGTTTCGTCGTTCATGCATGCTTTGATTATTCTGTTAGTGAGAGGTGCATCTACTCTGGTTAGCAGTACATCTTTAAGTACTTCTAAGTTGACGTTATCGAATGCTCTTTCTAGGTCAAGGGCCACGACGTAAACTACCGCTTCTCTCCACTTAATATCTAAAACACGTCTAAGTGTAAAAATATGATCCTCAGTAGATCGGTTATTCAGGAAAGCCGCTTGATAATTTCCTAAATTGGTGATAGCCGCATCTAGCCTTTCTAATAAGAAATTCGCGTAAATTCGATATCCTACGTTACAAATAGATATTTTCCTGAAATCATTTATATTTTTTGGGTGAGTTTGTTTCGGAATGGGGACTTGCTTAGTGAGGCGCCACTCCTTAGGAACTTCATTTTTGTGCCATATTAAAGCCATAGTTTTAGTGAGTTTCTCTAAGAATTCAATTGGAGCTGCTTTGTATAATTCGGGTACAACGTGATCGGTTCCTGGGACAGTGGCGTTTTTTATGCGCTGTATAATATTCCCAATATTCTCAATGATAGGAGGCTCCATCTTCGTATAGTCAGGGCCTGTTTCATTCGCGGTATTAACGTGTCGGCCTTTGCTTTGTCTTACGTCCGCAATCCAGTTAGACATTGAAATGTAGTGTTTGGATTGATTTCGTGCATAATTCCTTTTATGATTTCTAAGAAATATGTAAGTTATTTTCATAATATACGTAGTAATTTATGTGTCTTGCTTATGCCCTGAATTTTTTTTTGTTTTGTAAGTTTCCTCTTTTTCTAAGATGGTTTTAAGTTTTTTTCGAGCTCTAGTTACATTTTGGTGTACTTACGTTTTTGTCTTGGGGATATTGTGATTTTTGGAATAACGCCTTTTGGAAATTTGCTAAAGCGACTCTGCTTTCTTTTGATTTAGCAGCAGTTTTTTGTAGTGCGTGCAGCATCTTTTAAAATATTATTTAGGGTGTCCCATTTAAGTGTGTTATCGTTTTTGTCCGTCAGATTCTTATTTGAGTTATGTTCTTTTTTAACTAATTGGATTTTTTCTTTTACCGCGTTCTAGTAGATTGTCAAATTCTTTTTATTTTGTAAAAGCTCGTAATCGTAATTTTTATGATGATATTGAATTTTTTTTGAGTTGGAAATTTTGATTGTTTTTTGGGTAACCCGTTTTATATGTAAAAGACGTCATTCGTACTTTTCCCCATATCAGTTTATGGTCGGATTTAACTTTCAGGCCTTTTTCACCAATAATACTGTGGAAAAATACGTCCCTTTTCGTACCGGTTCCCTGTGACCATGTGGTCCTACATGTGAGTCAGCCCCATGTACTGTTTACTTTTAGTTTGTGTTGCTGTATTAAATTGAGCAAAAGATTTCCGTTAGCATTTGAGGTATTATGGTATAGATTTTTCCGATTAATGTTTTGAATGTCTCGATTCGGAGTCCAAATTTACGTACGTCTTCTATACCTATATGGGCATTAAAATCGCTGATAATGATTAAGAAGGAATTGCTTTTGGTTTTCCTAATAAGATTTCCTACTTGTGAGAACCGGGATGTTGATTCTGGCGGGATATGCGTGTTAATGACTAAAATATTTATTGGGTCATTGACATCGGCAATTTTTATCTTTAGTTTATTGCTCGTAGTAAATTTTTTTGTTAATTAGGATGGCAATTCCTCGATATTCCTTAGCACTTTTGCCTCCACCTAGTATCCAGTTGTAGTGCTTTGATTTATAACCTCCGGTAGCCATATGAGTTTCTTGAAGGCCTGCAATGGTTATATTGCGGTCTGAAAGAAGTTTGTCTATATTGTTCTTATCGTGTAGTGTTGCGCATCCCAGTACATTCCAGGTGGCAATTGATAGAGCTTCGTGGCATAGGTGCAAGTTTAAGTAGTACGCGTATTTCAGTGGGCGAACGTCGCCCATTTGTGCAAATATAGTTGTGTTGAGAACTTTCGGATTTGGTAGAGAGTGTATTACGTACTTCGGTGACGTCTTGCGAAATATCTGAGATCTCGTTAAGTTCTTGATTCGTTTTATGGCCTTCCGTGTTATTTTCTGTATTAGGTAATGGCTGTTTGTGTGGTGTTTCGAAGTTAGCTATACTATCATAGTGACTATTCTCGAAGTATAAATAGATGTTTGCCACTGCATTATCTGATGGCTGATATACAATTGGATTCCTATTTTGCCCATATACGTAAACGTTTATAACATAATATTCTGTTGCTGCTATGGGGATGTCCTCTCCTCCTCAGAAGCCATCCTCAAATTGCTTTTCTATATATCTGTTGATGAGTTCATCTGATGTAATACTACTTTTTGGACAGGTCGATGCAGTCTAAGATGTTATTCTGGTGTGCTAGGTTAATATTAGGCACATGTTTGTTGTTTTTAACGTAAGAAGCTAAGTCACGGCGTATCATGTGGTGGTTAAAAGTTACTCCAAAAATATTGTTAATTTGGTCCGCTAAGGCTCTAAACAAACAATTACCATCTCCCGCCATTTTTCTAACTGTTTTGTTTTGGCTTGTATTCATTGTGTGCAGCTGTTTTATTACTTTATGTATTGTCTTATTTGAGGCTGTTCAAAATTATCGGTTGGCGAGGGATTTATTGCGAGCGCTATTTTATTTTGGGCAATATCCGTTCTTAATGTTTTTAGGGCGCAAGTATAGTTTTTAATGAAAAGGTTGGGATGTTATTTTTATTGACAAAATTTCTTTTGTTTAAATTTAGGTAAGTAATGGTTAGGCTGGTAGTGGTCCGCAGATGTTTTACGACACAATATGTTGCAGGCTATTAGTTTTACCGCGTGAAAGCGCGGTTTATATGTTTTTTTTTAATGCCTTTGGTTCACGATGCCATTTAGGGTTCGGGAATTTTGTAGGAGATTTTCTAGTATTGTTTCAATTATTTTCCTGTGGGTATTGTTTCAGATATTTTTCGGGGATTTGGATACGCAACTTTTAATTTTCGGAGTGTTAGCTTAATGTATAGGTACTTTCTAATTGTTTTTGTTTTAAATCTGAATGTTGAGATTTGGAGTATAATTTATAAATGTGCAATACTGTTATACTAATGTTCGGATGTTACGTATGAATGCTTATAACGTTGAGTCTGCAGCTACTTGGGTTTATGATTACCGTCTCTTTTAGTTGTTAACGGGATCAGAATATGAGGTAGGGTGCTTAGTTTTCCTTTCAGTTTAGACTTAGGCTCCAAGTTATTTGGGGTATATGGATTTTATAAGGGTTGACTAGTTTCGTTTAATACCGGTATTATAGAAGTGTATTAGTAGTTTTCAGGTTACGATAGGCTGGTTTGCTGCTTAGTGTTTAGATTATGTTTGTCGTGAAGAAAAAAAAGAAGTTATGAAGTTAGCTTATAATAGGAATGTCGATTTTCTGTTCTTTTTATTTATTTATTTTTTATTATGAGGTTAGTAGTGTCAGTTGAAAGCTATTTCGTGTGATATATAATTAAATTTTATTACCCTCACCGATTTTGAATTTATTTATTAGGTATCTGTCTAGAGGAAATACTTGCAGCCCGTCACCACTTCCTCCGCACCAGCACCCCGAGGCGGCAGGAGACCTAGCTTTTGACGCCAACAGTTGTGCAACACAACAAAGTGACGAAACCAAGAGATACTATAAATATCCCATGACAACAAAGATATACTTGAATTGAATTGAGTTGATGTCTCTTTAATCTAGTGATGTGGTTGATATATTTTGCAGCTTGGCTAGATCAGCCGGATAATTGAATTCAAAACCGCGAGTGAGACATTCAACCGAGTATCAGTTTATTCAGGATCTCGTGAATAGAATTATCAAAAGTGGTAAATACAGTGTTACTGTGCTTTACCATGCTATCGACGTGCCTATGTTGGTAATTTACGAAGAGGCAATAACTTTTTCTTAAACGAAATGTTTTGCGGAAATTTCTGGTTAGTTGAAAGTGCAGTGGCCTGCTTTGGAAAAATAGTAGATTCGTCCTTAGCTAGATTATTTTAGTTATCAGATTCTGGTGTAGTATATTTGGGGCCTTTTTCGGTACCACACGTGCGGTCGTTGATTACTATGAACGCAGTAGTATAATAAATATATTTAAATTCTCATCCTTTTTTTACAGCTTTATTGCTACTATATAAAAAAAACTCTGAATTTACTAAGTGCCAATTACAAGTCTTTACTTATAAAATAATATTCTGAACTTTAAAATAGCAAATACTACATAAATTCTACTATTAAATGGATAGAGAAAAAAAAATACTCACAATATCAAAAAGTGAATGCCAGATAAACGGGAAATTAGGTAATGTTGAAGAGGTTTGGTTTTATACAAAGCACTCGATTTCATCAATTTTAGAATTAGACAAGTAATACAGTTATGGAACAAATACTAATAAAATGTAAGTGCCTATTAAACAATTTAGCGATCAAGTTAATTACAAGTTATTGGTCAAAAAACTTATTAGCTAATACTCGCTTTATATGAGGTATGCTGGTACAAAATAAATCAAAATCGCATTCTGTTACGAAGCTATTAAAAGTCTCACGACTTTCTTGGATACGACTATTACCTACATCTTGTAATTATACTGATTTTCCTGAACAGAGGGGAGGACCAGAGTAGTATAGTTTCTAGATTAACATACTGTGACAGTTAGGATAAACTGTATACCTATATATAATACATATATAAATAAATATAAAACGGATTGATCTTACCAAATTAACATCGGCAGAGTCTATAGCTGAATCGGCGTGGTCGTATTCACTATTAGCTTCTGAATAAGTATTTATAATTACACCATACACTGCACTCACAAATATACACGCATGCACAGACCAAATGACTTGAACCGCGTTTTACTCGAATACCAGCGTGAACGATTACGGGGCTTTACGATTGGGACGTTACGGTCTCGGCAGGTAGTGAGCGCATGCTATATTGATTATAAATGAAAAGCACGTATAATCCGGGCACCATCTTTATTGCAGAGTTTTTCAGAGAGAAAATATAGAGTAGAATGCACAGATTATCTAGCAAAAGGTCGAACGCAGACTAATAGGTTAGCTACACACTATACATCTTTAACACAGCCCCTCAATTTCAGAATTTATTACAATACAATTCTTAAATTGCACTAATATTACTTAACATTTTATTACATGACATTAACTCTATTACAATGTGTCCATTCTATGCTTGCTGTATACTATGCTTAAATTATTTAACTAAATTAAATCAAATTGGATGTCACCTCTACAAAATTTTAAGCTCTATGTTAAATTTATAAACATTTAATTATAAGTGACATAATTAATAATATTAAACAGAATAAAGTTGTTTTATTTCTTATGTAGTAGATACCCTAAATTAATCCTCAATGAAACTAGGTAGGTACATTATTACAAAACTAATTTAGTGTTTAAAGTAACCAGTCTGCTTACAAATATTAATTTAGTAATTTACTTAAACTAGGTTTATCTTATTACAAAAATAGACATGTTTGTTTATAGGTAGCGCTTTAGTGAAAATGTCAGAAACATTTTCATCGGTTGGTACATATGACATTGATATTGTTTTCTTAAGAATTAAATCCCTTATGTAGTGATATTTGATTGCAATATGTTTAGAAGCTTTAGTATTCATTTGATTACTAATTAACTTTATAGTGCTCTGGTTGTCAATCAGTAAATGTGCAGAAACAAGTTTAGAACTTATGAAATCAGAGAGTAAACCCTTGATGTGTATTAATTCACTTACTGAGTGTGCTGCGGCTACATATTCTGCCTCAGCCGTTGACAACGCAGTGCATGACTGTTTTCTAGAAAACCAAGTGATTAAGTTATCACCTTGATAAAGCCACTGGTGCTTTTTCGATCACTCCTATCAGCTGCCCAGTCTGCATCTGAGAAGCATACAAGTTTAAAATACTCACCTGTACTTTTATAAAGCAGCCCCTGATTTATGGTTCCCTTTAGGTAATGCAAGATTCTTTTGCCTGCTATCCACAACTCCTTCGTAGGTTTATCTAAAAATCTGCTGAGATATGATACTGCATAGGTTATATCAGGCCTACTATTTGTTGAGATGTACAGTAATGAACAAATTAATTCTTTGAATGGTGCATCTATGATCTCTGCTGATTCAGTATATGCATTGAAGTTGGCTACCATAGGTGTCTTGCTTGCTTTGCATTCTTGCATATTAAATTTGTTTAGCAGTCTCTTAATCATTTCTGTTTGTTTTATTTGTAGTGTATTTTCTTGCCTTGTTATTTCTAGTCCTAGGTAGTTATGAACCTCTCCTAAATCTTTTTACTTTAAATTCCCTTTCCAGTTCTTTAATAATTTTACTGTCTTGTCCAAGATATAATATGTCATCGACATACAATAGTATCCAAGTTTGGTCCTTTTGATATAAACACGAATCATGCTTTGATTGTACAAATCCCCTTTTAGTAATGAAGTCATTAAATTTCTGATACCAACATTTTGGTGCTTCTTTTAAGCCGTATAATGACTTTTTCAGTTTAAGAACTTTTCCTTCTGCGATTGTCATTCTTTTTGGACATTTAATATATACATCTGTATTTATTTCTCCATTTAGAAAAGCTGTAGGTACATCAAACTGCTTGAGTGGCATGTTTTGTTGTACTGCTATACTCATCATTAGTCGGATTGTAGATATCTTAGCTACTGGTGCATAGTGATTATCATTACTGAATTGTTGGAACCCTTTCGCCACAAGTCTTGCTTTCTTGGTACCGTCTTGTTTTGTCCTGAATATCCATTTCGTGTCTATTGCTTTACTGCCCTTTGGCAAAGTTGCTTCTTCCCATGTTTGTAGTTTTATTTGAGAGTCTAATTCCTTCTTTATAGCTATTTTCCAATCTTCGTCTTCGATTGCTTCTTCAAATTCCTGTGGTTCTCCGGACAACAAACAATATGCTGTATATAATTCATAATCCTCTGTAATTTCTTTAGGTTTGTGTATAACTCTTCCTGATCTTGTTGTTACTTCTTGTTTATTCCTTTCATCATTATCTTCTTGATTTTCGTCATCTTCTAGATTCGTCTTCTTTTCTTGTGTTACTTCTTTGCTCGAAATCTTTCTGAATTCTTCCTTATGTTTTGTAGCATCATTCTCAATATATATCTTCTTTTTCTCATCATCTTCTTTATTCTTTTCAGTATCTTCTTTTTCTGCTGATTTATCTTCAGAGTAATATTCACCATTATATGTATTATTTTCTTCCCTTTTGTCCTTTTCTATGTACTTTAATTGAGTCTCATCAAATCTAACATCTCTTGATATATGTATTTCATTAGTTTCTGGATCCCATAAACGATAACCATTTGTACTATATCCCACAAATCTCATTTCTTTTGCTCTCTCTAAAAGTTTGTCTTGTTTTGGTAAAATATGAACCCATGCCTTTGATCCAAATACTCTGAGCTTAGACAAATTTTTGTTTCCGAATTTCTTCTCTGCTGGTGTATAAAAATTTATAGCCGAAGATGGGCAGCGATTAATCTGATACACTGCACATCCTACTGCTTCACCCCATAATTCCCTTGGTAGTCCAGTTTCAATTAATAAGGTTCTTGCTTTGTTGTAAATTGTTCTATTCATCCTTTCTGCAACTCCGTTCGACTGTGGACTGTACGGTATTGTGTATTGGATAATTATACCTTTCTCCCTGCAAAATTGGTTCAGTTTTTCATTTTTAAACTCACCGCCATTGTCGCTTCTAATCTTCTTTACTTTATATCCGGTTTGCCGTTCTGCTCTATTTATGTACTCAATAAGCCTGTCTGTCGCCTCGCTTTTGTGTTTTAGTAAGTATATCTCACAGAAATGGGTATAATTGTCAATAATAGTATGGTAATATAACTCACCTTTTAACGAAGGAGTCCTCATGGGACCGGAAATGTCTGTGTGTATCAACTCGCCAATGTGATGTGATCGTGGCTTCGTAGTATTGGGAAATGGTAACCTGGTTGACTTACCTTGCATACAAGGCTGACAAGTTGTCTTGCTATAAGGAAGATTCATCACTTTTAGCTGATTTCTGTTTGCATGGCCTAACCTTTGATGCCAGGTGTCAGGTGAAATGTAGCATTTTTCGTGATTCAATTGCACATTTACGATATACAGTTTACCCATGATTTTACCATCAACTATTGATTTAGAATTAAAAATGGATACACAATCTTTATGAAATTTAACTTGTAAGCCTTTTTCAAGCAATTTTCTGACTGACAACAAGTTGTGTGACAACCCTGACACTATCAATCCTTCTACTTCAATGTTAATATTTTTGTACTTTACATTTAATTTACCCCTTTTAGAGCTTGACAGATATTGACCATTAGCTACAAAAATTCTTACTTCCTTTTCTAAATCTTGAACATTTGTCATATAGGGCAAGTATTGATCCTTAATTAAATGTTCAGAAGCTCCGGAATCTATAACTAACTGAATACCTTCATTCACTTGAAAGTTCTCCGCACTGAACGCTGTAAATGCCAAGTCATTTTGATCTTCTCGGTCTTGATCATCTGCTTGAGTAATATTGCTCGATTGCCACGGTCTTGAACCTCGACCTTGATTGGAGTAGCTGCCTCTGGATTGTCCACGGTGGCCCCGATGACCTCTTTCAACTGCTCGTCCCCTGGTGTTCACTTGACCGCTCCTACAATGGTAGGCTTTATGGCCCCTTTTGCCACAACTGAAGCATGACAAAAAGCTGTGTGTGTCTGTTGCTGAATTTGTATTTAGTTGTTGACCTTTCAGTTTGAGCTCTGCATCTAACATTCTCGATTTAACGAAGTCAATGGTTAGCTCCTTATCCATTGTTTCCAGTGTCGTTATTACTGTGTTATACTCATTAGGTAGCATCAATAACAGGTGGCATACTTTGTCACTCTCCTCCATTGTCGTTCCGGTGGCTTCAAGCTCAGAAATTACCTTCTCAAATTGCATGAAATGATCTTGAAGTTTTACGTTGCTATCACATTTTAGGGACAGTAGTTTCTTCCTTAGGTGTAGTTTGTTAAAAACACTTTTTCGTTCAAATACTTCTTCTAGTTTCGCCATCATGTTAGCGGCCGTCTCGCACCTTTTCACTATATCGATGAATTTGTCTGATAAAAATTGCACTATCACGCTTCGTGCTTTGGCGTCGATTGCATTGTCCGTTTTAAAGTCTTTGCTGAGTGCCTCCTGTAAACTCCTTTCTTCTAACAGCGTATGCACCCGAAATTTCCAATTGGAAAAATTTGCGCCATCTTGTAGCTTGGGCAACACACAATTTGTAGTCGACGACATTTTGATAACCTTATCCTCTTTGGCCCTTTCTCAACACTTTAAATATACTACGTTTCTTTATTTTCCATATTGTAGCTTTATTTTTATTCTTCGTGGCGCAGTGGAAGCGTATTGTGATTATAAATGAAAAGCACGTATAATCCGGGCACCATCTTTATTGCAGAGTTTTTCAGAGAGAAAATATAGAGTAGAATGCACAGATTATCTAGCAAAAGGTCGAACGCAGACTAATAGGTTAGCTACACACTATACATCTTTAACACATGCGTCCGCTCGGCAAGACGGTCGGACCCGAACCCCAGTAATGAAAAACTTTTAAATTATAAACAAATTATTTTTCACTATCTAAATAATTATAAATAAACGTTTGATCTTTACCCGATTGCGGCGAAGCCAAAAGGAGGGTTGGTTGATAGTAGCAATGTTGGTACGGCCCCTTCAAGTATAGGCCGTCAGAGCTATATAAATAACAAGACAATTCAAAATACTTTGAGAAATTTTTGTGTTCCGAACAAATGTTAATGTGTGATGATTTTAGATTCCGTAAAAAAAATTAAAAACGGAACCTTTATAGAATCACTTGTGCGTCTGTCTGTCTGTCCGTCTGTCACAGCACAGCCAATTTCAAATGATGCGAGCTGCTCCCATAATTTCGATCGAACTTCACAAGTTCTGTTGATCATCAATTCTTTCATTCAAGTTTTTACTCTCTCATGATTAATTTCAAAATTAAAAATAAATTAAGTGGTTACAATAAATTAAATAATTTATTTTTATCGACTAGCTTTTTCTAACCCTATTGTCAAAAATTTCAATAATTACGAACAACTTACGAAATACTTAAATAAGAAATATAAGCATAAATTACTATGTTGTCTATTTATAAAAAAATGGGAAGGATTGCACTCAATTTCCAGACAAAGATGTATTATGTGTACCTATAAAAATATGTGATAACAAGTGAAAAATATGTGAAAGCTAATAGTTTTGTAACAAGTTTCTTTATTATTCCATCGGGATTTGCATCTCTGTACAATGTAATTCGATGGCATCTTACTTATAAATAATAATGTGGACAATTCGATTTCAAATGCACTCTAGCCGATATGTTTACATGAGCTGTTTAATACGACAAAATTAAAATGACATTATCTAATGACATTGATATCTGATCTCGCGACTTTTTTATTTAGCAGTGTCTAGAAACGTAGCGGAAGGCAAAATGCCTTCCGCTACAATTCAAAACAGATCGCGGAATCTATATACCTCCTATATCTTTGCTGAAGACCATGCAAAATCGACAATAACATTTCAAATGATTTGGCTTGAGGATAGACTTATAACCGGCCGTCTGCCTGCCGTCAAACCTCTTTGGGAATGCATTTTTGCAAATTTTTTGCAACCGGCCTACGCCCGTCGTCAACCCTCCTTGGAAATGCAGTTGTAGTTAAGGAAATGTACGATTTCCTAGAAAGTATGATTTCCTAGAAAATATGGTGTTAGTAATTGTACACATTTCCTAGGAATTGTACAAAATGATGGATAAGGTTATGTATAATAAGTAGTCAGCAAACATCATAAATAAAACAATAAAGCGCAAAAGCGAATTTCAGGCACGGGCCCCGTGCGCGAACTTCCCCCCACTCCGTCACTGTGTTCAAGTTGTTTGCCGATTACTTTACCATACTTATATTTGTTTTTCTGTTAATCAATTAAGGGGAACCTGAATTTTTCGGGGGCTTTTCTACGCACATTAGCGAAAAACCGCCAGTTTTTGCTAAAGTTCGTAGAAAAGCTTCACGTTCTCACTTTAAACTGTAAACGGTAGTTCATAAAATAGTTTAAACGTTTACGTGGGACAATTAGAAAGTTTTGCGAAAATAAAAAATAGGGTTCTAAATGTAATTTATTTTTTATTAAATCTTTTTAAAGTACTCTTCATCAGCCCCTATACAAAGTTTCATGCGTCTGAACCAATTTTCGAAACACTTTTTCCAGTCCGCTGCAGGCACCTCGTTTTTTGCCTGCTCAAACGCTGACAGCGCATCTTCCAGGGACGAAAGTTGTATCCCTTTGAGCAGATTTTTTATTTTTGGGGATAAAAAGAAGTTACATGGTGCTAGGTCAGCGCTGTAAGGAGGGTGACCCAGGAGTTTGACCGGCGTGCTGTCCAGGAAGTCCCTCGTTATGAGCGCGGTGTGGGCGGGCGCGTTGTCGTGGTGAATCAGTAGCCCGCGGAGCCCTGTGTTTGGTCGCTTGTTGCTTACAACAGAGAAAACTTCTGGCAAGCATTTGGTAGTATATCATTCGGCGTTGATGCTTCTTCATGTATTGGCAAAATTGGTATGTCATAAGTAAATTAGCAACTGTCATACTACTATGTAGGTAGTAAGGTACGGTAGGCCTCAGAAGTGAAGTCCTAATTTCTCATACTAATTGTATGAAAAATTGAGACTCCGCTTTTGAGGCTTACCGTACCTATAGCAAACGGGGCTATTCATTTTACATTGAAAGTCGTAGTTTAGTAAAGCCAGGAAATAATTGTTTACCTGTTTACATAAGAAATATATTTGTACTCATAGGTATCTTTATTTAGTTACCGGAAAGATTTTCTATAGTTATGGACTGTCAACTTTCTAAACATATTATTTCGCTCCCGTTTCGTAACACTCTTTTTTTCATATTTTTCCTTCTGAGTAAGTGGTCATGATCTTTGACCAGTTATTTGCGATAATTAGCGAGCCGTGTAGTTTCCAGCAGAGTAGAATAGAATCACTTCAACTGCTACGACATCTCGTGGATGTCGTAAAAGGCGACATCAAAATACAAGCAGCCTTAGGTATACCATGACTGAGACCTCTCCAGCTTGTTTGGCCAGCGTGAGTGTAGGCCAAATCCTTCGGATGCTCTGACCAAGTATGGCTCTGGTAGTAGGTATAGAGAGGGTCGCGTTCTCCTGCAGTGGAGACTAAAAAGACCTGATGATGATGAAATTGATTGCGATAATAATCTATGGCGTAGGTCTTACAATCATTTGGGAAATGATGTTAAACTTGATATATCACTAGCGTGTATATATTATTATGATCTAGCGATGTTTCTGTGGCTATCCACTGGTATAATCGTTTACAAGGTATCTCTATCATGATACACACTATACCTACCTAATCGAGTTTCCCAATAGGTAAGTAAATATGTCAATCGATCTATCATGGTCCAGTGAGAAATATGTAGAACCACACTATCCAATTTGATTCAGGTAGGATATCGTAGCAGGTATGACCTTGAAACATGATTGTTTCGCCTGGCTCTACGAGATTTTTAATAAAAAAAAAAAAAATGGCCAAGTGCGAGTTAAACTCGCGTGGAGAGGGTTCCGTACAATATCAAAGATTTTTCGTAAGTGAACGTATTATATTGAGTGTTCCACTTTATTTTCAAAACTTAACATTGGAGTTAAAAAATATGTTCTCCCACACATTCCACCTGCAAATGTAAGTTGGTACGCACAATATTGAGTGATTTACCATGTTATTTTAATATCATGGACTTCTTATAGGTTTTCCTATAATCTATAAGCAGAAAACTAATTTCTGTATTTTTTTCAAAATTTTAGGTTCAGTAGTTTCGGAGATAAGGGGGGGGGAATGGTCAATTTTCGTCTATTATCTTGAATAACTCGGAAACTATTTATTTTAAAATTACAAAAAAATACATTTAAGATCTTCTCGACAAGACCTTTCATTTGATATGCCACACGATGCAGTTTTCAGAATTTTTTTTTTAATTTTCCCCTTCCCCCCCAAAAATGACCCCCCATATACAGATTTCATCTGCTCACGTCACACCTCTGTGTTTGGGTCACAGGAATTGATATGTGTACCAAATTTCAACTTAATCGGTCTAATAGATTCGGAGATAATTGACTGTAAGCGACGGACGGACAGACACACGAGTGATCCTATAAGGGTTCCGTTTTTGTATTCAGACGTACGGAACCCTAAAAAAGTACCAATGGCCAGAACACATAATGCGTAGAACCAAAGGGCGTATCTAAAAGATAGTAAAAAGCTGGATACAGGCTGTAATAATCAGTACTTTATTTTAGAAATGTTGCACGCCCGGTTAAAATTTCTAAATGTAGTGTACCTATATAAAATTACAAATAACGCGTCAAGACGTTATTACGGGAATGTTGATTGGTAGTGATAGTAAAAAAGTATATCATCTCTGCGGATGTACTAGCACGCAGACGATTATATAATAATATATTAAATAATTAATAAAATAACAATCATGGACTGGATACGGCTGGGTAACGCTTTTACTTTTCTTTTGCGGTAAAACGGAGTTCCTGTTATGCTGTGCATTTACTGGCAAAATATTACTCACATCCTCAGCCACGCTAAGGAGACATGCGACCTGGCCAGCGTGTTGCGGATCGACCTTGCACTTTGCGCGTACGCCAATAGAGGCCGAAATATATCGCACTATTAGATACAAACGCCAATACACTGAAACCGGTCGTCCGTGAGTGAAATGTGGGACTGAATGGTCCTCGCTGTACACGCAAACTCATATGTAATTACGCTTTTCACACACACGTTAATATGACGAGCAACACAGAGTGCAATCGGCAACAGATATGTGTCTCGCTTTTTGCCGTGCATTTTATCGGAGAAATTCGCTTGGAAAATGGTTCTTGATTATTTTCAAGTTCAGTTACATAAGTACGCGTGTGGAGAATTGGTGCGGAATAGCGGATGTTTGGTGGTGCTCGACGGACAAGTGGCGCACAGTTATAAGCTCTCACCCGCTCCACTGCCCGTCAGTTGCCGCTAGACCACCCTCGTATACGTTGATTTTTAGTTTTTAGTGCAGTGTGTGGAAATTGAAACAAAATGTGTAACCCTTTCCGGATAACCATCGTGTCAGTTCTCTGTGTGGCCGTTGTTTCCGGTCACGTCCACGGGAGGAGATCTCGGGTCATGAGCCTGGAGGATGAAACACAAAACGAAATCGACAGCGGAAGATCCGAAGACAGTTGGTGGCCATCAGCAGAATTTACAATTTTACAGAAAGTTTATGATGATTGTAGTGCACAGAAACACTTTTCGACGTGTCTAAAGGGCAAAGCTTTGACGGCGCTGACCCGAGCAGTAGAAATGGTGAATTTAGTGTGTGATTGTGTTTAAATTTTGTTTAGTGATCTGGATAGTGAATTGTAATAGTTTCTTGTGTTGTACAGGACAGCGTTCAACTCGCGGATGGGCTGACGTTGGTGAAGCAAGCCGACGCGCCCTCTGCGATTTCAGAGCCTCGCTTCTACTCAGGAATGTCACTGGAAGACAAACTTGACACGATGTTGCGCACTAAATTCGAGCAGTTGATGAACACGCACACCATATCCATGGACCTCGTAACGGAAGGCAGAGGCAGAGGTATGCTTCCGTTGACGCTGTGTGTAGTGACTGTTGGAATAGAAGTTCGTGAGACAGTCACTAAAAGTTTTTTACTTTTATGTTTTAGGTAAGAAAGTGCTGCCTTATCTGTTGCTTGGTATCTTCACTACCATGAGCATAGTTGGTGGTATGGCTCTGAAGACACTAGCTGCCATTGCCGGCAAGGCTCTCATCGCCAGTAAGGTAGCGCTGACGATCGCTGGAATCATTGCCCTCAAGAAGCTATTCAGTCACGACGGTAGTAATGGCGAAACTACCTTCCAAGTTCACGCAGATGGACACCATAGGTAACTGTCGTTTATTATCTTCATTTACGTACGATTTTGGATTTTTTTAATGAAAAATTTGTAATAATTGGATCTCTCGTTATAATAGTGATGTGTTTTAATTCTAGTCTTTAATTCGAAGGCGCAATCTGTATGTGGTGAGGCAAGCACAACCAGGCGGAGTGGATCCTTACCGGTTTTACGCGGAGCAGACGACAGTGAGCGCGTAGCCCCGGCCGCCGCCCACCCGGCCGCGCGGCCCCGAGCTGCACCGCTGCCGCCTGCTTACCAACCGCCGCCACTGCGTCATCTATACAAAATAACCTCAAACCAAAGTACTGTCCACAAAGTGGACACAATTCTCAGACGAATCGGTCGTCCATTCTCACTCTCAATTCTATGTCAGTAAATTATTTAAAGTAATTTATTTATTCGTGACTACGGTTGTATGTAATATACTTAATTTAATAAGTATTGTAAGATATAATAAAAAATGTTACACAGATACGAGTTTTATTTCAATAGCTGTTTATTGTTATAATCGATATAACTACTTACGCAACTTATGTTTGGTGTCATTTGATTCTGGTGGGGCACAAAAATCTTGATGAAAATTCAACTAAAATATATGTACCTACAGATCTAGATCAATCAAGGAGCACTAAACTTTTTGATTAAACGATACAAAAGATAAACATAACTAAGAGTTGTGTTCGATAAAGTCAACGGGATGTATTATATAAAATCGAGAGGGTATTTTATTTTTAACGATAAATAAAATATATCAGACAAAAGATGAAAAGTAAAATTATTACCAGGGATAATTGCATAAGTTTTGTTTTGTTGCATCGCCTATGTTTTAAAATGTAATATTCTCAGTAGAATTATAATTAATTACAATAGCTCTTGCAATCTCGCATTTTCCTAGAATTGGAGTCGCTTGGCTAAACAGATCAGACGTGCGTCATGCACCGATGCGTTCATAACTGCACCATAAGTGCATCATGGACTTGTTATACACAGTTTTTCAATTAATTGCAATACTAACCTGCTTTCTTTATGCGCTCTAGTGGAGAGGAGTCCGTGAAATGTGTCGAGATTTTCCGTTAATGTGGGCGCAGTGGCTATGAACATGGAAAGTAGAAAGTTTTAATCAATTCACTGCACATACACGCATGTCTTTGCAGCTACTTCATATCTGTATACTTGGACGTATTATGATAGTTTTTTATTGATTGATTATCACATTCATCACGGAAATAGTTGCTTCCTCTTCCAATTATATTTTTTGCTTGAATATTTAAAAAATATAATGCACAATTCCGCATATGATAATTTGAGTAATGAGATAAGACAACGCCTTATATTCTAGATATTCATTTCCGTTCAGTAAAGAACATCATCGTAAGAAGACTTAACGATTATTTATATGCATAGTTGGTTATTCTCGTTGATGTGGTAAGTATTAGATAATCTTTAAACAGTTTATAGGATAGATGCTGGTCACTTTGAAGCAATTCAGGAACTGTAACGACGCAACGATTGCAAACCGTTATAAAATATACCTAATATGCAACACTAAGAAATACCTACAGTCTATGGAATTACTATGAAAGACAGGTGTTCACATATTAGGCGGCATGTAGAGTTAGAATAGGAAATGTAGTGAACAATTTTCTGGGATAGCAGCAGTGGAGTGTGGTGTAACGTTTGTTCGGGTAAGGTCAGCTCGTTGATTAGCCGAGCGCCGGTAAAGGCCGACCACAGTGCACGTTTGTGAGCTGGGACGCTGTTTATAATGCAGATATGTGTTTGCCCAATCGCTGCACGCTACGCTGGCTATATGGCATCGTTAATGCGGCTGCCGTCTCTTTGCATACGTAAATATAGGGCGGGCGGTCCGGCGCTGATTAAGCGGTGCGCTGGCGGTCGCATCGGCTTCATTCCTGATCTAGAAACACTGACAGTTGATTAGTTTTCAGACTTGCGTTCATTCTTTGTAGGCAATAAGTAAGTATTATAAAGATGTGTTCTGAATTTGATTTCAGACTTGCGTTCATTCTTTGCAGACAATAAGTAAGTATTATAAACATGTGTTCTAAATTTGTCGCATAGATCTAAGACAGTTGATGTATTTTCAATGTCGCACATCTTTAGTATGAATAACTGATTTTTGTCTTTTTCAGTTCCTACGAAAATCTGGCTTTTTTCGCGTATCCCAAATACTCATATGCTCTGAGATTTTTGAGGCCATATCTAGACTTATAAAATATAACTAGCTTTTGCCCACGGCTTCGCTCGCGTAGGGGTGTAATTTATCAAAATCCTTTCTTAGGGGATGCCTACGTCATAGTAGCTTTATGCATGCAAAGTCTTAGCCCGATCGGTTTAAAATTGGCAAAGTTTCATACAAACTTTCATCCCCTATTTTATCCCCTTAGGGGTAGAATTGATCAAAATCCTTTCTTAGCGGATGCCTACGTCATAACATCTACCGGCATGCCAAATTTCAACCCGATCCGTCCAGTGGTTTGGGCTGTGCGTTGATAGATCACTATGTCAGTCAATCAGTCACCTTTGAGTTATATATATTTAGATAGAAGATAGAAGAAAGATAACCGATAAAGACGAAAGATTAAGTTCAAGTGGTCATTGTCTATTTTATAGGAAGCAGGAAAATTACCACCTGATATAGGTACCGTAGTTGACGCCTGTAACGGACTGGGCGGTGGTAACCTGAGTAATCTTTTCACATTCCTTCTCAACTTTATGCCGTGAACGTCTTATACGAATCTAAAACTTTTCAATTTTAACGTCGTATTTTAATTAGGTACCTATAGTAAATCAATGAATATGTCTGAATATAATCAATGCTAAATATATATATGCTCCACTAGCATTGGCATCCACATGGGTATCGATGTGTTGCAATTGACTGGTGCAGTATGGTGCAGGTCCCTCGGGCTGGCCTGTCTCGCTAGCTAATATTACTTACTGTGACCACTACAGCCACTCCCTGACTTCAATACTTGATGACCGTCTACGTCTCAAATTAGGCAGATCATCGCTTCCACGACGCCGGTCTAATTTACAATTGACAGATACTAATAGAATTAGTCACGTACTTACCCACTTATATCTAATTCACGTTTACATAAGGTACTATTTTTACTTATGTAGGTATATGTTTAGTTTTTTTATATGTATAAGACTTTTTCTTAGGAACTGTTAATTTTCAAATAAACGATTTGTGTTGTTCTGAAAACAGAGATTTTATTTTAGTACTTACATGTTACTATAAATGACACTATTAACCTAAATCACACTATCCTACCTGAAAACAGAGAAACGACATTTAAAGTTTATTATCCAATCGTTAATTCCTTTTAAATATAATTATTTTCGTTGTAAATTCTTTATCACACCTTAATGGCTTCCGATATCTTATTTACGTTAGATCTACTTTATCGACAGTATTGGACGCCATTACATAGGGTCGATAAAGCAGAACACTATTTTACCGACGCTTGGATAGCGCGGCATAATTCGATTTGAAGAAATGTAGGTAGGTAGTTTCTTTACATATGTATCTACCTATTATCTGATTAGTCTTTAGAGTAAATAAATATTGGTAAGTTGAAGTGTATGATATGGTGATACATATGATTAAATCGATGATAAAATAAATATAATAAAACGCACGAAGTTTTCTGTGCAATATAGAATAAAACAATTGACAGATGTAGCAACTGCTAGACTTGTGTGCTTTAGTTTGTAACGACGGTCCTCTTGCTCCGCGCCGCACCTCACCGCACCGCACACCGCGCTGATCATATAAAAGCGGCAGCGAGCTGGACCTCGTTCTCTCCCTCCACTCCTCGAGAACATCGAATGCTCCCTCCTACGCGTTGCGATGACCGGCCACTCGCCGATCAATATCGCCTCTATCTACCTGCCATCTAAAAAAGAGCTGCTACGCTCTGACTTAGAAACCCTATTCGCTCTAGGAAACTCCACCATTTTGGCGGGAGATTTCAACAGCAAATCCACCAGATGGCACTCGGTGACTAACTCGACCAACGGAAACAGGCTAGAACGTTTCACAGACGAACTAGACTTTGACGTTGTAGCCACCTTGGCGCCCACCCGATACCCCCGCAACGGCCAGGGAAACCCCAGCGTGTTAGACATAGCTCTACTTAAGAACATCACCCTTCAGGTGTGTTCAGTAGAAGTCCACCCAGACCTTGACTCAGACCACCGACCGGTAGTACTGCAACTAGGACCGACAGACAACGGACGCACCATCCACACGAAAACGGTGACAGACTGGAAGAAACTCGAAAGGGTTCTCGACCAAACCTCAGCGCACTTGGACGCAATCCCCGATAGGGTAACCACCACTGACGAGACAGACTTGGCGATCTCATCTCTCACCAGCCACCTGCAAGCAGCCGTAAAGGACTGCTCTCGGCAGGTCCCATCTATGGATCCAACCCATAGATTCGAACTGCCCGAGGATATGCGACGGCTGATGACAGAAAAGAGAGCCGCGACAAGACTACACGACCTCTACCCAACTGACGAAGCCCGCTCCAACCTGCGCTATCTCCAACGTCGAGTTAGAGAGCGCATTGCGGAGATCAGGGACGAACGCTGGGGTACACTCCTCTCTGAGATTTCACCGTCTCACACCGCCTACTGGCGCGTGGCGAAATCTCTCAAGACAGATGTCATCTCATCTACACCTCCCCTTAACAGGGAGGATGGCTCCATCGCCTTCGATGATGACGAAAAAGCTGAATGCCTTGCAGACAGCCTGGAGAGCCAATGTTCTCCTAGTCGTGAGCCAGTAGACCCCGTTCACCTCCAAGAGGTCGAATCGCAAGCAGAGCGGCTCGCCGCTTCTGCCTCGATTCCTCCCGAGTTCCCCCTAACACCGACGACGGTTGAAGAAGTTCAATCGATCATCAAGTCCCTCAAACCCCGAAAAGCACCCGGTGCTGACGGGATATCCACCGGCGTCCTAAAACGCCTACCACAGACCCTCCTCCTCCTCCTAGTCACTATATTCAACGCCTGCCTCGCCAATTGCACGTTCCCAGACGCCTGGAAACATGCAACCGTCATTGGCATTCCTAAGCCAGGCAAGGATCTCAAAAACCCGACAGCATATCGACCCATCAGCCTCCTGAGCTGTATGGGGAAGATATACGAAAGGATTATTGCGATACGCCTCAGAGAATACCTTCAGTTATCTGAGAGACCACTCATCCCCGATGAACAGTTTGGTTTCCGCGCCAAGCACTCATCCGTCCACCAAGCGCACCGCCTCACGGAGCACATCCTCAAATTTCGACGATGGGGCCGCCGCACAGGGGCTCTCTTCTTTGACGTCGCGAAAGCGTTCGACAAAGTCTGGCATGCAGGCTTGCTTTACAAGCTTGCAAACATGGGACTACCAGACAGTTTCGTGCACATCATCCGAAACTTCCTGTCGAATCGCACATTTCGCTACAGATATGAGGGATGCCTATCACGGCCCCGCCCCATAAGAGCCGGAGTTCCGCAAGGCTCCGTCCTCTCTCCCCTCCTATACTCACTGTACACCAGTGACGTTCCGCGTACCAAAGGTGTGGAGTTGGCCCTCTTCGCCGACGACACAGCCCTCTATTGCTCTGCCACCATGGTGCAGACAATAGGAAATCGACTCCAGCGCGCTGTCGACGCACTAGGCGAGTGGTTCAGGAAGTGGCGCATCGAAGTGAATCCGGAGAAAAGTAACGCAGTTTACTTTACGAAGGATCCACAAGGTGCGTCGCGACCTCAGAACAACAGTCAGCACCGACCCAAGCCCATCAGGCAAATCTCACTTTACGGTAAACCCATCCCTTGGACACGCACGGCCAAGTATCTGGGTGTCACCTTCGACAGCGGCATGACCTTCGGTCCTCACATCAAAAGGGTATGCAACACTGCATGCTTCTATTTGAGCCGTCTCAACCCCATGATACGCAATGAAAAGTTTTCTCTTGGCAACAAGTTAACTCTTTTCAAACTTTGCATTCGCCCAGTCCTGACCTACGCAAGCGTTGTCTTCGCACACGCAGCCCCAACTCACATGCTTAGGCTTCAAAGAGTACAGAACCGATTCATCCGCAGAGCTACCAACGCTCCAAGGATAGCGAGAAACTGCGACCTACACCGCGATCTCGAACTCCCGTCCATTAAGCACTTTATGAAAGAAGCGTCCGAACGCTTCTTTGATAAAGCCGCCGACCACCCGAACCGACTAGTTAGAGAGGCAGCTAACTACATCCCGGAGCACAACCCTCGCCGACTCACCGGCAGACGTCCGAGGCATGTTCTCTCTGATTCCGATGACCAGATTATGGCTGACATGGTCCAATTCGATACCTCTGCGGCTCCGAGTAGCCAGAGGAACCTCGCGGTCCGACCCCCCCGCATTCGTCGTAATCGAATACGTAGGCGTAGGAACATTAGCCCGTTCACTAGGTACCGCCCGGCGGTACCTGGACGATTTGCGTCCTAAGTAGGCCCTTCTGGCACCGTAGCTTCGGCCCTTCCGGCAAAACATGGGTGTTGCAGCACCCCAAAATTTGCCATAATCCCTAGCGCGCCCAAAGCCGAGGTTTCCCCCTTGGGAGCCCTTTGCGCTGCTGCTAGTAGTATAAAAATATAGGAAGCCGGGCCTCTGGCCCGCTC
This sequence comes from Acrobasis suavella, assembly GCA_943193695.1. Classification (NCBI taxonomy): domain Eukaryota; kingdom Metazoa; phylum Arthropoda; class Insecta; order Lepidoptera; family Pyralidae; genus Acrobasis; species Acrobasis suavella. The sequence goes on from OW971929.1 coordinate 15,705,086, forward strand.
CTCAAACCTTGTCCGGGTGAAATAGGAAATGCCGTCCGAGGCAACCTATGTCTGTCATATCAAAAAAAAAAAAAAAAAAAAAAAAAAAAAAGACCTCGTTCTCTTTCCTCTATTCGGAAGCCGGGCTGTATACCAAAGCTGAGTACTTCCATTTCCCTGAATCAACGAATCTCGTACCTTTCGAACCTACGAACCCCATCTGTAGCATTTTTCTTATTTCAGTACCTAAATTGTTAAAATTCGAAATAAAGAGTTTGGTTTCCTTAATATTGTTTCCTTTAAATAAAACCGTCACAAGTTACTTTCATAGTTTAATGTCATACGGCATACTGCTATGGGGGAGTGCAGCCGATATTTAGACTATTTTCATTTTACAAAAAAGGGCAATTCGTGCTATCTACAGCTTAGGATTTAGAGATTCACTCAGAGAATTATTCAAGGAAATAGGTATACTAACCTTACCATCACAGTATATATTTGAAAACATACTGTATGTAAGGAAAAATATTTCCCCGTACAATAAAGTAAGCGATTTTACCGTTAGAAACTTACGCAATAAGAGTGACTTAGTTGCCCCGTATTATAGGCTCAAAACAGTTAGTAAAACGTTTATGGGGAACGGTATACTTTTTTATAATAAACTGCCACAATCGGTCCTTAATATGCCAGACAAAAAGTTTAAAGCTTATGTAAAGAAGGTACTCTGTGAGAATAAAAATAATAAAAACTTTATTGTTTCTCCACAACAATACACAATACAGTTAACAAAGTTAGACTACATACATTTCAGTATAATCTGTTGTAAAGAACTGGCGCCTGAACTAGGTATCCAGAGGAACCTGTCTTACAGGACACCAGGCCTCCCCTCAGAGGGAATAAGTAAAGATAGTGTGGGAGTAGCATAATAAGTTAGTCTAGCATGCACATCTTAGAGTAGTTACAGAATAATAGAAGAGAAACTTAGCCTAGGATGTGAAGTGTTTACAATTGAGTTGAGGAATTAGATACAATCTAAATATATATAACTCAAAGGTGACTGACTGACTGACATAGTGATCTATCAACGCACAGCCCAAACCACTGGACGGATCGGGCTGAATTTGGCATGCAGGTAGATGTTATGACGTAGGCATCCGCTAAGAAAGGATTTTGATCAATTCTACCCCCAAAGGGATAAAATAGGGGATGAAAGTTTGTATGAAACTTTGTCAATTTTAAACCGATCGGGCTGAGACTTTGCATGCATAAAGTTACTATAACGTAGGCATTCCCTAAGAAAGGATTTTGATAAATAAATTACGCGAGCGAAGCCGCGGACAAAAGCTAGTATTATTTATTTATTTATTTATCAAACTTTATTGTTCCAAAGTACAAATATACTTTTAACAAATGGCGGACTTAATGCTAAGAGCATTTTCTCCCAGTCAACCATAGGGATAAACAGAGAAAATTATGCGGCACAAAAAAGCAATACACATATACTTACATTATAAAATATTACTATATAATATACAATTACATTATATACCTATTATATATACATTTCAGAATAAATATCTACTTATACAATACTTACATATACATTTACTTATACTTACATATACATCTATCTATGAAGAGAATAACTAAATAATGATGATTTTATGAGGAAAGGGAGTTTAAAAGGTTTTAAAAGAGAATTTAGTAGAAATTTCCCTGATGTCAACGGGTAAAGCATTCCAGAGCCGTGAGGCTTGAAGAGAAAAAGAGTTCGACATAAAATTTGTCCGGAAAAGGGGGATAAAGAGCTGGCGTGTCTCATTAGAGCGAAGTTGTCGATCATGAGTGTCTGAAAGATATTTAAATTTACATTTTAGATATTCAGGATAGTCAGGATTTGTGAGAATAGAAAAGCTTGAACATTTTAGGAGGCGTTACTAAAAAAGAGAAGGTGCAAAAACAAGATTATATATATCTATGTTTATAATAGTCAACCTGCGTGCTGTGACCAGCCCTTCGATAGTGTCATAGAATCGGCAGTGATGGAAGCACCACTACCAGTGGAACACAGGAAGTCCTATGGTCAAATAATTGGTCGGAGAAGATCTTCTGTTTCGATATATGTTAGGGCTTGTAGCCAGGTTTTGGTAATCTTTTTACACGTATATTTGGTTAGGGGAAATATATTAAGTCTGCGATTAGCCAGGTTGTAAAGAAAAGGTCCTAAAAATAGAAAAAATCTTTTAACGAAAATTGTATTACTGCGGGGGATGGGAAGAATTAGCCTATTATTTCGCGAGACTAGTTCTGGATTGTAAGTGGTGAGTGAATGCTGCTGAAGAATTGTCTGAAGAATAAACAGTTGTTGGACTGTTAGAACTTGACAATACCTAGTTCCTCTGTTGGGAAGCGATAAGGCTTGAAGTGGGACACCTTTAGAACAGCCCCCTGGGCTCTTTCAAGCGTAATCAGATGGGTCTTTGCAGCACCACCCCAGGAAGTAATGCACTACATTATTATTGATTGGCATAAGGCCATGTAACTTGTTTTTAAGATTTTATTGTCTGCGACATGACGTAGGTGTCTAAACACATATAGGACCGATGACTATCTTAAAGACAACAAAGTTTGGCTTGAGCTTGGCGCGGGTCCCTCTTAAAGGCTTGTATACTCAGAAATTGTCATAATTTAGTACATTAGGTACATACTGAATTTACAACTTGATTTGACATTATTTCAAAATTGCGACATATAAAAAAATAATTTAAATTATGACAACAAACAATGTATACTCTGTCCACATACAACTATAAATATTAATTTCATTGTGAGTTGACGTTCTTGGAGAAATGCTGCAGTGCAGTTTGTTACCGCTTCTTCTGTACTAGCGCTTTGGAGGCGGCATATTATGGGAGGTCGCGACAAATTTGGTAACGATATCGTAAGTGGGTGAAACTGATTTCACAGGATGGAGAGCAACTCCCTGATGCTAAATATCTGTTTGCTTAAAGTGGTTGCGTTATTTATATATGGCGCCTGAAAAATTTGTTATCGTGACCGAAAAAATATGATAAGGTAAATAGCTGAAAGTAGTACAACATGTAAGTACCAGTTGTACTCACGCGATTTGTATAAAAACTGAACAAAAATTCGGTTGCGTTATGGAGCAACACCCGTTCAAAGATGCTTTATTGTGACCAAAAAAAAAATTATAAGGTAAATGGCTGAAAATAATGAAGCATGAAAGTAACAGTATGCATTAGCTTAGTAGCAAAAAAACTGAACAAATCTTTGGTTGCGTTTCGTAGTTATAGGCGATTTAGTTTAGAATTATCACTAGTAGTAGGTAAGTATATTTAAGTATTTTATAAAAAAAAAATATCTATTGCTTAATATTGTGTATTTAATAGGTATCAACATATGCAGATATTTTTTTATATTTATATATGTATATATAACATCTATTTCGCATCTGATTTTTAAAGTTAAAGAACTAAAGCTAGATGTGAATCACATACATTCAGATTTATTTATTTGGACACTTCGAAAACTATTATTGAGCCAAGACCTTGTTATAAACCGTGGAATTGACTTCCTTTTTTTTACTTACAGACTGTTCGAGTGCTTCATATCAAAGATTTATAACAAAAGTTTATTGTTACCCAATTGTTACTAAATTTCTTATAAAAGTTGATTATTTGACGAAAAACATGTTGTATTAAGGGTCCTTTCCGTTATTCGACTCATTTCGATCGATTTTGTTTTATGATTGTGAGAATATGTTACATTTTATTAGTTAAATTGTATATGTTATAAGTAGAACAACTCTTCAGCTTGCATGTGGCGTGAAGGGATTTTTCAAAAAGCATCTTATTTAGTGGTGAATCTACAATATCCAATACGCTTTTCCTCAAATATTACGTTCGAGTGAAGTTTTTTAATCGATACAGGAAAAACTATAGGCGATTTTGACTTAAAAAAAATTCAAGTGACAAAAATATATAACCTTTTTGCGTTTCCGTTGACCACATTTGCGATTCAAATTCAAAACTCAGCAAAAAAAAATGTTGAAAGTACGTAATTCTACAGAACATTTCAGACAAATATGTATTTTTTTCTAATTTTAAGCAACATTATAAAAAGATTTAAAAAATAACACATGAACCTTAAGTTACTTTTTTAATTCAAACAAAATTTTATTCGATGAAAATATTTTTTTTTATATAGAAAATAAATGTCGAAATCGACTATATTATCGACAGTGCAAATCTTCATAAAACGCATAATACGTTAAGTACTATTAAAATATTTAGATTGTTCACTAAAGTATCAACATTGTTTTATCCGTTCTCTAAGCACTACTCGCAGCCGTGTGTGCGCAAAATTGCACACCAATTTAAAATTTACCTACAAATTTTGTGCACGGACTCTTAATGTACTTGATCTCTTACTTACTCTTATTGTACTGAATCTACCACTTTACTATCCCGCGCGGGATCCCGCGCCATATACCCATAAGTACTTAATCATTTTCTTGGTTACAATAAAGCATCTTTGAACGAGCGTTGCTCCATAACGCAACCGAATTTTTGTTCAGTTTTTACACAATTCACGTGAGTACATCTAGTACTTACTTGCTGTACTAGTTTCAGACATTTACCTTATAATTTTTTTTGGTCACAATAAAGCATCTTTGAACGGGCGTTGCTCCATAACGCAACCGAATTTTTGTTTAGATTTTATACAAATCGCGTGAGTACAACTGGTACTTACATGTTGTACTACTTTCAGCCATTTACCTTATCATTTTTTTTCGGTCACGATAACAAATTTTTCAGGCGCTATATATAAATAACGCAACCACTTTAAGGGGCTACCTGAGGGCCAGTGCTGCCCCCATTTGAAATAAATCATTTGAAAAGAAACGGAGTATTATTTAAAATTTGGCTTTGATATAATTGTCGATAACCCTTCAAACTATTTTATGAATTGGTGTTTATATTTTAAAGTGAGAACGTGTAGCTTTTTATAGCATTTTTGCTAAAAGTGGCCGTTTTTCGCAAAAATGCTATAAAAAGCTACACGTTCTCACTTTAAAATATAAACAGTAGTTCACAAAATAGTTTGAAGAGTTATGTAGGATTATATCAAAGCCAAATTTTAAATAATATCTCCGTTTCTTTTCAAATGATTTATTTCAAATGGGGGTAGCCCCTTAAGCAAACAGACCGACATATTTAGCATCAGAGAGTTGCTCTCCATCCTGTGAAATCAGTTTCAGCCACTTACGATATCGTTACCAGATTTGTTGCGACCTCCTAATCTAGCAGTAAACTTAGCTCTAAGTAACTTTTTGACATCAACAATTATTGTGAAACAAAACAAAGTGACGATTATTAAGAGATATTATACATATCCCATATATGATATTAAGATATATTTGAATTAAATTGTGCCATTATCTATAAAAAAATCATATTTATTGTATGGAAGTCCCACTTAAATATTTATTTTATTTTGGTTTTAGTATTTGTTGTTCTACATAATTTGCGAAAATATCAACTATATAGCTATTACGGTTTACGAGCTACAGCCTGGTGAAGGGCAGACGGACAGACAGTGGAGTCTATGTAATAGGGTTTCGTTTTTACCCTTAGGGTACGGAACCCTATAACCTAGTTTCTCTAAGTACATATTATTTTAAGAATTTTTGTTATCATTTAGTAGGTATATAGTAATTAGTTTTATGTCAGCAAAGGTATGAACCACTATTTCAAAAAATATTTTGACATAAAATCTAAAATCATTTAGGAAAACTATACCTATGTACTTAATCTAGATAATTGCAAGAAAGTATTTTATTACAGTCATCCTTTGAGCTGAGGATATAGGATATGAGGTCGTCACTCGCCTCGAAGTTACTTTACGCTCGAATGGTCAAAGTATCGGACATAAACCTATTTTGTTCTCTTCTTATATTGGATGTGGGTACCTACGCCCCCTTCTTCGCTCGCCGCTGCCGTCTGATATGTCTCGGTAGGGCTGCCGATGTCTGAAAAATGTAATGATAAATAATAAATAAATAAATAATAAATATAAAGGGACAAATTACATTGATTGAGCTAGCCCCAAAGTAAGTTTGATACTTGTGACTATATTTATAGGATGCTCACTCAACGATACTATATTTTATAATAAATACATATATAGAGAAACATCCAAGACCCAGGACAATTTAAAAAAGGCCATTTTCCAACTTGGCCTGACCGGGGATCGAACCTGGATCCTCTGGGTGGCGGACTAGCATCGTGACCACTACGCCACGGAGGTCGTCTGAAATGATCATACTTATTTATACATTGTGGATATACCTACATCAGGAATATTGGTGTATAGTCATATAGTAATAAAGCGTTTAAAATATGCAGCGTATAATAGGTTTTACTTTTTAAATCACTTGCCTATCTTTATGCCTTTTTGCCGCTTTTTCATCTAGATTCCAATAGCTCGTTTGTTGTTTTTGTCTCCTGTAATTAAAAACTATGGGTATAGATAGACACAAAATTCCATCTTTATCTCCTTTGGGTAGACGAAAAATGGTTTAAATGAAAAATGGAAAATACTGACATGACGAGCAATACCTATAGTTTTACATACTTGAAACAACTGCAGTTCTCCGCATATTTAGCATACCCAACAACAAATTTTAAATATTTGGTTTTACTATTTAGTAAAACCAAATATTAAAAATTTGTTTCAGAGTTTTTACGCAATGTGGCGAGGTCTACTCGTATATAGTTGATGACTTTTAGATATCTAGTATAACAAATCCTTAAAAATCATTGCATCGTTTTTGTTAATTAAAAAGTTACTAATACTACAGGTTAATCTATTTCCCGTTGCTCTACATTGTAGAGCAGACATGAGTTCTATGACACTTGTGTAGGTCGCGTGCAGCCCTAGAACCAGGCGAGGTTTTGTGAGGAAGTTTTGCCGGGAATTATGTTGGTACGTGCCAAAGCCATTATTGCTGCGAGAAAAGTTCATCAATTTCATTTCTATCCTGAAACACGTCCGTTGCCCTCTCACCCCTCCCCCCTCGTCCCACGCCCGCGCAACGGTCACTTCCCCACCGACGACCAATAAAACAACGAAAAGATATATGACCTGTCATATAATTCAGTATTAAATAAAAGATTAATACATGTGAATGGTTACATCAAAAGTTTCTGGAATAGATGGCAACAGTGTTGAAAGGGGGCCCTTGGCCTTACAGTAGAATTCAACATAAAACCAAAGAAAATAATGTTTTACGAATTGTTAAGTTACTTTCTTCAAATAACTACTAAGTACTCAGCCGGATCTGCAAAAGAAGATATTTACCTACTCGTAATGATCACGGCATGCCTCAAGAAAACCATTTGTTTCATAGTGAAAATCGGATTAGATTAGAAAAGTGCAGCGAGTGAAAGTATATGCATGCACACGCGCCTGTTTGCAATGGAATTATTGAAATCAAAGTGCATTGCTAACAGACGCGCCGCTTCACTTTCCAATTTTCGCTCTGCTTCCAATTAATGAAAAATAAATTCGCAATTTCAGATTAGTATGAAAACAATTCGAGCGTTGGTAAATACGAACTATAAAATCAGTTTTGTAGAGCGAACAATTTTACTGGGATTCACAGGATTATTTTTACTTTTTGTTTAGGTCTATTTCAATTCGATTATTTTGAGTTACAGTTTAATTGCTACGAGAGGAAATAAATTATAATCTGGTTTTGTTTTAGGGTACGACGTGGAATTTTACTTTGCTCCTTATTTGACTTCTTTCATACATGTATAATGTAGCTATACCCACTTGGTTACTTATATGTATACTTGTGTGTGTATAAATACTACATAAAGATATACGTACCTACTATCACACTAAATGGTTAATTCCTTTATATTCAATCAAATAGGAATGAATGCGTACCATGTAGTACCTGCATCAATAATGTAGGTATTAAGAAAATAAATATAGAAATATATATATTATATGAAGGAAATACGAATATTCATTCGTATTTTCTTGTTGTCTACATTATTGATTCATATTAAGTATTCTAGATCAACTGAACAGTTTCGTTCTAGTTACCATGACAGTGAGTGAGCAAGGCCTAGATTATACTCGTAGAGCCGTACGCCCTAACGGTGCAACGTAGCAAGACGTGCGCGGGCGCATCACACTCGTAACCTGTAATGAGTTATTATGAGTAATGTCCAGGTGCGCGTGCGCATCTGCAGCGCAATCAATGGCCTGCTTTAAAGCGGTGAACCGCGGAGGCACGTGCCACTCTTGACCATACAGGCCGTAAGTATATTTTAGTGTGACCAACATGACTTCCATGATCCTGAAAAGGCGGCTTCTAAAATCAGAAGAAAAATGAAACGCAAAAGAAGCTTCGGGTATAATCTTGTTTTCGGCCGAAAACGAAAACGAAGACAAAAATTATATAAATATTAATATTTCAAATCTTGTTTATTTAATACGACTAAGAAGGAAAAGATAAATGTACGTTTTTAATAATTCCATCAGAGGATAGATTTTTAATACAAAAAAATTGTTGAAGAAAACTAAATTTAATTTTTTCATGAATTGATCAACCTACAGATTTCGCCAACAAGCCTTTTTCAATTTGAGCGGATATGACGCGAATGAGGCTGCATGATGCGTGATAATTCAGGAATTTCTGATATTCGGCTGAGCCGAAACTTCGGCTGTTTTTTTGGCAGAGAACGAAAATATGGCCGAATCATGATTTTTTGGCCGAAAGGAGCGGAAAATGAAAACAAATATTCGGTCGGTCTTTAGGCTACAACCCTGGCATGAATTGTCTACGTTCTAATTTTGTTCAATTTAGTTATTATGAATTATTAGTAGATGGCGTGATAGCGATTTACTGTGTCATCATAATTATGTGCCGATCTGACTGTTATTACATGTTCCTGGTTATTATTGATATACCCCTGATATCTGCTAGTGACGCTAGCCATAAATGAAATAATAAAATCTCACTTATATACGAGTCATTGAACGTGTTTTACTTTCGACTCTAGTGAAATGAGGAAAATACACTTTAGAGTTATGCCCATTCCATTGTCGTGATTGTAGAATTGAACATGGCATGCGTTATTCGATCAAAACACTATGTTCTTGACAGCCTGTTTTACCTAATAGTTTACCTCACGCAATAACTAATTTGCACCTTAATATATTTATTCTATAAAATTTGTCTCAATAAGTACATTGGCTTTACAATAAAAAATTGTCCAAAAAATATATAGTTTTTTCAAAAAACTTATTTATTCTTCAAATTTACTTTCAATTCTCATTGTAAAAATATGTGTTGTTAGAAATAGATATAACAGTTCATTATTCATCTTGATAGACACGACGACAACGACTAGCTACGTATAATCAAGAACAATAACTGTCAATTAAACAGTGTATTCACACTAGCTATTAGCTCCCAGTCTATATACGGCACGTAACTAATTCTAATATTGGGAATATTGTCGCGATGTTACAGGGTGCTCCAATTATCTGCGGTTGCGGGGTGGTCGCGACTGCACCCAAACGGGCAAGATCTCCCCGGGAGCCGACCAACAGACCTTGACTGATGTCTACTAACGCTACTGTAGGCTTTCCCCTTTTCGTAATAGAGCCTGTATTGCGATAGCTAAGACGCAAAATAAACTTGGGTGACTAGAAACTGGCCGCTAGTCGGTCGTCATTATGTGTCATTAGTTTTGCGACGCTGACCAAATGACTGGTCTGCGATATCGAATGACTCATTCAGATCATGATTAGCCTCTCTGGTTTTCTCAATAGAGATAATTATTTCGGTAGGTACTCGTTATGCTAACGTTAAACCGTTTCGTACCTTAGTGCAACAAGATAGTGTAATTTTTTACCTTTGCTGAATGTTATCTACGAATGAGTAGATATAGTGTGAAAACTGTTTATATTTTTTTCATTGACGATTATTCTGGTAAGGATTTATGTAGAGGGACAAATCACAAATTTTATTGAGCTAAAAATAACTCGTGTATTGGTATTTACCAAATAGATTTTTTCTTATGAGAATAAGTTTTTGTTATTAGCTGGAATATGTGTTTGAAAATTGATTTAATAGAACTGGTAGATCCGTGCTTACTATGGAAAATATTTAATAAACATAAATATAATTAGACAATATACCAATTTCTAACAGATCTACTTTCCCTGAGCCTCAGTAGGTAGGTATACCAATTACGACGCATGTTCAAATTTAGCTCAATGGGCTCAAACAAAGTTACGAGGCCGCCTTATGTGCTCAGCAAACGCTCGCCCGCTCTAATTATACGATAAATTTTACTTAGCAAGATCAATGAGATGTTATTGGAAATTTGCCATTAGTTATCCTCTATACTAAGATACATTATTATAGGGAGATCTCCCTCCTTTAAATTGCTTTTTGGGAAATTAATGCGGATGAAACAAGACGGGCACACTGTTTCTGTGTATGTACATAGTTATAAAACTATTTCTGTAATAAAGTGAAAATTGTAGTTTTTCCAGTATTTTTTCCTTGATTGGAAAAGTCAATCAAGGGAATCAGCGTTACAAAAATTTTTGGGCCCTTCTATCCTTAGCTTACCTGAACGCTTTGTCACAAAACTTGTTGGATAACTAATCAAAACACATGCACGACTAACGAGTGCGAGTAGTGGTGGTCGGTGGGCAGTGTGATACAGCCTGCCCGAGGCGATGGCGGTGGCGGGGCGGCGAGCGGCGAGAGCACATCTGAAGGAAAACGCTTCATTCCCGCCGGAATATAATCGTCCGCTCGTAATTTATATTGTCTGCTGCAGAGGCGAGTCCCGCTGCACATTCATTTATTTTATGTGCCATTTACAATTGTCGGTCGATGGTCAAGGGAGAGGGCAGCGGGGCGGTGAGGCGAGGGGGATCGCCGGACGACGCTGCCTTCGCATTATAAAACCGTGCGGTCATCTGCGAACTCCGTAATGGTATCTGTAATAGGGCCGCATGAATTGTGATGACCGGCCGGCTCGGAACACATGGGTCTGATGGTTTATTTATAAGATTAATTTGACCGCATCCGACGTCGAAATGCTTTCAGTGGGCCGCTTCCTTGACGTGAATACATTGATCATTTCCAACCCTTTCGGACAATGTGTGATTTGTCAAATTACCAATCTCATGGACTGTTTGCGATCAAAAGCCGTAGCAACTTCCCTCAAAGTAATTTTATTTCAGTAGATATTAAAAGTTAAATCTAAGCAGAGTACCTACCTAATATATGTACTTCCGTGTTTGTGGGAACTCCACAGATATTTAATACTATAATAGGTATATTTAGTTTACGTCTATGTTATCACTAAGCAAGTCTCCAGGGCAGTCTAAGGCAAAAAGCAAAATAAAATTATTTCGGGCATCAAAGACATTGGTCAATGGGTACCTACTATTACTGCATTCAGAATTTTCTATAAAAAAAATAAATAAAAAAAATCCATCTTATTACGAAACGACGTGTGAAGTGAATTCACTTCACACGTCGTTTCGTAATAAGATGTATCAGTAATAGTAGGTACCCATTGACCAATGTTTTTGATGCCCGAAATAATTTTATTTTGCTTTTTGCCTTAGACTGCCCTGGAGACTGGTGCTCAGGTCACTGTCAATGACACGACTCAATGGATTTAAGATACAACCTGAGTCAACCTGAACACGTTAATATGAGAAAAAGACGTTGATTGTCCTTGATTGTTGACCATATATTTAATATTATAAGTACAGGTGATGATTAAAATCAAAAGTTAAAAATTTAATCATGTACTTATACCTAAATTCTGTTGAAAGATACCTTCATACATGGAAACTACCAAAAAACATCAAATTAACCACGTTGCGAATTATGTTGACTGGTCATCATCTTGTGCCGTTTGCCGTAACCCTTCTAAACAACACAAAATTAATACGACATTACTCACACCTGCTTAGAAATCCAGTTAACCTTTTATTCTGGACAGTGGAAAATTACAATAAGTGTCTCGTTTTCTGTAACTTTCCGTAATTAAAAGTCTGCCACGTGAGCGAAGTTCGGGAATGGCTGCTGCAGTATCGTAGCTTTAGTCCGCGAGCTAACAATTTTGAAATATTTTTATCCAACAGCTTTAGATCGTACGGCATATTGTAACATTTTTTCTGTCAAAATATTCCTGACGCCCGTCGGAGGGCATTCTGTCCTTATTAGGTTCCGTGAAGTTCCGTGTTGCTCTATGTTATTAGGACATGGTGTGTTTTATACCTATTGAACAAAAAATAATTATCCCTCTGGATTATTTATTGAATTTATATTGGGAACACGAATTTAATTGTCAGCAGTTGCATTTTTTGCATGAAAGCCGAGCAGAAGGCGGCGGCCAAGAGGCTGAGTGGCTCTGTATTCTTTTGTTTTTTAATTATAACGCCGGCGACGGTGGGGGCCCCCCGTCAAGTTCTGGTGGAGGTGCTTTCTTGTTAAGCCCGTCGGGCGCTCGCCTCCTACGTGCCTCGGCCATTCATTTCGTGGAAACTTATAACCTGACCCGCGTACTTATGAGCGTCGCCAATAAATATAGCGATGACCGAAGGCGCGCGACTGCGGTCCTTGTCGGTCTTGTGGTGGTGGCGATCGCAGGAGTGGGACGGAGGATTGCGGTACGTAGCCGTCGCTCGCGGCGAGGCATTGTTAGCTAAATATCTAGGTGGTCAGTTGGGCGGGCGGGGGACTGGGCGGCTAGAAGACGGGCGCGGGGGCGGCGAACGTGCCCGGCGCCGGCCGATGTATTGAGCGCGTATTGCAGACGCGGTCACGCGCTGCAATATTGCGTTCGCTCTGCGATATTGCCCCTCAGTAACTCAATTTGATAAATTGTGCAAAGTTCGCCAGCTCCGTATTGCTATTAGCTCCATCGACGTGTTGCATGTAATGAAAAATTTCTTTTATGTGCGAAATGTGTTACGAGGATTTACTGCAACAACCTTTTGATGAGCCTTGGTATTTTATTTGAAATGTATGACTCGTCAATACTGGACAGATCAAGAGCCTTTCAGTCCATGGTCAATGTCAGATTCCTAAAAAATTACTAATATATTTGTAACAGTTTCTCTTAAACCTTATTCTGTGCTAGGCCACGATCACGCCCGACGAGCGGCGGCGCCGACGTAGCACATTTTATAGTGCGTAAAATCAACAAACTACCTATTGTGAGTGCATATCATTGACTGTTCTCTTAGCGTCGTCGAAAAAAATTTATAGCTATGTAACGCGATTTCTACGGAATATTTGCCAGCATTTAACACTGAATTAACGCCATTTTATGGCGACAGTGGCAAAATTTCTGAAATTCAACATTTAAATTGTAGGTTTTAAAACAAAAATAAATTCTCTAGTCTATAATACCTGCAGTTTCTTTAAAAATTCCTTACTTTTACGGGCAAAAAGATGACTATAAAATACATAAAATACCTTTGTAATATAATTCTATGTTATTTCTTTCTGTTATTTGTTTTTCCTTTTGTTTATGGTGTAACAAAGAGTATTTGTATTGTATTGTATTGTAAAATATCGAAAGCATCAGATCTTATGTATACTCTACTGTGAAAGGCTATTTTTATTGAAACTATTTAAATATTTAAAGGTGTATATTGACAGAAAGACCTGTTTGTAGATGCAAGAGAGCGTCCACCGCTGCGGCCGGATACGGGCGGTATGTGGCCGCGGCTTCACCGAGGAAATGATTAATATTGTTTGTACGGTCTCGCGGGGCGGGGAGCTTCCTCGAGGTACCGTCCACTGCAGATATGGCCGAGTATTAATATTGATCCAGGCCGTTCCTACCTTCACTTAGGGCTGGGGTGCCGGCCATTACCCAATATACTTACGAGTATTTATTGAAGCATGCCGACATAAAACTTGCAACGTGCATTAACCTTTAATGAGAGTTGCAGGGTTCGGGATTCGCGCCCTATCTTCTCCGCCAATGAGCGATGGTTATGATATTATATCAAGCATATCAGCCAATCCCGGCGCGTTATGATATTGTAGGCGGGCGGGGAGTGCAGTCGGCAGTTTTTCCGCGCTGGGCGGGCGGGCTTATAATATTTCAGTTATGATTATAATGGGGAGCGCGTCTGGGGATACTGCTTGCACCAATCATAACTGTTTATGGATTGCGTTATGTTTAATGATAGTTTAACGATATGGCTATGTTCAGTTACGTAGTACGGAAAAATTAAGTACAAAGAAAAACTTACGTATTTTAAAAAGGTAGTTTATATTGAAATGTGGTTACAAAGTTTGACATTTATTAATACATTATAGAGGGATATACTCGCAACAAAAATCAGCTTAATACGCCTAAATTTCGACTTGCTAAAACTAGAAAGTCACTCTTAGGTCTAGGTATAACATTATTTAATAAACTTCCCGAAGCGATCGTTAACCTACCAATGGCAAAAATAAAAACATATGTTAAAAAAGTTTTATTGAACAATGCGTACTATACTATCAATGATTATTTAAGAGATAAAAACGCGTGGATACTTCCTAAACATTTTCCATTACACTCTACACATGAAACATAAAATAGCTGCATTTTCTGTTACCATAATAAGCTTACTGTAAAAACATGTAAATGCTCTGCGATCAATAAGTGACCAACATATAACTAATATTTTCTCTTGACAAGGTCTGCGAGTTCGGGTTTTTCATGCTCACTAAAATGTCCAATCCGGTGGTGGCGTCGCTGGTCGGGTCGTTGGATTCCCTCTAATATGGTTGAGTTTAACGATGGCTGATCCGTGCGTCAACTCGTGAACGGGTGCTGCCGGGAGGGACTGGTCAGCTCGGCTTCGCTTTTTTGACTACTTAATATTTTTTATTACGCAATTTATGTTTGTTTACTTGTTCGCAAGCATTACATGTTATAATGTGTCAACATTGTATTATATTATAAGTATTTATTAATCAAAAGACAATTATAATAATATAAAAAAGCCCTTCTGGCGAGTAGGCGACCAATACTGTGAAAATGAGTTTCTTTCGGCGTTTCTTCTCAGCAGTGGTCGTTACGAAGCGCTGGTATCGGTAGCTTTTCTTTAAAAATAAATTAAATTTTAATATACTTTACACGTAACATAAATTATACTTATTGACGTGTAAAAGTGGCTGTGAAGGTCTAATTACTGAATAAACATTTGAATCTTTGAATCTTCGAATCTTTGAATCTTTGGAGGATATCTCTATAACAAGGCCAATCAATTATTAAATATTTTCCATTTGAGTGGAAACACATGCAAAAAAGCTCTTACCAAGTGGCTAATAACACTTGACTACGACGCTACAGAAAACTTACGCAAAGTAATCTGATAAATTATGAGGCCTTTGCCCAGCAGTGTGACCCATGAAAGCTCAAAATAATACTTAGAATATAAATAATAATCTCATTCATTGGGTCCCTGTAACTCTCGAAAACCCCATATCACAGTTTGACATCTAGCACTCTAAAATTATTGTGACCATTTAAGACTAGAAATTCTCACATATTATTTACACACACACACACATACACATACAGCCTCACTCTTGACTCAAACCATACATCTCACCACACTTTCTCGCTTATAGGTTTAAGCATAAGATAGCTTCTGTAGTGTACAATTTTGTTTTTATTTTATTTTTTTTTCAATTAGTCTCAACGCCTGTTTCAAAGTGTACTATAGTCTTACATTAAACCTAGGGTGGAGGGAGCCTGGTGACTTGTAATACCTTGCTCAGGCACCAGTTCTCTCCTCTTTAAAGGTCATTAACCAAAGTGTTATATATATAATAGATAATATTAACCTTACATGTACCTTTTCTGGAGAGAAATATAAACAATTTAAAAAAAAATCATTATAGAACATCTACAACTTGAACTAATGTAATTAAGATTGTAAACAATAATTCAACTTTGACAAATGTAAGCATTTTTTGTCGTAAAATCAGTAAATATGGGTAGCACAGACAAAATTAGGACAAAAAATATCAGACATCAACAATAGTTTCCTAATCACACTAGGAAAGTTGTTATTGTTGATCCTTTTCTAGTTATATAGTCTATTATAGGGCCAAATGATCTTTTAAGATCTCTTGACTTTTGAAGCTTTATGTTTCATCGTAAGAAATAAGGATTCCTGACCTACCTAAGCGTTGTTCCAATAAAATTTTCGCGATGATTCGTCACTCGCATCCAATATTACATTTTTCGTGTACTCGGCGGAGCGTTTGATTTTATTTTGTCGATTTTGCACAATCGTGACCTGAAACGGCGATAGGGATTGACTGCGCAGCTTTCATCTACTTATTTCGCGGACGTCTTATTTGTTTCAGTATTCATGAGTTTGACTACATGCATCCCAAGTTATCAAATAAAAGAAACAATTGAATACAAATAATACTTGTGTTTAAGTTACTTAATTATGTACTATTGTGTTAGTTTTGCAACAATACTTTCAGTAGAATTATTTTCCAGTACCTATTTTGTGAAATATTATTTTGTCAATCGATTGCTTAACTGTCGCTCGTCTTTATGTCGTTGAACGTTGGCGACAGTCAACGACATAAAGACGCAATCGCAGGTGTCACGAGCATACTGTCGCTCGTCTGTAAGGGCCGTAAGATCCGAAAAACAAAATTGTTTAATTCAAAATAATTCGGAAAAGGTGCCTTGAACTAAATAAACTATTTGGACTATTTATTAGTCGTTTTAAGTTCAAGCATGTTGTTTTGAAACGATTTTCAATAAATAAGTATCTATGTTTTGAAGGGCAGGTATTCATATTTTAGTTTATCCATATGACAGTGACGTGCACAAATATATTTGACAGGCATTAATCTTACCTAAATTACGAGAACGGCTCCATATCAAGGCAAAATACATTTTTCTCTAGTATCCGATATTATATTAGGGTGGCACAGGGTAAACAAAGTCTATGTGTCTGTATGAAATGCACGCTACTGGTATGTAATATGCGAATTAACTTTGCCAGATTAGTGCAAGAGCGTACCTATTGACTTAACAGCATCCTTGTTCAGAAAATTAGTTGATAATAAAACGATAATAAACAGACGCCTTTGTAACAAACTATAACAGATCGGTAATTGCTTCCACAATGCCTCCTCCGTTATTACGCCTTTTACGACGCCGTATGGGGTGAATAAAACATTTTTACGAGCGGCCATGGTACTATGATAACGTAGCGATATATCGCAGGTAATAAACTATACAGCTGTTTCTACTTACGTTATACATGATTACAACATTTTATGTTTAAAGATCTGAGAATCCATGATTAGAGAAAGATCGAGATCTGGAGCTTTACGAGCTGTTTTTCTGCAGACTTATTGGGTTTCATCAGAATAACAAAAGCTGGGGTACTTGGAATTAATTTCTACTCTACTTGTCACACTACTCTAAATAATTTTATTAAATTACCAATAAATCTAAAACAATTAGTACTTACTAGGTATAAGTAACAAACGAGTGATAACAAATTATAACGTAGGTCTTACAAACAAACAATATTTTTTCACAGATTACTAACCTAATTCATGTGAGCACTTTGAAAGTACCACCGAAGGACGCATGTTGATTCTCAAAGTATGAGAGTTAGATAATTCAATATATTGAAGTCGGAAGTGTGTCCCCGGACGGCGGGCGCGGACACACGGCGCTCACTCAAATAGATTGCGTCATAGCGTAATGCCGTCCCCTAGCGCAAAACAATTATAGACACAAAATGAATAAAGCATCGACCGACCTCTCCGCATTCTACTCTCGTTTCATCTCCGTCGACTTTTTCTTTGTCATTCATCGTACACATGTAATGTAACATTTGCTGAACGTGGATACAATATACATTTTTTTTTCTTTTTTACTCTAGGGACACTTTTTCGACCCTCGTCCGAGCGGCCTCTTTGAAAAGTGGACATCGGAACGCGAGGGAAGGAGCCCCCGAGGACACCGGACAGAAAATGCGTTGTAAACATTGCGACTACATTCAATTTCCCGTCATTTTTCAAACTGATAAATAATTCTGTCATCGAACGCTCGGACAGGGGTCGCTATGAAGTGATTGTCGACGGAAGGACGCCGTAAAAAATAGCGGCCGATGAGACTGTACCTCGGCATCGTCTCGGATCCGTATGTGTGCGATAAATTTCTTTTTTATTATCAGATATCGAGGGACTCGGGAATCGAATAAAGCGCTCATATTTAATTCATAAGATACCGGCCATATAGAACTACGCTGGACTATTTTATTTAAGATGTTGAGAGATTACGGACACTGGCCTGATGCGAAGTTTTGGGTAGAAAACGTATTCAATTTCTCTGGGTTTACTACAGCTTCAGCCCGAATGATGATGGGACGTTCGATTGATTTGACTTCAATAAAACTTGGCGGTTTTATTTTAAATACTAACTGGCGCCGATAAGCGCCTAGAGGAGGAGTCTACCCTAAGAGGAGTCAACGATAAATTGGTGGGTAATTAGTTAAATATACAATTTACATTTAATGAATCACCATCAGATTTTAGTAAAAATATCTTGAAATATAATAATTTTATTTCCAAACAAACCTTATTAAAAAAAATGATGTTGTGGTACCTATACAGTATACATACGATACACAGGGATTAGTGATTTACACCGTAGCTAAAAACTTTAACAGGAAATCTCAGTTCAGATGATAAAGTAATAACTATTTTGATAGATTTTCACAGCTCTAATTTAGATATTACCATATTCTAGATATTGAAGATTCTAGAGACTGCAAAATCGAGAATCATTTGTACAGAATCTTTAATTTTTGCTTATCAGCGTCATCAAATGTCCAGCAGATGTGTTCCAAAGTTCAATACATTACAGCTTCACGGTAAGAACGAGGCTGGGGGTCACTCGCAGTATTAAATAACTCTCCGACAGCTAAATGAGTAGGGGACGCATATAACGTTAAGAGTTATTCTAAAATTTTCGCACATTCATCCTCTTTGCTTGCTAAAAGGAATTTAAAAAGTATTGCGGCTTTCTAGGAATTTGCATATAATTGTTCAGCTGATCGAACAATTTATAATTATTCATATGTATTATTGTGATATTTTTTTTAAATATTTTTAATGAATTTTTAGAAGTCAAGTCAAAGTCTGCGTTGCTTTGAGTCAAATTTTGCTAGATTGGCATTCCTTAACAAGTACTGTTTATGAGGGATCACCGCCCAAGTAACAAAAGTTTCTATAACCAAGGCATTTTATCACCAAACAATGATTTAGTAGGCCCATAAAGGTAACTAATGTGACTGCTTGTACTATAAAGGTTTACAACAAAGTGTTTTGGTTCTATAAGTTAAAGAGCATTTAAGTTCTGTAATTTCGCTCTTACAACTCTTACAGGACCGTACAAAAGAATCTTTAAAGTGTTGTACTGTAATAGATATGATAAAAGCGATAATGGTACTATTTAGAACTATAGCCGCCCTTACTGACCCTTTTATGTATCTACTTTGCACTAATAATGCGTCAAGATAACTTTTACAGTACTTGTATTGTAGCAGTATCAAAAACATTATTACAGGGTCAATCTGCACTATAAAAGTACCTTGCATCACCATTATGGAACGTTTTAGCTACTTAAAAGCTCCCTCAACACCGCTATGAAGCTAGTTCTGTGAAAGTCATGTAAACTCTTAGATAGTACTTATTATACCATAATGACTCCTGGTGCAGTTCCTAAAAACATAAATTCTAAAAAGCTCTAGAAGCGAGTTTTTGTTTCTGATACAGGACTAAAGCGTGACATAAAAGCACTAAAACGAATAATTAATGGACTAATTTGATTTATACTAGCTTTTCAGTATCAATTATATCCCTAATCCGTTTTCGGTGAAAATATGGCTGCTGTTTTCTGCCATGATAGGACATTAGCGACACGGTTAGAACCAATGTGTACTATAGCAGCCATAGTTGGGACATATGTGACATTTATTAATTATAATTAAATTAAAAACACGAATATTATGAGGGCGCATTATCAAATTTAAAATCAGCATATTCATTTTATCGATACAATTATTTTCGCAAGTGGAAGTTACGACAGAATTACGGTCCATGAACGTTTTGTAGTATGTCCTTTACATTAAGCAACATTGAGATAAGTTTAATTTATACCAATATCTAATTGTTATCTTGGGGAACATTTACGACACGCGACCATAAAAGGAACAAGTGTGATAAAAAATCTGTAACCTGGAATCGTTTACGGTGCAAAGTAGCACTAAAACATGTTTTCATTACTTTTAGTGTGCAAATTTGTGACTTAAACGTTGCAGACAGCACTATTTTATTACTAAAAAGCATTCAATTACAGCGCTGATTTATCACCGTGTGAGCCTTAATATAATGCTTATAAAATAAATCAGTGATGAAACTTGGGCCTATTTGGGGTTCTTTAAACGTTTTCAACACCATTATAGTGCTTATCATGAACACTATAATTAGTTATTTCTAAATCGTTCTCAGGACTTTTAAAGTCCCAAATTTAAAAAGTTTAAAAAGCCAACATTTTTATATTTTTTTCTTTCTATATTTATAATAAATACTTAGTAAATTCAACATTACATCATAACTTAATTCGGTTTTAACTATCGGGGAATGAGCTAGTGAATCAGTAAAAAAAATTAATAAACTTTGGCCGGTGATTGTTGGCAAACTATACAATATGTGTAACAAAAACCCTGTCCGATCTTTGTAGGAGCAACTCAGACCATCAATATGAACAACTTTTCCTATAGGACCAATGCTTAAAACGACATTTTCATACCTACAGAAGTGTTCGGCCGGCCCGGCAATTTTTATGAAAATGTTAATTTTTTGTAGATACGAAAAATTTGTTATTTTGGAATAACTATCTATAGCTATAATTTAAGGCTTCAAACTTCTTCCACAATGGCGTTACACTGGTGCTAAAGGTTTGTTTTTATGTAAAACTTTATGTGTGTACAAGTGTACAACACATAAATAAAAAGAAACAATTTAAGAGAAAAAGCACAGTTTAAAGGCGAAAAGGTTTCTTAAATTGCTTAAATGAAGTATGGCTTGTACAGCTGTGCCTTTGTTTGTTTGTTTGTGTGCTTTTGTCGTAGCAATATTTTACTCAGATTACATTTCTTTCGTAAATACAATAGGTATCGATATTGATAAAAATTTTGTGGGATCAAACTGGAAATATGTTCATTCTTAAAAAAATCTATTATTAATGATGAAGTCCGAGGTAACGGACATAAAAATACAGCCTAATCGATGATCTCCTTTTTTTGGAGTCGATTGAAAATTAGAATCAATTAGGTACAAATTGTACCAAAATGTATGCGATTATTTTAATTATAGAATTAACCCTGTTGGATTTGTTAGTGCGTCGTGGTAAGCAGCAATAAAGAAAATTACGTTAGCTATACGTGCCTTTATAGGAATACTATAGTATTTTCTCCATTGTTAGTTAGTTAGGTAATACTTATAATGAATAATAATGCCCTCTTATAAAAAATATAAATTATTCTAGCAAAAACATAAAATAAATTTTCAAAATTAAATTATAAATATGTGATTAGCATTTCAAATAATAGTTTACTCTCTTCTTGATATGTGACAAATAATAAAGTTACAACAATTAAATTTAAAAAAAACCTGATTGAAATTATATGTATTGGTTAAAATTAGGTTACTCTTTAGGAACAGTTAACTCTTTAATTTTATAATGTGTATTTTAAAATAAAAACCTTATAAAAATCTAATCTTTTTATCCAATATCCATAACAAAGAAAACTGAGAGTCCTGTTTTACTAGAATCCGAGATAAATCAATAGGCAGGGTTATAACAAATGTAGATGCAAAGATTTATCCAAAATCCACGCGGCGATCGCACGAAACAAGTCAGATAGGAACTCAGTTTATATTTTATTCATACATTGTATTGTTGGAATATCAATTGCCTCGCCCGACGGTAGGTAAAGGGTACATTTCCAATCCGCACGGGATTCACTTAGATTTGAAGGAAAATAGATTTCGATTTCCAAAGCTGCGACAAAGCAATCCGATATATTTTTCAGACAGATATTGCTAGCGATTTCTTTGAGCTTTGAAATATAGGGAGGGAATTTAAAAAGATTTCGTATATTTTCCTTTTATGGCTTGACTTGCATATGGCTTTACGGTATGTCTGCAGTATCAGGAAAATTTTAAATAAGTAACCATTTTGTAGAATCCTTTCATTTTATGCTCTCATGATACATTTTTATTCAAAGTATTTTAGCACAAAAACATTATAATATTTTGTAACTAATCATGAAACATTATACTCGTAGTTCAAAGTACTATATTATTATAAGTTACAAAAAATTATAAAAACACTTACTAATATTTTCAGAAAGGTATATGTTTAAGACAGATATTGTTACGAGATTTCTTTGAGCTTTGAGTTATAGGGAATTTTTTAAAGAAGATATTTTCATTCAGTTTGATTTGTGCAGTGAAGAGGAAAAAGATTTTGCAGAATAACTTTTCTTTCAAACGATTTTATTTTGTAATAAACGACACATTTTCTTAGATCCTAAACTAATTCGTGTTCTTTATGCTTGTAACTTCAACTTGCGCAAAATAACATACATAATTTTGCGCTACATATAAGCAAAAGTATGTGAGTTATTTGAAACTTACATTGTGATTGGTATAAAATTGGGACATAAATAAATTATTATTTACCTAGATTATAAGAAATTTTTTATACTTACCGAAAAATATTAAGTTCCTGTGGGATTGTCAAATAACGAACTGCTATGACAAAGCTGCGGGTTACAGCTAGTATGATATATAGTGGCAAACGCAATGTGGTGTAAAAATACAGTTTTTTTATTTATTTATACCTATTACTTCGTTATTGTTCTACCACCGCAAAAAGGCTTAAGGCAAATGAGATCCTTTAGATAGGTCATTGGCATTTCAAAAACGGTAGACGGGTTGTTTCCTCTTTTTAATTTTGGCTGCCAGACAATGCACTAAAGGAAAACATTAAGGGGAGGCCCGACCCCTTTCCGAAGTGATTAATTTATTATGTTCTTTGTTTCCATTTTGATTTTTGTAACGCAAAACAATTACATGAATGAATAATGAACGGTTATTTGTTAGGTACGATGGTAAAATTGTATATTGTGCAAAAATGTACATTTGGAAAATAAAAATGATGTAAGCGCCTGTGTCTTCAACAAAACTATGAAGTGGTCTTATACCACTTCATAGTTTTGTTTGTGACATACTTGTACGAGTCGTAGGTACGCAATCAAAATCTATATATTCAAAAACTTTGTGTTTACAATCTTAAGTACTTTAATAACTCATTTCCACGATCTGCTTTTACTGTCCGTATAAAATAAAATATATCCGACACATTTTACTCCAAGATATAGAATAAAAATTGTTAGGTATATTTAATCGTATAATGTGGGTTATGTTTACTGCTCTAAATAAAGAGTTTAATAATATTTTCTTAGTAAATAAAAAAGGGCTATGGATTTCCACAGACAATATTTTGCAACAGCCCACTGTTAGAGTCAAAGCCTCTCTCCATAAAAGGATGATTTGCAGATAATATTCATTGCATAGTTAAATAATTTGAACGTAACTTTCGCACGGAGCGAGCTTGTAATTCGAAGTGTCGTGTTCTCGGCGCTGTCCCGTATCATTGGAGCGTCGAAGCCTACAGAAGCAGAAAGAGTACGAAAGTTAAGCTTTATAATCAGTTATTCTGTATTTATCTCTCCAGGAGTAGACATTGCTAGTGCTATGATGTCACGCAATGTATACATGCATATTAAATAACCACGGATCTTTATATAGAGACATCCTTTTATAACATTGGACTTCTAATAAATAGATATTTAGGTAGGTAGCACGTAATTCAAGCAATCTGGACAAAATAATTACATTTTGATAATACTTATTTCGTTATTATCTAGTATTATCAAAATTAATTTAATTAAAAAAAAACAATTCTATGACAAAGATTTACATTAGGTTGGACATTTTTTCACTAGCAGCCAGCTAAGATACTTTTATTTTAAGTTTATATTTGATAAGTTTATTAAAAGTTGTCTTAGTGCACAACGATCCGAACAAACGATTTTATTAACATGGAGTTAAGGACATTTTTTCTAAAGTAACTTTTAATAATGGGTATATAATAAGACATGATTTTATTGTATTATTGTAGGTACGAACGCATAGTTTACGGACAACGATCCATGAGCTTTACTTCTATACCTATTGTGTTTTGTGCTCCGGCTACAGGCAAGGGTACAATGACCGATTGACGGCGTATTTTTACCCGTTCACTCAAATCTACGAGTTTCATAAATAGAACAAAGTTATTTGACTGATGATAGAACTCCACGACTTGCACTTAGTAGCTGATATTACGACTATTTTTTTGTAATTGTGACAGCATTGTAACATTGGTTACTCATATATAATCTCAAAAAATATTAAGATTGAGCTTATTATTGGCTTTTTTATTTTCCATTCTAGTTACACATCCTAAGTGAGATTCCAATAGGTACATTAATTTTATTGCTATTATGCCTTTATACACAGGTATGTAAATTATATGATTAAAAAGTAGATATAATTTGCCAATATAAGTCTGCTATGATACATATAGTACCAATTCAATATCAAAGTAAACACATAAGTTATGTATCAAACCCGTAAAAGTATCACTCGTGCAATATAAAAGTTAACGACACAAGAAAACGCGTTTTCCACAACATTAAAGATAACAACAATACGGGGGCGAGCGAGTGTAGAGCCTCCCGCGAGGGTGGCGGGCGGGGGTCGAGAAAAATTCAATATTAATATGAAGGAGGTGTGAGCGAGAGGCGAGCGCTGTCTCGCTCGCGCGGCCAATGGCGAGCGCCGCCGCTGCTGCGATATGATGAATTTATGGATGTAATAAAAGCGAGGTGCGCGATTGGAGGAGCGGTCAGAGCGAGCTTATTTTCTTTATTTTCATATTTGGAATGTCGATCTTAAGTCGCTCGGCGTCTGCTGTGGACGTCGGACATTTCTGTTCTGGGGTTATGAGGTGGTTCTCCCCTCGTCGATGATTTATTGCGACTTACATAAACAACCATATTACACATATGTAGAAAAATATATTGTAGAATCTCAATGTAGTAAGTAACATTTGAGATGGTGAAGTTTGTGCGGCGTAGCTGGAGGGGCACTTGTCGTACAAAGGCTCGTAACTGGCAGTTGATTGAGGCGTGAACGACGCTCGACCGCCACTCGGGGTTTCTTTCTTGATTTGCTACTCGAGTGGCCGAAAACTCTTCTATTTGCATGAGCTGATTTCGGGTATGTAAGACGGAGGAAGGTAAAACCAAGCGGACTAACTAGACTTATAGCTTGAGGGAAATTGATTAAATCCTTTAAAACTTTACTTAAATGAGTTTTCAATGTTGGTATTATTAATATCATATTTTATATAAGTAGGTACCCAAGACATTTATTTATTTTTCTAGATAGATACATAATTGGCATTGTTTTGACTGTCCTACTTAACTTCGAGTTCAAAATATTGATAGGTACTGGTATTCCTCGCACTGAAAATCTAATACAGAAGCAACCTCTTTTATGGTGAATGAAAGCTGTCCTTATTCAGTCCCTTTTATTTACTAAGTATGCTGGAAGCATGTGCAGGCCACTTTAAATCGGTCATTTTGGAAATCCTTAATTGAGTGAGGCCTATATCCAGCAGTGGATGTTATGCGGTTGTAATGATGATGTTGATATAAGAACAGCAATATAGTCATGCAATAAAGCAATATCGCAGCTCTATTATAAAAACATAACAATACAGCAAAAAGCAAAGTAAGATCTAAGTAAAAGACCCGGGAAGAGAAGGTACGTAAGGCGCTTATTCAGCAATTCCTGTATCTGAAGGGAATTAATACCGTCAATATAATGCGTCGGATAGAAAAGCGTTCAAAAGCCTGACAGCGGCAAAGACAACGCAGACAAAATAAATAGGAGGGCGGTGTGTGGCGGCTTCGGCGGCGGAACCAGCGGCGCGGAAGTATTGGGGATCTGGCAAGAGCGCGAGTTTTGAAGTCCAATTATATCAGGTGGGACGCCCGGAGCGCCCTGCCGACGACAGTCACGATCCGGTAAACATTGCCATTCTTGATCTAATCACTTGTTCTGGAAATAATACAAAAAATAAAAGGACACATAACAGTTATCAAGTAAGTCCATGAGATTTCACCCACCTTACCACAAAGAGTAACAAACACACTTCTAAATTTAAAAAAATCAAAAACATGCTATTGACGGTTATGTCAAAACTACTTTCAAAGTTAAGTACATAATTTGTAGAGGTATGAGTTTTATAGAAAATTACTGTCTATTTACTATTTAGCATAGGTAAGTACAGCGGTAAACAAAATAATATTTACATGAAAAATTTAAAAATTTATTACAGAAAGATTTTAATGAAGTCTTTTTAAATATACATTTTCATGTTAAATATTATTTCTATTTAAGAGAAAATTAAAGATATAGGTAGAGGGCCGGCCCGTATCGTTGGCCTACTGTACTACATTGCAGCCGAAAACAAATTGTCTTCAGAAATTATAGTTCGTAATGATTAACATACATTTAAGTATAAACTGAGCGAAAAAGACTTTATTGACACACTTTTTGTACGCTCTAGATAAAATATCCCACATAAATGGACAGTAGGATATATTTTTTTAAAATGTTATTATCTTTTACATATTAAAAGTACTTACTCAGATATTCTAATTTAATACATATTTTAAAAGTAATGGCTAACATGATATTATACTTTTTTCATAAACTTTCCTAATAAAATAAAGCACCACATCTACAAATAAATCCGTTCAAATAAAAAAAAAACACATCAGTGATTTATCAAACAAACACAATATGTTCATAGGTAGGCGAGCGAACACTTCACTGAAGCAGTGTACTGAACACAAAAGGCGAAGTTTTCCCGCAGCGAGATTCCTTTTTCTTTGTTTGGTGTATTTATTGTAAATCTACTCATACCAGCCGCGCGCCCGCCCGCGCCCGTTAGAAGTATTTCAACATAACTTTTGGCTCAGTACTTTGTACGTTGGCAACATTCTCTCTGAACCGATGAGTTATACTTTATGTGCTATTTGATACAGGCTGAGTAAATAATAAAAATACCTTAAATCGGTTTTCGAATGTTTAGCGTGGCTTTCGGGTTTTGCAACCTCTTGGCTCCGTGTACCCAAAAGGGTTAAATGTACTGACCTACCTGTATCTTACGATCTAGTTATTTTATTCTAGTTGTCAGCTCAGGCTGACATGATTTAATCTCAATTAAGAGACGAATGTTAAAAATAACGATGTATTTTCTCACGTCCATTTTTACCAAATTGAAAATAATTTTTCATCCTTTAAGAAAACAATGTTTTTACACACAATATAAAATAATATTAACGTCACTTTCGGTAAAAAAAAACTTAAAATATGTTACGTAAAGTAGTAGAGACTATGTACTGCCCTAACATCTTCTGGTAGAAAGTCAGTTTGCGTGCAAAATATATTGTAAAAAATTAAAATGATACGATGTTTTACATAAACTTCACTCTTCAAAAATACAAAATTGTTTTCATTTGTGTGGCATGATTAAAAATAAAAATTTGACGAATATTATTTCTTATTTTCATTTTGAGGTATGCGTTGATATACTTTAGTTATAGATATTTTACTGTTTTTGACATGTTTACTGCACTATACGGGTATAAAAAATTATATAAATAAGTATTTAATTTAAATAATAGATTGAATTGTTATAACAGAAACTTCAAACGTGTGTCTAAGAAGTACCAGAACTTACGTATTATGGTGTCGTTTCGAAATACGTATAACATTTCTAACTATTTTTGACTAGCATAATTGGGGCAGCGTAGATGCACTGAAAATGCTTCCCAGAGCTAGCTCGTCCCGGTAATATGATTTGCTGCTCCGCACGTTGCAGCGCTGCATCGCCGACACCCGTGACATTTTAACCAACTTAATGAACTCCCTGCTGCTCTTGTATCACTGACTTTGTGTTTATGCATATTTTAGAGTTTTATATAACTTAAATGCATAATTAGGTGGATGTACTGAAATTGCTTCATAGAGCTAGTTCGTCCCGGTAATATGATTTACTACTCTGCATGTTGCAGCGCTGTATCGCCGACATCCGCGACATTTTAACCAACTTAATGTACTCCCTGCTCTCGGACTCCCTAACTTTGTGTTTATGCATGTTGTAGAGTTTTATATAACTAAAATGCATAATTGGGTAGATGTACCGAAATTGCTTCACTCAGCTAGTTCATCCCGGTAATATGATATGCTACTTTGCATGTTAATAAATAAATATATAGGGACAAATCTCAAAGATTGAGCTAGCCCCAAAGTAAGCTTAAGCTTGTGTTATGGGATACTAACCCAACGATACTATACTTACCTGCCCTGGCTGGGGATCGAACCCAGAACCTCCGGATTGGCGGACTAGCGTATTGACCATTACGCCCGGGAGGTTACAGCGCTGCATCGCCGACATCCGCGACTTTTCAACCAATTTAATGAACTTCCTGCTGCTCTTGTACCGCTGACTTTGTGTTTATGCATATTTTAGAGTTTTATATAAATAAAATTCATAAATGGGTGAATGTACTAAAATTGCTTCACAGAGTTAGCTCGTCCTGGTAATATGATTTGCTGCCCTGCATGTAACAGCGCTGCATCACCAACACTCGTGACATTTTAACTAACTCAATGAATCCTCTGCTCTCGTACTCCTTAACTTTGTGTTTATGCATATTCTAAGGTTTGGTTTTATTATACCGTGCATAGTGTTTTTGTTAGACAAAGAAAAGAAAAAAAAAGTGCACAATATTTTTTTAATTAAACTTCTGATTGGGAAACTATTTTTTTTGTCATTATGCCTATTGTATTCATCGAAAAAAGATGCATGTTACGCTGACAACAAAATGGTTTTACTATAGTTATTCTTTTATCGTGTTGAAGTCCACGTGCCTTATTTTTGAATGAATTAAAAATGCTTAGAGGTCTACACCTCAGCGTAGCCACATTACGCACGTGCATATAAGTCGCAGCCAGGTATATTTACAATTTTAGGTTCCGGGTTCGATCCCCGTTAGGGCAACTCGGAACATGGCTTTTTAAAAATTGACCTGGGTCTTGGATGTTTATATATATATATATATATATATATATATATATATATATATATATATATATATATATATATATATATATATATATTTGTTATAAAATATAGTATCGTTGAGCTCGAACTTACTTTGGGGCCTAGCTCAATCAGTGTTAATTGTCCCTATATATTTATTAATAAAAAATCCAATTGTTTTTTTATATCGTATCTGTAAAGCATCAAAGTAAAGTTTACTTTAGTTGGAGCCCACAGGTAAGCTTACGTACACTTTCTATTATGATAATGTTTCCTTACGACATAACATAAAGGCCCATTAGAGTCCGATGCGGCCACGGGAAGTGCTACAGAAGACGTGTAGTGGGCAGGGGGCGGTGGAGGTCCAGTCTTGAAGATACTTAAGGGGGTGTCCCCACCCCCTGGGCGCCGGACGACTTGCTTATTCTATCAAGCGTGGCACACACGCGCACCATGCACCGACGCACGCACACATACACACAGCATTATACGGCCGGCCACCACTCCACTGTGTCAATACAATACACTCTCTTCGGCTGGACTTAGATTATTTAGAAAGCACTTGTAACGCTCATATAAGAAGCGCCGCGGAAGACGTATTCCACGTCACAATGGCCGCTACGTGTCCACCGGCCCTGAGCCGGGATACGCCAAAAAAGATTACGATCCTAAAAAAACAGCGTCCACTCGTATATACCTAATATTCTTTCCACAATTGACTTTGCTGAAAAGGTCGTTTAGTATTTCATTCTATTACCGCAGATTGGAAATACGTGTCTTATTACTTTATTATTTGGCTGGATATTTTAGACGAGGCCCGCTAAATAAAAAGGCTATTAAGATTATGTTAGAAAACAGAAGGGGTAAAGCTTATTATTTAAATATGTATGCAGGGATGACAAATGCATTAAACATGACAGGGAAAGACCATCAGAGTCATAACAGCGGCGAGGAGCACCGTGAGAGTTCGCCACTGGACGCGGATTATCCTCTACGCCTCTATGCGGCTACGCCGTAGCACCGTGCTACGCGCATAGCATTAGGACGCCTACGAACGCGGGGAAGATTACCAACAAATCTTAATGTGTGGAAGATTACTATGAACGTACAAACTGATTCAATCTGCTGTGTTTAATTATAAGTAAGTATATATACATTTATGTGTACGCGAGAAGTTTCGGTAATATATTGCGATAGTTTATTTCGTAGTAGCAAGTTTTAGTGAAATTGGTTATCGAAACTTATCCTATATGCTTGTTCGGTCCTCTGAAATTAATGATCCTTTACATTAATAAGTGTCAAAGTTTAGCAACGATCTCGAGGCGTGTGTGAGACAGTCTCCGATGTCGAGACACGAGAGACGCGTGTGTGCGGAGACACCGCCTTATGTGTGGGTACTTTCATAAATCTGTTGGGAGATATATGAGAGCGCAATTTCCGGTATCCGGCCATTAGCGCCGAGCTTTTATAAGCTTAAAGCTTAGGTTAAAGATTTTCTGGGTAGTTTAATGCGAATCTTGTAATAGGTACCATAAATTGTCTATAACGTATGTGATTGCATATTAGGTGTCGATTCGGAAACTTTTAATGTGTGTAACTTGGCCTAATGTCTGTTTGTAGTACCTGTGCGGCGCGGGTTCACGCCATTTGTGTGAATGTTTCCGGACTTTCTTTTTATGGAATTTAATTACGTAACATCGTGTTTGGAGATAAATAAAAAGTGTCACGAACAAAAAATGAGCGGTGTCCAAACGTGGGCGGAGTAAGGGGGAGGCGTATGTCCGTCTGAAAGGGGCTGAAAGGGGGTCGGGGCGCAGCGACTTATTATTTTTATCGACCGTAAAAAGGTGCCGGACCTTGCGTGGACCCTTCCGCGACTTTTCTGGGGAGATTCCAATTATTTACGGATATTTTGTTCCAAATCCCGAAAAATACTGGCCGGTAAAAGGGTATGGTACTTATCTTATGCTTGATTAGTATTTGTCTGCTCACACGCTACTTAAGTTTTTTTATGGCGTCGTTTTTCAACTTGATTTAGCTTGCGTATAGCTTTAACAATTGGGCAATAAAAGTGTTACATTGTTTAGTTAAGAAAAAATATATGTATTTTATGTAATTACTATAAAATGATGTAGCAAGAGCTTTTTAGCATAATATGACATGTACGTTTATAATTTTAAGAAAATGATCCCGACAAAGCAATCCGAAACAAATAAAAATTATATTGCAAAATTTCACAAATTTGTTAACTAAAGTTTTTGTTATATATTTCGCTTTGCTTTCTTAGAGGTAACTTTAACCCTCTATCATATCTAACTAAGGTCTATACTATAAAACGCGCACACTGACCGTCTGGATCGAACTCATTTTAGTTAATATGACTATATATGTGTGTGTTTATCTTTACATGTATTTGTTATAAAAATATAGTATCGTTTGAGTTAGTATCCTATTATTATCTATATATTTATTTTTTATAAAAATATAGTATCGTTGAGCCAGTATCCCATAACACAAGTCTGGAGCTAGCTCAATTAGTGTGATTTGTCTGTCTCTATTTATTTATTTATTTGTGTATTATTTTTAATTTAGAACAAATATTTTAAAGGGGGCTGTCCCCTCTAATATTCTTAATAATCAAGAAACTACTTTTTATAGTTACCATATTTTGTGACCTTAAAAATTTCTATTAGATGTTGTTATTACAGTATAAATTTACTTACGAAATTTATTTACAATGATGGAATTAAACACCCCTTGAAATAATTGTATGAAGTGACTAAAATATAAAAATATCATCGTTTAAAAAAATGGAACAATAGGATGACATTTGTTCCGCTTGTCGGTGCTTTCGCGATTGACAGGGTAATCATGCTGCAGCTGCACCGACTGCAGACCCTCGCTGCTCAATAATGCAACAATGCAACCCATTGTCCACGGCGACCTGACGACACTAAGGCAATACCACTCAATCTAACTACCCATATGATATTCATCACATCTTTGTCTCATACGGGACAGATAAAACCTTGTACACCTTATGTAACAGACAAAAAGGAAAATAAAAGAATAATCATTTTTTTTCTGTTTTTTTTTCGGGTTAATAAGAGCTTTGGATAGTTGAACGGTAAAATTAAAAACGGATTTTATTGTACATTCGTCAGCTTCGTAAATTGGTCACTCGTTGTTTTTGTAAAAGCAAATTCAGCACTTATTATTTTTGGGTATAGTAAATTCGTCACCTAAGGTTTTTCGTACAAACAGCAACAAAAATGAAACACCCAATAAAATATATTCAATGTATATATTTCTTTAAAATTACAACAATAATTTCTGAATTTCACATACCTACGTCTAGTTATTCGTATTACAAAACAGTCTACATTAGATATATTTGTGAACCTATTTTATTTAAACCAAAGTTATCACATTTTTATTTATATACCTAATTACAGCTAGCCCATTTGCTTGGAATGCTGATAAATACTTGGAATGCAAACAAATCTAGACGTGTGGCAGCGTATCAGAGCCAAGTTCAAAGAAAGGAACTGGCGACGCAGCAGCCGTGTTAATGTTTACACAAACCATCTTTAGCTACTTTTGACCCCTTCACAACACGAAACCTATGTAACCTCAATACATAAAATTACACATAGCTAATAACACGAATCAAAAGTTCAATAATGTAGCAAGTGTATCAAACAGTTTTTGATATGTTAACGTTTAAAAATCCTGAAAAATATGATTGACCACTTATCCATAATCAAAACGGTAACCTACTTTTATATGACCTGGAAAGTTGATATTTGGTCGTCTTTGGACGTCTAGGTAGACTTTTATGCGTATACAAACGAAAAATTCAAAAAACAGTGAATTTTGTAGATTTTATTATTTTTCTATTAACCACTTATCCATCATCAAAAAGGTTACCTACTGCCATATGACCTGGAAAGTTGATATTTGGCATCTAGGTAGACTTTTACGCGTATACAAAGGAAAAATTCAAAAATCTGTGAATTTTGTAGATTTAGTTATTTTTCAATTAACCACTTATCCATGTAATAAATACATAAAATTAAACATACACTAAAGTTTTCTAGCTCATATTGAATCCAAAATTTCAATAATATAGCTCCAACAGTTTTTGATATGATAACGTTTAATAAATTGAAAAATATGATTGACCGCTTATCCATCATCAAAAAGGTAACCTACTTCCATATGTCGTGAAAAGTTGATATTTGGCGTCTAGTAGTCTTTTAGGCGTACCCAGAGAAAAAATCAAAAAAAAATTTGTCGATTTGATTAAATTACAGTTTATCGATTTTTTTATCCATAATTAAAAAGGTAACCTACATCCATATGACCTGGAAAGTTGATATTTGTCATCTAGTTAGACTATTTCGCGTATACAAAGGAAAAATACAAATAACAGTGAATTTCATAAATTTGATTATTTTTAAATTAATCGATTTTATTATTAGGTAAAGTGCCTACCAAAATTATACGAACCAGCATTTCTTCTTTCTGATACTGCTGTGCAAAAAGTAATGATATCCGACCTAAAACATAAATGTGAATATGGAAGACAAGTTCAAAATCCGACAACAGAATTGAGAATGGCCGACAAGTCCTTTAGAGAATATTGAAATCTATTTAATAGACTCTTAACATTTGATTTGGCTAGTTTTAGCAAGCCTACTTATATTTGGCTAAGTAATTTATCATCTTTACGATATACGTTATTGATTTTACACTGTAAGGTCCTATTCTTCTAATTACACTGGTCGACAAAATTTAACTTTTTTCCCGTTAGAATAAGACTTTTTTTCTCTTACAGATTTTTGTAGTGCATATGGACATAATTTACATTTGTTTGGAGGTCAGAAGTGGGAAAAATCCGATTTTCCCCAATTTTTAATATTTTTAATTATTTAAAGTAAATACATTCTGTGCAGGTTATTTAATTTTGTAACATAAAATGATGTAATCAGCCTTCAAAATCAAAACAAAATTTGTTTTACCTTTACACTTTTTCTATCTATAGAGATATATAAAGATTTAAGCTACCATAATATTTTCCATACATTGTGTACTGCGCTCATTGTATGGCAAAAAATCAGTAATAAGTCCATTTTTTATTAATTTAGCAATGATGTAAAAGTTTTGTAAAATGTAAGGTTTGCAATGTGTTAAACTGGTATTTGAAAATTGGAAAACACCTAAATGAATTTATGGTATAATTTTGAAATTACTGTAAAAAAAGAAATTTGAATTTTTGACATAATATTTGAAAATTTAGGCATCTTACACATTTTTTTAACTAAGTTCATTTTTTGTGTACTGAATTCTTTTAGAAATCTCTGTAAGTATGCTGGTGGCAAAATCTTGTTGTCCAGAGTTATTAGAATTGCTGGTAAAAAACTAGCCGTGTAAAAAATTAAGATTCTTATAATTAAATTTCAATATTTAACATTTAGATCTCAATTTTTTTCGGATTTTGAACTTGGTTTCCATTTTCACATTTTTGTTTTTGGTGGGATAAATACTTACATCGATAACACCCGAACTAGTGCCTGGTTGATTTGGATCCATTTTTCTACCACTACCATAATTAGGTACTGGTGACGAATCTACATATATTTTTTATACAAGTGAGGAATTATCTTTGACTGTATGGAATTTTGAGTAGGTGACGAATTAACTATAGTCACGAATCTACAATAATTGTTTGCGCCATATCGTTTTTTTTTGTTATATATCCTCCTTTTCATACATTAACATTTCATCTATGGCCTGCTTATTGTTAAGAAAGAAGAAAAATCAAATTTAGTGTAAATGTCGCACAGCAACGAAAACACATATTTTTTCCCTAGTATAGCTACGCATCATCTCCGCATAAATCTTGTGTAATAACACTAACGCGTTAAATATATAACACCAGTTAATATAAGTGTAGGGCTGCAGCCTAAAAAGAAAGAGTGGACTAGAAACCTTGTGTGTACGTGTGCTCAGAACGTGGACCCTATCAAGAGGAATCTGCTCAGCTCTTTACAGGTAAGCAGGCCTTCATTTAGTAATTTCATAATTCCACAAATTACAGTCCACAACGCTCTTTCGCTTATCAAATAAACCTTAATAACAAAAGTATTTTTTAGGTTTTAGGAAGAGTGTGACAGTTTGGTAAGATTAAATATTTCCTTATCATAAACTATTACTATCAGTGCTAGAACTGGTTGTAGCATTTAGACCTTTTCCCGTTTACCAAATAAGATTTAACAAAGTTATACATATGTTCATCACACTACTCAAAATACTCCCAGACAAAATCTTTTGCCAATTAAAGCGACAATCTTCATAAATCAATTTCCCCCGAATTGAATGTCAATAAGTAGGGACGGTTGTTAAACGACGCGCCGTGAAATAAAACTTTCCGGAGGGCGGAAAGTTCCTACAAAAAAGAATATTTACATTAATTCTCTTCATTATGTTTTGAAGAATAATCATGGCCACCATTTCCCATTCCACTCTCCCGATTGAGTTTTTATTTGAATATTTTTCGTCGCCGCTCCCCGAGTCCGTCTCTGCGCTACAAAAGGAAGTTTTTATTAGCATCTTAATGATTTTACGGCGAGTCCCCGCTTACAACAGCCTTTATGTCGTCAGATTTTCTTAAGTATTTTTTGTCGAGTTTTTTGCATTTTACATTATTAAAGTTTTCATTCCGTCGCTTAATGAAACTCATTTCTTCTGTTCGTCCGGGCCTTGATTGCCTTTGTTTTGCATAAATGCAAGATTTCTATAGGTTTCTTTCTAGCAAATCGAGTAACTTCGAAGACTTGAAATTTGTTCTCGAAAAAGGCAATTAATTGTTTGGCTTCGATTCCAGTTTAGATATACTATTTTTTAAACATCTACTAAGTTTTTATGGTTTCATTTACGTAGAACGTATGTTTGTGTAAATATGATAATTGATAAATAAGTAATTTTTACCAAATGGATTACTTACTCGATTTATGTTTTTTTACTTATAAACCGCTTTAATTTTTGATTTTGTCCGTTATTAATCAAATCTGTCAATTATATTTTTAAATATAATTATATCAATAACAACTTTCGTATGAAATGTAGTCTTTGTTTGATACTGCCACAGTTTATTCAAATAATACAAGTAGTTGGTATCGAAGTGTGCAGGTCGGTGGTGTGATTTCCCAAGGATGCGATTTGTCGCGTCCGCCATGGTAATTACATTCATCTCTGCTCCAGACTGATTTATGCTGGCTCGTGTTCCCTCAGCCTGCACTCTGCCATTAACTACTTTTCCGGCCAGTCTTACGCACCACAAAATAATAATCGTCCGGAAAATCGACGGAGCTGTATGTAATGTTATGAGAGGAAGGCCGGCCGTTTTTCTCGGCTCGCAATCGAGTCCGAGATCTTGCTTTCTTTTTAATTTCCCTGCGGCCTCCTAATGAGGTCCCTCCGGCGCTGTCGCCGTTATCTATGATATTCTTGAGGTTGATGCTTATTGTGCGTGTCACTGATGGTTTCCCTTTTATTATCCTCTCGAACACAATTCAGCGGCCGCTCAAATGAGTTCTTCTCATTTGCTTTGCTCTTTTTATTTCTCCAGGCGGTAGTTTGTCTTGTGTCACGACTTAACTTCTTTTAATTTTATTGGAACGGCCACAAAGTGTCTTTCGCTTGGATTTTGTTTTTCCTGTACTACATTTGTATTACACTGATCGTTTAAGTAAAATAGTACCGCTCCTTAATTAAACTGTAATTAGTTTATTTTTTCTAATACGTCTCGGTTTAATATTTTTGTTGGGGCCAATGATAATACGAGTGTGCGCCGCGCGCTAACAAATCACGCGACTCCGCCTCCACTTATCTATTAAAATGAGAGATTATGTCAGCTCAACATTACACCCAGCGGGCCGGTGTTATTTTCACTAGATTGTCCAATATTGTCACAATCTTTATAGAAGGGCAATTAGAGACGTGACGCGCGTGGCGGCCACGTGGCGGCTGAGCCGGCGAGCTGAACTCACCCTCATTACGGCGCAGTGTTTATACTGTACGCGATACGAGGCTATGCTTCGACAGCGATATGTTTAAATAAAAAATCTTAACACTGTCGCAGCACGAGACACATAAATATAAGGGAACATACATTTTCGACTTGTAAAGGCGAAAACACAACATTATTATCGGAAATTAAAATGACAGATGTTCTCCGACGCCCCGACATGATTCCGGATGAACTCGCTGAATTAATAAACAAAATTGCAACTGAAAAATTTGGGTATCAAGGAAATCCCCTTCGTGGAATTCACTTCATTTAAATATCGCATTTTTCTTAAAGATTATACCTTACGACAGCCATAAAAGAAAACAGGAGTCCCGCCCCTCGATAATGCGACGAACCCAAGGAATTTTTATTCCGTTCAAATCTCTCCTGACATAGGTATATTTTGCGAGATCGCCTGGAGATTTTAATACCCGATTTTATTTAAATTCGTTTAGGCGGTGTGGGTGACTGCACCCCTAGACATTTATCGCGGGGGCGTGATTGTATTTATAAAAAGACGGAATTTCACACAGCAATGTTTGTAACTGTTGAGTAAGCAGATTTAATTATAATTTTTATTGAATGTCGTAAGTAGAGCCGGGCCGACCAATATCACTCCATCAAATTAAACTCCCTACAGTATAGGATAGTGTTTTTTATTCATCAATCTTATTGACAGGGATTGATAATAATATATTTTTAAGATATCATCGAAGATAATGAGACATGTATATTTTATTAATGCGACTAAATGATACCTGTATAATTTGTGTCTGTAACGAAATCTTCGAAAACCAGAATGATATTTATAGGTACATGATATTATTAAGAAGTAGTATCACCTACTATTATTCGTAGAGTATAATCTATGTAAACGTTAGTTCTGGTTTTCTTGTTTAAATATATTTTCGTTACATTCAATTTAGTCTTAATTGAATTACTATGCTCGGAACAATATCTAAATTGAAAAATGCAATGACAAATTCGACATGAGTGCATGTTTGAACCCTGCGTAGGGTAGTATGTGGTATAAAAAATCAGTTAAGTATGTACACAAGAGCCGGATCCGCATTCAATATCTCATCCCATCATTACAGCTCATCATTCACTTAGAGCGACGTGTCATACCTACTGCAAGCTTACCGCTGCAGCGAGGTGATCATTCTTCATTTGCAGCCTCCTGTCTCGATCATCCACTTGACCGGATGCGGTAGTCCATTACCGGCAGTTATGTGCTGCATAGATTTTCTATGTGAGGTAAAAAATATTTTATTGCTAAAGTCTAATATTTTTCATATCAGACTCAAGATTTTACGTTTGAATACTTCACGGTAGTTTCCAGAAAGTCTCTTACGCTTGAACTATGCCCACCACCAATGTATTGTTTTTATGAGAGTTGCGAAGCGCATGTTAAACATAAATTAAATTGTAATATACTTTTACACGTTATGTAAATTATACTTATTGACGTATAAGAGAGACTGTGAAAGTCGAATTACTAAATGAACATTTAAATTTTGAGTTTACAACATTGCAGTTTCTCTGGCCTCATTTTGAAGGCTCTTAGGCACATTTTCCCTTGAACAATAGTCAAATCAGAGTGAAAAATGAGTACAATTTTTCGTCCTGTTCTTGCTTCTTCCATCTCAATGAATTTCACCGCCAAAATTTTCCTCGCCATTTGTTTCCATCGCGCAAGATCTTTTCGTATGAGGCGAGTTCTCTGTTAATATATGTGCCCGGAATACCGTGGCCATATATTACGCCGACCTCTGCCGGACCGGACATAACAATCCTCGATTTGCTATAATATCGGGCGGGCGTCCCTGTCGGGTGGGCGGCGAGGGCACGCGAGCGAGCAGGCCGGCCGCCGGCCGAAGGCGCGGGGTGGCTGTACGTGCCGCGTATAATAAGCATTTCATGCACGGGGTGCGGGCGCGGGGTCCGGAGGTTACGTACGTACCTATTTCCCGTAAGTCGTGTACCTAACCGGACCGTACATTATGACCGAGGGTCAGCCCGCGCGCCGTCTCTGTCGCGCTCGCCGCCAGAATGCCGCCCAAGAATAATTTCGTGTGATATATCGTAGTCTGGGTCGCCGTGATGGACCTCTATGAAAATCGTCCTGCGTTCCACTAACTCGCAGGGTAGCATTTCTCTCGAAAGTAACGACTTCACTCTCGTTGCTTTAAAGTCGTTCTCTACTGACTACATTTTATGTTAAATACTTTAGGAGATATGTTGTTTACTTACAATAATACGTAATGATATAGCTGCTATGGTATTGGTTATATAGAAAGCGGTCGCTGTAGCGCTGAATTCATCTTCTATCTGCACGATTTATATACGAGGAGGCCGTAAAACGGAACAATAAAAACCCAAAACAGCAATAAATTTCAAGCAATAGAGGCAAAGGTTCGAGCGCGCCTTATCAATTCCCTCCACGCATGGGAATCGCACAATAAACTTATGACGTAAGCTCCCGTTTGTGTAACCTGGAAATATTCAGTTTACCCGACAGCTATCCAAACTTTGTCAAGCAAAGAATTTGTTGAATGTAAATAGTTAAAGAGGAGTCGCTGTTTACAAGCAATCAACACTTAGTAGACAATTGTACGAGGGTTTCAGGTAGGTAAAACAAATAGTGGACAAGTCCACTGTGTCTCCTCTGAGGTAGGGTCTTCTTAAAGGGCACGGAAATGCGGCCGCTGCGAACACCGCAAGGTGTTCTTTATGCATTAGTAATGACATCTAATTGAAACAGAATACAACGCTGACCATCGTGCCTAATCTTGTATTATTTATAGACAGATTTGAAGTGGTCATAGAGAACCTTTTAGAGGCTCTACGGCTGGGTAGTAAAGTGAGGCCATCTTAAAGATTAATGCAAAATTTTAACAGATAGGAGGTGGTCAGTGGCCGTG
Organism: Acrobasis suavella; assembly: GCA_943193695.1. Taxonomy (NCBI): domain Eukaryota; kingdom Metazoa; phylum Arthropoda; class Insecta; order Lepidoptera; family Pyralidae; genus Acrobasis; species Acrobasis suavella. Next base: position 15,745,498 of record OW971929.1, read on the forward strand.
CGGGGCGCCAGGCGCCGGTGCGAGTGCTGCTATTAATAATTCGTGGCTTTGGTCCGGCGCACTTACAGCCTCGATTCATTATCGTTACGGTCTCGGCCGGACGGAGATATACGATATAGCTCCCTGATTGACCCTGCATTAAAAATTACATACAAACAGATAGAAGAAGCGAACTCTAATAACGGGCCGTGCTTTCTTTGTTCCGATTCGTTTCCGAGACTGATAAAAAATTTATAGAGTAGCCACTCGATCGATCGAGGTTGCGGCGGGCATTCATAACGTTATGGGCCCAGATTGTACGTAAGACTGTCGAGTATTTAAAGGCTCCTTTGATTCGTTAGGTTAATTTCGAAGGGGTTTGGGCGGCGGGCGTCGCAGTGGTCGCCGGAGGGTCGAATAAATATGTCCCAAAGAGTTAAGTGGAAGAGAAGTGCGGAGCGGCGACCGCGTCCGACGTTTGCTCTTCCACTCGTGTTGTTGCACCACTTATTACACACAAAGTTCTGGCAAAGTTTTCTCGACACTCGAGTGTGAGTTTAATTTACTCGATAGTGTAAATAAAGCGGGCGGAGTGGGAAGTTCGGCGAGGCTGCCTCGGGCTGCGGTCGAGTGATAATAACGTGCCCGCCTCGCTTGGGACTTCCTTATTAATCGAGAACGACAAATTTTAACGACAAGAATTAATGAATCTCGTTACATGGGTTAATCCCCCGCTCGTAAAGTGTGCGCTCGGCGGCAGTTAAGGTGCGCGGGGTGGGCGCCGACCACATGCCTACATTGCGACATGCTCAACTCACTCACATGCGTCTTTTTTATTTCATAACAACGTTTAGAAACATTTTAAAGTATGGTACTAATGACTTCCCAATTACGTACTTACCTACGTACTTCACCAGCTTTACGTCAGGTATTGAAAAGATACTTTAAGATCATGTTTTAATAAAATGATTGAAAAGTAAAATTAGGCATAAAAATTTTGACAAGAGCAATTTTAGAATATGACAATCCTAACAGAACATATATTGCATATGCCAATAAGGAGTTTCTAGTTCCGAATCGTTCTGGTCAGGTACTAGTCATAATGAAATAATATTGTACGTTATACCTATGTTATATGGCGAAAAACTTAAAAATATAGAATGACATGTTATTACATAAAAATTAGAGGACAGTGGTGCGGCGAGATGAGACGGGTGTGAACAACGACTGGAGGGCATCCAAGATATATCGTCCAGTTAACGAGCATGTGCGAATGGAACTTTATTGTAATTGCCTTTTGTATAAGATCGGGACAGGGTCATTACGGACCGTCCTCTTAACCGACCTCCCGTTTTACTAAACTTTCCTCTTCAGACGTTTGGTTAACGCGCCGAGATAAATCCGCCTTAAACACATTGTACTGTTGAAGAAAGTTTCCGTTTTGTAATTCAATTATAAGTGAAACGCAACATTGATATCGAATTCTATCGGCGGTAATGCTCGCGTCTACGTGCCTATTCATCAGGAGAATAGGTGTGCGGCACATTAGGGGCTCAGGCGGCCTCAAAGCCAGAAGACTGATTATGTCTATCCGCAATTTCTCTCCGGCCCTATTCTCGCGAGCGAAAACTAGCGAGTTTTCCACCGCGCTATTAAGCGGTCGCTTTTACATTTGTCCTTATAATGGAAAATGTGCTACTAATTAATTTAAAGCGAAACTCATTTATGTCGAAATGCGTGTCTATTAAGCGATGATGGGATGAACGCCTTTCGGGTCTACTCTTACACGCTTCGTAGGGAATCGTTTAATTGTTTCTAGATAAGTGGTTTAACCAATTTCTCTTTTGTCTTCCTGTATATTTGTAGCGTGGAGTGGTGAAAATTATATGTGGTCCTATTACAAGCCCTCACCCCATTAAGTAGAGGCGAGCTCATTCTCGGTAAGACTAATCAAATAACAGTCTCCCCATCGAGCCCCCGCACCCCCGGGCCCCCTCGCGGCCAGCGGTCATCTCTCTTATCGATTGTGGTGGAATTCGTGCACAGAATGCGATATTTCCCAGCAAACGCTACACAATCTTAGATACAATCGGAGTAGGAAATATTATCTCGGCTTCCTTTTTGAGGGGTTCTTTTGTGGGAATGTGTTTTATTTTATATGTTTCGTATACTTGTTACCTATATGAGCCCTGTATGCACGGCTGTGTTCTTTTTTAAAAATTCTTTGATAGTTTGATAAATAATAAATAAATCAATATATAGGGACAAATGACACTGATTGAGCTAGCCCCAAAGTAAGTTCGAGACTTGTGTTATGGGATACTAACTCAACGATACTTTATTATATAACAAATACATATATAGATAAACATCCAAGACCCAGGACAATTTAAAAAAGGAAATTTTCCAACTTGCCCAGACCGGGGAACGAACCCGGGACCTCTGGGTGGCGAACTAGCATGGTGACCACTACACTACGCCACGAAGGTCGTAAAGTCAAGTGATACAGTCTAAATATAGATGCCCAACGCGCCTAGCAAAACATTGACTGTTTCGTCTCGTATACAAGATTCGCAACGTTTCAGGCGTTATGCCAAGTACACTTACATTGCAAGAAATCAATAGTAAAGAAAACACAAAATTTTTATATTTACAATATTGAAGTTCTCGGCGCATATTATTGTTTAGAATAATACTTAAATTACTTAATATTCAAAGTATTCTAAGGTCTGTATCTTTCTGTCTAACAGAATATTTACTTACGCTATTTTAATCTTCGAATAGGTAAGTATTAACTTCGATATTCTCTACAAACTTAAAAATAAAACTCAAATACTTTTTTTTAAAACATGTATATCCAAATACTATCTATTTAAAATGTAACAAGGAAAGTAATTTATGATCATGACAACGAATTATTATTATTTTTACTTTAAATGAAGATTTGTGTATAGGGCGCATTATTATTCGGGAAAACATCTACTATGTTAAGTTAAATAGTGCTCAACACTACGCGACGCTCGTCACTCGTTCATGAATATTTATGTAGCCTAGTTTCGCATATTCATTTACAACATTTTTCTGCATTACTACTTTTTATTACCGACGTTTGATTGTTGCTGCTTAATGGGAACGTAAACAGTAATAATCCCTAAACGCGGTTGATGTTATAGTAAAACGGTTTTATAGAAATTTAAATTATTTATACTTGGTAGGTACTTATCTACTTGCTTATTGTAAGAATAGATGTTATTATCAAATAAACATTCCTACACTTATACGCATCTATCTATACTTGGTAGTCACTAGGTTAAATACTATAGAGGCGTGAAACTTGCGACTTTTTTTGATACTAAGTATATTTAGAGTGAGGTTTTAATCACTTATTACTTGTTAGACTGCTCAGAAGAAAGACGGAAATACAATTCTACCAGCACAATAAGAACAACTACTTAAAATTGTTGACTTTGATCTTTTTTAGCCTGGTTATAAACATAAACTTAATTTCAGCCGCATAACATCCACTGCTCTCCCGCATTGCACCTGCATAGGCCTCTCCCAAGGATTTCCAAAATGACCGATCAAGAGCGGCCTGCATCCAGGGTCTCAAGCGACCTTGGTCAGGTCGTCTGACTACCTTGTGGGTGGGTGTCCTATTCTTCAATTGCCAGTACGCGGTCGCCATTCGAGAACCTTTATGCCCCATCGGCCATTAGTTTGTCGCGCTATGTGTCCCCCCCACTGCCACTTCAACAAGCTAATCCGCTTGGCTATGTCAGTGACTTTTGTTCTCTTACGAATTTCCTCATTTCTGATTCGATCACGTAAAGAAACACCGAGCATAGCCCTCTCCATAGCGCGTTGAGCCACCTTCAGTCTTCTTATTATTCCCATAGTAAGAGAAACATATACTTAGATAATATAGGTATTTTTAATAGTTTCGTTGCGAGAGTTTCAAATCATATAATCAGGATAATGGAATTAGAACACAAAAAGTTGTTTCATGCTTATTATTACTACTATTCGACACATTGCAACGTTTTTACATTAGCCATTTTTGAAAAAATAAAATTTAAAAAGATTTATTTCTATAATACTGTTTTTTTACTCCTATTTTTCAGTATTTCAGCGACAGGTAGATTTTATTGCAGGAGATTTTTAAGACTTAATTGGATGACATGGAGTTAAGGTTTCATCACTATATTGTAAAACAAGAGATTTTAAATTTATTTATTTCTAAGGAATACTCAGTGCATCTAGTGCTTGTAATCTATTAGTGAATATCGATCGCATGCAAAGATCGGGCGCGGTGAGACAAATCCTGCAGGCAGTTGCCGGTCCGGCGCTGGGCGCCCGTCCGACATGTAATTCTAATGAGTATTAGTGTCGCACGTCTCGTGCACTCTATCAAGTGCCACTATTTCCACTATGTCCGAATTCGTGGGACAAAACCGATTCCATGTTACATGTTTTGTTTCAATCAATTATTGAATAGTTTGGTTTCTTGCGGTATTTCGATGCAATGATATACTAGTAATTTCTGTGGCGAAATTACGAATAAATTTACCGTAGCTGTTGTTTTTGTTACTATACAATATGAAACAAAAACCCTGTTCGATCCTTGTAGGAGCAACTCAGACCGTCAATATGAACAACTTTTCCTATGGGACCAATGCTTGAAACTCGAAAAAAATCGACATTTTCATATAAATTGCCGGGCCGGCCGAACACTTTTGTATGAAAATATCGATTTTCTTCGAGTTTCAAGCATTGGTCATATAGGAAAAGTTGTTTATATTGACGGTCTGAGTTGCTCCTATAAGGATCGAACAGGGTTTTTTTTGATATTGTATAATAAACTATACAAATAAAAAAAACATGGTTATTTCTTGTTAAATAATAGACTAGTAGTACGGTAAACTGTTGCATTCACGATATGAAATTTTGATAAATTTACTTACTTTTATCAGAGTATTTTGTTAAAATATTTTAAACTAATGTAATAGGATCTATTTGCTTATAGGTAGTCTAATTAAAACGACCAAAAATACATTAGTATTTAGCATAGAAACAAACTAGGTACACATTGAGTATCTGTGTTGCAGACCGTACGGCGCTTCACTGGACTGTGAAAATGATTTTGATTTGACCCTTTGAAGGGTGCCTCTACCGCAAAATTACATTTCCATCTGTGAATTTGCTTATGTATGTGACACTCTATTTTATATAGACCGTAATTGGAAGGACTGATTACATTAGTTACCGTTCGTAAATACGAAATTACAGATTTAATTCTGAACCCACAATCATATCGTTGTTTAAAAATGTATGATTGTTGTTACTCGTATGTAGGCAATTAAGATTTAAGATTTTAAAAATCCTCTCTCTCTTTCTCTCTCTGTCTCTCTCTTATCGAGTGTTTTATTATCTGAAACTAGTGTCAGACTTTTTGAGCAGCATCTGATGTACCTGAAAGACTGTCATCTAGTGACAGCAGACAATCACACGCCATAGTGACATTATTATACACTAGTGAACTATTGTGATAGCACGCAGAAGATTTGGGTTCCTTAAGATTACAAGATACGCCTACCAAATTACATGAAGCTCCGATCAAAGAAGTTATCGTCGAACAAACATACATACAAACTAAACGGAGTGTTCAAGTAGAATAAGAGAATTCGCTCGCTTTGCTCGCTCGTTCAATAATTTATATTTAGGTAATGAAATCCTCAAACTAACAAATAGTTATAACCTAACCTACTTGTAAACTTTAAAGGTTTAAACTAAAACAGCATATTTGATCGCATTTCGGCGAATTAGATTGGAGATATGGTGGTAGTGTAATTTCCAGAGAAATTTCAGGAAAACGACAATTAATTACTAAATATGTGCAAAAAGGGATAAAGCACTCGGCATACCGTTAAAAGGATCTCATATTCAATTCTGCGTATGAAGGGTGTCAAAGCGGAGGATCCTTATCCGTAAATGTGGCGCTGAAGATAATTTTATTCCGAGAGTATCTCTCCTTACTGCTGATATATTCAACAGAATATTCCCATATGTGCGTAATTCTGCGGAATGGCAAAAAAGGTCTGTTTGAGGGGTGAAATATGTAAATTTATTGTCTTGGGCGGCCCCCGCGCGGGCCCCGTCATACGACGACACCGACACGTAGGATAAAGGAAATGTTAATGCGCGCCAATTTATGTGCTTTTCTATGATTTTGCTGAATCGGGTACGTCGTTTTTCCCTTTATAGCCGAGAGAGCGCCGTTGTTTTGAAATTGAAGTGTTTTCAATATACGGGCGAAATTGTTTATATTATGAGTTCACTAAACTGTTATGGAGGGTTAAATTGTTTTCGGAATAGAAGTTGTATCTAAATTTTCATAGTAATAAACAATTAATTACAAATAACTACATTCACAATGGAAACCTGAATATTGATACAGTAAATATAAATTTTGAAATTCAAATAATTCGTAATAAAAGCAGACAGAAGCAATAAATCCATCGGCACGGGCAGCGGACAGCGGCGCATAACACCCAATCTGCTCCCCCAGTACCAGTTACTAATTCACAAAGGCCAAATGTGACATAATACCGGCATAATTCAATGTTTTGCTCACCATATTGTATTTTATTTATAAGTTATGCCCTGTCGAGAATTCGCGTCTCTTTTCCTCGTTGGCGGAAATGTAGCGTTGTCTCTTTTTGTTAGTGAATCGCGAGGGTGTTGTTTCATCGCGGCTGTATGAACGGATGGTTAAATAGTACGAGTTAACTTACACCGCATCCGCTACGCGTCACTTAGGGGTGACGTGGATGGCTCTATTCAACATTGAAAAATTACAAAAAACTTATATCTTTCTATTAAAGTACACAATTTATAGGTACATAAATTTATTAACTATCTCTTGTATTTAAGCCTGGCCTCAATTCTGATAGTATACAATCTTATATTGCGGCCAGGCTTATATAGGAGCTTCTTCTTCTTTATGATTTAAACTTTTTATGGTGGTCGTAGAAAGCAAGGTCATTACTGCGTATGTTACCTTTATAAAATATACTTAACCGAAATTTATATATCAGGGATTTTATAATTTTAGGTTTGTATAAAGCTACTTCAATAAATATGGGAGCGTTTTTTAAAGAAATTTAGGCCAAGTATAGAAATATAGAAAAATATACGCAAATCCTATTATAATTGTGCCTTTGGACCAGCAGTGGACTAATATAGCATGGAAAGAAGAAGCAAAAGATATATAACATAAACTTCCTGAGTGCCAATTTTTGCACTATTTATATAAATATCACTCTTATTTTCTTTGCGCGATTTCTAATTCATTAAATAAATCTGCCTCATAGCTCCTTGTTGCATTAACCGATCTCTAAAGACACCGTTTAATTTCAAAAAGTCCTTACTGAGGCAGACGAGTAGGAAAAAGATGCTTTTTAGTAGCAAACAGAAGCACATTTTTCAGATCCCCATTTTAATTTGGGAGGGTCGGATCTGTCGATATTTAAATTTTAAACCGGGGCCAGACAAAACGCTCACAACCAATTTGTTGATACAAATTTGTCACACAAAAATGTAATCGTCATCGTTGTTTAATTGTGCTGTGTAACTTTGGTATGGCTTCAATATTATAGGTCCCATGATAAATATAGATTTTTAATTTTAGTCATATTTTCAGAAGATTGTTGTTTTGTTATAATCACGAAAATACGTATTTATTTATACCTTTATATTATATACCTAGCATTTTTTCCAAGACTAACATGGAATGTTTTACATTTTTTATTTAATTACATTACCTAATTTAAACCTAAAAAATATGATTTATTCCGCGACAACCCCATAAACTGAGCCAGCCGAGCGTTGTAAACTGCGCCCCCCGCCGAGCGCACGCGCCGCTAATCACCATTTTGTCAAAATTATTAATTTTGTCAAATGTTGCCATACTGACAGACAATTCGCTTGTTTATATCATCTGTCGTGTTTATTAACCGCGCTTTTTGTTCGTTGGGGTGCAGAGATGAAACAAATAAGGTGGGTAATTTTATGCTTACCATTAAAAACAGTAGCCAGATTGTCTGTATATGATTATTTTATGGATTATTTTTATAAAAGTTGCCATGATCATTTATATGATTTATACAGCGATAACCGTGAACAATGAGTAAGTTATCTATTTTCACAACCAGCTCATTATCAGCCTTTTCTATCTCTTAGGTTAACATTTTTTGTGATGTGAGTTAAATAAAAACGATTACCAAAATGATTACCAAATGCTTATGGCACGATGAACTTGGGTCAAGTTCACGGTTATCGCTGTATAAATCATATAAATGATCATGGCAACTTTTATAAAAATAATCCATAAGCATTTGTTGTCAATGTGGCTGCGACGCGACGAACCGCCGCCGTCGTCGGCGGCCGCTCGCCGGGTGTTAATGCAAATTGTGGCATTAACGTTATGGCGGCCACTATCTGCGGCGCATCGCAACAGGATTTATCCGCCATGATTTATTGCCGCTTAATATAATCCTCAGCCACGGCAATTTTATCTCAAACGCCGGCGACACGTCGCATCCGCACCGCGCATGACGCTATCCTCACTCTACGTCCAATCAACGCTATTCCACAACTCAATTTATGTAGCAAATATCAACAATGTTTTCGCATAAATAAATAATTAAGGAAGTTGGTAAATAAGCGTGGCGGCCTCATTTATTATTCTTTATAAGGAAACAAAGGCGAGGGTTAGCCGTAATAAGGCTCCGCCACCTCGCCGGCTTATCTTTATTGCCTCCAACCCACGTAGAATAATAAATCGTTTTCATCAAAAACAAATACTCGACAGTTTTTGTCGGAGTCGAGCGAACGGGCGGGAGGGTGGCAATTTTCCACCCCCATAATACAATATTTTCCGACATTTTCCACGGGAATACAGCTTCGAATCGCTCGCTCGCAACCGGCAGGTTCCTTTAATGTATATTTTTCGTCCAATCAGAGAACGACTAGAGTCTCGATATTACCTCAACTGTCACACATAAAGTGGAAAATATGGTCGGCAGATGTGGGGGGATTCGGTGCGAGGTACGGGAGGGGGAGGCTCGCGGCTGCTTGCCAGTCGAGGCGCGTACGCGACGCTCCGGCGCGTCGGAAGAAACGCACCGCTCCCAACAGGTTTATAGCTTTTCTTTCAGCTCTGCTCAGGTACGGCCGTATCATAACAGCGAATAGCGGCGCGTGATGTGAACCCGTGATAAAATAAATGTCGAGATAGGCTTATGTATTGTACTGTTTATCTTAATAATGGCCGCCCTGAGAAAACTTTCGATTAAACTCCTTTTTTGTAAAAGGGTTCGTTTTGTTTTCAAGATCTACTATTACAAGCTTAATTGAAGTATAAGGTTAGTCTTTATAAATGAGATATATATTTAGATTCAGGTCCTTCAGTACTTCATTATAAGACAAATGAGGTGATTAATCCTCTTAATATTCTTAGCATTGTCGCAGTGGGGAATTTCATAAGAGGCAGTCGTAATACTCGTAGCGTGGCTGGGTGGCTGGGCGCTACGGCACCGCTACGAAGCGCTACGAGCCGCTACGAGCGCGAACCGCGACTCCGGGATTGCGCGCGGCGGATATAAATCGCGATTCATTTCTCATCGTAACTTTTTGTCGGTTCTTATCTGTTAGACTTCACTTTTCATCATCCGAGGGGATTTATGTAATGCCTAGTCATTTCTCGGCGTCGGGGCGCGGCTTATCGTCGAGCGGAGCTGCTTGATTGATGAGCGCGCAAAAATAAATGTTCAGTTAAATTATTCGATAAGTTGGAAACGGAAGTTAAACGGGAATTATCTTTGTCTTGCCCCTGAAGATTTCACGGTTGTAGCTGTTATGTCAGGGTGATTGATCGATTCAAGTACCCACCGCAGTAAATACTTTGTGAGTGAGTGGGGCGGTGATTTTTCCTAATAAGGAAAGTTTTCCGGAAGAGAGATATGAAGAGAAAGTTCTTATTTGGTATATGCTTTGCTGCAGTACTGTATGATATATTGCGGTATGTTGTAATAAATATTTGAGGAATTCATATTCAGATATAATACAAGTATGTATTTTTTTAGTTCATTTAAAATACTAGATAATAATAATTTTAATGACAAAATTGAAAAAAAAAAAAAACTATTTAGTATCTCCAATACTTAAACCGTCTTATTATAAAAACAGGACTAACTTTGTTACAAGGTTTAAACGATTATTCGCTCAAAATGAAGTTGACATTGACAGGTGAGATAGTGTGATATTACTAGATCTCAACTTGATTTGGTCGGATAATGGTTTAAACCTAGTAATAAAGTTAGTCTGGGTTTTATAATAAGACGGAAAGAGTTTAGGGTTTAGCTTTTAGCAACTTTTTTGACAACACTATCAATAATGTAAGAAATAAACAGATGCAAAATATAATCGCAATGACATTACATCCTGTTTACGCGGCCAAATGCAAATCAGTGGGCATAATAAACGTTCATTACCGGGCGAAATAGTACTTGACCGCGGCAACTTACCCGCGATATAAAATTAGGCCCCAGCTAATGCCATAATTGCCGGCAATCAGTTGCCTCCCTATGATTTATGGCCGCCGCCCGCATTTACATCTTTCTGGCATTGCTACAGCTAAGCCTCGGAGGGGAGAAAAATTCGTCATTTGCTGTACAATTTTCTCAGATTAAGGTTATGTTTTGTGGGTAAATTTAACTTGTCTTTAAGGGTCGTAGAAGAAAAAGCAGATAGACGCTGCTTCCCCATATAAATAAACTAATATAAATACACAAGGTAGAATAACCTTTTATCAGTATATATAACATACCTATGTAATTTTATTTCCATTTCATTTTTAACTTGTTTGTGGTGTCAACTATTTTACCAAAAACAATAAATTAGATTGAAGCATGCGATGCAACATTTACTGATTTTTTTTTTATTTTTTCTCTGATTGGAAAGTCAAATTTATGATATGTTTGTCAATATACCTATTAGTATATAATTTAATATGTGGTTATATTTTGTGAATATATTTAATTGTAAGTTACATACGTTACATCCGATAGTCTTCATTTTCTTTTCTTATTGAGTTTGAAGACTTATACTTTCTACAAGCTTTTATTTAGTTTCACCTGTCCCAATAACTGTCTGTCTGCCTGTCTGTAATCAACCAACTTCCTGGTTCCCGATTGAGCTGAAATTTTGCATGCATATGTATATCGCATGACAATGTTATATTATGATGACATAAAGCTGATCTGATGATGATGCAGGAAAGTGGCCCAAGAAACTCTGTAATGAAACGACGCAACCACATCGAGTTAGGGCTCGTTTGTTTTGCCTTGAGGTGAACTTTATACTTTTAAGATCATTGTTTTCAATAAAAGATTGTTTTAAAAATTTTTTTTTTTTAATAATTACTTGTTTAAATCAACGTCTTGAATAAAGTCTGTTATCAGATCTCAGTTAACAAAAATATTAAATAAACTGTTGTTAAAGTTTTCAGCATTTTGAACATAAAAAATTGCAGATGTTACATATTTATAATGCTACAATAATAGGTATCTGAATTGTACGTATAAACACAAAATGTAAAGTAAATAACAATGCAGAGACCGAAACAGATATTCCGCTAGGAATACCAACTGCTAAACTCCACTGTAGTTTAATCACTACGGTAAAGATAATGGCCGAACTTGTGTTCTGGATTCTTAAATTGCATGTGGCAATGCAGGCGGTCCACTTAAAAAGAGCATTGTGGCTAATCTCCAGCGACACATGTACAAACAAAGTTTAATTGTGAGCCAGAGAGGTGCGGCGAGCGGCGCGCCTCCGGCAAAACCGATTACAGTCTTAGCGGCGCTCACCTTCGATTCCTGCACTACCACCACCCCCACTCACACATTCAATTCCAATCAATCCACCGCACATATTTATATGTAGACGACTGCATGTTTTTGTAGCGGACTGCATCGAGTGACGGCCGCAAACATTGCATCCGCCCCCGTCGCTCGTCGGAAAACCCTTTTATTTTTAATTTCGATTTTGATTTTTTCCGTGCGCACGGTTCCACTCTAGTTTTATTTTGTTTCATTTCATAGCGCAGGGTGGGTGCGCGACGGATCGGAATTTCAGATATGTACAATTTAAAATCGTGTAAGTACGGTCAGCGTGCGGCGAGGGACGGGCGGCGCGGGAAACGCTTCGCTCCCGCTAGACTGACGCCTGTCGGTTTGTTTTCTTTGCTTTTTTACGAATTCTATTTTCATTTGATTGCATTTGAATTTCCGCCGCCAATATCCGCTAACTAAACACGATTAATGCGGAGCGGAGATGGACAGGCGGGCGGAGCGGCGCGCGGAGCGCCGGACGATTGTGACGCTCTGTCGGGCTTTTGTCGTTTTATATTAGAAGCTGGCTAATTTATTGCAAGCTGCGCTGCGGGACGCCTCTCTCGACATAGAAACAAAGCTGATATTAGATCAGACGATATTGTTTCAATATACATACCAATAACATGAATGCTTTAGAATGTAAGCTAAATAAATAAATAGGCTGCCATATTTATAGAGATTCTGGTTCGATATAATTAAATAATTAAATTTAATTTTATGATATAAATTTCTGGTTTGTATTTTATAAAACAAATACCAAATAACTTTGATTCTAGCGGCTGATATTCATTCACGTTTCAAAACTACAGAAGTGAAAATAGTAATAATTAAAAAGCTGATTAAAAATAAAAATAACTGTCAATGTATTTGTGTGATTTATGAAACACATTGATAACGCGAGGACAAGTCTGGGTCTAAATCGATCACGGCGCCCGTTATTGGAAAACTTCTCGCGACAAGCTCCTTGATTAAAAGTATGCAAATTTTATTACATCCTACAGGGCGCTGCTGCCCCCACTCATTGGGGTCAGCTAAATCTCTAGCATGCAGATAATCGCTGTGAGTGCGTGGATAAATGAGAAATCTGTTGCTCACTTTTTGTCCAGTTTTATGCATAAGTGTGTGTACAATATTATTAATCTATGTTTAATAAAATATAGCATAACTCAATACTTAGTTGAAAAGACGTAACCAAAATGAGACCGATAAATTAAATCTTTCATAAATACATTAAAACTATTTACTTTAAAATATTAACAAAAACATATTTGAGGTCCTTATAACGAGCCCTCATTTGATATATGACACAGTAAGGTTAGCAAAAAGGTTTTGTCAAAAACAAAAAATATTTACTTTGCACATCTGTGTTTGGGTCATAGGATTACATTGTCCTATCAAACTTTACCTGATTTGGTCCAGTACATTCGGAGGAAATTGGCTGTGACAGACGGACGGACAGACGGACGGACAGACAGACAGACGCACGAGTGATCCTATAAGGGTTCCGTTTTTTCATTTTTTGTACGGAACACAAAAAAATATTTTACAGATTATCTGCATAAAAAATTTCAATATCTACATTGGTGAGTGGAAACTTCCTGATTACATCAATCCATGTATGGAACATTCAAACTAAAAACTAAAATAAATTTAAATTAAAACTAAAGTACAAACTAAACTAAAAACTAAATTAAAAACTAAATAAATAAAAATAAAAAACTTACAAATAAAAATGTCGTGCAGATCATTGCCCTGCTGTAAAGTGCCCAAAAGGCTGGCAGCATTGCCACGCTGGATGGCAATACTTATTCGTTGGGCGAAGTAATTGCCAGCCCTTTGGTCACCTGACACCTCGACCAACTTCTGATTAATAACTTTAAATAGTTTATGGGTTGATGGACCCCACGGACCTAAGGTTTCAACCCCAAACGGCTCAAATATGAAGCCGTTCCCTAGGCATTCATATCTACATTTATTATAAGGTACTCCATACGAAAAACAAACAAGACCATGACTATAAATGAATTTGCTCGTGCAACTTATACATTGTAAAGCAATTAATAAATATGGTCACAGAAATAAATTGACCGAACATTTTGACATAGTTCCTCCAAGAAAATTATCTATCAGTCACCTAAAATGGATGCCTAACCTAATATGGATAGCAAGATATTTGGTTATACGTCTATTTTTCCATATTTTATACTTTACTACAGGCATTAAACTGTTTTTAAATTTACAACAATGAGCGAATAAATATCCTCGCAAATTTTTCCGCCACAATATCCTATTTACCGATTGTAGATATTGTAGGTACAGATACCGATCCGTGTTTGTAATAAATAATTCGAAGCTACGTGTACTAGAGTGGGGTTTTGTTTATGTCAAATTGTAATTTATTGGTTACTCGGCTCGACTTTGATATTACAACGCCCCGCCCGCCTCCCGCCACCCGCCCCATTCGATGAAAATTTTATATTACCGGGTCTACGTCATCCTGTTTTTTCTTAGCATGACCAGCTAAAGCGATCTTTTGATTAAATTAAGGGGATCAACCGGGAATTTTTACACTGATTGATAGGTTGACACAGCGTTTCAAGGAACATTGGCGGAATTTATATTGGGTATAAGTGATTGAGCGCAAATTTACTCGGTATAATTTATACAGTTAATAAACATTAGCGGTCCCTTCATCAATCTGATGCGGGAGTTTTAGTTCCCGAGGACCCGGCGCTGATGAGGGCTGATATTGTTACGTGACTGCTCAAAGAGATATTTATAATGTTTTAATGTGTTTTAGCTATATAACCAGAGAACTTTGAGCCTTTGAGTGCCTGGGTACGTACTAACAGCACTGCCTTCTGAATTAGTATTCATTACCTACCTACGAAAGTTACCTACTTTCGTAAGTTTTACCTTTTTTATATTTTATGCGAACGTCTAAAAATATCTTTCTCGTTTATCTTTTTTGATGAATTGTATTAATAAATAGCAATATGGTTTTGTATAATAGTTAATTTAAAAAATCCCTGGATAAACCATTTTCTTTTTAATATTTCATTTAGTGATTTAATGTTTATATTAATTCATTAGTCAAACAACTTTGATAATTTCTTAATAGTATGGCAGAAATTAAATTAGTCATATTAAGTTTATTCCAGTTGTTCAATTCAGTAGACTGAACAAGTAGTAATACACGTGTATCACAAAGACAAAGGGTGTCAGATGTTCCGTCATGGTCATTCTGCTAACAATATTGATACCAATATTGGCCGGGGTCACAAGTCACGACCCCATTTGACACCCCGCGTGCAGGGGATGCAAAAATGCAGCCACCCTACCATAGTTATTGTAGATCTTTCACGCTTGTCTATAAAAATAAACACTGTTATGGACACCACATCCACTATATTACAAATAGATGTGTAGCTACATCATAAAAAGTGTTTTGTTATATGTCATCATAAATAGTGATTGACTTTTATAACTTTAGAACTTTTTTGTTAATAACATGAGACTTGAGGCGAGGATTTTTAAACGCTCGAGGGGGATGACGTGCAGGTCGATTCGCGAGGCGCCCTGCAGGCGCGAACCTATGGAGACTGACGGGGAAGCGGAAAGTGCAGAAAGAAAGCAGAATGACGCTCCGAACGAATTCTTCAGTTTTTTGCATTAATAATTTATTATAGAACTCTATCATTCAGCACATTTTCTTAAGTCCATAACGAATAATATCTTCATATAAAAATATCTGCAAAATAAGTAATTTTACCAGTAAATAAATCCGCGTTAGGTTGATATTTCGCTTATTTTAAGCTTTTAATTTGATCGACTAAAGAACAACCCATTGTGTAACATGCTAGCACATTATTTAGACAATATCTATGGGTATATCGTGTTATTTAAAAAAATATTGTTCAATAATTGAAAAAAAAATATGAAGTGAAAACTTGAATATTGACGTTGTGCATTTTTTATATTTTGGAATGGTTAGGGAATAATTTTGCACGAATTGCTTTAATTATCAGTAAAAAAGTACTATCATTTATGTGGTTGAATACAATATTTATTTATTGCGCTATCGTACACAAACATGACAATTTATATTACATGAATTAAACACTTTATATACACGAATTTTATGAATACATAGCAATATGGCCACTACACAGGCGGTCGAGCCATCAGCTGTCACTGTCACCATCCATGGATGCGCGTGGCACGCTGTAAGGTAAACACACAGCAGGCGCTTGCATACATTTTCGCCGCACCGTAGAAAGAGAGGGGGATAGTTCCTCTCCTACGCCGCGCCGGCTGTCTGCTCTCCATTATTCTTACGAATTTTCGATCAGGATCACCTGTCCTGACGCCTTGACGCGAGATTAACATTTTTTACCCATTACAAAAAAGTGTACAACGCCTAAAGAAGTTTTCACTTCAAAATACTAGCAAAATATTTTTTCCGCTTATCCGCCGGTGCCTCACTTTAAAAACTAATTTAGTATCTAACATTTATCTACTTAGGACTCATATCTACCAATGTGTCACTCAAGTAGTACCAAATATGATACAGTAATAAGTACGTACAAGATGTGCGTACAATGTAAATTGGTAAGGCGGGTAGTATCCAGGATCAATATAAACTATTTGTACTGATAAGAGAATGAAATGTCACTAAATAATGTCAGTTATCATTGATCATATACATTTTCAACGAGATTTTAGATTTATTAATGCAGAAAAACTGATAATTGGAGCGCAATTTGACTCCAAAAAACTATGAAGTCACACAGTGCTATTTTATATCAATCCCATAGACAGTGTTTGTTTTGATGTTTAGCAAAAAGTTAAAGCAGAATAGAAATATTTCTTTACGGATCAGAAGGTTTTAATAGCTTAATTTGCATGATAGTAGTACTATCTATACAAAGCGATCATAAGTCAATGGATACAATAAATGTTGTTGTTATATCTACCTAAATCTGTCGCATATGTTAGACTTCTGATGAAAATAGAAAATTCTAAATATATTAGTTGGTACGTATGCAACAAAGAAACAACATCTCATAAGATTGTTGTAAACTTGCCCTAGTAGCCGGGCCGACAATACTTTTTTATTTGAAGTGACCCACGGCTCGGTACTCCCGCTGATAAGCAGTAAATTGCTTTTCTTTCCATTTCTTAAATAACCAACCCACCCCCGCCGACTGACCTCCATCGCTAAAAGGTACGCTCGCATCTCGCAATATTCTTTTACAACTCTAAGAAAAGTTTAATTACGGACCTGCTTAAAAAGGCGAAGTCGCGTTATGTTCTAATTATTGTAGCAACAATAAAAATACGCAAACGAGTGTATTATACAATTAGACACTTCTCCCCGATCGTTAAAAGGGAAATTTAAATGGAATTTTTATGTCCAGCAATTAAGGATAACGTCGGCGTACTAGACATTTTTGTAATTACAAAAATAAGATTCTTGAAATGTAGCGTGAAAAAGAATTGGGGCGGTGTTCGCGGAAAATACTTCGGACGCTACTGCCTGACAGATGGATAAATAGGATTCGCCGACTTTTGTTATTTAATGGGCTTTAATTTGAAATTATATTAAACCAAGAGAGATACTGACGGAAAAAACATTTCAATATTTTAAATTGTGTACTGTTTGACTGCTTGCATGAATCACTCGGTCGCAATCTTTGAGAGCAGAAATCGTCTGGCGATGGTGTGTACATGAAGAAGGAGAATGGTTAAGAAGCCCGAGGGAGCCGCGGATTTATCGCCTCGGCGGCTGACGAGCAGCGCCGCGCCGCCTCGCACCACGCCACGCCACAGCCCGCCACCGGCCGCCGCCCGCGCTGATTTATACCGCACAATCTCGCAAAACTTACTTCACATTTAAATTTTCAAACTGTCTAAGCTGCTCTTAACGTCGACCATATTATCTCATTCGATCGGCTATAAATTTTATGAGCTGACTCGCCTTTGTCGCATTTTAGCTTTGACTTGAATTAATAGTCCCAAGGGACTACGCTTTTTGTTTTTATAGCCCTTGCATCTTCGGAGTACAACAACATTATTTTCTCAAAAAGGACAATTGATCGATGTTTTGGAAGATATTGCCAATTGTTACGCAAAAAGGTAGTGTCTTAAATTTTCTTATAACTGTAACGCGTGCCAGCAGCGACAGTTATTCCGTTGGGATTTACGAAATGAGCAGATCCTTGGTGCCTGTTATGAATATCTAATCTAAATTTGGAATTCTCTGAGTGTGAGACCGATGTTTGTTGCCACAACTGTTTCGAACAAACATTTGCTTCGGTACCACAAAACTTGGTCGCGCTGGAGCTGTTCGCATCCGTTAGTGTAGGCTCGAGTGGGGCACATTCCTGGCGATAACGCCCGCTTTGATTAAATCTTGCGACAATCTTGGTACGGAGACCATCGGCGCAACCCCTCTCATAATTTAGTTTGAAACTTTTTAATTAGCTTTATATTTGTGTTTGCAGATTGAGACTTTGCTTCTCAGTTTGTCATCTAGGTGGCTGCGGTTCAGAAGTTATATTATTAATAAATACTGTGGGCTCTAGGGGCAATTTAAAGAGCATATTTAAATAGTTACTATAATGCTGTAAATATTGGTCCGTACATTTGAAATTTTCGTAATCTGAATGATGATATTTTTAAATTTGTTTTTGTGGTTATATTTTTAATACTGAAGAAGTGTGGTATTTTGTTGCACTAATTTTTACTATCACATAAGCCAGAACGAAGAAGAATGATGCAGTTAGCCAGCATTTAGGAGAAAAAATAACTGTTGCGCGTTTCGGTTTTCCATGTTACCAGTATGTATAATAAGAGTAGTTCTGACGCTACCTAGGTACGTGCGTAAGCAATGTATTTTTACTGTACTTCAAATATTCAAATTGGTCGTATTCAGAAAGTCCGATCGGAGCATGCAAAAATCTGTTACAATTGTATTTGGCGGTAGCATCACGTGTGTGTGGTTACCGTTGCTCTGCCGCGGGCCTGACTTGAATGCGATCACCTAAACTACATTATCGACAAACATACAAACATACCTGGCCGCTTGTTACAGAGGTTACCTAAATGATTTAAGACGCTAACTCAAATATTGGATCTTGTTGGTCTAGAGCATCTAATTAGATAGGCCAGGTCCACGTTCAAACTGAATAGTAATGAGTGCCAATTAGACAACTGTGTGCTTGGGACCATTTAGATATGCAGAAGTTCTTAGGTAGGTAACACTTAGTAACTACAAGATAGAATACAAACAAAGACCTACATACCTATTTATATACCTACGTACCATATCGGTACTAATAAGTAATATAAACATAAAAGTAGTTATAAAATGTAATCATTTTGTCAGTTATTCGTATGAAACAAAGCGGACAGGTGTGATATTTTTGCATGCCATTGAATTTTCTTGTCGAAAATATTAGAATTAGTAAAAATAGATTTTAAAAAAAGAAAACTATATGTGAAGCTATATAAGACTTAAAATAGAACCTTACTTGGGGCACCAAAAAGTGATAAAGGCTACAATGGCATATTTTATCCCGAGATAAGGTTAGTCTAATAATGTCGCGGGCCAAAATAAGTATTTCAAAGAATCTACTATTGGTAAAATTTCGCACTTTTATGAAGAAACATTCTGTAGAAGTACTCTATATTGAAGTAAGAAAAATGCATAAAAATTCGTGAGTTTAAAAGTAGTTAAAGGAAAAACACACACATATTGATTTATGAGTTGGTAAAAGATTTACTTTTAAAGTTTTTTAAATATTATAACAAATGGTTCATACTAACTCGCATATTTGTATGCTCCACATAAAGAGAACATAAAAATATATTTGCGTAGAAGATACGAAAGTGAGGAAGCCGGGTCACGTACCACCCTGCTTGTTTTGTGTAAGCGGTGTGTTTTGATTGTAAATATAATAGAGCGCAGTGCTATCACTGTTTTTGGTACCTATAAAAATATATAAGTTGGGTAGATACATATCAGGAAAACCTTAATCAACAAATTTCAAATTATAGCTTAAGGTTGTTGCATTTATTAGTATCTATTTATAAGTAGAGTCATTCAAAGATATTCCTGACCAGGCCCACTATGTCTATACTCGTATCTTAAATTTACTCTCAATTAACACGAAAATATCTGTCCAGAAAGGCTTCAGGAAAAAGAATCAAAATTTTTTTTTTTTTAATTTATAATATTTATAGAGGGCTTGATCAGGTATCTATTTGGCTGACTGTACGCAGAAAGATAGAACAGCTAATCTTTAGGAATTAAACGTTTGAAATAAAAAGAAATATGATCTCCTATGCAACGCATCATAACTAAGATTTCTTCATCACTGGATATATTTATTTGGTTACTATCTCTTTCATGTACTAATAACGTAATCTAATTGGTTGTAAAAAGTCTACCTACACTGCCCCACTTTTCTCTGATGGAGCCTGACCTTTATATATAGTGTTTGTATTACACTACCTTTTGGAAATTACTACTTGTTCCTATATGCATGTAGAGCAGTAACACTTGCTCCAAACAAAGGACAATTGACAGCGCGAGCAATTAAGTATTCTCCAAGTGAGTATTGGATAAATTAATCGAAGTTCGGATTACTGCCACGACGTAATCTGGGGTGGTATCGGCGTGGACTTGTTATCTGTTTAATGTCTGGTAAACAACGGGATCAAGGGATAAGGAACGTCCTTTCATATGGCGCTGGCCCTCCGGCGCTGGATTAGGCGCCTTCCACCGAGGAGATTGCTGCTCGCGTATTACCGCAGCGGTATGTGTGTTAAATGATTACACTACCTTTTGGAAATTACTACTTGTTCCTATATGCATGTAGAGCAGTAACACTTGCTCCAAACAAAGAACAATTGACAGCGCGAGCAATTAAGTATTCTCCAAGTGAGTATTGGATAAATTAATCGAAGTTCGGATTACTGCTACGGCGTAATCTGGGGTGGTATCGGCGTGGACTTGTTATCTGTTTAATGTCTGAAAAATTGATCTTGATTAAAAACCCACGCGCCACAATCGGCAATGGCGTGGCAGGTCAAAATCTTGTGTTCAACCAGTTTTAAATTTTTTAAATTGCCAAAACCCGCCAAGTGCATGTCAGGCCACTCACAGAGTAGGATTCCGTAGTTACTAATGCTGACTTTGAGTTCACGCGACTAAAAACGTCTAAAACATTAATTAAATTTGTATGAAATTTTTTTTTAACCGAGTACATTTTATAAGTTGGACGCCTATAACTTTTTAATTCATACACTGAGCTTAGCTCTGTTAATTTTCCTTAATATACTACTACTATATAAGTATATACTACTGCCGTGATTTTTTTACGTCTCATTATAACCGTTTAGCAGATAGAGAGGGAGGGGCTACTTGACTGTAACAAAAATTTGCTTATAACCAAATATTTCAGAAACGGATCCCTAAATAGAAAAATGCTCCAAGCTTCAAGCTCACAATATTTTGAAAGACCTATTCAACGCCACTCCACAGGATAGGGTAGTCGAGAAAAAATAATACTTGCACTTTACATGTATCGGGAGCTACCATAAAAAAGGCAATCAATTGTGTATAAATCGTACCTAAATCTCTACTACTACTACCTGTTTGTCGGTAATAAACTTCGTTGTACCGAAGCAAATACATATACAAAGACAACATCTCTTCCAATCAACCTGCGATAGATTGAGTGAATATTTATTATTTCAATTTATACTACTTTGTTCACTATTCGCAGTAATTAACTAGGTACGTATTGCGAAAGCTGACTAGGACTCTCAAAATCTAGAACAAGTCTATAGTGTTTTATCTCCAAGATTAATAGAAGCCATTAGAGGCAGATGGCAGAACCGAGCGTCTCAATAGGCTCAACTGCGTAATCGTGGCCCAACTGTTGGCGAACTAGTAATTGTCCACCGCTGAGACAGCTGAGTGCGCATGGTCGCAATCGACTTAAGACTCCATGCAAATTCAATTTCGTGCCCAAGCAATCCTCCACGTAAGGCCACCGAACATATTATTGCTGGATTTATCTTTATTGCTGCCGTAGAACACTCCAACTAACTTCGACTGTCGAACTTGCCCCATTAGCGAAGACACCGAGATACAGGATTGTTTTGGTAGGGGCGGAGTTGTAAGTCTTATTGCTTTAAGTACTGGAGGGCTGGATTGTTTAATCTGAGGTATAGTTTCAGCTTTCAGCTGTCTTCGTTTTTTTCGAGGCTATCACGAAGTTAAAGTGGGAAAATTGAAGTTACTGGTATGAACTACTTCGGTGGCTCAAATTATAATGAAAATAATGATTTTTTGAAAATAATTCGATGTTTGTTTATTGGAAACCCTTTAAGTTTATAAATTGATTATTTTTCTCTTGTGTAGAGTCTCCTCTATAAAAACAAATATATAAGTTCAAATAATACGTAACGTTTTCTATAGATGCTGGTATCATATAAGTAAATTCAGCAATACATTAAAGTAAGACGCTAAATGAACATATAGCTGTAATAATATTATAATGTAATGTAATATAATTTCCACAAAAATTTGCTTCCAGCCAAAATAGAAGTGGTTCAAATTGAATTCCGGCTTAAATCCATTCCATTTATTAAATATATTGCGCTAACAAAAACGCAGGATGTTTACATCAACGACAATGACAACATAGAATTCAATTTATAAAATAAAATGGAACAAAAAACTCACGATCGAGTGCATCGGTACTTCACTGTTATGACATAATACGCGCAAAAGCAACCATAATACAGACACAAAAAGACGTCGTCCAAAAGAGATGTCACCGGCTAATCCACCCGTAAAATGTCCCAAAGCGCTACAAAAAGTAGCCGACAAAAGTGTTGTTGTATAAACGTAAAATGAAATTTAATAAACATGCGACAATAGGGCCGGTTTTAGATATTTTGCGGAGATCCAGATAGTAAATGGAGATAAGCTGCCAAAAGGTTTGTAGGCAAAGCGTATGTTTGATGTCGCCTCTCGTCACCGGAGCGTGAACGGTTAAAAGCAAAATTGCACGAACGGCAAAGTAAGGCATCTGTCAACTGCACTGTACATAAATGGATACTTTTAATTTTGGATATGAAGTGCAGAGGGCATAGCTTATAAAAGCATTTCAATTGACGTTGCGATTTGTAGATAAAAATCTAAAGAGAGTATCTTACTAATCTAAATATCTTCGGCAACTAAAATCCGAAGGCTGTGCCTATTAAACCAAATAATTAATTTCGTCGGAATCGCGCAATCATTCCAGAAGTGTATTAGGAGATAAGTATCAAACGTTTCTATTTAACTTCTCTTCCGAGCGGAAATTCCCCGAGCGCCATATTGAAATGTTTATAATTAAATTACATAAAGACGAAGAAAATTAATTTCACAGTGCGAAGTGGCGAGCGCTCGCTCCGCACAAAGCGGAAGCTGCCTCAAAGGCGGCGCTACACTCGCGCCGCGAATTTAATTTCCAAGATGTTTTTGGAAATTGCCGAGGAGTTGAATAATCACGTTATAACTTAACGGTATTAAATTTTATACGTTAAAGTGTTAATATTTCATTTTCAAGTTTAATTTAATTAATTCCAAAGTTAGCACTCGGCGGAATGAAGACAATGTAGAATTCCAGGACGAATCTTGTGATTTCTAATTGTATAAGATATTTAATTTGGGGAAAATGTGCACGTTCATAGCTTAAAGTCTTATTGGACGTCAAATAAGGACTAAATTAAACTTATTAAGCAAGTTTGCACCCTGGTTTTTTAATATAACATGTAGTTATTTTTCCTTTTACGAAGTCATTAAGAAAACTTGTTGTATACGAAGTATATTTGATTTTGACTTTATTGTAGGAGAAATGTAATGACATGCTTTACTTGCAGTGATTAGATTATCATGTGAAGATAAATAGAACAAGGTGTTAAACTCAGATGTTACTTAGAGCTTTTGAAAGGACAAAATTGGCATAGAGATCTAAATTGCTGTTTTTTGTTATTAACGTACGCAAATCTCGCTAGGAATGGATAAGTAGATTAGGTATGCATTGATAAAATTATATGTAGAGATAGCTTCTAGAAAAGAAATACCTTCCTCGTATTTATAAATGTTTTATAAACGTATTTTGGTAAATGAGTGATAAACTAAACTATTTCAAAAGCAACGAGCATCTCAAGATAAATCCTGAGAAGCTTGACGCTTGTACCCGTTCCAGGAGGTGGTAGCTCGCTCCGCGCGACGAAACAAATTGATGTACCCAAATAATTATTAATGCCTCACGAAATTTAATTGGAAAAGTTGAATTTGTATCGCGCTCACGGCGTAGGTGAGCGATTTGAGTCGTCGCGAGGCGCGCCGGTGCGACTGTTTACGAGATAATTAATCTCAAAGTATTTACTGCTTTAATCGAGGCACTCCGGCCTGATGAGGAGCGAATAACTTTCGTATGTAATAATGTTGCCTTCTACGTCGATACAAGTCGCGATGTGCTATTTATTGTAGACATTATCATTGTGCTAGTGGAATTCCGTTCAGTCGGAACTATTAATCAGTTTAGCGAGGGAATAAGTACGTGTCAAGCTCATCAATTTAAATTTAACAGGTACAAAGTTCTAGTAGTAGAAAGCTTAAAAGTCCAAACCAGACCGATATTATACGCTTAGTAACTACTTAGTTACTAAAGAGTAGATTTATTTTATTGGATTTATATAATCTGATTAATAATGCTGTGGTAGGTATGTTAGTTTTGTACCTATTCTTATATATCTATCTAAAAAGTAGAAGTTTCTTGTAAAAAAATATTATTTGGAATCAATGGATTTGGACCCTTGGATTTGGTTCTGACGCGAGTCAACGAATCTTTATTGCACTGGTATTTGATGTTTGCTAGAAAGGATATACCAGATATTAAAAATAAATATGAACTTAAATGAACACAAATCAACTTTTAAAGCTTAGTATTGTACTTGATAATTTAGCCAACTAACTTTCATAAAAACTTAGCATTTATATGTAATTCTTCTATCCGTTAACAGATGGCGCTAGTTGTTTCAATATTTCCCATAACCGTTTAGTTCTGCTTTTCACCGCAGCGTGTCAGCGCCTTTAACTTTGTGTGTAGAGTCGATTGTAAAATCCGTATACTTACCACAACAACTATTGTGTTAATACATTAACTTATATTTTAATTTCCTCAATATTCAGTCTTGACTAAAATAAGTATTTGATGTGATTTACACGTCATTCTAACTTGGAGTAAGTTAGAGTTGCGCGGAATAGCGCATGGGCCGTTTAAGCTAATTAACAATAGATCGAATCCGGCTGCAGCAACAATGAAAAACGAAGAATAAATGTCAATTTCACAAACGACGAGGAGGGTTCGGCTTTAAATCGAATTCCGTTTAATAATAGTACCGCGTTTAAGTTGAATGCACTCTTGATAGTGATAGTTTATTGTATTGTAGACGCAACTACTCCAATATTGGATGAGTTTATTTTTTTTTGTATACACTTCATACTTAATAATAAATTTAGTCGAATATTTTTCAAATAAGTATTAATACTTATGCTTACCAAAGTGCCTAAGTAGGTACCTATTGCATTTACAGAAGCCCAATAATTATTATTAATCCGACAGAGCATTTTGCGGCTTTAGGTCTTCCCCAGTAGGTACAAAGACGTAATTTTGTATGTATTTGTAGAAAAGCAAGATTACAGGTTACCAAAGTACGAGTAGTACGAGTACCTAAATACTTGTATTTACAAACTATGACTTAAAAACTACATATACTAAGTTATTTACGGCGGCAGCCGTGGCGTAGTGGTCACCATGCTAGTACGCCACCCAGAGGTCCCGGGGGTTCTACTCCCGGTCAGGGCAAGTTGGAAAATGGCCTTTTTCAAATTGTCCTGGGTCTTGGATGTTTGTCTAAATATGTGTTTGTTATATAATATAGTATCGTTGAGTTAGTATCTCGAACTTTCTTTGGGGCTAGCTCAATCAGTGTAATTTGTCCCTAATTATTTATTTATTTAAACACAGGGTTTTTACCCTGGAACCAATGGAACGTATTCTTATGTTTATAGTACGTAAGTTCAGCGTGATAAAAGAAGACAAACATTAACCCGAAAAGAAGCAAATACAATAAGAAAGAAAGACAATAGGTATAAAACGCACCAGTTAAAACGCATCAAGAATTAAAAATGGCGATTGCCAAACGTCAAGTACACAAAACAACTAAGCAGGCATTACGGTGGCTCGTTACGAAAAGCCGCCGGGAATTGCATCCCATTTTTTAAAGGCCGAACACAAAAAATTGGCTGTTTAGCTCTGGAATAGGATCGGATGAGACCCCTTGACCGTGGCGCCCGATTAAGATCTACTTAGTGAATCAGCTCATTTGAACCATGAAACGAGTGGGAATTGGCGAAAAATTCCATCGAGAAAAGCGACTGCAGCGATGCTATTACTCTTAATCATGGTCATCGCAAATATCTGCAAATGAAACAAAATTAACTGACTTTATATATTTTCTTATGTTTAGTGACCAACATTTATTCTGACAAAGTGGGGTTTCAATTGACCTCGACATTAAAGATAGATCGGTAACTACCTAATAAACAGAAATAATAGCTAAACACGCCTTTCGAATCACGTAGAAACTTTATAAAAAGCTAGATTCTAGTAGGTATACTACACTTCCAATTCGTGGTCAATATTTTGTACCAACATTTACAAATTCAAATTAAGGATATGAATAAATTTGTTAAGTTCCAGTGTTCCAAGTCCGCTATTAAAAATAAATTATTTAAAAGAAAACGGAATAATATCATTTAAAATGTTGTCTCATGTGGCTCTCAAATTATTGTATGAACTACTGTTTAGAGCTTCAAATCAGAACGTGAAGCTTTTCTTAGCATTTTTGCCAAACTGTAAACAGTAGTTCATACAATAGTTACAAGGGTTATCTAGAGCCACATGAGACAAAG
Source organism: Acrobasis suavella (assembly GCA_943193695.1). Taxonomy (NCBI): domain Eukaryota; kingdom Metazoa; phylum Arthropoda; class Insecta; order Lepidoptera; family Pyralidae; genus Acrobasis; species Acrobasis suavella. The sequence continues at coordinate 15,772,477 of OW971929.1, forward strand.
TTTTTAATGATACTTTACCGTTTACTTTCATAGTAATTTATTTCACACAGGTGCAGCATTGGACTACGAAAATTAATGTATCCCCCTTAAGAAAGATTTTCAAGATCGAAAATATAAATAGAATTTGTTTGTTGTTTTTTTTTTATTGTTTTGTATTCAGTCTATTTTATTATCCATGGTAAATTATTTAAAATTCTACCGTCGCATAAAATTGAAGCTTTGTGCTTTTTCAATTCGATTTTCATTCGAAACGTATTTTACTGTGTAATTATGTGTCAAGATTGGAAAATCTATTCCTAGAAGGAATTGCTATTCAAACATTATAACAGGCTTTGGTGTGTAATAGGATGAGGTGATACAATGGCGGAACTTATTTATTTTTACTAATATACGTATACATTCGTGAACGTAATTCATTGTCAAATATTTTCGTAACGATACGCATTTTTTATTGGATTTGTAAGAAATAGATGTTGATGAAATGCAGTTAGCCTAGTCTGAGTTTCGACAAATATATTCCTACACAAAAAACTCTTGATATACTGTAAAAAATTATAAAAGAGACATTAGGTATATAAAATTCTTTAGGTTTTGTACATAAAAAGACACAGTTATAACAACATAATAATATCGGCAAGTAAGAAAAGTAAGTTTATTATTAATTCAGGAAACATCCCTATTGCATTTATTACTTATCAAAAACGGGATGGGGTCATCCGAGATGTGAAAGCCACGCTAGTCTTATTAAGATAAAGTGTAACATTAAAGTTAACACGGTCTGTACAACGAGAATAATTATTAGGGCGCCAGGGGTGGCTGACTGCTCGTACGAATGACTCGAGTATGAGGAACGGCTGACCACCCTCCACCCTGCTGACCACTGAACCCCGTTGCCTAGCAACTGCCCGCCACCTAATCATCATAAACAGATAACCCGCCATCTTTGATTATGTTGCACATTGTTCATGTAAAAATAGTAGGCTTTTCATAAAAGTATATATTATAGTAAGTATTTATAGCTTCTCGGAATCATTGTTTATAATAATTTTTCAAATCTAAAAACCGACTTCATCCCCAAACTACACATCCGATTTTGATAAAATTTCTGACCATTTGGCAAAAACCCTTTCAAGCAAACAAATATAATTTTCCAAATCGGTCGAGGTGCTTTCGAATAATCGGTAAACACTAAACATACATAAAAAAAGATTAAAACGAATTGATAACCTCCTTCTTTTTAGAAGTCAGTCAAAAAGTGGATTTAAAAAAGTACTCATCAATATGAATAACCATGACTTTAGGACTTTAGACTTTTTTGTACACTACCACAGTGTGACTTACCTTAAATCGTGAAAAAAATATCAGTATTTTGATAAAGGTACTACTAACCCTATTTTGTCACAGTGTCTATTTTATTGCCCTTGAATGAACTTTATTTGTGTGCTCACAAGTAATCTGAGCTTTGGGCTTATTAATATCCTTTTTTGCGAACATTGTCTACATAAACTTTAGCCAGAATAAGCTACTCAAAGGAAATATAAAATAAACGCCCAAGTAGACATATCCTAGAAAAATATAAATGAAAACATTGCATTCAGATTTTGAAGCGGTGAAATATCCCCTTGCCATTTCGCTAAAGAATCAGGATAAGCTAACGACATTGTGGATATGAGGTAATCCTTTCGCTTGAGCGTTTAACCCCCCATTTAAAGTTTAAGCCGTCTGAATTTTTAATAAATTTCAAAGAGATGTCATTTGAGTGTTTTATTTTGCATAGGGTTTAGGCTACGGGGGGCGCGAGTACATTTCTGTGTACGCCATTTGTTTGGTCGCAACGCCCCCGCTCCGCAACCCTGCACTCAGTTATTGCACTTATTGTTGACAGAATATCAAATGATATTCTAATTGTGTGCATATTGCTCCATGAGTGTCGCTTTCTGCACTCGGGGTGAAGAACAAACACGGTAAGGGTTCACCGCGCTTTAAATATAATAAAGTCACTAGATCATAAGCACTTATCTACTAAATATAATGGTAATACATTCTTTACATGTTGTTTTTTTGTCCTATAATAATATTTGTCCGTAAATAGAGCACAACATAGGGTCTTTAGATCTTTATTGCCAGTTATAGATAATCATCTTAATTAAAGTTATGAAAAGTTATAATTGTTGAAGTTATTATATAAGATTTGATGAATTACTCCTTCAAAATACTACTTAGAAACAAAAATAAAAATGAATACGACAAAAATAAAAATATTGCCCACGAAGGGTTGACCGCAATATTATTATTGTATCGTGCGTGACGGAGTGAATAGCAGAATAGGCGACCGCGACTCCCGCCGATCAATCAATAACACTTACGCCGCTTTATAAGTAGATACACTTACCTCGTTTGCTTTGACTAACTTTAAGGAGAAATGGGCAAAAAGTGAAATAAAGCTTTCTGCTTTTTTACCATATTTGGGATTTAAATAGTTTTGGAAATTGGTTATTGGTTACCCACAATTTTAAATCATTATATAGATAGGTAAGTCGCAAATACGAGGAAAAACTTTACTCCCTAAGTCAAATAGCAAATTTAGTCGCGAACAGAGGTTAAAAAATAAAAGTATGTGGTATAATGCCAACGATGTTACCGTTAGGTAATTAATGTAAGAGATAGACCGTCGTTACCATAGAAGTTGGAATAGAAATGAAACCACCAACGTAGAATCAATGTCCAAGTAATGAGCCCAAGAAAAAATGTCAACGCCAATCATAAAGCAAACGTGCCAGCCATACGGAATGCCACGGATCGGACAACGATCACGCGCTATCATTCATCTATCGAGGCTATTCAAAGGGCACTCTGCTACGGGCTTGGAAAGAGTAATAGATGCATGTCTTGTAGCCTATTGTCTCAGTCAGGGTAATCGCTTCCGTGAGAGTCCACCCAGCGGCGGCGACCGATCCCGATCTTATGTTTTCAATTAGTATGCCGACCACTGAAGCCCACCCCGCATGTTCTCACGCCAACTGCCCATTTTACCTAATTATTATTTTACTTTTAAAGTTTTAAAGACATGACATGACACATGTTTCGTCGTTAACAATCCGTGTTCGTGACCACAATATTTTATTTGTTAATTTAATCTTGCAGTTATCGCGTTATATAACGACCACAAAATAGTATTCCTTGTTAGGTACATTATGTAAAAACAAGTATATCATGTGACCATGAAAGTGAAAAATAAAACATTGTAAGGAAACCTGCACCTAATGAATGGCTATTAAGTTAAGGTACTATTGTGTAAAATGGAGAAGGCAATGGCAATGGCAAACCACTCCATTATCTGTAACAAAAATCGTTATTATGATCGTATCTTCCCGTACAATGACACTGATAAGACCCTAAGAAAGTATAACCTCCCTAAATAAGTCTATTTAAAGAAAACATATAATAAATTTATAGAGACAAATTACACTGATTGAGCTACCCCCAAAATTAAGTTTTAAAGTTGTAATACTATATTTTACAATAAATACGTATATACTTACAGATAAACACCCAAGACTCAGGACAATTCGAAAAAGGCCATTTTTAAACTGTCCTGGCTGGGGATCGAAACCATAACCTCCGGTCTAGCGTGTTAACCACTACGCCACGAAAAATCGTCGTAATATTACGAGTACATATGACAATACAGTACCTATCTAATGTATATAACAGGCCTAAATTTACCATGCACGTTTTTTAAATGTCAGTATTTAGTTATCCTTGATAAGATGTTTAACTGTTCTTTATCTTATGTGTATAAATTTCTTATAAGTATTTAAAGCAATAAATGATTGGTATTAAAATTACAAGCACGCAAGTGTGCAAACATGGCACGGTTACATTTTATTAACTCGTATAACATTCTCATTCGTTTTGTCGATGGAAATATTAGGTCGTATTACCTTATTCAAATAGGCTCTGTTATCAAATAAGTATGTAAATGATAAACAAATATTTGTGTCAGGAGTTCCTTATATGTATTATGCTAAACATGTTGATGATATTTTTATAATTCTGTAATATGTAGAAGATATAATAAGATATTTTACACGTATTGAATCGCCGTAGCTACATCTTTTAACATAACAGTATTTCATAATAACATGTAGACATAAGATATACACATATTTACACAAAGGTGGCTTTAATTGTTCGTAGCCAAGCTTGTAAACAGATAATATTCGTAAAGATGAATGAATAAAATGGAACGCATTTACCCAGGCAAGGCTGTCCCAAGCTCACCACTTGAGGATGTTTCGATTATGGCATGAATCTAATGATCGCCTCCCGATTTGGTCCGGTCCGGCCGCGGGTTTTTGCCGGTTTTCTTGTACCGGTACCGGTGGACATCCGCAACGGGACGTCATATAACGGCGACGACAGCTATTTAATATTGAGATTCGTGTCCGTTCCCTATTTTTATGGGCGCTGCGTCGTAGTTGGATTTTATAGAACCTGCCGGCGTCAATCGCTTTTTTGTTCTAGCTATCGCTATTAAGTATATAAAACTTCGCGTACTTTTTTTCATGCTGCGAGAAAAGAAAAAACGTAGAATGTACTTTTTCACACTTGATTCTCTTCCCGCGCAGATTGTAAAAGTCTACCGGGGGAATGTGCTGGAATTTGAATCATGTTGATAGGCAATGCGGCTTCCCGTCACTATTTGGTTTCCCTTTTCTACCTTTACGCCTGCCGTCACACTAAGCATGGCCTTTGGGTCTTACGGCCCTAGGGTCTATCTAAACCGTTAGAGATACAGACGTGATAATGTTTCTGTATCTGGAGTATTCGTTACCTACTATGCTTCTCCGTCACCTGGAGGTCTTGTGTTTTATTTTCAGCACAGAAGATATTTTTGTACTCATTTTCACAGGTAAGTATTTCTGATTTCCGGACATCGAAAACAAGCTTTGTGGTTCATATGGGCTGTTAAGTATTGCTAACTTTTTTAACTTCATTATAAATAATGGATAGCAGTAGCATTTTACTACAATTCAGATGATAGTAAAAAAAAATACCGACTATTATACGTACATGTATTTATTATGAAGACACAAAAGTTCATTCGTTAATGTTTGGTATATTGGTAGTGAGTGTGGTGTCTACTTTATATCGGAGCTTTGGCTCAGGTGTCTTATTCCTATTATGTAAATACCTGTAATTTTGTATAGCCATATTAACATGCATAAGCATATTAATTCGCGCTAAACAAGTAGGCCTAGGTATTACTACGTAGCAAGAATCACATTAACAGCATTAAGCATTAAAATCCTCCTTGCATTCGTTAACCGCATCTGTGTATGGCAAAATATGTGCACCAACTCGCTTGTGCTATTCGCTCCGTTTGATTTTCAGAAATGGCTATGGCTTATATGCAGTAAGGATACAATATTTTTATGCGAGCGTTTTTCCTCCGAAGGTGTTTTTACGGCCATTACCGTATCTAAAGTAGGAAAATCGTTCGAGATGTTACATTCTAATGACGGCTGGAAGGCGCGCGTGCGCCGGTACTCTACACTCCTCATTAGGGCTGTGGTACGTGGAAATTATATAAAATTATTATTATATTACTATATGTCACTCGTCAATGAATAACTTATATTAGTGACTATCCCACAAATAATTTATCATCATCATCACATTTTTTTTAATGTAAATAAGAATTAGGCGATTGGACGGTTATAACTATAGACGGGGACAAATAAAAAGAAATGCAAAATACCTTTGCCCAGCGCTAGCACGGAATAGGTTAGAAATAAGATTTAGGGAAAGCTTCCACCGAAGTTGAGTGGCGCTGTGCTGCGTTTCAGTAAGACTTTCCTATTGACACTTTGAAAGCCATAGAGATACTACATCTGTCTAGTAATAACAAAATCCTATGGTTGGTTGGTGGAATTTTACTTATAATATAAGAAGATTCTGAAAATATAAACTTTTGTTTTTAAACTTACAGTAATAAGCCAGTCTTTTATCCGACAGCCCTGACAGCACCATAGCTGCACCTCTCAGATATAACACTTTGTACACAAATGACGGAGGTACTGGGAACGGCATCAGTCAATATTAATGCAGCACAGTGCCTCCTTAGCGCCTTCGACACGTCCTAGGAGCGAGTGGCCACTCACCACGTACATATTGGGTTACAATATGCGAGCTACCCGAGCATTCCATAGCTCATAAAGCAGTTATGATAGTTTCTGAGAATCACACCTATTTGTGTCATCACTTTATATGCTTCTGACGATACTCTTAGTATGTGTGTGTATTTCATTTTATTTAATTATAACAAAAAATGTACAAGGCGGTCTTAATGCCCAAAGCCTTTCTATCAGGTGGTGCTAGAGATGGGCATCTTTCCGGTAAAAACCCGAGGCTTGGGTAAATACCCATTTATACCTATTTTTACCCACCCGTTTTGAATTTATGCCGGGTATAAATAAAAATCAGTTAAATTGAAAAAAAAATAGGATTAAAATAGATAATTTGATACTTCTACTATAGAATTGGGTTTCCCATTATGAAAATAACCGAAATTGATTTATATCTACGTACAAACTACAGCTTTCAAAAGAGTATTTATTATAAGCATATTGATGGAAGATTTTTTCGACATGCTTTTATTCGTTTCCATGGAAACTGAACAGATCTTAGACTTAGACCGTTAGATAAAATGTCCGTAAATCACATTCCCGGGTAAAAAAACTTCATGGTTACGGTATGAGAACGTACGAATTTACAGGTCTAAGTTTAAATTTTTGCTTACAAATGTTTTTACATCTAATCATATGTTAAAATAAGTAAACGGACATCAAATACGCTGTCAATATATGAGCACCCTCATACATATAAGGTAAAAAGATGTTTTTAACTGCTCATTCAAGAGCCAAAACTACTGATTTCGGGGTTAATACCGGAACAAAAGATATTCGTATTGACGAGTTCTGCGATTCCCCATCAACTCGTTATAACATTTCTTAAAATATAGTATGCCGGGTATTTACCCGAATCTACCCTTTGTATGGGAATATATATATATTGACAGTTCTAAGCTTACATTATTTGCTGGAAAATGTTTGTAGACCTAATTAAATGTTAAAATAGGTAAATACAGGTCAAATGCGATGTCAATATACTCGTATGAGCCTTACCTTTATACAAAACATAGAGAAATATATTTTGACTGTTAATTTAAGAGCCAAAACTATTGATTTCGAGTTCGTCTCGGAACAAAAGATATTTGTATTGACAAGTTCATCGATCACCCATCAATTCGTTGTAACATTTCCAACAAAATAGTATTCCGGGTATTTATCCGAATCTTCCCTTTGTATGGGAACATTCGTATTGACAGGTCTAAGCGACCTAAGTCAAAATAAGCAAACGGACATCAAATGCACTGTCAATATATGAGCACCCTCAAAAATATAGGGTGAGAAATGTTTTTGACTGTTCATCCAAGAGCCAAAACTATTAACTCCGTGGTTGGTTCCGAAACGAAAAATATTCCTATTGACGAGTTCTACGATCCATCATCAACTCGTTATAACATTTCTTAAAAAATAGTATGACTGGTATTTACCGAAATGTACCCGTTATATGGGAATATATATACTGACAGTTCTAAGTTTACATTATTTGCTGGCAAATGTAATAATATGTTGAAATAAGTAAATACAGATTAAATGCGATGTCAAAATATGAGCACCCTCCCTCCTAGATAAATGGAGAGCACATTTATTTTGACTGCTCATCCAGGATCCAAAACTACTGATTACGGGGTTGGTCTCGGAACAAAAGATATTCGTGTAAACGTGTTCTTTGATCTCCCTTCAACTTGTTATAACATTTTGCATAAAATAGTATGCCGGATATTTATCCGTATCTACCCGTTATATGGGAACATAAGAATTGACAGGTTTAAGTTTATGTTTTGCTGGAAAATGTTTGCAAACCTAATTCTATGTTATAATAAGCAAACAGACATCAAATAAGAAAAAATCTGCATATTTAATATGGAAAGCATTAGTGATTAGGTATTTTTTATTTATTCTATGATATATTATATTCATTTAATATTGCATAAGATAACCATTCCACACATTTCTACACATGCTTAGAGGACTCCCACTCATTTTAAATACATATTCCAATTTACCCACCCAAAAGGGTAGATAGTGTAGATACAGGTATGTACCTGGTGCATAACGGGTAAATACCTGGTGCATAACGGGTAGATACCCATCTCTAGTGGGGCCTGATAAATCAGTGTTTTACAGCAAATGTGGCGTCATAATATTTGTCGAAATTTTAATGGGATATTGTTTATTTAATAGAAATATTTATGATAATTAAAGATTATTACCTTTTTACTTCGTTTAATTCGAAATATAAATCTTATATTCAATGGAAAAAGTAATTTTATCACAATAGATCGCAATATTAAGGGATAAGACAAAAAAGTAACATATTATAAATTTTAAAAGCTGTATTCAATTCTTACCCGGTATTTTTAATTAATACCCGGTAAAAATGGGTATTTATTACCTACCTACCCATTTTTACCCACCCAATTTTTACCCACCCACCCATCTCTAGGTGGTGCTGATAAAAGAAAATTTTGGACGCAAGTACCGATTAGAAAAAAAACAAAAAAACCATAATGCTTCTTTTCCACGTGCAATGATTCTTTTTCCTTACAGATCGTGAAAGCCGATAGAGGAAATGGGCGAGTATTTACTTGAGTCATGTCAATAGGCGACCAATCATTATTTCTACCTTCACGTCCACCATCACGTGTAGGCTCTTGCGGCCCTTGGTTATGTCTACCTCGTTAGCGATAAAGTCGTGATAGTATTGTGCTAGTAGTAGTGTGTGTACCGTCTTTTGATATCTATCAAGAGACGGTACACACACTACTACTGTTAGAGCTATCTGTTTATCTTACGTAAAGTAATGCAAAACGACTATTTTCATTATATTTTAAGAATTTAGTGTTTTTGAAATTAAGTAGTTAAAAAAGTAAAAAACTTTTTATTTACTTTAACCTCCTGCACATTATGTTAAATCGAAGATATTTTTAACTGATAGATACTTACTACAGTAAGTATTTAAAAATGTAGAGGCGACTTCAAATTATTTACTGTTAAGTAGTTGGAAATTTTCTAATGAAATGAATGGAGCTATATTTCCAAAGGCATGTGATTTATGCGAAGTTTTCATAGCTAAATTATTATTGATTATCTAACAGTTGATGTGACTAATGAAATGACAAACTAACATCCATTTCTATAAGTTTTGCTGCAATCAAGTGCTATTATACGTCGATATGGTAACGATACAATTATATCTAGAAATGCTGGCGTGCTTATAAGGAGATATTACTCCCCGTAAATACTTCCAGATGCTCTCACTTGTGTACTAATTTTATTAAGATTGACATAAGCCACTACCTATTTCGAATATGTGTCGTTTGAGATTCATTCAAAAATATTTGGTTTCCCCACATCTAGCGAAAGTTTAAATACGCGCTCGTGCTTGCCAGGACGAATAAAAGGTCTGGTACCGTAGTGTTTTTGATTGTTGGCATTCTTGTGCCACGAGTGTCAATGTGACTTGACAGAACTGTTTTTTTCCCCGCTTTTTTTGCAAGAACCCGTCGCGGCGAACGCCACGTTTTGTATCGCTCCGTCTTCTATTTTGCTCGTATTTTGTATTTTGTATCCCTATTTTATGAACCAGCGACCTCGCATGGTGACGTTAAAGCTGTATTCCCCCAGTAACTATATTTTTTTCTCGAAAGCTAGCAAAGGGCGTCATCAATATTTGACTTGCCTAGTCAAGTAATTTAGTAAATTTATAGAACAATCGTAATTTATTTTATCAAACTTTATTGTTCTAAGGTACGAATATAGTTTTAACAAATGGCAGACTTGTTATTGCTAAGAGCATCTTCTCCCGGTCAATCATAGGGATGAAAAGAGAAAAATTTGCCGCACAAAAAGCAATACATTATACTTACTTACATTATAAAATATTGCTATATGATATCCAATTACATTATATACCTATTATATATAAATATCAGAATATTTGTATAATATAAAAAAAAATCTTTATTATAATAGATCTACTAACACAGCTAAAAAAAAAACATAAAACGGACTATCCAACAACACAAAAAACCTACAGGTAATCTTGGTTAAGTAATACATGAAAGTACCTCGTAGATGTTTAGTTCTTTTGTTACAAGTAGATATAAGAAGGGAAGCAAAATGAAGGCTGGTAAATATCCAACATCAAACCATAACATCAAATGTCTATTAACGTGTCATCGATGAAAGTTATTCTGAGTAAAACAGGCTCACAAAAAACACAACAGGAGAAAATCGTGCGAAATCGTTTAGTTAGCTAATTTGAAGGAGTCGAGTGGAGTGTTGCGCTGCGATGGCATCTTCACGGCTTACAATAGTAAACAAATGTGTCGCTGGCAGCAATTACACTGATGGCAAGTGCGCGGGCGGCGACTGCGCGGCGGCGCGGCGCGTCACGCCGAGCGCCGGCGAATCGCGCGCGCATCACGCTCCGGACTTATGCTAATGGTCACCGCGCAGCGTAAATTGGACCGAGGTTGCTGCGAAACAAAATGGGACTGCCTCCTTTATCTTATTACTACAGCGCGACCTCAACGCTCGGCTACTAAGGATCCACTAATCACTCCAAATAATCCTTGTGTCGTCGACTCACAGCTCACTTTAGCTCCTTCGAATCCCAGCGGTCCCGGATCCTTACGAGATTGCCAGTATAATTCGAATACAAAAACTAGCGCGGGAAGGAACGTGAAACCGATTAAAAGGCCACATCACGATTTTGTATGCACTTTGCACTCATTCGATCTCCTGTGGATGGTACTGGCTACTTCATCAGATACTTTGATTCTGTGTTTAGCGCAGATTACTCAAAGGCGCTTTATAATTAAGGTGCTCTAACTACTTTCATTTATTTGCCTTTGTTGTTTTTAGATACATCTGCATTCCGAGCCTTTCCTTTCAGAGGTCTTTAATTTAAATCATGAAACGTGATTATCTTGGAGGAAAACGTACGGAAATAAACCTAGTTAAGAATAGAAATACAAACTGAATTTAATGTATCGAAATGAACCTTTTTTTTGCTATGATGATACGGAGACCATCAGCCGCAGTGAAGTAGCTCGATGATTGAATATTGATCCGTGGATCAACAATAATAGATCCCATCAGTTGCCGGTATGTGGCATCACATTTAATATAATAAGAGTTCAATACATCGCACCGTGAAATGTTTCGATACAAAAACTTAACTAACTATAACTGCTAACGTGTGAATCGTATTAAAAAGCTGTTTAGTCATTCGACTTCATAAATAGGTGCCATTCGATTTGTCGTGATTAAATTTCGTCCATTAGGACACCGTTAGCCGGGCGGTGGTACCCGGATAATGTGCCTAGTAATCCTACGGTACAATTTGTGGCGATATCGCCAGCGTTATCAGATTATAAATTAATATTTCGACACGACTAGTGCAGTTGTGAATTTACGTGGTTACTCGCAGGTGTGTAACCAGTTAAAGTGTTTTGATGCTTTGTTGACATTGACACCATAACCGACTTAGGAAATTTTTAATCCCGGATAACAACTATTATTATAATTCCCAATATATAATTTTACCGTTACATTTAGGTTAGTAGATATATCTAATTTACGTTCATGCGCAGTTTAGAAATCCAACATTGGTTTAACATTATAGTACAAACTGCAAAAAGACATGAAACCTGACTTTTTGGGATAAGGCTTTTTAAAATACAATATTTGTATAATATTTGATTCACTAAGGGATACATTTTGCAGACTTTAACATTGACAAAATCTATCTTGCTGAGTAGGTATAGTTTGTTAGCGAACTCTGCTTTAGCACAAATTCATTTCATAATACTTACGACCTTGTAAAAGAACGAAGCTGCCGTTGAAAAAATTAAACCGCCCAAGTGCGAGTCGGACTCGCGAATGAAGGGTTCCGTACCATAATCTATAAAAAATCAAGTTTGTTGTATGGGGCTCCACTTACGAGGGGGGGTCAAAAAGTTCGCGGAATGGAGGGGATAGCGGGGGGTGGGGGACCTGCCGCAGGTAGTAACTAATGAGCAACTCTTTGTGAGTATATATGCCAAGTTTGAACCTGATTGTGTCAATAACCTTTGACCTGTCGTCGATCAAACAAGTGAATCCGGAAGAAAAACTTGAACATGGAAAAAATCGAGTTTCGTGCCGTCATAAAGTTCCTCACTAAGCAAGGAAAACCACCTCAGAAAATTTTGGAAGAAATGTTATCAGTATACGGGGACTCTTGCCCTGGGAAAACCATGGTGTACAAGTGGAATAGCCTTTTCAAGCAAGGCAGAGAGTCTCTTGAAGACGACCCTCGCTCAGGACGGCCGATTGAGGCCACCACCTCAAACATCGTTGAAAAAGTGGAGAATCTTATACTGGAGGATACTCGTTTGAAGAAGAAACAACTTGCAGAAATGGTTGGAGTATCACCTACAACCATTTTAAATATTCTACACGACAATCTTGGGATGTCAAAAGTCAGCGCAAGATGGGTGCCAAGAATGCTCACACCACCACAGAAACAGCTGCGCGTCGAGTATTCAAAGGAGTTTTTAGACCTCTGTAGCGCCGACAAGGAAGGAATTTTTGCAAGACTTGTTACTGCAGATGAAACTTGGGTTCATCATTATGAGCCTGAGTCGAAGCAAGAGTCTATGCAGTGGCATAAAAAGGGTCAGCCCCCCCCTAAGAAATACAGGGTGTCACAATCGGCTGGAAAAATCATGGCAACTGTTTTTTGGGATACAGAGGGTATTTTATTAATAGATTATAAAGATAAGGGTGTTTCTATAACGGGAGAATACTACGCTAATCTACTAAGACAATTAAAAGAAGCAATCAAGGAGAAAAGGCGGGGAAAGTTGACAAAGGGTGTGCTGCTTTTGCATGACAACGCACCGGTACACAAGAGCCGCGTTGCGATGGCTGCCCTTCATCACTGTGGCTTCGAAATGTTAAACCATCCTCCCTATAGTCCAGACTTAGCCCCCTGTGATTATTTTTTATTTCCCAAATTAAAAAAAGAGCTTCGGGGGAAGAAATTTTCCGATGATGAAGAAGTCAAGTCGGCGATTTCGGCCTATTTTGAGGACAAAGACAAATCATTTTTTTTCGACGGTATTAATAAGTTAATAGAGAGATCTGAAAAATGTATTCGACTTAAGGGGGAATATATTGAAAAAGAAAAATAGTACAGTATTTTATTTCACCCCCCTTCCCCTCCGTTCCGCGAACTTTTTGACCCCCCCTCGTAAATATTTACTTTTTTCTGTTTTTATTTGTTGTTATAGCGGCAACAGAAATACATCATCTGTGAAAATTTCAACTGTCTAGCTTTAATGGTTCATGAGTTGCCTGGTGGCAGATAGACAGACTGACAAAATGACTTATGGAACCCTTTAGGGTTCCATACGTCGTTTTGTCAGTTGGCAAAATTTTATTTTAGGTTTTTAAACCTAGAATAAAATTTTGCCAATATTCGCAATTTAGAAGGATGCAACACCTTACTGAAGCGAAGCAGAGTCCCGTTAACTAAGTAATTTTGCTCAATTGTCTTGCAAAGCGGACCGGCCAATAAACAATCGGTCATATTGAATGAACGGAAATGTCTGTCTGGAAATTAGCTCGGAACAAGAGAAAACCTTTAAACGAGCCGTTTATTATATTTAAAACGTTTTAAATTGAAGAAAGGCGCGGTAAGTGAGTGAACTAATGTATTTAGCTTGTATGCCAGGCGATGCATTGTGAACTTTCTCGTTACATATATCTGGACACAAGTATAATGAGCGGTAGCGGCAAACGTTTCTTTGTTACCTACATCGCTTGTTTTATTCGAAACATTTTTTGCTTGACAGTGACAAGTACGCAGTGAAACGCAAACCTCGGTACCACGGTATTGCAACCAGAGATATTGTGTCCAGGCTATTATGACGTGTTACTGTGTTTGTGTTTGGCAAAACAATGAGTATAGGCTCCTAGTAATAGAATCATGTGAAAATGGGCCCAAAATTCCCATAGGATAAGTATTTCTTGAATATCACAAAGATAGAAAAAATTACAAAAATGTTTTGTATGACGTTCAAATTATAGAACTAGTTACAAATGTCATTGATCGTTAGTAGGCCAATAAAGATTTTTCTTCTAAACTAAAACAAACAATACATTAGTACCTAAGTTCTTTAGATGCTTCGCTCGCTAAGCAGTTAACAAGCAAATTATAAATTAAATTATATCAGGATTTACAATAACCGACTAAATTCTAAACCATCGGAGAATCTCTGCAGACGAGAGATAAACGTCCACCGGGAATCCTATTTCAAAACGCATTTCACATACAAATACCTAATTTCGAGGTAAAGTGCGCACATTATAGAGGCGGGTTCGCATTTAAATTATTCCACCGGATCGTTTATAGGCCATAACCGAATTTGGGAATTAGCTATAAAACAACATTTGATACGGGCGCGCGGGCAATTTGAATGTTTGGCCCGTTTCAGACTCATTGGATTGCGCGGCGCGTGCCGGGGATCCTCGCTCATACCCCGCTACTGCTGAACTTGCCACTTTCATAGCGGCAACCCGAATTCCACTCATACATAAAATCCGCTATTTTCCAACAATTATAATACCATTTTTGGTTTTGACGTTTAGTCAAAAGATACTTTTTTCTAAACGTCAAAACATTTTTTTCTGTGGGATTTTGCATGAAATCTTAGATCATTTAATACAGGATGAGTTACGCAGACAAATCTTCTTACAAAACTTTCTGCCGCTTTTGGTGCGGGAGTAAGCTACTACTACATCTAAACAAAATCACACATTCACAGAAATAATTTGTGTCGCTATAAATGCACACTACAAAAACTCAAACACTAACTTATTTTCTGCACACCAATAAAACTCACACTGAAAAAATGTGTAAATACACACAATAATACACTCTTGGCAAGAAAGAGAGAGAGAAGACAAAAAAATATATGAACTCTAATGCACAGGGAATAAAGACGAAGGTTGTAAATCATGAATACATAATCTTGTGAGGAGTGCGCAGCAGTGCGCTATAGTCTCGTGGGGAGTGCGCCTACGTCATCAACTAATCGTTTTTCAAATTGGAACCTTATTACAGAACCTTAAGAATGTAATTGATACATTTAAAACGGGGGTTAATGAACTAGTCTCGTATGCGATCTTAGATTATTTTATGGGTTGGAAGGAAATCAGTTGCAAACGTGATCGATAATTTTTTCCGTAATCGATACTGATAGATATTTCTTCGATTTTTCAGAAATTACATTTAAATAGAAAACAACGTTAATAAAAAATAAACTTACTAATGAAAGGTTATGTCATTTTGGAAGATTAAATGTGTTTGACCTCTTTTTACACGAGAAAATCGCATAACATGGCATTTTAAACGGAGCACTTTTAGACGTCTTTTCGATGCCTTACCGATTCACATAATGATCATAATCGATTACATAACTAGTTTTTAGATTACTTTACTTTGGCAGAGGGGAACGCGCAGGTAAGGCTTATCCTGTATTAAATGATCTAAGCATGAAATACAGGCCGGTGACGTCTTAGTTTCTTGGAGTCAAATAGCTCTCTTATATCAGATTTTCCGCTTTAATAAATCTAAAATCACGTTAAAATAGATATGTTCAAAGACAAGTGACATTATTTTGCGAAGTTTTATTTTCTTATCAGAACAAAATAACAGGAAAATACCCATTATAGTGATTTCATTTGTAATATAAAATTGTGCTGAAATAGCATATGCTTGCTGTCTTCATAGCCAAAAAACTGCCATCCATTTTTTTTAGGCAACTTCATATAACAAATAATAATTTTTTCGAAATTGAATTCCTGATGTAACTTTTGGATTGTGAGGTTTGTCTGAATCATCTGCTATTTAAGCTTGCCAATCAAGGCATATGACATAATTTGACGTCTGGCAATGAATGATGACAGCCGGGACCACACCTATCCAAATACGGACCACGTCCGTGATTGTCTAAATAGCGAAATCGCTAAAGATGTGTGCCGGGCTATCGAGCTCTTTTAATCGATTAATATCAATATTTGATCTAAATTGATTGAAATACTTCAATTAATTTAACTCTATAATTTTATTTATAAACATCGAAGTTAAATCTACATTTTATTATTATTAAATGCCAGTGCTATCGTCTAACAGACACGAATTATAAATAAATATAATTAACGGTCGTGACTACAGAAAGAGTTCCCAGTAAACGAGCCCGGAATAGTTTACAGGATAGCTATCCCTTGCAGCAATTTAAATTCCATTACAATGAATATAAAAAGCCGATTTGAACTCTGTATAGCGTAATCCTCTTGAGGCTGGATCGAACATTTCCTACTGCTAAATTGGGCGCTAGTAAAGTTTGAGATTTAGATAAAATTGAAATCCGTTAAAGTAGTCAAACATGCCAATGTCAAAGTCTTCTTGTTATGTGTATTTTCTTCTTTACAGACTTATCGTTTCACCGCTGCACTAAAGTCCAATTCCTTTCCCAATATAAAAAGAATTTGCCGATAATCACCACGCTGGGTAGACAGGTTGGTGATCGCAGTAAATACTTAGTTATTATAAAGTCTTTGAACAGAGGACGCTGCTACCCGTTCTGTTACCTATTTTTATTTATTTATTTATTTAAGTTTATTGCACACAATCTTATGACGGATTGATTACAATGGGTCAAACTTAATGCTAATGCATTATCTACAAGTTTGCCTTTGGGACATGGTGAGAGATTGGAATAAGGGTGCAAGTGTGGCAAGCTAACTTGTGATATTTTCAAAACAATACCTATATAATATTACATCTAATATAATACATATATTGATTGTTATAATAAAATAAAACATATACCTGTCTTAGTCGCCTCTTACGACACCCGTGGGTGAAGAAAGGGATGTTCATGAATAATATTCTACTATTCCGTCACTAAGTAGACGGCTTATATTTTTCGTTTATCAGGAGATTTTATTTTAATTTATCATTATGATCCCTTCCAGTCTTTTGGTCTATAATTTCACTCCTAACCATTTTATTCAGACTCGGTGTTTGCAAAACTTAACATCCGATACGTCTGGTATTCAAGATAACCCGTATTTTCACGGATTGAACATAGTGTTTCCACTAATTTTATCCGCAGCAGTGGTGACTTTGATATTATCCGAGAAACTTCAAGTCTTGTGGTTTCGCTCTAAGATGTTCAGTTATTTTTGTTTGTTTCTAAGTAAAGAGTTCTTTGAGGTCAAACGTTGTAATTTGGAAAATTATTATTATATAAATCTATCCTTACTAGTTTAAAAATAAATCATTTGACATTTTAAGCATATGGCTTAAAATATCAACTGATTTGTTTTTAAACTAGTTCTATTCATCATCATCATCGTCAGCTCCCAAAGACCCACTGCTGGGCAAAAGCCTCCTTTTGTCTGCGCCATTGAATCCTATCCCTAGCCTCAGCCATCCAGCAATCGGTTTGATATCATACCCACCTAGCTGCCGGACGACCAACACTCCGATTTCCATTCCTAGGGTACCACTTGGTGATAGCCTTACTCCACCTTCCGTCGTTCTTTCTAGCCAGGTATCCTGCCCAGTTCCATTTTAGGTTAGAAACTTTCGTTTGACGCCGGATTTCCACATTGCGAATTCGGTCTTGCAATTTTATAATTTGAAGTTCTACTACAAAAATTGTGTTTTATACGTCGTGGTCAACTTATGTGACAGTATGAGTGTCTTCCTGTCTGAAGGCATTTTTCGGTACCCTTGATACTCGTACTTATACTTTCTCGTAATAAAATTTATGATTGATATTCATCATTATTGTTTAAATTCGTTTTAATAACATTGCCTCTTATATTTTCTTTTTATTTTGTTGATACTAGCAGCCTTAGTTGATGGCAGTATAGTAGTAATCAGTAATAACTAATTTTCACATCTTAAAACTCCAAGCTTAACAAGGCAAAGCCATGGTATTTTTCACATTATACTTATACATAAAACAATTGTCTTCAAATAATAGAATTTGTGCATGGAAACATCGATTAGGATAGACAACTGCAAGTGAGCCCAGCGGCAGTGTCCACTGGATGGACGCCGTCACTCAGTTCTGTCCATCGAACTCACGGCGACCGTCGGTTCGACTGGCCTGAATGCTGTCACATTATTATGTCTTTTTTCTGATGAAAACAAAGAAAAATACCAATATTATCATATCATAAAAATAAAACTAATCTGAACTGTTAGTCAAATCCTAGCCAGTCCTAGATAACTTTGTTTGGTAGATAAAGCAACTAGTCATTGCAACATTCAGCAACGTATGTATGACTAAGATAGAAACATCATAAATTTTTAATCACAAACAGATTATAAACAAAGTACAATTGTAAATCACTTATTACGAAACTATATTTCACATTATATTGCATTTCACAACACATTTGTATATATATTAGTTCTTGATCTTAATCTAAAGTTATTATGTAGTTTGAACTTAGTAGAAGAACAGGCACAGAGCTGATTGAATAATGTTAAAATTAACTACTATTTTGTTACTTATTTTTGCTATCAACTTGTGTGTCAGTTCCATATTGCGTTCACCAGTACAAAGTTTTCATGAACTAGATAGTCCTAATACGGATCTGGTATCAAAATGGGGGCAGCATATAATGGACTTTTTAATTCTTATCGATATTAACGAAGCAATGACAGTTGTTATGCAGTACATCCAGGATCCGGAGGTGATAGAATTTATCCAGTTCATGACCAGCCCAAAGGTTCCCGAAATAATAAAAGAATTTGAATCGATTGAGGAGTTTAAGGAGGTAAGCAAGTTTGAATATCTTGTAACATTCTACAAAATATCTTTTCCACGTTTAAAATAAATAAGTAAAATTATAAATAAGCATTTTATTATAAGTATAGCAGTGAACTAATTATAAGCTGATAAAGATAAATACCTATATATAAATTGATAATATTTTCTTTTATTTTGTTACAATAATAGTTTGTCTCTTAATTTCAGGCTGTAGATTTCTTAGAATCACAAGGATACGAGGCGAAATACATTATTAACGTTATCAATTCCTTCATGAAGATACCTCCTCTTGAAAAACAGAAGGTGTCAAGGAAGAACAAGGGAATGGCAGGATTCATTGAAGATATTATGGCAATCATTCCAGGAGACAAAATAAAGGAGGTTTTTGAAAATAAATTGGAAACCAGTCCGGAAGTATCTGAATTGTTTGATACCATCACATCCGAGGAGTTTGTGGACATCATGAAAAGAATGGCTAATAATCCTAAGTTTACGGAAATTAAAGAAACGTTAGAAGGTTACGGATTCGACCCGAGGTTCATGTGTGATATGTTTAAAGAAATTTTTGGCGATTACAATCAAGGAATTTTCTGTGAATAAATGTTAAGATAATAATAATAGTCTTTTTTATTTAAAATATCCTGCGTATCGATACTAACCCTCATATTCATAAAAATAAACAGTTAAAGGATATAACACATTTAACTTTACCTATTAATTAAAATATGTTATGTCCTATTTTTAATTTCAATATTTGACATTGTAAGAACGAGATAAAACATAAATAAATATATATGGACCAATCACACAGATTGAGCTGGACTCAAAGTAAGTTCAAGACTTGAGTAATGGGATACTAACTCAACGAGACAAAAATCCAAGACCCAGGTCAATCTTTTTTTTAAGGTCAATCTACAAAAGATCATTTTCCATCTTGTCTTGACCGGGGATCGGACCCGAGACCTCCGGTGTGGCAGTCTTGCGTGGTAACCACTCACAGGTTGAAAACATATTTCGCTAAAATGGGTTTAGAAAACGTTGATTTTTTATTATGAATAAGGAGATTAATTTGAGTTATACCAAAGACAGACTGAGTTTCTTTTTTATGACGAAGCAGAGTTACAAACTTATTGATCTTCCAAAATGTAATCATGGTACTCATAAAAATCCTGGACTCCTTAAATCTGTTATATAGTATAAATATGCTAACGAGCATTATTTTTGTCGTTTGTCAATTGGTTGCATACTCACTGTACCTATAATAGATTTAGGAGGTCAAACTTTAAAAAAATGAGGGTAAGCCTTTTGGAACTATCATAAGTATGCTCGTCATTTTCGCTGATGTTATCATGGCAAGCAACGGCATAGTTTGAAATTGGTCGGCTATGTCGCCGGCAGTTAGCGGAACTCATTACAAAAGTCGTTTATATAACACAGGTCCGCACTCAGGCCCCGCACGACGTCGCTCGCGAGTCGCGCCCTGCATTATACTCATCAAGTGTATTTTGCAGTAAAGTCAAGGGGTTCTGTATAATATTTGAAAATTTATATGTGTAGGTACTCAATGTTGCGAAACAAATAGTTTGGAAATTGGTTGTCTTTCTAGCTGTAGTAAAAGGAACTGCTCATAACAAAAATCGTTTATATAACATAGGTTCGCACTCTAGCCTAGCGCAACGTCGCTCTCGCCTCTGCATTAATTGGTAAAAAATAATTTCGGGGAATCCGCCTCTACAGTCCTGCATAAGACCATCAAGTGAATTCAGTATAATTGTATAAGAATCAACATAATTCATTATTTTGTTACCCGCCCGACTACTCAAAAGCTTCTTAAATAGTTTATCTATTCTTAAAAGTTCAAATCAACTCTCAACTCATACTCAAACGTATTTTAATCATCTATTTGCTTATGATTCTGTAATTAACAGAGAGATTCTTAGCAGAAAAAAAAACAAATTCAAAAAATCAAGGCTAAATTAATATTTGACAGCTGCCAAATCGTGTCTCTCATTCACACTCATGACTAAGCATTAGTGATACTACCATAGAATTATAACAGACTCTAAATTTTACAATAAAATTCTACATTTTAGATATGAGTCAGAATGATGAGCATGGAATGTGTAAATTCTAAATTTACACATTCCATGCTCATCATTCTGACTCATTCCTCCACCACCTATTTTTGCTGAATGTGTTTTTTTTTATAGTTGATCAAACGAAGTGTGCGTATATTATACGATATATTATCGATAAAAAAATTAAAAAGAAAAATCGTTATGTTAGTCATTTAAAAAATCCAGGCACTTTAAATTTTTCATTAATTATTTTTTACTTATTTCCTGTTCGGTATTGTTAATTATTTTTTAATTTCTTAGCTTCTTAAACTTTGTAGCTTTTAAATGAGACTACTTTGAAGAAAATACGCCGTTTACTTAAAAAGAAAAAAATAAAAATTGAAACACGACCTTTACAAAAGAAAAAAAAAATGTTAATAACGATTTTATTCCGGTTTTTTATCGATAATATTTCGTCTAATATCCGCACATTTAATTTGATCAAGTATAAAAAATACACATTGAATATCCCAAAAGATACTACATTCTCTTTGGCAGTATTTGAAATTCTTTTTGCTGTATGACTTTCTAAAAGGAAGATTCACCGTTCGTTCCTTCCATGTTTTTTTTTTCATTCTTAATATATACTTACCTACTTTCCTACTATAATTTGTTTGCATGCAAAACGTGGACGAAGACAAATACCTACCCTACTACTAGGTATAGGTACGAGTACCTAATTTATTTAGACTATACTTCAATTAATTGTTTGTGTTTTTTTTTTGTATTCAAAATGAATTCCGAATTGTGACCATTGTCGTTATGGATCCCTGAAAATAAATCTACTCAAAATAAATTTATTTCGGTATCACGCGATGCCACTACAGTTTTGAAATTGCTTGTTGATAACCGGCACTTCCGATTTGCGGTTTACGTCAGTTTTCGTTATTTGATTGCATATCATTTCATTTTAGATTGGTATCTCTCAAATAAAGGGAACGCTTGCTAGTTATAAGGTTTATCATTGTTTGTTTAAAAATGTGTTACGTTATTGGCTTTATTTTTTTCTTACAATAAATATGACACATAACTGCTTTGAACACAGATCAGGAAGAGTGACGGCGGGAAGTCAAGGGGTTTAGTTGGTGTTTGATTTAAATTGTTTTGCAAATTGATTCTAGGGGACTTTTTAATATGAATTTGGTGTAGTTTAGTGTTATAAATGCTCATGCTCATGGACAATATGTTAAATGTTTAAAGTGGACACTCATAGTGCGGTTGTAGTGATATTTATTTGCGGACTGTGGTGGGCATCTTGAGGCGCCATACGCCACTCAATTAGCTATGAAAACAAGTGTGCTCGTATAGATTTGTCGCCAGAAGCTCCCTTGAAGCAATCAAAGGACCTACACCAACCTTTGATTGTATAGTTAGGGTTAGGTAGGAATAAAGAAGTGAAAAAATAAAGATAGGCTCTAAAGGACTAGTATCCGGAGCCGTAAAATAAATTGAAAAAAAGCACAGATCAGTGGAAAAAAGAAGTAGAGGCCTTTGCTCAGCAGATTGCTTCGGATTGCTTTGGGATACACCACCAGGCTCGAAAAAATCATTTTACTTTTTTGTATGTTTGTAACTTTGTGTGTGTTGTTGTGTCATGTTTGCAGATGCAATGGAATATTTTTTGATTACGTACAGATTGCATTGAAAGATCCTAAAAACATCCTAGGATTCTATTGTGTTATATGCATGTAATCATCCTCTTCCTTTATCCAATTTGGTGAAATTGTGCATCATATTTAAAATAAATCCCTTAATATTTATTGGGACGCAATTGTACGAGTATAAAAGCATCTTAAGCATCATAGCAAAAAAACAAGATATGTTATGACAGCTTCGCTATTCTTTCTTTTCTCTTGACGGCCAGTACTGCAAGGCAGAATAGTGTGGTATAAGGAGGCCCGTCACATACTGCCTATATATCAAAAAATATCATACGAGATGTGTGATCACTAGCATCGATTGAGAAATGCGACCTAAGAAAACCGAACAGACACGAAACGAAAGCATTTTCAATTAAATCTCAATCTGAAACGGAAACGCTTCGCTGGTGCTTTACGCGCTCGGAAATGAATATTGATAAAATTTGGGCATTTGGTATTTTCTAATAGGAATACGAATGATAATCATATACTAGTGTTGTAATAAAGTTATTAGGTAAATGAATTATGATTAAAGATTGTACATTCTTCAAGGACTTTAATCTGAATAAAGAATTCATTCTATTAAATAAAATATGAGGCAATAAGAAGCCATTTTCAGGCATCATGCTGAGATAAGTGAAAGCGCATCCGGGCTCACGCATGGGCTGCTTTCCGTCCTAGCTTCCGCTTCCGTTTGTCGCTATAGTCTAAGCAACTACATGAATTTGTGAATAATCTTATGTTTGAGGGTATTACGGTCAACAATTTTTTCATCGATTTTTGAATGAATGAATGGAAAAAAAAAAAATGGCAAACTCTCGGCGGTCCAAAAATGCTTTGATCTCAAAAAATGCCGCCCAAATAACTACCCCAAGGCGGTAAAGTTAAGTCGGTTACAATTATTATAATATATAAATATAATAATAAGTAAAGTATGGGTACTAAATAAAATACAATAAATTGATTAGAAATGATACTTTTTATTAAATTCAAATCGACAAAGTTTTTGCATCTATATAGGTAACAACCTTATAAATTATAATTGAATGTCATGAAAGTGCTTAATAGGAGAAATTGTGTTTAATTCAGTTATTTTGTGTCCTTCTTTTACATTTGCACTGTGTTAGCGATATCAAAAAGCACTTATTTGTAGATTACAAAAGATTTAATTAACGGCAAAAAATATTTTTAATTTCTGCAATATTATTTATTATGATACCTAATAGTTATAAACGATAATAAGTTTAGACAAAGATGAATATTCCATAAGATTGCCTATTAAAGAAGAATTAATTATAAGTGTATTGCAGTTCTCTATAATGAGCTACTTAGACGGTTACTTTATTATAATCTGAATTAGTTATAAGACGGAATGCCTAAAAAATTACAAATTAATGTCGAGTTCAATCTGCTGACCACTGTAATTATCATAATTTTCGTAGACTCGCTGGAATCACTAAAAAGGCAAACTTCATTGTGGCTGAGATTAAATTCCTTTTGACAGACTTGGCAAAAATAAAATAGGTATATTTGTGTGTTAGGTAATTTGTGGGATAAAAATTGGGTTGGTTAATGTACAGTGCTAAATAACTTATTTGTCACTGTAAATCGAAACAGTCACTACTAACGTATTTTTTCTAGTAAAAGGTATGTGTGGAAATGTCGAATACAAGTACATTTGAAGATTAATTAAACAGATTTTTTCTCAGTTCTTAATAATATTTTCAATGTGTGTAGATTTAGTAAGTATGCAAGATTAGTAAAATGGTTGTTAATCAAAGTGACCTTAAACACTAATAAAAATAGTCAAAAAAGTTGTTAAATATTTGGTATATATATATTATATTTAAATTAAATAAGCATTTTACTTCTAATAGATTTATTACGAACAACGAACATTGGCATGTGTCACATTACTTCCTTTGACCACAAACCATCGACAAGGTATACATACTTAACAAAAGTGATGTACATACACAACCATAACGTTTCCTAGGATGACAAAGGTAAGATGAGGTCAACATCTCCTCCCTCTATTATAAGATAATAACTAAAGTAAAGGTTTACAATCAACTCGGGGTATATCTCTCAACAACCTCGTGGTAGATCGTGACGGAAGAATTGATTCACCACCAGCAATCTGATTTGATGGTGGACTCGTCATTTCCGTAACCTGTTCTTCCCCCACGACATGTGATGACGGACCTGGTTCATGTAAACCAGATCTATCTGCGTCACAATCCCAACCATGTTGAACGTACTTATTATACCCTTTAAACAAAATAATTTGATTCTTATTTTTTTTAAAGAAATTGATGAAATATGATCGTTTACAATGTAAACAGCTTTTCCAATTTTTCTTGTAATTACACCTCTACTCCACTGATACTTGGCACGATTTAAAAACTTTTTGTAAAGCACTTCATCTCCAACTTGAAAGTCTTGTGTACTTTTTTTGCCACCGTATGACTCACTCTGCGAACACTGTTTACGTTTCACGTGGCTAGACAATAAAGTGAGTGAGGACGTCGATGACGATTCGATAGGTTTAATTAAATCCAAACGCGATCTGAGATTTTGACCAAATACTAGTTGCGCTGGTGAAAATCCGGTATCAGAATGGACTGAGTTCCGGTAATCAAATAAGTGTTTAAGAAGCCTCAACCTACAGATCCTCATATTATCGGACGAAGCCAGACTGGACTTAATACCCTTTTTCACTATTTTGACGTAACTTTCAGCTTGACCGTTACTAGCTGGGTGGTATGCTGGCGACGTCAAATGAGCAATGCCGTTTAACTCACAAAAGTTAGAAAACTCGTGAGACGTAAATGCTGTGCCATTGTCGCTGAATATCATCTGTGGTAGTCCAAATCGCGACATAAAATCGTAAAGTTTTTCTATTACAGCTGCAAGTTAGATAGGAATTCCCAAGGTGTCAATGGAGTGCGTGATGGTGAAGGTTTCAGTTGGTTACATACTTCACATCCACCTATCAATTTCTCCAACGCCTTGTCAACTCCGGGAAACCAGAATCGCGAACGAGCTTCCGCTTTCGTTTGAACTATTCCAATATGTGAATTATGAAGCTCTGACAAAACTTTAGCCCGTAATTTTTCGGGTAAAACCACTTTGTGGCCACGCATCAAACATCCATTTTCGTATGAAAGTTGCATCCTACAAAAATAATATGGTTTAATACGCAAGTCTAATACTTTTTTTGGCCATCCATTCATGACATAATTTATTACTTTGCTTAGTGTAACATCCGCTTTAGTCTCATCGCGTAAATCCTTCAGCGTCACTGGTAAATTACCCTCCACAACAAAGTGAATGTATGTAGCGCAGTCCATCATTTCTATGTCAGCATCACCCGAATCGCCTGGCTGATCAGGCAGGCTGGCACGAGACAAAAAATCTGCACAATTGTCAACACTGCGTACATATTCAGTGTTATAATTGTAAGCGTTAAGAAAAATTGCATACCTCTGGAGACGATTTGCTGTCACTTCAGGGATGCCTCGATATGGTCCAAAAATTGAAATTAACGGCATATGGTCTGTACGCAGTATAAAAGGTGTTGATCTACCGTATAAATATTGATGAAACCGACGCACCCCAAAATGATGGCTGTTGCTTCTTTTTGTATTTAGGAATATCGTTTTTCAGCAGCATTCAAAGTTCGTGACGCAAAACAGACAGGTTGCCTTCACCGTCTACCTGCGACAACACTATGCCTAAGCCATTTGGTGATGCGTCCACTGTCAAAATCAGTTTAGTGTCGGGATTAAAATGTATTAACACCCTATCTGAGACTAAAAGCTTCTTGATTTCATTGAATGCTTTGTCATGTATCACATTCCAATTCCACTTAGATCCCTTTTTAAGTAAATCATATAATGGACTTAATATACTCGAAGCTCCTGAAACAAAGTTCCGATAGTAATTTAATAGTTCTAAGAACGACTGTAACTTGTTGACATTATTAGGTTATGGTGCTTAAACTATGGCTTTAACCTTCTCGAGTGCTTTTTTTAACCCTTAAGCATTTATATCGTTACCTAAATAACTAATTTCATTCTTGAAAAATTCTCATTTTTCCCTTTGCAACGTTAACCCTGCATCTTGTAGCCTTTGAAGTACAGCGTGAAGCCTTTCTAAATGAAGCTTATGATTAGGAGCTATTATTAAGATGTCATCTAGCAGACATAACACTCCGTCCATGCCTGATAGAACTGTTTCCATTGCACGTTGGAAAATTGACGGTGCACTAGTTAGACCGAAAACCATACGCGTATACTTAAACAGGCCACGTGTCGTATTGATGCAAGTAAGGTTTTGTGATTCCTCATCAAGAACGAATTGGTTGTAAGCCATAGACAAATCCAATTTTGAAAACTGTTGGCCGCCATGCAGCTTTGAAAATAATTCATGAACCATCGGCAGAGGATATTGATCAACTAACAACTGTTTGTTTTTAGACACAGAATAATCTGCACACAGCCTAATGCTACCGTTACGCTTTAGTACTGGCACGACCGGCGACGCATACTCCGCATGATCAACAGGTTTCAAAATTCCTAGCTATACAAGCCTTTCGATTTTCTTGTCCACCTTATATCGCAAATCAAATGCTACTGGCCTTGCTTTAAAGAAAATCGGCTTAGCATCATTTTTCAGACGTAATTTAACTTCATATTTATTAAAAGTACCAAGCTTCCCTGAAAATAGGTCTGGGAATTTAGAATTTAATTGTTCAATAGAACTTCCTGTCGATTCACTTGAGTCCACGTACTTGCATGGTAACAATTGCAAATTAAACAATGATAAAAAATCTCTGCCCAACAACGGCGCCCCCCGTACCGCACGACGAAAACATCCAACATGTGTGTGCAATCTTTATACGTTACAGGCAATCGTAAAACACCTGCACATTTAATGTTATCGCCAGTAAAAGACAATAGTTTTTTCTTAGCCGGCGACAATGGCACATCGCGGAAAAAGGTCATAAATAACTTTTCAGAAATTACAGTAACGGCCGATCTGGTGTCAATTTCAAATGTCAATTGAACACCGTTAACAAGAATTGTCTCGGTCATGAGTTCGCCGTGAAAAGAACGGATATGAAATAACTCACCATCGTCACCATCGCCATTCTCACTCACCATTTCCACACATTCAATTTTTGAACACATGTTGCTCAGATGCCCCTTAGAATTACACTTCCTGCACTGGTAGTTCTTAAAACAACATTTTTGCGACGTATGATTCCTTCGGCCACACACCGAACACTTTTCCTTTATTACCGTAGCTTCCGATGAGGATTTTCCTGCGATTTTATACAATTGCCACTGTGATGACTGCAAGGAAGCGGCAGCACCAACTCTAGCACACCGCACATTGTCCGCAATCTCAACCGCTTTTGTAAGAGTAAGTGTATCCATTTCTTGCATGAAAAGCTTGTCTCTCTCTGGACCCGCGATCATACCCATAACAAATCGATCACGAAGCATTTCCTCTAAATTTGTAAAGTTACAAAAGGCAGTCAACCCTCGCAATCTCGACGCCCATTGAGTATGACTCTCGCCGGCTTGTTGCACCGCCGCATAAAAGTTATGCCGCTCACTAAATACACACTTTTTTGGTGTAAAGTGTTTGTCTAAAATTTCTAAAATGTTTTCATATTTGATGTCTTGTAAATCATGCGGCAGTGCCAAATCTGCTGCAAGCTTATATGTACTGTTTGAGAGCGCGCTTAGTAAAATAGCTCTGCGCTTTGTACCTTCGGCGTCCGACTTCAGCGATATATCGTTTGCAATGAACCACTACGCGATCCGTCCTTTATATGTCTTCCAATTATCGACATTATGGTCGAACGACGACAAAATACCGAATGTCGTCGCCATCCTCGTCACCACTGTTAAATATTTCGTATATATATATTATATTTAAATTAAATAAGCATGTTACTTCTAATAGATTTATTACGAACAACGAACATTGGCATGTGTCACATTACTTCCTTTGACCACAAACCATCGACAAGGTATACATACTTAACAAAAGTGATGTTCATACACAACCATAACGTTTCCTAGAATGACAAAGGTAAGATGAGGTCAGTAAAAATGAAGTAAAATATGAAGTATAATAATAATATATTAGTGAAAAATGATCTGTTGGTAAATATTCATTTCTTTTACAAAAAGTTAACTTCGACTTGGACTACAAATGTTCACCCTTAACGTGTTATTTTTCCGAACTTTGATCTCGCAATTTATTTGCTTGTCAATCGCAGGAAGTAGCCACGCGACACGGCGTCGGCGCAATGACTAGCGTTGTATTTAATATTTGTGTTACATTATGTCTCTCTTAGTGTGATTTATTTCATCTGTATGTTCAGTGATGTGAATACTATTTATCTATATTTGGCTCTATACTGCAAAAGAAAAGATTTTATGGTTTAAATGTAGAATCTCTAAACAGTCAATGCTTACAATTTATTGCAGAAAACTACACTAAGCATAAATCTATTCATACATAATTGGCACTTACAGTCAACTTTTTTCAAACGCGGAGTCACCTAAAGCATGGTTTTTCCATGCAAAACACAGAACGTTCAGTTACTCCGTGTTTGAAAAATCGCATCACAGGCCCTCTACTTTTATATCTTGAATTTTCTCTTAAACTAAAAATTATATTAACATGAAAAAAATTATTCAGACAGATTTTAATTAAGTCTTTCTGAATATAAATTTTCATGTTAATATTATTTTTAGTTTAAGAGAAAATTGAAGATATAAGTAGAGGGCCTGGTCAGGCATCTTGGTACTTGACTGTACATACAACCGCAATAAGCTTCGTCAAATTTTTAAAAAAAGGTGTAACAACAATTAGGTATTATAATGCTAGATGATTAACGTCCCTCGACATATTTTTCAAGATGTCTCTGAGTTTTCTGCGGGCGAGCTGCTTTTACATATAAATAAATAGGTCATCAAGTCATGAGCGTTTGAGGGAAACTAGTATAAACTTATAACTCAGTCGGCACACGAGGAAATAGCAATAGAAGATATCTATTGGAATCTAAACGAGTGAAGCATTGGGCAGTAAAGAGGAAATGACAGGCTGAGATTATTCATTTGATGCACAGAGAGATAAGGTGATCAGGCCATCGGGTGGACAGGGGTGTCGCCGAACATGTGGACAATCTTTCACGCTCATGTGTGAACTCACCCTTTTATTGGTCGAGGGTAGTGGTGGAATAGAGTGGACATGACTTGTTCGCTGATGTTGAAAGAAAACATCTCATTGTAATTACATTCAACGATATGTGATTCGATATAATTACCATTACCACCAATGATAGAATCTACCGGTCAAGATTCGAATATTTCAAGCCAAGATAATGTTATCTGCATTTAACGGACCCTGGGTTTTAACAAAGAACAGTTAAAATGCGAAAAATAAATAATTAAGTGATTAATAACTGTAGTTTGTACAGATTATGTAAACTTTGTTCCGTTTTCGTGCAAAACCGGGTGAACGGATTGGTATAAAATTGAGCATACGTACAAATTGAATATATTGTATCCTGAAATTTCAAAACCTATTAAAGACGCGGGCGAAGCCGCGAAACGGATAATACATGCATTATACGTGATACCTGTCAGTAGAGTCAGGTAAAAAAATATATAAAATGTAGGTACTACATGTCTTATTTTTGCATCAAAATTACAACAATTAAACAAAATAACCTATCTTCAATAATAAAGAGAAGACAAACATTAGATATAGAAATATCTCTCAAGCTCACCTACCAAAAAGATCACCTATCAACTCGAGCCAAGCATGTCCATATTCATCTAATGTCCCTTGATTAGAGTCCGCAGCGCGCGGGGGTGTGGAGTGCAGACCGTGAAATTGTCTGTTCACTTCTGTAAATATAATTTCGGCGACAAAAGGACTATAAATGATATACTCGGGTCGCAGTGCAAGTGCCGGCTATAGTTACACGGCGCATCCCCTGTATGCACTGGGCTTAACGACTTGATTGGTGGTAACATCTGGATAATTTATTGGTATTCATTTTTCCGTACTTCTTAGTTCGATATGACAGAAATGCACTTGTGCCGCACAGAATATGATTTAGCAACAAAAAAGTATCAAAGTATAAATGTAGCTGCTTGTATGTTCATCGATTTATAAGTACATACGGCTACAAAAAATATGTCATTAAAATACACTCAATGGGCGATAATTTTTTTAGCATCGTCCTTTTTAAATACCGAGTTTCATCAAAATCGTTGGAGTCGTTTCCGAGATCTTATGCTCGTTTTGAGTATAATATGTATATGTAAGTGTATACTTAATTAGTTAAATTTTCTTGTCACCGAACATTTCGCCACGGAAATACGATTCTAATCACAGGATTATTATTGTAACCTATGTCATAGCTCTCAGTTCAAACCACATTTATTTTTCCATAGTCATCTTTTTACAATGTGTCTTGTGTTTTCATAAACATTTCATGAACGAATTCCGGATCATCTGTAGTATGGAAGATAGAAATAATTGTTTGTGTTTAGCTTATTTTTTTTTTGGTAATGTATCTGTATCATGGACATTAGTATAGCACTGGAAAAAAGTCTGTATTAAACTAGAAAAAAATACTACCTATTTAACTATTAAAACAAACTTTTTTCAGTGTGATGTAGAATCGGACATCAAATACTATATTTTTGCAGTATATATGATTTTTTTAGCTAAATAGATACTTAAAAATAAACATAATTGGAAGCAACCGTATTTTTACCTACGTATTAAAAAAGCTTTCTGACCAAACTTTTCCCTTTTTCCACGTCACTTGATAAATTACCAGACTTACATTAGAATGTCGCGAAATCCGCGTCGCTTTATGGCTTACTTTATTGAATTAATGCATTACACTGTGACTAATGGAATCACAGAACAAATAAAATTAAAATGTAAATAGTGGAACGACTGAATGCTAATAATAAATTTCTCCATTTTAATAACTGTAACTGCGGAGGGGAGCCCTAGCCTGTTAAGTCAATATAACACTTCCATTACTCTAAATTAAATTCCTCGGGGAGCGAGATGAAGTTTTTATTCTGCAGACAAAGGAAGACTGTCCATGCAATGAGGGACTACTTTAGCACACCATATTGCACTTCTTATCTCATAGGAGTAATCTTTGCGGGGAGATTCCGAAGAAATCGGCTTTTAGTCCAATCTATGATGATTTCACTGTTTTTATATTTTTATTCCGTATGAATATGATAAACTTATATTAGCCGCAGTTTTTTAAAAGTATTTTAGGATGAAGATATAAATAATTTAATAAGTAAACCAAAAAAACAATAGCAATAAATACGTTTGTTGAAAAGTTGTTGTTGTTTTATTGTGAGGCCAAAGTTCTTATTAAGATAAATGAAATAAGCCCAAACTCGTTGGAGTTGCGTCTTTTTATTACCGAGTTCCATCCACCACCTTTCGTCTCCGTGATCTGACCCTAGGATATCATCTACCATGAAGTGCTCATCAAGACAAATTAAACGAGTGTCCTACTCAATGAAGTCATGTTGTATTATAACTGAGTTCCGTCGAATATCTCCCGGCTCCATCATCAGAACAACTCATTGACCCCATAACATTGTATTGTCGTCCATCTTACACAAATATGCAATATTTGAGCTTAATAGATTTAGTATAATTGGTTAAAAATTGAGTTGCAAGAATTGACCTAAACATACATATGTATGTGTAATTACAACTTGGACATTAAAAAACTTAGTATCACCTACTTTTCTTTCTGCGCAGATCGTAAGAGCCGATCGAGGGAATTGGCAAAAATACGAACCATATTAATAGACAATGCGGCTAGCAACCCATCACTATTTGAATACCCTCTTTCCATCTATATGCCCACGATCACTAGGCCCTGGGTTCTGCCTACACCATTGGGAAAAAAGATGTGATAATGCAAGTGTAATGAAATAGTAAACGAAAACTTGAAATCGCGTAAAAATATATTAGGTTAGTACTGTGTATTTTATAAATGCACTTTATAGTTGTCTTGAAAATATTAAACTGAATAAAAAATGTCCAATAGTGACAAATCTCTTTATACCATAGTCCAAAGCTACATTGTCATATTTTAATCGACTGAACGAGGCGACAAATTGTCGTAAACAAAAGCGCACTTGTGTTTAAAATTTCAATAGGCATTATAAAAGGTTGCAAGTGTGCAGCGCGGGTGCACTGGGTATTAATATTTTACGGAATTAATCATTATAATCCTTCTGGCAAACAAGTCGCCCTTGCGACAATATAATGAAGTTGTCATTTTTTAGCCTACACAGGGGAGGATGAGGAAATCCAAATTGAATCATGCGGCGAGGGAATTGTGCTATTATGTTATTAAACAGGCGAGGGCAGGACCCCGGGCGGATATTTTTTGTCTGGAGGGCGTCGCGGAGACGGTTAACAGTTTTCACAATGGAATTATGATATAATTTGACACTACAATGGCCGACGGAGCCGGTGCAGCGGAGCCGCCAAATCTGATTATAAACTCGTATACGTACATTTTGTACCGGTGTTTTACTGCAAATAAAGTAGATTCTAAGACTTATACTGACATACATTTGGTTTACTTAGACCTTAACGTTAACAATAAGGAAGAAAACAACTAACAGAACGCAAAATATTTGTTAAAATCCTCGGACCGGCTATAAATGTTGAAGGAAGCTAGAATATCCAACAAAATGTGGAGATAGTTGCTGGTAAAAAAGCCTTGCTTGGTGTTACTAATGCACTCTGCAAGTAAGCCGCAAGGCAGCCTTTATTGGAAAGGTAGGTAGATATCAGGCCGAAGACCAGGGTGTAGTAAGTGGGTGAACCGTAAGTAAGTGCTACTGTAAAATATGTAATAAGCTATATCCTTTATAATACACTATCCTATACTACTTTATATCTTTAATAGAATAGGGCTAGTTTGTTCCTATTTGTAACTTACTTTATATATTTACATTATACCTACATTTGGAAACACATGTTTCTCACGAGGACAGAAGGATCCATTAGAGATATCTATATTTAATCAAGTAAATGTCCTTATATAAAATGTATCTAAACTTATATTACACTTAAAAGAGCTAAGAGTGAAATGAAAGCTTTTATCCATATGTCGGAGTGAGTACTTACAGCGGCTTATTGTCACCCCCGCTGGAGAATTTGATAAAGCGTGTGCGAATATTAACAAAAGGAATATCTTGTTAAATTGATATTGCTGAGGACGTCAGGCAAATTTCGTCTCAATTTGTCCGTCTCTGTCGTCTTTAAGTTTCATTATCGATTGTGCAGTTTGTTAGAGTTACGCCGTTTTGATGGAATAGGTGTGAAATTGTCTCCGTTGGAGAATGTATAATTTAAAGGGGAAGATTAAAATATTATCCGTGTTAAGTAAATATTCAAATGAATATTTTCCGTGTTAGACAACAATAGGCGCAGCGGAGGGAGGGTGCCGTAATTTGATAGATACCTATCTACAAAACGGTCTCTTCGTTAAGGGACCTCCCTGTTATTATAAATTATAAGCGCGATTTGGGAATTCGCGGGAATTAAACGGATCTTTGAGAAATGGGCGAGAGGTCATAATTACACTGCTCTAATTCAAATTATGATGTCACGTTATCAGTAATTAAGCACATGGTTCTAGATCCTCATTTTTGTAGATTGTAATAATTTGGTTGGAATCATTATGTTAATTGATAAGGTAATCGCTATAAGTAACTTGCGCGAAAGCTGAAATGTTCGGCGCCATGTGAGGACAAGGTAAGAATTCTTAAGAAAATAGCATTTTTATATGCCAGTTGACATACATTAATATATTATTTAGTGGTGAATATAATTTTTCAAACTGAAATTAGACTTTGACACCAAACTACACAATCAATTTTAATAATTTTTCTATGGGACCACCTGACAAGTATTTTTTTCACACAAAAGTTTTTTAAATTGGTCCAGGCATCTTCGACTAATCGGGGAAGTTATATTATAAAATACATATGTATATAAACATTCGAATTGAAAAACTCTTCATATTTTGAAGTCGGTTAAAAATAATGTTTGTTTACCATTACTGAGATAATGAAGTCGGCCCGGATAATGGATGTCGCACGGCAGTGGGTGCAAGCGACAATGTGTCATGCGAATTATACACTTGCGCTCCGCCGGGGCCCCGCCTTTTGTTATAATAAAATGCCATCTCAGACTATGAACGGTACACCCGAAAGTCATTTTCGTTTTTTATAAAAATTGTAATTAATAAAAAATAAGTAGGTAATTTCATGAATAATAAGGTTTTAAAAATGCATTCTCCCCGTACGTAGGTCCTATTTTGATTAAAACATGCTTCGTCTCATACTTCCAAAGCCTCAGCGTTTCTCTTGCATGTGAAATATTAAAAAGATAAATTATTTAACTAAAATAAGTTTCGCAAACTTTTGTCACTTTCAACTACGAATACGATCTAAATAATTGCAAATTATTTCACCTTTTAAGTGTAGCTGAGATTCTTAAATTCCTTGAGGTTCCAAAATTATATATAGACT
Organism: Acrobasis suavella; assembly: GCA_943193695.1. Classification (NCBI taxonomy): domain Eukaryota; kingdom Metazoa; phylum Arthropoda; class Insecta; order Lepidoptera; family Pyralidae; genus Acrobasis; species Acrobasis suavella. The sequence continues at coordinate 15,807,911 of OW971929.1, forward strand.
TAAAAATATATGGTTTAAAAACGCCATGAACCCTAGAAATTACTAAAGAACTTACCATGCCATACCATTTTAGAAATTGCATATTTTCATATTGAAACTGAATAGTAACATTAATTTTTGAAGAATAAATAGTGGCTATTTATTTTATTGAATAATTTATTTTTACTAGCCTGTGCTGTCCCATTGATGGACAAATATCTCTCACTTGTTCCTCCTATATAGGTGAGGTGTAGATCATAAACAACCGCGCTGGTCCAGTGCGAGTTTTTTCGAGCGAGTTAATTCCGTTTTTAAGCATCTTGCGAACAAAATTCACCTCCGGTTGTACATCGCGAGGGTGTAACATGTTTATATGTTTATTTTAATACGCGTGTCGTGCGTATAATACGGAATTTATTACGGCAGCCCCCCCGGATTAATGCGATACGGAAGATTTGAATTCGGAGCATTAACTCGGATTGGTACGAGGGAGCTGCGGGTGTACTAAGGTAGGCAGACAAGTATCTAGTGTGTGATTTATTTATTAATGTATCATAATTATTTAATTACCTTTTAGGACAAGGTTATTGTCCAATAGGCGAAGATCACCAATAAAGAACAGCATAGCCGATACACTTGACTTAAAATTATAGGTAAGTAACGCAGGGAAAAGTTATTCAAATCGACGATAGAAAAGTGTCATATAGTTGACTCTAAATACCTTAAATGCGTTTTTTTTTTTCATGATTATCCAGATTATACATAAGAGTATATCATTGTATGTTATTGTATATTAGAGATTTTTGACCATTTGTTCATTTAGCTGGGTAAGAATATTTTTATACGTAGTCACACTAACTTTCAACTTAAAAACAACAATAGTTGGTTTCATTTCCTTCCCAAGATCTTAGTTTAAGGATCGTCTGCGGATGCGCATTGATTTATAGCTACTAATAACGAGAAAAACTGGCTGTAATCTATTTTCATTCGTATACAAATCGGTTGAACAGAAAACCATAAAACACGCCACACAAAGAATCTTTATGTAAACATAACAGAGATAAAATACGTTATATCTGTTGTTTTAAGTCATTTCGAAAGTCATTTATTACGAAGCATTGTCTTGCTGTGCTTGTATTCCTTTGAGGCCATCTGTATCGACTATTATAAGATTTTATGACATAGTCAACACAACTACCCATTGTGTACAGCTCATATACAAATTTTTCCCAACTATCCGCTACTTCATTCTACCTACTAAAAAGTGCTTTGTTTCTTTTTCTGTGGGAAGTAGCTTAGCTGTCGCATTTTCCTGCAACTTATATGTATTATCTTTGTTGCGTGCAGTCCCTCATTCCATTTTCACGCCAATCATCACAGTAAACAAGATCTTTAGGGCCTGTCGGCTCTCTGTATCTATATGAGTCATCATTTTCCATACAATTAGTACGAGAGGTTATGATTTCATTTTTGAAGCGTACCATACCAGCTTCTCAATAATTCATATGATAATATTGCAGTACCATGCCAGAAACTACGAAGACTAGTAGATACGTTTGTACCTATGTAGCAGCCCTGGGAATCAATTTATAGAACTCCAGGTTTTCAGTGTTTTGTTTTAAACGATTAATATATCACAGAGGATATTATAATACGATTTGATAAAAACGAGTACCTAAGTTATTACTGTAACTTACAAAGTAGGCTATTTCTATGTTATGCAGTTTTTTAATATAAATAAATAAAGTTTTTTATTTTTTTCAGAGTTTGTACAAATTACTACAATATTTGTATGAGTTAAGCCAAAAAATAAAGTATTAAAGTAACCAGCTTAAGAACATAACCATGCATTTTTGATTAAATGAGTATTATTGTATTAACTCTTAGACTAGATACCTACATCAGTTTTTTGTCCTATTTGACGAATAACATTAAATAAAGTATATTTATTACATTTTGTACAAACTACTTACAAAAATATTTGAGTAAAGCCGAAAATTTAAAGCATTAAAGTAACCAGTCTGAAAACATTAACATGCATTTTTAGAGTAAATGAGTATTATTAACACCCAAACAGGATACATCAATACTTTTGTCCTACTAGCTGGACGAATGAAGAAGTGATTAACAATATAATTATTTATAACTTTAAATTTTGGCAAGCCATAAGAAGTACAACAAACAACTTAATATATTTACTTTAGAATGAGTAAACAGTTTAGTTGGCTTTTAAATGTTTTACATTGTTTTATTACTTATGTCGATCTGTATTTATGCCAGGTAGACGAATGTTTAAGTCACTACAATAGTACATATATAGCAAGCCATTTGAAGGTATGGTTAACTTAGAATATTGCTTGGAGTATAATGATATTATGTATACGAGATTACAAGTATTTCAATTTAAACATGTCGGTTTAAGGATAGGATACAAACACCGGATACAAAGAATATCATTCTGGGTGTAACCTATTACAACTTTTTACCAGGTTACATATTATTTGTATTGAAGAATTAAAGTTTAGGGAAAGGAAATTCCAGGCGCTCCCAAACTAAGCAGAGCTTGTACCTTGGGAGACCAGTTTTCGTTAACAATATACCGCAGAAAAAGAAATGATTTATTTTACAGTAATAGTACATTTTTTTAGGATCATTTAACGGCCCTTGATATCTAAGCCCTGGATACGAACATTAAGACCCTATCTATATCTTTAGAATTTTCTGCTTTGTTAGTTATATAACGTAACATTAAAAAACCAAATCGTCATAAACATTACACCGAAACAAAAACATTGATTCGCACAGGAATAAAAAAGAAACAATTAAAAAGGCAGTTGGTGACTTTGTTCGGACAAACAAATTTAATTAACATTGGCTTATTTCCTTGCTTGATCCGAGAGAGACAAATAGTCTAAGTAAAATTTATGTATCGGAATCAAATTCAATTTCGTCTTTGCATTTTTTACTCGATTTTTAGGACCGTTCCGATTCAACACGTGGATGATAGAAAGGTGGATATGCCATATATTGCAGGAATCAATTTTTATTTTTTCTTTTCTTTTATTTCGACAACATTAAATTACTAATAATCTAATAGATATGTTCGTAGTAAATAAATAATGTTTCCCACCCTTTTTTCTATTTAATATATCCAGATAAAGATATACCTAACAATAATTTCTGAAGGTATACGAGTAAGTTACTTAGATTTATAGGTTTTTTTATGTAGAACTAGCAAATTCTAGACTAAACGTGACAAGCATGAGGTTTTTGATTTGGAACGATGTAATTGTTAAAGTGAATGTCAAAGTCATGCATCTATCAACTACCCTCCTCCTGCAAATACTACGTAGCATACTTGTACCTTGCGATATTGTGAAATTTGTTTTCTTACGGGTTTTTCTAATCTTCTTTAGCATCGTTTATATTGATTAGAGCGCTCCTCCTGCCTAATTTATATTCAGCTTGTGTTTTTTCATCACGCCCTGTGCTTAATATCGCAATTTGTACCGTAGTTGGCGTAAGCCCGGACCTGTCACCTTTACTCCCGGCCGCGTTGTCTTTCGCTCGCTAATGCCTTTTATTCTTCGCTTACACATAAACAACTTTACTTTACGACTGTTTTTATATACACAAATCAGTCAATCGGTATAATAAACTAATTATTAATGGGAGATTAAGGTTGGAACGTCATTCCGTTAATATGTATGATTATGAATCGCCACTGAGGTCTGCTTTGTCTGATTTATAGGTTTGTGACGTTCGATGACAAAATTGTGTGGCCGTCATAATGTTTCTCGTATGGGATGCCTCCATGATAATGCACGGTTTTTTCTCGTTAATGTCGCCTGCGCGCGCGCCGTCTGCTTGGTATTCGTACAACCACGGCCTCAAATAAATAGTTTACAATAATTCGAGTATTTCAACATAAAATTATTCTTACCGATATATTCTTATAAAAACGATATCTCAATATGTTTAACTTACATAATTAGAAAATTGACTTGCATAATATACCTACAAATAAATTACAATCAATTATAATAAAAAAAAAAATGGTTAAAGAATTCGATTACGGAAGTAAATCGATTAGGTAGAAAATAAATAAGGTGCTTGAATGCGATATACTCATATTCATTACTCAGGTATCAGTGAGCCATACTAACTTATTATTTGTTTGAATATAAAAAAATATAGATTTTACATTCATAACTTTTCTCTATTCTTGACCCGGTTTAACCTGTATGGAGGAAAGAGACGTGATAGTGTACCTATAGTTACAAAGTACTTACTCGATAAGTTAAATGTGTTTAATGTAGTTTACTCTAATAGGAATTTACTTAAAATAAACGTCACTTATTTGGTTTATTACTTAAAATATAAAGAAGTATTAAAAATATCTATAAGTTCTTGGGAAGACTTCATAGCTGCTGATGAGAAAGTTATTGAAGTGGCCCAACACTGTAGTGACAAAATGTATCGACGTCGATACTAAAAGAATAAGAAGACCTAACTTATACTCGGTCTATAATGAAGAGAACAATGAAAAACTATGGCGCCACTGATCAATTAGTTCCCAGTAATAAACACTGCAGCTATGTCCGATATGATAGGAATTCGGCGCGCAAATTTCTTTTGGTGAATCAATCAAAATCATACAGATAATTAAATCATCATTTGGGTGGCCATAGAGCAGTGGTTCTGAGAAATTTGGTTTGGGACCATCAGCGATCAGAATGAAAGTCATTATTGCATTCCTGATTTATTATTTAGCTGTTAGATGATGCTCTGCGACCTGCGACTCGTTGACGCTGGTACATACCAATGTTAACAAGTCGCAAGTTGTAGCTATGAAGTACACACTTCAAAGCTTATATTTGAAAAAAAAAATATTCTTCCTCCTGCACGCATTCGGAGCTTCCCGTTTTCCCGTCAGTCTCAATATGTAATAGAGTGCGGGGCGCCTCGCGGATCGCCCCGTACCCCATCCCTCATTAAATGGGCGTTTTTCAATGCTGGCATTGAAAAACGCCCATTTAAATCTTTTTCTTTTGAACAATTATATCTAATACATGTTTCTAAGAACGTGGGTTACACTGTATTATAATACGTACACCTAGCTTAACTCGGGATGATTAAGGATTTCAAAGATATCTCAAACATCTATATCTTTTTAGGTATTGCGACGTGATGTTGGAATAATATCACTTTTTTGGGCAGTAAAATCGAGCCAAAGTTTTATAGTATCAAACACGAGTATACCTACCCAGCTGCTATATGCAGTTTCATACACTACTGTATCTAATCTCATAGATTTCCAATTGTTTATCTAGGCATCTACCCTCATTGCGACATGATTATTCATAAAGTATGTAACATAAACTCGAATCGAAAAGAATTAGGTATATTATAATTTGAGTTTTACCGTATGATATTGGATAAAAGCTGTTTACTCTGATACTAACACTCCTTGATTTAATTAAAAAACCAATTTAACACGTTGTTTGAGATTTTTTATTGACCCAATTTATCTGCAGTTGCGATACTGTAAATAGAAAATTTTAATATTATTTTTATGATCTAAGATAATGAGTTTGTAGTGTTGGTGGATAAGAGTGTTAGCACCTATGATTGCAAAGTTGTTGTATTGAAAGAGATGAAGTTTTTTATAATTCTTATGTTTTGTGTGTTAGTTTATTCAGGCAATGGTTGGTGTTTTTCTTTCATTCATGCTGGTCTGGGAGAAAAGAAAAAACGTCGAATGTACCAGCTGCTTCTCTTCCCGCTTAGATAGTAAACGCCGATCAAGGGATGGGCGAAAATGCGAATCATGTGAATAGGCGTTGCGGCCAGCAACCCATTACTATTTAATTATCCGACTGCGCCAGAAGAAGGGTTATGTTTTTCGAGAGTATGTATGTTTGTATGTATGTATGTATGTATGTATATATAATTGTTTGGCACGCTCTGTAGCCTGAACGGCTCTATGGATTTTAGCTTGAGAGGTGTCGTTAGATTCGTATTTACTGTGAGAGTGATACTGGGTATATTAAAATAAAGAAAGAATAGTAAAAAATAAGATAAAAAAGGCAGTCGGGTTTTTTGTTTTTGTAATAATTACTTATTATTTTTTCCATTTTCCCGCCCACTATCTCGCTAATACAGGCTTTCGGGTCTTGCGGCCTTGGGCTCTGTATGCTTACAGCTTCAAGTCCTTAACTGCTCTGTTTGCCCCATAGGGATATACATTGAGCTACTTCAGATGATATTTGATAACTTTAAAAATCTGTCACCAGTGTTAGCTGTAACCTCACTATATAAAAAAAGGGATAAGGACGTGATAGTGTTTAAATGTTATCGGCTAAACTAGTTTGTCCTAGGCCAAACTATTTCATCCTAGGCGTGTCGGTAAATACTAGTTTATCACATTATTATAGTTTACTGAATGCGCCCCGCGATGTTACCCGCGGAAAAAGTAGCCTATATGCGTTAATTCAGGGTGTCAGCTTCCTGCACACCAATTTTATCAAAATTGGTTCAGCCGTTTGCGCGTAAAGAAGTAACAAACATACACACTCACAAACTCCGTGGCGTAGAGGTCACCATCCTGGGTTCGATCCCCGGTCAGAGCAAGTTGTAAAATGGCCTTTTTCAAATTGTCCAAAGATGTTTATTTATATATATATATATAAATAAACATCTTTCACCTTTATAATATTAGTGTGATGTGATGTACGGTATAATACTTAAGACTTTTATTACCAGTGGCTCTATGAAGTGTAGACCTCGCAAGTTACTCCGACCAGTTCAAGTTTATCCGATAAAAAAATTGTTCAGACAAAAAAGTTGCGTGTTAATAAGAGTAACACAAAAGAATTATGACATTTTTGACAAAATAATTGAATTGCTAAAATATGATAATTTTTAAGTTTTACCCACATATTTTCGCCATTCTGAAAAATTTCGAAAAACTTAAACTCCAATAAATTTTATATTATTTTAAACCTTGTCAAAAAACTTCACGAGGATCATTTGAAAAATGCGACTTGTAGGCGAAAACAGTCGGACAGACAAACTGACAGCTGGTCAAAAAAAACATTTTTGGCCGATTTTGAAACTGAGAGTGACACTGACATCTATTGGGCCGATGCCAAACTAGTTAAGCCTTTAGGCTCATGCTTTAGTATCTAGGATAAACTAATTGTCCTGGGCTAAAGTAGTATATCCTGATACGCTTATGATGAACCGGTTTGGCCCAAACTAGTTTAGCCTGAATTTGGATTTGGCCGGTAAAAAATATGCATCTTTATGGTTGGTTTATCGCACATTAGTAGTTATGACATGAAAATATCACACGTTTTTGTTACCTTATATCTAAAAAGTAACAAAAATTTATGTATGTTGTACAATTGAAAATAATTTAATTTGATTTTCAGAAACTCTGAAAGATCTTAGGAAACACTATGGCCTAAATTTTAGCGTATGTGAGGACAAAATAAAGACCTTCAAATGTTTGACAGCATGTAAAAGTAACGGGTACCAGATCTACAGGGTAACCGGTAACTGTACTTGCCATTGCCACTTACTCAAAAAGCCTACTGTACTACCATATTTCATATGGAGGACCACATCTGGTGTTACTAGAGAATTTCCGAAAAGTCAAAGTGTTTCTTTGTATCATATTGTCGGAACTATTTCACCTGCTTTTGATAGTAATGAAGAAAACATAACAACCACTACTACTCCTGATCCTTGTGCAAAATATAAAACAACTGGTACTCCTGATACTGCTGGTACTGGCACAAACGAAAAAGGAACTGATTCTACTGATGCTCCTGGTGATGATAAAGCTGCACCTAATGATGATGCAAAAGCTGAAGGTGACACTGAACCTCCTGCTGAGGAAGATAAACCTGATGACGAAGCTGAATGATTTGTCGATATCAGGGTCTGAAATCAAAAAACTTACCGAAGACGAAATAAACTCCGTCAACTCTTTGAAAAAATAACGAAAATAATCGACTTTATTATACCTTCATTTTATACGATGAATAGAATTCAGACCCTGAAATATAAAAAAAGAGTGAGCCTTTACCTACCGAAGACGACTTAGAAAAAAGGAAATGGGTGATACACCCGGAGGAAACGAAGTTCTTTATTGCTACAAGCTAGAAAAAAGCGCTCAGTCTTTGGTAGGAGTGGCTCGGCCTATTTCCTTAGTTACTCTTAGCGAGGGAGGTATTAGTTACTTGGAGGGGGGGGGGGGTTCTACTGAGAAGGGAGAGATGGCAGGAGGCACAGGCTTTGAAAAAAGTTACGCCATTTTCCCTAACCATTTTTGCAGGCCGTACCCCTTTCACTACAAGATCTAGGGAACTTCAACTTTTCGGATTTTTGTTGATTGGTTTTAAAATAAGTCCCTTCTATTTTATTACTCCCAAACCCCGCAACTTGCAAAAAGGAACTTCGTTCCAAAAACTGCTAAATTATGTTAAAATAATAATAAAAAAAATAGTTAAAATGTTTTTTGGCCAAAAACATTTTAACAAAAGATTATATAATATTGTAATATTGATGTAGGTAATAGAGGTGGATAATGTTACCAAATGTTTTATCTATATTTAAAATAAAGAACTTAAACATGTTATTTTTTTTTTCATATAACATAACTACTAAGAATTAAAGCTTACTAACAAATGTACGTACAACAAAATAACTGGCCAAGTGCGTGTCGGGTCACGTGTAGATCAATCAGATCAGAGTTTCGAAGTTACACGTTACAACATGGGCACACCATTTTCCTTAATGTCACATGTTTTATTAGGTTGGGGAAAAAGTCTTTTCGCATATAGTATGTATGAACTATATTATGTATGAAACTTTGGCTATACTATTTGTACCTGGCTGGTTATGGTATCATTTAAAAGTTTAAATTAAAAAAAAGATAATTCCAAATTCAAATTAGGAAAATGCGTGATTTTCTTACCGTCAAGATGAGTGAATCTAATGAAGAAATTAGATACATTTTAAAATTTTACTACCAAAAAGGTAAAAAAGCAACGCAAACTGCGAAAAAAATTTGCGATGTTTATGGACCTAGTGCAGTGTCTGTTAGAGCACAAATTTGGTTTAAGCGTTTTCAATCCGGAAATTTTGATGTCAAAGATGCACGTCGCTCTGGTCGCCCTGTTACGGATAAAATGGATGCTATTTTTGAAAAAGTGGAGCAAGATCGGCATATCAGTAGTTACGACGAGCTGAAGAACTAGGAATTGAACACAAAACAGTTTTGGCGCATTTGAAAAAAAATGGGTACACAAAAAAGCTCGATATTTGGGTACCTCACGAGCTCTCTGAAAGAAACCTAATGAACCGTGTACTCATTTGTGATTCTTTATTACGACGTAATGAGACCGAACCATTTATGAAGAAATTGATAACTGGTGATGAAATGTGGATCACGTACGACAAGAACGTGCGAAAAAGGTCATGGTCAAAGGCCGATCAGGCTTCACAGACTGTGGCGAAATCCGGGTTAACACGCAACAAGGTGATGTTGTGTGTGTGGTGGGATTGGAAGGGCATTATTCATTATGAGCTGTTACCACCAGGCAGGACCATCGATTCAGAACTCTACTGCAAACAACTGACAAGATTAAAGCAAGAAGTTGAGAGAAAGCGGCCGGAATTTATCAACAGAAGGGGTATGGTTTTTTATCATGATAACGCTAGACCTCACACATCTTTAACCACTCAGCAAAAATTAAGAGAGTTCTGGGAGGTGTTAATGCATCCGCCGTATAGTCCTGACCTGGCACCTTCAGATTTCCACCTGTTTCGGTCTCTTCAGAATTCCTTAGGCAGTGTCAGGTTAACATCACGAGAGGACTACCAAAACTACTTGACGCAGTTTTTTGATCAGAAGCCCCAAAATTTTAACAGCAATGGGATCATGTCCCTACCTATAAGATGGTAAAAAGTTATCGAACAAAATGATACCTACATACTTTAGTTAAATGTAAATAAACTATGTTAAAAAATGTTTTGAATTTTCATATAAAATGCGAAAAGACTTTTTCCCCAACCCATTATTAACCTCTAGCTGATGCCCGCGACTTCGTTTGCGTGGACTTTATGACTCCAGCGTATTACAAATACAAAGGAAAGTACTTGTAGCAGTGCTATAAGTTAAAAGTCAATATTATTTTTAATTTATTTTTTTCATACTGTAAACATATTTAAAAATATTTTTTATAAATCATGTTGGGAGTCTTTCCTTAGGGAGCCAATATGAGAAGACCTGAAGTGTTACTAATTCTGGAAAAAGCCACAAAAAGTTGGCCATGCGAAAAACCAGTCCTTAGGTCGACACCAGCGGCTTTAAGCGTCTGACACTGCGACTTATTTATTGTCATAGCAAAACAAATAGACACAAAGAACTGTGTATGTTCAAAAAGAAAATTGTTGGGGATCAGTGGTATGCGTAAAACAGTTTCACTGGCACAACTCACAGAGAGAATCTCAGCTTCAATTATATTTCGCTGCAAATCATTGACTTTAAGTCGAGTTCCATTACACAGTTTCGGCGGAGTCAAATTTCGCGTCAGCATTATCGGAACTCCGACTTTAAGACTTATTTTGTAAGCCGAGAGTCCATTTGCTGCAAGTGAATTTAGACACTCAACTGGATAATTGGTGGCATCGTCCTGACACTATTCAAGAAAGTATAAACCACTTCATCACCAATAATTTGCCTTGCTAATTTGCGCTTTCTGATAACCAAGAATTTTCTTGGTGTGTTATGCTCTGAAGGCCCGCAAATACTGAACTTATAAGTTTTCCCTCGGAGCAAATAACTTTGCCAAATATTACAGGAAGACCCACCTGACCACTCTATTCAAGAAAAAAACCTTCCCCAACTATTAATAATATTCTTAAAAACTCGTGGGCATGTGAATTACCGCCAAAATGGGCTCTCATTTTATTTGTCAATCTGAGCTTTTGTATTTGAAGCCACAGATAAGTCTATTTCAATAAGGAGATAATTTTTATCTGCCCTAGTGCCCCGACTTATAAATGGAAGGGTTCGGCGAAAATCTCCCAACAACAAAAATTTGACGTTACCCATTGGCCTGTCATCTCGACGAATGTCTAGCAACGTTCTATCTATCTATTCCACTACCTTTTATTGGCCATTGTGCATTCATCCGAAACGATTAGACGGCAAATGAGAGGTTAAGCCAGTTAAGGCAAGTCGATATCAAAAATTAGGCCCAAACTGTTACCGCCTTTATCACGTGGAGTTACTCCTAGCTTATTTTATTATATTATGCAAAACAACTTTAACCTGATATTTTAGATTTCCACATCAGATGAGTATCGATATTTGGTAAAGAAATATTTATGCAATGAAATTTAACTTGGTTCTGCATCACATGTTCCATATCTTCAATTCTTAGGGTTCCGTACCCAAAGATTAAAAACGGGACCCTACAACTAAGACTCCGCTGTCCATCTGTCTGTCTGTCTTTCTGCCACCAGGCTGTTGTATCTCATGAACCATTATAGCTAAACAGTTGAAATTTTTAAAGATGATGTATATCTGTTGCTACTAAACAAAAACATACTAAATACAGAATAAAATAAATATTTAAGGGGTGATTTAATGATTCGCAAATGTGATTTTTCATAGATTATGGTACGGAACCCTTCCTGCACGCGTCCGATTGGACGCGTGCAGGAACACGCGTCGCACTTGGCCGGTTTTATTATACATCAACAAAAATGCTCATCAGGCTAACTTTTGATAAGGCGGTATATTAATATTTCTTACAGATTAGCTGGACCATTATAGTTCTACGTCATGTGTTTCATTTTACAAAATCAATTATAGCCTATATGTTGCCCAGGCTTTACAGCTATATAACAAAAAAGTTTTATTCGAATCCGTCCAGTATTTCCGGCGATTAGCGTGTACAGACAGACAAACAGACAAACATTATTTTCTTACTCCATTGGTATGTCTTCATCGACACAAATATTTTTTTTGGAAAAATATTCAAACTACAGATACATTTTTTTTTTACTGTTTTATTATAGTAATTGCTGTTTTATTATAGTATAAATAGAAAATTTCAAAAAATTACAATTTCTTTTTAGTAATTATTTTTTTAAGGATTATTATAAGTTTTAATAAAATAAAATAAAAAACAAATTGGAAGATAAACTAATAAATATAGAGAAATAATAAGTCTAGCCACATGATATTTTATAACTAAGCATCGGGAAAATGAGACAGCCTCTAATAAACTAATTCGTCTTTTATACAACGCCAACTAAATATTCTAAAGACAGCGTCAAATAAAGATCAGTAATTATTTTAAGTTGTTTTCCTGATTTATACATTGCCACCTAATTTACTAACTCAGCCCCGGATTTAACAACTCATCACCATTTTACGTTTCACAGCTTCAACAAAGGCTCCTAAAAAAAATACAATTCAAGCCTCAGTAGCCATCATCATATATTATAACATAGCAAGTAAATTAAATACATCATATTTTTTTACCGTGAAAATAGGCACTGCTCTGCACGATTTGGCGCGAGTGCGCGAGACAACAGGACGGTGACCGGCCATTTGCACCAACATTAGTTACATACATCAGTAACCTAGCCCCCCCTCCTCCCCGTCCCCCTTTCAACCGGTCCCCCGTCTCATATCAACGGTCCATAATGAAAATTTTCACCAAAATAAAGTATTTTCTTTTTGTCTACCCTCAATAGTTCTGAGGTAATATATTTTTTTTATTAGCCGTTCATGTTCCACTGCTGGGCAAAGGCCTCCCTCTTTCCTTTCATAACTTTCTGTCCTTGTTCTTAACTTTCCAATCCTGTTCGAATGCTTTTAAGTCGTCTGCCCATCTTGTCTTCTGTCTATTAAATATTAAATAAAATGCTTGTTTGGTAACTAAGACAATATAATAACTGACAGATTGACAACTGTATATCTATGCCTAGCTAGAAAGCAACCAGCCAGTACATGCTACCTCCACCCTTAATTACAGCCATGTTAATAACTAAAAACATTTATATATATTAATATATTATGTATTAAATATATATATATTAAGAAATTATGTTTTAAATATATATATATATTAAGAAATTATGTATTAAATTCATACGTAATAAAAACAAAACAATATGGTAAAGTAATTTAAAACCTACAGGGTTGGGGTCGAAATAGGTTGCTCACTGGACGCAGAGGTGCTGGGTATAGGGTCTGGGTCTGGCTCCGTTGGCACTACAGCTATTATTCTTAAGTTGATCAATGTACCTGTATATCACTGTGCCTTCTTCGGTTCATACCGAATACCCTGTTTCTCCCTTTTTCTAAACTAAACTAAATAATAAATACTCTATACCAAACTAAAGAGTTTAAAGTCATCTCTCTGACTACTCCTCCTGAAGAAGTTCTTTGTTCTCTTTGTAGATCTTGAACTCGTTTCTCTCTATCGGGTCTTAGCAGATCCAAGTGTATATATATATCCAATAATAGTGCATTGTGTCCCTATATAATAGGTTGGGGAAAAAGTCTTTTCGCATTTTATATGAAAATTCAAAACATTTTTTAACATAGTTTATTTACATTTAACTAAAGTATGTAGGTACCATTTTGTTCGATAACTTTTTGCCATCTTATAGGTAGGGACATGATCCCATTGCTATAGAAATTTTGGGGCTTCTGATCAAAAAACTGCGTCAAGTAGTTTTGGCAGTCCTCTCGTGATGTTAACCTGACACTGCCTAAAGAATTCTGAAGAGACCGAAACAGGTGGAAATCCGAAGGTGCCAGGTCAGGACTATACGGCGGATGCATTAACACCTCCCAGCCAAACTCTTTTAATTTTTGCTGAGTGGTTAAAGATGTGTGAGGTCTAGCGTTATCATGATGAAAAACCACACCCCTTCTGTTGATTAATTCCGGCCGCTTTCTCTCAACTTCTTGCTTTAATCTTATCAGTTGTTCGCAGTAGAGTTCTGAATCGATGGTCCAGCTCATAATGAATAATGCCCTTCCAATCCCACCACACACACAGCATCACCTTGTTGCGAGTTAACCCGGGTTTCGCCACAGTCAGTGAAGCCTTACCGGCCTTTGACCATGACCTTTTTCGCACGTTCTTGTCGTACGTGATCCACTTTTCATCACCAGTTATCAATTTCTTCAAAACTGGTTTGTTCTCATTACGTCGTAATAAAGAATCACAAATGAGTACACGGTTCATTAGGTTTCTTTCAGAGAGCTCGTGAGGTACCCAAATATCGAGCTTTTTTGTGTACCCATTTTTTTTTTCAAATGCGCTAAGACTGTTTTGTGGTCAATTCCCAGTTCTTCAGCTACATTGTAACTACTGATATGTCGATCCTGCACCACTTTTTCAAAAATAGCAGCCATTATATCCGTAACAGGGCGACAGGGCGACGTGCATTTTTGACATCAAAATTTCCAGATTGAAAACGCTTAAACCAAATTTGTGCTACTCTCACAGACACTGCACTAGGTCCATAAACATCGCAAATTTTTTTCGCGGCTTGCGTTGCATTTTTACCTTTTTGGTAGTAAAATTTTAAAATGTATCTAATTTCTTCATTAGATTCACTCATCTTGACGGTAAAAAAAACAAATGAAAATCACGCATTTTCCTAATTTGAATTTGGAATTATCTTCTTTAAAATTTAAACTTTTAAATGATACCAAAACCAGCCAAGTACAAATAGTATAGCCAAAGTGGTTTTATTATAAGTTCATACATACTATATGCGAAAAGACTTTTTCCCCAACCTACAAATAATAAAAAACTATAAAGAGCTACCTCAACATCTGTTTTTTCAAGTAAGGCCTTTCTGATAACCTTTTTGCAAATTTTGACAGCATTTTCAGCCGCTCCGTTGGAAGCTGGGTGATAAGGTGCTAAAAAAGTTTGTGTTATTCCATTTTTTTCACAAAACTGCTCCATTTCGATACTTGAGAATGGTGGCCCATTATCACTTACTAATTGTTTCGGTATTCCAAATCTGGAAAATAATTCTTTTAATTTATTTATTACTGATTTAGCCGTAGTATTTTTCATTTTAAAACATTCTATCCACTTAGAAGTAGCATCAACTACAATAAAGAATTTCATGTTAGCGATAGGACCTAAGAAATCAATATGTAATCGCGACCAGGGACGATCGGGCCACGGCCAAGGACAAGGTGTATGTTTTGGAGGAGCATCTGCAACAGCAGCGCATATAGTACATTCTTTACATATACGTTCAATATTCTCGTCTAAACCAGGCCACCATACATAACTGCGTGCCAAACTTTTAGTTTTCATAATACCCATGTGACTGGAATGCAGCTCTTGAAGTACTTTAGCTCGACAGGAGTTTGGAATGATAATTCTATGACCCCACATTACACAACCTAATTCTGTGTACAATTCTTCCTTCCTGTTATAATAAGGTCGTATACCTTCAATATCGATCTGTGTTGGCCAACCATCCGAAATATAACTTAATATTCTAGCTAGTATTAAATCTTCTGTGTCTCCTTCCTTATTAATTCATTATTAAGCAACAATGCGTCCGTAGCGAAATGCAAGTATGTTTTTTCTAGTTCGTTATCTTCAACAGTACTACCCATTTCTTTGTATGACAAAATTAAACGAGATAAAGCATCTGCTGTATTCTTGTCTGATTGAATGTATTCTATATCAAAATCATATGCTGAAAGAATAACAGCCCAACGTATCAATCGACTAGCTGTCATAGTGGGAATTCCAGAATTAGCCCCAAAGATACTAATTAGAGGTTTATGATCAGTTCTTAAAATGAAGCGTCTACCATATAGAAATTGATGAATTTTTTTAACTGCGAAAACTATCGCTTATGCCTTGTGTATCTGACTATAATTGCTCTCCGCTGCCGTAAGAGTTTTAGAGGCAAACGCTACCGGGCGCTCGTTGCCTGCTGCATCACGCTGCGCTAGCTCTGCACCAAGCCCGTACGCACTTGCATCGCAGGTTAACACCACCTCCCTATTCATATCATAATGAGCCAAAACCGCTGCACTATTTAGGAGCTGTTTCATTTTCACAAAAGCTTGGTTTTGATTTCTATCCCAACACCAGTGTTTCCCTTTTCGTAATAATTCATATAGTGGAGCTAAAAAAACTACTTAAATTCTTTATAAATTTTCCATAAAAATTAATCATTCCTAAAAAGGGTTTTAATTCGATTACATTTCTTGGAGGTGACATTTTCAAAATAGGTGCAATTTTTTCTGGGTCTGCTCAATCCCTTTACTATCAATAATAAAACCCAAATATTTAACCTCTTGACAGGAAAATTCACATTTTTGTTGTTTAATTTTCAATCCTTATTTTTTAAGTGTTTCTAGAACCTTTTCTATAGTCTGCACATGACTCGATACCGTCCTACTAGCAATTAAAATATCATCTAAATACACAAACTTCTGGTATGTTTCTGAATAAATTACTCATGATTCTTTGAAATATTCCTGGGCTAGATGACAAACCAAAAACTAATCTGTTATATTTAAACAGCCCTCGATGTGTATTAATTACAGTTAAAGCTGACGAATCGTTTGTAAGTAAATTTTTTTAAAATACTGGCTACCATTAAGCTCCGTAAGTAAATCCTCGATTTTAGGCACAGGATATTTATCAACAAGAAGAACAGGATTTAAAGTTTTATAATTTACACATATTTGCAGAGAACCATCCGGCTTATGTACAATTACCAACGGAGTAGCCCAGTCACTCTACCGGCTCAATAATACCTGCCGCCAACATGGCATCAATTTCTCCATCGACCCGTGAACGCATCGCATACGGAAGAGGAGGTGCTCGGCAAAAAACTGGTACAGCTCCCGGACGTAATTGCAAACAAGCTCGCTCACCAGTGTAGCAACCCAATCCACCATCGAAAACTTCTTTAAATGTGGAAGATATTAATTTTATATATTCATCTTTGTTATGTGGACAATTTGATACTGAAAAATTATGAGTTGATATTTTAGGAATAGCAATATTTAATTCAAAAAGCCATTGTCTGCCAATTAAACAAGTGGTAGCATTTCCTATAACATATAAATCTTACTTTTTTTTAAATCCTTGGAATTCTACCAAAACACATAAAAGACCTAAAGGTTTCATTCTACTCCCATCAATAAATCTTAAAGTCAAATCACAGTCTTCTAAAATTAAATCATTGAATTTTGATCTGAAAATTGCTTCACTGATACATGACAAAGCTGAACCCGTGTCAACCTCCATATGAATCAATTTCCCATTGACTAAAATTGGTTTATATTTAGCTAATTACATCTGAAACATTGACTCATCAGTGTTTTTCATTAACATTTTCACCATGATCCTCTTCTTCACAAAAGTTTGTGATTCCATATCTATTTATTCCACGCATATTCATTCCGCGCATATTCCGTCCGCGCATATATGCTCCAGGCATATACCTACCGCGCATGTCTCCTCTAAATGTATCGCAGTTGACTTCAGGCTTTTGCAGCATGTTTCCGATTGTGGTACACATACGGCGTAAATGTCCAACCATCTTACGCTGGCTACATATGAAATGTCTATATCTACAAGTGTCGATAATATGTCGGGTATCGCCACAAGCTGTGCAATGTGGACAGTCTGCTATAGCATTCATTTCAAGACTTTCACATAGAGATTGTGCTTGAATGACTTTCCTGTCAACTTCCGCGGCTCCTTGAGATGCTGCTGCCATTGATAAAGCTAGTGAAGTAGCTTTTGTAAAAGTTAATGCTACTTCTTCGAACAAACGTTCTCTTATTTTATCACAACCTATCCCGCAGACAAACTGATCTTGAGAGATCAGTTTGTTTTCATCTAATGTTGTTTCAAATTCACAGTATCTAGATAATTTCTTGATTTGTTCAATAAAGGCAGAAAGAGGTTGGTTGTTATTTTGTTGGTAATTGCGAAACTTGTACCTTTCCGCTAATTAGGATGGTTTGGGTTCCAAATGATTTTGCATAATATTTTTAATTTCTTCATATGTTAATTCTCTTGGTTTTCTAGGACTAGTAAGATTAGACAATATTTCATAAGCTTCCCCTCCCATGCAAGCTATTAGGGTGGGTACATGAACGTGCGGTTTCAAATTGTTGGCCAGAAAATACATTTCAATTCGTTCTGTGTAAGATCGCCAGTTCATAGCTCCTGGCTCGAACTCCGCGAGTTTTCCAACAGACATTTTATATTTTAATTTATTTTCCTCGTCGCCAATATTAAATATTAAATAAAATGCTTGTTTGGTAACTAAGACAATATAATAACTGACACATTGACAACTGTATATCTATGCCTAGCTAGAAAGCAACCAGCCAGTACATGCTACTGTCTACCTCTCTTTCTATGTCCGTCCGTTGGAATCCAGCCTGAGGCTATGTGACCACATCTTTCTGGGTGCATACGGCCGACTTGGCCCGTCCAATCCCATTTTAGCTTAGCAGATTTCTTGCCCACATCCGTAACTTTTGTAATAGAGCGCAGCGTAGTGTTTCTAATTCTATGATTTAGCTTAACACCTAAAATGCTACGCTCCATCGCCCTTTGGCAAACCTTTACTTTAGACCGTTGCTGTTTTGTGAGTGACCAAGTCTGTGCACCGTAGGTTAGGACGGGAAAGATGCACATTTCCACGAGTTTTGTCTTAAGCCAACACCAATGTTAGCTTAAACTTTTTATGGGATACAAAATCAGCGATACATACCACATAATAAGTACTAGTATTCACGACAACACTATATTTTATCTTAAATACTTCAATGCTGGTCTGGGACAATGGAAAAAACTTAGAATGTACCAGCTGCTTTTCTTCTCGCACAGATCGTTAAGGCCGATCGAGGGAATGGGCGAGAATTGAATTATGTTAATAGGCGATGCGGCTAGCAACCCAACAATATTTTGATTCGTTTTTCCATCTTAACACCCACCATCACGTTAATCGTGGCCTTTAGTTTTTTAGGTCTTACGGCCCTGGGTTCTATCTACCCCCTCAGGGATAAAGACATGAGAATGTATCTGTATGTTAAATCTCACTTAAAACATAAATGTGAACTTGGGAGCCAAATTCAAAATCCGGCAAAACAATTGAGACCTAAAAAAAACAATTCCGTTATTTAGAAGAATATGACCTTACAATGTAATAACAATAACGTACAACGTAAAGGTAATAAGTTGATAAGCCAAATATAAGTAGCTAAAACTAGCCAAGTCAAATGTTAAGATTCTTATAAATAAATTTCAAATATTCTCTAAAGAACTTGGCGGCCATTAAGATCTCAATTCTTTTGTCGGATTTTGAAATTGGCTCCCAAATTTACGTTTATGTTTTTGGTGGGATATCATTGCTTTTTGAATAGCAGTATCAGAAAGAAGAAATGCTTGCTCGTATAATTTTGTTGGGCACTTTACCTAATAAAATCGAATCTACTTAAACTAAAAATAATCAAATCTACGAAATTCACTGCTTTTTGTATTTTTCCTTTGTATACGTCTAATAGTCTACCCAGCCCTTAAGAAACAGAACTTAAGAGATTCACACTGCGGTCCCAACCGCTCGCGGTTCTAAACGCCCAATGACCCATTGTACCTCTGGGTTTGTACTTATGTATGGTGGTTTTCAACTATTTCTGGAGAAGGAAAAACACCTGCACACTAGTTCACTAGTGTATTAATGACTGTTGTTACTGGATGATATTAAGCTATGTCAGATGCCTTAAGGCAGATCGAAAAATCTGACACCGGTTTTAGTTAAAACACATTTGGTAAGAATATGATCGGGTTGTAAAATGGTGACCCAGTTAGGAGCCTTTGCAGACCCGCGCTTTATACCCAGTCATCGCGCAAGACTTGGTATTGCAAGTTTTTGTGAGGCTAGTAACATATGAAATTCAATTCGAAGAGCTTGATGGCCAAGCGGGCCAAAATAAAGCTTTTACTTAGATTCGTTTAAATTAATTAAAATTTGATTAAGTATATTATAAGGGTTATTTTGCATCATCAAGAGACGTTCGTAAAATATGAAAGATATAGGTAAATTAAACTTTATTATCATTTCATAAAGTAAACTTTAATCGTAGACATATTGAGGCGTACGATACGAGTATTAACAGTTTATAATGGTTTCAGTAGTTTTGTTTTTAATTTCACATGCTATTTGCTTTTGAATACTTAAATCTATTAATTAGTATAGCTGTAGCTCTTGATTAAATCTTTTAATACATTTTGATAATTGTTTCAATTCAAAAATGTATTCACTTAGGCTGATATTTATTCTACAGTATTTTTTAAAAGAGTTATATGGGATCAACGAAACTTTTACAAGTGAGTTTTTTGTTGACAATATTTATGTGTCTTGGCGTATATTTATGAGTATAATATTTTTCTGCGTATACCATATCGAGTGTAAATGTACCGCCGACATTAACTTAAGAGATGTCTCAGCTCAGCTCATCAATATGAACAAATTTTCCTATGAGATGACCTTAAAAAATCTTCTCTCCCGTAAAAATTTGTATCTAGTAAATAAGCATTCGCTTACTGGTTATACCTCCATATTAGTTATTACTAGTAGCGTATACATATCTACTAATTGGGTTTATAGAAAAGTTCCCTATTGTAGATATTGTAATGTAAACACATAGTAAATACATAATGTAGCATACACATACTAAATATAAAATATGATTAATAAATACTTAGATATTATTCTGTCATATTGGGCAACACCAACGCGGGCCGATAGATGGCAACACGGTGCCGACCAATAACAATTACAATGATGACCGCGTGGCAATAAGAAGTTGAGTGGTTAGCTGGCAAGCCGATATCTAAATAATAAAAGTATTAAGAGCTATTGGGAGTGTCCTTACGTACAACAGGATACTACAGATATTATCAGTTAATATTAGCCAAAACATAAGCACCCGTGTAGTAGGAGACAGTTGTAGTACTTAGGTGTATGGGTTATTATGTACAAAATTTATTTGTTCGAAGTCTTTACGCATTTTTATTTTTATTTTACTTAGCTTATTCATATTAGACTGAATTGTGGTAGATTACATATTGCAATAACCATTTCTATTGTAATTTTTTTGCAAAACCTACCCTAACTTCTGCCTCAAATTCGTGGTAATCAATTAGTCTTGTATGAGCCAAATAAATATTAGACACAGTTATACATACTTAATACATATTTATTTAGCTAGGTAAACTGTTAAGCTTTATACATTGATCACTCGTATTTTATGAAATATCTATAATTACTTCAATAAGTTATAATATATGGATTGACACAACCTGATGTGGCAAGCGTTGAATCAAGAAGACCGGTGACCGCGTATGCGCAACATCGCACTGCTACCCATCTCATAAGATTGCCCGCTGCATTGCGATGTTGCCAGACGCTACACGGTGTTGCAAGTGTCAGCGCCTATAAGCCGCCAACACTCGGCCATGAGACAAACGCGGTCGCCCTCGACCGGCATCTGAGTCTAATGCAGGAACTGAGAACATGAAAACATGAACGTGGAACTCTCTAAATAAGATTTAAGTTAATATGTTTATTATCTCAAATCTTATTTAGAGAGTTCTACGTGTCTGACTTGTTAACAATCGATCATTCAATAGCTTATTGCAGAGGTTTCAATATATTGCCGAAAGTATGTTATAGCTTAAGCCGTGTAAAAGCATCAACAGTTTTGTATTGCCCGTGTATCGTCAGGTCTGTTTACTTAGACCCGTGTAATTATGACATAGGTGTGACTTGTAGAGTCTGCTTTATACCAGTCGTACATTATTAAAAGCCAAAATTGCAACAGTGTTCATCAATATTTGTTAAAATTTATCTCCGCCATTAAACCAGAATGTTCGATGTAAATGCAATAAACTTGATTAGACCAGAGACTAAATTGTTTTTATTTTTATTTCATTTTTTATTGTATTCATACTACTGTTTAAAAGTACATTAGAATATTATGATGAGTCGCTAACACTTGCTCTTGAGATAATCACTATACCTACTAGCTCTATCTTAGGTTAGGTTACCTTTTATGACAATTTCGGGGTAGCTACATTGGTCAATTCCATCACTTGGTCGACGCTTTATCGAAATTGTTTTGATAATCCTTAGACACCGTTTTTCTAGAATATAAATGAGTTCTTGACTCACAATATTATTTAAAGATATTGTGTTGGTATTTTAAACTTCTTCATAGCCCGTTCAAATAATCGAAATTCAAACACACGATTTCGAAAGTAAGAAGATAGGTTCCCGGTTGTACAAAATATAAGTAGTTATAATAGGTAATACACTTTTATTTCAGATGAAGAAAAACAGGCTTTACGTTTTGGATTCCATCAAACTTATGACTGCCAAGTTTTCGAAAAAGCTTTCACATGTATAAGAAAATGTCTAGACGAAAAATTCGATGTAGCGTATGCAGACAAAAACTGTGCGTGTACTTGTTATCGCAAAAAAGACAAAGAAAAATATAGACACCTAGCTATGATAGGTAAAGGGCAGACTGCTCCAACTACAAAACTTCCGGCGTGGGCTATGCCCAAAAACGTGGAACCAGATATCCCTTCAGACGACGACAATACAGAAGGAGGCCCTACCACTGTTGGTAATACAGGTGCAGGAGTTGATGTTCAAAATGCCAATGCAACTGTGGTTGATGACGCCACACATGCTCCAGAAGTTGCCGGAGGAGATGCTCCAGCAGAAGGCGTAGCTCATGAGGTAGCTCCCGCTGCGGACGGAGAGACTCCTGCCGCGGGCGAAGAAGCTCCCGCCGAGGGCGAAGAAGCTCCCGCTGAGGGCGAAGCAGCTCCCGCCGAGGGCGAAGAAGCACCCGCCGAAGGCGAAGAGGCTGCAGAAGAAAAATGAAACGTTCAATAATTTTTCATTGAGTAAAAAGAAAACGTAATTAATTATAAAAAAAATTAGGTGCTTACTTACCAATATATCTATTATATATATGTTTTTTAAAAATTATTGCTCATTAATTTATCCGTACACTTAAAAAGGTTTCAAACTAAGGAACACTTGATTTATTATAAATAGCACATCGGATTAATAAAAATAAAAAAAATGACTCATAAAGAAAAACCGAATAGAATACACTGCTCATCCCCGCTGAGCTTGAATGAAGTCTTGAAAATTCATCGAGAGAAAAAGCTATTCCACCTAATCGCTTTTTCTCTTAGCCTATGTGTGAGAAAACGTATTCTTTTCTCTCAAACCACATCTTTATAGTAATAATTAAATATGTAGTAGAAATATCTACTACTTAAATCAGAGTTCGAGTGCGTGTGCTGAATATTTACGAAGATTAACTGAAATAATTATCAATATATTTTACCTAACCCGCATAACGGCCACATTAGGGAAATAACTACCTCCGTCTCATAAAAAATTAATCCCGCCTGATATATGTTACCGTAATGATTTGATAGTAAATACAATCTATATTAGGATTAATCCTTTGCATAAGATGAATAGAAATGTTTAAGTATATTTGTTAGACTTAAATTTCATGGGTCAACCATTGAATTGGGCTGAGCAAGATGTGCATGGGCAGATCATGATCATTATGCTCATGGCTTTTATATTATTTATTACAGGTACTTAGCGCTCTTCTAGACCAGCGACAGTATTCCCGCGATACCTGTCGCCGACCTTTGCCGACAGGCGTCGCGAGCTTACTGTAGCTCGTCTGTAAGAGCCCTTAGGTACAAGATAAAGCAATCATTAACGAATACATTAACTTTAGTTAATGATCAGTGTTATATGCTGGTAAACAATCAGCTGATTGTTATGCTATCCTTAAAAACATGCTTCTGATTAGTTGAAAGTGAGCAATGAGGTCCACTGTTGTCACAAGACGGAACTACATTACGATTTGCCCACATCTCGATTTGGCTAGGTGACTAAGTACTGGACAAATCGACAAATACGTTGGTTCCATCATGCGCATATCGTGATCCCAGCCCAGGCAGATCTCGACTGGCCCAGGTTAACGATCGGTTCACATGTATATTTATCAAATAAATGCCACCTATGAACTGATCCCTCCTGAAGTGGTCGATGGGAAAGACTAAGAAGAGTTAAGAGTCGATAAAAATGCAGAATATCATACCACTAAAGGCTCCGGCACCAATCACTAGACACGTAGATATAGTTGAAATATTTTTTTCAAAACTAAAAACCGACTTCACCCATAAACTATACCACCGATTTTGATAAAATTGACAAGTATACTACCTGAAGTGGTTTTTAGTTTTAAAATTTTATTTTTTAAACTATACCGCCGGAGCCTTTAGTGGTATGATATTCAGCATTTTTATCGACTCAAAACTCTTCTCCCTCTATCCCATCGACCACTTCAGGTGGGATCGGTTCATAGGTGACAAGTATACATTTTCAATCAAATTAAAATAAAGGATTCCGTCGTATTGATGACCTCCTCCTTTTTGGAAGTCGCTAATTAATTATAATTATTAATTTCCAAATTAAAGTACAAATATAGACAAAATTGAAAATTTAGAAAATGATTTATATATATATATATATATATATATATATAAAGCTATCTTGAAAAATTGAAACAAAGTTGTGTCCAGCATTTTTTCCTATAGGGACGGCTGGGACAAACTGTCGAAATTCATATTCGGGTGTCGGGCCGTGATGGAGCGAATGGTGCTCGTACATAAAAGACTACTCCATTCGTTAAATGTGTAAGTGCTATTAGACCTGAAATACAATAATTTTGAATGCGTCTAAATGTGAAGACCTTGACTAAAGGTTCAAGAGCCCTATTTTTTCAACCTATACAAGGATGTAAAGGAGTTAAATTTTGGACAGAGATGGAAGGCATTGATTTTTCCACAGACAAGAGAGCTCTTAAATAATAATACGAAGAAGAGCCATTAAAAGATTCAAAAAGGTTCTGTGCTTATTTACTAATTATTAAAATGTTCTTGTGCCAATGTGTAAGTGTGTTAATGTTTCAGTTCATCCGGTTGGAAGCTACAATGCAACAGATATGCGAATAGTCATATTTTTAATATAAGTATCTCCGCTTTTTTAATCTAAGGTTAAAAATATAAGTTGATACCTGTGGTGGATACATATTTATGTGAGTAGAAATGCAAAAGCTCTATTTGCTATTTTATGAGTTTGCTGTGCATGAAACTACAAAAAGATGTATTTTACTCATTCGCTGTTCATCAATAAAGAACAATAGTAAAACAATTCATTTGTTCATATATAATACATGTGGCAGGGAAACTATGGTTAAGTATGATGAGCGTCGCATAAAAAGTATGGTGAGCGTCGCCCTATACTGCTAGTGTGCAAGAGTCCCGCATGGGTATTCGCAAAACTTTTTTATGCATTACCCGAGAGGCAGTACGAGATTGACGGCTATGACGTATCGCTAACATTTTACCAATACACTATTATCAGAACATATTTTTGCTTTTATGTCAATACATCAATTTCTTTTATAGTTCTTGACGTGTTTTCTTTACAAAATAAATTCAGTGACTGGTATAATTCCATACCATATTTGACTGACCAAGATCCATGCCCATTTTTGGAAAAATAAACTTTAGCAGGTACAAGGACAGGATATTCTATATTAGTAGATAGGTATAGATATGCCTATATGCCTATACCTAGCTACCTATATACCGAAAAACCCAATCCTTATACATACCTAATTATACTTTGCAAACGTACCTACGGTTGCTAAAGTTCCTTTTGTCACTGAGTCATTGATTCACTCACTTAACAATTATCAAAATGTTGGACTTTTTTCAGATCTATAATTTTCTAATTTAGAATTTAGTTAATTAAGCTTTAAAAAACCATTTTGGAAGTTTCTTACTACTTACTGCTGTCACAAAAAATATTCACGTAAGTAATAAAAGTCATAATTTGTCAGGTATATTATTCTCTCATTAGAAAGGAAAACTTATTAAAAAATGTTATGATGAAATGTCTGAATGCAAGTCTATCATTAAAGTGCATTTATTTCAGTGTTTTCTTCGCCAAAGAGTTGACAATTCGTTTTCAGAGACGAAAATATTTGCGTCTCTAAAAATACTTATACAAACAAAAAAATATTTTTATCTGGGATTGAAACTCGTGTCTCCTTTTATAGTTCGGGCTGTTTGTCACAGGGGACTCGACTCATAAATCTTAAGATTGACCCTCTCTTATGGCAGCTGAGATATAAACACGATATGGGTCAGCTGGGGACGGACAACAATAAAACTTCTATTATCAACATTTTTATTGTTATTTTAGATTTGTATGATCAGTAAGTATTTTGTATTAAGGTACCTATCTTTTAATTAGTTTGTTCACCGTCATTCATCTTGCTATGCCGCTATTTCATCTATTTTTCTTCATGTCATATGCCTGTTTTCTCATATATAACCAAGACAAATAAAGAATAGGTACTTATCAAAGAAATGTGTAAACGGACGTTTATTAGATATACCTCCGTGGCGTAATGGTCAACACGCCTAGTCCGTCAAACCGGAGGTTCTGGGTTCGATTCCCAGCCAGGGCAAGTTGGAAAATAGCCTTTTTCACATTGGGTCTTGGGTGCTTATCTATATATGTATTTATTATAAAATATAGTATCGTTGAGTTAGTATCCCATAACACAAGTTTAAACGTACTTTGGGGCTATCTCAATTAGCGTAATGTGTCTCATTATTATTATTATATTATACCTAGTGTGATAAGACTGTGGTATATTTTTCATCCGCATGGACCCGATACTTCGCCGGTTGAATATAGTCACAGAATGTAAAATGATATAACACTAAAATAAGAATATAAAAAAGGTTAATAGGGTTTTATATTAATTTCGCTAAACCCCTACAAGGGACAAAGACAAATTATCAGATAAACCACTTGATCCACAAATCACAGTATGATGAAATGATTTATTTCCAATAAAATGGTTGCGCCCTTTTATCTGACCGACACAATCGAGACGAAAACAAGAGGAAGGCAAACAATAAATCCTCCTACATAAAAATTGCAACAACTTTGTTCATAATGCCGATGGAGGCATCATCAAAACTTACTCGCATCGCACCCTCGCGCCGTTCGTGCAGAGATTACCAATAAATCCAATACGGGATAATTGGCCGGCTTAATTCTGTTCTATCTTTCTACTTAGTTCAGTCGTCAGAATGTGCTAGCTCAGGCCCCCTGGGAGCGTCCAGTTAGAAGCGCAAACACCGCTCACTTGCCATACGAAATTCACACCTCACTCATATAGCTATAAAATCTCATTTCTTTTGATATGACGTAAAAAAACGAAATCAGAGCTAAATGAAGGAAGTAGTACGGTTAATGAGGTATTTTCAGATTTATGAGTTCGGACATAATTTGCTGAATAAGTTATAATTTTTGTATGAGTTACTATCGTTTTGAGTGACAGGCATACGGCGGACAACATGGCATCTCCCGTCGCCGACCCGTCTAACTAATGGATGGAAATTATGGAGTCAAGGGGTGGCAGCGATTTGATATTCGCATCAGCCGTCGGCCCTGGGGACTCTGACGCAAGATTCAATACCAATACCGTTTTTATAAGTATGTTCAGATATGGAATATGCTCTTGGATATCAATCACTTTAAGGATAGCAGTTTATTATATAGATAAGTGTTCGTATTTAGTGTGCAAGTATAAATTTGCAGGATTTGCAGTTTAAAATGAAAAAATATCCACGTAGGTATCTTCGTACATTCAATTAAATACTATTACAAATTTGTACTATGTACTTAGGTACTATATTTGATATCTAATAGGTATTTATTAATTTTATATTAATTTTATTTTGACAGTATAGGCATTAGCTTGAGTTCAGTGTCCTTCTTAAACCTATTAATAGATAGGTACATGAGATTTAAATAACTTTCACCATTTTTTATATTTACTATAATATAAAAATATAAGAGTATGCACGGACACAATATCAAACGTAAAATAGAAATACCGAGTCGAATAGCTACTAAAGCATTACCCTCAGACGAGTTAGAATTAAAACGTCAGTCAAAGCGGAAAAAATCACGTTCCGAAAAATTAGCCAGCAAATTCCAACAAATAATTAATCTGGAATAATCATACAAAACGATGCGAGCGGGATGCCCTGGCATTATTACCATTCATTTCAAATCAGCCGTGCGGAGGGTCGGGAGGACGCCTCGCCGACCTGAATAAGCATACATTTTCCAATCAGGGCACGTATCATTAAACTCGCTATTAAATTCGACTTCTTCCCTCCGAATTATTATCCTGCCAAAAGAACTCGGCAACGTGTAAGTAAATACTGTCTATCATTTCCGCAGTATCTTCCAAATGTGGGAATAAATTATATCGCGGGAAATGTACTTTATGTATACTTACAACTTACTTGGAGCCGCAAAAATAAATTAATTCTTTGTGAAATTGAATTATTTTTTTTATTAAAGGCAATAGCATTTCCCATTGTAAGTCACGCAGACGCCTTCAAATAAATAGATAGGTACCTTAAAAATTCTTCGTTATTAACGTAACATATTAATTATCCATAGAAATATAGTGTAAAATATATTTGTAATATTAACTATAGTCCATTTGTTTAGGTACTTCAAAGAATGTAAACAATCTATACATATGTCTTTTTATTAAATATACATCAATACATTAGCAGTTTACAAATTATTTATTTTATAAATTTAAAATTACATATTTTTTTTTGTAATTTGCAAAAGTATTGATTTATAAAGTCTACATTTCAATAAAAAGACATGTCAAGATTGTTTACATTCTTATAAATACCTAAGCAAATGGACTATAGTTTTCGTCACAAAGCCTAAATTCACTAAAACTAGTGATTTCAGCCTTTGTCAGAGACAGCCATGAACAAAAGTTAATCTGTTTGAGTGTAATGGTTATTGCAAATACGCGTCCGGAAATTCGTGTGGTAAGTATTCAAAATGCTTAAAAGGAAACACGAATGGCTCGCTTGGAGCGAATACTTTTCATAAACACCGTCATAACATTCATGCTTAAGACGAAGTGGTAGCTAAAGTGGCGCCCTCATTTGAAATAAATTGTTTAAAACTAAATATGGCGATAATTAAAAATTTGATTTGTATAAATGTCTAGAAAGGCCTTTAAACTATTTTATGAATAACCTTTGAAAGTAATATTGGTAGTCTGTCTTGTTTTAAAACTGTTTATCGCCAAAAGTGGCCACTTTTGGCGATAAACAGTTTTAAAACTAGACGGACTATTAGTAATAATTTCAAAGGTTATTCATAAAATAGTTTAAAGGTCTTTCTAGACATTTATACAAATCAAATTTTTAATTATCGCCATATTTAGTTTTAAACAATTTATTTCAAATGAGGGCGCCACTTTAGCTACCACTTCGTCTTAAGACCTTTTAGTGTAATTACAGCCTCACCGGGGTGAATTAGAGTATTAAAATGTTATGAAAGAAGTCTTGCTTGTTTCTTATTTCTGCCATTTGGTTTGCTTGCACGTTCAAAGGATAACTTGGAAAAGCTGTAAGTAATTTACTGTTTCGTTTTCTTTAAATAAGTAGATGAGATATACATCCTTGTTATTATTTCAGGCAAAGAAATTAGGAGAGTAATGCCTTCAAAAGAATTGGTAGATTTGATATAGTTATGTTATTTAAATAACTGAACAACTCGCAGGTAGATGTTCATTTGAACTAAAGCCAACTAAATAGTTGGGCAGGGGTCAAATGTTCCAGAACATTTAAATCAAGACCTTTAATCCCGGCACACATTATAACGAGCATCTATTTAAAGCAATCGGTGAGAACCAATCTTGAAGACCATTACCATTTTTAAATAGACTAACTTATGTATACCACATGGTAAATTAAAATATATATATATATTTCGAGCCAGGTAAGACCTATCATATGATATGACGCACGACTTCGGTAGGTGGGATGCGCTATTGCGATGCGATGTGATGCGATGTACCTGATACCTCTTCACCCGATCTTCCCCACTTATCAAATTAACTGACTGAGATGTCACCAGCTGTGGTTTATTTTACATATTTTAATCCAGCATGATCATATCTCAACATTCGACGACTTCGGTGAGTCGTATAATACAGTCGTATCGACTAAACGCTTAAGTGCTCCGCACAACTTTTACTCGAGTCTTCAGACAATTTAGACTTATAATTTTTAACATTTATGTCCCAAATACGATTAAAAATACTACAAGGAAGCCAATTTTGGATGCTCTATGACATATTTGAAAAAAAAAATTCTGCGTCAATGGCTACGCACGCAGTCATATAAATGTAGCACGCTGCACGCGCCATCCGAATACCTGACACCTGACACTTCGTTACCCGACCTCCCCCACTTATTAAATTAATAACTCCAAGCGTCGTCATTATCCGTCTAATTGGAGGGGTGATGAGCTCTTTTAACACATTAGGTAAGCGTTTAACGTGAGTTTTATTAACTGTATAATTAATATTTCGTGCGAGCTCGTCAAACATGGTTTCTGAGGGTGTCATAATATCGATTCAAGATGTAGCTTACTTGTAGTTGTAAAACTATTGGCCAATGAAATCTTGTTACGTAGAAATTGTTTTATTCTTCTGTACGTGTTTTCAGGTTAAAACTTTGAGAACAGCGATTGTTGTGAAAAGAGGGACTTATATTATTTATCAGATTTTGTGTTTCAAGTTCTTAACTACCCTGAGTATATCTAACTATACAGATATGCTAAAATAGTATTAAATTATGTAATATAAATGCACCTCATCGAATTTATTATAATATAAGCAAAAAAAAAGCGCACCTATCAGCCAAGGTGGGTTATTAATTAATTCTTTAAAAATTCAAGTCTACCGTTGCCGAGTACCTACATCGGTGTCAGAGTATAATTAGCGTTTAACGGTAATATCGCCTGTTTACAAACATATCATTTCGCTGGCAGCGCTTCAGGCTAAATTTTACTTAGAAATTTAAGAGATATAATTAAGAATTTTGCAGAGCGCAATAATTTGGGGATCTCTAATGAATGATATCAGGTTCCGTGTAATTAACGCCAGCGGCGCATCTTTATTTTTGTTAACATTTTTTTTTTGTATTGGAAAGGTATAAAATTATAAAATCAAACGATGTCATAAGTAGGTAGATACTATTAAGCAAAAATGACTCTAGAAACACTTTAAGCATTCTATTAATACACGCTGAATGTAGTCGTACACCAAACTACGCACATGTGTATGCCTACAAGTAACGGCTGAGCGGAGAGAACCGACGTATTACAATCTTTAGACTGATCCACAGATATAAGAGCATTTATTCCCTCGATAGTTTAAATTAGAAACCTGCGTGTCTTATTTTCTTCCAAACCAGCATGCGAGACATATGTTATGATTTTTTGGTGCAAAAAAATTGTAATTTCTA
Source organism: Acrobasis suavella (assembly GCA_943193695.1). Classification (NCBI taxonomy): domain Eukaryota; kingdom Metazoa; phylum Arthropoda; class Insecta; order Lepidoptera; family Pyralidae; genus Acrobasis; species Acrobasis suavella. The sequence goes on from OW971929.1 coordinate 15,839,500, forward strand.
ATAACCGCTTCTAGTAGAACATAAAACGTTATTACTCTTTCCGACTACAACACGTCATACACACAGGCGTGTTTAAATGTAGCGTTCTCTATAAACATGATATAGTGTAAGTAAATGTTAGGCCTTTGCGACGGGTGTTCGTTTCGCCGGCAGCCACTGAGCCGTCGAGCAGCGCCGGCCCTAGTCCTTCATCACGATGAGCAAGATTGTCTTTTGCCGCCCTCTTTGCTGATTTTTACTTAAATGCCAAAATGTTCGTGTATTTTACAAAGTGTTATAAGTACCTACACTAAACAGTGAGCATTATTAGTCCATGATATTAAAATACTACTTGTACGATAGGTAAATTAAAGTATAAGCTGATCGTTTTTAATCAAAGTTTTTTTTTTGTATTTAGAAAATTCTATTCTGTACTTGTTGTAATACTTTGTTATTAACATCACATAAAATTTAATCGCATTTATTCATATTTTTTTTTCAAATACGTCTTTAGATTTTTGTGTTTTATTTGTCACTAGCTGCGCCCCGCGGTGTATATAAAAAGTAGTCTATATGTTAATTCAGGGTGTCAGATTCCTGGATGCAAAATTTTATCAAAATTGGTCCAGCCGTTTGCGCGTGAAGAAGTAACAAACATACTCACACATATTACTCACAAACATTCGCCTTTATAATATCAGAGTGATTTTAGCGCCCCCCATCACTTTGATCCTAGAGCAGCCGCTGCACTCGCTCTGCCTAGTGCCGGCGCCGCCGTCGAGGCCCTACAATCGCGAGCGTGATACAAATATGTATACACATAATTTTAATGCCGGGGGTGAAGCATTAAAAGTCAGGGATCAAATGCCTTTAATACTGCATGAAACCGTGGAGTTCCTTTGTTTACTCGCTTCTATTATGTTACAATTTTATCGGCATTTAGGTATTTTTAATTACATTTTTATAGGTGTAAAGAATATTTTTGGATAGGTACTCGTACTTATGAGAGATTTGTTGATTGATTGACGACCAGATTATTCGACGACGTCTGAGGCGTAATGGTCTACACGCTAGTCTGCCAATCCGGAGGTTCTGGGTTCGATTCCCAACCAGGGCAAGTTGAAAAATGGCCTTTATCAAATTGTTCTGGGTCTTGGGTGGAAGAAAAATATATATACTTGTATCTGTCATAAAAAACAGATATGTTACTCACTTTATGTATGTATGTATAGTATAGATATTCTGTTTAAATGAATGTGTATTTGCATTGAATCGTTTCGCTATTATCTATCATCAAATATTCAGTTGAATCCTCACATATTACGCATCCGTCAATAGGGTTTGAGCCGTCACCCTTTTAATTTAGAGTTGGACGAGGGGTCATTAAACAATAAAGTGTTGATTAAAAGCCCCCATGCGCGGGCGGCGGGCGCGGACGATGCGAATAGCTGATGTCAGACCCCTACACCTTACTTAACTCATTCCGCATTTATCGTCATCTTCATTCGAGCGTATTTCCGGTTGCAGCCCGAGGTCCGCTACCTAACCAAGGTGCTTGGAGGAGGTTACTGGTTTTTTGATTACTGTCGTCTGACCTCCGGGTAGACCAGAATCAATCCTTAGATAGGTTTCGTTTTTCATTGGTGTTCTTTAAATATGTATTGTTGTAAGTAGTTATCTAATAATTACAAAATAGCGCAAATTATTTATTATTAAAGAAGCAAGTTCATGTTTCATTGCTTGCCTACCCACATACCCATGTACAGTCCTCCCAAAAAACCTCCCAAAATTTTTCTCTTAAACTAAAAATAATATTAACATGAAAATTTTTCATGTGAATATTATTTTTTGTTTAAGGGAAAATTCAAGATATAGGTAGAGGGCGAGGTCAGGTATCTCGTTGGCTGACTGTGCCACGTATAAAGAACCGGTCAAGTGTATGTCGAGCCACGCGCAGTGTAGGGTTCCGTTGTTGCGAATGCCACTTTGAGTTCACGCCAGTAAAAATGTCTAAAAACTAATTTTCTATTGAATTTGTATGAACTTTTCCTATTCTGAGTACATTTTATAAATTGGTCGCTTCTAACTTTTTAATTTGAAAACCCTCCTTAACTCTGATAGTTTTTCTTCAAACTTCGATATAATATACTACTGCTGTGATTTTTTTCACATGTCCATATATAACCGTTTAATACATAGAGGGGGAGGGGGACACACTTGACTCTAATAAAAATTTGCTAAATAAAACCAAAGAATTCAGAAACGGGCCCCTAAATCGAAAAATGATGTTCACAAACTCATATTTTTTTTGATAGATCTGTTAAGTGACTCTTACTTTACTTGTATGGGAGCTACCCTAAAAAATTTTTTTTTAAATTTTATTTTACCACTTTTTTTGCATGATCAATATACATACCTATATCAATTCCAGCTTTCTAGTACTTATAGTCTCTGAGTAAAACCGCGGACGGACAGACCGACAGACAGACACACATGGAGAAACTATAAGGGTTCCTTGTTTACTACGGAATCCTAAAATAACATATGTAATCAGTATATAAACTATATACAGTATAAGACTTTGGAAACATTTGGCACAAAGGATGGTACCCATGTGGTATGGTGCATGCTACATTTTTTTTTTATTACACAAAGACTTTAGAACAAACATTTGACACAAAGGATGAAGTACCCAAGTGAAGTGGGTGCGTGGTCTGGCTTTGCGAATAACTGCACTTCCTGCGTGCAGTCATTATTTTATCACAATGATTGGCACCACCGAGTGTCGAGGAGTTCGAGTGCCGGCGATGTTGTTGATGGATCTGCCATCGGTGCCAAGGTCGATCCTCGTTGTGTCTAGTTTAGCCAGATACATAGTTAGTTTGCTAAAATTAAGTAATACTTCCATTCTGGTCTGCGAGAAAATAAAGATTCAAATGTTTATTCAGTAATTAGACCTTTACAGGCACTTTTACACGTCAATAGGAATAATTTACGTAACGCGTAAAGTACATTAAAATTTAATTTATTTTTAAAGAAATGCTACTAATACCAGCGCTTTGTAACGACCACTGCTAGAAGAAATACCAAAAGAAAATCATTTTCACAGTATCGGTGGCCTACTCGCCAAAAGAGCTTCGTTATATTAGGTTGGGGAAAAAGCCTTTTCGCTTATAGTATGTATGAACTTGTAATAAAACCACTTTGGCTATACTATTTGTACCTGGCTAGTTTTGGTATCATTTAAAAGTTTAAATTTTAAAGAAGATAATTCCAAATTCAAATTAGGAAAATGCGTGATTTTCATTTGTTTTTTTTACCGTCAAGATGAGTGAATCTAATGAAGAAATAAGATACATAAATTTTACTACCAAAAAGGTAAAAACGCAACACAAGCCGCGAAAAAAATTTGCGGTGGTTATGGACCTAGTGCAGTGTCTGTGAGAGTAGCACAAAGGTTTAAGCGTTTTCAATTCGGAAATTTTGATGTCAAAGATGCACGTCGCTCTGGTCGCCCTATTACGGATAAAATGGATGCTATTTTTGAAAAAGTGGAGCAAGATCGGCATATCAGTAGTTACGACGTAGCTAAAGAACTGGGAATTGACCACAAAACAGTTTTGGCGCATTTGAAAAAAAATGGGTACACAAAAAAGCTCGATATTTGGGTACCTCACGAGCTCTCTGAAAGAAACCTAATAAACCGTGTACTCATTTGTGATTCTTTATTACGACGTAATGAGACCGAACCATTTTTAAAGAAATTGTAACTGGTGATGAAAAGTGGATCACGTACGACAAGAACGTGCGAAAAAGGTCATGGTCAAAGGCAGGTCAGGCTTTACAGACTGTAGCGAAACCCGGGTTAACTCGCAACAAGGTGATGCTGTGTGTGTGGTGGGATTGGAAGGGCATTATTCATTATGAGCTGTTACCACCAGGCAGGACCATCGATTCAGAACTCTACTGCGAACAACTGATAAGATTAAAGCAAGAAGTTGAGAGAAAGTGGCCGGAATTAATCAACAGAAGGGGTGTGGTTTTTCATCATGATAACGCTAGACCTCACACATCTTTAACCACTCAGCAAAAATTAAGAGAGTTTGGCTGGGAGGTGTTAATGCATCCGCCGTATAGTCCTGACCTGGCACCTTCAGATTTCCACCTGTTTCGGTCTCTTCAGAATTCTTTAGGCAGTGTCAGGTTAACATCACGAGTGGATTGCCAAAACTACTTGACGCAGTTTTTTGATCAGAAGCCCCAAAATTTCTATAGCAATGGAATCATGTCCCTACCTATAAGATGGCAAAAAGTTATTGAATAAAATGGTACCTACATACTTTAGTTAAATGTAAATAAACTATATCAAAAAATGTTTTGAATTTTTATATAAAATGCGAAAAGACTTTGTCCCCAACCTATTATTAATATTAATATTCGTCATAGTGTTGACACATTATAACATGTGATGCTTGCGAACAAGTAAACAAACATACTAATAAATACTAATAAGTCAAAAAAGCGAAGCCGAACTGACCAGTCCCTCCCGACAGCACCCGTTCACGAGTTCACGAACGGATCAGTCATCGTAAAACTCAACCATATTAGAGGGAATCCAACGGCCCGACCAGCGACGCCATCACCAGATTGAACACTTTGGTGAGCATGAAAAACCCGATCTCGCCTTGTCAAGAGGAAATAATAGTTATATAATAATGGTCACCTATTAATCGCAGAGCATTTACATGTTTTTACAGTAAGCCTGTTATGGTAACAGAAAATACAGCTATCATATGTTTCATGTGTGAAGTGTAATGGAAAATTTTCAGGAAGTGTCCACGCGTTTTTATCTCTTAAATAATCATTAATAGTATAGTACGCATTATTCAATAAAACTTTTTTAACATGTATTTTAACTTCTCACAGCATATGCTGCCGAATTAAGCTTTTTGGCAGTGGCCTCAATAAGTTTATCCCATTTTAAGTTGAAGTCCACAGTTATGCCTAAAAACTTGGTGTTGGGTACCCATTCTAGAATTTGACCATTAACACTCAAAGGTATGTGAGTATTGGGATTTTTTCAAGAGTGAAAAATTAACGCACTTCGTCTTCTATGTGTTTAAGGCCAGATTATTAGTCGTAAAACACCTGAGTACTTGTGACATAGTATTGCCGTAGTAGTGTTCCGTACACTATAAAACCAAATATTTGGAAATGGATCTATAAATCGAAAAATGGTGTTCACAATCTCACAATATTTTTGAGAGACCTATTCAATAATAAAACAAACGATGGGTTAGTCGAGAAAAAAATTGGCAAACCACTTTATGGGAACTATTTTTTTTCAAGTTTTTAATATACCACTTTTTCGGCATGATTAATATACATATATCTTTGCCAAATTACAGCTTTCTAGTACTTATTGACTATCTAACTAGAAGCGGCGAACCGCGAACAAACAGACAGCCAGACAGACTTGGCGAAAATTTATAGGTTCCTTGATTACTACAGAACTCTAAAAACATAGCATGCATGCATAATACTCTCAAAGGTTATTCATAAAATAATTTAAAGGTCTTCCTAATGTATAATATTTTGTAAATTAAATGGAGATCCCGATCACAAATAAGTTAATGTGATAACATGGTACAGAAATAAAGAAATTTGATTGAATTGATTGATAAAAAAAACTGTTTACCGCTTTTATGATTAAATAATTTATATCAAATGAGGGCGCCACTTATGCCCTGGCTTCACCACAATAAAATACCTATAGATGCAGCTACATTATCTACACCTTTCCAACAAAACGAAACGAGACTCGGCGAAAATTACTCTGTATTGAGATATGGGGAGTAAGGCACCGGGCGCTCATTACGATGGGATTTCAGTTTCATTCCTCCAGCCATTATCCTCACTACATTGTTTTATTCAGACTACTTTAGGACAAGACAAGCGGTTGCAACGCCTAGCCAGTTGACGTGTTATTCCTTATTATGTGAAATGTATACGGAATGCAGAGATAATCTGGAAAACCATTTATGGAAATTGTATACGAATGGTTAAAAAGAGGAGCGTGCTGTTAACAGATTTTAAATCATTGCCGTCACTTGCCGCCATTGTAACGTCAAGTAGTTCAAAAGCGGTCGGTCCAGTCGAACAAAATGATCTGCGTCGGACCGGAGCGCGTTTCCACACCTCGCGGATCAATAGATCTCATTCAAATAATAATAAGGAGTTATAGATCAACGGCGTGAGTGACGTTGGGCATGGTTCGCCACTACAACCCGTGTGCGTGGTATGGAAATGGATATTTATTTCTCGTCTCGCGCGCTGCCGGCGGATCCAAGAGGTGATCGCTGCAGATGATAAGCCCCCGATTTATATATTTCACCCGATGATCGGTAGCTGCTACTATACAACTGCCAGATTGAGCGTGGCTGGCAATACAGGCTGCTGCACATTTTGCTAGATGGCTATTTAAAAATGATCGAATATGTTTTAGGGTATTACAAATACTTGAACTATATTTTCAGCCTATAAGCAGTAAAAGATTTTCATTTATTCATTGTACTTTCCGTTATTTTATTTTATTTTATTGATGATCGTTATTTTTTTTTCAGATACAATTAATATGACAGTTCAAAACATTTTAATGCTATCACAATAGTGCTAGCAATACTCACATTAAGTGTATAAATTAATTAAGTATTAAGTAATAAAATTCAAGATATGTGAGAACCAGGGAGCTATAAATTTATTTTTACTACGCATATTTTATAGGCTTGAAAGTAATTAATTAAAGCCATTGTAAAGCGACAGATATAACCAGCCTGTAGATGCACATATATAAATATTATATTGCATGCAAAATCTATGCCCGCCATAAAATTGAATCGCGTTCGTCGCATAAGGCCGACGCGACCCAAAAGAAATGCTATAGCTTGTCAAACTATAAAAGGGAAATCGGCTATGTTATTAACATATTACAGGAATGTTTCTGTTGACGATAGCTCACGCGCTATAGTGGACTGTATTACTTGAGTTCAAATTAAACAAAGAGTTCGTAGTACTAGATATTTATTACACACTGTTCGCTATGCCGATCTGGCTGAATACAAATTAACCTAATCACTATTTCACAATGGTTCTTTTCTTCTGGAGGCTCCTTGTAGTTCCGTTCGTTGATCTGTTCGTTGGCACACCGCAGATAACACTACACAATAACATTTTACTAACTAAACTTACAGCTATATATACAAAATCCTAACACTAATCGTAGTACACGGCTCGCGCTGGCCATGTACCAATAGGGACGCGCGAATATCCTCTGTCTCGTTCTACGCGTCCCGTTCTCTCCGGCCTCCCCTCCACTTCTGCCGCCAGTTGCTCACGGCGACCGGTCGGGTGCGCTGGCGCTGCTGCTGTTGTCCGCAACATCCTCCTCCCGGCTGCATTCGTCGCTCGACGCAGCCTCCGCAATTGGGAGGACAACCAGCTTCCTTGTCGGCCTAATGAATGTGCCCCCGACGGTTTTGACTTCGGCGCTCCGAACGTCGCCATCGGGGCCAGTGTGTACCCGTCGCACGATGCCGCGAGGCCAGATGTTCCGGGGCATCGCTGGGTCGACCACCAAGACAAGGTCGCCTTCTTTGATAGGCCGGCAACGGTCTTGGGCTCCTTGCCGCGGCACTAGAGTGGGGAGATACTCGCGGATCCACCTCTTCCAAAATTGATCCGCTAATCTTTGCGCAGCCCGCCAGGTTTTCCGGTCTGCCGTGTCACAGAGGCCTGTCGGTGGTAGGCCTGAGGACGACCCGATCAGGAAGTGGTTTGGGGTCAGCGCCTCAGGATCGGCCGGGTCCGTCGAAACGTGGCTCAGGGGTCGTCCGTTGACTGCATGCTCCGCCTCCAGTAGCAGAGTGTGCAGCGTCTCTTCCTTCGGCGTCTGTTCTTTCAGCGTGGCGTGCAGCGCAGTCTTGATGGAGCGCACCAAACGCTCCCATGCACCCCCTTGGTTGGGTGCTCCCGGCGGGATGAAGCGCCAGTCCACTCGTTGGACTTGCGCGTAGCTGCGTAGAGCCGGGGCCCACTCCGTGTAGGCGGAACGCAGCTCTGTGTCTGCACCACGGAAGTTGGTCCCGTTGTCGCTCCAGATCTGCCGCGGCCATCCTCGGCGGGCTGCCATGCGCCGGAGGGCCATGATAGCGGAGTCGACGTTCAGACTCCCGACGATTTCTATGTGGACCGCCCGTGTGGTGAGGCACGTGAAGAGTGCGCCCCACCTCTTCTCACGCCGGCGGCCGATGGTGACCATCATTGGCCCGAAGTAGTCGACCCCGCAGTTCGTAAAGGGTCGGCAATATGGGTCCAATCGGGCCGGTGGCAGATCTCCCAGCGGCGGTATGCGAGGTCTGGAGCGTCGCACTTTGCATAGGGCGCAGTCGCGGGCGATGAAGCGCACGGTGGGTCGTGCGCGCAGGATCCAGTAGCGCTGCCGCAGGTCGTTCAACACGCGCTCGTTCGTGGCGTGTCCCGCGGCGGCGTGTTGTCTCAGCACGATCAGCCGAGTGAGGGGGTGGCGGCCGTCTAGGATGAGCGGTCGCTTCATGTTGGTGGGGACGCGGGCAGCGTCGATTCGGCCGCGCACGCGTAGAAGCCCATCTTCGATCATGGGGTCCAGCTTGGCGAGGCGGCTAGATGCCGGCAGTGGTTGGCCGGCCTGTAGTTTCTTGATTTCCTCGCTGAAGCTGTCCCTTTGGGCCTTGGCTACCCACATTCGTTCAGCTCGTTCAAGATGGTGAACTTCGAGTCGGGTCGTCTTCTTTCTGCACTTGTCCACGAAGGCGATGACTGTTGCGGTAGCTCGTATGAGCCGCTCATGTGAGGAGAAGCGGCTTATATCGGGCAGGACGCCAGGCTCGTCGCACTCGTCGGCGTGGAGTGCGACCGGCGTCTCTTCTTCTTTTTGGTCCCTCCGTTCTTGGGGCCAGGCGTCTTGAGGCTCGTGGAGAAAGGCAGGCCCGGTGAACCATCTGTCATGGCGGCTTGGTGTAATGTTGGCCGCCCGTGTGGCGTCGTCGGCCACGTTGTCTGCCGTAGGCACCCATCTCCATTGGGCGACGTCCGTTTTCTCGGCGATCTCGCCCAGCCGATGTGCCACGTACGGAGAGTAGCGCCGAGCGTCCGTGCGGATCCACTGGAGGACGGTACGAGAGTCGCTCCAGTAGACCACCTGCTCAGCTTCCCAGCGGTGCTCCGTCTTGATGAGTTCGGCTAGTCGCACGCCGATCACCGCTGCCTGGAGCTCCAGCCTCGGTATGGATTGAGGCCGAAGAGGGGCCACCTTGGCCTTGGCGGCGGCCAGGACGATGGTTGTTCTGCCACTGGGGTCCTCCAGGCGCCAGTATGCCGCCGCGGCGTACGCCTGCTCACTGGCGTCGACAAAGATGTGTAGTTGTCGCCGGACTTGATCCTTCTCGTTGTAGCGGCGAGGCAGGCGTAGGCGGGACACGTCGTTCAGTGACCCCAGCCATTCGTCGAAGCGGGCGGCGTATTCTGGTGGCAGCGCGTCGTCCCATGGCAGCTGGATGCACCACAGGTCTTGCAGGAGGATCTTCACTGCCACGGTTTGGCAACTTAGCAGGCCCAGTGGGTCGAAGATCGACATCACAGCTGCTAGGGCCTCTCGTTTGGTCGGTGCCCGGTGACGTGCTCGCACTGCCTCGGGGACGCGAGCCAGGGTGGTGTTGAACCCGATCTCGTCGCTCACGGCATCCCACAGCATCCCGAGCGTCTTGTGATGGTGGTCTTGGGAGCCCAGGGTGGTGTGCTCTCGCGCTCGCAGGTTCTCCGGGATGGTGCTCAGCAGACGCGGGCAGTTGGAATTCCAGCCTCGCAGGCTAAAGCCGGCTGTGCTGTGCACCTCGATGACCTCCTGTGTCGCTCGCTTGGCCTCGTCGGTGGACGCGAAGCTATGTACAAGGTCGTCCATGTAGTGGCTGCCGGTGATGACCTCCAGCGCTCTTGGGTGTGTCTCGGCGTAGTCTTGTGCGTTCGCGTCACGCACGCTGTGGGCCAAGAATGGTGAGCAAGCTGCGCCAAAAATCATAGAAGTCATCTTGAACTGTTCTGGGGGCTTGCTACGGTCGTTGCCTCGCCACAGGAACTTCTGTGCACCTTGGTCCTCCTTCTTTATTTTGATTTGGAGAAACATCTCCGCAATGTCCGCTGTTACTGCCACTCGTTGCTCGCGAAAGCGAAACAGGATCCCTGGCAGTGATTGCAGCAGATCCGGGCCCATCAACAAGTGATCATTGAGGCTGACCCCTTGCGATTTGTGGGCAGCGTCGAAAACCAGGCGGACTTTGCCCGGCTTGTTCGGGTTCCTCACGGCGAAGTGGGGGAGGAACCATTCGCGGCCGTTCGGCCGTTCGCTGCCGTCGCATCTCTTTGCGTAGCCCTTGTCCAGCAGGTTCTGGATCTGCTGTGTGTACTCCCTCTGGAACTGCGGATCCCGATCCATCTTCCGCTCGATGCCTCGCAGTCGTGTCATTGCGTCGGCGTAGTTCGGTGGCAGCGCGACGTTGTCGGTGCGCCATGGGAGCCCCACCTCGAAGCGGTTGTTGACGCGGCGAGCAGACTTCTTGAACATCTCAATGGCTCGCTGGTCCTCCGGTCTCACTTTTGTGGCTAGTGAGATGCCAAGCGCGTCGATCGCGTAGTGTTGTTTTACTAGCTCGTGGAGTCGCTCGTCGCTGTCGCTTGGCGTTGGTGTGGCACGGTCGTGTTCTGCTGCCCTAATGTGCAGCACCGTGTCTTCGTCACGTCGATGCAGGAGGCGGGGCACGGTCCCGTAAATGACCCAGCCCAGGTCCGTGCGTGATGCAGCCGGCTCGTTGTTCTTGCCGGCCCGTAGCTCGTGCGATGTCATTAGGTGCCAGTGATCAGCACCGATAAGAAGCAGTGGCTTGGTGTTCTCTGCACAGGCCGTCTCGAGGCCTCGCAGGTGTGCGTACCGCCGCGTGACGTCGCGGGGTACGCTTTGCCGGCGCAGCTCTAGCTTGTTGACGGTGCGGGCTGACAGCTTGTGGTAGGCTCGTTCGTGCAGCCCGCGGATCGAGATCTGGACCCGCTGGCTGTCCTCTCGCTGTCTTGATGAGTTGACCCCCCGAAGTGTCAGGGGGGCCGGGCTTCCCACGGCGCCGATCGCGTCCGCCAGCTTCTTATCGACCAGAGTGACGGTCGATCCTTCGTCCAGCAGGGCGTGCGTTATGATTTCGCCCGCAGGACCGTTGACCACGACGCTGCAGACTTTCAGCAGCACCGTGCGATCGTCGTTGGCAATCGACATGACTGCCTCAGCCTCTCCTCCCGTGCTGGCTGGTCGTTCAGGGGCGGCCTCTCGTTCAGGCCGGGCTTCCTCGGCGTGCAGCAGTGGGTGGTGTGAGCGGGTGCAGCCTTTGACCCAGCATCGCGGCGCGCTGCATGTGGCGCGTCGGTGTCGTTGCGCGATGCACCGGAAACACACCTTCGCGTTCTTCGCCCACGTCCATCGCTCGTGGACAGGCATGTCACGCAGCTTGCGACATGCGGCCACGGTGTGTTGGTCGCCACAGCACGCACACTGCTCTGGCTTCTTCTTCGCCTCCGTTGCGGTGTAAACGTGCGTCCTCTGGTTTGGCCGCTCGTTCCGTCGCCCAGGCTTGGCGACGGGGTTTCTTGTCTTGGTTGTCGCCGAAGTCCCTGCCTTGGTGATGCTGCTCGATGTGAAGGCGTGTCGGAGAGCTCGGTCCGCTTCTTGCGTCAGGAAGTGTGACAGCGTGATTATCGACGGTTCACTCGCGCTGCAGTTGACCTCGGCGTAGTCGCACCAACGTGACTGCAAGTGCGGACTCAGCTTCTCCAAGACTTCCTGCGTCAGCATGGGGTTATATAGATAGCCCCGCTGGTCGAGGCTCTCCAACACGTTGACTATGTTCTGCAACCTCACAGCTAGTTGGTTGAGGTCGCTGGCGGTGTTGCCCGGTCGGGGCAGGCGGCGTAGGTCGTCCAGTGTCTTGCGCACGATGACCTCTGGTTGTCCGAAGCTTCGTTGCAGCGTCGTCATGACGATCTCTGGGTCGGTTGCTGAGTGTAGCAGGGCGGCGACAGCTTCCCGCGCTTCCCCGCGCAGGCAATTGCGTAGGCGCGCCATGTTTTCGGCGCGCGAGAACTTGTAAATGGTCGCCGAGTCCCGCCACGCTGCTTTGAAGGGCAACCATTCGGTGGCCGCGCCGGAGAAGCTAGGCAGGTCTGTAGCTTGCCTCGGCAGCGGCCGGGTCCTCGCCATCTTCTCCAGGGCCTGGGCGAGTTGCTCGATGCCGCGGCTGCGGCTCCGGGCCGGCGTCGGTGTGCGCCGCGTCTCGTTCGGCGACTGCGAGTAGCGCCGGCGGCGCTGTGTCGGCGTCGGCGAGCGCTCTAATCGCGCTCGGCTGGCGTCCTCTTCGCGTTGGACGTAGTGAAGAGGCGGTGGCGTTGATGCGTGGCCCGTTCGGGGCCGCCGGTCGGGGCTGCGCTCGTCGTCCTCTCCGCGTCGCTCGTAGCGGGAAAGGATAGGCGATGCATGGCCCGTTCGGGGCCGCCGGTCCGGGCTGCACTCGTCGTCCCATCCGCGTTGCTCGTAGAGGAGAGGCGGTGGCGGTGATGTGTGGCCCGCTCTGGGCCGCCGCCGTGGGCTGTGATCCTCCCCGCGTCGCTCGTAGCGGGAAGGCACCGGTGGTTTGAAGCGAAGAGGTGGCGCTAGGTGAGAGCGGCCTTCTACGATGGGTCGCCGCTCCATACTGCGATTCTCCCCGCGTTGCTCGTAGCGGGAAGGGACAGGCGATACGTGGCCCGTTCGGGGCCGTCGGTCCGGGCTGCAGTAGTCGTCCTCTCCGCGTCGCTCGTGGCGAAGAGGTGGCGCTGGTTGAGAGCGGCCCGCAGTTGTGGGTTGCCGCTCAGGACTGCGGCTCACGCTGCCCGTGACCGGCGCGTCGACACGCCGCTCGTAACTGCATGGCGTCGGTGATGTGTGGCCCGCTCTGGGCCGCCGGTCGGGGCTGCACTCGTCGTCCTCTCCGCGTCGCTCGTAGCGGAGAGGCGGTGGCGGCGATGTGTGGCCCGCTCGGGGCCGCTGGTCTAGGCTGCAAACGTCGTCCTCTTCGCGTCGCTCGTAGCGAAGAGGTGCTCTGGACCGCCGTTCTAGACTGCGATTCTCCCCGCATCGTTCGTAGCGGGAAGGGACCGGCGGTGTATGGCCCGTTCGGGGCCGCCGGTCTGGCCTGCAGTCGTTGTCCTCTCCGCGTCGCTCGTAGCGAAGAGGTAGCGCTGGTTGAGAGCGGCCCGCAGTTCTGGGCCGCCGCTCCGGACTGCGGCTCTCGCCATCCGTAACCGGCTCGTCGACTCGCCGCTCCTCCCGTGGCCGAAGTGTGTTGTCATCGTGCGGTACGGTCTGCAACCATTGGTCGCCCCGCGATCGGCTTTCCTCCGCACCTGCCATGCTGCTTTCTTCCTCGATCTGTGCAATGTCGAGTTGCAACCTCCTGCGCAGTGCCTCCGCTTGCAGCTCCAATTGTTGCTGCCTGATCTCGGATAGCCGTTCGGCCGTCTCGAGCTCGAGGCGTCGGATGCGGGCGGCGCTAGTGTTCGACCGCCCAGTCCGGTTCGACGCAATTGATCGTGGAGGGCTTGTTCGGCGCGGCGCAGTGAGTCCAGTCACTGTGCTGAACGACGGTTGCAGTGTAGTCGCGGTGGTCTGCGATGGTGAAGCGGGTGGCAGGTCGTAGACAAGCCCGTGCTGTAGCCCAACGATCGGTTGAGGCGCGGCTTCACGATCCGTTGAAGGGACGGCCACACTAGTGGGGACCGTACTAGCGGTGGCGGATGCACCGTCGTTCTCGCTAGTTCGTAGTTCATCCCCGGCTTGGCTCCTCGTTACGACCATTTTGAACGCCTACTCTTGAACACCGAACTTGCGCACCAGAATTCTTGAACGCCAAAGATCTTGATCGCCAAAGTTCTTGATCGCCAAAGATCTTGATCCGGCTCGAAGGACCATGTGTTGACGATAGCTCACGCGCTATAGTGGACTGTATTACTTGAGTTCAAATTAAACAAAGAGTTCGTAGTACTAGATATTTATTACACACTGTTCGCTATGCCGATCTGGCTGAATACAAATTAACCTAATCACTATTTCACAATGGTTCTTTTCTTCTGGAGGCTCCTTGTAGTTCCGTTCGTTGATCTGTTCGTTGGCACACCGCAGATAACACTACACAATAACATTTTACTAACTAAACTTACAGCTATATATACAAAATCCTAACACTAATCGTAGTACACGGCTCGCGCTGGCCATGTACCAATAGGGACGCGCGAATATCCTCTGTCTCGTTCTACGCGTCCCGTTCTCTCCGGCCTCCCCTCCACTTCTGCCGCCAGTTGCTCACGGCGACCGGTCGGGTGCGCTGGCGCTGCTGCTGTTGTCCGCAACAGTTTCTAAAATTGTAAGTCGAGGGGGTCGTGACATTAGCAACACTAGGCAATAGATTGACTAAATAGTTCAAGTAGATAAAGCACTTTCTTTTTAATGCCTAAATATCAAGTATTGGGCCACTAATAATTTCGTCTTTTATTAGGTCCTTTTTTTTCTTGCTTTTTGGTGTTATGTGACCCTTCCTATTTCGACTCCATTCTTTAAAATAATAATGCGTTCTTGAAAGCAATAATGGAAGGAAAAAGAGGATTAGTTTCCTACTCCTCTTTTTCCTTCCATTTGGTTGATCAAATAAAAGAAATATTAAATGTGAAAACATATATGGAGGCTAAGAACTTGGCGGAGGAAAAAGAGATATGAAAAGCACTCCACCGACAAGAGCCCAGCTCTTAAATATGAGGAAGAGCTATTTCGACTTAAGTTATGGCAAAACTATAAATAGCAACCCTATTTTATATATGTATATATAAAGTCATTCTTTTTGTACCTAACTGTTTTTTCTATTAACATAAAAATATTGCTAGCATTTACCTTTATCAAGGTAATAAAACACTGAGCAAAAAATAATAAAGAATCGATGCGATGCACGTGCTAACTGCATACTTAACTATTTTCTTTCTTTTTTTACACGATTTAAGCAGCCGAGAGGACAGATCCAGAGTTTATAAGGTGGCTACGTCACGTCGCGGGTTAATTAGGCGATGCACTGAGCGGCGCGGTATGCGCCTGCGACTGCACTTACCATTGCATACAGAATAATAATTATCTGAATCTACATAATTCCTTTAACATTTTATATACCTAGACGATGTTAAGGTAATAGAAAATATATTAGAGGCATTTATGAATGGCTAAGATAAATGGACTTTGTTTAATACATGACATGCTAAGTATGTTTTTGTAAGGATTTCATTAAAAAATTCAAGAAATTTGATAGTTTTTACGTAATGTTATATATAAGAAGTAACACTTACCTACTAGGAAAGATCTTGATATGTTCTTGTCTAATTGGTACAAAGAAAGACGCTATTGAAGGGATTATAATTATAGTTTTAATTAAAGATTTGTGTTATAATTTTAATTTGATATCTACCAAATAAAATTATACTTAAGGGCTTGATAAGAAAGCCTTTTAATTTAAAATAATTATCTCCTTATATTCATTTCTTCTGAACGTAAGATAAATTCGTTTATAAAAATGCAATGTATTTTATGGCGATTACTTTCAACATTATGCCACCTAATAAGTGTTATACATTAAGACTGATTTAATACCTGTGATAACTTGTTTGGATTCTGTTGAGTATGTATTAACCAATATTAGTTCGTATGTGTATAAAGTTAAGGGTTATTTATAGATATTATGGGGAATATCGCAGATTGAACATTATGAAAGGTTAATAAAACACAGCGTTGCAACGAACGAGCGCATATTTTCAACATTAATTGGAATATGTTGATAAGTGGCGAAGAGTTGGCATTTTATCATCGAGATAATATGCAAATACGGGTATCCCAGGAATGCCAACGGCCTGATTGATACACACAATGATGCTTGCTTCAATATTTTGCAATGAAATTTCAGTCTTTTTGTCTGATATGTATTTATCTTTTCTCTATATTTGCAGTAGTTCTTTTAGAAGAAGGAGTCCTTTGAAACAATATTTTGTGAACCCGATATGCCTAAATGGTATAATTTAAGTACATTTTAATTTTCCGCCTTTAATACGTGGGGCGCACTATAAGTTTCCGGAATGAATATGAAAAAATACTATTAAAGGTACAAAATTAATTTATTGTTTTTCAAAATAATCTCCCTTGGCGTCTATGCACTTTTTCATTCGATGAAACCAGTTTTGAAAACTTTTGTGCCACTCCTCTGTGGTGACCTCTGAAACGTGTTTTTCATACTCCTCGACAGCCTCTTCTGGTGATGAAAATCGTTGACCGCGTAATTGGTTCTTAATTTTTGGGAACAGAAAAAAGTCAGAAGGTGCCAGGTCGGGACTGTATGCAGGATGACTCATGAGTTCTACATTTTTCGCCTTCAAAAAGTCGTTTGTCTGTCCGGCCGTGTGAGAACTAGCATTGTCGTGGTGCAGGATGATACGGCGTTTACGGTTATTTTTACGGAGTTCGTCAATAACTTCCGGCAAACAAATGGTCGTGTACCAGTCACTATTCACTGTACGACGATTCTCTAAAGCAACAGTAGCCACGTGTCCAGTTTAATTAAAAAAAGAAGCAATCATCCGCTTAGATGCACTTTTCACGCGCGCCACTTTGGTTGGTTTCGGCTCATCTTGAAAGACCCATACGCTCGATTGCTGCTTTGTTTTGGGATCGTAGCAATAAATCCACGTTTCGTCACCTGTTACTATGTCCCACACCAAATTTGACGCACCTTCGTTGAATCTGGTAAGCATGGCACTGCACCAAGTGACGCGGTCCGTTTTTTGAGCCTCGGTCAAGTTGTGTGGGATCCACCGCGAGCACAGCTTTCTTACACCCAAATGTTTGTGTAGGATTAATTGTATTTGACTCATTTCTATTTCTAAGGATGCGCGAATTTCATGGTAGGTCACATGCCTGTCTGTTTCAATCATACGGCGCACAGCATCGATGTTTTTGTTGGTCACAGCGGTGGACGGCCGACCATCGCGAGATTCGTCACTGAGATTGATACGACCACGCTTGAATTCTGCAAACCAGCTATAAACAGTTGTCTTGCATGGTGCTTCATGGCCAAAAGCTGTTTCAAGCCGAGCGATGCTCTGTTGAGCTGTCAAATTACACTTAAAATCGTAGAAAATCATACTACGAAAATTTTTCCGAGTTAAATCCATGTTGATGCAGACACACAATTTTTTAAATGGCGCCACAAGGTAAAAACAAAAGACAGTTAGATGAAACAAACTGCATTCTACAGCCAAAGAGTTCTATTTTCAAATGTTGCAATAAATTTTTAAATATTGTTTATGTAAGTGGCCAGTTCCGGAAACTTATAGTGCGCCCTATGTAGGTATGTACCGCTGGAGAGACAAAACCTGCAAAGAAGTCGAAGCTCTCCAAGGAGATCTGTAGATGGCGCTGATTAGAGACATGTGGCATCTTCTGGTGTCGGAGGTCAAGATCTACTTTGGGTTGCTAAGTCAGGGCAATAGTAGTATACTAATAAAGTAAGTTACTCCTAAAAAATAGGTAAGCATATTAAATTAACGAAAGACTATTTAATATGCCAACCTATTTTTAAGAGAAACTAACTTTGGAATAGTTTTAATTGATTTTGTTGAATTTAATATTCATGACAAAATCATGAAGAAAACAAACAAGGTAGGTAATTTTCCCAGAATAATAGTGAATATTTTAGCACAATGCAGCGAGGCGACCCTTGTGCCTGCGCATATTTACATCTCACTTGCACCCAACTAGGTGCTCCGTGCCACAGTGTATGTGGCAATACCAGAAGTGCACCTACATGATAAGATGTGATACAAAATAAGAAGATCTGACACCTCTACAGCTCTTGATCCAAAATTTGGCATAATTTAGACAAGTTTTTATAGTCACTGATTTTCTTGAAGAGCTTGGTGGAGATACGCATTTCTAGCGGTTTTCAAAGTTAAGCAAAGCAACCCCAGTCGTTGTCCTCACTTTGCACACACGCACACACATACCACATAAAAAATTCTTAAGCTCTTCAGTGTTTTGGAAGTCACAGTAAACCGCTGGTCGCGTTAATCATTGAGCTAGGTCAGATGTATTTTTAGGCAGCTTGAACAATCTGATATCTACCAGTGTTGGGCACTTAAACGCACGAAAAGCAAAGAGGTACGGATAGTTACTGTTCTGCTGCATACATACTGTGATCACCGCCGCGCACCGACCGATCTATTGTACGGAAATGTCGGCCGCGCACGAAACAATTCTATTTTACCGTAATATTTGCATCGCGGATACAAAATGTTTGGGAACTTTGTTCGGGTACGTCGAAAATATCCTTTGTCTCGGGAATTTTGTGAAACAATGAATTTGTATTATGTGATTGCTTATGCTTATTTAAATTATGGTCGGATTTATCCATTGCTCAAGAATAAAAGATGTCTTGAATACTGCATGTTCTTACAAGTTCATACTATTACAACAAACAGAATATAAGTTTCCATACAAACTTCCTATTAGTTAATGTAGTTTAGATGCATTATTCTATTATTATTTTTATTTCTGAATAAAAATAACTGTCTAGCTAAATAAATAAGGAGGGCGTGCAAATTGGTACATGTAAAGTCAACGTCGCTCTCCTGACAAAAACAGACAGAAGGCAAAATTTGTCATTGGAAAGCACGTAATGTAAATTCTATTATAACGGCCTTTTATTTTTCAATTACGGGCCAGGCTCCCAGCGCGCCGCCTCAGGGTTAACTTGACGCACGCCCTTTTCATTATTTTTATTTTTCGTCTGTTATATTTATTTAAATAGATATGTACTTAGATGATAATTATTGCCATTTTTCACCGGCTATTATTATATTTTTTTGTGAAAATAA
Organism: Acrobasis suavella; assembly: GCA_943193695.1. Classification (NCBI taxonomy): domain Eukaryota; kingdom Metazoa; phylum Arthropoda; class Insecta; order Lepidoptera; family Pyralidae; genus Acrobasis; species Acrobasis suavella. Next base: position 15,858,544 of record OW971929.1, read on the forward strand.
TGTATACATGTATGTCATCATAGAAGATTAAACAGTTAATCTTTTATGATGACATACGTATACTAATTTTAAAGTCAAAATATGTAGGTATAGTACTTAGTATTTCTATTTTCAAACAATATTGTAGGCAATTTAGAATAAAGATATTATTTATTAGTGACATAAAAATAATATTTTAAGATCATTTACATATACCACCAGAAAATTTTAGTTTCTAATGTTTATTAAAAAATATTTTAACTGTATAGAAATATGGAATGAATTCAAAGAATTTTAAAGATATTTTTTAAATGTCTTTAAAATCTTTACTTATGTTTACAACCTAAGCAATGACATACATGTAATGCGATGAAATACACATTGATTAGTTAACAGTACGAGGTACTTATAAGTAGAGCTTACGGCCATGATCAGAATGCCACAATAGTGATGGGTTGCTTGCTAGTCCAGCTCTCTTTATCAAATTTTGATTGTGCAGAAAGAGAATAAGCTGTTAATATTTTTTTTCATTTGCTCCGCACCAGTACGGAATACAACAAAATATTTTTTTATAATATTTTTTCCTTATTCGTAACATGCGCATAAAAACCCAAGTCATTTATGCGTCGTGCGTACAAAATAAGCGCTTGTAGTTTTCCATAATAGATTATGTATAACTTTTCGCCGATAGACATCTATTTCCATACAACATAGATTTCTAATGTTTATATATACGCTGATTGAATAATAAATATAATCCTTTGCGCCACTTGTACTTACATAAGAAATATCTTTCTTTGAAACTTATACCATTCCTTTCGTATGCTAGTTTTGAAATATATTTTGCTCTGTAGTTACATTTATTTAATATAATAATATAAATCATAATCACAGCAGTATAAATTACAATTAGGTCTTAATAAAATGACAATCGCTGATCGAGTTAAAAGAAAATCCGAAAATCTTCAAATTTGTAAAAGTAATTGGTACTCATAGTCCCAGTATACATCACCCTCCTTTTTTGGGGGATTTATTATCGCATATCCTCCCGCAAAAAGTCAGAAACATAAACAATAAAGCTTATAATTGACGAGGTTATTACAGGGTGTCGTCAAAAGTGTTTGAATTAGTTGGTGCCGCTCCATTAAGTCAATGAGCTGGTGGCACGCTATTTCCATTACACATGAAATCATGGAACATTGGTACAGTTCTTTGTAAAATTATAACAGGCATATGGGCGTCATAAGGATTAGAAATTTTGATGTACCTATTGCTTGTTTGTTTTTTGCATATCTCGTGATAGTGGCATCTGCACACGAGAAAAAAGAATATGGATTTTTCTAAAGCAAAGGTTTCCTTCGGCAAGATTAATCTTTGTGTTCCTTAGATGGGTTTTCGGAGTAGAATCACCTGGATTTATTATGCAGGTGAGAGGTATTTAGCCTTAACGACGTTTGAGGCTAATAACTGCGTAACTTTAGGTACTAAGTCAAGTTCAATTTCACATATATTGAATGTCTGGATTTCAACTCTGGAATTATGTTTTGGTCAATACATAGTAAAAACATTAGAATTAACAAATAAATAAAGATATTCATTTCATATATTTATACTTTTCACTAGTCTGTAACTTTAATTTATTTTTTAAAAAAATGAAAAATTTGGTGTGTTTTTAAACACTTTAGGAAAATTATTACTATAAGAAAAAAACATTGAAGTAAATTTTTCAACAAGTTAGGCAACTGTTATATAAATAAATTAGCGTAAAAGTATTAAACTTCCTGGAGCCCATCTCTTATTCATACTTGACAAACTGACGTCTTAAAAGTATCAAAAAATAAACTTATAAACATTACGGCAGTAAGACCCTGAAACGCGCTTACCTGATCCATTTGAACCGCTTCTAGTCGCGCTAGTTTAAGTGCACGTCACACGATAGTAGATTTAAAAATTGCTGCATATTTTTATCTTCTATATAGGTATACAATGTCCTTTTTAATTAAGTACAAATATTTTAAGGGGCGATTCAGTCCATCATTTTGAACAACTTTTCCCAATAAATGTATACAGAAATACGAAAAAAAAATTTTAGGTTCTTATACAAATCGAAGTAGTCACGTGATATAGTTAGTATGAAAATTGCAAAAAAAAATTGCGTATTCCGATAAACATTTATTGGGAAAAGTTGTTCAAAATGATGGACTAAATCACCCCTTAAAATATTTGTACTTCATTAAAAAGGACATTGTATATATAAAAGCGAAAATCACTCACTCATCACGAAATTTCGAAAACAACTTAGCCAATTAAGATGAAATTTGGCAGATAGGTAGATTGTGACTATGAGACGTCCGCTAATTTTTGAAAATGTCATCCCTAAGGGGGTGAAATAAGGGTTGCCAGTTTGTATGAAACTTCGTAATTTATAAGGTGAGAGACACGATTTTTTTTATTTATTTTAGTAGTTAGTAGAAAATAATAATCCATTCATTAGATTTTGAAAATAACATCCCTATAGGGGTAAAATAGGGGTTGCAAGTTGTATGAATTTTCGAAATTTTTGAAGCGAGAAACATGACGTGTTTGAGCGGAGTGGGAGCGGGAGCGGGAGCGGGAACGGGAGCGGGAGCTCGACACGGTTCATTGGGTCCACTCGCTAGGTCTTTAAATCCCTACACTTTATAAAGATTGTTATATTGAAGAAGTATTCAAACATTTTAAATGTTTCACATATTAATGCATATGTCATAAAAAATTAATAACGTAAAAAAACAAATAAAAATCATGTTAGAAACATTTTCTAGACTTCTACGCGGACAAAGTCGCGGTTTACAGCTAGTATATCGTATAAATTTAGTATCGTACATGTATTGTATATTATTATATTATGTATGTAGGTAGGAATTATCCTATTATTGCATTTATTGTTTTTTTATGTGCTATATTTTTTCTGGCAATCCACAAGACTATCTGTATAACCCAAAGGTTTACTGGTAGACAACGTTTTTAACGTTAAATTTGCCTATTGGTCTTAACAATTTGTATTTAATGAACAATAATGTTTTAATAAAATAACTTGTTTATAACCATTTTATCAAGTTTACAAAAACTTCAAATCTGTCATTGAGGTCAACTTTTAAAAATTATTATAAACTGAGTTTCAATTTTTTTCTAATTTTTATGACGTGATCTTATTGATTTATATTTTAGCGGGAGAGGGAGGTTCGCCGGGTCTGCTAGGCCTCTAAATCCCCACGTTATTATAAAAAAATTATATTTTATAAGTATTCAAACATTTTACCATATAATTCATATGTTATCGCAACATTAATAACGTAAAAATCCAATTAATAATCCTATTAGAACCATTTTCGACTTCTACGCGGACGAAGTCACGGGTTAAAGCTAGTACTTATAAAAAGTATGAAAGTAGGGCTCCACAAAGTAAACTATTTTGACGCTAATTTTATAATTTTTTATGTTCATTATGACATAACACAAATTTGAGACAATTTTGCTGATTAACAATTGCCTAATTTACAAGAATTTCTTTTTTAGGGTTCCGTAGTCAAAGAGTGAAAGTGGGATCCTATTACTAAGACTTTGCTGTCCGTCGGCCAACAGGCTGTATCTCATGAACCATGGTAGCTAGATAGTTAAATTTTCACAGATGATGTATTTATGTTGCCGCTATAACAACAAATATTAAGAACATAATAAAATAAACATTTAAGTCCCATATAACCCGTACAAAAAACGTGATTTTTTGCTTGATATTATAACGGCAACCGGGAGACGCTTAAAATATTCACAGAAAGTTAAGTTGTATACTCACTTTAAAAATAAATAATTGAATTAAAATAAAATAAATATTGAAGGGGGCTCCCATACAACAAACGTGATTTTTTATAGATAATGGTACGTAAACCTTCGTGCGCGATTACGACTCGCATTTGGCCATTTATTTTTGATTATTTTAATATACAAAAAAATAATAGCGCTCTTGTAAGTTATTTTTCTTTTCAAATATTCCAATTAGTTCATTTTATATAATATTTTTTCTTAATTCAAGAAAAAAATTATTTTACATAGTTTACCATCTGAATCGTGCAAATTTGAATCCAAATATGAATTAAGCATCCCTAAGTTATACGAATGTAATACCCAACTTGACATAGTAACTTCACCGATGCATCTATCAAGATTGAGCTAGAGACCAAGAACCTCAAGAAGCTTGCATCAAAAAACTTGGTGACCCTGCTTTCTAAATCAATCCTTGGGCCCTAAGTACTAACACTGCCAAAGAAAAAGTTTGGTTCTCAAAACGCGGAATGTAGGTACACCGTACACTATGCCACTATGAGCTAGTACTTGTATTTCGGGGCTACTAACTTTCAACGATATTTTGTTTTACACGTATATGTGATAGGATGTTTGTTTTATACAAAAAAAAAGTTTAAATCCAGGATATTTTAAAAAATATCTTTTTTCTTTATCTGATAGAATCATAGAACTGGCCAAACCGCACTCAGATACTTTAAATCATTTCCCCAGGGGTTAAAGATAAAGAATTGATTAAATAACGTGGGCCTTATTAAAAATGTGACGGCAAGTCAGCGCCCAACTCGCGCTGATCCATGAGTTTCAATCACATGAGTTAAACCCTCTAGCCCATAAAGATATTCTGAGTCCATCTGGACTTACCATCCAGTTAAAATAAACTGTCATTGCAATAAGTCAGTTTACATCCACATCTATTGCAATGATCACGATTAAAGGATGCGGCTAAGCTCAAAGCACACTACACACATGAGTTGTGCACAAGACAGTATGCGATCGAAACAACACCGAGTCACTCGCTTTTATACTCGTTGAAACTTATTTCTTTATTTAAATTTAAATCGTTATGCGTTGTAGTAAACAACTTTCTCTTTGGACAAGTAAAACAATAATAAAATGGAATTTATCTTGAACCCTTCGACATATATATAATATTGTAAGTTTATGTCGACTAATAAAATGTCATTAATCTGAGTCTGTGTAATTTGTCCGTATACATATATTTATTTGAATTTTGTTTACCAACATATTAACAACTCAAGAGACTAAATGAGGGCAATTAATTTTATTAAAATAATATTGGGCACATACAAGTATTGCTACTCCCTAGCTGGCAGATAAATATCGCAGTTGTTTCCCAACAGATAAATAGATCACGTGATCCATCACGCATTGGTTATAAATCTAAGCACAACTAGAACATAAAATTTTATTCGTAACGACGACCACTTGTTAATGCACGTTTTACCGTGTGTCGCAATTTTACAATCGCCGCCTCATCACGTACGCTGAAATCCGCGCCGAAAACATAAACTATTTACCGACTTTTCAATATTCAATACGCGATTGCAAAATACGCCAAATTATTGCATTAGTGGCAAACAGGGATTCCCGATATTGTGGTTCAGCGATCGGCAGTCACAGCGATATGTGGCATAAATAATTTAATAATTCGCAATACGGACTTTGCAATATGAAGTGTCGTACCGTTCGATTGTTTTGTATTCAATATGAGTATTTGATTCTCATACCACTGTCGCATTCGGCAACATTCGAATACGGAGTTTTCTCTAAACGAATCGATAGCTTCCGTGTTTCGTATAAGGTTTATTTTGTGTTTGATGGTAGGCGCTTGGCTGGGATCTTTTCAAATGCATGTGTTGATATGTAGGTGAATAAAGCACGTCTGTACATTTCAATATCGGGAACATCCGTGTTATACGCGTGACCTTGCAAATCACAGCCTGCTTTCCAAACGACTTCACAGAATCGCCAACGGCGTCTGTATTGCGCGACCGTCTCTGTGTTTATAGAATATCTTATTAGCTCGTTACTCCTACATTTACATATTTATGGAATGACCTGACAACTACATAAGCATTGTTGGAAGCTGGATTATTAATGGAAATTGAGCACATACATAATTTAATGCGTTGTTTGTCGTATGTGCTGTCATACTTTAAACGACACCTGCTCTCCCTTCTGCGCCTAGTATAGAAGCCTAGTTCAGAGCAAAAAATTAAGAATCATGTAAAATAAATTGATTAAGTATAGGTTTAAAAAAAGGCTACTAAACAAGGGACAAAGAACCACGGGCTATACTAAATTACTATAGTACCTATAATGAAATTAAAATAATAGGCAAAAATTAAAAAAAAAACGGCTTATCCATACAAAATTTTTTCGTATGTCCCTTTCACGTTGTATAAAAGAAAGGCAAGTAAACTACATTAAAATAAGTAAAGTTAGTATATACCTAAATAAAAAGGACATAATTCCATTAGCAAAGTAAAGTAAAAACTTGGTACCGTTACTTGAAATAGATGTAAGCACGCTCATTGTTATTCAGAAATCATTGGAGTGCTCGGACTTAGGTCCCTTTGTGTAGCGGTGGGCCGGTGGCCGCAATCAGCAGTTCCCAGGCCGTAAAACAAATTGTGCTAATATGGTAAGCGTGGCGGGAGGTACTCGAGTCGTAGATGTCACTAAAACATGAGTACTATACTGTTCGGCATGATTATGATGATGATTCCTACCAGCATGCTGGTCCTGCGCAGATTGTAATAGCCGATCAAGGAAATGGTCGAGAATTTTATCATGCATAATGAATGAATGAAAATTTCAACCTTATGGATGGTACGGCTGTGCCGGCTTTTTTTTTGCTCGACAGATAGGTGATGCAGTAACCTATTAAATTTGCGTTGAGTAGCCGTAGTTGGGTTATTAGTCCAGATGACCGAAATAGGGCAACATTTGGTAAGAATATGATTCACTTTCGTCATCTTCATGCCCACCGTCACAATTTAACAACCGAAATGCCATACTTACTACCTTTGGGTCTACGGTCCTGGGTACTGTGTACCCTGTTAGTGATAAAGGTGAGATAATGTATCGGTATCAATGTACACTAACAAAGCTTTCAGGATTTGTTACCATATAAAGATCCTTTCCTTTTTGTAGGATGAATTATAGCACTCTGGGACAGATCAATATTGAAATACAAATGACCGTTGATGAATGCTTTTTCGTGTGTTTGACACAATCAGACTATCAGATAATGTGAGTATGTAATCGACTGTAAAAATAAATCTGACAAAAAAAGTTTCATAAGTATTACAAAAAAAAAATAGTTTCTTTTTTAGAAGTAGCTTCCTTTTGAAATAACCGATATGAAGTCAATATACTCGTAACTTTAACAAATATCCTTTTGAATGAAAAATGAAAAATAAAAGTGAAGCATAGGGTGCAAGAGACATGGTACTATTGACACGCTCTACCCACCTGAGTCTTAGGATAATATTCTAAATATACCAAAAAATTGATTAAATATAAGAATTAGTAAAGTTAAGTAAAGTTTCGAATTTTTCGATACTAAGTCATTCTCTATACCTGAAACTTAGTAACGAAATCCTACAGTTTGCCACAGCCACGCTCTAAAGTGTGTGCCAGAATTGTAAGCGTGGCTACCGATAATTTCATCCTTTGCATTCTGATCCGATGTGACTTTACCGAATTTCGCTGACATATTTGCGATCATGAGAAGCGGATCACCGATTTTCTGATACATTAGGTGAACTGTCTGTGTTGTGGAAATATACCTGTAAGTATGCTTACTTACAAAAATGTAGTCTATCGTTATTTTAAGAAAATTAGGTGCCCGTAATACATTAATCTTCTAATATTTTTCCTTGTTTTGTATTGCTATAAATGTAGGTAATTAATTACCCAAAACCAATACACAGATTTACATAAAAGATTAATCAGCATCAAGCTTCATCAAAACGTAATTAGGTACCTATGAAATTTATTTTTTTTATAAATGGGTTAGCTTTCAATTGGATCATAAATAACAAAAATAACATTTAAAAATATTCTATAATTAAACTAAAAAACGAAATATAACTATAAATAAAAGTAGTTACTAAACTAAATATAAATACATAATTAATAAAAAATAAAATAAATTTATAAATTCTTATTTAATAATAAATATCCTGACAAGCTCCGTGGCGTAGTGGTCACCATGCTAGTCCGCCACCCAGAGGTTCCGGGTTCGATCCCCGGTCAGGGCAAGTTGGAAAATGGCCTTTTTCAAATTGTCCTGGATCTGAGGTGTCCCATAACACAAGTCCCGAACTTATAGGAGCTAGCTCAATCAGTGTTATTTGTTCCTATATTTATAAAAAAGAATATGTAAAAATTTTTGACAGTTTACAGGCATATTGTCTTTTAGGGCTAAGGTGACTACATATATATGAAAGTCAGAGGATTATTTAAGATTTGTCGGCAGAAGCTCTCAATGACTCGCACCTTTCTTTGATTGTAACTTGAAGTTTTATCATTGGCCATCATAAAAAGAAAAAAAAATCTTGTTACATTTTAATTACGAAAAAGATATGTACATACATACGAGCGAACAAGCTTTTTTTTTCTTTGTTTCTACCAATACATGCTATCACGTATTCTCCCTAAAGGGGCAGACAGAGTTTAGTTTAGAGTCTTGCGGCTCTAAGCAGACAAAGCCCAGGGACGCAAGACTCAATTGCCACTTTTAGCAAGATGGTGGGTGAAAAGGTGGAAAATAGAATCAAAATAGTAATGAGTGTCTAGCCGCATTACCTTTTAACATGATTCGAATTTTCGCCCATTCCCGCGATCGGCTTCTACAGTCTGTGCGGAAAGAGAAGGTGGTTTCTAAGTTTTTTCTTTTCTCAAAGACCATCATGGTTCTACAAACCTTAAACTAATCTACTAAATGCGTTAAAGTTAAACAAAACAGAATTTATAAATAACAAATTGTTATCTATTAATGACATAAACTGATGGGTACCTATTAAATAACCTAGGCTTTATCTATCTGTCTACACAGAAAATATGAACATTGTATTAGTAAAGAATGCCACCTCGGATAAAATCCACCCCACTAAAAGCCTTTAATATAAGTTCATATCTTAATTACTGCAATAAAAGTATACCTCTCTAAAACCTCATAACTTTTACTCCGGTGAAAATGAACAAAAAATGTTCATAAGGATAGTAATGGGTCAGGGCGACAAATTGACGAAGCTTGAAGCATTTTGGAGCCGTGATGCCGACTGATCTTCGCCCTGCAAGCAAACTAATGCCTGTAGATAAATTGTTACCCCCACATAAATTATGCATTTTAATAGATGTTTCTACTATGATAAAAAAATTATATAATCAGGAAAAAACCGAGTCGCTTTGTTAGATTAAAAGTTTTTAAGGGATGAATTTAAGTGAAAAAAATTATACAATAAATCATTTTACGAGAAAAAATCACAGAGCAAAAAACTTAACTTTTACAAGATTATTACCAAATCAGACACCGCTCGGTGGTTTAATCAAATGTTTGTAAGTGTAACGATTACCAAGAAATATTTTGGGTTGTTTCTGGGTACTATAAGGGCTCCTACAGACGAGCGACAGTATGCCCGCGCCATCTTAGAGCTACTCGTATAACATCGATTACATTGCTCTTACACAGAATGCTGACGGTGATAGGACGCTGCGCAGTCGCAGGCGTTCAGTACCCGAAGGTGTCGATCGCCTAATGAGAACACTGCTATTTTATTTATGGGACAAATGTAAATTGCTACCTCTCCAAGTGAATCTTCCACGGAATATTTAATGCAAAATTGTATATTCTGAAGGAGTTATCTCCTTCATTGCAGACTATACAATTACGCAATTTTCCAAACACTGAAAAAATTACACTTCTATATACTTATCTTCTATACTGGTGTAGAAAAAAACCTTGAGTACCTTTACCAGCTTTTCCTTACTCTGCAAAGATCGTAAGAGTAGAAAAGAATAATATATTAAATGACACAATTGTGCATTCTGTTTTTCATAAATTTCCAAGTTTAGCAAATAGTACCTACATCTTGATATTTTTGGCACTAGCTACTCCGTAAAGGAGAGGCATGATAGCGTCCCTTTATACCTATCTGAATAAAAAAATATCATAGATGCTTGACATAAAATACGACACATAAAATATGAAATAGTACAGACAACAGAACAGTATTTCTTTGGCAATTTACCTTTGGTCCGCGAGCCGCATACGCGCAGTTTACAAGTTTAGAGCGTGTACGATGAAATTTATGTTTGAGAGATTTGTTCGCCACAAATAAGGTTGTCAGCATGTCTTATCTAGGGATCGTTAATTAATTAGAGAAATTGAGCGGCCGCGGCGGCACACGGGGACCAATAACTCGCAACCCGCCTCGTATCATAGCTCCGTCCACTTTTATTTATTTTCACCACGCACGTGAGCAAAATTGAATTCTAATTGATAGGTGGATCAGGGATGAGTTTATGCAAAATTACTAATGCTTTTTATGCATTTTTTAATAATAAAACTCGTTGATGACAAGCATTCCCTTGACGTGCCTTTGGTTAACTTATTGCACAAACAAGTTAGATATACGTACAAAAATATTTAAAAAAACTTGATTTTTTAGTACTTACATAATTAGCTCCCAAAGCCAGATTTTTTAACCTTGTTAGTCAATTTCATATTTTTAGCCTCATTTCTGATCTTTGCTTGATAATTTGATTAAATCTTAAATTATAACAAATTCATGGTAAATGTGAGTATTTCATTTTTTTAACAACATCTTTAGTCCATATTTTGTCTTTGAGAAAGATATGTCAAAATTACAAAAATTACTTCCCATAGGTATAAACATATGGGATGAAAGGGGTCAATTGCAGCTTTCTCGTATCTATCTCTATATGTTTTTTGGCTACACTTATAATGTAAAACTGTTGCTGTAATTTAAACCTATCAAAATAGATTGTAGTAAATAAATTGTAGTAAATAAATAAATAAATAATGGAAACACAAACTTTATCACATGTTGTAAAAGCGCTTCCGTACAGCACACTCGTATACGTAATATAGTATTGACAAGGCGTGACAGTGCTAACGTGTCCTTATCACCACAATCAACCGCGTTGATAATCTAATTGAGTTGTTCTATACAAGGAACTTTACTGCGGCATCCTCGACACACGGCCCGCGAGGGACGTGTTTTTTATATTGAAATCAGACGAGTAATTAAATGTTATTAGCTTGCATTGTTGTAAACTGCAGGCATTAATAACTATTCAAGACACCGCGCACTGCTAATTAAGCTTGAATGGCTTTGTATCATGTTTTATTGGCTAGGTACAATGTAGTTCAAATTAAATTATAGACCTATTTACTTACTAATTTCCAGTAGCTTGAGTTGTTAGCTTCCTATTTAGGTTTTGTAAGGAGAATAGGTTAGTAAGTAAAGCTGTATTCTATGGACAAATGATTTTTTGTATTTATCTAATTACTTTGATGACTTGGCACGCTATTTTTAGATAAATAAAGGTGCAATAGACGTTTGTGTGAAGAAAACGATTTGATTAGTATAGGTACTATATAACCCACGAACCTGATATTTTGGCAACCCCTTGACTGATTTGGCTCATGTTAGAAATTCTATTGATATATACTATCTATTCTATACACGTACTAAATTTCATGAAGATCAATCAAATAGTACTTTCTCGAGTTATCGTCAAACAAACATACACGCAAACTTTCTCTGGTACAAAAAGTTCTTTTTTTGATTTGTTTAGTGATGAACCTTAAATAGGCTCTACTGCGACTAAGTTTTTATAAGGATATCAAGCTACTAAATTGGGCCGTTTATTTATAGAATATTTACTTCTACGTGGGGCGCACTATAAGTTTCCGGAATGAATATGAAAAAATACTATTAAAGGTACAAAATTAATTTATTGTTTTTCAAAATAATCTCCCTTGGCGTCTATGCACTTTTTCATTCGATGAAACCAGTTTTGAAAACTTTTGTGCCACTCCTCTGTGGTGACCTCTGAAACGTGTTTTTCATACTCCTCGACAGCCTCTTCTGGTGATGAAAATCGTTGACCGCGTAATTGGTTCTTAATTTTTGGGAACAGAAAAAAGTCACAAGGTGCCAGGTCGGGACTGTATGCAGGATGACTCATGAGTTCTACATTTTTCGCCTTCAAAAAGTCGTTTGTCTGTCTGGCCGTGTGAGAACTAGCATTGTCGTGGTGCAGGATGATACGGCGTTTACGGTTATTTTTACGGAGTTCGTCAATAACTTCCGGCAAACGAATGGTCGTGTACCAGTCACTATTCACTGTACGACGATTCTCTAAAGCAACAGTAGCCACGTGTCCAGTTTTATCAAAAAAAGAAGCAATCATCCGCTTAGATGCACTTTTCACGCGCGCCACTTTGGTTGGAATCGGCTCATCTTGAAAGACCCATACGCTCGATTGCTGCTTTGTTTTGAGATCGTAGCAATAAATCCATGTTTCGTCACCTGTTACTATGTCCCACACCAAATTTGACGCACCTTCGTTGAATCTGGTAAGCATGGCACTGCACCAAGTGACGCGGTCCGTTTTTTGAGCCTCGGTCAAGTTGTGTGGGATCCACCGCGAGCACAGCTTTCTCACACCCAAATGTTTGTGTAGGATTAATTGTATTTGACTCATGCCTATTTCTAAGGATGCGCGAATTTCATGGTAGGTCACATGCCTGTCTGTTTCAATCATACGGCGCACAGCATCGATGTTTTTGTTGGTCACAGCGGTGGACGGCCGACCATCGCGAGATTCGTCACTGAGATTGATACGACCACGCTTGAATTCTGCAAACCAGCTATAAACAGTTGTCTTGCATGGTGCTTCATTGCCAAAAGCTGTTTCAAGCCGAGCGATGCTCTATTGAGCTGTCAAATTACACTTAAAATCGTAGAAAATCATACTACGAAAATTTTCCCGAGTTAAATCCATGTTGATGCAGACACACAATTTTTTAAATGGCGCCACAAGGTAAAAACAAAAGACAGTCAGATGAAACAAACTGCATTCTACAGCCAAAGAGTTATATTTTCAAATGTTGCAATAAATTTTTAAATAATGTTTATGTAAGTGGCCAGTTCCGGAAACTTATAGTGCGCCCTATGTAGTAATCGTGCAATGCTACATATCAATCAGCATTTTGACAGGCTTGTAAATAGAGATGTAACTGCAAGCTGGAATGCTGCAACAGAGACAACGAAACGGGCCAATAAAATGGCGTAGCATAGACAAAACGCTACAATAACATCAGAACGGGAACGAATCGCCAGTTTACGACACAGCGCAACGACCGACTGCTCTACAAATGAATAAGCCATCTGTTCTAATGGCTACAATTAAACATGGTCGTCCGATGCACTCACTTACCCAGTCGGCTTCAAGAATCGATAGATTCGATTTTGAAATTAATGAATCAATCCTAGTTACGCTTAAAATTAGCCTATATAAGTAAATTACATGTATGTGTTTCAAATACCGTCGTAGATAATGGCACGAAAAAAGAGGCTGGTGAAACTTTAAGAATCAAGTGATTCATTGGACATTATTGAATCAATTGTAAGCATTATTAGCCTATTATAAAAACATAGTTCTAACTACACTATGTAGAATTGCGCGAAAACAACGCTACTATCAGCTGGTTGTAATAAATTGTTAGTATAAAAAATTAAAAAAGGATTTATGCAATTATGTTTTACGAAGAAAAGAGAATGGAGACTGCTTCGATCACTCCACACAGCGTGAAGGTAAATCCCACGACCTCCGTGGCGTAGTGGTCACCATGCTAGTCCGCCACCCAGAGGTTCCGGGTTCGATCCCCGGTGAGGGCAAGTTGGAAAATGGCCTTTTTCAAATTGTCCTGGGTGTTGGGTGTTTATCTAAATATGTATTTGTTATAAAATATAGTATTGTTGAGTTATTATCCCATAACACAAGTCTCGAACTTACTTTGGGGCTAGCTCAATCAATGTAATTTCTGTTGGTCACAAACAAACATCAAAGTTATTCTTTTAATTTTCTTTTCGCTATAGGTTGGTTATAAATACTCAGATAGTATTGTTATACCTTTTAGTTTTAGTGATTCCAGCAAAAGCCTCCTCCGCACTAATCCAAGAAAATATACCAGAACCGTTTTTACCGTGGTCGAGTCGCTCGCTATAGGAGAGCTCCGGAACGGATGCCTGTTTTTAACCGCTGACCAAACGCACAAGGAGCGCCATTCATATAAGGCAAACTGTCATAATTAAAGATAATAATGAGCGGCTCTCGATACATTTTTTTCATCGGTACGACGAACCATCATAACTTTGTCAAACTGGGGAGAGCATCGACTCTGAAAATGGTTCGAAATGAATTAATTAGCCCCATACAAAGGCAAAAACTTTAAAACACCGAGTATCTTCGCGGCGTAGACACGATTATTTTAATTGTGAACACTTTTGCTCAGCGCAAAAATGTTAACGAACTTTAAATTTGTGCTCTAATTAGAAAAATTAAAAGGTGGTAAATTAATAATGCATAAACTTATGAACATTAATTACATGCTTTTCTTAATGAAGGTCATCTGATAACACCTTATCAATTAAGAATTAAAGGTATTTTGCAGAAAAAATTATTCCAGGTGGTGAAATCAAATATCAGAACATTTTATAGAGATGATTAATTTATTTGTGTGGCTCTGCGCAGATTTGAAAACCGCGACAGACGAAGAGGCTTCTTCCAAATTCAAAAATTTTTGTGCCATGACATGATCAAACATAAATAATATCTGTATATATAACATCCGTCCGTATATATAAAATGAGATAAAACACATTTCCCATAACACATATCATAAAAATGTTACAGAGTTTTATGTGCGTTTATGGCAATGTACTTAATATAACAAAAGTCACAAAAAATTGTGTAAGTTATCCTATGATACAGCTGGAGAAATTTGAATAATGCGTAAAAATCTTTCTGCACATTACTTTGATATGTTCTACGTCGTCCTGTAAGTTTGGTGTAAGTGTGCGTTTCCAGAAACGGTCGGCGGCACCGAGCCTCTGCCTATATGCCCGTAATTGCCAAGTATTTTATTGCACTATCTCAGAAGTTTTATGTCATTCAATCCACGACTCTTAATTGAATAAGCGACATGAAATTTACAACCGTCATACGTTTAACTCGGTCTAGATGAATCTTTGATGTCTCCAGTGTGTGGTGTATTAATGGTTGCTTAAATCAAAAGTAGATAAACGATAACGGATTGAGAGAAAGTGTTTATTTTTTTAGCACAATAAGATACCAAACACATGTGTAAACAGGTTATGTCATTGTGTTGACTGTACCTAATAAGCCCATAACACCTCCGAAGTAGGCAAACCCACTAGCAGTGGTAAGTATCTATTACCTACATATATTATTGCTCATGTCACGAAATGCTGCTACTTACAAATAACAGTAATGTACATACGCAATAGTGTTCATACTCAATCATGCAATAGTTTCCCGCGTGCATATAAATGTAATATCAATATTGATGATGATGTAATGGCATCTTTATTGATTGGCAGCAAGTACAGTCGCAGCCGGGTCACGAGCCTCAAGTAACTGCTGTCAGGAATAGATAAAAAAGGCTTGCATGTCAGCGAAGGCTATAAATTCTGATTTTAATTATGTTCATGAGTTGTAATGACATATGACAGTCTGCAGAAGGCAGTCTTTTTGTAGGTCATTGTCGTGGTAAAGGTTATGATTTTTATAACATTTTCATTTTGGTTTGGAAAAAAAAACTGCTTCTCTTCCCGTGCAAAAAGATAAAAGTCGCTCGAAAGAAAGGGCGAGAATTGAATTTGATCTATGTATGTATTGATGATCAAGCGAAGTGTGAAGTTAGACGAAGTACATAGAATCTAGAAAAAAAAAATGTACCTAAGTAATTTTCAATAGAATATTGTTTATATAATGTACATTTAATACAAAATAAACAGCCAAGTGCGAGTTGAACTCGTGTGGAGAGGGTTCCGTAAAATACCAAAGATTATTCGTAAGTGAAAATAATATATTGAGTTTACCAGTTTATTTTCAATTAATAGATTTCTTATAGGTTTTCCTGTAATCTGCAAGCAATGAACCATGGTTCGTATTTTTTCAAAATTTAAGGCTCAGTAATTTTGAGATCTAATGGAAAGGGGGGGGGATATACATATAATACAGTAAGGTTTGTAAAACTTTTTTTTATTGCCTAATTTGTCCCAAGAAAGTGTCCCTTACAAAAAAAAATATTTACTTTGCACATCTGTGTTTGGGTCATAGGATTACACCATATACGGACGCACAGACAGACGCACGATTAATCCTATAAAATATTTGAAATCCCAAGAAGGTTACCTAATAAAGGTCTCAAGGTAGCCCCAGATCCCGGGTCTCCCAATTAAAAATCTTGGCGTGGATCAAGTGACAACAGGGCAAATGAAATATGTTCGAATCGGGTTACGGGGAGTAAAGTCACTTGATACTTTATATATAAAAACTCGGATAATAATATTTTTTTTTACAAAAATAGGAAGTAGGAATTGGAAGCTGCGAAGATGTGAATAATAAGTAAGTACCTACCTATTTATTTTATTTGCTCTTTGATTGTTTTTAGTAGGTATAAAAATAATTTCTACAAATAGTTACAATACAAATATGTTTAGATCGAAAGAATAGTGATCGATATAACTAGTAACAAAATAAAGATATTCACAAAAACTATGGCAACCAAGTTTCAAGAATACCTATCAAATTTCATGTATATTTATGTATTATTATATACATGTATTATTATATACTATACATACGTAGCTAACATGCAGAAATACCAGTAAGAACTATTGGTTTTTTATTATAATGAGCGTTAAGAGTTGCTCCTGCGCCGCAAAAAGTCTGAATATTTGGTGAGTAAGCTCATATTTTCGTCTGATCCGGAGCCGAAACGACTTATAAATCAATGGCATGTTTGCAGAGAAGGCGGTCGCTCCGCACGTCGCCGTAATTGCCGCAAAAACACGCATTGTGCGATTTTTGAAGACGTTGGCAAATTTCCGAATAATTCCATGAAACAAAGCTGGTGTCACAAACCCTCGTTTGCATAAAAATCCCGTTTAATAAGGTTTTACTTACACGAAATATTTCTTAAAATTTAGTTCGACAAATAAGTCTGAAAAGTCCTCTTAATCAGCTACTGTTAGGCAAAAATATAAAATAAAACGTCAGTGAGCGACGGCATTGTGTTCGCAGAATACTCGATGTGTGGTAAAAAGAGCATTGTGTCTGGCGACATGCAGATAGGTTATAGTTTGCGGCGGCAGCTGATTAGCGAACTCTGCAGATCTCTCAATGGCGCGGCTCGCTCGCGGGTGCGTCATAAATTTCCATTGATTGGATTAATCTGATTTGGATGTCAATTTTGCAAGCAATGTACAGGCTCTTTATAAGAGAATACAATCATGGGACTTTATTTATTCTGCCCTCGACGCATGATAGCAAATATTCTGTAGCATTGAGGGAATATCTTTGCTTATGTGTGCGATGAGAAATGTTTATTTTTACTTTTTCTTTCCTGATACAATCGTTAACGAAACAAAGAAGATTTATTCCTTCATCATTTTGTCTTATTAAAAATGATGGCTTGACATTTCCTTTGCTCTCGTGAGTGGGATGCAAAGTTTGCTTCTGCGTTATTAATCGTATCATTGTGTTTCGTGCGTCTTTGGGTGCTTGTATTATTATATTGTACTTTCTAGTGGAAGCACGTAAATGAAAAACACTAATCATTTGCAAGGGATACTTTTATATCTTGGATAATTTAATTCTATAAAATAGGCACACTTTATAATAAATCTAGTCTGAATTCAGAAAAAACTTCGTCACAGTGTCACTTCGGATAGAGTGTTTGAGAACAGCTAAATGCTATGGCAATTAACTAACAATTTTTAACTAAACCTACTATTTTTAAAAGTGACTTTAAATTACATACATATATGGTCATAGGTTGATTGATTGAGTCATATGACCTATTTTAACAAACAGACAGACTTGTAAGTAACAATAATACAATTTAGTTAAGAATTACATTATGCACGCTGGCACCCGTATCTGTCATATATCAAAATAAAGGCTTGCATATCGTGATATTATGATTAAATTATGCAACTTCTGAGCCATGTAGACTAGCGCTATAATTCATTGAAAAATTTATAGGCATCAGCTGCGTAACTCCACTTACAAACGAGCTTATTTCCCACGTCAATTTTGATTGCAATATCATAGTGAACGATGACATCTGAGTAAGTACGTACTAATTTAGCCAAGTGAGAGCAGCCTTAGATGTACAGCCTTCAACCCGAAACGGAAATATCAACTCAATTATAATTGCAGTAAAGTCTATTTTTCAAAAGGTCAACAGTTCGTGGTAATCATGCATTGCTAGCCTCTTAGAGCTGAGTAAACAAATCTTCGACATTGTATCTGTATGCCTTAACTCTCTTTATTCAAAGGAACATTGTCAAGGGAATGTACGATTATTGTGGTGTTTCTTATGGATTGTGTTACGAAAATAACTCGTGGCTACGTTAAGGGCTCCACTATCTGCGATTTCATGCTGTTTATCAATTGCGCCGGCCAATAGACATATTTGTATCCCTGTAATCTTTGCTGGCTTATGTTCGCTAGTTTCCATGTTACTTTTAAATGTAATGCTAAATTTATCCTTATCTTTCCGTTAAATCTACAGTTTTCGAATTGACATTCAATTCTCGACTCTAAGCCTCTGCTAAAATTCAATATTAGCAGCATTCTCACAGTCGGCCGTCGTCCGGAGTCCGCTAAACGGCTATAAATCTCGGCAATCATACAGTCGGTCATCTTTCTTTGTTATCATATTAAAGGGACGACATTCCATTGGCGTAATTATGCAAAAAGCTGGACCATGGTCGCTGCGGCTACCCTTTGACAGCCGCATCATTATAGTTGACATAAACTAAGATTTATGCGTTTGATTCATTCAACAAATATGAATTATCTTCATATTAGCCTTGTTGAGTGAAGTAATGTCTGAGATATAGTCGGTAATAAAGTGCATTACATTGTTAAAGGGACTCGTTCACCTCCACGTCGCGCGGGCAAACGACAGAGATACCAATTGCCTAAACAAGAGTGAACGAATGCGTAATTCGGTGAACAGTGGTTAAATTAGCCGGCGATGCGGGCGTCTTTATAGTCTTTTAAATTGGCAAAAAATCGAAACAAGCTTCGGCTGACACCGATCGCGGAGGCATCAGCGAAACAGGTGTTATCATAAACATACATTTTGAGATAAAAACAAAATAATTTTCATGAGTGGCCGGTAGGCGCGAACTGTCGTTCGTGTCGCCGACACAATGGCGGTTTCGTAGTTTTTTTTGGTTCGTCGTCGGCGTAAAAGCCGGCGATATTAAATTTAGTAAGCAGAGAGGTGTCCGAAATCTCACGCCGACGTGCGATCCGCCACACATATTTCCATCTGAACAAAAAGCGGAACTATAGCCATAAATATGTCCAAATAAACATTAGTCGACGAACGCCCGAATAGGGCTTTGTAGGGTTCTGCGAGCAATCATTATTTATTTTGCCACTTTTGTACCACTCTCAGACTGGGATTTTGTAGCATTATTTTATAGTGCACATTAAGAAAAATCACCTTAATGAGACGGATATCACGTCTCATTAAGGTGATTTTTCTTAATCATGATCATTTCAAACGTACCTACCTTTGAAATCAAATGCTTGTAACTCGTATACAAATACAAACCTGACATTTCGAGACAGTGTTTAAAAATAGTAAGGATAAGTGTGATAAGTCAAAACACAATAATGGCAAGATTTCAGAGAGCATTGTGCACTAACAAGTACAGGTTAGTGCGAGGTGCGAAGCGGCTGAGCGCAGCCTGGGCGCAGGAGATGACAGCCGGCCGCGCGGCCGATAATATGTGTACATATGTAACATTAAACTGCACAAATAAAAGACACTTTCACACTACATGGGTTCAAGAACAAGTTTTTCCATAACACAAAAGACGACACTGAATAGTTATAGCTACTTCGCGGCCTCGCCGCATAATCCAATAAAACAATCCGCGGAATGTACGGACAGAGTATTCGCGTCACTTGTATATATTTTTTGGGGCATCGTAGGTAAGTCACGTGATATCTTTTAAACACCGGAAAAAAAATTGGTTATTGTACCAATTTTTTTTCCGGTGTTTAAAAGTTATCACGTGATTTACCTACGATGCCCTAAAAAAAAATATACAAAAATATACAAATATATATATATATATCTAAACTTGCTCCGAAAAATTGGCATATCAGCAAAAACACTTATTTTACAACAAGAAAAAATTGTTAATAAATATTTTTTTGAAAAATCTGGATGAACGAAACAACAAAATGTTAGAGCATCTTGTTTTAGTTGTATACCGGTCAGACGTTTATTTACGAGTAGATAGATTATCTTGATATTTTCATGTTTAAGCCGTTCAAGAAACACAAAGGTTTATGTTGGTATCTCTCGTATATAAAATCAAGCACCACTACTGGGGTAGAATTTATAAGTTTTAGATAGACTGGCAGGTAATGGTGGTCAGTTATTACAAGTGCCTAAAATATATGAAGATCTGTTAAATAGCTAAAAATAATTTTAAAGAATTATTATTTTTGCACCTCTTTTGCAAACAGTACAAATGAAATTGGCGACTGAATCTCAAAATATATGAATTTGATTCAATGGAAAGGCTAGCGGCTTCTCTTTCTGTGCCCGAGGGCTGCCACCGGGGCATTCGGTCACATTTTTATTTTTAATATTATAAACTGGCGCATTATGCGGACTCGCAAAAATATTCCGTCATATTTTGCTTGTGTTTAAATAAATATTAATAGCACTGGCCGGTTTATTCTGTTATTGTCATTGTGTCATTGTTGTTAGCTTAAAGTTTTGTATAAAAATTTACACTACAAATACATAGGTATATGAATCTGTTCACTATAAACGAAAGAAATTTAGTAATAAATCATGAAGTTTCAATGAGTTATTACTTTCTGGACTCACTTGTTTACTTCAAACTTTACCCAAACACTACAATCTATTTTTGTTTTTTGGTGACTTGTAAATAATTAACACCAAATTAGTGTGCAAGTATTTATAGAATGTTATTGCTTTTATTATGAAATATTTATTATAACATTGCGGAACAGTGTATTTATTATCCTTAATAGTAGCAATTAGGTGTTGGAAATGTAAAAAAAAATAATTTTTAGATTTTTTTTTCTTGTTTCTATAAATATAAATAAGACAGATGGAAAAGATCCATACTTGCATTGCCTATCCCTGACGGTAGGTCACTTGAGTTTACCGCTGTAACTAACTCAATTGGAAGCCGAAAAGTCGGTTAATTTTTTTCATTACCTAAAAATTTTATTATTTTTATTCAATTCGGCAAACAATTTTAATATATCTATGACAAATAAACTAAAAACCATATTTATTACTTAGCGTCATTTAGATTTCAATTTAGTTTTTTATTTAGTTTGTAATTGGGTTTATAAATATAGTTTACAGATTTTTTACAATTATTTCAAGACTTACATTTATTACATTGCATTTCAAATATTCGTAAAAGTTTGTAAAAAGAGGGAGAAATGGGATTTGAGGTAATCACAGTATAGGTTCATGTATTTTTTATTTAATAGTTAGATCGTACCCAGCCACTGGGCAGATATAGTTTGCAAGCCCTGGATCATCCATTATGCAAGTGGGCACTAACACGTGTAGCGGGCCGACACCTCCGCCTGCCTTTCCATAATTGTCTCCGTATTATACTCATTGTTTACAATACTCACTTTTTATCAAAGTTTAATTTTTATTTTTTTATTTATTGATAGATTCTTTAGCCTAGTTGAACTGCTAATAAGAAAAACAATGAATGCATTTAGCTAAAAGTTACAAATTTTTTTTTGTCCTTAACTTTGTGTGCTTTGCAGTAAACATAAATTAACTTCATGTGTTACTTCTTCTTGTCGAGTCGAGTTTCAAATGATAACTGACCAGTGGGTACCATCTATTTGGCAGAATCTTGATGCTCCGAATTTCATTTGGTATAACATACTTGGTAGAATCTTATTTAAAAGAACATTTCAAACCCATTTTTTTTAAATATAATTTTCGTTTAGCCGAATATTTATATTTCCAAATGTACAATGGCATACTTTTTAGATGCCAGAATTTCATTTATTATTATTTTTAGATGTCAGAAATAGTTTCGCATAATTCGGTTTTGAATAATGTTTAATTAGTGGTACTTTTTTTTGGTAACCTATCATTGTTACGAAGCTTTACTGTTTGAATTTCAAATGATCGAAAACGGTATATCGAAGTTTCAAATGCCAAACTGATTATTTTACATAATTTTATTCGTCCATAAACTCATTTAACCTATGTTTCACCTTCCAAAAAAACACATAGCCCAATATTAAAAGTATATTTTTTTCATTCGACATATGTCTTGTTCACTAGTACTAAAGGTCGAAGTAACTTATTTACTATTATTACTTAGCTACTGTTTCGTATTATAAACAGATGTGTTCCATAAATTTCATTATTTAAAAAAAAACAAGTACTACATGAATCGAGTTATATATTATACTGTAAAAATTAATTTAAAAAAAAATTATCATTGCTTTAATTATTAATTTTATGTTAGGCATCAACCAACGTATTTTTATACTCTAACTTAAGGCGAAAATAACATAGACACCAAAACATGGTTATGGCAAAACTATAGGTTCGGTTATGTTAGAACTGGGACCTCCCCACGGCACGAGCCGAGCGAGCGAAACGAGTGTGCCTCGGCAGCGGCCGGCGAGTGCCAAGGTAGAGTCCTTTAGTAACTACATTTATTTTATGTTAGGCGTCAACCAACGTATTTTTATACTCTAACTTAGGGCGAAAATAACAAAGACACCAAAACATGGTTATGGCAAAACTATAGGTTAGGTTATGTTAGAACTGCGACCACCCCACGGCACGGGCCGAGCAAACGAAGCTAGCGTGCCGCGGCAGCGTCCGGCATTAATCTATGTATATAAAATTTATTCTTTAAGATTATTTAGATTTTTTAAATTATTGGTTTTGAATCTATGATAAATGAGTAGATGCCAAACTATTTTCTACGAGATGACGTTTTTGTAAACTGCTGTTATGCATCATAATATTATAACATAAAAAGTTCTGCTATAAAGGGCCCCAACCCTTGACCTTGTACATGGCCATGGCGATTTCTCTGTTACTAACCAGAAGAATACGTTAAATTTAATTTTCACCGTTACCAACAAAGGTTTTTGTGTTATAACAAGGTTATTAAGAATTGTTTCATTAGTAGCCCGGGAAACGTTTTGATTACGTGAATGAAAAAAATACTAGTTTTAAAGCTTCACGATTATGACTTGTTTTACAATAAATTTACTCGTACGAGAAAAAAGAAATGATTTTATAAAATTGCATGTAAAGGCAACATGCTTTTTTTATATATAAAAAGATTTTTCTAACAATATTGGTGACTGCATAAAAACTACCTTAGGTAGTCAGATCAAAAACACGTTGCTAACATTCTCGCACACCCAAGCTTTTATCTTATCCCCAATTTTGATCGCGTTATTCGTAGCTTTTCGATTTCACTTCTTATGGTCGAAATGTTTTCACGTCGCTTGAGTTTCTTCAAAATATTGCATTCTATTTTGATGTTTCTGCAACACCTACTGAGGCTCTATTTGAACGGGGAGTTGTTACTGGTTACACGAACACGTGACTTAATTCAAAAATAGTGCTTCAAGATAGTGTGTTGTTTGCACAGTTAAAACAAATATACCTTTTTGACAAAAAGGAGTGGTTGACATAAAAATTTGCAGGGTGTCCTCGTAAAACAAAACCAATGCTTAGTAAAGCAGGTATGAATCTGGCACAGTCTGAAGTGATCACAAATAGTGTGCAAGTGTCACGATGTTTCAGATGTTTCAGAACTTGAAAGTGTGAGTTTGATTGTTGTTTTTAACTGTACTAAATTAATTTGATGATAATTTTCTATGTTGCAATAGGTCAACGAGTACGGAAGTTAAGTGCTTTAGCTAAGCTTTACATATTGAACGTATCAATAAAATATTTTTTCAAACATTTTGATATATGTGAAAAATAAACAAAATAGAGAAGAATTGAGAGCTTTCTTTTCGGCATTTTATAATAAATAAGAGTTACAAGTACGTGTTTTATGCATGAATTAACATTTGTAGAAAAGCTTTAAATGGACTAAGTATAAATAACAGTAGCTTGTATAATGT
Source organism: Acrobasis suavella (assembly GCA_943193695.1). NCBI lineage: Eukaryota > Metazoa > Arthropoda > Insecta > Lepidoptera > Pyralidae > Acrobasis > Acrobasis suavella. Next base: position 15,882,889 of record OW971929.1, read on the forward strand.
TCTGTTCCAAACATATAACATTTTACAATTACTACTAAAGAAGTATACCTATACCTACTTACAGTCGTAATGTAGAGAAAACAGCGCAGGCGTTAAAATTGCCTGAGTAAATTAAAGTAGGCAAATAAAAAGTCGCAAAGACTTCATTAAAGTAATTCCTTTTCAGATCAAATAAGTACATAGTGCGAGTATGTAAAGAAATTGGCAATTAACGCACGTTTATTTTATGTTAGCGCTTTTTCACGTTGTTCCTTGAATAAAGACAGGCGTCCTCAGAAGCGACTTTGCGCTGGAGATTCCTGGCGGAGTGAGATGACTGGTTAATTGCCGCGTACGCTGCGCACGTACTCGCTGACATGTCACAAGACGTCTGCCACCGGCAGCGGCGATCCCTCAACGAATTCCGATCGGAAAGAGCGAAAAAGACACGAGCCGAGCATGCGGCGGTAAAAAGTTGCGGAGCCAGGGCAGCGCCGCGGGAGGCTCTGCTGGCGCGCCCGCGCCCGCGCCCTGCGCCTGCGTCCCGCGCCTGCACTCCTCAACACCCAGGAGGACCACATCAGTATACCATACTTAGCATACCTACTTAGTATTAACTTGGTATTTGCTGTTCATCCATTGTCAAACTTAACTTACCAAGTAAGTTGGTAAAATAAAAGAAACCGTTTCAAACACATTAACTGGCCTTTAGTACAGATTTCTTTTTATTATCAATATAAAAACGGGGTAAGTTGCGAAAATTCCTGCGGAATATTACTTAATAAGAATATAGAACCCAGGTGTACTTACTATTGCTACTATACCTGTTAAGTCACTGCACCCAAGTCACATTTAGGTAATAAGCGGCTTACAGCAAGAAACTGGAATGAAGAGCCTAATTAATCTACATGTCGCTAGCTTATCCCACGTTTGGAACAGTCTTACAGGTCAGTCCTATGTCATCTCCTTGACCTGTTTGAGATATTTTTAGTATTACTTACATATTGACTTTTAAATTCGCAACAAATATTGGTTTTATTTTGTTTAAATTAAGTGGAAGAAAATGTTACTACTTCTCAGTATCGTCTCGGTAAATTTTAAGAATCATCGGCGGCGGCGGGTAGGGCCGGCGCGCGCCGCGACTCACAAAAACAGATTCGTCTGATCGCCGGGCGCGTGTTGTCGCCGCGACGAAAGACGTTCGTCCGCCGCGGTAAGTATCCACACCGTGAAGTTACGCAGCCTCAGCGTCAGCGCACGCGCAATCCTCCGATGCCCTTTGCATTCGAACGACACATTTGCTCAATACATTCGCATGATAATTCATTTACGTATTCGTAACTATTTCAACAAATCTAATGAAGTGGGTAACGTTTAAATGAATTAACGATTAAGGTAAATGTGACAGTAAGAAAATGCGGAGAATGGCTCAGCATGGCAATTTGCAGCAAGTACGCTCGGTGCGCAGACGCCGCCGTCATACGAATGACGCGATATAACGGATCGACCTGATTATTTCTGTCCAATTCACGACTGTTTAATAGCAATGTTAAACTCGACGAAAGCAAACATACCCGCCCTGTTTATCGAATATTTTACGATCTTCACCGGATTCATTTTAAAATGCTTAGCTTTGTGGAAGCGGCTGAAAGATTGTTTGATTCCCGCACGTGTTGCTAGTTTTACTATTTCTGATATTTATATTACAGTTAGTCATTTACCATTCTGATTTACCTGAGTATATGTTTATTCAGACTTGCGTGTTTATAATACACCCATACTTTATTTCTAATAAGATTTACTGTGCAAGAAATTATTTGGCGCAAGAACATCTGGCGAGCTGTTCATTCAATTATTCAATTACGTATCGCGCAAGCTGTAATTTTTCTTTGAACTCCTGATATGTGTGTTATTTTATGTTCTGTCCGGTGTGACCTCACACACCTGTTGTAGCTGATAAACAAAATTATTATGCATAAAGCAGTCTATTGTTGGTTTTAGAATTATTATAATTGAGGTAAACTAATGTGGTTTTTGTGTTAACTAGCGCGGTATCGCTTCCGTTCAGGTGACGATATCCGATTGTTATCGTCACTCGGTTGTACACAGTTTGTCACTCACACGATGTTTTAATTCGTTAAATGTATCTCAACGAACATTGTGTCATGTTTTCATGAGTTTGAAATTAATAGCCACATAGATAGTGGCTGTTATTCGAGCTTTACACTGGGGAACTGCATATATTTTGTTTACATTTGCATTATGTAGAGCCATGAATTTGTTTCGTTTAATGTTAGCAAACAACTAGGTGAATTCGATGATTAATAAGATTTACAAATCTTCGAAAACATTCTGCGGCTGCCATGACTATATCAATAAAGTTTTAGTTTGTTGGTTTAAATTTTGCTAAACTATTTTCTCCTTGCCATGGTCTTGACTTTAAGATGTAGTCTAGAAGTTAGTTAAGTTTTGTGAGAATCTTTTTACACTGAGCTGACAGAATAGGTAATTATATTCGTAAATATAATTAAATATACGTTCGAAAATATAATGGTTAAAGTTTGTAAAATGACTGGAAATAGGGACCTTATTAGATTTAAAGTGATTTGTACTGACATTCATGATCGTGTACCTTTTAATTTACGGTATAACGGTACGGTTAATTTAAGTATTTCTGCTTTCATATCGCTTGTATATGCATGCATGTGACATTTAGTTTGAGAGATATATTCATTTATTGAATAATTTATCATTGTGAGTCGCGGTGATCTTGTTTGGTATGATTCTATATGTACTAATTGCAATAGCTTTACTCTATAAGGTAAACAAACATGTTAGAAACGTTATCGAGAAAGATAAATGCTATCTTTTTTCAAGCTTTTATTTAGTTTTACCCGTTCCGTTGTCTGGCTGTAATCAAATTTTTCACGTTATATTTGACCCACTTCCCGGTTTTAGATTGAGCTGAAATTTTGCACGCTTACGTACCTATATTGCGTGACGATGCAATATTATTATGATGACATAAAGCATGTGGGAGCTGGAAGGTGTTCATAAGAATTCTGTAATAAAATAACGCAACACCATAAAGTTTGGGCTCAATTAATTCTTCTAGAGTACTTCAAACTTTTAAGTTCATTGTTTAAGACAAAGACTGCTGGATTTTTTTTTAAATAATACTTGTTTAAAATTCAGGGGTCCAATTTTAGTAGGTACCATAAGGATTTCATTTCCAGTACGTATCCCACTGCTTGGCAGAGGATGTGATAGTTTATATGTAGAAAATTATAAAGCAGCAATTCAGTTACCCTCTTAGTATTGATATAAAATATCAGATGCTTGAACCTATTTTAGTTAAAATATGTTTCATCTCGTTGCTACTTTATCAAATTAAAAAAAATATATAATAACAAAATATATTTTAACTTAAATATGTTTAGCAAACGTTTGATATATTTAATTAATAACTGGGTAAGGGTGTACAAAAAATAAATTAATCCAGTTATTTATTCAGGCAATATTTTTTTTTTACTGAAGAGAGTTTGTAGTATAGTAGTATATCTTAGCTGAAAACAAACCATATCACGATAACTATTTATAAAACAAACTAATGCATGCAACACTACAAACATTTGTACCGTTTAAATTTATTTAGTAATCCGTGGTTTAGTGTTTATGGCTAGTTCACGAGCAAAACCGCAGCGCGATGGCATCATAAATCGATGCACCAGTTTATTGGTTGTTATTCGTGTGGACGTGGCCAACATTGATGTCAGATTGTTTGAAGTGCCTAAAGATATCGGACATAGTTAAAAATATAATAGCCAAGATAAACGGCGCGAATCTTGAGAAAAACTATGCCATTTGGAGTCACCAATCCAAGTGCGGACCACGCCCGGGGTTGCTTAGCATTCGAAAGCGCCAGTAGGTAATGTATACTCGTATCGACCCACCGAGCTTTGTGCTTCAGCAGCCGAATAACATTGTTAGATGGCAGTCGACAAGTTCTATTTTAAAAATCAGTTTCGGCATCTTTTTGTAATTTGAACAAAGAGACATGTTTTTTTTTAAATTGCATCATTGTATAAGGGAGATTTTAGGGCAGCTTAAAAAATTTCACACCAGTGTTGGCCACTGAAAAAACAAAAACAGCTCCTCTTACACAAGTTCACCGGCGTAATGCCATGTAATCCATAATGCTTAATGGTAGGTTTTTTAGCCATTATGGAGTACGCTAAGTCCACCACAGATTATTAGCATGAATTAAACGGGTTACTCACGCAGAGAGTCAGCCTGCTGGCTCACATATTTCGACCTTATTCGGAGGTTCTCATCAGGGCGAATGAACTAGAGGACGCGCGTACACGATGCGCTTCGAGACACACTAATGTTAGCGATGCGTTTTCCAGAGAAATAGTATAGCGGACATTCTTCAGCAATATGCCGTAATGTTTAGTCATAGCTACAGTCACACTCTGGAGCTAATCTAGAATCTTACTAGTGGAGTTGGTGGTTAGATCGGCCATACCCAGTTCTGAATCGGTTTATCGACGAAATCGACCTATGCGTCGAAACCATGTGGCTTTTTTGTTTGGTCCGAAATTATTTTTGTTTGTGCTAGGACTGAGGGCTCCAGCGTCCACGAAGAACATTAAGGATTCATGCAGTAATTGCCATTCGACATAATAATGTTGCCATGTAAGTATAATAGAGCAGATTTGAGGACGAGTTGATTAAAATCATATTAAAATGAATTATTCACGTTTCCGGAAACACTGGAGTGTGTCGTCCGCTTTATATCACCGCCTTTGTTATTCCGAGCCGATATTATTAAAAAATATGCAAATCGATGGCGACAGGATGCTCATTTTAGTAATAATGTTAGTATTTGCATGTAAATTGTGTTGTATCCGCGGATGTTCGGAACAATCACAAATGGTAATGCATATAGTGCAGGCGATAAAATGGAATTATGATACTGCTTCCGCTGCTTCCGATTGAATTTAATTTTGGTAATTAGTGCCTTTGATATATTTATGGAAATCATTTTAAATTGTAAATGTAGCGACGGGAAACTAGAGCTAGTAACAAAAATAATATTCTTAGCTAAATCGATTAAATATTTCTCTGAAATGTTTTAATTCACGTAAAAAGTTGATAAGGTTTTATAGATAAGTATTAGAGTGAAAATTTGAGAATACACTTACAATAACATAAAACAGTAGTTTCTTTTCGTAGATGAGAGTGACTCAACATTGGTTAAAATGAATAAAAAAAAACGCAAAATAAAGACACTATGCTATGATGGACAAAGTTTAATTTACATTTCTTCACCATAGATTTTAGTTTTACTTTCTACTTAAGTATTAGCTCTTTGAAAGCCTCTATACAAGGTTCTACATACGCATATGATTTTTAACTATATGATGCTGACCAAAATATAATTTAAGTAGGTATGTATAAAAAAAAACATCAACTTAAATTCCACATTCATACAAACCCAAAACAAAACAGTAATGTTTTGGTTTGAACTACAGAAATAGAATAAATAGCACATGGAATCTTAAGTTTAGTTCCGCTACCTGTCCATAGATGGCAGCACGTGTCCCACAACAAACATTATCGCCGAACCACATCCAAACGGAACAGAAAGAAAGGAGGAAAACTTTGTAAAAAATCCAATATCTTTTAATTAGTTCCATTTCATAACATCTGATAACAATTTAATTTTCAAGACTTTTAATTCTTGTTTGTAATAAGTGTGTAATTTTTTATACGTCTAGAAAAAAAAATAGATAAGATATTTGTTTTATATTGCATAGTCTGCAACGTAAGCGATGCATCATTGACAAGCGCTTGTTGGTAAGCGCGCGAGCGAAGTGCAGCGTTCCGCGGGAGGTCACTGCAACTTGCGCTGCACGCCCCCGGCCGGCCCAGCCCAACGCCCGCCGCCCTGCTCCCGCACACCCCACCCCCGCTGCACTCCAAGTAACCTCACTTGTTTTGATGTAAGGTGTCCACCGGTCACTATGCAAAACTCACGCAGAGGTGGGAAGTTTTCTATCCTTGTCGTTTTGTTAGCGACACGAAAGTTTTGAATTTGCATTTGTTGCCATCGCACCCTTTTACGGTGCTTGAGTTATGTGGCTGCAGGTGAGTGAATAGTTGACACTTATTCAAAGTTTATGCGGTAGTTTTACTTTGTATACTGGATACGGTTACTACTTAGTTTTATAGAAGTTCAACAACCTTTTGTTGAGCTTTCAGGATTTCTTTTTGAATCTCAAGATGGTATGATGACCTATTTAGCTAACACCTACCTTCACCTATCTATAGTAATTATGTATAGTATAAGTAAAAAGAAACATTTAAAAGCTATGGGAAATAATAACAACGCATAATTTCGAAGCCATAGTTAGAATATATACATAGAAGCCGGGGGACTCTACATTTAACTCAAATTATTGCGCTGGCTTGGTAAACATTATTTTAGAACCAGTAACATATTAACAACCAACCGTATTACTATCATTTAAATATATGGTTGATTGTTAATATAGGTCACCAAGCCAGCGTTAAAATACAGCATTACATCCACTGCTGGACATAGACCTCAAGTTTTTCCAGAGGACTGATCAAAAGCCACCTGAATGTGAAATAGTTACAATTATAAGCCAAACACATTCCGTTAACCGTTTCAAATGATTTATTTCAAATGGGGGCGGCACTGGACCCCGAAAAATTCAGGTAGCCCCAGGTTAAGTGACATTTTCTCTGTCTCTGAGATTTTAAACGGAAGTTGGAAAATGTCATAAGTAACATAATATCAACTTCATAACCGATGGATGTTGAAATAGACACGACTATAGTTACCTGCAACCACTGGCAGAGCCTAGCTCTACTAAAATTCCCGTATGTCAACAGACATAGTCCTCCATACCACATACACGTCGGTAGCCACTTAGATAAAACTACAGCTTGTCCCAGAAGACCTACGAAGTTAGACCTTCTAATAGGACTTACCGGATGTGGCTCTATAGGAATTTACTGTTACATTTTTAAAGCAAAGATTGACCTAATAGCAAAGCTAGAAATAAGTTTGCTTACTTCAACGGGTTTCTTGGCGCATTATTTTTGTCATGGTTAAAATAACACTGAAGAGAAGTTCTGCCAATTTTCCACGCCTGTAACCGACTGAGGAAGAGAGACTTTATACAGTGTTATTTATGCAGTTGCTAACGCTCTGAAAGACCTCTACCTCATGCTTCTTTCCCTTCATTTTTAGGGTTCCGTACCAAAGGGTAAAAACGGGACTCTATTACTTAAGACTCCGCTGCCCGTCTGTCTGTCTGTCCCTCTGTCATAAGGCTGTATCTCATGGACCGTGATAAGACAGTTGAAATTTTTACAGATGATATATTTCTATTGCCGCTATAACAGCTAATACTAAAAACAGATTAAAATAAATATTTAAGGGGTCTCCCATACAACAAACGCTATTTTTTGCCGTTTTTTGCTTAATATTAATAACGGCAACAGGTTTGTATATTCAAAGAATATTCATTTGTAAAGTCACTCTAAAAATAAATAATTAAAATAAAATAAATATTTAAGGGGGGCTCCCATACAACAAACGTGATTTTTTATAGATCTGACACGCACTTGGTTGGTTATTTTAAAATGTTTACAAACAGCTACTTTATCTATTTTGTCGAGTGCTAAAACAAATGCTGTTTGCCAGCCCTATTCGCAGTGATAAAATCACGTCTGTGCCGTTTGTAGATTTCGGCCGCAGAGATCAGACTAACGGCAAAGCGAGAAAAACTTTTCAATTTCAGAAAGAGCGCATCCGGTGATGAGAATGAAGGCGCGTGATGTTTGCATTGACTGACCCGGCACGTGGATGCTTTTTGCACTTTACGGTTTCTAAATTTTTGGTTCTGCGCACATTTTATGAAGTTCACAATTAGGTTCGTCGTGATTTCATAGTTTTAGGACGAATGTTGAGGTTAGCCTGAGGGCTGGCAAGATTATTAACACATTCCGGGACATTTCCATAAGTGTGTCGTCCCAACCGTCTGCGGACGTAATTCAATGTTATTTATATTTTGTCCCTCTAAGTGTGCCGGAATGTGTTAAAATCTGTGTAGGTATTATACTCGTATCTTAGTTCGCAGGCCTATGTCATTTTTTCGGAGACAAAATATAAAGCATACCTGCATTAATTCATCTGTTGCGTTGTCTTAATATTTTAGACGGGCACACAAATACAGTTTTGTAATATTAGTACGCAGAGGATACCAGTTTTAAATCTGACATACAACTTAAGTATGAATATACTGCAGATCTACATACATACAGGATTGTAGTGTATCAATCATCCTTGTAGTGGTCACCATGCTGTCCGCCACCCAGAGGTTCCGGGTTTGATCCCCGGTCAGGGCAAGTTGGAAAATGGCCTTTTTCAAATTGTACTTAGTCTTGGTTGTTTATCTATAAATGTATGTATTTGTTATAAGAAAAGTGTAATTTCGTCTATATATTATATATATATATATATATATATATATATATATATATATATATATATATATATATATATATATATATATATATACAATGTCCTTTTTAATTAAGTACAAATATTTTAAGGGGTTATTCAGTCCATCATTTTGAAAAACTTTTCCCAATAAATGTATATCGAAATACGAAAAAAAATATTTAGGTTCTCATACAGATCGAAGTAGTCACGTCATCGAAATACGAAAAAATTTTTTGCCTTTTTCATAGTAACGATACTATGAAAAATGCAAAAAATTTTTTCGTATTTCGATATATATTTATTGGGAAAAGTTGTTCAAAATGATGGACTGAATCACCTCTTAAAATATTTGTACTTTTATATTTATTTATTTATTTATTTTTCCTTTATATCCATAAATTTTTTAATGAATCCAGAGATATTAAATCCTTATAAACGTAGCAAAGCTTTAAACCGATGTATACTTACTTGGTATTGATCACTTTTTCAACCATTGGATCCCACTGTTGGACAATAGCTCTAATTAAAGATGTAATTGCGTAACTGCGGCGAAATAAATATGCGAGCTTTTTGTCTACTGCATTTCAACTTAACTTCTTGTCTTGTGAGTTAACATGCATAATTAAAGTTCTTGAAAACGGCACCCATCTTTAACTCTGTCGTAGCAGGCAGGTTTAGTCGATATTTAAATTATTCGCAAAATGACTCACAGTCATAATAGGACTATATTAAGCTTAAGCAAAATTAATACAGATAATTAATAATCAATAATTATAGTAAATTAAGAAGCAGAAAATAATCATTTGAAAATATTTATTACAAGAAATGGAACTAAATATTTTTAGAGCATTATTTAGGTTTCTACGAAAGAACAATTTCGATGTTTTTTTAAAGCTGATCTGTGATCTCTCTTAAGGATTAACGTACATTTTGGCTCTTTAAGAGAATAAGTCGCTCTTCTTCTTCTTCTTAGCGAGTCAGAATGACTTTTTCATAAGTTTGTGAACCAGTGTGTGGCCACACAGTAAGTGAGTAAATTAAGTCGCTCTGAGTATGATGCACTACAAAAGTGCGTCATATCAGAATCGTAAAACGTTTTACGATTATTCCAATGCAACCTATCCATTGTAAGCAATTAAACTTTTTGTAATACAAGGAGCATCTTTATGTAGATCCATGATGCAGATAAAAGCGATCGATGGACATCTCACATAGGTAATTACAAAGTTCGAATGATGATTGCATTTTTCTCTGGTGATTATATTGATAGAAGATATAAATAATATTTATAATGCACTTATCAGGAGATCAATTTTTCACTCGATCAAATCGAAATAGCTGATTATAGGTAAGTTATCTACATCTCATTTTACGTCCTACTAGGTCGTCTGACGACCTCAGTCGGGTTGCAGGAAGACGCCGGAGGCAAGCCGCTTCTGATCGGTAATTTTGTAAAACCATAAGCGGAGGCCTATGGCCTATATCAGTATACTTCCTGTGGCTGATATGATGAAGATGATTATAGATTTTTCAAATTTAATCTCTGACTTTTTATTTGCAGATGCATTACACTGCATTTTATAATCAAAAGGATAAGTAGTCCCAAAGATATAATACAAACGTAAACAATAAGCAGATACTTAAGTTTTCTACTAAGAATGCAGCGTTCAAAATAGAAGTGACAACTATTCATTATGAACATTTTCCAAGACACATACTTACAGTTTAATAGATGTGCATAAATATAAGTAGTTAAACTTCAGGCTAGTCATGGAACAATGAAACCACATCTCTCTGTAGGATAAAGTTTCATTTCATGTAAGACAAACGTTTTATACTCAAACGACTTTGAAGATCTCTTGCGTTGATGTGGTTAAATCAACTTTGGGGAATAAACGTCGTTTATTTTACTTGAAAGGAAATACTGGCTAACGATGCAGTTTTTTAATATAGCGGTGTTGAAACTTGTGCATTTTCGTGATCTATAATAAGGATTACTCAAATAACTAAGTTTCTATGGGTTTTTTTAAATGTCATTTTTCCTAAATTATACATTAGTTAATTTTTTTAACGTTTTTATTATCAATCTAAGATATACCTGCCTGACCAATATTAGTACTGATATTTTTGATATGAACGTGTTATTACGCCTCGAATACTAAATGCAAGATTCAGAGCGTGTGACAAGCGGAGAACTATTAGTTTTTTGTCAAACAGGCGAGCGGGCTGCGCGCGGCGGGTGGCTGCACTAGCCTACTTCATAATTAGTGTTATGAATTATACACGTATAAATATTTCATGTGCCACGGCTCCCGGCCACTCGACAATTAATTAACTCCTGCGCAGCGCTTACATTAATTAGCCGGGGACATGTTATGCTTCATCATACATTAAACATAACTACACTGCTTAATTTATGAATATGACATTCTACTTACATTATTTAAAGAAAACATTCATCATATTTACTCATAATTATCATGTTACTACTTGGGATTGGACCACCCCGGCGTTTTACTTAATGAACGCTTATGATTATTTCACAGCAGGAGTAGATAATAGTGAGTAAATTGCCTTATCCACAGAATTCGTTATTGTTTAAGACATCGTTTTATGGTTCTTAATTTGAGACTTCGATGTTAAATTCCAGTCAAACATCATTATAAACCACGTCTGGATCGAAGTCATCCGTAATCTTATTAATGTATCAACTAAATAGTACAAGAATAACTAGCACAAGCATAGACCTTATGAAATGGTATAGTCGACCCGGAATAAGTAATAAAAGGCAAAGGTTCACTGACTATCAATGAAATTCGCCCACAAATAATTTACGTTTGAAATTGAAATACATACAACGTTTCAGATAAACACGGAGTAGAATAAATAAAGACTAAGTATAAAATATATTTTATCTTCGTTATATTGCGCCGCAATAAATGGCCAACATTAATAATCAAAGTGGAATATTTCATTAAGACAGTAGAGACCACTAAATTTTACAACTTAATTACTTTCGCAAACTATAACAGAATCGGTTTTTATGGCATCCCACAGACGAGGGGCGCCAAAGGATCTGCAACAATCATTCATATTCTTTATTTTTTGCGTCATAATTCCAAGAGAAATTTGATTTGACTGTCGTGTTACAATAGTAGGTAATTTTAATTTCAGATATCACTTTGAAATTCCGAAGAAGTGAGTGTGCTGTTGGGTTATTCAGTATTTTGTCAACATCTCTACCACAGCATCCACAGCTGCTGGATACAGTATTTGACCATACTGTACAATAATAAAGACAAACCTGGAAGTTAATTACTCCACAGTAAAATTATTTTTCTTTTAACAGTCATTGCTTTGAAAATCATGATGTGATTGAAACTTGTTTGTAATTTCACCAAAATATAAACTCACGAAAATCTGTAGTTTATTGGTAACGAAAAAAGTGCTTTCCTCTTTCGACACTATTGAAAATAGGTACGGTAGGCCTCAGAAGTGGAGCCCCAATTTCTCATACTAATTGTATGAAAAATTGAGACTTCACTTTTGAGGCTTACCGTACATGTCGTGATCACCTCTAAACTATTGTCGATACCTTTGCCAATAACTCCCTATGGTAAATAACCTGAGTAGTAAAAGCGGCTCTATTTGACATTAGACTACGTATACTATCCGATTGAAAGGTATACCGTTGGAAACATCTTCGAATATGAGACGAATGAATATAGTCGGGTCGGTACTAAATATTCTAATCGTGCTTCTGTAATCTACAGAGTATTTTGTCGAACGGCATGGAATATTGCAAACGTCGGGATATGCCGGCTGCCGACACAATGGGTCGACGGCTATGATAAGGTGGCCGCGAGCGCGCCGCGATTGTTGCCCGATCAGTAAATTTCCCATGATCGGCCCTAAAGGTCTCGACACACCTGCAGTACTTTCGTCGAAAGTTCGGATTACCTCGCTTGTTAAAGTCTTGACTCACGCTTGCTGCACGCACCTGTCGAAAATCTGCCTGTTCACTTCTGTCACTGCTTAGAGTATAAGTGTAGGTACGTCACGTGTCATTTACAATTGACAGAAATAAAGTTATAAATAAAATTCCGGGGCTATATGATGTTGTTCAGGTATAGAGGTATGCTCGGTATGCTTTTTTAATTTCCTGCGCTACATTAGATAAAATTTATTGCCTATATGTATCTTGACGCCCGACATATGACGCGCGAATGTTAAAGGCTCTCTCTATCACTTTTGTATGAAATTCCTTTCATGTTATCAAGGGACTCATGTCTTACAAAGAAACATTAGGTGAAAATACGTAAGTGTATATAGACCCTAAGGCGAGATATTCCAATACATTGTCTTAGAAAGAGGCGATCATTCAATTTTATCATCGCAAAGTCGGTTAAATATCTCGAGGAAGGCACTGTGGCCATATTAAAGCCGGGTTGATGTGTAATTCTCATTTTTCCATATAAGGTGCTAGCTTTTTTGCATCTCTGCTGTCCAATGCTATATAAAGCATGGAGTGTGTGCTGTTGGTCGGTAAGTATGTTTAATAGATTTTCAACCAATTTAGACGTCGTTTAAACAGTTTTTTAGATATTTTACAAATTAGGTACACCACCACACTTTACAAATAAACGCTCGTGTAGTCAGACTATCGAATGTGAATACAATTGAAAATTGTAGTCTTCTAAAAATTACTTGATTTTATTGTTGACAGAATAATGTAACTTGATACAACATGTTAAAGTCCAAAACGGAGTCTGAAACGTTACTGTTTTGAAGTTAAGAAAGTCTTCAACCTGTTCAGTGAAAATAAACGTATTTAACAAACGGTTGTTTTAAAAGAAAATTAAAAACGGGGAAGTTCTCCGATCGCGCCTGTTAATCTGCCCGTGCACAGAAGAAATTAAAACAACTTTCTTGGATATTTATTACGCTACTTTTATTACCTCTTATTTTCACTTTGCAAGGCTGGATTTAAATAGAAGAAAAGGGTTCTCCCTAATTAAACGATTTGAAATAGTCGTTCCGATATCAAATTGCTATAATATCGATAAATGAGATGGGGTTTGTATTAATAGAAATAAACAACTTAGCTTTTGTTTATATATTTAGTTACGCAGTCATTTTTTATGAAGTTCTATGAATTTTCATAAATTCCTATTTTTATTCTCGGACTTTACACTCGGACACTCGGACATCACTTTCATTCACCCCAATTTCTATTAATGATACCTATTCCCCTGGTCAGCTTAGATTAAAAAAACACCACAATAATTGTCCTTAGTTTATGCTTACGGTTCTTAGCATCAGAAGGGCCTTAGTTAGGTACACCTGGTGACTAGGTACTTATAAAAATACTGACGTTCTGATAAAAATAAACATAATTCGTACGTTCATAAGCATGATGACATAATGTATTCCTGAAACAATGGAATATTTATAACGAATGCTTCGGCTGCGGCTGTAAAAATTAAAATTAGCCTGATATCGTTGAGGTAAAGTTAATGGACGGCAATTACTTCCATACCTCATTATGCTGCAGAATTGCAAATGAGGACAACATTTATTTACTTGTCGCAATAATTCACTACTTTATGATTTTGTCGAGATGTCTCTAAGGGTGCTTGGTGGTTCATGGATATTTTGAAAATTCAACACTATTTGTACAAAACAATAAAGAATTACAATTAAACTAAAAAAATAAATTTAAATACTAAACTAATATCTAAATTAAAACTAAATTAAACTATATTAAAAATGTAAGTGTGGTTCATGTGACATGGTACCAAGAATTGGCTGCAATTTGTAAAATAAGAGGTGATTGGTAGTTAGAGACGACCTATATGATATGACTGGTGTAAACAAAGCTGGTTCTCGTCTTTGTTGTTTCAATTACAAGCAGTCTACTTCTGGAAAGTTACCTACTTCTCCAAGGGCATTAAAATGATTAATAACTTACTTTTTCCTGTGGAAAATTATCGTGAGAAATAAATTGCAACGCGATTGCAACAGATTCTAGGTTCTGAAGCATAACTGCCGAGGACGCAATCAGTAACATGTTTAGAGATGAGATAGTATATTTTTCTTATTAGCATGAACTAACGGGTAATTCACGTAGAGACCAACCAGCTACTGGCCGACATGTTTCGACCTCATCATCAGAGCGAATGTGAATAGAAGACGCGGGAAAAAGATTTTTCTTCTCCAAGCTTATTATGTTTCTCTTACCATTTAATGAAATAGCTATATAGCATATCAAATAAGTCGTAGGTAAGTGGAACAGAATAAGTAATTGGTATCTAAAGGCCTAACTTAACTTAGATATATATAGCTTAATACTCTTTACATAATTCTCAGAAAGCCAGTTACATAAAATTACTTATAATAAACTCTCCCACAATCTAGGATCATAGATAACGATCTAATGAAAACAAAAGAGAGTTGTATTGACAGGAACGAACACAGAGCGCCAATAAAATAGACGTTTTAAGACCGCCCACGACGGAATTGTCAGTTAGCAGGAATGGAGGAACTCGCGAGCTCGCGGCAACCTGTTCTCACCTCTATTGATATTATCTTTATGTATCTGTATCGAGATATGCACGAATATGCATATTAATATTTTTATTTTGTCCATTTACAGAAATGGCTTCAGGTTATATTAATTTTATGTTCTATAATAGGAGTATTGATGATAATTGGAATGCCCTTACAAAATTACAAATTTTAACTTTAAAGTAGAATCGGTCAATTTGATATCGGACTGAGTTTGTTTACTAAAAACAGCTCTTATATTTCATTCGTTTATATTGCTTATGAAAAATTTGCCGTATTAATCATAACATTATACAGACAATGTGTATGACATCAGACACAAAATACGGCCTCTACAGTTTTAGTGTACTAAGAAAGTTTTACGAAAATAAAAAATAGGGATCCAATGGTTTTTTTTTTTTTAAATTAAATCTTTACTAAAAGTACTCTCCGCCAGCCTCTATACAAAGTTTCATGCATCTGAACCAATTTTCGAAACACATTTTCCAGTCCGCTGCAGGCATCTCGTTTATAGCCTGCTCAAATACTGACAGCACATCTTCCGGCGGCGAAAATTGTATTCCTTTGAATTTTTTGTTTTCAGGTAAAAAAAGAAGTCACATGGTGCTAGGTCAGGGCTCTAATGACCCAGGAGTTTGACCGGCGAGCTGTCCAGGAAGTCCCTCGTTTTGAGCGCGGTGTGGGCGGGCGCGTTGTCGTCGTGGAGCAGTAGCCCGCGGAGCCCTGTGTTCGGTCGCTTGATGCTCGCAATAGAGAAAACTTCTGGCAAGCATTTCTAGGCACCGGGCTTGCTTCTGAGCATCTGTAAGGTTGTGCGGCAACCATCGTGAAACTATCCTCCTCACTCGAAGATGCACGTGTAGAATCTCATGAACGCTTCCTGATCCAATCTGCAAGATGTGCTGAATCTCCTGATACGTAATTCGCCTATTGTTGTGAATTAAATCTTTCACTGCTAGCACGTTTTCTACCGTAACAGCCGTCAAAGGACGACCACTTCCTTCCTCATCCCCCAAAGTTAGTCGACCGCGCTTGAATTGGGCCTTCACCCATAAATGCTATTTGAAGCCTAGCGCGAAAATCTTCTCGGCTCAGATCCATTTTTCAATGAGAGACGATAACTGAATTGGATCGCCAAAAATATTGTATGTCAATATTTTTACTTATAATTATATTTTCAAAATAGATTGCAACTCTATATCTCACATGCATAAAAAATTTTTTTGCAATACTTTTTGAATGGCCTGGTAAAAAGTACCGACATAGATTACACATAAGTTTGATGTAGATTACATTGTATGAGTTGCTTCTTGGGTAGACACCGTGTATCACCTCCTTCGGGGCTTGTCCGCTAGGTCCACCTGTTCTCCATCTGCACGATTATTCAATAGTCACGAGCGACTCTGTGTCGCTTGATAAACTTGATTTGTTACCTACAGCACCGTAAATTTATGTAAACTATAAGCAGAGTGAGCTAATGGTGAGTTAATCATAGTTTAGTTATTATAATTGCATTATCCATCCATCCATGTATCTGTACTAGGCAAAAATAAAAACAAAAATATAATATCCAAGGCTTTCGGCGATATAAAAAACGAGGCTAAAACCGATTTTCATCGAAACATTATGTCAACATTTCTGATTATTTATCAAACCCAGAAAGTCATAAAGTTGAAATGCCTTTAAATATCAGATTATAAAACAAGTTCTTTGTTCCTGTGTTAAAAATTCGAAATGACGGTCCTTTGAAAAGCTATAATGAGTATTGATTTAAATTGTTCGGATTTAAAATCTGAGAAAAATTATAAGGAGACGATACCGCCATCTGTTTGGTTCCGAAAGCAGTAACGTGGACATACCTCAATTTTTTTTTTCTTGATATTAAAAGATATGTATTTAATTCTTTACCTTAATCCATATTTGTAAAACTTAAATTACTCAATTGCAAGTAGAGTAATTTTATGTTCTTTTTTGTGAAACTGATGATGTAAGTATCTTCATATTCTTATCAGAACAAATAGTTAAGATGATCTAAACTAAGCATTCCTGAGCCGTTAGACGTACATTTTTAGATAAGACTCTCTTCCAAATAACGTAGTCTCAATAAGTAAGTATGAGGTTAAGTAGTTTATCTCTTTGGTCATGATTAGTACAGTTTAAATTATACATACAGCAAATGCTTTGATACACCATTTAAAATAAAAGAATAATAAATCAATTGGAATTATTACAACTTTTTATGATATACTTGTACTATGTTTACTTTTATAAGGTTTTGTTTGTAAATTTTTAAGTGTACATAAACCAATAAAAAAAATGTATTTGGTTAAATCTTTTTATACGAAAACAAGTATAACCAACGTGAATCCACACTACGTCCGGTCTAATTTTTTAAAGAATAATGAAGCAGACATTTTTATAACAAAGGTCCTTGGCCGTGCATCTTGATCTTAATGTTATCTCTAATAGCTCAATAAATAAGGGACAACGTGCGAGCTTCGGCGACACATACACGCGAAGGGTTTATTAAAACAAAAAACATACGAACCGATCGCTTCACATATTAAAGTGTCTTTTATTCATATTTTAATGCCCGACTCATTAAATTGTGACCGTCGAAAACGAGCGACGCTTGTTTTTCGGTCAGCATTTTTGGGGTTTCGTACCTTAATTGTTAAAAAGAACCAATAAAGGATCACTTCTGTGCCTGTCCATCTGTCCGGCTGAATAAAAATGTGTTAAATGTATGTCTATGGTCTATGGAAATTGTAAATACATGTATCAGGGATAACGTTTAATTTTACGTCATGACCCAAAAATATTATCCATTTTTTTTTCTTGAGTAATTTATTTATTTAATTTATTGCACTTTAAATCCTAAGATTATAGTTAAAAAGGTACAACTTACTTAAGGCTAAGCATTGTCGACCAGGTCACCTTTGGGACTTAGCAGAAAAAATAGTAGATGGGGTGCAAATTTAATTAGATAAGTAATCGAAAGGAATAAATTAGAATCTTGCGAGTAGAAATGTATGAACTACTATAATCCAATTATACAAATAAAAAGAAATATTTTTCTGTTCGTTCGCTTATTTATCGCACGGAACCCTCGACGCTGATCCTCATTCCAACTCAGCTTCTTTTAAAATAAGAACCACTGTTTACTACAATGTGGTAAATCACGTGACATTTACAATATTAACAAGCATTAATTTAAGCAACGTATAACTGGGAGTATTAAAGTAATCAATTTATAAACCATGTAGACTTAATTGCAGAGATGTGTAGATATCTTTTTATGAAAAGTCACCTGTACTTTCGAATTTTCGAAAACATCCTACTTTAATATAATTAAATCTTTCATACAATGAAAGTAGACATTTAAAATCTTTTTTTTTTCATTATAACTAAAAAGCAAATGTTTCAAATATACAAATTTTATTTGGTAAAGTTAACAATTACATTCAAGAACACAAAAAAGGAGTTTGGTGTTTAATTTTTGTAAATAAGATTATCTATACTATAATAAAAGAGTAAAAAAAATGTGTCTGTACATTGAAAATTTTTCAAAAAAAATATTTGGGGCGATGGAGATATAGTAATAGAGTAAGAAAATAAAAAAAATGTCTGTCTGTTTGTCTGTTTGTCTGTTTGTACACGCTAATCTCCGGAAATACTGGACGGATTCGAATGAAACTTTTTTTGTTATATAGCTGTGAAGCCTGGGCAACATATAGGCTATAATTGATTTTGGAAAATGGAACACATGATGCAGAACTATAATGGTCCAGCTAAACTATAAGAAATATTAAAATGCCGCCTTAGCAAAAGTTGTTAAGTCTGATGAGAACTTTTTGTTGAGTTATAATACAACTGGCCAAGCGCGAGTCGGACGCGCGCGAAGGGTTCCGTACCATAATCTATGAAACATCACGTTTGTAGTATGGGAGCCCCCCATCAATACTTATTTTATTCGATTTTTAGAGTTCCATAGGGTAGAGTAGAAACGGGACCCTATTACTTAGACCGTCCGACTGTTTGTCTGTCTGTCTGTCACCAGGCTGTATCTCATGAACCATTATAGCTAGACAGTTGAAATTTTTATAGATGATGTTTTTTGTTGCCGCTGAACAAAAACATACTAAATGTATACTATAATAAAAGAGTAAAAAAATGTGTCTGTACATTGAAATTTTTTCAAAAAAGTTGTTTCGTCCGAAGTAGAACTTATAAGTTCAGTATTTGCGGACCTTCAGAGCATAACACACCAGAAAATTCTTGGTTATGTGAACGCGCCATATTGACACCAAAAAATTAAAAATCAATTAATAAAGAACTTATGACGCAAATTATTGTTAACTAGCTTGTGCCCGCGGCTTCGTTCGCGTAGGGGTGTAATTTATCAAAATCCTTTCTTAGGGGATGCCTGCGTCATAGTAGCTTTATGCATGCAAAGTCTCAGCCCGATCGGTTTAAAATAGAATTGATCAAAATCCTTTCTTAGCGGATGCCTACGTCATAACATCTACCTGCATGCCAAATTTCAGCCCGATCCGTCCAGTGGTTTGGGCTGTGCGTTGATAGATCACTATGTCAGTCAGTCAGTCACCTTTGAGTTATATATATTTAGATATATATTTAGATTTCTTGAATAGTGTTGTTGACGACGCCACCAATTATCCAGTTGAGTTTCTTAATTCGCTTGCAGCAAATGGACTCACGGCTCACAAAATAAGTCTTAATGTCGGAGGGCCAATAATGCTGATGCGAAATTTGACTCCGCCGAAACTGTGTAACGGAACCCAACTTAATGTCTCAGCACTGTATGCCGAAGTTCAGCGGCTGAATTTCAGCCAATGCATGCCTGCAATGTTATTTGCATTACTAGCAACACATAACGCCGAACTTCCGATGCTTTTGCCTGAATCTGACCCGTACCCGTACCCGTACCCGTACCCGTACCCGTACCCGTACCCATACCCGTACCCGTACCCGTACCCGTACCCGTACCCGTACCCGTACCCGTACCCGTACCCGTACCCGTACCCGTTCCACTTCCGCCGACGCCGCCGCCGCCGCTTCCGCCGCCACCGCCGCTGCCGCCGCCGCCACCGCCGCCGCCGCCGCCGCCGCCGCCGCCGCCGCCGCCGCCGCCGCCGCCGCCGCCGCCGCTGCTGCTGCCACCGCTGCCGCTTCCGCTCCCGCTTCCGCTTCCGCTCCTGTTCCCGTTCCCGTTCCCGTTCCCGTTCCCGTTCCCGTTCCCTCTTCCACTTCCGTTCCCTCTTCCCGTTTCCGTTCGCCGCAGACGCGCCAAAGACGGAAGATTAAATTCTCATATCGGCACATCACTACTGTCCGGCGTTTCCACCGAACTTCAGCAGCTGAACTTCAGCTTATTTAGTGTGTCATCCCCACCGAACTTTAGACACTGAACTTTAGCCACTAAACTTCGGCATAGTCTGCTGAGACACTTAAAGCTCACAGTAAGTGAGTGATGCCAGTGAAACAGTATTTATTCCGCATATGCCACTCATCCCCAACAATTTTCCTTTTGAAAATACACAGTTCCATATGTTAACATGCTTTGCTATGAAAATAAGTCACAGTTTTAGAGGCTTAAAGCTGCTGATGTCGATCTAAGGACTGGTTTTTCGCATGGCCTACTTATTGTGGCTTTCTCCAGGGTTAGTAACACTTCAGCTCTTTTCATATTGGCTCCCGAAGGAAAGAATTAAAATAATATTGACTTTTAACTCCTAACACTGTTACAAGTACTTTCTCCCTCTGTCTCTCTCTCTCTCTCTCTCTCTCTCTCTCTCTCTCTCTCTCTCTCTCTCTCTCTCATTAGTTTTTATTTATATTTATACGCCGGAGTCATAAAGTCCACGCGAACGAAGTCGCGGGCATCAGCTAGTAAGAAATATAATATCAAACCATGTCTGTAGGAAAGTTCAATAAGGCAGATACGTTCGCAAAGATAATACGCACCTATTGTTACAAGATCGGAAAGCATAATAAAATGCGTTATAAAGATCGGAGCAGCTTGCATAAAATTTAAAATATTAAAGTATTCACTTTTATATTTAGCTTACTAAGTTTATAAGAGGTCAAGCAGACTTATGAATGAAATGTAAACGGCCACAATGAAATGATATAAATGATAGGAGGTTCGAGCGAACCAACAATCTCGCCGCGGCATCTCCTGCGTCCATCGCTTTATGACCACTCTTTTATTTATTTAGATATTCGTCCCCTCATTTTTATTCAACCAAAACATTATTATGCATAAATAAGTACTCTTTTATTTTATTCCCATCGTTATTTTAATGCTGAGTTTGGAAGATCGTCACCTTGTGTTGCCGCCCGAATCTCGATGTGGTGACAATTTTTAACAGATACCGAGATAAGGCCCCGTTTAGAGCAGTTTGATGTAACTCGATGCTCTGGTAACGATTATATTTATTATTTACGGGTCGGCCTAAGCATACCCACCCGCTCTTGCTTTTTATTTCATTGATTCATGAGTCTCTACAAACAGTGTTTTATCGATGTTTAATTTGTAACCGGGCGACAAAAAGGTTACCCTGGTTTTTTATGATAATCATTATTGATATATTATTAATATCAGGTAAGTACCTATTATTTTTTTACGTCCATTATTTCTGAAATCTATTTATGTAGGTAGTAGGTATACTCACTGCAATCACAATATGGCATAAATTCGCAATTCGCTACTTTCTTACAACTCAAATCAGATTCATTTTTCTGAACATAACAAACATTTTCAAGGGGATTTGTATGAAATACTGAATGACGACTGGCTAATGACGTCATTAATATGAGTTTTTCAGCAATAATACTTAAATCTAAAGTCACATTGTAAATGGATATGATGTATGATCAATAACAAGTGACATTATTTTGTGACATTTTATTTTCTTAACATTACCAAATAATTTCTTTTTGAGCAGACAAATCTGAAATGTTTGTGATCAACCATGTCATTTTGGTAGAGAATTCAAGTTTCGAATAAGTATCCTAATTCCGTCTAAACCGGTGTTACGCTGTGATATTTGTAAGGTGTTAGGCACGGTGCTACCGAGGCAGGGTACAATTAGCAGCGGGCGCGCCGGTAGCCGCCGCGCGCCGCCGCCGCCCGCTGGGCGCCCCGCCGCGCCACGCGCCCTGTACCGCGCCCCATCGCCGACCGCCGCTTATGCTTACATTATTTAATATCTTAATAACCGTTTAGGGAGTGTTTATGCTCTTTGAATAATTATCCAATTTACTAAACAAATTAGGCCTTGATTATGAACCTCCCTTGACATCGTTAAAATTTGTCAACGACAGCGTATCTGGAAGATTAATTTCATCGACACGATGGTAAATCAAACATTGTTCATAGGTGAAATTAATGAATAGAATTCAATAATGGTAACTCAAGATTTCACTTTATATAATGACGTGACCCCGTCTAATGACAAATGTTAGTCGTAAGGGGTCGTTAATGGCTGGAAAGTTCTGTATCGGCTAGGCTAGGCGGCGCGGCGCGGCGCGGGCGGAACGCAACACCGCTATTGACTGCGATTTGGGCAAGCCATCTCAATACGAGTACATGCGTCTGATTTACGAGAAGAGCGTGTGGCCTTTGTGCTCCAGCTGACTAATGGACAGACGCTCACGGACATTTATGTAGATTGATTGTATAAATTTTATTCACAATGTTAATACAGTAACAGATTTAGATGTCATTTAGAAATGGCGCTCTAAAGTTGTGCAATTTAGGCCGTGAATAATGGATGACGAATGGCTAGTTTCTATACAGGCTCGTGCCGAGGTGGGGTCTGTTGTGATGTCCCTGTAAGCGAACACGTAATGTAAACTGATGTCACTCTATTTATACTTGAACTACGGACTGGCCACCGCGAACAATGCAGATGCTCTTCCCTAGAGATGGATACACTCTATATATTAATTTTGTGATTAAAACGGCTATAATATGATAGTTTCTATTCAAAAAATATGATTGAAACTCTTATACAAAAAAGTGACCAGTTTACATTCAAAAAGTAATCATCCAAGGGAATAAAAAGGAACTGCGGACGCATTCCAGATATCTCGAAGATAATGTTTTAATATCTGTATAAAGTAATAAAAACTATACAAAACATTTAGTTACGGCTCGAAGAAAAAGGACAATATGAGAAGGACTTGCCTAGTCATCTTATCGACACGGATCAAACGTTGTTAATCAAAAATTTTAATGACCATAGTTCAGAAAATAATAACTTTTCCTCAGCTACCAATATACAAACGGTGACTAACAATTTTGATACTTAAGTAGTCAACGTTTATGAAAATTACACGATTGATTTATAATTATTTATGTGACCTATTAGGTCCTTCACTTTCAAAGCTTTTGTCCGTTGTAACAGATTTGTACTAGGTACTGTGTGATCTCTATTGTTCTCTTGGACTACGTTGGCTTGGAACGACGTTGTTTTAGGCAATTTAAATCTATATGGCTTGTGCGAACCATATAATCTTTAGGGCGGCGGATAGAAACAAAAGGCCTATAGAATATAGATAAACTTTGAAAGCGCAAAATCAATACATTAACTTGAACAAAATTTCTTAGTAGAGTCAAATAAGACGAATTAAGCTTTTTATTAGAGTGTATTTTTTTTTATTAATTTGTATAAGGTATATTTTCATGGGTTAACGCAATTTATTTTAGGAAACAAACTTTTAGTTATTTATGCTTATTTATTATGATTTAGGTACTTTAATTTAAATAAACAAAAGATTAAAAATACTATTATTCAAGTACCAAGACCTTTAATATTTGTACCGGTCACGCACGGTGCGTAGCGACGCGAGACAAGTCGCATTTAGCCTTATTGTGCCACCTTATTGACTGCCCCAGAGCTGTCCATCAACCAAGTCGGCTTGCCCCATCGCTATGTGCTTCAGATCCTCGCGAACCAGTTTTTGTCTTCCACTTCTCAATGAAAAGTACTTATTGACAGACTACGTCAACGACGGTTTTGCGGTGCGTTTTTTGTGACTTTTCGTTTTAATGATTAAGGAAAATTGTTTTAAATGTAGGTAAGCTAAAAATAGTTTCAGCTTTTTTTTTCTAGTCCCGTGGCTGTCATGTCCCACAAGTCAAATGCCTCCCGCTTATACCTCCAATTGTCACAATTGAAAAAAAAAACGAAGCTAATTTGATATTTTTCTCAATCTTTAAATTTGATTACATTTCTCTTATTTTATCGATGATATATCGGAATGATTCCAAAGGATAAATTACATTTTTAAGTGTCCATTATCCAAGACTAAGTGTATGTATTACTGGGCTACTGAATAACACTGACCCTTTGTATAAGGATCTGAAAAATGAAACTTATCACCTTACCAAATAAGGTCAGTTTTTCATTAATTATAGAGACGAAAGACCAATTTACTAAGCCGGTAGTGTAATCGATTTACCTCGGAATATCAGTCTCTGTTTTATATGTGAATCACTTTAATAACCATACTCATTTCTTATAATTAAAGTTTTAATTAATTTTGTTAGTAAGGATATTGTTATTTTAGCACCGATAGTTTGCTCTTTTTGCGAGATTTTAAAATAACATTTATTAAATAAGCACGATTATAAGCAGTATTGAACGTTAACGTTTTTTTAATTTTTGAAACGGTGACTGTCGCACGTGACTGTGAAACGAATTGCCGTGAATACTACCTGTTTGGTGGAATATCATCATGCCAGGGAATGCTGCTGCTTCATTGTTAAAAAAATGATGGTCACGTACCCTACGAATTATATGGACGAGCCAAACGGTCACAACGAAAATTGTAAAAACTCGCTCATCTAGACTAAGGAATATCTGAGCGTTCGGCCGGACGTGCAATGACTTTTTATTTTATACCCTTCCCTATTATTCAATCACTGAATGTCGGAATTAAGCACGGTTTATGTATACAGCCGTAGGTAAAATGGTGGTCAATGACTTAAAGCAGGCTTGTTTCTCCTTACGTACGGCTAAGGAAGTTAAGATATCTATCACATTCCGTGACATGTGATTTTAGGGTGTTCCGGCAGGAGAGGTCGGCCTGCAAAAGAAAGATGAACTTAATAAATAAATAATAAATTAATGAAGCACTAAACTTAATAAATAAATAATAAATTAATATAAAGGGACAAATTACTTGATTGAGCTAGTCCAAAAGTAAGTTTGAAACTTGTGTTATGGGATAGTAACTCAACGATACTATATTTAATAACAAATACATACATCGATAAACACCCAAGACCCAGGACAATTTAAAAAAGGCCATTTTCCAACTCGCCCTAACCGGGGATCGAACCCGGGACCTCTGGGTGGTGGACTAGCATGGTAACCACTACGCCACGGAGGTCGTCAAAAGGAGGAGACAACCTTGGAATTAAAATAATCGTGAGGCATGGAGGAAAGTGGTTTCTTGGCCGAACGAGTTAATTTTCCAGGCAAATTAGCCCCCAACAAAACCATTTAGTAATCAGTGGACGGAACTACAAATTCCATCCGATGTAAAGTGGAATTGATATCCGTAGCGCCATCTTTTATTTGCCAGCTAAATTAAAATCCCCGACTTTCAAGCGTTACAGATTTGCATCAAACACAGCTAAGAAACATCGCAAGGGAACTTTCTTTCACGTAAAAACCACATCGAAATCGGACCATTCGTTCGAGAGTTACGATGCCACAGATAGACACACAGACAGACTGTCAGACAGACGTAAGCGTCGAACTTATAACACCCCTTAGAAGAAGTGGATAAAAATTTACGATCAAAGGTTTACGATTATTTTAGCAGAAACAGATGACGATATCAAAGTGGTCCCTGACCGCCAAAGCCCACTATAAATATAATGAGAGTCATAGGTTGATGCGAACACAGATACTTATAGGCAAATAATAGTGGGCTCGCCGGGTGCGCTTCACTGCCGTTCGCATTGTGTTCCTATTATAAATGGCAACAACAGGTGAATAACTAATTTCACTCATAAAATTAGCTCTTCATGGGTGCAGTGCAATATTTATCCGTCGGCACATCCGCTACATATTATATTACCATGACTGATCGATTCGCCTTCTATTGTCAACATTGTAGCGTTGGTAACACACCCATTGTCGCTATTTCAAAATCTGTATTTCGATGGAATTTCAAAACGACACACGGCATTAATGGCATTTGAATTAATTATGGAAAATAAATGTCGATTGTGAAGGAAACGAGTGAACCGAATAGCCTGTAAAATATTCCCGGACATTGTTTTTGTCACAATTAAATATGCAAAACTCGGAATGAAATATTTGATGCGGTCGAGGCCATTATATGAAATGAAATTATTCATGGCGCCAGACGTCGGAAAAAGCCAGTGAAATTCGACAATTCATTTTGTTTGCTACTGTTGCGGCTTCATTGACATTTGACGACTTCCATGCAAGTCGATGGCCATGTAATTCATATTAAAATTTAATGGCCATCACTTTAATCAATTGAGAACCTTGGCTGTGTTTAAAATATTCAGATTATAATTTTCTTTCGCCAAGCAAGTTACATTGTCTTTTTATTCTAATTAATTCTTAATTAATAAATGTATCAGCCGACGCTATGCTAATAACTTAAGTAATTCGCGACTTCACTTCCTCGTATGTAAAACAGGGTAGCAGCAACCCTGTTCTCCCCACAAGTGTTCAAAGCGACTAGTCAACCCTTTGGCGCGCACTCGCTCGTGAAATCACTCAAATACTGAATATTTTAATCTGAGCAGATAACGAGCTTGCAATTCTATTAGATGAAACATAGCTGTATGAGGTTAAATACAGGCGGTCCCTGCAGGGGCGGCAATCAGCCACCTACCAAACTACATATATTAATTTTGTGCCAATGTGTGCGGACTGGTGTAGGTGCGTCGTATTTGACAGTACAATTACTTTTATATACAAATATTTTATGTACATATAACAATTGTTTAGATATGACCTCGTTCTTAACTCATGTGGTGACTAATTACATAAATCATGCGAAACTATTTTAATCTATTATATCCAAATAGGTATCCAAAAAAGGAGAGAACAATAAAATTCAAAGTTAAGTATCCTAATTTAAATTAGAACTTACCTTATTTTTAAAAAAGCCTTATCACTCTTAATTTAACGATTGAGCTGATTTTATCAAATGTTCTTAAAATATGTTTCTGTCGTAAATTTTAAATAAGTAGCATTGCCGCCAAAAAACGGCTTTTACAAAATGTAGGTGTACCTACACATTTTTTTCAACTTTATACATATTATTATTTTAAACTTCCAATACAATTCAAATATACCTAATGTACTCGTAGGTAATTATCACAATAATGAAGTAGAAGCGACGCTGGCTTACTTTTAGGATATTGATATAAAATCAACTAGCTTTTCCAGCGCGAACCCGCGTCGTCTACTTAAATTTAGTGCTTTGTCTTAATGCTAAGTCTTAGCAAAATAGGATTCCCCATATAAAGTTCTACTCCCCTTTAAATTTCTTTTATGGATGATTATTAGGATAAGTATCTAACTATATCTATACCAAACATCTAAGTCGGTTCAGTGGTTGAAGTGTAAAGGGGTAACAGACATACAAAGTTACTTTTGCGTTTGTATATTAGTAAGGAAGTAGGATTAAACGGAGGGGAGGATTATAAGGAAGGATTATACGAATGTAATTAAATAAGTAAAATATTCTTATAATTTACAAGCGGAAAGTTGTACCTAATTAATTTTATTTCATAAAAGTAATTTCATAGATGTAATTGATTTATTATTTAAGTAGATGAAATGCAATCATCGGTCCTTTCCAACAAGCGGCAGCAGTGGCACAACAAGTCATGTTTAAACTTTCCGAAGGGTTGACATTGCTTCAACAAGTAACGCAGTGAGTTCATTCTAAAGGCGTGTATAAATATATCACGCCGAGCAATGAAGCTATCAAATATTTACTAATCTGGAACGGTGAGAGCTCCGCGGGAACCCTTCTGCTCCCGACTCATAAAATAAATTGAAATAGTCGTGCCGCCCCCCAAATTAAAATATTCAAATGGGTCGCACGCGCAAGAAAATTGAAAATTGTCGTCTATAGCCCGCAAATGAAACCTATAACTCCTTACATACACTGGCGGGCAGATAAACTGTACCTCATTTTTTTACTGTATTTCAAGAATACCTATACGTTTTTTTTTTCTAGACGATTTAGTTGGCCAGTCACTTATTTCCGACTTTTTGGTAAATAATAGTACAGTTTAAGTATAAGAAACCATTATCACCGGCTTCTTTCATAAGCATCTCACCTCCAACGAGAATGAAGTCACATGTATAACCGTCCTGTGTTAGGATTTAATTAAATCGTATATAGTATGATTTTGCCGGGACGAGCCATATAAACGTGAAAATATTGTGTAAAGTAAGATGAAATAGCAAGCTATGGTAAAAGGCAGGAAGCGATGAAAGGAGTTGACACTCCAAATAGGGAGATAAGATGACGATGATGATAACAGTACGCATTCTTAACATGTTTTTTTTATAATATCTACCTTTAACATCCTTAAGGCTAAGAAAGACAAGGCAAACAAAAAATATTATTATATTTTTCATATTTTTTCCCACTTTGCTAAGTGCTTTTATGAAAACTGATCATGGACAAATAGTGTAATATTCAATACCACACTTGCCTTGAAAATTTTGTACTTAGAAAACATGTGCTTATCGCACAATGATATTGCTCTCAAGTGTAAACCAATACAGAGTCGCCGGTTTCGATATGCCGACGAATAATGCCATAAATGGTCTTCACTTTTATGACTGTAATTTGGCTCAGTCGTCGATTTAGTGTTTGTTTTATGCAAGACTGCATTTAATAGATTTTAACTGCCAAATGTATGACGCATAAATAAATAATGTACCTATCATTATTTCTGCATGCGTCATACATTACTATCTTTATGTGATACAGACCATTTTCTGGTGAAAATATGAAAGCCGGTAAATTTATACAAAAAGTGAAAATGCCCATATTTCCGAGTATGTTACGATACTAGTACGAAATGCCAAATGGCCTTAAGTCCACCATTTGTACACTATGTGCAATAAAGTTCAAATAAAAAGTTCTTATGGGCAAAATATTAAAGCAATTTTGAACTTGATATTGATCCACGAGATCCATATATGTCTGGAAGTCAGAATCTCAAGTATCACTATACTGTGCAAACATTTGCAATTTGGAGAACCTAATAAATCGTTGCCCAAGATAGAGTTCTTGAGGTCGCCCTTTATGGATCAACGCTGACTATACGCACAAATATGATATATAAAAATAAAAATGAAAGCATATCAAACATACAGTTTGTCTGTTATGCAAGTTTGATATGTAAGTACTTTGGTAGGGTATTTAGACATGAAAGGGCTTTCATGGCATTGCAACGATTGCCGGGTACAGGTGGCAGACTTGTTAGTACTTATCAACAATATCAAGATTAAAAAATGAATTTGAGTGCAATAAAAATGACCGAATGTAAGAATGTCTTCTTTTTTATTGTATGAAAATTAAAAGAAAAACTAGAACTAAGTTTTAATAAATAGCAACAGGGACTAGAATTTATGTTTGCTTGACGTTCAATATTGAATGTATAATAAAATATATTTTTAATTCAATTTGAATTGTTTATTTGCAACAGTAACGGTCAACTCTCCTAACGTTACCGCGTTTACTAGACTTTCTTCTTTATGTGGATAACAATAAGGGTGGTTTGCGTTGATTTACTAGCTGGAGCTGCGTTTGATGTAAAAGTTGTATGTTAATAAGTCACAGGTACGTGAGAGCGTGGGGCCCTCGGTAGTGGCTTCCGTTGTTTTGCGGCCGGCACTGATTTTGTGGTTTCATTTCGCGTAACTTGATAGACGTAGGTTCTCGCACATCCTTGTAGTTTAATGTCGATGGTCAGTGGTGGGCGGTGTCAAGTCGATAACTGAGGTACCAATGAAAATATATGTCGTAGACAAAAATATAAATTGCTTAGGTAAGTCATTCTTTGTAACCACTGATCGATACGACATGTCAGGATTGTCCAAAATTTTTTGCAGGTACCTACTTAAAGTATTTTTATATAAGTATGTAATAGTGAGTAGAATAGTTGTTGTAGGTAGCCGTTATATGAAACTTAAGTTAGAAATGATTCCTATGATGCCAGTACCGCCAGTAAAACAAGTTGCTCTTTATATGCGGCTATTCGACATAAACGGCTGTTATTCAATCGAATCAATCAAGGTATGCCCTAAGTGCCGGACAAAGTACTCGATAAAATTATCGAGAGGCCTCGCCGACTGGACACGGCAGTATGCGAGCGTCCGGTGTTTGTGCAAGCGATACCCTGGGAACCGAGCGTCTTCCGCCCTCCTCCCCCGCCCGCGCCGCTGCACCCCTACATCACCTCGACCTTGTTCTCTCAGACAACGAAACTGGGAAATCGTCCCTCATTACATTTAACACCTCCGATTTATTACGAAATGACCTCAATCGGGCGCCTCAACTTTTTATTCACTTCGACGCATTTAAAGATTTAAAACGTTGCTTCCATTCATAAAATTATTAATGTGATCGTAAAATTGGGCAAATTTTATTGTCTCGAAGGCATAATGGGAAACTAATGTAGCGTGTTATTATTCAGATCGGAGCCCGTAGCAGTAAAATACGAGTGTTGTGAGAGATCCTGGACAGAGTTCCCAGCGACTCCCAGCGTCGCCGGAAGCCCCTCTGCTATTTGAATATCAAACATATTTCGGTCATATTTCATCGAAACAGTTATGATATTCTTCCTTTACATTTTAGTGTACATGTATTCGAGGCTAACTGGTATAAATATGGTAATTTCGTCCGGTCAAAGTTCTCTCAAATTATAAAACGGACGTTCTTACGTCCACATTTGAATAAAAAATAGACAATGTATTATTTACGCGTTTATATTGAACTAATGAACTCAAACGATATTATAATTATAGGTATTGTTTTTTTGTTTTCTATGTATTTATAAATTAAAATCGATATAGCCGAAACTATTGTGTGTTAATGTCTCAAAGTGTTATGTAGGCATTACCTATGGCTCAATGTGACTTTAAAATTGTAAAACCGAATATTTGATTATGAGTAACATCGCCCAGTCCCGACTAATCACGAGCAAATTCTATGCCTATAGAAATAAAAACACAATGGAATGCTAGGTACCTACTTGAAGAAAATACTTAACTTATATGAACAATTTATTCTACATGACTAATGCTAAGATCTCAAAGAAAACATTCCCAAATAGCTGGTCCGTTCAGCTGAAAAGTTTTAGATGACCAAGTTTTTTTTTCATTTATTTTTATTATTGCTACCACGTAACAAAATCATATTGAGCGGCGCCCTTACAAGTATAAGCTAACTGTAGATTTATAATTTTTTAAAACTAAAACCGACATCGCCCCCAAACTACACAACCAATTTTGATTAAATTTCTATGGCAATACCTGACAGGTATGACCTTTGAAACAAAAAAGAATTTTCCTTATCGGTCTAGGAGTCTTATAATAATCGGTGAACATACCTACATAAAAAGTAAAAGATTCCGACAAATTGATAACCTCCACCTGTTTTAAGTCGGTTATAAATAGATAAATAGATAAGGACATATTACACAGATGAGCTAGCCCCAAAGTAAGTTTTAAACTTTTGTTACAAGACACAAACTTTATGATACTCTACTTTATGATAAATAAACCTACAATAGATATACCTCCAAGACCCAGGACAATTTCAAATATGCCATTTTACTACTTGCCCTGGCTAGGGATCGAACCCCGATCCCCGAGCGCTGACTAGCGTGGTACCAATACGCCACGGAGATTGTCTATATACAAGTATAACGTGTTGTCACTGGAAATCATATCACAAAGATAATCAGTAGTTAAAAAGTAGTTAGAAGACAAACAAACAGACGTAAAAATGTTATAATATGGATTGAATCAGTGGGCATTGAGCTGATAGTTATCGGAAGGTTCACAGAATCACACAGAGAGGCACTTGTGCCTCGTCACGGTCAGCGCGCGCGGCCTGATATGAAATATCATAAGAAACAGATGGACCCGCGCTTTTCTGCGAAACGTGTCAGAAGCGGGAGAGATCTCGTTCAGTAAAAATATTAACACATACTTACGACAAATATTTAATAGCATATATACATTTTTACTAAACTTTACTTATTTATTAAAGTTTATTGCACTATTTAAAACAATGTAAAAGGCGGACCTCAAGCCATATGGCGTTCTCTCCCGGTCAACCATTAGACCAAGCGTAATCTTTATCAGTAATGGGATTGATCGATGCCAGAGCCAACACCTAAAGGCTTCCTTCCGCGTGGCTGTGAAAGGTGAAAAGTGAATTAAAATAGTGAATGATATAACTGTCATAATTTCGCGATTTTATTTCCATTCCCTTAGTCAGCTTTTACGATATCTGCGAGAAAAGAAATAGTTGGTACATTCTCCTTATTTTTTCTTTTAATTACTTTTTTGTATAACAAATAAAATAAAATAAAAATACGAATAAATTACTCAGATTGAGCTAGCCCCAAAGTAAGTTTCAGACTTGTGTTATGTGATAATATACTTACTTAACGGTACTATATTTTATAAGAAATACATATATAGATAGATAAACACCCAAGACCCTGGTCAATCTGAATAAGATCGTTTTCCATCTTGAACTAACCGAATCAATTACTTAAAAACATTATTATGATCTAACATCATTATAACCTGTTTACTTTAGTTGTAAAATAAATAAAGCTAATAAATGTGTCACCAACACATTCGACACTACATATGACTCTATACCTCCAAACCATATATTAGGATTCCGCTTGTAAAAAAACTTGTATAAATCCTCACAAGATAAAGTGGGAATGCAAGTGGCCGAATTATTGGCGCTATTTATGACCATGGGAGTCATCCATGACTTGTTAATAATTGGCCATGAGGCCAAATACCTAAGTGGTCGAAGTATTTTGGATACTGGAAATAAATATTAATAAAACAGTGCGTTGCGATTCTTTTCGTGAGAAGACACGTCGGGAAGTGGAGACAATATGCTTTGTTTTTCTTTATTGTTATTGCAGTAAAACATTTAGCCAGCCACCGATAAAACACTTTATTTTGTGTGACAAAACGTCCGCTTCATGAGAAATTATTGACCCGCAGATAGTGGAATAAGCGAATTATTGGGGACGACCGCTGCCAAACTGAACCAAGTTTTCCTTTTTGGTATCCTTTCATGGCGGTCATTTGGATGTTATTAACTTTCAGTGCTTTTGGCGTCTCATCTTTAGAAAATTTTATTGATTATAACTTACTATTCTTAATTGTATTAAGGTACGTAAATGAAAGCATGGCCAAAATATCTATGTATTGAAGATACTTGAAATAGATACTTACCCCTATTACGGAGTAAGCCATGAGTTCATATCAAGAATTACCCTTTGTAAACATAGATTTTTCTTTCGAACTTACTTATTTGCTCGTAAATATTATTTTATGAACAATAAAGAGTTTACTAACAAACAAACAAACAAACAAAAGAGGTAAACTTATTAACATTTTTGTTAAAATAACATTTTACGTATTTTTATTTCAATCTCTCTCTACATTAATTATATATTGATCAGAAAGGCGTTAGCTTACAATTGATGCAGACGCCAGTTGAGAGCAATTATTTGTCAAGAAAAATAAATTGCTTCAACAATTTAAAATGTTAACTTACTTTTACTCCTATTGTCTCATACTGGTTCCGTCTAATACACATTCTCCTTATGATAATGTGACGAACGATAAATTGCCCACTAATAAGATAATTGGCTGCGCTCTATACGCACGTAAATCAACTTCTCAACAGCTGTGCAACCACAGCGTGTCCCAATCTTCTCTGAAGAAAACTCACAGAAATACATAAATTTTCAACAAGTGATTAATCACGTCCTCTATTGTTGAAATTAAAGAGTATTTCCGGTTGAATGTTAAAATGTTTTTGATAAATGCTATAAATCAGGGCGTCTTAAAATGTATACTTTCAAAGATCTTAATAACTGACTTGGCTGTTTATTCAAGTACTATATATACAAAACTTGTGTTTTTTTATCTTACAAACACCATGCTTGATTTTTGGAAAAAATAAAGTCACTGAAAAACATCTTGAAAGATTTACAGCGTTGTATAATATAATATAATGTAGTATAATGTACACGCCCAACTAAAGACCTAATGTGATGTTTCTCTAAATAGTAAACAAAAGCCCGCAGAATCAGGTCGAAAATGCATACAATATTTGAATACATTTAAATCGCATAATACTGCATATGACAACACAAAAAATATCAGTGTTTTCAACGAACTTATCATAAAAATATATATTTGGATAGGGGCAAAATCCATCCAGGAACAATCTGAAAAATCCGCTCTGAGTAATTTGATATTCCTGGCAAACGTAAAATTTGCTATAACAGTTGAATGCCAGTGAAACATCGATTTTAAAATGGAGTAATGTCATTCAGTTTCAGAGGACTACAATCCAAATTACTTTCACTTGTATTATTGTTATTATTTTTAATTTATTGACAGCGAAAGAGATTGAAATTTATATTTATACCTGGGAAAAATACAATTATAATAATATATGTTATTAAAGTTATCTGACGTTTAAAAATCTGGACTACTTAGATCAGTAACAAAGCGTGCCAATATAAAACACATCGTGGGTATCATATACCAACAAAAACTATTTATTGCTTACAAAAAATGGTAAGCGGTTTTTATGAATATGAGAATTGCACTTATTTTTGTCTATGCTTTATTAAATTTATGACATATGTAGTAGTTAGTGTATAGAATGGTAAAAATGTTGAATTTTATCGAACAGCCTGTATCTCTAAATCATGATTCACTTTATTGTTGTAAAGTTTTGGAGCGATTTGAAGTAAACAATCAATTAGTCTTAAATTACAGTACGACCAATAATAGTGGATATTTAATGTCACTGGGGCAGTTTATAACCGTTTTATTAATTTAATTGATATTGATGAGCGACGCTGTCGAGTGGGCGGCAATTCTCTTTATTGTCTTTGTGTTTGCAAACTAAAATCATGTTTTCCATTTATAGCAGCCATGTAGGAAGATATCATGATTGGACATGAACAAACGATTTGTATTTTAATACCAAATTTTTAAATAAACATTTTTAAGTTTTTTTGGCGTCCACTGTACCAGGATGCCAAAAATCGAGCAATTATGGGCAATATAGAATTCATTCTAAGAAAAATGTTTGTAGTGTGTTTATAACTGAAAATTTATTCAAGTATCTTGAATATATAGGTACGATTCTTATATTTTTCTACAAAATGCTTACGTTTTTGTACATTTTAAGTATCACCAAAATCTACGTCAGCTGCTCTAATAAACAGAAATAGCCACCTATTTACCAGTAGGTAAAGTTTATTTATGTATACCTACGTTAAGTTATTGCTGTCATTTCGATGTTTTTAGTACCTAATTACTTTTAACATGACAGGTATGAATAGAATAGTAAAGTCAAAGGGGGCTTTTCACACCCGTAATGTAAAGAGATAGAGATCACTTAAAAGAATGCATGATTGAGGTAGTTATCCAATAGATATTGCTGCACTTGTCGACATCGTCTTAGTAAAAACAGTAGATACAGGTTATTAATAAAGGATACTTACATAAGTAAAACTTATGAAGTATTTCATAATCATCAGCTTTACATTTACATGTAGTGGTATATTAAAAGCCTTTACTATGCGCCAAGTTACAACAACAAATATGCAAGTGTGCGTGTTCAATTGTACATCGATGTATGATAATTGCGGCGCATCGATACCATCGAAATGACATTGTCAACGCTCCACTGCGCCGCACAAATGCTTTTTAGGTCAGCACTTGATTGGGAAATGATCTGTCCATGCAGTAAAATATAAATAATTTGTTTCAACGAAATGAGGGCCATTTAGAAACATGAGGGTAATAAAACTAGTGCGTGTCGTGTAAACTCGGTCGCAGGCCTACGAATGGTACAACCAGCTTGAGTTGAGCTCTAATACTTCCTCTATCGATCCTCGCGGGGCCCTGCTAGATTGTTGTGCGGAGGGCGCGGGAGGTCTTATATTTTGTTATTATAGCACGAATTCGTCCGTCGATATAGTCGGACGGACGTAACGACGTATTAGCATTCTATATGTAGATGGAGGTAGGTACGTGCGGTGCGGGCTCTCGAACAATAATAACATCCTTGCTTTAGTCATACGTTGTTTTATGCGTTACATGTATCTGAATCAACATGTTTACAAAAAATATAACACATCTTTACCATACATTTCACTTTTTTTGATTGAGTTTTTCGCTAAGCTTTTATTTACAATAATACAAAAAGTCATAATTAAAAAAAAAACAAGAAATAAGTATTCAAAAATAAACCTACCTGTACAATTTCAAATGTGTGTGCGACAGAAATGCATAAAGACACACCTCAGTAATCTAAGACACCTCACTAATAAAATACTAAGAGCAGTAGTAAATATAAAAAAAAATTATTCTAGTCTTCTTCATCAGTTCCTTTATCAAATCACTCTTTCTGAATGCAAATGCTTGATTTACTGACAACAAATCAAAATCACGAGGTACGAGTTTACAACGTGGAAGGGACATACCAACAACAATCGAACCACAGGCTATACTAGATTACTATAGTATAATGAAATTAAATAACAGCAAAACCCGACAAAATTTATCGGCATTTTGTATGGGAATGTCGAAATATTTTTTAGTTATTTGGTTGTTATTTTAACTTCATTATACTATAGTGATCTAGTATAAGCCCATGGTTCGTTTTATTACGGGTATGTCCCTTCTACGTCCACGGTACGGATTTCTCTCGATTTCTGTTATCAAAATTCCGTCATCAATATTGACCTAATTAGTAACATTGGGACCAAAAAGGTCTTCTATCTTGACCTTTCAAAATAAAAATAAATGCTTCTATCACGCCTGTTTTCTACAGGATTCGGCAGAATTTTGACCTACGCTTACTACGACCCTAACATATAGGCACTCTTTCTGGTAAACGTACTCTCTTCATACATACATACTTACTTAGGTACCCTCTGGTTAAGGTGGTATCCTTTTATAAGGATATCTGCAGTCTAGTCGCAGAACGTTCAGCCGAAAAATCTCTAGGTCTGCCATTCATATTTGCCTTATTAATATTTTTTGTGAATCGCTTTTTTTTTTCATAATATACTATCACTAGAAGTCAGGATTTAACATTTTATTATAAACCAAAGTCCGGAGAAAGTTAACAATATAAGGCAGATATTGAACACAGTAAAAAAAACTAGTTTTATTGGTATAGATAGACATTACAAACATAAAAATATTTACTACGGGCGATCTTATTGTTAAGAGCAAGGAATTAAGAAAATATTTTAAAATGTGAACAGAAAAATATAAAAATTACTAAAAACATACATACACACAAAATATTTTAAAAAAATAATTTAAATTAACTTAAAGAAGTAAAGCCGACTCGAACTCTAGTTTCGCGTGACAATAGGCAGGTTGACGTCAGTGCTCAATGCCCGCTACAGTTCAATACATTTTAATATCAACGCGGCGGAAATACGCTATTTAGATGGCAAACTAAAAATTTTTACTCGTGTGTTACAGTTGAATTTATTATTTTATTTTGTTAATAACACTACAAACAAAACAAAAAAAACTCAAATTATAACTAATTAAAAGTAAATTAAGGGGCTACATGAATTTTTAGGGGTCCAGTGTTGCCCCTGTTTAAAATAAATTATTAGAAAGGAAACAGATATTATTTAAAATGTTGTCTTGAACAAGCCCTAGATAAACCCTTCAAACGAATTTATGAACTACTGTTTACAGTTTAACGTAATAACTTTAAAGCTTTTATACGCACATTGACCAAAAGTGGCCCTTTTTTCGCAAATATATATATTTGCTAAAAAGGGCCACTTTTACATTACTTTAAACTGTAAACAGTAGTTCATAAAATAGTTTGAAGGGTTATCTAGGGCTTGTTCAAGACAAAATTTTAAATAATATATCTGTTTCCTTTCAAATAATTTATTTTAAACAGGGGCAACACTGGACCCCTGAAAATTCATATTTGGTTATATAAATTCATATTTATATAACCAAATGCGGAGTCTTAGTAATAGGGCCCCGTTTTTACCATTTGGGTACAGAACCCACAATATTACATGAACATAATTATTTTACATAGTACTTAAATATTTTTTCGTATCACTTGCTCAAAAAAGTCACATTCTATGGCACAAAAAGCGGACATAACAATAGTCATTTTAACTCTGTTAAAAACAGGGAAAGAAAAATGTACCCAATTTCATTTAGGCTCTAGTCCAAGAATGAAAACAGGGAAAGAAAATTGTACTGAATTTCATTTATCCTCTAGAGGGAGAATGTGGTTTAAGTTTGGAATACTTACAAAAATTTATACTGAACTGAAATCATTTCTATATTGTTAAGCGTGAAAAAAAATGATTTTGAATCGACAACATGTATCCGCAAAATCCACAAAACGACTTAAATTTCATAAAATAAATAACTAAATCAAGTCATGTCATTGTTTGTTTACACCAGCTGTTTAGTTTTCCAAAGAGAAAAAGCAAAAGGTCATTTGCGACTTACACATACAGCCAAGTTTTCTGCGTACCTATATTTATTTACAACGTAAAACATTTTGGATAAAAATTAATTAAAGTATTATATATCTTTTAATAAATGTTTATCTCTTGTTATTATTGGCTTTATTTTTTCGCAAATGGTACGAAAAGTAGAGTATTATCCTCGGTGATAAAGCTGTCTTATTCTTGGGTGAACTTACTATCTGTCGCTACACCTAGGACTCGTCCTAAATCCCTCGCTTCGCTCGTGATTTAAGTCTTTAACACCCTCGCTCCGCTCGGGAGTAAACCTCGAGTCCTTCGTTGCGCTCGCGATTTAAGTCGTCACCCGCGACAGAAGACACTGCTTTATCCCCTTGGTTAATAATCTACTATTAGGGTATTGCTAAAATTATTAAAGCTGATATCGGCAATTGTCAATATCAGCTTCACATCAGACTTAAAATACCAAGTAATATTAAAAACTTATATATGTACTTAGTTCCTACATTCTTAAGAACATTAAAAAAAAAAGAAACAAAATAAAAGTCACAAACAAGCGCGCCTTTACCATTACCATCGATTACGTAGACACAAGTAAATATAAAAAAAATCAATGTCTCATAATAGTTACATTCATGAATATACTTATAAGCTGTCCTATGAAAGTGAATTAGGTACATAGGGCGCACTATAAGTTTCCGGAACTGGCCACTTACATAAACAATATTTAAAAATTTATTGCAACATTTGAAAATAGAACTCTTTGGCTGTAGAATGCAGTTTGTTTCATCTGACTGTCTTTTGTTTTTACGTTGTGGCGCCATTTAAAAAATTGTGTGTCTGTATCAACATGGATTTAACTCGGTAAAATTTTCGTAGTATGATTTTCTACGATTTTAAGTGTAATTTGACAGCTCAACAGAGCATCGCTCGGCTTGAAACAGCTTTTGGCAATGAAGCACCATGCAAGACAACTGTTTATAGCTGGTTTGCAGAATTCAAGCGTGGTCGTATCAATCTCAGTGACGAATCTCGCGATGGTCGGCCGTCCACCGCTGTGACCAACAAAAACATCGATGCTGTGCGCCGTATGATTGAAACAGACAGGCATGTGACCTACCATGACATTCGCGCATCCTTAGAAATAGGCATGAGTCAAATACAATTAATCCTACACAAACATTTGGGTGTGAGAAAGCTGTGCTCGCGGTGGATCCCACACAACTTGACCGAGGCTCAAAAAACGGACCGCGTCACTTGGTGCAGTGCCATGCTTACCAGATTCAACGAAGGCGCGTCAAATTTGGTGTGGGATATAGTAACAGGTGTGGAAACATGGATTTATTGCTACGATCCCAAAACAAAGCAGCAATCGAGCGTATGGGTCTTTCAAGATGAGCCGAAACCAACCAAAGTGGCGCGCGTGAAAAGTGCATCTAAGCGGATGATTGCTTCTTTTTTTAATAAAACTGGACACGTGGCTACTGTTGCTTTAGAGAATCGTCGTACAGTGAATAGTGACTGGTACACGACCATTTGTTTGCCGGAAGTTATTGACGAACTCCGTAAAAATAACCGTAAACGCCGTATCATCCTGCACCACGACAATGCTAGTTCTCACACGGCCAGACAGACAAACGACTTTTTGAAGGCGAAAAATGTAGAACTCATGAGTCATCCTGCATACAGTCCCGACCTGGCACCTTGTGACTTTTTTCTGTTCCCAAAAAATAAGAACCAATTACGCGGTCAACGATTTTCATCACCAGAAGAGGCTGTCGAGGAGTATGAAAAACACGTTTCAGAGGTCACCACAGAGGAGTGGCACAAAAGTTTTCAAAACTGGTTTCATCGAATGAAAAAGTGCATAGACGCCAAGGGAGATTATTTTGAAAAACAATAAATTAATTTTGTACCTTTAATAGTATTTTTTCATATTCATTCCGGAAACTTATAGTGCGCCCCACGTACATATGAATATCAGAAGCGGGAGTTAGTATCACCACGTTGACTGCCACGTGACATATTGAAATAATATCGCACCATCATTTTATTATGAATCTGTAAGCGCCAGATAAAAAGCATTTCCATAAACATTTGCGTTTCTACAACTTATAACGCGGTCTTTATAGAATACATCAAATTGATTTGAATCTCTGACACTTTTGTCAACACGTAGTCGTGAAGGTAATCGAAGGGTATCCTGAATTATGATAGAGGAGAATTAGGTCACTAACCTGTCTTTGAGCTAGTGTTTTCTTGTGACTGAATAATGATTTTCTCTAGTGGTAAATAAAATTTCCATCGTTTTATGTTGCTTTGTGTTTTTTTGACTAGTTTACTAGTTAAATACTTCTCTTTTATTAGCCTATGTTAGTTCGCTGACTACAGGTACCAGTTAGTGGACTACAGGCATGGGCGTACCCTGGTTCTGGGAAAGCAAGTTTCCTTGCGGTGGTTCTTAGCGATGTTTGATGGAAATCGGTTCAGCCGTTCATAAGTTATTGAGGATAAACGCTTGAACGCAGTTTTTTTATTTGGCTTGCAAATAAATTTGATAAATGTTGTAAATTGTATTGCAAATGGAAAGAAATTCTTTTTAGGATTTAGTACGTAGTAAACAAGGAACCCTTATAGTTTAGCCATGTCTGTCTGTCTATCTGTCTGTCCGTCCGCGGTTTTACTTAGCGATTATAAGTACTAAAAAGCTGTGATTTGACATGGGTATGTAAATTAAAAAGTGAAAGGACAATTTTTTTTTTTCTTTTCGAACTAATCATGTAGGGTATCATTGAACAGTTCTTTTTGAAAAATATTATGAGCTTGTGAACACCGTTTTTCGATTTAGGGATCCGTTTCTGACATATTTGGTTTTAAAGTAAAAAATTTTCTTAGAGCAAGTGTGCAGTTCCCTCTATCTGCTAAACGGTTATATATGGACACGTGAAAAAAATCACAGCTATAGTAAATATAACGAAATTTAAAAGAAAACTATAAGAGCTAAGTAGGGTTTACAAATTAAAAAGTTATAGGTCATCTTATAAAATGTACTCGGAAAAGGAAAATTTCATACATATTCAATAGAAAATTAGTTTGTAGACGTTTTTAGAGGCATGAACACAAAATTATCAGTTGTAACTACGGAACCTTATACTGCGCGTGTCCCGACAAGTACTTGGCCAATTATTATTCTTAACTTTTATCGACAAAAGTAGATAGTAGGGACGTAAACAAAATCCAGGGGGGGGCAGCCGCCCCCCTCTGCCCCCCCCCCCCCTGTCAGTTCGCCCATGACTACAGGTCTCTCCCTGAAATCTAAATAAAGGAAGGATTTACCTTTAATCACCACGCTAGTCAGGGGGGTTAGTTATTGCAGTAGATGGTACCTAGATAGATACGACTTCTGAATTTAAAAAAGTAATAAACATTTTTTTTACTGTCCCATTGCGCAATTCATGAGAAATATAATTCACAAAAATACTAAGTATAGGAACTCGTCTTTTTCCTTTTTTTGACAAATATTGGTATGAAGAAACGAACGCATGTCCACGACGTGTTACATAGCTGTGTAATGCAATTGCTTACAAAATTAATTAGACTACAAATATGATTCCATGCTCACACAAGGCGATAAATTATTAACTTGCATTCTACGTCTAATTAATTTCTTTCCATAGCAAATAAGGGGAGTGAATGAAATTCCAAAAAGTGTAAATGAACGGTAGTGCATAAGTTATCGTGAGCCTCATCAAACACATTCCCTGCGCGGTTTTATAAACGCCCATGGTTTGTCTAATATACAGAATGATGATAAACTAAATTATATGATTGGTAAATAGTTTACATTTTTTTTATACAGAAACAACGCCATCGCACGCACTTTTTTCGTCAATTTACATTATGTACAACAATTATATTATTAAGTAAGTATATACGTCATGTCGAAGAAACGCTTTCTTGCAGTTCAATACCGGACTTTAGATATTCCGAACTAAACTATTGTCTAAAGTAAAGTGTTATCGTAATACGGTTTGTCAAAGTCCCGTTTGGCACTCCTGCTGGCCTTTACGAGTATATGTGAAACAGACAATTTTACTAGTGGTTCTGTGAGAACAGTAGACCTCGCGAGCCCTTATAACTATTTAACTTTTGTACTAAATATAGTCTGTGAGTTTAACCAATACGGGAGTGAAGTTTATTACTGTGTAATCTACTCATAAAGTTTTAACCTTTCAGTTGATACCGCACATGGTAAAAACATTTTTTTTCTGTATCGCCGACGTCATAGTTACTGCCTACCATTTTCGTACTTGACATCATACTGAATGCACT
The DNA here is from genome assembly GCA_943193695.1 of Acrobasis suavella. NCBI lineage: Eukaryota > Metazoa > Arthropoda > Insecta > Lepidoptera > Pyralidae > Acrobasis > Acrobasis suavella. Next base: position 15,926,142 of record OW971929.1, read on the forward strand.
AATACAAAATATACAGAAAATCGATTTCTTGCCAACTTTTGGGCGAATTGCCGACTATGCACACGTTCAAGTTTATCGTATAAAAAAAATTGTACGGACAAAAAAGTTGCGACTTGATAAGAATAACAAAAAAGTCTAATTACATTTTTTTTTAATGAGATTTTTTAAGTTTTGTACCCTAATAATTCCGCCATTTTTAAAAATTTATAAAAACTGCCTCGACAAAAAGAATCTATTTGATTACCAATCCTGCTCACAAAATTTCATGAGCGATTCTCATGTCATGTCAGTAAAGGAATGCGACCTGTAGGCGAGAACAGACAGACGGACAAAAGAATTTTCGGCCAGTCGAAACTGAGACGCTTCGCTCGCTCGGTCAATGAGAAAGACATATATACCTATAATATGTATCTAATAATTGATGAATATTGCTACCTGAAGTGCAAAAAATTGTGCAAATGAAAGAAGTTAAGGTATCCAGCACTGTTCATTCAGGTCATTAAAAGCAGAAGAGGATAATGGGTTCTAGTACTTCTGGTGGTATCAAAATAGGATATCTAAAATCAAAGTTACCAAAAAGCCAGAGTCTGATATTAAAACATCAGCTAGAGGTAAAGACTCAAGCACCTCAAGTTGCTGCAAACATAAGTTCAAGAAAGTTAATAAAGAGAAAGCAGTTAATAAGCAAAACTGCGGACATCCTGTGCAATCGATAAAATAACTTCTGTATGACGAGTGGATAGCCCGGCAGCGGCGCGTGACAGGCAGGCGTCATCTCATGATATACTGTACACATTGTGTGGTAATTCTCCTTCCCGAGTAATTGCCGCCGCGGCCAGGCCACAGATTAATTTATGAAGACACCTCCAACGGTATATTTTAAACAATAATTTATCATCATTAGGGACATATATATTTGACGTATATATGCGGCCATAGAATTTCTCCATAACTTTTACTCAAGCCGATCAGACTAGCCGGCTGTGTGACTGGATATGTAGAAAATCTAGGCAATTTAAGTTTTTACGAGAAACTTAGATGAACGTCGTGATAGGTACAAATATAAAATAAACAGACCGACCGATAAAATAAACAGGAAAAGTAACAAAACAATTAAGATTTTATAATATAATTACCTTTATGAAAAGTGTTAGTAATAAATATTGTAATCAAACCGGCCAAGTCCGACTCGCGCACTGAAGGTTCCGTACCATTATGTATAAAAAAATCACGTTTGTTGTTATAGCGGTAATAGCATCTGTAGTAGTTACAACTGCAAAATTTAAACTGTCTAGCTATCATGGTTCATGAGATAAAGCCTGGTGCCAGATAGGCAAACGGACAGTGGAGTCTCACTAATATAGTCCCGTTTTTAACCTTTGAGTAGGCAACCCTAGAAACTAATGTGAGGTGACATAATAACGCGGTATGTTACATGATTTCAATCATGTAGTGTTTCCGACTTGGTACACAACGTGAGTAAACGTGTAACATAACTAGTAGTAAACATAAAAAAACATTTTTCATAAATTAATTCTAATTATAACATAAATTAGAAGCAGAGAGGAAGGGGCATAAGCCTGTATACGTAGTGGTCCAATATTCAACCTAATCGCTGCATGCGCATAAAAGTTACGTACTTATTCATAAAAAAATACTCAGCAACATTCACCATTCTGTCCAAACGAAGTCCCATTTTGAACCGATTTCATAAAAAGAGGAGGTTATCAACTCGACCCGTTCGTTTTTTTTGTGTTTATTTATATAACGCGATATCTTCGCCAATCATTTTACAAATGTGAACTGATTTTGACGTTTTTTATTTGAAAACCTTTAGTACCAAGTTAGTCGAGTGTGATACACGACTGCGAAATACACAAGGAGGTTCTATTTTGATTTGGTGAAGATATGATGAAGAACTTAAAAATATGTAAGTAGAAAACTCATAAAAGATATGTAAAAAACTCATAAAAGAAATGAAGTCGGTTGCTTTTTCTTGTTATTATTTTATAGGTACTATCTACTTGTAATATTGTTTGATTTTATAATTTTATACCTTTACAAGACATTTATTAATTGTTTAATTATTTAAAATTCAAAGCATGGCTGATCTTTTCACCACGTAAAAAATATACCGGATTTGACCAAATAAAAATAAACCTTAGCATTTACGTTCTTTGGAATACAACAGTCGCCAGTTCGCCCCAACATTGAAAACAAACAGTCTGAAAATAATCAGATTCACCATTCTATTTCAGGAAAAATTTCCATTATATCATGAATTTATTTATTGCTATGAATAAATTCATTAAATTCGTTCCCAAGTTGTCATATGTTTACACATGATAATATAGATATAGACACGGGCGTAGCTATAGCTTTCGAATAGGGGAACCCCCTAGAGTCCAAAAATGCACAAGGATAAACTAGCTTTTGCCTGAGTCTCGCGCAGAAAAAGACAGATTTAAACGCCAATCCCAGTCATTTAAAAATTACCTAATATAAAATGTATGCAATTTATGCTGTGGGCATTCGATAGTTACTTTAAAATTTAAGCTATTTAATAAAAAATACTAAAATTTATAGTCGCAATAGAATTTATTTATGTCAAAATTAACAAATTAGTTCACATAAAAATGTATGTTAGTTACTAATTGCTAGTGAAACTACAAATTTTTGATGTGCATTGTATGTTAAGGGGGATCTGGACCCCCTGCCAGTTTACCCGATGTTTATGAACAACACTCGCTTCAATATTAAACAATCAGTTAGTAATACATATTAAAGGAGGTCAACTTATACATTTTAAATGCCGTAAACGTCAATCATTGTAATATGCTGGTGAACATGAAAATCATTGCCAGTGCGTAATGTATAAAATCATCCGAGATTTACATTTATTTTTGATTTTTGAACCTGATTCTTTGGCACTATGCGTTATTCTTCATAAAGAGGTACGTTCTTATATAACTTCTAATAAAATATACTAAAACAATTAAAGGGTGAATCAGTCCATGATACTGAACGACTTTCCCAAACGAACACATTTTTATATTTTTCTACAGTCGTTCATTTTCATGGACTGAATTCGCCCTTAAATTGTTTTAGTACTGATAGTTTTCCTTTAAACTTCGTTATATATATACTACTGCATTGATTTTTTTACATGTCCATATATAACCGTTTAATAAATTAAAATTATGAGTAGTCAAATTTAAATTAAATCGAAATAAGTACTATATAGTTATTATATAGTACTAATATAATTAGTATATTTTATTATACCTATTATATACAACGTGGAAGAGACATACCCGTAATAAATCAACCACGAGCTATAATAAATAAAAAATCATTAAAAAAATTTCGACAGTTTTATACTAAAGTGTGCAACCGCCCGGGCAATTTGTATGGGAATGTCGAAATTTTTATTTCGTTTTTTTTTACTGTTATTTCATTACATTATCATTATGCTATAGTGATCTAGTATAGGCCGTGGTTAAATTTATTACGGATATATTCCTTCGTAATTGAAAATAACAACCAAAAAACGAACAAAAAAATCGAAATTCCCATACAAATTGCCCGGGGGGGCTGCACACTTTTGTATGGAAATGCTGATTTCTTTTTGAGTTTTGGCTGATTTTTTTTCCTTTTGCGTTTTAGCTAAAATATTAATTTCAATATATTATAGTGATCTAGTACGTATACCCTGTGGTTTGATTTATTACGGGTATGTCCCTTACACGTTGTATAACGCATTATAGTTTTTTGCTGTTGCAAAAGCGCGTATGTTGAGGTTAAGGAAATACTTAATGGAAAAAATAATCATTTTGTTATAATAGGTAAGTATCACTAATAAATAAAATCAGTTTGGAATATCCAAAAGGACATGCCTAATAAAGCTCATTAAAAAAAAAAAACGGAAGAACAAAATAATTTATTTAACGGACAAATATAAATATTTATGTGACAATGGTGAACGCAGCTACAAATATTTGACAATATCAAATATCAAGTATCAACGAAAACCAACAATGACCAATGACTCATTCCTGAAAAGCAATTCAACTGTTCAGAAATCAAAACCTCTGACTGGCATTTTTGACTTTTTTTTAATATGCAAAGAGCGGCTTCCTTATAATATACTTAATTTGTCAAAGTATTTTTTTTTAATGATTTACGCATTATTTCTCTCAAATACTATCACCAAAACGTAAAAAAGACCCAAAAAATAAAAATTAATAAAATTGAAGTGGCAGTAGGCGGGGCACATAGCGCGAAGACCCGATGGCCAATGGGGCAGAAAGGTTCTCGAATGGCGGCCAAGTACCGGCAAGCGCAGCGTAGGACACCGACCTGCTAGATGGTCAGATGACCTGAGCAAGGTTGCAGGAAGGCGCTGGATGCAGGCCGCTTTCGATCGGTCGTTCTGGAAATCCTTGGAGTAGGCCTATGTCCATGTGGCTGATATGATGATGATGATGATGCAGAAAAATGATTGACCTTGACATGTTGAGAGTAATATACAACCTCAACGCTCCGCTTATGAGGCGTGCAATAAATAAGTCCCATTGCTTCTTCAATATGAAATTATTTAAAAGGAAAACAATAATATAGGTAAATTATCTGTTATATTTAACAACTTATGTTAAAATTAATTTCATGGCGTCCATTTTGTCAGGGTATTGATTTTTCGGTTTTTTATAAACCTTGTTATCTTGTATGACTTGAATACAAAATGATTAACGATATTTTTTGACATATTACTAATGTCATTACTAAATGTATCGGTTCTGTCTGTTTTTTTTTTTAAATAAAACTTATTACTTAGCTCACAAAACGAGTCTTGTATAAATAATGAAATCTAAATATATATAACTCAAAGGTGACTGACTGACTGACATAGTGATCTATCAACGCCCAGCCCAAACCACTTGACGGATCGGGCTGAAATTTGGCATGCGGGTAGATGTTATGACGTAGGCATCCGCTAAGAAAGGATTTTGATCAATTCTACCCCCAAGAGGATAAAATAGGGGATGAAACTTTGTCAATTTTTAAACCGTTCGGGCTAAGACTTTGCTTGCATAAAGCTACTATGACGTAGGCATCCCCTAAGAAAGGATTTTGATAAATTACACCCCTACGCGAGCGAAGCCGCGGGCAAAAGCTAGTGATTAATATTACTGTTTTATTTTTGAATGTCGGAAAGATTAAAATCAATACACTTGTGAATATTAATAACCTACAAAAATACTTTCTAACTGGATAGCCGGTCCCATAAATAATGTGATAAAATTAAGTGGCGTCGCACAACAAAAGTCGTCTCAAATATGAAATGAGTTAAATCGCAGTTAACAACATAATGCTTGCTTTTAGATTTTTTGTTGACACGACGCCACTTCGGCATTTCCTGCTACCGCATATGTCGATTAAGTGTCACGCAAAATTCAACTATGTCACCTTAAAATTTGACTCAAATTAGAACGCTTTGTGACGAAAAAATTCAAATTTACTTAAGTGGTGATTAAATGCGATATCAAGAGTTTTTATATTTCTGTTGTTATTTTTCGTCGCTTCATTTTTAATCAAGCTGCTGATTCAATATGTTTTATTGCAGCGAAACTCAGAGTTTTAATAAAACTGAAATTCTGTTTTGTATTTTGTTCTTGACTGATTTTGTGAATAAAGTCTTCTTCTTATCAGCGCGTTCCTTGTGGCTTCGGAGCTCTTGTTGAAGTCTTGACACACTTTCTGGCTTTTGCAACTCCAAACATTATATCATATACTCTATCACGTTTTTATTTCTAACGTAGGGAAGATATGCTTAGCTTGGGGTCTGGGCGGTAGGACCCAAAACTGTGCGTAGTGGAGAAAAAAGGCTGTTTATCATTTGAACGATTTGGCAGTAGTTTTACAATCGGCCAACACTTGCATCGCAAGCAAAGTGACGGTGGCAAATTTTTATCCTTGTAATTTGTCGCATTTCGCGTAATTTACCGCGTAACAAGCCAGACAAAAATTGGACGACAAAATAACTTTCATTTATATAACGTATTTTATCTTGTGCCTATCTCCCGTGTGAGCATGGTTTTGACAGGTCAGAGTAGATATTTCGATAGTTGGCAACGTGAAATCGTGTAAATTTGTTAAACCCACATTAGACTCAATTAAACCATTTTCAGTCGTATTTTAAACAGTTATTTTGTTTAATTCATATAAAATGTATAGGTACTTAATTAAATGTAAGCAAAAATGTAACAATGTATTATTGAAGTTTACAAACTTTAAAAAATATTAAATTACTAAACTATAGCGCCACCTTTTGATGAATCCAACAACCACTTTGGCGGCAGTAAGTGTATACCTACTCGGAAACTGTTTTTTCTTTATGTTGGTTGTACGATATGAGTTGAAAGTGTTGAAATGTTCCGTTGCACAATAATTTTTATAACATTTCATGTTAATAGTTTTAAATACTCTTTAGTTGCAATATTATTTCTAGGAATTATGAGGTACTTTTATAATTCTTTTATCTAACGTGATTATTTACAATTATTATATTTTTAGCAGACATTAGAAACACTGTTTGAAAACTGCCTGCATATGACGCGTCATTTTACTACGTGTCCATTCATGAATTTTATCTTGTCATGTACATTTTTACAGACGAAGAATATGTAAGACCTCTCAGTTAAAACACCATACTAAGGCCGCTGACGTCAACGCTCCTTCGGAATGCAGTTGTAGCAGTTTCGTTCTTAATTCTTTAGTCGCCTTTTACAACATCCATTTTTTGTGGGAATTATGAATGGTTATGATGCCCATAAGATCATGAAAATGACATTCATAGAGATAGGCCTATTGGTAAAAATGGGTTGAAGCATACAAAAATTATTTACTATCCTACGTTTTGAATTTCAAAATAGCAATACCTAATTGTTCTGTCAAACTATTATGCATAATCGAAACAATCACTGACGATGAAATCGCTAACATCGTCCAATTAGGCAAAGTTGGACGTATCGTAATGCGATAATTCGAGTGTGCAATTGATTTCGAGGGCGCAGATAACAGCTGGATGCCGTCTAGCTCTTATCAGATCTCAGTGTGACCGCGCCCCTCCGCAGACTCCGCACACGTGGGAAATCGCCGAGCGACGGGACAATCTGTGTAATAAATACCATATCTTGGTTTGTACCACATTTTTTTTTGTTTATGTCAAAAAGTCAAGTTAAATACATCTACGTGGCGTCAACATGTCTCAAGACGAAGCGGACAGCAAGATCATCAAGGTGCTGGTGCGGGGGAAGAAAGAAGATGCGCTCCACGAAATTCGCGCCCGGACTGTGAGGAATTTGAAATTACACCAACAGTCCGTTCCCGATACGGTGATGAAGTACGAACACCTCCGAGACCTGCAAAGGGATGAAGTGTGCTACGACCTGGCACGCCCCGGCATCCTAGTGGGGTCCGACCATTGGGAGTGCATCGTGTCGCGCGAACCGTAGTTCGTGCGACACGATAGGTTGACCGACTCGTAGGTCGCTTGGCTGGGTGGTGCACGGAACAGTACCACGCAGCGTGATAGTCAACCACGAGAGAGTGCTACAAGACGCTAGTACGAGCCGCTGCACGGGTGTTGGCATTCATTGACATATGCCGACGCCGAGCAACAAGGATGGAACAACATTACGTAGAACAAGCTGAACAAGAGTTACTGCGACAAGCGCAACGAGATAGTTTCGGCGAAGACATCAAGAAGATGGAATCTGCTCGTCCACTCACGAGAGCAAGTCGACTGTTCAAGCTGGACCCCGTGCTTGAAGACGGCATACTGCGAGTACGAGGTTGCATCGAGGCTGCTACAGCACCCATCGAAACCAAGCAGCCCGTCATCCTGAACGGCCAACATCGACTGACGAAGCTCATCGTGCTGCGAGAACACTGCGCCGCGGGTCACGCGAACAGAGAACGCGTGACGAACGACCTACGGCAACGATACTGGGTCATTCACTTACGACCCACAGTGCGCACCGTACAGAACAATTGCGCGCTTTGCAAAGTACGCCGAGCAAAGCCACAGCCGCTAGCCACCGGAGACCTGCCACGAGCCCGCCTGGATCCCTTCCACCGCCCGTTCACTAACTGCGGGGTGCATTATTTCGGGCCCATGATGGTGAAGATTGGACGTCGCCGAGAGAAGAGATGGGGCGCGCTATTTACGTGTCTCACCACTCGCGCCGTACACATAGAACTCGTGGCGTCCCTCTCAACGGACTCTGCACTCATGGCGTTGAGAAGAATGGCTGCACGGCGAGGTTGGCCGAAGATCATGTACTCGGACAACGCAACAAACTTCCACGGAGCAGATCAAGAACTTCGGGCAGCATACACAGAGTGGACACCAGCGCTACGCGACGAAGTCCTGCTACGCCGTATGGAGTGGCGTTTTATACCACCTGGGGCACCTAACCAAGGAGGTGCTTGGGAGCGATTAGTGCGCTCTGTGAAGACCGCGCTCGCCGCTACACTCCGTGAGAAGGAACCAACAGAAGAGGTGCTGAGAACTCTGCTGACTGAGGCGGAGTTTTCAATCAACGCCCGACCATTGACCCACGTGAGCGTGAGCCCCCATGACCCAGAAGCACTCACGCCTAATCATTTTCTGCTGGGGTCATCAATGGGCCTCCACTACCACAGGCCCCCGCGACGAAGCCGACAGGAGGGCCTGGAGAGCAAGCCAAGCGCTCGCCGATCATTTCTGGCGGCGCTAGCTAAGAGAGTACCTCCCCACTTTGGTACCACGTGGCGAGCCAAGGAACAACAAGCGCCCGCTGCACGTTGGAGACGTCGTCGCCGTAGTCGACAGCACGCTGCCAAGGAATTTATGGCCAATGGATATCGTCGAGCGCACCTACGAGGGACCAGACGGATGCGTACACGTCGTCGACGTACGAACGAAAACAGGAGTCTTCAAGCGTCCGGTCAGCAAGCTCGTCGTGTTGAAGAAAGAAGAAGCTACGCAAGCTACGCCGGGGGGAGAGATGTAAAGGACAACGAGCCTGCCCGCCGAACGCCGCCGCGACCGACAGCCGATCAATCAGAGCGCCTACTTTAATTTATTTATCTTGCATCCGATTGGCCGATGAACTCATCGGTATAGTATGCACTCGCTCCTGATTGGCCGGCGCTCTCATCGGTATCGCACACAAAAGCGCTATTGTTATTTGTCATAAAAATGCGGCGAGAGTCCGCAGATGATTCAGTGCATTCAGTGCATTCGGTGATTTCATTGTGTACAGACCTCGAGAACAATAAAGAAGAAAATATATCGAAGAGGCGTTTTAATATACAGTCCTCTATACCTTTGTTGCTGAAAAAAATCGGTTAAAAATGGCCAATTGTGGAGATCAACTCTTCATATCTGCCACTGCCACTACCCTGGCTTAAGCTGGCGGTTCCGTTAATTTTCAAAAGCTAAAAAGAAAAGAAAACTACGCGACTTGGTGTTTTTCAATGGAATGTTTCCTAACGGATATGGAACTGTTCGACACAGTAAGTGACAGTTTCATACTAACTCCAGAAAATTTACGCAAAGATAGCAAGGCTCGAGCAAAGATATGTCTCTCATGCACGGAAACTGTATATCCAGTCATACGAAACGTAAAGACACCAACAGCAAGAGAAACTTGGAAGGCATTGAAAGCTGCTTATGCTGACGCTGGTCTCGTTCGACAAATTACGCTGATGAAAAAATTATTGACAACACAATATGTAGGAAATATGGACAAATATGTTAACTGTATATTAGCTACTCAAGAAGAATTAAGAAGCATTGGAAAAGCAATCGAAGACTCCTTCTTAGCAGTATTGATGCTAACTAATCTTCGGACACCTATAGACCTCTTGTGATGGCTCTAGAACATTCTTATAATCAAATCACAGTGGAATCTGTAGTATCTGCGTTAGTAAAGGAGAGTGGTCGCGACGCCATATCATCTTCTATTTAATCTTCTTCAGAACAGGTTTAACATAGCAAACAAGAAAAGCAAGGTTATGTTTTGTACTTATTGCCGAAAAAAAGGCCATTCGAAGGATGTGTGTAGAAAACTGTCTAATAAAAAGTCTCAAAATTCTGTATTTCAAAATCGAACTAATTACATTTCTGACTTGACTCTTTCGACTTATCTTTCATTTTCCGCGTCCTCATTTGATTCATGGTTCATTGATAGCGGCGCCACCACACACATGTGTAATAAAAAGGAATATTTTACAGAGCTAAACCCTTGTATTAAACCTGTCACAGTTGCCAATAATATACCGTAATAGCATCACTCATGCCAAACTTATCAATAAGTTTATTAATATAATGAGATTGATCAAGAGTAATAGATCCATTGCTATGTGTGACCCTCATGCCCAGACAATCTTTGACTTGGCCCAAATCCTTTATAGAAAACTTTTGTTTTAATTCAGATTGAAAATTTTCTTTCATACTGTTTGAAAGTACTCTACAAAGTACACTACAAAGTTTGAAAGTACAAAAAATTCATCAACAAATACAGCGACAATTAAAATGTTATCACCAGAACGTTTGTGGTATACACAATGTTCTGTCGGTACTTTTATCATCGATAAACTAGACATTGCCTCACATATCTTTTTATTCCATTGACGTGGAGCTTGTTTAAGTCCATAAATAGACTTTTTTAGAAGACATACTTTAGAGATGTCATTTATGAAACCTTCAGGTTGCTCCATATACATTTCTTCTTCAAGATCTTCATTTGAAAATGCGGTTTCCACATCTGGATGCTCAATAGAAAGATTTAATTAAACAGCAAAGGCTAGCAACAGCCTAATCGTCGACAAACGCATCACTGGAGAGAAAGTTTCGTGGTAGCCGATACCATAGACTTGGTAAAACCTTTGGTAACAAGTCTAGCTATAAACTTTACTATCTCTCCATTAGTATCTTTTTTTATTTTGTAGACCCATTTGCTTTTAATAGGCTTTCTTTTAGTTGGTCGAACTACTAAAACCCATGTTTCATGTTTAATTAAAGAATTATATTCTGATTCCATAGCATTTAGCTAATTATCTTTATAATTATCCGCCATCGCTTGTTTGTAAGTTTCAGGTTCTAAATCACCTGTTACCATTAACGATGTTGGGTCGAATCTCTTTGGAAGATGACGTACTCTCCGAGGATATCTAGCTTCAGATGTGACATCGTCAACCCTTGGTGAAGCAATAGAACTTGGCGACAGAGCCTCAGCACCTTCAAAAACTTCACAGTTTTCAGAATATAATTCTGGACTGTTGATGTCATTTGAAGCTATTGTGGTCTCCATTTTTCTAATATTTGGAACTGGAGTTGAAGGTGTAGGTGCAGGTGTCGATACCGGTACGGTTGACACGTTTTCAGACTGTGACGTTGAAGGTAGGTAGTTTTGATTTTCGACAATTGAATCATTGAATGTGGTGTCGGTGGGATTATTCAGTTCTTTCTCAGCAACTGGTAATTTATCTTCTATAAAGACGACATCCCTTGCGACAACAATCGATCTGGGATTCTGAGGATCCACAAGGCGGTAGCTCTTGGTCCCAGAGCAGTATCCAACGAAGATGCAGGTCCCAGTTTTTTGAGTTAATCTTTTTTCGCTTTTCCTTGGGTATGAGCGCATGTGCTTCGCAACCAAAGACTCGGAGATGTGTGAGATTAATTGACTTAATAATAAAAAGGTCGAATAAGTATATCACTCAATTTTGATTTGCCGACGATATCGTTGTCATGGCAGAATCGCCGGAAGACAAGTATTATGCTCGGAGACCTAAATCGAGTTTCCGAACAAGTGGGCCGTAAAATGAACATGGACAAAACGAAAGTAATGTGGAATGCCCATGTCGCGCCACTACCTATTTGTGTTGGGAGCTCCACCTTCGAAGTTGTAGACGAGTATATCTACCTGGGTCATTTGATCCAGGTAGGAAGTTCCAGCTGCAAGGAAGAGGTCGTTCGACGAATCCGACTCGGCCGGGCAGCACTCGGGAAGCTACGCAGTGTCTTCTTGTCCAAAATACCTCTATGCCTCAAGACTAAAGTCTACAACTAATGTGTATTACCAGTGATGATGAGGTCTCATAAAAAGGTCGCGCAACGCGCTATGGAGAGGGCTATGCTCGGTTTTTCTCTACGTGAACGAATCAGAAATGAGGAAATTCGTTAAAAAACAAAAGTGGCAATGTACGGGACACATAGCGCGAAGAACCATGACCGTTAGAGCAAGAAGGTTCTCTCTCAAATGGCGACCGCGTACTGGCAAGCGAAGCGTAGGACACCCACCCACAAGGTGGTCAGACGACCTGACCAAGGTCGCTGGAAAGCGCTGCATTCAGGCCGCTCATGATCGGTCGCTTTGGAAATCTTTGGGAGAGGCCAATTTCCAGCAGTAGACGTTGTGCGGTTGAAATGATGAAAATGATGAATAATATTTTTAATAATTACTGGTTTAAAAAACTAGCAACGTTAATTTGTATGTAGAATGCAGATACGCCAATAAGTTATCGCTTTCAAAATTTACAAACCGTTTTTTTCACTCACTTGCAGCAAGGCAAGTATGATTAGGGCGACAAATTTTATCCTTCAAATTTGTCGCATTTTGCGTAATTTACCGCAACAAACATAGACAAAATTGAGCGACAAAATAACTTTCATTCATAAAATGTATTTTATCTCATGCCTAACTCCCGTGCGAGCATGGTTTTGACAGGTCAACGTAGATATATCGACGGTTGGCAACGTGAAATCATGTTGATTTGTCGCCGATTTGCTAGACCCACATAAGACTCAATTAAACCATTTTTAATCGTATTCCATTAAACTAATATTAAATGTATATTTACATATTTAAATGTAGACAGACATCTTTAAATAATGTATTATTGAAGTTTACAAACTTAAAAATATATTTAATTACGAAACTATAGCGCCATCTTTTGATGAATCCTACAACCACTCCGGCGGCGATGAATGCATACGTACTCGGCGGTGGTGTTTTCCTTTATGTTGGTTGTACGACATGAGTTGAAACGTTCCGTTGCACATTCATTTTTATAACATTTTATTTAATAATTTTGAATACTCTTTGGTTGCAATATTTTTTCTAGGAATTATTACATACTTATATCATTCTTTTATATATGGTGATTGTTTTACAAAACGCGTGTTTTAATTTAAAATTATTATATTTGTTTAGCGTACATTAGAATAACTGTTTAAAACCTGCCTGCGTGTGACGACTCATTTTACTACGTGTCCATTCATGAATTTTATCTTGTCGTTATAAAGGGGAAGATACGTAAACACCTCTCAGATAAAATATCATACTAAGGCCGCTGGTATCAATTGTTGTCGATAAACATGCACGATTGGACATGCTTATAAGTTGGATGACTGGCTATGCGATTTGTGTTGACAAGTATAGTTTTAAATAAAAGGAACTTATCCAAAATCGATGATAAAACAAGAACTCACAACAAAAGTTTATAAGAAATTTGATTTGGAAGATAAACTTTCATTTACATTTTAGCTCGCTGGTAAATTATAGGTTGTTGATTAGGATGGACACAGGTTCGTGAAAAGGATAAATAAAATGTACTTAGGTAATAGTATATTTACTACCAACTTCATATTTACCGGTTGGGTAGCAGTTGTGTTGTAACATAAGAATATCCTGCTTCATTGCGCATGCTAACTGAACCTCAACTTACCACCATTGGGCCTTTTTAATTCGTAAATTTGTATGAGACAAAGAAGTTCATTAATCGATTCTCATTAGTAACAATAGTCTTAATATTGTCTCCCAAATGAGACAAAACTTGGGGACCGTTAGCTGAATGACAATGACCGAATATAATCCAAATCTAAAGGCACCACATAGCTGACGGAATATAAATGTGCCCGCTCCTTGTGAACCGCGGACGTGATGTGTCGTTATTACAAGCTGCATTAATGAACACATAAATACTTATGCCTCGCTACACTTTCACATACACATACCCTACATGACTAAACTCGTATGTAGCCGTGGTAACTACCACGCCTGAACGTTCTTGCAGCGAAAATCTGAGACTTTCACATAAATTGTTTATGAAATTTTAAAATAATTATTATTTTTCAATTCACGAACACGTGACGGTATTTTCCAACGTACAAAGATGTGACTTATGCAAAAATATCATCACGACTCCACTGTTTTAGCGGGCGCAACCAGCAGTTTCTTATCGATAAATTTGTCACTTATCAAGCAAATTAACACACCACATGTCTAAAACTGAAGGTACAATACACAGTTTATCAAGATTTTTGCGTACCTTAATGTCACATGTAGCCTTTATGCCTATACCTTACCTGGAGTTTTCATTTGCATTATATTTTTTTCTCGTATATTTATTATGAGGCCACGCGTCTATTAAAAACGTTTACTAAACTTACCTTATTAGCAAAGTTTATTATCTATAAAAATATATTGTTGGTGTGTATAACTGAAATCGAGATAATTAATCGACAATTACGATGCTGGATGCCATATCGTGGGTATACCGCTGTGCGTCGCCCGCCGATGAGACTTCGATAAAGCAATCAGGGTAGATGTAGCACATCAAAATACCATTCACTATGGGCAAGCAAATAATTCGTGCGTTTTAAGCCACATTTGACACTTGTAAAGTTTTTTTTCTAATGCTCAAAACTTTACTGCAAGTCCAGTCCCAGCTGATTACCTTTGCCCAAGACACGTGAAATACGAAAATAATGATCTGATCAGCTGATAAAACGTAGTACCAATACCGAAGAAGTTAGATAGGTTTACTATTTTGTTATCGTTTTTTTTTTAAAGAATGTGATCAGTATAATAAATTGACTCATGTTACGAGTCGCAGTTTTTCACTTTTTGGGTCACAATCGTTCGTAATGCGGCATCTTGAACAAATATGATATCGTTGCCTAAATGTCGTCTACACTAGGTTTAAAAAAAATTGTCTATACTAGGTTTTAATTTACGCGAAAAAGGAAATAAAGCTGAACGTATTAGTGCCGCAACAGACGGGGCGCAAGTTGCGTCGCGTAACAGCTAGAGATGGGCAGTGGATAGTACTCAATCTACCTTTTTGAGTATTTACTCACTAGATTTAATAAATAGAGTAAATAGAGCGTGCTCATGTATTGACATCGCATTTGATGTCTGTTTACTTATTTTTACGTAAAATTACATCTAGACACACCTCCCTCCAAAAAATGATAATTAGTCAAAGAAGTCTACTTTCAGTGTATGATTAGTATGGTATTTTCATATATTTTTTTTTTACTAGCCTGTTGGTATTGTGTCCCACTGCTGGACAAAGGCCTCCCCCTTATCCTTCCACACGTCCCTATCTTCAGCTATCTTTTGCCAGTCGTACATAAATTTATCAAGGTCGTCCCGCCATCTGGTCCTCGGTCTACCCCTACCCCTGCGTCCATCTGGCAACCAGAATCAAGATAATCTGGCCCATCTTAATTTAGCGTCGCATATAACGTTTACCTACATTTTAAGCATATTATGGCATACGCACACACTTTCCGACAAGAATTGCAAGTGTATACTAGATTTAAGTTTCAAAATTGTCATGAAAACAGGAAATAATGAATATGAATATAAATATGAGTCGCAACTCATATAAATCAATTTACTCACCAAATGGATAAATAAGGATATTTATCGGGTATTTACTCAATCTACTGAGTAAATACTCAAATGGCTTGATTGAGTATTTATTCTTCGCCCATCACTAGCTGTTACGTGGCGCAACTTGCGCCGCGTCTGTTACGGCCCTTAATGTCGGCAACGCAACCCAATCATGTGTACTTAGTTATTATGATATGACTATAATTAGGTTTTCTTTTTAGAGAATAAACTTAGAAAAATGTAAGTACGTGTGTAACAATCGAGAAACGAATAGAATCAAAACTTGTAATAAACAGAACAACAAAGTCTCAGAGACGACACATTGATCAATCAATTCTAACGCCCTCACAACAATCCCAGAATAAAGATCATTTCAAGTTAATAAACTCCCATTGAGGACAAAAGGACATGAAAGCAGATTGAACGCCAATGACAAATTATAATAATAGAGCACACCTGCTATTCTTTTGATCCTGCATTTCTCTCATTTATGACGGTAATTGACCGGAATGCTCCAGTGTTAACTCAGTGTTGTGGACAATGCATGCTCAGACAATACTCATACTTCTAATATTTTTTGTATCAAACAAATTCTCTTTCATCTTAATTTTAGATCAAACTATAGTTCTTACATTTAGATCATGTCATTATTGTCTCTGTTGATTATAAAAGCGCGTGGAACAACGACTTTATTAGCATCGTTGTTACAGCATTTTGAACCTTATGTGATTCGACATTTGATGTTAGTTTCTTTGAAGTGAGAATTATCGTTGTGCCGTACCAAATGAGTCGTTTCATAAAGATAAATAATAAGCGGCATTGCTTACAGGCAATATGGCGGTCGCGCAGCTAGGCGGGCAACTCGTTCTTTACGTTGTTGCCATGATCTTTAATTGATTCGGACAATTATTGGTACTCTTTCAAATTTAAAGATGTAAAAAGTATAATAATTTAAAGTATTTTTGTTATGTTATTAGCTTGTAGTAACAAAAACAACCCTATGCGTACGTACACTCTTGAGTGTAGGATGTGTAGATTTATATTATTATAGGTTGTTTACTATATAGGTACGCTGAGGTAATAAGGTAGGTACCCAATTAACATAAAGCTACCTACATTTTCAATATTCATATAAGTACGAGTATAACCTACATGCTGGTCTGAGAGAAAAGAAAATACTTAGAATGTACATTACTTTCTTTTTGTCCATGTTCATTTTAAGGCCCACTTGTTGGAAAACTCGATCTAGGTTTCCCAGCAGAGTACTTAAGTCTTACATCGATTCTGCCATGACAACGATATCGTCGGCAAATCGAAGGTGAGTGATATACTCGCCATTGATGTTGATGCGAAATCCTTCCGAGTCCAGAAGCTTGAAGGCATCTTCCAGTACAACGGTGAACAGTTTCGGAGTTATAAAGTATATCTTACTCGTACACCTCGTGCATACCAGTGGAATAGCCCTCGTGCTCCTTAGTCGAACTGACATAGTGTATACCTAGGTTTTATCGGAAACGTATGGTTACCGTACTGTTGGTTCGAATTTGTGAATTGTAGTTGCGTATGCGCAGGCGACAGGTTTTGTCTAGCGCTCGGCTCACTCGCACATTAATCTCGCGCGGAGATGAAGCGATACACATTTGTCATCGTGTCGCGATTAACTTGGAGAAACTCTTTCCATTGTATTGAATCAATTCAATTATTATTTAAACGATGATATAAGACATCACTTTATTGATGGTGATAATAATTTAACGCGCATTAGACACGGCCACAAACCATATTAACACAATTTGTCTCGTTTAAAATATTTACTAGAAATCTTTAGTGGGTATGAATAAATTAGTGGGTCGGCAAATTTCAAAAATATTATGTGCATGAATAGCGCTCCGTATGACGGACAGCAGAAAGGACTGCCCTTTAAGTTACCTTGTATTATTTTGTCATTATTAAATTCTCGTGTCACAGGCATGTTCTCATTTCTCCCTAAGAAAATATTGTATGCAAAATGATATGACATTTGAATGAGCATACGAGGTCGCCAAGATTTGTTTACAAGACGGCTTTGAAGATGCCTGTAAGTACATTGTCCCTACTTGTAGTATAGAAACTAGGACAGGAGCAAAACGCAAAGACTTACAATCATTTATGTCTGGTCAAAGACGTTTCATTGGGACTCGTTCTTATTAAAAATGCGTCAGATCTTAGGGCGGTTAGCAGCATTTCTATGTGATTGGCAAATATAGAGTCCATGCGCTGTTTTTGCATATTCAAATTTCATTTTACAAACGCTTTACTAATTCTGCAATCCTGCAAAGGTTTCCATAAAATATGTTGACATCACTACTTATCACCTTATTATTTGTATTTATGAATCGTCCAGCAGAGTAATAATATGTGTTGAGAAAAAAACTCAATAAATACCGTTTACCTATGGATCATTTAAAAATATACAAATATTTTTTACATATAAAATCATCCTAAAGGTCTCAATAACTATAAACACAATCGTATTCAATGGCATAAGTATCAATTAAACTATAAACCCTTTTTAATTTTACTAATCAATTTTGAAGCGAAATTATGCAATCCCATAACAATGCACCATTGACACACACGAATCTACAAATTTCACAACTGACACACTTCAAGAACCAGAATGGCGAGCAATTGTTCCAATGAGACACTCGAATTAGTGGCCATTCGATTGTAATACGATGGTACAAAATGAATGAAATGAGCCGTGTCACGAGAGCAATAACAAAAGATCTCGAGCGGCAATCAGTAGCGGTTGGAGGTGAGACTTGGTGACTAGAATTGTGGCCCAGGGCACGTAACATTAGGAACGGCAAGCAAAAAAACATACGGGAGCTTTAAATACCGTTTCCATAACACACTTACAACACGAGATCAGTGTCATTATCATTATGAACATCAATAGTTATGAATACAATAGTTAAGGCTAATGTGCTGCAAACATATACCGGAAATACTGAGAAAACTTTGTGCCTATCATAGTCGTATCTTTAAATTTGGATTGAATATTTTCCAAACCGCACCACAAATTCGTTACCTCTTCATTTTGCGTTTTGGAATCCATTTGTTTGCGATCCTCGATAATTATGGATGATTTGAAAGCTCGTAAACGGTAAAACTCTTAATCACTTAGTCTTACGTCCTATTCTAGTATTCATTTTTAAAATGTTGCTTCATCGCTTTATCAACAGATATAGGGCAGCAAACTAATAGGCCCGGGGCATTTTATCCGAAATACGCCACTGATTGAGGGCCTTAGCGTTATCGACATATCCTCAACAAGCCACAAAATGAAATTTCTCGACGCCGTCAATCATTTTCCCCTCGTGAAGTCGCCCCGCTACTTGAAATGACAGCTGTTTGGATAAGAGCACAAGAGGAGCGTTTACTTCACTACACATTCTGCACTTGTTACTTGTTCAGTGTAATGAAATAAAGTAGGTATTTGATTACCTATTTCGGAATATATAAGTGCCCCTTCAAGAATTACTGGTTCGTCAACCAAAGTTCCACTAGTAAACTTTTTTCTGCCACACTCCATCGAAAAGTATGCTGGAAAAAATGCCGCAGATCTTTCGACTATATTCAGGATAAAGCCTTTATTACATAAAAATACAGATTGGTCATATAAATGTACTATTTGCAATTGTGCACATCACTGTGTGAGTTGTGTGACAAATTATTAATATTCGGAACGAAGTTCCTTTTCGAACGGTACGGACTTGGCGGACTAGGCAAAAAAGTGTAAGATTTTTCCATCACTTTTTAATGGGTAATTTCACAAGTTTTACTGTCTCGTCGATAGCTCAGTTGAGAGAATGTTTACCTGCGATGGTCGCTGTTCCGGGTTTAAACCCAGCACTCGCCAATTTTTTAGATTTTATTGTTATTATTAATATTAAAAAAGTGAAAGATTTTTCCATCACGCATATTAATGCGTGCGCAAATATTGAAATGAAGTTACTTTCGTATCCAATTATTATATTTACTACGAAAGTAACTTTGTTCCAACAGAGTGTTCCACTACAATCACTTTCTTTTTATGTAATTGAACTCGTCCCAATAGTTCTACCGGCATTACCTAATTCCATTACCCCGCTCATCGGTTATTACTTGAGCCACTGCCGACGGCAACAGATCGAGACATTATTCCGGAAGGTGGCCCGCCTCCCCAAGAGGACATCGAGTGGAAAACTACTCATAAGAAGATATTATCTTTTCACTCAATAACAAGAGAACAATTACTAGGCGACGCGCGTATCTAAGCCCCTAGACATTTACTGAGGATTTGCTAAGATTGGATCTTTAATTTCATATTATCAATGAAGACTTTCTGTCTTATACAGACAGGGAATAGGTAGGTATGATAACTTCTGGCTCGCGTGAATTTGATTCTAAAACTATCTATTTTTTTTTCTGATATTAAACAAGTATCAGAAACATATATCTATCTATTACGGATAAAAGTGTGTATGTCAGGCCAATGGATGCGGAAAATTCCTCAAAGTTTCTTCAGGTATTTGTGCAGTGCGATATAAATATTTCGTTTTCCAAAAAAAAGTAGAGATTACCATCAAATACCAATTTGTCCTTCAAGCGAACATTCACAGGTGTGTCACATTCTGATTCGTGCCAATTAACGAATTTCTAAATGTCATTTTCTCCAAATGTAGGTGTATTGAAAATAAAAAAAAAAACTTTCGAAAGCGCATACCCATAAGGACATCTTTGAGAGACTGTAACCGCGCCGGCAAAAAATAATGACAGTTACGAATGCGACACTTCATAAAATAGGCGCACTAAACACTTAAATAGTCTAGTGTTGTAACTACATGAAACCTAAACTCAATTTTTAATAAAATTGGAAACCGTGATAGCCATATGACTCTACTACATACATTTATTAAATTAAAGCACAAGTTTTAAAAACTGGGAAAAAGTTCATAGTATGTTGAAAATTTAGACTATTTGTATTTCAAACTAACAAAGGATATGACACTTTGTGAACTCTGAAATTCTGACTAAGGTGTGGAAAAACCTTATCCAGGTATATTATACTATATTCATTTATTCTTTATTACAAATGTAATAGGCGGACTTAAAGCCATGTACTGTAGTAAAAATAACGTTGCGTTTCGGTTTGCGAGGTAATTTACAAAAGACAACTTTTAAATAATTTATTTTAATTTAATTTATTTATTTCTCAATGGAAACTAGTTAAATTGCAAAAATAAATATACCGGTACATTTCTTGCGCAATAGAGTTTACACAATTTTTTTAAATTCGTTGTCTGAATCACTTGCATATAGTCTTTTAGCTACTAACCAAGTTAGTGGGCAAAATAATAGCTGGGTTATTCTTCCGGTCTTCTCCTCAAATTCTGAATGTGATGTCGGTGAGCCACAGACTGAAAAATATTTCAGAATTGAGATTGATGTCGCACGCATGTGCAGACGGCCTGTCCGTATGCAAAACAACGCAGGCCAAATATAGAACTAATTTATGTCCATACTTTGCGATTATAGATAAAAATAACCGACGTTACTCTCGCTTCTCATAATTTATACGTTTCAGTGCGAGATAAAGGATTTACTATTTCTGAGACGAGATTTTGCTGACGCGATTAACTTTTCAGTTAGTTATCATGTGGGATTCTATAGAATGGTATTTACTTAATAACTTGTCTCGACTTCAAATTGTTTTAAAAAGCTCAGTCCATGTACTAATAAGTAATAAGTTACGAAGGAATAGATTTAAACATATTAGTTTATTTATTTACTAGCTGATGCCCGCGACTTCGTTCGCGTGGACTTTATGACTCCGGCGTATAAATATAAATAAAAACTAATGAGAGAGAGAGAGAGACAGAGGGAGAAAGTACTTGTAACAGTGTTAGGAGTTAAAAGTCAATATTATTTTAATTCTTTCCTTCGGGAGCCAATATGAAAAGAGCTGAAGTGTTACTAACCCTGGAGAAAGCCACAATAAGTAGGCCATGCGAAAAACCAGTCCTTAGATCGACATCAGCAGCTTTAAGCCTCTAAAACTGTGACTTATTTTCATAGCAAAGCAAGTTAACATATGGAACTGTGTATTTTCAAAAGGAAAATTGTTGGGGATGAGTGGCATACGCGGAATAAATACAGTTTCACTGGCATCACTCACTTACTGTGAGCTTTAAGTGTCTCAGCAGACTATGCCGAAGTTTAGTGGCTAAAGTTCAGTGTCTAAAGTTCGGTGGGGATGACACACTAAATAAGCTGAAGTTCAGCTGCTGAAGTTCGGTGGAAACGCCGGACAGTAGTGATGTGCCGATATGAGAATTTAATCTTCCGTCTTTGGCGCGTCTGCGGCGAACGGAAACGGGAGCGGAAGAGGGAACGGAAGTGGAAGAGGGAACGGGAACGGGAACGGGAGCGGAAGCGGAAGCGGGAGCGGGAGCGGGAGCGGAAGCGGCACCGGTGGCGGCAGCGGCGGCGGAGGCGGCGGCGGCGGCGGCAGCGGCGGCGTCAGCGGTGGCGGAGGCGTCGGCAGCGGCGGCGGAGGAGTCGGCGGCGGCGGCGGCGGCGGCGGCGGAAGCGGCGGCGGTGACGTCGGCGGAAGCGGTGGCGGCGGCAGCGGCGGCGGCAGCGGCGGCGGCTGCGGTGGCGGCGGCGGCGGCGGCGGCGGCGGCGGCGGCGGCGGCGGCAGCGGCGGCGGCGGCGGAAGGTGCGGCGGCGGAAGGTGCGGCGGCGGCGTCGGCGGAAGCGGTGGCGGCGGCGGCGGCGGCGGCAGCGGCGGCGGCGGCGGAAGGTGCGGTGGCGGCGGCAGCGGCGGCGGCAGCGGCGGCGGCTGCGGTGGCGGCGGCGGCGGCGGCGGCGGCGGCGGCGGCGGCGGCGGCAGCGGCGGCGGCGGCGGAAGGTGCGGCGGCGGCGTCGGCGGAAGCGGTGACGGCGGCGGCGGCGGCGGCAGCGGCGGCGGCGGCGGAAGGTGCGGTGGCGGCGTCGGCGGAAGCGGTGGCGGCGGCGTCGGCGGCGGCGGCGGCGGCGGGAGCGGGAGAGGGAGCGGGAGCAGGAGTGGGAGCGGAAGTGGGAGTGGGAGCGGAACGGGTACGGGTACGGGTACGGGTACGGGTACGGGTATGGGTACGGGTACGGGTACGGGTACGGGTACGGGTACGGGTACGGGTACGGGTACGGGTACGGGTACGGGTACGGGTACGGGTACGGGTACGGGTACGGGTACGGGTACGGGTACGGGTACGGGTACGGGTACGGGTACGGGTACGGGTACGGGTACGGGTACGGGTACGGGTACGGGTACGGGTACGGGTACGGGTACGGGTACGGGTACGGGTCCGATTCAGGCAAAAGCATCGGAAGTTCGGCATTATGTGTTGCTAGTAATGCAAATAACATTGCAGGCATGCATTGGCTGAAATTCAGCCGCTGAACTTCGGCATACAGTGCTGAGACATTAAGTTGGGTTCCGTTAGACAGTTTCGGCGGAGTCAAATTTCGCATCAGCATTATTGGCCCTCCGACATTAAGACTTATTTTGTGAGCCGTGAGTCCATTTGCTGCAAGTGAATTAAGAAACTCAACTGGATAATTGGTGGCGTCGTCAAAAACACTATCCAAGAAATCTAAATATATATCTATATATCTAAATATATATAACTCAAAGGTGACTGACTGACTGACATAGTGATCTATCAACGCACAGCCCAAACCACTGGACGAATCGGGCTGAAATTTGGCATGCAGGTAGATGTTATGACGTAGGCATCCGCTAAGAAAGGATTTTGATCAATTCTACCCCCAAGGGGATTAAATAGGGGATGAAAGTTTGTATGAAACTTTGTCAATTTTAAACCGATCGGGCTGAGACTTTGCATGCATAAAGCTACTATGACGTAGGCATCCCCTAAGAAAGGATTTTGATAAATTACACCCCTACGCGAGCGAAGCCGCGGGCACAAGCTAGTTAACAATAATTTGCGTCATAAGTTCTTTATTAATTGATTTTTAATATTTTGGTGTCAATATGGCGCGTTCACATAACCAAGAATTTTCTGGTGTTTTATGCTCTAAAGGTCCGCAAATACTGAACTTATAAGTTCCACTTCGGACGAAACAACTTTTTTTTTGAAAAAATTTCAATGTACAGACACATTTTTTTTACTCTTTTATTATAGTATACATTTAGTATGTTTTTGTTCAGCGGCAACAAAAAACATCATCTATAAAAATTTCAACTGTCTAGCTATAATGGGTAATGAGATACAGCCTGGTGACAGACAGACAGACAAACAGTCGGACGGTCTAAGTAATAGGGTCCCGTTTCTACCCTACCCTATGGAACCCTAAAAATCGAATAAAATAAGTATTTATCGGGGGCTCCCATACTACAAACGTGATTTTTCATAGATTATGGTACGGAACCCTTCGCGCGCGTCCGACTCGCGCTTGGCCAGTTGTATTATAACTCAACAAAAAGTTCTCATCAGACTTAACAACTTTTGCTAAGGCGGCATTTTAATATTTCTTATAGTTTAGCTGGACCATTATAGTTCTGCATCATGTGTTCCATTTTCCAAAATCAATTATAGCCTATATGTTGCCCAGGCTTCACAGCTATATAACAAAAAAAGTTTCATTCGAATCCGTCCAGTATTTCCGGAGATTAGCGTGTACAAACAGACAAACAGACAAACAGACAAACAGACAGACATTTTTTTTTATTTTCTTACTCTATTACTATATCTCCATCGCCCCAAATATTTTTTTTTGAAAAATTTTCAATGTACAGACACATTTTTTTTACTCTTTTATTATAGTATAGATATGGTGGACTAAATAATAAGCGCATTTTCGCCCACACATACTCCCATAAAACTAAGATCTATTTTCCTTCGGGTAAGTTGTTTAGCTTCGTGATCCACTACAGCCTTATTTTTCACATGAACAATCAACACAATCACGTTAATGAGGACTAAAATACTAATTAGATAAAATAACCCAAATATTTCCGTCCTAATGGAATATACATATCTAGACAGTGGATTCAAATGATATCTACTAATAAATAATTAAAATAAATCCCATTTGAGGGTAAGCTCCCACGCGATAAGAGGTGTTATTTATACACCCTCTACCTACAAAGGAACCGCTGCCGAATATCACCCATAAATATTGGACTGAGGTGTAATTTTTCACATACCACGTCTCCGAGCGTCGCACCTTTAAAATAAATGCAAACAAAATTTAATAGGGAGAGATGCGCGGGATGGCGGGTTTCAGGTAAAAATAAACGATATTCGACCAATCGTCCTGACTGGAGACATTTCGGTCGAAAGCATTCTGTAGGGATGCGACGTTGTAATAATTTCTCATTGACGTTAATTTGGTGTTGTTTATGAAACTGACCAAATACCACGCAACGCACATTCCGACCGGAAACCAAGATATCATTTTGACATATTTAAAGCATATTTACCTATTTATTTATCTCGTAATAATAAGGTTTTCATAAAATAAATATAATTAATTAGATTGCAAAAATAAGGCACGGAAGTTTTTCTGTCAGTCATAAGTTTCGATCTTGAATGTTACAAACATTCAACATCTAAAGATATCAATAAAAATTCACAGGTTTAACTAGTAAAGATTGTGGGAGGAAAGTGATCGAAAAGCGCTTTAGTTCCTGAGATATGAACAATTTTAGACCACGTTGAGACAAACATTTCTAAACATACATATGTGTAAAAAAAAATCTAGGAATAAATACAAACAACTTTCTTACTGACCCGTTTATAATTTCTCCGACGTAGTGGCCGAGCCGCAGGGCTGTATTTATTTACGATTATTGGTTATGGACAGAGTTGAGGCACAAGCTCCCGCGAGCCTCGTAACGCCTCGGCCTTTCTCCGCGAGGGTGCTTGACGGATATATCCGTCTTTGGGGAATACCGACCGTTTGCAAAATTATGAATCGCTTACGGCGGGCTGCCCATTGTAGCGAAGGGCGAACCCTTATCAGATATCTTCGCTTTTCTCAAATCACGCCAAAAATTTAAACGGCCGTATGCAACTTTGTACACGTATATCTTATACAAAGTATGACTCGGATAGATATCTAATCTTCACAAATAGAGTGTGTTTGATACAGTTACTATAGCAGCTTTATTACTGTTCTTGGAAGTGAAATGAGATTACCAGTTATTACTACTAAGATTTGACTTACCGAAAATCTTTCCCTATGTGTACTGGGTTAAGATTAAGGACCGTTACTCCATGTTTTTCTATTTCTTCTGTCTCGATTCGCAATACGCTTCACTTCGGGTTCGATTGTCATCATGTCCGCCACAATCGATCGCCACCAGGTTTGCTTGAGTTGACCACGCTTCTGCACTCCAATACCTACCTCGTAGGCTCGCTCCTGAGAGTGTGGCCAATCTACATGTCCACTTAAAACACGCTATTTGATTATCGATCCCACCCTTATGTCTTCTTCCCATTACCCTTGTGCCGAGAGAAACGTCGCCACCTTGCAAAACCATTATTTGGAATTTTCACCAACTGGCTCCTTTTTACAAGCTTTTAACTTGCAATATATACTCTATGTTGGTTAAGGTCAAATCTTGCAACTCAATTTCCAACCAGTTATCCTCAACCGATTGAAATTCTGAAATTTTTCATAATAATGTACGACCTCCGTGGCGTAGTGATCACCATGCTTGTCCGCCACGCAGAGCGTCCGGGTTCAATCCTTGGTCAGAGAAACTTGGAAAATGGCCCTTTTTAAATTGTCCTGGGTCTTAGTATCCCATAATACGAGTCTCGAACGTACTTTGGGGACGGCTCAATCAGTGTAATTTGACCCTATATTTTTTATCTATATTATTTTCGAGTTAATGAGCTGATCTGTTGATGGAGACAGGAGATTCGACAGAGCTTGATTATAAAACAACATAACCTCATTGACTAGGATTAGTATGATTCGTCTTGTCGATCACTGCATGGTAGACAATGTCTAGGGACACGGAGACGGAAGGTGGTCAATGAAACTCAGTAATAAAACGTCGCAATTTCATCGAGTTTGGACCTATTTCATTTATCTTAATAAGTACTTTGGCCTCATAATAAAAGCTTGTACAAAAATTTTTACTAAAAATCTAGTATGATTATAAAAATGACTCTACTTAGGTATGTAATGACACCTCTATGTTCATGCAACATACATAATGACAAGTCGTAACAATGTTATTAATCTCATAAAGTAAAATAGCGCCGACATACTCGTAGTATCCGATCAGACACATATCACAAATGATAGCCAATAAATATTGCTGTCTGTTTGTCACAAAATAATTTGGAATTCCATCAAATGATTTGGTAGCAATAAAAAACGGATAGAGACATTGCACGCATTTGTAATAAAAGTCGCGTCGTAAATAACGACCATGAAATATAATACACCTGCAATCTTGGGAAAATGGGAAAATCATTTTCCGAGGGCGGGCGCGGTCCGGTAATATTGTTATAAATGTACTTTCTGACGGCATAAATAATAATGTTGGGCACGGGCTGGACGAGAGGCCAGCGTGTCTTCTCGGTGCAGGAGCAGACGGTTGCCACTGATATTTATATAACTCGTGGTGAACAAAAAATTTTACATAAAAATAAGTAGAATTAATTGTTTGGTATGAAATGAGTAGGTATCAATTGATTAAATTAATGAAACTGTAAAAAAAATTACTTTGATTCAAAGCCGATTATTTTTTTAACTTTTGCTAAAATTGTATCTTTTAGTATGAAAAAGATTTTCCTAAAATTATCACATATATATTATACATATAGTTATAATTAGCTTTGTAACGTCTTGAAGATATATTTTATATACAATTTGATGGGCATATCTAAATTGAATTTAAGCGTTTTATATGCATATGACTACGATCTTAAAACATTGCTTGATATTGATATGATTTTTCAGTTGCCGCCCCCTAGCTCCTCAACGCAGCGGCGTGGAGTCGCGGCCGCCTCTGGGAGTCATTTCGCCCCGACAGCCTGTAAATTCTCTATTACGCGATATGAAATATGCCGCCAGTGCGCCGTTTACGACCGTCTATGATTTCTGGCCCATCGCCTGATATCTGCCGATAACATAATACGGTGATTTCATGCTTGGTCATTGTTTCAAAACAAATAACGTATAATATTTTCGTTACCATAACTACTCAAATCCGAATATTTTGTTCAATCTTAAATTATATACAGGTAACTATAATTCTATTCCACCAGCCTTCGACACATTAGACTTTACGACATATTTTATTTTGTATTAATTACATTGGAAAAGCTTTTTTTTCTTAAATTGTCCTTGGTATTTGGTGTTTATTTATGTATGTTAAAATTATTAAAATAAATAAAGAAATAAGAACAAATTACACAGATTTAGCAAGCGCCAACTCAACTTGTGTTTTGGAACAGTAATTCAACGATACAATACTTTATAATAACTGCTTATTATAAAATAATGTATTTATTTATTTTAAAAAACCCATACATCTGATACCAGTGTTGGCCACCTGCACACAGGAAAAACACAATCCTTAGAGACGTAGTAAATTTATCTACGACAACTGAAGTTATACCTAGTTTTAAAATAGTTATACTTAATCACCCAATAAAGGAATGTCGTTCAAAAAACAGATTTTTCCAAAGAAAACTTATTGAAATTCAAAAAACACATTGAGTGTCTAACATTTTCAGAAATGTATGATATGAAAAATGCTAACGATGCCTATAACTACTTTATACACTACTTCCGCTTGCTATATGATCTCTGTTTTCCTTTCAAAAGCGTAACAATTAAAGTAAACAAGAAAGTGAAATGGTTGTCTAGAGGTGTAAGACTATGTGGAAAAAAGCAACGTCATCTTTTGTGGCAATACCGAAATTCCCCTACTACGACAAATAAAATCAAATTAAAAAACTATTTAAAACTTTAAAAAAAAATAATAAACTTGACAGAAAAATCTCAGAATAGTTACCACATAAATACTGCCCAAAACAAAAGTAAAGCTACCTGGCAAGTCATAAACAAATGTAAAGCAACAAAGCCAAAAGATCAAATTTCACAAATTAGATTTGAAAATGAGATTATTACAGACCCACAAACAATTGCAAACACATTCAATAATCATTTTATAGACCAGATAAAAGTTAATTCAGCAAACAATAAAAATGATGATGCAGTAAGACCTAAAAAAATTAATTTACATTCTATGTTTATGCAACCAGTGACACCGGAAGATATCAAAAAAGCTATAAAAAGTCTTAAAAACACTAACAGTGTTGGATTTGATGATGTCTCAACCAAAGTTGTAAAGTTTGTTGAAACCACACTAGCTGTACCTCTTAGTCATATATTAAACTTATGCATTGAACAAGGTAAATACCCTGATGCTTTAAAAAAAAACTCATAAAACTCGTATTTAAAAAAAATTATAGGGAAGATGTTAATAATTTTAGACCTATTGCTCTCATATCTATCTTCTCAAAGATATTTGAGAAGTGTATACATGAAGCCATAACTAGTTTTATAAACAAATTCGATATCCTTAGCCAGGAACAAAAAGGATTCAGAAAAAAAAATCTATAAATATGGCGATTTATGATCTACTAAAATTAGTTCTGACAAATGTAGATAAAAAGAAACCAATAAGCTGCTGCTTTGCTGATTCAACCAAAGCATTTTACCACGTAGATCACCAAATTTTGCTCAGCTCACTTGAGGCCTATGGAATAAGAGGCAATGTTCTCAATCTAATAGAATCATATTTGAGTGGTAGGCAACAAGTTACGGAAATTACAAGAATCTGACCGGAGAAAAAAATTGAAATAAAATACACTCCAGATGAAAGGAATGTAGTATGTGGAGTTCCCCAAGGAAGTGTATTGGGACCATTACTTTTCATACTCTACATCAATGATCTGCCTAATGTTACTAACCAACCAATGGTACTCTTCGCTGATGACAGCACCATATGTGTGTAAAGTAATGATATAGTTGACCATGAAAGAAATATAAATGACGCAGTGAATGACGTAGTAAAATGGCTTGATAGAAAGAAGTTGACAATTAATCTGAAGAAGACTAGCATAATGCACTTCAAACCTGTACATTCAGCACCCAACATGAATATAAAATATGGGAACACTAATCTAGAAACTGTTAAAAAAGCTAAATTTCTGGGACTTACTATTGATGACCAACTTAAGTGGAGAGAGCAAGCAGAGACATATGCAAAAAACTAAGTAAATCAGCATTTGCCTTGCATCAACTAAATAAAACTACAAAAACAGACGCGATGCTTACTGCCTATCATGGTCTTGTCGCGTCTGTGCTTAGGTACGGCATTATTTTTTGGGGTAACTGCGTTGACAGAGAAATTATATTCAAAGCACAGAAACGGTGTATTCGATCTATGTGCGGCCTGAGCACAACAGACAGTTGGCAACCTATATTTAAACAATTTAAAATATTGACATTTCCTGCAATGTACATATTTGAAATGGCTTTATTTGTAAAAAGGAATTCAGAATTGTTTGCAAAGTTATCTGAAGTAAAAAAGAATCCCACAAGATCACAGGATAGGCATACTCTATGCACACAAAAATATAGGCTTGCTCTAGTCAGAAAAAACATTCTTGGTATGGCTATAAAAATTTACAATAAACTACCTAATGACTTAAAAGATTTAAATTTTAAAATGTTTAAAAAACGACTCTTTGGACTACTTGTAGATAAATCGTACTATTCTGTTCAAGAATTTTTCAGAGACGACAAGCTTTAATTTTGCCTTTATTTAATGATTTCATAGACATAATTATAGACTACCCTTTTATTATATGACATTACTATTATTATACCAATTTTCTTGACATTTAAGTAAAGTTAATACCTATTTTTATATTTTTAGTTCCTAAATATTTGTATGTTAAAAACGGCAAAACATAGCGAACTATTTTATATTATATTGTAACATCTTATCTATTTGTACCTATGTTTGACAAATAAATAATTGATTGATTGATTCGAAAAATTGCGTCCTGGAGGCATTATGCAAGATGATGATATCTTATAGTGACCGCAACAATTTTCGTCAAATCAACCTCATTTAAATAACTGTAATAAGTATATTTAACTTTAATCATGACGTCAGCTGAATCGTTAAAACATATGTAGCCCTCGATAAACACAGCTTTCAACTGCATGCTTCCACTAAATAATTGCTCCACCTTTATACTTATCTCGCATTACAATATTTTGAGTTTTCAACACGAAATTCAGCTTTTGTTCTCTGACAATATAATGTCTTTTTGCGGCCACTAAAGTGATATTATTTCAATTAAGAGCTTGATTTAGCGTCGCCGGAAAAACCCCAAACAATGAGAAGCAAAGAATTGTTGTGAAAATAATGCGTAATCAAGCGTCTGATTTGTACTTCCCCAAGTATAGTTTACGTGACTAATGATTAAATTTAAGATAACTGTTCCAACGACCTCGTAACTGTACATTAATAATGATATGAAAGTGTTTTGACTAAGAATAGCTGGGAGTATTAAGAGACACGTCGCGACAATTAAACGTGTCGTCGGTTGTCTTGTAAGACATCAAAATAAAATCACTACTATTTATGCATCTGCGAGAGCATTAACGGCACGCTCTTATAATGTAATAAATCGTCTGGAAAATATAACAGTCATCGCGCCGTCATACACGTGTCGATGCGCCGAGTTATTCCGGTGTGATCCCAAAAATCTGATACCCTAGTGGATCCGTCTCAATTTAATTATTTTTTATTCCAGTCTTAATTTCTGATACCCTGGACGGTAGATCAAATTCTGATCCACCGTCCAGGGTATCAGAAATAAAAGTTAAATATTGTATTTCGGTCGGATACCCAAACATATTTTTGGTACAGTAAGTACTAAAATATTCGTACAGTTCTACTGGAAAATATTTTTTGATTTTTGTTTTATTTTTGTTATTTCATTTATCTTTAGTCACTTATTTACATTTTGTTATTAAGCCTGATTATTTATATTATTGTACCATAATATATATAATATAAGTTTTTTTTTGGTTAATAGAAGTATTTGATTATTCATTGGTTAAATATTTTCAATTTTATTTTATGTTGGCTAAATCAAATGTGCAAATTTATAATAATCTGTGATTGATTATTATAACTAATAAAAACTCATTAACAACTGTTTTTCTTTTCATTGTACTTACTCAGTACTGGATCAGATCGGACTAATCAATTTCATAGTGGATCCGCCCGGACAAAAGTAATAATAATAATAATAATTGATAGTGGATCCGTTTGATGGATCAGACCGGAATATCTCAATGCGCCGCGCAAGATCTTATTTTTGAAATGAGATCTTTAAATTAACAAATATTAAGTATTCCGTTATAAAATTTGTTAATTTATACAACGGAATACTTAATGGTTCCTTAAATGACTCCCCATTTCAAAAATAGGGTTACTGCATGCATGGAGCATGCTGCATGCCACATTGGGCGCCCGCGCCGCCACGTCACATACATACACCATAAATTGAAGCAACATAAATAAGATACGTTCCATATTTTAAAAGTTTATTTTAATAGCCCACTACTCAACGAGGAATTAAGACGTGTTTATTAGCCCGACGCTCGTAATACACACAAGTCCTTCCTTCATATGCTCCGCTTGGCGCTGTCATAAATCTGTAATCATGTTAAGTTACGACATGAAGCTATTAATGTCTTATGGATCACTTGAATTCTTACAAGTAAAATTATATAATGAGAATATTACAGTCGGCAAGACTAGAAACGAAAATAATAACGATAGTGAATGCATCAGGTCGTATATAAAACGTCTTATAATAAGGTGTTAGTTATAACGTTCAAATGTTGCAATTATCTGTTTCGTCCCATCCCAGATAGTGAGCCCTCATTTTCATATGGACTTAGATAGTAGCGACGTAGCCCGCTTGAACAAATTCACCTGACACATCCTGTGGCTCGTTATTTTACAAATCCTCAGTAACCTTCTCATGTTTTCGGGTAAAAAAAGTCTTCCCATTTCTTAAATACTTGTCTTATTATTAAAGAGCTAAGCTCTTGTCTTAAACACAAACATCAAAATATCCAAACTAACAAACTTTCACGTATTTATTTAGAGTAGGAGTGTAAGTATACTACTTATCTATACAAGTATCTTTTTATTTCTTTCCAACAGCCGACAAAACACATTTTTTTTCCTCCATAAAACAGCCGCCAAGTATTGTGTACCTACATATGGTCAAGCAAATACTAATCTGGGTCCGAATTTATGTTTCGGGAAAAGTGTATTGAAAAAGTTTTCACTGCAAATTTTTGTGTTCTTGTGTTTGACTCGATTGTTGATACAAAAAAGATATATATTTCAAGGCAATAGGAAGATCAAGAACAATATTGGTGGCTACTACGAGTATTATACAAGGCCTAACAAAATATACTGAAAAACTATTTTAAAGGTGGATTCTGTCCCTAACACTGAACAACTTTCCTTAAGGATATTATTGAAATATTAAAAATATTTTTTGCTTCTTTCGAGTTTTTATGGAAAGTCAAATTATGCCGGCCACATAGATCAATGTTTTTAACTTTATTGTTTTAGAGTGTGATCAATGAAAAAAACTCAACAAACGTTTGCGGTTTCTGTGTTATTAATGATCTACAATAATCTACATCTACAAGTCTTCTATGCAACGTCAATAAAACATACGTACTCAAAAAATGATTGCTGGCTATATAAGATCAATATTTTAATAGGTATAAATACTGTTTCTGTGCTATCTTAATACACTCTTCTATGAAACTTCAATGAATCATACTGAAGAAAAGTAATAGCCGTGTGAGCACGTGTCGTCCTGGAGCCGGCGACGCCGCCACAACAGCTGTCCTCCCAATCAATTTGCCGCCTCCTCATAATATGACTTCTCTCTTGACGACTGTTAAATTGCCACACAACGTTTTGGTGTGTGCCAAAAATCAACATTATCTCGCCCGGAATGTTAACAACACAATATTTTTCAACGTGTTCTTAATCCCCGATTGCTTAAAATGAAAATATTTAATCCCGCACACTCAAAAAAAATAAAGTAACAATTTACAATGTCTGCTGCCGGGGCACATTGGCGCTTTTGCAGATCATTTTCGAACAATAGTGCAAAGCTTAAGACAAGATATAATTTAATTTTACTAGTTTTGACTCGCTGCCAGAATGACTAATTCGCGCTATCACGTCTTGATTCTCATTTTATTACTATATTTTTTAGCAATTGTTAGTTACCTCCTATTAACATAATGGCCTCTACACTATAAATTAAATTAAAAGGCATAATTATTTTATTATCTTCTTGTAATCAAGAGAACAAAAATGTTAACCGCTGTCTGTTGTATAATTTCTTTCAAACAGATGTTTCAGTAATTTTTCAAACAGATTTATAATGCATTACATTTTTTTTTAATTAGTCTGTATGTACTTTCTGGAACTGAATTTTTAAAAATGTATTCAAGTAGTGTGTTTTATCCGTAGATGCAGAGATGGTCACCTTACACTACTGTAAAATTCCAGGTCCACTTTTAAAATGGTAAAGAGTAACAACACCTTATACAAAAGAGCTCAACTAAAAATAGGAAGTTGCTCCTGCAATGAAAATTATCGGCAAGCAATCATCCATTCATCAAGCTCGGAGAGTTTTGTTGTAAAACCCCGCCCATGCCGGTCACGGACTTGCCGAAGATATGATTTTCGGAGAGTCTGTGATGGGTAGAGGCGGGATTATGTTTTTAAACTTATTATTTATACATAACATAATAATAAAAAATGGTAAAAAACATAAAAGGGAAAAACAGTCTACTATTTGAAAGGAAAAGTAAAAAAAGTACAAAAGAGCGACCAATATATCCAGAATAACTAGTTGCTCTGTGAGCTGTAGTCCTCGCGCGCGAGTCATTCCAGACCCGATAAAGTATACCAAAAAAAAATTATGACATTTTTCCGAAATAGTTGAAATATGTTTTTTCTTAATGCTCAAACCCCCACATTTCCGTTATAGAAAAAAATTGAATACTCCTTAATGATATTATAGGTATTTTGTAATAAATACATATACAGGTACATAAATAAATAAATTATTATATATTGGGGAAAATCACACGGACTTAGCTAGCCCCAAAGTAAGCTTAAGCTTGTGTTATGGGATACCAACCCAACAATGCTATATTTTACGATAAATATCGAATACGTGTCGCAGTAAGATAGATAAAGCCGTAAAATAATAATTTCCCCATGTAGTTAGTACCGTAACATGGTTATATTATACGTAAGTTTAGTTCGCTCGAACGAAGAAAGTAAAGCCCTCACAGTTGTTCTATATGGTCATAACTATTTCGGATTTAAGTAGTATATTTTTATTACTAATAAATGATAGACTAAAATTGTCTGAAATATCTGAATAAATGCATTGAGTTGAATAAAAAAATACATTGCACCTAACTTCGTTTCTGCCATCACAGTTGTTCACGGAGGTCATAAAAAAAACTTAAACCTAACTTTGCTCTACTAAAAGGTGCGCCTGTAAGATAAATTTAGTATGCTATGTAATACTAGATGTCATGATTCCGCGTCCAAAAACCAGTATATTATAGTTATATTTAAGAAAAAAAATGGTTTTTTGGTAAACTTATAGGTACAGATTTGTTTAGTCAGATAAACATATAACTAGACTAAACTGCGACCGTATTATAATATATTCCTAGAATAAGTAGTCACGAAACGCTTTCGTATAACTATGTTACGGTATCTTACCCAGATTCTCTAAATAACGGACAAGTTTCCAATACGCCACGTCGGACGTTAGGAAGACTTAAACATACATAAATATTATTGTACTTACAGATTAATTTGCTGCACCCACAGTTGCAATAGTCGCAATCTAGGCGTCAAATTGCATAACAGCGTGCAACAAGACGAATACCAATAGAGTAGTTAAACTTATGAGCATAACACTTCTGAAGTGTGCGCATATGTCGTAACGCGGATTGTCGCCAGTGTGCGCCGGACTGACCCACTGCCCCTTTTATGAATGTCTGCCACTTCAATAACAGCGAATACATGTAAGAATAAATAATTTGATGTTTTGTAGTGTACTGTTTTTTACGAACCTACTTGTATTAAACAGGGATCTATTTTGTCTGACAAGTAGTTAAATTAACAACCGCACAGTTTTTTAAACCACATTTTGTCACGCCACCTCCACGGGTATAATATCTCCTTTAAAGTAGAACTTTTAATGTTATAATATTATTATAATATCATTTTCCAAGATAGAATTTTCTATTATTTTGATAATGCTTATTGCTGTATCTTTATCACCAGGCATTATACTATGTGGTTTTTACTTCCCTTAGTATGAAAAGGCACCTTGGTCGCAGCACCTTGCCTATATTTTTGCCCTAACCGAGTAAACTCGGAATGCTATTTTTTATGTTGACGAACAATAGTAAAGAATTAATTTTAAGGTTTTCATTATTTTATGCTTTTTTATTTGCATTGTAGAAGAAATTATGCCATCTTCTTAGAAGGTCAAATGAAATTATAGCAATTAATAATAGTAACATAAATTAAAAATTATTCTTAAACAAATAATGCGAAACTTAATTTGCTAATAATATTTATTACGTATGATGTGTTAGTTTAATACATAAATATAAAACAATTTAAAAGCTTATTCGAAGTGGTCTCCATTGGCTGCAATACAGCTGTATTTACAATAATAAACGTTGAGGCCAGTTATCAATAGAAGCATGCACTCTTTCCATGGGAAAAATTCTTCACTGCCAATCGTATGGATTGTTTTAGGGACTCCAAATTATCATGGCGTTTAGAGCAGGCCGTACTCTCTAAAACTGACCATAAATCATAATCCAGCAGATTAAGATCGGGACTAGATGACGGCCAGTCTTCAGCTCTGATGAAGTCGGAAACGTTCGATTTCAACCAAGATTGCGTGGATCGAGCTTTGTGACCCGGTGCCGAGTCTTGCTGGAAGGACTATTCTTGGTTATTGAACATGGTGTTGTTAAGGAGCTTAACTATCTTCTCAAGAATGGTATCTTGATACACTTGTGCCGATGTTTTGATACCTTTTTCACAAAAGTATGGCTCTGTCACTCCTTCATAGCTAACACCCCACCAAACAATCACTGAAGTCGGATAATGCCCACGTTGCACTATGTCGACTAATTGGGAAGCTTTCTTAGAGCTTTGAGCATAAATACGGTCATTTTTAGGGTTCCGTAGCCAAATGGCAAAAAACGGAACCCTCATGGATTCGTCATGTCTGTCTGTCTGTCCGTCCGTATATCACAGCCACTTTTTTCCGAAACTATAAGAACTATTATACTATTGAAACTTGGTAAGTAGATGTATTCTGTGAACCGCATTAAGATTTTCATACAAAAATATAAAAAAAAAACAATAAATTTTGGGGGTTCCCCATACTTAGAACTGAAACTCATTTTTTTTTTTCATCAAACCCATTCGTTTCGTCCTCAATGATATTGAGGTTTCTAATATAATTTTTTTCTAAACTGAATAGTTTGCACAAGAGACACTTCCAAAGTGGTAAAATGTGTCCCCCCCCCCCCTGTTACTTCTAAAATAAGAGAATGATAAAACTAAAAAAAATATATGATTTACATAAACTTCCACCGAAAATTGGTTTAAACGGGATCTAGTAAGTAGGTTTTTTTAGTACGTTTATTAAAATATCAATCAAATACAAAATACAAATTTTAAAATAAGTAATCTAGACCAGCACGGGCTGAAAAGTAGTAGAAAACAAGATTAATTAATCAGTAAAACCAGAGTTTCCATTTTATGAACACTAGATTTTTAAAAGTAGTGTAGACAAACAGCTTTTTGTTGGAGAGTGAATATAGGTAACCTGATAAAGAAAATAATCTTTTTACAGGTCCTGACAAACTAGTGTTAAATTGTATGAATACATTTTTATATTTGGATAATAGTCAAGAATAGAAAGCTTCTATTATTTAGGAAGCTGACTCTTAACTTCATTTTAGATGTCACACACTAAAGCTCGCTAAATGAAGTTAAAATGTATTTTAATGTTAAAATGTATTTTGAAGCCTCAAGTATTTGAAATACTAATTAAAAAATACCCCGGCGTCAGGTATTCGAAATTCACGAATTACAAATTACATTTTAAGGAAGTAATTGAAATACAAATACCAAATACGTATTTGTATTTTAATTACGTATTTTAATTACAAGTAATTCAAACACTGCCCAACCCTGGCTACTTGCTACGGAACCCTTCATTTGTGAGTCCGACTCGGACTTAGCCACTTTTTGTTTGTAAAAATGATGCTCAATTGTTAAAAAATTTCTCTTCCGTAAGCAAATTTTTTCTGTGACCTCCCTCGCGTACCGCTTCAGTAGTTGTTTCGGTTTTACCACCCTATTCTTTTTTAAATTATCAGTTAAGAAATGACCAGTACGTCTCTTGTAGGCTGCAAGTTCTAAGTCATCTTTTAAAATACGCGACATGGTTCTAGGTGCTGTCTTCATCTCCCGTGATAAAATCTTTTGCTTTCTGACAGGATTTCTTCGAATTCTTTAAATTACTGCTTTGACCACCTTTTTCGTACGAACACTAAGTGGAGGACGGCCAGGTCTTTTTCTGTCACAAACAGAGGAGGTCTCATTGTTCCTATTAATAGCCCGGTACACAAACATTTGACTAATACCAAGCGAATGGAGAGTTTAAAAAATTGCAATTGGCTCCATATAAATTATTTTTAGTATAAAATTAATAGAATATATTTATTCTTTCTTAAGTTTTCAAAACAAATGCTTTAACAAGCTCATTAATTAATTAAAAATTATATTATCTCATAATTTATTGATAATAGGGGTTAAAATAAAATATGAAAAATAAAGTACTGTTAATAATTGACCTGTAATAATATATGGGTCTTCCACTGGTCGGGCTCCAATTCAAGTTAATAAGAAAATAATAGTAATTAAAAATCAAAATATTATTTGATTAATAGGATAAAATTGAATTCCTTGAATTTTTTTATTAAATGTAAAGGGTAGAATAATTAAAATTAAAATTGATAAAACTAAAGCAATAACTCCTCCTAATTTATTAGGAATAGAACGTAAAATAGCATATGCAAATAAAAAATATCATTCTGGTTGAATATGAATTGGAGTAACTAATGGATTAGCAGGAATAAAATTATCAGGGTCTCCTAATAAGTAGGGATTAGTTAATGTTAATATTATTAAAAGAAATAATATAATAACATATCCAATTAAATCTTTGAATAAGAAAAATGGATGGAAGGGAATTTTATCTAAATTTCTATTAATTCCTAAAGGATTATTAGATCCTGTTATATGAAGGAATAATAAATGAATTATTGTTATTATTAAAATAATAAATGGTAAAAGAAAATGAAATGTATAAAATCGAGTAAGTGTAGCATTATCTACAGCAAATCCCCCTCAAATTCAGTTAACTAATATAGTTCCTAAATAAGGAATTGCTGATAATAAATTAGTAATTACTGTTGCTCCCCAAAATGATATTTGTCCTCAGGGTAAGACATATCCTATAAAAGCAGTAGCTATTAATAAGAATAGAATAATAACTCCTACTATTCAGGTATATTTTAGATTAAAAGATTCATAATATATACCTCGTCCAATATGAATATAAATACAAATAAAAAAAAAAGATGCTCCATTAGCATGAAGAGTTCGAATTAATCAACCATAATTAACATTTCGGCAAATATAATTTACTCTATAAAATGCTAATTCAATGTTAGCAGTATAATATATAGTTAAAAATAAACCTGTAATAATTTGAATAATTAAGCATAAACCTAAAAGAGAGCCAAAATTTCATAAAGATGAAATATTTGATGGAGATGGTAAATCTACTAATGAGTTATTTATAATTTTTAAAATTGGATGTATTTTTCGAATAGGGAGAAATTTATTTATCATTAGTAAAATAATTATAAAGAAGCTCGTAGAGGCCCATAAAAAATATTAGTAATTTTAACTACAGCAATAAGAGTAATAAATAAATAAATTATTATTATTATTATTAATATGAATGTTTGATTATTATATAATTTAGATAAATTGGTTTTATTTTCATTATAATAAAATAAAAAATTAGAATAAAAATTATCTATTTCTAGATTTTGGGTAAAATTTATTCAAGATAAATTATTAATGTATATTACACTTAAAATTATAGTAAATAAAATAAGAATAAATAATAGAATTTTTAAATTAAATTAAATTTTAAAAATTTCATTGGAAGCAATACTAGATACATAGATAAATAGAATTAATAAACCTCCTAAAAAGGTTAAAAATAAAATATATGAAAATCAATAAGTTTTAATTATTATGCCTGTAATAGTGCAAGTTAATAAAGTTTGAATTAAGATTATTAATCCTATAGAAAGTGGATGATTGAGGAAAAATATAATAATTGATAAAGAAATTATTATTATTGAAATAAATATTTTTATAATTTCAAAGAATAGTTTAATAAAAATAATAATTTTGGAGATTATTGATAAAGATATATCTTTTTCTTTGAAGTTTTTAAAGAATATCTTAATTTTGGTTTACAAGACCAATGTTTTTGTTAAACTATAAAAACTAACTAATGATAATTAATATAATAATTGTGATGTTGATTATATTTATTGTAGGTAATTTAATTTTTGTTTCTAAGCAAAAACATTTAATAATTGTTTTATTAAGATTAGAATTTATTGTTTTAAGATTATTTTTTATAATATTATATTATTTTAGATATATCGAAAATGATATATATATTAATAGTTTTTTTAGTGTTTTCTGTATGTGAAGGTGCATTAGGATTATCTATTTTAGTTTCTGTAATTCGAACTCATGGAAATGATTATTTTCAAAGTTTTAATTTATTATAATTTATGATAAAAATTTTAATAATAATTTTATTTATAATTCCTTTATGTTTAAAAAAAAAATATTTTGATTGGTTCAAATAATATTATTTTTAATAATATTTACATTTATAAATATAACAATTATATTAGGAAATTATTGTAATTTAAGATATATATATTCTTGTGATATAATTTCTTTTGGATTGATTATACTAAGAATTTGAATTTGTATTTTAATGATTATAGCTAGAGAAAATTTATATAAAATTAATTTTTATATTTAATTTTTTATATTTAATTTAATTTTTTATTATTAATATTATTTTTAACTTTTTCTGTAATAAATTTATTTATATTTTATTTTTTTTTGAGGGTAGATTAATTCCAACTTTGATATTGATTATTGGTTGGGGGTATCAACCTGAACGAATTCAAGCTGGAATATATTTATTATTTTATACTTTATTTGCATCATTACCTTTATTAATAGGAATTTTTTATATTTATATTAGTTCTAATAATATTATAATTTATTTTATAAAATTTTTAAATTTTGATTATTATTTATTATATTTTTCTATAATTA
This sequence comes from Acrobasis suavella, assembly GCA_943193695.1. Taxonomy (NCBI): domain Eukaryota; kingdom Metazoa; phylum Arthropoda; class Insecta; order Lepidoptera; family Pyralidae; genus Acrobasis; species Acrobasis suavella. The sequence continues at coordinate 15,967,578 of OW971929.1, forward strand.
TAGCTTTTTTAGTAAAAATACCAATATATTTTGTTCATTTATGATTACCTAAAGCTCATGTTGAGGCTCCTGTTTCAGGGTCTATAATTTTAGCCGGTATTATATTAAAGTTAGGAGGTTATGGTATGATTCGGGTAATAATTGTAATAGAAAAAATAAGATTGAAATTAAATTTTATTTGAGTAGTAATTAGATTATTGGGGGGATTTTATATTAGATTAAAATGTTTTTGTCAAATTGATATTAAGTCTTTAATTGTTTATTCATCTGTAGCTCATATAAGTCTTGTAATTGGTGGGATTATAACTATAAATTATTGAGGTTATATAGGATCATATATTTTAATAATTGGACATGGTTTATGTTCTTCTGGTATATTTTGTTTAGCTAATATTAATTATGAACGTTTACATAGACGAAGTTTGTATATTAATAAAGGAATAATAAATTTTATACCTTCAATAAGAATATGATGATTTTTATTATTATCTTCAAATATAGCAGCTCCTCCTTCTTTAAATTTAATGGGTGAAATTAGATTAATTAATAGATTAATAAGATGATCTTGATTATGTATAATTATATTAATATTAATTTCTTTTTTTAGCGCTGGTTACAGATTATATTTATATTCATATATTCAACATGGTAAGTTTTATAATGGGATTTATAGTTTTTATACAGGAGTTTCTCGGGAATATTTATTATTAATATTACATTTATTACCTTTAAATGTATTAATTATAAAGGTTGATTATATAATAATTTGATTATACTTAAATAATTTAAATTAAAATATTGATTTGTGGAATCAAAAATATGAAAAGTTCATTTTAGGTTATTTTTATAAAGTTTTCAATTTGTTTTAATATTTTTTTTTTATTTATAATAAGAATATTTATATTTATAATAATAATTTATTTTATTATAAATAATTTAATTATTTTTTTAGAATGAGAGATTATTTCTTTTAATTCAATTAGAGTTAAAATATTAATTTTATTAGATTGAATATCTTTATTATTTATAATATTTGTTTTATTGATTTCTTCTGTAGTTATTTATTATAGAAAAAGATATATAAGATCAGAATTAAATTTAAATCGTATTATTATTTTAGTTTTATTATTTGTATTTTCAATAGTTTTATTAATTATTAGTCCAAATATTATTAGAATTTTATTAGGGTGAGATGGTTTAGGGTTAGTGTCTTATTGTTTAGTAATTTATTATCAAAATTTTAAATCTTATAATGCAGGAATATTAACTGCTTTGTCTAATCGAATTGGAGATATATTAATTTTAATAGTAATTTCTTGAATATTAAATTATGGTAGATGAAATTATATTTTTTATTTAGAATTTATAAAAAATGATTATGCTATAATAATTATTGGTCCAATAATTATTATAGCGGCTATAACAAAGAGAGCTCAAATTCCTTTTAGTTCATGACTTCCAGCTGCAATAGCTGCCCCAACTCCAGTTTCTGCTTTAGTACATTCTTCAACTTTAGTGACTGCGGGAGTTTATTTATTAATTCGATTTAATTTATTATTAGAAAATATATTTTTTTTAATTATTTTTGTTATTATCTGGGCTAACAATATTTATAGCTGGGATTTCAGCTAATTATGAATTTGATTTAAAAAAAATTATTGCTTTATCAACATTAAGACAATTAGGATTAATAATAAGTATTTTAAGAATAGGATTACCTGATTTAGCTTTTTTTCATTTATTAACTCATGCTATATTTAAGGCTTTATTATTTATATGTGCTGGGGTAATTATTCATATAATAAATGATGTTCAAGATATTCGGTTTATGGGAGGTTTAAGAAATTATGCTCCTTTTACTTCATTATGTATAAATATTTCAAATTTGGCTTTATGTGGAATTCCTTTTTTAGCAGGGTTTTACTCTAAGGATTTAATTTTAGAGATAGTTTCAATAAGAAATTTAAATTTATATATTTATTTTTTATATTATATTTCAACAGGATTAACTATATATTATACTATTCGTTTAATTATATATTTAATATTAAATGATTATAATTTAATTTCTGTATATAATTTATATGATGAAGATTATACAATATTAAAAAGTATATTTGAATTATTATTAATAAGAGTAGTAAGTGGTTCTTTTTTAAGATGAATAATTTTTTATTATCCTTATATAATTTATTTACCTTTAAAAATAAAAATAATAATTATTAATGTAAGATTATTAGGGGGATTTATAGGTTATTTAGTTAGAAAAATAAATATTTATTCTTTTAATAAGTTTTTAAATACTTATAATTTAAGAAATTTTTTATGTTTAATATGATTTATACCTAGTTTATCTACATATGCAGTAAATTATTTTTTTTTACCTATAAGACAAAATTTATTAAAAAATATTGATTTAGGTTGAAGAGAATTATATAGAGGTCAAGGAATATTTAATATTTTAAAAAATTATTCTATATTCTATAATTTTTATCAAATAAATAATCTAAAAATTTATTTATTTAGATTTATTATTTGAATAATATTTTTTTTATTTATTTTAATAATTTAATTTAAATAGCTTATAAAAAGAGCATAATATTGAAGATATTAAGGAGATTAATTAATCTTTAAATATTTATAAAAATAAAATTTTTTATTTTTACAATGAAAATGTAATGTTTTAAATTAAACTATATAAATAGAAATATTAATGGAATTTAACCACTAAAAATTAAGTTAGTAGCTTAATTTTAATCTTTATATTTCTTTAAATATAAAGAAATATTAATTGGAATATTTATTCAATTTTATCATTAACAGTGATATACCTCTTATTACTTTGTGTAATGCAATCACACCGATTCGGTTTTCTTTATCACCCCACTCCATTTTAATATCGCAAAATATTGTACAATTTTTTGGCGCCTAAATAAAAAAAGATAATGAAAAATCACATAAAAATAACGGATTCCAAATTCAAATGTAATATTTTGTTTATTTTTAATTGTAACAGTATTTATGGCCAGACTAAATAAATATTCAGCCAAACAAAATGCGTTTCAAATGTCCTTTTAAATAGCATTCTGCCAAATATGTTATGCCAATTGAAATTCGGAGAATAAAGATTCTGCCAGATCGATGGAACCCCAACTACACATTTCTGAGTCTTATACTAAGATTTTACGAAACTTGTTTCTATTTGTTGCACAGATGGATTTTCTACCATGTTTATTGTATCAGAAGTGGGATACAGTGTTAAAATACAGCCATTATATCCCACTTTTGACACATGTTCAGTATTAACTCATTCGCATTTTTAGAGATTACTATTGTTGTAAAATTAAATAATTATTGGCTCCATCCATATGACGTTCGTAAAAACCGACTGCGTCACAAAACATTCGAGAAATTCCCCGGCACGTAATAAAATTTTATAAAACCGCGCTTATCGTAAACAGAACAAATAGCAAACTTTACAGCCCATTCGTCGCGGTTTTCCATCTGCATGATACGAGTGTCATAGTAAATAAATACAGGGGTTATGGCATACAGAAATGGCGTCAAGTCATGTCATGATACCTACTGACAATATAAAATAAACGTAGTGAATATAACTTCATACCAGTATTTAAATATCTACTCGGTACACTGAGATGTGATAATCACTAAATAGAAAATACACTGAATTAATAATAGAGTAATTGGTGAAATAATCTGGGGAAAATTAAAAAAAAAATTCTTTATTTTTCTTCACAATCTAACATCTAATATATAAAATTCTCGTGTCACAGTTTTAGTTGCCATACTCCTCCGAAACGGCTTGACCGATTTTGATGAAATTTTTTGTGCTTATCCGGTATCTATGAGAATCGGCCAACATCTATTTTTCATCCCCCTAAATGTTAGGGGTAGTCCACCCCAAATTTTTTTTTTTTAATTTTTAGACAAAATTTTTAATTTCTATTTTTTTATGATACAACATACAAAAATACATACAATCCTCAATTTTGGCAAAACAACGTTTGCCGGGTCAGCTAGTTATATTATATAAAATAGTGAAAATGTCGACATAGGAAATAAGAAATACCTATATTTTTTTGACTTACTTATAGAGGTAAATTATTATCATAGATTCTTTAATAAAATCGTATCTATCTGTATCAAAATGTCGATTTGAGATATAAATCCCAGGTAAAAGTGTAAATAGTTATTTAACGGAACAGTACCTCGCTATGCCTATCACAATAATTGATATACCTTTAACAAAACAAAAAATAATCATTTCAAATATTATTACACGAAAGGATAAAAATAAAAAATACAATGATAATAACAACACGCTGCGCTTACGCCTTTCACAAACCTATTTGGAGTCTTTAGCTCCTTCAAAATAAAAAGGTCGTCAACAAAGGCCCATTAAAATCTGGAGTCATAACAGGAAACATGATACAGTGGCCTACGCATGCTAAGCACCAACTCTTTCATCATAAAGCGGTAACCGGCAGCTGGACCCACTTTATGTGGTTTCCGAAGCTGTTCTTTAATAATCCTGTTTATTTTTGAATGAGAACGCCCGACATGCCTATGATGATGTGTCACTGTCAAAAATATCTTTCATATTGTTCTCTTTTAAGTAGGCGCTGGGAGTAATATGGTAGCGCCATTAATTTGTGTCTCCAATTTCCTAAACAAGTTTAAGAATTCAACACACATTTTAGTGGTCATTCTCGGACATACAAACCATTAACGCTGAGGAATAGTGATAAAGTGTGTGTTTTAGATAGATAGTATGTAATTCAGCCCAAGAAATACAATAAATGGCAACATCCCCCAGCGTAATATCCTAAAGCAACAACAATTCGCTCGTGAATTCGATTGACGTGTATTAACAAGCGCCAAGGTGCCTAATACTCAGGTGGAAACAGTCAGCAATAAGCCCCCTCGTCGGCTAATAACAACAGTGGCATCTCCGGCGATATCTCAATATCGTAGGTGCGAGGGCTTAATTAACACAATGACGGTTGTCGTCGAAATAGAATTCCTGTAAGCAGTGCGCGCGCGCCCCAGGCCTGCCGCCGCCTGCTGACTCCCGAGATGTTTGTTTACAAGCAACAAGACTTCATTACGCCGCCGGCTAATGTATTCAGCTTCAGCCTCCACGTTAACAGCGACACTTCTCGGAATCAATATGCTCCTTGTATGTTTTGATTGGCTCACCCCGATAAACCCGTTCGAATAACACTCCAAATCACAAAAACATAAAACACAATCTCCCCCGCACGCGCCGCGCAACTTTAATGACACCGAATACAACGAACGGATTTCAGTGTTAATACTTACCAGGGATAAATTTCCTATCGTGGTAACGACCTCTGCATTGAACTTGTCCAATTTTAGGGTTAACGCGCATTAATTTGTTTTATTAACAGCAGCGTTAAACGTTCAACCGTTTCCTGTCTCTGCTCTGTTCCATGTCATTCCGATTGTCTGCTATTTTTAAAAAAGTAATAAAAATTTTAAAATATTCAGCCGTTATTGGAACATTTTAGTGAGTAAACCCGCAAACGGAACGTTTATTTGGTAGACAGAATGGAACGGTATCGGGATATCTATTACAGCAACTTTTGATCCCGCCGGCGCCCCCAGAAATAATAATGTTTCATCTTATAAAAATATTTCCTTTACGACTGTCGCTCGGTATATCACGGTATTTGTCACAGAGGATCACCCTTTATGTTCGTTTCCAGTCATACCCCTTAGATAAGCGAGCCTTTTATATGCCAAATATAATATATTATGGTTTACAACTCTGGAGAAAGACTAATATGGATACGATTTGTATGGAAAGCTTAGTAGTACAGGGTCTAGCTGCTGAATTCTGAATACTTATAATTGTTTTGGATTTATGAGATCATACAATATTTTGATGCATTATATGGCAAAACACGTTCTGATATCATGAGCACTTGAAAAGTTATATAAGTTTAAAAATATTTTGAAAAGGATAGGTAAGTACTCATGAAAATAAAGTAGAATTTTAATTTTCCTATTACCAACCTTATCACAGATATTTCGACTTCTCCCTCTTTTTCTGTGCGATTAATACTAATATCATAAAGGTTCTTCTTTTTATCTTCCTATATACTTTGTATACTTATGCCCTATAAGTACTTTACAGTGGTCAAACCAACGACTACTAGTAAAACCAATATTTTTTCAAGTAATATGGATTATGAATCGGTATATCCATACTGAACCAACACGCACGAGCCATTACTTCCAACATATGAGCAACGCAAAAATATCAGCGTATTATGGGTTATCAGAGGCAAAGTCGTCTCCGAGACGCGGCCTCCATTCATGGGCCATCCGTTTAATGGATTGCCCGCTTTCATATTCCCGATGTAAGCAATGTTTGCGTTCCTATGATCTCAACTGATTTAACGCTTTATAGTTCCGCTGCATCCACCATATCGAGTATCTAACCAACGGGAAATATGAGCCGTCACGTTGACGGCTAAAATAAAATTTACATTTGATAGTAACAGCATTTCCCGGTACAAAAGCTTGAAGAGAGGTGAAGTTTCCCACCCATCTGTTTGTCTATAGCTCCCCTTTCATATGAAAGACGAAAACAAACAGAGAATGTGCCAAATAGCAAACAATATTATACGGAATGCACAATAATATCAGTTCCGTGGCGTGGGATGTTTGCTCCCGCGAATAAATATGAAATTCGAAGACGCCTCACGCGAACAAATATCACCGGGGTTTGCTTTGGTAAAATGATAACCGTCAGATTGAAAATTTGGATTTAGCCGGAGGCCGGGGGAGTAGTGCGGATTATTGAATGTGAGGAAAGAACCCTTTTATGGGTTGCCAAGCTACTTCTATTTTATTTTATACAAATTTTACTCTTGATCAAGTTAGTAAAATATTCTAATGATATTTATTGGGTTAGATCAAGAACATAATCTTCGTTGAGATTTTACAAAATATACGATTATTGGATTAGATTTTGTTTATAATACTGGTCAAAAGCCAAGGTTCATATCAAATTTTCATAGATCTCTGATCAGTTGAATAATTATTTAATGAACCATATATAAAGAACACGCACCAAATATACTATTGCAGGGACAAATTTAGTCCATTATACTCTAAGTCTCTAAAAGGATTATGAACAACTTTTTCCAAGGAACAAATATTGAAATACGACAAATTTTGACCTCCTTACAAGTTTACCGATCCTATAGTTTCTATAGACGCAACATTTTTTTTCTCGACATTTATTTTCTTTGAGAAAAGTTGTTCAATAACATGAATTAAGCTCACCTTTGGAATATTTTTAGTAAGTATAGTTTTTGTTAGCCCTCATTTCATTATAGACTCAATGCGATAAACACTGCCGCATATTCAATTCGATTTCAATAATAGTTTGATTCTGATGACTCAATTCTGCTTGCTTGCATGCAAATACAGTAATAGTCATATGGTTTTCATCAACACCTCAGTTTAGGTCTGGGCTGGCCGACCAAACCTCAAAGTTGGCGAAGGTTCCGCCGATTACCCCTTATCATCCCGGGAGACTTCCAGATTTATGTTACACGTAAAACTTTATGCTGTGCTTGAAATCCCTACTTGTAACTTGTGCTTTGTTTGCCATTTCATTTATTTTTGTCATATTTTGATATGATAGCGTATTTAAGGGGATTATGGTATATGAGGTTTTTGCTACATAAGATTTTTATATTACCCGGAGAAAGTACAGAAAATATTAATAAAGTTAATACGTACCCAAGTCTTCTTCTTCTTTTTACGTACGTACGTATACGTACCTACCCAGTTGTTAAATAAAAAAATAAAATTAAAACCCGCCATATGCGTCTGACTGGAATAAATTTAACGTTTAACTTTATTTTTAACCGACTTGCAAAAAGGAGAAGGTTATTAATTCGTCAAGATCTTTAATTTTTGTATGTGTATGTTCATTATTCAAAGACTATTCGAAGACTCCTGGACCGATTTGGAAAATTATTTCTTTGTTTGAAAGGGTATACTTCGGTCCCAAAGAAATTTTATTAAAATCGGTTTTGCAGTTTGGGGGTGATGTCAGTTTTTATTTCTGAAAAAATATTTCAACAATTGTTGCTAAAGCATCGCAGTATAGTGACCCTCTATGTGAAAATTTCTACTGACAAGTGGCTTACCTATTCATGATATAAAGGTACATACTTATAGCCTACTGACGGACGGACGGGTTTCGTTGGCTTTACTTGTTATTTTTTTCCTAAAAAACCGGCCAAGTGTGAGTTAAACCTGCGTGGAGAGTGTTCCGTACAATTAACTACTCCATATTTCTTTGTAAAGAACTATAAGTACCTATCTCATTTGTGCTTCGCTGCAGAAAAAAAAGGTAAGTACATCTTCTAAATTAATAAGATAAGAAATATACAAGATGGCATTTAATTTTTTTTTAATTTTCGTTTTTATTTAAGTATTAACAAAGTTAACTAATAATAGGAGATCGGGGGAATGGTAAATTTTTGTCTTTCATGAATAAAATCAAAACAATAATAACAAAAATATATTTGGAGCATCATAATGAGCCCTTTTATTTGATATATGACACTAAATAAATGTTTTTTAAATTTCCTAATTTGTCCCTCGAAAATGACCTTTATTTGAAGAAAAAATATTTATTTACTTTGCACATCTGTGTTTGGGTCATAGGATTACACCATCCATACAAATTTCACCTGATTTGGACCAGTAGATTCGGAGCAAATTGGCTGTGACAAACGGACGGACAGACAGACGCACGAGTGATCCTATAAGGGTCCCGTTTTTTAATTTTTTGTACGGAACCCTAAAAGCAACAGAATTAAAATATACGGATTATATAATTTCAATATTTTACCTTCTCAGTATTAGTAACATTCATTTTTACTAACGTCCACTCATTACTGTAACGAACAATGTTTTTAAAAGTGTTTGTATACCTAATCAACCAGGTGGCATTTTATTACCAACAAATGCATATTGCAATAATTTTTTTACGACTTTTCAAACATATTCGATTCAATAAGTGTTAATAAATAATGTATTAATGAAAGTCCCGTGGTGTTACAGTCTATAATTAAAGTTTCTAGTTTGTAACTACATACTTACTTATTTACGCTTGGAGATGGTACATAAGGGAACTTGATATCACATAATTATGTCTCATAAATTTGGTCAAATATGGACTAGTACTTAATGAATTGGATCAATTAATAAAATCCTTCATTAAGATACGATGAGATAAGCAAACTCAACCGTATCTATGTATATTGTCTCTACATGTAATAAGTTAGGTACCTTTCTACCTGTATTTAGTAATAAGTTAGGCACCTACATACCTGTAATTATTAAAACTAACCAGTTAAGATACTTCCGGGTCTTCTAGCCTTTTCGACAAAGGCTTGATAATGGTATTAACTGGTTCGAGAAGACCAAATCAAGGCCTATTGGGTATTATATCTAAAAATGGGGAGGAAAAATGTTGTAAATATATATCTGCATAAAAATCAATGATTTTAATTCAAAAACATGCAATACGATGACACCAACAATCCTTGTTGTTGTCCTTACCTTAGGGCTTCACGAGGCGAGTGGCGATAATAGAGAAACGTCTTTACGAGCGATACACCCGTTTGACACATCAACACCACACCGACGACTGAGCGCCGACCTCAAAGAGTTGTTACCGGTGTGACTGTGTTGGTTTCACTGTGACAATTTTATAAAATTGATATAAATTGACATTATTGATAATATTTTTTTTTTTATTCAAAGCGCGTACAATTCAAATTGGGTATATGTACACATATATTATATGTGGACATAAATACAATTAATTCCAAAATATTTAACAGACATTTATAAATAAGCTGGTATATAGATTGGAGGTATTATAGCGATTAAATACATAAATTGGATATTTTGATAATAAAAGTATATAATGTACATTAATAGTACTAAAAATATTTACGAAAAGCGTTTTGTTCAGAATATAATTTTTTTAGTAAAATCATACCCATAATCAATATTTTGAACACATACCTACCTTAGGTTACACAATCCATTTTTATCTTAAATCAAATATCTCTCAAAGTAAGACAGAATAAAAGAGAATAAACCAGTGAGATAAATAAGTGAAAATATGGCAAAGGTGTCAACAGCTCGCAACATTCCACGAGACACCCGCCAGTTTCTGCAATGTCATCGGTGCATATAAAAAGTTATGACCACTGGCAATATTTCGAGAGCGGCCGGCTCCGAGGAAACGATATGCAGTAAACGGGCGCGTTCGGTCTCGCGGGGCCACCAGCACGCGCCCCCGCTGACCCGTCGATTTTATGCCAATTTTCATAAAAATAAATCTGACTCGTTGATTGAACCAGTCGCCGCCCCGCGTCCGTGATCGCCTTTCTATTTTATTGTTATTAGCTCAGCGCAAGGGTACGAATTATTGTTTTGCCATTTGTTCACGAAAAAATAGACAAGACTATCGGCGAAAATAAGTTTATTAGACAGCGGTCTTGTTTGAGTAAGTAAGGCGATCTCTGCCCAACTGGTGCTTAAAAGAGCTCGGTACAATTTTTTATGTGAACCATATATTATGTGCCAATTAATACGTTCTACTTAATTAAAAAAAACTTTAACGTGTAAAAAACCTGGAAAATATATTAAAGGTAAACCGAAAAATCAAAATGAAGTTAAGGTGTGAATGCTCTGATTGGCAGGTTTTAATGACGTCATTTTGAGCATGCAGCATCGGCACAGTGCTATCAATATTAACATCTGATGAAACAAGTGTTATGGCATTGTACGCTACCTTATACGATTGAAGGCATTCCCGGAGATATTCTGATAGTTATCGCGACCACACACGGCCACACAGGCGTGATAGTTGACGCCTGATGCCAATTTGCGACACTTCTGCGCTTATAACAGCATCTGATACCGTTGAAGTTACTATATTGCCGGTTCTGACCTTTTACGTCACGTTACTTTTTTTGTCGCGCTTACCAACTTATACGGGGCCAGTTCTAATTCATACCGTGATCGAGCAGTCGATAGTCTCGTTGGAAAGCTTTATCGAATTCAAATGGCCGACGTTAGGCGATATAACTGCCGCAGATTGCAGGCCATTTTATGGCGTTGAGTGAAATTAATTCCATTAAGAAGCGCTAAAAAAGAGCCACGAATAAGTCCATACAAAAGTGTAGTGTAGCCGAAGAAGCATGGCGGTCCCGTGATTTATCGCCGGTCGCTTTTGAATATTAAATAATCTTTAATGGGAGCGCATGATCGGCCCATTAGCCGACGTCGCTCCTTTCACGTTTAATAAAGAGTCATTTATAAGCCAGCGACGCTTTTCCCTTATCTGGGTGAAGTAAGTCTCGCGACTGAGTAGTGCCGCCCTATCAGTATTAATTCATAATTTGAGCCGTGTACGTACATGTTTAATGTTTTGACGTGTACAACTTTGCGGCTTATCGAATGTTTTCTTAACGGCAGTGATTGGTATAATTGGCAGTGACAGTTTATGATTGCCAACCCGATTAGATTGTGAATATTTATCGGTAAAATCAAATGTTCATAGAGCTTTTAAGCAGCATATCCATTAAAAAGGCTTAAATTGTAGGTTGTAGAGATTAGGACTTTCACTGTATGTATATTTTATGAAGGGATGTGCACTAATGTAACTAACTGTAACTAAGCCACAAAAACACACACATAAAATTTTATTACTAACTAAAAATAAAGTATAAATACTACTTTCGCACTGAGTCATGTAAGTTTTAGATTAACTATCATACCGATGACAAGCATTGCATTATCCATTTATGTTCAAATTTCATAATTATAAAAATGACAAGTGATTGCAAAACTAAAGTTAAGTGGGTATAATTTGTTACATAATTTATGTTAAAACACATTAGCTTGTGTCAACTTAAATGTAATTTCAACAATTTATGTTGTAATTTGGTATGATTTACAGAAGAATTTCCAGTCGTAATTAAATAAAAATCTGTGTCGGTTACTTTAATTTATTCCATGATTTAAAGCAGACATATTTAGAGCAATAAAATGTATCGACGACTAGTATAATACATTAGCACCGTTTATCGATTTCATTATTTATAGTGATAAAAGTTATTCAGGTGATCAATTTGTTTATTTATATGTATTTATGAGCAATTGTTCGAGATAATCATTAGTTGTAACGGTCTTTTAAACTACAGTGTCACATTTTTTTAAAGTGAAGACGGCAGAAGTGGCGCCCTCATTTGAAATAAATTCTTAAATTGTAAATACAGTAAAAATTTACATTTTGCAAAATATTATGCATTACCGTTAAGTTATTTTATGAATAACTTTTGAGAGTTTCATTGGTAGTCCGTCTAGTTTTAAAACGTGTTTTAGCTAAAAGTAGCCACTTTTGGCGAAAACAGTTTTTATAACTAGATCTAACAACTTAATTACAATGAACCATTGTCTATAAAATCAATTGAAGGTCTATCTAATCCATCACATTTAGCTAAATGTTTATTTTTACCGCAATTACAATTTAAGAATTTTTTCAAATGAGGGCGCCACTTGTACACCTTAAGCGTGCATTTTTACAAATGGACAATTAGTAAAATAATGGAAAACAAGCTCATTAAAATACTTATTAGGTATGTACTAAGTTTAGGACCCAGTCATTCAGCCAGCGCTCGTTTACCAAGGTTTATAAGTAGATACTTAATATTGATTTAGCTTTAAAAACTCACAATACAATTTTTCAAAACTAAAAACCGACTTCACTCCCAAATCACATAAAAGCTTTTTTGTAAAAATTTCTATGGGAACAGCTTAGAAGTAGCATACCCTCTCAAATAAAAAAAAAATCCAAATCAGTCCAGACGCCTTTGAATAATCAGTGAACATACATAAAAAAAGACCGCGACGAATTGATAACCGCCTCCTTTTTGGAAACCTGTTAAAAAGAAGTAGAACAGCGCTAACAAGTTAGCAAATCAAAATAACTCATTGATCAAATCTCTATCAAACAATTTAAAGCAATATTTCCTGCACTTAGTAAGACAATTCTGTTGGAACTTGGAGGTCTCAGGATCGACATTAGAGGCGATCAGTCGACTGAGCGAAGGAAACGGGGTAATTTCCTAATAGCTCGACGAGGTGACAGTTGCCCGCCGTGGGAATCGAACCCAATACTTACTGCGTTCTATTACTTTCGTGTGCAGCAAATCAAGTAGGCATTATAGAGTAATAATCGTGATGTCAGAGGTTGCAAAGAATATCAGTTTGAAAGATGGCAGTTACGAAGCAGGCTGATGCATATTTATTCGAAACTGCGGACGCTTGTGCTTATGTTGACCCTGATGATTATACTGAAATCGGCATTCATTTAGCTAGGTATTCATATGTACTATAGTCTTATTATAGGACAGATATGAAGGAACGCGGGGCTAGTGCAACTATGGTGATTGAAAAAAAGAGGTGAAAGCAGTTGACATTACAGAGCCGACTTCAAATAGGGAAATGGTGCAGAGAATGATGATGATAAGCAACAATAGTCTTAATAATAAAACAATAATATGTATTGATTTTCAAAAGAAGTAACGCATAAATAAAAAATAAAGCAGTATTTCCATTTTTACGTTTTTTAGATATTTCATTAATTTTTCGTTATTTGTTATTCTGCTCTACATTGCACACATATTGCAACGTGGAGCGGAGAGCAATTTATCACTCTACCGCCCAGTTAACAAGAAACAATTGAAATATTGGTCATACAAGACCACTGCACTTCATAAAGTACTGCTCTAAATATGGGCATCAGAACAAATTGATACACATCAAAGGGGCCGCGTTATTAGACCGTTATTATTACAGCTATTATCGGCATGAGATAAAATGCAAAAGAAATCGCAGGAGAATCATAAACGGCCTTTAATCCTTGTAGCAAATGCTAACAAAAACGATATTATTGCTAATATACAGTTGGTCGCGCGCAATTATGAAGATTAATCTCTCGGGCAACATTACTTAAAGGCGCACACCGGTGGTTACGACTTCCTAATGACACTTCGATCGCCGCGTTCATTATCGCGAAATATCCGATCGGGCCGAGTTATTCCTCTTAATATCTCCGCTGCGTGAATCGAGCGGCCGGGATATCGTCACGTATGCTCGCTCACCGCCTTAATTATATCGCCGCAATTAAGCCAACTAATATATTATAATCGTTCTGTTAGCAAGAGGGTTTTTGCTAAAGCACGGCGCGCCGCCACCGCACTCTCCCAGGCTGTGCCCTGCACCCAATAATGGAAGCCGGCGATCGACGTGAGCGGGAATGTCCTAGCAGCTCTATAATCTGCACGGCAATTTACTTAGAAATGTCGGTGTCGGTGAGCCTCGGGGGTAACTGAATTTTATTGGAATGCGTTTATAAAACAGATTTAATAGTACAAATAAAGATATTTTGAAATATGTCGATACATAGAAGTTCTTATATTCATTTAAATTATTATTTCAGTTAAAGCCCAATCAAAGGATTTCTCCATCGCTGTCATCTTGCGCTCTTCTGCGATCTTGAACAAATTTCTGACCACTTAGTAGTTGGAATACGTAGTTACTACATGATCTAAAAAAACTCGTGAAATAAATAAGTGAAAATATGTATATGTATAATTTTTTGTTTTGTTTCTTTATACCTTTTTTGTAACTTTTTGCTAAAAATGAAACTACTGATATTTCTACCTACCCAATCCAACTAGAAATAATTTGGCCTTTCCTTTGGTAAAACTAAATGAACGCAACTGTATTATTTTCTAGGCGAAGGAAACAAAACAGAGGTTTCTAAATAAATGCCCATTTACGTAAGAGTTTATAAAATTGCCTAGTGGTAGGCTACATTAGGCAATCACGTCAATGTGACTGCCTAATAATCGGCCTGGGTTTGATGCGCGCGAATCTTGGGAAAATTATGCACCGATCAGGAGGAGGCGTATTAATCATGAGGACAAGGAGGTCATAACCCAGGGCAGAGTCTCGCTGTGGAATCGCTGCAAGACCATGCCACGCTGCCGGGGTATCTAAGATTCAGAAATCAGGATCTATATAAATGACGCTGGTCAAACATCAATAGTCAAATAACAACGGCTATCCTTTGCTACTACATACTTCAAGTCCATCACGTGAAAGCATGAAAGACGCCTTTACAATGTGAAAGGGACATACCCGTAATAAATCAAACCACAGGCTATACTAGTTCACTATAGTATAATTAAATTAAGATAACAGTCAAAAAGCAAAAAATCAAATTGGGATTCCCATACAAATGGCGCGGGCGGCAGCACACTTTAGTATGGAAATGCCAAGTTCTTTTTTTGTTTCTTGACTATTATTTCAATTTCATTACCCTTAAGTGATCTAGTACTCGTATAGCCCGTGGTTCGATTTATTACGGGTATGTCCCTTCCACGTTGTAAAAAGAAAAACCCTTTACAGCCTTGCTATAACAAGAAATTCCAGCTGGTCATCCATTACCATAACAACACATTTTAGCATACTATTATTTGTTTAACATTTAAAAAAATGACAGCAATCTTATGTAGCCCGCGGGGAGCTGGAAGCCATGGATCCTAAAATACGCCTCTGCGATCAAGGCGCTTTGAACATCCAAGTCCGACGGATAAGAATAATTACTTGCAATGATTGAACCCTTATAATCCAAGTTTATATAGTCGACAGATGTTAATCGGTGCATCGACTATAATTACGATTCGATTCTGACGAGAAAAACATTACGCCTGTATCGAGAATCGAGAACTCGCGGATGGCAGCGATTTGCTGCAACGATACTGACTCGAATTGTTTCCTTTTTGGATTTTGCGATGGATATTATATCTCATCAGGTGCTATGTGACAGGATAATGTTACAATTTCCCAGTAATTTTTGATCTTATTCATACACTTACCGGTATTGTAGGAAAATAATTTTTTTTTTTTGGACAATCTTTTTGTCGAATAGGTAGGTTTTCTGTCCAAGCACTAAGGCGTCAAGTGAAGGATGAAAAGGATCAGTCAAGAAGGGAGTGTGAGTGTGACACGCATTTGAAAATAGCATACTTATAAGAAATTCACGAATAGGTTGTGTATCTACTCGTAAAATACATTTACATATACCCAATGAAGGCTCTTAAAATCCGTTGTAAAAAAAGGAATCTTTAAATAGAAAAAAAAAATAAAGAGTCTTTGATTAGATTCGTATTTATTACAAAAATCAAAACTATGTACAAGCTACTATGTACTTGTTAGTTTCTTCGCCATCGGACGCTGGGTTGCTGTAAAACCACAGTAGGTACTTCTGACAATAACGTCAAGCAAGTGGTCACTGAGTGTTGACCACGTTTTGGTTCTATTATCTGACCCGGTCTACGAAATGATTATTTCGCATTTTTTTTGTTATTAACAATCTTTTTTCTCATAATACTAAGATAAAAAGTATTAAGGACTAGAAAAAATATTATTCAAATATTTCGCTGACAAAATGATAAAACTCTTTTACAGTTACAGTAATATCACTTTTTACACAAAATAATTTATGCAACAGCATTATACTGAGTGTATACATACACTTATTAACCATTCTATTTAAAAGTGGTTTCTCAGACTATAAATATAAACAACAAACCACAAAACGTGAAATGGGATTACAAAACGACATAAACTGACGCAGCAATCTTAATTAGCGTAGTAACGTGTCCGCTAGTCGGCTTAGGGTTCTGTAACCAAGTTTTAGAACAAAAAAATAACTCCAAAAGTTTATGCCTGTTTCTAGAAAGTTATAAATTATGTACGTTTGGTTTGGTAAGTGGCTAAAAAGTTTTATGTATATTATTATAAATATAATGCACGCCTGTATGACTCTCTTAGCACAAATATCTCTTCTCACAGGCCTACTGGAAGAGATCTCTTTTGAGATAAGTAGTACCTTTGTACAACATTTATTTGATTAATTCTCGGTATACATTTTCCGTGAACATAAATTGGTTAGTAAATAAATAAATAATAAACGCAAAAAAATATGATATTGCATACAACATATTATATGTTGTATGCAAAATCATAATTTTTTGCTAAGAAAAGTACTTATAAATGCTAAACGCGATGATGGAAAGATGGAAAAGATAATCAGAACTGGAGGCTAAATATTACTAACCGCATCAACTATTGTTAAAATGAGATTTGGGCCCATACCTATTTGTTTCATGAAGTGAAGCACAATAAGGTAGAATACGGAACCTTCCTTTTGATCTGCTGCTGCTTGACGAAATTGCGTTTATTTTTTCCATTGTATGCAAAGCAGCGATGGCGTTCATCCATCAGCTCATATTCGCGGCGGACAGCATGGTGTGCGGGGCCCGCGCCGCTCTACTGGCTCCTCGCTAATTGGGACAATGAAAATATACTTCGTTCTTATAAGAAGTAAGGAACGTGTGAAAGGATCGAATCATAACCACTGCTTTTGGTAACAAAGCTTCAAGAGTTTCCAAGTCATTTTAAACCTTCAAAAGAGGAGGAGAGAGAGAGAAAAAGTTTTATATCAATTCGAATATGTATGTATTTAGTATTTTTTATGTATGTTCCCCGATTACTCGAAGACGCCTCGACCAATTTGGATAATTATTTCTTTTTGTTTGAAAAGGCATACTTGTCAGGTGGTCCAATTGAAATTTTATTAAAGTCGGTCATGTAGTTTGGTGATGATGACAATTTTTAGTTTTAAAAATTGATTTTTAGTTTTAAAAAAGTTATTGTTAAAATAAGTACCTAGTCTATCTGTTGCGGACAGAAGTAGCTATGGAATATTTTTGTAGATATGATAAATAAAGTTATTTTCTTTTAGTATAAGTTAGGGTTTTAGCCTATGTAAATAAATATGATGTAGGGACAGATGTATATAATGTTCCGATACCTATGTGCATGAGTAAATGATTTTGAACTGTGTGTATGTTTATTTCCCCGGTACGTAGCGTTTGGCACAGGTATATAGTGCTAAGCGTAAGGTAACTAAAGGTAAATAAAGGGTTTTTGGCTGTGTATTTCCCTAGCTTATAGAACCTTGTCACACTAGGGATCTCCATGGCCACTCCCCTTGTTAGTGTGAGGAGGTAACTGAAAATATTGTAAAGTGGAGGGGATATATCTAGGCACACCTACCCTCATCTAGATTTAGGTTTTGTAAGTGCGAAATGTATAAATATAAGAGAGCTGTTCTAAAAATTGATTTAAATCTAAGAAATTGTAGTTCAGTGTCACTGTGATCTCCAAGGAATAAAGAAGCCTAAGGAAGAAAAGTGTTTCATTTTCAGTCCATTGTGATCCAGCTGAGTAAGGAACTCGGAGATAATACCGCGATGGATTCCGTCGGTAACACTATCCATAAATATTGTAAAAAAAGAAAAAAAATCTATTGCAAATAACATTTATTACTTTTACAATGTATTAGTTTAATACATAAATATAAAACAATTTAAAATATAAAAAGCTTATTCAAAGTGGTCTCCATTGGCTGCAATACAGCCGTATTTACAATAATCAACGTTGAGGCCAGTTATCAATAGAAGCACGCACTCTTTTCATGGGAAAATTCTTCACGGCCAATCGTATGGATTGTTTTAGGGACTCCAAATTATCATGGCGTTTAGAGCAAGCCGTACTCTCTAAAACTGACCATAAATCATAATCCAGCGGATTAAGATCGGGACTAGACGACGGCCAGTCTTCAGCTCTGATGAAGTCGGAATATTGTACAATGTATTGGCGCCAAAATAAGAAAAGACAATGAAAAATCATATAAAAATAACGGATTCCAAATTCAAATGTAATATTTTGTTAATTTTTAATTTTAACAGTATTTATGGCCAGACTAAGTATATACAGTTTTAGTCATTTTTAGACAGAGCCAAGAGCCAGAAGACCACTTAAACCGTTGCGATGGCCATGTAAGCGAAACAGTCTCAAAATTGTGATGTTGCCCCATCACCCATTGACATGATTCCTCGAGATTTTCGCCCATCCTCTCAACGGCTCTTACAATCTGCGCGGGAAGAGAAACAGCTTGTACTTTCTACTATCTTTCTCCCGGACCGACATGTAATTTTAAATTCAGTGTAGGTTTTCATTTGAGTCTTCTTTAAATTCAATTTAAATAATTCTAAAACGAATTTACCCTGTACGTGAAGTTCTATCTCAATTCGAAACGTATCTACTTTTTCATATCAACCAATCTATGATAAATTAGGCCTTTGCAGGTTGGTATCTAAAAAACTGGACAAGTGATAGTTAAACCCGAGCGTGCAGCATCTATTCTTGAGTCTATTCAGAGGTTTTGAAAGTCAAGAAGCATTTTGAATAAATATCATTATTTATATTAGTATGTACAGAATGTCACAAACCACGTAATGGTTTCTTAGTCTTAGGTAACTAAGAACTAACTACGCATTACGAAGATATAAACAGGGAATGAGTTTCAAGTCATTTATTGAGCCATACATTGGCATTCAAGATGCAAAGCAAACCGGGTTGCAAAATTGTATGACATTATGTTTTGTCACAGTCAGAGAGTGAATAATTATTTCTGGGTACATATTATGTCTTTGGTTCTGGGTACATATTATGAATTCGTAAGAATTTTAATTTTATTTCAGTTTAACATTTTAGTTCACGGTTCTATAAAAATAATACCTACTAAAGCTCTATGAATATTGAAATTGTTAAATTCACTGATATTTTTATCTACATTTCATAAAAGTACACTGCCCAACTAAGCGCAAAAGCGGTATCTCAAAAAAATTCGAAAATTTGATTTTTATGCCATCGGATAGTTTAAAGAAATACGCATCTAATGCATTAAGGCACTTAGCGGTTTCTTGTTTAAAACATGAGAAAAACCCTTAAGAAAGATTTTTCTATCTCAATTTTACCTTATATCACTAAGGGTATTAGAAGTATATCAATATTACGAAAGCAATTAGCCGTAAATTTGGATACCCCCAAATCCCTTAAAAATCGTCAGCAATTTTTCTTAGCCGATAAGCGGCAACTATGACGCCTGAAAGTATACACTGATTTACCGCTATAAAGCTTAGTAAATTTGTGCTTAGATGACCCGCAAATTGTTTTGCCTACTTGAGATACGGTTGCAGTGGCAAATAAAATTGACCCTCAAAGTTTAAGTGATAATCAGGAGACTATAGAAAAAATAAAAGCTACAATTATTCACTTAAGGATGACACTGGAACTTCATATGAAGTCTGCAAAACTTTCTTTTTGACAACTTTGGGCTACAAACCATCTAATGATAAACCTTTACAGACAGCTTTAGTTAATTTAAATGAATCGGTTGCACCGCCTATTGATAAGAGACTGGGAGCTACTCCACATAATAAAATTGACATTAATCCTATTAACGAACATATAATGAGCTTTGAGCCAAGTATTTCACATTGTGATTTGTCACCCAGTGATTTGTCAATAAATGCTATGCACAAAGACTTTTTAGAGAAAAACCCCTCTCAAAACTTATCTTACGACAAATATCGAGAAGTGGTCAGAGAATTAAATATTTCTTTTGTCAAACTGGCCACGAAGAGTGTGAGGAGTGTGAAGAATTTCGTCTACATGATAACACGCATAGCAAAGAAAATCTTTAAGAAGGCTGTTTAGGATGCACCAAGTGGGCAACTCATAACGAACGGGCAAATTTGTCCCGAATACAATATAAATTGGATAGCGAGCTTAAAGACAAGGATACTGTTGTATACTCTGCTGACTTGCAAAAAGTTATCATGCTGCCAAGAATAGATATGTTAAAAACAACTATTTTTACCCACAGGATAGTGGCTTACAATGAAAGTTTCGTGCCCACTGGTCAAGGCCAGATAGATTTGTATACCTTTCCTGTACTTTGGTATGAAGGGTTGTTTGGACGCTCTAAACACGAAATAATTAGTGCATACTACCATTTTTTTATATTTCATCGAGATAAAAAGAACATCATCGTTTGGGTTGACAATTGTTCCGCCCAGAACAAAAATTGGACATTTTTTTCGTTTTTAATTTACGTTGTTAATTCAAGTGACATCAACGCTGACAAGATAGTGATAAAATATTTTGAGCCTGGACACACCTTTATGTCGGCTGACAGTTTTCATCATAGGGTCGAGCTGTCAATGAAACGACTGAAAAATAAAATCTATGATTTTGCTGACTTTTCGCACGCAGTGAGTGCAGCAGGTAAAAAAGTAAAGACCAAAGAGATGACTGTTCAAGATTTTTATCCACTCAATATAAACTGTCTCGTATGAATCCACGTCCATATATAAGTGAAATGATAGAAGTGGAGGTGAACAGAGGTAGTTTTGATTTGACTTATAGAACTGGGTGGTCTAAAGACCCTATTACGGCAAGTATTATTGGAAATAAAATTTTGAAAAGTCAAGTTCTGCCGCCACCCAAGAAGAAAACTGTACCGGAAGGCATATCGAAAAACAAAAAAGAAAATATTTTAAAATCTTTTGAAAATATCATACCCCAAAATAGGATGTCTTTTTGGAGAGAACTTCCAACTTTTGATTAAAAATATTACAATGAATAACATAATTTTTTTGATTTCTTTTGTGTAATTTTTGTTATAAAGGTATAATACTTTATTAAAACAGGTTGATTAAATTTTTTTTCATTAAAACTATGCGTTTTTTATTTGACAGAAGATTATAATAATT
Organism: Acrobasis suavella; assembly: GCA_943193695.1. Taxonomy (NCBI): domain Eukaryota; kingdom Metazoa; phylum Arthropoda; class Insecta; order Lepidoptera; family Pyralidae; genus Acrobasis; species Acrobasis suavella. The sequence goes on from OW971929.1 coordinate 15,989,429, forward strand.
TTACATACAGACATGTATGGAAGCAATAAACCGGATAGAGGTAACTCATTTTTTTATTTCATAATAACTAAGCCGTGTAGCAGTATCTCATAAAAAAGTTATTTCCACAAATATTTTTGTTGATCTAACTATTCTAAAAAATAATAAACTTAATATTGAATATCCGTTTTTAAAATTGTAACTATATCTATCTTAAAACTAAAAATATAACTACTTTTACAAATCTCCAAATATCTCGAAACTCGCGTTCACTGAGATACCGTTTTTGCGCTTAGTTGGGCAGTACACATGAATAAGATTTTTTTTACACAAGTAATACACAAGAAACGTTTATTAAAGTCGGTAATTTACAGACAAGACCTAAAAATAAAACCCGTACTTTTTTAAATAAAACAAAACTGTGTCGCTATAAGCATACACGACTCGTTTGTAATATTAATGTGCTACTAATTCAAATAAAGTAAAATGTCTTTGGAAATCAACTGTAGAGTCAAAGTCCGAACTTATAGGTCTTTGAAGTCTCCATGTACGATATGAATTTTGACAGTATTACTAAATTAGTTTAGATGTTTTCTTTACAATCATATTAAGTAAGTTCATAATTGTTATTCCGAATCTGTATCACAAATAAATAGCTAGTATCTAGGTTTCTGATAGTTCTATCTCTGCCATTTCCTTGGATTATAGTGAACGAGGCCAGAGAACTTACATTTCTATCGGCTATACCAACTGTACTGAACTGTACAAATGTACATTCAGCGTACACACCCTTACCCACGTCCTTGGTGCTGCAAATATTCAAATATCAAAGTCATAAATGCCATACGCGTGCTTGTTAACTAAGCGCGCAAGTAAATTCTAATCCTTGTTGCATGTAGAATGGGGCCTAGTAATTACGTGCTTTCATTTGTCTGTACCGGGAACAAACGACGAGCATGCTCGCCCGCTCCATGTAAGCAGTTAGCAGTACTCTAATCTCGCTCTGCCATTAATTTAAAGAATACGTCTGCGTAACCGACTTTACCAACATCGAAAACAATTCTCCTTCACATTTTCTTATTTGCATATTAAAATAATTTCGAGTAAACGCAATACGTAGTCTCCCAGTCGCTCATGGGCGTTTATGTAACGACTTACAACAACCATGGCCGCCACGGCAAAATCAACTCTACGACAATTAGTTCTTAATTTTAATATGTATTTACTACCGATTTAATTATACACTTGTTCATTATACGGTATGTTGAGAACGATGACAGATAAAGGCGGGTTGTGCGCCCAAATAGATAAACTAGTGTGGAAATTAATGTCTACATTTACTGGTGCATGAAGTTTGTAGTTAATTATAGGTTTATAGCTATTCACTTTTAAAATGTGTATTAGTACCACAAAGAGTAACCATTATCGGTTTAAAAGGAAGTGTATAAATTATTACTTAGTTGGGCTTATCATGAGACGTTATAAACATTTATCAAATTAAATAGGCATGCCTCTGAAGCATGAAATTGTACGTGGTTACCTGGATGACTAATTGTGCTTTCACATTTGCATATTCTGACAACGTTTGTTTAGTATTAAATATGTCATTGTATGCTCAAAAACCATAAAAGTATTTATACTTATAAATACTTTTATGGTTTTTGAGGTAAAATGTTTAAAGTTATATTCAGTTCTTTATGTTTTCCTTGGCCATTATAGGTTTTCAATGTAAGTACTCTCGTACACTCGTACTTTACGCAGGCATTAGCTGATTAAACTATTTCGGTTTCGAAAAATGTTTCAGCGCGGGAAAAAATTGGAGTGTAACTCGATGTAAGTCACCTTTGTCAAAGTCACAAGTACTGGTTATCGAAATAATTGGAATATATCAATACATAAAATATTTTATTTTAAACAAATCTTAAACTAGCCATACGTAAATAAATCCACTAAAATTTCAACCCTTTCGACATAATAGCTCCTAATTATTCCCAATTAAAATATTGAGTAACCAGCGCATCCCCTCGCTCGCTTAAACCGAAAACTTAATGCAAATCATCGTAAGCTATCGATCATGTTTTCGTCAGGAAGATTATGACGCTAAAGCTTATTATGACGTGTAGCTTTCAAGTAGGTAATTATTCGGAGGGGGCGATGTTCATGTATAACAGTGACGAGTATGGGCGTATACAAGACAAGGATTTTAGGTGTTTAGGGCTCCATTTCCTTCACACACATAGGTACACGAAGATCAGCCGCTTTTCTTTAAAAAGCTTTCTTTTAATCTACCTTATAGTAAAGAATATGACAAATAACGAGTCCCATGAACAAAAACTTTCTTGGATTTATCTTTCGTTTGCTTTTACTCGTCATTCTGTTCTTATGAAATAAATTGAAAAAACAAAAGCATTTTGTATGTTCTTGACAAAACTTATTTCATTCCTATAGGTTTACACAAATGTTGGCTCGTGATCTCTATCTGACATTATCGGATGTAAAGCGTAACAACCCACAAATTATACCATCAATCCTAAATCACATTGTAGCAATAATATGACATATATTTTTTTAAACTTGCATAACTTGCTATGTAACCCCCCGTATAATAGCTCTATTTATGCCCTTGGTGTCGCTTTATGAACGAACAAATTAATAATTAGAGGCGTGAAAATACAACATTCCTCGACCACGATACGCGATCTAGAAACAACAATGTTATGAATTACAAATTTTACGACGCTCACTTAACGACGTAATTATACGTTATAATTTTATGACATTTTAACTCAACAGCTCAACACTTTTACTGGCGTTGAATAATTCAATTTATGCGTGTATCTGATAGTCGCAATTAATAAATGGTCTTAGATGTTAAGTAATGGTTTGATAAAAACAATCCCCACGTAATAGTTATTGACAGCAATAAAATGTTTGATAAAGATATATTTTTATATGATGTCCTATCCATATTTTGTACTTAATATGTGTCAACGTGTAATATCTAACGATACCTTTACATCTTAGTTTGTCAGTAATATCTGCATTACATTCTTATAAATCACCTGTACAGAAATTGTATTATTATGAGTCACTTGTTTACGTAAAAGTACACGTGATCGTTTTGACCAGAAATTACATAATGTAAGATGTTATTTTATTCTTATTCTTTTTATATTTTTTTTCAGCTATTCGTGTCCCACTGCTGGGCAAAAGCCTCCCCTCTTTCCTTCCACAATTCTCTATCCTATGTATTTTCTCTCCAGTCCCTGTCGTAACTTTTAAAGTCGTCTGACCATCTTGTTCTAGGCTTTCCTCTCTTCAAATAGCCATCAATTGGAATCCAGTTAGTTAGAATGTGGGCCCATCTTTCCGGTCGCATGCGGCAGACGTGACCCGCCCAATCCCATTTCAGTCTTGCTGCTTTGTTTCCAACATCCACGACTTTTGTGATGGATTATTTTCATATAATTAATTAAAATAATAAAACATCTCAAAGCAGAATGTAATAATAAAAGACGTTTATTTGTGCTTACGGCTCCTCCTAGCGGCGGGACAAACAATCTAACTATGACTATAAAATGCCAGGCGCAAATAAATGTCGGGCTTAGTATATAAATATAGGATGCCGGGCCTCTGGCCCGCTCCTCAAACCTTGTCCGGGTGAAGTAGGAAATGCCGTCCGAGGCAACCTATGTCTGTCATTAAAAAAAAAAAATGTCTAGCATTACGTTGCCAACAGTGGAGGTGTTCGTTTCATGGAACTGTGAGTACTGATTATTAATGTTGCTGTAATTCTTGTTATTTAAATTACTGATGAAATATTTAATTCTAATATTATGTTTTTATGCCAGTTATGGAATAATTGTAAAATATTTTAAAGGAGCTACCACAGAGTTTCTGGCCACCTCTTCTCTGTGATGGAACAGCTTTTCCGACGCGGTGGTAAAATCTTTCATGATATATTCATATTAGAGCTATAGCAATAGTCTTAATGAATAAATATTTTAAAACTCTTGGATGTTTATTTGCTATTCCTTTCCCAAGCCATCAAGAATTGCGAAATGTCTAGACTCCAATAACATTGGAGTCTGACATATGATTTTAATATTTTAGAATTCTTACACAATATATAATGTCTAAAAAAATACACTGAAACTATTTTAAAGCTGAATGCAGTCTATGGTACTGGACAAGTTTCCCGTAGAAACATATCGAATTATGAAAAATATTGTTTTGCCCTCGATACAAACTCGGATCAGCTTGTGGTAATTTTTTATAATAAGTCAAAAAATATTTTTAATATTTCGCTAGGTATATGTTCCTTGGGTATAAAAGTTGTTTAGTGTCATGGACTGAATCCACCCTTAAACTAGTTTGAGTATATTTATTAAACATTGTATACAATAAATATATCTATCTGAATTCTTATTCTAATTTTTACTCACTAAGAGGTATGTAGGTATTGTGATTTGAGTATAAAATTTTGATTGAACGACCCTTATGCCAGAATGACGGCTATACTAAAACTATAATTTTAACTAATTAACTATTTTCAATTTGAAAAAGAATATGTTTAAAAATTATTACACCTGATTGATGTCCTCTGTCTGTAGTGTGAAAGACCACCGCCAAGGCCTACGCATACGCAGTAGCGAACGTTGGAGAACATACTATTTAAAAAAATCACATAAGCATTTAATATGGTGGCACAACCTATAAACGCCTTTACACGGAAAGCGTTCCCGACAAACAAACGTTACGCTATGAAGCGTGAAACTACGATGATTCCTCATACTACGCATATCCCCTCGCCGGCATCGCGGCATGGCGTGTAACACTTCACCGATTTTTAACGTTTGTAGTATCAATTAATTAAGGCACGATAGGGGAGGGTTATCGAGGTAACTGCACGTAATAAATGAACTTAATATCAATGTTGCCGTCACGTCAAATTCGTCGAGTTTTCGACGACCGCGTCATTTATTGCCATGGTGCAAACGCGTTTACTTTGTTTGATTGTGTTAGAAAAGAAAACGATCGTGTTGCTGCTTTTGAAAAAAATATGCTTTTACTAAATCGAAAGGAAGAAGACATACGTAGGAATACTATTTCGTCCCCATATGAAAATAGCAGCCTAATAAAAAAAGAGTATTTTAAACCTGAAAAATTTCACAAAAGAAGCGGTAACGGTTTCCTTGTAAATTTATCCACTTTTTTTCTACCTCAGTAATGTTTTTGTAAAAATACCTTTGACTCCCAAACTAACATAAAAATATAATCATAATTTCAGGACAACCTTTTTTTTTTCATTGTCCCTATTTATGCTATTTACAAAAATGTAATCGTATTATTTTATTATCTATGCTGCATTTTTCACAAATTCCGAGGAAGTAAAGCAGCGCGGCGCGGTGGGGGGAGGGTTGTCAGGGCTGGTTAGAGGCGCTGGAGCGTGAAATTATTATCATATAATACCCGCGCGCCTCCAACATCGCGATTATTCAAATGCCCTCTGCATGCGCACCCGGCTTACGCCTGTATCCCTCCTCAAATTAGAAAAGTAAAAGATGCAACGCACAATAATCTCAACGTTCTCTACTGCATTAAGAGTGAGGTATATTCTACATTGGCATGTTGTTTTGTCTTGCAGGCTATGCAATAAGACGACGATGACACGCCAATTTCAACAGCTCCGAGTGCATCACCAACAAACAACTGCAAAAAGACTATCTGCAATACTTTGTAGTGTAAAGTACAAGTAGGTACCTATTATCTGACAATTTTATTTTGACATTAATAAGTTGTTATGTGATGTGACTTTAACTCTCTGGTCGGTAAAGTGCCTTAGTTCACGTTGATGTAGTTAAAAAATCAGAGTCAAGAAAGATTTTTTTCACACAAAGCCACAAAAATAAAGTGCCTTACGCTACTATTTAAAATAAATTAATAATAAATATGTAGGGACAAATCACACAGATTTATGGGATATTAACGCAACGATACTACATTTTATGATAAATGCATATATAGACAAACATCCTAGACCCGGGCAATTTGAAAAAGGCCATTTTCCTACTTGAAAAACCTCCGGATTGGCAGACTAACGTATTGATCATTATGCCACGGAAGTCGACAAACTACTCATGTAGTCCTCTGCCCTTTTATCAACGACGTTAAAAAAACTATTTGCCGATAAAATGACGTAACGAGTCCCAACTCTGCCACTTACTAATCATAAGACGTACTTATCAATTTTATGGAACACAGGTCGCATAAATAGACGATTTTTTACTTCTGGTAAAAAGGAAAACAGCGCAGCAGATGCGTCGTACTTCTGTTACCCTCGTAATTTTGTGATTTTGCCTCGACTTCGCTGCTACTTCACACCACCATTTCTACGAAAATTTGTCAAATGTATTCAACTATAATGCGCGAGACATGTCATGTGAGCGATAAGCAAATGACAGAAAATGTTATGTAAATTCAAAGGCGCTATAATACCAACAAACACCTTTTTAATGCGAACCTGTGAGGATAATGGTGGGATCGTGAGTTATTCTCGCAGATAAGGAAATTCCTTTGTCTAAATAACAAATTATGTTTTTATGGTAATCATGCAATGCTGCCAAATGGCGGTTTTCATTTAAAAACTCATAAGAGCTGGCTTGATGTAAAAAGGTACCGACTTATGAGGTAAAACGCTATTGTCAGAGGTCGATTACTGCGTCGAAGAATTGTTTCTTTATACTTAACAGTTATTGAAACCTAGAAAAATCAAGCGGAAGTAACTATGGTAGAAAATAAGAGCAAAGGAATATAATATTTTACGTAGTTATGTATTAAAACGTTCGTAAGCTACATGTATAAGAAGTTACCAACCTAAATCAATTTCTGACTGATTGAACTGTCCACTTGTATGAGATCACAAATAAGGAAGTCCGCAAAAAGTGACTTTGTTCAAATCATTGACCCATGATCAATAATTTCATTTCCATTGTAAATAATCTTCAGACTGGAACAGATGGCCAGACTAAAAGCATTTATTGTCAATTTCACAAGTGAAGTTATGATGCAAAAAATTTAGCTCGTAAATACCAAAATTAGCAAATACCAAAGTCGGCAATTTTAAGAAAACATAATATAGAACCTAGTCCGCGATCGAGTCATAGTTAATTTCATCTTATTACCTAAATAGAACAACACTTATACATGTTTATATTTATTTTAGTTAATTAAGTAGGAAAGGTCACGCATTATCTGATAAAGAGTATTTTATAAGCATTTGTAGTATGTATACGAGCGGGCAATTCCATCAATCTGACCAAATGTGAGCTACGCAAACCTCGTTTCCATTGTGTTCCGATTCAATAAATTACACTTTCTACTTTCTAAACAAATTTTCTTTAGTGCAATCTGCATTCATTTTAATATAATATTCTAATCTGAAACTCTCAGATTAGTCATACACTTTTTACACCAAACTTAAGATTACATTTTAACCGATGTAGATTTTAGCGTACAAGTCAACAGAGCGTAAAGCTGCAGAATATTTAAATACAGAGGCGATATAATAAATGCCGTCATCAAGAAAGTAATTTCAGCAACAATAATAAACAAAACAGTGACGTAATTATCTTGACAAACACCTAAAGTTATCGCAACTCGCTGACCCGATTATAAAGTGGAAATTTAATTATAAAATAATACTTAACTTAAATAAACTTGTCGGGACCCTCCGAAACTTAGCAAGTGGAAAAGGGCCCGAGACGTAAAGTAAGGTTTATCTACGAGTATATTTTGCTTTGGACTCTTTATGAGTTTCAAACGAGATCCGTCACGCGACGTTAACTCGGAATAGAAGTGATAAAGTGGTCGCTAATCTGTCCTATTCTGGCCACACTTAGTACACTTTATTAATCACAAAGCTTACAAATTACTGTGTACTTCCTGCCGCGTGACACCTCGATATGGCGTATGTTAATTTTATTGTTGCCTTCATTGGACGATTTGGCCGCCGCGACAACTTTGTGGGGGTTGACTGTGCTTGAATTATAAACATTTACGTCGCCCTTTGTTTTATTACGTACCACCGTGCCTATGTGGTTGTAGCGTGGGATAAATTACTGTTATAAATTATTTGTATTGTTTTTAATTATTATTTTTAAGTTAATGCAAAATATATTTTTTTAATTAGCATGTAATAAGCAGAACCAATGGCAATCAAGTATTCAGACAGATACGTTATCCCATCTTATCGAACCAAAGGTTGCAAGTTGCAAGATTCTAAAGGTGTTTTGCGCTGGTTAGTTTTAACGACATGTGCGGTAAGTCTCAAAAACGGAGTCTCAATTTCTCATACAGTTAGTATAGAAATTGGGACTTCACTTCTGGGGCGTACCGTATGTCCTTCACTTAAATAATGTACTAACACAGACTTTTCTCACGAGTCATTAAAATGCTTACGTTGAAAAGAGTCACAAATAAATCAAACAACAAACAGCTTGCAAATAACAAATCAAACTAGAAACAGTTTCAAACCTAAAATAACGTATAGAGAAATCTGTAGGTATAAAGTTCAGTCAAAGTTCAGTTCCGTACTGCAAACGTACTTGCATTATTTATGTAGACAGCCGAGCAAAATTCATGCTCGCTAGTACCGCAGCGCGACTTGTCCAGGCAGGAGGGTCATTCGGGAGGGGCTTGAATGCTTTTTTTGGATTATTTTTCAATCATCTCCTACTTTTTACAAACAAGATTCGGTTTCTTCAAAACTTTGGTTTAAAGGTAAATATACCGTGTTTTTGTAACTAGCCTATGATTTCCCATTGTTGGACAAAGACCTCCCCATCTATTCTTCCAAATATCTATGTCAATGGCAATATAGTTGCCAGTTCTGCTAACACGCTTATATAAAAAAAGAAACTATACTTACATATAAGTTTCTTTAATATAGGGTTTTTCTATATTTTCTATTCATTTCAATTCAGACAATTCTTAAAGTGCCTAAAAAAGCTCTGCATAGTCAATAAATAAGTCTTTACTTAGTTACCTTCTCCACTCCGCGTTTTTCACGATCGTCGGTTAAAAATTTATGCTTACTGATATCGTGCCGCGTCATGGAAACAGCCTATACAAATTCTAATGTCATTTTAAATAAGGACACCTTGAATCGACCTTACAAATAAGAAATATGTAGTACACTTATTATTCTTATCGAAACGTTTTTTTCCAGTATTTATTTACAACTATATGCTTTAATCGCGAAATTTACACTTTAAACGTGGGGTTCTCGACATGACGCCTTATGCAAAGCAGGTGCAACCTGATACGGGAGGCTACCTATACACCCGAATGTACTAAGTGTGGAATATAATATCACGGAAATGAAATCTAACATGTCTTTTAATGCATGCCGCCACAAGATACAAACTTATTCAACCCTGCTGTAACACTTCAACTAGTATTGTAGAACACTAAACAAGTAAAGCAGTCAAGGAAATTCTTGTTTTTAGTTCACATTTTTATGGTTCTTACTACTTTAGAGCAATTTGTGGCTGCTTAAAACTTATCACCTGATTATCGAGTTATGCCATAATAAAACGCTCATATCGCGGTAGGAAATTGCGAGATGGACCAAAATAAAATCGAAATAAAAAGCCAGTAAATATGTATGTAGGTAGTACAAGTACTTATTAGTATTTAGAGATAAAATTAAGTTGGCCCGCTTTGGGCAATTTATTGGGGTAAGTTATGGGCGGCGCGCGGGCTGGAGCGCCTAATTTATTCGCCGTGCACATAAATTACTTGATTATGAATTCAAGTTAGTTCCACTGAAATGTTTGTCTGTTGTTGTGAGCAGCTTTGTAACAAACAAGGATATAAGAACTTCCGTTACATCGCAATAGAATAAATAAACATTTTTTGCGTGAGTAAGTACACCTCGTAAATTTTGTGAAAAAGATGGTATCTGGAAGTTTTGATAGTATCATTAAAATGTGAGGACGCAGAGACAAGTAAGGAGCGAAAGTAGAAGCAATCTAATAAAAAGCAATAGTATGGATTACTGAGAACACCAATGGTAATGTGGAGTTGTTTTCCAGGCGGCACTAACGCGCCGCAAGTCGCTGCAGCGCGGAATAATCGCGGATGCCCATAAAAGATGTAATTTCAGATAAGCTGAAACAGACGGGCCCCGCCCTTCCGGCTCCCTCCCACCTCGTTGCCTACTTTCTAATGACTAATTATTATGCTGTGCGTCTACGAGCTTTAACGTCAGCCTACCTGCTTATATTGCCTGACTTTGTAGCAACTCATCCATCTGTGCGGACATATCTTGATTGATTGTGTGCTAGTTTAACTTTCCTAATAGTCGTTAACATAAACTTGCCATTATTCAACGATCTAATATAAGGAAAATTGTTTTTAATTATAAATGAGTCTAAGTCAAAAAAAGTTTTAACGTTAACTAAACGTTACGTACGTTTAACTAAAACGTTAAAACTAATTATTAAAAAAGGTACCTACTTATGTAGACACCAATTTTGTTATTAAATTAGTTTTTTTTTTTTAAATATCGCTAATTAATAAAACTTGAAAATCTTCTCAAACGATATGGTTAGCTCATTGAAATGAAAGCGGGTGGGGCACACAGGTTGAAATTCATCGTTCATCCACTTATATATTTTTAAATAGACGATGATTTTTTCTAAACCACTTTTCCTCACTGCTTTCTTTGATTGTCACCAGCCTAAGGTCTGTGATAGATAAAAACGTAGATACCTACGATAATTTTGTGTCAATTTTATACAGAGAATGTATAATACTGGTCGTTGTAAAAATCAAATGCTATAAAACAACAAGTGATACAGGTATAGCGCAAAGCATGAATCATATTGTGCCCATTAAAACAAAATTGGTCCTCCAATTACACACTAACAATGAAGTAAAGCACGGTTTGCAACTTCATACACTCGATCTGATTGGTATTATGCGAGCTCATATAGTGGACTGTAAGGATATTCTTCGGCAGGCGCCATCGCGATGAGGCCGATAGAGGGCGCCGGCGACGACGTGCAGATGCTTGATACTCAGGGCTGTCATCTCCATCTGTAACATGCCATTTCATTCGATTGTTTTTAAACAAAGGACTGAGTAACGGTTCCGAATTTTTCTTTTCGATTCTGCAAGGCCTTCAGCATTCTTGGCTGATTAATGGCATGCATAAAGACTGAAAGCGCTCCCCGGGATTCGAAGAAACACTGCTAAAGATGCAAACGGACAAGCGCTAAAATGAGAAGAAGATGGTAGATGACTCAGATACTCTTAGAAAACTTAGTGCCTGTAAAACTGCTTACCAACTTAGATTATAAGCCGTCAACAGTAGCGTTTCCTGTCGAAGTCAAAATCTAAACTAAATCAGTAAAGACTTACCACAACGTAGTCTGCTGAGATATTATTAAAACCGCTATTGCGAGAGAGAGAGACAGATGTCATTAGAATCTTGTGAGGTTTCATCACTGCATGACTTTAAGATTAAATTTATATTCAAATTCGAATTCTCCTTTTAAACTGATCTCTCAAATATTTTAATACGGGACTAAGGAGTTTCCTTTTTTCTAATATCAAATTAGACAGCAATTCTTCAGAAGTGTCAACCCTGCTGAGCATTACCATACTGCTCGCACCGCGGCAGCTATCTGTGACCAACACTACTAATGTAATTATTAGGGTTCCTTACCACAAACGGTAATGAATCAGATACTGTAATGCAGGCATCCATGCATGTTTCATTGGCTGTTCAATTGAAAACACTCATGTTTAATCGTGACTCATTAATCGAATAAAAATACGGTGACGTTTGAATTTTAAACTGATTAACTTTGATTCCAATGTTAAAACTTGCAATGCTAATGCCGTGGCTTTGTACACACAATAGACTGTTAACATAAACAGACAAGGGTTCTTGTTAACTTCTTACCTTAGTCACATCTTGATTTCATGACATTTAGAATCCCAAGACGTTGAGAACTCTACAATTTATTAAAGTACTTAATGATGTTAAATAATGCTAACCATTATATAGCCATCCCATCTCATAAAACCCCATCCAGAAACAAAATGGGGGACTACACCAAAGATGAAATTTTCCGAAATTACACTAATGGCGTTCGGCTAACTGAGCCAACATTATGCATCTGTTAATGTAAGTAGTAATAGTTTACCAGCGCTACGACATGTTCATATTATAAGATGCCTACAAACAACAAAACACATTATCTAACAATTCCTTGATCAATCCAAACTCATAAAACCCTCTCCAGGAACAAGATAGCGTATATGTTCAGAGAGTAATAATTATCTTATATTTATAAATAATTTCTCTGAATTATACCTACAAGGTAACTTTGGCTAACTTAGCTAACATATCGGCATGTGTTCGTTTCTGATTTACTTCTACGTTGTTCATAAGAAACTATCGTATCACTGATAAAAAATATGTATCTGCTTATCAGATATTGCAACTCATAAAACCCTATCCATAAACAAGATGGCGGACCTTCCAGAGGGTAATTTATCCGAATTATACAAATGGCGTTTGGCTAACTGAGCCAACATATCGGCATGTGTTCGTGACTAGTTTACGAGTGCTTCGACATTGCATATTAATTGGTGCCGCTATCGAGCGCGCATCGGCGGCGACCTAGCTTCCATGCCATACGTTGTAACTCTGTAGGGAAACGTTTGCGTATGCCATTTCTATGCGATTCATATGATTGTCAAGAAAGGCTAGCATGCGCCATTTCTAAGGGAGATGTTATCGTCAGATTACGTGGTACTAGGGCTTCTAACATATGTATTATGAGACGCATTTACGCAGCTTAAAAATCTGATAGGTTGTTGGCCAAAACATGATTTACGAATTGATGATAATATTTTGCGTATATGCAAGCGATTTTTAAACGGCTATCATCATCATCATCATATCCCTCGCCGATTCCCTATTTGGGGTCGGCTCTGTATGTCAACTGTGTCCAATTCTTTCTGTCATTCACCATATTTGCACTAGCCCGTCGTTCGTTCATATCTGTCCTTACACATTCTTTCCACGTCTTTCTCGATCTTCCTTTCTCTCTGCAGCCCAAATGGACCATCCTCTTAACCAGATGTTCTTTATCCCGCCTCATGACGCTAAAAATTTTAAATGGCCATCAAATGATGATTTCTAGCCAGAAACAACGCTGACAGAGGAGCAGTAGTTATTTTGTAGGTACCACTTGTTGTCACCATTCCAATTAAGTACCTTGCTGTGGTTACTACTATGCATAAGCGTTTATTATGTATGCGCCATAGGACTATTGTTCTTCTACATCTTAAAACAACAGGATGTGCGAAGAGGTAAGTAATCTTCTTCGATGCTTCTACCTAAGATATATCAGCATATACACATACGTATGATACATTTAATGTTAACCAATATTTTGGAATACTTATTAAAACTAAGGTTAAAGTCAAATTTTTGTTAATGGGATTGGTTCATCAGTAACTGTGTTCATGAAATTGGGTTTATCAACTGTATATTTTTTAACGTACTTTGATGCTCAAGATTAAAACTCACTAAGTTATTATCATAGTATGCACGTTGGCTATTTTCCTAATTTTAGAACAAAAGTAACCCAAAATCAAGTTAAGTTCGCAAAATTAAGTTTCACAATATTTTATTAAAAAAAAAAAAAACAAAATCAATGTTCAAAGCATTCTTATCTTAGTTAGTAGCAGGACTGAGAAACAAAGGTTGTTTAATTGAATTCGGCATTTCTTCTTACCGGCCACAAAGTGATTCCATTTAATTAATTAATTTAACTACAAATGGCACGAATGTGTTTTATTGGACGAGGAGAAAAGTGGCGAATAATTCATCGAATCGAAAGATTTTAATGTTCGATGATTTAAAGAAAACTGTCGTAGAAGCTTTTTTAAAAAAATCGAGCTAAACGAAGCCTTTAAATATCAATGAGAACTCTCCAATCCATCCGGCCAGCGGCGAGAGTGTAGGCCAAATCCGCTGGCTGCTCTGGCCGAGTATGGCTCTAGTAGTAGAGGGTCGTACTCCTGCTGTGAAGTCTAAAAAGGCCTAATGATGAATGAAGACTGTGAAGCCTTGCTAAATACATTACGTGCTTTGAATAAGTACTCACATAAATCAAGTAGATACCAATCTTATCTGCCTAAAAACATAACCTATAGATCCTATGTAGACAGCGACAGTAGCTACCGAAAAGCCATATATGCTTATTACCCGTAGCAAGATGGTAGTCTCAACGAATCAGAAATAAGGATAAACTATCTAGCTAGCCTATTTAGAATAATCTCCCAATTTTTCTTAGACGTTTGCGTCTTCGCAAGAGAAAAAAAAAACGTTTTTTCTATGCTTCTTGATCACTATGGAATATAGTAAAAATATGTTTGACGAGTGCGTAAAAATACACTTGAAACATCAGGTGTTTTCTTCTTTCAATTAATAAAACAGTCATCAATATATAGCAGTGCACTCTCCAAATCCGTAGCTACCAACTACCATCCAACGATGGAGTGAGCGCATTCTAATATGCAAATGTATTTAAATGGTAAGCCCTCTTCATTACCGGGCATCGATCTAAGATATACCTACAATTTGTAACTCGATAGGCGGCTCAGCTAACGAATCACTTTCTGATACTTATTGAGGAGATTTCAGAGACATTTCCTTACCTCCATATTAAATAATTTCGTTTTACTGAAACGTCTCGTGAACGAACAATTTTGCCAAAGATGTTTTAGTAGTAGATTTATTAAATAGTTTCATGCAAAGCTTAAAATATCGTGATTACGAATAATGTAGAATCTAAAAAGTATAGTTTGGGAGCAGTACAGTTTTCAAAAAATATATCGAAGTTTATAATAGCTAATAATTAACTTTGATCCTTCTATAGAGCAGAAACATCATTCCAAACAGTGCCTAAAGCCTAAAACACTAAATATAATCAAGGAGTCTGCTGACATATTTAAGCTGGGCTTGTATCTAACGCCCTTTTTTACTCCTAAAATATAATATATTTTTGTTTAATTTTTATTTGATTTTTTAGAAAGATTTTCGGCATTACTAGGTAAGATACTTAAAAATACTTAATGTCATAAATATAAAAATAACAATGTATCTTGAAATTTAAATCAACAGATACTTAATAACTCTACCTAATTATACCTCTTTTATGTTGGTTTATATTTTCTTTGGCTATAGTTTATTCCTCACCGATAGGTATTATTCCTCACCACACTTTTAGTTCACAAATGTTTTTCCACCGTATGTAACGTAGTTGATTCGAAAATTAATAACCTCAACGATAAACCTGAAATCAATGCGGCCCTTGTCCATGAAACTCAATATATTCATCCTAAGAAATATATCCTAACTACTTACATAAAAAATCACAAAATTAGGAAAAAAACATTTTTTTCTTTCGTATTTCGCTACACATTCTTTGAGGAAAGTTGTTCCGTATCCAAAACTCAATTCACATTTAAAATTTAAAATTCTTTTTTTTTTTAAATATTTCGCTTGACGTACATATATTATAACAAACATTTTATATTTCCCGATGCGGAAGAACTTCTGACTTTAACAGTACCATGACCAAGCAAACAGCCTTTTAATTATATCTACCGCGTTCAATTACAACCAGCAGATAAAGTTAGAATTTCACTGGCTGTCCACTGTTTTACAAGAACAGTAACGTTCTTACCGATCGTTAGCATTCTAACGAGCACTGGGCCCAATCAGATTAATCTTAAATATTTATTGCACATAGCCGGAGCTCAACTATAAATTAAAGAGGAACAGATGTACATTTGTCTTATTCAATAGCGTAACGTTACGCCTGTATTTGCTTACACGCCTACGCCTGTACATTTTTGGAACGAAGTTCCTTTTCGGGTAGTACGGACTTGGCGGATCTAGAGAATAGTGCAAGATTTTTCCGTCACGAATTAAATTGTAATTTCACAAGTTCTACTATCTTGTCGATAATTCAGTTGGGAGAGCGTATATGATTAAGATGGTCGATGTTCACTGTAGAAATCCAGCACACGTCAATATTTTTATTTTATTGGTTTTCAATAAAATATTCAATAAATTTCATTGGTCAACCGAGTCTTCCACGATACTCACGTTCTTTTTTATATTGAAATATAAAAGTGTAGAATGACACATCAAATTCTAATATTTACACATATCTTCGACTATAAAGTAGTATTATTATCAATGTAGTATTTGACAAAATGTGCGTTTCAGTTTAAAAGTCCATGTTGATAACATCACAACTCAGAATGTTCGACAGTTTTAACAAGGCAGGCTAAGACAAGCGAACAAGAATATTGTACCACTCCACATCATTTAAACTAATTCCATCCTATTTATCTTCATTTCTTCGCCGTCGTCAATTTTGATGAAGTTCACATAATTCTTCTACCAGGTTTAGACACAGGCGCTGCTTCAACCTTTTTTCAATGCAGGATTGTATTTACATGCGAGAATTTGTAAAGCAATCCTTAATTTTCATTTAAAACCTAGAAGGCCAGATAGGCTTTACATGAAATTGTGGCAAATATGAGTAAAGTAAGCACACGAGCTGTTATTCTTCTGTAAATGTCTACATTTTATATGTGCACAAAATTAGTATGACGATGGCTACACTGATGGTGGGTAAAATGCTGGTATTTGCATCGTCACACACGTGGGTGGGCTGCCAGGTCCTGATTAAGACTTGATGAATATTAATACTGAGTCCTCAGACACTAGCGGTAATGATATTGATAGTAATTCATTTATTTATGCGAGCTATCTTTCATCGCTTCATCATTTGTCATAAATAATGAACGCAAAGACTTGTCTCCAACCCTCCTTTATCAAAAAAGTTCATTTCAGTGTTAGTCATAATTTAATCTAATTTCGATACAATGTGAAAAACAAAATCTTAATGATTATTAATATAAAATTAAGTAATGTGGAATATAATTGTCCTCTCCATTTGACTCATTAGTAACAAATATAAAAAAAAAAACGTGTGGCACTCGGGGACTGCCGCGGTAAAGCTATTGCATAGCATTTTTTATCAACTTATAATTATTTATTCCTTTTTTATTTATGCAGTATTTTTTTCTTTCATATTAATTCAAGTTTTTTCTTTGATATTAATTCAAATTACACTTTTTGAGCGTGGTGACCGATAAGAAATCAATTTTTTGTCTTTTATTGAATAAATGCGAAATTAATATCGTTTAAAATATTTTCATTATCTTACAATACATGTAGATTATTCAAGAATTTTTGTTATGAGCAATTAGCAGCTAGTCTCAGAGTTGGGCAAAATAGGCCATTTTTTTTCAATTTCGAGCATATATTCTTTATAAGAGACCACCAAATATCGATTTTGAATGCAATCGGTGCAGTAACAAAAAATTAAAAATAGCGGCCAGTTTTTTTTTTAATTTTGAGCATAGATTCAATACGAGGTGCCATAGGGACGTTCAGATATCAATTTTGAAGGCATTGGTCCAGTAACAAAAAAAAAATGGCGACCAATTTTTTCAATTTAGATTGCAGATTAAGTATTGGAGACTACATTGACCCCCAGATATTGATTTTGAAGGCAATCGGTCCAGGAACGAAAAAGTTCAAAATGGCGGCTACCTTTGTCAAATTCGAGCATAGATTAATTATAAAAGACCACAGGAACCCCCAGATATCGATTTTGAAGGCAATCGGTCCAGAAACAAAAGAGTTAAAAATGGCGGCCAGTTTTTTTTTCATTTTGATCATAGATTCAATATGAGGGACCACAGAGACGTCCAGATATCGATTTTGAAGGCAATCGATCTAGTAACAAAAAAGTTAAAAATGGCGGCTAGTTTTTTTACACTTTGAGCATAGATTCAATATGAGGGACCACAGGGCCGTCCAGATATCGATTTTGAAGGCAATCGGTCCAGTCAAAAAGAAATTCAAAATGGCGACCAATTTTTTCGATGAAATCGGTTAAAAGGAGAACACTCGTACACTCCAAAATGTAACTCTTCCCGACGCAATCGGTTAAAAAGAGAAGGGTAAGTTTAAAAAAATATATTCGTTATTTAGAATAACGAATAAAATCATAAGTTATTCGCGAATGAATTATTCGTGAATAATTTTCCACGAATAAATTTTTATTGGAATAATTATCTAGATCATTTTTTATTCGAATAATGCCCAACACTCTACACGCATACGTCTAGTCGCACGCACACAAACACCGGGCCGAAGTCTGCCGAACTGAAACGACGATAGACGAGTGTTAGGTTTAATTTTCGTTACGGAATTTCTGGATTCGGTTGCCGCGCCCAAGGCCGCGATAAAAGCTATGCAATAGCTTAAAATATTTAAAATCACTATACTTACGTATCCCAGATTGAAATAAATAAATAAATACAAAACAACGAGGTTTAAAAATTTTAACTCTTCTTTTCAAATGAGAACTAGGTAAGTGCATATTTACTTATATCTAATCACGTAGAAAGTTTACATTCAAACGAAGATAAAAATACAAAATTAGGTACTTGTAAATACTTGCATATGATAGTTTTTTCTGCATCCTGTTGAATAAAAATAAAGAATAAATGCATAATACACCACTGCTACGTGCCTGTAAAACGGTCCTGAAATAGGAATGTTACGTGAAATAGTTCCGTTGGTAATTATTGTATTAAATCAATTAGAATAATTCCAAAAATAGTAAATAACTTCCGAAACAAACCATTCCCATTCTGTATCGGGAATCGATTAGTTACCAGCTAATCGCTAACCTACAGCGAACCAAAACGAACAGCCGAACCTCCACCTGTCGAATCTGATAAAACTGTTTTATTTAAATTTCTGTGGATGGCGACTCAAAAACAACCTCGGCGACGCATTTGTGTCTTATTAAAAGAAATTTATAGGTCGAATATAGTTCTTGATTGACCTCGGTCAGGGATAATAGGCTGTATGCAAAAATGAGTTCCCTGTTATTGGTTAGATTGATACAACGATAAGAATTTGCATGTCCCTGGAAGGATCGCTAGATGTTTCGAAATCCTAATTTATGAATTACCTATAAGAATTCATTCAGACGAAAAGTGGTTGTTTTGAAAGAAAGTTAATTACCAATGGAATCGATGTCTACTAACAAGCAAGTGCTTGATAAATTTTCTTATTCAAATTGTAGTTCGATATATCTTTTACTTCATATCATTATTACATCACATCGCTTTTTTTGCATAAAATCGTAATTAAAAATTCCTTCAGTTTTTTTTCTTCTGCAGATTTTATGACGAGATTTAACGTTAAAATTTATAAAACAGAAAAGTGAAGAAGCCCACATTTCATTAAATAAAATTAGAAGGCCTTGTCTATAAATGGTTATACTTAAAAAAATTCCTTCTTAATAACTTTTTTAAACATATTAGGTGTGGGTTATTGTAGCATAAGAAATAGGCATTCAAACCGAACACAGGTCTATCTTGAAGCGGTTATAAATTGATAAGGATAATAATCACTTGTTTAACACAAAAAGCAATTCGTTTTTATTGAATAGCAAAACGAAATAGACCTCTCACACTCGATATAAATAAAGCAATATTAAATTTTACTCGAGCAGTGCGGCGCAAGGTGCGCGCGCGCACGTGCCCCGGCCCGCGGCAACTCTACAATATCTGTTCCCAATTCCAATTCGTGTCATACATCTTTATGCTTAGGCTACAAGAATATACGTAAACTGAACCCTACAACCCCCCCTTAAGGACGATTTGAATATAAATGATAAACGAAATGGATATTCAAAATAATATCACCTCGGGGTTAACGATTACCGGTGCGCGCATGCGCCACAGATGGCGGGATAAACCGACGTTTGTTTCCGCAGTGATATCTGAATTAATGGCGATACGAAATGCTCGAAAGGTGCTCATTACCATGATTTATGCAAGATATATTTCTTAAGCCGGCCCTATTGCACTGATTAACGTTGTGAATTAAGAGGGGCTGATGATAATCGGGCGGTGTAAAGTGCGTCCGTGGCATCGCGTGGAATCGCGTCGTAATATTTCGCCGAAGGTATTGACAGACATCAATGTGTAGCTAGGTTCGCCGCAGGCTGTGCCGCTGCCATCGTCCATCTCGCGGCTCGCCCGCTCACTGAGTACATTCCCGTGTAAGTTTTTACACCTATTATTTTATGTGTCGGCGAGTAAAGTTCGGTACGTGAGTTATAAACTCGCTCGCGCCTCTCTCGCCCCTACTTTATAGGTATTAACGACTTGTCCGAGAGTTTTCTTATAAATAAATTTGAAGGGTAACAAGGCTCGCTTTTGTCGGATTAGTAAAGTGGATCTTGTTTCACTTTGTTTCGTAGCCTCTATCTTTTTGTAGACAGGAAATTCATGAGCGATATGCCCTTTCGTGAGGAATACTTATTGGAAGTGTTTTCGCTTACATCAATAACCATTTCTTGTGAAAAAAAATTGTTTTATTGACCACAGTGAATTTGGAAACTTTGTAGTTTTTAGTAGTTAGTGACTAACGAACGTGTAAAGTTATAGAGCCATTTCGCGTGGAAAATCGGAGATCACGTGACATTAGCCCATAACGCGTAGAGCGGACTATAAAAGCGGGACATATGGAAGTTAAGAGCACTACCTGTAAAATATCAGAGCAATAAAGTAAATGCAGTAGCGAGCCGCGAAGACGTGCCCTACGGTTACTACTGGGAAGAGCTTTTAACAAAAATGTTAATGTTGTGGCTGGGTCTGGACTACCTGAAATCTGAACAATTCTACTTATGCTCATGCATGTGCGAAACATTCACACTAATAAATCATTGCTAGTTTTGTTTTTACATAATTACTAATGATAAATTACACCAGGCTTGGATTAGAGACGATTACACGATGAATTGACACAATAATATCTATCTAGACGTATTTTCCTGCTTTAAATTCAATTCAATTCAATTCAATTCAAATATATCTTTATTATCATAGGATATTTATAATATCTCTTAATAATCGTCACTTTGTTTTATTGCACAATAATTGCTGAGGTCAAAAAGTTACTTAGAGCTAAGTTTACTGCCGCCTCCAAAGCGCTAGTGGAGAAGAAGCGGTAACAAACTGCATTGCAGCATTTTCTCCAAGTAAATATATATAGTTGATATGTGGACAGAGTATACATTGTTTGTTGTCATAATTTAAATTATTTTTTTTAATGTCGAAATTTTGAAATAATGTCAAATCAAGTTGTAAATTCAGTATGTACTTAATGTACAAGACCATTTCTGAGTATACAAACCTTTAAGAGGGACCTGCGCCAAGCTCAAGCCAGACTTTGTTGTCTTTAAGATAGTCATCGGTCCTATAATAAGCCTTCTCACAGAGTACCTTCTTTACATAAGCTTTAAACTTTTTGTCAGGCATATCAAGGACCGATTGTGGCAGTTTATTATAAAATAGTATACCGTTCCCCATAAACGTTTTACTAACTGTTTTGAGCCTATAATACGGGGCAACTAAGTCACTTTTATTGCGTAAGTTTTTGACGGTAAAATCGCTTACTTTATTGTTTGAGGAAATATTTTTCCTTACGTACACTATGTTTTCAAATATATACTGTGATCGTAAGGTTAGTATACCTATTTCCTTGAATAATTGTCTGAGTGAGTCTCTAGATCCTAAGCCGTAGATAGCTCGAATTGCCCTTTTTTGTAAAATGAAAATAGTCTGAATATCAGCTGCACTCCCCCATAGCAGTATGCCGTATGACATTAAACTATGAAAGTAACTAAAGTACACTAGTCTAGCAGTTGCTACATCTGTCAATTGTCTTCTTCTCCTAACAGCATAAGCCGCAGAGCTAAGCTTATTTAAAAGTTTTGATATATGAGCGCCCCACTGAAGTTTCGAGTCGATCGTAATTCCTAAGAAGGTAGTACTTTCAACAAGATCGAGTTTTTCGCCATCTATCAGTATGTCGACGCAAGCTTGCCTCACATTGGGAAGAGAAAATCGAATGCATTAGGTCTTTTTCGCATTTAACATGAGGTTATTGGCAGTAAACCAATCAGAAATTGAAGACAAGGTGCTGTTCACCGCGCTAGCATCTGTGCTATGACGGTCAATTTTGAATATTAGCGAGGTGTCATCAGCAAACAGCACTATGCCTGCCTGTTTCTCAACCATGTAAGGCAAGTCATTTACATAAACTAAGAAAAGGAAAGGTCCTAGAATAGAACCTTGTGGTACGCCGATTTTAACATTATATCCGTGCGATTTTATGCCGTTTAAATCAACAGTCTGAAGCCTATCTGTTAAATAAGATTCTATTAATTAATTTGAATTTTCATCAAAACCATATTGACTTAATTTAAGCAAAAGTGTCGGATGATCTACGCAATCAAATGCTTTAGAGAGATCGCAAAAGGATCCAATCCCATCATTTTTGCTCTCCCATGCGTCGTAAATATGAGTGATGAGTGCCACTCCCGCATCGGTGGTTGATTTCCCGCCAGTAAAGCCGAACTGTTGGCTATGGAAAAGGTTGTAGGTCTTGAAGTGAAGTAGCATTTGATTGAGCATTATCTTTTCGAACACCTTACTCAAAACTGGCAAGATAGATATAGGTCTGTAGTTGCCAGGGTCTGTTTTTTCTCCTGTTTTGAATAAGGGGATTAGTTTACTACATTTCATTAGGTTAGGAAATATGCCTTCATCAATACATTCGTTAAATATAAAAGCTAAATCACCAGCTATGACATTTATAATATGGCTTACTACAGCAACCGACATGCCCCAATGATCTTCCGATTTTTTTAAATTTAACTGTTTAAATGCTTCTACTATATCACTAGGGCCAACATGCTTAAATTTAAATTTAGAATCACAAGGCCTATTATTCTTAAAGGCTTCAGCACGTTGGGGGTTAGAATCCACATTGGAAGTAAGTTCCAAAGGTATGTTAGTAAAAAAATTATCAAAAATATTAACAATTTCTTCAGGTTTAGTAATAATCTTACCGCTAGCTTTAATTTGACAGATATTTTCTTTTGCTTTATTTTTACCAGTTTCTTTATTAATAACATTCCAAGTTTCTTTTATTTTGTTAGGGGCATTATTTTTTTTTTTACTAATACGATTGGCCTTGGCTTGTCTACAAACTTTTTTAAATATTTTAGAATAATTTTTAACATATTCTACAAAGGAAGGATTAAAATTAAATTGTTTTTGGGCATATAAGTCATAAAGCTTGTTCCTACTTATGTAGATGCCAGTAGTAGCCCACTCACTAAATTGTGATTTACTATGCACAGCAACTTTTTTTGTTTCAATGTTTTAGAATATTCTGAAGAAATACAATTAAAAAGTTTGTTGTAATGGTCGTCCGGATTTTTCCCTGTGTATACGACTGATAACAGTTTGTTATCTAAATTATTTTTAAGTTTTCTTATATTTTTTGAAGTAATTGGCCTACAGAAGGTCTTATCTTTGTTCAAGTGGCTGAACTTGCCTTTGGACTCATTGACAAAAGCTACGTATACACCCGAATGATCAGAAGGCAATTTAAAGGCACCTACTACACTTTTAAAAGCAGTGGTTATCGCCAGGACAATATATTGCAACAGCTGGAAAAAAAACTGAATCACGGAAGGCACCTACATCAGAACTACTCTTCACTTCGTCCAGCAACAGCCTAGAAACCCTTGAAGTTATGTTTCTCCACAAAGATCCTTACACATATACCACAGAGTAAGTACTAGTATTGCCTGATTAACAAGATGTATATGTATTAATTTCGAGCGCTAATAACTTTGCTTGCTACCGGTACTTTATATAAAAATGTGACAAAATTACAATTACTCTTAATAACCTGTGAAGGACTTGCAGATTTTTTTATACTTGTGACAAATTAACTTCCAATGTAAGGAGTTTTCATAAATGTGACAAACTTTGGGGCAAATGTACAATAACCCGAAGAAAAAGCGACTCTACCGGTACAAACTGAATATTTTGTAAAAGTCTCAACCTCATATTATAAACAATGGAAAACTATTCTTAGCAGTTATTACCAACAAAAGTCAATTTATGAGTGCACTCACAAAGTTTCAAATATCCTTAATGGAGCAAGAGTGAGCCGTTTTACATCTTCCCCCACAAACTGCATTATAATGTCTCGCCCAAAATAACCGCACATAAATACAAAACAATGTGAAACCACTTAAAGCGAATAAAATACACGTCGACTTCAACTCTGTAAAATGAATTTATTAATAACGAAGACAATGAACGTCTGAAACAAACGCTTCACTTTTTGTATTTTTAATTGTCCTCCGGTTGACAGCGAACGCACATTAGACGAACGAAAATAAACGCGGGATCATATTCGACATGTCTCCGACCGACCTGGCACGACGCGATGCCGGCCCGTCCCCAAAGGACATTTCGTACCATTATTAACATTTACCGCTCACATGTTCACGGATAATAAAGCCGTCATTAATTAAAAATATTACGATAATCGCCAGCCGAAGAAATAATTATTGAATTGTAATTTCACGATGTGTCGAGGACAGTATGCAGCGCGTTCTTAGATGATATCTTGGACGTAATTAAAAATCTTGTCGTGACATTCAGAGGCCCGTCCTGCCTCCGCACTCCACCAGCTCCTACTATATTGTTGGCGATTGAATCGCAATTAAAACTAACGAAACAAACTACACTTTATTAAAAGGGCTGATAGTTCAAAATGCACGGAATCACGCATGCAGAATTGAACGTGCTCCCGTCGAAATGCCAACCATTTTATTTATTCGCCTTAATTATGTATCTTGTCTTAATTTACGATTGGATCATACGATAATCGGTAACATAATTTATAACAGATACCTAGGTATTCGAGCCATTTCCATAATAAGATTTAGGATACACTTAGAGATGTCGCGGCCGCTTCGACATGTAAAGAAAATTATAATCGACATTGATTCACGTTGGCAATTAGCGAGCGTGCGGCGGGCGGCGAGCGGCGCGGGCGGCGGGACTGGTGCGGCAGCGATGCGCGCACTTTGATAGTGTCATCGCGTTTAATTTTGTTATATGTCGATGGCATGACAGCGGACGTCTCGATACGACCACTGTTCGCAGATAGCCCTTAATGAAAGTAATGGAGGTTTATTAAGAGTATATCGACAGCTCTTCTCGCAAATAAATGCTGGTATTTAATAGATGTGCCCGGAATGGCACAACGTGCGAGAGAGAACAAAGAAAGCCACATTTACTAATTGCGATTTTGCTCGTGTCGTGCGCTCTCAGGCTGGATCGTGAGCTCTGGAGATATGACGATAACACATTCATAAATAATTAGAGCGAAATTTTCTCATTTGTAAGGAGACAGCCGTGATATTTGGAGTCAGCGCCTTCTTTTCTCGGAATACCACATCCAGATAAGTACTTGTACGACACGCCGGACTCCTTATTTCACTAAACGCGAGTTATAACTGCCATTATCAACTGGAAAGTGCATGTTTTAATTAAATTCAAAGTAAGCAAGCAAAACTCTGTCCTATATTTAGCCGCTTGTAATCCGATAGAATGAAACAAATGGGACTCGTGGCACAAAGAATGAAGTTGAACCACTGTAAGGTCAAGTATCATTTCCACTTAATCTATTGAAAAGGTGAGAACAATGTAAAAAGCAAACGTGAGGCGATGTCTATGAAACATTTGTGGGTTCAGTCACGGTCGCTCGCCGTCGCGGGTTCAAATTTCCACTTCCGCCGATCCACGAACAATCGATATTGTTATCGCTGACTCTTCATTATAAACCAAACAAAAACAAATTAAGAATTATACGTAAAGCCGGTCCCAAAAAAACATAAGACAGCTTTAGGCTGTTCACGATTTAGAAACAACTTTTCACAAATTAAGGCCCCGCTACATATTTCTCTATTCAATCTTAATTTTATGTCAGCAGGACACATAATCATCAGATCTAACATAGTTACACCAGCTACAATTATAATTATAGAAGAATACATGCATATTAAAGTTTTTCCTCAGTAAATTCGTGTATAAACTTATTATCAGTTTAAAGTTTCAAACTATTCATTCACGGTCTCATAAGTCATAACCATAACCGCCCATCCTACACGCATTTTATTGACTGATACCTATATCCCAGCTATATTGTAGAAGCTTTACATTTTTCATCGCGATGTTTCGATGCGGAACCGAATACGCATATTATTGAAGAAGTCGTAAATCATCCGGAAGATAAAAGGTTTTAATTGAAAGAAAAAAATCGCAATACGAATGTTGGATCGTTTTTGCACAGTCACCGTAAGTAGATTAGAATTTCGAGCGTAGCAAATGGCTGTTTACTACATTAATTCATTTTCAATATCGTGGACGTGAATTCAGATAGTTCAATTTTACATTTGTATTTTCAATTATTAAATCTGATTTTAGAAGAGTTGATATACGGCTTATATCCCGAAGTATCTACCTAGAAACCTAGATGATATCATAAAGACAAAGAAGAAATTTCAAAATGAATTCTATGCTTCTGATTTACGTTCTCGTTTGCTAAAAATGTTATGAATAATTAACTTCAAAGTATAGTAAGCAATTTATTAAAAAACCTTGCGTTTATGAATTTTCTAATTTTTAATTCAATTTTGCAGACGTTTTGAGTTACCCATATGCAAGACTTGGAACCGGTACCAAAAGAATCAGGTTCTATACCGGTATTTAGAGACTCTTTTCATTTCGGTACCTGGGTATCGGTACTAGATAAGTACCGGTACTCCTCCAGATACACGCATCTTCTTCTTATATTTAAGAGCTGCGCTCTTGATGGAGGAGTGCTTTTCTTGTCTCTCTTTCTTCCGCTAAGTTCTTTTAACCTCCCTATATGTTTTCACGTTTAATTTATTTTTTAAATTTGAACAAAAAAAATTCTTCTGGGCTTTCCTACTGCTCCTTTTCCTTCGACTATTGTTTTAAAAAACTCATCATGACGTAGTAGATTACCGAACATTTTCCTCTTCTGTTTTCTATAATTTGTAGTATTTGTCTTTTCTCTCCCGCATTCTCTAACACCTTTTGTTTGTAACTTTTTCGGTCCAACTTATTTTTTCATTCTCCTTCAAAACCACATTTTTCATTCAAAAACACAAGAGCTTCTAATCTATCTTTAAATAAATCTTTAACGTAAATATCAATATCAAAGAAAGTTTAATACCTGCGTATACTTAAACCTGCTGGTATCTGCTTCCTCTCTCTGGTACCGGTATATAACCGATACAAATAGTACAGGTACTATGTCTGGAACTGGTACCGCACCAAGGTCAGTGGTACCGGTTCCCTTAAATATCGGTATTTTAAACCTTACCTATATGTTAAAATTGACCATTAATCAAGCCCTTTTGAAATAGTTTATCTGATCATCGATATGATATGCCGACCTAAGGATAGTCGAAACTGAAAAAAAAAGTGGTGTGCCGTCAATTGCGAAATACGAGTATACTTGTATGAGATGGTATGTATATAAGGAATACTTCATCTAATAAGTTAAATTCCTAAAGGTGTATAGCATATTTGCAGCATGAGAGCACTGTGTCCTACAAGCTTCTTATTTACTGTCCGTGTTGGCTAATTAACGATGGAGATAGTATGCGTGAGATAGATTATGCTGCTCTGCTATTTCTGTCCTCCACGTTTGAAATATGACCTGTATCAACCTAATGCCCACTGCTGGCCACGAAGCTAGGGACATTCTGGGAATCCTGGCCATTTGCAGTTCAAGACATAGAAAGTGCCAAATGTGCCAAAATTAAAATAGCTTTTGCGTCCGCAGGTAAACTTTTAATTGAAAAGTCAAAAATGTATAGAAGAAATATTAAAATTGTATCTAAATATCCAGTACGATTATGAATTAGCTTTGGCAGGAAAAAGAAGATAAGATCGGATAGATCGACACACAAAAGCCGAGCTCTTTGGAAATAATACGAAATTTCACATGTCGTGCAGGTTTCTTTTGTTTCTTCTCCAGAACTATGGAAATTAAGTGTTTATACCTTGAAAATTTTCATTCCATAAATAAGAATAACCATGCAATCAAATTTTAATCCACATTCTTTGTAAGAGTGAGCTCTTTCACTTCTTTAACCTACACTTTTCCTATATCTTTTTATCTTATGACAAGTCATGGCATAACGATTTCCTCATGACCATAAAGATAGATATTCTGTCATGGAACAGGTATCTACTACTTACTTTCGTCAACTATTACGTAGTGTTAATAAATTTGCGCCTTTTTTACAGACCTAGAATTAAGTCCGTGTCGAATTCCTCAAAAATATGACAAATGCTGTTCAAACTTCAAAGTACTGTATAGCACTTTTTGCGCTCGTCACGACAAAAATCTCGAAACAATGGCCCAAATCATGAACCGTCGCTCATCCGTCACCCGACTGTCATTTTGAGCAGAACATTTTTCGTAACTTCCGCGATCGGTAAAATGGGCGTTTTTTGTGTGACAAAAAGTAGTGAAATAAAAACACACAATCCGAGCGCATAAATTAAAATTTCCGCTTGCCGATAGTGGCAAATCAAGCAGAAATGTAGGGGACGGTTGATAGAAAGGCACGATCAATAATATTAGTTGTTACGAGAGGGAACGGATTGTATTAGCATTCTTTATGACCGAATATTTCATATTTTGATGTCGCAAAAGACATTATTTCTTGATTGGCTGGCGCGGGTTGCATAGAAAAAAGAATTATTAACAGAAACATTTCTAAAACTGATAAAAATAGAAAGAGATACGTACAATATTTTTAGATTCATCTACATATTAGATAGATAGATAAATTCTTTATTGTACATAAAAAGCCACAATTAAAATACAATAAAAAAAACAATAGTACAAAGGCGGACTTATCCCTGTCAGGGATCAGGGATCTCTTCCAGTCAACCCTACAAGCAGAGGAGATAACTACAAAAGTGGGGTGGAACATTGTACAATACTTACACGCTAAAATATTTTATATTTTAACGATTTATCTATTTTACGTAGATTTTTATGTGTTTCAGAGACCTGCCAGAAACCCAATGACAATCTCTTGGTTCGTGCACAAATAATAAAAGAAAATTTACTTACTTCAACTACTTGAAAATCAAAATTAGATTAGAACAATGCACATCATTAAAACTAACAAAAATTATATCAATATTAAAAAAAGACATAAAACGCATTTCCGTAATGATTCGATAAAAAGGTACCTCATTCCTAATAAGTCATTAACGGAAACAAATTTAAAACTACACGTCTAATATATAAATAAATAAGCAATAAAATATAGATAAGCCAGTAAATATACCTCCGCAGGGGCCGTTTGGCCCATCAATTACTTTACTACACGTCATATTCATTTGAAAGTGCTCTCACCTTGATTAGTGGAATGCTCTTTAGGGCCAGCAGACCATTAGAATAAATAAGGAAGGGTACCAAACATTTTGAAGTGTTAAGTGACTGACTGACTATCAAAAATTACAAGATAAGCTCGACAAAGCTTGCCCCGTAACTTATGAAGTGATTAAAAGAATGTTTGGTACGGCCAGAAAATTAAGTTCTAAGAATGAATACATTTTACTTGTACCTGTACAATATGCTTTCATCTAATAAAAGGTAACGATTTTTATCTGCTGATTAAGATATTTCTGCTTCTTAGATATTTCTCTTGAATTTCGTCGCATTAGGGCAATATAATTTACTAAGTCTGCAAAACATTCAAGTTATTTACGCATCAGTGAAAATAATGAAATAAAAGTTGAAAACAATAGTATACTATACCCAGTCAAACATAATCATGTGTAACTTGAATGATATATTGGTGAGTGTCCACAAAGTCAACTGTATTAAAATGGTATGTGCCTATATATTTGCCTACTAGTGGCTATAGCATAGGTCTAAATTCAACTTTGACGAGGAAAACTGAACTGAAAAATCTAAGTCTAAATGAATCTGAAAAAAACATATCTTTGCGCAAAAGGAGAAACGTGCAAATACACGATCAGTTCTCCTATCACATTTAACAATCTTGATATTATGTTAACCGCTTATCTAGTAGTGCAAGCGCACAAAAGTTAACCCTACAACATATAAACATACGTCGCGCCGTATCTGGCGGTACGCACGCCTTATTACGCCCGATAGCCGCAATCTGGTAAACAGCCGAGGTGACATCTTTATGATGTTTCAGAAACCATTACTAACGACACCTTTTTAGTTACCCGCGATAGGAGTACCAGTGCTCGACAAAATGCTGGTGTCAATGGCACCTGCTGTATTGTTCTAAGTAGGCTCGTATCTGTATGTTTAATGGGCATCTACCTTTTACATTGTAATTGATATGGTATCTAAAAGTAAGTGGGTGTAGATTTAAATTGTGTATGGTGAGATATCATTACACTTATATTATTTTTACACTGTTTGCTTACATTTGTTCTTATTACAATAAAACCTACCTTGAGTAGAGATGACCTCAAATCAGGAAGTAGTTCATACAGATTCCTTCTGATTTTTATGTTTCAGAAATCTAATAGTAAGTAACTGAGAAGGCTATATGTCACCTGCTGTATCGTTTTAAGTAGGTCCGTATCTGTAAGTGTAATGGGTATCTGCCTTTATACTTGATTATGTTATCTAAAAAGTGGGTGTAGATTCAAATTATACGGTAAGCTATATTTTTATTAATTATATTTTACTACTTTTTTTGTTTTTTTTTTATGAAAAAATTTATTTTGTGCTATACTACTAATAAATAAGTTAACAGAAAAATATCGAAATGCTTCATCAAAAATGCAAAGAGAAAAATATTCGCAACATGCTTCGTCAAAATTCTTATTCTAAGAGATCGCTCCGCATCGTTCCCGGCCCAAAGGTTCCCATAACACTTGCTGCATTTCCACGTTGAATGGCTATGGAAAGTCTTTGAGCCAGATAAGATACGGATTTTACTGCTTGCTTACAATAATGTTCCTACAAACAATTTGATGTTAAAAACTATTGATATAGGTACTCGTAATGACATGACACACGAATTTAATACCACTTTTCTCTGACCACCACAATATAGGTTATAATTCTATGACCACAATATCTTTTGCTCTTTAAAAAAAAGACAAACGTCGAGCATCTCACACTTTCAACAAGTTTATTTGCCCGGCAATTAAAAAAACGCCTCTGAGCGTTTACCCCCAATTACTTTCAAACAGCTAAACCGATTTTCATCAAACATAGCTAAGAACCACCGGAAAGGAACTTGCTTTTACGTAAATAAATCGTATCGAAATCGGTACATTCGTTCGAAAGCTGCGATGCCACAGACAGACGGACGGACATTAAAGTCAAATTTATAACACCCCGCTTTTTGTAGGGGGTTAAAATCTGTCCCAAAATGAAATTGTATAGTCATTACAAACTTTATTGCAGAATTAAATAATACTAATACTTTCAATAATGTACTAAGTACACTACATTGTTGGTAGTTATATAGATTTGATCGTGTAAAATTAGTATTATATGTGGGTGGTAGATTCCAAGAAATATTTAGTATTCCGGCCAAATCCACTGATAAGAAAGCTAGTGTCATCATACCGTTATGAATATTATAATTTAATTTACTGATTTTATCACTTAGACGCGCGACAATAAATAAAACATCTTTGACTTATTCTTATGACATTTTAAGTATCTAATAAATTTGTTTTACGAGCATGCTAATTGGAAAAATAGAAAAATTATTGCATATTTAAGTAAACTTCTTAACAATTGTGAAGCTAACATTATCGTGTCTGATTTTTTGTTCTTTTACCCTACTCTTCTTGTGGATATCGTAAAAGGCGATTAAAGGACTAAGCACAAACATCTCGTACTACAACTGCATTCTCAAAGAATGGACGTTGGGTGGCGGCAAGTTGTTCGCAATGCATTCCCAAAGACGGTGACGTTAGGCAGGCGGCCAGTCGTAAAACTATAGTCACAGAATAAGTACCAGTACTCACGTACAGAAGTCTTACTCAGAAAAGAAAAACAAAGAAATATCTACTTAATGCGGTTAGAGCTAAGGTTTAATTTAGTTCGCGTCAGAACTCCTCACCTCTTCGTTTAGATACCTAGACATCCATTGCAAGCCAATTTCATTCTTATTACTCTGGACAAACTATTCATGTAACTGAATTTTCCCCTTTGAAGTGGTCGCTGCGTGCATAGAAATAATGTAGGTTATACCTAAACGGGCAGTAACACAGGTCTGCTATAGTCAAGGTATTTAAACTGTTTTGGCTATTTCTTCTCCACTTTGCAAGGTCTGTGGCATCCTAGGGTGACAAATTGACATGCATATTATATTTGGAGAATTAAACGCGGGAAAGCGCACCCCAGGCTCCAAAGCAACACAGCTGAGAATACAAGCGAGAACGCGCGAAGAAGAAAAAGTGGTGTCAGATTTTTTGTGTTGCCTTCAAGTATCTGATATACCTAACGTATAGTTCAAATAGTACCATCTAGTGACATCAGTCATATTACAAACTCTGACTTGACTTAAGGTCCTAAGGCCCCAGGTGGGGCAGAGAGCTTCAACAGTGTTTCTCCATCGCGATCGGTCTCTGGCTACGCACTTTATTTCAGGCCAGTTCAGCCCGATTGTTTTCATCTCCGCCGCTACTGTGCGCCGCCAGGTCTGCTTGGGGCGGCCAACTTTTCGCTTGCCCTGAGGAGTCCACTCCAGGGCTTGCCTCGGGAAGTGTGGGGGCTCTCTTCTGAGTGTATGGCCTCTCCAAGTCCATTAGCGTCACATGATCTGCTTGTCAATTGGCACTTCCCGGCATGCCTCCCACAGGCATTCGTTGGAGATCTTCTCACGCCAGAAAATGCCAAGTATTTGCCGCAGGCAGCGGTTGACGAAAACTTGGATCAGCTGCGTGATCTCTTTTGGAACCTTCCATGTTTCACACCCTCACATCATTACAAATAATAATGTGCAGGATTATACACGATGTTTTTCTTAACCAAAAGCAAGTAGTGGGCGACGAAAATCACAATTGGTAGGTAAACACAGGTACTTACACAGTCAAGGGAATCGAACCCAGAGAGTCGGTTACAAGACTTACAAGTTGCCCTCTTAAACCATAGACCACTACCGCTTCAAGTAAACTAGGTCCTTATTATTGGCAAACAATGAAAATGTGATACCTACGAATTTTCTTGCCTGGATTAAATCGATTTTATATGAAATAAAAAACTTTATAATAATTAACAGTAATAGTACTTGAATTCAAATGCCTTAGGTTTTTGCAATCCTTTAATATGTCTACCCCGTAATGCTTAAAAAAGCACGGCTTGAAGAAAAGATGAAAAAAGGTGTGGTAGTACCTATTTTTATGTGTAATTAAATCAATTCTAATGATACTTATGTTTTAGATCCTAGGTTTAATAGATTTTATTATTTTAGAACATGTAACTGTGTGTAGTGAAATTAAGCGACTAGGTAAGTATTACAATAAAATAATATGTTTAGTTGACATTACCAATACTATAAACATGGCATTCTTAGAATTGTGTAGTTACTAAGTGTATTTTCACTTAGAACCAGACATATAATTACCTACGCAGTTCATTTCTAGTTTTAATAAAACAAACTGTATTTATACATAAACAAAAAGAAACTTTTCAAAACGGATAGCCTAAATGTTTATATAGGTATTAACACAAAAAAAAACATACACACGAAACGCCATACAAAAAACGCTTAGAAAATTTTAGTTTTCTAAGCGTAAATATTTAAAAATGAATGGAAACGAAATCAATACGTTTGAGCGTTTGGCGAGGAACTGCGCGTTATGAGATCATAAATCTCTGACCTTACTGGCCGCCCCCCTTTCCCCCCACACCCCTTGTAGTGCAACATCAGACATGGATCGCACCACCAGCTACTGATTCAGGTTTATTCATTACGCTGTATACAGTGTGTTTTACTACTTCACTTCTCGATATCATTTTGTAGCAACGAGGGAATGGCAGGAGTACCTACTTCAAATTGAAGTATGTACTTAGTTTAATTTGTTGCTACGTGTGTTTGTTTACCCACACATACAAAAAAATATGCTATTAAAATGGTATACAAATATACATTCATATTTAGACGAATCTATGTGTGTGAGTGTGTGCTGCAGCAAGAAAAAAACATTTAAACTGTATAATGAATCTGTATCAAAGTTCTGTACAATTTGTGTTTGATGGACGATAAATATTATATAAAATAAAACCCAGTAGTAATACACATGGTATCCAGTTATATAAATATATAGGGACAAATCACGCAGACTGAGCTAGACTCAAAGTAAGTTCGAGACTTGTGTTATGGGATACTAACTCAACGAAAGTATATTTTATAACAAATACATATTTAGATAAACATCCAAGACCCAGGTCAATCTGAAAAAGATCATTTTTCATCTTGACCTGACCGGGGAACCGAACCTGGGACCTCTAGGTGACAGCCTGGCATGATGACCACTAGGCCACAGGGGTCGTCAAGTTCGTTATAATGCGAATCAGTAGAACGATGTCAAATCAATCATGTTGTGAAAACAATACAATACCCACTATAAAATAGATCACGTTAGTCTACTTTGACGTAAATAATTAAAATTGAAAGAAACCAACCATGTAATTATCTACTAATTAAGCAATTGTAAACAAAAAATCTTCCTAATGAAAAGATTCTGAAGATTGACTTTGGCATAACCTATAACTTATTTAGGTACGTTTTTAACCCATTCGTGGACAGAGCGACTACAACCGTAAGAATCATCGATCTTTCTGTTCTGTCTGGTTTAGGATAGTCAGATGCATTAATTGGCTCCATCTATCATAAACGTATTTTAGATCTTCCCTATTTAAGGCCCAGGCAAATAAGTGTAATTTTTCAACTTATAATTGGGAGTCGCGTGAAAAAGTTCTGCTATTTGTTCATAATTAGGTTTCATACAAAAGGCCTGTTTATGCCTCACAGTGACTGAAAAGGACCACAAAATTGGAAATCAATACGCAAATGAACAATTAAGCTTCTCACTACTCAAAAAATTACATTCGTTTTCCTCCATACAAAGTGACTTCAACTGCTGAAAAACACTGTGTTTTGCAAAAGCGCGTTCCCGATTCCATAGGTGCAATGCGTTGGAGACTGCTTTCCAGCTTTTTTTTTCTCCAACGATAAGTAATATAACTAAATAAAACTATCTACAGGTAATTTTGTAAGCTTATTCTACATCAGCTTTGCCTAGGTTGTAAGATAAGAATGCAAAACAAGTTATTGAATTCTTGTTTGCATTCTAAGTAGATAATAAATGTCGATTTCATTTTCTTGAAATGTCTCAATTATCAAAGGCGTAGATAAATCACGCAAATTCACACAATTTATATGCAGTTCCAGCTGAGGTAGGTTTTATGATGTTTAAAATATACATACACGTATATATTATTATGCTTATTTCCCACAGGGCTAGACAGAGGCTATGGGCCTCCACTGACATATCTCTTTCGCTTCATCTCTCATTACTGACGTCAAACATGTTCTTTACAATATAACTAACTATCTTTATACTAACTGAAAAATATATAAAATAAACAATGTCTCATCTCATCACTTGATTTACATAATCAAACAGTCCTCGATAAAAATTCAGAATTCATATAAAATATATAAAAATATTGAGCAATAATCAAATTATGAATAACATTTAGATACAAAATATGAAATGTTTCGAGATATCCTAATAAATATTCAAAGCACAGAAAAATGATTAAATAACTAGCCCGGTTTCGAACCACTCGATCAAGATACATTTCCATAAAATCACCTCATTATTTTCCTTTAAAAGTGAACCATTATGCATATTTTTCGGAATTTTTAATTGAAATTAACATAAATCACCATTAGAGATCGATATCAAAGGAAGTGTTTGTGTTGTTTATCATTATATCGATTCTTGGCGTATTAAGTAATCGATTAAAAAATAAATCAATGGACTACACTCAAAGGCTAAAAATAAGGCATTAGGATTGTATCGTGGGTTCAATAGACACAAACGGACAGACATGCTTAAAACCCAATAACCGCAGACTAATATAATAAAATATCTATGAAAATGAGTCCTACCGTTTGCACTACTGGGAGTCGAACCCAGGACCTCTAGCCTAAAGCTTTTAGCAGTTGGACGAGCGAAGTCAATACGTCACGAAGGCCGGCAATGAAGGTTGCAGCACGTGAGTTTGCTATGAAAGTTGGTCGGGCAGATATGAGCGGGGAGAAGGTTATATTTTATCGGAAGTAATGGCGTCTAACATACGGCCAATTTCATAATGCCTCGCCCGCCCGCTGCGAATGTGCCTCACTTATCAATTTGATATCTCGATCTGGAAAAATAATGCGCCGATGAATCGCTGAGCGCCCGTTGCGGGTCCCCGCTCCGGACTGGTGTGGTGAATCATTCAATAATCTTGGCCAATTCATTCATAATGCTTTATAAATCGAATCCAAAATAAATATTTTGGGATAAGAAAATACATTGAGGCTATTTTTGGTAGAGATCTTTTTTCTTAATATTCATAATTATTTATCAAGAGGTGCTGGCTGACGTGAGTAACTCTCACATCAGCCAGTATAACATCTTATAGTTTGTTACGAGTAATATGTAAATAAATATAAGTCATAGGTATAGTAACACAGATAAAACATTGGGAGATTCTCCGTGGGGCTTGAATTCAGGAAGACAGGTATCTTATAATCGAGTTTTATTGACATATTCCATGGCCATGGGCTTAGGCATCGACTTTTTATTGAAAAACACCTATTTTATGACAGTACTAGCTGTCGTCCACGGCATTGTCTGCGTGGTCAAAGGTTATTCGACAATTCCAACCTCACATTATTCGGGGATAAAAAGTGTCCTTTAATCTAGGTAATAAGCTTCTTGCAAAATTTTAATCCAATCAGTTCGGCAGTTTTGACGTGAAAGCCAAACAACATACATTTCAGTAAGTATATATAAAAAATCACATTAATTATATTAGTAAGATATCTATTGTTATTTTATGTTGCTGTCAGTTTATCACAATAAACGTTAACCAATAAATTGCCTTAACACGTTAGTTAAATTGAAATATTTACTTTACTGGAACGCTCAATTAAATCATAACCCCCAAACAAATGCGAGGCGTTTAAACTAATCCTTCATAGACGTGTATAATATACACAAACTGTAGAATATACGACTCACTCTGTCAAATAAGTCATCAGTGCGTCAGTTAACTCAATTACATCGAGATCAACACACAGCTACCGTGCATGATTAACGGCCAGCTCTCACAAAGGGAATTAACCCCAAACACAATACAAATAACATCCAAACTTGCACAGCCACTCCTATCTTCGTAATCCTCCTCCATAAATCATTTAATAACACATGTACAGCCACACACTGAGCTATTCCTTCCGTTGTTGAAGTTATGATATAAGCTCCAACTTCAAAAATGCTTTAAAACATCAATTTCAGGGTCGAATTTTGTACGCATTCGATTCTCTTTTAGGCTTTTTTAAAAATAATGTTCAAAGGACTTGAATTTAGGAAAGTTACATATTACAAAATGTGGTAGTAGTAATAGGGACCTTTTGCTTTTGAATTTCAGCTTATTTTAGGTGACAGGTTCTATCCTAATGGCTTATCCGGAGGTTGAAGCGGATGTCACGAGCCGCTGTCAACCCTTGACATGTGGGATAAGTTTGACGGATCATGCATGAAAATGATTTAGAGCACATGTTAAATGATGTCAAACCATGACGCGCCAGATTAACATACTAGCCGCTAATCTTCTTTTCGGTTGCATTAATCAAATTATGATAATATGTAAAATTTTATAGCGTTAACGTTAAAAATATGAAGAGAAATATCAGGTTTCTGTATTATTAACAAATAGTGATGCTATGTTGCTATTAAAATCAAATCTCTATCGTAACATAATCCGAGAGGATTTCGTAACTTTATACATCGCTGACGCGTTAATAGGGCTTGTTGGACGTCGTCAAAACCGTTGAACTTTCAATCAGCGCTGAATAAATATTAGCATTTTAAAATATCAACTCTATTAAGCGAGGGCCGGAAAGTGGTCGTTAAATTTGGATAGCAGTGGGTCATAAAAATAAAATATTAATAATTAGCAGCAGGAGGTTAACAGTCCATTAGGAGCGTGTCCGTTTACACCACGTATGGGACGCCCGGGCGACGGGGCGACGCGGTCGCGACGCGCTTGACACGTTGATGGTATCCCAGTCTGCCACTCGTCATATTTTTATGTAAATGAAGCAGTCTGACACAAATTAATGATCATCTAATTCTTATCTATTCAAAAATTGTGTGGTTTAGTTTTTTAAGTTCTTTTTTTCTTGTGTCGATGTGTGTCTATAATACATTTGTCAAGGTATTTAAATAATGGTAAACAATCTTGTTATGTCTTTTTTTTTAATATACTCTTTAAAAAATTATACATTTGCAAATTAAAGTTTAATTTATTTATAAATCATAAATTACATACTTTATTTGTAATGTGTGCAGAAATTAAATATTTCAATAAAAAGACATGGCAAGATTGTTTACATTTATTTAAATACCTATCCAAATGGACTATAAGTCTTTATAATTTTAGTCTATATATTTTAGAGGATTACTGATATTTTATGAAAAATAAAGCGATGTGCTAGATATATTCAGTCAGATCAACTCAGTTCACTGGTAGAGCATTTAACTTTATCCCAAAAATCTGCAATGCCTTAAGGCGGTCCTTTTTGTATTTTTTTCATATATAAAATGAAAGGACTCGTTATGAGGATCTCATATGATAATGTATTTTTGTTATTATTATTAAAAAATAGTTTTGATTTTATTCATGAAAGAAGACGAAAACTGTTATGTAAGTACATATATCATATTGCTTTTTTGTGCCGCATAATTTTCTCTGTTTATCCCTATGGTTGAGTGGGAGAAAATGGTCTTAGCATTAAGTCCGCCTTTATTGAAAGTATATTTGTACTTTGGAACAATGAAGTTCGATAAAATCAATAAATAAATAAAAAATTGATTTTATTTGTTATTCTTGCCAGTACTACCGATTTTCTATTACTATATATATAACGTCTTATACGTGATAGCACTATATTATGAAATATTTTTATAATAAATTATTTCGTAGGCTCTCTGACGATAGATGAAGGTAAACGAGGTAGATAAAGACATCTACCCCTAGAATAAGGACCGTTTAAATTGATATGAAGATGCTAGGCACAAATGTCTGTAATGCCAGAATGGACCAATAATGAACTGACCCCAATAAAGCACACGAGGCAGAAAATGAATTGTTTTCAGATAACTGTTTGGAAATATAAGTATAGTCAAAAGATGGTACTTGTTGCGTAATTTATAAAATTAAGTATCTATTCGTACAGTAAATACAAGATGCTTTTTAGCGTTCTGTACCCAAAGGGTAAAAAGAGTCAATACTACCGATTTTCAATCAGTACCCTATTACTAAAGCTGGGTCCTCTGTTTTCTAACATACCATTGTAAGAAAACATGAAATTTCATTCATTTGAATGTACAAAACGCCCATAATAAATGAAATTTCATGTTTTCTTACAATAGTATGTTAGAAAAAGGTGGCAGCGGACCCGGCTTAAGACTCCGCTGTACATCTGTCCGTCTATCTGTCTGTCATCAGGCTCTATCTCATGAACCGTGATATCTAGACAGTTGAAATTTTCACAGATGATGTATTTCCGTTGCCGCTATAACAACAAATAAAACACAAAAAATAGAATAAAACAAATATTTCAGTGTAACAAACTTATGCACTACTTCATTCTCCACATCACCCGTTTGGTTGACTGGTAGATAAGGCTTTAGGCTTTAAATCCGCCAATGCACTTGTATTTGTATATAAAGTTAAATAAATAAACAAACGCGATTTTTTATTAGAATGGTATGGAACCATTCATGCGCGAGTCCGACTCGCACTTGGCCGGTTATTCTACCCTTTGAGGTAGAAATCGTGATTTTCCTCACATGATTGATACAATCTACTAAGTATTTGTAGCTATTATCGTCCATCATCCCCCGTAACCAAAACAAACTTTCGTGTGTTATCGTTAGATAAGTATGTAAGATACTTTTTTCTGACATCTTTACAGTTATGTTTTTCAATGAAGAAAAACAAGGAAAATATTTTCGATTACCCAGTTAAGTCATATTGCACGACGTTTTTAACATTAACACTTTGGTATACGGAGAGAGCGAGCATGAAACGGATCGAAAAAAATAACGTAACGCTTCACTGCATTATTGTTTAAAAATATAACAAAAAGAATCTCGTAATCAACGAGGTGATCTACTTCCCAAAGTCGCAATATTAAATTCTATAAAAAGCAGATCGTTAATAATTAAAACACCGGTGCTTTCATCGGCGACAGGTGCGGCAGTGGCGGCGACCAGCGGCGACCAGCGGCGGAGCGGCGGCGGTGCGGCGCGCCGCGGCCAACAAGACCACGAGTCGCCGCTCGCCGCCGACGGGAAAAAACTCGTCACGTCGAATGTAAAAACAAATTATCGAAGAAATAAAGATCTATCGAGGAAGCGGTCACAGTTGACTGTGTTCACAGATTATCTATGAGTTGATTTCTTTCATTAAAAACTTACCTGACTGGCGGAAGCGACCGGTCCTTGACTATTTGATTTTTCCAATAATTATTCCCATAAAAACAACGGAAATGGAACGGTGCAATCGATTCCGGAGCGCCCGCGATGACTTACAGGTGATTACAGAAATAATATGGCAAGCCGAATCGCACACTTTGTTTGCGTATTGTATACGTGACCTTCGACTGACGCGAAAAATAAAAACTAATACTTACAGCAACGTTATTGTTTTAGTCTTGTCATTATTATCGGCTATGAGGAAGTTAATTCTCTGTTTCAAGGTGAACACGAGTTAATTTCTGCTGTTTTTATTGATTTTAAATTAGTCAAGGTAAGCAGTTTGAGGCATTGAATTTTCCTAAGCCGCGGTTTCAATAAATTGGAAATAAGTGGACCCAGTTCGCAGTAAAAGCGTCATACTTTGTACACAAATTGCATTAGACACGCCACGTATGAAGAGTGCCCTGTGACATTAAACATTAATGTGAGACGAAAAGATGGGGCCACTCTGCAAAATTTATTTCACATCTCCACTCTACCAATGACAAGAAAACTGTTACGGTTTGCAGCGGTCTGAGTGTAACATTAAAAATTCAGCGCGTCTTACCCACTTGTGTGAGGGATTGCCGCATATTCGCCTTTGGACAGCATTTATATTTTCTTTGGATCGGGTGATGCTCAGCGCGCTATCAAAAGGTTCTCAGAATTTGAGATTCACACGTGTCTGTCGTGTAAAGTGATGGACGAATACTTAAGTATTTTATCAAAGAAGATACATATCTAATACGAAATGATGCATGTACTGTATACTTTAAATAGTGCAAGTACATTGTACCTACAGCCAAAATGTCTATTTTAAGTATTCAGAGTCACAAATGGTTATAATAAAGTTTAAGAAAATAATCTTTGTATTCTATTTCGTTTACCTGAACTAATAAATCGCTACTGCTGTATCTTTTGAAATCATACGTTTTGACGTTGATAACAATAATGTAGGTACGTAGAACTCTGGATACTTGACTGTACCACTGTACGAGAGAAAGTTTTAAATCTACTTGTGAGTTGTTATGTGTCATTGAAAAAAGATGGCCAAGAAATAAAATGCTAATATGGGATAATAAGTAGTCAACTATCTAAAATAGGGTAGCCTGGAGTAAGCCTCCTTTCCCTTCTAAAAAGATCACCCCACTCAAGCCCAGCAATGAAAATCTTAGAATATAAAATAGACCTAGAAACGAGAAAAAGGAAACGACGCGTGGTAATGGTAATTATCAAGAACGGCCCTAAAGACCTGAGCTGAGTCAAAAATCAAGAATAATTTATTTGTAGTTTTTTTCTTTCAAATAATAATATTCATATAACACTCATTTCTAATAGTCACCAAATACTATTACAAAACATGTCAAATTAATACCAAACAAAAAACTTATAAAACAAGTAGGAATAAATAATTTATTTGTATTATACAATAGATATCAATGATATGGTTTGGAAATGTTAGCCTATACCTACATCGTATAAACCTGCATGCAAACAATATGTTCATAATTTATTACCTTTGTTTCAATAAAATAATAGCATCGAACTTGATATTTCCGTTGATGTTGTGTTTAAATTATATTCATTAAGTAGATATGTACAATCGCATGCAGAGAGGTATCTATATTTTGAATATATGGATTTCAAGGTAAATTATTTTTTTATGAACCAAGAGAGAACATGATTGATGCTCCTGTAGGTCAGTTTAACTTTTTGATCGTCCGACTGTTTTGATTTTATTGTAGCCAACACTTTTTAATATTAAAGTTGTTTTAACAATCGCAAAATAGAAATAAAGTTTTACCCAGTTTTAATTCTCCCAATATATTTTACAACCAGCCAGAGCAAGTTTAGTCTATGATATTCAATGGACTTCGTAAAAATAATTAAATAAGCACAAAAAACTGTCTCTATTATTTTTAATAAAAAAGGCGCATTGCTAAATGAATTAAACAATATCATACCTACAAAAGATAAAACACGTTGCATTGCATAAATAACACATAAGTTTTCATATT
Source organism: Acrobasis suavella (assembly GCA_943193695.1). Classification (NCBI taxonomy): domain Eukaryota; kingdom Metazoa; phylum Arthropoda; class Insecta; order Lepidoptera; family Pyralidae; genus Acrobasis; species Acrobasis suavella. The sequence goes on from OW971929.1 coordinate 16,032,364, forward strand.
TGTATACTAATTTTTTAGTTATTTTAATTAGTTATTTTAACTTTGGATAACGTCTTTGATGTCTCTAGCGATATGACAAGGATATAAATTGTAAGTAAGATAAGAGTGTTAAGCACGTTTTTATTATATCGTCTATTAATATTTGTCCTAACTTTAATATTTTTATCTTCAAAATTTATGAAATCACAATCTTGGCAAAATAAGATGTTTTAAAAAAAAAATTACCACAAAAGATCATGTTCCTAAGCACTACTGATTATTTAACAATCAAATTATATATAATACTAGCTGACCCGGCAAACGTTGTTTTGCCAAAATTGAGGATTGTATGTATTTTTGTATGTTGTATCATAAAAAAATAGAAATTAAAAATTTTGTCTAAAAAATAAAAAAATAAATTTAGGGGTGGACTACCCCTAACATTTAAGGGGATGAAAAATAGATGTTGGCCGATTCTCATAGATACCGGATAAGCACTAAAAATTTCATCAAAATCGGTCAAGCCGTTTCGGAGGAGTATGGCAACGAAAACTGTGACAGGAGAATTTTATATATTAGACAGATACACGTTTTTAACCTAATATAACCTAGTGTATTATTTATAAGTGATTATCAATTTTGAATCCTTTTATATATACAATCAATCTTGTATATGTCTATTTGACAATATGGATCGAAAGAACCTGGAGCAAAGTTCTGGTGTTTTAGATGAAAAAGTAGGTTCCTTATAGTCATAAAGTTCATGTCTTATGAGATTAATGTCATTAGCTTGCGGCCAAACTGCGCATACATGTGGGGTGCACCAGTGGATGCATTACACGTTACCTTGATAATTTTAATCCACTTAAATTAGACAAAACAAACATGAGATATGTATGAAATACCAAACCGTGACGTATTAGTTTATTGGAGTCAGTTAGTGATCTGAATATCAGGTGTTCTGCATTAATAATTCTAAAATCAGATTAAAAATGGATATGATTAATGATAACTGACATTATTTTGTGAAAGCATCAGATAAAATATAGTTGATGAGTGTACAATGATGAGCAAGGTATCGGAATCCACCACAATGTCCGGTGAGGCGTCACGATCCACTGCACACTGGCAGCATGGCACTTCTCATCGAAACAATACCGTACCGCACCGACAATAAACAAAATAACGAGGTTATCCGATTTCTTATTTAAAAAGACATTTCTTATAAATTAATTGCCTTTGTTTTTATCACAGCATGGGCTTCGGTACTTACTGTTGCTGGAAATGAGACCCCATTTCCGCAATTAGCTATGCTCTTGACTAGAATTTATAAGTGAAAATTCATTGAGATTAAAAAGATTGGTTATTCAAGAGGAAATTCGTTTGAAGTTGCTTACTTAGGAGTACAAGCTGTAAAATAATATACCTACTGGCCCGATTTATTATATATTTATTATTATTTTTTACAGTTCAACATAAGTAGCTATTTAGTAAGCTCCATAATTTAATAGATACAAATGCATGCCATCAATTCTACCAAATGTTTAGGACAAAAAACACAAACCTACTTACGTTTAGTCAACCTTCCTAAACAAAATGACTTGTTTAATTTCAACCACAATTGGCTTCGAAACCCCCCTCATATTAAACATCTAACTTTAATTCATCACTCATTCCGTTGTAAACCCATCGTTATGGTGATAAAATTAAGGTTGAAATCGTTTTTAGTGAGTGGATGGAGCCATGAGGTCTGCGCACGCGCCGATGTTGATACTGACAGATCGAAGAGGCAGCACATGGCGATTTGACTGCTTCCGTTTCATAAAGTTTAATGACGTGGTTGACCCAGCCCTGTTTGGTTTAGACGACTTTACAACTGAACCATTCATAGTTCTGCTAAACTGTTAATTACTCGTCGTCACTGGGAACTAACTTAGAGTAGATGTTGTTTTTTTCTGATAGTTATGTTATGTTTTATGCTGAAACCCGCGTAAACTGCCTGAAGTTGTACTAAATCAATTCAATCTTTCAAAATTCATTTAATAAAGTTGCTAAGTGTTACTTAAAAATGCATAAAAGCACTTAGTTCTGCTTTCGTACCATCGCATACCTAGTAGATAGAGTCAATCTAATCACTTAGGTATCTACAGATACTTGGGCATGATAGATGACGAAGAATTGCGATATATTTTTATCTTAAGATTAAATATCGCGCCCCACATAAATATCGTATCTTAACCTTTAAGAGTTAAGAGACTAAAACATCTCTCTGGGATCATAAGTTTAACATATAGGTATCTGGCATAGCGTCTTAGCCGTCGGTGACACCCTTACGGTTATTTAATTGATACCTACCTACTGAAAAAAAAGAAAATATGGATTTAAATAGCATTACAATGCTCAGAAAAATATCTTAACTAATATTTTGTGTTATAGTGAGATTTAAACTTACGACCATGCTATATGGCATAGCTTCTGTGACTTCAAATCATCATCACCTTAATGAATTTTCACATCACATATTTTATCAACTACTCAGACTCCCGCATTGAAGCATGCGTAATTCATGGTTCAGACTTAAAAAGCGTAAGTTCAAATCTTAATCGTAGCGCAATTTTTTTGACATATTTGTTTATTTACCAATTTATGTATGCACGGAGAATGTATACAGAGGATATCTACATTGAATAAAAGTTGCTCAAAGGCACTACTTATCCCAAAGAGATCTTTTTCAGTAGTATTATTAATTTAAATAATAATAGACTCGTTATCTTTAGACACATTATACATAGAGATTGAGACTGAGACATATTTTAATAATAAATAAGTATTTATGTAGCATAAAACACATCAGCAGCAACTTGCACTGAGTTATTACAGGACAAAGAAAGAAAAGTAGACAAAACGACTACGAATCCAACTGAATTTCAATTGAAAAGTCATGCAATCGCGTACCACGCCGTCTTTTGTTTATTTTCAACTACTTTTTGTGGTACTTCGAACAAACAACGAAATGAAAAGGAAATTGATTTACATAATTTTTAGGTCAGTTGTATAATACTTACTGAAACAAAGTCGTATAAAAACAATGCCATCTAATAGGGCAACTTAGGTACAAGTCTTCATTTCTTACGTGGTAGACGGAACCGAGGGTCGCAGGGCCCAGAGGTCCTCCTTATCAACTTGGTAAACTAATAGATGGAAAACAGCATTACAAAAAGTGACAGGTTGCTTGCAAGCCTATGTCCCGTTAAGAAAACACACAAGGTTTTTACCATTTCCTACAACTAGCGCGGAAGAAGTAGCAGCTGGTTTTTTTTTCTTCTTTGCATCACTAGCTTTGGAGTAATCATCAAATAGATACTTATCTATTCCAAGAAGTTATGATCGTAGAGTATGTATAATTTAACGAGCCGTGCCCCACATTACGTTCCCTTAATTAACAGAAAATCCTGCTTGCCTTACTTCACAAATATCGGAGACTTAATCAGAGGATCACATCTCTTAATATACCGCCGACGAGTGAGATCTGACACGGAATTCCCTAAAAATAATATTTAAAATGGTAATGGGCCCTCGCGTTCATAAATTGCCCCGCCATATGTCCCCGTGCAACGCACCTACTGTGTACATAAATATGTCAAGTATTGAGACGACTGCTGCTGTATTATTTCACGAACGAGGGATCTTGATACTTGGTGAATGAATGCCGCATTTATTAACACCTCTTAAATTAATAACTCATTGATTGAGGACACGAAGCTATAAATAAATACGGATACTTTTTTAAAATGTTGGTGGGAAAACTTTGTGAATACTGCCAGATGTACACAATAGTAAAGATGTACGAGTATAATGGAACTGGATTTGTGCAAGACATATAGTATAAATGCACTATTTGGTTAAATATTACAGTGTAATAAAGTAGACTCTTGTGGTTTAGTTCCGTGTGTATTTGTGTATAAGCCTAATATGCTGATTTGGCCGTTGATTATGTATAATTCAATTTGCCTAAAATTCGAGAATGTTATAAAATTAGAATATTAAAAAGCAGTTTCAAAAAAATGTTACAGGTATTAGTACTGTAACCTAGTTTAGTATATAGAAGATCAAATTTCTTTTTTAGGTATTCTATTCTACTTTCTTAATAAAAGATCAAAACGTGTAGATTGTTGTATCACTACTTGCAGTGAGGTGCAGCACGAGTCAAATAGGACTTTTGACACCTATTAATTTGCGTTTCTGGAGATTTGTTTATATTCTACAAAAATAGGTCCATTCTAAACAATATTGCTTCAACTATACCTCTGGGATTTCAAGAAAGTTAAAGCTAATTGCTTGTAAGCTTTTGACTGTATGAGGAACGCTATGTATGTAAAAAATAATTACTGGATAAGTTGGGTATTTTACTTAATTTAATAAACATTTCAGGGAAAACATATTCAAACTTATTAATTCATTGTAATAATTTGTGTATGTGTGTACGTTAATTGGTTTGTGTAAATGTTTGATTCAATTCAGTCTTTTTACGGGAACACTAGTACAAAAAATTTTAAACACTGCTAACTTTCTCACGTAGGAGGTTCATCTCCTGTGTAAGGGTAGATACTTTATGCTTCAACCCTGGGTGTTTACTTAAGTTTTTACTAAAGTTAAGGCATTTATTTACGTACTAATTAACTTAATTTGCATAGTAACAAACTTTAAACGTAATAAAGTTCGTCGACCCGAGGTCGTGTGCGATGAATCGACGCGCGCGCACCGGCAGATGCGAGGGCACCTATAACCTTAATGATTTATTTAGGATTTCTCCCATGAATTATTAGCCATTTTCACCCTTCGCAATACAAAAACTCAAAGCTTTACACATGTGTAGAAATATGACAAGTCAAAAATAGAACTTACCGATATTGAGTCTCCCTGAAACCGCAACAATAAATATGCCACTTTATGATTCGAAACTAAGCTACTCTTCTCTTATGCAAATATTGATTTATGTAGGTATGTGTAATTTTGTAAAAAGTTAAAAACACATCTTTACAATATCTATGACATCCTTTAACGTGACCATTGACCATTGTTTATTTGCAACTTTGGAGAAGAAATCGGCGATAAGCGAGCCCCCTGGACTCCATAACAAAACAGCTAAAGAAGCAACCTCGAAATTTAGCGTTCCCGATGAAACGAAAATGAGATAAAAGCTACTTAAAACTATGCATATTTTTTTAATAATTTTCCTTCTTGCAACTATGTTACAGGTCATCCCTCCCGTGAGTTGTAATTAGTTGTAGCTAGTGACGGGCCTACTAGTAACACTCAAGCGCCTACGACACGGTCCAAAAATACAGTCGGTATTCTATGATGGTAATTAACATACTGGCATAGTATTCTGCGATTGCTCGCCTATCACTTGATGAGACTGATGGACTCATGATGAAATATCACTTTGGGATGAATGAATAACCAATTAGGGTTTAAAACTTTAAACTGTACACATGTTAAAACACATATGAAATAAATATCATCGACACCTTAGTATAGTGGGTACCTACTCCTTTTTTTTGTTTAAATTTTAACCGATTTCTAAAATGAGCAGGTCATTAATTCGACCCGTATGTTTTTTAGTATGTATGTTACGTGATATCTTCACTTATGAACCAATTTTCATGATATTTTTTTATGTGAAGGCCTTTAGTATTCCATTTAACTAAGTGAAGATATGATGGAGAACTTTGAAGAAATGCTGGAAAACACTCGAAAGAAAAAAAGGCTCTGCTTTTTTTTGTTAAAAATTTATTTATTAGAGTTATGAAGTCGAAGAATGATAAATAATTAAACCGGACAAAAGATAAATCATTACTTCGTTTGTATCATAAGTTCATAAAATTAATATAACCTTTGAAAAGGACTGGGCAATTGGACATGCCATGCATTAAAATCAATATTGGTCCAGAAATAATCTTAAAATCCCGTATTGTAACGGCCCGAAAAGTATGTCCAAAGAAAACAATAAATCGTAATGACGGTGCGCCCCTGGGCACCCTCGGAAGCTCGCTATTTTCGACTATAAATAAATGTGTAGATGGATTGATAAATATAAATATTGGGGGCGAAACGAAGAAAAACAATGTTTATGAAACTGGTGTCGTTCGCATCATAACTGTGAGTTACGACTTCCGACGCCTGCCAGCATATGGGCCTCTGTGGACCTATGCGGAATTTTTTCGACCATCTTTGCCCATTTAACTTATCTATCTAAGATAAAAATAGATAGCTGCGACAAATGCGTTTGTCATGTTTTATTACTATTTGATGAAATACAAAACACAAACGAATATTAACATAACTTAGAAACTTTTGTCTGTATGTGTGCGGTTATCTATCGGAGACCTGCAATCTACAAAAAGTATCGAGGTATATTATATTTTAATAATTAGGTATGTGGCATGTTTTAACTGTAACAAACATCTCGAAAATGACATTTTATGATGTAATGTTTTCTCATGAAAGATTATCGTTAAAATATGAAAATGGTAAGAAAACGATTTACGTACATAACTGGTTTATAGGCATTTCGTTAAACAGCAATATAAAATGTACTTAGAGTCTCCATCCTAATTGCAAAATCGTTTCAATAAATGCAGTGCCTTCACTAATCAAATTTATAGCTTCGTTAAATACTGGACGTCTAAAGACGTCGTGGACGGTGAAATCAAACGTAATCTGTCAAAGAGGTACCAACTTAAATAAATTATCCCGCCATAATAAGATTAACAGAGTAAAGCACGCGTGGAGCCGCGCGGCGTTTGACAGGACGTTAGTCACGGGCTATACTTAGCCGATTGCATTGTCTTCTGAAATATCTATTAGCGATTATTGACAAGGCATCGGCACGCGAATTCTACCGCGGTGATAGGTGCCGGTGCGACGAACTCCTATTAATATATTTTATGTGCGATGCACGCGCGGGGTGACGCTCCAACCCACATCTGCGGGTTGAGTGTAGGTTTACGATACTACTTTGTATATTGAACCATTTTTATGAAATTGTAAAAAAGTAAAAAGACAATAAAAGTTGAACGGCAGTAATTTACAAACAAAACTTCTACGCGCATTGTTCGAGTAATCGGTATTTTTGGGACATAACAAGTTAGTTGTAGGAGTGATAAAAATATATTAAGTGCAGAGAACTTAAGCTGCAAATCGATTAACATATAAGTATATTCCTATTAAGAAACCTCGCACCTACTGGTATAGAGTACCTAAAAAAGTCCTCAATTAAAAAAGATATTAAAAATAGGTCTTAAGTAATGAACTTGTAAAATTCAAAATATAAGCTCATAGCACCATGTTGATTTCTTAGAATTCTATCACAAAAATAAATTTGACAAACGACAAACGTCGCTTTAATTTATTTCCTAATCCAGATTTGAAGTCAAACTAAATGTAAAATGTCAAATTCCTAGATGATTAAAGATAGACGACTACTGATGGTATTAATTTAACTGTGAATGACAATAAACATTGAATGTAGAACAAAACGTTACATAATTTAAAACAACAAACATTTATCATAAGTATATATTATGCAGAGGAGCGGCAAAACAAACTTTCAACTCGTTTCAATACTTTTTACAAAATTCTCATAAAAATTGCAAATTCAAATGTATAAAAGTCAATAATTCATTATAAAGAATTTGCTTATATTGCTACTAGCGACTCTTTTTGTCGTCACCAACTAAAATCTGAATCAAACCTACTTTTTTTTTGTTTAAGTAGGCATGAAAGGCTCTTCTTGTTTCCTGTTTCTTCCTCAATGTGAAGCAAAAAAGATGGTATTTTTGTTTTAACTCGCTTGTTGCTTTTACGTCCGACAAAAATAGGGGTGTTAAGATGGTATAAGTTTGGCAATGTGTGATGTCTGTCTGTATGTCTGTCGGTGGCATCGTAGCCCTAAAACAGATTAATCGGTTTAGATGCCTTTTTTACGTGAAATAAAGTTCCTTACGGTGGTTCTTAGCTATGCTTGATGGAAATCGGTTCAGCAGTTCAAAAGTTATGGGGATTGATCGCTTAAAAGTCATAGTTTTTTAAAATTTGCCTGGCAAATAAAGTTGTCTCCTTAAATAAACACAAGTTCAGTCTTGATTAAAAAAACATAGCTTAATCCTACACTAATTAAAAAAATAAAATTCATAAAATACAAAGATATCAATTTTTTAACATCGCGTGAATATAAATAATTAATCGCAGGAGATTACTGGCGCTATGAATTTAACCAAGTATTAACAAAATGTATTAATTTGCCACTACAAACATGTAGATATCGCATATATTATGCAGCAGATAGGCAAAATAAACTGTCAACTCGATTCAATTGATGAATTTCGCATCAAAATTGCAAATTGCAAGTTCAAATTGATGCAATCGACAATTGATTACAATATGCACACAAAGCAGTATCGCGTCCGCAAACACGAGCGAGCAGTCAGCATCGATTCATATCCGACGAGTGCTTTTCATTTTGTATGTTAAATTAAATTTCCATCAAACAAGATTGAATTTTTCGCAATCAACGCGGGACGGAGCCGTCGAACGTGGGTAATTGTGTGTTATTTTGTGATTAAGTTTGTTCGAAATCATTTAATTGAGTTTTTATATGTTTTTAACACAAAGAATCATATTAGTATTTTATGCAACAGTAAAACAGAAGGTTCATAAAATGCGAGTGGCGCAAGTTACAATGCGAGCCTTGGCGAGCATCGTAAGGAGACGCTATCGAGCATTTTTGACATACTTATACAACGTTGCATACAATACTTTTTCTACGACTACATTTACTTAAATAAAACCAAAAATAAACAAAGAAAAGTACGAAATACTACCATATGTTTGGTAGATACTAGGTATCTATGGAAGACAATTTTTTTTTTATTTACGTTTTCCTAGTGACTAAAAGTGCCATTTTTGAAACATGGAGTCACTTAAACGAATGTTTTTCATACAAAAAACCGTTAGTTCAGTGACTCCACGGAAAAATGGCACCATATGTTAAAATAACGATTTTATTATGTTGGCAGTATGGTCGATCTAAAGAAAAAAAGTTGTAGGTCTATGGCTAGGAGTATCGTTTTGGCGAAATAACGACACATGTGCTATTATATGAGGAATAGACCATAGACTTTTCTGAAATCATATAATCTATGTTCTTATATTAGTGTTCGGGACCATTTAAAAGACAGGTAACAGTACAGGAGTAGAGAAAATTAATTATGAATGGGTTTCTGTTTTTTTAATTTTCGTGGACAAAATCCATGCAAATATCTATATGTAAATTGGATTTGGGTATCGGGACCCCACTTATAACAGATCATCGATTTAAAAAGTTTTCTTAAATATTTATAGACCTAACAAATATAATATTCTTTGCTGCACTAAAATAGGAATTATCAGACTCCTATACTAAACTTAGAAATTAGTTCGTCTTCTGCAGCGGCTGTATTTGCAGTTAATATATTTAGGCTTTCTAAGAACTGAAGAGTCACCCTTAGGTCTAATCTGGGCCAACGTCTGCTAAGACTCATCAACTCATCATTGTGTAAGGTCATCTCAGATCATTATTGTTTAATTAACCAAACCCTGATCATACCTTGGTCTAATATAATTATGATTACAACACAACGAATACCTGACATCGAATTAATTGATTGTAAAATATGTTTTAACAAACAGCAAACCGCGCGGTGCTGCGGTCGCCGCCGCAGCGGCAGCGAGCTAGCATCGGCTTAGCTAATTTACAATTTAATTATCAGCCGGATGATGCATCGTTAGCGCACCAAACCGAGTTTATGCGACTAATCAATTGTTTGACGCGGCCACTGCAATCACAAAGCGCGCCGGGACAAGCGCCCAAAGTATGTTACTTTTGGTACAGTTAAACCTACAAGCACATATAATTTATTATTTATTAAACTTCATACTGTTTGTGTATATATACTAGTGTACTGGCGGACTTAAAGCCTGGCCTTATCTACCAGTCAACCAAACGGGTGATGTATCATAATTTTCACTGTGTTTAGTATGGTCTTACAAAATATACTGAAACAGATTACGGTATTTATCTTTTTATACGTGTTAAATCATCTTATTGGAGTGAGATTTTTCAGATGATCTAACGGCATGTAAAGTAGCGTGACTGTCTCTAGTGACAACAGTCATTATTATTTCCTCACGAGGTTTCCTTCACCAAAAAATTATAACCAGGAGTGTGGCTGATGTAAATGATAATCTAAAAACCTGAATTTAAAATTGTATGTCAAAACCTCCCACTTATTAGCAGTCGTGATGATGCATCGTTAGCACGCGCCAAACCGAGTTTATGTGACTAATCAATTGTTTGACGCGGCCACTGCAATCACGAACCGCGCCGCTGCTGCCTCCCTGCGCGACAAGCTCCCAACAAAGTTGGCTAATGAATCATAAACTAAAAGCAATACATGCATATACTCGTAGGTGCATTGATTCAAATCATTTTTCATCTCATCTACTCAAAACACGATGTTTTCATCCCAAAACATTTGGAGCTAAAGTTACTGGTTATTCTCTCGGGACTAAAACGTGAAAAAGAAGATCTCTAGGGATAAAAACCGATTTGAAAACAGAACACGAGTTTAAACTATGTAGAATCAAAAATAATGTGGGCAGTCGAGCAAAAAAAAGTTGCGTCGCGTAACAGCTAGAGATGGGCAGTGGATAATACTCAATCTACCCATTTGAGTATTTACTCACTAGATTTAATAAATAGAGTAAATAGAGCGTGCTTAAGTATTGACATCGCATTTGATGTCTTTTTACTAATTTTTACGTAAAATTACGTCTATGCACACCTCCCACCAAAAAATTATAATTAGTCAAAGAAGTCTACTTTTAGTGTATGATTAGTATGGAATTTTCATATAATTTAGCGTCGCATATAACGTTTACCTACATTTTAAGCATACTATGGCGTACGCACACACTTTCCGACAAGAATTGCAAGTGTATTCTAGATTTAAGTTTCAAAATTTTCATGAAAACATGAAATAATGAATATGAATCGCAATTCATATAAATCAATCTACTCATCAAATGGAAAAATAAGGATATTTATCGGGAATTTACTCAATCTACTGAGTAAATACTCAAATGGGTTGAGTATTTATGCATCGCCCATCACTAGCTGTTACGCGGCGCAACTTGCGCCGCGTCTGTTACGGCCCTAAGCCAATAGTGAATAGTTATCAAGTTTACGTATAAAATAAAAAGATATGAAGGACCACGCAAACAAAGTTATGAGTGAACTTTTTATCTTAAGTTGGTGGTCTTCGAAAAAATATTTCTTAGTATTTATTCTATGAAAACGACACCAAACAAAGGTTATTAAGTATTAAATGGTCGGTTGAAGTCTGTTAGGTATTGTAGGTGTTCTACTGTTCATTATAGTCTGTTTTGTATGTGCTAGTTTTTTAGTTACTCTCGGTTACTCTCGGGTACGGTAATATTTTTATCTCGTGCGATATACATAAATCCCTCGCTACACTCAGGATTCTACCGTAGAATCACTCGCTCCGCTCGTGATTCAACTGTGGAATCCTTCGTTTCGCTCTGGATTCAAAGTAGAGCCCTCGCCTTCAAAATATTACCTTAGCCCCTTCTAGCACAATCTACTATAAAATAAGAACATTCAGGTACTAAAACCTAGTAAAACTAGGTTACAATTACGATAAAAACTTTTATATTGAAATGATCCAAATAATGAAACATTGAGTAAGAAGATAAATCAATTGTTTGACATGGCTACTGCATATTTAAAACGCTACTCCACCGCGCCACCGCTGCCCTACGCAACTCACAATAGCACAAGCGGCCAGCAACTGTTAGTAACAATATAATTTAAATCACACGCCATCAGTATTATTCCACGCTGATTAATATAATCACATTAACCGTCTAACATTATAAATGCACTAAACGCTACACTTCAAACAGAAGGAGGTTATTCGCAGTGTAATTATTGTATTCGTGTTTTCAATATAGAATCTCCATCGACGCCTCATAAAATAAATTTCGATAGACGCTTCAGCAATCCAATCGGGAGAACAATGCGGCGGCGTGTCGCGCCCGCGTTGATTAAATATAGCGCAGAATCCATCAGGCGAGCGGCTTGATCGAACCGTTGCTATGGATTTATGCGCTAAATATTCGACAGGTGCCAAGTGTGTCGAACGCACAGTTCGATTGCCGATGACTAACTACGCCCGGCCCAAATTTTATTTCAAATGTCAAATAATTCGGGCACCTGCCCTGCGCCTATTGTTGCACAACTTGCAACGAAATCATAAGCAGCTACAAACAACGCTCGTAGCAAACTACGAGGACGGAACAACAATATTTTGCGCTACAATGTAGCAATAGCGACATAACTCCACGCCTGAAGCATACAAAGCGTAGCTAATATTCACGAGCGAATAATTTAATTGCTGTCATTTAATAACGGTGATCGATGTGCGCACATCATTAAAAAGTCACGCGGAGTTTTCATTAATTTATTAAGGACGGTTCCATCGCCGCTCACGATTGGGAGTCGTGCGATCGAGTGCGACTCTGTAATGTGAACGTACACAATTTGCTAATCCCGCGCCGCTACCGTTACATAAGACAGCTGAGTTGAATATAAATGTAAAACACAATAAATTTCATGCCCCGTAGGAAATGAATATTCATCACGAAATCGCCATGCATATTCGCGTTTGCTTCAGAATTTCGTGCTCCGTACCATTCATTAAAAGTGCGGGACAAAGTAAACCTTAAAACCTTGCGTCTATCAGTTAGATTTCGTTTGGTAGCGCGAAAGAGTTTAGAGTCTTCTTCCGCGTATCTGTCGGCGAGCTCTCGTAAATTTCAACATATAGTAAAGTGATTTACGAATAATTGTTGTGTTGGCGTATAACTAGAGAAATCTTTCCGCTGTATGCCGCCAGTTAATTTATATATGAGGCTTAGGTAATTCGCGGGCCACAAGTAATTGGTCTGCAGAACAATAGCTTTTGTCATACTCTTATCTCGTTCGCCACGTATTTCTCTCTTCTGAGCGCCTTCTAAAGCACAATAACATTCGCATAGGTTATCTTAAGTACTATTATTTTAACACATATCGCCTGCTTTTCTTTATTGTGGGTTTTATTACGTAAAGCTGTGCAGCTTTTCTTTGTTTTCCATTGTGACTCTTTTGTTACATTTTCTTGTGATGTTAAGCATGTACCCTACTTATGCACCCACATGCTTAACGTACAAGCACTTACCTATGATGTCAGTATTTGCCTACTTTTGACTGTGGCAAAGATCCGCAACTAGTAAGTAGGGATTAACTATCCCCATTTCTTTACCAAAGTACTTATATACTTTACAGATAGATAATATTTTACAGGAAATTATTCAGATTAATGGTGCTAGAGTCTGGCCAACAAAAGCTTACCCTGATATCCCCGCGGCAAAAAAATACACATTTTTTGTTTAATTTCAATCCTTATTAACATTATTATTATGAAAGTATATAACAAACACAATTTTAAATAATATTTAAATAGAAAGGATCAAATCTGCTTAAAAAGAGTGTTAGTTTCTAATCTTGAGTTTGTTTGAATTTGCCGCGAAGATATCAGGGTCAGCTTTCGTTGGCCAGATTAACCCCATATCTCCGAGATATATCCTAGTTAAGAGTGAATTTTATAGTTGATTCAATAAATACAAAACCATGAAAATGTAATGCACATGGGCAAATGTATGCCGTTCATTATCGCAAATACATAAACTAAGCTTTAAATGATTTGTTAAACAAGGCAATTACTGTCGTATCGTGGTCTTTCGTGTATAATATCTACCTCATTAGCGCACTATAAACTCTATTAAAACGTTAACTTTAGCTATTTCGAAGTCGATTTAGCCGAAACCATTTAGAATAGGCTGTTGTGCATGACGGTATGGGCAATCAGACCGACGGGGTCGACATTAGCCAACGTAATCGGAACATGTGTTTATCGTAACGCGCGAATCGGCCTAAGGCGAATTAGTTCTCGCACAATGCAATTTGAATGCACATTACACAACGGACGAGGTACGAGCGCTTTTTATTGCGGCATCGTGAGATCTTATCTTGGAACTGCCACTTCCAGCAGGCAAATTTCAGATTCTCTTGAAACGAGAAAATTCTCTTGAACCTTAACAACTGAACGGTAAGGAAGAAGGTAGCTTGCTAAAGCGAAGCGGGAGTCGGTGTGGGTATGAGCACATACGCGCAAAAGCACGCACCCTACCGTACATGTTTAAAGAATTCAACATAAAATCAGCAATAAAATTGAAAACATTTTGTTACCTTTTAAATAAGTTTCGTCGTGCCGAGCGCCCGAAGCCGACCGACTTTGATCTTTGTTCGTGAACCCAAATGTGCAATTTTGTACGAGGAGGCCGATTCTGAAATCATCTGTAGGTCGATAAGAAGCGTTAATTTTACGAGCGAGTGATAATTTGCTAACTTCCGACAGAGTGCGCCCTAGTTGAATCGTTCCGAACACTTGCCGCATAAAATTACCTGCGCCAAATGGAATATTAAATTGGAATCCATTTAACTTAAATGTTCAAATTAATTGCATGTAAGTATAGAAAGTAATCCCTTCCTTCTACTGAAAATGCTTCCAATAAAAATAAATCTACTCAAAAAGTTATCTTCCACTTGCAGATTTAAGGTCTCTACCACAAATCACAATGCACTTACAAAGTTTCATAGAAATATGTCCATGAAACTTTATGCTAAGTTTTAGTAAAATATAACAATATTTTTGACAAGACGTTGTTGTATTGTTGATGCTACTTATTTATACTGTGTGTATGTTTAGATATATGTTTAACAGACAATACCTAGCGTATTTATCTATAAAATGTCTCTTGTTAATATTAATACTAAATTAAGACAAGAACCTAGACTTGTAGTAGGACTCTTTCTGAAGATGTTTCATCCTCAAAGTGAAACTGTCGAAGTATGCGCACACGCCTACAGTGGTTCAATCGATGCTCACTACAAAACTTCAACATAAACCTCTATCTTATTAGGAAACCCAGCACCTTGTCATTCCATTTTACGTATTCCATCCTTTTCTTATTAGATATTAAAGATTGATGATGAGAAATGTTTCATCTTTTTTCAATATTGAAGTTCAATGACAGATGCAAAGAGGATATCCATATGGACTCTCCATCCCGATTTGTCTATGTAAGGGCGTGTTCGGACGACACACGCACGCCACGCACGCCTAACGCGCTTAGTAATTTTAAAGATTTGTTATATTTAATTTGAGTCATATCACACATCAATACAACTTAAATTGCAGTAATCGAAATCAACGAGTGCACGCTTCGCCTACGCCACGCGCTCGCCTTGCCTCCGCATTCACTCCGCCTTGCGCCCGATCTGAAATGCAATTTGAGTTAAATTGATATGTGTTAGGTAGGATACAAATTGTTTGAAAAAAATTCTAACCACGCTTTTCGTGTCATCTGAACGCGCCCTAACGATTGGACTTATATTTTCCGGTCTTCCTAACTTACGTATTATTTTTTTACCAAATTCTAATAATACTTATGTAACTTTTCATCATTGCTTGAAAGGCTATAAGTACTTACTTATGTAATTTTTCATCATTGCTTGAAAGGCTATACTTACCATGTGGCTAAGTCGTAATTTTCCAAAAAGAACACACCATATTGGTCTCACTTCGTGCTTAACTAACAAGGAAATTGCTTTATAATGCCTCGACCGCGTACTTGCCTTATAATGAACTTTAATGAACATGTACTTACATTGCACGTGATTATTTTTTTTACTGCTTCGAGTGAGTATGGGCATGGGTATGGACGTGTCCCGGTCATAGTTGAAAACGCTCAAGTCAACTTTTAAAATTCTTTCCTGATTGGCTTGGCGTGTGGTGTAGGCATTCTAACTGATTTTAGCTTTTGAAACATGACTATATAAACTAACGAGTCATTTTCAATTCCCACTTACATCGTTTTTTTAATCAGAAAATAGTTTAGGTATAATAATATACTCGTACGTTTTACTTATCGCAGTAGGTAGGTTTTATCTCGTTTCTCTGTAGCAAATAGTACTGATCAGATATAGGTGTAAGCAATTGTAGATTCATTTAATTTATCCAAATGAAGAGAGGCCAGCTGCGAAAAACCACAAGATAAGAGTACGTAATCATCTATTTGCCGAGGCCTACAAAATGTATATATATGTAAGTTATCACTTTGAAAAATATGTTAGCTAATAAGAGACAGCTTAGGTCCGAAAATGGGCTGTGCAGCACGAAACACACGGTTGTCTAATAATTACCTCCTTAGTTATTAAGGTCATATGATCTCGAACAAACCTGCTACATACCTTTACCATTGTTATGCTATACTATTGAATAGAAAAGAGGATAACGTTTTTGAATTACTGACGATATCGGCTGACCGGCCGGTTAGATAATAGGCCACCGCTGGCGAGCCGCCAACAAGGTGAATGCCACGGTATCCACGCACTGGCCACGCAACCCATTTTACCAAATACGAGGAAATATATCCCTATCAGTGCACCGATGAAATGTCGTTCCCATGACACATCTTTTCATGACTTGTGGAACATGTTTGCCACAATTTTTATTTTATCTCATTACCTAGTTTATGGTCACCTAGATAAATAGCAATATACATAAGGCAGGTACCAAACATTGATCACACAACCTCTTTAACCTTTACCTCAAGGAAATATCTTGTAATAATAAAACCACTGCCAATGACGAATTAGAACTCTAAAATAATATTCTGATTAATTTAATCTAGACCATGTAAAGCCATTTTTTATTTGATGGCTAGTGCTGGCGTGCTAAGTAAGTACAAGGTGGATGTGACGATACCGACACGCTAATTGTTACCCAATGGGTAGGTAAGAATTAATTTTTCAATACTAACAACCGACTTCTATTTCTACTACAACCGATTTTGATAAAAATTTCTATGAGACCAACTGACAAGATAGGTTTCAAACAAAAAAATATTTTTGCAAATTGATCCAGGTGTCTTGGAGTAATCGGGGAACATAACTACACTAAAATAAAAATAAAACATATATACATTCGAATTGATAACCTCCTCCTTCTTTGCAGTTGGTAAAAAATAAAATCCTTGTCATGACCTTGACTTCCCGGCTAAAAACATGTCGCTTTCACGACCCATCGCTCTTGTACTTAGATACTTGGAGCTTATTCTTGTAGTTTCTACAAGTAGAGACAGGATTTTTGCATCTCTGAATATCATACTGCTAGGCAATACAACAACTAACTAGGTGAATGCCAAGATATTCACACACTGGCCACTCAACCCATTTCATCAGAACAGAAATATACTACATTCATACAACTTTGTATTCCGAGCTGCTGCCGGCGACAATCAGAAATATAGAACTAGGCATTTTCCGATGAAAGTGGATCGAGCGGTGTTATAAGATAAAACATTCTTCTTAACTATTAACAGATAAAAGGTAATAAGTTTCACTTTGTCAAGCTCAAGCCTTACATTCTAATTAGCGCGTTGAAAGATTCTAATTCATTTATTGGAAATTAACATTGTAGGAAAAAAAAACTGATTACAACCTAATAGGTATTTAGGACTGAGAATGGACTGATCTTTTTTAGAAACTGTATAAACGTTTCCAACAAACTGTCACCCCTTTGTCCAACAAAAACGACCCTCGCCGCCTAAACGAGCCGCTATACACCGCTTGCACGTAGATAACCCTGCTGAAATGCAAATTGATATAATGCAGGAAACGTCTGAGTGGGCCTCATAGCGGGTGCCTATACCGCATGAGTAGCATAAGTTCGTTTACATACGACAGTCAGTCGTATTTGCATCCCAAATGATCGGTGCGGCCGCGCGTTTGCTCGACTTATCTCTGTTCCATGGCGAAATATTACAGTTTGTGCATCGCCACTCGCAATGTGCATAACTGAATGTCAATAAAGGAATAAAAAAGGCCACCGGAGGCGTTCCCGGTCAAAAGGCGGATGTATTTTAAGCCAATGGGCGGCTGAAGCTCGGCATATTCATAACGATATTACCGCCGACGGAGTTGCGGCGTCGTCATAATTCATACATAATAACCCTTCCGACGACGCGACGCAGCGCGCCGCCCCGCGTCTCGGTCGCTCCAAGCCGCAAGTCTTGGGAGCAACAGAGACGCTCGAGCCCGCCCAAAATATCATAATTCATAATTTTACATCTTCACGAGTTCGTTTACACCCATACCTCCGCTATGGGAAAACTCGCCTTTCTTTCACACTTGCCACGCCTGAAATCCTAAGTGGATTTTTCGGAAAATATGGATCGTATTTTATAATTTGTTTTAGAATACATAAAAGAAATAAAAATGACATATAATTGATTGAAACAAAAGAAACAGGGTGCCTAGTGTTTGTAGTGATGATGACAGCTATTTGTAATTGGAATATGACGAGCGGTGTGCGCGTGCGCTCGGCGCGTCTCATTCGTCAGTTTATAAATAGAGCTCGGCGTCTGCGCCGTGACGACTCGCGCCATTAATTTATATGAAATAACTGTCGGCAGTCGGAAAAATAAGTCCGATCGAGAACGGCCTTCTACACGATAATATTTATGTTTTACGAAGTGGCAGCCGAGCCGGATTCTTGTTGATGTACATATGTCAGAAACTGGAACAAGCAATGCCTATCTACGAGTGAATTCATTTATATAATTCGAAACTTTCAAATAATCTTTTTTCCAGATTTTTTATTATTTAATTTATACATTATTTCCTTACATTTTAAAATTTAGCATGTGCTTAGCGTGTTTGTAAATTTCTTTGAAAGAGAACGATTCAAACGGATTATAATACTTATGTGGTCTGTAAGTACCTGTATGTAATGATATTTCTCTCCTCATTGCTCTTTATAAGCGTCACCAAATCCTCTTTCACAGTTCTTCCAGACGCTAATAAACATATGAAAATACAGTTTTGAGGCGTTATACGGAGTGCACGAGCGACAAGTGAGAAATAAATGAAATAAATTCGTCGGCAATCTTGTAATCGTCGGGAATATTCGAACCGATAACTCACGGCCGTAAATTTTAAAGTTGACATCAGAAAGAACATCTTATATAGCTGTAACTCAGCTGCGATTTGTGGTGAGTCGTTTTCCAAAAAATGTATGACGCATTATCGTAAGCCACGATGTACTTGAAGCGATTCTTGCAACTGATTTGGCTATATATACTGTTTTTTTTTCTATTGCTAATAAGAGTTTCTTAATGGCCGGAAATTTAAACATTTATGAATATTGTATGATATAATAAATAATTCAAATCAAAGAACTAACATCTCGCTATAGGGCCTGGAAAATAGTATGATTGAATTATTTGGAATTTCTTTAAATATTTATGGCTTTGTTTTAATTCCATGTTTATGTTACCATTATTTTTGTATTAGTACCTAACCTTATTCATTCTGCGTATTGATTAATGTATAAAATAAATCGTCATTGGAAGTCAATGATCCAAAGTGACGATGATTGACGACGATGATCTGCAATGACTGAAACGCCAAGCTTCTCTTCAAATTGGCTTCAAAACAAAACCGCTGTCAAGGGCGGATCCAGCTTTGGTACCAGGGGGGACCACATAGTCGTGGTCAAGTCACAGGTGGTCAAGTTATAATTGAATTTTTATAATCATAGATACAATGTAGGTATTTTATTAATGTATGTAAGTACTTACTGTACTCAAAAATACTATATTTAAATTTAAAAAAAAATCTTTAACGTCTTCTCGTGAAACGCGTTTTCACTTCATCTACTTCAATGAACTTCATGACCCCCCACCCTCCCCTTCTGGATCCGCCCTTGAACGCAGTTGTAATTATTCGTCACGTTTATTTGACAAGTCACAATAAATTGAAGCCGCGACTTTACCTCTAATTTTCTCATCGGCCATAATAATATAAATTGCACTTGAAAAGTAATTAAAACCTTACTCTGGTCCTCATTCCTCTGCCCACGAACTACCTGATATTTCAACGCATGCAACTATAACGCATAACTCGTACATTTAGATACCCCGACAGTTGGAACTGCACTTAAACCGGAATTCTTACAAATTAATTACTTGCGCTGTATAAATTCAAAAGACCAATCTATACAAAAGATAACCAATATTAACCTAATGGATTCTGACTTACTCCTGCTGAACCCGTATTTAAATCTGAAGATATTTAAACACATCGCCCTCTCGACGCTCGCGCCATAAATAAAATAAATAGAAATATTCTCACGTAAACGAGTAACTCGAAAACGTTCATTTACATTTGTGAATGTAATAAATGGGGCATCTTCCTCAATACAAATATAGAGTAACGAAAATAGACTATTTTGAATAAGCCGCCGTGATTAGGAAGTTTAATGACTAACAGACTGTTTTGTCTTAAAAAATCGTTTAATTTCAAGAAATCAAACCTTGATTTTCTATGTTATCAAATGTGATTCACGATTCTGACAGCTTAAACAATGTTGCACAATAGAGAAATAATTTTCCCGTAAATACTTTTATTGATTGTGATTAGACACTATAGATACCATTTTTATATTAACTTGTGGATTTAGCTGTGTAGAAACAAAGTCTGAGAACCAGCAGTTGGCAATAATATTCACACATTAAAGACGATTAGGTCGAGTTGTATTCTATTATATTCACTTTCAAATGACATAAACCTCCTTTCGACACGATAATGCTTACTTCGAGGTCGACAATAAATATCATCGCTTCGAATATGGCATAACAAGATGGCGGTTTACGTTTATGTATAGATGTTGCAGGAAAGGGTTGGCACACCTGCGCATCCATTCTCATGCTGAGCAGATTTACGAGCACCTATAGAGCCAACAAATAAGATCTCCCAAAAAATTCCAAAAAATATAATAAGAGCACAAAAAGCGCAGCAAGAGACGTCAACGTCGTCCGCGCGCCATTGGCTGCGCGAACAAAGAAATATTGCCGCACATGCATTTGTTCTCTTTGCTATATTTTTTATTTCTTAATTTGTGTAAAATGTCGAGATCATAAGTGCACCTCCGATGAGTATTGAACGCATTGAGTCTTAGTCCCTCTTTTACCGTAGTGAGCAATCGTGACAGAATCTTGTACCATTAGTATATTAGTAAAATTTTTGTAAAATTGTTTTTCAGCTGTATCAAATTCAAAAACTTCTTATTAATGTATTTCATAAAAATTATTTCAATAAATTGAAATAGTACATGCGCCTTACACTACAAGAAAGACACAAATTTCAAATGGTTCCGTTTGCAGAAAAAATATATGAGAAAAGCATATAGTCCCTTAAGAGGCCAGTTACGGGCAGTTTTACCCTTAATCCTTTTGTACACTCATAAAAACTTTTAAACACACAATTCCTAGTATTATTTCAGAATATAGTTAAATAAATATGTCATAAAGTTGTGTCAATAAAAGATCCGAGAAGAACATCTCAAGACTGGAACAGAAATATCATGATACTAATTATACGTTAGTTTATTTAGATTATACTTATCTAGTTTATAACATATTTTAGTGCGCCATAAACAAACATAGCAAGAGTTTACTGCTCCTGACGGTCCCGGCGCACATTCGAGCTATTGTGCCTCTTATAATTTTTATTAGGGCAATCCGTCCGGCTTGATTTACTTCTTCCCGAACTGACGGATCTTTTATTTAATTTACGGTTCTACCCCAGTGTTCCAGAACGTAATAAAATGTTACAAAAACAAGCAAAAATTACGTCGTCGCGTCAGACGGGTATGTTCACTCGTATTACAAGATCTTTAACGAGTTCTTGTACGTTACGAATGGTTATGTTATTAATAATTTCATTTTAAATTTATATCACATTTTTACAAGAAGAAGAAACAAAAGAAGGAATTTTTACAAACATACTAATTCTATCAATCAAATATATAAATATAATTTGATGAAATATATAAAAATAAAAAGTTTCCTCTAAGTTTTGTAAGTCATTTGTTTTAAATACTGCATTTGCAATTTGCATATACCTACGAGACTTGAACTAAACACGTATCCTCTACAAAGTAGACTTATCTTACTGATCCAGTTTTTTCTACTCGCAAAATATCAATTAATTCTAGTGAACATACCCGACGAGCGCTGTATTGATTTTCTCAACATGTTATGTTATTGGTATAAAAACAATATACAGACGAATATGTTGCGTGAAAAAGCTTTGTTTGAGTTAGTGGCAGGTGGAAATAGAATTGTTTATAAAACTGAAATCGAAACTATGGAAAAGATTCTAGTTAACAGTAAATAAATAAAACACATTCGAGGTAACTCATTTATTTGGATGAGATTGAACATATTTTAGGTGAAGTCAACAATGTGTTTATTGTGAAATCGATTGAAAATACATAGTTGTTATAAGAACAGGTTTTTGTCTAGGTTCCTAGTCCTCTTCTTATAGGTGCTTATCGTTTCTAAAGCTTTTTACATGCATTCGTGTAAAAAATCATTGCTCTATGTAAAATTGTAATCTCAAAGACATAATATGCAGAAAAGCTCTGATAAATGTAGTATATAGATACTTAAATGAAATTTTAAATTATCACCCATGGGTGATAATTTAAAATTTCATTTAAGTATCTATATACTACATTTATCCTCGGTTAGAAAAAAATAACAAATTTACGCAGAATCTCAAAACTCCAACTACTTAGCCTACTCGCATATGTCTGAGTTTTACTTCTGCGCACATTTAGGTAACGAACTTCGAATAAATCTTCTAAATGTTTTCGGATTTATATATGACATGGTGGCATTACTCTATATGATTTGTGTGATGGGCAATCACATCGCAAATTTATTGTTTATATTTTGGTACACATTTTTGTAGGTATTTGGGTAAGGTCAACCCACTCTGGATCGTATCTGACAAGCATTTGGCAGCGCATACGATTGTTATTATCATAACGACGCCTCTACTCATAATACTATCGCTTGGCAAATGTCTTCATATCCTGAATAAGCCATAACTTCTAGAACATTAACGTCAAGTGGAACGAATATCGCATCCAACAAATTCTTTGATTTAAGAATGATAATAAATTAGCTGTTTAAAAATAGAGAAACAGTCCTTAAAAGCAAATGGACAGTCGAGAATTACTCCTTTGGTATTCATTTAAATAGTTGAGTAAAAAGATTTTAATTATTCGTGGCTACATCATGAGCGAGCCAACGTTACACGTTCCCGTGCGTCTCATTTGCAAGCAACAGGACGTGTATTATAGACCCACGAAGGCAATAAGATAAAAAGACTCTCAATAAGGTGCGATCAGAGGCAAAAATGAAATAAATTGCCGGTGAATAAGAGTTCTGTGCAATTGAGGCGAACACGCCCGCTCATTAGAAGGCAACGCTGGCTACCGTCGCGACCGACGGCGACCAGCACCTCGCTCCTACATACCACCAAGCGCCGCCTAACGATCACAATAAATACTAATAGCACATACAATGTTACTAAATACAGATTTGTCGCCTGCCTCGACGAAAATAAAAGTGTTCTGGTTTCTCGGAAACTTCCACATCCAATAGTTTCGTGACAAACAATGAGTTTCACTCGTAGCCCTTCTGCCGAAATGCTGTAAAATCTGTGCACATTAGCATAACAAAGATACCGATTTGGACTGACAAAGCCCCGGCTCCGCACAAGACGTCACTTTCACTTATTGCAAGTCCAATCGCAAAAAATTGTCTCACGTTTTATTAAATAGCATTTAACTGGTGTGTTGGACCGATATGGACATTTTTCAAAACCGCAGAAAGCACAGAAACAAAGTAACGATGCAAGAAGCCTCTAGAGCGTGTCGTGACGAGACAAAAACTTATTTCACTCGGATATGGAATTGAAAAGCGAAGAATAATGGAGGGAATGTCGCAGTTTGCATAATGCGGCAAATTAAAAGAAATTTTTGGTTCGGCTAACGACCGCAGAGGAAAACTTTAGAGTCGCACTAGTTGCTTAAATAATTAATGACATTGGCAAAGTTCTAAAATTTTGGATTTACGTTAATAAAGATTACTGTAACTGCTATTTAATTTGTTTTTCTTTTGTCATGAAGACATTTAGTTAACAACTTACCACTCTACGAAATGGCATTTTCGAAGATAATAATGCAAGAGTTTGGTCACGATGATATAGAAAATTCAATATTTTTTTCTACTCTTCTTATCTGTATTTTAAATGGTGCGGAACATTAATAAAATTATGCTAATAAATACTAATAAATATGATTTCAGAAAAGTCTTTAGGTACTCTATTTCTGTTAACAGCACACGTATCGTACTTTCGCCAAAAAGATACGCCTAGCCATAGACCTAGTTTTTTTTCTTTAGATCTGTGCGCCTAACTGCCTTTATAGATTATCACACTAAGGTTAAGGTTTTACTCGATCAACACTAATTTGACAAAAAAAGCACAACTACCAACTTAACAAAAAGCACAACTACCAACAGTTTGTATAAAAAATTAAACGAAAAGAATTCTTTACTGCCAACATAAGAGAAACTTTTTTCAATTTATCAAGACAAGGAACAAGGAAGTAAACATTAATTTAAAAAATAAAGTTTACTGATACCTGAAACCTAACAAACATTTTATGTCAAACATTTTCATATTGTTCTTTATTTTCGTATTTTGTTTGTAAATTTAGTCGTAGAAAAGTGTTGTAAACAATGTTGCCCTTACAAGTTGCTCGCCAAGGCTCGCATTGTAACCTACGCTAATCGCATTTTTTGAACCTTCTTATACAACTGTTACATAAAATACTATATTCAAATGAATTTTTAAAGAAGTGCAACTGCTATAATAATAATATTTGTAAAACACTCGTCTCTACGGTTGTTTCTGTGTGAGAACGTAACAAGGGTGGCAGCGGCGCGGGCGCACCGAGGCTGCGTCACACGTCTCCACGCACCATTTGCATGCACCCGACCGGCGCAAACGCAGACATCTAACAGAAATAGTATAATGTCATATCGAATGTCCAGAGACACGTGCCTAGAGATGACAGCACATGACACGTCTCTTTTATTTTACATGTCTCACTAAAAAAGATACAAAAATCCCAGTTTCCATCGTTAACACACCAAAATAATCTTCCAAGACAAAATTGTGCAACAACAAAGACATCTGACTACCTGCCTTATTCAAAATTCAAAACCAAATGAGCCTTCTAAACAGTCGATAAAAGATACCTACATCTTACGCAGAAGTATAATAGAGACGACCTTTCAAAGTGTTAAATTTTTATTAACATTAGACAATGACAAAAAATACTTATTGACCAGCAGACGAGCCATAAATTTTGTAAACGTTGCTTTTTTTTTGTATCTAAAATTCGAATAAATTTATGTTTTTTCTGACTCATGACTAATTGGCGCTGCTACAGTGCGGAGCGACGGGGAGCACCTCCAAATTGTTTTGTCAGGTTCGCAAATATAATAATAAAATTTTATTACCCCATTTTTGAAAGGGTTTGTCTCAAGATGCCTAAAAGGGTAGTCAGTAAAGCTGGGTTTCTTACCATCGTAAGTCAAAACGTCGCGATTGTTTGGTTGCAAGACATCATAAATCAACTTTAGAAAAATATTCGATGAATGGTACTCGTTACTCAATACAAGATCATTACACAAATATAGATTTTTGGCATTTGTGCACGTACCACGCTCATTGTGGGTGGTTAAGAAATGTCTTGCAAAATTTTTGACGAAAAATATTCTGCGAAATGAAAGTTGGATAAATAAACGGTGACATCTGTCTATTATTTGCCACCGGCTTTTGAAATATTACAGTTACCTTTAGCTAATGTGCAAAATATGTTACGAAGTACAATATCGACTAACAGAACGATAAAGCGTTTTTGATTTTTATCGCAGTTTTAAATCGTCTTCAATTAAATGCAATTATCTATGTAAATTTTATTGTTGCAAGGACTAGTTCTTGAAACACCGACACCATTCATGGTGTTTATTGCTCTGCTTCTTACTTTGTGCCCAGCGTGTCCTTATTATCATTATAATTAGGCGGAGAATCACACACGTATTTGGTAACTTTTTGCATTTTACTTGAAATAATACTTGATTTGTGTTAAAATCTAGTTATCTTTGTTAAAAATTAATTTGTTTGCTAAAAAAACTTTCTTGTTATATGTATACCTGCACCAATTTTATCTACATCAAACTTTGTATGCGGCAATCACTAGGTATGACAAGTCTTCATACTAGTCAGAGGCAAGGTCAGTCGGCGGCCGCACTATGTATCATTGCTAAGCATGAAAAACGACGCCAAATTATAAAACATACACTTTTCTACAACCCCACTACTAAATAACGAGATAACACCCATTTTAGTACCATTGATTCGATTTACACAAACTTTGACATGTCTAGATGAAAGAGCGATGGAACAGGTCAAAAGCAGGGTCAGCTGTGCCATGCGTCATCGCTAACGACGACAAATGACGCGTCGTGACGCGACAGTGCCTGACGTGGAATGACGCAATAGCCTCTTGTTTCAAATGTTCCTACCACAACTTTTAGATAATTAAAGATGACTTTATAACGAGAAAACCATCATTCTTATTTCTTGTTGGATAACTTCTGAATGGATTTTCATTATACGCAAGTCAGAACATAATCTGATGAGATAAACTCGTTCGAATCTATTTAGAAGTCTTCACAGAGGCTGACATTGAAGAACAATTATATAAGGATGCTGGATTTCTTGTCACAAAAAAACATTGGTGTCGTTGACAAATAACAGGGTTACAATAGATTCATGGATAGATACTATATCGGGAAATCATTTTTGGGCACGGCAATTTGTATAGGGAAATCTGGCAAATTTGCTAGCTGCCATCATACATGCTACCGACCTTAAATTACAAGTATACTTTACAAAAAAATTATCATAAAGATGTCATGGAGGACGGTGGACTTTCTACGACTGAAATAATAATAATGCTGATAGATGATATTAAAGAAAAAAGCTGTATTGTATGCACTGGTAGCTTAAGTTTGGAATCCTGTTTCATTTTTAAAGTCAGCGGTCACACGTTCTGCTCCAAATAAAAATTAATTTAAGAAAGCATCCGCATTGAAGCAACGCAATTATCGTACTTCAACGAAAATGTTAACTTCCATTTTATGTCCAATTGATTTCGGAGATCGCCTGTCGAAGTGTTACGTATTAATTTTGGTTGGTATAAACTAATGACTTCTTTGATAGTCATCTTTATGTGACGTGATCGCTAATTTAGATACGTAGTATAAGACAATCGGAAAACGATGACCATAATAACATTCTTGCCACTTGCTTTACGATGACTGTGATGGTATTACCGTCGAACTACGAAGTACGTTTGTGTTAGTGTGCAAACTTTTTAAGCAAAGATAAATGAAAGATAGGGTTGAAGAAGTATGAGTACCTAAATGCATCTAGCACAGTCTGGACAACCAGTAAGTAAAGACTGACCGAACTCCCGATTCAACCACAAGCTTGCAGCCTTTTGGCTCCAGGTAGAGCCATAGGTATCATAGGGCTAAAAATCTAGTTTAAAAAAAAAGCGATTTGGGAAATCAACTCATCTGTGGATAATGAATACCTATGTAATGACGTCCATATCTCAAGATAATATCTCAACAACTGCAAATACTGCGATTTATTACTCTCACACTGACGAATTATATGAAATTTTATAACAATATTAGTTTAAAATGTCGAGACCACCTAGAAAAATAAAAATATACCTAATATATCTACAATTCGATATCGGATGCAAGTTGACTGATTCAGTCAACGCAAGTATGTGCCTTACTGAAGCGATATCGTCGTAAGTACATCGTCATCAAACTAAGAATAGTTGGACCCCAGCTTCTCGTTTCAAGAGTAATTTTACATGTTACTGTGAAATCGCGCACCTTCTGCTTCTGTAAAAGTAGACACATTTATATGTTAATAATATTATTTCGCATACCTATAAAAATATCTTAAATCCATTTTGTAAATCAACAGAGCCTATTAATTAAAGATGAATAAATTATCGCTATAACGGTCTCGATAAGTTGATAATCATGTATTTTTTTAAAGAAATATATATATACTATTGAGTTCAGTAACAAAAGGCTAGGTATATCATTTTTTAATGGTTTCGTATTATTTTTAGCTTTTCACCTAATCATAGACCTATAACTTTTTTTCATTAGATCTACTGCCAACATAATAAAATCGTTATTTTAACATATAGTGCCATTTTTCAAATGTGGAGTCACTGAACAAACGGTTTTTGTATGAAAAACATTCGTTTAAGTGACTCCATGTTTCAAAAATGGCACTTTTAGTTACTAGGAAGACGTCAATAAAAAAAATTAAGTCTTCCATAGATACCTAGTATCTACCAAACATATGGTAGTATTTCGTAGTTTTCTTTATTTATTTTTATATTTATTTTAGTAAATGTAGTCGTAGAAAAAGTATTGTATGCAACGTTGTATAAGTAGTCAAAAAATGCTCGATGGCGTCAATTTACGATGCTCGCCAAGGCTCGCGTCGTAACCTGCGCCACTCACATTTTTTAACCCTCCTTATACAACTGTTGCATAAAATACTATAAGGAGTGTAGAAACAGTATACTTATTAAACTAATAAAATGGCTTGGAATCAGATTTACAAATTATATTTTGTGTTACGGTCAGCATTAAAGTTTAGGTGTTTTTTTTTTTCAAATGGATTCAGGTTTTACTTTGCGAAAGTCAAAGTTACATGCTATTTAATCTCGACTACTTTATGTGCTTCCAGTAAAACCAGCAACCTCGTCAAACCTCCTTGGTTAGGAAGCGGACCCCAGGCTCTGAAGCGTTTCTGCTGAGGCCGTAACCGGGAAAATACGCTCGGTTGATGATGATGACTTTGTGTGCTTCCGCAACCAGTTAGTTTATGCAAACTATAACCAACTAGCAGTCGGCTAAATACCATTGGACCCAGCATACCCGCCACCAATAATTCCAGCGTACCAGCTACCAGGTACCTCTACAAACTCACTTGTGGCGGAAGCACACAAATGTAGTCCAGATCAAATAGCATGTGTTTTCAAGATACAATAGAATGCAGATTTTAATAAACACGTCAAATGTGTACGAGGCCTATCCAGACCGATGACAGAGTTCAAGTGGGCTCTGACATTTTTTCAACAGAAGGAAGGTGTCACTCGCCACCACTATCCATCACGCGATTCGTTTCCGGCCGCAGGCGACACGTGAATTACTTTTTAAAACAGTATGCCCCATTATAAACGATATTTCAGTACATAAAACATATTGTTGTGAGTTGTGGTAGTGTGCTGAGTAAATATGGGTTTCTTGTCTTGTTAAAGTCGGTTAATTAAGTTTCTTTAATGAAGCAAAAGTAATTTTATTAGGTTTGTGTACTTACTTTAAAGTTAACAGACGACTTTATAGACTTAACTATCTTTTTTTTCTGAAACGTACGATATATAAAACAAATAACCATCTCGATGATGTCAATTGTTTTATAAATAGCAGAGGTATTTATAAAACAACTGACATCATACAATATCGATTGGTATATTTCGGTAGTACATCTACCAATCAATATTGGATCGTAAGTAAAAAATATGGTACATTTGTGAACCAGATTTTATAAATACGTTGAATGTGTCCCGCTTACCTATCTGTCGAATTCTATTACAGTCGCATTTTATAAGAAATGTGAATATCATAAATAGAGTGCGACACAGTCAAGATCGGCGCGGAGACAAGTTTCCCACAGAGATTTAGCGCCGCGCCGGCTGCACGCGACACAAAAATAGCACGCATTTGTCGAAAAATAAAATTTTCCCCAAATAGACCGAAATATACAAAAATGAGAGCCGCGGAGCGAGGGGCGAACGTGATGGCGTGCCGTAATGTGCGCCCCTAATTAAAACGTTAAAAACCGACCGCTTCTGAAAAACGTCAATTTTGAAGAGAAATGTGCCGTCCAACGGATCCCCTTTCATACTTTTTATTTATTTAAACGCTTAAAAAGAACAAATGGATGGCGAAGGAAATGAATAAATGCATACGACATTATTCTTTTTCAAACTCTGTGTACAAATGGTTATCTATTAAATAAACTGATGTAGGTACCTTCCATTTATTGCAATGAGTAAAACCTATGAATAAAGCAAGTGGACTAGAGCAAGCGAACAAAAAAGTTTAGTTAGTTTACCTCAATTACCTATCTCAATTGCCTCCTTGCAGATCGAATAGTTGTATTAGCGTAATGAATATTGAATTACTACTGCGATCAGTATCACGGTTTGTCTATGCGTGCACAATATCATTAAATTACGAATTTAGTTGGCGTTTGAAACGCGGACAGGTAACGAATGGATAAATCTAGCCGTTAAAGCGATATGCAGATCTGCATCGACATTCATTACCTAATTAAAATCGCAAGCCCCTTCCGCTCGCTACATTTCTCCAACGCGCTGCCAATAAATTTCATCCGCCAGTCGCCCCATAACGATAACCAGTTCCTCGGGAACTATCGTTCAATCTGCCGTCGATGCCGTATGTTGATCCGGTCGTGTACCCGCCGCTCTTTGCAGACGGCGCTGTCGATACCTATGTATTATTTAGTGCCAGCAGTGCCAGCACTAGAGTGACTCGACGTCGCGCCAGTCGATGTGTTGCACAGCCGTGTAAGCACACGCACGCACACAGCCGCCAGCGCGAATGTCTCGAGCTACGTCAACCCCGAGATAACGAGCTCACATATTCATAAAGAATAAAGAATTATCCAACGACCTCTCTACTCTCCGCACCCGCCGCCTCCCCTTAGATCGTAATGCTCTCATTCACACTCTCCGGCCGATCTCGATCTATCCGTTCCCTTCTAAAGATCCAGTAAGAACAGCTCTTAAAGCAACCCGAGAGCAATTGGATTATAGACTTTAATTTTTTCACTGGAAGAAATATTTCATTTTTCGTAGGCTCTCGTTCATGAAACCCTTTCATTCCTCGCGAGTCTCATTTGATCGGCTTCAAAACGATCATTCTGTACGGAGATGTCGCGACCGGTTTTAATTCTTACACATATGAGTCGAGGGATCATTTCGTCGGCGGCTGGTACTGAACAAAAGCTCGTTATCGAATTAACAGCTCCGCGGTCCAACCCTCGAGGCAGCATCTTTATGGGCGACATATTTGATTCGAAAACTTGTTATGCTTCGTCCTAAATAAATTATAACGAGAAATTGTAATCATTAAATGGATATATTTAATGTGTGTAGATGTCTGAGTCGAGCTGGGCTTGGCGCGATGGCGGGTCCGGTGCGGCGCGGCACGGCACGAAGCGGCGCGATCCGCCGCCTATCTCCTACACGAATGCTCGCTCTTCAGAGATACCGCGGGCAAATGTTGTGACCTTTACCGGTGATTTGTTTGCATATATTTTACTCTATACTTTTATCTTGTGTTCTTTTATGACAAAGTTAAATTCAGTTTTTTTGATTTTATTAGGTACTTGTTTTATATTAGTAGGTATAATAGATATATAAATTACGCAACTGCAACCGAAGCCTATAATATCATACTAATTACATAATTGATGTATTATTTTTTTGGCGACTTTGCTAAATTAATTTAAAATATCACGCTAACCCATATACGAGGACATATATTAGAGGTGATAAATTTCAATATATATTCATTTAATTAAATCTGTCATTGATTGAATTGTTGACTTTAAATAGAGTACTCTAATACGTACGAGTCGTTGACAAGAGCAAAGAAAATTATAATAATTAAATCTCTTACCATTGACACAAGAAAGATACTGTTACTATTAAAATACCTATATTATTTACTTAAGTTAATTAACACATTCACTGTTAATGTACTCATTTGATATACTTAAAATTTTTTTTTCAATTGTGTCTGCTAAATCATACCATGCTTTTTGCGAGTAACTACAGATGAGACTCTTCAAAAAGTTTTTCTGGGGTCAGCAACGCATGGTTTTTTATACTTAGGTGTAATATAATGATCTAAGTACGTTAACCCTTCATTCGGTGATGTAGCCCGTTTTCTTACTAAGTTGTGTTTAACACAGGCTATCTATATTTAAAAGTTAAGCTCTTGTCGGTGGAGTATGAATTTTCTTACATTTGCCTTTCTCGTCCGCAATTTTTTTTTCTTATCTGTACGTCACGACGATCACTCTTTTGATTGTTTCATGTATGGATACGGGCTAGGTGGTATTATTTAATTGCCAGAAGTATTTTGTGTTTAATGAATATGTTATTTTCCAAAAAAATATCAACAAACAAGTAAAATCAACGACGTGTTGACGAGCACAAAAAGCAAAAGACGCCATGAAATAAAATTTTATTTAGAGGCCGTTAAGAGCGCTCCGTCCAATATTAAATGGACGGCGTGGAGTAAAAATTAAAGAGATACATAAATATCAGAAAAAAGCTTTGATTCAACTCGCTTTGACGATTGTAATTTGATATTTTTGGATAACGCCATTGTCACGCTGTAGTCGTGCATGTTTTATAGTCGTCTTATGAATGGAGTTGGCTTTAGAGTTAAGATACAGGAAATGCTATTATTTACTTGAGTTTACGAAGTGACTGCCTCCGTGGTCCAGTGGTCAAGGCGTTCGCCTTGTGACCCGGAGGTCATGGGTTCGATTCCCACTGGGAAACATACTTTGTGCAAAGTTGTTTCCAGTCTGGATAGGATATTGCAGGATTGAATCACCTAATTATCCGAAAAGAAAGATGATTTCGTGTTTCGGAAGGCACGTAAAACTGTGGGTCCCGAACGCCACTTAGCGTTTAATCATCAAACTGTCCAAGGATTGGTTCCTGGTTTGCCCTTTGGGTTGTGGAGGTCAGACGGCAGTCGCTCTGTGTAAAAACCAGTAACCTCGTCAAATCTCCTTGGTTAGGTAGCGGACCCTGGACTCTGAAGCGTTACTGCTGAGGATGCAATCGGGAATACGCTCGGATGATGATGATGATGACTTGAGTTTACGAAGTGGTATCATGTTAATAAATGTCTAAGTAACTACATATAATTTTTTTTACACACTATCACACTATTTCAGGTAAGCCTTATATATAGAGAGATCAGTGAAGGTTAGGGCTCCACAATTGTAGGAATTAAGAACATTTGATTCATTGAATGCTTTCATTTTTTGCATTGATTTGTTTTCTTAACAACATTCCAAAAAAAAAACAGAAAATAATAAACAAGACTTTTTAATTTATGAGCTCTACGACCGCTAAAAGATAGAGTTATGTTGTCTGATTTGTTAGTGACGCGGTCTTATAAAATAGATAAATAACTTTATTTATCAAATGAAACAATAGTTACCTAATTCCTATATACTTATCCCATAAAATATCACATCTCATCTATCCCACTCTTTAGTTTTATGAAGATAAATTTATGACGAGTATTTTTTAAATTACACATAATTACGGATAGCAAGGTGTTACGAAGGCTGCACCAAACTGGATTGGGTTGGGAGGAGAGGGAATAAATTAGAAGTTAAGTTATGAGCGGTCCCATCTAACAACATGAATGAAACCGTCCCCCGCGCCTCGCGCGTCGCAACCCCACCCGCCCGACCGCGTGTGGCCTCTATCATTGCCGCTACAGGTGCGGATTCAGGCTAAAAATTCAGTGTTGAATAATGAATCAATGTATAATCGTTAATACACCAAATAAAAAAGTAAATTTAAGGCGGATTTTTATCGGTTGGCTTTTTTCTAATTTTACAAATAAAGACCATTTATATCATTTTTATCTTTACCATCAACAATCTTGACCAAAACTGGATGGTAATATGTAGCAACTAAGTTAATAATTTTATGTGAAAGCCACATTTTCGTCTTAACCACAACTGGGACTGTCCTATCTATGAAATTTCCAATCTGTATTAACTTAAGCGACTTGAAAGAACACAAAATAACACACCTGAACCATAAAACATACCAGATTTCTAATCATTTTTTACTTACATACCTACCTACATTTACCTACATTTAGTACTTACTACAACATACATACTCGTATTAACATGCCTGTTTCCCACAGGGGTAGGCAGAGACTAAAGATTTCCATTTGCTACGATCCTGACAGACCTCTTTTGCTTCATCTACACTCATCACTCTTTTCATGCATGACCGCCAGTTACGGGTACTTCTGACCTCTCCTTTTTTAAGAACGTCTGCAATCTGATCGCGGTACGTTTGTCGAGGACATCCCTGACCCACTCTTCCACTCACATTAGCTTTGTAGACCCTTTTAGTAAATCTCCTTTCATCCATCCTCTCTACATGTCCGAACCATCTCAATATTCTTTTCTCAATTTTTGTTACTACATCTTTCAGTTCACACCGCTCCCTTATGACATCATTTCTAATCCGATCTTTCAAAGTAACACCACACATACTCCTCAGCGCTCTCATTTTAACTGCATTTATTCTACTTTCCTGCCTTTTCTGCTATACCCAACTCTCACTTCCATTCACCATCGTCGGTATCAGCACTCCATTATGAACAGCCAAACATGCTACAAATGATGGACATAACACCGTTCGATCTAATTAATTAAAACAATATAAACCTACATGTACCCTAAAACCCGAATTCGGCCCTGTGTTAAGGTGAGATGACATTTTATCGGATTCAGTAATCTGAGCCCAAAATATTACGAGTCAAAACTTGGTCAGGACCTTGCTCCGAGTCGCTTGTGCATCACGAAATGTTCAATTAAAGAGAAAATAATAACACAGACCTTTCAAACTTTAATCGTTATGTTGTGATAAAGGACGCCAATTAAGAGGCAGGAATAACCGTTTTTGTTGAATAAATCTATGAGAACTAAAAAGCTCCAGCGAATGTCTTTCGATATCTGTAAACACTGTCTCGCAAAAGACCTTAATGATTTTATTGAAATTCACAATTAAATTTTATAAGCTTATTTTTAAGGTCATTGCTTTTTTTATATTAGTCCAGGTGGTCAAATAGTAATCTTGTTAGGTGTTATTTTGTAAAGGAAATAGTTATGTCTTGGTTTTTCTGTAGCATATTTCTCAGTGGTAATGTAATTATTATATTAAACGAAAAAATCATAAACTAGATGATATTACTGCGGCGGCTAAGCGCTCTTAAGAACAAAGCTGGCATAATTTCGCTCGTAGTTAAAGACAAAGATATGCCATGACGAGCGAAATAATGCCATGGCATACTGTCGCATATCTATGAGATCTTTCTATTTCAATCTTTTGCGCTGGAATACCAGCTTTGTTCAAACAACATACCTCCGTCTTCTTTAGTACTTTGTACAAGAAAATTCGTCTTCTCAAAAAAAAAATCCCAGGCCTTAAATTAAGCATACTTAATCTAAATCACAACAGCTATCTTTTAAAATATTTGTAAGAACGTGTTGAGTTTTGTTTTGCTCCCATTTTAAGAACAAAACTAACCATTTTGCGTGCGCCGGCGCCGCCCACACTACATATCATCGCCCAAATATATTATCATGACTGCAATATTAGCATTGATAAACTGAGTTACTTTCGTAATGGCCATAAAATAAAAGGATACATTAGTTTTATTAGCGAAATAACTTAAGAGTTTGTTGTCGATATGTCATGTCATTTGGACCAGAATTTTGTTTAAAATTATTATATTAGATACGATCTAGATAACTGTAGGCGCTTGTAAAAATTTAATTATTTTATGTAAAAAAAATATTTTTCAAAAGATTCTTATAAGTAAATACGCCGATTACGCGGCTGTCTTTGGCTGACACACTACCGTGTCTTCGGTATCTTGGACGTATTTTAAATTGTGGAAACTTCATTTTGCAACAGTTAAACTGGCAAATATGAATTAAATTTATCTTTGCCATCAACAATCTTGACCAAAACTGGATGGAAATACGTAGCAACTATGTTAGTAATTTTATGTGAAAGTCACATTTCGGTCTTAACCACCACTAGTACAGAGATTTTCGTCAAATAATCAACTGCAAGTTGCTTTTTCCTAAAGCAAAGGTAAACTTTGCCCACTTTAGGCTGTATAAAGTCGTCTTTATTTCTATTTGTGTAACACGCGACATCGACAAACAAGTTCTCAAACTTGAGACAAAACGTATATTAAGTTATATTGGTATATTGTGCGTGCAAATATCGCCCGCTCGTTATGTGTAGCGATTTAATTGAGATTTTAAATTAATTAGAGCGGCGATGTGTTGGGACGCGAATGTGGCCCGCGCACGCAGCCTCTACACGCAACGCTACATCGACACTCGGGACTTGACAGACTAGTTCTCACTTATTTATTAAGAAAAGTAAGTAACATACATGTCTCGTAAAATTGTTTTTTGTAAAAATATTGAATTATAAAACTTGTGCAGTGGCAGCTTCTACTGAAAAAACCAAATTAGTACCTATCAAAAATGTTTCGAATTTTTAGTTTCTTGCAACAAGAAGTTACATAAACAAATTTAAACATTTTAGAAACAGGAATACAATGTTAAACATTTTCAGATTCATTGTTTAATATCGGGTAAAAGCACATCAAATAGCTTCAAAACTTATATTTTTGGATGATACCTACACAGTACATTACATACTGTATATTTCTGAATTTTGAAGTACGACTTATCTGAAGTGTACTTCTGGACTAACTATGAAAAGCAAATTCAAAATTGCGTGATCCAATAAACAAGGCACCGTTTATAATTACGCATTGATGGCGCAATACAACGAAAATACAGAAGAATAACCGGAATCCCTTACGTTGCGTTACTCTCGGTAATTAAATTTTTATCAATTAGCAACAACCCAACTAAAACTTTAATTATATTAAACCTAGAAAGAAATGTACGTATTTACTCTAACCCAGCCATTTAGTTTTGACCCACCGGAATGTTGATCTTTGTAGTTTGTACAATGGTAGGGTTTTCAAATATTTAAGGACTATTTCAAGACCATTTTTGGGTTAGGTGCTCCCCAGCTTTGTGGTTGCTATCGTACGCAACCACAAAGCTGAAGAGCACCACACATCACAAGAGACGTGATTGAACGAGTTGTTGCCCACTAACAAGCACAACATCTCGCACTAGGCCTATTCCATGGAGTTCTCTTATGTATTGTCTTTAGTTTGTTTAAGGGACAAAGACTGAAGTTTGAATTTTGATCCATTTTATGGACTTCTCTTGTATATTGTCTCTAGTTTGTATAAGGGATGAATAGTAAACTCATCGCGCTCTCGCACCGATGACGTGATACCGCCGTCACGCTTGTTACCGCTAATAACAAGATGTTGCCAACTAATAAGCACAATATCTCGCACTCAACCCATTCCATGGACTTCTCTTGTATATTGTCTTTAGTTTGTATAAGGGATGAAGAGTAAACTCATCGCGCTCGCGTGCCGATGACGTGATACCGCCGTCACGCGTGTTACCGCCAATAACAAGTTGTTGCCAACTAACAAGCTCAATATCTCGCACTCTACCCATTCCACGCAAACTCTTGTCCGATGCAATCACAGAGCTCTATATTACTGAGGTCATTTTGTACAAAGAATGTGTAATTAATCTTAATCGAGTTTAAATTAACTTCTCAGTATTTCGAGAAGCAAGTTGATAATGAGTACTTTAGTATTCGAGTAACAAAAACAAAAAGTAAACAGTTTGATACCCGGTCAGGTCAAGATAGAAAATGATCTTTTTCAGAGTGACTTGGGTCTTGGATATTTATCTATACATATATGTATTTAATACAAAATATATTATCGTTGAGTTGTTAGTATACCATAACACAAGTCTCGACTTAACGTATGTAACTTATTTTGGGGCTAGACTCTTTGTGAATTTGATTTGTCAGTACATATTTTTTATTTATTTATTCTATCTATATGTAAATCAATTAAAAGTTAACTTGACCCGAACATTTTAAAGACATACCCTCAAATTCAATAACAAGCGTTTGCTAAACCTTTTTTAGTTAAAACATGTTTCGTCCTTTTCCCTCTTTTGCATATTTGACGTTGAAAAAACGAGACAAAACATATTTTAACTAAAATAGAATATGCAAAATTTGGAAAGAATTTGGACAGAAGTTGGGCTACCCCAATCTTTAATTTAATATTCAATGAAATATATTTGTATGTATTTAATCTTAAGAATAGTTTATTGAAGAAAAGCGATCTTAACAATCCTCTTAATAATTAATTAAATCGTCAAACATCAAAATGGGCTTTGTGCGTTTTGTTTAAGTTACCCTGAAAGGCTTCCAAAAAATGTCACCGTTGTAGAGCGGACTAATGCCTCGTAATTGTCGTGTTATTTCCTTTCCATTGAAGCAGACCCTTACCAATAATTTCTCTTGTCATATTAGACCTTAAAGTGTGCGCCGTGGACACACTACAAGAAACTTGTGATGAATTAGGAAGTTGTTCATTTTGTAAAAGTATGGTTTTATTTTTTGTTATTTAATCATACCTATTACAAATATAAATGTGGTCCAGTTATTTTTCCAGACCAATTATTTATAAAGTATAATATATAACAGTTATAACTTATTTTACATCAGCATGCATTTTCTGATTACGTTACAATTAATAATTAAAGTTCTGCTCTGTCTCAACTAACGTCAAAAAAATCTTTTAATATACTTAAATTAGTGATTTAAATATTATATTTTAAATTAAACCTAAGTAAGAACTAAATTTCTTATCAACTTTTATTCAGTTATTTTTCACTTAGTGTGTACCAATACTAACTCATTTGGCGACACAAGACGTAGAAAGGAACGACAAACAAAGGCGAGAATAATGTCCCTTAAATATAATATTATATGTCACGAAAGCAAAGCTTATGAAATCGGATATTTTTGTCATATCTGCTTTATTGCGGCTCAATGGAGCTCCGTTGGGACGCGGTTTCAATGAGACTCCGCTACCCGTGAGGGTGGATGTGTGGGACGAATATATGGATAAAGAACAAATCGATAATAAATTCATAAAGACTATTTTTTACTAATTATAAAGATCAGTTATGAAAACTTTGCGGAATGATTTGGTTAATTTAAAAAAATCTATTTTTTTTTTCTACTCGATTTAATTCTATCAGACAATATATGACACGACATTACCAAAAGATGAAAATAACTTGAAGAACTTAAGATGTCAATTAAACATTTACTCAGGAGTTGTTCCTGTATCTAAATGGGTAGTTTCATAGTAAGTAAAATAGTGCAAATAAACAAAACATCTTCAGTAATCATATAGACCTTGTATCTTAATCTATACCTTACAAATAGTACTTATTTGATCTTTATTTAATAAGAAGGTACTGACAAGGAATTAAAATAAATTAAAAAGAAAGTTTTTTAAAGAATTAAATAAAATCTGTCTGTATATTAAAGTGACATTACACAAAGCGCACATTATTGCGACAGTGCTACCAAATTAATCCAATCTCTTCATACAAAATCAGTGCGCGTAAAAATTTCAAATTTTGCACTAATCTAGTCACATTTAGAGTATTGTATTACACGATGTATTAAATGGCCGGTTGACAATGTCGTGCGGATATTAACCCACAAAAAATGTCCTCGAATCTCCGAGGATTTTCCGCTTCACGCACGGTGCACTCCGCCGAGTCGGCAGTTGACAAAATATTGCATTGTTCCTATTATCTGAGTAGTATTTATTTAAAAACGTTATTTAAATGGATGATTTTAAGCCTGCTCGGCTGATGCGGCTATTGTCCTCGCCGTAATAGAGACGCAAGCGATGGCGGATGTGCGTGTCTTTTGATGCAATAACTGTACTTGCGTTTAGTGTATGTATTTTCACTTGAAATAGATTTGAATTTGAACATTTGGTGAAGAAGTTTGAATAAGCGTGTAAGCAGGTGGTTAAAAACTTTCTCTCTATCATTCTGAAATTTAACAGCTATCCCTCTTGTGGCCAATTTCCTTTCATATTCTCTTTCCCCATAAGTTATTTGACTTCGCCAAATTTGTACGATTATGTCTACTTTACTATCTAGTAATTTGATCGTGAAAGGGGTTCCTGATAATATCGATAATAACTACATACTTAGATTAGATATCGTAAAAATACTTCTAATTAAAGTCAATGAACGTATGTGGGCCATTATGTGGGTGTCATTTGTATTAATCTGTAAATAATATCAGGTATTGTCTCGAAAGCAATTGATTACCTTTATCACTTTATGCACTTCGACTCTGTTACAGTCATCAAGCTATCGCGCTCGTAAATTTGAGTTCACTCAGCGACTTCCAATAAAGGTAATGAAGGCAAACCAATAAAATAATAGAAATAAATTTGATATGACCGACATATGGCGGGTCTAATGCGCGACGAACCCTGTTATTGCTGTCAAACATGCGACAAATAGCTCAGGCTCCGGACTCCATTTCATTTTACCAGCCGTTGATTACACAGTATTGGACCGTTGGACGACAATGAAAACAGTCTGAGTCGCCCGAACGTTCACACCCCTTTCTGTTTTTGATTCAGTGATGACCAAAAAGTAAATTCCTGTTTATTATTATTCCATTACCCGTCACCCCATTTTAAAAAATATGTCAACAGATGACGAGTTTTGCATGGGGGCCAGGAGACCTCGAGAATATTCAATGTGTTTATATAAAATAATTTTCATGTTCGACAACTCTCGACACAATGCCGTATATTTTTTTGCTCTGCCGATAAATTGGCAGGATTATCATTTAATGGAGGGCTCATGTTTGTTGGGCTTGTCGCGATTCCCTATGACTGACATGATTTTATTAACACCATATCGGTGTTCGGATGTGGATCGAATAATTTCGACAGGAACGAAGCGTACATAATTCACGCGGTTTCATTCAAAAGGTAGCGTGCCATTTAACTTTAGGATGTGCGAGTTCGGTTATTAGTTCAATTTAGGAGTTTTAGATAGACAGACCGATAAAATATTTACTACGTATGCGGGCTTTCTATCGCATGACACATTGGTAAAATTTAATTGACAATCAAATATTCACATTTAAACCTTTTGTTTTCCAATGGAGTGACATACTAGAAGCTTTCGTTATGGAAAAGCGTTGTTGGAAACTCATTACTATTTAACTGTCGAAATTGGAAAACTTTACCATACCCACACTTTAAATGAAGTTGCTAGTTATACAAAATTGAAACGAATTCATATAAAAAAGAAGTCCCGTTACCGCAGTGTGATGTAACAATAGTTTCTTTTCACAATAAAAACTTGTCAGTTTATTCAAAATTATTTTTATGTCACCAATTTCACCACATTTGGGGTAAGAGGGGCTAATCTCTTTTCTATTATCGCAAAAAAACGTTCATAAATCCTTATTAGCTACTAAGATTACAGATATTTTTGGGCTGCCATAAAAATTCGCTTTTATTAGTCGTACGCGACGTGCATCGGAAATCGGGAACTATTAGATGTTATCTGTTCCCGGCGGAGTCCCCCGTGTTTACACTAAATATTGTGCGACACAATGAAATTACATGACATCTGTAGTACAAATAACGGGATATCTTTATTCATACCGCGGCGGGCAAACACGCTCCCCTTCACATTGTCGCCGTCGAAACGTCTGCTTACTGTCGCGGCTCATCGTCCTGTTGCCATTTCCATAAGTTCTGAATATAATCGCAGCTACATGAGCGATGTGATATATTATTAACATTAATGCAAATAATTAATAATAGGAAAATGATAGACACAACGAAATTATAATATTTGAAAGTAGAGTGCTGTTGCAAATGTTCTCTTCTTTGTCATCGAGATACATCAATTAGAGCACTTTTAGTGAACCAAACGTTTTTTTACAAGTATACAATGTTTTTTCATACGTTCCTGGCAAATAAAGATTTCTGATTTCTTTCCTCTTAAATACTTACCTAAAATTACCATATATTCCAGATGAATTCAGATCCACTAAAAATCTTAAAACTATTCAGAAATAGATTTCCAAACTCTCCAAATGAAACGGCACGTTCTATTGAAATACGATATGACTAACCTACATATTGATTTTCATGGCCTTCCCTAGCAAACCTCCAAACCATAGCACAGAACACGAACATTGAAAATATTGACAGTAAAAAAGGCAATCGAAGACAGATATTATTTTATCACGGCGAGGGCAAGGAAGCGATTTACAATAAATAACTTTAATATTACTGTTACTCCCCCATATTGATATCGATAGTGGGACGAGAACCCTACGCGCCTTCGGCGGTTACAGGAGTCGAGCACATTTTGTTTTCTCATCACTCATGTAAGGCTTCAGGTCGGTGGATACGTTAACTTTTTTTGAGTTTAGTAGGTGCACTTAATGCACTTACTCTGTCTCTTTTTGTAGTTTTTTGCCAATAGAGTGTTAAAATATCTTATTGACGAATTTTTGATACATTGGATGGGTTATTAACGGTTATGAAGTCCCACCACGTCACAAAAGGGCGCTCTTTTGTTACGTAATTTATAATGAAAGTGCAAAAGTTCATGAAATTTTAATTTAATTACCTAATGTCTTTTAAATTTTTCCTTATACATTTTTCAAGGAGCATTCATAACGATAAATTTACCTGCGATTTAACTTGTACAGCTGGTTTCCATATTTCATTTAATTTGGTTTATTCTAGAAGCG
Organism: Acrobasis suavella; assembly: GCA_943193695.1. Classification (NCBI taxonomy): domain Eukaryota; kingdom Metazoa; phylum Arthropoda; class Insecta; order Lepidoptera; family Pyralidae; genus Acrobasis; species Acrobasis suavella. Next base: position 16,075,278 of record OW971929.1, read on the forward strand.
TATTCAATTTGCACTGCATATTTTATCTGTTTATATTAATAATTTACTACTCAAGGATAAGAATGAGTACCCGAGGTCTCTTGTAGCTCTCCTGTACCTTCCATAAACTAGCACAAGGATTATTCAAATAAAAATATATCAGAACATAAAACAAAATGTTGAGCAGTCCTGATTCCTAGCAAAAACAGTAAAACAGTCGTAACGTAACATGTTAGCGAAGGAGCTGCTATTAGTTTCCTTGCAGCTCATATTGACAATGGTGAAACGTTTGTCATCCCAGACATAATCTCTGAGCAGATTGTTTTCTTACTCAGCGGTAGGTATGTCCAAATTGAGGCTAGTCTACCTGTTTATAGTATGTAAGTACAGTATCTAGATAACTAATATCTACATTTTTCGACTAAAATTTTACGCTGCCATTCGTGGGACATTAGAACAAAAGTTTTACCGCTGCAGTCATAAAAAAATAGCACACCTTAAATTGTTAGGTTTTTATTATAACACTATTAGTCTAATAGTACTGTTTTTTCTTTCAATTACATAAAAAGCATACTTCACTACACTCTTTAAACTAGTTGTACTTGTGGCTCACTATATGACTAGGAGGGCAGAATTTCGTTGAGAATATATATAGGTTATTGTTTTTTAGTTATTACATATTGATAACATTTTGTTACAGGTCAATATTAAAAAACTTAGAATCACACATCACATAAGTACACATAAGATTAGGAATAAAAACACATATCACAAATAAGGTCTAACAAAAACGAGATGTCTAACTGTAAAATTTATCTTAATTAAGTTCAACATGAAGTTAAAGTATTTAATTAATATAAGATCGCAACGTGCCCTATAAAGTCAAGTAGGTGCAGTTAAGAAGATACATAGATACAAATATACAAATAGGTACCTAGTATAATTTTCGTTACTTTCGTTATAGCAGTAACGTTTTATATTTACAATTCAATCCAATTTATACATTAAATTAATTATACACTTAAAAATACTTTTTGTACAATTCTTCAATCTTTCTCTTATGCGTACCTATACAAGTACATAAATGGCTTTGTTTTAAAAACTACTTAAATAAGATAAGAATATGACAACCAATCAGATCATTTTATTTAAAATGGAACAATTTAAATTTCTGCAAGTTCTACGATATTTAAAAATGCAATACATCTGTTAAATAAACCGGAACTATATCTACCGTAACTGTACCAGGTGACACGGCACACGTCCGAATCAAAAGTCTGGCAAATTGTAAAGAATTATGACGACAATACAGCCTTCAACGGTAGGTCGGATAAGTACAATTAAGACATAAATCATCGTAAGAGCACCATTGTGTGTGGAGCACGTTATGACGGCTCGAACCCGGGTCTCCCGAGTCGACCGCGGCATTAGAAACGGTCAGGCGGTAACCAATTTATCATTAAGGCAATTTTTGCAATAATTGTTTACTCTTCTAGCGACAACTCGATGTATGCTCTGCTTACTTAAGCCCTAAAAAGCACACCAGTGACCTGATTATATACTTATGTGAACATTTATGTACTTATCATCTGTCGTGAATATATCTCGTTAAGGTATTATCTGCCATACATTATTGTTTGCTCTTCCACTCATAAATTGAAGTACCATGTACTTTATTATTTCTTCTAATCTTGTCAAATGACCCTTGCCTATTTTTGGCAGAAAGTCTATCTCTAGTTTTTCACACATTTCTATCAGTAGCGATAGGTCTGCAATCTCCTGCAATAGGGATATGGACTTGGTAAAACCTATATTATTTTACTTAGTCCGTTAGCTAGATTATCCAAAAATAAGGAAGCCATATTTTTTCATTTAGCAAAGTAGTAAAAATTCACAACTATACAGTACTTTGAAGTTTTAGGGTGGGGGTGATTTACGTCGCCTTTGGTTAAAAATTGTAGTCTTATTATTTTAATTGAGGTAAATAATTACATTTAATACAATTTAATCATCTTTGGTGACGATTAAAAATTATCTTAAATGTGGGTGCCACTAGGCCAAATTTGGGCCTTAATGAAAAATTACCTCAGAAACTACTAACGTAAGTTAATTTATAGAAACAATATTATAAGATAAATTTATCGTTGAAGCATTTTTTCATTAATTGTTTTATCTTCCACCTACAACATGCCTACAACACAAAGTATCCTCCACTTTATTACTTGCTCTATCGACTAATGAAAACTTATTGCATTGGATATGAGTACCGTGAATATCAGATCTGGATAAGACTGAGCGTGCAATTTACAAATTATCTACAGCTGGAATAACTTGTAGGTAACTGGATGTACAAATAACCTGCATCAATTATTCAACATAATTAAGTGCATCTATTTAAAGGTTGTGTGTTCAACACGTGACTGTACTTTACTATGGAATGGAATATACATATATTATTATATGTATTGTAAAGAAATGGTATTATTGAAAGTAAAATTCGATTCTTAAACGTAGTCATAACGTTATTTAGGTACGACTTTTTAACGTTTAAATTAATGTTTGATTTTTCAAAAATCAGAATATATCCCTATCTAATACTATCATACAAATTAACATTATTCCAATGAAGATGGCAAAAATATTGATTTATAAATTGGCCTAGCATTGGAAATTAAAATTTAATTTCGTATGATTATGAAGTAGAGCAACCATCTTGCTGAATGGTCATCGGTCCACCCACGCCACCGCGCGTGGGTGCAAAGATTACTCTCATTCAATTGAGCTGCATTGTGCGCGCGCGCACTTCGACCACCTCTTAATTACAGCGCAGCTGCTGACCTGCGTCCATCTGGAACATCACCACCTACGCCGGCGTAGTGCTACAGGGTGATGTCATATTTTTAATAGAGTAAAGCTTGATGGCCCAGCGATATGATATCTTTAAAAAACATTATATCTCATCGTCTATAGTGAGGAACTGGATGCCTTACGCTTACGTAAATATGGTTTGCAATTGGATAGGTACTATGAGTAGAGTAACAAGTAGCATAAGAAATATTTCAAGCTCTTCTGTGGAAGACCCCGAAAAATTCATGTATTTCCTTAAAAATCTGCCACTGAAGTGCAAATGACTCAAAAATACGCACATGTCTTCTGCTGGCCAACGCATGCCAAAATCCCTTGATTGACTCGATAAATAATACCTAATTGTATCTAATCAACACTCAATAATCTCTAGAGAAAATTAAATTGACAATTCCATAAAATCATCAGCCTGTATAAGGGAGTGGACACGCCATATTTAGCTGATCTGTGTAATATAAGGTGAGTGTCAACTGACAATAGGCCATCGGTTTGAGTGGCGAGGTCCGGCAAATCTCATTTGTGGATTTATCATTAACCGTATTTCATCCACCCTTGTCTCTACGAAGCCTATTATGGGGTATAAATTCTGTTTCCTATTGTCGATGGCTGGCGGATGTTTATTCTTCATAAACTCGTTAAGTGAGCAAGAAATAATATATTTCAGTTATTGGTCTATGGCAGATGGTGCACATTTGATGGCAAAATGTCCTACGTGAGATTTAAAGGATATAAAAAACATATAGATAAGGGAAAATCAGCATACAGGTTGACGTAAGATGCCTAAGTGCTTATATCAATTCTGTGGTAAACATATAAATAGGTAAATTACGTAACCATCACGAACCCACACTTCACAAAAATTTGCAACAGCTATAAATTAATATACAGGTAGACTATTCATTGTTAATTTTAACGTAAAGCTAGTACGTAGTATAATTTATTGAACACGGCGACGTATTTTTACCCGACCTTTTACTTGAAGGGTACGTAAGAAATTACAGAAAAAGATAAAGCACGTGAGCGAACCAATAACGAAGTGAAGTCGTAAAAGTGGAAAATATTGGCTATATCAGTATTGCACTCGTCAGAACAATGAGGCGTGCCCTAATCGCGCGCCTTATCGACACTAGCTTTTGTCTTAATTCGATGACTGCGATTTACGACCGTGTGCGGCCGCACTTGCCATAAATAATGCCAGTTTACTACGACCAGGCTCAGGCACAGCCCAACCGATATCTGTCAAAATTCACATAAATAATGACAGGTATTCGAGACAGATGTTATCTCTACACGAGGTTATAAACAATAGCATCTTCTAATGACTGAATGAGCCGTCGTAAACCCTCAATATTTACGCACGAATCCTTCAGCGCACCTTTTGAAAGGTTTTATAACTCGGCCGGGAGATCTCCCCACTCCCCTGGCGCCTACGCTAGTCTCGTCGCTATATCTGATTTATTCATACCACCCAAAATACATGATCGGTTTTTCGGATATATTCAGTTATTTTTTTTCCCTCTCATCGCACTATAAAGCTTTTTGTTAGCGTTATCGCGTTTTTATTAAGTTCGTTTTGGAAACAGTTTACTGTAAAAAATTCAACTGTCGTGACAAGCAACGAGCACAGTTTCCGTTATTGCAATTCATTATTAAAGCATATTGCTTGCTGATTTAATATATGTATCTAGATCGGCTACGAAATGATCAAGAATATTATTTTCGTGGGTTAGTTACTGTCGCAAACAGTAGTAGTCTGTGACCAGTGACATAGAAGTGCAGATATCGAGTTGCAATTAAAAGTATCGAGCGACGTTCGTTAAGTAGAGCGGCGTGGGAGGACAACAGCGGCAGATGTGCGCGACCCTCCTAACCTTCGCTCGCCCTAAAAATCACAATTAGCTTCCTATACAGCATTTCTTTTAACGTTTTCGTAAACAATATTTTATTGTAACTGAAATCGGAACCTGAACACGATTTGACGGAGCAACAATTTGGGGGGTCTATTTTAGGACATTCGGCTGACGCAAGCTCGGATAGGTACCGATAACGATTCAATATTTATTGTCACACGACGTCCGTCATTAAGATAGTGTCAAAAGTTAGTGGCACGCACACAGGCATCACTTACGGCCGGACGGAGCACTCATAATTATTACTAATGCCTTAAATATGTCAAAACAGGAATCCAGGTAAAAAGGCGTAATTTACGCGCCTCCGATAGAGATTTGGCAGTTGGCGCCGTGCGGGCAGGCGGGTTGCTCGCGAGGCGCCCACTTTTTGTCAACCATTGTCTTTGACATAAATTTAAAATAGGAAATGTCCCTTTTTATGGAGATCTAGTTTACGGAGCTGACAATGAAGGCATAAATCTAACTAGTGTGTCAGTATAGGGCCGCGATGATCGATCGATAAACATTATTTATGTACTTCCGTTCAACAGACACGATTGGATGCCTTCGACGTGAATAAATTCGTAATACGTATTGAATAACGAAGCCGTGATAACGCGTGGGAAACCCAAACTTCTAGGAACCTTTTTGAGGATAATCATTTTTTTCCTGCGTTAATATGGTCATGTTATTTATATCTATCCCTTTTTATTGATAAGTAAAGATAGAGATAGGTATAGTGTTTTGATAATTATCATGAAATATTTTACAAATCAACGGAGTCAAGTCAGATGTGTACTCGTATTTACTCATCTAGGTACCTACCTGATTTCAGAGCTTTAATGAAGATACGTTTATAAGTTTTATATTAAGTTGCAAAAGAAACATGATGATCCACATTTATTAATTGAATATAAAAATTACGTGCGACATGTATCTACTATTTTGTAAGAAACGAGTCGTGTCAATAACATGTTAACTCGCGCTTTCCATATCCAGTGTAAGAATTTGCAAAGGGCTCGATTAAAAGTCATCTCGGTGAATGTACAAGAATCACCGCAAGAAGGTCCATTATCCCAATATGTTCCAGATCGATTACTGCCGATGCCGCCACATGCCTTTCTGGCTAAATACTGGCCCAATAAAACCAAACGAAATCAGCGCCGATGGCATGTATATGATTAATATAATTAAGCCAAATGTTAATAAAGGAAACAAAGCCTCTCGTCAATACCAAACGCGGGCCCAATCAACGTGCCTCCGGGAGAGGCCTGATTAACGACAATAACTCAGCGACAACACCAACTTGCCCACATTCATTTTTATTTTGTCCCTTTCCCGTCGATCTATAATGAATTCGGTTTATCTTCAAGTTTATATAAAAAATAAATCGCTTTCAACTGAAGAATCACGCCTTAAAAAAGAAACGCTTATTAAAATTTATTTCTCTCTCTCCTCGCGCGCTGTCGTGTACTCCGCTCGAATAAAATTAAAAAGTCCAGAATTCTTATTTATTTTAATACAATAAACCGCAATCGTTGAATAAAGATAAATAAAAAGCAATAAAAAATAAAAACGCATTAGCAATAAACAAAATACTTCAGCGGATGTGGGCAGAGCGCAGGGCACGCACTCGGAAACGCGTGGAGTGGACTCATTTTTACAAAACTATGGCTCCATGCCAATTAACTATTTTTTTTATTCAAATGTATAAGAGTCAATAGAAAAGCTTTCATTTCGTTGCTTAATTTAAAAAAGAGAAGAAAGAAGTGTTTGCAGTAAATCAAACAAGATATTTTCTCAGTATCAAAATACAAAGCTATAATAAATATACTATCACTGATACTCTTTTGGCTCGCGTTTTAAGGTTACACCAATTTGAAGTATTACTTTGAGGCCATAGTTATAAAAGTTTAATATTGATCTAGGTATATAGTTTTGTAATATTTTAATCTAAATATTATTTTCCATTCTTAAATACTTCCAGGGCTTTATATTTTTTATAAAATTTAAAATGTAAAAAATGAATGCACATATCTCTTTTGTGTTTTCTTCTGGAACAAACTAAAAATGGATAAATATGAAATAAGTAGGCAATCTACCATTAGAATGCTCCAAAATAGGCGCTTTTCAAATGATATATTATTATTTTTCTTAAAAATGTAGGTGAATGTGATTAGAAGGCAGCTCCACCGCCGAGTTAGCCGATTGTCACGAGTGCTACCCTCGTCGGCGTTTTCTTAATTGTGCCGAAATATTTATTTGATTGCGAACTTTGCAGCACAGGCAGCCACCGAAATGGTCATCGGCATTCGACCGCATCACAATGGTACACCGGCAGTTATAATCCTGAAGCTAGTCTTCACGAAGATTCTGCTATAAGTATGGATCTAAATATATATCGAAGACTAGAATAAAATGTCAATAGTAACAAATAAGAAAATGAGGAGCTCGGTGACCCGGCGGGAGTGCGCATTACTAAGCGCTTTCGTAAGTAAAGCGACACCAGGCGTGGTCCGCACTTGGATGGATGAATACAAGTGGCATTAAAAAATTTCGAGCTCCTCTCTGCTTCAGAAGACACGTATTATAAGCCGTTCGTCAAGCTATGTTAGATGCCTTTAGGGCAGCCTGAAACATCGGACACCAATTTTTGACACTTACACACACGAAAAACAAACAAACAACAGTCACAAAATCCTTAAATATTTCTTTACGAATTTTTTTTCTAAATTGTACCGAAATGATAATCGACATTCTTGCGTCACAACGCAATAGAATAAATAATCTCACAGTTACCTAGCAGCTTCTATTTCTAGTTTTCATAAGTATTATTAGCTACGTACGTATGTCGTGTCGCTTTTGGAGTACCTAATGGTCCAGGTTATGAGGTCAGTACATTCGTCCTTGATCGCAATGTCCAAAGTCGAAACACGCGTGTGGTTATTATGTAAGAGCATGGCTTGTCTTGCCAATAGACACTTTGTTCCAATAGAATTGATGACAGGAAAAATTTTTTTGGCCCATCGGTTCGAATATTAAAAAATATTGTACATGTATTTTTTTTCTCTCACGGCTTCTGTGACGTCGCAGGACCCCAGTCTGGAACGTGAACCTAGGCATACATGTAAACTTTTACTTTAAAAAAAAAATGGTCCATTATTTTGTAATCATGTAACAAACAGACTAATAAGAATAATACTTTTCTGACCCTGTCATCACCCCTATTCTAATACAAATAGCATAAGTACTTACATATCTTTAGAAGAGAAATGTACAATTGGACAATATGTGGTTGCTTGCGTGTGTTTAAAGTTGTATTGTTTTCGCACAAATGATTCACGATACGATGATACATATAATAATATGATACATATGGATGACTGTCTTAAATAAGGACTTGAAGAAAGCCAACACAGAACCAGTGACGACCTAAAAGAGATCTTTTTGGAGAAGTTCAGGACAGCCGACTCCAACAAAAAATGGAATAAGGCCAACAAAAAAATTTAAATTATAAGAATATATATGTCCATATATTATTATACGTCTGTCACGTATAATAATATAATGACATATGCATACAATTTAAAAGAAATTAAAATAAATTATCATGGTCCTCTACCATTAAAATATATATGAATTTGAATTTATATACAAATGAACGGCCATACAATAACTAAGAGAGATATAACGATATACAACACTAGGCCGCCACTTACATGTTTCATAGTTTTCAACCATACCTATCTGTTTTGAAATTTGCTCTGAAGTGATTTGTATTGTACCGTGTAATGAAAATATAACCTGTTTTATTGGCAAAATTTATTAATTTTGTCGCAAAACTCAAATAGGTCATCTGTTAGTCTTGATACTTGGGACACAATCAAATAGGACAATCAAATCAACTAGGTACATTTCAAACTCAAATCTTACGCAGCCAACGCCAGTCCCGAAGCTTGTCCGTCAGACTATTGTCGTATCAGCGATCTAAATGGGGCATAGAATCGATACTCAAAGTACTCGATACATTCGCAGCAGTGTTACTACGCATCGTGCAGATCATTCGTGGACCACAGATGAAATAAAGTATGAAGTGGTCGCCTACAGACTAAAGCGAAGTATCGAGTAAAACCAACAATAGTAGAAGATCTCGATCAACCTCGGGTCCACGACCCGTAAAACATAAATATATCAGGTAAAATATTTTTTAACAACTAAATATGTTGTATTTTCCTACATATATAAACTTGGCTGTCATACAAAATTTGTTCCAGACATTCACAAAAATTGAATTAAATTTCTCGTCTCATAAGCAGAGCGTTGAGGTAGTGGTCTACTCTGAACAAGTCAGGGTCAAGCATTTTTCTAGAGTTTAACTATCAATATTATATTCATATTGCAGCAATACAATAACATAAATACAGATATATGAAGAACAACCCTTTTATAAACACATTTAATACTTGTAGAAAATATTTGTCAAAAATAATATTTAAAAATAACCAGCCAAGTGCGAGTCGGACTCGCGCACGAAGGGTTCCGTACCATTATCTATAAAAAAAGTCACATTGGTTTTATGGGAGCCCCACTTAAATATTAATTTTATTCTGTTTTTAGTACCTGTTGGTTGTTACAGCGCGTGCAGCGGCAACTGAAATACATCATCTGTGAAAATTTCAACTGTCTAGCTATCATGGTTCATGAGATACAGCCTGGTGACAGACAGACAGACGGACAGCTCAGTTTTAGTTATAGGGTCTCGCGTTTTTACGGAACCCTAAAAATGAATTTCAAAATTGTTCTTGGAGTCGTCCGGATGTCTGTATGGACGTGGACGTATGTGCCACGATTACACTCGAATTACTTAATGTTTGTACCATTTTTATTTAAAGGTTCATCACGTCAATGGATTGTTTCCCATTGAAAATTACTTTCAAATTCAGTGTTGTTTATTTATAATTAATAAAATACTCCAAAAAACTTAGCTGTCATCCTTTAAGACACAAAAAAATTATAAATTTGTTTTTTTTTTTAAATGAGCGTTGTGAAGCGTGCAGTGTTTGATATTCCAAACTTAAGTGTTTCCTTTTTTAATAAATGAATTAGTGATAAAATTAGGTATATACATTTGATACATGGTTGATTTGGGCAAAAAATATAAGCAAATAATAGTACTTCAAAAGAAATACATATTTTATTTCGCCTGCAAAAGGATGAGGTCTATGAGGTTATATCGGATCTTAGACTACAAATGTATGGTGCGGAGACTCGAGCCAACAATCGAGATGTGAGGCGGCGATAACGATGTCAACTAGCAGCCTGTCCTCGCCGTTCCCATGATTTGCGATGTCGTTCTAATAGTTATAATTACGACCTATCCATCAAACAGACGTATGATAAACATGGGACTAGGAAATCAATCCGAAATTGTCATCGGTTTAAATCTTGTAAGAGTTGGTGATCAACTTTTGACTTTCATTGTTAAAAAAAAATACTTAAATAGTACGGGAATTGTAATCTCATGTAACTTGCATTTTTGAGCCATTTAACTACCGTGTGGCTACTGAAATAGCTGATGTTAACATGAACAAGGTTTATTCTTTTAGCAAAAAAATATTACCTAAGCGGCAAATCACTACTAGTCACGTATGAACAGCGCCTGGAGCACTTGGAACATTTTTCATATCTTTGCTGTAGACCAGTCTTTCCCAAAGTGGGCGATAACGCCCCCTTGTGGGCGCTGGAGGCTTTAAGGGGAGAGGTAACGGGCCCAGAATAAAGTTGGGGGCGCTGATGTTATTTAAGCAATGAGTGATTTATAACTTCAGCTATTTCATATTTTAAAATTCACTGAAATTAAAATCCTCTTACTACACAACATCCATTTATTAGTTCATATTTATATCCTTTTTTATTGTACAAATATAAACTAAAAATGTAATTGATATTTATTATTTTAATGCGTTCACAACGCCATTTATATCGTTAAAGGAATCAAACACTGAAAAAATTTCGTGTTTTAAAGTTTCGCAGGTGAGGTCCCCATTTCCAATACTCTTTATTATTGTAAAATTGTATTATTATTGCAATTTTTGTATTTAAAATTAACAATGTTGATTATTGTTATTTTTTATAAAAGATACTCTAATGTACTGGTGTATGTATTATTATTGCTCTCTCGTTTAGAATATAGGTTGAATTAAACTACAGGCAAAACAAATATGTGATTCAGGTTTTTATGGTGAAAAAAAATGGGGGGCGCTACAAAATAACTGATTTTTTAAAGTGGGCGTTTGACAAAATAAGTTTGGGAACTGCTGCTGTAGACGGTCTGACCTGACAAACTTATACAAAATCATAAACTCAAAATTGTCAACTTGTACTTTAACCGAAATTAACTTTAAATTAACTTTATTTCGCGCAGCTAAAGAATTCGTCAACTGTTTTCCATACCTTCTAGTGCGAATAACATTGGCCACAACAATCTAATGTACCGAATGAGTCGACTTTATAATTGCCTGTGTTCATCACCTGAGTTTTCTGACATCTTTTGCACTTCGCTCGCGGCAGTCAAAAGGAAATGCGTAATTGTAATCACAGATACATAATTTATAATTTCAATTTTCTTTTTGTTTTATAACTTGATTTATACTATAATAGACATGTAATGTACTTATATAATTGGTGAGTTAGGCTATCTAGTTATATTTCTTATTCTTATAATTTGTCATTTCATGTATCACCTTACTATGTACTAATAAATAAAAAACATCACCAAAAGAAAAACATTTATCGGCAGACCAACACTTCAAATAGTTTGAAGCTGTAATTTCTATAAAAGTGATGTGGATTTCATAAAAACAGAAATCAGAAATTGCCAAAGCGGATTTGAACTTTGAAATCAAAGATCGAACTCGACCAAAAACGTATTTGAGAAATAGCAGAATCATTTTTGCGCGGGCGACGTGTTTATGAACGTTCCGTTATAAAATCTCTTTGATCTCATCCAACCTGTCACATTCAGTATGCAAAATCTCGTACATTCAAAATGCAGACACTGGTCGTTTACATATTTTTATTGCTCTAATTTCTCTAGGCAACTTCGGCCTGTCATTTGACATGACAATACTATCACGTCTTTATCCCTAACAGGTAAGATAGAGCTTAAGTAGTAAGACCCAAAGATCACTCTTAGTCTGATGTTGAGCATGAAGGTGGAAAAGAGGAATAAATATAGTGATGGGTTACTAGCTGCAATAGATATTACGAGTTACGTGACCCGGATTTTGCCTATTTCCTCGATTATAAATAAAAAAATATATACTGACAAAATTACACAGATTGAGCTAGCTCCAAAGTAAGTTCGAAATTTGTGTTATGGGATACTCAACGATACTATACTTTATAACAAATACATATATAGATAAACACCCAAGACCCAGGACAATTTGAAAAAGGCCATTTTCCAACTTGCCTTGACAGGGGATCGAACCCGGAACCTCTGGGTGGCAGACTAGCATGGCGACCACTACGCCACGGAGGTCGTTATTTCAATTGGTTTTAAGATCTAGGCAGGAAAAGTAGCACCTACATCTTCTACATTTTTCTTTCTCTCAGACCAACATGGGAAAGAACATATTTTTATTGATCTAATTTCTCTAGTCAGGTTCGACCTGTCATTTGACGATGGCCCTAACAAAGCTGACTAATTATCGTGGCGTGGCATGTCGTAAAACAGTGCATATTGACGGAATATAGAGAGGCCAGCACACAGTGCTTAATGACATTAATCACATTGATTTATTGTGGTTCCGAGTTATTACAGGCCGGCGCCGGCTGTGTGTGCGCGTGTACATACGTCGCCTTTGTGCGTGTGAGCGTATACTTCTTGTGTAAATGTAATACGCAATGAATACAGGGTGTTGAGGAACACCTGAGATACTTTTATGCTCATTAAACATATAAAAATTGAAATTGGAAAAGGTATACCAGATAAAACTTATTAGGTCGTCTTAAGCATTTAAATGCCATATGATTACATATACATGTAACCACATTTAATTAATAGTATTTAAAAGAGACTAAGAGCGATGAGGTGGTTTAGCATCATGACTTTTGCTATACAATACTGAAACTAATTTAAGAGTGAGTTAGATAATCAACCACAAACAAGTTATCTAAAGTCAAGTCTAAAACATTCTATAAAATAGAGATTTTTCAACACATAGAATTAATTTAAAGCATCTTGTCTAGCATAGGAGTAGTAATACTGACGTACAGAATGCGCTAGGCAACAATGTAAGAACGTGTTTGTGGTATGTTAATATTGGCTGGCTTGCCTATTTCATGTCTAAAATCATAATAATATATTAATATCAGTAAAATACTTTCAAAACTACAAGCAGCATTCGAGCACCCTGGCTAGCGTAGGAGCAGTAATACTGACGTACAGAGTGCGCTGGTGTGCGTGCTCGGCATTAGGCAACAATTTACGTGTTTGCGGCGTGTTAATATTGATTGGCTCGCTTATTTCGACTCGCGCGAATCTATCCACGGAACTAGCCGCTCACACTGCTTCCATGAAAGCATGCCTCTTCTGTGTTAAGCCACTGACCGTCTGAACCTACACCGCAGACCGCGAATTATGCACTTTGAAAACCTCTATAGTCTAACCGTACCTCAGTTACACCGATCGCAGTTTACCGAGAATTATCTGTTCGGACGATTTATATGATAGGTACGTGCGAGGAATTTTCGCGTGATATGGATGGCATCCGTTGCATTCAAATTGACTTCATGCCAATATCCCTATTTATTTATAGCGCTGCGTGATGGACATAAAGAAAAAAGTTATGTTCCTGGTCAAATTAGACTACTTCATGTGCATATAAAATACGAAGATTTTCACAACGCTATATCCCCAAACACTTGATCTAAATGTAAAAGTGACAAGCACATAAAATGACAGCGAAAAGAAAATCGTATGCGAAAATAGCATAACTCAACACTTCATCGAGAAATCTCAATACGACCGTGTAACCGGGCATACGAAATTTTACGTGTCCGTCACCCCAGGCACGTCCACTGTCGCGATCGAGCGAGCTCTCGCATGTCAAACACATGATTATAATTTCATAATGCACGCTTGTCAACGTAAATAATACGCAAAATTTATGTTACGAGGTTCTCACCGTTCGACGGAGGCGCAAAGAATGCATAATAACCCACCATTAACTATAAACAGACAGCAACACTCATATTCATTTGAGGACGTGGTTATAAATTCAATTAAGCCGTTTATACTATTCCTAGGTATAATATTGTAAGCGTGTATGAGCTCGAATGCAAATTCAATTTCTTATTTGCATAAATGGCCATTTAAATTGTTTTATGGTTTGTTTGCAACATGAGTTACAGTGGTGGCACACTGCGACATTTTGCCGACAGACATATGTGGTTACCCATATACGTATATGTATACGTGAATCCTTATAAGTGCTAGACGTTGATGTTTGAATTGAGGAGATTAGCTAAGGATTAATTGTAAACGTACTAAAAACGTTACAAAAATGAGCTTAGTACTTTAATGTTGCCTCCATTAACAGAGTTCTACTTTGTTCTTTATTTTTAAGACCAAATCAATTAATTTGTAAGACCTTGTAAGTAGATTTTATAGACGAGGAATATACTCGTCACACTTTTCTTGGTCTTTTCTTTGTTTCGAAAGTGTGCGTCCAATCAACTCATTTTCTTATTGACTCTGCCTCATCAACCTTTAATCTTTCCTGTCGTTATGTCATTTTTTTATAATATCTACACAGAATCATGTAGGTAATGTGCCTGCATAGGACAACAATATCTATTAGGTATTTGTTCGCGTATAGTCGTAAGATTCATAAGTCATTTTGTTTTAAACCAACGTAATGATTTTTTATTAAATAGCTTTAATTACCTCACAATATATTTCGCGATAAATTCCGCTACTTCGTACCTCTAATATCATATGAATGAGGGTAGCTTCCCCACGATATATCGACGATTAGACAAGTCCATCATCATTAGCGCTATATTTCGGAAAATTAGTTGCTTCCGCACACTTGACGTATGGCTCCCGGCTCAGGTTCGCCTCCTACTGAATAAGGTTGCGATATGTTACAAAAGCTGCGAATTTATTCTTGCATAAACATTTGCGGGTAATTGATTATTTCTTACTTTATCTACCTTTGAAAATATCTCGGGGAATTCTATTCGAAGCTTTTGTAGCTGTTAAGTCAACTAACATTTTAATCTAGTGTCGTGGCCAAATATATTCCCGACTTTGAAAACTTGCACTACAAATATTAATTATATTATTATTATCTTTAATTTTAGGGTTCCGTACCTAAGTGGTAAAAACGGGACCCTATTACTAAGACTCCTGTCCGTATTTCCGTCCGTCTGTCACCAGACTGTATCTCATGAACCGTGATAGCTAGACACTTGAAATTTTTACAGATGATACTTATATTTTTGTTACCGTTATAACAACAAATAGTAAAAACAGAATAAATAAATATTTAAGTGGGGCTATCATATAGCAAATGTGTATTTTATAGATAATGGTAAAGAACCCTTCGTGCGCGAGTCTGATTCGCACTTGGCCGGTATTTTTTATTTGCACATAAACTGCTGACAACATCGTAGTCTCAGCAGTTGTCATGTAGCGATCTACGATAAATAGATTTTATGCGTTAAAATTCTATTGTGTTAATTAAAGTAATATTTGCTAAGACTTCATAGCGGTCTACGAGTTGTATGGAAGGTCTAATTTATTACGTTATGGTCATAAAGGTAGGTATTTCTTGGAAAAAGTAATCAGTATTATGAAACAAACTTTCTGTGTATAAAAATTCACAGTGCATTTAAGTATCTCTAGTAGTATTATACACAAAAAAAATATATATTAAGTACCGTAAAACTTACGCGTGCCTTAAAGAGAGCTAAATATATTTATAAGTAACCGAAAATATCATGCAAAACTGCCCAGCAGATGCAATAAATCTGACCGACAAAAAGTTCCGCTCAACGCATGCATACTCTAAACGAAACCTCAGCCCAGTTATTCAAATAGACGTCGGAATAAAAACCGCGCGAAAAACACCACACGAATATACACTGAAATTAATGTACATACAGGAGGCTCGGCGATCTATCATCGGCTCGTACAAAAACGCTCGTTAGTCCTCCCCTCTCCTACCTACCTGCTAAAAATGTAGCACTCAAGTGCTACTATTACCCTTGTCATTTATTATATCCATTTTGGCAAATTGTCTCATCTCCCCGCGAGTACAATTAACGCCATCGTCTAAGTACCGACGTATCCCGACTTCCTGTGGTAGTAGTATCCCACTAATATTTATAGTCAATGTGAAAGTTTAGATGTTCGGATATTTTGTGAGTTAAGATGTTTGGTACCTAATCACACAATAACGTAGAAACGGATTGGAACTAAATTTGGCATGCCGATATCTAATTAACTAAATCAACTCATCTACTTTTTAGGGTTCCGTACCCAAAGGGTAAAATCGGGACCCTATTACAAAACTCCGCTGTCCATCCTTCCGTCTGTCTGTCCTGTGATAGATAGATAGTTGAAATTTTCACAGATGAAGTATTTGTGTTGCCGCTATAACAACAAATATTAAAAACAGAATAAAGTAAATATTCAAGTGGGGCTCCCACACAAATCACGTGCTTTTATAGTAAATGGTTCGGAACCCTTCGTGCGTGAGTCCGACTCGCACTTGACCGGTTTTAATTCTTGACCATGTGAGCAGCGTCGTGATTAACATTTTTTTTTCAAAAAATTGTAGGTTCAATAAATAAAATAACATAGATAGTCAGGACACTTGTAATATGTGAGATCGATAAAAGCTTCCGAGATGACCTACTGACATACTTAAGTACAATTAAGAGAATTGTAGAATATAAATGATCTGTTTTTTTTTAATAGGTAGCAAATTTGTAGAGCTTAATGAAGCTGCATAGGGATTGAAAAAAATTAAGATACAAAAAGAATGAAATAAAGATCGCTCATATTTTCAGTCTAATGTTGTTAGCTCCATATTTATGTTAAAAGACTGTAAGAAGGGTTTAATCACGTACAGACATTATTACAAATTTTAAAAGATGAAAAATTTTAATGCTAACTTTGCGGTGAGAATGGACCTTTCTACTTTAAGTTAGCATTTTGAGAAAAATAAATATATATTTATATATATCAAACCATCAATTCATAAATCCATGAAAAGTTTAAAATAAAACTTAACAGAAAAACGTCTATTCAAACATAAGTTCCTGGAAAAGGCTATATTTCTAACATACATTTCCAACCCTCAGAAGCCTGTTCCTGAATAGATCAAGCACAAATATAACGTATACATGGTGTTAGTTTGCGTGAAAACAAACGTCTATAAAACTACAAACCCGGGGGTGTCTTCAGCGACACCAAATCGTAACAGAGATTGAGGACGCACGCGAGGGTGTCGACTGGCGCTCCTCGGGGAGCAGGAAGTGCTTATAAAAGTATGCGAGAATCCGGGCCTTCCACGGAGCACCCCGCGTATTAAAATTATTATGAAACCGCGCGCGATAAGGCGGGATGATACCAGCTTAGCGCCACCCCGCCCCACACTAGTGCGGCGCCACTCGAATGCCTTTTCAGCGTATATCTACATGAAAAGTTGCGAATACGGCTTATGCATAAACTTGCAAATAAGGTACACAAGTCTCAATGCACGTTCGTTACTAGACTTGTAATTTCCCGTTTTAGTTTCTTCTTTGTTTTTGTGAATTAAATTAGTGTATAAAACATTTGGCTCTACGTGATATTGACAATGAATACATTTGCGTTTGATAAATTCTATTATAAAACGTAACTGTAAAATAAAGTCATGAATAGCAACTTGAATATGGACAAAATCCAAATCTGTACTCAAACTGCGCTTAATAAGAATTTTAGAAATACGATTTTATGTTTATTGAGCGCACTAATATCTTAAATGTATTTTTTGTATATATATATATATTTAAATTTATATTGATATCAATAAAGTTCGCACATAAATATCAAGAGCGAGGTCATTCTGTTTTTATTAAGATTGTTTTATTAATTGGAATATAATGCGCCAAGCAGGTTTATGTGGGCGGAAATCTCATTTTAATCAAAGATAAAGAATTTATCACATAGTTTGTCGCAAAGCTGTGTGGAAACTTAGGACATTAACCAGATAAACTTATTCCAACAATGTAAACATTCAAGCAACTTTATGCAGAAGCTGCAATGGTATGTCGAACGACAATTATAACTTTGGCCCGGACGCGACAGAGCGTTCCGCTGCAACAAATAAAATATGTCCACGAAAACACGAGGACGGCGCAGAGAAATTTCGTGCACGAGACAAAGATAAGCTTAACCAGCACGAAATTATGAGCGTTTAACTGTTTCTAGCTGTAGAATCTGGCACGGGTGCTTCGCCGGCTCGCCAGCGCGCGTTATTTACGAAGGGGGCGCCGCCCGCCACCGCGCCCGCTGCACCCGAGATAGTGCCTTCCCCGGAAAAGCGACGCCGCCGCCGCAACTGCCGCGCGACAGGATCCTCAACACAACACCCCGCGCGCCAACCTCGCCCTTATAACACCTCTCATAAAGCTCATTCCGCGGCAGCAGCACATTGCCTCATGCCACCACAGCACCTCGCTTACACCTCGCGTCTGCTTGTGCAGATTGCCGTCGACCCGCACTTAAACGGTACTCAGATTTGACCTTTATCACCGGCGCAATAGGACGAAAATGTCCCGCGGCCGCTCGCCCGCTTTCAGTTCCGACTAGAGTAGTTTTCCTACGTTACATTATAGTGAAGATGTCTGTATTTCTTGTTTATGATAGCATAAAGCTATGGTAGGTAAATTAATGCCGCTATATCGGTGTAGAACGTCTACCACAGCGCTACGAAGGCGATACTACGTGGTTATACCCTCGAAACACGTAAGTGAACTTGTAAACGACAACTAAACAACATTTACTAAGTTTGTTATATATGTTTAGTTTTTATGAATAGAATTCAACAAACTAAACAAATATCTTTTGAATTGGATTCTTAGTTCTATTTGAATTATAATTATATATATTATATATCTATAGTAACTACTTATACCTTGTTGTAGCACGTGCAGTTACCTGAATCAACATAGATATTTCCAATAGAAAAACTATCTTTTTCATATTTCATAGAAACTTTTACTTGCTATAGGGTATTTACCCTGCCTCTATCTCCAAAAACAATGCATAAATTAACAGAAGAGTGGTAGGTAAGTACTTAGGTAACGTATCCAACAAACCTCTACGCTAAGTACACTAAGCATAATAAAACAGTCGTTAACGCGTCAGGACATCAATATAAACTAGCAAAGATGAGAGGGGTCGCAAACCTATGTCATTTAAGTGAAAATATACGACACGGAGAAAAGAGAAAAATGCGCAAAAACGGTCTAGAGCATTATGCCGCGCGGCGGACCATTACTTTTAATATAAATAAAATAACAAAATATGAGCGTCCGGCCGCTGAGTGCCCCCGGACACCACACTTTTGTATTTCAGCTGTGTCGCAGTAACGCGCACGATTTATTTTTTAACTTCAGCGTTGAGAATAGTTCTCTGGTTACGTTTTGCGTTATGGGACTCTAAAATAAGTTTCAATTTTTACAAGCGGATTATTGTTAGAGTTACACGTGTTGTCAAAATGCAAGTCAACACTTCCTACAATACACCAAAACTTAATGAAGTGACAATTGGACTATAAACAAAGAAAAGCGAAATAAAAAAGTTGTCATTAATGTGAGAGTAATTCATGAATGTGAAGAGGAGTTTAACGAAGGTTTAAGAAGAAAGGAAGGGAGGCTTAAAATATATATTTAGGTAGGTACCTATATCTAGATAAATGTAAGCGGGTACACTGTATAAACAAACTTAAATTCAAAGATTTTGGGGTGAAGAATATTGCACCTGAGATGTCACTGACACTGTACAAATAGGGAGGGTCACATATCTCCGAATTTATGTAAATTACATTATTGGGTGAACGTACCGAATTCAAATTGCAGGATTCAATTATTTTTACACTAAGTTTCAAGCAATAGTCATACAGTACCAAGTATACCTATTTACTCATTGTCATAACTCGCAACCAACCCTTCTTAGAGGCTGTTTGAGGGAATGTAAACAGCACGAAGGCGTTAAGTCAACGAAGGGCACTAGTCTGTGATGATGCAACTTTAGCATCCCATAAAACTATAAAGTTCCAAACCCTAATATGTAAAAAACCTTTACTATGTAATATAGAACACAAAAAAAAATTACTCTATAGTTAATTATCTACACTCATGCTATAAATCCTCTATAAAGGTTTCTGAAACAGTAAGCCTATGGCCAACTTTAAAACCACCAGTGTCATAGTAAACATAATATCATCCAAATGAGTGTTATAATTTTGTACTAAATTTCACTATGCAACGCGAATTCGATCCCTTCCTTACTCATCAAATAGTAACATTCAGCGTAGCCCTAAGGCAATATGCCTGAGCTTTGTCTGCCCCGCGATGGACAGGGACGAGGTATTGGACTTAAAAATACAAATTGTCTTTTTTGTTAAGATTTTTTTTATAAGGGGTAATCCAGATTAATTGCAAGAAAATAATTGTAAACTACGCTACTACTTGAGTAGTAGCGTAGTTTAGAATTATTTACTGTAAGTACATGGTACCACAGCTCCGCAATTTAAAAAAAATAATCTTATAGGTTATTCGATTTCTCGTCTTATCCCACCATTTTTTGTTCGATATTAGTGCAATTTGTATTTCAAGAATTGTATGATCTAGAATGTAAATTATTATTACAATAAATAATTCTATTATTTCCTATAAGTACCTCCATTGTTTGTTTGTATTAGGTACTAAGCCATTAAGCTTACCATGAATTTACATAGAGTTATTACAACACTGTACCTACCCTATGGTTTCAGAACCTTTTATTAAGGATTCATATCATAGGTGTAGATAAAGTCTTGTATACGACTGTTATAATTAGGTATTAATAAACTCAGTTACGAGTAGGTATATTATAGTTTGATTTCTACTCCTGTACTGTTATCTGTCTTTTAGTTGGTCCCGAACACTAATATAAGAACATTGATAATATGATTGCAGAAAAGTCTATAACTCCATTCCTCTTAATAGCACATGTGTCGTAATTTGGCCAAAAAGATAGCTCTAGCCATAGACGTAATTTTTTTTTCTATAGAGCTAGGCGCCTAACTGCTTATGTAGATTACAATTACGTTAAGGTTTTACTCAATCAACACTAACTTTACAAAAAAAAGCGCAACTACCAATTAATTTGTAAGTATTAAAAATAAAACTTTCCTAAATAAATTATTTACTGCCAACATAAGAATAACTTTTTTTTAATATAGTCCTGAGATAAAGTCACTATAGCAAGTAAACGTCAATAAAAAAAAAATAAGTTTGCTATTGATATCTCACCTAGTATCTGCCAAACATATGTCAAACATTTTTATATTTTTCCTTGTTTATTTTTGAATTTTATTTAGTAAATATAGTCGTAGAAAAGTATTGTATGCAACGTTGTATAAGTATATCAAAAAATGTGAGAGAGGAGAGAAGACGCCATACAACTGTTGCATAAAATACGATTATGCAACTGTTGTATCATAAAGGATATTAAAACACTCTTGTATTCTTCACTCTATTAATACCCCTCATATTTGCATAAATAACTATAATATACCTACTCGTAACTATTCAAAAACTGCAACAAAATATATCGCAAAGAGAAAAAAGTGATAATATTAATACATAAATAAATATGTATGTAAATTATTTTTTCTACTCCTGTAGATACTGTTATCTGTCTTTTAAATGGCCCCAAACACTAATATAAGAACATAGATAATATGATTTCAGAAAAGTCTATAGTCTATTCCTAATATAATAGCACATGTGTCGTTATTTCGCCAAAACGATACTCCTAGCCATAGACCTAAAACTTTTTTTGTTTAGATCTACCATACTGCCAACATAATAAAATCGTTATTTTAACATATGGTTCCATTTTTCAAACGTGGAGTCACTGAACAAACGGTTTTTTGTATGAAAAACATTCGTTTAAGTGACTCCATGTTTCAAAAATGGCACTTTTGGTAACTAGGAAGACGTCAATAAAAAAAAATTAAGTCTTCCATAGATACCTAGTACCTACCAAACATATAGTAGTATTTCGTACTTTTCTTCGTTTATTTTTGTTTTTATTTTAGTAAATGTAGTCGTAGAAAAAGTATTGTATGCAACGTTGTATAAGTATGTCAAAAAATGCTCAATGGCGTCTCCTTACGATGCTCGCCAAGGCTCGCATCGTAACTTGCGCCACTCGCATTTTATGAACCTTCTTATACAACTGTTGTATAAAATACTATTATCGTATTTATTTAAATAAACTTGAGATCCTTATAGTAGGTTAAAAATAAAGTAGGAAAGTACTACTACAAATAAAGTAATATTAAGTGATAGGTAGGTATATTTAAATTAGGCAGTTAAGTAAGTATTTAATTCTTGTCTAATATACGACCTATTAAAAATGTATACCCCACCCTAAATTAAAAATTGTATGGCTGCAAATGAATACCCACTCTAATAACTTAATCACGGCATCCCCTCATCTGTCTACCTCAACCCTTTTACTAATTACAGCGAAGGCTCGATCATCGACCAATATTGTCCATAGTAAAGCCTAACAAACAGAACATACCTATAGACAGTTCAAGACTCTATTGATATTTATTCATTCAGATATTTAAACTAAGGGAGGATGTGCTGTGTTTTGATTATAGAGGGTACCTAGAGATAGGTATCACATAGATGTATGAAGAATCATATTGTGTATCCGATGTAAACGTTCAAAGTCGTTGAATTGCTTACGTAGCTTATAATAAAATAACAAGTTTTTACGGTAAACACTACCTATTCATTAATAAAAATGCTAATAAAAGATCACTAATTTAACGCACTCTTTTCTTTCTACCTACTGCTTTCAGCTGGACACTGTTCCCTTCAAATGGTTTTCCTAACCTCTACTCTCCATAGTTTTGATAAAGACAGATAAAATATTATGTATCTTTAGATGTGTCAATAACGAAATTTCATTGGTTGTTCAAACGCAAAACATCCTCGCATAGCTTTAATGGAGCATCGGCCATAGTCCGGGCAATAAAACCGCGCGAAAATGGCAATAGCTATTCAGAGGGAGATATTAAAATGCATGGAAATAAATTCGGCGTCGCATTCGGGCGTACGGCTGGGGGTGCAGTAAAAATAAACAGCAACGCCATTAGAACTCACTTCCATATTCAAATTTATGAACGCGTCCGCGCTGCGGCCCCCGCGCGGGCCCGCCCTGTCCGGCCTGGATACGGCCCTGGAGAACGATTTTTGACTTCTGTTTTGAGATTAGCACTCGAATCGTATTGAAAATTCTTAGAGTCTATGGTTCCTTTTTATTACATTTTTGAACAACTTATATGATGTGTTTACAGTATTTCCAGTGTTGGCACTTAATTTTAATACCTACAAACTAAAAATTTGACGCATATAAGTAACAATCATACCGTACGGCAGTACAATGATTGTGACGTTTGAAAATTGGAAATTATTTTCATATCAAAATAAAACAAATGTATGGATTTCAAAAATGCAGAAATAAAGAATTGGGACTTGCTAATTTTCTTATACGATTTCAATTCAAACGAACCATAGATCGAGCTCCGCGCCGTCCGGACTGCACGGTCTGGGAGCCATAATTTTGACGACCGATTTAAAAATTTCACCCCACGTCAGCGTGAAAAGGTATGAAAACCGCTTAACATACGAGACGATCTACGTTTTTTGCTTCTGCTTTATTGAGTGTATTTTGAGCGAGGTATTTTTAAATGAGATGTTGATACAGCACTTTTGCTTTTGCTATTTTAGTATTACAACTTATGACAAGATGAAAAGTATATTTATTATATAGGTAGTGTTTATATTAGTTCGTGCCGTTTTATACCTGCCTAAAAATAATACGATTTTATAGATTCACTTATGTACGTACACTTACTAAAGATAGCAAAGTAGCAAGATACAAAATCTTTGTAAATGTATCAGTTGATTTCGTTATTTGTATTTACAAGTGGTATAAATAGCAGAAAGAACCACGCAGAGGTTCTTTTAAAAAAAATTTATTACCTATACAAAACTAAATGTAGAAATTTAAATCAACAAAATAACAATGAGAGATATACGTATAATTTGTAAATTAAGATAATATTTTCATTTATGCAAACATCTAAAGATAGGGTCGTCAAATCTGATATCGCGATGGACGTTTACAACAAACGAGATTTGAACCGGCGACCCGCCGACCTCGGAGATAACAGCTAAGCTCCGCATCACTCACTGTCGCTCAATAAAAAAACTACAGAAGAGACTTCGTAAAACGTGATCTGTATGGGTATACGTTACCACCAAGATGTTTATATTTTTATATGTTTATTTTTGTTGTGTTTATTTTTGTTATATTCTTGTATGTCTATATGTTTATATTTTTTAATTTTTAATATATATATTTATTGAGCTCTTCCGTGCTTCTGAAGGCACGTGTAAGCCGTTGACCCCGGCTATCATCATCGTATGACAGTCATCAAGCAATGTGAGAGGCCTTTAGGCAGCTTGAAAAATTTTACGCCAGTGTTGGCTCTAACACACAAAAAAAGATCCTACATACATACATACACATTATCACGCCTGTTTCCCACAGGGGTAGACAGAGACTATGGACCTCCACTTGCTACGATCCTGACAGACCTCTTTCGCTGCATCTACACTTATCACTCTTATAACATCATCCTTATAGTCGTACATTATGTGAACTAGGATATATATTTAATTAAAAAGCAAATAATTTATTTTGTTAATTTATCACATCACCACGTACTAACTGGAGTTACATTCAATATAATACTGTACAAGTTTTAGTATAAATATTCTGCATAATTCATATAAATTATCCATAATCCCATCGCCACTCCTGGCCTGTAGACGGTGATGGGTCAACAAGATCCTATGGGTTTCATTAGTACCTTCGTGGTCGCTATATGCATCTCTTCATGCATGCCCGCCGGTAACGGATACTTCTGACCTCGCCAAAAAAAACAGTACTTAAATGCAAGATATGTCTTATTACAAAATACAAACTTATAGCATAACTTATTTATAAAAACTTGCTAAGATGCGCTTAAATATAATTAGTATAATAATTTCTTGGTACTCTTTTTGAGATTTCTTAAGATAGTAATTCCACAAATCCTATAAGTAGGTATGATTTTTAATTAGTACCAAATTACTAGATAATATAGTTATTCTCGTTTATATGCAGTAGGGACATCTTCAATGGGCACGTCTATAATGGAGACTTTTAAAATTAACCTATGTTAACCCACTGCTGGGCAAAGATCTCTACAATTTCTTCCCACTTGTCTTTGATCAAGGCTGTTTTAAACAATGCTTAAAAGCGTCGAGTTCGTCACGCCACCAATGAAGACGTATAAATAGAAATAAAATGCATCTTTGTCCTCTAAACACTCTACATACTACTCGTATTTGGTTAATATAAATTCATTGTTATTTCACGATTAAGAAATTAATTTTTGACGTCAACTTATTACAAGTTTATTTTCCAGGCAAATTAAAAACCCCCGACTTTCAAGAACGCCATCTAGTGACGAGTGGCGGAACTACATATTTCAACCGATGGTAGAATTGATATCCGTAGCGCAATCTATTATTGGCTGAGCAACTTAAAAAAATCCTGACTTTAAAGCATTATCCAATAAATTTTAAACGGCTGAACAGATTTTCATCAAACATAGCTAAAAACTACCGCAAGAGAACTTGGTTTTACGTAAAGAAACCCCGCATTGAAATGGCTCCATCCGTTCAAAAGCTACGATGACACATACAGACAAACAGACAGACAGGCATTAGCGTCAAACTTATAACACCCCTCTTCTTCATCGGGGGTTAAAAATATATATTAAGATTATGCTACACAACATCAATAAACTACCATAAAATTAAATGAAATTATATTGGTACTTTTGGTAAAACTTTTTGCACCGACTACTGTTGTCACTTTTTTTGCATCAGCTCGGTTGGCTTGTTCGGAAAGACCAATAAGTCCGTTTACAATTTTTATTTACTATAAAATTTACAAAATATTTAAACTCCTGTCAATTCCCGACTTGATCTTTTGTACTCTAATTAATTTGCGCTGTCGCGGTCCGCTTATTAGAATTTCACCGACTTCTGGTCATTTCATTCATGGATGAAACTGTGCCAGTGATACGTTAACGATTTATTTTTGTTTTAGCGACGTTCCTGAATAGCTTTTTTATTGAGAGTGTTTTATTTTATTGTAGACATTTTTTTATTGTTGGGCGGCAGGTGTCAGTTGGTTTGTTAAATCTTTCACTGGCATGGTGGTTTAACTATTCTTGATAAATTTAATAAAATCCTACAATAATATACGCAAGTAGTTGACGTTGGAAAGAAGTCTGCTTGATTAAAATGGGACTGGGCGGGTCACATTTGCCGCATATTGCCCGAAAGATGGGCCCACACAACAACAATATAGGTTCCTGCAGACGGAGTGAGGTCCAGAGGAAGACCTATATAGGATGAGATGGAGGGACGAGTTGTCCGCTTTTGATAAGGAATGGAGTGAAACAGCTAAGGATACAAATAATTGGGTATTTTCCTAGGTCAAAAATAAATTATTTTGTACTGTTAAGAAAATAAAATGTATCAAAATAATGTCACTTGTCTTTGAACATATCCATTTTAACGTGATTTCAGATAGATTATTGCAGAAAAACTGATAACAAGAGCGCTATTTGAACCCAAGAAACTATTACGTCATTTGCCTGTATTTCATACAAATCTCATACAAAATGTTTGTTTTGACGTTTAGAAAAAAGTATCTGACTTGACTTGTTGGAAAATAGCGGATTGGTACCAAAGAGGGGAGGCTTTTGCAAAACTATGGAACCTAAATGTCAAAAAAAAATAATATTAAAATGTAAAAGTTTTTATGGATGTTTGTTCCAGTTTCACGCTTAAAAGATTGAACGGATTGGGGTTCAATTTGGCATGTGATGCAATTATTAAAACATAGGATACTGTTTATTCCGAAGAAATCTGAGGTTCACTTGAGACTGTCAAATACCCTTTGAAAACGCAGGCATCGCAGCAAACAACAGCTAGGATAAATAAATAAAGAACACGTAGCAAGAGATGGTCGGAAATAACCGTACCATCTACATTGACATAACATTTGATTACATCCGCGAGAGTGTGGAAATCAAATCGCATGAGATTCGATACATAGTACCTACTAGTACAGTCACCTTCATATAGGGTACCTTATTCATTTAGGTAGATATTGAACTCGACTGTTTTCTCGACAAGCAATACGAGCTCGCACATTTGAAACTCCCAAAATTATCTCCAAAATGACAAGCACGTTACAATTTAAAACATACCCAAAGTAAATATAGACGAGCACAGTTTCGAAACGCTTTCGCTTAAACAAACAGACGGCGGACAGTTTTCAAAAATTGTGTATTTCTGTGTAAAATCGAATGTGAGTTGTGGCTATTTTCGGTTAACTACCTCTGAAATAACACCTGAGAAGCTGGCATAGCATTAAATTAAACATTAATTCTCAAGGGATTAGGTGTCATCGTAAACAAGCGTTATTTAGTCAACTGAGGTTAGAAACAACAACATGTCGACCGTTATCATTTAAAACGGAATCGTTTCGGGAAAATACAATTTTACAAACTTTACTATGAATAACGCCCGTCCCACACTGTCTTACATTTTTAAATGCTGATTATATTTATTGGTACATTGTCAGGTTTGTTACAATAAAATTCTGGTCAATTGTTACAAACAACCACTTTGTAGTAGATCCTAAGTTTAAGACAGCCTGATATCTTTTTGTTTTGTTAAAATTATTGGTTTTCTTATGTGCTCACATTATTAGTACACATATTATGAAATTAGTCCGTAAGATATTTATAGGTATGTATTCAAATATGTACTACCTATAAACAGGGCGTTATGCAATATGAAACAGAAACCCTGTCCGATCCTTGTAGAAGCAACTCAACCGTTATTATGGACAACTTTTCCTATGGCACCAATGCTTGAAACTCGAAGAAGCTTCTCGGCCGGGCCGGCCGAAAACTTTTGTATGAAAATGTTGATTGTTTTTTGGAGTTTCAAGCATTGATCCCATAGGAAAAGTAGTTCATATTGACAGTCTGAGTTGCTCCTAGAAGTATCAGACAGGGTTTTTGTTAGATATTGTATAGCTACCAATACAAAGTTTGTAATAAAATAAGCATTAGATAACTTAGCTTAGAAAACCTGTGAATGTTCAAAACAAGCTACCTAGGTACTTATATCGATGCTTTACTAAAATAGTTTTCTAGAATTATTATTAAGTACTTTAATCAAAACTTCTTAAAATACACAACTATAATCTAGGTAAATGCTTGAACATTCTGACCCATACACGTTATTTTACTTAAACCCATAAATCTTTCCACTTAATATCATACACAGAACTCTGACCAGATACATCAAACCAAGTTGAAGATACCAAAAAAATTGTCACCAATACTAAGTAGCAGCCACATGAGCGGAGCCGGTCCTATGAATATGCAACAGAATACGGCGACATAAAAACCCCGACGTCGTGACAGTTAATTAAAACTTTAATTTAATTATGTTTTCTCTAGATATACCTACACCAGTCTAATTACAAATGGATGCCTTAGAAATGAGTTAGTGTTTCTTGTGCTGTTTATGTTTCATATTAAAGGATGTAGAATATGTACTCGTACGCCATATAGAAAGCCTATTTAAAGGACATAGAAGCTGCGGCGTCATGACAGTTAATTAAAACTTTAATTTAATTATGTTTTCTCTAGATATACCTACACAAGTCTAATTACAAATGGATGCTTGAGAAATTAGTGAGTGTTTCTTGTGCTTTTTATGCTTCTATTAAAGGATATGGAATTGTTTACAAATATGAAAGGCCTATTTTAAGGACATAGAAACTGCGTTGGCGTATAATAGTTAAATAAAAAAAATTACCTATTTTCTCTATTCATATAATCGGCAGCCTTAAAAATGAATTACCTAGGTATTTTATGTTTATGTTACATATATAAAAGGACGTAAGTAAGTAAATACTCTAGGTAAATACGAGCCCTCATATTCATAAAAATTAACAGACATTGCTAAACATGTTTTAGTCAAAAAATCTTTTGCCCTTTTCCTCTTTTTAATAATAATTAACAAAGGAAGAACGAGACAAGACACGTCTTAACTTTTATGAGTGTGGGGACTAGAAAATGTACAAAGATTTTGTAACAGTTTTATTCACAATGATTTTGTAATTATTTAATTAAAATATCCTTAATCTTTACTTTATTAAAATTGAAATTAAATATAGATTAGATAGGTATCTTTGTATTTTCTTGTAAACATCTATGTTATTTACCGAAAGGTTGTTATTGGAAAATTTTAGTAAAATATCTTTGAAAAAATGACTGACTGACTTAATTACAAAAGAAACAGATGTCGATACTGACTCTACATCCCGACAGACATTTAAACATGTTGTTAATCAAACCAACTAAGCACCGACAGATCGACTTATCACAGAAATGCAAGCAGCAAATCAATTATACGACTGCCTTTTCTAATTAAAAAAGAGCGAATTAATCATCCTCTTTAGAGACGTAATGACGTAAAGAAAATGGTATCCGCCGATTGTAGTCGATAGTCGATGCCGAGTCGATGACTGGCAGAATCGAGTAAATTGCTTCTATCACATTAATATTGGATCCCGGCTGCAGTCACACGTATACTATATTTAATTTAAAGCACACAAAGCGATTGACATGGCTACCGAACTATAATTTTAGGGTTCTTTAGGAAAATTGTTGAAATTAACCGGTGTGGTGTGAGTCTACACGTCTGTTTGTTACAATGTTGAAAATAATAAATTATAAAAGTAATTTATCTGTAACTGAGTTTGTTTTAAAAACTTAAAATGCATTTGATGGTATAGCACCGCAATGTATAAGTATTTTTATTTTGTCACCTGGAACACTGTTGTGTCATAGCTACAAAATATCTTTAAAATAATGTATCCCCTTTCATTTTCACCATCATCATTAATTGTTTATATATTATTGATTGTATGTATGCTTATGTAGGTATATGCATGTATATTTATAAGGTATACAACGTTGTAACAAAAGCCCTGTCCGATCCTTGTAAGAGCTACTCAGACCGTCAATATATAAACAACTTTTCCTATGGGACAAATGCTTGAAACTCAAAAAAAAACGACATTTTCAAACAAAAGTGTTCGGCTAGCCCGGCAATTTGTATGAAAATGTGATTTTTTCTTAGAGTTTCAAGCATTGGTCCCTTAGGAAAAGTTGTTTATATTGACGGTCTGAGTTGCTCCTACAAGGATCGGACAGGGTTTTTGTTTGTGCTTAGGTATATTGTGGATCAATAAAGTAATTATAAAAAGTAAACAAAAAAGTTTTTACACAAATAAAAACATTTTTTTTTATTTGTGTAAAATGTCGCATGTGAGATATTTTACATGATAGCCACAAAAAATATTATAAATAAAAATAAAAATTATTTATAATAATTTGTAATGTAGAGATCATTAAGTAATCTCTAATAAACACAAAAATATTTAATTTGTTATTACTTTACTTTTTCAAATTTATAAATAAAAAAAAATATCAGAAACGGAGACGGAACTCACAGTAAACAAGCTCACTCTAACCACACGTTTTTATTGGTGGACTTGTTAGAAAAATTAAAATCGTTGGGCGTGAATGGTGTAGTTACGGATGTCTGTTGGATTCGTCACACTCGGGATTGTGCCTTCGGTGTGGTCGGCTTTAATTAAAGTAGGTATATATCACACACCTACCAAAATACTATCAAGTATATGTTTGGTTTTCAAAATGATAACCAGGTAAAATAAGTACCACATATTATGTATTTAAAAAACTTATGTGTGGTTTCATTACCTAAAAGAAATATTTTGATGTGACTCTACCTCGCTTTTATACTCTAATCGCTGTATTCAATTTTTTTTATAAAAAATTAGGTCTACCAATTTCTGAACTGCAGTCTTTTTTATGCAATTGACAGAAAATACTGTGCGACTTAAATCAGGAGCGTTTTAAGATATAACTGATTAAAAAAGTGCAGGTTATTTTTAATACAGTGATTAGACTACAGAAGCGAGGTAGAGCTATATAAAATATATTCTATTAAAAAAAATCCTCCTGAATCAGTCATATAGTGCGCGAACCCTCACTTTTTAATATAGGATTGCAGACTTTCTATGAAAATGGGGGAAAAAATATTTTAAAATGTCTCTGGTATGCATAATATTGAAGTTACTTATTAAATGTCTTTAATTCCAGTTCTACTCTTAGTATTATTTCAGTTATAGTATAGCACGATATCGATTATAAACTGTATGCTCTGTTTATAGATACTATAGGTATGGTAGGTATGTGTCTCCTTATTTCTAATGATTTGCAAAATTTACGTTATTGTACTTACAAAAAATTTCTCTTAATTAAATTAAATAAAATTATGTAAGTGCTTAATTTAATTGTCTAGCTGTGCTCTCTACCATGAAGATTAATAATTTTGTTCTTAAAATATTTAAAAATAAGTAACTACATGTAGGTACTTACTTACATATTTCAATTTAATAATTGACTATGACATTTTTATTTTATTTGGGCAAAGGCCTCTTCTTAAGACTATCGCTACGGATAGGAGCAAATGAAAGAGATATATCTACATTGATACAGGTACATATTTAGTTATAGAAAAAAAATGTTTACCTAAAAAAAATATTTATGAAAAAACTAAAATTGTAGAGATAGACATCACGATTGCAAATAATTAAGTCACTTCTAATATTTATCCTAGTTCTTACTACATATTTTGAACAAAACATTTACTAATACGAGCAAACAAAAAAAAACTATTAAATTTTTTCCAAGCGAAACTTTACTTTCGACAACTTTACTAACCGCATACAAATTCCAACGCATGATCACGCTCACATATTGCTTCGCGCGGATAAAAACGCGTAACAAACTTCCAAACAACTCGAAGAGCCACTAGATATAATAGCGTAAAACAAAATTGTATGACGTGTTCAATTAGCGAATGTGGGAGGCTTCGCGGGCGCCGCGGCCGCCATCTAGCGGGCGTCGCCGCCCCGCCCGGCCACATATCGCTTATGAATATGAGCAGCTTATCGCTTATGATTATGAAATATGCCCCGCCCCGAATATGGAATATGGAGGGGGCTGCAGCGCGTGCGAATGGGCGAAGTTTGATTTATGAGAAGGCGCGGCCCCGCCTCCCTGTCATAACTGTGTACCTGGTGCGCGCGCTCCCGCCCGCCGCCGCAGGCTCAGTCCCGCTTCGGATGGCGAGTGGAGCGCTCGCCCCCACGCCGCGCCGCTTCCAGCCGGCCTTCGCCGCGAGTGTCGCGTGACCACAGACCTGCCATGCGCCGGCCCTAGCCGCGCAACCATGCCGCGCGTCAAGCCAGCCTGCGTCCGCCGCGTATCCATCGGTACTTACCATACACAACACACGGAACAGTGATTTACTAGAGGATAACACGGTGACCACTAAGTTTCGTTCCCCACAAAATGTTAGCGACGATAAAATTCGGCATCCACCAGAGAGTAACTAAACCTCGCTTCCAGCGCGGTGAGTAAACAGTGCAGTGAATTTACACTTGATAGATATTTTCGGGCCACGGCTAGGCGGAAAGCTCGTAACAGTTTAACGTGAATCGCCGAAGTTTGCGTGCCTATTAAACGATTTGACGCGACGCGATTGCGCTCCGGAGATGTTTGGTATGTCGGTACATTATTTTTTGCATTGAGAGGTGAACAATCTACTAAAAGTTATTCAACAAGACCAAAAAATAGCAGTTTAAAATATTCGAATGACTCTACATTTTAGTAGAGTTTCAGTAATGTAAAAACTTGCATTTAATGCTTATTATAATAATTGTCTGCATTAATAATCGAAAAAGTAAAAGTCAACTTTCAATGTTTCTTTGAATGCAAAAAGTCTGCATAAAAATATTAAAATTTATTATATGCAGTCAGTCATAGGTTTATTTATTGCCCGGCAAAACACACGGACACAGTTTCGTTCTTTTTTAATTTTTGTCAAAGTTATTTTTGCCCTGTTATAAATGCTTTCTGGTATATTGCCTACGCTACTTACTTACTAACTTATTGAAAAGGTAAGCAATGATGTTACTTTTTTTTATATAAATTCATTTTTGAAAAACTTAAAAGGATCTTAACATTTAATGATTTTAAGTCAGTAATTTAATTATTTTTTATGAATAAGAATATTTACTAGGAGGAATTTCAGAATTCTCCTAAGTGTAATTTTGTATCGTTTTTTTAATAAAAAAGTAAATAGTAATTTATACATTACTTTTATTTAGTAATATTATGTAAATTTACGTAAAAAAATGCAAAGATATAGTTTATGATTAAAAGTTTGATTTGTTATTAACCTCAAAACTTTTTCACATTTAGAAATGTAAAGGTTATTAATTTTAGTAAAAGTTTTACATATTGCAATTAATATTATAAAAATAAATGTTTATTAGTCTAAAACTAAAGAAAATTAATTAAAAACTAAATTAATATTAATTTTTGTTTGTGACTCTACATACAAAACGCAATTAGTTTAATATCGTTAAGTTCTGTTAATTTGTATTCGCAATTATTTGCTTATTTTTTTAGTTTAGTTTTATCTTTACAAAGTAGAGCACAATTTTCATGGCAGATAAAGATTTTTTTTTATAGCGGTTGCTATCCAAATTTAGAGACACCTTTAGTTTGTTGTTATACCAAAAAAAAAATGATTTTGTCATATTTGAGATTATGATGATATTGAATCCGAGTACGAGTAGTTTAATAGTTATTATTAATAACCATTATATATTTATTTAGACTTTAGAAATTTATCTTCTTGTGGCTCCTAAGTATCTAAATAAAGATGTCAAATAGAAATATTACCGAGGTAACCGACTTCATTGATGTATTTAATACAGTCCATATAGTTATTTATTTGCACTACGTACTAAATGCATTTAATATAGTTATTTATTTAGGAGCTTGAGTCTTGAAGGTTATATTTCTTTTTAACAAAAAAAATTAAATAGAAAGTTAATTTGTTCTGAGTTAAGTTAAATGTCTAACTTATAAAGATGAGTCTATTATATAAAAAGCCTTCAAGTGTTTTTAATTATTACTTATAAGATATACGTATAATTTATCTATAGTAAAAATCATTTGTATTTCCATACGACACACATAAAAATAGAGTTGCAATTTCTAGTTAGGGTTCATTTAGGTCGTCAAGCCGTACCTATTATAGACTCTATCTGGTTCAAACTGCATTCTCAGGGCATTAATGGCCGTTTATCACCCGTCACTCATTTCGTTATATTTATAGTACAGTTAAATATTGATTTAGCCACCTAACCGCCGGAATGACACGCTGTCAAGCTTTATTATTACGAGTGCTACATCAGCTTATCTCATTGCCGGTTTTACGGTCGCTCTATAAAATATTTAGAGACGTTTTTATCTCCTAACGATTGAAATAACCTGCCCGTTCATATTCTTATGAAATATATCCACTATTTGTTTGTCCCACCAATAAATTGTAGAAACTCGTTGCGACCGGTTCCATTTGGACTGAAATGAGAGATATGCAGCGACCCGCCTTGAATGATGAATAATTTTATAGGTCTGATGATCAAGTTATTGGTCTGTAAGTAGATTAATTGTATCAATTATGGTGAGGCGAATGGTCATCGACTTGCAGATTGCCGTTAGGTAGTTTTTTTTAAATAAAAAAAAATGTAATATAGAATTTAAGTCCAATAAATTCAATGTTTTTCTTCAGTTAATTAATTTTTTTGGTTTGGGGAATATAATTTTTCAATTTAATTTAAATAAATAAATATATAGGGACAAATAACACTGATTAAGCCAGCCCCAAAGTAAGTTCGAGACTTGTGTTATGGGATACTAACTCAACGATATTATACTTTATAGCAAATACATATATAGATAAACACCCAAGACCCAGGACAATTTGAAAAAGGCCATTTTCCAACTTACCCTAACCGGGGTAAAACCCGGAACCTCGAGTGGCGGACTAGCATGGTGACCAATACGCCACGGAGGTCGTCATTCATTTTAAATACATCTTTATTGTTATAGGTTATTTATAATATCTCTTAATAATCGTAACTTTGTTTTGTTGCACAATTATTGATGACTAAAAATTACTTAGAGCTAAGTTTACTGCCGCTTCCAAAGCGCTAGTGCAGAAGAAACGGTAACAAACTGCACTGCAGCATTTTCTCCAAGGACGTCAACTCACAATGAAATTAATATTTAAAGTTGATATGTGGACAAGAGTACATTATTTATGTCATAATATAAATATAATATTTTAAATGTCGAAAATTTAAAATAATGTCAACGTGTAGATTCAGCATGTCCACTAATTGGTTTTTATCTCTGTCTACTAATAAACTTTTTTTATATGGTACTAAAACACTGACTCCAATTACTCCCATCTTCTTCCGAGTATGATATAATTGATTTAAGTATGTAAGTACCTATCATTACTTTTGAGTGCCAGTGTAACCGGAAGGTATGCAAATGTGCACATTATTTTAATAGGTAGATAGGTACGTACCCATTACATATTTACATTTTACATACCTCTCACCGAAAGAAAGGTTGTCAAACTCGTCAGATCAAATTCCTGGGTGGAGCAATGTATGTAGGTCGACATTATCTTTGTTCGACTATCTGATAGTTTTAGAAATATTGATTTTGTATCATAAATTTGATCCGTATCATCGAATGACTTTTGAGAGGTAGAGATAGAATAAATTCTATCTCCACCTCTCAAAAGTCATTCGACATTCAAAAACCAGAGCAAAACAAAGACCAGGAGGCCTGTAGGCATACAAGCGGCTTAAACATTTTCACACACCTGTATCAAACTGATATCTAAAGCTTATTTTGTGTGTTTTGGCTCCTTTTGCTGTCCTAGGACCTATCCTTAAATAAAAACAATACTTATGTAAGTATAAAGCTCGGGTGAACACATGGCCTAGATTTTTTTAACTGAAATGGTTTACCAAAATTCGATTGGTTCATGAACCGTGATTAACAGAATCTTTAAACAATTAACATCCAAAGGACTTTTCACCCACGAACGTTTCGCCAACAAAACATGCATTCACTAAACGTAAAGTTATATTGGCGAAAAGTCCTTTGGAGGGGGAAAGGTAATTGTTTAAAGTTTCTGTTCACCAACGGTTTATGGCCCAATCGAATGTTGGTAAAACGTTTCAGTTTCTTTTTTTGTTGGGGGTAAACATACATATATCATTAAACCAAATTCAGCCTAATACGTATTAAATAGAGAAAAATAAGTTCTCGAACAAATCTGCAACAAACGTTACCCTAAAACTTCCTCATTGTATAAAAATTGTCTTCAAACGCATTGTGTTGACCACTTTCAATGTTTATTTGTTTGGCGGACGTTGCCCACTATTCAAATACGGGTGACACGCTTTGCCTATAATGACACTTTAAAGTTTTTTTAAATTCTGCGTAAGGCAGAGGCAGCGGCGACCGCAGCGCCGCTTTGAGGCGACCGCCGAGCGGACCGGCCGAAAGCGACACTGTCAAACGTAACAAACAAATACACAACCACTAATCTTTCCTCCTACAACTAACAACTAAACACCGGCAGTTCGCTACAAATGAGATATTTAATCCGTTTCGCAACATTACCCCGGATTACAACCGTGTTTTGTATCATGCTCAACTTAAAGGCGTAGCCGACAAAAGAACACCAATATTTGAAACCGAAAAATCTTGCTTTTTATACTGTGTAAGTTATAGGTAATGGGAAAGACGGAAAAGTATAAAAATTGAAATATGTCAATTTAATGAATCTTAGTTTAAATAGTGTTGAAAATAAAACCGGTTAATCAATTACAAATGAGATATTTAATCCGTTTCGCAACATTACCTACCCCGGATTATAACCATGTTTTGTAGCACGCTCACGTAAAAGGCGTAGGCGACAAAAGAACACTAATATTAGATTAAGTTATCAAGTATACCTATTCATAAAGAAGATACCTATTGACTACAAATAAAACAATAAATTAAAGTATAAATATTTAAAAAAATGTATAATTAAATAACAACTTACATGCAAATCTGTTTGGTAGGTACCTAGAATTTAATCAAATCTATTTATCAATTACAAGTAATATATAATCCGTTTTGCCACATTCCTCCGGACTATAAATATACGTATTTCATACCTATTACATAGACATAGCAAAAACGCCAATACTTAATACTTAATAATTTGGCTTTTTAAATTTTTAATACACGCGTTATTAAGCATATCCATAAAAAGATATCGCCTAGTTAAATGTAAAACGGTGAAAGTTTTATAAAACTGATAAGCAAATTGATCACTTAATATTCGAATATGTTTTTTTTAACAGGGCCACTAATAGCTGGAACGCATTAGAGTTATTCACTTTGAAATATGAATAATTTTAAAATTACCATATTGATATTATAATTTAGAAATACTTATAGATAGTTGGTTATGAAATTAATTATTTATGTATCTATTTTAATTTCACAAAAAATTACAATTCTTAAGGTTTAAGTCAAAAATTAATTCATTCTTGAGGTTTTTTGTTTTAATTCACTAAAATAAGTACATGCCATCATCAGGTCTTTTTTTGTCTCCACTGCAGGAGCATGACCCTCTCTGTACCACCGGAGCCATATCTACTTATAGCCAGAGTAGTCAGAGGATGTGGCCTCCACGCTCGCCAGACGCTCGCTAGACGGGTTGGAGAGGTCTCATTGACGGTTTCAAGCTTTGTTTAGCTGCTAAATATTTTCTATGTCGCCTTCTACGACATCCACGGGAAGACTTGGATTATATGCCTTAAGGTTGAAATAGTCGCGGGCCCGGGCCGAGGTGGACGCGGCCTTAAAGCATGCTGTCTCATCTAACATTGTGTTCGGGCGAAGCAGTGAGGTGAAATGCACGATAAATTCATAGTAAACCGAGCGCGTTAAAAATACTTTAAGTCTTTTGGGAAAAGGGGTTTTATGCAAAAACAAAGTTTATTAAAATCTTCGATAAGTAAGCCGTGGCGGTGTAGACTTAAGTTTTGGAGATTTAACACTTCTTTTATTACAACGATATCATGTTAAACTTTGTCAAACAGTGGAGGAAATCCCCTGCAAAATTTGTATAGAAAAAGTATAGACTAGTTCGCTCTTTTCAACATCTGACTCTAGTTGAATTAAGTTAAATGAATGCCACACACACACCCAAACAAAATAAAATACATTACCAAGTATTTACGCATGAAGGTAGCAAATATTTAACGTGGATTTTAATTTAAGGCACAACTGTTAAAATAAACGTTTTATTACAATGTCTTAGATTTAATAATTTTACTTAATAAATTGATTATTGTGTGATTATTACTTATGTATTAACTAAAAAAGCGTCTCTACCTAAGCTTATTCATAATACACATGCCGACCTCCGTGGCGTAGTGGTCGCCATGCTAGTTCGCCACCCAGAGATCCCGAGTACGATCCCCGATCAGAGCAAGTTAAAAATGGTATTTTTCAAATTGTCCGGGGTCTTGAATGTTTATCTATATATGTAAATGTATGATATAAAATATAGTATCGCTGAGTTAGTATCCCATAACACAAGTCTCGAACTTACTTTGGGGCTAGCTCCATCAGCGTTATTTGTCCCTATATATTTATTTATATTAACTTATACCTACAAAAGCCTAACGTAAGGCCTATAAAGGCAATAAAAAATGCTTCGCACTTACTACGAACTTAACTAGCAGTATTTTTTATTATTTCTACTGTCATATAAAATACGAAATACCACATATTTACTTATTTCATTCGTTGATAATTAGGTTTACTTCCACAAATGTCTTATCATATTTATGAAATAAGTACTATTACAATTTAAATAAGTTATGTATACATACTTTTTGACATGACTCTACTTTATCTCAGACGCTTTTGTTCAATTGTTAGCCCATGTTCAAAAACACTGAGAAAAAGAAATAGCTGAACCAGTTTAGCTACTTGCGATTTGGTTAGTACCTAGATACCAATATTTTGTTCTTATTACCAGAACCATGTAGTTTTGATTAAAACACATTTTAACTACTAGTAGCCCTGAGTTCAGGAGTCACTCAATTTTGGTAACGTGTGTTTTTCAGTGAATAAATTTATAAATCCTTTGAATACAATTAATTCTTCAAATATATTTATGACTTAAGTCATATATATATATAGTCAAAGTCATTTTTTTTATTCAATGTAGGAAAATCGTACGAGCCAAATATTAGACTTAAGTAGATATTTAATAGGGTTTGTATATCTACTTATTGATGAGGCTAGATTACACACTTTTGTGATTTTCATCAATAAAATCAAATATTTATTCAGAAACGAAGTCGCAAGCACATTTTCACGCCAGTAAGTATAAATATGTATTAAAAGGAATACCTACCTATTCACATTATAAATTCAAGTTCATTGGAATGAAAAGTTTTTTGTATTTTTATTTAATTGGTACGTGTAGGTACATTGGAAAATTTACAAATCAAATATTTATAAAAGTAAACACAGTACATTGGTATTTTTTGTTTAAAGCTATGTATTAGTATCTTTTTGTTCAAAGCTATGATAGCGTTTCGCAAAGACGAATGCCAAGAAAATACGCCGGAAGAAGTCATTCAAGTCTTCCAAGACCAGATATTTTGGGACTTAAGACTACTTTGCAAGTACAGACTAGATTATCTTACTATACACTGAAAGTAATAATCTGGCATCTTTATACTAGTATCTATTAATAACTTCGTGAATGAAATATATCTGGACTAAGTATTATTTAAATAAATAGGTATAAATTAAATACAAATATAAACTTCCAACTGAATGATTTGCGTTTTGTGTGTATAGTTAATGCATATGATTATAATAACAGATAATAATCTATTTCGTAGGTAGTTAGGTACCCGCATAGTCTATTTCAGTTTGTATTATTCTATTGTATTCAGTGACATTGTATCAGAAATTAAATATTCATATTACACATGAGGTAGGTACAAAGATGAATTAAATACCTAATACAGTGTGCATACTATATGTGTTAACTTAATTATCTTAAACAGACGTTAACATACGCCTACTCGTAACTCGATGCTTAAAAAAAACTAAGTATAATATTAAATGCCTAAGCGTTTAAAAGTTAAATGAATGTTAAAAGTAAAACTATCTATAAACCTAACAGTAAATGTACTTATTACAGAAGTTATGTCTTTAAAACAAAATGTACCTATATCATGATTATACGATTCACAATTTCAAACCGCTTGAAAATTAAGTCATTACAAGTCTGATAAAAGTATGTCAGACTTATGAAAATTCTTAGTGCACATGAAACATTTATTAAGTTTACCTATTACAAAAACGGCCTAATAATAAAGTATTTCAGTTCAACAATATTACTAACCTACTTTAGTAGTAAAATTTTGAGAATAAGTAGTCTAAAATTCAAACTTTCATTCAGTAAGTTACTTGGAAATATTACTTACCTACAAGGAAGTTCGGTAGAGTTGCATACTTCGCTAGAGGCGGGATATGGATGCCATTTCTAAAATAAGGGTATTTCTAGTAACAATACTACCTATATAACAAATACAGACAAAAAAGAAAGCATTTTAACATGTTTGTGGATGCTTACTATAATGAAAGTAAATCAAAATCTCAAATAAGTATAAGACAAACACACATACATATATAAATCGGGGGTCTGCCAAGTTTCTTGCAAAATATTTGATTTTTTCCGTAAAGATTTCGTTTGATATGATTATATACCTGATAGGGTAGGTATTAGGATATTAGGCATCATTCTTGGAACTTAACGATTGATTTATGAAACTTTCATGACTTCACAAGATATTTTACTGAGCAGTAATAAGAATAAGTACCTACCTATAACTTATGTATAATCTATTCTTATTGAATATGTAGTTGTTGTTTCTATAGATAGGCAAGAATTCGGCCACATTTTAAGTAGGTAAGTAGTCATGGTTGTATTTATTTATTTAACTTTATTACAAAAAAATTGTAACAGACGGACTTAAGGCCCAGATCCTTTTTACCAGTCAACCTACAGGTGATGCCGATAAAAGCTGATTTTGGACGACATGGCACATTCTAATTTAACTACAGTAGTAGGGATTTACATTTACAATGCACAAATTCTTTTAGTTTACGGTTCGACTCACACTGCGTGTTAAGATATTCAGGGTAATTCAATGTAAGTAGATACCTACCTGTTTTGTAATGATCAATCAGAGTTTAGTTAAAATAAAAAGGTGTAATTATTTTCTTAACTAAAGCGATCTTAATGTAAGTACCTTAGTCCTACAAAAGTTATAAGGACACACACTCCCTCCAGAACAAATTCATTAGGCAATGAAATAGGATACATCATCCAAACAAAAACATCACAATAAGATGTTAATTTCTCCTGCAAAGCAATTATCACTATAAAGAAAAACATATTTTGGCATACAGTTAATATACATACATGTAAACTATAAAATAAATGCTACATTCCAAAAAAAACCTTTGATATCTTCAATTGTGGATATCTTATTGCCTGCTGCCACTAGCGACATCTATCGGCGAGTAGCTAAAATATACGAAATATTTTTAAATAAATAGGTTTGGAGCATTTATTTCTTGTAAGAACATATATTACTTTGTTCACTTGAATGAGACACTTGAATAACAATTTTATATTTGCATTCAGTTCTATAAACGATAAATTAGTAAAATCAATTAATTTTAGAAATTAATTTTATGACACATTAAAAGATATGTTAGCTGTTCTCAGTAATGTGAACAGGCATCATTTTCATTTTTCCAAATATTTCCATATTTATTTAATATTTCAAGTATTTCATTATAAAATGATTAAATAGGTAATCACGCTTCTTATGGTGTCTTGTATGTAAGATAATGCCTCTATTTAAATAGCCTGTTATAATGTGACAGTTCTAAAAGGCACTAAAGCGGAATGAAGATCTGCTTAACTTGAATATTCAGTAAAATATTTCTTTTTCATAAAGTTTATAAGCTCCGAAATTTATAAAATACCTACTTATAAGAATGAAGTATTGAATGCACTGGCAATTATAAATAAAAGGGGGAACGAAACGAAACCTTCACAGTAATTTTCTTTTCGTTAACTTCAATGTAATATTTTAAAAGTAGATATCACTTTTGAAATTTTTAATCAAAATAAATTTCACTTTTATCATATAAGCACACATAATACAAAATACATTCATTGATTTATAGTGTAAATATCAGTGATTACAGTACAAAGACAACTACTTGATACTTATAAATCAATCAAATCCAGCAAATTAGGTACGAAGCTGATGTTTACACTTCAAACCTCTTGATACATATAGCTGAATTCTAATACTGTATTTCATTGTTCTAGGTGAAAGTTCTGGATCGTGCTCAGACGAAGACATAAACAATGTGCCCGACGAAGTTAGAGAGCGGACAGAGGCGCACATGTGCCCGCGCTGCCAGGAACAGTTCGAGAGTCTTCATGAGTTCCTTTACCATAAAAGAGTCTGTGATGAAAAGGCACTTCAGATGGGCGAGGAAAGAATGCACTCGGATCCTGAGGAAATGGTTGTTTCCGGGGACGAAGAAATGGACGGACCTAACAAAAGATTAGAACAAGTACGGCGACATCGCCAAGATGCCGAAAATAATAACAGCCTTGAAGATGGCGAGGCAGAAGTGCCTGAAGCTGATGTACCACCAGTTGGGCTACCCTTCCCGGTTACTGGTCATGTTACATTAGAAGCTTTACAAAATACAAAAGTTGCTGTAGCACAATTTGCCGCGACCGCGATGGCCAACAATGCCGACAATGAGGCCGCATTACATGAACTTGCCGTTTTACAAAGCACATTATTTACACTGCAACATCAACAGGTGTTCCAACTCCAATTGATACGACAGCTACAAAATCAACTCTCACTTACGCGACGGAAAGATGATCCAGTGCAGAGCCCTCCACCAAGTGAGCCGGAATCGAACTTGCCTGCGCCCACCGCTCGATCACCGTCGCCGCCACGTCCGCCACGGGAGCCAACTCCTGCTACGCCTGCTCCTCCCACTAGCCA
Organism: Acrobasis suavella; assembly: GCA_943193695.1. Lineage (NCBI taxonomy): Eukaryota > Metazoa > Arthropoda > Insecta > Lepidoptera > Pyralidae > Acrobasis > Acrobasis suavella. The sequence goes on from OW971929.1 coordinate 16,118,679, forward strand.
AAGCTTGCCTTCAACCCACTCTCACCTAACTCCCAAATCGGACACTATTTCCATTCCTAAACTCCCAACCTCTTCGCCACCTATGATGTCCCACCCGCCTTATAGTTCCATTTCGTCGTCATTAGCGTCTTCAATTATCACGAATAATGATCCACCACCGTCCCTCAATGAACCAAATACGCTAGAAATGCTCCAGAAAAGAGCCCAGGAAGTATTGGATAATGCTTCACAAGGTCTATTAGCAAATAATCTTGCCGACGAGCTGGCTTTCCGAAAATCTGGAAAAATGTCACCATACGATGGAAAGAGTGGAGGACGCAACGAGCCCTTCTTCAAGCACCGATGTCGATATTGCGGAAAAGTATTTGGAAGTGATTCTGCGCTACAAATCCACATTCGTTCACATACAGGTGAACGGCCTTTCAAATGTAATGTCTGCGGATCGCGATTTACAACCAAAGGAAATCTGAAAGTCCATTTCCAAAGACACACTGCAAAATTCCCCCATGTCAAAATGAATCCAAACCCGATACCCGAACATTTGGACAAATATCACCCGCCACTATTAGCGCAGCTGTCGCCGGGTCCCATCCCCGGTATGCCACCACATCCATTACAGTTCAATCCGGGCGGGCCAGCTCCTTTTCCGCCAAGCTTGCCACTATACAGACCTCCACATCACGACCTATTACCACCTCGTCCACTGGGAGACAAACCTCTACCACCTCATCCATTGTTTGCGATGCGAGAAGAACAAGATGCCCCGGCTGATCTCAGTAAACCTTCTGCGCCGAGCCCTCCCCGATCCGCACCTGATGTTTTCAAGTCTGAACCACAAGACGAGGAAAGTCAAAGAGATTCTAGTTTTGAGGATACAGACCGCGTTACACCTAAACGAGAACCTGAGGAAAATGACACTGCGGCTGATGGAGAGCCAGAGAGATATCCATCTTCATCACCCTACGACGACTGCAGTATGGACTCAAAGTACAGCAATGAAGATCAGATTGGCAGAGAAAGTCCGCAAGTCAAGCCCGATCCAGACCAACCGGAAAATCTCTCAAGTAAGAATTCACCGATATCTGGACCAATTTCAATAGCAACGGGGCTTCGAACCTTTCCTTCATTTCCATTATTCCCACACTCACCACCTAGCAGTATTTCCTCTGGTAGTATTACTCCTTTCCAAACTATGAATCACAATGTAGTTGACGTCGATCTTGCGCGTGATCCTCTTTATTATAATTCGCTTCTGCCACGACCAGGTAGCAATGACAACTCCTGGGAAAGTTTGATAGAAATCACTAAAACTTCAGACACATCTAAATTACAGCAGTTAGTAGATAATATCGATAACAAATTATCTGATCCTAATGAGTGCATAGTTTGTCATCGAGTCTTATCATGTAAAAGTGCTTTACAAATGCATTATAGGACACACACTGGAGAAAGGCCTTTTAGATGTAAGTTGTGTGGTCGTGCATTTACGACTAAAGGCAATTTAAAGACGCATATGGGTGTCCATCGAATAAAACCTCCGTCTCAAATGTTACATCAATGTCCAGTTTGTCACAAGAAATTTGCAGACCCCACTATATTACACCAACACATCCGTCTTCACACTGGGGACCGTATTCCGTTTGATCATACTCGTAAAATAGAACTACATGATTTTCCATCGTTAAGCAATGAATCTGACGTCAACGAATATAATCTATATCGCCCTATACCTCCACCGATGTTCCCCACTCCTTCCACTCCCGGCGACCGACGGGCGGACTCCCGCGGGACCGACGATGAGAGCGGCCGGGACGAGCGTGATCCCGCTAATCGGGAGTTCGACGATGACTGTGATATTAAAGATCGTCGAACTTCGCCGCTCTCCGTCTACGCCTCGGCGTCCGAATGCGAAGTAAAAACCATCACCACAACGGCTTCCCTCCCATCGGCGACAGGTTCGGAGAGCGGGCGGAGCGCGCGGGCCTCGCCACCGTCGCCCACGCTGTCGACGCTGTCGACGCCGCCGCGGCTGCCACACCACTCGCCGCTGCCATCACCGCCCACGCCCCTCGCAGCGCTCGGTGCTCTTGGAGGATCACCCTTCAGCCCACTCGGACTCGCGTTTCCTCCCGCAGGTATGCGATAGCGGGATATTATAATTTCGTCCGCCCCGGTCGCCCAAACTTCCATCCCTATAATTTATCCTTGATTGCCAACTAATATTCAACCAACTGTCAATTAGTTAACTGGGCGCTCGAATACACGCTGAATGTCAAAGAAAGTAACTTTTGGAAGAAATGTAGCTAACTCTCATAGATAAACAGTGTAATCGTGCGTTCCGACCGACCCATTAGTGACACTGAGTTGGCATTGAACTGTGGATTTATTTATGTGCAGTGCGCGGCAACACCACGTGTAACATCTGCTACAAGACGTTTGCCTGCAACTCGGCGCTGGAGATTCATTACCGCAGTCATACCAAGGAACGGCCCTTTAAGTGCACCGTCTGCGACCGCGGCTTCTCCACAAAGGTCAGTTGCTGATTTACTTATTCCCCTCCCATTACGAACACTGCTACAGTTTATTCTTGTTTGTAATGAATCTTAGCAAGATAAGTTCATTATACTGAAGAGACAATACCACTAAAATGATTATCATGTAATAGTCACGTACCTAGTTCAGATTGAGTGAGTTGGCTTTAAGCCAGTTCATATTTTATTGTTATACAAATAGCAAAGCTTTATACATTTACGACTTTTTCACATTTTTTTTACATTTAAACAAGTTTTATGATAGTGAAGTTTATAGGTAACTACATTGAAGAAAAATGTGGATTTTAACAATAAATAAAACAAGCATCTTATAAATAAATAGGTGTCAAATAACTAAGTTTAGAAACGTGTCGAGTCCCAGACTGGAGGAAGTTCACGCGCCGGTTTCATTTCATCCGAGTCTCAGTGCATTAATTTTGCAAGCAGTAATTACAAGTCGCTAGTCGGCACTAGTCCGCATTAGTTTTAGCTGTTGTCTTCCTCGGCACCCGAGCTCTTGCACTGTTCGGTAATTGACGATGAGCTTGGTAGGTAAACTTGTAGGCTCGTTACGGTTTAATCAGAAGAACGGAACAGTTTTGGTATGTAACCAAATGCTTACGCCTAATCCAATTACTATTCAATTTATTATCGCAATCAACTAGTTCAACTGGTGGAAAGAATAAGCAAAATTTTCGGAATCTAAAAAAAGTAGGTATATGCCTACTTACTTGTACAAACAAAAGTAGGTATATTTCGTATGTTTTCTATTTGCATAGAAAATATTCGACTGTCAGAGTGCGATGCTTAGAAAAATATTCAAATAATGCCATAACAATTATATTACGACTATATTTACGATTGAATTAAGCAATCCCATAATATATTCCACTAAATGAAATTTATATGCGTACGAGAATAGCAGATTACATATAATAGACAATACAAACAATGTGAAAGTATGCTTCCGCCCCGTAGTGCGCCCCGCTGCTTCCATTACTCAGCGCCCTAGCGTCTTACTCGGTAATTTATGTGGCATTTTTATTTTTCTAATACATATTAACCTTAATAATCAATGGAATATATTAAATCACATTCTAATAAAATTTTAAATCAAAGCACAAAAGTCCGTTCAAAAAGAATTGCTTAGATAGTAGATGACATTCTTATAAACCCACCCAAATCTCAATATGAAGCAAAATTTGCATGTTTCATCGGTCAATGTCCATAAAGTACTACACATTTATTATATATTTATTTATAAACGCACCTTTTCTTAATATTTAAGACTATAAACTAATAGGTTACCTACATTAAAAATGAAAAATCAATTTAGACATCATCGTTCTTTTAAACCTAAACGATACAATTTATACAAACATCACTCTATTATTCATGATTTAATATGCAAATAGATGAATTAAGAAAATATAATTATATTAGCAATAGTTTTCACGCAGTCATCTGCGTTGACATAAAACATGTATAAGTTATGGTAATGCTATTAAAAATATATTGGTGTAGCCAATAAGTGGTGACAGACAAAACGCCCAAATAGTTCTCAGGTGTGAAAATCCATAAATATATAATACACCATCTTATAAATGCAGAGTCTAATTGATTTAAAGTCTATGATAATGATATGGTATTAAATGGAATCCGAACACAAAGAATTTCTTAGCAGTTGATACCTAAAACCTAACTTTTTATTAGCCCGAATGACTTAAAGCAGAAAACTTAAAATACCAACCTACTTTATTTCTAAAAATATATTTTCTACCGACATATCTATATTTATAAATATTTCAGTATTCAACATTTAGATCAGAGACAAGGTCGGTCTGTTATAAAAAGCATATCGTATGAATAAGTACCAATATTAATTCAAAACAAAAAATAATATAAAAAGGGTATTGTTAAAAGCATTTTTATAGCGATTGAAGTTTTATACCCAGTTCGGCCAATATTTCAAGCATGTAAGCTGCGCCTGCGCATGGTCGCGGTCCATCGCGCCACAAAAATGATAAGTCATAAAAACAACGTCACAGAAAACGATCGGAATATTAATTCATGTCGTAAAATATTTATTGCTTATAAATCCTTGAGCCTTTACCTACGCTTCTCGTCATAAAAAGATTATTTATGCTCGACAAAGTAACATTTTTCGTATGTTTCCAAAAGTGACCACGGCTCTTATCAATAAAATATAGCTTATTTACGATGGCGCCTCAGTTAAGTTTGAAATTGAATTGAATTCTGGCGTGTTATTTGCTTTTCGACGTGTAATCAAGTTATTCAGATAAATATGCCAGATTTAAATAATTTCTATGATTTCTATACCAAGTAACCTGAAAATCCACAATTTGCAATAGCAACACGTTTGTAAGTGTAGCTACTGTTTGCATGTAGGTACTACGTAAAAAAAAATTGTCATTTACTTATTTCATTTATATTTGAACTAACCGGTAGGCACTTCTGCCTACCGGGAGCGTTTTTTACATGACTATACTAAACAGTTTTTTTGATAAGGGCCTAGATTTGTAATGAATAATATTTTATAAAGATATTATAGACAAGAAATTTATTCGTATTGGTAATAAAACACCTACTCAAGTCTCGTAATATTACAGCTGGATAGGGAGACAGCATAAGATTTGGTGATCAGTAATAATATAGATATGTAGTCCTTATATTATCTTTGGTAGTACCTCGGTATTAAAACGTAAATTAGTAGGATAACGAAGATACTAAACAGATTTTAGAATTACAGATAATTCTTTTATAATTCTTCTTCTTCATTTGCTTTTTATTATCTTCTTCTAAAGAAGATAATAAAAAGCAAATTATGAACTGGATCAAATGACATCATTACTAACTCAGACTTGTTAGGTCTAGAGTTCAAGAGTAAACCTATGTCATAAGAGACTCGTATGATGAGTCATGAAATAGGTTTGCCACAGCCCGGCCGACGGGCGACGGGATAATTGCATTAAGTACGTACACACATAGATAATATTCATCACCTGAGCTCATACCTTTTTTCTTTTATTTTATTTAAGTCACTGTATTTATAAAATATTTAATTTCTTAATTTTTAAATACCAATTAGGTAATTATGTAAATAAAAAGACTGAAAATATGTATGCATAGAGTATCCTTGACCAGTTTTCCTCTCCCCCAACCTGTTTTAAGCTACTAAGTGTAGTTAGGCCAAAAAAATATCATTTACAGTTATACATAGGGCGCACTATAAGTTTCCGGAACTGGCCACTTACATAAACAATATTTAAAAATTTATTGCAACATTTGAAAATAGAACTCTTTGGTGCAGTGCAATGCAGTTTGTTTCATCTGACTGTCTTTTGTTTTTACCTTGTGGCGCCATTTAAAAAATTGTGTGTCTGCATCAACATGGATTTAACTCGGGAAAATTTTCGTAGTATGATTTTCTACGATTTTAAGTGTAATTTGACAGCTCAACAGAGCATCGCTCGGCTTGAAACAGCTTTTGGCAATGAAACACCATGCAAGACAACTGTTTATAGCTGGTTTGCAGAATTCAAGCGTGGTCGTATCAATCTCAGTGACGAATCTCGCGATGGTCGGCCGTCCACCGCTGTGACCAACAAAAACATCGATGCTGTGCGCCGTATGATTGAAACAGACAGGCATGTGACCTACCATGAAATTCGCGCATCCTTAGAAATAGGCATGAGTCAAATACAATTAATCCTACACAAACATTTGGGTGTGAGAAAGCTGTGCTCGCGGTGGATCCCACACAACTTGACCGAGGCTCAAAAAACGGACCGCGTCACTTGGTGCAGTGCCATGCTTACCAGATTCAACGAAGGTGCGTCAAATTTGGTGTGGGACATAGTAACAGGTGACGAAACATGGATTTATTGCTACGATCCCAAAACAAAGCAGCAATCGAGCGTATGGGTCTTTCAAGATGAGCCGAAACCAACCAAAGTGGCGCGCGTGAAAAGTGCATCTAAGCGGATGATTGCTTCTTTTGTTAATAAAACTGGACACGTGGCTACTGTTGCTTTAGAGAATCGTCGTACAGTGAATAATGACTGGTACACGACCATTTGTTTGCCGGAAGTTATTGACGAACTCCGTAAAAATAACCGTAAACGCCGTATCATCCTGCACCACGACAATGCTAGTTCTCACACGGCCAGACAGACAAACGACTTTTTGAAGGCGAAAAATGTAGAACTCATGAGTCATCCTGCATACAGTCCCGACCTGGCACCTTGTGACTTTTTTCTGTTCCCAAAAATTAAGAACCAATTACGCGGTCAACGATTTTCATCACCAGAAGAGGCTGTCGAGGAGTATGAAAAACACGTTTCAGAGGTCACCACAGAGGAGTGGCACAAAAGTTTTCAAAACTGGTTTCATCGAATGAAAATTTGCATAGACGCCAAGGGAGATTATTTTGAAAAACAATAAATTAATTTTGTACCTTTAATAGTATTTTTTCATATTCATTCCGGAAACTTATAGTGCGCCCCACGTACTTTACACAATCGTTTCTAAATATATTGAGTATGTAAGAATATTTCGATTTCTGTTTCTATTTACTTTAGTCATGGTAAGTTATTATGTTTTATTTAATCCCATTTTATTCTTTTTATTTCCTTTTAGTCAGCTTACTTTTTCTTGGGCACAGGCTGGTAACAATTCACGTAATTGTTTAATGGTCTCCCTTCAACATGAATTTTTTGTGTGATCTCGTGGTGATCTGTATTACAGGTTTCGTCTGAAACCTATCACAGACACCACTCTCTCACAATTTGTCATGATTGTTTCTAGATTTAAAGTGTACCGAAACTTTAAATTGCGATGAGAAAATAATACGAATGATTTTATTACTCTATTTTCAATTCACTTTAATTCAAATATATCTTTATTATCATATATCTCTATCTCGATATTTGGATCGGGTTGGTAGAGCGTTGTTATAATCTAGATTTTATTGAATCAAGTATGATTCCTAATCTTTTAAGAGTAGGTTCGAACATCAGGTCTGTACATTCTGTATATAAATAATAAGAGCCTCGTATTATTCATTGTTACATACTTATAATTTTGTAAATATTCTAAATTATAAAATATACGGGATCGTTACAATCAAACGCATTAGGTCACAGTGAATTTCGATTTAAAAAATCCGGTTTTTATATTAATAGTTACTAAACAATTTTTTCTTTTCGAAAATAAGTATACTTTTATAAAAGCACACACTGCTAAATATAAATATTAAAGTAGTTTTAAGAGTAACTTAAAAAATAACAAAAACCAAAATGACAAATAATAAATATTTGAAGGACTCGCGCAAAAATTCCAAACAAGTAGTGGGGAAAATGGGAAGCAGGGTTAATAGGTGTCTAAATTGTTTAAAATGTATGGCGGCGTTGTTCGCGGTAAATACTAGTGTTTTCCCTTTATATTAGTAATCTAGCGTTAGAAAACATCGTCTCCGCAGCGCGGTACCTGCTTACAAGCGCATTTAAAATTACAATGAGTGTCGCCGACACCCGCACTCCCGCCGCAAACTAAAAATAGTTACAGATCCGACACCTCATGTGCGCAATAGCAAAGCAAGCGTGAGTTTAAACCAATCAAGGAATCAAATACTCATTTAGAAACAAGCCTTTCCCAGCCACTTTTTACTTCAGTAAGTATCTCAATTTCTACATTACAACATACGATAAAACTTTGTCAGCTCATGAGTCTTGGAGGACCATTAGGCCATCCCACCTCCAACTTTAAGCTGCAAGCAACTAGAGTAGTCTCGGTAATTTCAATACAATTTCAGCTCAATTTATTTATTGACAAGTTTTCAATATCCAAGCTCTTTAGGAAATGATGATTTTAAATCGATTTATAATTCCAAACAAACCAACCTAAGTATATGCGATTAAGAGTAGTACTAGCGTAACAGTTACCGAATACCTACTACACAGTAGGTATATAACAGTTGGTTAATATAACATAAACGTCTATTTAAAAGAGAGATGACGAGTTATCCTTGTGTTAAGTCTACATTTAATGCTCCCGCGCTACGAAAGTTCACGCGCCGAACAATTTTATCTGTTATTCCTATCTTGTTATAGGTGTAAGTTTATTGACTTCGGATCGTGCAATATTTCACACTAGAAGTATGTAAGATGGGCTTGGGTATGTTATATACCTATACCTACTTGAGTGAGGGTAGTATCAAAGAACGCCCTAACTTTTTAAATTACCTGTTAGTAATAGTAATTATGATTTTGTTTCTTCGCCTAAGACGTTCATCATCATGAAAGCATCACAGGAAATGATTTAATCAAACTTTTTAAAATTGGTGGCCACATAGTAATAATATCGTATATAATTATGATACCTACCTGTACCCACGTCGAACACGGTTTATAATGTAGGTAAATACATACCTCCCATAAAAAAAAATCTTATTCATCAAAAAAATTGGAGCAAGAATAAAATTATTCTGGCAGTTATCTCGACACAACATCAACATACCGAGGAAAATTATATATTTAAACGATAAATCCACTTAATTTATGTAGGTCTCGCTTATAAATGTAAAACAAATATTTGTAATTTTAAGGCATTTTAACGGATGCGATACGACCCGCTTCCCCGCCGTAAATAAAAATATCATCGGAGCATATGAATCACCTACTTAAATTATATGAACTAGTTCGCAGTGTCAAATGGTTTAATATTTTAATATAAAGCACCTCTTTATCCTATTAAAAATTAATGTGAACTAATGATGGTCACCTTAGACAAGTCACGTATAAATCATCTCTTATTGCACTCAACATAAAGTATATAATCTAATAAACATCTATTAATTCATTGATTAATAGATATAGCCCTACTGCTTTTTGTATGAAATTATAAAAAATGGCACTTCCCTATGTTTAATAAGTAACATTTTATAATAACAAAGTACACTGTAAATAAATAAAAATTAATCTTATCGGACTTGCTTTTAAACGTGGATGAAATGAATTTTATAAAACGAATTCATGAAATAATTCAGTCTAAAAAGATGACGGGAAAAAAAGTTAAAACTCCATTTCGATTGTCACGATAAAGTACCTAAATACATAATTGTAGATTGTAGACATGCGTAGGTACTTACTGCTCTTTATTTTTTTATAAATGTGTCTTTGGTAAGGTATACACATAAACATAAATAATTTTACACTTATCCTCATATACCTACTCTGTTGGATTTCAATCCATGCATCGTTTTTGTATAATGAAATCCCCATTTTCCTTTAGTGTGTTTTGTGTACGTTACGCACCTAAAGGGTTGTTATTAAAAACCAACATTTACATTTGTAATACATACTTTAATTTTATATTCTCTACGCATTCGCAGTAGGTAATTGTGACAACCTTTTACTTGCGTAACTTTACAGTGACGGATCCAGGGTATAAAACAAGAATTAATTTATTAAACTAGACTCACACTCACTTAAATTTAAAGTCTGATTTTAAATACATTGCCGGTCGTGTAATGACAAAATTCACATCGATCATTACAACACAAGCTATGAACATAAAATCAGAGATTGAAATTTAAGAAATTGTGAAGCTGAATTTTGTGAATTTTTAAAGATTCTCGTGGATCCGTCACTGTAACTGTGTGTGTTTGTGGTTCCAGAGCAGTGGCGGCGGTTGCCGGTGCGGTAGGCGCGCGCGCGCCCCCCGCCCCCCGCACGCCACTGCTTTGGATCTCTGGAACGCCTTCGTCTACCCGGTATGAAAGAGCGACGCCTGCGCGAACCTCTTATTATAATTTAGATACTATTTTTGGCGTCTATGCACTAACTCGATAGTCTACCACGAATTTAGTTCAAGACATAATGCATTTTCGTTTTGACGTTGCAATACATGACAAATTAGGCTTTATCCCAACTTCCCAGAGCTTGATTTGTCAAAAATAATAACGGACCGTGCGAAAACGCAACAGCGGATTTTTTCGTACTTAATTCATGGTAGACCTCCCGATACGGCTAAAGCTGAGCTTGAACACAAATAAAATGGCTCGAAAACAGCGCATCTCTTGAAGTCTCATAATTTAGTGTAACTGAAAGATACAGGCATCATTATGAATTTATTGCACAAAACCTGTTTTCGTTCACTTTTATTATAATTAAATATATCTTCTATTATTTATGTTCAAGGTCCCTTTTAAGAAGTATCTATTTTTTTATGTTTGTTTTGAAGCTTTGTATTGAGTGTGCGCCTAAGTAATTAAATATATATTTCCTCTTCATTTTAAATGATATTATTCCATACACTTATTATGAAAATCATCAACTGGCTATTATAATTGCTTTACTTTATTAGCTAAACGCCATAGAATACTAATCACGTTGATTAATAAACATCTGATTCCATTAGCCCGATATACTCTAAATCATTGAGTATAATTTAATATCTATTTAAAGAAGCAAAATAGTCAAGCGGTAGCTATGTAGCTTTATGATCTATTTAAAAAAAGATCATAAGAAAAACTTGAAAACCCGTAAAAACACGCGACTATAAAATGAAACTCTTTCTACACAAGAGAAATAAAACTTGACAGATAGACTCGATCAACTCACCAAGTATTTATCCTCCACAGGGCAACATGAAGCAACATATGCTGACCCACAAGATCCGGGATATGCCCCCCGGCTTCGACAAGAGCTCCAGTGGCCCGACCGGCGACGAGTCCCGGGACACCACGAGCCCGGACAGACGGTCGTCTCCTGACAAGATGGACCTGAAGAGATCGCCGCCGATACATCCTCCGCCACCTATGTCGCACCCACCACCTATGGATATGCCGCCATTACCGAAGCGACCTAGCGGTAAGTTACCTTTAGACTTAAGCGTGTAAATGCAAGAAGCTTGAAGCGTGCTTAGACAGGTGATTATCACCGGACCAGGAAGACCTGACGAGATTGCCGCTATTTTACGTTGTGCCATTCAAGCGTTTTGTAATTCATACGTAACAAGCCATTATTAGTGTAAAGCAAATTACTGTTTAGGCAAGTGAATAATTAAGCTATCATGTCAAAGTATTACATATAACCTACCTATAAGAACATATTTTTTGTAACTCTATTGATCCATAACATAAACCTTCCAGAAGAAGCACGTAGCCCTCTATAAAATCGACAAACCGAAAACAAAATGATCCATTCGATGTCTGCTAACGTAGGTCATTCAGTCCATCGTCCATTCTCGATTAGATTAGCCTTCTACATTCTCTTGCAATATTCTGGTACCTGTACAGTACTAATAAAATTTGTTTCACAAATCAAAATGTTTAAGTAAATATAATATAGTAAAAAATTCTCAGCAGTAACTGATCCATCATGCTGGGTAAGAAAAGTATTTTACAATCTCATCTTTTCGACAAAACGATGTTTTCATCCCAAAACATTTGGAGCTAAGGTTACTGCTGATTCTCTCGGGACTAAAAAGTAAGAAAGAAAACCTCTAGGAATTAAAAACTGAACACGAGTGTAATCGAATTTAAATTTGGAATACATATCGTAGTAACATGGATGAATGTAGGTAACATTTATAAGTTCTTCGCTTTGACAATAAGTATAATTAAAAAAAAGGAAATTTTTACTTAATTCAAAGTAATTTCAAAAGTTCAGGTTTTTGTATTGACATGTAAATGAGTACTATTCCGTGAGTTTTAGCCAATAATGAATATCAAATTTACTTATAAAAATAAAAAGATATGAAGGACTACGCAAATAGGTGAAAATTTTATTAGAAGTTTCATCAGGTGCTCTATCAAAAAATATTTCTTAGTATCTCTTGAATGAAAACGACACTAAAGAAAGGTCAGAATCTGCCGGTTAAACTCTGATTAGGTATTGTAGGTGTCCTTCTTTTCTTTATAATTCTATTTTGTATTTGTCAGTTTTTTCATATATATGAAGACGAAAAGTAGAGAATATTTTTTCTTCGGGCGATATACATGATACCCTCGCTTCACTCAGGAATCTTTCGTTTTGCTCTAGATTCAAAGTAGCGCCCTTGTCTTAATAGTACATTACTGCAGAGGCCGGGAAATATGGCGTTGCAGGACGAGTAGTTTTCAAGGCCGAGCGTAAGCGAGGCCTTGACAATAATTACCGGCAATGCCATTCCCGCCGAGGCATGTATAGTGCTTTTCTCAATAAATGTAAGGAAATCATTAAAGAAATAACCAGAAATATGCCAATATTTCCGAAAGCAATTAATGTTTACTGCAAAGAGTTTAAATCAATCACTACCTACGTGCTTTGAAAGAAAATAAACTGCTTTTGCGCGTTTTTTAGTGCAAAGGAAACATAGCACATACAGCCCCGTCATATTTTACGCAAAAAATGTAATACCGTAGAATTTTTTTTGTATCGCAATGAAATTTAAGCATATTTTCGTGTAATTTTATAGCAACATAATTTTAACAAAATTGTGTTCATTAGAATTTAAATAATACTCGAAGTGTGTAAAAAATACGTCGAGTGTATTTTTTATAATGCGGTAGCAAAACAAGTTATGGAATTAAACGCCTTAATGTCTTTGCTAAATGTAAAAACAGAATTGTCATCTGAAACGTCAATGTCACTGTCTGTCATTCTGAATACACTTTATTCGTCTTTTTGTTTTGAGTAGCGGCCAGGAATGAATTTTCATACTACTTTCCTGGCCTAGTCCAGCAAAGTAATGCATGAGCCATGAATTACAAACTTCGTGTCTTCTTTTTACTACAATAATGCCTACATTGACGAGCATGTTTGAAAAAAAAAAATTACCTTTACCTAACCCTTGTAGCACAATCTACTATTGATAGCAACTTTTCACCTTGCAGTGCCGAGTGTTCCGACGCACCCGCCGCCGCCGGCATCCTCGAAGCACCTGTGCGGAGTGTGCCGCAAGAACTTCTCGTCATCGTCTGCGCTGCAGATCCATATGCGCACGCACACCGGTGACAAACCCTTCCGATGCGCGGTCTGCCAAAAAGCTTTCACTACCAAAGGAAACCTTAAGGTAATTTTTGACTACTGCCTACTAACAATAAATACCTTTACGTTAAAATAAGCCTATATTTTTTCTGTGTTAAGTAATTATATTTTTTTATTTGAAATCATTCTATAAATTATATATTAAAACAGAAATAAAAGAAAAATATCGTAAAGTATTTTGTCAGTACTGAAAGCTTGAGCGCTGTACAAATGCTACCAGGGGCCGTTCTAATGTAACAAATGATGTCTCAGTGACCCGAAACAATGCTTGAATGGTATGTCTAATAAATTTAATCTTTGATGAAGTACCTAGGTATAATGTTTTGACATAGGTATCCATTCAGTTTAGTGTACGCATTAGACGCGTAATCGACAAGCTGGTTATCTATGAGTCCACACCCACTACCATACCACGACTTTTGCAAGCGAACTACAAACTTATTGTACCTAAATTGAACAAAAACCAAACTGGAACTATGACGTGGCAATATTTCGTAACATTTCAATCGTGCATAAGGCCACGTCATCCTACTCGTAAGAAAACCGTGAATAATATTTTAGGGAAATAACACTATTCATTAAATATGAATAATTTTCGCAGGTGCATATGGGAACCCACATGTGGAGCGGTGGCGCGTCGCGGCGCGGACGACGGATGTCTCTGGAACTGCCGCCTAGGCCACTGCACGAGCCCCACGACCTGTTGCGGCGACCTGACCTGTTCTACCCGTACTTACCCGCACCATTCCTCAACGGCATGCAGCAAAAGGTACCTATCAATATAATTAAGCTTGCTTTCTAAGCGTATATTTACATCCCCTTCCCTGAATTGTAAATTATCAGGTCAAATAAACTTTTCTCCTTTTTCCAGCTTCCTGCCCAAAATCACGCTATAAATAGCCCTTGAGTTTACATAAAGCCTTAAAACCCAAAATGTTCTGTCTGCCCCATAAGATAATGGATGAAAGTATTTTTGTATGTAAATAAACTAATCCAAAATTTCTGTTTTCACAGCTGAATGAAATATCGGTCATTCAACAGAGTGCGGGACAAAACGGCGTAGCTGCGAAATTCCCAGGGCTACTAGGATTCGGCGCTTTTGGCGGGGCACGACCTGGTGCGGCGTCCCCACTGGAGAGGCCGCCATCCTTAGAGGGTGGTGATGAGAGACAAGCTGCGATGAGGGAGCTGGCAGAGCGAGGCCGCGAGCTAGCCGAGCGCAGTCGACAGATGCGTGAGGAAGGCGAATATCGGTCGCCGCCAGCGCATACTCCGCACCCACCGCCGCCCGCGCAGTCATCACCCCCCGCACCTCACCACCAGCACCCTCACCCCCTCGCCTCATTACCACCACCGGCGCGCACTGAAGGCCTTACCGTGTAAAATCAACTGATTCGAAATTCGAAACCCGACATTCCAAAAACCTCGAACTGAAGAAGTGGTGGCGCAACAAATGAAATTGGATGGCAGACGAATGAATCTCATTTCTCAAATGATAGTGTCATGTTTATATGTACAAAGACTTAGTTATAGACATAATTATATGAAAATAAGGACTGATAAATGACGCACTGAGCGTCTGTTATAGCATAATATGTGCAAAGTGTAGTGCTATGTAACAAATTGTTATTCCACGTGTTATTACGCCTAGTATTACCTTAAGTAACTTATATATGCACGAGTACGGGCCTGGGGCAATCGGGGACTCAAGTGAGCCCCACGTTTATGTCATTACTCTGTGATAGAGCACATTCTGAGACTGTGTCGTACGAACCGGACTATCGATTGATTCTCAACCTTCTCGAATATAAACTACCTTCTATCTATAGTAACGTAGACATCGTCCAATGTGCTATGACATCAAAAATAAATATAAATTATCCCAAAAATTAATTAAAAACTTAAATCTATATCTTTAAATTGTACATAATATGTATAAAATAATGAACGCATAGATATATGTATATTTCAAATTACACATTTTGATTTTAATGATATACTTAAATTATATACAAAGGAGGGCGATATGCATGATTTTATCTCCACATTCCAACCAAATGTACTCAATCTACACTCCTAGAAGATCCTTTAGTACATTTAACATCTATCAAAGATAATACCTATATAAAAATAGAAAGAACTACCTTTTATGAGAGTTTTTTATGCATTATCGAATCGAACAAATGTCTGATCATATAAAACTGATCATCCGACTAATTGGTCGAAGAGAATTTTCATCGAAATATATACCTATATCAATAAACTAATATACCTATATCAATAATATATTGATACCACTGACGGTTGAGAACTGACCCATCCACAAAAATATCACTAAAGTGAATTCTTGGAACTTTTCGGGCAGTTATAACTATAAATAGGACAATTAGTTAACATTTAATCGATATCAAAAAAATTAAATGATCAGTTTTCGATGAAAAGGCCTTCGATAATACATTTAACTTTCTATTGTGACAAGGTATCCAATATTCTTAATACATTTAATTATTGTAACAGAGGTTAATGACATATTCATATCATGTAAATTAAAAAGTATTTGCATTTGAGGTCTACATAGTTAT
Organism: Acrobasis suavella; assembly: GCA_943193695.1. Taxonomy (NCBI): domain Eukaryota; kingdom Metazoa; phylum Arthropoda; class Insecta; order Lepidoptera; family Pyralidae; genus Acrobasis; species Acrobasis suavella. The sequence continues at coordinate 16,134,843 of OW971929.1, forward strand.
AAGTACTTAGAGTCATAGCTATTATATTGCTTTAGAATACTTCAACATATCTTTGTAAAAATGTGAGCAACTGGTGTAATGATTAACTTCTTTAAAAAAAATAGATACGTAGAAAATCACCGGCACCTTCAGACTGATAAAACTAATTTCACGAGATATATTTATTTCCAAATATGCATTTCTAAATGCCTGTATTAGTCAAATAGTGATTTGACACTAAGTTTATACGAAAATTATGTTCGAGATATGTGTACTTTTTATATTTTCACTATTCTAGATATTCTGTGTATACATGTCCTATAAATTATTTATAATTAAATCATGCATACACTCTTAGTATTAAATGAACGCTTGGAGGCATTAGGCCTCCCGCAACATTTAGTTGTCTAGAGTAAATTTCATAGCACCTACAAGTTATTAATTTCAAGTTGCAAATAGATATTAGACTGTAGTGTTAGTCATGAATATGATGTGTCATGTCATGTCAGTATAAATAATCATTGTAAATTATTAAATGTTTATGTAAATGTCCAAAAAGTATTCAAATTATTTAAAAAATCAATTATACTAATTATTATTTTCTTTTTTGTTATCCTTCTCCTGATACTCCCTTTTTATTTTAGTCTTGTAAGAAAGAAAGAAAACTAATTAAAACTCGTAAATTTGTCGATTTTTTTAAGGTTGCGTATACAAAGGGTAAAACGGGACGCTATTACTAAGATTCCGCTGTCCGTCTGTCCGTCTGTCCTCCGTCTGTCTGTCACCAGGCTGTGTAATTTATGAACCGTGATAGCTAGTGTGGATATGAGGTATATTGGTCATAGCCAGCCAGAGTCGAAGTGGCATTTTTTTTTTAGAATCCCTTGCATCATTATGACTATAGTTTTTTGGTTTAGGGATAGCTTTGCTTTTTAGGGTTCCGTACCCAAAGAGTGAAAACAGGACCCTATTATTAAGACTCAGTTGTCCGTCCGTCCGTCTGATGTATGTCACCAGGCTTTATCTCATGAACCTTGATAACTCGAAAGTGCTATTTACCACACTGATTTTACTTATGTAAAATCAGTGTGGTATAATGCCATTAATTACGCACACATTCGAAATCGTGCGGTAAATATTACTTACCGCACAAATGCGGTAAAGTGTTTTTAAATGTTTTAGGAATAAGATTCTATAAATCCAAATTATCGAATATAATTTTTCAGCCAGCCTAGACTCATACCTAAACCTTGTTTTACTCAAATTATTCCATTTTATATACTAATTAAAATACTTGTAACAACACCAAAATGAATTTATAAATCTACCGTTTAGAAAAAAATATTTTAATAAATGTTTGGCTGTTGGTGGATTGATTTCTGTGTCTCTCGCATCACTACAGATGCGCGAATGCGCCTAAAAAGAAAATCTAAGTGCGCCATATTTCTAATTTTCTTTAACGAGTTTAAGTAAGTAAGTTTAAGTGAAGTGTTTTATTATTGAAGATTTTTTTTCTCCCTAATGTGTTGAAAAACGTAGTATGGCACACGTGTGTATTGTTCATCACAAGTCTCGGCTCCATAGAAACAGGCGCGGGCTTCGCCCGCTTATAAGTCAACCCGCCTCGACTGTAATGAACCAGTTATCGCACTTGTATCGTGAACTACTATTAGCTAATTATTAGCAATTAATACTTTCAAGAGTTCGGAAAACTAAAAATTTTAAATTCTGTCGTATATCAGGCATGTAGTGAGTAGGCTAACAATTAAAGATGTTGAGATCCAACCCTTACTGGATGACATTTGACGGAGCCAAAAAACCTGTCAACTGATGGTCCAATGCACGTCCAATGACAACGGTCGATTTGATCTGACGCATTCCTGACGTCACTGTGTTGTCACCTGGTGTCACATATTTTAGAAAACCTCATTGACAGAAGAACAATGCTAGGACGGCGTTCACCAACTCGCTAAGAATAACAAAAACTTCACTAAAATGCAAATTATGCCGTTGGCAAAGGAACTGGTCATAAGAACTCAACATAACCCACATTAAATATGGGCTTCTTAATTCTACACACTACAACTAACAACTACATCTACTTCAAATTTAAATCGAATCGAAACAATGGGAAAACATACGAGTAGGTACCTTCAAGTACCTAAGCTCTGTTTATCAAGTGTCACAAGGAAGTGTAACAAGTGCCTTCATTAATTTAAATGTAGGATATCTTCTAAATACCCCGAGTACATATTACAAAATGGTTATTTTCTAGAAAGTATTATTTACTCTATAGTATATCTGTGGAAAGACAAAGGGGAGGCCTGTGCCAACAGTGGGACACAATATCTATAGGCAAGTAAAAAAATATTAGGTTGGGGAAAAAGTCTTTTCGCATATAGTATGTATGAACTTGTAATAAAACCACTTTGGCTATACTATTTGTACCTGGCTGGTTTTGGTATCATTTAAAAGTTAAAATTTTTAAAAAGATAATTCCAAATTCAAATTAGGATAATGCGTGATTTTCATTTATTTTCCTTACCGTCAAGATGAGTGAATCTAATGAAGAAATTAGATACATTTTAAAATTTTACTACCAAAAAGGTAAAAATGCAACGCAAGCCGCGAAAAAGCTAGTGCAGTGTCTGTGAGAGTAGCACAAATTTTGTTTAAGCGTTTTCAATCCGGAAATTTTGATGTCAAAGATGCACGTCCCTCTGTTCGCCCTGTTACGGATAAAATGGATGCTATTATTGAAAAAGTGGAGCAAGATCGGCATTTCAGTAGTTACGACGTAGCTGAAGAACTGGGAATTGACCACAAAACAGTTTCGGCGCATTTGAAAAAAAATGGGTACCAAAAAAAAGCTCTATATTTGGGTACCTCACGAGCTCTCTGAAAGAAACCTAATGAACCGTGCACTCATTTGTGATTCTTTATTACGACGTAATGAGACTGAACCATTTTTGAAGATATTGATAACTGGTGATGAAAAGTGGACGACAAGAACGTGCGAAAAAGGTCATGGTCAAGGGCCGGTCAGGCTTCACAGACTGTGGCGAAACCCGGGTTAACTCGCAACAAGGTGATGCTGTGTGTGTGGTGGGATTGGAAGGGCATTATTCATTATGAACTGTTACCACCAGGCAGGACCATCGATTCAGAACTCTAATGCGAACAACTGATAAGATTAAAGCAAGAAGTTGAGAGAAAGCGGCCGGAATTAATCAACAGAAGGGGTGTGGTTTTTCATCATGATAACGCTAGACTTCACACATCTTTAACCACTCAGCAAAAATTAAGAGTTTGGCTGGGAGGTGTTAATGCATCCGCCGTATAGTCCTGACCTGGCACCTTCAGATTTCCATCTGTTTCGGTCTCTTCAGAATTCTTTAGGCAGTGTCAGGTTAACATCACGAGAGAACTGCCAAAACTACTTGACGCAGTTTTTTGATCAGAAGCCCCAAAATTTCTATAGCAATGGGATCATGTCCCTACCTATAAGATGGCAAAAAGTTATCGAACAAAATGGTACCTACATACTTTAGTTATATGTAAATAAACTATATTAAAAAATGTTTTGAATTTTCATATAAAATGCGAAAAGACTTTTTCCCCAACCTATTACTAGATTATGCTATAAGGGAATAAGGTAATATTTTGAAGGCGAGGGCGCTACTTTGAATCCAAAGCGAAACGAAGGATTCCACAGTTAGACGATGTAATCCTGAGTGAAGCGAGGGATTCATGTATATCGCCCAAGATAAAAATATTACCGTACCCGAGTAGCACACTCTACTTTTACCAGAATATAAAGAAAAGTAGAACACCTACAATACCTAATCAGACTTCAACCGACAATTTAATACTAACCTTTGTTTGGTGTCGTTTTCATACAATAAATACTAAAAATAATTTTTTGGAGTAAAATACGATAAAATGTTTACTTATAACTTTGTTTGAGTGCTCCTTAATATCTTTTTATTTTTACAAGTTAAATTGACACCTATTCACTATTATTATTAATTTCTTAGAATTTATTGTATAAAAAAGACATAGATGTTCTACTTTTCTTTATGAAAAAAAAGATGAAAAGTAAGAGTGTGCTACTCGGGTACGGTAATATTCTTATCTCGGGCGATTTACACGAATCCCTCGCTTCACTCAGGATTCCACCGTAGAATCACTCGCCACGCTCGTGATTCAACTGTGGAACCCTTCGTTTCGCTCTGGATTCAAAGTAGCGCCCTCGCCTTCAAAATATTACCTTATCCCCTTGTAGCACAAAGTATATTCCCTTGTAGCACAGAGAGCACCCCTTGTAGGTAGATTTTGTCGGCGAATATCGTTATTCTACTTTAGTTCCGGAGTAAAAACTTCTAACAAGTTTCATTGAAATCTATTCCGTTGACATCCAAACAAAAAACATTGAAACTTTTTTGTTTCAGAAATTGTGTAGAAGGAAAGGAAAGTTATTCAAAACATCTAAGCTAGAAATAACAACAATTTTAGTAATGAGTTCATTATTTTATTCGACTTTTATACTTAAAAAACCAATTGTTTTTAGCTTAACGACATTTGAATGTAGTAAATTGTATCTTATCTCTTGTAAACTGCATAGTTGAACAATGGATTTTTGCATATGTAGATCTTGAGTTAGGCATTTAAACAATACAATAAAAGACCAACGGCATGAATAAGTATACCAGATTAATTCTACAATTTAGTTAGACACACAAAATATACGAATTACTACAATTTACTCAGAATCGCATTTGATCTAAAATAAAAAATATACATTTAAAAGAGATGCAGTTACCAGAATAACATAAGCTCTAGAAGTTGATGACGCTGGCCAGTTTCTTGACGCGGTTGAGAAGCAGGTCCCCCTCGCGTATGGTGGCCTGGTACAGCTGCGAGCGGTCCGCGTCGGCGCCGCGCCCTGCGCCCGTCACGACGCAGCCCGCGACCGCGTCGATGCGGCACTGCAGGCGCCCTGCAGCGGTGAAGCTGAAACAAAGTTTTATCAATTTTTTCATCATTCAAGTTCTAAAAGCAGGTTGTATTTAACTTAAAATACGGGTTGTAAGTTCAATTACAATTCAAAACTTAGCAGAGTTTGTATCGAAAGTTTAAAATTATTTTACATATTTCGATATATGTTCTTTGGGGAAAGTTGTTTTGTATAATGGTCAAAATCCACCCTTAAAATAGTTTCAGTGTATTTTGTAAGACGTTACATAAGCTGTCCGTCACAAATTGAAAAAGAATAATTATTTTTCTACACATTAGCTCGGAAAGTGCTATTTACCACACTGATTTTATTTGTGTAATGCCATTCATTACGAACACATTCGAAATCGTGCGGTAAATATTACTTACCGTAAAAGTGCGGTAAAATGTTTTTAATAAGAACTTAAAATACGGGTTGTAAGTTCAATTTACATCCTTAGGGAGGTAAGTAAATTCAAATTCGAAGGCGACGAGGCGTCCACTAAGGCTCCTATAGTTAATAGGCATGAATTGAGTTTTATTATTAAAACAAGCGCACTGGCCAACACCAATGGCTGAATACACCAAGAGCGCAAGACCATAAAAAATACGGCTTGACGCGCTAAATTTTCTTGCTGAAATTTTTGTTGCAAAAATTGCAAAATGTACTTTTTACACAAAATTACAAGTTCAAGTGAAGCATTGGATTTGACGCCTGAATCGGCAAAAATATAGGCAAAGGCAGTCAAAGAAAACTTATCTTAGATTTTAAAGGAACTTTCGTTGAATTGGTACAGACTTTTTAAATAACTTAATCTGTTATAACAGTTTTTATTATTTCCTCGCTTTTATGATAAAAAGTAGAGTGTTCAACTCGAGTGTAAGTGATCAATAACAATCTTTGTTTAACAATCTACTATTGCAAATTCTTTGTTTTTCGTATGCATTAGTGACCACGAGTCGCTCCCGTATAGACTCCTAACTCAGTGAAGAACTCCTATTAACACAGTGAAGATTCTTACCTGTTGTACTATTCAATTTATTTATTTATTTATTTACACAATTCATGCACAAAAAATACAAACATAGAAACAAACAAAGTAAGAACATTGAGTACGTAGGTACAGCTTATTTCATCAGTAATCTCAAGAGAGGAAAAGAGAAGAAAATGAGATACCTGTATCAATTTTTCTTTTTCCATTGTGTAAGTGGCCAACACTTATGTCAGATTTTTCATGCTGCCTGAAGGCTTTTGACATAGCTTGACGACTGCCATATAATGAAGCACGGAGGAACTCGAGAAATTTTTATACTACTTGTGGTCACCCATTTAAGTATGGAACACGCCTGATGTCGCTTATCTCGCGAAAGCTAGTAATGCGGACTCCCACCAGGCCACTGAGCTACAATTCAATTGAAGCAATAAGTGACTTGCATGGTCTAAACAAAACGTTAACCATAAATAGTAGATTATGCTACAAGGCGATAAGGTAATATTTAGAAGGCGAGGGCGCTACTTTTAATCCAGAGCGAAACGAAAATGAAACGACGGGTCCATGTATATCGCCCGAGATAAAAATATTACCGTACCCGAGTACCATACTCTACTTTTCATCTCCATCTATGAGAAAAACTAGCAAATACAAAACAGAATATAAAGATACTCACTTGGAGATTTATTCTTTAACAAACTCGCGGGTGACACCAAAATTGGCCGCAATTTTGTCAAGACTTAGCGAGCGGTATACACGTACCGTTGCACGGTTTTCTTCACTTAATTCTGAAGAAACTGATACTCACTTGGAGATTTCCTCTTCAACAAACTCGCGGCTGACACTAAAAGTGGCCGCAATGTTGTCAAGACTCAGTGAGCGGTATGCACATTAGTCTGGTCAATTTAGACATAAAAATAGTGGTCAAATAACAAAAATTCCCGGAGAGCCAAATATTGGTGAAGAGCTAGGGTTTATCATAACAAATAAAGTTTTAAAAATCCCCATCGATCCTGCGTGTGCTACAAAAGTTATTCGGGGTCAAAGGTCAAAATTTGATTTTGGATTTTTCTCGAAAATGGTTAGTTTTATCAAAAAAAAAACTTCACACCAAAGTTGTAGATCTTAAATTTTTCTATAAAAATGGTCATCATGATTTTTTTCCTAAGAGTTACCATTCCTGAGATATCACGATTCTAAGAGTCACATTATACATGATAAGCAAATATAAGCCACGAATGTACATAAAAAATGTCTTAGTTTTGCTTTATTTGCAATAAACTTTTAACTGAAGATGAAACAGTCGTGGTTGATCGTGGAATACCAACTTTAATCGAGGCTAGTGTCGCGAGAGGTGATACGGACGGACGGATACGGAATGAATTCGCTTTCTTCTTGCGGTTGATGGAGCTTCAAAAAAAATTACTTGCATTGATAAATATCGATACTTAACATTTGTAAAAAATACGCGAAAGAAAAAAATGATGATGTTGGAGGAAGACATGATAGTTGTACTTGAAAACTATCATGTCTTCCTCCAACATCGGCATCTGCTATTTAATACTTGTATCGAGTATACTATTAAGTTCAAACATGGCTAGGCAATCAACTGAACCCAGAAGACTGGGGTTGGAAATTGATAGATAATACTGTGGAACCGATTCAAACTTTATATCTACGTGCTCAAGAAAAACTCCTCAACACTATATTTTGCAATTGCAAAATGTGGCTGTAAGAAAGTCGGGTTGCTGTGTTCTCCAGCGTGTACCAATTGCCAAGGTCAGTCTTGCTCAAATGTCCAGTTGAGTACAATAGAAGAAAATTCCTGTGATTTATTGAAGAGACCAATGACTCAGCCACATTTGAACAATTTATGAACATCCAGCAAGAGGAAGAGGAAGAAGAAATCGAAGAAGACATGACTATTGAAGTAGACTTTCAAGAGTATAAATCTGATTAAAATATCTAAAGAAATCAAAACATATCTCAGAAAACATATCATACGTGGGGCGCACTATAAGTTTCCGGAATGAATATGAAAAAATACTATTAAAGGTACAAAATTAATTTATTGTTTTTCAAAATAATCTCCCTTGGCGTCTATGCACTTTTTCATTCGATGAAACCAGTTTTGAAAACTTTTGTGCCACTCCTCTGTGGTGACCTCTGAAACGTGTTTTTCATACTCCTCGACAGCCTCTTCTGGTGATGAAAATCGTTGACCGCGTAATTGGTTCTTAATTTTTGGGAACAGAAAAAAGTCACAAGGTGCCAGGTCGGGACTGTATGCAGGATGACTCATGAGTTCTACATTTTTCGCCTTCAAAAAGTCGTTTGTCTGTCTGGCCGTGTGAGAACTAGCATTGTCGTGGTGCAGGATGATACGGCGTTTACGGTTATTTTTACGGAGTTTGTCAATAACTTCCGGCAAACAAATGGTCGTGTACCAGTCACTATTCACTGTACGACGATTCTCTAAAGCAACAGTAGCCACGTGTCCAGTTTTATTAAAAAAAGAAGCAATCATCCGCTTAGATGCACTTTTCACGCGCGCCACTTTGGTTGGTTTCGGCTCATCTTGAAATACCCATACGCTCGATTGCTGCTTTGTTTTGGGATCGTAGCAATAAATCCATGTTTCGTCACCTGTTACTATGTCCCATACCAAATTTGACGCACCTTCGTTGAATCTGGTAAGCATGGCACTGCACCAAGTGACGCGGTCCGTTTTTTGAGCCTCGGTCAAGTTGTGTGGGATCCACCGCGAGCACAGCTTTCTCACACCCAAATGTTTGTGTAGGATTAATTGTATTTGACTCATGCCTATTTCTAAGGATGCGCGAATTTCATGGTAGGTCACATGCCTGTCTGTTTCAATCATACGGCGCACAGCATCGATGTTTTTGTTGGTCACAGCGGTGGACGGCCGACCATCGCGAGATTCGTCACTGAGATTGATACGACCACGCTTGAATTCTGCAAACCAGCTATAAACAGTTGTCTTGCATGGTGCTTCATTGCCAAAAGCTGTTTCAAGCCGAGCGATGCTCTGTTGAGCTGTCAAATTACACTTAAAATCGTAGAAAATCATACTACGAAAATTTTCCCGAGTTAAATCCATGTTGATGCAGACACACAATTTTTTAAATGGCGCCAGAAGGTAAAAACAAAAGACAGTCAGATGAAACGAACTGCATTCTACAGCCAAAGAGTTCTATTTTCAAATGTTGCAATAAATTTTTAAATATTGTTTATGTAAGTGGCCAGTTCCGGAAACTTATAGTGCGCCCTATGTATAAATCATATTACTATAATAAAACAGTTAAAAAAATGTGTCTGTACATTGAAACTTTTTCCAAAAAAAATATTTGGGGCGATGGAGACATAGTAATGGAGTAAGAAAATAAAAAAAAAATGTCTGTCTGTTTGTCTGTTTGTCTGTTTGTACACGCTAATCTCTGGAAATACTTGACGGATTCGAATGAAACTTTTTTTGTTATATAGCTGTTAAGCCTGGGCAACATACAGGCTATAATTGATTTTGGAAAATGGAACACATGATGCAGAACTTTAATGCTCCAACTAAACTATAAGAAATTTTAAAATGCCGCCTTAGCAAAAGTTGTTAAGCCTGATGAGCATTTTTGTTGAGGTATAATAAAACCGTGCGATTCGATTCGATCGCGCGCACGAAGGGTTCCATAATCTATGAAAAATCACGTTTGCCTATTATCAAATCACCCCTTAAATATATATTATACTCTGTATTTAGTATGCTTTTGTTTAGCAGCAACAGATATTATAAATCATCTCTTAAAATTTCAACTGTCTAGCTATAATGGTTCATGAGATACAACAGCCTGGTGACAGAAAGACAGACAGACAGACGGACAGCAGAGTCTTAGTAATAGGGTCCCGTTTTTACCCTTTGGGTACGGAACCCTGAGAATTGAAGATTTAGAACACCCGATGCAGAACCAAGTTAAATTTATTTGCATAAATATTTGTTTACCAAAAATCGATAATCATCTGATGTTGAAATCTAAGATATCAGATTTGTTAGCATAATATAATAAGTTGTTTAGCACAATATAATAACATAAGCTGGGAGTAACTTCTCGTGATGAAGGCAGTAACAGTTTGGGCCTAATTTTTGATATCGACTCGCCTAAACTGGCTAAACCTCTCATTCGCTGTCTAATCGTTTGGAATAAATGCACAATGGCCAACAAAAAGGCAGTGATAGCTGTAGATAGAACGTTGCGAGACATTCATCGAGATGACAGGCCAATGGGTAATGTAACATTTTTGCTGTCGGGAGTTTTTCGCCGAAACCTTCCAGTTATAAGTCGGGGCACTAGGACAGATGAGATTAACTTCTAGACAGTAGAAGCTGTTAATAGGACATTGCGAGACATTCATCGAGATGACAGGCCAATCGGCAATGTCACATTTTTGTTGTCGGGAGATATTCGTCAAACCCTGCCAGTTATAAATCGGGGCTCTAGGGCAGATGAAATTAACTCATTAAAATAGTCTTATTTGTGGTCTCAGATACAAAAGCTTAGATTGATAATTAATATGAGAGCCCAGCTTGGCAGTAGTTCACATGCCCACGCGTTTTCAAGAATATTATTAAAAGTTGGGGAAGGTCTGTTTCTTGAAGAAAATGGTCAGGTGGGTCTTCCCGTAATACTTGGCGAAGTTGTTTGCTCCGAAGGAAAACTGATAAGTTCAGTATTTGCCGACCTTCAGAGCAAAACACACAAGGAAAATTCTTGGTTATGAGAACGCGCCATATTGACACAAAAAAATGAACAATGCGCAACGAGTGATGAAGTGGTTTATTTTTTCTTGGATAGTGTAATTGATCAGGACGATGCCACCAATTATCCAGTTGAGTTTCCGAATTCACTTGCAGCAATTGGACTCTCGGCTCACAAAATAAATCTTCAAGTCGGAGTGCCGATAACGCTGATTCGAAATTTGACTCCGCCGAAACTGTGTAACGGAACTTGACCTAAAGTCAATGCTTTGCAGCAAAATATAATTAAAGCTGAAATTCTCACTGTGAGTGGTGCCAGTGAAACTGTTTTTATTCCGCGCATACCACTGATCCCCAACAATCTCCTTTTGAGCATACACAGTTCTCTGTGTCCACTTGCTTTGCTATGACAATAAATAAGTCGCAGTGGCAGACGCTTAAAGCCGCTGGAGTCGACCTAAGGACAGGTTTTTTGCATGGCCAACTTTATGTGGTTTTCTCCAAGGGTTAGTAACGCTTCAGGTCTTTTCATATTGGCTCCCGAAGAAAAGACTCCCGACATGATTTATAAAGAACATTTTAAAATATGTTTACAGTATGAAAAAAAATATTGACTTTTAACTTATAACACTGCTACAAGTACTTTCCTATGTACGCCGAGTTATAAAGTCTACGCGAACGAAGTCGCGGGCATCAGCTAGTCAATAATAAGGTAATATCTAGAACTTGACGGGTATTGTTCCCTTAAATTATCCTAAAATTGTCATGACAGTTAGTGGAGTAGGCCCACAGGGGAAACCACGGTTAAAAAAAACGCGCCGAATACACTTCCTCACAGGCGCCGTGGAAATGTGTGCATATCATGTATAATGTGACTCTTAAAATCGCGATATCTCAGGAATGATAACTCTTAGGAAAAAAATATGAAAACCATTTTTGTAGAAAAATTTAAGATCTACAACTTTGGTATGAGGTTTTTTTTTATAAAACTTACCGTTTTCGAGAAACATTCTTTTGTAGCACACAAAGGATCGATGGGGAATTTTAAAACTTTATTTGTAATGGTACACCCCAGGTTTCCACCAATATTTGGCTCTCTGGGAATTTTTTATTTTAAATGTCTATATTAACCGGACTATGTAGCAGCTGCACGGTTTTCTTCACTTAATTCTGAAGAAACTGATACTCACTTGGAGATTTCCTCTTCAACAAACTCTCGGGTGACACCAAAAGTGGCCGCAATGTTGTCAAGACTCAGTGAGCGGTATGCACGTAGGAGTTGCACGTACGCCTTGATACGCGCTTCGCGCACGTAGTGCTGGTAATGAGGGCGGAACACCGGGTCCACGCAGATTTGAGTCTCCACCTGAGATTAAAGATTTATCTACTCAGCATGCTGTACACGGGTAGAATAATTTTGGACGAGCTATATATTTCGTTGCGGAGCTGTACACCCAAAGAATAGTAATAATGACACCAGCAATGTAACACTACTCGCCCAAAATTACTCTAACCGTGAAGAGCATGTCTAATACTTAGTTCTTTTTACAATGGACATCATTAAAATATTGAACAGAATGACAGATTGCCAGCTAATGAAATCAGTTTGCTTTTCTGTACTATATTATAAATATTTATTTTTAAAAGTGAATATATATTCTGTGAATATTTCAAGTATCTACCTGTTGCTGTTATTACTATCAAGCGAAAAAAGGCCAAAAATCACATTAGTTATATGGGACATTTATTTTATTGTTTTTAGTATTTGTTATAGCGGCACCAGAAATACAACATCAGTGACAGACGGACGGACGGATGGACGGACAGCGGAGTCTCAGTAATGGGGTCCCGTTTTTACCCATTGGGTACAGAACCCTGAAAAGGAAACTCTAAGTCAATCTCTTTGCCGCTGCAATACTTGCATCCAGTAAATTCTAATGACCATCATCAGGTCTTTTTTTAGGTTTCACTTCAGGAGCATGACCCTCTCTGTACTATCAAAGCTATACTTAGCCAAAGCAGTCAGAGGATTTGGCCTTTAGTCTCCAGTACCCAATGACCACCCAATCATCCAACTTACCCAAGCAAGACTCTTCATGAAGTCAGCATATCGACACTCATGAAGAGACTCAACTAACTCCCGGAGCTCTGGGAAGCGCGAGCGTAAAGCCTGCACTGCGGCTCCCTGCCGCCGCAGAGCCGCCTGCAACGCATGGCGCTCCAAAGCCAAGGCGCACGCCAAAACACAGTACTGGATAATGGTGCCTAAAATATAAAAAAATCTTTTTAAAAACAATTTAGCTATAAATCTATTCAAGTGCATATTTAGGTAATTTTGTGCATTGTTTCCATATCTATTTGAGACAAACTTTCAACACAGATAAGGATTGAGACAAATGTAAGAGCTCAGTGGTGACATCTGCAACCACTGAGCTCTTACATATTTAATACTAGAAATGATTTTTAATTTTAGGCATTCAAGATGCAGTTACAGATAGCAGCTACATTATTTAGTTTGAGTACTAGAAAGATAAGGAGTTAGACTGAAGGACAAAATCAGCGATCAGCAATAAGAAGGACTACCAAAGTAACAGACATAATGAGGCGTACTGACCACCTGAAATGGAGTTGGCCTCGCCACATGCTAAGATGTAGAATTAACAAATGGTCAAAAGAAGTGACATTTTGGTTCCCAAGGGATGGGACAAGACGGCAGGGCCGCCCAATCACGCGCTGGAAGGACGACATCTGCCTAACCTTGGGGCCTTACTGAACTAAAATGGCAGAAGATAGATCACAATGGAGAGAGCTGGAGGAGGCCTATGCGGGACATTATATAGAATGACTTTTAAAATTAAATCCACAATAGAAAGAAAGAACAAAAAATCTCAGAAACAAAAGGCTTTATTATTATTATTATTATACTAGAAAGATAATAACATAAATAATTATTTCCACTATTGATTAGACTAGTTGATGCCCAGGTGCATCACATTTGTTTATGGCAGAGCAAAACATACATGTGAGTTGGTATAAAAAGTAGAAAACTTACCAAAGTCAACTAACTCGTAGGACTCAAAGGTAGAAACACAGTCAATAAAGAGATCGGCAGCCTTGCTGTAATCACGAACAGCCAGGCAGTAAATGGCTTCATATGCCTTCAGTTTGTTCCTGGAGCGCCAGTCTCCGCCTTTGTCGACCAACTCATGGGCCTGAAAAAACATATCAAAAATTCTGATAAGAAACTTGTACTTGTTCATATAGTTGGTGTTTAACCAAGTTATAAATCTCAATATTGAACCATTCTCTTTTTCTCCATTAGCTGAGGATGATATACGCAGAATTATAATTTCTCTTAAATCTAATGCCGTTGGGTGTGATGATGTAAGCCGCCAAATGATTATTAATTTGCTTGATATTCTTCTCCCGGTTATTACACATATTGTAAATTTTTCTCTAACCTCTGGCACTTTTCCATCTCTTTGGGCGAAAGCTTACGTCATCCCTTTGCCGAAAGTGTCTAATCCGCAGACTTTAAATAATTTTCGACCCATCTCTATCTTACCTTATCTTTCTAAAATATTAGAAGCTGCGGCCCATTTTCAGGTCTCTTCTTTTGTGCACACCCATCATCTTCTTACACCGTTGCAATCTGGGTTTCGCCCTGGGCATAGTACCACTACTGCCCTTCTCAGTGTCACAGAAGATATACGCCTTGGCATGGAGAATTCATTGATCACCATTCTTGGTCTTATTGATTTTTCTAACGCTTTTAACATGGTTGATCATGATATTCTCCTGGCTATTCTTCAATACATGAAGTTCTCACCCTCAGCAATGGAATGGTTTTCCTCATATCTACATGACAGGCAGCAAGTGGTTCGAAAGGATCGGGAGGTGTCTCAGTGGATAAAACTGTCGTCAGGCGTCCCTCAAGGCGGCATTCTGTCTCCGCTATTATTTGCATTGTTTATAAATCTTTTATCACTTTCAATTAGCTGTTCTTATCATTTCTACGCGGATGATTTACAAATTTATGTTCAGACCACTGCTGAAAACGTTGACTTTGGAGTGGATCAGTTGAACAAGGCTTTATTAGAGATTTCTTGCTGGTCGGACAGTTTTGGCATCAAGGTCAATCCACTTAAGTGCCAGGCTATTTTGATGGGTAGTTCAAGGCAACTAGCTAAATTGGATATGAGACCTATTACCCCTATTGTTTTTAATAACACAACCATTCCCATCAGTGAATCGGTAAAGAATCTGGGCCTTTATCTTGATTCAACATTGAGTTGGAGGACCCAAGTGACAGAGGTCTGTAGAAAAGTTAATTATTCTTTACAATGTTTGAATCGTTTAAGAAATTTCCTTCCGGTTAAAACCAAGATAATTCTTATTCAGTCACTTATTTTGCCTATCATCGATTATGCTGATGTGTGTTATCCTGATCTTAATCAAGATCTCCTCGATAAGCTTGATCGACTCATTAATAACTGTATCCGCTTCATTTTTTGTCTTCGTAAATACGATTATATTTCTGTTTTTCGATCTAAGCTCGAGTGGCTCCCTGTTCGTCAGCGTAGACAGCAGAGAATGCTCTGCACACTATTTTCTATTCTAAAGAATCCTTTTGCTCCCGAATACTTGAAGAGTAAATTTCAATATCAGTCTGTGTCCCACAGTCGAGAGCTTCGCTCTAGTCATACACTTCGATTAGAAATTCCTTTGTTTCGCTCCAATTTCATGTCTACGTCTTTCACTCTTCAAGTTATACGATTCTGGAATGCCCTGCCTGAGGACCTTAAAACTATTACAAACAGATATCTTTTTAAGAAAAAAGTCCATATGCGTTTACTTTCTCCTTGAATGCAGCAGAAATTTTTATACTGGTTTTCTATAGTAATAAGACATATTTATTTAATGTATTTATTGTTTGTATGGTTATGTATATATATTATTTATTTATGTATATTGTATAATATATGTTTATTTTATATGTATTTAATATGTTGTATGTTTGGTGCATACTGTTTGAGTATACATTACTTTTACGCCTACTACGCAAAATTTCTATTTATCCCGAAGGTTGACTGGTAGAGAATGCTATTAGCATTAAGTCCGCCTTTTGTACCATTTATTATTGGTAAATAAAGCATTAAATAAATAAATAAATAAAAAATAAAAGACATGAGAAGATTTGTAGATGAATAAAGGTCAAACATAGCCCTGCGGACCAGCTCTTCAAAGTGCCGAGCATACAGCAGTACAAACCAATAGCCAATGTAACAGAAAGGTTCTTGAATAGCAGCAGGGTCAACCCTCGAACATAGTTTAGGATATCTTCAGTGGTCAGACAACCTGAGTAAGAGAAGTTGCTAGAAAAAACTTCTTCTAGTCAAGACAAAATGGTTCTACTAGTTATGTAGTTTGAAATGGTGTTTGGCCAGTATGTGGCCACAGCAGCCCCTCTGTTGTAAGCCTGATTAAGACAACACTGGATGCAAGCCACTTGCAATTGATATACATATAAAGGTTATCATGGTACTCTTACCTTATTGATAGCCTTTCCCATTTCCTTAACATTGCATCCGTGAAAGTAAGCAATTCTAAACATAGCAAAGATTGCATCCAGTCTTCTATTTGTAGTCAGAGTTGAATCCTCATACTTTGTGGTAGCGAGCGCTGTGGCTGCTTCTTTGTCCCCAATAGAGCACAGGTAGTCCAATCTGAGGATGAAATTATGTTAGGCTCCCTCTTGAAATAAGCAAATTGTATTACTAAAATTAGTAAGAACTAAAATTCATCATCATAACAGCCTCAGGTAAATTGAAAACCTGAAATTGACAAACGTAGATGATTTGCTTACATTTTATAGAAAAAATATATATTTAGTCATTGAGGTGTCATAGTTGGGCAAGAGTCCCTTTTAAGGGAACGGTACAAAAAATTAAAAAATGGAACCTTTATAGGATCACTTGTGTGTCTGTCTGTCCATCCAACTGTCACAGCTAATTTGCTCAGAATTAAGTGAACCAAATATGGTGAAATTTGGTAGGATGGTGTAATCCCATGACCCAAACGAATTAATATTTTTTTTAAAAGTTTTGCAAACCTTACTGTGTTATATATCAAATGAAAGGGCTTGTTATGAGGATCTAAAATACATTTTTATTTATATTGTAAACTAATAGCTTTGATTTTATTCATGAAAGGAAACATTCCACCCCCTGATCTCCAAAACTACTGAGACTAAAATTTTGAAAAAGAAAATACAAAATAACTATAGTTCATTGCTTGTAGATTTCAGGAAAATACTATATTCTATCAATGGAAAATAAAATGGTAGACTCAATATAATATGTTCACTTAGGGAAAATAGTTCATTAAAACACTTCTAGACATCGCTAGAAGAAGTTAAATGTGATATTTAGTACTCATTAAAAAAATTGGCACTGTACGGAACCCTCTCCACAGGAGTTCAAATTGCACTTAGCCAGTTTTTTATTTCCAATTAGCTACTTCTATCTTCAGCTGTTTATTAGGTGTGACAAAAATTATATACTTACATACATTCCATAGCCAATAAGAGGCCGCACCATACAAAGGGATAAAGAGTACATAATAATTGACACCTATAATAATTATAAAATTTAAAGTATTTCTTATCAACAACAATAAAAATGTTTTATATGAATACAGACTTACCTGTCTTGCCAGACTGGAGTTTCAGAATCGTCTTCTTTAAACTTTGCTAACCTATCTTGGTTCTCTTTTGCCATATCATCATGCAACTTTTGGTCAAACTTCCAACCAAGGTCTGTGCACACTTCTTTGTAGTATGGCGCCATGTTTCCAGTTTTAATGCCTTGAAGAAGTTCTTCCTTTAGCTGAGGGTTGTCTTTTAATTCAGGCAAAGAAAGTTTGAACTTAATCCCTGCCAATGCCATATATTCAGGAGTTTTACCCTCAGCAGACAACTCCATTTTGTTGTTTTATTTTTGACAATAAGGGTTCCCTTATGATCTGTCTTACAAAGCTTTTGAAACACTATGTAGGTATTTGGAATTTTGAAATTGGATTTTACACACTGTTTTACTTTATACAATAAAAAATATTTCCACTCGATGACCCGCTTGATGATTTTCAGATTTTGTTTGACATAACATTTGACATTTAGAAATGCCATTGTCATTCCCAAGAATCAAAGAACCAAATAGAATTGTTTAGCAGTTGGCCCGTAAGGCCGATATTACATTATAATGCTTGGGCCGGACCTGCGCCTATCGTCACGAAGCTTCGTGCTATTACACGATACACGCAAATGTGACCGGCCGTTATCAGGTATCGTCCCGAATATTCGGACTTCGTGTAGTTATCGCGCGGGTGGCGATACATCAAAGGATTTATGCACGCTAACAATTTGCTCTGCGTGGTCGCATTTGCGTTCCCAAGTAGCAATTATCGTTCATGATGGTTATGGGAAATGCCTTTTTGTCATAGAAAAGTTATATTTAGGAATTTGCATACCCAATAAGTTTTATAATAGTTAAATTAAGAGCTTTTTGGTCTCAGAACTTTATGGTTTTTGATTTAACCTGAAAGCCCTTTTCAAGGGGTAAATATAACGTAACCACAAATCGTTTTCGAGAGCTATAAGTCCTAAGTCTTCTAAGTTTAGAAAAGGTTATTTTTGAGTTATATGAACGCATTGCTATATCTCAAACATGACTCTATCATAACCTAATTTACTAATGCCTTATAAGCTATTTTATTAACTATTTGATGTTTAAGTAGCATTTCATGGCTCCTTAAGGTTAGTAAAAATAACCTTAAAGCCTAAACGATAGCTTCATAGCACAGTTTATAGGCTTTTATAATTTATTGTTACCTTAAAACACATACACAATCTACTCAGTCAGCACTGTAACTTCAAAGTTGTAAGACTTACCCACTAACAAATCTACAGGATGTCTTTGCAAAAAATTGCGAAAAGTGGACATTTTAAAAGAAAACTGAAAAAGACAGTTCAGCGAATCGTCACACAAAACGTAAGTTTTACTTTGGTTACATTAAGTACTAAGTTCAAATCCAAATGCCTAGGTACTGATATTGAAGTAACCCGGTGAACGGATGTAATTTAACAGATGTTTTGCGGAGTGGATATATTGCGGAATTGACATTCTTTCGCATGATTCTTTTGTCTGCCACTTTCGCAAAATGTCTCCTTTATACCCGACTGCGCCAGAAGAAGGGTTATAATTTTCGAGAGTATTTTTGTGCATGTATGTATGTCTGTATAATTGTTTGGCACGCTGTGCAGCCTAAACGGCTCGATGGATTTTAGCTTGAGAAGTATCGTTAGATTCGTATTTACTGTGAGAGTGACACGGGTATATCAAAATAATAAACAAAAAATAAGGTAAAGCACAAAATAAAAAGCAGTCGGAATTTTGTTTTTATAATAATTACTTGTTGTATAAATTATTACGCTGATATTCAAACATGATTCGGAGTAAATTTTTAACATTAATCAGGAGACAGGTCGTGCGTGAGTCATCTCTGAATGTAAAACTTGAAAATATTAAAGAGGATAAATATATTAACAAAAAAAATTATTACAGGTTAACCACGTTCTGGAACGATCTTTTGATGAGAAAGTAAACGATCATGATAATAACACCACCTCCGATGAAAACCTTGCAAATCTACACCAGGTTGCTCTAGAAGTTCTGGACCATCGAATGAAATCAAACATCCAATGTCTACATTTGATGAGATACTGTCTGATGATAGTGATTTTGAAGAACCACTACAGTTAGAAAACAACATTTCAAATTTCAAACAGGAGCTAAAGACATGGTCATTGAAACACCAAATCACGCATTTAGCCATAAAGAATCTTTTAGAAATTGTGAACAAAAATACACATATCCAGCTTTGTAAAGATCCAAGAACGTTTCTTTCAACACCTGTAAAAAAAATAGAACAGATAAAAAATATTAATGGTGGTCGTTATTGGCATAATAGCTTACGTTTTTGTATTGAACAATTGTATCACAATACAAAATCGAGCCAAAATATTACTATAAATATAAATATCGATGGTCTTCCCATTTACAACTCATCAAAATTTGAGTTTTGGCCCATTCTTTTTAATATCAATGAACTAGAAACTAAACCAATGATAATAGGCATGTATTACGGAAAAGGCAAGCCTAGTTGTCCAAGAGAATTTCTCAGTACATTTGTTGAGGAGCTACGACTGATATTGATTGAGGGTGTGACAATAGGTACACACACTATAAAGGTGTCCGTGAAATGTTTTATATGTGATTCCCCGGCGAGATCTTATATAAAAGGTAATAAAATAAGTACTTGTGCTTTTAGATTTTTCGAATGTTATTCTGTTTGGTCTTTTATGCTTTTTAGTCTAAAACGAGAAAACGCTTTCATCATGCCTGAATGTCATGTGGCATACCAACCTTATCGAGGTTGGTATGCCACATGTCATTTTTCTTTGCCATATATTTTGTATAGAAAGAAAAAAGACTGACAGACATAACTTTTAAGTAATTTTTATATAAAACTCGATTTGTATAGTATGGAACTTAGACCAAGAAAAACCACCCTAAAAGCTGAAAGTGGTATCACGCTTCTTTCGGAATCCTTAACCATTGAGGAACAAGGAAATGGCTATCTTCTATGTAACTCTCAACCGCATCTCAGCGTTTTCTCAGTTGCATCCTCGGCTGTAAGGCTGCGATGCCCGAAGATTTTCTTCTCCACTTCGCAGGATCTTGAGCATCCTTGGTTGTAAGAACATTATACATACATATACATATACATACATATACATATATAGGGACGAATAACACTGATTGAGCTAGCCCCAAAGTAAGTTCGAGACTTGTGTTATGGGATACTAACTCAACGATACTATATTTTATAACATATAAATATATAGATAAACATCCAAGACCCAGGACAATTTGAAAAAGGCCATTTTCCAACTTTTAATTTTTAGAAATTTTAAAACTACCTATAGATATGATAAATTGCTTTCCTGTAGCAGACTGTTTGCATCTGGTGGATTTGGGAGTAACAAAAAAATTGGTAGGCTGGCGTGATGGAACGTTCAAAAATAAATTCCTTAAGTGGCCAGCAAGAACCACTGAAGAGTTATCAACACTAATGGTCAAAATAAAACTGCCTAAAGAACTTCATAGAGCTATAAGAGGATTAGATTGTCTATCATTTTGGAAAGCATTAGAATATAGAAATTTCTTGCTTTACTATGGAATAGTAATATTAAAAGACGTTCTAAGAGCTGATGTTTATGAACACTTTCTTTGTTTGTTTTGCGCTATAACTATTTGCTCAACAGACTTCTACAAGGTCTATGTGGATGTTGCTGAAGCATTATTAAAGCATTTCGTAGATGAGTATTGCAAAATATATGGCGAACATTACATCACTAGCAATATCCACAACTTGACACATTTAGTTGATGATGTTAGATTTTTGGGCAATCTAACGAAGATTAGTGCTTATCCATTTGAAACAAAATTATACGAAATTAAAAATTTAATTAGAAGCGGTAACAATCCATTAGCACAGGTCGCAAAACGATTGATAGAAAGACAAAATGCTGATAATATGTCTATCAGCGATGAAACCGAAAAAAAAGAATTTCCACATTTAAAATATTTAACTGACAACTTGAATCTTTTAGATCTCATTAAAAGCAAGGGTGAGAGTTGTGCCATTTACAAAATGATCTTTTTCAAAGATTTTTGTTTAGGAGGTCTAAAAGAAAACTGTTGGTTTTTAACAAAAGAAAATTGTGTTGTACGGTTTTTAGCTGCATCATGTGTTGAAAGTATTATTATTATTAGTGGAAAGAAAGTAAAACACACAGAGAGTTTATTCAAAATTCCAATAGACTCAACAGTGTTGAATATTTATACCGCTTTGGAATCTATTGTGTCTGACACTGATAATCATATAATTCAAGAAGAAGAAATATTTTCAATAACGGACATCAAATGTAAATTAATTTGTGTGCTAAATAAAGCAAAATATGTATTCATACCTATTCTTCATACTCTTTGTTATTGACAAATAAAACACCTTAAAATAAAGAATATGTACTTATATTTCGAAAAAAACTAAGCAGTGCCATCTTCTGCAACGTCAACCACGTTTGTTCCATCGGCGACGTTAACTTCGCTTTCAATGGCAATGCTGGCGGTGATTGTGTCAAGAACGATGTCCGCAGAACAGTTAGATGCTCCGACGTTGCCAACATCTTTCGATGATTCACCAGAAGAATCTGGCTTTGCCCGTTTGGCGGCACGCTTGCGGTTTTTGGGCGTACTAGCTGACAGTGGTTTTACCAAAGTACTGTTGTATCGTGCCTTAGAATTTTTAATGACTCTTTTCAAAAAATTATCAGTGTCAAGTTGGGTCATGGACTTGTCGGCACTATTAATTACCAAAAAAAATACAAGGCGTATTTTCTCCAAAAATTTTAACGCGGTTTTTTCGCGAACTTCCGTTCTGGCATTGCCACTCCACGAGCATTGCATCAATAGCTCCCGACTAAAGAAGAAGTCTATTATTTTGTAGCATAAGCTTATCCCTCTTGCAGATGATGAGGAAGAGCACAGGGTTGACATAGCGTTAACGTATCGTTGAAGATATTCAGAACTTTTTAAATTCTCTTCTAAGGCCATCAGCTCGTCCACTGATTTGACCGGTTCGAAGCGCTCTGCTAAAATGACATTTTGCTCATTAGTCTTGTAGTTCACTTCTACATATGAGAGTTTTTCATATATTTTGTTGATAAACATCTCATGTTTGGCTTGCTGAGCTATAATCCTATTTTGTTGTTCATGTAAGTTCTCGAGGTATTCCAATATCTTGTTTTGCTTCTCAAGAATGTCTTCCATGGTGATTTTTGTTAAAAAGGTACCATCAATGCTACAATCCGCCAACGAGATGTTTTGTTCCTGAAACAAATACATATTTACATAAATTATCTAATCAAACTGAAAATAGCCACGAAAACTTAGCCTACAAATACATTGAAAAGCAAGTATATAGATGCACAGCAATATGGTTATTAGGTGGTGAAAACTGAAAAATTTTTATAACACTTATAATTTGAAATAAATAGGGGTTAGTCTCCAAAGCGTAGGCACTATATTATATGTAGGTACATTTATCGACACGTTCATTATTTCAATAGTTTTGTCGACCATGAAATAACTTATGACTTTTGGCCATTGACTAAATATTATTAACGTAAGGAAACGTCCACGTGAACACTTGGCGAGTATAGTTTAAAACGAAAAAGCTACTTATTGTAGATCTCCTGACTCTATTTTGTGGTAAACTATACTGCCGTCTTTGTTTACCCAAATTAGTTATGTGTATTAGCTAAAAGTTATGCCATGCTTTAATAAACGCGCAAAACAAATCCGTGCAGTTAAATAAGTGAGATACTTACGCTCGATTATTAAAACGTTTCTTAACTTTAAGAAACAGAACTACAATGCCTCACAAATAAATTGAACAAAAAAAAGGCGGACTTCAAAGCATTCTTGTACAAATTCCCGGCAAGTAGGTTAAACCAAAATGGCGGTTTTTGTTCAACTTATTTGTGTGGCATTGTACTCGAATATATCGACATAGTTGTATGCTTTAAGGAACTCTTAGATGACATGGTGTTTTTTTTTTATACCCTTGATTTTAAAAAACGACAGTTAAAGCGACAGGCTGATGATTGAAGAAATCCTCAAAATTAAGAATCGTTTGTGTATTCGAGCGTTGAGTATATTATTTATTATATACCACCACCGGTTTTTCAAACCTGTCCAAAGTTGCCTGCAGAAAATATTTGTTTCGTTTTCCACCAATGATTTTGTTTATTATTGGTTTGATATCTTCTATAGAATAACGTACGAGTCTGAAATATATAAATAATTACTGAATCGCTTAAGTAGGTCCAACACTAGGTAGGTAATTACTGTACCTACCTACTTCAATAATTATATGTAGCAATAAATTAATTAAACATTAATTAATTAATAAAATTTCCTATGCCTAGTAATATACATTCTTTAAGTACTTACTATTAATGTATTTTCACTCGCGTACAGAGTTTGTGCTTTTGGAGGTGGTGCATTAGATGGTTCGTTTGCAGGCAAGATATTAAAAGCATAGTTAACGTCTTGTTGGGACCCTTGGTGTAGAGTAATCAGATTATTAAAATCTGATCCAATGGTCCCGCTAACACATTGACCGCCAGTCTTTTCTGCTTCATCCCCGGTGTCTGGCAGCACCTCCATTCTTTCCTGTTCTTTCAGGGCAGCAGAGTACGTGTGTTCTACTCTTTTCACTACACAGGGAAATTGTGTCCAATTTTTCCCTGGCATTGAGTTTTCATTAAGGACTGCTCCGGCTTGTGACCGTGGTGGCCACCACATTTTCCCGTTGTTTTCCCATCCGCTAGGAACAACAGAGAGGCATATCTTGCCATGTTCTATGGTTTGCACCACTTTGAACGGCATCTGAAACAAAACTAGAATTTGTTAGTAAAAAAATTACAATTAATTTATTTGACCAGGCTCTAAATAACCCTTCAAACTATTTTATGAACTACTGTTTAAAGTTTTAAATGAGAACGTGAAGCTTTTCTACGCACATAAGCTACCCTTTCTTACTTTAAACTGTAAACAGTAAGTACTTAGTTCATTAAATAGTTTGAAGGGTTATCTAGAGCCTGGTAAAAAAAAAATATAATGATATCTCCGTTTCCTTTCAAATGATTGATTACAAAGGGGCCAGCACTGGGCCCCGGAATTGTCAGGTATTCCCTTGAATACACTTTTACAATAAAAAACAAATTGCGAAAACTTTGCAGGGTTTATCTGAATTCTAGCACAGAATAAGAATAATTACTCACGTACAGACGTCTTACTTAAAAGAGAAATTCAAAGAAATATCTACTCATTAGTGCTATGATTTAGTTCGTTCTCTTCGTTTAAATACCTAGACATCCATTGCAAGCCTATTTCATTCTCTGGACAAACGATTCATGTAACTGAATTTTTGTCCAGAGAATGAAAATTTGCAATATTAAAATCCTGTCAACACGATACAAGCGCGTGTTCGAACATTCTCTTGACATCTACATAGGTACGTGAGCGCACGCGCGACTACTCGAAGATTTCCCAACACGCGCGCGGGTAAGTATGTTCGATCAGAAGTGCCATTATTTAAACGCGGAGTCACCACAAGTCAGTTTCCATACCAAAAATGGTTCGTTTAGTGGCTCCGTGTTTGAAAAATGACACCTAAGCTCAGGCTGCGGCCACAGGTGCGAGACAGTTCGAACATGTTCTAGTGCGAGACTGTATGAGTATCCGCGAGCTTTTTGCACGTAGTGTGAATGGCGGCCAACAACATTTTTCCGCCTAATCAGAACTGACCCTTATGGTCGCGCGCGAGCTTCCTTCGACGCGAGTTTGCCGACGTGCTGCTGGCTGGCCCAGCGAACGGCGCGGTGCGTATCGTTTTCAAAAGGTCGCGATCACTCTGATCGCCAGCGGATTACAACCTATTATTCTAAATGTAAAGGTACTGTATTAGAGGTGATAAACCTATCTGTAAGTATTAACTAAGTTTGCACTTATCGCGAGAGTGGAATCAGCATCTGAGGCTTGCATTAAGTAAGTAGTTACCTACCTATTAAGAATGTTGGCTGCATTGTAAAGAAAAACTTATACAAATTGAAAAAAAAAGAATAATATATGTTTTATTTATTAAATAATAAACTTACCCTTTCGTTTCGTGATCACTCTGTACACCAAGCAAATTTTAGTTTTTTTTTTTGTTTTACCAACAACCGGCTGCGCGAAGCTCACTTTGGCAACTAAAAATTACTTCATAGTCCGTCCGCGGCGATGTTGCAGCACTGTCAAGTCTTACTAGCAAATTCAATGCGTAAAGGCTTACAAAAATAACTATTAGTTTGTGATAAGGTTATAAAAATAACTTACAAGCTATTTTTAGGTAAATAAATAACTAATGGTTCGTGATAAGGTTATAAGAATAACTTACAGGGTATATTTAGGTAAAATTCTTGCGTTACTAGTAATTCAGGTTATCTATGAGTTATCTGTAAAGCTAGTAAGATTTTTATCTAAGGTAGCCATTTTAAGTTGTTTGTTTGTCGTAAGAATTTTCGAAAACTTTTGTTTTTACATGTTAATAGCTGGTGAAAATGAAGTTCGAAAGGCACGTGTATGTATTATAAATATTTTAACACCAACTTGAAAAATAAAAAGTTTTTCATGTATTTTTTGAACTCTTTATGGCAGTAAAATAATTTAAATGTGTTTGTTAATGAGGGCCCGTGTATTTTACAAGATTATTATTCCATAATTTAACAGTCAACTGGTATTCGCAATAAAATTTACACACGTGTGTGAATTTAACGAGCCCTTTACTTTGTAGTATATGAATACGCAGCAGCTACGCCATAATAAAAAATAAGTATTAAAAAATGGAAGCCATTTGTCTCATTCGAAAGAAGTTTTAACTAATGTATAACCATTTCTTTACAAGATAATTTAAAAACATGCTAACAAGCTTTTGCTGGTTCTTGACAATAACCCAATTCTGGAATTGGAATGCCGCGGTAAAATACTGATTATGATTAATTCATGACTAAATTACAACTTCATAAAGGTTAAAAAAAGGTAATACTGTATCTAACCAGGTTATAAATTGGTTAATTTACGGTTACATCCAGGTTAACACGTATGCCTTAAGGTAACTTTTCTAGTCAGTTAAAGGTTAAAATAATGTCTGCCGGAGGTTATTATGAAGGGCCCTTTTGGTCAGCAGGAGTTTATGCGGAGGTTATGATGACCATATTTTAACCGAGCGTACTTTTTTGATAAAATCCATAAAAAGGTTATATAACCTATCTGTGACCTTTCTATAACTAAAATTGTTACTTGGGTTGTTCGTTTATTTTGACGTTTGTTTTCAACTTGTTCGGACGGTGCTGTGCGACGGTGCCACGGTTGTTAATACGAAAAATGGAGTGGAACGATAAAATAGTGTTAAAATTTTTAGTTGTTTCTTTCTAGGTTTCTTTTTAGGTATCAATAAATGCATTATGTAATTGTTAGCACACATGTTAAAGATAAGAATGTCGTCGTCCATATTTAAAACACGTAGATAACGCCATCTTGGATTATTGCCAGATAGATCGAGAAAAATAACGAAGCCGCTAATGTGACCAGCGCTTTATCGCGATAACTTTTTAGTGTACAAAACATACGAAGATTCGCCGCGAATAGCTTCGGGACGAGAGGCACAAATGCGGCCGAAACATAAAAGAAATATTTGTGGAATAAAATATGACAAACCTATGACAGTGTTCCGCTGCCACTGTTTTTTGAATATAACTTAGTTAGATAACATGAAATTTTATTCATAAGGGGCGTGGCTTAAATGTTATGTTCGCTCAAAATGCTTGAACGTGTTTGCTGGAATATACGGGGCCGCATTTTTGAAATCACTTGTCACATCGTATACGAATGGTTTGCGCGAGCGTTTCCAAACGGGCGCATTTTTTAAATGATCCTATGCGAAGAATTTGCAACTCGTCTCTGAAGTGCGATTTCTGAAACGCGGAATCACCTAAACAAATGGTTTTTGTATGGGAAAATCATTCGTTTAGGTGACTCCGCGTTTCAGAAATCGCACTTCTGGAATCCTACCGTTATCTCTTATAGCAGCACTTAAACTGAACTGTATTGTTTAATGCTACCATTACACCTTTATAGCAGCCCTTAAACGGGATTGTTTTAGTTGACGTCACAAAACCATTCAAAAACAAAGTAAGATATATTACTTCATTATTTTAGTACAACTCATGTGAAAAATAGTAAGTTATTCCAACTTACGTAACATATTTTTTTTGTAAGTAATAACAATGCTAATCCTTGTAAAATATTTATTCACACACGATAACAAATAACAACAAATTCTTCAGTATAAGTTATTTATTAAAATTTCAACTACATACATTTATACATTTTGTCTTACAGGATTCTTTTGTTACTCTCTGAGAAGTACCATGATGACATCAATTAAAAAATACAAGACAGGATTCACTGGAGCCTATTATTAAATACAAACAAGACTGAGAGAGCCAGAGGATTATAGCCTCCTTTGGAACCTGTGATTGAACCAGTGAAATGGCAGAATGTTGTATTCCAAGCATTTTACAAGGCTAGATCTGTTGCTAGGCTGGTTCGCTTTTCACCAGAATACCTGAAAGAAAATAATAGTTTAGATTCATGTCGCAATCTACGAATATCAAATACCTACCCATACTGTGTAATAAAATTCTTTGTGCACTACAATCACTGCGTACTTACTAAAACCTAGCCTTTATCTCGTTGAGTTAGTCTCGAACTTACTTTATCTGTATTTATTTATGTTTCTTATAATAGCACTTAGTGAAGAAGCTGTAAGTTTTAACACATAATAATCTAAATATAAACTTTGATTAGGTATGTAGTTAAAATGTTACTTACGACATGGTTATTGATAAAATATAATCATATATTTATGACAAGACACTGTGCTTTTGTACGATGAAGCCCACAGTAAAATTAACTTCCAAACACTAGTCGTTACCATCGTATAATAACTGTTTATCACGGCAATTCGGAAAAGCACGATAATATGAAGTGGTGGATATATTTTGTCAGGTGGTTGCTCGGCTTCCAGCATTAAAAACATAAAACATTTATGTTTTCACGAATTTACGATTTATTTATAATTTCGAAAACCAGACGCAGACATCCGTTCAAAACTTTCATTCACAATGTTTTTCGCACTCATTAAAATTTTAGCCATCTTTAATCGTCAATATCAAATTGAATTTATGTACATAATCAAATGAAAACAAAGTAAATAACACTAACTTTTAGATATTTAAATAAAAATGATAGAAATAATTTTGTTTAACGTAAATAAAAAACCGGTAAAAATAATAATTTTTTGTCAAGGATTCGAATGTCTTCGCAGTCTCATCACCAAAACAAGCCAGAGACAACAAACAGTTCACCATTCAGGAATAACCATTCAAAAAACGTTCAATATTATGAACGTAATGATAGGATTTAAAGTTGTCCTGCTTTTGACCTGCTTAACAACTCAACTGCATTGTTTCTGAATGGTTTTATAAGTGTTGGTGGTAGCCTTCCTATACTGTTATCTGTCTTTTAAATGGTCCCGAAATTTATTTTATTAAACAAGTATACTTTTATCACTGACTAGCTTTAGCCCGCGACTTCCTCCGCGTAGAAGTCGAAAATGGTTCTAATAGGATTTTAATTGGTTTTTTACGTTATTAATGTTGTGATAACATATAAATTATTCTGTTAAAATGTTTGCTTACTTATAAAATATAACATTTGTTATTATAACGTAGGGATTTAAAGGCCTAGCAGACCCGGCGAACCTCCCTCTCCCGCTCCCTCTCTCGTTTCCTTCCCGTTCTCGTTCCCGTCATTAGCTATACCGAGAAAGAGCGACGGAACGCTTTAAAATGGTCAAACTAATCTTGTTTCTCCATACAAACTTCGGACCCCCATTTTACCCCCTTAGAAGTTGAATTTAGAAAAATCCTAAATACATACTTACTCATTTACCATCAGGAGTACTCCTACGAAGTTTCGAATAAAATAGTCTAACAAATTTTGAACTGCCGTTTGACCCCCTTTTTGGGGTGAGTTTTAAAAAATCCTTTCTTAGTGCACTCCTAGACCTCATAAAAAACCTATTTGCCAAAGGAGTCTTTAGACCCTGCGGTTTCAGCTGCGCGTTGATCGAGCAGTCTCTATCTATCTATGTCAGCCATTTCTATGTCTATGTCGAAAAAGGTTCTTATAGGGCTCTTTCTCCCTGTCCCCTGTCCCTGTCCCCGTCCCCCATCCCCCGTCCCCCGTCCCCTGTCCTCTGTCCCCTGTCCCCTGTCCCCTGTCCCCTGTCCCGTTTCCGTCTCTCTCATTTGCTAGACCGAAAGAGAGCGACGGGACGCTTCAAAATGGTCAAACTAATCTTGTTTGTCTATTCAAACTTTGGACCGTTTCACCCCGTTGGGGGATGAATTTTGAAAAATCCTGAAACACGTGTTTACTTATTTACCGCCGGGAGTACTCTTGCGAAGTTTCAAATAAAATAATCAAACTAATCTTATTCGTTCATACAAACTTTGGACCCCCGTTTCAACCCCAAAGGGCGTGAATTTTGTAAAATCCTTTCTTAGTGCACCTCTAGCCCTCATAAGGAAACTATGTGCAAAATTTGGAGTCTTTAGACCCAACGGTTTGGGCTGTGTGTTGATATGTCAGTCAGTCATTCAGTTTCTTCTTTAACATATATAGATTTTAGACTTAAATAATTAAATGCTTTTCAGTACAAGCTCAAACACATTTACAAAAGTTAGTATATATACTGAACGATACAACATTTTAAATATTATAATTAGTAATGAAGCTATATATTACAAACTATAAGTTAGTGAAAAAATAAAAATACTCACCTTTTTTAAATATAAAAGCGCAGCACAACGTTCCAGGTCTCACAATGGTATGGCTTGCTTGACTAACATGACTCATGGTAGAAAAACGTATGCCTGTGCTTCGCGGCGTTGTGAGAAAGAGACGCCTACATAATGGCAAGCGGGACAGAACTGTAAAACAAACTTTTTGTGTATGACACCGTGACTTGTGATCAAATTTTATGCATTTCAATATAAATATAATTTTTGTTTCTTTTACAAAAGGACTCAAGCATAGTAATCATCTATTAATTTACAACTGTTATTATTAAATACTTAGTTTTAACTATATTTCTGGTTACCTCATACTAATGATGACAAGGAATTTAAAATCTGTCTCGTAGACAATAATAAAATATAAAACTCGTATTTATTGCTTTCTTTGAGTGGGGGATGCGACATTTATTAATCTATCCGACAAACACTGCCATAGAGTTGTCAACCCTATTGCTAAAAACTAATTTAGTCACAAATGTATGAAATCACACCAAATAATACTATAGTAAATATACTTAAAACATTTTAAATATAGGCTACATGAATATTATTCTGCTCGACTGTACTTTTTATCAGTTATTAGGTTGCTAATTTGCGTAGGAAACCCGCAAGTATAAAACGGACGCTTTTTCGTAGCCACCGTTATTTAATCGGTTTGTACGAGAATTGATGATATTTTCTTGTTATTTTAATAACTTTTATTCCATCCGAGATTTAAAGCCGAAACTTTCAGGCATGTTTTGTACCAAAATGAACACATATGTTCACTATTGTTAACGCTATAATGCGCTAATGAAACTATTATATGCAATTAGGTACTCGTAATATTTATTACGTAGACAAACACGATACGTCACAGGTAAGTAAGTAGGTATCAGAACACGTCTTATCTGGAAGCCACGCTGGACAGCTCTGACTGGGATCCCTGGCGGGCCCCCTTGCAGGCACCGCGACCTTCAGCCTCCCATGATCTTCTAATACCGCAGATAACACGGCCATACTGACGACAGCTTCGACCTCGAAACTCAAAGCCCAAGCAGCACGCCATAAATAGCTGAAACGTGAGGGAGGGGGTTACGGTCCTCCCTGCACCTGCCTGACTCAACGTCAAATATAGCAGAAACGTGAGGAAGGAGGTTATGGTCCTTTCGCACCTGCCAGATACTAAGTCTGAAAACGTGAAAAAAGGGTTGTGAGCCCTCTCACAACTACCGGCACAAAGTCGAAACTGACGAGGTGGGTTGACAGCCCACCGACATCTGCATGATGAGAAAACGTGAGAGAGGGTTGATAGCCCTCTAACACCTGTCGACACACAGTCGACACCGTGAGGGTGGGTTGATAGCCCACCAACACCTGCCTGACCATAACTTACAAAACATGAAAGAGGGTTGATAGCTCTCTAGCATCTGTCGACGCACAGTCGACACCGTGAAGGTGGGTTGATAGCCCACTGACACCTGCCTGCCTGATTATCTAATATATAAAATTCTCGTGTCACAGTTTTAGTTGCCATACTCCTCCGAAACGGCTTGACCGATTTTGATGAAATTTTTTGTGCTTATCCGGTATCTATGAGAATCGGCCAACATCTATTTTTCATCCCCCTAAATGTTAGGGGTAGTCCACCCCAAATTTTTTTTTTTTTTTTTAGACAAAATTTTTAATTTCTATTTTTTTATGATACAACATACAAAAATACATACAATCCTCAATTTTGGCAAAACAACGTTTGCCGGGTCAGCTAAACTTAAACTTAAACTTATAAAAACGTGAAAGAGGGTCGATAGCCCTCTAACACCTGTCGACACACAGTCGACACCGTGAGGGTGGGTTGATAGCCCACCAGCACCTGCCTGACTATAACTTATAAAAACGTGAAAAAGGGGTTGATAGCCCTCTAACACCTGTCGACACACAGTCGACACCGTGAAGGTGGGTTGATAGCCCACCAGCACCTGCCTGCCTGATTATAACTTATAAAAACGTGAAAGAGGGTTGATAGCCCTCTAACACCTGTCGACACACAGTCGACACCGTGAGGGTGGGTTGATAGCCCACCAGCACCTGCCTGACTATAACTTATAAAAACCTGAAAGAGGGTTGATAGCCCTCTAACACCTGTCGACACACAGCCGACATCGTGAAGGTGGGTTGATAGCCCACCATCACCTGCCTGACTATAACTTAGAAAACGTGAAAGAGGGTTGATAGCCCTCTAACACCTGTCGACGCATAGTCGACACTGTGAAGCTGGGATGATAGCCCACCGACACCTGCCTGCCTGATTATAACTTATAAAAACGTGAAAGAGGGTTGATAGCCCTCTAACACCTGTCGACACAAGTCGACACCGTGAAGGTGGGTTGATAGCCAAAGTCAGAAAACATGTAGGAAGGCTGATAGCCTTTCGACAACTGTCAGGGTAGAGTCAGAAAACGTGTAGGAAGGTTAATAGCCTCCCGACACCTGCCATGCTTAAGTCAGAAAACGTGAAGGTAGCTTGATAGCCTTCCAACACCTGCCAGACCAAAGTCAGAAATCGTGAAGAAAAATTGATAGCCGTCCAACACCTGCCAGACCAAAGTCAGATATCTAGTGAGCTGGCCAATTAATATTTGCATATTTGGGTCATTTTACTGTGCCACACACTTCGGAATTGGCTCTTCATTTTCTTATAAGTACCCCAGCTTTATTTACTAATGCACATCTAACTTTGTTGCACGGGGGTTTCAGATATCTCACAACATTATAAACTTCATTTTCTCATGTTGGTCTGAGACTTGCTCTTTTGACCCTTAAGATCTTACCTCTCCCCAGATCAGGTGAGATATTTCACCAAATGCTTTGCATATAACTTCCATATTGGGGTCGGCCATTCATTTGCGAACATTAAGATCTGAGGCTTCTTAGAGCATTACTAATAAAGTCTGCCGCTTGACAAAGCGTTAATACCACTAAGGTCTTTAATTAACTATTATGGAAGTTCCCGCTCCTTAGAGCTATGCGCTTAATATTGACGGCCTCATAATAGAGATTGTTTGCTGAATTTGTTTTACACATCTTCTTAAGAGTCTACCTCTTATCAAAAATGCAAAAAGTATTCTCAATCATCAGTGTTTGAAGCACTCTGTCTGAACAATTTCTCGTAGTGTTTCATGAACTTTACGTCCAGAGCGTCAATCTACCTGAGAGCGCATACCAGCTTACTGATTCCCAGTATTCTTTATGAAATGCAAAAAATATTCTCAATCATCAGTGCTTGAAGCACTCTATCTGAACAATTTCTAGTAGTTTTTCATAAACTTTACGTCCAGAGCGTCAATCTACCTGAGACCGTTTACCAGCTTACTGATTCCCAGTAGTCATTATGAAATACAGGCGCTCGGTCTTGTGTTCAGCCTCACGTGAGAGAATCTGCCAGTGTTGTATATCTTACTTAAATTCCTCATATTAAACTACATGTACCAACACTGCCTTCGAACTCAAATTCTAATCGGACTTTGTGTACTGATCAAAAGTTAAGCCATTTACTGATTCAGAGTGTCAATGACTCTTGTACTACATTTAGATTTCATCTGCTGTGCTGCATAGAGCCATCCATGTCCTCACATTAGGTATTTTCTTTAGGCCTCTTATAGGATTTCCAAATGTTAGATTGGAACTTGCAACAAAAAACCATCGTAGCTGATGATCACATATGACTTTCGGGGTTAGTCTTTAACAGTGTGTCATTCAGTATCTTCAAAACACTTTATAGTTTTTTTTTTTTACTTTTTGTACGTATTAAAATATCTCAATACTTGCTTTTTCGAGTACATTACTTTATTTCACAATTGCCATCAAATGCTGATTCCGGGGACCCATGTATTTTATTTTCTTCCAGACAATTAAGATATTACTTGTGTTCACTAATCCAAGTGAGGGTCAAACCCTGGGCTGCTTAACATGCGTAATCGGTAGTTATGAGTACTTCCGCTTGAGTCATCGAACTCCTCACTCTTATAATGAGTACAACATTGGCAGCAGTAATTCTTAGCAGCTTCTTGTAGGTCCGTAGCTTATTATACGTGTATTATCATCGCAGATAAGTAAATCTTTGGCAACCACTTTTATTAAGAAACAGTAATTTCTTTAAACCATCTTGTATTTATTAGTCTTATACTACCAAAAGGCAAGTCAAAAGTTTTTTTTAAAAAACCTTGCAGTACTTAACACTTTTAACTTGTGATACATTTCACAGTGCTTCTTACCAAGAAAGAAATGGTAACTTGCATAGTTTCTTTATTCAATTTTATAACTTTGCTACTCATGCATTTTATTCGTATATTGATGCAATGAATTCATACTCGTATGTTGCAAAAAATATTCGAAAAGGCATCAAAAAGACATACTTTGTTTTCACTCGGGTCGTTATCAAATTCAGATGATAATTAATGTGTTGAAATCTGTGTCCAAGTTCATGAAAAACATGACACAAACTGTCATAACATAACTTAATTTTGTATCATTTTGCTGTCATTGTAACAAGTAAGTAGTAAGTAAGTTGAGAGCCTTGACATATGACGTATCCAATATCAACCAAAGCGTGGTCATCTCATAGGTAGGTCATGTCTCATTATGACGATCACAGGACAATATTTTTCAACCATAGTCTGAAGAAAAGGAATAGATTCTTTCTATATCTTCATGTAATCTTTTCTACTTATCTTCCCATTTGCTCCATCAGAGATTTATAACCGATTTTCCGTTTACAATATCTTCAACAAATCTTATATTATTCCAGCAACTTTAAACTTGAACATTTTATTTTTCATAAGTATTATTTATCACAATAGCATCTGCCATTTTCCAACACTTTTTCCAACTAAAATGAACTGTCAGCAAATTCATATCTTAAGATTTTAATTTTTAAACAAAACACTTTGTTCTGCAAATATTTCCAACATGAGTGACCAAAACTTTTATATTATAGCATACTGAGTTTCATAACTTGAACAACAAGTCTGTTTCTTAACATCGAATAACAAAGTTAAATTATAAGTTAGCCGACTTTTGTTTATAGAAACATTCCTTCGTAGCAATCGGCAAAAAGCCATGGTCATATTAATGTTTACATTATTATTAGAGTTAGAGGCCCTGATTACCTGCGTTGTAATCTGTGGTTGTACTCGTAATTGCCTCACTCATAGAGTTGAATTTAGGCTTACACGTACCCGTCTTCTGAGCCTGTACTGAAGAACAAGAACCCTTTGTTTTTCTCGGCCGCTGAAATTGTTTATGTTAAGCCGGATTGTACTGATAAGGCGTCGCCATAGCGTGATGGTTGGGAATGATGATTTACGTTTCAATGATATTCATACAACTTATTTGATCCTCATTTTCTTTTGTTCTTCCGCAACAGCTTTCCAATGTTATCAGTTATAACTATCGGTTTGCTAGCCACCAAATCGATAGTGGAATGGGAAATTATACTCAAAACAATGTAGACCAGTCATACATATCACACCCATTGCCAACTTATGGGTGATAGGTATTTGAGCAAGCATCCAATTTACATTGAACATAAAGGATGTTACCTACCACTTTTAATCAACATCCACTGCCTTGGAAGGACTAACGATTTAGTCGGATTGAGGTAAGTAGAACTTCTTCTCCAAGTATTTTAAATAGGTAACCAAATATCAAAGTCATACCTGCATTTTGAGGCATCAGCATTGTCATCATCTATTAGAAACTTCTTGGTCACATCAAGCGCATAGCATCATCACTATTTTAGCCGCAGAACATCCTCCATCAGACAGAAGCATCCAGCTTTTCTTATAATTTTGCTCAGGTTGTCTGATCACCTAGCAGGTGGGTGTCCGGCCAAAGTTTGTCGATTCAAAGCGCTATGTGTCCTGCCCACTGCCGCTTCAATGATGTAGTTTCCAGACCTATGTTCACATATGCTTTACATAGCTGGTACTTTTCTTAATTGGAATAAACTGAGGAACAAAAGCTAGTTCCTTCACCGTATTTTTCAACACCGACGCAGTTTCCTGTTGGCACACATTTCCAGTTCCAATTCACATTATCCATCAAAAGTATTGTCATAAAATCACTTTTAACTTTCACATCAGTCTCACATTTTAACGCATATCAAGTCCTCTTCGGTTTAGCGTATTTGGGGAATCATCCCACCGCTGTGTTAACGCTATAATGCGCTAATGAAACTATTATATGCAACGAAGTACTCGTAATATTTATTACGTAGACAAACACGATACGTCACAGGTAAGTAAGTAGGTATCAGAACACGTCTTATCTGGAAGCCACGCTGGGCAGCTCTGACTGGGATCCCTAGCGGGCCCCCTTGCAGGCACCGCGACCTTCAGCCTCCCATGATCTTCTAATATTGCAGATAACACTATAGTTTATCTATGTATTTAGAGAGAACTGCGTATTCGACAGCCAAAGTCACACCACTAGGAATTCGATGAAATTCTTTTATATCTTCATATCGCGTAATGTTTGTTCATCCGAATTTGTACACGTTAGAAGGGTATATCACACGTATATGTATCTGCTATTTATTTGTTAGTAAATGTACTAATTTACGAGTAAACCGGAATTTTCTGATTTTTTTAAATAATAATACTTCGATATTTGTTGATGACTCAAGATACTTATATTTAAACAAATTTGAAAAAATTAAGGCCTATTAACAGTATTTTTTTAAAATTCTGCTACAAACAGTTTTCGAGGTATGGAAAATTGCAAAAGTTACTCCAGCAAAATCTTAATATCTCAAAAAGTATAAGATGAACAAATTTTGCAAATCGGTATACATTTACAACTCATTAAGAGCTGTCTTTTCTTATACTTGATTCTAGGCTAAACGCTTTTTTTGAAAAATCCGTTTTTATCGAATAACTTCGAAAATACAACATGAACGAATTTTGCTATATTTGAACTAAGTATTTGTAATACTCTCATTTCTCTAAGGCGCAACATTTTGCTGGGGTTACGCATTCTGGTCGAGACCACTCGTTGCAAATCCTTCGCATACAATCATTTCAAAAATGCGCCCATTTGGAAACGTTCGCGTAAACCATGCGATGCGTGATGTGACAAGTGATTTCAAAAATGCGTCCCTGTACTGTCTTGAAGTACGGTGCACTTACCTCATTACCTAATAAAAATTTTCCATGCTAGTCTGGTAGAAAAGCAAAAACTTAAAATGTACTAGCTGCTTCTCTTCACGTTTAAATCGTTAAAGCCAATCGAGGGAATGGGCGAGATTTGAATCATGTTGATAGTCATATAACTGGCAACTCATTACTATATTGATTCCTTTTTTCATCTTAAAGCCCATCATCACGCTAAGCGTACCCTTCGGGTCCTACCACCCTGGACTCTGTTTACCCCGACAGGGATAAAGACATGAAAATGTATCTGTATCTGAGTTAATAAAATTGACCTCATGACATGACAACGGAAAACGCGCGGTATCCATCTTGATAATATGACTTGTATATGACCCTAGGTGTAATATAAAACTTGTATATATTAACATCCTATAAATATGATCATAGAATTGGATAGATATGAAATTATATAAATATGATGAATAAATCATAATGTTATATCGGCCTAATACACATGCCAGTAAATAGCTTGCCCAAAGAGGCTACATTTTTTGAATGGTTATTCTGAAACGCGGAGTCACCTAAACGAATGGTTTTCCCATACAAAAACCATACGTTTAGGTGACTCCGCGTTTCAGAAATCGCACTTCTGCAGGTTTAAAATGGCCACTTTGATGAATTGCTCCGAAATCAATTCATCAGCCATATTCCTCGCAGAACTCCTAGAGATTCTCTAAAAATCGTAAAACGGTCACATAATCTCCCAGTTCCTCTTCAATTCAATTTAAATCGCAATACATATTTCGCGAGAAGGTTGCCGCACGAAATAATTAGAAACCGGTACTCTACCGGTTCATATTTTCGTTTATTTTTATACATTATTTAAAGTATTAACATTGTTTTTATGTATGTCCAACTATAATATAGCTCATTTAAGTAAAAAAAACATGCATTTACCTTAGAATTAAACAGATATTTAATAAAATGTGTTTTCTTTTTGTTACTGGCAATAAAAAGTATGCCATATGACATGACAGTGACCCTTCTCCCTATTAATGTCAAGGTAAATAACAATAGACCAATAGTTCGTAATTAGTTTTCAATCGTTTTCATTAAAGGTTTTCAATTAGTTTTGCAATAATTTACTTTGATATTGTCTTGTAGCTATAGGAAAGTAGAAATAGGAATACGTATTGAAAAAGTGTCACAAATTGCGCTAAAGGGCACACGCACGTAAGTACTCACACCTTTTTATTGTGATTTATAAAAAGGTTACGTACATTGTACAATGAGATTTACTTAAATTTAGGGAGAAAGAAATAAAATCTTTATTCGGCAAACAGAAATCTTATGTACTAGACATTTTTCGCTCGGCAGTATGTTTGACCTGGCTTTCCGAACATAAAGGTTAAATAATAATAAAGATTTGTAGTAGGCATATATAAGTATTCTTGTAGTATGACCACCGACTGAAATATTGTAGTCTCAAACAATATTTGTAATGTAACAAAAAATTTAAAAAAAATATATATATCCTTTTATAAAGTGCCAATATGTCTTCTAAGTATTTATTGTATAAGCAATAAATGATTTACGATGTTTGCAGAGGCTGCTTGAAGGCTAAGGAAGCAGCAACGAGTCCACTGCTAGAGCATTCTTGTATCATCAAGAGAGGAATTCCTGCAAATAAAGGGAGTCATGAGCGAACCCTTTGGTTCACTTGATGAGATCCTAAACTCGCATGACAAGCTGGGTTTGCTGAGATGAAATGAACAATAAGAAGCAAAACAAGACTGAAGACAAAGATTAAAGCAAGAACCACATACATTTATCAGAATAAATCATTTATATTTGTTATATTTATGTATAGAATTTTATTTAATTACCTACCCATTTTGTTTCATTTCTAACATTAACTTATACTGATTTAAAAGTCTAATATTAAAATTGAATTATTCCCGGCTGGCATAAGATGCCAGTCAGAGATAAGAGAGAGAAAAATGTACCAACTGCTACTACTACTGTAGATAAGTAGTTATTCTTAGAATTCTAAATAGGCAATGGGCTAACAACCTATAATAATAATAATAATAAACGTTTATTTTCTCTTCACAATAGCACAGAATTGACAAAAGTGTTACATTACGATAGGTATCAAGTAACTAATTACTTCTCTATTTCGCAGTCTTGTTAAGCCATAGGACTTTGTGAAGAGACTAGTCTCTGAAATAGGTCCCGTGAGGACCTGTGCTACAGGTGACTAGGCTCCTCCCTTGGAATACTTTTTATAGGAATTGCAGGTGTACCTACGAGTTTTGCCTAATAGATTAGTTTATTGTATGTGCTTATTAAGTTTAAGTATTTTAAATTGTAGGAGGAAGCACTATTCTAAATACTAAATTAAATTATGGCTGTTTAGTTAGCGTGAGTGTCAGTGTACTTGTGTGATTTGTATGTGTTTCTGTAGGCAAGGTTGATGTGTATGGGAGTGAGTTAGGACAATCAGGGATAGTGTAGGAGATAGCGTTATTAGGGGCAGTTGTTATTAGCTGATTGGATTTAGAAGGGTTATCATGAGTTTTGATCATGACCTCATGGTATTGCTAAATATGGTCTTTGTCTTGTACCTACTCATTTTATTTGCTGTATACCAGTCATAAAGTCATTCATGATAAGTATGTCTGTATGTACTTACTTATTTTTAAGGAAAACCCCAATAATTAATGTAAAGAGCAAGTTTTAAGTAATAGGTAAATAACTTTTGCCTTTTTGACAAAATTGTGCTTATATACCACTATTGGACATGAGGTGGTAAAAATAGTTCAATTCCCTTTAAAAGAATCCGCCAATATAAGACTGCATAAACAAATTCACTTGTAGGCATTTACCTCTAGATGCCATGGCTACACCCCATTTGGCCCTAAGACCCTCTGCGAACTAAACAAAATATTCTCCAGTACCAGAGAATGCTTCAATAAGTTATGAAGGCCTTAATCCTTATTTTTATAAGTTATGAATACAATTTATTTTCTACTTCAAGTGTCATTACGCGTAGATGTTTCGTAAAAAGTTACTCAAGACTAACTTTTTATGATTCTCCTATTTGACACAAAAGCAATTCGGGCATTGTGACCCATTTTACGAATTTGCAAAGGAAACTGTCAAAAAAATGAATTGGGAAAAGTAATGTCGCTCGTGAAACATATATTTATTGCGCTAATGTGACCATTTTACGATTTTCGATGTAATTCATATCTGTATCGTCTGGTGAAAAACTCAGAGTGGCGGTTTTAAACCCCCAGTTGTTATTAGCTGATTGGATTTAGAAGGGTTATCATGAGTTTTGATCATGACCTCATCATATTGCTAAATAAATATGGTCTTTGTCTTGTAATCATTTTATTTGCTGCATACCAGTCATAAAGTCATTCATGATAAGTATATCTGTATGTACTTAATTATTTATAAGGAAATCCCCAATAAATAATGTAAAAAGCAAGTTTTAAGTAATAAATAACTTTTGCCTTTTAGACAAAATTGTGCTTATATACCACTATTGGACATGAGATGGTAAAAATAATTCAATTTCCTTTAAAAGAATCCACCAATTTTAGACAAACAAATTTACTTTTAGGCATTTAACTCTAGATGCCATGGCTACACCCCATTTGCCCCTCAGACCCTCTGCTAACTAAACAAAATATTCTCCAGTACCAGAGAATGCTTCAATAAGTTATGAAGGCCTTAATCCTTATTTTTATAGGTTATAAATACAATTTATTTTCTACCTCAAGTGTCATTACGCGTAGATGTTTCGTAAAAAGTTACTCGTGACTAACTTTTTATGATTCTCCTATTTAACACAAAAGCAATTCTGGCATTGTGGCCCATTTTACGAATTTCCATAAGAAACTGTCAAAAAAATGAATTGGGAAAAGTATTGTCGCTCGTGAAACATATATTTATTGCGCTAATGTGGCCATTTTACGATTTTCGATGCAATTCATATCTGCAGGCCTACCGTCATCTCTTATAGCAGCACTTAAACTGAATTGTATTGTTTAATGCAACCATGACACCTTTATAGCAGGCCTTAAACAGGATTGTTTTGGTTGACGTCACAAAACCATTCACCTTTTTTTGTATGGACTATTCCTACCATCACGTCTATTTGACAGCACGAAAACGATTATTGCGCGTCTCAAGTGTCAAATAAAGCGATCCTTAAAAAGTTACTTTCCAGTAACTTATATGGAGGATTTTAGTTGGTTTTCTTGTGAATGTAAATATGTTTTTTCTTTACTTTAGATTTTGACAAAACAGTAGATAATTGAAGTAACGCTACCATGGGACCTTAAATAATCCTACTTAATACCTTTTATTGGAAATTTGGATTTCAAAAACAAAGTAAGATATATTACTTCATTATTTTAGTACAACTTATGTGAAAAATAGTAAGTTATTCCAACTTACGTAACACATTTTTTGTAAGTAATAACAATGCTAATCCTTGTAAAATATTTATTCACACACGAAAACAAATAACAACACATTCTTAAGTATAAATTATTTTTAAAATTACAACTACATACATTTATACATTTTGTCTTACAGGATTCTTTGGTTACTCTCTGAGAAGTACCATGATGACATCAATTAAAAAATACAAGACAGGATTCACTGGAGCCTATTATTAAATACAAACAAGACTGAGAGAGCCAGAGGATTACAGCCTCCTTTGGAACCTGTGATTGAACCAGTGAAATGGCAGAATGTTGAATTCCAAGCATTTTACAAGGCTAGCTCTGCTGCTAGGCTGGTTCGCTTTTTCACCAGAATACCTGAAAGAAAATAATAGTTTAGATTCATGTCGCAATCTACGAATATCAAATACATACCCATACTTTGTAATAAAATTCTTTGTGCACTACAATCACTGCGTACTTACTAAAACCTAGCCTTTATCTCGTTGAGTTAGTCTCGAACTTACTTTGTCTGTATATATTTATGTTATTTATAATAGCACTTAGTGAAGAAGCTGCAAGTTTGAACAAATAATTATCTAAATATAAACTTTGAATAGGTATGTAGTTAAAATGTTACTTACGACATGGTTATTGATAAAATATATTTATGACAAGACACTGTGCTTTTGTACGATGAAGCCCACAATAAAATTAACTTCCAAATACTAGTCGTTACCATCGTATAATAACTATTTATCACGGCAATTCGAAAAAAGCACTATAATATGAAGTGATGGATATATTTTGTCAGGTGGTTGCTCGGCTTCCAGCATTAAAAACATAAAACATTTATGTTTTCACGAATTTACGATTTATTTATAATTTCGAAAACCAGACGCAGACATCCGTTCAAAACTTTCACTCACAATTTCTTTCGCACTCATTAAAATTTTAGCCATCTTTAATGGTCAATATTAAATTAAATTTATGTACATAATCAAAAGAAAACAAAGTAAATAACACTAACTTTTAGATATTTAAATAAAATATGATAGAAATAATTTTGATTTACGTAAATAAAAAAACCGGTAAAAATAATAATTTTTTGTCAAGGATTTGAACGTCTTCGCAGTCTCATCACCAAAACAAGCCAGAGACAACAAACAGTTCACCATTCAGGAATAACCATTCAAAAAACGTTCAGCATTATGAACGTCATGGTACGATTTAAAGTTGTCCTGCTTTTGACCTGCTTAAAAACTGCAACTCAACTGCCTTGTTTCTGAATGGTTTTATAAGTGTTGGTGGTAGCATTCCTGTATCGTCTGTTGAAAAAGTCAATGTGGCCGTTTTAAACCCCCTGGCTTGTTTTGGTGATGAGACTGCGAAAACGTTCAAATCCTTGACAAAAAAATATTACTTTTACCGGTTTTTTTGTTTACGTTTAATTTTTATTGATATATGTGAAAGTTAATATTATGTACATAAATTTAATTTGAAATTGACCACAAAAGAGTGGAAAATTTTAATGAATGCGAAAAAAATTGTAAAAAATGTTGGAACGGACGTCTGCGTAAAATGTTTTTGAACTATATGTTTATATCTTTCCTTTAAGCGCCTCGATGCGAGCTACGAGCACAAGCTAGATACACATGCCAGTAGCTCATTTTTACCCGTAACTGGCATGCTTTTGTGTGAGTAACACGCATGTGTATTCCCTGCCTAAGCTCAAGAACAGCCAACCCGTCTTACTTTTTAACCGACTTCAAAAAAGAAGGATGTTCTATGTTCGACTATATATATTTTTTTATGTATGTTCATCATACAAACTCTCGTACGTGATT
The DNA here is from genome assembly GCA_943193695.1 of Acrobasis suavella. Lineage (NCBI taxonomy): Eukaryota > Metazoa > Arthropoda > Insecta > Lepidoptera > Pyralidae > Acrobasis > Acrobasis suavella. Next base: position 16,178,665 of record OW971929.1, read on the forward strand.
ATTCAGTATAAGCCTCCAAAAATCAGCGTGGAACAAGTTTTATGAAATCGCACCCTATCAATAGTTAATATTCGTTCAATGGATATTTAATAAAATACTAATTTCATTCAATAGAATACAAACCGATCCCTCAAGCGCTATCTCTCTCCTTTTTTAGCATTGCCTCGGATGAAACAAAAAGCTTTTCAAACCATGCACGCGTTGCGTTGATGATAGAGCGGCCGGAAAAGTCCCTCTTATGGCTAAGAATAATTCGCTCTATCCGAGTCCCCGAGCGGATCAAAACATAGGTACGGAATTTTTAAAGATTTTGACTACCCGGCACGGCGGCGGAGGCGACCCGTGCGGCAATTGGAAAAATGGGGCCAGAGCCAGGAGGCTACGGTTCGGCGCCATACCCTTGCCGGCAAGTGAAAAAACACCTGTTTTCATTTACGTTTTGACATTTGATTTAATTTTTTATTTGTCAGTTTGACGGTGATGGTTGAACGGCTGTGTCTGTGTCGAAATCGAGGCCCTGTTGTGGTATTTTTAATATTTGAATGTGAAATGTATTTCGTGGAATATTATTAGAAAAATAGTTAAATGTATTATCACCTTCAATCAATTCTTAAATAAGCAAGAAAGAAAACAAGGATTTACCAATGTACCCGACCATACTATTCAGTGGTAATTGAGTTTTGTATACAGACTAAACCACAAAATGGATTTAAATCAGCTTGTGAGTAAAAATCAGTCAATTAAGATTGTGCCCTCTATGGAAGAATCTTTACGCAATATCGGGCTGAATGTAGATTTAGATGTAAGTATTCAAAACTGGTTTGATCAACTAAAAGTAACTTGGAAGTTGTGGAAGAAAAGTACAACAATAGAAAGCAGGATTGAGACATTTTTCCAATCTGTACCTGACCCACATCGAGTTGCTCTCGTTTTCGTTATTAAATGCGAAGATTCCAAAGATTGTAAGCCAAAATCGTTACCTTATACTATCATAGAAACATTGCAAAAATGGGCACTGACAACAGGAGTACTACCAGAAAATTCTTTAAAACTACCTGCATTTCGCATTGCCGTGCAACAAAGAAACCAACAATTCCTAAACTTAATGGTTAAAGTTTATTACGTTTCTACTATTAAGGATAAAATATTACCAATTGTTAAAGACATGATTTGCAATGACAACTGCAAACAAGCATCTCAAATAGTCATTGCAATGGAGCTATTTGAGGAGATCCCAGTAGAAGATCTATTATTTCCATTGATTTTACAGGACAAGGCCAATATGATTGATGAATACTTATGTGAATGTCCAAGTCAAGTTGAACCATTATTGCTTTTCTTGGATAACTTATTAAATAAAAAGATAAGTCTTCGAGAATTCGTGCAAAAATATATTGAAGATCATAAAATTGGTCACATCAAATATGAAAAAATACACCATAAACCTATTGGCAAACTAGTTGCTCGCTTGTGTGCTAAATTTAATGTTCCTATTGAGAATTGTAAAAATCTTAGCAAAAACCGCATTACTGGTGGTTTGAGATACCTCATACACAAGAGATATGAAGGGCATAATGTTAACCCAATGGTTTGGGATGACCTTGTTAAAGATTCACTAAGGCAAAACGCTGGTTCCGGTAAAGAATTTATTGATATGTTAGTGGACTATGACAGAAATGAAGCATTGAAGTGGGCTGCTTATCTTAACCTTACAGAAAATGATTTGCCTTTAGCATTAAAAGAAATGTCACTGGAAAATGCTGTAGACGAATCCGAAAGTTGGGAATCAGAGACTCCTGACAAACAAGAGTATTATAAAATGTCATTAACCCCAGACCAGATCATTACTGTGGACACAGGAGAAAAATTTTATGATCTGATAATTTCAAGACTCCAAGCTTACAGTGTAGTGAGCATTGACTGTGAATGGAAGCCATCTTTTGGAGCGTCGCAATGCCAAGTTGCATTGATTCAAGTTGCAACCACTGATAATGTCTATTTAATTGACACATTGTTATTGAATAAGCAACAATATTCTAGCTTTTGGTACACATTTTACAAATCATTTTTAGATAATGCTGAAATAATAAAACTTGGTTTTGGCTTAGAACAGGATTTAAAAGAAATGAAGTGTACAGTAATAGGACTGGGGAACATAAAATTGAAAGGCGAAGGTTTATTGGATTTGTGTGTGCTATGGAAGACCCTTGTAAGCAATGGGCTTGTTTTACCACACAGTGACAATGGAGGAAACAGTCTCAGTTGCTTGGTACAAGCATGTTTTGGTTTACCTCTTGAAAAGTCTGAGCAATGTTCCAATTGGGAAATTCGTCCTCTCAGAGACACACAGATACAATATGCGGCATTGGATGCTTATGTACTCATAAAGGTTTATGAGTTTTTCAAGACTTTATGCTCAGAGCAAGGAATCATGTTTGAAGAAATTTGCAATGATGTGATGGTGGAAAGCAAGAAGAAGGCAAGCAAAAAAACCAAAACTGCAGAGAGGTTTCAGGGAACTTTAATGAGCCCTCAAACAACATCTCCTAGCGACTTAAAGATAATGGTAGAAAGTAATTTATCAACCTTGGTTCCATATTTGAGGTATTGTGGCATAAACACAACAATGATGCTTCCAAGTATGTTGTGGTGTGACACAATTAATTTAGCTATTGCTGAAGATCGTCTCATAGTACTTGTAAAGTTGAAATGTACTCCAACGATTAACTACCCTCAAACTTCTATATTAGACATAGGCATAGGTAGTATTAGAGATCAGTTACAAAAAGTTTTGAAACATTTTAATATCAGCGTAAAACAAGACGATCTGTTAACTTTCTGTTTGAAATGTAACAATAAAGGCTTGAAAAAAATGGAGGCCAAAGGCATTTATGAGTTTTGTGATAATGAGTCATCTGTGAACAATCAAGAAAGAAGATATGTTCCCAATTACGATGATGAAGAAGAAAATTATGACAATTTTTTGAGTGACTCTGACTGTGATGACGAATTATCCAACATGCAACCGGTATTAAACCCTTACCAAGGCAGATCATTTAAAACAAGCAAAGGTGCACCAATAGAAATAAACGATTTATACAGATTATCACTTACAAAAAAACCTGTTTACCTATGTGAAACCTGTGGCAAATTGTATTGGGATGGGGACGATTTCTTGCAACCTGTTAGTGACTTAGTATTAAAATTAATCAATGTTAATATCTGGTAGGAATCAGAAGGTACAAATAAAATATGGTTGTATTTATTTCATTTATTTATGAGGAAGTGCACCATTATACTTACAGAGAATGTAAAAGTGAAACAAAATTTTGTAAATATATAATATGAATTGTGTATAATATTAAATGATAGATAAAATGTGTTCAGTAACTATATTTTTGTAATAAATATGTTATTGTGATAACAAGAAATAACATAAATCTGCCTCCCATTCTTGTTCAAATAGATATAAAAGCATTCTATCCATAATATAGGTAGAATCACTTAGTTATACTATAATAATAAAAGCAATATTTACTTAGCATAACTTATCCATATGGTTTATATATTTATAAGGATTTAATAATAAGTGTTTTAATTCATTTGTTTGATTTAAAAGTTAAAAATGTATACATAATGTGTAAATTTGAACCCGCAAATTAAAAAAAGAAGAGAATTGCATATGATTGACATGTCTGTTCTTACACATCTCAGTAAACAGTAGAATCAATATATTCTTTGGTATTTCTCATAGTATAATTTTAAAACTAAATTTTTCCATTATCATTTTTACTTCATCTTCTTGGAATAGGTTTCCTCTTAAATTTAATTCTTGTAAATCCAATGATGGAAAGTTTTTCAATGTTGTTAATTTATTATTCTCTAAGATCAATTTCTGTAACAAAATAAAATGGGATGTTGATAAATTTACATGCACAAATTTGTACTTAATTTACGGAACTAACATATTGTTTTACGAAATTACATTCTGGACTTCCAGTGGTTGATATGTAGTCATACAATATTATACTTTTACTACTAACAGTGAAGCAATATGTTAAAATACGAATTAATGGATTTTAAAAGTGTAATAAGTATCCTTATATTTTTGCAATATCGTGTTTCACCTATTAATGAGACAACGATTTTATATCTTCTCTTGTCTTTTAAGATTTGAAATGGTTTGACAGTCCTGTACTTGGTACAAATATATATTTTAAAATATTGTTGAGTACATATTGTAAGCTCTTCGCATTATTTTGCTTTACCACTTGATTAAGAGAAAAGTAATCGAATTTTAATAAGTATTATGCATAAATATTTTACATATTACCTAGTTTTAACTTACCTTACAGTGCTGTAGCGTAGCTAAGGACACCAGTATGTTACTTGTTAAATTCTGATTAGACAGATCAACGGTTTCGCAAAAACTATAATACTGCAAATGTGGCAAGTATGTTATCTTCTCATTAAACCTTATAACAAAGCAATCTCTATTATTTTGGTAATCATCAGCTATCTGCTCCTCTATGCTCCACTTAGTAATTAAATCTGTGTAATACCCTGTGCGCATTTTGTCTAATATTTTTAACATTCCTAAGTTCTTTATAACTTCCTTGTAATTACCCTTAGCATCTAAACAGTAAAGGAGGAATGTTGTCGTTAACATTGTCCCTGAAATCAAGATAAACAGGCTATCACAATGAACGAAATTGTACGATTTCTGAATTTGAGAGAAGAGTAAATGAGTAAGAAAGTCATTATTAATTGAAATTAAATATATTACGTATATATCACATATTTTTCTAGCTAAACATATGTATTTACAAACAAACTACAAATATACATATAATACACATATGTGTATTATATGTATATTTGTAGTTTGTGTAGTTTTTACTATGTATGAACACGCCTGTATGCCTCTCTTACATAAGCATTTCCCCTCACAGCCCTGAGAAGAGATCTCTTGAGATAAGTAGTAATTTTGTACAATTTTTACCGTGTGTATTCTCTGTATACACTTCCCGTGTACATAAATTGGTAAAAAAAATAGTTTTTAGTAAAACTATGACAAAAATGAAACATTATATTGCTTTAATATGTAAAATGACTACCTACAGAAAACTTAAAAAAGACGGTTCATAAATAGGTAGGTACTTAGGTACCGATTTGTAAAAAAATGCGTCAAATATTAAATGGCTTCTAAATGGCACTTGACTTTCTAGTATAAATAACTGTATTACTTAAAAAGAAAAAAACTCACATTTACTATCCGGCTCCATAACCAATAGTTGACGGCATGAGTCCAGCTGCTTATTCAGTTCTTTAATAACAGGTTCAGAATATTTCATCTGAAAATCAACCTGGTTTTTGCCAATATATGTAAATGGCTTATGTGAAACACAAGATATGATAATGCTATCATCATTCTCCTTTATGTATTCAATCTAAAACAAGAACAAGGATCAGTTAAAGAACAAACGTGAAACTTCTTTTAGCTTCACTGGGTTTAAAGATCTTCAAAATAACCAACAAATTGCGGCATGCATCCAGCGTTTTCAGTGGCAAGCGCAGCGTAGGCCACAGATAGATGCCTACCCTTGCCAATACGTGGCTTCCATTTGAATACCTTTCTGCCCAGCGGCCATCGGTTCGGCGCACCATGTGCCAACCCATTGCCACTTCAATGAGTTTATAAAATGGACTACGACAGTGCCTTTTGTTTTCCGACCTTTCTAATTCAATCTCGTATGGGAACAGTTTACATTTTTTAAAGTAATTAAACCAATATTACCTTTACATCTAAATTATCCAGAATTGCCTCATTATGTTTGAATATCCACAGAACATCATATTCGTTGCCTGCGCATGAAATCCATTCGCCAACCACACAAATATTGTTTATGAGTAGATGTGTCTTCTGCGTTACAAACTCCTTTGCAACATGCTTGTTGAAGGCGACAGTAGTCTTTTTTGGTGTTACAGTACACACTACTGGGTCAACTGTAGTTTTAACAGCACCTGAAATAAGTTATTTGTGGCATTACAAGTGTCGTTCTGCTACCCAAGCTGGAGTTCGTAAATAGTGCCTCTTGTTCCAATACATATCAAACATGGACAATCCACCGTTTGTAGACTATGGTTCAGATATCTTTAGATTGGAACTACATAAGATTTCAGATGAGTAGATGACACAAATATAAATCCCGAACGCCATCTAGCGTTTGATCATCAAACTATCCAAGGATTGGTTCTGGTTTACCCTTTGTGTTACGGAGGTCAGACGGCAGCCGCTCTGTGTAAAAACCAGTAACCTTGTCAAATCGCCCTGGTCAGGTAGCGGACCCCAGGCTTTGAGCGTTACCGCTAAGGATGCAACCATTAAAACACGCTCGGATGATGTTGATGAGTCAAAAATAATTCAGTCCAGGAGATATGAAGCTGTGTCACCATAAATCGAGGCACACATCAGTGATAAGCAAAAACAAAATTACCTAATAGCCACCTTTGATAAAACCACGCGCTGGTGTCGTCAGGATCAGTGAAAGCTGCACTTTCGACCATCTTCAGCTCATGCTTATGATGTTCGTCATCTATTGGTCTACCTCCTGAAAAACAATAAAAAACGACGGGTGCACTCAAGGAGTTCCGGCAGAAGTGAAAACTTGAATATTAACGTTGTGCATTACCATGGATGCGCGTGGCACGCTGTAACATAAACACACACGAACATTCGCGCAAGCGCCCTGGCCGCCTAAACGAAACAGCAGGCGCAGGCATACATTTTCGCCGCGCCGTAGAAAAAGAGGGGGATACTTCCTCTCCTACGCCACGCCGCGCCGCAGGCTGTCTACTCTCCATCCGTCTTACGAATTTTCGATCAGGTCAAGTGTCCTGACGCCCTGTCGCCCGGACGCGAGTTTAACATTTTTTACCCATTACAAAAAAAAATTACAACGCCGTTAAAGATTTCATTTCAAAAATATTGCATGGCAGTGAAAGAAAATTATAAGCTTTTCGCCTTATGAACAGCTATCTAAAGCAAGCCATCTATTTCTGTGGAATATAGCTAGTGTGAATTATCAAGTAGTATTCTGTTTGAGGATAGTAGTGACATAACGGACAAACTGCAGTAAACCTACATTGGTAAGGACACCCTTGCATAAACTGGCAAGTTTTATCAAGCCTCCTTATGTCATTGAAGAATATAAAAATAAAGAATAGTAGAGAAGAGCCTCTCTAAAAATTTCAAGTACTTTGTCATGAAGAAATATAATAACACTAGCTTTAACCCGCGACTTCGTCCGCGAAAGTAGAAAATGGTTCTTATAGGATTCTTCCTCTCCCTGTCCCCCGTTCCCCTTTCCCTGTTCACTGTTCAGGTTTCTGAAACTAATCTTGTTTGTCCATACAAACTTTGGAACCCCGTTTCACTCCCTTAGGGGATGAATTTTGCAAAATTCTTTCTTAGGGTACCCCTAGACCTCATAAAGAACCTATGTGCCAAATTTGGAGGTTTTAGACCCAGCGGCTTGGGCTGTGCGTTGATATGTCAGTCAGTTAGTCAGTCAGTCAGTCAGTCATTCAGTTTCTTCTTTTATATATATAGATTTGAAATAAATATTTTAATCACGTTTCATGCCTTTCAGTAAAGAACCTTCATGCTAAATTTCATTCGAATAACTTCAAAAACGGCAAAGTTTGATACTAACTTTGCACCCCCATTTAACCCCCTAAGGGATGAATTTAGAAAAATATATTTTACTTACGTTTCATGCTTTTCAGTAAAGAACCTTCAAGCTTAATTTCATTCGCATAACTAAAAAAACGCCAAAGTCTCATAATAACTTTGCACCCCCGTTTAACCCTCTAAGGGATGAATTTAAAAAAAAGATATTTTACTCATTATCACGCCTTTCAGTAAAGAACCTTCATTCTGAATTTCATTCGAATAACTTCAAAAACGGCAAAGTTTCATACTAACTTTGCACCCCCGTGTAACCCACTAAGGAATGAATTCTGAAAAAAATATTTTACTCATGTTCACGCCTTTCAGTAAAGAACCTTCATGCTGAATTTCATTCGAATAACCCCTTAAGGGATGAATTTATAAAAAAAGATATTTTACTCATGTTTCATGCCTTTCAGTAAAGAACCTTCATTTCGAATAACTTCAAAAACGGCAAAGTTTCAAACTAACTTTGCACCCCCGTTTAACACACTAAGGGATGAATTTAGAAAAAAATATTTTACTCATGATCACGCCTTTCAGTAAAGAACCTTAATGCTGAATTTCATTCGAATAACTTCTAAAACGGCAAAGTTTCATACTAACTTTGCACCATCGTTTTACCCCCTTAGGGGATGAATTTTCAAAAATCCTTTCTTAGTGCTCCCCAACGTAATAAAAGGAACCCCTGTGCAAAACTTCAAGTTTCTAACCCTTATAGTTTAGGCCCTGCGTTGATATGTCAGTTAGTCAGCTTCTCCTTTTACATATACACAAGATACAGGTTTTGCCAAGTTTAGGAGACAGTACTTACTGTATTACTGTATAAAAAAAACTTTTTTTATTTATTTATTACTAGCTGATGCCCGCGACTTTGTTACCGTGGACTTTAACTCCAGCGTATCTGTTTCGCTTGGTGAGTGAGATTCCGGTAGCCCAATACCCCTTCCAACTTTACATTATGATAGCGGCAATTAGATTGAATGGGTATCTTTTGGATAGGCATGCTTCATCTTACCATCAGGTGAGATTGAGGACAAATGCCAAAATAAAAATTAAGTGTTACAGATTTTCGGTTCGGTTCAAATCAACTCTTGCCCTATTTCTATCTGCAACGAGATTAAGTTTCTCGGCGTTATCCTTGATTGGAAAATGACTGGCGTCCAACATCTGAATCATATCTGTCGAAAAGCAGAGAAAGGTATAAACGTTTTACGTGCAGTTGCTGGTGTTAGTTGGGGTGCGCACCCGTATAGCCAACTGCTTTTATACAAGGCGATCGTACGTAGCCACTTTGACTATGGCTGTTTTGTTCTTGAACCATGTAGCAAAATGGCTCTCGGCAAGCTCGACAAAATCCAAGCCAAATCTTTACGTTTGGTCACTGGCGCCATGAAATCATCCCCCACTTTGGCTCTTCAAATAGAATGTTTGGAACCTCCTCTCCAACTTCGCAGACAATATTTAGCCGATCGATTTTTCTTCAAAGTTTGTCAAAATGCCTCCCACCCCCTTCCTGAAATCCTAGAATCACTGTCCCAATCCGCCGCTAATTCCCATTATTGGACACATAAGGACCTCCCCCCTCTTCTTAAGAGTTACCACGAATTAAAAAGCATAAGAAGCCCAATTCAACAATTTGACCAAAATCCTCTGTTCTCTACAGACTTTGATGCGCTGATTTTCCAACCACATGTGATACTAGACTTTGGTCTCAACAAACAGTCTTCCCACGCGAACCAACAATTTAACATTCTTGTAAATGAACATTGGCAGGATTGGCTTCTTCTATTTACAGATGCTTCTAAACTATCTGAAAATAGTAATGTCGGTGCGGCGGTCTGGATTCCAAAGTATAAGATTTTGTTAAGCTATAAATGCCCGCCCCAGTCATCTGTATTCACCGGGGAAGCCATCGCCCTACTGGAAGCGGTCTCTTACGTAGAGGCCCATCAAATTAAAAAAGCCCTTGTTCTCTCTGACTTTAAGAGCTGTTTGCAGGATCTTATAAAACTCCCATTCCACGCCAAGGATAACTTCCACATTTCACTGAAAATAAGACAAATCCTTTTCCAATGTTACCGAAATAACCAGGAGGTGACCTTAGCTTGGATATCAGGACACTCAGGTATCAATGGTAACGAAACAGCAGATTTATTTGCGAAGGATGCTATCCACACAGGTTATGAAAAACATTATTGCTGCTTCCCCCGTGACCTAAGACTGTCAGCTTGTTCCCACTTGCATGATAAATGGATTAAGTTATGGAATTCTGTTGGTAGCTCAGGTGCGAAAATGTACTCTAGAGTCCAAACTGATATCCCAACCAAACCGTGGTTCTCTAAGTTCCGAAAATTTGATAAACATCCTACATCAACCATAATAAGACTTCGCTTAGGTCACGTATGCTCTCCAGTTTTCCTAGCTAAAATCAGAGTCAAAGACAGCTCTTTGTGCGAATGCGGCCTGGACGAAGGTACTCTGGAGCACATATTTTTCAATTGCCCTAGGTCGCCATCTCTGTACGACTTGGTACCCAAGAATGTCCCACGACCCGTTAACATTCCTTTCTTACTCACCCTAGTTTTTACCCCATTCGTATCAGTACTCGCCAAATTTATTAGAAACAACAATATATACCTTTGATATATTCTATCTATTTATCATACTTATCCACTAATAAATTTGTTTACTCCATTCTTTTCCTACTCCCCAATAGTAGAAATATATATATGTAATCATATTAATAGTCTACTAACACCAATATCTACTAATCATATGTGTTGTTTGTGTTGTTCTTGGTTACACATTGGACTTTTTCAACCGGTCAAACGCAATTAAATTTACTCCTTTCCATATAAACGTGTCATCCCCAACCTTGACATTGGCAAAATCATCGTTTTGGCTAAACGATGGAGCCATAAACTTAAAGAAAGAAAGAAAGATCTTCGGTTTTTATACCTCAACAAAAAATGCTCATCAGGCTGAACAACTTTTGGTAAAGCATAATTTTCATATTTCTTATTGTTTAGCTGGACCATTATGGTTCTGCATTAGGTGATCCATTTACCAAAATCAATTATACCCTATATGTTGCCCAGGCTTAACAGCAATATAAAACAAAAGTTTCATTCAAATCTGTCCAGTATTTCCGGAGATTAGCGTGTACAAAAAGGCAATCAAACAGACAGAATTTTTTAAAATCTTGCTCTATTACAATTCTTCATCGCCTCAAATTTCATATTTTAATTTTGGAAATATATTCAATGTACAGAAACATTATTTTTACTGTTTTATTATAATACTTCACATACCTTCTAAATCAGGATAAAGTGCAACTAACATTTTGCTTCTATAATGCCATGCTGAGTAATTCGAAAAGTTGTCGTACAATTTCTCAGTTGTAAAATCAAATTCTTCCTTCAATGGCGGTTTGCATTGACTAACTACAAATCTCCTATAGTCCCATGTGTGAACTGAAAGATAAGAAAGAAAACCTATTAATATTTAGGCCAAGTGCTACCTTGGGTTTAGTAAACCTTGGCTCCACCTACTCTGTAAATTTATCCCTTACAGAGTAGATGGAGCCAAGGTTCCAATTAATACACAAGAAAATACAAGTTTTTATTTTTTCAAGTTTCTTCTTGGATATCCTTCAGCCCCAGTATACTTACCCACAGTTTTGGGGACTCATCTGGGTATGGGATACAACATTTTCCTACACAACATAAATATTAAGTACTTTACTTTCAGTTAATTCAGATAGAAATAAATTTTATTTACTTACTACAACAATACATACTTTTGCATTGAAACATAGTTGTTTCAAGAGACAATAACAGGAAATGGGAAAAGCCAGCTATGACATGGTGTATGATATTATTATTGTCTTCCCTTTCCTTGATGTTATTAACTTACAATTTCTTTCATCCAATTTCAAATAAGTATTGCATAAATGCAACTCCTTCTTCCAATCAGGATTTGGGCGAGTTGTCAGGACCCACTCTCTCTGGTGCCAAGCGCAGTAGGATTTTGGGTTGATTTTGAGACAATGTTCAGTTAGGTAGAGTTCATCATCATAGAGCTTTGACATATCTTCTTCAATTTCCATAATTTTGCTAAAGAAAAAAATTAAGTACCTATTATTGTGTTTATTAACATATTGAAGTATTATTACTAACTTCTAGGTAACTAAATTTAAAATGATTAAATTAATATTATATAGGTAAAACATATATCATAAAGGACGAAATTTCCAATCTTAATAAAAAGATGCATCATACAAAGACTTATGCATGGCTGTATAATGTAAGAAGATGATTTTACTGCATATCTGTTGCTTTATATCCAAAGAAAAAAAAAGTATAAAAAAAGTCCAAACAACTCACGAGCCTTAGTTACATTTTAATGTGAGTTAACTGAGTATAATTACAGATGCACTGGTAGAATATGTTAACATTAAGTTGTACCTGTTGTACTAGAGATTTTAAGTGCAATAAATTAAACAATTACAAAATATAGCTAACTGATAACTGTATAATAAAAACAATCAAAAATTTAATATGAAACCTAGATAAAATAATGATTGCAGCAACCAATAAACTTTTTAATAACTAAATGATAATGTACCTGAAAACTATTAAAATTTCTCTTCTTATATTCCATAGAGTGTATATATCAGGGTTAGAAGTTAAAACTTTTCCTGTAATGTCCAGTAACTCTTTGTCCAGCTTACCCTGCTTTCTCTGTACATAATATAATAGTATATCATTAATAATCATTGTCCTTAACGTTAAACAATAAACTATTTAATTTTAAGTATTTATCTGTTTGTGCATTCCTTGACCTAAGTAGAGTGGATGTTATGCGGCTAAAATGATTATGAATCACGAACACCTGAAAAGGAAGGGAGAAATAAGCCTTACCTTATCTTGAATTTTTTGCATTGCATGTTTGAATATTTTTAGTTTCTCCTGTCTTTCTTTTTCTTTTCTTGCTTTTTCTTCTTCTGAGGTTCTAACCTTCACTCGACCGTGCTAAAACGTCAGTAACACACAATAATTATTCTGATTATACGAAAATAAAGTAGCTACCCAAATAGTAATATACTAATAATACAAACCATCTTTCTCAGGGATATAAGTGGGTGATACACAGGAAATGTATGGATAAACTTTATTATAGCACTATTTGACCAAAAAGTACAATTAATGCTAACTATTTATTGAAAATTTCATGAACAATTCGCAGTATTTCTCATTTCCACCTTCCTGCCCTCACACCACAGATTAGGAGAGTACTATGTTCCTCGGATACTAGTTACGCCTCACACAAGATATTTTGACGTGACAACGTCTTATAAATTGACAACATTTCATTTTCAAAAAGGTACGAAAATTCGAAAATCATTTCGAGATTTTGCGATTCTGAACACGTAAAATATTTTTTTAGATTTTTTTGAGTTATATTTTTAGAGATAAATGAAAAAAACTCAAAAGAACAAGGATATAGGCATTTAACAGGTTACGCCTTTGCTTGAACACCTAAAAGTAAAAAAATAATGTACAAACTGTCAGCTGTCAATTGACACGTGCGTCAATCTGACAACTGACATCACGAGTGAGAGAGAGAGATAATAGTAGTGTTGTTCTATAGAAGTATCAGTTCGATAGGAAGACCCATCTAATATCTATAGTTCTTTCAGTATAGTAGAATTAGGATTGGAAAAAATACACATGCATTCCAATGTTTACATAGTTTGGTGACGAAATGATATTTTTCCTATAAATGATTGATATTTCAGGTTAAATAAACATAATATTTACATCAAGGTCTTAAAAACATTTAAAAAATTAAATAAGGAAAAATTACTATGCCCTAAAATAGGGCGACTGTCAAAACACAAGGTGACATTTATGATAGCTTTTTTTTGGGTTTTTAATTAAATCTTTCAAATTTCTGAACGCATGTTGATTTATATTTTTGAAAAAGCAATCCTGGTATGTCCGCCAACTTCTTTCCACAACGCGTGTACGCCGGAGCCTTTGATTTTATTTTCAGTCAAATTCGCCCCAACTTCAAAACGCTGTAACTTAAATAGTAAAAAATGAAACAATTTTTTCATTGTGTTCTAGATTTCCGTAAGGGGCGACTATGAAAATCCGTTAAAAACGTGGGTTACCCAAAAACCCCATTTCAAGAATAGAGTTGATAGGGCACATTTTTTTATTGTCGAATATTACAAGCGTAATTTTTATGCCAATTGTTTTCCAAATACCAAGTCGTCTATATAGTATTTTGTTTTGCCAATAATAGCTGAGATAGAAGCGTTTGATTTTTAAATTAATCAAAGTAATCCTATTTTACGGTACGTAAGTTTTTGTTAGTTAATGTTTAGATATAAAATACTAAGATTATATCTTCTTCTTTAATTTTACTTTTTGTAATTAATAATACTATCGATATCGATATGTTACTGCTACAAAACACAACTCTATAGACGTCAGTAAACGTTTTATTTTTAATTATAAAGTACCTATGGCAAAGATGTAAACTCGTTACATCCTAACTCTTGTACTTACGCTCTTTTGGAATGGAGAGATTTTAAGAATTTAATTTTAGGAGAAATAATGAAAAGAAACGAAAAAGAAAAAATACGTATGTCCTTTTTTTTGAAGTTCTTTAAAGAAAAAAAAATTAAATATGTATATACATTTTTTGAAATGTTGTCAATTGGTTTGCCGGATGACACTTCAAGAAACTGCGTTACGCTCCGCTCACGTTATGCGCTCACAATGAGAGCGAGTGAGAGGCACGCGTCCCTTCCACTCGGGCATTCAAAGTCGTTGTCACGTAAAACTTTCGCCCGTATACCGACTTTACAGGCAACCAATTTTTTTCATTAAATCTCACATCATGACATTGACTTTTCAAAGTTTTTGACAGTGATATCATTGACAATGTCAACTTGTTTGGGTACGTTCGGCAGAAACACACAACCATAACCGCCCGGCTACGACTGTGAGCGACCGGACTAGCTAGGGCGTAGGCGACCGTGACTTGAGACTAGAACAAATACTAGGAAATGGTACTTACGAGTATGGGCATTATAGCAAGCTCAAAGATTGAAAACGCTCATTGAGTATTTTGGCAAGCTAATTGAGCACAGTCGCAACTTAAATAGGTTACCATACCACGCTTTCACAGGTTAAGCAACTATGGGCGTATTCAAAACTTAGATTGGTACCCAAGTTTTCACAGGTTTACAATTACAGGCGTAGTCACTTTTGGAATGGGTGAACGCGCTTTCTCTACACGTTTGAGCAACCTCGGGCGTGGTCGAATTTGGATGGATCACCCATCCATGCGTCGTGCTCGTACTCAATGCATGGACAACACAATGCGTTATGTTGTGGGTGGCCTATTTTTTCACTCGGTGTTTATTGTTTTCTTTGAGCGTAACACTTACACCTATAAAGCCAACAGTCACAGTGCCGAATGCCCACATTCTCACACATCACAATCAAACAAACCGGTTTCTTATTTTTTTGTGTACGTGAAAAATGTCTTTCATATGACGTCACGGTAGTAGTGTAAAAAGTTTTTATAATACACGAGATTTTGATACTAAATCAATACCGTCTACTTGGTAGAATAATTTTCTCAATAATTTTTTTTTTCCCGTATAATATTTAAACAGGTATAACGCAGGAAGTATTGGTTAAACAAAGGTTGACTAGAAGAGATTGCATTTATAGCGATAAGTCCACCTTTGTGCCTATATTGTTTCTTGTTGTTTTGTAATTTTTGTGTGTCTATTATGGTGCAAAAAACGTTGTTTTATATTGTATTTACAAAACGAAAATGTCATAAATGCCTATAAAAAGTTTCCTTTTGGTAAATAGAACAATAATAATAAACATTAAAATACATAAGTCCCCCCCACTTTGAGGTTTCGGCCCACAGTGTGGCGGCTCCAGTTAAATCGTTAGAATCGTAGCAAGCGGTGTTTTTAAATCCGTTGTGATTTCCTGACATTAAATTACCTGTGACATTACAGTAGGCTTTAAATATGTAGGCGCGCTTGGTTTCCATACTATACAAGTGATGCATCATCTAGTTCATCCATACTAGAGATGGGCACCTACCCGGGTATTTACCCACGCTTGGGTATTTACCCGATATGCACCGAGTAAATACCAGTATCTACCCGTTTGGGTGGGTAGATTGGAATATTTATTCAATAACTAGTTCAAATCCTCTGATTATATTTAGAAATGTGTAAAATGATTATGTAATGAATAAATCTATGAATATATCTCAAAGAATAAATAACAAACATTAAAATCCCTAATACTATCTATTAAACATACCGATTTAATCTTATTTGATTTCTATTTGCTTATTTCAACAGAAAAACCTATCAAAAAACATTTGCCAGCAAAAAATGAAAATTTAGACCTGACAATTCATATTGTTCCCATACAACGGGTAGATTGCAGTAAATACCCGGCATGCTATTAAGAGGGAAATGGTATAATAAATCGATAGGAGATCAAAGAACTCGTCAATACGAACATCTTTTGTTCGGGGATCAACCCCGAAATCAGTCGTTTTGGCTCTTGGATGGACAGTCAAAAAAAGCTTACTCCCTATGTATATATGAGGATGCTCATATATTGATATCGCTTTTGATGCCTGTTTGCTTATTTTAACATATAATTAGGCCTAAAAACAATTGCCAACAAATAATAAAAACTTAGACCTGTCAATTCGTATGTTCCCATACAACGGGTAGATTGGGGTAAATACCCGGCAAGCTTTTTTGGGGGAAATGTTATAGTAAATTGATGGGGGATCAAAGAACTTGTCAAAATGAACATCTTATGATCCGGGACCGACGCCGAAAGCAATAGTTTTGGCGCTTGGATGAGCAGTAGATAAAATCTACTCTATCTATATGTATGAAGGTGCTCATATATTGACATCGCATTTGATGTCTATTTGCTTATGTAACATATAACTAGGTCTACAAACATTTGCCAGCAAAAATGTAAATTTACACTTGTCAATTCGTATGTTCTCATACAACGGGTATATTCAGGTAAATATATTATGTGAAATGTTAAGACTACGGCATACTATTTTGTGTGAAATGTTAAGACAAGTTGATGTAGGATCAAAGAACTTCCCCCCCAATGGATTCCCGGTTTGTCGTACCGGGGGGGCTCAGTACCCTTGGTAGCCTCGAGCCACGGGGAAGCTAAGAGGAACCCGCGAGGGGGCGCTCCTGCTGTCGTCAAACAGCAGTGAGCGCCCACATTGGGGCGGCGGGGGAGTGGGAAGATCTCCCCCCACCCGGGGAGGGGCGCTCCCGCGGGCTCGGCTTCGGCCTTGAGCCTGTAGGGATGCGCCCAATGGGGCGGCGGGGGAGTGGGAAGTTCTCCCCCCACCCGGGGTGGGGCCGCCGGGAGGGGAATGTTTCATTGCCCTCCCGGCGCTTCAGGCGGGGCCACACCGCCGTGGCTGTGGTTGGAGATCGGTCGCGGAGGAGGAGGAGTGTCGGTGTTACGTTGCCGCTCTCCCTATCCTCCGCGACCCAGCGGTGCCGCACCGCGTTTGCGGTGAGAGGTAAGCGGCGGATCCTTTCATCTTCTCCGCCGCTGGGAGCCGGTTTATCTGGCTCCCATGGGTCCACAGGCGGTGGACTGCGTGGAAGTTTGCCGCCTCTCAATTGGGCGGAGGAGGTATGGCGCGTCCGTGAGTTCCGGACGCGCCGACTTGGTGAGTGGGGGGGCGCTGTGACGCCCCCGAGGAGGGGCCGCTTTGGCGGCCAGCCGCGCCGGGGTTCGCGGATGTATTAGGCACGTCGAGTCCCACATAACCCGACAGCCTGACGGGTATCCGTAACAGGGATCTTTCCTCCGTAAAAAAAAAAAGGATCAAAGAACTACCCCCCCCAATGGGTTCCCGGTTTGTCGTACCGGGGGGGCTCAGTACCCGTGGTAGCCGGTGGCCACGGGGAAGCTAAGAGGAACCCGCGAGGAGGCGCTCCTGCTGTCGTCCACCAGCAGAGAGCGCCCACATTGGGGCGGCGGGGGAGTGGGAAGTTCTCCCCCCACCCGAGGAGGGGCGCTCCCGCGGGCTCGGCTTCGGCCTTGAGCCTGTAGGGATGCGCCCAATGGGGCGGCGGGGGAGTGGGAAGTTCTCCCCCCCTGGTGTGGGGTCGCCGGGAGGGGAATGTTTCATTGCCCTCCCGGCGCTTCAGGCGGGGACACACCGCCGTGACTGTGGTAGGAGATCGGTCGCGGAGGAGGAGGAGTGTCGGTGTTACGTTGCCGCTCTCCCTATCCTCCGCGACCGAGCGGTGCCGCATCGCGTTTGCGGCGAGAGGCAAGCGGCGGAGCCTTCCATCTTCTCCGCCGCTGGGAGCCGGTTTATCTGGCTCCCATGGGTCCACAGGCGGTGGACTGCGTGGGAGTTTGCCGCCTCTCAATTGGGCCGAGGAGGTACGGCGCGTCCGTGAGTTCCGGACGCGCCGGGTTGAGATGGAACTCCGGAGGTTTTTTAGTGGGTAGGCACGTCGCTCTGGCGTGGAGTCCCACATAACCCGACAGCCTCCCCCGCAGGCTGACGGGTATCCGTAACAGGGATCTTTCCTCCGTAAAAAAAAAAGGATCAAAGAACTAATCAATACGAATATCTCTTGTTCCGGGATCAACCCCGAAACGAGTAGTTTTGGCTCTTGGTTGGATAAGCAGTCAAATATGACTACTCTCTATGTATGTGTGAGGGTATTTATATTAGCATCGAATTTGACGTTTGCTTATTTAACATATAATTAATTCAAGAAACTGTAATGTATGTGTTTAGGTCGGTAGATTAAGAATGTATTACTGTGGGTGTGTTCGCATCGATTCGTTCTCGGCAGTCTGGAACATAGAAAAATTTTACGTCTGGAATATACTGTCGCGTAAGGAGATGAATGATATTGTCAACGTCACGAATTCGAACAAAAAGAATTCAACTGAAGGAAAATTTCGTCATTAACGTCAGAACAAGATTGGCCTAGTGGTCTAAGCGATGGACTCTAAATCTAGAGACCGCTGGTTCGAATCACAGCCAATTAGTGTTTTTGAAGTTTCTAGATTATACTAGACTAAATGAAAAAGAAAATACGGGACAGAAAATGAGTGAGAGAAGGCGATAGAAAATTAGTAATTTGAGTTTCGAATATTGATGCGATTTTGTTCGAATTCGGGGGGTATATAAACGGAACAAGGCGCCGCCTGAGGCAGTTTAGTTGGAAAGTGAAATCCGATGAAGAAGGAAGAAAAGAGAAAAGAAGAAGAAAAGAATAGTAGTGAGTAAAGTGAAACAGTAAGTAAAATGAAGTAGTGAGTAAAAGTGAAGTGTTCAT
Organism: Acrobasis suavella; assembly: GCA_943193695.1. Taxonomy (NCBI): domain Eukaryota; kingdom Metazoa; phylum Arthropoda; class Insecta; order Lepidoptera; family Pyralidae; genus Acrobasis; species Acrobasis suavella. Next base: position 16,197,816 of record OW971929.1, read on the forward strand.
TGCAGTGAAGTCCGCGCGTGTGACAGTGTTGTGCCGTTTCCGTGCGTGTGACAGTGCAGTGACGTTTCCGCGGGCCTGACAGTGAAGTGACAGTTGGAGTGCAAAGAGGACTGCCGCTGTCAATTGTGAGTACTGCTTGAGTTGTAAATAAAGGCACCATTCAATAGGATTGTTGTTTCCTTTCCTATCCCCAACCCACTCTCGTGACAATACTATCGTTGAGTAACACACGTGTTTGTCTTTAGCTCCTCTTAGTACCTAAATACCTAGTTCCCAGGCTACCTGTAGCTAGGGCTTAACAGTGGCGACGAAAAATAGTGCGTGATTATTGTAGGTACGTACGGTAAAAATGTCTATAGGAAAAATAGCAGAATTCAACGTGCGGTCTGATAATTGGCGGTTATACGTGGAACGCTTAGAACAGTACTTTTTAGTGAATAAAATTGCATATGAACTAAAAGTGCCTACTTTGATAACAGTAATTGGGTTAGAATGCTACGAATTGTTAGTGGATTTGTGTACGCCCGGAAAGCCATCAAAGAAAACATTCAAACAATTGATAAGTGTGTTAGAACGTCACTTACAGCCTAAACCGAGTATTCGTTATTACGGTATTACACCAAAACAAGCCCCTTTACCTTGACTTCTACCTTCCAGGGCATATCTATCCCCTTAACCAACAAATTGGAACTCCTTGGGGTGCTTATTACATCAGACCTTAATTTCGGTCAATATATAGAGTCCAGAGCCAAAATTGCTCCAAGGAAACTGGGCATACTATCCAGAGTCAGGCAATACTTCACACCCCAGCAGTTGCTTAACCTTTATACTGCTCAAGTGAGGTCTTGTATCAAATACTGCTCTCACCTGTGGGATGGCTCAGCCCAATATCAGCTTGATGCTTTGGACTCTATCGATAATCTTGCCCGGAGAATCATAGGAGACGAGAACTTAGTCTCTGAAAAACTGCAAAGTCTTGAGCATCGTCGTGGAGTGGCCCGCCTGTCTGTCTTTTACAGGCTACACTTTGGAGAATGCTCTCAGCAGCTTCATGATTTAATTCCACCTCCGCCTTTCCACTATCGAACTACCAGGAATGGCTTTGCGTCTTCTTTCCTTATACGTACGGCCCCCCCGAAAGATACAATTTGGATGTCTTCAAGAAAAGAGTGAATAGGTACTACTTGAGTATGCGTGATCCATCCCAGACCGTTTCGTCGTCTTCCACCAAGTGAGAAGCGGTCAAACGCTACTAAGTTTTAAATAATAAAAAAAAAACATAAAAATTGTGCTGTTGCGTTGTCACGGCTGCCACGTATGGACGACACGAATACGCGTGTAGGTAAAGAAATGACATATTTGAATTTCGTGGAGCCGTTTCTACCCGTAACAAACGAGGACGTTAAGAAAGCGTCTAGTAAGGACACATTATTAAGTAAGGTGGTACTGTACGTGCAATCCGGGGCCTTACTATGAACTTTAACAAAATCATGATGGATTAGCTCCGTTTTGATTCAAGCTTATAATAAAATTGTTTCAAACCGCACCATGAGCTCTTAAAAACAAGATTGTTTTATTCCGACATAATGATGTGACAGAACGAATGAATGAGAGTGAGATAACGCTATGTGTTTATAAAGGTCCATCCCGTTCTTGAGCCCGATGGGCGTCTGATAACAATATTAAAACAATATTACTTTAATGTTGTATTTGCTAGCCGTTTTGTTGACGTCACTGCAAATCATTCACTCTATTGAGTACCATTAACTCCTTTTCGAGGCTTAGCAGTATTATTTTACTGTCAAAATAGCAATCTTGAAAACGTTGGTCGGTTGCCGCGGAAACAAAACTTTTATCAACATACCCAGTCTTATAATCAAAGTAATGGTGGACTTACAATTTTTAATATATCACCTACTTCTCTTTTCGCGCAGAATGTAAAAGTTAATTGAGGGAATGGAAGAAAATCGATATAAAATAAATATACACGGACAAATCACATAGATTGAGCTAGCCTCAAAGTAAATAATGTAATAAGTAAGTAATCTGAATCATGTCAATAGACGATATGGGCAGCACGCATCATTATTAGATTTCCTTTTTCTACCATTAAGACTGCTCTTTGGGTATTGCGACACTATAAAATATAATATATAACAACGAGCACTAGACCCTGTCTACCCCATTGGGCGTGAAGACGTGATAGTATATTTGTATATATCCACTACTTTCTGTCAATTCTACGGGGATCTTTTTCGAGATAAAAATACCCTATGCGTTATATAACTGATAAAGATTGTTTAACTAAACACACCTAGTTTAACGTACCTACTTGCATATTTATGTAATTACATTACTAACAAAACCTGTCTCGTAAAAAGAATAAGAAAAACATGATCTTTATAAGTAATTTTATTAAAAGCAATAGTATGTACATTTTTTATTTACCAAAGGACTACATACCAAAAAAGTATAGAAGTAAACAAAACAAATGATTTTCTACCACATAAAATTATTGATCTCAAGTCAAAACTTTCTTATGCGCATAGGTATACAATTTTTTATAACACTTTCTCTTGCTCGATGAGTCCGGAAAGCTATTGCCGAAGTCCTGAAAAAAGAAACAAATATTAAATACTTACCTATTGCACTTTGTCATTGAAATTTATTTATGTTTTTACATACGGGTTTCATTCTTATAACAAATCAATTGTGGTTCCTAATAAATTAGAGAAAAATGTTTATGGGGTATAGGAGCTCCTAGGCAGAGCGTTCTAGATAGGGAAATGTGTACGGAAGAAGAAGAAATAAATATTTGAGGAATTTAAAATAATTATTTATTATGTAATACACAGGAAAATTAACAAGAAAAACAGAAGGTGCGCAAGCGGAGCAAAGAACAGTGAAGATAGAAGACAGAAAATACAGGAGTAAAATTCACAACGTTAAATTAAATAAAATTAGATTTTTATCTGGAGAAAATTCTATTGACTCAAGTGAAAGGCAGAGAAACTTGAAGGAAGGTCTTTGTCAGTTGGCTATATAATGAAATGTCTGCGCGCGCAACTGCCAAAGACCATCGCTTACGAGTAGAAAATAAAGAGTTTAGATAGCAAAAAGTATTAATGTTTGTTTGATAAATAAGTAAGTGGGAGAAGCCCACGTGTTATTCTTTAAATGTTCTGATTACCTTTTGTTGGGTATCGTATACACTCTATTGGTAATGTTATGACTCCCAAGCTTTATTCCGAAGACCACGGTTAAAAGCTATACACATCTTTATTAGTATGTAAAAATTCTCTATTTAGAATCCACCTGCTTCATAATAATACATCGCGTTTCGCTGAAAAAAAAAAAACAAACCAATCACATGAAATTTCTGCGAGAGGGTCAGGATATATCACTACAAATCATAAGTGAAATTTCACATCAATAATGTTAACACAAAGAAATATGAACAACTTACTTGGGATATGTAAATTATTGGACATATTCACGAAAAAATCTGATTTACTAAATTTATCGAAACAAAATAAATTCACGTCGAAATGACATTTTAAATGGCTGCGGATACCAAAAAGAATATAAAATCACCTAACCTACATGGTTTGATAAAAACCATTTCATATCACGCTCCCAAATGCATTTTTTTTTAAATTATAATAATAGGCCCTTTTTTATAAATATAATAACGGATATTTTATTAGACAAATAAGGTTTTAATGTCGTATCATTTATTTACATAATATAGTGCCCTATCACATTTTTTTAAATAATATAAATATTTACAAGGCATCCGTCAGAATTAAACGGAACGCCGCGCACCAGTGATGGAGCTGAACGAAATAATATAGCGTTATGTCACTCTCAAAATTGTTTGGGAATAGACATATCATTCGTTCTTTTAAACCACTTAGCAGGAAAAAAACAGTCTTGTTTTAAAAGTTCATGGTACGCTTTGAAACAATTTTATTATATATATTATAAGGTTTGGAACAAAACGGACCTAAATTATCATGATTTTTCTGTCAAGTTTATAATACAGCCCCAGGCAAGGACATTCCCTCGATTGCCTTTTACGATTCCACGATTTGTTCTTTTCTTCCATATCTAATGTTTGTTAGTATTATGAATAACCTTCCTTAATCGACTATGAAAAATAGAGGAATCGTATAGATTTGTCGCCCTTGAAGCAATCAAAGGACCTACACCAAACTTTATGAAACTAATACTCAGGGTTAGTATATAGAATAAAGGAACCAAGAAATTAAGATGGGCTCTAAAGGACTTGTATTCAGAGCCGTAAAAAAAACAAATACCATTTTGATCGCTACTTTGACGTTTAAACAATAATGCTGAACTTTGACGTTTTTAAACAATAATGCTAATCATGTCTTTATAGCATGACACCGTTGATAAACTCAGATAAAGTAATGTCGCCCGACAGACAAGTGCCATCCCGCTCGTTATTATTGCGTAGAGCAAGATAGTGATAAATGATAGTGCTCCATAAACGCTGTCGCCGGAGATCGTACTCCTGCTGGTACCGATTGAGCGAATGATTATGTGTGACGTCACAAAATTGCTAGCAAAATCAACATTAAAGTAATATTACTATAATGTTGTTTTCTATTGGTCATGGTACGAATTGACAAAGTAATATTAAAACAAGACTGCTATTAGAGGTCATAGTAAGGCCCCTGGTTGGCCCTTAGCTTGTACAAACGATGAATTAAAACCTTATTTTAATAAACGTAATGAATTGTATTTGGATAGGGGTTGTTTAATGTGGGTCTATAGAATAATCATTCCTCCAACGTTGCGTATATTTATTTTTTTACTTAATTAAAACAACTTCACACAGGTCATTTAGGTAGCGTAAAAACAAAATCTCTAGCTAGGAGTTATGTATGGTGGCCCAACATAGACGCTGACGTAGAAACCGAGTGTCAGCATTGTGTTACATGTGAAGTTGAATCACAAGTCCCGACACGGTCCCCTCCTAGTCCATGGAAATATGATTTACGCCCCTGGAGTTGAATTCATATAGATTTTTGGGCCTTTTAGAGGGAAAAATGATTTTCGTATTAATTGATTCCAGTACTAAATGAATTCCAGTATTTCCAATATTCGAGATACCTAAAACTAATGCAATGTCAGTAATTAAAATTATGAGAGCCACATTTGCACGTTTTGGTTAGCCTACTGAGGTGGTATCGGACCAGGGGCCTCCGTTTACAAGTTTTTTTTATATTATTTCATACGTAAATTTTTTTCCCCGGTTTATCATCCTTTGTCCAACGTAGCTGCCAAAAATGCGGTAAAGTTGTGCAAAAGAGCTATAAATAAAAGCTATTAGGGACTCGTGGGACATCGATGCTGCGCTCCAAACATTTCTTTTAGCGTATCGTAACAGCGTCCATGGCAGCACCGGCGAAAGACCTGCCATGTTCCTACAGCGTAGAGTCCTACGTTCGTGTTTGGATTGACTGCGGGGCGAGCGCTCCCGGGCGCGCTGCTGCGGACCGCGTGCGGGAGGTACAGTGAAAACAGGTAGAGAGCGCGGGGGGAATACCACGTACATTGCAGACCGGGGAACCAGTGTTAGCGAGAAATTACAGTGGTAAGGATAAATGTGTTACTAGTACAGTCACAGGAACTGAAGGTTCTAGAAGGTATATAATAGAAAATGGTAACGGTCAACAGATTCACAGACATATTGATCAGATAAGGCGCAAATCACGGTACTACATAGCGGAGTGCCCGGGCGGGAGCGAGGAGGACGTCGTTTCACCTAGTAATCAGGCTATTAACCAGTCTGAGGAACCAAATTTAAACAGGGAGGATAAGGGTTCTATAATTGAAGAGTTCAAAGATAACATATTAGAACCGGGGCCCTCTACTAGGTCTTCTCCCGAAGTGAACCGTCACAAGCATGTTGTGAAACCGGTTTTAAGATATGGAGTTGATTACTGATTCGTTACTTTATATTATTCATATCTCTTTCCAAATTTGATATTTCCATATTTAAATGTTATTTCTTATCTTCTTATGAGTTGTTCTGGTGTCAAATATGAGTATAACACTGAGTATTATAGATATGTAATATGTTTAATTGGTTTCAAATTTATGTTCGCATCGATTCGTTGTCGGCAGTCTGGAATATACTATCGTTGAGTAACACGCGTGTTTGTCTTTAGCTCCTAAATACCTCTACCTGTGGTGGACGACACGCACACGCGGTCCCAAATGCAGATACTCATTGATATTTGTGGCCGGGCGGTAAAAATGACAATGACATCAAATTGACATTATTGACAATTCAATATTTTATTTCATGCGTCAGTGTGTCTGATAGTTATTTGAGTGCAAAAGTGTAAATTCTGATTTTTATTTTGTGTAATTATTATTTTGCTTAATCAGTAATCAAATACGATATAATGAATAATGCGCCGCAGTTCTCTCTACGTTGGAATAATTACGTTACCCACGTAACAGAAGCCTTTAATACGCTGCGGTTTGAAAACGACTTGGTGGATGTCACTCTGTACTGTGATGGTGGCAAAATCAAGGCCCACAAAATGTTGCTGTCTGCCTGCAGCAGTTACTTTAAGCAAATCTTTAAAGAGAACCCATGCCAGCATCCTGTGGTCATTTTCAGGAATTTCAAGTATGATGACCTCAATGCTATTATAAATTTTATGTATCATGGTGAAGTTAATATCTTCCAGGAACAGTTGGAATCGTTTTTGATTACAGCTGAACTTCTAGAGGTTAAGGGTTTGACGGATAATGCTGAAGATGAATCCGCTAAAAGTCAGTTGAGAATGAATGATACTTCACTAGATTTAAGTTCTAAGTCAAGTAGAGTTACGGAAGAAACTGTGCCTGTTGTAATTGATGAGCCTATAAATTTAGCAACAATGCAAAGTGCCCGTGATGAGTACATTCCACAGTCAAATGTAACACCCATTATTCCGGAGCCAGAGAGTGAACCCATAGAAGTAATACAACCACAAATTGCTAAGGTAGAGGACAGTGGTGTGAGTACACGATCTAAAACAGCTGAGAGAACGACTGAGGACATGCAGATTGACAATCAGTCAACATCAGCCGAAGATTTGTCAGAAAAGAATAATTCTGGTAAGCAACAAATTTAAAATCGAAGAAAAAGTATTTACCCTGTAATCTTACCACTTGGGGCTTGTCAGGTTAATAGAAAGTATTTAGTTAGAACAGACTCTCAAGTTGGCCTCACACTGTCTTAAATGCTGACCATAACTAAAGAATGTATCAAAATCAGCATCTGAATTAAGAGTATTAAGACAGTGAAACTAGGCTTACTCTTAATCATGTGATTAACAAAAATGTTTCGAGATTATTTAAATTATCTAGCTATTTTATAATAGATAAGATATGCCTGATACTTATGTAGATATATAAATCTTATTAAGTGATCTGAAAACAGAAACAAAAAATTCCAAATGGCTTAAGATATGCGATTGAAAAAAAAGATATCAAACTATAATTTTAAAGTTTTATCTATTCCATTATCTATACTATTTTCGATACATATACAATATGTAACAAAAACCCTGACTGATCCTTGAAGGAGTAACTCAGACCGTCAATATGAACAACTTTTCCTATGAACCAATGCTTGAAACGCGAAGAAAAAAAAAATTTTTCATACAAATTGCTGGGCCAGCTGGACACTTTCGTATGAAAATGACTATTTTTTTTTCGAGTTTCATGCATTGGTCCCATAGGAAATGTTGTTCATATTGACCGTCTAAGTTGCTCCTACAAAGATCGGACAGGGTTTTTGTTGCCTATTGTACATATTATGTATATACAATATTAATCTCTATATTACACACTGTAATATGCACTCGTATCTAATGACAAGCAAATATGTTTATTATCCAGCGTTATTAATTTTAAAAATCAAGTATTGTTGGAATAAAATAATACCTTATTTTATTTTCAGAATCTGATTTGGCAAAATTCCGCTGTCAGTTGTGTCCAAAGGGCTTTAAGCATCCCACATCACTGACGTTACATAAAGACTCTCATGCTGGAAAAACGCAATGTCCTGTGTGTCACAGATCCTTTTCGAGATCCTATGACATGAGAAGCCACCTTCAAAGAATACATCAGGGCAAACAATTGACAATAAAAGAAATCAGATATAAGAGCAACAATGACAACGGAGCAAAGCAATTTACTCATCATGTCTAATTATCATTTTTATGGTAACTATAGTTACCTATATTATATGCACTTAGTGCAAATGCCTGCAAAGAATGAATGTTGTCATTTACAATGTACATATATACATAGATTATAAAGTTGCATATGATGTTCATAATGGAATATATTTTATTTACTAAATATTTTTAAGTCACAAAACTTGCTCAGTGCTGTAGCTTTGGCTATTTTTATACTAGTCTATGATAATATTGTTTTAATATAACTGTTTCTATTATTTTCTATGTTTTATTTCATTCAACATTTATGGTTTCATGGTTATGTTGCTGCCTTTATAAGAATGGTGTAGACTGTAGATACCTATTTCTATTTTTATGCGATAAAAGTAAACCTTCAAAGGCCAGTGTGTGAGCGTCTTCTCATGGCGGATAGAATTACATCTGTTGTATACAGCGCCATCTACTGACCATAATGATTAGTATCGTGGGTATGCCATTACCGCCATCTAATTCCGTTTCGTGGGGGTGTGAGGCAGATACACCCGAATTATTTTTTTTTAGGGACAAATCACACTGATTGAACTAGCCCAAAAGTAAGTTTTAAACTTGTGTTATTCAAATTCAAAATTTCTTTATTTTCTCCACAATCTTATACCTAAAAATACATACTTAAAACTATAGTCAGATGTTAAATGGCAAATTGTACTACAAGATTGTAAGGGACTGGTGTGTCTGAACTAAGCAGAGCCTGTATCTCAGTACACCAGCCTCTCCCCACTAGGAGCTAAGCAGCCTGACAATATAATATACCTAATATTATAATACATAGGGCGCACTTTAAGTTTTCGGAATTGGCCACTTACATAAACAATATTTAAAAATTTATTGCAACATTTGAAAATAGAACTCTTTGAGTGTAGAATGCAGTTAGTTTCATCTGACTGTCTTTTGTTTTTACCTTGTGGCGCCATTTAAAAAATTGTGTGTCTGCATCAACATAGATTTAACTCGGGAAAATTTTCGTAGTATGATTTTCTACGATTTTAAGTGTAATTTGACAGCTCAACAGAGCATCGCTCGGCTTGAAACAGCTTTTGGCAATGAAGCACCATGCAAGACAACTGTTTATAGCTGGTTTGCAGAATTCAAGCGTGGTCGTATCAATCTCAGTGACGAATCTCGCGATGGTCGGCTGTCCACCGCTGTGACCAACAAAAACATCGATGCTGTGCGCCGTATGATTGAAACAGACAGGCATGTGACCTACCATGAAATTCGCGCATCCTTAGAAATAGGCATGAGTCAAATACAATTAATCCTACACTAACATTTGGGTGTGAGAAAGCTGTGCTCGCGGTGGATCCCACACAACTTGACCGAGGCTCAAAAAACGGACCGCGTCACTTGGTGCAGTGCCATGCTTACCAGATTCAACGAAGGTGCGTCAAATTTGGTGTGGGACATAGTAACAAGTGACGAAACATGGATTTATTGCTACGATCCCAAAACAAAGCAGCAATCGAGCGTATGGGTCTTTCAAGATGAGCCGAAACCAACCAAAGTGGCGCGCGTGAAAAGTGCATCTAAGCGGATGATTGCTTCTTTTTTTAATAAAACTGGACACGTGGCTACTGTTGCTTTAGAGAATCGTCGTACAGTGAATAGTGACTGGTACACGACCATTTGTTTGCCGGAAGTTATTGACGAACTCCGTAAAAATAACCGTAAACGCCGTATCATCCTGCACCACGACAATGCTAGTTCTCACACGGTCAGACAGACAAACGACTTTTTGAAGGCGAAAAATGTAGAACTCATGAGTCATCCTGCATACAGTCCCGACCTGGCACCTTGTGACTTTTTTCTGTTCCCAAAAATTAAGAACCAATTACGCGGTCAACGATTTTCATCACCAGAAGAGGCTGTCGAGGAGTATGAAAAACACGTTTCAGAGGTCACCACAGAGGAGTGGCACAAAAGTTTTCAAAACTGGTTTCATCGAATGAAAAAGTGCATAGACGCCAAGGGAGATTATTTTGAAAAACAATAAATTAATTTCGTACCTTTAATGGTATTTTTTCATATTCATTCCGGAAACTTATAGTGCGCCCCACGTACAACTAAATTATTATGTTATGGTATACTAATCAATACACTATATTTTATACTATACATTATAGCTGCCGTGTGTGATGCCCTTTAGATAGATAGGTATCTATTATGTACCATTTATTGTTGAGTAGGAACCTAGTAACTATCTTCGTAGTATGCGGTGCTGAAACGCTACAGGTATCTTTGAGGTAAGTACAATAACTCATTATTAACCCCCGACAAAAAGAGGGGTGTTATAAGTTTGACGCTCATGTCTGTCTGTGGCATCGTAGCTCTCGAACGGATGAACCGATTTCGATGCGCCTTTTTTTACGTGGAAGCAAGTTCTTCTTCTCCCGGTGGTTCTTAGCTATGTTTGATGAAAATCTGTTCAGCCGTTATTGGGGGTTATCATTTCAAAGTAGGGTTCTTTAAATTCAAAAAAAATAATATAGATGGCGCTACGGATATCAATAACACCATTGGTTGGAATATGTAGTTTCGCCAGTCATCACTAGATGGTGTTCTTGAAAGTTGGGGTTTTTTATTTGCCTGGCAAATAACTTGATATTAATAACATAATAACCTGCTAAGTGCGAGTCGGACTTCGCACGAAGGGTTTCGTACCATTATCTATAAAAAATCATGTCGGTTGTTTGGTAACCTCAACATATTATTTTTATTTTATTATTACTTGAACTAGCTGCGCCCCGCGGTTTTACTCGCGGTATATATAAAAAGTAGCCTATGCCTATGTGTTAATCCAGGGTGTTAGCTTCCTCCCCCCCATGGGTTCCCGGTTTGTCGTACCGGGGGGGCTCAGTACCCGTGGTAGCCTCGAGCCACGGGGAAGCTAAGAGGAACCCGCGAGGGGGCGCTCCTGCTGTCATCAACCAGCAGTGAGCGCCCACATTGGGGCGGCGGGGGAGTGGGAAGATCTCCCCCCACCCGGGGAGGGGCGCTCCCACGGGCTCGGCTTCGGCCTTGAGCCTGTAGGGATGCGCCCAATGGGGCGGCGGGGGAGTGGGAAGTTCTCCCCCCACCCGGGGTGGGGCCGCCGGGAGGGGAATGTTTCATTGCCCTCCCGGTGGCTGTGGTTGGAGATCGGTCGCGGAGGAGGAGGAGTGTCGGTGTTACGTTGCCGCTCTCCCTATCCTCCGCGTCCGAGCGGTGCCGCACCGCGTTTGCGGCGAGAGGCAAGCGGCGGAGCCTTTCATCTTCTCCGCCGCTGGGAGCCGGTTTATCTGGCTCCCATGGGTCCACAGGCGGTGGACTGCGTGGGAGTTTGCCGCCTCTCAATTGGGCCGAGGAGGTATGGCGCGTCCGTGAGTTCCGGACGCGCCGACTTGGTGAGTGGGGGAGCGCTGTGACGCCCCCGAGGAGGGGCCGCTTTGGCGGCCAGCCGCGCCGGGGTTCACGGATGTATTTCCGTTCCCGTGTCCCCGGCAAAAGCGGTTGAGATGGAACTCCGGAGGTTTTTTAGTGGGTAGGCACGTCGATCTGGCGTGGAGTCCCACATAACCCGACAGCCTCCCCCGCAGGCTGACGGGTATCCGTAACAGGGATCTTTCCTCCGTAAATAAAAAAAAAAGGGTGTTAGCTTCCTGCATACCAAATTTAATCAAAATTGGTCCAGCCATTTGCGCCACCCCAAGCCGCACAACATGAATGTATAGTGTAAACTAAAAATATAACAAGTTTATGATATAATCAACCATTTCATGAAGTGACACGGTAAATTCATGAAATGGTCATAATCATGAAATTATTTGATCATATCGAGAAACAATTTCTTATCATTGATCAGCCCAATCCACATAAAATTCTCGATCATTTAATGAAGAGATTAAATTTACGATATGACATGATATGACATATATATGTCGTAGCCGCCCAACCTTAACCTACCTATAGCGCTCTGTCACAAGTTTTTGTTTTTGTTTGCTTTTTCAGCCTGTTTATACGATCCGGCCAAACGTGGATGACAAAATGGTGAAACGTTAACGATTTCATGATCTGGTCAAATTAAGTTGGCCGTTTCATGAAATGCGACCATTTCATGAAATGTTTGATCATTTCATAAAGTGATCAAATCTACGATATGGCCACGACATCTAAACAACGTGGAAGGGACATACCCGTATTAAATCGAACCACCACGGTCTATGCTACCCTGTGATGCCACCTCACTATAGTAAAATAAAATGAAAATAACAGTCGAAAAACAAAAAAAAAATCGGCATTTCCATACATATAGCCGCCCGGGCAATTTGTATGGTAATGTCGATTTTTTTGTTTTTTGACTGTTATTTTAATTTCAAAATACTATACTGATTTAGTATAGCCCGTGGTTTGATTAATTACGGGTATGGCCTTCACGTTGTATAGGTAACCTACTAGTTGAAAAGAAGAATTACGCCCGTCACAGTAGGTAGTAGACATATAGAGAAAGCTACTTACCTACCTACCTTCCTGACCATTTTTAAAAACTGAATGACTTCAACCTAGGTATAACATTAATTTGATAGCGCCAGTAGTTTAGTTAGTTTACCCTAGTGTTTTGCGCTAGTGCAGAAAAGCGAGGGGAGCCAGTGCATACAGCTTTGCGAGGGGTAGAAAAGCGCGAAGCTCGCTCGCCGGGAGTGCCGGGACAGGGGTGGCTCGCGGGGGCGGGCCGGGCGTGCGCTCGATACGCGCGCGCGCCGCGCTTCCAACCGGCCAGTCGCATTTCGACGCTGCTCAGAGTCGCCCGTTTGATTCTCGTCGACGCGTGTCATCTGTCAAACGCTCCGATATCGATAAAACACTTTCATTTCATAAGTGTACGTAATTTCGTCACTAAACCCTCACTATTTATACTCGTAGCCACACAGTGTTGTCCTAAATATCACATGGATCCCGTATTTTGACTGTGGGTTTATTTATTAATTTGTTTACATTCAAATCACATGTTTACAGTCGTTCTTCGAAGTATAGATTTCTAATAGAAATCCTCAATTATGTTTAGTCATTAAAGTGCTGTAATGTCGTGAATGCAGTGGTTAAAAGTGTTGTTTGTTAAAGTTGAGTGTGATTTGTTAACCGGAATGTGATGCTAAAGATTGAATGTGCGGCTGAAATTGGAAGTTTTAAGCGGAATCGTGAACAGTAGTTCGGAAATAGCGTGAGCTTTTATTCAGTAAAATTGGTGTGTGAATATTTGATGGTATGTCGTGAACGAGAGCGCGTGGAGAGTCGAAATTTGCTTGGCAGGCGTCGCGCGACGGCGCGAATGGGTATTGATCGGCGGCGGCGGCGGTCGCGAGACGCCGGCGTCGCCTGCCGCCTAAATAAAGCTCGCATGTGTGCGCCCCGTGCTTGGCCGCCCTACGACGGCCCACCCGCCGCCGTAGCCCGTTGCGCACATTTCGCTCTCTCTCGTATCACACATGGTTGCAATACTACTAACTATGGACTACTACGAGCTAGTTCTTAACAATCTCAACGCATGCTGATTTCATGCGTCTATTTGAATGTTTTACGAAAGTAAATGCGAACGTTTAATAGAGAATCAACCCCATATGTATCGACATCACCTACCTAGGTATTTATCTGAGTAAAGATAGGATTCAGTACTACTACAGAAATGTCAAAGGTTAACGTACCTCGTACCCACATGTAGAAGAGCTGTGCAGCTATGTAGGTAATGTAATGTCCCTAAGTTTAGTTCACTTGCCTGACACAGATGTACCAGTCTGAGTGCATACAGTACTTAAATTAAGTATGTATGTAGGTACCTAATGCTTAAGGGGCTACCTGAATTTTCGGGGTCCAGTGCTGCCCCATTCGAAATACCTAAATCATTTTACAGAAAACGAAGGCATCATTTAAAATGTTGTCTTGGTCAGACCCTAGATAATCCTCCTAACTATTTTTTGAACTACTGTTTACAGTTTAAAGTGAGAACGAGACGTGAAAAAAAGAAGAAGAACGGTCACTTTTGGCAAAATGATATCTCCCTTTCCTTTCAAATGATTTATTTTATTTCAAATGGGAGCAGCACCGGACCCCGAATTGGTTTTGAACTTTATGTCAACGGCATAAGATTCAAATTCAATGTGGTCCCTATTCGACCACTGACTGGCCTAGGGCAGGCCTGTGTCCCTTCCCGTTTAGGTATCAAAAATACACCCACATTATTACTATGCGCGCGGCGACCACTTCGAAGGGGAAAATTCAGTTACATGTATCGCTTGTTCAGAGTAGGTACCTAATAATAATGAAATTGGCTTTTTTTAATAAGGGGATACTTGAATTTTTCGGGCCAAAAGTGGCCGTTTTTTGCAAATATGAAGCTTTTCTACGCACATTTGCAAAAAAACGGCCACTTTTGGCTAATGTACGTCTACAAGAGCTCACATTCTCACTTCAAACTGTAAACAGTAGTTCATAAAATAGTTTGAAGGTTGATCTAGGGCCAGGTCAAGACAAAATTTTAAATGATAGTTATCTCCGAAGTGTCGCGCGACAACCCAACAAAATCATCCTTGTAATCACAGAGCTTACCACGTAGGTTACATACCCTCAGACGAAGGATCTGAATGGATAGAGATACGCATACGGATATTGTATGTAGGTAAAACCCTACTTATAAACATCCAATAGCTCAGGGTTAAAGGTATCGGATCTAGTTACCTGCTGTATACTGCAAAAATGCAGTAGGTATCCTGTTAGGAATCATATATTTGTAGGGACATACCTGGGTCAGGCTTTAAAAATATGTACCTTTTGACAACAAAAAAATCGCCCCTTTGATTAGTTACATAAAAAATGCATTTTCGTTATATTTTTTAAATTATATTATGTCGTTAATACTTATGATTGCAATGGAAATTCGATGATGTTTATTTTTCATTTTTTTTTGTGACTGAAACATACCTCAACATTTTTGCGCCATAAAAAATGCAAATGTCTCCTAGACATTTTATCACATATCAATAAAGAAAAATAATAAAATCGTCTTATTTTTAAACAACTTTTAGTTTTTATCGTTAAAATAGTTGTCAATCAAAAGTATTTTAACCTAAAATGTTGCAAAATATTTTATTGAAAATATAAATCAAATTATTAAAAAAATATCTCCCTCCCTGTTATAATAACACCTTCCCGTCTTACTTTTCATACAAACGCTCGTACGTGATTATGGCGTTGTATCTGATCTTTCTTGAAAATTTTTGAACTCACAGGTATCTTGAGCGCTATTTATAGGTTTCTATCGAAATAAAAAATTGAATTTTAGAACAACAAAGTCATTATATATATAAGTCTGCTTTTTTGCACCAATTTTACCTGAACTTTGACCGTTCATAAAGTACTCATAAATTGTATAAGTAAAGAAAATATTTTAATAAAAACCTCGAAAATTTAATGAAAATTTCGAATACAAAAATTTATTTCATATACTCGTAAGGCTTGCTGATAAACACGTATCACCTGGAACAAGTTTTATGAAATTTCCGCACCCTATGAATAGTTAATATTCGTTCAATGGATAGTTAATAATAATACTAATTACATTCAATAGAATGCAAACGGTCCCCTTAGACCCTATTTCTCTCTTTTTGATATGCCTCTTTTTATAGCATTGCCCTGGATGAAACAACAAGCTTTTCAAACAATGCTCGCATTGACGACAGAGCGGTTGGGAAGGGCCGCCTTAACCGTAGTGGTAGGCACTAAGATATTTTTTTGATGTTGCCACACTTATTCTTTCACAAGTGACTTACAATGTCATCCAGTTTTTTTTTCACAGCTAATTTGAAAATGATAGTGCATTTGGAAACTAAAGGAAACTAAATTATATAGGTTTTTCAACAATAAATCACCAAGGTTTATATTAATATGTTAGTACTCATGTGAGATCTAGAATAGGTACGTATTTCTTTGTAAAATTACTTTGAATTCTCTGATTGAGTAATCGAAAAAAAAGGCAAGTTATTGTTGTGTTTTAGTTCCAGTGTGTTATTTTATTATTATACATGGCATGTTACGTAATACACTGGAAAATGTAAAGGTCGGTTCATAATGCCTTTATTTCAATCAAAGTTCATTAATATTTATTGACTTTATTTTATGATTATTGTTTTATGATTTTTATATGCAAAGGTTTCCATTAAATACCTAAAAAATATATATGTTTTTCTGAATTGTGTCTAACTTAAATCTGTCTAAATAATTGCCACGCATACTTGGACATGGCACTCATCCTTGACACGTTAGAGTTCCAGCGTGTTACACAATTTCCAATGTGTTTTAAAAAAAATTGTGTTACACTTTTCAGAGCATGGATACATTTTTTATTAGCCACACCCATGTATGATCATAGGCATTACACTAAATCCATGAAGTAGGTAGACAGTCACTATTGGGAGATAAATTTGCCATTTATGTATTTGTATTATGATCGGGGTGGTATGATTTGGGAGGATAACGGTTAGGTTAGGACGGTGGCATATACGAGTATAAATGTGTATTTGTATTAATTTATGTCATTAGAAGCTATCGCATCGTTGTGTTTGGCTTACTCTCCAATGGACTGTTTACTTTATAGGTGTGAAATGTCGGGATAGTAGTTAATTCTCGACAAAAGCATGGCTCGCACAGTGCTGGCGAGCGGAGCGTTGCTCTGCGCGCTGAGTCTGGCGCTGCAGACGCAAGCGCTCACCCTGCTGCCACACGACGTGCGGCCCGGCCATGCCGTGCGCCGCTTCGTCGGGAACCATTCGCGGTACACCTTGCTCGACCCGCAATACTCTTCCTACTTCACGCTGCTCGACAATGGACTCCTCATGACCACCGCCGACCTCGCACCGCTCCTCAATCAACCAGTCAATATCGCCGTCCTAGAACAAACTCCGTATAGCAGTGCGGCCCATTCCATCAACCTACTCGTGATGGACCGCAGAAAAATGATACACTTCCCGACGACTGATGATATTCGAGGAGAAATACCAGAAAATGCACCTCCTGGAACTGTCATCGAGTTACCGCCTATACGAGCGACAGCCTTCAGCGATGTTGGTCCTATCGCGTACAAAATTATCAAAGGCAATGAAGATTCCATATTTTCTCTCCGCGAAAAGGATAAAGGACAAAGCATACCATCGGTGAGATCAGTGATAACTGATGGTGACATAGAGATTATAGCCACACAAACTTTGGATACGGAGGAAAAGAGTTACTATAATTTAGTGCTTCAAGCAACCGATCTTCGCGGTGCCAACAAAGCTAGTTTGCCCATCAGAGTCGAAGTCATTAATGAGAATGATCACGCTCCTATATTTGAGCAAACTATCTATTATTTCGCTGTCAACGGAACACCTGCAGAAAATGGGCCAAATGGAACGGGACATTGGCAACGATTCTCTAGCATAGGAAAAGTGCATGCTTATGACGAGGACGGTGATCGAGTATATTACTCCCTTGCAAGTCATAGCAATCTAGTTGTAATAGTTCCGCAAACCGGAGAACTGATTCTTGCTGGTGAGCCCGACAGCCATGAAGCCGAATTGCATGTGCTCGCCCACGACACTGGCTCTCCGCCGCGTAAGAGCCAACCCTCGCGGGTTTTCATTGAGTTTGTGATCCGTCATTACAAAGACCTGCCCTCGCTTCACCGTGATAAGCGCCGCGTTACTCGTGCTGTAAGACCCACGAAACGAATAGAGTTCACCGAAGCCGATGGTGAGGTGGAAGGACGAGCAGTTTTCACTCTCGAGAAAGAAACTGATCGTGAAACATTCAAAATTAGGGACGAAAATCCGTGGGTTACCGTTGAACCTAGTGGTGTAGTGAAAGTTAAAAAGAAGTGGGACTACGAAGAGCTGGGACCAGAGAAGACTATCGATTTTTGGGTGACCATCACCAACGCAGGAAACGGAGGTAAGTAAATATAATTTTATTAAACTTTTGTCACACTGTTATATAAGCGGATAGTAGCGTTATGAAAATATATGATAATCAAATGACAATCAAAATACTATAATACAACTTGTTTGATTGTACAAGAGGAATACTGCAAAGAAAGCGAGCGATGACAAGTAAGAAAAGTTTGTCGTAAGCCAGGTTTTACAAAAAATATTTTTACAATAAAAATGTAATTTACTGCAAGAACGCGTGCCGCGACAATACATACTCTGACAATATAAACAACAAAAACTCGGAAAGATGCCGCGACTGGAAGTGAAGCAAATCGTTCCCTATAGTAATTATTGTTTCATTTTTTTGTTTCACGTTAGGTGCTTAGTTTTTGTCGAGGTATATCAGGTTATAATCTCCTAACGTCTCTATCGAGGGTGAATTGGGATAATGACAGGGACGAGGGATACACGGGAAGGCGCTGGGCGTGCATTGTTTTCGGCCTCCGTGATCTCATGTTAGGAGGGATAAAGACGTTACACCAATGTCAAGGGCAGACATAGTCAATACATTGACTAAATTGATTTCGCTGTGCTTCATTTATTTTCTTTACATTGTTTTTTTAGCGAAATGAAATGAAATAGTAACATATAATTTAAGGGCTTATAAATTAACAATCTCATTCTCACTCTTATAATATTTCCAATAATTCCTTAGTTTCTTTATTGCCGTAAATATATATTAATAATTAGTCTCACTCTGCACTACAACGTTTACAACGCCACTGCCTTGTCCAAGGACGGTAATTTTGTAATTCCATTTAGAAAAATCTCACTATGACGCATAAACTACTCCACAGATTGCTTTATGCTAAGAAATGATTGCTTCATCAAAAATATGAGAGTGGTTCGTGCAAGGGGCGTGCAACCCTTCGGAGGCTTTGCTTCACCCCGCCGCAGGTCACGTTTGAATCGAGATGATTGCACCTTGCTAAGAGTAATAGAGGCCATAATGGATGAGACAGCTTTATGTCTTCATATTTGTATGACAAAACACCATTTTCAATTTATTTTAGCATTTGAATGCGAGATACTATCATCTTTCTAAAGTAACTTATTAATTGATTACATCTACTTACTCGAATATTGTTCCTCAAAACGCTATAGCATTCTCTCCCAGTCATATTTTGTAAAATCTACATTGCAAAACTCAATCTAAGCGCACGGTAGTGCACAGGCCAAGTTCCAGCAACAGGCCGCTCGCATGCCGTGCACTATTTACACGAACCGTTTCGACCCACTTTGACCCCCCTGTAGCTCAGTGCCTATTGCAAGTACAGAGATAAAATTGTACCTACGCAATCATGTACTAGTACTAAAGCATTATGCCAAATTTCATAGATATAGCTTCAATAGATCCTGAAATATGACCCTGTGAAAATAACTAATTTTGGCACTGACTGACTGACTGACTCACTGACCGGTAATCAAAACCTTTAGGCCACTTCCAATTGTCCTAGAGTCGTGAAACTTGGCACGCAGGTCGTTGTTTTATATGTAGATTAACAAAAAATTAAGAAACTTAAGAAATCGGTCAAGCGTGAGTTGGCTCAATCGAATATCGAATTTATAATAAAAATATTTATGAACCAGTGATACAATGAGAATATGATGAGGAGGAGGGAGGAGAGGGGGAGGGGTATAAAATATTGTCATGTATACATTATGCATACTGTATAGCTTATTATTAAATACTACTTACCTAAAAAATTAGGCTTCTATTGTTATAAATTACTTTCGATAGACGGCGCTAGCGGTATAATTGAATCGTCATATAGAAAAAAATAGGTACGATTACTTGAAAAAAAGTATTGAAATCCCACCAAAAACATACCTGTTAAAAAGGGGGCCAAGTTCCTATCGGCTAATTGTTCGGCTAAAAAGAGTTAAAATCCAATCCAATGCCAAGTTTAGATGCACTTTAAAATCGATCATAATCATCTTCATCAACAGCCTGATCCACTGGTAAACATTTGCCATTCCCAAGGCTTGAACTTAGCAGGTTTTATTAAATAGGTTAATTTAATTATATAAATAATAAATTTAATCATACTATTAATCAAGTGTTACGTACAGCACGAACACCTGCCAAGTTCAAGTCTTGGAAATGGCAAATGTTTACCAGTGGATCAGGTGTTGATGAAAATGATTATGATCGATTTTAAAGTGCATCTAAACTTGGCATTGGATTGGATTTCAACTCTTTTTAGCCGAACAATTAGCCGATAGGAACTTGGCCCCCTTTTTAACAGGTATGTTTTGGTGGAATATTCTTAACTTAAAGTAGAACTAAACGTCTTAATCGATTGACGGCATAACATTGATGTCTTCCCATCCACAGATGCTAATGTAAATTCAGGATGTTTTTCGGTTCTTCTAAATATCAGATCTCATTCTGATTTTCCAAACGTCAATCATACAAATCGCTCTTCAACATATCTAAGCGTAATCTCGATCAGATGCATCTCAACACTAAAGTGTGATACGTGTTCCATGCACCTGTCGGATCGAATCGCGCAGTGGAGCATGATGTGACGTAGCCAGGTCCCTCCGACAGTCACGAGTACTGAGCTCCCATCACGACCGCCTAATAGTTAACCCCACGCTATACAGATTTGTTGGCAGTTGTAATACTTTTATAGTATTTAGACTGTCGAGCTTTTTTAATTGGAAATGTGGAATATTCTATTTGGAAGGATGGGAATAGTGAGGCTCCCGGCCAGACACTTTATTTCACCAACAATAAATGCATTACAATTATGAATTCAAACATAATATTCAAGTTAAGGCAGATGTAGAATGATTTGATAAATTACATCTCATATAATCATACTTAGGTAAAAAGAATCCTTGCTTTCTTGCTAAGACGCGAGCCAAACTTGTTAAAAACAAAAACGACATGTATTGCAAAAATGCATCAAGAAAATTGTCCAGAAATAATCAGGAATCAGTGCAATCTACGACATCAGCCTACGCGACAACTATGACATCGAAATCAGTAGCACGAGTGGCATCGGTGCGCGTGGAATTCCCATTAGGCATCGTAGTTGTGGTCAGAAGCGACAAGCGGACAGGTTGCGACCACCGTGCAGAATGCGTTGAGAATCGGGGACCTGTCGCACGGCCCGGCCATCTCGTCGCGGACACCGTGACGACGCACATCAGAAAATGCTTCATTTAATATTTAGATTGTTTTAGATTCCACGGCACACGCGTCTCAACTCTCAACAGTAATAAAAAACTCTCAATAGCGTAGTTATTCTTGACAAATAAAAGAAAAAGAAGATGAATATACGTTGCGGAGATTAGTCTTGGTACTTAAGATCTAAAAAGCTCCCATTTTTTCAGAAACTAATGACAGTAAATACAAACTTTCTAAAGCTACAATCAGTACAATTGATGTATTGTGAAATTATCGAATCGTTAGCCCAAAAAATCTAAGTAGAGCATCAGAAACTTATAAATCGTGGTCCAGTTGGGTATTATCGCGCGTTATCAAAATAAATCGACATCGGTGTTGTTTAATTACAACATTCTGAGTAGATAGACAGCGCTCCGTTGTGGGTGGCCAAGCCCGAGGCTCACCGAATCACCCCGCGTGCCGCCAGGAATCTAACCATTATCATTATTCTGTGGATAGTTGTTCGAATAGAGGATAATCGTGAATAGGCAACATTTGCTTTGGAGTTTTATTTGGGACCTTTTTATGACAAAAACTAAAACTCTTTAGTTTTATCTTTTATATCTGTCAACTGCCGCTCCAATTTCTTATTATTTTCACCCTTATAAGGTAAACAGGGTGACAAAACAATTTCGAGCTAACAAGAAGTAGCGTTGTGTCGGGATCCTTGAGGGAACCTCGTCAAAGCACCTTTGCCTATTGAAAAGCGTGCTCTATTGGCAAATTAATTCTGTTCTCAAGTCGGATCGCTCTTTGAGCCTCAATCGAAAACAGCTTTGTAGTGTTGTTGAGATTCCATGTCGTACATTTACTTAGGAAAAATATGGCTATGTCTACGGGGAACAATAATTTAGTACTAAAGGTAACATTTTTGAATTAAATTATAAAAGTTGTGTACTGAGATGGCTTGGTAGCTAGCTACCTACTTAGTAATAAACGGGAACAGGTGCGGCGCGAGGTAGAGCTGGCATATTAATCCTGCAAGAAAGATGGCGTATGCAACGTAGGAGAACGGTGTCTTCTCTCCCGAGTTATCTATTGGAGCCAACATTAGGACGTGCACTTTATTTTACGAAAACGACTATCTCCGCTACTTTTTTATAATATCAACTATCTCCCTCCTTCTTTATGCAATTTAATAACAACATCATGCTCCAATAACTTTTTATTTTCGGTACCATGTGTTAAAGCTATCAAATGTCAGTACGCATAAGGAGTAACTGTTCTGATAGTCTTAACAAAAAAGTGATGGCATCAATCGCAAAGGTAAAAACCTTTTTTTATATTGTGTAATCTAAAACTCTTTTTGCTTTGGTTGGTACTTTCTTACGCAGCGTGGTTTATCGGCAAACGGTCTACCGTTTTGCCGCGGTCAGTCACATCATGAGCATTTTGATATTACTTAATTTCGTTTTGTCGGCTACGTATTAGATTATAATTTTTCGAACTTAAAACCGACTTTACCCTCTTCAAACGATTTTGATAAAATTTATATGGAATCACCTGACACGTACACCTTTTCAAACAAAATTGTTTCAACAAAATTTAATGGTCTTCGAATAATCGGTGAACATACATATAGATACGTCAACGTCATGTTCATACAAATTGCCGGGCCGGCCGAACACATTTGTATGAAAATTTTAATTTTTTTTCGAGTTTCGAGCATTGGTCCCATAGGAAAAGTTGTTCATATTGAGGGTCTGAGTTGCTCCTACAAGGATTGGACAGAGTTTTTGTTACATATATTGTATGTGTTCAACGGCATCTTAAACCATTTTGTATTCCATAAAGGTATTCCCATCGTGTTTTTATCTAGAGAAGAAAACTGGCGTAATATAAATAATTTGACGAATTACTTTATATACTCTTAAAACTTGTATAACTCATTGTTAGTATTGTTACCTATGCTATGCCAGTTCTAGTGGCAAAACACTAACATATAACAAAATGTCATTGTTGAAGGTAACTCAGATATGTGACATTATAATCCACTTACGCGAGTTGGTGGGTAGTCCATAAAATAATACGATAGTCGTCTGATAGTGACGTCCTATTTCTACGTCAACCCAAATTATCATTATACAGTAATGTTTATTATTGCTTGACACTGAATCGCGGATATGCAGTAACGTCCGTTTTGCGTACCGCTTTTGGAGTAACCCCCCAGATCGCATGTATGCTGGCTCACTCAAGTCATAAACCAAGTCATCTTTATGATTTCACTAATATAAAGTAAGGTTATTAAATAGTATCTCTGCGCTAAACGAAAGTTTCACTGAATGCAATATTAATGTACTTATTTGAGTAATAGGAACTTTTAAAATACAGTTACGGTTTAAGAGTGAAGTAACAAAGAAAAAGTTAATATTAACTACTCCAATTAAATGGCAGAGCTGGAGTCTGGACTTAAGTTAGTTGAACCTATTAAATAAAAATGATTGCCGTAGAGTAGCAGGCGTGGTCGGGAAATGAGATGATGTGAAATGGACGTAACGTCAGTTTGCGTTGCAGTAGGTTAGCTAAATCGATTTATACTTGGTGTGTCCGTCGTCTAGTACCCGTCGGTTTGAAATTAGCACATCCGGACAGGGAGAGCTTGGACAGAGATGATATAATAAAACGTATCCATTTTCAAACATTGATTTTCTTAGTCGGATATTAGGAGTAGCATCTAAAACGATAAGTTACACTAACCTGCTAGTTTGGTGCACCTTTATTCAGCAGCCGTGGTCTGGTTACGGTCTGTTAGCGTCGTTGTTTGTTAAATTCTGACATTCATTCAATCAATGGGAATGGGTGCGGGCGTCGCTCGCACAACAATCGCGCTGGCCAATTCCCCTCATTGTGTCCACTCGTAGCAATTACGTATGCGTACTCACTTCCTATACATGACCCACGAGCTCGGCCGCATCTGGACATAAGTTATTCTTTTTATCTCACTCGTTATCAGGATGCGTCTCGTTAGTTAAAAGTTTAATTGATAACTCTAGGTTCATGAGAGAGTGTTCTTTGGTTATTATTTTCAAGCACTATCAGTTTTTTTTTAAAACAAATATCCCTGTCTAATATTACCTCGAGTATTGAGATATTTATTCTGTGGTTTCGTGTGTATATTGGTTTTGCAAATATGTAATCTCGGGTGCTCACATAATTTGGTCATGGGCTCTGTTTTCTAGAGCAAGCCAGTAAGCCCTTAATACAATTTGCCCTGTCTCCCCCACCCCATTTATCCTAATAAAAGTACGTTTGTTGTATGTTGTCGGTCGACCTTGATTACTTTGGGGTTTGAAATTGCTTGCTATTGTGCGAATAAGAACTGAGTCATTCAGGAATTTAGAATAGGATTTCGGTTTGTGTAATTGATTGATGTATTTAATTTATGAAGTCAAGTCTATCTTACTTATTTTTTATGAAGTCAATTTAATTTCAGATATGTTAACCCTACTTGAAATAATACGACATGGATTTATTGGTGCCTTTTCTGATTGTTTACTTTGGATTTGTAAAGTATCTTATCCTGATTAATCTTTTAAATATTAATTTTATTTGTAATTCACGTCAACTGAACTAAAAGGCTCATAGAGTCACAAAACCAATTCAATCGTAATTCATAATCTTATGAACTTTGGTATTTTATTACAGTAAATTGTGGCAAATTGTTTATGAACTAGAAACAAACAGCGATATATCACGTCTAGGTATCGCCCGCGGTCTTCGAGATGTGTTCGCACGTCTTGTACACTATTCAGACGGGCTCCGCCATTCCTCTGGTTTATGGTTAGAATTACAGTTTGTATTTTTTTATCGGTTGTTACAACATTTCTCATAGTTAAGATTTAGCGCTGATACGTGCAATGTTACATTGGGATCGGGGCAAGCTTTCTGAAATCCTTTCTTATTACGATAAGCGCTTGCGACTATTAGATTGCTACTTTATCTTTTCTTTTATATCTATTTTAATTGTAATAAAAAAACATTCAAATGCGAGGCACTAACCAAAATATAGACATTATAATTGGTTTTAAAATTGTCGGATGTTCACAAGAAATCCCGATCTTATCTGATGTTACTTAAAAGTAAAGCACCCGAGATTGAGAGTTTCGATTGGAAGTTTTGACGGTGTTGCTAGTCGATGGTCGTAATATCGGGACAATGATCTGGATCTGTGAGTCGTGAGTGATGTGCACACATCTCGGCTATAATTAGACCTAACGCATTGTAAACATTGGCGGCGTCGGCCGGCGGGAGCCCTGCGATCTCCAAACTGTTCATTTGTGGGCTTTCACTATGATTGTGATTTGATTGCGGTCATTTGCTCGTCCTCCTAAACGGCGAGCGGCATTTACACGCTCAACTAACGTGAGAGATCACGATTCATTCGCTATGTAATAAACTGACTGACAGCACTTGATGTTGTAAGTTCTTCGGTGTTTGTCGAATAGTTTTTGTAGTGGGTCAGATTTGTTGTGTTAAGAAGATTAATATTGATCGATTCTATCTGTACTGTGTATAAGTTATCACGAAACAGCCCATTTATATTGAATGTTTATTGTAATAGTGAAGAGAAACGGTCTCTTCCTTTTTATCATAAATATCACATCCATATTGAATGTTTTGTTTATAATGCATAGGGATATTGACATTTAGATAATATTAATGTGAGTATATATATCTATTAACTCAATGGGTATTGGTCTCACCACACCACATAAGAACTCTGCCTCTTCTTCCGACCTCTCTAGATAACACCTTACTGAGGGAATCACTACAATTTGGAAACCTAGAAAATAATAGGATAATCAAAAACAGCTAGTCAAAATTCTTATAAAGCTAACGAGTAACTATGAATAATTCGTGTTCGTATGAAATTACAGAAACCTACCAAAAATGTCTCTATCAATCTACAGGCATATCCCAGAATGCCGGAGAATTATCCGTTAGTCACACGCATTCCGTACAATGTTCTCAGCTATTGGCGTTTGTGTCGATTAATGACTCGATAGATCACCGTCCATGCACGTACTGCGTCCAGTGAAAGATCATCAATATTCCGGCACATCACGAACGAACGACGTTGGTTCGGCCATATTAGTATTTCGTGAACTACGGCCTTTCTTCACCTTCCTTGAACTATCGCAAATAAGCCTCTAAGCTGTTTTGGTACATCCATTTTCGGTAATGTAAAGTGCCAATGTTGGAAATAGTTTAAAAACTAAAGGAGAGAGGGAAGGTTCTTATTGTATTTGTTGTGATGTGAAGAAAATAAAACATGGAATCGGAGCAAATAAACTCATTTCTCACATACGTTTTCTTACGTTTCCAGATTTTAAAATTTCATTAATTGATATGTCATTGCTTCTGTTATCAGTATTTGCCCTTTTCTGAACAGCATAAAAACTAAAAACTACATAAAAGCAAAATATATACAAACTATAATATCCTTGTTGCAAAGACATCTTCAGAGCAAATGAGGTCCTTTTTGTGTTAATCCGGCGGCGCCTCAAGGGATATGATGTTTCAAATCCAATATGGAGTCTGCAAGATAGCGGAAAATATTCTCCTTTCAAAATAAAATGTTTTTTAGAAGCAAAAGAGGTTATTATTTATGCTAACTCCACTCATCTTATTTTCTCGTAGAAACAACGAAGTAATTTGCATATCGATTAAGAGAGACTCAAATTATTTGGTAGGGGTGACTGCAAATAAGTTTAAACAGGTGCTTCCGCTTCATGGTTTATTTCCTCTCATAATTATAACGTTTGTTATTATTTTGACGTGCGAGTAGGTGGTTATAATTTACTAAAGATCGCTGTAAATGTAATGTTATCCATCAATTTGTTATTACTTAAATGGTAAGTTAGGTAGCAGAAATCGTGTTAGTCAATTTTAGATTTATAACCTTACCACTTAAATTTTATTTCATTTTATAGAACGCGACAGAGCTATGTCTAAAATCTTCTATTCCTAACTAATAACCTATTTGTAAATTAATTCATCTAACTTAGATTAAAATACTAAACCGCTCCTTCCCCCGTCGGCCAGTTGCGTGCTGCGGTTGCATGCACTTCATTCCACATTGTTCGGTTTCGCAATGGCCGTGCTTGAGAGCCGTGCTTGAGAGCTTACATCCACGATTGAAATTCACTTCGTACCAGACGGCTTAAAGTTCAACCCTCCACGCGAAGCAGGGTTGTACTGAAAACTTATCGTCCCAAATGCCAACTTGGACCTGACTCGAATAGTATTAACAAGTTGTAGAGGCACTTATCCTCGTTCCTAGGTAACTAAACTACTGAAATATGGATACGCCAGAGATAATTCATGCAGTTTGCGACGGTTTATTTTTATCTGTTTACGTTCCACTGTCAATGTTTTATTAGAAAACTGCTCCAGTGCGGGCAACGATAATCGTCTCGCTCCAATATCATAATAAGCTGAAATGACAGTAATACTCTTTCTAAAATATGAAATTCATTTTATGTTAGAACGAGAAGCACACTAGAAGACATCGACCTGTCCAAGTTCGAGCACTTAAGAATGTAAGTTTTAAGTTGAATGAAGAATGTAAAAGTCAATTAAGATATTTCCCTTACATGAGCTTACCGTTTGGGTGTTTGGTTTACTAAGGTCTTCTCTGTAGGTGTGGTTAAGTATCAAGTATCGTCAAGTAGGACGCGCTGCCGCGAGGTGTAAGGTCGCGGAGGGCGAGTTCATCGTCTGAACCGAATGCTGCTTGAATAGAACCTCTCTAATTATAGCTGCTTGCTACGTGTTTCGTGGCTCATCGATGCATTGCAAAGTCGTAATAATTCACCGGCCGCGCCCCCAAAATTATACACTTCGACTAGTTTTGACGTTTTCGCGCTGACGGTAGTTTTAGCTCAATTATTTTGCAAAAGTAGGTCTGTTTAAATATATATTTTAAAGAAATTTAAATTGGCGCATACTGTTAAAATGACAGTTTATAATAATAATTGTTCATTTTCATATTTGTTATCAAATTAAATATACAACCACCCAAATGACTTTGTTTTTGTATTCATGATAAATAAAACAATGATTCGTTTGATTAATTGAATGAAAACCGAATTTAAATTGGTCTCTGCGGAGCGTTATACAAAAAGATTCGTATCCACGCCACGGTATACATTATTGTGAGCGTTTGCTAGGAGCTACCTACTTCTATCTTGCTTAATTTATTACCAACGGAATACGCATTAAGGGAAAATGTTTTTATCAAGATTTACTGTACCTCAGGGATGAAGGTGCAATTATCAGTCTCCAAGATGCCCCAGGGAAATACGGCGAGGGCTATAATGTGGTTGTGGCCCTTGGACTATGCCCTGTGTAATCAGTAGCATGGACAGATGAAATAAAATATGTATTGTTTGACCGCTTGGATAATTTGTGTTGAATGATTGAATAGCGTAGCAGAGAAGACGACCCTGTCTGGGCTGGTCTTAATGTTGAAAGTTTTATTTAAGTTTTTATACCATGACAGGTGCAAACTATAATGTGTAATTGTGAGTTACCGCTGGAACTGGAAGTGATGCACATTGCGTTTTAATCTAGAAGTGAATATGCCGTTAGGTTATATGTACTTGGATACCTAGTTTTAGGTTATAATCCACAATGATCCATGATCCCTAACTTTTTAATTAGCGAATGATTTGTTTATCAAATATTTTTACTTTAGATTTTAAGTAATTTACATTTTCATGATTTTAGTTTCCTTTATTTATGTTTTTAAATGATGTGAGTAGGTAAATAAAATTTAAGTATATGGCCTTAATAAAAAATGCATGAGTGTCGTGGAACAAGTCGTGACGGAAAATCTTACGCTTTTTTTCGCCTAGCCCCCATCCGCCAAGTCCGTACCGTCCGAAAAGAAACTTCGTCTCAAAACCTTAATAATTTAGAACGAGCTACCAACAGTGAATTTTAATATACCTACTCGTAACGCGCAGTTTAAAGAGTTTAATTATAATTAAAGTTTTTATTATACATTACGTAACATAATTGCGAATATTTTTATTGAAGTCCATATCGTGAGAAAGCTGGCCGGCACCAGCACCCTCGGTAGTTAAACATTGCTGGCATAACTAGTGTTAAAAATAATAATCTCCATCCTGCCCCTAGAATCCCTACAAAGTCCTCAGGTTAATTACCCTTGGGCAATAAGTATTAAATTCTACATTGCTAAATGACATGCTTTCCGTTCCGAGGGGCGGCGGCTTAACAAAATGTATTTCACTCGTTTACACGGAAATTGTATTGTTTGTTTTAATTGTTTTGTATTTCATAACCGAATTTTCGTTTTGAACGTTTCAAAGTACGAATTGAACTAGAAATATTTTAAATTACCGTAATTAACCTGATTCAGAGGATTGGCATTATCATAGTTACACATTTCTAGCATACATGTTCACACAATGTCAAAGACAAACGAAATTGTTTTCAATTTTTTAAACTTTGAAACTGAGCATCTTGTTAGCTTTACATGAATTAATAAGCGTGTAGAAGCTCGAAACTTTGTAGTTATTAAAAGGGTCCACTTTGTACAACTTTGTACGTGTAAATTTCATAGAATTCATATTTATTCAAAACTTTGCTAACCCTCTCTGTATCAGAAGATACTTTTTCTCTTTAATGGGTTAGGTAGCTCGTATTTACGCTAATTGCCAGGTAGTTGGCATAAGACTCTAATAACTGAAATATGCTATCACCATCAAAAGCTGACTATTTCCGCCCGTGAATCACACTATAATTGCCTACGGATGGCCAATTCATCACCTCGAATTTTTATAGAGCACGTTTCCCTATTAACTCGCAGTTGTTTAATTTCACCCGCCATGTCTACATGATTAATCGCTTGGGAAACATGCTGCCTAACCCTGTTATTTAGGTATTTGGGATTTGTACTCGCTAAATTGATGCAATTATAATTTCGTTAAGCTAAATGCTATAGTTTTGCATGACTTCAACGTTTGTCTAACTGTACATGATGCTCATTTCGTGCATTGACTATTTAGAGATTTCATTACTTGCGAGAGATGTTCTTCGACACGGCTTGCGGTCGTCATGGTCCATCATCAAGCGCAAATTTGTTTTCGACAGATGCAAACAACTTAACGACTCGAACATCAAAACGTTTCGATTTATCATCGCTGCGGTCAGGTTTTGTAGTTTGAAATTAAATGATTAGGAATGTAAACTCGCACATAAATTATTCGATGCGTAGAGTCGGAACGGCAGGGGTCGCGACACCCACTGTTTGGAGAAATATCGGCGGTAATATAATCTTGTTTAACGCTTTTATCTTATTGTATTTCTTGTTTTGGGACTCCCAAACTCAGTGTAAATTGTTGGTAGTAACAATGGTAGAGGTAAAAGCCTCTAACAGGCTCCCTACACTGAGTGGCCATCCTTACTTTCCCACCAGTGCAACGTCGTAAAGTGGACTAACCTTTTTAGGGTTCCGTAGTACACAAGGAACCCTTATAGTTTAGCCATGACTCTCTATCCGTCCGCGGTTTTTCTCAGTGATTATAAGTAGGTACTTAAAAGCTGCAATTTGGCAATTTGGGTTATTAAATTTTTTTTTGTGTAGCCCATGCATTTAAATTGCGGGTAATTTTTTTTTCTCGACTAACCCATCTTGTGGGGTATCGTTGAATAGGTCTTTCAAAAATATTGTGAGCTTGTGAATACCATTTTTCGATTTGCAATTTTGTTAGAGTCAAGTGCCCCCACCCCTCTTAATCTGCTAAACTGTTGTACATTATGGACATTTGAAAAAATTTACGGCAGTATAATGTTAAAAGGAAAACTAAGTAGGGTTTATAAACTAAAGAGTTTTAGGAGACCAACTTATAAAATGAACTCAAAAAGTAAAATTTCATACAAATTCAATAGAAAATTAGTTTTTTTAGACCTTTATAGTCCCGTGAACTTAAAGTCGGCATTCGCAATTACGGAACTCTACACTGCGCGTGACCCGACATTCACTTGGCCGGTTATTCGTGTTCGGTTTGAGTGGTTGGTTAGTAGGTAATTGATACATTTTGAAGTCCGCCATTTTTGTTCAACTTATTTGTGTTGCATTGTACCTAATTGTTTTACGCAAAGTAATTAAAAAGAAGAAAGTTTTATTTGCATAATCTTCAGACAGGTAATTCTTTAAGTCAGAATAACAAAATTGGAATAAAAGGGTGTATTGATCTCCGCCATCAATCTTGTAAAGGACAGAAAGGCGATACCCATAACGGGTTGAGGAGCATTAACGATTTTGGAATGGCATCGTCCGCAAATGTATGTCCGCAGCTCCCTGCCCTGGCATTTATATCTTCCTTATCCATTGAGAACATTGCCGTCAATGGCCGAAGCTACATAGTTTTGTTACCTGAATAACTATGTTTGGAAATTTGACTAGTTTTATTTTTGGGTTCCTGTCACATGGCATTCACGCAATCTATTTGTTCAATTCTTAATCACCTTTTGTAGATAGGTAGCTCTTTCCTTTTCTCTTATATTTTTACTTATTTTGTAACTACGCCAATTAATATATAACTACAAATTCGACATACCTTACGCTCACCCATTACCAACATGTGACAAATTGCCCTTCAATTTGTTTTAAATAACTTCCAACAAGCATCTCTTTTGTATTGTATTCTGAACTTTATTTAAGTGAGTATGTGTTGTGATGACTTCTTCCTCTAACATCCAAATGAACCATTCTTTAACTTAACATTATAAAAATCATTTTGTTTTTTAGCTCGGCTAGTGACGCTACTCGGCGTCGACGACGGTAACATTTTGATATCTTAATAACCGCTTCGAAGATAGTGCGACAGTTTATAAGCTTGAGCCGACCGGCCCCATACGAACATTACTTCGAGCCCTTTAACCTCGCACGTTCTAGTCCCGCTTTATTACGTCTTGATATCTTCGAGATGGCGATAATATAATTTTAATGCTTTCTATCTCAACACTTTCATGTTTAGTAGCATTCTTCAACTTAATCCAGTAAAGGAGATGTAAACTTGTGTTTAGGTTTAAAATGCTGTCCCCATTCGTTTACTCAGTGTTTACTTCATTGTAAAGTCTTTAGACTTCAGCTGCACTCGGCATTAGAATAGCGAAATGCTGCGAGCGCACACCTAATGAAATTACCCGCAACAATGCGATCGTGACTGACGCTCCGCTCTCTGCAACCCCCGCCGGCCCACTTGCGCGGTATCTTTACCACAATACCAGCCTCTGGCGAAATTGCTCTTCATTTGCGTGCACGCCGCTTCCGAGCCCACTGCAGCGTTCTCACGCCCTTCGTCGGCAGGCCAATACCGGTACCGGCAGCACGCAATACCACGTACATACCGCTTTGATCGATTGATCGTTATCGAGCCCTCTAATAAAGCATCGATATCGACACATTCGAATATCATGCATGACATATCATTTCGAAATCAGTTTGCGGTATGTAATTGAAGATACTTATTAAAATTACAATCAGTGTTGTGTTGTCTCAGTTTTGCTATGTCATCGCTGTCAGCTCTCACGAGTTGAGAGCTCGTGTACAAGTGGCACCGGTTAGTTTTTCTTTAGGGTCGAAAGGCTGAGAGGAATAGTTAGTTACACAAAAATACGAGACCGCGCATAGAAACGTGTTTAATAGCCGAAGCCTGCGATGCACCGCGGCCTGGCTCATCCTGGTTGCAAGCAGGACGGAGATATCCCACGCACGCGGGGAGGAGCGAGTTGACGACGCAGCTTTTGATATCATAATTAAGCCCGGAACGACCGGCGGGAGGATAAAAAATGTTTATCTTATGAGTATAAATGAAGATGATTTTTAATAACTCAACACATTTGGTTATTTAATCAAGTTCTACGGGCTTAAATATCTTTATAAAACGATTAGAATGTTACATTCGGTTTTGGATAGACCAGAGGTTCCCAAACTTATTTTGTCAAACGCCCACTTTAAAAAATCAGTTATTTTGTAGCGCCCCCCATTTTTTTCACCATAAAAACCTGAATCACATATTTGTCTTGCCTGTAGTTTAATTCAACCTATATTCTAAACTAGACTTTTTTACAAGAGAGAGCAATAATAATACATACACCAGTACATTAGAGTATCTTTTATAAAAAAATAACAATAATCAACATTGTTAATTTTAAATAAAAAAATAGCAATAATAATACAATTTTACAATAATAAAGAGTATCGGAAGTGGGGACCTCACCTGCGAAACTTTAAAACACGAAATTTTTTTAGTGTTTTATTCCTTTAACGATATAAATAGCGTTGTGAACGCATTAAAATAGTAAATATTAATTACATTTTTAGTTCATATTTGTACAATAAAAAAGGATATAAATATGAACTAATAAATGGATGTTGTGTAGTAAGAGGATTTTAGTGAAAATATGAAATAGCTGAAGTTATAAATCACTCATTGCTTAAATCACATCAGCGCCCCCCAACTTTATTCTGGGCCCGTTACCGCCCCCCTTAAAGCCTCCAGCGCCCACAAGGGGGCGTTATCGCCCACTTTGGGAAAGACTGGGATAGACGCTTCATGCTATCAATTACATGGGAAAGTATTCATCGAAACTTGAATTGAAGAATTACAAAGTTTCTAAAGAGATTCTACGTGGGAGACGGTTAGTAATTAAGCGGTCTTTTATAATGTCTTTATAGCACTTGAATAAGACAAAAGACTAAATTGTCGCAGCAATGTCGTCCCAATAACGTTTAGGAGGAATGAGTAGGCTGTGTCGGTCTATTTATATTTTGTTTCGGCGACGAGACTTGCTGGTACTGATTTATTTGGGAAAGTACTTTGTCTTCTATCCCTTTTGTAACGTTGTTAAATGGACTTGGATATAAAAATGAGGTTATTCGGGATTGGGGAATGGGGAGGAATAATTTTGTGCTAGTTTTGTTATTTATGATTTGTCTACTATGTAGCCACATAAATATTGTTTTACATTTATGTTCTTGATTTGTTACTTCGATTTACAAGGTAGGTTTAAGCATTTGTTTGTGTTTTGTTGGGTTAGTCATTGCATGTAATAGCAAAAGATCGTTGAAGACAGAGACGAGTGGAAGAGGAAGGGGGAACAGCAGCAGTGGGACATAGCTTAAAATAAATGATTTTGAATTACATATTTACAGATTTAATTAATTAATAATTTTAAATTAGTATTATGTGTGTGTCTAGCGTACCTAAATGGATTATTATTATAAAATATATTTTTTAAAAACTGACAGTCTAGAAAAAAAGTCGGAGTTGGTTTAGTTTTCAATAGCAGGCAATGTTTGGATAATCGTGCAGTCATTATCTATCTCCCTTGCTGTAGATGCTTGTAAATTGTAAAGATCATCCATAAGCTATTGCGACTTCATTCTTCATGTATGCAGTATGAGTTAGATAGACATAGGTACTTCCATATGTAAATACATATAAAAGAAGAAACTGGCTGACTTAGATAGATAGTGACTGATCGACCAACGCACAGCCTAAACCGCTGAGTCTGGAGACATCAAATTTGGCACATAGGTTCCTTATGAAATGGGGTGCACTAAGGAAAGATTTTTGAAAATTCACACCCTAAAGGGGTGAAACAGGGGTCCCAAGTTTGTATGAGGAAACAAGATTTGTTTGACCATTTTATTCGAAACTTCGCAAGAGTACTCCTAGCGATAAATGAGTAAGTATGTGTGTAATGGATTTTTCAAAATTCAACCTCTGGAGGGATGAAATAGGGTGACCTACTCAAGCCATGCAGAAGCGTTCCGTCGCTCTCTCTTGTTCTAGCAAATTATGGGAATGGGAACGGCGAAAGAAGAAACCGAGTGATTGGTGACTGACTAACATATCACCGCACAGCCCGAACCGCTACACGCTGGGTCTAGAGACCTCAAATTTGGCAGAAAGGTTCCTTATGAGGTCTAAGGGTGCACTAAGAAAGGATTTTTCAGAATTTACCCCCTAAAGGGGTGAAACGGGGTTCCAAAGTTTGCATGGAGAAACAAGATTACTTTGACCATTTTATTCCAAACTTCGCAGAAGTACTCCTGGCGGTAAATGAGTGTACGTGTTTCAAAATTTTACCCCCAGAGGGATACAATGGGGTGACCTAGGCCATGCTGAAGCGATCCGACGCTCTCTCTCTTGCTCTAGCAAATGACGGGAAAGGGAAAGGGAACGGTAACGAGAACAGGCAGAAAAAATTTCGTCAGGCCTTTAAATACCTACACTATAATGAAGATTGTTATATTTTATAAGTATTCAAACGTTTCAATATAATAATTCAAATCTCATTAGAACCATTTTCGACTTCTACGCGGACTAAGTCGCGGGTTAAAGCTGGTACTTGATAAGAACAAAGCAACATATCAATGAGATCATAGGTACTCTAATCAGAACAATCCTTGATGTTTTTTTTGGATTTGGTAAATAGCTTTATTTATTATTATTATTTTTTTATTTTTTTTAGCATTTCTTTTATCATCCATCATCACGCTAAGCGTGGCCTTCGGGTCCTACGGCCCTGGGCTCTGTCTACCCCGCCTGGGATAAAGACGTGAAAATGTATCTGTATTTTAGTATTTCTCGCATGGTTAAAAAGACTAAGTCCTCGAAATGTTATCACTAAGTATGACATTTTCATACAATCTGCTTAATGATGACAAACAATAATAAACTATTTATTTTTTAAAGTCCTAAAAATGTCTACAAAAACACCATCATTTGAAACTACTTTTACTTGCTAAGACTCAAAAAGCCAAAAGGTCACTGTGCATATTCCATAAATAACTTCGCACAGAAGCAGCGGATGCACGTGTGCGACAGCTCTCCCTCTTTTTGTTGCGCCTGCGCCTGTACCATTAATGTACTTACGCGACGAACTACGCTCCCGCGCTTATGCGTCATCGTCATCTCAATGAAAAAAAAAAGATTAGCTCTTGTTTTGAGAAAGCGATCGCTATCTTGTGTTTATGAATTCATTCTTTTGAGGTACATAAGCTTTTTGTATTTAATGTATTTGAAATGTTTGACGAATGCAATAATATAAAACTTGCAGCGTACCACATAAAATCTATATATTTAATTTACAATATGTAACAAAAACCCTGTCCGATCCTTATAGGAGCAACTCAGACCTTCAGTATGAACAACTTTTCCTATAGGATCAATGCTTGAAACTCGAAAAATTAAAATTTTCATTCAAATTGCCGGGCCGGCCGAACACTTTTGTATGAAAATGGCGCTTTATTTTCGAGTTTCAAGCATTGGTCCCATAGGAAAAATTGTTCATATTGACGGCCTGAGTTGCTCCTACAAGGATCAAACAGGGTTTTTGTTACATTATAGATTTTATGTGGTACAGTAAGTACCGAAAAGATCTGTCATCTGTGTGAATTTGCTAAAAGAAATGGAACAGGCAGGTAATTTGTAATGACAAAGAGTAAAAATAAAACCTACGTAATCAAAACCTATCTAAATACATATTATCTCGATTATGACGTTGATTTCATTAATATTTATGTCGAACAAAAAATATTAGTTATAAAAATAAAAAAAATATCCGTTTTGTTCGCGCTAAGCGAGCTTTAGCGATCGCTATCAAAATTCATAAACGCCTCAAAACGTAAGATCGGTATAACGGATATCTCTCGTTTGGTAAAGGCTCTCTTTTAGAGCTTTGTCGAAATATTTACGCCCCATATTGAACGTGAAATTCCAAACAATGAGCTGCCGGGCGGCGCATATGTTAGCGCGCCACACGTGCGCCTTTTTAGATTACTGGACAATGAATAAACAGAATGGGCACGGGCCATTTTTTTTGCTTTTTAGCCTGGTTCCCTAATTTGTTAACCAAAGATTGCCTCACCGCTTTTTTGTGAGGGATTAGTGTAAAGGTGACTTTTGTGCTTGCTGTGTGTAAATAAAATATTTATCACTTCGATGATTTTTTTTGTTATACGCATGCAATTAGTATGTAACATTTAGATTTCTTTGTTATATCATTATGAAAAAGCACAGTCCAATAATGTTATTGATTTCCTCATTGGATACTTTTATTTATGAGAAGCTGACAATTTGTCATATTTCTAATTTTTCAAACTAAAAACCGAACCCCAAACTACACAACCGATTTTGTAAAAGTTTATGGGTCCATCTGACAAGTATGGCCTTTTAAACAAAAAAATAAAAAAGAATTTTCCAAATCGGTCCAGGTATTTTCGAATAATCGGTGAACATACATAAAAGAAGATTTTGAAGAATTGATAACCTCCTCCTTTTTCGAAGTGGGTCAAAATAACAATTTTTATTTGTTTGTATGAAGTTATATTTCAGTGAAAATATGTAACTTACACAATTTTAGGGACAAACGCAAGTGGATTTTACTTTCTCTTGTGCTGCGCGAGCAAATTACTCAATATTATAAAAATGGCTTACTTCAATTTAGTTCGCAATATACGGCCAGCAAGAGTGCCATGCAAGCTCACATTTAATTACTTGGCTTAATTTATATAAAAATTTCAGTTCCGTTTTATATTATTTTCGCCAGGCACATTAAGCTATTCCTAAAGTTCAGATTCCAGTTTATTCCACGAGAGTTCTTTAATATAAAACGCTACATTTTCGTGAGAATTCGCAAAATGAAGCTCTTGAACAAGTTTGAGAGTTTCACTATTGCCTCGTGATTGTCAACTCAAATAATACTATTACATATTTATCGAGTTACGAGCTTTCATTTATTTTTTTGGTGTAGACGGACGATCGACGGTGTTAGTGGGCGAGAGGCGGAATTGGAACTTGAATAAATTGAATTGTGTGACTATGATTGCCTCTAGATGAGAACTAGCATAGGACACTATTCCAATTGAGATCCAATGTTGGTTTATGTCATTGTATGTCATCTTAAACAAGATTACGTTGGAGAACGTAGATTTGCTGCGTAGGCTATGAATTATGTATTGCATTATGAAGATAGAGAAATATTATTTAACGGGAAGGGGTGGCTAGTGTCTGGCGTCAAAGGAGGCAGTGTAGGCTAAGACAGCGTCTCCCAACCTGACGTCTAAATGTTTGAATCATACGTACGTGATGGCAAAAATATATGTATGTACCTACTCATGTACACTTCTATTATATTTTTATAAGAGTAATATGTATATATAAATTATAACAACTGATATTGACGTAGTCATCGTTTCTAGTAACCGCGGCTCTTCAATGATCTAATCATTCAGGTGGACACATACCGTCTTATTATACGATTGGTAGATTTCGATTTATTTTAAGTGAATAAAGGTTTAAGCTAAATATATATAGTAATAATAAAGTTACACCACGTTTTGTAATAAGGCGGAGAAACTGTAATAAAGCGGATAAAATAATTTAACCTCTTTCACTTAACTCTTGCAAATTTAAAGAATTCGCGGCAAGGAAAGTTTGAGAAAGGGTGGCAAGGGCGACATTGCACGGGTCAGACATCGATCGGGGCGCGCCGTCTCCGCCACACACACTGGAGACTGGAGAACAATAGTTAGAATTCGACACCGGGTTCGCGTACGTAGACTATATTTATGTGACACCGGCTCCCGGCGTGATGCACATCCCCAGACGTACCAACTCCATCGCATCGATTTTCATAACTTTTGTTACTCTTTCCTTCAGTTTGTATTCTGCGAATTGTGCAGTTCTGACTTCGGAATCACTGTTTTATTTCCGTACATTCCAGAATATTGGCATCTTTAGTTGATATACAGGCTGACTTTTTACCCACCAGCCAAATTTTTGGAGCAAGTCCTGTCAATGAAACTGAACTATTTTTAATAAAAAACAACTAACGAAGAAAATGACCTCATATAAATCAGCGCTTGGCCAAACGGCTTTTGTATGGGAGAACGACATATTTTTATCGATTTTAATAACTTTTCTTATAGAAAGTAGATCAGTTTCGTGGACTGAACTTGTTCCAAAAATTTGGCTGTTGGGTAAAAAATTACACTGTATTTATCTAATACTTTTCAGTGCATTGTAATGCAAAGTTTGTGGCATGACATCAACGAGTCTCCAACCAAGAATTGTATGGTATCATATCGATAAAGACTCAAGACTCAGGTTTATTTCAAAAGGATCGTTATTACTAAAACACAATTTCTTGATTAAGTAATAACGGTATGTCATCATCATCAATGTATCTTTTACAAATTGTTTCATGGCAATGAAAAACCTTAGAATCAGAAAAAAGTAAAACATTTGCAGAAAATGCCGTTTGTATCCGCTCCGGTGGACACTGAGCGCGTCGCCGGAAGGAAGCGAGAAGCTCAATTACCGCGGCCGCCCGGCTGGGCAACGGTGTGGTCACATGGAAATATAAAGGTTTACACCAGTTTACAATGTCTATTAAAGTCATATTGCCCTACAACTGTTGGCAAAAGGCGCATTCGCAAAATTACGATCTGGATATTATACGACCTTGTGCGGTTAATGCTGTGTCTGTTTGCGTTATATTGTCTCTACTAACTAGAAATACAAGTTCTAACAAAAGTAACTCTTTGGAACCAAAAGTTTATGATACTTTTCGTAGCATCGAGTTGTTCTGTGCCTCTTGTGGATGCTGACACATCAGTGATAGAGTAATATAATCACGTGTAATAAAAATTTATATTACGAGCATAGATTCTCGTAGATGCGGCATGTGTGTTGAACTAACGTCATAATATGCTTCTCTTTTTTGATACAATTTTCATAAAAGATGCATATATACCGGAACATAAGATTTTTTTGCACTTGATTCCTATTGTTGTAGCATATGAATGATTGGTGTAGCTTCTAATTTACAGTTAACTGAGCATTATAGCATATCTACTACTTTGTATGTGATCTGTGGCATATGTAATTGCTCTATTACATTTTTCAATCAATGGTCATTATTTTTATATTAACCGCCTTTGGTTATTTTAGTTGGGTTAGATGAAAATAAATTTTTAAATAAAGGGTGGTATAATACTCTATAAAATGCATTAAATTTTAATTACTTACTGGTTTAATCATATTTTCATAAGGTATAAATCTTGTTTTATATAAAGCAGTGTATATTGTAAAAGCGTAGTTGTAATAAGATAGTATAAATATAAGTGCATGTAAGCGAGAAATAAAGAAATAAATAAAGATTCGGTATTCAGAAGAAGACATGACACATAGTAACGCATATGTATGAAAACTTGGTGAGATAGCGGTCATAATTTATGGGATAAGCCAGCAGAGATGATTCACTACTCTTTGAAGATATTGGGAGGAAAGCGTAAAAGCGTGTAGGTATCTTTATTGGTTTGTTATTCTGTGCACTGGCTAATCTCTTACATTATGTACTGTACCAGTATATAAAGTCCAATAACACGTTACCACATTCTTCGAGACACAAAGCAACGCCGTTTGCTCAGTACCTTCAGTGAGTACAAAGAGAACACTTTTTTCGTTGGATTGGATTTCTTTAGCATCTCATTTCACCCTGAATGAGATGCTAGTCCTATTTATAAGCATCCCACGACACTTTATTTTCTAAAACAGATAAGATTCCTTTTGATATGTTCTTTCGGAGCTTCGTTTTTGGACATTGGTGAATCAGATCGACTAACAAAATGAAAAGATCCTCTATAAACAGATCATTATTAACTTCTAACTATTTATAATCTCATTAAAATCCCCTAACTTAAAAAGTAAACCTTAGATTGAAAGATTCGGTACGTATATTTACCGATTTTTATTGGGTCTCCAATATTTTACTAAGTTGCATTCGTCATTTTCATGGGAGAACTTAATTTAATTAAGTTTTAAGCTTTAAGAGTCCCCTTACCCTGGACAAAATCAGACTTTCCCATACAAACGTAGTCTACGTTTTATTTCGAAACGACATGTCGGATATGTTCGAAATTACGTAATTTCAAAGAAATTGCAATTATCTAGGGTTATAATTGGTTTCCAGCAGTAAAATTATGAACTTAAAAGAGAATATAGTGTACTATATCATATTTGACCATCAGTATGGAAAACTTCTACACCCTTATAATTTCTTTCCAGTTCATAATTTCACTGTAGGAAACCAATTATAACCCTGGATAATTGAAATTTCTTTAAAATTACAATTTTACCGAAATTTGACATGTCGTTTCAAAATAAAACGTAGACTACGTTTGTATGGAAAAGTCTATGGTAAAGGGATTCTTAAGGGGTACCTGAATGTTCCAGGGTTCCAGGTGCCCCCATTTAGAAACCGAGACATCATTTAAAATTTTGTCTTGACCAGGCACTAGGTAACCCTTCAAACTATCTTATGAACTACTGTTTACAATTTAAAGTAAGAACGTGAAGCTTTAATACGCACAATTGCGAGAAACGGCCACTTTTGGCGTATGTGCGTAGAAAAGGTTCACGTTGTCACTTTAAACTGTAAACAGTAGTTCATAAATTGGTTTGAAGGGTTATCTAGTGCCTGGTGAAGACAAAATTTTAAAATATGACTCCGTTTTCAATCGAATGGTTTATTTCAGATGGGGGCAGCACTGGACCCCGGTAAATTCAAGTATCCCCTTAATGTAAACAAAGAAAATATTAAAAAAAAATATTATCACCAGTATCGTTATTAGTTTTGGTAACAAAATTTTCTGTAGTTTTATTAACTTAGTTATGTTTGGAAATATATGTATTAATTAGAAATATCATATAAAATAATTGGCCAAGTGCGTGTCGGACCACGCGCTGTGTAGGGTTCCGTAGTTACGAATGCCAACTTTATGTTAAAACTAATTTTCTATTGAATTTATATGAATTTTTCCTATGGCGAGTATATTTTATAAGTTGATCGCCTATAACTTTTTAATTTGTAAACCCTACTTAGCTCTGATAGTTTTCCTTTAAATTTCGTTATATTAACTATAGCTGTGATTTTTTTCCCGTGTCCATATATAACCGTTTAGCAGATAGAGGGGGAAAATTTTTGTCAGAGTCAAGTGTCCCCCACTTGACTCTAATAAAAATTTTCACTTTAAAACCAAATAATTCAGAAACTGATCCCTAAATCGAAAAACGGTGTTCACAAGCTAATAATATTTTTGAAAGACCTATTCAACGATACCCCACATGATTGGTTTGTCGACAAAATAAAATTGACTTTTGACTTTACTTGTATGGGAGCTACATTAATTTTTTTTTATTTTTCAATATTTTATTTTACCACTTTTTCCGCATAATTAATATACATACCTATACCAAATTACACCTTTCCAGTACTTATAGTCGCTGAGTAAAACCGTGGACGGACAGACAGACAGACAGACATGGCGAAATTATAAGGCAGGGAACCCTTTACTACGGAACCCTAATAACAAAGAATATAACAGTTATTCATTGTAATATGCGCTATTTGTCGTAAATTCAGATCGTAACCGTATCCTCCATCTATTATCCATCATAGCCGAAATTGGTAATTAACAGCCTCGAGTAATTTGCGTTACCATGTGGCGTGGAGTGGCAGTTCCGAAATCTGAATTGTAGTAATTGGCATACATCATATTTTGCACCAATTGACGCCAGTGCATCCAAATTAAAATTCAAATATATCTTTATTATCATAGGATATTTATAATATCTCTTAATAATCGTCACTTTGTTTTATTGCACAATTAATTATTGTTGACGTCAAAAAGTTACTTAGAGCTAAGTTTACTGCCGCCTCCAAAGCGCTAGTGCAGAAGAAGCGGTAACAAACTGCACTGCAGCATTTTCTCCAAGAACGTCAACTCACAATGAAATTAATATTTATAGTTGATATTTGGACAGAGTATACATTGTTTGTTGTCATAATTTAAATTAATTTTTTAATGTCGAAATTTTGAAATAATGTCAAATCAAGTTGTAAATTCAGTATGTACTTAATGTACCAGATTATGACCATTTCTGAGTGTACAAACCTTTAAGAGGGACCCGCGCCAAGCTCAAGCCAGACTTTGTTGTCTTTAAGATCTCACAGTACTTTCTTTACATAAGCTTTAAACTTTTTGTCAGGCATATCAAGGACCGATTATGGCAGTTTATTATAAAAAAGTATACCGTTCCCCATAAACGTTTTACTTACTGTATTGAGCCTATAATACGGGGCAACTAAGTCACTCTTATTACGTAAGTTTCTGACGGTAAAATCGCTTACTTTATTGTATGAGGAAATATTTTTCCTTACATACAGTATGTTTTCAAATATATACTGTGATGGTAAGGTTAGTATACCTATTTTCTTGAATAATTCTCTGAGTGAGTCTCTAGATCCTAAGCCGTAGATAGCTCGAATTGCCCTTTTTTGTAAAATGAAAATAGTCTGAATATCGGCTGCACTCCCCCATAGCAGTATGCCGTATGACATTAAACTATGAAAGTAACTAAAGTACACAAGTCTAGCAGTTGCTACATCTGTCAATTGTCTAATTCTCCTAACAGCATAAGCCGCAGAGCTAAGTTTATTTGAAAGTTTTGATATATGAGCGCCCCACTGAAGTTTCGAGTCGATCGTAATTCCTAAGAAGGTAGTACTTTCAACAAGATCAAGTTTTTCGCCATCTATCAGTATGTCGACGCAAGCTTGCCTCACATTGGGAAGAGAAAATCGAATGCATTGGGTCTTTTTCGCATTTAACATGAGGTTATTGGCAGTAAACCAATCAGAAATAGAAGACAAGGTGCTGTTCACCGCGCTAGCATCCGTGCTATGACGGCCAATTTTGAATATTAGCGAGGTGTCATCAGCAAACAGCACTATGCCTGCCTGTTTCTCAACCATGTAAGGCAAGTCATTTACATAAACTAAGAAAAGGAAAGGTCCTAGAATAGAACCTTGTGGTACGCCGATTTTAACATTAGATCCGTGCGATTTTATGCCGTTTAAATCAACAGTCTGAAGCCTATCTGTTAAATAAGATTCTATTAATTTAATTGAATTTTCATCAAAACCATATTGACGAAATTTAAGCAAAAGTGTCGGATGATCTACGCAATCAAATGCTTTAGAGAGATCGCAAAAGGATCCAATCCCATCATTTTTGCTCTCCCATGCGTCGTAAATATGAGTGATGAGTGCCACTCCCGCATCGGTGGTTGATTTTCCGCCAGTAAAACCGAACTGTTGGCTATGGAAAAGGTTGCAGGTCTTGAAGTGAAGTAGCATTTGATTGAGCATTATCTTTTCGAACACCTTACTCAAAACTGGCAAGATAGATATAGGTCTGTAGTTGCCAGGGTCTGTTTTTTCTCCTTTTTTGAATAAGGGGATTAGTTTACTACATTTCATTAGGTTAGGAAATATGCCTTCATCAATACATTCGTTAAATATAAAAGCTAAATCACCAGCTATGACATTTATAATATGGCTTACTACAGCAACCGACATGCCCCAATGATCTTCC
Source organism: Acrobasis suavella (assembly GCA_943193695.1). Classification (NCBI taxonomy): domain Eukaryota; kingdom Metazoa; phylum Arthropoda; class Insecta; order Lepidoptera; family Pyralidae; genus Acrobasis; species Acrobasis suavella. Next base: position 16,242,738 of record OW971929.1, read on the forward strand.
GATTTTTTTAAATTTAACTGTTTAAATGCTTCTACTATATCACTAGGGCCAACATGCTCAAATTTAAATTTAGAATCACAAGGCCTAACATTATTCTTAAGCAAGGCTTCAGCACGTTGGGGGTTAGAATCCACATTGGAAGTAAGTTCCAAAGGTATGTTAGTAAAAAAATTATCAAAAATATTAACAATTTCTTCAGGTTTAGTAACAATCTTACCGCTAGCTTTGATTTGACAGATATTTTCTTTTGCTTTATTTTTACCAGTTTCTTTATTAATAACATTCCAAGTTTCTTTTATCTTGTTAGGGGCATTATTTATTTTTTTACTAATACGATTGGCCTTGGCTTGTCTACAAACTTTTTTAAATATTTTAGAATAATTTTTAACATATTCTACAAAGGAAGGATTAAAATTAAATTGTTTTTGGGCATATAAGTCATAAAGCTTGTTCCTACTTATGTAGATGCCGGTAGTAGCCCACTCACTAAATTGTGATTTACTATGCACAGCAACTTTTTTTTGTTTCAATGTTTTAGAATATTCTGAAGAAACACAATTAAAAAGCTTATTGTAATGGTCGTCCGGATTTTTCCCTGTGTATACGACAGATAACAGTTTGTTATCTAAATTATTTTTAAGTTTTCTTATATTTTTTGAAGTAATTGGCCTACAGAAGGTCTTATCTTTGTTCAAGTGGCTGAATTTGCCTTTGGACTCCTTGACATAAGCTACGTATACACCCGAATGATCAGAAGGCAATTTATTAATAACAGATTTGTCAGAATATTGAATATTACTAAAAAAATTGTCTAGACATGTGGCAGATGTAGCAGTGATTCGGGTTGGCTCAAAGAATACGTTTACTAAATCATAACACTTAAAAAGATTTACGAATTGCGTACTTTTTGGATTATCTACTAAGATATCAACATTAAAATCTCCACAAACAATAATATTCTTTTTACTAGTTGAACAGGACTTAAGTACCTGGTCCATTGCTTTAAGGAAAGTTTTAAAATCACTATTAGGGGGACTGTATACACAAATAATTATATGATGATCTAGCTCGGCACAGGTCACCTCACAACAGCGCTCAACAGAAAGTCTGACAATATCCTTACGTTGTTTGCTGCGGAAAGAATCTTTAACAAAAATTATGGAACCCCCTCGTTGAGCAGACTTCCTATTAATCGATGCTTTCATCTATATATGCTCTAACCATAAAAATTTATTGTTTCCTTCCAATTTTAATCACCGATTAAACACGATCTCCAGACAACCCTATAAAATGAAGAGAGATCTGCAGTCGGATGAGAGATTTCGTTCTTTGCATTAGTTTTCATATGCAGTATCATCAAATTTTGATTGTGTTAGTTATACACAAACAAAACTACTGTCCGTCTATCTATACCATTCAACAATACAATGGAATAATCTTAATAGTACCTTTTTAATCAATTCTTCTATTCTACAAATATTGTTTTCGTATGATAGCTAAAATGCAAATATTGTTTGTTTTATATGAAGTCGGAGTGGAGTTAATATCAAGTAAACAGTCGAAGAATGAACATGACATTTATAAAAACACGTATCTAAAAAAATATTCTGTGACATTTTGTAGATAAAATGCTGATATATAATATTGTTTTTCACGTTATTTATGGCATATTTATGAGGACTATAAATGTTAAGATAGGGAAACTTGAAACTTGGCACGAAGACAGATTCCGTGCCAAGTCTCCACTTGCTACGGCGGACCTTTTATGAGATTTCTGCTAGCTAAACGGATAGATACATTAACGCATCAGTGAACTCAAAGAATATTTTACTTTAAAGGATATAAGTACGTACAATATGAACTCAACAAGAATAACGATCGCGCATATCAGATTGAATATTCCGGAAATCCATACTTTTTTAATGCTGTCCAGTTTTTAGTTAGATTGAATCAATATATCAAAAATTTTAGCATGTTGTAGGATAGAAAGTTCAAAAAAGAAAATTGGTGGCGTTGATAATGTAAGTGCGATAAGAGTACCTAATATCATAAATATGTCTTGTCTTGTCTTTTAGCGGTAATTGTATTACCAAAGAAAAGGCATTTGGTTTGAGACCAAGTCGGTAAAGTCTTTAAAGCAGTGTTTCTTTGAAAAAAGTAGTTTCCTCGTGTTGCATTACATTAGACGGTTCCCACAATGGCGAGATCGTGACCGCTCTTACGATCAGGAGCGACGATAGCTCACTATTCAGAGTTGAGACTTCTTATTCGTGAGGGATTTAATTGTGGATTGTGATTTTGATAATCTCAGTGAGATTAATTTTTGCTTTGAGTTTGTTGACATTTTTGTACACCATAAAAAGAAAGGTTTATTTATCCCTGGTGTTAAAATCCAAAACTACAAAATTGATAAATATGATGGAATCAGATTTACTCGGACCAGTACATATTCTTATCTATGACTAGGACATTGGATTTTTTTATTTGATGATTCCATTTTTTATTACCTATGGCTTAGTTAAATAACATAAAAATCAAACATCTCATTGAAATCCTTAGTTATCAATTTGAATTTTTTTCCATTTATTTGATTTTTGGCAACAAGCCATAGTATAAGTAAGGGGTTACCAATCAGGGGGTTACTACAAAAGCGGTACGCAAGTCGGACGTTACTACGTATCCACGTTTCAGCGTTAAGAAACATTTGAGAATTTTCATCACATACAATATTAAAGTGCAATTTGGTTGACATAGAAATAGGACGTCCCTACCGTACAAGTTACGTATTATTTTATGGAGTAACCCCTTAGGGTTTGGAAAGTAATTATTACTTAGAAAACTAAGTTTACTTTAGAACCAAAAATTCTTACTTTATGAGAATACTTAGCTCATTGCGTGAATATTGTCTTGTAGGTATTTGATTTCCACAGAATTTAAGGTTCGCTGGATTTTCCAAAACCACGAAAGACATTGCGTGCAGTTCGAAATATATTGCCAACTTTTTTTATATAACTTAAGTTACCAATGCCAAATAATGTTTACTTTCGATTTCTAGCAAATTGGATAATCCCTGAGGTATTTAATTAATTTATTATTGTTTGTTTTTGCTTACTTTTAGTACTTAGGTACATAAACTAACATTATCAATACATTGTTTGATGGGGATTTTTATTTGCAACCTTCAAAAGTGGTAAGAAGCTTTATGACTACGAGTATATCTATCTCTATAATACTAAATCGCGGGATGACTAGATCGCTTTATGACTAGAAAAACACTTGCGGCCTGGAGGACGTGAAATTCTTTATTTTTCTGCTACCTTCGAAGTATATGAGCAGTGAACTTACTGTCTGAATTTAATATCCAAAATCGTAGCTGCCATTACAGAATCATGCCTACCAAATCCGATGATAGTAGTTACCATGCTATGTAAACTGTCATGTCTGCCTGTTACAAAATTTATTGTACGTTTTTACTTGTTTGCGATATCGGGAGATCTCGTGTGTAGGTGAACTCCACTCGTAACATCGTTAAGCACGTTTGCTCTGCATATTAGAGCGATCCTATCGCCGTTGTTGTGAGGTGTTAGTATGCAGCAATACCTTTTGATGTAGCAATCTACATAAATGCGAGAACGTTCTAAATCATTTGAACATAATTTATAAACCACAGATCTCGCATTCAAAGTAGGAGTGCTGTAATTATTAACTTTTTTAATTAATATACTTAGGTTCATATTTTATTTAATGTTGTGTTATTCAGCATTTTGTCATAATAATATTAATAATAGTTCATATTAGTTCAAATGTTCGCTGAAAATTTATTTGCATTATTTGTATGTATGTAATGTATTGAAAAACTATTCAAAATATAACTGTTATGAAAGCATATTTTTTGTCAATTCTGCTTCATCGTCGCACAATATTCATAATGAGATTACACACGCGAGCGAGGGCAGCATACATTACCGGCATGTTAATAAAAGGGTGTCGCATACCTGAAATTATTTTATCTCATGGCGCGATACGTCAAGTGTAAAATATCAAATTTGGTTATCGCGCTCTTTGTCGCTCGGGTTTTCACGCGGAAACGCAGAATCTCGCCAGAAAATAAATGAAACTCGCCTCTCGCGCTTTTATACCACTGTGTAAATTATGAGTAGTTACTAAGAATTTGCGAATGTGCCGTGCATACGTAAATTAAATATGCGCTTAGTATTTCAATATGTAAATAGTAAAGGTAGATTTCAAAAATATAAAATACTTTGGTACACAATATACGAAAGGCAAAAAGTTTACATCTGATGTGTGGAACGTTTTACAACAAGATCAACATGATTTAAGAACGTTTATAAAACTAATACCCGACTACGGTAGCCATAAACGGCTAACAATGTTTATTTTTTTGTGAACTGTGCTAAACAAGACCTTTCACTTGACACTGCACTCGATAAAGAAACAAAAAAAAAAACTTTTTTGACTCTCACTTTTTTTGTATGTAATATTCGTTATTTACATTTTTTGCATACAACACCTGGACAATAACGAGGACACGATTGACATATCATTTGTGAAAATTGGTCTAGCGATTCGGATGCTACGGTGAAACAGACATAGATACCCACCTACATACATACATAGACTGCCCTTACTCTTGGATTTTCCGTTATCAAGTAAAAAAAATTCTCTGCTCTGTAAACTCATTCCAATGTCACGATTGTCCATGCCATCCCTCAGAATACTCGCACTCTGTTCCAAGTTACATCATAACTCTTGTTCGACGTGAAACTTCCCAACAACCATAATTTTATTATCACAATCCCGGAATAGCTGATGTTTGAAACTAGGCAACTGTAGCAATTGTTGAATACGTATGACGAGAAGATAACGTTCAGCGCTCAGAAGTTTCGAGGAAGGGCGGGTTCCTACATCAACTGGTAAACAACGAAGGGAAAACGTACCCACAAGTATACTTAGAGAACATAAATAAACGGACAAAGCCCTTTGGAAATGTGATTACCAACTCGTTAAACTTGAAGATAGTGCGGATAGTTTCATTGTTATATCCTATTTTTGTGAGGTAACTCCACTAACTAACGTAACTAGATTTTAGGCCTAACTAGGTCGATACTACGAGAACAGACTGAAAAGAGCTATTACGTAGGTCCTTATCCTTTTAGAAAATTGTAAACAGTTCACTTACGATTTCTTTTAAATTTTCTTAACTATTTTATGAACTAAAAGAAAACGTAAACAACATTACTGAAAAAATAAAACTGTCATTTTCTTCTAAGTGACGTAGGTATAATTTTCTTTAACACATCCAATTTTGTTAAGAACTTTTGAGGACACTTTACGGCTGTGGGCGTATATATTTATTAATTGTACGTAATTTTTATTTCTATTGTGTCTGATTGAAACCAAGAACTTATTACCTAATTAGTAAACTAGATGTAGGTACAATCTTTATTTTCATACCTTTTCCTAACTTCTTAAGGAATTTCCTACAGTCTAAAAAGATAACTCATCTAAGTCACGCTAACCATCTGATTCAAAACGCGGTCGTATTCAGAAAGAATTCAACCATTAACTTTCGTTTATAATATCATTCCAGCGGACTATAATAAAGTTTTCATTTGTCGGCTTTTGGATTTCACTGTCGCATCATGAAATATGAGCCTTTAAGTCTTCGTTTGCCTGTCTGTATAAACTTTATTCGTTTTGGCAGAGATTTGTATCTACCCAAGTTAGTTCCATGTGTGCACACTAGATTTGTGGAAATAATTTTATGTTGATCTTGAGTCTTGACATTCCTTACTTTTGGTAAGATATTTTTTACCCTCGACCGAAGAGTATTATAAGTTTGACGCTAATGTTTCTCTGTCTGTCTGTGGCAGCTTAGATTTAGATGCGGTTTTTTTGCGTGAAAGCAAGTTCCCTTCCGGTGGTTCCTATCTATGTTTTAAGAAAATCAGTTTATCCGTTTAAAAGTTATTGGGGGTTAACGCTTGAAAGTCAGGGCTTTCTCTAGCAAATAATTAATATTGCTACGGATATTCAGTCGTATCAGTAGTTCCGCATCCGATACTCATCACTAGATGGCATATTTTTTTAATTTGCCTAGCAAATAAACTTGTAGCTAATGTGTCCCTTAAATTATTTATTTCGCCAGTCTATCGCCCCCTTTCCATCATGTCTGGTATTCATCCACACATCTAATACTTAGATCCCCCGAGAACACATAAAAAAAAAATCTAAAAAATATTTTTTATAAGTAAATAGTAACGAACGATAGGGTTGCTTGCATACATCGACTATACCTAAAGGGGTACGTACGAGATGCCTTACGCGAAACTCATTAAAAATTTGATGATAAGTCTGCGCCCCAACTCGCGCTGATCCATGAGTTTCAACCACATGAGTGGCTTGTGCACGTGCTTCGATGTTGTTGTTCTGCGTCGATATATGTACCTACGTCGAGCTCGTAGGTACAGTTCTCAAGGCGAAAGCTCAGCATTGCATTAGTGTGTGTAAGCGCAGTTAGTCAAAACATTACATAATAAATAAATCAATGTTTTTTTTTTAGAAAGAAATGAACCATTTTGATTATTTAAAAACACGATCTTTTATATAATATTATTTATATATTATATTAATGTTAGTTTATTTCACTAATCATTCAAACACAACTACACTGAAACTACAAGCGCTAGCGGTACCTAAGGTGAAGGTAAAGGTGGAAATTGCGCGGCAAAGAGATAACGCGCGAGGGTCGTGCCGCGTCTCAGGCCGAGTTACAAAAACCAGTATAAACCGGTTTATATCATGCGTGGGACGTGCCGTGCTTTACCAGTATCTCACCTACACTATCATCGGCGTGCACTCACTTATATGCAAATCTGAGCTTACGTCTCGAGAGCTGTCAGTCGATTAGGTTAACTGACTGTCGGTGTCCCTTATATTTTGTTTCCATGAATTCATATAAAATTAATAATAAGGAAAAAGATAATAAAATGAGGATAATGTCTTCACTTGATACGTCGATGATATAATTAAAGTGAGCTGGGATAACAGAAAGGGCTTTTAATTGTTTAATTCTTGCTTGCTTTCAGGATAACGACATATGGTGCTCCTATATTATTTGTTCTAAGAATATTGTACATTGGGATTAGGAACAACGTTCATAAAAAAATGTGTACCTATTCCACTGATGTTGCTAAGGATTGGATCTTGTTATCCTTGACCCTGTCTACCTTGTAATATAAGGAATACAGACGTTGTATCTATCTGCGTTTATACTTATCTTACGATAGGCTGTCTAATAAGAGCTTTGCAAAATAATATCTTCACTTTCACATTTATAATGGATTTTAGAACATATTGCCATCCGGTTTACTTTTAATTTGCTACCTATTATGTATGACGTGCGTGATGTTTTAATCCAACGAGCTTTTAAATAGAAACGAGCTCTCGTCTAGAATTTTGTATTTAATTTCGCCTAAAGTCTAAACAAACACGGTGCGCAAAGCTTTTTAGCTTGCGTCTGAACAATGCAGTGAAGTTTACGAGATCCGCTTATAAATAATTAGTAGAATGTGTGTATTTTTATCTTAATAGGTATTTTAACCCGCCATCCGCCCACTGTCTGAAAAATTAGACTGTAATTTTTAGTTGACCTTATTATATCGAGATTCACTGCGTCTCTTACGTAGGTACCTACGCTTGAAATAAAACGTCATCTAGATTAAAATATATTGATTGTACTAACATACTCTATCTCGCAAAGCGTAAATAGGTCTTCGGAGGACTACTTACGAATTAATTATTTACACATTTATTTCAATTTATCATTCGTTCTCTCTCCATCTCTCTCTTTGTCATTCTCATTGGCGATGTGAATTTTGCCTCTTACTTTTTCTTTGAACTAAATTGTGACTTTAATATTTTCAATAGTTTTTGCTAGTCCTACATTTTAAGTGGCTCTCCTTTGTATAGCACTATTATCAAATAGCGGCAATACTTGGGAGAGGCCTATGTCTAGACTTAACGTCACGCGGATGCGTATAACTTACGTTTAGTGATCGGCAAACATCTTACATTATCAGAACAACTTGAACACAAAGAGTGACGAAGTGGGGAAAAGTTTCCGCATGGTGTCCGTGCCCGTGCCTGAAATTCGCTTCTGTGCATTATATTATTATATTGGTACGCTTTTCAGCCACGGGTCCATGGGCACCCGGTCCTTTGAGGCGTTCATGGGGCCAAAGCCAACATGAAAGAGCTACTTTTGACCCCTTTACAACTAGAAACCTTTTTAACCTAAATACATGAAATTAAGAAGGTACATACATAAAGTCGTCTTGCTCATCTTGAATCCACCTATTTTAATTATACTTTAAGATCAAATGTTAAGACACTTATAAGTAAATTTCAGGATTCTCTACAGAACTTGGCGGCAATTTAGATCTCAATACTTTTGTCGGATATTGAACTTGGCTCGTAATTTTACATTGATGTTTTTGGTGGGATATTTATTTACACAAAACAATCGAGGTGCTGAGACACGCTGAGATCCATGGAGTCATCACATCCTTTCGCCGTATTACGAGTACGTCTGTGTTTATGTGTTATGTAAATATATGGAAGATTAATCAGTACCACTGCAAGATATTGAGAAAAATTGAAAAGGGCAATGCTAGTCAAATATTTATAAATATTATTTTACCTAGATTAGCACAGTCACAGCCTAGGGAATAAATTGTTGACGTAGGATAGTCTACCTAAAAGTAAGTGACGCTTTAAAAGATAAATAATTAGGGATGGTATAAGCATTTGTTGAAAATGCAAAACAAATAGGGTTGACAGTTGACATCGGTTTATTCTGGCTTAGCAAACAAAATGCAAATTTCTTACATTTCGGCGGGCTTACTGAATTTCGTATCAAACAAAAATATGTTTAGGAATACCTAAAGTCGAATCAGTAACTCAAACCTGTAGTCACAAATTGTTTAGTATACATAAATAGGTTTTACGATATGTATGTACTTAAACAGAACTTTAATTTGAACGAGGAAAATCATTATTTATCGTCTTACGAGTATAAAATAAAGAAAAATAAAGATGAGTTATTACATATCTTGTGTTTACTTAAAATATTGTATGGATGGCTATAATATAAACAACGATATATCCAATTGCTGTGTTTATGTACAAATCTAACAACAACGGACCATTCGTGAGCAGCCGGCTACAGCGGCTACGATGAACGTATAGGGAAAAATCCGATGGGATACATAAACAGAGGGCAAGAGATTCGTGTCAACGGCCGGGGCTTTGTATTCCCTTCCCCCGCCCTCTTTCCACACCCTTGCGCGCAGCGGGTAGGCGATTTCAAGGGTGGATTGGGTACAATATTTCCCGTCTGCCGATAAGGCATTAAGACCTTAAGACACATCAACGTTTAATATCTTTCATCACGTTCACGCGCCTCGTTCATTAAGTCTGCCAGTGCCAACCCTACGCCGCGTCGCCCGAGAGACTTTATTAAAATTGTCTTAAGTACTTTTATTTCCAAATGGAAAAGGGAAAAGTGATCAGATAAATAGGTGTCTCGGCATTTAAACGAATCGACAAAAAACCTGCCAAGTGCGAGTTGAACTCGCGTGGAGAGGTTTCCGTACAATACGAAAGTCAAATGTTTTTATTAATTTGTGGTATGTTTTATAATAGGTACTCTTACTGAATGTGAATTTTGAATTTACTACTATTTCTTTGGGAAGGACTAAGTTTTCCGTCGGTGTCCGTAAGTGAACGTATTATATTGAGTTTACCACTTTATTTTCAAGTAATAGAATTCTTATATTATTTTTCCTGTAATCTACAAGCAATTAACAGAATATGTTTTTTTTTTAAATTTTAGGCTCTGTAGTTTTGTCAGATGGGCAATTTTCGTCTTCTTTCATAAATAAAATTAAATCTATTTATTTTACAAAAATATTTGAGATCCTTATAACGAGTCCTTTCATTTGATATATGACATGACACAGTAAGGTTTGCAAATATTTTTTTAAATTTCCTAATTTGTCCCTCGAAAATTACATTTATTAAAAAAAAAAAACTTTATTTACTTTGCACATCTGTGTTTGGGTCATACCATCCTACCAAATTTCACCTGATTTGGTCCAGTAGATTCGGAGCAAATTGGCTGTGAAAGACGCACGGACAGACAGACGTACGAGTGATTCTATAAGAACCCTAAAAAATGCAAACGTGCCCTCGTCCTGATATAGTTAATACTGTAAAAGTAGACTACTCGTACGCAAACGCATTGATTGTGACGTTGTCACGTCACGATTGTGTCGTAAATGATGAAGCGCAGATTTTAGAATGCGATTATTTCGTTTAGACATACAATATGTATAGTATACCTATGGTATAAGTCTGAACGAAATAATCGTCGACATATTTTGTTGTATTTAATTTGAGATACAATGTGCTTATCTTGTGAAGTTATGTAAACAAACATTTTAATTAGGAATTTTATGCCTCATGTCAGTGTTTACGTGTTATTAAAACTTAACTTATAATAACCAAACCGACAATGACGTATGCCGCTGTATTTCACCTAAATAAAATGACTGTAAACAATTTTAGGTAAGTGGGTAAAACCATCGATTACATAGTTGACCTAAGCAAAGGACAACTACGAGACAAGGCCACGGTGTGGCCACAAGTAATGTAGCCGCCCAATTTGTTGTTCCAGTAAATTAGGGCGGACGTGGGTGTTGCTACGGCTTCTCAAACGCAGAGTTTTCGGTCTACGAAAATTAAAAGTAAACAAAAGATGATTCTTATTTTTCTTTTAAAAATTTTTTTTTTTGTCATGTTATTTTCTTTGTAAAAAGAACTTTTACCCGGATCAATGCTCGGGGAAAATACTAGTTGAAAACAATCTTTTAAGGATCTTTTTCATAAACGGGTTTGACATTTACCCTCAATGGATTAGTAGGCCACTATTAAATTTCGCTTTTATTTCTTTAGTCTTTTATTTATGCAAGCAGCCACGTTTTCCGCGAATCAAGTGAGACTTGAGAAATTATTTATCTGTCCTCGTCGACTTCGAGGTATCGATCTTTCTCGAACACCTCGTCCCGATCGCGATAACAGACCGCGGCGTCTCGACATTTGATCCTGATGGATGTAGCCGCTAATTAATTATTAGTTGTTTTGGTGAATTTTATCAAAATTTTGTAAGATAGCTCTGTAGCGCTAGTATATATCGGTCGCCTTTCTTTAAATTAACGAAAAATAATTATAATTTAAGTATTAATATACTTACACATTATATAATGACGTATAAAAGTGTCCGCAAAGGTCTAATTACTGAATAAACATTTGATTTTTATTGGCGAGCAAAAGCTCGCCTACCAGTGGTTATACTCGGATAAATAGTTTAGAAAATAAAATAGTAAATGAATTTCCTATTCCCCACGCTTCGCAGGGCCTCCCTATACCGCAACTACCCAAAATTTGTCGAAAAGAAAAGGTTATTACTTCTTTAGAATTCTTCCTGTATCTACATCCAATTGCATGTAAAAAAATTGAGAAATTAAAAAGATATTGTACAGCTAAGTACCTTTCATTTCTTTTTGTATTTCCGGTTTCGTTCGTGTTCGTGACGGGAATAGAGACGAGGAGAGCCTCTTTCCGGAGGAGCTATCGATCTTCCATCTCGTCTCCTATTGAGATCCACGCGATATCGTACTCCATCATAAGTTGGAATCTTGTTCGGTTCGTTACAAGTTGCAATTACCATTGCGAACTGTATTCGTAAGTTTTTCTTTAACTTGCAACGTTTGAACGTACTCGTTTGTGTATGATCTTAATTAAGTAGTTTGTTTTAAAATTTGCAAACTATTTGTTAACTGCTGGTATCCGACAAAATTTCTAGGATAAAATGACATGTGAATAACGATGAATATACAAAAACGAAATCATAGAGTCTTTTAATGATCTTTCCAATTTTTTGAGATTTATTTTAAAAATTTGGATAATGAATTTAGATCAAGCGTCTAGAATACTAGCGGTCCGGAAATAAGTATTTTCATAAGCTCGCTCGCCAGCTCTCAGACACTTACCTAAGAAATAAAACAACGGTACAACTTTCCCAATAACTTATACTTTGTAGTGTCTATTATATTTATGCTGAAACTTGCTGTACTAGCTTTGCGGGCGTAAAATTTTCCGCTAAAATCGACTGGAATTGTACATTATCCTGCAGTGGCCGGGAAGTAAACAATGTAACCGCAGAGTAGATAAATTTTTTCCCTCGCAACAAAAATTAAGAATATTTTCGTGTGATTTTATACCAACATTTTAATAAAATTGTGGTCATATTCACATATGTACATGCTCGAAGAGTGCATTTTTTTATAAAGTAGTAGTAATTGGCTGTATTATAGAATTAAACTCTAAATGTCTTTGCCAAATGTAAAAACAGAACTGTCACCTGAAACGTCAATTTCACTTGTCATTCTAAATACACTTCCTTCTTGTCTTCTTGATTTGAGCAGCGGTCAAGAATAAATTTTCATACTACGTTTCTGGCCTAGGCCGGTAAAGTAATGCATGACCCAAAAATTACAAACTTTGAGTCTCGTTTTTACAAAAATGCCTACATTTCCGAGCATGTTTGAGAAAAATTGTATTGCGATTTACAAAAAAAAGTTTAAGAACCGACTTATCGAAAAACAAAGGATAGGTAACTATGTTTTAAATTAAATCACTTACAAATTAATTGTTTATATTTATTCACATTATAATAAATATTATCCCTGTTTTTTCTATTTAGTATTTTTTTTAATCGTCATCCTGATAAATTCGTTAGTTAGTGTAGACTTTGGTTTTATATTGTCCACTAAACTAGGTCGGAAAATTGTACTATGATTCATTAAAAAGCGAGTCAAAATTCAGAAAAGTTAGGCCTCGAATATCCAAATAGTATTACTTCAATGATTTAGCGTTCACGCGTGCCGACCGGGAATTTGTAGAGCCAATGAGATTCAAGTATTAGGTCATTCAAGTGGTATGGTACAGACTACAGATTGTAAGCAATTATTTATATCTTCCTAGAAGGAAACTAAAACAAAAAATAGAATAGTCCAGGAGGACCAAGAAAGAACAATGTAGACCAACTGAAAGAAAAATCACGGCACGTCGTATCAAACGCTAAAGAGTAAGGATGAGAAACGAGAAGTTTGGCGCATGCTCCACTGAAATGAACCACAAAGCTCTCAAATAAGAAGAAGAAGATTGATTAACGAAAGAGACAGGACATAAGTGTGGTTAATTTTTGATCATCAGACATACAAATATCTGAAACATTTTTTAAATTTTACATACATACATACTATCACGACTTAATCCCTAATGGGGTAGGGCAGGCAGAGCATTTTGAGTCTAGCGGCTCGAAGTAGATAAAGCCCAGGGTCGGAAGACTCAAAGGCCACTTTTACCGTGATGGCGGGTGGAAAAAAGAATCAAAATAGTGATGGGTTGCTATTGCTAGCCGCATCGTCTAGTTACATGATTCGCATTTTCGCCCAGTCCCTCGATTGGCTTCTACGATCTGCGCGGGAAAAGAAGCAGATAAATTTCAATTGTGTACAATACAATATTCAATATCTTTGGTACAGGCCTTTACTTGCTATCGATCCCAAACTTGTGCTTGAACTGGCTTTTAATGGAACTTTGTTGTCATACTGATGACGAAGTAACAATCGCTAATTACTTGGCAACATACGAGTGTACCAAGTTTGCAGAATTGCTTAGTGAAAATTACCATTGTTAAATCAAAGCGGCTGATAATGTTTGTTTGAATTAATACGTATGTATTAGGTTGGGTAAGTCTTTTCGCATATAGTATGTATGAACTTGTAATAAAACCACTTTGGCTATACTATTTGTACCTGGCGGGTTTTGATATCATTTAAAAGTTTAAATTTTAAAGAAGATAATTCCAAATTCAAATTAGGAAAATGCGTGATTTTCATTTGTTTTTCTTACCGTCAAGATGAGTGAATCTAATGAAGAAATTAGATACATTTAAAAATTTTACTACCAAAAATTCAAAGCAAGGCGCGAAAAAAATTTGCGATGTTTATGGACCTAGTGCAGTGTCTGTGAGAGTAGCACAAATTTGGTTTAAGCGTTTTCAATCCGGAAATTTTGATGTCAAAGATGCACGTCGCTCTGGTCGCCCCGGTACGGATAAAATGGATGCTATTTTTGAAAAAGTGGAGTAAGATCGGCATATCAGTAGTTACGACGTAGCTGAAGAAATGGGAATTGACCACAAAACAGTTTTGGCGCATTTGAAAAAAATGGGTACACAAAAAGCTCGATATTTGGGTGCTTCACGAGCTCTCTGAAAGAAACCTAATGAACCGTGTACTCATTTGTGATTCTTTATTACGACGTAATGAGACCGAACCATTTTCGAAGAAATTGATAACTGGTGATGAAAAGTGGATCACGTACGACAAGAACGTGTGAAAAAGGTCATGGTCAAAGGCCGGTCAGGCTTCACAGACTGGCGAAACGCGGGTTAGCTCGCAACAAGGTGATGCTGTGTGTGTGGTGGGATTGGAAGGGCATTATTCATTATGAGCTGTTACCACCACGCAGGACCATCGATTCAGAACTCTACTGCAAACAACTGATAAGATTAAAGCAAGAAGTTGAGAGAAAGCGGCCGGAATTATTCAACCGAAGGGGTGTGGTTTTTCATCATGATAACGCTAGACCTAACACATCTCTAACCACTCAGCAAAAAATAAGAGAGTTTGGCTGGGAGGTGTTAATGCATCCGCCGTATAGTCCTGACCTGGCACCTTCAGATTTCCACCTGTTTCGGTCTCTTCAGAATTCTTTAGGCAGTGTCAGGTTAACATCACGAGAGGACTTCCAAAACTACTTGACGCAGTTTTTTGATCAGAAGCCCCAAAATTTCTATAGCAATGGGATCATGTCCCTACCTATAAGATGGCAAAAAGTTATCGAACAAAATGGTACCTACATACTTTAGTTAAATGTAAATTAACTTTATTAAAAAATACAGCCAGGTACAAATAGTATAGCCAAAGTGGTTTTATTACACGTTCATTCATACTATATGCGAAAAGACTTTTTCCCCAACCTATTATATTACTTTTCATATGCCACTATTTGTTTTACAGTAAATATCTTTTTAAATAAAATTTCAAATGATATATCACACATATTTAAAATTAGGGTAAATAAAAAATACTTTATTTTTAAAGTGAATATACAACTTAATATTCTGTGAATATTTCAAGCGTCTACCTATTGGCGTTATTAAATCGAGCAAAAACCGGCAAAAATATCACGTTTGTTGTATGGGAGCCCCCCCTTCAAAAATATTTTATTCGGTTTTTAGTATCTGTTGTTAAAGCGGCAACAGAAATACATTATCTGTGAAAATTTAAACTGTCTAGCTCTCACGGTTCATGAGATACAACCTGCCTTGTGACAGACAGACTGACGTACGGACGGGACAGCGGGGTCTTAGTAATAGAGTCCCGTTTTTACCCTTTGAGTACGGAACTCTAAGAAGATACATTTGAATTAATATCCTCCTTTTTTGAAGTCTAAGGCTTAGGATAAGGAGATAGGAGATCAGTCGAGATTCTGCTTAGAGTGCATTGGAGAAAAACATCGTATATCTAAAAGATGGATATAATTTTTTCTCGTTTTCGTCCGAATGACCTTTAACAAAAGATTTCAGCCCCTCGCCTCGCATAGATCCGTTACTTATATCGCGTGCGCTCGACAATATTTCTCTGAAAGAATGCGCGATATATCACTCCCCCCTTCGAAAACGTGTTTCCGTATCCGCTGACGGACGCATGGACTTGAGGACTCAAAAAATCCGCACTAAATAAACAACCACATTACTAAGTTGAGTTGAACTACGATTGTGCTGAGTTACAACATTATTTTCCATGTTCGACCTTTATTATGTGTATCTTTGGCAAAACATTTAAGATTTTTCAAGATAACTACGTAAAAGCAAAACAACAAGCATGGTTAGATGGTACAAGATGCAGTTAATTGAATGATCGAAATGTGTAACTTTAAAACAATATACGTAGTTTAACCAAAATGAAACCAAGAATAACGTAATGTATTAATAATAATAATAATAAAAATTCATTCATGCATCGGGTGCATTCAATCAAATATCGCAAACAAAGGTTTTGATAAGTGTTTTAATTTGAAAGTGCCTAACACTACATACGTGACTATAATCCGAGCTGCGAAAATTAAATAAAAAACCTTTATCAAATTAATGGACTGCTGTGCGGATTTCGTTAAATGTTAATAACTAAAGCATATTTTTGGGGTGATCAATATAATGGACTGAAGCTTCTCCAAAAATTAGGCGAGAGTAAAAAGTTCAGTCTGTATTAATGTAAATTTTTAGTTTCTTTGTAGAGTCTAGGTTTTTTTATATTCTCGTGGATATAGTGTTGGAATTAATGTTTGTAAATAACTAGGTATGTAGTTTATAAACCAAAGTTGTTGTTACTCGGATGCAGCATGCGATATTTTATTTCCTTCGCCGATTTTATAAAGTAGGAAACTACTCGTAAGTTGTTAGTTATTTTGTACTTGCGCTGTTTAACTTTCCGCTTTGGAGAAATGCCAAGGATAATACAACTTTTTTTTATTTATTTTTGCTTAGCTAGCCACGACTTTATCTATGACATCTATCTTGTACAAACTAATTTATTATAAACTGTAAAAGATAAATCACGGAATTCAATTCTCTTTTTGTCACCGCTAATAGGATTATAGTAAGAATTATTTTAAAAATATAATAATATAATAGACCAGACGTCGTTATGCTCGTCATAAAATAGCATTTTAACAATAAAGGCGATTTGATGCAACCGTTTCGCGTTCCAAAAATGAAATATAGTTCGGGTTCCGCAATGCAGTGCATGGGGTAACAGGCGCTGGTAAAGAAATCTGTAGATGTAGCACCATCGCCCAAAAAACATTTCGACCAAGGAGTGTATGTTGACATGGTCACAAACATCCGTAGAGGTCTTATTTGAACTTGAATTTTGGACATACTATATTTTTTTATATTAAGAGGTAGATACATTTCAGCTAAAATTACTGTCGCTAATGATAATGTCAATGGTCAAAATCAAGGTTGTCGAAAACTGCGCGAAGATCCGAAGGAGCACCACTACGGGGACTATTTAAATATTGTATGTAATGCGACATCTAGAGTAAATATAACATAAGTAACAGGGCTCTTGCAGTTGCAGCCGCAGCGGGGAACGCGAGAATATTGGGAATGCTTTGCACTGCAAAGGAGTGTTTGTGTCAATATTTGATAACAGCACGTTCCTGTCCTTGTGGCATAAACTTGTACTTTTACTGCGAGCGTACTAAGTAGAAGTAAACTTGTTACTGGCATATAATAAATATTTTATTTCTTTTCCTCTTACCCTTACTGCAATGCATCTTTATACATTCTTAATAGCATTATAAATTATAATCAAACACGACTGCATTATTTGCATGAAAAATCCCTTTTTTATGATTATTTTTTTAAGTTTATTTTTTATGTTGTTAAAAGTATTACACAAAAATAATGCTACAACAACTGAGTAATTATGTGTCACAAAATCAGTCTGAAAATTATTCTAAAAAAAACCTCATAATAATAATTAAAAAATAATCAACGTACTATATATGAATATATAGTACGTTATAATAACGTATATAATATGAAAGTAAGTTCGGGAAATCCGAAATTGGTCGTAAGACCTGCAATTTAAGCTTATTAAAAAAAAATACAAAAACAGAAACAATTCCATAATTTGTCAAACCCTTCTTTACAATCGGTAAAAAAGACTTAGGTTCTAAAGAACTCTAATCCAGATCCGTTTATTGACTCTTAAAAATATTTAAATCCTTAGTCGTGGACATATTTTATCTGTGCCTCATGCTTGACTCAAGCCGCTTGCGACGCATTCTCGAAAATTTACGTTGTTTTGTTTTTGAGTATTTTAATAATTATAGCGACACTGAATTAGATAGTGTTTTTCGATAGGAAACAATCCCGTGACGCGATGAAGCTATTAAAAAACAATGGTACAAATACATCAAGTATTTCGAGCGTAATCGTAGCACCTACGTACACAAAGACATCCGGACGTCCACGAGCAATTTTATAAATCATTTTTTTAATATTTTATGCTTGACAAATATTTTCTACATGTATTAAATGTGTTTATAAAAAGGTTTTTTTTCACATCTCTATACTTATATTATTGTATTAGTGCAATATGAATATAATGGAGACAGTTTAAGTCCAGAAAAATGCTTGCCTAACATGTTGAAAGTAGAGCACTAGAGGCGTGCAATAATAATCAACTATCTAATAACTTAAAGATTTTAATTTAAAAATCAGCAATTGAGTAATATCTGTTACTAAATTAGCCTTAAAGATATAAAAATATAGAAAAAGCAATCATACAAATGTTACATTTTTTGAGCACACGGAACGCGACTATACGCTGAGAGCATTCTTTTAAAATTTTGCGACTCATTTACTTGTTAACAAAAAATCGACTACGCACGAAACGCATCCAGATCCTTTTTTCGCCTGTCTGTACTTTTTGGTTGAACAATTTTTTTTTGTAAATTTGATAGCGGTCCCAGTTACTGAAAGAAAAAAATAAAATTTTACAATTCGGCGAATTGGATCGCGATTCTACTGAGGTTCGGTCCCAGTCGCCAGAATCCTCAAGAAAGAAAATAATGAAAATCAGCAACCTCGGTCCCTCTCTTGTCTCTTCACAGTATCTAAGGCATAAACACAGCACAGACTAAGACATTCCTTTGTTTGAAATAATTTAGTTTATAATATTTTTGTAATTGTCATAAAAGATTTTTAGGATTGAAAGAAGATCTCAAGATTTAGATAGACAGCTATATAAAAAATATGAGTCAGTAAAACCTATCGTCAAAGTGCAAATGTATTTTTTTTTTGGTCAATTTTATGCTACGATAGAGATGTCGATATATTCTTGCGTGTTCATTTCAATGTTTGTCTTAGAAAATTGACCAATCTGAGTAGAGATTGCTAGGGCTAGGGGAGACGGGCGGATGCTGGCGATTTGTGACGATGTTCCATTGATTGTTCTCGCCAGTAAAATCAATAGTAACAATTTTATTATTGGAACCCCTCGTTGTCATCCCGGGTTATGTCAGGTTGCATTGTGTGGCTTGGACCCGTGGATCGTAGAGCATTCGAGGGTGAGCGTGCGGAATAAAAGCATTTGACGAAATGCAGCTGTGTTTATTATGATATTGATATTTTTAAGTGTACTTGTTTAGTTTTTTTAGTTTAAGAAAAAGTCTAATCTGATTGCATTAGTATCAAGCAAACGAAATAATTGATAATGATGATGGTATATTGATATAAAAACAAAAGCAAAATCAACTAAGTATGTATGTTAAACGGATTTACAAAAGGTTTTTTTTTGTTAATTAAGATAGAGATAAAGATAATGATAAATTAATTTTGCTATACATGAGTTACAAATAAGATATTTACATTTAAGTTCATCCAATTATGTTTTACCATCACAGGTGTGCAAATTTAATATTGCTAAGTAATAAACTAATAAATAGCATAACCTTTAGACACTAAAATGCGTCTATCAAAAATTGCAACAAAGAACGGAGTCAGGCCATCAACGAGTAGATAACTGGGCTAAATCCATCAATTTCCTGCAATCTCTGTAAGATCACACTAAATCTATCCATAGACTAGATGCACTTTCACACTCCAGTGGTGTAGAAATATTGTATGAAGCTTTTTCCATTATGTGATGAACTTATTGCCCTTTTAGTTTTGGTTGTCAATCCTTTTTCAATACAATAACTATGGTACGGTCTGAGCTTAATTTTATGAAGAAAAAATATACATAAATAATAGAAAGTAACTTTATGTTTCTTTAGGGAAGAGTATCATGATGTAGTACCGTTAAGCAAAACTTGAACTCTGTCACTGAATGCGAGGTAATGTATTCAGATATCGGCCACTGGGGAGGCGAGAACTTCACATGTCTAGTGTCGACCTACATCCTTTATTCAGTTACGAGAACGTTTGCTGAAATTAGCTTGGTGCTATTGTCAGAACAACACATATTACATAGCACTGAGAGCCTGTTTGGGGTAATGGGCTGTTTTGTAAAACCAATTTTTATTCCTTTCAATCCAAGGTTGATCCAGTCTGGGATAAGACCGCCTATGTACTGTGCTTTTTCTCTTAAATTGTATTATTCTATTTATGTGTGTACAATAAAGTTTTTACAAACAAATAAATTCACACATTTTGGGATATATAGCCTGGTATTGTATTCAAGTATAATTTTATCATTGTCAGGTTATTTTCTTGTTCTTGGTACAGAGTAACCTTGTAAATGGCGCAATGGTTACGCAGACGCTTTTGCTTCTGAGCCAAAGCTGCCTTTAGGGTCTAACAATTAAAAATAGTCAATTTTGTTACCTTATGTATATTATTTTACGCTTGATACAGAAGAAACAGCAACAAACTTTGTTGAGAAAATTCTGCAGCAAATTAACTTATAAAAATAAGTCCAATATTTGGCTACTATATAATATCAAATTACTAAGAGGCTGAAAGTGGTAAAAGACCGATTACATTAGATATGGAAATAGCGATTTCTGCCAGCGAGCGTAGAAATTGTATAAGTGGCCTGTGGCACTAGTGTAAGAAAGATCACTGAAAAATTGAAGATTGTGGGAAAATGATGGACACAAGATGCATTTATTGGATTTTATGGTGGATGCAATTGGCGTTTTGGACAGTAAGAAATAAATTCATGATTCCTTCTTCAGTTTAAAATAATGTTTGTCTGTTAACCGTCTGTGTTGAATTGAAAGCAAGTGTTTTCTATTTTAAGTTGCCCAAAGGCATCTAACATAGCTTACATAGCGTGGTTACCGGTTGGGCAAGAATATTCATCATCATCCGAGCGTATTCCCGGTTGCAGAGCCTGTGGTCCGCTAACCTAGATGATTTGAAAAGGATATTGGTATATAAATTTACATAGAGCGACTGCCGTCTGACCTCCGCAACCCAAAGGATAGATCAGAACCAATCCTTAGATAGATTTAAGCAAACGCAACAAAAAGATGTAAAGAATGTTGTTGATGACTAACAAAGTGGAATAAGTTGATCAGTGGTCATGATCACATGTGGAGGAAAACAGCTTCCAACAAAGTATACCGATCTCTCTTTTTAGCTTCGCTGTAGTCGCAATAATCAAGAGTTTTGTCTACTGAAGTTATTACATTACATCCATAAGTAGGTTTATTTCTAAAGCTCGTAAGTTTTCCTGAAGTGCTTTGAGGTAAAAACGGTTCCCTTTAAACTAAATTCAAGTCGCTACAGTTTTACCAAGCAGCGCTACCGCAGTGACCGTACAATAAAACGCGTGCGTTATTCTGAAACGAAACCGGCCGTGGTAACTGCAAACTGCTGAAATTTACGTTTTGTGCCGCACTAAACTTGTGTAGTTAGTTTACTTGCTGGCTCGCGTTGGCTCCATGTCAAAGTATTGCGTATAGAGGTTTAGGTATACCTCCTGTATATGAAACTTTTTTACTGCACGGATTACAATTTTCGGATTGAAGATCGTGCTATATATATATATATATATATATATATATATATATATATATATATATATATATATATATATATATATATAAATATATATATAGCACGATAAGATAAAAGATAAGATAAAATTTCTTTATTGCACCAACTAAGTATGACAATAATCAAAAGTACATTTAAAATCTAGTAGGTACAAAGGCGGGCTTATCACTAAAGCGATTTCTTCCAGCCAACCTTTGGGTAAAGAAAACTATAAAAGATGTGGGGGAGTTGGCGCAGTTAGAGTATTACAGTGTAGAAGAGTATTAGTATACCAATAAATAATAGGAGTACATACTATAACAAATGAATGAACAATAAAGTAATAGAAATACATGAACCATACAATTTGTACGAACATTAAAAAAAGTAAATGAAAGTAGCCAGTAAAAAGAAAAGAAGTAAAGAGATATTAGTTAGAGCTAGAGGAAAGGTAATGAGACGTTACCAAATCTTTGAATTTTTTCAATGATTCCACTTTACGAATATCCAGTGGCAAAGCATTCCAAAGTTTTACTGCCTGAACTGAGAAAGAATTAGAATAGAAATGAGTACTATGAACAGGAATTGAGAGTTTAAAGGAGACTGTGCTACGCACACTTCGATTCGTGTTCTCACGAAAGAAGCTAAAGCGTTCTTTAAGGTATAGCGGAGTAGAAGGAACGAACATGACTGAATAAAGAAGGGAAAGGATATGCAAGTTACGACGTTGTCTAATAGGGAGCCACTTGAGTTGTGCACGAAAACTAGAAATGTGATCATATTTGCGAAGTCCAAATATGAATCTAATGCAGAGATTTTGGAGACGCTCAAGTTTATTTAATTGCTCTTCCGTGAGATCGAGGTAGCAGGTGTCAGCGTAATCAAGGATGGGGAGAAGTAAAGATTGTGCCAGCGCAATTTTAGTCTTCACAGGGAGAAAGTTATGCAATCTTTTAAGAGAACTCGCAGACGCAAATATTTTTCTACTAACCTCTGTGAGCTGAGGCGACCATGTCAAATTCTTGTCGATCAAGACACCTAGGTTTTTTACCTTGATGCTGAAGTCAATACTGACGCCGTTAAATATAATTGATGGAAGGGATGGCCAATCTTATATTGACGATCTTATATTTTAAAACAAACTAAGATGTTGTCGTGCCTAGTGAGGAACCCTGCAATAAAACAACATACCTATTTTTACTAGCTATATTATCTTGCAATGTAACTTAATTTTAACCCAGTTCTTCTCAACCGATTGAGCTAAAATTTTGCATACTTGTGTAAGTCGGATGCAGCCAATGAGCTATTATGAAAATAGAGCCGAGAGATATTCGACAGAACTAAGTTAAAAAATTATGAAGCAACATAACCTCATTGAGTAGGACTCGTTCGATTTGTCTTGACGAGCACTTTATGGTAGATGATGTGTAGGATCTGATCACGAAAACGGAAGGTGGTCGATGGAACTCAGTCATCAGTAACAGAGCGACGCAACTCCATCGAGTTTGGGCTTACAATAAAAGCTCGTACAAAAGAAGTAACTTTGTCAAAAACTTATTTTATTTGGTTTTAAACAGAACGATGTTAATAAATATTTCCCATGGTATGAAACGATGCAACCCCATCGAGTTTGGGCTTATTTAATTCACTAAACGATGCCCGCGACTTCGTTCGCTTGGACTTTTTTGAATCATATTAACTTAGTTCTGGATTAGGTGTTCCAGATTTTCGATTTTTATACCTCAAAAAAAGATGCTTATCAGGCTGAACAACTCTTGCAAAGGCGTCAATTGCAGGGTTCCGTACCCAAAGGGTAAAAACGGGACCCTATTACTAAGACTCCCCTGTCCGTCCGTCCGTCTGTCTGTCTGTTGCACACGAAGAGTTCCGTACCATTATCCATAAAAACCACGGTTTTGAATGGGAGCTAAAATTTTTATTTTATTTTAATTTAGTTATTTATTTTTTAAGTGAATGTATAACTAAATATTCTGTAATTATTTCAAGCGTCTACCTATTGGCGTTATTAACATCGGCAAAAAAATCACGTTTGTTGTATGGTAATCAACAAGTTACAACAAGTTGGTAAACAACAAGGGCCACCCTTAAATATTTATTTTATTCTGTTTTTAGTTTTGTAAATAATTTTGTTATCGCGGGAACAGAAATACATCATATGTGGAAATTTCAATTGTCTAGCTATCACGGTTCATGAGATACAGCTTGGTGAGACGGACGGACTGACGGACAGCAGAGTCTTAGTAATAGGGTCCTATTTTTAACCTTTACGTAGGGAACCCTAATAACGGTTATAAATATACCCACCTACGCGAGATAAGATGATTCGTGAGTTATTATGTTTGGACACATTTTACTTTACTCTTCGGTAAGTATCTGCTACAATAGAATCAAATATCATGACTACCACGCTCACAGATGTATATTGGCGTTTATTTTGTATTATTGTACAATGCGACAGAAATAGGTTGAACAAAAATGGCGGACTTCAAAGCATTTTTGTACAAATTTCCAACACGTAAATTGAACCAAAATGGCAGTCGTCGGCGCATTACTGGTACCTGCGCCGATAACCGCCATTTTCATTTAACCTACTTGTTGGGAATTTGTATAAAAAATATTTGAAGTCCGTCATTTTTGTTCAACTTATTTGTGTCGCATTGTACTACATGATTTCGCATTTCGAACTAAATCTTTTACTCTTTACGACGATATTAAGTTAACTAGTTAAAACTAAAGCTGTAATGTTACTCAGACGGTGAAAGATTGCTCGGGAAACGATTTTATATAGTACTTTGGCACAATGGCTCGGAAACTTAAATAAATTAATGGGCCTGTTCGTTTGCCGCATCATTATTCCGTTCGAATGGGACCGACATCTATTTTTTGGTACTAATCAAAGAGATTTTGTCTAGTTTCTGTGCAGAATACCTGATAAAACTGACTTAGAAAACCTGTACATCGGGTCTCTTCCTTTGTGATTGTGAGCTAATAAAGAAAGAAAGATATTTCTAAGTGAACCCCGCTGTTGATCATGTTCGGATTTTAACAGTATAGGTACTCCTAGGCAAAATAAACTGGTTCGCGAAACTCCAAATAGAAACAGGTTAAAACCGGTATTTTAAAAAACAAGTTTTCATCCTTGTTTGCTTGTGCCTTTAACGGTAGGTTCTGGGGATGCTTTTATCTACCTTGTTCTTGAGAGTGGTTTTATGATGTCTATATTACTAAATTTGTTTCAGCGCGGTAAAGAGAGCTAGAAGATGGGTGTTTATCGAGCTGTGAATAAACTATTACTGTCATACCCGAGACAATAGCCTCACTATTATCTTTTTGATATTTCTGTTGACGAGTAAATTGCTTCAAGAGTACTATTTTTCTTAAAAATTCGACACTGAAAAAGTGACGGAAAAATCTTACACTTTTTATTAACAACAATAAAACAATAAAATTTTAAAAATATATATTGCGTGTGCTGGGTTTGACCCAGGAATATCGACCATCTCAGGCATACGCTTTCCCAACTGAGCTATCGACGAGATTTTCAAACTTGTGAACCTTTCACTTTAATTCGTGACGGAAAAATAGGAGTACCAACTAGGAGTTCGGACGGCCTTAGCAAGGCTGCAGGAAAAC
Source organism: Acrobasis suavella (assembly GCA_943193695.1). NCBI lineage: Eukaryota > Metazoa > Arthropoda > Insecta > Lepidoptera > Pyralidae > Acrobasis > Acrobasis suavella. The sequence goes on from OW971929.1 coordinate 16,268,164, forward strand.
GCTGGATGCAGGCCGCTTCTAATCGATTGTTTTGGAAAACCTTGAGAGCGGCTTATTTCCAGCAATGGACTTCGTGCTGCTGATATGATGGTGAATGAAAGTACATCCATCTAATGACTAAATAGCTTGGTATTGTACTTAGCAATAATTATTTAAATAAGTGTGACTGTGAACTCCTGTGTCTTGTGCTGTATAGCATATTGTTCCATAAAAGGGTTTTACCGACAGTCCGTTAGATACACGAGCACACTGCACACCTGTGTTTACTTTATCGCTCCGCTGAAACGAGGTTTATTACCTCCGCTTTGTCGTGCTTTGCACCCTGTAAAATCTTTTCTCAGTAAATTACCTATCCGGGAAAGGCCAGTGAAAACCAATTTCACTCGCTTCAGTTTTGTATTAGGTACTGTCTTAGTGCTAAGTATAGTTATTTATCATTTTGAGACATGTTTGCTTTTCGTCAACTTGTCAACGCATGTTGAAATATGGTTATGGAATTTCTTGGTTCGCCTTGAGACAACTTTAATAATATTATGGTCATGTTGTCAATGAACTCTCGACTGCAATTGCAATTATAGACCTAGATTGTTTCCACTATTGGAACCATGACAAAAAAATTTTTAAATTGACTAATGAATTTAAAAAACATGTACGAGACAAGTTTTGGGTCCTTTGTTTAGGTATGTTTGAAAAAATGTTTAAGAAAAAATCCAAAAATTAGTAAAGACTTAATAGGAATAATAAACGAAGTGTTATTAATAAATTTAATGGCAGACGCTCTCTCACGTTTGCTTGCAATGTTAAAAACGTTCTCGAATAAACTTATGACTTAGGTACCATTTCATACATTTTATAAGAATAGCTCAATATTTTATAAAAAGTTATGAGTAAGTATACTATAACGGAGAGTGATTCCGCTGTAAACTGTAGAAGAATAGACGGGACCGTTTTCTCGTATGTACGCAGTCTCGTCGAAAACACCCTTTCGAGACGTCTGCGAGGGGCGCTTCGTAGTCCTCGTACCAAACACCTGCGATAGATGATACTTGCGAAATACATGGTTCTTTTTCCATTTTTCATCTTTCATTTTCCAACTTGGCGTAATAATGGGAATAAACAATGAATATTCGTGCTTCAAGGCAGTTCTTTACGAATGGTAATTTATAGTTGAAGCTTTTGTTTTAAGTTTTGAGTTTTAGTTCTCCAAGATTTTATTTCTTGTCGGACTTTTGCTTTTAGGAAGTAAAATCTTTTTCAATTAAAACTTTTAGTTTGAAAGCAAGATAACGGTTAGATCTCGGCTTATGATGATATATCTCAACGGTGTCACGAACAAGGTTGCTAAAGATCTTCCGAAAGGGAGAAGAAAAAGCCGAAACATCACTGGGTTGTCTGGCTCATTATAAAATATTTTTTTTTAGCGTAAGGACATACAATTTAAAACTAAAGAGGAAGTGAAGCAAGTTAGTATTCTAGTAAACTGGATAGCATATAAGTTGAGGAACTTGCTCGTGAAGCACTTTGGTTTGTTTGCCTCAGCTCCGAACACTAAACGCGGTCACCTAACTTTGTCATGCCTTTGATTAGTATGAGTTTCCATTATGTAGAATATATAGAGTTACAAAATTTACGAGTACACATCTAGGAAAGTATATAAAATGTTATTCGGATCGGATAAGTACCAACAAATGGGCATAAAATTGATTGAATAGCAAGGTCAAACATAACTCATGAAATGCGAAGTTTGCAAGTTAAATAAAAGCTTTCTTTTGAAAGTTTCAACTCTAAATGAAAATAATTGATTGATTTTATTATAATTTTGCCGTCAATCATTCGCTACGTTAATTAAATTAAACAGTTTATCAACAAAATATCACTGGCTATGTACTGTAACGGTAATATAAATGTTAAATAACAAAGAAATAAAAAGGTCACCTGGCCCGCCGGAGTGAGGCGTTGATAGAATGGTGACCTAGAACGAGTGAAAGAAGTGTCGGATGTCCAGCAATGAGATGGGTTGTCGATAAACTCGTAGTTAGTCAATCGAAGTTACGGGTCGTACTTGGATGAGGGCAGCACAGGACCGAGATCGGAGGCGTCGACGAAGCAAGTGCTAGTAATCAGTGGTGGGTAGAAAAAGGCTTACCTAGATGAGATGAAGAATTAAATATATCCTTCAGTATTGAACGCATCAAAATTTATTAAGTAGTTTCTCTAAACTTGCAACTTCTATACAATATGTAACAAAAACCCTGTCCGATCCTTGTAGGAGCAACTCAGACCGCCAATATAAACAACTTTTTCTATGCGACCAATGCTTGAAACTCGAAAAAAAATCGACATTTTCGTACAAAAGTTCGGCCGGACCGTCAATTTGTATGAATAGGTCAAGTTTTTAGGGTTCCATAGCCATATGGCAAAAAAGGAAATGGATTCGTCATGTCTGTCTGTCTGCCCGTCCGTATGTCATAGCCATTTTTTTTCCAAAACTATAATAACTATGCTGTTGAAACTTGGTAAGTAGATGTATTCTGTGAACCGCATTAAGATTTTCACACAAAAATAAAAAAAAAACAAATTTTGGGGATTCCCGATACTAATACTGAAATTAAACTGAATAGTTTGTGCGAGAGACACTTAAAAAGTGGTAAAATGTGTGTACCCCCTGTAACTTTTAAAATAAGAAAATGATAAAACTAAAAAAAAAATGATGTGCATTACCATTCAAACTTTCACCGAAAAATTGGTTTGAACGAGAGTAGTTTTTTAAATACGTCATAAATCATAAACTGGCCCCCCGCCGCGGTCTAATACAACGAACATGACTTTTTATAGATAACGGTACGGAACCCTTCGTGTGCGAGTCCGATTCGCACTTGGCTGGTTATTCTTCGAGTTTCAAGCAGTGGACCCATAGGAAAAATTGTTTATATTGACTGAGTTGCTCCTACAGAGATCGGACAGGGTTTTAGTTACATATTGTACACTAGAATTTGCTATAACGGTACAAAAACTCCCTAAAGTTGGCAAACATGTAACGTTTAGCTTTTGCGGCACGAGCAACTTACCAAACTCATCAGTCGCTGCCTGCTTTTCTTGCTACATTTAGTGCAGCTTGGTCTCACAAATACCCAGCGGCTATAAACTTAAGAATCCCCTTACCCTAGACTTTTGCATACAAACGTAGTCTACGTTTTATTTTGAAACGACATGTCAGATTTCGGTAAAAATTTGAAATTTTAAAGAAATTGCAATTATCTAGGGTTATAATTGGTTTCCGACGGTATAATTATGAACTGGAAAGAAATTATAAGGGTGTAGAAGTTTTCCATACTGATGGTTAAATATGATATAATACACTATATTCTCTTTTAAGTTCATAATTTTACCATCGGAAACCAATTATAACCCTAGATAATTGCAATTTCTTTAAAATTACGTAATTTTGCCCATATCCGACATGTCGTTTCCAATTAAAACGTAGACTACGTTTGTATGGGAAGGACTGATTCGGTCCAGGGTAAGAGGACTTTTAAGTTCGCCTTCTAATCGTGATCCCTCTCACAAATGGTATGGATTGTCAAGTATGCAGAAAGAACTTCGCTCGTTCCCTTTATTTTTTTCTTCTTAGCCTGGTTTTTGTGTCCCATTACTGGGCAGAATCCTCCCCTATTCTTACCTCACGTCCCTATTTTGTCTGCTGCTGAGTCCTCACAAAAGAGGTTGTGTCATCCCTCCAGTTCGTTCCAATTACAAATCTTTTTATGTTTAACTAGCCATAAAGTTGGAATTAGTGTTCTGGGCACGAGCGACTTGCGAAACACATCAGGTGCATTACTTGTGAGAAAACTTCCTTATATCGCCCCAAGCCCAACTTCCTCCGCTATATCATAATATCGCTACAGAAGGCCGTAACACTGCTAACTAGTTCAACTTTCTTTTCATAAACGCTGAGAAATAATAATGATAACTAATTCATACGCTGAACGAAGTGTTCGGTAGTTTGTTTTGTCAAAAAGATCATATAAGGAAATAATGTCACTTTTCTTGATGACGATGACATATTAGTTGCATGCCTTTTTCGTAAAGATGCATACAATTTTGTTTAGAATTGCCGGTCGTTTAGTGACTCAAAAATGGCACCGCTGGTCTTGTCAAAATGTATAATTTGGCTACCTTCCTATCATATAGGTCTTTATATAGGTTAGATATCTATTGATATTATGCACGCTATATTACGTCACAGCTTGCAACTCTTAGCATGTTAGGGCTAAGGATCTCGCCATCTACGAGTATTATGCGAAATGTTTCGCTAATCCTTTTATGTGTCAGTCACGTCATGTTACTTATTCTTCCGCCGGTGAGTCAATACTTATCATCAAACGTCTAGCTCAAGCTAAGGAGCTTGAGCTAGACGTTTGATGATAAGATCAAGTTAATCCAAGTACTTAATAAAATCATAAAATCCTCTAAGAAAAGTAATAAGAACTAAGAGCAAAAAATATTTTCTATTCGCTCCAGTATCCAAAGCTTTCTTGAAAATCATAATTAATAAATCTCTAAGTAATATAAAGTAATAAACCTCTCTGTAATGAAATAACCTAATACTTCACGTTAGTTATTATATTATCTTTGTTAATTCTTAGTACTTATTCGGTGCTAATACTACAAGAAAGGTCAGTGCACCGCTTTTAAGGAATTTCTGAAAAAATTGTGGCAACGGGGCGTGAAGAGGAAACACAATATGGTTATTAGCGACGGCGAGTTTCGCTTATTTATCACTTTTCCCTTCGGCACAGAATTCATAAAAGTATTACATACCTCCGGCTCGGGCAGCTAATTCTTCTGATCTGAGACATTCTTTATTTCACCATCCTCTGTGGGTACTTATTATTAAATCTATCTGATAAAACAGAAAAATCAAAACTAACAATGCTAGTTTGGCTTTTATATGATAGTTTTTACTGGATAAAAAAATTGACGGTGACATTTTATAGCCATTTTATTTAGAAAGTTTCTTCGACAATAGTAAAAATATTCTTATAGTTCACGAGTGGACATTGGGACATTGACGGACACTAAGCTATACGATTTAAATTTTTTCTCTGCAAGTTTCTTGCATTTGGTGCAATACATATTCAGACGATTCGTTAATATTTTATCCACGTGCTCTTCTATTTGGATATGTTTAAGAAAAACTGCGGCGAGCTCGCAGCGTAGCGGTCGCGTCTGAGACGGAATTATTGATTTCAGCGCAACCGGGGCGCAAACTTTTGCATTTACCTCCTTTGCCCGACAAATTTCTTATCTTTGACTATTCTACCCTCCGTTTTTTTCATTCGATGATCAAATTAATCTAAAGCTTTCCGAATCCAATTCAAAGTTTAAATTTTTCCTCAGGGGCTGAATTTCAAAAAATCGTTTCCTTATGTAGCTCTACTCTACATTGCTGGAATGCGAATTTCAGCTTACATCTCATGATGATTGTCTTTGAAATTGGACGAAACCACGGTACAGATATATACAGTATTGTATCTTCATACAAACGGTCTGAACGCAAGTCATACCTACGCGCCTCTAAGGTCAGCATACACTTGTTCCGTGACTCGGCGTACAAACAGTCGCGGTTGGGCCGCAGTGGCGAACGGTGTGTTGTAAGCAGTGAGCGTGCTATTTGGGAATACATTATATTATATATGATCTTATTCGTGGAATAATATGGCAAAACATAGACAATATTGTGCTGTTTTTGGGTACTTAAAATGCATCATTAAAGCACCCAAAGATATTTTTTTTAGGTTACCTCAAAACGCTAAAAGGAGACAAAAAATAGTTTTTATATAGGTACCTACTAGGACGTAATTTGTTTCATTTTTATTATGTAAGTATTTGCTTTTTTCCACAAAGGTAGGTAGTCGTTTCCTAGGCTACATAACTTACTAATGTGGTACTTAGCTACATTATATTAGTATTGAAGTAGAATACTATTACAAGTTATCATAATGTTACCTACCTTTCTAGTAAGATTAAATAGGTTAGGTAACTATAATTTATTTTAAGTAAGATTTTGTTTAAGGATTGATTGGTGTAGGTATCACACGCGATGATATGGTTGATGTTAAGTAACAGCCGCAGCGTTTCGATATAGGACGGGTGACCAAAAAATTTTTATTTCGATTTTTTCCGTGCTGTATAAAGTAGAGATTGCAGTCCGACCTCATTTTCAATATCACTGGATTGAACAAACTAGAATAACTTAATTTTCATTTTTAACCGATTTCCGAAGAGGATTTTTTTATGAATGTTCACTGATTATCAGAATGCGGATTTTTTTATACATTAGAATTTAATAATAAAGCCTTTCGTATTTCTCAGTCGAGGCGCAAATATTTTTCTGCCGCAAATTTATAATTATGCATGTGTGCATTTTTTTTATTAAATCTTCTAAAACGCAAAAAAAATCATTACATATTTTTATTTAACGCTTCCTTTTTCATTCACATTACAATCACAAAAGTCTAGGCGAGCAGCCCTAGCGCACGCGTGGCATTGGTATAAATTTTTAAGGACAGCGCCGAGTGCGAATACTGTATGTCTCTATGCTGTGTCGAAACTATCGGATGCTACGTTAGCAAAACCGCATTTAATAAGTGATTGCCCTCTTTTTGAGATTAATCATCACATGTATTTAGTTTTAATAAAATAAAATAAAAAACAATCTTGCTGCTTAGCTTTCTCCTAAGACTGTGCTTTAGACTAAGTAACTTATAGAAGTGGCACCAACAGCCGGCAGATTGTAAATTATATTTTGTGTATAACTCTAATCTACGTGGCTATTTTTCGTCCCAGTAGCAGTAACGTACGTGGCTATTTTTCGTAGGGTTAAGAAGAGGACAGACCTGGACAGCGGTGGTACATCACGAACTTCCACTAATGACTTGAATGACTTTATTAAGAGTTGCGATTTAAATTGCCGCGCCAGCAAAGGTGCCTCGTGCGAATCTAATACTCTTCCTAAAGCGAGCATTAGCATACAGAAAATTACCGATTTTATAGAGGGTTAGCTTTCTCTTGTACGGTACGCCTCAAAAAATTGGGTCTCCATTTCTAAGGCCTACCGTACCCCTTCACGTAACACCACCCTGTGGTCAAGATCAAGCACAAAACAGTAGAATCGTATGTACTTGTAAGAGCCAATTGTACCCTTAGGTTATGTACTTACTTACTATGTAGATAAATAGATACTTTTTATTTTTTTGAAGATAAAGAAACCCTCATAAATTTGTATTATGACAAAAAAATAACAAATCTAACAACACCCTTTATGTTGGACTTCATAATTTTCTTCACTAGTGTTAGAACTACTGTAAGCATGCCCATTGAAAGAAGCGCTAGTTTCGAAGTATCTTTATTTTATGCATCACCATACTGCTAGGCACGGCTAGAAACGAGAATCCGAGTTGAAAGGTCGGTGTGTATTGGAAATAGTCCGATTGTTCGATCAGCATGTGCAGTGTACAATCGACAGCAGCAGTATCCTTCACACCTTCATGCAATAGTAATAAAGGCGAAAGTGCAATGAGTTTAGGTAGCGTGTGCTGTTGATGATAGTACGTGTACGTGTGGGTTAAAAATAGACCGGACATTGAACTGGTGCTCCGGACATCGCCGTAATGAAAGTGTCCCATCGCGTCCAGTCCGCGTTTTCGCGAGTCAACCAATTTCCCGCTTCACGAAAACTAATACTTATAACTGACAGCATCGGAATTATCACGAAGTAGGCGATACATGCTATAGTAAATAGTTGAACGTAATTACTGTATTTCTACAGTCTTCTTGAGATAACGGTGCGTGCGACGTCGCTGAAATATCAGGCCAACACAAAATGTCAATTCAGTTATTGTGATAGTAAACTAGAATGTTTAAGTATTTTCAAATTCATGTCATGCTATTAACACGATCACATAAAATTGAGGACAGTGAAAAATCAAGACTCAAGAACATCCAAGACTTAAGTAATAACGTGCATAAATGAAAATCATTTTCAATTTTGACCGATACTGGGGTTCAGGCACCACTGAATTGGTCAAACAAAACAAGCGTATTTGAACAAATATACTGTAATTTTCCAAATTCTATATTGCCATTTCAAATAAGACACTTGTTTCTAAATTGGTAGTTATCTAATAAGACAATGCCTAGCCTCCAGAATAATACATTTAATAACACTGTGAAGCAGCAATGAGCATAGAATTTTGTCCTGCACAAATATTAAATTTTATAATAAATATAATTTTTACGAGTATGAATAACTAGGGTTCTCTTATTTACATGTCTATAACCACCTCTAATATCCCCTATCTATGCCTGCAATAATATCTATAAGGGTGGGTTGTGATCAAGAAGCAGAATTTTGGTGTATAGATAAGTATAGCACAATAAATAGGTAAGCAGTAATTTTAATTTTGAAAAATCTGTGTTCCATTTAATTTGTCCTTCCGTTCTCTATGAAAACGAATCCACGGATTGTGTCATTTTGTACTTTGATTTGAGATTGTAAGGTTAGGTTAGAGAAAAATTTTTTATCTAGGTTATTTTATCTCAGGATACCATGGTGTACAAATCGGGGGCAAAACTAGACTACCTACTATACTATCATTGATACTTGAGAGTGCTATCATCTTAATCAGTCGTCGACCGTATGTACTACTTTAGTATGTATTTACCGAGCACCTGCCGCACAGGCACGCGCCTGCAACGACTAATCATACAGGAGCCCGAAGCCCGATGTCGTCTATTTAACTGCACCATTCATTTCGAGGCCGCCATACACACGGTAATAACATATTTCTGCAACGCTGCCCGCAAACGGGTCCGGTAATGCGCTCAAATTATTATTTCATATAACTTGCTAATGCTAAGTTTCTGCGTTTAGTGGTTGACAAATTGCGCCATTTGTTTTAAGTTGTTTATATACGAGTGGTATTTATTTTTCAGCAAGCTTAATACGCAGGTAGGTTTGCAGCAAGGTATAATTTAAATTATTAATTGTCCTTGAAAAAAAATGTAGGATAAGATAATTTACCAAATTAAGATATCCTAGACTCAGAACGATGTGGTTGGAAAGGTTTGGTAAGAAAATGAGAAACTGAGAAGTAAGGCTTTTCGTAGGAAGTAAAAATATTCAAAGTACAAATATACTCTTTTGAGTATACCATATCCATAGTTAAACCTTTTTGAAATCTCGTTGCAACTGATACCAGTGTTTTAAGGACACTTGAACTAATGTGCTCTTTGTCACAAAATGTGGGTCACTTCTGTAAATATTTTAGATCCTCTTTGTTTGACGTGCGTAGGCCTGACCATTGTCCCGGATTGTTCTGTAATGTTGAATGTTGTGCCCTTTGATATCGCAGCGGTGGAGGCGGGACGCGTGACGAGCTCGCTGAAATGTTTAGTTTGAGTTGTTATTGTTTTAAAGTGCTCATTAATGATATCGGATTTTGGAACTTTCACAGAGGTTAAACTAATATGACAAGCCTCATTTTGAGACACAATTGTAGCGTTATGTTATTTAGAAATTTGAATCAAAAAATTACGCAAAAACGATCCGTGTTGATTATGAGAATCGATTTTAATGAACTTTACACACAGATTGGTTGGTATCTATGTGCAATGTTTCATCTAAATCCGTACATATTCATACTTACATTGATTTAACGTTTGGGATACCATTTTATCCAACGATATAACGGACGGAGTCGCTGGCAAGAACATGTTGATGACGTGCAACATTGATGATTTCAAAAATAGTGCTAATCCTAAAATTTTACAGGTAATAGCGTTGTCCTCTCCAATAGATCGTTGACGTTTATTAGCAATAGCAACATGCCAACAAAACTTTGTCCATAAATTATTCAACTAACGTCAGAACAGGGACGGTTAATTAAACGGTTTTCAATTAACGTTTTGCCTACACTAAGACCAATTTCGTACACTATCCAAACCAAAACTGTCAATTGCAAGTCGCCGAAGTTCAGCGGGGTTAAATGTTATTTCATTGCGATAGCACCCTGAAATTGCTCTGGCGCCTTCTCTCGGAAAAATGGACTTCGACTCAAATCGCCTTTGCTATTGCTTTTTATAAGTATCTGTTTTCTTTAAGCTATCGCTCTTTATTTTTATTCTGAATAGATTTATGCTACAGAATATTTAAACAGCATACATTTTTACTAAATCAATTTTAAGTGCTTTTAAATTGATCGTATTCATTATTTGATTCGATAAATCTTAATTGTAATCTTGTTGATTATTATATAGCTATTCTATGACCGACCTGCTTAAACAAATATGTGTATAAACTAAGTAGACAAACAAATTCTGTATTCATTGATATCGAAGAAAATAATCACAGAACGTAATCTAAAGTCCCTGTGCAAACGCTTACCTGATTGAATATTCATAAATAAGTTCATAACAATGATTGCTGAACTCGCTAGTATTTTGATATTATCTCTTTATGGTAATCGTAGCAATAATTGTTTTATACGAGCATAAACCTGCTGCCCCCGTCTGTAACGTAACGATCCATAACTTTGACCACCACCCGGCTCTAAAACAAAGCAAATAAAAGGATTCGTAAGTATAAAAGTTACAATATAGGCACTGAGTTAATCTTTATTGCGCCTGTGTTTGAAATGGTTTTAATTTTGAGCAGTTATGAAACATCTTTGTATAAATATCTTATACCTATATACAGTGCAACCTTAATATAACGTACCTCAATATAACGACTTCCTCGATTTAACAAATTCTTCGTAATCCCCTTGAATTGTCCATAAGAGTCAATATAAAACATACCTTTACATTGCGAACATTCTTTGCGTACAACCTCTTTATAACGAATTTTCAACTATCAAGAAAAAGTATTCATACCTCTAATTAACGAATTTTGCCAACCCAAAACCTTTATATAAAGTTTCCACCAATAATAATAACTCTTAATCTTATATGTAATGTGATTCATGTCTCGACACGCTTTTGTTTTTAAAGTAATCATTGTTGTTTTGATGGAAAGTAATGTAAACACCTCTGCTCGTCACTATTGTTAAAGATTTAAGTTAAAATGGCTCAGAAACGTAAAAGGTGTTCCTTATCGGTCGCAGAAAAGAGAAACATCATTAATTATGTTGAACAAAATCCCATGACGAAAAAATTAGACATAGCTAATAAGTTCGGGATTCCCGCAAGTACATTGGCTACAATTATAAAATTAAAAGATAAGTTTTCAGAAGAAAGTGGTTGAATGTAAACAGTAAAAGATTAAAATCATGCGAGTTCAAAGACGTAGAGGAATGTGTGTTAAAGTGGTTAAAACAGTGCCGAGACAAAAAAATCCCAATCGGAGGCCCTATTCTTCAGGAAAAGGCTCAGCGGTTTGCAGTAGAATTGGGACATGAAGGGTTCCGTGCTAGCAACAGATGGCTTCAAAATTTCAAAAAACGAAACGAGGTTGTTTTTCGAAAAATATGCGGTGAAAGTGGTAGTGTTAATGAACCAATGATGTTCTTTTACCTCTTTATAACGAATTTTAGACCAATCTAACCTCAACATAACAAACCTCAGTTCAACGAATTACTTGATATTTCGAATATTTTCTTGTTCCCCTCCGATTTGTTATATCGAGGTTGCACTGTACATACTCCTCTTACATTAGTACATTACCGGTTCTCTAGCTTTGTTCCTCGGCGCCCGGGGTGCGCTTTCTAGCTTCTTGTTCTCCAAAAATGACATGCGTGTCAGTTGTCTTAAATCTTCTACTATATTTGGTATTGTTGAAAAATGTAATCAACGTAGATTTTCTAGAGAGGTAGTGATTGGTTTGCAATAGTCTTCTCTATTTCACACACATAGCCGTAAGTGTCGTCTAGATTTCCTCAAGATGTTTCCGGCAATTCAAGTTCACCTTTAATAGCTAGTGCCTAAACTGCTTTATCGGTCTTAAATCTTTGCATGTAAATATGGAAAAAATATAAAATCAGATAAGTACATACTGTTATCTACTTATACTTATATAAATTCAATAAGCGGAGGCGAACAAAGGACTAATAAAGGTGACCTGAAATTATCTCATTATGAAATAAGATATGCTAATTCACCCTGCGAAAATAATCTATCCCTTAGTCTGAGCTAAATAGAACCTGTATCAAAATACCTTTTGGAAGGTTTAGATGTATATAGAACATAAGTAAGTACTTGAACAAAGGGTTTTATTTCATAGTCTTTCTAACAAAAACTTGTAAAACTTCAAAGTTTCTCGAGCACTTCATTTAATAACACTATTCATTAATAGTATTTTATGCAACAGTTGTATAAGAAGGTTCATAAAATGCGAGTGTTGCGAGCCTTGGCGAGCATTGTAAGGAGTCGCCATCGAGCATTTTTTGACATACTTATACAACGTTGCATAAAATACTTTTTCTACGACTACATTTACTAAAATAAGTCCAAAAATAAACAAAGAAAAGTATGAAATACTACCATATGTTTGCTAGATACTAGGTATCTATGGAAGACTTATTTTTTTTTATTGACGTCTTCCTAGTGACCAAAATTGCCATTTTTGAAACATGGAGTCACTTAAACGAATGTTTTTTCATACAAAAAACCGTTTGTTCAGTGACTCCACGTTTGAAAAATGCCACCATATGTTAAAATAACGATTTTATTATGTTGGCAGTATGGTAGATCTAAAGAAAAAAAGGAATAGGTCTATGGCTAGGAGTATCGTTTTGGCGAAATAACGACACATGTGCTATTATATTAGGAATAGACTATAGACTTTTCTGAAGTCATATAATCTATGTTCTTATATTAGTGTTCGGGACCATTTAAAAGACAGATAACAGTACAGGAGTAGAGAAAATACTATTTTATGCTTTTGAATGTAAAAGTCCGACACACTTCGAAATTTCCGAAAACACTCGAAATCACTTCGGTTTGACGATCCAATTTGAATTTCGTTAGACGTTTAGCCTTTTAGGTATTCATTACTGTGACTGTTTAACAAGATTAAGCATTTGCCACTTCTCGGGGTGAAGTAATGAAATAACGTATGAATTGTCTGCTTCAGTTATGTCTCATTTCAGTGTGCTTTCTATATAAAAAGATCGCATTTGGAATTAGGGTACAAAATATCAAAACATTGCAAATTGTGATGACATTTGTCAACGTTTCGATGCGATTTAAATATTATTAGAAATCTACAAAAGTCATGATGGATTCATACTATGTATTAACTTTTAAATTGTTATATATAAAGACTTAAAGACTTATAATAGCGTCTTTAGAAAGCTTATCATCGATGCCAAGTGTCGTGTGAGCTGATGCCCTTGCGGAGCCCGTATCCACTCAGTATCGAGTTAATGAAGCCCTGCACCGCGGTTTTAATTGCTCGGGCCCGTATTCACACTGGCGTCCCCAAATGACCCGACAAATTGACCGCCACACGCAATCCCTTACTTACATTATTATAGGTATTTTCTATAACGGCTTTTTTTGAGCCATTTGAATGACGGTTTAGTAAATATTTGACACTTGTTTATATTAAATAATCTACGAAATACATAGGTATCAATAATTATTTATGCAACTGTAATATAAATAAGGGGAATTAAAACACGAATGTGGGATAGGCGAAGCCGAGTGTGATAATATTATCAGATGAGTGTTTTAATACCTAATTATTACAGTTGCATACAAGACTTTATATACATCCATGATATGAATCCTCTATAAAAGGTTCTAAATCCATAGGGTGTTGTACAGTGTTGTAAGAACTCCATGTAAATTCCTGGTAAGTTTAATTGCTGAGTATCTAATACAAACTTACTATGTATGTATAGGTAATATTGAAATTAATTATTGTAATAATTATTTAAATTTTGGATCGTACAATTATTGGAATGTAAATTATTTTTGTTCGATATAGGTAAATATCGAACAAATATGGCGAGATACGACGTGAATTGGAAAAACCAATAAGTTCCTTTGTTAAATTACGAAGCTGTAGTACATAACAATGTTCTTTTTTTAAAATTCATAAAGAATGTGGCTGTTTGATTAGTATAATGGCTACTATGACACTGGGTGTTTTAATGTTGGCAATAATGTAACTGTTTCAGAAACTTTTATAGAGGATTTATAGCATACCCATGCTATAAATCCTCTATAAAAGTTTCTGATAAAATATAGATAAAATAATTTAATCTAGTTTGAATCCCATTTAATGTTCGTATCGAAGTCTATAATAATAAACTCGTGGACTTAGAATGATAAAGTAGTAGATTGTTTATACCATTGACGCACACAAACTTAAATACCGAATGCATAGTTACAATTAATTCTTCAAATTTAAACCAGCAAAGCGTAATTGTGCGAATTACTAAACTGGCTGGCATTAATTTAGAGTCACTGTTGGTGGCACCATTCTATTTAGGACCGACGGTTCCATTCCGGCATGCGATGGCGTATTAATATTAGTTGAACAAACCGCGTGCAATGTTTTCGTCTAGTGGCCATGCAATGTGCAATTTGATAATGACAGTTACAGTAGGTACCTGATATAATTGGAATGTAACGTAACTCACGTGTGTACGATACACTGCAGCACTATTATATCTATATCGGTAATGCAGAAAACGATTGCATCAATTTGAAAACAATACATGTACTTGCCTTATTTTATTGCATTCACATTTGACTCGAGAAACCGAACTTTATGTCCTTAAAGATGAATAAAGCTATATTACGCTGGCTATTAGACCTAACTAATATCTAACAACTCCTGTGATTCCTTTTACGACCACCGGAGAAAACTCACGCATACCATTCCAGGTTAAGGTAACAAATCATAAGAGTGCGTCATAAATCATACATTCCGGATTCATAGGATCCTTTAGCAGACGTTTACAATATAATTTTCCTTATTCAAATAAAGCTTATTTATTCCCGCTTTTCGAGCCAGAGAGACTGAATAAGCTAATTTATTTCTGCTTTTCCAGCCAAAGAGACAGAATGTCGCACGTAAGTAAAGCGTACCTCTATCTATCACTTAACCCCTATCCTGGTCACATGTTATAAGATCAATGGTAATGTTTCTACAGCACCCGTTTCAGATAAGTGATATTGATGGAAATGTGCCGGAAAATGTTACTTCTAAGAACGTGTAATAATCTTATTATAGAAAATTTATATAAGAATCAAGACAAGATTAGGTAACTTATATATTTTCGAAAGGTTTGATATTTCAAAATTTTGGAAAATTTTATAAATATTTAAATTCTATTTCACTTTGTCGTCCTTCTACCCCTGCTTTCAGACATATCGTAAGATTTTGAAAGGTGCCGAGAATCTTTCATCTGCTTTACTCGATGCACCTAAATAACAGTACCATCGACGTCTTATTTTATTCTTTTAAAGATTCTAGACCAAAGATTAATGTAACCTCAGCAAAGTACTGTATCTCTAAAATACTCTACATAATAAAAGACTTTTCAGCTTTTAGAGATACGCGTACATGTCTTAATACATCAGAACTAAGGATTCCCCAATATTATGGCATGTAGAAAACGTAACCTGACTTAATTTTCTGGATCGTATCTTATTATAAATGTGAAAAACAAAAATCAAGTAGGTAAGATAAGAATTTCGTGTTTAAAAAGCGGTCTGCAAATTATATCTCAAGCACTGTTTTCTTTGAAGCAGAGCAGTGCAAATAGGGCCATTTATTACGCAAATGTACAGAGTCGCGGTTCCTTGAGTTATGTTATGATTTATTTATGCACAGGAAAAGTTGTTATGTCACGTTTAATTCTAATTTTTATTTGTTTCAGGTAAATCACTACAGCAGCATTCTGACTAGAAGATAAGAACTCCAGAGTAATCGCACTTCGTACCTTTTTTCTTATTTTTTTTTACACATTAGCGGCAGATACGGTTCCACTGATGGTAACTGGTTGCCGTAACCTATGGGCACCTGCAACATTAGGGCTACACGTAATGTTGCCGACCCTAAAGAATTTTTTTTTCATCTCATCTACTCGAAAAACGATGTTTTCATCCCAAAACATTTGGAGCTAAAGTTACGGGTTATTCTCTCGGGACTAAAACGTGAAAAAGACAATCTCTAGGGATTAAAACCAATTTGAAATCTGAACACGATTGTAATCTATGTAGGATCAACAATAATGATGGCAGTCCAGCAAAAAAAAGAAGAATTTTGTTTTAAAATAAAAAACAATTGGCATAGACATCGTGATTTTTTAAAATTTGGGGTACATATCGTCGTCAACATGGATGAATGTAGGGAAACATTTTTATATGTTCTTCGTTTCGGAAAAAGAAATAAATATAATTAAAAAAGTGCCATTTATCTCTTTGATTCAAGTAATTACAGAAGTTTTAGGTTATTTGTATTGACATGTAAATGTGTTAAATACTTTTTCGTAAGTTTAAGCCGATAGTGAATAGGTAACAAGTATTCTTATAAAAATATACGAAGGACCACGCACACAAAGTTATGAGTGAACATTATCGTAAGTTGGTGGTCTTCAAAAATTATTTCTTAGTATTTATTGTATGAAAACGACACCAAACAAAGGTTAGTACTTATTAAATTGTCGGGCGAAGTCTGTTAGGTATTGTAGGTGTTCTACTGTTCTTTATATTCTGTTATACGTAAATGTGCTAGTTTTTCTCATAGATCGAGATGAAAAGTAGAGTGTGCTACTCGGGTGCGGTAATATTTTTATCTCGGGCGATATACACGAATCCCTCGCTTAACTCAGGATTCCACCGTAGAATCACTCGCTACGCTCGTGATTCAACTGTGGAATCCTTTGTTTCGCTATGGATTCAAAATAGCGCCCTCGCCGTCAAAATATTACTTTATCTCCTTGTGGCACAATCTACTATTTTAGTATCGCGTCCTTTTCAAAAACTTAATTCTGTAGTAACACTCAGCTTATTTTCTTCAAGCATAACAAAACAACTTTTTTTACAGACCCACTTGAATATCGAATCGCAGTTCTGTTATGACATGACTAAAAAGTAAATACATACAAATGCATGATGAAACCTAAGTTAAAGATTGAAATAAATTTCTGTGCATTAAAAGTATCCTAATTTCTACTTCTCCTATTCAAACAAATTGGACTCTACTGTCAACGATTATAATAACATTAGACATAATTGCTGGCTATTAAATCGTTATAGTAATTATTGTAATGCTTTCCTTATCTTGTTGACACATCAAAACGATTAGGTTTTAGTCCTGTTGGCGTTTATGACAATTGTATCAGTCCTTTTCCTTCGCCGCCTAAAGCTGTTGCTTCCAGGTTTGCTTATAATCTATCGATGTCGAACTGTGTTGTTGAAATTGGTTGTTCAACAAAGGTATTGGAGTTGTATTGCCTAGATGCCTAGATAACGGTTCTTTATCAAGTTGCATTTTTAATTTTGTATGTTTATATCCAGCCTTAAAATAAGATTTCACGTCATGAGGAACTTTTAAATCTTAAATGCATCTTATTAAGTTTAAACAAAATATTTGCTTGGATTCCAATGTGCTCATTCTTATACTTCCCCTTTGACATTTCTCATAAGGGGTCGATTTTCCTTATTTTGAGTCTTTAAGAGTCTTTACACAGCTCTTTTGTTTGCGTCTTGTTTTTTTTACCTTCATATATTCATTAAAATCTGCTTCCTTAATCAGTCATATAGTGAGCATGCTATTAATTTAAGGAGCGCAGACTTTTTATTGAATTGACAAAAAAATGTGTTATATATATGTACTATGTAGCTGATATAATGAGCGTGGGGTTTTTTATGAATACTGCAGTTAGTGTTAGAGTTCTTTATAAAAAATCTTACGGTCAGTTCTCATTCAAGAGGTTTATTCGTTGTTTTAACTGGATTTACAGATTATGGTTATGAATTCTAAGTTTGTGTCTGTCTGTCGTATTGACTATCAAAATTATAATTTGCTCCCGAAAACTTTAATCTTACCATGTTGGTGTAAAAGTGATATATTTGTCGTTATTTCATAGCATCTAGCGTCATGATGGCAGGTTTCCAGCTAAATGTTCTCGAATATTTATCACATTGATTTATTATTTGCTCATTTCTAATGCTACCGGTTACAAAGTTGTTACAATGGTTGAGATATCTTACATGCAATAATAAAACGTATTTAAATTTGCGACCGTTCGATACTATCGCCTACACTTAGAACTAAAGGTCTTGGTTGTCAGAACTACGTCATTAATCTTTGTATGGAATTCTAATCTAGTTTTGAGGACATACTAGACGACATTATTGACTGTTTCTAAGTATTGTCTATCAAGTTTTGGTATTCGAAACATACATGAAGCTTATAAACATGTTACTAGATCGAACAATTCACCATCCATAAAGTAAATTCCTACCTGCACCTTTCGCAAAATTCGCAAATCAATGACATCGACGTGAAATAATAATAAAACATTATTCATGCAATATAAATCTGTCTAGTTCATAAAATTATCGACTTCTAGTTAGAAAAAAAAAATCAAAATACAAATAAAAGTGCCAAAGCAGAATTTTAAATCGGTTAATGCCCAGCAAAATTTATAAGGTTTCGCTAGCAGACTAGTCTGTGTCTATCTAGATTAAAGTTGGCTGCATAAGTCTGTCTAGCAATTTGCCACCAATTAGGTCTGGTTTCATTTGCATTCTGTTAGTCGAATGATGCGATTTTTTTTCTATGGTGAAGTCTGGTGATCGGTTTCTCTCTTTGTTCATTTTCCTGTTTCTCTATATAAAGTTTTATTAGATTTGATGTATGTTCTTATTAACGGTTTTGTGTGCTTTTTAGGGATTATGGAAACGATATTTTAGGTTTTGATTTGACTTAACTACACATACACACAGTCCGTCTTATATTACGATACTAACATATTATTTAAGTGCCTTTGTATTCTTGAACGATAAAATATTTTTTCAATTTAAATAGACAACAACTCAACAATAAATAGTATTTATGATTAAATATGCTTATAACTTAATAAATACTGAACATATTGAAAACTGATTTGATTAAGCTGAATAAAGATCTGAGACTGAAGAAACTAGTTTTCTAATGACGGAAGATCATTAATCAGGCAGTCAATAGCAGTCTTAAAATATTGATTAATTGCCTTTCCGAAGTGTTGAAACTTTTAGCCAAGTAATTAGAGATTGAAAGGAGACGTTGACCTTCCTAAGTTTTCAGCGTTAGAAAGATGACATAGTCTAATCTTTTTATGATAAATACTTTATTAATTGTGATCTGTACTTTCTTTAAAAAGTCGAAAAAAGCTATGAAACCACGTGATTGTTTGTATGGACATACTTGTGAGCTTGAGATACCGGAGGGATATAAGGGCGGGAGAAAAGGGAGAAGGGAGAGATCCCCGAGGGATTCGCGGTTTGAAGTTAGGTGAGTAACTAAAATGTTATTCAAAAATTTTTCGACGGTGAACGGACTTTGGATTTGGTTTTTGACAGGCTTTCGAAAGATAGTCTTTTACGGACATAAAAATTCGTACAGTGAACGAGTATCTTTTGTTGTGTGAGGTTCCGACAGAAAGGCATATCAAGGCTTGTTGACAGTGATGAAGCTATTGGAATGTAACAAAGGCCGATTGAGTTGCAAAACAAACGGCTGATATATCGGAAGCGTAAACGCAATGTTTTAATTTAAAATTACTGCTACAGTGCCTGAGTGCAGTCTGATACTGTCTTGTAAATAAACAAATAATAAGACGTAAAACTGTAGATTTTAGGCTAAGAAAATGAATCCACAACTTAATATTACTTTTCATCTCATCTACTCAAAAAACGATGTTTTCATCTTCTTAAAAAAAAAGAAAAAGAATTTTGTTTTAAAATAAAAAACAATTAGCACAGATTTCGTGATTTTTTAAATTTGGATGCATATCGTCTTCAACATGGATGAATGTAGGTTAATTTTTTTATGTTCTTTGCTTCGGAAAAAGGAATAAGTATAATTAAAAAGCGCAAATTTTCCCTTTGTTTCAAGTAATTACAGATGTTTTAGGTTATTTGTATTGAAATGTAATTATTTATGTAAATAATTACATTTCAATTTTTCGTTAGCTAAAGCCATTAGTGAATAGTTATCAAGTACTACTTACGTATAAAAATATATTATACATACGTATAAAAATAAAAAGATATGAAGGACCACGCAAACAAATTTTATCTTAAGTTGGTGGTCTTCGAAAAAATATTTCTTATTATTTATTGTATGAAAACGACACCAAACACAGTTAATACTAATCTTAGTATTAAATTGTCGGTTGAAGTCTGTTAGGTATTGTAGGTGTTCTACTGTTCATTATATTTTGTTTTGTATGTGCTAGTTTTTCTCATAGATGGAGATGAAAAGTAGAGTGTGCTACTCGGGTACGGTAATATTTTTATCTCGGGCGATATACATGAATCCCTCGCTACACTCAGGATTCCATCGTAGAATCACTCGCTCCGCTAGTGATTCAATTGTGGAATCCTTCGTTTCGCTCTGGATTCAAAGTAGCGCCCTCGCCTTCAAAATATTACCTTAGCCCCTCGTAGCACAATCTACTATTCTTTTATCTAAGCGGATGCGGGTGCCCCGGTAGCTCTGCTGTTTTAAAGCCTGGGGTCCGCCATAAATTTTTTAAAACAATGCACATTTTATTTGCAAATTATTTTATCCCATATGTTATAGATTTTTGTCATATATAAACGTATGATACTTATTGACGTGTAAAAGTGCCTGTTTAGTTCTAATTACTGAATAAACATTTGAATTTGTCTTACTTATTACATACTTATTGGAGTTTGATACCGACTTCGTTCGCTCTTTTGCCTCAGGAACCTTATCCCGAGATAAAATAAATTTCGCCGGGGTCTCAAATATCTACATGTAAGAAATATTATCGATTCGTGGTTTCTAAAGACTGAAAGCGAATAGAGCCAGTTCTCGTATCTCTTATCAACGCTGAACGTAGTATAGGAGTAGTTTGGGTGGCATGTAACCGAGAAAAGCCACGAGGAAAGCACGCGGCTGTAGTGTACGCATGCGCTGTGAACCTGTCAGAGGGGGCACGGGGGACCAGGCGGCCCGTGCTACCATCCACCCATTCACACCTCGTCGTACGATATTAAAACCTACTGTATTTCACGAGGTCCAGTGTCATTTATGTCTGTTCCCAATAATCTAGAAATAAAAATTGAATTTTCGATATCATTCGAATTGTCCACGGTGAAGCGAAAACGTAAGTAATTAAAACTGCGACCGATCTCAATATTAAATTCATAACTGCATTTTTGAATCGCATCAATCTTGCTATTGGGATTTCAGATTCAGCAGTTAAAGAACTTAAGAAGAATTTACATGACTGCTTTTGTGGAAATTGGTTTTTATCGTGGCAAATGCTGATGTTATCAATGCTGGCTGGCTGGCGGCCAAATGTGGGATATTAAGGGTCGGTTTCGAAACCTCTTGTTGTTGTTAAGTTTAAGAAATCTCTCAAGAATGTCGTCTTTGATGGGAAATAAAACGTTATAAATGTTGCAGCTTGTACCGGCTCCAAGACATTGTCTTCATTAGTATAACAATTTCTGTTAAAATATCCTTTGTACCGTATTATTTGAAGGGGAAATTTTAGATATGAATTATACGTGAATTGCCCAGGGCTTTCAAAAAATATTTTTTAGGGTTCGGTAGTAAACAAGGAACCCTTATAGTTTCGCCATGTCTGTCTGTCTGTCTGTCCGCGGTTTTACTCAGCGACTATAAGTACTAGAAAGCTATGATTTGGCACGAGTACGTCTATTAATAATGCGGAAAAAGTGGTAAAATAAAATACTGAAAAATTTTTTTTAGAGTTGCTCCCATACAAGTGAAATGAAAAGTCATTTTTTTCTCTACTAACCAATCATGTGGGGTATCGCTGAATAGGTCTTTCAAAAATATCATGAGTTTGTGAACACCGTTTTTTGATTTAAGGATCCGTTTTTGAAATATTTGGTTTTAAAGTGAACATTTTTGTTAGAGTCAAGTGTCCCCCCCCTCTATCTGCTAAACGGTTATATATGGACACGTGAAAAAATTCACAGCAATAGTATGTAACGAACTTTTAAGGAAAACTCTCAGAGCTAAATAGGGCTTACAAATTAAAAAGTTATAGGCGATCAACTTATAAAATGTACTCGGTAAAAGGAAAATTTCGCGCAAATTCAATAGAAAATTAGTTTTTAGACGATTTCAGTGGCATTAACTCAAAGTTGGCATTCGTAACTACGGAACCCTACACTGCACGTGGCCCGACATGCACTTGCCTAATTATTTTTCAAGCGAATCATCAGAATCAATTTTGTGTCACAGGAATTATTTATAGTTATTTGCAACTGATATTAATATTGTTTTTTTTTTTAATAAGAAAACAAACAGAACAATAAATTAGCATACAGTTTTCTTAAAAATAACTTATCTAATTATACTAACAATACCTTTAACCACAGCTTACTAAGTATATACATCTTAATGAGAGACGAAATACAGTTCCAATGCGTACTAGTTGACATTAGTATAAATAAGTATTTACACGTAAACGTACGTTCTAATAAAACATGTCATCATCATCATCATCATATCAGCCACAGGAAGTCCACTGCTGGACATAGGCCCCCCCAAGCATTTCCAAAACGACCGATCGGAAGCGGCCTGCATCCAGCGCCTCCCTGCAACCTTGCTCAGGTCATCTGACCATCTAGCAGGTGGGTGTCCTACGCTGCGCTTGCCGGTACGTGGCCGCCATTCGAGAACCTTTCTGCCCCATCGGCCATCGGTTCTTCGCGCTATGAGCCCCGCCCACTGCCACTTCAATGAGCTAATCCGCTTGGCTATGTCGGTGACCTTCGTTCTCCTACGAATCTCCTCATTTCTGATTCGATCGCGTAGAGAAACACCGAGCATAGTCCTCTCCATAGCTCGTTGAGCGACCTTGAGCCTTCTTATGAGACCCATAGTAAGGGACCACATTTCAGAGCCATAAGTCATCACTGGTAACACACATTGATTAAACACTTTCGTCTTGAGGCACTGAGGTATTTTAGACGATAAAACACTGCGTAATTTCCCGTACGCTGCCCAGCCGAGTTGGATTCGCCGAAAGACTTCTTCCTCGAAGCTGGAACTTCCTGCCTGGATCAATTGACCCAGGTAGACATACTGGTCTACAACTTCGAGGGTGGAGCTCCCAACAGAAACAGGTAAAGGCGCAACGTGCATATTTGACATGACCTTCGTCTTGTCAATATTCATTTTTAGGCCGACCTGTTGGGAGACTCGATTTAAGTCTTCATGCATCGTACTTAAGTCCTCCATCGATTCTGCCATGACAACGATATCGTCGGCAAATCGAGGGTGAGTAATATACTCGCCATTGATGTTGATGCCCAGTCTTTCCCATTCCAGGAGCTTAAATTCATCTTCCAGAGCGGCGGTACACAGTTTTGGAGATATGACATCTCCCTGTCTCACGCCTCTATTCAATGGAATATCCTTCGTACATGTATATAATTATAATTAAAAGTCTTGTTTTGTTAAATAGTATAATTCGGAATTAACGTAATTGAATAATGAGTAGAGTATCTACGTATATCTCTATGAGTTATTTCCAATTCAATAATTTATGAATTTATTTTTATCCTTTTGAAACAGCCATGCAAAAAATTCATAAGCGAAAGCAATTTAGGACAAACAACAAGCGCTAAGTAGAATTAGTAATTTAAACACTGCTATTTAACGCTAGCCATCCAGCTGCGAATGATGTTCTCAAAAGCCTTATTTTGTTAGTACCAATGTTTTTTGAGCGTCAGCGGCTTGAAGCGTACATTTAAGGTGTGATGTGAGACTATTTAAGCGATTACCATCATTCAACGTAGACTTGACTAGCTTCATATAAAATATAATATTTTTATTATTACTATCCTGTCTCGGCGACCCAAAGTGAGACTTGGCCTTTGGTCTTGGCTTCCAGCAAACGAGCACGAATGCGCTCTCGGACTTGTGCTAGCTCTTGCCAGTTGTCGCCAACTTGAAGCTCGCGCAGGTCCGTCGCTAAGTCGCTTCAGCGATATTTGGGACGGCCCACCGGCCTCCGACCGATCGGCCGGCCCTGGTATGCTCTCTTCACCCCTCGATCCTCTTCGATTCTTTCGACGTGCCCGAGCGAGTGATGTATTTAACCCCCGATGGAAAAAGAGGGGTGTTATAAGTTTGACGCTAACGTCCACGTCCGGCTTTGGCGGTCAGGGACCACTTCTCAGTGTCCATTTCGGGATTTGTCTAATTCTGAGTTCCGTCTGTCTGCCTGTCTGTGTGTCTGTCTGTGGTATCCTAGCGCTCGAACGGATGCAACGATTTCAATGCGGTTTTTTTAACGTGAAAGCAGGTTTCCTTGCGGTGGTTCTTAGCTATGTTTGGAAGAAGTTGATCCAGCAGTTAAAAAAATCATCAGTTCTTTATCACATCTAAACCATGGTTTATAACTAGCGATTTCGTCCGCGTGAACATCCGTTCAGCAATTTCGGACATTCGGGTGTACAGTGTGCATAAAGACACTGACATACAAACAAAAATCTTAAATATCTTTTTAGTGTTCTGTAGCTCCTTATATATCTTGCTCACGAATATATACTTTATTATCTGTATTTGGTGCCCGCGACTTCGCCCGTGTGAAATTCAGTTTTCTTACACACCCTTGTTGATGACAGGACAAATTCAAAATTTTTGTAAAGTTAAATTTTTGTAAATTTTGTAAATTTAAATACCGTTCGATTTTTTTATTGTGATGTGGTATATTTTAAATATTGAAAATGTGAAAGTTTATAAGGATCTATAGACGTATGGATATCAGTTACTCATTCACACAACAACTTATGAATGCAATAAAATGAACCCTTACAATAATAATCATCCTTTGTGTATCAATATATAGGTACGCAGACGAAGTCAGCAGTCAAACGTCTCTGTAAAAGTCTCCGAGGCGCGAGATAGTGTGTGACGTTCTCGATCAGCAGTCAAACGTAACTCCCAGGGCGGGAATCAATGAATTTCGTTCTCAATTAACACTTAGTCGTGCCTGTCTTTTGTCATTGGATTCTTGGGATCTTCTTATCAGCTGTCTTTTCGCTTGTCTAATATTTTGAGACAGATTTGACTTTCTCGGAGTATTTTTGAAAGTACAGCACAAAATACAATAATATATATATTTAATTCAATTAATCTATGTAGCCTAGAATTTTTTAAAGATAATATCCGAAATACCTTACTAATCCACAAAGCATGATCACAAAATCCGTATTGCTATAGCCAAATGTCAAACTTAGTTCAATAAATCTATAAATCCAAGAAGCTTATGAAGATATCCGAAATATCTAACCAATCAACAAAGCAAGATCAGAAAGTCCGTATTTTCATAGCCAAGTGTCAAATTATAAATCAACAATATTATCCGAAATATTAACTAACCAATCCACAAAGCAAGATCAGAAGTCAGTATTTTCATACCCAAGTATAGCCAAATATCAGTATAAAATCAACAAATTCAACAACAGTAACTAACCAATTCACAAAAGAATCAAAAGGTCTTGCGTACTAAGCAAATCAATCAGCTTGTATTTATCCTTTTTCAAAAAAATAACCATAGCGCTTTTAAAAAATAAAATAGCTACAGATGGCGCCTCAAGGCACCATCTGTTGCTATTTTATGTAACTATATATATAAAATCGCCCATAGAAAAAATATCTTTAAAATATAAATGACGATAACTTTTTTATCTGATATCAGATTTTAATGAAACAAAAGCCTATATGTTGCTCAGGGATGAGCTTAATCTTTTAGTGAAAACCGCGTAAAAATCTGTTCAGTAGTTTTAAAGATTAGCGATTACATATAGACAGACAGACAGACAAAAAAAATAAAAAATATATTTTTTGTGTTCTTTTACTCTTTTTTCATCGCCCACACCCATTTTTTGTTAATTTTATCAAATGTACAGACACGCGGTTCCTTCTGTTTTATTATATGTATTGATGGTTTATATCTAGCGCATTAAAGTGAAAGGCAATTTCAAAATATTGTACAACTTGTATGTCTTTGGCTCAGTTGATTGATCGTATTGCTTGTATAGTCGATATTACCGGTTTAATTCCTAGCATAAATTATATATTTTTTAAATTTCCATTGTTTAATTTAGTATTATGTTATGTATCCCCTTTATTTATTATTAAATAATTGGCCAAATGCGTGTAGGGCCACGTGCAGTAGGGTTCCGTAGTTACGAACGCCAACTTTGAGTTCATGCCACTAAAAACGTCTGAAAACTAATTTTCTATTGGATTTGTATGAAAATTTCCTTTTCCGAGTACATTTTAAAACTTTTTAGCAGATAGAGGGGGACACACTTGACTTTAACAAATTTTTTCATTTCAAAAGCAAATATTTCAGAAGCAGTCCCAAATCGAAAAACGGTGTTCACAAACTCATAATATTTTTAAAAGACCTATTCAACGATACACCACATGATCGGTTAGTCGAGAAAAAAAAAATACTTTTCACTTTACTTGTATGGGAGATACCCTAAAAAAATGTTTGCCAAATTACAGCTTTCTAGTACTTATAGGTGCTGAATAAAACCGCGGACGGACAGACAGACATGGCGAAACTATAAGGGTTCCTTGTTTACTACGGAACCCTATATAGCGTAAGATTCTTCCGTCACTTTTTTCCGTCACGAATCAATCGAGTGTTTCACGACACTCACTTTCTTTTTTTAAATTAAATTATTTATTTTTGGTAAAAATAGATCCAGCATTAAGAATATCAGCTCTTTATCACTTTCTATAATCTAAAGCATGGCTTATAACTAGATGGCTATCTAGGTTTCCATAAAAAATCCGTAATATAAAGTGTCCTGTATTCAGAGGTAATAGTCTGTACATGGAAGGTATTGAGAAAAAATGTTGATGGCGGCATTTATCAACGCAATAAAATACAAGACAATGATATTTAGAATTTGTCTTTTTGTCTGTGTATTGGTGCATGCTAAAATTTAAGAATTTCGATGGTTTTGGAGTATTCTTTTAAATCAGGTTTTTTGGTCACCGATAGATGGTGCTGTTCAAAATTTTAACAAATTTTTAACCCCGATGAAAAAAAGAGGTTATTAGGTTAGGTTAAGATTGACGCAAAAAATTACCGTCTGTCTGTTTGGTTAGAATATTATTATATGTAGTTCCGCCACTTATAACTTGATGGTGTCGTCGGGGTTTTTTTTTAATTTGCCTAGCAAATAAACTTGTTAATATATGTTTTTGCATCCTTCTTGCAATACAGATAATCCTCTATCATCTAGCATGCACGTGTTTTATTTACACTTTGATTTAATTGATAAAAAGCCGTCAATATACGTTCCGTTGCTAGTGTGAGTAGTTCACAAATTCAACTGAACTCATCAAGTCAACAATTTAACTCATGTTTTAAGTACCTATAGATTTTTGCTTCTGATCCGGCGCGTCTTGTCCCATTTGTGACATATCCCTGAACATCCTTAGAGCAAATAAATATATGAAAAGCGAGGAAGCTCCAAAACAAATAACGGTGACTAGTATATAATCATAGTAAGTTACATATGTTTTGATTTCTGGCAGCCCTCCAACGTCGCTACCTACAAACATAGCGTTCCAGTAGGCCATTCGCCCCGTTGTTTTGTACGAAATATCTTGAATTATGAGAAATTGTCTACGTGCTAAGAATTTCATAACCGAACGGAATATTCAATAAGTGTTTTGCAGACTGCATCTCTTACATCTCTATGTAAATATTTCAATTATTTTACGGTGACTACCTCGTAGGAGTTGTAGGTAGGTAACAGAAGTGTATTACTACGAGTAGGTGTAAATTTATTCAAATGGTATTAAAGAAAGTCGGGCGTTTGTATATGTATGTACAAAACATGATCTCTCGATCAACTCTTTTTTATTGGAACTTAGATGAGACAAACTGAAGCGAAACTCCTAAATGGTTTACTGGTTGCAAGAAGCTCTGAAGAGTCCATGGCGGGTATACACTTCGAGTCAAGCTAATAGTTGTATTTGCTGCTAACTTGACAAACACAACTATCGTCTGCATTGCAAGAACTGAGCATTCTTGAAGTAATAAACTCAACGACCCGACTTCTATTTGCTAAGTCTTCCTCGTTCTCAAAGCCATCCAATTCTAGGCTGCTTCCGACTCCCGGGTCAATGTGCCTTGCGTTCATTTGTGTGTGAAACTACCGAAACTAAAGCCGCGGATTGGATTACAGCAAACGGCGGATTTATACTACGGATTTACGGAAATCCCGGACAAAAAGGATAGCCCGGGTGTTAGGGGCAATGTTTGATAATGCCCATATTTTGTTTGCGATGTATAATAACTGACCTTGTAGAAGTTTGTTCTACCGAAGTGGCGATTTCACTGGAGTTTATGGTTAATGGATGTAGGGTACGCAATTACACGCTATTATTACATAAGTTGTTACAGTAACTAATTAGATCATGTTATTAATTTAAATTATTGTAATTTGTTGTTTGTGTGCAAATTGTTTATAGTTCTAACGATTTATTTTTTCTCTGTTCATGCTAACCCTACAGTGGCTTTGAAGTGTAAGTATTGAAATCCATAGCTACTACTCTAACTATTTTTGCAGGTAGGTACATATTGCCATTGACATAATTTTTCAGCAGTGGGACACGTGACGGCTCAAATTAAATAATTACTGCTAATATTAGGTGGTTCAATGGAGGAATTGGAATCATTACCGATATGCTTATAACACGCTCATACCGTTATAGGTTTTCCATATTGAAAAAGGAATATATAACATAATGTGAAGATTGGTTTTATACATTTTGAGCAGCCTACATCCACAGTTCATAGATCCTATCTAATTTCACATATTGCTCCATACATTTAAGTATAAAGCCTTAATCTAATCGAGGCCTTCTTTGCATATTAATACAGTTAATCATGCGTCTTTTCGCTCGCATGCCCGGATCGCTCGTATCTTTTATCCCATCGAAGTTAATTTATTCAAGCATCCCTTTTACATTTCGCCATTCCTAATTTAAAAGGTAGAGTGAGCTAGATTTCGGCCCTGAAAAATAACTCACGATATATCCGATCCAGTAATTAAGATTCAAAGTTCTTCAGACTTTATTTAGGTAAATAAGTTAAAATACGTATGTTCGTTAGGATACCGATGATATGGAATATTGATTGGTACTTAAATTATTTTTTCAAGAAAAACATAAAGGTCCTGAAAATTCGCTAAAAGCTTTTAGTGTATTCGGCGTACTTAGTGTTTCTAAAACATTGGCAATAATGCTACGCTGTATTATAGCAAATGCAATTTGTTAGAATCAACTTCGTCTGTTAATGCAAGGCAAGCAGCTTGCCAGCCACCGGCTGGCAAGCTGCTTGTCTTGCCCAGATGGGCATCTCTCTATAAGTACCTACCATCAATGACATTTGCATGTGCCTACCTAAAATTATTAGGCTTTCACACAACTTTGCAGAACAAAATTTCGCTTAAAATCTAACGCAAAATAATTGCGCCATTCATCCTAAATGTATGGCACGAGTAGTTATAACTTTACACTAATGTTCCGTGGTTCCGGAAGTCCATCGTATCTGCATGCGGAGCAGTGTTTGTCTGAAATTCATGTAGTGCATGTATAACGGGTTCGTATATAGGGGCTTTTAATTAGACACGTTTTCGGCTGTTATCCAAGCTCTCGTACATAGACAGCTTTTCAGCTTCAGTCAAGTAGATTTTGTATCTGCGGTAAGTAACATAAATCAACATATTTTTGCACAGTTGTCAAACTTGAAAAACGATAAAACAGACAAATATTTGTCTGTAAGTTAAAAAACTTACTGATGGCGTCATAACATGTGATGCTTTAAAAAAATTAAACACAGTCTTATTTGTATTGTCAAGAATATAATGAAATTCAGACGCCTAAAACGGTTTAACAAACTTTCCAGTCTCTCGCGAAGTGATTTGAAGTTGTTGAATTAATAAGGGCAGTTAAAAAAACTCATTACATCCCTGCTCTGTCTAAACTTCGTTAATGTTCGTCGACTAAAAAGTACGTTTGAATTTCAGATACGGACAACCAGCGAGTTATTATCCACGTCAAGGATGTTAATGACGAGCCTCCTTACTTCATCAACCGCCCTTTGCCAATGCAGACGGTGGTCCAGCTCAACGCAGCACCGAACACCCCTGTCTTCACCCTGCAAGCCCGGGATCCTGACACGGACCACAACATCCACTACTTTATAGTCAGGGACCGGACTGGCGGCCGATTTGAGGTTGACGAGAGATCTGGCGTAGTCCGCACTAAAGGCACTGATCCGTTCCAGTTGGATATGGAATATGTTTTATACGTGAAAGCCGAGGATCAGGTTAGTAAATATCTATTTATCATTTTGCCGATTTGACGAGATTTTTACCGTCTTTCATTTGAAGTTAAAATTTTAGCCAACGTATTTAGTGACGAAGAATTATCATCAAGATATATTAGATGTTTGCTTTTACCTTGTTTTATTAGCTAGTCTCAAAGGACTTTAGGTGTAGGTCTATATTAGGTATTAAGTATAGGCACTTATACTCTATGAGATGTCTAAACTACACCTACTTCAAATATTACAGGAAGGGAAAAGTGACCTTTACCTAAAATCTATTTATCCCTTTAGCCAACGTATTTAGTGACGAAGAATTATCATCAAGATATATTAGATGTTTGCTTTTACCTTGTTTTATTAGCTAGTCTCAAAGGACTTTAGGTGTAGGTCTATATTAGGTATTAAGTATAGGCACTTATACTCTATGAGATGTCTAAACTACACCTACTTCAAATATTACAGGAAGGGAAAAGTGACCTTTACCTAAAATCTATTTATCCCTTTAATTAGTATTTCAAATCACATCCTTTCCGAATTGACCTAAAAGAAACTTCTCAAGTTCCTTTTAGGTCAATTCGGAAACCCTTTTTCTCCGAAAGAAACCTCGTTTGACCAATAAGTAATTCAATATGTTTCGCATGTGTCATCAAAGTTTATGACTCAGTACTTTGCGACGCTCCATTTCCATATCGCTAATAATAACCGTGAATGCTAACCTACAAACGTCGGAGATAGACTGACACGAACGTTATAGCCGTATGCCATTACATATGACGTTCCCACGGAGACAGAAATGCCTACTATCGTTCGCAGTTACACTTAAACGATATAAGATTATAGAAGCGCGAATATACTATGTAGGTAATTCAAAAATTTACTGCTGATTGAAATTTATATTCGATAGTTACGTGAGTCCACAAAAAAATCCTCAAACTGGAAAGTCTTCGAACAATCGATACGAATAAGTATATAGTATAAGTCCTTACACATTCTTTCTACGTCTTTCTCGGTCTTCCTATTCCTCTGCAGCCCTCCACCTCCAAATGGATCATGCTCTTAGCCAAATGTTCGGCATGTTCGGCGATGGCTTTTTTAAAGTTAGACTATTATTCTAAAATAGATTTTTTAATCAAATTTGCTTTATCACTAGCAGAGACATATTTTCTGTCTTTTTAGGTCCAGGAGTAAAGTAGAAGTGTTATACTGATGAGAATTTTATCGCTATTACAGAGTGGTCGTGTGGACGAGCGGAGGTTCCAGTCCACGTCTGAAGAGCGACTGAGCATTGTCGGAGGCAAGCGAGCCCCGCAGTTCTACATGCCAGCATACGAGGCCGAGATTGCAGAGAATCAGAAGAAAGACTCCGAGTGAGTTGTGTGATCTATCGATCAATTAAATTGATAAATAAGTGTCTAATAATTTAAAAAATAAAATAAACTTTAATGGCGTGTCTCTAAAGTTCTAGCACAACATAGAGATTGTTACCAAGTGACTTAGATTATCTAAACAAGTTAATTAGTCACATCATATCCAAGGTTCCCTCACTCGGCAGCCCACCATCGAACTAGAATAAACCTGTATCTCGAGCGTTGCGAGGGTTTCAGGGACATGGATTATTACATCGATAACTAAAATTAACCGGCCAAGTGCAAGTCGGACTCGCGCACTAAGAGTTCCATACCATTATCTATAAAAAATCACAATTGTTGTATGGGAGCCCCACTAAAATATTTATTTTATTCTGTGTTTAGTATTTGTTGTTATAGCGGCAGTTGGTACATGAGATTTTTTCTGTAATTTGGGAATTCCTGCAAAAACATAAACAAAATTAAAAAGTAATAAAAGACATGGGTATAAATATATAAATATATATATGTATATATATTAAAATTAAAGCTGCGGAGAAAAAGCTCTTATGAAATTTAATAGATTATTAACACAAGATGGGTACGCTGGACCGGCAGTATGGCCTAGATACGTCGATAACATTTTTGAGCACTATAAACTTTTGCTGTCTTGTATTCAAGCCCTTCACCGTCTTAGCGAGTGCACGGTTGTATCCTCGGCTTCACTGCTTGGGAGCTCGGAGTGACCTTTCCCGCTTTTTCTTCTCCACACACAATATGCATGACAATGGTCACCCAAGGATGCCAAAGAGCTTGCAAACCGGAGAAGAAATAGCCGGAACTGTTTAAACGATTTGGCTATAATAGTTCTACGACCGGTCGCCTGCCTGATGTCAACCCTCTTTGGGAATAACCTCGTGTTCAAGTCCTTTGCGCGCATAGACCTAGAATTTTTATTACTATGATTGCTTGATTTTTTACGGTGCCATGCTACGTATGCTGGGCACAGATAAGAACTATTATCCTAAATACCCATCCATTCTGTCTATGCAAAAAATATTGTGTACATTCACCTAATTAATTCTTCAATTGCAAAACTAATAATTTTGAAATGAAAAGTCTTATTCGGAGCATAAATAACATTCCACTATTGACATGGATAAATACTTCTTACCTAACTAACTATCAGTTGCATGCACGTACCATACAATGTTAACAAGAGTTTCTCTGATGCACGCCTTTTGTTTTTCAAGACAATGGAATTACTGGCGTTAGTTCGATCACGCTTGGATGCAGGTGTCGGCCTTAACCTAATAGACCTAATGTCTTTCTAACGTTATGTTCCGTACAGACTTCTAAGTAAAGAATACCTAGGAATTCCTTTACTTACACTACATGCAAAAGGTTCTCAGTGTGCATACAGTAAGATTTTTACAGTGCCTAATTAAAAGTGTTTCAGTTTGCTAGTCACTATTCCCATCACTATTTTCTTTTTCCACTGTCAAAGACCACTATGTGGAAACGTGGGCATCAATGAGTTAAACATGTCTTACAGTTTTACCGCCCAAGTAATCTACCCTGTTGGGGATATAAACAGGATAGTGTGGT
Organism: Acrobasis suavella; assembly: GCA_943193695.1. NCBI lineage: Eukaryota > Metazoa > Arthropoda > Insecta > Lepidoptera > Pyralidae > Acrobasis > Acrobasis suavella. Next base: position 16,301,723 of record OW971929.1, read on the forward strand.
ATAATTTTTCAACACATTAGCTCGGAAAGTGCTATTTACCACACTGATTTTAGTTATGCCATTCATTACGCACACATTCGAAATCGTGCGGTAAATATTACTTAGCACATGTGCGGTAAAGTGTTTTTTAAATGTTTTAGGAATAAGATTCTATAAAGCCCAAATATCGAATATTGTTTTTGAAACATATAATCTCTGCATGCAGCCAGCCTAGACTCATTACCAAAACCTTGTTTTACTCAAATTCATTCCATTTTATATATTAATTTAAATACTTGTAACAACACTAAAGTGAAGTTATAAATCTGCACTGTTTAAAAAAAAGAAAACTTTTTTAAAATAGTCATTTGGATGTTGGTGGATTGATTTCTGTGTCTCACTACAGATTCGCGCATGGGCGAAATGCGCCTGGACAAGAAAATCCATGCGCGCCATATTTCTAATATTCTTTAACGAGATTAATTGTACGTTTAAGTGAAGTGTTTTAGTATTGAAGAGTTTTTTCCTCACTAATGTGTTGAAAAACGTAATATGGCACACGTGTCTATTGTTAATGACAAGTCTCGGCTCCAAAGAATCACGCGCGTACCTGTAATGAACAACTAACCACACTTGAATCATAAACTACTATTGTAGAGCAAAGTCAGTCCATAAAATAAGTATTTTGCACTAATTAATACATTTAATTAAGTAGTTTATATAAATACCGATTAAAATTTTTTCAATCTTAGTTTTGGATAAGTAATTCCAAATGTTATTTTCCAATTCCAGCATAATATCCGTAAAAGCCAAGTCGTTCGCGGACCGCGAGATCCGCTACACCCTGAAGGCGCAGGGCCAGGGCGCGGGAACCTTCAACATCGGGCCCACCTCCGGCATCGTGAAGCTGGCCAAGGAGTTGGACTTCGAAGACCTGAGGCAGCCCCACGTGTATTCCCTAGTTGTCACAGCGACAGAGGACTCCGGAGGATTTTCCACATCTGTTGAAGTGCGTATTATTTTTAATTCTGGGGTTCCTAGAATAAGGAACATAATAGTACGTCTAGTCTTTGTAACTAGGTCCTTTCAGGAAATCTTTTCCAGAGTCTAATTTAGTAGCGTAAATCTTTGACACGAATTTAATTTTCCAAGATAAAAAATGTACTTACTTACTTCCAATGCAAGCAATCATGCGATCAGTTGATCAAATCCTGTATTGTGTCGGACTTTTATATATCACCTTATATCCCCATATAGAGTACGTAGGCTTGACTAGGCGTTCTTATAAACTGCTCTATAATATGCTTTTTGACATAGGTTCAATTAACATACCAACTTATTTTCCCAAGCTTTCCGAGTCATCACTAAATCTGGTCAGCAGGTTTATAATGTGCCATCCGCGGTGTGTACAAAATTTTCTTGGCAAATCACGAAAAAATTGTCACAGGCATTTTCTTTAAAAAATACCACTTAAGGTCAAGTATTGGAAAAGATTGAGAAAGAATAAGAAATAACATTATTTCAATATTTTTTATCATAAAACGTTTCAAGCTGCATCCTTCACCTTTTCATCCTTTTAAGTGGGTATTATTGATTTTCTTTTAATTAGAATTAATTTAAAATAAGTACGATACTCACCAGTCAGTGGTGACGTTAATATTATTATAATGAAGTTATACAGTACTCATAAATTTAATTTATTAATTTCAGCTAACGATACGAGTATCCGACGTGAACGACAATGCCCCGAAATTCGAGTTGCCGGACTACCAGGCCCACAACGTGGACGAGGATATCCCGCTCGGCACTAGTATACTCAGGGTCAAGGCAATGGATGCCGATTCAGGGAAGAACGCGGAAATAGAATATTTGGTTTCAGGTAATTATTTTAAATTTTTACGAACCTAATTCGAGGATTACCTACCCCTTTAAATTCATCCCGCCCTTTCATTCATTTCTATAGTGAGTATGCTAGCGCCATCTATTGCGTGCAGGATGAACTGCGCGGTCTTAGGTAGTTTTCATAGATAGCGTTGTCCTGTTTACTTTGAAAATGATTTTAGGGTTCCGTACCTGAAGGCTAATAACGCGACCCTATTACTAAGACTCCGCTATTCATCTGTCTATCTGTCTGTCACCAGTCTGTATCTCAGTTGAAATTTTCATTTTGATGATGTATTTCTGTTGCCGCTATAACAACAAATACCACTTAAAATCGATCAAGTGTGAGTCGGACTTACGCAAGATGGGTCCCGTACCATTATCGATAAAAATTCACGTTTGTTGTATGGGAGCCCCGCTTAAATATTTATTATATTAGGGTTCCGTACCGAAAAGGCAAAAACGGGACCCTATTACCAAGACTCTGCTGTCCGTCTGTCTGTACCTAGGCTGTATCTCATGAACAGTGATTGGTCAACCGGCCAAGTGCGAGTCCGACTCGCACTTAGTGGGTTATTTCTTTCGACATTGTTAGAAACCATCTCTATTGCCTGGTTTTCAAAAGATAGTTGCTTCAAATGTAGCCAAGGCGGAGGTAAGTAAATGCGTGTGTTTTAGAATCTCTTTTACACTAACCTTATTCTGTGTAAGAGATGCCTAAGGTCACTCACATGCTAGTATATTAGCATTATACTAGCTAAGAGCGTATTAATATCATCGCTGCTAGTCTTTTTTTTATGAATCCCATATACTTCCACATCTAGGCGTAACTAGCTCTTTAAATATTTCTTTATCCCTGACTATATTTTCAATGTCTTCGCTTATCACATTTACTCAATATATTAATGTTGGATTTCAGACGATCACTTCAGTGTGGATTCGAATGGCATTATCACAAACAATAAGCAACTGGACGCAGACAATAACAACGCTTATTACGAATTCGTCGTGACTGCCAAAGATAAAGGAGAACCAGCCAAGACAGGAACTGCCACCGTGAGAGTGTACACCAAGAACAAAAACGATGAAGAACCCAAATTCTCACAGCAAGTATACACGCCAAATGTCGACGAAAACGCTGGGCCCAATACATTAGTAACAACCGTCGTAGCATCGGACAAGGATGGTGATAATGTCCGCTTTGGATTCGTCGGAGGAGGCACTAGTTCAGGACAATTCGTTATAGAAGAAATAACTGGTGTCATACGACTGCATAATAAAGCTATATCGCTAGATAGAGACAAATATGAACTAAACGTGACCGCTATGGACGACGGAGCTTGTTGCGTGAATGGAGATGCTACTATTCACACATCAACTGCTGTAGTAGTTGTATTTATAACAGACGTTAACGATAACAAGCCAATATTCAAAGACTGTCCAACATATTTTCCGAAAGTTGAAGAAGGCGCGCCTAATGGTAGTCCAGTTATAAAAGTACACGCGACAGATGAAGACAAGGGCGTCAATGGTCAAGTAAAATATTCAATAGTACAGCAACCTAATCAAAAAGGTACAAAGTTCACTGTTGACGAAGAAACAGGAGAGGTATCAACAAATAAGGTGTTTGACAGAGAAGGAGATGACGGAAAGTTCGTGTCTGTGACAGTCAAAGCTACAGATCAAGGAGAGCCTTCGTTGGAAGGAGTTTGTTCGTTTACAGTAGAAATAACTGACGTAAATGATAATCCTCCACTGTTCGATAGACAAGTAAGCTATAATGTTGTACATAGTAGTAACGCACAGTTTTGCATGAAATCACCAAGTGTGTTGTAATTTGCATGAATACAACTCTCCGAAAATGATGTTGATTATATTGATGTGTCTTCCAGAAATATGTGGAGAACGTAAAACAAGACGCCAGTATAGGCACAAACATACTAAGGGTTTCAGCATCTGATGAAGATGCTGATAATAACGGCGCTATAGTTTATACTTTAAGCGCGCCTTTTAACCCTGCCGATATAGAATACTTTGAAATACAGCCTGAATCAGGCTGGATAATTCTCAAGAAACCTCTCGACGTAAGTATATTCTTGAATTTTGTAGGTAATAATAATAACAATATGATAAATAATATGTGTGTGCTTTATGACATGCGTGATGAGTGAATGAGATCAACTTTACTACAAAGTTTGGTGGATGAGTGCTACCTACAAGCCCTAGGATTCAATTGGCACGTACATACTTTAAGTTTAATTAACTGTAAATAGTTCTAAATTTATCCGCTGCTGTAAATTGCTACGAAGAGGGGTAAATCCTGGCTGTGAGGAGTAGTTGTCCATTGAACGGCGGCGCGGCCGGAGAGCGGCCGCCGGGGGCTTGTTCTTCTTGCAGCACAATTAGTTTGATTTGCCGCCAGCGCCGGCTCCGCACTCGATCTTCGTTCAGATTTGTTTCCGCAGCACCTACTTGCATTAACTATTATCTTACCGATAAATACGACTTATGTATAATACCTACTCATAACAGAGATAATACTGCTGTAAATATTTCACCGTACCGACCTGTGTTTAGTTCTAAAACATGTACAGTTTCCGTAACCGCACTTCTGTATATTTCGCACTAACTAGTTTCGAATTTATTTTATTGTAAGTAATCGATTAATTGATTTGAGAAGCTTACGCTTTGACATACCTATCAGTACTATATGTATGTACATGTTTTGTTACTAATCTCTCGTTTTGTTTTGCGATGCGAAACGTTATCGCGGCGGCAGTTCGATCCTGCCTGGCCCTTGTGCGATCGCTCCGATAGACGACTACTCATACAACATCATCTATAGTGTTATCATGATAATTATATAATTTTTTACAGGGCGCCAGTATACATTACTTGTATTTATAATAGTTCTAATCGAGATGGTCAGATTGCCTACCTGGCAGTTTGGCCATCTGGCCAGTTGTGACATTATTCCTTCTGTGAAAGGGGCAACGTTCTCGAAACCAAAAAATTGTACAGTTTAACCGTAACGTCCATCGTTTGTAATATATTCATTTCAATGAGTGTCGTTTCGTTGTAGTCAATACGAGGTCACAAACCTTCTTATGACAACCTGACCTTTCCGCCATGTCTTGTATGCAGAGCCGCATGCATTTGCCTGCTTTCCGTTATATTTCTTTATTTTAACATTAGTTTAGTTTTTTATTGTACAGAGTAATTATAATGTACAGTTTGTCTTTTCCTTAATGTACAGACGAACCTTGTAAAATACTGAAACATTTTATTTCCCTTTTATTTTCTTGCACCATCTAATATTGGCTACAAAAGGAATGTTACTGTAAGTCAGCAGGAATGGTGCCTGAGCGTGCGAGTGGACGCGTGCCTGGACTCGTGTTTCTTATAGAAAACTCTTTATATTTTTCTCTTGTTTTAATTTGGCTTACTGAAAGAATGCGCGACGTATGTAAGTATATTTTACTACTTTTATTGAAATACCATCCTTGAACAGCCAATGGACATCAATAATATGAAAGAGGAAGGTACTTGAGTTTATTTTTTAATTATTTTAATTGTTTATTAGCCATGAGTACGTTATGTGTTATATTTTAGTTGTGTTATGTTTTATTTTTCCCCGCTGACCTCTGACCCGTGTATCTGTAGCGGGACAGGTACCGACTGCGCGTCCGCGCCTCCGACAGAGGCGCCCCGCCCTCCTCTGCAGACGTGGACGTTGAATTAGACGTGGTAGACAGGAACAATAAGCCCCCCATCTGGGACATGTCCACGTATGGCCCCGTTCACATCAAAGAGAATGTCACAGTGGGTACCGTAGTGACCAGTGTGAAAGCCAGGTTGGTATAAGGCGCAGCGGGCCTCCGGGCCCGCCGCTCCTCCACTTCTTAACACTACTAACGACGTGGTTTTGTCTTTTTTCCATCGATTCCTCCCCAATAGCGAGAAACGTACAGATTGGAAGCTAAGGCTGAAGACAAGGGTTACCCGTCCTTGTCACGATCCGTGGAGGTCCAGATAGACGTAGTGGATCGCGCGAACAATCCCCCCGTGTGGGATCACACAGTGTACGGCCCGATCTACATTCGAGAGAATTTGCCCGTGGGCGCCAAAGTGGTGTCCGTGAAAGCAAGGTGCGTGTGTAACTGTTCGGCACGGGCACCGCACGCAGCCCCGTCACCCGCACGCAGTCGGACCTCGCGGCGCTGGCCGTTGTAGTCGGGAAAAGCATAGTCCGACCTTTCTTTCTTTACCTTTATACTCACTTTTTTTTCTTTTAGTAAACGAAGAAAGGTTGGCTAAACTTTTCAGCACCATTTTTACTTCAGTTGATGAGTTATTACAGTATCAACATTATCAAAGGATGTTTATGTAAAAACTCAGATTTTGGGGTGGATTTTAATTACAAACGCTCAAGCGCCGTAGTCCAGCACTGTATCACCTGGTGACCTGGTCGGATGTTATGTCTTGTCAGTTGGATACATGCATCGTCGCACACACGCGTTCTCGACCCTCACAGCGAGCATTTGAAGGTGTCACTGCTTTCGAGGAATGGGTCACAGTTAACACCCGCGTTAAACATTAAGAAATTGAAAAAATTGTATGTACTTAGTAGAATCTATCTCTATTTACGACAGCTTTAACTTTAGAAGTTTAAAGAAGCAAATGTATTATTTAATGTGCATTAATTTTGTCCTACTAAGGCTTCCGGGGGTTAAAATAATCGTAAAATCAGTTGAAATATTTGTTTTTTATTGATTGAATGGAAGTAAAAACTATTATTCATGCTATTCTTTAAATAATTTGTGGACGTTTTACGACTTATAAAGGCATACACAAGGCGCGGCAGTGCGCCCGGCGGATTTATAAAGCCGCCGCCGCCACGCCGGTACCCGGTGCACATACCAGTAGTGAATCGAGCCAGCGGCATCAGAAAAAGTCTCGTCAGCCTTATATCCACGAGTAATATCACCTTTGGAGTCTTTTTAGTTATAATAAACTTACTGGCTTCAAATAAGTGATCCTGAACATATTTTATGATATAGTGACGAATTTAACTTTGGCAAGCAGAAGAAGCAGCATTTATCTAAGAGCCTTAGTTGCAAATGCCCAAATAATCACCTCGTGCCAAATACAAACTAACTATAAAGCATTGGACCAACATGGCTTCTTTCGTATTGACAATAATAGAGATAGATTTTACTAAAGTTTAAAGAATTCACGTGGTCATCGTTGTTAAAAAATGTTTATCTCTGTATTTTTATTTATAAAAGAGAATATTTTTTTAACGATGGCATAGAATATCGATGTCCTATAGTTGTGCATGTAGGTTGATTGATGCATTCAAAAATGATTAAAATATCGAATTCCATAACGTCAAAGAATGTTCAAGCATGTTACAAAATAGGTAGGTACTTTTTTTCTACGTGCAAGTAACTACTCAATCCTGTTTATTTTTTATTCTGTTTACTTTTTTATTAGGTAGGTATTACCGCATTGAATATTATTTTGTGCATTTAAGTTCTATTCTAGTTCATATTTATAAAGCATTATTTTATATCATGGCGGGTCAGATTACTGATTATCTTTTAATCCAAGCATCATTTTTAGATAACTGTTTTTAATGATTATATTTCATAGTATTGTTTTATTATTGAACTGAAGTTAATTACTTTAGGTAGATTTTTTTAACAATTTTAGTTCCAATATTTCATTTACGTGTATCTAACGTGTTGTTCAATAGAAGTAGTCATATTTTTTCCTGTTAACATTGATTCGTCTTAAGGCGGACTTATAGTAAGTATTTAGTTAAGGCCAAGTATACTAATCTTTGTCAGTGGAATGTGCATCAGTTGCGGGCCCTGTCCGATACATGCGTCATTGCATATTATAGGCATACGGGGTGTTTCAGAATTATTATTAATATTCTTGAAGGGCATAATCAGTCCGTTATATTGAACGGTTTGTGCTGCTAAGAAATTTTGAAATGCGATTTGTTTTTATCTTCCACACATTGAGCAATCAGCTGATCGGAGTTTCTATGAAAGTATTTTTGTTTTCCTTTCTTAACAACTCAATATTACTGATTCAGCATGTCCTTCAAGAATTATTTTGCCTTCTGAAAAACTCTGTAGTTTTACCTCATAGTGCATCATCACGTGTGCTGGCCAATGACAATGTCTGGTTCACCCTATTGTCTATCTGTTCGTCCTAAACACACATTTCAAACTTACATGGTTATAAGACGAAACCATTACTAATTCACTTTACTAACCTAACATTATCATTTGTACGAACGAGTAATTCCTTTACACGTTTTAGCCAGCCAGGCTTACAAAAAAAATACAAATTAGTCAATAAACAAAGTAAACTGACTAACTGACTACAAACTAAAGTAACTGAAGATGTTGGCCAACGCTAACACACGAAAATCTAATATGAATGTAATCTAGAAGTAGACATGGTGGATAATTTGTCTCTCTTCATTTTTTGCCCATCATTAGGAATTATTTAGCTAATTGGAACCCTTAAAGGTGATCGCAATAATAATAAATCCACTTCTCCATATAAAGAACACAGAATTATTAACAAACGTCGCACGATATTTCAGTTAGCTTATACCCATAGACTTAATTTTTTTTTACTACCTTATACCAATACCCAATAATGCATTTTAGATAATAAATAGATTTTTAGAAATAAATAGATTTTTAGACAAAGAAGACAAAGAAAAATCAAATCAATCAATAAAATGAAAGAGATGATGAAAAACGAGACAGGATTAAGTATCGGCCGCATGCTATTTTTTTGTTTGTTGTTAAATCGATAATATCCTAACTACTGTTATAAACATAAAGTATTAAATTTAGTAGCGTTTTACTAGGGAGTTATTTCTTAAATGATGTTGATTTTGAAAATAAAGCATAAAGCAACATAAAAAAGTATCAATATATTATAATAATAATGTTCAGATATATTTACAAACAACTTTAAGTTTGTAAATATTGATAATATATTCCCTGAACATTAATAATAGGTAGATTTGAAGCTACTAAATATGGAGAGCTGGCTGGCTAGACTAGGCAACCTATTTAGCTTTGCATTAAAATATTCTGTTTCGAATTCCAAGTAAATCTTTTACTTTGAAATGTTTGAAGTATGTACAATTGTACATTTAGAATAATCCAAACCTACGCTGAATACTTATCAGCATTTTTCACGTGATGTTTTCTTTTCATTCTACGGATTTCACTGTAAATGGATTACTCGAAATGTCAGGCTTTTATGATTTGGACATTCATTTGTTTTGTGGTAAAGCAATTGTTTATTTTCTCATCTCGGTCCCGATATAGCGATTGTCGCTTTTTGTTTATTATTAAAACGTTCGCAGTAATTGATGTCGTCAAAATGCCCTTAGTTTTTAGCCGACATTATTGCCATGCGGATTTCCTCATATTTTTTTTTATCTTTGTCACTTATTAATAGATAAGTATTGTCGTAACTATTAAATGATTTAAATAGTAGTTCGCCACGAACTCAGAACTCGCGGACCCCATATCTCGGCAACTCCTTCATCGATTTGGCTCTGTAATTCTATTAGCTACATCTACCCACCCACTAAATATCATAAAGCTCCGATCAAAACTACCTAACAAACATGCATTTCATACAAACACCGGATTGTTCAAGTAGACTCGAAGAACTTCGCTTGATCGTTCAAAAATATCTTATGTCATTCTCATTTGTAACAAAGGGTCTATTTTCAGTTTAAATAGTTATGTAGACATCTTTCAGTTCGATCTAGCTTCAAAGCACTTTGTAGTAAAAATGTGTAGTTTTTACAAATAAAATCTATAGGGTTACGAATATTTGGGCCGAGGATCTTGCTTCCAATATCAATGGTCATATAATTCAATGTATATAGTTTCTATATGCATAGAAACATACTCGTATTTTATTAAATGCCTTTGAAAAATATATATACCATACACGCTTTCATATCACCAGATACATCCGTGAATTTACTCTGAAACGGATACAGTCAGAGCGAAATCCGCATCGCAGTAAAGTCAGCCAATAAAGAAAAGATAAGTCAATACTTATCTTTTGTTTGCAACAGATCTGTAACGTGTTATTGTGTTTCAGCTCGGGCATTGAAAACAACCCGACCGTGTTCTACCGGCTAATGCCCGGATCTACCGCCCAGACCAACAAATTCCATACTTTCTACTTACAACAAAGAGCCGACAATGGCTTTACTTGGGCCGATATAAAAGTTAATCACCCATTGGACTACGAAAGTATTAAGGAGTACAATCTTACAATTCGCGTTGAGGTAAGCCGGATTTAATGTGTGAATGCTCTTGTATTGACTCGTTTGATAAACATTTGTTTCATTTATGTTTGAAGACTAGCTTACAACCTTAGAATTAACATCTAACGCCCACAATCACGCTAAGCGTAGCCATTGCGTCTAACGGCCCAGGGCTCTGTCTTCCCCGTCAAGGATTTTTTATAATTATATTTAAAGAAGAGAAATTAAACGCGTGTGAAAATTGCCATTTTCACGCGCGTTCTGTTTTAGTCGATAATGCCGATCGTTTCGACTTTCATATAATATCCGTCAACAAATAAGGTAATTACGAACTGAAGATTAAGTTAAAATAAAGTGGGATTGGGAACATGATACATCTCCGCAGCGAGTTTGAAAGTTACCAACTTTTCTTGTGCGCAATACAATTTTCTATTGATTTTCCATTGTTCTTGGTTTTCAAGTAAAATTTAACTTTGCTAGAAATTCTGTGGATTCTAGAGGTAGTTATCGTCTCTTCAAAAATATTTCGCTAGTGGACTTTTATTAATAAATCGAATACCATGCCCTAGGAATGCAACGACCAAAGGCCATGTTCAGCGTGACGGTAGGCGAGTAGGTGGAAAAAGGAAATCAAAATAGTGATGGGGTTGCTAGTCTCATCGCCTAATGACACGATTCCTCTGATTTTCGTCTGTTCCCTTAATCACCTTTTACGATCTGCTCTGGAAGAGATGCAGCTGTTACATTCTATATTTTTTCTTTGTTATCATATCAGTATGGCAGATTTACTTTTGCACTTATTCAGACAAAGTTGGTATACATGTTTAAATCAACTTAATACAGATAATAATAATAAAGATAATTTCTTGCATTTAGAATAACGGTGCCCAACAACTAGCGTCAGAAGCGACGGTGTACATTATGCTTGAAGACGTAAACGACGAGATTCCACTATTCACGGAGAGGGAGCAAGAGACTGTGCTGGAAGGAGAACCCATCGGGACCAAGGTGACGCAGGTCAACGCCATAGACAAAGATGGCACGTTCCCCAATAACCAGGTCAGTATTTGTAAGTCTTTATCTTTATCAGTCTAAATCAGTCCTCGGCTTCTTCTAGAAAAGAGAGGATTTGCTTATAACAACACGCAGCTCAGGTGCATGCAGGAGCTATAAACTCCAAAGGCGCTTAGGCCCATTGTGCCAACTCCGTCATTTTCAAAAATTTTCAAAAAATGGCTCGACAATCGTTTTTCATATGTTTATCGAACCTGGTTCCAAAATTTCACGGGAATCTGTTGAGAAATGCGACCTCTAGAGGAAAACACACACATACCAAAGCATTTTTGGTCAAGTTGAAACGGAGACCTCACTCGCTTCGCTCGCTCGGTCAATTATTACGTACTGTTAAGACAGAGTGGTAGCTAAAGTGGCGCCCTCATTTGAAATAAATTGTTTAAAACTAAATATGGTGATAATTAAAAATTTGATTTGTATCACTGTCTAGAAAGACCTTTAAACTATTTTATGAATAACCTTTGAAAGTAATATTGGTAGTCCGTTTAGTTTTTGCCGTTTTAAAACTAGACGGACTATTAGTAATAATTTCAAAGGTTATTCATAAAATAGTTTAAAGGTCTTTCTAGACAGTGATACAAATCAAATTTTTAATTATCACCATATTTAGTTTTAAACAATTTATTTCAAATGAGGGCGCCACTTTAGCTACCACTTCGTCTTAAGAAAATAAAACGACACAAAATAATGATAATTGGGTGTTTTCCATGGTCAAAAATAAATTATTTTGTACTGATTAGAAAATAAAACGTCACAAAATAATGTCACTTGTCTTTGAACATATAGATTTTAACGTGATTTTAGATTTATTATTGCAGAAAAACTGATAATGAGAGCGCTATTTGACTCCAAGAAACTATGACGTCATCTGCCTGTATTTCATACAAATCTCATAGGAAATGTTTGTTTTGACGTTTAGAAAAAAGGAACTGATTTGACTTGTTGGAAAATAGCGAATTGTCGCACAATTGCGAAAAACGGCCACTTTTGGCGTATGTGCCTAGAAAAGCTTCACGTTCTTACTTTAAACTGTAAACAGTGGTTCATAAAATAGTTTGAAGGGTTATCTAGAACCTGGTCAAGACAAAATTTTTAAAGATGTCTCCGTTTCCTATCAAATGGAGGCAGCACTAACCCCGGAAAATTCTGATACCCCCGGAAAATTCTGATATCCCCTGAATAACATTTTATTTTAATCGTTTTTAATAATCTGTGGTTGCAATAATATTTCTAGGAATAATTCCTAGAAATATTATTGCAACCAGGTACGTACTTATATACTTAATTCTTTTATCTAACGTGATTGTTTTAAAAATCATGTTTTAATTTAAAATTGTTATATTTTCTTAGCAGATATTAGAAACACTGTTTAAAAACTGCCTGCGTGTTACGACTCATTTTACTTACGTGTCTATTCATGAATTTTGTTTTGTCATGCACATTTTTACAGACGGAAGATATGTAAAGACCTCTCAGTTAAAACACCATATTAAAGCCGCTGGTGTTGTAATACCCCTAAATGTTTGTCTTCATTATCCACTTAGCTAAAAAAAAACCCGACTGCCTTTTTATACCTGGTGTTACTCTCAGAATTAAGATAAATGTAACAACACCTCTCAAGCTTAAATTTAAAGCCGCTTAGGCTGCAGAGCATCCCACAGAAATAAACCTACATACACGTACACGTATAATATAAACCGCCGATTGGGTCAAAAATTAAAGATCAAATCGCTTTTTAATAGTATTTTATGCAACAGTTGTATAAGATGGTTCATAAAATGCGAGTGGCGCAAGTTACGATGCGAGCCTAGGCGAGCATCGTAAGGAGACGCCATCGAGCATTTTTTGACATACTTATACAACGTTGCATACAATACTTTTTCTACGACTACATTTACTAAAATAAATCCAAATATAAACAAATAAAAGTATGAAATACTACCATATGTTTGGTAGATACTAGGTATCTATGGAAGACTTAATATTTTTTTTATTGACGTCTTCCTAGTGACTAAAAGTGTCATTTTTGAAACATGGAGTCACTTAAACGAATGTTTTTTCATACAAAAAACCGTTTGTTCAGTGACTCCACGTTTGAAAAATGGCACTATATGTTAAAATAACGATTTTATTATGTTGGCAGTATGGTAGATCTAAAGAAAAAAAGTTATAGGTCTATGGCTAGGAGTATCGTTTTTAGCGAAATAACGACACATGTGCTATTATATTAGGAATAGACTATAGCCTTTTCTGAAATCATATAATCTATGTTCTTATATTAGTGTTCGGGACCATTTAAAAAACAGATAACAGTACAGGAGAAGAAAAAAGTTTTTAATTTAGCTGCTGGAATACTTTTTCCTATCTCCTTTCGGATTATTTGAATAGCCTCCAAGCTTAATTAAGATATCGGTCAAAATAAAACGTTAAAAGAAGTAATCTCAGTACAATCACCATTCATTTCGCCGCTTTTCATAAATTATAATTATTTGCGAGAGTAATCTGAGCCGAACTTGATTACAATATTCCGTTCACATTATCCGAAGTATAATATTAATTAATTACTTAAGTACTTATTTAAAATGTACGTATTCGTAAAGTCAAATAAATCTCTTTGTGAAGTTCTGGTTGTAAAAATAAAATATTGTTGAAATATTTATAAAAATATCCAGAGAATATTTTACAGTGTCCTGAGCCGCCATTGTATCATATTTTTATTGTAGAAACGAAGTGTAATGTTATTTTGCATAATAAATGGGTAAGTATTTACGATTTAAGTGGTGTCGGCCAAAAGTATGGGTAAACAAAGTTTCCCTTGACCATGTGCCAATTTGTCGTCATCAGTTGCCTGAACATTTAGTGAAAAAAAAAACCATGGTATTTTGGAAGTATAAAAGTTTAAATTAGCTAAAAATGCAAACTGCTTAAATAGTTCTACAGAAAGGCGAAATAATTCTTATATAAAATGTCGTACATATATGTTTAACCTAAATAAATATTTGCTTCGACGCGACGAACCAAATGAAAACGTATATTTTATTTATTTTGAAAACAAGTTTAACTTAACGAATCCATTGTATACTGAATATAAAATATACATTATTTGAGAGCACCCAAAATATACAGAGGAGGTTTTCACAATATTATCTTTGCGATCGTGACGCCTTAGAAGTATTTTTGTCAACATTCAGTGACGCTATTTTTTAAACGATTTCTAAACGTTCAAAAATGGCGTATGGTCTGTTTTTATAGTGCAATATAAAAGCAGACCCTCTTTTGATTGAAGGAATGATGAAACATTCATCTTTATAGTATTATCGTTTTATGCTGCCAGAAAATCAGTCATGCACTATTCCTCGTCACGAAAACAATGTCTGTCGCTTATGCCACCGATATTTCAGCATTTTAATACGTAGCTGTACATGGCTAACGTGACAAAATGCACGGACACGGAAAAAATGATTCGTAGATTTTTTTGTAAATATGCAGCGCTGCAATTTACTCCGCCTATAATTTACGTGAACGCGTGGGAACAAAAATGCAATTTTCGCCCGTCGCCCTCGTTGTGATTGCGCTTTGGATTGGTGCGAAATTTTAAATTATTTAATAGATGGCCTTCGTTTAACATGTGTAGTGTAGGTCGTTCGTTTCGTTTCACTGTCCCACCACTGTTTGCAGCCATGAGTTTATTTTCAATAAAATTGTTTTTGTTGTATTTGGAATCGGATCAAACCGGAAACAAAACCTGGCGTAGAAAGCTGAAATAGTAGATTGTGCTACAAGGATTGCTACACGACGACCTCCGTGGCGTAGTGGTCACCTGCTGGACCGCCACCGAGAGTTTCCGGGTTCGATCCCCGGTCGGGCAAGATGGAAAATAGCCTTTTTCAAATTGTCCTGGGTCTTGGATGTTTATCTATATATGTATTTGTTATAAAATATAGTATCTTTGAGCTAGTATCCCATAACACAAGTCTCGAACTTACTTTGGGGCTAGCTCAATCAGTGTAATTTATCCCTATATATTATTTATTTATTAAGGGTTAAAGGTAATATATTTGGCATTTGTGATCTTGGTTTGTGGATTGGTTAGGTATTTCGGATGTTATATATATGTATATAACCAAGCTAAGATCACAAAACCCATATTGCTATAGCCAAATGTCAAACTTAGTTTAATAAATCTATAAAGCCAGAAGCTTTTGAAGATATCCGAAATATCTAACCAATCCACAAAGCAAGATTAGAAAGTCCGGATTTTCATAGCCTGGTGTCAAATTGTAAATCAACAATATTATCCAAAATATTAACTAACCAATCCACAAAGCAAGATCAGAAAGTCCGTATTTTCATAGCCAAGGGTCAAATTATAAATCAACAATATTATCCGAAATATTAACTAACCAATCCACATAGCAAGATCAAAAGTCCGTATTTTCATAGCCAAGCGTCAAATAATAAATATTATAAATAAATCAACATCATTAACTAACTAACCCACAAAGCATCAAAGCAAGATCAGAAGACCTTTTTTTCATAGACAAGTATAGCCAAATACCAGTATAAAATCAACAAATTCGACAATTCAACAACAGTAACTAACCAAATCACAAAAGAATCAAAAGGTCTTACGTACAGAGCAAAACAATCAGCTTGTATTTATACTTTTTCACAATAACAACCTACAACGACATCAGATTTCGATGAAACAAAGCCTATATGTTGCTCAGGGATAAGCTTTATCTTTTAGTGAAAACCGCGTAAAAATCTGTTCATTAGTTTTAAAGATTAGCGAGTACATACGGACAGACAGACAAAAAAAATTGTTTTGTGTTCTGTTACTCTTTTTTTATTGCTGACACACATTTTTTGTTAATTTTATCAAATGTATAGATACGCGGTTCCTACTGTTTTATTATATGTATTGATGAAGTAAACTGGACATTTAATATCGGCTTAAACTTACGAAAAAAGTATTGTAATTTACACAGACTTTGCTGTGTTGTACAACGCCGTGTGGTTTCCGGCAGAGTAGAATAGGACCACTCCAAGTCTTTCTGTGGAAGTCGTAAAAGGCGACTAAAGGATAAATTCATCAAGAACACCAAAACAGGTTTCCGATGGGCAGCAGCGTCGGAAGCTAAATCGTGACACAACACTGCCCTCGCCAACCCGCCTGCCAAGCGTGGCGAGTATGGCAAAACCCCCCAATGGTACAAAAAATGACCAGGCCCCCAGTACCCGGTGGCCCCGCTATTCCTGACTCCGGTAGCGGTCATGGTAACGGCGGGGCAGGGGGTGCTAAGAATCTCCGGATGAGATCGGGCTACCACCCTCGGCGAAACTGGCCCTGGTAATACACAACGTCCACACTTTGAGGTTGGACGAAAAACTGGCTGAGGTGGAAGAGAAAATGAGTAGGTTACGTTGGGGCATTGTTGGGTTGTCTGAAGTTCGAAGAGAGGGCGAGGTCACGACAACCCTAGAGTCCGGTAACCTACTATATCACCGGAAGGGAGAAGAAATAAAGTGTCAGCATGGTGTCGGGTTTGTCGTTCACAGGTCCCTCGTAAATAACTTAGTTACCATCGATAGTATTTCCAGCAGGGTAATATACCTGATACTCAGAGTATCGAAAAGATACTTGCTGAAGGTTATACAGGTGTAGATGCCGACCGGAAAACACTCAGATGCAGTGGTTGAGGTTGTGTATGAGGATATTAGTAGGGCCATACACGCCTCCAAAACCCAGTTTACGGTTATTATGGGGAGAGATTAGGGTGGGGCAATTTGGATATGGCAAACGCAACGACAGGGGGGCATAGGCTGGCTGATTTTCTGGAGGAAGAGGGACTCTTTGCGATGAACTCTTTCTTCTAAAAGCCGGCACACAGGAAGTGGACCTGGATGGGCCCTAGTAAAAACGACCTGCCTCCAGTCAAGAATGAGATAGACTTTTTCCTGACGACGAAGAGGCAGATATTCAATGATGTCTCCGTGATCAACAGGATTAAAACCGGCAGCGATCACCGAATTTTAAGAGGCATCATGAATATCAGTTTCCGACTCGAAAGGTCAAAACTGATGAAGTCTACGCTCCCACCATCGCAGAGCTAGATCCAAAACCCCGAGAGCTTTTAAGACGAGCTCTCCAATCGCTTCGAAGGCCACCAGGATTGCGTTTCAGTGGACGAGTTAAACAACGGGTTTGTAGAAACTGTCCAAGCCGTGGGATCCAAGTTATTTAAATCCCGCCCTAAAAAGAAACCTCAAAAAATATCTGCTCAGACCCTAGACTTGATGGCAGGACGACGATCCATGACGCTGCAAACCTCCGTAGACGCTGAGTCATATCGGCAGCTCAACAGAAGAATTCAAAAGTACTTGCGACACGACATTCGCTCCTTTAATACGAATTGTATTGAGGAGACGATAGAACGAAACAAAGGTTCAAAAGTGTTTGCAAGGACTATGTCTACTGGGCAAAGTCGACTGACTAAGCTGAAGACGGAGGGCGGTAACATAGTATCAACCAAAGATGGGGTGTTGGCAGAGATCGAGAGGTTTGATGGGCAGTTATATACATCCGTTGCAAAACCAAACGTGGATATGGCTGCAGATCTGAGAGCCAAGCTAACCTGACACTATACCGAAGATATCCCGGACATCAGTCTGTACGAGATTAGGATGGCCCTCAAACAGCTCAAAAACAACAATCACAGCAGAGCTTCTGAAAGCGGGCGGAATGCCAGTACTGAAAGTCCTTCAGGGGCTCTTTAATTCCGTTCTGCTCGAGGGCATAACGCCGGAGGCGTGGAACAGAGGCGTGGTGGTCCTTTTCCTTAAAAAGGGAGACAATACTCTATTAAAAAATTATAGACCCATCACGCTTCTGAGTCACGTCTATAAGTTGTTTTCGAGAGTCATCACGAATCGTCTCGCTAACAGATTTGATGCCTTCCAACCTCCCGAACAAGCTGGATTCCGAAAAGGCTACAGTACCATGGACCACATCCATATTTTGCGGCAGGTTATAGAGAAGACGAGGGAGTATAACCGGCCGCTGTGCTTGGGGAACAATGCGGCACCGCTGGAGAGACTGAAGCACGGCCCATGTTTCGATCGAATCGAAGGCTTTTGCGTAGTTTCGTGGACTACGCAAAAGCCTTCGATTCGATCGAAACATGGGCCGTGCTTCAGTCTCTCCAGCGGTGCCGCATTGACTGTCGGTATATCGAGGTGTTGAAGTGTCTATATAACAAAATCACTATGTCGGTCCGAGTACAGGAGCACAGTACGAAGGATATTCCATTGAATAGAGGCGTGAGACAGGGAGATGCCATATCTCCAAAACTGTTCACCGCCGCTCTGGAAAATGCCTTCAAGCTCCTGGAATGGGAAGGACTGGGCATCAACATTAATGGTGAGTATATCACCCACCTTCGATTTGCCGACGATATCGTTGTCATGGCAGAATCGATAGAGGACTTAAGTACGATGCTTGAAGACCTAAATCGAGTTTCCCAACAGGTCGGCCTAAAAATGAATATTGACAAGACGAAGGTCATGTCAAATATGCACGTTGCGCCTTTACCTGTTTCTGTTGGGAGCTCCACCCTCGAAGTTGTAGACCAGTATGTCTACCTGGGTCATTGATCCAGGCAGGAAGTTCCAGCTTCGAGGAAGAAGTCTTTCGGCGAAAATGGGCAGCGTTCGGGAAATTACGCAATGTTTTATCGTCTAAAATACCTCAGGGCCTCAAGACGAAAGTGTTTGATTAAACACTTATGTGTGTTACTAGTGATGACTTATGGCTCTGAAACGTAGGCACTTATTATGGGTCTCATAAGAAGGCTCAAGGTCGCTCAACGGGCTATGGAGAGGACTATGATCGGTGTTTCTCTACGTGATCGAATCAGAAATGAGGAAATTCGTAGGAAAACAAAGGTCACCGACATAGCCAAGCGGATTAGCTCATTGCAGTGGCAGTGGGCAGGGCACATAGCGCGAAGAACCGATGGCCGATAGGGCAAAAAGGTTCTCGAATGGCGGCCACGTACCAGCAAGCTCAGCGTAGGACACCCACCTGCTAGATGGTCAGATGACCTGAGCAAGGTTGCAGGGAGGCGCTGGATGCAGGCCGCTTCCGATCGGTCGTTTTGGAAATCCTTGGGGGAGGCCTATGTCCAGCAGTGGAGTTCCTGTGGCTGATATGATGATGTTGATGATGAATTACATGCATACCTACCTAACCGAAAACTTCTGTAATTACTTTGAAAAAAGACAAAAATTGCTTTTTTAGATTATTGTTAGCTTTTTTGCGAAACCAAGAACATAAAAATGTTTACCTTCATTCATTAATGTTGACGACGATATTTATTCCAAATTAATAAAATTACGACGGCTGTGTCAGTTATTTATTGTTTACTAACTAAATAAATCTTATTATTTTTGCTGGACATTATTTATTATTCTACATAGATTACGCATGTTTTCAGTTTTCAAATTGTTTCTAATTCCTAGAGGATTTTTTTTTCATTTTTCAGTCCCGTGATAATCAGTTTAGCTGCAAACGTTTTGGGATGAAAACATCGTTTTTCGAGTAGATTAGATGAAAAAAGGTTTATTTGGTTTGTGGAGTTGGGTTTCGTGTTCAAAATTTATGCGGTCTTAAAGTTACTAAACTGACTGACTACATTTGGTGTACCGCAGGCCGCCAAGATAGACGCAGGCCAAGATAAACGCAGACCAAGAAAGATGTTACCAAAAATTTTTTGCTTCTATGAACGTTAAGTTCATTCCGACTACAATAAATAGCATAAGATGAAGATATTTATGTCACAATATTGCAAACGTTTGCAAGATTATTTCAAGGCTCCATAATTGGCTCGGAGCCGTTTCGAAGTTCCGGAGGAGTTTGTAAGACGTTTCGTCCGCCAAGTACAATGTAGAACACCTGCTCCGACTTGGTTCAATGGCGAGATTTACTTAAGCCAGCACACGAGCTAGTATAAACGGCCAGCGATGTGCTGATGCTAATAACTTTCTCAATTGAGAACTTAACAATATCGTATGAGAAAATACGCTACGGTATGGCAAATGCTTAATAATTCTTAGTTGCGAATGATTAAGTTTCATGGCACAAGTTTCAATAGATTACACTGTAAACTGACTGTTTGAAAAATTGATATTTAGTGATGTAAAAAAAAATCCATCCTTACCAATATATTCGAATTCTGTATAATTTTTTAAAAGGATCCTCAGAAGAACAATAACGCATTTCATCAAATTATTGTAATATTAAGTTGCAAATTAATCATACTTTAACCATAATTAGGTAGTAAACAGTGTCTCCATAAGTTAGAAAGAAAGAAAGTAAGAAAGAAAAAAGTTTATATAAGTACAAGTACATTTGACTAATTAATACAAAATAGTTGAGTTTTTCAATGAAAAGATCACGTAAAAATCTACACGACCTGGCGGATTTTCCCTCCTCTACATTTCTTATTCTTTTAATCTCCAATTTTGCTTAGGCACGGTCTAGGGAAGTCCTTCGTTTTTGAACTAAACATACAAATCACGAAAATAGATTTTATTGAAAAAAAAAAAGAACGTGTTCAATATAAATATATGTTATGGATGAAGTGATTAATAAGACCGTATAATAAATGTCCGCATAGTGTGAAAATGCCCAAAATGAGGGGGCAAAGTTATAAAAACTTTTTAAAGTATCAAATGGCATTATCATTATGCTTATTATTACCTATGCGGCACAATAAATTAACACAGAATCACCTTTTACGTCCGTCCATATGAATTGGTTTTCAATTTCAATGAAAATTCCGAAGTCTTGTGTTGCCGCTCGATAGTCCACTATCGACAGACTGTCGCCGAGGGGCAGCGACAGTCGATGTCATGGACATTATGTCGCAGCGACAGTCAGTGACAGTACGCGTTGTGGACTGCCAATAAAATAATGTCGTCAATGTTTTGTCGTGTCGTTAATGTGCCGACGTATTGACACATCGATGATACATGGACGAGTTTGATGACACATTGACGAAATATTTTTTCGAGGACTGTCACTGACTGTCGTTGCGACAGAATGTGCACGACATCGACTGTCACTGACTCTTAGCGGCCGTCCACGACATCGATAACGATACTGTTGAATAAAGGTAACAATCTATCGTTCAAAACTATCGATAGTATTGTTGGTTATCAATAGTATTGCAATAAAAGAGCTATCTATAGGCCTATCGATAGTTTGGCAGTTTTCGATTAAAACTATCTATTGTAAGACTATTGATTGTTTTAATCGAATAGAAAGACCATTGAATCTAGTCTTTTTATTTGAGTTATTTTTGGGCTTGGCATTATTCATAATGCCCGGGCATTATGAAAGTTACCCCTATTTATCACTTCGTTCATAACATATACATATATGAACGCATGTTCGTGGTCGGAATATAAAGGTACATTTAAAAAATACTGTTAAGCTGGGTTCCCCGGTTTTGCCGACACTATGAAACGGCCATTTATACTAAAATTCTTTGAAAATGTAAAAGTTATCGCGGCTTTTTATGGTTCATACGTAAACAAATTCATAGTGGCCCGAATAAAGGATCGGGCAGGATGTATTACTTTACATTTTACGGTTTTGTGCCACTGTCATACACTGCTTATCATTCTAATAAGGCTTGTTTACTGTGGCTACTCGGGTTTATCTTGGTTTCTTGTCACATTTCAAGTCTAGCCTTTTTGCATTTATTATTTATTATTAATTTTGTTTTTTTGCATTCAGACTTTGTTTCTTTATCTTAAAAAAATAATATAAATTTCATAACAAAAATGTCATTTTCATAACAAAAGTGATATTACTTTTTTATTATTAATGTTGCTACACTTCGTAAATATACCTATAAGGATCCCATTCTCAATTTAATGTTCTTTATTTATTTATTCTACAGGCATGGAAAATATTGAATATGTGTTTGTTTTTGTACATTAGGTGTATTACTACATCGTGGAGTCACCACGGAATGAGGGGAAGGACTTCTTCGAGATCAGCATGCAGACGGGGGAGATCTTCACCAAGGTGGTGTTCGACAGGGAGAAGCAGGGAGCTTACGCCCTGGAGGTGGAGGCCCGGGACGGAGCACCCTCTGCGCGGCCCAACTCTGATAACCAACCCAACTCAGGTTTGTCATTTTATTAACAACGTTAGCTGAGATTTTGTAATTTTTTTGTCTGTTTTCTTTCGGAGTATTTATATAAAAAGTCTGAATGAGGAAAATGTAATTCAGGATCTGTATTTTTTGGAGAGAAAACTTCTACAGAGAAAACTTGCGGCACTGTTACAGAAACCGACACCAAGTTTTCACTTTTGTCGGCACTACTGGAGTGCCACTGTTTTTTTTCTAGCAACACAACGGATTTTTACTGTGTTAATCTACCGTAATTAAATCCAAACTTAATAATTGTCTAGTAGTTCGCCCCGAACTGGTTACTTGCAAACCACGGTAACTCGGCAGCCTCTTGACAGGTTTCGACTCATGTTTGAACTTATTAATTCCATTGGCTATATCTAAACGTGTACAAATTAATGGAACTCCAAAGATACTCAAGCTAACGTCGAACAGATATTCATAATACAAACGCCGGATTGTACAAGTAGATTCGGCACTTCGCTAGCCAGTTCAATAAAAGCAGGTACGGGTTGATTTTCAAAGGTGTAGAATCAGCTCATAACCAGTCTAGCTCTTTACAATCTTTTTCTTAAAATATCTGCTGTCTATATAGTACTATAAAATAATTCCTTATTATTTATTATATTAAAATACTTACTGTTAGTACTCATTAAGAAATAAATAAATTCCTTGTCATTTTAAAAAACTAGGTTTAATTTAATGGAGAAGCTCTCAAATGGCTCATAATGTATATATCTACGTAATTTATATCATACTCTAATGACAGTCCTAATCTCCTTCTAGATTAGGGAATCAGTGTCGTAGAACTAAAGCATAAAGAGCTTGTAAAATTGTAATCAGTTTCTTTCGCATTATTCTAAGTTTTGTGTTATCTAATTTTGTAATACCAATCCGATTTGTATTATTGTTTTTAAAAGACGTTCTGAAGTAATGTGGCCGGTTCTTTGTCTGCCTCTCTCTCTCCTACCTCCTGGCTGCGAATATTTCTTAAGTCCAACTGGTTTCTCGAGCTATGAGAGTGGTATAACGAGGTTTGGCATTATCATACTCGAAGAACTGTGGACGGTTTACGTATTGGCTTTGGTTTGCAAGCGTGATGATGCATTTTCCGTGTTAGACCTCATTTATACGTTCTTGCAGCGTAACAGACTCGAAACAGAACAGAGGTGGTTCTGAAGTGACCGGCACTAATGGGTAAATGTGCTTTCTGAAGTATAGCACACTTATGCCTAGTGTCAGTAAGCGGATTAATATCGTCTTATAAACAAACCATTATCCAACCTCAGGGTCGAACTACATGCAGTGCAAAATGCAATAGGCATATGTCATAGCTTGACTACTGCCATACAATGATGACAGCAGGGACCAACGGCTTATACGGACCTTCCGAAACACGGAGCGGCTCGAGAGTTTTTATGACATTTGTGGTCACCCATCCAGGTGCGTACAACGCCCGGTGTCGCTTTACTTGCGAAAGCGCGAGTAATGCGCTCTTCCACCGGGCCCCAGAGCTCCTCGTCATTACTATTTATGTTAGACCGTGTTCCGCAACAAAGTGAGCTCGCCGCTGAGCAATCAAACTGCTTTATATTTCCTCATGTTTCCAGAGAAAACAAGAGAATAATTTATTACGGCAGACGTAGTTTTTATAGTGTAACATTATATCTATGCACGTAATTTTTAACAAGTAAAACTAGTTTAAAGTTTTGTAAGAAAGTTATAATAATTCGCAGATCTGCGAAAATGCTTTTAAAACTTAAAATTGAGTTCACCTTATTAATTTGGTATATGAGTGGCAAGTAAATAAAGTGGAGTATTTAAATAGCTTAATATAACGAGAGGAAAGATTATTTTATATGAGTACCTAGTCATTTTGCTTACCTACATTTCCAGGGCTACGATTTCGATGACAAGACCATTCGGGCTTTCGTAATAGAGAAGATAAAATTGTCCTTTCCCGAGTCTCAAAATATATCCATACAAAATTTTATCTAAATCGGTTCAGTGGTTGAAGCGTGAAAAGGTAACAGACAAACAGAGAGACAGTAGCTTTCGAATTTATATTATTAGTACGGAAGTAGGGATATGAATGGACATGTTTGACGACTTCCGTGGCGTAATGGTCACCATGCTAGTCCGCCACCCAAAGGTCTCGAGTTCGATCCCCGGTGAGGGCAAGTTGGGAAATGGCCTTTTTCAAATTGTCCTGGGTCTTGAATGTTTCTCTATACATGTATTTGTTATGAAATATCGTATCGTCAAGTTAGTATCCCAAAGATAACACAAAAACTTTTTTTGGGGCTAGCTCAATCAGTGTTATTTGTCCCTATATATTTATTTATTGTAAATGATTTCAGTTTCTGACTATTTTTTAAAATACATTAATTCTCTCGGCTGGTTTTTAGGTTTATAAAGTGCACATGTTTTTTTTATGTACGAGTAGAAGAAATTGTGATTAATGATTCTCGAAAAATGATTTATTTGCTCGCAAAGTATATCAATTTAAATTAAACCAAACAGTGCCAAGTTCGTGGCGAGTGAAGTTACATCAATATTTATTTTTGCAAATTGATGTTGGCAATACTATGTACATATTCGTACATAAAGGCGCACAAACTTGAAATTAGTTTGGCCCTGGTAACGATTAAGTATTTTAATCGTTTTCCAGAAAGCTGATTGAAATATAAATTCACCGCAAACGAAAATCTAGTTTCATAAGTTATAAGAAAAGCACGTGCCCCGTTTTCTTAGAAAAATATGTCTTAGTTCAATAAAAAGTAACTACAGTTCGTAACTATTACTGCGTCCAATTCGAGAGCAGACGAAAGGTCGGCGGCGGGTCGGCCTTTATAGTTCACGGGCTAATCACTGGCACGACCCGCATTTAAA
The DNA here is from genome assembly GCA_943193695.1 of Acrobasis suavella. NCBI lineage: Eukaryota > Metazoa > Arthropoda > Insecta > Lepidoptera > Pyralidae > Acrobasis > Acrobasis suavella. The sequence goes on from OW971929.1 coordinate 16,327,085, forward strand.
TGACTTTTCTTCGGGCAGCCAGCCCTCTGAAAACTGTCGAGCCCCGCGAGCCGTCTATCTGCCCATCGTACCCTCTTCGCTGTAGATATTGACGCACGGCGGTCTCATATTTCACACTGTTTCCTCGGCTGTCGGGGAATTGATTGTATCGCTACGTGTGACACTATAAATTGTCCGTTTTCGGCTCGCCCTCTATTAGGTAAGCAGGTCGGCGGCGGCGTTCGCCGTATCGCGTCATCGTAAATCAAGCTGTGGAATAATCAGCCGCCGCCTTGGGCGTAATCCGGTTAAGCCACTCATCCCTATATCTGTCTCACGTGCACAATAGCGCGCATTACAGCCTCTGTTTACCTCAATACAATCCTGTATCTCTAGTGTTATCACAGCACACATGCCTCAATGAAACAGCGAAAGCAAATACATTTATTTTATCTTGGTACGTGTTGCTAATGCAAACAACTCCAATTCGACTTATAAATAAATCCAAAATTATTAGCGATAAAGTAATTAAAGATACGTTAGTCATTGAATACGTTGCCGGATGAAGTGAAGTAAATGAGTTGTAGTATTGAATGTGGGATGCTGTGTGAATATTGTGGGTACGGACCACGTAGCAATTTCAGCATATTGCAGTTGCTTGTGGGCGCGGAGAGGCGACGGGCGCGGCCTGTGCGCACACGGATCGCATACTAATCAGCTATACCCGTATACGACTTTTGGTAACACCAGCGGTATCTGCCAAGATTTGCATCTATTAGCTGCTATTCGATACGACTTATATATTTTCGAAATTGAATTGATGGTTACATCGTCTAATTACATTTTTATTGTTTCTATTTACTTACTTGCAGCACAAAGTTTTCTGTAATAATTGGCAGATTTTTCCGAACGCTGAACGTAATTTAATTGAGCTCTAACTAAACTGTGAAGGTTTCGTCAACAGTACGCACACCCATGTTGGTTATAAATATGACTGCTTCCTACGTGCATGATACATAAATATGGTACATAAATGATGAGGACACTAATATAATAAAAGTAATGTAAGCCCAATTTAAAAATAAAATCGAATTTCTGCACCGATTTGTACACAAAGTTTACTGTACAGTCACGTAATAAATATTATGCATTTGTAGCAAAGTACACTATGTGATATTTTGTCAGATGTTTAAAGTATATTCTTTAGCGACATTTATTAGTTTTTATGAATTGAACGTGGATTAAGATTACCTAAACCTACACCATAATTGTACCTTATAACCTAAACATACACCATGGCTTAGTGTTTATTTGAACATAACCGCAAATTGTAATTAATTGGATACGATCAAATGTCAAGGGATGAATATAAAGGACCGTTTCCAGTATCAATCCGAACAGATGATCACATCTCATTGTCGACGTTATTAGATACAATCAGACATAATTATCTTACGCCCTTATTAGGTCGCTGCCTGGTGCAGATTCAATAATCTCGAGTTGCTCTTAAAAGAAACAGCCTTCATTCTATGTTAGCCCAAAGTTAATAAACAACCTGCCAGAGTATATACGCGTATATTTTCCTGCACACATCTTTTCTTGAACTTTATTAAAAACTGAAAGCTCATAATAATAGATTTGGCCTAATGGTCACAACGCAATATTCTACAGCGACAATGTTATTTTAAAATTTGGGTAAAATTAAATATTCAACAGTAGTATACTTTTTTATTGGATTAATCGTTCCTTTTTCTCATATTTCGAGTAATTTAGTTACTTCCAACAAAAATAGCTTTCATTTCGTTTCAATCAGAAGCTAAATAATAAACCAGAGTAAACAACAGTATGTTAAAATAAAATACATTTTCCTGTTTACAAACTGCGTATATTTTCTTGGAATGTTTTTAAATTTGCTTTCATTGAAAGACTATGAATGAAATCCTTGAGATTTGTTGAAAGGCAGTGACGTAGGTTATTATCGATGAATGGTCTCGTGAATTATTCACACAATTATATACCACGAAAGGCGGGGCGTCAAGCGGAAAACAATGAATCCAATCGCAATGAAGGAGCGCCGCATCGTCAACGCTCGCCCGCCACTAGTGATGTGACATTCAACATAAAAAGAAGATGAATCACTGAAAAAAATAAATGATAGGCATCTTCTTTTGATATTCAATATCTGATGCTTGTGTCTATTTTAAATAAAAAAATATTTCCAATTTTGCCAGACTATTAATGTTGTTAAACACCTTTGTTCCTTGTAGATAAAACAACTTTAAAATTAATGTCTTGATTTGTAGCTTTATGTTAAAAGACCGATGTGAAGTCTACATTATTTTTCATGATTTGTAAATGCATTCAATTTCAATTAATTCAATAATATAAAAAATAAATAAGAATAAAAAAGAATTTTGTCACAAAATACCATTTTTTCATCACCGCATAACCTCGTAGCGGTAGCTACGCCGCGCCGCCGGAGCCTCGCAGCATTGTAAATAGCTACGCGCTTTGGTTCTACGAAATTTCCACTTTACTTTTTATTGCCAGTTTTCTGTCTTCGCGTTCTGCGGTTTTTTCATTCGACCTCACGTCCCCTGGCGGCACTTATCATTTATTACTACCTCTTTTAATTTGTCTGCTCCTGATAGATTTTTGTTGCAATTTTACTGAGTATTTTAAAGTCGAAACATTCCTTTAGGTTCTATTTTTGTGACTCGAGCGTTTATTTCGACAGCTACGACACATCTAAAGCTTTTAAGTCGAATTTGAATAGAGTTGATGTAAACATTTTAACAAGCATTAGTGACATTTGCAAGTTAAAGTTATTTTAATTGGTCTGAGGCGTCGTGACGTCAGATGAATGAGGGATCTTAGATCAATGTTAGACACTGTGTCGCGCGGGTGGCTGCAATGTAGCTCGAGTCGTCTATTTCAACTATTTCCAATTACTTGGGCTTAGGGAAGCTGTGCGATGTCGCCAAGTGACAAAGCAATATTCCGCCTCGCCGACGGGAACTTAGTGGCCTACATTTAACGTTGCGCTGCAAGTTATGAAGAATAACAGATGCGACACTTAATGCATTCTTAGACGACAGATGACAGCAGATGTTTCACGGACTGGACGCATTCCACAGGTACACTGTTTTCATCTGAATACTTCTCTTAAGTTCCTGACATCCTCCGACGCCCATCCGAAGTCTGTATTGCCCAATGGTAGAGGTTGTCACGATTCAGCGATTCTACCGTGATACAAAGTTATATTTAAATCATCATCTGGAGTGGAACATAATTACATATATTCTTGTTTGGGTGATCATCGTGACGACAGGTTTGGCCAGCTTTGGATCTTACCGAGTCCAGCTGTTTCAGCTGAAATGACAAAGCTATCGGTGTGGCCCGATACTGGAGTGACAAAATATAGTAGTACCATCGACACGAGAAGAAGAAGACAATATTTAGAAATTATCCTTCTACACTGTGGTTATTTTTGGTAGTGCCCTCGAGACTTTGTGATGAGGACGCGGCCGAGTGCACTGCCGCCGGATTACTGTGACGGCTACTAAATATTGCTGTTTACTCCCGAGTTATGCTCCTCTAATTGGCGATAAGCTGGGTTTGAATCCTGTGATGATTATCGTCATCCCAGAGTTTCTTGGTAGTAAGGCTATTTTTACATCTCTCATACATTTATAAACGTACATTGATTCATTTAATAAGGGGTTTTTACTTGCGTACGAACGTTCTTAGAACGGCTACTAAATCATGATATCGTAGATTGTGATTTAAGGGGTAAAAAAGGTTATAATATAGGTGCCAAATATTTGTTGTTTAAACTGAATTCTTTTGTTGTATGGCTGGTAAAATTCATGTTCAGTTTGCAAATCGGTTTAAATCCCTATAGAATTTTTTTCAGAGAATCAGTTATACCACTGTTTAAACAAGGATCCAAAGATGATCCGAACAATTATAGACCAATTTCAATAGTACCGGCTTTAAGTAAAATATTTGAAAAAATTATATTAGACCAGCTAGTATCGTATTTTAATATTAATAAATTACTTCACTGTCGCCAATATGGATTTACAAAAGGGCGCTCTACCACTGATGCAGCAGCGACCTTAGTTCAAATTATTTACGAAGCCTGGGAGAATCGACAAGACGTTATAGGCATCTTTTGCGATCTGTTGAAAGCGTTCGACTGTGTCGATCACATAATATTAAAAAATAAACTAAAATTTTATAGCGTTGCTGATACTGCACTCTCTGTAATTTCATCTTATCATGATAATAGAACTCAAAGAGTTGAAATCAACAGAGTATCCTCAAATAGTGCACCAGTGAGCATGGGTGTACCTCAGGGTTCAATAATTGGTCCATTTTTGTTTTTGATTTATATTAACGACATCCCCTGTCTTGCAGAAAAGCGTGAACTGAACTTGCGTGAAGTAGTTTTGTTTGCTGACGACACATCTTTACTTTTTAAGGTTGACAGAAAATGTACAAACTATGACGATGTAAGCAATACTATGTCACAAGTACTTAGTTAGTTAACGACTAATAATCTGGCCTCAAACACACAAAAGACTAAGTGCGTTAATTTTTCACTATTGAATAAACTCAATACTCACATACCTATAAGTCTTAATGGCCAAGTTCTAGAATGGGTACCCAACACCAAATTTTTTGGCATAACTGTAGACTGGAACTTAAAATGGGATAAACATATTGAGGCCACTGCCAAGAAACTTAGTTCGGCAGCATATGCTGTGAGGAGTGTCAGACGGTGTACTAACGTTGAAACTGCTAGGCTCGTAAACTTTAGTTATTATCACAGCATAATGTCATATGGCTTGCTATTATGGGGTAAAGCGGCTAACATACATGCTGTCTCTGTGCTACAAAAGAGAGCAATTTGGTCGATCTACGGACTAAAATCACGCGATTTCTTAAGAGAGTAATTTAAATCTATAAATATTCTTACTGTGACATCTCAATTTATTTACGACAATCTTCTGTTTGTTAAATCTAGGTTAAATAATTTCAAGAATAATTGTGATGTTCACAGTTATAATACTCGCAACAAAAATCAGCGTCATACGCCTAAATTTCGACTTGCTAAAACTAGAAAGTCACTCTTAGGTCTAGGTATAACATTATTTAATAAACTTTCCGAAGCGATCGTTAACCTACCAATGGCCAAATTTAAAATACATGTTAAATAATTGGCCAAGTGCGTGTCGGGCCACGCGCAGTGTAGGGTTCCGTAGTAACGAAAGCCAACTTTGAGTTCATGTCACTAAAAACTAATTTTCTATTGAATTTGTATAAAACTTTCCTTTTCATACAAATTCATTTTATTAGTTTCACCTATAACTTTTTAATTTGTAAACCCTACTTAGCTCTGATAGTTTTCTTTTAAATTTCGTTATATTTACTATAGCTGTGAATTTTTTCACGTGTCCATATATAACCGTTTAGCAGATAGAGGGGGGAGACACTCGACTCTAACAAAAAAAATCACTTTTAAACCAAATATTTCAGAAACTGATCCCTAAATCGAAAAATGGTGTTCACAAGCTCATAATATTTTTGAAAGACCTGTTCAACGATACCCCACATGATTGGTTAGTCGAGAAAATAAAATTGACTTTTGAATTTACTAGAATGGGAGAGAATCTAAAAAAAAAATTTTTTTCAATATTTTATTTTACCTCTTTTTCCGCATAATTAATTTGCATACTTATACCAAATTACAGCTTTCTAGTACTTATAGTCGCTGCGTAAAAATCAGACAGACAGACAGACAGACAGACATGGCGAAACTATAAGGGTTCCTTGTTTACTACGGAACCCTAAAAAGTTTTATTGAATAATGCGTACTATACTATCAATGATTATTTAAGAGATAAAAACGCGTGGATACTTCCAAAACATTTTCCATTACACTCCACACGTCATGAAACATAAAATAGCTGCATTTTCTGTTACCTTATTAAGCTTACTGTAAAAACATGTAAATGCCCTGCGATCAATAGGTGACCAACATATAACTAATATTTCCTATTGACAAGGTCTGCGAGTTCGGGTTTTTCATGCTCACTAAAATGTCCAATCCGGTGGTGGCGTCGCTGGTCGGGTCGTTGGATTCCCTCTAATATGGTTGAGTTTAACGACTAACTCGTGACCGGGTGCTGCCGGGAGGGACTGGTCAGTTCGGCTTCGCTTTTTTGACTACTTAATATTTTTTTTATTTGTTATTACGAAATTTATGAGTTTGTTTACTTGTTCGCAAGCATTACATGTTATAATGCGTCAACATTGTATTATATTATAAGCATTTATTAATTAAAAGACAATAATAATAATATGACAAAGCCCTTCTGGCGAATAGGCGATCAATACTGTAAAAATAAGTTTCTTTCGGCGTTTCTTCTCAGCAGTGGTCGTTACGAAGCGCTGGTATCGGTAGCTTTTCTCTAAAAATAAATTAAATTTTAATATACTTTACGCGTAACATAAATTATACTTATTGACGTGTAAAAGTGCGTGTAAAGGTCTAATTACTGAATAAACATTTGAATCTTGTGAGTCAGCAGTGTATTTCGCTCCAAATGTTTTGGGATGATTCCTAGCATCGTTTTTCGAGTAGATTATATAAAATAGTAGATTGTGCTACAAGGGACAAAAGTAATATTTTGAAGGCGAGGGCGTTACTTTGAATCCTGAGTGTATTCAATTAAAACAATAAGACGTCTGTGCCAGTAATTTATTGTTTTAAAACTGAATTCTTCTTTTTTTGTTTTGCTGGGCTGCCAACATTATTTTTTATTTAACATAGATTTATTCGTGTTCAGTTTTCAAATTGTTTTTAATCCCTGGAGATTTTCTTTTTCACTTTTTAGTGCCGAGAGAATCAGCAGTAATTTTTTCTCCCAATGTTTTGGGATATAAACATAGTTTTTGGAGTAGATGAGATGAAAAATAATTTGTAAAGGCATGGAGAATATTTTTATTTCTCAATAAATGTTTCTGTTAATATTATAACAAATATTAGGTTCTAGGTAGCTTACCTTTGCTGTTTTAGATATAAATATCAGTATTCGGAGTTCATGATTTATGAGTATCCTTGTCCTTTATATCTAGTGTTAAAGACATCAAATGATTGTTGGAGTTGGGTGTATTGAGTATAAAAAAAACCTTATACATCGTGATTGTAGGTTGTATTGTAGAGTATAAAAAAAACTTAATAAAAAAAGTAAACAAACGCACCTTTATGTTTACCATTCCCTCCACGCTCAATTACGTTATATTTCTTTTGAATAAGTACTACAATACTTATTTTCAATGCTCGCCTCTCTCGATAAAAGCAATTCGTCAATCTTTTTTACTGGTCTATTGTATACTCGGGAAGCGAAGAAAGTATATGGCTTAGTAAAAATACAGCGAATGCTTTATTAACAATTCTGCGAACGTCAGCGAATTTTACTTATTGTTCAAATATTTGCGCATAAACGTGGCCTTAGGTTGATGATATACATTTTAGTGGGGAAAGGCGAATTCATAAAATTCACAAGGCATGAATTCTGCATACTAATGAGATTAAACTGTCGCTGGAATACTTGGAAACTGTGCTCTTCGTCACCTAATTAGCAGCTTATTTGAAAGTCAACCTTTCTGTGGCCAGGTAATACGGAATTTCACTATATTTTTGAGTATATTTTGTCACTGGTCTCTCTCTAAACATCTGGTTTAGCTATTTGCAGCTGGTCCAACGTGTTTACGTGTTTTTGAACCTATGTTCTATGTACAAATATTCTTGTAATCATATCCTACAATATTAAAGTCGTTTTACAGGAGCTCAGGACTAAGTGCCACTATGAGATGCACTTCACTCTACAAGCGTTAAAAAAAGCACGCGTGTTAAGTTCATTGGCTCAATAAATTAAGGACTGTATATTTATAGTGCGCTAGCATTAGCTCGATAGGTAAGACTTGATAGGACTAGATTCTAGTCCTAATCAAGTCGACTAAAACTATTGACGAAGTGTAACTTGTGTAACCGTTCGTCATAGTTCTAGTCACTAGAACTATGACGAACGGTTACACAATTTCACTTCTGAAACATCGAAAACTGTTTCAGATTTATATTGACATTGACACGACTCAGTGTAAGTAGGGTTTTCCCGATGACTTTAAAGATCACTCCGGGTGCGTCCAGGGACCACCAGTGATCCCCGGACCTTTGGTTTCATGTCAGACTTGATAAAATATTAATGTTTCGTCACTATCCACAAATTTTCCGAATATACGAGTATACTGTAGTATGAATGAAAATAATTAATAAAAAGGAATAAATTAGTATTCTCTTTGTTAAATCACGCGCGTCCATCCGATATGATTGCCAAATGACAAAATTATAATAAATACAGATTTAATTTGTAAAAATATCGCTATAAGTAGAATAATACTGTAAACAAACAAAATTGCTTGGCGATTTTACAGCAAATGTGGGAATATATTTATATAGATAAGGAGAAAAAAAATATACAGGTTTAATTTTGTTATATTATACAGATAGCCCCAAAGAAAAAACGTGTGTTATGGGTTTTGGGGTATAACTCAACGATGCTCTTCTTATCAGGTCGAAAAAAGAGCCGTTTCATTTTGGAAGCCATTTCGTAGCGAAAGGATCAGCTTATATTCGTTACTGTAATTTGTGATAAATACATATATGTATGCCATAGGTGCTTAAAAGTTTTTTTACAAGCTTTTATTTTGTGTGGATAGTGATCTCAAAACTTTTTACGGTAGAAAAAATCCTTTACTACTGTTTCGAGAATGGCGTTTCTAAACAAGTATTGTTTTTAAGGGGACTTTTTATTTTTAGTCTGTTTTGAATGAATGGCTCCTGATATCTTGTCCGTTTTCAGCCTTGTCCCCCTACACTTTGAACAAAGTAATTTTGTTTCCTTATCTGCATGTCAAAAGTTTAAGTATGAAAGTACGCTGCAAAATAGTTTATGACATGATATCAAAATTCTCCAGAACTCCGGCGCGCACCTCATTTGCCTACTGTATTAAATTAGGTATTCCTACTTTCCAAGATTATTCAGGTAATGTATGAGACAGAGTTTAGACTCATGTTCCACGCTCCTAAGTTCTAATATGTTCATTAAAATACCCATCGTATTAAAGTCTGACCGTGAAGGGATATCTGCTTTGTGTTACTTTTAAACAGAGAATACTGCAAAAGATACATTACAAACGCAAAACTAAAGTTTACAAAACGCAATCCCTACGCGTGCAAACACCGATGGCACTACTCAAAATATTCAAAACTAGATTCCTTTGTTCTCACATCCACATCATTTACGGCTCAGACACTCTTTGTAATCTTCTTTCTTACATTATATCAGTCCTATGTATTATTACAGTCATTTTATTTATTTCTCAGTATAGTTGATCCATAAAAGATCGGGAAGTCCCATTTTTTTTAACACGAAATTAACGTATCTATTACTTCATCCTAAAATATGTATAGGTTAAGATGATCAACCTCTCCATTTTTGTCAAGTGCTTGCCTCTGATCAAAGATTTCCGAATTATCTTTACTATCAAATCACCCAATTGTAAAAGAACGCTTGCTACTTCGCTCATTCAATAAATTTCTAGATTAAATTGTGAGATGCTATAAGGGATACCCGAATTTTCAAGGGTCCAGTGCTGCCCCCATTTGAAATAAAATCATTTGATAGGAAACGATTATCTTCACGTTCTCACTTTAAAATGTAAACAGTTGTTCATAAAATAGTTTGAATGGTCACGACATAATTTTAAATGATGTCTCCGTTTCCTATCTAATGATTTATTTCAAATATATTAAGCATACTTTATCTAAGGGTTTTTAGAATAATTCCAAACCGTTTGTATTGGTGTCGTTTTCACAGATAGCTGAATGTATCTATCCATACAGTATTCCAAGCAAAGACTAAAAAGAAAAGATTTACACGAAGTATATTTGGCAAATGGGCATTTGGCATCTGATACTATTGGCAAAATTGCTTACTATAAAAAGTTTATTCGCGTGAGATCCCTTTATTTAAGTATCCCTTTAAATCAAACGGGGACTTTTAGTTTAAACGTTGTCAAAGAATAATAGTGTCTGCAAAATTGACAAGTAGATTTCAACCACTCCGACAAACATTTAATAATGTTATTTACAATATTGCATCGTTTGTAGGAGAATTTTCCTTGTCATTACGACGGCTATTCACGAGACGAATCTTGGTAATTTGAAAGCTTTTTAGAGCGTTCCGGGAGTGGGGTGGGACGCGGAATTTTGCTAAGTCGTCAACTCGACACGCGCGGCTTTATAGACGCTATAAGATCCAGGAATCGCCCTACTTGGCCGACATAAAAATCACCCAAACCCAAATTTTTGCTACTGTCTCAGCTTCGGCCGCAAAATTAACATTTTTAATAAATTTCGGTCATTTGAAAATACTTCTCCAATTAAATTTGCCATTTTCATTGCTGTCATTGTTTGAAACACGAGTTGTTCAGTATATATTAAACATTTTGAAATGATACTTGAAATAATTGAGAGATTTGTGAGTTGCTTTTCTTTGATGAAAATAACTAGGTATTGAAGACTAGCTTCAATACCTAGTTATTTTAATCGAAAATAAGCTTATCTTACCGTATGCTTAGCGATTCGCAAGTAGCGAATACCTATACATATTAGAATAATTGTACCACATCTATTCAAACTTTAAGTTATCTCAGACTTTGACCTTATAATGCAATGAACGCATTCAGTCAGCTCCTAATCCACATTCCAGCGTGCCAGAGTCCTGCAAACGATTGAAAGTAAAAGGTGGGAATCTTACGTCTCACTTGCAGGATTCAGTTGAACATCACCGCGCAAGTATGTGAATTGGAGGCTAAAGAATGAGCTATCCGACTCTGCCTGACCTCTAGACCACAGCTTCTATTCTCGCCCATAAAAGCTAGAGAGGATGACCAGGGGTAAATTTAATTAAAACAAGCCATCGCTTGCCGGTACCGTCATCCAAATACAGTTCAATATGCTTTCTAATTAAAAAAACTAATAATAAATTTGTAATGGCGGTGTTACGACTAAATTGTTTTGTTCTCTGTGATGACAATTTTCGCCGGGTTTAGAGCTTTTAATAATTTAAAGCATATATCTGCTTTGTGATAGTACTTATAACATTACGAAACGAAATAGGTCGTATATATATAATAGATATCTATTTTTTTTACAATCTGAATTTTTGGTAGATTATTATTATTGTAACCATTCATCAACAGATTCTATTGGAAGTATCATTTAGTCCCATGCAATGAAAAAATATTCCAAGCCAAGTCCTACAATCTTACCAACCTCCAAGAGTGAAAAGCCTCCGGCTATTAGTAGTGTTTTGCTACTTATGCTCCCAGTAAAAGAGTTTCGGAGACAAATGATTGCTTTTCACGAGGTATTTTGCATAAAATATGCTATCTAAAGTCATTAGGGACATCAATTGCGAACCTAATTTTCGGAGCCACATCGATTAGTTCGACATTATGCACTCGTTTTTTTGTGGCAGTGCAATAATTCTGATCACAACTTTTTTTTGATGAAATTTCGTGGAATAGCCATAGAAACTGCTATTAGCGTAAAAAATGTTTTTCAGGGCGATTTTTACCGTGGTTTTTAGACCAAATTGTTTCTTTTTTCTTACTGTGACGTGGACGTGACACGGATATCTATGCGGATATTTTTCTAGCGAGCCGAACTTTTTTAAAAACACAGCATAATGTGGGAATTGTGAAATAGTCGGGTACAGAGTTTGTATCATCTTTAAAATGCGAATTACTTTGCTAGTGGTTCAGACCACGTAATATTTATACGAGTATTCGTTTATTTAATATTTTTTCTACTCCAGTACTGTTATCTGTCTTTTAAATGGTCCCGAACACTAATAAAAGAACATAGATTATATGATTTCAGAAAAGTATATAGTCTATTCCTAATATAATAGCACATGTGTCGTTATTTCGCCAAAACGATACACTCCTAGCCATAGACCTATAACTTTTTTTCTTTAGATCTATCATACTGCCAACATAATAAAATCGTCATTTTAACATATGGTGCCACTTTTCAAATGTGGAGTCACTGAACAAACGGTTTTTTGTATGAAAAAACATTCGTTTAAGTGACTCCATGTTTAAAAAATGGCACTTTTGGTCACTAGGAAGACGTCAATAAAAAAAATTAAGTCTTCCATAGATACCTAGTATCTAGCAAACATATGGTAGTATTTCATATTTTTCTTTGTTTATTTTTGGATTTATTTTAGTAAATGTAGTCGTAGAAAAAGTATTGTATGCAACGTTGTATAAGTATGTCAAAAAATGCTCGATGGCGTCTCCTTACGATGCTCGCCAAGGCTCGCATCGTAACCTGCGCCACTCGCATTTTATGAACCTTCTTATACAACTGTTGCATAAAATACTAATTTATCGCAAAATAATAATTAATAATACAACGTGATAAGAAGGAAAGAAGAATACTTATGTCGTAATGTTACGCGGAAGAGTAAAAAAAAACTATTTTTAAACGTCGCGTAAATTATTTAATTAGAATAGCTGTTTAACCCAAATCACTGAGAATGGATAATGATTTCTTTGGGCAAACGGTCGGAAAGAGCTTCCTCTGAGGCTCACTTAGGGAAAGGGATTTCTGAGCTGGGTTGCTCAGTCAGCATTTAAACTGACATACAGAGGATGAAACAGTAAGAAAGATCTTAGTAAATACCCAATCCAGTTCCATCTGCAGTCCACATAACATGAGCAATATTAACAGCTCTAAATAAATAACCCATAAAATAAATTTACACTTATCAAAACTAAAGATTTTCGTGTCTTCAAACGAGAAGCTACTAAAAGAAAGATACCATACAAAAGAAAAAATTAAATAAAAAACATGATAATATGTTTATGGTAAATTGCACACTCCTGGTATTATGCCGCAGTAAATTCCGGGAATGAGAAGTTTGTATCAAATTTTGCCGTAACGATCGCATATCGTAGCCCAAAAGCTTGCGGCAAACGAGCCTTGAAATTGCGTACCCGAAATATTGTAATTATAATAGTTATTTGTGGAAGTCTAACACATAACCGAGGGGCTGGTCATTCACGAAAGTATCTTTAATAGCGGGCCTTTGGGTCGGTGCCTTCGCTAAACCACTTTATGTGTTGTCATCCGTAAACACTGCAAAGACTATGGGAGCAGGCGGAGCTTTGTTTTACTATTTTTATACTGGTATGCAAAAAAATACATAATATATGTAAGTATACTTGTTTGTAGTGTTTAAAAGACAAAGGAGGTTCTAATTTATTATTACATCGTGTATAGTTCTAAATCCCGAGAATGCACTAGCGTTCGGGAAAGTAAATAAATGTATAAATAGTTTTTTTCCTTCATGTCACTAAAAATAAATCCGTGTAGGTATTTTTCATAAAAAATGGTAACACTTAGTTTTGTGTGTCAAGTCATAAGTAGTAAATATGAGTAAGTAGGTATTTGGTAGAACAGAATAATATGATAAAAATATGTTTCTTCAAACAAATTTATCACATGAAAATAGGTTTTAAAATCACAATATTGAGGAAATGTACGTCTAGATAGTCATCTAGACGTACATTTCCGCAATATTGTGTTTTTTACCTGATAACGTAGATTTACGAATAAATCGATCCCTGTGAAACGTCAGGTTAGTGTATCAAGCTAGCTACAAAGGACCAGTGTTTTTACTCAGTAGCATTATCAATCATAGCATTCCGTATGACATAAGTAGACCCTCCTCAGATCGCTCCACAGTTCCATTACTCATGGAACCCCGCCCCGTTCTGATACGCTCACTCGCCTACTAGCCGATATCCATTATTTGGTACAGCCGCTACACCATTAATGAACAAAATAGTGTGAACTTGTGAAGCCTCTACCAAAATATAGCACAAGTCATTTGTATATGTCGCAGTAAGATAAATAAAGTAAAGCCGTAATATAGTTATGTCCCTAGGGTTATAATTATGTATCGTAACATACACTAAACGTTGTATCGTAATGTAGTTATATGAAAGCGGTTCGTTACTATCATACTAGGAATATATTTCGGTCGCAGTCTAGTAATGTATTTATCTGACTAAACTAATTTGGTTAAATTGTTATAAGTGTACCAAAGAATCAAATAAAACAATATATTGGTTTTATTTTTTCTATCTACTAAATGAACTTGTTTTGACAAGATGCGAAATCATGACATCTAGAATTACATAGCACTAAATGGTCAGTTTAAGAGATACTCAAAGGGTGTCTGTCCGTCTGTCCGTCTGTCCGTCTGTCCGTCTGGCCGTCTGGCCGTCTGGCCGTCTGTCCGTCTGGCCGTCTGGCCGTCTGTCCGTCTGGCGTCTGCCCGTCTGCCCGTCTGCCCGTCTGCCCGTCTGCCCGTCTGCCCGTCTGCCCGTCTGTCACCAGGCACTGTATCTCATGAACCGTGATAGCTAGACAGTTGAAATTATCACAGATTATGTATTTCAATTGCCGCTACAACAACAAATAATAAAAACAATAAAATAAATATTCAAGGAGGGCTCTACAACGAACGTGATTTTTTATAGATAATGGTACGGAATCCTTCGTGCGCGAGTCCTACTCGCACTTAGCCGTTTTTTTTTACCACTGCACGCAAACCAAACGGAGTTCCCCGCATTTCATTTCCACAATCATTTCACTAAACTAAAATAAGTAATATAATCATATGACTAAACTAAAGCGGTATTATAACTAGTGGTTCTGTGAGAACAGTACACCTCGCGAGCCCTTACAACTATTTATCTTTTGTACTAAATATAGTTCGTGGGTTTGACCAATATGGGAGCGAAGTTTATTACTGTGTAATTTATTCATAAAGCACTTTCAATTGGTACCGCACATGGTATGTTTATATTAAAAAAAACATTTTTTTTCTGTATCGCCGACGTCACAGTTACTAGCCACCATTTTCGTACTTGTCAGCCCAAAGATTTGTATTTGTGACATCATACTGAATGCACTAATACAAAATTATAGAATTATAACCGATAGATACAAAATATACAGCAAATCGATACAACTGTTGGGCGAATTGCCGACTATAAACACGTTCAAGTTTATCGTATAAAAAAAGTTGCATCTTAATAAGAATAATAAAAAAGTCTAATGACATTTGATCTTTTTTTTAATGACTGAGTTATGAGATTTTTTAAGTTTGGACCCCCATATTCCCGCCATATTTAAAAATTTCAAAAAACTGGCTCGATAAAAAAATTCTATATAATTACCGAACCTGCTTACATTTCATGAGAATCGGTTAAGAAATGCGACCTGTAGGCGAGAATAGACAGACAGACGGACGAAAGAATTTTCGGCCAATCGAAACTGAGACGCTTCGTTCGCTTAGCAAGTAATGTAATCATATGACTAAACTAGGGCGGTATTATAATTATTTTCTTAGTAAGATTGTAATGAATAGTTTTCGTATAACTATGTTACGGAACATAACTATATCCCTAGGGATATAATTACATTACGGCTTTATCTATCTTACATACATATATATGTTTGTTCTACGACAGTACAAGTATGTTTTCCCAATATCTCAGCTAGAGAATTATTTTTATCTATATATTCGCATAACAAAAGAATCCAAATTTCCAATTCAAAGGTGATAAGAAATTCCAAATTTCCAATTTAAGAAAAATAAGAACTTTCTTGTATCGGTAGCTTATCTTTAAAAATTATCGGATGTTAATCTGGACTGAACTATAAAAATATCGTTGTCTGTTCAGACAACAAACTGTATAAAATAGGTACAATTACCGGCACGTAAGTTGAACAAAAATGGCGGTCGTCGGTACAGGTATATTTGGAGACAATATGTTAATAGGGATTAATTGGGGCCACCCGCGCCCGGAAATTTAAAATTCCCATTGAAATTATCAAAATAAAGCTTTATTTCTAAAGAACATGAAATAAAATTGGTAATGATTACTGATAAATCACATGGATTAGCATACAGTACTTAAGTATACTTTGTTTCCTGATGGACGGAGAAGAATATTATTATGAGCCATTGATCACTATCTCTAAATGGTACGACGCCTTTGACATAATTTATAGGACTGGAACTTGGATCAGAAGCTGCTAATTCATTCTGCAGTATTGGGTCTACAATATACTAAGAAATAAACAATTCTGGTGTTAATTATTACACAACAAACACATAAACCATCCTATGTAGGTATACAACTGATTGATCACATAAATAAAAATAAACACCATGTTTTTTACTAATGGAAAACATGAACCTCTTTCTGTAGTCGGATAGAAAATCTTAATTCACCCGGAAATAGTAATCGTACATCACTAAAAGTTTTAACATGATGGCGTCACTACATTGCTATGGTTACGGGCTCTATTACTCGTCACCACCTCATACCACACCCTGTTGATACCTGAAAACCGTGTTCATAGTTCAAGTTATGTGCCAACTATTGTACGAGTAAAGTGTTATTTCGTAGCTGTTCAAGATTTGACAAGGCTTGTTGGTGGCAGTTTCAGTTTTATGATAGGTACTTAATTGTTAGCTGTTGATAAAAATTTCGCGCTTATTTTTTTGCTGGATAAATAAATTTTCAAATAAAATTAAAATCGTGTCAAAGTATAATAGAATTTATATATTTAGATTGTACGTACCTTTCATTACCAGATCTGTGAAACCTAGTTTAAAATAAAGAGCCATATTCAAATGTGTTATGATATGACATACTTTTATGCTTGCGGGACACAAAGGAATCTCGTATATCGGATAAAACATCGTAATTACACAAAATCACATTTCGTACTCAAAATTAAAGCTTCGTTATACTTGATAACGAAGTTAACGACTACGTTTACAAGTAAACATCCTAAAAACGTTGCCAGAATGTTTAAAGTGATACAAGGAATTTCACTGTCCGAAAGAAAAAAACATTTTTGACGTGCGATATAATTTTATTCAACAACCCCATCGCTTATATCAAATGGAACTTTCAATAATAATTATGTTAGGTATGTAATCATCACTAGACTGTCATTAAACCACGGTTTAAATTAATGCTGGCAGGGTAAGCCTGAAGCAAGGACAGTAAACAGTTTATGGGCTATAGATTCACGATCTGATAATGGCAGTAATGCCTCGATAGCATTGTATATAGACTATGTCCAGCGCAGATATGTTTCAGTCCTGGATCGGAAACTGCGAAGCGACGATAGCTCTCACATAGGGTGTGACCGAGGATCCAAAAATGTGCAAAGATTAACTGGCTTTTGCCCGAGTCCGGACCCCTGAACCCCCTCCCCTTATATACGGCCATGGGCTATTAGCAATATGGGATGAATGTTGTCCCAGTATGCCACTGTTCACAGCGTATAGGTACTAATACCAAAAAATACGACTGAACTAAATTTGTTAGGTTGATCGAGGCTTTATAAGGGTTTTAGAAGGGATTGCATTTCCTGTTATACCAATTTTTAAGCTATTGCATAGCTTCTATCGCGGGCCTTGATCGCGGGCCTTGATCGCGGGGACCGAATCCAGAAATTCCGTAACGAAAAAACCTCACGCTCCCCACTCCGACGGCCACGGAGGTGTGGCTTGAAGGCCGTGCATCGTATAACGTCGTTTCAGTTCGGCAGTCTTCGACACGGCGTTGTGTGCGTGCGATTAGACGTATTGTACGACTACGAAACTCGCACGAATCGAGACGAGCTGCTCCGAAATTGGACGAATACATAAGCAGAATAAATAAAATAAATAAATAATTATAATTGCATAAGTTTTTTTTAAACTTACCCTTCTCTTTTTAACCGATTGCCTCGGGAAGAGACATATTGCCTTCAATATCGATATCTGGTGGTCCTTGAGGTCTCTTATAATGAATCTATGCTCGAATTTGAAAAAGGTAGCCGCTATTTTGAATTTTTTCGTTTCTAGACCGAGTGCCTTCAAATCGATATCGGGGGTCCCTGTGGTCTCTTACAAAGAAACTATGCTCGAAAAAAATGGCCAATTTTTCCCAACTCTGAGACTAATTGCTAATAATAAAATTCCTGAATAATCTACATGTATTGTAAGATAATAAAAATATTTTAAACGATAGATATTAATTTCTCATTTATTCAATAAAAGACAAAAAAAAATTATTATCGGTCACCACGCTCAAAATGAGTAACTTGAATTAATATCAAAGAAAAAACTTGAATTAATATTAAAGAAAAACATATTCCATAAATAAAAGTTGATAAAAAATGCTATGCAATAGCTTTACCGCGGCAGTCCCCGAGTGCCACACGTCTTTTTTTCTTATGAAGATTGAATTTATCGTAAAAAATTGCGTTGAAAAAAATATTGTAAAGAAAAAGTGCGGCGTAAGTTTTAAAATATTTTTTTTGTTTGTTTGATTGTAAAAACTTTACTGTACACACATACAACTACAAACACGAAAATACAATTTAAGAGAAAAAGCACTGTGTAAAGGTGGACTTATCCCAGATAGGGATTTCTTCCTGTCAACTTTGGACTGAAAGGAATAGGTTTTACGAAACAGGGTAAAGAGTGGGTGCAATATGATTACATATAACTACTTATAACACTTTTTTTAAAACCCCTTATGCGTTTGAACTACTCATACCGTAATAAGAAATTACTATATACGCGTGAAGGCACGTGCTAATGAGACGTTTCGTTGGGTGTGACTTACACCGAGGTATGCAAGCCGAATTTACACTAGCACGGGACGAGAAGTGATTTAATAAATTTTATAAGAAACATTTAAGGGGGCTACCTGAATTTTTCGGGGTCCAGTGCTGCCCCCATTTGAAATAAATCATTTAAAAGGAAACGGAGTTATTATTTAAAATTTCTTCTTGACCAGGCTCTAGATAATCCTTTAAACTATTTTATTAACTACTGTTTACATTTTAAAGTAAGAACGTGAAGCTTTTCTACGCACGTATGTGCGTAGAAAAGCTTCACGCTTTGTTTGCACGAAAAGTTTGGCGTATGCCAAAGGTAGCCGTTTTTCGCAAATGTGCGTCGAAAAGCTTCACGTTCTCACTTTACACTGTAAACAGTAGTTCATAAAATAGTTTGAAGGGTTATCTAGAGCCTGGTCAAAACGAAATTTTAAATGATATCTCCGTTTCCTTTCAAATGATTAATTTCAAATGGGGGCAGCACTGGACCCCGGAAAATTCAGGTAGCCCCTTTACTTAAAATTCTAAAATTGTTGTCTTAATTATGATTTCGACGTTGGAAAAGTTAGACTGCGGTTGTGTGGTACTTTTGGCGAATTAGAATTTTGCAAAGTTTCTTCTCACTATATATGTTCCTACATATATACATAGTCCTATGTACAAGACTGTGCTCGATTGAGGTCTCTTTGGGTAAATTAGCTAATGTTTAAAGTTTTCAAGGTTTAGTTAATTACCAAGGTTGTTAACGGGTCGGGTCGAAGAGTGAGTAGGTTGGTAATGGCTTGTGAAGAAGGGTGAAAGAAGCCAAGATGTTTATACAGGTGTAGATGCGTTGCTCCATCACATATGTCAGACTCCAATGTTATTGGAGTCTAGACATTTCGCAATTCTTCATAACTTGGGAAAGGAATAGCAAATAAACATCCAATGGTTTTAAAATATTTATTCATTTAGGCTACTACTATAGCTCTAATATGAATATATCATGAAAGATTTTACCACCGCGTCGGAAAAGCTGTTCCATCACAGAGAAGAGGCGGTCAGAAACTCTGTGGTAGCTCTTTTAAATTATTTCACAATTATGCCATAATTGGCATAAAAACATAATCTTAGAATTAAATATTTCATCAGTAATTTGAATAACAAGAATTACAGCAATATTAATAATTAAGTACTCACAGTTCCATGAAACGAACACCTCCACGGTTGGCAACGTACTAGCACGACATTTTTTTTATTTTTTAAATGACAGACATAGTTTGCCTCGGATGGCATTTCCTACTTCACCCGGACAAGGTTTGAGGAGCGGGCCAGAGGCCCGGCTTCCTTTATTTATATACTATGCCCTGACATTTGTTTGCGCCTGGCATTTTATAGTCAAAGTTAGATTGTTTGCCCCCCCGCTAGGTGGAGCCATAAGCACAAATAAACGTCTTTTATTATTACATTCTGCTTTGAGATGTTTTATTATTTTAATTAATTATATAAAAATAAATAAGAATTAAATAACATTTTACATTATGTTGATGTGATCGTTTTGACTAGAAATTAGTCAAAACGATCACGTGTACTTTTACGTAAACAAGTGACTCATAATAATACAATTTCTGTACAGGTGATTTCTAAGAATGTAATGCAGATATTATTGACAAACTAAGATGTAAAGGTATGGCTAGATATTGCACATTGACACATATTATAACTAAGACAAAGATTATGATCGTATACTTAGTAACATGCCATTCGTGTCGATAATTTAAATAATTTATTTTATGATTTTACAGAAATGAATATCTGTAAAATCATAAAATACATTATTTAAATACACGTTGTAACGTGTAACGGAAAAGGGGGTGTCAACCCGAAAGGGAGTAAATATACCTACTAATCAATTTTAACAACTTTTACTATAGGACCATCCCTGAAATCTCAGCTCCATACATTTTGGCACGGTTGGTATTTAATTTTGTATGGAGGGGAAACTTTTTACGATTTCAGGAATGATCCTATAGTAAAAGTTGTTCACATTGATTAGTATGTCAACTCCCTTTCGAGTTGATACCCCCGTTCTGTTACACGTTGTATAGACCTAAAATACGCTTAGGTATTGTTCTTGCCAACGCGAGTCGACAGTCTGCTGCGAGTTGCCAGATCTAGGCATAGAAATTTAACTTATTGTTTTATATAGCTTTAAAATGTTCAGTTCAAAATATGTGATGTTTGTAATCATAGCGGGTTTCCTATCATCATTTAAAAAATAATGAGTGCTGAGATACATGTGATGATATCGTAGCTGAAGATGCAACGTGTCTAAAAACAAAATGTCATAGGACTTGTAGGAAGAACCATATTCGAACAAGTCGCTTTTAGCAAATAGGACTTGCGAAATATAATGCATGGTCTTGTCAACTCTTTGCTAGGCACTTATTGTTGTGCCATTAGTGACTTCGCAGAACTCTCGAACAGACTCCGCTGTATTGTTTTGAATCGAGTTTGATAACAGGCCGCTTCCCATATTCATCGAGTGTTTGTTTGTGTTCAGTGTAGTTAAATGCAAAATATTTATACGTGGTTGTTTTATGATGTTCTCTAGATTTTCTTTTGGTGTTGCTAGATTTTTTACTTTAAATGAACCAGGGCGGATAGGCCGTTTACTCGTGAACCTTTCAATAGTATTCATTTATTGTTGCATTTTTAAATCCTAATGGAATATTTTACTTTCTGGCTTTATTTTTAACCAACCAGTCATTTCATAATACTTTAGGTTAAATTAAATACCAAGTCGTTTTCCTCAGTAAACTGAATGAACTGTCTGAAGATAAAAACATAGGTGATAATGACTTTTCTTAGTTTTTGGGTTTCCGTACCCAAGGGGTATAAACGGGACCCTAATACTAAGACTCCGCTATCCGTCTGTCCGTCCGTTTGTCCTTCTGTCTCTCCGTCCGTCTGTCTGTCTTCTGTCTACAGGCTGTATTTCATAAACCGTGATAGCTTGATATTAGAAATTTTCTAATAACAACAAATACTAAAAACAGAATAAAATAAATATTTAAGGTAGGCTAACATTTAACAAATGTGATTTTTTATAGATAATGGTACGGAACTTTTCGTGCACAAGTCCGGCGTGAACTTGGCCGGTTAACGTATTTCGTTTTTTCGCGCAAAGGTCGCTGCAAACTGCACAATATGTATACATTTCCAAGCAAAAATCAGTTGTCGCCAAAACAAAAAAAAAAAAAGAAAAACTTACATAAATACTGCGTTACCGGTATTTGTCCGTAGAGTCTGTGTACTAACCTATTTCATTGTCTCTTTTAGAACTTTTTTCTTATGTTATCTAAACCGAAAAAACTTGTGATTTCTATGTTCACATGGATACAGAACATTTAAAGAAATTCTAATTAGTGTCACAAGAATAAAGCTACGCTTTGTAAGATTTATTTTTAATTTCATCCATGTATTTAATCAACATACAGAGAGAACTAAGTACGACGTAGACTTCGGCATTATTATGTATTTACAAACTTTAACTCGCGACTTGGTTCGCGTAGAAGACGGAAATGTTTCTATTAGATTTTAAATTGGTTTTTTACGTTATTAATTTTGTTATAACATATGAATTATAATGTAAAAAAATTAAAATATTTGAATACTTAGTTAATATAACAATCTTTATAACAGTAGGAATTTAAAGGCCTAGCAAACCCGTCGAACTTTGTTCCGCTTGTTCTCTCATTACTGTTCCCGTTCCCGTTCCCATTACCGTCATTTGCTAGCAAAAGAGAGCGACGGATCTATTTACCCGACTGCGCCAGAAGGAGGGTTATGTTTTCGAGAGTATGTTTGTATGTATGTATAATTGTTTGGCACGCTCTGTAGCCTGATCAGCTGAATGGATTTTAGCTTCAGAGGTGTCGTTAGATTCATATTTACTGTAAGAGTGACACTGAGTATATCAAAATAAAAAATAATGATAATAAAAAAAGGCAGTCGGCTTTTTTTGTTTTGTAATAATTACTTGTTATCTCAATTTTATGTTTCTCACTCAAAAAATGATGAAGTTTTATAATAATATAAATATGCAACTCCTAATGCACCGCCGGGATGCAATTTTTTAAAATACAATTAATGGAATATTATTTTTTACGAACCACTAATTCAAAAATATCATGTGTCCCGCTTTAAAAATGACGAAGATTCAAATAAACTTGCAACTCATATTTCACCCCTATAGAAATGTAATTTTCAAAATCTAATAAATGCATTATTATGTTGTACTAACTACTAAAATAAAAAATTCATGTGTCTTGCTTTAAAAATGACGAAGTTTCATACAAATTGGCAAACCCTATTTCACCCCCTTAGGGATGATATTTCTAAAAATCCTTTCTTAGCAAACGTCTCCTAATCACAATCTACCTGCCAAATTTCATCTTCATTGTCTAAGTCATTTTCGAAATACCGTGATGATTTTCGAGTGAGTGAGTGATTTTCGTTTTTATATAGATAGATAGATAGATAGATATAGGTTAGATTTTTCATTTTACAATTTTACTGTACCTTTGAGTAATGTGAGTGTAAGTATCTTAAAAGATTGCAGTAAGAAATAAGGCAGGGAAAGCTAGTAAAATGTATATTCTGAACACGAATTATTTTTCAAGATTTAAAGCTGGCGTCACCTGGTTTATAGTAGGTACCTACATTATTTGTGCTTCCTCTTTACTGCTATTTAAAGTGATTACAATAATTACCTCTTTTTGAACCCAACAAAGTTTATATATGTTTAGTTATGTAATATATGTTGAGTTCGAAGGTTTAGTTTGTATCATAGCCATTGTTAACAAGTTAATGTGGGATATGATATTTATTAAATGGATGGGATGGAAAAACGTAATAGAAGATATTATCGGTTTATTTTACGGTCACAACAATCAATGCAGACAAGTACCTCAGTAACCACTATGGCAAAAAAAAAACAATGGAAAATCCAACATAAAGTTAAATTAAAAACGTATATAAAAGAAGCCGTATCAGCCAGTCGCCAGCAGCTGTATTCCAGTTAACTCTTTGATGTCGTCGTCTTGTCCCCTGGATCCTTTTTTTCCGACTAAAATAATCAAAAAACTGTCGTTCAGGTGTGGTTTATTTTCTTTCCCCATTCATCATGTGACAGTAGATGTTTGTACGAACAGTCTGAGTTATTTATTCGTTTTCTTTAACGCACTCCCTTCACGTTTTATGGCATCTTATGAATCAAAACATTAAGAGAACGCTTCCGCGCGCTTCATCATCCAAGCGGAAAAAAATATTCGATTTGCGAAAGTAATTTGCCTTTTTGAATCATGTTCACGTTTTTCCAAATACGACCGACAATATTTTCCCGGTGGGATGGGCTACCGAAGTTATAACGTTGTTGAAAGTAAAATTAGGGGATTGTATAAATTCTTGCGCGAAAGTGTAGGAAGTACTTAAGTTTGACTGAAATTATGAAGTCGCACCGTGGTGTCGCCCGTTGGGAATACTAATTAGTTGGATTGTTCCGTCACTTTTACCGGTCCCTTGTCCGTCTTTACAATTTCATTTTGCAAAGTACGTTTATGTTCTTTCCTTTATTGTTTTTTTGATGGTTATAAAGCGGCAAAGCCTCTTGGCGACCTTTCAATATAATTGTGATTTAAACAAATATTGTTTTGACTATTAAAATTGAAGAGTTTTATTAATATTTGTTTAATAAATAAAGTAACCATATACTTACAAGACATTTTATAAAGAGCTACGGAGCAATTAGTAACTGTGCTTATTTTCGTTTTATTCCACAATAAAACGCTTGTAAACCAAATGAAAATATGAATCTATGTGGCTTACGATTCAAAGAATGTAATCTTCAAAAGCATTCGAAAGGAATGTTTGTGCCGGCGAAATTGTTCATTAATTTATCTTGATCGTAAAATTGTACAACAGCTCTCAAAGATTCGGTTAATTTTGTTGAAATGTGCAGTTTCGCTAAGGCAGGTGTTAAAATAAATAGGATAAAAGTAGAACGTCTTCAATTTGCCCCCT
The DNA here is from genome assembly GCA_943193695.1 of Acrobasis suavella. Lineage (NCBI taxonomy): Eukaryota > Metazoa > Arthropoda > Insecta > Lepidoptera > Pyralidae > Acrobasis > Acrobasis suavella. The sequence goes on from OW971929.1 coordinate 16,351,977, forward strand.
TCCTCCTACCATTTAGACCTAGTAGCTGATATAGCGCAAGTTGAAATAGTTCCCCAACACCGTTCGTGTCGGATGGAGTAATGTGATACGCCGGGTGCGTACTTCTATTACTTTCGATCTACTAATGGTAACATTTAATTCATCGATTTGACTTTATTGCCTAAACTGGTTGTTCTAACTCTGCACTCAGTAAGTAGTCTTCAGATTTTCCACAGCATTTTAAAGTCAGTTCTTGGATTACCTTCTTCTCCTTTGAAGAAGAACCTCCTTTTAGCGATAAGACCGCTCATTGTGTATGTGAGTTGTGAGTGTATGTTTAATTTTTGGTATACCTACACAAAGTATTACTTACATAAAAAAGACTCGACAACTCTTCTACTAGAAATGAAATCATCTTAAACTTTTGTGGAATATGTATTTTCCGTCTTCTTTCTTGATACTTGTGACATGTATTGCATCTAAAATATATTTTAGTTTTAACGGTGACTTTAGGTAATGAGCCACTTGTTGATGCTTCTAACGGCGACAGAGTCAAACTATCTATCAGCTTGTTAGTAAAATTGATACAAAATAAGTTTCTTTCTAGTTGACCAGAGTTGACTGAACTCGTGGTAAATTTGTTTCGTTTCCTCAGTGGTCTAAACTCCAGTGGACGAATTCCAATGGATTTGCATATCTCGATCTCACATTTGGATACTTTCTGAGGATGTCTTAACTCAACCAACATTATTTAGTTTAAAACAGTCGAACAAAATGGTACATAAACATTTTTAGTACTTTTTCTTCCACATGAAAAAACTTCACCGGCTGAATTTTAAACACCGCATAGTAATAACTTTACCATTAGGTTTTAAAATCAGCTTTATATTCTTTTATGTTGGAACTCGGACGGCTGTAAATTATTCCGCCATGAAGACTAAACTTGAGAAATATTTTTACAAGCGCATTCGCTGGAATTCGTTTATTCAGATTCCTGTGAGCATTAAATTATTTCTGAGACGTCATGCAAAAGCACGTTTTGAAAGTGGGCCGATAAAACTCCGCAGATAAAAATGTACGAGCTTTAGACGCACTTAAGTAAGTACGTGTGAGAAGATTTCAGATTCCCTTTCAGGCTTTTCATACATGTCTGGGAGCTTCCAGCGTGTCCTCCAGCGCAGATCGTTAAAACTAGAACAAAAGGGAAAGTAAAAAACAATTCTAAAACATTTCCCTACTTTTAAGGGTTCCGTACAAAAAATGAAAAAACGGAATCCTTTTTTCATTATTTCCGCTTTTGCACTACGGAACGTTTTTGCACATATTTGCGAAATATTTGCATGTTAGCACTACCTGTAGGTTGACTGGTAGAAAAGGCCGACAGGCCGAAAATAAAAATAAACTCTTATAGGATCACTCGCGCGTCTGTCTGTCTGTCCTTCCTTTGCATGTTAGCACTACCTGTAGGTTGACTGGTAGAAAAGGCCGACAGGCCGAAAATAAAAATAAACTCTTATAGGATCACTCGCGCGTCTGTCTGTCTGTCCTTCCGTCTGTCACAGCCAATCTGCTCCGAATCTGCTGGACCAAATCAGGTGAAATTTGGTAGGATGGTGTAATCCTATGACCCACAGATGTGCAAATGAAATAAATTTTTTTTTTTTAAATAAAGGTTCTTTTCAGGGGACAGATTATCAATACATATAATAAAACTGTAGGGACCGCGTGTCTGTACATTTGATAAAATTAACAAAAATTGGATGTGGTCGATAAAAAAAGAGTACCAGAACACAAAAAAGATTTTTTTGATTTTTTGTCTATCTGTCTGTCTGTCTGTCTGTATGTACTCGCTAATCTTTAAAACTACTGAACAGATTTTTACGCGGTTTTTACTAAAAGATTAAGCCCATCCCTGAGCAACATATAGGCTTTGTTTTATCGAAATCCGTTGTCAGATAAAAAAGTAATCGTCATTTAAAGTTTAAAGATAAGTTTTCTATGGGCGACTTTATAGTTACGTTAAATAACAACAGATGGCGCCTCAAGAAACTTTAAAACGCGCTTTGGTGGTTTTTGTGGAAAAGTATAAATACAAGCTGATTATTTAGCTCTGTACGTCCTAAATAGGCTTTTCTGGCACCATAGCTTCGGCCCTTCCGGCTAAAAATTTACCATTGTCCCTGGATCGCTCCTCAAACCTTGTGTGGTAAAGTAGAAAATGCCGTCCGAGGCAACCTATGTATGTCATCTAAAAAAAAATGCTCTGTACGTAAGACCTTTTGATTCTTTTGTGATTTGGTTAGTTATTGTTGTTGACTCGTTTTGGGCGGCGACTTGAACGGTCATGTGGGTGAGGCGTGTGAGGAATTTGAGCGTGTTCATGGTGGCTATGGATACGGAAGTCGCAATCCGGAGGGTGGAGAAATCCTCTCAACGAGTGCGGCGGCCGACCTCGCCATCGTGAACACGTTTTTCAGAAAGAAATCCGAGCACCTAATCACCTACAGGAGCGGGGGACGCGCTACCCAAATCGATTACTTCCTAACCAGAAGAGACCATATCGGCAAAGTAACCAACTGCAAAGTCATACCCGGCGAGAGTCTCACTGCGCAACACCGTCTCCTTGTCATGGATCTTCGCATTAAGCCTGCTGGCAAGCCCACTGAGCGCTGTCGACGCCAAATCAAGTGGTGGCGGCTCGGAGAATCCAAGTCCCAAGAGTTCGCAACGGCAACAAATGCGACGAAACCGATGGCGAACCAATCCAGCTTCACTGGGACAAGATTCAGGGAGCTATCACTGGTGCGGCGAAGGCAGTGCTGGGTATGTCAAAGGGTGGACGCAAGTGTGACAAGGAAACTTGGTGGTGGAACGACACAGTCCAGAGGGAGACAAGGGTGAAGAAAGCACTCTTTAAAACGTGGCAAGCGTCCGGATCTCCTGAAAGACCACGACGCATACAGGGTTGCAAAACGGGCCACTAAGAAAGCCGTTGCCCGGGCCAGGCGTAACCACGTACAGCCATTGTACGATAGATTGGAGTCGCCTGAGGGGCAGAAGCTTATCTATAAGTTAGCACGTTCCAGGGTCAAAGCGGCACAGGATATCTCCAAGTGCCGCTGTGTTAAAGACCCTAACGGCAACCTTTTATGCGAAGACCTCGCGGTGAAGGAGAGATGGCGCTCATATTTTCACGAGCTACTGAACCAGCAGCATAAAGAGGTGCAGCCACCGGACCTCCCTCCAAATCAAGGATTAGTGCCACCAATAACGCCTGAGGAAGTCCACTCAGCTCTTCGCTGCATGAAGGACCGGAAAGCTGTCGGAGCTGATGGAGTGCCCATCGAAGCCTGGAAGGCTATGGGTTCCCATGGTGTGGACATCTTAACAAACCTTTTTAACCGCATATTCTTCACCGGTAAAATCCCTGACCAATGGAGGCTGAGTATTATTACTCCAGTCTTTAAAGGAAAGGGATCGGTGCAAGAGTGCAGCAACTACCGTGGTATTAAGGTCATGTCCCACACCATGAAGCTCTTTGAGAGGATAATAGACTCTCGGATCCGACAGGAGTGTACAGTCTCGGAGTGTCAGTATGGATTTCGCCCCGGCCTAGGCACTACGGACCCTATCTTTGCCCTAAGAGTCATCATGGAGAAATACAGGGCAAAGAATACGCCTCTCCATTTCCTGTTTTTGGATATGGAGAAGGCCTTTGACTGTGTTCCTCGAGAGATGATCTGGTGGGCTCTGAGGGCCAAAGGGGTGCCAGAGATCTATACTGACATAATCCGCGATATGTACCGCGATTCCGAGTCCATAGTTAGGACTGCTGTTGGTGACTCCAAACCCTTCCCCGTTACAGTCGGGGTTCACCAAGGCTCGGTTCTCAGTCCGTACCTGTTCAGTGTGATATTAGACGAAGTGTCTGACAGCATCAGAGACACACACGAGCAACCTCCGTGGCTGCTTGTGTATGCTGACGATATCGCACTGGCGGATGCGGACAGAGGGAGACTGGTGCGACGCGCAAATGTGTGGAGGGAGTCGCTTGAAAACGGTGGTCTGAAGCTAAATGTGGCGAAGACTGAATATATGGCTTGCAATGCTACAGATCCCCCACCCGTACGCATAGGCGAAGACTTGGTCAAGCGTACGGACCAGTTTAAATACTTGGGATCTGTACTTCACGCGTCCGGAGACATCGATGCCGACGTCAAGGCCCGTATATCTGCCGCATGGGCAAAGTGGCGAGAGGTGACTGGTGTCATTTGTGACCCCAAAATGCCGGTTAGGTTGAAGGGACAGGTCTACAAATCCATCATTAGACCTGTCCTTTTATATGGGAGTGAAGCGTGGCCTTTGCTTGAGCGGCACAAGCAGGAGTTGCGTGTCACGGAGATGCAAATGCTGCGTTGGATATGCGGAGTGTCACGGAGAGATCGTGTTAGAAACACCCGCATCCGCGGCAGTCTTCATGTCCGTGACATAGCGGACAAACTGCAGGAAAGTCGCCTACGCTGGTACGGTCACGTCCTACGAAAGCCGGCAAGCTACGTGGGAAACAAATGTATAGCCATGCTGCCTCCGCCGGGGCCCGGCAGGCGGGGTAGACCGAAGAAGTGCTGGCTTGACGTCGTCAAAGATGATATGCGTGCTAATCGTCTTACAACCAAGGATGCTCAAGACCGTGCAAAGTGGAGAAGAAAAAGTCGGAAAGCGGACCCCGGGCTTCTCAGCTTGCAGCTGAGGACGCAACTGGGAAAACGCTGAGATGAGAGAGATGAGAGAGAGAGACTGTGGTTGACTTGTTGAATTTGTTGATTTTATACTGATATTTGGCTATACTTGGCTATGAAAATACGGACTTCTGATCTTGGTTTGATGCTTCTTGGGTTGGTGAGTTAATATTTCGGATAATATTGTTGATTTATAATTTGACATTTGGCTATGAAAATACGGACTTTCTGATCTTGCTTTGTGGATTGGTTAGTTAATATTTCGGATAATATTGTTGATTTATTATAATTTGACACTTGGCTATGAATATACGAACTTTCTGAACTTGCTTTGTGGATTGGTTAGATATTTCGGATATCTTTAAAAGCTTCTTGGCTTTATAGATTTATTGAACTAAGTTTGACATTTGGGTATAGCAATACGGATTTTGTGATCTTGCTTTGTGGATTGGTTAGGTATTTCGGATATTATCTTTAAAAACTTCTTGGCTACATCGATTTATTGAACTAAATATATATATTATTGTATTTGGTGCTTTGCTTTCAAAAATGCTACGGAGAAAGTCAAATCTGTCTCAGAATATTAGACAAGCAAAAAGAAAACGGATGAGTAGATCCCAAGAATCCAATGATAAAAGACAGGCACGACTAAGTGTTAATTGAGAACGAAATTCATTGACTCGCGCCTCGGAGAGTTCCACTCAAAGGGAGTCTCGACTAGGTGCTGATCGTGAACGTCATTCGCTATCTCGCGCCTCGGAGACTTTTACAGATAGTGAGTTAGGTTTGACTGCTGACTTCGTTTGCGTACCTATATATTTATACACAAAGGTTATGATTATTATTGTAAGGGTTCATTATAATCCATTCATAAGTTGTATGAATGAGTAATTGATATCCATACATCTATAGATCCTTGTAAACTGTCACATTTGCAATATTAAAAGTATACCGCATCACAATAAAAAAATCGAACTGTAAATATATAGATTAATCTGACAAAATTTTTAAATGTGATCAACAATGGAGTGTAAGAAAACTGAATTTTACACGGACGAAGTCGCGGGCACCAAATACAGATATAAAAGTATGTATTCGTGAGCAAGATACATAAGGAGTTACAGAACACTAAAAAGATTTTTGTTTGTATATAAGTGTCTGTATGCACACTGTACACCCGAATGTCCGAAACTGCTGAACGGATTTTCACGCGAACGAAGTCGCGGGCACAGCTAGTTATTAAGAAATAAAAAAAAAACTAGTTTTGCAAACCTTACTGTGTCATATATCAAATGAAAGGGCTTGTTATGAGGATCTCAAATACATTTTGTTGTTATTGTAAAATTTTTTAAGTACATACTTTATTAACAAATTTTCTGTATTACAAATTAATTAATATAAAATAATAAAAATACGTCATTAAAAACCCGCCCCTTAACGTTTCTGGCGCAAAGGTGCCTAGTACACTAGCGGCATTGCCGCGCTGTATTGCAATAGCCATCCTTTGCACCAAAAACGTGTGGGAGCGGGAGTCCCCGTTCTTTTCAGCTATGCGGTGCCCTAACTCGCTAATTAAACGCTTGGCGTCTACGCCCCAGCAGCCCATAGTTTCCACAGCTATGGGCACAAAAGAGTAATGTGGCTCCATAGCCGCGTACTTTGCTCTCTTTCGCTCTACAGCATCCTCTGCAGCCATGCAAACGTTCAACCATGCACCTGATTCTGACTGCGACACAGCTTTGAGCCTCGCCAAATCTGCTCCCGAGGCACAGTCCAGAAGAAGACTATGCTTTCTTTTAGCGCCGACGTCATCCCAAGCGCGCTGAGCGTGGAGGGCTACTGGAGACGGCGCATCAGGATTAATGGCCAACCAGGCAGTCACCGCCTCAGGCACATAAGGTATGCTGACCCTGTCACCATTGGGAGATAAAATGACAGTAATAAGTCCCGCAACCCCATGTGCCGAGGCCAAGAAAGCCGGCAGACCAATATCGCGCGCGCACCGAATTCCAAGTCCACCGAAGCGTACTGGTAAGGTCGCCTGGCTCCATTGTTTTTCATTGAGGCACACGTTCAAAATCGATTCCACTGAACGTTTTAGGTGCCATCGAAGCTAGACATTTCTTGAGGGCACAGCCACGTCGGCGCGGTTCGCAACAGAAAGTTTATCTTTGGCACCGCGAAACACGTTCGCAGTAGAACCATCGCCACATGTGCAGGCAGATTCTGTAGGCGTTCCTGGGCCGTCTTCAGGAGCTGCTCACGAGATGTTATGGCTTCTGGAACTGCCTCGAGAAATATGGGCGAGCCTAAGAGGTTAAAAGATAGTGGGGAAAGTTCAGCGAGGCCAGGCAAGAGAGCACGAAAACCTTCAACATGAGAACGCGCTTCAGCACTGCAGGGAAAAAGCTAGCATTTTGAGGGATTCACTTCCAGTCCCAGCTCCTTAAATTTTAAGATGAGAGCTGTCAGGTCCTGCCGGACCACCTCTGGGTCGCCACCAATAGTACCGTCGTCCAGGTACCACTTGTTAAGTGGAGACTTTACTTCGTTGATAATTTTTTGAATGGCCAGACTAAAGACAAGCGGACCTAATGGATCTCCCTGCTGTGCTCCGACGCGTGACAGTATACGCTCGTTATTGAGAAAAAGATTGGAAGGTGACCCGTACATTTGCAGCAGAAAGGGGTACAGCGATGGTGCTTTTTCTTTTGCCTCGGCCAGGAGTATGTCTCTTTCTAAAGTATTAAAAGCGTTACATATATCTAGGTTGTAAAAATAAAAGTTTTGATTTTATCAAAAAAAGAAGACAAAAATTGACCATTCCCCTGATCTCCAAAACAAGAGCCTATTAATTTTGAAAAAAAAAAACAAAATATATTTCATTACTTGTTCATTACAGAAAAACCAATAAGAATTCTATTAATTGAATTGAAAATAAAGTGGTGAATTCAATATGATACGTTCACTCACTTACTGAAAATAGTTTACTAAAACATCTCTAGATAGATGGTAGTAAGTGGTAGGTAACTCGCGTCTTACTGTGAGAATTTCAAATGTGATATTTTGTATCAATTCAAAAACTTTGGCATTGTACAAAACCCTCTTTGCGCAAATTCAACTCGCACTTGGCTGGTTTTTTAATTATATATGCTATGGTAAATGGCCACTATTTTAATATTGTGTTTCTTAGCCCAGACTCGGTCTTAGTAATAAAGGCGTTGTTTATATTAAGCTCTAATTTAGTACACTACATGCTATTATGACTTTAGTCTTTATCCCTTAAGGCGGCCCTTCCCGGCCGCACTATCGTCAACGCGAGCATAGTTTGAAAAGCTTGTTGTTTCGTCCAGGGCAGTGATAGAAAAAGAGGCAAAGCAAAAAGAGAGAGATAGCGTCTGAGGGCTCGGTTTGCATTTCTTTTGAATGAAATTAGTATTATTATAAACTATCCATTGAAAGAATATTACCTAATCGTAGGGTGCGAAAATTTCATAAAACTTGTTCCAGATAATACGTGTTCTTCAGTTAACCATACAAGTGTGTGAAAAAAATGTTTTTAATTTAAAATTTTCATTACATTTGTGGGGTTTATATCGAAATATATTTTTTACTCTTACAATTTACGAGTACTTTATGAAATTTCAGGTAAAATTTGGGCAAAAAAGCAGATTTTTCTAGGCTTATACTGAATTTGTATTTCCAAATTTTAATTTTTAATTTCGATAGAAATCTAGGAATAGCGCTATAAATAACTGTTAGTTCAAAAGTTTCAAGAAAGATCAGTTACAACGCCATAATCACTTAAAAGCTTTTGTATGAAAAGTAAGACGGGTAGGCCGCTCTGAAGGGATGGGCAGGGTAAAAACTATAAGCCACGCTTCGCGAGATGCCAAAATGTAGAATGGAAAACGACAATCAAAAAAGGTAAGTATTTGCTGGCCTATCGTCTATTTAAAAGGATTTCTAGAACCATGCTCATCTCTTCAACGACTTATAAATATAATCTGAATAGGAAGAGCAGCGGTACGTCTTTGTTTTACTTTACTCTGAACTAGCGTAGAAGTTCCGAAGTAAGAAAGACCCCTAAAATAATAAATCGTTATCATGCTATCTGGATAAAATAATTTTAGTACATGTAAACTTACTTTCTTTACAAATAGGTACTAAAAAATAAACTGTTCCGGTCTATTATTTTTTCAAATCACGTCTCAGCAAGTCGTAATAGCAACACACTTCGCTTACATGAAATACCGCCTTTATGGTTACTTATTGCTGCGAAAACGATCCCATACTGAACATTTTCGTACTCCTCTTGTTTTCTTATTGCCATATTAGAATTTATTATGTCCATGTAAATTATTACTCTGTGTCAGTTTGTGTAATTTATGTTGAATAATTCAAGGTTGAATCGGTCTTTATTAATGAAGTTATTGGCGAAATACCATTTGAAGAAGATTCCACGAATTGAGATTCAATTTCAGATCGTTCTGATATTTAAATTTATTAATACCTCTAACTTGCTTGCTTGCTGCGCACGCGTATGATTTTTATATGTGAATGCTTTTACTATAAAATGCTACATGGCAAAACTCAAACAAATTTCCGCAAAATGTTTTTGACATCCATCACAGAACAATATTTGCAATACTAGCTGTGCCCGCAGGGTTTACTCCCCGCGGGAATTTCGGGATAAAAACTATCGTATGTCCTTCCCTGGGTCTCAAACCATATCCATACCAAATTTCATCTAAATAGGTTCAGTGGTTGAGGCGTGAAGTCGTCACAAACAAGCAAACAAACTCACTGCCGCATTTATAACATTAGGTAGGACTATTATGTAATTTAAATTAGTTTCCTGAGTTAACCCTGCTAGGAAATGGAGAACGGAAATCTTCTCTTTATAGTATGTTTGCACTCGGAATTTCACATTTTCATGTATTAATTCATATTGAGGATCGGTCATGTATTAAAAGCAACTTGGACTTCTACAGAAAATAAATAATTTATTGGAATTCGGATCGATATTATTTATGATTTAATTTTTAATTGGGCTCTCGTGCCAAAAATCCTTCAAATTGTTAACGATGATATCTCTGAAAAAGTTCACAAAATGATCCATGTAAAACCACGTCGACCACGGAAGAGGTGAAGACGAGCTTAATATATTATTTGACAAACTTTGGATGGAGCGACAGCAAAAATTTTCAATGTATATTGAAAATTTTTGCTGTCGCTCCATCCAAAGTTTGTCAAATAATATCTATCAATAAAAACTTATGGTGCAGAGTCTACGGGTACTATATTGAGTTAAAACTTCAAATACAGGTCCGGCTCGTGGGACTTAAAACCGGGCCATCTCGGCAATAAATATTGAAGACGTAGTGTTCGTGGATTCTCTTAAACTTTTCATTTTGAAATAATTTCATACTGTTTTATTTTAAGTGGGAAGTTTTAATTCTTTTTGTAGCAGTAGAATTAGCATATATATTTTTTAAGAGTTTTTAAGCATGCATAATGCAGTACTAAAGTGCTCAAAGTGAATAATGCAATACGAAATGGAGAAAAAACAATAACAGAACTTCTTCCGATACCTTTTTGAAAAATGTTTGCTTATGAAAGATGAAAATAGATTTGAAAATAATTCCATCAGCGACGTTCGCTATGCCATACAAATAGATCTGAACGTCTGAGTTGAAGTTAGGCGGATGAAGCCCCGAATTGTGTTTAGAATAAACCCTGCAGGCCCCGCCTCGCTGACTCGTAGTACGCACAAATCGTTTAAGCCCTTTGCATCAAAATACGGAGTTCTCATATTTAATACTATGTAATATATAATCTTATCTTCTATCGTCAGAATGAAAAATTTTAACCAACGACCAAGACAGATGAATTGTTCATGCTTTTTTGACATGTAAAATAAACATAGACTCATTTGTTAGTGATATAAAAAGTGAATTATACTATAAGAAATTATTTTATTTATGCAGAGAAAAATCTTCGCAAATATTAAGCGTCAATATTTTTGCATGTACCGTTTTAAAACAAGTTACTTTTAGACATTCCAGTTTATTGGAGCAAAGACAAGTTTAGTTTGTATACTATACTGATAATTCACCTTAAAAATATACCTCGTCAGCTTAAATTTTCTAATTTATGTGTGATAGAGACCTATAGGCACAATATTAATATGCACATACACTTACGTTTTCCTTCTACAGCCATCTTTGTTTTGCGTTTCTACTTTAATCTTACGTATCTACTCTTACTACTTGTACGAGTAATTTGTAGTTATGTGTCTCTAGTCAAACTTATGAGTTAACTGAAATACTAATTAAAAACAGCATATTTAAGTGCGAGTAATTTATGTTTGGTTTTCCTTGTACGCTAGATTATTTTTTATTTATCGCAAGACTACTGAACCAGTCTATGATTTATTCAAATCCTCATTGACTACAATAGTTGAAAAGGTGGACTAATGCTAAAGCATTCTTTACCAGCTAGCCTTAAGGAAAAACAGAAATTAACTATAGATAGATAGATACATGACTGCCTCCGTGGTCCAGTGGTCAAGGCGTTCGCCTTGTGACCCGGAGGTCATGGGTTCGATTCCCACTGGGAAACATACTTTGTGCAAAGTTGTTTCCAGTCTGGATAGGATATTGCAGGCTTGAATCACCTGATTATCCGAAAAGAAAGATGATTCCGTGTTTCGGAAGGCACGTAAAACTGTGGGTCCTGAACGCCACCTAGCGTTTGATCATCAAACTATCCAAGGATTGGTTCCTGGTTTGCCCTTTGGGTTGTGGAGGTCAGACGGCAGTCGCTCTGTGTAAAAACCAGTAACCTCGTCAAATCTCCTTGGTTAGGTAGCGGACCCCGGGCTCTGAAGCGTTACTGCTGAGGATGCAACCGGGAATACGCTCGGATGATGATGAGATAGATACATCTGTACCAGAATAAATATTTAAAATCGTTAGTGATTACTCTTTTGCCTTTATTTTTTCATTTAATACACAAATAAAACCTCGTTTTTCCTAGGTATAGGTTAGGTGCTTAAATTATAATACACGAAATACGATATATGAAATAAAATCATATCTTAAACTACACCCATTTCTCTGCAAGCAATCCTTTCAAGCTTTTTCTCAGATCTGAATATTTAACAGGAAATGAAATCAGAAAAATACGAGTTTCATAGCATTACTTTTGTTTTGAGGCATTTTCCCATGTAGTCGCAAATAGAGGTCATTTCTTTGTTCGTGTGGGGAAGAGCAGAAAATGAAATAAAAATGTGTTGCGCGGTGGAAATAGAAAGGGATAGTTGGGGCGGGTCCCCCGCGACAAATGTCGCCGACAGGTGTGGAGCGGTTGCCGATGTGCGCTACGTGCGCGTCACTGCGCGCCGATGAAGCAGAGAAAATAACATTACCTTATTTATTTATCTAGACACGCGGCGGCGTGTCAGAGCCAAGTTCAAAGAAAGGAACTGACGACGAAGCAGCCGTGTGTTGATTTACACGAACCATTTCGAGCTACTTTTGACCCCTTCACTACTCGAAACCTTTGCTACCTAAATACTTGAAATTAAGCACATACAGTACTCCAGTTCATTTTGCATCCAAAATTTCAATAATGTAGCTCTAATAGTTATTGATGAAATAACATTTAAAAAACCTGAAAAATATCCGTCATCCACTTATCCATCATCAAAAAGGTAACCTACTTCCAAATGACCTGGAAATTGATATTTGGCATCTAGGCATTTAGCATAAAGAAAAAATTGAAAAAAAAACAGTGAATTTTGTTGATTTGATTTTTTTCAATTAAGTAATCGATTTTATGAGGTAAAATGCCTTAAAAAATTATAAGAGCAAAAATTTCTTCTTTCTGATATTGCTGTATAAAAAGTAATGATATCCCACCAAACACATAAATGTAAAAATGTGAGCCAAGTTCAAAATCTGACAAAAGAATTGAGAAGTAAATGGCCGCCAAGTACTTGAGAGAATATTGTATCTTAACATTTGACTTGGCTAGTTTTAGCAAGCCTACTTATATTTGGCTTATCAACTTTACGTTATGCGTTATTGTTTTTTCATTGTTAGGTCCTATTCTTTTAAATATCAGAATTGCTGATAAGAAAACTAGCCAGGTCAAATGTTTAGATTCTTATGAATAAATTTCAATATTCTCTAAAGAACTTGGCGGCCATTTAGATCTAAATTCTTTTGTCGGATTTTGATCTTGGCTTCCATTTCCACATTTATGTTTTTGGTGGGGTATTGTATTCCCTATTTGTTTTTTTGTAAACATATTCATAGAAATGAATATGTTTACAAGACAAACTACGCCTATTCCGTTTTTCATGCGCTCACTTACTCGCAAGTCATTTAAATAAAAAAACTATAAAGATAGTGCCCTTTCTTAAGAATGAAAACAATGTTTTGTGCAACTGAAGCGTGCGCTCCAGCGGAATATTATCTGGCGCCAAAGTCAACTGAAATACATCCAGACAAAGCGAAATTGCTAATTTACTTGCAAACGCTGTTGACAACAATAGACTTAATCCATTTTCGTCATAAGGTTCAAAATGAGTAAGGCAGTGTTTCGTGCTGAAGTGCCACTTTGAATTAACACACTACAATAACTTTATGAAACTTCAAACAAGGATACATTGGCAAAGTCTGGTTCCTCGTGAAGGCATAACGTTCTACTACACTACACTTTGACTACTGTGTAGTGCGAGTACTGTGGGAATGCTGTAAAGTTCCTTGGAGTCAAATAAATTTGGCTGCTCGTGGCATTTGCCCTTTCCGTATCCCCGTTAGACATAATATTGATGCAACAAGCGGTCGGCTGTATTTCACGTTTCAGACTCAGAACAGAAAATTTCGTATGTCTGAATTCGTGGACAAATTGGCAATGTTGGTGCGTTGTTTAGTGTTGTGTTCTTATAAATTGTGCGTACCCACATATTTCGTTTTTACCGTGTTGCTCAGGTGCCGCGCGCCTCGCTATTACCGGGGGTTTTGTCGCGGCCTACTTTACTATAATTTTATTCATGAATGATCATAACAATAATTACGTCTATTGTTAACCGCATAGCTATTGCCTACTTAAGGATTTCAAACGCATTGACAATAAAGTAATTTAAATTATTATATACTCGTAGTTACCAACTCTTTAGGGATCCATAGTAAACAAAGAAGTCTTATAATTTTTATATTTTTATTAGCGGTTTTCTCAGCGAATATAAGTACTAGAAAGCTGTGATTTGGCATGGGTATGTATTAATAATGCTAAAATAGTGGTAAATTTAAGAATTGAAAAAAAGTTTTTTAGGTTAGCACCCATACAAGTATAGAGAAAAGTAACTTTTTTTTCGTAGCGGCATATATGGACATGTGAAAAAATTCACAGCAGTAGTATAACGAAGTTTAAAGGAAAACTATCAGAGCTAAGTAGGGTTTACAAATTAAAAAGTTATAAGCGACCAACTTATAAAATGTACTCGGAAAAGGAAAATTTCGTACAAATTCAATAGAAAATTGGTTTTTGAACATTTTTAGTAGCATGAACTCAAACTTGGCATTCGTAACTACGGAACCCTACACTGCGCGTGGCCCGACAAGCACTTGGCCAATTATTTCTTTTATTGACGTTTCTGGATGAGATACCGATTTCTTTTCCAATTTTTGGACTTGGCAGCTAAAAATATAAAAATAATATAACAAATAACATTTTTTACACGTTTTTTATTAATTTATGTTTTGTGCATATAACTCACATCCCTCGACATAAACGAGTAGAGTCGAACACATCTAATGGGGTGGCAAAGTTACTTAAACCTCTTAGCAATTTCTCGATATTTCCTAAACACACATTGGTAATCCCACTCGGCTGGGAAGCGTTCTGGAAGCTAGGCAGTGTCTTCTTGTCTAAAATACCTGTGCCTCAAGACTAAACTCTACAACCATTGTGTGTTACTAGTGATGACTCATGGCTCTGGAACGTGGTTCCTTACTAAGGGTCTCATAAAAAGGCTCAAAGTTGCTCAATGTGCTATGAAGAGGGTATGCTTGGTGTTTCTCTACGTGATCGAATCAGAAATGAGGAAATTTGTAGGAGGACAAAAGTCCAACATGACCCAGCAGATAAGTTTGTTTTAGTGGCAATGGGCGAGACACAGAGCGACGAACCGATGGCCAATGGGGCAAAAAAGGTTTTCGAATGGTGACCACGTACTGGTAAGTGAAGGACACTTGTGGCGTGGTCGCACTTCTACCTTAAGCCCCGCGCCTCGCGCTCCTCCGCCGGCCCAGATATAAGGCCCGGAGCAGCTGCTGCCGGTCTCTACCTCGCGGCCCGAACCCCCCGCATTCGGTGTAATCGAATAAGTAGGCGTAGGAACATTAACTCGTTCACTAGGTATCGCCCGGCAGCACCTAGATGATTTGCGTCCTAAGTAGGCTCTTCTGGCACCGTAGCTTCGGCCCTTCCGGCAAAACATGGGTGTTGCAGCACCCGAAAATTTGCCATAGTCCTTAGCGCCCCCGAAGCCGAGGTTTCGTCCTTGGGAGCCCTTTGCGCTGCTGCTAGTAGTATATAAATATAGGAAGTCGGGCCTGTGGCTCGCTCCTCAAACCTTGTCCGGTGAAGTAGGAAATACCATCCGAGGCAACCTATGTATGTCATTTCAAAAAAAAAAGAAGCAGCCGGTCTCTTGCCACTTCACACGCGGCGGACTTAACACCAAGCTAAGTAGCCCTGGTTGGCTACTCATCAGACCTAGTGCTAGGCCCACGGCCCTATCTAGATCTCTGTTCGAATCTGTGTGTGTACTGTTTTTACTCATTCATTATACTTCTCATTCGTTCTGGTTCCTAGTGTTTATTTTAAATTTCTAAACTAGTTAGACCCTAAAGGTTAGTCTACCTACCCTAAACGTCACACACTCATCCACAAGGTGGTCAGACGACCTGACCAAGGTCACTGGTTAGCGCTGAATACAGGGCGCTCTAGATCGCTTATTTTGGAAATCCTTTGGAAAGGCCTACATCCAGCAGTAGACGTTAAGCGGCTGAAATGATGATGATGATGACGTGATTTTTACAAAAATCCTCATTTTATTTTATGTTGCAACTATACATACCTAAACTTAACAGCTGACTTAAAATGTGATAGGAATATTGTACGAAACTGACTGCCTCCGTGGTCCAGACTGCCTTCGAGGTCCAGAGGTCAAGGCGTTCACCTTGTGACCCGTAGGGTTCACCTTGTGAAAAGTTGTTTCCAGTCTGGTTAGAATATTGCAGGCTTGAATCACCTGATTATCTGAAAAGAAAGGTGGTTCCGTGTATCGGAAGGCACGTTAAAACTGTGGGTTTTGAACGCCATCTAGCATTTAATCTTCAACCTATCCAAGGATTGGTTCTGGTTTACCCTTTGGGTTACGGAGGTCAGACGGCAGTTGCTCTGTGTAAAAGCCAGTACCGTCGTCAAATCTCCTTGGTTAGGTAGCGGACCCCGGGCTCAGAAGCGTTACTGCTGAGGATGCAACCGGGAAAATACGTTCTCGGATAACGATGATGAAATAGTGGTAAATTAGATAATAGTAATTATCTTTATTTTACCAAAAATATTTTTAAAGTATATAATAATTGTAATATTGTAGCGTACGTAACCGAGGTGGTACTACACGATAAGAGTGCTTAGCTAAATTAATTAATATTATAACTGTCCTAATCTTAGCGCGTTCTTGATTTTGCATATTCAGCTCTCGGAGCCCTCGACTTGCTTTACAACTTTTTCTTCTGCAAATGTAAATTTCGTAAAAATACAACCAGAATGAAATGTCCATCTCTTAATAAAAGTGAAATAATGCACCATTATATTGCAATTGCGAAAATGCAGGCAATCATTAGGCTCCCCGGGAGACATTCCAGCCGCCGCGGATTGTTCGCTGATACTTCCGTTGCAAGATTATTTTTATTGGATTGCGTTGTGATTGAATGAATTGCTTTCGATGTTGTACTTATTTCATTAGAATATTGATGTAAAATACGTGACATAGATTTGAATCATTAGTAAATTAAATTTAGTTTTTCTCTCACTAATATTGTAACGAGGCTATTTTACAACGGCCATATTCATAAAAATCTGATTTATCTTAAATCAATCATATACATTACTGAGTAATATCTATCAATTGATAAGGGTTGAAACTTTTAATGGCTTTAACAGAAAAATCTGCGATTCTAAAATCGTGAGCAATTTTACTATTTTAGAAACAACGTACTAGCTTGCATAACATTGTTCGCTGAAGGTTTAATGCGTATAAAATATGACACTAAATATCCAATGAATATGTTACTAAAATACTGACCTACTCTATTAAAACTAATAAGGTTAAAACCTTGTTAAAATTAAAACTAACGTGAAATGTTCATTCCAAAAACTTGTTTAATCATGCGTATGAATATTATCCACTACAACACAACCAACGTACCTACTCCATCTCGGTACGTTTAAATAAATAACCCACATTAACTTCATTTAAAAATGATTAAGCTCGCATGAAGCTTTACTACTATTAACAGAATGCCTGGCTTTTCGTAATGTAAAGGATTAAAAGGCGGCATTAAATGACAATAACTTGTAAGCGAAATTAATATGTGCGACTGGTTTACAAAACCTTAATTACTATTGCGTTCATATTCATAAAGATTTTATTTACCCTAATAAAATAGCTCGTTATGTGTTTATAGCTAATAATGAAAGGCTTTTTCATGAGTTTCACTTTATAATTCACCAACTTTTAGTTCAGAGGTGACTCTAGACGCACAAAATTCACACTGGCTTTTGCTATTGTATTTGAGAATTGGGTGTTATTTTGTTAGACGATATGTTGTTTTGCCTCTATGTTTATAATCATAAAAATTTCTCTTATCTTATTTAATTCGTTTATCAATTATTTGCAGATATTTACAAGACTTTGTCATTAGTGATACTTTTTCTTTTAACGATCTGTACGTTTCTCTTAGACGCCTAATTACGTAGATTACGCACAAGGAAGCAAATGGGATTATAGTAGTAATATTATACCTAAAATCTGCAAATATGATGAAATGATGAACTTTTAAAATCTTTTATTTTAAGTATGTTTGTGTACTGTCCAGTTAGAAAATATATATAACTCTACATAAATGCCTTCTTGGGCCTAGTGTTCAATATTAGCGGGTCACCCCAAGGGGACTCATTGATGATTCAGTACCGAGTGTTTACTGGGTGGTAATCTCCTTAATATTCCGCTGATTTAAGTATTATTCAGCGCCTTATCCCTGCTTTTGAATACTTTGTTTTATTGGGTTTGCCTATTGTAAATTATTATTAATTTAGAACTTGTTAGGTAATTTGCATGGACCTCGATTCCGTACACTTATAATTTGATTATTGCTGTTTGTTCTGTAGAGATAACATTTTAGTGTACTTAACATTTCTTATCATTAAAACAGGCGGCTAGAACGCGCGCAGACTTGCAAGTAAAAATAAAAGGGAATTACTATATACATAAGATATAATTTTAATACATATCGACGGTCTTAATATAAGTTCCTTGATCCGCTTATGGGAGCTAAGGTTGGATGTATCTAGATATTTCCAGAAATTTGACACAAACAAGGCTTTGCACTTACGTAAGTAGACAAGGATGCCTAATTCTGCCTTGTGCGTACCGCGTACCTATTTGACGTAAAGCTAGGGAGGCGTAGGCAGGAATGTTCAAATAAAATTAATAATGACTGGGTTACAGTGTGTTTTTAATGCTTTGCACACGTAAAGTCTTAAACAGCGGTCTTTCCTTGCTTTTGAAATATATGTGTGTATATTGAAGAGGTTGATATAAAAGTGATTCAAAAATATTTTGTACGCCCAAGAAACGAATATTCGAGCAGTGCTTTTATAATGCATTTTTTTATTAGGAAAGCCAATAGAGCAGTATGTTTCTTTAATCGTCTTAAAATATAATAAATCAAGCAAGATAGAGGATAGAGATAAACACGTAAATTTTCATTTAGTGAGAACTCTAAAGTTTTCGAATAAATATTAAGTATAATTTAGTATAAGGGATACATAGGCTATCATCAGGGCTACGAGGGCGGCGTCGGTTGTTACGTGGGTAAAATTACACTTATATAGGTATTTTGAAAGTCAATGTTCATAATGTTTAAGTCGAGCTATAGTTATGATCGATCTGATTTCAGTTATGTTATACTGATTCAATGGCTTTATATCGCCGAAGTCAACTTTATGTCAATATAGCCGAAGGAGAGATAAACTAAATTCAAGGGCTGGCTTACAAATTCTGTTCGTTATTACATAAGCCTTAAAGGTCAGAATTTAATGAAATAGCAAGACCCATGTTCTGAGAGTCCTCGGTCGGCTATTCATCAGTGACACCGAGTGGGGCCCAGTTCGTTTGTTTTCTGATCGTACTTAAAAAATGTAAAGATTTCAATGGACTAATTAATGGGATGAGTCTGAAAACGCGGTCTACGTCTGATGTTTATTCATCGTCCAAGGAAACAGTAATTAACCTACTCTCTGCCGGTAAGCTTCACTTGCAGAAGCCACTATACGACAGAAATTTATTACCATAATCGTAATCTTGTTAGGTGTTTCAGACAACCTTGCTGTGTAATTGTTGAAGTCCGGATTTTAATTACCTAATAAACAAATGTCTATTAAGATTCTGTTTCTACGCGGAAGTTTTGTAATATTGCTCGTGTTGAGTGAAGGCTCTTGACGTTTGATTTGTATTTAATAACATTTCAGTGAAATTATAATACCACCAAAAACATAATTGTGAAATTGGGAGCCAAGTTTAAACTCCGACAAACGAATTGAGATCTAAATGGCTGCCAAGTTCTTTAGAGCATATTAAATTTTATTTATAAGAATCTTAACATTTGACCTGGAATTTTTTTTACCAGTATTCTGATGTTTAGAAAAATAGCTATTAACAATGTTAAAATAATAACCTATAACGTAAAGATGATAAGTTGATAAGCCAAATAAATAAATAAGAAGAATTGCTAAAACTAGCCAATTCAAATGTTAAGATTTTTATGAATAAAATTCAATATTCTCTAAAGAACTTGGCGGCCATTTAGATCTCAATTCTTTTGTAGGAGTATGAACTTGGCTCTCAATTCCACAATTATGTTTTTGGTGGGATATCATTACATTTTGCACAGCAGTATCAGAAAGAAGAAATGCTTGCTCATATAATAGGATATTTTACGATTTTTCAAAATCTGCTTTAATATGTTCTTAATGTGACTTTAAGACACCTGTTATTTTTATTTTCTTAAAATTAAGACGCTAAATACAAAAAAATACCATTTAAAAATTACGCAAAACAAACTGGCGCCGAAACGAGAGCTGACATCATGGTGACGTCATATCAGCAGTTACAAATGCTAGATTATAAACTTTTCATGAATAATACACAGTATTACGTCTTTTGTGTTAATAGCTATCTTTACAAATGAAATGGAATAAAAGTAGGTACTTACTTCTATTAAATATTTCTGCATTCAGTAGAAAATAAGTCAGTATTATGAGCACAGAACTTTGCTAATATCACCGTATATATATAATATACCGTACCTCAGTAGATTTTTACTTTAAAGTCACAATATAAAGATTTATTATTTAATCACTGTTTACCTGCAGCTCGTGTCTGCTATTTTGATGTCACTTATGAAAATAAAATGGCGGTCGACGTTTGTGATCACGTGACATAGAGACAATAAAGGTACGATTTTGTTTTTGAAATTATAAATCAATCATAAGTTTTTGTAAAAAATAACACTATATTCGTGTTTCCTAAAGTGAAGACAATGTATGACAACATAATTTATTAATTTAATTTTGACCAACGAGAATAGCCTATTTTGTTGGGCACTTTACCTAATAAAATCTATTAATAAATAAATAATCAAATTTACGAAATTTACTGTTTTCTGAATTTTTCCTTTGTACATGCATAATAGTCTACCTAGATGCTAAAGATCAACTTTCCAGGACATATGGAATGAGGTTACCTGTTTTGAAAAATATTCAAATCTACGAAATTCACTAATTTGTGATTTTTTACTTTGTATACGCGTAATAGTCTACCTAGATGCCAAATATCTACTTTCCAGGTGTATTGGAAGTAGGTTACCTTTTTGATGATGGATGAGTGGTCAATCACATTTTTCGGGATTTTTAAACGTAATTATATGAATAACTGTTTGAGCTACATTATTGAAATTTTAGATTCGAAATGGCCTAGATGAATTTAATGTATGTGCTAAATTTCTTGTGTTTAGGTTAAATAGGTTTACAGTTGTAAAAGGGTCAAAAGTAGCTCGAAATGGTTCGTGTAAATATAGACACGGCTGCTGCGTCGCCAGTTCCTTTTTTTGAACTTGGCTCTGACACGCTGCAGCGTGTCTAGATTTATCTACACTTATGAATTAATTATATCGCCGAGGATAATATATTACATTTTTAACAGGCTGATGTAGATACATTGCACAATGAAATTGTATCTATATACAACGTGTAACGGAAAGCTAAGGTATAGGTATCAACCCGAAAGGGACTAAACATACTAATTAATGTGATTAACTTTTAATTTTGGACCATCCCTGAAATCGTAAAAAAATCTGCATCTCCATGCATTTGGAGATGAACATTATTTTTTACGATTTCAGGGATGGTCCCATAGTAAAAGTTGTTTACAAAAAATCTGAATCTTCGTATATTTGGAGATGAACATTATTTTTTACTATTTCAGGGATGGTCCCATGGTAAAAATTGTTCACATTAGATTAGTATGTTTTGTCCCTTTGGGTTGATATCCCATTTCCGTTGTTCTTATATCTGTCTGTAAGCGTTTGACTTAAAAACTACTAGATCGATGTTGATGCTGTTGTTTATATATATATATATATATATATATATATGTAGGAGCATTTCACCGTAAGGTACCGGAAATACGCCAAATGCCAATCAATGTCAAATGTACGTTTCATATAAATATCATCCTAGCAGCTATTATTTACGAAGCAAAAAATGTTTACCTTGTTTACGTGTTTTCATAAGGTTTTTCTTATTTTTCAGGTAAGCACAAAGTAAATTTACAACTAGCGGGGCTATTGTGTGGTGAGTTTCTAGATATGATTATAAGTAAACAAAAATGGCAGGTACCTGAATCACCTCAATGTTTTCCTTGACACTCTTATTATATAATAAGTAAACATAATAGTTGTTTTTTTACGTTACGTCTGAATTTCGTGTCATCATGTTACGTCGGTCAAAAGCTTCGCTGAAATAAAGTTATTTATAGAGGGGGAATAGTCCCCTAAATGGTTTATAAACACTATTTTAGTGTCGGAATTTAAAACAATTACTCTTAATTTTAGTAATTGTTTCAATTTTAATGTGCAGTTTAATTAATTAAACCTTCATTTTTCTTCATTAAATGTCTATTTTCGGTTAAATCTTTCTTTTTCTCGAAGTCATGGTAAATTATGCAACTAATTATTAAAACAGATGTATATCGAGGGCCATAAATAACTCGCGTCGCTTAGGATTCTAACACTTTAATCACTCGCTACGCTGCGCTCGTGATTCAATCATTACGAGTCACTCCCTACGGTCGTGATTCAGTTGTTAGAATCCTTCACTTGCTCGTGATTTATCTATGGTCCTCGCTTTAAATCCGTCCTTAATTCACTGATTGCACAATATACTATTTTCTACATCCAATTTTCATGACATACATAGGTGACGATAGAAAATATTCCAGTGGTAGAGGTCTTTTACTTATTTGCACGATTAAATTCATTAGCATTTCGCTTAGGACTGCGCCTTGAGAGCCTGCACCGCGGTCATGGAGACCCGAATTGGAGCCGATAGGCAGGTAGTAAAAATAAATGGCTGTAGGTACGCAGCGACGAAACGTTAACAGGTCGATTATGCGAGCCCATCGAGCGCGCACTCGAGCGCTTGACGCCCAACCCGGGCGAGCCTAATGACGGGTCACGCATTTAAATGGCCTGATTCCCAACCAATCGGTTATCGGTTACATATTCACATGAAACTCATTCTTTCATTCCACCTTTTTAGCACGCCTCGGCATTTTTATTCACAACAAGTACGGCTCTGATTTATTCCAAACATGCATAACACCATTACTGGGCGTAATGCAGCTATACACGACTAACTTCGCATTTTTGTTGGTTCTATTCGTACTTACCCCTCTTTTCAGATGAAAATGATGGGAATAAACAAGTATGAACAGCTAGTACTAACGTTAAAACGTGAGACTCTGTCTTGTACTGGTGTTATGAGAAACCATTAGTTAATGTCGCGGGAAGTTTAATACGTTTTGTAAATAGTCTAGGCTTCTTGCCAAAATGCTAACAGAATGGGACATTGTTCTACTCGTAACAACAACACGAATACAAGTTGCACAATGCACTTAGCCGAGAACGCATTTTCTACCTTATTGAAATCCTCTTATATATTCACCTCTAGAGGCGCCTTTACTTTAATCTAAATGCAAGGTTATTTTGTTTTGCTATTATTTTAAGCGATATCAAATAGCTTTTAACCTTTATTAAAATCCATTACACTTCTGCTTAATTTTAGAAACTAAATAAAATTTTCGATAACATCTGGAAAAGTTCGTAAATAATTCCTCAAGCTAAATAAACGGTTCCTTCAAGAGCAGTTTTAAAGCTGCATTGTGGAAAAAATGTCGATTCACTCCAACATAATGAGGCGACTTCGGCAACTCATTGTCCGGGGAAAATAATTAACTTTCTGACTCAACATAAATCGAGGCATCAAAAGTCTTAACCTTAAAAGATGTTGGAGAGAGATCAAGCACGTGCTATGCACATCTGCTTCAAATTTGTGAAAAGCGGAAGCGAAGATACTGTTCAAAGGGCAAAGTTCGGTGTATGATAATATCTTATTGGATATTGTAGGTCGTGCTTTTACCACGTGTTCCCGGCTGAAAATCTATAACTAATTTCGCTGTATGAAAGTACTGTCGTTTGTTGAGGTCAGTGGGTTCATTCAGATTCAGCTATCCATATGAGTGCTGAAATCGTATCACAAAAATGATTGGGATAAGACTATTGGGATTTGATTTGGGAGAACAGCAATGTTTAGCATTCCAGTTCATGTTATTCATACTCGTATATACCTAAACTTCAGTCTCATCTTCTTTTCAGACATGAGTTTAATTAGTAACTACGATCCTTCTGTCAGCTTCTTTTTGTTCTTCTTTTGACTGGCTACAGTCTACCTGATTGTTTTTTTCCGAGTCATCCGAATGTTTAAGTAATTTATTATCATAATATGCTT
Source organism: Acrobasis suavella (assembly GCA_943193695.1). Classification (NCBI taxonomy): domain Eukaryota; kingdom Metazoa; phylum Arthropoda; class Insecta; order Lepidoptera; family Pyralidae; genus Acrobasis; species Acrobasis suavella. The sequence goes on from OW971929.1 coordinate 16,376,126, forward strand.
ATCGCGGCTTCTTTTAACAACGCAATGTATTTTTAACTTGTTTCGCACCATAATTTGGGGGATTCATCCTAATATTAATTTATTTGTCTAAGTAGGCGCGGCGAGTTGTGGTGTCATTGTTTAGCCGTGATTTATGCGATGCTCTCCGAAATTAGCGCCGGCCGTAAGCTCAGGTGCCACCGCGCGCCATTACGTGCCAGATTTACTCGCACCAACACGACCGCTCCAGCCTTAACTGGACTACGCTGAATAGAATTCCAACAACATTAAAAAAAGCTCATAAGTCTCCAGTTTTAGACGTTAAAAAAAGTTCGGCAGGGACCCCTTGGGGAACGAGGATCCCCGTCCCATTTCTTAAAAGAGTTTGGATTTATATTTTTGTAATATTATTACATTTTATTTTAGTAAACTCCCGCTAGCCTCGTCCACGTTCGTCATATTTAGTTTTTGTGTTAGATATACAACGTGGAATGGACATACCCGTAATAATTAAAATATCAGTAAAGAAGCAAAAACAGTGATAGTGAGATAATTGCAAATACAGTGAGACGTTACAGCGATGAAGGTTTCACAAAAAATACGTATTGCCAAACTCAAACTTCAAAGATCAAACGAGCAACAAATAAACAAGTGTCATTTGGAAGGGTTGTCTAGCGTCGCATTTCAGGTCAGTGGCTCAGCTCACGGCCACGGCCCACCCTTTCTCAGACGAGTAATCTGCTTTGTAATTACAGCTCATTAAAAATGTATTAAGTAAGCTCTCTCACGTCACGTTTGCACGTTTCATGTCGTTTTCCAACTGAGGGATTACCGCTTGACAGCTTACTTTATAATTTCTAAGCGATCAAAGAGGAAATTATTGAAGTGAATTTTTAGAAAGAAAGAGAAAAGAAAAAAATACGCTTTCTTTATTTTTAGATAATGTAGTTGACGGACTAAATAAACTATATATTTTTTTGCCGGTCCACATCCCTATTCCTTAGAATATCGTTTAATGATAAAGTATCGTTTTTCGTCATTATGTAGGGAATTGTCGGGAATCCTTTTATTTTCTAATTGAGAACTTTGTCACCAAATAATGTTCCGAATTTTATAAGAAATACAAACTGCTTATTTATTACATGGAAAGTTAAAAATAAAAAGAATTTGTCTCGATACTAGTTTATGGCTTTGTCAAACTATAAGTTACAAGTTCGGTCCGATAGGGATCCTTCAGTTCTCAGCGTAAAAAGTTTGTTATGTCCCTCGTATATTTTAGCTCTTTTGCTCTGTTTCTCGTTTAAGATTAAAGTTGATAGTTGGCTATATGAGATGTATATAAAACAATACAGGACGCTCGTGTTTGCTAGAGCAACGTTCCGTTAAAATTTCAGTTCGTTTTAATGGAGATCCTTTTTTCCTTTTACTGCGGTAATGGTGACAGGCTCGGAGCACTCCCGGGCGACCATTTATTACGAGTTTTAATCGCGACACGGAAATTAGTTATATTACGCGTCTATCCGCCTCGACGACTGCATTATATGGTTATTAACTCTGACGACACTCACGAATACCGCCGCGGGAGCACGCCCGGGGAAATGAAGCATACCTACCCTAATGATTTTCACCTTTTATTCTCACATTTGTCTCAAACCGCAAATGATCAGAGGGAAATTTAATAGGACCGAAAATTATTTTCTTTTTAGAATAATAAAATGTGTTACGTATTTTTTTTCTGCGGCAAGAATTACTTTCGTGTCGAAACTTGAAATGCGTATGTAGACTTTTTTGTAAAACTTATTTTTTTATACATTATTTTTGTCTCAATCAAACGAATATATATTTTGTTTACTTGGATGAGTTAAGGACATTCTTTTTGCTTGATACGAATCGAAGGTTTTAATAAACAGCATATCCCAATCAGAGATGTACAAAATGGTTTTAAAAAAGCATTTAAATATAAAATGCAAAATACTTTCTGATTCACTATTTCAAATGCAAAATACTAAATTAGTTATGCGTTTTGTATTTCAAATGCAAAATAGGTATTTTCAAAATACTTTTTCAAAATAAAATACCTTTTGACCAAATCTCACATATTTTTTATTTATTTTAGGTATTTATCATGAGAAATAGAGACACAATGCCGAGCCGAACAAAAACTTTTCATAACATGGCACCTTATGCATGACATTTTGGTCATATTTATCAGTACGCGTATTAATAAATTCTGATATGTTATTAATAATAATAATACTTACTTAAAATAATGTAAAAAACTAGACTAACGAAAAGAGACACTAGTCAGACATAAGGCGCGCACTCTGAATTTCATACAAAATCCGTTCGATTAGTGACTCCGCGTTTGAAAAATTGCACCACTGACAATAAAAGAAAAAAAGGGCGCGTATGGCTAGCAGGCGCCTCTATCGGTCAAATTCGGCAATACATGCGTCATTCGTGGTATAATAAAACAAGGTATCTTCCTCCCGAGTAAAAAACGTGACTACGTCACGATAAGTGCTGCCACAGATTGTTCTTTTAGTAAATTTAAGGACTTTCTCGATTACTGCATGAGCATTCAATAAAAGTTTAACTAACTTAGCTAATTAGTATTTCGTGTGATTCAACTTTTTAATAATTTAAAAATTGGTATTATGGATTATTAATTCGCAATTGGTATATAAAGTTCTAAAAATGCATTTTGCTCGGGTAATTTAATTACACACAGTGGCATCACATCAAATTGACAAGTGTCATATTGGCAGACCGCCCTGTCATCGTTATCGTCGTTTCGCTCACTCTTATAGCGCTATTTCTTTCGATGAAGAAATGACTGTGGTTTACAAACTTTTGAATGCAAAATTGGCCGTGCAAGCCCAGCTAACCATTAACAATAATTATTATCGGTAACCATTAACAAAATTATTCATGGTACTTTTGCATCGAGAATCGAGCATGGATGTACTGCAGTATGGATCGTGAAAATGGCGCTTTAAAACTGCCGTTAAAAATATTTATTAAAAATGAGTATTTATCATGTAAATGATTATATATCTGATCAAATTCTTGGAAATAACGGACTAAAAATTTAAATTGTATTTTTTAAATGTAAAATATAATTTATAGCTTATGATTTAAATCTGTATTGTAATTTGTATTATAGCCCATCAGGCTGGGTAGAAAAGGAACCAATACTGAACTGGGTTTCTTTTAACGTTATCTTCCCATCAGTGGTCATTCCGAAACGATAAAACAAATTAAATAAAAGCTTTTAATAAAAAAAAATTGTACAGAATATCTGTATTGTTTTTATCTATCACCTTTTCCCCACAAAAAACGTTTGAAAACCGCTGCGCAACTGATGACGTATGCATGTTCCTATTACGTCACCAGCTGTCACGGGAAGAACATACCAGGCGAAGTATATTATTATTATAGTATGATTTCACATTTCATTTAGTTTGACTGGTAATGTTGGCTAATATTAATCACAAAGTATTTTGCATTTTGAAATGAATATTTAAAATACAAAATACATCTCGAAAGGTATTTCAAATAAAATACGAAATGTTTTTTACTAAAAGGCATTTAAATGCAAAATACAAATAGGTATTTTGCATTTTTTATTTGCATTTTAGATAAAAGTATTTCAAATAAATCACATCTCTGATCTTAACGTAGGCTTTTAACATTGAATTCTATTGCTGGCCATCTCGACGTTTAGGCGACCTATAGTAGTACATTCGATTTCAATTTACTCTGATAACATTGAAACGGCCCTAGCACAGGGTTCAATTCCAGCCCGAACTATCTACCTAGATCAGACTGATCAGAGGCGATAGCTCCAACACAAAACATAGACAGTACAAATATGCACCTTATATTCGTATGTTGTGGTGATTTCAATTGGGTAAGATTTGATTTTGTGTAGTTATTCGGGTTTCATTCTTCGTAAGATGTCGATCCAAATGTATGATTTAGAATGTAAAACGTAAGCACAAATATGAATCTTCACGTAGTTCTAGTCTAAAATAGATTACAGTAACCTAAGTGTTTCCGTAAAAGAGACAAACTAAATTTATTGTAAGTGTAATAAAACTGGCCAAGTGCGTGTCGGGCCACGCCCAGTGTAGGGTTCCGTAGTTGCGGGCATTCGCAACTTTGAGTTCATACCACTAAAAATGTCTAAAAACTAATTTTCTATTGAATTTGTATGAACTTTTCCTTTTCCGAGTACATTTTATAAGTTGGTCGCTTAAAACTTTTTAATTTGCAAATCTTACTTAGCTCTGATAGTTTTCCTTTTAACTTCGTTATATATACTACTGCTGTGATTTTTTTTCACATTTCCATATATAACCGTGTAATACATAGAGGGGGGGGGGGGGGGGGGGCATATTTGACTCTTCCAAAGATTTGCAATGTAAAACCAAATATTTCAGAGACGGTTTCCTAAATCGAAGAATGATGATCACAAGCTAACAATATTTTTGAAAGATCCATTCAACGATAATCCACATGATGGGTGAGTCCAGAAAAAAAATTACTCCCAGTTTACTTGTATGGGAGCTACCCTAAAAAATAACTTTTTTAATATCTGGCCCCTTGTGCTCATACTTTGACAAACATATCTACAGATACCTGCACTGAAGTGAACACTGCAATAGAGAATGAATGGTGTTATCCACGTTATACGAAATCTAAAAAAAAACTGAAACGTTTCAATAACATTCATTTCTGTACTCTTCATTCCTTGTTAGAACACCATACGAGTATACCTAGTTGAAAGCTAAAACACACTGAGCTAAAAGAGTATGCACATGTTTTTTTGTTTTGCCACATCCACTATTTTATGTTAACCAGTCCAGCGCTCTTTTTAAAATGAAAATTATAAAATATGGTTTAAGTACCTACATACATAGTATCTATCAACCTGTTGTACATGAGCGTTTTGCACTGTAGGAATACCATAAATACATGAGAATAAGCCAGTTTTCGACTAATTAAGTGAGGACGCAGACTTTGACGGAAACGTAAGGTAAAGTCTTGTTGTAGAATAATGTGCCATAACGAAATATATTATGCTACATCAGTTTAAGAGAATGAACTAGGTATTTCGTATAACCCATAGATTTATAGAAAAAAATCCTAGGTCTATGGTATAACTAAAACGTCGTAGTCAAGCAGATTACTTGAATATATGAAAAATCATTAAGCACGAGTACTTACTTCATTATTATTAAACATAATTATTAAATTTACACTAGAAAACCATTATATAAAACATTATATAAAAGACATTATATAAAACATTATTATTAAATTTACACTAGAAAACCTTGTTGGTAGCAAGCCACTCGATCGAATATTAAATAGAATCGGGGTATGTTTTCATGTGGAGCTATGCCTGTTTGGTGATTGGGTTTTCAATTCAAGATTTTCTATCAAATGATGCCGCCGTGAGCGAATCCGACGCTCGCGTTGGCAGCGGCATTGTAAATAATATATATAAATATATACGGACAAATCACACAGATTGAGCTAGTCCCAAAGTAAGCTTAAGCTTGAGTTATGGGGAAGTAACCCAACGATACTATATTTTATGATAAATACAAATATAGATAAACACCCAAGATTCAGAACAATTTGAAAAGGCCATTTTCTAACTTGCCCTGACTGGGGATCGAACCCACAACCTCCAGATTGGCGGTCTAGCGTGTTGACCATTATGCCACGGAGGTCGTCGCTGTAAGGTCGGGTTCAAGCTAAAATTTCGGTTTCGACGAGTTTATTATGGCCAGTGGTTTCGGACGTCAAGATTGTTTTGCTACTACAAACTTGTGGGTTCGACCCCAAATTCCAGAGTAATTAACGTAAGTTATTTTTAGAAAAACGAATTACTACTTGTGTTACAGAAATGAATTTTTACTTAAGCCCATCACCTGTTTGGTATGTACAGTACATCGAATTGTCATAATTTGCTATTTTCTTGCATTCTAAAGAATCCTCTCTAGATTTTAACAATTTATAACATTCTATTTATTGCGAAAGCCAGTTTATTTAGGGACTTTCACGATCTCAAGTATAGAATGCGCACAAAAGAAGTTGTTAAATTTGTTGTAAGCCGTTACTTTGAAGTCGTAAGTGCCGTAGAAGAAATTGTTTCCCAGGAATTTGCTCGTTTTCTCGTCCATGTTGAGGTGTACTTCATAATTACCCTGTTAACAAAATTTTAAAGCAGTACTAAATTACGTTTACGGCTTTTTGGGCATTTTAATTGTTTCATGGTTAGGTAACAAGCGCTTTAACATTTGAACAGGATGAGTAATTGCTCCCATTACTCGTTCCTTACTAAGTAAAATGTTGCAAATTACTTAATTTGCCACGAATAGAATTGTTTGTTTTTAAAAATTTAACCAATTCGGCCTTACCACGTACGAGTTACGGTCAAATTTTCTCTTCAGTACGTTATCTGCTATATTAGTCCTTCAAAACCATAAGATACCAGATACAAAAAGATAACAATACGAGTAGAAAATGGTATTGTCATGCGGGTCTCAAGGGGAAGTGATACAAATTCTAATTAATAAGAAAATTTTCTACTGGCCATGTAGTGAAAAACAGGGCATTTTAATTTCATTTCATAGTATGCTACTAAATCAATCACGTATAAAGAGCATAGTAAAAAAAGTCTTACTCTAGTCCTGTTACCTTATCGATCTTGCAGTTATTGCTAGTGAGGTTAAAAGACTCTGTTAAAATAGGCCCCATGACGAAATGTTGGCAGGGGTGGTCCAAAGAGTAGTTCCATAGTTTCTTTGTTGTTCCGCTTTGCTTCGATCCAATTGTAACTCGGACCTGAAAAAAGGGTCATTTGTGTACACTATATCATGTTATAATCAAACGAAGAGAGATACCATTCTTCCATTTTGCAGATACATTATCACGAATTTTTCCCCGACGGGGTAGACGTACCCAGTGCCGTGAGACTCAAAGGCCACGTTTAGCGTGAAGGTCGATTAGAAAAAAAGGGAATCAAAATAGTGAAGGGTTGCTAGCCTTATCGCCTATTAACATTCAGATTCTTGCCTATTTGACGACCTCCGTGGCGCCGCCACCCAGAGGTCCTGGATTCGATCCCCGTTCAGGGCAAGATGGAAAATGGCCTTTTTCAAATTGTCCTGGGTCTTGGATGTTTATCTATATATGTAGCTGTTATAAAAATATAGTATCGTCTAGTTAGTATCCCATAACACAAGTCTTGAACTTACTTTGGGGCTAGCTCAATCAGTGTTATTCGTCCCTATATATTTGCTATTTTCTTGCATTCTAAAGAATCCTGTCTAGATTTTAACAATTTATTTATTTATTCCCTCGATCAAGTTTTTCAATCTGCGCATAAAGGGAAGCAGCTGATATGTTCCATGTTTTTTCTTTTCTCCCAAACCAGTATGGGAGAATTTTCTAAGTTCTTTTTACTGCTTAAGAGATAAAAAGTAAGTTAAAGAAAACTTAGCCTGATCAAGACTTTTGACGGACGTTGGCTAGTGTTCCCGTAACAAACAATAAAAAGGGATGCAAATATTGAAAACGCTCGAATATTTTTCTGCTGTTAGGAAAAACATTTTTCTTTACCAAATAAAATTACCAGATTTTTCTCTTAAGTCTCTACACAAAATGTAAATCGCCATCCAAAATTTTCAAGCGTTTTTATACATTTTTACCCTTTTTCCATGGATATGGCCGGACAATCTTTACAACTAAGTATAAGCAAGTTTATTAGAAGTGTGAAACAACATAAGTAATTCAAAAAGCTTCTCTTTTATTTATGGTGAACATTGGTGAAATATTACTTACATGCAATCCTTTCAAATACTAAAGTCTAAAATTGGAGGTTGTTTTAATGATGGTAGTACTAGTACTTATACCGAATCACACTTATAGTAAAATTCTTTAATACAATCCCACTTTTATGTTGAAATTTACAAAGCGTAAAATATACAATCATTTATTACGCATGTGTCACCAAATGTCATGTCTTACCATGTCTACTGGACAATCCTTGGGAAACTGTATCATAAAAAGTATGTCAGACATATTTCGTTTGTCCTCTATCCGGAATACACCGCAGTTTTTTTGTTTTGGCCCTTTGCACGTTTCGAATACCGCCCAATCCATTATATATGGACCCTAGAATGAGTTTTTCAAAACATTATAATTTAATTTTACACATATTTAGTACAGATTGAATAATATGGACATTTATTTCTACGCGAGCTATATTTGTTGCGTTTGTACTTATTTTACTTTCTTGCATAAAAAGTGTAATTTTCCTTTGGTTTCATTTCAACAAAAAAAAAAAACATCTTTTTGCTGTATAAATATTTATTTAGGTACTTACAAAATTATTTTTTCCTAATGCTTGACTCAGCACACTTGGTATTACTAAAAGAAAAAGCGCCCCAAAAACAAACCTAGACATATCTGTACTTTTGAATTTCAATGCCTAATAATGGCTATAAAATACTAATAGGTGAGAGAATTTAGGAACAGATAACAACTAGTCCCTAAAGGTTCGATACAGATATAGACATAAAAAAAACATATACGATGTTTGAACGTGTACGATTTAGTAGATTGATATCCAGTTGTTATCAACTCTCCACGGTTATTGAACAAACTAATTTCCGGGTATTACTGAAATTACTAACAGAAATGTCGTCCGTGATTGCGATGATTAACATTTTAGTTCCCAATTTATATAAATAAGCCATTATTGCTAGATTCAATTATATGGGACGTAATTTTTTTGTTAACAAATGCAAAGAGCCCAACGACACAGCCCTATAATGTATACCATTCTCTAAGACGACTAGAATATGCTAAGAGAATATAAATTTTCAAAATTGAAAGCCGACTTCTTCCCCTAACTACACAACCGATTTCAATTAAATTTCTATGGAACCACCTGATATGTATGTCCTTTCAAACAAAAAAAGAGTTTCCCAGAATACGGGTAACGTATGGCATAAGAATTTTCCAAATCGGTCCAGGCGTCTTCGAATAATCGGTGAACATACATTAAATCATTAAATAATAAAAGATACCGACGAATCGATATCCTCCTCTTTTTTGGAAGTCGGTTAATAAGAAGACCTTTCTTACCGACTGTAAATAATGCCATAAGAATAATAACATTTCCATTCGCTTTTAATGAAAGAAATGGCGACTTACATTTCCGCGACATTTATGAAAAATGGTTACGGAAATCTTGTGTACGAAAAGGTGAATGGATAAAACTAGCATTAACCGCTTCAGGTCGTTATCGTGAGGGCTTGCTTCAGCAATTATTAATGCATTTTATCCGCGAGCCTCGCCGCTGCCAACAACCAGAAAAGCTTAATGCGTTTCCCCATTACATGTCACCTCTTCTATATTAACTTTTCTTTTATCGTTGTCTTCAGCAGCGCTATTTATTAATTTTCAGCAAAAGAATTTAAAAATCCTACATTGAATTCTATGTATTTGTTATAAAATATAGTATCGTTGAGTTAGTATCCCATAACACAAGTCTCGAACTTACTTTGGGGCTAGCTCAATCAGTGTTATTTGTCCCTCTATAAAAAAAAATCGCGTTTGATGAATGTGAGAATGTCGATGCGATTTACTTTTAGCTTAAGTTAACCTTGTTACTATTCATACTTTTAATGAAGCGCAAAACTCATCAAGCCATTGGACTTACTGAGGCCGTGATGTGATGCTCTGAACCCTTAGCTCAGAATATTTGCGTTACTAGTGTCTTCAGGAAACTCTGACAGCCCTTTCCATGTACCTAACATGACAAGACAAGACTACCATTGTAAACATTGACCACCATGTTTGTGTTCACCTCTAGGAATTAAATTCTCCTGGCTTTGTCGAGTATTTGAGTATCGCAGTCGAAATTGTTAAGTTGTAGGAAGCCGGATATTCGGAGTGCACTCGGCGGCCGCAGTGACGCAACGCTTCCCACAGCCCCTCGACCTCAGTTGGCGGCTTATGTGGCTATCGCCGAGCTTAGTTTAAATTGCAATGTAACGAACTTAACTCTTAATCATTTCCGAATTCTCGAGAAATGGTTGGAATCATGAATCTCCGAAAAGATTTCAGACATGACGACATAAAAAAACACATCACATTTTTGGGTTCCCTCTATTTGGCAAAATCTTAATGCTCCGATTTTTATTTCGCATAACACACATGGTAGAATATTATATTTTTTTTATAGTACCAATATTTGGCTGAGTATTCATGTGGTAGAATTTTCAATGGCATCCTATTTAGCTGGCAGAATTTTAGTGAGCATAATTGCTTTTAACATACATTACATTATACATAATTTCAAATAGAATAGCCTTTATTTTGTGCGATAGTTATTTGATATAATTTCATTCGCAATCATGATTTTTGCGTAATACTAAAATATGTAACGCAATTATATATAAGCTGCTGGCAAATCCAACTTAGAGCACCCCGACTTCACGTGGCTCAACTTCGTCATATACTAGAGTGTTATTTCTTAGACATACTTGCATGCTGCATGCCTGCTTGCATGATGCATGCCTGTTTGCATGCTGCATGTTTGCTTGCATGATGCATGCCTGTGTGCACGATGCAAGCCTGCTTGCATGCTGCATGCCTGCTTGTATGCTGCATGCTTGCTTGCATGCTGCATGCCTGCTTGTATGCTACATGCCTGCTTGCATGCTGCATGCCTGCTTGCGTGCTGCATGCCTGCCTGCATGGTTGCTTTTATACTGCATGCCTGCTTTTATGTTGCATGCCTGTTTGCGTGCTGCATGCCTGCTTGTATGGCTGCTTTTATACTGCATGCCTGCTTGCATGCTGCTTGACTGCTTGCATGGCTGCTTTTATGTTGCATGCCTGCTTTTATGCTGCATGCATGCTTGCGTGCTGCATGCCTGCTTGCATGGTTTACCTATGAAATACACATTTTTCTTACTAGACCTTATCTGCAATATGAGCACTTAAGCCAAATGATGATTCTTACTGTACATATTCCAAGATATGAGGGTTCTGCCTTATAATGACATAGAAATTGATTTTATGCCAAAACGACATTCTAGCTGTGAACTGTCTGCGACATAATGATTCTTCGTTTTAATTATTATAACTATTAAGTTTATGCCATAAGATGAATATTAATTTAAAAATTATCGATTCTAAATGTATGAGAAATGAGAAAAGCCAATCTAAATTCTACGAAATGAGGTTTCTACCATACGCTGTTATGCATGATAATATTCTTGACTAAAAAGTTCTACCATAAAAGGTAGACCCCACATTTTTTCTACAGATCTGTGAAATCAAGCAACCATTTGACAATCTTCATCTACATTTTTTTTTCAATTTTGCCGGCCTAATCTATTATAATACTTAAGGCCGCATTGGCGCGCTACGATTCCCGCAGCTCATCGGCTCATCACCTTTATTGGCGGCCTATGTGGCTAGCGCAGGGCTTACTCTAAATAACAATTTAAGGAACTTCGCTTTTAACCACGGCAAACAATTAAGGAGTTACTTATTCTCGAGGGTTTTTATTGAAATGGTAATAAAGACAAAACGTGCCGGCGGAATAATCCACATTTAGTTTTATTTAGATTTGTCTTTTTCCACATTCTAAAAATATGTTAAATGTTAAAACGCCGTCTGAACTCGACTCAGCTGCAGCTAAAATATAACCTTGTATTCGGATTTCAATCTGATGTTCGAAAATAATGTCACGCTCATTGTTTCTCCAGAGAAATATTATTGAGAATAGAATTTTTATTGACGCCAATAAACGGGTAACGTATGGCAATTCATTGGTAATTTAGTCAAATCGATTCAGCGTCTTTCGTATTCTACAGCTGCTGAGTTTAATAACGTCTTTGATAAAGACGTGTATCCGGGCCGGGTTGGTTGAATGCGAGTCCTAATATGCTCGCCCTCGTCGCGCCGACGTCGACCGCTGTCGGCTGCGAATAAGGGTTCCCGTCATATACCTTACCGCAGCTCACTCCCATTCATATGGATAGAGCGGCGTAGTTTACATATTTTGATGCGCCAGCTGCTTTAATAAAGCCATTAATTTTAATAATCCCCGTTCGCACGTTAGTTCGTGTTTGAGGTTAATAGTTTTTCATTTACTCTTAATTAGGGCATGTGGTGTTAACATATCGGCCAGGCATGCTGTTTATCATTTGCACACTGGGAAGCGAATATGTTTATTGATCGGAAGTAAACGCTAGAAGGACGTGTTTTGGAACTATTGTTTTGATTTTTTTTTTTTTATATGACTTCCTTTATGATTTATGAACTAGTTTGTCACTACAATTACAACTAGGTAGACTAGCAATCTTTGGCAAAAACTTTTGTTTGACGCATGCAAAATTTTAACCTCACGTAGTAGCTGGTTCAAGGTGTTCTTTTATTTTTTTAACAAAGTGTTTACTATTGATTTATTGAGAAATATTGCTGAAGAAGAAGAAGAAAGGTTAACGAAGTCAACGATATCAGCAAGCTATGAGTGTGCTTAGAAGCGCCTTGTTGTCGCTATGCGATTGGCAACTTTTCCTCTCAGCCAACTTTTATGGTGACCATCAACTTTTTGTCGCTTGAACTCGGAAATTCGATCAGCGCTCGTTAGGCTCTTGCGTTTACTTCACAATGACCAAACAAGGAGAAATATTTTTTTTTGTTGCGTATAACTTTTAGTTTTTCCCACGTTTTACTTATGAAAGTACTAATGAATGTAATACAAAATATGACCATAAATAGTTTAACTGGCATATTAACTTTTATTGTGACATATTGCTGAAGAAGCGACGCAACCAAAAGGTCAAAAAAGGGCGACCGTATCGACAAGCAAAGTGACGTGTGCGTAGAAGCGTCCCAGCCCTCGCTATAAAGATTGGCAACTTTTCCTCTCTGCTAACTTTTCTGACGTCTGTCGACTTCTTGTCGCTCAAACTCGGAAACTCGATCAGCGCTCGTTATTAAGGCTCTTGAGTTTACTTCACAATGATCAAACAAGGAAAGTTTGCCTTTGTTCCGTCACGTCTGAACGTTCTAGTATTTTCTATACGTACCAGGCCACTCAGAAAGTATTGCGGAAAAAAGTTTTTATGCATGTGAGACTGGCCAGTTACAATCTATTTTTGAAAATATAATTACTTATTAGTAAAATTTTCCTCCTAATTTTTTTGCGGACTAATTCTCATTGAAAAATGGGTCTGAGCCGAGAATATTTTCGCGCTATGATTTTTTACGATTTCAAGTGTCGCTTGAAACCAGATAAATCGTACGATAGGCTTCAAGTAGCATTTATTGATGAAGGCCCTTCCAAGGCAACCGTGTATCGTTGGTATAACGAATACAAGCGCGGTCGACTAACTTTGGGGGATGAGGAAAGAAGTGATCGCTCTTTGACGGCTGTTACGAAAGAAAACGTGCTAGCAGTAAAAAATTTAGTCCACGACAACAGGCAAGTTACCTCTTAGGAGATTAAGTACATCCTGCAGATTGGATCAGGAAGCGTTCACGAGATTCTACACGTGCATCTTTGCGTGAGGAGGATAGTTTTACGATGGTTGCCGCACAACCTTACAGATGCTCAGAAGCAAGCCCGGGTGGAATGGTGCCACGATATGATAAACAAATTTGAAGCAGGCTCGTCTCGGCTTGTTACGACATCACTACAAGTGATTTAGTCCTGGATTTATCAATAAGATCCAGAAACGAAGCGAAAGAAGACGATTTGCGTGTTTCAAAACGAATCAACGCCTACCAAAATGAAGCGATCTAGAAGCGGGGGGAAGATTTTGATAGCGAGCTTTCTTAATTTGACTTGCTACTTGGTGTCAATTCCTTTACGGAATTAAAGAAGCATCAACGCCGAATGGTATACTACCAAATTCTTGCCAGAAGTTCTCTCTGTTGTGAGCAACAAGCGACCAAACACAGGGCTCCGCGGGCTACTGCTCTACCACGACAACGCGCCACGCCACGACACAGCGCTCAAATCGAGGGACTTCCTGGACAGCTAGCCGGTCAAACTCCTGGGTCACCCACCCTCCTTACAGCCCTGAACTTGCTAGTTCAGAAGTGCATGTGATTTCTTCTTATTCCCGAAAAAACAATCTGCTGAAAGGGATACTATTTTCGTCTCCGGAAGATGCGCTGCAGCGGACTGAAAAATAGTTTCAAAATTGGTTCAGACGCATGAAACTTTGAATAGACTTTGAAAAGATTTATTAAAAACAAATTCCATTAGAACCCTATTTTTTACTTTCGCAAAACTTTCTGAGTGTCCCACGTAAAAATATATTGATATTAAGCAAATATAAAATATTTATCTCTATCGATTTAATTGAATATGTAATACAAGGACTAATTGTAACGCTAGTTCCAAAAGCAACAATAAATGACTCTAAATCAAATCAAAAGTTTAAATTATTTTATGGTCAATTTCTAACTAACAGTCATTCTCACCTTGATTACGGTCGTTTAAATCTGCCAGATTAACAATATAGTAGTATTATATTTACCTATTTTCTTTTTGCTATAAAACCGCATCTCATTTGACAGTAGTGACAGCGTCATTTAACATTAAAACAGTGTTGTCTGACAACTTTTTGTTGTTAATTTTATAAAACCTTTTTTAACTCCGTGTATAAGTGTCTTTTACCATCGAATTTACATTGCCAATAAAAAATCCAGAAACTGTCGAGTCGGGGGGACTTGCGAGATCTACAGCTTATAAAGACACTAGACTAAGTTTGGTTTAATAATTTATAAATCATAGAAAAAGTATTTGTTAATGTCACATCTACCAAGAGCGAGATAACATCAAGCGGTTGGAAAATAGTGAGGAACATATTTTTCACGGACCCAGAATTCCGTAATCTTTCTTAAAAATCAAACGTCATAGATTTTTGGTAATCTTTGCTCGTAAGTGAATACTCAGCTCATAGCTTTCTTTTTGTGTTCAGTGAACCTTTTTCAAGCTCAAACCTATATCAATCATATCTAGGTTTGGCGTGTCATCCTCGAAATACATATTTGCCGTCTGGAAGTGTTTATCCAAGCTAAAAATTCATAGGTACTCGAATATAAACAGCTAGGCAACAAGAATTCAAATCGTTGTAAGTGGGTAAAAATGTTTACTGTGGATAAAAAAATACTAGTACTAAATATATACATACAACATTAACCTACTTGTTTTCATAATATCTTGTAATTAGGTATATTGATGTTATTTAATAACTTTATTTATTTTCCGAAATATCAAAATTTTAAATTTTTCTGTACATTTCCAGACTTCTTTTGGCAAGTTGACTTTGTTCCCAAAATTGGTCCTGGCTGATTTTGTGCTCTACGAGTATTTTCAGCAACCCGCAATTTACGTTTACATCCAATCAGTTGGACCATCACTCATGAATAATTCAGATATTGGCCATGACGACTTCGAATATTAAAGTCGTAATAGATTCAATAAAATTAAAAGTTTACAATAATCTAACACCAGTGTTGGCCACTTACACACACCAAATACACACAAACACTCACACAAAAGTTTACAATACCTACGAGAAGCTGACGTGATGGTACCAAATCAAATGAACTTTAATCGGATGTGAAATAATGGTATAAAGCCACAAGTATATTTATTATGATTAGTAGTTTTTTCGCTCGAAGTGCCAATAATATCCTAAAACGAGCCGACCTCGGATTAACCTGCCTTCTTTCAATGTGTCCGACTGACCATGTCCGACTTATTTAATATCACTGAAACAATACTGGTAAAATACTTTTAAAACATGTGCTGAATTGCTGATCCAATGGATTCAATGATGTAAATATGAAGCGGTTGAGAAAATTCTCTTTTATTATGTTGGTAAGAACCATATAAAATCGGCCTTATATTTTCAGGGTTTATCGAGAGCAGACAGACAGATTATACACGACGGCTGACCTTCTTTTATTATCAATATGCATGTAATTAGAACTGGTTTCTTGATACTTAGATCTAAGCGTACTATAGAGATGTGATCTTTTTGTAATGTTATCCAAAGTTATAATTAATTTTTTGAGGTCATTATTTCTTTAAACATTGTGGTTTCGAATACCACTGGGAATTTGTGAAAAGTGGTTTCCAGTCTGGTTAGGATATGGCAGGCTTGAATTACCTGATTTTCCGAAAATAAAGATGATTACGTGTATAGGAAGGCACGTATAAGCTGTGGGTCCCGAACGCCGTCTAGCGTTTGCTCATCAAACCTATCCAAGGATTGGTTCTGGTCTACCCTTTGGGTTGCGGAGGTCAGACGGCTGGCGCTTTGTGTAAAAACTAGTAACATCGTCAAATCACTTTGGTTAGGTAAGCGGACACCGACCGCGCAGAGTTGCGCGCGGTTGTGAGGGACGACCTTTCACTGCCGACTGTGGTACGTTGTATGGTCGACAGTGAGACGTCGTGGACAGCAGTGCAGGCCTTTGCGGAGAGCGTCATGCTCCGTAAAGAGGCGGCAGAGAGAAACCGGGAGGCGACGACCAACCTGGCCATCCGCCGCCGGTGCACAGGGCGCAGGAGGCGGGCCTATGGCCTGCAACTGCTGCCCTCATAACGAGAGCCAGTCGGGCGATGGAAACGGGATTCCATCGCTCGACAAATATGGTCCTCCGGGTTGAAAGGCGCGTCTGTGTCAACACACGCCTTTTCCTAGCGGGTAGAACTGAAGACCGACGGGCCACCCCGCAGGCCACTCCGACCCCTCTCGCTAATTGAGAGGGTACCGTGAGTGAGCTAAGCCGAGGTCGCTGAAAAGCGGCCGCCGTGCCAGGTCTGTGGAGCGAGAGTAGCACACGGACTTGGCAATAGCGGTACCGGCGTTGACACCGCGGAGTTTTTAGTGTTAACACCACATAACCTTACCGGTCTCCCGTGACTGGTAAGGTATCCGAAGGGATTTTCTCCGCGTCAAAAAAAAAAGGTAAGCGGACACCGGGCTCTGAAGCATTACTGCTGAAGATGCAACTGTGAATTCGCTCGGATGCGGATGATGATTATTTTTTTATCAGAATATGAATTCACTTACATATACGCTCTCATAACTATATCACCGTTGACAAATTAATAAATTTGACAACAATAAAAAAACGAGTGTCTTAATTTGTTTATCAAGTAAAATGGAGAATAAGCAGTTCATGCTGCCTCAGGAGCACTTAAGAGCGCTCGAAGTGTGATGAACGAGCGTGTCGCAGCGGCACTGCGCGGCACTCGCGCGGCTATGATTGATAGTGCCTTATATTATATCAAATTAAATATTATATAGCTAGGAAAAGATATAAATTTAGTAAGGCACACGTACGCGTTACACAAAGATCCTGGTTTTGTTTGAGCTTAGGAATTACCTTTTATATTACTGGAAGTCAGGAGATGAAAACGGAGCAAAGTTCCAAAACATGCTGATATCAATATACATTTTATTTTTCATAATATGAAGAAATAAACATAAAGCACGATAAAAAAAGTTAAACTTGAAGTAAGTTCATCTAAAACTGTACTTTGCTCATTAATTAACGAAAAAAAAAGCTTTTGATTTTTCGCAAAAAATAAAATGATTTGTCTATAGAAAGCGCTTTTGAAAATGGACGGTAAAATGTAGTCATGCGCTTCGTGCACATTTAAGATTTATACGATATTTTCGTAAATGAATATTTGATTTCCCAGTTTATGCTTTTTTATTCTAAGTATATGATTCTCATGTTATAAAACAAAGTTAACTACAAGCAGTACAATATTTTTACGATTTTGTATATTCAGTCACTTAATTCTCAATTCAATTAAATTGTTTTATTGTATCCATGTGTGTGAGTGTTCACTCTATTTCATAAACTGTTAAATGTATAGAAAATGGTTCCTAATAATTTAAAGTAAGGTGATAAAAGTTTTGTTCCATACATTTCCCTTAAGTAGAAATAATGTTTAAAGCTCTTGGATACTTTGTGCTTACAATTAAGTTAACATGCTTGGATCGGTGTCGTGGTTGAAAATAATTATATGTATAATAAGTTAAAGCCAATCCTCAGCTCAAGGCCGTACTTGCCTAATTATTTAGTTAATTCGCTCCTGTATTTTGCAAGATTTGATTTAAGTGTTTCAATAAACTTAAGAGTACAGTATAAATTAGAACTAATAAATACGAGAACAAAAACATTTATTTAAGGTAATAATTACGTAGGTTGCTAAGAAAATTAAACATGGTATTTCTCTGTCATTTGGTATTATTTTTTTCTAAGGGCTCATCTTATTTTTATTAGACCATTTATTGCCGAAATGAAATCTTAGGATGCCCTCTTGTGACTTTTCCATCCGCAACGAATTCTGAGACTGTTTACCGTGCCTACGTGCTAAGTGTTTGGGTCCCGTCCCACGAATTGACTTTATTTTCGTTGCCGAAAACTCCACGATAATAGCCAATGGGCCTATTCAGTGTTCAAATACATCTATAACTATAATTATTGTGTTGAGACTTAACTACCAGTACCTACACATTCCGGAATTTACCTCCGTAACCTACCGAATTATTATCATTCCTGATGTCTCGTAACTGTGCCGCGATATCTATTGTATTATCTTGGACTGTAGGAACTGCTGATAGTTAGGTATGTAGTTCATTGTTATACGATGAACCGTAGCTAATGGAGTAGGATTACGTACTTATTAGATTAGAGTATTATTAAATACTGCCATTTAACTCGGTAACTTGGCCAGTGAAAATGTCGAGAAGGGCAACTTGTAGTAAATTTGGTATATAATACCGTAAAAATAAAAATGATTTATAAGTCTGCTGTTTTAAATACATGCAAACCAAAACTCACTTCCATTGGTTTGTTTTAAAGTTTAGTTTAAAGAAAAAAAAAACATGTTGTAGATATTTTATTCGGCCCTCGAGCCTCTTCTAAAAGTTAAAGTAGGTCCTTTGGGTTCCTTTTTCAAAGTGATCTCCTAGCTATGGAATCAGGGCTCAATCGATAGCCAAGGATCGGTACTCAATGAGGTGGAAGAAATGAAAGTAACAGTATTTATATTACCCATTAACTTTTCAATGGAGTGGAGAAATAATTTCTTGCGTCAATAATATTCAGGTATAAATTTGTTTTAGATGTCGACTTTAAGTAACGAAGCATCATTTATTGTGCAACACTTTAGAAGTCATTTGATTTTGTTTAGAAATTGTGGTCTGTAACTAGTCTCAATCTAATTTAATTTATAGCTTGCATATTCTGTAAAACAATACGCATTATAATAATACAAGAGAATTTACTGCACTCAAAAATAAAACAATTTTTACAGCAATTCCAAACAATCTTAGATTTCAAATGAAATATGAGCATGAAAAATAAAGTATAAAGTTTGTTAGTTTTATTTCGTTTACCGAAACCGAGCAATTTTGGCCACCCTGCATAGCGCCAAATGCTGGGTTTTTCTTTTTATTTTCTAGGCACATGAAAAATACAGCTAAACCGAGTCGTTCTTGATTGTAGTGGGCGACTTGGTAAGCTTTTATCAAATTTTATCGTGTCAGGAATGTTTTTCTTCGTTCTACTTTCTTATCTTAAGTTGGTGAAACTCACCTTAGACATAAAATAAATGTTGTGACCCTGTTACCCGTATTCATAAAAATAAAAACACATTTTGCTACATAATCCTAAATATAATTAAATAACTTCGATCTTGTCAGTGGATAAATTTCCAAGTCTCTCAGCCATCTTTTTGGTTCC
This sequence comes from Acrobasis suavella, assembly GCA_943193695.1. Taxonomy (NCBI): domain Eukaryota; kingdom Metazoa; phylum Arthropoda; class Insecta; order Lepidoptera; family Pyralidae; genus Acrobasis; species Acrobasis suavella. The sequence goes on from OW971929.1 coordinate 16,395,935, forward strand.
TTTTTGATCCTATCACCCTGTACAATATTTGACATTGAACGAGAGAAACATACTCGTAGATGTATGTTTCTAATCTGCTATACTTACGAGTACTATGATAAATAATTCCCCAGTAGCAACTGCACCCAATTCTCTTCTTATAGAGATGGAAAATATTTTGATTTTCGGATCAAAGCAACATGGGTTCAATTATATAGACAAAATGATCAATTGCAATCCTACAAACGGAGTGTCCCTATAAAATGACGAGACACTAACATAACAACAAATGAAGGTACCCACTGCTCGTTGATTGAGTTCAGCCGTACTTAAGGGATAACCCGTGCTTAGCGGAAAACCGCGTATAATCAGCCAATGGTTTTCACTAAGCCGGCTCGTTATCAGTCGCTTACAGCACTCCAATTGCAGACCTATGTTGTGCGTACAGTATATACCCAGTAAAGGCAGTTAACACACGGGTATCGAACCATTATCTGAATAAACAAAGCGATTTCGCGCCGTAATCGACGTACCTACTGGAGGTTACGATAGTTTGTTACATTTCAATTGCAGATTCATTCTAAAGTTAGTTTAAAAAAATTAGAAAATTAATACTATGTGAAAAGAGCTTTAGATTTTTACAATGACATTATTCCTTAATATTAATATCCCTATATATATAAAAGCGAAAATCACTCACTGACTCACTTATCACGAAATCTCGAAAACTACTTTGCCGGTGAAAATAAAATTTGCAGGAAGGTAGATTTTGACTAAAAAGGATTTTTGGAAATTCCATCCCTAAGGGGGTGAAATAGGGGTTGCCAGTTTGTATGGAACTTCGTAATTTTTAAAATGAGACACATGAAACTTTTAATTTAATTTAATAGTTAGTAGAAAACAATAATGCATTTATTAGATTTTGAAAATTACATCCCTATTATAGAGGTGAAATAGGGGTTGCAAGTTTATATGAATCTTCGTCATTTTTGAAGCGATACACTTGACATTCTTCAATTAGTGGTCAATAAAAACTATTAATACAGAAATTAGATTTTAAAAATTGCATCCCCTTGGGTGCATTAGGGGTTGCGAATTTATATTATTATGAAACTTCGTAATTTTTGAGTGAGAAACAAAAACATTGAGACAAATAGATCATTTGTTCTCTTTTGCTCTGGCAAATGACTGTACCTAACGGGAACGGGAACGGGAATGGGTACGGAATATTATAACACAATTTATAACGTAAAAAATCAATCAAAGATCCTGTAAGAACCAATTTCGACTTCTACGCGGACGAAGTCGCGGGTTACAGCTAGTAATATTATATCTTTAACGGCTTTTTCGAAAATGTTGAGTAATTATCCTGGTTTGAACCTCTAAAGCATTTTTTGTGTTTGTACGTTCATTACGCATTCATAAAAAAGGTATAATTAATTCAAAATAAACGAAAGATTTAATTAAACTTCGATTCTATAGTAAACATTGGAGTATACGTATTTTTTGCAAGAAATTCATCGAATGAAAGCATTTCATTTACGACTAGACCCGGTTTTTTGAGTGATTACGATTTTGAATACTAGAAAAACTTTTGGTATAGAAGGAATGAAAAGAGCATAGAGGGGCGGGCTGAAAAAATATCACATTAATACTACTTATAAAACACGCCAGATTTGTACCTAAAACATTGACGGACTTTCTATGACGTATGTACATTTAAAGACGTCCAAAATTGAGGCAACCGACCTGTTACAGGCCGCCCAAAAAGCACTTTATTAGGAACTTTGGGTATCGACTACTGCGGGCCGAGTAAATTTACATACATAATTAATCCGCGTCTACAGTTAGGGCCGTGCTTTGACGCTTTTCCATTAATTAGTTACAACTTGCCCAAGAGGAGGCCATTTTTGGTTTTACTTTTCTGAGAAATATTGTCTACAGCCCCCCTTTCCGTATTGTTCCACTGATGTCAATGACATGAAAATATTGCTACGAAATCACTCAAAGAATTTAATTACGTGATAGTGTCAGAGCAAAGTCAACAATTTAAATGTTTTTTGTTCGGAACACATGTCTGGTCCAATGAATCAACTGAGTATGCAATACGTAGGGGAAATTAAGAAATGAGGGTTGCAACCCACATTTCTAGGATTAAAATTTAAATATTTTTGATTCACTTTGTTATCCAAGCGGCAGCATAGTGCGGAAGAAGTAATAGGATAAACTTCCTTTATGAATTTGTGAACACACTTGGATCTCGTTTAGTTAATGGATATGCGGTGGTAGTGTAGCAGAGGTGGGGGTTTACTTAGAGAATAGTGCGATGTGAGTGAGTAGTAATAGAATGTAACCACTACAAGCCCAAAGCGTCCCCGGGCAAACCCGTGACGAGGGCGCTTCAATTAAAACAGTTCAAGTTTGTTTAAATGTTTGTGTCAGCCCATCGCCGAGCGAGGAGAGTTACGACCACAGATTTAGCAAGAATAGACAGCGCAGGATACTTAAATTGTAGGAACGTTGAGCTATTGAGCGGGTCACATCTTAGCTCGGTCACGAACTTCTTTTTCTGTGCTATGACGACATATAAAATCCGGCACGCTCTGGTTCTTGGATGCTCAATCGTAGTAAATGTTATTTAACAAATATAAACTAAGGGTAATATTAATACACAAACAGAAATGCTTTTAGTAAGAATAGTATTTACTGAGCCAGGTCATCAATTTGTGTATTAATATTACCCCTAGTTTATTAGTAACTGGATGTCGTCTGCTCTATTTTACATTTATCTGTGGTGATGACTCGACAAAGTTTAGCTTTTGAATTCCACAATAATCTGAGACATTCCCTTAGAACACTGAGTGAAATGAACTCGTATTTCGCAAACATTTTAGTAAAAAGCATCGTTACTAAGCGGAAACAAGCTTGACCGGACACGTAAAAAACTTCGTACAATGATACGAAAAAATGTGTTGCTTTTTCAGAAACGTCCCGCAGGAGGGATTATAAATCACACATTGATGTTGCCAATTCAGTTTACGACTCTCCCTAAAATATAAGGGCTTATTCATCGTTGAAACCACGTAATATTTCGTTCATTATTTTGTAACTTCATACTAATTACAGTCAGTAAAGTTAAGTAAGACTCCTTTCTTAGTGTAATTAGTACTTTTATTTTTTAAGTTAACGCTTTGGTTCACAATACTATTCATAAACCATTTTCGTATAAACTTAGATAGAACTTTGAGTAAAGATTATAATTTAAATACAGCTACTCAGTAAAATGTATTAATTATTTTTGTGGGCTCTGTGCGTTACTTATGTCTCTATACAAATTTACTTAGCTACATCTTTCATTTTACTAACATACTTAGATTTTGTTAATTGCCAACTAGGTATACTTTGTATCCTGTGATGTTCATAATGTAGGACAATTTAAAATATATATATATATATATATATATATATGTTAGCTCCTTTTTGGTAAGAATATTTTGAATGTTCATTTGGTAAGTCTGGCAAAACGTTAACACTAATTATTCTTAGAAAAAAGTTCTGACTTTACACTAAATACAGATTTATTAGTTTTCGGAAAAAGTCTTTTCGCATATAGTATGTATGAACTTGTAATAACACCACTTTGGCTATACTATTTTTACCTGGCTGGTTTTGGTATAATTTAAAAGTTTAAATTTTAAAGAAGATAATTCCAAATTCAAATTAGGAAAATGCGTGATTTTCATTTGTTTTTCTTACCGTCAAGATGAGTGAATCTAATGAAGAAATTAGATACATTTTAAAATTTTACTACCAAAAAGGTAAAAATGTTACGCAAGCCACGAAAAAAATTTGCGATGTTTATGGACCTAGTGCAGTGTCTGTGAGAGTAGCACAAATTTGGTTCATAGCGTTTTCAATCCGGAAATTTTGATGTCAAAGATGCACGTCGCTCTGGTCGCCCTGTTACGGATAAAATGGATGCTATTTTTGAAAAAGTGGAGCAAGATCGGCATATCAGTAGTTACGACGTAGCTGAAGATTGACCACAAAACAGTTTTGGCGCATTTGAAAAAAAATGGGTACACAAAAAAAGCTCGATATTTGGGTACCTCACGAGCTCTCTGAAAGAAACCTAATGAACCGTGTACTCATTTGTGATTCTTTATTACGACGTAATGAGATCGAATCATTTTGGAAGAAATTGATAACTGGTGATGAAAAGTGGATCACGTACGACAAGAACGTGCGAAAAAGGTCATGGGCAAGGCCGGTCAGGCTTCACAGACTGTGGCGAAACCCGGGTTAACTCGCAACAAGGTGATGCTGTGTGTGTGGTGGGATTGGAAGGGCATTATTCATTATGAGCTGTTACCACCAGGCAGGACCATCGATTCAGAACTCTACTGCGAACAACTGATAAGATTAAAGCAAGAAGTTGAGAAAAAGCGGCCGGAATTAATCAACAGAAGGGGTGTGGTTTTTCATCATGATAACGCTAGACCTCACACATCTTTAACCACTCAGCAAAAATTAAGAGAGTTTGGCTGGGAGGTGTTAATGCCTCCGCCGTATAGTCCTGACCTGGCACCTTCAGATTTCCACCTGTTTCGGTCTCTTCAGAACTCTTTAGGTAGTGTCAGGTTAACATCACGTGAGGACTGCCAAACCTACTTGACGCAGTTTTTTGATCAGAAGCCCCAAAATTTCTATAGAAATGGGATCATGTCCCTACCTATAAGATGGTAAAAAGTTATCGAACAAAATGGTACCTACATACTTTAGTTAAATGTAAATAAACTATATTAAAAAAAATTGAGTTTTCATATAAAATGCGAAAAGACTTTTTCCCCAACCTATTATAAAAAATCTGAGCTCCTCTCTTTATATGAGTACTTAGAAAGTTAGTTCAATAAATGTAGAAGTACGCAAACATTTACCAGCAAAATCATACAGATACTATATATCTACTAATATCACTGTAATCCTCGAAGTTTGAGATCTGTAAACGTACTCGTGATACGATTGTCGATACTTTAACGGAATTAGCACCATCGGACTGTCCGAGGAGATTTAGAGCATTTTCACCTCAGGTCAGGAAAGTTGGCGGCCTTCGGTTTGCCTCCGCAGAACTTGGATTAACCTTTGATGCCAACTATGCGACTCTTGCCAACTAATTAAGTCCAAAAGGCACCCTTTCTTATTGCTACTATAACTTATTTTTGCTTGCACACTTAGAATTATTTACGACAGGTTTAGTTTGCAAAAAAATAATTGATTATAATGATCGTGTATTAAGGATGACTAATTAATGAGAATTTGCTTTAAACATACGAGTATCACACTTTGTAAATAGTTGTAGTAATTGTAGGAATAATTAAATAATGACTAATTGCATATTGTCGCGAGGTCAGGCAAGTATCGGTTAATCGAAATTGTGCAGGGCGGACCTAGGGTCGGCCCTAGGTCCGCTCTGCACAATTTCGATTAACCCTTGATGCTAAACGCTAACTATGCGACTCTTGCAAAGTAATTCGGTCTAAAACGGACCCCTTTCTGACTGCTCTGCATTTTTTTTGTAGTGTGTCCTTAAATTATTCGGATTAGTTATTTAGTTTGGTTTGCAACAGTTTTTATCGTATAAAATTGTCTTTCTTTTTGACGCGCAGAAAATCCCTTCGGATACTTTACCAGTCACGGGAGACCATTAAAAACTTCGCGGGTCACCGCCGATGCCGCTATTGCCAGGTCCGTGTGCTACTCTCTCTCCACAGACCTGGCACTGCGGCCGCTTTTCAGCGGCCTCGGCTTGGTTCACTCACGGTACCCTCTCAATTAGCGAGAGGGGTCGGAGTGGCTTGCGGGGTGACCCGTCGGTCTTCAGTTCTCCCCGCTAGGGTAAAGGCGTGTGTTGACACAGACGCGCCTTTTAACCCGGAGGACCATATTTGTCGAGCGACGGAATCCCGTTTCCATCGCCCGACTGGCCCTCGTTAGGGCGGCAGCAGTTGCAGGCCATAGCCCCGCCGTCAAATAGTTTTTTCTTTTATTGATATTATATGTATTGTTAGTAGAGTGATGCTGTGGTGTGATTAATATAATTGAAATAGCTATAGGTACCAAGTGTAGCAAAGAATTCTTTATTGCTTAGATTAATAAGTACATAACATTTTTTCGTAGATAAGTACATAAGTGAAAATGTTCTTAGGTTTCATCAAAAAGGCAATAAACTCATACGTAAATACACGCGTAGTTCTCTTTGTTTTTGAATAAATTTTTAAATAAAGTTAGCCGTGCTGTAAAAATGAGCACGTATCGTGCCTATTTATGTGTTAAGTTGGACTCAAACAACGTAAAGGTTGAGTTATGTCTTCGTGTGTTTCGCGCAAGGAACTGGATTTGACCCCACGCCCGTTTGTTTAGGCTTTGTTTGTCGTCTTAAAAGCTTTCCCTACAACAAATTCGCATTATTGCCTACTTACCGTAAATGAACTCTCAGCAAAAATAGCTGTCTCCATAATCCTCAAACTCAACCGACCGAGGAAAATCTTATTTAAGTATTTGCGATAATCCGAAGAGGCGTGGTTAGGCAGTCGCAGCAGTCTGCCGTATTTATGTAATTCTCAAGTAAGCCGTTTAATCGTCCATCGCGTACTTAATGTTTGAGCTTCTAAAAGACGGGGATCGTTTCGGGGGTGAAGGGTAGTGGGGAGGTGCGTCCCGAAGGTTGGCATCGTCGAGCTAACAAATCTCATGCCAGCACCAGGCACAGGTAGTGTCACGGCTCATTACTCTAAGTTTACGTTCGCCAAATCACTCCAACGCCGTGAATAAACAAGATGTAGTCGTATGCCCCAGGCTCCTTATATGCTCGAACATTTATCATAAAAGAAAAATCTCAGAACGGGGTCTGAATTGGCTTGTTTGTCAACAAACTCGTAAAAGGTACGGACATATTGAAAAACTGTGTGTTTATTGTGTCCGGACAGGGTTGAAAAAGTTTTGAGTTCCCGAATCTTTTACTCACTTCTGGAGAATGAAAAAGTAATAAAATAACTCTTGCAGTCTCCTCGATTCTCGTTGATACGCGCGAAGGGTTCAGTTGTTTTTCCCATTTTGCAATTAAAGAGTAGTTCGTTGAGTAGATATAGACTTGTTTGTTTAAAAATATGGTACTTGTGAGTTACTAAATTAAACTGTGTTCCTTAAGTAGGTTTTTTGTAAGTACAGACAGAGAAAAAGAGATCGATTAAATGGCGATGAAAGAATAAAAGTCACAATATACGAAATTAATACTATGTAAGTCTTAAAAGCGTATACATTGCAAAAGGGTAAGCTGAAAATATGAATGCAAATTTATGCCCTGAATTCTCACTGAAGTCTGGCAATAAAACGGAATTCTAGATTTCACAAAGATAACCATGTTTCCAAACAAGTTCTTGAAGACAAAATCTTGTTTCTCAAATTGACGAAACGTAGAAATTTCACAGTAGGGCTCACAATGTCTTGTAATATTTGAGGGTAATATTTTTGCTGTAAATAAATCTTGCGATCAAAGCATTTTGGTACAGGATTTTAAAGGACTTAGAAAATTCAAAAGGAGATAGATCGTTATACAAATCCATATGAACAGCTTTTACTTTAGGACCAACTTAAATTAACTGTAAAATCTATCTAGTTATGCGTATAATTGTATATCCTAATCTAAGAATCCTACGAAAAGTCGCACAATATGTGCTTTATTAAATTTATTGCTTAGTAAATTTGGTTTGATTGGACGCTTTCTGACTATGTAGAAAATGAAATGATACTTGTGAGTCTACATGAAAGTTTGTTCCACTATCTATCTAAACATTAAATAATGTTTAATATTGCGAAGTTTGATTACCTAGACTACGACTTGAGACCAATGTCAATAACACAAATTGCGTTCTTATATGTCAATAATTTCGAATACAATATTGAGTATGTTTGATACAGACATGCTACGTTTCGTATGACTAACACTAATTAAGAATATTTTATTTGTAGTACCTTTTACGTCAACGTAACGAAATTTCATTACGTTGACGTAAAATCTAGTTATATCTGCCGTATTCATTTGGACGTTACATTAATAGATTAAAAGGATTCAGGTCATCGTTAAATGACTTCCACGATCTGGGCTGAAATAGCTATGAATGTTAGCTTTGAATATGAATATGCATACATTAAAACATTAAAATGTTACTATTTCGTGTTTTATTAGGTTGGGGAAAAAGTCTTTTCGCATATAGTATGTCTGAACTTGTAATAAAACCACTTTAGCTATACTATTTGTACCTGGCTGGTTTTGGTATCATTTGAAAGTTTAAATTTTAAAGAAGATAATTCCAAATTCAAATTTGGAAAATGCGTGATTTTCATTTATTTTTCTTACCGTCAAGATGAGTGAATCTAATGAAGAAATTAGATACATTTTAAAATTTTACTTCCAAAAAGGTAAAAATGTTACGCAAGCCACGAAAAAAATTTGCGATGTTTATGGACCTAGTGCAGTGTCTGAGAGTAGCACAAAATAGGTTTAATTGTTTTCAATCCGTAAATTTTGATGTCAAAGATGCACGTCGCTCTGGTCGCCCTGTTTAGGATAAAATAGATGCAATTTTTGAAAAAGTGGAGCAAGATCGGCATATCTGTAGTTACGACGTAGCTGAAGAACTGGGAATTGACCACAAGCGCATTTGAAAAAAAATGGGTACACAAAAAAGCTCGATATTTGGGTACCTCACGAGCTCTCTGAAAAAAACCTAATGAACCTTGTACTCATTTGTGATTCTTTATTACGACGTAATGAGACCGAACCATTCTTGAAGAAATTGATAACTGGTGATAAAAAGTGGATCACGTACGACAAGAACGTGCGAAAAAGGTCATGGGCAAGGCCGGTCAGGCTTCACAGACTGTGGCGAAACCCGGGTTAACTCGCAACAAGATGATGCTGTGTGTGTGGTGGGATTGGAAGGGCATTATTCATTATGAGCTGTTACCACCAGGCAGGACCATCGATTCAGAACTCTACTGTGAACAACTGATAAGATTAAAGTAAGAAGTTGAGAAAAAGCGGCCGGAATTAATCAACAGAAGGGGTGTGGTTTTTTATCATGATAACGCTAGACCTCACACATCTTTAATCACTCAGCAAACATTAAGAGAGTTTGGCAAAATTTCTATAGCAATGGGATCATGTCCCTACCTATAAGATGGCAAAAAGTTATCGAACAACATGGTACCTACATACTTTAGTTAAATGAAAATAAACTATATTAAAAAATGTTTTGAATTTTCATATAAAATGCGAAAAGACTTTTTCCCCAACCTATTATTTTATGATCATAAAATATCGAGTCTATCATATCATGAAATGTCACAAAATGTCAATTCTGCTCGTCGTGAGCTTAGTGTGAAGTTACTCACGCGTATCGGAGATAAAGTTCCCGTCACCTGCGAATAAGAACTTAGTTTCAAAAATATCTGTTTTAGTGCATTCGTGTAAAGAACTCTCTTCAGCTTCGAAGCAACACTGCTTAGCATTCACCTGAAACGTGTTACCCGTGACGAAGAAAAACTGATACCTACATTTGTAAGTTAAATAAATTACTTACACAATATTTGAAATTTAGGCAGGCGCGCAGTTCATCAACGCGTAATAGAAACCACTGAACCCTTAAACCTGATGTTGAGTTATATTTTTCATGAATTTCCCAACACCGTTGACGAGCCTTTTAAAAGCTTAGCACATAAAGTTAGTTTTAGAATAATGTGCTAGTTTTTCTTGCTTTGAAATTTAAATGGTAAAACAAAAAGTTTCAGATGATTATCCCAACGTACAACCAATGAATATAAAATATAATATTGCAATTGAAACTGCAATAACAAGTAATTATAGTATTACACTGGTCACTATAACGATAATCAGTAAATTTATATGACTCGCGACACAATTGCATTATAAGGAGATATGCCAGTTGCCATCTACACTATAATAACTGGGCAAGTGCGTGCGTGCGTCGTCAAGCTGTGTCAAATGCAAGGCAGATTAAAAAATCGGACACCAGTGTTGATCACTCATATGCAGCTATAGAACAACAAAATAAAACCGGCCAAGTGCGAGTCGGACTCTCGCACAAAGGGTTCTGTACCATTATCTATAAAAAATCACGTTTTTTTGTATGGGAGCCCCACTAGAATATTTATTTTATTCTGTTTTTATTACTTGTTGTTATAGCGGCAACAGAAATACATCATCTGTGAAAATTTCAACTGTCCAGCTATCACGGTTCATGAGACAGACAGGCAGACTGACGAACAGACGGATAGTGTAGTCTTAGGAATAGGGTTTTTAACCTTTGGGTACGGAACCCCCTTAAAAGTAAAAGTAAAAATCGATAATATAAACGTTTAAAAGCTTATTATTCCCACGTAGAGCCAATGAATATTAAATTTAATATTGCAATTGAAACTGCAATAACAAGCAGTTATACTGGGTTTACACTGGCCACTAAACGATGATTAGTGCAATTATTTCAGTTGCAACACGAGCGTTTGATGTAATTATGTAAATAGGAAATTTGAAAACGCGCTCGTCGCGTCGATGGAATTTGCCAGTTGCCCCCTAAAGTATGTTCGGATTAAACGCATCACGTTCTGTGCAGTCAGCTACACATGGACCAATTTAGAGTTATTATCTGTGCGTGCTAACGCGTCAAAATATAGGCCATAACTTACTTTTTGCGGTCGCGTCGCGCATTTTGAAGCATATTGTGATTTATTGTTATAGACGCTGAATATTCTCGAACAGACGCGTGTATCTTCAAAGGATTGTAACTTTTTTTAAGTTATTGTAAAACTGAGGCTTTTCATACAGTTTCTTTGGCTTTCAACATGAAAATACACGGGTACAATCAATCGAGATAAATAAATAAATTACCGTTGCTCATTTATTTATTTCTTGTGACTCTCTGACACTCATAAGTGTTAATGTTTAACTGCCATTTACTATCGCCAATTTCTTGTCATATTTGCTATTATTGACTTTTTTATGTTGTTATAGTAAGCTTATAGTAATGAAGATAACTATTTTCATTCTTTCAACTGAAAGTCACTTTTGAACTCTTGACCCATAAGAAAACCTATCACTATCAAATGCTAAGGAATATTCTCAGACAATTTTTATTATATAACCAAAACATTTCTGATATCTACATAAGCAATAGTACTTAAATATCTAAGAACACAATTAAGGTTTTCGTTTATTCATGTCGAAATTTGCTTAATACGAGTAATAATATTAATACTATGACAAGTACAGCATAAAAATAGTATGTATATAACTGTCCTTTATTCTTCTGGTTGTCTGGAAGAGATCCCTTTTGGGATAAGTCCACCACTGTGTTGAAATTAAGTGTAATTTGTCGACATATATTTATTTATTTAATAATAAGAGTTTTTGAATTAAATAAAGTAAAACAAATATATGTGTTGTAGGCAGGCTACGGTAACCACTCCTATCAGGGTCTATGCCACTTTTCCTACAAAACACCGGTCGCGCCAGCTCGCACGTTGATGTTGTGGCCTGGGGTTAATAGGCATTCATTATCATTAGTGCAGTGTCCCCCAAAGCGCATATTATTTCACACACAGCTAAATGGCTATCGTTAACCTGCTTTTTTCAGAATTCCCGTAGTTTCATGCCGAATTTGCAGGTTTCAGCTAAGCAGATGGCCCTATTTCACGTGAATGAACAAGGTGAGGCTTAAATTGGGTTGTAACGTTTACGGCAAGTTTATTATGGTTAACAGGTGAATGGTGCCTATAAGTATCCTGAAAAGGACGGGGATAGTTTCTTGTTTATGTGAATAGTTATTTGGACCTTAGTACCCCTACCTTTATTCATATAGTTACATTTCTGAAGCACGTGATTTGTTACAAATAATGCCATATTTGGATTCTATGCTTGATAAACTCATTTACACGATTTCGTATTTCAATTTAACTAGTTATTATGACGTATTGCGTTTGGTGAATAAAAACATGTATGAATATTATACAGGTATACGTACCTACACATCTGTCAAAAACTGCCAAGTTTTGGGTTCGTCCCACATAAAGTGAGTTCTCAAGTTACAGAAAAACAAAGAAAGAAGTATAGTACTAAAATATTAAACTAAATTGGGTTCTGGCGGCCTAATTAAGACATGTATCAGCCATGAAATTGTTTAGTAAAATCGGGCACGGATTGTAAAACGAACAACGAAAAGCAAAAATCGTGAGCTTCATAAAAAGGATATTCGTGGGCTAGCTATTTGAATAAATATCAAGAGAGGGAACCATTTTTCACCGCGCTGGTGATAATAATGACGCTATTTATCAACGACTCGAAAGGGTGGGTAATTATTAACGTTATATTTTGGTGGTTTCGTTTGTTTACTTACATTTTGGACGATATTTTTCCACGGTCGGTGACAGTACAGTAGGTCATTTCGCTTGGCTGTGTGAGGATGGCTCCGAGTGATTTATTGTTGTGTTGAATATGCATGTCGAGATGAAAAATGACGACTAACGTGCGAGTGGTTAGTGTGTGTATCGGCGAGATTCGCAGATCAGCGCGGGCCCGCCCTCGTCTCTGACAGGCCGGCCCGTGCCGAACGCGTCACATGCGGAAGTCGTTAAGAAGATAAATCGAGAACCACACAAGACCACATAATCCTTTTAGAATATTTAGCTGAAACCCTCTCGCACTACTTCCCTTTTACGATGAGATTCATGTTTCCTCAATCTCTCTACAAATCGCGTAGACGGCTTCGAATGAGAATAAATTGAAAACCGATCGCGTAGTAGCGTTCTTCGTATAACGGTAGATCATTTTGCGAAACCAAAGTTCCGTTACAAGTTCCCAGACAGAATTTATGAAGTGTGAGACATTTGCCAAGTGCACCGAGACCCAAGTTATAGGTACTTGGAACAATACCGAGAAGTTTTACTTTGGTGATAGCGAGCCGGCGCACGAGGCCGGTTACTGCACCCGCTCTTCATTAATGCGATCTGGCACATTGCTATGCAAACTCCTATAATTTTCACAATAATGGCGGCACTGAATTTTCCTGAAACAATTTTTTCTTTCGTGTCTTGTTCTGTCGACAGATACAACGGTGTGTGGCATATATTGGTTTGGTCGAGATAAGGTTGAAATAACGTTACGGTGGCGCATTTCGTGTCACGACAAGACAATAGATTAATGTTACTCTTTCTGAAAATACTCGCACGAGAAACAGTTTCAGCGGTTCAAGACACCATATTTCCTGTTACACGTATGAAAACGTACGACCCTCAAAGTTATCTATCGATGGAGCCGTGTTTGGGGGAGATACAGTTCGCCGGCGAGAAATAACAGATACGACTGGGTTTTCTGTGTTGAACAACTCTTTTGACTATCCGTGATGATAATACAAACATGGAACGATCCATTGTATTCGTTTACTGTCACATGACCCTTGAACTTCTTTACGCGTGTACTACGTGACTCATAGAAACTTTGATCAGTATTAGGTATCAGAGTTCTCTAATTATACAAGTGCTCAGATATATATGTTAAATGAGATAAGATTAAAATATTATTAGGTTTTGAACGCTCCCGGTCAAGGGAGTTGGAGTGCTCGAAGGAAGGCCCTGCAGTGGGACGGCCAGCATAGGCTTCAAATAGAAAATAGAATTTATAAATTGGTAGTAAATAGACCTACACGCTTCTGAAGATTAATAAAAAGTTCGTTCACCTGCATTAATGCTGTATAAAAAAAGTTATCCGAAGTGAGGTTTCGGTTAGCTCTATTTTATAGTTTTGTATTTAAGTCCCCAATCTGTAAAAGGGGAAACGGCAAAAAGCTTTGTAATTAGTGAGAGTCGACAGCCGCTTAATAACTCTACTCCGTTGCAAACCTTTCTGTAATGGATTCTAAACTTGGCAGCTATTAAAATAAGAAAACAAGTTTCGGGATGCTATAAAATAAGTCTTTAATAGTACTTACTTTATACTGCAAAGCCGTCGATGTAGTAGCGGTGAAACATACCTAAGGTCCATTAAATAAATCTCTGCATTAGAGTAAAATGTTTTTCAGCGAGAATGTATGCATCTTGATAGAGCCTAAAGTTTTTTAACTTTTTTATTATGGTTTTTTTAACCCCCGACAAAAAATGTTATAAGTTTAACGCTAACGTCTGTCTGTCTCTGTGTCTGCCTGTGGCATCCTAGCGCTCGAATGGATGGACAGATTTCAATGCGGTTTTTTAACGTAAAAATTTCCCTTGCTGTGGTTCTTAGCCATGTTTAATGAAAATCGGTTTAGTCGTTTAAAAATCATTAGGATTAGGATTGCTTGAAAGCTTGGGTTTGTAATTAACCTGGAAAAGAATAGAGGTTGCTACGGATTAGACTATTATGTAGTTCCGCCACTCGTCACTAGATGGTGTCGTCCGGGAGTGTTTGATTTGGCTGCAAATCAACTTGTTCTATATTTTATTGCTAGTATAATTTGTCAATTTTCTTTATTTTGTGTTTAGCTGCGATGTGTGTGCTTAGCTTTTCCAAGAAGTTCCTCATGTCTCTAAATATTATATTTTTGCCGTGAAAGAAATAAACCCAATTGAGTACACTACTAGTAATTGATATGGGATTGGGAAACATTATAAATGGACTTTTCCGGTTTTTATTACAAGGTGGAAGTCCCTTCTTGAAGTTACGAACTCTGTATTTCAGAATACTAATCGAGATTTATATAGGTATGTACCTACTATACATTTGTATGACATATGTCACACAAATGCAGTTAGTCGGAATAGGTATAAAGCCAGAAGTAGGTCGTGCACTTTTATATACTTCAGCTAAACCTTTTTATATTATAATCATAAAACATTTGCAACGCTTGTTACATTTTGTTACAAAGAAATCTCATAGATGGTCAGATAGTTCAGTTGGCAATAAGTGCAATCAGACTGCCCCAATAAATGCGGGTATTGTTTTCCCAGTTATTGCGATTCCGTTGCCGAGACACGTCCGGCATAAATTAAACTGCAATTTGGGCCTTTAATATGGAGTGTTGGGCTGTGTTTGACTCTGGTCAGCGTTGTGGTAACGGCTGAAGCGTTTAAAATGAATGATGGAGTGAACGATAACAGCGATTATGATGGAAGTAATTATGGTTGATAATAATTCCAACAGCCAATTGTAACTGCAAGCTCTTTAGGTGAATCAGACTTCCTTTAATACCAATCCACAAAACTTTTACTTGTAGATTGATCTGAAGGACCTTGATTCTTCGAACAGAATTAGTATATGGTTTATACGTACGTGTCTATCTGTGTTAGTCTATCTTTGGCTTCCAATCAAATGGACTTATTTCAACGCGGTGTTTTATTTTGTTTGAAAGTGTGTTCAGCGGGCGAAGTTGAAGCTATGATGGAAATTGGAAAGCCTTACAATATGAGATCAGTAAAGCGTGTTTGGACTCAACCCACTGGTTTATGCACGAGATCAGGCAGGGTGTCTTTTAATTGAGGGCGATATCAAGCACGAATTTGAGGCATTAACTTATCTGCGAACCGATGATACCGATATTTAAAGTGTGAAAAGTGAATAGTCGTACTGAAAGATGTAAATGGTGTGTCCGCACGTTGATTGTCGGATTAAATGCAGAGCATTACTAAATTGTACGTAAAATCCTTTACATTCTGCCGTAGTCGTCCAAAATGTATGGTACGCCTCAGAAGTAGAGTCCCAATTTCTCATACTAATTGTATGAGAAATAGAGACTCCACTTTTGAGGCTTACCGTACGGGACAGTAACGCGCGCAGGCGATTTGCGAGTGTACCCAATATCCGACACTTGCATCCGTTTGACGCAGCGAAAACATCCGCTTCAAGAGAAACATGCTATGCTATTTGCCGGTCCGCTACCCGCTTTGTCTTATGTATGCACACACCTTTGGCGCTATTGGGCAATAGTCTGTGGTGGCGTCGATATGAGCAGCATTCGAATGAGTACACAAAGGCGCATATACATTGGTAATGCAGCCAGGCACATGATTGGTGCAGCCTCGGGGGCACGCTTTGTACATGCCATACATTTCATTTGTCAACGAATTGCTCCTGGTAATGGTCATCTAATGCTGATGTAACTCTCTAGTGTGAAGTCCATACTGTATGAAATGAACAATATAGTGACGTTTTTCGTAATAGTCTACACGATTTTGTTTTACATTGACGTTTTCAAAGGTTAAAATGAATAAACACAAAATAGCAGAAAACTTCCTGCAACTGGAATAATAAATTAATAAATAGATAGAAAAAATCACACTGTTTTAGGTAGCCCCAAAGTCAGTGTATCGCATGATGATGATGATGGAGATGAAGATAAATATCACGCACGTATGTAGCCGGCCACAAATATACGGGAGAAATTTGGGGTGGTAAGACATTATCTACGAATCAGATATGATTAAAATTTAAAGAACTAGTTTGCTATTTTCTAAGTGGTTATAACAAAAGTTAAGATTATAGTTATAGCATAGCCATATTTAAACTTATAAAACAAGCGTGAAATGAAATTTAACGAAGTATTTCTCTACCAACCAAACTTTATGTAAACGTATTTTTCCGACATTATCCCGCTTCACATCAGACACCCGTTCTCACGAAGTGTGATTTTTTTTGTTATTTAAGAATTTACAGGTTTTAACGATTGTGGCACGAATTAAAATTGGATATTTTATAGTTCTTTTTTTCTAATCAAATTAAATGACTTTGAATTAATAAATTATTTTTTATCTTGAATACATTGAAAAAAAAGGAAATTTTGAATTTAAAGACTAGACCATTTCTGACTGATATCACGTTAATAGGGATGTGGATAAGGTCAAAAAAGAATAGTCTGTCAGTTAGATTATCCAAAAATAATGGACCACTATTTTTCAGTTTATTAAACTAAAAAAAAACAAGATTAGAACAGCGCTGTATCTTTTGAGTACTTGTTATTCAGAGAATAGAAAAATTACATATATAATACGCAGCTTCTCCAGATGTGCAAATCCTTCAAGATAGATGTAGGTCGGATACCTAGAGATCCATGAATATAGGCGAGACTATCACCATCAGGTCTTTTTTTGGCTCTACTGCATTACCCTCTCTGTACTACTACCAGACTACTGGGCCAGAGCAGCTAGAGAATTTGGCCTACACTCTCCACGCTAGCTAGATGGGTTTGAAAGGTCTTATTATGTTTATAAGCTTTGTTTAGCTTTAATTTCCTCAGCCGCCTTCTACAACATCCACGGGAAGACAAGGAGTGGTCCAATTCTACTTTGCGGGAGGCTACACGCCAATTTTGTTCTATTATATGGGTCTTATTAAGGCCTACTTTTGAATGTCGCTGCCCTTAATGTAACTAATATCTAATCTATATCCATGAAATAAAGGATACATAGGTGAAAATGTATCGTATTTGCATCGGTACTGGTATCATCTGTAGTACAAACCTAGTTACCATATCGATACTGCAACGCGACGCAGGCTCCCATAGCAACGGGCATTACACATCGCGTTCCGTAGCCTAAATGAAAATTTCCTTACGTACGGCATTATAACGAGCATTTTGCTTTTAAATTCTTGTTTTAATGAAATTAGAAATAAAACGTGTTTTCGTCTTTAAGTGTTTTAACTCTACCTACCTTGATTAAAAAAGGTAGTCCAAAATAAGCGTAAATGATTAAAATCGTTGTTATATATTGTTGGAATATCTGTTCGGTTTGGGCTAAATTAAAATATTTTTTAACTGGTGAAGTATGAAATTATATTGTTTTAACTTTGACTTGAAATATCCTGATTCCTTTCACAATGCAAGAGAGAAGAAAGATGACATAAGTGGGTGTTGCCAGCACTAAAAGTATTACCAGCTACATACAGTACAAAAATAAAGATTGCATGAAAAATGTAAAGATTTTTGCAAGTAAAATAATATAAATCAACATATATTAAATGTGTTATAGTAATAAAATTTTATTAGTATTTTCCAACATACTTACTGAAAAAAGATCATGAATGGCAGGAACCATATTTTAAAAGATTGCATAAATGGCGAAGTATCTCTAACATTGTAATTGAAACAAATTTTAATATATTTTTTAAATAATTGACTGTACTGTGGATTATAACATCTTGGTTAAATGCTCCATCTTCCATTATCTCCACGTAATAGCTTTATCTGACTTGTTTGACTAATGGAAACAATTATTCCTGTCAGTAATTTACTTAAATTGTTCCTGCGAATGAAAACATTTCCTGTGTTCCGACTTTTTTGGACTCCTTCCAACTAACTTACTGGTTTCAATTCGATTATTTTCATATTCAACTCGGGGTCCTTAACCTGCCTTGAAAGTTGTTTGTCTCTTGTTAATTTATTAATCGTTTGTTTGGAAGTTTATTAGCTAAAATTAAGCTGATAAATATGCTTAATTGTTAATGTCATTTGATCTATGCAATGGGGGGTATCGCGAGTGAATTCGCCGCTAGAGGCGCTAGTGTAGCGTGAGGTCTCCGAAATGTCAATTTTCACTGTTTCTGGGTGTGTTACGCGCGTTTATTACAATTTATAATTACGTTGTGAACCTTTTGTAATATTTTGGATTATGTATTGAAAATATTAGTTACAACTCAATGATTTTTAGAACTTTCAAAGCAAAATGCAAATTACATAATAAGCTCGTGGTTAAAAAAAAAGTTAACTAAATAACTATATCTTTAA
The DNA here is from genome assembly GCA_943193695.1 of Acrobasis suavella. NCBI lineage: Eukaryota > Metazoa > Arthropoda > Insecta > Lepidoptera > Pyralidae > Acrobasis > Acrobasis suavella. The sequence continues at coordinate 16,414,741 of OW971929.1, forward strand.
GGGGGTAAATTAGGGGGTGAAAGTTTGCATGAAACACAGCTAAAAAACGGCTACAGTAGGCAAATGTGAGGATTGTCAAAAATTTGACCACGCTGGTAAGACCGTTGGGGTTCAGCTATTAGTCGTTTATATAAGTTAAGGTACTTAATAAGATTCTATCTTAATTATTTTTCAGAGCTCCTCGTAAATTTCTCGTCGGGAGCTGCTGAGCCATTCCGTGGCGGAAACATCCTTTTCCAGCTTAATTATTTCCTTTTTTACTGTGTTCAATATTCATTGCGATTTTCGTCGAGCAGCCATTAAAATTCATAACTCGGTTATTATAGCGGTCAACATCTGGCGCCACTGAGCCTTATTATCTCAAAGTTAGAAAAACATTAATTAATACCAAAGAAGACAGTTTAATTACATCTTCAAAGTGCGATCAGTAAAATGTTTATGGGTCTGTCTAATCTAAGATGTGTACTTTTTATCTTCTTCCTAGTTAGCCATAATGGCTATTTCATTCGATTACGCATTAGCTGAGTTTCACTTCAGTCGGACTACCTCCGTGGTCCAGTGGTCAAGGCCGTTCACTTTGTGATCTGGAGGTCGTGGGTTCGAATCCCACTAGAAAGCATACTTTGTGAAAAGTTATTTCCCGTCAGGAATATCCTGACGGCAGGCTAGAATCTCCTGAATAACCGTAAAAAAGATGAAACGTATTTTGGAAGGCACGTAAAAACTAAAGACGTTTGCTCGGTTTTGGTCTATCCTTTGTGTTGCGTAGGTCAGACGGCAGTGGCTTTGTGTAAAAACGGTAACGGACCCCCAGCTCTGAAGCGTTACCGCTAAGGATGCACGCGTTAGTCGAGTTTAAGTCGTCTATTTGGGCCATCGTTCGAACAGGTCCTACCTACCCATAGTTGTTTGAAAATTAAAGAAACCCCACTTGCTCGGTTCTCGTAACATCTCCTAAAACAATTTTGAAGCATGTTTAATCACTTCTAGACTGCCCCTGGAAGCTCACCACTCGGTGAAAGTTTCTCAGCAGGGAGCATTGTTCGTAAAGGGGGTATTTTTTTCATCATGCTTATACTTTGGGTGGGTAAAGGGTGTGTTGGGTGGCTCTAAGTGTGGGATGCTTTGATTTCTATAAGTTTAATTCTTTCTCATTCATCTGAATTTAGGACTACAAATGGCAATTACTACTAAATTCAGTTATTCAAATACAATAACTGAAGATACATTTTAATAACAACTTTTATCATAAGGATGTAACACAGCCGTCGTGGTTAACCTCGGTATTAACGTTTCCAAATGTAGATTTATATTTACATTGTTGGCTTTCAAATGCGGCGTGTAGTGGTAGTGTCGGATGTCGGGCACAAAGACTTTATAATAACTATACCTATAAAACCTTTTGGGACAAATTGAATGTAGTTTACAGTTCCTGCTATATTAATGTTACACTCACATTACTTTGCTATGTGGTTCAAATTCAAATTCAAGTGTTCATTCAGTAATAAGATGTTTACAGGCACTTTTACATATCAATAAGTATAATTTACAATACGTGTCGTGTATATTAAATTAATTTTTTTTTTAAAGGAATGCTACCAGTACCAGCCCATCGGAATGATCACTGCTTTTTTACAGACGACACTCATTTTTACAGTATTGGTCGCGTAATCGCCGACTCGTAGGGATTTTTCATATTATTATTATGTCTTTTGATTAATAAATACTTAGTCTGGGCAGCACCCTGGGCAAGTGGTGACGGCAGACGGCAATTTAACACAACTGCTTTCCTATACCACCAGAGTACGGGTAGCACCGTTGTCTGTGCATCGACCTTATCATCTACGTCGATAAACAAAGCGCTTGTCTTGTGTGGTTATTAGGGGTAAATCCTCCCTGAAAGAAGCCTGTAATCCAGCCGTGGACGGACGTGCTTAACTGCTTAATATATATTTATAATATATAAGTACTGGTAAAAAAGTTATCTTAAATTTACGTTATTGTGTACCAATAGAAGATTGACGATAGCAAAAGCCAAAGCAAAACGAAACTATAGTCAAACATAATAGTGAACGCTGGCATTAATGCAACATCTAAAAAATCGTAGGGATTTTATTTATGGCTGTGCAAATTTTGTGCCTATAAGGAGTTTCAAATAAAAGTGAAGTAATAATAATGTTTAATATTCTAAATTACTATGCTCTTGCTGAAATTAGATCCTATTCTGCAACATTCTTGTACAAATTGCCACTTAATCTCCAGATTCCAATATCATTAGCTATTGTTCCCCTTACCGTATAAAATGTTTTCTACCGGAAAATCAACAGATACTAACTTAGAGGAATACCTGTAAGCTATTCAAATTTAAGTTTTTGTTACGCTGGTCTGCGAGAAAAAAGCATAAATGTGCTAGCTATTGTCTTACCGCGCAAGTCATAAAAGCGGAATAGGGTAATTGCTTAGGTAATCTTAAAGAGATAGAGCTGGCGCACCATCACGTCGTACCTGTGTTCGGTATTCGATATAAGCTTACCATAATTTACATTTGGGTCCCTTGACCTCGTTAGACTATCCCGTTCTATGGGACGGGAAGTGTACTTAGGTCTTTATGCTTTTGCTTTTGCTATGGCAAAAGCATGAAGACCTAAGTACATTTCGCGTAGTATGCAGAACACAGCGGGTTAAATACTTAAAGGAACTAATTAACTTGTCAATATGAAAAACTTTCCTCAGGAACCAATGATGCCAAGGGATTTCTAAAGCAAACTCAATGCATAGATATTGGTGCGGGGAAAGAAAATATTGATCTATTTGTAAGAAAATAGAAAATAAAATTTTAAGATCCCAGCCTTAATTTTCCCGTCACCCTTTACAGATAGTTGAATATCAAGTTAAAACCTGTAAACTAGAATTAGTCACAGAAATAGATCAGTAGAGCAATACGATACGTCAGCGTGATTACTTACTACACTTATATTTACGGCTTGTTCGAAACATAAAAGCCGTAATGCCTACGTGAGAGCTCATTCGATTAAAATAGCAAAGTTTACGAGTTCGCACATCGGCTCCTTAGAGATTGGTTGACTCGCACGGTGCTGTTTTATGCATTGAAGTGGCGTTTTATTACTCGGACGCTCTCATATTGTCTCTGGTCTTCTCTATGGTCGCAAGCGATAAATTTTGGCGGCAACACGCCCTCGAACATCGTCGTCTCGTAAAGACAGTGGCTGGCAAGTACCTACCAAAATCGTAAATAAGGCACATGCCTTATTTACGATTTTGGGCTCTGGAGGAGGCTCTCAAGTGAAATGCAGTGTACGAGTATATTGTGTGGTCTACTATTTTTTAGACTTCAGAAAGGAGGAGCTTCTCAATTCGAATGTGTATACATATGTTTCATGTTCGCCAATAAATTTTCCGTTTTTAACCGATCAAAATTTTTATTTATTTGGAAGAGTATTTATATGCATGGTGGTATAGATGGTCATTGGTTAAGACCTGATGATAGAATCTTCGAGACATCAATCCTCAAGGAAACAAAAATTGTAGGGACGTATTATGTGATTTTGAGATTTTTTTATTAGTAAATCAAGGATTTGCATTCAGAAAATTCTATTCTGATGGAGAAGACCAGTTTGAGTCGCTTTTTTATTCATAGTGATAAATTACTTATGTTTAACATAATTAAAAAATACATGAATTTAGGTATTAAGGCTCTACTATAGGTATAAATAAGAATAGGCAATCACTTACGTATTAGTGCAACTATGGATAGGTACGATATTATAAATTGAGGTTATACTTTGTATATTTACAAGGCGTCTTTTACAACTATGCTGTAAAATTCGAACTCAAGATAATAAATGATACATTCTCGAACTATTTGTTTACACTTTAAAGCGAAAGTAAAATGTAATTTAGATACCCATCCAGATTAAAATTGGAGATCCTGTACAAGCGTAATGGGAATGAGATGAAAATTATTTCTGAGAAAAGTCGTTTCGAAACGCTGTGCACGCACCAAAAGTTATTTCAATGTTGGACCAACCCTTTTGCGAAACATTGTCTGATTTTGCGTACACTGATTGCCTTTGTGTCTGGAAAACTATGTATCTTTACAGTTATACAAGCCTGTAATGAACAATGTAGCCATTTAATTAAACGTATCTGAGCCTGGTTTGTTCGTTACCGGAAATTGTGATTGTCAGTATTATCTTTATATCCGTTTAAATTTCATCTCTATGGATTTATTTTATGTACTCGCATCTGCTCAACCGTAAACGTTCGTAAATAAATATAATGTAAATTTTCAGGTGCTGCCTCATACAGTCCACACATTTATTGCGAATTAAAATAAGGTGCCACATGTTTTTCATTTAGTTTGAGTTGTTCTAAGCTGTGTACCTCCATAACATTGATAGTTTCGACATGTAAAACTAAATAACAACGAAAATATCTAAGTTTATAGGCTTATTTGTTAAATAGAATAAAAGGTTAAAAAACTCTTAACATATCCCATGAAACCTACAATTATTATTTTTAAACGTTAAAGTTTAGATGTTCGGAACGGATTGAAATGTAATTTGACATGTAAGTAGAGTATTTGGATCTAGGACACTTTTCATCCCGGATAAGTCAGATTTAGGCGTCCGTAGGATTTTAAATTTGACCATACTCGCTATTGCAACGCCAATGCAATAGCGAGTTGTATTATTTGATGTATAAAAGGGGATATTATTATGGCGTTTTTGCCAAGAGTCTGATGAACAAAGCGGAGAAATAGTTAAGGTACCATGGCACGATTGACTGTGTTACAAAATTTAAAAATATCTAAATAATGCGCGAAAATAATATCTAGACACGCGCGGCAGCGTATCAGAGCCAAGTTAAAAAAAGAGGTAATAAATATTTTGCTAATCAACTTATCATCTTTACGTTATTCGTTATTGTTTTTTCATTGTAAGGTCCTCTTCTTCTAAATATTAGAATAGCTGGTCTAGTCAGTTCCAATGTTAAGATTCTTATAAATAAACTTCAATATTCTCTAGAGATTTGGAGGCCATTTTAATCTCATTATTTTGTCGGATTTTGAATTTGCTCCCATTTTCACATTTATGTTTTTGGTGGGATTTAAATAAAATCAAAAGGGTTAAATTTTGCTGTTCTGACGCTGGTTGAAGTCAAAGTTCGGACGTAGGTAACCATTTCTTAAGCGAGTGTGTGAAACAAATGCTATTTCTATACCGTCTCTGCCTTTTTGCTTCTACCTTCAGTAAGAAGTAAAGTTTCAGTAAGTTATTGAAGGCAGAGATTTCTGTATTGCTTTACTTTTATATTTTCTATAAAAATATAAAGATACCAAATAATAAAACAAGCTTTTATCTAAAACAATGAACTTAAAAGTTTAAAGTGTTCTTCAAGACAAATTTATCCAGCCCAAACTCGATGGGGTTGCGTTGTTTTATAACAGAGTTCCTGTGGCCTACCGGTTCCATCATCAGATTAGCATCATGTCATCATAATATTGCATTGTCACGCTATATACGTGTGCGTGCAAAATTTCAGCTCAACCAGAAACCGGGAATTTGACCCAAATTTAACTTGCAAGATTTGATTACAGACAGACAACGGGACAGGTGAAACTAAAGCTTGTAAAATGAGCAACATGATTAAATGGATATAATGATATTCTCCCAAGTTCTAATTTTTCAATCCAAATACTCGTAAATCTTTCTAAACACTATGATTTGAGAGATTGGGGTGGCTGCCATCTTTAAATGTATTTTACAGTGCTCTGTTCACGTTTTATGTACACAAACACTACATAAATTGAACCTATCATTTAAAACCTCCCAGTAGTTATTCCCAGTAGCCTATTACCTTGTCTTAAAGTGGTTTCCAGGAATACTTTGCGTAGTTATGTAAATTATTACATCTACTTGATTACATAGTTTAAAAAAAAATTAAATTGCCGAATATGCTACTTGACTCTAAAGTTGGTCTTATTAAATTAATAAATATTGTCCAACTACACAACTGGTTGATGAACAAGATATACATTAAAAAAACTAAACCCGTCTACGGGAGCTTTATAACAATGTATATATTTTTAATGTATTAATCAAGACCTCTTATTTTATAGACCACTAAAAATCGAAACACAAAAAAATACTCTCACTTTTTTGTATGTCACATTCGTTGTATACATTTTCTGCAATGTCACCCGGACAATAATGACGAATCGATTGACATACCATTTGTGAAGATTACCGATTGACGTATCATTTGTAAAAATTGGATAAGCGGTTTGGATGCTATGGTAGAACACATATACATATAACATTCATACTGACATACATAGACTGCTAAAATCATTACCCATTCTCTTGGCTTTGCCGTAGTCGGGTAAAAATTAGTGCTAAAACGTCCCGCTCGCACTTGAAAGTTATTTGTTTTTTTTACGTTTTCTCTTTCTCAGAGCTGGGATTCGCTTTACGTCTTTATTTTACTCCTTTTAGTCTAATTTAATATGCGGCTTCCAACAAGAAATTGCAAGAATATTTTTTTGCACTGTTACGTCGAATTAAATGTATTTACTATACTTACTAGCTCAATGTTTCTGTAGAAATTAATTTTAATGTAATAAAGTTTACTTACTAGAACTACTAACGTTTAAAATATTCAACGTACCTTTATTCAATTTAGAATAATTAAGAAAATTCAAAATTCATTATTTTATATATTTAGGTAATATATTATGTTTAATGCATGAGTAACTATATTGTCAAATGTTGCCTCTGTGGTCCAGTGGTCAAGGCGTTCGCCTTGTGACCCGGAGGTCATGGGTTCGATTCCCACTGGGAAGCATACTTTGTGAAAAGTTGTTTCCAGTCTGGATAGGATATTGCAGGCTTGAATCACCTGATTATCCGAAAAGAAAGATGATTCCGTGTTTCGGAAGGCATGTAAAACTGTGGGTCCTGAACGCCACCTAGCGTTTGATCATCAAACTATCCAAGGATTGGTTCGCCCTTTGGGTTGTGGAGGTCAGACGGCAGTCGCTCTGTGTAAAAACCAGTAACCTCGTCAAATCTCCTTGGTTAGGTAGCGGACCCCGGGCTCTGAAGCGTTACTGCTGAGGATGCAACCGGGAATACGCTCGGATGATGATGAACTATATTGTCAAATAAAAATCCTTTGGCATTTTTGTTTAACAAAATAGTTACTCATTCATAAAACATAATATATTAAATATTTTTTTAAGGCAAAGTTTAACGAAAATAAATTATTGAAATGTTTTGAGTATAGGCGTTGTGAAGTACTCATAAATAGCCTTTTGTACAAAATTATTTTTGTAACAGTCCTTTGGCATTTTATTTTACTATATAGTCCATACTCATACGTAAATAATAAATAAATAAATATATAAGGACAAATAACACTGATCGAGCTAGCCCCAAAGTAAGCCCGAGACTTGTGTTATGGGATACGAACCCGGGATCTCTGGTTGGCGGACTAGCAACATAATATAATATACATAAATTATAACATATTAAATGGTTACCAGTGGAAAACCAATTACAATACTATATATGTTTGCATAATTGCATACTTTAAAATGACAACATTAAAATTACCAAACAAATACGTTACAATTGTGTATGAGAAAAACGGTACGTAAAGATCGAAAAACCTTAAAACGAATGTGCTTTCATTAAATCTCCTTTTGCAAAAGAAAGAAAAATCTCGTCCTTCCTTGATAGGAATTTAGACAACCCTCTATTGCGAGATTTTAATTAAATCTGCTTTGATCACAGGACTGGAATGTCTCTTTGGTAAAATGATTAAAACCAATATAAAACAGTTGCTCTGTAATCTTTTTACTTACCTTAACTACTTAACAAAAATGACAACCTTTGCGTCATTTTTAAGTAGAAAGGATTTATTTACGTCTATTTATAAGAGAAATGTCGTCAATGGGAATAATTAAGTATTTTTTATTCGTCTTAATTAATTTAATCAAAAAGGATTGTGTCTTTGTTTTTTGACATTATTCGAGTCAACTTGTTAGAACAGATATCAATTAAAGTGAGAGTACGTGCGATAGGAAGGGTGCGTGAGGACGGATCTGGACCCGACCCGGCCGCTACGCGCCACTAACTCCGAAACACGGAACGTGCTATTGCTTAAATAGGCACTTACCTAAACTAAGCCGTTACACCACTTATTGTTTACTTGTCTATTCATTAAAATGAGGTAATTTAAGAGTGTGATGATTATTTTGTTGAAGGTGACTTAGGGAATACAAACTAATCAAAGCTTGAGTGATTATGATGATGTCCGACCGGTTTCAGTCATGGCAACTGCTTCATAATTGTAGAACTCGCTCATGTGCTCGCATGTGACTTATGTAGCCAATCTTATGGGTAAAAGTCGTCGCGCATTGTGGGCATGTGAGCACACCGTCAATAAAGTCTGAGTAAGCGCAGGTGGTCGGGCCTTTAACTCATCGTGCTTGGTGTCGAGCTCAGCACGTCGGTGGATTTCAAAGTCATTGACTTTGGTTTTAACCAAAGCTCTCCACTCCGGTCTCAAGGTAGCATGCTTCTCCCACTGAGAAGGCTCTATAGATAAGGCAGAACGATTGCCATGTACACTGAGATCTTTGTACCTAACTTTATGTCATGTGAACAGAACACCTTGGAATTTAGCTTGCCAAATGAAGCAGCTGCAGCTCCGATCCTGCTGTTGATCTCTGAGTCCAGGTCGCATTTAGATGTTTATATCCCCAGGTATCGGAACTTATCGGCCTGCTTTTTTAGCTCGTCCTCGCCAAGTTTGATGTTCAGCGCCTTGGGATCATCTGTGTCTAAAGCCATAACTTCGGTCTTTCTGACGCTGATTTTCAGGTCGTATTTACGGCAAACCTTGATGAAATCGGACATAAGCTATTGCAGGCCGTCTGGGGATTCTGTCACAAAACATAAGTCATCTGCGTTGATGATCTCAGTAATCGTTTCGTGTGTCACTTTTGTGCGGGCTTTAAGCCTCGCCAGATTAAAAATGTTACCATCGGCGCGGAAACGGATGCGGACACCTTCTGAGGAAGTCTGTAAGACCTCTCGGACTACGACTGCAAAATAGAACGCAAACAACGTAGGTGCGAGAACACAACTTTGTTTGACTTCACAGGTAACGGGGAAAAACTCTGATTGTTCATCGTCGACAGCGACGCAGCACGGCATCTCGTCGTGGAGGAGTCTGAGCAATTTTACAAACTTCTCTGTGCATCCTATTTTTTCCAGCACTACCCAGAGAGCTTCTCCAGGCACACTGTCGAAAGTCTTCTCAAGGTTTTTCCACAGGCACATGGGACGACTTTGCTCTCTGCTTTCTCCTGCATTTGACGCACTGAGAAAATTCCTTCACTAGTGCCTCGATCAGGACGGAAGAATTTTTGAGTATTATACTCATGATTACTGATTACTGGTTTCTGAACGTAACATTTGAAAGAATTTGGATCGTCTTATCCAAACAGAAATGTGCTTTACCCATTGAGGGTACTGATGAAGTCAATAGGAAGTCATTTTTTTTTTTTTACAATTTATTGGTTTAGGCATTTGTGTTATGATATCATAACATATATTTGTTATGATATTAAAATGTTCTCAATTATTCTGTGTCTCGGGTTCGACTTGAATTGATTTTACTCCTAGTGACTTTATAAGTAAATATACAAAGAAGGGCCAAATCAAAGCAACATCAAAATAATTGGAAATTTTAACGTAATGCTGGTTAATTTTAAATATTTATTTTTGGAATAATACGTAAGAAAATAACACTTAAAACTTTTTCATATTCTATACTCCGCTATAAATAAAAGAGATGTACTATATTCAGCTCTATATTAACCTAATACGGTTAAGTTGTTGTCTGTTCGCAGAACAATTTGAATTAATCTGGCTCGCTCATAAGAATTTCTATAGAATGGCGTCTGTAAGTATTCCGCCGGGAAACTTTTTAAAACTTCTCTTGTATTTATTATTTCGCGAAGTTACATAAAATTTTGTATTATTCGTAGATACTCGTACATGCAAGTACTTACGAGTATCTTGTTTACTAGAAAAAAGGCAATTTTAAAGAACTTTATATAATTCTATAGAAGTAATTTTCGCGTCTGTAACTTTGTTATTAGTATGTTTTATAATTTGAACGAATTACATTATTACTTCTGAAAAAGAACTCAAAGAAATTAGTAATTAAGTTCGTCACCCACTGATTAAGTTTCTTTTACGAAAAGACTTTTGTTATATTAAGCAAGTCTACCTCCTATCGAGCTCAATTGGTCACGTTTTTACCTAGTTTCTTTCTCGTAATGCTCAAAAGCTGATGTTGGGAAAAACACACAAAAAGTAACTAGTCTATGTTGCTGACAAACTCCACGATAATTTGTTTTTAACTACTTGCGTAGCTCAAAAAGTACGCATTAATAAATGAGGAAGTTCCAAGCAAATGAATTTTGTAACCTCAGAATTTACATTACATACATATTTAATTCAGGAGGCATATTTTGCGTCGGTGTTGAAAGTTAAATCTCTATGGTTTTCTTTAAATATTTATGAAGGCCTCTGAGTCCAGCGACTTTTAATACTCTGCAAACATTATCATATCCTTGTCATAAGCTCTTTCCGATAAATATTCTTGTGGAAAAAAATTGACATGAATGTCGACTAGATAACAGTATTTCCTTCCTTTTTAGAAGCTTTTATTTAAAACATTAATTTTTCGGTGTCCAGTGCTGCCCCCATTTGAAATACATTATTAGAAACGTAACGGAGATATCATTTAAAATTTGGTCTTGATCATGCCCTAGATAACCCTTCAAACAATTTTTCATCTCCTATACTCATCCCAAAACATTTGGAGCTAAAGTTACTGCTTATTCTCTCGGGACTAAAACGTGGAAAAGAAAATCTCTATTGATTAAAACCAATTTGAAATCTGAACCCGAGTGTAATCATCATCGTGCTCCTCTTAAATATAAATAGGAACTTCAAGATATGCACTGTGCCGACATTTTGTCGTTTTCAATTTAAAGTATCTGTAGTTAGAATATTTCTACAGCAAAGCGAAAAATTTCCTCCGCGATGTTAACAATAGAATAGGGTACAAGTGTTCGATAAAGATAAATTCATTTTGAGCGCGATGATTTATCTCAGCTCATGTACGGCGGCGGCGGGCGCGTGCGGCGTCATCGACGCGCGACGTATCTCTGTGATAAATTGCAAAGTATCTGCGAAAGAGGTGAGACTGTTAAATAAAATTATCTTCATCTCAAGAAACCGCTTGGTGGGAACGTAAATTTTCCACGATAGCCTGAAAGCAAATGGGCCTGCTACTTCTAGACATTGAATTCAAGGAAATGTATCCCCATGAATAGCAATCTCTGATTACTAATTATCTTTTCCATCTGCCCCATTTATAAACGCTTTTTAAACCTTTAGAAATTTGACTCTTCGATCTGCTTAACTTGTGAGGTGGGCCTAACATCATTAAAATTTGCTATTAACGTTCACACCTGAACATTTGTCACTGACTAGCTTGCTAAATATGGCACTAGTCGATCTGTTCTTTTCCAAATCTATGATATTCCAGGAAACCTTCCGAACAGGAATATAGTTTGCAAGTTATTATAACTGAAGTAAGTACCTAGTTCTAAAATAATGTTGTTGTGAAAAGTTTGACTATTTCTGTGAAATATTTTCATAGTGCATGCCAAATAGATGGAGATATTTTTATCGAATGCCGTCAGAATTCGGCCGTGCGACAGCTGCCGATGACGTGCCTTAAGCGGCTGTTATGCCAGCTCTCCTTTTATTTATGATCGAGTTGAGCGGTGCTTATTACGAGTGCGGGCACGGGACATGTTTCATATCCAGCCTTGCTCGGCGTAGCGCCCTTTCTTGACGCTTATTGAGCTATTTCCCCGAAATGACTCGTCCCATTCGCAAGCAACAATTTTATTAACACTATACATCAACATTAATAAAGCCTCGTTGACTCCTTGTACACATTACGCTACGCATTTCTTCTAAAGCATAGCTAAGTAATTACTCGCGTAACAAAGACAATTTGTCTAATTAGGAAGTTTCACCTTATACACATCACGCATTAAGTTTGAACACAGTTGCAAGAGTTTATATTGTTATTCATGGCGTATCTTGAGACTGTGCAGTGATGTGTGTCTCGCTAAGCCCCCACATATATTTCGTCGTTTTTGTCTATCACTTGGCACCAACTTCCCTAATGTTTTCTCATTCGCCGGCAGTGTTCACGAAAACTTAGCTCATTCCTGTCTCGGTGGGTGCCCCCGCGAATTACAAACCCTACACTCGGTCGTCGATGCGTGTAAAATGTCTTTGCGATCCCGTAAATCGTGCCATGTGCGCTTCACCCTCACGAACTGACTCACTCCACTTTTTTAAATTAACTAATTGCTAATTGAAAAACTTTAAGCGTAGCAGAGACGAAGTTTTGTCGTCGCAGGTACGGAAAAACATTTCGACCTACTTTGCAGTCAAAAACAATCCTCCATTATCTTCAACTACGGAGTGCTAAATAAAATTGAATCGCAGTGAAAGAAGAATTTCTACTTTTTAATGTCTAACTGTTGACTTGGAGTACAATTAAATTAAATTGGATTAAATTTATCAAATTATAGTAAGACTGAATTACATAATTAACTTTCTGGCTTGAATCTATTTGTGATGATAAATCAGAAAGTTTTGTAATTTAAATAAGTTTGTTTATTTATCAGATAATATTCCTATTAAAATTTAAATTTCCTTGATAGTTTAGAAATTCATTATTCATTCTAGATATTCGTGCAACAAAGGCCCTTTGGTGTACAAGTCAAGATCTAATCTGTAATAAAATTAATATGTACTTAGTTAATCCTTAGTTAGATTAAATTGCTAAAAAGTAATTATAAGAGACTGGTATAAGACAGTTAAACGTAGCGCATTTCACGTTGAAAATGTGTAGAATGTGAGAAAACTAAGATTGCTTTACCACATCGCTAATGTATTTTGGACCAGAAGCGGTATTTTTTGCCAACCACATCGCTTTTAGTTGTTACTTAGAAGCTATATATACAGACATACTATCACGTCTTTATTTCTAACTCGGTACACAGAGCTTAGGGCCGTAAGATCTAAATGCCATGTTTAGCGTCATGATGGCCGTGAATCTGCAAAAAGCAGTGTGAAAAATGCCACCCATATGCTTATATTAAATAAAAATAGATAATTAAGTATTTTTATATTTGTTTACAGATTTTTGCCTTTGTTTTCCAGATTTTGAGTGAGGTAAAATGTAACAATAATTATTATTTACTCTAGCAATTATGAAATCATGTTATTAGCTTGATCAAAGTGTTTAAAAAAATTTTTGCGAATTGCACGAAATGTGAAAAACCTTGGCGTTAGCACACCATTAATGACCGTGATACGAGTATAAGCGGTATTTAAGCTAACTACCCCGGTATTTGGTCGGCATCGAACAGCTGGACAGAGTACTTGTGCTATTAGCCGTCAGCCGGCGCCGGCGACGAGAGACAGCCGTCGCTCATAACAAGGTTAACATCTTGCAATTCTATCAAAGACTAATATCGTTACCTAACTGCTTCCTGCCCGCCCTACTTGCAGCGTGGTTGCATTTTACATAAAATCAAATTTCCTTTCGTATTATTCAATATTTCCCAAGGGCTCTAAAATTATAATCGAACCCCTGAAATTTCATATTTTATCGCAAGATTGCTGTAATTTTGTTAATTTTACTTTGAAATCTTCAATTGAATATTCCACCTTGGGGGACGTAATCGCTATTAATTTGTTATGTTTGGGTTACTTGCCGCCGTATCGGTATTGTATAATTCACTGAGTCGTGAAACGACCGATACGATAGTATTATTTATATTATAAAAATTGGCGCTATAATAGTTAGGCCACGTATTCCTTTAACATATTTTTTGTATTCACTGTTTTGAACTATAATCTATTTAAAAACATTTTTTAATTTGAGGCAATAGGTGGCGTTTTTTATTTATAACACATAATTTGTTCATATTTATATATTGTAAACGTGCTTTCTTGAATTACTCTCATTCTATTTTACTCTACTTCTTACTCCTTTCAGATAATATAATTGACAAGTGTGTAAACAGTCGACGCTAGAACATTGATTTTTAAATGAGATAACTAAGTGTTACGGTACTTGAATAAAAAATGTGCTAGAATCACAATGAGAACGACATTTTGTCACATTGCAAGATTGAGGAAGCACCCAACAGTAAAAACACAAACGTAATTTGATTAATCCCACGTAAAAGGGTTAACACAAGATAGCCGTGCGAGCCGAAAATGGGAGTTGCATGAGTCAGCCTTTAGATCCGGGCTGCGGGCTGTGAGCCACGGATCCGGCCGCGTTTCTTTCGGGCTCGTTAACGAAACAATAAATAATGATTTGGACGTCTCCACCATTGCGAGCTTTTGTTCGGCCATCATATTTTCCGTCGGGCCGTCGGCGCTGCGATAGTGACGCCTAGCTTCCAATGCCCATGCTGTCGATGCCGTATCCGGATTACTCATTTCTACAATGCGATTTTGTCTTACTAAAATATTTGTTCCTTTATATTTGTGTTTTTTTTTAATTAATTTGTATCTTTCTCATAATATTTATTTATTTATGTTTATTGACATCTTCAAGGTTTACTAATAATCAATTACGTTCCGCACTTATTATTTCGTATCTAATAAACAGACACGATATGGGGCATGAAATAATCGTATCATTAGGAACGTTTGATAGTAATTAATATACTATTATGCTTTTAATTTCGCCAGACCCATTTGGTTATCCATTTGTTGTTTGACTGACAATTCCATTAAAGTTAAATCGTAAGTTAACTAGTTAGTCCCGGTTTGGCATCGGAATTCGAAGTTATTTGTTGAATTGTACATGACATTTCTGAGGATCAAGAGTTAGACAGTTTCGTACACGGTACAATGCACATGATGACCACATCTAAATATACCAGTATCTGTCTCACATTATTCATAGCTATTTACACTGCGATGAAGCCGTATTGTTATAGTAATGCGCAGCACACTATTTTGATTCCTATTTTCATCTTAATGCCCACCATCATGCTAAGAGTGACCTTTGGGTCTTACGGTCCTGGGCTCTGTCTACCCCGTCAGGGATAAAGACGTAAAATGTATGAGTATGTAGTATAACCCTGCAAATGCTATTTTGACTGTTGTGTCGAACTACATTTTGAGAGAATATTATGTTATCGGCAGTCGGACAATATCATATTCATCTCTCATCAGTTCATATATAAACGTAGTTGTGTGTATGTGTGTGTGCGTGTTCATGTAATGTTTTATAAGAATTTATATACAAGGATTTCAATACAAAAAGTCGTGTTGTAGCAGTGTATTGTAAATTTTTAATCTTTGAGAGGATATAAAATTTTCTTTGACAAATTCTAACTAAAACAAAGATATACACTCGTTTATGTAATTCGTTTTGTTTGTTTTCGTTGCGTGTTTGCGTTTGCGTCTTTATTCTTACACGTGGCATGACTTCTTCAGAACTTTGAAAGTAATTATATCATGTTTACATAATTCAATGTTCCCGTCGAGGGTCTTTGATCTTGCATACCAAATCACTTAAATTCGCTTAGAGATGTTTTGAAGAACCGTATTACGGTGTTCCGTAGGGGCGTGTTGTTGACGTCATTATCTTATGAGGTTGATTGAATTTGTTTTCTTTGGTATGAAAAAAGGCATTTTTCGGTGAATGTTCACAGATATTTAAAATAATTAAAAAAAAAACTGAAAACTCGCGCTCTGGTCAAATGGACAATTTTATATCAGATCTTTTTAAGACCTCCTGTGAAAAGTTCATATTGACAAGCAGCCTCTTAATGTACTTATGTGTCAACTCTGCACTTACATTTTGTATAAACATCAGTACACGCGTTTAAAGCTTATCAAACTTAGATGTTTTGAAGCTATTTTCTGAAAATTTTCGCCGTTATAATAACATAACACTTAGTTTTATCTTATAAAAGCTACATTGCGTAGATGACATTTAAAACTTTTATTGCATTTTCCACTCGAAGTTGGGAATAATTTAAAAGAACCATTTTGGAGCGTTCCCAAGCTAGTGCTTAGTGGTTGATGGTACAGTTGAATTATGGGTTTGACTTGGCTAACCAACTTTTATCGAATGACAACAGCACTGGTTTAAGGAGCTTGGGATCATTCGTGTCAGTGCATAATTTTGTCAACTTAGATATTGTAAGATGAACACAAAACTTTTTAGTAGTGTTTACAACTTGTGTATAATTTAGGATAAATGTAAGCTTTCAAGCTAATGCGTGGGGTGATGTGAGAGCTAAGCTGTTATGGGTCTGACTTGGCTTACCTTCTGTTATCTAATGATAATAGCACTGGCTTAACGTGCGCTTTAACGCTGGAAGAAGCTTGGGATAATAATTTCCTATCTTTAAATGTTTATCTATAATCTTGCTGTATAGTGAGTAATTTACATATAATTATACACTTTGGCTACAGAGTTAAGTCTTAAATAAAATACTAGTGACCCGCTCCTACTTCCCACGCGTATTATTCATACAAACTTTCTTCTTGATTCACTTTACCTATTCAAGAAAACCGCATTAAAATCCTATGCATAGTTTCTAAGACTAAGCTTACATACATACAGAGGGACAGACGGTGGAAGCGACTGTCCTACTATGACTGTTGTAGGTTTGATATATATTTCGTATTAAAGAGTATAGGATGAGCATTATGATTTTTAATATTATATATTATAGTTCTTCGTATTTAATTATATCGTAAAATGTTGCTATTTTTACCATTTGTATCTTATTTAAAAAATTCTGTAGTATTTTCTTTTATACTTATATAAAATAGGATAACTGTAGCTTCTGCGATGCAGCAGCTAAGATATGGGTTTGACTTAGCTTTGTAACTGAACTGTTATCTAATAGTAACAGCGTTGGCTTAACGTTCTGCATATAACTCGGAGAAACTGGATAGTAATCTTCCGTTATATATCTATGGACTGACTGTATATTATCTAACAAAATATAATGAAAATACTTAATTTAAGGGTAGATTTGACATGACGCTTTCCCGAGGAACACATATATCGAAATATGAAAAAAATAAAATAAAAAATAAAAGGTTAATTTGTATGGGAGGTCAAAAAATATTTTACTCGAACATGCTCGGAAATGTAGCCATTTTTGTAGTAAAAAGAAGACACAAAGTTTATCTTGGCTCATGCGTTACTTTACTGGCCTGGGCCAGGAAAGGAGTATGAAATTTTATATCTGGCCGCTGCTCAAAATAAGTTGACAAGAAGGAAGTGTATTCAGAATGAAAAGACATTTACATTGACGTTTCAGATACCAGTTCTGTTTTTACACTAGGCAAAGACATTTAGCGTTTAATTCCATAACTTGTTGTACAGCCAATTGCTAGCTGTGGCTACTACATTGTAAAAAATGCACTCTTCAAGCATATTATGACCACAATTTTATTAAAATGTTGGTATAAAATCACACGAAAATATGCTTATTTTTTTGTTGCGGGAGAAAAAAATCTACGATATACATATTTTAAGTCTAAAATACGACTTGGCTGTATGGACTATGTTTCCTTTGCACTAAAAACGCAGTAAAGCAGATTTATTCAGTAAACCACGTAGTGATTATATACTCCTTGCAGATAACATTAATTGTTTTCGGTAAATATTTGCATAGTTGGTTATTTCTTTCATTAGTTCCTCACATTTATTGAGAAAATCACAATACATACCTCGGCGGGAATGGGATTGCCGGACTCGTAATAATTGTAATACTACTCATCCGGCAATTCCATATTTCCCGGCCTCTGCAGTAATGTACTATAAAATTTTCGGTAAGTGTTCTTTGGGGAATGTATACTCGACTGAATTAAGCCTTAAAATTGTTTTGGTATATTTTGAGTACCTCTGGAATGTATAATCCTGTATCAATTTGTCTTGTTGTGACAAAGGGTTTAACTGACAAAAAAATCGTTTTCTGGATTATGTCAATGATTTTTGGATTTTTGTATTTATTTTTATTACACGATTAAAGGAAAATTTTGCTTAAGTATTCAATGCGTTGTTTTACAATAATAGTACTATACTCTCAAAAATATTATAAGCATATGCTTATTAAGTAACTTTGACTGATGGTTTTTAAAGTGTTTTTGTTAGACTTACTTTAACCTATATTGGGGATTGTTACATATTTTGGAAGGGGGATTTCGTTGATTTTAAATACATTATAATAATAATCTTTTTGAAAAGAGTTTCTGATAACTTCAAAAGTTTCGAACCCGCTAATACATTAAATGTAAATATGACTTTCACGCGATAATTAGCCAAATTCAATTATAATGTTTGCTCATATCAGTTTAAATCAAATCATCTATTTATGCCTGTGTGTGTTACAAAGCTAATCAAAACTGCCCACATGCAGTGATTACAAATTAATACCCTGTACTGAATGTATTAAAGCCGAATCACTGAACGTGTTAAACCACAAATTCATGTTACATAATAAGTACATTTACAGGTTGCATTTGCTTATATCTAATATAATGTATTATCACTAGATATAAATTTGCAGAACTATGCACTGCATGTAATCATGAAATATATATGCAAAAAACATGGGTTCATTCAACTATTCATGTGTACCAATTGGAATGTTTTTTAAAGGATGCTACATTAAATTAGAATATCCATATATACTTATGTCTAAATGTAAAGTTTTGTTTGGGATTTTTAGCCCTTATGCACCTATTGTAATGAGATAAAGAAGAGCAAGTAATATATAAGCCGCGTAAGCTGTTTACACTGTCTTATGTGATCTGATTCTTAGAAACCTTCCGCCGTGTTGACAAAAATTTACTTAATTTAAATAAATCATTACACCAAGATAATTTTATTTCTTTGGGACTGCTCCAAATCGAACGCCTAAGAGAAGAAGGTATGGAATGAGAAACGTCTAAAACGTATATGTAGTAAAATTGTATCGACCATAATATTTTTCTATCATTATTGAAGTATACTTAGGAACATCCAGGTAAATCAAATTTATATGGATCTTAAAGCCTTTGAGTTTTATGGCCCTAGGCACTGTCTAACTAGTATGTTTTTATTAGTAGGTATAGCAATTCAGCAAAAGAGATGCAATATCAAGATGGCGTGGAGTTACTACAGAATTGACTCTATTATATGGCTCAGCTGTTATGTATTTGTTTAAGCATGTAATGTAGAATCCGGTTGACGGCTGTCACGGGGGATTACGTTCAAACTCCATTTGTTTGTCCATAAAAAATAACGTTTAATTTTTTTTTTGTTCCAGGTAAGTCTGCGGGGTATCTGTTTGCGACGAGTTTGTGAAACCGCGTTCGTAATGGGTAAGTGAACATTTATTTTTGCGAATAATTTCAGCTCGAACCGAAACAGTATAGTTGTAAATGTTTATAGCTATTGCAGATGTTTTGTCGGATATACGACACGCAAAATAAAATTGTCCTTTTGGCGTTGCCTTCTTGACGACCTCCGTATGATCAACATGCTAGTCCGCTAATCCGGAGGTTCTGGGTTTGATCCCCAGCCATGGCAAGTTGGAAAATGGCCTTTTTCAAATTGTCCTGGGTCTTGGGTGTTAATATCTATGTGTATTTATTATACAATATGATATCGTTGAGTTAGTATCCCATAACAGAAGTTTAAACTTACTTTGGGGCTAGCTCAATCAGTGTGATTTGTCCGTTTATATTTATTTATTATTTATTCTCTTTTTTTTTTAAAGTTGATCAATCAACGTGCAAGTTTTACAACAATTTTCTTTACCACGTTTTAAGAAAGTAACAAATTAATCATTTCTTTACTGAAAGTACTTAGAAATGGATCAAATTTACTCTGAGCAAACTCCGACGTTAACTTTTCGCTTCTAATACACGTGTCAGTTGGACTAAATGGAGAACAAAAGCTTTTTTATTATACTTCTAAATAAAGCTGTGCTAGGGGATCGGTTTCGAGGATGGTATTCGCTCTTCTGAACAAGTCCGAAATATCAATTAACTTTCAACAATATCGAACCAGAAGATCGTCTTCGTTACGCCATTTTCCTGAGGTTTACTAACGACTAGTCATAAAAATGATTTATGTATCAAAATAACCATAAAAATTTAATAAACGTTGTTGAAAATGTAAGCGGTGTTGTCAAGATATTGTTAGTAGTTTGTCTTTTTTACGATATACAATAATTATTATAGACGCGATGTATCAAAATAATGGTTCATACGTACATTGTTTTTACCCTATACTTTAAAGAGCAATTCTTCTGCTACTTTAATCACAGGTCTTTCAAATCTGCAAACTTGGTTATACACTACTGGTAGTGTTCCTTACAACATATTTTAAAATCAGAACTAGCTGTTAGTTTGCGGGATTAGCAATTTCGAGGGTAAAATATGACCGGCCTATTGCAGTAATTTCAAACATCATTCGTGTCTAACGTGAGTAGGTATGTTGTGAGTAAACCCCGCTATCTAACGCTCAGTTTGGGGGCAAGTGATGGGGCAATTTTGATAATTGGAATCGATACAAAAGGAAGTTGATTCACTCACTTTTTTTTATTTATTTATGGTTGTAGTTTTTACAGTAGGTTCACAATATTTTTTACAAAATAATATGAAGTCGAACTTCGTTGCCTACTTGTAAAAATCCATTTTAAAATTGAAAATGATTTTAGACCTAACTAGTAAATAATTGTCGCTATCCTATCCAAATATATGCAATGGAGGAGTTATCTCAAAATACTCAAAAAATAATAATTTTATTTTGACAAATAGGTACCTTTTTATAGGTAAATAGTGATGTGAAGCACATCACTATTTTGACGTGTCACCGAACTTAACGTTAGATAACGGGGTCTAGTTGTATAAGTTTCTTAATATGCGACAAAGTTTAAATATGTACTGTATATGTACTGTCCTGAAAGAGCTAAAGAAACGAAAAAGCTAGAGAAATATTATAATATAACTAATGAGCTATAACAATTTTGGAAATAAAAATTCTAGCGCTAAAATATTGCTCTTATTATATGATAACGTTCCCGCTGTGACCGTCCCAATGATGGATTAAACTAGTAAACTTTAAATTATTACTATTTTAGTCGGGATATTTTTTATCAAGTTTATATTAATATTGAAATCGCTTTTATAAATAAACAGCTATTACCAGCGGCGTTGTCCCCGTGGTCAAAAGGGCAGTAGCTAAGAGGTTTTTTGCTTAAAATATTAAAATATAACCTCTTTTTATTAGGGATCTCGTGTTACTAAGAAATGCTATCTAGGAACATTTCGAATTTTATTCTACAGTTCAAATCGTTTTAGCGGAATTTAGTAACAAACATCCCAAGCCCAACACCTAAACGTTCAAATTTATAATATTAGTAGGAAGTAAGAAACCTTTTCTCAGAACGTGTTGACTTAAATATTACATAGAAATGTAACACTGAAGTTGTAAATGCAATAAAATGTCGGCCATAGTGCTGCCGGGGACGATAAAACAAGATAAAAGTAATTTAGCAGCAGCGCAATGTCATTCATCGTGAACTTTATTTATTAAACAATAAATATACGTTACAGATACATTATATCTGCCTTTATGGAACTACTGAGCGTGGCACGGGTTGGTGTTAAAGTTAAAAGACAGTAAATGAGTTAGTTCGAAAAATTGTGTCGCAGATCTTTTTTAACCCTCAACAACAAAAGAGGGGTGTTATAAGTTTGACGCAATGTCTGTCGGTCTTTCTGTCTGTCTGAGGCATCGTAGCGCTCGAACGGATGGACCGATTTCGATTCAGCGCCCACTAATGAGCTAAACGGCTCTATCTGCCTCGTTAGCGAAAACCACATGATAGTGTATCGGTATCCTCATAAAGTTTAATGTTCATTCCTCGTTTGTATTTACTAAACGTTTATGTAAACGATTGTTATGCCAAATTGGAATGAAATGTTTTACAATCGAAACGCTTTTGAATTTTTTATCAAATAAAGGATTGAGCGTTTCGCCGAAAGTTGTTGCGGATATTCGTTTGTGAATATATTTCCTTATATTTACAAAAATACAAAAATACAGGATATAATTGATACAGAAATCATTTTTAAAACAAAAACCTACTTCATTGCCTGTGAAAGCTATATTTTTCCTGTTATTTATTTGGTTTAAAAATCTAACTACTGAACTAATTTTGAATAAAGTCATGTGGGACCAATCTAGAATTATTGATATTGGTTGGTTCTTAAATGATGGAGTTCTCAGGTAACAAACATTTGAAAAGATCAGATGAATTCGTTTGTAGATAGTTATAACCAGATTTTCTTTTGTATATTGTTTGGAAAATTTTAATGATCAACACTGATGCCAAGTTGTGAAGCCAAAAGACAGCTGATGTTACTTAACAACAGTAATCCGGTACTAAAGGCTTGGTGCCCTCTGAAGATCAATGTGTTGTGTTGCCCAAAATATGTAGTGTGCTTTTAGAAAGTAATACCTTCTTTTTAAACCAAGACGAACGATGTTTTTTTACTCTTGCAAGTAATACGAGTAATTTTCACGCAGGGTCGAGCCAAAGAACTCCTCAATAGGAACAGGGAACGAATGATGCAGTCTACTAGATACATTACGTGCAAGGCAAATGCAACATGAGCGGGATTGGACACTATTGTGTGGCGGTGCACAAATGATGCCTCAGTCTTTAGACAGAGCCTATCGGCGTATCATTCTGCCTTTGAAAGCGCAGCAAGAGTGACCGTCGCAAAAAGCGTAAAGCACATTGTTTTCACACTAGTACAGGAAACGTCCAGCGCTGACAGCGCTGCCTGGGTCTAATGAACCGCTATTTACTTTGACTAAGGGCTTTTACGATGAAAGGTCCGTGGCCAATACAGAAACTGTCGCACGCCGCTCGCTGGAATAGTATACTTATTGAATTTTACTAAGTGTATCAGTTTTTTTGACGGTACATTTTAAGATTGCTTACATTGCCTTCAAATTGAAATACTTGTTTATCATCTACTTACTATATTTTTTAAGCTTGTAAAATTTGTATTTACTCGAGCGCCGTGGGGACCTATTAGATTTTGAAGATTGGATTGAAATAAGAAAAAAAAAGGTTATGTCATGTGTATCCCTTACTGACGCGGGGAACATTTACAGATTCTCAAAAATGTAAAAAAAAGGTTATTTGGAAATATTCGAGCACGTCAGATATTGATAACTTAAATGCTCTCATGTGTCTCTGTAAACGAAGGCATGTTAATCTACCGACGTGCATGGTGGAGGTGACCATTCGGAAGGGTTGAAAATAGGAAAAAACTTATACAAGCGCGTCAAATTATCAGAGGGGATGTTAATTGAGTCTCCCGAAAGAAGCTCCCGTTCAAAAGACTGACGATTCGGAAGCGACGCAAGCACGTAGCGGCTTCATGAAAATGCATAAAAGCCATGTTGAAATACTCGAGCGCGTCAGATTATTATACCAGAATGTTCAGTTTGGTGTCTTGATCGCGCTAGCCCAAAACCTGACGATCATTAAGAGGAATTTTGCTCTTGTATGACCATTTTGATTTAAAAAAAAAGTTAAATATTGTTGTCTGTCATCAAATTGCTTAAAACGTCCTATATTTTTAAAAAGAATCACGTCTCTTACCCGAACTGTTTCTACAGGCCTTACCCCTTCATCAAGATCTGCTGATCAAGTGTGGGGACGGCGCGAGAAAGTGAGGGATAGAGAAAAAGTGAAAGGGAACGAGAGGCGCGGACTAGGGAATATATATCATACCAACTGCCCGCACAGCATTTACGATTTTTGTTGCTTCGGCTTGTGAAAATCGTCAAATTGTATTTTTTTCGTTATTCTGACATTATTTCCTTCACAATAAAAAAAAATCGACCGCAGTCGAGTACATGTCCAGGTGTCGGTTTTTTTGGAAGTTTGTGACCCTCCTCTGCCTCAACACACTCAAATCGTCAGATTATTGAAATGCATACTTTTCAGCATATAATTAACCCACCTTATCTTAATCTGTCGCGCTGGAGTATTTTTGACCATCGATTTTTTTACTATTCCGATGGGCTACCCTAAACGCACGTCCCTGAATCAATAGCTTATGCCTGATGGAGGCACTCAACAGGGTGCAAGGTTCCCCTCTATATGTTAATCTGACGCGCTCGAGTAATTCCAAAAATCCCCATTTGGGCTTCCTGACCACTGTACAATTTACTTTTTTAATTCAAAGATTCAAATGTTTATTCAGTAATAAAACCTTTACAGGCACTTTTACTTGTGCATGACATGACCGAATCACTCTTTAAAATTATAAACCTTGTTTTCTAATTATGGGTCCCGTTTCGTTCCTGTTCAGTAATTGGGAAGATAATTTTTGATTGCATAAGAATTAAAAGGACACGTAATTTTCTCGATTTAACGTTATAGGTGTTCAATTTCCGTCCATTCTTCGAAGTTCTTTCAAATTTATCTATTTTACAAGTGAATAAAAAATTGATGCAGAGCTATAAAGATTGGTGAAGTATATTTTTCTATTAGACAACCGACTAGCTGCCAACGAAGCGAAAAATTATACTTGTGTTTGATATAAAATTTTGCAGCTGAGTACACAATACTATTATTTTTAAAGTTGAT
The DNA here is from genome assembly GCA_943193695.1 of Acrobasis suavella. Classification (NCBI taxonomy): domain Eukaryota; kingdom Metazoa; phylum Arthropoda; class Insecta; order Lepidoptera; family Pyralidae; genus Acrobasis; species Acrobasis suavella. The sequence goes on from OW971929.1 coordinate 16,439,591, forward strand.
AAAATGTAGCACATCTCGGCAAAATGTGCAATTTATATTACAAATATTGTATCGAGCTATAATTTTCTTGAACTACGAAAGGAGAGTAATGTTAATACTGTACCAAATGTTACATCATTCATTTGTAGTTTCTAAAATCTGGTTATTTGTTACTATGTTGAAGTTCTGGGGGAGGGTATAAAATATAGTGGGGCCTGAAATAAAGACACATTTTCTTATACTTTTTTCATTAAACTTTTCAGTTTTGTCTATTTTAAATACGAAAATTTCTTATAATCCGTGCGACACCAAACGGGCTGACAGTGGATATCTTGAAGAAATAGAAACGTTGTAACTCGTTGGGTATGGATTATAAAACCCTAATAATTGTCGCGTAAGGAATTAGTACAACTGCAGAAGACGGGAAGTAAGGCTTTGCCGGACGAGTGCGGTTTTCAAGGCCAAGAGTCAGCGAGGCTTTGATAATAATGACGAGTCCGTTCCCGCCGAGGTACATATGTATAGTGCTTTTCTCAATAAATGTAAGGACATAATTAAAGAAATAACCGACTATGCAAATATTTACCGAAAGCATTAATGCTTATTGCAAAGGTAGGCAAAAAATGTAATACCGTAAATTATTGTTTTTTTTTCTCTCGCAAGAAAATTTTTACAAATTTTGTGTGATTTCATGCCAAAATTTTAATAAAATTGTGTTCATATTCATACATGTATGGTCGAAGAGTGCATTTTTTATAATATGGTAGCAATTGACCGTAAGACATGACGGAATGAAACGCTAAATGTTTTTGTCAAATATTAAAACAGAACTGTCATCTGACACGTCAATGTCGCTGTCTTGTCATTCTGAGCACCAGAAAAATAATCAGACGACAAGACATTCTTGTCTAAGCCTTCTTGTTTTCTTGTTTTCAGCAGGGGCCAGGAATAATTTTCATCATCGACTACGTAAGTACATAATAGCTCGATGATTTTCATACTACTTTCCTCGCCTAGGCGGGCAAAGTAATGCATGAGCCAAGAATTACAAACTTCGTGTCTTCTTTCTACTACAGTAATATTTTTTCAAGTGTAAGCAGACTTAGTTTATCCTTTGTATATTAATTATGAGTTATGTTATAATACCGTCAGTTGTTAGCGTCTAACGGAATAATTAATAGGGGTAGCGAACTTTCCCTTTGATGTAGTTTTATATTGTCACAAGTTGTTGTCAGGCTACGGATCATGATTCTGTTATATCTATGTTCACAACAACTATTTTAACAATCCGTAAGGCAAAGTTCTGATTTCGTAGTTGTAAATTAGAGGCAGGAACAAATTTTAACAGGTACTTAACTGCGCAAATCCTTTTTCAGGCTACACCTGATCTTATTTGGCCCGGAAAAACCAATTTATAATTTATTTCAGTAATAAGTACGTCTTAAATTAAAGTACATCATTAATGCAAAATATTAAATAAAAACTAACACCTATTTTATCTACTCGAGTTAAATCAGCACCAATTAACCTAATGCAGCTTATGCTGTAGGTAGGCCTAAAATATAGGTTTGTCCTGAAGTATTTTCAGGACAAATTATGTACCCTAAAATCGGGTCAATCTTGTAACTATGGTAAATTGAAAGCGGATATGAATGATTACTTTTTTTTGTTTTTTCGTGTGTGTAAGTGGCCAACACTGGTATCAGATTTTTTGAGCGGCCTTTAAATGACAGACGCCTTTAGGCAGCTTGATGACTGCCATACAATGATAACAGCCGGGACCAACGACTTATACGTGCGTTCCGAAGCACGGAGGAGCTCAATAAATTTTTATGTCACTTGTGGTCACCCATCCAAGTGCGGGCCAAGCCCGATGTCGCTTAACTTGTGAAAGCGCTAGTTGCGCGCACCCGCCGAGACACCGAGCTGCTATTACTACATAATATGTGTACTCTTCTGGTACTTTTGTGGCATCTTTTTGGAGGGAAAAAAATAAAAAATATTTGAGCAAAAGACGAAAAGAAGGAAGACACTGGTACAATCAAAATATAATAACATTTTTTACAATTTCGAGGCACACATGTACTAATGGTTGTACTCGTAATACTATAAAAATATATTCTTGTTAGCGTCACCGTTTTCAGTTAAACACTTTTTGGCATAGAAGTTTCAATTCTATTTGTTGCCGACCGATTTCCAATATAGTTTTAGAAACCAACAGTTTGTTTTCATGAAAGTTTTTAAGTATGGACTACGCAAAAATATTTGACATTTTTGTGTACACTTTGATCGAGTTACTTTAATAGTATAATTATGCATATCTATCTATATATGTAAAAGCGAAAATCACTCACTCACTCATCACGAAATCTCGAAAACTACTTAGCCAATGAAGATGAAATTTGGCAGGAAGGTAGTTGTGGCTAGGAGACGTCCGCTAAGAAAGGATTTTTGGAAATTCCATCCCTAAGGGGGTGAAATAGGGGTTGCCAGTTTGTATTGAACTTCGTAATTTTTAAAGTGAGACTCATGAAATTTTTAATTTATTTGAATAGTTAGAAGAAAATAATAATGCATTTATTACATTTTGAAAATTACATCTCTATAGGGGTGAAATAGGCATTGCAAGTTTATATGAATCTTCGTCATTTTTGAAGCGAGCCATGACATTTTTGAATTAGTGGTTAATAAAAAACAATAATACGGAAATTAGATTTAAAAAATTGCATCCCCTGGGGTTGCGAATTTATATTATTATAAGACTTCGTCATTTTATGAGTGGGAGACAAAAAAATTGAGACATATAGATCATTTGTTCTCTTTTGCTCTAGCAAATGACGGGAACGGGAACTGGAACGGGATATTATACCACAAATTATAACGTAAAAAAACAATTAAAGATCCTATTAGAACCACTTTTACGCGGACGAAGTCACGGGTATATATATATATATATATATACTAGCTATATATTTATATAGCTATTCAGATATATATATATATATATATATATATATATATATATATATATATATATATATATATATATATATATATATATATATATATGCGAAACTGCTAGAAATTGGAGGTTCTTTACGATGCGGACCATAGAGCACATTAACAGCTAGTAAGGCAAAGAGACCAAATATCCAATTCAATTTCAAACTTAAGACGATTTATTGGACTAAGATACGACAACGTGATTATTGAGGACAAGTAATTTTCTTTAAACTATGTATATTCTTGATTATCAGAGCCGTGCGATTTACATCATAATATCTTCTAACTTTCGCTTCCTCTTTACTCTGATTGGACAGTTTGGGTCACAATCTTGCAGCACTTTAGTTTGTAACAGTCGACAGAATTATAGCACCTTTCGTACTCCTAAATGGAACTTTCCAAATGGAATACATCGCTTAACTTAACTATTAATCTCCAGGAATCATGATAATAGGCGATGCGGCTAGCAACCCTTCCCTAATTCGATTCACTTTTCCAACTATATGAAACATCACGCTGAAAGTGGACTCTGATCTCGTGTCTGTCTAACTCGCGAGTTATATATGAATACTAATTGTGTGTGCCGGTTAAAAAAAGAATAACTGATGCTTTTTAAATATCATAAACGGTAAGTGCTGAATATCTCTAAAATATTCAGCACTTACCGTTTATGATAAAATGCTTTGGTTCGTTAAAATGCTTTAAAAAATCAGAAACGAATATGATAAATTACAGAAACATTTTTTCTCAAATATGCACGGAAATGTGGGCATTATTGTAGTAAAAAGAAGATACGAAGCTTGTAATTGTTAGCTTATTCATTACTTTACTAGGCCAGGAAAGTAGTAAGAAAGTTAATTCCTGGCCGCTGCTCAAAGCAAGAAGACAAAAAGTGTATTCAGAAGAAGAGACAGTTAAATTGACGTATCAGATTTCCAGCAAAGACATTTACCGTTTAATTCCTTCACTTGTCATGCAGCCAATTGCTACGATATTATAAAAAATTAACTCTTCGAGCATTAATATGAATATGATCACAAATTTATTAAAATGTTGGTATAAAATGACACGAAAATATGTAATGCTTATTTTTCGTTGCGGGAGAAATCTACAGTATTCATTTTTTTTTGAAGTATTACTGGGCTGTATTCGCTCTGTTTCATTTGCACTATTCAACGCAGGAAAGTAGTTTCTTTTCTTTCTAGTAGTGATTGATTTTATTTACTCGATGCAGTAAACATTAATTGCTTTCGGTAAATATTGATTTTATTTTTAATTATTTTAATGGGAAGACCAATAACTATTCCTATTTATATAGATGACAATATATATACAATAATTGGCCAAGTGCGTGTCGGGCCACGTGCAGTAGGGTTCCGTAGTTACGAACGCCAACTTTGAGTTCATGCCACTAAAAACGTCTAAAAACTAATTTTCTATTGAATTTGTATGAAATTTTCCTTTTCCGAGTACATTTTATAGGTTAAACGCCCATAACTTTTTAATTTGTAAACCCTACTTAGCTCTGATAGTTTTTCTTTAAATTTTGGTATATATCGTATAGCTGTGAATTTTTTCACGTGTCCATATATAACTCTAACAATTTTTTTCACTTTAAATGCAAATATTTCAGAAACAGATCCCAAAATCGAAAAAAGGTGTGGACAAACTCACAATATTTAAAAAAAAACCCATTCGACGACAACCAACATGATTTGTAAAAATAAAAGACTTTTTACTTTACTTGTATGGGAGCTACCCTAAAAAATTTTTTTAAATATTTTATTTTACCGTTTTTTCCGCCTACTTATATACATATTCATGCCAAATTACAGCTTTCTAGTACCTATAGTAGCTGAGTAAAACGCGGATGGACAGACAGACAGACATGGCGAAAATATAAGGGTTCCTTGTTTACTACGGAACCCTAAAAAGTCCATTACTGCTTCTGACTGATAGAAAACATTGTATTTATTTTAAAGATTACGATCTCGAAACATCAGGTTATCATCACCTACAATCTGCTCACAAAGCTAGTTTGTGGGATTACTTGCATAGTTGGTTATTTTATTAATTTATTTCCTCACTTTTATGGAAAAAAGCACTATACATGCCTCGGCGGGAATGGGATTGCCGGACGCGTGATTTTATTATTGAAAACTACTCGTCAGGCAATGCCATACTTCCCGCCCTCTGCAGTAATGTTTTTAGCTTTGCAATAGGTATGTTTGAGCGAGAATTACAAAAGAAACGGATAACTCACGTAGACTGACTCTCTACGTGAGTAACCAGTTTAATTCATACTAATAAAACTTAATCAATGTTTTGGTGCTCATGATTTTAAATTATTTTGGGTTAAAGTAACGCCGAGGACTTTTTAAGATGACGTGATGAAAATAAAGAAGAGTATTTTCTTAGCATTTATCTAAACTTAATTATATCGTTCTGAATCATTGGATATAAAAAAATGATTAATTTTATTGTAGAATTCTGAAGTAAATGTGTACATTTAGTTCAATATGTCAGTGCGTGGATGGGTTGGTTGCGCGTAGGGCGGGCGGGCGGAGCACCGGCAGTGGCTCGCTGGCCCGCTCCTCGGCTGCGCGTCACCCCGCGCCAACCTGCCGACCGTCGAACTGATACGTACCCGCCAACCTTACCACGTGCTCTAAACTTACCAAAAAAACCTCATTAGTGAAGTGACGTGATGATTTTTTGAAAAAAGAAATAAGTGAAAAGTTTCAAATTTTCATAGTTTTAAAAACTTGGAAGTGAAGTTTATTTTCTTTTATTTTCAGTAAATGAGGTCTTATTGTAAGTAATAAGAAAAAAGCATTACCGATACCTTTAATTCTAGTAATTCCTAATGTAGGTTTTTTTATAGGAGTAGAGGTCTAATTAATTATGTTCCGTGGCTAAAAGGCATTCGCTGATTTATGGAACGGCGAGAGCGATGTGTAATACAATAATCTTTTGCTTCTCACGGCGTATTGTGTTGCATACCTATACGATATGAATATTATTCTTACATATCTCTTTATATTATTGAGGAACGTTTTATTATCTTCCTTAATGAATGTATATTATTATTAATAGTTATTGTTTTCTATCTGAGATACGTAATATTATATATATTACGTATCTCAGATAGAAAACAATAACAATAACCTAAAGAAAAAAAAATTAATCTAAACGAACTTAGACCCGCGAATATGTCCGCATGTGTCTGTGAAATTCTGCCTATTTCTAAAATAAAAAGTATCCTATATGTAGGTGAAGATTTAAGTCAAATATTAAATTAACTAGTTTTTATGTTAAAGAGTTACAAACACCCAAAATTGCGCATAGTATTTATTTTGTTACATTTTAATTCAAGAATTTACAAACGAAATGCGTAAACCAATATTTCACACTTAAATTAAGAAGGTAATCAGTTTGTTACCAAACAAGATAATTATCATCAATCAAAATTAATTTAGTTTATTCACAAATTTTCGTTGATATGCACATACAAAACAGAGTATTCCATTTTACAAATTAGTACGTCTTATTATTTTAGAATTTTTACTATCTACTTACGCGCTTTTTGTCAGTGCTACACAAAAAACAGAAAGGATTTATCTTGAGACAAGTAAATAATCTGTGTTGAGTTCTAAGAAAGAGAAATTATATCATGCCCGCGATAAAATCTTTAAGGAAATGCCGCAAAATGACTGCAAATGACTGTGCGGAGTTATACAAGTTTGTGGGCTTTTGTTATATAATGCCATTAAGTCTGCATTTTGAATTCTAACTTATGAACACTTGGCAAAATCATGGTAATATCGTTCCCGGCGAAATTTACGGAACCTTAAGGAAATATCATTAAGAAAGTTTTGCTCTTACAGTGCAATGAAAACTTGATGGTCATCATACGTTAAAGTTCCTTGTAATGGTCGACCTCGTGGGCTTAATGTCTGCTAAACCGGTGTCTTCTGGCAGTTAAGATCACATGTCCGTCGTTAGTGGCGTTGTGGTCACATTCTTTGTCGCAAAGCCAAAGATCGTCTTGGCATTATATTTATCAAAAAAAGTGTACTGAATTATTTTAAAGATTAATTCTGTCCAATGTTATTTAACTTACGTCTTTTGGAAGTTTGTTCAATTATATGGCCTTAGCCTTAAACTTTAACATTTATCACTTCAGTCATCTTTATATTTAGTTTATCTATTTTGCCAATTCCTTTAGTTTCTATGTAAATCTGTGTATCGCATACTGTAGTGCGCAATAGGAGATTGACTATACACCGAATGCGGTAATAGAAGGAAAGTCATAGATTATAGGAATTAGCCACCCGAGCCGAGGGCTAGGGTGCTAAATAGGTGCTCTGAAACTTTTTTCATCATCGCCCGAGATGTATACGTTATACAATTTTACGTTTTTTCTTCTTTATAAGCCTTTACTTTCCAAACGATTTAGTGTGGCTTATACTGGATTTTTTTGAGATATTTTGTATAATTCATCTAAAAAATATTCTCCTGGGACCATTATTGAATTTACAATTTTCAAAATAATCATAATCGAATAAATACTTGTTTAACTACAATACCGGGCACGTAAGTTGAACAAAAATGGCGGCCGTCGCATATTTAATTGGAGATAAATGTGTTAAAAGAGATTTTTTGGTCTTTCTTCAAAGCCGAAATCATTTCTATCTGAAGTTTGAATAGAAATGTGATAAAATTTAATTCTAAACGGACAAACTACTTACAACAACGAACGCCATTTTTGTCCAACTTACGTGCCGGATATTGTACATATTGGCTTTCTCAAAAATACGAAGGTGAATCAGAATTCATGTTAGGAAAACAAAAGTTTTTTTCAGTGACGACGCCAAACATTTTTGGGTTTTATTTTAAACGATTGAAAACCGCAGAGTCCCTTCTGTTTGTGGCGTAATTTATAGCCATACATATGTCACAGGTGGCAAATACATTTCTCTTGTTTTTGTGCTGTAAATATGTTATAAAAATACATATGTTATTTTTCTTTATCGCCATTTATTAGATGCTGACGTGGGAACTGTCAAACGAGAGATATTAAACGTCAACAGTTTAACAAAAATGTTTTCCGAAGGCTCGCGGAAATCCGAAAGGTGAATATTGCTTAACTGAAAATACTTTTATAAAAATATAATTTAAGATTGAGGAAGGATATCACGTATACGTATTTTCGCCGCTAAATTCTTTTAGACGTCATAACATCGGTGTTTAGAATTTCTCTTATGAACCTGATATGAAATCGTTTCTTCATTCATTTTGAAAATATGAAAGCTATTTTTGTCATCCATTGTTATTTAATGATTATCTTTCGCTGTAGTTCTGATTAGTTTACAGTTAATATGCTCGAAGGGTAACAGGTGATTTACTATATAATATAACAATGAAATAAATATTCAGACTAGAATGAAAATAGGTGTAGTAAGCTGGGCAGTCTTGTCGCAAACAGCGATTTCATGGCAACCCTCTAGGTTAAATTTAATATTTATTTTTCGGTACATACCGAAAAAGTATTTAATTACTATAATTTTGTTAAACTTATAACAATGTTTTCTACTTTATAACAGTAGAGTCATGTTTAAACTTTGTAGGCAGGTTTACAGAAATTATATTCTCGTGATCCTTTTCATCTTTGAGTTACAGTTCGAGTGTCAATTCAAAGCGACAAATGTCATTTCATTTAGAACTTGCCCTCGGTTTAAGTTTAATGAAACTTTTACTATAAAATTTGTGGTAAATGTATAATTTTTTTATTCTGGAATTTACGTAGTATACGACAGTAGATGCGCAGAAGAGTGGGTATATTTTCCCACAATACAAAAAAAAAGTTTTAATTTCATTCGACAAATGCCATTTTTATCGAACAATTAGTCTGAGTTTAAGGATTTCAATCGAAATATCATATTACTATACATATAAGTCCAGATTGAACTTTTGAAGTTTCTTTTTCATCAAGTATCAGTTTCGTTCTCTAAATTGTAATTTCCCAATGTATATTCAGTTTGTAAGTAGAGATATTTTATTGCGCCCAGAATTTATTAACCAACCGCAGCTGACCAACCAAAGCTGACTCATCTCAATCTCTCTTGGGCATCTCAATGCCAAAGGATCCACTTCAGTTCTAACAGGAAAGGTAACCCGCACTACGCGCGATTGATTCATAAAACGTGGCTGAATATTTATATCAAGTATCTTTAACGTACAATTGGACCACAATATACATATATGTTTATCTTTTATTAGCCTATACTGTCCCACTGCTGGGCAAAGGCCTCCCCTTTAGTACGCTACTGATGTCTATATTGCGCTACTTCGCGTTCTGGTCAAAATGCGCTAATCATCACACCACCTTGTCCTTGAGTGACCTCTCTTGCGACGCCAGTGTACCGGCAGTTTTTGGCCGACCTATCTGGGTGCATCCTACACACGTGCCCAGCCCAGTCCCATTTGAGTTTTGCTGCTTTTCTCCCTCTGTGTACTATCTTGGTTTTAGTCTTTGTTAACCTTTTTTCCCTTAATTTCTATACCTACTGCTAAGTATAGGGTGTAAAAGTACAGTAATCGGCACATACTCGAAGAGCTACTCAAGCCATCACCTGTAAAACAATACTGAGATTTCGAAAATACTTTTATATTTCTCACAAAGCTGTTCTTGACGATATTATTTATAAATTGGGCCGCATTGGCCCAAATTTTTTTCACATGTACGGGCTACGGCGAATCGCCCCTTTAAGTGTATGTTGACCGTACATTTATGTTTCCGTAAGTAACCTATTAACATGTATCTTAAGCCAACATATACAAGTTGCGTTATTTTATATTTTTACATGGGGATTGTTTGTTGTTCAAAATAACAAAGTAATTTTTAATGTAATGTTCCATAGCTTAAGCAATAGAAATAATAATAATAATTAAGACTATGTTTGTGCACTTTTCGTACTTACTTTAGTTCCAAACTGGATTAGTAGCCACATCGATCCTATAAGGAGTTTTATAAAATAATTCTAGTATTGGCAATAGCCATTATTATAATAAGATAGAGAGTTAGCATGGGACAACGAAATATTTCTTTCGAAAGTATTTTGACATTCCTTTTAATGTAATCATTGATCGAACTTGCGGTCAAAATGTGTGGCGTGAAAAAATCTTTCTATGTGTACACCAACGAACTTAGCAAGAACAGGATAGTTCCTTAAGGTCGTCTACTAAAGTAAATGTTTGCCGCACGGGAGTTAAATTTTCCTGAAGAATTAAACAAATCGCCAAACTCAAGTCGAATTAAAATAATCTGAACAAGTACTTTAGTACAAAATTACTTACATTTGGTTTAGTCAGCTTTTCAAATGATTTACGCAGTGAAAAACAAATATCTCGAAGCTAGGGGAGCATACTCACAGTTTACTTTATGTCATCCACTAAAGTGATTGTTTGCCCCACGGGAGTTGAAGTTTCCTGAAGACTTACACAAATCGCCAATCTCCTGGGTAGCGGGCGCGGGAGTCAATTTTAGTTTATAAACTCCTATCGAAGTACAGGGGCAATTAATTTTCACTTTCAATGTAGCCTTAGAAAATGGTTTTCCGTCCCTGATTGTCCATTTATCTTGCGAAGTCTTTTAAATTTTATGTGGCATATAAAGTAAACTTTAAGAATTAATTGAATAGTATTACTAGCTCTATTCAGGCTAATAATAAAATTTTAAATGTAAATTATTTTGAAGTTGTTTAATAAGATAAACATATCTATAGAATGTAAGCATTTCCCACTAGATAGACTGACTGAATTATTTTAGTCATGGCTTTTTTCAAGCTGTGGACTTATCGTGCAGCTAAAAAAATGGCTTTGTATGTAATAAAAGCGTAATTTAGTAAATGTATGATCATTATCGCATAAACATCTTGACATTTGCAACAATCCTCATAAGTATGAGTATATCGACCAAACTAGACCCCTATAATTCATTGAGTGGTTAATTTAATGTCAATAAACCAACATTTCTCCGATGTTACCCTTTTAATGAAGATATACGTACGAACTTTTAATCATGGTATAATATTGCAAACAGCTCTCATTAAGCTAAGTTTTAATTGAGATACATCGGAAAGTAATGATGCTTTAGATACAAGAAAGCAGGAAACAGCCCGGGTAATTCTTGTTTGACGTCATCCGAGTACTAGAGGTATAAGCGATCTTAAACACGCCAGTGCCAATTAGATACCAGGAAATGATATTAACTGTGATATGAGATACATGATTGGATTATAATTTGATGTCAATCGCGTCATATGATCAATAATGTAGTTCTAAGATAAATTTATTATCTACAGTGAGTCTTTCTAGCTGTACACGGGAATATATCAAAGCATTGTCACAGGAGCTATGTCCCATTGGTAAAACATGTTTTAGAATGTTTTTTTAGTTAAAAAACTAAAATGAAAATAAGCTTATATTAACGGGTGCAATATTTAACAGGCAAGAAGATATTACTGAAAAACGTAAAATCTAGAATATTTATTTAATAAGTAGTTTCCAATTTATGCAACAATGAAACCACGTAATCGCCTTACAGTCCCTAAATATTTATATAGAGCAAAACTTGATTTAAATAAAAAAAAGGTGTTTATACTATTTGAAAGGCAGTCGTCAGTTAGTTCTCTGTTCTATGTTCAAGCTAGATTGTCAAAGTTAAAATGACGCACGGGAGGAAACTAGGGAACTGAATATTCTCCTCATACTTGTAGGTACAAGTCGCAAGTTTTTGAATATCTTTTGCATGAGAAATGTTATAGTAAGACGTGCATTTATATGCAAATAACGGTTAATAGTTGACATGAAAACCTGGCAAGGCAAGAACATACAAAAATCCTGTAATTTAGTAAAAAATAAGTAATTTTTCGTATAATATTATTAAAAGTAACGTGAGCTGACATAACACTCGCCCTTATGATGATCGTCTAAACCGATCGAAACTAGTCGGCCTTATCCGACTACACTACGTGAGTATAACGGTTTTTATATATTTATTTTTTGTACTTAAAATAATCTTACATTTTATTTCAGACACGTCTTCGAACAAACATGTCTGCGAAAACTTATTTTTGTGTTTTGCCTGTTGTTACAATTGTATATGATCAAATGATCAAGTTACAAATAAAAACGATGAAAATAATAAACAATAATGGATACACTTCGTTTGAAGATAGTAAAGAGTACCTATTCTTTAAATATAGCAGTATAATCGTAGTATGTACCAATAAATACGCCTAAAAATAGGTCACATATACATAAACCATTATAATTCTATGACATAAACAAACTTTTTACTCAACCATAATTTTATTGATGAAGAGGTATTACATCTATATATTTTTTTACATATTTACAATCATCCACAGACGAATGGCTCTTTTGAAGATAATATACCACCGTTGTAATAAGGCCCTTTTGAAGACAGTTAATTAAACGTATTGATAAGGATCGCTGTTCAGTTGATTGGTATTTGTTTGACATGAAAACTGATTGATTGCTTCGCTAATAAACTATTGAGGGCGTATTGGTGTTTCGTTGTGCCATAGTATTAATAACATACAGTGTCAAAACGAATGAACTAATGCAGCAATTGCCGGGTATAAGCGAATACATCGCAGTCTGACGCCAGTGTATACAGAGTAGCTCGGAAACTTTGTAAATTAGAACATTTAGAGCGCTAAGTGGTACAGATTTCAAACAGGCCACTATAAGCATAATTTCCTTGTTCAAAGATTTTAGTTACATTACCTATAATAGGGGTAACAGGGTAAGAAAAGTATCATTGTGATTAGTCCGTCTTTTTGATCATCAAAAAATAATCGACCTATATTTTGCAGTTTGTCAATAAAGTAAAAATTCACAAAGATATGGAGCATCAAAATTCCGGAATGTAAAAATCGTACGTAGCCGTGACGTCATGCGAAATTTCAATGTGCTTTATCTTTGTAATTTTTTGTTTCTCAGAGTAAAGAAAAAATACGGGTACAATATTTTTTAATAATCTAACCGATGGGCTAAATATATTTTTCCATGCATCATGTCTAACGAGTTAGTCGGTACAGCTTTTACATTATTAGGCTTATGCTAACAATTTTTTTATTGGCATTATGAAAACGCGCATTGCCATTAAAACCCCAAGGCACTTAACGGATAGCGGTAGGCAGCGACATGGGATGAATATCTTCGCAAACGATGGTTGCCGTCACGGACCATCGTTTGAGATCTTCTGACCAAGCTGTCGCAGAGTCCGCGAAAGCTTCGTCAGAAGCTCTTCCAAACTGTATATAGTAAACTGTGCCCTACTCGTAGCTGACGCCTGGTTATCGTGTTCGTGGGACATTAATAGCTATTTGTCAGACGTCATATCACTGCAAAGTGATTACTTCATTTCGATTGGTACGTGACGTAACAACGATACGCGATACGGATTATTTTGACGTTTGTGCATGATAGATTCCAATTCAATTGGATGGCAATTTAACATCCTAAATGGTTCCTGCATTTTCATCCAAGTTTTAAGTTTATTTTAGTAAAATATTATTCTATTTTCTATATATCTTTTAAAAGCTCCTAATCCTATTTTTATGATTCAAATCAACCGTTTTACAAATAAAAAAACTACTTATATCGAAATAGAGTTCTGTGTCAATAGTACGCACCATGACACTGACATCGTATCTTCATCTACTCTGATACTGTATCTTTTGATGAAATAATTCTTTAGACCACCCAAGGACCATAGACTTTTAGGTGAGATTCGTCTTTATGCCAGTTTCTACGACATCATTTAGACCATTACATTTTTAGACGAGTTGCTACTGTAGACTATTTACTTTTGCAACCATTCAATACTAGTTATCTCTCATAAATCTTGATACTTCTACGCTAGTTCAAAATTAAAAGACATATTACAAAACGGTTCTCTTAACTTCGTACCTACCGCAACAATATTTTAAGTCTTATCGTGTAGAACATTTTCTTTGTCTACTAAACTTTTAGAGACCACTTCTTGTCCCGAAATGTGTTCAAGTTGCTATTTCACAAAAGGAATTCTTTTATGTATCAGTTTGTTTGCTCATAATGTGGGGAATGTCTTGGAAAGTATATCTGACCGCAAGCATCTTTTCCACTTGTTTTCGTGTTGTGCTCGGAAGTTGATAAAATGTGTAAACAACTTGACTTATTGTAAATGTTTTAAATCTGTGCTTTGAAAGAATGTAGCAGCTCTTTTTATGTTTTCAAATATTCAACCTATAATCTACTAGTTTTAAAAATGTTTTAGTAAATAGCGGAAATGCCGCCAGCTTCTTAGGCACCCTACCCTGTGTGCGCAGCAATTGGGGGTCATGTCATTAATGTTATTTTAGTATTTAATATATCTTGTTTAGTTTTGCAGTTATAGTAATATTTGGTTTACATAATCATAGTTTAATAATGTTACTTATACCTATATTGAATACCTACATGAATAAAATTTAACTCATTTAAAAAATATTTAAATGGTCTCTTAGTATGTGATCCTTAGCAGACTAGCGTTAAAAGACTGTTTTGACTTTACTTGACTATGGATAAACATTTATTATTTCGATAATTATTTTAAACATATTAATAAGTTTCTTGGAAAAATAATAAAATGATTATAGCACTGTTATTTATCCGCTGACAATTCTAAGCTGAGCAGTCTTAATTAAAATTTCAGTTCTAGATCTAGAAATCCAGGATAGTCTACAAATACGCAAACCAAAACTTGATTCTCGAATGCAAATATTGGGATAGCTGCGGGATTTTCGAGCGGGATTCAGGAAAGCTATCCCGCTATTCTCCTATTGAACTATTCAAGTTTTCTATACTAGGAATAAATTTTCTATGAATCTCCTCGATAACAACAAGGAAGATATACGAGCAGTGCGTAATTTCAAAATTTTCTGTTATGCTCACGATGTAGGTACTTGCGAAATCGCATTTGCAATATCATTCTTATGAGCGTTTTGTTTAGTAATCTATCTTTCTCCTCACCACATCAGAACTCGTATCAGATGAATCTTTTATAGTCTTGTTACGCTTGAAATTAGCCTGATCGAAATATTGTGAAAGCATGTTTTTGGTCCAATGACAATGAAGAACCAGAAACAGAAATATTCCAAAAACGTCAGAAAAACTTATTGAATTTAATCCTCGTATTCTTTCCTAACGGCTTTCAAGTAGTTGATTCATTATATTAGTCGTTATTTCTATCAACGATTTAGGACGAAGACGTTCCTATATATTTATTTATTAAATCTTTATTGACCCAAAAAGGTACAAAAGATGGACTTAACGCTAATGCATTCTCTACCAGTCAGCCTTTAGGAAAAACAGAAATAAGTTTATGATTATATATTGTCGATTTAAGATTATTTTAATAAGAATCTTTTGGAGCCCATTTCATATTATGTGGGGTTTCGACAGAGTTTTTCAATCGAACTTGTTAATTTGATAACTCCAACTCGTAATTTGTTGTCTCTATCCGTGAAAGAGTTGAAGAGTTGACAGAGCAAGAGTCGCCAATCGCTAAAAATTCTGTTGATTCATTTGCAGAAATACAATCGAAAATAATAGGTTGGGGAAAAAGTCTTTTCGCATTTTTTATGAAAATTCAAAACATTTTTTAATATAGTTTATTTACATTTAACTAAAGTATGTAGGTACCATTTTGTTCGATAACTTTTTGCCATCTTATAGGTAGAGACATGATCCCATTGCTATAGAAATTTTGGGGCTTCTGATCAAAAAACTGCGTCAAGTAGTTTTGGCAGTCCTCTCGTGATGTTAACCTGACACTGCCTAAAGAATTCTTAAGAGACTGAAACAGGTGGAAATCTGAAGGTGCCAGGACTATACGGCGGATGCATTAACACCTCCCAGCCAAACTCTCTTAATTTTTGCTGAGTGGTTAAAGATGTGTGAGGTCTAGGGTTATCATGATGAAAAACCACACCCCTTCTGTTGATAAATTCCGGCCGCTTTCTCTCAACTTCTTGCTTTAATCTTATTAGTTGTTCGCAGTAGAGTTCTGAATCGATGGTCCTGCCTGGTGGTAACAGCTCATAATGAATAATGCCCTTCCAATCCCACCACACACACAGCATCACCTTGCTGCGAGTTAACCCGGGTTTCGTCACAGTCTGTGAAGCCTGACCGGCCTTTGACCATGACCTTTTTCGCACGTTCTTGTCGTACGTGATCCACATTTCATCACCAGTTATGTGTACCCATTTTTTTTCAAATGCGCCAAAACTGTTTTGTGGTCAATTCCCAGTTCTTCAACTACGTCGTAACTACTGATATGCCGATCTTGCTCCACTTTTTCAAAAATAGCATCCATTTTATCCGTAACAGGGCGACCAGAGCGACGTGCATCTTTGACATCAAAATTTCCGGATTGAAAACGCTTAAACCAAATTTGTGCTACTCTCACAGACACTGCACTAGGTCCATAAACATTGCAAATTTTTTTCGCAGCTTGCTTTGCATTTTTACCTTTTTGGTAGTAAAATTTTAAAATGTATCTAATTTCTTCTTTAGATTCACTTATCTTGACGGTAAGAAAAACAAACGAAAATCACGCATTTTCCTAATTTGAATCTTCTTTAAAATTTAAACTTTTAAATGATACCAAAACCAGCCAGGTACAAATAGTATAGCCAAAGTGGTTTTATTTCAAGTTCATACATACTATATGCGAAAAGACTTTTTTCCCCAACCGAATATATACAATGAAGACACACAACCTATTAAAAATTATCCCCAGTTTTACGACTATTGCCATCCATTTATTCAAGTTCTTCTTTATATCTACGTTTAATCCTATTTAGGTCATACTTTTATTATGAAAATAATTATGGATCTCTCTATATCCATTCCTTTGTGCTCACTCTCAATCTTGCGGGCGGTTTGTATAGAGGGTAGGCAATAGTGGAGCCGAATTACCAGGGCAAAGAAACAAAAGGCATTGTTGCCCACACAAATGTGAACCCTGTCGCAGGATAATGGTTTTTGACATGAAAGACTGCTCAGTTTTATAATAATCTGTTTTTGGAGAACATTGAGGAATAATCATTATATTTTGCTGCCGAAGGTAATGAGTTCATTCGTTACTACGTTTCCAAGCTCTTACCAAAAGCTTTATAGCAAATAAATTGTTTTTGTTCTTTTAAAGTCTCCCTAATTTAATGATATCTTTGTTTTTTAATAAATAGATTCGATTGGTACCACGTGTTTTTAATTAGGTGTGTAAATAAAACTTGGAATTTATTTTCTGACACTGTGCCAGTGTTTTTTCCACAATGAAGACGGAACGATTTTGAGAGAAGTTTCAGTCAGACAAATTCAAGTTCTTATTTGGCCGCATCGCGGATTTCCGACGTAGGACTTGGAATGAAGGCAAAGTGGGGTTTACGTTTGATCCGGCGCAAATTGGAAAAATAAGGTCTAAGCTTCACACTTTTCAGACAAAATTCAATGAAAAATCATTGAAATGTAGAAAGAAGTTCTAAGCAATGAGTTTAAAAGATAAGGCTGCAGGGATTGCAGTTTGTTGATGCTCCTTCTGCCCTAGCATATAGTTCAACAACTGTTAGAAAATCAATCAAATACAAAATTACTATTTTAATTTTTTTTAATATGTATTACAATAAATAAAGATTTTGAAATTCAAAACTGGGATCGAGACAAATATAGTTTTGAGTAGACTTTGTAAAAGAGAAGTAGATAAGCTTTTGGTAATTGTTGTAAACTCTTTGCTTGACTATTATATTTAAGTACTTTTCTTCGAATAATGTCAAGTCACCTTAAGTCATTGTCTTGTCACATCTAAAGATATTTCAACATGCTTTTACTTAGAAACTAGTTTTATTTAATTATATAGCATATAATTTACTGGCGACGAGGATGTCGACGGGAAAATTTACCTTCGATACGTTTAACCCTACAATAGAAGAATGGGACTATTATATCCAGAGGTTCGCCGTAGAGTTGGACTTACACGGTCTGCTCACGGATGCAACGGAAACACAACGTAAAAATCTATTACTGTCCAGAATTGGAGCACCGGCATTCAAGGTACTTGTTGATTATTATCGCCCAACAAAGGTTACCGAAAAATCGTACAACGAACTCGTTTCAGTACTAAATGAGTATTATGGTAAAAGAACGTATGTTCTCTCAGAAAGAGTAGTTTTTGGGACTCGTTATAGACACAAAAATGAAACAGTTTCTCAGTTTGTTTTAGAATTACGTGCATTAGCTGGTTTTTGTGATTTCGGAAACAATTTAGACGAACGACTTCGAGATCAGCTAGTTATTGGAATAAACAATACATCATGGCAACAAGAAATAATAAAGGAGTATCCCACCAACGCAGCAAAACTAGCAGACGTTATCAGCACAGAAAATAAGCTAAAACATGCTTTAGTACAGAGCCAGAAAATATCCCAAAATACACAGCAACCTGATCCTGACGCGAACGTTAACAAAGTATACAAACAACGTCAGAACAATCCAAACCATAACCGAAATTTTCAACAAAATGGGAAATTATGTATATTTTGTGGATCAAGCTATCACGTAAATAGTCAACAGTGTCCAGCAAGAGGTCAAACATGCAGAGCATGTGGTAAAGAAAACCATTTTGCAAAAGTATGTATAACTACAGGAAGAGCTAAGGTAGAAGACTTCAAAACAAGATTTCTGTCACGTAGCGGTGACAGTTTACCTAAAGACAACAGCAGCGTACATACATACCCTGTCAATTTGCGACATTCAATCACAAAAGTAATGATTCCTACAAAACTTAACGACATATTTATTGAAATGTTATACGACCCCGGCGCCGTACATTCTGTCATAGGAAAAACATTATGGCAGAAAATTGGATCACCTACTTTAAAAAAGTGCAGTCAACTAATAGCTTATACTGACATAAAAATAAAAACACTTGGTACATGTCTTATTTCAGTACATGCATTCGACACGCTTAAAATTCTAGAAGCCTATGTTACCGAACATAATGATCTACCACTTTTTGGACTCGACTGGTGCTTACGTTTCGAGATTCCAATGCCACGAGGAGCTAAACTGTGTCATATTAAAAATGAACAAAACAAGACACAAATGCCAAATATTCCAGATAACACTTCAAGCGACTTAAGTCATGAAGTAAAGAACATTTTAACAGAATTTCACGAATTATTTAATGGAAAACTAGGTACAATAAAGGGACATAAGGCAAAAATAACACATTTCTAATGATGTCCAACCCAAAACATACCGGCCACGTCCAGTACCACTAGCCTTGCAAGAACAAGTTAACGATGAACTTAAACGTTTAGTACAAGAAGATGTCATTGAACCCGTTGATACAATGGAGACTTCTATAAATTGGGCATCTCCGATTGTTGTGGCAATCAAAGCTAATGGCAACGTTCGCATTTGTGCTGATTTCAAAGTAACGATAAACCCACATGTTCAAATTGATGATTACCCTCTACCAAGATTTGAAGAGGTTACCGCTAACTTAGCTGGTGGTCAACTATTTAAAAAAATAGACTTGAAAGATATACCTATCTACAACTTCCGGTTCATTTAGAGTCACGAAAGTACCTAACGATTGCAACACACAAAGGATATTTTCGTTACAAACGATTACCATTTGGGATATCATTTGCGCCAGCTATTTTTCAAAGAACAATGCATCACATTCTGAATGGTATCAAAGGCGTTGTATGACATATTAATTACAGCAGATACACTTGAAGAACATTTACGAAGGGTTCGTCTAGTACTTAATCGATTACAAACAACTGGAGTCAAAAGTCAAATAAATAAATGTTTTTGGTTACAGCCGAGCGTTACTTTTTTAGGACATAAAATTGATAAAAACGGTTTACACCCTACAGACGAGAGAATAGAGGCGATCAAAAAGATGCCAGTACCGTCCAACGTTCCTGAACTTCGTTCCTTCTTAGGCTCCATTACTTATTATGGACGTTTTATACGCAATTTACACGGGAAATGTGCACTTCTATACCGCCATTTAAAAAAAGGACAAAAATGGTTTTGGACACAGGAAGATAATATGATTATTGAAGAGTTAAAGAACATTCTTACATCAAAGGATACATTAGCACATTACAACGAACGTCTTCCATTATACTTGAGTAGTGATGCTTCTGACAGAGGCGTAGGTGCAGTTATTTTCCACAAAGATGGAGAAAGAATGAGACCGATCGCTTTTGCATCAAGAACGTTATCGGATACTGAGCGCCGCTACTTAACTATTGACAAAGAGGCCCTCGGTATCGTATTTGCCGTTACAAAATTCCATCAATATCTATATGGACGAAAATTTACTTTACTCAGTGATCACAAGCCACTGGAGAGAATTTTTAGCCCAAATAGAGAGGCCTCTAAAGTGGCCAGTAACAGATTATTACGCTGGGCTATGCTATTAAACAGTTATGATTATTCAATAACATACCACACATGCAAAGAAAACACACCGGCCGATGCACTATCACGACTGCCATTGCCAGGATCCGACACAACATTAATAGAACGAACCGGTTACCCCGAATTTGCACATTTTACGCTCAAACAACGAACAATACGAGATGAAACGTTAAGTAAAGTTAAGAACTACATTACTTCTCACTGGCCAGCGAAAAGCACCTTTAAGGGCGAATTACTTACATATTTTGAAAAAAGAGATGAATTATCATTTGAAGGTGGTATTGTGTTGTGGAATGAAAGAATACGCATACCGACAATACTTCGAGAGGAGATATTAGAAATGCTACATGATGGTCATAGTGGGATAAATGCGCACTGGACAATTCATGTCTACTGGCCCAAGATAGATAACGACATAATTGAATTTACAAAACTTTGTACTTATTGTCAAAAGTCACGACAAAACAATACTCAAGCACCAGTATATTCGTGGGGAGTACCCCCAGAACCATGGTATCGCCTGCACATCGATTTCGCTGGATCATTCCTTGGGTACACATGGTTAATAGTCATTGGTGCTTACACTAAATGGCTAGAAGTACTTCCAATGAAAACAACTACAACAAGGGCAACAATTCTTAAACTAAAGGGAATTTTTGCAACATACGGAGTACCTAGATATATTGTATCTGACAATGGGCCTCAGTTTATAGCGGAAGAATTCAACACCTTTTGCAAAGAAATCGGCTTGGTTCACATTAAAACTACACCTTACCACCCACGGACGAATGGATTAGCAGAACGAGCCGTGCGAACTTTTAAAGAGCACATGTCAGCATCAAATAGAAACATCGATATTTTTGAACGCCTTTACAAATTTTTACATGCTTACCGGAACACTCAACGTAAGTCTATTAATCGATCTCCTTACGAAATGCTTTTTGGACGTTGTATGCGCACAACATTTGATCTTTGGAAATCAGATGCAAAAGACAATCTAGAGAGAGCACGTTTAAATCAAGAACTTAAGCCATACACGAAACAAAGACTTGCTAATGAGTACGAGCCGAACGCTGCAGTCTGGGTTAATCGACCCCTTAGCAAGGAATCTGATCCTGGTGTGGTCGAGAAAAAACGGGATGGTACTCCTACATAATAAAGATCATGATGGAACTATAAAACGTAAGCATGCGGACCAACTAAGACCCAGATTGGTAGAGAGAAAGGCAGAACCAAAGAGCCACATAGCTTTTCAGCAGAAAAATAACCGTAGTTCTAGTTATTATTATAGGCCAGTTGTTTTACCGGAGGAGAAAGGAGACGACCCAGGTGTTCCACTTCAGCAGCCTGAGCCGCAGCCCGGGCCATCTTGGCAGGAGCAGTCGATGCCGCCTGCCGAGCCACGCCGCTCTGAGCGAGTGCGCAAACCTCCAAACAGATTCGGCTTCCCAGGGGGGGAGTAATGTTGTAAACTCTTTGCTTGACTATTATATTTAAGTACTTTTCTTCGAATAATGTCAAGTCACCTTAAGTCATTGTCTTGTCACATCTAAAGATATTTCAACATGCTTTTAATTAGAAACTAGTTTTATTTAATTATATAGCAGTAATGATTTAGATGATGTTCGAAAAACTTTTAAATCCATTATGGCAGTACTAACCTTCTTATTTATGAAAAATATCAGACGTGTCTTTATCTCTCTTTTCAATATAACACAGTAAAAAGGAGACAAAACATATTTTAAGTAAAATACGTTAAGCAAACTTTTAATATTTTTTATGAATAAAAGGGTAAATTAGTAAGTTCCATATTTTTTCCACAATATGGCAAGGTGGACATACCAAGTCGTCGATCTTTAAATTAAGATCGTTGTTCAAGTTTACAATATCGCCGGGATAATATAAGTTTGGCCGTAAAATGTAACAGCTGCATGTGATGTAATGATGGGACCCACTCGAACCGATGTTGGAATGGGATATTGAAAGCACCCTGGATAAGGAAAACACTGAAAGATGTTGCCGAACAATGGAGAAATGCTTGCTCTGACGAGTGAATAACATTGGGTATATTATAAAGGCATTTTGAAAGGAGTCCACTTTACCCTAGTATTGTGACTTTGCAATTAATATTTGCGATCTTACTAACAACCAATTATGTCTACAAATGGCTTGGTAAGCTTTACAGTTATATCTAGTGCATGCTAAGCTTTGGTGATTACTGATCAATTTGTGCTAAGTTCTAGTTGTAATTCCGTGGTTTAGCGGCAAGATTTAAGTCCTATTTGAGATATTATACTGTATAAAAAAGGCGGCATCGCGTACATTCAATCTAACTAGTTCAAGATTAAGAATTATAAATACTAGAGGAAGTAAATTAAATTATACACTCAGCATCCAAAAATATCACATATAAGAATATTGCTCGTGATCTAAAATGTAACCCAGCTTGCTAGGAACTGTGAAGTTATTTTAATAAAACTTGTTGCCATGAAATATTTAATACCAAGGAGAAATATTTCCCTGATATTAATTAAAGCCGCCGGCAATTTTCCGTTATTATATAAGTAACAGAATATATAGAAAAGGTCCGTTCCTCTTGTTGTTTATTAGCTCTGTGATTGGTACTAACTTTGGTAATTATTCTAATTCTGTATGGTTTTTGGTTTATAATTTTTCAATAATAAAAACTGACCTCACCCTCAAACTATACAACTGATTATGATCAAATTTCAATGGAACCACTTGACAAGTATACCCTTTCAAACAAAAAAAGAACTTTTCTTATCGGTCAAGGCTTTTTCCACAAATCGGTGAACATACATAAAAAAATCGTTTTGAATAGGGGTGACGCCAGGGTTAGAAAAGTATTATTGTGATTAGTCATTCTTTTAGATCATTCAAAAATAATGGACCTATATTTTTAGTTTGGCTATAAAGTAAAAATTTACAAAGATACGGAGCATCAAAGTCCCGGAGTATGGGGGCTTGAGACGTCACGTCTATGTTATAAAAATCGTATGTAACCGAGACGCTGTATCTTTATAATTTTTTGTTTCTCAGAGAAAATGAAAAATACGTGTACAATATTTTTTAATAATGTAACCGATGGGCTAAACAAACATATTTTTCTATTCGTAATGCCTATTGATAACTTTCTTTTGAAAGTCATCTGAAATCCAGTTGACTGAAAACTTTCTTGGAACAAGTTCATTCCCTGTCGTCAGTTCAATGTGTGTTGTCTTCGTATACTTACGAAGATTGTGTTCTTAGTGTTTCTATTTTCTTATCGTATACGATGGAAGAATCAATTTTCGGAATCCACTTTTATATATATATATATATATATATATATATATATATATATATATATATATATTTTATGTTATAGGGCGGCAAACGAACAAGCGGGTCACCTGATGGTAAGTGATCACCGCTGCCCATGAACATCTGCAATACCAAGGGTGTAACAGAAGCGTTACCGTTCTATTACTTTTCTTCAAATACTTAGAAAGATAGTGCCTCCTTTGTATTTAAGAATTAACGATTTCGAGTTTGTAGGTATAGCTTGTTAATCATAGCAAAATCTTATGTTACATTTTATTTGAAAAAAAAAAAAAAAAATTAATTATATAATAGCAGATTTTTTTCGTTTTTTTCCATGTTTGTACATATGCGTTTAGTTTCACTTCACGGATATTTTATAAAGCATAGTCATTGATATTTAACGTAATGTGATGGGAAATTAAATAATAAAATTATTTAAATGTTAGATTTTTTGAAGTAAAGGATTAAGTGTAATTTTCGGACACGTAACAAGATTAAGTAGATGAAGAAGCAGGGTCATGATAAGAAGATTTTAATGCAATGACGGCGGTGTCATGCCTGTGACGATAATGGATGGTCTCTGGCACGCCTGGTTTCTCGAGATGGGCGCACCAACGCGTAAAGTTTTGCCTACCGCCTGCCCTTCACAAAAACTGATCCTCGTAATGGAACGCTTTTGCAGACCATGTTTTATATTCATAACCATTTGTTCGACTTTTTAAGTTTAAGTATATGTAGGTTCGTTGGGAAGCTATTGTGGTATTGTTTCATATGAAATAAATCCTCAAATCCTCAATCGAAGTAGAGGAACGAAATCTGTGTAAATCGATGACAGGATATTATTTAATGGTATTCGTATATATTTTAAAAAATTATGATAAAGAATAGGCACTCTGAGTGATTCTTTTATTTAGTAGAAAAGATTTGCACCTTTGTGGTAAATAAAGATTTATTAAATTAATAAATATACATTATATTTATTGATGACTAAACTAAAAAAAAAAACTAAAAATACACTTAGTACAACTAAAAGAAATGGAGAAGTGTGTTAGACAACTGTCAAAAATACTATTGTATTTGTAAGAAGCTTTACTTTTATATTATATTAGGTTGGGGATAAAGTCTTTTCGCATATAGTATGTATGAACTTGTAATAAAACCACTTTGGTTATACTATTTGTACCTGGCTGGTTTTGGTATCATTTAAAAGTTTAAATTTTAAAGAAGATAATTCCAAATTCAAATTAGGAAAATGCGTGATTTTCATTTGTTTTTCTTACCGTCAAGATGAGTGAATCTAATGAAGAAATTAGATACATTTTAAAATTTTACTACCAAAAAGGTAAAAATGCAACGCAGCCGCGAAAAAAATTTGCGATGTTTATGGACCTAGTGCAGTGTCTGTGAGAGTAGCACAAATTTGGTTTATAGCGTTTTCAATCCGGAAACTTTGATGTCAAAGATGCACGTCGCTCTGGTCGCCCTGTTACGGATAAAATGGATGCTATTTTTGAAAAAGTGGAACAAGATCGGCATATCAGTAGTTACGACGTAGCTGAAGAACTGGGAATTAACCACAAAACAGTATTGGCGCATTTGAAAAAAAATGGGTACACAAAAAGCTCGATATTTGGGTACCTCACGAGCTCTCTGAAAGAAACCTAATGAACCGTGTACTCATTTGTGATTCTTTATTACGACGTAATTAGACCGAACCATTTTTGAAGAGTGGTGATGAAAAGTGGATCGCGTACGACAAGAACGTGCGAAAAAAGTCATGGTCAAAGGCCGGTCAGGCTTCACCGACTGTGGCGAAACCCGGGTTAACTCGCAACAAGGTGATGCTGTGTGTGTCACCACACACAGCATCACCTTGGATTGGAAGGGCATTATTCATTATGAGCTGTTACCACCAGGCAGGACCATCGATTCAGAACTCTACTGCGAACAACTGATAAGATTAAAGCAAGAAGTTGAGAGAAAGCGGCCGGAATTAATCAACAAAAGGGGTGTGGTTTTTCATCATGATAACGCTAGACCTCACACATCTTTAACCACTCAGCAAAAATTAAGAGAGTTTGGCTGGGAGGTGTTAATGCATCCGCCGTATAGTCCTGACCTTCAGATTTCCACCTGTTTCGGTCTCTTCAGAATTCTTTAGGCAGTGTCAGGTTAACATCACGAGAGGACTGCCAAAACTACTTGACGCAGTTTTTTGATCAGAAGCCCCAAAATTTCTATAGCAATGGGATCATGTCTCTACCTATGAGATGTCAAAAAGTTATCGAACAGAATGGTACCTACATACTTTAGTTAAATGTAAATAAACTATATTAAAAATGTTTTGAATTTTCATATAAAATGCGAAAAGACTTTTTCCCCAACCTATTACGTTATACTTGAAATTTCTACAGTTCAAAAAATCTCGGACTCTCGTATTTCTATAGTACGTGCAGATTTAGGCAGGTACTCAACTGCACATAATCTACATGTAAATGAGGATTGTGTCTGTGCCTAATTAAATTCCAGATACATCATTGATGCCTTGAGATCTACAAGTTAATTCATATCTCACTTCATATTAAATTAAGGGCTTTTATCGTCAATCTTATTAAAACTGAAAAAAGAAGTATTCTAGGGTAGTTTTGGTGTATAAATAGTTATAGATTTTATTTTAGAAGTGAGTTTTATCGCGAACTTGATGGTATTGTTTTCATATAGAAGAGATTTTAGTTTTATTATTACTTTATTTTGAAAATACGCCACTTTTAATGTCACTTGAGATTAGTCTGGTCTAACTAGTTAAGCTTAGCATTTAGCTCACATAAATCATAAATCTATTTACACAATACTAACGCAAATATGACGAATTTCGTAGGCTATAGGTATTGTGCTAATTGATTTTGGATATTATTTCAAATAGGACAATGTCGATAATAGTTTGAATTTGAAAAATGCTCTGCACTGCGCTTCGCCATATGTGCGCCAGCCCTTAGCAACTCATAATTTGAACCTCACACCAACTGTGGAATGTTTTATTGGTCTTTAGGGCAGACTCGGCCAAAGTATCACCCGTCCGCTCTATACAGAAAAGTTATTTATGCAAATTTTTCTACAATAAAGGGTATTAAAACACGAATGTGGGTCACACGAGGCGAAACTAATGAACAGTTGCATACAAGACTATATCTACACCCATGATATGAATCCTCTATAAAAGAATCTGTGTAGTACAGTGTTATAAGAACTTTATGTAAATTTATGGTAAGTTAGATTACTGTGTATCTAACACAAACAATGCATAGAAGTATTTAAATTTTGGACCGTACAATTATTGAAATGCAAATTATACTATTAAGTATCATACAAAAATGACGGGATACGATATGAATTCAAAAAACCTATAAGTTATATTTTTTTAAATTATGGAGCTGTGGTAATAAAACGGGCTTGCATGACAATGTTCTTTTTTAGGGTTCCGTAACCAAAGGGTAGTAAAAACGGGACGGACGCTGTCCGTCCATCTGAGACTCTGTCTGTCTGTCACCAGACTATCTCATGAACCGTGATAGCTAGACAATTGAAATTTTCACAGATGATGTATTTCTGTTGCCGCTATAATAAAACATACATATATAACTGTTTCATGAGTAAGGATTTAAGGAAGGGATCGAGTTTAAGTTGCATAATGAAATTGAGTTCAATATTCTATAACACTCGTTTGGATAATATTATGAATACTAGACACTGGTGGTTTTATCATAATATTGTTATGGAATATATGGCAATACGCTGTTTCAGAAACTTTATAGAGAATTAGTATTGGTTTTAACACGCCTGCTCTGGTTGCTTTTTTGTTTATTTCGTTGAGCATATTCTTCTTTACTATGAGTACTTATATCTGTATTCGTTTTAGCAGATATTTAAGTTCACACAATTTTTGTTTGTAGGATTTTTTTGGGATTTGTAGCACATTTTGCTATTTTTTATTAATTTTTTACAAAATTCATGTACACAAAATACAAACACAGAAACAAACAAAGTAAGACCATTGAGTACATAAGTATTGCTTATTTCATAAGAAATCTCTTAATGTAGACCCAGGAGAGGAAAAAAGAAAAACATTTTTTTTTAAGATTGTTAATTCTTTTTTGTATTTAGCACATATTATTAGGTTTTCAGGGTAGGCTTGCAAAAATTTTACTTATTCATACGATATACATACGCACAGAACAACCTTTTATAGAAAATGGGTTTTATTACTTAGAATTTCAAGAATAACTTGTCGCTGTATCCTTTATATACTAAATACATAGCGACTTGCCAAAAAATACAGTATATGTAATTTTACCGAGATTCTGACACATGTTTTTACATACTAGTGCCAGGTTCAAAAGTTAGTTATGAGAATAGCATGAAAAACGCTCTGCACGTTCCCGTGCCGCGCCATTCGCGGTTCCATACTAATTTCCCGCGCTTCCTCTCTTCCGCTTTAGTGAGCATACAAGCTTTTGATATTTTTTCTTCAAATATGTTTTTCTGTAACATTTTCAATTTCAAGATTCAAGATTGAAGATTCAAATGTTTATTCAGTAATTAGACCTTTACAGGTACTTTTACACGTCGATAAGTATAATTTATGTTACGTGTAAAGTATATTAAAATATAATTTATTTTTAAAGAAAAGCTACCGATACCAGCGATTCGTAACGACCACTGAACATCAATACAGATAGTTGACGCTTAAGAACTAAATATAAGTAGATAAAGGTCGATTAAGCTAGCCATAAATTAAATTGAAACTTGTATTATTGGCTATGGAATACAAACTCAACGATACTTTACATATTAAGATATAAACACGCAAGACCTCGAAAATTTTTATAAAGGGCTTTTTTAATTTGACACCTCAGAAGTTGGACAAGTACCGAATGTGCCTTCCTAATATTAATGAGGTATATTTTAGACACTGAGCAGTTCATATATTTTAGATATGAGAGAAGAGGATTTAACTTCAGATTTGTCGGCTCCGGCCCGCCGGCCCTGTTTGCAGATTCACTGAGCAAATTCGTAAAATCGCATTTGAACACGTCATACATTTATTTGTATACTTTTATCATGGACCCGACCCGAACTCTGACATTTTTACGGGCTGCGAACAGTGTTCGTGCATACGTAAAGCGTTTAATGAATAATGTGATTATTTTTTTTCATTTTTCGCTTTTGTGAGTTTTTGGTTTCGGTCGTATACGAGTAATAGGCTTAGCGAATCAGCCGGAGATTTGCGTGTAAATGCACCTTTTTTGTTTTTCAGTGCGGATTGCCCTTCGTATACATAATGGCCTTGTAATTCCTTATGCCCTCATCGGAGCGGATGAAGGTATTTGTCTTTTGCAAGTTAATTTATTGCTCATTGTCTAGTTAAAACGACGCCTTTCTGTTACTTTTTATATAGATATGATCTTTTTCTCAATGAAATAAATAATTGTTGTTCAAGGGAATCGGGAAAATTGAGATTCGCGGTTTGATCCTGTCGTTTCCTCCGCGTTGCCTAACGACTTGAGGTTGGATTGTAAAACCAGGATAAGCGGGCTGTCGGTTACTGCAGACACTTTGATTAAGACGCGGTTTGATTTATCATCTTCATTGCGACAAAATGCTGGAAACAAGCGTTCAATCAATGCTAGGTTCATATTGTTTTATATAAGTACTGTACAGATGAACTGATAATAGTGGTAGTATAAGTAATTTTATAATTTAAAAAGTTAAGTAATATCACGTAAAGATATTACTCGCATAACTATATGTAGAAGCAAACAGCAAAAGAGAAGCTAACTTACAATCTACCTTACAATACTCTGTAACTACAATGTAGTTCGGGAACTTGTGCATATGCGGCATCGGGGCTTGTTCTCCAATCTAATTAGCCGCCGACTACGATCGAAACTTACAGCTTATGAGAACGACTAACACGCTGACGAGATTAACAACTTTCCCGACCGACACAAATCTTTTGCGGATCTGATGCGTCAAGTCGTGCGCGCTGAAGGAACGGTCTGTTCGCCCCACTTTGATCCTTCTGTGTTGTAGTTTTAATCATTTTGTCAGCTAACTAAATCGCTAGTGTATAAAAGATTTGAAACATGAAGTTTTTTGAAGAGGTGAAGACTTTTGAACATTATGTTCAAAAGTCTGTGAATACCAGAGAAAAGAAATCAATAAAAAGTAGACGAACTGATAAATTGTTTAATTTTAGGCAGTGATCATTTTGAGATGAAATTTATTTGTCGTTGGAAACATGTCACATGTGTCTTTCAAACAATTTGTTTTTTTTTTTTTTTTTTTAATTAGGCATAAAATTCTGCAATGTCCTGGTTTCTGGAAAGCGCTGGAGTCTCAGTCAGGTCGAACAACCTCAACCCAAAATTCCCCTTTTGTATTCATGATTTTATTCTAAATGCCAAGGTTTTGCCAGCCATTTTCGTAAATTGCTTATTTAATACGGCGCGCGACTTATGGAATAATCACGGCGCATCGTAAAGATGAAATCTTTTTGTTGTTTATACAAAAGGCTGGAATTGCTTCACAATTGTGGTGGATAGGTATCTTATCTCGGAGCGTTTAAATAAAAAATCTCGCCTAGACGCTGAAATTAAATTGCTGTGTGTTGCGTTTTTTAACGTAACTTTTTAATCGCCGGCCGTTATCTATGGCCAATAAAAATGTTTATGCCTGTCCGTTTAACTGCCGGCGTTGAGTGGCTAATTTAATTAAACTTCCATTCTTTGTTAGCGTTACGCTACAACTTTTTTTACTGCTCCTATCTGTTTGCTTACCATAATCGGCTATTTTCCGTCAGCGGTAACAAGAGTAGGATAATTGTGCTTTGGTGCGGCGAATGCTGGCTTTGGGCCAAACTTTCTTTGACCTTCCAGGAATTTAAAAATCTGCTTAAATGGATTTGATGATTTGACTCGTAAGTATTTAAAATATTGCGAAACATTTGTTAATAAATTATTTTGGGCAGGTATTAGCAGCCATCCAAATAGTTAATTAATTACTTTGGCTTTTATTCACGACTAAACCTCTAATTTGTCTATTGATTTGAATTTCATGTTCATCGTAAATTCTTGCGTTGAGTGTCATAATCCAAATAACGTAAGCAAATAGATCAGAATTGTAACTTAAACCTATTTTGTACGTTTTTGGCAAATCTAGCAAATGGAACAACAGATTTTAGAACAATTTAAACAAGTATCCAACCTGTATTTAGCTGAGTAAGAGAATCTAGACTTGGTTGGCTAAACGTTTATATATTTTGCTTATCAAATAGCACTTGCGGGGAACGATTTTGTACTCAAAGGTATTCAAAGATCTTGTGCTAGAATCTCCTTCATTATTAATTACTAGCATTTACTTAGCAGTTAAAAATGAAGCTTAAACTAGAACCAGATGAGTACTAGACATCAAATGAATTGCTAGGAAAAACTGGTTAAAAATAGTTAGGGGTACGAAAATGATCGGCGTGTAACGCAAGTACAATTGACAAAACTAAATGATAGACTCGTACAAAGAATACTTTGCAATGCTCAATATTCCATTTTATTTCTTGAAATATACTCAAACAAGAAACAATATAAAACAAAATATCAAAGTAAATAGACGCTTACGAACACGTGCTTCAGTTTCTACCTAAAAAAAAACCACTGGTGTACAAGCAAGTTGACAACTAGCTGATTTACTGTTGCTGAACTTATTCGTTGTAAGTAAACATGCACAGGAATATTTTCTATAAGTACGTCGACGGACGAAGAGAGAAGGTGCACGTCGGCACAAAGTTTGAGGCGCCTGTGAAATATTACACGAAAACATTGCTCTATTCTGTTAGTCATAAATATGACTATTATAATTAGTATACTTTGATACTACTTTTATATGTACTCTGATACCGTACATCAGTTTCAAATACTGTAGTAAATAACTGCAGAGGGCGGGAAGTTAAGCATTGCCGTACTAGTAGTTTTGTTATTACGATTCCGGCAATCTCATTCCCGCCGAGGCATGTCTTTGCTGGAAATCTGATACGTCAATGTAACTGTTTTTCCATTCTGAAAACACAGCTTGTCTTTTTGTTTTGAGCAGCGGCCAGGAATGAATTTTCATACCACTTTCTTGGCTTAGGCCGGTAATGTAATGAATGAGCCAAGAATTGCAAACTTCCTTTCTTCTTTTTACTACTATAATGCCTACATTTCCGAGCATGTATGAAAAAATATATTTGGTTGGTACTTAACTTATTTTGATTAATGTTATGCATTGTATTATTTCCATTTCTTGAAAAGCTACGAAAAGGACGGTTGAAAACCACGTCGATTAAGGATTCTCAGTATCACAAAAAGCTATCGATGTAATTTAAATAAAATCAACATTCGAATCGAAGAAAAAAAAATCCTGTTTGAAAAATGCGTATTTCCACCCCGACGCGCTTCATTATAACAAAAGTCATTGTATTTTTCCTGTGTCAGTTAAGGGTCTGATATACATTAAAGCGATAATGCCGTACTACATAAATAATATTTGACATGGATCCCTTCGCATCACTTGATACAAATAAGCTTGTGGCTCTTTACCTTTTCACCTTCAAAAGTCCTCTTTAGGGCAGGCCGATCCTGATCTTTTTAGCTGACTATACAAAGAGGAAGATAATGTACTGTATACGTTATATCTGTTATTTATCGAATTTCATTTTGGTGGGCTACCAGGCTACTGAAATTACACGTAAAACAGCTTGAAGTGAGAACGTGAAGGTTTTCTACGCGCATTAGCGAAAAACGGCCACTTTTGGCTAATGTGCGTAGAAAAGCGTCACGTTTGCTTCTTAACCTGTGAACATTAGTTCATAAAATAGTTTGAAGGGTTATCTAGGGTCTGATCAAGACAAACTTTTAAATGTTTAATATCTGCGTTTTCTTTTAAATGATTTATTTCAAATGGGGGTAGCACTGACCCCAGAAAAATTCAGGTAGCCCCTTAAAGTTAAGTATTATAAATCTATATATATAAAAGAAGAAACTGAATGATTGACTGACTGACTGACTGACATATCAACGCACAGCCCAAACCGCTGGATCTGAAGACTCCAAATTTGGCACATAGGTTCCTTATGAGGTCTAGGGGTGCACTAAGAAAAGATTTTTCAAAATTCACCCCATAAGGGGGTGAAACGGGGGTCCGAAGTTGGGATGGACAAAAAGGATTAGTTTGACCATTTTATTCGAAAGTTTGCAAAAGTATTCCCGGCTCTAAATAAGCAATACACATTTCAGGATTTACCCCTGTGGGAAACAGGCGTGATAATATGTATGTAAAAAATTAAGATGTTTGAATACTATTCAACATAACAATGTTTATAATAGTGTAGGGATGTAAAGGCCTAGCGAACCCGACGAAATTTGGACCTCCACTTGCTACGATCCTGACAGACCTCTTTCGTTTCATCTATACTCATCACTCTCTACGCTAGGATTTAACATACTATAGTTTGGTCTCTAATAACAAGTTATTTTTAAATACTGCTATATAATTTTGTTTTCTTTAAGGCTCTGTTGCGACCTTTTATTCGGCACACGAGTCATATTTCAGAATCCGTGGACCAGCTCCGTGCAATATCCTTTATGTAAATAAATACCTAATAAAATATCAAATTGTGTATTCACTCGCACTAAAACTTTTACCTGTCATAAAGTTGGTTCGTTTATTGACAACTTCATTATTTTTCAATAGCAGGGAAAAGGTCTTATAAAAGAGAGTGGTGACAATGTTACTATTAACGCGAATTTTGTATAGCTCCACTGCCCCACTACAATGGAGACATCAGCACTTAAAAGTCCTCGTGACCCCACTGACCCACCGCAATGGAGACATCAGTACTTGAAAGTGCTCGTGACCCCACTAAATAAATAAATAAATAAATATATGGGGACAAATAACACTGATTGAGCTAGCCCCAAAGTAAGTTTGAGACTTGTGTTATGGGATACTAACTCAACGATACTATATTTTATAACAAATACATATAAAGATAAACATCCAAGACCCAGGACAATTTGAAAAAGGCCATTTTCCAACTTGCCCTGACCGGGGATCGAACCCGGGACCTCTGGGTGCCGGACTGGCATGGTGACCATTACTCCACGGAGGTCGTCAAACCACTGGCCCACTACAATGGAGACATCAGCACTTAAAAGTCCTCGTGACCCCACTGGCATAAGCAGGGGGCCACCAGTCCGTAGCGAAAGTTTGTATGGAGAAAAAAGATTAGTTTGACCATTTTATTCGAAACTTCGCAAAAGTACTCCCGGCGGTAAATAAGTGAATACGTATTTTAGGATTTTTCAAAATTCATCCCCTAAGGTTGGTGAAACGGTCCAAAGTTTGTATAGACAAACAAGCATAGTTTGTCCATTTTGAAGCGTTCCGTCGCTCTCTTTCGGTCTAGCAAATGACAGGAACGGGAACGGGAACGGGGAAGGGAACAGGGAACAGGGAACTGGGAGAGGGAGAGGGAGAGCCCTAAAAGAACCATTTTCGACATAGACATGGCTGACATACATAGATAGAGACTGATCGATCAACGCGCAGCTGAAACCGCAGGGTCTAGAGACTCCAAATTTGGCACATAGGTTTTTATAAGGTCTAAGAGTACACTAAGAAAGGATTTTTCAAAACTCACTCCCAAAGGGGGTCAAATGGGGGACCAAAGTTTGTATGGAGTGACAAGATTAGTTAGACTATTTTATTCGAAACTTCACAGGAGTACTTTTGACCGTAAATGAGTAAGTATGTATTTCAGGATTTTTCTAAATTCAACCTCTAAGGGGGTGAAATAGGGGTCCGAAGTTTGTATGGAGAAACAAGATTACGTCAAATAAAGTTCCGTCGCTCTCTCTCGGTCTAGCAAATGACGGGAACGGGAAGGAAACGAGAGAGGGAGCGGGAAAAGGAGGTTCGCCGGGTCTGCTAGGCCTCTAAGCCCTACATAATAAAAAATTGTTATATTTTATAAGTATTCAAACATTTTAACATAATAATTCATATGTTATCACAACATTAATAACGTAAACATCCTATTAGAACCATTTTCGACTTCTACGCGGACGAAGTCGCAGGTTAAAGCTAGTATATAATATTTTTTTGACCGCCGCTAAAAGAACTAGGTAATTTTTAGGACGTACTTGTATAAATCTAGATTTTCTTGTGGCTCGTCCCTGAGATTATTACGATATCCACAGGAAGAGATGGAGCGGTCCCATTTTAACCCGGAACCACACGGGAGAGTTACGGAAATCCGATATAATGCACAAATCCTGGAAATCCAGCTTCATTTAATATTCCTCTCACGTGTTTCCTTTAGCAAACAACATTATCTTCAATATACCCAGCTTCTAAACAAAATAAACTGTCACACCATGGCATTAGAAATGAAAGCCTTATTGTTAATTTTTATACTTTAACTAGTACGAGTACTATTTCTTAGAAAATATTGTTCATGTTAGCTTCTGTGAATACGACTCTCGCCTTAACATACCAGGAAATGACCTAGGTCATTTTAACAGCTATGATTTTCTTACATTAAAAAAAATCTGGTTTCGCAGTTTCCTTGGACCTTAAAATATTTCGGTATTCGAATATCACGTAAAATGTAAAAGCATAGAGCTGTAACGTAAAGGAAATGGAAAACGGTTTGCCTATTGATGGTTACCTGCACCATTCGCATCGTGCAAACACTTTTTACATCATTTTTCACAGTCTTATGTGTATGTTGTAGACGAAACTAGGTTTGAAATATTTTTATAGGTATATGTACAACAAAAATACAAAAGTTAACCTAATATCACGACGAGTGACGCCTGGATATCGTCTATAGGACCAAGAAATTTTCATAACGATGAGACAAATAAGTGTAAGTGAATCTGCCAATAACTATAATAACTGTGCATGTGAACACCACCTTTTATTGTTGAAAATGACTGTTGATACATAGGGCGCACTATAAGTTTCCGGAACTGGCCACTTACATAAACAATATTTAATTTATTGCAACATTTGAAAATAGAACTCTTTGGCTGTAGAATGCAGTTTGTTTCATCTGACTGTCTTTTGTTTTTACCTTGTGGCGCCATTTAAAAAATTGTGTGTCTGCATCAACTTGGATTTAACTCGGGAAAATTTTCGTAGTATGATTTTCTACGATTTTAAGTGTAATTTGACAGCTCAACAGAGCATCGCTCGGCTTGAAACAGCTTTTGGCAATGAAGCACCATGCAAGACAACTGTTTATAGCTGGTTTGCAGAATTCAAGCGTGGTCGTATCAATCTCAGTGACGAATCTCGCGATGGTCGGCCGTCCACCGCTGTGATCAACAAAAACATCGATGCTGTGCGCCGTATGATTAAAACAGACAGGCATGTGACCTACCATGAAATTCGCGCATCCTTAGAAATAGGCATGAGTCAAATACAATTAATCCTACACAAACATTTGGGTGTGAGAAAGCTGTGCTCGCGGTAGATCCCACACAACTTGACCGAGGCTCAAAAAATGGACCGCGTCACTTGGTGCAGTGCCATGCTTACCAGATTCAACGAAGGTGCGTCAAATTTGGTGTGGGACATAGTAACAGGTGACGAAACATGGATTTATTGCTACGATCCCAAAACAAAGCAGCAATCGAGCGTATGGGTCTTTCAAGATGAGCCGAAACCAACCAAAGTGGCGCGCGTGAAAAGTGCATCTAAGCGGATGATTGCTTCTTTTTTTAATAAAACTGGGCATGTGGCTACTGTTGCTTTAGAGAATCGTCGTACAGTGAATGGTGACTGGTACACGACCATTTGTTTGCCGGAAGTTATTGACGAACTCCGTAAAAATAACCGTAAACGCCGTATCATCTTGCACCACGACAATGCTAGTTCTCACACGGCCAGACAGACAAACGACTTTTTGAAGGCGAAAAATGTAGAACTCATGAGTCATCCTGCATACAGTCCCGACCTGGCACCTTGTGACTTTTTTCTGTTCCCAAAAAATAAGAACCAATTACGCGGTCAACGATTTTCATCACCAGAAGAGGCT
This sequence comes from Acrobasis suavella, assembly GCA_943193695.1. NCBI lineage: Eukaryota > Metazoa > Arthropoda > Insecta > Lepidoptera > Pyralidae > Acrobasis > Acrobasis suavella. The sequence continues at coordinate 16,476,588 of OW971929.1, forward strand.
GTCGAGGAGTATGAAAAACACGTTTCAGAGGTCACCACAGAGGAGTGGCACAAAAGTTTTCAAAACTGGTTTCATCGAATGAAAAAGTGCATAGACGCCAAGGGAGATTATTTTGAAAAACAATAAATTAATTTTGTACCTTTAATAGTATTTTTTCATATTCATTCCGGAAACTTATAGTGCGCCCCACGTATTGGTGAAAATGACTGCCCGAATTTCGTGTTCTTTATAAACAAGGCTTGCAAACCTTCACAATTTTGATTCCTGTTTCCTATAAGCCCATCACGGTGAACATGACCTTCGGTCTTATTATGAACCTAGATTCTGGCATACTTGTGAGGAGCAAACGTATACATATATTGTATAAACGATGAGCTAATGTGGCCTTTATAACTCTGCCGTCAACCTGTATTAAGTTGTAACTCGCTTTCTCCAGAAATAAATGATTCGAATTTGTTGAACTCGGTCGTAGAGATGTACGGCGTTGTCGTCTCGCTTCGCCAATGTTTATTGTCTGTTAGTACGAGTACAACATGTATTGTGGAGCATGAGATTGTATCCATCGGCCTATTGATCCAGTTCAGAATTGATTTGTTTCACAATAACTTTGTATACAACTGCCATTATGCTTGATTTATTTTAATATCACTTGGAATGGCCATGTTTGCGGAATCAATCGAACGGATCTTTTTACAAACTTACATTTAACTTGTAACATTTAAGTACAAAGCTCTTTTCGGTGTCACTATATGGAACTCTTTCCTTTGCGTTATTGTGCGTCCCTGCGCACAATAACGCACAATCAATGCGCATTGACTATTTTTTGAAGAAAAAATGACGTTGGTTGCCATTGCCTTCTCCATTTCACACAGTTAGTTACTTAAATAGACACGAGCGTGCAGGTTTTCTCACATTGTTTTCCTTCACAAGAAGCAAGTGGTGGTTTAAATAAATCATTTTTATTTACTTGTAGATATAAAATCTAATAATAAAGGAAAAACATCATTAGCCCATCGGTTAGATTATTAAAAAATATTGTATACCAATTTTTCTTTTCTCTGAGAAATAAAAAAATGACAAAAATACAGCGCATTGAAATTTCGCATGACGTCACGATTTTTACTCCGGAACTTTGATGCTTCATATCTTTGTCAATTTTTACTTTTTTGGCAAACTGAAAAATATGGGTCCATTATTTTTGGGTAATCTAAAAGACGGACTAATAACAATTATACTTTTCTAACCATGTCTTCACCCCAAGTATTGATTTTCATAAATAAGGTATTCGTTACTTATGAAATAGGTAAGTAAGAATGCGTATTCGCAAAAATGACAGCTTTTTAGATAACAGGTAAAAATGGTGGGGTTAATTAGCAACAGTAAATAACGCTGTAATCCAGTGTAAAATCTTATTTACAGGCGCCTTTATCAAGAAAGTAATGTAGCGAGTTTGCCTGCCTTTTTGCCATCCCTTCGGGATTGTAAATTCCTGAGTTTGTCCCAAACTCACTCGTGCTAAATTGCTTCTGTGATATTCAAGCAATACTATGCTGCGTTTACAGATTTAGTCACAATTCTAATTGATTCCAATAAATGAAGTCCCATATTCCTATCTCATGTAAGGTAAGAATACATGTGAGGTAAAACTTCTTGGCTTTAAGTGGGTAATGTAAACCCAAGCCAAATGATAAAATAGCAGTTCTATAATTTTTTTGGGCAGTGGGTTATATGTAAGTATAATTTTAACATTGTAATCCGGCGTAGATAGAATACTATTTACTAGGCGCTTTGATAAGGTAAGTAAGGTGGCGAGTTCGCCTGCCTTACTGCCATCCCTTCGGGATTACAATTCCGAAGTTCGTCCCAAACCGACTCGCAACTATAAACAAGGCCAGCTGTTTAGGTCTTGCTAGATTGCTGTTGTAATACACAAGCTTATTGACATTACTTATTTACGTTGACGTTTTTACCAAGTTAACGAAAAAAAATTCGTTATCCGACCTTATAATCTTGCAAAGGTATTTTAACTAATTTGTATTGATGTTTTCTTTGACATTTGTAATATTTACGAAAGTCAGATGTACGAGTAATTTTTTCGTAGAAAAGCAAGTATGAAATAATATATTTGAAATTTTGTTTTTATCAGTTTAATTACATATAAAATAAAATATTTATGTGTCAAAGGAAATATTCAACATCTTTTTGATAAAAGGAACGATAAGATTGATTACTTTACAGAAGATAAAATAGAAGTGTAAATTAGAAATGACGGTGCGGGTTGTAGAACAATAACTTTCAAAAGTCGTCATTGAGGCTTTCCTATAATATTCCTTTATTACCTTTAAATTGTGCTTCAGCTGTCTTAGAAATTCAAATAAATTACATTTGATCGGTAAATTAAGGGAAAGGGGCAGTTTTCTCGGAAGAATGGGCTATTATTTGAAAGGGGCTTTGATATATACTTGTCACAAATTAAGGTAAAAAAGTGAGTCTAAATTCGGATCACCGTAAAGGCCTTTAATTGGCTTTTGGTCATAATTTATGTAATAAAAGGTCACTTGGGGATCTATGAGTACTTATAATGTCATTTTAACTTGCTCTACAAAAAAAAATAGTCTCATTTTATTTTCATTCAAATCGTATAATAAATGTTAATAATTCGCGGACTTAATAATTATTATGTTTTGAACAATTCTTTTTAATAAGAGATAAGAGTATATTTTGTGTTTATTTTCCATTTCGTTAAGCTTATTTGCGTAGGAGGGTCGCCGGTTTGCGTCGTCGCGAGGGCACGCGCTGGCCGAAGCGCCGCGCGGGGCGGATCGGGCAAGCGCGGGGCGCGCGGGCGGATGTTTTCCCCGGTCCATGCTTCCGTCGCTTTATCAACGGCGTGCTCTTGACTCTCACCATTTTTCCTTGGCCCTTTTTGTAACTAATGCGAAATTGTTTATCTTGAATCCTTTTTGCAAAATACCTCACTTCCTACATAAGCTCGCATTGACTGCGTAAAAAATAAATGTGGGGCCGATAACGTTGTTGTTTTGATTTATTTGCAGGAGGTAACTTCGTTTCCGTGTTTCCACTGGTTGGTTTCGATTTGTATCTCTCTACACACGCCACAACCGAATGCTAGTGTTTATCTTTAAACGGACTGCAAACGATTTTCGAACGCAGTGAGTGGAGAATAGTGGAAAAAGTTTTTTTTTGAAACAAGAATATTGACGTTGAAATTGAAAACGTTGTTTGTTTCTTGGATACAACGGTTTTCTTTAGCGATTCGTTTGTGTACGAAGGTTTTCTAACAACTCTTAACCTATGTCTAAAATTCTACCAAAATGACCCAGTATGCTCTACTCGTACGTAGTTTCTTATTGAATATAGAATATAGAATTAAATATAGTTTCGTATAGTAAGAATGCATGATTAATATGAGAAATATCTTGCAGACACAAATACCTTTGGAGAAAAGTATTTGAATATGAACCTGTTAAGCCCAGATTTCCTCGCTCGGTTCATTTAATACTTGCATAATTCCAACTTATCAGAACTTACGGACCTATTCTATTCCACGGCCAGGCTCGAGTACTTCTTACGTGAAATATAACCTCTTATGAATTTCAGCGTAGGTGCCTATTCTCAGAGGTATAAAGCCTCGAACACACTGGCCGATAATTATATACAAGTTTTCGATGCCTACTTTTTCTGACTCTTTGTATATGCGCGTTCTCGCTGCTACGTTACCCTTACCTTGTTCTGCGAACCTGATATTTCGTTTCATTTTTTTTATAGAACATACACGATTGTACACACTAGCGATCATGATAAATGAATCTAGTAAAAACTTAAGAAATATTAACTGTTGAACTTAATCTTAATTCAATAAAATTGTACACTTACACTATAGCAATAGAGTGCCTATAGACATTTTCGATCTATAAATTGTTCAGATGGGGTGGTGGCTTTATCTAGTGACGTTTGAAGATTACTTCACAAGTGGCGAAGATAATCGATAACTGAATATTAAATTGATATCCCCTTGCGATTGTAAATCTCATTTTCATTGATTTATACTGTGCGAAATTGGTTTATTCAACACGGTGATTGCATCAGCGATCCGATTTGTTGGAGCGTGAAGCGAAAACTTTATATTTGTGAGTAGTTTGTGTCACAATACCTGAATGGATTTTTGGATTTAACTTTCATGTTTTGTTATTTGCTGGTTTGAGGTAGACGGCTAGATTTTCTGATGTTATTAGGTTTACTGCAATACTGTCTATTACAAGCGTGTTTACTGTATAACTGGTTATATAGTTATCTTAAATTGTGCTGACGATTTAAAAGAAACTTCTTTTGACAAATTTGAACAACTTTCCCCAATAATCTTACAAGCATATCGCAACAAGAAAACAAAATCTTCACTTCAATTTTTAAACAATAAGGTTACTTTTACTATGACTACTTACTACTACTTTTATTAATACTTTCCGATTAGTTAAAAATTATGTACTGTTTCTAAAATAACACCTTAGATATCATCATCAGCATCTTAGCCCATCTTCCGTCTTTAGTAGTAGTTGGCGTGCTTTAATAAACTTTTCATGTTGATTTACTAAAAGTCAAAAATCATTTATTTATCTTTGGATATTTATATCACTTGATAATTGTCATTTCTTTTTTCTTTTTTTCGATTTCTTAATAGTTAGTTGTTGACGTCAGATCATTTACTTACAACTAAGTTTACTGCCGCCTCCAAAGCGCAAGTACAGGAGAAGCGGTAACAAACTGTACTGCAGCATTTTCTCCAAAAACGTCAACCTTACAATTATACTGATATTAAAGTTAGATATGTGGACTGAGAATACATTGCTATGTCATAATTATTAATTAAGAATGATGTCAAATTTGAAATTAATGTCAATTTGTAAATAAAGTACATGTACCGATTGTACGAAAATTATGTCATCTGTGAGTGTACAAATATAAACCTTTAAGAGGGACCCGCGCCAAGCTCAAGCCAGACGTTCTTGTCTTTAAGATAATAATCGGTTCCGTAATAAGCCTTCTCACAAAGTAAGTCAACAATTCGCCATTATACTAGTAGAAATTATACATTATCCCTGACTTAAATAATAAAAATCCCTATTAGTAAAAATAAAACAATAGATAAACAATTTACGTCTATATGTGAAGTTTATAAATAACTAATATAAACATTAGAAACATTTCTTGCTCTCTTTAACCGTACGCATAAGGATCGGTATTATTTTTACGATAAAGTTTCCTCGTAACTTTACTTATTTTTATCGAGCAATTCATTAAAATGGGAACCTTCCGTATCCCACAGGACGAATATCTCCCCAAGATGCGCCATAAAACCCAACCCAGCACCACCTGCATGGAATCTTGAATCTAATTACTGTGGATTTCGAGCATTAACCGCTCTAACAATAAGATAAAGCTTTGATCACAGCGTGATATTGATCCATCCTATTGATAATTTCGGTTCATTTACTTCATTCAATATGTAGATCAAAAAGAATATATTAAACTGAAAGAGGATCATTAATTATAATCAGTACAAAAAATACGAAAGAAACCCTTAAAATAGCTCTTTCATTTTGTATGGAATGCCTGAATTGTTTTCCTCTTTTTGAATAGAATAATTTGTTTGTTTTGCTTAGAACTTTCCCTTCTTTTTAGCTTGACAATGTGCCCTTTCCAAATATATAGCATTTGGTTATTGTCTATGATTATGTCACGTTCTCCACGAGATGTCAATACAGTCATATTAGTTACTAGCTGTAACCCGCGACTTCGTCCGCGTAGAAGTCGAAAATGGTTGTGATAGGTTTTTCTATTGCTTTTTTACATAATTAATTTTGGTATAATTAAAACATAAATAATATTATGTTGAAATATTTGAATACTTATAAACTATAACAATCTTTATTAAAGTGTAGGTATTTCCTTTCCCGTTCCTGTTCCCGTTCCCGTTCCAGGGGATGCAATTTTTAAAAATCTTATTAATGGATTATTATATTTTGCTAATCACTAATTTAAAAATGTCAAGTGTCTCACTTTAAAAATGACGAAGATTCATACAAACTTGCAACTCCTATTTCTGCCCTATAGGGATGTTATTTTCAAAATCTAGTTAATACATTATTATTTTCTACTAATTCCTAAAATTAATTAAAAACTTCATGTGTGAGTCATTTTAGCTTTTATATATTTAGAAGATTTCAGCATTTTTTTGTTATTATCTCTGTTTGGTCTGAATTACAAACAAATTTTATATGTAATGAAGGTTCGTTTTCTGAAATGTTTTATAATAAGCCCGCGTCGTCTATAAAATTGCAATTTGTGCAACGTGACGACACTTAGCAGCATCAAATTTTTGCACCTTTAGTAAAATATAGTGATGAAATATTATATACTTGCGCTCCTAATTGGCAGCTACGTTTCCTTACTCGAATTTCGATTGAAATATTTCTCAGTTCAATTAACGCAGTGTATGATCATGAAGCTACAATTTTTGACCATACCCAAAAGTGCATTGGGTTTTGAGTGAATCTAAGTTGCTTTTTTTACTTTCTGTTGATTTCGTCGATAGGCCTTATACGTGTCTTAGTTCCTTGCGGCTGACTTAAAAGCTTTCTGCAAACAAAACCCTTACCTACTCGTAGTTTTTTTTTGTTATTGAATGAATCATTTATTTATTCTTGCTAGTGTTCATTTTTGTTTCTACTAATATCTTTGTTTGTTTTTTGTTTGATATTTTGTTAGGGGCCTGTTATTTTACAAATTATTAATCTATGAAATTCAATAAAATAAATGCACACTACATTACAGTAACAAGGTATATGTTTGTTTTTCTTAAAATATAAGTTACTTAATTTTTATATCTTGTTTTAAATAGAAACAGCTACCGGTATGAGGCAATTTACTTTCTAGGAGCGTTTTAGCAGTATCTTGCATTTCATGTATTAAAATTCTTGCCATTCGCGTCTGCAACGCTTAATTTGAATACCGTCCAACGTATTTTTGCGTTTTAAATTGTATTTGCTGCATTATTTATTTTCTCTCGCCTTATCTAACAGTAATCTATTTTGAAGTTGCACTTTTTGAAAATGTCAAGCAAACTACTTAGTTACATAACCCAGCGTATAGTGTGTACCTACACATCACACGCTACGCATGCATGTACGTTTTGGTAACAAGATAGAAAAAATAATGAATCTAAAAAAATAAGATGTTTTAAGTTTAGGCTGGCTAAAGTAACAAGTCAATGATGTATGTAAGACAAATGCATCCTTTTCGCTACGTGCACCTATTAGAACTACCCAAAATTTCGTTAGGAGGTATCAAATGATCATCTTCAAATCAAACAAACAATTGAAATGAATATGCAACAGGCAAATTATTACTTTCATTTCAAACTAGTTAGATATTATATGTCTATTACTTGCTTCACCGAATAAAACTAATCTTGTTTGAGGGAAGAAGTAACCGGTAAAGGTAATTTACGCAAAGCGTTGCGGTATCTTGCAGTCCATAGATTTTCTCTTTTTAGCTGTCCTACGGCATCCGCTTCCTTATTTAAACTTAACTTAATGTAGCTAATATACTTTTATTACTATTTAATATAAGAATCTTTGATTATTTATGTATATATAAAAGGGGCTTAGCTAGAACATTTTTTATTACGTGTAACATTTCGAATAGGAGTTACATCCTTCGTGGTCGCAGACAGAAAAAGGTTCGTGCTAAACTCCGTTTATATATACATTAATAAATATACGGGGGAGAACTTTGCCCAGCAGTGAGACAATAAAGGTTAATAAAAAAATAAAAAAATGTGTTCAAACACCGATAGTTTAAAAAATCAAGAATTTTTGATGACAGAATTGGGATCCAAATCAAAAAACTTTCTATATCTGTGCCGTATAAGTGCTGAAACGAATAACATAGAATAACCGTCTTGATTTGCCTATCACATAATTAAATATGTATATTTATCATTAAATTTTAAAGTCTCGATCATTTAAAAATATTAATTATAATACTTGTAAAAAAAAATGAACTTGTTATTGCGTCAGTCATCTTCATATTATTTGAAATACAAAACCAAAAAATTTACCTTTCTCGCAAAATCGTTATTTAATTTATCAAGTCTAAAACGAGCTAGATCTAGATTTTTTAATAAAAACAACAATGTTATACGTTGAAAAGTAAACTTACCTACGTAGAAATATAAATCCTGTAATTAATATAACCACGGCTCTCTCAACTTAGTCCATGTAATAAGTTACGTGCTTATTTGTCCGTGCAATGTAAACCGAGCTTTAAAAACAGTGCGATATTTTTTTAACTTAATTAAGAGTGGGTACTATGATATCCTCTTGGGGATCTTTTGGAAGAGTTTAATTAACGCGGTTTTGTGTTTCAAAAAGTTAATGGTTTTCTAAGTTATGCAAGGACTTGAACGATACTGCGGCACGAAAATAAATCATGAGCTTCTTCGTATTTTGAATGGCACGAGAAGTTGTGCGATCGAGCGATGTGTGGAGATTATGTGGAGCTCGGTGGCCCGGCGCGGCGAGAGAGCGCATTACCGCTTTCGCAAGTAAAGAGACACTGGGCGTGGTCCGCACTCGGATGGGTGACCATACACACGCTCCGGAAGGCACGTATAAGCCGTTGGTCCCGGCTGTCATCATTGTTTGGCAGTCGTCAAGCTATGCCAGATGCCTGAAGAGTTAGGCAGCCTGAAAAATCTTAACCCATAGTGTTGGCCACTTACACACACGCAAAACAACATCTGTGCTATATCAGATCTCTTTTATTATTAACATTATCATCAAAAAGGATTTCCAAAAGCAACATTGGAAGGGGCCACGGCTGCGTTTAGGCATCTCGAATAATCTGATAATGACTAACTCGGCAATTATCACATTCGTAAATCGAAAAGTTATTCCAATACAAAAATAGATAGTTTTATTTGAATAAAACCAAGTTTGTATCTGGCCGACCCATCGTTCCCAGGAAGCTACTCGTACGTGGTTTGGATAGTTGGTTTAGTTTAGCGTGAGTTCCAAGTCGGAATCAGACGGTGCCATATGTATGTATATGAGCTGAAGTTCGAAACGAGTACCCCGATAACGACTTCGACAGGTGAACTCACATCTCACTTCAGAAATTAAATTCCTTCCTCCTATTTTCCGATTTTAGCAAACGGTTTTTGAACCAATGCGGCGGCAGCCTTCCACGTCGTTTAAAATTAGATTTAGGACAGCTGCACACTTCCTGTGAATGCAATGTTTCAGATAGGGAATACCAGTCAAAGTAGGGAAGAATTCGATTGAATCTAATGTTCTTTTATTGAATCTTTATCGAACGCCGATAGTGACAGTGCCGGTCCGGTACAATAAAAACGAGACATTTCGCTGCAGAAATACACAACGAATTCGATGGAACGAAAATGTGAGATATAGTTGAAATTGCTCGGGTTTGTTTTAGGAGCGCGTTAGAAGACATTTTTGTAGAGCTGAGTACACAAAAATAGAGACTTTACGACTAATGGAGGCCGGCACTATTACCGAATTGGTTTTTCTTTGATGGCTCGAGACACTTGTCCCGCTCGCCCTCGGCTCTGTTTGCCGAGAGTCAATCCACGGGAACCGTGAATTCACTCATACTCGTAATAATGCGCGGCACTTCTTCAAATATTTGCCGAGACTTAGACTCTGACATCTCTTTATGAGAATCCTTATGAAAATCTAATATCATTATTCCATTCCTTGTCATAGCAATTTAGAATTTATTTTACGAGTGAATTTGTTTGAAACCGCATAAATTTTGTGAGATGGCGGCATTTCTGTATAAATACGATATACGTAAGAATACTATCAATACTTACAATGTAGTAAGAGCCAAAGGTCGCATAACCCAAAACGCATCACAAAACTAACGCATAACAAATAACCATTAAATATTTATAAAACACTATTAACTAACGTGTAGAAATATTGTCCCAGGTTAATTCTAGTATAATCGTATCCTACCTATATTTTGAGTGAGAACATGGTTACCTGTACGCCGACGTTAATCCAAACCAGTTTGATAGTTTTCGCATGATAAATTAACGAATCATCAGTACTTACTTTCGTTTTTGAAACACGGATTTATTCTAGTGGCTCTATGAGCTGTAGACCTCGCGAGCTTATATATTGCAGATCGAAGGAAATTTTCACACAATATGTTTTTCATTGAATATTAAAATCTTGATAATGTTCGTTCCGCTAATCTTTTTAGTCTTTTTTCCTCCTCTGTTCTTAACAGAAGGAGTTTCGTAGACCTGATTTTTGTCAAACGTTCAAAATCGAAGGGCTCCAAGATGACATCAGTAAATCTTCGAGCCCGAGAAGGTGCGACGTAAAAGCAACCTACAGCCAGTTCTCTAGACCCAAGGTCGACCACTACTCTGGGTTAAGTCAATCCCTGTGTGATCCCACCGAGTTTAGGCTCGTTTACTTTGGTTTCACAATTAAAGTATATATAAAAAAAAAACTTTTTAGTTTAGTTATGAAAATGAACTCTTATAAAATTTTGGTAAACTGGTAATTTTGGTAAAGTAGACTAAACTAATGTTTCCTGTAGTTACATAATTCCCAAGAAAACAAATAAGTATACTCGTACTTTTAAAAAACTTTTAAAATAAACTTCAAAATACCGGTCGCAAAATAAAAATAAATACATTGAACTAAAAAAGAACACCTTCCGGTGAGATTCGGACTCTAGACGCTAAAGTCGATCAGAGATCTCTTTATAAATAAACTGGAACTATTCATCTTTTGAAAATGCTGGTTAACGTCTATTGTATGTCATTATAGAAAATAAAATTCCTTTGTTAATTCGTTGTCACTACAAACACAAAATGGTCGTAAGAGCCATAAAATCCAAAGGCGCTTAGGCCCATTGTGCCAACTCCGTCATTATCAAAAATTTCCAAAAAATGGCTCGACTATCGATTTTCATATGTTTATCGAATCTGCTTCCAAAATTTCACGGGAATCGGTTGAGAAATGCGACCCCTAGAGGAGAACACACAGACATACCAAAGCATTTTTGGCCAAGTTGAAACGGAGACCGCACTCGCTTCGCTCGCTCGGTCAAATATAAACTTTAGAATTCTTGCGTATCGAATGAAAAAATTCAGGGTATTTGTTAGTTTTTTCGATTATTAAAATATTGGCCAAAAAAATTGTTTTTTTTTTTTAAATTACATGTTAATAATATCTAATAGAACATTCTCTGGAAAACGTGTTCAAATTAAATATTAAGCCTCGTTTCTAAATTGGCGCTCCGCTGAGGTAACCGACGATATTCAGTTACCATAATTCCTGCGCATTTAGTCATGACCACGGCTCGCCCATTAACAATAGCCCATGTGTTTATATCGTCCCTCCAATTCAACGCGCCTCCTCTAGTTGAGGGTCCACGTACTCTCTATTCACTCTTGTCATAAACACGACTCCTCTAATGGACTGCTTTGAGACCTCTTTTCATAATTGTTTTTGTCTAACAGTCAACATAGGTCAGTCACTTTCCTCACTTTGTACCTGTTTATGTTTAGATAATTCAAGAGAATCATTTTAGAAAATGGTTTCATTCGTTCCTTTGTGATACTATGTAAATAATTGAATAAGAATGCCTTAGCTACAATATTATATGAAATTGTAAGCCATACATACGTGTCTTTGATGATTTAATTTACTATTCAAAGTAATTGTAAGGTAGCAATAGAATTTGATTACCTTTGGAAATGCGCGATTGCCTAAAATACATTTTAAGATATTATCGACGCGTAGGCATACAGAGGCATAAGGCTGAACTCGTTGAATAGTTAGAAATCTTATATTAAGAAAATTGAATCTTCCAAATGAAGTGTATATTTCAAATTATGGGACCTTCTGATACAAGTACTGTCGTTGGGATATTCGTAGATATGCAATTATAGATTATACACCGTGGGCGGTGAAAGTCTTACCCTCAAATTCATAAAAAATAACAAGCGTTTACTAAACCTATTTTAGTTAAAACATGTTTTGTCCCTTTTCCTCTTTTTAATATTTAACATAGTGAAAACGAGACAAAACATATTTTAACTAAAAGAGGTTTAGCTAACGCTTGTATTTTTTTATGAATAAGGGGGTTAGACTTTAAAAACTAGTGAGTTTTTTCTTTGCAGCTAATTATTCCATATTATAAGCAGACTATGTATATAATGTTGAAATAAATTATGTTCTCACATCTACTGATGTAGGACAAACATATTATCTTTGCAAGTCTCAAAGCTTCCTTCCCTAACCCTTCAAACAAATTAAATTTGCGATCAAAAAGCATATATCTATTTTTAACGCATTTCGACCATGATCGTGGATATTTCACGTCTCGTGCTGACGGCCGAATTCTCGGGAGGCACGTCTTCCACGGATCGCCTATCAGGCCGAGGCCGAATTTCTTTTTTATCCCGATACTTTAACTGCCCTTACCCTTGAGACTTATCATTCTCATTTGCTTGATGTACTTTTTATTATGTGAATAAAATTCCACATTGTTTTCTCACTTTTTTACAAAAATTAACCCTAATTTCAGTACTTATATCGATGTATGTTGTTATGCATTACCTACAGTTTTGCAACTAGATTTTCACTATTCTTTTATGGGAATATTTTGAAAATAATAAAATAATTACTTGCTATGTGTTTTCGGGAAATCTTGGGATGGGAGATACCCTTGTCCGCATGGGACACCATGCACGCAACCAAATCACATAGTTTTTTAATTTTAAATTCTTATCACAGCTTTAATTTTACTTCAATATTTGTTATCTAACCGCCCTTGTCTCTTTAGACTTTTTTATTGTGCAAAAAAAATATCAATAAGCTCTTGTTTTGGAAACTGCGCTCGCTGTAATTCCGCAATGGAGCAAGACTTTTCTGAGATATAGTAAGTTCAATCTCTTTTATTGCGCAATATAGCGGCAGAACTAAACGTTGCCTTGCGTCTCGACAGTACTGGTGCGACCCGCTCTCCCGTGAAATTATGTTAAACTTCTCCTACGTTTCATTGTCGTTATCATTCTACCTCTAAAAGTCTGTTTCTTTCTTTGAATGCTGATTAAATATACATATAAAAAGCTTATTTGCAGGGTGATTTAAATATTACAATATTTGCGTGAATACTTTGAAGTTGTACATTAATATGTATATAACAGTTTAAAATTGATATTAATACTAGCTTTAAACCGCGACTTCGTCCGCGTAGAAGTCGAAAATGGTTCTAATAGGTATCTAATCGAATTTTAATTGTTTTTTTACGTTATTAATGTTGTGATACCATATAAATTATTATGTTAAAATGTTTGAATACTTATAAAATATAATTTTTTTTACTAAAACGTAGGGATTTAAAGGCCAAGCAGACCCGGCAAACCTCCCTCTCCCGCTCCCTCTTTCGTTTCCTTCCCGTTCCCGTTCCCGTCATTTACTAGACCAAGAGAGAGCGACGGAACGCTTCAAAATGGTTAAACTCTTGTTTCTCCATACAAACTTCGGACCCCCATTTCACTCCTTAGAGGTTGAATTTAGAAAAATCCTAAAATACATACTTACTCATTTACCGTCAGGAGTACTCTTGCGAAGTTTCTAATAAAATAGTCTAACTAATCTTGTCACTCCATACAAACTTTGGACCGCCGATTGACCCCCTTTAAGGGTGAGTTTTTAAAAATCCTTTCTTAGTATACTTTTCGACCTCATAAAAAACCTATGTGCCAAATTCGGAGTCTCTAGACCCTGCGGCTTGAGCTGCGCGTTGATCGATTAGTCTCTATCTATCTATGTCAGCCATGTCTATGTCGAAAATGGTTCTTATCGGGCTCTCCTTCTCCCTGTTCCCTGTTCCGTGTTTAGTGTTCACGTTCCCGTTCCCGTTTTCGTTCCCGTTCCTGTCATTTGCTAGACCGCAAGAGAGCGACGGAACGCTTCAAAATGGTCAAACGGCGGTTTGGGCTTTGCGTTGATATGTCAGTCAGTCAGTCAGTCATTCAGTTTCTTCTTTTATATATATATATAGATTTCTTTTAAGACTGACATTGTTAATTCTTAATACTTTTAATTTGCATTCACTTGATGTGATTTTCCCTTATTGTGCAAAAAATTCAATGCGTTCTTGTTTTGGAAACGACGTTCGCTTCAATTCCGCAGCGTAGTAAGGCTGCTTATTACGGACGAAGTGAGTTCAATCTCTTTTATCGCGCATTATAGCGGCAGAACTTGAACACCGCCTCGCGTCCCGACAGTACTGGCGCGGCCAGCTCTCCCGTGAAATTATGTTAAACTTCCCCTGCGTTTTTATGCCGTTATCATTCTTCCTATAACAGTCTAGTTCATTATCGTTGAGAGCGAATGCTGATTGAATGATGAGAAAACTCAATTAAGTACATAACTCTCAGAAAGTCAATAGACTACCTTAAATGTATAAAGATGACATTTTTTTATTCGGAAATAAGATGTAGAGCGCACGACTGTTTTTTGTAAAATATATACCTATATTTCAGATGTAAGTAGAATAAATTCAAACGTTGCCTGTTTCGTAATTTAAAACAATTAGATATAAATAGGTCTAATGATTGATGTTGGATTCAATTCCGTAAAATTATAATACCCATCGTACATTTAATAAATTTGATAAATTATTGTTTCAACTTTATATTTGTAAAACCATATATTTTCATATCCATACCAACCATAGATATTTAAATCCAATTATAAATTTTAACAAAAGTTTCTTTTCACACGTTCAGAATTTTCTCTCATAGCGTGTCGGCTTATGAGTTTTGCGGGTAATATGTTTGCTTTCATCACATGTGGCGCAGGCGAATTTCGAAAAAAAAAACCAAATAGGTGGGCGATTATGCGGCGAACCGCTCGCCAGCGTAATTACGGCGTCACTCTGCTAAAACGGGGAATAAATTGAAAAACCGACTACCGGTGAAAATGCCACCGGAAAATATCTCTCCACGGCGCTTGGGCCCGACCCGCGACTGACAACAACCCAGATAATGTATTTGTTTTGTCGAAATCCCATTGTTTTTGCGAATAATATATTTTCTTTTTCGACAATTACATTGGCCTTTTATTGGTAATTCAGTCATTAATGTTAATTAAAACAATGCGGCACTAAAAGTCGCTGAATATTGTAACCTTTTGTTACAGTGTAGGCACTGTTCCTACTAAATAGAATAGTTCGGTCAATAAACCAATTTCACACTAGCGGAACTGGTAGAAGACTAGTGATATATAGGACAATTCTATTTTTATTAGACAATTCCACTAAGAAATTTATCCTTATCCGCTCAGTTCACTTTAACCGAATGTTTCCTCTTTTCTTGATCCGAAAATCCTCGAATGTTCGGTTCGCTCTCATATCAGTAGTTACAGCATCGATCCGACGCCTCAAACTCGCCAGCGTTCCATTCGGTACCAGCTTCAACAATGTCTAGGCTCCCACTCTCAAGGGTTGCCAAGATTGTAACGAAACTGCTTAAAACGACTGTCCCGGACTCTATCCAATATTTTAACGCAAAGTTTCGCCACGCACCAAGAGGGATTACGAAGTTATTTCATTTTTGAAATATTGTAGGCAGTTTCAGTATGTTGCTAAACAACTCTTTCCGCGTTTGCTCCAAACATATTGTGTAAGTTACCAACCTTCAGCAGAGAATGCGTTATGTAACTAAATTAATGTTACTAGTTACTTTTTTAAGAAAAACATGCCCAATTTTAGTAAAGATCAGGTTAGGTTATTAAAAGACAGAATTTTATAATAATGTAAGTTTATTTTCATTAATAACTGTCTATATTTTTTACTTTGGTACTTACTGCTACTTTAAATTTTGCGAAGGAAAGGTCTACTTTTATCTTCTACACGATTACTTGAGATTCCCTTGTCGATTCCATTCATTTTATATTATGCTTTCTTAAACCAATCATCCACCTACATATTTCAGCGCTTCTCCCGATTATTGCATCCACTCCCAATATTTTACGGCGTCAATTCGGGACAGTCGAGAGAAAATAAATTCCAGCTTCTTTGGCTATCCTACGTGGCATCACAATGCCGTCGATTAACTTTTCGTTTTACGGACTTTTTTTATAATCTGCAGGATGCCGTCGGTACGTGACTTAAATTCAGTTACTTCTTGACCATAGAAAAACTGGATTTAGTCGAGGTTAAAGGTTATCTGGGATTCGAGAGGCGGGCGAAGTTGAATGGGGCAGCGCACAACAATTGGGGTTGATAAAGGCGAATCAGTATGCCATTTAACCGCCAAGGCAGTAATTATTGCCACTTGTATGCTCTGGGTTAGACCCACACACTGTATTCCGTATCTCACTAACTACACATACACTAACTAAATTCTCTATTTACCTCTTGCCTGTATTCACATACACATTCGGTGAAAGCGGTGTGCTAATTGCTTGGGCACATTATAAAATAAAATATTACCGGGTATAATACGATGTATGGTATGATAAGTAGGTAGGTATAGGCTTATAACGTTTTAAATACTTTCAAACTATCATTTTTATTTACTCCGTGTTAGCCATTATAAAAATATCTTTTTGAAGTGAAAACTTCTTTAACGGCGTTGTACACTTTTATTGTAATGGGTAAAAAATGTTAAACTCGCGTCAGGGCGTCAGGACACGTGACCCTGATCGAAAATTCGTAAGACGGATGCAGAGTAGACAGCCTAGTGTGCCAGCGAGGTCTTGTCAAAAGATACCTGAAATGTACAAAAAAAGTAACCTTCTAAGAAAAGTAAACATCTACATTTTAACCTACTTCCAAAAAATAAGTTTATTAATTTTTCGAAATCTATTATTTATTTTTGAAGTGAAAAATTCTTTAGTGGCGTTGTACACTTTTTTTGTCATGGGTAAAAAATGATAAACTCACGTCAGGACACGTGACCTGATCGAAAATTCGTAAGACGGATGGAGAGTAGACAGTCGGCGCGGTGTAGGAGAGGAAGTATCCCCCTCTCTTTCTACGGCGCGGCGAAAATGTATGCCTGCATAAATTGTCATGTTTGTGTACGATAGCGCAATAAATAAATATTGTATTCTACCACATAAATGATAGTACTTTTATACTGATAATTAAAGCAATTCGTGCAAAATTATTCCCTAACCATTCCAAAATATCAAAAATGCACAACGTTAATATTCAAGTTTTAACTTCTGCTGGCACTCCCGGAGTGCAACCCGTTGTTTTTTTTTTACTAGCCTTTCAGGTCCCATAGTTGGGCAAAGGCCTACTCTTGTTGTTTAAAGTATCTGAGCTTTTTTAAAAATATTTTTTATAAAAATTTTTAGGTTAGTATTTTTAACGTTTCGGGTCATTGTAACGTTACTAGTGCAAAAAGGTTAAAATAAATTCTCTTGTTCTTAAAATTAAAATTACCGAACTACATTAAATTGCCTCAAGTAAACACCATTCTGGAGATTTATTACGATGGGATAGACCACGGGCTATGCTTAAAAGAAGGCTATGCTTGAAAACAAAACTTCGAGAAATACGGACGCGAGCGAGAATATTGCTCTTATTGCCGTTTTCTATGAACCAATTAAAGAAAATGTTAATGGCGACTCCGCTAGGCATAAAATGTAATGTTAAATCAACGTAATTATTCGACTCGGCAACGCAAATTAAACACTCAAGGCGAGCAAGCAAACATCAAACTGATATTCATTACGTGATTAACAAAGTTGGATTTGTTTTTGTATTTCGCTTAAGTTTATTTAAGTATTTTGCATTATTACCTAGCAATTGTCTGAATTAATACTTAGAAAATCAAGTGCACCAATAAAATATGTGAAAATTATTGAACAAGCAAGCAAAGTTCTTAGGGAATAAGATTTGGACAATATGCATTTCTATATAAATTTACCTATTCAGCAGTGGGATGGCTGTCGATAATGATGCTAAGTATATAACTTCAATTAGTGTATCTTTGATCATTGAATGGGTCCTAAAACACTAAATTGCAACTTCATAGCTTGGAGCTAATCACTAGCACCTATTGATGCTAAAAAATGCTTTTCTTAATATGTAGGTACTCCGCGCTGAAATGGACCCTAAGTGTAAGTATCAGAAGCTCTCTATAAGTAAATGTAGTTTGTATATCTAACATGGAGGTAGAAGCTCTCGGTAAAGTAAAATGCTAATTTAGCTGAACGAATGAACGAATTGTGTTACAGAAAGATGAAATCCGCCGCAAATTTAAAGCTTTCCGCAGAATTGTTAACAACATTAACTCATCTCCGTGTTCTTTTGCCATTTAAAAATATTGTTGACTTTATTCAATTTACTTATTCTCTTTTTGATTGATTTCAACTAAGCGGCTAAGGTTACATGCCGCGGATTGTTACCTAATTGGATAAAAACCTGAGTTCGAATATTTTCAAAAGGGTCTTTACAGTTTTTTTTTTAATATAGAATGCGGTCATCTTCACTGATCTTTAGTTACTCCTAAATTATTTTGATTGTGTAGAAGGTAAACGATCCTAATTATACTGCCAATAAAGTCATTCGTGTATATATCTTCCTTTTATATAATTATTGTAGGTGTTCAGCGGAAGGTACTTTCATATATTTTAGAAATCTGGTGCTTTTTCATTGATATTATTCGATTTATTTATAAAATCCTAAATTTTTTTCGTCAAAATGACAGTGAAATGTGAATATTATACGAAAATATAAACAATATTTCAGGAAACTACTTTAGCATCAAAACGTTTATAAAAATCTTAAAAATATCATATATTATTCAAAAACAGACTCCCAAGATTTACAGCTCACAGAGCCACTAGTTACATTTTTAAGGAAAATTAATGGACTAAATTTTGTGAACAACGAAAGCCAGTTTTATGCCTAGAAATTTTTTGAAGTCTCCATTTGTACGAAAAATCGGAACGTGAAAGTGATAACTTACAAAATTACTGGGTAAATCTGGCTGGCATATCACGGGTACATACTCATACATAAACGATACTATTTTACATGACCATCAAAGCCCTCAGAGTCACTCCCTGGATCTGAAACAATAACACTTATTGGTTAGAATAGATACCTCGTTTAGTTCAAAGCGGCATGCCTGAACCGACCACGATAAATTATCCATTGTTGAGCGGCGAATCCACAAGGACCGTTTTTGTTCAATTCTTCGTCTCGTCGTCAATGGGAAATTTATTGCCGGTTCCTCCCGAATTTAAATATGGCCGATTATATCTGTGAACTTAAATGCTGTGCGCACTCGAGTGAAGATGGTAATTTTCTCTTTTTATACCTCACATTCTCTTTTTCAGGTGCTAACAGATTATTTGGACTAAATTGATGTTGACTTGCTAATATATTTCTAAGTGGTATAAAATTATTAGAAGGCCACACAGTAACAATTTATGTACTTTATTTTTATCAATACTAAACATGAAAATATACAAGAAACGGTTTCTAAAAAATCAAATACAGAAACGGAGTATGATGAACCCATTGTTTTGTAATAAGATGCAAAAATAACTAATGATAAATATCGGAATAACTCCCACGCTTTTTTTTGTTATTAACTTCATTTCTTTTTGTTGGAACCTTCCATTGAGGAAACATTGTAAATTTTAACCTTACTGAACGAAGAAGTTATATAGATTAAATTTTGTACCTATAGATGGAACATGATACGTCATCTATCCGCCAAGTTTTCAAGTTGTGGCAACAACTTGTCGGCCTCCACATTTTCATACTTAGTAGTTTGACACCAAGCATTTGCAGGAAGCTTTAATTGAAATATCAACCGAAGAGCACTTCACAAGTAAAGATTAGAGATAACTTTGTACAAAGCGGTTGTTTTGCGTCAGAGGCAGAGGCTCGAAATCAAAGAGTTTTTTTATTGATCGCCTGAATGGTTCCCTGCCAAGTTGAATAAAGTTGTAAGCGGACCGTAATCTGTTCAGTGCTCGATCCCCACAACATGTGACCGATGTCAGTCGGTTGACCTCACACATTCCTCCGAATCGCGCTGGCTCGCTACTTTTGTGAACACCGGGATTTCATCTATCATTTCTCTCCGAACCAATGACCTTTCATGTCAAAAGGAAGATTTCCGCTTAGGATATTAACATTGATATATTGTGTACATGGTTTGGGAAACGAGAAGGTAATTTTAGAATTGACTAAAGAGCTAATTATGTACTATTTCACTTTATAAGAGAATTTGTGTAGGTATTTTTTTTTTACTTAGTAAAGCTTCCATGCGAGTGAGATTTGATCATTGGATACACATGAGGTCGGAACTCTTAGGCATACTCATGTTCATGCTGAAGATAGGTAGGTAAACGTGATGGTAAATTTCTTAATTAATCAATTTCTCAAGTCTCTTTATTTCTCAACATATATTCAAACTTTGACGTTCCGACGAATTATTTTACAAAAGCGAGATTTCCATATAAACTTTTATCCCTCTTTTAGAAAGTACGAATTTCGTGAAATACGTACCTGCTTTTAATTATTTGGGGCGTAGAAAAGCATTTTATTGTTCCTCATTTCATGTCATTGATTGATATGTTTTATTTGTTCGAGTACTAGTACAAATAATAGCTTTCCGAATTCCCAACATTGAAGTGTTCTACAAGGTCCCTTTTAGTATGCTTTTAATCAAATATTTGAGGGACAGCTGAGCCGTCATTCTATACAAATTCTTCTAATGAATGTGTATCGAAAAGAATATTTGTATTCAGAATTTAAGTTCAATGTTTATTCAAAGACTAGGACTGCTCAGATACTTTTTACGTTAGTGTTTATTATATATACATTATGTTTTATTATAACTAGTACTAAACATCATGTCAGATATACTTACATATTTATTTATTTATTAAAATCTTTATTGACTACAATGGTACAACAGGGTGAACTTAATACATACGTGCTTGGAAAACAATGAAAAAGTAAGAGTGTCAAAACCGTAGAAAATTGTAATTCCATTATAACACTCTGTATAGTAAAATAGTTTTTATGAAGTATACATATATATCTTACCAAGGGATGTGTCATTATGCTTACAACGTAGGCGTGACACATGAGTGGCCACCGTCCACAAGAGTCTAATTTGTCATATCCACAGCCACTTGATTATCTGCCTTTGCTGCGGCTGGCGGCTCTGATACTGCTCGTTAATCATGGATTTATGTGCATTCCGAATGGATACTCGATATTGTTTCATTTTTCGCAATAGTTTTTAGGGTTTCGTATCTAAAGGAATAACGAGACCCTATTACTAAGATGCCGCTATCCGTCTGTCAGTCACCAGGCTGTATCTCATAAACCGTGATAGCTAGACAGTTGAAATTTTCACAAATGATTTATTTCTGTTGACGCTATAACAGCAAATGGTAAAAACAGAATAAAATGAATATTTAAGAGGGGTATCCCTCAAATACATCAAACGGTATTAGGTATTATAGATAATGGTTCGTAACCCTTCGTGTGCGAGTCCGACTCGCACTTGGCTGGTTCGTTTTTTCTTACAATTATTTCGAGTCGTAAACATTTCATACGTTTTGTGTTCCCCTGAAAATTATTTACAGTTAGTCGATTACTGGATAAATTTAAAACAAACCTTTTTCAACTATCAGTAAACGCATTGGTACGCATCTTATTTATGAGTAGAAAAAACACAGACAAGTGCGAGTCGGAATCATTACCAAATCTTTAAAATTGTATACAAATAAATAAGGACCTTTATATTTGGATTTTTGCTAATTCCCCCGATCGGCTCTTACGGTAAGCGCGAGAAGAGAAGCAGCTAAAATTTTCCTTTTCTCGCTGACTACAGGATGGAAGAAATCTGTACACAGGTTTTAAAAATCCAGTGAAACACAATACGTTGGTGAGAATTAAAAAAGGGACTTTGTAACGTTTAAAACTGCTACCTAAACTGGCGGCAGCTGCCGGCCTTCGGGGCTGTCCCTCGTTTAGTCTCTAATTAAAACACAACGCCAACTTTTGATAATTTCTCTAAACTATGATTAGTAGATAACTACGAATAATAAAGATTAGGTACTTAGTTTGTTGTTTTATATTACTCTTATATATTATACGTGGCTTATTAATTGTATTTTGATCTTAATCTAACAGCTATATCTCTTCATCTCTTGAATAGCCCTTTTGCTTAAACACAAATAAAAAAATAATTTTGATATTAGAATACAGTATCATGAAGCCTTTGACACAGTATCTGCAGGCATCTATCTTGTCGATCGATTGATTTGCTTTGACTTAAAGGACGGACAAACAAACAAACTTTTAGATTTTTATTAGTATGGATTGGATAGGGTTTTTAGTTTTCAGATATTAATAAGGAATACTTAAATTTTAGTGATTGCCAACAAACAAGCGCTATAAATAATAAACAGTGAACAATTATTCCAGAGTTAAATTGTATCAGACAACTTGCAGGGCGTCACAAGCTTCACCGCTTTCTGAAAGTTAGTGAGATTTAATTAATGTCATTTGGCTCACAAACTACAAACATGTATCTTTTTAACTTGTATTTACTTATTTACGCGGACTATCATATAATTCGTCTTATGTATTTCGTATGTTGTAGGTGTTTTCATTGGTTTTCCTTATTTGTTATTATTATAACCGGGGAGCATGTATGAAAAGAGTAATGAGTGTTGACGAAGCAAAAGAGGTGTGCAAGAATCGTAGCAAGTGGGAAACAGGCATGAAAATATGTATGTATGAATGTATGTTATTTTGTACGTGTAGTTTATGATTTATGTACTATTTCTAGACTACACATATGAATAAGCCAAACTCAGGTTATTTCAGCAAGGTTAATTTTTACATATTATACACAACATTTGTAGTTGAGTCTTGATAGTATACTTACTATCAAGACCCAAGGTTCGTTTTGTTCAACGTTGTGTGTTAGCTAATCTAAGTGTTAGGTTTTAAAACCACTTCTAGAGGTATTTAACATATTTTAACGACTGACATTAAGCTAGAGCAGTGAATTAAATACATTTTTATAAAAAAAGTTTCTTTCTTGACTACCCCTACCACAAGTTTTCTAGAAGTATAGTTTATATGAACTAGAAGACCCAAGCGTTGATCTTTAAATCTTAAGTTTAAATCCTAGCCAACTTTATTGTTGTTCGCTTAAATTTCTAGCCACTTCCTTTGTTCATGGCAGACTTTCCATCCTTTAACGAAATTGGATTTCGCTGACACCACTTTTTGCGTCAATAATAATTTCCCTACTGGTATTAAAATAGTATTTTATGCAACAGTTGTATAAGGAGGCTCAAAAAATGCTGCTGAGAATGCTGCAGAGCGAAAGCGAGTAAAGTACGCGGCTATGGAGTCACATTACTATTTTGTGCTCATAACTGTAGAAATTATGGGCTGCTAGGGCGCAGACACTAAGCGTTTAATTGGTGAAGTTGGACGCCGCAAAACTGAAAGATGGGGACTCCCGCTCACGTATTTGGTGCAAAGGATGGCTATTGCAATACAGCGCAGCAATGCCGCTAGCGTTCTAGGCACTTTTGGTCCAGAAACGTTAAGAAGTGAGTTTTAACGTTGACTTTGTTTTAAATTTTTTTCCATATGAAATAAAACAATCTTACATTATGTTGAAAAATAACGTTTAATATTGAAGAACTAAATAAAGGTTAAGTTACATGTTAAACAATACGATGCAAACATCTCGACAAAATCCTCTAATGAAGTTCGTATGTTTATTAAGCCTTAGCTAATTAACCTTCATTGTAATTAAATTACATATAACGTTAATTAAAATGAGATCAAGTCGCCTATGAAATTAAAATTGTCTTGTAAACATGTTTTAATTTGGATAGTAATCCGAGCATTGTAATGCTGTTAAAAACCAATAATGTAAACAAAAGCCTTCTTCACTTTAATTAATTATCAATTCATCTAAATTGAATTAAGTTGAATACCACACTTCTAAATAGTGGGTAGTAGTGAAGAATAACGCATGCTTTAAATGCTTCACGCATTTAAAGCACTACTACCCACTATGTGATGAAAAAATTCGTCAGGGTAATTCGAAGTCACGATGGCACAATTGCTAGTGCACTCACGGCGTTAACGTGAAGGACGAGGGTTCAAATCCCACTCGTGGCGAAATTTTTCATCACATATTAAATTGTAATCGTTATTGGTTTAAACAGCATTGTAATGCTGTTTAAACCAATAATTAAAAATTGTCTTATTGCTGGCATAGGCATAAATCGTATAGATAAGTTCTAAAATTACGTGTTTTTCAATCCAATAAATGCCGCCCAACTGATACAAATTTGTATGGCTACATTGTTTTTTTTAATTATATTTTTTCTTTAATAATTATTTATTACGTATTTAGACATTTTTTATAGATTTCTAAAATAATTTTTTATATTTTTTTATTAGACCCTTTTCTTTTTACATTACATAGTAAAAAGCTCTTGGTAGGAAAGTTTGCGTGTAGTTTACAACAACTAACGAGGTGATTACTGGTCCTATACAAACATAATTAGGTCTCTAACTTTGACCGCGTAAAACATTATGAACGTGATTTTAGTTAGGGCATGCCATGTGCGGTATTTTTAGCTTAACTTGTCCATAGACTTTCCAAACTTTCTGCTAATCCCAATACGTAGCATTTTTTTTAATGTGTTGCAATCTTTGTTTGCTTAAAATGCATTTATATAAATAAAATAAATAAATATATAGGGACAAATAACACTGATTGAGCTAGCCCCAAAGTAAGTCCGAGCCTTGTGATAAGGGATACTAACTCAACGATAATATATTTTATAACATATACATATATAAATAAACATCCAAGACCCAGGGCAATTTGAAAAAGACCATTTTCCAACTTGCCCTGACCGGGGATCGAACCCAGGACCTCTGGGTGGCGGACTAGCATGGTGACCACTACGCCACGGAGGTCGTCAAAATTTATATCCATTAACACATTTCGATATGTACTTACATTAATGTTTTACGGCAATATGGACAGTAAATATAAAGACACAATAAATAATAGGAATAGTATAACAATCGCTAATAACTGTTATGCTTCATTCACTTAATTATATTTAAAGTTTTAAAGGATTTGCAGAAACCCATTGGATTATAAGTATAAGTCTATTATATTAATTCCCTCAAATTCATTTAACGTACTCTTTGCTTCACACCTGACCAGTAGATAATATTAAATTTCCATTACAATAAATTGATTTAGATGCGATTATATCTAAATAATCATTACTTGGCCATTGTCTGTGACTAAAAGCATTGGAAGAAGTGTTTGAATTACGTTAACGCTTGCTTATTCCTTGTGGTGTGTCCTTATATATTTATTCATTCGAAGGAGAATCGATATTAAAATGTTATTTAAGTGAAAAATTTAAAAATATTACTTCTAAGCGATGATTGTTTGATGTAATAAATTATCCACTACCTATTGAATAGGTAGTTTCTAATTGAGTCTATGGAGTGTCATTACTAGAGACTGAAGTCATTATGGTCCGTGAAGATCCTTCAAAATTTCCGTCCTTGAAGTAAAAATCTTTATTCATAGGGTTAGGGAAATTTGTCAAATTTATATCCAGTGAATTATTAAAAGGATCTCTCAACACCAGTACCTAACCACCTTTGAAACTTTAAAATAAACTGGGTATAATGATATTATGATATGATTTTGCATGACATAAATTGTTCTGTAAAGGATCTTCAGGAAATGTTCAGTGTGACACCGACCAACTTTTTTAATCAATGTACCATTGCGTAGATTTTTTTTTAAGTTTCTTGGAATCTGTTATCTTTTTAGGTACTTACAGCATTTCAACAAATGTATAATAAAATGAACGATAGATGATATAAAGATAGTAGATATGCAATTGAAAAAAAATCTTCATGTAAAGTTTTCACGATAAAATTGCTCATGTTGAACGTCATACTTACAAGGTATAACAAACAAAGTGCACGTTTTCACTGAGAGCTGTAAAAGACATTTTCAAAGGTAATACTAGTTATTAAAATGGCGACGGTTTTATAAAGTGAAATGTCAACTCACAGGAATTTAGCGACTGGAGTAATGAGTCCCGGAGGGTTCCGCTGCTGTGATTGGTGTCTTTAATATGCAAAAGCGCGTGAGAGGGATCCTGGAATTACGTAGGCGTTCTAACAACCGTTTAGGCCTTCAAATGGAACTGCTAATTCAAACTACCTTAATTACTTGTAAGCGTTTGTGTTCTTGTCGTTTCACTAATTTAATTTTAAATTATTTTTTGACCGAACGAGCGAAGTGTCTCAGTTTCAAGATTGGCCAAAAAATGCTTTTGTCCGTCAATTTGTCTGTTCTTGCCTAATCTCAATCGATTCTCATGAAATTTTGTGAGCATGTTCGATTATGTTAAAAAATTACAAAAATCTTTTTTGTTACTCTTATTTATTAAGACGCAGATTTCGAGATCCTTCTAAATAGGCGATAATCTATTTGCTTGGGTCAATGTTTGAAATTTCTATTTACATTTTATTAGCTAAGCGGGCCTTAGTTATTGAGAACCTGGACTTTGTCTTCTCTGAAACGGATAAAGGCATGATCGCTTGTCCAAAAAGCCTATAAAGGACAGACTCAGCCTGACAGCCCTACTCTACCTAGGAACTGTATAATACTAAACATCAAGTCAATTTATAATTCACATTGAGTATAACGAATTCCATATTCGTAGCTTAGTGATACCTTTATTAAAACTTAAAAACCATTTGAAAACGTAATTTCGAGACAATAAAATCTTATGTAGTCATAAAGAAAAATTTAAATGTCAAAAGTTCATAGTATGAACGCATTGTAATGAGAAATCCTAAATAAGTTTTTTATTGTTGGCATCAAGTCATTTATTGTTAGCCTTTATTTGCTGCGTTATCTTTCCAGTTTTTCATCCTTTCTTAGTTTGGAAGTCTTTTTACGGTTCACTTGTCTTTATTGGATTGTTTAAGATACGTCTATGCTTTCTCGAAGAAAAACAACTATGTTATTGAATACAAATATCCCAGTTAAGAGGCAGCCGTCAAACAGCTTGTGATGTAAATTGTGAATGTAAACATGCTTGTATTGTCTATCTGTAGATGATTTAAATTTTATGGAAAAAGATATATAGCCAAATTTATACTATTTACATATAGTTTAAAAATATCTACATATTTTAATGACTTATGAATTAATTAAAAAGTTAATTACTTTATACAGTAAGTTATATTTAGGTAAATTAGGTATGCAAAAACACGTAATAGATTTGATTGAAACTTAACACATAAACATTGTTTTGACTATGTTTTTTTATTTGGATGATGTAACCAAATTTGTAATTTGTTGAAACTCAATCTAACTCACAACATGTTAAAGACAGTTGATATAATATGTTCGATAAGTTTTTACCCTAATAGGCATG
Source organism: Acrobasis suavella (assembly GCA_943193695.1). Lineage (NCBI taxonomy): Eukaryota > Metazoa > Arthropoda > Insecta > Lepidoptera > Pyralidae > Acrobasis > Acrobasis suavella. The sequence goes on from OW971929.1 coordinate 16,504,187, forward strand.
ACAAGGCAAAATATTTTTAGCCCATCGGTTACATTATTAAACAATATTGTATGAGTATTTTTTTATTTCTCTGAGAAACAAAAAATGACAAAGATACTTAGCGCTTTGAAATTTCGCATGTTGTCACGGTTACGTACGATTTTTACATAGAGTTGACGTCGCAAGATGCTTCGTATCTTTGTGATTTTTTACTCTTTTGCCAAACTGAAAAATATGGGTCCATTATTTTTGGATAATCTAAAAGACGAACTAATTATAATTATATTGTTCTAACCCTGTCGTCAACCCTATGCATATCTGTAAGACGCGCCAAAAACAGTTAAAAGGCGGAAGTTTAAAACCATGCGAGTAAGATTTAAATTATTTCCTGATTTGATAAAGCGTTAATGTTTTAGTAAAAGTAAACGATTGAGCTTTGTGTTTGAAGAGTAATCAAATAGCGTGCTAACCCTTCAACTGAAAAGCTCCGTTTTGTGTTTGGTTTTCACAAAAACAATAGAAAGTTGGTTGGTGCACTGTTTGTTGTTTTGCGACGTTCCACTTGCTGCAAAGCCTTATTGTAAACACCATGTTTACTAGTATGCATGCTTCCGGGCATAAAATATTATATCTTGCTTTATGACATCACTTTGTTTGAATATATATTTTAGACCTTATTTTAGTATGCTGTGCTGATATCACACAGCGGAAACTGCTCTTAAGATAAAATTTAAATCTTGTTAGATCACACTATATATCACACTAATAATATTATAAAGGCAAAAGTATGTAAGTGTGTGTCTGTTATTTCTTCACGCGCAAACGGCTGGACCGATTTGGATAAAATTTGGTATGCAAGAAGCTGTCATTCTGGATTGTGTTAATCCAGAATGACAGCTTCTTGCATAAGCTACTTTTATATATATATACTAGCTGCGCCCCGCGGTGTTACCCGCGGTTTATTAGATACACTAAAACGTGTATTACATAACCGATGACTAAATCTCACTAATATTATAAAGGCGACAGTTTGTGTGTGTGTGTGTGTGTGTGTGTGTATGTTTGTTCCTTCTTCACTTCTTTTAATATTAGCGTGATATACTAACCGATTAAGTAATACCGTTGTTAGATTAAGTAATAGTGCATCTGATAAAGGCGCAGCTAGTACTCCTATATTTTTTATGGCTTCTTTCGTGGTACAGTGGTCAAGACGTTCGCCTTGTGATCCAGAGGTCGTGGGTTTGAATCCCACTAGGAAGCCTACTTTGTGAAAAGTTGTTCCCAGTTTGGTTAGGATATTGAAGGCTTGAATGACCTGATTATCCGAAATGAAAGATATTTCCGTGTTTCTGAAGGCACGTATAAACTGGGTTCCAAATGCCATCTAGCGTTTGCTCATCAAACCTATCCAAGGATTCGTTTCGATCTATTCTTTGGGTTGCAAAGGCGGATGGCACTCGCTCTGTGTAAAAACCAGTAACCTTGTCTAATCACCTTGGTTAGGTTGCGGACCCCAGGCTCTGAGGCGTGACCGCTGAGGATGCAATGCAGTACGCTCGGATGATGATGATGATACTCTTATATTTTTTATCTTCATCATGATTCTATTCATACTTTTTTATGAATATTTATATTGTCTGTGCTCAGGTACCAATTATTTCTATTTATTTTTGTTTTTCCCTTATTAAACAGATAACATTTTAAAGGTTCCATAACCAAAGGGTAAAGACGGGATCCTATTGCTAAGACTCCGCTGTCCGTCTGTCCGTCTGTCCGTCCGTCCGTCCGTCTATCTGTCACCAGGCGGTATCTCATGAACCGTGATAGCTAGACCGTTGAAATTTTTACAGATGATGTATTTATGTTGCCACTATAATAACAAATACTAAAAACAGAATAAAATAAAATATTAAAGGGGGCTCCCGTACAACAAACGTGATTTTTTGCTTGATAAGAAAAACATCAACATATTCTTTTTAAAAATAAATACTTTAATTAAAATAAAATATATATTTAGGAGGGCTCCCATACAATAAACGTGATTCGTATTAGATTATACTACGGAACGGAACCCTTCGTGCGCGAGTCCGACTCGCGCTTGGTCGGTTATTTTTATTTTTGGACACTTTAAAATATATAAAAAGAGAAAACAATTATTATATACGCATTTTTTTGCCTGTTCTAAAACCAAGTCCTAAAAGTTTTGGATAGCAGCAGTTTGTCAGAAGTTTACAAGCAACAGTAACTATAAAATCAAAATTGTAAAACAGTCTTGATACATTTTAAATTTGAAATTGAAATGGGCGCCCGAGACCACATATTTTACGACGAACGGTGACCAGCACCGCGACGTGAATTAGCTCATTCAGCGACGGCGGGTAACTGAGCAAAGTTGGTCGTGGTCGGGGCACTCAGAATAACATTAACAGGAAAATGACCCCCACGATAATTCCCGTGCGACTCGCAATGGCCCTTGAATTATGGCGACCGAATTCGCCAACTGACTTCACTGACGCTTCGCATTTGAACAGACCTTTGTTAGGCAAACAACTACACAAATTAGTTAGGCAGCCGTGAATAGACATAGGGAAATTAAGAGACCCTAGGCTACTGTTTGTCCTAACAGAAATGGCGTTGTTATATTTATAGGGATTATTGGATGAGTTAAACGTACACTTTCCATTTAAAAAAGGTAATCGAAAAGGGTAGTAGTAAAATGGAAAGTAGGCCTAATAAAGCATATTTATAAAAATTAAGCTACTTTTATTAACGAAATCACGACATAAAACCCACTCTAGGCGTCAAATGAAACAAAATTGTTTCGCAATTTAGGAATTGACCTGGATATTTTTTTCCGTATTAATGGGCACGAAGATATCCATTCCGTTTACGACTTATCAGTAAAACAAAAGGGTAACATAATTGTTACTTTGTGTCTTAACCTAGTTTTCGATTTAGAGCAAAATAAAGAGATTCCTCAAATCAGACATGTCTTATTCCTTTCGAGATACCTTTATACACTAACTCTACCCTTTAATCTTTACTACTTTGCACTTCCATCTTCTAAGAATTCAAACTGAATTTATTTATACTCTTGCTCTAAATTACCAACGGGTTTAAATGTAAGTACTTTGTATCGTTACTAGAACATTTTAGTTTAAATGGTATCGCCTAAAAGCTAGTCTTAAACACATGCTATTTATAGCATATGTATGACTAGGTGGTATAAACTTAGATATTTTTGTGTACATACTATAATAAAAAAGTACTATTTTTTATTATCATTTAGTTAGAACATAATATCATGATAATTTGCAGATGCCTACTTTTTACCGGTTTTCAATCGTGACATCTACGTAAAGTTTTAAAAGGTTAACGAATCGACTTAAAATTATTAAACCCAAACTGTGTTAAACGTTTTTTCTTTTTCTCGCTTAAAAGCTAGATCCTCAGATCCTCAAATGTCTTTAAGTGGAAACTCTTTTGCGTTTTTGTCGTAATATTTCAACTCGACGCTGCTTTATATTGTTGTTTGCGCAAGAATTTATTCTAATCGCCGACGCTACCGGTAGTTATTACACTTGTTTTATAACTTTTCTTTCGTGTCTTTAAGTAATCTTCTCTGGTTTTACTTTTTACATTACTTTGTTGAAATAGCGACAGACTGAAATAGAAAACAAGATTAATGTGCCACTTTCTAAAGGGGAAATTGGAGGCAGAGTAATTAGAATACCCGTTCTTATACATACCAAATGAATAAACTAGTATGGACATATGAGCCCAGCTATACGATGCGAATACGTAGCAAAAGTTATTTTAGATAGATATAGTAATTTCATAAATAATTTAAAAAGCCAAAATAGTCCTAGAGATTCTGAATTATTTGCCTTCTACAATTAGAACTATCAATTTACAATGAAATAAATGCTCTTCAAAACCTTTGCATTCAATTTAATTTAAATTCAATTTAAATTTGTCTAATCCATTCTCAAAAAATACGAGTTTTGTTATCTGTGGCCGGCATATTACGCTCTGTCAGAACTCGTAAGTTTATGCGTTGCAGGCCTTTTTCGGTAGGTTTTATATTCGTAAGCGAATTGTGTAAATCTAAAATACGAGTCACGTACCGTTTGAACGTTGTGGCTTCTTCATTTTTGAGTCAAATAAAGATTCATTAGGCGCAACGGCACTAATCCAACATAAGACGTGACGTAATAAATTTTACGTCGCTGTCGTCAACTCTACCATTTGGTGTAAATCGGGGGCAGGGTCATTTATGTCGTTTTTATATGGAAATTTACAAAGTACTAGCAAAATAATGTATCATAATCATTATGGAATATATGTCTGAACTATGGAGATGTACTTGTAAATATTTTATTATTCGACTACTTTGTCAAAACAAGAGCTTTCCTACCTTCCTACACTCACGATCGAGGTACTATTACAAAAAGGTCTTCCCGCCGTCTCTTTTTGAGCTAGGCTATCTTCCAACGTTTTCATTACAGCTTCAGTAAAGTAAGTCAAAAATAAGTTTTGATGTATGTTTGTGCAGATAAAGCAAGGAGTACGTACTTTGCAGTACTTTGCATGCAAATCATCTTTGAAGAAGTAAGAGCTAAAAGCTCACCCTGGATAAAAAAGATGGGAAAAACGCGAGGACATGATATTTTTACACGTCTCATTTTAACAACACAGCAAAAATATGAGAAATATCGGCAGCCCTATACGTTTTTTATCTTTCGGGAGCAGGCGCGGACGTGCGGGAAAGTACTAACCCGCGACACCAGCGTCGACGGTCCACCTCACAAATCACGCCACACCCTTTAAACACTTTTTAAGCGGTGATTTATCCCGTCACGACATTATCCACACTTCTAATCCGACCGTGAATTATTCTTAAAGTTTGGTAAAGCCTCGGCCATAATCCGAACAATTTCAGATACCCCGCTGTGAGATTAGAGATTACAATTTGTAATCAATGTTCAGTGAATTTCAGAATGATTATTTTTTTATCCATGTAAGCCGAAGCTGATTTTACAGTTTACACACAAAAAATGCTAAGTGCTTGATACTGTTTTTTTATTTCTTCCATGCTTTTCTGGGAGAAAAGAAAATCTCAGAATGTTTAATCTGTTTCTCTTCCTTAGCAGAACATAAAAACCGATCGAGGGAATTGTCCAAAATGCAAATCATGTTAATAGACGATGCGGCTAGCAACCGATCACTTTTTTGGCCAGTATCACCATCAACATATTACTATGATTTAATTTCCATATTATAGCATACACTTTGAGTATACGAAAATTTGCGATTTATATTAAACATGTGGTTTGGACGTTTCAAAACACAAATGAACATTTGCTGTCATCTCACTTGCTGTTAATCTCATTAGGAAAGTTAATTTGGACCATTTTATGTAAAGTTGAAACATTTGGGAATTGACCTTACTCAAATACTTTTAGATTGTGGACCAGCCACCAGGAGAATGTAATCCTAATCATGTTAACGCTCTTAGTTTCTAAGCACCAATGCCACCTGTGCTTTCGGTCCGTCGGACTTTGTACATTTTGCTCTGCGGTAAAATTTTAACAATCTAAATATTCACACAAAGTCGCCCTCTTAAGACGGAGACGTAATGGCTCTCACATATAGACGACTTAGCAAAGTGATTTATTTCAGACTCAAACGTTATTCCCGCACATTTTGTATATGCTTGCTTATGCTTCTTGGTACTTTGTAATCCTCAAGAGCTACTTTATTTAATTCGATGTGCTAGCGTTCTGAATCTAAATATATTCTTATAAGTAAGAGGAGATTTCTTTTACAACTTGACAAAACTGTTTCAGTTCAAAGTCACCTGGTATGTCCATTTCATTGATAAGCATTTTGTTATCTATATATATAAAAGCGAAAATCACTTACTCATTCATTACGGAATCTCGAAAACTGCTAAGCTGATGAAGATGAAATTTGGCAGGAAAGTACATTGTGACTAGGAGACATCCGCTAAGAAAGGATTTTTGGGAATTCTAACCTTAAAGGGGTGAAATAGGGGTTGCTAGTTTGTAAGAAACTTCGTAATCTTTAAAGTGAGACACATGAAATTTTTAGTTTATTTTAGTAGTTAGTAGAAAATAATAATGCATTTTTTAATATTTTGAAAATAACGTCCCTATAAGGGTTAATATAGAGGTTGCAAGTTTGTATGAATCTTCGTCATTTTTGAAGCGAGACATGACATTTTTGAATTAGTGGTTAGTAAAAAATAATAATGCATTAATTGGACTTTAAAAAATTGTATCCCAGGGGTTGCAAATTTATATTATTACGAAACTTTGTCATTTTTTGAGTGAGAGACAATAAATTTATGGTAAATAGATCCGTCGCTCTCTTTTGCTCTAGCAAATGACGGGAACGGGAACGGGAACGGGAATGGGAACAAGCGGAACAAAGTTCGTTGGATCCGCTAGGCCTTTAAATTCCTATACTATTATAAAGATATTATTATTACATATTGATTATGTATTAAAACATTTTAAATTTTTAACATAATAATTCATATGTTATAACAAAATTAAAAACGTGAAAAACCAATTGAAGATCCTATTAGAAACATTTTCACTTCTAAAGCTAGGTTAAAGCTAGTGCTTACATAAAATTTAAGAAGTTTTCATATTATTTACGTACTAAATTATATAGTCATCATAATCATCCCAGCCCTCCTTCTGTCCACTGCTGAGCATAGGCTTTTCTTCGTCGATGCCACCCATAAATTATATACTAGATACAAAACAATTAAAAATGATTTGTCTAATTGCTGCACAGAACTTGTAGGTCAGTGAAACGGTTGAAATAAACGAGAAGTGCTTATAATGTTAGTCGGCGTCACCCGCGCCCGCTTTGTTCGAGGGCCTTTCATGCTACGCCACTACTCCGGGCCACCTCTGTTTGTATTTTGTTCACGAACTTTCCGAATATATTATTATGTACGGGTTCAGGCGTGGAAGAAACTGATTTAAGAGAGCCCATTCAATAGGCTCAAAAAGGATGAAATTCCCTGCCGCTACACCCGTATCGTTGCCGGGACGCACGGCATTTTCATTGTTGGATTACTTTAAGGTCCAGTAAAGATTGCTGGTAGGGACTTATTTATTTCTAGGTACAGTGTTCCGTATTAAATTGGGAATAAATGTTGCATAAATGGCGGTATCCCTCAACAGTCTGTAAGTGGGTGAGTTGATTTCCTACTCGTTCGAGTGCGGTCAGCTGGATATTTACAGGATCGTGGATAAAGCTCCGGATAACTTTAAAAGGTGTGTGTGTATATATATATATATATATATATATATATATATATATATATATATATATATATATATATATATATATATATATATATATATATATATATTATGTCCACATTAGTCACTAAGTGATACTTATTTATACTTGTATTTGTAATAAACAGGCCTCCTTCAGCGATAAATTATGCTCAGGGTATGTTCACCCCTTACTATTCAATTTAAATTTTACCCCTTCACAACATAATTGTATTAATTATTACTAATAACATTTAGAAAATAAGGCTGAATTACTTATATTTGGACAGCTACCAGGGAACAATAGGTTTCCGTTCGATGTCGGTCAGTTTTGAGACCCCAAAAAGGTTAGATTGCTTTACATGAATTTTAGATGGCTCTATTGTTGGGCATAGCAGTGGAGCCATGCGTTAAAGCTTGTTATTAATAGGGCAAAGATTTATCCTTACGTCGTTTTTATTTTGGCAATATGAAAGAACATCAGGTGGTTTATAACGGCCACTTTGACTTTTTCACCAGACGATACAGATATGAATTATATCGAAAATCGTAAAATGGCCACATTAGCGCAATAAATATATGTCTTACGAGCGACATTACTTTTCCCAATCAATTTTTTTGACAGTTTTCTTTGGAAATTCGTAAAAAGAGTCACAATGCCCGAATTGCTTTTGTGTCAAATGAGAGAATCACAAAAAGTTAGTCACGAGTAACTTTTTACGAAACATCTACGCGTAATGACACTTGAGGTAGAAAATAAATTTTATTTATAACCTATAAAAATAATGATTATGGCCTTCATAACTTATTGAAGCATTCTTTGGTACTGGAGAATATTTTGTTTAGTTAGCAAAGGGTCTCAGGGCCAAATGGGGTGTAACCATGGCATCTAGAGGTAAATGCCTAAAAGTGAATTTGTTTATGCCGTCTTATATTGGCGGATTCTTTTGAAGGGAATTGAATTAATTTTACCAAATCATGTCCAATAATGGTATATAAGCACAATTTTGTCAAAAAGGCAAAAGTTATTTATTACTTAAAACTTGCTTTTTACATTATTTATTGGGGTTTTTCTTATAAATAAATAATTTAAGTACATACAGACATACTTATCATAAATGACTTTATGACTGGTATACATCAAATAAAATGATAACAAGACAAAGACCATATTAAGCAATACGATGAGGTCATGATCAAAACTCATGATAGGTTGTTCGCCCATTGCCTATTTAGAATTCTAAGAATAACTATTTATATACAGTAGTAGTAGCAGTTTGTACATTTTTCTGTCTCTTATCTCTGACTGGCATCTTATGCCTGTTGGGAATAATTCAACTTATATTAGACTTTAAAATCAGTGTAAGTTAATGTTAGAAATAAAACAAAATGGGTAGGTACTTAAATAAAATTCCATACATAAATATAACAAATATAAATTATTCTGATTAATGTACCTATGTTGTTTTTACTTTAATCTTTGTTTTCAGTCTTGTTTTGCTTCTTATTGTATAATTCATCTGAGCAAACCCAGCTTGTCATGCAAGTTTAGGATCTCATCAAGTGAACCAACGGGTTCGCTCATGACTCCCTGTATTTGCAGGAAATCCTCTCTTGATGATACAATAATGCTCTAGCAGTGGACGCGTAGCTGCTTCCTTAGCCTTCAAGCAGCCTCTGCAAAAATCATAAATCATTTATTGCTTATACAATAAAAACTTAGAAGACATACTGGCATTTTAAAAGGATATATATATATTTTTTTTGAGTTTTTGTTACCACACAAATATTGTTTGAGACTACAATATTTCAGTCGGTGGTCATACTACAAGAATACTGATATAATATATGCCTACTAAAAATCTTTTTTTTTATATTTAACCTTTATTGAAAGCCAGGTCAAACATACTGCCGAGCGAAAAAAGTATAGTACATAAGATTTTTGTTTGCCGAATAAAGATTTTTTCTTTCTTTTCTTTCTTCCTTAATTAAAGGGTTTAAGTAAATCTTATTGAAACCTTTAATGAAAACCATTGAAAACTAATTACAAACCATTACGAACTATTATTATTTACCCTGACATTAATAGGGAGAAGTGTCACTGTCATGTCATATGGCATACTTTTTATTGCCAGTAACAAAAAGAAAACACATTTTAATAAATATCTGTTTAATTCTAAGATTAATGCATGTTTTTTTTTTACTTGATTGAGAAATGTTACAGTTTAATATATATAAAAACAATGTTAATACTTTAAATAATGTATAAAAATGAACAAAAATATGAACCGGTAAAGTATCGGTTTCTAATTATTTCGTGCGGCAACCTTCTCGCCAAATATGTATTGCGATTTGAATTGAATTAAAGAGGAATTGGGAGATTCTGTGACCATTTTACGATTTGTAGAGAATCTCTAGCAGTTCTGCGAGGAATATGGCTGATGAATTGATTTCGGAGCAATTCGTCAAAGTGGCCATTTTAAACCTGCAGATTTGTAATCGTGACTTTCCTACTAATTAGACACATGGGCCGTATGGCCCAAGACTATACGAGTAAGATTAGTGTTATAGTGCGCGGAGACAACAACGTAGATAGCATTTTTTTTTAATACAACACAAACGCCTATACTGTTGTTATCCTTAGAGGGATTTAAAACACTGGTATAAAAAACTTAAAACAGCAAAGCTGTGCCAGACTGGGGATGTGAAAGGCATTTATACTCGTAGAGCCTGTGTCGTCGCCTATAAATGAATGTTTAGCATTTTTGCTATGTTTTCAGCGCCGACACCCTGTCGATCGCTTGCCCAAACAAAAAACAACAATTTGCATTTTAACTAACTGATAACTGGACAAGCTCGACGTCGCGCCCTTTAATTTCTTTTGGACCCGTCGGAGACGACGTAATTTTCTTTTTTAGCGCGGGATTGCAGATAAAGAAATACTATTATCTTTCGCCATGCCAACGAGATAAAACTTTCTTTTTTCGGCTGAACTTGGTAGGATTCCACTTTAAGTGCTGTCGCAGTTTGTCTTTCTTGAATTCTCTCTCGTTACGAGATAATTTCCATGAAACTTGTAAAATAAGTAATATTAGATATATATATACTTATTATATCTCTATCTCATCTATCTATCATATTATATATCTAAACGGCGATAATAAAAATAAAACTATACCCAGTTAAAACACCTTAGGCGCTCTAAAAATTTTTGAGACGCATGTGTAACAAAGTACATTTTGCTAGTAGGAAACAGTTAGCCTTTGACCCTTTGTTAACATCAAATATTGCAAAGTACTAAAAAACAGTGATATATTGATTAAAAGAATGTAATATGTTAATGTAATTACACGTCTGTAGGTTCTGCAACGTACTTTCTCCACAATGCCCAAAATAAATCATGAGAAAGCTTGCATTTATTCCGCAGCGTAAATTAAAAAAGTTCTACCAATTTTGAATGAGTTATTATGCAATATGACGGTCTGTTTCTAGATACGTGCCAAACATTTCACGTTCCGTTTATTGTTAAACATGATGACAAAGTTTTTATTATGTCTTTATTATCGAGATTAAATATTAAATAAGTTAGTTTTAGTGTGTGGTTGGCGGTACGGTCGGTTGGTAAGCAGTGATGGCTCGAGTTGACGAAGTGCACGAGAGTGTAATCCATGGCTAACTCTGCGGACTTCGGCCTGCTAGCCGCCAGCCTCCTCCGGCTCATTATCGGTGAGTTTATCTTCATACATAAGAACTTTCTTGTAATGATACTCGAATCGAAATACCGACATGATGACAGTCGTTATAACACCTTTGGTGCCATTTTTGAAATGCGGAGTTACAATAAACGAATTATTTTATATGAAAAAAAAAAACTTTGTGACGCCGCGTTTCAAAAATGGCACGTCTGAATAAACGTCAGGTACTTCAATATGTTAGCTACTAAGAAACGAAAAGATAAATTCCAAATAAAACACATTTTCTCTGCCGTTAGTGTAATTTAGTCATGGGTGAAATGAAACTCTACGAGTGTGTCCGCGTTACAAATAAAACGAAAGAGAATTTATTTTGTAATTTTTCTTTTTTCACTTGAACCTACATTTATATTACTCTCAGTAAAGACAAAAACAATGTTACTTCCTTCCAGACAAACAAAATATAATAACGTTATTTTATCAGTATCTTACGTATAGACTATTCACATCAAAAACACTCGCAGAGTAGATGAAAATAGGAAATTATTTCCACAGTTTTACCCGCTTGAGATATTGCTGTTGAAATAAATAGTACGTAATAATCGTGACAATTTATAAAACAGTTTCGTATTCACTGAAATCGAAAAATGTAACTTATTTTATTGTTATCAAGTAGATTGATGGGAATAAAATATTGCGTCACAATTGGATTTAATATTTTCTGATTCGCGCACACCCTGCGCCCATGGGAGTTCACGAGGCGTGATCTAATTTAAAAATTAATGGAAATTCATCTTCATTTACATACCGGGATGAAGATATAATGAAGTAATTGGAATGTACGGTATAAGTTTAATTAATATGTATAATATTGATGTATTATGTCATTGATATATAATTTTATTTTGTCGTATTGGTTGGTACATTTAAGCAAAGCGTTAGTGACTTCTTTTTTTGAATAGTTGATGACGGTGTTGCATTAACTTGACAAATTGTCTAGCTATGTTGAATCTGTCTTCGATTTTTATGAAATAAAGTTATGAACTAATTGAAGATCACGAAATAAACAAAAAAACTGTTATAAGTACTCGAATCTGTAAAAAATATTCAGAAAATTTTAACAAATAAAATTATATCGTCGCAGAAAATGTAACAGCTGACATCTTTTTCTTGTCGAACATCTTATTAAAATCTCTCTCAAATATTAATTTACGTAACCTCCATCTTTTGTTACTTCAGGCGTTAAAACGTTTTGTGTGATTTCGATTACAATGAAGATGTGATTGCTATTCCCTTCGTTAAAACCAAAAAGCTTTAGCGAAAAAAAAGATTGTTATTCCTGCCCTCTTCTTGCTTATAATTCAGCTTTTTGTATCAACTCAGAATAATACGCATACGTGTTCTGTACAAACAAATAGTACATTTGATTTATATAATGCTGGAATAGCTTATTTATTTGCATGTACCATGCACGAGTATACGATACGCGTATTTCCATCGAAAAAATATATACCCAAATACCGCACAATATTCGAAAGGAGATGGAAAAATCGGTAAAATATGCGAGTATCTTAATAAAAATTCATTCTTTGCTATTCTTAAACCTCGGTAGTAGAGCGTATTAAAAATTTATGCCATCGTAAAAATGAGGTAGTAAATTCATGCAAGGATTTAGAAGAATGTATTATGTTGCAACTTGCTTCGTGGTCAGCATACAGATTTGAAACGTAACGATCACGTACAACGTGTCTTATACAGCAGTTCTTTTAAGACCGCCACGTTTTCTATAAAATAATATTGGTACTAAAATTGTTTTGATTTAAAAGTTTCAAAACAATATTGTTCGCTAACTTATTAAATCAAACTATACAAACGACAGGATACTACCACGGTTACTTATAGAAGTACTGAGATACACTAGAATTCTTTATTCATAACACACAAGGTAAGCAAATTCTGCTGACACTAATTTCAGAGTCCACAGGCGTTACCAGCTCGTTGCTTCTTCAGAATAATGTCTTAGAACTTACTTTAATAAGATTCATCAAGTCAAAAAAAAATTAATTAAAAAATTCTGGTGTACCTTAGAAAAATATATTAGGTATTTATATGGCGATAGTATTTTTTTATATTTTATTATACATTTAGCGGGTTTGATTTAGTCGTTAAACATATATTAATTGATACATACAATTTAATTATGGCTGAACTCTTTCGAAAATTGCACAAAAAATGTGTGGGTATTACAAGGATGTTAATGTAAAAGAAAAAAAGCAATGGTACTCAGCAATTACCATTTGCCACACAGAGTAGGGGGAAACAGGGTAATGTGCGACTAAAGTGGTCATTTGACTGACCGACACAGACATTGTCGCCAGACACATTTCCTACATTTGATGTACGAGGACAGCCTATGAATTAGCTTGTCATATCTGCTAGGCATGCGTTTTAATTTGATATGAGTGGGATGGCGTCCTCTTGTCCTATTTTAGACCAACTTCATACATGTCAGTTTTACCATAATAGTTGTATATTAAAACGTTTTTCTTGCAGTAAATTGAAGTTTTCTATGTTAACGTGAACATTGACATAAACTTCGATAATACAACACCTGCTAACGGTACTCTAAATATAATCCCATGATATACACACACCTAAGCATTAGGTTGAACACTGCCTCACAACCGCATGTCGTCGGCGCGATGAAATGTAATCCATCACGAATAGCCTCAATTGTACTGGCTACAGCACCGTTACTTATTCATATTTTTTAACCTTATGCCACTAAGGCAAATACATCTTTCAAAAAATACTCGTGTCAGTTTTATATTTGCCAATTACCTTTACTTACTTTGTTTGATGTACGGTCAAGTTTAAAGCTTTTGACCTATGAACATTAGAATCAAAAGTCCATTCATAGTTCCAAAAATTTTAATCACTTCTTAGCTACGTACTATAGATACTCGTATTATTTGTATTAGTTAAAGATCTCCAGATTCATGTTTTTTTCTATTGCTATTTTTATTACATATGAAACAAAATATGGTCAAATTTTTATACCAATGCACATAAATTAATATATGTAAGTACTAGTAACCAATGTCAAGAGTCGTTTCAATATTTCGAATGTAAATATGTCAATGTGGTTATGTTTCGTAGAAAAATCTTATTTGCTATTTTTAATTTCATTTTCCAGTCATGCGAATAAATGACGATGCTGCTTTGCAAGCATGATTTAGTGAAGCAAAATTTAGTAAGTATTATAATATTCTAAATATTGTTGTTTCATGTTAAACGATTCGCTAAGACGTGGCTGATTGAGATGAGGAAAAAATTGTAGCCCTTTGTACCCTTTGCTCCAATATTAATATTAATGATGCAATTTGGTTTGAGCTGGAGATATCTACAAAATACTTATGAAAAAAGAAATACTATATATATATATCTTCCCCAAAACAACTTATTGTTGTATTATATTCCATCTCGCTAAGTGTGGCATTTGGATCGTGCGGCCTTGGGCTATATCTACCCCATAGGGTAGGTCATATAGAGACGTGATAGTGTAAAACCCCACGCTCGGCAACTCCGTGCGTACATAAATTAAAAACGGAAGAAAACTATATTTTTTTTGCTCCCAGGCAAAGAATCTACTTCGGAATTACTTTAGAGGTAAGTATTGTTGAGGTGACTACCGCAGATATCATCATAGGTACATAATGATTCAAAATGTCCTTGTATATAATAAAGATATTTTTCATTTTCAATCATCGAGTATTTTGTGAATGCTTATTGCATGTATCTACCATAAATTAAATAAAACAACATTTACTGCTCTCCAGACTCTCCGTCTTCGTCGTGAATCTATTCCGTGGTGCTTAACATTACTCTGAATTAGGCAGATAAGACGAATTCGTTTTTATGAGCTTTCTTGTTAGTACATACGCGGTATTAGATAACCGTTTATGTAGCAGACGCTCACTTTGTTAGCTAAATTGCCTTTTCGTATTTATCATAAAAATACCCCTTATTCCTGCCTTGCGTGTTTCTATCTTCTCGCTTACTCAGAACCGCTTATTTTGTTATATTGTATTAGAAATTATTCAGTATTCTACTTTGTTTTAATGTACTCTCTTAAATATATATCGTTAAGTTAATAAAACAAGAATATGGTTTACTTATTTAGGAACCTCAAGGTATTAGTGATATTATCTATGCGGTATGAGACCAAAAAGAAGGGCAAAAAGAGCGACTTTATCCGTTCTAGTATACCGGCGTAAAGTAAGGCCGAGGACGACATTATGCTACAGAAGTGGATGGCAGCAAGCTGCCTTGGATCGTGAATCGTGAAAGCAAAAAGTGGAGGCCTTTTCCAAACAATGATATACTACATAGGACAAAAAAAGCTATTGTCAATTTTACGATGTTCAAGGGTTTTGAGTTTGATTCTCTATGAAAGTTTCATTTGTTATCGCCCGATACAGTTAGACAGCTTAAAAAAATACAGCTAACATCATCGTTTGCTACTAACAAATTTGAAAGAAAAGCTTTATGTTCTGCTTCTCGAATTAAAAAATTCCAAACAAATTGTAAACAGTTTTTAAACGCGAAGCAACTTCTTCGCATGAATTTTATCGCAAAGCGCAGCCTCATTGAGTGTTTCTACTTCAAAGCTTATATTTTAAGTATAGGCATGGGCATCTTATGCATTCGTCGGAACAGAAGTTCTGCCTTTACTTCTTTGCCTTACACGTTTTAATCTCCCTAATGCGTCGCCTGGTTCGCTTCACAAATGTTTGCGCTCGCTTATGCTAACCGGAACTATGTTTGTGTTTAATTTGTCTGCAGTCCTCAAGTCTCTGTTATTTGAACAATGTAATTAAGACGAAAATTGCCAGTTTTGTTCCACTTTCACAAGCTAAAATACTTTAAACGTTCACATGGGTATCTCGCTTTCACCTTGTACTGTAAAGTACATAGTTATGTTTTCATAATGAGTTTGGCCACTTTTTCTTGGCTATTCTTGACTAGTTCAAAGATGATTTGAAATTGAAGCTACACTGAAACCGTTTCGACTCGATAAGAAGAATGGGTTTTGGTTTGAAGGATGATAAGACGAACATTATTGTTTTGAGTATAAGTGCCTTAAACTGTCAGTATTTTGTATATAATTCACTGCGATGTACAGGGTGTTATATGCTTAGGCGAAATGACACTTAGGCTATGCTCAGTTGGTCAATCCATGATGTGGAACAGTTTTCCCAGGAAATAAATTTCATTAATATTATTTGGCCTATCTAAAACGTCCTGTACATTAACTTACTTAACAAACCAGTTTTGTCTGATCAAGTCTGGCCGAATCATTTAAATTTGAACTTTGATAAAAAAAAATCCGTGTTTCAGCATTCAATTAAAATTTTTACATAAAGCTACTTTATCAAATTGAAATAAAATAGTGTTGAATTTATAAAAGTGTAGGTACTTGTGTTTTAGTCAATTAAATAGCATTCAGGGAACTTTGTAGCGAGGCTACTTTTAAAATGCCATTTTAAACAATTTTTCTCGAGTTTGTTATGAATATTTTGCTGACTCAAATAAGCATGCACAAGCTGTTACATCGCGACTTTTCTGCTATACGTGACTTTTTGGTGAAGCGTTATTTTTACTGGTATTATAATAGTCTTAATTTCCTTTAAGTAACTACTCATAAAATTACTAACTAATGCTCTAGTGGAATTAGAAGTTACATTTACTGGAACAATTAAAAATATGTTTTTTGTGGGAAAACAAGATAAACTGTTTTAATTGATAACTTACATTGTTTTGCCTTTTATTTCTTTTTCTTAATCAGTCTTCTTTAATTTTTTTCTTTAGTCTCCGCTTTACAATACCCTAACACGTTTTTAACCCTTAAATGCATGACGAATGGAAAAATTCATTGTATCCCATCGGTAGGATACGTATTTTTTCTTTTCTTTCAGAAACAAAAATGACAAAGATACAGCGCATTGAAAAACAGGAATTTGGATAGTGAGAGGTTGATTGTCTTCGTCTTTATAATGGACTTGTAAATTTAAGCCCATTCCTTTGACTTTTACTACCTGCACAAGAAGCGCCTGGTACGTAAAAATAGTTTTAATGAGTGGAGTGCCGCAAAAACAGTTCGCAATTTAATTATCTGCTCTAACATTTTCCGTGAAACCTAGCTCTTGTGGCGGACATTAATTAAATTAGTAAAGTATCCAAGGGACGTATTACAACACGTTACTTGAATAACTCCACCGCTTCAACGTTTTAGGCACCTAATTGTAACAGGAATTTACTTCGTTTGTTCCATACAGGAGTGAAGTGCCAAACTCAGCACACGGGCAACTTTAAAGTTAATTATTAACTCCAGAAGATAATTAATATCTGTGCTGTTGGGCCTGACAGCCGAGCTGGCTACACTTGACTTAAATATATTGGCTCCGAGCACCGGACTATTTGAAAGATATATTATGAAACAGAGGAAATACTCGTGTATTGAAAAGAGACTCAATCAATTTTACTTAACGTAAAGGATCTTACAGTCTGGTGACCCGTTTGACGGACCGTATAAACACAAGGAGCTAACTTAAAATGTGCCCCAACTATTCCGGAGTGGTCCCTTCCTTCGGCCTTCACTTAAAGCGAGATTAGAAGCTGCCATAATAATAGTTTGTTTTTAAGATGTCTGCTTTGCAACAGGGCCGAAATTGTCTAATGTAGAAAGTACGCAAGATAAGCCACACGCACATAATTCTTACGCAGATCATCGTCTAGATATTCAGATAAAACGAATAAAAGTTGCTTTAGTTTGGCCATAAACCAAACTACTGATCTCTGACGTTATGGCAAAAATAATTGTAAAAGAAACTAACGGCGTATTTGGCAACATACCAATAGTAGAGCCATTGGCTTAATGCGGATCTTTTGTAGTCTTGCCCCCGGTAACACTGAAAGAGGTCGTAAGTTTAAATAAAAACAAATGTGTATTTATGTCCATATCGACCGGTCAATGTAACATCGGTTACGGCATTTGTATTCAAGATACTACGAATTAGGAAACTAAAGTAGAATGTTGGTATTTTATATATTAATTTTATACAAACAATGACACACTTATGAAGTAACATTTTACTCCTTTTTTTAGGGTTCCGTAGTAAACAAGGAACCCTTATAGTTTCGCCATGACTGTCTGTCTGTCTGTCCGTCCGCGGTTTTACTCAGCAAAAAATTTTTTTTAGGGTAGCTTCCATACAAGTAAAGTGAAAAGTCAATGTTTTTTTCTCGACTAACCAATCATGATGGGTATCGCTGAATAGGTCTTTTAGAAATATTGTTAGTTTGTGAACACCGTTTTTCGATTTTGGGATCCGTTTCTGAAATATTTACTTTTAAAGTGAAAAAATTTGTTAGAGTCAAGGGTCCCCCCCCCCCTCTATCTGCTAAACGGTTATATATTGACACGTAAAAAAATTCACAGCTATAGGATATATAACGAAATTTAAAGGAAAACTATAAGAGCTAAGTAGGGTTTACAAATTAAAAAGTTATATTCGATTAACATAAAATGTACTCGGAAAAGGTAAATTTCATATAAATTGAATAGAAAATTAAATTTTCTGTTGAATTGTATGAAATTTTCCTTTTCCGAGTGCATTTTATAAGTAAATCGCCTATAACTTTTAATTTGTATACCCTACTTAGCTCTGATAGTTTTCCTTTAAATTTCGTTATATATCCTATACCTGTGAATTTTTTCACGTGTCCATATATAACCGTTTAGCAGATAGAGGGGAGGGACACGACTCTAACAATTTTTTTTACTTTAAAAGCAAATATTTCAGAAACGGATCCCAAAATCGAAAAATGGTGTTCTCACACAACACACAATACAGTACAAACTCACAATATTTTTAAAAGACTGATTCAACGATACCCAACATGACTGATTAGTCGAGAAAAAAAAAATTGACTTTTCACTTTACTTGTACGGGAGCTACACTAAAAAAAATTATTTTTTTCAATATTTTATTTTACCCTTTTTTACGCCTAATTGATATACATATTCATGCCAAATTACAGCTTTCTAGTATTTATAGTCGCTGAGTAAAACCGCGGACGGACAGACAGACAGACATGGCGAAACTATAAGGGTTCCTTGTTTACTACGGAACCCTAAAAAGATTAACGAATAAAAAAATGGTGACTGCGAGTTTATATGAATATTTTATTGTATTTTCCATAGAGTTAATATTTAGCAGCGGACGCTATAGTGACTTTAATATTTTTAGTATAACTAAACACCTGGAATAGTTCTTATGGTGCGGGACACGGGGACAAAATGTTTACAAACATTTTCTTACACGAAAACCTTTATTAACAAATCTTAGGAATTGTTACATTCAATCGGGAATTGTTAAATGTTATAAGTGGTTCTACACAGATGGAAAATAAATAATATATAAGGACAAATCACACATTTTGAGCTAGCCCCAAAGTGAGTTCGAGACTTGTATTAAGGGATACTAACTCGACGATATTATATCATATAAACAGTGTGGGAACACAATTACAATGTAAAAGTGATCATATTAAAAAGTTAAATTGCAGCTTGTAAAATATATAAAGTTGCCGATAGGTAGATATTACCTAGGAAGTCGTGTCGTGACGACGACGTAGCCGTCGGGTCAAGAGGCTATGACGCGCACTCGACCCCCACCTGACGCTGGCTTTTAAACTTTTTCCAAACCTACAGTGGCTTTCATTAAGCTGCGAACTCTAAGAAAGTCTTCAGGCGTCATTTTCTGAAATATTCACGGAATTAATTCCTATATTTACCTTTCTCCGTAAATAGGAGGAACAAACTACGGCTTACGTTTCGAGGATCAACACGTATTAAATACTCGTTGCTTCGCTGTTTTAATTATCCGTTTGTAAAAAAAATTATGTTTCTCTCAGCTTATATTATGTGAATTTCGTTATATATAGGAAAACGAAAGAAAATCAGCTACTATTCGTAAGTAGAAAAATTCGTAAAGTTTTTCTTATTATTATTTCAAACCATGTTCATTTCCTCGACATTAATTAGGATTTCGTGCGAGTAATCTTCTAGTTCGTGGAATCGTGCTAAAGTTTTGTTATTTCCGATAGCTTTTTGACAGTTGCCAAAAAGAAAAGAAACATGCTTGTGTTGTGTTTTGTTTTTGAAAATGCTTTCGACTTATTTAGGTAGGCATCAAATAATTTTATTAACACGTCAAATGGCTTTTTGCAAGTCAACAATACAAAAATTATTTTTTTGCAGATAATTTTTTTACAGTTAGTCTCTTTCAAATCTTATAGGCCATCATCCCATCCTCGTTTTTCTGACCCATCGTATTTTTTTTTTTCATATACTCAAGATTTTGAATGCGGCAGCGGTTATTTTGATGACTTCATAACTAGTGACTCAACCACATTGGAAACTGTCTCCGGATGGTTTTTCAGTCAAAATAACATGCTTAATAACATACTAAAATATGGTGCTGGTCTCATAAAAATCACCTTTATTCCGCTAACCTATAAAAATTGTCTGATTTTTCAAATACTTCCTGTAAATCGTCTGGAATTTAGTTTAAGCTGTTAATAATGATGCAGCGAAGGACTCTAAAAAAGATTTTTTTTAAAGTAAGATAGGTAATTTTTCGGCTACTGGAGGACACTTCAAGGTGACGTAACTTCCAGACGCTTCCTGTTTGGCTCGGCAGACGTCGATATTTAGGTACACCAATCAAGTGCGCATATTAATATAATAGTATCCCAAGAAACTACGATGGGTCAGAAAAACGAGGTTGGGACGACGGTCTATTACTGTGATGACATATAAATGAAACAAATAAAAGTAAAATACAATTACTGAATTATCTGTATATAAATGCCGAAAAGGGAAGATGGTAAAATAGCAAGTAACATTATTTTACATGAACAAGAAGTTATGACCCTTTTAGGGATACAAATAGAAAGAAAAAAGTTGCGTGCCCGTTCTCTGGAGTCCATTTTGTTTCAACCTTTTAATCCGTTCTTTGTACACCTGTTGTACTTTTAGGTTACTTTGCCGTCCTTTCCCTCCCCTAGAGGAGTACTGAGTCAAATAAAATATTAAAGCCGTTGAATATTTACGCCCACTTTCAAGTTATTTAATGCTTAATTGCTCGAAAATATAGCGTTAGCAATTGGTTAGAAATGGAGTTTCATTATCGTATGATAAATACAGTGGGCATTCTGTGTTAAAGCTACAAAGCTAGATCAGTTGGTTGGTAGTACAAAGAGGTACTGCGGTGTAGTGGAGTGGGCTTAAATCGGCCCGTTGTGAACTCGTGGCCCGAGAGTTGTGTGTGCGTGGCAATCGGCACTGTCCCGGCGATGCCATTCGCCTACATAATATAATATTTAATAAGAGCCGGGTGGCGCACGTTGCGCCGGCCACCGCCATCCCATACCGCGTTTGGAATGTTGATGCGCGCTTTTGTATTACTCGCCAACTTCATTCTGTGTAATGGCTGCCCATAAAGTATCGTCCGCATAACTTATCCCTTACAGATTTGTTTATTCAGAACCGTGTTTAGATTTTTACGACTGATCGAATGTCGTATTCTTCGCCGCGTGTGGTTTTAGTAAATCACTCTCTGTCCCATATGTTTTTTGTATGCAGATGTCACGAAAAGTGAAGCTAATTTTTGTTGGTATTCGTATGTTTATAAGTCAGTTTTTCAGGCTTTTTTTTTTAATAAAAATGTTTAATAAAGCATGGTACAATACCATGTGAGATATTGCTATTATAATACAGGTTCGTGCTTGCATAGGTAGGTACGAATATTATTAAGTTTTGTGGGAAGCTGGAGCCTGTACTAAATAAGTACGAATTTGTATAACAATTCTCTATATGCTAAGACATCCATGCACATTGTATGGTAGCAAAAAAAGTATAAAGCCTGTACAGCTACTTATCTTTCCACGAAGGTCATAACAATTAACCAAAGGAATGAGGCTTTAAACTTAGAAATCAATTTACCTAATATGCCTATGGTATTTCATCAATCATTCAATAAGTCTATTTGAGTCATGACTTTTATTTTGAGGCTCCACGATTTACTACATGTGTGTCCCGTATGGAATAGAGACGTGAATGTTTATCAGTAGCTATCACTGAAAATCCTTCACATTCAAATAATAATCTCAGGACAACGCGATTCCTTGCCTTTGTTTTGTATAATTTTAGAGTTCTGCTGTCCAATGACTTTATTAATATTACTTACTTTATATTATATCAAAAGCGGTAAGTCCCGCAATATTAATTGCCTTTGCTTTTACATAATAAACTTAAATTTAATTTTCTTTTTTAAAGAACTCATTTCACTCATCGTACCGTATTTTAAGTTTCAACAATTTACCCTAATAAAAATAAAAAGTCATTTTGCGCTGTATATTTAAATAACACGAATAAAATATTCTTATATCGTATTTATTAGGTACATTATATTAGTACTGTGGGCTGAAACTACATTAAAAGGGTTTGTTAGACTTTATGCACCCTCAGTCCACACCTATTATAAATTGAAGTCCCTCGTCGCCCATATACATATATCTGACCCATAGTTTGAAACTACTGGTGCGATATTTATGTAGAGCTTCCTTCTCAGGAAAGTACACATAATATACACCCGCGAAAAGCCGGGGCGGGCGGCTAGTTTAGGCCAAAATCAGCATTGCATACAATGAGTCTATGCAGCCTGACCCTCTTTAGCCAAGTGTTGGGTATGATTCGAGACATTGTTTTTTTTTTTTATGTTTCTGACATATCCACAACAAATTTATTTCGTTTGCGCTGGGGCATTTTTTTTTCTTCGGAGGAAAGATCCCTGTTACGGATACCCGTCAGCCTGCGGGGGAGGCTGTCGGGTTATGTGGGACTCCACGCCAGAGTGACGTGCCTACCCACTAAAAAACCTCCGGAGTTCCATCACAACCGCTTTTGCCGGGGACACGGGAACGGAAATACAACCGCGAACCCCGGCGCGGCTGGCCGCCAAAGCGGCCCCTCCTTGGAGACGTCTAAGCGCCCCCCCACTCACCAAGTCGGCGCGTCCGGAACTCACGGACGCGCCGTACCTCCTCGGGCCAATTGAAAGGCGGCAGACTCCCACGCAGTCCACCGCCTGTGGACCCATGGGAGCCAGAAAAACCGGCTCCCAGCGGCGGAGAAGATGATAGGCTCCGCCGCTTGCCTCTCGCCGCAAACGCGGTGCGGCACCGCTCGGTCGCGGAGGATAGGGAGAGCGGCAACGTAACACCGACACTCCTCCTCCTCCGCGACCGATCTTCAACCACAGCCACGGCGGTGTGGCCCCGCCTGAAGCGCCGGGAGAGCAATGAAACATTCCTCTCCCGGCGGCCCCACTCCGGGTGGGGGGAGAACTTCCCACTCCCCCGCCGACCCAATGTGGGCGCTCACTACTGGTAGATGACAGCAGGAGCGCCCCCTCGCGGGTTCCTCTTAGCTTCCCCGTGGCTCGAGGCTACCACGGGTACTGAGCCCCCCGGTACGACAAACCGGGAACCCATTGGGGGGTTTTGCGCTGGGGCCTGGCCCAACCTGTCTCGATCCGCCCTAGTTTGCTCGTTGCTTTAGAGGTACGTTGTTTCTGCTGTAGATAAGCATTATCATTATTCGTGCTTGTTATAAGCGGGTTTGTAATTTTCAGACCAAATTAATGAGGGAATTAATAGCCTCAGTTGAATCTAGGCTATTTGCTCTTCGTGATGAAATACTATGGTTTTTGTCGTTGCCATACTGCGGTTATTCGATAACGTATTTTTAGATTTGCAAGATGGCTCAAGCTTATACGGGATAGAAAAAATAAAATGAGGAAATTCACGTGTTTTTGATTTGTATTGTATGTGTTTATATTATCTCAATTTTTATCCTTTCAATGGTGGTTTTTCCTTGTCACTGGCACTACTATGACAAGACGCAAAAAACTGTCTTTAAAGATTTTTTTTATTTATTTAATTCAAGATATTATAATTCAGTTATAGGTGCCGTAAAAAATACATATTTTTTAATAATTGCATTACTTTGAAATATGTTTAAACTAATAGTAGGGTTCTTGAGAAAATTGTTAGAACTATAAATATAGTAGTATTTCTGTAGAAAAATGAATCGGGAATGCCAGAATATCGTAAATATTATTTCATAGAATTTGTTTTTAAATATTGTTTTAGCTTTTATCTTTATTCTGGTACTGCTGATTGGAATACTATGAATAGGGAATAAAAATAGTGTAATAAAAAAATCAAAAAGGGTAGCACAACCACTTTACTTTTAAACTTTCATATTTTGTACTACATATTGTTTGTTCTAAAAGACTTTCTTATTAGTAGAGACGCAAATATAAAACTTTATAAAGTACATTTCATCTGTCTATTATTTTTTATCGTAGTATAAATCTATGCAATAAAGCATTGCATAAATTTATACTATTGCATGGGCAGCGTTCGGGAAGCTACGCAGTGTCTTCTCGTCCAAATTACTTCAGTGCCTCAAGACGAATCAATGTGTGTTACCAGTGATGACTTATTGATCTGAAACGTGGTCCCTTACTATGGGTCTCATAAGAAGGCTCAAGGTTGCTCAGCGCGCTACGGAGAGAGTAATGCTCGTTGTTTCTCTATGTGATCGACTCAGAAATGAGGAAATTCGTAGAAGAACAAAAGTCACTGACATAGCCCAATGGATTAGTTCATTGAAGTGGCAGTGGGCGGGACACATAGCGCGAAGAACCGATGGCCGATGGGGCAAAAAGGTTCTCGAATGGCGACCGCGTGCTGGTAAGCGAAGCGTAGGACACCCACCCACAAGGTGGTCAGACGATCTGACCAAGGTCGCTGGAAAGCGCTGGATGCAGGCCGCTCTTGATCGGTCATTTTGGAAATCCTTAGGATAGGCCTATGTCCAGCAGTGGACGTTATGCGGCTGAAATGATGATGATGATGATGCAATAAAGACAGAAAAATCACTTAACGTATGTTAAAAAAATTATTAAGCATAATATTATTCCGAATGTATGCCACATTCAGAATTAATTAGCGAATTTGGTCGGGCTCGCAGACCGCAG
Organism: Acrobasis suavella; assembly: GCA_943193695.1. Lineage (NCBI taxonomy): Eukaryota > Metazoa > Arthropoda > Insecta > Lepidoptera > Pyralidae > Acrobasis > Acrobasis suavella. The sequence goes on from OW971929.1 coordinate 16,529,354, forward strand.
TGGCCAGCATTTTGCGGTGTGCATGTGCCGCGCCCACCCATCCACCTGTCTCGCCCATGCTTGCCGTAACACAATTACCATTTGCTTGTGTCCTGAATACTACAATTACAGTCTTCATTTGATGTCTCTCTGACATTGATTTGACTTTTTGAAAACAATTTAATATGATTTTCCTAGCATCAAAAATACAATTTTCTTTAGGTTTGTATCTCTAACACTATATAATGGGCACTTCTTATTGGTTAATGTTAAAAGATAGATTTCAAACGTGTGATTAAGATGGCATGCAACCAGAATTAATTACCAAATTTGGCTATAAGCCAGATCGACGACCCTTCTGCCGTCATGGTTGCTGCCAGACTGAGGAACTGCGATGGATGTTCGGCTGTCAATTGTAACCATATCGGTCTAACCTTTTTCTTCGTCGTTTGTTGCATAAGTTACCTACACACAACACTGACGGTGTCCGTTCGGGAATTGTTTTTTGTTGTTCGCACACACTCTTTACAAAGCTCAATTACTGGATTCCTCGTCCCCGATAAAAGTTATCCACGAATTCTAGTTACGCGAAACTCTAAAATCACATATTAGCGAATTTGGGTGGGCTTGCTGAACGCAGCGGCCGGCATTTTGCGGTGTGCATGTGCTGCGCCCACCCATCCTGACGCCCACGACCTGTCTCGCTCATGCTAGCCGTAACACAATTACCCTTAACCTGTTTCGAAATGCAATTATTTCAGTCTTGATTTGATGCTTTTGTGACATTTGTTTGACTTTTAAAGACAAGTTCATAAAGAGTGCTATTTTTGTACTATGGCGGATTTGCAGTACTGGTGCCATTTTTCAAACGCGGAGTCACTAAACAAACGAATATTTGTATGGAAAAACCATTCGTTAAGTGACTCCGCGTTTCAAAAATGGCAATTCTGGGCCGTGTGCGGTATCAGCCGCCCGAGAGCGCCCTAATTTTTTCAACCTATATACAATACAAATACAAATCAACTTTTTTGCACCATAATAGACACAAAAATTTAAAAACAACAAAAAACAATACAGGCACAAAGGATTATAATGAAGCTTTAAAAAGAAATAATTAGGTATGATTATTTGTATGAGCGGGCTAATTTAATTAACAGTATCAAAAAAATATAACGAAAGACAGACAGTACTCTGATCTCATAAATACGAACAAATGAATTTAGTCGGGTTCGCGAGCGCAGTGGCGCTTTGCGTATATGCTGACCCGCCCGTGCTTGCTGTAACCGTATTAACATTTTGTATTTTAAAAAATTCAATGTCTGAATTAAAATTGATAATTTAAACATTTGCCTGTGATTTAATTTTTATTTAATTCTACAATCACAATGATAGCAATCATAAAAGCCGCCATCGTAGATTGTTATTATCACCATCACAAACCTTAAATTCGAGCTAAAAGTTATCCCTAGATACGATTTTTTTTCTGATTTTGTAGAGATGTATGAGTATTAAAACTATTTAATGTTTACTTATAAAACCTTGCATTCAGCTGTGCTCAGACTCAGACCAGGCATTGGCTTTTATTTTTTCTTGGACATTTTCATCAAACCGAATTTCATACGAAATAATAATTGCATATTTAACAACAAAAAAAAAACAGCCATCTTTTTTATCTTTCAGGAGTGTCTTCCCATCATATTTTTACCAAATTAATATGGGATCAATTTGATACTAAAGACATTCAAATAAATTAAAAAAAAACACCAAAATCGGTTCACAAGATATCGCTTAACATACATACAAAAAATATGGGTGGAATTGATAGCCTCCTTTTTTAGAAGTCTGTTCCTTTTTTTTTATTCAACTTACACTTTGTTTTCTTCGTAAGGTTAAATCCCTATTCGACTTCAAACCCTGGCTAGCGCCGGTGTTTGTGTGTGTCCTGTCCCGCTCATTCTCGCCATAATCCGATTACTATTTGTTTCTGAATCAGGAGTAAACGACGTATTATTCGACTCTATATTATTTATTTTGTTTCATATACAAGAATATATTTGTATCATGCATTTTAAGGAGGTTACCATAGAAAAATAGTTTGAATAGTTTCGGATTTTTCTTTTCCATTTTGCACAATCCTCGGTATCCTTGGGAGAACATTGGCAGCATTTTTGGATAATAAAAAGTCAGAAGGCACACTCGGGACTCCAACAGCTTACCTAAGATTATATATATCACGATCGAGCTGAGATAGAAAGAACAAGAATGTATAATTGAAATATGAATAGACATTCGAATTTAATCAGTGATACGTTAATTTAAGATTCCTACCCACAGCGAGCGCCGACACGTGTGCGTAGATATGCTGACCCCTCCACCTGTCTCACCCATGCACGCCGTAAGCCGATTACCTTTAGTTTGTTTCTGAATTCAGAAGTAAACGACGTTTAATTCCACAACCATTTCGCTTTGTATTTGTTTCTAAAAACAATTTAAACACATTTATTAAAATACAAATATGCGATCAGAATTACTTTACCATTCTGCACAATACTGCGGAAAGTCCTTACTGTACCAAGCAATGCCTAGAGGTTACAAAAATCGTAACACTAGCTCTGTAATTCGTTCGTAGCTTCGTAGGCCATCTACTAGTCGTAGCGACCGTTCGTAGTACATCTACGATCGTAGACTTCGTTGGCATAGCTCGTAGCCTATATTATTGAATGCTACAAAATGATACTCGTGTGTGCTATTTTTATTGTAGCGTTAGTAAGTACATACGTGTGTTGAAAATTCTATTTAGGTAGGTTGGTTATTTTGCATTTCCATGCGCCCTCTGTATAAATTTCCTGTTACTAATATTTTTGCCCTCCCGTCACTAGCGCCATCTGCAAAATTTCGTTAACTTATTCACAACTTTCGCTGCCGTCATCTGTTTTAGGTGTTTGCAATACCTTTTTATTTCTTCCTTTAACTACCCTCCGCTAGATGGCGTTTTACTCTAGAAAAGCAGAAAACTCAGTTTCCAGCCAGTAGATACCGTCAAAGTTATATTGGAAACGCTACAGATGGCGTTTTGTGGATTTAATGCGGTGAGCCTTGACTTTTTCTAGGTTATATTAAACTACTCTTGTTTTGCAAGAGGGCGCAATTTCTGGAATCTTATTCCTTTTTGCTATATATTCATTTTTATACATAGGTAGACCATACCTACGTATAGTATAATAAAAGCTACAAAAGTTAAACCTCTCTATCTACCCTATGTACTTAGGTAATTTCAAATCGACATATTAAACATTGAAACTTTTAAAAGTGGAATTATATTCCTAGGGGATGCTTTGTTCTTATATAATTTTACTCATATATGAAGTTAAAGCATATTGCTAAACCTAGAAGCCTAACCGAATAGGTAGCGCATCGCCCAGTAGGCATATAGAATAATAGTAGCTCAGAGAGTGTGATCATGTTTTATTTGTATTTTATCAATCAGTTAAATATAAATGTTTCAAGAATTTCTGGCTCACTCGGACCTTCTATTGAAAGCCATTTGCATATGGAATTCTCAAAAATCTCTGAAATTGATACAAAGTCCGCCAAGGGTAGACCAACGTTTCTCTTTTCTATATTTATCTAAAATCATAATAAAATTATGATCTTTAAGGCTTCACTATTTTGTAGATAAATAATAACATTTTCTTTTTGTAAAATAAAATAGATATTTTTTCTGCAGCACAAAAATGTTGCTATTTTAAATAAAGGAAACAAAATAAAGCTTATTGTTACATTTTCAGGGAACGCTCAGTGCTCTCATTAATAAAGGTATTGTTTTTACCGACCTTGTAAATTTATCTGAGTAATAGTAGATGTCGGATGATTTGTCACTTCTTTATGATGTTTAGTATTTCCACAAATCTAGTTTCTAATAAACACAAATCCGTAATGATATTACTTACCTAATGATATTATAAATTTAAATATTATTAACCTATTTATTTGCAATGTTTACTGGATTTTATGACACTCGTCAGATAGTCTCGTCCATAGAATAGATTTTAATGTCAAATCAAATAATACTTTATTATCATAACGTAGCGCTCAATATTGCTTGATACTGCAAAGCGAACGCGTAGCTACGTCCGCATTTCGTGCCGTTTTGGGAGTAAAGTTCTTGAAGCAAAAATGGCCTTGTTAGGCGGAAATGGTGTTAAACCTTAAGTTTATTGTATCTTAATTGGTTGAGTGCTAGTTGATTGTCCTATAAATCTGTTACTAAGAAAATTGATATTTGAACGTTTTGCAAAAATTTAAAGAAATGAAATTCTTAACAATATTATCAAAAGTTTAATTAATTAAAAACAAATTAAATGGGTACTTTATAAAGGCGCCACTCAAATTCATGTAGCATTAAAAAGAAATAAGTTATACTAATATAAGTACCTGGTTTAAAATTTATAGCGTGTAAATAATTTTGCGGTGTGTATTTTATTGCAGTTTTCTTGCTGCAGTTTCTGTTAATTAACATTTTTGGACTCAGGCCAGATTTGAACAGAAATATCCTGCTGGCTGACGTTTCAAACTGGCTTAAGTACTGCAGACTTTAAAAAATATTTATTAAAGATAATATCTACTAAGTAGACTTCCGTTTTCAAGACTCTTGAGTAAGTGGCCGACCCTGGTGTCCGATTTTTAATCAGTCAGCTAGCTACCAGTGTTATGTTATGTTATTTAAATTCTTTATTGTACAAAAAGGACACAATACAAATACAAAAGAAAACAATACAAAGGCTGTGGCAGTGTTGGCAGGCATTTAGCTTGCTAACTGCCGTCTAATCGTGACAATTAACCCTAACATCAACGACTTAACATGCCTTCTGAAGCACGGAGGGGCTTAAGATATGTTTATTGATTTAATTATTTTAACTTTGTTGCACAGTTTATTCAAAATAAAAATTGCGGACCGGGTGCCATATGGAATTTTTTCCCGATTAACTAAAGACCAATCGGAAAATATGAGTGTGGCTGGTGTGATACAATTCGTAAATTAGTTAACTAAATAATGATCAATGCTAAACATAAATATTTTTTATAAGTTGGACATTTGAAAGGTCTGAAAAGAACTTCACAGATTTTATTTTACTTATTTATACTCCAATAATCTTATTCTATCGCAAAATTCAATAATCTTATGACTAATGAATGTAAAACTACGTGATTTCGATATACTTTATATAATTATTTACACGCACCTATCGGGTTTATATGTATAATACCGACCCTTTTATATTGTAGAATAAAACTACAGGCAAAAATTGAACTATTACTACTTATTATTTTGTACTCGTTTAAATTGAACTCTTATACGAGTACAAAATGACTTAATAAAACATGAATTTTTCGACATCCAGCCCCCATTTGAAATAAATCATTTATGGAGATATTATATATAAAATTTTCTTGACCAAGCCGTAAATAACATTGTAAACCTTTTTTTATGAACTTCTGTTTAAAGTTTAAAAAGAGCGTGAAGCTTTTCTACGCACATTCGCCAAAAGTGGCCGTTTTTCGCAAATTTGCGAAGAAAAACTTCACGTTCTCACTTTAAACTGTAAACAGTTGTTCATAAAATAGTTTGAAGGGTTATCTAGGGCCTGGTCAAGACACAATTTTAAATGATATCTCTTTCCTTACAAATGATTTATTTCAAATGGCAGCACTGGACCCAAACTAATTCATGTACCCTTTAATGTTATGTTATAGACTGTTTAGGCCTCTAGCGACAGCCAGGAAAACAATACGGTTTCCATTTAAGATTAGGTTAAAAAAAAGTTTTTACTTCTTATCTACAGGTAACTAATCTATTGTCTTTCATTGTTTCAGGTAAGCGGACTTCCGACCCCCATCTAATAAACTAAACTACTCCGAAATCGTAGGCCATAATACCGTACTAAAATAAAGATGGTAAAGCACAAAGGTAAGTCAAAATAGGACCAGTATAAAAGAAATGGATATGGGACATGATAGTAGAATTATTTATGAAAGTTTTGTCTTTTTACCCGTCTGCGCCAGAATGAAGGTTATGTTTTTCAAGAGTATGCATGTATATTTGTATGTATGTATGATTGTTTGGCACGCTCTGCAGCCTGAACGGCTTGATGGGTTTAAGCTTGAAAGGTGTCATTAGATTCGTCTTAATTCTGAGAGTGACACTGGGTATATAAAAAGGTAGTCGGGTTTTTTCTTTTTTTTTTCTTACTCTATTTCACTGAATGAAGATATATTATATATCACGACAATATTAGTAACTAGATCATTATATTTAATTTAATCAATGTGAAGAAATTGAAATTCTTAAAATGATTATCCCTTATTTCTAATTTTATTAAAATATATTATTTCCCAAAAATTTTGTAATTGAGACATTTCCAAAAATGAAAGCTTACAATAAGTAAAACACTACACATCTTTTATAATATAGTTATGGATCCTTTCAATCTTAAAATTTTTGATAACCAAAAAAATAAATAAATTGGAATTGGCTTTTTAGAACAATAAAGTTCATTTATAATATATATGTCAACAGCAAAACATTGATTTAAGGCTCTTAGAAATCCGATGAAAACATTTTATTTCTTAGAATATGCAAAGGTCAAAAATCAACTATTTTTATTTTCGTAAATTCTAATTTTCTGATTTGAAACAAACTGTCACATCTTCATTTCTTGTTATATATCACATAAAGTTCTATTGATAACTTACAAAATAAGAAATATATACCTATAAAACAAATTTAAGTTAATATTTGTTCGTAAACAATTTTTTTACAAGCTTATATTTAACTTGCAATGTTTCTTGTATGTACTTGCAACTTGCAGCTCAATTTTCAATCAGTTAACCTCAACCGATTGAGCTGAAATTTTCCATACTTGTGTTAGTCGGATGACAATACAATAATATGGAGTTAATGAGCTGTTCTTATGATGAAGCTGGGATATATTCGACGGAACTCAGTTATAAAACAACATAACTTCATTGAGTAGGACTAGTTTGATTTGTCTTGACAAGCACCTTATGGCAGACAAGGTCTAAGGTCGGATCACGGAGACGGAAGGTGGTCGATAGAACTTAGTTATATAATGACGCAACTTCATCGTGTTTGAGCTTATTTCATTTGTCTCAATAAGTACTTCGGCCTCACTATAAAAGCTTGTACAAAAAAAAATATCTTTAAAATAAAATTTGCTTGACAATATACTTATATGATATTGCTTGTTTTCTAATAAAATCAATAAAAACTTTATAGATACCAAACGGGCATTTACCTATATGAAGAAATCAAACAAGTGTTTTTTCTTGAAGAATTTTTATGAGAATTGAGACTTATTTAAATGTTGCAGACGTAATTTTAAAGATGAAATAAAGAGTATGCTTTTGTTTATTTTTATTACATACTCTCGGTCCCGGTCTTAAAGCCTTAGGCAAAGACCCATATCCGCAAGACGCAAACCCCTTTTTTGCTTGATGAAGAGCGAGAATATGGAAGAAAGGAATCAAAATGCTAGCTACATAGTATATTAACATGATTTACATTTGCACCAATGACCTTAATCGGCGTTTACGATCTGCGAGGGAAAAAAGCAGCTGGTAAATTCTATGATTTTCTTTTCTCCAGACCAGCATGAAAGATCAAAGGAAATGTCTTATCATATTAACTGGTGTCGGCGCTCATTGTCTGTTCTGTATTTGCTCATGTCGCTTGAATACTAATACAAATTTAGAGTTATCGAACGAATACACAATTAAATCTGGATACATGATCATGCTCATATTGTTCACGTCCGTGCTTGCATCCCGGCAATCCGACGGAGATGTCCCAAATAGTACCGGTATTAATTTGTATTGTTAATTACACTGTACAATCGGTAAACTGTCACAGGTTACTGTTATGCAAATCCCTATTGTGCAGCTGAGAGTTTATTTGCAGTAAATATCCGATAAAGTTTGTGATTAATTTAATGGTACAAATTGTTAACTTTTAACATTTGGCCAATTAAGTCCATTCTGTTATTTTCGTAGTTTACTGCTCCGCGGGGGATTGGCCAATGATTTATACTTTACGCGTAGTAAGCAAAGTTTATAGAGTAACCCCATATTTATTTATAAATAAAAAATACAAAGTTTGCTAAATCTATTTTAGTAAAAATATATTTTGTACCTATCACCTTTTTAGTTAAATATTTGTCATTGCAAAAATAGGACAAAACACATTTTGACTTAAAAAAAGTTTAACGTACGTTTGTATTTTTTATGAATAGGGTTAGACTATAATATAATTATAGTAAACAGGTAAGAGGTAAACTATTTGGTTGGTCTAGAAGCAAAGAAAGCAAAGCTCCTCCTCCCGGATAGGTGGTAAAAGTAGATCAAACTAAAGCTTATACGGCGATTAACCAGTACCAGTCACTATATCGGGCACCGGGCTCTTAAAACGTTTACAAAAGTTATTATAATACTAGCGAATTTGTGCCTCTATATCAAGTACAAACTGTATGTACTGTATGTTGTTCCTATATTTATTGTAACGTTGTGTAAACATTAATAGGAACTGAATTAACAATTTTGTTACTGTTAAACCTGCCTATGTTTTCAATCATTTTGCCAAAGGTGATCTTCAGGCCTTGCAACTACAAGCCAATACCTATAAGGTATAAAGTCGTGATTCTATGTATTTTGCATGAAGATAGATAGGTACATCTTATTTTAATCGCGTGTTTCCTGTATGAGACTCGTGACAGGCGCGAAATGTTACAGTAACGAGAAGGTATAATTTCATTTGAAAAAATATTTTTTTGGTGCGTGCTCCACACCTACACCAACTATTTTATCACCTAAACAAATACAACATATCTTTAATATCTGACTTTTATTATAAATGTGGAAGGTACATGGATTTTTGTGTGTATTTATGCTTGTTTCGCTTTCAGTCTAAACGGAAAACGAATCTTTGCATCCTGGAAAAATGTGAATCCCGTGGGATTGCCGAATACCCTTTGAATACGCGGACAACATCTTGTTAGAAATATATCCCAACAAGTCTTTATGTTACGTCAACTATTATTCTGCAGTGTACTTTTAATAGCTGCAATGTTCATATTCCAGAGACAATAGTACTTTTTTCTCATAAATGAATTCTGAGAATAAAGAATCAATAACAAATTTAATAATAGACAAATAAATACTCTTTGAATACGCGGTCAACAACTAATTAGAAATATATCCCTACAAGTGTTTATGTAACCTCGACTATAAATATTTTGTAGCGTACCTATTATAGGTTGAATGTACTTACTTTACAGAGTAAACAGTACTTTTTCTCATAAATGGATTCTGGGAATAAAGAAGCATTGAGAGATTAAATTATAGAAAAATAAAGCAACAGACAGATGAGTCAGACGTTAGGAAATTGATTTGATATGAGTAGATCCAACGTTTGATCTTTTCGTTATACCCGAAAGCAATCATTTTTTCGGTCCCTTTTTAATTTTTTTTCGAATCCAAAGTCTCCTCTATACCTAAAATGCATATTTTAAATTCTTTCTGACACTCATGATCGGCAACTTGACTCTGCCGATACTCACGTTCTTTCTATTCCTTTACATCGCACAAATTTTATGGCAAACTTCTTCATCCTACAAGCTTCATGGCTCAGGAATGCTTTACCCGTTGACTCCAAGGACGTTTCCACAAATTTTCAACATCTCTTCAAAAATTATATACCCCCCTGTCATTTTCACCATCATCATTCATTGTTATATATATTAGGGTGTTTCATTTTTCCAAAAGTTTGATTTTCATGTGAGATCGATTTTCCTCCGAGTCTCAACAGCACAAAAGACATACACGCCAAATTTCATTAAGATCAAAGGATGTTTAGGGGTTGCAAATGTTGGCCACTTTTTTCTTACCCCAGTGAAATACGTGTAAGGATCTTTAATAAATATTTTATCATTTACACTATCCTTTACTATGTTTTTTATGTACAAACAATTATTTACACATTAAAAATATTATTTACAATAGTCAATAGCAACACTTAATAAATTACATGGACATTACATTAATTAAAAACATGAACTAAACCTACACAACTAGTATTTATCAGCCTTGTTGATTTCGGTGTCGGACGCGGCCTATGGTAAAGCGCAACTACGAATAACTAATATATACCTAATAATTAATATGCAACTAACGCATGCACATGAAATTCCAAAGCCTTTGGAATTCACTTGATATGAAATCATATGACAATTCTAGAGGAAGAGAGCCCCGTTGATGACTTTACAGATGAACAACGAGCGATCATGGTTAACTACATCCAAAATGTCCAAAAACTGGAAATCACCCAAGAGAAGACTACAAAGAGTTATTGCAACTGTCACTCCTTTATCTAGGAGGAAGCGCCTTCTGTTTCAGGATTCCAGGCGCCTTACATCAAGCGAGGTGTATGGCGAAGGCAATATATGCTCTAAAAATGGTTCTTTTTACCAAACAGTAGAACATTGTACCTCAACGAGACTTGAATGGAATGAAAAAAGTTGCACATTTTGTCAGCCTAATATACATTCGCTTTTGACATGAAGCAACTGTCAGCCGATGGGCTCCAAAGAATGATCTGGATATGCTGCAGCTTTTGAACACTTGCCCCGATGCCGACGTCAAAAAAAGTGCTCTCACTTTTGCCAAGAGACACCTTTGGTATTTGTCAGAAATAAACGTAGGATTGGCATTTTTGAACGTATTACTCACGATGTCAAGGAAAATATGCTCAAAAATATAGAGACTAAACCCGCAAAGAAAAAAGAACTGAAGCGATTAGAGGGAAAAGTCTAGCATTTAAAGGAAAAGACTCGAGTCATTTCGTTACTACGAAAACAAAGACGTTTTTTGAATTGTTTGGGGTCTACGACGTGACTGAATACTGCGGTGATTCTCTGAAAAGTTATGTGGTTAAGGTTGTCAACGATACTGCAGAAAGAGAAATTGCTTTGATTAAAAAGTGTAACGATTCAGTCAGAGATGAATAACAAAAACAGTTTTTGTTAAGAGTTGTCGAACAACACAGGAAAAAAGTAACCAAGCGATCGAAAGAAGAAATTGCATCGTACAAAGTTGATTAATATAAAACTGTTCTGTTGTAATTATGTTTTCTTTTGTTTTAGTTGATGATTTATAGTTTTTCCAATAATTTTTAAAAACTGAAAACCGACTTCTTCCCCAAACTACACAACCGATTTTGATAAAATTTCCATGGTACCACCTGGAAAGTATACCCTTTCAAACAAAAAAAGAATGAATTTTTTAAATCGGTCGCCGAAAAAAGACGCGTCTTTGAATAATCGGTGAACATACATTAAAAAAAAATAAAGGATCGCGACGAATTGATAACCTCTTCCTTTTTTGGAAGTCGGTTAATAAAAGAAGTTAAAATTTAAAATACCGTAATTTTACTTAATTTTTTCAAAAATGATCAATGTGTGCAACCTCTAAACGTAATCCAATCTTCTTGAAATTTGGCGTAGATAACTTTTACATGACTGAGACACGGAGGTGATCGACTTCTGCAAAAAAATTGCATTTCATTTTTTACCTAACAACATGAAACACCCTAATATATATATTATAGATTGAATGTATGTTTATATATGTACCTCTATACCTTAGATCATTTAATACAGAAAAAGTAATGCAGACCAATCTCCTTACAAAACTTTTTGCCGCTTTTGGTGCGGGGGTAAGCTACTACTACATCTAAAAAATCACACATTAACAAAAATAATTTGTGTCGCTATAAACGCAAAATTAAAAAAATCAATAACTAGCTTATTTCTGCACACCGGTAAAGCTCACATCTGCATAACATTGCATTTTTAATGGAGCACTTTTAAACGTCTTTGCGATGCCTTACCGATTCATATAATGATCATAATCTATTACGCAACTAGTTTTTATGAACGTATAAGATTTTTGATCTTATATTATACTTTGGCAGAGGGGAACGCGCAGTTAAGGCTTATCCTGTATTAAATGATCTAAGGTATATACGTATAATAATGCAGGTATATGTAGGTATATTTATAAGGCAAGTCTTGGATTTATTTAGGTAATTATTTTACGCCTCTACTAAATCTGTTTATCCTCGGTTGACTGGGAGAGAACGCTTTTAGCGTTAAGTAAACAATTGTATATTGTGGGTCAATAAAGTTTTTATGAAGAAATAAATGAATAAATAACAATATTAAATAATTTCAGCATCTCGCTAAAGTTAATTATAATTCACTCTAAATTAGTGACCTTATTTGAAAAGCCTTTTAATTGCATATTCTATGTATTGTCCCAACTTTCCATTGGCTTTGTTTTCATTATGACACGACCCATCCTTGGGTGTCAATGGCCTTTTATTTGAGTCCGGAATTTTAGATTAGAATCTAAAAGGATTGTGAAATGTGGAAAATTGGAACGGTGTCGTGTTGCCGTGCGTTATCTTACGATGCATGTGGTATTCATGTAAACCGAAGCGTCAAAGACGGGATTCGATTGTCAAAACACATTCGTGCATGATCGATATATCCCTCGTTCCGGGTTTCCTTTCACAGTTGTTTACTAAATGGGTCACGTAAACAAACATGTATTTTGCGTAACCGTCCAGTTCACCTCGCACACGTAAAACTAAGAAGTTCTCTCGTTCACCAATTTTATCAATGCTTTTACGACTTGTCTGCTTTACGATGTTATCACATTGTACTTTATCGATTTTAGTTAACCAATGTTATTTTTCAATGTACGAAAACATTTTCAATCGTTTTTTTTTAAATCTACGTCGAGGATAATAGAACCTAATTAAACTGTTACTATCAACGTGGGTAATTAAAAAACGAGTAATTAAAAAAGAAAATTATATAAGTTAACGTTTTCAAACGTTCATTTAATAAATTAAAATTAGTTTAGTAGGTACTTTTACTTAATAACGTTTTTAGTAACTCAACTGACGTTCAAACCAATTAATATGATAATTACAATTTGCCAATGTCAAACGATATCTATCAGAGTAAATATGAGAACCCTGTAAGGACTTTTACAGTAGTGATATACAGTCGGAATATTAATTATATGTATTCAAGCCTCTACTTATATCTTAAATGTTCTCTTCACTTAAAAATAAATATAAACATGAAAATGTATATTCAGACAAATTTTTATTAAGTTTTGCTGAATATACATTTTCATGTTAATATTATTTTTAGTTTAACTAAGAGAAAATTCAGAAATATGTAGAGGCTTGGATATGCAATATTCCGACTGTACTAGAATAGTTTAACACTATATAAACACACAAACATTAATTAAAAATAAATCCTCAAAAATTACTCTATAAATCCGAAACGCCAATATTGCAACGTCAATGGGAGTCAAAGAGAAACTTGCTTCGGTCCCCTGTTCACACATGATTCGCTGTAGGACCGTATTGCGTTGTAATAAAGGTGAGAATCGTGTAATAAGATGAGGATGGTAGTTTTGTGGGTGTGTACTGGTGGTTGCACGTGCCAAATGGATGACAAGCGGACGCGAGCGGGCCTGCGATTGTTGCGGCCGGAAGCACCCACCATTTCCGCGTTCGGCGCCCATTCTCCCAACGTCCAGCGCCACTCGTTATCAACCAACTACTCTTGTAATTATCGCGCGATCTACAAAAGGACTAGTTTATGTAAATTCCACGAATATTTGCGAAAATGACAATGTTTCGATCGTATACAGGTTATTAAAGAAAGACAAAATAATATATTCATGCTCGGTTCGTATTGAATATGTTATAAAAGAATTTTTGTGTAACGCAAAAATAATTTCGAAAAAAAATTATCCTGCCATAAGTTACAAAAACGGTTGACACAATATTAATAAAAGTTCCCATAAACTTGTCAGATAAAATCTGTCACATGCAGACGAAGATATTTACTCAGAAATCGAACACAAAAAGATCTGACTCGTGTTTGTAATACAAGTTTTTCGACGAATATATTGTTATTATAATGTAAGGTTTTATTTTAATGTAGGTCTTTGGCGAAAAATACCGTGTAGGGCTGATTTTTCAATAGAAGTTATAATTATTTTGTGATTATGTTAGTATAAATACTGGAATGAAAAACGAAACTAAAATTCTACGTGTTTTCTGAGTTAACCGTATCTAAGTAGTCAGGCAGACATAAGTGTTGACTTTCATTTATAATAGTTATAAATAGGGATATTATTATATATCATACTGTAATTATATAATTTGTTATAATTTTACTGAAAAATAATTGGCCAAGTGTGTGTCGGGCCACGCGCAATGTAGGGTTCCGTAGTCACGAATGCCAACTTTGAGTTCATGCCACTAAAAACGTCTAAAAACTAATTTTCTATTGAATTTGTACGAAATTTTCTTTTTCCGAGTAAGTACATTTAATAAGTAGATCGCCTATAACTTTTTAATTTGTAAACCCTACTTAGCTCTGATAGTTTTCCTTAAAATTTAGTTATATTTATTATAGCTGTTAATTTTTTCACGTGTCCATATATAGCCGTTGAGCAGATAGAGGGGGGGGGGGGACACTTGACTCTAACAAAATTTTTCACTTTAAAACCAAATATTTCAGAAACGGATCCCTAAATTGAAAAACGGTGTTCACAAGATCAGAATATTTTTGAAAGACCTATTCAACGATACCCCACATGATTGGTAAGTCTAGAAAATAAAATTGACTTTTGACTTTACTTGTATGGAAGCTGCCCTAAAAAAATTTTTTTTCAATATTTTATTTTACCACTTTTTCTGCATAATTCATATACATACCTGTACTAAATCACAGCTTTCTAGTACTTATAGTCGCTCAGTAAAACCGCGGACGGACAGACAGACAGACAGACATGGCGAAACTATAAGGGTTCCTTGCTTATACGTCTACGTCGGCACAGCTCGTCTAAAATACGTAAAGCTACGTTGTATAAAATCTACAAAAGTTGGTCAGACATGCTAATTTGGTTACATTTGTAACCGGGCCGTAACAAAAATCTCTTTTTTCGCCTGTTTACTCGGCATGCGAACCCAGTTAAGAGGGTTGTGTTTGCTACTGACACACAAAACGAAGTAACTGCAACAAAAACTCCACGACTGACATCCAGCCAAGACTCTCGCATGCTTGCGTTCATGTCTGTTACCTCGTGTTGCTTTTGAAATATCTGTTAAAAATAAATAAAACATTGCAGCATAAACTGTGAGTACAGGTACTCACAAAGAGGCTTATAAACAACCTCCAAATATTATATTTGATGTTTGAGAACAAAGAAAATAATGGCGAAGCACTTCTTTGAAGTTAAAAGTTTAAATTGAATCTATAATATTTACCTACAAACTGAAAATACTAAGTGACGCTTCCGAGGGTAGTTAAATTTATTTTCCTTTGACGTTTGAAACACGTTTCGTCCCTTGCTTAAACATTTAAAAAAAGGTTTTAAGTAGGCTCAATATGACATTCAAAACAGAAATACAAATAATTTCTTATCAAACATCTTTATTCGTATTTGAAGCCAAAATAGGTAACTGGTTTAACTTTTATAATTTAATTAAATAGATACATAAAATTTTGTCTATGCTGGAAATTACCTTTTTCTGTTCAACCAGTTTTTCTTTGCATATTTATTCTAGTAGCACTTGTAATTGACACAGTCAAATCCAGGATTTCTATATATAAAACTTTACAGTTTGTAAATACCGCTACCGTGACGTTGTTGGTATATTAATATCTAAACAAAAATTTTCTTAAGATTATTTAAAACAAAGAACGTTAAAAGAATTTCAGCCTTCATTTTTTATACAAACCTTGTGCTACTCCTCTCCATACGACAGCGCTAGTTAAAAATCATTTTGGCTTTGTGTGAGAATTGTGGGTAGAATAATTATTTTTTGCGGGCATGCCGCAGCGGGGACCGTGTTCCATTTATCTAGAGCTAAATGCTTGCATTCAAGCGTCCGTTTTGGTCTGTATTTGGTTGTGGGCCATCTAGAGTGCAGGGAATGGAGCTTGAAATAGTCCGGTCACTAGGGTCCGGACTTTCACCTCGCATTTTGTGACAAAGCAATGCCACTTAACTTTGCATAACATTAATTGGAGAGGATTCACGCCAGTTTGGGAGCAAAGCGCGTATTTTAATTAAATATACAAATACTTTTACATGTCTTCATCTCTATCAGGGTAGGCAGAGCCCGCTTAGCATGCTGCTGAACATTAAGGTGTAAATAAGGAATCGAAATAGTGATGGATTGCTAACAGCATCACCTATTAACATGTTTAAGATTCTCGTTTATTCCGTCGAGCAAAGAAAAAAGGGTGAATACTGTGCTATGTAAATGTGCTGCATTTCGCGCAGTCTTATTTTAGACTTCTGTTGTTTAAAATGTAGCACACCATCCTTTTGATTTCGCTATTGCTTTTGCCTATACTCATTTTTTTCACACAAACGTGTTCAGTTGATCGCTCAATTTGTATGGGGTAGACGACATTTTTAATTTGTTGTAGTTGTGCCCATAATGTGTCCTATCGGAACAGTTTTAAATTTTGTCGGGCTGATTAGCTCCCTTATGTACCTATATGTCGGTGGTACATTTACACTTAATGTGTGCAAATAAAACAATAAGCTCCAGTAGCGTGCAATTCATACAGACACATAGACTTTGTCTACCCTGTGCCACCCTAATATAATAATATCGGATACTAAAAAAAATGTATTTTGCTTGATATACAGCCGTTCTCGTAATTTAGGTAAAATTGGTATTTGTGCACGTCACTGATGAGCTAGTTATACCGTATTTTTGTATATCACACTAAAATAAACTTGTTTGCCATAACGCTCCGCATCTCGTCTGACTTGGAATTAAATTAAAACGGTCCGTTAATTGTTCAAATGCTAAATACCCATTTCTGAAGTCCGTTTTCCATTAAAACACCAACTATCTTGCTAAGCGTCTAAGGTATCGTAACACTATATCTATGCTGTCAGGATAAAGACAGGATAATGTGTCGTTTGTATATTTTTTATATAAAAAAACATTATTCAAATTCCGATGTTAATTAAATAGATAGTTAAGATCAGTGAGCTAACACTATCCTATAATACACATTATTCAGCTGGTGAGACTTGAACCAACTATACGTATAATAATATTAAGGGGCTACCTGAATTTTTCGGGGTCCAGTGCAGCCCCCATTTGAAATTAATAATTTGAAAGAAAACGGAGATATCGTTTAATTTTTTTTTTTATATTTAAGTTTATTGCACACAATCTTATGACGGATTGATTACAATGGGTCAAACTTAATGCTAATGCATTATCTACCAGTTTGCCTTTGGGACATGGTGAGAGATTGGAATAAGGGTGCAAGTGTGGCAAGCCAACTTGTGATATTTTCAATATAATACCTATATAATATTACATCTAATATAATACATATATTGATTGTTATAATAAAATAATGCATACCTTTGAAATAAATACTGATACATAAATTTTGTCTTCATCAGAGCCTAGATAACCCTTCAAACTATTTTATGAACTTCTGTTTACAGTTTAAAGTGAGAACGTGAAGCATTTCTACGCACATTTACCAAAAGTGGCCCATTTCGCAAATGTGCGTAGAAAAGCTTCAAGTTCACGCAGTACTGGACCAGGTAGCCCCTTAAATTGCGTGCTTGGGAAGGCACGTAAAGCCGCTGTTCCCGGCTGTCACCATTGTATGGCAGTCGTTATGCCCGATGCCAGTGTTGACCACTTACACACACGAAAAAAAAAAAGATCTCTACCACTCCCCAACCGCGTGGGTAAATGGTGTGGGTTGGCCATTTCACCATGTTGAAAAGGTCTGTCTTCGTTAACTCCATCTAACTCGCTCAATTCTATGCTACATCCAAATGTGGCCGCTTAAAAGATAAGGAGATGAAATTTTTGAGATGATCGAGCTTCACGTTTAGTTGTAGCCCACAATATTTGGTGAAATGATGTAAACAAAAATGCGGGCGTTCCTACCCATAGACTTTGGCAAAGTCGGGCCTTGTTTCGGCACCCGGGGCCTTTCTCGCATAATTACAGGAATGCATTGTGTGGGCACGACGCGGCACACACGCCGCTTATCATCGTAATTTCCGCAAAAGTAGACGAGGACAAAAACATTTTGGGGCTCAGAGACTCTGTGTAGTTGTTTTGCGGAAGTATAACACTTATAAAACGTTAGAAAGAAAGGTATTTTAAATGTGTTACATAAAATCGTCATTTTTTTTTTGTGGATTATGTAGGTACATAATATTATAACAGCAGATTTACATATTTCTGACAAGGGTTTTGTATTAAGAATTGTGTATTCTAATACATTGAAATCATAATTTATAGCAATACAATATATTGCTACTTTACGTTGCATCTCAAACAATGCAAATTAAAACAATATTCGAGTTGATTTTACCTAAGCTAAATCTGAGAATACGAAACGTATTTCCCGTAAGCAGTCGACGGAGAGCGGTTAGATACATTTATCTAAATAGAGTAACACGATCGCACTTCACACAACTCACTGTCGGCAAATAAAGCAAAACCAAACAGGCGCTGAGATAGCGTAACATTTATATATCAAAGAATATTCGTAACAATATTTTGATGGATCACGTCGACTCTTCGTGTTTAAGAGACCAGAATGAAAGATAGACTTATACATTTGGCAATAAAGCCATTTCGAGTCTATGAACTATAATTTATGTAGGCACTTACATCCCGTTAACGGGAGACAGAAAAGAGATGGCGACATGAAATATAAAGCCATTAAAGTATAAATAACTTTAATAGGATTGCTAGTTCACGTTTTCGGGATTGTAAAATTATTCAAATTGGAAGTAATCATTTCGCTGAAAATTGCTTAATTAAATTAGCCTGATAACTGAGTCAATTGGGAACAATGTGCCGAAGGGAATTTTAAAAAGGATCGATACTATGTAGGTAATATTTATGTTAAAATGAATTTTCCTGAATCAGCAGTGGCCAGAAGATTAGAAAGATCAAATCTGCATCTTAAAGGTCCTATTACTAATCATAAAGGTACATCACCACTTAATCTGAGTTTCACTTTGAAGTACCGTACTTTTCATCAGTCACTACTGCAACTAATTGATGACACTATGTGTATTCACGAATTAAAATAAAAAGGATACAACAAAAACTCGATACTCAAAGTAAATATGAATCTACCAGTAAAAAGTCAGTAAATACTCCATTCATTGACGAGTTAGCCTAGCCGTCATTCTACTCACATCCTCGCCAGTCAAACTTTCCTGGAATCATAACCGATTTCAAGGCAAAATGTGAAATACATAGACTAGAGAAAACATTTTACAGGACACGAAATAAATTACATGATGGGCGCCTCTAAGGTTTTCTTTTAGTAAGTAAATAATAAATAAATAAATATATATTTACAAATTACACAGATTGAACTAGCCCCAAAGTTTGTTCGAAACTTGTATTATGAGACTAAGTTTCGAACTAACTCAACGATACTATAGATAAACATCCAAGATACAGGTCAATCTGAAAAATAAAATTTTCCATCTTGACTTGACCGGAACCTCCGGTGCGACTGCGTGGCATGATGACTACTAAACCCAATTCATAGAAAAAGTATCTTAGTTAGATACTAAAACAAAAATAACTCTATCACCAAAGTATATGAATCTCTTTGCACCAAGGGTATCGATCGGGCCTCGCCAGCAGCGGAATTATGAGCGAGTCTGTCCTGTCTCAGATAACACGAACTGCCAGCTACTGCTGGATCAAAACACAATATCCGCATATAATAAATTGAGGGCCACGAGAGTAACATTACCACTCAGAAATGGAAATGATTATTATCATTGTTTGAAGTTGAATACAGAAAGTCTGTCATTTCAGCAGGATATTGTTTGATGTTTTGTAGACGGCGTAGACCTAATGTTTTGGAATATTGTGTTATTAAGTTTATACAGACCTTATTGCTTCTTGAAATGAAAACAAGATCTAGTAAAGGTTTTTTTTTATTCTTGAGCTAAGGAATTTAAAGTTTCACACGTCTACATCGGTTTGTTTATAAACAAACTAGAGAAACAACGATTTGATTGCTTATCAATTGTATCCACTTACGAGATCAGGTTGACTAATAAAATCTTTATTTTTATTGTAACTTTACAAACTAACAAGAGATAATTGTAAGTGCATTTTAGCAAGCCCAGTGTTTTAGTCGTGGTGACAAATTTGAAGTCTCTTTTGCCTTCCTGTCGTAATGAATAGCCTAAGTTTATAGAACAAACACTTCTAAAAACCCAGACTGTTCTTAAAAACTAAATGGTGAATAATAGACGTTAAGCATGTTTACCTGATAAATATATTTTTACGAATACAAACTGTTGTCCGCGTCGTTAAAAGGTGTTTTCCGAAAGAAACTTCACATACGTAAAAGTAATAACTTAATAATAATGATAGTAATGTCTCATACTTTCTACATTTTCATACATACTCGTACTTTTTTGAGATTATTTTTCACGAACATTATACATGCTCCTACTTTCTTTTTATTAATATGTTTTTATTCTCATTCTTTGTTGTCAGTACTGAGCATTGCAGCTAGTTAATTAAAACAGTGGTATTTAATAGCTATTGTGTAAGTTAAAAGGATTACTATGAAGACTATGGAGTTCTTTTTTCAAAGTCAAATTTTAAATACCTACCGAACCTAAAGAACTTGGAATAATAATAATAACAGTTAATGGGTGCAACCGGTGCCGGTTCTCAAAAATAATCGTGCCACGCTCTATTGGGATGGTCTGTCATCATAGTCTGATCTGTGATATCGTGCTGACTCCTCGATTGATGAGTCAGACAGTGCTAATTGACATCAACGTCTCGCATGACTAGAACCTCTTGAAGGCCGAGAAGGACAAGCTTAGAAAATACCTTTACTTGGCCCACGAGGTGACTGTCATGTTGGATTTGGATTCGACATCATTGTCCCGATAGTCTTACCAGCGAACGGTCTTAAAACGAAGAGTCTTGACCAAAATCTTAAGATTCTCTCGCTAGATAGCTGGGTCAAGGGTCAGCTTCATAAAGCAGTACTCTTGGACACGACATCCATTGTTAGGAGGTTTCATTCTCTGCGGCCCTAGATTGTAGTAGATTGGGCCTTATAGCCCCGCTGCCAGAGCTAGGTTAGGTTAGGTTTGTGTGTAATCCCCCCCCCCAATGGGTTCCCGGTTTGTCGTACCGGGGGGGCTCAGTACCCGTGGTAGCCTCGAGCCACGGGGAAGCTAAGAGGAACCCGCGAGGGGGCGCTCCTGCTGTCGTCAACCAGCAGTGAGCGCCCACATTGGGGCGGCGGGGGAGTGGGAAGATCTCCCCCCACCCGGGGAGGGGCGCTCCCGCGGGCTCGGCTTCGGCCTTGAGCCTGTAGGGATGCGCCCAATGGGGCGGCGGGGGAGTGGGAAGTTCTCCCCCCACCCGGGGTGGGGTCGCCGGGAGGGGAATGTTTCATTGCCCTCCCGGCGCTTCAGGCGGGGCCACACCGCCGTGGCTGTGGTTGGAGATCGGTCGCGGAGGAGGAGGAGTGTCGGTGCTACGTTGCCGCTCTCCCTATCCTCCGCGACCGAGCGGTGCCGCACCGCGTTTGCGGCGAGAGGTAAGCGGCGGAGCCTTTCATCTTCTCCGCCGCTGGGAGCCGGTTTATCTGGCTCCCATGGCTCCACAGGCGGTAGACTGCGTGGGAGTTTGCCGCCTCTCAATTGGGCCGAGGAGGTATGGCGCGTCCGTGAGTTCCGGACGCGCCGACTTGGTGAGTGGGGGGGCGCTGTAACGCCCCCGAGGAGGGGCCGCTTTGGCGACCAGCCGCGCCGGGGTTCGCGGATGTATTTCCGTTCCCGTGTCCCCGGCAAAAGCGGTTGAGATGGAACTCCGGAGGTTTTTTAGTGGGTAGGCACGTCGATCTGGCGTGGAGTCCCACATAACCCGACAGCCTCCCCCGCAGGCTAACGGGTATCCGTAACAGGGATCTTTCCTCCGTAAAAAAATAAAAATAAAAATAAAAATAAAAAAAAATAGGTTTGTGTGTAATGTATGTATATTTTGGAATTTTTCTTTATATTTAACTTTTTATAAATTTATTATAAAACCTAACTTATGTTTCAAAATCAATAAAGGGATAATTAGAGTAATAATATTAGATTTTTAATATATTTTTGTACAATCTTGTATTGATTGCCTGGTTTATGATTGATTTATAGTATTTTGCTTGAATCTGGCAATAGACAAAGACGGACAGCTTCGGCTTTATTTGCATTTCACACAACTAACAGCGGTTCTCATCGTCATAAAAACTATAACGATTTGAATAAAAGAACTAACATTTTCGTTTATGTTCTGTCACTCGCCTCGCGAATTCGTAGCAGTGCTAACCCAGTTTCATTTGAACAACTCACATAAAACAAACTTTCATTACTGTCCCAGTGTATGGACTTTGTCTTTCTACACGTTGGTGCACTCTTCAGTTGTCTAAACATCAAAATTTCCAGAGTAACATCCTCTGAGTTGCACTGGTATAATAAAAATCTTCAAAACTCGTTTTACTTAGCATTTTTAAAGTTAAAGAAGCTACTACAATATAATAAAAAGATTACTTTAGGTTAGGCAAAGCGGATATGGTACTTAAGTGTTATAGATCTTGCAGGCAATTACCTACTTACCGTTGTGACTATTTGCTTGGTTTGTTGTATGAAAAAGTAGTTTTATATTAATATAACTATATTTTTAGACTATCACAGAAAATCTGACCGAATAAAGATGACACAAGCACAAGCCAATGAAAAATACGAGTAGCATGATTGGAAATCGGGTGAACCTGGTATGGACTGCAAGTCAGAGAAGCAAAACCTTTTATTTGACCTTTTATTTATAATTCACTCTTTGATTAACACATTGGATTTTATGGTGGATTTTTCTTAAAAAAATTATCAGGCAATTTTATTTATTAGCAATTTTTTTAGTATGTAAGTAATATTACTTAGTTATTTTAAAATTTGGTAACTATTATCAGCATTATTGTAGATACCGGTTTATTAAAGGCTCTTAAACTAATAGCAGACTTAATGTAGGTATTATGGATAGCTGTAACCGGCCAATATATTTTATTTACCTTGACCACACTAGATCCACATCAGAACCTTGTTACGGTTATGCAAATAAGACCCTGGAAAATAAACAGTAGGTATCTCTACTTCTACTGTGGCTAAAGTTAAAGTATTCTAAATTTTAGGAGTAGTTAAAGTCGCTTGCTGTTACAATTTATCTTATTTTGATTTAAGGCCTGCGACGGTTCGTTTCGGTTTCACAAGGGACAATAATGAAAGCAGGGTAAAATCCACATTATTTTGTACAATCTAAAGGTAAAAGTAGGTATAAATACCTCATTGTGTTTCAACATATATGAACATAATAATGTTAAGACTGTGAAAGTTTGTTTGTCTGTGCTTCTGATCATAACGAACGACAGATTGACGTGTTGTCTTACAGGATACTTTCGCAGAGTGACATACATTTCATTTGATTTCAAAATATCGGTTATTTTTAGAAAGAAGTTCATAGATGTGACAAAGCATGTCAGTAAATTTGCTAATCCGCATTAAGGAATCTAATATGCATGTTGAACAATTACCGTAGGAATATTCAATATAGGTACCTACTGCAAAAAAAAAACTTTAAAAGACAATTTTTGCCATAACATGGTGAGTCGCGATACTCTATAAATAGCTTTGCCATCTAATGTTGTACGCTAATGGAGGGATTTCGGTAACTTGCGATTTATCGCCGCGGTGCTTAGCTCGAGATATGATGTCGACATGATGATATTATAAGCGATAATAAACCTTTCTATTTACAAATCCAACTTTTTAGATCATATTGCGAGTACGGATATTTTTATATAGACTACAGTCTACTCGGTTGCTGTAAAAAAATTGGGTATCGAAAAATATCTATATCATGGTATTCGCGGGCACCTCGAAGCTTTGTGATTTTTGTAATGGAAAATATCGGGATTTTTCGCTGTGGTGTGCGGTAAAAGGGTAAAACCCTTCGGTTCACAGTAATATCATATGTTGGTAAACTTATGATTGATAGACTGACCTAAATTGGTCATATAATGAATTTGACATAAAAAAGCGCTCCTAAAATGGGTTGTATTGTACTATAAAACTGATTTAAGCAGTGAAGATTTTTTTAATGAATAACGGTAAATCTATAAAAAAAATGAATGAAAAATTCGTGCATTAAAAATGTTTATAATGTGTTTCAGATTTTAGAACTTACTTTATCTATTTATAGTTTTCGGGTTTAGGTTAATGGAACTAGATGCTGGACTAGTTAATGGATGCTATGCTCAGACCATTATCATTGGTTATTGGACTTTTCAGTCATAGAGCAGTTTAACATACTGAACAATTGTACACAACTTTATAAAACACATGCTACCGCATCCTATTCGAGGTTTTAAGCTATGCATAGTTTTACCACGGCTAATGGAAATATTTCATGAACGCATTGGATTGGGGTGCCGTGCCTGCTGCGTTAGGCTCACACCGTTGTTATGACTTAGTGGTCATTCAGTGAGATCCGTATCTGATGAGTGATGACGCAGTGCTGTTAGTTTTTACGATACGATATTTGTTTTTTTTTGCTGGTAACTGTTAGGATTTAATTTTTAACTAACTTGCCTTGTTTTTATAACTTTCAAACCTTTACACACATTTACAAATCTTTTTCTTTAGCGAAATAAAAAATAATTCTCTATGGTTTGGTCTAAACCTAACCATAAAATTTTTAACCCACAGAAACCTACTTGACCTAACCTAAATAACTTTAGATATATCATGGAGGTTACACATTTACCTATTAACCTTCATGAAAAATATTTTTAAAGTGTAGCCAAAGCCCTATTTGAAATGAAATATTTTATAAAAATCTATGTTTCTGAATTAGAAATTTAGAATTTCTATATCTATCTTATTTACTAAAATACCCGAATTAAGTGTTTTTGACATTTGCAAATTTTCCGATGACATTACATTTTTATTAAACTGCAGTTGAAACGAATATTCAGTTTTCGTTCAAAAATTCAACTTCGCCATTGCAGCATCGCTTTATGGCGAATAACAAAATCGAGGGTTAGTTATGAACTGGCTTGCAACTCGCCGGAAAATCAACTTTGAAAAAACATTACAGCTCTTCTTCAAATATAGCGGTGACGATGTTAGAAACAGATTTAATTTAAACTCAACTTATATCAGAAATTTAAGTTTCTTAAATATAATGATAAAAATTATTAAAACTTTCATCTATATTTCCGATTTTGACCCGAATTTTTAATAGATGAATAAAGTGAGACTATGGATATTGCATAATACTCATAATTAGATATATTCAAATACTACTAACATTTGATTTTCCAACAGATTTTTTCCTTTTGCCGTCACCCTTGTCCGACCCATTCAAGTGCCCTCGAGTTGAATGGGGACCTGGACGGTTTGGATGACTTTGTCAAGCTCCACTAACTTCAAACGGACCTTTCAATCTCATTAAATTATCAATGAAAATGAATCAAGAAGACAATATAATTCTTTTTCAAAACTAAAGTTTTGCCTAGGCTTCATTTTTTAAACCTACATATTGCTCTCACAGTCACTGCGCCGCCAGTAATATTACAGTGAATTTCTGTTTCGTTAACGAAGAATGATTGCTGATGATATTATTAGTTAATCATGACAATTAGCGACGATATACAATCATAACATATTCAGCAATTACTCGTCTGCCTAATCTTGGCGCATCCTTAGCAACGTAGCTTCGGAGCTCTGGGTTCGATTTGCTGGTTTTTTTTTTACTTCTTTGCACGATCCTTTACATTCTTGACTGTGACACCGTCTTATGCCTGTGTTATAAAAGCAAGCTAATAAAAGTAAATTATGCAGTTAGTGAATAAAAGACGGAAGTTTTAGAATCATAAGCGACGCAAGTGATTCATGACCCTCGATATAAATCCGTTTTATTCAAGAGTTGCATACTATACCTTATACTATAACTACGAGAAAAAGAAAGATTTAAGCGAATATAGTCATTTAATGAAGAAAAAGGAAGGTTAATATTGGAACAATTACTAACACTATGAGTTATTGTTCAAATTTTAAACAACAAAATAGTGATTAGAAGTCAAGAAATGCTTTTATATGTACTGTTTCCAGTAAAAATAAAAATTTTTTAGAGGGGAAATGGGATAAAAATTCTTAGTACCTAATGTGTAAGTATTGTCTCAATCGTTTCTTCCTATACGAGACAATTAAGATAAATCTTCAAGAATTTTTTTATGAATTTGTCCATGCTGGTCTGGAAAAAAATATAAAAACTGTGATTGTACCCGCGCAGATCGCAAAAGCCGATCATTGAGATGGGCAAAAATGCGAATCATATTAATGGGCGATGCGGCTAGAAACCAGTTAATATTTTGACTCAAAGATTTAAAGATTCAAATGTTCATTCAGTAATTAGACCTTTATAGGCTCTTTTTCACGCCAATAGGTAGTATAATGTACGTTACGTGTAATGTATATTAAAATTTAATATATTTTTAAAGATAAGCTACCTATACCAGCGCTTCGTAA
Source organism: Acrobasis suavella (assembly GCA_943193695.1). Taxonomy (NCBI): domain Eukaryota; kingdom Metazoa; phylum Arthropoda; class Insecta; order Lepidoptera; family Pyralidae; genus Acrobasis; species Acrobasis suavella. The sequence goes on from OW971929.1 coordinate 16,556,135, forward strand.
CGAGCATTACTGAGAAGAAACGCCGAAAGTGACTTTTGGGTCTTGCGGCCTTGGGTTTTGCCTGCGAGCTGCAAGAACTGTTTGTCCCAAAGACGTCATAGTGTATTTCTCGATTAGATCAATGCCGGGTCGCAATAAACAGGTATATTCATCTGAAATTGTGTAAAAGTTATACTTTACAGCAAGCATTTCATGCCGTTGATCCCTATAATTTATTACACCAAACTATCTTAAAAGTTCGGCGTACTTTATAAATACTGCAAGATAAAGTTTTTGGTAGGTGTGTATCTTTATCGCACAAGACTGTAACTTCTGTTGAATGATGTAAAATAGATTAAGTAAAATGTGTGGGTTTAGAATAATTTAAGTGAAAAGTTATGCTCAACAGTTCTCTGTTAGTGTGATCATTAAATTTAAAATATTTAATGTGGTATTTTAATAACTACTGTACATTTTACATACAATTATGATGTAGATACTTACTAGAGTAACAGTAAAAATTAAAAACATATTTTGTTTCTGTAAGTACCTATTAAAATATTTTACATAAATTTAATGTCACATATGAAAGCTAGTAAAAATATTTTGATGCGGGTAAGTACAAAACGATATGTATCGTAGGAATTACTAAACCAAATTGACGACCTCCGTGGCGTAGTCACCATGCTAGTCCGTCACCCAGAGGTCCCGAGTTCGATCCCCGGTCGGTCAGGGCAAGTTGGAAAATGGCCTTTTTCAAATTGTATTGGGTCTTGGATGATATATATGTATTTAAAAAAAATATTATATCGTTAAGTTAGTATCCCATAACATTTCGAACTTACTTTGGAGCTAGCTCAATCATTGTTATTTGTCCCTATATATTTATTTATTTATAAATATATTTTACCGGCTAAAGCCGATTTCAGGCCACACTAGTGTGTCCTAGGCCAACCCGGTTCATATATTATGGATAATCTAGTTTAGCCTAAATACTTAAGTTTTAATTAGTTTGGCCTAGGCTGAAAAGATTTCTCGAATTATTATTCAAGTAAGTTTATGTTTAAAATTTAAGGACCTAAAATTATATGAGAAATATTTATTTAGAAAGTCTTTATAAGCATTATATATAAGAATTTTTAAGCATTCCAGATGCAGTAATAAAGTACCTACTCAAATTAAATTATTTAATAACAAATGGTGAAGAAATACCACATGAACGGGATTTGGACTCGCAACTATGGTCTGAATATGACCATGCTCTAACCAACTGAGATGACGTGTTCAACCACACACGCTGAAAAAAGAAACATTAATTTAATAATAATAAGACAATCAGTTCGGACCAGGGCAAACTAGTTAAATTTAGTATTTAGACTAAACTAGATATTCTTGGACTAAACTAGTGTATCCTGACATGCTTAAGCAAAACGGTGTATAAAGAAACTGACGTCAGTTTGTTTTTCTGTAGAATTCTGGATTTTACGAATCATCCTGTATATGTCGTCACCTATATATTTATTTATCATCTCGTATTTTAATTAATAAATTGTCATACAAATCGCATTACCAGCATGCTTGTGGCTCGTTCGACAAATGTTATTAGAAGTACAGTCAGCGAAATGAGTCGCGTCAAATTTGCAAATATCCATTGATGAAAGCGGATAAGGACAATAGAGGTGTTTGTGTGTTTGCTCACCTATTGTACTAAACGTTTACAAAATCCTATAGAATATCAAGGGGTATAGCCAAACTGTATAAGGCCATGAGTAGACAAGACACTTACTGTCATTGATCATATATATAGCTTTGTGTAAACTTGACATCAAAGCCACTGTTAGGTACTTTGAGATTGTACCTACAATGTCTAGCAATAGGTACAGTAAAGAATTATTGTCGCAAGACTATTGAACCGATAGCGTTGAAATATTGTTGTTAGGAAACGTCACGTGTAGAACGGTAAGCTGTGGCCTGTGGCCCACCAATGAAGCTCGGTCTACTCCGTAATGCGCATATACCATTGGTCAATTTTTGTTCCCACTACCTTTGACCTGACATATGTAAAATTTAATATCGAATATATTTGTCATCAACATCGAACTTTCAATCAGATCACTGCATTTACATTTATCGCCAAAATCATCATCATTAACGGCAGATCACAAAGGCACTCAAAATTCAAAAAGTATCTACACGCGCCTATACAACTAGCATACTCGTATGGTAATTTAAACTCAATAATGTATTCAGTTTAATTTACATAAAAACAAATCTGAGCAAAGCGCAGGGAGACAGAGTTTTTTTTATTTGTTAAAGGTTACTTTTATAAGTCTTGTTTATAGAAATATATTTATCCATTGTTTACATTCATATATACCGCCATTGGGGTGAATCTTTAAAAATGTGGTTCCGATTTTAAGGAAAGCGTCATCTAGTTACATCAACATGACATTAACTTTGGATCCATAGAACGCATTCATGCAATCTCGTAGATATCATCTTTGTTCTTTTATTTATGTGTATGTAAGTATACACTGCTAAGCAGATACCTAACTCCCTGGCGCTTTCGCTCCAGGCGCCTGGGTCGGCTATTTTAAAACAGTTATCTTCATGTTTGAGCAAATAATTCTGCAATATAAATCTGATTCTGGAACCGCGATATAGCCCTAGGAACTCCGTAATGAAACGACAAAAACCTATCGTGTTTAGGCTTACTCGATTTGAAAGAAAGAAAAATACTTCATTTGTATATAAGTACTATAAGTAATATAAAAATACTTTAAATAATAAAACTTCGACAATTTTTTTTTATTTAGAAAACTTGCTTCAACTGTGAAAATATTGATGTTTCCGACTGTACCGACTGCAATATTGTTCTCCGGCGTTGGCGTGCCACTCACCACTGTAATTCTACCGTCTCGAGACGCGGCAATTTCCTTCTCCAACATCCCAGCATCGTTGTCTTCTTAAATTAATCGCGTAACAATGCCAACACTATTTCAGTTACATTTTAAATCTTGTCTTTGTCTCGTCTGTATGTTATTTTTTTTGGGAACTAATTTTTTGAGCAGTTATTTAATTTAATGGCGGTTGATTAATTATTGCGACAGTAAAACATGGACAGTAATAAAAAAAACAATTAGTCGGTTATTTTATCATACAATGTCAACTCTAAAAATAATTGAACAGTGCAATAACTGAATGAGCGGTAAAAATGATGGAATGAGCGGTTCGATAAATAGTTCAGCAGATCATACCCGTACTCAAATCCATTGAAAAGAGGGGTAAATGTTCGTTAGTTGGGCGGAGCTTATTAGCGCGGGCGGCGGAAGCGACCGATCACAGGGTTGGTAATCGTCTCGCGTGAGCTCGCGTTTTGAATTCTTGCATTTGTTTCCGTAATAAGCGTGCGAGTGCATTGTTGCTATCAATATTTTGTTGTTATTGTTAATTAATGCCATAATTGTCCTGATTTCACATTATTATGGAGGAAAATATCGTTACTGACTGCAATATACCAAGCACATCGCAATTAAACACATCTGTCGTACCATCGCTTCAATCGGATAGCGACAGTAAAAATAGTGACCAAGAACAAAACCTCCCGGTCAAAAAGAATCGTGTTTATCAATCTTGGGAATTCGTGAAGAAGTTTGACAATAGCGGCCTAGCTCAAAAAGCTTTAGATCAAGAAAAAAATTGTTCTATTAATTCGAATGTATCCGAAGCAAATTCTATGTCATTTTAATTAATTAAGTTTGTTTAGAATTACGAATAAAAGTTCCTATTATTATTATACAATTTGTTTTATTTAATTCCTTCAGTCAGAGCAAAAGTTATTTAATTTTTCATTACTATTTAAGTACTGTTTTTTTAATTTTATTTTACCACCTCATTGTTTATAAAATTGCTTAGAATGACTTTCCCACAGCTCTTTACACTTTGTACCTTTATCTATATATATATATATAATATATATGTATGGTCAAGCTTCGAAGATTGAGTCGTAGTTTCTCATACAATTAGTAGGAGAGACTGTGATTCCAAATTGGGACATGCCACTTACTCATAGGAAACCTGTTTAATTAAAACTTATTCATTAATCTGTGGTATCGTAGTAGGTGACACAATTAAATGTATTAGTTATTAAGATACTAGACTTGATCTATTTAAGTATAATTATGAATTGTGTCATTGTTTGATATCCAAATAAATGAAAAAAAAATGAGATTTCTTACCGATAACTTCCGATTTATTACTGCCCACACGTAACCGGTCGTTCGATAATTTTTACCGCCCATTTAATTATTTTCCTGCTTAATGATATATTCACTAATCCATTTCACTATTTTTTATTACTCATTTTTGTTTACTTTACTGCTTAGTTTTAACTGCTGAACTAGTTATTTAACGTGCCATTTATAACTTTTAACTTACCAAAACTGCTATCCACAACTGCCTCTTAAAATCAGTGCCATTTTTTAAAATAGTTTTACAGTTATTGTCCTTTGTTTTCTTATCATAAAAATCCAATAATATCTAGTTTTATAAAAGTGAAGAGAGCCAGGATATCATATATTCAACATTTCCAGGTTATAGTGGCAGTAATTTCGTAAATTTTGTTTTTGAATTCACGGAATGAATTTTAACATTTAATGTTTTGCCAATGTCCTTCTTTTGCGAAATCGAGAAATTATTTTCCTTGAATCTTCGAAATCGAGACATTATTTTCCTTATATCTTTTTGAAAAGTAACCACGGGGTCATCCACAAATGTATTACGTCACTGCGGTGTGGAGTAGGGATCACAATAAAGAGTGACGATTTTGCGTGACATAATATGTAGACGGCCATTTTACTACTCGTGTTTGAATTTTTAGCATTTCAGTATTGAGGTAGAATCATGTCGACCAGTTACTTTCACGCGAGTAACCCGCATATTGACTGTATCATTTCTAGCCCGGTCAATCTAGACATCCGAAGATACAAAAAAATCCAAAAAAGCTGAAATTTTGTAAAATTGTTAAAAACATAATTATAAATAAAATTTTAAAAGTCCTCTTTGATCCGGTACCTATAAAAAATACTTTGAGGTCAATGGTCAAAAAAGTGTTTTTCGTTATTTTTTTGCAAAACGGTACCTAAGTTTGATCATAAAATTTGCTCAGATAAAAATTATAGATCAAGTAATTATCAATAAAAAAAGTATCAATATTTTTTTCTATAAGAGCCATGTTATTGAGATGTAGTTGTACCTGCACTCTTATTTTTTCGACTAATTTGACCGGACTACTCATGAAATCGTCATTTAGACAGTGCACAAAAGTGTTTGTACATGTTTTCAATTTTATATTAGGTATTAAATTTTTTTGATGTATCTACAACTACAGCAAAATATTATTTGAACATTCCAATACCGTATCTTCTTTTGGAAATTTATATATTTTTGTAGATTATTTATCATGTCCATATCCGATGTGCTTAGAATAAACTAAACCAATGTTAGCAACTAATGGGTAGGTATTGAGATAAAGTTTCCTTTAAGCTCTAAGTACGTGTGGTTCGATACACATTTTCCATTAAACTGAAGTAAGCATGAAGTTTGGTATCAGAGTTAATCGATAGTAAGATAGATGAATTATTTGTTTCCTGTAACACACAATACATATATTTATATCTTCCTGAAAGTCCGGCAACGCTTCTGTTACACCCCTGGTTTTGCAGTTGTCCATGGGCAGCGGGGATCACTTACCATCAGGTGACCCGCTTGTTCGTTTGCCGCCCTATAAAATAAAATACACATAACATAAGGAACACAATCACATAGCTTACATATAATATATACTTAAAACTAAGCACGAATGTGTGTGGCACACACAGTACACAAAAGGGCTACAGCTCAGCTAAACGCTACCCACTAGGGGTAACAGCTGATTTTCAGCTGGCGCCCTTGAGAGTGCGCGAACGAAATTTAATAAATTGATAGGTGTCTTGTATCGTGTCTATAAATAAGATTTATAATTTAAATGTATTAAAAATATGATTAAAAACATGATTTCAATTCTAAATATCGTGGATTGTCCACGATAATTAGAATTAAAATAATTGATAAATTGAACTAGATAGCGAAATATAATTTTCGGACAATATGAAACTGAACAATTGATAGGAAAATAATTCATTATAAAAAATAATAAAAATAACATATTATTAAATTAGATTTAAAAAAGATAAATCAAAGAATTATGATAATTCACTAATTTGATAAATATAACTCGACGTTCAAAATATTATGAGTGGCAATATTATATTAATTCTCTGTCCGTTTTCATCTATAACGTTAAAGGAAAAAAAATATTTTGACTAGACCTCAAAGGAAGGACTATTTCAAAAATGATTACCTCGCTCAGCAAAATGCAATCCGGTGACATATTAAAGCCCCGGAATGATTCAAAAGACGTTTCCATAAATTATGTAGGATCCGCTCCTGATAACGTCAGTTTTCTTTCGAAGCGGGACTTCGAATTTACGAGAGCGTCTCAATTTCCCGACGGCGAGGGCAATTTCCTCACGTTTGTCGGCGTGCGCGCTCCCCGTCGACGTCGGCCTTGGTGTATCAGCGACGGCTCCGCGCCTTTCGTAAGACGCCTTAGGATCGAACAGTCGCACTGATAAGTATGTAAGTAAAACAACCGAGTCGTTTGAACTCGCGTTTATTACTGGCTTCAGAGATGTCACCACAGAAACTATATAGACCGATACATCATTCCTCCACATGTAATTTTTGGAACCTGATAACAAACATTATTTTGTTAATATGGGTTGGACAAACCAGAATTCACTTTAAAATAATTATTCACATAAATAAATAATATAAATAAAAGTAAAATCTAAAAATACATTTTATAATCTACCTTTTTTCTGGGTCTTTTGCTTCGCGAAGTTATCAGTGAGGGCTCTTGAACTGTAGCCAACGGTTCGTCTCTACACGGTACAGTCTGACCTGATATGTTTTCAGAACTTTGACATGGTAATACTACGGCATCCTCGTTCATGATCCCTTTCTCACAACTCTGCTCTTCCTCACAATCACCCCATTCTTCCTCATCAAGCACGGGTGGATTTACTATTGAATGAGGTATTTCTGGTGCTTCATCAATTTCAACCGCCTCCCCCTGACTACAATCAGTGCCGCTGTCAGACCGTTCCGGTGAACAAGGAATAACATCAGACACTGATGGCGGTACTGATGATGAAAACGGCTCTAAAGGTGGAATTTGAGATTGAGATTCATGAGGCACCTTGTCTTGAAAATTCGTTTTATTTCCCATATATTTCAGCATTTGATCGACGTGTCTTATACAATATGAATTTGTGTTATTAATTAAAATTTTGTACATTTTATTTCCAATTTTCTCTTTTACTATACCTAGCTGCCAAGTTTCTTGCCGAGCACTGTACCATCTGACCCATACAACATCATCTATTTGAAACCTTCTTTTAACCGGTACCTCTTGATCTGATCGTTTTTTCTTTGACGGTAATATTAAATCAAGACGTGAACGTAGGTTCCTACCGAACATTAACTTAGCTGGTGTTTGGCCGGTGGTGCAATGCTCAGTGTTCCTATAATTAAATAAATATCCATATAATTTTTCCTGTAATATATTAAAATTTGAATTTTCCTCCATTATACATTTTAACATTTTCTTACATGTTCTAACAGAGTTTTCCGCCTGACCGTTCGACGGTGGGTGATAAATAGGAGAAGTAATAAAAGTTAAGCCATTAGCCATACAAAATTCCTTAAACTCAACGGAATTAATCTTTACATCATTATCTGAAACAAGTAACTCTGGTATGCCGAACGTAGAAAATAATCCCTTTAGTTTGGTAATCAGTGCACTTGTCGACGTCCCATTATTCATATATATGCATTCCAACCATTTACTATAAGAATCTATAACTACCAAGTATACTTTTTGTGCAACCGTCAAGTAATCGATGTGCACGCGCTGCCACGGGCCGGCGGCCGCAGGCCAGGGCGCGGGCGGGTCGCGGGGCGGCGCCGCGCGCACGCTCACGCAGGTAGCACACGAGCCTATCCAACGTTCGATGTCGGCGTCTATACCTGGCCACCACATCCTAGATCGAGCATTACTTTTAGTTTTTGTAATTCCTAAATGGGAGTCATGTAGTTCTTTTAACATTCTATCTCTCAGAATAGACGGTATTACCACCCTATGCCCCCTAAACATACAACCATTTTCGTATTGTAAGTCGGACTTACAATGGAAATACGGTAATATTGAATTACAGTTTACTTTTCTTGGCCAACCAATTTGCATATACCTAACTACGGTCATCAAGGTTTTATCCTGCTGAGTCATTTTCACGATCTCATTTAGCGTAATCGCCGGGAACGCCGAGTCAAGAAACTTAAGTGCATAGTAGGTATCTATAACTGCGCCCGTATCGTCCGGTTTGTTATCTTCGACAGGAGCGCGCGAAAAATAATCTGCTACGGCATTATGTTTACCTGATACGTACTCCACCACATAATTATATGCGGATAATATTATTGCATATCTTTGTAATCTCAGTGCAGTCGTAACAGGTATACCCGATTTGTTGTTAAAAATAGATACTAGGGGCCTATGGTCAGTTTTTAGTATAAATGGGCGTTCCTGACCATACAAATATTGGTGAAACCTTTTAACCCCAAATATAATAGCCGTCGCCTCCTTGTGAATTTGGCTATAATTTCTTTCACTAGAGCCGAGCGTCCGTGATGCGTAAGCTAGTGGGCGCTCAGCGCCGTCGGGCGCGCGCTGCGACAGCACAGCGCCGAGCCCGGCCGGGCCGGCGTCCACCGCCAGCACGAGCTGCGCGCCCGGCTCAAAGTGCGCCAGCACCCGTTCCGAGGCCAGCTCTCGGCGCACGGCCGCCACGCTGCGCCGTTGTCGTTGGCCCCACTCCCACTGTGCATTGTTACGCAATAGTTCGTGCAGAGGGCTGAGCACTGATGATGCGCTTGGAATAAAATTCCTATAATAGTTCACCACGCCTAAAAGTCTCTTTACCTCCGTAATATTAGTGGGCTCCGGCGCATTTAGTATAGCCTGTACTTTATTTGGGCAAGTTCTGATTCCTTCCTTGCTAATAACATAACCTAAATAGGTAACACTTTCCTTGAAAAATTCACATTTGTCTTTGTGAAGTCTCAACCCGGCCTTACTTAACCTAGACAAGACTTCGTTAAGTCTTTCCAGGTGCGTGATTCTATCTTTGGCCGTAATGCACACGTCATCCAACCAAATGCTCACCCCGTCAATACCTGAGAGTAAAATCTCCATAGATTTTTGGAAAATAGCTGGAGCATTGGCTAGACCATACACCAATCTCGTAAAAGAATATAATCCTTTGTGCGTATTGATCGTTACAAGTTTCTGAGATGGGTCATCTAGTACAAATTGATTGTATGCATTTTTTAAATCAATTTTACTATACCTTTCGCCTCCTCCTATCCTTGCAAAGACTTCTTCTATACGCGGTAAAGGATATTTGTCTATGATAAGATCTTTATTTAGTGTAACCGAAAAATCACCAGCAATTTTTACTTGCCCATTATCTTTCAAAACTGGCACAATTGGTGTAGCATAATCAGCATGGTTTACAGGGACGAGGATACCTAAGGAAACTAAACGGTCTATTTCTTTTTCCACCTTATCCCGTAAAGCGAAAGGGACTGTACGCGGTTTAAAAAATTTTGGCGTAGCATTTTCTTTCAATTTTAGGCTTATTTTAAATTTATTAAAAGCACCCAACTCGTCATTCCATAAATCCGGAAACCTCGTAAGAACGTCATTCAGGTCTGTTTGTTGGTTTATAGTGTGAACATTTGTTGTAGTCGTAATAATTAATTTAAAAGCAGACATAAAGTCCCTCCCTAATAATGGTGGACCACCATTCTTAACCACAAAAAATTTAATTAATTTTGTGCAATTATTATACGTAACATTTATATTTACATAACCTAATGGAGAAATTTTATGCCCATCATAAAAACACATTCGTACAAAACATTTAAGCAATGGATAACTTGAAAACTTTTCTTTGTATAGGGCCTCAGATATTACACAACTACCCGAACCTGTGTCCAACTCCAGTGTAACTTTTATTTTGCCTAAAAATACATCTAATAAAATTGGCTTATCGTTCACGTACCTTAAATTAAAGTTCTGACACTCCTCGCAAGACGTGTCCATCACCTGGTTATTTCCGCATTCACCTTCCGTGTCCAAATGGTTAACGAACTTTTTTCTACCCTGATTATCACACACTTTCTTTAGGTGACCTTTTTCACCACACTTTTGGCACCGATAAGATTTATAACGACACTTGTCACTCTGGTGATTCTGTAGCCCGCAAACCTTGCAACGAGACGAGTCCTTAGCCCGAGCGCCACTAGTACCAGCCAGTTGAAACTTTCCTCCTTGACCGGAGCACGACTGGAATTTCGCTTTGAATACCGGCTCTTCTTTGACTACCGTTGCTTCGCTCGCACACATCACCTTGGCTTCCTTGGCGCATGCCGCTTGTTCCCCCAATTCAACCGCTCTTGCCAACGTTAACGTAGATGCATTCTGCTCGAACAGCTTATCGCGTTCCGGGCCTGCGCCCAGGCCTAGGACGAAACGATCTCGCAGAACCGTTTCCAAGGCGGTGCCGAACTCACAATAGCTTGCGAGACCCCTCAGTCGCGCCGCCCAGTCTCCCAAAGATTCGCCTGAACTTCTGGTCGCCCCGTAGAATTTTGCCTTGTCTACGAACGTGGCCTGTTTTTGCTTGAAATGAGTATCCAATAGCTGAACCAGCGCTGCAAAACCCAGCGATTCCAAATCCGTAGGGTATGCTAAGTTGCGCGCCAAGCGGTATGACTCGTCATTGAGGTGCGTCAGCAGGATCCCCGTCTTATTGGTATCTTCTATCTTGTTTATCTTGATAAACTGCGTTAACTTGCCTTTGAAAATTGCCCATTCGCTATTTTTATGATCAAAAATAGGCAAATTTCCTAAAAAAGCCATTTTACTTTTTAGTCGCGGGTACCGTACCGACTCGTCGCCAATGATAAGTATGTAAGTAAAACAACCGAGTCGTTTGAATGCGCGTTTATTACTGGCTTCAGAGATGTCACCACAGAAACTATATAGACCGATACATTTTAACATTTTTTCAATTTTACTATTTTTAAATTACTTTACCGCCATACCAAGTTTTATGCATGCCCTCGAGTTATGAAATTATGTTAGGCATTGCTTCTGCTTCGGTATTGAAGCCTGGAAATTGAATCGCAGTTCTTATATCCTTTTAGAAGTGACTAAAGGAGCAAACGTTTCAAATTAATCATTTCATATGAGACTTCTTTAGTTTGAACACGTTATTTAATTTTATTTTATGACATGTCCGTGATCAGATTGCAAGAACGAAAAGAAATGTAATATTGGAGTCTGAAAATAGGAATTTAATTAAAAATTCTTATTTCTTTTTAAATTGACTTGAGTGAGTGACGTATAAATAGCAGTTAATTTGTTAAAATTGCGATTCTTGAAACGAAATGTAAAGAAATGTATATTAGTAAAACAAGAGGAGAAACTCAGTGAACGTCGGTAATACTTGCAGAATTAAACTGCGTGAAACATGTATTATTCAGTACTTTGCTTTAAGTTGCTAACTAGTCTCGAACAGGGAAACAACTGTCCCTCGAGATCGAAAAAGCTGGTCTTTGAATACCAATTGTCCATTTGACGTAAGTTTTGAGCAGCACGTTTCAAAGTCGCCGCTAACTCTTCTCGTGTTGTTGGCCCGATCAGAACTTTTTATTTTACGACCTACAAATTGGAATCTTACTATCATGTACATGTCTTTACAATGCCAGTTTGATGTCGTTAGACCCAAAGGCCACGTTTAGCGTGATGGTAAGCATAAAAAAATGAAAAAAGAGAATCAGATTAGGGACACATTTTTTTACCGATTTTATGAACTGCATAGGAAAAGCAAAAGTTTGCTTTTTTCCCAGATCAGCGGAGGGTGGAGGTTTTTGTATCATGAGCTTTTATTCGCGTTTCGGGCTGTTGTACTTATTTGTTGTAAGTTCTCCTTTGTACATGCAAGTGGCCAGCCTTACTAACAGGCAACGCATACGGACAACACTTCTAACTATTAGGTTGGGGAAAAAGTCTTTTCGCATATAGTATGTATGAACTAGTAATAAAACCACTTTGGCTATACTATTTGTACCTGGCTGGTTTTGGTATCATTTAAAAGTTTAAATTTTAAAGAAGATAATTCTATTTATTTTTCTTACCGTCAAGATGAGTGAAGAAGATACATTTTAAAATTTTACTACCAAAAAGGTAAAAATGCAACGCAAGCCGCGAAAAAAATTTGCGATGTTTATGGACCTAGTGCAGTGTCTGTGAGAGTAGCACAAATTTGGTTTAAGCGTTTTCAATCCGGAAATTTTGATGTCAAAAATGCACGTCGCTCTGGTCGCCCTATTACGGATAAAATGGATGCTATTTTTGAAAAAGTGGAGCGAGATCGGCATATCAGTAGTTACGACGTAGCTGAAGAACTGGGACTTGACCTCAAAATAGTTTTGACGCATTTGAAAAAAAATGGGTACACAAAAAAGCTCGATATTTGGGTACTTCACGAGCTCTCTGAAAGAAACCTAATGAACCGTGTACTCATTTGTGATTCTTTATTATGATGTAATAAGACCGAACCATTTTTGAAGAAATTGATAACTGGTGATGAAAAGTGGATCACGTACGACAAGAACGTGCGAAAAAGGTCATGGTCAAAGGCCGGTCAGGCTTCACAGACTGTGGCGAAACCCGAGTTAACTCGCAACAAGGTGATGCTGTGTGTGTGGTGGGATTGGAAGAGCATTATTCATTATGAGCTGTTACCACCAGGCAGGACCATCGATTTAGAACTCTACTGCGAACAACTGATAAGATTAAAGCAAGAAGTTGAGAGAAAGCGGCCGGAATTAATCAACAGAAGGGGTGTGGTTTTTCATCATGATAACGCTAGACCTTACACATCTTTAACCACTCAGCAAAAATTAAGAGAGTTTGGCAGGGAGGTGTTAATGCATCCGCCGTATAGTCCTTACCTGGCACCTTCAGATTTCCACCTGTTTCGGTCTCTTCAGAATTCTTTGGGCAGTGTCAGGTTAACATCACGAGAGGACTGCCAAAACTACTTGACGCAGTTTTTAGATCAGAATAGGATCATGTCTCTACCTATAAGATGGCAAAAAGTTATCGAACAAAATGGTACCTACATACTTTAGTTAAATTTAAATAAACTATATTAAAAAATGTTTTGAATTTTCACATAAAATGCGAAAAGACTTTTTCCCCAACCTATTATTTAGAAATGTTGATAGAAAAAAGACCATTAATATGCCCCTCTTTTATATTATTAGAACTACGAACTCTTATTACTAGAATGTTGCTAAAGGCTCTCAGATCGCCACTAGCTGAGAATGCATTTCTGGCCCCAGTATTGAAAGTGCTTGGTCATCAATTGTCCTGAATCTTGGATATTTATCTAAATATGTAATATTTATTTGTTATTAAATATAGTATTGTTGAGTTAGTATCCCATAACCCAAATCTCGAACTTACTTTAGGGCTAGCTCAATCAGAGTTATTTGTCTCTATATATTTATTTATTTATCAGTGACTTCAATATTATGACACTGATAGGGATATTAGGAATTGAGGCATTGCACAACATTAATATGCCATTGTTGAAAGAGGGAATAGGTTTTCTGTTTATTATACCAATTGGTCATGTTAGTTTGTACTTTCCACTTAGACCCTTTAAGAAGTTTACGAAACCTAACGTCAGTTACTTGTTTCGTTCTCATATTTAGTTTTTGATTAAAGTTTGCTACCAAATAAAACTTTGCCTCAAAAGTGTAGAAAGACACAACAACAGAAAAACCTTCTAAAGCGACGTAACAAGGAGTAACGCAGTTTGCAAGTAACAGGCCACAGCTGTTCTTTCAGCAGCTATATCTGGCTCTGCCGCTACAAAGGTTCGGTCTTAAGTGCCTTCAAACCTAATTTATATCAAATAATGCTCCCAAGGCGTCCCATAAAATCGGGAATACGAGATAACTGCTATAAAAACGTTTGAACCGTAATCCGTTTTATTATTTGCCAATGTATAAAGATTTTATTTACAAACAGGAGACATGTTTAAAATGGTATTGCTTTTTAACATATTTAACTTAATGACTTTTTTATATTCTTTTAAAATATTAATATCCAGTTCATCTTTTATTACCTATTCACGACCATTTTCTTGATCAAATTTAGATCGGCCTTTTTAGTTCATCTCTTATTTATTTAAACTTCATTGCACAAAAAAAGTGTAGAAATGGCGGACTTAACGCCATATGGCATTCTCTGCTACTACGAAGAGAAATAAAACTAAGCTAAAAAGCATTTTATTCATAGTAGAAGAAAAGTAATTAAAGCAAATGTCCATATTAGTCATTCCCTCATAAATAACCGGCCAAGTGCGAGACTATTATCTATAAAAAATCACAATTGTTGTATGGGAGCCCCTACTTAAATATTTTTTATTCGGTTTTTAGTATTTTTTGTTATGGTTTAGTATTTTATGTATTTATTTTTGTTGCCTCTTTAACTGTCTAGATATAACAGTTCACGAGATACAGCCTGTTGACAGACAGACAGACAGACGGACGGACAGCGGAGTCTTAGTAATAGGGTCCCGTTTTCACCCATTGGCTACGGAACCTTAAAAAATACGAATATTTACATATTTGTTTCTAAAATGAAAATAGATAAATTGATCTAATTTTATGAGTTAAATAAACTTACAAACTTCTTTTATCATTCATATAAAAGAATAAATCCAAGTTATCCGAAAACGCTTTTAGGACGCATCAAAGCACAGAGTACTTATACAACCGATGAAATATTCGCAAAATGTTGGTGCTTTCAAAGCTCGTGGCAATTAAATAGAGATTGATGCTTTTGAAAATCTTATTGCCCTTATTCGGCTATTAAGAGCACAGTGAGCCTGCGTCGGGAATAAACAAATTGAGTTTAAAAATTTCATACAATTATTATTGTGACTCGAAATATTTGTAGGTGTTATGATAATGGACCATGCCAGACCTTACACTCATTTTCTCACTAGTTATTTGTGTGCGATAGAGTAGTGTTTGTATAGTTCATGCTAGTTTGAAAAAGCCTCATCCGAGAGGATGTTTTTTTTTTTTAATAATTGTTAAATTATAAAAATACGGCTACATACGAAAGTATGTAGCCGTATTTTTATAATTTAATATTGTTGTTGTTGCAATATGTGTTTATAAATTCAGCCATTTGTATACTTTTTATGTGCATAAAGTTTAAAGTAATTAAAAAATCCTTTTTAGGGTAGTAAACAAGGAACCCTTATAGTTTCTCTGTATCAGTCTGTCTGTCCTAGATTCTAGTCAGAGACTATAAGTACATGAAAGCTGAAATTTGGCATGGACATGTATACTTGTCATGCCGAAAAAGTAATAAAATAAAATTTTGAAAAATCATTTTTTTAAAGCAGCTCCCATACATGTGAAATGAGAGTTTTTTTTTTCTCAACTAGCCCATCATGTGCGGTATCATTGAATAGGTCTTTTAAAAATATTTTGAGATTTTGAATATTTTTTGATTAAGGAATCCGTTTCTGAAATATTTGGTTTTACAGTGCAAATTTTTGTTATAGTCAAGTGTCCCCCCTCCCCCCTCTTATAAACGGTTGTATATGGACACGTGAAAAAATTGATGGCAGTAGGATATACAACATGGAAGAGACATACCCGTAATAAATCGAAACACGGTCTGTATTAGATCACTATAGTATATCATTTCCATACTAAAGTGTGCTGCCGCACGGGCAATTTGTATGGGAATCCTAACATTTTTATTGTTTTTTGACTGTTATTTTAATTTCATTATACTATAGTGATCTAGTTTATTTATATATTTTCATTATACCATAGTATTTATTACGGGTATGTCCCTTTCACGTTGTATAACGCAAAAAACTATCAAAATTAAAAAGTTATAGGAGACCCACTTATAAAAGGTACTCTGAAAAGGAAAATTTCATACCCGTGAAGTCGGCATTTATAATTACGGAACCCTACAGTGTGCGTGGTCTGAAATGCACTTGGCTGGTTTTTTATTAAACCTCAAGCTATATAAATAGATATATGTTCATGCAATTTACGTAGGTACATTATGCCTAAACGCGTGGAAATGAGGCGAGAAGTACAGAACTGCGGAAAATGTAAGATTTCACGAGTAATGTGCCGGAAAAACTAGCGTTGAACGATGTTAGGGAAATTGCGAATGGAGACCAGTTTTTTAACCATTCCGGGTGCCGTATATTATTATGTGATTATTTCGATAAGTATATATGTTTTTGATTCAATATGTGTTATTAGGAAGGTATATCTGGAACAGTAGAATACAAAATATATCTAAACATCATACTAACTTGACTCCCCAAAAGATGTGGGGGCTGTTGTTATTCATCTTATTTCCCAAAAAATAAATTGTCGAAAGCAAACATTTTTCGGGCAAAGTTTTTACAGTGAAAAAGTATAATTGGGTACAAGACTCCTAATTGAAGTAATTAATTAATTTATCTTTGTAATTAAATTTTACTGAATTTTCAAGACCTCATTTTAAAACATTCATTTTTAGATATATCTGCATAGTATGAGTGTAAATAATTTTTTTCTTTTTAAACTGATGATGCTTCATCATACTACAAATTTATCATTTTCCACATTTTGTAACCCATAAGTAAGAAAGATGATTTTGGGAACATGTAGCTCATTATCACTTTCATCAACATAGATTAATGTGGCTCTATTACCGTTAATGAGGCACGGGCTGCGCACATTTGCCTTGCGGCTGCCTCAGTTTCAATCGGGTGGAGCATAGGCGTAGCTATAGCTTTGACATGGGACTTTCATAGGTCCAAAAACATCATAACGTCGACTTTTTCCATTCCGTTTCTGCCATTCCCCTTATTTGCAATAGCCCGTCATTCCTTCATATCTGTTCTTATACATTCTTTCCATATCTTTCTCGTTCTTCCTATTCCTCTGCTGCCCTCCATCTTCAAATGGACCATCCTCCTAGCCCGATGATGGTCGGCATCCCTCCTCATGATGTGGCCATATCACGCGAGTCGATGGCTTTTCAACTTGTCCACTATCGGAGCAAGCATTTCGGATCTTATCTATTTTCGTTACACTACCTCGTGACATAGGTCCAAAAATATACCAAGCATAAAATAGATTTGATAAAAAAGGCAGAGATACAGCCAGCCCAATCGTCCAATTGCCAGGGTATCCTTCTGAATACTAGTAAATTTAGAAAGATCCTTTGTGGTTCTTTGATCGATTTTTTTTTCTTTACTGTGAAACAGACATCGCAAGCTGCTTATTGTAAATACCAACATCTGTAATAAGTATAGGAATATATAAATTATAAAAACATAAGAAACAAAATAAGTTAAGTTTGGGCTATCGATAAGTTATAGTGATACTTTTAACACGGAAACTGTGAACAACAATTGTTTTCATTACAGAGCGGTGCAAGCACCTGTCCAACATTTTTACGTATTGTCCTAAGAAGCGGTGTGATACCCAAACCCTTCCTTTATACACGCCCATGTGAAGGACTATTGCCCTTAGGTATGTAAGTAACAACGTTTACTCACAATTACACACTAATGATGCTGTTTATTTGTTCCTAAACTATTCCGCCCTTTAGATTCAAAGTTAGTCAATTTGTTGTGATTACTGCTTTTTGGAGTAGTCCCGCCCGTGCCACTGTGAGACATTTATGGGTCAACTTCGGATACGGCAACTTTGTAAATTTTTTGTACTGTTCATAGTTTAGCTAGGTAAGCAATACGCTGCTTCACAAAGCCTTCGCGAAATTTAGTCCAGACTATCTTATTACTTCTTATCTTATTTAAATAGGTACATACTGTTTTCTATTTTTATTACATTTGAATATCCAAATGTTTGTAGATAAATATAAGTTCCACTAAACGAAGTGCGGATGGCAACTAAACTTTATTAATATTAAAGTAGCGATGACGCGGGGGTGTTGAGTGCCGCCCCGCCAGCTATAGGTCGGACTGGGAATTCCATTTTGGCTTCTTATTTACTTAGGTAACTTTCAGAACTGGTACCTAAAAATAATTGTCAGAAATAATATATTGTTCAGAACAAACAAGTTTCGATGAATAAATGATCTATTTATATTTCTTCAGAAAAAGCGATTAATTATTATTAGTAAATTATCGAAATAACTACTCTTAAAATTCATTCAAATGTACAAACGGATGGATCACTAAATATCTAACTGAAGTTATATAAATAAATATAAATTATGATATACCCTTATAATACGTTGAAAGCATATGATATGTAGCTAAGCTGTGACGCCGTGAAGGGTAGGTTTTTTATTTGTTTTATTAACATACTCTGTTAAATTAATAAAATCCTTTCCAATTGTTCGTTCCACTCGCTCGAGTGTATAATAGCCTGTTCATTTAGTAACAACGTTATTAAGTTTCTATTTCAATTTTGTTCGGATATTGTACCGATTCATTGTAGAAAGCAAAATACAGTATTTGCTGACTGAAATTGCAATATATTTCTGGGAAACCAGATTTTTTGCTCCGTTTCGCAAAATGCTCAGGCTATAATGGATGCCGTTTGATTAACTCATTCTAATGGAAATCTTTTAAGTGTCTACTCAAAACAGAATTTGGAATTGAGAGACAGACACATTTTTGATGAATCGATTGTTGAATAAACTTCGTTTTGAATCTGTTTAAGAGTGATTTAACTAAAGTGTTTTTTAACCGACTTCCAAAAAGTAGGAGTTTATCAGTTTTGCGCGCTCGTTTTTTTTTTTTGTGTATGTTCACCGATTATTCAGAAAACTGGACCGATTTAGAAAATCCTTCTTTTGTTTGAAAGGATATACTTGTCAGGTGGTCCCATAGAAATATTATTAAAACCGATTGTGATGTTTGGGGGTGAAGTCGGTTTTTAGTTTTGAAAAACTATATTTCAGTCATAACTGGCACGAATGTTTTCAAAAGTAGGAATTTCCTCGTTAATAAAGTAGTTATTTTGTCCCAGTTTGGCCTAGCAAATCTTAATTTAATAATCTTATTTATTAGCCACCCTCTACGCCGGCTCTAGGAGTGTATGCAGGCTCGTGTAACTCCCAGTTTAGGTATCGAAAATATACCTACATTATCACTATGCGCGCGGCGACCACTGCGCAATGGGAAATTCAGTGATAAAAATCGTTTGTCTTGGGTAATATGAATGAAATTGGCTTGCAATGTATATCTAAGTATCTAAACGAAAAGATAGATTTTTCTTTTAATTTCTTTGTTGCGTAAGATATCTGTACGTGAGTACTAGTACTTATTCTGTGGTGATAATCGAACAAGAAAAAGAAATCGAGAAATGAAATAAAGAGGATCAAGATCTTAGTGGTAAAATATATACGCCGGGCTTACGGGTTTACACATTTGTGTGAGGCGACAACCCGGCGTATATATTTTTAACGCAAATTGAGACCCTATCCCAGGTGAACAGGAAAAAAAATAGATTTCATGCCATTTTACACGCACAATTTCCGTGACCTCTACTAGTATTGTGTTATTATTTTGCGGCTACGATTTACGATTTGCGGTGCGCGTTAAATCACTGTGAAATTATAATTTCTTATGAAGAGAAATCGTCGTTTGTTTCAGAACGAACAATCGGGAGTTGTTATTGTAAATTAATGAATGTGTTCGAAACGTGGAGTGTTTTAAGACGTCAACTTGAAAATGAGAAATGATTCGAGTTGAGTGAGCGTCTCGTTAGTCAGATCGTCGATGCGTGGCTCAATATCCGCACTCTCTCGCTGTCACGCCCTTTCTTCCGACATATTAAATTATCGCCAAATGTTGCGTTCCTGATTTATTCCCACACGGCTCCGCCTCTACAATTTCAATATTGACTGTGTTTACGAAAAAGTTGGTAACGACAATTGCGTCACTGAATTCTCAAGAACTTTCTGACCATAAACAGTTTAAAAACTTGTGAGTATGTGACGTGTTATAGTTTGATAAGTGATTTAATAATGACGGCTATAAAGTTTTATTAAGTTAACTTCAGATGATACAATCTACAACTTGTATTAATTTAGGTAAGAAAACTAGTTAGAACAACCGACATGCTGTTTAGGTAACCGGAGTTGGAAGCCTACCCAGAGGTTTTCAGCAGCACAATATTATTTTGGTAAACTATGATAGTCTTAACCGGGCCACTAACACGCACTTCTTAACCAACCATAGCGGCTGGGAGCCTCATAGAATAAAAATAACATAGATAGCTATCTTAGGAACTCTTGCATTCTTGCGGCCTTCGCCACTGAACTAAATTCATAAAAAATAACAACCGTTTGCTAAACCTAGTTTAGTTAAAGCATGTTTTGTCCCTTTGCCTCGTTTAAATATTTGACATTGTCAGAATGAGACAAAACATATTTTAACTAAAATAGGTTTAGCAAACGTTTGCAATTTTTTATGAATAAGGGGGTTACATTATAATTCTCGGTTTGAAAGTGGCTTCCAATAAAATATACAAGAAAATGTGTCGCTTTGCCTCTCAGCTTTTTTTGTCTTTTTGCATCTTTTGAGATAATAATATTATGGCGTCTGGTTTTCACATAACATTTAATACGTACGATGAAGCAGTCCATCAGTACCATACCAATATCATTTCAAGAATATATCCTACGAATAAATAAAAGTATAATGTTTTAAATAATGGGCTTAATGAAGAGGTTTTGTCGAATAAATGCATTTTCTACCGAGATGTTTATTGATTCCTTTAGACAAATCTTTCTAATACACAGAGTAGTACAGAAAAGACGATGTTTTGTTTATGACAACGCAATGCAGGATTGTTTATAGAGATAGTTGCATAGTCTCCGTGTTTTGTGCCCTGTCCGCAAGTAGGGCACAGTTCGTCCCTGCGTAACCCAGGCTGGCTTGGCGCGACTCCAGCAAGCAGTAAACCAATTTTTTACTCGTTATCGTCATTGTAACCAATTACTTACTACCTTTGACATTTTACACAAAGAATAGAATAACTAACAGTAGTTTTCTTTTCCTATGTAGATTATAATGTTACGTGTAAACCCAGAAACAAAATTTTACAATGTCTCATGATAAGTTCTGGATTACCTTTAACAATAAATTTTTGCTACTTTAAAAAATAAAATTATAAAGTTGGTACATTTATGTTTGTCAACAAAAATTGTTTTACTACTCGTATTGTTCGTTATTACCCGTAGTAAAAAGTATTTCATCTTTTTTCATGCAGGTCCATTAAAAAGAAAAAAACTTAGAATGTACCAGCTACATTCACGCGCAGATCGTAAAAGCCGATGAAGGGAACGGGTGGGATTTGAATACTGTTAATAGGCCATGTGGCTAGCAACCCATCACTATTATTCTTCATCACGCTAATCGTGGTTCTGGGTCTTATGGCCCTGGATCCTGTTTATCCCATCAGGGGAAAAGTCGTGATTTTGTATCTATCTGTATCTGGATACATTATTTGTTCGTTACGAAGACAAACAAATACTCTATATTTCTACTTAACTTTTGGCACGCTTCGGTTAACATAAAGCAATGGGCTTTTAAACACATCAAATTTATGAAGGTGTTCACGAAGAACGTTTGATGTTACGAGTATGTAA
The DNA here is from genome assembly GCA_943193695.1 of Acrobasis suavella. Classification (NCBI taxonomy): domain Eukaryota; kingdom Metazoa; phylum Arthropoda; class Insecta; order Lepidoptera; family Pyralidae; genus Acrobasis; species Acrobasis suavella. The sequence continues at coordinate 16,578,018 of OW971929.1, forward strand.
TGAGTTTCTTAAGTGTGAGTATCACTTAAGAAGCTGCCGCCTTAGAAAGCCACGCAATTTTGCTTATCTCATCTTTCTACACTTGAGCATTTACTTAAAATCATCCAACATGGTAAAGGATTTTGAGCCTTTAATGTCCCTTCACAATGAAATGGATTTGGCATTGTTGCTTGTAGATGAATAATAATCAAATATTCCTAACGAACTCTTATTTAATATATGCTACGCGAGTTTTTCCTTTTCCATTTTAGAGGTATTGCTTTTCAGTTAATGAGCTACCGTGTAATTTTACCTCACGGTGGTATTAACATTAAAATTTATGTAACCTTAGGTAACATCAATTTTGGCAAGATTTATATTTTCTACTAGCTATTACCCGCGTTGCATTCCTTGGAAAATTTGAAATCCCTTAAAATCATACACATTTTCGGAATCAAAGTATCCTTTGTCTTAAACAAAATCAAAAGCTATCTTTTACTTCAATTCAAGCAGTAGTTTTTGCACGATATAACTATACATTATAACTATACATATATTCACATTTATAACGAAGGAAAAAGTAGGATACCTAATAATAAGATTTTCCACAATAAATATACAAAGTACGGTAGTAGTCGGCGAGACTTCTAAGAGTATACCTAGATTTTTTTATTCTGAGCAAAGCACAGCTGAAAATCTATTCCCATAAGCATGTAAATAGCTCAAAAGGGCCAGGTTAACATTACGTTAATAAAGAATGAGTAAAATGTTGGACTAGATTTTATAATTATTTCGAAACAAAACTCTTTGATATTCTCATGCATTGAATAATGTTAAAATAATGAAAGATTAACAATGTATGATGTAAACCTGTTTAATTAATTATATTATTTTAACTTTCAAACGTAATTGGTTAATTCAAAGTAAATACCTATTTTAATATTCATTATCGATATATCTGCCTTACTTATGTGTAGGTACATAAGTTTTCAGGTAGTCTTATAACTGTATAGAATAGTAGATGAAGTTATACATAGAGCCTTGTACCTATGCGACCCGTACATCTTCAAGAAGATTGCATGAAGACAGATCCTGCCCGGATGTAGGTCGTGTTACATGTGCCGTAAGACCGTCTCTGTGACAAGAGTTCAGTCTGTTATTTTACCTCTGAGGCAATCCAATTTTGTATAGAAGCCGGGCTTCGCCGAACAAGCTCCATTTCCCTGCACCTCTGAATGACAGACGACATGGCCGACGTGCATTGTATCCCGGCCATCCCAGTCTGACGGGCTCTGACAACACTACTGCACTGACTTGTTGCTCTATTAGACTTGTCACTGCACCAAAAACAAGTTTTAACTAGGATGTATGGTTGCCACGATGTGGTTGGTACTTAAATAGCACAGGGTACCTATTGATATAGAAATTGTGATTTTTATGCATACAATTGAAAATAAAATAAATAAATAATTGTAATTTAAGTAGCCAATTTAAAGAAATACAAATTATAAACATTTATGTAACATCTATAATTCACAAATAAGAATACTATTTTGACGTCGTTAGGTACATTAAAACAGTTAAAATACAATAAAAGAAACGTATAATATTTCTCAAAGGGGGATGTCGTCAAGCAGTCAGTCAGACTGACATGTACTTACTTTACTTAAAAATACCACATTTAGTTTTGAGCAGTGTGGGTACTAATAACAGAGTTAGCGCATAGACAGCGCTGTTAGTTCGCGACAATCCCTTTGCGGCCTTCGCCACTGAACTAAGTCGGTAATTGTGTTAGCGAACACCAAACTTAAATGAAATAGCCGTGTTTAATTGTCACTGGTATTGATGGATACCCCGCTTTAAACGCCCACATATTCGTTCTCATATTATTTTGTTTGTGTTACTTGTTCTTAGCCACCTCTCTTCGCACGCTGGCATCTTAAGACGAAGTGGTAGCTAAAGTGGCGTCCTCATTTGAAAAAAATTGTTTAAAACTAAATATGGTGACATAGACATTTATACAAATCAAATTTTTATTACCTAATTTAGTTTTAAACAATTTATTTTAAATGAGGGCGCCACTTTAGCTACCACTTCGCCTTAATAACTATCTCCGTCAGAGTGAACTAATATTATGAAAGGAATTGTAATTAAACTAATATGTTCAGTCTACGAAAATAAGCAAATCACATTATAATGTGTCAGAAAAAATCAAGGACAAACAAATTTGCTTCTTTAAATATTACGAATTGCGTTTAAATGGCTTCAAAGATCAAAAGAGTTTAGATTATCCAAATATAACATTTTCCTGTAACCAAATATTTGAAAGTGTACTTACTTTCAAATGCTTGGTTACAGGAAAATAGTAGTAAGATTAATACACAGTTTGAATCGGTGAATGGGCAATATAGCCGGCTAACGAAATTCAACCCATGATTTGTGTAGCCACGATTTTCATAAATCAGTCATGTTCGAATTTACCTACTCGTAGATTAGGGGTTGGCACTAAATTGGTCGATCGCTCACTGACGTAGCGTGACGAGTGCTCATAAGGCCTCACTTATACACGACGATTGATGAGTACATGGAATGAGAAGATGTATGTCAAGGCTACATTAAGAGTATTCCATCTTAATGAATAAGACAGCATGCTTACTTCGTATTTTATTCAGATGCAAAATTAAAATAAATAATGACACAAATTTCAACGTGTTCCTTCTTTTCCACACCAAAGTTCAAATAAAATCTCCGCTTTAAAATTGTCTATTTTTACCATTAAAAGGTATCACTCTGTTTTTATAAGGATTTTTAGGTATTCAAGATGCAGTATTTTATTATTTAGGAATTACACTGCCCCACCTTCTTAGTCATCAAATATCGAATATTGCACATTTTGCAATGTTTTGCTACTAAAATAAAATAGATTATAACGGTTCGTTTTCGCTTTGCGACAGTCCGGTTAAATAAGTTTCGTGTGCCAAAACTGCAAAGGATCTATTTGAAAACATGGGACTCGCATTCGCCGCGGATACAGTTGCGGACCCAGGATGTATCGGCGGGGCGCTCCATAGATCACGTTTTATGTGTGACAAATAGTCTCGAGTTAGGCGAAATTGCTTTCCGATCCACTCTGACAAATAATGTTAGGCCAGTGACATGTGACCTTAGTCGTTTTCGTGACGATCACAATTTGCCTATAGTAGAGGCCCTTTGCGGATTTGGGATTCAATCTTTTTTGTGCATGCGCGCGGCGTATGTGCCTGTCCTTTATTTGCACTCCCCTCCAACTACTTAGTAGTTCTGAATTTTTTTCGACGCCTACGGTAAACTTCTGTTAACTTCGAAACAACTCAGTTTCTGAAAGAAACATCCCTTTGAGCCGTGTTAACGTCAAGTTCGACATCGGCAACGACCTTTCATTTTTATAAAAAGTATTTTCTTTTAGCATTCTTTTAGTTTGCTAGCTGAGTTTTAATAACTGAAACCAAAATATTACCTGCTAATTTAATATTTTGTTTTTCTAAAAAAATATAATTTATTAGAAAAACAAAATATAGCTTTGATAAAAAAAAACTTATCTCAAATTCTTTCCCAATACAAAGCTGAATTCTCATTAATATATGCATTCGCAAACTAGAATAAACAATCAAAAGATGAAACTCTGCCATATTAAATTAGATTAATTCTGTTTCAATCTTACGCTCTTATGATAATACGCATTAAATTTTACGAGGCTAATTCAATTATTAATTTTAAGTCCCCTGGACTGGAATAAGATCGCCGATTTAATTTGAAATATTTTACCTTATCGAAATATGGCGCTTAAAAAGTGAGCACAATTTCGTATATTCGAAGTTTAAGTTAGTAACTGCCTCATAATCGGCGGAGTTTAAGTTTAAAATGTACCTTCTGTAATCATCGACAATGGTATTCGAGCTCACCTTTAAATTAGATCGCCAACAGCGACCTGCTATACAATAATACAATGCTAGGCCGCTCACTGAATTACAGTGGGTGCGTTGTCGCTGCCTATTGTGCTCCGAGCTCTGGGATAATATACGAATCTTTTATTCAAGTGCCTTGGCCCCCGAACACCGCAAGAAATAACACTAAAATGAAGTCAACGCTCATTGTGCTGCTTTCAATAGGATTTGACGGATCTGTACGCCTAGATATGTCTTCCTTCAACTCATTGTGTTATGGAAAAATAAAAACTTATTAAATCCATACAGATTTTGTTATTATTATAAGATTTTTGTAGTATCAAGTTATGAATACTTACATAGGACCATGACAAGATTAAAAAAAAATAATTTTTGCAAAGATATTTTCGAAATGGAATATTACTTCGCTATAATTTAGTTGTTTATAAAATTTTTTTGAGAGGAGTAAGAAAAGGGCTACAGGAGTTTTCGGGCTGATCTGTTCGTAGAAATATCTTTCTCTCATTGTTGTTCTTTAGTTTACTGACGACGCAGCTTAGTTTTATGTGGCATATGTTTGAAATAACAATAAAGCAAAGTCTAAGCTTATTGTGTCTTACGGTGAAATTTAAAAAAAATAGAAATAAAATAGAAAATCTTTATTATATTTACTCCACGTAACTTAAGTATAAGTTAGCGAGTTACTAACCAATTACCACATTTATCGTGTAAAATATGAACTAAAACTTTGTCTAATAAAAGTATCGCGTTAACTTGTTAAAATAACATTGGGAAACGTTTCGTCCTTTTTACTAACTTCAATTTTACTGATAATAGATTTTGGTCAATTGTTTTTGTTGTCCTGATCAACATTTATTGCCTCATTCGTATGCGGGACTAGATCTAAAAAGGTTTCGGAACGTGTAATAAAATTTTATTTCTTTTAAGATAAATTACCCATTCTGGTTTGTTAGCTCGTGGTAGTGTATTGAATTGGAAAGAATGTATTACTAAATGGTGATATAAATTTAATATCTTATGAAGAGGAAAATTTGCAAGTTGAAGCTGTTTATTAAGAGCGTAAAAGTAGTGTTTCATAAACATAAAAGCTGGCATCTGGTAACTGGGCCATAGTCAGATGGGCGGCACGGGGCAATGCAACCTTCTCTCGGTAATTTACATTTAAATCGAGGGAAAAACTAAAAAATAAACCCTAGCTCGCCCTACACTTATTAAAAGAGGCATCAACCGTGCATTTTGCACACTGAAGCTCATTATTACTTGCTAGTTTTTAGTATTACATTTCGGAGAAATACCAAAGTAAATATTTTACGGTTGGTGAATTTCACTTTTGAAAGTCCGGGTTGCATTACCCATTACATTCATACACAAACTGCGCAGAGTTAACTGCCATCACGTATCTCTTTGACACATTATCCAGCGCGGTTAGAAGCCTGATTTGGTGACATAACCACAAAGAATCACTGTTATTTTAGTTTCGCCGGAGTCCAATTTGCTCTAAAACTGTGCCATGAAAATAAAAATAAAAACTTTGGTGTACTTTGTTTCAAGGAAGTGAGACGAGTACGACCCCAAAGGTCGGCGATAAAACGAACAAGTGTCATTGCGTTCGCGTCGGGAGCACCTCGCGGATCGAGACGTAAGCAAATGTGGACGGCTGAAGTTTAATGAGTCGTGTGCTTACTCCTTCAACTCTGTACAAACTCCTATTAGACTATCGATTTTCCGCCACTTTAAAATTAAGTAAGGAGAACGTTCATTTCAATGTCGTTTGTTGGAATTGCGAAAACGACCTCGAAATCCGACTTATATCTTCGTATTTCACGTAAACGCATGACTTAAATTTGGGCCCACATTACGACTTGATCTTAGATTGTCGGTTCAAGACAGTATCTCTAAGGATGTTGGTAGGGAAAAGGTTCCGCCCGCATCTTCTCTAAGGGCAATTTGTATGTAGTGGGCCTACATTTCCGTTCGGGAAAGAACCCTTCTTTCCGGATTCGTTCAGCTCTTCCCGACCAGTTAACATTAATCATATATTGAAATTATCTTGCATCCCGACCCGACGTTGAGCGTGGTGTGATGTGGTTACGCAATCGCGTATATTCATATTTAGCAGACTCATACTTTTGTACCCATAATTTGTAGTATGATTGTAATAAACAAAATTTCGGTTCGAAGCACGATTTTGTAGAACCATGTCAGTAAACAAGTTTGTTGTGAATATAAAACGGTAACGTTGGAATAATAAAAAAATCAGACAAGTGCGAGTCAACTCACTCACTGAGGCTTCCGTACCTACCGCACATAGTATGAATTGACATTAATTTGATGTCAAATGATATTTACTATTTACTAGGTACCTGGAAAATCCCGTTTTCATTTTGCGTCCTATTTTTGGCTGAAAACACTGGTAAAACTTTAAAAAGTCATAATGTCATAAAACATAATGCCCTCATGAGACTCAAACCGGGTATCTTCAGACACTGACTGTCGTCACTGATCTATAGACATGGTGACAGACATGGTGTAATAAATAGTTATATTAGTTTCTAACGATATAGAATATAAATAAATTGATACTTACTTGAAAACGCAAAGGAAACGAGGTTCTTTAAAAATGAAATCTAATAAGCTCCAATACTACCTATATACTGAATTTCATTACAATCGCTTTAACCCTTGCTGAAATTCACGTCATTAATAAATAAATATATAAGAATTGTTCACTTAAAATAACATGGTAGACTTTTGAAAATAGTTTCCTGTAATATATAATATAGGTAAAGCACTATTATATGTTCTTTTTTTTCAACATTTTTGGTTCAGTGGTTTCGGAAATAAGACGGGAATGTTATTTTTCCTAGTTTCTTAATTACTCCAAAAATACTGAGCTTAAAAATTACAAAAATATTATTCGAAATTCTCATAAAAAGCTCTTTCATGCTTTTTATTAAATTTCTAATTTACCCTCCATAAGTAGCCCCCATACTTGGAATTCATTTAATTACGTTATACGTTCGTTTTTAGGATTCCGTAACCAAATGGCAAAAAACGGAACCCTTATGGATTCGTCATGTCATGTCTGTCTGTCTGTCCGTCCGTCCGTATGTCATAGCCACTTTTATCCGAAACTATTCATTCTGAACATGATTGGCGAACGACTGGACTGTCCTTACCTGCGGCATTGCTGTGACAGACATGTCACAGCACCTATGCCGCAGAGAAGGTACTAAAAGATATGAATTTGTTACTAAAATTAATTGAATTTAATTAATTTAATCATTATTGTTACAAGATCTAGATGTAATAAATAACCTACTAAGTATTGAATTCGTGCTTATTCTGTAATTATGGATCAAAGTTACCCGAAATAAATGATTTAATTTATTTATTTTTTATTTATAAGGACTATACTATTGAAACTTGGTAAGTAGATGTATTCTGTGAACCGTATTAAGATTTTCATACAAAAATAAAAATAAAAAAACTAAATTTTGGGGGTTCCCCATACTTAGAACTGAAACTCAAAATTTTTTTCATCAAACCCATTCCTGTGGGTTATCTATGGAAAGGTCATCAAAAATGATATTGGAGTTTCTAATATCATTTATTTCTAAACTGAATAGTTTCCGCGGGATACACTTTCAAAGTGGTAAAATGTGTCCCCCCTCCCATCCCCTGTAACTTCTAAAATAAGAGAATGATTAAACTAAAAAAAATATATGATGTATATTGCCATGCAAACTTCCACCGAAAATTGGTTTGAACGAGTTTTTTTTTTTAATAACGGTTTAAGAAATTTATTTCTCATTAAAAGAATACAATTCACTTGTAATGAGAAATACAAGATAACTTAATTATAGGTACAGGTTAATCTTATACTAACGAGTATCGGAAGAAATAACAGATAACAAATGAAGGTAAGATGAGAACAATTATGCGTTACTTAACTAGACTTATTGACCGATTACGTATCGAATGTGATGGAAATTACTTCAAAAAATGAAATATTCCCTTAAAATTTAATGCTTAAGATTCTTTTTGAATAATGGATAAGATTGTATTTTTTTAAGGTTTTTTGGCAACTTGTTGTATAGCTGTGCTCCTTCGTACGTAATACTTTTTTTTTTTCCATAATTTGTGCGGCATAGCGGTAAATTAAGGTCGTTAGCTTGTCTTGTAAAAGGGCTTTCGTGGTGAAGACTATTTTAGAATTAATTTTTTATCTACGATTTTTCTTATTGAAATGCATGTGTTATATCTGTATATTTGGGCTAGGGTCATTAGTTTAGTGTCTTTGTAAATTTTTACGGATGGAGTTGAAGAGTTGTAATGAAATTGTAATTTTATTATTTTATTTTGGGTTCTTTGCACCTTTTTCAAATTCGTTTTTGCAGCCGTGCCCCAAACCTCAATGAGGTAGTCCAAATAAGGTTTGATCAGCGAGTTATATATAATATACCAGACGGATCGAGGAAAACAACGGGCTGTACCCCGAAGACTGCCCATAAGTGATGCTAGTTTAGTACGGACTTTTTTGAGGTGTGGTTTCCACGTTAGGTGTTTGTCTATAATCAGGCTTAAGTATTTTTCTGAGGAAACTCTTTTGATGGGCTCTTTATTAATTAGCAAGATATGTGGTTTCTCAATTTTCTTATTATTGGCACAAAATATAATGAAATTAGTTTTGGTTACGTTGATTGTAAGCAACTTACACATCAACCAATGTCGTAATTTATTTAGATCTTCTTGTGCTATGTTCACTATAGTATTTATGTCCTTCCCAAAGTAAAATAAACATGTATCATCAGCGTAAAGTGTGATATCCCCTTTTAGGCCTAGTTCATAAATATTGTTTATGTAAACGAGGAAGAACACAAGTTAATACGTTTATTAAAACAAAGTTACAACGAACTACAAGAACGTTTATATTATGTTACTTGCTGCTACGGAACCCTTCATGGGCGAGTCCGACTCGCACATGGCCGCTTTTTGAGTCACTGACTTACTATGTCTACCAAATTTCCACTCAATTGGTCTAGTAGTTTTAAAGCAAATGGTTGTAACAGGGCGACAGACAGACAAGTGAGTAATCCTCCAAGGAAATCGTTTTTACCTTTTGAGGTACGGAACCCTAAAAATGACATTATTCATTTAAAAATTGATAACTTGATGCCGAATTTATGAGATCATAAATTTCACCCAGAAAAATCTGTGAACACTGTTAAATATTCTCTTTGTGTAATGGAATGTTTATGTTTATAGTAGGTCAATAATTGTAGCGTTCAGTTATTTATCGGGCTGGTCATTATTATTTACATATTCCATAAAATTGAAATTTGGGTTAATTTGGTATCAACGTATTCCCTGGTAAATATTACCAATACTTTAATCTACCTCCTATATGTTTATTGTTTATTTTTCATTGCATAATTGATCGATTGCACTTATTTAATCGACTTTATACAATAACTACCTAGTCTACCAGTTCAGGTAGAGTAGTTAGTGGAGTAGTCAGTATTTCATATTTATAAATTTACTGATATACGAGTATGCTACGTGTCGCATGTCTATCCAAAACGTAGCTGTAGAGTTCTAGAAGTAGGCAAAAACGAGTAATTTGGGCAAACGAATTTGTATCCAAAATATGTCCTAGAAATCTTGTTACTTTTCATATAGAAAGCAATACGTAATGTGATTTTGTTCTCGAGTAATTTGGGCAAACGAATTTGTATCCAAAATATGTCCTAGAAATCTTGTTACTTTTCATATAGAAAGCAATACGTAATGTGATTTTGTTCTCATGTATGAAATACTCAATAATATTTCCCACGTTCTGAATTTCAATAAAGTTGTCAATATTTCGCTGTCGTTAAGTCAGGCTTTGCTCCTTGGAGATGGTTTTCAGCGCTCTGAAAAGTTTACAATACAGCTGTATGTTGAGCTTCAATTACATAGAGTGTTGGCCTTAATGTTTCTGAAGAATTGATATAATACCAGTTTAAAACATAATTTCTCTTTTTAAAACCTCTTTTCTTTGTTGATATTGTTATTACTTATTTTGTCCACTGGTGTTATAGTTTAGTTATTAGTCGTGTTGACTGGCGTATTATCATGGATGTCTTTTCTGCGCTAAACAAACTGTTTGGTTTCTTATAGTGTCGTCGGTAACGCAAATACTCTTAAGTATTTTATACCTAAGTGTGATGTGATCTAGGTATAACATTGAGACTGTATACTATTGATGTCTATATCGATCTTATTAGCAAAGGTAAAATTAACAATTCCATGATGATCATTAGGTACTGATGTTCCCCTAATGGTTGAATAAGATCTATAATGGTCCAAACTACATATCCAGTGAATTCGGAACATTATCAGTTACCGTCGTATTTACTCTTATTCGTACTTTACGTCGTAATTACAATGAATTTTTATTGCTTTATGTGGTATCCATAATCTAAAATAAAAAAGAAATGTGGTGTCGTGGGACACCAGGTGGGAACGAAGTTCAAAAGTTCTTGTGTATACGACTGTCGCGCCTGCGCACGTCTCATTTAACGAGGTCATCCTTACGGTTTTACTATCACATTTTTTTCAGTTCGGTCGCGCAGCAAAATCCCTATCTCCTCCAAGCCTGCCGTAAGGAACTTCGTTCCAATAATCTTAATCTTGGTTTCCCATACAAACTCTAATTAGCTGATCGGTCAAATTGTGTGGGAGGTCAAAAATTATTTTCATATAATTATGTTCCTTGAGAAAAGTTATTCAGTAACATGGACTGAATCTACTCTATAAATATTCTATGTGGAACAGTATAGGCAAAAATGGAAATTAGGCAGGGCAAAGGCCTCCATTCCAGCACTCCAAATCTCACGGTCGAAGGCCTTTGAGGCCCAATCCCTGCAGTAGGAGTCAAGCTCGTCCCTCCATCTCTTTACGGGTCTACCAGGCTTCCGCTTATTTTGTTAGACCCTGTATATATTGTAGAATGTACCATCATAACGGCTACAGAGCAAATATTTTAATTAACGTAGTTATTGTTAAACTTCAAAGTAATTGCTCCCCGGTAATGTTAAAAATTAAATATTACAATTAATTATGCATCAGCGTCTTTCATCTTGCGAAGTTTTATAGCGGTACCCATAAAGTTTTCGGCTAAGAAATTATTCTTTGAAACAAGAATTCATGAATACTGTACCAAGAAGAGTTGAAATTAAATGTTTTTGGTTTATTTATTCACCTTTTTTTAAAATGTTTACATTAAAATCTGATTCTGAGAAAATTAATTAGCGTTCTATTTGAGCTTGTGGCCGTAGCGTTCCCCCCTGTGGCGTGGCGTATAGTATCGTTGTGATAGCTTCCATACGCCGGCCGGCTTATTATCCCGTAATGAAATTAGTATTCATAGCACGTCTGTGCAATTATCTTGAGCTTGTCACCCACATGTATCTATAATTCACTGATGACATATTATCCGATGATTTTAATACTTGCAGACACTATAATTTTGTGCTCGCTCATCGCATTTACGTAACTTGTAATAACGTCGTTTATGACAGTCTGTCCTCTAATGTATCTATTGTTCCACCTCTGTCTACTTTTAGCAAGTCGCTGGTAAAAGCGACTAATTCACTAACTCTCAAAACTCACATCTTTCGCTAATTCACTTAGCGAAAGATGTGAGTTTGCTAAGGTTGTTTTCATTGTTCCTACTCTAAGTCGTAAATATAAAAGATTATACTTTGTATGTCATTTTTTTTGAAATAAAATTACTATTACTTTAACTATTTCATTGTAAGAACGTATGAATTACATGAGAAATGACATTAGGAATACAGAATCACATTATATTGTTATATTGTAATATAAAAAAATACATTAGTAAACACACAAAATATGTTTAAACATAGTAAATACTGCTTTTTTGAACTTGCTACTTAATTCGCCATTTAAATATTCATGTACAACCTAACTTCGCGTCGTGCTGCATAAATAAGTACGATAAAAGTATAACTCGATCTGAAATAAACTGCATGAAATTCGGTCTTCAAAAGCCGTTTTACGGCCGGCGGCAACATACTGTCAAAACGAGGTAATGAACCACTGGATTTTATATGCTTGTTTTTCTTGAAGTCGTATTTGTCCTTCATACAGCATGATGTCAAAATGATTGACAAAATTGATTTCGATAAATATCTCTCGTAGCATATATCTTTATTCAACTTTATTTAGTCATATGACTATCTTGTTAGGTTTATAGTCAAAACATTTAAAAAAGGTTGTAGGCAAAATAAAAAAAATTGTAGAAGTAATCTATACCTAAAACAAAGTGAATTTTCTTTTACGCCAATTCATTGCTAGTTTTAATAAGACTGTTGTATAATTTCGAGCACAAAGGTTTATGTTAACTTATTATCAAAAAGTGAAATAACTTCTTTACGTCAGAAACTTTGCGACCTATCGCTAGAAGTGATAAGTAGGGTACAGAACCAACAAAACATCAGCCAACTGCACTAAGAACGACCTTACTTGTCTAAAAGAAAAACTAAAGTAGGACATGGAGGATTAAAATAAACGCCTACTTACAAATTTCGTACAAACTTTGTTTAAGCAAGTCACAATGGAACGCAAAAATGCAAACATATCGAAGCCTACGTTTCATTCATAGTCTTATATTTATAAAAAGGGGCAATCAGAAAGTCTTAAATTAACTAAGTCTGAAGTATTTGCTTTACAAATCTATTTGCATTCAAAGTTAAATTTAAGGCCTTAAAAAGGATCTGAAAAACCTTTATGTATACTAAATCCATGGCTTAAGTGATAATCTGTGTACGCACTGTCGTACACAGCTGTAAGTTTTTCGGTTTGATCCAATATTTTTCCTTATAGTTAGTTGCGTTTGTTAGGCAGTAGCAAAAGATAGTAGGATGATTTTTAGAAATTTCAGGGAAGATACAAAAATACAAATTAATATTATAAATAAGCCTAGACTGGCGTCTTCCTTTATTATGGATTGTATAATTTCTTGGCTTTTTCTAAGTACTAATTCAAACATATTTCATTTACTTATTTTCCATTTTATTCTTGACTTCTATCAATACTGACATCTAATTACATTTCTTCTTCATATATAATCACTTAATGGACGTGAATACTTATACATACCGTCCCCTAAAAGGGCACTATTTTGTCCTTTATTATGTGGTACACTAAAAAACATATAAAAACTTAACATTAACTAGAAAGGCACTATTTCAAATATGTCTAAATCTGTTCTTAAACAACTTATACTCCAGACTACAAGACCTTGTTGATGTTGAGGTATCTTTGATGTTATCATACTTAAAAGTTGAATATGGCAAAGCCTGTTGAACTAGCTATCATGTAAAGCTAGTTCAACAGGCTTTGCCAGGTATAAGCCATCCTAAATGTGAACTTTGTGCATTTATAACCTCTGGAACTCTTAATAAGACCATTTTTTAACATATCACAATATACCCCAGCTCCTAACAAAATAACAATTTTGTTAGATTTATTTAAATAATCCGCGCACTGAATTTTTGAATAATTCATAACTAAATCAGTTATTAAAAGCAACGAGTAAAAAATATTTTAGGAAAAACATAAATGAGGGATTGCCACAGGCGATGCAAAAACGGGGAAATAAAAAAATCACGTCGCGTATTTGTGTTTGTGCCCTAAGCCCTTCGTCTTATGTTAGTATACTTTGTTTTCCCGGCAAGAATTAGTGGCATGCCCGGTGGCCAAAGGAAACAAGTGGGCGGAGATTCATGGCCTTCCGGAGTTTGGCTTCTTTCTTTTAAGTAGACTCTTTTGAAAGAGCTTTACTTTTTGTAGTACCTGCACATTATATGGAGGTGATAACCAGTTGTTGACTAAATATAGGTATATCTAAACGTCTTAGTTATTGTAATACATCCTTTTCGTCTTCACTTAAAGAAAAAGGAAATATATTTTTTTATAATTTAGCGTTCAGGTCTATTTAGGCATTTTTTGCAAAATTTCTTCAACATATGATTGTATGTATACTCATACATACAAACTGCTGCTATTCTGCTAGTTCTGTAATAATTTTGAATAAAAGCTCACAACTCATAGTGAAAAAAATATATCATCCAGCTGAATGACATGCCGTGAGACGACGACATAACATAGGCAAAAGAAACATCCTCTACTTGAATTTTATGAGAAAGTACAAACTAACGTGGCGTTGCCACACAATGGCGCGGCCTGCGTCAATATAGACCGGCTCTATTTACACTACACACAAAGAAAAAGGTTTGTGCAAATATGAGAAAATTTTCGAGTAAATATGTTTACAGTTGCTATGATGAAAGAAAAGCCAAATTTTCGGAAAACCTTCAAACAAGAACTTCAAAAAAATCGAACCTGATCACTCACCCGAAATAAAACAAACTTTTACAAAATGTACCTAACCTTTTCTTTAGTATAAAATTATGTATGACAGCAATAATTAGAAATATTTCTGTGAAAATATTCTACCTGTTATGGTCTGATAGATGGACACAAAAACAAAACGTGTCAGGGTCGTGTTTCCCCTCCTTTTCTAAATCAATATATTATTATCAAGAAGCTACTGGGCATAAGCCTTTTTGCCCAGCAGTGGAACACAATACCTATAGGCTAGTAAATAAAAAGAAGAAGCTATATGTATTGTATGCATTTTGATTTTGTTAAACACTTAAAATCGTTAGATCGTTGAAAAAAAAACAGAAATAGAATTTATTGCATTGGAGATCTTTTGAATAATTTGTTATGTATTTACAAAACAAAACATTCGAAAGATCTCCAATGCTTGTTGCAACGAAGTTGAAAACTTTCCTAAGATTTATTTGTTGCCCAATACGTGTTCCGTTCGGGCTAACTTTCCATATTAACTTAACACCGAAGTTAGAAACTTTTCAATCTGCCCAAAGATACTTAATTGCGATGTTGATTCGATAATATTCTCTTCGTTTCTCTTATCTGTGTCGAGAAACATTAATATTAATTCTAGAAAATGTGACTCTAGAATGAATATTAATGTTGATTGCAATTACGTTGCTATTATTTATTTTTAATCAGCGTGGTTAAATTTAAAGATATCCAAATCTGTTCAGAGGTTTTAGATTGATTGATCAAAAACATACAACTTTCATATTTCTAATAAGTATATACCATTTACTAAACCTGCCTGCCCAGCGTGGTAATAATGGGGCAAATCCTTTTCTTAGGATCCTCCCTTTGTTTAGTCCAACAGTGTAAGAAGAAGGATTTGAAACTAAAACCATAGACGTTAGAACCTGAGGTATATGTAAATTAATTTAATATAAACACTTTAAGAATACACATAATACTTTTTGTGAAATAATTAAATAAAAAAACTCAAGTTACGGGTAAGTCGTAGAAACCACAATTGAATGCAATAAATGACAAAGTATATATGAGTCCAACTCCATGTAAAACTCCATGTAAACTATAAAATGTGTTGTATATACGCGACGTTTAACATAATTTTCGCTTTCTCGAAGCTTTGGGAGTACAACTCCCAACTTGCTTTCGGCAACTGCGGACGTATTAGCTACAGCTAACTATTTCAACCACAATTAATTAACACAAATATTTCGTTTTGGACCTGCGATGGCGGTGTTTTCTTTGTGTTTACTCCGGAGCTTGTTTGTAGTCTCTGTGCGTTTACGAAATTTTGTTGATCTTGTTAATTAATCGTTTTGTATGCAGACAGCCAACGGGATATTCTTAGCGAAGCTTTTATTTTTTAAATTAAGTAAATCCGAAGTGCGACGGCGTCTGAACCGAAAATCGTTTATCATTTTCGCTGGAAGTATTGCAGAAATAATCGTGTCTGGCGTCCAAATTCTTTTTAGCATATTACAAGTATATCAAAATCGAATGTGACGCTTTTTCTTCATAAAAGGGATGGGAAAACATGTTGTTAAAAAATATTTTCGCTATTCAATTACTTAAAATGAAGAGTTCATTTTTCCAAAAATTCAATAGTTGGTAAAGCGATAATAACGTTTCAATTGGGCTGGGTGGAGCGCGGGAAGTGGTTTAAAATTGATAAATTTATCATAATTGAAGTGGCTGTGACAAGGGAGGGCGTCGGCGCGACGCAGCGCTGCGATGCACTTTTCCGAAGTCATATTGGAAGACATTCGTTTATTCTTTAATTTCTATATTATAAAGGAGAAGAAAAATGTACTCAATTTTTAAAGTACTTATACAAAGTAATGCGTTGACTGTGCGACTCACCAATAGTAAAATATTACCGTATTAATACTTACTTGACCGATAAAATTAAGTTATTGAAATGATATAATTTCTGAAATAAAACCAGTATATTTTTAAAACATAAATATACAAATATTTTAATTAGTGTTAATAATACCTTTAATTTGCAAGAGTTCGACTATAATCGTTCCGCCTCTACTTACTTAGAACGGCGATATTAAAGCTCATGACATGGATAGCTCCACGGCTCTACGCAGCGCTCCCGATATTAATACGGCTTAACCAAAAGTCTCATAGTCCTGCCGCCATTTATCCATCGCCAGAGGATCATTTTTTGTAACGAGGTACACCGTATTCCCTAGAGCCAGACATTTTCGTCAAAGGTTAATGTTTTTCTACCTATATACCTACGTAGCAACACACATCAGTGCTCGCTCACACTTTAATAACAACACTGGGCGGAGGCATAAAAAATAAAGTGAAAGTGCGGACGTGCGTACAGTTTGTCTTTTGTTTTCCTCAAGTTATGTTTACAAGATGTGAGTGACACAGTTATGAAATACAGCCGAGATTCTGCGAAGAAAGAACGCGCTGCCGTTTGCAGTGTCACGTATTCGTGCACTACGCCGTACGTCATCTGTGTGCATCAACACCTTAGCGGGAGGAGATATTATGAACGAACAGTCCTTTATTAGTAGGCAAAGCGCGAGTGCCGCCGCCGCACCACGTTCCCGATGTTAATGGAACGTCGCAGTCGTCGGTATTCGTTCGTGATTAATAGCAATCTTATCAGATTCCAGCACTATACATTAAACGGGCCGATCGCAACGGACTTTAATCGGTGGACCTCCCGGAAAGGTGCAAATTAATTACACTGATAGCTGTAACTCTCCGGTACATTAATTTGAGCCTAATTGATTATTTGTAGGTAGGCATTTCTTTGATTAAATTCCTTATAACGTAAATAAATGCTTAAATTTACGTAGCTGTATATTAAATTTCAGACGGGCAAAGTAATCATATCAGAAGTGCTCGAATATTTAAATTAACTACTTATAAACGCGAGTATATTTCTTAGAAATAGAATATGAACATAGTATTTCTTCATCAGAGTGAACAGGGCTTTACATGTTGGCTTAGATATATGTTTCTGTAAATATTGAAGAGTATTAGAGTATGGTTTTGTTAGAAAATGACGGTCGGTTTGCAACAGCGGGGCCGTCGGGGCGGGCTTGCCGCCGCGGCAGTTCCAAGCGGGCTGCATACCGTCCGCCCGCCTTGCGCGCACCCCTACCCAATGATATTGTTTCCGTACACTTGTGTACTAAAGTGGGATGTGATTAAGTGATTAAACAAGTTGATTTAATAATACACATGAGTGTGGTATATTGTTTTTGTGTGGGTGATAATTATCGTTGACAGTTTGAGTACGCCATGCGCTGAAGCGCCGTCGGTGCTGTCTGCAAGCGCGGATATGGTGGACCCGCTGAAAATCTTCTGGGTTTTGACGAATAGCACATACTTAGGTATCTATATTTTTGTGGCTGTAATTAGTTTTAGCATGCATTTGTATTTTTTAAATCAAAATTCGGATAATTTTAATTTGAAATATAATTTTGTGTTTTTATCTTAACTTATAATAATAGTTATACGTTGAATAGCTTTTATTTCATAATAATATTAAAAACTAAAAATTTAATTTCGTTGTACTATCATCAAAATTATACGAAAAAACGCTAGTTATTAATTCGTTTCACAGCGATTATAGACTTTTCGATCCAATTTAAGGAATGAAAAAATTTCACAGTTCAAAATTTCTTCAAATAACTTATTTTTCTTCAGGAATTGTTTCATAAAATTTTATATATTAGTGTACAAAAGAAAGGACGTATTCATCATGCATATCTGTCAAATATAATGGGCGGTAGCATCAGCGCTCCTTGGTCTTGTTTGTTTTTGCACATAGCAAGGCTTCCAGCCTGGAGGACCATTTACGACTGCTTTTATGGTTCATTCTGCGTTCGATTTACAGTCGAATTCGCGAAAACCCCTAATGGCAAGTCGTACGTACCCTACATTCTCTATAACTCCCATTTTATTGAATATCATAACATAAAGATCAGGCGATTGGCCTAATTTAAATCTGGTCACGATAACGATTATAATTCCTTTTGATTCTCGCATAATCCTATCGTGACCAACCTAAAAGTATACGTTTAGGTTTATTCAACCTAAAAGTATACTTTTAGGTTAAATAAACTTTTATAAAACGACTTTCCATGTTAAAGCCACTATCTATCAAAATTTTAATTCTTAGTTTCTCTCCTCTATCTAGCTCCAGATAGATAAAACGTTACGATAGTGTATGTGATATGTCACATACACTGTGTTTTGTATTCCTGTTGTGTATCACTCTTTAAGCACTAAACATTTTGGTGAAGTTCACACGAGTATATATTGTCTGGAGAGACACCTTGCAAATTCATAAAGAATAAATACAATAAAAGGACATATAGATTTAAAAAGATAATCGTAAAACGAAACTAAGGCCGTAAGGTATTTCATTCAAAGCCTAAGAGCACATCAGTCTTACGTTAATGCGGTATCGACCCTGAGAGAGCGCTAATTACCATGTTTAATGTCATTATTGTTTCACAGGCGGCGTCTGTTAAAGGTATTCCATCATTAAGCCCATTGTTGCCGCTACATTCTGCATCAATCCGTGCGCCTCATTACAGGGAAATTTATTAACAGCGCGCCCCCGACCTTCCGCTCTCACTCACTACCTAATAAGGAAAAAACACTTCAGATTTATTACGGAAATTATCGGTATCTTCGTTTTTGGGCTGCCAGCTCACATTGTATATTTATGAAAAAATATTCAGAAATACACAGAGTAAGCGGGCTTTGATACCAAATGAGATTCAAATTTGCAAGTAATGGAGGTTGTGCCGTGACAAGAGATTTAGGGACTAACAGCTTAATTAAGTGTTTAATTTGAAAGTTCGCTGTTTGCCGACGTCGTTTCATAAATTTTTAATTCTGAATTTCGCTTCCAAAAAATACGCCGCGCAATTCAGTTGCCGCCGTTGTTTGATGTTAAACTTTGAGTTGTCTTTGAGCAACTTAAATGGTATGAAATTTCAGTGGTTTAGTAGTTATAGTATTAGCATCAATGTGTTCGGAATTTCATTTAACATAGTCTACTTAAGAAAACTTGGAGCAAAGTTTGAGACACGTTAGCAGTGTAACTTGTTGCTTTTGGGTCATCACAAATGTAGGTATTGATGCGTTAAGAAAATTCACACTATACTCTAAACACCAATGAATAAGTACTTGTGTGTACGGTGTACGGCTCAGTGCGCGCGGCGGCCCGCGTGTGAAAACCTTTGTTGCGTGTGAGCCGACACGAATGGACCGCGGCGCTGAGTGGAAAAGTCGCAAACGTACAATAAAATAGTGCGATGCAAATCCAGTAGGCTTATCTGTCGGTATAAAAACGTGGAAGTGATAATGCACCTGAGCTCGGGTCTCGAATATATCGTCGCACCGTGTACGGATACGGATGGTCGATCGGAGATCCGAAGACTCAGATGAGACTATAACTCAATCCGAACCGGTGTGTATTCGCAAATGTAATCGACACACTTCTATCACAATCGGGCAATCCAGTGGCGAGCGAACCCACTTATACTAATACATCCTATTGAAAGCGACCGCGCCTGGGCGGCACTAACGAGAAGGTTTTATTTGAAAATGTGCGTGCGCGGTTGGTTTCGCCAACGGTTCGCACCTTTTTCAATCTTGAACGTACATCGGTTTATCCGAAATCAAAAATTGAATTGAATGGGAAAGCTGAAGAAACATTTATATCTTTGGAATTAAATACAAACAATATACTCATACATGTAATAATATACTTCATCAATCAATGTACCAAGCTAAAACCATTTTTTTTTTAAATATTTCATGGAACCTATAAAAATAATAATATATATTTTTGTAACAGCCACAAATGTTTTATTTGTTTGAAAATAATATATATCTGTTTATTTAAGAGATAATAATTAAATTAAAATAAACTGAAACCTATACTATAAATTAAAACTAACTAAAAGTATAACCATCAATTTATATAAAAAAATCATTATTGTAATACATTATGAATATTTTCTGAAGTTGGTTCCATAAACTAGGATGCCTGGAATTCGTCACTGGAGCCTTATATAGGCAAACGATGCACGACCTTCTGAATAACTAATAAAATATAACTCTGAATAAAGTTCAGCATGGCCGCAAATGCGTATCTAAGCATGTATTATTCAGAAATACGTAAGTGCGGTATCCACGCAATACCCACATTTTGTGAGAACAGAGTTGCCACTACCACCTGCCAAGCAAACACGCGAAATTAGTTTTCCTTCACTGATACGGGATGTGTCACTGGGAGAAGCTTTATCACCTGAACATGCGTTTAATATAACATCGAACCATACAATTCCAATACCACTGAAAACCTTTTTATAGGCCCTTGAGTATAGCTGTATTGTTTCTTTATGAGAAAACTTAATAATTTTATGGTTGTTTGTTGCTGTGACAACTTTTGTTACATATCTTTACGGCCTTGATATGTAACATGTGATAATTTGAAAGTGAAAGTTGCCTCATTAGGGTGACCCAAAAATACTTGTCGGTAAATATAATTATTATATTATATAATACAATATAAGGAAATTGAGTTCGTGTTTTATTTTAAGGCATTTTTATGCTTTTAGAAACAATAATTTAGAAATTCATACAAATGTATTTCATTCAAAAAGAAATTTCTAACCGATTAGTGAATGTTATTATTTATTTCATCTTTTTTTTATGTTACCGATAATTAAAACTATCAAAAATTTTGAAACTTGACCTTGAGAATAAGTTTGTATAAATGCGCTATTTACTGCATAGTGAATCATCACTATGGAAGCGTCTCATGTGTCGCCATCAGTGGCACAGGGACTAGCGTAGTTTTAGAAATATTACACTTCTCATTAGAATATTAATTCATTTTTAACATTTTCTCAGACTAGCCTGTATTTATTATGTTTAGATATGTAAAAAATATTTTACTAATTAACTGTGCTATTAGTAACTAATTAATGGATATCACGATATCCATTAATTAGTTCATATAAATGCACTAATAACTGCATACTGAATCATCATTATGCAAGCGTGTCAAGTGTCACCGTCACTGGCACACAGTCTCTCACTAAGTTTAGAAATACTAGATGCTGTTCAAACTGAAATATACTTTGACTTTTTCTAGAAATTTCTGAATTTGTAAAAAAATTACAATTTAAAGCTGTGCGTTAAAGCGCACTCAGCACGTTTCGCACGCGCTTGGTGCATTGAGCTTTTCAAACCATTAAATCTAGATTAAGACAGGAAAGGATTAGGTTGTTCATATTAAGTAGCCTTCTTCACAGAGAGAGCCATTTCAAAGAACTGATGTGACACAAATAATTAATTGTAAGCACTAATGGCAGAATTAACAGGGACAGTCTTAAAAACAAAAGAATGAAACAAACACACCTAAACATATTTGTGCTACTAAGGATTTTACGTTCGTGCTTGTGTTTCTATAAGCACATCGTACTTTTCTAATTTCAGTACAACATTTGGCACGAAGTATAACAGTAGAAATTGGTTTTCCTGATATATTTCCACACGTAGGTACGCGAAGGTATGGATACCGCGCTCACCATGCAAAATATGTCGCATGTCGACGTGGGTAAATCGCTCTTTGTTATATTTGAACCGGGTTCTTGAATTAATTAAAAGTCTGACGGTTGATTACAACGGAAACCTTTCAACATGTACAAACACTTTTTGCAAACGTCGGTCACCTAGCGAAACGAGGAGCCTCTCTCCAGGATGTTTATTTAATTTACCACACGCTCACAAAATTGTTTACCGCCACATTCCGCAATAACCCTCCGACAGTAATTGAATGCCTTGCCTGCCTTTTGACACAAACTCTGCCTACTAACTAGTACTGCGTCTGCATTACGCATTTCACCTTTGTGTGGCGTAATACTGTCAGCTGCGCATACCCGTTGCAATTCATACACTTCGCAAAACACACCCGATATTCATTTATTTGTGCTAAACTAGAAGCGCCAAAGGCTTGTAAAAGCCACCTCAAATGAGCTTGCACGCTTGTTCGAATGTAAGTAATTAATATCCAATTTTCTTTGACTTTAGAAGAAACTGGATAAACATAATTTTTAGGTTTTGTTGTCCTTTATTAATTTAAAAAAAAAAACAATTATTTTTTTGAACAAAAATCTTTTAAGTACTTTTAAGACCATTTTAGTATTCAATCTTCCAATTTTTTAGGTACATTACTTTTTTAACTCAATTATAATTAAATATTTAAACCTGGACGAAGTAGGAAATGCCATCCGAGGCAGCCTATGTTTGTTAATTCAAGAAAAAAAAGCCCGGATCCGCTCCCTGGATGGCCTCTAAACTAGAAGAAATCCAGGGAAACCTGGACGGATGGCAACCCTAATTGTATGACGTTTCTACTCAGTAGTTTTAAATGTACTAATACTAAAATATGCCAACCACACACTTTATAAAAGTATAACCAATAACTACTTTTTATAAATTGAACTTGGGCTAAGCCGAAAGGTTGAGTAAAATGTTTAAATTATATTTTACGCGTATGTGACGTGATAGCAAATCTGTGCATAACGTCAAGTAACAAAAAGCTTGCTCGTCAAGTTTCAACGGTTTTTTTTTTTTATAAAATAGGTATGATTTATATTAATGTTTGTTGTTTTCGTGTGTATGTGTATATGTGGAAAACACTAGTAGATATTTCAAGCTATTTAAGACATCTGAAATAATTTGACATTTATCTACCATGTACTTAAAACAGTCAGTTTCAATGGCCTAACCGCCTTCTGAAGCATGGTACCTCCGTAATAGAAACTTAATTACTAAAATGTGAAATAACAAATGCGTTAATCCTGATTGACATTCGTCCGGTCTAAATATTTTTCAATTTGTCTCCGAGATTTCCAAATAATTATTCAAATTGATTTATTCGAACAAAACATCTTGTACGGGAAAATGTTTTCAAATTAAATAATGGACCTCTAATAAACGTAGATTGTATGGCAAAATATACTAAACGGAATTTGTTAGAAATCAATCAGGGCTGGTGATATCTAAATTCTAATCCGAAAATGTATTTTATTCACTTAACATACATGATTACAACTATTTGAAATTATGTATTCGCATTAATAGAGCAATAATAATGAGTGCTGAGGAGTTAATAACATTAAATGTAACATTTGCCTTCTTTTGTGCAGAGAAAGAATTATATTAGCCATCAAGGGGTTTCAGGTGGTGACAATAGCAGCTGTATCCGCATCGTCATCCACGTAACAAATCCCCTTTCAGCGTCTCCCGCAGCTCTGAGAAATTTTATAACATTTTTCACGTTTCCGCTCATCTGAATATTATTCGATTGCTTTCCGCCTGTGCAATACCTACCTGAGCGAAATTGTTTTTATCCTCTGAAAAACTGTATTGAATCCCTTTTTATTGTACGGTAAGTGCGGCTTCCGATGAAATATTTTATTTGCACTTGAAAAGCCCAATCCTTAAGTTGTTATCGGTAAATTGTTGAACTTTGATCGTACGTCGTTAAATGTGGGAACACCGACCCTCGTAAATTTGTCTTGTTCCGTTTACCTTTGTGTTGGACAATCTCGATGGAGTCCCGCGTCACGGCTTCTATTGGGACGGGAGTAGTCCTGCGGCGTATCGGAAATGACCGGAATCATACACATACGCCACCAATCCTCGGGGAAATCAACACATGATTTGCGATATTCAGCTTTTGTTATCTTCGATTATGATTTACTTTGACTGGCGTCTTCCTTTTTCTAAAAAGAAAGAATGCGTAATAGAACATTTTTTTTTTTTGAGGAAACCTTAAATATTCTTAGGCCAAACCAAAAGCCGAAACATATCAAACCTCTAACGTCTGTCCGTCAGTTTTCTTTGTGGTCTATCTCAGAAACAGTTGCAGATGGAGAATACTGAAAACTATACAAAACTATAGGCCTGTTTACAATTTGTAAAGTTGAATAACATAGTGCAATGACAAAATCGCAAAAAAATGGCCAATGGTTATTGAGATAATCCTATAAAGACAAACAGATACACGCCGGAGGACTTCGATTTATAAAAATTACATTGTCATATTACAATTTTTTTTCAAAGGCAGCAAAAATAAGATGTCTCCGATTCATAAAACTTTATATTGAATTATATAGAAGCTTTTCGCAAAATTGTTTTGAACAATCATAAAGCTTACACGAAGTGACAAGCTGCCGGGTTCACCTCGTCAATCAATCCAATTAAGGAATTTTACACTCGACCATTAAAACTTTGTTGACCCGTTTCGGAAGTTTTAAAGCATCCAATAACGTACAATCTGAGAGAGAGAGGTAAACATTCGCTCAATTATGTAGTGATTTTAATGATTGGCTAATTATCTTTGACAAAAACATTTTATATAATTCCCCTTCAATCATAAATTGTGAAAAAAGTCACTAGTTAAAAATTAAAATACATTTTATCCAGAAAACTATCTGCAGATAATATTCTATTTTTCATTTTAAATTGAGCCAGCAAGTGTGTTAATTGTATGCGAGAATTTTATTTTTGACAATAGGAAACGCTTAGCTCTATCATTGGTAACATGCAAATTGTTGGAAAAAGTTAAAGCTATAGGGAGTTCAAAATGATTGCTCAAGAGAGGAGATATGAAAACTACTTCATCGACAAGAAGAGATTCCTATGTTAAAGCCCTTATGAATTCTTCCTAAAACAGTTAAGAGATATTAATACACCGTGACCATGCAAAGACACAAAGACTAATGTCCCTCGACTAGACTTGAAACAAATGATTGTGTTCCAAGGAACATTTTGTCTCTACACGGTACGCTCGCTTGACAACTGTTCCAGTAGTCATTTGTCTTTAAATTGCAAGAAAATTAGTTATACTTGCTTTTATGTTACCATTTTCTGAGGTACAATTTTTTTTACGAAGACGCGTGTGCAATACTTGGACACGAAATGTTTTAAATTCACACGATTTGAAACATTTCGTGAAAAAAAAAAGCATATTTGTCTCTTTTTACGACATACATCATTATTGGTTCTCAGTAACTCAGATTTTATAAAGTCTTGTGTTCCCTTGAAATTAAAAGTTTTGATGAAGGTAAAATATTTACCATTAATTGAAGAATTAATTTAAGAAAAACATTAATTTATGAATTAAGGAATAATAAGTAAGAATCCAACAAAAGTAAATATACCCAGCAAGAGTCAATAGAAAACAAAAGAAGAAAGCGATTTATAAAATATTTACTATTGTTTCGACAGAGTCTGAGGCGAAGCCGGCGTCCACCCTAGTTCGATGAAGTTGAGACATTACCATCAAACCAATAAAAATAAAAACTCAAAACGTCTTTTAACTTTGTAATTGTTTGTTTACTGCATGAAATTGTTTAGCTGCAAACACATAAATAAAAGGTCCTCTTACATAAGTGCATTGATAGGTACCTATCGGGTTGTTCCATCGTAACACTTTGCGAAAGGCGAAATCCATGGCATTCGCATTTTATTGTTTCGGAGACCATTACGATACACATCGTTTAACGCAAAAAGCGAAACGTTCGAAAACAACACAAAAAATCCTGCACTTCATAGGATCCAATAAATTGAATCTGGAGTCGAGGTTTAATGAATAGTTTCATCGAACGATACCGAACAAACTGACGGATTGGTTTCTTTTCATTATTTTTTCACATTTTCTGTCCCATTGGTTTTTTTATACATTACTGTGTTTCTTTTCGATCTCTGGACTATCATTTAGTTGAGATAATTCAACAAACCTGTCTCCTATAAAATTACATTTATCATCCAATAAAGTATAACATTTTTTGTGATGAATACTTTTTATTAATATGCTTTTATGTATTGCCTTTCATACTGTGCTCTATCGTATTTCACACGTCACTTGTTCAATCAATTACAAAGAACACTCGGGTCACCCCTCCGATAAATATAATGACATATATTCATCTCTACCTAACCCTTTTTTTTATATCTTCGTCGCCTTTTTATTTGTTTCTCCATTGCGTCAATCTTTCATCCTTCATTTACTCTGCACAAGTCACTGGATATATGTCTTTTCGCATCGTCTCTGTCGCTTCATTTTGCGAGACGCGAATTTATTTAATGTTAGGCCTTTTGTCATGTACAGGTGTCGAGAGAGCACAAACGCTACACATAACTCACCATCAGAACATAATGGGTTTTTAAAATGTAACATTAGGTTTTCAATCGCGTTCGCTGAAAGAGAACAATCCCCATTTATCTTGTGAAGTAGTTCGGGAGATCTGATAAGGCGATCAGCAGGGACGTCGGATTTTTAGAATTCGGTTTCAAGGCGTGAATTCAAGGAGCTTCCGATCGAGTCGGTTTATCGCGAAACGGACGGGAGGTGTTCGTGCGCGCTGTATCTGTATCCTCCCCATATATAAACTTGTTAGATACGTCCGAACCGAATATCTCTATCGATATATGTGGAGAAACGTAAACTTTTCCGTATTCTCATATAGGTATCTACATTCGTTTTATGTAGACATCCGAATAAGAAACATTTTGTCCACTATTATTATAAGGAAACGCCTCAGTGAGTTTAAAAGATCAAAGGTTTAGGGAGTTAATTGTTATTCAACTGCCGTGGCTAATTTAACAAGTTAATTCGGTGTATGTAACAAGGTTGGTTGAAACTTTGTTTAATATTTTCTTTTAACTTTTTTATGTAAAGTTTTATATCATGACTAGATTTACCGAGTGGCCGCTGCAGGAGGACAATATAAATAAATAAATATAAGGACAAATCCGCCAAATTTTCCGACAAGTCAAATTAGATACTTTTTTCTAAACCTCAAAACAAACATTTTCTAAGGGATTTGTATGAAATACATGCAGTTGACGTCATAGTTTCTTGGAGTCAAATAGCGCTCTTGTTATCAGTTTTTCTGCAATAATAAATCTTAAATCGCGTTAAAATCGATATATTCAAAGACAAGTGTCATTGTTTTGCGACATTTTATTTTCTTAACAGTACAAAATAATTTCTTTTTGACCCAGGAAAATACCCAATCACACTGATTGAGCTAGCCCCAAAGTAAGTTCGAGACTAGTGTTATGTGATACTAACTCAACGATACAATATTTTATAACAAGTACATATAAAGATAAACGTCCAACACCCAAGAAAAATTTAAAAAGACCATTTTCCAACTTGCCCTAACCGGGGATCGAACCCAGAATATCTTGGGTGGCAGACTAGCATGGTGACCACTACGCCACGGAGGTCGTCAATATTAATTTTGAATTACAAATTCTAGTGGTTCGCCGCGAACTTAGACCTCGCGATTATTAAGTATTCAAAATGTAAATTTACTGAACCAATTTTATTGTCCACTGAAACGTTTGAAACAGTCGGTTAATTGTGACAAAATTTATTGAGAGAACTACTTATATAAAACTCAAAAAATAACCATGGCGTGATTCAGAGAAATCACTTTAGTATCAGTAGTATCCAGTGAAATATATGTGTTATTGCTGTTTGAAAGTAATACTATCTCGTGAAATGTTAAGTTTCATACAAATCAGATTAACGATTCGAAAGTTAAAGAGCAATATTTATTTTCACCAAACTTAATATTTATAACATTCTAGGAAATAACTTTTTTATAGGGTTACCGAGATTAATTTGAATACAAGCTCCATTGTTTTTGAGAGTCAGGGCCCTCCGCCGGGCGCTTTGGTCCGAAGGCACGTCTCGCCACTCTGTGCTCCTCTTGATAAAGAATTTCATTATCAGCAGGCCACCGTCTCTATTAATGTCTTACGGATTCGATCGTGGACATTTTACGTACCTGCCACTACCCTGCCCTTGTAGACATACATACATACATAAACGTACTAACTAACAACTCCATTATTCGTCTACGATCATTTAAAAATCAAGTACCTATTTGTTATTCGCTAGTTTACTAAGATGGTATTTTTTAATTGAGGATTTACTCTATAAACTAAAACCTTTAATGAGATAATAAATAATTAATTATTAGTATTTAGGTACTATTTAAATTGTTTCAAGTCAATTACAGACTACCCAATAACAGATAAGGTTAAATTTAAAAACTAAAAATGATTTCATGAATTCGATAATAAAAGGATTATTTTAGTTTTTTGTATTCTTCAAATTAATTTTTTTATACATTTGACAGCGGTCAATATTTGTTTAATTTGTTATGAAAATAATTATTTAGAGAGCTATATCAGTGGTAAATTGCTGTCATTTCAAAAAATGTATTCATGCCGCCACAAAAGTTATGCGATGACGTCACAATCTGATTCAGATATTTAGTTAATTGACTTTTTGTTTCAGATATCTTTAAGTAAAGATGCGTTTAGTAATAATCCAATGAGTTAATGTTTTGTTCTTTGATATTTGTCATAGTTATATATTTGTCCGTTTATAAATATATTTATTTATTTATTTGAACAAACAGTCAATATTTATTGAGGTAAAAGCTTCAACTAGTATAATACTGTAAATGCTGCATGTACGTGACTATCTATGACATTATTTACTTGTACCTACGCTTACTGACGTACCGAACAATTTGATTAGTGTGTTCTGGGAATACTAACAGATGGCTGAGCGATTGAATCAATCAAGTACGTACATACTCGAATCTGTATCCAATTTTGGCCTCTGCAAATCGGTTGTACGCATAATACCGTAGAAACTTAATTTTATTATATCAGGAAAAGTAATTGTACAGTTATTTTAACGATTGTAGAGGCGGATATCCCCTGAAATTATGTTTAACATTATTTTAATTTCCATTCTGACAGATTATTGTAATAAAAATAATGATGTAAAGGCACATCATTGCCCTATGCTGAGTGGTGCCATTTCGGTGTAAAACTAATTTTAGTTATTTAGTAATCCTACTGATGTATACTAATTTGCACTGAATAAAATATTTTTCTTTCTTTCTTTCTTCTTTCTAAAAGCAATTTTTGGCATACTGTTAAAAAAATTGATAAGATTCCATTTAATCATACGTCTGCAACATGAACGCAATTTTTTGCTGTGAATGAGCGCCATCACAGTTCGGTAACGTAATTGTCCGCGCAAGTTTCCGCCCCTGGCGTGTTTGTCAAAAAGTTGGTCGCGGCGTCGTTAGGCCCCCTTAACGGCACTGATTAGTTTTTATGTACGCATTCAGTCCAACTTTCTAAGCTTACGAGGAAAACAAAGTCAAGAGTGCGATTAAAAATTATTCTTTCCTCAGGAATTGTGACCCACTCACTCCTATTAAGGATTAATTTGTAACGGACATTGTCATATCTACAGATTTTATTCAACGTTTTCCTGTATTATTGAGTGCAGTGTCTTTGCTGTCAGGATTAACTTTGTTTCCATAAGCTAATTATAATCTGGTTATATAGTATATCTAGTTCAACTTATGATAAACTAAGTATGTTTGAAATAAATTTGCTCTATGATTGGTTGTCTCGGGCCATAAACGTTACGCTCGTACATAACATTTTTGCTTATATATTATGATTAAACTTCGAGTGGGTACGTAACACCTGAATTCAGTCAAAGTTTCTGCTCTCAATCGAATATCTCAAGATGACCTCTCCAATGACCGCCTACGAACATCGCAACACAAAAGTTTCTTCATCAAACTGTTACAAGTTGCAAAATTGACTAGTATTTGACATTGGACTAAATAACCTCGCTTTGTAATTTTGTATTAGTTTCCCGCTCAGACCTGCGTCACCAACTCGTTACACAACTCTAGTTTAGGGATCCGTGAAGGAGACGCGAAGAGGACGCGAATTGCTATTGTATTTTCAGTTTTCAGACTTTTGTGCTTTATGTCTATCGAGTAGGGTTTATTTTGGCCAAGCCATGATAGATCTGTTCGTATGTTTGCTAATAAAGCCGCCGGACATTTCAGCCAGCCCCTAATTTATCATTGTTAGAGTGTGCCTCAAACGAAAGCCATTTCCGTCTAGATTTCTTTTTTCGATACGAATCCTCTCACGCAGATTAGAGCTTATTTGATATCGTCCAATTAGGGTCCCGCCAGAAGATTCTCTTAAAACTTTTCTTCACGTATCTTTTTGAATGTTTACATCCATTACACGGATCATTTCAATTATCCAAGTTTACTTCAGGATCTTTTCATATATAAATGCATGAGTTTCACAATCTTATTCAGGATAGGAAATCAATGTGAAAAATCGGGTAACTAACCTTTCTCCATATCACGTGTCGGAAAGTTCAAGGTTTTTAATAACGAAGATAAATAAATGAAAAGAAACAGCAGTCACATTACGAGTCCCGAAGGGCACTCATTAAGCCTAACCAAATATAACATAATAGTAGAGACATTTAGCCGTGAATATTACTACAAAGCTGAATGGAAGTCTTTTTATCCACAGAGTACGTTGAAATATAAAAGTACGTTAAATTAAAGTCATTAATTACGCCTTCTTTATCTAAATATTCTGACTTTTAAAATATTAATAAAAAGTATTCCACGGTTATTGAATTTATTCGTTTTATCAGAAAAGTAATTACAATGATCGAGACAATAGACCGAACAAACTACCAACCAAATCATCTTTATAAGCACCCTCTCAGAAAATACTTCTTTTCAGACCTTTATATAGGTATCTAATTATACATGTTTATTTTATCAAGCTTAACACACAGACTTTGTCTAGTATAAGCAGTTTAATTCAGGTCTGCGATGATGAATATGATAATGTATGGTTAGCATAATAATGTTGGCCATTAGAAAATGAATCGCGGTCGAGTTTAGGTACTCAGCCATGCGAATGTGAACCACTTACACATATATCATGCAGTAGCGTTATCGTGCATCTAGTTATTTGCTGTGCTTAGTTTTCCTGGAACTATACAGTTTTCTCAATAAATTATTCTGAGTTGTCGTTAGAATTAATTTCGATTTGAATGCGCTATTTGTTCCATTTAGCCAGTTGAATATGAAAACCGAAAACCAATTTTAAAAATCAGTTTTTAAACATTTAAAGAGCTTCAAAGACTCATTCGAAATTTACATAAGCATAACGTATAAGATATCATGTGCGTGTATTTGTTGATATTGATCGAAATTCTGTGTTTGTAGGTAAATAGAGGAAAACAGATTGCAATGGTGTTTGGGCACTCAGAAATATATATATTGTACCAGATTTTAATATGCCAGATGTAACCAGTATTGAGAGATTAAGAATCCCCTTACCCTAGACTTTTCCATACAAACGTAGTCTAGCTTTTATTTTGAAATGACATGTGAGATTTCGGCAGTATTTTGTAATTTTGAAGAATTGCATATATCTAGGCATATAACTAGTTTTTGACAAACAAATATGAACTTGAATATGACAGTGTAGAAGTTATCCATACTAATGGTCAAATATGATATGATCGACTATATTCTCTTTTGAGTTCATATTTTGACTGTGATAACTAGTTAACGCAATAAATAGTATAAAGTCGTTACACAGAAGACGCTGCTGCCGGTTCTCTGTCACCTCGTCCTCTCTTAGTCGCGTCTTACGACACCCGTGAAAGAGGGAGTGTGGTGAGAAGATGTATTCTACTCTGCCGTCACCAGTTGGCGTGCAAATACTAGGTTAAGGTATATCAGTTTCTTGGTAATAATCCGATTGCCTGATTGATGTTATTTACACCGTCGTGGACCCCAATTAACATGTAATGAAACACATTCAAAACGCTTCCGCAACATACGCCGGTAATTAACACAATAATTAATCGAAACGCCATTGACATATGTACCTACCGGTTAGAATATAGAGTGACTATAATTCAAATTCTTTTTAGAAATGCTTCTGCAAAAGTTGGCAGCTGAAAAAAAGCACTGGTTACATGATTAGCTTTTAAAAAGCATAAAAAGAAAGAAATGAGACATGGCGGTTCTAAAAATATGTTTTCTTATTGTCAATAATTACCGCGCGATATTTTGTGAATTATGGATCAACTTTTACAATAATTTAATTTTGAAGTTGTTGTTCCCACTACATTAAACGTAATTTTATTTTAAAGTAAATTGCGTCTTCCAGTGAAGTAGGTATATACTTACACATAATTTCTAAAACAAGTTAATTTTCAATGTTATATTCTAATGATACAAAAATATCATTAAATGTTTTCTATTTCTTATAGATTAGTATAACCTTAAAACAATTACGTTATACTTTCTCCTTATTTTTTACATGCCGTAAATGTAATTGTATCTGATTAAATGGATGAATTAATTGGCGATCATTGTTCCTCGTGACTGTAAGCTTTCTTTGTTATCTACAAACAAATCTCGTACATTTCATTTTATGTTTTTCTTTTCATTATATGATCCAAAGAAGAGCTTGGTTCTTATACCTTTTTGAAAAATATAGTATGAAGGTGCATTTTTTAAACTGTCATTGTAATTTGTCATCAAAAAGAATAGGTCAATAGCTCTGTTCAAAATAAAAATAAAAACGACCGAATTAATCAAACTAAGAGTCACAAAAGTGGTGAACTAATATTCTATGTGAACCAACACACCACGGAGGATGTTATGAATAAAGTATTAATTCTTTTTATGTTGTTGCAGTTACCAAGTTCATTCGTATCGGCATCGCGGACAAGAATGACAACCCGCCGTACTTCGACAAGGAGCTGTACGAGGCTGAAGTCGACGAGAATGAGGATATCCAGCACACCGTCCTCACTGTTACCGCCAAAGACCACGATGAATGTAAGTATTTAGCTCTTAGATCAATCACTGACTGGATATAACAAAATGAACTATAATAGTTACCCACGCCACATCTCTGAAGATTCATACTTGACTGTTAAAATTGGCACACAATCACTGATAAACGGTTCGTACACACGTGGCTGAGTATGTGAATAAAAGGCAGGGCAGGCAGAAACATTTTTATTTCATATTTGTCCATATTGTGCCAATTTGCCACCATTAAGTGACTTGCAGAGTCGTGACTCTGCAAGTCACTTAATGTTAATTTATAAATACTTATTTTTGAAGATAACCTCACTCTAGACTGCAGGGTTATATAAATCATTATTAGATAGTTCCGCTTGTCAGTCACCTTTAAAGTTCTGTCGACGACGGAACGGACGGTACCTATTTGCAGAAGTCTACCAGACTTGTGTAACAGGTATTTTACCTACTTCAGGCACCAGTCCTCTGCAAAAATGGGTTTTACAAGGAAGATAAACAATGTCTTAATATTTGTAATATTTTTTTTTTTTGTATAATCATGATATTCTTTTGTAATCTTGTGGAGGAAAATAAAAAAAAACCAAATTACGAGCCATTTTGATAAATTTGTAGGGGACCAATCTACAAGTATGTATAAGTACTTAGTAAATGTACAACCACTCTAGATTGTATAAAAAAGAACGCGAGTGTCGTGGAACACGCGGCTGAAACTAAGTTACTTTCGTAGTAAGTTATTAATTCTTGACGGAAAAAAGTGCCGCACAAATCTTACACGTTTTTATCAATAAAAATATATTGGCGTGTGCTGGGTTTGAACCGAGAACATTGATCATCTCAGGCATACGCTCTTCCAATTAAAATACTGACAAGATTAAGTCAAACTTGTGAAATTACCTTTCCCTTTAAATTACCTAAAAATAGAACTTGCCCTAATTTAAATATTTGTTGTGGGGAATCATATAGATATAGCATGTTGTAATTGGGTATTTTCCTGGGTCAAAAATTAACTATTTTGTACTGTTAAAAGAATAAAGCGTAGGAAAATAATGTCACTTGTCATTGAACATATGCATTTTAACGTGATATTAATTTATTATCCCAGAAAAATTGACAATAAGAGCGCTATTTGACTCCAAGAAACTGTGACGTCATCTGCCTGTATTTCATACAAATCCCATAGAAAATGTTTGTTTTAACGTTTAGAAAAAAGTATCTGATTTGACTTGTTGGAAAATAGCGGATTAGCTTTATGTTAAACCAAAAAGCTTGTATATAAATAAATTTACACAGATATTTCCAATAATATTTCCAATAATATTTCCAATAATATTTCCAATATAAGACAAAAACTAAATATAGTGCAAATGCGTCGCGTGCCAAATTATTGGTCGTTATTACAATTAGTCGGTTTCATCTAAGTCCATTCGTTTTAATATACAAATCGATTGACTAAAGTCGACAAACGACATAAATCAAGTCGTGTAATATTAAAAGAGAAATTTATTGCTTGAAAAATACCTAATATTCCCTACTATGTCAAGTATACTTAATAAGGTCGAAAAAAGAATTAGTACCTATGTACATAGATCTAGTAGGTTATAATAACTTGTTTGGGTCAAAAGGTTTTTATGGTGAGACGTTTATAAAACTACGAGTGTGTAGGTATTCGTACTAATATGCAAATGAAAACACAGGCCATAATAAATACTACAATAGAACATTTGAAACGATTTAAAGTCAAATTAATTATTCAAGTACCTTCCATCTGGCATATATTTTAAATCCAGAATACTAATGATAATGATTTGTAACTGTGTTCTTTCTTATGTACAATAAAGCTTTATAAACAAACAAACAAACAAACTAATTTTCATTATATTTCTTGCTCGTTAATATAGTTCGAACTACTTCTTTAATGACGTAAGTGTCCACTAAAAAGGGATTTGTGGAAATGAATCACCCCAGGGCTTAAAATAAAATGTTCAAAGTTTGTATAAAACTTGGTCATTTTAATATTAAACATGTAAAAAAATTACATATGAGCTTACAATTCAATACAAAAGATTACGGCATCACTATTTAAAAAAAAAAAACTTTATTTTAGGGCTAAAATAGGCGGTGAAAGTTTGTGTGAAACTCAGCTAAACAACGGGGAAATGTGAGAAATGTCAAAAATTTGGATCACGTGGGCATCAGCTAGTAATAAATATTAACCTCAATAGCATAAGATATTGGGTAAACACTTTCAATTTACCAAGTTGTATAAACTTATATTAAATTTAAATCCATTGCTCGTTAGTTGATAAAGTAATTATATCAACTAATTTTACATACAAATATGTTCTACATTAATCCGCTTAGTTTTGGCTTAGTTTATCAGTAGTTCACAGCCGGTTGCGTACAGAGCGGCTATTTTATTCAGGCATCTTATGTTCGTTTCATTATCTTACGAGTATGTTCAAGTCTACATTTGTCTTCCGAAAAATGAAGAAGCTCAACACCAAGTTGTACTAGTATAGGCGCACACACATTCGGCATTCGTATTCTACTTATAGCAAAGCTACGCAGGTCGCAATTTTAAATCAATCCCCTGCCCCCTCCTCTATGGGAAATCGTAGGCTAAGGTACCCATTTCAAAATTAATTTTATTGACTTCGTACTCATCTCATACTTTAAAGAAAAGTACCGTAAAGTCCGAAAAACAACTTACACTTTCGATTTTTTTTAAATATATTTTGATAATTCTTATTCTTAATAAAACCGGCCAAGCGAGAGGGTTCGTACAATGCCAAAGTTTTTAAATTAATACAAAATATCACATTTAAAATCTTCACAGTAAGACGCGAGTTAACTACAAATAGCGCTATCTAGTGGTGTTTTAGTGAACTATTTTTCATAAGTGAACGTATTATATTGAGTTCACCACTTTATTTTCTAAATAATCACTAAAAAAATATAGAGATAAATCATACAGATTAAGCTAACCCCGAAGTAAGCGCTTAATCTACAATTAATGAACTGTATTTTGTATTTTTTTTTTCAAATTTGTAGCCTAATTCGTTTCGGAAATCAGGCAGAAATGGTCAATTTTTGTCTTCTTTCATGAACAAAATTAAAACTTTTTATTATATTATAATTAAAAATTTATTTGAGATCCTCATAAGAAGATTATAAGAAGATATATCATCTAAGGCATGAAGATATATATATAGAAGATTATAAGAGATAGATCATAAGAAGATATGACACAAAACTTCGCAATTTTTTTTTTAATTTTCTAATTTTTGCCCTGAAAATTACTTTTATTAAAAAAACAACTTTTATATAATGTGCACATCTTTGGGTCATAGGATTACAACATCCTACCAAATTTCTTCTGATTTGGTCCATTAGATTGGGAGCAAATTGTCTGTGACAGACAGAATCCAATAAAGGTTCCGTTTTTCGTTTTTTCAATTTTTGTACTGAACCTTAAAAATATATAACTAAAAGAAAATACTCTAAACTTACATTTATATCTTTTTAAAACTTGAAATTTGAGAAAGTGCCAATGTAGTGCTGATAAGTTGATCGTTTCGGCGTGTTTTGTGTTGCAGAATTACTCACAACATATAAGTTTTTTTACTCGACTGCCAAAGAAGAACGAGTAATGCCAAGTTGTTTATATCGTGTAGTTGTGATTTTACCAATTATTATGAATAAATCATTAAATCTTTTTCTAAAAATTAAGAAGTAATCCATAAATAAAGCAACAAGCGCACTTGAAAATTTCCATGTTTTTTAGAATATGGAATTTACAGCAGACGGGATTGCTATCGGAAGAATTTCCGCATGATTAATTTACGAACGACGCTCAGCAGGCCTCAGCATTCGAGGAAATGTGACCATGGAGCAACAACACACCATCGTGTAAATACTGCTAGTATTCTTACTTGATTTGTAACTCACTCAGAATCATTGGAATTTTGATCAAATGAGATTTGCCCAATAATTTGATATTGACGAGCGTAGAGATGCGTGGTATTGACGTTTATCTACCAACTTCTGTTTCAGTATTAAATGGCAAAATTGAAAAATCTATTTTCGTTACTATATTTCCATAAAAATATTTTTATTAAATATTTTTGACAAACCAATTATTTACCTGGGAAAAATATAATTAAAATAGTCCGTATATTCCTAAATTCTGTAGAAAAGTACTAAAGTACTGAATTTTGCCCTTGACTTCGTTCACACATATATCTAGTGATGTATCATACAGGTATATAATATGTAGCCTATGTTACTCCCCGAAAAAACATAGGTGCTCACATTTATAATATTAGTTTATAGTGTTAGTATGTGTTGATTGTTTTGCTGCTTATCGTGACGCAAATATTAAATATATAATTAACTTTTTGTGTAACGACATAAGCATTTATTACGGCATAAATTGTCGTTAGACCTTAAGTGACCGGAAACTTGCCGGAGATGGAGTACCCAACTTATTAAGCAATCCCCGGGGTCTAGACCGTAAATCAAATTTATCTCAAATTATTACCTGTCATGCTATTTGATAGCTGCTATCATTAATGTTCCTTTGTCAACATTTTCATTCCTTTCTTAAATAAGTCTGTACTTGAACAAAAATGACAAGATGAATAAAATCTATAAAATCTTATTATGTAGTTGATGACGCTTCCTACATCTTTTCAAAGATATTGTTTTATTAAACAACGTGTAACATTATTTTATAATTGCTAGTTGAATATCCTCTGGTTCCATCGATTGTCCGTGCATCTCATGAAGTACCCAGCCTATTGCCACTTAAGCTTGCGAGCCTCTTTCCAACGTCCACAACCTGAAGATCTTATTTCGGCGTTACGCATGTGGTGTCGAAGCAACAAATATACCTACTTACATAAAATGTAATAACCAAATATTCGTACAAATACTTCAGTCTGAACAGGCTATTTGATTACTAAACAAGATCCTAGCTGTTCCATAACATCTGATGCTGATCCAGGCGAACTAAACTCCAGTCATAACGTTGTGGGCTAAGTTGCGAGCTTAACATAATATGTAGTTTCCAAGTCTAAGGTTACTCGATATATTAATTTTGTTGCATGATTTAGATGTTCATCAGTCTATTGTATATCTTAGTGGTCAACATTTGGTTGGTTGTTTGGTACTTGTAAGTAGAGATGGGCGATGGATTTCTGCCTTTTCTGTCCAAACGATTTAAATCGGGCAGAAATGGATTTTTGCCCATTTCGGTGGGCATAAATAAAAATTAACTTTAAATTAGTTTTTTGTTAACAAAAACCCAATAGAAAAGGCGAAAAAAAGGAAAACCCAATAGGATAATATAAAGGCAAAAAAAGGAAAGGTTTTGTTTTTACACACACAGGGTCGTGGCTCGTAGGTCGTAGTTTGATATTTTTGAATGAAGTTTATTGATAGCTTTAGTTCAGTGCAATTGTTCGATGCTGTGAATGACCAACGATCAACTTACCTACAGTTACAGTCCGTCCGCTACAGGATAGGCCGTGTCAGTGTCAGTGTCGTAAAGTACATACACTTAGATACAATGCGACACACGTAAGTTGAACGAAAATGGCGGACTTGAAAGCATTTTTGTACAAAATCCCAACACGTCTTGACTTGACTTATTTTCCTATGTCCCCTGGGTGGAGCAGAGCCGCTACAGTACTTCTCCATCTCATTATCTTGAGCAACGCGCTTTACTTCAGGCCAAGATAGCCCGATTGTCTTCATTTCCGCTGTTACCGACCGTCGCCAGGTCTGCTTTAGTCGACCACGCTTCCTCTTGCCCTGAGGAGTCCATTCCAGTCTCTGCCTTGGAATGTGAGTGGGATCCTTCCTAAGCGTGTGACCAATCCATGTCCATTTGCGACGAGCTATTTTGTGATCGATTGGTATTTCACCACAGAGATGCCACAGGCGTTCATTAGAAATCTTATCAGGCCAAAAGATACTAATAATATTTGTTGAAGACAGCGATTTATAAAAACTTTGATCTGCTGCGTGATGTCTTCGGTGACCTTCCACGTTTCGCAACCATAGGTTCGGACTGTTTTCACGTTGGAACGGAAGATTTGAGCTTTACTCTACGAGTGAGTTTCCTAGACCACCAATGGGGCATAGTTGCGCGAAGGTGGCTCGAACTTTAGCAACTCGTGATGTGATATCCTCTTCAGTTCCTCCATAATGCGACACGACACTTCCAAGGTACGTGAACTGCTGCACGCGCTGTATTTGCTCTTCTCCGAGCATTCATGGCAGCAAATTCTTTCCCTTTATACGCATCTCCTGGGTCTTACACGCGTTAATTTTAAGTCCGACGTTCCCCGCTTCGCGTTGGAGGTTATCCAGCTTCTACAAAATCCCAGCACGTAAATTGAACTAAAATGACGGTCGTCGGTGCAGGTACAAATAATGCACCGGCAACCGCCATTTGAGTTCAATTTAAGTGCCGTGATTTTGTACAAAATTTCTTTGAAGTCCACCATTTTTGTCCAACTTATTTATGTCGCATTGCACTTTGATTGAATACTAGGTATTTCGTTATTGGCTTTATCATGCCGCGCTATACACAGATAAAAGACTTCTAGTGGTTCGACTTTTTACACACTCAGACGGAGTACTCGAGTGCAAGCAAAGCAAGAGAAAGATCCGTGGTGTGATCTTGTAATGTCACCCCCTCCCGTGCCCCTCACGCGCATACAAATAGTCGCTCCGCTCGGCGTGGCTGCGCGCGAAAAACCGGTTTTCGATGCCGCTGCTACCACTTACTTGCTTTTGGAATACATTTATGGTTATTCACAGAGCAAAATAATCGTACTTAACTAAAAGTGTCAATGCAGTAAGAACAGTGCACCAACGCAGATCTTCCGCGCTCACTTTCTACCTATTAAAAATAGCACTTGAGAAGATAAAATGGTTTGGCCAACATTATCCGAGCACCAAAACAACCTATACCTAGACAGATTTTTAGGCCAATCTCTGGGTGGTCTTGCTCGGTAAGACCCCGAGCATATTCACGACCTTGATTATGCAGACCAACTACCGGAGGCACCGATATAGAAGTCGCATCGCGGATAAACAAGGCAAAAGGTGCCTTTGCAAGCGTTTGCCCCGTGTGGCGGTCCAAACACCTCTCCAAAAGAGTGAAACTAAAAATCTTTAATACCAATGTGAAATCGGTGCTTCTATATGGGTGAGACTTGGAAGGTGCTGAAAGACCTGACTCATCAACTACAGGTCTTCGTTAACCGTTGCCAGCGCTACATAATGGGTATTTTTGGCCGGACACAGCTATCTCGATCGAGGACTTGTGGAATCTGTGCGAGGAAGATTCAATTGACGTACAAATCCGTAGACGCAAGTGGAGCTGAATCGGACATCCTTAAGGGTTCCTTGAGGGTTCCTTGATTACAACCCACGCGTAAGCGTGGCCATCTCAAACAAACTTGATGCCATACTGTCATCTCGGAAGCTAAGCAGCTTGGATTATCCTGGAGCGAAATCAAGAGCATAGCGGTTGACAAATCAAATTGGCGACG
The DNA here is from genome assembly GCA_943193695.1 of Acrobasis suavella. Classification (NCBI taxonomy): domain Eukaryota; kingdom Metazoa; phylum Arthropoda; class Insecta; order Lepidoptera; family Pyralidae; genus Acrobasis; species Acrobasis suavella. The sequence continues at coordinate 16,618,740 of OW971929.1, forward strand.
TGTTGTGTATGCCCTTTTTCCCGACAGAGCCATGTCCCCCTTCGGAAAAGAAGAGAGATATCTACATACAAATATTTTAACTTTCTACTTTTTTTCCTGTTTTCATCATTTTATAATCCCTACATGAGGTTTCCTGTACAAACACTTAAATTAAGTTCGTATTGAATCTTGCCGTAGCTTTTGTTACCGATTACGCACACGAATGTAAGAACAAAAATGAATTTAAGTTCAGCCCAACCTATATTAAAAATGCCCGGCATTTATTGGGCAGAAATGGATTTAAATCCAGCGGTGGATTTAAATCCGGGAGTTTACCCATCACTACTTGTAAGTAAAGTGCTCACAGTTTAAATTATAGACATACTGAGCCATCGAGCTCCTCACTTGTCTGAAATAAAGATAATGCTATATTAATGAAGCTTTAAAATTACTAAAATGAATGGTACCAATAAACATTCTCAAAAAATAAATGACTACAGAAATTGAAATTATATCTCAGATATTGGATTATGCGCAGACGAGTCACCTTCATAACCTTTTTATTTGCGTATTTATAAAAAACCAGATCTTTATTTCTTGCGCCATAAGTACGAAATTTGTGTATGAATATTTAAATTAACGTTGTCTACGCAACATATTACTTCGTCTCGACGATTTCACACCTCACGGGAAATAAAGGCAGGTTTGACAAACAAAAAATATCGTTGCTTAATATTCATAGGCTTACCACCGCTGATGGTACCTACCTATAAAAACATGACGGCGAAAACAGCCACCCGTAATCATAAGTGTCATCTTCATCATATTATTATATGCACATACATATTAATAAATTAAGATCTAAAAACGTCTAAAAACCATGAAAATTATGTGATTAATAAATTTGTATCGTAATGATTTGAATAGTTCGAATTGTAACAAATAACATACATTGCAATCATTTTGATATTTTCACATAATAATTAATTAAAGATGCATTGTTTCTGTAACATGTTGTGCCTTACCGGAAAATCAAAAGATATTGATTCCTGAATTTAATTTAATTTTGCTTGTGTGAATAAAATATATATATTTACTTCAAATAACTCAAACATATTTCAGCAAGTCAATTCGATGGTAGTTTTTCCATTAAAAAATACGAAATTTATTTACCTTGAATAGACGCTATTTTTGTAACCATACACAATAAAAGGCTTTGATAAAACCTTTTATTCTCTTTTATTATTCTGAATCTTTTGTACGATGTGCTTTGTTAATTTTTTTAAGTCAATTGATTTCTTAGTTTTACGATTATTTCTTACGAAATTCTTTTTTCTACAATTAATTCCTTTTAAAAACTTTCCCACACATATAACATGTAAATAAACGGTTATTATACAATAAATGGATAAAGTAAAGGCCGGTGATATTATAAGCATTCATTTTAGAGCATTATATGAGGGTCGCGTAAGCGGCTTTTTGCTCGAAATATGTCGTGAAAGGATTTCTAAGAAATATTAAATCTTAGAGAAGATATTTCATAAACTTTATTTGTTGTTTACCGTGCTTTCCTGCGAGATATAGTCAAATAATAATTTTATCCTTCCATTGAGTTACTTTTTGTTCACCTGAAAGATTTTCTTCGTCATCAAATTCTTTATACGCGTACTTATGCGTAACAAAACTTAGAAGTATTTAAACAAGCAAGTGAAATTTGAAAGACCAAGTGAATTAAGGGCACATGCGCAAGAAGTAAAAATATGATGAGATCGTGACACGAAAGATGTATGTAAGTTACGACAGCTCATGTACTCTGTCTTACGCTGTGCAAAGCCTTTGCAAAGATCGTCAAGAACGCCCGACTATCCCACTTAGTAGGAAGGCTTCAAGGAAAGCTCCTCTGGTTAATTTTTTTTTAAATTGAAGAAAAACACAATAGGAAGAAAAAACAATGTAAAATATGATGTGAAGGTTTAATTTCTACTGTTTTAATACTAATCAAAAAGCAATCGGGCTTAGGGCCAACTCGGTAGTTACAGTGGCCTTTCTATGAACTGAACAACTCCAGCATCGAAAATGCTCCTCTTGTTACAGACCTTTATTTATTATGAACTGAAAATTGAATCATCACAGATTCCATATATGAATTTTTTTTATTTCAAATGAAATGGATTTACTTGTACATATCAATTCGTCAAAGGCTATATTGAGTTGAATGTACTGGAACCGGATATGCAAACTTTTATGTTTGAACTAGTGCGCGACTGCCAAGTGGATTCCGTTATGAATGTTTCTGCCTGTCATTGGCGAAAAAGCCAGTTTGGCACTACATGGTTTGCAAGTTTGCAGTATAATAAACTCAAAGATATATCATTGGATTTCTTATGGCCGCAACTTATTTTCTGTCGGTTTTCTGTAAGAAATCGCTTTTAACGATAAGACCACCCATTGTGTTCGTATTAGTAATGTTTGTGTTGGTAATATTTTGGACTACAAAAAGTGTTAGATACTTACTGCTTGTTGAGTACTGGCGAGATTGCTATAACTTGGAAATATCGAGATTCTTTGGAAACTTATTATGAACGCACTCTTCGATAACTACAACGTCTGACTCTGACATAGTTGACTTAAGACAAAGTCCATTATGTAAATACAAATCAACTTTCTCAAAGGAAGCTCATTACTTAGCTTGAACCAGCAAATAGTTGTATACTATATTATAAATCTTATTCTCGAAATATTCTCATGTTTCTATTTTAAACATTCGCAGAGGGCCATGAGTATGAACAGAGCCTAGCCCTCATATTGTTCCACGCAATATAGTTCAAAGTGAATGCATGAAACTCGATTGATTATTTTTAAGCTCTCAATACTGGTAATACTGCCTATATAAATGTGCGTGAGTATATAGTTTCAGGAGGTGCCTTAACGCGGCTTATGTTTTAGCGATGACTTTGCAGTTACCAAGATACATAGTATCCGCGAGGTTCACCTCGCCTCGTAATTTTCTCAACGGGACCTTATTAAGCCAGCTTTTCCTGTACCTTCTCATAATGATATTACAGTCGCAAATTCCGCCAGAGTTGCTAATATAATTAACTTAAGGTGGGTAATAGGTACCTACTTTAAATTGCGCTCTTCCTTTGGCAATCTTAGATAGAGAAATTTTCAGGTAGCTCAGGTTGACTTCGTAACGACCCCGAACTATTTTATTTCACCGCGACGGCTGTTTTCCGCGACAGCTACCAAATTGAAAGTATAATAAAATTTTCTCTTACAACATCGTAAATCTTTCGGGGTCGTGGATGTCCAGCAGTTTGTTTTCGCTGTACGCCACTCAATGATGAAATTGACCAAGTTTGTTCTATTTTTGGGGAAGATCACTTTTTAATTTCTTAATAGTGTTTTTATTTAAATTAAATTGCTTGCACGTTTAGCATGCTGGCAATTTGATATGTTTTTCATTGATACTTATTAAATATTGTATGTCAAAAGCTAACAATAAAAGGATTGTAAAATAAAAATAGACTTCGAATACGACGAAATAAGTGTTGCAGGAAACTGGTCTTACGAGTTGATGACATTATTTCGGGAAACATACATATCTTTATTGAATTGCTTGTTTAAAAAAATCGGAAAAGCAAACCGTTGATATATAAACCTACGGAGAGGACAACTATGGCGGCATATTTGTGTCCGAGCGGCGTTTCCAGCTTTTGATAAAAACCACTTCGAGAAAGAATAAAAATATATTTTTAAAATCGGAATAATCTTTTAATTAAATAATAAGGTATTTAAGTAAAATTCTTATTAACATCATTATAAGAGTTCTAATTTCTTCTAAATATATTTCAAATATTTGCGACGGAGTAGAAGCAAACCTAAAACAACTTTTCAAGTTGCTATTACTTTAATTGATGAGAGAGCAAGCGGGATCTCATTTTGCAGAAGTTATAAATTCTATTCGACGGTGGAGAACTTATGGGAAGCGAGTTTTGTACGTCTCAAGAGCACTTGCCGTACCCGACCGGAACGATTTTTCAATCTTCAATCTATCTATCTATTCTTCTTTCTTCTATCTAATCTATCTAAATATATATAACTCAAAAGTGACTGACTGACTGACATAGTGATCTATCAACGCACAGCCCAAACCACTGGACGGATCCGGCTGAAATTTGGCATGCAGGTAGATGTTATGACGTAGGCATCCGTTAAGAAAGGATTTTGATCAATTTTAGCCCCAAGGGGATAAAATAGGGGATGAAAGTTTGTATGAAACTTTGTCAATTTTAAACCGTTCAGGCTGAGACTTTGCATGCATAAAGCTACTATGACGTAGGCATCCCCTAAGAAAGGATTTTGATAAATAACACCCCTTTGCGAGCGAAGCCGCGGGCAAAAGCTAGTATAACTATATTTTGGTTAGACTTTCTTCAGGTAGTACGTGTAAAAATGTAATTTTTAAAGACTTGATAATAAATACAAAATTTGATTCTATCTGTAAATGATAAAGCGCATAAATTGATGACTAAGTACGAATACTCTTAGCTGATGCTTTTATGTTATATATCGTAAGAATTTAACCAAAAAAATTAAATTAGTAAAAAATAACAATAAATATTGAATCAATATAAAATAAACGAACTATAAACATGATATAAAAGACATTGACAATCCAGCTGAACGAATTTAGCTGTTTTACAAAACCGAGCTATAATGCCAAACAGCTAGAGGTTTTGTCAAACAGCAGATTATACAATTTAACATATATACAAACGCTTATTCAAAGCTATATTATACTTACCTTTGAAGTTTTCTGCTTCATTACGTTTGTAATATTAATTTTCATATAAAAGGCAAGCTTTATTGTTTGCAAAGTAAAACCCTCTAATATCACGAAGTTTTACTTTACCTTATTAAATTAAAACTATGAAGTTACATCAGCGTTAAAATTGTATTCTTATATTTTAAAATATTCCGGCATTATGAAACAAAGATACCTACCATGCATAATATAATATAATTTTTGATACGAATTCTCCAGTAAGTAAATAGCTAATTGTCGAGTTTGTAATTCCACAATTTTTTAGCCATGCTCTACAAATCTTTATTTATTACAAGACATGATAACTATTTTGTGACTGATTTAGATTGTTTTCACATCAATATTTGAAAAAAAAGACGTTTATTTATCAGAACTAATAAAAAATATTCAAAATCGATACCACCGATCGATAAAGCATGTTTGCCAGTTTGAGGATTATTGCAGTGCTATAGTAGTTTTTTTTTCACTTGTCGTTCATGTCCCACTGCTGGGCAAAGGTCTCCCCTCTTTCCTTCCATAACTTGACTATAGTAGTAGCAGGTATAAAATTAAAATTTCACAAATCCTTTCTGACAGGTGGAAGCTTCACGCTGCAAGGATTCTTTGAATTTAGTCCATTAAGTTCATCAGCGGGAAACGTTTTTAATTTTATTTAGCGGAGTGTCTCATGTCCGCACACGAACCGGTTAAACCCCATTTGGATTTCAGAGATTCCCTTTTTGACATGACATGAATTTTACGGGGTCCAGTGCTGCCCCCATTTCAAATAAATCATTTGAAAAGAAATGAAAAGGATGGAAAAGAAATCATTTAAAATTTTGTCTTGATCAGACCCTAGATAACCCTTCAAACTATTTTATGAATTACTGTTTACAGTGTAAAGTGAAAACGTGAAGCTTTTCTACGCACAATAGCGAAAAACGGCCACTATTGGCGTATGTGCATAGAAAAGCTTCACGTTCTCACTGTAAATTGTAAACCGTAGTTCATAAAATAGTTTGAAGGGTTATCTAGGGTCTGATCAAGACAAAATTTTAAATGATGTCTCCGTTTCCTTATAAATGATTTATTTCAAATGGGGGCAGCACTGGACCCCGGAAAATTCAGGTAGCCCCTTAAGCTCCACCCGAAGCCGAGTCGTCTTTGTGTATGAACCTTTTAAAAAGATAAACATTTGTTAATTTATACCTTACGTACCGTCAGCAAAAAGAAAAGCGTAATTCTGTACGTCATTGTGATATTTGTTCCCTTAAAAATTCAAATATGGTTTCAACATATTTATTTACCTGTAAAACATTTTTGACATGACCGCGTTTGGGTCTAGTAGTAACCTGTAAATGATAACAATAAACCTGCTAACACGATAAACAAACATGAAATATCAAAAACATTAGTAAAATGAAAAACGTTCACGTATTCGTGTAACGTTACGTGACTTTGACTGTGTTAGAATTGAATTGTTTTGAAATGCGAAAATAATGTGTACTAAACGATGCTTGAATGGAAGTCTTTTTTACGAGATATTAAAGATGACTAAAAAAAGTGACGAATTTTTAGAAATCTAAAATTAAAGATGCCTAAAAAAACGTGACGATTTTTTAAAAATCTAAAAAATATTATTTTAAAAGCATAAGTAAAAATAAAATATCATATCATAAACCATGTTGGTTTAGAATGAAAACATTATTAAACCAAATACTTTGTGACAAAATACGAAATATGAGGACAAATCACTCTGATTTAGCTAGTACCAAAGTAAATTTAAACTTGAGTTTTGGGACACTAACTCAGCGATACTATATTTTATAATATATAAATAAATACACATAATAAACGCCCAAAACTCAGAACATTTTGAAAAAGGCCTAATTCCAATTTGCTTTTATCGACCTAGAATCTCCGAAGTGGCAGACTAGCGTCGTAACCAATACGCCACGGAGGTCGTCACACTAGTTACTTAACAGAACTTCTAACAAATATTGTTCTCGACGTTCAATCTCTAGCTAAGATTGATGAACACAACAAGAGCTCGGCACATGCACGAAAGATAACATTGTCATGTCTCCCAGCGTACATCGTACTTGAAAGGCATCCCTTGTCACTTCTGCATTCAGCGAATTATCTGTACTTTATTACACTGCAGGCGCCCGAACGCCCCAGCGCCCGTTTGGCGCAGCGTCGCCCCGGGCGCCCCCGGGCGCTGTCAGAGCCTCCAGATGCTATTTTCTTATTCGTAGGTATTAAAATCTCCCGCCGTCTGAGACAGATGTCGTCGAGACGTCCCGATCCAATCCCACTTTTAAACAGCCCCCTCTCTGTTCCAGGGAAAATTAAGCGTAAGAATTGAAATATACCCGACCGCAGAACCGCACTGACAAATTAGAATTTTATCTCGCAACTACACTATTGTAATCAGTGGTGTTGTTTACGAGTACGTCCTGGCTTGAAATATTGTCCATTTCATTTCCGTAGTTTGCGCAAGGGACTGTAAATATTTTTAACGAGTATTGTATACTAGTCGCAAACGTAACAATGTTTGTCTGACGTCATAGGGTAGGTAGTAACATAGATTAGCTTTGTATTCTAGATTAACTGCTTTGCGTGACTGTTGACGAAAACACAATCCCCTGCAATCATTCTATGCATGACACATATTTTTGGAACAATATTTAGACGGGTGCTCATTAAGAATTGCAATAAAGTTTGATAAGCAGCGTCTAGCTAAGGTCACGTCATACTATGGTGTTTAATTGGATTTTTGGGATTCCCCTCAATATTGCTTATTAACATCTTATGCAGAAGTAATAATGGTAAAATAACATTGAATTTGAAGCTGCTAACTACAAAGGTAGTAACTGCTGACAGTAGTAATAAATAAATATCTTATTATCTGCAGTCGTTTCAATACATTCAATTTATTATCATTAAAGCTCGGACGGTCGTAAAACGTCGCTCGCTTGGTATTTGTCTTGCTTTTAATCGTTCGAGTAATTAATCACTGAAACAATTCAAGCTTTATCTCCGCGAACTTGTTAAACTGGCAACTTGTTCTAAGTTAGTTCGCGAATATGGCTGCCATTCACCGCATTGTTTTAACTTAACGCAATTTCAACTTACATTCATTGTTTACATACTTGATTATCTTTGTATGTACTTGGCGTTTGGCTTGTGAAATTAATATTTTGAATGATATAGAGTCGCGTTTTTATTTAGAAAGAACCTTATCAAATAAATTAAAATGTTACTTTTTACGAATTTACACTTTCAGTGTTGGTCAAAAATGATTTGTGATTACATTTTAGCTGCCATGAATCAGCTGACACGAACACTTTTAAATTATACAATATTGAAAAATTACTTTTTCTTCTAGAATAAAAATCAAATTTTCCGCTCTTATATGACATAAAATTTCATCTCGTTTCTAACAAGTAAACTTTATATATTTTTTAACATTTATCGATATTGGATCCTCGATTTGCACTGGCTCTTACCAAATTTACCAGATTTTGCCTGAAAGACTGTGAGTAATTCGAGTTACGTTTCTTGTTTTAAAAGACCCAAATCTCGCCAACATATTTCATTTTTGAGATATTTAATACTTTTATTAGTAACAATCTAATCTGGGTTTATCTAAATAAAGTCTGGTTTTCTTTAGTACCTAAGAATGAGATCTAATTGATCGCATACGTAGCAAAGTACCATATACATATTCAATCACTTACTCAGTCTATTCTGAAAAGATGTGCTATCTTCTGTGCTTATTACCAAACAAATATGTGATATAACGTCAAGCTAACTCAAGCGCGGATCCACTATTGTGGACACGATGGACATGCTCACAACCCTAACGTGTGTAACCTTTGCGACATCACACTATCACGGTTTATTTAGGTCAATAGGAAAATATTCCAGTGCCTTAATAAAAAAAAATTATGTAAAATTTATTCATAGCAATTCACTTTATTGTACTATTTGTAGGCATGCACTATACATAAGACCATGGCAGTTGGCCGATTTTCCGGTGGCTTTGACCACAAGCTTTTTTGTGAGACTGACTCCGCGCCTGAGCTAACTAAAGAAAACTGTCGGAAAGTATACGCGATACAAGTATCACCGCTGACTGGTTTATACGAATATGATTTAGCGTCATGGACCCGGGTTTTGACTAATGTTCTAAAAGTGTGGCCAAAAAGTGTTCTCGTGTTCTCTTTAGTAAATATATATATAAAGTATCTACATTTTCAGTCGTGAATCAAAGTCTGGGTCGTCTTAGTAACAGATGCCTTAAGATAATTGGATAATACAACACGCCGCTCCATTTAACAAGAGGTCTGGGTGTAATTGCCTGCGTCTAGATCAAACAGATCCGTCGCTATCGTAACACCACGGTCATTAACCTAACGAATTGAGATTACTTCCACCGCTCAATTGATTACTAGTGATTAGCATCAAACCGGTGATCCTGCTAAGAATACATTCGCCCAATTAAAGAGATTGTCGGTTAATGGAACGAACTTTAGTCGATCATCGCGAATGCGGTGAAGAAATCGACTTAAAGAGTAATGATGTCTTTTAAAGTTTAAAACATCGCTTACTCTCATTTACTCTTGTGTGTTCACTATTACAACATTTGAATATCTTTTTGTTTTGTTGAGAATCTTGTGGTTGTATAACATAACACTAGTTGTAAAACTTGTAAATTCATGCATCAAGCTGTCTAGCAGAATTAATAAAACATAAGTTTAGTAAGTATATAGTAGTTATTTTTAACACATATAAAATACATGAAACTGGATTTTCAACGAGTCATGCAATTATGAATGTACTAAATATTTATCCGAAGAAAAAGTAACCTTTCCAAAAACATAATACTCGAAGAAAATCGTTACATATCACCAAACGAAAAACAGAAATTCTGAATGCAATGCAATTAATCACAGGTAATCAAGTTCGAGTATACGTTAGGTAGGTAGTTTTCTCTTATTATCGTCGTACCTCTGGGAATAATATAGCATCATAAAATAAAGAGTGAAAGAAGGGAAAACAATGTGTATGATACATTATATAATTGTGAACTTGTGAACTAAAGCTTCATACGTAAATCATTTTAATTTAAAACCGTTATTTTAGGAATCCGCACGGTTCACTTCAAACTCCTTGTTTGATGATTTAGTTGCATTAAGATCCTACCGGCAGTAAACGTTTTCATTAAACGCTATCCATTCAAAACGTCTGACAAAACGAATGTTATGTGCCAGAAGGTTTTTTTTTTTTGTTTCAAGATACTGTGCATTTCGAAAATCTAAATAAAGGTAAATATGGTTTGACAGTAAAAGCGCGCTCCCTGAAGTAATGAGTCAAACGCGCTATATACCTATATAAAGTTTTGAATTTCTAGCACTCTTTATTTTGTGATAACGTCATGTAATAAGTATATAGTAGAGATTGCGGTTATTGATGACCACATCGTAGCTCTCGTAACTGCCATTATTGCAGGCATTAATTACCAGCTAGGAGCCTCCCAATGTCTGCCCTTTCCTGGGGTATCACGTGTAATTAATATAAATATTAGCCATATTGTTGGATATTCCCGTAAGACCTTTTCCAAACAAAGAACTAATTGGATGCTTTATTTGTGTTTGAGTAAGTTATACGACATTTATACAGCTATTGTTATGGATTTGTAATGTCACGAAATGGTTAGAACATTTAAGTCCGTAGGGACTAAATAGTACACTTAATGTTTTATACCATGCAAAGCTAGGCACAAATATTATTAATTGATTATTAAAATTATTTGTATTTTTTTTGTAATTTATTTCTATATAGAGTCAGGGCCGATAAATTACGACCTTCAAATTGCGTGATTTTTTAGTAAATGGTTGTACAATGGATTTGATCTTTCATTTTCCATGTATAGGTATTGAGATATTCTTATAAAATTAATAAAGAGTTGGAAAATGAAATTAATATTTTATCTCTTAATCAAAAGATGAAATATGTGTAAGTATATATGTTTTCATTAAATATATTTCGAATCAGACGTATTAAGCAAGTTTGATCATAAATCAGACGTAGGCAATGAAATGAGGCTGTTGCGTAGTTTACCTAAGTTAGAGTAATCTCGTAAAATCTAGGTTGGCACTCTACAAATATAAGAATATACGAGTATAAACATATTTTACAAATATTCAAACTAACGAATTTACATGAAAAATATGGATCGTAAAATAAATTTTATATATTAATTTTTCAGTTTAGAGTATTTTGTAGTCAGAACTGTACAGATTTCACCCAAATGCTGCATACTAGTCTATTTTAATAGTTTAATTCGGTATCATAATTCATATTTAAGTTGGTCTCGTTATAGCATACCTATTGTTATAATTTTTCAACTAAAAACCGACATCGCCCCCAAACTACACAACCGATTTACAATAATATTTCTGTGGGAGCTATTGACAAGTATGCAATGTCAAACAAAAATAAATTCTAAATCGGTCCAGGCGTGTTTAAATAATCAGTGAGCAAACTTAAAAAAAAAGATTTCGACGAATAAATAACCTCCTCTTTTTTAGAGTCGGTTTAAAATGGAGCACAATCAACAAAGCGGAATAACGACACATGTTTCATGATATATTATCACCCGCGTGTAATATATCTCTTGCCTGTAATTAGACATGTAAAAGATAAATGCGATGGGGTGTTGTTAATTAATTCTACTCGATAAGTTCTGTTTCTCGCCTAAAGGCGTCTTTTGAGCGCTTCATCTTTAACTGGAGTAATTATGTGCAATGAAATGCCAACGCGTCTGACTAGAGTACAAATTAAAGTAATAACAGATCGCGTCTGAGTCGTTTTATTTATATGAACACTAATTATATTATCACTATCCACCATCTTGGTACGAAGCTTCCAGAGGGAAAACAGATGTGCTCATTTAATTTATTCATCGTTAGGTATTTGTTCATATGTAAATGTCTCAGTGTTCGTGTAAGTAATTGTGTTATTTAGATCCTGACATGTCTATTAATTCATATACATAGCTCATAGGTCTTACGATTGTTTTATTTACCTCAAATTTATGGGAACATAAAAGTAAAGGCGTAAATGAAAAATAGATGTCGCAATATATGTGGTTTGCTGTAATCTCAATATTTTGTTATTAAAGACTGCTTATTCCGTGTGAGGTAGCTTTATGTATATAACACTATAAGTTTCCCAAAACTGTGAATTCACGATGTACTGTTTTGAGAAAACACATATTTTGGAAATTTTTTGAACGATTTAGCTCTTATTCGAAAAAAGTATTAGTTTACTTATCCAATTGCGATGAAGTAAAAATAAATACTAGTGTTATATACTAATATTATTATAAGTCGGTGGTTTCGCAGAAAAAAAAACGGCCATTGGTGATCAAAAGATTTCCTGTTGGCAGGTTGTCGCTTCTGAACCCTTAGACCATTTTAATAAGAGGAGCCATCTTGAATTTTTATACAGGGGGTATTATGATGTCATCAATTTTTTGTATGGAATAATAAAATCAGTTCTTAGAATTAAAAATAAATCAAAAGTAAAAATAAATTATGCAATTAATTCTTTGATATATATCAAATGTTGATTCTTACAACTCAAAGAATTAATTGCATAATTTATTTTAACTTTTGATTTATTTTTTATCCTAAGAAGTGTTTTTTTATTCCGTAAAAAAAATTGATGATATCATAATAAATACTAGTAAAAAATAAATTTGAAAAGGGGAGCATTCTCGATTTTTGTTGAAGGTGTGTGGGATTGTGGTTATGACGTCATCATTTTTGTATGGAATGTGATGTTTTTTCTTCTTTTAACCCGTCGTGTCGTATCAAATGAAAAGGTTTAATGAGCTGGTTCTTAAATATACTACATCAATAAATTTTATTCAACTGTTTTCTGAAACATTTGCCAACATTTTCATAATTTGAAAAAAAATGTTTTTCAAAATTGCCTTCATTACTTAGATATCAAGATATAACGAGTATTTTTCAAAAATGTATTGAGACGTTTTCTACCTACAGAAGCCCAAACTTCGTATTTTTTGAAAATTATTTGGTTTTTTTTAGAAAACAGGTGACTGAAATGAATTGATGTAGTATAGTGTTAGAATCAGCTCATTCAGCCCATTCGTTTAATACCCACGCGTCATGATAAAACATTTTTTTTAAAACTCCATACAAAAAATGTATGACATCATAACTTCCTAGTGTACAAAAATTCAAGATGGCTTCTTTTCCTTAATCCATATTTGAGTCATAAGGATCAACTCAGCCAAAGGAAATCTCTTAATTACCAAACGCCGTATATTGCATTTTTATGTCGTATAGACATGCTGCTATATTATATAAACACTAATAAGTTTGCAACACCGTGCCAGGGTTCATGTTCCTATTAACCATCTTCTGTATGAGTGCATATAAGCGGTTAATAAACAAATAAATGTATTTGTACATACAAACAGCAAATTGTCTCAATAGACTACAAAATCCGCTTGCTTCACTCAATCGTTGAATATGGTTTGAATAGGTAGCTAATGAAATATTTTGACGTTGAAAATAAAACAGATTGAAAAACAGTTAAGTTTTTCTTATAATTTCTGGCAACAGTGCAAAAAGTTCGCCTTCAAAAATGTACCTCGGATTTGTATTCGTAGTATATAAATTGATTGAATCACATCCCTATATGCACAAAAACAACATTGCTATTTAATTAACAAAAGTACTAACTAGTCGATCATTCCAACCAAAACCAAATTAGAGCCCGCATCACTTTGCACTGAATGATTTTAATCCCGTTTTCAGTCAGTCATCCTAGAAATAAACCATTCCCCGATGTAAATTATTTTGAAATGGTATCTAACGAATACTATCACGGGGCTGCTCTGGGCATAGAAGTGCCCTTATGGGTTTCCCGGAGAGTGAGCGAACTCCGGATAAAAAATTATAAGTGCTGTATGTCACTAAACTAAACAAACCTTGTTAATTCTGGGTCCTATAGGGGTATTAAATAAAAGGTGGTATAAACCATCAATACTATAATTTTTAATCAACAAAATGACACACTTATGCAGTTTATTCAACATGTGTGCGTTACAGATTTGCCACATACAAAATCTAGCTCAAGGTTTATTTTCTCAGGACATTTGGTTTATAAATCTGTCCACGGACACAATAATATTAATTAAACAAGTCTTACAGCGGTGATGTCCACAACATCAAAGCTGTAAGGGTAATATTCAGAATCTTCCTAAAGGTACCACCACTGATAATACTTCTAGTTTCTTAATTTATCCTCGAATGAAAATAATAATTGGAGAGTAGACCGACCTGTTTGGGCAGAGTCACCTTGCAACAATCTAAGGAGTCCGCTCGGAGAATCACAAAGCTTCACACCACGAAGTGAGCCCCGAATCTTCGTTCCAGAGACATTCCGCGAAGAGCGTCTCAAAAGTAGTTTAAATAATGTGAGTAAAATAGTATAAAATAATAATAATTTTCCATTCAGCTGGAACAATGAAAAATCAAGTGTTAATTTCCTATACAATCTTCAAGAAGGTAGGCATTTAACCTGGCTTGGCGTGGGCCGTCCTTTCTTGAACTGTGCAAAACGTTATCTCACCTGTTCCGACCTTCACAACTCACGAAGTCAGAAACAGGAGAACTCACCACCCACTAGGCTGAGAATGATACTCGCGCTGCAAAGAACAAATAGGATGTAATTCAGAACGACATCAAACACGTGTCAGTCCAAGTTTTTTGAACAACAGCTATTTCCAAAATACATACCTGCTAAACGAGAACAAATTATTTCCCAGCACAGCAATCTTCAAGGAAGGCTGAGATTCTTCTTCCGTCTCTTCCAATTATACAAAAGATGGAATCTCCTCATCATGATGCCGAGCTATCAGCAGCCGGAAACGAAAAGACTTCTAGTTGCCAGTCAACGAAACAGATTCTGCACCTCGATATTGGAAGCCTACCAAAACCAACACCTGAAAATCCACTACCGGCCTCCGCCGAAGCGAACAGCACTGCAGAACCCCGTATCTTACAATTTGTGATATATTTACAGTAAAAATCCTATTTTTATATTTACTTTTTGCTAAAATACTGCTGGCATATTATCACCAAACGAAAACACAATAACCGTTCTTCAAGGAATTGTCATACGCCTGACAACCCAGATGTCAAAGTGACACCTGTCAACAAAGAAACAAAACGTGGCGTAAGAACAAAACCCATACAGCCACAAACCACAACCAGTCATGGGTGCGTTCGACGGAATGAAAAAAAAATCACAACGTGACAATACCTTTTCATGGCTTTGTGTTGTTGCAACCTATTTTGTTATAACAAAGAGTACTCGTAGCCAAACTCAATGAAAAAAAACATGAGGAAGCCGTTAGGTCGTTGTCCAACCTGAAAACTTGGTGAAATGATACATGATCCTCTTATAGTATAAGTGGTAGATATTAATATAATATGTATGCTTAAATTACCAAGGTTGTAGCCTAGCATTCCGAATTCAAATAAACTTTTCATGGCCATCGCGAAGAACCCGTTCTCTTGGGAAATCCGTGGTTCAACTTCAACGACTTTCCGTGATTAATCAAGAGGTTGTTATCAAACATACAAATTTCATAGCATATTCAGATCTGAAAACACGAAGCAGCAAAAAAATATGATAGATACTTGTTTTCATTTGTAGTGCTCATATCAATTTCCTCATGTTATACGTCCCTCAAGGAAACAATCATATAAGCAAGTTGTTAGTTAAACTAGTTTTTGAAAAAGCGGTTCCATTGTTTATAAATATATCCAAATGAATAAATGCACTAAATTAAACTAAACAAATTATTGTTTAAAATGTCATGTAACTTAGCAATGAAATAATTCATTCAGTCATTTTTATTTAAATAATAATACAACGTTAAAGTTACATTGATTCCATTCTAGCTCGAAAGTAGGTAATACGAAATGTTATTCCGCAAAGTTCAGAGCACGTTGTTGACATTATATGTGTCGCAGTTTGTACTACACGTCAAACACTATAAGTTTTGAGTATAACGGCTTCATATAAATTTATGATTTTCATCCCTCTTAATGGTAGGAGCGTATAGAATAAATTAAGGAAACTTTGTGACGTTACAAATTGTTTACTCGCACGATCAAATCGTCTCCCAGTAAAATTTTAATATGCACATTTGTCTAATTTCTCGTTCGCTAAAAAGACACCAAATGATTTATGGGTGCTATTTTTCGTTAAAGGCACACCGCGTGTCATACGTTTTAGAACGATCCTTAGTTTTATAAATATTAGCGAAATACTCACTTTGAAATAAAAATATATCAACGTTCAGAACGAACTTTAGTGATTATATGACTCTAAAACACGATTGCAAAAAATTTTCACGATAGAAAAAAAATGCGAAGTTGCCTCCAAATCACATCTGATTTATACTATAAACGGCTAGTATTCAAGAAATACAATGAATTAACCCTCGTGAATTTTGATTATAATTGTATTAATCAAAAGGCAGACATCATTTGACTTATATTTTTATCAACTTTTAAATATTCTTTGTAACAAGAGAAAAGCTTAAGAAACATTCACGCGTAAACCATCGCTAAGATATCAATAATTTTTTTAATAAATTTGAAAAAAGAAATTTGCCATTAGTCTCCTACTATAAGGCCCCAGCGCCAGGGACTTTCTCAAATAGATAACTCCACGTGACAGAAGGGTTGACTACTTCTTTTTTTCAACGAATAAGCATAGCTATTCAAAGAGGAATCGCAGCCAGCGTTCTTGGCACCATGTCACTCGGTCATAATCTTTAAGACAAGGTTTTATTTTAAGGTATAGTTTTTTGTTTAAATTTTATCTTAATTGTATGTACCTATATTATTTCTTTATGTTTTCTTGAGTTATCGTCATCTTTAATGCACGAGTATATCAGCAATTGTGCCTAGATGTTGATAAAACGTAGTCGGTCTATTTAAATTAATTATTCCATATTTAATATGAGCCAAAATATAACATTCCTTTTTAACTGTACTTACATAAAGAGAGTAACTAGATAGTTAAATTCATCTTCGCTAACATAGTTGCAGGAACACTTATGAATTTTATATCTCCCGCGTAATATGTAGTACTTATCCATAGTTATTCAACGAAAATTATAGTACCTTCTTGCATAAAGTTTAATTACACACACGTAAAAGTAAAACTTGTAACATAATTTTGTGGCCTTAGAAGTAATTATATTTTACCCACGCTTTTTTCACGTGCATCCTTGTAACTAGAACCTTATAAATATACCAGAGACAAAATGTAGCCTATGTTTCCTGTGTTGTTGCATGCAGATATAAAATGCAATTAACATTCTATTCCTCTCGACGAAAAGAACGGATAATTAACAACAAACATACTTTTTGACCGAGCGATCGCGAAGCGCAAGGGAATTTTAGTTAGGGCGAAAATGCTTTCTTACGTCTGTTCTGCTGTTTTCCTGAACAGGTCGCCTTTCTCAATCGATTGTCATGATATTTTGTGAGTAGGTTTAATAATTATTTAAAAAGATTTTCGTGCTGTTTTTTTTTTCAGTTTTTGAAAATTTTACAAAATGGCTGGTTCATTGGGGTTAACGTACGCGGTAATTCAGTCAGCTATCCATAGACAGACTCGTGTGGTCTACAGTTCAAAAAGCCACTAATATATTTATTTATGAATGAGGTAGATTATACCTTACAGACAACTTTTATCAACCTACATCTCAGTAAATACCAATCAGCGCACATTAAATTTTCCTAATGGCGTGAAGCAGACGTGTATTACGGCACACATTCGAAATTCGAGATCTCTCGTGTGGAGTGTAGTTCTCCATTAATTGCGTCCACAGGTCCGAGCCGGCTCGGCGTCACACTGAGTGATTGTCTCGCTAATTCGCCGTGACGATCAGTGCCGTCCTCACTGGCCCACTTTCCCCAAGCTATCACTCACCGTAATACTCGTCGACCACTGCGGTCAACCGTTCCTATCAAATAATAGAACATTACGCTCGGCCTACCAGCCCAGCTACAGCATGATGACCACTCAAATGTTTACGTTCGGGGTACGAGTTCCACGCGCAATATCCCCGCTTATATTGACATTAAATTCCAGCTGCGCTCTAAGGAATACGAAAACCAACAACGTAATATGAAACTCCTGCAATTTTCCACGGTTGCTGGAAATGGGTGATAACTGGAAATAATACCATTGCCACGTCAAATAAAACTGTACATTTTAAAAAGCTGTATGCCCAATTTCCATACGGTATTGCACAGTACTGACAACGCTTAGGATGAGCCAAAAAATGAATGCCATAAAATACGTATTCTCACGCGATTTTTCACTTTTATGCGTCTCTACCTCCCTACGTTCATAAAAGCGGCTGTATTGTTTCAAGAGTAGGCCATATTTTTTTTTATAGGTTTATCATTTTTTTTGTTTTAAGAGTAAAATAAATGGAGTAAATGGAGCTCACTAATTCGTTGTGCAGCGTTGGGCAGCATGATGCTGTAACGCCCAACCCCTTTTCAGATACATTTGGGTTCGCATTGTTTTTACTTTAACTTTTACTTTCTTAAAGCGCTAAAACCATTTGTGGGTCTCGGCCCCTCCACAACATTACTTTTTACTTTACTGAAACAGCTAAAATCGAGGTCAACGCCTAAAGCTACGTGGCTGTCGATGTCGTTATCACGTAGGAACATTCGGGAATCTGTTTTACATGTTCGATGTCGCCAGAGGCTCTTATAGGTAATAACGCTTCAAAATATCCGCCCGAGAGCAATATTGCCGAACTCGAGTCAGTAACAACATCGTTTGCAAGCTTTCAGGAAATGGTCAAACCTCAACGCTATCCCGATTTCTATGGACTGATGGAGAGTTAGATATAATTTTGCTATATAATTGGTCCTTTGACTGTGTTCATCGATTCCAAAGTTAAGCGAACTTGTGAGACAGACAGCAAAGATTAATAGTACTTTTCTTGAAGCAGACTTCAATTTTTTGATATTTACTTTGAGAGCTTTAGTTCAGATTTAAGGCATAATGCCTCCACATATTTTCATTAACAAATAAAAATTAATGAATTATTATTTCAATGTCTCAGTGTATATAACCGATGAAAAACGCGGACAGAAGTTTTTTTAGTCAACTGAATATGTTTATGAATATGTTGCGGATTACCAACTGTGAATATTTTGAGAAGAGTTTAATAAATTGAATATTGTATAAATGTTCAACTTCAACTATTACTGAATATTAAGTTGCTCATAGGTTTTTGTAGAATAATTTTGTCGAGATAATTATGGTTCTACCTTCTGGATAAGGATATGTTCAGTGAGGCTTCAAAAATGGATTCATAATTTTCATATACTAGTTGTATGCGAAATTATGACTCCATTTTTGAAGCGTACCGTACGTATATTGTACAACTTAAAAGCATATACCCATCTAGAAAAACTGTGTTTTATTCAAAAATAATAATGATATTTGTGTAATAATAAGGTAATCTATTATAATATTATAAATGCTAAAGTTTGTATTGGTGTTTGTTCCGAAATGAAATTTGGTATAAAGATCGCTTATTACTCGTATATATAACCACATAAGGTACTTCTTATTCTGGTGAAACATGAGGTTCCCGTGGAATGGTCACAAACGTTTCCACGTGGGCAATGCCGCAGGCAGCTGCTCGTGAATAAATATTTTTCAATAGTAGATGATTGATAATATCACAAAAAGTAGAAAATCGGTTGTCTGGAAGCCCAAGTCTAGGCATCAGGCTGGAAGATGGGGCGTCATATGACAAATTATGAATTTGTTGTCGAGACCGCCAAACAATGTTATAACTTAATTTTCAAGTTGCGAGCGTAATGGTAAGTGGCGAATTTTGCATGGTAGGTTTATTTTGTTGGCGCCAAAGTTAGTTTTATATATTTAGGGTTCTGGACCTAAGTTCAGCAGTAGACTTCCTAAGGCTGATGTGCTGATAATGAGGGTTCCGAACCCTGTTACTAAGCCTTCGCTGTCCCTTAGGTAAACTTATCAGCGAGCTGTATCTCATGAACCGCCACTGTAACAACAGGACCGTTGAAATATTTACAGTCCTTTATATTTCTGCCAGGAAAACAAATATGAAGAAAATAAACGGTGAGATTTTTTTCACCTAAGTAGTAAGGGTAAGTACGGAACTATACGTGTGCGAAACTTGCATTTGGCCCAATATTAAACGTATTACTTTCCGACTTTCTCTTTAATTTTACCTTTCCCATTTAATTTCTCAAACGCTTTAAAGCAGTTAATTTTGTTTTGAATTATTTGATTACCGGTCAAAAATAAAAGAGTCAAATCAGAACAGAAGAAAGCTTTTAAAAGAAAATTTGGCAAAGTAACGATTTCGCATCCTTGCGGTTAAATTTGAAATCACGATAAAATCTGAATATTTTAGAACAATATTTTATTTTGCGTGAAAGCATACGAGATGTCTGAAGTACTTAACAAATTCTGGGTTGCTGTGCTTTACATACGAATTCATAATCTTATAAACCTACCTACATCGTTTCAAAATAATAAATGTATGCCAGAAATACGGTCGGCATTTCTTCAAACAGGAAACTAAGTACACTCAAACATTAGATCAAAGTCTCAAAGATACTGCTTTGCAGAGTTAGTTCTACTTGTATACACCTATGTTATGTCGCTGAGGACTCTCAAACAAATCTAAACTTCTGGAGGCTTTTACAATTGGCTAGGTAGATTGTACATCGAAATTTTGCATTTATAGTTTTTACCCTATAGGTGCTGATTAGAGATTTTAACTTTTTCCATTTTTATGTAAGAAAATGTTTCCTTTTTTTATGGATAATTTTATGAATGCCTGTGGTTTTATACGATTAAAACGTAATTTTCAAATGTTCCTTCCTTTTTACGATTTACTTTTTGAACTTATTGCTTCAATTCGTAGCGAAGACCTTTTTTACACTAGTTTGTGTGAATATTACCCATATTGCATTAGACGCATTTATTTGTCAAAACAAGAAGTAAGATAAATCTGAAACTAATTTAACGAATAATTAAGATTCTCGCGAAATTGCAATTTAAAGTTTGTAATTGAAAATCTTTAGCTGTTTCTAAGATGTTCATTGCGAAAGTCGCGAAAGAAGTGGCTCTACGACTTTGCTACGAATGAGCTTATTAATAACTACGAAAAGCTACGAAGCTTCTACGAACTTGCTACGAACCGTCTGTTTATTCTGCAGCCCTAATAAATAAGTAAATAAATCTTTATTTCTCCTCACAACAAAAACTTATATATGTTTTTGTATAGCCCGTGGTTCGATTTATTACGGGTATGTCCCTTCCACGTTGTATAATTAATTATAGAGACTAATACATCAGATTTCTTTTTTGCATATTAATGTGTGTTTTCATAGTACAATAAAGTTATTAAAAACAAACAGAATTAGGTTTAAACTGTTATAATTATAACATAGTTTCAATTTTACTTGACTACAAAAAGAAGAGCCTCTGTGCTGTGATGCTGTCATAACTTAGTTTTTTAGGCCAGTCACTAAGACCGACTTACATGCATATTTCGTCAATGAGTAGATCGCTGCGTCTCTGTCAACTCAAAAAAACAAAAAAGTGGTGTGCGAATGTTATGTTAAATTTAGTAAATTCATATATACGAACTAATATTTTTTTGTTGTGTGTCTTTCGTAGCTTCGTAGCAGAACATTTATGAACATAGGCGTAAATATATATAATCCGTAACAAAATATTATTTTCATTGAACTTTTGCTACAGACACATTTCTTTTTATGTCAATATAATCTTTTTATTTTAGGGAATTCCTATTAATCCGTAATCTGGATTATCTGTATTAAGAGCGGCCTTCCCGTCTTACTTTTCATACAAACGCTCGTACGTGATTATGACGTTGTAACTGATCTTCCTTGAAATTTTTTTGAACTAACAGGAATCTTGTGCGCTATTTCTAGGTTTCTATCGAAATAAAAAATGAATATTTGGAAAAATACGTTCAGTATACGCCTCCAAAAATTTATTTTTTGCACAAATTTTACCTAAACTTCGACCGTTCATAAAGTACTCAAAAATTATAAAAATAAAAAAAGGATTTCGATAGAAACATTGCAAATGTTATGAAAATTTTAAATAAAAAACATTTATTTCACAAACTTGTAAGGCTTACTGACAAAAACGTATATCCTGGAACAAGTTTTATGAAATTTCCGCACCCTATGAATATTTAATATTAGATCAATTGATAGTTAATAATAATACTAATTTCATTCAATACAATGCAAACCGTGCCCTAAGGCGCTATCTCTGTCTTTTTGGTGTGCTTTTTTTTCTAGCATTGACCTGGATGAAAAAACAAGCTTTTCGAACTATGCTCGCGTTGACGACAGAGCCGTCGGGAAAAAGTCGTCGCCTTAAAAGCATTTTAGTCATTTAATAAATTTCAGAACATCCGCCCACGTATTCATTAAGATAAATTTATTGTGGCGGTCATTGGGCGCACCATTTTCGCCTTTTAAGCGAATGTAGAGATTAGTTCTGATCCAACAACGGTCTCCAAAACTACCAGGATTAACTCGACTCCATGCGAGTTTGAATACATAATTAATTTAAATTCTTTGTGGAGGAAAACCTACTCTATTGCTTTTACGGATATTCAACTTTTGAATAGAATTCGCGCGTGTAAGATTTTAATAAAAGTATCGGTTTTCGTACTTCTCACGCACACTAGTGCAAGTCCGTAGCGTAACCAATATGGGTAGCACGTGTGGTCAGTTTCATTACATTTGGACACGGTCTCGTCTAATTGAAGATTTGATCCGACTTGTTAGGGTTGTCTTCCATATATCTGTTGAGAATAATAATCAACTGTCAAATGTTAATGATTTATGGAACAGAATTGGCAATGTTTTCATCGTGTTTCTTTTAAAATCTTATGAACTACGTGTATCCAATTTTATTTGCGAGTTCCTTTGTAATTTTATGTTACAAAATAAACCATTGATTCCATCAAAGAAGAGTAATACCATCTTATGTTCAAGATACTCGAGGTATTTTTAACAAATATATGTCTATTTCAGTACATATAATGATGTGTACTTTCTATTTTACAAAATAAATCTTACAGTAGAATATAGAAAACAAAATTATTAATAACGCGCAAGATTGTAATTAAAGCAAAGCAATAATCTGAAGTAGTATATCTTTTATATTTACATCAGTTGGTATTATTACGGTGACGTATGCTACACGATAATATATCAGAATAATTATTCATACCAAACATACTGCAAGCATATTTTTCTTGATTTTAATATGATTTGAATGCACGTACACGTATTTGTGTGTCAGTTTAATAAAACTAAATTTTACGCGCACAGAGTTAATGCTGTACAGAACATAATTTTCGGCTGATGTCGCATACTGTTGTGCGTGTACACTTTCCATCAGATATGTCCCTGAACAAGTTTGCAGGATGCTTGTTAGATTAATGTCCGAAATGATAACGACTTGTCGCGCGTTCGGATAGTCCCTTGTCATGCAAATTAAAACTAGTTACAGATATGACACTCTCACAAAGCCCGCTAAAGCAACACTTCACATACGTTCTTCATGTAAACGAATCTTAAACGATTTTAAAAGATGTCACTCATATTATATCCGATTCTTTGAAAATAATTCGCTCGATCAGTTCTTGATGATCCGTTTCTGGGTCTAGGTGATCAGCAGTGGTGCTACAGCGCCCATATCTATAAGCCATATCAGTCAGACATTTAAATGACTCGAGTGCGATATCACACATGACACGAAAAAGCCACTGCTGGGCTTACTGCTACTACTAATGATAGAACAACATCAAACTGTATCTTTGTGAAGGAGCTTTTTGAGATCCTTCGGCCCCATAAAAAAATGCCTTTACAAATTAAAAGAAAGATATTATAACTTTAGCTTCGCCCCGGGTTCAGGTCAGAGAAAACTGAGAAAATGAAGAAAATGTGTGTGGGGGAAAAAAAGAGTATATTTCGATAAAAACTAGTGATTTTATGACTCAAGAAACAAAATTGATACCCATTCCGCTGCATGTCAGACTTGCGCGGGCGTCACTTATCACTAATTTGGTTCGATTCGACTAAGTTATTATTCTAGTGCGGTTTGGGAGCATTTACGCCTCACACGCGCGTGAGGTAGAAAAACCTCACGTTTGCACCGAAAAAATAATTTTCAATTTCTGTACGACATTATTTCAAAGAGAGTTTAAGTAGGCAAACATTTCTGTATATGTAGTATTTTCAAAGATACGAGCTACGCACTAGACAGAGAAAGCGACATTTGTATGCCGCGCGGAACGAGAGTACAGCCATGCGGTCTTAAAACCCCATAAAGCATTTAGGGTGCCTAACAAGATATACGTCTCAAAAATCTACTCTACCCAATAATACCCGACTACGGGAACCATATACTAAGAAGGTATATATTTTTGAAATGTGCTAATTAAGTCCTTTCATTTGTTACTTCTTTCGATATCGAAACAAAATAATATTATTGACTCTCACTTTTTTGCATGAAACATTCGTTATATACATTTTTGCATACAAATTGGAGCCTATGTCACCTGGACCATAATGGCGAATCGATTAACATAATTTGTGAATTGGACAAGTGATTCGGATGCTACGATGGAACAAACCTCGCACATACATACATTAACTGCCAAAATTATTACCCTTTCTCGTTGCTTTGTAATTTTAGTTATTTAGTGATGCAACTGATGTAAATTTGCACTGAATAAAATATTCTTTTTTCTTTCTTTCTTTCTTTCTAATGCTTGTTTTTTCTTTGCTTTTTTGCTTTCTACCCATACTACTATAACAATAATATTAATATTTCATAAAATAGCGGCTGTACTGCGGTTGCGGTGCATTCGTAGCTAACTCGTTTCCGTCAGTTTTTATGCGCAGTTCTGGATGACATGTCCCTACTGTGGTTAGTTCTGTATACATTTACTTTGCACTGGTAATGTCAGGCCGTCACGCGGTCTCGCCTATGCGACACTGACGGCCAGCTGAATTAATAACTCGGTTACAACGGCAAACCGCCCTAATGCCGATTCGTGTTTTAATTCTGTAAGGATTTATGCGTAATCCGGGTACTAACTTACAACTTTGCGTTTTATGACTGATCCGGGATTCCGCGTTGTATGTTTGTAAATTTATGTAAATGTTAAACGACTTGTATTCCGGACGAATGTGATAATTGCACAAGTTTCGGTTTGTTTAAAGGATACGGTCCGTAATTTCGTTTTAGTTTATTGTACTTTGAACTTCTGTCAGTTACACTGATAACAATGTTTGTGCTTGTAAAACGTTTCAAATTTTCATATTAAAAGTCACTTTGTTAGCAAATCATACAAGGAAAAGTAACTTATTACAATTTTATAAAATATATGCGATTTTAAAAATCGCAACGGTGAACTAAAAACGAATTTGGTTTAACAAAGCATTGTCATTGTCCGCCATTCCATATTAAATAGAGCTTGACATTTATGATTTTTTTCATTATTATACTCCTATAAGTAAGTACCTATACTCAGAAAACCAATCAATTATTATTTATCAAAACAAACTTGAACCAATCTACTGCTGCGATAACAAAGCTGTCTGCATTAGGGGGCGTCCATAAATTATGTCAGGCATTGACCCCCCTGGTGGAATGTCCTGAGATTTGGCACATCCCCTTCCCCCATCTCCTAATCTCACGTGAGATTTTACAAATTGAGTGTTTCTAGTGTAAATAAGTTGGATGAAAAAATAAAAAATAAAAACTTTTTTATTTGCCTACCTACGACTACTATTTAAGATTGCTGAGAAAGTAAAATCACGAAGAAAATTATACAATAAAATACTTAAATCGTAACTACTGAGAAGAGGTTCTCTATCTCAGTTATATTACAGTACTATTTGCAGCGTTCGCAAAATCTCGTTAAATATTATAATCGTGCATGAATTGGCCATATTTTTGTGAACAAAAAAAATATGTTGAACTTAATTTAATATTATTTTTTTGCAATTCTACTCTGTTTCTTACGGAAAAATTCAATTCGAAATTCGTCTCGACCCTCTCCCTCTCTCAAACGTCTCACGTAAGTTATGGATGCAAATTCCCCGTTTATTTGGCCTTTAGTTCCGCTATGAACTAACGTCCAATGTCCCATCTGCTTTCAGTTGGTGATAAACAGCCTGCATGCGCATTTTGTTAATCATTAATATGCTACAAAAAGAAACTGGGAGGCGGATAGCGTGACATTTTCACGCGATTACGAGTTCACGTCACTTCCATCACGTCTCCGCGCTAAGATTTATGTCGTTGCAATAAAATCTCCTCGTTTGAATAAACATCTCCGCGTTGGGTCGTGACAAATTGCTGAGCTCCCCGCCAAAAGCCAAAATGAAGAATTAACTGAAATAATTCTTTATAAGGCCCTGAGTAGACATGCTATTTTTGAAACGAAGCGGTCAAGTATGACGCCTTGTAATTTGATTATAATAACAGTATAATGCAACAAAATCTATTTATATAAGTATAAATATAGTCAACTCTGCTTATAAAACATTGACGTTAACTAAGTACTTAGTTTAGTTTAACCCTTATCTAATTCAGATCAACATTGAAAAATAACAAAGTGGTTGTTTTGAAATAATGGTTAAGAGGTATATCATGTACTATATCAGACTATATTTAGATTGGCACGAGTGAGAATGGATGTCACTTTTTCCATTCTGCGAAGGTTTTTTTTTCTTCTTTTTTTGCTACCTTCATTCGTATTTTGCTATTCGCATATGAATAAGTGAAAGATCCACTTATCACCTATTTATTGTGTGTAAGTGGACAACACGAGCGTAAAAATTTTCAAGTTCCCTAGAAACACCTGAAAAAAATTGACAATTGCAATCGAATGATGATAGCCGGGTTAAGCAAAAACGGAAGGGCTCGAGATTATTTTATGCTACTTGCGGTAGACAAGACAGGTAAAGACCATGCCCGAGGTCTATCAACATGGTAACTTAAGCGTAACCGCTAGTAATGCGTAGGTATATGCGCATTCCACTAAAGCACCTAAATCCCAGCAAACCTCGCACAGTCAATCCTACGCACCCATGAAACGAACGCATTTTTCTAATAGCTCCGATCAATCTCTCGCCCCTTCAGCGCCTCATCGCAACCTAAATGCGCCAATTTATTTAATTTTCGAACTTACACGTTGTTCAGCTTTCTATTTGTCATATATTAAGCTCTAATCAAGGCATAATTAATTAAAAAGATTTACATGTGTATGAAATTCAATTAGATAAGTTGTTATCTGTATATGTCGTAAATTGTGTGCGCTATCGAATTTATCTTTGGATATTTGTATCACTTGATAATTGTCAATTTTATTCTTTCGATTTCATAATAGGTAGTTGCTGACGTCAGAACATTTACTTACAACTAAGTTTACTGCCGCTTACTAAGTGCAAGTACAGAAGAAGCGGTAACAAACTGTACTGCAGCATTTTCTCCAAAAACATCAACTTACACTGATTACTGATATTAACATTAGGTATGTGAAATGAAAATACATTGTTATATATCATCCCCATAATCAGCTATCATAAACTCACTGCCCGTAAGCCTCCTTTTGTCTGCTCATGTTGCCGTTTGTCCAAATTAATATAATTGGGAATAAATAAAACATGATCTATTTACAGTTTTTGGTTAGATAAGTGAATTAAAAGCCTTCTAGCGGAAAAATTAAAATGTTGGAAGATGGCCTTTGCCCTGCTGTGGGACCTAGTACACGCATGAAAATAGAATAATAGAACTTATTCTGGTTTCAAATGTTGTGAAAGATTAAACTGGAATTCACATTGTCTTGAAACAAAAACTAATTAAACCACACACCGCACACATGTATATGACTGCTACTCGTATTATCTACTCTGAAAAGGATAATAAATACAGGCACAACCGCCGCCGTTCGCATCTATAAAAAACTTTAATTAAAACACTACATTCACATATTCCTCATTGAAATCTTATCGGTAATCTAATAAAACATTCCCATTCGGTCTATTATTCAGTTTTCATATAATTTTTATTTTTAATAATAGAATTCTTGTGAAGTGCTTTTACTTTGTTATTCTTTTTGTGAAGTTTTATTTAACTAAATAAATACTTACTATAATAATAAATTATAAAGTTACTGGATACATTAAAGATTATAAATTAGACAAATAGAATTATTGGAAAATGGATTCAAACCCAAACTCAAAAATGTTAATTCAATATAGTATAAATTTATCTGTTACTAGCTGTAACCCGCGACTTCGTCCGCGTCGAAGTCGAAAATGGTTTTGATAGGATCTTTGATTGGTTTTTTGCGTTGTAAATTGTGTTTTAATATATAGCAAAAGAGAACAAATGATCTATATGTATCAATTTTTTTGTCTCTCACTCAAAAAATGACGAAGTTTCATACAAAGTGGCAACCCCTATTTCACCCCCTTAGGGATGGAATTTCCAAAAATCCTTTCTTACCGGACGTCTCCTAGTCACAATATACCTTCCTGCCAAATTTCATCTTCATTGGCTAAGTAGTTTTCGAGATTTCGTGATGAGTGAGTGAGTGATTTTCGCTTTTATATATATAGAAGATAGAAGAAGAAAATTGAAGGTCACATAGTTGTTAGCTTTGACACAAAAATAATACTAAAAAGTATTATTTTTGTGTCAAAGCTAATAACTACTAGCGTTTCGGGACGACCACTCCTGGAAAGATAACGCCGAAGGAAACCCAGTTCAGCATCGGTCTGTACCCAGCCTGATATAATTATAACGTTCTAATATTCAAAAATTTTTAGAAGTATAAATAAATCTGTGTTAAGAATATGACAATAATTGAGGTGGCTTGGCATTATTTTTTAAAATTGGCTTTTTTTGGACGTTTAATTATTTAAACAAGTTAACATTGACGCTTTGACGGTATAGAAAGTGACATTTTTGGAGAAGCCGTTTTGTTTTGTAATTATTTAATAAAGGCTAATATTTAGTTCGATCGGTCGTTAGCTGAGTTTAATAAACAGTGTTGTAGAACATCAGCTAAAGATGTCGACCGAACTTGGATTTGTACTTTACACTTTGCTAAGTTGGCGCTCTTAATCAAATGTTTACCCCCTTGTTGATACGATATTGTATGCCTAAGCTTAAACATACAACTTAGTTGCCTAATTAAACTATCTTGTAGAAATGGTTTTAGTTGATTTCTCTACATAGCATTTGGCACTGATTGGTCGGTAGGTAGGTATATTATCTCCTCTCAGTATAAGGATAACAAGTAAATTTATGGTAGTAAAGAGTTAAAACTGCAACTTGCTACACTAGGAGCTCGCATAACAATGTTATATTTGAGCTTGAATTTGAACTTTTGTAAGAAATAAAACCCAATGTGTCATTATGTAATACGTTCCTTCACGTCAAGTGTATAAATAAAAAATAATAAAGGGTAATTACTAAGGCTTTCCGGTCAAGAACATCATCCCAGTAACAGTTCATATTTATTGATGGATGCAGGTCAAAACCTTAAAATTTAATCACAATTTCTTTTAGCACTAGTATTTTCCACCATTTATTTTATATGATTTTATTAGTACTACGGGAATTACCGCGATTAATATCATTTTTAACCAGATATTTCGACGACCCTTCTGTCGTCATGGTCGCTGGCAGACTGAGGAACTGCGATCGATGGTCGGCTGTCAAGGGTAACCATATCGGTCTCCTATCGGTAATTTACCGTTTATTTTACCTAAATTCAGAAGGCTATAATTAGTATCTATAATACTCTTCATAAACAGAAAATAAAACTTATTTTTACGCCAGTTGAAACAGAGTATATGTTTTAGCGCCTTAAAGGGATAGTGATTAAACAATTCGGTACCGGATCGACATAATGAATTTCCTGCCGGCGGCGACTGGCTATTGACTGGCCGCTGTCAAATTGTCCGTGTGCCCGACGACGGCACGCGATCCCTGGGGAGTGATCACACACAGCTGATTTAAGGACTAAGGAAATTCAGAGATGTTTTTATCAGAAACTAATTAATTGATTTATCCGATATTAATTAAATCCAGTTTGAAACGCGTTGCTAATTCTTGGGTCTAATTAGCACTAAGAAGAGACAGGAAGGGATTGACTGACAGGTACTTGCGGAGCTAATTAAGGTGTTTGAAATTAAATTTTGTATGAAATGTAAGATGAAGTATGAGAGTAACACCAGTTACAGAAACAAAAGAATGAATAGGTACTCTGATATGAGCTTTATTCTGAGGAGGTAGGTATTTAATATTTATAATGAAAGGGTTTTGAGTACACAATTTGGCAGATGTCAAAATAACGAAAAATAAAACAAAGAAACAGTGAAGAGAATGTGAAAAGAAGTGAATATGTTCGTTTAACGAAGGTCTCAGTTAACGATAAAAAGCAACGGACGGTCTTGCTATGCCTGTCTCCCAAAAAGTAAAATACGATATCATTGAGCAAACAAAAAATTGAATAGATGGGAATATACATAGGCAGAGACAAAGGCCAAGTACATAACATGATCTTGATACCAAAGTACAGTTCTTATCGACGACACTTTATTGAATTCCCCCATTTTACGGCCCACTTAGTTACTTATTCTGTCAAGTAAAATGAAATAAAGTGGGTAATTCATTCGCCAGACATTTTAGTTGGCTTTATAAATTACTACTTGGGAGCGTTGGTCCAACCGACGAAGACATTTTGTGTTAGCTGGCCAGTCCGGCAAAATCCTGCAGTAAAAACAAACTGGGTTATTTTAACAAGCTGGAGTGGAGCACATAATAGCTAAGCGTTCAGATTGCAACGAGCTAACATTTTCCTAGACAGCTATTTGTTGGCGAGATGTATACAAATGTTGAGAAAACTTTGTATTTAAGGCGAAAAGTTCGTTCAGTGGCGTCATTTGAAATAATCTTTTCAAATATTGTAAACAAGATGTTACTAAAAACTCTAGTAACGTTGTGACATTATCGTAAACAGCTGTTCGCTAGGTTATAGCCATCGATAAAGCTCTCTTTGGTACCCTTAGATTCTGCAGGAAAGCCGACGAGGCTGAGGCAATAGAATTCTAGTAGCGTTGCGAGGCATTTTCCAAGGGACCACTTTATAGACTAAAAATGCGAATGTAGCGCAGCGAACGTTAATTACAGCACATAATTCCCGATGTATTTGTCTTTAACATCCATAATTGAAACTGAAGGAAACCGAAACGATGCGAAGCCGAAGCTATGGTATTCTAGTTACGTTACGAGACATCCGTGAGAGAGGGCACAATGGCATATTTGCTGACGACGTGGCCATACTATTTCATCTCGTGACTTTGCTGAATCAACTCTCGGGCGAATGTCCTAAGATCTAGCGTCTGACCCCAATTAACTTGTGAATATACTAAGTTTTCTGCTATATTTATACTTACTCAATTTTATTATTATCTCCCAACTTTTCGAACTCATACCCAATACCAATGAACTTTGCTGGCACACTTCTTAAATTTTTATTGCGTACAACTGAAAACAGTAATATTTAGGTAGCATGGAATACTGCCAACCCTAATAGCGGAAACAATTTTACGATTCCTAGCTCTGAGCGTAATTCTGGATATTAGTGACCCATACTTGAACGTATGGTGAATTGCCACAAGTAGAAAGTTGTCAGTTTCTTTGGATAGTAGTAGCTTTTGTTAAAAAAGATATACATAAACAGTAAATAGATATGTAAAAAAATCATAGCACTAAAAGAAATAGATATAATTTTTGCTACAGCTTTTATTGAAAAAGTAATTTTATTGAGAATTTCTGCATATCTAACTCCATGTTAATTTGTAAAAATGGGGCCTAAAAACATCTAGTAGGTATGCGTACCTTTCACTGGACCGTGACGTGTTCAATTGTACACGTGTTTTCAGAATGTTTGGCAGGATGTTTTGGAATTCCGATTGGTCTGGCTGCAAACAAAAAGTACTGAAATAATTGCCAGAGTAATGTAGATTTATGTTATAAAAATCAGCCCTGATATTTAAAGAGAAGTGAGTTTGAGCCCCGTACCAGTAAATTGGCCCTGTTTTCAAACAAGCGAGTATGTGTAAACTGAAAGTACCACACAAATGATTAGTGATAAAATAAGGAAACTGTGGCACTTCTGCGGCTCTTGGTCTACTATATCCACTTTCACCTGGTTTTAATAAAGATTTGGCTCATATCCAATATGTCGTCGTTATCGCTACAGTACCAATTAATTACTTTATATTTTTTCCTTTTTTGCCAACTGTCTAATCTTTGCTGGACAAAGCCTCTAATTTATTTTCACGAGGAAAAATAAAAAAGAGACTTTGAAAAGGACTAGAAAGAAATATCAGAATAGAATACGTAAATATACAAAAATGTGAGAAACTTTACCAACAAACTAACTTTAAGTTGTCTTATCTTCATCCCGATGGAATATGGAACTTAACCTGCGAAATAATTAATTTAGAATGATTGGTCCTTACAATAGGTACTCGTAGTAACGCCAAAGGCGGCCTGAAACCAACTCCACCACGAGGCAGAATTTAGGCTTTCTCGATTCTGTGTGTGTATTTATCTCATTTTGTTTGACTTTAGAACTAGTTTGGCATTTATTTGAATAAAATTTCAAGTTGTCCACATTAAAATTACCAAAAGTTACAATTTTTTCAAAATAATGAATAAAATTTTACATTTGGCAGACATTATTCGGCACTTGAGTTGAAAGAATTGTGCCAAAATCACCAGAATCTTTAGAATATTTGAAATATCCTTAAGGTAAGTATTAAGTTTTCTTGAGTTGTTTCCTCATCAAACGGGCATTCTTCAGTGTAACTTTCTGTCCGTGCTCACAATTCTCGGGAACTCGCCCCAAGAGGCCTTTTCCGGAAAGGCCGACGTTAATCGATCCCTACCTCGAACGAAAAGGTCTACCGTTTCCGTAATTTTGACTTGTTAATACAAGCCAAAATTACGGAAAAGTTATACTTAGCTAACTCAGCATTTATATACCACTTTAACTTTTTTGAATAGGATAGCCTGATAAGATAAGACGGCTTTTCCACAAATTATGATAATCATTATGAACATTGTATTGATTTTCCGATGGACATGAAATAATTGAATCGCAAATTATTTCTGTGTCTATGTAATTAATTTGGGCAAATATAATTTTTTAACAAATTTTAATTTAACGCCCTATAAATTTTGCCATATATTGTATATCTAGTATTAAATTATTATTTCAATGGTGAACGAATATTGTAATTAAGATTCCTGCAGTGGTTGATTAAAAGTAGGTCCAATTAAAAAAAAAAAGGATTTTGAACTAACATCTTTTTTTAATTGTTACTGGTAAGGCCATTACCATAATCTTTCTTTATAAGCTTTTACATAACTCTTTAGATTCTGATAACTTTTTGAGTAATATAGGTTTGAGATGCCATCTTCCACACTCTAGGAATAAGAGATTGTTTTTTGAACAAATTACACAAAAAATACATTCATAAATCGTGCTTGACATAATTATAATTCACTGTTCAATTACCTTGATATATTTATGTTATGTATTGGTTTATATAAAAAGGAAACTATGTAGCTGAGTGCTGACATTTCAAATATAGTTAAACCAATATGTAATTTTCGGTAAAAATTTAGTTAAGACTAGTCACTTATAAATATATAAATATATAGGGACAAATCACTCTGATTGAGCTAGCCCCAAAGTAAGTCCGAAACTTGTGTTATGAGATACTAACTCAACGATACTATATTTTATAACAAATACATATATAGATAAACACCCAAGACCCAGGACAATTTGAAAAAGACCATTTTCCAACTTGCCCTGACCGGGAATCGAACCCGGGACCTCTGGGTGACGGACTAGCATGGTGACCACTACGCCACGGAGGTCGTCATTCTATTCGTTTATCTACTTATATTCGTTATACGTTCGGTATTTCTGTATGTAAGTTATCTGAGGAAACATTGATTGGTTTTTGAATTACTTAAGTTTGTTGCTATTGATAATTTATGTAACTCTTTGTTTTCCAAATGAAATATTTTTTTTTAATTTACCGCGTACCTATGTAGTAAGTTTACAGCTGACAATACGTTTGGTGTGTACAGTCACTTAGATAAGCCTGTGAAAATTGTCGCTTATGATCCACACAAGGGTAGAGATGACCACCTCGCTGTGCGCGCGCCGACGCCACTCGGATATTATTCCGGGCCGAGCAGGCCAATGCATATTCATGTGACCGATCCAGAGGCGCGTATTAATTTGCATCCCGATCCGACACGGGACCGGCTACGTTGTCCATTTTCGTTTCTTTACCTTAATAAAACATCTACTCACAGAGTGTGTGTGAACGTTTCAATGTAACGAGATATAACTCGGCCACGTACTCGTTAAGCCCAAGTGATTTATAAAACTTCCCAATTTTTTGTAAGACGATTTGTCATCTAGCTAAAAATAATAAAAATTTTGAGGTTGTCAACTACGTCATTCTTGTTTGTTTACAGAAAGGAACGTTGGAAGTTTTTGATCCATCGACACTTTATCTCCAAATAGACGAAACTTTAACCGTTAATCCAAGAGGTGTATAAATTTAGTATTTACCCGAGCTATAAATCATGTGAATAGTTCGTTGAAATCGTTTTAAAATAGTTAACCACCTACAGGGGACATGGGTCTAAGTGCGATATAAATCAGCGGATGTACCGCTTATGTGAAGTTAGTGGTGCCTGCACTCCGAACTCGCCAAATAACACCGAAAACAATTTTACATTCGGCGCTACGCTGAAACAAAATAAATCACACAAACTAGTCAAACTTTTACTTAATTGACTTTGGAGTTTATTAGACTGACATGCTTTAAACCGCATTTGCAAAGTACAAAACGTATGATAAACAAACGTGTAATATTATGAAAATTAATTAAGTATTTAGTTTGGAATCGGGATGTACGCAGAGACTAAAGCATTTTCCTTTATATTCTATGACAATACTCTGAATTTAGTGATAAGTTAGTAGCAACTTACTATCGGACGTTTTTTAGCTTCTGCTAAACGTGGCCCTTGACTTGATTTGTCTCAAATCTGTTCATCCCATAAGGCGGCCCTTCCCGGCCGCTCTGTTTTCAACGCGAGCATAGTTTGAAAAACTTGGTGTTTCATCCAGGCCAATGCTAGAAAAAGAGGCAAACCAAAAAGAGAGAGATAGCCTCTAAGGGCATAGTTTGCAGTATATTAAATGAAATTAGTATTATTATTAACTATCCATTGAATGAATATTAACTATTCATAGGGTGCGGAACTTTCATATAACTTGTTCCAGGTCATACGTGTTTATCCGTAAGCCTTACAAGTATGTGAAATAAATGTTTTGTATTCAAAATTATCATTACATTTGCGAGGTTTGTATCAAAAAATTTCCTTACTTTTACAATTTATGAGTACTTTTTGAACGGTCGAAGTTTGGCTAAAATTTGTGCAAAAAAGCAGATTTTTGGAGGCTTATACTGACTTTGTTTTTCTAAATTTCAATTTTTTTTTCGATAGAAACCTAGAAATAGCGCCCAAGATACCTGTGAGTTCAAAGTTTTCAAGAAATATCAGATACGACACCATAATCACGTACGAGCGTTTGTATGAAAAGTAAGTCGGGAAGGCCGCTCTTAAGATAAAAAAAGGCTAGAATGCTAGTAGGTGTCTGTGAATATTTTGTGTGACTATTATGTACATGTACCTTAGAGAAGTTTTTAAGCCTATTTTAAGCGAAATATATTTTTTATACAGTGATGGTTCCTACGCCAACAGTATTGATTGATGAATGTTTTTTTGTCACTCGTTGACCTAAACAACTATTTGTCATCCCGAAGGGTGGTAAAAAGATTAGACGTTCTCTGCGAGGTTTCTTGAGAAATTAATAATTTTAAAAGTCGTTATGACTGGAAAAATAACAATGTCTGCAGTTTTGTTTGCTTCTGTTACGAGTGGGTGTGTTTTGTATTTACACTGTCTGAAACCCACGAAACTAATACTTGTAACACATCTTCTTATATTATCTTATCTTTCTTTGGGGTCCATATTTGGAAGCACCTCGAACCTTGGGATTATATTGTACTTACCCCCTTGCCTTACTCACCTGCATCGGGATTTCTAAAGAAGGACTGCATAAGCTTCAGAATATCACCTGGTGCGTAGTGTCTGTAGTCCTTTAACTTAGGATATGCCGATGCAAAGAGGTCCATATGCTTTTCAGCCATTGAGTTGCAGTTTCACAAGATGTGTCTCCTCTAGTTCCTCACATACCCTACACTTAGGGCTCTCAACAAGTCTTATTTTGAAAAGATGTAGAGAGAGATGAGAATACCACATCATTACGAGGTAAATAAGAGTCCTTAAAGCACCAAAAGTGACTTCGTAACATGGGCGTGGGGTTTAACGTGGTAGTTTGGATGAGAGATATATCATGTCCTATCGCTTATTTACAAAAAATATGTTGATGTTTTTATAAATTAGCTGATAATCAACTTTCATGCTCTGCACAGGAGATAAGGCAGCCTTTAAAATAAGACTAGCATGACGAAACATTTAATTTATGTTAACAAATGACCTGATTTTTGCAGTTCAGTAAATCAAATTCCGTTTTGGCTCCTCATATAACAGTTTATATTAATTTTTGTTTAAAAATAACGTGAGACCGTCGTGTTTCGACCTTATCCGGAGATCTTTATCAGACGTGCACGTCCACTAGTCACATTCTGCCTGATGATCTCCGGGTGAGGTCGAAATATGCCGTCTAGTAGCTAATTGTCTACGTGAGTAACCCGATTACTTCATATTAATAAAGTTAATATTATTATTATTATTCATATAATTTTGTTTGTTGACTATACAGTCCATAAATTCCATTTTTCGCCTTCACGCCTACATGTCATATCGTAAACGATTTTCGGCTTGACGTAGCAATAACTATTTTCCAGACTTCAGCCTCGCTTGCCCTGAAACTTATCGCCTGATTACTCCAAACTAATGTCAATCCACATTGCTGTCGACATTCCTTTAAATCAATTTTGATTGAACAAACATATTGCCGAATTACGTGGTTCAGCGAGCTAATTCGGGTGTATAATGCTGTGGTCGAATGTTGCGAATCATCTGATAGGAATTCACTATTTGTTGTTTAAAATGCCTTTATTGATATTCTATGAAATATTATACGCAAGAGTAAGAGTACCTACTTAGAAATTTGATGAAAGCACGACGTATTTATTTACGTACTAATCCGAAGGAACCTTAACAGACCCCCCAAAGACAATACAATACAAATTAATTTTGTTGCACAATAATAGACACACAAAATTTTCAAAACAACAATTAACAATACGGAAACAAAGAATTTATCGCTATAAATGCAATCACTTGGAACTAAATCCCAGATTTTTTGCCACTTCTTTCTTCAATGATCCATTTGTATTTAATCCAGGAAACAGCTGCTTTGGAGCAATTTTTATTAACACTATAATTTACTGACTTTGTTGGTACAGCAGACTTTGTATGAATCATGATATGAAAAAAATCTTACTTCAGATTAGTAGCATTGTTTTTAAGTACCTAGGTATAGATAATAAGTCACAATGCATTCTCTATTCGTTTGAAACGATATCAAGTATTACATCTACTCATCCCGTATAGGAACCATTTAGTAATACTACCCATAGTAATTTACTCTCGACTCGAGACATATAAGACGACTATTGAACAAGGATTCAATCAAGTCGAGAACCACAGAATAATCGGGATCAGAGTTGGGTTTACAAAATGACGTTTGGTTTATACGACATAAATATAGTCGTAGTAATATTGTACGAGTAAATTAACACTTCCCACAGACTCAATTACATTGAAGGTTTATTTACTTGGAAGAAATGGTCCCAAAAGTCGATTAAACATTCGTCTTGTTCCTACTAACAGAGAGTTACCCCCGAAACTACATTTTTGTATGGATTACACATTAATTTCTTTTCTTTATAATTAATTCCATGCTAGTCAGGGAGAAAATAAAAAAGCTTTGAAGGTGCTGCTACTCTTCCCGCGCACATTTTAAAATCCGATCGATGGAATGGGCGAGAATCTGAATCTTGTTAATAGGCGATGCGGCCAGCGACCCAACACTATTTTGATACCCTTTTTCCATCTAAACTCTTTTGAATAAAGAATACTCCAAGTTAAACATAAAAGGTAAATGGTCACGAGAACATTTTAAATGAGTTATTACTGCAAAGTGTGCCATTTTTTTTTTCAATCTATTTAGTTGGAAAGTCCGATAGGCGGTCTGGGCGGCGCTCGATAATTTCTTTGAGAGATGCTGCGCTCGCATCGAGCAGCCTTCGACAGAAACTAATTAAAAGAGAACATCGTTCAATCGGGTGAGCGGGGTTAGGCTAGAACCTACGCGGTGGCGATAATACTTCTACGTAAACATTCAGCTTACAAATATTATTTTTCGGTCGTATTTTAGACATATAAACAAAGATTAAGGTGTACTAAATATTATAAAACTGTGGGTGACATATATGTTTACACATAAGCGATATTTTTACGACAATAAGGTTCAGATGCGCTGAAACTAGTCAAAAATAGTTGAGTAAACTCAGAAAATAATCACTTCTTTTTAACGACGGGTAATGGCACAAGTTCCACTTTTTCATTGAGGTGAGCAGAGTAATACTACCTACCCATAATAAAGTTTTTCTTATTTTATACACATACAGTGTGTACCCGGTTGCAGCTATACAAAACATGCATTAGTAACCAAGAAACAAAAACGAAATCGTGAGCATTTTTGATTTATATATTTTGAAATACTGTTTTATTTAAATACTATCGTGTGGCGATTCAATGCTCAATTGTAATAATTTTGACTTGCACTTCTGAGTTTATACTAATACTAGCTTTTCGGGCGTTGTGCGGGCTGCAAGCAGCCCGCGGTTTTTCGTGCAGCTGTTGAGGTAAGCTAAATCACATGTCCAGTTCAGAAAATGGATAAACATTGCAGTCTGTTGAGGAAACATGAAAAAATGTGTGGGCGGCCATCTTGGATCCAAAATCTGATTGCAGTTTCGAGTTTCGCGGGGTGCTTTACCCTAGGATACAAAATTTGGATTTCCAAAATTAAAAAAAAAACAACGCAGCGCTTGGTGGGAGTGGCCTGCGGCCTGCGGCCTCGCGGAGGCCTGTACCTTCGGAAATAGGCCTCTGGCTGCGCCTAGATACTTAGGGGGACTTTTGTATGAAATTTGTATAGAGGGGAATTGTCCATGTATGGCGGCCATCTTGGATTTTGAAAAAAATCAAAAAACAAATGACAGTCGTCAAATTGCTCACAACCCCCTACGTTTTGGAAAAAAATCACGCCCCTTACCCCAACCGTTTTTGCAGGCCGTACACCTTCCACATGAGGTTTCCGCAGATCTTGAAATATCAGATTTTTCTGGTACTCACTGGAGCACCCTCTATACGATGGCACATCGTTTATGACACCTGTCATCCGGGAACAAACCAAACAACTTTGTCAATCAGTGAGTGAGTCAGTGGTATTGGTTTATATAATATAATAACTAGCTTTTCGGGCATTGCACGGGCTGCAAGCAGCCCGCGGTTTTTCGTGCAGCTGTTGAGGTAGGCTAAATATGTTTCCAGTTCAGAAAAAGGTTAAACATTGCAGTCTGTTGAGGAAACATGAAAAAATGTGTGAGCGGCCATCTTGGATCCAAAATCTGATTGCAGTTTCGAGTTTCTCGGGGTGCTTTACCCTAGGATACAAAATTTCAGACCCCTACGACGATTTAATTTTTTTTAATGAAGACGCCATCTTGGATTCCAAAAAATGTCAAATTTGGATTTTTCGGCTCAAAATACATATATATATCGATTTTCAGCCAAATCGGAAGCAGTTGACTCACGGCGGCCATCTTGGATTTCCAAAATTAAAAAAAAAAAGACGCAATGCTTGGTGGGAGTGGCTCGGCCTACGGCCTCGCCACGCAGCTCGCCCTTCGGGCTCCCAACGCTCGGCCTGCGGCCTCGCGAAACTTACTTGGGGGGATGAAGGGGTAAGGGGGGAAGGGGGGGAGGGGCTCGGCCTTCGGCCTCGCGGTGGGCTGCGCTTTCGGCCTTCGGCCTCAGGCTGCGCCTAGTTACTTAGAGGGCACTTTTGTATGAAATTAGTATGGAGGAAAATTGTCCATGTATGGCGGCCAACTTGGATTTTGAAAAAAATCAAAAAACAAATGACAGTCGTCAAATTGCTCACAACCCCCTACATTTTGAAAAAAATCACGCCCCTAACCCCAACCGTTTTTGCAGGCCGTACACCTTCCACATGAGGTTTCCGCAGATCTTGAAATGTCAGATTTTTTTGGTACTCACTGGAGCACCCTCTATACGATGGCACATCGTTTATGACACCTGTCACCCGGGAACAAACCAAACAACTATGTCAATCAGTGAGTGAGTCAGTGGTATTGTAGGTTTAATAATAACTAGCTTTTCGGGCGTTGCACGGGCTGCAAGCAGCCCGCGGTTTTTCGTGCAGCTGTTGAGGTAGGCTATATATGTTTCCAGTTCAGAAAAAGGTTAAACATTGCAGTCTGTTGAGGAAACATGAAAAAATATGTGGGTGGCCATCTTGGATCCAAAATCTGATTGCAGTTTCGAGTTCCGCGGGGTGCTTTACCCCAGCACACAAAATTTCAAACACCTACGAAGAAATATAGGTTAAAATTCTAAAATCCAGACGCCATCTTGGATTCCAAAAAAAAATATAAAATTTGGATTTTTGGCTCAAAATACATATAGATATCGATTTTCAGCCAAATCGGATATGACTTTCGGCGGCCATCTTGGATTTCCAAAAATTAAAAAAAAAAACCACGCAGCGCTTGGTCGGAGTGGCTCGGCCTAAGGCCTCGCCACGCAGTTCGCCCTGCGGGCTCGCATCACTCGGCCTGCGGCCTTGTGTAAATTACTTAGGGGAGTGGGGTGAGTAGGGGAAGGGGGGGCTCGGACTTCGGCCTCGCCACGCAGCTCGTACTTCGGCCTCGCCACGCAGCTCGGCCTGCGGCCTCGCAGAGGCCTGCGCCTTCGGAAATAGGCCTCTGGCTGCGCCTAGATACTTAGGGGGGACTTTTGTATGAAATTTGTATGGAGGGGAATTGTCCATGTATGGCGGCCATCTTGGATTTTGAAAAAAATCAAAAAACAAATGACAGTCGTCAAATTGCTCACAACCCCCTACGTTTTGGAAAAAAAATCACACCCCTAACCCCAACCGTTTTTGCAGGCCGTACACCTTCCACATGAGGTTTCCGCAGATCTTGAAATGTCAGATTTTTCTGGTACTCACTCGAGCATCCGCTATACGATGGTACACCATTTATGACCCCTATCACCCGGGAACAAACCAAACAACTATGTCAATCAGTGAGTCAGTCAGTGGTAATGTAGGTTTATATAATATAATAACTAGCTTTTCGGGCGTTGCGCGGGCTGCAAGCAGCCCGCGGTTTTTCGTGCAGCTGTTGAGGTAGGCTAAATAACATGTCCAGTTGAGAAAATGGGTAAAAACTGCAGTCAGTAAGGGAAACATGAAAAACAAGATTAGATTTGGATTCCGCGAGCCAAAAACCTCAAGAATATTGAATTACAGCTAAATAGCTTGCTGTTGAGAATTGGCGGCCATCTTGGAATAATAAAGATAGATAGATAGATAGATAAAAACTTTAATAAACAAAGTAAAAAATTCCGTTCAGCGCTTGGTGGGAGTGGTTAGGCCTACGGCCTCGCCACGCAGCTCGCATCACTCGGCCTGCGGCCTCGTGTAAATTACTTAGGGGAGGGCGTGAGTGGGGAAAGGGGGAGGGGGGAAGGGGGGAGGGGCTCGGCCTTCGGCCTCGCCACGCAGCTCGGCCTCTCGGAGGCCTGCGCCTTCGGAAATAGGCCTCTGGCTGCGCCTAGATACTTAGGGGGGACTTTTGTACGAAATTTGTATGGAGGGCAATTGTCCATGTATGGCTGCCATCTTGGATTTTGAAAAAAATCAAAAAACAAATGACAGTCGTCAAATTGCTCACAACCCCCTACATTTTGAAAAAAAAATCACGCCCCTACCCCCAACCGTTTTTGCAGGCCGGACACCTTCCACATGAGGTTTCCGCAGATCTTGGAATGTCAGATTTTTCTGGTACTCACTAGAGCACTCTCTATACGATGGTATATCGTTTATGACACCTGTCACCCGGGAACAAACCAAACAACTATGTCAATCAGTCAGTGAGTCAGTGAGTGGTATTGTAGGTTTATAGTATAATAATAATAATACGCACGGTCATCTTCAACCACTTCCTGAAAACATCGTGAGAAAACTTGCATAAAATTAATATAATTATTACACTTATATTAATTCTGTAACATTAATTCACTGCTAGGTCTACTAGTGTGTACAATACCTGGCACGTAAGTTAAACAAAAATGGCACTCGTTGTTGTACGTTGTTTGTCCGTTTAGAATCACATTTCTATCCGAACTTCTGATAAAAATGATTTTGCTTTGAAGAAAGACCAAAAAAATCTCTTTTAAAACTTTTATCTCCAATGAAACAAGCGCCGACGGCTGCCATTTTTGTCCACCTTACGTGCCGGATATAATAATAATGACTGTTGTGACTAGATGACAGGCCTCAGCTCGAGAAGAGAACAATTTGTAAAGTAAGGCAAAAAAAAATTGTAAAAATTAAAACATTCGCCAACATTGGATCCTGGTTATGACTTCAAAATTAAAAAGGTGTCTATTTTGTCATGTGAAGTAGCCATTGCTTTTGATGGACCATAAAGGGGGAAAAGAACAACAACTGTTAAATAATTTTGATGTATCATAAAAACGCAATAATCCCAGCACTATACGCGGACTTCCGGCCTCAAAAAATTAAATTCGCTGCGAGCAAACACGGCGGACATGTTGTTTGTACGCGCCGTGCTAGCACATAGCCGATTGAGCCAGAGCATTTTGCACACGTTTCGCCTGCTTTTATCATTTTAATTTTTATCTCTCTGATTGTTTTGACGACCTCTGTGGCCTAATGGTAATCATGCCGTCTCATCAGAGATCCCGGGTTCGATCCCCGATCAGGTCAAGATGGAAAATAATATTTTTAGAATGAACTGGGTCTTGGATGTTTATCTATACCTGTATCTATTATAAAATATAGTATCGTTGAGTTAGTATATATATATATATATATATATTATGTATCTATTATAAAATATAGTATCGTTGAGTTAGTATCCCATAACACAAGTTTAATCTTACTTTGGGGCTAGCTCAATCAGTGTGATTTGTCCGTATATATTTATTTATTTATAAAGTATTAACTTTGAAATGGATAGCAGTATCTGTTGACTATCTACATCATTTACTGTCAAACTATTGCAGCTAAAACTACATGTGCCACTGAGATTTACTTTGTATTAATATGTTGTTTATTTTCTTTGCTCACTGAATTACTGCAGCCCATTTGAATGAAATTGAGCTAGCCCCTAACTGTATGATTTGTCTGTATATGTTTATTTATTAATAGATGAACTCGGCCAGCCCTACGAGAGGTTTTGAAAAGGACGTGATGGTTTAAGCTTTTTCAACCCCGATGCAAAAAGAGGGGTTTTATGAGTTTGACGCCAATTTCTGTCTTTCTGTCTGTGTGTTTGTCTGTGGATGGACCAATTTAGATGCGTTTTTTATTGGTGAAA
Organism: Acrobasis suavella; assembly: GCA_943193695.1. NCBI lineage: Eukaryota > Metazoa > Arthropoda > Insecta > Lepidoptera > Pyralidae > Acrobasis > Acrobasis suavella. The sequence continues at coordinate 16,662,609 of OW971929.1, forward strand.
GCAAGTTTACCTTTGATGAAAATCGAATCAGCCATTTTTAAATCTTGCTAACGCTTGAAAGTCGGGGCTTTTATCAAGCCTGGCAAATAAACTTGTCTATTGTACATTTGAATTGACTCATTTTAGTCGGCTTTACCTCGTTCCATAAGTTACTCAAAGTTCACTTGTGCAAAATTTACTTTGAAGTACTTACTAAATTAAAATATTTTCAATAAAACTTCCAACCCACTCTACGTTTTCGTAGTTTAGAAATCTGCAGTGCGGCAAAGCAGCCTGGTTTTTATTATTTCAATTTGCGGCGATGGTCGTCTTTTAAAAACCGTGTGATAAAAAAAATTGCTGAAGTATAATAGCAGATCTAGACCTTAAAATGTTATAACTTATATATTATGGTCTTTCAAAAATATAAAATATTAACAAATAGGTTTCTATGTCGGTATATATAGTATCCCAACATAAAAACCTATTTGTAAGCAAATATAATATTTATTTGCAAACTGTATGAACATCTGTAAAACTTCTGCGACGAAAAGGTAAAAAGTCTTACCTCGATTAGCATGGGCTATACAGTTAACCTAATTTAATTTAGTTGTTTGTTCGTTACTTTGTATCCTTTTTATTATTTCTCTTTTGTTATCCTTAAATATGTCTATCATAAAAAAACTGAGTTTAAGGCTGGAAACATTTATATTTTAGTATGCTAAATTGAAGAGATATTTATTTTCTTTTATGTCCGTAACGTAAAATATCGCCAGTATTAAATAAATCGGTACGATTTGACCCAGAATATAAATATCAATTTATGAATTTACAACCGTCCCAAGTTTAATGTCAAAATTTTATTGGGATTTCAACTGGAATTCCTGGTTATCGCGAATTCACGACAGTAACAGCTTTCGTAAGCTTTCAGTACGTCCATCATGACGCAAGTGACGGGCAGAATATTTTATGAAACCGCAGGCTTCCTGGTAATAGTCTGGACATGACTTAACAACTCCTGGGTTAATAACTTGGACTTAGTTTCGGAGCCTAACTGACGTAATTAATTTGTAGTAGTTGTGTTACGCAAACACATGCCTCATGGTTGCAATGAATCTCTAAATTCGTAAGCGTAACCAAAGTTCTGTATACATAACAGACGTGCGACCTGTCGGCGACCGTCGCCTTGTTACGAACTGTCGCAGGGGTATTGTCGCTTGTCTATGAGATTTCTAAGAGCTCTTACAGACAATCGACAGTTTACCCGCGTCACCTATCAGCAACCGTCGACCGACCTGTGTCGACAGTCACCGATATTTGCTGATGGTCGCTTGTTTGTTTACCATGTCAGTAAGTGGCCAACACTGGTGTCAAGTTTTCCAAGCTGCCTAAAGGCATCTGACATAGCTTGACGACTGTCATATAATGATGACAGCTAGGACCAACGGCTTATACGTGCCTTCCAAAGCATGGAGGAGCTCAAGACCCATCCAAGCTGATGCAGGTTGGTCGCTGATAATCGGCGACGGTTGCCGATGGCCGCGTGGCAGGTTTTGACAATTTGTGACAGATTGACCTGTATCACGCGACTGTTTACAACAGTCGCGGATCGTTGGAGACAGGTATTGCGGGCATACTGCCGCTGGTCTGTAAGAGCGCGAAGTCGATTGATGCAAAGTAAGTACGTCTCTTCGGAATCAACTAAACGGTCTTCTCAATACTACAATGTTGATAATTTTCTAAGCTTTTTTCTATACTGCTAAGTTTGAACATGATCGTTTTGTCAACGCCATATCAATATTTTATACTACAAAAAAGTTATTTCATCTAGATTTCACGACTTAGGCAAGTAAAACATATATTCTATTCCTTTAACACGCATTAGGTCTTCTTGCGTCACCTAACACTACTACCCACTATACCAGGTAAGGTATCTGATGAAACCCATGTTACAATAAAGTTAGAAGCCATACGATATCGCATTTTAAAATAGCCATTGTATATATGTTTAATTTTTATCTTTAATCAATTATGCTTAAATACTACTACTAAACTAAACAATATAAAAATACTAAACGTGTTCGATATCATTCATAGTGATGATATGAATTTCCGGCTAAATGGATTGCTTGTTTATTTTCCCACAAGGGTAGTATAGGAATTGGCCGTTAATGGTCAAAACAGCCAGCTGGGTAGTATAGGTCTATATTGGACAAGCACTCTGTCTGTACGGCCAAACACCCACCGAGGCCGGTGGGGGCACTTAGCGAAGTGACCACAGGTAACGTTGAAGTTAATTCGCAAGGGGTAACTCTCGTTAAGCTAAAACTACCTGAACTTACGGCGGGCGGTGTTAAATTTTAGATATCTACGTCCAGTAAGATTTAATTACGTGTTTATAGAAACTTGTATCTTGAATAAATAAAATGGTACTTACAAAATAATAAAGTAGTTTTTTAACAGTCTTGTGATGCCACAAAAGGTAAAGACAGAATCATGAAATTCGTTTTGCGCATCAAATCCAGCGAAAAATCAAGCAGTCACTCCTGTGCCAAGAATACTCGTAAATTCAGTCGCATGCTTTTAACACCTAATGCTTTCCTGAATCAGCAGACTGGATGTGATACGTATTCAGTTTGATGGATGGAATCGGTTAGGAACGTGTTACTACGTGTGTGTGTGTGTGTGTGTGTGGTTGTGTGGGGTCCGAACTTGTGTGAAGTTTTTACTAAGTAGCTACTTGTTAATTTATATTCTTTAGCTAAAAAAAAAAACATAAAATGAAATAGATGACAAAGCAAAAAATAAACTTCAAAAACATCACATTGCCTCGTATTTGAACCTGTTTCAAAAAATAAACTGACTCTTTATTTCTTTGTTCATTTTCCTTGAAAATGTTTTGATTAAGATACGTTTTGATTAAGGGGCTACCTGAGTATTTCAGGGTCTAGTGCTGCCACCATTTGAAATAAATCATTTGAGAGGAAATCATTTTTCTAATGTGCGTAGAAAAGCTTCACGTTCTCACTTCAAACTGTAAGCAGTAATTCATAAAATAGTTTGAAGGGTTATCTAGGGCCTGATCAAGACAAAATTTTAAATGCTCTTTTAAATCTCCGTTTCCTTTCAAATGTATTTTTTTTTCAAATTGCGGCAGCACTGGGCCCCGAAAATTTCAGGTAGCCCCTTAACGTGATTGTTGCCTTCCCCGAATCGTAACATTTTAATTTATTTCTTTTTATGTACCTATATACCTTTTATATTACAAACTAACCCAGTTTTTATTTCATTATTTACATAAGTATATTTTTATAACGCATGCAATGTTGGATCCTTTTATTTATTCACTATTATCTCGGTACATACATAAAATGTTGAAACAAAATAGCTACAAAATCTGCAAAGTATATCCGTTCTGCATTTTTACAATAAAACTGGGTAACGTTTAATATGCCACGATTTCATAAAGTGTTTTTTTCCAAGTTTACAGTAAAATGTTGGAATAGATTTTCAAAACAATGTTTATTGAACGTTATATTGAGTCTTTGTCAAACTATCCAGCGTCTCTTGCAAACTTCGCCAGCTCCATCAAAAAATGTTACAATACCATTAAAATACTTTAGAATATATATATATATATATATATATATATATATATATATATATATATATATATATATAAAAAAATTGCATCAAAGAGTTATGGAGTGTATGTACACTCGAGGTAAATGGTTTCACAAGGCTCATTTTTTTATATATATAGTCTTCAAAATGAGCCTTGTGAAACCATTTACCTCGAGTGTACATACACTCCATAACTCCTTGATGCAATTTTTTTACAATGTGAAATTTAACAACGAGCAGATAAGAAAGTTGTTGTAGAATTTGTTACTGTGTAGTACAATCAGGGCTCTGCGAGAGGCTTGCTTAGCGAGTCACATTGTTTCTGAAGACGTTTGCCCTGGCCTCTTACAAATTCACCGCTGTTTTTATCGTTTTATTAGCTTTGTTTTGGAAGTTTCTCCACTCGTTTTCTCTTTTGTTTTTTTTTTTATCTTTGATGTTCGGTGCGCTGTGTCTTAATATTTCTTTGTTACAGTCGTAGCTGTAAACCTTGTTTGTTTCTCAACAGTCGGCTTATGCGAATAATGGGCGCGGTTGCAACAATGAGATTATTGAAAGAATTGAAATTGGATCTCAATATGTTTGAACATTACATTGGCTTCTATTGTTATTAGAAAATGAGTAACAATCACAAAGAAATCAAATTATTGCCTAGGATAGGTATTCGCTATAAGTATAGTTTCTGTATTATTAATTACTAGCTGATGCCCGCGACTTCGTTCGCGTGGACTTTATGACTCCGGCGTATTAATATAAATAAAAACTAATGAGAGAGAGAGAGAGAGAAAGAAAGAGAGAGATAAGAAAGTACTTGTTACAGTGTTAGGAGTTAAAAGTCAATATTATTTTAATTCTTTCCTTCGGGAGCCAATATGAAAAGAGCTGAAGTATTACTAACCCTGGAGAAAGCCACATTAAGTTGGCCATGCGAAAAACCAGTCCTTAGATCGACATCAGCAGCTTTAAGCCTCTAAAACTGTGACTTATTTTCATAGCAAAGCAAGTAAACACATGGAACTGTGTATTTTCAAAAGGAAAATTGTTAGGGATGAGTGGCATACGCGGAATAAATACAGTTTCACTGGCACCACTCACAGTAAACTTTAAGTGTCTCAGCAGACTATGCCGAAGTTTAGCGGCTAAAGTTCAGTGTTTAAAGTTCGGTGGGGATGACACACTAAATAAGCTGAAGTTCAGCCGTTGAAGTTCGGTGGAAACGCCGGACAGTAGTGATGTGCCGATATGAGAATTTAATCTTCCGTCTTTGGCGCGTCTGCGGCGAACGGAAACGGGAGCGGAAGAGGGAATGGAAGTGGAAGAGGGAACGGGAGCGAAAGCGGAAACGGGAGCGTAAGCGCGAGCGGGAGCGGAAGCGGCAGCGGGAGTGGCAGCGGTGACGGCGGCGGCGGCGGCGGCGGCGGCGGAGGCGTCGGCAGTGGCGGCGGCGACAAAGGCTTCGGCGGCGGTGGCAGCGGCGGCGGCGGCGGCGTCGGCGGAAGCGGCGGCGGCAGTGGCGGCAGGAGCGGGAGCGGGAGTGGGAGCAGGAGCGGGAGCGGCAGCGGCGGCGGCGGCGGAGGCGGAGGCGTCGGCGAAAGAGGCGGCGGCGGCGGAAGCGGCGGTGGCGGCGGCGGCGGGAGCGGTAGAGGGAGCGGGAGCGGGAGCGGAAGCGGAAGCGGGAGCGGAAGCGGCGACGGCGGCGGCGGCGGGTGAGGCGTCGGCGGGTACGGGTCCGATTCAGGCAAAAGCATCGGAATTTCGGCATTATGTGTTGCTAGTAATGCAAATAACATTGCAGGCATGCATTGGCTGAAATTCAGCCGCTGAACTTCGGCATACAGTGCTGAGACACTAAGTTGGGTTCCGTTACACAGTTTCGGCGGAGTCAAATTTCGCATCAGCATTATTGGCCCTTTGACATTAAGACTTATTTTGTGAGCCGAGAGTCCATTTGCTGCAAGTGAATTACGAAACTCAACTGGATAATTGGTGGCGTCGTCAACAAAACAATCCAAGAAATCAACAATAATTTGCGTCATAAGTTCTTTATTAATTGATTTTTAATTTTTTGTTGTCAATATGGCGCGTTCACGTAACCAAGAATTTTTCTGGTGTGTTTTGCTCTGAAGGTCCGCAAATACTGAACTTATAAGTTTTTCTTCGGACGAAACAACTTTTTTTTGGAAAAAATTTCAACGTACAGACACATTTTTTTTACTCTTTTATTATAGTATAGATAGATAGATTTAGTATGTTTTTGTTCAGCGGCAACAAAAAAACATCATCTATAAAAATTTCAACTATTGGTTCATGAGATACAGCCTGGTGACAAACAGACAGACAAACAGTCGGAAGGTCTAAGTAATAGGGTCCCGTTTCTACCCTACCCTATGGAACCCTAAAAATCGAATAAAATAAGTATTTATGGGGGGCTCCAATACTAAAAACGTGATTTTTCATAGATTATGGTACGGAACCCTTCGCGCGCGTCCGACTCGCGCTTGGCCAGTTGTATTATAACTCAACAAAAAGTTCTCATCAGACTTAACAACTTTTGCTAAGGCGGAATTTTAATATTTCTTATAGTTTAGCTGGACCATTATAGTTCTGCATCATGTGTTCCATTTTCCAAAATCAATTATAGCCTATATGTTGCCCAGGCTTCACAGCTATATAACAAAAAAAGTTTCATTCGAATCCATCCAGTATTTCCGGAGATTAGCGTGTACAAACAGACAAACAGACAGACATTTTTTTTTTTTTTTTCTTACTCTATTACTATATCTCCATAGCCCCAAATATTTTTTTTGAAAAATTTTCAATGTACAGACACATTTTTTTTACTCTTTTATTATAGTATAGATTTCTAAATTAAATAAGTTTTTTTATTTTTTTTACTGGATTACGACTTAACATTTTTTTTATTAATAAACATGATTATGATTAACCTTGACCATGGGACCTTGTTTACTCGAAACACTATCCCATTCCTTCACAACTGGCACACCCAGCCTATAGTTATGTCTAAAACAGCCACAGGAAGAGCAGGCCCATTTCAATCGCGAAAATACAGCGATAAAGAATTCGGCCATGTCAATTTGGACGACATTTCGACCATAATTTGATTCGCGATTTTACGGTGAACGACTTCGTTATGGTGAGGATATAATGCGGGATGAAACTGAACGATTGTTCCGAATGCAGATTCCGGCCGATAATCGGGAGCTCGACTATGTGCCGCCATCACGACTCGCCGCACGCTGCATTGTTTCATACAACAATTTAAAACCCGAATCTCTGGAATTTAAAGCAAGGCATTTGCAAGTTCAGTCTGTACAAATATAAATAAATAAATAAATAAATATATAAGGACAAATAACACTGATTGAGCTAGCCCCAAAGTAAGTTCGAGACCTGTGTTATGGGATACTAACTCAACGATACTATATTTTATAACATATACATATATAAATAAACATCCAAGACCCAAGACAATTTGAAAAAGACCATTTTCCAACTTGTCCTGACCGGGGATCGAACCCGGGACCTCTGGGTGGCGGACTAGCATGGTGACCACTACGCCACGGAGGTCGTCAAATATGAACCCGAGGGACTAATGTAAAGGAGTGACGGCTCTTCGGGGAAACATGTCGTCTTATTTTGACAATTGGATTATGCAAGGAGATTCGTGCATTCGTGGAAATATGTTTACCTCGTCTCTTTAATTCCTGAATTTGACGTAATATGTAGATACCTATAGAATTTTTGTAAGACCATATCCGAAATATAACAAAATTAAAATTTTAAATCAAAGCAATAAAAGATGTGAAAGTATTGTACAAAAAAAATATGTGTTTGAAGATCATTTGAGTACCTATATCAAAATGATTTTAATGAACTAAATAAAAACAACTAGCAAATAAGATACTTATCAAAAAAAATGTTTTGTGATTTATTTTCCCAAAAATGTGAATGTTAATTTCCGACCTTTTTAAAAACAAAAATATGCCGCCATTTTTGTTCTCAATAACAAAGCTTCCGGTCTGATTAATGTCTTCCATCTGTAAGTTAACGTAGGGATTTATACAGATTTGAGAATATTTCAAGAAAAAGAAACCACGGCAGTGTAATGTTAAAATGAAAATTGTGTTTCCAAAGTACAAAACTGGGAAAAAGAAAAAATATTTTGTTAAAACAATTTTCATCCGGTTGATAATAAGTGTTGTCGAAAACAGGCTTTCTTATCTTATTACATTATAAGCACTTATAAAGTAAATGCGCACTGTTTTCCACCATCGTGTCCTTTGTAATTCCGACGTATTACAGGTATTATAATCAAAAGAGTGCATATATAGTAAAACAGGCGTGTTTACCATCATTTGCAAGTGAATGGTTGTATTTGCGGAGATTGCTTGTGTGTGGGGCGGGTAATAATATAAATATTAAACGAATATTACGGTGTTTTCACACACACATTCACAGTTCTCCACTCGTGAATTATTCAGGGCCGTAGTGCCACTTGCGCCCTGCGCCCATCCCTGGAATTTATACTAAAACCAATTGTTTACCTCCACCTCGCCATAGAGATATACCATTCGTCGATTGAATGCCAAATTGTTTTACTGCGTAACAACCTTTCCAAGCTTTTCCTAAGTAAGTATATTGCTTTCGCTAGCATTCTTACGTAAATAATTGAATTTTGTCTCTCAATATACTTAATATTACGAATTCAGTTGGGATTGAGAATTTGATACTTATTTCTTTCTTGTGTTGTATTCATATCTCATATGATGTGGCGATATCCGTTGTTTTTCATTTGAATCAAGTGACATAAATAAATCAAATATATTTTATTGTCAAAAAAAATTAGAAGTTAATATTTTTTTTACTTTATGGCTTATTAAACTTAAAAATAGTCAGTCGTATACTTTTTCACGCTCTAAACACAGCTTGTATCTTGCGCAGTTATCCCATTTTATATATTTTAAAATAACTGGTGCATATATTAAAGTATTGAAATATACTGATTGTATGAGAAATTATGATTCTATTTTTAAGCCTGACCGTACAATTTATATACATATCCTCATCTAGCCAATAAGACTTTCTGAGGATAAAATAATGATTCATCTCGAATTCGTACAAATAACCTAATAATATCGTTATTCGTAGAGATTTTTCATAGCAGTTGGACAATATATATATATATCAACATACGTAATAAATACCTTAAATAAATGTATTCAAATGAGCTCCAAGATGAAATCTATTTCTTCTCGTAAACGTACTCTAAAACTATGGATAACTCCCGGACTGTTAAGGTGCACGCGAAATAGGGACAATATGCGTAAACGCCTAAAATCAAACCCTGACAATGAAATACTCAACAAAACTTATACGCGTTACAAAAATTATTTGTGTCACCTAATTAAAAAACTAAAGCGACTGTATGACAAAGAGGAACTGAAAAAGGCTGGTCTAAACTCAAAGAATGTATGGGAGGCGATACGAAAGGTAACAGATATGAACAAGCAACGAAACAAGTCTGATTCTCTTCTTTCTATTAAAGCAACGCCATTAGAATCTGTAAATTGCGTTAATGATTATTTTTCCAACATAGGTAAAACACTAGCCGACCAAATTAAACAGAATACAACAATTTCTGCACCTTCACAGTCTAATATTTCGTCCAAACTAGATTCCTTTGTTTTAAATACCACTGATGAGCAAGAAATCTGTTTCATTATTGACTCTCTAAAGGCTGATGCTGCTCCAGGGTGGGATAATATATCTGCAAGGATTCTAAAAATTCATAAAAAGTTTTTATCCCCTGCTATCACCCATATCTGTAATCTATGCCTGTCCAAAGGTATCTTTCCGAGCGTATTTAAAATTGCTGTAGTGCATCCAATACATAAAGCTGGCGACAGCGATCAAGTTGACAATTACCGCCCAATATCCATACTACCAGCGTTATCCAAAATTCTTGAACTTATTATTGCCAAAAGCTTTATCAAATACCTTGAAAATAATTCCCTGCTTTCTGAAAATCAATTTGGTTTCCGTTCAGGTAGATCAACTTCGCAAGCTGTAAATGCGCTTGTTGAAAAAACGGTTACAGCTCTTGACTCCAACACCAAGTGTCTAGTGATATATCTTGACCTCAGTAAAGCCTTTGACACAGTGTCAATTTCCCTGCTGGTCTCAAAATTAGAAAAAGTTGGTATAAGAGGGATACAGCTAAAATTATTTTCTGATTATCTCACAAATCGTAAACAACGTGTGAAGATTGGTTCTTATGTAAGTACAGACCATAATGTCGAATTTGGAGTACCCCAAGGAAGTATTTTGGGACCAAATCTGTTCCTGGTCTATGTTAACGATTTATGTAACCTGGTCCTTAAAAATTGTAAAAGTGTCCTTCACAGATGATACTGCATTAATATTTACAGGAAACAACTGGACGGAAACCTATAAGTCGGCCCAATTAGGTTTTGACAGGGTGAAAGGATGGTTAAATGAAAACTTCTTGACACTAAATGTTAACAAGACCAAATACATGGCTTTCAGTATCCGTAATGTCAATCGCCCTGACCCCGATCACTTCAAACTGTATGCGCATACCTACTCTTCACGAAATTGCTCTGAAGGATTTTGTGACTGTATTTCATTAGAGATGACGAATATTAATAGATATCTAGGAGTAATAATAGACTCGAATCTTACCTTTGTAGCACATATCAAGCAACTCTCTGGCCGAGTAAGAAAACTGCTTTACATTTTCAAAAAGCTACGCTACATAGCTGATACTTCTATCCTACACATGACTTACATAGCCCTATGCCAATCTATCATTGTATATTGCATCACGGCTTGGGTTGGCGCTTCTAAATCTCATCTTATTGTCCTAGAAAGGGCTCAAAGAGCTATTTTAAAGGTATGTACCTTTAAGCCGTACAGGTATCCTACAACAGATCTATACAAACATTGCCAAGTGCTAACGGTTCGACAGCTTTTCATACTCACAACTATGATGCAGCAGCATGCTCAACTTTCTTTCCGTCCTCAACTCCTAAGTAGAAATAATAGACTTAACTTTTCTTTACCCCCATTTAACTCCGAATTTATAAAGAGATTTTTCTATTTTCTTGGTCCTTACCTTTATAAGGAAATCAATCATAATTTTTTTGTTTATCCATTAAATAAATATAAGTGCAAAAAATCGATCACTGAGTGGTTGCAAAAGCTAACGTATAACGAGACCGAAAACTTATTAAAAATCGTAGATTAACTTAAAGCTATGGTCAAACTAAAAAAAAATTATTTAATTAATTAAGTAAGTCATGTATACACATATATTATAAGATATACATATATAGATTGTAATTTTTTCATGTATATTAATGTTTTTAATTTAAAATATGTAGGTCTTATATTTTAAACATAAGATCGCTATAAATAATTTGTCATTGTTATATGAATCATATATACCTAAATTATGTATAAGCCTTAACTATATTTATTAGTGACGAGTCCTGGTGACCTGTAATACAGGTTCTTCGGAAACCTAGCACGGGCACCAGCTCTCCACTTTTAACACATTTCTTTACCTTTTAATGTATGACTTTTTTACCTATTTATGCTTGTATTAGTTTTATACTCAGTTTTAAGATAAATTGTGGAGGAAATAAAATAAACATTTTATTTATTTATTTTATTTATTTATATTTATGTATTATATACCTACCAATGTTATGTTTCGTACTTCATGTAGGTATGTACATACATATATACTCAAAAACGTACCCTAAATCGCAAATTCATTCCTAACAAACAACTCGTTGGAGTTGTCGTTTCAAAAGTGAAATCGGGTCAGGTTTGGAGGGTTTGGACAGCGCGGCATTAGGCCGTAGATACGCCGTACATCAGGGAATCACGGCCGGCAGACGCTGCCCCGCTCATATTTAAACTTTTACAATGGCACGCCCCCGACGCTTACATAAATCACCCGAGCCTTCCTTCACACATCTCGCCTGAATTTAAATAGGCCCCTATGCACGATCTCGCATGATTTAGTATCTACTTACTGTGGCACCAGTGGTTTTTACATTTTGTATTTGATTTATATCTAGTGCTCTTTTTACTATCACGTATATCATGCTAAATATTATTACGACTACAAATGTTTGCAAGTACAGCCACAGCCATACTCCATATGTGCCGATTTAATATCCAAGGAAATTAATGAGGCGGTTAGGCGACGCGTGTGGTAATGAATCGAGTTTAGAAGATCCACGTGATAGAATTATACTAATTGATTGTGTTTAATTAATGAGCATTACTCTGTTGTTTGTTAATGCAGCCATTTGCGTGACGAAATTTTTCAAAATTACAAACTTAATGTTACAAACAGTCATTAATCATCTTTTTTTTTTGAGTATTACGACAAAATACGTAAGAATAAGTATCTGAAGTAATAAAATTCTTAAACTTTATGTTTTCAATGTTTTAGCGTAACCAGAATAATCAATAAGTTTGTGCTTAGCTTAGACTATAACGAAACAGATTTAAAAATTGAATATATTATAATAGAATAGAGTAACAATAATGCATATCAATACTATCACAATTTTGGGTCTTGCGGCTCTAAGTAGATAAAACCTATAGAGCCGCAAGACTCAAAGGCCACTTTTAGCGTAACAATGACTGGCCATAACAACCGAAACCAAAAATAAAAGAACAACAATTAGTAAAGTTGAAACACTCACTAGGTTAAACGTATGAGAAAATAAACGCAAAATATTAAAAACATTCGAAAAGCGCGAGGCATGGAGGCACACATTTTGTAATTGTGAGTAAATCACAAGACTGTACCGCCTACCTACGGCTCAGAAATATTTACAGGACTATTAAAACTCCGTCGGGTTCCGCCGAGATTTACATTGAAATCCTTGGCTTACACGCGCAATAAACTCTTCCAATGACATTTTTGTTCTGGAATTAATTATTTCAAGAACTTTCATTTCAAAGTTCTAATTAGCTTTTTTCCTCAGTTTACGAAATGTTGCTTGTTTCAGTTAGATACTTATTAATCACATTTTTCTTCTAAAATATTTATTTATCCAATGTTTACCTTCAACTATTATATTTTTGTCTGTAAACATTTATAAAAAGGGTAAGTTTGTATTTACTGTAAAATGCTGTGCGGTTTTTATTATTATGTAAGTATAAGAAAAAAAATCCGCTTAAATTTTGAAAAAAAAGTCTTGTAAAATGGTTGTAGCTCTAATAAAAACGTCCCACCCTTTTCAGCGGCGAGCAATCAGTAACCTCAACAATATTTTTTTCTCCGCACCCGATGTTAGCTTCCTCGCTCAAGAAACTATAAAAAATAACCAACTAAACGTCTTGTCCATTTAACACCGAGATAATACTTGTAACTACTTTTTCTGTTTTTAATATTTATTTTCATCATAACTTAATGGTTGTCATAATAACTAGATAACAACTGGTATTCTTGAGAAGCACCGAAGAGCTCAACATAGGTCACCAACAGGTGCATCCATTCATCTTATTTTTATTGGGTAGACGGAGCAAGAGCAACGATTAGCAAAAAGGGAAGAATCAGAAATTAAAACTTCCAAAATATGACCTCACAACGACCCGTGGGGTGGATTCCATTTTCCTTCATTCCATTTGCACATTGTTAGATCAGCAGCTGATATTTTCTGTCTTTTTATAGTTCAGATTTGGATCAAAGTTAGTATCATTCCATATTTTCCCGTTAATATCAGTGAGATCTTGGAAGACGTTGCTAAGTGTGTGTAACGTGTCGACAACACGCCACTCATGCATAATGTATGGACTGTTTTCATCAACAAGCCATTTGATCGACCGATAGTATAGCCCTTGTTTACAAGCCGGCTGCTAATCCTATCGCCAATTTAAACAAGACTTGAGCGATACATCGGTCGCTGTTCTCTTATCGTTTCGCATGGATTATAAACCTAAACTTTCATACATCGCACTAAAATAGTTAATGCTTTTGTCAGCGTAAATAACTTTGCTTTGTTTGCTTGTTTTCTTGTACAATTTGCCAGAAGTTTTAAGACTTGCATGAATTTTCATGATATGTAAATTTTCGTAATTCTCACAATGTGGCCATTATACCACTGCAGTATTTAAGTTGTTACATTTTAAATAACATAACGTTTTTTGACTTAGGTTAAACCTGTGGCATCGACTTATACCTAATAGTAATGTTCGGCGTCATGCTGTTTCACCGAAAGCCAACATTAGTTTACGAGACTGTCGCTAATCCTATCTCCAAATTTTAACAAGATTTGAGCCCGATCGCTGCTCCGCCATTGTTTTCCATGGACCCTGAAATTATCGAAGCTTTTGTCAGCGTAAAATAACTTTGTTTTGTTTGTGATAAAATTGTTTGGAAAGTCGCTGTCTTTAAACAAATTCTTAATTATAATGACCCATTAGTACAATTTACAAAGTTGCTTAAAGTTTTTAAGATATGAATTAATTTTCTCGTTCTTCGTAAATTTTACATAATAAACTTAATGATTCACACACATCATTAAAAAATCGCAGTAAATAAATATGGAGTTTAAAAATATCTATAAGCGGAGATCGGTGTCATCAACAAATACGTTGTCAAAGGTGTGTAGGTATTTATTTATACTGGAAGTTCCTTTCTCATCCGATCTTATAACTAAAAGCGCTCTTACTAAAATTATCTTTTCCAGTGTTTACCTATAGAAAAAGGGAAATGTTATCTAAAAAAAAAACATGCACTTTCATAATGTGGTTCAAAGGTTATCTATTTCTCAATAACAAACATTTAAAAATATTGTTTATACCCACTGATTCGCTTCGTTCCAACAAGTCAAATAAGATACTTCTTTTAAAGGTCAGAACAAAAACTTCCTATGGGATTTGAATGAAATACAGACTAAAGAACTCATAGTGTTTTGGAATCAAATATTAATAAAAAATCTAAAATCATGTTGAAAATGGATGTGATCAATGACAAGTTACATTATTTTGTGACTTTTTATTTTCTTGACAGTACCAAATAATTTATTTTTGACTCAGGAAAGTACCCAATTCTACAAAAAAATACCAACGATATGGTTGTTTTTAGCCACCTACATATGTACATTAGGGTGGAGCGCTCAATGTATGAAAAATTTTTTTTCAGATTTCCACTTTTGCGGGGTTGTTAAAAGTTGCCAATATGCTTAAGCATTATGTGTGTAAAATATTTTCTGAAACAAACAATTAGAAGTACTGCCCCCAGTCGCTCAAATAAAAAAAAAATACAAAAATCTTAGTTTTCATAGTGCCATTATAATGGAAACTTATTAATTTACCTTCACTTTTTTATGTTAAATCAGTAGTAAATATACACAGTAATCAATAAAAATAGCAAAAGATACATTTTATTGCGACTGGTTTCTAAAATATTTTGTAAAAATCTCGATATTTTGCGCGATAAATCACTCCATGCCGGTCGAAAACAAGAAAATCTATAATAGAGAAGAGTTCTACTGACTTTCAAGATTATATTAGTATTTCATTTGATGGAAGAAAGGATAAGACATTAGTTCAAGAAGGTGACAGAATCATAGTTGAAGAACACATAACAGTTTGGAAAGAACCGGGTTCCAAATACTTGGCTCACATTGCCTTAAAGTTTGGGAATGCTAAAACAATAGCCAGTAAGTTGTTTTCATTTTTTGTGGAAAACAACATTAGTTTAACAAAGGTAGAGACTATTGGTTTTGACGGAACCGCCGCAAACACTGGTACTACTCGTAAAGCTGAAATCATAAAACTACTTGAAAGCAAGCTTCAATATCCACTACAAGGTATGCCAACTCCATGCAAACGGATTGACTTTTAGACATCTTTTTAAACATTTAGATGGTCCTACCACGGGCCCAAAAAGTTTTAGTGGTCCAATAAAAAAGACATCTAACAGTCAAAACATTCTGTGCTTATAGCAAACTTGGCAAAATATGTCACTCAAGGTGGTTTACTACAGCAAACAGTAGGTATTCTGAGGCTCTACGTTTCGACCAAAAAACCCAACTGAAAATCTTGAATATTGACAGAGTTTGTGATAAAAGTCTAGGCTCCTATGTGGTTCCGTATCAAAACTCAGCCGCATTGCACTTATGGAGCCAAACATTTGTTTGATACAACTAAACTGTCACGATACTTGCCAGATAGTCTCAAAAAGGGGATAGATCCTGTAATATAGCAGAACGGTTATTTGGGCCACTGAAAATTTATAAATTTCCGTGTGAGCGGACGATAAACACATTAAAGAAATTGCTCTTCTAAGAATTTTAATGATACATGATCGTTCTTCTGGATTTACTCCTTTGCGTGTGTTAAAATTACCACAGTTTAATTTTGATGCACAAGATTATACTGATCTAATACATTGGGAAATTCCTCTTACTGAACCACCTCTTATCAAAATAAATCCCAACAAAGTGATTTTAGAAGCCTTAGCAGATCAGCAAAAAGTAGATTCTGAAATTTTAACACGTTTCCGCGAGATCCCAAGTCACACTCAAGCAACTGAAAGATGCATAGAATTCGTTTCAGAATCTTGTTCAGCAGTCATGGACCGTTAAGAAGAGAAGGATGGATCAGGAATAAGTTGGAGTCGTGTCGTATTATGCTCGTTCAATACAAAAAAAGAGTAAAAAATTGAATAATTTTTGTCACTTCCATGTAGGAAACCTAATTCTTATAATTATTATTTTTTGTTCATTTTAGTTTCCTAACATGTTGTTTAATAGTAAACTATATACATTAAATAAAACATATTTCGTGGAATATTTATTTAATTTTTCTATTGACCTAGTTTTTTAGTTTGTTTTGAAAAATTCAATGTTCTTGGGGCAGTACTTCCACTAATTTAATTTAGTGGTCCCCATAATAAGTTTAAAACCTGATACCATGATGCAACTTTTCCGCTATCCGCCATTACAAAAAACTAAAAAAATGAAAAACGCTCCACCCTAATGTACATATAAATATTATAATTGATCATGCTCAGATATGCAGAACATGACAGGAAAATATTTAAGAAGTATGAAAGTAAAGTTTGGAGCTTTGAGGGGTGGATTTCGAAGAATTTGTTCTAACTCTGTACGAGTTACGTAACTGAGTGCAAACATGCGCCGTGCGTTTTTCACCAGCGACGCCCTGGCAGTCTTCCAATAAAATTTACATACAATACATTACGTACGATATAATTCATAACTTTCAATTATATTATATTCTACTTCCATGCTGCTCTGTTAAAAACTTAGAATTTTCCAGCTGCTTCTCTTCCCGCGCAGATCGTAGGGGCCGATCGAGGGAATGAGCGAAAATGCGAATCGTGTTATTAGGCGATGCAGCTAGCAACCCATCACTATTTTCATTCCTTATTCCACCTTCTCGCCCATCGTCAAGCTAAAAGTGGCCTTTGAGTCGTGCGGCCCTAGCTCTATTTGCTTAGAGCCGCAAGACCGTCTGTCTGCCCTTTATTTATAAACAAAGTTAACACTTCAATATATACATGTGCTGCATGATGCAGATAAATTTGGGTGAAACCGTAAATTTGAAAGGGAAGCGTTGTGGGCGTGGCCGGGTAATCGCGAGTTAACTAACCGTGGTAGAAGCCTCCGCCCGCGCCCTCATCGCTCCGATACTCCCGTAATGAGCCCGAGACAATCTTTTATTGTCTGTTTGGACTGGGATAAATTGTGATAGATGATACTCCGCGTCTTCCAGATTTGGAAGCTGCTCTATCCGTCTTCCAATTTATATCGAGAGAGTTCGCTCAGTTCTCATCCCTCGCGTGTGTCCAACATTTACGAGAGAAAAGTCTCGTTTTCCGCATTCATTCGTCGTCTAATGAAATGCGAGCATCGTGTGCTGAAGCTTTTTACTTTAGATCCCAGTTGAGAGATACTTTTTTTAGGACACGTAGCGCTTATGAAAAATAGCGAAGCATTACCGAGACCGTTTTATAAAGCATCTAGTGATGTGCATTTGCGCGCTTGCGCCGACCATGTAAGACAGGCCATTCAACACTTTGGAAGGAAAGATATTTACCTCCTGTGTACTCTTCTCATACAAAACGAGTTTTTGCGTAGAAACTCAATTCTGTTCACATACCCTATTACTTTAACCCAAATGCGTCCCGGTAAACGAGTGTAATTCTTAAAATTTCCCCTTCACTGAGTACAAATACTAAAAATGTGCGAGTGTAACGACTCGCTGACACGAAATACTTTATCTTTGTCGAAATGAGCAATCGTCAACGGACGTGGATACTGGAATGGGGTGACGTATGCGTATGGTGGCGTGGATCACGGCGCGCCCTGCCACCGCTTTCTATACAAATGAGCGTCTAGAGAGGAGGCCGTCACGTCCTCATTGTCGGTGACATTTGACCGAAAGCTTACTTAAAGTCCTAAAGTCACCTCGCAGCGAATGCCTGCAATTTCCGCCTCCAAACGACTCCCTTGTTTCTGAGCCTGCCTGTGAAAACATGCCGGGAAATCCCGACGTTTCACTTTTTTATAACCCTGCTTATCTGGTACATAATAGAGACAGCCGAGGCGCGGTACATTAAATACCGATGCTAAAATGCGCTGATGAAATTATTAATATTTCATGAGTATGGGTTCCGCTTTGGCTGTATTTCAGAGTATTATCAGGCTGCTGAACACTTTCGAATTGAGATTTAGCTAATCTGCATTTTAGCATCATATCGCAATAACTTACCGAGGTTTGAGCGGATTTATTTAGCCTTTATATCGTATGTCAAAAATAATACCCGAAGCCCAATATACGGCAGTCCTCTATATTCATCGTATATCATTTTGCTTCCCGAAACCGTATGAAATATGAAATAAGCGTAGGCCATTTTCTACTAATATGTTTTCAATACTTTCGGTAAAAATATGTCGGTGTGCGTTTATTTCATTTCTAATATCAATTTCCATCTGTGCTTAATCTTAATAGACATATAGTTGGGTACTGACGTCAAAATGATTTTACATTTGAGTCATACAATTAAAAAACTTCTGTATAATTATTTGTTTGTTTTACTAATTTTCATAGTAAAAATCTTAATAGTTTTCCGGAAGAAAGTTGGACCCGTTCTTATTTCCAATCGTAGTCAGGCATCTTATACTCGTAAATAAGTAGGTAGGTTCTTAATTTAATCTCAAATGGTTTATGTTTGAAACTCAATTCATTGGTCAATACGTATGTGGATACGATATTTGGTGATTCCACTGCACTGATAAATTTTAAGCTTAGCGACGGGATTGGACCAGAGCGCGGTCTCCTAAATACCTAGACGATGCTACTCGGTGATTTACCGCGCGCTCCTTTATTGAATACTCGGCTCGTTGAAAGAAAAATCGTATATTTTGACAAGCCTGCGGTCCAATTTATGACTTCCATTTATTCTTCTGACAAATGGCAATTAAAAGTCACCGGTGGTTCTCTCGAGAACGGGCCCTCGTGACGTTTTTATTCCAAACTCCAACTTTTTTGTTCCCAGCCCGTAAATTGTAAAACTTTTTACGAATCAATGTCTTGTGAAGAGCTTGTACTTAATTTTGTCCTTGAATTTATTTTATTCCAGTTGAATTTTGCCGGTAAAATTCCAGAGAACGAATCCAATATATAAAATATAAAAGATTAATTATTGCAATAATTCGGATTGCAATTACGAAAGTTTATCGGTTTCCGAAATTATGTATTCAGAGCTTATCTTGTCTATGTAGCTAAAGTTGTCGCTCTACGAAACTGTTTCCTCTCCAAGTTTGATCAGCCTTTAGATATACCTAGTTCAATCAAAAACAGCAATCCTATTCAGCGATGATTTTCACGTAAACTTTTATTTTATCTGTATATTTATAATAAGTATCATACATTTTCTATGATATCTCAGTGTATCATAAACATAACTGCCGTCATAATAGCCAGACATATTGTTTCAAGTAAAGTAGGTTTTATATGAATGGCCGTCGCATAAAGGCATTTAATAGTAGAGAGCGATCAGGCTATGACAAAAGAGACCCGGTCCTCGGCCATTAGACCGGTCATTAACTAGTCTCGATTTACGATCGCCACTTGTTCCAAGGCAAATTTTGACCCATATTATAGAGAAATAAGATGTGTTTGTTTGTTTAGAGAGAGAGGACTATAGATTGATTGTTTGAAAACTGCAACTACTCTTAAACGATATAAATTTTATACACGTTTTATGGTTGACGAATTTTCATGGAGTTTTCACTATAACATGGGACTTTTCTTTCAAATGATTGTTCAATATAATAAATGAAGTACATACCTGTGTTAACCCATATTTACAATAGTATCAAACCTAAGATGGAAAAGTAGAACACCAATATATTTATTACAAAATTACAAAAACGAATGTTTGTCTTATAACACCCAGCGTGCTTAAAAATGGTACTTTAGACGATCCCAAGAAATTAATCGATTCTGATACGCTTTCGATTGCGGAACTTTTAGTGTTAATAAACAAAAATTATTCACTACTAAGGCCTTTCATTTATAGGCACCGCAGTCGTGTTCTCTAAAATGAAATTCTGACGCAAAGGGAGGGAAAGGGTGTTCTTCTTTATAGGCCAATTAGTCTGAGAATACGGTATGCGTTCATTACCGCCGCGTACCGTCGATTAGGTAGGTACCTACTTCGTATAACGTACAGTTACCCCACAAGCCTTCGGTATTTGAATTAGGATTACGTTCTCTTTAAAAAAGGATTACTTACTGCTTCCGATTTGTTTTATGAACAAAAAGTTAAGAGCTAACCTTAATAAACTATTAAGAATATACTTAGATTTTTCTACTCCCAGAATTTTTTTATTTTATTTATAGCTTTTCTTTTTATTCTAAAATAGATTTGTAAAAGTAAGAATTGTTAGCGAAAAATTTTCAAGGAGAAAATAAAGAATTTAAAATCAATCTGAATTCAGTCAAGTGATTAATAGAACAGGATAATTCGTTGAACAGGAAATCAAAGTTAATCGATTGGAAACAATGAAAAATTTATTAATATTCTCGCATAAGTAAATACTACTAATTACTATTACTTTGTGTTAGTATTTAAAGGCTTGGGTACAGTAGGAGTGAGGTGAAACCTGGAATCAAAATAGTGATGCTATATTAGCTGCACCGCTTACTGACATCTTCATCTTAATTTCAACGTCGTTCTTATTTTAAAAAATCCGATTCCTTTATGATTTTATGTTTTTAATTTCTTCCAGACCGGTTTTCATATAAATAAATATAAAGTAAGTTCGAGACGTGTGTTATGGGGCACTAACTCAACGACACTATATATTATAACAAATATATGTATATGGACAACATCTAAGAACCAGGACAGTTTGAAAAGGCGGCGGACTAGCATGGTGACCACTACGCCACGGTTTTCGGTCGTCATATTTCAATATTCCTGTCCGGTCGTTTGAAATTTAATTCCTGGTCTTCGGCCGTCTTATATTCCACAAAACACATGGCTTGCCGTTCACTTTCACTCATAACACGTTGACAATGGAATATTTACCGAAGACATTTCTCACGGAAAGACAAACAACCCTCATTTGTCCCGATACTGCGTGGCGTGGGTGTAATGTATTTATTTGTTTAGTATTTGTTTCCGAGCCTGAAAAAACAAGTACCTTTGTTTTAAAAATGTAATAAGAAATTGAATGACCGACCACCGTTCAAGTATATCAATTCTGCACATTAAATAATATTATACTTACATCTTTAAGCTAAGCTGAAATATAATTTATTTTAGTTATGTAGGTATTTTTAAAGTTAGAACATAGTACGAAGTAAAATAATTAGTACGTAGTAATATTTATGCAATCTGAGTTACTAGTATAAAGATAACAAAAAGTCTACATACCTGCTAAAATTCTTTATGTGCGAATTGGTTAACTCTTAAATGGGAGCGAATTTTCCTCGGTCTTGATAGAAATAATCAAGATGAAAACTTGTTTTTCACAAAACTTTGGTTATTATTAACACCAAAAGAAAATAATAATAATAATAACAAATACAAAGTGCATTATTTACCTGGACGAAATTGCAGTTGCGATAAGGCCGCCTCTTGATATCAGTTTTTTAACCGACTTTAAAAAGGAGGAGGTTATTATGTCGACCCGTATGTTTTTTTTTAAATTTTTTTGTATATGTATGTTACGCGATATGATCGCCACTTGTAAACCGATTTTGATGATTCTTTTTTTATTTGAAAGCCTTTTGTACCTAATTGGTCCCTTATTTATTTGGTGAACATATGATGAAGAACTTTGTAGATATGGAAAACACTCATGAAAGAAAATTAAGTTTTTATTTCCAAAAAAAATATTATTCGTAATCTATTTTATTTTATCATAATGTGTTCGTGCAATTAAGACTTTAACTAAAGAAAGATATGACTACAATTGTAACTAACTAGTGCTTCTATGAAAAAATAAGCCTTAAAAGAACGGTTAGTAGCTACGTAGATGGAAACGTGTCGGTTAATGTCTTGATTAAAGGACACTTTTCATGTACGTATCCACTAAAACTGTCGTAATAGATAATATTATAACGAACGTGAGAAAACTTCACAATAAGAAAATTCATCTAAAATACGTTTGCAGCAGAAACAGTACAGAATGTTAGAAGGCGCTATCGCACACTCATGAACCATAACGTTGTACACACACTTAATTATATTAACTTTATTACACTCATTAGGGCTTGTGTTGCGTTCTGATATGACTTTCTCATTACGGGGTAACTCGATTTAGTTACGCATAGGAGCGGGATTAGCAGGAAACTACGCTGTTTTATCTCCGCACGCTATTTCACGCCGTTTGCTTTTGTTAGTTGATAATAAATGACGTCTGAGACCTTAACTCGCACAGGGCTCAGACGTTATCCTCGCGGACGAGTCTGATTGTGTAGTTGAATTTACTTAATTTATTGTCTTTTGTAATCCCCAAAAACGAGGGGTGTTATAATATAAGTTTAATATAAGTTTTAATAAAACGGAAAATCGGTTCCGTCGTTTATAAGTTATTGGGTGATAACGCTTCATAGTCGGGATTTTGTAATTTAGCTGACAAATAATAGATGGCGCTAAGGGTATCAATTCCACTTAACATCGGTTGAAATATATGTAATTACACCACTTATCACTAGATGGTGTCGTCGTGGGTTTTTTAATTTGCCTAACAAATAAACTTGTAATATAGATAAAAAATAATTTAATCGACTACAAAAGAAGATAATCAATTCGAATGTATCCATGTTTTTTATGTATGTTCCGATTATTCGAAGTCGCTTGGACCAATTTAGAAAATTTGAAAGGGCATGGTGGGTCCATATTTTTTTTATCAAAATCGGTTGTGTAGTTTAGTGAAGTGATTTTTAGTTTTGAAAAATTATTTTACCAAGACAGAGTTGTGATTGTAAAGTGTGCTCTTGTTTTTAAGCCCTGTCAAAAAAGAAGGGTTTTATAATTTTGACGCTCATACCTGTCAGTTGGTCTGTCTGTCTATCTATGGCATCGTAGTGCTCGAACGAATGGACTATTTCGATGCGTTTTTTTTTATCAAGTTTCTTTGCAGTGGTTCTCAGCTATGTTAGATGAAAATCGGTTCACCCGTTTAAAGTAATTGGGGGTGAACGCTGGAAAGTCAGGACTTTCCCTAAAAAATTATAATATTGCTAGTGTTTTGTTTTACGCATGTTCGCTTAATAGGCCAACTACTACTTGTCGTCTACATACTTATTTAATTCACATTTACAGAAATCAGCTCCGTTTTCAAGTCAATAGCCAATTTATTTTGAATTCACCCTTATCATTTTAACGTAATAGTGTAATTAGTGGTAATTAATGCATACAATGATTTATAATTTATAACAGTTAAGTTCTGTTTAAACTATTTTCCAATGCCGGTCAACAAACAGTATTTATTTTGTTAATGTAGATAAATATTATTGTGGTTATATTGAAGTCAACAATACCATTATCATTCGAGCGTACTCTCGGTGCATCCTCAGCGGTAACGCTTCGGAACATGGGGTCCGCTACCGAACCTGGGTGATTTCATGAGGTTACAGATTTTAACACAGAGCTACTGCCGTCTGACCCCCGCAACCAAAAGGGTAGACCAGAGCCAAACCTTGGTCCCGAACGCCACTTGGCAAACGCCAAGTGGCGTTCGGGACCCACAGTTTATACGTGCCTTACAAACACGAAAATAACTTTTCAAATAATCAAATAATCAGAAACTTTCAAATAATCAGGTGATTCAAGCCTGCAATATTCTAACCAGACTTAAAACAACTTTTCAAAACAAATACTTCTCAGTGGGGTTCGCACCCTCGACCTCCGGATCACAGGGCGAATTCCTTGACTACTGAACCACGGAGGCAGTAAAGTAAACAATACAGTTCTTTAGTAAAACAACTGAAAATACCAGGTATATATTATTACTGAATATATATGCCAATGTACAAAATAAAAACGTAGTTTTCCGGGAAGGATTACTCCCAGGGGCCTCGTACATAACGGCGAATAGGCTAAGGTCCGTCCAATGACTCATTACTTCTATGAAATACTTACGCTGCCTTTACTTCCTATAATGACATAATACGCATCAGCATTCCAGTCCTTACCCTAGGATCTCGCCACACCAGCAGATAGTTCATTTTTTTGTCGACTACATGAAAATATACATACATACATCTATCCCTAACGGAACAGAGACTTTGAATATTGTGGCTCTAAGCAGGCAAAAGCCACTTTTGGCGTAATGGTGGAAAAAGGTAGCAAAATGAAAAATATTGTACCTATATTCGCCGAACATTAGGCTAGGCATGGTACAAATCTGCAAAGTTCTGTCATGACATTCAACGGGAATTATTACCAACCATAACACTGATTGGTGGTGTTATTTACGCTAAAACAACAGAAGTAAAAGTTCAGTCATCCTGCGCCATGAAGTTTGAATTCCATAAACTTTATTTTGCACATCAATGCAAAATAAAGAACGAATGTTTACAGAATATGACAGGAAATAAGTTCCGCTGCACTTACCGAGACTTTCTGGTGTAGTGGTCACATAAGACATGTAGAAAACGATCACACGATCATAAAGATGGTTTGTTGTATACCTAAGATTTTTTTTTGCGAAGACGAGGGCATTATGAGGGTTTGTAAAAAAAAATTGGAATGTTTGCGGAGCTGCACAGCTGTTTGGACTTGGTAAAATTTTGCGTGATAAATAAGTGTAATTATGCATTATTACATGGTTTATATTTACGCCGTGTTGTGTAAATGCGAGTTTATACTCTGTCATATCTTTAGATCGGCTTTTCTGGTCTAAATTTTCGCTGATTACACGGACAGAGGTCGGGTAGTACTAACGCTTAGATACTTCCTGAAAATTGAATTCTATACATAGACATATTTATAATTGTACATTCAAATATATACAATGGTGAGGTTGCGCCTATTTACTCATATACTATAGGTACACATGAAATCACAAAATACAGTTGATTCATATATCGTGTTACATTCATCAATTAAATAAATTATAAATATGTCATATTATTCCATAGAATGACGATTGCGGAAGATCTCTATGTGAATGTAAATATATTAAGTTATCTTAGATAGAGACGCTATTGCATGCATGTAAAGGCAAATGGGGATGCAATATTTTTTGTTGCATGCTAGTTAGTAGGCTTGGTGACGCGTCAGAATTCGAGGGTCAGACGGAGCTAATAAAACCAAACGCGAGGCAAGAAAGGGGATCAGTCCTTTCGCGTCCTTTGCCTGACATACAAGTTTCGAGTTTAAAATCGAGTGTGTGTAATTTTGTGTTATAAATTTCATTCACCGATTTGAGCTCGTTGTTTTGTGTCCGGGTAAATTACTGTGAAGTGACGGGTCTAGAAATCTAGACTTCCTAAATATTTTATCTATACCTTTCTCACAAACCCCAAAATTCCGCTGGAGCGTTACATAAGAACTGGATAGGTAATTTATACTGAGTGTTGAGACTGGCATTCAGGCGCTCCGGGTCTTCCTTTTTCCTTTCACCTAGGTATCCTAGGTCAACCTGTAGGTTTACAGAGGGTTGACCTTATCCTAATATATCCCTAGATTAGTTCTTATTTGCATATCCTACACAAGTCGCTTTACACACACACACGTTTAACTTCTCACACAACTGTTATGAGCGTGGTGGCTAATAACAGACCCTAGGTTCACACTAGGTCTTATAATAGACTAGACTTAGGATAGGCGAGCAGTTGCGATTGCTCTTAGGTCGGTTTAGACGTAGGTTCGTGATTAGGTTCGTTATCGGAATATAGTGAGGTTTTGCGTACGGTTAAATTAATAAATCTGCTAAAGATAGATACGATAGAACAAACAGATAATATATATATCGAAGATTACTTGAATTTCTATAGTTGGGTTAAATGTAGTATTATCATTGTTGCTGTCAATTAAGAGTCACATAACTTTCATTTGTTACCTTAGATATATATAATTGAAAGATATAGGATCCGATCAATTTAGTCCTATGTATGATAGTGAATATCTAAAGGTTATCAGATTATGATATTTGATAGTTATGTGTTTATTGAGATTATAGAGATCTATGGTAACTAGTATATCAAACATCTATTCACCAGAGAAAGGTTAGAAGTTAGGTATAGAACTTATGATCTAAATTAATGTCTCAAATATATTTGCTCTCAGGATCTTGACACGCCAACCGTTGCGAGCATGTTAAACTAGAAAATAAGTAAAAGAATAGAATTTACGTGGAAGCTCTGGTAATTACAGAGCAGATAGGATTAGGAATTTTTTTTTGTTAGGATAGCCGGGTAGGATTGTTTTGTTTTATTTGGCTCAAGATCAGTTGGATCTTGATTGCTTTCCTACATTGTAATAGTAGAGTCGCAAAAAGGTTAATAAGTGGTAGAAATTATCAAATTTCATCGGGAAATTTGGTTTTTCCGAGGCTATTAAGGGTTGGCAAAATTATGCCTAAGTGACCGAGAGGCCAAACAGACATACTTTCGCTGGAAGTGGACTTATTAACCAAAACTATATATGTTTCTTATGCATGTTAGTGCAAAAGGTGTCAAACCGTGACATCTTTCTCCTGAAAGAGGAAACCTGCTGTCCATGACGATATAATATCTCATTCCTCGCAACACAGCAAACCAGATATATTGACTTTGTATCGCCAAGATGTATCGAGTTTACTCGAAATAATTAGTCTTGTGAAAATACTATTATTATAAGAGCTCTTCGCGATTTTATCGCGACCAACATTTACATACCTGTTTCGCGTAAGCGAATTTATAAATTTACATTGGTTAACCAAATATCCAAGACTCTCAACGCCCATTTATCGTACCTTGTACGACATTACAACATATAATTAAGCTTTAGCAAACCTATGACCTAACTGATTACAAATACGGATCGATCCGCCTGATTTTTCAGGAATGGCGTATATTTTCCTTCGCTTTATGAAGTCAATTATTTGAATGATATAAACCATAACAGATACAAAACAACAATTCTGTAATACGACTATTTCAATGAGGGATTAAACTACGTTATAAATAATATCTAGTATAGATATCCTCATTTTAAGCTTTTAAAATAATTCAGAGTAGAGTGAACAGCTTGGAATATCTTATTATGTACAATATTTAAGGTTTCAAATAGACGATCATAGCTCACGTGATTTGGAACTCCTGTAGTAGGCCGCGGGTGTATTCCTTATGTATATTATATACATAAGTAAGGGTTCCATCACACTGGTAGTGCTGCACTAGAATAAAGTATCTTAACTATCTGTCTATTCACGGAGCATTAGATGCGAAGATAAATCATCGAAAAAGAGTAAATCTCTCGGCCCAGATAATTTCCCTATTGAAGTGTTGCAGCTCTTGGAGGGAGGAAGAACATATTGATTTGCTGACACGTCTCTTCAACCACAGTTATGAAACCGGTGATCTCTCAGAAGACTGGCTTAAATCCATATTTATAACTTTGCCCAAAAAACACTGAAAGTGCAGTGAGTTTCGAACCATCAGTCTAATGAGTCATGTACGTAAATTATTTTTGTCCGTTATACAGAACCGGATAAGAGAAAAATGTGATGAACAACTGGAGGAGAGACAATTTGGTTTCCATTCTGGTGTAGGCACGGGGGAAGCCCTTTGCGCGCTGAATGTTCTCATGCAGAAATGTCGTGACATGCAGACTGATGTTACATGTTTCATTTATTACGAGAAAGCATTCGACCGTGTCAGACACGAAATGCACATGAGACAATTGAATGACAATGATCTCGACAGTTAGGATATACGTATTATAAGGAACTTGTACGAGAACCAAAAGGCAAAGTTAAGAGTAGATCAAGAGTTACTAGTGGGGATCCGTATCTGTTGTGGTGTTCGACAAGGCTGTATTCTGTCACCGTTACTTTTAAAAAAGTCAAAGCAGTAATGTCTGAAGCCCTTGAGGGGTTGGAAATTGGTTTAAAAGTGAAAAGGAAAAGTTGTCAACAATCTCCGTTATGCTGACGACATAATACTTATTGCCTCCTTAAAAAGTGACCTGCAATAGATTTTGGATAGAGTGCACGAAAGTAGCGAAAAAGCTGGTCTTTCTGTTAACATCCCGAAGACGAAATATAGAAGTGTCCCGAAACTCTGACTTAAAGCCAAAATAAGCGGTAGGTGGGAAGTACTTGGAGCTAGTTCGACGGTACAAATATCTCAGTGCTTGGGTGAATAAAATATACGACTCAGATCAAGAAATAAAGTCACGGATTGAAATCGCTCGAGCTTCATTTAATAAGATGAAAAAAGTGTGGTGCTGTCGGCGCATTAAGCAGCTATCTGAATTTTCCAGGATATAGTGCTGCCTCCATTTGAAATAAATCATTTGAAAATAAACGGAGACATTATTTCAATGTTGTCTTGACCAGTCCCTAGATAACCCTCCAAACTATTTTATGAACTACCTACTGTTTACATTTTAAAGTAAGAACGTGAAGCTTTTCTACACCACTTGCCACTTTTGGCTTATGTGGAGCTACACATTCACACTTTAAACTGTTAATAATAGTTTGAAGGGTTATCTAGGGCCTTGTCGAAAAAAAAATTAAATGATGTCTCCGTTTCCTTTCAAATAATTTATTTCAAATGGTACAGCACTGGACCTAGGAAAATTCAGGTACCTCCTTAAGATACAACTCCGTGTACGAATTCTCCTATTCTATATTTGGCCTGTTGCCTTCTATGGCAGCGAAGCTATTAAAGAAGACGTGAGACGAGCGACGGCTCGAAGCCTTCGAGATGTGGTGTTACCGTCGCATGCTTCGTATTAGCTGGATACAAAAAGTTAGTAATGAAAAATTCTCCAACGTGCGGCAATGCAGCGAAAATTGTTGCAATTTTTCAAAAAGCGTAAAATAAATATTTGGGCCACGTTCTGCGATATCAGCTGCTTCAACTTATTATGATGGAAAAAGTCAAAGGCAAAAGACGCGTTGAAAAATGCGAAAAATCATGACTGAGGAACATAAGAGAATGGACTGGAATTACCAAAGTTCAGACATTCTTCCGCTTGGCAATGGATAGAGAAGATTTTGGGAAGCTGACGAACAACATCCAGTAATTGAGAGGAACTATAAGAAGAAGAACAAATCATCGACAATGTTTTATATCATGCGGCGTATATTTTTCTAATAATTATATCATAAAGCAATATGTTACCTGAATAGGTGTAAAAGGAACGAAACGAATAACGATCGTGTTCCTTGAACATCACTGACTCAACTATCTATTAGTGTAGCCAGACCTTAACTTACAAAAATACGCTCGCAGATTGCGCGCCAGCCCAAAATGAAAGCAATCTTCCGACAATCATGGCCGGCCGGTCCCTCGCTACTGGCGACTACTCTTATCTACAAACCCTGACCATTACTAGTAATGGAAATCCAATTACTATTTAAGCAAGATAAACTAAAAGCGTGCGGTTCTCTCATTTCACATCAAAAAGTTATTTAACCGAGTGAGGGCCTGAAATTAATTACTTGACAACTTTATTAGATATTGTAGCGACATTAATTTAATGTATACATACATTAAATTAATAAAATATACTTACATAAATACAGAAATAATAAAGCAACATAGTCATCCATTATAATTTACACCATATACAAATGATACGTAACATCCACTTACTTTAAACTAGCTGCGCCCGCGGTGTTACCCGCGCGTATCAAAATTGTTCCAGCCGATTGCTCGTGAAGAAGTTACAAACACACGCATACTTACCCCCTGGCCACAGCCAAGAGCGGCGCGGATTGCGGCGCAGCGTGAGGCGCGGCAAGCAGTGAGCGGCGAAAACAAACAGAAGGCAACATATGAAGTATGCCACAGCTGCCGGCGACGCAAATTGCGGCGCGGCGCTCATCGCGAGGCACGCGGCGGCGGCAGGCGGCGCGGCGTGCGGTGGAAACAAATGTACTGGCGAGTACCGAGGCGGCCACAACTCGGAGCGGCGCGCGCGGCGGCACCGATTCGGCATCGCGCGACCTAAACAAATCATTTTGATTTTATCGCGCGTTGAGCTTATGTTAATAATGGATACGGAATAATTTATTAGTAAAATACTGGGAAGATATGGATGTAAAAACATCCTTAAATATAAACCGGTTATAAAAAAATTTCGGGACGAAATAAAATAAAAATTTCCTTCCATTTTAATAGTAAGCCGTTCCCTTAATACGTCCACCGCTAGCGCCGCCGCGGTCGCAACAAGTCGAGCTGTGGCATACCACCGCAAATCACGCCGCTCGCCGCGCCTCCTGACGCACCGCACACCGCGCCGCCAGGAAGCTGTGGCCAGGCCGTTACAAACATTCGCTTTTATAATATTAGTGTGATTAAGTACGACTGCATTTTCTGTTCATTTCAAAGTGCTGCGTGGTACTGAAAACAAATGGTATTATACAAAAGGATGATTTTTCAAAACTAAAAACAGACGTCAACACCAATGTACACAACCGGTATAGATAAAATTTCTATTTGACCACCTGACAAAGAAGAATTTTCCAAATTGGTCCAGGCGTCTTGGATTAATCGGAGAACATGCATCAAAAAACATCAACAACTATCCATTTACGAGTGATAACGTCAGAGAGATTGTCAACCGTGTCTGTAAGTGCCAGGTTCGTTCACATTATGAAGGTTCGACGTGATTATAAACTATCGTAAATTAATACGTTATATTGTAAGCAGTTCACAATTAATCGTCAGTTTATAAACTCGCGCGATTATTTCTAAACTAGCGGTGTTTACAATCAAACGGTGACATAAAGATACATAAAGATACATTAAATAACCTCCTCCTTTTCTGAAGTCCGGAAAAAGTAAGTTAAATATTTCATATATTTTACTTAGTTTTTCCTGTGCTGCCTGATATTTCATGGCGTCAGTGTGAAGCGAGGCGCGAACCTTTTGGCTTTATTGAAACTTTTACGCACCTATATTCTTTTTATTGAGCTGTTCACGCTTCGTCACACATGTCTTTTTTCACTGCTATTCGGTCGTTATTGTCAACATAACCGCTGCAAAAACCTTTTCAGGATAACAAACAACTATTTTTATTATGTATACGTTTAAACAAGTGTAAAAATTGCGAATGACGTCACAAATGCCTGCAAAACAAATACGCGTAAATACGTAACTCTATTACCTGACACTGATTTTATCATAGGTCATATTACCCTAAAAATTACAATAAAATAATAATACTGGTGCTCTCCAGCCGCGTAGAAAACTTAATCTTCATAGAACTTTCCTCAACAATCATTAAAACAAAATTAAATAACCATTTACATTCTGTTTAGTTATTTCTTAGGTTGTTTTTCTATTTAGGAATCCAGAGTGGTCATTTTGTATCATTGACTCAAATAAGTACCTAGGCAGTATCTGGAGACGTCAAAACAAAAGATGTAGGTCATCTCAAAGAATAAATTCAGGAAACGTATTATAAAAGTTCAGTTACATTTGGTTTTAATGTTTGAAAGCCGAATTGATGTTTGTTCCAAAAATAAAATGTACGTGTAGATGTTCGCATTCGGCGACGGCGGCGTCTGTAAATATTCGATACCTACCTACGTGCACGTGGCAGGAGAGGCACCTGCATACATACTTTACATTTGTTTCACTATTTTCAATTCAAATTTTAAAAATCATATAACGTTTAAAACAAGTATATATTTTCGAATAAAATTTGATTCAGCATAGGCGTAGAACTTAAATATACAAGTGCATATGTTTATTTTATACACATAGCACCTCACGGTTCTTAGCCGGAGGTCGAAATATAAGAAATGAAGCTACGCTACTTTTGTTACAGGTCTTGTAAAGGGAAAAAGTATTATTGACTGGCCTTTCAATGTTCTGCAGTTGATATTTCTGCGACTACCTACGGCAGTAAAGCTAATGAGACAGTAGAAATAACCAGCAATGTATTCCGTCTGTCGATACGTTACTTCGGTTTAACATGAAACACTTTTTCACAAATATTTAGAAACGTTTGCTAAACCTAATGTTTTGTCTTGTTCTTGCCATGTCAAAATAGAAAAGAGTGGTAGGGACAAAACATATTTTAACTAAAATACGTTGAGCAGACGTTTGGTAAATTCTATGAATATGAGTGTTAATCTTTTTTATGATATTTATTCATGTAATATATGTTTGTGCTTGTTGCAGCGTCGCGTATTCGATACGAGATCACGAGCGGGAACATAGGCGGCGCGTTCGCCGTCAAGAATATGACGGGAGCGATCTACGTGGCGGGCGCGCTCGACTACGAGACTAGGAAACGAGTGAGTTGCCCATTGTTTGCCTGTTGAATATATTTACACTAGTAGTTCTGTGAGAACAGTACACCACGCGAGCCTTTATAACTTTACAACCATGGAAGAACCTATATTTTAATCGTTTTCCTGGCTTAGCAAAAGCCACTTGATGGTTTTGAAACTATACTGTTGGAAAGAAAGTAGACAGCCTACCGCCTATCCTTTACGCATAAGGTCATCTATTGATATTTTGTGATCTATATGGTATTGAATGTACGCAACAAAAGTTTGACAATTTTCTTCTTTTCTTAAAAATAGTCAAGACATTGGCCTTGTAACTTGGAAGTCGCGGGTTTGATTCCCACGGGAGACATACATTTTTAAGAAAGTTGATCAGTAACACGGACTGAATTCACCCTTAAATAGTTTCAGTATATTTTGTAAGAAGATTTGTATTGTATATCCGTCACGGCTCAGTCACCTAGGCTTCGCGAGTCACCCTAAACCCGTTAAAGTATAACGTATAAAAAAGTTGTTCAAATAAAAAAATAGCGTTTTGTAATGGCAACAAAAAACTCTAATGACATTTTTGAAAATATTTTGAAATGGCTTATAACATAACGTTAGATCCGCAAAAAAAGGAATGTAAGTGTCGTGGAACATTCGGTTGGAACGAAGTCACTTTCGTAATAAATTTTCTTTAATTATTAAATTTTATTAATTCGTGACGGTAAAAAATGACGAAAAGCTTACACATTTATGTTAATAATAATAAAGTAAACAATAATATGCGCTGGGACAATAATGCGCTAGTAACAATAATATTGAACAGGGAACATCGACCATCTCAGGCATACGCTCACCCAACTGAGCTACCGACGAGATAGTCAAACTTGTGAAATTACCTTTTACTTTAATTCGTGACGACTTTGTTCCAAAAAGGTCGTGCTACGTCTTGTGAATATTATACTTACATAGATCTTGAAGTAAAAAGTTTAAAATAGGCACTCATCGTATCTATCACAATGAATTGTTATACCGTTTTTCTTTCCATGGTAATTTTAAAAATTCTCAGATACGATAAAAATACTATTTCTTATCTACATAAACCGTTTAGCTTCATAACAGTTAATATTGAGAATAGGTAGTTAAAATATGCTTTGGTTTGTTGCAATATGTAATGTAATAAATACTCTAAGTATAATCATTATTTCATCGATGGTGAAATTCAGTCTCCACTGATTTTTTTATTACAATATTTGGCTAACAACATTTTATTTTGTCATCTTTAAATTAATTTGGCGTTGTATTTTTGATATCGTCGTTTTTAATTTACGGAGATGAAAACCAATAAGTACTGTGCGACTGTTTTCATGGAATCAGAATTAAAAATCAGAAATAAAATAAACGTAGATTAAAACATTTCGAGTAGGTACTCAAATTTGTCAGGATCTATGTAAATGACTTATAATAAATAGGTTTTGTTTCCGTATCGCGATACTTTTTTTTATTAATCTTATTTTGACTAACCGACTGATTACATTCCCCAATAAATATATGTATTCAAATACGAAAACGCATTCGACCGTCCATACAAAATTTTATTAGCCTCTCGCGCGTTTGTATCGGAAGTTGATATTTTATTTGGGCATAACTTTGTTATGCTTATTTACATTTTTTTCCATAAGTTAATGTATTTATATTGTAAATAAATACGCTTATAATTTTACTATCTAGCCTTAACTCAGACTTATGAGTTATAAAATAAAATCAATTTACTTTAAAAAAATTAAAGGCAATTAAAACTTCCTGGTTCATTGAAATTGTGAAAATCTTCTATTTGAAATTGAAAGGCTTTTAATAATGACGAATGACTTCCGCTAAGAGCCGTGTGAGTTGGTCGGAACGAATGTAAAAATAAATCGATAGCCGAGGAGAGTAGGTACTCGAGTAAAACGTGAAGTGGCAAAGTTTTGTTGTATTTTTCGTGAGACGTGCAGTGATGTGAGTTTGAAACGCTAATGGAACTTGAAAGTAGCGCCAACTTTCTCATATTTCTACCAGGTGGAGTACCTACTCATTTCCTTAGCTGATAATTCTTTCAAATCTTTTGAAGACTAAATACTTATAATTTTTACTAGCCTACAAGACTAATCAAAAAAAGCATATCAATCCAAAAGGGGTGGGGGGGGGAATAAGTCTGAGCATTTGTTCATTTTTGTAGCGTGATATGTATGAGTAACCCGTTTTAACACTCTGAATGCCGTTAATGCAGACACAAAATAGATTTTCTATTGTTTGTGGGTCACCGGTGACCCGCTTGGGACGCAAGGTTATTGTAATAAGGCCACAAAAACCGTTAAAGTTATGAGAAGTCAAAGTTACTCGTATGAAGAGTGTATGAGTAATTTAGCTTTAAAAATATAGTAAAAATCAATTATTTCAATTTGCAACGGTTTAACACATACACAGTCCGTGTACTGTATGTACGTAAACAATAGTTTTTTTATTGTATTTGGTAAAAATACTGCAAATGTGTAGTTTGTACAGTTTACAATACCTATGATAAAATAAATTAATGAATATGATTATAATCTTGCTTAACTTAAAAACAAAAACACTGCCAGTATTATTTGATTCCTTTTTCGTTAATTTCTGTTGTACTTACCCCAAAAGATTACTTTCTCAGCATCACCTGTTGGTTGACTGTTAGAGGAGGGCCTTAAATCCTTCATTTATATGTATACAGAGTTACTGGTAACTAATGCAAAATCTCTTAACATCAGAATCAAACTCCCCAACACATTATAGATCTGCAAGAAAAAGGCAAAAATTGCAGAAAATAAAATGGGCCTCCCATACAAATTCACTGATCACCTGGTCGAGTTTCTATGGGGATTCCAATTTTTTTTCTTAGATTTTTTTATTTTTTTTTGCAGATCTATATTATGTTAGGATTTTGATTCCGATGTTAAAAGGTTTTGCGTTAGTTACCAGTAACCCTGTATAATAATACTAAAGTTAAATTATAAATATCAATACGAATATAACTTTTTTAAATATAAAATTTTTACAAGTTTCGGTTATATATTGGCGGTATGATATAAAAAAATCAAGAACATTTAACAAGGATTCTAGTCATTTATGGTTCCATGACAAGAATAAATTAAACAAGCTTTTCAAAACTTGCAATAAACAAATTCTGCATTTTAGAATATTCTTTATTAATCAGTAAGAGACCTTGCATCCATTCAAGACAACACTCTGACTATCGAGCGAGATTTTGATATTAATACTAATGTTAAACACTTGCTCAAACACTGGCACTCGTCAATAATGACATTAATGACGGCAAGCGATTGAATTAAAACTAACTTTTAGTGACAGCGCGACGATTCGACGATCCGATCAACGTAATTGGACCTATACATACGAGTACCTATACATTTTGTTTGATAAAAACTAACAAGAAACATGCCACTTGATTTGTAACACTGAAGAAGAACACGTTTTTATATGATAACACAGTTATTTATTTTTTACATTGGGCTGATTTTCTGGTTGTTTCCTAATTAGAAGGATAATGCGGTGTATTGAGTCCGGAGGGGACAATTCAATATTAGTTTTGAAGTGACGACTCTCTAACAAGCGCTGTCCAGTGCTGCCCCGTTTAAAATAAATTATTTGGAAGGAAACAGAAATATCATTTAAAATTTTGTCTTGACTAATACCTAGGCAACCGTTCAAACTATATTATGAACTACTGTTTACGGTTAAAATTGAGAACGTGAAGCTTTTCTACGCACATTAGCCAAAAGTGGCCGTTATTCGCAAATGTGCGTAGAAAATCATCACGTTCTAACTTCAAACTATAAACATAATGATAAAAAATGAAAGTGATAAAAATGTATTTTATTTCTCCAAAACAGTACATGGTTCAGCATAAAATATGTGGTGATAACAAATATAGAAGTTGAACATTTACCAAGTAATATATAAAAATAAGTGTAAGGACACTGGAGCCTATAACACAGTGCTCCAGGGCTCTCACGCCTGGTTTTACATACGTATATATATACATATATATACATACTGTTTGTGAAATATATATATACATATATATATATATATATATATATATTTCCCAAACAGTAGAAGATGGGGCAATATCTAAAATTAACAAAAATACAGGAATAATTATATAAAAGGAAGTTTAGGTAAGTATCATTCCGGCAGAAAAAAATCTTAATATACGAAGCAGATTTTTTGTTCAACTTTTTTTATTATGGAATATAATATAAAGGTGCATTAAGTTTTACTAAACACAGAGATTGTTTAAAACATGAAAGGTGAGTGAAGAGTTAAACAATTGTTCATAAGATGGTTTCAAGAGTCATCTATCTATCTGAAGGGCTTGATGAAGACAAAATTTTTAATGATAACTTCATTTTCTTTCAAATGATTTATTTCAAATGGAGGCAGCACTGGACCCCGAAAAATTGAAGTATCACCTTAAAAGCATTCGTCGGTTTCTCGAGCCCGAAAGAGCACATAAAGAGAGAAGCGCGACGAGCTAGTCTGCTTCTTGAGACTTGGGTGATTGTTCATTATTCGTTTTGAAGTTAAGTACTTCAGAGATGGCTCTCTCTTCACTGTTTTCTGAGCTAACAAGCGCCAACTTTGAATAATAATACAAAAAGCAACTGGGGGTGGGTGGCAGTCGGCGATACTTACGTCAGGCGACTAAATTCAAACTACCTAATTTCATACAATACATTTTAAACATTAGTTCATAAAGTAGTTTGCAGGGTTATCTAGGGCGTGGTCAAGGCAAAGCTTTAAATGATATCTCCGTTTCCTTTCAAATGATTTATTTCAAATGGGGTAAATACTAAGACAATCTACTTATACAACTGCATAATCATCAGACTCGGCAAGATGATCAAGACAAAATTTAACTAAAAACATTATAATATATTTTTATGCCGAGGTTAAATTTTAAGAATATTTAAAAATATACTTAAAATAAACAATCTTGTTATGTCTTTTTATTAAAATATACACTTTCAAAATCTTATATACATTTGCAAATTAAAATTCAATTTATTTATAAATCATCAACTACATACTTTATTTGTAATGTGTGCAGTGATTGGTTTTTAAAGTTAATATTTCAATAAAGCATGTCAGGATTGTTTCCATTTATTTAATAGTCTGGACGCGTTTCGTGCGTCGGCTATTTTTTGTAAACAAGAAAGTTAGTCGCGATTCGTACGTTCGTCGATTTAAATCCATAGATTTATTAAGTATTCAGACAGGACAATTAAAATAAAAGTTCATTTAATTTTTGAAATTGTAAAGCAAATAGAGAAAGAGTAAATCATTTTATTATAATAGTAACAAGTTACCTAACAAGTTAATATAAATTACTTAATACTAGTTTAATATGACGTCATCTTTTACCACTTAGTAAATCTATGGGTTTAAATCAACGACGCACGACACGAATCGCGACTTGTTTACTTGTTTACAAAAACTAGCTGACGCACGAAACGCGTCCAGACCTATTTAAGGTCTTACCTAACAATAGAAACTATCAGTCACAAATACAGACAGCTATAGAAATTATGGAACTCATATGCTCAATACTCATCATTTCTACGCAATATACCATTTTTTTTCTATAAAGTATATATAACGTCTAACAAAATATTACTTAATGTATTTAAAGGGTAGATTCAATCCATGACACTCAATAACTTCCCGTGCGGAACATATATTTATAAACTAATTCTAGAGAAAACTCTCCATCCCCGTAATATTATTCATAGTAATATAATTCCAGCCAATATTATTCAGGTTTACGGACGACAACTCAGCGAATTCTATTTTACTTTGTTAGTTTTGTTATAATTAGAGATGAACCGGGCTAAAGGAGGATTAATCACCTTTTCAAAATAATTTCCCTTTAAAGTAACCGGCGTTAAAACAGTATTTTAATGTCTGTAGCTCTTGGCGAGTTTCAATTAAAAACATTGTGTCGACGCGGCGCCGCGTTCTGTTCACTCAGGAGAGCCTCTTTGTTACATCCTTGGAAAGCCTCAAACTTTTCACAAGATAAATAAATTTAATCTTTAATACCCGTTTAAGCAAGCAAGCGTACTTGATATCCCAGATTTTAGTGAAGTTTACTGCAGATTTTCGCGCAAATATGTGGCGGCGTTCAATACTTACAGTCACTTATTTTAACAAAATTTAATGTCGCCGCATGATCCGCTTGGTAAATTATTCATGCTGTTAATAAATCTTAACAAACCAAACTTTTAATTTTTTAAAGTTGTGTGGTACGATATAAAATAAAATTTGGCCAAACAAATCATACTTACTTTTTTTTTGTTCTGTTATCAACACTTATCACGTATAATTCTAATATATATATATTATTATAAAGGTTCGATCCTCAGCTCAGGTCAAGATAGTAAAATGATGTTTTTCAGATTGACCTGGTTCTTGGATTTTTATCTATTTAAGTTTCTGTTATAAAATATAGTATCTTTGAGTAAGAATCCCAATATATATTCCCTATATATATTTATTTATTATTAATAATTGATAATCTCAAAACCTGTTATCCTTAAATAACCGCGTCGATAAATAAAAAAACATTTGATCCGCTCAATAAAGGATTGAATTTTGTACAGTCTGTGTATTCCCACTAAAGTAGGATTTATTACTGAGATCCAGATATATCAATGTCGGAAATATGAAAGTATTGAAAATAGGTGTACTGAATCGCCTGGCTAAAGCTTCCGCGCGTAAGCTGTGTATTGTGATACTTATACCTAACCTTCATGAGGAAAGAGGGTTTTACATGAATACCATTACGCCGGTCTCAAAACGCAACATCCACCTGAGGCCGGGCTGCTAATAGCTCCTCAAAAACCGAACAGTTAATATGAGAAGTAACCTGCGCATTACGTTATGGATTACCTTACGCCTTACAGAAATGAATTTGCTCAATTTCCAAAGATATGATGGTTATATTATTTAACAAGCATACATTTTCTGCTTAGTATACATGTGCGTGAGACGACTTTTGAAACTGACATTTCCTGCACGAGGAAATTACTGAGCGGCACTGACAGATGATGCCAATATCTCGCCCGCATCGCGAACAGGCTCCATTTTGTAAAGCAAGTGTAGAGCCCAGGAAGTTAGTAACCATTTATACAGTTACGGCTTGTACATATTAGATGCTTTAAGGCTATTATGGTAACACGTGAATTAGCGCCCAGCGTGTAAGATTTTATTTGTATTTAGAACGCCAACGTGTCGCTCCTCAAACATTTACAACGAAGTTTACTGACAGTTAAATTGGATTTACCAAAAACCCGATAGCAAAAAGGAGCAATTATGGCAAAGAATTAAAGGATAATTCCTTTCCTACCTACAATCAAACTCTTAAATACTTTCTCTTTCGAAAGGATGTTTTCGTTTGAAACTTTAATGTTCCAACCACCCAATAATAAAATACCCAACATTTTCTTTGAAGCACAGGTCTCCAAAACATGGATTCTTCTCACTTCAAAGGACTTATTTCTTCCTGTTATCCTTTATACTTATTAAAAAGTTAATTACAGTTGACTCTTTTATTAAACCTTTACTTTTTAAATTACTCTGTGATATAGTTACAAAAGTATGATGAGTTCTTTTATCTCGTATATTATTTTTCCTTCGTGGAAAAAGATTTTTAAGTACGCTTTCATTTCTCAAGACTAATCCTAATGTTATTATGTCAATGAACTCAATTTATTTATCTACAGCTATGTGAGTTTTAATTTTTTTAGAAAAGTTTTCATACATAAATGTTTGCTTGTCTATATCCATTGATCTGATTGAATTGTTTTGGTCGGTAAACAGTACGAGTTGAAGCTAGCTGCCTCGGATAACCTGAAGGAGAACTACACCACCGTGGTCATTCATGTGAAAGACGTGAATGACAACCCGCCCGTGTTCGAGAGGCCTACATACCGCACCCAAATCACAGAAGAAGACGACAGAAACCTCCCGAAGCGGGTCTTACAGGTTCGACTCGATCCAGCCGCAATTCTTTGTTGAGTAGGCCTAGGCCACGAGATCGCCACTTGGATGAGCGTGACCAGCGTTTTCCAAACTCATTGCTTGTCATGTTCTTAAAATCATGGTTGACAATGACAAGCGAGCAGTGAATGCAAAAATGCTGGCCGCTGTCTCCCCATCGTTATACGCGCTGCCGTGGATAAAAGGAATCCGATTTCTTTAGATCTCGTTTTAATTTGCATGGCATGAATGTTTCGTTTGTAGCACTGTTTTGTTTCGTTGTAGTATTGTTTGGTTGCTAGTGTTCGTCTTGTTGTTTTATTGTTGCGTTTGCATCCAACTTGTTTATTGCGCCCTGCGGTTCCAGAATGAGGTCGCTGACGATACTGTGTCAATTCGTTTTTTCTTGATATTTTATAGGTCACGTTCTTATTTTACTATCTATCAATTTATGGAATACTAGTATATAAGTATATTTTTAATAACATGTTTAGATACTTTGTCGCTATATACTCCCAGATTTCTATCTCAAAGCCTAAATATAAATATTATTATAAATATAAATATTTAACTATTTATTCAGGTTTCATATGCATATTCAAAGAAAGTTAGTATATATGTAGGTCTGTGTGAATACTTATAATTATCATAATGAATAAGGCACGTTTCTCCATTCAGTTTAAAACCGTTATTTACTAAAAACCGTCATTTCGACAATTTAATTCGAATTGGTTTGGGTTTAAAAGTATACGTAAAAAACTTTTTATTAAAACTGCCAACCGAAATGATCCCGAAGTGGTTTGAGTAGAATCGCCCAAAGTTCAGCGAGTCGCGTAATATCGCGTCCGCTATGATAATGTTCTTTAAACAATGTCCCGGCAATTTTAATATTTATTTACTCGCGATTGAAGTGTTTTTTGAATACAATTTTTAACGGAACCCGAGTTTTCCCATTTTTATAACGATAATGGTAAGAATTTCAGCAGATAGGCAAGAGTTGGTCGCAGAGCGCGTTTCAAATTTGTACTTTTCAATTATTGCACGAGACCCGAAAAGTTCTTCGCGGCATAAATTAACTTCTTCATTGCGATTAATCCGCTGTGGTTTTCGGAAAGCGTATTCGGTGACTTTATTAACACAACAAAAACATTAAAACAAAATGTAATAAAGACGAGTTGCAACCAATAAAATATATCATTCCGTATCAAGTGATTTATATAACAGTAGCAACATCCGTTAAAACGAATGCTATGAAATCGGGTTGAAACTTATCTGTGGAATCGTGCTTTTGTGTAACGAAACAATGGCGAATATCGCTTGCTTGAAGTCCACATGTTTATTATTGAACATATAAATAATTGCCTCAGGCTTTTAATGAGTAATCGTGTCCATATTGGTAAATCCTGTTATATAAATGGGATATTACTTGTCGATAACGGTAAAACCTCTGATTGACGATTGATTTTATAAATGTATAATTTTTTAAAGTATATAACATGGAAAGTACATACCCGTAATACATCGAACCACGGGCTATACTTGATCACTATAGTAGTACATATTAATGAAATGACGTTGTCTTCCTACTTACGGTTCGGATCGGAGCGGATTTTTGGTTGGAAAATTCACAAAAAAAATAAGATAAATAGCTTGCAAACTGAATTCGGTCCATGAAAAATGCGCATTAATTTTAATTAGACCATTGTCCGCCTAAAAGAAGTTGACAAAACTGACTACCTAACAAACCAATATTCACTTTTCATTTATCAGTGGCAACTTGATTTTTAGGTCGATATGAATTAAAGCAAGTACGAGTGCTAAGAATTTAAGAGCGCATTTTGAAATAGGATGTCATTTCTTATTTTAAAATTCAGACAATTCTTATATCCACTTATTGATAGAAAAACTCAATGTTAATTCTTTTTTACACATTTAGTAGTAGCGTGTGTGCATGAGCATGTAGTGTGCTAAAGTGTGGGTGTCGCAGTACGAGTTGACGCTGGTGGCGTCGGACGGGCGCAACGAGAACGCCACCAAGGTGGTCATCCGGGTGCTGGACGTCAACGACCTGCCCCCCCGCTTCACCCGCAGCGCGTACGTCACGCAAGCCCTTGAGGAGACAGGCCCCTATCCCCATTCCCTGATACAGGTTTTTCTTTTTTGTTATCTTTTATTTTAACAGTTTTTGAACGCAAATTGTCATTAAAATACTAAGCAAAGCAATTAATCTTGTATATCATTATATTAATTCAACGTATTAGCTAATAGCGTGTTAGCTGCCGAATACTCAGACGATTTTAGTCATCCCTTTAATTCTCATGTTTTCATTGTCTAACTAAATTTTTTACCGAGAAAACATTATATTTTAGGTACCTACATATTTGATTTTTCAAAATTCGTTTGAGCAGACCAGAAAATATAAAATGACAATTTTAGTTCTGATTTGCTTTGGTTTTTATGTTTTTTTTTTTTAACATGAATTCATCTTTTATTTTTTATTTGTGTATCATGTTTCAATTCATTTGAATGTTATTATTAATTTAAAATTTAACAAAAGCCCTCCAAGGAAATGACAGTGAACTACAAATGTATAGAATTTTTAGTAAAATATCCGATCGTTCGAAAGTCTTCGAAGCAAAAAATGCAGTATGCATGCAGTGCACATATTAGTGGAATTTATCGTAACTGCTGATGTAATTTCATGATACCGTTTCAATTCAACAGGTTTATGGTAAGTGCGGTGTGTGTGCTTTAACAATAAGCTTTGTGTAGATTTATGCAGTATCTTTAAAGACTTAAGCGCTTGTAACATTTTTTGTGTGTAATTTATAATATGTATTATTATTCTAAAGGATGACTAGTTAATAAAATGATTCTCTATTGAGTAAGTAACAGACGTAAGTTCATTTTAGGATCAACTCTGAAATTAAATATTTCTATGAAATACCTAGCTTTTTAAAACATTTCCAGGGTTGATCCTATAGTGGGTGCTGTTCATTCAGATAAGAATAAATGCACTTATAGTATGTTACCTTACTAACTACGTAATGAGTAAGTATTTAATTTTAATGCCACGCACAGGTATCAGTGCAAGCCTCATAGGAGGTAACAAGGCTGAAGGTTGTCGTGGCATTACCAGTTTCGCTTTTAGGTAACCTTCCTCGCAAATATTTAAAATAACCAAACTACAGGGCCTTTTACGG
The DNA here is from genome assembly GCA_943193695.1 of Acrobasis suavella. Taxonomy (NCBI): domain Eukaryota; kingdom Metazoa; phylum Arthropoda; class Insecta; order Lepidoptera; family Pyralidae; genus Acrobasis; species Acrobasis suavella. The sequence goes on from OW971929.1 coordinate 16,706,488, forward strand.
CACTGGTGTTTGTGCAAACTACATATAAACTTTACCACGCATGGCAAGATTACTTCCGCAAAAATACTTATAATGTCATGTGCAAAAATGCTAAAAAATGTTGCCGGTATTTAAAAAGTCATCCTGTCGACTTTTTAAATACCTCGACTTTTTAAATACCGGCAACATTTTTAGGCAAGTTCAGCCCATGATATTTGATATTTAGCTATTTTCTATAAAAACATGTATAGAAAATCGATACAAAAGTTTCATCCTTCCATACAAAATCCATTTGGCTGAGCGCTGATTTGTATGCGATGCCGAAATTTTTGTTTTCGTTTTTCTATAATTGTTTTTACAGAAAATAGTTCAGTATCATGGATTGAACCTGCTCCGTGGCCGGTGTTTAAAAAGTCACCCATTATATTTAAAATTTAGTTATTTACTTTATGTAAAATCATTAACCTGGTCTTTGTACGACTAGCAACGATATTTTATCATTTTACCAATATTCGAAAGGAGATTCAATATTCAAATGAAGCCTAAATATTCATCTATATACATTAAGTCTGAAACAAATAAAGGTATTTGGCCTAACTTGGCTGCCCTAATTTAAGTTTTCAGCTCCTTTTCAATACAAAATAATAATTGCTTTGAAACTTATTTTGCTGCCTTCAATATGTAAAAAAATATTGGATTTACTGAAATAATAGAATAGATGGGTGAGGTAGCAATTCCTACTGTTATCGATGCTATCGGTACAGTAGATCAGTTTTATATAGTCCGATATTTGGGCAAAAGGCAGATTGCTTTTAATATTTAAGTTCCCAATAAATGTATTATAGAAACCTCATATGTTTATGCAATTAATTTCATTACACTATTTATTGTATATAAACACTCTAGTCATACATAACGTGTAATACTATTTTGCATGAAAATGATTATTTATTTATACACAGGTAACCAGTTTAAAAACTTAATTAAAAATCTAAATTAAAACTAAACTATATTACTTTATGTGATCGAGGATGGGTACCTAAGAATCCTAATAATTCCTTGCTAACATCAAGTCAGCAGTCAAATTCGTTGCTTTATTCCACTACTTCAGCAATTTAAGACAAAAGCCGTTCAAATTTAAAGTAACTTAACTTTTATTTTCGATGATGAAAAAATGTCCATTCACCGTAAGAGGGAAGCCCTTGTCCCAAGTCGCTTGTAGTGACAAGCTTTTTTATAATTGAAGTGAGATTCGCAAATGATCCGAGTAATTACGGAAACGTCGACCCTCTTCATTTCTGCCACCCGTCGTTGTCCCTCGTAATTGAGGGCTCCCATGCTCATATACGTTAAATCCAAAACTAGCTTACACTAATACTTAGTCTATTAAGGTTTCTTGTTTTTGATTGATTAGAACTTTGCATCCTTCTTAAGTCGTCTTCAGTCATCATATCTTGAAACTCTTAAAATAAGCTATTTTTAAAGTCAAAGTTTTAAAAGTTGGTTTAGAATTCTGACAAATACGCTTTGTCAAAATTCAATACCAACTTTTAAACTTTTAGGCAACCAAACTTCCTCTTCTCACCTTCTATATACCTACATGTATATATTAGGATTTGGCACCCTTTTTAGGACGTCACCACTTCCTAAACTCGCCAAATAGTGTCTTGAAAACTTTTATAGCTTTCTTAGTGGGAATCCTTAAAAAGAAGAAAGTTCGGGACGCTTCCGGCCGCGGCTGCCGCCCGGTGCAAACAATCTGGGGTGTTGCTGGGTTCATAACTTGTGGAAACTTCCGCACCCTCAAAGCCACTATAAAATAGTGATTGTGTTAGCTAAGTCCGTTTTGCGGTTGCTGCCTTGCCATTTGGAAGTTAAATGTTTACTCTAAAGTTGTGAAATCTTTAGCTACAGATTATTAACAAAATAAATCTGAATCAATGAAAAAAATATTAAATACTTGTATTTCTGACGCTTTATTATATCTAATAGCTCGACAATAGAGATTGTCGCGACGCGACCCAATATTCGCAGTTTGATCACACACTCGCCTGGGGATGTCTCGCTATACACAACTTCTCTAAGTATTGCTTTATGATTCAATAACCACGTACAAAGCCCAAGTCCTATGTCTGACATCAATCAGCAATCTATTCACTATCACTGCTATAAACGGTGATATTTATTGATAAATAAATATTATGAGCTTTCTTTTTAATGTTTGGTATTAAAGTTATTTTGTAATGGTATCAGGTCACGGCAACTGATGGTGACAAGGATAGACAGCAGAACATTGTTTATTTCCTCACCGGCCAGGGCATCGATCCTGACAATCCTGCTAATAGCAAATTCGACATTAATCGCACTACGGGAGAAATATTTGTCCTCAAAGTAAGTAAAACTTGTCGTCTTAAATTGGTGTTTTAATTACATTGTCAATTTAAATTATAACTGACTTTAAATAAGCTTTGTTCAGTTTACATTTTAATCCTTTTAAATCTGTTAATTTGTGTCCACTTTACTAGCGAGCAGATATTGCCGGCCAACAAGACGGCACGTGCTTTGCATTCACAGTGCAATCACACATTTATTGCGTTCCATTTGTGTCATAACCTGAACACAGATATCTCTGTAACGAGAAAATTCGTATGAACCCCGAATATTAATCATATGTCAATAATAAAGTTCTCTAAAAACATATTATTTAAACTCTTTCTATTTAGTGTTATATTTTAAAGTTCGTATCGCGTTTATTTTACAGTAAGTTATGTATTATTTACAGCCATTAGATCGCGATCAACCAAATGGACGCCCACAGTGGAGATTCACAGTATTTGCGCAAGATGAAGGCGGTGAAGGTCTCGTAGGATACGCAGATGTTCAAGTCAATCTTAAAGACATTAACGATAATGCGCCTATTTTCCCTCAAGGAGTTTACTTTGGTAATGTCACAGAAAACGGCACAGCTGGCATGGTTGTTATGACAATGACCGCCATTGACTATGATGACCCAGCGGAAAGTAATAACGCGAAGCTTTGGTATTCTATTGAGAAAAATGTAATTGAAGAAGAAACCGGGTCACCAATATTTGAAATTGAACCTGAAACAGGTGTGATAAAAACCGCTGTGTGTTGTTTAGACCGCGAAAGGACTCCCGATTATTCGATACAGATAGTAGCCTCCGACGGCGGAGGGTTAAAGGGTACGGGGACGGCATCTATACGAGTCAAAGATATAAATGATATGCCGCCGCAGTTTACAAAAGATGAATGGTTTACAGAAGTTGATGAAACAGATGGTACTAATTTACCAGAAATGCCTATTCTCACTGTGACAGTCCACGACGAGGATGAAACAAATAAATTCCAATATAAAGTTATTGAAAATAGCGGTTATGGTGCTGATAAATTTACTATGGTTAGAAATAATGATGGTACGGGCTCGTTAAAAATAGTGCAGCCATTAGATTATGAAGACCAATTACAAAGTAATGGCTTCAGATTTAGAATACAAGTTAATGATAAAGGAGAAGATAATGACAACGATAAATATCATGTAGCTTATTCATGGGTGGTAGTTAAGCTTAGAGATATAAATGACAATAAACCACAGTTTGAAAGGGCTAATATAGAAGTGTCCGTATACGAAAATGCGGAGGTTGGCAAAAGTTTAGAAACATTTAAAGCTACAGATCCAGACCAGGGTGGTAAAAGTAAAGTTTCTTACGCTATCGATAGATCGTCAGATAGAAAACGACAGTTCTCGATAAATCAAGAGGGTACCGTCAGCATACAGAGATCATTAGACAGGGAAGATACTCCGCGACATCAAGTAAAGATTTTAGCCATTGATGATGGTGTTCCTCCGAGAACAGCAACAGCAACATTAACTGTAATTGTTCAAGATATAAACGATAATGCTCCAACATTCTTAAAAGATTATAGGCCTGTGCTTACCGAGCACATTACTCCAAAGAAAGTAGCTGAAATTTTAGCTACAGATGACGATGATAGATCGAAAAGTAATGGTCCACCATTTCAGTTCCGATTGGACCCTGGTGCAGATGATATTATTCGAGCTTCTTTCAAAGTTGAACAAGATCAAAAAGGAGCTAACGGTGATGGAATGGCCATCGTGTCCTCGTTAAGATCATTTGACAGAGAACAACAGAAAGAGTATCTTATTCCCATTATTATCAAAGATCATGGGAACCCAGCTATGACTGGAACAAGTACCCTAACCGTTGTGATTGGTGACGTAAACGATAATAAAATGCAACCAGGTTCTAAAGAAATTCTCGTGTATAATTACCAAGGACAAGCACCAGATACTGAAATTGGTAGAGTCTACGTTTACGATCTGGATGATTGGGATTTGCCCGATAAGAAATTCTTCTGGGAAAGTACAGAACACCCTAACTTTACTTTAAATGAAGAGACTGGGATGATACAGATGAAACATAAAACTAGAGAAGGTAGATATCATCTGAAGTTTAAAGTATACGATCGAAAGCATACTCAAACAGATGTTCCTGCTAACGTGACCGTGTACGTCAAAGATATATCACATGAGGCTTTAATAAATTCAGGGTCAATACGAATATCAGGTATATCAGATGAAGATTTTATAAGAGTTTGGAACTATAAAACGCTAAGCGTTTCTAGAAGCAAGTTGGATATATTCAAGGATAAACTAGCAGATTTACTTAATACTGAAAGAGAGAATATTGATATCTTCAGTGTACAACTCAGAAAGAAACATCCACCAGTTACTGATATAAGATTTTCAGCACATGGTGCACATTATTATAAACCCATTCGATTAAATGGAATAGTTTTAATGCATAGAGAAGAAATTGAAAGAGCTGTTGGAATAAACATAACTATGGTTGGCATCGATGAATGTATTTATGAAAACCAAATGTGTGAAGGTTCTTGTACAAACGTGCTTGATATCAGTAATTTGCCATATATGGTTAATGCAAACAAAACTGCGCTCGTTGGTGTACGAGTAGATGTAATAGCAGAATGCACGTGTGGAGCTAGGAATTTTACTCAAGCCGAAACCTGTCGAAATTCTCCTTGCTATAATGGTGGTAGATGTATTGAAGGTAAATACGGGTTGACTTGCTCCTGTCCTCCGGGTTATACTGGACCAAGATGTCAACAGACGTCCAGAAGCTTTAAAGGAACTGGTTGGGCTTGGTACCCTGCATTGGCAATGTGTGACAATTCACATCTCAGTTTTGAATTCATAACACGAAAATCTGAGGGTGTATTACTCTACAATGGACCTATAGTACCACCTGAACCTGAAGAAATAATGGTGTCTGATTTTATTTCCGTGGAATTAGAGAGAGGCAATCCCAGATTACTCATTGATTTTGGATCAGGCACTTTGGAGCTGAGAGTAAAAACTAAGAAGTCTCTTGATGACGGGGAATGGCATAGAATAGATATCTTTTGGGATACTGAGAATGTCAGGATGATAGTCGATTTTTGTAAGTCTGCTGATATTCAAGAGATGGAAGATGGAACACCACCAGAATTCGATGATTCAACATGTCAAGCTACTGGAACGATACCGCCATTTAATGAATACCTGAATGTAAATGCTCCGCTGCAGATTGGTGGCTTGTATATAGAACACTTTGACCCTACACACTATCACTGGCAATACATGCCTATTGGCAAAGGTTTTGATGGATGCATTCGAAACTTGATTCATAATAGTAAACTATACGACTTGGCGCACCCTGGTCTATCAAGGAATTCGGTAGCAGGATGTCCGCAAACTGAAGAGATTTGTAATCAAGCTGACACTACTTCAAGATGTTGGGAACATGGTACTTGCGTGGGAAGCTTTTCAGAAGCTAGATGCCAATGTCTGCCTGGTTGGACAGGGCCCTCATGTAACTTACCAACTACACCTACTAGCTTTAGACCCCAAAGTTACGTGAAATTTGCACTAAGCTTTGAGCCCGATAGATTCAGTACACAAATTCAACTCCGCTTCAGGACGCGTGAACCCCATGGAGAGCTCTTTAGAGTAAGTGACCAACATAACCGAGAGTATGGTATACTGGAAGTAAAAGAATCACGATTACACTTCCGGTACAATCTTAATTCCCTTCGCACCGAAGAGCGTGATGTGTGGCTCAATTCTGTTCCCGTTGACGATGGTCAGTGGCATATAGCTCGGGTCAGTCGATATGGAAGTGCAGCCACTCTTGAAATAGATGGCGGTGAAGGACGAAGATATAATGAGACCTTCACCTTCGAAGGACACCAATGGCTTTTGGTAGACAAGCAGGAAGGAGTGTACGCAGGAGGCAAGGCTGAATACACCGGTGTAAGGACGTTTGAAGTTTATGCGGACTTCCAAAAAGGTTGCCTTGATGACATTAGATTAGAAGGAAAACATTTGCCGTTGCCGCCCGCAATGAACGGCACTCAGTGGGGGCAAGCAACCATGGCCAGGAACCTCGATCGCAACTGCCCCTCTAACAGTCCGTGTATTAACGTCCACTGCACGGAGCCATTCGTGTGCGTTGATCTCTGGAACGAATATGAATGCACGTAAGTTTTAATTTCACTATTTCTTAAATTGACATGATCTATCTGTTTTCGAAAATTCATCTCTTTGATATACTTAATTAAGTATGTAAGAAAATACCATTTTATTGACATAATATTATAAACATTCATAAGTACCTGTTTTGTGCTTCACACGAGTATTTTTAAAGAAAAGCCTATGCAGCAGCAGCAGGCAGGATGCAATGAAGTTGTACATGATGTTTTTTTGGTATTTAAAAAAGAACGAAAAAGAACTTGTCACTATTATTTTTGTTTCCTTTTTTTGACGCGCACTGAGTTTCGCCGATTTCTTTATTATTAATTATTACAAAAAATAAGAAAATTTATTTTGTAGAAATGCTTTACATATAAGTACATAAATATTCCTTTAATATATGCTCAATTATAAAAATTTACAATTATTTATTTACGTAAATATAAAAATGATAAATAAGTAATATTATTATTTTATGTACGCTTTTACAACATACTAAAGCATTATTGGAATGGTGTCTAGTTGCGGTGAGGGTTTGGTATTATCGGCGGACGGCAAAGGTTGCGTAGACAAGAACGAGTGTCTCTACTTCCCGTGCCGCAACGGGGGCTCGTGTGTGAACCGCGAGCCCGGCTATCGCTGCCACTGTCCCGAAGGATTCTGGGGCGAGAACTGCGAGCTCGTGCAAGAGGGGCGCACCCTCAAGCTGAGCATGGGCGCGCTCGCCGCCATCCTCGTCTGCCTTCTTATAATCATGAGTGAGCACTTGCCTAGCCACGCTTTCCGCGTGTCATTCTTAACGCTAGAGCGTCATCCCATCGCACTCTCACAATCGCACATATCACCATCCATTTATAGTATATGTGTATCTAGCTGTTGTATTAGTTGTATATGTAGTGCATGCTTACGGGGCTCAGTGCGCGTGCCGAGGATGCCCTCGACGGTGAGGTAAAACGCGCAATGTACAGGTGTCCTGGAGGATCGACGCGGGCTGCCGGCACTTGCGTGAATGTGAACGAATGCGTGGAGAACCCTTGCCTGAACGGCGGCACCTGCATCGACCGGGAGCCCACCAGGAGATACGACTGCATTTGCGCATTTGGCTACACCGGCCACGACTGCGAGCTCGAGCTGCTGGCTTCCGGAATCATCACACCCTCAAGAGATTTCATTATAGCTATCATTGTCTGTTTATTTTTGCTTTTAGGTGAGCACTTCCATATATTTGTTTGCATGCTATTTATCGCATATTAATATCAACGATGATTTATCATCAATGTTTCATAATCTCATCTATATTTAGATTAGTACACCTCAATTGAGTGTTTTTACTTAGTACCTACTTGTAATCTATTTAAATTCATTTTTTAGTTAATAATGGTCCAATAGTAACACTTATGCAACGTATCTTGCAAAAGTAAGTAATTCAATAATTTAGTATAGGTATACTTATCTACAGAATAGCATTTATTTGCTACATACCCATATAAAAATAAGCATTCTTTATAATAGGACAAAATAGGACCTTTTTTTTGAGTAAATTTATATTACATCCCAGAATAACTGTAAATACGTTTCAAATAAAGATGCATATTTATTTTTAGATTCCAATAATACCAGTCAACAGAATGAAAATAATGGACTCGGCGTGTACTGTGTTATATTATATATATTCCAAAATCAAAAAATCTCTAACGGAAATTAAAATGACGTAAAGCAGCCCAATATCAAACTATTACTACGATGATTTTTTATATTATTAACAATTAACTGAATTATAAAATTAAACATTTGTTAAAAAATGGAAATCTTAGCTAGATGGATGTCTATTCGTGGTTAGGGTTACCCAAAAGCCATAAATTAAACTGTTTTGTGTCAATTATGGTACCTACATAAAACGACTATAAGAATTGGACTATTCAAGAAAGTTAGTAATTCGATCTTTAAAGATGTTATTATCGAAGCTCTATTATTGACAAGCTCTGTTGGCCTAGTGGTCATCATGCCATCTGGGTGACTTGTCCGTATATTTTTATATATTTATATTTATTTATATTATTTGAGCCGTACGTGATATATGGCATGAGTTTAATCGTAGGCCCATGTTTTGTCACGCCCGTCGCGGGGGCTTACGAAGACCCTTTTTGTTATTATTCACAAAATCAAAGTACGCGATCGGAGAGCATAATACCGACGTGAAATCCTTCTGAATTTTATAAAGTCAATCAAATATTTTGCATCAAAAATATAGAAAATCGTATTGGTTTTATGGATCAGACTCAATTTATTAGTGAAGGAGTATTTGATCCTTTCTCGCCTTAAGGTTGTCACAGAGAAGGATTAAAACTTCAAAAGTTACACAGGAACGAGTTGAAACGAACGTCGAGCGGATTAGTTGCCATAGAAATTCATCTCGTTCACAATTTATACTTAATAAAATTGAAAATTCTAGAGTAGTTTTCTCAGCAATCTCACTAATAATATAAAGACGAAAGTTTTTGTGTGTGTGTGTGTGTGTGTGTTTGTTACTTCATCACGCGCAAACGGCTAGATCAATTTTGATAAAATTTGGTATGCAGGAAGCTGACACCCTGGATTAACAAGGCTACTTTTCCGCGGCTAACACCACGGGGCGCAGCTAGTAGAATATATTGGCCAAGAAAAGCAAAATGATCTAAAACAGGCTTTTTTGCGACTTTTATGAATCACTTACGCAATATGAAAACAATTTTTCATCCTATTTATATGTTAAAAGCGAACAGAAGCGTGATTAGTTTTATAAATAGCATATTTATTTGACTAAATTTGTAATAAAAACCGCTAGAACAAAATAAATGAAATAAATTTGATGAAATAATAGTAATTTTAATCTGGGATGTTTTACTGGGATGAAATTTTTGTCTGTCCATATCTGTTTTACACCTTATACATTCTAACTACTGAAGTGATGTGTTTTTACTATCGGGTAAAGCAATTATTTCTAAAGACTTTTGTGTAATTAATGGCCCCTTGCGTAGCCGGATTTATTTTTAAGAAGGAACTATTTCATGATTTTAATATATATTTTTATGTACATAGTCTTGGTGCTCGTATTCGTGGTATATAACCGGCGACGCGAGGCTCACATCAAGTACCCTGGCCCCGACGATGATGTGCGAGAGAACATCATCAACTATGACGACGAGGGGGGCGGCGAAGACGACATGACGGCCTTCGACATCACGCCGCTGCAGATCCCGATAGGGGGCCCGCTGCCGGACCATGCGCCTGCTAAACTACCGTGTAAGTGTACTATTTGAACTCTTTGTGATTCTTAATATCAAATACCATAGCCCTGACAACCTTTGATTACATATAAGTGTTGATAGGAGAGGCGAAATCATTAAAATTTTGTGTTGTGTATTGTACAGGAAACTAGGTTTTAGAGCGGTTTATGTAGAGAATTCTTTTCGGAAAGGTTTAGTAACTAGTTTATATCACAGCCTTGAGATCGGGGGGACAGCTATTTCTATATTAATTTGCTATTGTAAGCGCACAAAATAATTTACTTCTATTACATTATATCGTTTGTACTTAGATCCTTGGTGCACAATATATATATATTCTATTTTTAATTTAAATGAAATAGATACTTGGATTGCTACGGCTACAAAATAAATTGTTTACCTACGTATATGAGTAAATCCACATTCCGTGAAACAATACATTTTTATTATCTTTGCACAAATATGAGAATATGCGTATGTATCTGGATATAAAACAAACAAATATTGAAGTATAATAACAACGTTGCTTGAAGCTACTTACCAAAATATTTTTCGTATAAAATGAACAAATTCATTTAGTCGCTGGATCGTGAGGTCAAGACAAAAAATATGTTTATAAGCAAAACTGCTCTTGCGTTTCTGATATATTTAAAAGTTTAAAGATTCTATTAGCTAAATGTCCGGTTTTCAGAAGGTTAGATACGCCGTACTAAAACTACTTTTTTTGCGAACCTTTTCTTTGTATTCCCGTTTTCCGCATCAGCTCCTAGGATAAGTCTGATATAATAAAAATAATATTTTTAAACATTTATTCATTAAATATTTTTTGAAATAGGACATTTTGTGCGAATGGAAGTCTCCTCCTCCTGGGCGTAGAGCTTCGAAGGCAATGAAAGGAAAGGGACAACTTTGTCGGCCTTTTTGCCTCTCACCGTAAATATCTTTTGTACAAACCCTAAATCCCTTACGTAGGGCTTTGCTACGTTTAATTGTGAAATACAATTCGGGCTAAATGTTTGGACAGAAGGTTTTATTGATAGCATAGACAACAGGTTAAGTATGGAGAGGAGATATTGGGCACGTACGGTCCTTTTGACCTTCCATTGTAAAGAGTTGAAGTGAAAATGAATATTGATTTGATGGATTTTAGGATGGTGATTTAGAAATAGTAATTTATTATTAACTGGGTAAGTTATCTACATAGGTGCTTAGTTATTAATACTTAATTTATTAAATTGTGTTACTTACCAAATATAATGAATTACTTAAAAATTAAAATAGAATAAACATATGAACTACAAAATTATGTTGGCAATATCTCGTCTTATCTTACATATGAGAGCCGATCTTTTATGAAAAGAAATATACATATCAAGAAATATACAGAAGCATACATATCAACTTATAATTGAGACCGTAAAAGGGGACTGACATTCAAATACTGCAAGCATCAAACTTACTCGGAAATACCCTTTTAATAAATCAGGGATTGTCAATACGAATGATATTAGAAATAATTGGCCAAGTAAGTGTCGGGCCACGCGCAGTGTAGTGTTCCGTAGTTACGAATGCTAAACTAATTTTCTATTTAATTTGTATGAAATTTTCCATTTCCGAGTACATTTTATAAGTTGATCGCTCATAACTTTTTAATTTTTAAACCCTACTTAGCTTTGATAGTTTTCCTTCAAATTTCTTTATATATTCTATAGCTGTGAATTTTTCACGTGTTTTTATATATCCGTTTAGCAGATAGAGGTGGGGAGACACGTAACTCAAACAAAAATTTGCAAAATTTGCAATATTTCAAAAACGGATCCCTAAATCTAAAAACAGTGTTCGCAAGCTCATAATATTTTTAAAAGACCTATTCAACGATACCCAACATGATTGGTAATTCGAGAAAACAAAAATGACTTTTCACGATACATGTATGGGAGCTACCCTAAAAAAAATTTTTTTCAATATTTTATTTTACCACTTTTTCCGCATCATTAATATACATATCCATGCTAAATCACATCTTTCTAGTACTTATAGTCGCTGAGTAAAACTGCGGACGGACAGACAGACAGACAGACATGGCGAAACTATCCGCGTTTTTAGGGTTCCTTGTTTACTACGGAACTCTAAAAACGCGGATCGACTAGGGTTTTGGAAAGTACAAGATCAAGATGGATGCCACACCTATTCCCAGTGGTATGTGGAGGGCCGTCTATGATGATGATGATTGACAATACAAACTAAAGTTAAGTAGGTACCTACATTAATTTGTATTATATTCAGATCCGCTGATGGGCGTCGGTCTCGGCGTGGGTCCAATGGGCGTAGGCGTAGCGCCGGGCGTCGGCGTCCCGCTGCCAGGAGAGACCAACGTGGGCATGTTCATCGAGGAGCACAAGCGACGCGCCGACAGCGACCCCAACGCGCCACCCTTCGACGACCTGCGCAACTACGCGTATGAGGGTGGTGGCAGCACTGCTGGTTCCCTGTCGTCACTTGCTTCTGGTAAGAAAGGCGCTATACGATGATAAAGAATTTTATCATCGTATAGCGCCAAATCAGGCGCACTGATAGCGAACCCAATGCCCCGCCGTTTGACAATCTATGCTCCGCGTTTGAGGTCAGCGGCAGCACTGCTGGATCTTTATGAATGTCAGAGTCAAAGATGACAACATGTTATTCGCCGACACCAATGTCAATTGACCGTGATCTGTATACTCTGTCTACACGCACTCTGTATACACGCCTCGTCTCATCCCATAAAACTACAAGTATCTAAAAGGTAGCGGCGCTTCGCTACGTATTTTGTCGCACGCTTCTGGTAAGAAAGTTTTTAGGTCTACATTCGCCAATCTTCATACACGACATTTTCAATTAGAAGTTTAACAAGATTTCATCGTCCCATCTGGTAGGAAAACTTTTTCTCAAAAAGTAAATAACTCTAAATTAAAACTGTTTTTCATAGATCCTGTGGTGTGATGGTAAAACGTCTAATGTGAATCCCAACAAATTTTTTGCACCTGAAACGCGCCAGGTATTTTATGAAAATTCGCAACAACCGACATCAACGAGAGATATCCTTTAGACGTGACTTTGCTTTAAAATTTATGACGACGATGCTCTGGAAAGATTCATTTACAATGTATGAAGCGAAAAATTGAAGTCCCTCTAGTTTTCGTTGTGAATGTATTATTCATGATGCTCCCTGTGGCGGCAGGTACCGACGACGAGACGCACGAGTACGACTACCTGGGCGCGTGGGGCCCGCGCTTCGACAAGCTGGCCGACATATACGGGCCCGACATGGACGAGCAGCTGTAGGCGCCCTGTGCCCCGCCCCTGCCGTGCAACCCCAGTGCGCCCCTGCGCAACCTTAGTCAATTGTCTCCCACTCTCCTACTCACTAAGTTACTGTAAACTGCTATCTCGGGAGCGACTCTCCTCCACATCCCCTCGGAGTTTTAATTTTGTAAATAAAGCTAGGCGTGACGACTACGCCTGGCGCGACTTGTAATTCTTATCAATTTTATACGACTTTATTTGTAGTAGAATGTTTAGCTTAAGTACCTACTTGTTTAAGATACTATTTAATTGCGTCGTTTTTATAAAGTCTAAACGTATATCTTCACCAAATATTTGATATAAGTTTTTATTCGATTTAGCCATAGGTATTATGAGTCAGTATTTTATTGGAAGTTACTGAGATAAGCGGATTTCTGCCGGAGGGTCAGGTGAATCTGATTCGTGGATGTTTGTAGATAGTGTGCTATAAATGTGAATAATTTATACGAGTATTTTGTAAGTCCACAGCTTTACGTGATATCACATAATTATTGGCCCTTCCGCATAAAATCATTATTACTTACCTAGTATAAAAGAATATGTTATATTTTATAAATAACAATAACATTAATTAAAACGGTTCATTTGAACCTCGAGTTGATAATGCTCATACGAAATGTAAAATGTAAAGGGGGTATGTAAATACAATAATAACGAAACGGCTACCCCTAGAATCCTTAGCTAAATATTAAACTATTGACATAATTCAAGTTTAAAATATAAGTGAACTGTACAGTAACTGGTGTTCCTCTCCTAATGTCTCAGTGTAGTTCTAGCGAAGTAGAAAAATCTGGAAACGGCTACGGTCTACTCATCTAACTGTAGGTATTGTAATCATAATCAGTTTCAGTTGACTGCGAGAGTGGCTCAGAGCGAATGAAAGTGAATGTGCAAGACTGAATGAGATCTACAATAAAATATAATGTGTTGGTTGAATGTGTGAGTGAGCGAGTCGTGTATTAATTTACGAGGATGTGGTTCGGTTGGTCGAGTGCGTCGCGGGTCTCTCACGACATGCGTTAAATGAATGGAGGGACTGTGCCAATTTATAAGCATTATGACGCCGCTAATGACGGTAGAGTTAAGTGTTTGCACTTTATTTATTCGTATGTTTAAAAATAAACTTAGTCGCACCTAGGAAAATATCAATAACTTATTAAGAGTGTTGTGCTAGACATTATTACTGTCGATATTGACGTGAGATAGTTGATGAAACCATTAGAAGTCACTAATTTATAAAATTAATTTTAAGAATTTATAGTAAAATAATTAAATAATGTACAGGTTCTGCGAACTGTCTCACCTCGGCATCGAATTACGATCAGTGTACATTTTAGAATATACTGAATTGCGTTAAAATGACTGATTTTATTATGCGTTTAAAAGCCTAAGATTTTGTAGATTCGGTTATTTAATTATAGACTTCGACTACCTTATCGTAAGGTCACCCACTAGTTTGCACTAAAGACAAATATTATTCAATACTTACATCAATATTAAAGCAATTCTCGTTAATTACTATTCGTGTAAGTAGACATAAACCTAGTTAGTCACGGTTTTCATTATCATTTAAGTTTTTATATCATTACACTGCCAGTATCATACATATAGACGAATACGATAGTTGAATCAGTCCGATTTTATATTTCAGTCTTTACAACGTTTTGTATTGTAAGTTTTTTGGACTGTTTATAACAAGATACTTTTCCACAACTACTTTCCGCTCAATAGCCCTATCTTCCGCTGTCAGCTCTGCCGTGTCTTTGTGTTGTGAACTCTGCTTGAGCAGACGACGCGCGAAGTCGGCGACCAGCATTTATTGCATACGCCGCTCGTTTGTCTCTATTAACTAAGTAACTTTTAGAATATAGCACACAATGTGGCAAGAAAACACTGGTCGCGTCCGCTCGTGCGTATGTCATGGCCTAGTCCTTCATGCGGGTCCCAGACGTTCTATATAATTATCGCAGTAACTTACATTTGTTACGTGACACCCACATTCTTATTTACTTTTATCGTAATTGTATCTTGTTGATACTGGTGTGTTAGGATGACACTTTTATGACAAATGTGCGCACAATTCCCAAGCCAGACATATTTTTTTAGTCAGTCGTAGCACTCGTGGCCGTTAACGATATTGTATGTTACATTATGTAACGGGTAAAGCATTAACAGTGATATACATTCCATATAAGAAATTGTAATCATACTTAATAATTCACTTTTTTTGACGACCTCCGTGGCGTAATGGTCAACACGCTAATCCGCTAATCCGGAGGTTCTGGGTTCGATTCCCAGCCAGGGCAGGTTGGAAAATGGCCTTTTTCAATTGTCCTGATCTTGGGTGTTTATCTATATGTGTATTTATTACACAATATAGTATCGTTGGGTTAGTATCCCTTAACACAAGTTTAATCTTGCTTTGGGGCTAGTTCAATCAATGTAATTGGTCCGTATAAATTTATTTATTTATTTATTTTTGCTACACAAACAGTTTTAAAGAAATCGCATCTTTCTTAATACTTATGGAAACTGATATTAAAGAATATTAATAAGACTCTAATGTCTGGCCTTGCAATATTGAATATTAAAATGAAAATACTGCGACAATTTAATAGACGCCGGGTCACACTTCCCGTTCGCCGTTTTGTTCTTCCAAAACTGTTTTATTGCCCTAATATATGTTACATGTCGCGTCCAATGGCTTGTTTATGCCAGTATAAATGTTTCACAAAAACAGCCATTCCACGTGGGTAACAGCTGCAAGCGCTATGCTCCCGACGCTGTTTATGTTCGGATATTAGAACCGGGCGAACGTAGTCATTCGGAATATTTACTAAATTGACCAACACTGTACTGACACTTGTTTCGGATAACGAAACATTATTTGGTTTAATTGAGGTGCAAAAATTCTAACATGCCTTTTTGCTTTAACACTTAGTCTGACACTGAGATGAAAATCTTGCTACAAATCTACCACGTACAATAAATCGTGACTTTGTCGTGGTACCACCGAGTTGTATCGCCTGTCATTTTAAATGTAACAGACGAGAAAATTATAATGTTAGTACCTCGCTGTGTCGCGTGAAATCTAAAGTTATTTTCATCTACCTACTACTACATAAAATATTATTATTGTCAGAGACAAAGATACCTACTCGTTACCATCTTATTACCTGTAAAATGTGCAATACCCTTAAACAATTTCACTATCAGTTAAAAGATGATGATGGTAGCTTCCAGATAATGGTTTAACCAAGTTGTTAGGGTCACTTAAGCTACTGTAAAATTAAAATAGTCACTTACTCGACACTAATTTCACTTTATTTGGTTCCAACAGAATTTCACTGCTTTGTTTATAACATACTCGAATCGTGTTCCAATCCACAGACAAAAAATAGAAAACATAAAAATGCGTTTGAAGACATTATTTTTGTACTTACATCTCTATTCTTTAAAATGATAACTAATAGAACACAAGTACTAATGTTTATACCTATTTTGTAATAAGACTGACAGCGACTCATAAAACTTGAAATGACAGGAGTCACAACATGACTAACTCAGTTTTACTATCGTGTTTTCTTTCGTGTCATTTGACGGCGTATACAAGATATGTCGTCGACGGAGATATCACTCGGTGGTTCACGACAAATGGACGTGTTAGGTCGAAACTCCATTGGAGCTAAGCGAGGATGTACAACAAATAACATTTCGTTATCAAAACATAAAACGAGATTCAAATAGTGTATATCTGTCGAGTAACATCGAAGTCCTATTCTTGGTCAAAACTTAACTCATCCTTGCCCATCTCAATGGAGCCTTGGCTTTGAACTAAGACAGCAGAGCACAGAACCCCAGTACAAATCAACGATGGTGCGATCGCCACCGCCGGTGCACACTTGTATTTTATTTTAGACTTTAATTACATTGTAGTTACGTTTTGTTTCAACTGTGATTATTTAGTTGTACAACTCTGACGATTACATAAAAGAACGAATAAAATATGGAAAAATATTTCCGTTTTATTTCTACACCCGAAATATTTAACAGCAGCGATTTATCGCCAATATTGATAACCACTTGTAGTGGGTATTAATATTGGCGTAAGGCGTGTGTACTATATACTTACATATATTACTATATATGTAAGTATATAGTACACACGCCTTACGGGGAAGACAAAACTTACGTGTAAGTGTTATTAATATGATCCTGCAAGAAGCTGCGTTAGCTTATTTGGAAAATAACCGGTCAAGCCACGCGCAGTATAGGGTCCCGTAGTTACGAATGCCGACTTTAGAGTTCACCCCTTACAGTTTGACGACTAAAAACGCCTGAAAAAATTAATTTTATTGAATTTGTCTGCAGTTTTCATTTCCCGAGTAAATTTTATTAGTTGGTCAACTATAACTTTTTTTATTTTAAAACCTTACTTAGCTTTGATAGTTTTCCTTTGAATTTTGTTATTTATATTCTATTGCCCAGATTGTTTTTACGTGTCCGACTAGCTGATAGCAGGGACACTTGACTCTAGCAATAATTTTCAAAACCAAACATTTCACAAACGGATCGCTAAATAGAAAAATGGTGTCCACAAACTCACAATTTTGAAAGACCGATATAATGACAACCTACGCCATGCGTTAGTCGCGAATAATAATTGATTCGCAGATAACAAGTAAGGGAGCTACTCTAAAAAATTCTAGGTTTTATTTTACCACTTTGTCGGCATGATTGCTATACATACCAATGCCAAATATGAAATACAGCGTTGTAGTAGTTAAATCTTTAAGTAAAACTGCGTACAAACAGTCATGGCGAAACTATAGAGTTTCTTGTTTACAACAGAACCCTAAAAAGGAGGCAAAGAAATAACGCAAGAAATTTTTATTTATTGATATATCTTTTCAATGTGATTGATACTCTTAATTCAAAATACAAATTATTACTAAACGTTTTTATAACACTAAGAAATATTCGTGCTACAGAAAAATGATAACGGATACAAAACTTAATTGCAACCATCCAAGCTAAGAAGTTTTGTGAAATGAGCTCACAAAATCAACACATAAAAAAATTTATAATTTTAAATTTATTGTTTTAAGACATACATTCATTAGGTAGGTACAACTATTCTAACTCTATGTTTTAAGATATATGTCATCAATTATATAACTTAATAGTTTTACTCTACATCCTCAATGTTAAAGGTCTTCAAAATTTGTATGTTTAACCATAGATACATTGATAGATAGATGAATCGTTTATTTGTAAAAACTGCACACACACACAAGGAAATACACAAATGACTTTTGTGTATATTAAAAACAGGTTTTTAGCGATGTGATGTGTGTATGTATGCTGCAGCAGCACAAAAAGGTCGTAGACTATCACTGTGGCGATTAATTAACTACATGCGAGATAAAGACGTGGATAGTATGTATGTCATACTATCACGGCTTTGTCCTTAACGAGGTAAAGCACTTTGGGTCTTGCGGCTCTAAGCAAATAGAGCCTAGGACCGCAAGACTCCACTTTTAGCGTGACGGTGGGCGAGAAGGTGGAAGAAGGAATCAAAATAGTCGGTTGCTAGTAGCATCGCCTAATAAAGAAAATGCGAACCATGTTCGCATTTTCTCCGATTTCCTCGATCGGCTCCTACGATCTGCGCGGGAAGAAGACCAGCTAGAACATTCAAAGTTTTTTCTTTTCTCCCAGACCATCATGGAAGAATTAATTTACTGAAAGCATTAAAGCCATTATTTATTAAAACTGTTTTTGTCAGTTCAGCCAGAGAAAAGCGCAGCGGAGAGAATTTTTTAATGACACCCGAAAATAAACTTTAACAATTAGCATTCTCACTTTTTTTTAATAATGAAACGTATTTGCACTTTAGGCTATGGTAATACGATCTTATGAGCATTTTTCCTCTCTGTCTGAACTGACCCTTACGTATGTCTTCTTCACATTACTAGTTGAAGGCATTCTAGCAATATGAAGATGAAGTTATGACTACTGGTTACCTACGCCAGCGCGGAAGAAAGCAGTACTAAATTAGGAGATCCTTGACGACTGTAATATAGAACACGATCAACCTTGATTTTAGATAAATAAAAAAACCCGGCTCAATGCCGTAGCAGTGTACATGTACAAACTACATAGTCTATGTAGTCGTAGATGGTGATCTACGACGTAGCAAAGTCTACGACTGGCTTATTTACTAACTTACTGCAGCGTCACATCCGCTTTCCTGTTGTGACTGCTGTTGTAAGTCGACAACTTGCCCCCTAGCAAACGCCTCCCCCTACTGTCTCCATAGTATTCTGTTCCTTGTTTTTCTTTATAACCCTCCAGCTGCTCTCTTGATTTCATTTTCCCATCTCCTTCAAAGTCTGCGACTGGATACGAGGTTGTAGATGTTTGATCTATGACATATTATGAAAGTTAAGTCCGGTTTACCTATTGACAAGTGCGAGTGACAAATGGCATGTGCGTATTGTGCGTGTGAACAGGCACTGGCAAGTAACAAGTGACAAGTGAATAGCAGTACTGCTTATCCACTTGACAGTGCGTGTGAACACTTACTTGTCACTTGTCAGTTATTACTTGCCACTTGTGACTCGCACTTGTCAATATGTAAACCAGGCTTTAGTCTACGATTGATTTGACAAGGCAATTATACCTGATGTTTTGAGCAAATATGCCGTAGCCGTGTACAAAGTACATTATCTATGTAGTCGTAGATTGGTAATTTACGGCGTAGCAGTCTACGATCGGTCTACGAGGCTGTAGATTTGGTTTGGTCTACAACGTAAGTTAGTCTACAATTGATTTGCCTACAAACTCAAAAATGATCTGGTTTTGGCGTAGTATCATCGATCGAAGACGATGGTATGATAGACGGTAACACACATTGATTAAACGAAAGCGTTTAATCAATGTGTGTTACCGGTGATGACTTATGGCTCTGAGACGTGGTCCCTTACTATGGGTCTCATAAGAAGGCTCAAGGTCACTCAACGCGCTATGGAAAGGGCTATGCTCGGTATTTCCCTACGTGATCGAATCAGAAATGAGGAAATTCGTAGGAGAACAAAAGCCACCGACATAGCCCAGCGGATTAGTCTTTGAAGTGGCAGTGGGCGGAACACATAGCGCGAAGAATCGATGGCCGATGAGGCAAAGAGGTTCTCGAATGGCGACCACGTACTGGCATGCGAAGCGTAGGGCACCCACCCACAAGATGGTCTGACGACCTGACGAAGATCGCTTGTAAGTGCAGGATGCAGGCCGTTCTAGATCGGTCATTTTGGAAATCCTTGGGAGAGGCCTATGTCCAGCAGTGGACGTGATGCGGCTGAAATGATGATGATGATGATGATGCTCATCGATCTTAAAGATCGTTACTGCTTGGTCCACCACGTAACACGTTAAATACTTGTACTATAGAGTATATTTGAGGAGCTCGATGACCCAGTGGGAGTGCGCATTACCAGCGCTTTTGCAAGAAAAGTGACACCGGGCGTAGCCCGCACTTGAATAGGTGACCGCAAGAGGAATAAAAATTTCTCGAGCTCCTCCGTGCTTCGGAAGGCACGTATAAGCCGTTGGTCCCGGCTGTCATCATTGTGGCAGTCGTCAAGCTATGTCAGATGCCTTTAGGCAGCCTGAAAATCTGACACCAGTGTTAGCCACTAAACACACACGAAAAAAAAAAGAAGAAACTATCGGGTGCTTTTTGGCAAAGTAATGCGTTATACCTATAGGGTCAAAAAAATTTGGTCGGCGTAGCACACCCTGTACGCGTGAAGTCTACAAGAATATAAGTCTTTCATATTTGCATTATCATTATTATGTATACACTAAAGTTTATTAGATATGTATATCATTCACTAATATATCCTTGCATTATATGTAATCACTTTCCGTATAACTTACTTGTATTACGAGTAATCTACTTAGAAATAACAAAGTTTCAAACTTGTAAAATTTATTAAACATGGCCTTGTATTTACATCTACAATATATGGAGGCTCTGAAGCCTGAGTTCTGTATTCTTTATTGAAAATACCTTTAATAAACTGAACAAGGCACGCGCATGTAATGAAATTCTTTGCTCTCATTAGAAGTGTAGAAATAGACGTATTACTAGGACTAGTAGGGGTATGTGCACTCGATATTAAAGATCGTTTTTAATTAAGACCAAATATTTTAGTGGCAAGCTAAGCACTAATCATACTTTCCCAATTAGTTTAGATCTGAATCTACGAGTAGATCACGTGACTTCTTTATTTATTTTGGAGTAACAAAATTCTTTAAATAAGCAGTTCAGAATAGTAATAAGTAATAGCATGTAAAGGTACTTACGCGCATTGTGGGGTTCCGAAGTCCCTTTTACCCCTTTTACCCCTTTTACGACTAGAGGATTTTATTGAGAACTAGCTGTTGCCCGCGACTTCGTCAGCGTGGACTTTAGTTTATGAGCACTGTGATTTTGGTATTTTCAATAAAACTGGCCAAGTGCATGTCGGGTCACGCGCAGTGAATGGTTACGTAGTTGCAAATGCCGATGAGTTAAAATTTTAAAGTTAAAAAATAATTAATTAATTTAATCATTAATGTCATTAATCAGTATGGAAGATAAATAAAACTATTTAAGTTTTAATGATCTTCCATACTGGTCTGGGATAAAGGCCAAAACTTAGAATGTGCCAGCAGCTCCTTTTTCCACGCTAATTTTAAAAGACCATTCTCTCGGTCTTTTAAAATTTTGCGAGATTTGATTCATGTTGCGTAGCATTAGTAGCAGCCCATCACTATTTGGATTCCCTTTTTCATCATCACGCTATGACACATCTGCCGAACTTTACGTACTCCCAGGTAATTGACGTGCAGTGCCTCGGCTCATCTTCCCCGAAGAGCTTCAAGTATGGCAGGAGGTTGGTGTTCTCTAAGATCAATGTTTGCTTCTTGTTGGCGTACACTAAGAATCTCCATTTGAAGAGGCTGCCAGGCAGGGCGTCTAGGGCTGTCGTTCTTTGCGGCGTACTTTGAGTTCATACTACCTGCAAAAAGTTCCGTGTCGTCGGCAAACAACACCAACAGCCGGTTACAGGGATTTTGTCGGTGTAAGTATCGCGTATCAACGTGGAGAATATCAAATCTGACAGATTGGTACCTGTCTACTACCGCCACCGTAATATTTCGGTCCTCGTGGAAAGAGGTCACAATTCCAGGTAGTCTTGTCATGGTTATTCCCATTTTTATTGCAGCCCCTAACTTAACCATTTCTTTATTTTTTTCTTGTGAAAAAGACCTTCTGTCTCGTCTGCCCAGCCACGGAAAGCCGAATGGAACCTAACGCTAACGTCTTTTTTTTTACCGTGCAAAGGCAGGCATCTTTTAGGCAAAGACAGACCTGAGAGGGTGGCCGCTTATCAGTCAATTGAGAGGCTCAATTAGCGAGAGAAGTCGGAGTGGCTTACGGGGTGGCCTGTCGGGCTTCAATTCTACCTGCTAGGGTAAAGGCGCGTGTTGACACAAACGCGCCTTTCAACCCGGATGACCGTAATTGTCGAGAGACGGAATCCTGTTTCCATCGCCAGACTGGCCCACGTTATGGAGATAGCAGTAGCTGGCCATAACCCCGCCTCGGTCGGTCGTTGCCTCCCTGCGCCTCTCCGCCGCCTCTTTGCGAAGCATGAATGACGCTCTCCGCAAAGGCCTGCATTGTTGTCCACGATGTTTCGCTGTCGACCATGTGACGAACCACGATTGACACCGATAGGTCGTGCCCCTCTACCGCGCACAGTTTGTAGTAGTCACGTAAGACATGTAGAAACGATCACACGATCATAAAGATGTTTTGTTGTGCACAGAGAATTTTTTTTTAGCGAAGACGAGGGCGTTAAGAGACTTTGTAAAAAAAAATTGGAATGTTTGCGGAGTTGCAGAGCTGTTTTGACTTGGTAAAATTTTGCGTGATAAATAAATGTAATTATGTAATATTACATGGTTTATATTTACGCCGTGTTGTGTAAATGCGAGTTTATACTCTGTCATATCTTTAGATCGGCTTTTCTGGTCTAAATTTTCGCTGATAACAGCGGACACAGGTCGGGAATACTTACGCATATATACTTCCTGAAAATTGAATTCTATACACAGATTAATATATATATATAATTGTACATTCAAATATATACAAGGGTGAGGTTGCCCCTATTTACTCATATACTAAGGTACACATAAATTACAAGCTACAACTGATCATATTTCGTGTTACATTCATCTATATTATAATAAAAGAGTAAAAAAAATGTGTCTATACATTGAAAATTTTTCAAAAAAAAATATTTGGGGCGATGGAGATATAGTAATAGAGTAAGAAAATAAAAAAAAATGTCTGTCTGTTTGTCTGTTTGTCTGTTTGTCTGTTTGTCTGTTTGTACACGCTAATCTCCGGAAATACTGGACGGATTCGAATGAAACTTTTTTTGTTATATAGCTGTGAAGCCTGGGCAACATATAGGCTATAACTGATTTTAGAAAATGGAACACATGATGCAGAACTATAATGGTCCAGCTAAACTATAAGAAATATTAAAATGCCGCCTTAGCAAAAGTTGTTAAGTCTGATGAGAACTTTATGTTGAGTTATAATACAACTGGCCAAGCGCGAGTCGGACGCGCGCGAAGGGTTCCGTACCATAATCTATGAAAAATCACGTTTGTAGTGTGGGAGCCCCCCATCAATACTTATTTTATTCGATTTTTAGGGTTCCATAGGGTAGGGTAGAAACGGGACCCTATTACTTAGACCGTCCGACTGTTTGTCTGTCTGTCTGTCACCAGGCTGTATCTCATGAACCATTATAGCTAGACAGTTGAAATTTTTATAGATGATGTTTTTTGTTGCCGCTGAATAAAAACATACTAAATGTATACTATAATAATAGAGTAAAAAAAATGTGTCTGTACGTTGAAATTTTTTCAAAAAAAAGTTGTTTCGTCCGAAGTAGAACTTATAAGTTCAGTATTTGCGGACCTTCAGAGCATAACACACCAGAAAATTCTTGGTTATGTGAACGCGCCATATTGACACCAAAAAATTAAAAATCAATTAATAAAGCACTTATGACGCAAATTATTGTTAACTAGCTTATGCCCGCGGCTTCGCTCGCGTAGGGGTGTAATTTATCAAAATCCTTTCTTAGGGGATGCCTACGTCATAGTAGCTTTATGCATGCAAAGTCTCAGCCCGATCGGTTTAAAATTGACAAAGTTTCATACAAACTTTCATCCCCTATTTTATCCCCTTGGGGGTAGAATTGATCAAAATCCTTTCTTAGCGGATGCCTACGTCATAACATCTACCTGCATGCCAAATTTCAGCCCGATCCGTCCAGCGGTTTGGGCTGTGCGTTGATAGATCACTATGTCAGTCAGTCAGTCACCTTTGAGTTATATATATTTAGATTTCTTGGATAGTGTTGTTGACGACGCCACCAATTATCCAGTTGAGTTTCTTAATTCACTTGCAGCAAATGGACTCACGGCTCACAAAATAAGTTTTAATGTCGGAGGGCCAATATGCTGATGCGAAATTTGACTCCGCCGAAACTGTGTAACGGAACCCAACTTAATGTCTCAGCACTGTATGCCAAAGTTCAGCGGCTGAATTTCAGCCAATGCATGCCTGCAATGTTATTTGCATTACTAGCAACACATAACGCCGAACTTCCGATGCTTTTGCCCGAATCGGACCCGTACCCGTACCCGTACCCATACCCGTACCCGTACCCGTACCCGTACCCGTATCCGTACCCGTATCCGTACCCGTACCCGTACCCGTACCCGTACCCGTACCCGTACCCGTACCCGTACCCGTACCCGTACCCGTACCCGTACCCGTACCCGTACCCGTACCCGTACCCGTACCCGTACCCGTACCCGTACCCGTACCCGTACCCGTACCCGTACCCGTACCCGTACCCGTACCCGTACCCGTACCCGTACCCGTACCCGTACCCGTACCCGTACCCGTACCCGTACCCGTGCCCGTACCTGTACCCGTACCCGTACCCGTTCCGCTCCCGCTCCCGCTCCCACTTCCGCTCCCACTCCTGCTCCCGCTACCGCTCCCTCTCCCGCTCCCGCCGCCGCCGCCGCCTCCGACGCCGCCGCCACCGCTTCCGCCGACGCCGCCGCCGCCGCTTCCGCCGCCGCCGCCGCTGCCGCCGCCGCCGCCGCCGCCGCCGCCGACGCTGCCGCTGCCGCCACCACCGCTTCCACCGACGTCGCCGCCGCCGCTTCCGCCGCCGCCGCCGCCGCCGCTGCCGCCGCCGCCGCCGCCGACTCCTCCGCCGCCGCTGCCGACGCCTCCGCCACCGCCGACGCCGCCGCCGCTGCCGCCGCCGCCGCCGACTCCTCCGCCGCCGCTGCCGACGCCTCCGCCACCGCCGACGCCGCCGCCGACGCCGCCGCCGCCGCCGCCGCCGCCGCCGCCGCCGCTGCTGCCGCCACCGCTGCCGCTTCCGCTCCCGCTCCCGCTCCCGCTTCCGTTCCCGTTCCCGTTCCCTCTTCCACTTCCGTTCCCTCTTCCGCTCCCGTTTCCGTTCGCCGCAGACGCGCCAAAGACGGAAAATTAAATTCTTATAGCGGCACATCACTACTGTCCGGCGTTTCCACCGAACTTCAGCAGCTGAACTTCAGCTTATTTAGTGTGTCATCCCCACCGAACTTTAGACACTGAACTTTAGCCACTAAACTTCGGCATAGTCTGCTAAGACACTTAAAGCTCACAGTAAGTGAGTGATGCCAATGAAACTGTATTTATTCCGCGTATGCCACTCATCCCCAACAATTTTCCTTTTGAAAATACACAGTTCCATATGTTAACTTGCTTTGCTATGAAAATAAGTTACAGTTTTAGAGGCTTAAAGCTGCTGATGTCGATCTAAGGACTGGTTTTTCGCATGACCTACTTATTGTGGCTTTCTCCAGGGTTAGTAACACTTCAGCTCTTTTCATATTGGCTCCCGAAGGAAAGAATTAAAATAATATTGACTTTTAACTCCTAACACTGTTACAAGTACTTTCTCCCTCTGTCTCTCTCTCTTTCTCTCTCTCTCATTAGTTTTTATTTATATTTATACGCCGGAGTCATAAAGTCCACGCGAACGAAGTCGCGGGCATCAGCTAGTCAATTAAATAAATTATAAATATGTCATATTATTCGATAGAATGACGATTGTGGAAGATCTATATGTGAATGTATATATATTAAGTTTTCATGGATGGATACGTTGATGCAAGCAAGCGTTTTGCACCGGGATGCTAATTATATCTTTTTTTCTGCACGTTGTGGGCGTTGACGCGTCAAGATTCGGGGCTAGACGGAGCTAATAAAAGTAACGCGAGGCGAGTAGAGGGGGATAGTCTTTTCGCGTCGTTTGCCTGGCATAGGTGTTTTTCGAGTTTAAATCAAGTGTGTGTAATTTTGTGTTATAAATTTCATTCACTGATTTGAGCTCGTTTCTTTGTGTCCGGGTAAATTACTGTGAAGTGACGGGTCTAGAATTCTAGACTTCCTAAATATTTTATCTATACCTTTCTCACAAACCCCAAAATTCCGCTGGAGCGTTAGAAAAGTACTGAATAGGTAATTTATACTGGTATAGTGCTGAGACTGGCATTCGGGCGCTCTGGGACCTCCTTTTTCCTTCACCTAGGTATCCTAGGTTAACCTGTAGGTTTACAGAGGGTTAACCTTATCCTAATATATCCCTAGATTAGTTTTTATTTTGCATATCCTACACAAGTCGCTTTACACACACACACATTTAACTTCTCACACAACTGTTATGAGCGTGGTGGCTAATAACAGACCCTAGGTTCACACTAGATCTTATAGTAGACTAGATTTAGGTTAGGCGAGCAGTTGCGGCTGCTCATAGGTCGGTTTAGGTAGATTCATGATTAGGTTCGGTATCGGAATATAGTGAGGTTTTGCGTACGGTTAAATTAATAAATCTGCTAAAGATAGATACGATAGAACGAACAGATAATATATATATCATAGAAATTACTTGAATTTCTATAGTTGGGTTAAATGTAGTACTATCATTGTTGTTGTCAATTAAGAGTCACATATGATTCATTTATAACCTTAGATCTATATAATTGAAAGATATAGGATCCGATCAATTAAGTCCTATGTATGTTAGTGGATATCTAAAGGTTATCAGATTATGATATTTGATAGTTATGTGTTTATTGAAATTATAGAGATCTATGTTAACTAGTATATCAAACATCTATTCACCCGAGAAAGGTTATATACGTGTAGAACTTTTGATCTAAATTAACGTTTCAAATATATTTGCTCTCAGGATCTTGACACGCCAACCATTGCGAGCATGTTAAACTAGAAAATAAGTAAAAAGAATAGAATTTACGTGGAAGCTCTGGTAATTACAGAGCAGATAAGGTTAGGATTCTTGTTAGGTTAGCCGGGTAGGATTGTTTTTTTTTTTGTTTGGCTCAAGATCATTGAGATCTTGATTGCTTTCCTACATTGTAATATTAGAGTCGCGAAAAAGTTAATAAGTGGTAAGAATTATCAAATTTCATCGGGAAATTTGGTTTTTCCGAGGCTATTAAGGGTTAGGAGAGTTTATCTGATTGATCAAAGATTAAACAGACATACTTTCGCCGGAAGTGGACTTATTAACCAAAACTATATATATTTTTCTTTTGCATGTTAGTGCAAAAGGTGTCAACCGTGACATCTTCATCCTAAAGAGGAAATCTGCTGTCCATGACGATATAATATCCCATTCCTCGTAACACAGCAAACCAGATATATTGACTTTGTATCGCCAAGATGTATCGAGTTTACTCAAAATAATTAGAGTCTTGTGAAAATGCTATTATTATAAGAGCTCTTCGTGATTGTCATCGCGACCAACATACCTGTTTCGCGTAAGCGAATATATAAAATTACATTGGTTAACCAAATATCCAAGACTCTCAACGCCTATTATTGTACTTTGTACGACAATACAATATATAATTTAGCTATAGCAAACCTATGACCTAACTGGTTACAAATATAGATCGATCTACCTGAATTATCAGGGAAGGCGGGTATTTTCCTTCGCTTTACGAAGTCAATTATTTGAATGATATAAACCATAACAGATACGGAAGAACAATTCTGTAATACGACTATTTTAATAATGGATTAAATTACGTTATAAATAATATCTAGTATAGATATCTTCATTTTAAGCTTTTAAAATAATTCAGAGTAGAGTGAACAGCTTGGAGTATCTTATTATGTACAATACTTAAGGTTTTAAATAGACGATCATAGCTCATGTGATTTGGAATAACCGTATAAGCCGCGGGCGTCTTACTTTGTATATTATATACATAAGTAAGGGTTCCATCACAAGTTCAGCGTGGTTTTCCACCCAGGCTGGGCAGTCCGCCAGGGTGTAAATCTAGCTTAATCAAACCACTCTGTCTAATGTCTTCTCGTAGCCAAGAAGTACCAGGCGGCGTGGAACTCACCGTTCTGGATTTTTCCAGGCTGATTTGGGAGGAAAAAAAAAACTTCCCTTTCCACGCAGATCGTAAAAGCCGATCAAATTGAATGATGTGAATCAGCAGCTAGCAACATATCCTATCACTGCCTATTTTGATTCATTTTTCGATTTTTATCCCACAATAACGCTAAGAATGGCTGTTGGGCGACGTCTTGCGACCCTAGGCTCAGTCTGCAGAGGCTCCGAAACTCGCTTTCCGTTCCCCTTTTTGGTTGCGATACCCGATAGGGTTCATAGTGCACCTATTATATAAGACGGTGACTTTTAGTAGTTGGAAGTGATCATGTAATGTTAATATGCACAGAACCGCATTTAAATTTAAAATTTTTGAACAGCGCTATCATCCCAGTACATATTTGAAAATATAATGTACATATTTGAAAATATAAGCAAAAATATTGCCTCCACCATGCCATACATTCTTTCCAATTAATTTCTCAATGCCAAAGATTATTTCTAAGTGTCAGCAAAACAAATCTAATGAAATTATCAAACTCAGCGTGAGTGACACGACTCGTCAGTGAACCCCTAAGTACTCTTATTTTCACTCCCAACTTTTCGCCAATGAAATGTCACAGATTACGTAAACGAAATACTTTTGTGCTTCATTTTAATAAGGTAAAAACGTCGCCCGAAATTCACTGAACAAGAAAAAGTTGAAAATAAAGTCTAAGAAGTTGTCCAGTAATCTAAATGCACGGACAAAAGCGCCGTAAATTTAATGGCCCATTATATCTCATTTTTAACACATCAGAGCAAGATTTTGTAAACTTTATTTCGCCCATTTGGCGTGAAATGTATTTTGCAGCGCTGAAGTAAAATTAATTTGGACAAATCACTTGCTTAGTAATGTCAGACAAGTTACGGAGCCTTATAAAAAGCTGATTCCCATCGAGTTCCCGATTTTTAATATATAGGCATTTATCACTAACAGCAATTTTAACCTACATATATCGGCGCACCGCGCATTAAAATATTCATTTACTATCAAAATAAGCCGTAAACTAGCAGCTTGATGATATGGCACACACCCACATATTTAAAATACGAAAAATTTTGCCTGTTATCCAAATACACTCACAAACATTTTGTATAAACACGCTTCGAGACATATTACTCACGCTAAGTCAATAAAACTAAAAATATGCGAATTACCTACGAGCCGGACATTGAACGGCTTATTAACCTTTATGGAAGATAATTAGGTACCTAGGTATTTAATTCGTTTATAGTTTTTTTGCTGTACCATCGTCACTGTGTCAGACTAAAGATTAATTCTGATAATTACTAAAACTGAAGTACTGGAAGGACCTGCTTTATGTTGGAAATGTTGCAATGAGTAAAAATTCAAGAAAGAACTTACATAACAAGGACAAAATAGAAACGTTATAGCAGCCCATTAGTGCTGTTGTGATGTCATATGATGTCCATGAGCGATCGTGAGACATGGCATCTGGTAACTTATATAAATATTTGCTACCTTCTTAACGTTAACGAAGGACGGATAAAAAGCTATGTATAAAAAATGTGGTACCTATCAAGAAATGGCATCAAGAGCAGCGCGAGATGAATGCGAGGATAACAACCCCAATCAGCAATAAAATGTAAAGGCCTCATGCACATAGTACTTAATTTAAAAACTGCGCCGTTCTCTAACACTGGTCAGGAAAGATTCTTCGACCTGCATTGTCTTTAGCGCAGTTTAAAAAATCTGACGTAGCTCGATGACTGTTATCAGAGAACAACAGCCATTATTATTCACTTGTAAACTAGTGTGCAGGTTTCCTCACCATGTTTTCTTTCACCGGAAGCAAGTGGTGGTAGTTAACAACTGGCCAAGTGCGAGTCGGGCTCGCGCACTAAGGGTTCCGTACCATTATCTATAAGAAATCAAATTTGTTGAATAGGAGCGCCACTTAAATATTTTGTATATTCTGTTTTTGGTATTTTTGTTATAGCGTCTACAGAAATACATCAACTGTAAAAAAAATCAACTGTCTAGCTATCAGACACACGGAGGGACTTGAAATGCTTCTAATTTCTTTATTTCTTTCTTAGTTAATGTCCACGTCTCGCAGCCGTATAACGCAATACTGGTACCTCTTAATAAGTCTCTTACGAGATTTTCTTAATATAAGTATTAGATGTCAGTAAATATTTTTCTCATTGAACGCTGCAAACCTGGTATATTTTAAAAATATTTGTTGAATAGGCTATTTGACTTAAGTATGTAGTTTGTTTTTGGACAATATTTTATACATTAAAAAGGAGCCGTTTTACGAAAATAGAAAGTAAATTGGTTATTAAATAAGGCAGCAATTATCATTTTAAATATAAGAGTGGGAGCGTGGTGGGGATATCTCCCTATCTCTTTCGTAAGCGTGACACCTAAAGCCAGTGACGTCACGCAGTGACGGACGACCAGAAACTGTCAAATAACAGAAAAAGGATGCACATACACCCGTGCATCCTTTTTCTGTTATTTGACAGTTTTCCCTTCCACCGGATTTAAAATAAATAAATAAATATATACGGACAAATCACACAGATTGAGCTAGCCCCAAAGTAAGTTCGAGACTTGTGTTATGTGATACTAACTCAACGATTCTATATTTTATAACAAATATATATATAGATAAACATCCAAGACCCAGGACAATTTGAAAAAGGCCATTTTCCAACTTGCCCTGACCGGGGATCGAACCCGGGACCTCTGGGTGGCGGACTAGCATGGTGACCACTACGCCATGGAGGTCGTCGAAAGGCTTATAACTTTATATTTTTATAATTTATGTTTTCGGTTTTTATCATGTTACTTTTATATAAATAAGAAAATAAGAAAAAAGAGCCAAATACCGAATTGTTAGAAAACAGGTAGCCGAAAGGTAATGGTGTAGTATGTTTATATTTCACTTTAAAACCTAAAATTCTTAGGCTAATAATAAGCGACACAATACGCTTGTTACTAGGTATACTACATGTATCTAGTAGGTATATGTGAGTAATAAAACAAATTCAGAGCCTAAATTAGGCTAATGAGTTTTGTAGGTATCCAAGCGCGATTGATTGAACATTATTATCTTAATTCGTATAATTTATTTAGTGCCACAAAGTGATGTATGTTCAGCTGATACCGACCCAATCACATGATACAAACTTTAAAAGGGATGACTTTAAAAGTCAAATGAAAATCTGCCAAAATCAACAATTATTAATGTTTTAACAGTAAATGATATTAACACATCCCTAGTGGACAGCTTTACACTAACACCAGTTTTTTTTCCTTACATACACAAAACCCAAGATCCCTAAATTAATATATTTGTCGTGGTAAGTATTATCAAACAGAGGAAGTTGATAAAGGGACGCCAAGAAGACACTGCTGTAATTATTCCCTTTACGATTTAATTAATAGTAAATACCAGGATTCGCCGAACTATTATCAACTTGGGCGTGCACTTAACTCAAATGAATTAGGACTTTATTGAGTAGAGGTTGTTATTCCATTAAATGATGAAAGGTACCTAAGTAAATTTTAGCTAAATGAAAACTCTTCAAGTGAATCACTACGAAAAGCTCTTATTATATGTATAGGTAATAAGCGAGAATAGAAATACACCTACCAATCATTCGAATGTTGGACCAAAGAAAGGTACCTACCAAACATACACAGCTTTGTCCTCTTACTATATGTGCATAACGAACTTCTTAAACTTAAATATTTTATAAGAATAATGTACAATGTATGAAGGGACCATCTTATTCTATCTTAAAATTTTATCTACATTAAAAAACTATGCTGGTGTCTAAAATTGTCATCTATTTGCAAAGAATAATTCTAGCTTTGTGTTGAAATGAAATTCAGTAGTTTTATAGCACTCATTTTAAAGGAATAGGTTTTTTTCTGCGCTTACCACTGCGCTACATCACAAAATGGTTAGTGCCACTCGATAAAGCTCAGACTACTCTCGCAAATATGCTCTCAAAAATAAATTTCATCAAAATTGAAAACTTTTGGTAACTCGATGTAATAATGTTTTCCACGGACGCAGCAGGTTTATTCTAGGTACTTAGTTTTTAGGACTCTGAGAAAGACTTTTAGATAAGTTATTTTTTTGTGCGCAGAACGTAAATTGCTTTTAGATACCTACAACATCCTTACTTGTCCTACTTTATTTAAAAGCCTTTTATTCTCTTTTGAAAGCTCAACAATATATTTTTTTTATGAAGATGTACCTACAAACTTACTTTTAGGTATTTATTAGGTAACTGCCTATATAAATTGTCATTGGCTTGACTAATTCCGTAATCATTTCAAGAAATTTGTCTGTTCTCAAATAACAATGTTTTCAAAGCCACATGATAACGAATATGTAAAGAATTTCTCCGTGATATTATATCCGATTCTTTTATTTAATTCTGTGACTTCATCTGTATATTTTACAAAGTATACTTATCCTAATATTAATGACATAGGTACTCGTAATATTTTGTTTATGAAACATATTGACATAATTAAATTACATGATAATAGTTTTGTCTTCTTCTACAGGGTTACTTTTAAAACATCAGCAACCTTTTTGGACCAAGTTCAGTCCATAATACTACTTTCAATAAAAATTGGAAACTTTTTTTCGTTTTTCGATAATTGCTTTTATGGAAAGTATTTCATTATCATGAACAGAACTTGCACGAAGAAGGTTGCTGGTGTTTGTAACCCTGTATATTTGAACCGAAGAGAAGAGGTCAACGAATGCATCTTACGATTGTAGCTACTCAAGATTGTATAAAATCAAAAACTTGGCCAAGATAAATAAAAACGTACTCAAGTTTCTTACAGAAAAAAAGTAAATAATAAAATAGATAACTTTATGACACACTCAAACAAATACGTTGTAGGTACATTTGTTAAAAGTTAAGTAAGGAACCTACTCGAAATCGTATACAAGTGTGTTTGCGGAATCGTTGCTCAAGTTCGGAGCTGTCAAGTTATAACTTAGCGCTGCGAGTACGAGTCAAAAGATGCAACTCTAGTTTCGCAAACTTTATCTCTTATCAGCGCTTTAACCGCATTTCCAAGAGCTTACATTTCTCATATTCAGTTTTACAATATCGCCCCTATTAGAATAGTTTATTCACTCGCAGTTTCACTAGCTAATAGAGGCGAACTTAGGAGATATCAAATCATTTTATTACGAGTACAAGCTTTATTTAACTTGCAATGTATGTATGTATGTTCGGTTACTAAAAAGGCGTCCTGAATCTAGTCGGACTAAGGACTAAACCAAACGGTTGTCCATAAAACAATGTTAAGGGTTATTTAGAAGGTACCTAATGGTAAACAGAAATTTAATTTCTTATTTAAGGCTTTTACGAGTAGGTTTATATCTATTTCAAATATTCCCACTGGACCATACCTTCCGCCTTGTCGTTGTAGCGTATGAGGATGATCAAATACACTGATTTATGTGCATGTGGGACAAACTGACCCCATTGTGGTCCCAGGATAGCTGCCAAAAACGATGAACCTTAGTCAAAGGAATTATGACGTCATGACTTGATAAAAAGATACTCATATTCGTATATACCTAATGAATTTTGCATTCCGTGAGGAAAAATCGCATAAGGCAAGTATGTATATCAGGCCTTAGTTAGAAGAAGTATTAGGTTGGGGAAAAAGGTTTTTCGCATATAGTATATATGAACTTGTAACAAAACCACTTTGGCTATACTATTTGTACCTGGCTGGTTTTGGTATCATTCAAAAGTTTACATTTTAAAGAAGATAATTCCAAATTCAAATTCCAAAATCTAATGAAGAAATTAGATACATTTT
Source organism: Acrobasis suavella (assembly GCA_943193695.1). Taxonomy (NCBI): domain Eukaryota; kingdom Metazoa; phylum Arthropoda; class Insecta; order Lepidoptera; family Pyralidae; genus Acrobasis; species Acrobasis suavella. Next base: position 16,741,102 of record OW971929.1, read on the forward strand.
AAAATTTTACTACCAAAAAGGTAAAATTGAAACGCAAACCGCGAAAAAAATTTGCGATGTTTATGGACCTAGTGCAGTGTCTGTGAGAGTAGCACAAATTTGGTTTAAGCGTTTTCAATCCGGAAATTTTGATGTCAAAAATGCACGTCGCTCTGGTCGCCCTGTTACGGATAAAATGGATGCTATTTTTTAAAAAGTGGAGCAAGATCGGCATATCAGTAGTTACGACGTAGCTGAAGAACTGGGAATTGACCACAAAACAGTTTTGGCGCATTTGAAAAAAAACGGGTACGCAAAGAAGCTCGATATTTGGGTACCTCACGAGCTCTCTGAAAGAAACCTAATGAACCGTGTACTCATTTGTGATTCTTTATTACGACGTAATGAGACCGAACCATTTTTGAAGAAATTGATAACTGGTGATGATTATGAGCTGTTACCACCAGGCAGGCCCATCGATTCAGAACTCTAGTGCGAACAACTGATAAGATTAAAGCAAGAAGTTGAGAGAAAGCGGCCGGAATTAATCAACAGAAGGGGTGTGGTTTTTCATCATGATAACACTAGACCTCACACATCTTTAATCACTCAGCAAAAATTAAGAGAGTTTGGCTGGGAGGTGTTAATGCATCCGCCGTATAGTCCTGACCTGGCACCTTCAGATTTCCACCTGTTTCGGTCACTTCAGAATTCTTTAGGCATTGTCAGGTTAACGTTCTAATAGGGGCGATAACACACAGACCACATAACTCAAAGACCACGCTCTCATGGACTTTACTACTAAAACGAAATCGCCAAAAGTTGGCGGGGTGCGGGGCAAGGTCCGATAGTTTTTATTGGCTCGCTCAAAGTCACGCCTAGATTGACGATAGCAGGTACATGTCACCGATAACTCCATAGTGATGGTGACTTTGTCTCGATATCGATAAAAACCGTTGAGTTTACGATAAAATGGAAAAATAAAAATAAATGTTTATTTCTGTTATATAGTAACATCATTAGCAAAAAAATAAGGTCGATGCACTAAAACTAATTCTTGTTATAATATAATTAAAACACACGTGGAATAAAGTAATCGCAATCGTCTAAACACGGTTTTATTTTACGTTATATAATGTTATATATTTGTTGTTGTGTTGAAATTGAAACCTATGTCCGGCAGTGGACATCTGTGGCTGATGTAATGATGATGATATATATGCATACAAACATACACGACATACATAAACCGTGTATTCATTACACTTTTTTAATAGGTAACAGCAAGGTTGCAGGAAAATAATGGATGCAGGCCGCTTCCAATCGATCGTCTTGAAAATTCTTTGGGGAGACTTATGTCCAGCAGTGGACTTCCTATGGCTGATGTGATGATGATGATTTATACTATGCATAAAAATTTACTAAACTACATACATAAACCATGTAATCATTACACTTATTTAATAGGGGCAGTCTTGTACAAACCAGATTTAAATATCAAGCAGTCTGAAATACATATATACTTTTTGTTTATCTATATAATAAAATAAATTTTAAAATAAAATAGTTAATATGTTGTCGATAATTTATTCCTTATATTTACGTGTCTCGTCACTATCAAATAGACAGAGCGAGAAAACCTTATGCTAATCCCATGAAGAGTGAAAGAGACTTTTTAAGAAGACATCAACGGGTACCCTTTTAAAAATAAGGGAACATGTTTTTCTGGAAATTATGTTTTCAAAATTTTATCACAGTTTTTCTATGTTATTATTACTTCCCGGTGAAATGTAATGCCGTCTTTCATGAGACTGGAAGTTGCACTTGAAGTTCGACACAGTTTCACAGTACAATACGGCATTTTAAATACTGAATTTAATTTTTCTTTAAGAGCACACACATTGTTCACGCATCGAATGTTAGTCGCAGAATAAAGAGCAAAAAGGGGGCGGGGCCGCTCATAGGTTATGATATAACCTAGGCATGGCGAACGCCGGGCCTCGGCAAAGCGTGGTCTTGTAGGTTGAGTAGTCTGTGGGTTAACATCACGAGAGGACTGCCAAAACTACTATACCCAGTTTTTTGATCAGAAGCCCCAAAATTTCTATAGCAATAGGATCATGTCCCTACCTATAAGATGGCAAAAAGTTATCGAACAAAATGGTACCTACATACTTTAGTTAAATGTAAATAAACTATATTAAAAAATGTTTTGAATTTTCATATAAAATGCGAAAAGACTTTTTCCCCAACCTATTAGATGCCAGGTCAAAAATATCAACGTAATCAAAATATAAACAATTTTACTACGGAGCGACGCCTCGGAACACCTATTACTATTTCTTTTTAGGGTTTCATAGTAAACAAGGAACCCTTATAGTTTCGCCATCGGTCTGTCTATCTGTCTCTCTGTCCCTCCGTTCGCGGTTCTACTCACAGTCTTTAACAAAGTAGCCGTAATATGGTATAATAAATCATAATGGATTTTTGTTTTGTATACCTAGCTCCCGTACATGTAAAGTGGGAGTAATTTTTTGTGTCAACTTACCCATCGTATGGGATATCGATGAAAATATTGTGAGCTTGGGTACACCATTTTTCAAATTAGGGATCCGTTTCTGAAATATTTGGTTTTATAGCACAAATTTTTGTTAAGAGTCAACTGCCCCCCTATATATATTTTAAAGAAAACTATCAGAGCTTAGTAAGGATTACAAATTAAAGAGATATATGTGACCAACTTATAAAATGTACGCGGAAAAATATTTTTCCGACTACATTTTACGTTTTCAGTCCCGTTAACTCAAAGTCGGCATTCGCAACAAAGTCGGTTATTTAAAGAAAGATATGGCAATAACATGCTTAAACATCAACTATCATTTTCACCAACACTTGAACAGTGAACACACTCGTAATTCACTTACAGCACTCACTGTACGAGCGAGTTCGCACCAACTTTATGATATTTCAGGAAGGAGCCGCCAAGTTTGCATCTAAATCATACTTAAGTTTGAGACAAGCAAGCATTTGAGACTGCGAACATGCGACGCTGCAAATGGCGGCAACCAGTGCCGGTCTTGTCAAAGTCGAGATCAAATTCAACGACATATTGTGTTGACTTACTTGACTTGACTTATTGTTCTATGACCTATGACCCTTGGATGAGGCACAGGGTCACTACAGTACTTTTCCATCTCGTTCGGTTTTGAACAACGCACTTCACTTCAGTTCAGGCAGAATAACCCAACTGTCTTCATTTCCGCTGTTACTGACTGTCGCTAGGTCTGCTTTAGTCGAACACGGTTCCTCTTGCCCTGTGGAGTTCAGTGCCTGCCTTGGAATGAGAGCGGGGTCCCTCCTTAGCGTGTGGCCAATCCATGTTCATTTGCGACGCACAATTTGGTGACCGATCAGCAGTGACGTGCACAAATATTTTTGCCTGGGTAGGCATAGATCTTACCTAAATTAAGATCACGGCTGCATATCAAGCAGAACAGATTTTTCGCTAGTATCCCATATTATATTAGGGTGGCACAGGGTAGACAAAGTCTATGTGTCTGTATGAAATGCACGCTACTTACTATCAATGTTTCGCCACAGAGCTGCCACAGGCGTACGTTAAAAATCTTATCAGGCCAAAATATGCCCAATGTCTGACGAAGACAGCGAATATACCTAAAAACTCTGTGACCACCAGGTTTAGACAACTATTAACTTTTATTGAATCACAATAGATTACTTTGTACGATCTTTTCGATTTTCGTGCGTGTAAGTGGCCAATACAAGTGTCAGATTTTTTATGCTACCGAAGGGCATCTGACATAGCTTGACAATCATACAATGATGACACGGGACCAACGGCTTTTTGTGCCTTTCGATGCACGGAAGAGCTCGAGAATTATTGTCACTTGTAGTCATTCGTCTTAGTTAACTTGCAAAAGACCTAAAGGAATGCGTACTCGCACCGGGCCAACGAGCTCCCAGGTAGTTACTTGTTAAGTAAATAAGCCAACTTCAACGAAAAATTACTCGCGTTTTTCTGGGGTGGCATACGCTTCATAAAACTGTCATCAATCACTCTAGCAGTTTTTTTCTCATCTATAGAACTTACCTACTTTGTAGGCACGTAGTTAGGTATTTGCATAATGGAAGTCACCTGTGGCATCGACTTCTATTAATCATAAATTCAACGGGCTATTTTGAACTATTTATTACGAAAGGCTAAGGTGTGGTATAAGTATATGAGCTATACGTTTCAGAACGAAATAATTGTGAAGCTGAAAATTTTCATTCAAAACGCGATAACGGTATTCCTCCCTTCCGATTTTGATGATTTTTGGAATGCATGAAAGCATTTATTTTATTATATAAAAAGAATCAAGTGGCGGACCTAATGCCTCTCCCGCTCAATTATTTAGACCAAGTAGAAAATATTCACATAGGCTGGCGTTATAAAATTCGTGAATAAATAAACTAAATATAAATATCTACTTATAAATGTATACCCAAAAGTATATATATCAATAAAAATATATTATATTTTATATTTTACATATATAAATTACAATAGATATATAAATGTGCTTATATAACATAAATACTAATAAATTCATATCAGGATGGCGGGGACTAAGCATGGTGTAGGTATTGTTACTAGGTAGACCTAGAGTAATAAAGTGCAAAAATAATTCGTCTTTTCTAATGAGAAGTAAGTACCTATGTAAGTACATATATTAGGTTGTATAACTATTTACTGTGATCTTTTATATACCGAATTCATCAAGAAATTTTATAGGCGTTGAGTTTATCACTAGATAAAGTTAACGCAAGTAAAAAAGAACCACCGCAAGTAAACTTGCTTTCATGTAAAAAAAAATACCACATCGAACATACTTTACGGTCCATCCGTTCGAGAGCTACGATGCCACAGAACAGACAGACAGAAAGACAGACAGACATTGGCGTTAAACTTATAACACCCTCTTATTATCGGAGGTTAAAAAGCAAATAAAACAACCCTTCTAGCGCAAACATCAACATTCCTAAAAGCACCCAAGTAACAATCGTCTAGGTAATTACCCTTTTAATTTAACAAGCAGTATTTACTTCTGCGCAAATTAGCGACATCGTTTAAAAGATAATTATAAATACGTACAATATTTGTACGTAAACAGCAGATAGCAGCAAATTGCGCGGCTGTGTGCTCGCCTCGGCACCACATGCGGCCGTCTTCACAATAAATTAAAAATTTAATTAAACTACGTACCGAGTGGTCGCAACGGCTTGATAAACGCTTTTTACTTGCGTTAGCTTTATTCATTAACAGAGAACTGTCCCATTTTTTATTTAGTTTGGTTCGTAGTTGAACTGTCATCTTTTAGAACTTTTATCTCATATTGCAACTGACTTTTATAACAGCTCCTCTGGTTAAAAGCTGTCCGAAATAATTTTGCGTAAACAGAGGGTAGGTAGTTTGATATTCTAATTTCAGTGATCAGCAATAAGGTACACCTATTTTGAAGTTGTTTTAGGGTTCCGTACCCAAAGGGTAAAAACTGGACTCCGCCTGTCCGATTGTCGGTCTCTCCATCTGTCTTTCTATCTGTCTGTCCGTCTATTAACAGGCTGTATCTCATGAACCGTGATAGCTAGACAGTTGAAATTTTCACATATCATGTATTTCTGTTGCCTCTACGACTACAAATACTAAAAAGAGATAAAAATATGCTGTTTTTAGTATTTGTTGTAATTAAAGGGGGCCATACAACAAACGTGACTTATTTGCCGTTTTTTGCTCGATGTTAATAACGGCAACAGGTAGACGCTTAAAATATTCACAGAATACTCACCTTAAAAAAAATTGGTAAAATAAATAGTTCAGGGGGGGCTCCCATATAACAAATATAATTTTTATAGATAATGGTACAAAACCCTTCGTGCGCGAATCCGAACCGCATTTGGTCAGTTTTTTTATTGTTAGCTTTTTAAATTTTTTATACATTATCCAAAAACGGCGGTGTAGGTATATTTATATAATTATTAAATAAAGTACCTAAAATCGATGAACCACTTTACGTGACAATGTACAAACTTACGGCAGTACATATTCATGTACCTAGATATAGAATAAAGTACTTACCTAATAAGTGTCCGAGGTGTTTAGACCAAAATGATAACAGGTGAGGCCATTTGACGTTGATGGAGAATGCTGCGGTGTAGCTTATTGCCGCTTCTTATCCAAAAAATAAAACCAATAACAAATATAATGGACTTTACATAATTTCTCTTTTAAAAATTTGGCGTTTAGGTAGAGGTTAACAGTCTGATGAATTAACTTGTAAGTAAGTACTTAGTTATATAGTTACCGTCAAACTTATAACACTTCTCCTTTTCGTCAGGAGGTTTTGGAGGTTAAAAAGAGATGGTGGGAGATTGACTTCTTACTCTTTTTGTAAAGACTAGGCCCTTGAAGCCCTCGACCGCGAACGTTAAAAGGCAAGTAGAAAGGCAAGTCTTTTAACTTGCAGGTACTTAACATATTCTGTGCCTGCAGTGGGATAATTCTTAGGTTGATTATGCAAATATAGAGCAATTTTTATTTAAATATACATAAACAAATTCCAGAATACAAAACCGTTTCAAGTTGTAGTTAAATAGGTTTTTAACCTACAAGTTTGAAATCCAAAGGCGTCTGAGATATTTTCAACAAAAATATCGCTGTTATTCTTTCGCAGATCTTTCGGTACGTGCCCTCGGACTTGGGGGATAGTTTGATTTAAACATAAAGTTTGTATCTGTCGGGCCAAACTGAAGAAAACTTTGCCAGTGAACTCAGCAGATGGAGCTAACAAAAATACCTAGGTATACATATTTAGTTACTTACTCGTTATTTACTTTGCAGTTTTTAAAGGATTTTAATCTTGAGCCTGCTAAAACTTAGGCACTTTTACCCGCCAAACTTGGTTACATAGTATGTAGAATTTTGGACATAAGGTAGGTAGGTCCTTCCACTTTTACAAATGTTTATTTTCATTGTAGCCTAAGGTCGATCCGAAGAGGAGTCTACCTTCATCCATCTGCCAACCGGATGAAACATAAAATATGTCGAAAACTAAGTTTTGAAAAAAATAAACTGGCCAAGTGCGAGTTAAACTCGCGTGGAAAGGGTTTCGTACAATGCCATAGTTTTTAAATTAATACAAAAGACGAGAATTCACTACTACCACAGAATAAGTACTTAGTACCTACTGACGCACAGAACTCTTACTCTAAAAAGAAATTCATAGAAATATGTACTCAATGTTGTTAAAGATATGGTTTAATTTAGCTCGCATTACAAATCGACACCTCCTCTTTTAGATACCTAGAATTTCAGTTGCAAGCCAATTTCATCTTATTACCCTTTTTTTTTTTGGAGGAAAGATCCCTGTTACGGATACCCGTCAGCCTGCGGGGGAGGCTGTCGGGTTATGTGGGACTCCACGCCAGAGCGACGTGCCTACCCACTAAAAAACCTCCGGAGTTCCATCTCAACCGCTTTTGCCGGGGACACGGGAACGGAAATACAACCGCGAACCCCGGCGCGGCTGGCCGCCAAAGCGGCCCCTCCTCGGGGACGTCTAAGCGCCCCCCCACTCACCAAATCGGCGCGTCCGGAACTCACGGACGCGCCGTACCTCCTCGGGCCAATTGAAAGGCGGCAGACTCCCACGCAATCCACCGCCTGTGGACCCATGGGAGCCAGATAAACCGGCTCCCAGCGGCGGAGAAGATGATAGGCTCCGCCGCCTGCCTCTCGCCGCAAACGCGGTACGGCACCGCTCGGTCGCGGAGGATAGGGAGAGCGGCAACCGCTCCGCGACCGATCTCCAACCACAGCCACGGCGGTGTGGCTCCGCCTGAAGCGCCGGGAGAGCAATGAAACATTCCTCTCCCGGCGGCCCCACCACGGGTGGGGGGAGAACTTCCCACTCCCCCGCCGCCCCATTGGGCGCATCCCTACAGGCTCAAGGCCGAAGCCGAGCCCGCGGGAGCGCCCCTCCCCGGGTGGGGGGAGATCTTCCCACTCCCCCGCCGTCCCAATGTGGGCGCTCACTGCTGGTTGACGACAGCAGGAGCGCCCCCTCGCGGGTTCCTCTTAGCTTCCCCGTGGCTCGAGGCTACCACGGGTACTGAGCCCCCCCGGTACGACAAACCGGGAATCCATTGGGGGGGTCATCTTATTACCCTGCCTTAAGGTGCCTTAAGGTGCTCCCTCACCATTCGCCTGTAATGTAACAATCAAAGATACGATTTTGAGCCTTTTCAATGCAACTTTGCTATGACCAATACTGCAGGCACTTTATACAAATTTAAAATGGCGAATATCTCAAGTTAGACGCAAGATACTGGGCTGTTTTTTTTTTCATAGGTACTTATAAAGCTGAAGTATTACCAGCATAAAATAGTTCGTGCGGAAACTACATCCTTTTTGAAAAAAAAATCAAAATCAAAAATTGATTTTTTTAAATATCTTCTAAACTGTTAACAATTGTTATTTTATAAAAAGCCTTAAGAGCTCATAATTGAATGGCACATCATACTAGAAATCAATAGTTAAAAAAAAATTACGAAGTATAAATAAATAATATTTTTCATAGCGGTCCCTCCGGAACCGCGAACTTTAAGAATTTTTTTCTCGAAAACTATCCATATTTGAATAGGGGTTACTTCTAGACAATTGCTCAGTATAACAAACTACGTCAACCTACGGGGTCAGTTAAAAATGTCCGGTCCGAAGGGTCTTTAGAATACTGTGGCGCACGAGTGATCCTATAAGGGATCCGTCTTTTATTTGTACGGAACCCTAAAAATAACTTTTTTAACTTGACTTGCTTGTAGTGATGTACAAGACTCGATTCCTCCGAGTCCTGTTACTTAGAACTCGGAGTCTTTCACAGGGCTCGACTCTTTTAACGGAAAACTCGAGGACTGCGATCTTAAGTGAGCCTCGGAGCATAAGATTAGAGCTCGAGTCTCCTTTTGCACCCGAGCTTTTTCTGCGCCCGCGTCTTTTTACCTGACTGCGAAGAGGGAGGATTATGTTTAAAAGCAATGATTTTTGATTAATAAAACTGATCTGTCAATAAGAAATAAAGTAGAATTGATTACAATATTAGTTGAAAGAATATTTGCTTGCATACCTTGGATAACTAAAATTAATCAAAAATCACGCCTCGAGTCCTTGCAAGCTTTCAAGAACAGCTCACGTTCATTTTAAGACTCGAGCTCTTTTAAAGGCTCGAGTCGTTGCTCAGAGAAATCGGGCTCGCCTAGCCTCGGAACTCCAAGCCTATCGAGGTCAAAGAGCCCTGCAAAACCGACCCAAATCGTCAAAATTAGAACTCGAAGACTCGAGTCTTGTTCATCACTACTTTTTTGTCGAAGGAACCAAGTTCCAATAGAGAGCTTAATACAACATACACAGTATGGAGTTCATAGAGACCAGAAAAAGGAAAGCAACCTAAGGTGGGTGGACCATGGAAGGCCATGCTCCTTCGAAGGCCAATTATTAAAATTCCGTAGTAATTGCCATGTGATAACAAATTCCTTCTATTTACACAAACATCCATCGAACTGGAAATCACAGACGCGGCGGCGAATCGCTCGCGCTACTATTTTGGCAGTACGGTCCCTCGCTTCTTCGATATCGGGAATCGACGACGTTAAAATAAGGTGGGTGTACCATGGAAGGCCACTCTTACAAATAAACAGTTATTATTCGTTTATTTTCTGGATAAATGAAACTAACAAATATTTAAGCAATACTTTGTTTTATTACGTAACATATAAACCACTTTTTTGTAGATTTAATCGCTATTCAGTTACTTTTAGTGTTAAATGACTGATTTATTATGATGGCTTTCTAAGGAGCCTTGTTTCTAGCAAGGCCATTTGGAAGAGTTTAATGAAACTTAAGTTCAATCAATATTGATTAAATCTGCAATTCAAAAAAGTGGTTTATATGTTACGTAATAAAACAAAGTATTACTTTAATATTTGTAAGTTTCATTTATCCAGTAAATAAAAGAAAAATAACTGTTTATTTGTTAGAGTGGCCTTCCATGGTACACCCACCTTAATTGCAAATATTGTGTTGGTATGCTTTTCTTAGAACTTAAATCGTTCGACTAGCAAGTCACTGAAGTTTAAAAATTTCTTTATTTTCTTTTAAAATTTTAATAAAAATGGCCATGACTATAATTTTTATGGAAATATTTTTAGAATAAAAACCGTTTGTTGAATAAAGAAAAATCCGTTTTCATATTCAATTTGCCCAAAAAAATTAATCAATCAATATTGTAATTTAAAAGCCTTGTGCAACGAAGAAATTATTATTATTAGTTAATAGGTATGCACTGAACTTGCTAAACAAAATTATTGGCTACACATCCAAGTGCAGACCTCACCCGGTATCACTTATCTTGCGAAAACGCTTGTGATGCGTACTTTCGCCGGGCCACTTAGCTCCTCATGACATAATCTTTGTTTTATTTTTCTGTATATCAAATACTATAATCGATCTCATTTACGAAAACTATACCAAATAAATGTGAATTATAAATACTAATGCTCATTTTTATAGTAAAATAGAAATTAAGGTAACTTTCACACGCGTATTACGGAATTTCTACTGAAAAAAAAAACCAGGCCAGTGTCAGTCCCCGTTTAGGTATCGAAAATATTCTTACATTATTACTATGCGCGCGGCGACCACTTCGAAGGGGAAAATTCAATTAAATGTGTCAAAAATGTTTGTTCAGAGTAGTAAGAATTAAATTAGCTTGCAATGCATGTCTAGGTATCTAAACGAAGAGGTGAAGAGTTTTTACGCCAGCTTAATAAAACCATTATGCTAACCACATTAACCAGATATTTCTTTGTTTTTTTTTTCTGAGTAAGACTTCTGTACGTGAATATGTACTAGTACTTATTCTATGACAAATGTCGAATTTAGGTCATAAGAATCTTTATTGTTTACTTAACTTACCTATACCTGAACCACATTTGTAAAATCTTGATATAGATAATTGTTTTTAAAGCAAATAAAACAAAAATCCAAAAGTTAGGTACTAATCCGGCAGTGTCACAAAGTAGCAAACACTTGTATTATAAACCTGTAATCGTGACTCGATTTTTTTAAATTAAAAATAAATAGATATATGTATAAAATGATTCTCTATGCCAAACTAATTGTCAAGTTCCACAGATCGCACTGCATAAAAATATTTTCATATGGAGTTAGATATTATTTAATCGTTTATGCGTAATATGTATTGTATATTATTAGTTATGTTACGTGGTATGTACGCTATTAGTATTTATCTCGTAATATCGTTTCTGTATATTCTCCTGCTTTCATACTTCCTTAGCTTTTATTTTTACGCGATAAAGTTTTCCACGTTTTATTACCTTGTGTATAGCTTAATAGGCAACTGCGTTGAAGTTAGGCCGCCAGCCTTACGGTATCAACTAAAGCGCTCCATACTACACAGTCGTTCTTGATCAAGCAAGGATTTGGAGGCTCGCTCTGATCTGAATATAGTCACCAAAATTTTGGGATATCGAAGTCATTTTTAAAATTTTGATAACGTACCTTAAAATATTATTTTTATGTTCTTATTTAAAAGTATATTGAAGATCGGAGACTACTCTACTACTCTACTTTGAGGGTTTGGGTTGAATCTGATCTGGACTTTTATAATGTATGTCATTAGTAGTGTAAATCTGCAAAACCACATATATATACCACCACCACGTATATGAATTAGTGAAATCAAACAATTCAATGCAGTTTTTGGTTGTTTATTACTCAGGAAGCAAATGATTCACAGCATTGGTGGGATACAGAGGTCTTACAATACTGGGCCGAAACATTCTTTTCCCTGGAGCGTTTGACGATTTTCATACTTTTTTTATTAGTAGTACAACAGCTTAGAATATATAAGTACCCAAATATAAAAATGTGGGAAAACAACTTTATAGATAGCTGTAAGATAATACAATTAATTTAGTAAAGCGATTTTATTTTATCATTAACTACACACCTTACTAAATCACATTTCTAATTATGTCAAAATTATTTATCACATTCAACATTCTGTACAAAGTAAAAAAATATCTTCACACTTCCACTAGTAAAAATAAAGCTGCATGAAGACTGCAACAACGACTTTCATTTACTATCATGTTGTTGTGTGTTTTCACTTGGTACTAGTACATTTAGGTACAATTTAATCGTTTACTGGAATCGTACTTGACTATCTTTGTTTTAAGGTGGGACGACTTCCATGCAAAGACTGTTTACATCGACAATACAATCCGAATATACTGTAGGACTTAAAAAATTAAAAAAATTAAAATATTATTATAATAGAAAAATGTATTTCTTATCTTCTACTTAATTTCTTTTCTTTCTACCATTCAATCTCCCCCTCGTGATCAAGGGTCTCATGACGCTAACACTGTTGTACAAAAATAAAACTATAAAGTCAAATATTTATATATTCTCTAATGTATAAACCATAAAAATTTGCTCCGTATTGTGCAAAATCCTTTTGTATATGTGAACCCAAATTTAATCGCAACCTTTACCACTTATCTTTCTCCATATATATCCTTGTAAGAATTTTATGAAAATACCAAAACATATTCTGGATATATCAATATATAAATTGAAAGCAGCAAGTTTGGCGTGAATTTATGTGCGTACACCTTTAGGAAGACATCCCACCGTAAAGCAAAACATCGCAGTAAGTAGAGTCAAGTCCGCTTCATATCACAATCACAAATACTAAATGATATGCAGTTACCATACTATTTTCTTACTTTGACGAGTGGTACCTACAGCGGTCTATGGATAGAAGTACTTAAACATACAATATTAAGTTATTCTTTCTATGTTTACTCTAAACTTCAACTTGTTTTAAATATCATAATAAACTTGTTAAGATATAAATAACACAATAATTACGTTACAAGGACAACCTTTGTAAGGAGTGATGAAATTTGTGTAATTTACAACAGTCCCATCTGTACAAGTTAATAAATATAATAATAGATTTAACTTCGAATTAGGAGATGGATTCTCTTTGTCATATTAAATGTTTTTTATTTCATTTCACAGGACTGCCTGTTAAATCACTTGAAAGGACAAATTCATTCCATGACCATGAACAAAAAAAAAAAACAAATTTGCCAAATGTACTTTTCCAAATCGACTTCAGCAATATCCGAAACTAAATACAACGATATTTGACTGAGAGAAATTAGTTCGAGGTTGTAGTACCAAGAGTAAAATTAAATTTATTACCAGGCTCGTGGCCAAATCTTTTTCGCACTTGCCATTTTCATTTAGAAAAGTTGCTTACTGTGTAATATTAAGCCTCAAAATGTTTTATCAGTCAGCCAGTATCGAATGATATGTAGAAAAAAGGTATATACAGGATTAAATAAATCAAATGCTGTACGTGAGCGGGTATGTCATACCGAAGCGATCTGCGTAATTTTACTATGTACCAACCCTAAAATAGTCAAGAAATATCCGTTTTTCCATACATGAAAATGCTTATTGCGACAAAAATCGGCCTGGCAGATTTTTTGACGAAATATGGTGGATCATACCAAAAGTACTTTTGAGTAAGTACATGGAACCGTGTCGACTTGATATACCATTTCTGACGAACCTCGTAAACCAAATAAAATAGTTGGTCGTATATGATAAATGCATACAAAAGAGAATCCAAACCCCAGTACGAAATGCATTGATCAACGAACGGTAAAAATGGCAAGCTAGGAACAAACGGCCTCGGCGAAACCCAGCACCCACCCATGCGCGTGACGCATCTGACACGATTAAAAAAACATACATTTTAATAATTATGCAAAAACATACAACCTTTCTAATTTGAACTTTTCTCAAAACTGGGACATTTAAAATGCAAAAATTGTGATTTGTGACAGTGAGAAACAATCGATATTATTACTCTATAGGGACACTCAAATTATTACAAAGTAATTTACAAATATACTCAATCTCTAAATATTAACTAATATAAACTGAATATTTACAATTATGGCACGTCAAATGTGACGTGGCCAAACTCTCTTACATATCTGTTATTTACAATGACTATATAAACATTAATTTAAAGAGCATTGCGTTTTCGTGAGCTTGATCAAATAAATCCCTTGTTCAATTCAAACGTGTGAACATACCAACTGTATGTGTGGTCAATTTACTGAACAACATTAGTCAGAATTGATGAACCAAGTCCAACCTGGGTCGTTGTTATCATCAATACGAAGTTTTACCATGTGAAGAACCCCGATGTCGCTATAAATTCAACATTTATTGTATCGGTTCGTATTGTTTGAAAAATTGACCCTTTTGGGTGGGGTAAACCATATTCAACCAACACTGCACATTTTGTCAAATAAATACCTTTCATCCCTTATTAACGACTGGAGAAGGTCCTGATTTAAAATCTTTTAGGCTTCATTAACATTCGGTCATTAAAATATATAGATACAAGTTTCAGAAGCCTAATAATTTACTAGTATTAGAAATCAGTCTTGGATCAAAGGAAACAATTCAGTACTCTTTTTGTATTTTGTATAAAATTCGTCATAATCCAATTTTCAACGGTATGTTTGGTGAATGGTATTGCCACATTGATATTGAAAACTGTTATAATAATATTTCATTATTGTTAAAACAAATAATTCCATTAGAATATTTTTGGAAAACACACCAATATGATATATTTTGAAAAAAATATCGAACTATTATGAATGGTATCATAAAACAATAATTATTAGGTTACAAAACTATTTTTTTGCAGTGCGCGTAACCACGTTTCAAAAAATCTATATAAAAGTATGTTGAACTAAACATGCTGCAAACGCACTAGGATAAAAAATACCCTGCATTAGTAACACTTTTCAACACTCACTGTGGCAACTAAAGGCTCGGTTGTCAAATAAAATAATTAGAATTTTAGGGAATTCCATGAGCATTCTCATGGCAATTTGGTGCGTTGGATTTAGGTTACTCACAATACACCACCAATAACAAATCGAAGGTAATTATAATGTATCAAACAGCAGCAGAGTGCAGTATATTTGAATTTACAACTAATACAACATGAGAAAACCGAACAAACATTCGTATACTATGCACATCATTACATTACTTAAATCTCAATTTTTATCATAATTTCCCTATGATATTTAAGTTATATGTCGCTTAACATAACATTCACTGTAACATAATATTTCATAGAGATTTCAACTTGTACTAATGGAGTGTACTACATGTTTTATCTCATTAAGCTGCCATCGTGAAGCCTCAATATTGGCTTTAGTTTCCCAATGAGGCATTATTTAACTACTGAAGAAAAAAAGGTAAATTACAATAGTCGTAATTACTTTGGGTTGGTTTTCGAAGGGAGAAGACGCGATGCGAACGCGAGTGCACAAACCTGATAATTTTGTTTCGTGGACGCTCACTATTTATATTAAAAATATATATTAAAAAAGGCAATCGCACCTCCCTTGTCGAAACGATTCATACTCTTTCATTTTAAAAACAATTCTTAAATTAACTGATTATTGTATCACTTAATTGATTTATTGATATAATTTTCTACCAATTAATTCCAATATGGCACATTCACTAAAATGTAAACCCCGTAAGCATAACTGAATAAATGGCATTATGTCCAAAATAATTTAATACAAAAATTACAAAAGGTAATATGATAAATTGTCTTGCCTATTTCACAATCTAGAGTTTTCAATTGTTTTTAAAAATATTATATCCACATAGGTGAGTTATCTAATTTTGTAAATTTATTAATGTTTTGTATGTATTTTACACATTGACAACGCGAAAATGACTAAATTATGAATAAAATTATAGATAAAAACAGTTTTCAATCAGAAATATGAATAAGAATTTCGGATAAAATGTATTAGTTTTGTCATTAGAATGAGAATCAAGATTGAAATTAAAACCATTATAGTTGAGGTCAGATTAAGTCAATATTTATATTGAAATCCGTAAGTACTTATAGAATAAATAATAAGAATAATTTTGTAACAAACAACACATAAAGTCACTGGTTCCTATCAAAATTATTGTGTGGAGAAAATCTGTTTCTGTATCATATGTTGAACAGTAATACCAGCCCTACAAATACAATATGATTGGGAAAATATACCATTTACCTATTATTTCTTTATATTTTGAAGTTATGCAGATTTTTTAGTTTAATTTTAATTTTATGAAAGATGCATGCGTTACATTATTTTGATATATCACTAACTGTTCACCTATCTCTAGCTTAAACCTGCTGCTGTCACAATCAAATAAATTATGGAATTCCCTCCAAATTCTTACATAACAGCTAGCAGCCAGTAAGTGTTTAATATTAATTGCACTTTCAAATTTAGATGCTAGTTCAGAAAAAGATCTACAATTTGTAAATGTGATAATGCCAAAATACTATCCACACATATCAGGGTTAGTGACAGGGTGTCTTCTATGGGCAAGAAAGTTTTATGTCAACCATGTGTGTGAGCAGGTCTAAAACAAATTGTTAGCAAATAGGTAATGAGTCAATATTATCTACTTTATATTAATGTTTTACTCAAAATCTCAATCAAAAGAAACTAGTTGGAATGTGAAAACAGAAGAACAAAAGAAAGTGCAATTACTCTTAAACATAAATCAACAAATCACTGCTTTGATAAGTTAGTCCCATAAGCGCACATAAGATTAACATCATAGGTCTATCGAATTCGATCTATGATGAAAAATGTCAAACTCTTACTCCATCTAATGTACATCGCGGTACCGATCTCACGCGTTCTCAGGTCAGTATGTACAATTTTAGACCCGTCACTTTGGTACAAATGGACGTCGCGAAGTCTCAGGCCAGCGCGCGCGGGGCGCCGCCGCTCGCGCACTACTTGTCGGCCGGCTCGGGCGGCGCGCCGCCGAAGTCGAGCTGGTAGCCGCCCGCGCGCGTCATCTCCTCCATGCTCGGCTCCTTGCACTCGTGGCCCGCGTGCCCCGCCGCGCCGCAGTTCCAGCACGACAGTTTGGGCGGCGCGTACAACACGGGGACGAAGCCGGTGAAAGGCGGAGTAGGGTATGGGGGTGGCTCACCGTTGGCGAAGGGCGGCGGGGGTGGGCGATACGCGGGCGGTGGACCCGAGTAGTAGGGGCGCGGGTACGGCACGAACGGCATCGGCGGAGGGGCGGACGGCGTGGCGCGGCGCGGCGCCGGCAGCGGCGTGCCCGGCGGCGAGGACGCCGCACTCGACCCGCTGTCCGACGACGAGCGCGTCGGTGGACAGAACGTGCCCGACCGTTTCCGGACGCCGTTTAATTTCTCCAACGAACGATACGGATGGATTGCACTGAGTTCGCGTAGCCTCTCGTCGCCGATGTTATGCCTTCTTTGAAGCCTATCGACGCCTTCCATCTGTCAAATTTGTTTAAAATAAATTGTTTAGTTTTTTTTTTACAATAAATACATTCGGACACATTTTCCTCCCCCACAAACAACGTAATAACTAATATTAAGTAATATTTGAACAGAAAAGACAAAATAAACATACATACCTCGGCAAGAGCTAGTGTTTCGAAGTTCCCAGCAAGGTGTAGCGCGAGTCCCTGGTCATGCGGAGGTCCGGGCGGCGGGGAGCGGTCGCGCGACAGCCGGCGGCGCGTGCGCGGCGATGCGGCGCGGCTGTCGCCGGGGGACACGAGCGGCGACGAGGGTGCGGGGGGAACTGGCGGGTTGCCCCCGGCGCCCGCACCCGGCGGGTAATTTAACACCTGTAACGCAGGATACAATAGGTGACTTATGTGACATGCTGATTGCTGGCTGTGAAAAATAATTAAACTTACCTACATATTGGCAGATTTACTATCCCTGAAAAATTTTATTTTGACAAATAGATTTTTAATAACCTGCCCGTATTTGTAGTGGCAAAAGGTGCCTTATTTAAGAGGTTATTTGATTTATGTTTAATCCAAAATTTATGATTTAATGGTTTTACCCATAGAAATATCTTAAATGGAGTAATCTGGTTGGGCTAGATCTAAAATTTGGTCTTTGCACTATATCATGAAATGACCATGCAGTGTTACCTCGCATGCCACATCCATACTTGCTGATTCCAATTTGTTGCAACAAAACTACATGTTTGTTTAGTTAACAAAATTCTATGCATTAAAAATGTACAGTAGTTATAAAGTGTTAATATTACATACCTCTAAAGGTTGTGGAACAATAATGTTTCCTGGCCATGCATGCTGTCCCATGTATTCTCCCAAATTGTACTGAGGCATAGGGAGTCCAGGAGGGGGATGCTGGACTTCCCCGAGCATGGGCACAACACCTCCTGCACCAGTCAACACTGGTGGAGAACTTAGTTCAGACACTGAATCTGTATTTTGAGGCTGAAATGTTTATCATACATTATATTGCAACATTTCTTTTACAATTTTAAAGCATGAATATGAGTATTCCATTATTCCATAATGAATGTATGAAGCGTTGACGACAGAAGTGCAACCAATATGATAATGGTGCCAAATGTACTTTTCTTCTTACCCAAATGCTTAATTTATAGAGATAGATCCTGATTTAATGAAACTGAAATGAAAATAGCTCCCTTTTTATGATTACAAACATAAATAAGTCATCATACTGTTAAAAATAATGAATATCATAGCATATACTGCAAATATTTACCATTCTGCATATTTTAAATCTAAATATATATAACTCAAAGGTGACTGACTGACTGACATAGTGATCTATCAAGGCACAGCCCAAACCACTGGACGGATCGGGCTGGAATTTGGCATGCAGGTAGATGTTATGATGTAGGCATCCGCTAAGAAAGGATTTTGATCAATTCTACCCCCAAGGGGATAAAATAGGGGATGAAAGTTTGTATGAAACTTTATCAATTTTAAACCAATCGGGCTACTATGACGTAGGCATCCCCTAAGAAAAAAATTTGATAAATTACACCCCTACGGGAGTGAAGCCACGGGCAAAAGCTAGTACTATATAACCACCAAGCTGGTAATATAATTTTTAAGTAAGTTAAAAAATGTTAATTTTAAGCAATCCATGCTATTTAACTGGTATAGTTATCAATTTTATAGGTTGGAGAATAAATTCTCTAACTTCAATAGTTAACATAATTTCAACATGTTAATCTTAAATTATGTGCAATAAATCAAACACATGTATTTTGTATTTATTAAACAAACTGTTTCAAGTAAAATACAAAACATCAATGTTTGGTCAGAATCTAGACTTTTGCAAGTAATTTTACAGTAAATAAAGATTTATCTACCATATTCTAATAAGATGTTTTAACTAATCATTAAGTATTAGTCATTTATTATGTTTTAAGAGGAAAAATTTCTCAGATTCTTAATATTAATTATGAGTAGGAAATCTTATTAGAATCACTATAATTTTACTCATCAAATGCTGGAATACCAGACACAATAGTAAAACAAAGCATTTTAGTGCAGATCTGCTCATCTGCACACAAGAGGTTAATGTTTTGAGACCAACATAAGCATATCATCATCATCATCATTTCTGCCACATAACATCCACTGCTGGACATAGGCCTCTCCTAAGGATTTCCAAACATTAGCATATAAAGTAACCTAAATATTAGTAAAAAGCCATTTCAAAAGTCAACATAATTGTCATATATTTATGAAAACCAGTAAGGAAAATCACTATCAAACACAAAATTAAATCTAAGCAGAACACAATAGTAAGAATGGTACAACATCATCATCAACATCTTTGAGGTACCCACTGTTGAGCATAAGCCTCCTTTTGTCCTGCACCATTCTGCTCTGTTATTGTGATATGTGACATATAGTCTTTGGAGCCATTCATAGAATATCTCTACAACATGAGAAATGATAATAATGAGAATGAGACTGACCTGCACCCCAGGTGTTTTGACAAACATGATACCTGGCGGAGGCCCCAAGCCAGACAAGCTAGGTGGTGGGACAGACATATTAGGAGTGATACTAGGCTGAGTATGGCATACACTCACTGGAGCTATATTTATATGCTCTGGTTGTTCTTGATAATGTATCCTCTGGTCTTCTAATTTCAATTTTTCTAATATTTCACCAAAATGTGACTTTTGATCAAAGGTAAAAGCAGGGTGATGTAACGCCATTGTATAAAGGAGTAAGATTTCTTCTAATAGATCACCGTATAGACCCTTTAATAGACCACTCTGCTCCAAACTGACCATGGCGTTGTACAAAGTGGTGGCGCACGCGAAGTTGCACGAGCGTAACAACGACACATACAAAGCCATTTTTCGTCTCGTTCTAGGGTCTGTGTTTGCACCACCAATGTCTGCAGCCAGGTCTGTAGGGTTGTTGGCTCTGAGTTCGGCACCACGCAACTCCTGAAAGTCGCGCTTACCTAGCTCCTCCAAGTATGTTCCAATGAAGCGCAATTCGAATGGTAAGCACATATTTAACAATGTACACATTGCGTCTATGCGTTTATAGCTTTCCAATTCTTTAAACCATGATACCACGTCCTCTTTGCAAACCATTTCCAGAACACATTGAAATTTTATGTGAAGAATTAACCGGTCCCCTGCAGCCGTAGCGATCCCGAAACTTATGATGTTTGGCACAAACGTTTTTTGTGATATTTTATTAATCGTAATCCAAAAATATTCGACTGTAACATTAGTGATTATAATCTTTTTATCAGTATTTCCCAAGTACAGTATATTGGTTAAGCAACTATAGGCACAGGCAATGCCAGTATTTTGTCTTGTTTTTAGTCTATGGAATCGTTGTGACGACAGAATAGACATCTAAACGGCATTTGAATTCTGAATTTGGCTATTTACCCTTATTTACCCGACTGTTGAAACAGAGTGTACCTATTGAATTAAACGTCTTTTAGAGATGGGATTATATTTTAGAGATATATTATTTACCCGATATGCACCGGATAAATTCCCTTTTGGGTAGGTAGATTAAATATTGAATAATAAATTACTACACATCCTCTAATTATGTGTAATTCAGAAAAAATAATTGGCCGAGTGCATGTCGGGCCACGCGCAGTGTAGGGTTCCATAGTTACGAATGCCCACTTTGAGTTCATGCCACATTGAATAAAAATGTTTAACTTTGACTTTGAATTTGAAACACAAAATGGGTAGATTGGTATTTATCGTGTGTTTACTCAATCTACCGGGTAAATACCCATAGACCCAAATGATTAGTTTGGGTATTTACCCACCGGCTATCATATTCCTTGTTTCTTCAGTGCTGCTAACTACACCGTAATTACAGTATATGCAATCTACCACCTACCGCAGGATTATAACTACGGCAGCTAAAATTTCTTTTTTGTCATATCGTATTTAAATACAAAACCAATTTCTTAAATATTATATCTCCAATTTATAAGTATACTAGTTGCACCCCGCGATGTTACCCGCGGTATATATAAAAAGTAGCCTATGTGTTAATCCAGGGTGTTAGCTTCCTGCATACCAAGTTTTATCAAAATTAGTCCAGCCTTTTGCGCGTGAAGAAGTAACAAACATACACACTCTCAAACTTTCGTCTTTATAATATTAAGTGTGATGTGATATGATTTCATTATTAGATTTAATTATTTTAATATTTTTTTAAATTAGAATGCACCAAAAACGATTATGCTTGATACAGTATATCAAGCACAATCGTTTGTGGTGCATTGTAATTTTATTTTATTTAGCATATGATATTTTTTAATTTTTTGTAATGACAACACTGAATCTGCAGACATATTAGACATTATTCATGGGTATTCCCCTGAAAATAACTTGGAGATTTAAGAAATTGGTTGGCTTGTATTGTATGGAATTACCTTTTAAATTTTGGTACCTTTGCAGAGTTACTTTTTCAATCGTAATATTTAACTACCACAAGAGTGCATTGAGTCGTAAACATAATTTCGACTTGTGTAAATAGTGCAAAACAATTATATTATCTGATTCAGAATAATAATGTGAGTTTATGCATAGTATTATCCTGACTTTTTAAACTTATAATTCGCTGCTAATTTTTTCGGTAATTCTACTATATTTCAATTTAAAAATAACAATAGAATTTTTGAAAATTTTATTGTAATTTTTGAAGAAAACCACCGTCGGATAGATTTCAGATTTGGCAACACTGCTTGTTGTTGTTCTCTTCTGAGTTTACCAATAAAGAGGATTACATTTTAATAGATATATTTCTTTCATTAGGTGGAATTTAATTGTTTTAGCTATAATAAAACAATAATAAACCCAGATATTAAAATTAAACCAAAATCCAAACTAAAAACTAAATTTAAATTATTTTGTTTTATTTATAGGTATATAAATGCAATGCAACTCTTCGGAAAATATCCTCCTAGACGTCCTTTAACAGTTATAGAACGTCATAGAAGGTATATACTTTTTTATGATATAAAGATATTATAATTTATTATATTATATATTATACAATTCGCACATAATATCTACAAAATATTTAGCTAATTATGTTACATTACATTACGGCTATGAACATAAACATAAATTGAACTCAATGTTAATTTACGCCTAGTTATTTTATCTTTATCCGATTATACCACACTGTACACTATCGCAAGTGTAACTAAAGTCGGGTGAACTATGCCGAATTTCGAAAGGTAAAATTCGAAAACAGCATGTAATGGTATAATAGTAATGGAAAACAGTATGTGTATTTCCGACCCCAGCTTTAAAAAAACATTCAAAACATATACAAAAATAAAGTAATAGGTAAAAATTGTAATATCCTTTTCGTTATCAATATATATTTCTTTATGTTCTCACTAACTTACCTAAATATAATCATAAATATAAATAAGAATTTGAAAATTATGTACATAAACATTTTCTACTTTTGGTTACAATTTGAACGCAGGCAGTTACTCTGCAACTTTTTGACAAGACAAATGTCAGGCAATTGAGTGAGTGACATTTCAGTTTTATTTCGTGGTTGAATTTGGTGTATTATTAACTTAATTTTATCAATTAACCGATCTAAAAAGATTTTGAAATGGCTCCTGTGGATCAAGATGTGGAGATGAAAAATGTGGAAAGTCCAGCTGCAGCTAGTGATGTGGAAACTGGCGAAGTAAAGAAGGATGCCGATGTGCTCAGCGTCCAGGATTTGCGGGAACATGTAAGACAAATTGACAAAGCCGTGACTTCAAAGGAGCCAAGGTTTGCTATGAGGGTTTTAAGATCTCTTCCCAGTACGCGAAGGAAACTAAATGGCAACGTGTTACGAGCTATTATTAACCAATTGTTTCCATCAAATCCTGACAAGGAAGCTTTGCTGGCCTTTGTTGAAAATCCATTGCCTGGAGCAGTAGAAATTGAACTGCCACGTTCCAGAAGCGCGCCCAAGACGCCTGTCCCGGAAGTTGATGCATACATTCATCTGTTGGTGTTGCTACGTCTTCTAGACACAAACAAGCTCCAAGAAGCTACTGAATGCTCTCAGCAGCTCATGAACAAAGTAACAGCTCAAAACAGGAGAACACTTGATTTAATCGCAGCCAAGTACTACTTTTATCATTCAAGAGTATTTGAACTTACTAATAAGCTTGACCTTATTAGAGGGTTGCTGCATGCTCGTCTGCGGACCTCAACACTGCGAAACGACTATGAAGGCCAAGCCGTGCTCATCAACTGTTTACTGCGTAATTATTTGCATTACTCTCTTTATGATCAAGCTGATAAATTAGTGAGCAAGTCTGTTTTCCCTGAGAATGCAAGTAACAATGAGTGGGCACGATTTTTGTATTACTTGGGCAGGATAAAGGCAGCTCGTTTAGAATACAGTGATGCTCATAAGCATTTAGTGCAGGCATTAAGAAAGGCCCCTCAGACTGCTGCTGTTGGTTTCCGTCAAACAGTTCAAAAACTGGCCATTGTTGTGGAGTTGTTGTTAGGAGATATACCTGAGAGAGCTATTTTCCGGCAAGCGCAATTGAGGAAGTCCTTGGCTTCCTATTTCCAACTCACTCAAGCTGTGAGACTTGGCAACCTGCAGAGATTTGGAGAGGTTCTTGAGAACTTTGGCCCTCAGTTCCGCAACGATCATACTTTCACTCTAATTCTGCGTCTCAGACAAAATGTCATCAAGACTGCAATTCGCTCGATTGGCTTATCTTATTCCCGCATATCACCTAAGGACATTGCAAGAAAGCTTGGTTTGGATTCTGCTGAAGATGCAGAATTCATAGTAGCAAAAGCAATTAGAGATGGAGTTATTGAGGCTACTTTGGACCCTGAAAAGGGATACATGAGCAACAAGGAGAGCTCCGACCTTTACTGCACCCGAGAGCCTCAGTTGGCTTTCCACCAGCGTATTTCCTTCTGCCTGGATCTCCACAACCAGAGCGTGAAGGCTATGAGGTACCCGCCCAAGTCTTATGGCAAGGAGTTGGAGAGTGCTGAAGAAAGGCGTGAGAGAGAGCAGCAAGATTTAGAACTGGCTAAGGAAATGGCAGAGGAAGATGATGATGGTTTCCCATAAACATTTGTATGGTTAATTTTTACTAGATTCTGTGCTTGAAAATACTATATAACAATTTAAATAAATATGCTACTACTATGATTTGTTTATTATTTACTCCTATTTTATTTAACCATTGCAAAGAAAATTGTCCATTGTAGAACAAAAATCATCCTTTATGTATGATCCAGTGCCACAAAAAATTGTTTAATTGTAAAGAAGGTGATGAGTAACACCCTCTTGTATACCACTGTTACACAAGGGGAAAAAACTCCCCGATAAGTTCTAGTGTTGCTCTCATTGCAACTAACATTGTTCCCTGGTAACTGGTATCAAGTAACACTATGTCTGAAGTGGTACTTGACGGGAATACGGCATGCACCCTTAAAGAGCCGCTAAGACAGTGGTACTGGTAGAATGTTAGTTGCAATGAGTAACTCTGGAACTCATCTGAATGTTTTGTCCCATTGAGTAACAGTTGTACTTAAGAGGGTGTGACTTATTGGGGACAAACGACAAATATGGAGTTAGAATAGTTGTACCTAAATGGACAGCGCTTTAAATTATTTTATGAACAGGGAATAAAAAATTTGCTATCCCAAAATTGATCTTGCCCACATTTGGTGGAGGTCCAGAAGTAGCATTATTCATAATTTATTAAAATAAACTACTAGTTATTTTTATTGGAGGGTTCACACTTATATCCTTGTATATTCTTAATCTTTTTCTGGGTCGATTCATACGGTATGGGATTTACTTGTGGTAGAGCCACGCTACCGGCAAAACTCGGTTTTGCTAGTAGCATGAATGGGCCGGCTCGCCCAGGCAAGTACCACACTCTCACAGAAAATCGACGAGTAATAGCGTCACCGCTTCTATGCTTCGCTCGGTGAGTGAGCGAGCCGGAGGCCCCCCTCCCTCTCTCCCCTCCCCCTACATCTTACCTTCCTAAAAGGCCGGCAACGCTTCTGTTACACCCCTGGTGTTGCAGTTGTCCATGGGCAGCGGTGATCACATACCTTCAGGTGACCCGCTTGTTCGTTTGCCGCCCTACCACATAAAAAAAGCATTCGTATCACGGCAGTCGCCTTGTCTATCTTTGGCAGTCGCTGCTCAGTAGACTTATCTGTGGTTACTATAGCAACTAATAAGCTCATATAACGTCAACTAGGTAGTGTCAACTACTATTTGTTCAATAAATATACCGTTTATTTACAATCTACCTAATATCTAGGGTTTAAATATTTTTTCCATTCTAAAGGCAAAATGGTCGAGTTTACGGCTGACACTATGGGGAAGTTAGTCGAATTACTACGGCCCCCGGAACCAGAGGTGCTGCAAGGGGATGATTTGACGCCATCAGGTATATAACTCAATGTGATCTCTAGTGGACAGCAACTGAATAACTTATGTAGCTGAAAAAATCCACATGAATGTTTTTAAATCCTTCGGAGCGGTGTAAGGCCTATTGGAAATATTGGAATGGATGGATGGAATGTTAACCTAAGTACTTTTAATAATAGAGTCAGTCAGTCTGTATCTACTACAGATTAATATATTATGTAGCAAGCTAGTCTATTAAAGAATATAGTAAAATAAGTACTGGGAAACAAACTACTTACGACTTTTGCTTTGTTTTTAACATTAGGCGTTTTGAATAAAATACTTACCTAATGTGAGAATATAAGTGCCTAAGAAGGTAATCGTTTACAGATTATAATCCTACTGTCTTCGCTCCTAATCTACACGCAAAAAGATTTGCAGAATTCACCATCAGGTCCTCCTCTCCCGTAAATCTCAGACCGTGATACAGTTATTGTTGTATAACCAGGCGCGGTATCAGCCCTCAAAAAAGGGTTTTAGCCACAGCTATACTCGAAAACCGGCCAAGTGCGAGTCGGAGTATTAATTCGCTCATGATTGATATGAATACTATGGGATACAACCCTTTATATCATACTTATATACACTCAGTGTACAATGTACAACGTTCCACCCCACTTTTGTCATTATCTCCTCTGGTTGTAGGGTTGACTGGAAGAGATCCTTGACAGGGATAAGTCTGTCTTTGTACTATAGTGTTTTTATTTGTATTTTTACCTGTGGCTTTTTATGTACAATAAAGAATTTACATACCCACACACATCAGAAGTGTTAGGGGCTTCTGATGTGTGACGTCACACAATCAGGTAAGAATCGTTCTTAGGTACAAAGGAGATAAAGTTAGTTGGTTTCACGTGGACAAAGCCATGGATGTCACACATATGACGTCACAAGTTTTAAGGCTGTGGGTATGCCCGCCCATAGCATTGACTCAGATTCTTTTGGCAATGAAATGTACTTAGGTATTCGTAATCGTAAATAGATACATCTTATTCAAGCGCTTTAGCTACTTACAATTTTTTATCCAGTTAACTTATTAATTTATTTTAACATCGACTAGCGTACGAGATCTCATCATCAAGAGATAAACTTCCGCCGGAGGTCAAAAACACACCCAAGAACATCGAGGAATTCGAAGACCAGGAAGCAGCGGAAGCGGATGCCCTCGGTCATGTCGGGGCTGGAATTGGAGGCCGGAAGGTTCCGGAGTACACGATGAATTATCAGCAGGCGGTGACAGCTGAAGACGTATTTCTTCAGGTATTTTTGACAACTTTTTAAAGAGCTGTAGAACTAATTATTATACTAGCCTAATCACGCGGTGGAAGGACGACATCTGCCTAACCTTGGGGCCTTACTGGACTAGAGTGGCAGAAGATAGACCACAATGGAGAGAGCTGGAGGAGGCTTATGCCAAAAGGCACACCGAGCTGCGGGACATTATATAAAATTTACTGTCAAAATGAATTCCACAATGGAAAGAAACCAAAAAGCTCTGAAACAAAAGGCTTTATTATTACACTAGTCAACAAGGTTTTTGTCCAGTGATAATGTTTTGCCCAGTGATATCAGGAAATACGCGGTGAATTATTCATCAACCATAGACGTTTCACAGCTGGCTTAGTTCGATTTTTTGAGTTATGCTCATGGTGTGCTTGTTGTAACATTATTGAGTGTTAACCCCGCGCATATCCACGAACGTGTTTTGTTTTGTTCAATGGCTCATATCTAACGAGTATGATAAACAGAAACAAACTTGTGTACAGTATTCAATCTGAATCTACTGAACGTCTAGAGTGTTAAATCTGTAACAAATAGTTTGAATAGTGTATTTTGTATTAAGTGAATTTTTACCTTTTAATTGAGTTCTGCGTGTTTGTCTTTTTACATCGATTTATATCTAAGTGTTTTATCATTGGTCAACTGAATAAAGAAGAATGAATTTCCAAGCCTTGCTGGCTTGGAAATCCATGGTACATGTTTTTACTAATTTTCTCGGAAATATGAGAACTGAGAACTATAAAACACTTGTAAAATATATGATTGAAGCCTTGCGCGTTATTGGCTGTAAAATGTCCCTTAAAATAAATATTCTGGACTCACATTTGAATTTTTTACCTGAATGTATGGAAGACGTTAGTGATGAGCACGGTGAGCGAGTTTTCATCAGAATATAGCAGGCATTTAGAACAGCGTCATCAGGGAAAGTGGAGCCCTGCTATGCTAGCAGACTATTGTTAGACGTTAAGAAGAGAAGCTGTAGATATCGATTACAGAAGAAAATGTAGTGCCACTTTACACTTTTAAAAGTAATAAATGTATTAATATAAGTACACTTTCAACTGAGCTGTAAATCTTTTAATTGATATCTACAGTAAACCCGAGCTAACTAAGGCATACAATTACTACCACAGTCTACGTTTTTTAATGTTCTCTTAAAATCAGTTGAATTCCTTTCATGGATTTGCAAAAGTGGTTTTTTTGTTGATCAGTGTTATTAGCGCTAATTATAACCATAAGGCTCATTCAGACAGGGAGGAGCGCAGCGTTTAAACGTTTATACACTTTAGGCTATGGTAATACGGTTTATTTTTAATTGAGTTATTAAATTACGCGGGCATTTTTCCTCTCTGTCTGAACTGACCTAATGTGTAGATACCTATTATCCGGCAATGGTATTTTCTAGGGGCGTCTCCTGTTTTCCCCCCACTGTTACATATCTAGGCTCTAAAATTGCATTAGGCTTTAAATGTATAATTGGAGGCCAGAAGGTTCCGCAGTACACGTCGATAAACTATCAGCAGGCGGTGACGGCTAAAGAAGTGTTTCTTCAGTTATTTACTTGTCAACTTGTTGTACAGCTGTAAAGCTAAAAATTTAAATATATTATCCGGGAATGGCAGTTTTTAGGGTAGGCTGTTGTTTGTCCTCCACTGTTATCAATAGGGTTTAGGCTCTTAAATATTATAAGTATAGGCCTAATTGGCGGCCGGAAGGTTCCGGAGTACACGATGAACTATCAGCAAGCGGAGACGGCTGAAGACATATTTCTTCAGGTAGGTACTTTTTGTAGAGCTGTAGAGCTAAATAATATTTTCGGACTATAGCAGTTTTTAGGAGCTGCCCAACATCAATTTGAAGTATGATACTTCAAGTTTATTTCTAACAGTTATTATATATTTTTTTGGATAAGCTAGCCTCTACATATTCGGAATTCTTCTGGCTGACCTGGCTGACAGGAAACAGTTTGATATCTACTGCCATGCGGTGTCGCTGTCGGATATATAGGTTAATGAAGACCCATCAACGACGCGACGCAGACTAATTACTTAGCAACCGCTTCAGCTTCCAGCATTTGCAGCTGAGTTGATAAGAAAAAGAAGAATTTTTGCTGAGCATTACCCAGACAGACGAGAAATAATTTTTTACTATATTTTTGCAGATCGGTCCAAAAACGCCCATGTCCGCCAGTTGTGAGAATCTCATCGTCCGAGTCAAGATGCCTGGAGACAAGAAAGAGAACGTGGACCTAAAAGTGACCACGACCAGCGTGGGCGTGGACTCGTCTCAGTACTCGCTGCAGCTGCCGCTCCCGCACGCCATCGACCCTGACCACTCGAAAGCTAGCTGGGACTCCGCGGATCAAACTCTAGTACTTACTCTGAAACTAGATAGGGAGTTTGATTTTGTTAACTTTTAAGAACATAGATACTACCTAAATACTACCTATTGATAGTTTTATTTCGTTACAATATATGTCATTTGATCGGCAAAGTAAAGCTCGGCAATTGGGACAAGTCGCCATAATATAGCGAAAAGTTGAGCGACGGTTGATAGAACGACGAGCTTGCGATGGGTCATGCGTGCATGGAATCCTCACAGAGCTGACTTTGATTGTAGTTCGATTTTGTTAAATTTTATTTAAAAAATATATACTAGGTCTACGACCTCATCGTTTGGACCAAATAAATGCAAAGGATAACGCGTGTTTTTTAATCGAATTTTACGATCTATGTTTTTTTGTCCTTAAAGAATCAGGTGACCTAGGTAATTATAAACAGTTACTGTTTTTGTCGATAAATATTCGTTAAGTACCAACTTAATTAGGATGATATTGGGCACGGGCACTAGCCTGTCATCAATTAAATTAGAATATCACACATGACACCAATGCCGATTTTAATTGGACTTGAAGTGTGAGAGTCGCAATTAATGTTGGTAGATTGATACAGGCACATGCTAAATTAGGTAATAATTGTAAAACTAGTAGGATAGTCATAAATATTTATTTGTACTTATTCCTAGTTAGAACACAATGAGTATTGGTAGTCTTCCGCATGTTAGCTGATAAAGAAATTCTATAAAATAAAATAATAATGGTTAGTGCCGGTATGTTAGTGTAGTGTGACTATCGCTACATTAACCACTCACTATACTTAGGGTTTTATCCGATCACAATCTTTTATTGTACCATACTACTAGACCTAGAGAAGGCATTTGACAGTCTTGCGTTAGCTTATTTGCCAGGCCCTCAGAGCTCATAAAGTATTGGATCATTACATACGAGTACTCTTGATCCAGGATATGTATAATAATGTAAAAACCGAAGTCATCTGCCCCGTTGGTACAGGTTGGTATTGAAGTAAATGTCGGAGTCAACCAGGGGTCTACTTTCAACCCGCTTTTGTACACCATTGTCATTAATTTTGGCAAAGTACACTACAAAAGCCAGCTCCGTGAACTCTATTATACGCCGATGACATACTTTTAACAGAATCGCTACCGGAGTGCCGGAGCTTCAAAGAGTCTGAAGGAATGGTAAAACGCACTGGAGTTAAATTAGTTAAGGGTAAACTAACCAAAACAGAACTAAAAGCAGAGTGTACAAGTTGGCAGTCGGACCCGGAAAGCTGTATGGCTCAGAATTTTGCCCTATGAGGAAAAACGACACCCAGAAGATGCACCGAAATGAAAATGCTTCGCTGGTCTGGTAGCTCTGGTAACCCTTATAAAAAGTTTATTTGCTAGGAAAATTAATAATCCCCCGACTGTCAAGAACGCCATCTAGTGATGAGTAGCCGAACTACTGATACAACTTGATATCCGTAGCGCCATCTTTGCTAGAGAAAGCCCTGGCTCACAAGCGTTACCCCCCAATGACTTTTAAACGGCTAGACCGTTTTTTTATTAAACATAACTCTAAGAACCACCCAAAGGGAACTTGCTTTCACGTAAAAAAACCGCATCGAAATTGGTCCATCCGTTCGAGCGCTACGATGCCACAGACAGACCGACAGACATTAAACGTATAACACCCCTCTTTTTTGTCGAGGATTTAAAAATAAGTACAATCTTGTTGCCTTCGAAGTTGGTGACGTACACAAAAAGCTTAGGGAAAATCGCTTGAGGCTGTACGGGCACGTAATGCGATCAGAAGAAGACCACACGTCTCCGAAATAAAGGACATAGAGAAGGGAAAGAGAGGAAGATGACGCCCTTCTACTACCTGGATTTGAATCATCTCCAACGATTTGAAGACGTTGGGTTAGCGCCCAAAAATGACACAAAACCGCCGAAAATGGCGCAAAAGTATTACTGACCCCATATAGAGATATAGCAAGAAGAGAAGAAGATTGTACTTACCATACTATTATATATCTGTGTTTGTACTTAATATTTGCTAATTAGTGATCTCACACTGCATTTTCTCGACAAAGTTACTTTCACTACCTATTCTCACACTACCTATAAACTTCACAACTAAGTACCTTAACCTAGCAGCTTGACATCAGAAATAGGTTTATAGCGAGTTATAAACTCCGTCTATATTCATTACATACCTAGTAAGTGTAAGTAGGTACAATTACAATCAATGGTGATTCTCACTTACTAGAAATAAAAACCGAGTAATTCTCAATGACAATTTTTTAATTAGGTACCTAGTTGAGATTCGCTGCCCTGGCCTAGACACGTTTTTCCAGTTATTGAAATTGTAGGTAAGTATCATCTTGTAAGCAAGATACCTACTAATTTTATTGGGTATATATACCCTAGGTATGTATTTATTTATCTCTAGGACATATCAAGCACTAAAACAAAAAGATAGACAATCTGAGTCATTACTTTAAATAATAGTCGCATTTTATTACCATTCCATTATTTTGGTATCTTCTAAGATTTCTGCCTTTTGTTATGGCATATAAAAAGGTCAGTGCTTATTACAGTGTCAAGATGGCTTGCTCTCCGTTTTTTAGGGACCCGTATCCGTAGGTAATAGACCGTTTTTTGTCTAAAGTTTTATTTCGAATTAAATACCAACCTGCCTCAGTAAATATGAGGTCATAATTTAAATCTAATGTAAGTACATAGGTAGCAAAAACATCTTAAATGTTACTCGGTACCATCTCAGACACAATAAATAAACACACTTGTATTGCTACTATTATAATTTAAAGTTTCAGAGGTAAAAGTTGCTTTCGTCGTATTATTAAAGCAGGCTGAACCTGCTTCTTAATCTCGGCATCACCAGTAGGTTGACTGGTAGATAAAGCCTGGCTTTAAGTCCGCCTATCACATTTGTTATAAAGTTAAATAAAAAACCGTAATGAGTGCGGTAGGCGTCTGCTAGTGACACTTTATCTAGAGCTCCTTAGGTCCTTACTCTAGAAGACATGTAACACCGTTGGCTTAAGAGTCCCCTTACCCTAAACAGAATCAGAACTTCCCATACAAACGTATTCTAGCTTTTATTTAGAAACAACATGGCAGATTTTGGCGAAATTATGTAATATCAATGAAATTGCATATTATTAAGGAATATAACTAGTTTTAACAGTAAAAATATGAACTTTAAAGAGAATATAGTGGATCATATCATATTTGACTTTCAGTATGGAGAAATTCTACACTCTCATATTTTCTTTCAAGTTCAAATTTTACCGTCGAAAACTAGTTATATGCCTAGATATATGCAATTTCTTTAAAATTTCAACATACTGCCGAAATCTCACATGTCATTTCAAAATAAAAACTAGACTAAGTTTGTATGGAAAAATCTAGGGTAAGGGGATTTTTAATCGGTGTAGTAATCAATAGACAACAGTAGCTATGTTTTGCTTGATGCCTTTGTCCATTAAAAAGAGCCACTAAAAGTCTTAGCCACTAACATTTTTGAAAGAAAGAAGACATGGAAATTGTACTTACTAAATACTTACGCAATGCAATTTGTCCCTAAATATCTAATTATTTATTATTTATTTATTATGCTCTAAGCCTGTAGTAAATATGCTCAACGAAGTAAGT
Organism: Acrobasis suavella; assembly: GCA_943193695.1. Classification (NCBI taxonomy): domain Eukaryota; kingdom Metazoa; phylum Arthropoda; class Insecta; order Lepidoptera; family Pyralidae; genus Acrobasis; species Acrobasis suavella. The sequence goes on from OW971929.1 coordinate 16,774,430, forward strand.
TCTTGTAAAACTGTGGTTTCTAAGTACCTATACTAACCCTTGTTAGAACTTATAGTAGAGCACGGGTTTATACACTGACAGTTTACAGTACGGAATGGGTGGTTACCAGTGTATAAGGCAAAGTGTCATTATTCCCATGTGGTATATAATATGCTTTGTCACAACCCTTTTTCCTCTCCCACTTGTTTTGGAAAAAACAACCAAAGAGACGCAAAGACTTATGCCATCTACTGCAATCACAGTGATTATAGGCATACTCCTACCTCTATTGGGAAAGGCCTGTGAACTGACATAGGCTGTAAAGGAAAGTTCATAAGGTGTTAAAAGTTCAATGGTACGGAACTATTACAATATTTTGTTGTGTCTATTTTTTGTTCACATGAATGGTATTTATCAAGGATCGTTTTACTGCGTGCGTGGCGCTGTATGGCCACTTGCCGGAGATTTATTTCAATATCAGCTCTCGGGAGATGTGGTCGTGACCGACATATATATACTTACCGATATTGTATACTTACACCCTATTAAAAATATAGTGACGATGACTTCACCGAAGTCGTAAGATTGTGATTAGTGTTTTGTAGTTTGAGAAAAACTGCAACAATTCAAAGGAGGTAATGTCATATCTATTCTGTTAGTACTCGTATTTATGAATAAGAAACTGAATGAGGCTAGTTTTTTAACATATTCCATGAAGTTTTGTAGGTAGGTACTAATTACCATCCTACAATTAATTTTCATTCAAGTAATATTGCTGAGCGACTATTTAGTTTTGCCACACTTGAGTTGACTCTAACTTTCCTATAAGTAAGGTTCCCATTAGGTTTTAACTTTGGACGATTTTTTTCTGTGGAAATTCATATGAGCCATGAATATACCTTTATTTTAAATTGTAACTTAAGTGTAATGCATTATTATCAATGTGTCATAAAATTGCAATACACTGTATAAGTAAGAGTGCTTATTAAACATAGAAGATGTACATCACCTCATTATCCCTAACAGAGTAGACATAGCCTAGGGTCATTAGCCCCAATAGGGCCACTTTTAGTTTGATGTTGGGCGAGAAGGAGAAAAAAGACAACCAGCATGGATGATCACTTAAGAAAGCTTGTTGCGTAGGATAATCAGATGTGCTGAGTGTTAGGATGTTATTTATTAGCTGGCTAGCTAGGTCTTTGATTCTTGCTACCCCAGGCTCTATTTACTCAGTTCAGAGTAAAAGACGTTAATGTTGCCGTGACTTTTTCATGTATTTGTATAAGTACTCATTATAAAATGCAACAAGCCGCTCTACATTCAGAGAGCGCCCGTAGAGCCAATAACAAATACAAAAATCAACTTGCGCCGGTTGCAAGCCAATATTGACAATCATCTTCATTAGAGCGACAAGAAATGACCTTCCGAAAATATTTGACGTTATACGTACCTAATTTGTAGCCGACGACAATTTCAAAGCCAAGGATTTCCAAAATATCCAATCGGTCAATTCGAAGATTTTTGAGGGAGGCTACAGTCATTAAGACATTGATAAACGCGATCGGGCCACGGCTAAGGAGAATTTGAGAAACGTTATGTTAGTACATATTTTGAACAAAGACGTAGTACTTACTTTTACGTTTAGCTGCGGCGGAATTAATGTTGATGAATGATTTCAACCGACGACAGCTTTTTAAGCTACCTAAGGGCATTCCCCTTTCGAGGATGAGAAGGGAAAATATATTTCTGAAATGGCGGTCTAATTATATAAAAGGGTTTCTCCTTAATATGACCTTATTGACATTATGATACCGTTAGGACTGACACGGTATATTTCTCTTCACTGATATGACTAAACGGAAAAAAATAAAATAAAGTCGGTATATATATAATTCGTAATTATTGATTTCATGTTACTGCAGAAATGTTGCCCCGGGCAGTATGGTTTCATTGCTTCCTCATATTAAACGCTATAGTGACGATGGACAGCGTAACTTTGGGAGAAAGACGTGAGTTTCTAATCTGTTTTTCTTTGTGCTTATTTTTTAACCGATTTCAAAAAAGTTTCGTTATCTTTTTTATGTATGGTCACCGATTATTCGAAGATGACATTGGACCGATTTGGAAAATCTTTTGTTGTTCTTGTCCAGTGGTTGCATAGAAATTTTATCAAAATCGGTTGTGTAGTTTAGGGGTGAAGTCGGTCTTTAGTTTTGAAAAATTACCAGACAAGTCTAGTGCGAGTCCAACTCGCGTAGAGAGGGGATCCATCCAAACCTTTGCCTTTGTTCTCAAAGATAGCTATACAATGTGTATTTTTTATACTTGATCAAACGAAGTGTGCGGATATTAGACGATATATTATGGATTAAAAAAAAAAAAAAATGGGTTATATTAGTCATTTAAAAAATCCAGGCACTTAATTTTTTTTATTAATTATTTTTTAACTAATTTCCTGTTCGGTATTGTTAATTATTTTTTACGTTCTTAGCTTGTTAATCTTTGTAGCCTTCAAATGAGACCACTTTGAAGAAAATACGCCGTTTACTTAAAAATCGAAACACGACCTTTAAAAAAATAATAATAAAGTTTTAATAACGATTTTGTTTCCGGTTTTTTATCGATAATATTCGTCTAATATCAATCAAGTATAAAAATACATATTGTATAGAAAAGGGGAAATTGAGACAAAATTAAATGTAAGTTTTGGCGTGATGTTGAATTTCGTGTTTCCAGAGTTATTTCCACATACCAAAATACCCGACGACGCCCTAAGCCCACGACGAGCGATCGTAAGGCGAAAAATAGTTCTCTATCACAATTTCTTCCGGACAAAAGTGCGGCCTACTGCTTCTAATATGTTAATAATGGTGAGTCAAACGGTTTTATTGTTTACTAGCTAATGCCCGCGACTTCGTTCGCGTGGACTTTATGACTCCGGCGTATTAATATAAATAACAACTAATGAGAGAGAAAGATAGAGAGAGATAAGAAAGTACTTGTAACAGTGTTAGGAGTTAAAAGTCAATATTATTTTAATTCTTTCCTTCGGGAGCCAATATGAAAAGAGCTGAAGTGTTACTAACCCTGGAGAAAGCCACATTAAGTTGGCCATGCGAAAAAGCAGTCCTTAGATCGACATCAGCAGCTTTAAGCCTCTAAAACTGTGACTTATTTTCATAGGAAAGCAAGTAAACACTGTGTATTTGTAAAACTGTGTATTTTCAAAAGGAAAATTGTTATACGCGGAATAAATACAGTTTCACTGGCACCACTGACAGTAAACTTTAAGTGTCTCAGCAGACTATGCCGAAGTTTAGCGGCTAAAGTTCAGTGTCTAAAGTTCGGTGGGGATGACACACTAAATAAGCTGAAGTTCAGCCGCTGAAGTTCGGTGGAAACGCCGGACTGTAGTGATGTGCCGATATGAGAATTTAATCTTCCGTCTTTGGCGCGTCTGCGGCGAACGGACACGGGAGCGGAAGAGGGAACGGAAGTGGAAAAGGGAACGGAAGCGGAAGCGGGAGCGGGAGCAGGAGCGGAAGTGGCAGCGGCGGCGGAGGCGTCGGCGGCGGCGGCGGCGGCGGCGGCGGCGGCGGCGGCGGCGGCGGAGGCGTCGGCGGCGGCGGCGGCGGAAGCGGCGGTGGCAGTGGCGGTGGCGGCGGCAGCGGCGGTGGCGGCGGCGGCGAGAGCGGGAGCGGCGGCGGCAGTGGCGGCGGCGGCGGCGGCGGCGGCGGCGGCGGCGGCGGCGGAGGCGTCGGCGGCGGCGGCGGCGGCGGAGGCGTCGGCGGCGGCGGCGGCGGAAGCGGCGGTGGCAGTGGCGGTGGCGGCGGCAGCGGCGGTGAAGGCGGCGGCGGGAGCGACGGCAGCGGCGGCGGCGGGAGCGGCGGCGGCGGGAGCGGCGGCAGCAGCAGCGGCGGCGGGAGCGGCGGCAGCAGCAGCGGCGGCGGGAGCGGCGGCAGCGGCGGCGGCGGGAGCGGCGGCAGCAGCAGCGGCGGCGTCGGCGGCGGCAGCGGCGGCGGGAGCGGGAGTGGGAGTGGGAGCGGGAGCAGGAGTGGGAGCGAGAGCGGAACGGGTACGGGAACGGGTACGTGGAAGAGGGAACGGGAGCGGAAGCGGGAGCGGGAGCAGAAACGGCAGCGGCGGCGGCAGCGGCGGTGGCGGCGGAAGCGGCGGCGGCAGTGGCGGCGGCGGTGGCAGCGGCGGTAGCGGCGGCGGCGAGAGCGGGAGCAGCGGCGGCAGTGGCGGCGGCGGCGGCGACGGCGGCCCTCCGACATTAAGACTTATTTTGTGAGCCGAGAGTCCATTTGCTGCAAGTGAATTAAGAAACTCAACTGGATAATTGGTGGTGTCGTCAACAACTCTATCCAAGAAATTAACAATAATTTGCGTCATAAGTTCTATAATAATTGATTTTTAATTTTTTGGTGTCAATATGGCGCGTTCACATATCCAAGAATTTTTCTGGTGTGTTATGCTCTGAAGGTCCGCAAATTCTGAACTTATAAGTTCTTCTTCGGACGAAACAACTTTTTTTTGGAAAAATTTTCAATGTACAGTCACATTTTTTTACTCTTTTATTTGTAGTATAGATTTAGTATGTTTTTGTTCAACGACAACAAAAAAACATCATCTATAAAAATTTCAACTGTCTAGCTATAATGGTTCATGAGATACAGCCTGGTGACAGACAGACAGACAGACTAACAGTCGGACGGTCTAAGTAATAGGGTCCCGTTTCTACCCATTTGGGTAAGGAACCCTAAAAATCGAATAAAATAAGTATTTTTGGGGGGCTCCCATACTACAAACGTGATTTTTCATAGATTATGGTACGGAACCCTTCGCGCGCGTCCGACTCGCGCTTGGCCAGTTGTATTATAACTCAACAAAAAGTTCTCATCAGACTTAACAACTTTTGCTAAGGCGGCATTTTAATATTTTTTATAGTTTAGCTGGACCATTATAGTTCTGCATCATGTGTTCCATTTTCCATAATCAATTATAGCCTATATGTTGCCCAGGCTTCACAGCTATATAACAAAAAAAATTCATTCGAATCCGTCCAGTATTTCCGGAGATTAGCGTGTACAAACAGACAAACAGACAAACAGACAAACACACAGACATTTTTTTTAATTTTCTTACTCTATTACTATATCTCCATCGCCACAAATATTTTTTTTTGAAAAATTTTCAATGTACAGACACATTTTTTTTACTCTTTTATTATAGTATAGATTACATATTGAAAACATTTTGTTACAAGACAATATTATAAAATTTAGAAACATACGTTATCAGAAACATACTTGGAATCTTCATAAGTACACATAAGATTAGGAATCATGGGTTATAATTCTATGATTAGGAATATACATACATGTCATATTTAATATATTATAATTAATGTCATCGAATTAAAAACATCTCACTGACAAAATTCGTCAAATGAGTAAGGGTCTAGTTCTATCAGCCATTTTTTAACTTTTTTTATTTATATTTTTAAAGATTGTGGTAAATGGTATTTGTCAATCCTATATTCACATTTTTCTTTCATGTAGAATTAGCTAGGCCATTGACTGCCAGAGTTATGTAATGGTATGCTAGTAAAAGCAACCGTACCAAATTGGGACTCAATATAGTTAATGCCGATTTTATTGAAGTAGACAAGGATGGCCACTCGTCATTACTCATAGTTAGTTTTGTATGATGGACCACAGATTGTAGGACTTGTGGGAGAACGAACTCTCCTCAGACGTAATAAGATGCGCAACTGTCACACTTGATGTGTCGTCAACTAAATATACAATACAAAATGAGAATCTATAGAGCATAAAGTAGTTTAAACGCTATGTACACTAATTTCTATCCAAATTGGTCAGTCTTAAAATATCTGAAGATTTGAGAACTTTTCTCGTTCGTTAAATAAATAAATAAATATATATATATATATATATATATATATATATATATATATATATATACATATAACACTGATTGAGCTAGCCCCAAAGTAAGTTCGAAACTTGTTATGGGATACTAACTCAACGATACTATATTTTATAATAAATACATATATAGATAAACATCCAAGACCCAGGATAATTTGAAAAAGGCCATTTTCCAACTTGCCCTGACTGGGGATCGAACCCAGGACCTCTGGTTGGCGGACTAGCATGGTGACCACTACGCCACAGAGGTCAATAATGTTGGTTAAATATTTCAGTCCTGGCACCCAGCAGCGGCGCGGCAGGCACAGCGGTACGCCGAACAGTGCGTGTTCCTCCAACACAATGACCCCAGTGAGAACGCTGTGCCTCACCTAGGTAACTGTGGGCAGAACCTCTTCGTCTCCCTGCAAAAGACTCCATGGTAATTCTCAAGTTTTAGATGTATTATCTGAGATCGCAACTGAGAGCATAGAGGTATCGAGAGATTCCGACTATACCTAAACAAATGATCGACTCAACACCATAACATGTTTCTTGCGAATGTAGTTGGGTACCATGAAGTCCATGGACAAAAAGTATTTTTGCCGTTCCAATTATTTCCGCAACTTTGTTTAACGAGTACTATCACGTCACGAACAAATCGTGTGGATAATATCCACATATGTAATCGGTGATTATTTGTTCACGAATAGTAAATTCGTGAACAAATAATCACCGATTACACGGCTAATAAAGATGAGTAGATCTTGCCCTTTTAAAATTAACGATGTGTTGTACACACTCTTCCGCAGGTTAATTGGCGGCATTAAAGTGTCGGATTTGAAGTGAAAATTAATCGAGTTGCGCCCGAGCAGGATAATCATTCGATTTTACTCACGATACAGTAATCGCAAACTCGAAATAATACATTCAAGGTTTTTGCGAATATGATTTGACATTCAACGATTTCTTTTATTTGTAATTTTTTTTTAACACTTTGCGAACAAGACCGACGTATAATGCACGTGTATTCATTTTGCGCGAGATTTGTGGTATCAGGTACTGTGTGTAATATTCAAAGAAATTGATGCTACTCCACCCATTCCAAAGATAATAAATATTTTTTTTTCGAAATAAATTATTTGAAAGGAAACGGCGATATCATTTAAAATGTTGTCTTGACCAAGCCCTAGATAACCCTTTAAACTATTTTATGGACTACTGTTTACAGTGAAGCTTTTCTACGCACATTAGCCAAAAGTGGCCATTTTTCGCAAATGTGAAAAATTCAAGTAAAGACTAATCTATTGTAGAACACCCTACATACCTACTTTATATGAAACGGATTAAACTATACATACATACATACATAATATCACGCCTATTTCCCACAGGGGTAGGCAGAGACTATGGACCTCCACTTGCTACGATCCTGACAAACCTCTTTCGCTTCATCTATACTCATCAATCTCTTCATACATGCCCTTCGGTTACGGGTACTTTTTACCTCTCCTTTTTTCAGAACGTCTGCAATCTGGTCGCAGAATGTTCGCCGAGGCCGACCCTTCCCGACTGTTCCTTTCACATTTGCCTTATAAATATTTTTTATTAACATGTTTTCATCCATCCTTTCTACATGCCCAAACCACCTTAACATCCCTTTTTCTATTTTTGTCACAACATTCTCTTTTAAACTATAATTTTATTAATAAACAAATTACTTGTTCTATTTATAAAATTAATCCGTTCCATATAAAGTAGGATTATAGAGTACTAGCTTTTGCCCGCGGCTTCGCTCCTTTCTTAGGGGATACCTATGTCATAGTAGCTTTATGCATGCAAAGTCTCAGCCCGATCGGTTTAAAATTGGCAAAGTTTCATACAAACTTTCATCCCCTATTTATCCCCTTGGGGGTAGAATTGATCAAAATCCTTTCTTAGCGGATGCCTACGTCATAACATCTACCTGCATGCCAAATTTCAACCCGATCCGTCCAGTGGTTTGGGCTGTGCGTTGATAGATCACTATGTCAGTTAGTCACCTTTGAGTTATATATATTTAGATATCCATATAGAGTAAGTTTTTAGAGATTCAAAGATTCAAATGTTTATTCAGTAATTAGACCTTTACGGGCACTTTTACACGTCAATAAGTATAATTTATGTTATGTGTAAAGTATATTAAAATTTATTTATTTTTAAAGAAAAGCTACCGATACCCGCGCTTCGTAACGACCACTGCTGAGAAGAACCGCCGAAAGAAACTCATTTTCACAGTATTGGTGGCCTACTCGCCAGAAGGGCTTTGTCATATTATTATTATCGTCTTTTAATTAATAAATACTTATAATATAATACAATGTTGACACATTATAACATGTAATGCTTGCGAACAAGTAAACAAACATAAATTGCGTCGTAATAAAAAATATTAAGTAGTCAAAAAAGCGAAGCCGAGCTGATCAGTCCCTCCCGGCAGCACCCTCTTACTAGTTGACGCACGGATCAGCCATCGTTAAACTCAATCATATTAGAGGGAATCCAACGACCCGACCAGCGACGCCACCGGATTGGGCATTTTAGTGAGCATGAAAAACCCGAACTCGCAGACCTTGTCAAGAGAAAATATTAGTTATGGTCACCTATCGCAGAGCATTTATATGTTTTTACAGTAAGCTTATTATGGTAACAGAAAATTCAGCAATTTTATGTTTCATGTGTGGAGTGTTATGGAAAATGTTTAGGAAGTATCCACGCGTTTTTATCTCTTAAATAATCATTGATAGTATAGTACGAATTATTCAATAAAACTTCTTTAACATGTATTTCAAATTTTGCCATTGGTAGGTTAACGATCGCTTCGGGAAGTTTATTAAATAATGTTATACCTAGACCTAGGAGTGACTTTTTAGTTTTAGCAAGTCGAAATGTAGGCGTATGAAGCTGATTTTTGTTGCGAGTATTATAATTGTGAACATCACTATTTTTCTTAAAATTATTTAACCTAGATTTAACAAATAGAAGATTGTCGTAAATAAATTGAGATGTCACAGTAAGAATATTTATAGATTTAAATAACTCTCTTAAGGAATCGCGTGATTTTAGTCCGTAGATTGACCGAATTGCTCTCTTTTGTAGCACAGAGATAGCATGTATGTTAGCCGCTTTACCCCATAAGAGCAAGCCATATGATATTATGCTGTGAAAATAACTAAAGTATACTAGCCTAGCAGTTTCAACGTTATTACACAGTCTGACCCTCCTCACAGCATATGCTGCCGAACTAAGTTTCTTGGCAGTGGCCTTAATATATTTATCGCATTTTAAGTTCCAGTCTACAGTTATACCTAAAAATTTGGTGTTGGGTACCCATTCTAGAACTTGGCCATTAAGACTCAAAGGTATGTGAGTATTGGGTTTATTCAATAGTGAAAAATTAACACACTTAGTCTTTTGTGTGTTTAAAGCCAGATTATTAGTCGTAAACCAACTAAGTACTTGTGACATAGTATTGCTTACATCGTCATAGTTTGTGCATTTTCTGACAACCTTAAAAAGTAAAGATGTATCGTCAGCAAACAATACTACTTCACACAACTTTTCTGCAAGACAGGGGAGGTCATTAATTAATATAAATCAAAAACAAAAATGGACCAATACCCTGAGGCACACCTATGCTCACTGGTGCACTATTTGAGGATACTCTGTTGATTTCAACTCTTTGAGTTCTATTATCAAGATAAGATGAAATAACAGAGAGTGCAGTATCAGTAACGCCATAAAATTTTAGTTTATTTTTTAATATTATGTGATCGACACAGTCGAATGCTTTCGACAGATCGCAAGAGATACCTTTAACGTCTTGTCGATTCCCCCAGGCTTTGTAAATAATTTGAACTAAGGTCGCTACTGCATCAGTGGTAGAGCGCCCTTTTGTAAATCCATATTGGCGACAGTGAAGTAATTTATTAATATTAAAATACGATACTAGCTGGTCTAATATAATTATTTCAAATATTTTACTTAGAGCCGGTAATATTGAAATTGGTCTATAATTGTTCGGATCATCTTTAGATCCCTGTTTAAACAGTGGTATAACTTTACTCGCTTTCATTAAGTCAGGGAAAACAAGTTCTGAAATACATTTATTAAATATTAAAGTTAAGTGAGGAGCAATCAGGTCGATGATACTGCTTAAAAAGGAAACCGAAATACCCCATAGGTCCTCAGTTTTTTTAGTATTAAGAGCCCTGTAAACTGAGATAATGTCATATGGAGTTATGCTAGTAAAGGTAAAAGTTGTTTTGGGCGTAGATGAACTACTTTTCAATAGTTCATCGGCGGCGTTCGAACATTAAAGCAATGACTGGGTGATATCTTTGGAAATGTTAGCAAAAAAAGTATTGAATTCATTGGCTACTTCAATATCCGAGTCAGCGGTTTAGATTCTGAACAGATATTTCAATAGCTAACGCATTAGTCATCATCATCCTCACATATTCCCGGTTGCATCCTCAGCAGTAACGCTTCAGAGCCCGGGGTCCACTAACTAACCAAGGAGATTTGACGAGGTTACTGGTAAGCTAACGCATTAGTAGATAGAAATAATAAACATATAAGTACTGTAAGTACCTGTATGATTTCAGGTTCTTCGCACTAAAGAACTGGTTCCTCGAATACAAAAAGTTTACATATGGTTCCCCGAACTTCGACATACACGTTGTTGGGCACTACACGCAGATGACTTGGGCCACGAGCCACAAGGTGGGCTGCGGAGTCGCCCACTGCAAGGGAGGGCCCTGGGGCTCCTTCTACAACTACGTGTGCCATTATTGTCCTGCGTAAGTATTAATTATGTATGGCCGTAAAAACTTCAGTATATACTCTACCTATGTTTGTTTATCAAGCATCCTACCTACATAAATCGAGAACATCTTAGCCCTCTGCAACATTGAACTATTGGTACTATAAAAATTGGACAAGATTAATCAGGTACCCAAACTGTAAAATGATCTGTCTTGGTGTAGTTAGTACCTATACTTACTGCGTCATAAACTATTACTTATAAAAGCTCACTTAGGTGTAGCAACAACTGTGTAAGTTATAGTGGACCTGAAATACGGCGCAACTGAATATTTTTAATGTATGTTATGGGTGGTTTTGATATACGCCAAATGAAAGTGAAATAAGCTCCTGTAAAGCCAATCCAATTAGCTCTTTTGTGGAAGTTTGAAATGTTTGAATGGTTTCAAAAAATCACTGAGTATGCCGATGTCCCCTGGGCAGTTCCGGACTGGCGTTGGGAGATGTCAAGAGAACCGAGTTAGGTGGCGTTTCTCCAAAAACTATGAATGCGAGTGTGGTGCTGTCCAATCAATGACCCACATATCGTCCTGCCCAAGAAGCCCCACTTCCTGCACATTGCAGGACCTTAATAAAGAAAACGACTTAATGGTCAAATTTATTATAGCCTTTCGACTCGAGAAGAAGAAGACTCAGTATCACGGACCGAACTGTCCCAGGTAAAAAACTCTGATAAAATTTTAATAAATATTATTGTTTCAGTGGTAACCTCGAGACCAAAACCCAATATCCCTACAAAGTCGGTGCATACTGCGCCGACTGTCCAGGTGACTGCGTCGGGGGGAAGCTCTGTACTAACTCCTGCCCCCGAAAGGACTTCTACTCCAACTGCGATGAACTAGTGACATACCCCGACACCTGTCGACAAGGCGTCTGCAACGCGACGTGCTCGTGTACCGACAAAATACATAAAAACTATCCTTGGAAGTGATGAAGTGGTATTGTGATCGACATCGCTATATGTCTGAACTATTTAATAAGACATCTTAATAATCAATGTTGTAATTATACATACTTACCTAATCTCATTTACATCTATTTTAAACAGAACGTCTGGCACGTTTTCTTTTCTCTCACGACTGAACCCAGATGGTGAATTGTTGTTGGTTTGTTTGTGAGATGATAAATCTTGGTCGGTATTTATGACTATTAGGGGGGAGGGGGATGAGCACTGTGATGGAATTTTTCAAACGCAGAGTCATTAAACCAAACCGTTTTTTTTTTTTGGAAAAAAAAACATTCTTTAATTGACTCCGCGTTTCAAAAATAGCACTTCTGTATTAACGCCTGCCCCAGGAAGGTACTACATCGATATCGTCCGTCAAGGCGTCTGCAACGCGACCTATGTGAACTGATAAACAAACTACCCTTCGTTGTGTTTTGTGCTTAACATGCTTGTGAGATGTTGTTATTTTTGACGACCTCCGTGGCGTAATGGTCAACACGCTAGACCGCCAATCTGGAGGTTCTGGGTTCGATCCCCAGCCAGGGCAAGTTGAAAAATGGCCTTTTTCAAATTGTCCTGGGTCTTGGATGTTTATCTATATATGTATCTATCATCAAAATATAGTATCGTTGGGTTAGTATCTCATAACACAAGCTTTTAAGCTTACTTTGGGGCTAGCTCAATTGTGTGATTTGTCCGTATATATTTATTAATATATGTTGTGCACTTGAGAGGATAGGATTGTTGTGCATCTTTACTTATATTTTGCTAGACACTCTGATCAGAAAGCAACTCTAGTTCTAACCGGGTATCGAACTGACCAAAATATGTACACATAAGTAATACGAGTAGAGTCCGAGGTAGATACGAATGTCGAAAAAGTGGTAAAATATTGAAAAAAATTATAATTTAAGACACCCATGACCCAGATAACATGTAAAGTGGGAATTTTTTTTTTTGACAAACCCTTTTTGACGGATATCGTTGAATAGATCTTTCAAATATATTGTGAGCTTGAGAACAACATTTAAGAATCTGTTTCTGAAATTTAGTTTTATAACACTACTTTTTTTTTAGAAGTGCGATCCCCTTCTCTATTTGCTAAACAGTTGTATATGGACAAGTGAAAAAAATTCATGGCCCTATTTATTATTTATTAAGTAGAACGTTAAGTAGTACGAACAACGTTTTCCGATAAATGTATATCGAAATACGAATTCAAAAATTTCGTTTTCCAAAGTAACGATATCACGTGACTACACTGCGCATGGCCCGATTCGCACTTGGCTCGTTATCATATTTTCTACATGCTTATTAGTAATATTTAGTACAAAAGAAATTGATTTTCAATCACAGAATACATAATACTTCAATATAGTATAAAGAGTGTGCGAGACTACGCTTCAAACAAACCTATACTGGACAAGTCGTAAATCCTGTTTAGCGTCAGTTATTCTCCAGGAATCCCGGTTTGTGGTTTGTCAATGGGAATAAAACACTTTATAGCCCGCAGCTATTTTAATGGCAGTGTCGCGCATTTGTGTTGCATAAAATGTGGCAGGTTTTTGTGTAGTCATGGTGTGGTAGCTATTACAGATTTATTCTCAAGACAAACCTAACATGCTAGATACTTCCTAGTGCTTGTTTCATTGCTGTTTGATATTCGATAGTTTAAATAAGAAATGTTTTTTTTTTTTTCGACTTTGTCCTTCATGAATGAACATCAAATTATGTATAGTCGTCATGAATTACCACATTCCGGGTATAATTCAATTCTTGACTGGTTTGTTTTGTATTCATATATCTCCTGGCATAGTTTCAGACTGCTACTGAAAGACAGCTAAAACGAAACTCTCGAGAGAAACTTGAACCTAAGCCTTTCTGGTCCACCAAACCAGATGTGTACCAAGCGGAAGCAAACAAAATTTGGACATTACTAGCGCTTACGCAAATTAAGCGACACCTGATGCGGTCCACACTTAGATTTGTGAACAGAAGTGGCATTAAATACTTTTCGAGCTCTTCTGTAAGTGGATACATAAATTTTTCGAAGTCCAGCACTGCCCCCATTTAAAATAAATTATTTAAAAGGAAACGGAAATAGCCTTTAACATTTTGTCTTTCTTGACCAAGCCCTTCAAACTATTTTATGAACTAGTTTATAGTTTAAAGTGGGAACGTGAGCTTTTCTTCGCATATTAGCCAAAAGTGGGTAGGAAAGCTTCACGTTCTCTAGGGCTTGACCAAGACAACATTTTAAATGAAGTCTCCGTTTTTTTTTTTCAAATAATTTATTTCAAATGGCAGCACTGGGCCCCCCATTGTATGGCAGTCGTCAAGCTATGACAGATGCCTTTAGGCAATTTGAAAAATCTGACGACAGTGTGGCTCCTACACTACAAACAAATACTTGAGTTCCTCAAAAATTGCATTATTACAAACAAATTTTGAGTACGTATGGTAGTATCAAAGTACATTGTCCATTGCGTATGCGTTCAGTGAAGGGTCACGGCGTTCGCCCTCGCAGACTGCAGGTGAGTCAGCAGGTGGGGTGCTCGCCAGCGCGGAACCGACGCCGTGCTCCTTTGCCCTATTTCGTTGGGTTCACTTTACTGTTCTTCGCCAACAAGATGTATGTACTAACGTTACGTACGTTAGTACATATATCTTGTTAGAACCTTTCACAAATTTTGTTCAAATTATATTCTACTTAGACGTGATGTATGATCCTGTCTTTATGTCTGACGGGATAAACAGAAGCTGAGGCTTTTAGATCCAATAGATTTATGTCCTTCACACTAGTTTTAGAAGTAATCTAATGTACACTACAAATGTATTCGATTTCTTATACTTCTTCCTTGTAAATCTGAGAAATAGAAACACCGAATTTGTCAGCCGCTTGTTATCCCGCGTGAATCGTAAAAGACGATCGAGGAACTAGGCAAAATGTCAATAGACGAGCCGGCTCACAAATCTATCACGTTGTATATTCCTTATTCCACCTAATTGCTAACTGTAAGATATAAACATCTACTAATTTGTACTTTTGCTTGATTTTCTTGTAATTAATTTGTACTGAAAATTTATTACTTACTTCGTCGATTGGAACAGCTGGCATAACTAAATACTATGTAAACATAGCTACAGAAGGAATTATTTATAACTTACGGAAAGTATGTCGTCAGTTGATTACATATATACCTATCTAGTTTACTTAATTAACGTAAAATTCAATGGGGTCTATCAGTATTCCTCGTTGTTCCCGATTGACCGAGCAACATGCTTCCCACCCCCACCACGTGTCCGACCTAATTGTGATGCACGGGACGGCGCGGAGCCGGCGCGCGGGCATTGCGGCGCCGGCCACCGCGCCTCGCGTCCATCTGTACCGCGCGCCATGGTCTGCGACGACAGCCTGCACGCATCATCGCCTCAACATCCTCGTCGGAAATCGCTGCGCCGCCTCGCTTCTACGCGCGGCTTCAAACCCCGCCCTGCCAACCAGTCCGGCTGGATCCGAGTCTTTGAAGGCCTCGAACCTTTCGCTGCTGATGCACCCAGCAAGCTGCTTAAAGTCTCCATTAATAACACAGTAGAAGATCTTAATAAGAAGCTCGGTTTCGGAGAGGAGCTGACCTTGTGGCTGCAAATTGGAGGAGAAAAAAGTAGACGTTTAGAACAAGATGAATATCCGTTGCGGATTCAGGAGCAGTTTTTGGCGGTGCATGGATGGAGGTCTGACGAAAGGCGACTTCGCGTTGCAGTTGATCCTGAATTGAGGCATTCTCTCCGATGGTGCGCAGGTCCGGCGGCCCACTCTGGTGGCGTATTGCGTTCAGGCACTCTTTACGTGCTGAAAGGTCACGTCTTCCCACAATGGAAACCTCGAGCTGCTCACATAATTGGATCATGTCTACATACCTTAGGTAAGTGAACCATTTATCGTCACCACATTGTATTTGCAAAGGCAACTAAACGAGACAATATGAATGACTTTATTTTTTATCATACAAAAGTCTTCAAGAAGCTGAATTTTTATAGGGACGTCGAAGTAATTTTTGACATCTCTAAGAAAAGTTCTCTGTAACATTTTTTTATTACTATTTAGGAGCTTCATGGGAGGTAATAGAGCTGAGCGGTGGCAATATAGAGATGTGCCCACCAAAAGCCCAACGTCTGGTGATATGCTTGAAACCGCGTTGTCAAGGAAACTTGGTGCCAGGGGACGCTGGCATGAATCATCTCTTCCTAGGATTCAACACGGTTTGGGAGAGAAACATGTGGTTTTGCTGGCTCAAAGAGGTAAGTGGTCGTACCTGAATAATAAATTTGTAAAAAAACTGACCCTATAAAATAAGTCGATATAAATAACTGACTATGGCAGAGTTAGCTTTCTTTACGCAAATATATTATTTATAATTCAATAGTTCTATAACTGTTACGACCAAAGTAGACACACATATACTTAAAACAAGTAGGTAGGTACGTATGTTCTATGACGCACGTGCACTTTAATAATATAAATTTGAAAAATGTACAGTCTGTGAGTAACTAGGCAGCTCGAGATATGCATTTAGGCAAATGTATTTCATGTATCACTCCACATCTGTAATGCACTAGAATGCGCAAACGCTGCAATGATCGAAGATTCATTCCGGTACACTTCCCAAACTAACGAACCAAGTCATGTCGGCGGCAAATTGGTGGAAATCTCGCGATATTTGAGCTTTTGAATTTTCTATGTATTACTTCATTTTCATTCCATCTCAATAAACAACTTAGGGCTGGGAAAACAAGAGATTTCGAAAAACAAAAAATATGGGCTTCGCACTTAAAACATGCGTTCATATTCATAATGGTAGAAACAAAATTGATGAAATATTTAAAAAATGCAGTATACAAAGTTATTAATAATACTGAAGTGACAATCTTGAAGTATATATTCTATACCTAATCTCTACTTGTACAATTTAAGAGGTGCTATAGGATAACCTGGAAGAAGATTTTCCGATCAATAAAGAGCTTGGCCGAAGAAAGAGCGGCATATGGAAAGCACTCGAGTGACAAGAGCGCAGCTTAGAAATAACAAAATGTTATATAGGATACTTATTTCAGGAGGTATCTAACGAAATGTTTTTCAGTGGATAATAAACTTTGTTTAGGTGTGAGATCAAGTTTGAAAGATACGTCTAATTGTTATCTAAGTGCAAAAATACGTAACGATAATTAAATGTTATGATGATGCCTCAAGCGCCTACCATTCTTTAACAAACAATTTTACTTTCACAGTATATAAATGAGGAGATGAAAGTGTTGTACTTAATTGAAAAGACGAATTCGTTAATTTTATATGAATTTGTGTGTGTTAATTAGAAATTGTGCACATTACTCTGAAAGAAATGTCACGGTTGAGATGTCCCAAAGCGAGTGAGCCCGCGACAGCGGAGCGGGGACATTCAGTCGACATCGCCGGTAGAGAAAACACAATCGTATTCAAAATTTTCTCCGTAAAACGTAAATTCATAAAAAAAGTTTGCACGAAAATAGCGTCAAATAATTACATCCTTGATAGCAACACGCAGTTCCCTCAAAACAATACACGATCAAGGACGCGTAAATGCCATTTTATGCAAGCGATAATATCCGTGATCGGAATATTGAAATCGCAGACGGTTTCGTAGTCTTTGGGAATAACAATGCTAAAAAGTTCGTCGGCCCCACGGAGTACACCACAGTACTTTTGAATTGTCATTCGATGTAACATGTTTGTGTTGTGAGTGAAGTGTAATGAGATGGTGGAAAGAGAGACAATGGCTATGGATGATGAAGAGCTCGACAGTTTGGACGTGTTCAGTCAACAGGGCGAGGATTTCCTGGACAGTTTGGAGCCAACGGTGCTAAAAGAGAAATGTGATATTCCGGTGTGTATTGTTAGTGCAATAATAGGTAACTCTATGATCAAAAGGTCATGGTGTCTAATATTTGTAATATTTATTATATATTTAAGAAATGTTAAACAGGAGAATTAATAATACCATTACATGAGTAACAATTTGTGTAGTACATAGCAGTAGGTAGCTGACTTTAGATTTATAGGTACATCACTTTAATATAACAAGTCTACCGGTTTTAAATGACGACAGGAAAAAATCCAAACAAAAAGCAACGTACTTTTATAATACAGAATGATACTGATTGATGTGCAGGTGTTGTCACACACGTGCATATCAACGACGTGTGTTTTTAGTTTTTAGCTTTTACCTTTTAAATTAAATAGTTACATAGAAGATTGATTCCTTTGAATTTTCATGTTTGTTGATTCTAAGACTAACTGGTTTATAGAATGTAATTTTTTGTACCACATGAATAGATTGGGCAAAGTTACGTGTTCGATCTTTGGTAAACATATTATTTGGTAAATAATCGTAAATGCGGTGAAAATTAACACGTTCAAAAATTAACAAATTAAAAAGTTTTGCATTAGAGATATTTTTAAACATTTTTATTAATAACCTTTGAGAGTATCATTTTATAGTCCGTCTAGCTTGAAAACTTGTTTCTGCTAAAAGTGGCCACTTTTGGCGAATACACGTTTATTTACAATTGACAACATTTCAAAAAATTTATATTCATATTTTATATTTTTTCCTGAAAGAACTTCAAAAAAAAGGACATACATATTTTTTCTTTTTCATTTCTTTTCATTATTTCTCCTAAAATTAAATTGTTTAAAATCTCTCCATTCTAAAAGAGCGTAAGTACAAGAGTTAGGATGTAATGAGTTTACATCTTTGCCATACATTATAATTAAAAAATAAAACTTTTACACTGACGTCTATAGAGTTGTGTTTTGTAGCAGTAAGATATCGATATCGATACAAAAACTTACGTATCGTAAAATAGGGTTATTTTAATTAATTTAAAAATTTAAACGCTTCTATCTCAGGTATTTTTGGCATAAAAATATTATATTGACGACTTGGTATGTGGAAAACAAATGGCATAAAAAATTACGCTTGTAATACTCGACAAAAAAAAATTTCCCTATCATCTCTATACTTGAAATGGAGTTTTTGGGTAACCCACGTTTTTTAACGGATTTTCATAGTCGCCCCTTACAGGAATTTAGAACACAAAGAAAAAAATGTTTTACTTTTTAATTTACAGCGTTTTAAAGTTAATAGGGGTGAATTTGACTGAAAATAAAAACAAGGGCTCCGGCGTACACGCGTTGTGAAAAGATGGCGGACGTACCAGGATTGCTATTTCAAAAATATAAATAAATATGCGTTTATTTGGAAGATTTAATTAAAAAACAAAAAAAAAGCTATCATAAATGTCACCTTGTGTTTTGAAAGTCGCCCCATTTTAGGGTAGCATTTTTCCTTACTTCATTTTTTTATAGTTTTTAAGACCTGGATGTCAATATTATTTTTATTTAACCTGAAATATCAATCATATAAAGGAAATATTAGCATTTCGTCACCAAACTATGTAAACATTTTAATGTGTATTTTTTCCAATCCTAATTCTACTTTACTGAAAGAACTATCGATATTAGATGGTCTTCTTATCGAATGAAAAATATAACTCAAAAAAATCTGAAAAAATATTTTACGTGTTCAGAATTGCTAAATCTCGAAATGATTCTCGAATTCTCATACCTTTTAAAAAATGAAATGTTGTCAATGACTTAATTACAATCAACCGTTGTTCATAAAATAATTTGAGGGCCTATCAAATGTCTATTTAATTAATTTTCACCACATTTATGATTAGAGAATTTATTTCATATGCGGACGCCATTTATGCCTATTCTTTCACCCTCAAACTTCGAAAAATCCATCACATAAAATAAGAAACAGTCATATCTGAATTAATGCTTAATTAAAATTAAATAGAGTTGTGGTACGAATATTGTTTGTGTATTGTTTTTTGAACTCATGGAGACTATTTTATTTTTCCAGGGTACCCAAAGCACGCAGCCGCCAAATGTTCTCGACTTGAGCGGCGGTGGGCGGGTGTCTCTCGGCGCAGCCCTATCCCAACACGCCACCAGTGCCTTCACTCTCCGAGTCCTGCACCTTCGGGGGAACTCCTTGCCAGCCCTTCCACCACAATTGTGGACGCTGCAAGCGTTGACGCATCTGGATTTGAGTGACAACAGTATCTCTGAACTGCCTGAAGAGATGTGTCAGTTAACTCAGTAAGTAGATACATTTATTATTTAAAATTCTTAGTTACTAAATATATTATAAGTCTTTGAAACTTAATCTCGTACTATGTCTCATAAGGTGACACAACAATACTCTATGGGGAGGGCTTTACAACGTGGAAGGAACACACCCGTAATAAATCTAATCATGGGCTATATATATACTAGCCCTCATATTCATAAAAATTAACAGCCATTTGCTAAACCTATTTTAGTTAAAACATCTTTTGTCCCTTTCCTTCTTTTGAATATTTGACATTGTAAGTACGAGACAAAACATATTTTGACTAAAAGAGGTTTAGCAAACGTCTGGTAATTTTTATGAATAAGGGGGTAGATCAATATAGTATAATGAAATTAAAATAATAGACGAAACAAAAAAAAAATTTTTGCCATTTCCATACAAAAGTATGTAGCCGCCCGGGCAATTTTGTATGGGAAGGTCGTTCTTTTTGGTTTTTGGCTGTTATTTTAATTTCATTATACTATAGTGATCTAGTATAGCCCGTGGTTAGATTTATTACGGGTATGTCTCTCACACGTTGTATCAACGTCTAACAAAATATAATAAAACTTTTTTAAGGGTGAATTTAGTCTATTTTTATTTATTTATTTATTTAATACTTTATTTACCAATAATAAATGGTACAAAAGGCGGACTTAATGCTAATAGCATTCTCTACCAGTCAACCTTCGGGATAAATAGAAATTTTGCGTAGTAGGCGTAAAAGTAATGTATACTCAAACAGTATGCACCAAACATACAAAATATTAAATACATATAAAATAAACATATATTATACAATATACATAAATAAATAATATATATACATAACCATACAAACAATAAATACATTAAATAAATATGTCTAATTACTATAGAAAACCAGTATAAAAATTTCTGCTGCATTCAAGGAGAAAGTAAACGCATATGGACTTTTTTCTTAAAAAGATATCTGTTTGAAATAGTTTTAAGGTCCTCAGGCAGGGCATTCCAGAATCGTATAACTTGAAGAGTGAAAGACGTAGACATGAAATTGGAGCGAAACAAAGGAATTTCTAATCGAAGTGTATGACTAGAGCGAAGCTCTCGACTGTGGGACACAGACTGATATTGAAATTTACTCTTCAAGTATTCGGGAGCAAAAGGATTCTTTAGAATAGAAAATAGTGTACTGAACAACTTTCCCCCATTCAACAAACATGTATCTATCAGTAAAAATATTTTATTGCTTTTCATATAAACTCTGATCAGCTGATCAATCAACTTGAAATATGAGAGGCCAAAAATTATTTTTCACGTTTATTATGTTCTTTGGTAAAGTTGTTCAGTATCATAAACTGAATCAGGCCTGTGTCACTTCCCGTTTAGGTATCGAAAATATATCTACGTTATTTATACGAGGGGCGACCACTTCGAAGGCGAAAAGTCAGTTACATGAATCGTTTGTCCAGAGTAATAAGAATGAAATTGGCTTGCAATGGATGCCTAGGTATATAAACAAAAAGGTGAGGAGTTCTGACGCGTTCTAAATTTAACCATAGCGCTTACCACATTGAGTAGATATTTCTTTGAATTTATTTTCTAAGTAAGACTTCTGTACGTGAGTACTAGTACTTATTCTGTGACTGAATTTAAAATAGTTTCAATGTATTTTGTTAGACTCTGTATAACAACAAAGGTAATTGACATAGCCTAGCGGATTAAGCCCAATGAAATGGTAGAGGCCGGAGCACATTAGTAAATGAACAACACTTAGCAGGTGGTCGTACGATTGGGGCAAGAATCCATCGTTCTTGCTCTAATCGATATAGGTACCTTCCTACCACAGATTTGTATTTACACTCCTTTGACGACCTCCGTGGCGTAGAGGTCATCATGCTAGTCCGCCACCCGGAGGTCCCGGGTTCGATCCCCGGTCAGGGCAAGTTGGAAAATGGCCTTTTTCAAATTGTCCTGGGTCTTGGATGTTTATCTATACATGTATTTGTTATAAAATATAGTATGGTTGAGTTAGTATCCCATAACACAAGTCTCGAACTTACTTTGGGGCTAGCTCAATCATTGTTATATGTCCCTATATATTTATATTTATTTATTTATTTACACTGTATTTCTCAAGGTAAAGTTTTCCTGGTACAAGTACCCGCCAATAGATGGCTTTTGATTAATTGGCAAAAACTGAACTTTCAATTGAGATATATCATGGAAAAGTTTCAAACTCTACTTGAATCTGAGTTCCATGAGATCCAACAAATAAGTCGATTAAGGGTACGCTAGTCAGGTGTTTCGCCATACAAATTCTGTAGGGTGATGACTCCGTTGTTCGGCATCGTCTGTTTAAAGTTTTTAATTCTATCGATTTGTCTTGTCGTTATCTATGCTTGTATGCAATCATAATTGTAAAATGATAAGTACTTTAAAAGTTATGAGTCTCAAAACATTCCGTTTCAACACGTAATTATAACGCAACTTTGGGCACAATTAAATACCGGAAGGAGTATAAAATTTCTAAAACGAAATTCGTACAAGCATAGTTTGGTTATTAAAAAA
The DNA here is from genome assembly GCA_943193695.1 of Acrobasis suavella. Lineage (NCBI taxonomy): Eukaryota > Metazoa > Arthropoda > Insecta > Lepidoptera > Pyralidae > Acrobasis > Acrobasis suavella. The sequence goes on from OW971929.1 coordinate 16,796,920, forward strand.
TTTAAATAACTTTACTTTTAATTATAACATTCAGCTGTTTTATCACAAGAACACTTCTCCCAAACGCATACTCGTGAATTTTTAAGAGGTGTAACGTAACGTTTTTGTGCGATAAGTCGGATACGACACACTAGACTGTAGTTCCGATGTGCGTATAAATCGGTGTAAATAGTTCCGCACTGTTCATAACCGAGTCTATCCCTTTCTCAGCGAAATAGCACGCAAATTAGCCACGTGCGCCGACGAGTTCGAGTTCCGAACTAGCGCATCCATAAGTGCTCTTACAGAGAAGCGACAGTGTAAACACCAACCTTTGATTGTATGGTTAGGGTTAGGTAGCAGGAATAAAGAAGTAAAAAAATAACAATGATCTGCTCTAAAGGACTAGTATCCACTATCCAGAGCCGTATAATAAGTATAAAAAAAACTTGTCTGCGACAGTCGCCGACCTGTGTCGCGGTCATACTCTCTTCGTTTGTAAGAGCCCTTCCTTTCATCTAATTTAATTGTCAGATCCAGGTTAATCTAACTTGTCGTTCGTAACCTTAGTATGTTCGCTTTTAGAATATTTTTCCGCTACTTCGTAATCTATAATGCAGTATCCAGTTTTCTTTTTCTTTTCCAAAGATGATATGTGTCAATGGCTGTCCAAGGAGGTGAACGTATAATGGAGAAAGAAAAAACCCAGACCAAACCAACCGAGTAATTTCGTTTCATTGATGATCACCTGTAGAATAGCACCATCTTTTTTAGTACATCGCGACTCCTATAAAATGGTGGAGGTTAATTCGCTATTTTTAAACATTATACATATCTCTTAGTATAATCCACGTAGGTACATAAATGACAATAATATAATATCTAAGTAGTAATGAAGAAATTATGTCGTTTTTTTTTGCTTCACGAGAGGAATCGTTGAAGTCTTTTTAATGACGAAATATTTTTACATGCACCAAATAAACTTAAGGGGCTACCTGAATTTTCCGGGGTCCAGTGCTGCCCCCATTTCAAATAAATAATTTAAAAGGAAATGGTCAAGACAAAATAATTTAAAATTTTGTCTTGACCAGGCTCTAGATAACACTTCAAACTATTTTATGAACTACTGTTTACAGTTTAAAGTAAAAACGTGAAGCTTTTCTACGCACATACGCCAAAAGTGGCCGTTTTTCGCCATTGTGCGTAGAAAAGCTTCACGTTCTCTCTTATAACTGTTAACAGTAGTAGCTCATAAAATAGTTTGAAGGGTTATCTAGAGCCTGGTCAAGACAAAATTTTAAATAATGCCTCTGTTTCCTATCAAATGACTTATTTCAAATGGGGGCAGCACTGGACCCCGGAAAATTCTGGTATCCCCTTAGTTAAAATATTTACATTTTTTTAAAGAGTTTAATATAATAATTTAATAAAAAAATTATAATAGTTTAATAAAAAATTTAATTTAGTTTTATATTTAATATCCATGTATCTAGTTTGTTATAAGTGTTCCGTACCCAAAAGGTGGAACGGGACCCTATTACTAAGACTCCACTGTCCGTCTGTCTATCTGTACCCCATACACCAAACGTGATTTTTTTGCCGTTTTTTTTTGCTTGAATATTAATAACATCAACAGTTAGAGCTTGAAATATTTACAGAATGTTTAGTTGTATATTCATTTTAAAAATAAATAATTAAATTTAAGTTAAATAAATATTTAAGGTAGCTCCCATACAACAAATATGTTTTTTTATAGATTATTGTAAGGAACCCAGCAACAATGCAACGAGTTGCATGCATACTCAAGTCATTGACTGGAAAATAAAAAGAGGATTTGAAGATAGTTTCCACGAAAGTTTCACGCGATATCATAAACTTTTTACGACGAAATTAATTATATCAAAGACACATAATGGACCGATCGCGTACGTACAGCGTCATACCGTGGTATATAAAATAAAGAGTAATAGAAGAGATATATTTAAGAATACTTAATTACATACTTAATCCTCTATACATAAACGCCGTTATACGAGAATTATCATCATTTATGACACAGTCTACTTTTCAATGGTTCAGTCTATTGTACTTACAAGTTACATATGAAATTGTAATTAGATCTTCAAATAATTGCAGACGTATAATCGAGTCTCAGCATAGCCATCTCATCTATAACTCCAAAAAAAAAATCTTTCTTTACTCGTACCTTGCCTTCTCACTATTAGTGGGTAGTGTCGCATCTGTTCTGTTTTTAATGTATGGTCATACACGGAGTCGCGTAACGCACGGCTGGCGGAGCGTAGCGCTCTAATCTCAGACGCAGCCTTCGGCCCGTTACTGCTCGTATGTAACTCTAAAACAATATACCTTGTTGTTATTGTTACCTTCTTACTTTTCTTACGATGCACCTTCGCTCTGATACAACTGCCTTATCTCATATTCTTTATCTTATTTATAATATTTTACAGCAACAGTTGCTGCTGATATAAAATACTTAAAAGGAACTTAACTGTCCAGATTAAGAATGACACTCATCTTAAACATATCATATGATATAGTATGAATGTAAATTTTAGTTGCTCTAATTGACTTCTTTAATCACTTCAGTTCAATAACTAGATTTTCTAAAAGTTCATTCGTATGGTATGCAAGGATTTAATATTGTCCTTTTCGTTTTGCCCATTTTCTTGAAATATTGCAGACATTCAGTGGTTTAGCTTGTAACCTACAAATTTAGAAAATTAAATTAAACCTACAAAGTGCTAAGAATCCTCGGATGGGATCCGGCTACCACCCCCGGTGAAAGCTGACCCTGGTAACACATAATGTCCGCACATTGAGGACTGACTGGAAACTAGCTGAGGTGGAACCTAGAGTCTGGTAACTTACTCTAGCACCGGGAAGGAAACGAAGAAAGTCTTTAAATTTTCTATCTGGCATATCAAGGACAGATTCTGGCAATTTGTTAAAATGTTCCTTAAAAGAGTTACTGACTGTCTTCAGCCTATAATGCGAGGTAACTAAATCCTTTATTAAATTATTTTATATTTATATTACTATGATATAACCTTGAGGTACACCCATTTAAACAATAGTTTGACTTTATGCCATTTATATCAACTGCACCTGAAGCCTATCCGTTAAATATGATTGAATGAGGTTAATTGATTTATGGTCAAAACCGTCCTGTGTTGATGATTTTGTGCCCCGGGGTAATAAAATTTGCTGCCTCTTTTGATGTAATTTGTGAATTCTTATATGTTATCCATGGTGGCGTAGTTTATGATGATGTGCCCGAGGTAATAAAATGGCCACCCCCTTTAGAGCATCATGTAAATTCGTAGTCATTCATAGTGGTGCATTCACATACTATTTATTAGCGAATGAAGCTGCCGATATGACCATCTAAGAATTGTATTGTGTGACATTAGTAAAGCATTCCAAGGCACAATAATAATACGCCTCCATACGCTATGAAAATAGAAGCTGCTCTAAAGGGGCGGCAAATGACTTAACCCGGGAGCTTAATTATTCAAAATACTACACTTCTACGAATATCTTGAAATTTAGTTACTGTGAAGGCGGCTCTGGCTAATATAACTGGCCCGGGGCATAACAATCCGGACTCGAGTCTGGAATCGAGTTTGAAACTCGAGTCTTGACTCAAATCCAGGCCTAGAGGTTGGACTCGAATTCAAGACTCGAGTACTTGACTCGAGTCCTTCTATGATTCTAGTACTGAACTCGAATTCTGGAATCTAGTAAGGATTCGAAAACTATAGAAAGGACTCGAGTCAACTCGTTTCCAAAAATTGCTGACACGGCATATCACTAGTACAAACTCAAAGGTACAAATCGCGCCCAGTAAGGAACAAACTCGTGCTTCATAGATGCACAGCCAGTGCCTAAACCACTTGGCCACCAGCACATTAATCAATACCATAAATTCTATTTTATAGGTAGAGATTCGGAAAACATGTTTCGTTATAGGATAAAGTAATTATAGATGTAATAACTTACCTAAATTACTTTTGCCTTGAAGATTCCAAGGTCTTAAATGATTCAAACGGTTGTGTTTATAGTTTGTACATCCAAACACACGTTTCCGCTGTTTATAAAATAAACAAATTCGAATACATTTTGTACTATAGGTACAGTCTGCTTGACGTGCCTGAGAAGATAACAAAAATAAAAGACTGAAAGAATTTGGATCATAGACCTAGATTTTTTATTTGACACATTTTTTCAGTAATTTGACTGTTAACCGTCAAATTCTAAAAAAAATACTAAACCGATTTTGATACAAATTCTATCAATGTGAACAGAACCTAGGGCCGTTAATCCCAAACTCCAAATTTAGCGTGATTCACCTTTAAAGGGAATCAAAATAGTGATGTGTTGCTAGCCGCATCAACTATTATCAGTTTCAGATTTTCGCCCCCTATGTATGTAATAACACAATTGGTTCATTTTCTGCATATCGGCCTCGATCGGCTTTTTTGATCTGCTCGTTACTCCAAAAGCGGTTCACAAGACGAACGTTACTGCGTATCCACGTTTCAGTGTCAAGCAACAATGAGCATTAATTTATGATAATAACGTCTATAATTGTGGTTTGACATGCCGAGTCATCATTTTCGGCGACCTTCGTGGCGTAGTGGTCACCATGTTAGTCCGCCACCCAGAAGTCCAAGTTGCACAATGTCAGGGCAAGTTGGACAATGGCCTTTTTCAAATTGTCCTATGGATCTTGGATGTTTATCTAATAGGTTGGGAAAAAAGTCTTCTCGCGTTTTATATGAAAATTCAAAACATTTTTTAATATAGTTTATTTACATTTAACTAAAGTATGTAAGTACGTACCATTTTGTTCGATAACTTTTTGCCATCTTATAGGTAGGGACATGATCCCATTGCTATATAAATTTTGGGGCTTCTGATCAAAAAACTGCGTCAAGTAATTTTGGCAGTCCTCTCGTGATGTTAACCTGACACTGCCTAAAGAATTCTGAAGAGACCGAAACAGGTGGAAATCTGAAGGTGCCAGGTCAGGACTATACGGCGGATGCATTAACACCTCCCAGCCAAACTCTTTTAATTTTTGCTGAGTGGTTAAAGATGTGTGAGGTCTAGCGTTATCATGATGAAAAACCACACCCCTTTTGTTGATTAATTCCGGCCGCTTTCTTTCAACTTCTTGCTTTAATCTTATCAGTTGTTCGCAGTAGAGTTCTGAATCGATGGTCCTGCCTGGTGGTAACAGCTCATAATGAATAATGCCCTTCCAATCCCACCACACACACAGCATCACCTTGTTGCGAGTTAACCCGGGTTTCGCCACAGTCTGTGAAGCCTGACCAGCCTTTGACCATGACCTTTTTCGCACGTTCTTGTCGTACGTGATCCACTTTTCATCACCAGTTATCAATTTCTTCAAAAATGGTTTGTTCTCATTACGTTGTAATAAAGAATCACAAATGAGTACACGATTCATTAGGTTTCTTTCAGAGAGCTCGTGAGGTACCCAAATATCGAGCTTTTTTGTGTACCCATTTTTTTTCAAATGCGCCAAAACTGTTTTGTGGTTAACTCCCAGTTCTTCAGCTACGTCGTAACTACTGATATGCCGATCTTGATCCACTTTTTCAAAAATAGCATCCATTGTTCCGTAACAGGGCGACCAGAGTTCCGGATTGAAAACGTTTAAACCAAATTTGTGCTACTCCCACAGACACTGCACTAGGTTCATAAACATCGCAAATTTTTTTCGCGGCTTTTATTGCATTTTTACCTTTTTGGTAGTAAAATTTTAAAATGTATCTAATTTCTTCATTAGATCAGTCAGCATCTTGACGGTAAGAAAGACAAATGAAAATCACGCATTTTCCTAATTTGAATTTGGAATTATCTTCTTTAAAATTTAAACTTTTAAATGATACCAAAACCAGCCAGGTACAAATAGTATAGCCAAAATGGTTTTATTACAAGTTCATACATACTATACGCGAAAAGACTTTTTCCCCAACCTAATTGTCATAAAATATAGAATCGTTGAATTCGTTGAGTTAGTATCCCATAACACAAGTTTCGAACTTACTTTGGGGCTAGCTCAATCAGTGTTATTTGTCCCTATATATTTATTTATTTATCATTATACTGGTTTCCAGCCTTCAAAATCGGTGCTTATCAATACGTACTTTATGTTACCTTTTAATTTCTGCTTGGAGGACAGTCAAATACCGATACAATCAACCATCTCTGTAAAATTTTAGAAAAGTCTGTATAATTTAGTAACTGGTGTTAAACAAACGTCCGGAGGTGTTAACTATTATATATTATGTATGTTTTATTTTATGTAGATTCAATAAAATGTTGTTGTTACTAACAGTCTCCCATTGTTGGATATAGGTCTCTTTCAATGAATGTCCTCTTCGCGACCCTGTGCTGACGCTATAAAGAGTCTCCACAATTAAAATATGAATACACATAAAGTAACGTTGGCACACACCATGACTAGAACTAGAGGTACCGTGTACCCGAGTGGTTTCCGTTGTGTGCTAATTTTAAGTAAGTGCTTGCGTACTTGGGTCACTATCTATATCTGAGCAGCAGAGCGTGAGTTTGCGTTCACTCCGCAACCCCTATTAGCTAACCTCTTGGTGTAATTGATTTATTGATAGCAAATCTATAGAGCCGCCGGAGTACGCATTATTAGAGCTATCGCACATTTTCAGCAACCCCAGGCGAGGTCCGAACATCGGGTTGATGGCATAAAAACGTCTTGACCTCCTCCGTGCTTTAGACATTCAGTTGGCCCACGCTAAATAACAGTCGTGAAGCCTTAATAATAATAATAATAATAATTCTTTATTGCAGACACAAGATCCATAATTATATATAACATACTCATATGTACAGTCATAGTTTAAAATAAAATAAAATAAATACACATTTAAAATTTACCTTAAATAAAATTATTAAAATTATTTCACAGAAATTAATGCATACCATGAGTAAGCCTAACCCAACATTGGTATGTTTTAGTCGTCAAAAGCCTTTCTGCTAGGCTACTGATAATAGAGTTTTTACACCTGTCAATTCTGAACATAAAGGAAGCTATCCTCTTTCTCTGAATGGCATTGAAGGAGTCGACACGACCTTCTGTAAACATTTCTGAGGCACTGCAAAAGCGTTTCAGACCCATTAGGTGTCTAAAGATATTATTATAGGCGACCCTAATGCCATCAATCGACTTCTTCGTATAGTCCGTCCAAAGTTGACATGTGTAAAAACTCTGACAGAAAGATCTGAACAGTGTTACTTTCACGTCAAAAGAGGACTTTGAAAATTTTCGGGCTATCATATTGCCTACCACGCATAGTGCCCTTCGCTGTCTTTCGACATCTGCGTCATCTTTCGGAGTAGAAGTTACCATGTGGCTTAAGAACGCTTAATAATTTGAAACCATATACATATAGTGTTGGCCTCTTGTTAACACACACGCTTACACGAAAAACAATGAAAATTAATAGCGCTAGGCTGGACTAACCAGACAACTTGTTGGTTGGACATGCACTAATCACCAGCCAACCAGATAAACAACTCTGGTGGTCGTTTGGAAAACAGTAGTAAATTTACCTCTCAATTCATTCATTGTTTTTTGTTGCTCACAGTAAAAAACGATAATAGAATGAAGCTAAACGAATATTTGTCATATAGATATTTTCTTTAGAATGTCAACATTTTATTATATTATAAGTATTTATTAATCAAAAGACATTAATAATATGAAAAGTCCGTCTGGCGAGCTTTCTTTTCAGCAGTAGTAAATTATACTTATTGACGTGTAAAAGTGCCTGTAAAGTCTTATTACCAAATAAACATATGAAATTCGAATTTTGAAAAAAAAAGAAAATAACGAATATACGAGTACAACAAAGAACACACACATGCGGGCAAAGCCTAGGTTAACTGCAAGTATAAAATAAATACTGCTAAATTAGGTAATTAAAATAATATATGCAAAGTAATAATTTACTGTACGCACATCATCCGATAAGTATTAATTCAATCAATCATATATCTTAACAGCAGGTAGCAACCCTATTTAAAATCGCTTTTGAACTAATCACGTTAAGAGGCTACCTGAATTTTACGCCAAAAGTGGCCGTTTTTCGCAATTGTGCGTAGAAAAGCTTTTCGTTCTCACTTTAAACTGTAAACAGTAGTTCATAAAATAGTTTAAAGGGTTATCTATGGTCTGATCAAGGCCAAATTTTAAATGATGTCTCTGTTTCCTAACAAATGATTTATTTCAAATGGGGGCAGCACTGGACCCCGGAAAATTCATGTAGCCCCTTAAAAGTTGCCTTTTGGTCTTATAACCCTGGGCTCTGTCGACACCAAAAGGAATACATTCATGATTAGTATGTATGTATATACCCGTAGGTATCTAATTAAAGGAAGGATCAAAAAAACAGGAAAATATTTGCATTCATTTACAGCTCTTTGTTGTTAATAGAAACGTAAAATGTACGGAAATGATTAACGTAAGGACTCGCGGCTGTACAATAAGCAGTTAACTCATTAGGCGGTCGATGTAATCAACTGTATGTAATTATGCTATTTGTTAATTTTTCTGCACATTGGATCTTACGATTTATATAGGAAAAGAGCTAATTGACGTATATAACATGTTGTGTTCAAGACAGACCTTGCTCTTTATATTAAAAAAGGGACACTGAGCATTTTTCTACAATAAACATAGAGCACCTTGCGCTTCTAAAACCGGGATGCGGCTGCGTACGACAAATAAGAAAATGGTTGTTTCCAAAATCTGAAGAAAGTTTTTACCTTTGAATATACCTCACTCTATAAGGATTTATTTACTTTGATAATAAAGAGTCATTTCCAAAACTAAAGCTCTATTTAAACCAAACTATCAAAAAAATATCATATGTAATTATTTTTTAACTAACCCCTGACAAAATGGAGGGGTGAGTTTGACGCCAATGTCTGTCGGTGGCATCATAGCTCTCGAACGGATGGACCGATTTCGATGCGTTGGGTCTTAGCTATGTTTGATGAAAATCAATTCAGTTGTGTTTAAAAGTTATTAGGGGTTAGCGCTTCAAATTTGGGGATTTTTAATTTACCTGGCCAATAATAGATAGTACTATGTATATGAATTCCACTTAACGTCGGTTAAAATATGTAGTTCCTCCACTCTTCACTTGATGGTTTCGACGGGGGTATTTTTAATTTGCCTGGCAAATAAACTTCTTTTCAATGAAATCTTCCCAACATTTTTTTGCCTTTATTCTAAAAACAACGCACCTTTTTTAGTACAGGATCCGAGAGTGGTCGATCGACCTTCACCCATCTGCCAACCGTATGAAACTTATTATTAGTAAATAAAATATGTTTCCGAACCAATAGGCTTGCAGTAAATATGGTCATAGCTATACTTTTTAATTAAAAAAAAAAACTTTTTTTTCATCAGTAGGTTGAGAGTAGGTCTCGCCCTACTGATGCTCCACATATGTGCCAATCCATGTACCTATATATCTACTTATAATATGTTGAAAGACGTTTGAAAGGGAAACTGGCAGTAACGAGCAAAACAATCGGTGTTATAAATGGTATTGCATAGATCCTTTGTAGATACACGGACAACAATGCGTATGTACTATGTAACATCGATCGTTGATCAGGATTGCGTCGGACCCGCGGTCAGTCGGCCGTGCCAACATGCGCGCCAACCCGTGGTCAGTCTATGCGCACGCGCCTGTACCAGTGCCGGTGTTATAAAAATAAATAATAATTTTACCACGTGTTGTTGTTTTTTACTTTTGAATTTTATTGTGAGTGAGGGTTGTATTGGATACGGTTAATAGATACGCCAATGTTAAGCAATAAAATCTTGAAGAAATAATGTCACGGTTGGTAAGTTTACGTTGATTTCATGAAACATTTCAGAATTGTAACTACTCATTTTTCTATTAATTCCTCTAATTAGAAAACTTGTGACTTTGAAGAGAATGTTGGAGTATTGCACAATATACCTCTATATATTATTGTACAAAAATAAATATTCAGGGCCAAAACCTTTCTCGTCAAAATATTCATCACAGCTTTAGTGCTTTCAATTTGTATATAGTTTCTCCGTACAACCAGATTTAAACTTTATTCTATGATGGAAAGTTTTTTTTAAGTTAATAAACTAAGTTATTAGTCTATAAATATGATTGTAAAAACTTGCACCAAACGAAATAGGTACCTACTCGTAGAATCTTACTTCTTTTAGAGCTAGGTGCTAATCTATCGAATTTAAGTTCACATATTTTCTTAAAATCCTCGACAAAGTACAAAAATTGACTTTCTAAACTTGTAAGATACAAATCAAAATAATGTACTTATTATAAAAACTTTTAATTTCGTCTGTCACGGTTTGCGAGTTACTAGGCCACGCATTAACATACGGCCAGTCGCCTCGAAGTGCTCTACGAAATCCCATTGTGTGAAAAACTTATGCAATAAAAACATAAACCTCTACACCTCATCTATTTACTTGAGAATACTCGTACCTAATTAGCGTACTTATATAAGCAACCATATCACCAATAAAAATATTTTTTTTTTTTAAATAGGTACCTTTGCAATTTGTAGTAGCGCTCGTAGCACTACCTTAATAATATCTACATCTATCTCTACATGTGCTACAAAAATAAATCTTATATTTTTAAATAATATTTGCAACAGTTTTTATCATCAATTGATAAGTATGTAATAATTAATCGTTTTACAGTCACTAGGAACAAAATACATAAATATAATACCTAATGACTAAGAATACATTATTTGATGTAATAAATATAACGCAGACGGTCGAAAGATTTTGTTACAAATTCCATAAATTGACATGAATAGAAAAGCTTTATTTTTTCCGATGTTATGAAATTAGAAATATAGATGGGTAGTAAGATTATATTTTGCCCCATATTCAAAGCCAAGGTGATTGAACCCATTCATTGGCATGAGGCTTATTCTTCGTTAGCACGCGATGTCTATTCTGTTTTATTACAACATTTGAAAAAAAATAATGATGTTTTTAATTTTTCAAACAATTAAGTCATTTTCATAGATTTCTAGGCACCTATCTATGAAACAAAACTGAAATGAATATTTTCAGTTTTTTCCCGAAATGAAAGAAAAATATTTTAATACACAGGTACAGCCAAGTACCAAGATACCTGACCAGACCCTCTACTTATATCTTCAATTTACTCTTAAACTAAAAATAATATTAACATGAAATTTATTCAGAAAGACTTAATTAAAATCTGTCTCAATATAAATTTTCATGTTAATATCATTTTTATTTTATGAGAAAATCAAGATATAATTAGAGGGCCTGGTCAGGTATCTTGGTACTTGAATGTACATTATCATGCAAAAAGCATACGATAAGAAACAAGTATGTAAGCCCGGCATAAATAATTAGATCAAGTTATCCTATAAGTAACCTTGGAACAAACGATACTAAATTTAGAACTACTCGTACAATGATAGTTACCTGCGGGCCTTTGATTGTAGAGTATGCTACGCCTGAACAATGCCTAAACATCACGTATTTCTGCTGCGAATATAGATCAATCATCACGTTGCCTAAGTATATTTTTCATTATTTTCCAGATTAGAAGAGCTGAACGTGAGCGAAAACGAACTGAAGTCAGTGGACTGCGCTTTAAAACTCCCCAAGTTGCGGAGCCTCATTGCCAACCACAATCTCATCACTAGCTTTGGAGTCAGTTCAGTAAGTTCTCCATACGTCAATTGTTTTCATAGATAACTATCGCTTAATCAATAAAATTAAATAAATCCCTAGCGTTTGCTATAGAGATTGGGCTAGAGTTGGAACGTTGGAAAGGAGACCTTTGCCATGCAATGGGAAATATAGATAATTATAAAGAGACTACAAGCAATCATTTTACTAAATAAAAATGGGCCTTCGACTCTCTGATATAAGAAGAAGTTGGTTAGATGTTAGGGTGATAGTCAAGCAAAAGTCTGTTATGGACCCTAAAATCTTAAAGCGCGCTTTTTTTTAGAATAGTACTCGTAGATATTTATATTATACCTCTATTCTCTTTTCTCCTATAAAGTGTTTTAATACAATTCAAAGGCATCTGACGCAAGTTTTCATCATATTTTCCTTCACCGGAAGCAATTGGTAGTAGTTGAAAATGAACGTACATGCTTACAAACTTGAAGGTACAAGTTATGCGTAGTGGGGATCGAGCTCGTGACTCACAGACACATAACCAGGCTTAATGTCGCTTCGTTTACACCACTTCATAGCCGATATTTTATGTTCTTCAAAAACCTCTTTAGATTCTGCTAAATCTGACAGATAGTAGAATGTAGTTTAATTTACGAGTACAAAGACTATTTGCATTTAAGACCATTCGAATCTAACTTGTATATTCCACAATTATTTTGCTAAAAGGCATTTCACATTTGGTTGGTTGTCTCGCTAGCACAATCAAACATTTTTAAAGATTATTAAAAAATGGGTAATAATTTGAAGTGTGTAATGAAAAAATTTAAGCTCGATATCATGTAAATGCAACTGACAGCATCAGCGTCAATGTTTACAAATCTTATGTGGAGAAATTTTCAATAAAAAGTATATTTAAAAGTACAACAATCGTGTCAATATGTGCACTATATGCTATAAAATGTACCAATAAAGTGTTTCCCTTGTCGTTTGACCCAGTATAAAGCCACAGAAGAACTATTTCATTCTTCGGTTAAAGATCTTTTTCTCAGTAAATATCTGAAGAAATCGCCTATTTTTTGTGCTAAAATGTGTTTATCTAAGCATCTTTGTGTAACCTTCGCACATCTTGGAAGATAAATAGCATACCTACATTTTAACGAACAGAAGATTTCAACAGTGAAAAGGATAAATAGGTAGTCCATACAAAATAATCATATACCTACATGCAATGCTGTTTTTTTTGTAAATTATTGCTTATAATATTTTAAGTGTATTTAGTGCTTAGTCGGAAATTATATATTTTTTATTTAGTTATAATTTATTGTTATAATTTAAATTAATTTTTTAAGAACCTTATGCTAAGCCAGCCTATCCTGACCCCTGACGAGGCTGCGCCTGCCACTCAGTCCGGAGCATCGACACCGCTTGAGCCTGTGCAGTGTAAAGATTGCTCCCAGCCACGTTTTTTCAAAGGACAGAGAGGTTTACGCGTACATCAAACTAGATGCCATAAAGGACAACATGTTAGTAACAATAATGTTAAGATACCAAATATACCCGTACAGACATCTTTTAGCAGCGATTCTGCTCCCACATCTTCCTCCAGCTTTCCTTTATGGAAACGGCTGAATAATTTAAAAAGGACACTCCCCGTAGTAAAAAGGATACCACGCGGGGCTAGACATTGTGTAGCAATCTCTCTGTCTTCCTCTATAAAAGAAGTAGTCGATAAAAATGACTTACACAGCTGGGAGAATCTTTTGACTTTCGCTTACAAAACACTGCACGTAAATGAAGATAAGAGTAGTGGCAATTTAACACAAAAAATTAAAAATAACTGCAGCCCTAACTTTAGGCCCATATTAGACACTGTCCAGATAAAACGATCACAATATAAAATTACCAGAAGAATTGAAGCAAAATTAGACGAAGGGGACATAAAAGAAGCTGCTGATCTGCTCTTCTCCAGTGACGTAGTTGCTCCCAGTAACTCTGACACCTACGCTGCATTGAAATTAAAGCATCCTTCTCCATCAGCTACGTCTTGCCTACCGGATGCCCCTGACCCTTCGCAACCCACACTGTATGTCACGGCCGAGGATGTACAAGCTGCGATCTTGTCCTTCAAGAAGGGTTCTGCCGGAGGTCTCGACGGTTTGACACCCCAGCACTTTAAGGACTTGATATATGGCGTCACCGGCGATATCGGCACTGCCCTCTTGCAGGATTTGGCGCGGCTCGTTAATCTGATGCTAAGTGGTAAGGATTGTGATCAAGTCGTTGACGTATTATACGGCGCTAATCTTTGCGCCCTCCGGAAAAAGGACGGTGGCATCCGGCCTATCGCCGTAGGGAACACAATTCGTAGAATTGTATCTAAAATATGTTGCAGATTAATCCTGCCTGTTGTGGAGCAACAATTTCAGCCCACGCAGCTAGGCTTTGGCACCAAGGGGGGTTGTGAAGCTGCTGTTCATGCAGTACGCACATTTTTATTACACGGCGATGGTGAAGTGTTGCTGAAAGTTGACGTTAAGAATGCATTTAACTCAGTAGACCGGGGTGCTCTGTTGTCAGAAATTAAAAACTCGATACCAGCCACTTATCCTTATCTCTGGCAATGTAACAGCCAACCCACGTGCCTGGTATACGATGGTCAACTCATAAGTTCAGCGGTTGGCTGTCAACCCTTGGACCGGCAATTTTCAGTTTGGCAATTCACCTTCATATCAAACTTTTGACATCTAAATTTAACACGTGGTACCTAGATGACGGGACCTCAGGAGGCGATGCTGCGTCAGTTCTTTCTGACCTAGAAAAAATTATAAAATCTTTCGGTAATATTGGCCTTGAATTAAACTATTCTAAATGTGAACTATATTTTTGCAGGGGACTGACCCAGCAATTTAGGGATGAAAACATTTCAAAATTCAATGTTTTGGCTCCAAATGTAAAAATTATTATCGACCAGTCACTTCGCCTCCTAGGGGCACCAGTGCTGGAGGATTCTGTCCAAAAATTTATACATGACCAAATATCGGTTTTTGAAGAATCCTCCAGCCGTTTAGTTGATATCAACCCTCACATGGCTTATACGATTATAAAATTCTGTATGTTCATACCCAAGACGACTTATGCTCTTCGGTGCACTCCATTTTGGGCCCACGACCATCTTTTATCCCTTTTGGACAACACAGTAAAAGAGGCATTAACAAAAATTTTTAATTGCCCTCTTAATTCCCGAAGTTGGTCCCAAGCGACACTACCGATAGGGCATGGTGGTCTTGGGATAAAAAAAAATTCTAGTTTGGCACTACCAGCATTTCTGTCATCGGTCTATGGCACCCGCAACCTCATCGGTAAAATATTAGGCCCGTCTCTCTGTGACGTAGAGGTTGCATGCTTGGCCGAGGCCAGAGACGCTTGGTCTAGTGCAGCCGGTCCAGATAGCAACCAACCCCTGAACCTGGCTTCGCAGAGGCAATGGGACGAGCCGCTCTGCCTGCAGGCACGAAACCATTTACTAGAGACCGCAATTGGTGAGGCGGAGCGTTCTCGCCTCTTAGCCAGCTGTGAGCCAGAGTCAGGGTACTGGTTGAATGCTATCCCTTCGGCCAGCGTAGGAACCCTCCTGGAGCGCACCACGTTTAGTTTGGCGGTAAGCCTCCGCCTTGGGGCCAGGACTAACGAACCCCATCGCTGCCGTTGTGGAGGAGACGTCGATCCTCTGGGTCACCATGGCTTGGCTTGCCGCCGCAGTGCAGGTCGTTTCTCGCGTCATACTGCCCTGAATGACGTCATCCGTCGGGCTCTTGCTAGCGCTGGTGTGCCAGCTGGTATCACACGAGACGATGGCAAAAGGCCCGACGGAATGACGCTCATTCCTTGGAAGAACGGGCGGTCGCTTGTATGGGATGCGACGTGTGTGGACACCGTCGCTCCATCACATTTGCGAGCGACTGCCCGTCGAGCGGGCGCGGCTGCAGCTGCGGCGGAAGCCATCAAGAGGCGCAAATATTCAGCTCTAGGTGAGCCTTATATATTTGCGCCTTTCGCCGTGGAGACTTTAGGGCCTAGGGGTGTGGAGGCGCGTCAAATTTTTAAAGAAATCTCCACACGCCTGATCGACGTTTCTGGGGACCTAAGAGCTGGTGCGCATTTTGGCCAGAGATTAAGTCTGGCCATACAACGAGGCAATGCTGCCAGTCTCTTAGGCGCCCTGCCTTGCGATCGTAGCGAACTGGGGTCTATTTTTTATATAATATCATGTTTTATTTTTAATTAGATATATTTTAATTTATAGGTAGGTTATTTTGTTTTTAGTTTAATTATTTTATGTATTGTGCTGTGTATAATTTATTCTGGAATAAATATTTCTTTTCCGTAAAAATATAATTATATTGAAAGTTAAACACTTTTCTACTAATGATACACATTTTTTAATAATCTTTAAAAATGTTTGATTGTGCGAGCAAGACAGCCAACCAAATGTGAAATGCCTCTTAATAAGACCTGGTTAATTAAGATTTTGGTAAGAGGAAGTTAGTTTTTACGTTTTATTTTTTAATTAACCTTAAATTACTGTTTTAGTTTTAGTTTATTTTAATGACAGAAAATAACCGACCAAGTGCGAATCAGACTCGCGCACAAAGGGTTCCGTACCATTAACTATAAAAAATCGCGTTTGATGTATAAGAGCCCCTCTCGAATATTTATTTTATTTTAATTATTAATTTTTAACGTGAATATACAACTAAATATTCTGGGAATATTTCAAGCGTCTACCTGTTGCCGTTATGTTGTTATTGAATGGGAGCCTTACTTAAACATTTTATTCTGTGTTTAGTATTTGTTGTTACAACGGCAACAAAAATACATCATCTATGAAAATTTCAACTGTCAAAACATTAAAAGGTTGTTTTACAATATAGGCAATAGGGTATATGCATGAAAAAAATATTTGTTATCTAACCAGTTTTTCCATAAATATTCAAAAGTAAATTACTAACAGTGAAAACAAAATAAGAATTGGTTAAAAAACTAACGAGATATAACAATTTCACGAAAATATATCTATCTCACTCGCAAAAACGCTACTTTCTATGGCAAATGTATAGATGATATGGACTTTGACGTCACCAGTCCATATCGGACTTCTCTTTCTAATTGAAACTTTAAAGTATCACATGTTCGTCGCTGATTAAGATATTTTAAAAATTCTTTCATATTTGATTACTGTGGTAAATAAAGATTTAATTGAGCAAATAAAAAAAATACGTGCATATTCTCCATTAATTTTATTTGTAACATTACAGCCAGACAACACAGGAATGGGTCTCGAAGACCAGAACAAAGGCGAGCACCGCGCACCGCTCACCAGCGTGGACCTTCGCCACAATAGACTCAAGGGAAGCATCATACTCGGCAATTATGAAGTAAGTTCCTACTTCTTACATTTTCAATGAATACGTGCTTATTCCTTACGAGATAGACTGAGGCCATTCGTAAGGCCCATAGACCACATTCATGTTAATGAGGCCTATGGGCTTTACACCTATTGCATTTATTGCTATAAGTGCGCCTTTGTGCATTGGTATACATATTGTTACTTGTTTTTTTTTTTGTAATTTTTGTGTGTCTATTATGGTGCAATAAAGTTAATTTGTATCTATTTGTATTGTATATGTTCCTTGGGAAAAGTTGTTCAGCACTCATTGACTGAATTAATAAAATACTCATTGGATAATTACTTAAAACAGTTTCAGTATTGGGATTGTCACTTATTAATCATTTTTATTTCATGTTTTATTAATGAATCCCGTTTTTTCAGCACCTGGTATCTCTGGACGTATCGCACAATGCCGTGGAGGTTTTGGTGGTGTCAGCACTGCGAGGACTGCGGGAACTGTACGCGGCTCACAACGCCCTGCAACACTTGTCGCTTCATGGCGCTTCTCTTAGGATACTACGGGCACCACACAATAGTGAGTTTGATTGCATAACAATTTTAAGCTATCATTTAGCTAGAATTATTTGTTGATAAATGGTATCTCAACACAAGCCTCTGAAGCTAAGTGATATATGCACTTCCCGATACGCAAAAGTTCTACGGGAAGTGTACATCTTCTGCTTCTTCTTCATTAGTTTACCTATAATACTAATTACGACAAAATATGTTTGCATAACAAGTTTGCAAATCAAATTTTAACATTTAAAGATTTCTGAAAGAAGTCCCTGAATTCTCCAATCCACCATTAGGCTTAAAGCCTCTCTCAATAAAGAGAGAATTACGCTGGGTAAACGGGTATAGGTAGTCGCAATAGATGGTATATAGTATTCACACAAAGGACGTTGCTGCTGCCGGATCTCTAAAACTTATACCTCCTTAAACCATACGACAAGTCGACCAAAGACCCATAATTATAACGCTATTGTATCTCCGGTGAAAGCAAGAGATTTTAACTAAAACTGATATTTTTGTTATATTTCAGAGCTAGAGACGTTAACTACAACAGTACCACCGATAAATCTAGTTGAGATGGACGTGTCGCACAACAAACTGACTTCACTCCCACAGTGGCTCAGCGGCTGCTCGGACCTCACCACGCTCTACGCCAGCAACAACCAGCTGACGTCACTACCAGACCACTTGTTTTGCAGTGAGCTGTCCAGCCTCAGTAAACTTAGATTGGCACATAACAAAATTTCTACAATCCCGTCAATGCCAAGGCTGAGAGCACCTCTGAAAGAAATATTACTTCACAATAACTGCATACAGTCATTGCCAGAAAACTTTTTCTCAGTTTGCGACCGGCTCTGTATATTAAATCTTTCTAATAATAGATTAAATCGTCTTCCTCATGCACGAGGCCCGTCATCGCATTGCTTGGAACGCCTGTATCTAACAGCAAATTGTTTAACTGATAATGTGGCTGATGTCATCATTGCATTCCGAGGATTAAAGATATTGCATATTGCCTATAACTGTATATCAAGCTTACCTGAAAGTTGCGTCAATTTCTGGCCCGAAATAGAAGAAATGGTATTATCAGGAAACTCTTTAGTGAAACTGCCTGATAATTTGCCACAGTTGAATAAAATTAGAGTTGTGCGAGCTCATTCAAACAGACTAAGAACAGTTCCAATGTTTGCATGTAGTGCATCAATAAAAATTCTCGATTTTGCACACAACGAACTTGATAGCATAGACTTACGACTTCTTGCCCCGAAACAATTGAAGTTCCTTGATATATCCTGTAATAAAAAATTACAGGTAGACCCCTCACAATTCAACGCCTACAGATGCCAAAGACCTTTAAGTTTAGTAGATGTAACAGGAAGAAATTCTTTGCCATGGACACAAAAGAGTGGCTTTCACGAAGAACTCAGTGGTTTAACTCCTTGGACAACAGGTTTCACGGAATGTCCTAATAAAGCATTACAATTATGCTGTGCTCAAATTCGTTTACCGTCATTTTGTAATAAAGAAGGACTTTTTGCAATAATCGATGGAGAAACTGATACAGAAGTGCCGAAAATACTACAATCATGTCTTCCTGGTTTGTTGCTCGAAGAAAAATCAATTAAAGAAACAGTTAATGAATATATGAAATATGTCGTTTTATCCGCTCATAGAGAACTAAAAGAAAAGGGCCAAAGAAAAGGAGCTTGTTTAATAATGTGCCACTTATCTCCAGTGACTCCACTAGATAATGGATTTGGCCAAGCTTCTAAACGCTACAATTTAAGACTTGCCAACGTAGGGGACACTAGAGCTGTTCTCAGTAGAAGAAACGGACCTTTAAGTTTAGGAGTAGAAAACAATAAGCGTTTAGGGTATTCTACTAGATATCCAAATACAATACCAGATCCTGACGTCATACAAACAATTATCAAAGAAGACGATGAGTTTTTAATAATGGCAAATGGTAAATTCTGGAACGCAGTTAGTATTGAGACAGCTGTGACTGAAACAAGAGCTGAACGCAACCCAGTGCTGGCAGCAAAACGATTACAGGACTTGGCTCAAAGTTACGGAGTTGAAGACTGTATATCTGTAATAATCATAAGATTTGATATAGCACGCGCTGATGTTGATTTGCTTATGAGAGAACTCCGGCAAACCATAAATAGTAATAAATCTGTTTGTAGATCTGACTGTTGCTGCTCTCGAATTGATGCATGTTGCCATTCTGCTTCCCCGCCTAAACCTTGTAGCGATCGATCGTCTCCTAGCGGCCAGAGTGATCGTCCACCAAGCGAAACAGTGAGTCATCAACACTCAGTTAGCCAACACTACGCCAGTGTTCGTTCGCAAGCAAAAGCTTCAGAAAGAAGAAGCTGTCGAGGTGGAGTTGCTCGGGCAATCCGCGTCCGTGTTGAAGAAGACAAGGAAGAAGAGCAAAAAAACGACGACCTCTCCAACTGTGATGAACAATTCAAATGCTGGGAGTATATGCTAGAACAAAACACTCAGATGCTGTTTGACAAAGAACTAGACAATCTCTCCAAGGGAATCAAATCAAACGTAAGTAGTTTACGAAATTTCAAAGGTCTTTCAGGTAGCAGCCCTCAGTTACATTTGACTGGTAAACAAAATAAGTTGCCGTTTTTGTCAAAACATTTTGGAAGTGCTCGATCTTTTGGTACAAATTTAAAATCGGACCTTCGTTTTGGTTCGGGACGGTTGCCGAACGGAGGTCCAAACGCTGCTTACTTTGGTTCATTGCAACGCTTGATGCCGTACCATTTAGAATATGATTTCGCTGTGATACAGGAAAAGTCTGCGCAGTCACAAGACTCACTAGACCTCGAAGGCCGCATGCAACAGTACTGGGGAGTGGCAACAACGGAACTGTAATTAAAATATATGTTAAAATATTATTTGTAAATAAAACTACAGATAGATTAGCGTATGTATTATTTTTATACCATTTATCTGTCGACTAGATTTTTTTTGCACAAGTATTATGGTCACTATGGACTTACAGTGAGCTAATTTACCTATATTTATTACATATATGTACAATATTATCATAGTGTCCGTTAATAATAAAATATTTTGTTTTAATTAATAAATTAACATGTAACTTGACTTATATGATTTTATAAGCAATGTATGTTACAACTGAATAAAAAACAATTTTATAGTAATACCTTTCTTCTAAATCTATTTTTACACAGAGTACCTGGATTTGTTATAAGGCTTTTAAAATTTTCTTTTGTGCTTTGAAAATCACACTGAATTAGGTTTAAGTAATAAAATATTTACAAGTTGTCCTAATTATAATAATCTTAAATGGTAAGGACTTACGATTATTTACATCTTGAATTAAATTCTATAATCGACTCTGAAAATCGTTTCAGTTGCTCCACAATCTGCAGTGTTTGGAAAAAGTTATCGATAACGAATATTAATTTTCCAATTGATCGTATAACATAAATTTTTCAGAATGTCAGAAGTACACAATGGCAAGCAAATCCTCATATTTGATAGGTATCTCCTATTAATTTCCGTACTATTACCGAATCAATGTCTATTGAACAATCACAGCTCACGCTTGACGACGAGCTCTAGCGGCTGTGCGGGGAGGGCGTAGGTTGCGGGAGGCGGCGGGGGCGCGGGCTGCGCGTGCGCCGGCGGTGGCCGCCGCTAGGGGAAGCCCCGCGGCGAGTAGTGGTGCGGCTCTCCGAGCCACGAGTCAGGCGACGGTGGGAAATCGGGGTATCCGCCCGCGGCCGGTGATGATGAACTACTCAAATCTGATGCTCCACCCGCACCGGCTCCTCCTATGCCGGCCCCGCTCATCGCTTGTCCTGTAAAATAGCAATGTACTACTTAATCCAAAATGTGTGAGTACTTAATCCAAAATAAAGCCACTTTAAGCCAATAAATGAACAATACTTTTTTTCATAGGACAACAATTCAGTGTATAGAGATGATCGGGTGGATAGTGGTAATGTGCAAGCAGTCCAGGCGGAGTATGCGCCTGGAGGTACGACGACGTGGATGCCTGTCAAGCTCCAAGACCATTGCCTGCTGGATAACCGAATTTCTCTCCCAGTATCTTTAGCTACATGAGCTCTAGAAAGCAATAGCAACTTACCAATGTTGGTGTACACGAGGTGATCGGGTGGATAGTGGTAATGTGCGTGTGGTGCAGGAGGGGAATGCGCCCGAAGGTACGGCGGCGTAGCCGCATATCTGGCTCCAGCGCCGCCCCCACCGCCCCCTGCTGGGGAGCCTTCTTCGCCTCCCAGCGCTACCGTACTGTAACTGTCGTTGCTGAGCTCTGAAAATAAAACATTTTACTTTTACAACCATATTAGTATTTATTATACTTACATGCTAACATGACACAATATGACAAATCATACTAGAAACAAACGCAGATTTTGGACATGGTGAAACGACAACCAATAACATCATCTGGATTTGAAAATACCTAATGACAAAAACTTACCGTGATGGCTAAAGGAGTCGAGATCGATTTTCAGTTCGTCCTTATCCAGCAGGCGGTCGTGTCGAGGAGACCCGCCGCCACTCTTCATGGACCTGAAGTACTGCGACCATCGCGTCCGGCCAGCGTCCTTTTTTAGTCGTTTTTCTTTTGCTCGCCTGCAAAACAAATTTTATGGAAATTAAATTAATAAAAAAACCGTTTTGAACACTATACTTCTTCCCATGCTCTGGTAACTCTACCAGCCGTAAACTGTTTGATTTTCAGTCAAGTATCTTTTTTTTGCCTACTGTTAGTAAATTATCTTTTACCTACTTTATTTTCAAAATATAATGGACTACTAATCCTAAACATAAACCCTTAGCAAAACCTAATGGTGATAATACATACTTATTAAAGATTTTAACAAAGCTGATAGCTAATACAGATTTAATTCATTTGACTCACGATACCAATTGATATTGGAGCCGATCGCGTTAATCATTGGCTTTGGCAATGTCATGTAATACAATTACTTAATAGTTCAATAAATAACGCATTTTAATTTTAAAGATACCTTTTCTGAGAAAATCTTCATTTTCATGATTTATTTCGATTACTGTGTAATGTGTAAGTTTTTACAGTCAGTTAGGTCAATGGCATGAACGTTCAAAGTTTTAATAACTCTGGTTTACTGTTATTCCCTTGTTCGACTTTTACAATATACTAGGGAAACGCAGCTGATTTATTTATTTTTTGCTCCTATACTTCTTTCTTATAGGACTAGTCATGGGCATACTTCCAGGATAATATATAATATGAAATAAATAACTGTTTAAAGGGTCCGACATGTTTCTTAGTACAAATCATTGAGGTCTGTGAAGTAGTATTCGTGTATCTTGTCTCACAAATGAATCATACTTAATGCTAATGTCAAACATATTATTGCTTGTTATGATCGACCAGAACTAAAAAAAGAAAATTGCACTTAATACACTGGGAGTTCGCAGCCTTTTGGTTTGTTTCTTATATTTTGTTAGTTTTTATAATTACGCGAAGTGCACTCAAACGAGTCCCTACGCGATGTTATCGCTCCGATTGATTCCGATTAAAGCAAATAATCATATAATATGAAGTACAAACAGTCAGCTAGGACACCCCATGTTTTGCGTGTACCATTAGCGGAGCCGCGGGGCGCCGCTTTCAACGGAGGTTGATTAATTAAAGTGCCTCCGCCCAGTCCGCTGGGACCCGCGTGCTGCGTTATAGCTCCGTCGGATTATTAAAACAACGCCCTAAATTACCTTCTTTGGACGAACAAAGGGAACCCCATTGATTACTCAACTTTAAGTTACTTTACAATTACAAAACTAACTTCCGTCCGCGGCTTTGACTGACTAGTGCATTTTACGACGACGGAAGTAACTTTTATAAAAAATCTTTTGAAATCCATTCTTTGTCTCGCTAAATTCGTAAAACGAAGTCCCTGATAAAATTGTGCCTTGGCCCAGTCTGCAGGGACCGGTAAGATACCGACGACGACCTGCAATTACCATACTGTGAGTATTGCAGGATTAATAAAACAACGCCATAAATTGCCTTTTTTGCCTACAAAAGGAACTCAATTGATTACGTAACTCTAAAAACTAACTTTCGCAAGCGGCGTTAACTCTATAGTGCGTTTTACGATGATGCTTTTCAAAATCCGTACTAAATCCTGCTCGATTTCAAGAAAATCAATTTTCAGATCAACATTTTTATACAATGGCTCTGTATTGTAGCATTCTAAGGCTGACCTCTGACTTTGTCGTAATGTTATCCAGCATTTGCGGCTGTTGTGCGCGAACAATGTTGTGTCGCGCGCGAGCAGGCGCAGTCACGGCAGCCGTCACGCCCTGAGCATCGGCCTCGCCTCGTAAACCCGCTGATATCGACGCTCAACTTCTCAACAGTACCTACTTTACATGGAATCAATTCTTTTATTTGTATACTAGCTATTACCCTCGGATTTACCTGCTTAGTCAAAGAACTCAACACATTTGGCTTACACGACTTTTGCCGTGCATAGCATTTTGACGTGCGCAATATGCTATCGCACGTTTACCAACACACTGGGTGTAGCCCAGTGTGTTAAGTCCAAGTAATTACAGAGTCCACCGAAGAAATAATTCAAACTCATGACAAAATAGTCACCGAGGCCGAGACCAGCCAGGAAATCATCATCATTATCACATGACTAAAATATTTTCTGGAATTAAAAGGGCAGTCGTGCTTTTTAAATTTTTAAATGAGTACAATTTGCGAAATAAAACTAATGCAGTTTGTTTTATTTGTATTTTCTTTTTAATGTAAGTCGACATGTAGTTAGTTTGTGTTAATCCAGATAAAAAGCTATGTATATGCCGAATTCTCGTAATAGACTAACAATATCTACACTGACAAACATTAATACGGATAAATTTTACATCAATACGGATCTAAACAGTAAAAAAAGTATATGTACATTGAATATATATAAAAAAGCATTAGGAGCCATGGAGACATAGTAATAGAATAAGAATTTATAAAAATGTTTTTCTGTACACGCTAATCTCCGAAGGAAATACTCGACGGATTCGAATGAAACCTTTGTTATACAGATGTTAAGCCTGAGCAACATATAAAGTATTATTGATTTTGGTAAATGGAACACCTAATGCAGAACCATAATGTTCCAGCTAAACTATAAAAAATATAAAAATGACGCCTTAGCAAAAGTTGTTCAGCCTGATGATCATTTTTTGTTGAGGAATAAAATCGAAGATCGAACTTTCGTAATACGCCATAGTAATAATGTCCAAGCGAACGAAATCACGGGCATCAGCAAATTTATAATATTAGGAAAATAGTTGGATTGGTACTGTATTGAAATACTTTTTGTAACTGTTGTTTCAAGAGTTTTACAAATCCTCATCATTCATACTTAATACCTGAACTGCCTACCTATTATTTATTGTAAATAAAATAATAAAAATAATCTGCCAGTTCTACCTAAAAAGCGTGTAGCTAAAAGCTAAACTATCTATTTTTAGTGTGATCATTGAAATGTACCCATTTATCTGATATTTAATCGTCGAAACCAATAATTCGGATGTAGTAATGTCTTTAGTTTTAAAGTTTAATTTAATTGTAAGGTGAAAAACCCATTTCTCGTTGCATAAAAAAATGTCTATGCGTTTTCCTTTTGTTTTTGTTATTTTTTTATGTCAAACGGCTTTCGAACGATTATTTTTCTTGGAATTTCCACGCGTAGCGCTACATAGTCATAAAATTGTAATCACAGTTAACGTCTTGTTAAGGCACAAACCGTTTCAAAATCATTTACGTTAACTCTCTTTCCGCCTTCGGAATCGATTACAAATGTTCGAATGTCTTGGTTTATTCTTTATGCTTAAAAGATTGATTTTTATATGCTGCATGACCAATTTCTGCAAAAACTCTTGACTCAAGAAAATTCCGTGACTGTAACGGGCGCATTACCAAAATACGCTTTTGAATTTATTAAACATCTAAGGTACAATGTTGATAAAAGTGAGAAAAAATTTATAATAGCCTCCTATTGTAAAAGATTTTTCAGGTTACTTTTTCAGATTATTTGTAGGTCTGATAGTTAAATATAAGTGCTAAAAAAAGTACGACGCTCGCCCTCTACAAATAGGAAGGTAATTAAGTTAGCACTAATTGTAACAGAAATAGAAAATAATTTAACAAATTATTACATGATATTGGCCATAAGCTTTTATGGAATATAGATCTACTCGTACCTACTAAAGTCGTTCTAATACATCTATGTAATACTAATACATACGTATACCTAAAACTATAATATCACTATTAAACCTACCTTCGTCATGTGCTTTGCTGACTTAAGACTATTTTCTAAAGTCTACTAGCATTCTATGAATTACAGATTAATAATGTTTACTCATTCACCGATCCTGGAACAAGTCTTGCACCCGCATGTAGAGGCCGGTGTCGTCGTTGGCTAGCTGCTCCCTCAAATGTCTGGCTGGCTTCGGACTATTGCTGTAGGGGCTTTCCAGATCTCCCGCTATTACGCCGTGCCCGTGATGAACGTTCGCGGACCGCTTACTCACCATTCAAGGAATCGTTACACGCGTCATTTGCTTATGTATTTAGGTAAATAGTGTTCACTCACCGATTTTGGAACCAGACTTGCACCACCCGCATATCGAGGCCGGTGTCGTGTGCTAGTTGCTCCCTCACGTGTCTGGCTGGCTTCGGGCTGCTGCTGTAGGCGCTTTTGAGGGTCTCCAGCTGCTTCGCCGTGATGGTCGTCCTCGGCCTCTTGCTCGCCGCGTCGCCGTCCAAAGAACCTTCGCCGCCTGTGTCGTTTGCACTTAAATTTACAACCGGGACATTCACAGAATTGCTGGAGTGTACAATTTAAAAGTTAAATATTTTCTGGTTTAAATTCTCTTTATTAAACGATGAGTAAATTAAGAACAACATTGGTTTTCTCTTTTTTTAGTAAATCTAAACTTGCAATGAGTACATGGATGTGCCTATAAAGGGATTCTAATTGGAAGTAAGACTTCACCGTAATTCGGTATAGTTAAATATTAAATCAATAACTGAACGTAAAATAATTGCATTCAATGTAAAGTTCCTTCGTAATTTTACCTTTATAATATTGTAAGTAAAATTATAAAGGTAAATTTCTTCCCTTTTACATAATATAATCTTGAGCTACTATCTCAAAATTTCAAATAATACGATCATCACTCACCTTTGACTCTCGCGGCTTCATAGTCCGGTTTACACACAAGTTTCCCATCCTCCATGAGGTAGAACTCGTCTCCCGTGTTGAGGGTCCTGGCACAGGCCGCGCAGGCGAAGCACCGGAGGTGGTAGACGTGGGACTGCGCCCGCCGGACCACCTGCGTCGGCGGGATGCCCTGCCCGCAGCCCGCGCACTTGGTGCCGAAGCGCCTGGGACAACAGCCGCAAAAATAACAACATTATCAACGTGTTAACGCTTCTTAAAAATTAAATTAAAAAGTTAGTTGGTCAAGATACGTTGTTAACAGAATATTTAAAATCAATTAAAAATTAAACTCATTTCTTTCGTAAGGTCAGCGAAATCAATCAAGATAAGTAAAGTTAGAATTATTCAATTCTTTATTTTAAAACTTTGATGCTACGACATCAGCTACAAAACACTTAGTATGTTCAAAATTAACTAAACACTTATTTAAAAAAAATACTAGAACTCCCACTTACTTATCAAGAAAAGATATAACCATTGTTAGTAAATAAGTACCAAGTAAAAAGTCTAAGTACTATGTCTTAGTATAACAGTATTGGCACAAATGAGCTCTGGCACACATTTTCAGGTAATATAAAAGTCCATTTATCAGTTAGGTATTTGATGATAAAGCTTCGTCCGATTTTGACTTTATTATTTTAGTGGTCATTTGTAATGTTATCTATTGTTTATCGTGACAGTTCCATTTACCCTGTTATATTATTTCATTTAAAATCGTTTGAAGATTGAGTTAAGTCACAAAATAAGTAACTAGTACTCACGTACAGAAGTCTTACTCAGAAAAGAAATTCAAAGAAATATCTACTTAATGTGGTTAGGCGGTAACATCCATTGCAAACTAATTTCATTCTCATTACTCTGAAATTCATGTTCTGAATTTTCCCCTTCGAAGTGGTCGCCGCGCGCATATTGAAAATGTAGGTGCATTTCCGATACCTAAACGGGGAGTGACAAAGGCCTGGTTAAGTGTAATGCACAGACATATAAAGAGCAGCAGACTAAACATTACTGCGTAATACAAAGAACTTATTCACACTTAAGGCGATACCTGAATTTTCCGGGGTCCAGTGCTGCCCCCATTTGAAATAAATCATTTGATAGGAAACGGAGACATCATTTAAAATTGTGTCTTGACCAGGCACTAGATGACCCTTCAAACTATGTTATGAACTAATGTTTACAGTTTAAAGTGAGAACGCGAAGCTTTTCTACGCACATACGCCAAAAGTAGCCGTTTTTCGCAATTGTGGAAAAGCTTCACGTTCTCATTTTAAACTGTAAACAGTAGTTCACAAAATAGTTTGAAATTAGTTGTTTTTCTTCATCATAATTGGTAATATTTGAAACAAAAATAGTAAGGTAATATTCTTTATGAATGTGAAAGAGTACTTAGAATACAAACATCCACAATAACTGTTTATGAATATATTATTTAGGCAATTAAAAAATAAGCTACGAGTGAAAAATTGCCACGCGTTCAAGTATATAAGTTATAAGTTCAAGTATATAAGTTCAAGTATATATGTTTGGTCTGCTTCCCTTTGTATTTCTGTGGTGTAATGGCAGTTTTTCAACAACAAATAAGTAGGTGGTAAATAATTAATAAAAAGATAAAAAAAAATTAAAAACCTATTATCTTCGGATGAAATTGTTAATTTTATGGTGTAGAGGTCAAAAATATCGAAGAAGAAAAAAGAATTAACAATAATTAAAGTTTATTAAACTAAAAAAAAAAAAACTACAAGAAGTCAATTTATAGTATGCCTGGTAAAGTAAAGCGAGTAAGTGAAAATTCAATGGCTTAGTTGATATTTTTTTCTACGAAATAAAATAACTTATTAAAGCTGTAAGACACAGGATAGAAATTTAAAAAAAAAAACTTAATAATATGCCGACCGAACCTGACCACAATATTTGATAGTTTTGAAACTCAGCTAAAATGGCTAAAGAGCGGGAATATGTGAGGTCTGTCAAAAATTTGATCACGCGGGCAAAGCCGTGGATTTCAGCTAGTTTCTCATAACTTTTTCGAAGACAAAGAGGCTTACTTGAAAAAGTCATCGGTGCAATAAAGCTGGTTGTTCCTCGCAAAACACTTGCCCGACAACATTGCCCGGCACTCCACGCACCGCAGGCAGCCCGCATGCCAAGTCCTATCTGACACCTTCAGCACGTAGCGGTCCACTATCATCTCATGACAGCCGCCGCACTTCGGGATACTAGCTGCAACAGAGCACATTCATTGGGATACCAAGGAGGGAAATGGTCTTATAACCTGTCAACAGTAAACAAACATTTGCACATAGTAAACAATAAGTATGCGGTATGTTCAAAGTGATTATATTATACTAAAACTAGGCAAGTATTTAATTTTGCAACGTAAAATAATATGTACATCATCATTCATCATCATCATTTCAGCCGCACAACGTCCACTGCAGGACATAGGCCTCTCCCAACGATTTCCAAAATGACCGATCTAGAGCGGCCTGCATCCAGCGCTTTCCAGCGAGCTTATTTAGGTCGTCAGACCACCTTGTGGGTGGGTGTCCTACGCTTCGCTTGCCTGTACGTGGTCGCCATTCGAGAACCTTTTCGAGAATATGTACATCCAGCCTTCGAATTTTTCATTAATAGAGTTAAGTATGTATGTATAGAAAATTCAAGTTGCCATATTTCCATTGTGTACTGCGCGCATTGTAGGTAGGAATGGCGTTACCCGCGGCCCGCACAACATCTCAAATAATCCCATTTAATTAAAATAATTTAAAATGCTAAATTCTATTATTTTTCTTTTTCTAGTTTGCACAATTCTAATCCAGTATTTTAAAATTTAAAAACAGGAAATTAAATAAATAAATATATTGGGACAAATAACACAGATTGAGCCTCAAAGTAAGTTCGAGACAAATTGAAGGTATAATTAGCGAAATAAATTGAGTTTTAACATGTAATATTTTAAAACTTAGACATTCTTTATACATTAGATTCATCAACCGTGTAAAAATTCATGTAAACTTGTTGACTACCTATCTACCTACCTACACGACAGAAATAAGTAAAGAATATGGCTTTTTAAAAGCAAAGGTTTTCTTGGGCATGGTTGATCTTTGTGGTCCTAATATGGTTTTTCGGTGTTGTTCTTCCTGGCACGACCATGGAGAATTTTTTCTTATCCTTAATTTGTGTGTATCCTTAATGTACTTTTGTACTAAAAAAGTTGTACAGTTCTAATTTTGACGTTCCAGCATACCTAAAGTGGTCAAAAATCATTTATTTTCCTGTTGCTTACAAGTCAAAGTCAAAAATCATTTATTTATTTCTGGATATTTGTATCACTTGATTATTGTCATTTTTTTCTTTCGATTTCTTAATAGGTAATTGTTGACGTTAGATCATTTACTTACATTTTACTAAGTTTACTGCCGCCTCCTAAGCGTAAGTACAGAGGAAGCGTATGTTACGTAAGTTTCTACCCATAAAATCACCTGTTTTATTAAATACGGTAATTTTTTTTTCATACAATCATTATTTTCAAATATGTCCTGGGATGGTACAGAGAGTATGTGGTGACCTCTACGGCCACTACGAGGAACTACAATAAGAAACCAATCAAGAGACAACGGACGATATAGTTCACAAGAAGCATATGAGATGGCGCCAGCAGAATCCTACATCTCGATCTTAGAGTTCGCCCGATTCGCTGCATATATACAACTTCCGACGATACACCGTCGGAGCCGCGGTTCCCCAGGCGCAACAACATGCCTGGCGGGAAGATCTTCCCTTTGTGGCGGTCGAGCATATCACCTCGCTCCCGCTACAAGTATATCAATTTTCTAAAAAAATCCCTTAAGGAGTCTCTCTATCCTAAATCGTAAACCTGGTCGTGCCCGATATAAACTTCCTGGCATGACCACGCAGGATATTATGATCAATTTAGGATAGCAAGAGGTACATACTATTGATCACATATGTACTTAACTTTACAAGTCAAATTACAGATTCTTAATCTCAGTTCTTTTAATAGGTTTTATTAGCTTCTAATGACATCTACATGTAAAAGACGCCCTGAATAGATGGCAGAAAGGAAATACGAGTAAGAATCATCGCAAAGACTTAGTATGGATTTATTTCATAAGAAAAATTATTCGTTAAAACAGTAAATTAATGATTTAATTTTTGGAGTATGTAAAGAACTGATAGAAATATTGATAAACAAGCATTTTTTATATAAAACCAAAAAGGCCAAGTGCGTGTCTGGCCACGCGCAGTGTAGGGTTCCGTAGTTGCGTATGCAGACTTTGGGTTTATGCCGTAAAAACGGTTTAAGGAGTAAAAACGTTTAAATAAATGACAATACAACCTACTGTTTATACCTAAGCTTTTTTTCCATTAAATAAGTATGTATATTTACCTGCTACTGCAAAATGAATTCAAATTACACAACTAGTTTTAAAGAATTCACAAACCATTTATCATTAGGCATGACGAATGGAAAAATATTTTTAGCCCATCGGTTAAATTATTAAAAATATTGTACACATATTTTTTCTTTTCTTTGAGAAACAAAAAATGACAAAGATGCAGCGCATTGCAATTTCGCATGACGTCGCGGCTACGTACGGTTTTTATATAGAGGTGCCGTCGCAAGCCCCCACACCGGAACTTTGATGCTTCGTATCTTTGTGTCTTTTTTCTTCTTTGGCAAACTAAAAAATATGGGTCCATTATTTTTAAGTAATCTAAAAGACGGACTAATTACAATTATACTACATTTAAACTGTACTTTTTACTATATTTTTTTAGTTTCTAAATAATTTTTGACACTATTATTATTTATATATTTAATATGTTTAAATTTATCAGAATGTACATCCATTTTAATTTAAATGATATTGAATCCTCTGAAATTAATATTGAACTATTTTAAGTCATGTATCTGTTGACATTCAATTCAATTACTAACTTGTTACTAACAATTTCAGGAATATTATGTTTGGGATATGTCCTAAACATAATATTCCTGAAATCACTATTATTATAGAAACTCAACTATACATACTTATAGTTAGCAACACCCTGCCAGGGTTCATGTACTTATTTACCTTCTAACCATGTTATAGTATGAGTGCATGTAAGCGAAAAAATAAAGAAATAACCAAATATTTAAACAAATTTTTCAGGACCTTCTTTCGGATCTCCAAAGCTCTTTATCATATCTTCATCAATTTGATATGGGATCACCTTGGTACTAAAGGCTTTCAAATAGAAAGAAAATCATTAAAATCGGTTCGTAAGTGGCGAAGACATCGCGATACATACATACGGAAAAAAACTAACGCGTCAAATTGATGACCTCCTCCTTTTTGAAGTCGGTAAAAAATTAAAAACAACTAAAATAAACGTTAATGTGCGTGTAAAAGTAAATAAATTACTGGAGAAACTACCTACATAAACGTTTACTTTAATTGTTTTGAATTTTATTTTTTTGATAATGGAACTAGAGGAACAAATGAGTTGCACTGGTTTCAATCAACAAAAACGTAATGGTACTAGTGGGAATGATCCTGCAACGTTTTTAGCCGTTAAACCTAGAGGCGTAAACTCAAAGTCGGCATTCGCAACTACGGAACCCTACACTGCTTGTGGCCTGCCAGACACGCATTTGGCCATTTATTTGATTTTATGTAATAAATGCTTGTTTGCCAATATTTCTACCAATTTCTTAATTATAAAAATTAAATCATTAGTTTTCCGTTCTTTACGAATATTTTTTTTTTATTGTAAATATGTAATCCATATATTATTTGAAATTATTTCTGCCATCTATTCAGGGCGTCTTTGAGATGTGGATGTCATTGAAAGCTAATGAAACCTGTCAATCAAAACCTATAAAACTGCCCAATGAACCTGTAATTTGACTTGTAAAGTTGAGTTTATGTGTTTTCTTTAGTTTGTATCTCTATATTACTGGCCTAAATTGATTATAATATATTGCGTGGTCGTGCCAGAAAGTTTATACGGGACACGACTACTTTAGGTATGCTGGAACGTTAAAATTAGAAGAGTACAACTTTTTGTTCAGAAGTACATTATAGTACACCTTTTTTCATAAACATGTACCATAAAAAATAAGGAAATCCTCCATGGTCATGCCAGGAAGAACATTACGGTTTTCGAAGTAGAGAGTCTTGGATTTTTCATGTAGATGGGGGTTTTTAGCGTTAACGAAGTCCGAGGTTAATAACTGCGAAAGTTTAGGTACTAAGATAAGTTTGGTATTATTTCCGGATAAATCGAATATCCTAGATTAATTTCTGAAATTATATTTGGGCACTATATCTTAAAAAACGAATTTAAAAAACAGTGATGGAAATTTTAATATTTGTTATTTTCCCTAATTTGTAACTTTAAATTTTAGTGAAAGTTTTAAACGTATTATTTATTCCTGTTAGAAATAAATATTAAAGTCAATTTTTCAATAAGTTAGGCAATTTTTAACCAACCAAATTTTCTCGAACTTGTGTCTTCATTGTAAAGTACAAAAAATGTTTAAATTTCTGGCTTATAATATTACACTTCGTAGAGCTTTTCTCTTGTTCATACTTAACAAAATCACGTCATAAAAGTTTTAAAAAATTTAAACTTTATTTTTAATTATTTTTTAAAATTGACAAATCATTTAAAACTATCACTTTTGATCAACTTTAAAAAATATTATAAGCAAAGATTTTTGTTTTTTTTTTCTAATTTTAATGACGTGATCTTATTAACTATGAACAAAATAATAATAGGCAGTTATGAAGTTTACCCAAAAATTATTTATTAAGTAGTGTCCGACCGAAACTGGTTTTCCGGCCGAAACCGAAACCGAAACCGAATGTTCGGCCGTGGCTTTAGTTCGGCCGAAACCGAAACCGAAACTCACATTTTCAAGTATAAAATTCTTAAAATTACTGAAATTTGGACCATTTTACCCATTATTCTGCATTAATTAGGACATTAAATGGAAACACATTATATTAAGTTTCTTGTGATAATTTATTTATTTCTTATTATATGAAAAAATATTATTTTAATAATATTATGAATATTTTTTTATAATATTTATTATTCATAAAAAATATAATTAATATTTTAAATACTAAGTATTCGTTTTGAATTATTCATTAATACAGGAATTATTGGTTACAGGAATCATCAATCTCTTTTAGGCTTCTTTTAGGTATCTCTTTCATAAAAATAATAATTATTATTACAGTCTTAGTTCCAGTCTTAACAAAGATTAACAAATCACACTTTAGAATTAACAAAGATACCTAGATCACAGTTAGTGGGACAGCCGTACTTACATTTAAAATTAAGTAACTCACTACTAAACTACAGTAAACATTTAAATTAAAAACAATCATTAATCAAATATAAAAAAAAACTTTTGAATGAAAAACCAAAAAAGTAACCCTAAATACATGGTTACTTTTTTGGTTTTTCATATTATTAATACTCATAATTAAAAAGTCTTATATTGTACGCTAAGAAAAGCAGTTTGTCTACGTTTTCGCCATGTAAATTATTGCGACGATCCGAGTATATTTGGCCAGCAGCACTGAACATCTGCTCACTCGGGACACTGGTAGGTGGAGCTAAGAGGTATTTTTATAATGCACCTTTCAATATAGGATATGGACTGCTGTTCCAATAACTGTGTATGTCAGCATTGCGTTGTAGTAATGGTTCCGATAGGTTTACTTAAGCAACGTAATTTATCAAATTAAACACTTCATATTTTTCATTTACAATCTCTTTTTTACATGTGACTTGATTTGTTAATAACAACAAAATAAAGTTACTGATTCAATATTTAATTAGCTATACAAATCATTTAAGATAGAAACGAAATAAAAACTTAGTACATGTAATCAGTTCCATCAAAACATAACCTCTGTTTGCGTCGGATGATAGATAACGCACTGTCTAAGTTTTGTTGCTGCGGAGATATCCGAACGGCGCACGACCATTCCCGAACAGGGCTGACCGCGTTGCCGTGCGAAACCAAATTAGGCGAGCGTGCACGATAACTTCCGAAACGAGTTTCGGTTTCGGCCAAAGTTTCGGCCGAAACCGAAACCGAAGTTTCGGTCGGACATTATTATTAAGCTATTAGCTTTATCACAGATGCTTTTTAAGTAATTCTAAGCATTTAAGTCCGGGAGGCAATAAAAAATGTGCGTCTATTAGGGGAGGACGAAGTACAAAAATGGCCGTCGACAGTAATCTTTTAAAAAAATCTGTTCTCTTCCTAGTGACTACTGACAAGATTGATATCATTTTCGTTTAAGCCAAAGACGTAAAATGTATTGCTAATATTATATTTTTTTAGTTTCATAATAATTACAAGAAAAAGAAAAACGTAGAGATTTTGCCTTGACAGCTAATAACTTGTTTTAAGTGACAAAAAAATAATACAGATAATACAATAAAGCGCAATTTATTAAAAAAACATACACTTTTAATAACGTCTCAATGCAAAACGATAGTGAAAAGTATATTAAATGACCGCAGCGCGGACAGCTGGATTCGCGCTAGGCGGCGTTTATATTACAAAATGGTCGAGTACCAATATTTTTTAATTTACCTTATGTCAAATAAAACACTTTTTATATATTTTTATAAAAGACTTTAATGTCCGCATTTTCCGGTACACAGGCATAATTCTGTGCACTTTTATTTTCTTTTAATGCAGTTGCAACGATTTTTGCATAACCCGTAACCGGAAGCTTTTGGAAAGGCACTAAGGCTTGACCCCAGACATGGACTCCCTGTTATATTACTCGCAAACTGTGTGCTGGCGAAGAGTGGCTTCCGTCCGTAATTTTAAGTAGTTTATTTTAAATATTTTTTATGCATATGAAATGTTTTTTTAAGAAGGATTCTGCCAAGTATGTTATGCCAAATGAAATTCAGAGCATCAAGATTCTGCCAGATAGTTGGTACCCATTACAAGATGATGTAATAAACATTGTAATATAACTTCTAATAAAATAATCATTTTTAATATACGTATCCATAAATTTCTGTTGAAAAAGTTTATTATTCTACTTAAGTATATACTCGTAATTCATGTAATTAGCTTGATTCCTGCAAAAAGTATATTACTTGTAGTTACTCATAGATCTTTAATTTATTGTATTAAATTCAAATAATAAAATGTCAATATAGCTGCTTCCTTCACCATAATTCAGCATACACGTGGATGAAAACGAGATAACGAGCCGCCGGGAACTACCGGACAGTAAACCGATGTACAACAACAATCCGATAGTAATATTATCGACAACTTATCATGTGATACTGCATTTACTTTGAACTATTTCGTGTTAGGAAGTAGGTACCTAATCCAAGGTAACGAAAAATTGCACTGTTGCCTTGGCTTAAATTTACCTACCTTTAGGACTTCCCCGATAATCTGTAAATCTATACTAATATTAAACGAGAAAACAGCTGATTGTTTGTGTGTTTGTTTTTTGGATAAATTCATAAACTACATTTGTGATTTTAAAAATTATTTCACTTTTAAAAAGCTGCATTAGCAGCAACAACATAGGCTATAATTATGTTATGTTTCAACGCCGCGGGAGACCTTTAGCAAATTTTTCACAATAAACAAGATTTTCAATATTACAAATACAAATAAAAATTGATCTGCATAATATTTCGCGCAAGGCTTTGGTAAAGCTGACGAACCTCATCAATGCTGCACTAAGACTAAAATACGTACAGACTTGTGGAAAGTTGCAGAAATAATTATTATAGCCAAACCAGGAAAACCGCCTAACGAAGCTACCTCATACAGGCCTATCTCTTTATTGCCTGTAATGTCGAAATTATTCGAAAAACTTTTAATAAAGAGGTTGAATCCAACTATTGAAGCCAAGAACCTTGTACCAGAACATCAATTTGGCTTCAGAGAAAAACACTCAACAATAGATCTAGTACGTAGGATTACAAATATAATTGAAAAACCCTTGAAGGCAACAACATCTACTCTACGGTTTTCTTAGATGTAGCACAAGCTTTCGACAAAGTATGGCATGAAGGCCTTATCAAAAAACTGAAAAAAATGCTCCCTAAAAACTTTGTTGACATAATAACATCGTATCTATCAGATAGAGTTTTCAGAGTGCGGCAAGAAACTGATTATTCTGAACTTAAGGCAATAAAAGCTGGAGTACCTCAGGGAAGTGTTTTGGGCCCGGTCCTATACCTATTATACACCTGTGATATTCCTTAT
This sequence comes from Acrobasis suavella, assembly GCA_943193695.1. Taxonomy (NCBI): domain Eukaryota; kingdom Metazoa; phylum Arthropoda; class Insecta; order Lepidoptera; family Pyralidae; genus Acrobasis; species Acrobasis suavella. Next base: position 16,834,242 of record OW971929.1, read on the forward strand.
TTAGAAAACAACACCATTGCGACCTTCGCCGATAACACGACTATAATGGCAGTCGGAAGCACCCATGCGGAAGCTGCAAAAAAGGTCCAAGTAGCTGTTAACAAAGTTCAAAAATGGACAAAACGATGGAGAATCAAACTTAATGAATCAAAATCAATTCACGTAAACTTTACAAACAAGCAAGACCAATATCATCCCATATACATCAATGAAAAACAAATACCGTACGAAGACACAGCAAAGTATTTAGGTATGACCCTAGACGCAAAATTGCGCTGGAAAGCTCATGTCAAGAAAAAAAGAGGAGAACTCGACATACGGTATCAGAAAATGCAATGGTTGCTTGGAAGACACTCTACCTTGTCAATTAAAAACAAACTACTCTTGTATAAACAAGTCCTTATGCCAGTATGGACTTATGGCATACAGCTGTGGGGCTTTACTAAACAAAGCAACATAGATATCATCCAACGATTCCAAAATAAAGTGCTGCGGGATATTGTTAACGCCCCGTGGTATGTAAGAAACGACGACCTGCATCGGGACCTTAACATACAGTTCGTTGACAAAATTATAAAAAAGTACGCCGAAGCACACGAGTTTAGGTTGCTTCACCATGTGAATGTTGAGGCGATCCAGCTCCTCGACAACACAGACATTGAGCGAAGACTTAAAAGAACTAAACCGTTCGAACTAGTGTAGCAGTGACTTATGTGTATAATAGTGAAAAATAGTGACAATGAAAACTAAAGACACATGAACAGAGTGCCTTCCCCTTAATAGAGACAGTAAGAAAAGTGCCGATGGACACATTCTTATTAAATAAGTATTTTATAAAACTAGGTCAATGATAAATTACTCATTAGTCTGAGTTTAGGCTAGATCGTAATACAATTAACGTATTTATTCAGAATATAGATACGTTACACACAGAAAAAAATAATAATTGATCAACAAAATAGCTATAAACGATTGTTTTATGACGTTACTTGCGTTTAAGCATTATTTACCGTGATTTTTAGGCATTACTCGAGTAGGTAAATTTAATTTTTTATTCGTCATCATTATCATTTCAGCTATAGGAAGTCCACTGCTGGACATAAGGCTCCCCCGAGATTTCTGATTATTTTAATTTAAAATCATTTTACGACGTTTAAGTTTTTGACTTTTAATCTACATATCGCTGAAAAAACTAAATTAGTAATTTATATTAATTAGGTGAATCATGGTATTAATACTAGATTAGAGAAAGTGCAGAGTTTAGAAAAATTAAGAGTCTAATTTATGATAAACAGTTTAAATAAATATTGTTACTATTAAGTATTTTGTTCCATAATTTACGTATATTAGGGGATACATGAATTTTCAGGGTCCAGTGATGCCCCACATTTGAAATAAATTATTTGAAAGGAAACATAGATATTATTTCAAATTTTGGTCTCATCGTGCTCTAGATAACTCAGCAAAGTATTTTATGAACTTCTGTTTACAATTCAAAGTGAGAACGTGAAGCTTTTCTTCGCACATTTGCCAAAATTTTCGCAAATACCCGATGAAAAGCTTGCTGTTATTTTTCAGTAAAAATTGGCTATTAGCTTTCTTTGCTTTATGGCCAGTATTTTTTAGGGTTCCGTAGAAACGGGACCTTATTACTAATGCTCCGCTGTCCGTCCGTCCGTCTGTCTGTCTGTCACCAGAATGTATCTCATGAACCCCGATAGCTAGACAGTTGAAATTTTCACAGATGATGTATTTTTTGCCGCTAAAACAACAATACTAAAGACAGAATAAAGTTAATATTTAAGTGGGGGCTCTCATACAACAAACGTGACTTTTTAAAGATAACTATATTGAACTCTTCGTGCGCTAGTCCGAGTCGCACTTGGCCAGTTATTATTTTAAACGTTGACATGAGTCACTTTTGTTGCGTGACTAAAAAAAGACTAAAACAGTGCAAATAGAATTTCCATACATTTTTCCTGCTCTTAAGCAGCAAAGTTCCGCTTTGTGCCGGATGTGTAGTGTAGTTACGACAGATTGGGTATTTACCTGGGTCAAAAATAAATAATAGTCTACTGAAAAAAAAAAACGTCGCAAATATAAATTTGTTTAGCCAATTAGGTTTTTACTATAAATTTAATACATTGGCAGTTGGCATTACAGTTACATACGTACCTATAACCAAGTCAAATGTTAGGATTCTGATCAATAAAATTTAATATTCTCTAAAGAACTTGGCGGCCATTTAGATCTCAATTCTTTTGTCGGAGTTTGAACTTGGCTCCCATTTTCACATTTATGTTTTTGGTGGGATATCATTACCTTTTGCACATATTTACCTTTTGTATATATTTGTTGCGCACTTTAGCTATTAAAATCGCTTAATTAAAAAATTATCAAATTTACCAAATTAATTGTTTTTAAAATTTTCCTTTGTATACGCATAATAGTCTACCTAGATGCCAGGTATCAACTTTCCAGTTCATATGGAAGTAAACCTTTTTAATGATGGATAAGTGGTCAACTGAAAAATAAAATCAAATCTGCGAAATTCACTATTTTTTTAATTGTTTTTTAATTGTAACATCAACTTTCCAGGTTATATGGTATTAGGTTACTTTTTTTGAAAAGTAATGAAATCTACAAAATTCACAGTATTTTTGAATTTTTTCTTTTTATATCTACGCGTAATAGTCTACCTAGATGCCAAATATCAACTTTCCAGGTCAGATGGATTTAGGTTACCTTTTTGATATTAAATAAGTAGTCATCACATTTTTTGGGATTTTTAAACGTTATTATATTCATAACTGTTTGAGCAACATTATAAAATTTTCAATTCGAGATGAGGTAGACGACTTTAATGTATGTGCTAAATTTCATGTATTAAGGTTAAATACGTTTCGAGTTGTGAAGATCAAAAGTAGCTCGAAATGGTTCGTGTAAATATACGAGTACACACGGCTGCTGCGTCGCAAGTTCCTTTTTTTTAACTTGGCTCTGACACGCTGCCGCGTGTCTAGATCGTCAGTGAAGTGATAAAGATCAATCAGGACTGTAGCAAGATCAAGTATAGATAGATATGTGCCTAGGCTATACAGACGTGACAATATGAATGTATATACTGGTATAATATATATGACCAAACAAAAAGACCATGTTTATAGACTACGCTTTTCCTCACAATTTCAATAATTACTTAGTTGCTGTAGACAACTGATACATGATCACGTTCCAGTAAGTTCGAATCAGATACTTATAAGAACTTCAATAATGTCGCTTTCCTAACCATACTTATAAATGCTTACGACATTCTAGTAGTTCCGTAGCATAAACCAAAAATAACCCAACTCACAAACAGCACTATTCACAAACACACCAGCAAACATCAACAAGGCACACGACACCAAACGTACGTACATAGGAACACCTCAGGCAAGTGCTCGAGTTGGATCGGCGGGACGCGCATGTCTTCTAGCGAGGCGTCCTCCGCGGTAGGATACATCATGGTGCCCAACATGGTCCCTGTGCGGCCGCCGAGGACCGCATCTACCGGCGCACTGCCGTCACCCCGCCGTGCAACCCCAACCCTCTTATCGCCGCCTCACCGCCATTGGTCGGCGCCAATTCGATGATAACAGGCACCACGCCCAACGACCAATCCACACAAACACGGTCCACCCATCGATCGCTGAACAGAGTTTTCGCAACATTTCCATGCGAGAGATATTGACCCCGCCGCTCGCACATGAACGAGGGTTTACTTTTCTGTCTTTCAGCATTTTTTCATACCTGAGAGGTGAACTGGAAAAGAACTAACCTGGCGTTTCAAGCAGCCAATTTACTTAATTTATTAAAGTAGGTTGCCGTCTTCTGTCTGTAAATAGTAGTCATCGAAAATGTCTGTTTGAAGAAAGACATTTATTGAATAGTCAATGCTTACAAATTTTAAAGACATTTCCTTATTTTGTGATTTCCGATTAAGTAGGTACTTTGATAATAATTGAGTATCTTTACAATTTATTTCCAATCAATAGTTCTATTCTATTGCTCTTTGTTATCCATATAAAACATTTGGTTTCGATACATGTAGTACTATAAATATCGCACAAAGAGCCGGTCTAGTCCGTGGCCAAGCATGACCATTGACTATAAATTATACAAGCGAACGCGAGAGCACCGGTGTGTGCAACTTTACGAGCCATAAATCTTGATAGACGCAGCCCCCTAAACGGCCAGGCCCGGGTGCCACGTATTATGGAGCCACGGTTAGGTTTGATTCAATCCCTGCAGAGGCCACTAGGTCAGCCGTATTAATGAGATGGCTTATAATTGAAAGTATATGATAGGTTGATGTTTATCTTTTCCATCTTCAAAGGAAAGTGAAAGGCCATTAGGGTTTAAGTATTTTCTTTAAATTCCTTATGCCTAATCTTTTTAATTAGACTTGAAGGCTCCAAATCGACCAGGCCAGGCAACGTATTATGGAGCCGCGGTTAGGTTTGATTCATCCCTGCAAAGGCTACTAAGTCAGCCGTATTTATGAGATGGCTCATCATGGTTGAAAGAAAATTGTAAGATTTGGACTTTTATTATTGATTTAGGATTTATCTCCCATTGCGCACATCTTCGTTATCCTTGTGTGATCAATTGATCATTGAATGTAAATCTTTGGAGAAGAAAGAAGAAAGTGTACTTCGGGCTGGACCCACCTTAAATGTAACAGCAACATGCTGAGATATATACACAGATTTTTTGGTAGTTTAATTTACAACATTAATTTTTGGGTCTGCTTAAAATTTCACAATTTTCGCTTCCCTGCGTGGTTTAAAATCTTATTTCATGTTTGCTACAATAAGCTATACTGGATTTTCTATGAATTCTAAGGTAGTGAAATAGGGTTTTTTTTTAATAGATCACGGTACATTTTGACTATAGCTGAAATTATTTCGGCAAACGGTCGTATTCTATATTTCATCGACGACCTCTGTGACGTTGTGGTCACCATGTTAGTCCGCCACCCAGAGGTTCTGGGTTCGATCCTCGGTCAGGACAAGTTGCCTTTTTCAAATTGTCCTAGGTCTTGGGTGTTTATCTATATATGTATTTGTTATATCTATATATATAGTATCGTTGAGTTAGTATCCCATAACACAAGTCTTGAACTGGGTCTTGGATGTTTATCTATATATGTATTTGTCATAAAATATAGTATCGCTTAGTTAGTATCCCATAACACAAGTCTCGAACTTACTTCGGGGCTAGCTCAATCAATGTAATTTGTCCCTTAATACATATATATTTGTCCCCTATATGTATCGCAATATGCCGTTCTAAAACAACTTGTATCGCCACTAAACTAGTTATATAAAGTTCAGTTTACTTATATATTTGTACTTGCTTATTTCTTATTTTTATAAGCCACGACACTGGTAATGAAGCAGATGTAGGGCTTCCAAATACCGGATATTTTAAATACCGGTATCAATACCGGAATTTTTTTCAAAATCGGTATTAATACCGGAATTCCGGTATTGAGGTGGAAATCCGTATTTTTTTTTCAAAAAGTTCGTTTTTGGAAGTATTAAGCTAAAATCAAAACAGGTCATTAAAAATCAACTTTTAATCATATAACAAACTAAATCACTACAGGTTTTCCTAATACAACTTTAAATATTTTTACAAATTTATCAACAACTATCATCGTCATACAGTTTTACAGTTCTAACTGTCATCAAAGCAGTCTTTTTTCTATTAATTGGCATCAAATCAGTTTTTAATCTTAGAATAATTATCTTAAAAACTATGAAATGCGCAAAAGGCGGCCTTATCGCTAAGCAATTTCTTTCAAGCAACCTCGCTATATATTATAAAGCTATTATGACAAAAAAATCTAAAATAAAAAAAATACTGGCTCTTTATAACAAGCAAAACAGTTAGGTATATCAAAATATTTAAAATAAAACTGATCTTATCAATATTATCTAATAACAAAAATATCACTTCAGTGTCCCCAAATAAGAAAAAAAAAACACTGTTTTCATAATTTTTGAATTAATTAGAATTTTTCTTTTCTTTGAATTTTACGTGAGATCATATATTTTTTTCTTTAAATTCGGGATCTCTACTGTTTTAGACTTTTTTCTTTTTCATAATGGGTCCTCAAGAAAGAGAGAGCATCAAAGGTTTTTTCCAAGAGTGAGCTTCTTAATCGATAGCACAAACACCTGACTGAAGAAAAGGCTCTCTCTACCTCCACTCTTGTGGATGAAATGCACAACAAATAATTATAAACGATATCGAAATACTTCTCTCGGCCACTTGCAGTGCTATCATACACACCCATTTCAACTCTTACAATGGTGTCGATACCTGTTTTTGAGGAATCTTGGCGTGTAGATACTTTTCTTCGAGTTTTTTCCTCAATTTCAGCTCCCAGTTGTTTTTAGTTGTCAAGACATCGGATCCAGAGAAAATAAAGGAATATCTTCGCTACTGCTGCTGCTGTCACTGTCTATCTGTATGGTAGAGCATGACTCATGAGCTGCTACTGTTAACTTAACTCGCGTTAACAAATCAACAAAAACTTTGTGGATTTCACTTGGTGGTGGCTGTTTTATGCGAATCCTGAGAGCTTCGGCAAGGTTTCGATTGAAGGTGTTTTCAGCTTCATCTAGTTTTCGCAGTATGAACCTCAAACAAGTCAGTCAGTAGACAAAAGCGTGGCGTCACGGCTAAAATCACCGATTTCGGTATTAAAACCGGTATTGAATTTCAATACCGGTATTGAAAACAGGCCGAAAAATCGTCAAATACCGGTATTGAGCAATACCGGGATCCCGGTATTGGAAGCCCTAAGCAGATGGTATATCTTCAATCTAGCTCTACCCAAACATCTAGTAAATCAATAAAACCACGACAATTCTTGCATCAAGTCAGCCAGCAAGGATGGCTTATGCCTAACAGTCATATTTCGTATAATTTGAAGGGGTGGTCGCGTGCACGGTCCCGAGGGCACCGGCGCGTGCGCGTCCTGTCCGCCGTAATTGAGGGTTGGACGGATGAGGTATGCATTTCTGTGGATTCTCCGCTGCAAATCTTGATCGGGTGTGACACGTGAGCGACCATTTGGAAATGATTGGGAAGAAAGCCCGACTTTGGTTTAAACAAAACATTTCCTATACTAGACCTTCCATTGATAATATCATTGTAAATCTTATAAGTACATAGAGAGCTAAAAGTCTAATTTTGATGCAAATTTAACCAGCCTTAAGATTAGGTAGGTACCAAATTTTATTATATTAATGTAAATGATAACTGAATTGACGAATTATAATATTGTACAAGCAAGCAAAGCGAGCGAAGTCCTCCGAATTCATAGTAAAACGTTATAGAGGGTGTAATACAAATAAATATTAGGTTGGGGAAAAAGACTTTTCGCAAATAATATGTATGAACTTGTAATAAAACCACTTTGGCTATACTATTTGTACCTGGCTGGTTTTGGTATCATTTAAAAGTTTAAATTTTAAAGAAGATAATTCCAAATTCAAATTAGGAAAATGCGTGATTTTCATTTGTTTTTCTTACGTCAAGATGAGTGGATCTAATGAAGAAATTAGATACATTTTAAAATTTTACTACCAAAAAGGTAAAAATGCAACGCAAGCCGCGAAAAAAATTTGCGATGTTTATGGACCTAGTGCAGTGTCTGTGAGAGTAGCACAAATTTGGTTTAAGCGTTTTCAATCCGGAAATTTTGATATCAAAGATGCACGTCTGGTCGCTCTGTTACGGATAAAATGGATGCTATTTTTGACAAAGTGGAGCAAGATCGGCGTATCAGTAGTTACGACGTAGCTGAAGAACTGGAAAAAAAAAATGGGTGCACAAAAAAGCTCGATATTTGGGTACCTCACGAGCTCTCTGAAAGAAACCTAATGAACCGTGTACTCATTTGTGATTCTTTATTACGACGTAATGAGACCGAACCATTTTTGAAGAAATTGATAACTGATGATGAAAAGTGGATCACGTACGACAAGAACGTGCGAAAAAGGTCATGGTCAAAGGCCGGTCAGGCTTCACAGACTGTGGCAAAACCCGGGTTAACTCGCAACAAGGTGATGCTGTGTGTGTGGTGTGATGGGATTGGAAGGGCATTATTCATTATGAGCTGTTACCACCAGGCAGGACCATCGATTCAGAACTCTACTGCGAACAACTAATAAGATTAAAGCAAAAAGTTGGGAGAAAGCGGCCGGAATTAATCAACAGAAGGGGTGTGGTTTTTCATCATGATAACGCTAGACCTCACACATCTTTAACCACTCAGCAAAAATTAAGAGAGTTTGGCTGGGAGGTGTTAATGCATCCGCCGTATAGTCCTGACCTGGCACCTTCAGATTTCCACCTGTTTCGGTCTCTTCAGAATTCTTTAGGCAGTGTCAGGTTAACATCACGAGAGGACTGCCAAAATTACTTGACGCAGTTTTTTGATCAGAAGCCCCAAAATTTATATAGCAATGGGATCATGTCCCTACCTATAAGATGGCAAAAGGTTATCGAACAAAATGGTACCTACATACTTTAGTTAAATGTAAATAAACTATATAAAAAAATGTTTTGAATTTTCATATAAAATGCGAAAAGACTTTTTCCCCAACCTATTACCAATATATAGGGACAAATAACACTGATTGAGCTAGCCCCGAAGTAAGTTCGAGACTTGTGTTATGGGATACTAACTCAGCGATACTATATTTTATGACAAATACATATATAAATAAACATCCAAGACCCAGGACAATTTGAAAAAGACCATTTTCCAACTTGCCCTGAGCGGGAATTGAACCCGGGACCTCTGGGTGGCCGACGAGCATGGTGACTACTACGCCACGGAGGTTGTAATAATATTGTGAGGTATTAAAGACTAAATAATATTGTGAGGGTATGCTCAGACCGTGATATTTTAAAAGGTTACACTGGAGGAAATTTTTAGATACTTTTTTTTTCATCTAAAAACTAAAGAAACTAGGACGTGCGATTGTTTAATTTGTATGGGATTTGAAAAATATGTCTAATTGTCTATTAAATACCTATCAGGAACAGAGCATGACCTTAAAATATTGTTTCGCCAATCTTAAACAGCCAGTACTAGTTATCATCAAAATAACGTGCCTAACCTAAAAGTAACCTACATAATGTTGGCTGTTGATTCTAGGAATCTTATTCCTGAAATGTGATAACTCAAATAAAGCCCGGTAGTTATCATACCAACGAATCGTTATGACGTACACAAAATAACTGGAAGCCTAGGAGCTTATCTTTACCGTTGCTACGAGTATATCTGAACAGATATCTTTATATTGAACAAATTTTTTATTGCAAGTATAAGCTAATCTATTATCTTAATCTGTAAACTACCGTGACTCACAAACTTTTGATGGATCTAGACTAGGATAGTATCTAGAGAGTTTATGCACACAGCTTCTATGAGAGATTAAGTATGGCTCTCTCTTGTTCAGATGAAAACCTTCTGTACACGAGAATAACCATTAGAGTCAAGTCTACTACGAGTAACATACCACTACTCTTCCTGTTTCAAGTACCTACTCTATCTACTAGTAAACAATTTATTTGCTAGGCAAATAAAAAAACCCCTTTCTGTTAGGAACGCCATCTAGTGATGCGCGCCATCTATAATTTGATTTTTTTTTTACATAAAAAGATCGGATTGAAATCGGTCCATCCGTTCGAACGCTACGATGCCACAGACAGACTTACAGACAGTCAGACCGACAGACATTAGCGTCAAACTTATAACACCCTCTTTTTTGTCGAGGGTTTATAAACACAACGTATAAGTAAAACTGAAACATTTTAAAGCAATATAAATTTTAGGAATATGTAAGTACCTATATGGAAAAAAAACTGCTTCCCGTCGCGTAAATGACTCAAATAAGTTGATCGGTCACTTGTATGGTCGGTTATTTTTTTTTTATTTCGCGAAATGTTCATTTAGAAAAGTTTTTTAGTTTTATTTCAGTATATTTTGTTAGACCCTTATAGATGCTGGAAAAGTGTACAGTAGAGCTTGCTCGGTACCTACTAGCTACTCTACAAGTCTACACTTCCGAATGTTATCTCTACCTACAATAGTAGAAAAACAGTAAGAAAACCAATGTTGTGTGTCTATAAATAAATATTATATTAATTATAGTCTTTTAGCTACAAAAAGAAAGAGATACATGGCAGGCACTCCACCGACAAGAGCCCAGCTCCTAAATATTAAAAGAAGAGGAAGAGTTAACCACAACACGTGACAATAACAAAACAATAATATTTTCTCTTCTACAATCAGTAATAGGTAGTTTATAAAGAGACGCAATAATATTTAATTTTATTTTGAAACTAAAATACCTCTTACCGAAATAATCTAGCAGCTCCCGTGATATAGGAATACTTAAAAGTGAATCCAAAATCTCAGTGACTGTCATAGTCATAACAAACACCGTATAACTATAACATTAAAACTCAACAAAAACAGTAACATTCGGGTCTTATTTATATATCCGCCAATCTTTACGTCATGATTCAGCCGAATTAATATCTAACGTACCTAGATGTACTTATAAAATAAAAAAGTCCGGTCAAGCGCGCGTTGTTTTGCCCATCAAATGTGTCGTACATAATTTTTTTTTTACCGGACTACGGCAACCCAAAAAGGTTTGTTATGATTCACATAGGTATTTTAATCTTTGTAGATTTGTTGTTGTTATGAGCCATACAAGCCATACTCAAGCGAAGCCGAGCGGAGCTGACAACCAACAGGATACCGTGATTACTAAGTACACAAGACATCTCTACTTCTTTTGGAACGCCTTATATAATAAAATAAAACGAATTAATTAGAAATAATGTACGGTCCGTACGGTACCAACATGACATGACAATGTTTTGCCATGGAACTCTAATATACAGATACAGGTGTTATTAAAACTCGTTGTGACCTGTTTAAACAATCTTTAATGTGTTATCAATTGTTAGTAATCTATTCCGAAAACCATGTAATTTGCATGTGTGCAAGAAGTTAATGTATTGGTATCTATGTAGATAAAACGTTTCAAATAGAGTCAAAATAAAATGCATCTGCTTATATTAAAATAATCATGATCGTTTGTATTTTGTTTTAGATCATTGATCACGCCCTTATTTACTATATATGTACTAATCTTATTTTAAGTATTTTCTCAATGAGCCTTATTTCCTTCGATAACTAGAATAATTCAGTGTATTTTTAATTCCATGCAATATATAACCTTATTAAATCTTTACAGCAAAGCAGCATATTTACTTTTTAGCCGTTGCATTACCTCAACATTTATTTTACAAAATAATTGAAGGAATATGTTTTTCTTGATTTTAAGCATTTATCTTTAGCTTACTTTTCTGTACCCATGACCACACAATGACCATTTAAATTGTAATAACTATATAAAATACATATTAAATACCTGACGAAAAATCGCAGGTTGACTTCAAGAGATCTCTACATGGGATAAATCCGCCTTTGTATATTTGCTCTTTCGTATGTTATCTTTGTCATGAATTTTATTTGGTACAATAAAGTTATTACAAACAAACAACCAAATTTTTTTTTTATATTTTTGCAATTGTAAAAGAATCTGCCTACAGTTTCAGTTAAGTTTTATTTTGTTATCTACACATTTCCTTTGAGACAATATCTTAGAACAAATCACAAAGAAGAAAAAAAATATATTTTGTATTAATACTTCTGACGACACTTAATGATAGGAAAGACCAGGAAGGAAGAAGACCATTTATAGATCAAGTGAAAAGAAAATTGACGCCGTGTCGTATAGGGAGGTCCAAAGGATGGCTCTCTCGGGACCTCCCTCCTGGAGACATGGAAACTACTTCACCGACAAGAACGTAATTCCCAAATTATAGATAGAACTTACCTACAAATCTATTTACGTCACAAGTCAAATTCTCACGTTAGATTGTAAACAAATGATTCCACAATATAATTTGGGCTCCCGCTTCTGTCGCGTGCCGCAGGGCCGTGGTGTCCGGTTACTATGGGAAACTGATGTAGTATCAGGGACTTTGTCCTTTACTACTTGTGCCTTTGGTAAACGACTGCTATTGTTATCACAAACTGATGTTATTTGTAAACCATTAGAAGTAACTTTGGTTGGATAGGATTCCTCGTTGATACATTTTTAGGGTTCCGTACAAAATTTAAAAAGCGGAACCCTTATAGGATCACTCGGGCGTCTGTCTGTCTGTCCGTCCGTCTCTCACAGTAAATTTGCTCCGAATCTACCGGATCAAATCAGGTGAAATTAGGAGGGATGGTGTAATCCTGTGACCCAAACACAGATGAGCAAAGTAAATAAATATTTATTTTAAAATAAGGGTCATTTTCGGCCGACAAATTAGGAAATTAGAAAAACAGTTTTGCAAACCATACTGTGTCATATAATCAAATGAAAGGGCTCGTTACGAGGATCTCAAATATATTTTTGTTATGATTTTTGTAAAATAAACATGACGAAAATTGACCATCCCTGATCTCGGAAACTAAAAAGCCTAAGATTTTGAAAAAAAAACAAATAAAAACCAATAGGAATTCTATCAATTGAAAACAAACTCAATAAAATACGTTCAATTACGGAAAATAGTTCACTAAAACACCACTAAACATTTTGCGACCAGATTGCATACGTTCTGAAAAAGGAGGGGTATATGTACATACATGGAATTGTATGTACTTCGTACTAACGGTATAAAGTACCCGTAACCAAAAGGCATGTATGAAGAGATTGATGACTGTAGATGAAACGAAAGAGGTTTGTCAGGATCTCTCTGCCTCTGCCTATGGGACATATAGGCGTGAGACTATGTATGTATGTAAAACACCACTAAATAGTGCTAGTAGTAGTTAGTAAATTGCCCGGGGGCGGCTGCACACTTTTGTATGGAAATACCGTTTTTTTTTTAATTTTTGACTTTTATTTTAGAATCATTATATTCATTATACTAATGTGATTAGTATAGCCATAGCTCGATTTATTACGGTCCCTTCCAAGTTATTTAAAAAAAACACACGCGAGACAAAGTTATACAAGTAGTGTCGCGAGAAAGTTGACTAGGCATAGAAAAAAATTTATGAATTATCTGTTATAAAAATAATTTTTGAAGTGAAAGCTTCTTTAGCGGCATTGTACACTTTTTTTGTAATGGGTAAAAAATGTTAAACTGGCGTCAGGGCGTCAGGAAACGTGAACGTGATCGAAAATTCGTAAGACGGATGGAGAGTAGACTACCGGCGCGCGGCGCGGCGTAGGGGAGAAAGTATCCCCCTTTCTTTCTACGGCGCGGCGAAAATGTATGCCTGAGCCTACTGGTTCGTTTAGGCGGCGCAGGACGCTTGCGCGATGTTCGTGTGTGTTTATTGTTACAGCGCAGCGTGCCACGAGCATCCATGGATGGTGACAGTGACAGCTGATGGCTCGACCGTCTGTGTAGTGGCCACATTGCTGTGTATTCGTAAAATTCATGTACATAAAGTGTTTAATTAATGTAATATAAATTGTCATGTTTGTGTACGATAGCGCAATAAATAAATATTGTATTCTACCACATAAATAATAGTACTTTTATACTGATAATTAAAGCAATTCGTGCAAAATTATTCCCTAACCATTCCAAAATATCAAAAATGCACAACGTTAATATTCAAGTATTCACTTCTGCCGGCACTCCCGGAGTGCAACCCGTCGTTTTTTATTGTATTGAATACCATAAGGAGATTACTATTGAAAATTAAACTTTAAAAATATATTAAAAGTAATAAAAATAATTTATTAAAAAAAAATTTCAGTAAGTATGTTGCACTAAGCATTTAAGCATGGGCGTACCCACGTTCTGGGCAAAGGGGGGCAAATCAGATTTTTAAAAGCATCTAAACAAATAATTAAACGTAATTAAAATACTTTTTTTTAAAAGTATTTAATAAAACAATAGCTATTTAAAAAATTCAAGGCTCAAAACAGTTTATGAGGTCCTCGACGGTTTTTGTTCACGTGAAAGCAAGTTTCCTTGCGGTGGTTCTTACCTATGTTTGCTGGAAATCGATGTAGTCGTTCAAAAGTTATTGGGGGTGAAGGCTTGAAAGTTGGGAGTTTTTTAATGAGCCTGGCAAATAAACTTGTTGAAAGTTGTATAATGTATTGCAAATGACAAATAGTTATTTTTTTAACTTTTATCAACAAAAGTAGATAGCTAGTAGGGACGTAAAAACCCCTTGCTCCCCCCCTGCTCCCCACCCCTTGGTACGCCAATGCATTTTAGGAAACTTACATCACATACATTGGTAACGCATTGGTATAGTGTGAATTTTATTACAAAGGTGCAATCTGCGACCAGAAAGTAGTGTTGAAGCTTGATCCCATTTTTTTGTATAGTATAAATGTAGTAAAATTTATCCTACCAGTGTAAATATCCTTGGTAGTCCTATTGTACAATGTAGTAAATGTACTTGATATGCCACTGAGCCGCAAAGTCACAATGGGAAATTGCATTGTATAGGAGACCTTGTCTTTTAGATCCGTCTACTATTGTAGCCTTATTTTACACCATTAGAATCAACTTGAGATAAATAGATTATCTCATCCATGTGGTTCTCGGCATACAATTTTGTACTTAGTAGGTTAATTGTAGATAAAACATAAAGATAAAAGATAAAGATAAATTTTTTTAAAACATGTAAAACTTAGTGAGACAAGGCACCAAAAACTACAGTACTTGTACTAGATACTACAATACTTGAACAGTACAGTAATTAAAGATATTTATGTAGTTTTCTTTTTGCCATTCTTTATATCATCAAAGGTTTGTGGGGCCTTAAAGTTTAAAAACAAACATAACAGAATTATCATGAATCATTGATGCACTGCATGCTGGCTCGTTTGGCATCCCGCCTGCTGGAAAACGGCGCTTTAATTCGATAACGTCAGCCTTATCTGATTATAACGGAACCGAAAAATTATATCATTCTGTAATTAGGTTAAAACGCAATTTGGAGATGCGCCACGGGCGGCACGCGCGGCCTAACACTTTTATGGAGCCCTGACAATAGGGCGCGATGAGGGTTTGAGCCGCGAGGCTATAATGTCAGTCGTCAAACGTCTTTTATCTCGTATTTTCTTAGTAAAATCATTAGATAAATTAATCACGTTCACTTTCCTCTAACCGTGCTGACAACTGGTATAAGTATTTTAAATTTTTGATTCTCTTACTTGTGTCGGAAGTTTTTTTTTTTTTCTTGAGAATTTCGCTACGTTTACAGCATTGTCGAAAAAAAAATTAACTATAATCCATCGAGCTTTAATGTAATACTATGGTCTAAAGCCTCATAAAGGTCACGCTAAGTGCAGCTGATATGGGACACGATGGGCACAAAGCCATGTGTGAAATAGTCTGATCGCTAAGACAACACTGACAGTCCCTTCTCCTAACTGTAAAGAGGTCATAACTAAAAGAAACCGAGCTAGGTAAGGCTTGTTCAAAATTTCAAATACATGTAGGAAAGATAGGATACATAGATAAATAGACTTTAATGTCTTACCTTCTCTAGTGCCTGTATGAGTCAAAGGTCAGCAGCAGCCGTTATTTATGTTCAGCTCTCGATATGCATAGTAGAACTAGTGGAGCTGTTTAGATTGAGAAAATCAGCTGACGTAGATTTAATTTGACTGAAATTTTCGATCAACTATATTGCAATGAGTCTGCGAAACTAGAGCAAATGTCAAGGATATTTCACATTAATGTGTTCAGTGTTAAGTGAAAAACCATCGACAATCTACGATCTTTTCGACATGGGGTTCTATACCTTTTCACGAACAATTATTTGAAGTAAGTAGAACTAGTGCACTGTAAACTGTTGTCACTTTGTTTTATTTGCCTGCGCAAGTTTTACATACGTTTATTATCTTATATAAAACGTCATGGCTAACTGAGCAATGTAGGCGTTTCCTTGAGGATCAGAGGTGAACTAAACCATAGAGAGCTCAGTCATTTTAGCGTTTCACCTCGGAATGTTAGATAGTAAGCTGGAAACTCGTATACATCTTCCTTTTGGCGTTCTAAAAGTTGTGTCAAAAGTCCCATAAAATCTTGTGTGTGTCTGCGTCGTAAATTATTCACGGTAAAGGTCACAAAAATCGTTTTGTTTTTTTTTGCGCATGTTTCAATTTTTTTGTTCCTTATTATCATGTTTACACTTATTTAAATTATGTAACGTAAAAATTGCAACAGTTTATATTCTTATCATTTTTTCATATGCTCAATCGTTTTTGAGATAAGAGCAGAGAGCGCGCAACTCAGCCAAACATACTACCTATTACAAGGTGAAGTGAATCTCGGTGAATAAGATCATGTATTAAGTTAAAAAAAACATCAAAATATATTTAACAATGACTATTTACCTAAACTTTATGAGAACAAGGTACCTAAATTATTTAATCTGAAATCTACAGGATTACTAGTAAATTGATCTCTACCCATTCGAAGGTGTAAGATGTTGCTAAAACTATTAGTTTTCACCCCTATTTCCTTAGCAAAAAGTTTAGATAGTTTTAGAGATTATCGACATATGAAATTTATTTCAGAAAAATCCACTTTGACGAAGTGTTTGGGCAGTAATTTTTTTCTTAGCATTTCCAACCGTGATTTTGATATTTTTGTATTAAAGACACTCAAACCAAATTATCCAGATATCATAACTACAATTTTCTGCGATAAAATGCTTGATACAGCCTAATAACCAAAATTTGGGGCTACCTACATTTTCCGGGGACCAGTGCTGCCCCCATTTGAAATAAATAACTAGAAAGGAAACGGAGATATCATTTAAAGTTTTGTCTTGATCAGACCATACATAGATAACCCCTAAAACTATTTTATGAACTACTGTTTACAGTTTGAAGTGAGAACGAGAAGCTTTTCTACGCACAGTAGCGAAAAAAGGCCACTTTTGGAGAATGAGCGTAGAAAAGCTTCACGTTTTCACTTTACAACTATTTCGCAACGTTTTTCCCTTATTTCGTGCAAAAAACATGTAAAATATTTCTTCGTAGAATATGCTTTTCTACCAACGATGAAAATACACTTCGTAACATGCAAGTGAATTTCTTATTAAAATATTTTTATCCATAAAAAAAATCTGAACTAACGCGGCACGGCTGTCATCGTCCCCTCAAACCCGAAGTCACCCCACTTATTAAAATTAATAAGTGGGCCCTCCGGCCGTAATGATCACGCTGTGTCAATATCATGTATTTGGCAAACAAGTTAACCAGAAATCGGCCAGACGAAAGTTTGCTGGTTCGCCGGTAATTACTGAACAAAAATATTATACATTAAACTACATTCCCTCTAGACAATGGCTGATTATGTAGGTAGTTAGAAACACAACAGATTTATCTCTATAAAGATCAAAATTATGGTGACACTTCGTGAATCTAGTTTAAAATAATTGGTATTTTTTAGATACATTTTATGAACAGAAATAATGATTAAGTAAAATCACATATCTATTAAATTTGTGATTCTAAATAAGTTTAATTAAATATTAGAAAAAATATCGTTGCGGAATTTAGATACTTGTCCGATTCTTTGATGTGGTATTTGGTATTTGCCTACCTCTACGCGCCCCATGCAAGGGCGATCCTAGAAGGGCGAACTGTTTACCAAATAAATATTTTCAATAAGCGTACTCAAATGTATTTGTCTTTTAATTTATTACGACCAGTTTCGTTTGCTACGAATTAATCTGGTTGGTATGAAACAAAGGGAGTAATATTGAGGTTGGACTTGGTTTTAGTGCTGTGTAAGCTCAAAGAATCAAGTTTCAAGTTGGAATTCAAGTTGGCATTATTATTTTTCTGTGAACACGTTTTTGCTGGTTAATGAGGTGATTTAAAAAGAAAGCGACGCGAGCGTGACGTCTGGCTCATGACTGTAGCCAGAGTTGAACCTAACGTAGGGCAACAGAAGTTAATTGGCGCAGAAAAACTCCTAAAAATCCATACAAAAAGTGTGGCAAAGCCATAACAAAAAGATTATTCTAGGTCTGTAAAAACGAAATTTGAATCTTATTCATACTTAGGATATTTCTATAAAAGCCCTCTTTCATCACTCAAGTCAGATTGCCGTGGCATTTTTAACCAACTTCAAAAAAGAAGGAGGCTATCAACTCGAATGTATATAAGTATATATTTTATGTGTGTTCCCCGATTACTCGAAGACCCCTTGACCAATTTGGAAAAATCTTTTTTGTTTGAAAGAGCATACTTGCTAGGAAGTCCCATGTAAATTTTATCAAAATCAATCGTGTAGATTGGCGTCAAAGTCGGTTTTTAGTTTTATTTTTGTCTTGTAAGAAGAAGTATTTATTTAAAAAACGACGAGTTGCACTCCGGGAGTCCCGGCAGAAGTGAAAACTTGAATATTAACGTTATGCATTTCCATGGACGCGCGTGGCACGCTATAACATAAACATACACGAACATTCGCGCAAGCGCCATGCGCCGCCTCAACGAAACAGCAGGCGCAGGCATACATTTTCGCCGCGCCGTAAAAACAGAGAGGGATACTTCCTCTCCTACGCCGCGCCGGCTGTCTGCTCTCCATCCGTCTTACGAATTGTCGATCAGGTCACGTGTTCTAACGCAAGTCCTGACGCGAGTTTAACATTTTTTACCCATTACAAAAAAAAACGTACAACGCCGCTAAAGAAGTTTTCACTTCAAAAATAAATAATAGATTTCGAAAAATTAATAACCTTATTTTTTGGAAGTAGGTTAAAAATGTAAATGTTTACTTTTCCTAGAAGATTACTTTTTTTGTACATTTCAGGTATCTTTTGACAAGACCTCCTGACGCCCTGGCACCCTGACGCGAGTTTAACATTTTTTACCCACTACCAAAAAGTGTACTAAAGAAGTTTTCACTTCAAAAATCTCTATTTTATAAGTAATAGAGATTTAAATTGCTCTTTGCTGATGCCCTAGCAATAGCATCTTCAGATAGCCCTTGCCTCACGAATGGCTACGGCCATGCTTGAATTCTCGGTTTGGGCAGGTAAGTGCAGTTGCGGCGGCACGTTGGCAGGCTGTGACTGAAATCGAATATCGAGAGCATGCCGCCTGCCCCGCTCCCCATTTAGTTATGCTTCCTGGCAAAATAACTGCCTATATTTTTGCATTTATCGCACAATCTTTGATTAAAACCAGGCAAGGCGTGGTCAACTTTTAAAGAGAAATTCACATTGATTACTCCTATGCATTTGGGTATGTAGGTACTCGAAAAATGCAGCTGAAGAATTAATATAAAAAATACATTGGCAGGTACCTGACTTACGAACAGAATATTGTGATATTTTCCCATATCAAGCTTGTATGAGATATGAGGTTAAATGTACCTATATGCAACAGTTAAAAGAATCTAATGTACTTAAAGATAAAATCATTTTAGTACACAAAATGACTTTAAACTAGCAATTTTTATTTTTCAGTGTTGCCGCCCAGGTACTTATTGTTTATTAAATGCTAATTATAAAAAAATCAGTTGTGTTTTTAACACAACTGATTTTTTTTTATGACTAAATCACCAATACACTTGTCCAACATATAGGTATACAAAACGCAGCAAATATGCTGTGGACGCACGCCCAATGCTGCGGTGCCTTTTTTTTACTCCAAAGTAAAAAAGGCCCCTTCGATATCTTAAACTTTTAAACTGAATAGTTACCCACAACACAATCAGAAAGCAAAGTGGTTCAAGTCCAAAGTCAAGGCAATTTTTAAAGGAAGTGTTTATATCTACGAGTATACTTTTTGCTCAATTTAGCATGTCGAATGCACCCGGTAAAAACTGGTTTCGCAATCACAATTAACGTAAATAATAATGAATCGCAGAAATAAAAAGCGGCCAATGGACTCGCCCATGAAGGGTTCCGTAGCAGCAAGTAACATAATATAAAAGTTCTTGTAGTTCGTGGCAACTTTGATCGATGTTTTGATAAACGTATTAAAAAAAAACTACTTACTAGATCCCGTTCAAACCAATTTTCGATGGAAGTTTGCATGATTATGTAAATCGTATATTTTTTTTTGTTTTATCATTCTCTTATTTTAGAAGTTACAGGGGGAGGGACACACATTTTACCACTTTGGGAGTGTCTCTCATGCAAACTATTCAGTTTGATTTTTTTTATTAGAAACCTCGTCATTATTTTGAAGACCTATTCATAGATAATCCAAACGTATGGGTTTGATGAAAAAAACATTTTTGAGTTTCCAGTTCTAAATATGGGGAACCCCCAAAATTTTAAGTTTTTTTTTTTACTATTTTTGTATGAAAATCTTAATGCGGTTCACAGAATACGTCTACTTACCAAGTTTCAATAGTATAGTACTTATAGGTTCGGAAAAAAAGTGGCTGTGACATACGGGACAGACAGACATGACGAATACAAAGGGTTCTGTTGTTTGCCATTTGACTACGGAACCCTAAAAAGCGGTTACTTCATACGGTACTAAATCGTCGATCTATGTATATATTATTTATATAATATATTTTAACGGTTTTAGGTATATTTTTATTAGCTTTTGAAAAGGGTTTTGTAGGTAATATTTCGTCAGGATCGGTGTGTTTCACGGAAGTTGCAATCGTGGGAGAGGGATATATTTACCTAACTCCGACTAAATTTACAAAAACATCTTGCAGAATTATGGGTGATCTGAGTGTATCTTATGTGAGTACTGCTGAAGATATATCTCTTATTTATAAGCGAGTTTATAGACTCCTTGGTGTTACACTGGGGTATCACTAAGATTAAAATGCAGAAAAACTGTATTAGTAAACTTAACGACCAACTGTTTAAAACAGTCGTTTTACGGCCCATCGCCTGTCTGACGTCAACCCTCCTTGGAAATGCAGTTCTAGCTTATGATATTTGTGCTTTAGCGCTATATTAATATAGTCTGTGTAAGCGAATATGTAAAAAGAAAATGAAAAAATTGAAGTTTGGCAGGTTTCTTCTTCTATTTCTTAACTGGTCGAAAATGGCTTGAATTGAACTTCGTCTACCAGAACTTACAAACAACGGCGACCTTGCTTGTTTGGCAGGCGCCGAATGCGGACGTAATAGTGCGCACTGCGCAATCTGCGCATGTGGCGTCTGGTTCTTATACCTATTATAAAGTTACTAAACATAAAAATTATTCAGGCCAGTGACGGACCGCTGGTCACTATGCAATTACATAATCATAGACAAACAATCAAAGCGCCCTTGTGCTGTTTATGTCAGCGACATCGCGTGCATCTCTGGCCGTGCTGAGATCTGATCAAGTGTTCATGTCCCATGATAAGCAAATTTATAAACAACTAGCCTCACAGAATAAATATATGTTCAGAAACGGCACATTTCGCCTATGCGGTAGGTACGCATTGCCCTTACCACAAGCTTAGGCTTTCGAAGGAACGAAGTATTTCCATTTCAGCGTGAGCACGACCGACATCTGTGAGGTTGTTCTCTTCTAGATCTCATTTCTCAATCAACACTGGTAAAAAAAAAATATTTGGATTTCTGTCTATTCAGAGTTTGGAAATTTGTCAAAATAGCGAAGCCATGGGGGTTTTAAAGTTCGCAGTACACCAAAAACACACACAAACCTCACAGAGTCACAATTAGTTTTAATGTTCGTTAACTTACTATGTCATTTATTTATAATAGTGTTTAAAAAAAATTTGCTTATTAGTATATCTATTGTTAGAGATATCAAATTAAGTAATTTGAGAAAATAGTTGCTAAAATCAAGGAAAATTGCTGATATAAACTATAACTTAGTTACTAAGGCACCAAGAAACATGCGAACAAGATATTCCATGTCAAAGTTACTGTCATGGCCGGCCATACATAACAATGCGGTGGACTAATCAAAGCTACCATTAATCATCGCAAATGCATTATAATCTGCCGCTAATTCTACGTTTTTTAATAAATTACATGGAAAAATCCTTGCTTACGCAAAATCTGATTATAGCATATTATATTAGATAGATTATGTGCTAATTCGGATTCTGCGCGAATTAATTACTTATTTTATATTAACTACTGTTTATTAACAGAAGAAAATTTATTAGATCACACTAATATTATAAAGGCGAAAGTTTGTGAGTTTTGTGTGTGTATATGTTTGTTACGAGTACTTCTTCATGCGCAAACGGCTGGATCAAAGATGGCGCCACCGCGAGGAGCCTAAATATTTTTTATCGTATTTCCGTATTACATTTGAGAAAAGTTGTTCAAAATGATGGACATTTATTTGATAAATTTTGGTGTGTCTGCAATTTGAAAGTTCGTGCTCAAATCTTAGTGAAAATTCAAAATGGCTCATCATTCCCACACTCGTAGACTACGTGTGAACTTATATTTTCAACAACAACCAGGCACTTCTTGTCTTCGTTTCTTATTGTCGTAAAGACCATAGCAAAACCTTGCATTCTGCGAGTAAACAGTTTAAAAGTAGGTGTAATCATCAGCCTAAATTGTTTCCATTGTTCATAATATTTCCTTCTTAATTAGACCATCACGAACTGATCAATAAGATATCGATAAATAGAGGGTAAGACAGTTTTCTCAACCATTATAATTTAAAGTCCAATCGTGTAAACAATTACTTTTATGGTCAATTAACGAAGGTCAATATGGTAAACAATGGTGTATAACTATTTGTCATTATCGTAGTCATAAAAATTATCTATATTTCATCATCATCATCATCATCATATCAGCCACAGGAAGTCCACAGCTGGACATAGGCCTCCCCCAAGGATTTCCAAAACGACCGATCGAAAGCGGCCTGCATCTAGCGCCTCCCTGCAACCTTGCTCAGGTCATCTGACCATCTAGCAGGTGGGTGTCCTACGCTGCGCTTGCCGGTACGTAGCCGCCATTCGAGAACCTTTCTGCCCCATCGGCCATCGGTTCTTCGCGCTATGTGCCCCGCCCACTGCCACTTCAATGAGCTAATCCGCTTGGCTATGTCGGTGACCTTCGTTCTCCTACGAATCTCCTCATTTCTGATTCGATCGCGTATAGAGAAACACTGAGCATAGTCCTCTCCATAGCCCGTTGAGCGACCTTGAGCCTTCTTATGAGACCCATAGTAAGGGACCACGTTTCAGAGCCATAAGTCATCACTGGTAAGTACTGGTAACACACATTGATTAAACACCTTCGTCTTGAATTCTTCTTTATATCTAATCTATATTTGGAATAACTAAAAGTATATTTTTTAAATTAATTGATTTATCTCAGAATCAGCAGCACTTCTTATTTATTGATTTTTATCTTATCGTTTTAATTTATTATTATACGTAAACTTAACGGGTATTATATGTGTGAGCGTGTTTGTACATCCTTCACTGCACTGGTTCATGTAGCTCACAGATCTGTAATATAGTCCGTTGTCAGTAGATCAGGATGGGTCGGCTGGTCATTGAGATGGGCGCGTGCCGAAGCCCCTGCGGCTGCCCGGGGCTTCGCGTGACGTCAGCCGCATCTGCCCGACAGATGGCAGAGCCCCGGCCATCAAGATAATATCGCACACACGCCAACACTTTCGGGGAATTCAAAATCGTGTAAGTTTAATGTTCTAGGGATAATTAACTTCGTGATCTACCGTCTCATTTAAATTAACTATATTTAAATATTTAGCTGCAGTTTGGCCGTCATATTTAAGGAGTATGACTTACGAGTATCTATGTCCAATTGATATCATAATGTTCGATTAGACCAATTACCTGTACCTAATATTGCTTTTTTATTACGTCTTTCTTGCGCAAGCCATATATCGCGGAGTCGCAAAATACACAACTATTCACTTTCTGGAGCCTAAAAGATCACTTTTATCCTATCGGTTTATTGTGGATTGAAATAGAACCTAATTGTTAATTTAGAGCACATACTTAACTTACCTGGCTTTGTTCAAGGCTTTACTGAAAGTCACCAATTGTTCTGTGACACTACACAATATAGAACTAAGTGGGTGCTTCCATAAAGATTAAGAAAAATAACTATGTTATTTGATTTAAGTAGGTAAGACATCAAACTCAATTTTTGATATCATTTTATTTTTAGAAAATACAATTCTTCCAGAAATATTTCATTTCTTATTTGGAAGTGGATTTTAATTACACTAGACTTTCCGAAATCCGAACTTTTTCACACATTTCATGAAACTTTTACTTTCGTAAAAAGAATAAATATTTATTTCTCAATGTTACGAGTAGGTATTCATATTTTGTAAAAAAATTTTATTTTTAACAATTATAGTATTATATACCTACCTATGCTAGGTAATTAAAATACTATAAAAAATTATCAAATTACTTATTTAACTATGCATATAGGTAATTATCATTATTTTCCTTTGTCCCTAAAACTGTTCTTTTTTTTTCTTAATTAATAATTAGTATCATATTCCTGCTTTGCACATCAAGTTTCTTGAACGCCCAATCAGCCAGCTCGTCCGAGGCGAGCCACCCCATTGTTTTACGCGCAACAATGGTAATTACCAGGGCATCATAGCGCTGTAAGTGATTTGATGTTGGCTAACTAAGCATGCCATATGCCGTCACTCTACTGCAGTTACGCAACGCCACAATTATACTTCAACATTGTTTGCAAGCGAGATCATCGATCCAGCGCGATATTTTTTATGTTTTACTTCCTATCGCCATCGATGTTCCATGTTTTTGCATTTATTTTACGTATATATATTAACGTCACATATCTCCGTAATAAAAAAAATTGTACACATATCTCCGTAATAAAAAAGATTGTAGTCATAGATCTAGGTAGGTATCACTAGAAGAATGCAATCATTAGGTTTGTGATTCAGTATAACGACGTAGACGTCGACAATGTCATTTATTTATAGTATGACTACTGGGAGGTTACTCCATAAAAAAATACCTTAGGCGTACAATAGTGACGTCCTATTTCTGGGTCACACCAAATAAGACTTTATCATCATACGTTAGTGCTCAATGATGGTTAACACTGAAACGCGGATACGAACTAACGTCCGTCTTGCGTACTGCTTTTGGAGTAGATAGATAAATTTTTTATTGTACATAAAAACTAGTAACTCCCCTGTTTAGATTCGTTTCGTAAAATTTGGCGCATCATAAAATCCGCATAATTTAAAGAACCGATGCCGCCTTTGTCGGGGCGCCCCGGCAATGATTCCAGTACCATTTAAAAGAATGAACTTTATCGCATATATAATGGAATTAATATATAGCAGTCCATCATCAGCAACTGAAATGAATTATGAAGTCAATAACCTCAATAATTACCTACACGTGTCTTATAAACACTACAAGACAACAATGTATTATGTAAATATACTCTATTTTCCACGTCTTGTCGTGAGAAAACCATTATTCAAATGTTAACCGGTCTCAATCACGGAAAGAAACCAAGCCTTACAAGTACCTATACCTGCAATATTCTAAATAAACAATATTATCAAATGTTCTGAATCTTATGTCGCCTGTAGATATAAATTATCAGTTTAAAGATCCAATACGACTTAACTCCTATAAAATATCTACTTACCTATAACATACTGCTGTACATTTTAAACTAATTTTATTAAAAAAAAACATAATTTTTCTTTACATTCATACCTACTTAGGCTACCAAAAAAAAAACAATTTATGTTTTTTTTGGGAATTTAATGAGTAGGTACTTACTGTGTGTAGAGACCTAGAAAACCTGTAATGTAGGTATATAAATACATTATACGTCTTCCTTTAAGTAAATATGCTTCATCAGTCAGGTTTTAGTTTTGAAAATTATCGTATAGGTACTCTTACATACTTAATAACAATTAAAAAAATAATAGAATCATGTTTGCAAAAAAACAGACGCACCTACCTCTAAACCTTATTCTCCGCATTTTCAGTAGATGTCGATTGTTTGCAAAGCTTGTCAGTACATAATGATGCAACAAGCGAATGTTGTCAAAATTTAAGCTTTGACGTCACAGGACGAGGCAAATAAAGTAGGCAAGATTGACACTTATCGTAATATAAGCAAATAAGCCTAAATATTTACGTTACCTTAAGCAGGTCTCCAAGTTTAAGAAGCATAACAAAATACAACTTATTTTTATTACGAATAAGGAATATGCACGTATTTTTTTTTATTTGCTTCTTATAATCTTTATAACCCACAGTTAACAAATATGAAAGAATTTATAAAATATCTTAATCATCGAACATGTTATACTTTTAAGTTTCAATAAGAAAGAGAAGTCCAATATGGACTGGTGACGTCAAAGTCAATATCATCTATTCTACATTTGCCATAAAAAATAGCGTTTTAGCGAGTAAGATAGACATATTTTCGTAAAATCGTTATATCTCGTTCTATCTAGTTCTTTTTATTCGGTAATCGATTTCTACTTGATACTGTTACTTCACGAACATTAAACTAAGTAGGTTTTCTTTGTGTTCTGTTTTGTAGTTTATGTACACTGCTCAAAACATTATGAGTTAGTTATTAGTGGAAACTATCAGTAAAGTTTCCACTAGTAACTAACTCATAATGTTTTTTATGTTTGATTAGTTAAGTTATTTCTGTCTGTATAAGGCTTAGCGTTTGTTTCCGAAATAAATATGAAAATAAATAAATTAAAAAAAAATGTACCTATAAGATAACGAAGATAACGATACACGAAATCGATCTACACTTTGACAACACCATTATCCAAATAAATTATTATTAGATGGATGGTGAGTACCAAGTTCATTAGGAAATTCTATGTCAATGTTTTTTTTTTTTACTAAAAGAAATACTCTTACAATATAACACATATATAGATTTAGGAATTAGCATATATAGCTAGGGTTTTATATGTAGACACCAATTAACAGGATACACAGCATTTGCCACTATACGAATTCGTTACCGTAAATAAAATATAAAATTATAGTGAGTATACAACTGTAAATTCAAGTTAAAATTAATATAAAAATGAACAATATCGTTTTGTAAGATTAAACTATTTTGCATCACAAACATTATGATTGTGAAACAATTTACAACTCAAAGTGTAGCAGCATTTAAGACTTAACACTATTGTAACTATCGTGTAAAATATCAAGTTCATGTTTTTAGCTATTTATTTCGTTGTAAATGGTACAAGTTCTGGCGATAGGATGGTGGAGGCCTAAATTAGTTCTATGAGATGGTAACGAAAAGGTCTTAAGTAGTTAAGGGTTTTCGGAAATATTATAGGGAACAGAAAAAAGAATAAAGTTAGTGAGGTCTGTACAGTTAATTTTAGTGTGAAAAAGTTTGTGGAAGAAAGTTAGGTCTAACGGTTCGACGGACTTTAAGACTACTCAATTTAAAGTGCGACAAACGTTGTTTTTAGGATTGTCTGGGAGCGATATCTTGTGTTGTGCAAGGTAGGTAGATATCTGGTAAATGCACATTGAATGCTTTTAATTCTCTGAGATGACACTGTGTAAACTAGATTCCAGACAACAGAGGCAAACTCCAAACTACTACGAAATAGGCTATTATAGAGAATTTTACGAAATTGATTTGTTAAAAATCCTTTGTACATGAGTATCGAAAGTTCTACTTAAATATTAAAGAATACTGACATACCTTTGCCATCAACAAGACCTTTGGACAAAAAGATAGATGAGTAAATATGAAAACCACAAGGTATACCAACATTTTTGATTGCAGTATAGTTTTCCTTGTAGTTTCTCATCAAAAACTGTATAATATAGGTACATTTTTTACAAATTATATGACTAAAAATATTAACCTTGCTCAGAAGAAACACTGACTTGGACCTAAAAACAACACTGTTTTCAATACTGCTTTTTTATCTGTTTGAGTGTTACACAACCTAATTTTACGTCAGATATTCAATATGATGCTTGAAAGAAATTGCTTTTAGCGATAATTTTGCTTATTTCCTTCTTTTAAGATATACCCTACTTACTTATTTTTCTTTAAATTAAAACACGATTTTAGAATAGAGATGGCAGAAATAAATTAAGATTAGCTAGAAATTGCTAACACCTGAGGTTGGTTTGTTGATCCAGAAACCATGGCAGCTATCTTGACTATAAGCTATAGTTGGTCATCGCTGCAGCCGTACACATTTTTGCCATTTTCTTTCCCAACTTCAAAGTTAATTTTATCTAGACTGCCAGGGAAATTCACCACCTAATTATAGTTTCTACAAGCATATGGTTATCTCCAGTCAATCATATTAAGCTCAATGTCACATAAATGATAATGCATGCTGATTCCAACCGGTAATTTTTGGAAATCCTTACCCTATAACGAATTAGGCACTTCTCTGGCTGAGGTGCTAGAACGCCATCACTAATTTTATAGACTAAAGTACCTATTTTTCTCTCACCTAAGTACGAGTATCTACTCGTTCTTTTCGTCGTTAATATTCGTTTCTTTTTATATTCTCCCAGTAATTGTTTTTCATAAAACAATTGTTCCACAAATAATATCTAAACACGCAGCAGCGTTTCAGAGTGAAGTTTAAAGAAAGGAACTGACGGCGCAGCAGCCGTGTGCGTGTGTATAATTACACGAACCATTTCGAGCTACTTTTGAGTTGACCTACTTTTGACTTCACAACTCGAAATGTATGTAACCTAAATATATGAAATTTAGTACATACATTAAAAATCTTTAGCTCATCTTGAATCCAAAATTTCAATATTGTAGTTCAAGCAGTTATTGATGTAATAACGTTTAAAAAACCTGAAAAATATGATTGACTACTTAATGATCATCAAAAAGGTAACCTACTTCCATGTGACCTCGAAAGTTGGTATTGGGCATCTAGGTAGACTATTACGCGTATACAAAGGAAAAGTTCAAAAAACAGTGAATTTCCTAAAAATTATTTTTCAATTGGTAATCGATTTTACTAGGTAAAGTGCCTAACAAAATTATACGAGCAAGCATTTCTTCTTTCTGATACTGCTGTGGAAAAAATAATGATATCCCACTAAAAATTTAAATGTGAAAATGGGAGACAAGTTCAAAATCCGAAAAAAGAATTGAGATCTAAGAGGCCGCCAAGTTCTTCAGAGTAATTTGAAAATTATTTATAAGAATATTAATATTTGACTTGGCTAGTTTTAGCAAGCCTACTAATATTTGGCTAATCAACTAATCATCTATAAACGTTAGTATTTTTGCAGTGTAAGGTCATATTCTTTTAAATATTAGAATTAAGTTGAATAACTAGCCAGGTGAAATTTTAAGATTCTTATAAATAAATTTTAATATTCTCTAAGGAATTTGGCGGCCATAGATCTTAATTCTTTTGTCGGATTATGAACTTGGCTCCCATTTTCACGTTTATGTTTTTGGTAGGATAATTACTAAGGTAAATTATTTGACTCTCGTTCTTTAATGAAGACTTGATCGTTTGAGATAATTTTACCAAGAAAACTATTAAAGAACTAGTCGCTTTTCTCCAGTTAAAATAAAAATAAACAGAGTTTCTGCCTTTAAAAAACAAAAAAAATGGTACAATCGTTTCTGATTCTAGTTCCGTACGTTTTATATGTATTTTTGATTGAAAGATAAATAAAAATACTAAATTGTACTTATTTTTTTTTTAAATTACTTAGATAATATTATATCCTAAAAAAACTCATGGCAACGTACCTTTATCTTTTATTGATTTGAATACCCTATTTTGAACATGTCTTAAATAATCATGATAACCTGTTCTGTTCTGAGTCCGCCCAGCCAGCAGTTACGCTGCAAGAGCTTATGAATGAGGTTTACCTTAGAGAGTATACGTCATCACGCTTGCAGACCAAAGCCGATGCATGTATATTAGGATGATTCTTATATCGATTTAAAAAAATTTTTTTCTATTATTCCACGGGTCACCCCGTCATTTGATTCTATACCTTAAGAAACTATTTCAGTATTATTTTCAAATTTTTAAAGTTACATTTAAGGGTCGCTACCAATATTCAAATTTTAATAAAAAGCTCAAAATCACTGCAGAGCTTAGATGTATTTTTTCATGACACAGGACATTTAAATACGAAATAAGTGATATTATCTAAATAAATATTTATTACTTAAACCCTGAAATTATTTATTAAAAGATACAAGGGATGGTTTTAATGAATATAGGGTATTTTCAAATAAACTCCGTAATCATCAAGAGCAAATCTTGCTTTTGCTCTTTTAAAATTGTTAATATCAGCAATATACTAAATTTTTTATATTCTTCTTTCCGCAAAACCTTCCTGAGGTTCTCCAGTCGAAAAGAATAAATGGTTATGTTTATAAATAATATAATTACCTATAAAATACATCATTGTTTCAAGTTTGTAAATAGTCGTCCAAAAATGTTGATGAGTAACCAAGAATATAACAAAAATCAGTGGCGTAGCATGGGGGGGGCGGAGGATGCGGTCCGCACCGGGCGGCACTTTGCCGGGGGCGGCGCTGCCGAGGTGGCAGTGAGAAAAAAAAATTAAAATTTAGAAAAAAAAGTAAAATTTTAAAAAAAGTTAATTTCTTTCAGTGTTTTTTTCGTCATTTTTTTATGTTACCAAATACCCAGGTACCTATGCAGGTTCTATGCATGGGTGATGCAAGCGCAAGGTTTCTTAATAAAAAATGTTAATTTCACTTTTCAATTCAATAAATCATTCAATAAAACTAATAAAAGTACTCTTTTTACCATGCCCAAATTTTTTATAATGGATTACAAAAATAAGAGGGCGGCAAATTTGGAATCCGCACCGGGTGCTAGTGACCTATGCTACGCCACTGACAAAAATAAAAGTATTTGCTAGTAACAAAGTCTGCAGTGTTTTGTCTTAGATATGTTTGATAATAATACTTATTTATTTTTGTATTCTAGCTAATTATTAGTAAATACAATTAAAAAAAAATCCTCATCTGAAATTTCATTGTTAAGATATATGAAATACACTAGCTATTAATTTAAGCAATTAGTAGCCAGTTTTAGTTAGTTTTTTTTTAAGGTTGCATAACTTAAGGTCATTTACTGGTGCTTACTATCAAGTAGAGGCTTGTAACATATATTTTTACCATATCACATCGAAAAAAAAAATTTCTTTCACAGATATCTTTTTCGGTTTTGTCGATTCAAATTCATGTTTAAAACGGTACAAGAATATCGCAATATTAGGTTTCTGCTATGTATATACATCAGGGTAGTCCAGCAGATCACTAGCAACACTTCATTCAGTAACTCTAGCTAAGAGTATTATGATAAGATTCCAAAAACTTCCACTATTCATCTCATTTTTGTTCTGCAAGAGTAATCTTGTCTGTAGCCACTTGGTCAATCAGCATTGTCAATTAAGGATTCCAACTTCAAATTTGTTTTCTATTCACTATTTTTGGCTCCAGAGGAGCACAAATTCTACTTAAATATCTTATACCAGTTTTTACAACAGTGGTGACGAAAGGCTGAAATCCCATGGAGTTTGTGTACTCGTATTGCAGACATTTGACATGCTCCAGGTGAAGAAAGGAATGGGGAAGGAAAAGGAAGGAGACCTTTGTGCATATTTCGCTACAAAACGTAACATTACCACAAATTTTAATCAATTAAGGAGACTCCACATTCAAATGTCCATACAACGTTTTTTCAAATGTTTGACAACTGGTAGCGACCTCTAAATTTGGTCTAAAAATTAAAATAAAAGACACTGATATATATTTTACAGTAGAAATTCAAATCACAACGTGACCGGGTAACATTTCAAAAGTCGAAAAATAAGAAGCACTCTAGTATATCGTCCTCAGTCCCTAGAACATGGCGACGCCAAACCTCGTTATACCACTCCCATGGCTCGAGAAACCAGTTGGACTCGTAGATAGGGATAAAGGAATGTAGGAGATATTCGCAGTCAGGGAGTAGGGGAGAGAGAGGGAGTTGAGAGAACCGACCGAATTGCATCAAATCAGTATGGGGAGGATAGATATAATACTTGGTGTGTGATATATACTTGGAAGGATAATAGACTGCTTTGTTGTTTTGTATCCGTCGCGTTGCTCTGCAGGTCTTCTTCGTAAGATTAGAGATTTGTTGACACTGTCGTAATAGGGCAGCCTTCTGGTTTGTCTTCTGGAATTTGACTTCTGACTTTAGTTTGCTGGTCTTGACACTCTTCTCTTCTGGCTTTTGGGTTTTCTGTTTTTCGCAGCCGAATTCCTGTTTCTGTTTACTGATTTTTCTGGTTCCTATGTACTTTTTTTTTTTTAGTTTGATTTCTGAATCCTGCTTCTTTGTTCTAGGCTAATGGGTTCTGGCTCCTGATTTCTGTCTGAGGCTTATCAAAAATCAAGGACCCCACATTTTTTAATTCAGCAAAGTAATAAAAATTCGCAAAGATACAGCGCCAGCGCCAAAAAAAATTAAGAAAAAAATATAATTTAATTTCTTTTTTTCCCCTTCACTTTCTTCCCTCCCGTTTTTTTTCCGCATCATATTATTAACGCATACCAAGTTTAGTTTACTATTTTGTAAGTGATATCCACATGGTTTCATTTATTTTATTTTCGTCTTTGTAGGGCCAGTGCCCCTGATTGGTGTACTGATCACTGTCTTAGCGATATTGGTGTCGGTGGTCTGGGTCTTTTGCGACATCTATTTCTTCGGGGTGTTGCTTGTAGGCCATCTCGGGCGATTGGTTGGTTTGGTGTATCTTCTTCCGATTCTAATTCAGTTTCTGTATCAGTTTCTGATATTTCATAGATTCTTTCCGCTTCTTTTTTAATGAGGGTTCGATTTCCTGCTTTTTCCATCCATTCTGCTTTTGTTTTGTGTGTGTAGTGGCAGATATCGTGATTGAGGGAGTCTTCCCAAGTGTCTTAAATAATCATGATAACCTAAATGAAAATTCGGTCATCAAGATTAAATTCATTTGATTAAATCTCCGTAGAAAGCAATAATTCCTTCTAGAGGTACAATACGAAACAGTACATTTAGCTTCTGATAGAGCGGTTTCTTGATGTTTTGTCATATACAATTTAAAATACAATATCACGTATTCATAAATATCCAGAACAGGGTAGATAGAGACTAAGGCGTAAGACCCAAAGGCTCTCGTAGAGTGACAGTGGACATGACGGTGGAAAACAGGAATCAGACAGGTGGCAACCCTTTTAATAAATCTAATAACATCATTAATTAGGTATTAAACAGTGACAACCTAATTAGTGTTAATGATGTCAAGCATTGAATTATAATAAGTTGCACAAGGATAAAGGCACTTTGGCGTATTTTATGTAGACCATCTTTTTTTATTGATATACGAGTTCCTGATCGTATATTTGGAAGGAGATTGGGGAGACTTTTGCCCAGCAGTAGGACAGTAGAGGTTGATAAAAAAATACATGTTCGGAGTAAAATATCAAGTTGTAGATTTTTATAATTCTTTTTAAAATATCAAGTTGTAGGTTTTTTATAATTTTAATTTCGCATTTGAAGAACAAAAAAGCTAGCTTATTCACTAAATATCAAATTTCGACATAAAGTTTTCTTTGCATATACTTATATATACATCAATGAATCTTTCTTGGTATGTTAATATTATTACAAAGCAAAAAATACAACTTCCACCTACGTAATAATAATATATGCAAACATATAAAACCACAACAAAACATTTCATTGAACAAACGTGCCACAAAAAGTACTATTTTCCTCATGCCGCAGAAGAAAAATGTGTTGTGGGGCCACATAAAAACAATGAACTTTCACAAAGCCGCGAGGTTGATTCAGTAGTCTATCGTGAAATCACAGAGAACTGTGTGGTGAACTGTACTTAATTGAATTTGGTAAACAATTCGTTTTCCGCAATGTATGGGAGCATTCCCAACACACGTCAGGTACACACCTGCTAGGCGTTATTTTGGAAAGGGCATTAGATATCATGTATCTTGCCGTGAGTAACGTTTATTACAGGATATCCCTGTGATACATTGTAGGTATAATTTATTTATTCAGATTTACGAGTAGTAGTATTATCTATAAAAATAAAGATAAAGGAAAAAGTAAGTTCGTAGACATCATCAATCTAGAACATTCAGTCCATACTGACAAATCCAATAAAAATAATAATATTCAATTTCACTTTCGAAATTTTTTGGATCTACTTATTATCAATATTTACAGCACAATCCACTTGGTCAGTACTCCTTGGTATTAGTATACTGATTAAAGTTGATTGATGCTTGCTTTATAAAAATAAAACTAAAGTTACTATTGTGACATCGCGATCATCTTCTATGATCATCCCTATCAAAACGGCGACGCGTGCGCGTAGTTTTTTATCCGCGAGAAAAAACAATAGAGCAATCTCTCACCAGTATCGGTTTCAACCGGGGCCCGTCGATTGCCGGACCCCGGCTCTTATTGAATGCTCTCGGACCCATTCGCTATATGATTTCGTTCGCCCTTTACTTACTTACTATGTAAGTGCAGCGACCTGCAGCAAAGTGGACCTTGTTTTGCAACACCAGATGACGCCGTATTTTGTTGGACTTTACTGCCTTCTTGAAAAGGAAAGACATTATTTTAAATATTTATTTGTTCGAATCACTTATACATCTTTCCTTGTCAGTAAGTTATGTTCATATTTGTAACATAAACTTTGTTTAGAATCAGGGTATTAAATTTTTATAAAACACAAAAAGTTACATTAAGTGACAAAACAAATAAGTGCCTACTTTTTTATAGGCATAAATAATTAAATGTACAATAACATCTTTAATTTCATTGCAAATATTTTGCAATGGTTTACACCAGAGCTACATTTCGCCTTTGGTCACCAGAGACATTAACTTTAGCAGTAAAAAATCCACATAAATAATAGTTGCCGATATAAACCAGAAAATAACTTTCATTATAATAAACCAAAACTTATGATGAAACACAGTCAATGAATGAACTACTACTGACTTTTAGGAGTTTACTTTTAGGGACAAAAGAGGCCGAGACCCTTGAAATTGAATGAAGGGTCCGTTTGCCCCAGGCTCCCATTAGCGATACATTTGATTCGTATGCGACCACTGTTACCAGCAATTGTTTCATATTTGGGGCTCTACATCACGGCAATTTACTTACTTAGATACGTAATTTTATAACTACCTTGGTAATTTGGACTAGCACAGCTATAAAACTATGAAAGGAATTAAATACCCACCTAATTACATTCTATAAAGGTAAATAAACCGTTCAATGTCCGGCTTATAATTCGCATATTTTTATTGACTTACCCTTATATTCATAAAAATTTACAAACGTTTGCCAAACCTATTTTAGTTAATTTAGTTTTGTCCCGTTCTTTCAATGTCAAATATAGAAAAGAGTAAAAGGGACACAACATATTTTAACTAAAATCGGTTTAGCAAACGGATGTTATTTTTTATGAATAAGAGGGTTAGTGTGAGGAATATGTCACTGAGCAGCGTGTTTACACAAAAATCATTGTAAGTTTATTTGAATAATAACCAGTGAAAATTTTCGTATTTTGAATACGTGGGTGTGTGCAGTCCAGTGATGCTGTTAGTTTACGGCTTATGAAAAGTAATGAAAACAGTAAATGGACAGATATACGTAGGTTATAAATGTTGTTAGTAATAAATGCGAATATATTAGACATCCCTAAGGGAACTCGATGGGAATCGGCTTCTAAGGAGGCCCCGCGACTGGTAGGTACTTGCGTGCATATGATTCATGCGACATAAAATTGTACCGTATTCTATAGTCACTTTTGTATCTTTCATAAATAATAGTTAGGTAGCTACTTAGTATCAAGTATATTTAAGGTGTATTCAATGATTCAAAGGTACTTTGTTCGCACAGCCTGACATTGTTTTTGTTCTGCTTAATTATCTTAACGGAATCAACAAAGATAACGTATAATTATAACTTTTTATGCCTTAATCTTTGCTTAGTCCGAATAATCCGCCATTTTATAACAAAAAGTCTCATCCCGACGGTGGCGCAGCTCTTATTTGCGTTTAACCGGGAGGGAGTCATTACCAAACTCCATTACACTTTTTGTGCCAAGTGTTTTGGTGGTATAACAAGGGTGAAAACGACCCTGCCGAACGAATGACACTCTCAACAGCCTCCGTTTTTTATTGCCAACGAGATGGCTCGGTATCGTGCTGGGAATATTTTTATAGGTACCGACTATGTATTTGTTATACTATAATTGACTTTTGTTTTTATATTGTTTACGTTTGTTTAGAAGGATTATTACTAACACATTCTTATAAAAAATACACTTCTTTTGCACGGGATAGAAAACAATTCAGTGTAATTACTATACGATAAATTTAAAAAAATATAATACTTACATGATTATATAAAAAAGAAACAAAAATGCTGTGTATTTTTGTATAAAAAATTGTAATTGACAGTTCTACTTATTTGCCACTCAAGTCTTTCGTTAAGGTTTGTAAGGGAAACAAAAAGAAAATTTATTATTTTTCAGGTAGTCAGGCACATATATAATTAAATTTTGTAAATATTGAAACAGATATTATATTAACGACGGCACATCCTTTATATTTTCTAAATAAACCGTTTCATTGCAAGATAAAGTATTATAATTCATTTCGCAAATAAGTTTGTCAATACGTCAGCCTTTTATAAAACCATACAAACATACATACTATTACGTCTTTATCCTTAATGGGGCAGACATAGCTTTTTCGCCGCATTGCCTACTAATCTGATTCACATTTCCGCCCATTCCCTCGATCGGCTTCTACGATCTGCGCAGGAAGAGTTGGAACATTTCGAGTATTTTATTTTCTCCCAAAACAGCATGAAAGTAAGTATATTATTAATTTATTAAAAGTTAATACATAGTTTTAAACTAGTTATCCAATTAACGTTTATCTTGTCCTTCGCTTCTAACTTATTCGGCGTCAAGAATTCAAATCGTCGACGAGGCAAATAAAGGTAAACAGCCCGCAAGTGAATTTACCCAGCGAGAGTGAGCTAATGAAATGAAGTGAAAACCAAATTGGGGTTCAACGACCCGACAACGACACCTCGGTTAACTCAAAGAGAATAATTTAATGAGCATCTGTGAGAACCAACTTAAAGACACATTATTCTTTTAATATGCAACTTTTACTCCAGATTACGAACGCAAATAAACATCTTACGTAATGTCGAATTTTGCACTTGTATCTTATTATGACTGTTGCAGTCGCACTAGTCAGTCGCCCTAGCTTTACATAGATTTTGGGCATATACTGCCAATGGTACATTTTGAGCACAAAATATGTCTGCACTTTATTTAGTTTCTTGGTTTTGAATAATAATAATAAAACTTTTTATTAGGTTCATAGCTTATTTTATTTACCCATTAAGTACGTTTTTTGTTGTGAAGAATTTATACATTTTTATATGTAATATATACTTATAACAATAATGTATACTGCTGATAATATTTTAATATAATAACAGAGTCGACCTTAAATAGAATTTTGCAAGCTATTTGGCTAAGTGATCGCATAACATTTACATGCCCTAATACATTTGAATGCCGCATTCAGGGAATCGCCATCAATCTTAAAGGGGTGCAAAGCTGGTGCGGAACGATAATGCGCCCGACATATGGTGTTGTCGGCGATTCCTCTATGGCATCATGGCATGGTACCCTACCTATGGCGTTCCGCCTCGGTGCCATCGAATGGGTCCAAGTGACCCGCACGACCTTACACACGGTCACATTGACTGTTTAGTCTGGGAGCTAGCTGCATAATTTTTTTAATTTCAATGGCTACACACGATTTTTAATAGAGTGTATCGTTATGATGTCATACCCTCCAACTCACAATCTTCTATATTGGAAATCCAATCTTACAAGTACAAAGTAATCTTACACTAAATTTACTCTTTATATTATTATTTTATGTAATTGTGTGTTTTCATATTACAATAAAGTTATTACAAACAAACAAACAAACAAAAAAACAAACAAAAAAAACAAACCAAAAAACAAAGTCTGGCTACTTAAACGAAACTAAGATGAGAGAAACAAGCATATATAAAATTTATATTATATATAATAAAATAAATTAAAACTTACTTAAAGTAGGTAAATTTCAATAACAATAGATTTACATGTGTTCCCTGGTACCTACCGAGCATATGTATAAAGTGGACATAAATGGATAGGTACACAAAAATATCGAAATCGTGCAGTTCGATCTTATTATACGTGGGGCGCACTATAAGTTTCCGGAATGAATATGAAAAAATACTATTAAAGGTACAAAATTAATTTATTGTTTTTCAAAATAATCTCCCTTGGCGTCTATGCACTTTTTCATTCGATGAAACCAGTTTTGAAAACTTTTGTGCCACTCCTCTGTGGTGACCTCTGAAACGTGTTTTTCATACTCCTCGACAGCCTCTTCTGGTGATGAAAATCGTTGACCGCGTAATTGGTTCTTAATTTTTGGGAACAGAAAAAAGTCACAAGGTGCCAGGTCGGGACTGTATGCAGGATGACTCATGAGTT
The DNA here is from genome assembly GCA_943193695.1 of Acrobasis suavella. Taxonomy (NCBI): domain Eukaryota; kingdom Metazoa; phylum Arthropoda; class Insecta; order Lepidoptera; family Pyralidae; genus Acrobasis; species Acrobasis suavella. The sequence continues at coordinate 16,872,963 of OW971929.1, forward strand.
CTACATTTTTCGCCTTCAAAAAGTCGTTTGTCTGTCTGGCCGTGTGAGAACTAGCATTGTCGTGGTGCAGGATGATACGGCGTTTACGGTTATTTTTACGGAGTTCGTCAATAACTTCCGGCAAACAAATGGTCGTGTACCAGTCACTATTCACTGTTCGACGATTCTCTAAAGCAACAGTAGCCACGTGTCCAGTTTTATTAAAAAAAGAAGCAATCATCCGCTTAGATGCACTTTTCACGCGCGCCACTTTGGTTGGTTTCGGCTCATCTTGAAAGACCCATACGCTCGATTGCTGCTTTGTTTTGGGATCGTAGCAATAAATCCATGTTTCGTCACCTGTTACTATGTCCCACACCAAATTTGACGCACCTTCGTTGAATCTGGTAAGCATGGCACTGCACCAAGTGACGCGGTCCGTTTTTTGAGCCTCGGTCAAGTTGTGTGGGATCCACCGCGAGCACAGCTTTCTCACACCCAAATGTTTGTGTAGGATTAATTGTATTTGACTCATGCCTATTTCTAAGGATGCGCGAATTTCATGGTAGGTCACATGCCTGTCTGTTTCAATCATACGGCGCACAGCATCGATGTTTTTGTTGGTCACAGCGGTGGACGGCCGACCATCGCGAGATTCGTCACTGAGATTGATACGACCACGCTTGAATTCTGCAAACCAGCTATAAACAGTTGTCTTGCATGGTGCTTCATTGCCAAAAGCTGTTTCAAGCCGAGCGATGCTCTGTTGAGCTGTCAAATTACACTTAAAATCGTAGAAAATCATACTACGAAAATTTTCCCGAGTTAAATCCATGTAGATGCAGACACACAATTTTTTAAATGACGCCACAAGGTAAAAACAAAAGACAGTTAGATGAAACAAACTGCATTCTACAGCCAAAGAGTTCTATTTTCAAATGTTGCAATAAATTTTTAAATATTGTTTATGTAAGTGGCCAGTTCCGGAAACTTATAGTGCGCCCTATGTATATAACTTCTAAATAGAGATCGGATCGCCTACAAGTGGACTACACTAGGACACTAGCTTTGAAAATATCTTTTGTCCCACCGCCCTTGTATTTGTGCTCGTAACACTGACTCTATTCATTGACAAGTTGAGTGCCGGCCGATCATGGCGGAAGGGCACTTGACGTACTAGATGTACTTATTGAATATGTTACATTTGCAAATTACCCGCATATTTAAATGATTGCAATCTTTTTTTATATAACTTTAATGATTGAAAATGATTTTATTCATAAAAAAAGGCACTTGTAATTGATTAAGTACATAACACAAGTTCATTTCTTCGTAATAACAAGTAGGTATATTTATGGCAGTACCTAACCCAGAAATCATAAAAAAAATCAACATATTTTATTTCTGCTTCTCATAGTATAACAAAGTGTTGCAGTAAGGTTTGTTTTCAAAGTAAAATTTTTTCGACCCGATGTGTCAAACCAACGAAAAGTATTTATTTTCTGCTTAATGTAGAGTAGGTACCCACCCAAGAAACGCTGGCTTGACGTCGTCAAGGATGATATGCGTGCCAAAAGAAAGAATGTAGACTATGTATGTACTATGTTTACTTTTATAAGGTTTTATTTGAAAAATTTCTAGTAAACATGAACCAATAAAATTAAAATTAATTAAATTAAACTTCACATAAAGGAAATGGATTGGCAGACGTGTTTCCGTAAGTTTAGTTTTTATGAAGTTAGATATATAACAGATAGTTAGTGACTTGTAAAACTCGAATAGTTGATTACTCTTCGGGCAAGTGTCAGAGTTTATTTTCATTATTTGGCCATATAAATATCAATGCGTAAACATGCAGAATGTATAAACACGCGAGAGCCGGTGCACCAGCGAGGGTGGCGTGCTAAGTGCCGGGAGGCCACATGTCGCTCTCGTCGCGCTAATCTCCAGGATTTGCCATCCAGTGTCCCTCCTCTACCCATCCCGCTCATCCCCAACACCTAACAATACATCCATCTCATGCGGCTCATTGAATATTATTGCTCTATGGGGATTTTGAAAATATGGAGTCGTTTAGCGAAAGCCGTACATTGTATCCGTCGTGTGGAATTATTCATACACAGCCCGTTGCATTTATCACTTAATGGTATTAGCTATTAGACCGTTTAATCGCTCGATTTGCGACTTTATAGGCTGGATTTAATTCTGACGTAATATAATCATAAAGATTCTATGACGGAAATGCATATTGAAATTATTCAGTTACCCAGTTAGTTTAAGGCTCATAGAATAAATTATGGTTCCTATGTACACTAGTTACCTAAATTGTATAACGTAGACCCATTACGTAATGACGCAATGCAAGTAAAAGCTTAAACGACTTGCACTGCGTCGTATTAGAGTATGCTTACGGAGACAATTCGTATAAAAAGATTATATTTTTTCACGATATTAAAATAAACGTGCTTACAAAGTAGACTAAGATATGCTTATCTATTGATACTTTTGAGGGAATACTAATCCCAATATAATGTACCTACATCAATAATTAATCTACTAGTATCCAACTAGTCAAACAAAGATATATGTATATTTTATTTTTCGTGAAATACCACAGTTTTTGGCTTCAAATTGCACTCTTTTCTGCACTATCTTAAACCATGTTTAAAATTCATATGATCAATTACAAGTCACATTATTAGTACAAATAATTTAATATTGACCCAACATACGACCTTGTCATACTACTCAATTGATCTAGCGACATACATTGGTGTTTTGAATAGAATAAAAGTAGAATAGATAGTATGTAGGTATATCGATGATGTTTATGTAACACAAAGTTCGCTAACAAAAGATCTTTTGGATTATTAAATCTATTCTAGCATTTTATTCAATATACACCAGAACTGGACATATTTTTAGTATGTAAGAAATTCACTGAAGTCAATGCTCGTCGATATCTTTCTAATGACGGCGCTGACAGCACGCGAATCACTACGCACATGGCGCTTCTAAACTCCTGTTGAAACAAACAAACAATGCGTTCACTACAAGCTTTATATCCATGTCATAAAGTTCAAATTAATGTACTAGAATAAATAATATTTTGTAATGTAGAGAATGCATTGTGGGGACTCGGCTTGTCACTGCTTCCCCTGCAACCCTAAAATCATTCCTTTATACCGGACGAGCGGACAGGTTAACTTTTGTTGTTCTACAAAAGCAGCATTACACGCCGATTGTTGGCACAAATGTTCGGTATTACAATGCATTTTGTGTTTGCCGATAACTATTTTAATTCATTAATGTATTTGCTTAAATTTTGTTGTTTTCAGAGTGTAAAAGTGTACAGAATATATAGGTACAGAGATAGTTATCATGTTTTTACTTTAAATTATGAGATATCAGTTCTAATCCTTATTATTTAAATTGAAAAGAACAGTTGAATTTTATAGCTTTTGATACTTAGATACCTATCTGAATATGTAAAGAATTACATTAAATAAAACGAACTAAAAAAAGAAAATACATTCATAACATTAAAAACATCAACAATGCTTGCACGTTAACGCATTGCACACAGCAAAAATACCAAACAGCGCTGCATTTTTCATTTCCATTTTTTGTATTTATACTCGAATTTGTCTGGCAGTATTGACTTTTCATATTAACAAAGGAAATGTAAAAATATTTCTTAGCGAATGGTAAGTCAATAGAGTTGAGACTTGAGACATTGCCCTCGAGGTGGGTCGCGTTGGTTTCAGCTAGAGGGCGGCCGAGGGACGGGGTACTCTTCTTTATTACAGAACCACCCTAAACCCCCTTTAGTACCTACCTACACTGCACGTATAAACCCAGTGAAAGTTTAATAGAACTTTTGTTAATATGGCCATTGAAAATTGATAATAAGTTGTTGTATTTATTTTTGAAAAGGTATCTCCTAAGTGCTGACTTTTTAAGTTTGTAATCTAATGAAAAAATATCATACTAATAATTAAAATTTTGGCAAGACTGGTTTCAGTAAAAAAATAATATTTTCTTTGACGTTTATTTTACTTGAACGAACTGTACCAACTTGAAGTAAAACTTGACTTACTTGACTTATTGTCCTATGTCCCCTTGGCAGGGCAGAGGGCCGCTACAGTACTTCTCCATCTCGTTGTGTCCTGAGCAACGCGCTTTACTTCAGGCCAGGTATTAACTCTACAGCCCTCAAAATGATCGCAATCAGGAATTTATGTGGCAAAACTGTGAAAAAGTTATGGAATATTATCTCAAGAGTCCAAACAAAAGATGGAATATGTGTAATCATTATGGGCACAAAATCAAAACTGTTTAAATAAATACCGTCCAGCGTATTGCATTTGATATATCCGAAAGATATAAACTACTATAAGAAGATCTCAACAAAAAAAAAGAACAAATCGTTCCACGAAATCTAAAGCAAGACCTGGTCTCAGGTGGCGGGGCAGGCGTCGACGACCCAGCTGAGATTGTAAGCATCAAACATGCACGAGTTGGCGCCCTGGAGGTCGTAAAAATACATATTCTAGCAGAAGGGCGCCTTTTAATACAGCAGTAATGAGAGGGGTCGGGTGTCTTCTTAATTTTCTCTTAAACGGACCATTCAGGTTGTCTTTATTAATTGTTTAAGGAATAGCGAATCCCTTTAAAGTACAAGATATGCTGTGTGTGATAGATTTTTAGGCTTTTGAGTTATAACAAGGCTGAATACACGAGTTTTGTGACTTTGACCTTGAATATACAAAAATACATATATTAGCAGAAGGGTCTTCTTAATTTTCTTTTAAACGGCCCATTCAAGTAACTGTCTTTATCAATTGGTTGAAGAATTGTCAATTCTTTTAAAGTTTTTGATGTGATGTAATGAATTTTCAGGCTTTTAAGTTATAATAGGCAGAATACACGACTTAGGAATGTGACTCTGCCCTGGATACCACAAAAATACAAAATTTTGCAGAATGTGCTTTTTAATACAGTAATAAGAGGGGATGGTTATCTTCTTAATTTTTCCTGTAACTGCCCATTAACGAAACTGCCTTTCTTAATCAGTGGAGGAATAACGAAGCCCTTTATAGGTAATAACACGGTGCTGTGATGAATTTCATGCTTTTGAGAGGTTACCAAATCATTTGTACAGAAGTATTGATTGCGTCCTGTCCCATGGAGATCACAAAAACTCTTTTGCAGTGAAATAACTTAATAACGAATAGTTACGTAACTACTGTAAAGCACCAAATAAAGTATTTTTCCTTTCTTTTTCTTTCAAATATACATTATAACCGGTTTTCAAATATAAATTATGATTATGTATGGTTTTATTCCTTAGATGATGTCTAATTATACATTCAGGCAGGAAAACCCTGACATTATTGTCGAGTCACTTGTACTAATCAAATCAAATCTACGAGTACAAACCTTTAATAATAAGTTTATATATATATATTTAAGCGCTGTCGTGATATTATCATGTTTACATATTATTATCAAAAAGTAGTTATACACATATAATCCCTATCAACTGCGCCCACATTTTTAGCTTTAAACCTTAATTGCCATCACACAATCGAAAAGTTAGCCAGAAATAATACTTAAATACGAGTAGGTGTAATTACTTCCCATCCCTCGCCAAAACAACATGCGTCACGCACCGCACCCACTGTTTTGATATGAATTTATTGGGGAATGCTGATTGAGATAAAAAAATAAGTCCGATTAACAAGGGGCGCGTCTTCATAGGAACTTATTCCAACCATGTACATATTATATATCAGGCAAATGCTTGCACTCATTTTCACAAGTTGACTGCGGATTTGCTTATTATACGTACTGTATAAAAAGTACTTTGGCGATTTTAATTCAGTTTCACAATAAGTATAATGCATTCCTTCGGGAATATAAATATACGAATATTCAAATCTCTAAAGATGGTACTAGGATCTCATTTTAATTAATTTTAGCATATAAAACAATAGCTATGAAATTCATAGTCATTTATTAATTAATTCATACTAGGTAGGTCATTTATTAATTAATTCATACTAGGCGCAGTGTAGGGTTCCGTAGTTACAAAAGCCGACTTTGAGTTCACGAGACCTACAACGTTTTTTTATCGAATTTGTATGAAATTTTCCTTTTCCAAGTACATTTTATAAGTTGGTCACCTATTTATATATACTATACTTTTTCATTTGTAAACCCTACTTAGTTCTGATAGTTTAAATTTCGTTATATTTAATACTACTTCCGTGATTTTTTTCACGAGTCCATATACAACCTTTTAGGAGATGAGATGGAGGGGGGAACACTTGACTCGAACAAAAATTTGCATTATCGAACCAAATATTTCCGAAACGGATCCCTAAATCGAAAAATAATGTTCCCAAGCTCATAATATTTTTAAAATACCTATTCAATGATACCCCACTAGATTGGGTCGAGAAAAAAAATTACTCCCACTTTACATGTATGGAAGCTACACTAAAAAAAATTCTTTTCAATTTTTTTTTCCAGGTTACTATAGATATTCATACCAAATTACAGCTTTCTAGTACTTATATTCTCTAGTAAAACCGCGGACGGATAGACAGACAAACAGATAGACAGACATGGCGAAACTATAAAGGTTCCTTGTAGGTACTACGATACCCTAAAAATATGTTTTTTCTATCTATCATCTATTCTGAAAACATTTTCAAAGCATATAACAACCCTAGGTCGATAGTAGAGTCTCGAACAGTCGGCAGGCCTCCCTGATTGATTAAAGCGCTAACAAAGGGATAAAGCTGATCACGAGCTTTCACAGAGAAGCCCTTTATGTTCGTGTAATCAAAGAAACCCTCTATAAAAATTGCCCACGAAATTATGACTTTGCTTTGTTCGGCACGTGAAAAGCTTATAAAGAGTTTAATATCAAATGTATTTCGACAAATGTGTCTCTCATTTTTGACTGATTTTGACGAAAATTGGCACACAAGTACTTTGATTTATTTAAATTTTTTAGTCGTTTGCGATTTTTTTTCTTTTGTATAATATTATCCGATAAGAAAATATGAATACTTATCCTTAAACAACTACACACGTTACAAACTACTTTAAATAATTACAAATTAATACTATTCCTTATATGACGATGTGTTACTAGTATAACAAAACGCACATATTAGGTTAGGGAAAAAGTCTTTTCGCATATATAGTATGTATGAACTTGTAATAAAACCACTTTGGCTATACTATTTGTACCTGGCTGGTTTTGGTATCATTTAAAAGTTTAAATTTGAAAGAAGATAATTCCAAATTCAAATTAGGAAAATGCGTGATTTTCATTTGTTTTTCTTACCGTCAAGATGAGTGAATCTAATTAAGAAATTAGATACATTTTAAAATTTTACTACCAAAAAGGTAAAAATGCAACGCAAGCCGCGAAAAAAATTTGTGATGTTTATGGACCTAGTGCAGTGTCTGTAAGAGTATAACAAATTTGGTTTAAGCGTTTTTAATCCGGAAATTTTGATGTCAAAGATTCACGTCGCTCTGGTTACGGATAAAATGGATGCTATTTTTAAAAAAGTGGAGCAAGATCGGCATGTCAGTAGTTAAGACGTAGCTGAAGAACTGGGAATTGACCACAAAACAGTTTTGGAGCATTTGAAAAAAAATGGGTACACAAAAAAGCTCGATATTTGGGTACCTCACGAGCTCTCTGAAAGAAACCTAATGAACCGTGTACTCATTTGTGATTCTTTATTACGACGTAATGATACTGAACCATTTTTGAAGAAATTGATAACTGGTGATGAAAAGTGGATCACGTACGACAAGAACGTGCGAAAAAGGTCATGGTCAAAGGCCGGTCAGGCTTCACAGACTGTGGCGAAACCCGGGTTAACTCGCAACAAGGTGATGCTGTGTGTGTAGTGGGATTGGAAGGGCATTATTGATTATGAGCTGTTACCACCAGGCAGGACCATCGATTCAGAACTATGCTGCGAACAACCGATAAGATTAAAGAAGTTGAGAGAAAGCGGCCGGAATTAATCAACAGAAGGGGTGTGGCTTTTCATCATGATAACGCTAGACCTCACACATCTTTAACCACTCAGCAAAAATTAAGAGAGTTTGGCTGGGAGGTGTTAATGCATCCGCCGTATAGTCCTGACCTGGCACCTTCAGATTTCCACCTGTTTCGGTCTCTTCAGAATTCTTTAGGCAGTGTCAGGTTAACATCACGAGAGAACTGCCAAAACTTCTTGACGCAGTTTTTTGATCAGAAGCCCCGAAATTTCTATAGCAATGGGATCATGTCCCTACCTATAAGATGGCAAAAAGTTATCGAACAAAATGGTACCTACATACTTTAGTTATATGTAAATAAACTACATTAATAAATGTTTTGAATTTTTATATAAAATGCGAAAAGACTTTTTCCCCAACCTATTACTAACCTTAATTTCGGTATTGATTGAACCGTACCGAAAAATATGAGTTAAAACCAAAATACCTAAACTCTTCAAAAAAATTGCAGGTAACAAGTTAAATAAACAGCAGATCAGCATTACCCTGTGTAGATAAAAGTAGCTAAATCCGACTGTAAACTGTAGCTCAATACATCAGGTGGGCTGGTGGCCAGCTACTCTAGCGAGGGGTTAGGCCCGACAGATGTCGCCCCCCGGTGAGCGGATGATGAGCCCTGAACCCCCAAACAGTAACAACTTTTAATCTGTATATTGTTTTAAAAGAATATTTTTAAATCATCAGTAGGTACACACTCGTATATTTAGTTCCTCACATGTACTAGTGAGACAACAAATAGGAGATAGTATTTTGATTGTTTATACTATTAAATATGCCCTTGTATAAAGTTCTTGTTTTAAGTACTATCTCATCGAGTTTGCTAATAGTTAATCCAAGTCACGTTGGAAATACTAATTAATTGCCTTTCTTCTTGATCCCCAGTCTGATAAAGTAGCTGCAATAGGTATAATATAAATGAACTAGCTACTTCCGTGGGCTACTCTCACAGTGGGAATTTCGGGACAAACACTATTCTATGTCCTTCCCTGGGTCTCAAACTAATAATAAATAAATAAATAAATAAATATAAATATATAGGGACAAATTACACTGATTGAGCTAGCCCCAAAGTAAGTTCGAAACTTGTGTTATGGGATACTAACTCAACGATACTATATTTTATAACAAATACATAGATAAACACCCACTACTATTATCCATCCAAAATTTAATCTAAATAAGTACAGTGATTAATGAAAAAGAATTGGTAAAAAATCAATAAATATACAAACTCACTACATAGCTGTACTGTTATCAGTTCTGCCCAATTACACAATTAAAACAACTTCTGCCCAATTAAACAAATATTAAACAATTCAAACGAAAAGTTGTTTCGCAAGTAAATGTCTTGCTAAACTGGTACTCATAAAGTGATAATTGTTATCGAAAAGTGTTTTGAAAATTCATTTTGTTGTAAATTAAAAGGCAGGTAAAGTCACACGGCGGTAATGGAAACCGGAAGAAGGCGATTCGGCACGCACGCGCCGCCACGCGACCTCTTCCGTTACTACCACCGGAATATAATAGGAGACATCTCCACACTTCTTCCTTTTACACTCAAAACAATTTCATATTTACTACTAGGTAATTTTCACATGCCTCAAATAGATGGGAAAGTATCACACAGTTCCGTCACCAATAGTTAATTTTCTTTCATATAGTGCATGGAAAAATTACAAATAAAATGACATCATAACACGACATATTATTATCTACAGCAGTGAGATATAATTATACAGAGAAGATAGGATATTGCAGTAATAACTAGCATAAAAATGATTAGGATTTCGAGAATATATTGACACTACGGAACTTTATAGTAAGCTCGAATGAATGACTCATCATTTTGTTTGTCCTGTAAAAGTAGAGCAACATTTCGATGCAGTTTAGTTGAATACCATTAAATTAAGAAACGTGATTTCTTCTAGCTGATCCAGCAATGGTATAAAAATACAGATAATAATAGGCACAAAGAATGTGCATCAGCTTTATTCATTTAGCAAAACTTTTTATTGATGGTGCATGAACGAACATAGCTCTTATATCTCTTCTCCTTAGTTAATCATCATCATCCCAGCCCTTCTTCCGCCCACTGCTGAGCATAGGCCTATCTTCATCGACGCCACCTATCTCGGTTCTGTGCTGCTCTCATCCACCTTAGTTAATAAATTTTTAATACTACATTAATCAAAATAAAACAAAGTGACTAGTATAAGGACATATTATAAACATTCTACAATTATAAAGAAAAAAAAATACACATTTCGCAGTCCCTGCAATCGGAAAGTTGAAAATGAATACAATAATGATACACTTATCGTCTGCTTCCGCATCTTTTAACGCCATTACTATGACGATCTGTCAATAATCATAGAAGCTACATCACTTTTATAAATGGAAAAACCCGTTTTCCTACAATTCCAAATCGAATAAGATAGTACCTTTCTTTTTCATTTTTTCTTAAGTCGTTTTTTTAATTCAAAATATTTACAATTTAGTTAACCCATACCCCCAAAAAACCGATATTTATAACATTTTTCAAAATTCCAAAAGAAGTTCGCCAGCCACCAGCCGATTTTCAAAATTCAAACGCTCACAGTACGTGCCTCGATAAATTCCTCAACTCTTGGTACTCCCGGCTATTCCCATCTCGATCCTCCCAAAATCCTCGGAGCTTTGGCCAAAAATACCTCACAGGCGATTTGCATCTGATAACCATTTTCAATGGTAAAAACTACCAGAATAATATGAAACTACATTTTATTTTTAATTTTCATACTGCCGTACAATCCGACCAAAAAGGGGTTACAATATCCTACTCTCACGCTCAAGAAGGTGGTGAATTCCCATCGCGATTGTTTGCCGATACGCATAGTTCTGATTGTTATAAAATAACAAAGCAATATTGTTCGGTTAATGCAGTTTAGTTGAATAACATTAATAACCAGTCATGTGGCCGCCGACGGCAAACTGCTCCCTAACAACGTAATCATACCTTTGAAATAATAGGGGTTCACTTTTATGAAAATGGTATTACTTGATCATATAGCCGTGATTGTTTAATGACTAGTGATAATGTTATATTGCATTTAGGTATGACTTTCTATTGTAATTATTCAAGAAATATTGGAAAACATAAATTCCACTTACTTATATAAATATATTAGGGTTTCGTAGTAAACGAGGAACCCTTATATATTACACCCTTATAGTTTGGCGATGTCTGTCTGTCTGTCTGTCCGTCCGTCTACGGTTTTACTGATAGACTATAATTACTAGAAAGCTGTAATTTGACACGGGGGTATGTATATTAATCATGCCTAAAAAGTGATAAAATAAAATCTTAAAAAACAATTTTTTAGGGTAGCTTCCTTACAAGCATAGTGAGAGACATTTTTTTTCTCGACTAAACCTACCACCCGACTAATTTTCGGTATCGATGATTAGGTCTCGCAAAATAAAACGGTGAATACTTTGCATATACATACATAAGTATATAGACACGCAAAAAAAAATCACAGCAAAGATAGTTATCTCTTTATTGTACACCAAAAGAAGAATGGAACACCATATGAGTATATACTATGGGCGGTCTTATCTCTTTAAGCGATCTCTTCCAAACAATCAGTGGATGAAGGGAATGTGAGAAAGACAAAGACGGTGGTGCAACTGACTCAGAAGAAAAATTTATATCTAAAATACAGAAAAACTATCAGAACTAAAGCAGGGTTTGTGAATTAAAAAGTTATAGGCGACTAACTTATAAAATGTTCTCGGAAAAGGACAATCCATTGAGACTAACCACTGCTTACTTAAATTTTATAGAGGAAATAATATTTGTCAATTTTACAAGCTATTATTTAACTTGCAATGTATCTTGTATCTTTGTTTAAGTCAAATCTTGCAACTCAATTTTCAACCAGTTATTCTCAACTGATTGAGCTGAATTTGCATACTTGTGTAAGTCAAATGACAATACAACATTATGAAGTCAATGAGCTGTTCTAATGATGAAGCCGGAAGATATTTGACAGCATTTTTCTGATGAATATAACTAAGACTGAACTTATTGTAAACATTCGCGAAAAAGAAAGATGTCTCCCCGTGTAAAGATGTTATTTAGTCGTATATGATAAATATTTACTTTATCAAGTTAGCCACACGTATTTTCTGCTTGGTCTTATGGTTGTCCGGTAGAGACATTACATCCGCCACTTGTACAATCTTATTTTATGTGCGATAAAATAAGTCCACAGACCACAATATCATGCATTACTAACATAGATATGTATACCTATATACCATTGACGACCTTAGTGGCGTATTGGTCACCATGCTAGTCCGCCACCCAGAGCTCCCGGGTTCGATCCCCGATCCAGGGCAAGTTGGAAAATGGCCTTTTTCAAATTGTGCTGGGTCTTGGATGTTTATCTATTTATGTATTTGTTATAAATTATATTGAGGTAATTTCCCATAACACAAGTCTCGAACTTACTTTGGGGCTAGCTCAATCAGTGTTATTTGTCACTTTATATTTATTATTTATTTATATTTATAATTATAACAAGGCATCGATAAGTTTATATTTTAGGTAAGTACTATGGTAGGACCGGAAATAATTAATGTCGGTACATGATGGATTTAATGCTCCAACGGCCATATTTCGAAACACTATCGACACAAACATCTTTTATGATGACAATCAGTATAACAGGTGAGTATACATACACAACAATTTACTAAGTGCAGCGATATCGATGTAATGGGCGTATGTTGGTTCTTGTCTCGTGTTAAAAAAAAGCCGATCGCTACCGAGCACTTGGAAAGAGCACTTAACTTGATTACTCGAAGCCCTAGTATGTGTCCCTACGAAAATAAAGACTAGGACGTACTCATGGCCGCGTGGCGACGTCCTCCACTAAAACCTTGACACGTGCATACCTACCACCCGATAATTGTAGCGTGTACCTCCATGAATAGAGCAAGTCATTTTGTAGCGGCGTGAGTGTGCAACGCCCTTATTTTGTCAGACTATACTAATTCATAATGTTCTAGGTCTGTGTGTGTATGTATCAAACATTGTATACGTAGGTACTAGACAGTAGGTATGAATACCTACTTTATAAGTACCTTCTTTCTCAGCCATCAACAAAGATGTGTTCCAATTCCAACATAATATACCAAAGCGTATTCTGCTCGCAAAAAACCTACTGCTACCACAGACGTATAAAATACCTACCTGATACTGAATAACCATTAGATATTATTATAATTCTAATATTTACGGAGAATACTTACTTAGGTATACGTATAAAGAATTTTGTACGATGAAAGGAGTCGTAAATTGGTTAGTTATGTAAAAAAGATTATATCGTATCGAACATATTTTAAAACACTTAGATATAGGTACCTACTGATCATTTAACATAAAAGCTGGCGCTTACTTTGTTAATTATTTGATATTGAGTAATTTATGTCATAAGAAGTAGTCAAATGCAAAAATTACGTTGCAACTGTGTTTTTCTATTCTAACAACCTATTTATGTAATAGAATTTTAATAGGTATTTCAGATCATAACAGGTTAGACCTACGACGGTTTATTGAATAAACAAAAAACCGGCCAAGTGCGTGTCGTACCACGCGAAGTCGCGTACGCGTTCCGTAGTTGTGAATGCCGACTTTGAGTTCACGCCTCACGGTTTAAGGTTTGGTAGACCGAGTTTTTGAGTTTTTGAAATCACCCACCCAAAACAACCCCTTTTTAGAGTTTCGTATAACAAAAGGAACCCTTATAATTTTGCCATATCTGCCTGTCTGTCCATCCGTCCGCGGTTCTACTCAGAGACTATATGTACTGGAAAGCTGTAATTTGGTAATACGGGAATGTTTTGTATACGTATTAATCATGCAAAAAAATTTTATGTACCTCCCTTACGTGTAAAGTGGGAGTCGGTTTTCTCCACTAACCTATGTTGTGGATTATCGTCGAATCGGTCTTTCAAAAATATTGTGAAATTTTTATTCTGTTTTCACAGTACTTTACCTTAGAATATAAACTGGTTAGCTAGCACATTTTTTTCTTTCATGCATATTCCCTGTTAAAGCTTCTAAATTTACCTATAGACACAATTCGCAGATTTCCCTTTTATAACTTTTTTTACAATGAAATACCGATAAAATCTTGGTATATTCCGCGTCATTCCGCGTTCATTTCCCCCAACCCGCTTCCCAAAATAACGAAAAATGTAGAAGCTTACCCTCCCGAGCCAGGGTCTATTGTCTTGTATGGACGAAATTTTACCCTTGCACACATGCACATGTTTGCTTGTGTGGGAGTGCTATTGAGTGCCCTATCAGAAAACTAATTTATAAATTCAAATAATACTGGCAGCACCACTCAAAATACTCATACGTAATACTTCATATGGATAGGACGTTTTTAGGTTAGTTTTGATAGTGGTTACCTATCTTTTTTGTATAAATATTGGTGTGCGCGGTATGCGCCTATTGTTTTTATGATTCTATCCCGCGCAACTGTTCTATATCAATAACGATGATTACCTAATCGAAACAATTCAAGAAAATGCGCGAGGTGTTGGGAAAACACGCGCTGAAGATATGAGCACCAGATTTCCAAATCCTGGCATTGGAAATATGACAAAGTAAGTAATAATATACCTACTGTAAAAGTGTTCATAATTTTTACAAAGGAACAGCAGTCCCACGACAAGATATAACAATGACATATGTAGTTTATCCGAAAGAATTAAAAGATACAGCAATATGTTCACACTGTTGATTAGATTTACAAGATAATAATGTTAGTATATGAGCTTTGCTACGTCTAAGTAATTTGGTACAACAGAGGTTTTATGTCCCGCAGTGGCTACAATAAGCTGTGATAGATTGGCTTAATCTTTAAAAGGAAAAACAGTTTTTAACCGACTTCCTAATATGCATGCCATTCTCTTCGGTCTTGAGACAGGAGACTAGGAGGAGACTATATGAGACTTGTACTCAACAGTGGGTGGAGAAAGGTTGAAGCAGAAGAAGAAGAACCAACTACCAAAAAGGAGGAGTTTATCGATTCATCGGAATCTTTTTTTTTTAATGTATGTTCACCGATAATTCAAAGACACCTGGACCGATTTTGAAAACTTTATTTGTCAAGTGGTCCCATATAAATTTTATCAAAATCGGTTGTGTGGTTTGGGGGTGAAGTCGGTTTTTAGTTTTGAAAAATTATGTTCTATATTTATGCTTGTTTTCTGATTATTTCATTATTTTCATTGCAATTCCAGGGTTACTGCTTGGGCCCATTATTGCGATTCCAACTGAAGATTGGACATCTTTAGAATCTAAAATCCCTCCATTTTAAAAACAAAGTTTTATATGGGAGGCGTTTTCACTCTTTACAATTTTCTGATAATATAAGACAAAAAGTGAATCAATTTACTGTTCCTGATATGCAATGCAGTAATGTGACCGTAAGAGGTAATTAAAATAAATATTTTTAGATACGTAACCTATGTGTATATTTCACACCATGATGATTTCTAAAATAATATCTATATTACGTGTTTTGTTTTGTCACTTTGAATCATTTTATGATTTGGCTGAAAATAACCTAAATTTTGGATATGCTGGTGCTCCAAACGACCAACACATTCACCCAAATGTCAAGCAGCAAATGGTTAAGCTAGCAGCACAGGTCTTCAGTCACACTGTTGCACGTGGTATATTTTCAAAAATTGGATCAAGTTAGTAGACTATTTTATTTATTTGTATTGTATGCATACTAAGAATTAAATGATAGGTGTAAGCGAGGTTAATCTCTTCAATTATAGAGATAAATCGATAGATTTTTAGTAGCTGTGTTAGAATAGGTTATTTTGTCATGTAAATTTTATCAAAATCCGTTTAGAAGTTTTTGCCTAAAAGACCAAGAAACATCCATACATCCTCACAAACTTTCGCATTTATAATATATTCGGATATGTTAGTCATCTGTATATTTCTGTAAGTCTTTCTTTTGTTTGTTAAGTTATATTTCATTTTTCTATGATCTTCATGTGTAAGCTCATGCGACTGCAAGCTTTGCGAGAAAAATCTTCATTATGTAGCGAAATAGACTAACTATAAATGTAGATGTATTGAATAATGTTTTGCCATTGTATTTTGTCGGAAATGTATAAAGGTATTTTCATCTGGGTACGTTTTATGAAACCCATGAAAACCTATTTTGAATAACTATCCACAAGTTCCACAACCGCGTATTTGAATAAAACTTTTTTTATCATTTGTTGTTTGTTTTTCTATTTATAGACGGAGTCGGTATGCGATGGTAATCGTGATGACGAACTTATTGAAGTTTTAATCACGATTGCCATCGCAAACCGTTTCCGTCGATGACTATAAAAAAATTTAGAAAATTTTATTTCAAATATTCCCGCTCGCGTTGTATTATCTGTGCTAATCCGCTGTAGCGGTGGATAGACACTAGTGTCTATCAGTGTGTATATCTATGGTTACATTTTTTTTCTATGGAGACGTCATTCTTCTCTCGTAGAGTATTATACTTATTCTTTGCTCCCGAGTGTTCGACAACAGGGCCTTAACGACTAAAAACGTCTTAAAAACTATTTTTTAGGGTTCCGTAGTAAACAAGCCCTAGTAAACAAGGACCCTTATAGTATCGCCATGTCTGTCTGTCTGTCTGTCTGTCCGTCCGCGGTTTTACTCAGCGACTATAAGTACTAGAAAGCTGTAATTTGGCATGAATATGTATATCAATTAGGCGGAAAAAACGGTAAAATAAAATATTGAAAAAACATTTTTTTAGGGTAGCTCTCATACAAGTAAAGTGAAAAGTCATTTTTTTTCTTGACTTATCAATCATGTTGGATGTCGTTGAATAGGTCTTTTAAAAATATTGTGAGTTAGTGAACACCGTTTTTCGATTTTGGGAGCCGGTTCTGAAATATGACACGCACTTGGCCAATTATTTTTTACTTACGAGTAGTATGAAATTTTAAATTTCCGCGTTCATTTTATAAGTTGCTCGACTGACATTATAATATAACACTTTTATTTGTATAGTTTTCCTTTTAACTTCATTACATAAACTACTGCCGTGATTTTCTTCACGTATCCATATTCCATATACAAAAGTTTATATAATATGACACTTGACTGTAACAAATATTTTACAAATATATCTCTAAATCGAAAAACAGTTCAAACTTACAATATTTTTAAAAGACATCCCATATTATGGGTTAGTAGAGAAAAAAATGTTTTTCACTTTACATGTACACATGGGAGCTAACTTAACAATTTTTTTTAAATGTTTTATTATACCACTTTATCGGCTTGGTATATATACATATCTATGCCAAATACCACCTTTCTTATAGTACTAATTAAATGAGTAAAACTTCGGATAGACAGACAGACAGACATGGTGAAACTATAAGGGTTCCTTGTTTATTACGGATGATAACATTCTCATACTAATAAAAAAAATCTTAGTCGGAAACAAAGGTAGTGCCACTGCAATGATTATTGTGCATTCATGTATCTATCAAGGAAGTGTAAGGAAGAGGAAGCGAAGTAAACGTACCTTCTAAAGCCTTATTCCTCGCCAGCAACGCTAGCAGCACGTCGGGCGGCGGCGGGTGCATGCCGTCAAGGCTGGCGTCAAGGGAACCCTCGCGCCGCGCCTCGCAATCCGTCATCACTTCGCCGTATACTGTATCCATCGACCACTACGTCCCAAAAACACTGCAAGTATCCAACTCCAACTTTGGGTACTAACATTCCGCATCGGAGTAAACAGCACTGTCTCTCGAGCACTTGTTCATAGTTCCAGAATGTTGCGACGCTTGCGGGCCCGGGCGTCGCGACGCGCCCAAGCAAGTCCCACGTGGCAGCGCCGCCCACGCCCGCCCCTCGCCGCCGCAGCCCTCCCACCTCCCATTGAGAAGTCATTTTTCACCCCCTGAATCTGATAACCCCCGAGCCGGGCGCGGGGCTCCCCCGCCCCGAACTAATTTGCCAGAGTCGTACGACACACCCCCGGTGCTTACATCCATCTACAATATTACTCCAGCACGTTATCCCGTTCGCGAGGGCACTTCGTTTCTACTCATCTGGTATCGCTGTGAAGAGAGGGAGTAGTTACTGAAATTATATCCAGGTTTTTTCTTGACGGTTTTGTTTATAAAAAACATATATACAATAATTAAAAAAAAACTTGCTATACTAACTTATTTTAACATAGTTCATCAATCCCAGAATTCTCAGATTTTTTTTTCAACATAATTTCAACCATAAACATATGTAATATTTCTTTGAATATTTCAACCTTTTTTTTAATGCTGACAGTATTTTCTCATGTTACAATGTCATATTTGCGTCAATTTGTTAGTAGTATATTTATATCTAAACGTTTTATTTGTTTTTTTGTAATGTTTAGCGTTTCTACGTTTCCCTTTCAAAATATAGATACAGCGCAATGTACGCTCTATAACCCGGATAATGTTTTCAAAAGATTTAAAGTAGTAGAGTTTCCAATATCTTTTGTTGGATTATACACCACCCAGCATCTTGATGTGGAGGTGAATCTTCACACTTCAGCTTTTCTAAAGACTATGTGCAATGGTAAACTGGTGGTAAGATTGCTTTATCAGAATTCATTAGTGCCGTTTCATGTAATGTATGATATTATGTTTTTTAACAATTTAATAATTAATATGCTTTTCTACTTATTGTAGAAATTTGAAGAAGCACGTGAAGTATCTGCGCCACATCGAGCATTCGAAATTACGCCCGTAAATGAGCATACTGTGGCTATAACCTTTAAACCAAAATCTGAGTGCATTTCGAAAGCTAAGAAAATGAAACAATTTGATAACAGATTTGTTTTCGATCTAAGATTGATAAAAGTAGACGGCACTATTTGTTGCAATAATGAATTACATTCGGAAATTGGGCGATACTATATTTGTGGAGAGTTTGAATATTGCAATATGACTCATTATCCAAACGTTCTTAATTTTGGTGACGTAGAGGTCAACACTAAAGCAACAAGAAAAGTCAGACTGCAAAATAAATCAACTAGTGTAGCAGCTAAAATAGAGTATATCAAAGTGACTGGTATTGTTGTTATTCCTGATAAATTTACGATTCTACCAAACGCATCAAAAAAACTTTACGTTACAATAAAACCTACATCTTTAAAAGTATGCGACTCAATATCTTTTAACATAATGAACTCACATGATTCAATAACTACCCCTGGAAACTCGGATAATAATTTTATAACTTATATTATAAAATGTACACTTAATGCTAAGTTTCATGTAAAGTACAAAATACCTGAGATACATTCGCTGCAAAAAATAAATGAAAAGAGTCCATATTACACTTACCTAGATTCACAACTAGAAATTCAATCCAAAAGAAAAGCATTAGCCTATAAATATTTGGAAGTATCGAAATTATCACGTTCCCAAAAACCTGTCATAGAAAAAGTCTGTAGTGGAAGAGACAGATGTTATACTGAAATTTTAGAAGCAACAAGGAAAGACCCAAAAGATATCTGTAAAATAATACGTGATAGATTGCCAACATACCAAATTATGGATGTTTCCTTTGTTCCATTTACTATTGATTTTGGTAGAGTTGCCCTTAATACATACGGTGAAAATAACCTAATAATTAAAAATAACAGCAGATATGATATAAGTATTAATTTTATTAAAGATGAATGTGTTATTTTTACCGAAGAGAAAAACACAAACATTATTATTAAACTGAAGACTTTCTCAGAAATTACAATTAAAATATTTTGTTTAGGTTTCGTAGAAGGAAATCACAAAAGGTCATTTGATTATATTGTGGATAATAAATATCACAGACGTCATCCATACTTTCTTCAAGTGGGTAACCCTACATTATACTTGGGAGATAAAATTTTAAAATTTGGAATGGTAACAACTGAAAGTTTCGTAACATCAGTTCCAGTTAGAATTTTTAATTACTTTAATGTTCCTGTTGATTTTGAATGGGATGAATTAACCTCAGACACTCCTTTTGACATCATACCAATTACTGGAAGTATTCCAAAAAACAGCTGTAAAATGTGTGATGTTATTTACAACTACCAAACTACAAAAACCAAAACACATGAAGTGGATTTTGTTTCAATAAGTAATACAAAAAAAGTTATACCCGTTGAATTGAGCGTCAATACAAGAAAAATCTCAGTAAAATTTTTACAACAAGCTGTTATTTTTAAAGATGTTGCCTTAAATTTAGAAACAATTGAAAGAGTGAAATTAGAAAATTCATCTCGTGAGATAGCAATATTTCACATAGTTGAGCCATTAATACCAGGTTTTACTATAAAACCTATGTGTGGAACTCTAAGACCAAAAACTATAATAATATTTGAAATTATTGTAAAAATAGCATGTGTTTTAGAATTTTCTTTTGATATTTATTTGAAGATCAATAACAAAGAGAATGTAATCTTACCTGTCAGTGGTAACGTAGTAGAACCAAAATTAGTAATTTATCCTAAACTGATATGCATGGCTCGAGTTCCTTGCCATATGGTTACATATGTTCCAGTAACTTTTCAAAATCTTAGTTCACTTACAACGGTCGTTGAAGTATTAGATACAGGTGATGAAAATATATTTAACCTATTTGCTGCAAATGGTAACGAAAAAGAAAGAGTTTTTGAATTTCATGTTAAAGAAGGACAATCGAAAACCATGTATATAAAAGTGTGTGATATATTTCGAAGAGAGTATGATGTGTATATGCCTTTCAGAATAAATGGGTTATTAGGTCCACCAGATCAAAATTCATCTTCAACGGAAATGCAACATTATATTGGCAAATACGAACAGTAACTATTTTTATTATTAAACGCATATATATTTATCAATTTAAAAAAATCGCATGTAATAATAACAATAACATTTTGAATTGTTTTCAGACAATACGATAGTAATTATAAAGTAAAACTGAAGACTATTAATAAAGACATAAGTTATTGCCGTATAATGGGTGTTTTCACAGTGGCGTGGATAAAGCTTTCCCAAGATATTTTTGAAATAGATTTTTCAGTAGATCTTACAAATAAGATTGATTTTACTATGAAAAACATATCAAAATATTATTTGTATGTAACGATAATTACAGCAAAGTTAGCTCCAAATTTTACTCTCAAGTTGCTGTCAGAAGAAACGCAGTGTGTTGTAAACGAAACGAGCATAAAGTTTGAGTTGGAAAAAACTAAAGAAGCTAGTTTTCGCTTAAAATTTCATCCGAGGGGACATGGAAGATTTGTTTCAACTGCGGTATTATTTTTAGACAAACATATGACTATTCCATATAGCAATCTGACATTTGTTGGAATTCGACAAACACCGACGATGAAACCAAGTATGAACCGAGTAGTATTTCCACCATGTCGGGTTGGAAATACATTGATTCAAAATATACATTTAACAATAGAAACGGAATCGGACATAAATTCATTTTCTTGCATGTCCAGAGAAGAACCCAATATGTTAATAAAATTTTTAGATGCAGAACTAATACCAGTGAATGGAATATATCATACACAAGTTCAAGTAGTAATAACCGTGTGTTGTCAATCAACATACGCGAGACATTTAACATTAACATTTAACCATGATTGTGGTTCATGTTGTGAGGTAGAAACGAGCTTTTATTTTACATATTGCCCACTGACATTGCACACAGAATCGTTAGTTGGACGACTGAATAATCCTTATCCATATTTTCCATTGCCAGAACAACATGATCTCTATGAATATTTGGAAAGCTGTTGCACATTTTTAGAAAAGTGGATGTTTCAACAAGGGTTTCGTAGAGATTTATATCCCATTATTCCAGACACATTTCATGCCATTTCTTCATCTTTATGCCTTCAAACAGGAGGAAAAACGAAGGGAATCAATGTGTCATATCTGAATTTTGTTCGACGAATTGCTGGACCATTGATGAAACACGTGAAAAAAATAACGTAGGTTCTATTACCCTACATAAAGTGTACTAAGTAGAAATATAAACACAGAACTAATGAACATAAGTAGCTATTATTAAATGTATAATATGTAGCTAGTATTTTTCTAAGATCTTAGAATTTCTAAGAGTTATTGGCATAAACAGACGAATTTTAATGATAATTCTTTTTCATCTTTAGAATACATGGCGTTGATGAACCGTTGAAAAGCATACAAGAAATTCACGATACGTACAGAGAAGTAATAAATTTAATGCGAAATCGTGGTGCAAATTTGTGGATCTTACAAGCTAAGTTTCTTCTAAGCTACGATCAGTTCGTCATCTATTCTGAAAATGTTACTGCAAAACGTAACGCTGATATAATATTAACGAAGCAACTTCTTGAAGACCCTGATTTATTTAACAGGCTTAATAAACAGTGCTGGATTGACTTTATTCTGCAAAGTTATAAAGTTTTCGTTATGGACAGCTGTTTTTTTGATTGCGTTTGTCTTACTACGATGCCTAGAGATATAATAAAAGTGATATTAGATTGGTACAATGAACAAATTGCTAACCAACGTGGAAAATTATATAGTAAAGAGAAACCAGTGAGAATTATATCAAATATAACAACAGATTTATCAGATGGTCTTGCATTAGCATCAGTAATCATAAACTACTGTCCTTTCTTAGCTGATCATTTTACATATTTTTCTGGTAAAGATGATGATTATACAGAAGGTGACATAATCAATAACGCATGTTTGATAATAGAAGCCTTGAATTTATTACGACTTTATTTTCCTCTGTGTAGTAATGATTTTTTACATCCAATTTTTTTACAAATGCTATTTTTGTCAATTCATTTATATATAACTCTTCCAATGTTTAAACCAAAAGATCACATTGTTTTCAGCCCTCCCTTACTAAGAAGTTCTTCTCGCCAAGTAGTTATCGCACCGATAAGTCAAGAAACTTTAATATTTAATTATATGATCCTTAATAACACCCCACATAACTTTGTAGTCGAAAAAGTTCCATCCACAGAAAATGGAAAAAAAATGTTTTTGAGTGTCAAATACACAGCCAATTTTGTAAAAGAAGAGACTTGTGTTCTTTTGGTCCATGGTTATAATAAAACTAGAATATTTGATACATATATTATATTTTTACTTCGGGGCAATGTGGGATCATTAAATCCCGTAAGAAAATCTAAAGTTACTGGGCCACTATATAGACCGCTTAAAGTTGATGTACTAGTTTCCTCACCATTTACATTCGCTGCAACGTTTCAAGTTTCTCTAACAGATAACGAACCAGTCATTCCAGTCGTTTTCGTAGAAAAGGAAGCTAAATTAAAAAAAAATAGATTCTTCGTAATGAGACTAAGTCGGATTGATAATGAAATCACTTTGCCTGGTTTACCACAAGAAAGTGGACAAGAAGCCGTGGAACAGAAGTTGTACTTACAAATGACGTGTCTCAGTACGCTAACAGCAAATACATGGATTTGGTTTCGTAGCGAATTTGGAGAATTTTTTATTCGAGTCACAACACAACCTCGTTGGGACCTGGCTATTGATATACTCCAAGCGAAGGTGAACTCTTGGCCAGTAGATCCTTGTAGCTGTGGTGAAGCATGCGAATGTTACAGAACAACGGTACTGATGATTCCTCATCGGAATGATCTTATGGTCAAATCTTTGCGGTTTGCATTACTCGAATACGCATCTCCAGTAATGATGCAAGTTTTTGATAAATTAATAGGTGAGGTTTTAAGATATTTTTCACTCAGCTTTCAACATGTCAGGGTCAAGCATTTTCTGGACTTAAACTGCCTCTACTATATTCATATTGCACTAATACAATAATATACATAAGTACAGAGATATAATGAACAATGCTTTTATAAACACATTTAATACTTGTAGGAAATATTTGTCAAGCACAACATATAAAAAAAATATCTGACTGTATGGACGATTGTGCCACAATTACGCTCGAAATATTTAATGTATTTGAACCATTTTTTAATAGCTTCATTACGTCACGCGCCGGGATTTTTTTAAATGATCGTCATGAGGCGTGCACTTTTGGATTTTCCAATCTTATTATTTTGTTTTTTATAGTATCGTAGAAGAGAGCTTGTAATTGAACGTTCTTGTGGAACCGACAATTCCCAAACTGAAAATTATTAAAGCATCGTTTAAGTTTTGCATAGAAACACATAGACGCAATTCAGTGCGCAAGTTTCAGT
Source organism: Acrobasis suavella (assembly GCA_943193695.1). Taxonomy (NCBI): domain Eukaryota; kingdom Metazoa; phylum Arthropoda; class Insecta; order Lepidoptera; family Pyralidae; genus Acrobasis; species Acrobasis suavella. The sequence goes on from OW971929.1 coordinate 16,897,346, forward strand.
CTATGATACTATTATCTATCATTCCTCTAAAACATCCACCGAAGCAAACGTGCAAACAGTTGATTAAAATAAATAGATAGGGACAGTTGGTTATTCTGAAAATCCGTGGTGGATGGCTTTTCTAGCAATGGACATCATGCCGCTGAATCAATGGAGATCATATTGCATTTAATTCATTTATCATTTGGTAAATTTTCAGAGACGGTTACTGGGAAGATAATTCTAGGAATGTTGTTAGCCGAAGGCGGTACAAACATGCCGGACGTCCAACACATTCTCCGTAGCGAGACGTCGTATCGGATTACTTCCCGGACCCTCGATCCAAGAATTGAACACGTCAAATTAGCCCAGCACACATCGGCAATGCTGCCTCTGCTTGTCAGTATACCAATCAACGACAAAGCTGAGAAGTATTCGATCACGTTCACTTCCGAATGTGGAATGGACATTAGGACCTATAAGATAGCCTTCGTAGAAACACCTGAAAAAACTTCTCTTTGCTAATTTATTTTATAATTTTAAATTTGCAATGTGAATAAGTGTATAAGGGTAAGATCAGGTTTAGTAACATAAACATTAAAATGTAGTGTGTTTTTTTATGGTCCAAACTTTGGGAGATACTAATAAAATATTGTCTTGTAATAAAGTTTTAGTTAAGACTCAAAATTACTCTAAATTTGACAAAAAAGTTACTTACGTATAGACACTAAATTGTTCGCTACCTTCATGTTTTGTGTATTTTACCTCTATTGACGTATTTAGAATTTTATGAGATCACTTACTTAATTTTAGTTACTTTGATTATTGTTACCCTTTTAGGCTAATTTTATGTATGTTATTAGAAGGAAATTAAATCAATTTGCAAGGAAGTAATTGCATTCTTTTTTCCAATAGATTTTGACAAACTATTTTGGGTCACAACACAATGGTAAAGTCGTCAACGACAACGAAAAAAAACTAGTTTCAAATTTAATTTGAGTTATGTATTTCCTTATTCACATCTGTTACTACGCGCTCCAAGCATGATTCAGTATTTATTTTTTTTCCAATACGGCTGTTACAGCAATTCCATTCAAGCTCGGACGAATTCTGGATAAAAAGTATCTAAGAGCCTCGCTCTGATCTCGCCTAGTCTAACACCGATGTATTTACATATTTACTTATCATAGATGAGCAGCTTGGAGCTGATATGTCTATTTCTCACAGTGCTGTGTCCATAATATTTTTTTACAGTTCATTTTATTAAAAGCGGCCTTCCCGTCTTACTTTTCATACAAACGCTCGTACGTGATTATGGCGTTGTATCTGATCTTTATTGAAAACTTTTGAACTCACAGGTATCTCGTGCGTTATTTCTAGGTTTCTATGGAAATTAAAAATTAAAATTTCGAAAAACATAGTCACTATAAGCCTCCAAAAATCAAATTTTACCTGAACTTAGACCATTCAAAAAGTCCCATTAATTGTTAAAGTAAAAAAAAAATTCGATAGAATCCTCGCAAATGTAATGAAAATTTTAAATAAAAAAACAACTATTTCACACAGTTGTAAGGCTTACTGAAAAAAACGTATATCCTGGAACAAGTTTTATGAAATTTCCGCACCCTATGAAAAATAGTTAATAATAATACTAATTTCATTCAATAGAGTGCAAACCATGCCCTGAGGTGCTTTTTCTCTCTTTTTCTAGCATTGCTCTGGATGAAAAACCAAGCTTTTTAAACTAAGCTCGCGTTGAAAACAGAGCGGCCGGGAAGGGCCGCCTTAACGACACTTTGTCTTTAACCACCACCACAATTTTTAAATGAAAGGCGCAGAGACCACTTCTTCTGATAGTCTATTCTTGTTATTAATAATAATAATACGCTATTTTCCAACAAGTCAAATTAGATACTTTTTTCAAAACGTCAAAACAAATCTAAAATCGCGTCAAAATAGATATGTTCAAAGACAAGTGACATTATTTTGCGACGTTTTTTTTTTTATCAGAACAAAATAATTTAATTTCGACCTAGGAAAATACCCAATTAATCTTTATTTCGGATATATCCATAGTTAATTACAATTATAGTGACACAAGTAAAAAAATATTTACTTAGATTATATTTATATATTATTAACCACTTTGTTACTGAGAAAGTGACGGGCAGCTTTGGTTTTGGTCACTGCACGATTTAACAGGTAGGAGTGTCCTCTTGATGGTTTTGTGCCTCTCGTGTTGAAAATGGTATGCAAGTCAGGTAGATCGTAAGTGAGAGTTAGCAAGATACTTCCATACATTTTATTTAAAACAGTTTTGCGACCTATCTTGTTGTTTTATTACCGAATTCCGTCAACCAAACCCAAGACATTGTCAACGATGAAGTGCTAGTCAAGACAAATCAAACGAATCCACTCTCAAAGGGTTATGTTGTCTTAATACTTATTTCTGTTAAATATCTCCTGACTCAATCTTTAGAACAGCTCATAGAGTCCATAATTTTGTATTGTCATCCAACTTACACTAGTATGAAAAATTTCAGCTCAATCGGTTGACATCCTACTTAATTAAAATGAGTTGCAAGATTTGACCTAAACAAACATTCATACATACATACAAGATACATTGCAAGTTAAATAAAGCTTGTAAAAGAAACTCTAGGTCTGTGCATTGCTACAATCACCTAGCGAAGTCACATAATGTACCGACGAGATGCAGATACCTACACATTCATGTATTTATCGCAATCCACGTAGACAGAGTTACAAAAATTCCAAGAATTTTAGCAAGGTAAACGCTGTACCTAATCGAAATAGTAGCAGATTGCTTGTCCATCTCCTTCAGAATAAAATAAAATAATGTGGTACATAAATTCTACCTCTAAGGTATAAAATCTCGACTTTATTGCTTTCAAATACAAAAATTAGGCAGTAGAATTTTATGTATTGACTGTACACATTTACTCCCTTGTACTAGGCTAGAAACAAATGCTACCCACCAATGATATTCTTGTCCGAGGTCGCCGTTATCGAAAACAATAAGGAGGACTATTGTATATACTATACTGTAAAAAAAATATATTACGGAAGAAGGAGCTAATGCTGCTTGGCAGTTGACCACGGTCTGGTACCGATCTATTAGGAAAAGATCTGTACCAATCTCCACCGTGACCGGCCTTGGGATTTTGTCTGACCGACCGTGACCTGACCGAATAAGGAAGTTATATCTACTGAATAAATTAACAAAAAGTACTCACTAAGCCAAGAAGATGTGAGCTCTGTATTTAAATATTTTCAATCACACGAAATCCACTGTTGGACACAGGCGAAAGTATTTCCAATACTACTAGCTTATTCGAAATTAATAAATTTCAATAGAAGGATCACAGAGGACTTTAATCAAAGATAAGTTGTAATTTGACAGGTCAATAAAAAGAGAACAACTAAAATACACACGAACAAAATGTGTATTTTTTGTCGTACTCGTCTATTTTTACCAAAGTAAGTTTTAAATTTGTAAAATAAGATACTAACTTATCGTACCGGCAACACCGAATACCACATTCCCTGGCTGGAAGCCACGCTAACCCACGTCTGAAATGGTGGCTACAGCAATAAGTAAATTATTTGGTCATGTTAACAGCATTACACGTCACAAAAATATGTCACGTGTTATTGATCATATAATTTTTTTGCGTGTTGAAAACTAGTTAATTATTTATAATTTGACGACCTTCGTGACGTAGTGGTCACCGCCGTCCGTCCGTCACCCAGAGGTCCCGGGTTCGATCCCCGGTCAGGGCAAGTTGGAAAATGGTCTTTTTCAAATTGTCCTGGGTCTTGGGCGTTTATCTATATAGATATGTATTTGTTATAAAATATAGTATCATTGAGTTAGTATCCCATAACACAAGTTTCGAACTTACTTTGGGGCTAGCTCAATCAGTGTAATCAGTCCCTTTATATTTATTTATTTATTTAAAATAATTTAAACAAAAATTAAAAATATTAATCAAAAATCTCACCCCAAATTGTACCCGGCTCAAAAATACCCATTACGCTTGCTGCGTTACCTCTTTGAATGGCTATAAATTTCAAATTTAAATATATCTTTATTATCATAGGATATTTATTATATCTCTTAATAATCGTCACTTTGTTTTGTTGCACAATTGTTGACTTTAAATGGTTTCTTACATGAATATCCTTTGAGACAGGTACCACTTTGAGCGATGGTCATACCTACCATCGGTCTCGCAGCCGGCGCCCTATCTCATTAACCAAGTCCTTAGCTTCGGGACGATTCAGTAAGCAAGCAAGTGGTATTATTTTGTGGCGTTTTATTCCTTTATCTGTACAAATTTATTTATTTTCGAACCAGGATACTACCATTTTGCTCTTAAACATTTTTCTTAGGTTTGTCACTTTTGATCACCCGTTTATAAAACAATTACCTACATTACTTTATTTACTAGGTACATCATTTCATCACCCCTGCATCAATACATTATACTCGTATATGAATTAGTTACACTCTGACAATCCTCGTCTACTGATGAGTTTTATAATTATTGATCCATTAATGTTTGCCCGGTCTATTCCAAATTAGAGACGTCACTAAAGTACTCGTAATTCCATATCTGGGTAGAGTATTTTTCATTTCTTGTAAGTATAAATCATTAGCATTTCTTATTGAGTCACCCATCGTTACATAGAAAGACGTTTTTCCAGAGCGCCAATTTTACAAAACAATTTTACTCACTCCTACTGATACTGATACTAGCCAAAAAACAATGAAATGTAATGTGTAATTTGTAAACTGTTTCGCCATAGGTAAATGTACCTATTCATTCTACCTACTTGTATTATTTCGTATTAGCGTGATTGCAGAGATATCAAAGGTTTCTTTACGCAGCTTCGTATTCTAATTCACTTCATGAAGTAAATTATATGACTCGCCTGCGTATTTTCCTGCAACCAACTGCCGTGAAGCCAAGAGCATAGCAAGATTTTCCAGTGTGCAAATACAATCTATGATATTGATTTCATTTTTTTCAGTAGAGAAATAACCAAATGAAATAAAAAAACAACGTCACGTTCGTACACAGTTATCTTGTCTTCAACACCCTGGCTGTAAAAAATTTGCTCTGGGAAAAATCACTTCTTGTTTTGTTTCTGTTTTAACGATGAGAATGTGGTTTAATTAAATTTTTGCACAAGCTTGTATTGTGAGGCTAAAGTACTTATTAAGACAAATGAAATAAGCCCAAATTCAATGAAGTTGCATCGTTTAATTATTGAGTTCTATCGACCACCTTCCGTCTCCGTGATCAGACCCTAGGGATCGTCTACCATAAGGTGTTCTTCAAGACAAATCAGACGATTCCGAGTTCCATTGAATATCTCCATCATCAGAACAGCTCATTGACTACGAGATATTGTATTGTCATCCGACTTACACAAGTATGCAAAATTTCTGTTGAATCGGTTGAGGATAGCTGGTTGAAAATCGAGTTGCAAGATTTCACCTAAACAAACAAACATACATACAAGATACATTGCAAGTTAAATAAAAGCTTGTTAAAATTAAAACGCAACGTAAGACAAGATATTTCGGTAGTAATTTATTATTGACTTACGTAGTAAAAAATTTTTTAAGTCTATGATTGACACTATATTAGTAGGTACAATCAATTTAAGATTTGCCGTCATAGGTATTTCAGCAAGCTAAATCTCCCACCATCGCATGCTCGTCCTCGGATCGTATAATAAAAAATCTACGTCTTTATGATGTGTTCTACCATCATCATATAAACGTCAAGATAATCATCAAAATTATAATATTATTTATAATTCGCAATATTATTTTTTCAATTCTACGATTTTTGTGAGCCCAGAATCATAAATAATTCATAAATTAATATAAATAACTGCACAAAGATAAACTCTACGTAATTAAATAAAATAATTATTAGGAAAATCCTGACAGCATTTATTGGTACAAAGTGGTATAATCTCAGAGGTATAAAATATTAGTTAATTAAAGCAGGTATGTCTATTTTATATTCCTTGTTTTATCTAATATGTATAAATTGTTTTTATGTTTAGTTATCTTGCCTATTGTCTACGTGATTTTATATAGAATAAAAATCTTTTTTGTCGTGAGACGGAATATTATGTTAGATGACAAGAGTGCGCGTCAGAGTCGGTAGAAAGCAGATCTGAACAACACCTATATATCCACCTCCCGTCAGGCCATGCCTTCATTACTCCACTGAACGGCATCAGCGCTGTAGTGTCTTTGCAAAAAAGTTGAACAAAGTGGTGTTGTGTTTATGATACGAAATGGATTCACAGCAGTTTCGGGAATTCGGGAAGGCTGCTATTGATATGGTGGCTGACTATTTGGATAATATTAGAAAACTGTAAGTACTTCCTCTTCTTAGACCAGATCTTAGACCAGTGTTATGTGACCCTCAATGATGTGAATCGTAAAAGATAGATATACCTAGATTATACGCAGATACCTACTTAAGCTGCGGTATTTCTAAGAAAAATATCATTTGAGATTTTGAAATTATGTATGATTAACTTAGCTGGAAAGGTTGATAAGTATTTTAAAGTTGTTAGATAATTAACATTCCTATTAATTTTATGTTCTTGACATGTTGTATTTGCGGCGTAATATTACGATTGTTAACATCCTACAGTACAGGTAGGAAAGTTAATTTGAAAAAGTCCCATAAGAGGGAAAGTGGTCGAACTCTCAATAGCGTAGCGATTTTGCTCAATAATTAACGGTATAGTTAAGTATTATTTAATTTAAAAATAAACTGGACTTTCATCAGTTATGAATCATAATATGAGAGATTTTGCTGGCGTTTATTTTGAATGACATTAAAAACACAATTATTTGAAAAATTTAAATTCCCTTTGGTTTTTATTTTTGCCGGCAGAGCTCTTAGCTGATAAGGACTAGATTAGACAAGCAAAGTTGTAGAAAAATATAATGTGAATATAGTTTTACTTTTTTCTAAATAAACCATCCATTTTCGCAATTACACACATTTTATAACATTCTTAGAGTACCTAAAGTGTGTACACATTAAGCCGCCCGCGTGGATTTTGTATACACACGATGCCGCCACAGCAGCGGCGGCGATATGATCTTTAGCTTTTTACGAGTAGGTCAATGATACATATTCTGGATAGAATAACTTATGATATTTAATTCAAACCTCTATTATAACTAGATACCTATGATAATCTTAGATACTGTTTTCTAACACAAAAGTATCATGTAAGTATGTTGGTGTGGCTAATAAGAAAGTTTATATGAATTTAAGTAGGTAGGTACATACATGTGTTCATCTTTTATAAACTTTTGTCAAATTATTACAAAGAAATAATAATAGACATTTATTAAAATGATTAAACGAAATTAAATTAATAAACTGATGACAATATTAAATTTGAGAAATAATGTTTTGCTAACTATTTATTAATCTGTGGTTTTGCTAAGATTGCTTAGCAAATTTTAATTTCGAGTTGAAAATATAAAATATTTTTTATTAGTCAATGATCTATAAGACTCAACCCTGATGGGATGACGAATTAATACCATTACAGAACCATACAGAGTGTTACAGAACTAGAAAATAATCCTCAAAGAGTGCATATATTTCGCACTGAACAGCTTGCCCAAAAATGAATCTACAGATATAGATATTACATACACTATATTTTCCTAACGGGGTAGAGAAAGTCTAGGGCCACGTTTAGAGTGATGTATTGATTAATTTGTATTTGTACCTAAAGGAAATCAAAAACGATCTTTTGCGTCTTCTTTTCTTAGCAATAAGTATAATTTTTATTTGCAAGAAAAATACATACTTACATGTACACAATTTATTCTAATGTACAACATACTATTTAAAACAAGTAAAAGTAAAACAACATACTATTTAAAACAAATAGAATTGTGTACGATGTACCTTCCATGCAAGTCTAGGAGAAAGAAAAAACTTAGAATGTACCAGCTACTTCTCTTCCCGCGCAGACCTTAAAAGCCTATCGAGGGCCTGAGCGTAAATGCGAATCATTTTAATAAGCGATGCGGGTAGCAACTAGCAACCAATCACTATTTTAATTCATTTTTCCACCTTCTCGCCCACTATCACGCTAAATGTGGCCTTTGAGTCTTGCGGCCCTGGGCTCTGTCTGCTTTGAACCGCAAGACCCAAAGTCCTCTGCCTGCCCCTTAGGGATAAAGACGTGACAGTATGTATGTATGTTACCTACATGTATGTATGTATAATCGCGGCACTAGGTCAGACTTGTAGGCCATACTCGAAGAAATGTAAAATTATGCCTCAAGTGTTATTTTACCCTTTTGTAACATTCTAAATTACATATAAATATGCCGAAAAGGGTTCCTATGATCCCGTCTCTACCTCCACTTATGTACACTTTGTGATGTGTAAACTAATAAATATGTACTTAACCATAGGATATTTATAATATTATATATTTATCAAAGATTCAAAGGTGGCACTTTTACACGTCAATAGGTATACTTTACATTACGTGTAAAGTATATTAAAATTTAATTTATTTTTGAAGAAAAGCTACCGATACCAGCACTTCGTAACGGCCACTGCTGAGAAGAAACGCCGAAAGAAACTCATTATCACATTACTGGTCGCCTAAACGCAAGTGCTTTGTCATATTATTACTATGCCTTTAATTAATGAACACTTATAATACAAGTTGACACATTATGACATGTGGTAATGCTTGCGAACAAGTAAACAAAATTGTATGTAATGTGTCAACATTGTATTATATTATAAGTATTTATTAATTAAAAGACAATTATAATAATATGACAAAGCTCTTCTGGCGAGTAGGCGACCAATACTGTGAAAATGAGTTTCTTTCGGCGTTTCTTCTCAGCAGTGGTCGTTACGAAGCGCTGGTATCGGTAGCTTTTCTTTAAAAATAAATTAAATTTTAATATACTTTACACGTAACATAAATTATACTTATTAACGTGTAAAAGTGCCTGTAAAGGTCTAATTACTGAATAAACATTTGAATCTTTGAATCTTTGAATCAAACATAAATTACGTAATAAAAGATAAATAATACTATGTAGTCAAAAAAGGAAAGCCGAGCTGATCAGTCCCTCCCGGCAGCAGTCGTTTAAGAGTTGTATCATCATCACTTTCCTCATTCTACGCTGACAGATGGTTTAGAAGTCTCATTGACGTTATGAATCTAAACATTAAACTATTTCAGAAGACCTCCGTGACGTAGTGGTAGCCACGCTAGTCCGATGTTCGGAGGTTCCAAAAGCAAGTTGGAAAATGGCCTCTTTCAAATTGTCCGAGGTCTTGGATGTTTTTCTATATATGTATTCATTATAAAACATATAGTATCCTTAAGTTAGCAATCTCGTAATACAAGTTTAAGCTTACTTTGGGGCTAGCTCTTTCAGTGAAATTTGTCCCTATGTATTTATTTTTATTAGTATTTTACGGGATCTACGGGAAGACTTGAAGTGGTCCTGTTCTAACTCTGCCGGAAACCACACTGCTAATATATTTATATATTACTAACATATTTTCATTGAAACGTTCACTTATAATTAGGTGCATTACTTATCCATGAGATATCTACATCAAAGTCATATATGACTATTAAAATCATTTTTTTCGCTTACTTATTACGTGTTAGAACACAATTACATTGGCATGACATAAGACAGCCTTTAATTTAAAACATTATGAAGTCGCTATTATCTCAATTATCGTGTATTATTTGTCAATTATTGAATCGTTTTAATTTGATGACTGATTCATTAACATATAACAAAATTAGTATTCAGTAGACTGATGGGTCACGGCATAAACATGACAACACATCTCTCATCTATTTATAGACAGTATTTAATATTGCCGATTTCCTTACTACAATTAATATCACTTTGTGGTATTTACAATAAAAGGACCGGATGGTAAATTTATTTACCATATTATGGTCCTTTTATTCGCAGTCAATATCTAATTTTGAATATTTTTCACTATCTACTTGTACATACATACATAACATATTTTCACGCCTTTTTCCAATGCTGGTAGGCAGAGACTATAGATTTCCACTTGCTACGATCTTTGCAAACCTCTTTTGCTTCGTCAACACTCATTACTCTTTTCATACATTCTCTCCGGTTATAAGTACTCCTTACTTCACCTTTCTTCAGAACGTCTGCAATTTGGTCGCAGAACGTTCTTCGAGGTCGACTTGTGTGCAAACGAAATACGAAAAATAAACATACACACACACACTATCACGTCTTTATCCCTAATGGACCTGACGGAGCATTTTGGATTTCGCGGATCTAAGCAGAAAGAGAGTCGCACGACTCAAAAGCCATAACTAGAAGTTGATGGCGGGTGACAAAAAGAATCAAGATAGTAATGGGTTGCTAGCCGCATCGCCTATTATGATTCTTTCAAACTTTACAGGATGTACTTCTATAAGTGGCAGACATTCGTTTTTTTTTTTAATTACTCGCGGTTGATACATCATTTCAAGTGTCTCGGTTCTTGAGTTCTAATTTGTAACATAAAGTTATTTTTGTTCAAGGGATGTCCTGCCTTCCGTAGAGCCTGGATATTTGCTGAAGGCTCTGCCAGAAGACGCACCGGAGCACCCAGAAGAATGGCAAGAAGTTCTGAAGGATTTCAATAACACTATAATACCTGGAGTAAGTAAATACCATTTGGTCTGTTGTGATTACTAGGTACTTAATTAATATTTCACTGAGGTGAAGAGAAGAGTTCAAATGTGTGCCATTCATCATTTACATGCTTTAACCTACCTAACCAATTTATTAATTGGTTGGGTATAAATATAGAATAAAGTTGTTTTTTTTTTAAATTTCATTACCTTCTCAGGGTTGTTTTTAGTAGTATAAGGGCATATAAAAATGTCAAATATCAATATTTTATAAAAAAAATAATATTTTATTTATATAATTTTATTATTTTTTTATATTGTGTTTTCAGGTAACACACTGGCATTCTCCACGATTTCACGCCTTCTACCCCACTGGATCTTCATATCCAAGTTTAGTGGGCAATATCCTCAGCGACGGGTTGGGAGTCATTGGATTTAGTTGGGTCAGTAGTTATTTAATTCTCACCTTTGTAATACCTACACTTCTAAGAAAGAATATAATACATATACAGTACTTACAAACTGACTGGTAATAAATTGCCTGGTAATAATTGGTAAAAATAATTGATAAGGAGAAGCCTATAAACACAGTGTTTGGTCTCCAAAGTAAAAGTTGATTATTTTCACGCACTGTACTTGCTCTTCATTTCACTCATTAGCCTCAGGCGGCGAAGACTGGAAAAAAGGAGACTCTCACAATTTTTTTTTGTACTCTGAAAGACTACCTAGGAATCTAGACTTAAATAATTTTACTTTAATGAAAATAAGTCCTTTGAATTCTTCTAAAATGTGCATATTCAACATATGTTTCAATAGATTTCAGGAAATAAAATCATATTGACGATTCATGATAACTAGAACATGATGTTTTTATTTTTAAATGTGACATTTGATTTCTGCAGATGTCGAGTCCAGCGTGCACTGAACTAGAAGTAGTGACGCTGAACTGGCTTGGGAAGTTGCTTGGCCTCCCGGAAGAATTCCTCAACTGCTCCAAAGGACCCGGTGGTGGTGTTATTCAGGTAATTACCTGTTATTTAAGGTATTAGCTAATATTAGGATAAATGCAAAGAAAGGCAAGTTTCATTCCCATGTTTACAAATGATTAGATAGATACAGAGTAAACAGAGCCCACAGTCAGAAGACCCGAAAATGGCTCTAACGTTTTGATGAAAAAATATTTTTATATATTTATTTAGGTATATTGGTCAATATTGCCTAGGGTCATGACTTCAATTTGTAAGCTATAGATACTTTTTCATTTATTTGTTCCTTGCAGGGATCCGCAAGTGAAGCAACCCTAGTTGGATTACTCGTGGCAAAAGAAAAAGCAGTTCGTAAATTGTTGAAAAACAATCCAAGCCTTGATGAAGGTATCATTAAATCGAAGTTGATTGCCTACACTTCCGACCAATGTAATTCATCGGTTGAAAAGGCAGGATTACTTGGTTCAATGACAATGAGACTATTAAAGGCTGACGCCGATGGAAGATTACGTGGCGAAACATTGAAAGCGGCGTTTGAAGAAGATAAAACGCAGGGCTTAATACCTTGCTACGTTGTCGCGAACCTTGGTACCACAGGAACCTGTGCCTTCGATCCTTTGTATGAATTGGGACCAATATGTAATGAAGCAGACGTATGGCTTCACGTTGACGCCGCTTATGCCGGTACTGCCTTCATTTGTCCAGAGTACAGACATCTCATGAAGGGTGTGGAGTATGCGGACTCCTTTGACGTCAACGCACATAAATGGATGCAGGTGCACTTCGATTGTTCCGCTATGTGGGTTAAAAACGGCTACGACCTTATCAATACATTCGACGTCCAGCGAATTTATCTGGACGATGTTAAAACTGACATTAAAATCCCGGATTACCGGCACTGGCAAATGCCCCTCGGGCGTAGATTTAGGGCTTTAAAATTATGGACAGTTTTAAGGATAAACGGGGCGGAAGGAATACGGAGTTACATTCGTAGCCAAATCAGCCTCGCCCAGTACTTTGCTAAATTGGTGCAGGCCGACGAGCGATTTATTGTAGAGCCAGAGCCTTCAATGGGGCTCGTCTGTTTCAGATTGAAAGGTGGTGACATCATCACTAAAAGATTATTGGAAAATATTACAGAGAAGAAACAGATCTTTATGGTAGCTGCTACGTATAGAGGGAGATATATCATCCGTTTTGTTATCTGCTCACGACTTACTACGAATGAGGATGTAGATTTCAGTTGGAGTAAGATTAAAGAGGAGGCTGATCTGATTTGCACGACCAACGTACACAAAAAGGCACAACTTCCAACGATCAATATCCAAGAAACAATAAACTTGTGTGAGAAGTCCAAATAATTTGATCTTGATATTACTGTGAGAGCGACAAATCACGTACATAATAGATTTTATGTTTTAGTAAATGTACTTATTAATAGTTATACTGATACTTTATACGTACCGTATACAAGCAGACTCAAGCAATAAACATTTTCATTTTACTAACAATGTTTTGTTAGTGCACGAATTGCAGGCGTACCTATTTAGAAAGGCGGAATCGAGATGACAACGTCAAGGTTTCCAACATTTAGTTTATAAAACAAATAATTTAAAAAATAAATAATCGGGCAAGTGCAAGTCGGACTCGCGCTTGAAAGGTTCCGTACCATTATCTCTAAAAAATCAGGTTTGTTGTATCGGAGCGCCATCAAAATATTTATTTTATTCTCTTTATAGTATAACAATAGCGGCTAAATACATAATCTGTGAAAATTTCAACTGTCTTCAGCTATCACGGATGAGATACAGCCTGGTGACAGACAGACGGACAGCGGAGTCTTAGAAATAGAGTCTCGTTTTTTTTCTTTGGGTACGGAACCCTAGAAATGAATCGGTGCCTACGTGATATGGTAAACCAAGCTTTTTTATTGATTGTAATTTTTGTAAGGGAATTATATCGTACCTGCACATAGGTAAAATAAGTAACGTATTGTATCTACTATACATATCACTTTATCCTGTGAAGGTACGACTCGTACCTAGTATTTGACATCTATCAATGTAATGTGACTTACTGAATACAGTGATATTAGATGTTATTATTTTTAGTTAGCCACTTTCTTGTACGTAGAGATATATAAAAGTGATAATAAAATTAAAACTATTTTTATGTAGGTACATAACATTTTTGTTTTATTTGAGCTTAGCCTATTTAGACACTTTCAACCTTGGTACCTAAACCTAATTAGATTTATCTTAGATGGAAAATTTTAAACAAAAACAAGAAGATGTTGAGCACAATGAGCAGATGGACAAGCATATACATGACTACATAATACAATTAGTACGTAGACATTGAACTCCAAGCAGCGTTATTATCATCTCGCAATTCCTAAGGATTTTCAAAATGACCGAATAAAAGCGGTCATCCAGTATTTTCCATCGATCTTGGTCAGCTGACCGCTTTAAGGAGAACGTGAAGCTTTTCTTCGCACATTTGCGAAAAACGGCTTCTTATGTCCGGTTAAGCTGAACCTGCTGTTGGAAGACTCCGTTAGAGAATGTTTGTGACCTAATATAGAGTTCAGCTATTTGGCCCTATGGTGATAGCAAAGTGAGATACGTTCTGTAAGTACCCCTAAAAAATGATCCGACATCTTTCCTCTTTCACGGGTATGGCGACTGAAAGAGGTATCAACACCTCTTTCCAGCGTGGTGTTTGTGGTTAGATCTACCCTTTATTGGCAGGTATAAGGTATAATTATTAGTCCAGCGGTGGACTTATTAATATAGACTGTATAGAATATGGTTCAGCTGACAAAACTAAGCTGGTTGCCCATAATATTTTGTCTTCAACCATCGAGCATCAGCAATGTCCAATTTATTTGTATCTAACGTTTTGTTTCTTTCATCATATGTATATAGATAGATACCTACTGAGTTGAATTTATTTGGCATTTTTTTTTCTTACATAAGGTAAATTCTTTAAAGTAACCCAGGGTCGAAAAACCCAAATATCACTTTTAGCGTTATGGTGGGGAATAAGGTTGAAACGCGAAAAGTGCAATGCTTTGAAGGCCTCATTTCTATTTTACGCACATTTTGATCTTAAATAATATAAATATCTCGTAAAAAGGTACGAAATTATTAGAAGTCAAGGTACGTTCTACATTTTAGTAGGTATCTTACTAAGAGTTCACAAGTACCTATTGACTGATGCCGTCTCCAACTTTTTTATTTCTAGCGTAAAATAACACAAGTTACTTAAAATTTGTTTTTATTCATAATTTGCATTTGATTTAGTTAGACGCATGTACACCTCTGGCTGATGCAAAGACCGTACGAGTATCCTTTGGGAAGACAGTGTTCTTGGCAGATGGCATCTTCAGCGGGTTCCTCATCCTCGTTGCCGCATTCCACACGATGAACGAAAGGCACTGAAAATTTATTAAGTAAATATTATGTCATGAACTC
Source organism: Acrobasis suavella (assembly GCA_943193695.1). NCBI lineage: Eukaryota > Metazoa > Arthropoda > Insecta > Lepidoptera > Pyralidae > Acrobasis > Acrobasis suavella. The sequence continues at coordinate 16,912,530 of OW971929.1, forward strand.
ATATCTATGCGTACACTACATAGTATTTAGTCGCGTTGCGTACTAGGAGCTCGGTGGCCCGGCGGGAGTGCGCATTTCTAGCGCTTTCGCAAGTCAAGTGACACCGGGCGTGGTCCGCACTTGAATGGGTGACCACAAGTCTCAAGCTCCTCCGTGTTTCGGAAGGCACGGATAAGCCGTTGGTCCCGGCTGTCATCATTCTATGGCAGTCGTCAAGCTATGTCAGATGCCTTTAGGCAGCTTGAAAAATATGGCACCAGTGTTGGCCACGACACAATAAGTTTAGTTTACATTACTGTATGTATTGTTTATATACAAACAGTTATTAAATTAAGTACTTATATTATTTTAAAGAAAAGCTACCGATACCAGCGCTTCTCAGCGGCCGCTGAAAAGAAACGCCGAAAGGAACTTATTTACATAGTATTAGTCGCCTACTCACCAGAAGGGCTTTGTCATAATCATAGCATGTTAGTCATTTACAAAATATAATATAATGTTGACACATCATTACATGTAACGCTTACGAATGAGCTAACAAACATAAATTACGTAATAAGAAATACTTCCACATGTCAATGTCTTCACTAGAGAATTGGAGAAAAATTGCATTAGGCATACCTATCGTTCGTCCTTACCTTAGAAGTGCAACGCGGAGTCACCTAAATGAATGGTTTTTCCATACAAAATTCCGTTCGTTTAGTGACTCCTTGTTTGAAAAATCGCACCACAGCTTACAGTCCTGTGCTGACCAAGGACTCTGGACTGGACTTTCTGGCACAGATATGGCACTTCATAGAAGCGGAGTACCTACCTATCATTTATGCCTAGCCTACACTACTACAAACAAAACTTTTACACGGCATTGTGTGTGTATGTGTTCGCCCGCACGCAGCCGCCCGCCCGCTCAACATTCTCGACGAGGCGAGAACGGGGAAGGCGTCCCCGTCCCCCATATTAGGAGATTGCATTTTGTATGTAATACTTAAATTATTTTCGTGTCTCTGGTTAACAAACTAAAAATTAATGTGTTAACTTTGAATAAATAAAATATAAGATGGTACATACCAGCATTGGGTACAGGTTTATCCAATTTAGTATTGGGTCCAGCGTTGTCATACCGTGACACGTCTTCAATTACCGCAGGAGCACTGTCTCTAGGAAATCCAATCACGTTTTGTGATAAAAACATGATTACTAGTGATAACAATAGACACAATTTAATAGCCATTTCAAAATGAACACTACTATGATTTATATTTACAAATACGTGTATATTTGACTCGAGATCAAGGTAATTACAGTATAATGAGGCAAAGTTTAGAACCTAAGTAAGCAACGACTTAACGCAGACTAGACTAATACGAATTCCGAATACATTTGGATGTATGAGAGGTCAAATGTGCTGGTCTCCTTATATATATACTCGCTTGCCTACATACTTATTAATGACGATGTCCATTGTTATTGTTGCCGGCATGCAGTTAACTGTGTGTGAGTAATGCTTTTCCAGTTAGTCTCAATTTGCTACTTACTCATTAATTGAAGATATTCGTCATCAAGGTAACAACAGTTGTTATTTATGTAGCTTGAGTTGAGTGAGTTAAGTTAGTAAAAAAACCGGTCTATACTTTCTTACTTATATATCTACTAACCAATCTGAAAATTTACTACAGATCGAGCGTACATAGAGATACCTATGCGAGTCTCTATCTTGCACTAAAGTCTATAAGCAGATGAGAAAAAGGCGGTCTAATATTTATTTTTCTTGGAACCTAGACCAGCTAATTAATTTATTATGAATATTTATATATAACTATACTTTCTTCAAATTAAAAGCATAGTTATTTATGCAACTATTGTATAATAAGGGGTACTATGACGAGTTGCATAGAAGACTTTATCTACAACTTTATTAAGAATCCTCTACAAAAGGTTTTAAAACTATAGGTTACATTCCTGCAAAGACCTCAATGATAAGTTTTTTATCTATGCCTCAATGAAGCAAATGATCGGGGAGTCACATTAGCCAAAAAATACAGATACCTTATCACGTCTTTATCCCACGGGGTAAACAGAGCCTAGAGCCGTAAGACCTATGGGCCACGCTTAGCGTCATGGTGGGCGTGAAGATGGAAAAAGGAACTTAAAATAGTGATGAGTTGCACTAATCTCGTCCAATCAATAGTATCTACCTAAAGTTTATATTAAAACATATATATAAGAAAATATAGCTAATTCCACTAGAGAAGGCTACAGAACGTTACAGAAAGGTGGAATATTAAATCGATTGCTAAATTTGTATGAATAATCAAAAATCCCGTACCAACTTCCCGTACTTTTCTAGGTAAGTTATTCCATATCACGGACATAGAACTTCAACTGCTTTCAATGATTATTTATTTCGCATTTCAGTAACACAGTATGGATGTCGCATTACTCTGTTTAAATTAGCCAGCTAACTAGACGCCTAGGCGGTTCCTTGAAGGCCGACATTCAATAGGTTCTCTCCATAACTCAAACGTTGACATCTTGACGTATGGAAAATCAGTCCTTTGAAGATGAGTGACCGCATAAGCAAAGTTATTTATTTCAGATTTATGGCGCCAACAGAGCAAACAGCTGAGAATGTTATTATTATGAATTCTGAAGGAGTTATTACAAACAATCTCATCAAATCATATTTTTAAAATTACTTAATTAAATAGTTCCGCAAATTGTCTAATGCATCCCGTATGTCCCGCATTCCTATCTTTTTTAACCCCCGAAAAAAAGATAATTTTTAAGCTTGACGCTTATGTCTGTCTTTCTGTCTGTGTGTGGCACATTAGCTCTATAATGGACGGACCTAGTTCGATTCGATGCAGGTTTTTTTACGTGAAAGCAAGTTCCCTTGCGATTTTTGATGAAAATCGGTTCAGCCGTTTAAAAGTTATTGGGGTTAACGCTTGAAAGTCGAGGTTTTTTTAATTTTCCTTGCAAATAGTAGATGGCGCTACGGGTATCAAATGGAATATGAAGTTCACCACTCATCACTAGATGGTATGCTCGGGGTTTTCCACTCATAGTAAAATTCCACTCATGTGAAAATATGACTTTAGAAATAAATGTTGATTAAGTAGTAGTGTTGTTGGGTGCACCACCAACTCAGCCTCACTCTTCTTGTGGATAGGGTTGGATGTCCCACATTAATTGATTACAAAGTTTGCCGTCTTAGTCGTCATTAATTTGTGAACCCTAGCCACTTATCACAAATTCATCAATATTCAATTTCATGAAAGACTATATTTACTTACCACATTCAGCCATCTTGTTTCATACCTACCCATCGCTTTATAAACAAAATTATTTATCTTCCTTGTCACTAGATGGCATAATAGGTATTTATTAAAACATTTATAATGCGACACAATTAAGTTGAACAAAATGGCGGACTTCAAAGCATTTTTGTACAAACTTTGTAGTGTCCCCCTTCTTGCTAACAATAATATTTTAAATAAATCGTTGTTTCGATAGCAAATTTGCAATAGCCTAGCATCATTCTAATCTGGCTTCTCATGTGTAAAAACTCAACAATTTATTTATTTTTTTACTATTTTACAATTACTTTTATTGTTATTTAATAAATATGGTGTCCGCGGAAGATCAGCGTCGTAACTCACGCTACGACATATGCTGAGCAGAGATCTTTTTGGTGAATTATGTTGTAACCATCTCATAGGGTCTGATATGTTTCGTTACTTTTTCTTTCTTTCATCTCAACCTCATTGTATAACCTTTCTTTATTCTTGCAATAGCTCGTTTTCCCGCCGAAACCTATTCAAGGGTTCACTTTTCATTGGGTATATCCAAGAATAAGTTTGACGGAGGCGCCACATTTCATCAACTTCTCCAAGGCCTCTACGTGTTGGATCTGTATACGCACGCAAGCCTCCCAAAGGATCGGGGAAAAAGACCTGTTATTCCAAAAGGAGATTTTTATTTTATTTTTATTTCCCAATACAGCTCGTTATTACAGGCTTAACCTAATACAACATAGCTTTGTACTATTTAGCAAACGTGGTATATGTATAAATGCCTCATTTGTGAATTTTCTCAACGAACAGCTTAGCATGTCAATGTCAACACACTCACGACCAAGAGAATTAAGCAATCTCAAGGCTCTGGGCACAGGAGCGAACTTATACAATGTGGAAGGGACATACCCGTAATAAATCGAACCACGACTAGATCACTTTAGTATAATGAAATTAAAATAACGGTCAAAAGACAAAAACAAATTCGGCATTCCCATACAAAACTGTGCAGCCGCTTGGGCAATTTTGTATGGGAATGTCAATTTTTTTTTGGCTTCTTGACTGTACCTAATTTTACTTTTGTAACTATACTTGTAAGTACAGATAGTCGCGAACGAGATAGAGATAAGAGCCTTTAAAAAAAAGTTAGTGGTGCAAGCGAAACTAGGCTTTATATTCTTGCGGCATAAAGTTGTTTTTGCCGGTTTTTTGACTTCACATACATCATACCAGCGCCTCGACGTTTCTTCCCGTCATCGAAATACATTCGTCAAGTATGGAGATTATATTTCAGAATAATGTAGATCTCCATATCGGCGCATATAAAAAGGCGATCGAGTGCGCGCCTCGCACGAGCCAGTTCAATACGAGTTATCAAAGCGATCACTTCGAAGAGAACCGAAGCAAAGGAAATCTACCTAAGTGCGACAAGTGGAAGTACCTGTGACAACTTTGGCGAGATACCTGGACTTCAGCTTCTACACGACTGGGATCTTAGACATCAGGAAGACCATCTTTACGTGTAAACTTTTGATTCAGTTGTGAATAAAGACGAAATTTGGCGTTTTTCTCCAAATCTCGAACCCCAGTTTCGTAACAATATTTTAAATAATACGTTTTACGTAGTACTTAGGTATTATCTACAAGTTTTTTTCTCGTATAGAGTACCTAATGTGAGTAGGTTTGCTTCGGTCCGAATTTAGACTGTCAAAGTGGTCAAAGCATATTTAAAATTTTATTTCCATTTTACTTAATTATTTCAACAATCTAAGGTACGAATAAGTATAGTTACCTATTCGTACGAAATAGGTATCATACTATGCATTACTTTGGTTGACCTTCTTGGCCAATTTAAATAAGTCGTACTATACAGAGCTGTGGTCGTACTTATTGGCCGATTCAAATATGTCGTTCGATACAGATTTCTGGTCGTCCTTATCGGCCGATTAAAATATGTCGTTCGATACAGAGCTGTAGTCGTCATTTTCCGCCCTTTTCTTAACATAACAGGAGGCTGGTCAGTGCAATGACAAACATGTCGAACGCAAACTCCGGGGAGTCCTTTCGTAGCACAATGAGATACGCACACTCTTCTACACGCCACTCCAAGGTTAAATCCTTCAATATAGTCCGCTGCAATGTGATAAAATATGTATATATTTATATTATTTATCAGTAACGGAAGCACAGGTATATAAGCCATGTGTATATATGTCATTTTACGATGGAAGAGTAGGTTAATTACTTCAAGCATTATCATCGCGAAAAACGGCCTCATAACGTAATAGTTCTGTCGCATGTCGCATGACGCAGCTTCAACTCTCAGCCAATATGCGTTATGTCGCAACGTCATGCAGCAGCTACTTATATTATTGGCTTGCACAGTCCAGCACAACGGTATCGGTATAGATATATATGTAAAACATTGAGTAGTAGTTTTTTTTTTCGCGCAATATTTTAATTAAGGAGCTACCTGAATTTCCCGGGGTCATTGCTGCCCCCATTTGAAATAAATCATTTGAAAGAAAACGGAGATATCGATTATTTATTTCTTTATCAGACCCTAGATAACCCTTTATCATGAAGCCAAAAGTGGCCATTCTTCGCAAATGTGTGTAGAAAAGCTTCACGTTCTCACTTTAAATTGTGAACAGTAGTTTATAAAATAGTTTGAAGGGTTATCTAGGGTCTGAGCAAGACATAATTTTAAATGATATATCTGTTTCCTTTTAAATGATTTATTTCAAATGGGGGTAGCACTGGACCCCAGAAAATTCAGCTAGTTAAGTACCTATCCTATGCTAAAATTTGTCAGTTTTTCACTACTATTAGTCAGACTTGCCATATAGACCAAGCAGATCATGTGACCTCGTACAAAATAATAGTTTTGAAAACTAAAACCCGACTAAGGGAAGATTCTTGCTGGAATTACTTACGTTAGTACCATAGTGAATGCAAGCACAGCAAGTAGAAACAGCTATATATAGTCATATATATTTTTTTAAAGTTCTAATTGAGCCCCTTCATTTGATATTCCCCACACGGTATGATTCGATTTTTATTTTTTCATTTATTACATTATGGCTTATGTCATATAGAGGACGCCATATTGAATTTAGTGTGACGTCATAAAGCCTATAACCAGCGGACAGCCAAGACGATAACATTTGTTAAAATACCATGAATATCATAGAAGATACGAGGGAACTGATGAACGAACATAGATACATACATAAGTATACATACATACCGGCGAAACACATAACCCTTTTCTTGGCTTCGCCGCAGTCCGATAGAAAAGAAGAATTACGACAAGTGTCACGGTCACTACCTACATGACCTTTATTTAACATAGGTTGACATAGGTATTCACGTAAGTTGTCGGACAATCTGAGCATGGTTGCAGGAAAACGCTGAATGCCAGGCAGCTTCCAATCGGTCGTTTGGGAAATCCTTAGGGAAGACCAATGTCCAGCAGTGGGTTTCCTGTGGTTGTTATGAGGACATCGAATTCAGACGTTGAAACTTGAAGTTTTTATACCAATACTAATAAGGCATAATATTAAAAGTAGATAAATATTTCACTCTACACAACCTCACTCTGATTGAGCCCAGTAGAGAAAAGTTTGAGGTATAGCCTAAGTATAGTGGAGTTCCACTTACACCATGCTACATAATTATATTAATCTGTGACTTACACGCGCGAATAACAACAACAATAGTAAAAATATTGACAACACACTCACAGGCGTCTATGGAACTTGTTTCAATCGATGGGTCTGCATCGGCCTCAATGTCATACACATCTTCTTCAAGCTGCGCAGAACCTTTGTTTTTGTCTAATTTTCTGCGTTTTGGGAAACCACGCACATTTTCTAGTGAATATATAATTACAGCCAACAGTATTAGCAACCATCCTTTACTTGCCATTGTTAAATCATAACTTGAATATTAAGAATCTTTACGATGTAAGTCAATAACGATTGACTATTGAGTAATTAATGAGTACCAAGACAAGTATCTTTCAACATGAACTTTGTTATTAAAATATAGAAGTCTATAGGCGCACGGTAGAGCCGCCAAGTCTAGCACGATGTCACAATGACGAGAAGGGCAGCCATTATGAAGAAATGCTTGAATAATTAATAAATAGGTTCTTTTATACTTTTATTTTATTTGACGTTGCGTATTCAGTTCTTGCGAGCAGCGGCCTCTATAGGGATTGTGTTCGACCGGAAAAATATGGTAGCGAGATGAGCTTATTCAACAGCAAAGAACTGAATATCAACAAGCGAATGAAAGTTAACATGTAATTAATAATAAAACTCGATAGAAATTTACTGTTGCATAATTTTGCCACATAGGTAGGTATCATTTGTTCACCAATATACTTAGCTTGTTTTTTTTCTAGCCATCAACTAGACTTGCCTTGACTTGACTAGAATATTTTTCAAGAATATTTTGTTGAAATGTCTCCGAATACTAAGAACACTTAGATAATAATAACACTCCATTGTTACCGCCATGCTGTTTTGAACGCATTAAGAATTCAATTAGATAATCGAAATAAGTATTAGATAACTACCTACCATCAGTATTTGCCGGTCCTTACATATCCAAGAGCCTGCCAACCACCATTTTTATTTAATAGATACGACTACTAGAAAAATATGTTTGGCCCCATCGGTTAGATTATTAAAAAATATTGTAAGTACACGTATTTTTCTTTTCTCTGAGATACAAAATTGACGAAGATACAGCGCATTTAAATTTCGTATGTCGTCACGGCTAAGTGAGCAGTTCTCAAAAATTTAGTACCCTACTTAATATTTTATATTTTTTCAAAAGTGTGTTTATCCTGGCTTTTAATGGAAAATTTAGTGTATCAAATATTCATCTTGTGTTATTTAGAAATGGTATCGATATAATATCTACAGTTTAAGTATAAAAGCAGTTTTTCTGGACATGGTTACTATTTGTGTTCAATTTTGTTACTACTTATTTCATCAAAATTAATTATGAAAATAGTAATTTTTCGTTAAATATTAACATTATTGCAGTTCAAGGACAATAAAGTTATGTATCAACCAAAATAAACTTCAAAAAGGATTAATTTTAAAATTTTATAGGTTGAAGGTCAATTTTGATACCTAGGTAAAATATAAAACCTATTTTTACAATTTACCTTAAAAATCTTATATTCGATGCTAAAAGTATCAAGGCAATTATCAAACCTTAACATTTTTAGTGAAATATGTAAAAAAAAATTTATGTTATTTAAAAAATAACAATTTTAGAAAAGAAAAAGTATATTTAATATTTGGGGACAGTAACAAAATTGAGTGCGATTGGTCACCAATGAAAAAGTAAGGACTCTATTACACATACTGGTACTTTAATTATGAAAAGTAAAAGTGAGTTTTGTTTATCTCGCCTTAACTACTCGTACTAAACTAAATGTCATGAAATTTTGCATACAGATGTCAGGAATACGAAGAAGGTCATAAGATAGGATGAAATATTTTATCCCAAAAATTGGCATGTTTTCTACAGGAAATGTAATTTCACGCGGGTGCAACCGCGGGCAAAAGCTTGTATGTGTATACATTGAATAAAATAAGTATCTAAAAAAGATGTTTTTTATTTCTTGAATTTTTGAGAATACCTACCTAATCTTAAATGATAAATAAAATTTCTTGACTTTAAGTAATACAAAGAATTGTCAAAAGATGCTCTTTAGAATATTTTCCTAAAGCAAATAGTTACAATAAACGTTATAATATATAAAAATATAGACTTTATATTTTTATTTAAGAATAATTTTAAAATTAAATATGTATTTCAATCTTTGGATTAGGTACTGCTACTGACAATCATTTAATTAACATTATGTTCAATCAGCACCAAGGCATTGAAAAAATTACAACAACCTCCTCGTGGCTTTTATCCATATCTTTCTTCTGCATCTTCTTTTGCATTTGAACAATTATTAGAACCACAAAAAATTAACTTTTTCGGTGCATAGGTGCTTGTGATTTTACATTTTAGCACAACATATGACTTTCATGTATTTGGGTCAGACACTTCAAATAATATTTGCGTAATTTTCTAGTGAACCGTATCTGAGCGCACAACGTAGTACGGCGCGAGCGTTGTCCTATGACGTCACACGCAGCGAGCGCCGGCCGATCGAAACTCGTGCCATGTGGCTATGTTTTCAAATCCATAATCGAAATAATTTTTACACACAATTTTTTTGATTTTCTATAGAAAAAACAAAAAGCTAAAAATTAAAATGAGTGAACATTCATTTCGTATGGAGCCTCAATAAGTTAACGATTATGAAGATAAATTTCACATTGAACACAAACAAAAATTAATGTGAACGTTTCCTAACAACTCAATTTTGTTACCAATCAAGTCAACATTACGTTACCGTTCAAAAATAACAAATTTGACAGTTACAAAATTGAGAGGTTAGGCGATTCCCGAAGCGTTAAAAATTCCTCAATTTAGCTCATAACCCACAAAATTATTGATTAAATAGCGTAGCGTAAGGAGATTTGATTACAAAAATTAACATATACATTAGATATAATACTTACCAGTCAAACGAGGCACAGATTTGACCACAAACTGATAGCAAAATCTAACCCACGCGCTTGCTTTGATATTACATTGACGTCTGACAAGATATTTTTAATAAAGTTATTTTGGGTTTGAAACGCCAATATTGCCTTCTTTAAGATAACATTCCCGTCAAAATATAGTTTTAAAATTGGGAAATATCACGATAACAAAATTGACATGCAAAAATTAGATTTTTCTGGGACTGTTTTAAAAATTGATTTTGAAATGTAAATAATTGAAAAAATGGTTATTTCATGGGACAATTATTTAATTTGTAATATTTAAAATACAACTGTTAAACCAAATAAATAAATGACTAAATAAACATTGATTAAAAATGAGTTTTCAAATTGTACGACTGGGGTGGGACATCGAAAATCCCATACATTGAAATTATCCCATTTTAAGAAAAAAAATATTTTATTATTTTGTGACATTCTAATGGTACATAATATCATTAATTCTATCAATTTAACTATGCAATTTGCCAATAGAAACCTAATTGCATCAGATTATTTGCCTTAAATTAATTTTGAATGTGGAGGATACCTATTTTCAATCAAGTACAATTTTTTTGAGAACTGCTCAAGTACGATTTGCGATGATGCATGACGTCGCAAGCACCTCTACTCTGGAACTTAGATGCTCCGTATCTTTTTGCACATATTTCAATTTTTTTGATAAATTGGAACATATGGGCCTATTATTTTTGTATAATCCTTTTCTGACCTTGACGTCACCCCTTTTGTGGTCTTTAGGTCATATACTTGGTTATGCCTACTCTTCTGATTGCATTTTATGCTAATCCATCTAAAATTTTAAATACGAAAGTTTTTACGCAAAAACTGTTGAATGGGTTGAAAATGGATGATTTGTAACAGTAACTGCTAGTAGAATGGTAAGTTACTTTTGAGTATTACAAATTGTTGAACGGGTGAACGGGTGCTACTGCTGCCACGAAGGACTGGTCAGAAGGGCGGGTCACTAGTATGGAAAAAAATTGTTGATTATTCAAATTCTATTAGTAATATTATGTTGTAGTGCACTATAAAAAGTAGTTTCAGCCAAAAAACTAATAATTAAACATAAACTTCAGACCTGAACTTCAGATGCGCTGTAAAAAAAAACACGTTTTTCTCAATGGCATAGTTTTTTATTCGGAATTTCTTAAAACTATTGAAACATAACAAATATTTAGTGAAAGACATATATTAATGTTTAAAACAAGAAACTTAAACAAAAAAAAGGATATAAAAAAAAACATTCTTATACAAACTGCCATTTTTAGGGTTCCGTAGTTAAACAAGGAACCCTTATAGTTTCGCCATGTCTGTCTGTCCGTCCGCGGTCTTATTCAGCGACTATAAGAACTAGAAAGCTGTAATTTGGTATGAATATATATAGATCAATTAGGCGGAAAAAACGGTAAAATAAAGTATTGAAAAAAAAATTTTTTGGGTTGGGCGAGAAAAGAGTATAGAAAAGTGCTGCTCCGTGCTGACAAATGAGATCCAAATCCAACCTTTGTCTGAAGTGCCATTTTTCAAACGCGGAATCACCCAAACGAATGGTTTTTCCATACAAAAAACCGTTCGTTTAGTTAGTGACTCCGCGTTTGAAAAATCGCACCACAATACCTGGCATGCTATTTACAGGCATGTGTACTACGGCCTGGCTTTATTTAAAAACACAAACTCTGTCACTGTCACTGTCAATGTCAATAGTTGGTTACTTTTTACTATATCACAAATTAGTTGCAGAATATAAACAATTTGGGAATAATACGAACGAAGTTAGGTTTATTTTATAATTTGTTGATGTTCTTGAGTCCTGTCTGTCTGTCTGTTGTGTTTGTTTTGTAAGAAATCGTACCTAACAAGAATTACCTGAATATGGTGTATTTACATTTTCCCTCAAATCTAACTGAAGAAGAGTTGATGCTACAAGCTAAGTATCAAAAACTTAAGAAGAAGAAAAAAGCTTTACAAGCTTTAAAAGCTCCGAAACAGGAACCCGAAAAGCCAATACTTCCTAAGAGACCAACAGAAGCGAGAGACGCGCGTGAAATCGCTCGTAAATTGATCAAAAGTGGCGCCATACAGGCTATAAAAAGTCCTCCGCCTCCACCACAAAATGCAACATTCAAAAGGCCTAGAGCCGGTATGTTATCCTTATATTATTGAATGTTGTATCTGAAAGTGAAGAGCATCTATTCTAGCGCATATATCCTTTAAAATTGGCTTTAACCATCAATTTGATATACACACATGCTTTATTGAGAAACAAAGTAATTAAACCTAGTTATAGATTTTTTCCTATACAAAGAAACACTATTTTACTACAGATGTGAAGCCGGTTGTTATCGTAGTCAGCCAGCTGGTCCAGCCGCTTTTTTGCTGACTATGGTGCTCACCTATAAACAGCAGCTGTCTACGGTTGACATCTCATTATGTTTTTTAATGAATCAGTTTTATGTTCTTAGTGTTTTTTTTTTATCTACCTACTTACTATTAGTATTGATCATTTTTGTTTTTTATCTACATATTATTGGCCATATACCCATTATACACATTGTATATCTCCTTGCTATACCTCTTGCTGGGTAGGCAGAGAGGATGCGGAACACCAAGCTTTGCATCAACCTACTTATTAGATTGTTCAATAATAATAGTAAAAGTGGCGAATGATTGTTTCATACCTACAGATTAAATACCAATTATGTATGTTAAAAAAGTAGGTAGGTTTAGTTTACATACATTAATTATTTGTCATGTTGAAGGACATTGCAAAATAATTCATAATATTGAACATTTTATATTGAACACCATGACAGAGTAGGTTATTAAGTTAGTAAAAATACTTATTTGTATATATCAGCTTGTATATTATAACAATATCGACTCAGTAACTGTAAAATTGTAAGACCTTTTGGTATTGAATCAGATAAGCAGCCGGTTGTCAACCACTGTTCATATGTTATTATCGGCTGCTTTGGATAACTGATAACCTGATAACAACTGCTGTTTTACAACTACAATGTAAATATGGCCTTGAGGTGCACAGTTAAGTCATACGGGCTATATATACCTTACCTTTTACATAAATTCAAATATGTTAAATTACTTACAGGCAGAGAAAGAAAATTAAGTGGATCGGCTGGGGCAGCAGGAGGTGTGGCTTCCTATCAGCCATTCAGTGCTTCTCAGGAACCTCCTCCTCCGGAAGAGAAGGCTACTCCTCGAGTGAAATATCTTTATGATTCCTTTGTTACTGCCCGTGAGAAGTAAGTTTACATATTCTTATATTTATATTGCACTAGTGACCCACTATGGCTTCACAAGAGTATCTTCCGATCCTTGTAGGAGCAACTCAGACTGTGGGTCCAATGCTTGAAACTCGAAAAAAAAATCGTCATTGTCGGCCGGCCTAGTAGTTTGTATTTTTTTCGAGTTTCAAGCATTGGTCTCATAGGAAAAGTTGTTCATATTGATGGTCTGAGTTGCTCCTACAAGGATCAGACAGGGTTTTTGTTACATAATATTGTATATCTGTGGGCCCATCAGTACTTTCTCATTTCCACCTTTTTTATCACTTGAAATGTGACTTTGACTTATGTTATGATCTTAGGTTCTGTCAACCCTCATAGAGATAAAGACATAATAGTGTGAATGTATCTTTTCAGAGAAGAAAAGAGTCCTCGACCTGTTCCTGGTGGGGATGCAGCTGCAACAAGTGGAGCCAGAAGTTCTACACTGTTAGTCACGGGAAGCCAAATAACTGAGGAAGTCATCAGACGTCGCCTCAAAACATTCGAACCATTTACTTACACTCAGGAGCCGGATGATGATAAGTATGTTATTTAATATGTATGGCTCATTAGAAACATTATTAAAAAGTATGTATTATGTATTTTTAGCTATCCTAAGGGATTTTATTAAAAAAAAAAACAAATACTAAAGACCATTTGAGGTTATAATCCATAAATGTAATTTGACACTAATTAAATAAACTAAACAGCCATTTTAAACAATTTACTAATAATTAAACCGAAATATTAATGACTTGCAAAACAAGTAAAATACAAGATAGATTTCACCAAGGTGTTATCCGCATGGCGGTCGAGCAGCAAAATGGGCCGCTCACGGTCGAGCCACGATATTTAAAGGGACGGTGTTGCCATCAGGCAAAAAATATGAAGCTCAGCTTATACGGCCTCTCCTGACCGTGCGCCGTCCTCGGCTGCACTGGAGGAAAGCTCTGCAGAAGCACAAGCAGGTACGGCAGGAGTTTGCTCATCGTCTTCACTCAAGGGTTGGCGAGACGAGCAGGGGCACCAAAGATTCACCGGCGTCGTCAGAGTTGTCATCGTCAGAATCTGCGTGAGAAACAAATTGTTAATTGGCTGTGACGATGTACACCATTGCCTAATCTGTCATACATCGCACATACAAGGCCCTCATACATAATAACGCTTTCGTGACAAAACTAAAACACTTCGCTTTCAAAAGTATGCATACGTCTCCACATCAAATGTCTCACTCATACTCATACTTGAACTTGTACAAGTTCCCCCCACGTTGAAAACGAAAACCAGCACAGCGGCTGCCAGGACTGCGCCTGAAACGCGTTCATAGAACACGTTAACCGGGACAGCACCCGCCGGGACAGCACCCGAAACGCGCAGTTTGCGCACACCGGGACAGCACCCGAAACGCGCAGTTTGCGCACACCGGGACAGCACCCGAAACGCGCAGAGTTTGCGCACACCGGGACAGCACCCGACACGCGCAGAGTTTGCGCACACCGGGACAGCACCCGACACGCGCAGAGTTTGCGCACACCGGGACAGCACCCGACACGCGTACAGAGTACACGCCTTCCGGCACAGCGGCTGCCACTCGCCTCGCCACGGCACCATGTATTGTGCCGCAGCCTGCGTTGCCTTGCCGTAGCCACCGCTCAGCAAGCGAAGCTCATGACATCCACTTGGCAGCACCTTGACCACTTTGTATGGCTCGCGCATGCCGAAGTCCAGTTTCCCTGTCAAATGCGAGAAAACTTTATAAAAACACACGATCGTCGATATTAAAATTTCTAGACTGGTACCGAAGTCGATTAACATAATCGAAACAAAACAAAAATTAGTTCCCTAGGCCTTATAGCACTAACTCCATATCTCTTTCCTTTTCTCTTTACTACTGATAGTGTAGCTATCTCGAAATGAACTCCACCAACATCACTGCTCTCACAGCAGACCAAATAGTAACAACTATTGCCTCATACGTGCACACCGCGCACCCACGGACTTAGGTACGATCGCCCTTAGTACGGCCGTTGGGGCACTCATTCGAGATTTCTTCATAACACTACTCGTCATTCTTATGATGCACCTCTATATTAACTTCGACTAGTATATGGCCTTTGGGCATCTTCTGAATACATTTGTTAACGGATGACCTCAAACAATCGGTCCCCATCAGGATCTTTTGTTATTTGGAACGGACTTTTAAACTTTACATTTGATTAATCAATGAAATTAATAAAATGACATAATTTTCACGATGTCTAAAAAGTACAGTGCTTAGTGAGTCAGAAGCGATCATCAAACCGTATTAAAAACAAAACTAATCAAATCAGCTCAAAATCACCAACGATCAGAATTGCAGTTCACTGAACACACAAAAACGCGCATCACCACCCAGTGATCGCCAGGTCCTCCAGACCCTACGGTTTCTTCTAGAAACCCGACCTCCACCAGAGCTGACCGCCTACCGCCACGCGGCCTACGGCCCAACTCTAGTACGGTCACAACAACACAAACAATGCACAGCAATTCATCACTCCCTCTGGCAACGAGCTAAATCTGTACACGTACTATCGGTTTCCCTAATGATCTCTTTTGGCTCCAATAAACTGTCATGGTCTGAATGTTCCTCAATAATCAACGCGATCGACTTCACGCAATGCTTCTCTGTTCAACGGGTATATCACGTACCAAAGAACAGGAACAGTAGCTTCTATTTCTATCTATGAGTAAGGACAATGGGGAGACTTGTTTAAAGTTTTCTGGTGGAGAATTATTTCTAGGGCTTCCACTTTTCAAGGACTCGGTCTAACCTGACCTCGACTTATGATCACAACGGTGATGTCGCAACCCAATTTGTGAAACACTGCATAAAAGGCGGTCTTCTCCATCACGAGAACTACGGCATGCCCCATCACGTTCACGTGTTCGATTACGGCCACGCGAGTCATTCGTATGGCGTTCTAGACTACCAGAAACTACAAACACTTCGAATAGCACAATCACGAAAACGGTGACCACTCGAAGTACGTCCACTCCGCGATTTAAGATAAAGCCGATCACGCTTATCACGTAGTGGACTAACACTCCTATCCCGTGATTTACACAATGTACGCCTTTTATAGTTATGTTTGCGGGTAGGCGATCTCGTACGCACTGTTTTAAGCACACACACGAAAAATATGAAGACACACAAATAATTTTGCAAGCCAGTAATAAAATTAAAACGCGAAAATAAGTGGGCAAATGTGTTTCAATCCCAATTCTGATTTTAGCTATCCTAAGGGATTTATTAAAAAAAAAAAACAAATACTAAAGAACATTTGAGGTTATAATCCATAAATGTAATTTGACACTAATTAAATAAACTAAACAGCCATTTTAAACAATGTACTAATAATTAAACCGAAATATTAATGACTTGCAAAACAAGTAAAATACAAGATAGATTTCACCAAGGTGATATCCGCATGGCGGTCGAGCAGCAAAATGGGCCGCTCACGGTCGAGCCACGATATTTAAAGGGACGGTGTTGCCATCAGGCAAAAAATATGAAGCTCAGCTTATAGTATTTTTTTCTGATTAGCAAATAATGGCGAAAATACAACGCATTTACATTTCGTGTGATATCATGATCATCAGCTATGATTTTTATCCAATGGTGACGTAAAATCACCCCCACTCCGAAATTTCAAAGCGCTGTTTCTTAGTGAATGTTTACTTCTTTGCTAAACGAAAAAGTATGGGTCCTTTATTTTTGGATAATCTAGTTGTAAGACTACATTAAAAAAAATATACCCTATTCTCATCCCCATTATGATTGAATTAAACTAGTGCCTTTGCTTGTCACCTTTTAACACAAGAGTAGGTAGGTACTTACTTGTATGTGCAAATCTAAGAGTGTGAATACTTTTAGATAAGTTTGTGAAAAGAAAAACCAATGCGGTAGAATTGTATAGGTCTTATTACAGAATCAAAACTATTTTGTATTAGACGATATTAAAAGAGTACATTTTTTTTCGGGCCATAAAAATTTTTAAAGCTCACAAAAAGAAGGATTTGTAATTTTTTAAGTACATGTGTGTCTGTTTGTGTAATTTCTCCCAAATGGATGAACAAATTTCAAGTTTTCGTATAGTAACCTGAATGGGCATCTTCTTTGAAACATAAGTCTTGTATTTTTCAGGGTGTTCTTAACGTTTGATTCGGCGGATATCGCTAGTCATGCTCAGACAGCTTTGGATGGCAACGAAGAAGGTTGGCGAGTGACTACCGCGCGTAGAGCGCCTCCAGCAGGGGCGTGGGCACCAGCAGCTTCACCTCGCAATGCTCCTCCTCCTAAAGATGCTAAGCGCACTTTGCTAACCTATGACGACATATTTGATTAAATAAATCTTTAAGATCGGCTTTTGAAGTTTTATTTAAAGAGACAGACAGTGATGGTCAAATTGCCTAAAAGCTTATCTTAACAGGAATGATCGGACTCTTGATCGGCTTTTACGATCTGTGCGAGAAGGGCACCAGCTGGAACATTAAATTTTTTCGAGCCTGACATGATGCTGATATCAATTGACTAAAATCCATGCCTTACTTTTTGGATTCAATGTAGCATAATGAACGTCGGCCGTCGCGTCGTGTGTGTGGGTTTGTGTTGACACAGAATACTAGTACTCAAGTACAGAAGTCTTTCTCAGAAAAGAGATTCAAAGAAATATTTACTTAATGTAGTTAGCGCTTTGGTTAAATTTAGCTCGCGTCTGAACTCTTCACCTATTCGTTTAGCTTTAGATACCTAGATATCCATTGCTAGCCAATTTCATTCTTATTACTCTGGCTGGACAAATGATTTATGTAACTGAATTTTCCCTTCCGGCGTGGTCGCCGCGCGCATAGTATAATGTAACACGTAGGTATATTTTCGATACCTAAACGGGGAGTGACACAGGCCGGGTGCGCACAGAATAAATACTTACCTACCTACTAGTATACATGAGAGTTCAAAAAACGACGAAACGTTTCGAGAAAAGGTAGGTAGTGCCCTTGCGCTCCGCTTAGCTCGTCTTAGCAGGGGCACGGGAGTGCCCCCGCCCAGACTTTTATCCGGTAAAAGTACTTTTATCATCAAAACTTCTTGTCACCTAATCTGGCTTTGATCCCCGGCCAAAATGGAGAAGGGCCTCCTTGGTAAACATAAAATATCCAAAGAAATTACAAACGATGTTCATAGAATGCTTTCGCCGTCCCCGAAAATATCCGTAGAGTTCCATCCATTCCTTTCTACATTACTAGATTGGCAGTTTGCGGGAAAGGGATGGAAGGAACTCTAGTTATATTTTTTGGAACAGTCACGTATTTAAAGATAGCCATTATGGAAATATAAACTTTAAGTACGTGGCATTAGGTTTAATTTTCAATGTGGTTTTGAATGATACGAATTTGTGAGATTTGTCTCTATACATTTCTATCTTTGCTTGGACTTCAAAACAAATACAGTTGTCAGTTTTCAGTGTTACTCAAATGTGCATCCAGCTCAGCGTTGCAAAACCTACCGATTTTTCGGTAGATCTCCCGATATTAGCCCTCGTTTACCGAAATACCGATTACGAAGGCATGTTTACCGATTTTTTAGTTTGCCGCTGGTTTTTACGAGAAAAAAACTAAATACTTTATTATTTGTAGCAACACTACACTATTTTACTCTATGAACATGCTATGAACCCTGCCCATAGTCCATCTCAATCACACTTATTAACGAAATTATTAAGCTATCCTTTTCTCGCGCATATTCTGATCTTATCGTCTCGCTCGATGCCAAGGGGAAGAACCTTGTTTGGCCGTATGCTCCAAATACTATAAATAAAAATGGACTCTATAGAATACGCATTAAGATTCATAATACTAGAAGGATTTGATAGGATACAGTAAGGGAAATCCCCTGTAAACATGAAATGACTTCTTTTTTGAAAACATTTCATATTCGATTCATTCTTTCTCGTAGACGTAGAGCTCGTACGTATTCATTTTCTTAGTGCGAAGTTAACTTTATAATGTCTGAGGAAAGTTCAGATTCTGATTCTGATGCTGGCGCATCGACCAGTACAGGTGTCAAGCGAAAGAAATATCAACAAAAATATAAAAAAGAGTGGGAGTTACGACAGGAATTCTCTGCATGGTTGTCTCCACATTTATCAAAACCTACTTTTGCAATGTGCAAATCTTGTAATAAGGAGATAAATATATCTTCGGGATACGACGCTCTCAAAAAACATGCCAGTTCTAAACTTCACGAAAAGAGTGTTAAGAGCTTAGCTGTTCAACCAAAATTGTCAGACTTCGTTAGTAAAGAAGTTACCCAGTTTAAACATCAAGTGAAAGAAGGTAAGTAAGTTATCAAATTCTTTGCGCCGCACCGTTAGCAATGTAAAATAGAGTCTGTATAATGAATTGTTAAATCAACAATTTCATTCTTTTCAGGTGAAATCCGGATTGCTGGGTTTGTGGCTGAGCATAATCTTCCATATAATATTACTGATCATCTTTCTAAATTAGTTGTACAGATTTGTCCAGACTCTAAAGTTGCAAAAAGTTTAAAATGCTCACGTCCAAGAGTGCAGTCTATCGTGGAAAATGTAATTGGTGCAGAGAGTTTCGCAGAACTTTGTGAAGATTTACGTAATGTTAAATTTTCGTTGGTTATTGATGAATCAACAGACCTATCAACGACAAAACATCTTTGCATGGTGGCAAGGTATGTCAAAAATAATCAAGTACGTGATTCTTTTCTCGCCCTGATTCCCCTTTCTTCAGCAGATGCCACCACACTTTGTGAAAGCATTGTAAAGTTTTTCATGGACAACAATATTCCTTATAAAGATAATTTGATTGGATTTGCATCCGATGGTGCAAATGTAATGATGGGACAAAGACATTCAGTGATGGTTTTATTAAAATCAGAAATCCCAAATTTATTCATCATGAAATGTATATGCCATTCTTTTCATTTATGCGCATCTTATGCTGGCGAGAAAATCCCTCGATTCGTCGAAGATTTAGTCCGGGACATTTATAATTACTTCGGTTCAAGTCCGAAAAGAACAAAAGAGTATGAAGAGTTTCAAATATTTTGCCAATTAAAAATTCACAAGATTTTACACCCTTGCCAGACGAGATGGCTGTCGGTACATGCAGCTGTTAGTCGGATTCTAGAGCAATATCCTGCTCTAAAATTATATTTCATCGATGCTGCCGCCTCACAAAACGAGTTGCTAATGGCCTCAAATATTTTAAATAAATTGAACGATCCGGTATCTCTTTTATTCCTTCAATTTTTAGATTTTGTCTTGCCAATTTTTAACCAGCTGAACAAAGAAATGCAAGCGGAGGGTGCTAGAATTCACATTTTATACTCGCACGTGTGTGCATCCTTGAAAACTCTGTTAGACTGCTTTTTAAAGAGGTCTTACTTGAATGCAACTAACATTGAAGATGTGAACTTTAAAAATCCTCATAACTTTTTGGATATACATGAGATGTACTTTGGAGCAAAAGTTATGGATACTTTACTGAATAATAACAGTTTGACTGCAGATCAGTTGAATTTATTTCGAACAAGATGTCTACAGTTTTATATTGAAGCTTCTGAGCAAATTATTCAAAGATTTCCCCTAAAAAACAACCCACTGAAAGACTTAAATGTTTTGGCTCCAGAAAATTTAAAAAAAGGAATTCACCCAAGTCTAATCCCACTCTGCAGAGCATTTCCCGGACTCGTTGATGCGAAAGACTACCAGGACATAGATACACAGTGGCGCCTGCTTAGGAACACTCAAGAAATTAATATGTTTAAAGATGATGCCGAAGATTTCTGGGCAAATGTGGCTCAAATGAAAGGCGGTGACGGAACACCTTTATTCGGATTAGTGACTACATTCGTTTTTCATATTTTATCTTTACCGCACTCATCTGCAAACGTGGAAAGGATTTTTTCTGCAGTAAATTTAATAAAAACTAAAAACCGCAACCGCCTGTTAACCGATGCCTTAGTTGGGCTTTTGCATGCGAAGAGACACATAGGCGATAAAAACTGCTATGATTTTAATATACCTAAAGCCATGTTCAGTAAAATTTCGTCTCAAGGATGGTATAAATAATAATTTGTCAAAATTGATACAAATAAAAATCTACCGAAAACTACCGATTTTTTATTCGCAACCCTACCGAATTTATAATTCTTGGTTTTGCAACGCTGAATTCCAGCTGTCAGTTGTAATTGTCAGTCATGTCATGAAGTATAAATCAGTGAAACAACGTAGTACCTAGTAAATTTTCTCGTAAAAAATATTTTAAAACATACAAAAAAATTGTATGATAAAATTGAAAAATGTTTCGTATTGCTAAAAATTTATTGCCTGTGCTTTCGAATACATTGAAAATAAATTCTCACCATAATAGAGTGCTGATTGTCGTACAGGGACAGAGGTTGTTTTCCAATGCAGGTAAATGTAAACAATGTTATTTTCATAAATTTCTCAAAATGTTAACTTGAAGCGTTTATTTATGTATAGTTTTAAAAAAAAAAACATACATCTTTTAGGCATGTCCTATCACGTAGGAGTTTTATCTTGTAGTTAGGGAAAATGCGCCGAATAAATTTCTGTTATCTCTTTTGTCCTATTCTTTAAACAAGCAATTCTTGAAAGTTAACGAGATCTCGGTAACGGCTCCGACGATTTTGATAGAACTCGGTATTTAGGGAGTGACAAGACTAAAAAAGTCGCCCAGTTAGTTTCTCTTAATTTGTGCATTTTTGATAAGCAACCAGTTCTTGTCCAAACAGAAATAAGTACCTGCATGTAATGTCTATCAAACAATAGGTAAATAATAAGCAGCTATGTATTTCTCTTACCATGTAGATCATAAAAACCGATCGAAGGAATGAGAGTGATTTTAATCATGGTAATAGGTGATGTGGCTAGCAATGTATCACTATTTTGATTTCTTTTTTTTCTTAATGCTCATCATCACGCTATGCATGGCCTTCGGGTCTTAAGGCCCTAGGCCTTGTCTATCCTGAAAGGGATAAAAATGTGAAAATGTATCTGTATCTGTAATAATAATTGTTTTTTATTTAATCCTATTTACAGTTGATGAAAAATTTGCTCTGAAACATGAAGAATTTGGTCGGCCTCTATACTTTGATGCACAAGCAACAACGCCAGTGGTAAGTCTTTAAATGACATATAAGACACCTTGATGTGTTTGTGACATAAGAATGATGCAAGTAATAACCTCATGTGGTTTACCTTTTCCAATTGATAAACAAACATGGTTTTCAGCCAGTTTTGTATATTATCAGGAACTTTGTTGTAACAATTTCATAGTTTTACAAAAATGCACATTTAGGTTCAAAAAGAGTACATTACATCTTTAACCCTGACCAGGTAGACATTCCTAGATCTACAAAACTCAAAAGCGACACTAAGCATTTTGTTGGATGGGAAGGTGGAAAAGGATAATTCAATAGTAATGGTTTGCTAGCCACATTGCATATTGAAGCAATGTGGCTAGCAAACCTAAGTTACTATTTTGATTAACGGAATACTGTCAATACAGAATTTTGTTTCTCGCCCATTCTAGAAGGGAAGCAACTGGAACATTCTATTTTCTTTTCTCCCAGCATTGAATATCAATGGTACTAAAAGTAAATTAAAGAGCTCTTGTCTGTGGAACAACCAATCCCTTTCATCTAATGGCAATATACTTATCCCAAAATGTACTCTTGTCCAATCAATTTGGAAAATAATATTATGTGATAAAACCTTTCTGTTTTCAGGATCCAAGAGTCCTTGATGCTATGGTACCTTACCTTGTAAGTTATCATGGCAACCCTCATTCTCGAACACATACCTACGGGTGGGAGAGTGAAGCAGCTGTTGAAAAGGCCAGGGAACAGGTAGCTCGTTTGATTGGGGCTGATCCCAAAGAGATAATATTTACTTCAGGTGCAACAGAGTCTAACAACATATCTGTGAAGGGTGTTGCCCGATTTTATGCACCAAGGAAGAAGCATGTTGTTACTTCACAAATTGTAAGTGCTGGGACACAGTCTATGTTAACTGTTAATCTTTCAAATATAGAAAATGATCAATGTGAGAATTTTTAACTTACAATTTTTAACCAATGCATTTATACATACAATGCTTACAAAAACAGTAATCTCACACATATATTTTTTAAATTATTTACTGTTTCAAACTATTTCTCATTGATATAAAATAAAAAATATATTTGATTTCATGAAAAAAACCATACCTGGTTTTTTATTTGCAAACCACATCTGTACAAACAAACATAGTGTATATAAATGTATGTTCAGCAGACAGCACCAATACGAATATTAAATAAAATTTGGGACTTTTTTACAGGAGCACAAATGCGTACTGGATTCATGTCGCGCTTTAGAAGGCGAAGGTTTCAAAGTTACCTACTTGCCTGTTCAAAGTAATGGTATAATTGATCTCAAAGAATTAGAAAACTCACTTACACCTGAAACAAGTTTGGTGTCGATAATGACTGTGAATAATGAAATAGGTGGGTTTCATTTGTTATTTGTATTTTTAACCGCCAACAAAAAAAAAGTGTGTGTTATAAGTTTGACGCTAACATCTGTCTGTGGCATCGTAACGCTCGAACGCATGGACCGATTTCAATGCGGTTTTTATTTCGTGAAAGCAACTTGCCCTGCGTTGGTTCTTAGCAATGTTTGATGAAAATCGGTTGAGTCATTTAAAAGTTATAAGGTGTTAACATTTAAAAGCTTCAGTTTGTAATTTAACTGGAATATAAATAGATGGCGCTATTGATTACAATATTGTGCAATATTATGCATTATGCACACAATACGTTGCGCCACTTATCACTAGATGGTTTCGTCGAGGGTTTCTAATTTGCCTGTAAATCAATTTATTTATTATATTATTACATGTTGACAATATATCCAATAATAATTAAGCGGGTTCTAAAATAAAATAAATTTACATATATTTTTAGGTGTAAAACAACCAATTGCCGAGATTGGAGCTATCTGCAAAAGCAGAAAGATATTTTTCCACACTGATGCAGCACAAGCAGTGGGGAAAATGCCACTGGATGTAAACAAAATGAATATTGACCTGATGTCAATATCTGGACACAAACTCTATGGTCCAAAGGGAGTTGGTGCTTTGTACATCAGACGTAGGCCTAGGGTTCGTGTGGAACCTATCCAAAGTGGAGGCGGACAAGAAAGAGGCTTGAGAAGTGGCACAGTGCCTACTCCGCTAGTTGTTGGATTAGGTAGGTTACACAAGGTCACATTGATCACTCAACCCACATAGCCATTGCTTTCCTGCCATGTCATGTGACTGGCAGGCTGGTTTCCCTACTAGTCCCTTGTCTTGGTTACCCATTACTCTTCATCCACTATCTTCACTTCTAGCCAAGTGTTCCCTCCATTCCTAATTTAGCTTTCACTTCTAACAAAGAGCCCTGTCTACTCCCACTTTTGCAATATGATTCTTTCACCTACATCTTACACTGTAGTATGTGGCGAAACCTACGTTTGATACACGTTCCAGCAGGACGATTCCTATCGTCACATTACTATTAAAAAATAAATGGAAACAGATTTTTCTCTAGTACCTACTTAATTTTCTTACACATATTCTCATTTTATGTTGATCCTTTTCATGAGAACATTTTCTAATGGAATGTAACCAGGTGCAGCATGTGAACTAGCAGAGCGTGAAATGGCGTACGATCATGCATGGATGGAGAAATTATCGCAGAGATTCTTGGAAAAAATTAACTCCCAACTAACACACGTCATAAGAAATGGAGATCCAAAAGAAACATATCAAGGATGTATCAATCTGTCATTTGCTTTTGTTGAAGGTGGGTAATTTTTTTTCAATTGTACCATTGTACCTCCTTTTGTTACTCGCCGTTTTGCTTTGTGGATAGATAGTTAATAGATTCAGGTGTTACTTTGCGGAAGTCAAAGTTACATACTACATGATTTGAATTACTTTGTGCAATTCCGCCACCAGTTAGTTCATGCAAACTATTGCCGGCCGGCGCCCACCCACTACTGTTAGTACCAGCATACCTGCCACCAACAGCCCTTGTGCACCCGCCACCAACAGCTAATGCATGCTCCCTCCGATACTGCTGCCTCCGCTGCGGCTGCAGCAACATCGGACACCGCATACACGTGTTTCGCCTCTCCACGAGGCATCCTCAGGCACCAAACAAGTTGTTGATCGTTCGGCGGTCAAGCGTCGAATGATAAAACTACACCGTATTGCCATCCTTTTATACTGTTAGAGAAGAGGGTGGGGGAGAGGAGTTGCCCGAACTTTCTATAGTAAAAATATTTAATGAAGGGGAATTATTTACCTCAAGCTGTTTATTTATTAATTGAATATTAGATTTTTTAAATTTATTTATTTCTAGTTGCTCCCAAATACTCAATTTTAACCCTTTTTCTTCGGTGTGTAATATTTTGTACGTATTATTTGATGATAAATTTTGATTTTTGTCAAGAAGGTGTTTTGCAAAATTTGACCTTTCTGGGTGTTTGTTCTTATACGCATTTATGTGTTCATTATATCGAGTTTTAAAATTACGGCCGGTTTGTCCAATATAAACTTGTTGACAATCATCGCAAGTTAATTTGTAAATACCAGATTTTTTGTCTGACTCAATTTTATCTTTTACGTTACAAAGTGATCTTAACGAATTTTTTGTTTTTAAGGCTACGAATACCTTATTATTTCTGAATATTTTAGACACTTTATCTGTAATTTTACCTAAATATGTTAAACTTGCTGTATATTTACATTTTATATTTTGTGGTACTGCATATAAAAGTGGTTTAATCATATTCTGTCTTTTCTTACGTATAATATTATCTATTAATTGTGTATTGTAACCATTCGACTTAGCTATTTGATATATAATGTTCAGTTCTTTATTATAATTATCTTTGCTTAGAGGAACCGTCATTAATCTATGTATCATTGACTGGTATGCAGCTAGTTTATG
This sequence comes from Acrobasis suavella, assembly GCA_943193695.1. Lineage (NCBI taxonomy): Eukaryota > Metazoa > Arthropoda > Insecta > Lepidoptera > Pyralidae > Acrobasis > Acrobasis suavella. Next base: position 16,938,843 of record OW971929.1, read on the forward strand.
TTGCCATGGATGATTAGATGACGCAGGGATTGTTGTATCTGTATGTGTTGGCTTACGATAAATCTCAAAATCATGTTTTGTCTTATTTCTTGTTATATTCAAATCTAAGGAATGAAGAGAGTTGTTTTGTTCAAATTCTACTGTGAATTTAATTTTGGGATGAATTTTGTTTAATTTTGAAACAAATATATCTAACTGACGATTTGTACCTGTCCAACAAATAATTATGTCATCAACGTATCTATAATAATAAAAAATATTATTTGATTTCCCAATAATATTTTCTCGTTCATAACTATCCATAAATATGTCAGCCATAAGAGGACTCAAAGGAGATCCCATTGCTAAACCTTCTTTTTGAATATAATATTTGCCACCGAATTGAAAGTAGTTTTGGACCATACATAATTCTGTTAATTTTAGTATATCATTTATTTCACCCGGGTGGACCTTTTTCTTTTCAAGTTCAGATTTTAAAATAAATAAACAGTGTTTATATGGAACATTTGTAAACAAACTTTCTACATCTAAAGAAACTAATTTGGCGTTGATGGGAAGTTTGACTTCTTTGATATTTTCAATCAATGGTGGCGGAATTGCACAAAGTAATTCAAATCATGTAGTTTGTGGATAGTTCGTTATTTGACAATCCTATGGGCAGGAACCTTACATTTTTTTTAGAATGAGAAGTATCATATCAGGTAATAATGAGATATGATCTAATCTGAGGCTACAAATCAAACATTCCCAAATTTCTCATTTCTTATAAATAACACTTACTAAATATTTAATACTTCATGATGATATTATTTAGTCATATTTTTACTGTTTGTTGCAGGTGAATCATTGTTGATGGCACTGAAAGACGTAGCGTTATCTAGTGGATCAGCATGCACTTCAGCATCACTTGAACCTTCATATGTATTGCGTGCTATCGGAACAGATGAAGACTTGGCTCACAGCTCCATCAGGTATTTTTATTGACACTACTAACAAGGTCTTCCTAAATGATATACACAAGTCCCGAAACGATTTAAGGGTAGGTTCATCACATACTTTCGTAAAAAAAGTTGTTTGAAGGATATTGTTAAAAGAATAATTAGCTTTTAGCGGGAAGTCCAGGGGTTTAGTTGGCGTTTGCTTTAAATTGTTTTGCAATTTGATCCTAGTAGACTTTATAAGAAGGTGTAGTTTGGTGTTATAAATGCTCATGCTCATGAATAGTATGTAAAATCTTTAAAGTGGACTGTCATATTTAATGTGGCTTTAGTGATACTTTAGGCTGAAGGACTTTTATCCAGTCGTAGTAGCATTTTAAAAAGAAGTCAGCACCACAACTGTTATCCTAAACATTCTTTTGCTTATTCATCTCAGGAACTAGATACTATATTTCTATATGTTTGACACTGTTATTGCAACCATATAAATATTTTACTAAATACTTGGAAACGCACTACTGTAACTGTTATATATTATAAATTATAACCTACTTTTACCTTAACATCCTTGTTATTCTCTCGGTACTTCAATAAATTCTATTGGGTTTAATAATGCTTACAGATTTGGTTTGGGAAGATTTACAACAGTAGAAGAAGTAGACTATACAGCTGAGAAGACAATCAGGCACGTTGAGAGGCTTCGAGAAATGAGCCCACTGTGGGAAATGGTTCAAGAAGGCGTAGACATCAAAACAATAAAATGGTCTCAACATTAAAACTGTATTATAGTTTAAAAGCCATTTGAGTTGTTGCTTCAATAATTCCATCTTATGTTAAGAAAACAGAACTGTTGAGGAGAAATATACAAGTGTCTTCTGATGAGATATATACACACATGTCCAGTCGATATCATTTGGACAAGTATCTAAAAATGACATCATGACTTTATTTATTGTGATAAAAACATGTCATGTTTATGTATGTCTGTTATTATTATAAGGAAACATTAATATTGAACAAAGTGATAAAATGTGTAGCAGTCAATTTGTTTTATTAGTATTATTGTATGTTAAAGTTGCGACTATTTTGAAAGATGTGGAACAAATTCAATACAATTAGTTAAAAGATCAATAAATAAATAAATAGATATGGATTGTTGGCATCATTATATATATATTATTTTTGTTAAATAAAGGCTCCTTATATGTCATTTTATATTTTATTTTTCACTATTTATTTATGCAGTGCTTGCTCATTTATAAATAGCATACAGTCAACTTTCTTAAAAATATTACACAAAAATACCTACATAGTGCTATCTAACACCAATAAATAAATAAAAGTTTATTTGGTTTAATGGGGATTCTATACAGAACAAAAAATAGTGTTATTGTACTTGTTAGCTTGTGCTTAACATACATTGTAAACTTACTGATCTTTACAACTTTAATTTTAGGCTCCAGTCTCCGATACAGTTTCGATATATTGTGATTATTATTTAGTTACATTAATACTTTAGATGTCAAAAGGCCTCTAGAATTAGATTTTGGACAATACATTTTAAAATCCTGAGCATAATATGAAGCTTATCTAGCAGCAGATCGACAGATGTTGTGGGGCAGTAAAAAAGATGCCACACGTTTTTTGCTGCCACACTGAATATATTAATGAAGACTATAATGGCCAGACTCACACTGACTTCAATTTCAGACTTGCCGATTTTGTAATGATAAAATTCTGATTGATTATCATAAAGCAAGCAATGCTATGAAGTCACACACTGAATTAAGTATGAGTCCAAATAATAAACATGAATAGCATTCCAGTACAGTACACACATTTTCTTTACAACACATTTTACAAAATGAAAAAAAGCTATCATTAAGTACCCCAAGATGGGACTTTCAAGAGATATGATCAACAGCCGCAAGATGGCTCTTCAGGTAGCTCAGGATTTGATATCTTAAAACTGTTGTGGTCAAGAGTTTGGAGTTCTATCCTAGACCTGTTGGTCTCCACCAGCTGTAGTGCAATGTCAGAAAACATCTCCTCTACTCCTTTACCAGTTTTGCATGAGGTCTTGTATGTAGTGCTGATCAGGTTATGACACTGCTCACTGTAATTACATACAATTCATTATTACATTACAAGATGTTTACAATCCTTTTACTTAATTCTAGAATATTGCTATTTATGCAATACAAAGTTAACATACCAGAATGTTTCTATGTCTGTATCAGTAACCTGTGGGGATGAACCTTCTAAATCAGATTTATTTCCACACAGAAATATTTTGGCGTTCTCTGCGTATGTAACAATATCCAAGAGGTGCTGGCTTAACACATGAAATGAAGAGGCATTGTCCAGAGAAAATACCAATATTGCTGCTTCAGCAAATTTATAATAACTTGATGTGACTGAGGCAATTCTTTCCATACCTCCAGTATCCCACAACTGCAACTAAAACAACACAAGCTTTATTAATGAAGAACGTGATCGGGTTTCACTTGATTATAAGTTAATTAATTAACAACCTTGACATCCTTGTCTCCAACTTGATACAGCTTTTCGAAATGGTCTAATCCCAATGTCGATCGTCGATCAGAATTTGGCAGGAATGTATTATTAATAAAGCGTCTAAATAAAGAACTTTTACCAACTCCGTATTCTCCACATAATATTACTTTAAGCACTGGGGTTTTTACAACAGCCATTGTGTCAGTTCACGTTCGATTACATGAACATTAGGTGAGCCATATATTGCTCGTATTATTGTGTGGAATAGTTGAATAACTGAATATCAATTAGTGGCTAACCAAATCCAATCAGTTGTATCGTCAATACAAAAAAAAACCTTGTCCATTTTCCATTTTTCTCTAGTCTCACTCACATCACACAGGCTGTCACAAATCATCACAGACGCACTGTATTTTAAGGATGTGAAAAAAATATCGATTATGAAAAGAATCACTATAAAATCATTAAAAAATACTGATTTGTCAAAAGATATTCATAATCCAAACAAATCGATTATGTAAAAATCAATTGTTTTAGAAAAACTATACACTGCAGCCAGAAGGTGGGCACGCTCTCTTGTGCAATTCTGCGAAGCGAGCGGACGTGACCCAGAGTCTGCGTAGTTGGGTGATCAGGAATTTTAGAATTTGGAAGTAAGCTTACACAGGTGCTCATAGCCTCCGATGCATAGCAAATTTCGGTTGGTGAGTTTATATTATAAGTTTTGTTGTAAAGACTTTCAATGCTATGTATGTAAGACAAAAATGCTGGGAAAGTCACACTAGTAACTTTGCGGATACCTAAGCCTGATACCCATACCTGATAGGTAAAGAGGCTTGGTCCCAAATACGCGAGACCAAATATTGTCGGTCCGAGTGGATCGCCTTGCTGACACTCTACGCAGGATAAAAGAAAATTGTCTTCATACATTAATTTCGTATTTTTACAATAATATTGCCAAAGATATTTGTAGACAAATAGAATTTTGTCTCTTACTTCTGACAGCAAGGCGACTTCGTCTACAGAGTTAAAGGCGTTCTTTATCCACCTTTAGTAATACCTCTTCCTCCTGATTATCCAAAAAAGCATCTTACGGAGTGGATGGCAGCTCCACAACCACCGTTAGACCCAAAACCTACTTGTAGGGGTTAAAAATAGTCTATGAGAGTGGGTGTGAGAGCCCTACAACATATTAATTTATTCGTAAGTCTATAACACGCCCCAACTTCCCAACGGCTATGGGTCGCCGTAATTTTTAAATATTGATTTATAAAAATCATTGTTGATATTTCCCTGTGTCCACTTGCTTTGCTATGACAATAAATAAGTTACAGTGTCAGTTGCTAAAAACCACTGGTGTCGACCTAAGGACTAGTTTTTCGGATGATCAACTTTATGTGGCTTTCTCCAGGGTTAGTAAAGCTTCAGGTCTTTTCATATTGGCTCCCGAAGGAAACATTTTTAAACTATGTTTACAATATAAAAAAAAATACTTTTAACTACAAGTACTTTGTTATGTATCTACATTAGTTTGTATTTCCAGTCCACGCGAAAGAAGTCGCGGGCATCAGCTAGCATGATATATTATTGCATGCAGAAAGTTTCCCGATGCCTACGTATCGCACTTGCCTAGGTAGTGGTCACCCTTTTTCATCCTTTAAGGGGGTGAGTTTTGAAAAATCCTTTCTTATTGCACCTCTAGACCTTATAAGGAAGGAACCTATGTGCCAAATTTGTAGTTTATAGACCCTGCAGTTTGGGCTATTCGTTGATACGTCAGTCAATCAGTCAGTCACTTAGTTTCTTCTTTTATATATAATATGTCGAAATAGGAAGGAAACCAAGTGTCGTCTTAATCCCAGTTGATAGTATCGAAAATACGTCGATAGTTACTAAACCAAAACTATCGAATCGCGTCGATAGTAAAAGTCAAAGTCAAAAATCATTTATTTATCTTTGGATATTTATATCACATGATAATTGTCATTTCTTTTTTCTTTCGATTTCTTAATAGTTAGTTGTTGACGTCAGATCATTTACTTACAACTAAGTTTACTGTCACCTCCAAAACGCAAGTACAGAAGAAGCGGTAACAAACTGTACTGCAGCATTTTCTCTAAAAACGTCAACCTTACAATTATACTAATATTAAAATTAGATGTGTGGACTGAGAATACATTGCTATGTCATAATTATTAATTAAAAATGTCAAATTTGAAATTAATGTCAATTTGTATAAAATTCATGTACTGATTGTACTCAAATTATGTCATTTGTGTCCGCGGGTCCCTCTTAAAGGTTTATATTTGTACACTACAAATATAAACCTTTAAGAGGGACCCGCGCCAAGCTCAAGCCAGACGTTATTGTCCTTAAGATAATCATCGGTTCCGTCATAAGCCTTCTCACAAAGTACTTTTTTTACATAAGCTTTAAATTTTCTATCTGGCATATGTATCTAGGACCGATTCTGGCAATTTATTATAAAACCTTATACAGTTTCCCTTAAACGATTTACTGACTGTTTTCAGCCTATAATACGGGGTAACTAAAACATTTATGTTACGTAAGTTTCTACCCGTAATACCACCTGTTTTATTAAATAAGGCAATATTTTTCCTCACATACATTATATTTTCAAATATGTACTGGGATGGTACAGTGAGTATATCAATTTTCTTAAAAATATGTCTTAGGGAGTCTCTCGATCCTAAATCATAAATAAAACGAATTGCCCTTTTCTGTAAAATAAAAATAGTCTGTATATCAGCAGCACTGCCCCAGAGAAGACTCCCGTAGGACATCAGACTATGAAAGTAACTAAAGTAAACTAGTCTAGCAGTTGCTACATCTATCAATTGTCTGATTCTGCCTATTAGCGAGTTTAGAAATATGGACATCCCACTGAAGTTTTGAATCTACAGTGATTCCTAAGAAAGTAGTCTTATCAACGAGATCTAAGTTTTGACCGTCTAGTAGCACATCAACATTGGCCTGCCTCACGTTAGAAAGACTAAATCTAATGCATTGGGTCTTGTTTGCATTCAACAGAAGGTTATTGGCAGAAAACCAATTAGAAATGGCAGATAATGTGTCATTCACCGCAGTAGTATCTTCGCTATGACGGTCTATTTGAAAAATAAGAGACGTGTCATCGGCGAACAACACAATACCAGCCTGTTTTTCAACCGCGTTAGGCAAATCATTGACGTACACTAAGAAAAGGAACGGTCCTAGGATAGAACCTTGAGGTACACCCATTTTGACAAGAGATCCGTTTGACTTTATGCCATTTATATCAACAGTCTGAAGCCTATCCGTTAAATATGATTGAATGAGGTTTATAGATTTATCGTCAAAACCGTACTGACGGAATTTGAGCAAAAGTGTCGGGTGATCTACGCAGTCAGATGCTTTTGAGAGATCGCAAAAAGACCCGATTGCATCATGCTTGTTTTCCCATGCGTTGTAAATGTGAGTAACTAGCGCTACCCCCGCATCGGTGGTCGATTTCCCTCCAGTAAAACCAAACTGCTGGCTATGAAAAAGGTTATGGGTGATAAAGTGATGTTGCATTTGATTAAGCATTATCTTTTCAAACACTTTGCTCAAAACTGGCAAAATGGAGATAGGTCTATAATTACCAGGATCTGTTCTTACCCCCTTTTTAAATAAAGGAATCAATTTACTGCATTTCATTTTTGGAAAAATACCTTTATCAATGCATTCATTCAAAATAAAAGCTAGGTCTGCAGCAATGATATTTATGATGTTGCTTACTACATTAAAGGACATACCCCAGTGATCTTCAGACTTTTTTAAATTTAGCTGTTTAAATGCATCGACTATATCTTTGGGGGTAATATGTTTAAATTGAAACTTATGATTACATGGAGCTATATTATCTTTAAGTAAGGCTTCAGCATGTTGAGGACTTGAATTGACATCATCAGTAAGTGCCAAGGGAATATTGGTAAAAAAAATATCGAATACATTTACTATGTCTTTAGGTGCGGTAATATTTTTGTCAGCATATTTGATTTCACGAATATTTTCTCTCGCTTTAGTTTTCCCTGTTTCTTTATTAATGACATTCCATGTCTCTTTTATTTTATTTGGTGCATTATTGATTTTCCTACTAATATAGATAGCTTTAGCCTTTTTGCAAACTCTTTTAAATCATTTTGAATAATTTTTAACATAATCAACAAAGCTAGGGTTAAAATTAAATTGTTTTTGAGCATACAAATCAAATAACTTTCTTCTACTTATATAAATACCTGTAGTAGCCCATTCATTAAATTTTAACCTTTTATTAACATTAACTTTTTTTTGATCCAATGTTGCCGAATATTCCTTAGACACGGTACTAAACAATTTATTGTAGTGATCATCAGGGTTACTTCCAGTGTATACGACTGAAAATAATTTATTTTCTAAATTCTTATTGAGCTTACGAATCTTTTTGAAAGTAATTGGCCTACACATGATTTTATCATCTTTCAAGCAGCGGGTGGACTTCTTGACAAAAGATACAAATACACCTGAATGATCAGATGGCAACTTGTTAATAAAAGATTTGTGAAAATAACTTATATCGGTAAAGAAATTATCAACCCATGTGGCAGATGTAGCGGTGGTTCTAGTAGGTTCAAGAAAAACATTTTCTAAGTCATAACATTTAAAGAGGTTTAAGAATTGTGTACTCCTTGTATTCTGCACAAGAATATCAACATTGAAGTCACCACAAATAATTAAAATCTTTTACTATTTGAAGCTAACTTAAGAACCTGATCCATAACTTTCAAAAATCCCTTAAAATCGCTATCAGGTGGACTGTATACACATACAATTAAATGATGTTCTAGCTGGGCACAGGCCACCTCATAACAGCGGTCAACAGAAAGTCTAACTATGTCATTCCGCTCCTTGCCACGGACACCATTTTTTGAAAATATAATAGAACAGCCTCGAGTAGTAGACTTTCTGTTAAAGCAGCTAACAATGTCGTAGTTGTTTAAGCTAAACATCATCTCACTCTCATGCAGCCAATGCTCAGTCAAACATAAAATATCTATATCTAATTCTTCTAATACTAGTTCAACTAGTAGTTCTTTGCTGGAAAGGCCTTGTATATTTTCATGAATTACTCTTAGTTCTAGTGGCCTTTCCGCTGTCTGTAGGTACAGTTGAAATCTGCCGTCAAGTCTACAGAATTACTATTACAATTTTTTGGTAACTCGGTAGACATCTTACAACCAGTAGTTTGTTCACAATGTAAACTCGTCCAAAACTTAATAGTATAAGCTACCAATGTAGCAATTTTTAATTTCTTATATTTGGATAGGTATATATTATCTTTTTTCAAAAAACATTCACTTACAAAAGTGTACTTATTAGTGTCAAAAAACACTAATTTGTCACTATGACAAAATGTCAAGTTATGTAATAATTTATTAAGACATTGAATGTTTTTATTTATTGATGGGGGCTGGCAACTCAAATAAGGAAACGCACATAGTATTATTTGACATACATTAAGTTTACTTAAAGTCTCTATACATTGAATTATATCTTTCTTTCCTATTTTACTACTATTACCTACGAGCAATACAATGGTGGAATTATGGTTAAATTTTGATGATTTGATTTTCTCTATGAACTTGGGAAAGGTTGTATTAGGTAAGCAATAATTAATACAAAGATACTCTAAGTTTTCATAAAACATGTGACCCATATTGCGACCTACACTGTCTGAAAACACCACTGTGTTTGATGGAGAGTCTATGGAGTCCACAACATCAGACATAGACAAATTACTGCCACAAGGAGAGAGTTCTGACGGGGAAATATTGACAATAGGCTGGTTGAACTGCCCGCAGGTACACTGTTGAACTAATAAGTCAAGTGTATCTTGATTGTACCTGCTGTCAATAATCAATTTCTCCACAGTCAGCATGTGCTCAGTATTTTGCTTCCTGAATAATCCTCCTGTAACTTATTTATATGCGATTCAAGTCGGATGCTGTTGACCTCATATGACTCTTGATTCTTGATCGATAGATCGATTAGTAGCGATACTATCGATAGTATCGATACCATCGATAGTATCGTGTCGTGTCGACAAAATTAAACCAAAACTATCGAATCGCGTCGATAGTTTCGATAAATCGATTAGTAGCTATCTATAGCTAGCGATAGTAACTTGTCTTATCGTGATAAGTGTCGACAAAATTCCATTGTATCGCCTAATATTTACTCTCAATAGTATCGATTGTATTGTAGCATTTCGATAGGATTATTCTCACTATCGACTATTTTTCACGGTCAACTATCGATAACGAAACTATCGCTATTGCAACAACACTAGCCTCGAGATCACGCTACAGACTTGCTGGCGTTTGCTTCGATTCAAAGCATTAAGAATCCCCTTACCCTAGACTTTTCCATACAAACGTATTCTAGCTTTTATTTTGAAATAACATATGAGATTTCAGCAGTACTTTGTAAATTTTAAGAAATTGAATATATTTAGGCACATAAATAGTTTTTGACAGTCAAATATGAACTTCAAAGAATATATGAGAGGGAAGATTTCCGTACTGATGGTTAAATATGGTATGATACACTATATTCTCTTTTAAGTTCATACTTTGATGTAAACACTAGTTATATGCCTTATAATATGAATTTCTTGGAAATTACATAATTTCTCCAATATATGTCGCCAATATCGAATTTTAAAATATAACTAAAACCTTTTTTAGAGCAATGCAATTTGTAATTTGTCTTGCATTCATCAATTAATTGCATCATTATTAAAACTCGTTTACAAGCAGTCACATCCAAATAAGCGTTAATTAATTATGATAAAGAGGAACCGACTTCCATTCCATTCAAATCTCAAACTGATACCTTGTTCAAAGCAAATTATTAATTTTGAATTTATTTTTCTAACAAACTATTTACATCGCATTAAATAACGAATAGATTATTTATAATTAATTACGAATATTTTTAAAATAAAGCTGTTCGAAAAAACTAATTTATATGTTCCGTAAAGCTTGATGCGACGACATATACATATATATATATATATATATATATATATATATATATATATATATATATATATATATATATATATTTATGAATAAAGCTGTGTTATTGGTATTTTAGGGGTTTATTCATTTAATTCGATAAAGCGCTATCAATACATAAACGGGTTCCCGGAGAAAAATCTATTACATACGATTTGTATGAACTGGTTTACACAGTTCAGGGCTGGATAGCCCTTAAGTTCGGAAAAATCAAATATTTTTCTAGGAAAAATCAATTACTATAATACAATCCATTATATGCATCAAGTGAAAATAAATATTGATTGTGAGAATAATCGATTTTAATGTCTTATGTCCAACCCTATTGTTATCAGTTGCTTGCTGCGTTTTGTTTGAATGATTATTTGACAGTGACAAACAAATGACAAGCAATCAAAGTTTTTTTATAATTATTTTACGGTTTTGGATACTCGTCCTTTAGAGCCTATCTTTATTTATTTACTTCTTTATTCCTAACCCTAACCCTAACCGCCGGTCACAAATATAGGCGTGTGCTCGGGCGGCGGCCTACGGCGCGCGCGACGGCTTGTAGCGACTGAAACAAATGTATGGAAATGTATAAAGCCTGTCACGATCAACGAACGATTCTTATTTTGGTGCGATTTTACGCGCGTATTCCAGTTGCCAGGTCAGGTTTTGACTGTACCCGAGGCTTGATCTCATTTTACCCTGGATTGGATATTTTTAACAGACTTAAGAAAAAGAAAGAGTTTATAAATTCGATTCGTATGTTTTGTTTTAATTATTTTACGGCTGTATAGTGGATTTAACAGCCTTTATTAGTTTCTTTAACCCATTGTATCTGCAATACTCCTTGAGTTGCTATGAGTAGAACATCAGTACACCTAAGACTTGGGGGTTTATAATGACCACTTTGACTTTTTTTATCGTGAAATGGCCACATTAGCGCAATAAATATATGACCCACGAGCGACATTACTTTTCCCAATTCATTTTTTTGGCAGTTTTCTATGGAAATTCGTAAAATGGGTTACAAATGTCACAATGCCCGAATTGCTTTTGTGTTTGTGTCAAATGGGAGGATCACAAAAAAATTGTCACGAGGAACTTTTTACGAAACATCATCGCTACTTAGTTTGTGCGAAACATCTACGCGTAATGACACTTGAGGTAGAAAGTAAATTGTTTTCATAACCTATAAAAATAAGGATTAAGTCTTTCATAACTTATTGAAGCATTCTCTGGTAATGGAGAATATTTTGTTCACTTAGCAGAGAGTCTCAAGCCAAATGGGGAGTAGTCACGGCATCTAGAGGTAAATGCCTAAAACTGAATTTGTTTAAGCAGACTTATATTGGCGGATTCTTTTAAAGGAGATTGAATTATTTTTACCATCTCATGTCCAATAGTGGTATATAAGTACAATTTTGTCAAAGAGGCAAAAGTTATTTATTTCTTAAAACTTGCTTTCTACGTTATTTATTAAGGTTTTCCTTCTATAAAAATAAATTAAGTACATACAGACTTCTATCTACCTGGTATACTGCAAATTAAATATACGAATATATATTACAAGGCAAAGACCATATTTAGCAATATGATGAGATCATGATCAAAACTCATAAATGATAGATTGTTAGCCCATTGCCTATTAAGAATTCTCAGAATAATTATCTACAGTAGTAGTCGGAGCTGGTACATTTTTCTCTATCTTATCTCCGACTCGCATCTAATGCATACCGGGATTAATTCTGCTTATATAAATCAGTGCAAGTTAATGTTAGACATAAAACAAAATGGGAGGTACTTAAATAAAATTCTATACATAAATATAACAAATATTAATGATTTATTCTGATAAATGTATGTTGTTCTTATTTTAATCTTTGTCTTCAGTCTTGTTTTGCTTCATAATGTTTATTTCATCTGAGCAAACCCAGCTTGTCATGCAAGTTTAGGATCTCATCAGGTGAACCAAAGGGTTTGCTCATGACTCTCCCTGTATTTGCAGGATATCCTCTCTTGATGATACAAAACAAGAATACTCCAGCAGTGGACGCATAGCTGCTTTCTTAGGCTTAAAACAGCCTCTGCAAACATCATACATCATATTAATTATACAATAAATACTTAAAAGGCATACTGGCACTAAAAGGATATATGTTTTGTAGGTTTTTTGTTACATTACAAATATTGTTTGAGACTACAATATTTCAGTTGGTGGTCATACTACAAGAATACTAATATAATATATGCTTACAATACAATACAATACAATACAATACAAAAAACTTTATTGCACCAAAAAATATTCACATATTCGAAATACTTACAAAATAAGGGTAACAATATAATGAGGTACAAGAGGCGGCCTTATCGCCGAAGCAATCTCTTACAGGCAACCAAAAAGAAAAGGAGTACGAACTATATAATAAGATAACAGGTGGCGCAGTTAGAATTTTATAAATTACTATAGTAATAAATACAATAACCAGTTAACATTTTAATTATACATAATATACAACATAATAAATAACTTAATATACATATAACTATATAAAAGGGATTGAAGATTTGTGGCATACCTACTGGCCGCCATTTTGATTTTTTTTCAAAATCGCGGCCAGCCTTGCAACCTTTATAAATCGATAGCTGACATCAATACCAATAAAAAATATTAATACAACAACGCTCGTAAAGTGTCAGGTTTCCGAAATAATAGCCGTCAAAGTTGATCACGTGACGTCCATAATGTAAGCTAGGTACATGTGTTCGAATGTATTAACATGTTAAAAATAATAACTTTTAGAACAAATATGTATGTTGCATTATATCTGGTTATTAAAAAAACATTTATACATGTAATGTTATGTACTTTTTGAACATAATTACTTATTTTGTGACCGTCTTAGCTTGTGTGAATGTATTGTCTTGTCTCCATTTGATTTAACTATCAATACGACAGTTATAGGATAAATAAAACAAAAGTATAAAAATGTATGTAAAACAATGTAATAGATAAGATAGGTATTAATCACACAGTCTAAAATACAATGGACAATACTCGTTACATATATAAGTTGTGTAATGGTTCTGTGGTTTTATTTACCATTTGTATAAGGGCTGGTAAATTCGGAGTTTAGAAGTAAACAGTTATAACGGAACATTATGTTATAAAAAATGGTTGTAGAAATTATTTATAGTTCCGTTGGCAATACATACAATAATCATAAAATAAGTTGTCATAAAAATAATGTTAGGTACGGTCCTTTGTTGCGAAGGCATTGTGCATTCTGGTTATTGCTTTACGATGCTTTCGCAAAGTATAGGTGCCGTTAGGTCCCGTGGGAATGTCACGGAACGCCACAACTACAATTTCTAGCTTATTCACAAAAAGGAAAAGAAAAATTATAAGTCCGGCTTTATGAACATTTTTAGAAGTCATGTTTTTATTAACTTCTAAGACTAACATCGGTAACAAAAACCACTAACGTAACTTTCTTGTACAAGTGAGACACATTTTTATTAGGATTAGGTTTTAAAACGAGAATGAATTACAACCAACCAATTAATACCAACCAAAAATATAATGTTAAACCTAGTAATATTTTTTTACATAACATTTTAATCATTATAATCTCTAATATTACGCACTATTACATGATCAAGAAACTCGGCGGGAGGACTAGGAGCTATTTCTTGATGTCTTGCCCATGCCATGTACCATATAATGGCCATCACGTGTGAACAACATCCTAAAGTTCTTTTTTCAACGAGACATGTGCAATAATGCCCTATGATTTTGTTTCGTCCTTGCAACGCATCATCTAACAATATATATACAAAGTACATCCGAGTGCTAGAGTGTCTGGAATGAATTCGAGACCTTAAAAGCCAAGGGCTAGTGGCAACAATACCGTACTGTGGTAAATCATAGTCAATGGTGTCATCTTCATACACTTCTATATAAAAATCTCCATTTATTTTTATATGTTCTCCATAGTAACTTCTGGCTTGCGCCACTTGGTACGGTCCCAAACTCGTTATTATCAGCTCATTATAAGATAGTTCTGGGAATTGACTAAACCCTTCACTGGCATCTATAGCCTGGAAAGAGGCTCTACGCATGTTAAAATTCTCTTGTATTACTATCTCACTTAAGAGGTTCGGTGCGTCGTGTTTTAAATATATTTCATTTATTATATCATCTACAAGGGGATTGTCTGTCAATCGTACCCCATAGGCATTTATTAAGGCACAAGCTATCCTTACCTCTTCGTACAGGTGCGGAGCTGCTATATTCACATACTGTGACCTGAGCTGTTTAAATTGATTTTTTATTCTTCCATTGTCGGTTTCGACTACCCAACGGCATAGTGTAACTTTACGTGACTCATTAGCCTGTCGAGTAGTCAACTGATGCTCGTCGTCATCTTTGGTCAAAGGCATATATGCTTCGTATCCAACTTCTTCTAGATTTTCCATCACATCTCGAAAGCCTCTGTCAAGAATAAAAATGTCGCCTGCTTCAAAAAACCAATGAAATGGGTTATCTTCTCGTTCACTTATTAGTTCGTCCATAATAGAAGCATCTGATTTTTTTGCTTCATATGGACCAAATGTTTCAATTATGTAGCCGTCTGGGCTCACAATTAAAAATACTTTTAATAAATTGCGAAACTTGTGTGTACTATAACTTTCTCGTTGGAATGCGTAATTTGAGCTTTTTTGGATGTAAAAGTACGTTCCATCGCAAATAGTTATAACTGGGCTTCGGGGATTTGAAAATAATACATTTGGAATTCGTAAAATTCTCTCTAAAAGCTCGTTTCTGTATGAGCTAGCGCAATTTGGCCCATAAATATGGTCAAATCCTAAGTTTTTAGGAACAAATTCCGAACACAGACAGTGTCGTACTTTTTTCATTATTGCTCCGAAGTGCTGCGAAGTCATACGAAAAATGCTCGACAGTCTTTCATTAGAGTCCCCGGTATGTAATTTGCATAAAACGGTAGCCAATGCTCTTTTTGCTTTTTTAAAGGTTTGTGTTAAAGATGGTGTTTGCTCGAGTATGTTTAGAAAAACATCTTTAGTATAACCTGTATAAAAATGTAACACATAATCATCAATGGAATCCAGCCGTTCGAAATTCAAATACTGTGTATCCTTTTTCTGCAATAGTTTTAACATAGCAGACATTTGTCTACTGTTAAAAGTTTCAATTGTAGAACGACTATTTTCTTCCACGTTGTTCCATATGTTACTCATTAAATGCTCACTACAAGCACGATTTCCTAAAGGAATATATATATTTTGTTTATACAAACAATCTATTCTAATTGCCAACGGGATCCTATGAAGATCATTTTGATTATTACAGCCATTTGATATACAGAAAGTGGAATTATATGGGACTCGTTTAAAATCATGAACAGGAAATACAGGTGCACTTGTTTGAGTGTGTGCATCTTGCATTTCGGGAACAATTACTTCTTCAGGCTCACCAATCACATCCAACTCAGGCACATCCAAGGGATCATTAATTATACCACGTGACGAGCTGCTACTAGAAGGTTCAACCACCATGTCAGTCGCTGCTTGTCGTGCTGCTTCATTGAGTTCTTCTTGCATACGTTCTCTTCTTTGTCTAATAACAAAGCGGTCGGCACGTTGTAAACAAGGCCTGCATATCTTATTCTCAGCCGTTATCTGAAATATATATTAAAATAATAAACATTATTTCTTCCTATTACACATATTTAACACGCAATTGCATAAAATAGTATGAAAATAAAAACCTATATTCGACAGAAATCGAAGACTGTACTTTCAGGTGTAGGTGCAGGGGGGTTACCGGCTAAGCACCATCGGCTTGACATGACAAGGATGGCACTATGTGTCGTTTTCGATCGACGTCGACTGACAGTTGCGCGGTAGATCCGCAGATCTATATCTATAGTGTCTTTGGTAAATCACCATTAAAAAGGTTAACGCAGACTTGGCCGCACCGCACTCACCGTATTTTTCGTTTTTGTTGATGGCCTCGCACATCTGCCCGCGCCGCAGTCGTGCCTGTCGCCGCACAAATCGCACTCGATTTTTTCATTCAGTTTCTAATTTAATCAAGTGTAGGCGTTTATTACAGAATGGCTCTTAACGAACGATTTGTTATCTATCAGTTGTTTATTATTAGAGGACGAAGAAAATCAAATGCCAACAAGAGTTAAAAAAATGAAGTCACCCGCGCCGCATCGGCCGCAGCGTCCGATGTCGATAGTTAGTGACGTCATCAGCTACGGCTCGGGGAATTCGGCCGTTTTAGGTACTGCGGCGCAGATAGGTATGCAAGGTTACAAATAACTTCATATTAAGAAATCAAATGCGGCGACTACGGCGCGTGCGGTGCGGCATAAGTCTGCGTTCACCTTAACTTCTTGCCATCATTGTAAGTCATACCACAAAGATATTTATTAAAAAAAAAACTAACTACTGATAAGTTCTTTCACCACGCAGTGTGGGGCGGCTGGTTGGCGGTGCGTGCTCTCTCTAGCGAGGTTATTTCCAGCGATTTCCACTGTTCAAAATGTATCATGTATGTAAATGGATAAAATAAAAATAACTTAACTAAGTTCGTTTCAGTTTTGTTGGGGAAAAGAGAAAAAGATTCCAGGAATGATCAACATATGATACTGTAAGTTCTATCACACGGTGGAAGGTTGTCGGTGATTTTCCAAAGACAGTTAGTAGGTACATAATTATTTTATTGACATAAGCCGATTTCGGCCGTTTAGCAGACAATAGGTTACAAGTTATCCAAAACAGTTAATAAGTGGTGGTGAAATTGCGCAATATACACAACACCATAACGCACATAAATCCTTTTTAAGGTTCCTTACATCGAAAGGAAAAAAAACGGAACCCTTATCACTGGATCACTGTTTTATAAGATTGAAGTTAAAAAACTTAACAAAACCTAAAGCATTACAACCCAGAGGTATTCCCACACAAATATCATTGTATAACACGATAACATTCTATAACAGTCATTTGCTTCCGATTGTTAAATGACACTAAACCCTCACAATGGTTTTATTTAGGTACTTGTTGTTTAAAATCGTATACTTAAGTAGGTGTCATTCTGTAACCTCCTGGCGTTCTTCCGCTACCTTCTGGTTTCGCTCGGATGTTATAATAAAGTTATGATTTTTTTTTTATCATGTTGCATAATATGTAATTATAATATCACTAACGATTTACTACTTTTGTTACATTTTGACTAAGAAAGTAGGATAACAAATGTTATATGCAATATTATCTAACTGCTGTGTGAAAGCACCTTAAAACATTTTTTATGGAACTAGGTATGTATGTAGCTAAGAAGTATCTAATGAAATAATGATAAAGTACCTAAGGTTATTAAAGAGGTACAAACCTGCGGCTCCTCAAAAATGTGGTGAGCGTATTCCATAACGGATGGGTGCTCCGATAAGAAGTCATCGGTCAGTTGATAAGACCGTACAGGTGCACGAGATCTACGCCTCGGTCCATAGTGAATAGTACTTATTCCACAAAAATAACAACGTCTTGAAGGTAACATTTCGGTACCAAAACAAATAAGTCAATAACAAACAAAAACAACAGTCAAACTTAAATGAACAACAAATCCAACAATGAAAAATAACGAAATAACGTGTAAATCACACAGAGAGAGAGGCATTTACTTCCGCATAGAAAGAACGCAGGTAGCAAACTGAGTGCAGAAGTTGGGGCTGTTGGGGGGGTATAATGTGGCGTGGCGCGGGGTGGTGCGGGGTAGCGCGGGCGCACCTCCCCCCGCCGTCCATACACCTCGCCTCACCCGCCTGCCCTGCAGTGTGTAGGTGTTTCGCTCGCATCTTTAAAATGATTATGTATTGTATTTTATTGTTTTAATATATACAATGTCGCAGTCGGATTGTATTACATTACGGCTAGCCGTTTTACAAAACAGGGCCGTTTTGTAATGCGGCGGTTCAACGATTAGCCGGATTGTCACCAAAGAGCATGTAATCACTACGTTTGATTGTCACTGCGATACGTTCTTCAATATGGCGGCCACGGAGTAGGTAAAGCGGCAATGAGGCATGATTTCCTAGTTTTAACATCATTTTCATCAGTTACTAAAATATTTTATTAATATTTACCCAGTGTTATTCTAAAAAATTACAGATTTATAGTCTCTATTAAAAAAAATGGTAATCACGTGGTCAACTTTAACGCTTTATATCTCAGAAACCTGACACTTTACGAGGGTTGTTTTATTAATATTTTTGTTGGTATTGATGTCAGCTATCGATTTATAAAGGTTCCATGGCTGGCCGCGATTTTGAAAAAAAAACAAAATGGCGGCAGTAGGTATGCCACGCTCCATAGTAAAATCTTCAAACCCCTTTACATACCATGACACAATATAAATAAATATAATTTCATTATATACATACAAATAAATAAATAAATATATATCACAATGATTCAGAATAAACCAGTACACGATGCTTAGACAGGAAGAGGGAGAATACTGTAGGGGAAAGAAATTAGTTACACAAGACTAAGAAAGTGATTTTTAGTTAGAGTTTTAAAGTTGTTCAATGTTTTAGCGTATCGAAAGGATAGAGGTAAGGCGTTCCAGAGTCGAGCAGCATAGACAGTGAAAGAGTATTTATAGAAAGTGGTCGAGTGAACTGGAGCATCGAGAAGAAGTTTATCTGCACTACGCAGATTTCTAGAAAGCGTTTTAAAGAAAAAACGTTCCTTGAGGTACCCGGGATATGTAGGATTAAAAAGGGTGGAGTATAGTATAGAAAGGATATGCCAATCACGACGAAGACGGATAGGGAGCCACTTGAGTTGAATCCGAAATTGCGAAATGTGGTCATATTTACGAAGCCCAAATATGAACCGTATACATAAATTCTGGAGGCGTTCAAGCTTGTCTAATTGCTCCTCAGTAATGTCAAGATAACAAGTTTTAGCATAGTCAAGGATAGGGAGCAATAAGGAGTGAGCAAGCGCAATCTTGGTATCCATCGGCAGAAATTTGTTTAATTTTCTTAAGGAGCTTGCAGCTGCAATCATCTTCCTGCTGACTTCGGAGATCTGAGTGCGCCAAGAGAGAGTGTTATCGAAGTACACTCCGAGATTTTTTACGGATTTACTGTAATCAATTGTAACCCCGTCAAATATGATTTTAGGAATGGTGTCAAAATCAATCCTACTGTAGAACCACGAACTTCCAATAATGATCGCCTGAGATTTACTAGGATTAACAGTGAGACCATAATTTTTGCTCCAGACGGATATGCGATGAAGGTCACTATTAATATAATTAATTGCAGAGGAGAGGTTATCTAAGGAAGATCGTGTGTAAATTTGTAAATCATCTGCATATAGGTGGTAGGAAGCACGAAGTTGTAAAGTGATGGAGTTGATAAATAATGCAAATAAAAGGGGAGATAATACGCCACCCTGCGGTACGCCGACGGATGTGCTGGACCAGGACGAGTAGCAGTCCTCAATCTTAACCCGCTGACGACGCCCATACAGGTAAGAACGAAACCAGTCAATAACCTTAGGAGATATGTTAATAGAAAGCAACACTTCCAGAAGGATGTCAAAGTCTACGGTATTAAAAGCGTTGCTAAAATCTAGTAACGTCAACACCGTAAGCTCCTTGCTGTCCATACCCAGGCGGATGTCATCGGAAATCTTAAGTAGAGCAGTGGTCGTGCTATGACCGGGACGAAAACCAGATTGGAGTGGATTGAGGAGGTTATTCTGGATCAGGAATACGTTTAGTTGTTGCTGGACTATACGTTCTAGGACTTTAGACAGGAAGGGGAGAATGGATATAGGACGATAGTCAGAAGAAGCTACAGGATTACGTTTTTTAGGGATTGGGGTGATATTTGCGTCCTTCCACGCTGCTGGAAATACACCAGAGTAAAGGGAGGTGTTTAGGATTAAGGTAATTATGGGAAGTAGGATGTCAAGGATAGGGATGATCATATCACGACCAATACTATCGTTCCCGACTGCATTCGAGGATATAGAAAGTATTGCTTTCTCAACATCACTATCGGTAGTTTGACTAAAGTAAAACATAGGAAAATCAGGTGTTGGAGCTGCTGAAAGAGAGTTTAAGGTGTTCGTTTTGGTACCATTATCAAGGGCACCTGAAGATGTGAAGAATCTATTAAGATTGTCAAGATCAATATTTTTAGGGCTATCTGGTTGAGCCTTTCCAACACCCAAGGACTTGAGAAATCTCCAAACTTTCGCTGGATCTCCATTTTCAACGGACTGATGGATGTGGCGACGCTGTGCTTCTCTACATACCCTATTGCAGTGATTCCTGGCTCGAATATAGGAGTCACGATATTTGTCCGGATTTTCTCTGTATTTGGCAATAGCTTTATTTTTAACCCCTTGCAGCTTTCTAATTTCATCAGTCAACCAAGGTGCGGGTAGATGCTTAATTCGTACAGGTCGCAAAGGAGCATGCCTATCATAAAGCTCGATCAGTATATGATTGAAATTATCGACTTGATTGTCCACCGAAATGGCATTAAGAACAGATGGCCAGTCGCAAGCTATAGCATCCTGTCGTAATTTTTCGATGTCAATTGCTCGGAAATTATTACGTAAGCACTATGGGGGGTGGGGGGGTCTTTGTTTTGCTTATTTTGGATGACATGGGGGGTAGGGGAGTCTAGATGATGATTACGTCATCGGTAGTTATTTACCTTTTTACACGAATGGTAAGAGAATCTTTAGCAGAACTCATAGAAAGATTTTATTTTTAGGCAACGACTACCTGTAAAATGTCAGGAAGCTATGAAAAATTAGATTGCTTGACTTGGTTTTGGATGAAGGAGGGCAATTTCTTGATCTTCCAGTCAATTTAGCTCTACGTTTAAGTGCTTCACTCAAAGATTTCCTGCAAATAGCCTACGATTATTTTTGTCTGACGGTAAAATTGAGGCTATCAAGTCGAACATGCAAAACGTATGGTCATTATCATGCTTCCGTCAAGTCACTAAATCGTCACATTGAGAAGATCCATAAAAAAGTAAACACGCACACTGATAGGAAAGTTAGACCTGTAAGAGTCGCTGCTTGCCGTGCTAATGAACTGATGTGCATTATTCAAAATTTAGAGAACTATGATGTTGAATGGCTCGATGAGAATGACGTAGGCATTCCAAAATCGGATGAAAGTGAGTAGACTCACAACACTGAGCAACAATCCAAGCAATCCAATTTCATCGAAAACTTAGAATCATGGATTCAGGTTTCATGGACTGCAGACTGTTAATTTGAATTTAATATGTGTACCAAAAATTTTTAAAGTTTGTTATGATTGTAAGATTATAATATTTTTGTCCCTTACTCTATGTTGATACTGTATCAGTAAAATCTAATCTCTATCCAAAATCTATTTTCTTATTTTTAAAATAATAATTAGAACATTTTTATTATTATATTTAAAAAAAAACATTTATAATTGAAAAATGTTTACGTAAGCATGGGAGGAGGGGGTAAGAGCTTTGCTTACTTTTGCTGACAAGGGGGATGGGGGGGTAAATAAATGTAATAAATCTGCTTACGTAATATTTGAACGGTCTCTACTACAAATCTTTATTATTATTTAACCTTTATCGAAAGCCGGATCAAACATACTGCCGAACAGGTCGAGCGAAAAAAGATCAAGCTGTCAAAAAGATTTCGGGCTATTGGGTCCAAGCCATTATACTTTTGTTGATACTGACATACTGTAAACAAATTAAAAGGGTTTAAGTAAATCTAATTGTACAATGTACTTAACCTTTTTATGTATATCACAATCAAAAGGTGTGACTGTGAGTACTTACGTGCGTGTGCCCCTTAGCGCAATTTGTGACACTATTTCAATAAGTATTTCTATTTCTACCAAGGGCGCATAGCTACAAGACAATATCAAAGTAAATATTGCAAAAATAATCGAAAATCTTTGTTGAAAACCATTGAAAACTAATTACGAACTATTATTTACTATTTACCCTGACAACAAAAAGTAGAAATGTTACTGTCATGTCATATGGCATACTTTTTATTGCCAGTAACAAAAAGAAAACACATTTTATTAAATATCTGTTTAATTCTAAGATAAATGCATAGGTTTTTACTTGATTGAGCTATATTTTGGTTGAATATATATAAAAACAATGTTAATCCTTTAAATAATGTATAAAAATTAACAAAAATATGAACCGGTAAAGTATTGGTTTTTAATTATTTCGTGCGGCAACCTTCTCGCCAAATATGTATCGCGATTTGAAGTGCCATTTTTGAAACGCGGAGTCACCTAAACGAATGGTTTATTGTATGGAAAAACCATTCGTTTAGGTGACTCCGCGTTTAAAAAATTGGCACTTCAGCTAGCCCTTACAGCAATTCGTAGTTGTTGTAGATATATGAAATTTGTAATGGTTGTGATTGCCAAATAAAGTTTTTCTTCCTTTCATATGATTCCTTTTTAATTGAGTGGTGCGAGATGGGCACCGTGTAAAATTCTTAGGTAAAAAGCCCTAAACTGGCAATATTCCGCGAATAAAATCGCATGAATTCGTGGCGTGGTCCGGCGCGCGCTCATTATTTCATTAACAAGATGGGTGTTATAAGTTATACGCTAATGTATGTCTGTCTGTGGCATCTAGCGTTCGAACGGATAGACTGATTTCCATGCGGTTTTTTTCACGTGAAAGCAAGTTCTCTTGCTGTGGTTCTTAGCTATGTTTAAGGAAAGGAGTTATTGGAGGTTACAGATTGAAAGAAAGGACATTCCCTAAAAAATATAGAGGGAGCTATAATAGCGCAACTATCGATACGATATCAAATCGTATCGTCGTTAGTTCCGTGATCCCATAGAAATTTTATCAAAATTGGTTGTGTGGTTTGGTGGAGAAGTCGGTTTTTAGTTTCAAAAAAATATTGTAGATATATTATTTCATTTCCGTATGACAATCAGCGCTTTGGCAAACCGCCATCAGCACATAGCTAGCTGAGCTGGTAGCCGTTACAGCAATTCGTAGTTGTTGTTTTTATTGTAGATATATGTAATTTGTAATGGTTATAATTGCCAAATAAAGCTTTTCTTGCTTTCATAATATGATTCCTTTTTAATTGTGCGGTGCGAGACGGGCGGATGACATGATCAATGCTATTTTCGAAATTCTTAGGTAAAAAGTCCTAAATAAGCAAACGAAATCGCGGAAATTCGTGGCATGGCATAAGCACACACACAACGCGTGCGCACCAGAAGTGCCATTTTTCAAACGCGGAGTCACCTAAACGAATGGTTTTTCCGTACAAAAAACTGTACGTTTAGTGACTCCGCGTTTGAAAAATCGCACCACAGCGCACGATACAGCGCGCGCGCACGCGGCGGCCACGACCACGACAGTAACCAAAAAAATTATAGAATGATACCCATACTAAAAATAAACAAAATTAATCTGTCAAAGTCAAAATAGACATATCTGACTGACGCTCACAAACACAAATCTCACAAATGAGAAATGAATGACAAAGAGTTGTTGTGTTTTGGTTAAAACGAAGTGAATATGTACTCTTTGGTTTTGGTTTGGATTGGGTTTATTTAAAATAAATTGCTATTTTCGGCGTTTTGCCGTTGATTGCTTTGTGTTGAATTAAAGATTATGTTAAACTGAATTTATTGGCTGAGAATCAAAAAAAAATTATGGATTTGCAAACATCTCATTTAGCCGCGGCGTTGATGTCTGGCTCCACGTACAACACATCGATGGCAGAGGCTGCACCTGCGCCTAGTGCGGTAAATGAAGAGAACAAAAGTGAAAAGCCTAATGAGTCCGCTAAAGAGCCGTCTGACGAAGACAAAGAGGAGATGGCCAGCGGAGAGGAGTTTTCAGATGAGGTGATAATAATTATGATACCCACCTACTTATTTATTTTGTGCTACATAGGTACATCCTTCATTTTGTTATTTTGGTACATACTTTAGGTACATATTTATTTAAAATTAGCATCCAAAAGCTAATTTTAAAGTTAAATGAAGTCAAATCTGGCATATCATGTTATTTCTTTTGTCGAATTAGTACCTACTTGATTTGTAGTCGATATGACTTTTTTAACTCTTGAAAGCAAAAATTTTAAATTAAAAATCTTACTTCAACCTAAGTTTAGTGACAGTCACATAAAAACTAAATAACCTTTCTTTTTTATGAAGACTGTTAAAAATAAGTTGTTTGTATATTGGATAAAAATTTCCATGGACTGTTGATTTAAGGGTTGGAACGGGGAGGGGGGACGGGGGGAATAGTAGCAACCCCTCTATGCAACCCCCACCCTGTGGAAACAAACTTATGAAGATACATCAATTTAAAGTCTAATAGTCTATACCTGATCGTCCTTATTGGAAAGTTTATCCTGTACTTTTGTCAAAACAGCAAAGAACTGCGTACAACCTCTCTTTTTACCCAACTACCACAGAGCTAAGAGGAAGAGTAATGATATGACATATGTATGTGAGTATGTATCAGTGGTGTTCAATTCATACAGACAAATATAAATTTGTTTACACTGTCACAGAATAAGTATTAGTAATCACGTATAGAAGTCTTGCTCAGAAAAGAAATTCAAAGAAATATGCACTTGATGTGGTAACCGCTGAGGTTTAATTTAGCTCACGTCAGAACTCCTCATCTCTTTGTTTAGATACCTAGTCATTCATTGCAAACCAATTTCATTCTTATTATTTGGGCTGTACAAACAATTAATGTAACTGAATTTTTTCCCTCAAAGTGGTTACCACGTGCACAATTCGATATGAAGTCATTCTTGTAATTTAGGTAATCATACTTAATTTTCAAGAACGGCTCCATGTTTTATAAGGTTGACACTGATCAAAATAATAAAATATCTAAAATACTAATGCACGTCACTGGTATGTATGTGTTTTCCACCATAGCATTAGAATTGTTTGTCCAATTTTCACAAATGATATGTGTATGATTCTACTTACCGTCCGGATTACATAGCTTACAATTTGTATGCAAAAAACGTATATTACAACTGTTACATACAAAAAGTGAGAGTAAAGAACATGTTTTTTATTGCTGTATTGAGTGGGTTTCAAATAAAAGGAATTGACAAGCACATTTCAAAAATATATAAATTTTCAGCCATATATGTCTCTCATAGTCAGGTATTAGTTTTTTTAAACATATATCTTGTCGAAAGTAGACATCTGGACTTAATACATACATATTATCACTCCTGTTTCCCACTGGTCTTAAAATTTAATTAATATAAATGATTTAGTTGGACCAAAATTATCTTGTCACAAAGAACCTATAGTGAAACACACTAAAATTTATTAAGGATTGGTGGATATAAATATTCTTAAAAAAATTGTTTTATCTTTTGAAGTCAACAATTGGTAAACATATCCAAAGTAATAATATTGTTCAGTGTAGGTATATGTACTTTTATATAGGTTTTTGTATAGGCATGCTGTGGTCACATGGAGAAGACTTAGCTAGCACTTTCACATTTTTCTGAATATTTTAGATGGTTAGATTTTTGCTGTGTGATGTCAGTTTTGTGAACCTAATAGAAAGAAAAATAAAGAAACAATAAATAAAAATCCTAACTGAATTCAAAACAAATAAATTCAAAATTATTTTTTAATATTTCAGGAAGCTGAGGCTCAAGCCGGCAGCAAATCTATGCCTGGCAGAGGAGTCACATTGCAAATGCTTTTAGAAGAAAAAATGCTAGAGCCAGGAACAGCTGCAATGACAATTGAATACTTGGTTTGTACTGTTTTTTTTTTTTTTAATATTTTCTTTGAGAGAAGACTATTCATTAAAACCAATGAAAAATTACAAAATGTTGTAAAATATATAAAAGTTTAGTCAGTGTATGAGGCAGACAAAAGAAAAGAAATAATGTCTAGCAGATGAAAGCTGATGATGATTAAGTTTAATTTATTTGGCATCATTTATACAGAATATTGATTAGAACATCGTTACAGGGTCAAAAGTTTGTTGGAGACTTACAATCAGATGGCAAAATCAAATCTCATGAGACTGAGACAATATTTTGTTCACCCTCTGCTTGGGCCATACATTGCAAGCGCATAATAAACCCTGACAAGAGGTCAGGGTGTGGTTGGGCCTCAGTCAAATACAGAGGGAAGAAACTGGACACAATCAAAGCAACATATCTTCGTAAGAAGCAGTTACAAAGAGAGAATATGCACAGTGATGGTAATTATAATGTTGCAATTTAATTCCAACAGAAACAGAAGTTCTGAAGATGTTTCTCAAGAAAGAGAGATTTGGAAATCAGTCCAAAGACAAAATCCCATTCTTAAAAAAAATATTATTAAGATAAAAAATACTCTGCTAAAAAGACCCTCGTTTTATAACTGCATTATATTGTATTAGAAGAAAATAATATATTTTGAATTACATATTATGCCTCACATGACGAATTGTCCATTTATGCTATTGCATTGTTTCTTTAAAATTGTTTGCAGAGGAAACTGAGATGGAAGTAGAGAACCCTCCTGAACCCCCACCACAGAGAATAGTAATGAAACACAATATCGTACCCAACAGAATGATGCAGCAGTAAGTAACTATTACTAAATCTCTATAAAATAATGTTGTCATGACCTGATTTCACCTGACCCAACCCATGTAATCACTAGACATCGTTACTATTACGATGAGACGAGATTACTGATTTTTACACAGAGCGACTGCCGTCTGACCTCCGCAACCCAAAGGGTAAACCAGAACCAATCCCTGGATACATTTGAGCAAAGGTTAGATGGCTTTCGGAACCTACAATTCGCTACTTTCCAACAACTCAACAAATCAGATACTTTTTTCTAAACGTCAAAACAAACATATTTCTATGGGAATTGTATGGAATAAGTAAACTTATGATGTCATATTTATTTTAAGTCAAATAGCATTCTTAATATCAGTTTTTCTGCAATAATAAATCTAAAATCATTACTTTGTGACGTTTTGTTTTCGTGACAGAACCAAATATTTTTTTTTTGATCCAGCAAAATATCTAATTGAATGTGCTTTTCCCGAAACACGAAATCTTTATTTTCGGATAATCAAATAATTCAAGCCAGCAATATTCTTACCAGCCTGGAAACAACTTTTTACAAAGTATGCTTCCCAGTGGGATTCGAACCCACGACTTCAGAATCACAAGGCGAACGCCTTGTTCACTGGACTATGGAGGCAGTCAAAACCTAACCCATGTAATGTTGGGCATTATTGTAATTGGAGTTATAGTTTGGTTTTCTCTGGTCTGGTTTAGTTCATGTGTGTGATGTACTTCAATGTCGTCATTATTTTGGCCGCATTACGACCCCTGCTGGACATAGACCCTCATATTCATAAAAAACTGCCCTTCTGAACTTTAGTCATATAGTGAGAAAGTAGGTATGCTACTAAATTAGCAGCACGGATTGTTTTGTTGAATTGACAGGAAAACAGTTAAACAGTCCTACTTTAATTAGTAGTGTAGCCATAGACCAAGATTTTTTTTTACTGCGTAAGTAGACTGAACTAGCAGAATGCGACAAACAATACGTTATTGTCGCCGTCACAAGAGCAAAAGAGATAGCGATCACATTGACGTGAGCCAACTTTTGAATGAGTAATAAACTCCTGTATACCAGGCTTATATTGTGTCCCACGAAAATTGGATTTTTCTTATTGTAAACTGTTCTAATTCATAACTTTTCTTACCTTGGAAAGAAGGTATCGTGCTGGAGTACGGATTGTTATGCGACAAAAAACAATACTCCTAAGAAAAACACGTATTACAAGTATATTAAGTTAGACTCACACATTGCCCATTCATCATTTTTTTCTTTAGAACTTCACCAAAAATTTTTTCTTTTAGAATAATTACAATATAGTGTGCCTAAAGAAATAATTTAGGACTATTTTGCATAAAATATTAAAATATATGTTTACACTAGGGCTTGACAAATCATTGATGTCACGTTATGTCATGAAAATACATATCGATGAAAAGTCAATCGTTTTTGGTCGATTTCAGAATTTTCAGAATAATCAAACAGATAAGTAATCATTTTTAATAGTTCATTATATTTAGCAATACCGAAATAATTTATCTTAAGAGAAAGATAGTATTATAGCTTCTAATCTTTCCGAGCAGATTGTAAAAGCCAATGGAGTGAATGGGCGCGAATCATAATACTAAACGATGCGGCTAGAAAACTGTCATTATTTTGATTACTTTACTGGAGTAAACGTGGATCTCCACGCCTACCGGCACGCTAAGAGTGGCGTTCGGAAATGTTGAAATGTTCGTGCGAAACATTTTACAAGCGCTCTACGTCCGAGGTCAATTCTTTGGATATGAAAATTTTGTATGAGATATTAAGCTTTGTCCGCTCTTGCGTCATCCACAGAAAGAGGTGGAGTGATCCTATTCTAAATGGGATATAAAACTACAAACTATATTTTATATTATTGTCGCGGACGGCCTAGTACTTTTTAGGGTTCCATACCCAAAGAGTAAAAATGGGGCCCTATTTATAAGACTCCGCTGTCCGTCCGTCTGTCTGTCTGTTACCAGGCTGTATTTCATGAACCGTCATAGCTAGACAGTTGAAATTTTTCACTGAGTCTGACGTTTTATTCTCTTAACAATACCAAATACCTTATTTTTGATACCAGACCCAGGATGTCGCCCTATTCGAATAAGTATATAAATAAGCTGCTTCTCTTTCTACGCAGATCGTAAAAGCCTATTGAGTTCCATTCATATTATTAAAAATTTCTACCTACGCGTTATCATTCATTAGAGGTTACCGGCAACTGGGACCGCAATCAACTCTGACCGCGGTCTCAGTTGCCGAATCCAAAAAAATAATATGTTTCATCCGGCGTCACACTCACAAATAAAAAAATCTATTGTTCAAGCCAACAGTACAGTCATATAAAAAAATGTTTTAAGTTTTTATCTTTAATTCAATTATTCTGAAGCATTAAAAAATCCTGACGGCATCTAAATATCAACGAGTAAAAAGATAGAAAGTTCTAAGCATGATATAGGTGTATTTTAAATAAGTAACACGAATGATAATCAGTATTACATAACTTTTTAAATTGTTCTTTAAAAAAAAATTTTGAATCAGACTTTTGTTGTTTAATTACATTTTTTTTCATCAATATTTTTTGACAGAACGTATTTTTTAAATTTATGAGTGTCCCAGTCGCCGGAAGAATAATATTACAATTTTTGAATCCGGCAACTGGGACCGCGGTTCGAGTTGATTGCGGTCCCAGATTTTGGTAACCTCATTAATTACTCTGAAGGTGACTTTTGAGAATCTAAGCGCAAGGGAAAAAAGATTAAAATGTGTGTAGGATTAAAACAATAATTGTTATCGATATCAAGACGTACGTGTCATGTAGTACAACCTTATTCCAACTCACACATAAGCAATTCATTTCTGGTCACATTTTATAATAAGCTAGTGCCATCTTGTTACTTCTTAAATCTATGAGTGTAGCTGTAGTAGACATGTGTCGTTCGTTCAATCTTTAGGATCTCAATCAATACTGAACCGTTCAGTAGGCGACCCGGGTCTTTCGACCCGTTCAATCGATTGATTGGTTTTCTCACGAAACAATCGTTAGCGGCTTTCGATTGCGAGCGAATAGACACTGTGGTGCAATTTTTTAAACGCGGAGACATTAAAAGAACGGTTTTTTGTATGAAAAAACCATAATGTCTCTATTTACATTTTGTCAAAAACTGCCAAAATAGCGCGCGAAAAGAATTATACGTCACCCCCCCACTAATGACAAAGACTTATCTTCAATTATTTTATTTCTAGAGTGAGAGTTTCTTTTACGCAGATCATAAAGTTTAACAAACACTAGAAAGTGTTTATATTATAATACTATTAAAATATTAAAATATTTGAAACATATCATCATTCATACGTACACAAACACTACACATACCCGTACAAAAATATCTCAAACAAACAAACAATGGCTACTCTCGTTCTCGCTAGCATCTCCATATCCAACTCAGTACCGCAACCAATTAGCCTTTTACAAAGTATAACATCAACCTTAATATGATAAGCAACTTAGAGGAGATTTTGGCCGATATTGACAAAAGTGTCAATATCGGTAAAGCGGTGTCTGTAGAGGATCCGGAGATGTGTGGTGCCGTTATATCCAATTCTACAAGTTCCTTTAATATTATTTCACAAAATATAAGGAGTATTAATTGTAATTTTGATGAACTAACAATTTTATTGGATCAGATCAAGATTGAACAGGATGTCATTGTGCTCACAGAATGCAGATTAAACGATAATATTGTATTACCAACCCTTAATAATTACAAAGCGTTTAAAACTTCAAAATATATTAATCAGAATGACGGCACGGTTGTTTATGTTAAAGATAGTTATGATATTAATATAGTCGAACCGGAATATTTTGTCGATGCAAATTGTCTTGTCATAACTTTTCAAAATAACCTTGCTCTAATCTGCATCTATAGACCCCCCTGTTCTTATAATATTGAAAACTTTTTAAATTGCCTTGACAAACTACTTACTGAATTAAAAATGTACAATAATATAATATTGGTAGGTGATATAAATATTGATATAAAACCTAACAACATAGATAGAAGGTCCCCTAAATATTTAGATCTACTAACTTTTCATGGAATGCTACCGACACATACACTAATAACACGCGACAAAAAATGCATTGATCACTGCTTTGCAAAAACCAAGCACTTCACAAATACTGTAGTTTCTCAAACAACGATTACTGACTATTATTGTGTACTACTAGCATTGCCAAAAAAGCCACCATTTAGAAAATATAAAAACCAATACTGCACTAAGACTGACTACACAAGAGCCATAGACGAGTTATGGTCTATAGATTGGATCCAGATGCTTCCTACAAGTGATCCCAATGCTGCTACTGATACCCTCATATCTGTTATCAAGACAGTCTTGGCAAAACATACAGTAATTAAAAAGTTATCGTGTAGGAAAAGAAACATTAAACCCTGGGTTACCCCAGGTTTAGTCAGATGCATAAGAAATAGAAATAGAAAACACCAAAAATTGAAAAAAGAACCAGACAATGCCGTCCTACGCTTAACTTACACACGCTATAGAAATACTTGTAATAATCTTTTAAAAAATTTGAAGAAAACATACTACAGAACAGAATTAAATAAATATCAAAACAATCTCAAACAGCAATGGTCAATAGTAAAAAACATTTGTTATCTTGATAAAAATAAAGACACAAGTAGCACAGGAGAATTATTAAACCTTAAAACTAGTCCAACTGAGTCAGTAAATCACATAAACCAATACTTTACAAACGTTGGCAATAGCCTAGCTGAAAATATTTTACAAAGGAATAATACTAACGAGAGTACTATAAGAGATAAGGCACAAAAGCTTCTACCATCTACCTTAAACTCATTCGTTCTTTTACCAACTGATGTTCAGAAGTAATCTCAATAATAAAAAGTTTAAAATCAACTTCATCTACAGGAAATGATGGCATCTCAAATCTATTTTTAAAACAAGCAAGTCACGTACTTGCAGAACCTCTTACTATTATTGTCAATCAATGCTTTTCTACTGGTATATTCCCGAATGCACTGAAAAAATCCCTAGTGGTACCGATTTATAATACAGGGGACAAAAAATGTATATCCAACTACCGACCAATCTCGCTTTTGTCAAGTTTATCCAAAATTATTGAAAAATTAATAAACAACAGACTTAAAAATTATTTAGAAAAGCAAAATCTTCTGTCGCCTAACCAATATGGATTCGGTTCCCAAAAGTCTACTGTAGATGCCGTCAGAGAAGTTACCTCGACTATTACGACTAGCCTGGACTCACAAACAAAATGTCTCGGTCTCTTTTTAGACCTAAATAAGGCATTTGACAGTGTGTCTATACCCCTATTATTAGAAAAACTTGAAAAAAAAAAGGTATTAGAGGTACCGCGCTAAAGCTATTTGAAAGTTACCTAAAAGACAGAAAGCAGATGGTCAAAGTCGATAGCTACATAAGCGAAGAGAGAACCATTAACTACGGTGTTCCACAAGGTAGTGTCTTAGGACCTACCTTGTTCTTAATCTATATTGATGACCTTTGCCGACTAGATCTTCCTGACGCTAATATTGTGACTTTTGCGGATGACACTGTGGTAATATTTAAGGGAGATGATTGGGAAAAGCTAGGAAAAAACGCTGGCATCGGTTTCAAAAAGATTGCGGATTGGTTAGATAATAATCTCCTTACGCTTAACCAGAACAAAACAAATTATATGACGTTTAGCATTCAGTCAAACACGATAAAGATGTTATCCAAATAAGAAACCATCAGTGCCCGAATACAAATAACTGTGACTGCTACATTTTAAACAGTACTACAACCATAAAATACTTAGGAGTCATTCTTAATCAACACTTAACATGGAAAGAACATATCCATTCGCTGAATAATCGCGTGCGAAAACTCATATATATATTTAAAAATATTAGACATATATGTAGCGAAAAACTTTTAAAAATAATATATACATCCTTGTGCGAATCTATTCTAAGCTACTGCATTCTTATCTGGGGTGGATGTTATAAAACAACACTTGTTCCTTTAGAAAGAGCACAAAAGGCTGTATTAAAGACTATGACTTTTAAACCCATGTTGTACCCATCAAATAAACTATTTGACGAAATAAACATCCTTCCGGTTCGCAAACTATATATTAAGACTTTGATACTTTATCAGCACAGAATACCGCGAGACACCCTACCAACAAAAAGAAGACAAGACATTATATATAATGTACCGAGATTGAGAACAAGATTTGCAAAAAACTTCCTAATTTTTCTAGGTCCCTTTATATATAATAAACTATCAACAAAAATTGACATATACAAACTCACCTTATACTCCTGTAAAAAAGAAATGACTACTCTCCTACTGGAACTGGACTATATGGCAACAGATGAACTTACTGAGTATTAATATTAGAATAAACATGTAAGATAGATATCAAACACACACACACCCACATACATACATACATACATACATGCATACATACATACATGCATACATACAAACAAACATACATACACAGACAGACACACATACACGACACACACTCTGAAATGAAAACTTAAAAAATATTTAATATAATTATCATACACCTTTCTATTTATATATTTACATTTATCTATATAAATAGGATATTAATATCCATACCTAGGCTATAACTAATAACACTATAATTGCATAATATAATATAACAGTTTCTAAATAAATACTAAACTCGACAGCAATATTATTTTGTAGTTAATGTAACAGATTTTTATAATTTGGTTTGAAATTGATTTAGTAATTTTTATTACTTGTTGGCTCTGTACACGCACGTACACTATGTCTGCCGCTGCCCGCCTGCAATGAGTCATTCTATACTCCGGCTGGCGGCGCGGCGGCCGGCAAGCTCATTGCTCGATTACGTACATGTGCATCATTTAAAAGACTAAGATTATAGGAAAAAGTTTGGAATAAGTTTGCTCGTATACTTTTGCCACTATCATATAACTCTGCCTAGCAACTGGCTTATGTACCATAGTTGTTTACAAGAGAGGGATCACTATCCGACCGTGATACAGTAAATCTATTACTACTACGGCGGGTAGATGAAAAATCATTAAGTGTTCAACTATGCATGTAAATATGTACCTACTTAAGAACTTACGTACCATGTAATAAAATTGTGAATTGAAAACTACACTGTATACTGTTTAACGTGAAATAAAGTTATTATTATTATTATTATATCTAAGTAAAAATAAGTAAGCAAAAATGGACTCTTAATATTGCATTTTTATGTGAACTTTAGTAAACATTTGGAATCGTGTCGCAGTGTCGCTCCGTTCGTTCGCAGGTCGCAGCGTAGGCGCGGATCTGTCAGTGAGTGTGAGGTGAGCTAAATCGATCGCGAACGAAACGGTTCGTTTCGTACGCTGCGATCGATTCAACCCAAGTCGGCCGAAGTAAAAAAAAAGCCTGAAACGAACGACCGAATCTTTTTTGTAGAAGTGAACGAACGGGTCGTGACGAGCTAATGAACCGTTCCTTTTGATTCGTTTAATCGCGAACGACTCATCTCTAAGCTGTAGTGTGTTTTAAGGGTTCCAAACCTCAAAAGGACAAAAACAGAACCCATATAGGATCACTTTGATGTTCATCTGTCTGTCAAGACTCTATCTCGTAGAGGTATTGAGTTGAAATTAAAACCGTACTATACCCAGGTTAACAGTCCCTTGAAGCTATGAAAAATTAAACTTCTAAGTTAACGTAAAAATAAGATAATTATGCCGCAAAAAACTTATATTTTGACACTCTCATTATCTTGGTCACATAAGCCAATTATATTTTTATATATAATATGTTGTGAAAAGCTTAATTTTTTAAATATTTATGAGAGCGTTTATATAGGCATCAACTTTTTTATTTTGGGTAAGTTTTCAAAGTTTTAACAAAGTGCTTTATTTCTCAGCAATTAACAACTTGCTTTGGAACTAGCTCACTATGTGTAGTCACACATGTCCTTATTTATTTCAATATTCTGAGCCTAGCAATTTCCCTATCCTCCTTAAAGCCTCTTTAAAGCAGTATGTGCTTGTGCATTAACCTTAAAAGGCCTTCGAGAGTAAAGCTGTCATAAATAAAGGGCAAGTAAAAAAAACTTACTATCTTCAATTGGCCCTTAATTCGGATATACGGCTCGTAAATACTTCACAATTAGTCAGGCAAGCGGACTTTATTTATAGAAAAAAGGCCTCCACTCTAAGATATGGACCGATTTTCTTCCAAATGTGGATACATCCCTCAGTATAAAAATGTATGTCGATTTTGCGTCTCAAAATGGACTGACTTCAAGTTAATTGAGAATAAAAGCGGATTTATCTTGGTTTTTAAATAACGATATAGATGGTAAACGCCGCCGGTTTGATTGCTGGTTTTACAAAACCGTCTCGTAAAACTAAAGTTGAAGATGACATTTCGTATTTCTTTACGAAACAACCTGGTAAAGTTACATGTATCTATAACGAATGTTTATACGATTTTTTGTCACACAGTTTGAGAAATATCGTGGGATAGTTTAGTTACACTGTAAATTTTGAATGCTTTGACAAAGTCTCACGGCAGGTCCAAGTCAAATTTGGGATTTTTCATCAATTACTAACAATTATTTTGATAGGTATATAAAATTAGAACAGATAAAAATAAACCTAAGAAAATGTGACAAACATTTATAAATAGTACTAATAAGTCAGTAAAGATAACGCGTAGGAGATTCACATCAATTCATTTATTTGTAGTAAATTAATTAAATACATACATAAATTCTCTATAATTTTCCTTCGTCCCCTGGTCGGGGTCGTCCCGTACATATAAGTCACCGAAATATAGTTCGAATAAGTTTGTTACTATCTTCATTCGCCTTTTGGCGAGAAGGCGACCAATACTGTGAAAATAAGATGTTTTCGGCGTTTCTTCTCAGCACACAGATACAAAAATTTGTAATATAAAACCATATATTTCAGGAACGGATGCCTAAATCGAAATCCACTTTTTTGGCATGATTGATATACATACCTATACCAAATTACAGCTTTCTAGTAGTTAAGTATAGTCTCTGAGAAAAACCGCAGACAGACAGACAGACATGTCGAAACTATAAGGGTTCCTTGCTTACTACGGAACCCTAAAAATGAGTCTTTATGCACGGAACTGGGGTCCAAATTTTGAAGTGAGTTAAAAATGACATGTGGTTTTTTTTTTATAAATACAGTGGGTAATTTTCATCATTTTACTTGCAGTGATACAAATATGCTGATAGAAGCGGTGTCGTTTTCGTCAGTTGGTAAAGTGCAGCCATTCCTAGTGTCCATAAGTTCCAATGCTTGTTTAGTACTTGACATACACTGTCATTTGAAGAAGGAGGAAGTTTACGGATATTTGGCTGGAACCTGGGATCTGAATAGCCACAGTAAGTGATTGTATATATTATTATTTCTCTTAATACTCCACCGATAAGAACTTATTTCTTAAATTTATCAATGATGAACTCTTCAACTAGTAGGGTAGAGGAGCCTAGGCTTGAGTTTCAGTTCTTTGTGTGCTTGTTAACAATTGGTTCTTTACAATTGGCATAACAAATGGAAAAATAATTTTAGCCCATCGGTTACATTATTAAAAAAATACTGTACACGTATTTTTTATTTTTCTTTTAAAAACTAATATGACAAAGATAGAGCGCATTGAAATATCGCACGACGTCACAGCTACTACGATATTTACATAGAGGTGACGTCGCAAGTCCTCACTTGGAAAATTTGATGTTTCGTATCTTTGTGAATTTTTACTTTTTTTCAAAATGAAAGATATGGGTCCATTATTTTTTGGTAATCTGAAAGACAGACTAATTACATTTTTCTAACCCTGTCGTCACCTCTTTTATGCTTTTTTATAAAAAGCTTTCTTTTATTTTATAGATCTGATGATCACACATACATTCCCTTGCCTCGTGAGCAAGAATGACACCCGCCCAAGAGTATTGGTCGAGTTAGAAATTCAAATGGAGATCGAAAAACTTGGTCTCACACTGCTTGGCTGGTATCACTCGCATCCGACCAATCCTGCTATGCCAAGTTTGAGGGACTGCGACAACCAACTGGAATACCAAATAAAGATGAGAGGTCCTTCTGAAATATCTTACATTCCTTGCATCGGAGTCATATGCTGTAAGTAAATGAAAAAACCAATTTATTATTTACATCCTTTTTCAGATTATTCGAAATTTCTTCATAAATGTTGTTTTCTTGTTTCAGCACCATACAATCCAGAAAGTCCTGTGTTGGAATCATCTCTTACCTACTTCTGGGTCATGCCGCCACCGGAACAAAGGCCCACGGAATACCCAAGACCTTTACTACTTCAATATAATATGATACATGACAGCCACTTATCAAAACACGCAATGGAATATATAAGGAAAAGTATAAAGTATTACTTTACTTTTGCCGATGACACTATTATCAATTTTAAAGAAAATTTCAAACCGGATATAACTTATTTAGACAAGTTGAAATGCACATTGACGGCAAAATTCCCTCGAGAGCAAAGCGATGGGTTACTATGGCATTTCATCCGTGACGAACTAGGATGCTCGTCAGAAAATGATGATAAAATGGACTTAGACGCCCTTTTAGCGGTGCCACAGCCTATACCCGTATCTAAGCCGAGTCAAACTACATCAATACCTAACTTCCCTTCAGTTAGTACTTTGCAACAGATGGTTAGCCGACCAGCAGGTGTTCCACCAATTAACGTATCGTCAGGCATTGGGTCTCCCCACAAGTTTGATACATCTTCTCAGCTTAACATTCCAGTAATGCCTAGTTCTTCCAAATCGTCCAAGTCATCAACATCGACTCTTTCGTCAGCTTACCCAAGCGGACTGGATATGTTGACGAGTATGGCTCTTGGATTGGGATCCCCGAATCTTCCGATGCCATTAGGCGGTAGTGGATTAGATAGTCTAGCCGCCGCCAATAGCATGTTGACGGGTCTTACTCCTGGGATACCGTCTAGTTTAGCCGCAAGTTTATCTGGCTCTAAATTACCTGATCCACCATCTTATGCTGCGTCCTTGCAGAATTTGACGAGTAGCATGGGGAGTTACGAAAAGACGTCTACTAGTACATCCACCAGTACGTCGACATCAGCAACTCCCATCCCAGCAAGCATAGCTTCAAATCTAATGATGAGTTCGGCAGATATCGCCAACGCCCTGTTTTCGGCTAGCAAATATTCCAGCGCTGGTATACTAGGCATTCCGGATCCCATGTCAAAGTCCACATTAGCAGCGAATAATATGTTTTTGTCGCCATCTTTGATAAAAATGCAAGAATCCTTAATGAAGCCCTTGTCTAGTAGCAGTCCTATTTCGTCGAAAGTTGGTCTTGATCAGAGTACACTGATGAAATCTCCTCATGATTTGTTGAAGGGTAACAAAGACTATTTGCCGCCTGATTTTGGAAGCGTTGGGAAAGGAAAACCGGAGAGCTCTCCTTTAGACCAGATGAAACACACTGAAGTCAGCACGAGTTCAAAAACAGAAACTTCAAAATCCGATCCTATGGACATGTCAACGGATTTCAGCATGCCGTCCCGCGTTGGCGGAGATTCCTTTTTGAACCAAATGTTAGAATTGACGAAAAAGACTACAATGCCGGACTACATGTCGGACTACGGGCAGCCCTTGAAAATGTCCAAGTCTGAAGAGCTGGCCACTTCCGCGCCGCCTTCTAGTCATTCATATTTAAACACTTCCAGCATTGTTGATACTATTGCTCAAGTAGCCATGGGCAATTTTTCCAAGCATGACGAATCCATGGACTACAGTAAGGAACAAGATTACAGCGCAAATAAAAGTAGCATGAGCGAAAATGACAATTAGATCGGCTGCTGTAAGATACCCATGACACATGACAACATTTAACAATGTTTTGCCATTGCAATCGGTTTTTATACAGAATATCCGATGTTTTAAAAAAAAATCTTATCAGTGGCGGATTTTCCCCTAAGGCCTGGGTTAGGTTTTTATGTATCATAATTCTTTTTTTAATGATGGTACCCGTAGCAGCCCATCGTATAAATAAAACAATGCATATATATTAGCGATCGACCGGGTAGACAAGGTCTCGATGTCTGTATGAAATGCACGGCTCTGCTGTGCTGCCACCAGGTGTCCCATATTTTTGAAAACCCAATCAATCCCCACTGAATCTAATATGCACTGTATAAAAAATCTCAGTTTTTGTTTGACGTATTGGAACAGTTGCCTCGTAAATAATAAAGTTTATATCGCGAAACGGACTAGTACCATCCCGCTCGTTTTTATTAGAGCGAGATAGAGACAGATGAAAGCACTCGATAAACGCTGTCTTCGGTGCCATGCTACGGGGACTGCATACATTTTTTATATTAAAGGTTATGTTGCTGAGACTGATTTGACCTTGGTATGTTCATTTATAACAATGGACTCTGTTATTTATAGTATGTTATTTTATAAGTAGTTTTTTCAAGAAAAATGATAAGTGGTTATTACGTCGATCGGAATGAACGATAATATTGATAACTCATCAATCAGCTTTTATTTTTATTAAATTTATATCTAAAAAAAGTCCCGTCTGACGAAAACTAAAAATGCAGTAGCATCAGAGTATAATTTTTACAATATGCGTAAGCTTTTATTTCCCTTGGTATTACCTATAAGTATTTAAAAATAAATATGGAATATGTGATATATTAAGAGCGCAAACCGATATTTAGTTAAGAATTAGTGAAAATTTTATGTCTATGTCAAGAAAAAAAAAGACAGTGAGCTTACCTTTTAACCTCCTAAGAAAAGAGTATGTCTGTCTGTGGCATCGTAGCGCCGAAACGATTGGACTGATTTTAATGCGGTTTTTATGTTTGAAAGTTGACGTAATTGAAATATATGGTTCTAAGCTATGTTTGATGGATATTGTTTCAGCGGTTTAAAAGTTATTGAGGGCGAACGCTTGAAAGTCAGAGTTTTTTATAATTTACCTGGCAAATAAACTTGTTCGCTAAGAGTTCGTATGGGGATCATGTTTACGAGACATATCACCTATCTAAAAAACCTGATTGTTCTATTCAAGCAATGTGTGAGAAGGCGCCGTGTACGTTTTAGTGCTTGCCTTAGAAACAGATGATAAACAGTCAACGGGTCCATATAAAAGAGCCCTTATTGCATTGAAAGCTGCTAATGAGTATCGTATTTTGTCGTTTTTATCGCACAGGTTCGAATAAAAAATTAAGTTCACACAGAAATTTTATTCATTAAGTACTGGGGTTACTTTCATCAGAGGAGAAAAACCTATTTTAGCCTTAAAATAATTAAGTGAAATAAATAATAAAAATGTGAATATCGATTTTGCTTATTCACATTTTTTATTATTTATTTCACTTAAATATTAGAATAGGAAAATTCTTTTTTAAGAAACGGATAGTATCCGTTTCTTGGAAAAGAATTCAGAAGTTAGTTAAGAAGTTATCCAAGCTCTTAAAATTACACTACTTTAGTACTCACATAATATTTTAATATGATTTATTTTTACTATTGCCTATTGACTGGACTGGGTCGGATCTAACAACTGCTACT
Source organism: Acrobasis suavella (assembly GCA_943193695.1). Lineage (NCBI taxonomy): Eukaryota > Metazoa > Arthropoda > Insecta > Lepidoptera > Pyralidae > Acrobasis > Acrobasis suavella. Next base: position 16,979,787 of record OW971929.1, read on the forward strand.
GATTACACGATGATTAAAGTAAAGCTACTATGATCAAAGTAAAGCTACTAATTTGAGTTTTAAAATGAAAAATTAAACGAAGATTTTATCACATTTATCCCGTAAATCATAGTAACCCCGGTACGTTTACGGTACTAGGCCAATCCACTTAACTTCCCCGACAAGAGCAAGCTCTTAAATTTCAAGAAGTACTAAGTACGTCAGATAGCTGGAATTTATTTATGAACTTTATGTAAACGATTTTATTTTCGTAACAAATTCAGATTAAAAATGTGTGTCTAGAATATAGTGATCAATATCTAAGCATAATAATTAAGTATTTATCTTTCAAATCGGTTTATTAATAAATGATAATCATGTGTATTGCGGTGTATTATTTTTGTCTTGCTTTTTACAATAGTAATAAAATGACGCAACTCCACTTTGTCTCAATAAAAGCTTATATAAAAAAAAGTAATACCTCAAGGGTAACAAACCCTTGAGGTATTACTTTTTTACATATATTAGAATCGATAAGTTTTTTGAAAAAATATTTTTTATGTAAGCTTTTATTGAGACAAAGTGGAGTTGCGTCATGAATCAATTTTTTCTGATTCATATTAAAATACAATCTTTTGTTATCATATTTCGTTATAATTTGTGAGGTGTTTCCCTGGTGTTATCATTATTTAATTTCTATTTATCAGTCAATTATAGCTGACAGCTTTATTATAACCGTAAATTAGTAAGGGGTCTTATGAAATTGCACTTGGAAAAATAAAATACAATCATGTTGAAATTCATTACTAATGCAGAAAATTTGAGGACTTTGATATCAGTGTTAGATTATTATCACATAAGTCGTCGCTTTCAATATAATGGCTCAAATCACGGTCACAACACAAACGATGTTCTGATCCCCGATAAGTAGGTAATCATGGTGATAAAGCGACAACGCCAATTGATATGGAGATTAGTCCAAACACTTGAATAATTTATTGTAATTTTCTTTATTATGTATTGACAGGTTGAGGATATCGGACTTATAGGATTTCTGCGGTTTCTTTTGTGTTTTTTTTTTAACTTTTTGTGTTTTGGAAAAATGTTGTGTTTATGACATATTGATGTGTAGTAATATTAAAGGTAAGTTTCCTGAATTATTAAAAGCTTTTAAAGTTATTAAATGGTTAAAAAGAAAAAAGTAGTATGCATGCATAATTGCAGGCATCGGACTTCCTAAGTAAAATAGCTAACTATTGGCTACCTAGTACCAATAATTATACCTAGGCAACTATTTCATAACACAAAAAGTTTGCTAATGAATGTTGTAATTTTCAAAATTTTATTTTTCATTAAAAGAATTACAAACTTCGTGTCTTCTTTTTCTTACAATAATGCCTACATTTCCGAGCATGTTTGAGAAAACGCATTTTGCGTCTATGTGTAGCACAAATCGGACATTCGTATGGTAGGTGCAGCGTAAATTGGGCGACTATACTCGACTAACAACTCTACTCGTTTGCCTGTGCCTTTAATGACATTTTATAATCTTGTGATCCCTTATCTACCTACACTGTTAACAATAAAGAACGGGTATCTATTTCAAAGCTAACAATCACGCTTTTCAACTAAGTTTCGACTTGCAGATGTAACAAAAACAAAAAAAAGCCACACCCTATAGCTTAGTATTGATTAGGCTACATACAATAAATAAAGATTGCTTACATAATATTGCCTACTATTTTGGTGGTTTTTAGAAAAATAAAAAATGGCGGCTGTGACTAAGGGATTCAAAGGATATGACGATGACAATCAGTCTGATGAGGATTATGTGCCGCTCTACGACGACGGCGATGAACCAGAGTAAGACAGCTTTGCTTATTTTTTTTTTTAAGGTTTCTGCTAATGCTTAACCTTTTTTTTTTCAAATTTTCGAGTAAGTCACACTAGTTACCCCTAAACTTTTTTTATTACGGTTCCGTACCCATAGGGTAAAGACGGGACCCTATTACTAAGAACCCGCTGTCCGTCTGTCCGTCGTGTCTGTCTGTCACCAGGCTGTATCTCAAGTACCGTTATAGCTAGACAGGTAGAATTTTCACAGATGATGTATTTCTGTGGCCGCTATAACAACAATCACTAAAAACAGAATAAAAGAAATATTTAAGTGGGGCCCCCATACAACAAACGTGATTTTTTATAGATAATGGAACTTGCGCGAGACCGACTCGCCCTGGGCCGCTTATTGTTTGTCGTACAACCATGTCAGGACAAACTTTTGTCCAGACACTCTTGGATAAACTATTTCGGCCTTTAGAGAAAAGAAAAAACTTAGAATGTACCAAGTGCTTCTCTTCCCGCGTAGATATAATTTTGGTTCCCCCTCGATCCGCTTAATAAAAGCCTATCGAGGGAATGGGCGATGCGGTCATGTCCGTAGACCCTTTGCCTGATTGAATTAAGACCTATTTAGTCGAATTAGTATCAATTTCTACCTATAGATTAGTAAATATTTAAATTTCTACCTCGGTAGATTTCATGTCAAAATAAAAAATTCTTTATCATACAGTCAGCGGGGTCCTTTTGCCGATTGAAGGCCAATTGATTTGGATGCGGTTAGCAACCGTTTTTTACCTTCTCGCCCACTATCACGCAAAAATTGGCATTTTGGTCGTACGTGCCTGGGCTCGGCTTAGTCGCTGGACCCAAAATGCTATGTCTTTCGCATTACGGATAAAGACGCGATAGTGTATTTGTACATACATACAAACATATTTTCACGCCTGTTTCCCATGGGGGTAGACAGAGACTAGATTTTCACTTGCTACGATCCTTGCAAACCTCTATTTGTATAAACTAGTAAAATCTTGTGGAACCTTGACAAATTTCAATCAATTAAAGTCGAAAGCCTTAAGTGTCCGTGAAAATAATAATACAAGTATTATGCATATAAACAAAACAGCAAGTGTTACCTTTGCCTGAGTAATTTTGTTTTATTTAGCTATTTACCTCATATTTTCGTATCAGTTCCAGTCATCAGATAAATATTTTAATTAATTTCTGTTTATTGCGTTGTTATCAAAAATAAGTGCGATTAGCATTGGTGATTGGGGTGTTATTATGATTCTTTTCAAATATTTTGTTTATAAAAGTGGAAGAACTGGTGGTGAGAACCTAGGTGAACTGTTTCAAGTGTTGCTTGTTCATCTGACACACTGACGGTCTAGGCATCGTAAGATACATACAGGGCCGGACTAGGGAAAGAGCAGGCGGGGCTACTGCCCCTAGGTCTCCACAAACAAGGGGCAGTTAAATAGGAGTCTTTAAGTTTTAATGTATGAAGATTTTACGGTAAAAATGTTCTTTGTTCGGAAAAAATTAGGAGCCTCCACTGTTTCGTTGCCACAAAACCTCCACTCCAGACCTCAAAATTGTAGATACTGTTAATTTTGCCACATCCTATAGCCATATAGAGCACCGGAGCATCAATGCGTCGTAAGATACGTTAAATTGTAGATACTTACTTCTTACAGTCAGAGAACCGCGCAAGAGACCAAAGGATGGAACTTATTCCGAGAAATCCCGGTCAAGAAAGAGAGCGGGTCGATGGCTACTTCAGAGTGGATCGACAGCAGCGTTAAAGTCCTCAAACTGCTCGCCTACATATTGGTGTTCGTCGTGGTGCTCGGCTGCGCGGTCCTGGCCAAGGGGACTTTATTTTTTATTACGTCACAGTTGAAGAAAGGCCGCCAGATTATACACTGTAATAAGGCTTTAGGTAATTACTATTTTATCATTGTACTTTTTGCGTAAACCTAAGTCTTTGGTAGTCATAAGGCTAAAAGCTATTAAATGTACATTTTTATTATTTTGTTAATTTTTTAGTATGAAGTCGTGTGTCATAGATTTTTTTTCGTTGTGTGTCATATTTTTTAGAGCTTTGGATGCTAAAGCCTGACCTGTAAATAAAAATGTTTCCCGCAACTTACGCCTATAGATACATAACGACTTGGCATTTACATTTTTTCTTTCAGCTTTAGATCAACAATTTTTAACAACGCTTACCCTAGAAGAGCGGCTAACGTGGCTTTGGGCCGCAGTAATAGTTTTTGGTGCGCCAGAAATACTAGTATTCCTTAGATCTGTTAGAATATGTTTTTTCAAGACAGTCAAAAAACCTACGTCCACACAATTTTCTGTCGTAAGTACATACTAATTTTCATAAAATAATTAATACTTTAAGCAATGCTTTTCAACAGATTTTCAAATTTGTTTCAGGCCTTCTTAGTGGCAACATTGCACACAATAGGAGTGGCAATGTTAACTCTCATTATTCTGCCAGAGCTGGACGTTGTTAAAGGCGCAATGATAATGAATGCTCTGTGCATAGTTCCCGGCTTCCTCAATTCTCTTACCAGAGATAGGACAGACCCCCGGTACTCCATGAAACTAGCCCTGGACGTGCTATCAGTGTCAGCCCAAGCCACTGCCTTTGTTTTGTGGCCCATGCAAGGTGGTAAACTTATCCTGTGGAGCCTACCTGTCGCTTGTATTTTTACGTCTCTTGGATGGTGGGAGAACTTTCTAAGAGTGCCGGATAAACATTCGCCGGGTAAGTACCTACTACTACTAATAAATTAAAATATAGCTCATAGCATGTATTTCATCACATTTTTCTTACAATAGCTATGTACATCTACCTATGCGACCTTCGCGATGGCTTGAAGAAATGCCGCTACTACACAGAGAGGGTTCTAACTCTATGGAAGATCGCTGTGTTCATGGCTTGTGCAATGGTGTCATTGTATCTACAGGATGATAATCCATTGTCGTTCTTCACATCTGCTGCAACGGCGTTTGGAGAACGTAACTACACTGCTCATGAGGTAATTTATTATTAATTACGTAAGACATTACGGTGATGGTTATTTTTGAACTCTTTGGCGCGATATGTAATAATCTCAATTAGAGATTGCGATCAGAGAAGGTTTTTTTTTTCGAATACTCAATCATAATATTCCACTAACAAACAGGGAACTGCACCTGTTTATTAGAATATTATGATTATTAGGTATACTAAAATATTAGGGGAGTTGAATTTAAAACGAGGAAAACGTTTCGGTTATTAAGTTGGATCCACGTTAACGAAAACAAGCAACGTCTATGCTTCAGTTAACATTTTTGTTTCAGTTCCACGTATTCCAAGATCTTCACAACATCGAAGACCTGACTTACCAATTTACAGACACAGTGTTCACTCTCCCGTCGTCATGGAGCTCCTCTCTCTGGGTGGCCCTCATTCAAATAGTAGCCGCTTACATATGTTATGTTAGCGCCAAATTCGCCTGCAAGATACTCATTCAGAGTTTCAGCTTTGCATTCTCTCTCAGCTTAGTGGGGCCGCTGACTATAAACCTGCTGATAGTGTTTTGTGGTATAAAGAATGTAAACCCCTGCGCCTTCTATGGAACCATACCTGATTATTTGTTCTTCGAAATTCCGCCAGGTTTGTCACTAAATTAAATTTAGTGTTTGTAGAATTTGTAGTTGTTAAGCTCCTGTTGCTCTGACGTTCGTTGCAGACTTCTCTATCACTCGTACCCCAACAGAGATGAGCGGTTAGCGAGACGAGAGTATGCTTAGTAGTGAAAACCTTTGAAGGAAGGGCCATTTTTATAATTTATCACCAAACCATCGACATAGACACAGCCAGTTTGAATGATAGTCATGAGTTTACCTACATTTAATGCAAATAAATAAATTGATTGATTGTTGCAAGTTGTCAAAATTATATATCGTATGTAGATCTTTACCATTCAATGCAACTTTTTTTATTATTTTTACAGTTTATACGCTGCGAGATTTTATAGGCCCAGAAATGGCTTGGGTGTGGATCCTCTGGCTTTTCTCGCAAGCCTGGATTTGTTACCACGCGTGGCAACCCCGCTGCGAGAGACTGGCAGCTACCGACAAACTGTTTTGTAAGCCGTGGTACAATGGCCCGCTGATCGACCAGTCGCTGTTGATGAACAGGACGCACGATGAGGAAACAGACATAGCTTTTGAGGTGAGATAAAACCTTTTTTCAAAAACTTTTATTCTTTCTTTACATCCATCATGTAAATTGTAATGTAGTACACATTCTTAGGTAATTTAACATAATTTAAATATAAACTAATTACAATTTTAAACATTTTTACATAAAACTTTACTTCAACTTAACAAAAAATAAATTTTTTTTAAAACCTACCTAACTTATTTACAATTAAAATAGTAATAAACATATATTTACAAATAAAACAAATTAACTTTCAACACTACTTAAGTACTTGCGGCAGAAGTTAGTCAACTCAAGAAAAATGTCTGAAATCGCAATAATGACTGCGACATGCAGCGTTTTTTATGTAGGCAGTTGAGATCCTTTGTCTCGATGCACCGGCGAGCGGCTACCGGTCAATCGGTGATCATTTGGCATCATTTCCTTGTTGCGAGACACACGTATATACGTTCTCATCCCAGACCGTTCTTCACTATACGCTGTGATTTTCAAAAAGTGAATTTTAGGTACCAATCTTAAGCGGTACGAGTACCTACACCTAGTTTAAAGATTCTTGTCAAGTGCTATTCAAACCCAAAATTCGGTAAGTGGCGAACTATTCTTTAAATTTAGTATATAAGTATGTGTAACCTCACTGGCTAGAATCTAGATACATCTTAAATCGGATTGCTAACCTGTAGTAGCGTTTCTAGTAATTTAATAAGTAATACTAATTCTAGTTTCGTAGATTTTGCCCGGGCGTGGCAGTCTTCAACTGCCGTCCGGTTTGAAAAGTAAATTTTGTTCTAGAACATTTCTCCCACTAGACTTTTATCCTTTTTTATAATTAGTAATTTCATATTGTGAACTCTGTTCTTAATGATGTCCAGCAGCCACAGTCATTGCACTTAGGTAAAAGTAGGTACATCCGTCACCATCACCTCACATGATCATCACCTCTCGTGGTAATGGCTGGTCAACATTTCTTGGGCATTTCTCTAACCATGGACATCGATCACTTCCAGGATTCCAGTTTCGGACTTTAAGAATACCCGTACGGATACTACGACCTTCCCACGGAAAGATTTAGGCACATAGTTACCCACCTACTCGAGTCCTGGACAGCCCACAACATCTCGCCTCCACTGCACTCCACTTCCCAGCACTGTACTCCAGGACAGTACTTTTACTTTCGCAAGTGATCAGAACGACCGTCATGTCTCAGTTTGAAGAGATTTCTTCAAAAGAGAAAGGTCTTATACCACTCTGATCACTCATCGTATTGATACTGAAAATACTCAACCGATCCGTCAACGTTACTACCGCATGTCGCCTGAGAAACAACGTATACTTGTTGAACAGGTAGACGAAATGTTGGCTCTCGACGTTATCGAACCCTGTGAAAGCGCATGGTCTTCCTCAGTATTGATTGTGACCAAAAGGAATGGCGAGCCTCGATTTTGCTTAGACAGCCGGAAGCTGAATTCAGTGACGAAGAACGACGCTTATAATCTACTTTACGTCTCTGAGATATTAGACGATCTCCGCGATGCGAAATATCTGTCAAGCATCGACAACGTCATTCCGGATGCACTCTCTAGAGCCATCCCTGTAAGTGCCATCAGCACATCAAACGTTTTTAGCACCACTTCTGATACATGGTATAAAAACACATTCAACGGTTGCCTTAACAACTCACAAAAGTTTCCAAATTTTTTCATTAAAAATAATAGTTTGTTTCGGCTTAGCAAAGAAAAATGTGAGCTGAAATCGGAATTCAATTGCGAAAATCACTCCGAGCCGACTGCCGGACATCTTGGCGTTTTTAAAACATACAAGCGGATTACTTTGCGCTACTATTGGCCTGGTATGTACAAAGATGTTGTTAAATTTGTAACATGGTGTGATAAATGTTTATCTCATAAAATTCAAAATCACACTACTTTATTCGAAATGGGACGTCCCAAACAATGTTCACGTCCGTTTCAGACCATTTCAATTTTTCGGGATTTTCAATTTCAGATTTAATGGGTCTTTTGCCTGTTACACGTAAGCAAAATTCTTATATCTTTGTTGTCACGTGTTGTTTTTCAAAGTTTTGTTTAAGCATTCCCATTAGAAGTGCTACTTCTCAAGTAATTACCAAAATTTTACAAGATTCTGTTTTCCTTATTCACGGCGTTCCTCAAACAATATTCCTTGACAATGGCAGCCAATTTACTAGCACTCTTACGGAAACCTTTTTCAAAAAATATAATGTGCCAAATGTTTTCTTCTCACCCAAATATACACCACAAATAAATACTGTCGAGCGTTATAATAGGACAATCATAACATGCTTATCAACGTTAATCGATGATGACCATAGATCTTGGGACATTCAAATTCCTTCAGTTCAGTTTGCTATCAATAACTCGGTGAATGAAGCTACTGGGTATACCCCTTCGTTCCTAGTTTTTGGCGGAGAATTTGTAACTTGTGGCACTCATTACGTTGATAATGACCTTGGTGATGAAGTAACTTTCCTTCCACGTGACCTTTACGCCGAAAATTTAGGATGCCTATCAAAAATATTTGACGAAGTACAATTTAAGCTTTGGCAAGCCCATGTTAAAAATACTAGTCACTATAACCTCAGGCGCAAATTTAACGTAGGTGATATAGTGATGAAAAGAACCTATGCACTAAGCGACAAAGATAAGTACTTTAGTAAAAACTGGCACCAAAGTACTTTAAATGTCGCGTAACAGCCAAAAAGTCTCCCTTGGTTTATAATTTAGTTGACATGTCAGGCAAAGATTTGGTACTTGGCATATAAAGGATATTAAATTTGCCAATACCTCATAGTTTTTTTTTCATGTGTACAATCTCATACCCACAAGTATACCTATTTAAAAACATTGCATACACCACTAGTTTGTTTGAATTAGTCAGATTAAAGAAAATTGCTGTCTAACTTATTTTTTATGTAAGTACCATGGTATTTTTAGTACTTACCACGGTTGTTTGAATGTTGATAATATGACTGGAGAAGTTTAAAAGACGATGTATGAAAAGTAAAATCAAACTTATTTACTAAGATGCGGATTTTATTTTAAAAAGGGAATAAAATCCTTGGGTACGAGAGGGGGTAGTGTAACGTAGTACACATTCTTAGGTAATTTAACATAATTTAAATATAAACTAATTACAATTTTAAACATTTTTACTTAAAACTTTACTTAAACTTAACAAAAAAAAAAACATATTTTTAAAACCTACCTAAACTTATTTACAATTAAAATAGTAATAAACATATATTTACAAATAAAACAAATTAACTTTCAACACTACTTAAGTACTTGCGGCAGAAGTTGGTCAACTCAAGAAAAATGTCTGAATTCGCAATAGTAACTGCGACATGCAGCGTTTTTTATGTAGGCAGTTGAGATCCTTTGTCTCGATGCACCGGCGAGCGGCTACCGGTCAATCGGTGATCATTTGGCATCATTTCCTTGTTGCGAGACACACGTATATACGTTCTCATCCCAGACCGTTCTTCACTATACGCTGTGATTTTCAAAAAGTGAATTTGAGGTACCAATCTTAAGCTGTACGAGTACCTACACCTAGTTTAAAGATTCTTGTCAAGTGCTATTCAAACCCGAAATTCGGTAAGTGGCGAACTATTCTTTAAATTTAGTATATAAGTATATGTAACCTCACTGGCTAGAATCTAGATACATCTTAAATCGGATTGCTAACGTATAGTAGTGTTTCAAGTAATGTTTTAATAAGTAATACTAATTCTAGTTTCGTAGATTTTGCCCGGGCGTGGCAGTCTTCAACTGCCGTCCGGTTTGAAAAGTAAATTTTGTTCTAGAACATTTCTCCCACTAGACTTTTATCCTTTTTTATAATTAGTAATTTCATATTGTGAACTCTGTTCTTAATGATGTCCAGCAGCCACATTCATTGCACTTAGGTAAAAGTAGGTACATTCGTCACCATCACCTCACATCATCATCACCTCTCGTGGCAATGGCTGGTCAACATTTCTTGGGCATTTCTCTAACCATGGACATCGATCACTTAAGAATACCTGTACGGATACTACGACCTTCCCACGGAAAGACCTTGGCACATAGTTACCCACCTACTCGAGTCCTGGACAGCCCACAACATCTGGCCTCCACTGCACTCCACTTCCCAGCACTGGACTCCAGGACAGTACTTTTACTTTCGCAAGTGATCAGAACGACCGGCATAGTAGGCCCTGAATCCACCCTGAGTTATTTTTAATAAATTATATTTTTCTAAAGCTGAAGTTCGTGTTGTTCATTTAACACCTCGCGTACAACGCTTCAAAATTCACTGCTGGACTAAGGGCCTCTTCCAATAAAAGGAGGATTGGCCCATCACCATAAAGATATGGTTTAATGTATTGAAATTTTTAACGTGGAGTATTTCGATTTCTTGCAGTCTCTTGCTGCCGGTTTGTATAACTTAAAGCACACAGAAATTTTGGCAGAGTTTTTTTCTTTCTTGCTCTTGGCCTTCATCATTGGTTAAAATGTAAAACGAAACGCAAAAGTAGCTAAAGTTCAAAATAGACTAACAAAAAAATAAAACTATATCTAACTTTTGTTGATACTGACGCCGAATTTTTTTTTAGGATCTAAAAGAAAAAAAAGAGAACCCTTCGGAACCCAGTGAGGATGGAGATAATGACGTCAGACCTACAGATAGTATTACAAGGTAAATTTATCCCTTTAATTATATAAAGCGGATTTAGCTAAAATTAGTTTTTAATAATAACGACCCCACTGGATTCTCAGTGCAGTTAGTCAGCGCAGGGCGGCTTGTAGCGAGCTGATGGTGAGTGGCGACACCACGAACCCTACCTCCATGGGGACTATACACACATGCGCTTACACACACAAATACACAGAGTTACATACCCCCGCTTCGGTCTGGCCTTAACTGGCCGGCCAGAGTGGAGTCCCAAGAGCAGAACATAAGCTCCAGGGTGCCTTGCACGTAATGGCGTAATAACGGGGAAATCCACTCTCGGGGGTAAGCCCCGTGATGGTGAAACCGGAGCCGCACCTTTCGACACCCTCAACTGCTCACATTGTGTTGCGCCCTGGCCGCATTGTCGTGGCTAGTTAGTGTGCCCACAGGTAGTGTAGCCAACAAGCAGCGAGTCACCGTCTACCAGGTTAAAATTGTTGTGAGAGATTTTTAGGTAGATGTCCGTATCTCACCTCATAACCCAGTTATCCGGTCCACTAACATCCCATCCACATAGCCCAAACCAAGTAAATCCCTCCCTGGCAATAGTTCAGCAGCTATGGAAGAATGTCCGTTGGTGAATCTCAATGGTACATTAAGGGATAGACCTCCATAGATGCAGCCATCTCTCTTTTTAGATAAAAAGGTACTAAAAGGCCTCTTCATGTTGGCTTTGGCCCCATGAATGCCGGGACCCCACGGACCCGTGGCTGAAAAGCGTACCAACATAATAATAATAAAATCATTTATACTTATTTGTAAAGTATAACGTGAGGAAGAAAAGATAGTAGCTACTTTAGGCAAATATTTGTCCTATTTATAAAAATATTACTTGAATAAAGTTCATAGTTACTACAACGTGTGAACTTCTTTATAACTTCTAGATAGTTTTATATAAATTTATTAGTTTTAGCTTTAGCTTCTTAAATATATTTTAATTAATTTATGTACAATATATGAACTATGTTACTTATAAATTTTCAGAATTTATATCTGTGCCACGATGTGGCACGAGACAAAGGATGAGATGATGGAGTTCTTAAAGTCCATCTTCCGATTGGATGAAGATCAATGTTCGCAGCGAGTTGCGCGGAAGTACTGGGGCATCATTAATAATGACTATTACGAGTTGGAAGGTGAGATAGATACAGTTTCTGTGGTCTTTAAAATAACAAAAACAAAAGATCCCACCCAACAAGAGCTTAATGCTTTTATCCCAATGCTGTCCAAGTTGCATTGGGCTTAGCATATTACTTAGTTTTTAACCCTATAACACTATCTTTCTCTATCATAGCTCATCCGGTTGCTTTCTTAGCTGTTCTCTATATTTTTAAATGAAAAAGCGGAACCCTTATAGGATCACTCGTGCGTCTGTCTGTCCGTCCGTCTGTCACAGCCAAATTGCTCCGAATTTACTGGACCAAATCAGGTGAAATTTAGTAGGATGGTGTAATCCTATTACCCAAACAGATGTGCAAAGTATTTTTTTTAAATAAGTTAATTTTTGGGGAACAAATTAGGAACTCAAAACAAATTAAGAAATTAAAACAAATTAGGAATATTAAAAAAAAAGTTTTGCAATCATTACTGTGTCATATATCAAATGAAAGGGCTCGTTATGAGGACCTCAAATATATTTTTGTTATAATTGTAAAATAAATAGTTTTGATTTTGGAAGGGATATACCCGTAATAAATCGAACCACGGCCGATACTAGATCACTATAGTATAATGAAATTAAAATACAGACAAAAAGCAAAAAAAAAAAAAAAACATGTGGCATTCCATACATAAGTATGCAGCAGCTTGGGCGATTTATATGGGAATGTTAATTTCTTTTGCTTTTTCTAATTTTAATTACGTTATACTATAGTGATCTCGTAGAGCTCGTGGTTTGATTTATTACGGGTATGTCCCTTCCACGTTGTATATGTCGTAAGCATCTCATATGTATCAGGCATATGTTTGTTCGCATACCACACCGAAAAAGTGCCTAAAAATACGATTCGGTATTGATTGTGAGTCATATCAGTTAATTAAAAGTGATTTCACTTCCGTTTATTAATTTATTTACAAGATAAAGCGTTACATATAAATGATAAGGTAGGTATGACGTTCATTGTCGTTTCATTGGACCGGATATTACAGGCATTTTTACACATACTCGAAACATGAGACACCAGACTTCCAATCACATTATGATTCTTACAAATAAAGAGTTCCATTTCAAAACCGTGGTATTTCTCTTTTTTTATTCTCAAATATAAATTGTGAGTCCGACTATAAAGTCGAACAGAATAATATGCGCAGGGTGAAATCTGTACAGGCACGTAATTGAAATTTGATATCCTTAATGTAAAGTCTGAAAACCAATTTCTTGAAAGTATTTGTTAATTATTATGTTTTAGCTCACATTTTCATGGACGACGCTTTCGAAATTTCTGACCACAGTTCCGAAGAATCCCAGGTGAATCCGTTCGTCAAATGCCTAGTGAACACGATCGACGAAGCAGCCTCCGAAGTACACGTCACGAATGTCAGGCTTAGGCCGCCCAAGAAGTTGCCCACGCCCTACGGTGGGCAACTTGTTTGGACCATGCCAGGAAAGAATAAACTGATTTGCCATTTGAAAGACAAGGCGAAAATAAGACATAGGAAGCGGTGGTCACAGGTAGGAAAATGGAATATTATATCTGACGCTTCTAAATTAAGAAAGAATGATTTCAGCCTATGGTTAGTTTCACTTTCGAATATCGGATTTGAAAGCTAATAATTATATAATTTTGCCTAAAAAACTGCATCATACAATTTCATACTGCAACATAAGTTAGTGATCTTTGTAATTTTCTTTGTAGACAACAAATAGTACCCGTAGCCCGTAAATGTGTAAGTGATAATAAGGCACAAAAAAATCTACATTCCCGTAAAAATTACTAAGGCAGCTGCACGCTTTTGTATGGAAATGCTAACTTGTTCACTCTTATTTTAATTTCATTTGACTATAGTGATCTAGTATAGCTATTCGTTCGAATTATTACGCAAGTGTCACATTAAAAAAATATGTGAGCTCCATAATTATCTACACATTAAAACTTTTCTTATGCATATTGCAAGTTACAAAGGCGTTGTTTTGGATGGTCGCAGGTGATGTACATGTACTACTTCCTCGGCCACCGCCTCATGGACCTGCCGATTTCCGTAGACCGCAAGGAAGTCATCGCCGAGAACACTTACCTACTCGCTTTGGACGGGGACATCGACTTCCAACCCTCCGCTGTGACGCTGCTTATTGACTTGATGAAGAAAGATAAGAACTTGGGCGCGGCATGTGGTCGTATCCATCCAGTCGGTTCTGGTAAGTACAGATAGTTATAAAAATCTATTAAACAGAATTTACGCTCATTTGAGACTAGAAGGTACGCTTGCAAGTATTTTATTAGCATAAGCATGTGGCTTGGATGGTACGTTATCTAGCTGAATTCTAAATAGATTTCTAAACGAAAAAGAAAAAATACTTTAATGCCAGTGAGAGCACAGATTGTAAACGAGTCACCGAAAATATGCAACAATTTTTATGACATATTTTTGGCGGACCTATTGCCATATGGCATTAGGCCCGCCTCTCCCGGTCAACCATTAAACCAAGCAGAAAATATGTGTGACCTCTTATTTTGGTAAAACCAAAATACTGAACCGATTTTGATAAAAATACTATAGGACCAACGTGGAAATATATAATTTTAAGTAAACAAGGAGTATTCAAATCGGTTTGTATATAACCGAGTTTTGAGCTTATAGTTATAATAAAATTCAACCTCATTTAATTAAAAAATATATATTGGAATAGTACTTGACCTATTGACATGAAATCATTATCCTTCAAGGTTTCATGGCGTGGTACCAAATGTTCGAGTACGCCATCGGCCATTGGCTGCAAAAGGCGACGGAACACATGATCGGCTGCGTGCTCTGCAGCCCCGGATGCTTCTCCCTCTTCAGGGGCAAGGCGCTCATGGACGACAACGTGATGCGGAAATATACCTTGACGTCGCACGAAGCGCGGCATTATGTGCAATACGATCAAGGTAAAGTCCTATTACCACCCTCTTGAGACTACTTGATAGCGCATTTTAGACTTGTGACCCATGGCGTTGTTTATATTGAATATAATCAATATGAATAAAGAAGATTCCATCATGTTGGAAATTGTTCTTAATTATGGTGGCATAAGCTCAATTATAATAAGTTTAATCGTTTTGCATAACGGTATTTTCACATACATCATACATATACATACAGTATGGCATCTTTATCCCTAATGGGACAGATAGAGCATTATGGGTCTTGCAGAGACAGAGGTTGTCCACAGACCACTTATTTTAAATGGTATCTTCACAAAATAAAATTTCCTAAAACTAAATCTGTCATCTCTTCAGGCGAAGACCGTTGGCTCTGCACCCTCCTCCTCCAGCGAGGCTACCGAGTGGAGTACTCAGCCGCGTCGGACGCTTACACCCACTGCCCGGAGAGGTTCGAAGAGTTCTACAATCAGCGTCGGCGCTGGGTGCCCTCCACCATGGCCAACATCCTGGACCTGCTTATGGACTCCAAACACACCGTCACAGTTAACGACAACATATCTACGCTGTATATCGTGTATCAGGTATGGGTTGCTTCTTGGTAAAGCTCAGACCTGATATTGTTCTTTGGCACATACCAAGAAAGTTGAGGATTATCAAGAGGACGCCACTGTTCACTTACACATTTGTTTTAAAGATATTAATAGGTTGGGGAAAAAGTCTTTTCGCATTTTACATGGAAATTCAAAACAGTTTATTTACATTTAACTAAAGTATGTAGGTACCATTTTGTTCGATAACTTTTTGCCATCTTATAGGTAGGGACATGATCCCATTGCTATAGAAATTTTGGGGCTTCTGATCAAAAAACTGCGTCAAGTAGTTTTGGCAGTCCTCTCGTGATGTTAACCTGACACTACCTAAAGAATTCTGAAGAGACCGAAACAGGTGGAAATCTGAAGGTGCCAGGTCAGGACTATACGGCGGATGCATTAACACCTCCCAGCCAAACTCTGTTAATTTTTGCTGAGTGGTTAAATATGTGTGAGGTCTAGCGTTATCATGATGAAAAACCACACCCCTTCTGTTGATTAATTCCAGCCGCTTTCTCTCAACTTCTTGCTTTAATCTTATCAGTTGTTCGCAGTAAAGTTCTGAATCGATGGTCCTGCCTGGTGGTAACAGCTCATGATGAATAATGCCCTTCCAATCCCACCACACACACAGCATCACCTTGTTTCGAGTTAACCCGGGTTTCGCCACAGTCTGTGAAGCGTGACCGGCCTTTGTGTACCCATTTTTTTTCAAATGCGCCAAAACTGTTTTGTGGTCAATTCCCAGTTCTTCAGCTACGTCGTAACTACTGATATGCCGATCTTGCTCCACTTTTTTCAAAAATATCATCCATTTTATCCGTAACAGGGCGACCAGAGCGACGTGCATCTTTGACATCAAAATTTCCGGATTAAAAAACGCTTAAACCAAATTTGTGCTACTCTCACAGACACTGCACTAGGTCCATAAACATCGCAAATTTTTTTCGCGGCTTGCGTTGCATTTTTACCTTTTTGGTAGTAAAATTTTAAAATGTATCTAATTTCTTCATTAGATTCACTCATCTTGACGGTAAGAAAAACAAATGAAAATCACGCATTTTCCTAATTTGAATTTGGAATTATCTTCTTCAAAATTTAAACTTTTAAATGATACCAAAACCAGCCAGGTACAAATAGTATAGCCAAAGTGGTTTTATTACAAGTTTATACATACTTTATGCGAAAAGACTTTTCCCCAACCTAATATGTTCGTGTCATTAATCACCATATTTTTATTTAATACCTAAATTTTTCTGTAATATGGCGCGGTCAAATTAATCTTGAATCTGGTATGGTGTGCACTCAATCAAGACAATCAGTATCGCACAACCCAAAAACGCGCCTTAAAGGTGAAAAACAAGAATCAAAAATAAAGTCAGTTTACTAAGCTATTCGTTATTTTACTTCTAAGATTCGCAGGATGAAGCACTGTACCATTTTCTTTCCTCTTAGTGCAAAATGAAAACTGTTTCTGATTTCAGATGTTTCTCATGGTGGGTACGGTTCTCGGCCCAGGCACGATCTTCCTGATGATGGTGGGCGCTATTAACGCCATCACCGGTATGAGCAACATCAACGCACTCATCTTGAACCTGATTCCTATCGCCATCTACATTACCGTCTGCATGACTTGCAAGTCTGAAATACAGGTAAGAAACATAGTAAGAAACAGTGTAAGAAGTTAGGGCCAAGCCAAGCGAACAGATTTTTAAGGGGCAGAATTCAGAATTTTAAGGCCCGTCCCATTTGTAAACCGATTACTGTGTTATGATACTTTTTTTCAGAATACTTAAAAACATAAACTTTACATGCATAGCTCTGAAAACAAGATTTTATATAAATGACTCGATAAAAAGAAATACCAAACATTTTAGGTAAACACCCTTATATCTTTCTCATTAAAAAAAAATTGTATTTTTTTGGATAAATGTAGCTTTAGCTGATTATAAAATAATTCATAGATTTTTTTTTGAAATATTGATTATTTATTTTTAAACCTTAAAAAAATCAAGATCAGTACCGGATCAGTACAAATTTAGTCGGTGACTCGCCGAGTCTGTGTGTGGGAGGACGTCGCCATTTTTTTCAGCACTGTTTACTAAAATGAGTAAAACTCGTTACAAAAAAAACCATTTTATGCTCCGAAAGTCCATGGTGGATATAGTTAACTAAGCAAGGCTTTCTATATTTGCTTAATTATTATTTTAATATTATTTATTGTTTCCATAAGTGTTTTTTTTTTTGGGTATAAAATTTCAAAAGATGGCGCTGTTTCGGGTCACTATACATTGCTGTATAACTCAAAAAAGTTCTTGCGAGTTTTCCATCCAAAACAGCAATCGACAACCAATGCGCAAAATGGCCGAACGTGTGCAGGGCCTGTCAAACTCATATGTCAATCAAGCAAAACGTTTCGTTTACATTTAGTGTAAACTAAACTAGTTATTACCGTACTTAAATTCTACATCTGATTAAAACATAGAAAATATTTTTTTTTATTGATTGCTTGTTTTATTTATCATGCTTAATTTTTTACAACGATCAATATAAGTTATTAGTCTATACCTTTTATTTTTCGTATGAACTTTAAAAACGGAACGTAAAATTTTCTTGTCTCTCTTATCCGTGTCCAGCGTGTGAATGACATTGACAAGCAAATAGCGTTGCATAATAATCGATAGTTTGACTATCGACAGTTGACCTCGAAATACAGTCACAATATCGATAGGTCTATCGATAGTATAGATAGTATCGATTGTCAATAGTTTGCAATACTATTGATGAAAGGTAAAACTATCGATAGTATCGATACTATTGAATGTAGATACTATCGATAGTATCGATACTGTAACTAATTTTTGTACGAAAAACTATCGATGGCTAATTTACTATCGATACTATTATAATATCGATAGTCGTAACAATACTATCGATAGTTTTTAATACAAATAGTACCTTTGCTATCGATACTATCGATTGTATAAATTAAAAACTATCAATACTATCGATAGTCCTATCGTTATAGTCCTATCGTTATGACGACGTCCGTGGCGTAGTGGTCACCATGCTAGTCCGCCACCCAGAGGTCCCGGGTTCGATCCCCGGCCAGGGCAAGTTGGAAAATGGCCTTTTTCAAATTGTCCTGGGTCTTGGATGTCTATATATGTATTTGTTATAAATTATAGTATCGTTGAGTTAGTATCCCATAACACAAGTCTCGAACTTACTTTGGGGCTAGCTCAATCAATGTAATTTGTCCCTATATATTTATTTATTTATTTATTGTTACTGTTTTTTGAGGTCACGATAGTATCGATAGACTATCGATATTTTATACTATTGCTTGCAACGCTACAGCAAAGTTCTTTTCATTTTGATTGTTTGCAGGTGTGAGAAAAGTTTGAGAAAATTCTATCCCACCAAAAACATTTTCATGTAAAAATGTTGCCAAGACGAGTCTACATAGCTCACTCTGTGAAAAAGTTATCAGATCTCGTATAAAGCCAAACTCTAAAGAATACACGCTCTAAACCTTCAAGCTCTACACTACACCTTAATCAAAATCTGTGAAAAAGTGGTCAGATCTCATATAGAGCCAAGATTCTTGATCTATGCGCCCTTACTTTACCAGGCCTAACTTCAAATAATCTACATTTTAGTCAAAACGTGATGCTTGGCCGTTTTGCTACCGTTACGAAGATTTCATAGGCATTCGTTCATCGTGTGTGAAATAAAACGGCCAAGCCACACGTTTTGACTAAAATGTGAAGTAGAGTATGTGAAGTTAGGCCTGGTAAAGTAAGAGCGCATAGATCAAGAATCTTGGCTTTACATGAGATCTGACCACTTTTTTATAGATTTTGATTAAGGTGTAGTGTAGAGCTTGTAGGTTTAGAGCGGGTAGTCTTTAGAGCTTGGCTTTATACGAGATCTGATAACTTTTTCACAGGGTAAGCTATGTAGACTCGTCTTAGCAACATTTTTACATGAAAATGTTTTTGGTGGGATAACTTTTTCACAGGGTAAGCTATGTAGACTCGTCTTGGCAACATTTTTACATGAAAATGTTTTTGGTGGGATTTCATTTATTTTTGTAAGCTGGTTAATGGCATCTTTTGAGTTTAAAAATAACCTATTTTGACCCCGGGCCTTTAGATGAACCAACCAGTAGGGGCTGGTCTGTTCCGATGGCTGGGGGATTAGCCAATTTTTTCTTCCTTTTTTCGGGGTGTATGTTTGCACATCAGCCACAGCTTTTTTATAGCCCACTCTCTGTCTTTTCCTTCTTTATTTGATTGTTTACTATTTAAAATAAGTGTTAGGTCAGGGCGAAACTCAATTTTCAATTCAATTCAATTCATTTATTTATTCAAAAAACAATTACAATTGTGTCTAAAATATGTACCTGAAAAAAAATATAAAAAATACAAACTGTTGTATTTGTATTGTAATAATACTATGTTATAACACTTATAACCAATGTCAAAGGGGAAAGCAATCTATTTCGTCTATTACAAATTCTATTCAGTAAAATTAAATTAAAATAAATCTATACAAATTGCACATTAATTATCAAAAAAATCCTCAATTGTATAACAACACTTTTCCAACAGAAGATAACGCAACCTGGCCTTAAATAAATTTTGACTGCGTATGGTCTTCAGCTCCACGGGCAATCTGTTGAAGAGCTTAGTTGCCTGATACCTCGAGCCATGCTTAACTACCTCTAACCTAGGTCTAAGATCATCAACAAAGTCTTTTCTCCTGGTGCTCTCCCGTGTTTGTCTCTCCAGATCAGTTTCATTAAATAGCATCTTT
Source organism: Acrobasis suavella (assembly GCA_943193695.1). Lineage (NCBI taxonomy): Eukaryota > Metazoa > Arthropoda > Insecta > Lepidoptera > Pyralidae > Acrobasis > Acrobasis suavella. The sequence continues at coordinate 17,000,069 of OW971929.1, forward strand.
TAAATCAGTTAGAACAACCAGTATATACAGATTAAAAACGGTTAGAATTTCATATTCCTTAAAGAACCTTACGCAATTCATATTCCTTAAAGAACCTTACGCACGAGTCCTATTGTGGAATGCGTGCAATAGTCCGTTTCGCTCTTTTCTGAAGTGTGAATCCTCTCTTTATGTTATAATCATAGCTATTTTCCCACAGTTTTATGCTATATCTCAACTTTGATTCCACAAGTGCATAGTACACTAATTTCAGCTGATTTACTGTAGTCTCATCCCTTAAGCTTCTGAGAGCGAAACATGCAGAGCTTAGAAAATTTTCAATTGACTTTAATTCCTGTTTCCAATTCAGCATAGAGTCTTTGTGTATACCCAGAAATGTAATCGAATCCACTTGATTAATTTTTTCATCATCAACAAATATTTCCAAGTTATCATTGCAACTCGTCGTTGTTTTAAATAGGATAACTGAAGTCTTGTTCGGATTAAGCTGAAGATTATTTGCAGTGAACCATTTTTCAAAGGCCTTCATTGAGCAATTCATCATTTCGTTCAGTTTACACATGTTTGGAGCCGAAAAAACTGCATTTGTGTCATCTGCATAAAGTACAATCTTAATGGTTGGTAAAATTTTTTGCATATAATTCACGAGATCATTTAGAAATATAAGGAAAAATATAGGGCCTAGTATCGATCCTTGTGAAACACCTCTTTTAATGAGCGACATTTTTGACCTGTATAGTTTTTCATACCCCTCTTCGTGGACTTTCATTTCAACATATTGTTTGCAATTACTAAGGTATGATTCGATGAATTTTAAGGCGGTGCCTCTTATACCATACAAATTTAGTTTTTTTAGGTGAAGGTCATGATCAACTGTGTCGAAAGCAGCACTTAGGTCCAGAAAGAGCCCTGCGATTTATTGCTTATCATTTAGTTTTTCGAGAGTGTCATTAATCAAACTATCAATTGCATCCACTGTGCCAGTTTTTTTTTATACCCGTATTGTTCCGTATTTAGTACGTTATTATTTGTTAGATGTTTGAGTAATCGATCCTTGGTAATTATTTCTAAAATTTTTGATAGAATTGTTAACAAAGATACAGGTCTAAAATTTTTAGGATCCATCTTTGAACCTTTTTTATGTATTGGTATTACTTTGGCTATTTCTAACTGTTCGGGAAAAATTCCTTCACTCAGACACATGTTACAGAAGTGTGCCAACGGGTCAGCTAAGATGTCAATATTGTCTTTAAAGATTTTAACGGGCAACTTCTTTCTTAGGCGATTATATTCAACTATAGTTGTCTGTTGTGCTTTGATACTGTTAAAATCAATATTAACAAGGTGTACACCTTATAAATTTGTTACTCTAGAGAGGGCTACATAAGCATGCCTGCATGAGAAAGTTGATGATCCTATATCAATAAGAGCACTGTTCAAGCTTAATCCTTGGCTTTTGTGTATGGTTATAGCGTATGCGACACAGATTGGAAATTGGTCGCGATGAACGAATGTTCTGTTGATAATTTCAAATTTTCATTTTATTATATATCTTGAGAAAATGAAAAAATGTGTGGGCGGCCATCTTGGATCCAAAATCTGAATGCGATTTCGCGGGGTGCTTTACCCCCACCTACAAATTTTCAGTCCTCTGCGTAATCACAGTGAGAAGTTTGAACGAAATAAGTTATTTTCTAAAATCCAGACGCCATCTTGGATTCCAAATAAATTAATGATTTTTAATTTTTTTGTTGTCTTTGTAGTAATATTAGCTTACACACCAAATTTCAGCGTTCTAGGACTTCAGGAAGTACCTTAAGAATTTTGATGATCAGTGAGTGAGTCAGTGAGTGAATCAGTGACGTAATTGTGGGTTTTTAGACATTAATAAAATATAAAGTAGAATAGCTACAATACTCAAACTCTGTATGTTTAATGATTGTACTAGTGTCATTATATTTTGAAATTTTTAATTATTTAGCATCATCCGAACCAAAGTTATGAGACTTCAAAAAAACGACGAAACGTTTCGAGAAAAGTCTTGGCGGGGGCACTCCCTTGCCTGCCCCCAGATTTGTTTGGTTTTCATATACATCACAATTAAATTCTTCGTTTATACAACGTGTTATTTTTTGATAGAATATATAAATATCGCACAATTTAAAATAAAATCAAGAAAACAGAAAATCTACACAAAAACAGAACACCTCATAGACATTGAGTGGTATGAGATTCGAACTTACGTCTTTTAGATTACATGACAGACGTCAAACCAACAAGGCTATATATTTGATGACGTAGTTGGCAAAATTATTACTGTATTACGAATAAAAGGATGGTTGTTGATAATTTTATTGTCTAAAGTTCAAAATTTTTGACTTAGATGGAGCTAGTAAGGAGCTTGGTGTGCTTTTTCTACAACTCAAAGCTCATATTTAGTTCCAGATGGTTGCACTGTCGATTTTGTAAAATGGCGCTTTTACAGGAGGGGGGCGGAGTGCGGGTGAAATTCGAAATATTTCAAATCAGTTTCTGGGCCGTAAGTTGTGAGTCGCAGAATATGAATTGCGTAATTTCTAATACATTCGGTTTTATACGAAAGTTTTGTTTGTACTAATGGTTTTTAAAAAAATGCTCATTTGCCTTGGCTTAAGGGCCATTACAGTTGGTTCACTTTAATGGTTTGCATTCTGTCGGCGCTCCGATACAGGCGGCACCGGCTTCTTCAAAGAGGTGCGGGCTTTGTCGGCGTGCCGACAGTCAGCAAACCATCTGAACGAACTGTACAACTTCAATGCTCTTTACTTGTTCATACTTGACTGATACAGTTTTATGTTTATCTTACACACAATTCAGTCTTAAATTACGACAGATTTTGCTTGCAGTAAGTGAAGGGGTTTGACGCCTGTCACAATTTTGTGTCGTGCAGAATAGATGTTTCCTAAGAATTTGTACACAAACCGACAAGTGTAGTGATTGAATATACAGTCTGATTATTGCTTAAGTAAATTTCAACAATTTGATGGTGATGATGATGACGGCTTTGGAGATATTCGTGATCAGATTCAAATGATAATGATTTCTAATAATCTAATCTAATTGTTCATCGTAATAATGTAACTTTTTTGTCGTCAGCTCATGCTAGCTAACGCTATAACATGCGCGTACGCAATGGTAATGATGTTGGTCATCGTGGGCATAGCGCTACAGATAACTGAGGACGGCTGGCTAGCGCCATCTAGCATTTTCACCGTGGTAACTTTCGGGTCCTTCTTCCTAACGGCGGCTATGCATCCTCAGGAAATCATCTGCCTCATGTACTTGGGAGTTTATTACATAACCATTCCTAGTATGTACATGTTGCTCATCATTTACTCACTGTGTAATTTGAACAATGTGACTTGGGGGACAAGGGAGATTGCGCAGAAGAAGTCTGCTAAGGTGAGTGTTATTTTCGTTTCCTTATTTTAGCTACCTAAATCGATTTTTCAAGTGCTCGTAGTATTAATAGATTACGTACAAGAAACCTGTGGTCTCGCTTCTCACAAAAGTTCATCACGAGATCTGCATTCGTTCATCTTTCGGAATTCAGTATGCCGTATTCTTACTTGTGGGGCTAATATTATTCAAATCCGTTCAGCGTTAACAAAAGCTATCTACACTTAAGACAAAACACTGTCGATGAATGGTTTGTGGTGAAATGTTTTGTAGGCCAAACTGCCATATACCATATATATTCTGTCGACAAACGGCCCAAAGAAGAATCGGCCGTCGGAGAACGGTTACGGAATCCTTATAAATAAAATAAGTTGTCGAATAATAACTGACTTAACCTCTCGTATACCCATGCATAAATCTTCTCGAAAATGCATTGTTTAACTATTTGTGGTACATACAAGTGGTTAATATACATGCATACGAAAATCAATGATGTTTTTCATTACCCCTACATGCTTAGGCGAAGTGTGGTATAATTTTACAAGCTTTTATTTTTTTTATTTAGTTTCACCTGTCCTGTTGTCTGTCTATCGGTCAGTCTGTAATCAAATCTTGCAAGTAAAATTTATCCCACTTCTCGGTTTCCAATTGATATGAAATTTTGCACACATATGTATATCACGTGACAATGCATATGGAGCGTACATGTAGCTGATCTTATGACGGAGCTGGAAGGTGGCCATAGGAACTTTGTAATGAAACGACGCAACTCATCGAGTTTGGGCTTATTACATTTGTTTTGATAATTACTTAACCTTGTTAATAAAAGCTTGAAGGCAATGTTTTTTTAAACTAGTTTACGAGTTACGTTGCGTGTATTTTTAGGAATTAGAAATGGATAAGAAGCAAGTTGAACAGGCAAAACAAAAGATGGAAAGTAATGCTCTTATGAAATGGTTGGGGAAATCAGAAGAGGAGAATGGGTCTATGGAGTGCGGGGTAGCGGGGTTGTTCCGCTGCATGTGCTGCACCAACCCCAAGGACCATAAAGATGACCTGCATCTACTGCAGATTACGACTGCTATTGAAAAGATGGAGAAGAAATTGGATTCTCTGTAAGTAATATGACGTTCAAAACAATTTTTTTAACTGAAACCGTTTTTACAGCAAGGTCAATTCATGACACTGATGACAAAACGCAAAATAAAAACAAACAATTTTTTACTTCTCATGCTCGTAAAGTTGTTCTGTATGTCGATAGAAGGCTGCATAAAATGGGTTTTATGCTCTTGTGCATAAAGTTATTTCTTCTTTTAACACTAAAGCAATTAAGCCTCTACAACCACATATTCAATACACCTTCGTTTAAATGATATATTTTATGAGATTTAGATTATATCTTAATTTAGTTACGATATTATGTTTTACTATCTAAATAAAAATTAACGATAAAAAGCGGCGTGCATTTACGTTAAAAAAAAATATGACGCAAATATTTATGATAACTTGGCATTACGGGTCGGACCATAGTCAAACGTCACATAGTTGAAAAAAAAATAAGGAAAATTTTGTGGCGGGAAGCTAATTATTCGTCATACAAAACTAGAAACTAGCTAAATTTGTTATTTTTTTTGCAATAGAAGTGAAAACAGGGTATAAAACTCGAGTATAAAAACCATTTTACCCTCGAAGCGACTATCTACCCTCGCCGTACCGGCTCGGGTAGCTATATGCACATCTCGGGTAAAATGGCTCGTTTTATGCTTTTGTTGTACAATCTACTATTCTATATACGATATTGTGAAGACGTCGCCAAAATAATGGAAACTTTATGTACTTTATTTCTATAGAAAAATTGTAAACGTTCTCATTCACATTCAGAAGACTTTTTTTCTTGCCGTTTGCATGTTATTAATTTATGCAAAACGCTATATAAAAAAAAAACTTAATACATATATATGTACCCTGTAATCTATACCTACATAATCGTTAATAAGATCGTCCCAGAACTCATTCATTTTTGAGTTTGATTTGAGAGGAAACGTAAAAAATTTGATTTGAGCAGTTGGAAGAGTGTACGAATAATTTGTCTGTCTTTAGTGGGGCTACCACCGAGGTCGCTGAAGCTCCTCGTCGCCGATCCTCGATAGGACTCCGTCGTGATTCTATGGGCGGCCGCAGAGAATCGCTTGGCGGACGAAGGGAGTCCCTAAACGTGTTGCATGAGTATGCCGACAGCGAGGACTCTACTGACGTGCCGAAGGTATGATGTTTTTAAAACAAAGCTTTTATCTACTTCTCGTTTTACTCGCCGCCTTACGTGGATGTATTTTGAACAAAAACACACATATATCCCTGGCCCTTTTCGGCTTACTTACAGTGGCTGACTCAGTTTATTACTTATTTATTTATTTCTTTAAGACTTCGTTCGTGTGTCTTGAGATGGCTGATATTAAATAAATTTATAAGTATACGGACAGATTACCCAGATTGAGCTAGCCCCAAAGTAAGTTCGAGACTTGTGTTATGGGATACTAAGACGATACTATATTTTATAACAGAATAAATATGTAGGTAAACATCCAAGACCCAGGTCAATCTGAAAAAGATCATTTTTATCTGACCGGGGATTGAACCCGGATATTGTACCCTATTTTGGCACAGTGTGGACATGTTAGTGTTGGATCTTTGGAGAGAAATCTCCAAATTCTGGATTGGAGAGAAAGCGACAGAATGCTATAGCACGGCCGGTGCTATGGCCACACGGCCGGTTACGGTAAAGCAATTGTTTTATTTTCTGTGTGTGGCTGAATGTCCCACAAGGTGTTAAAACAATGAAAAGTTTAAGTTCAATGATGTATGAATGAGTTATCTCACTTTCGTATTGTCTTTGCACATATTTACATATGCAAAAGTTCACGAAATTTCAATATATATTTTTTTTAAGGGATGTATGATGAGACATTTCTAATTTGTGAGCAAAAGATCAAAATTTGCATACAATTTACATTGAAGTACGTTTTAGGAAGAGAGGGATGACCTGGTCAACCCATACTGGATTGAAGACCCTGGGCTGCAGAAAGGTGAAATGGACTTCTTGGTGACGGCCGAAATAGAGTTCTGGAAGGACTTGATCGACACTTACTTGAGGCCTCTTGATGAAACCGAAGATCAGGTAGGTACTGACTTGATGAAAATTATACAATTGGTTTTTAGTTTGTTTTAGTGGTAAACAATGGTGCCAGATTTTTCAGGCTTGCTAAAGGCATCTGACATAGCTTGATGACTGCCGTACAATGATGAAAGCCGGGACCAACGGCTTATACGTGGCTTCTGAAGTACGGAGGAGTTCGAGAATTTTTTATGTCACTTGTGGTCACGCATCCGAGTGCGGATCACGCCCGGTGTAGCTTTACTTGCGAAAGCGCTAGTAACGCGCTCTCCCACTGGGACACCAAGCTCCATTACATAATGAAATCAGGGTTCGTGTACATATGTATATATTACATGGATATTCTAGCCAACTGGGCTATATTCAGTCTTGATAAATTATTAAATAAATTATCTTGACTAATAGCTTTTATTCTCCATATATAAAAGAAATGTTTCTGAATATAATAACTTAATCTACTCATTGATGAAACAAACGGTGTTTTTTTTATTCATAATTTTTAAAAAAGTGAAGCATATTTTTTTGCATAATTTAAGTCTGAGGGCTAAGGGCAGGCAATCTGTCGTTCGTTGTCTGTTAGAGCCCTTACTGTAATTTGCTTTTGTTTTGCACGCCTTTGATTTGACACAATTTGAATTGACACAACCTTTTTTTATGTTTTTTTTTATACATTTATTTGCTGCTATAACAAAAAAGTACAAAACCTATAAAAATAATATACATAATATCTACCTGCATAATTTTAAATGTGTGTTTGTGTAATCTGTTTCCCAGGAACGCATCAAAAACGACTTGAAGAACCTACGAGACACGATGGTGTTCGCGTTCGTGATGCTGAACGCTCTGTTCGTGCTCACCATCTTCTTGCTGCAGCTCAACCAAGACCAGCTTCATATTCGCTGGCCGCTCGGGGAGTCCGTCGTGATCACGTACGATGACGAGAGTAATATTGTGAGTTTGTGTCTTTTTTCTATAGACCTAGATTTTTTTACTGTGTAAAAAGACCATCATATACGAGTACAACAAACAATACGTTTACAGTCACCGTCACCCTCCCAAGAGCAAAAGAGAGAGAAGATCAAAGTGACTGTGGCAAGTTTTGGGACAAGTATAAGCCGTTAATTACCGGGCTTATATTCATTCACACGTAAATTGGATGTTCCAAATTGTAACCTGTGTTAATTTATAAGTTATCATAAGTGTCGTCGTGCTGCATTGTGAAACAACAAAAGGAAATAACCCGAATAAATACACTTTTTATAGTTTTTTTTTAATTCAAAAGTGTTTTGACAGACGGCTGTTACGACATCCACAAGAAGAGATGGAGTGGTTCTATTCTAGGTCGAAGTTTCAATTTACAAAGTTATTTCATCAAATATATTGCCAACCAGGTGGAACTCAACCGAGAATACTTGATGCTGGAGCCGATCGGGTCGCTGTTCCTCTTATTCTTCGGGTCCGTGATGGTGATTCAATTCACAGCGATGTTGTTCCATCGACTCGGTACCTTGACGCATCTACTGGCGACCGTACAACTAAACTGGTTCCTTACCAAGAGGGTAAATCGACTTTTAACGTTATTTAGAATTTTAACATTTCATTTATTTTTTAGAATCTTAAATTTAAATATATTTGTAGGACTGTGTGTGTTGTTAAGGAGATACTTGAATTTTTCGGAGTCCAGTGGTATTTGAAATAAATTATGTGAAAGGGAACGGCGATATCATTAAAAAAATGTCTTGACCAAGCCCTAGATAAAAAAGTAAGATCTACGCTCTTATATAAAACCCCTGAAATCGCAAAAAAGGAATTTTGCAGCATCCTGCATCATAAAAAATTAAAAACCTACCGTGCCAAAATATATGGAGCTGCAGATTTTATTTTCGATTTCAGGGATGGTCCCATAGTAAAAGCTGTTCACATTGATTCGTACGTTTACTCCATTTCGTTACACATTGTATATTAATAATTTTTAAACGCTTCAAACTAACGTTTCATTATATCTTAGCCTGAAGATACAACCGATCACGCCAAGATTGAGAAAGACGCTGTGAACTTCGCAAAAAGCCTGCAAAGGGCAGACATGAGTGACTTGGACGGCCGCCTTAACGACGACAAAGACGTCTCTCGGAGGAAGACCCTTCATAACCTGGAGAAGGCCAGGGCCACCAAGAACAACGTGTTCAACTTGGACGCCAATTTCAAGAGGAGGATGACTATACTGGAAAATTCTGATCCGAGTAAGTTTATCTATGGCATAGCTAGACCATCCACCAATTCGTTACTCTTTGCTTAATTTTGTGGCAACAGTCTTCAAAATTTCTAATTTGCTGACAAATTTTGCGATGTTGTTAGTTATGAGTGAATACTTGAGGCGAATACAGTGCAGAAGTGGCGCCCTCATTTGTAATAAATTGTGTATACGTCAACTAACATTTTGCTAACCGTAACGCAGATACCTTTCAATTAAGTATTTCATGAATAACCGTTTAAAGCATCATTGGTATTACGTTTAGCTTAAAACGCGTTTCCGCTTAAAGTGGCCACTTAGTAAAAATACATTTTAAACAAGACTCAAGGTTGTTCATAAAACAATTTAAAGTTCTATGTAACAATATTTACGATTAAACAATTTATTTCAAATGAGTATGGGGGTACTTTGCACGATATTCACCTTAAGTTTCTCTGTCATTTAATGTCATTTTAGTTTTGTGATGATAAATTCACCTTAAGTTTCTCCGTCATTCATTGTCATCTTAGTTTTGTGATGATAAAATTTCATTTTTGTAGAAGTAATATCGAGTCTGCCATGGTTAAGTGGTGACGTATCGACTCGCCGAGCAACGCTTCGCGCCCTCAAGACGCGCAGGGACTCGGTGGTCGCGGAGAAACGTCGCTCGATAATGCAGGGACGGCCGTCTGGAGAAGAATATATGTACAGCGTCCCCGGAACTTCTGTATGTTCTGTCTCATTTGGCTTACTCATGGTATTAAGTAATTACACGTGAACATACTCGCAGCGTTGTTACGACACGAAAGTTTTCATTGTTAGCAAACATTCATCATAAATATATGAATTACAGTGTGTTGGTATGAAAAAGAAATATGATAAAATACATTTGTGGCGTCGGATAAGAGATTTCATTTTCATTACCCAACCAACAAATGTACTACTGTCAGAAAGCAAGACCGATAGTTATTTGCAAAGAAATGCAGTGCAAGTTAAAGGGATACATGAATTTTTCGGGGTCCGGTGCTATGAAAAAAATTATTTTAAAGAAAGCGAAGATATCATTTAAAATGTTGTCTTCATCATGCTCTAGATAACCCTTCAAAGTATTTATGAACTACTGTTTTTAGTTTAAAGTGAGAACGGGAATCTTTTCTTCGCACATTAACGAAAAACAGCAACTTTTGGCTAATGTGCGAAAAAAGCTTCACGTTCTCACTTTGAACTGTAAACATTTAAGAGTTCATAAAATAGTTTGAAGGCTAATCTAGGGCATGATGAAATCAAAATTTTATATGATATATCCCTTTTCTTTCAAATAATTTATTTCTAATGGGGGCAGCACTGGACTCCGAAAAATTCATTTAAGAAGTTGTTATATTAAATTGAGTCCTGCCTAGTCTAAATAACCCTTTTTTTGAGAATGGAGAATATGCATACAATTTAAATTTGTCTCAAATATTTTTTTCTAGATTCTTTATTGTCTTTACATTATACTTAAAAGGTATTTTTTTGTTTAGTTTTTATTTAAACTCAGAAAATATTATATAAAATGTGAAAAATAAGGGAGGGAAATTCAAACTTACACAACGCGTCACTATTGGACGAAACCAAATTTGACGTCATTGGTTACCGCTTGCATTTATCGGCGTCGATATTCATACTATGTTAATAGTGTTTTTAAGAAAAATTGTTTAAATCTGTATTTCTGTGGGGTTACTTTGTGAATATATATTTGTAGTCAATCTAAGACGATGACAGAAACTGGTTTTGTCAAAGCACAATCGGATAATCTACCGAAAATAGATGCATTTATGATGTCGGCATATTTTACATCAGATCTCGATTTTACGAGATTTTTCATTTCTTAAATATTACTTTTTATGATAGCAAACTCTGTAAAAGCTGCATTTACCAGTGCTATTCTTTACCTTTTAACTACGGCCATTCTCTTACCTGGTGGTGGCATATTCGGTTTCTGACATCAAAATATATGAGGAACAACTCCTTTCTTTAACCGTAGATTAAGTTTTTCTCCTTTCTGTTTCATTATGTTATCTATATATATAAAAGAAGAAACTGAATGTCTGACTGACTGACTGACTGACATATTAACGCACAGCCTAAACCGCTGGGTCTAAAGGCTCCAAATTTGGCACATAGGTTCCTTATGAGACCTAGAGGTGCAATAAGAAAAGATTTTTCAAAATTCACCCCCTAAGGGGTGAATTTTGAAAAATCTTTTGAAAATTGAAGAAAAACGGGGGTCCAAAGTTTGTATGGACAAACGAGATTAGTTTGACCATTTAGAAAGCGTTCCGTCGCTCTCTTTCGGTTTAGCGAATGACAGAAACGAGAACAGGGAACAGGGAGTAGGGAGCAGGGAGCAGGGAGCATGGAGCAGGGAGCAGGGAGCTGGGAGCAGGGGGCAGGGGGCAGGGGCAGGGGACACGGGACACGGGACACGGGACACGGGACACGGGACACGGGACACGGGACACGGAGAGTCCTATGAGAATCATTTTTGACTTCTACACGGACGAAGTCGAGGGTTAAAGCTAGTATTCAATATAATTAACTGTATCTTCTTTAACCTGAAATCAATTATCAATTATCAAAATTTCGTAAAACCGCAATAGGAATAAGGAAGCTCTTTAAACAAATTTTTAATGAACTTTTGTAAACTAGTGAACTAGGTTAGTTTTAGACCGAATCTTCTACTGCTTAATAGCTAATTCACACTAAGCTGTACATAAATATAGAATACTTAAGTTAAAATGATCTTCACAACAAAATACAATCGATAATAGAGATATGTATTTTCTATTTGAATTTGGAATTTGAATTTTGATGCAAAATTACGAAAACAATTACACCATTGTTTTCGTGATTTTGTTTATTCAGTAATTAGACCTTTACATACACTTTTACCCGTCAATAAGTATAATTTACATTACGTGTAGTTTATATTGAAATTTAATTTATTTTAAAGAAAAGCTACCGATTCCAGCGTTTTGCGTGGAATACGAAATTATTGGCCAAGTGCGTGTCGGGCAACGCGCAGTGTAGGGTTTCGTAGTTACGAATGTCGACTTTGAGTTCAAGCCACTAAAAACGTCTAAAAACGAATGTACTATTGAATTTGCATGAAATTTTCCTTTTCCGAGTAAATTTTATAAGTTGATCGACTATAACTTTTTAATTTGTAAACCCTGCTTAGCTCTGATAGTTTTTCTTTAAATTTCGTTATATTTACTATAGCTGTGATTTTAACCGTTGAACAGATAGAGGGGGGGGGGGGGACACTTGACTCTAACAAAATTTTTCATCTGGTGTACTAATGGTAGTGTTTTTACATTTCGGTACCATACAATACTTGTAAGAAGGTTTCTTAACTTCTTCCATAATTTATTTAGCAATTAAAACTGAAAATAAGTATTAAATAACTGAAACGCTACTATAGTAAACAAACAGGACTTAACCAAAAGCGCGCGCAAAATGTTGGCGTTTGAACGGCTCAAATTTATTCAATTTTTAAAATTTCACTTTGAAAAATATCTTGACTATTTTCAAGCCTATTTATATTTTTTTCTTTGTTATAAAGATGTAAATGATTAATTTAAGACATAAAAAAAATCATGAATATTCCCTATTGCGTTAGAATCTGTATATTGGTGTTGTCGCAGGGTATCAATCCGCGGCGGGACACGACGGCGAGCGTGTACGCGAGCAACGCGTACGAGCCCGCACTCGAAAGCGACGAAGACGAGGCGCCGCGGCAGAGCATCGTGCGCTTCAGGGAGAACTATGCTTAGTATTTTATATTTTTTGACATAATAAACACTTGTTGCTAACATTTTCGTTTCTATTTAAGTGATTGATCATTTTCTGGAGAATCTTAAAAGTTAATTTTGTGTTGATGCGGGTCATGTATAGGGATCTACCTCTTTGTTTAAGTAAGATTGTTGAAGTTTTGTAAGATTGGGTGACACAAAAAGAGGGGTGGTATAAGTTTGACGCTATCGTCGACGGTCGTTTGACGATAACGATGCGTTTTTTTATGTAAAAGCAAGTTCCCTTGCGGTGATCCTTAGCTATGTTTGATGAAAATCATGAAAATCAGTTCAGCCGTTTAAAAGTTAATTGAGACAGACAACCGACCTTCGACGGATTGTGTCTTAGGTCTACTGAATTTTATTATTTGTATTTGTAATCTTTGTCTCTTAGTCTTACCTTCTTCCTACCACCAGAGAGATGCATATATGTATATGTTTTGAATAAAAGACGAATAGGTATTTTGGGAAGTATAGGCCTAATGATTTTTACTGAAACCCTAACATCTATGTTGTTGTTCATCATGTGTCATCTGTGTTTAGAAGTCTTTTTCAATATAATCTCAAATGATTTTAGGTATACCTGTATGTTTTGCATTAAGAGCGGCCAACCCGTCTTACTTTTCATACAAACGCTCGTGCGTGATTATGGCGTTGTAACTGGACTTTCTTGAAAACTTTTGAAATGACAGTTATCTTGTGCGCTATATCTAGGTTTGTATCGAAATAATAAATAAAATTTGGAAAAACAAATTCAGTATATGCCTCCAAAAATCCGCTTTATTTGCACAAATTTACCTGAACTTCAACCGTTCATAAAATACTCATTAATTGTAAAGGTAAAAAAAATATTTAACGATATAAACCTCGCAATGATGAAAAATGCGAATGATGAAAATTTTAAATAAAAAAAAATTCACGCACTTGTTAGGCTTACTGAAAAACACGTATTACCTGGAACAAGTTTTATGAAATTTCCGCACCCTATGAATACCTTATATTCGATAAATGGCTGGTTAATTTATTCAATTGAATGCAACCGGAGCCCTCAGGCGCTATCGCTCTTTTTGCTTTGTTTATTTTGCCAGCATTGCTCTGGATGAAACAACAAGCTTTTAAAACTACGCTCGCGTTGACGATAGAGCGGCTGGGAAGGGCCGCCTTAACATTAATTTCTGACCCCTGGATACATAAAAGTTAATGTACTATTGAAATATGACTCTAAGTACATCCTTGTGTCAATTTAATTTTATTTGAAATCAAAAGTGTAAATCAATTAGATATCTTCATGGGAAATCCAAAGCACCGTACGACTCATCGCAAGTCCGTATGAAATCGAGAGCGAGTGTGGGGTCGCCGTGAAGCCCGCGGCGGCAGTCGCGGGCGGCGGGCGGCAGTGAGCGCGCGAGCCTACCGAACACACCACGCGCACCATGCGCTTGCGCACGCACACACCGCGAGTGCACTCTACCCTTACATACATCAATATTGTGAAGTGATAACTACCCTAAGGATTGATTCAACCCTACTGGATCTACTCATAGGTAAGTTTTCTCAATTTAAAACTTCCTCGTTTTTTTTTCGATGACCTTTCGCACCAGCCGAACCGTATGCGATCAGCTGCGAAAGTACGGGAGGGTGTAAAAGGTACGTATTAACTTAAAAACTACACACATACTCTTATACAATCTGTTAATGAATATATGAGTAAGTTAGTACTTGATGTTTTATTCAGAAAGTCTCAGTTTCAAGAGAACAGCGACATGATTTCTCTTTCGAAAGTTTCGAAATCATATGTTAACGTGAAATCTGTAATAATAAGGCAAAGAGTAAGAAATCTACGCAATTTTTTTGCTATATTTCTTGTTGAAATGTATATATTCTTGTTCTGTGTCATGTCTATTCATTTTAGCAATCGTAAACAAAAGTGAATGTGGGCGGCATTGGCATGGGAGAAGTAAGAATGGGAAACAAAGAGCCGCCAATTCCTACCTATATCTTGACCTCTAACAGCAGTATAACTAACTACACATCGTACCTAATAACTATTAGACAACGTCTGACAAAATGACTGTTGATTTATGACATTATGACCATTAAAAAAGCGAGTAGATAGTGATAGAAGGCAAGTGATTACGTACGTTATCTAACAAATAAAATTGTAACGGTGCCTGCTGGTCTGTTTACCTAGATATGTAATTGAAGAAAAAATTTTTAGATGAATAGGTATCTATTATCTTTTACGAGCCATCTTCCTATAGCTTACATGCTGGTCTAGGAGAAAAAAAATTTTGCATGTATCAGCTACCCTGCTTCGCTTTCGCTTCGCCTGTAAAAGCCGATCAAGGGGATGGGTGAAATTTGAATCATGTTAATAGGCGATGCGGCTAGCAACCCATCACTATTTTGATTCTTTTTTCCATCTTATCGCCCACCAGATAGTAGATAGCGAGATCGTGCATGGCCTTTGGGTCTTACGGCCCTGGGCCCTGTCTAGCCCGTCAAGAGATAAAAGCTTGATAATGTATCTGTATTACGAGCCATTTATGCCTCAAAGTGGGCAAAAGCCTCTCTCTCTTGTTTCCATTCTATTTGGTCTTCTGCTTTTGATCTTCATTAACTATTGTAGGTAGGTGCTTAGATAAATATCGGGACTTCCAGTAGTTTCACAAATCGCGTTTAATGGCGTTTGTTAGCGAACAAATCAGAAATAATATACATCTATGTATACTATTACTTATATTTCTGACACCTCTCATTCCTTAGTGATAATAATATAATAATGCTAATTCAATTAGAAACTCACAGGAACACCAAGAGTGCGTAGTTGTTAACCTGCTAATTAAAATTCTACCATTGAAGTACGAAGTTAACGCAGCGTAGCCGCCCTAAGGCCTCGCTTGCATCCGGTTCCGTCGGGGGTCGTTCTCACCTGTGTTTCCGCGAGAGCACCAATTAACGAATACTCGCATCGTAGTAAATTAGTAAAGTGTTGCGCTTGCGCACTCGACGACCCGTTTCATGCGAAAATCCGTGCAATATCAACACAAAGCTTAATTACATTCAAGGAATGTTTCGTTTATGAGGCTCATGACATTAACGGCCTAGATGTGCAACAGAGCATGAGATTTTTTTGTAAATATCGTGTTATTGTTTACATGTTAATACCTTAACGGTATCCCTATGTCTTCTTTGACGGATAGAGTACGCAGAATCGCAAGTTATTATTAATATCTATGTCAAGAAGGTAAAGCTCTTTTTATACAGTCGTGAAGCCAGGATCACTTAACCATTTCGCAACACAAACGGATATAAAGACTTAAAACTATTCTTATTTTAATGCCCGACAAAGTATTAAAATTGTTTAGATATTATATGATTTAATAAAAAATTTATTCCTTTTAACTGCAATAGATAAATAACTACACTCCGTAAATAGAATTTCACTCAAGGCGTCGCTCATGTGCCCTGATGTGGCTGACTAACCCTATTTTTGAGATCAATATAAGTACAGTCAGGTACCAAGATACCTGACCAGGCCCTCTATTTATATCTTGAATTTTCTCTTAAACTAAAAATGATATTAACATGACTCTTTTTTTTCAGACAGATTTTAATGAAGTCTTTCTGAATATAATTTTTCATGTTAATATTACTTTCAGTTTGAGAGAAAATTGAAGATACAAGTAGAAGGCCTGGTCAGGTATCTTGGTACTTGATTGTACGTGCGCAGTGCGGACACGTCAGGGTTCAACCGACATAGTGTGGTGTATTGAGGAGGGTGGTTTGTTTTAAATCGCATCTCATTTCGAGTCTTTCATTTACTATTTAAATTTATATTAAACCACACAGTCACCATAGCCGAAATCTATATATATATATATATATATAGATTTAATATATATATATATATATATATATATATAGCTTACGGAGTGTATATACACTCCGTAAGCTATCTCTGACGTTGGTTACTATTGAAGGTATTGGTTTATTAATAAGTTTGTGATTGAATTTCTCTGGACAATATATCTTGTGTAAACCGGAGTATTGTTACGATAATATCTTCCTTCACACATAGTAAACACGTTAACCATTTTACAAAACGCAATGTTACAACACGCCTTGTAACGATTTGCCGATATTTAACGGTTAAACTATTTCATAACTGATAGATAACCTAATAACTATTACCAAGTAAGAACTGCAATTCTCGTTTCTCACTTGCCTTGAGCAATTCCTATACAGACTTCTATCGTATTATGATCTAACTTGCAATTTTTGAATCAAAATATTTTGTTTGATATTGAACCTTCACGCTGTCTAATAGAGTAAATATTGGCCTCAGCTTCGCAAACGTTACTATTCTTTACATTAAAAAAGATTAAATGACACAATGTACTATGTACATAACATATAACGGTGAATGTATTGTATTAGTTTGATATTAAGTAATATTTTTATTTATTTATTAAAATATTTACTGACCCCAATGGTGAACTACAAAAGATGAACGTAATGCTAATGCATTTTCTAACAGTCAACCTGTAGGAAAGCAGAAAAAATAATTAAATTGGATAGTATGAGGCTATGATGTAGTTATGTTTTTTTTTTCTAAGTATATATAGTTTTATGTTTGCTGCAGATTCATCTTTGCATATTAATATAATCACGTATTTACAAGGTAGATATGAGAAATTTTCTATTTATTTTTTACAAGAGCATACTTATTGAAACACCAAAAAGTATGCTCTTGTAAAAACGAAATCTATTAACAAATAAAGCAATGAAACCATTGTTTAACTCGAACAGGCCTAATATTTCCGAAAGCGACACTTTGTGCTCTACAAAAGACTTCAACGCACGCCCACCGCTCACTCGCCTGTCGCCGCATGTCGCGCCGACCGGCTCCGAAGGCCAGGATATCAAATTCGAGTATACTAAAATGTGGCGCTCGCCACATTAAATCTGGTTCGGGCACTGAAATGTAAGGAAATAAATTCGCATGAACACACAATAGCGCCATTTAGATTGAGTACCTATGTTTAAAGTATGACTATTTCCATGCGCTATGTACGAAATTAAAATACACTAAATACATATTCTAAATCTTTGTTCAAATAGCATGGAAAAACGTCAGTGGTATGTCAGTGCCCGCGCCTGATTATATGTAGCATATGACTTAAACACCATTTCAATACAAGACTTGATACAACAGTAATCGTAACTTTGATTCAAACTAAGGCTAAGACAACCTTGTAACATATAAAGATAGCAGTTATATTTTAAAATTCAACACACATGTGCATTGAACTTAAGCGTAACTCTTTCTATGCTATCACCATTCATAGAATTTTAATAGCTTTTATTCAATTTAGAGCCGATTATAGTCATTACTGCTTTAACGCATCACGATTCATGTGCTACTTTACATTTGCTCAAATTTTTTAATGACAGAAAAGATACTTTATTTAATTTAAAAGTTAATCGTTATTTCACCATTGTGCAGAAGTCACCCCAAAGAATAATAAACCATAGAGAGATATAAAAATTACAGAACAGGTTACTCTCTGTACTGTAATTTAATTGCGTTTAAAAAACAAACATTATCATTCGAAATTCAAACCATATCAATATGAAAAAACAAAACTCATAATCGTCCCAAAATATGCCGTTTGCTCTAAAAGTTGTAACTTTAACTTCTATTGTAAATTCCTTGAGAAAACCTTGTCAACGGCGTGGTAATGAATCTGGTTGTTTTGCGCCGAGGCCCACTTTCTCTTTTTTGTATAGATTTTCTCGCAGCCTCGCTCAGGGATCATCGATACTCGTAGTTAGCAAACAATACAATCACTTAATTAATGGTAAGCTATTCACACTGCATATCATCACACAGTGAAAACCTAAGTTCATAAATAAAATTGGTTTCACTTGGCCACATGTAAGGTACAGTCTTCAATAAATTTTTGTTTATGTAATAGGTTGGGGAAAAAGTCTTTTCGCATTTTATATAAAAATTCAAAAAAATATTTGATAAAGTTTATTTAGATTTAACTAAAGTATGTAGGTACCATTTTGTTCGAAAACTTTTTGCCATCTTATAGGTAGGGACATCATCCCATTGCTATAGAAATTTTGGGGCTTCTGATCAAAGAAAAGGCGTCAAGTAGTTTTTGCAGTCCTCTCGTGATGTTAACCTGACACTGCCTAAAGAATTCTGAAGAGACCGAAACAGGTGGAAATCTGAAGGTGCCAGGTCAGGACTATACGGCGGATGCATTAACACCTCCCAGCCAAACTCTCTTAATTTTTGCTGAGTGGTTAAAGATGTGTGAGGTCTAGCGTTATCATGATGAAAAACCACACCCCTTCTGTTGATTAATTCCGGCCGCTTTCTCTCAACTTCTTGCTTTAATCTTATCAGTTGTTCGCAGTAGAGTTCTGAAGCGATGGTCCTGCCTGGTGGTAACAGCTCAGAATGAATAATGCCCTTCCAATCCCACCACACACACAGCATCACCTTGTTGCGAGTTAACCCGGGTTTCGCCACAGTCTGTAAAGCCTGACCGGCCTTTGACCATGACCTTTTTCGCACGTTCTTGTCGTACGTGATCCACTTTTCATCACCAGTTATCAATTTCTTCAAAAATGGTTGGGTCTCATTACGTCGTAATAAAGAATCACAAATGAGTACACGGTTCATTAGGTTTCTTTCAGAGAGCTCGTGAGGTACCCAAATATCGAGCTTTTTTGTGTACCCATTTTTTTTCAAATGCGCCAAAACTATTTTGTGGTCAATTCCCAGTTCTTCAGCTACGTCGTAACTAC
Organism: Acrobasis suavella; assembly: GCA_943193695.1. Taxonomy (NCBI): domain Eukaryota; kingdom Metazoa; phylum Arthropoda; class Insecta; order Lepidoptera; family Pyralidae; genus Acrobasis; species Acrobasis suavella. The sequence continues at coordinate 17,019,570 of OW971929.1, forward strand.
TGATATGCCGATTTTGCTCCACTTTTTTAAAAATAGCATCCATTTTATCCGTAACAGGGCGACCAGAGCCACGTGCATCTATGACATCAAAAATTCCGGATTGAAAACGCTTAAACCAAATTTGTGCTACTCTCACAGACACTGCACTCGGTCCATAAACATCGCAATTTTTTTTCGCGGCTTGCGTTGCATTATTACCTTTTTGGTAGTAAAATTTTAAAATGTATTTAATTTCTTCATTAGATTCACTCATCTTGACGGTAAGAAAAACAAATGAAAATCATGCATTTTCCTAATTTGAATTTGGAATTATCTTCTTTAAAATTTAAGTTTTTATATGATACCAAAACCAGCCAGGTACAAATAGTATAGCTAAAGTGGTTTTATTACAAGTTCATACATACTATATGCGAAAAGACTTTTTCCCCAACCTAATATTTATGTTGTTTATCATTGTTCCGATCTTTCTATTCTATCCAACTCTCATCTATATTAATTTATTGCTTGACGTGCCCTGCATCGGATTTAATCAAATCATTGTAATATAGAGCAGACATTGACTGCCTATTTACGTCACATTCCTATATTTTATTTAGAAGACATGAAAAAAAGAATAAGTGAAAAATGTGTAAGAGATTATCTTTGATGGTTCGATTTCTGAATAACAAAATATCTACACTAACTACAATACTAAATAATAAATACTTTAACAGGCACTTTATCTCCTTTCGATAGCACCTTTAAGCTAAGCTACATGCATAACATGTATTATGTAAGTTGAATTCCAAAGAATCTTAGCACAATAGCTGCAATTTAAATTGACCTGTATTACTTATCAGTAAGATAGATTTTATCTTGATGCAGTGATTTCTTTGTTTTGAGGCCGCTGCGACTTATTGACCACCAGTCCAACACGCTTCAGGAGGTTTCTGGCACGCCGCTTTGTTACAATTTGTATTTTTACAACTTCATTTACTTCAGAATTATTCAAATTATGCATACAAGTGACTTAAATTTTAGTTAACATTACTAAAATAAAACAACGAATTTTATTAACATTAAACTGTATTACTAGGACTTTTTTAATTTCCATTGGACTCGGTGATCATAATGATACAACAGTTTAATTTGTATATTTCAATTTGTAATATGAAGATGTTGTCAGTTTTATTGTAGTATTTTTCCTCTGTGGTTTTATCAAGTCTATCCAATAGGCGGGCAGTTTGGTCATTTACCACTCATATGAGATTTGCTTGTTGTATATTCGTATTTATTTATATTTTAGTATATAATAACTTTAAGGAATGCTAGCGGGTATATCAAATGTAAGTTTTCGTAAAAAAAAATTGTACAATCTTTTATTGTGAGGCCAAAGTACTTATTAAGACAAATAAAACAATCTGGACGTTCGGGGTTCGATCCCAAGCCAGGGCAAGTTGGAAAATGGCCTTTTTAAAATTGTCCTAGGTCTTGGATCTTTATCAATATATGTATTTATCATAAAATATAGTATCGTTGGGTTAGTATCTCATAACACAAGCTTAAGCTTACTTTGGGGCTAGCTCAATTGTGTGATTTGTCCGTATATATTTATTTATTTTATTTTTATTTTACTTGCAATGTATCTTGTATGTATATGTTTAATTGTTTGTTCAGGAATTTTCCATACTTGTGTTAGTCAGACGACAATAGAATTTTAATTTAATAACGACAAATTACAATTATGGAGTCAATGACCTGTTCTGGTGATAGAGCCGGGAGATATTCGACGGATGATTTGTCTTAACGAGCACTATGGTAGACGATGTCTGATCTCGGAGATGGAAGTTGGTCGATGGAACTTAGAAATAAAACTACTGAACTCCATCGACTTTATTTCATTTGTCTTAATAAGTACTTTGGCCTCACAGTAAAAGCTTGTAATAAAAAAAATGTTTTTTTTTGACGTGACAACGTCTTATAAATTGGTTTGCCGGGTGACACTTCAAGAAACTGCGTTACGCTCCGCTCACGTTATGCGCTCACAATGAGAGCGAGTGAGAGGCACGCGTCCCTTCCACTTGGGCATTCAAAGTCGTTGTCACGTAAAACTTTCGCCCGTATACCGACTTTACAGGCAACCAATTTTTTTTTATAAAAAAGTTATATTGATTGTACCCACTAGCATTCCTTAAAGTTATTATACACTAAAATATAAATAAATACGAATATACAACAACCAAATCTCATATGAGTGGTAAATGGACAAACTGTCCTCCTTCCTAAACCAAGTATCACATCCTACAAGTTGTTTTATTACAATGTGAAAGTAAGCTGTTCTTTTACATTTCTCAACAAATATTATGAAAGGCAATATATTTTTATAATGTAGCTTTATTTTTTAACAAGAATTTTTTTATTTTTACGAAGAAGGAGCTCCTGCCTGTATTTGCTAATGCGCAAATTACAAGACTTTATATTTGTTAATTTAATTGTTTAATTGAATATTCCGCGACCAGATTGCAGACGTTCTGAAAAAGGAGAGGTTAAAAGTACTCGTAACCGAAGGACATGTATATGTATGAAGAGATTGATGAGTGTAAGTTTGTCAGGATCGTAGCAAGTGGAGGTCCATAGTCTCTGCCTATCCCTGTGGGAAATAGGCGTGATATTATGTATGTATATTGTTAATGAAAACTGTTCTAGGAGTATATCCCAAGAACACGAGTTATTCATCCAATCCGTAAACAGCATGCCTCGCTCTCTCTGAATATTTTTGTATAAAAGTAAAATATATAATATATACTTTTATAAATATTGAAATAGAATCTGTATATGTATTAGTCAAGGCATGTTGTGTCAATATTTGGGCTTTTTATAGGAAATTAGATTGGTCTTGCTATCGCAGTTTAAAATGATTAACGCCAAATTAATTCAGTTATTCATTGATTTGAAACGCGTTTTTCCAGTTTATTCGGTGATCGAATACTAAATTGCATTACTCTACCGTACTACGTTTTTATCATTTAATAAGTATCAATATACTTACTTAAGTCAGCTCTTATACTACGATACGGAGCAAGGTACTTATTTTTAACCGAATTTAATAAAGGAGGTGATGGGTTATCAAATCGACTGTATCGTTTGTATGTTACCTTATATTAAGGTGCTAGATGGAAACAAAAGATTCTATAATATGCGTTTGTTCTAAGTTATATCTAACGATCAGATGAGACAACTTTATCTATAGATTAGTTAAGCATATTGAAATAGACATCACATACAAACAAAAAGTAAATAACATTTTTAAAAACCTTCTCAATAAGTCATTCAATTTTCATTATCCGTGAGATATTGATTGCCAAGAATACAAAGTATCTCGACAGTCGTGAGACTACCGTTTGTAAATTGTTACTTAAGTTCAGTTTCTTAACTTCGAACAGCTGTATGAAAAGGTGCGATGTAAGTCAGTGTTGCGTAGTAGATGCTTGGAGAGGGGTATACGGAACTAGAGGGGGGCAGAGGGGGTAGCTGACGGCCGCCAACAGTGAAAGTAAGCCTGCACTGGCCATCGGCAGCAATGCGATTTGTGCTCGTTAAACTTGTGAATAAGAGCGAATGCATGACGAATTGGACAAAATATTGTCTGCATACTCTACAATGGCTTCTGTCCTCACTTTAGATAATATATATCGTTAGAGATTTATGAAATATAAAATAATCAATGACTGCTAGTAAAACAAAACCTAGAACAACTTGGAAAAGTTCTATGTCCATACAATCCTGACGTGTTTTGCAGGATTTTTAAGCAATCCAGTTATATTTTCCGAGGATCCACATACATGCATAGTAATATCACGTTTGTTCCCTAATCGGGCAGACAGACCATTTTAAGTCTTGCGGCTCTAAGCAGACTGAGCCTAGGGCCGAGCCTAGGCCCGCTAGTCTCAAAGGCCACTCTTGGCATATTGGATCCACGCCCTTGTGGAACCTGTGGGGTCTCAACGCCTTAAAATCTGTCTACCCCTTAATATTTCCTAATATTTGTTTTTGCGTAGAACTAAAACAACCGCGGACAGAATAATGTTTCAGGTGGCACATTATATAATAACCCAATGATATTTAAACATTTTTTTGCAGTCATACAACATGCAAAAAGGATGTTCTAATGTACTCAAATGTAATTGCTTCATCATTGCGCAAGAAAGCTTCTAGTCCCAAAAATGTCATCGAATTATGTCGATCATGGTTGTGCAAGACAACAAACCTGTTGGATACTTATTGTTGTTCTCCTGATTGGATAAAATGATCATTATCATTACGCGTGAATAAAAACTGGTTTACTAACGAACATAACGTTGTTAGCGAATGATATCTGTTAGCTTAAAATATGGCTTGCATAATAACGTTTAACGTAATCTACCAGAATTGCAGAATATTAATCTGGTTATGGATCTTAACAGAGAAACTTCGAAAGACAGATTTGTTTACATTAATTTTTCAGGGTCCAATGCTGTCCCCATTTGAATGGAAACAGAAATATCATTTAAAATTTTGTTTCGACCAAGCCCTAGATATGCCTTCAAATTATTTTATGAACTACTTTTTACCGTGAAGCTTTTCTAAGCACAATAGCCGGAAGTGGCCGTTTTTCGCTAATGTGCGTAGAAAAGTTTCACGTTCTTACTTAAAACTGTTAACAGTTGTTCATTAAATAGTTTGAAAGGTTATTTAGGGCTTGGTCAAGACAACATTTTAAATAATATCGTATAATTCAGTGTTGGACACTTACACGAGTATTATATAATCCGTAATAAATAATATACTTATTTTATAATTTACTGAGCATACTTTTAAAATAAAATAAAATAAAAAAACACTTAATAGGACATTGGAGCTACAATAAATATCTTTTGCCGTTCCATCAAACTTACTCAACAGAGGAACTTTAGTTATATCAATTTAGTCACTTAAACAAACTTAATCATTCAAAATGAGTATATCCCTTACGTGGTAAATTACCTGTTCAATAGCCTCGCAACTACAGCATGTCGTCACTTACTTCGTGTAAGTTCGTTGTTTCTTATTGAGTATTTGACTTTTTTACATAGTTATAGAAAAAATTAAAAACTTCTGCCGTAGGTTACAAACCAGCAATAAGAGTACATATAAGAATATGACTCGTTCTCATAATATTGTTGCTAAAATATATTTATAAGGAACAGGATAAAGTTGCTTTAGCTTATAGGCAGGTCGTTATCAAACATTGTGCAAGGTATAGAAAGTGGTTTCAATCTGGCTTATAGCTAGATGTGGTCTATGAAGAAAAAGTGTAGAGGCGAGGGCAGGGCGTATTGTTCGCCGGTGCAGGCGCAAGTCGCTGACCTTCGGCCGCCCTGCCCGCTTCGCAAGCTTCTGAACAAGACCAAGACCAACCAACTGTTTTACCAAATACAAATGAATACTCGTATTAACTTTGTTCCTGGTATGTGGTATTTATATCCGTATTTCTTGTGGCGTGAATAGGAAGTTCGGTAAAAAGTGTCTACGATTTGTTGTAAAAAATTGTATAGGTATTTAAGTAACGTAAATACAATATTTTAAAAGTTTTGTTTATGTTTTATACGTCTACTCGTACGAATCAGAACTCGTGTGCCTATCATATTAAAAGAAGGTATTTTTGTATATAAAATAAATCAAGTGAATGCCTCCATAAATCTTGGAGGGATGAATGACCGGCAAGGTCGGAGTTGGGTGAGGAATTCGCTTTGTGCTGTGATTCACTCCAACTTGCCGCACCCGGGCGCCATAGTCCAAATCGCTGGGATTTCCAGTAGGTAGGTAAGTAGTTAGCCACCAGTAGGTGGATGGTTTAGTTCACGGTTGAATTGACTTGCTCGAGTGAGGATTTAAGGATATGAGCCAATAGATACCGTTTTCGGTTTATACTCTTAATTACTCGTACATAGGTAACTTTAGGTATTATTACTTTGATAAAATTTATTTCATAGTAACCTAAAACCGTGTAGTTCATCTGCAGTAAACTAAAACACTTTTAGTAGAATCAACAAATGGTAACTATTATAGTTTTCTATCTAATTACTGCTTAATTTAGTCGTGTACTCTAGTAAAAAGTGAAGTTTAATAGAAAGCTGCGAGTAATTTTTAATAATAAACAGATAACAAATTGCGATTTCGGTTACCTTATTCCATTAAATAAACAACAAACAGCTATTTTTTTAAAGAATAATGCTATTTACCGTTAGCATTTGCACTTCTTAAAATTATCATTCCAGTGAATCCTTGGTCTGTCTCTCTTGCGTTGTCAATCTTAGGGAAACCACTTCGCGGCTACATGAGAATAGGCAGAAAGGTTGGAAGGGGGATAACTTAAGGGCCAAAAAAATTCCAAGTTAACGAACGTGGCGGTAGTCATATTAGGTTGTCATGACTGCAGAATTACCTATTGGCTCTATTCCAGACTGAACAAAGATGGCGGCGTCGGGAGGGAAGCGCCGCGACGACGGTAGCGACAACTCCGACGATGAGCTCACACCCTTGGCCAATGAGATCTATGGTGGCAGGTTAGTACCTATATGTTAATAATCTAGCAAATCTAAAAACTTTTTAACTTCAATACCAAACTACACGATCGATTTTGATAAAATGTCCATGGGGCCAACTTACAAGTATGTCCTTTCAAACAATAAAAGAATTTTCCAAGGGTTTGCTAAACCTATTTTTGATAAAACATGTTTTGCCTCTTTCTCTCTTTTTAATATTTGACATAGTGAGAACGAGACAAAACATATTTTAACTAAATGAGGTTTAGCTAACGTTTGTAATTTTTTTATGAATAAGGGGGATATACATTCGAAATGATAACCTCTTTTTTTGAAGTCAGTTAAAAAGTCAACTAACGGCGGTCGGTTTGTTGTTATTGACGAAAAATCTCGCATAACGTAAGCGTAATATGGTAAACATAGTAAAATATCTCAAAACAATGACACGGCACAGTCAAGCTCACGAGTGAATATTAAACTAAAGGTCGAACGATGTCTAATAATCGCTTTCAGAATTCGAAGATGTTCTTAGTCATCCGCTTGTTTGCTAATAGCGGGAGAACACAGCTTTGATTGCGTGGAGATGCCACGTTGAACGTATGACATCATTATATGCCGTCAGAATTTGGCTTTACACGTCATACGAGTACCTACTGTTATAAAATCTGTGAAGGTATTTGGAGTAAATGGTTTAAAACATCGAAACAAAATATTACCCAGTAGATGTGTATTGTTTATCGAATCCTATATACCAACAGAACCACTACGTTTTCCTATAAATAATGGATCATAGGTTTACTTTGCGGTTTAAGAAAATTATGTTCAAGAAAATTGCAAAGGAAATCCTAAGCGATGTGGTCATATACCTACTAAAGAAAAACAATATTGTGAAATTAGTTTAATTATGTGATTAACTATAATTAGTCCACAATGCGTGTACGCATAGCAATGCTGTTAATGTGCCTCAGCATATACAGCTATATAGTGACCCATTATTTTCCCATCAGACCACGCAATAGTGCGTTGTTCTGGTCTTGAGCAATCCCACCACACAACGACTCAGCGGTTCCGCATCTATGGAGACTCTCACTCACGAATCACGGTTCAGAATCATTCTAAGATATAAAAGATATCTAAGATATATCATAAATTTCATTTTGGATAAACGTGATATTTTGCTTAACTTTCTTTGTCTGTCTCGTGGGTTAACATTGATGATTAGACCACCTTTACTGTTTATTATATCATTGATAGGTAGATATAGTTAATGTATTTACTTTTTAAGTATTTTGTTTTTTGTATGGCAATACTAACGTTTGGAAAATCTCTAATGAGATGATATAGCGTTGTTTGTGCATGTATGTGATTGTATATTATTGTTTGAAATTAAATAATATAAATGTTATGATAATAATAACCTAACAGCATTTGAGTACTAGGAAATTAGTATGGTAAAGCAAAATTGTTTCAAGACCGTAATCAGAAGAGCATGAAATAGCTTTGCTCTATCATAACAGATCATTATTTTTAATTTTTAAACGAGTTGTGTATCCTATCTACAAGAGGGCGTTACATTTTACTGTCACATTCTTGTAAATGTTAGTCGGCAATAAAAATAAAAGAGGATACATTCTGTAGCCTAATTTACTGTGGTAGAGCTTTGCCTTAAAAGCTTTAGAGATACTGAAATGTACAATTCTCTTTGTATGCTGTAGAACCAGAAATGCTTGCACTTGACTCCATACATTTGCATCAACAAAGAGCATCTACAAACCAGTCCGTGGCGAGACCTAGACTTCACAAAATAAATTAAATAGAGTTGAATCGTGCTTCGCTTTATTAGAGGTCGGTTCACATTTGCCGATCGGTCACAGTGGCTATAAAATATTTAAAGTAACAGAACGGTAACTCTTGTATGTAGATTATTATAACTATCTTCAGCATTGCAGTTACTGTGTACTGAATCAGTCGTCTATTAGTAATCTTAGGTATTTTCGAAATGAGCAGTTGTATAAAAATAAAAATGTTCTGCATCGTCGTAATAAAAATCCCTGCCTATAGACATTTTCTTGAATCATAGCTAAGGACATTATCGATGAAGTCACCTTTTAAATTATTTAACCAAAATCAGATTGTCTGTTTGGAACTTATGATATGACAGACAGGTACAAATATACACACATTAAACCTATAACAAGTCATATTTGCATTTGGAGTTAAAAATAGCCGCCTTACGCCGCGTATTTAAAGACAGAATTATACCGGCTGGCAACTTGAACTATTATAACGTGCAATAGATCCGCCATTTTAAAATAATGATCACCAGCCAAGTGCGAGTCGGACTCGAAGGGTTCCATACTATTATCTATAGAAAATCACGTTTGTTGAATATTTATTTTACTCTATGTTAGTATTTATTGACAAAGCGGCTACAGAAATACATCATACGTGAAAATTCCAACTGTTTAGCTATCATGATTCATGACATACAGCATGGTGACAGACAGACGGACGGGCAGCGTCTTAGTAATTGGGTCCCCTCTTTACTGTTTGGGTTCGAAACCCTAAACAGGAACGTGTGTGTCGTGGAACACTCGCAGTTGGAACGAAGGTAGTTTCGTTGTAAATTATTAATTCGTGACGAAAAAAAGTGACGGAGCAATTATATTGGCATGTGCTGGGTTTGAACTGGGAACATCGACCATCTCAGGTATACACTCTCCTAACTGAGCTATCGACGAGATAGTCAAACTTATGAAATTAACTTTCATTTTAATTCGTGACGAAAAAAAAGTGACGGATATATCTTTTTTTTTCTGCTAGCTCCCCCCCGCTAAGACTGAACTTCGTTCCTAAAATTCATTAAGCGCACATTGTTAATGTCGTATCTGTCATATTTTTAGTTCGCGCACCGTGTCCGGAACCCGCTCAAATGCCAAGGTTGACAACTCTGACGACACAACTTTCGATCAATCGACTACGCCACATTTTTGCGCCCCACTTCGCTCTATGACCTCAGACGGAGATTTTATCAATTTGTCTGTCTTATTGTTTCTTTACTTCCAAGCGTATGGTGGTGTGTTGTTTTTTATATAATAGTTTATAATGAACTCGTGCTGCATGCAATTTATTAATTAAGAGGCAACTTTGAATGGCCCACATTAGGCATTCAGAACCGAAACCAGAACTTTCGGAGTGAAACGTTTTTATTTATCTTTACCAATCCACAGCCGTCGTCGCTATTAATAAATTTAAATGAGCCATACAAAAATTATAATTAAGTATTTTGATTAATTATTCAGCGCTGTTCAGTGAAAAACTATACGCGAAATCAGATTGTTAATTTCAATGACTTAAGAATTAATTTGACTCACGTAACTTTCTATTTTCCCATTTCATTTATCAATAATAAATTTATTAATTAAAGCCTATATTCAATAAAATATAGCAGTCCAATGTAGACAAAAGTGTATCTTAAAAAAGTTTTAGTTTTGGTGATGAATGAAAAAGGGAATCCTATAAAAGTATTCTAACTTGAAAGCTATATCAATACTGGAGTCCTTGCAACGTATATTTGAGTTGCTCTGATCAGTGTATACTAAAAGGTATAGTGATCATTCAAAGTACCAATTGTTAAGTAACGCCTCAACCTAATCGAATGATTCAAAAGTTTCACGATGAATGATCGTGCCGAGTGAACGAAAGGTAAAATCTAGTTGATCTTCTTCCTATTATATACCTACTGTCAAATAGAAATTTGACAACGGTATCCAGCGACTCCAGTGAGTACTTCGGTAGTGAAATAAAAGGCTTATTGTATCTGTGCTGCGGTGCGCTGTGCACGGGACGGCGGGGTCAAGCGTGCCCGGAATACGGGATGAGATCGCCCCGCAATCACTGCACTGTACGGAGGGCCGGACATCATATATTGCACTACAGAATAATATAGAACTAATATACAGAATGGAACGTTCGCCATGTGTCCACAATATGCCACCTATGGTGATCTAAAGAAATAAAAAAGCCTTACGACTGAACTTAGCTGACTGCCGACCTTCAGGAGTAAAGATACATCTAAATGAGTGAACGCAGAGTTTTGAGAAATTTAAGAATAAGAAAATAATTATTTCGGCAATTTTGGAAAAAAAAAATTGAAAACCACAACTACAACATTGGCAATTACATGAACGAAAAGAAAAGGACTGAGTGTCTACTGACATATCTGTCGCTTGTAGGATGAGATTGACTCTTTCTATCTGTAGAATCACTTACGACTTTGAAAGACATAACAATACACACTAATATTATTTAATTTTTGTAATTGTGGAAATGTGTGTGTTTGTACTATCTTACAAATATAGATTTAGATAGAGATTTTAATAAATGTCTTCAATTCGACGCAGCTGATTTTTTAAACCAGGATATTAATAAAGATTATGTTTCAGCAAAAATGGATAGTTTACCATTATTTATCGTATACCTTTACCAAGTTGTGAAAACAATCGTAACACTAGCATCCATTTATGTCAGAGAAGCAAAGTGTAAATTTTTTGCATTTTAAATATTATTCCAGGCCATTTTCAGAGTGAAAACACAATATGTGTAAAACACAATAATATTTCTTCGGCTCGTTGATGTCTTCTGTAGGCGTCGGGTCGTTGATGTCTTTTGAAGGAGCAAACTTGAGTTCATATTTGTTACTCATCATACCGTTACTTTAGTATGAACAAAGCGTAAGAACAAAATCAAGCTTCAAAAGCTTCTTTTAATTGAGGAAAATTCAACCTAAGTTAAATAATGACGCTATTAGGTCATTAAAATTTACATTACGTAATTTAAAAAAAAAAAACACATTTATGAAAACTGTAAGTTGAAGTTAAGCTAAATCAAAATGCAAGCAGACAGCTTTATACTTTTAACTTTCCGAATGCCTGGTCAATGACCCTGCCACCGCCAGCGTTGGGCATTCGGTAAATGGGCATGAATCTGAAGGCGACGTTTAGCATAACAAACGTCATCAACTTATGGTGCGAGATAGCCATTTTTTATATAATATATTGGAATAAGTTTTCTTTCTTTTTAAATGAACTAGCTTTGAAGTAATAGGTGCCAATGTTGAATAGATAACTAATTTTTGGCGAACCCTTTTGGCGGGTTTTGATATTACAGTAACATATTTTTGTCTCTTTTATATTTTTTATCGCATTTGACCATATCCTAAATTATCCCAAGTTTTATAGTGATATGTCAACTCATTGACGACCTCAATGGCGTAGTCCGCCACCCAGAGGTCCCAGGTTCGATCCCCGGTCAAGGCAAGTTGGAAAATGGCCTTTTTCAAATTGTTCTGGGTCTTGGATGTTTATCTATATATGTATTTGTTATAAAATATAGTATCGTTGAGTTAGTATCCCATAACACAAGTTTTGAACTTACTTTGGGGCTAGCTCAATCAGTGTTATTTGTTCCTATATATTTATTTTATTGAGTTACAAATGATAACAAATTCATAAGGTTAATCTGTGTAGGAATGTGTCAAAGAAAAATTTCCAACCACTATTTACTAGGTATAAACTTAGCATATTTAAAACAAGACCAAATTTTGCCATCGACGGCTCACATAAAATTTTTGGAATGCCACACTTACGTGTAAATGAATATGATTTGCCACACCACCACGACACGACTTGTTAGCGCCGACGAGATACACTTGAAGGCTTTCGTAAGTTTTCGTGCATTCGAACGACATTGAGTGATCTATTCTTTGCGACGCGGGCGCCGAGCGATACAGCCTTTGCATAGAGTACTAATACTGATACAGCTGTTTATAAAATTTTTGTAGATTATGGGTAGATCCAAAAAAGGTTAACGTCAGGCTACCGGCCTATCGTTATAGTATGACCAAATCGATTTAATTGCTCCAGTTTTCTTGTTCGTCTCATTCGGCAAATCTTCGACATCCTTGCATGATCATAATTTGCTGATCATATGTTTAGAAGGAAAAGCCGGAAAGTAATCCCCGGGTTCCAAAGTAGCTCAACATAGTGCAAATACGAGTATGGTAAGGATGAAGTTTAGAAAAAATAATCGTTTCTAAGTGGACAATGAGGCAAACGGGCAGAGAAAGAATAGATACATTTATAATGTGGTGCTGGAAGAGAAAGGAAAAAACAAGTTGGATGAATAGAGAGAGCAATGGGGTATTAGAAAGATTAGAAAAGAGATGAATAATTTAGAAACTACTGAAAAAGCAGAGGGAAAGAAATTGGACATCTAAAACATGACATGACAATCTCTTCAGAATAATAGTAGAAGGAAAGATATAAGGAGAAAGAAGAAAAGAAAGAACGAGGATAAAATTTTTCCAATAAATTAAAGTTAGGAAAAGATCCTACCAGGACGTCAAAAGGATGACAGAGAGGAGAGAGGGATGGGGACATCTCCACTTAACTCCACCGATAAGAGCAACAAGAAGAGATATTTACTAACATAATGGTACATTTAATGTACTCGTTGGCGTTGACGAGAAACACAACAGACACCTATGAAGGCTTTCGTAAGTTTTCGTGCACTCGAAAGACGTTGAGTGATCTGCGATCTATTGTTAGGAATCCTTTGGGGTATAGCACTGGCGCCAACCATAAAGCCAGCTGTTTATGAAGACACTAATAAAGTTTATTCGCACTACTATTATGTTACATTTTATGTTTATCAATGTATAACTTTTATTACTAGTGTAACTTCTTCGAAGCGGTGATCACATACAGCGTATTGTTATAAAAGGTAAACCAGAACTGGTTTTTAAAAGAGGACAGTATTTAACGAAAGTACGGGGATTACCCCGTACTTTCGTTAAATATTGTCCTCTTTTAAGAAACACAAGCGCATTTTAAAAATTCGCGTGTCTTTTACTATTAAGTAAAAGCCCCGCGAATTTTTAATGAAAGCAAAATGCGCTTGTTCTGTTCTGTTCTGAGTCCGCCCAGCCAGCAGTTACGCTGCAAGAGCTTATGAATGAGGTTTACCTTGAAGAGTACGTCATCACGCTTGCAGACCAAAGCCGATGCATGTATATCGTCCTCAGTCCCTAGAACATGGCGACGCCAAACCTCGTTATATCACTCTCATGGCTCGAGAAACCAGTTGGACTCGTAGATAGGGATAAAGGAGTGTAGGAGATATTCGCAGTCAGGGAGTAGGGGAGAAAGAGGGAGTTGAAAGAACCGACCGAATACCAGCATCAAATCAGTATGGGGAGGATAGATATAATACTTGGTGTGTGATATATACTTGGAAGGATAATAGATTGCTTTGTTGTTTTGTATCCGTCGCGTTGCTCTGTAGGTCTTCTTCGTAAGATTAGAGATTTGTTGATACTGTCGTAATAGTGCAGCCTTCTGGTTTGTCTTCTGGAATTTGACCTCTGACTTCAGTTTACTGGTCTTGACACTCTTCACTTCTGGCTTCTGGGTTTTCTGTTTTCCGCAGCCGAATTTTTGTTTCTGTTTACTGATTTAATGAAAGCAAAATGCGCTTGTGTCTACTTAGTAATTTACTAAGTTTACCATTATCTAAGAAAACGATGTTAATTTTCATGAATTAAAAAAGTGATCTTTAATATTATAAATACACTTTATTATTGCGATAGAACCAAAGGGTAAATATCTCAACTATTCTCGTATGAGTATTATTGAAAGTGACTATATTTCAATCCTGCGTAATATTTTGAAACCGGATAATCTGTTAAGTTTGATTAGCAACAAGTAACAGTAGCCCTGTATATTAGCGCGTACACTAGCTACAAATCGCAAAACACTTCATCATCATCATATCATCCACATGAAGTCCACTACTGGACATAGGCCTCCCAAGGATTTCCAAAACGATCGATTGGAACCAACCTGCATCAAGCATTTCCTGAAACCTTACTTATGAGTTTTCACCCAATTACTCGGAGCTCGGTTGCTCGGCAGAGTGCGCATTACTAGGGCTTTCGCAAACAAAGCCACACCGGGCGTCGTTCGCACTTGGATGGCTGACCACAAGTAACATAAAAATTTCTTGAGTTCCTCCGTACTTCAGAAGGCACGTATAAGCCTTTGGTCCCGGCTGTCATCATTGTATGGCAGTGGTTAGGCTTTGTCAGATGCCTTTAGGCAGCTTGAAAAATCTAACATCGGTGTTGGCCACTTACACACACAAAAACAAACAAACCAAACTACTATGTGGTCAGACCATATGCCGTCCGACATCATTGTAGGTACCCACTTACCATCCTACGCTACACTGCAAAAAACTTGTGTGGTGTGAACCTAGATGCATTGTAAGATTAGAGAAATGGCACTTATATAAAGCGATATCCGAGCAAGATTACATTATACTGTGGGCGGTGTGCGTGCGCCTTTAACATGTATAAGACATGCTTGAGTCTAGAGATTGTTCAGAAGGTCGTTTCGTTTATAAATAGTACTGATCCATGATTTAAAACTAAACATTTTGTTTTCAATACTACGAGAAAGAGAACATCTACGTTCAAATATATTTTTTTTTTCTTGAATTAACAAACACTGAGCGTGTATTAAAGCTTATTCGCGTGAAGAAAAGGCATGGAAGGCAAAACGTATTTAACCTTTAGGATTTTTCTTTGACGATAAAAAATTGCGGACCCCGCGTTTCTCAGCCTTACAGCTGAGAATGCAACTGGGAATGAGTGAGAAAGAATAGATAAAAAAATAACATAATAAAAAAAACTTATTTGAAATGATCATACTTACGATTACCTTTAGCATTCTCTAGCAAAAGACTGGAGCATTACTGACAGTAGTCAAAAAAAAAAAAGTCAAAAATCATTTATTTATCTTTGGATATTTATATCACTTGATAATTGTCATTTCTTTTTTCTTTCGATTTCTTAATAGTTAGTTGTTGACGTCAGATCATTTACTTACAACTAAGTTTACTGCCGCCTCCAAAGCGCAAGTACAGAAGAAGCGGTAACAAACTGTACTGCAGCATTTTCGTAGGTAAACAGGATTAGTTTTTATGTCACTAGACAGTGGCACTTTAAATTTCGACCTCTTCATCCGCGCTTCGAACACCCGTAGTTGTCTATTATGTCTATACTATTATTATGTTTTATACTAGTAGTTCGCCCCGAACTGTGAACTCGTGAACCTCATAATCTTGGCAACCCTTGACAGATATGGCTTATGTTCGGACTTAAAAATTCGATCAGCTACATCTACACGCTTACTAAATTTTATTAAGATGCTATCGAAATTACTCAAGTTATCGTCGAACAAACATACAAACGCCGGCCGGATTATTCAAGTAGACTCGGGGAACTTCGCTTGCTCGTTCAATTATGTTAGAGAATTCAGAGACAATAGAGTACAAGTCTACAAGTCGTTAAAGAGCACGACCCTTAAGAGCAGCCTTCCCGTCTTACTTTTCATGCAAACGCTCGTAAGTGATTATGGCGTTGTAACTGATCTTTCTTGAAAACTTATGAACTAACAGATATCTTGTGCCCTATTTCTAGGTTTGTATCGAAATGAAAAATTTTAATTTAAAAGAACAAATTCAGTATACGCCTCCAAAAATCTGCTTATTTGCACCAATTTTACCTGAACTTCGACCGTTCATAAAGTACTCATGAATTGTAAAAGTAAAAAAAATATTTCGATAAAAACCTCGCAAATGTAATGAAAATTTTAAATAAAAAACATATATTTCACACACTTGTAAGGCTTACTGAAAAATACGTATTTCCTGGAACCAGTTTTATGAATTTTTCCGCACCCAGTGAAAAGTGAATATTTGTTCAATGGAAAGTTAATAATAATAATAATTTGACGTCTGTCATGCATGTCGACGTCCCGGAGAGTCTATCACGCATATAATCTCTGGTTGTTCTCATCTGGATAACGGTGAGTACTTGCACAGACATTACCTCGTAGTCAGAATTATTCACCAGCAGCTTGCTCTTCGATACGGACTTGTAAAATCTGGGGTACCGTACTATAAGTACACACCGATGCCGGTTCTCGAAAATGATCATGCCACGCTCTATTGGGATCGATCGGTCATCACGGATAGGACTATTGTTGCCAATAAACCTGATATCGTGCTGACAGATCGATTGATGCGCCAGACAGTGCTTGTTGACATCGCCATCCCGCATGACGAGAACCTCGTGAAGGCCGAGAAGGACAAGCTTAGTAAGTACCTTGACTTGGCCCACGAGGTGACTGCCATGTGGAATGTGGATTCAACGATCGTTGTCCCGATAGTCGTATCGGCGAACGGTCTTATAGCGAAGAGTCTTGATCAACACCTCAAGACTCTCTCGCTAGATAGCTGGATCATGGGTCAGATACAGAAGGCAGTACTCTTGGACACGGCACGCATTGTCAGGTTTCTCTCTCTGCGGCCCTAACCGCCGGTAGCTTGGGCCTTAAAGCCCCGCTGTCAGTGGGCAGCTAGATTAGGTTTTTTTATAAAGTGTGTATATTTTGTAGATTTTTTTTTTATTTTAATTTTTATAGATGTTGTATAAAAAAATCGAATCTAAAAATATTTAAAATAAATAAAGAAAATAATAATTTAATTCAATAGAATGTAAAACAAGCCTCCAGGCGCTATCTCTCCATTTTTGATTTGCCTTTCTTTCTAGCATTGCCCAGGATAAAACAACAAGCTTTTTAAACTATGCTCGCGTTGACGACAGAGCAGCCGGGAAGGGCCGCCTTAACCGAAATGTTTCAAATTCGAAGCGCACAATCTGCCTCTACCCTCAGAATGTAGGATCGAGAGCTTAACAATGGAGTGGAATATACAACTAATAAATTATTGTAAATATAATAGGAATTGAATCAGGAAAGTAACTTTCATTAGAGAAGGCGGGTGGCGATCACATAGCAATTATAGTGCCGGGCGATGTAATTTCACATGCTTACTGCTGTAGAACGAAGAACTCGACGTCGCCGAGCGGTGCACGTGCTCATTGGATACTGGGAAATTCATGAAATTCACTGAAAAACAAACCACTGGTAGCTCACTCCGTTTAAATTTCCTCTTACAATCTCATATCTTTGCAAAACCTTTCAAATTGACATACAAAGGTCAGACTATCGAAATACTGAGAATTTCGCTCACTCATTCAAAAAGAGATTTATTTTAAAAAATCTCAACTGGCGCTCTTCTTAGTCTGTTCGCGTAGGGCAAATTTTACGGGCTTCCCTCATCCCTTTTTTTAATGTAAACCCTTGACGATATTGCAGCCTTCGTTACAGTTGCAGCACCATCTGCGTTTTGCGACACGTGCTTCGTCCCTACTCGAACCATTATCATTGTCAGTACCTAGGTCATGACGATGAATAAGTAACCTAAACCATACGAATAGAAGTAAATTTCTATTCGTATGGTTTAGGTTACTTATTCATCGTGATTAAGGGACTTGACGACTACTTGCTTATCAAAAGTCAGCGAATTTTACATAGTAGCAAAGAGACAGAAAACATTTTCAAATAATTAATATTCACATTTAGTCCTTTGAAGACAATGAAGAATCGGCGTCCATTGGACACGCGTGCCGCCCCGGCAGTCGTTATTGCGATCGCACCGTTTGCTGTCCTCATAACAACACGAGTTATTGAACAATACTCGCCCAAGCAGGACATACCCTATCGCTCTCTATGTCCTGCCGAACTTTCCCTTGCTTTTCTAGTGAATCGACAGTGATGAGTGCGATTTGAGTGTAGTTTCAATGTAAAATGAGTGAATACGACCGCAGGAGTCACTATGAAAAAGAGGCTGAAGAACCATTATATGGAGCAAACAACAACTCCTTGTACAGCAATGGAACGCTACACTATTGCAGCATTTACAGGTAAAGGGAAACCGCTTTCTGTCGATGTGATAAATTTATTATTATTGCGCTGACCAATAAATCATGATCGCGATATTTCATATCGCAATATGGTCAACACATTCTTACGCAGCACCATGCATGACAAGACACCGCATAAACTTACTGAAAGGCACTAAGTAACATACAGTAAATACATGTTTTGTTTGTATTTAGTAAGCTAATCTCACAAATAGGTACTTACTTACTACAAATAGTGCTCTTGACTCAGTAACAAACGACGTTATAATATCATAGTTCAATATTAAGTACGAGTATGTGAAAGTTCTGTGTGATTAATTGGTCACTTAAGACGAAGTGGTAGCTAAAGTGGCGCCATCATTTGAAATAAATTGTTTAAAACTAAATATGGTGATTATTTAAAATTTGATTTGTATGAATGTCTAGAAAGACCTTTAAATTATTTTATGAATAACCTTTGAAATTATTACTAATAGTCCGTCTACTTTTAAAACTGTTTTTCGCCAAAAGTGGCCACTTTTGGCAAAAAACAGTTTTAAAACTGGACAGACTACCAATATTACTTTTAAAGATTATTCATAAAATAGTTTAAAGGTATTTCTAGACATTAGTACAAATATTTTTTTTATTATCATCATATTTATTTTTAAACAATTTATTTCAAATGAGGGCGCCACTTTAGCTACTACTTCGTCTTAAATGCTAAATAGAGTTATTATACCTACTCACTTGTAATTATTAGGTATCTACATCAACATAACAATTTAAAAAAGTTGGTAGTTTATCTGACATACAAAAAGATCACGATCGAATAAGTCAGAGGGTCTGCTATGATGATCCTGAAATTTTTGCACTGGATTCGACAAACAATACTTCGATACCTGTGTGTGATCTGTCCTTGTCTATTTTTTTAAATTAGGGTCAACGAATTGTATACCGGTCAGAAAACAAGGATCATGCATAGTTGTTAGAGCTATGTAGTTTGACGGCCGTACTCCCTAATTGGGTTACTGTTGTACCACCGTACTTACGTAAACCCCCTGTCACAACCGCGGTACGCAAGCCCAATGCGCGGCTCGTGGCGAAACAGTTCAGTTCCTCTTTGGTGTAAACGATTTATGACTTGAATTTTGAGTACAAGGTTCCAAATATAAGTCGTAAATCCTATCTAGTACATTCTATGTTTTGGCTGTGCTTTCAGGCTACAAAAAAGTAGGTAATAAGTAAATCTCATTTTGCTTTAATAAAAAAGAACAATTTCAAGACATTATATTAATATGGCTTTTTGTAGTAGTTACGGATCTAAGAGCGCTTCACATACCATAATACCAACCACTGTCATGCGCTACGCAATAATTACTAGACACGCAAGCAAGACTGAACTAAGAGATCTAAGCATTTTAATAATTCGACCACTCTTTTCCCCACATAATATGTAACACGCGAGCCAAGAAAACAGAACATTTCCAAAACTTTTACGCACCTCAAACTTGTGGTCTTGTATCAAGATGCTAGTCTATTAGAATTATTTGTACAAAACTATTCAAACTAGAAAAAAATAAAAACAGAAAATCCTTTATAACTGCTACGGAATACGACAGGTAATACTGTAGATACTTACTTACATTTTCTCGGAAGTAAAATTATATCGATCGGAAGGAAGACTTATACGACATGACATGACAATGTGCGAGATTTCTCTTGCCAATCGGCACCGACCATGTGAAAGTTGTTTTTCTTGCTTTTCATACCTATCTGAACTCAGTGTATGATCTGGCATAAATTTCGATACGGACTTAGTTATAAGAATGTATTATAATTACGAATAACAAATGATTCGATTTACAAATGGCTTTCGATTTTAGGACTTTCTAGTGACTTTCTTCAAAGAATTAATTTACTTTTATTCTGAAACGTGTGTTTGTTTTTCTACACAATTAGATTTTTTTTCTCGATTACTTTTAGAACTGGGACCAATTAGTTATCGTGGCTTCCTTAGTACGGAGAAGCTCATGACAACGTGCCACTAGGTACCTATGTTTAGTTTTAGCTCTTAACTTTAAGAAACTGAAATTTACAACGGCACTTTATTTATTTTCGTGTATTTTCCTTCTCCAGCCAAAGAACCGTTCACGAAACAAAAGGATGGGACGTGTTCCGCGAGTTTCCGCCGAAGCAGGACAGTGGGTCGATGGAAAGCCAGAAGTGCCTGGAGTTCACTGTGCGGCTCCTGAAGGTGCTGGCCTACGCCGTGGTGTTCGTTGTGGTGCTGGGCTCGGGCGTCATCGCCAAGGGCACGGTGCTCTTCATGACCTCGCAGTTGAAGAAAGAGAAGCGGTTGTCGTTTTGTAATAGAAATTTAGGTAAGAGTAACACTTATGTTCCTATCCTGAGCTCAAATCAACTAACTTTAAAAAGCTTTTTTTTTACAGTATTGTTAAGTCTCTTAAGAGATACTGACATTACGTTCTATGATATGTACTTGCCCGACCGTGTAGTACCTAAACGAGTTGTACTAATGCGTATCAGATCGAACTGAAAGCATACGCTTGTGGATAATATTGTGGTGAAACTGATATTACCTAGCTTATTTTGTGCCATCAGTACCATCAAGAGTTTCTGTAACTATTTGTAAACTTGCTTATACCTATTTTTAGATATGATATTCACTGGAAACTAATGGATGTACGTTTTTTTTATTCCAGGTAGAGATAAACAATTTTTAGTCACTTTACCTGACGAAGAGCGAGTCGCGTGGATGTGGGCCTTAGTCGCCGCCTTCGCGATACCTGAGATAGGCACGCTCATACGATCCGTCAGGATATGCTTCTTCAAGACATCGAAGCGGCCCACGAGCGCCCAGTTCATTGTGGTGAGTGAAAAACAATGGCTTTTCAATTAAGGTGCAGTTATTCAACCGTGAAATGATATAGACAAGTAATTGTTTGATTTCCTTGATCAAGGTGATATGTAGGTACTTATTTTAACTCCTATTCCTACCTACTCAGAAAAAATTGTAATTAGTAGTACGAGTATATGTGACATCAAAAGTTAGTGAAGTAAAGATGTTTTTAGGGTTCCGTAGTAAACAAGGAACCCTTATAGTTTCGCCATGTCTGTCTGTCTGTCTGTCTGTCCGTCCGCGGTTTTACTCAGCGACTATAAGAACTAGAAAGCTGTAATTTGGTATGAATATGTATATCAATTAGGCGGAAAAAACGTTAAATTAAAATATTGAAGAAAGTTTTTATTTGGCATAGCTCCCATACAAGTAAAGTATAAAGTCATTTTTTTTTCTCAACTAACCGATGATGTTGGGTATCGTTGAATAGGTCTTTTGAAAATATTGTGAGTTTGCGAACACCGTTTTTCGATTTTAGGATCCATTACTGAAATGTTTGCTTTTAAAGTGAAAAAATTTGTTAAGAGTCAAGTGTCCCCCCCCCCCCTCTATCTGCTAAACGGTTATATATGGACACGTGAAAAAAATTACAGCTATAGGATATATAACGAAATTTAAAGGAAAACTATCAGAGCTAGGTAGGATTTACAAATTAAAAAGTTATAGGCGATTAACTTCTAAAATGTAATCATAAAAGGAAACTTTCATACAAGTTCAATAGAAAATTAGTTTTTAGTCGTTTTTAGTGGCATGAACTCAAAGCTGGCATTCGTAACTACGGAACCCTACTGCGCGTGGCTCGACACGCACTTGGCCATTTATTTTTTTGCAATTTATCAACATTCATGTCATATTATAGTCCCTAGTTTTCAGGATCGAAAAAAATTATATTCAACTATTAAGGTACCTATTGAATTTGGGCTCTAAAATAGGTATCTGCTTATATCATAGCCCTTGGATTTAATCGCACGTGTGCATATACAAGATAAGATGTAGAATCAGTTTTAAAATATTTGTATTTTGTGTTTCAGGTGCTAATCGCGGAGTCATTGCACACGATCGGCATGGCCCTACTTTTCTTCAAAATTCTTCCCGAATTGGACGTAGTAAAAGGGGCCATGATAACGAACTGCCTCTGCATCGTTCCCGCTATCCTGGGCCTGCTGTCGCGCAGCTCGAGAGATTCCAAACGGTTCGTGAAGGTCATCGTGGACATGGCGGCCATAGTGGCCCAGGTCACAGGGTTCATCGTGTGGCCGCTGTTGGAAAACAAACCCGTGCTTTGGCTGCTGCCGATTGCTGCGCTTTGTATATCGTTGGGCTGGTGGGAGAACTACGTGACGAGGCAAAGTCCTATTGGTAAGATACCCTTTAAAATATATGTACCTAGTATGCATTGAAAAGCAAAATACTAGTAGGTAAATTTAATATTTGAATATAAATAATTTTTCACAAGCAACGCATCGCATCTTATTAATATGATATAAATTGGATATTGTATTACAACAAGTTAGTAATTTTGGATTAAATGATTAAACAACTTAATCGGCCAATATGTTTCAGTTCTTTCTTTTTAAACATAGTTTAGATTAAATACTTAAACCACTTTTTCTTGCTTCCAGGTATAATTAAAAGTTTAGGAAGACTGAAAGAGGAGCTAGCCTTGACGCGCTACTACACGTACCGGTTCATTTCCGTGTGGAAGATCATGTTCTTCATCATTTGCATCATGTTCGCGCTCTGGATGGAGGGCGACGAGCCCGCCATGTTCTTCCAACTGTTCAACGCTGGGTTTGGGCCGCACAACATTGTGGTTGAAGAAGTTAGTATAAAAACTCAATTAGTAAACACAATAGGTAGATCTTATGTGTCACGTAGATACTCATGGTTACAGACAGAGATACATTATCACGTCTTTATCCTTCAGATGTAGACAGAGCCCAGCGCCGTAAGACCTAAAGGCCACGCTCAGCGTGATTTTGGGCGTTAAGACGAAGTGGTAGCTAAAGTGGCGCCCTCATTTGAAATAAATTGTTTAAAACTAAATATGGTGATAATTAAAAATTTGATTTGTATCACTATCTAGAAAGACCTTTAAACTATTTTATGAATAATTTTTTTTTTAAAACCTTTAAAAATTTGATTTGTATCACTGTCTAGAAAGACTTTAAAACTATTTTATGAATAACCTTTGAAATTATTACTAATAGTCCGTCTAGTTTTAAAACGGATTTTCGCCAAAAGTGGCAACTTTTGGCGAAAACCCGTTTTATAACTAGACGGACTACCAATATTACTTTTAAAGGTTATTCATAAAATAGTTTAAAGGTCTTTCTAGACAGTGATACAAATAAAATTTTTAATTATCACCATATTTCGTTTTAAACAATTTATTTCAAATGAAAACTTTAGCTACCACTTCGTCTTAAGACAGAAAAAGGAATCAAAATAGTAATGGGTTGCTAGCCGCATCGTCTATCAAAATGGTTCAAATCTCGCCCATTACTTCGATCTGCTTTTACAATCCACGCGGAAAGAAAGCAGCTGGTACATTCAAAGTTTTTTTGGAAGAGCAGCATGGAAGGTACTGATGATTCACCTTGGATTAATTTTTCATAGCTTAAAAAGCGAGCCATCACGCTAATTATCGTTTTAGCTACGTACACTATACTAACTATGTATAAATAGTACCTAAATAAAAAAAATCTGAATTAATAGTTTCGAATCGATTCGTTGATTGCACAGTAAGTATTTCACTATGATCTCTGCAAGTACATTTTGGCAATACAAATTATATTGCAATAAAAATATCAGTTTGAAAGTAAACAACTAATTAGTACCTATGACGGGAATGGTTGTATGTACGTTTTGATCTATCTTTCATATTTATGAGAGAGAGCTCACTAATGGTAATGACTGTAGGTAATAAACAACACGAGTGTAGTTAATATTCTTGTCGAGTAAGTAAGGACGGGGTGTGGTTGATCATTTGCGAGGGTTTCATAAGACTTTGGCATGTTAATTATCTATACATTGTATGCCAGTCTATTGCGTAACATCAAAGGTATACATTACACATGCAGTTAAAATACTCAGTTACTAGTTGCACAGAAATGTACCTACTTACGAGTATTAATTTTCCTGCGTCTGTATAATTTTATTACAAAACAGAATGTAAATTGATCAATGTGTTAAGTAAATAACTTTTAGGTAAATAACTGAAATCATACCAAATTTGGTAATCGCGCCTTTATGTGTGAAAGCTTGAGTTTTTTCTTGCAAAAGCATTAAAAAATGACGAATGGGCGCTACGAAATGCCGTTACTTTACTTATTCAAAACTTTATTTACCAATAATAAATGGTACAAAAGGCATACTCAATGCTAATTACATTCTCTTACTTCGACGACCTCCGTAGCGTAGTGGTCACCATGCTAGACTGCCACCCAGAGGTCCCGGGTTCGATCCCTGTCAGGGCAAGTTGGAAAATGGCCTTTTTCAATTTGTCCTGGGTCTTGGATGTTTAAAAATATGTGTATTTGTTTTAAAATATAGTATCGTCGAGTTAGTATCCCATAACACAAGTCCCGTAACACAAACTTACTTTGGGGCTAGCTCAATCAGTGTTATTCGTCCCTATATATTTATTTATTTATTACCAGTCAACGTTCGGCATAAATTTTACTAAAAAAAAATTAAACGACTGTTTGCTATTTTTGGAGAAAACCTCTATGGGCCTATACACAAAACTGCGAATCGGCGCGATGCGAATTTGCAACGCAGGAAACTGTGACGCAAATTGCTGCGATGCAATTTCGTGCGGCAAGGCGTCTCCCTTCCTCGGTTTGGGAAAGATCGTGAGAATCAATTTGCAAGTTCTTGCGATGCGTCGTGCGAGTTCGTAGAGTTTTACGAAGCGACTTCGCATCGCAGTTTTGTGAACAAGCCCTATATCCTTCATTTATTATAGTTACGCAAATACTGTTTCAGGTTCAAATTCAACTTGGCAGCACAATCATACCTGACCTGGCCAACGCGACGCTAACAGGGGATTCAGTGGAAGTGGCAGCGGCGCACAAGTCAGCATTCTACGTACTCCTCATTCAAGTGTTTGCGGCGTACTTCTGCTACATCTTCGGCAAGTTTGCCTGCAAGATCCTCATCCAAGGGTTCAGCTACGCGTTTCCGATCAACTTGGTGATCCCCCTGGTCGTGAACATGCTCATCGCGGCGTGCGGGCTGAGGAATGGAGATACATGCTTCTTCCATGGGACTATTCCGGATTATCTCTTCTTCGAAAGTCCGCCAGGTAATTTTTACTTTCTTAAGTATATCCAAAAGCATTTGAAAATTGTTTTATTTTTATTAATGATAATAAAAGAAAGTTTACTTACATCGAAAAAAATATAAAATATATATGATGATTAGTAAGCGAGTTTTACCGAACCATTATGCTCCTCTAAAACCAATGAACAAACAAAGCGATAAATCGATTGCACCGCACCCGCCCCCGCTACCGCTCCGCTTGGTTCGGAGCTAGAAGCTGTTTATTGCCGTCGACTTTTATCGGCTGAGCGTGGCGGTGGTATTATTGCGCCTTCTCAGTAGTCTGCGATCTGTTACATCACACTCATGGCACTTAAAAACTTTCAGTCTTTTTCTAACACTAAGTTTAGCTGGAAAGGGATTTTCACTTTTTACCATTACAATATCTATTTCAAAGTCAAAATCTTTATTCAATGTAAGATAAATTTATCTCATAATGAAGGTTATTCTTTTTAAATATTATTTGAGTGCATAAGCTAAAAACTATAGGCGTTTCGGAACGACAATTTTCAAATTGTTTCAATCAATTATTGGATTAGCCAAATTACAAAACATCTCAGTATACAGAGGATTCGACTTATCTCAAATTTCTCTTTTCCCAGACCAGCATTCAAAAAAATTTCGCTTTGAAATTATCTTTTGTTTACTTTCAGTCTTCACTCTCAGCGATTTCATTTCCCGCCAAATGGCTTGGGTTTGGCTACTGTGGCTCCTATCACAAACCTGGATCACGATACACATTTGGACCCCGAAAGCTGAGCGTTTAGCATCCACCGAAAAGTTGTTCGTGATTCCGATGTACAATGGCCTGTTGATAGATCAGAGCATGGCGTTGAACAGAAAGAGGGATGACCACAAAGATGTTAAAACAGAGGTAAGAACTAAATTACAATAGTCCCAAGATATTTTTATCCCATCTGGCATACAAACATATATTATCACGCCCAAAGAACTCTAAATCATGCCTATTTCCCACAGGGGTAGGCAGAGACTATTAGGTAGACCTTCATTTTGACATAGTTTGTTGTAGTACCTACGTGCCTAATGAAGCACCAACACAGAATAAATTGCTAGTAGTACACACCCGGGTTTGCTCATAGTCGACATTGCGCGCTTTGCTGGGCTATTGAGCTGGCACATATGTCCGTTATAATATAGTAACTTGCGACATCTCTTGTCATTACCAATCAATTGGCATTAAGAGTATGTTAAGAATTACCCATTCCGATATGAGGTGGGTGTACCATGGAAGGCCACTCTAACAAATAAACAGTTATTATTCGTTTATTTACTGGATAAATAAAACTAACAAATATTTAAGTGATACTTTGTTTTATTACGTAACATATAAACCACTTTTTTTGAATTGCAGATTTAATCAATATTGATTGAACTTAAGTTTCATTGAACTCCTCCAAATGGCCTTGCTAGGAACAAGGCTCCTTAGAAGGTCATCATAATAAATCAGTCATTTAAAACTAAAAGTAACTGAATAGCGATTAAGTCTGCAATAAAAAGAAGTGGTTTATATGTTACGTAATAAAACAAAGTATTACTTAAATATTTGTTAGTTTCATTTATCCAGTATATAAATGAATAATAACTGTTTATTTGTTAGAGTGGCCTTCCATGGTACACCCACCTTATTTTAACGTCGTTGATTCCCGATATCAAAGAAACGAGGGACCGTACTGCCAAAATAGTAGCGCGAGCGATTCGCCGCCGCGTCTGTGATTTTCAGTTCGATGGATGTTTGTGTAAATAGAAGGAATTTGTCATCACATGGCAATAACTACGAAATTTTAATAATTGGCCTTCGAAGGAGTGTGGCCTTCCATGGTCCACACACCTTGATATTTACTTAAATAGATTGCTGATTGCT
Organism: Acrobasis suavella; assembly: GCA_943193695.1. NCBI lineage: Eukaryota > Metazoa > Arthropoda > Insecta > Lepidoptera > Pyralidae > Acrobasis > Acrobasis suavella. Next base: position 17,047,112 of record OW971929.1, read on the forward strand.
ACATAATAAGTAGAAGATAAGGCGGCGGTCTCAAGTTAACATCAACATAATGATGGCGAAGAAATAGTTTTATAATAATTGTTATGTTTTCAGGATCTCGCCGAAATCGAAAAAGAAAAAGGAGACGAATATTACGAAACCATTTCAGTGCACACCGACAACACCGGTTCGTCTCCCAGAACGGTCAAGTCTTCAGACTCCATCACGAGGATCTACGCGTGCGCCACGATGTGGCACGAGACAAAGGACGAAATGATGGAGTTCTTGAAGTCTATCCTGAGGCTGGATGAGGATCAGTGCGCGCGCAGAGTGGCTCAGAAGTACCTGCGTGTTGTGGATCCCGATTATTATGAATTTGAAAGTAAGCATTCCATATTTTTATGTGTATAATAAATAACCCAATTCACGATATTGCTACTTGAAATAGAAACAAATCTTACATGAACATCTTAGTAACCAGAAGGCATGTATGAAAAGAGAGATGAGTGTATACGAAACAAGAGAGGTAGGTATGTCAGTATAGCAAGTAGAGGTCCACTCACTGCCTACCCTAGTGGGAAACAGGCGTGAAACAAGTCAAACGTCACATATCAGCCGAAGAAATCCTTATTGCTACTTTCCGTCAAAAATTTAAATAATTTTAACTAATGATACCTTTATGTTGGTAAAAAACATATTTCATCTGAATTTGGAAACGTATTTGTAATTCTTTTAATTTAACCTAGCTCATTCTCTATGGGTTATAATTCTATGTCATTTTGTTTCCAGCTCACATCTTTTTGGACGACGCCTTTGAAATATCAGATCACAGTGACGACGACTCACAAGTGAATCGATTTGTAAAACTGTTAGTCGATACGATAGACGAGGCCGCTTCAGAAGTGCATCAGACGATCATTAGAATTCGCCCACCGAAGAAGTTCCCGGCGCCGTACGGCGGTAGGCTCACTTGGGTCCTACCAGGAAAGACGAAAATGATCTGCCACTTGAAAGATAAGGCTAAGATTCGTCACAGGAAACGTTGGTCTCAGGTGAAACTCAACAACTAGTGCAGTAGCTATACCAAAGATATAATAGTAATAAATTACACTGCTAAACTCGTGTCAGTTAACAAGTCAATAGCATTCTGCATACCTACACTGGAAAATATCTACTTTTCCTAGTCGCTCGAGCGCAAATTTTGTAGAACAGTTACGATCGCACACACAGAGTCGCAAAAGTAGGTAATATAGTATAGGAGTTACATCCTTCGTGGTTGCAGACAGACTATATGTCTGTCCGTCTGTCCATAAGTCTGTATATACCATATAAGTAAAATAAATAAATATTATAGGACTTGTGAGCAGATAGACTTTGCAAAACATGCGTGAGTAACAGCAGAGACATGTAGGTATAGGTAATTATAGCCAGTACGTGGCAAGCTACAAATATGTGATTTGACTGATTGGCGCATGGTATACAATATACAACTATGATCAATAAATATATCTAACCGTAGAATGAACTATCTACAACCACATCTGTTGCAGGTGATGTACATGTACTACCTCCTTGGTCACCGCCTCATGGAGCTGCCCATCTCTGTAGACCGCAAGGAAGTAATGGCTGAGAATACATTCTTGCTGACACTCGACGGGGACATTGATTTCCAGCCACACGCCGTCCGACTGCTTATTGACTTGATGAAGAAGAACAAGAATCTGGGCGCTGCATGCGGGCGTATCCATCCCGTTGGCTCTGGTAAATTAATTTTTGGAAAGTTATTTACCCATTAAACCCTCCGAAGTGATTTCCAAGTAACAAATCTTATTTGTGCCGACCTCACTTTAAAATTTGAAAACAACAAAGAAGATAATAAGAATTATCTAGAGCTAGGATGATTTGCTTCAAAAACACACACTAAGAACGACACATGGCGAGACAAGATTTGGACACAACCGACAAATTCATAGCACATATATCGGCAGTAGAAATAGGTTCAACGAAGGCAAGAGGCGTGCGTACTGAGCTTACAAAGAATATCACGCATTCTGTGCACGCATTTGGTTTAAACTCGATCTTTCTATAATAAAGTGCAACATACAATGACTTGTTTGAAGTGTATTAGATATGTATCTAATACACTTCAAACATACATATCATATACCTAGTTTTTTAGTTTTATAAATTGATATAATTTTAGGTCCTATGGTGTGGTACCAAATGTTCGAATACGCTATTGGTCACTGGCTGCAAAAGGCAACGGAACACATGATCGGCTGCGTGCTCTGCAGCCCCGGATGCTTCTCCCTCTTCAGGGGCAAGGCGCTCATGGACGACAACGTGATGAAGAAGTACACATTGAGGTCAGACGAAGCCCGGCATTACGTACAATACGATCAAGGTAAATAAGAATATATTTTTGACATTATGTAAAAATAACTGAATGGTTTGATTGTATCAAGGTTTTTAGGTCTACCTAGCTTAGTAAACAAGTCAAATACTTAATTTGTACGAAATTCCTAGACAGTCTACGTTATTTAGACAACAATACAATGTACCAAAGTCAGCATGGAGAAGTTAAAAAAGTGTAACATAGTGGCAAGTGATTGAAGTCAAGATGTTGAACCGATAACTTCCGAAGTAGTCGCTGACTGTCGTCTACCAGGGTCGCCAGATCGCTGGCACACTGTCGCTCGTAGTCTAAGACCATACATCCAAATCTGTGAAGAAAACATAGCAAGGGATGTCTTCAACCAGTTGATCCGCACAAGAAGATTACTGAGACGACTATTGGAAACGGGTCTTTGTCATCACAATGCAAAATAGTTAAAATAATTTACGAGAGATAGACCGATGACGTCTAGTTCGGAGATGGACTGTTGTCGGATGGTACAGGTGACCGATATAATGTTGCTGTAAGATGAAACTATACTTTTAATGTTATTTTTGGCTAAATCAATTAAGAAACTTAAAAAAAGTACTTGATTTCCACAGGGGAAGATCGATGGTTGTGTACTCTGTTACTGCAGCGAGGCTACCGAGTAGAGTACTCAGCCGCGTCGGACGCCTACACTCACTGCCCCGAAGGATTCAGCGAGTTCTACAACCAGCGCCGGCGGTGGGTGCCCTCCACCATCGCCAACATTATGGACTTGCTCATGGACTACAAACACACGATCAAAATTAACGACAATATTTCGACCCCATACATCGCTTACCAGGTATCTTGAGTACTCAAACTAAATAATGAAATAAGCAATGGTGAAAAAAATACCACGTAAGCGGGGATTGAACCAGCGACCTTGGTCTTGACACGACCATGCTCTTACCAACTGAGCTATCACATGTTCAACTCCGTACGCCGAATTTTTCCACCATCTCCTATAACACGCATTAGGCTTGCGTCATCCATACTTGTAATAGTAGGTAGTAGTGTGAGTACTTTAGTACTGCAGCTTGAATGCCTAAAAACCCTATAAAAATACAGGTAGATCTTGCTTGCTTTTAGCTCTTTGTCTTCCTTTAATTGTCGATTTTAAATCTTATCGCTTCTTTATAAAGCTGTTTTGTATAGTATGTACAGGTTATAGCTTAAATATATTCTGCCGACTAAATATGTATGTTCCTTTACAGATGATGTTGATGGGCGGAACGATTTTGGGTCCTGGCACTATATTTCTTATGTTGGTGGGAGCTTTCGTTGCAGCCTTTAGAATCGACAATTGGACCTCTTTTGAATACAATCTATATCCGATCATGCTTTTCATGATTGTCTGCTTCACAATGAAATCCGAAATACAGGTAATAACTATATTAAGGATGTATAATTTGTATAGCAAAGTATTTGTAAACATCAGAGGTTCCCAAACTTATTTTTTCAAACGCCCATTTTAAAAAATCTGTTATTTTGTAGCGCCCCCATTTTTTCACCATAAAAACCTGAATCACATATTTGTCTTGCCTGTAGTTTAATTCAACCTATATTCTAAACGAGCGAGCAATAATAATACATACACCAGTACACTTTTATAAAAAATAACAATAATCAACATTGTTAATATTAAATAAAAAAATAGCAATAATAATACAATTTTACAATAATAAAGAGTATTGGAAGTGGGGACCTCACCTGCGAAACTTTAAAACACGAAATTTTTTCAGTGTTTGATTCCTTTAACGATATAAATAGCGTTGTGAACGCATTAAAATAATAAATATTAATTACATTTTTAGTTTATATTTGTACAATAAAAAAGGATATAAATATGAACTAATAAATAGATGTTGTGTAGTAAGAGGATTTTAATTTCAGTAAATTTTAAAATATGAAATAGCTGAAGTTATAAATCACTCATTGCTTAAATCACATTAGCGCCCCCCAACTTTATTCTGGGCCTGTTACCGCCCCCCTTAAAGCCTCCAGCGCCCACAAGGGGCCGTTATAGCCCACTTTGGGAAAGACTGGTATACATGCATATGTGTATGTTGTATTTGTGTGAATATACTACAGGAGTACTACAACATTTACTGTCTCATGTTGCATGATTGCCAAAATCACTAAGGTACGAAAAGTTTTAATTATAAATTATTGTTTTTAACAACTTTTTCTAAATATGATTGGGTTCTGTTTTGTTCTTATTTTGTGACTGTGTCAACGACTGTGTACAGCAACAGATAGTATAAACAAAGTAAAGGAATATTCAAAATGATAAATGACTCACATGATTAAAAAAAACAGGGCTGACAATAATATTGAATGTTAATTATTTATATTATTTATATATTTATTCCAGTTGCTGGTGGCACAGATATTATCAACAGCATATGCCATGATAATGATGGCTGTGATCGTCGGTACGGCGCTCCAGCTGGGCGAGGACGGTATCGGATCGCCTTCTGCCATTTTCTTGATAGCGCTCTCTAGTTCGTTCTTCATAGCAGCGTGCTTGCATCCGCAGGAGTTTTGGTGTATCGTACCTGGAATCATTTATTTGCTATCTATACCGTCTATGTACTTGCTGTTGATTTTGTATTCGATTATCAATTTGAATGTCGTCACTTGGGGAACGCGTGAGGTGCAAACGAAGAAAACTAAGAAGGTAATAATACAGTATCTTAACTATGATAAAAATATAAAATATTTGTAACAAAGTCTTCTTACTTATATTTTTCACATTACGAATATAAAACAATCTGACTCAATTTTAAAATTTACGAATCTCTAAAGAAAATCATGTCATGGTATATGAACGTAATGATCGGGAAGACGAAGTTTTTGTCTGGCCTACTTAAAACATTTTGAGAAGAGACTTTATATGACCGTTTGTTTATTCATAGGAAATCGAACAAGAAAAGAAAGACGCAGAAGAAGCGAAGAAAAGCGTCAAACAAAAGTCAGTACTTGGTTTCCTTCAAGGAGTGAACAGTAACGAGGAGGAAGGCTCTATTGAGTTCTCATTTGCTGGGCTGTTCAAGTGTTTGCTGTGCACACACCCCAAAGGAAATGATGAGAAGGTCCAGCTCCTGCACATCGCATCTACTCTAGAGAAACTAGAGAAAAAATTGGATATTGTTGAGAGGTAACTTTTTGAAACATTAGGTATCGTATTTGGTTCTACTTGCGTAACATATTCAACAAAATACCTACGTTACTATCCACAAGTTAACTGTTTGGCACAAATGACTTGCGAAAATCAGTTTACTTAGCTTTTACTGTAGTTTCATTTTTTATATAAATACGGTAAAAAACCCTGTCATATTTCTCCGTGGAATACAAAGGTTATTATAAACTGGTAAAATTTTCAACAGATCAATTGATCCCCATGGATTAACCAGAGGAAGGAAGTTGTCAGTGGGCCACCGCGGCAGCACCAACGGAGACCACGGGCTGGACGCGCTGGCGGAAGATCCGGAGGAAGAGCACGGTTCCGACTCCGAGACAGACACTCTTTCTACGTCACCCAGAGTAAGGATCAACTTGAGCTCTACAATAGTACATTACGATATAGTGCGTTATGGTGGTTTAAACACACTAGGCGGAATTTCAGCCCGAGCCGAAGACGAGAGCGTAATATAGCCGTGTATGCGTAAACACGCATGTATATCGTACGACGTTTTTCAACACACTTGCGAGGAAAAATACCTAATAAACTGATTTTTTATTATTTTAGATATACTTAACCATTTAGTTTAACATGTTAAGTTAGAAACCGTTTAGTCAAAGTATGGAAATTCGGGTAGTGGGTAAATAATAAATAAATATATACGGACAAATTACACTGATTGAGCTAGCCCCAAAGTAAGTTCGAGACTTGTGTTATGGGATACTAACTCAACGATACTGTATTTTAAACGAATACATATATAGATAAACATCCAAGACCCAGAACAATTTGAAAAAGGCCATTTTCCAACTTGCCCTGACCGGGGATCGAACCCGGGACCTCTGGGTGGCGGACTAGCATGGTGACCACTACGCCACGGAGGTCGTGTGTGTAGGTACAAAATACAAAATACCAACTTTATTTTTGCTATTCTAGGAGAGAAGAGATGATCTCATTAACCCTTACTGGATTGAAGACCCCGAATTGAAAAAAGGAGAAGTAGACTTTTTGACCCCAGCCGAGATTACGTTTTGGAAAGATCTCATTGATAAGTATTTGTATCCGATTGATGCAAACAAGGAGGAACAGGTAAGAACAAAATTTAACTTTCACAGATTCTAAGAAGTAAAATTGCTTTAGTTCATATGAGATTTTATAAAGCTTATCTGTGGACCTATATGAACTCTTCCTATGCTCTGCAGTTTTTGTTTGTATTTGTTTAATAATTGACAAACTTTTATTTTTATTTACTTACTAGTTTTCATATTATGAGTTGTTTAATGTTTTATACAATATTTAAATTTTTGTTATAAAATTATACATTTTTTATATTATGTGCTAGAATGTAATTACGTAATTTTGCCTAAAAATGAGAAATCTGTACAAATGTACGAATGTAATGTGTCTTGAACTACTAATTTGCTTTGATTTCAGATCATTGTTTCCAAATTTATGTTCTGCTGTGTGTCTTTTTTAATTTTACCCCAATTTTAGGCACGTATATCCAAGGATCTGAAAGAATTGAGAGATTCATCTGTCTTTTCATTCTTTATGTGCAATGCCCTCTTTGTGCTCATTGTATTCTTGCTACAACTGAACAAGGACAACCTCCACTTTAAATGGCCCTTTGGAGTTAAAACTAACATAACTTATGATGAGGTTTCCCAAGAGGTAACGTGAGAGTCTACTACGCAGCGATCGGCCTTCAACGATGACTCGGGACTACGACAGCAACCATTCATGCATTCCCTTCCACCATGTCACGACCCCGGTCACCCTTGAAAGTCGATTCAATGTTAATAAATTTTGTTGTTTTATGAAATTTTACAGGCTCGGATAGCAGGCGATTTGATAGAACTTCGTAATAAATCAGTTTTTGCATTTTTTATGTTCAATGCTCTATTCATTCTGATAGTGTTTTTATTGCAACTGAACAAAGATCAACTCCACGTGGATTGGCCTTTGGGAATAAAGACAAACATTACGTACATCGAGGAGACAGGCGAGGTATAGCCAAATGTTACCACTCAATGTGTGTCACTTCACAAGTCTAACGACCTTCTTCTAACCGGTCTGTCTTGGGATGGCACACCAGCATGGAGTCCTGAGACACTGAGGATTCAACTATTTGGGCGTCACTGTAATGGTTCCACGCAAATCTAATAATACCTGAACCTTTTGATATCCTATACCACCTTCAACCTTCACTCGTATAAAATTCAATGTTCCAAAAACATCCTCAACCTAGAAACCGACTAATATGTGCGCTTGCGCATCATAGTCAAACTATACTGTTTGGTCTAAGGATATAACTCGTCCTTGACAAATCCCTGTCTGCACATTTTCCAAAACCAAAACACCAAAAAAAATAATATTCTGTTCTGTCTATTAAGGTGGCGGAATCTCTTCCATTAATTTACACGGTAACAGGGTTACTGGATTCCCTTGTACATATATAAAATTACCTTCAAATGAGTGGTGATTTGTTTAACAACGTTTTTATCATAGTTTTTTAGTCATACGAGATCGTACACATGTTTCTGAGTATCCGTAATGTGAACTATGTTACGCTTAGAGCCAGTTAGTTATGTTGAACATGTAACTAAAATATAAATCATTTTACTAGAGCTGAATTCAAATGGCCTTTAGACTGACGTATTTCTCATTTTCATTAGATGTTACACAATCCACAATCACATTTCAGTTTAATGTTTCCAAATTTTAATTTTCATAGTTTATAACCCGATCTATTGGATGGCACTATACATATTTCACTAAAATATCACCGTCATGCCTAATAACATGACATTTTGTATGTTTCTAATTAATTTTGGTATATTGAGACATTGTCTTTGAAACTTAAGCAATTTTATGTTCACAGGTGATAATTTCTAAAGAATATCTGCAGTTAGAGCCTATTGGTCTTGTGTTTGTATTCTTCTTCGCTTTGATCTTGGTCATACAATTTTCGGCCATGTTGTTCCATCGATTTGGAACTCTAGCGCACATATTAGCGTCGACAGAACTGAATTGGTTCTGTAATAAAAAAGTAAGTTTTGATTATTTTGAAATAGGTATAATAAGAAATAAAACATTTTTAAAAAGTGACACAACTAATTTTTCTGTTTTTTTTTCTAGTCTGAAGATTTGTCACAAGATGCATTACTAGATAAAAATGCAATAGCTATAGTCAAAGACTTGCAAAAACTGAATGGGCTAGATGACGATTATGACAATGATTCAAGTTCTGGGCCACAAAATGTTGGAAGAAGAAAGACCATTCACAACTTGGAGAAGGCAAGGCAGAAGAAGAGAAACATTGGGACACTCGACGTGGCGTTCAAGAAACGATTCTTCAATATGAATGCAAATGATGGGCCTGGTATTAATATTTTGATATTTTTGTTTTAACCTTATAGCATTTTTTACTACATAATTTAAGACTAATATCAATTAAATCCTCTCACAGGCACCCCAGTCCTTAATCGCAAGATGACACTCCGAAGGGAAACATTAAAAGCTTTAGAGACAAGAAGGAACTCTGTGATGGCGGAACGAAGAAAATCGCAAATGCAGACACTCGGTGCAAATAATGAATATGGAGTTACAGGAAAGGTTTAACATCATCATTTTGTGAAGACTACAGAATAAACTGTCCATGTTGTATAATTTTGTATTGTTTCTATTTATACTACATAACATTTTACTGTAGAGATTTGACTTGATGGACGATGATGGGTGATGGCTTTAAATGTAAAACTTCTTATGTTTCAGTTGAACAACAACTTGGCTCCTCCACGTCATAGAACATCAAATGCAAATATATCTGTAAAAGATGTTTTTGCTGAACCGAACGGGGGCCAAATTAACCGCGGCTACGAAACTGCGCTCGGCGACGAAGACGACGCGAACTCCATGAGGCTGCAGCCCCGACAGAACCAGGTGTCTTTCCAGAGATACCAATAGAACTCGTGCCACTTGCAGGATACATCGAGAGCTTACCATAAAACGAATTTAGATACTCATTTTGTATTTTGTAGATAATATTAAAAAATAACTTTCTAACATCATATTGTTTGTGATATTTCAATATTTTGTTAATATTAACTGTGCATATGCTAAAGTACAGTTGTTACTGACTACCAACTTATAGTTGATTGTAACGCTTTATTATTGAATAGGTATATTTTGTACACTGCCAATTTATTAAATAAGATACGAAACTTTGTCATGTTTTATTTCATACACCTATCAAATGGAATTATTATAACTAGTGTATGTATTTATATTGCCCATCTACACAACAAAATTCCTACACATTACACGGATACTAATTATTTGTGCCTTATCTATCAATTACAAAACCTTACTTTAATATGAGTACCATAAGGTTTACCTTTTCTTGAACTTATTAAAGATAAAATAAAATCAATTCAGGGACATGTAAAAGGAACTTATTTCTATTGTTATAATAATTGTTACAAATGTTTAAATAGAGGAGCGAAGGTCAAGGTCTGTTTCTGGAAGTCAACCAAATAGCAGTGTAGTGGCAAACTTAGGGTAATGATTCATCATTAAAAAGTAATGATTTTTAAAAATTAAAAACCCGACTTAACCCCAAACTACACAACCGATTTAATAAAATTTATATGAGACCACCTGATAAGTATGCCTTATCAAAAAAAAAATCTTTTTCAAAATTGGTCTAGGCATCTTCGAATAATCAGTAAATATAGATAAAAAAAAAAGATTTAGCCAAATTGATAACCTTCTTTTTTGGAAGTTGGTTAGAAACAAATTTAACACTGTCAAATACATTATGCTGCAAATGTATAGGCACTTTTGTAATATTGATAAAATTAAAAAAACTTACAATTAATTCTCTAAGAAGGAAACAAATTCAGTCAATTTGAAGAGCTGGTCTTCACTAGAGGTGTGCAGAGGCATAGGCTGAGTCGGAGGTGTTGGGTTGACCGTGACACCATCATCGCCAAGCACCCACTTTCGATCCCGGCATGCTTGAAGTACAGCATCTCTGCTCAAACCGGTCATTGACACTACTGTGTCAATTGAAATTGAGCTGTATGATCGGCCAATCAAATTAAAGGCCCGCTCTCTAATTTTCTCTGCAATTGAAAAGATAATATTAAAATGAACCTCTTGAGAGTTGCACTTTGTCATGCAAGATCTGATTTTAAAATCGTTAAATAATTACAGGGAATATAAAAGTTTGCCATAATCTACTGAAAAGTACCATAAGTATATTTTTACTACTTACCTATATTGCAAAGTCTAGCTTATTTTGAGATGTAAAAGGAATAGTATATGTACTAGGCATGAAGGGAAATAGACAAAAAGTTTTTTGTATACCTGAATCAGTCAATCTATTTCAACATCAACATATTAAATAAATTACTTACCTTCAAGTGCCCTAATAATATTTGCCACAGGTTCGACCCAGGTATATGCTGACAGAGCCTGATAAGTCCCTGCTAGATCTTTCTTCCATAACTTTTGTCCTACTGCCCAAATTGCAGCTATTTCAGGGTTACTACTGGTTATATTTTGTGGTATTCTTTTCCACAAAAATTTTGCATTGCATCTAAAACAGAAACCATTACAATAAATAGATCGAATGACTTTAGGCATAAAACTTATATAAATTTTAATTCAGGTCTAAACCCCAGAAAGTTGTTTGTGAGTATAATTATTATGAAATGGTAGTGTACAAACTGTTAGTAGTCACTCGGTATTAATTAACAATATTAAAATAACATTACATAACATTTGTGCCATAATTATATATAAGTTTGCCATAAGAATAGATGAGTTTTTTAAAAACATGTAATTTGTTGTACTCACAGATCATTTTGATACAAATAAATAGCTAGAAGTTGGGCATATGTTGACGGTGAGGCAATGCCGTTTGGAGCCTGTAAGGTAAATAATAATATTATAGAAACAAGACATAGTTTATTTCAGACTTTTCGCGTATTTATAACCTCAATCGCAATAACAAGTAATATGTTGACGGTGAGGCAATGCCGTTTGGAGCCTGTAAGGTATATAATAATATTATAGAAACAAGACATAGTTTTTTTCAGTCTTTTCGAGTACTTATAACCTCACATCGCAATAACAAGTACGTACCTCTAGTTCTTGTTTTTCTAATTCACCACAAAGTTTATCGAAATTAGTGATCATGTTGTTGCAGACTAACTTACAACTATATGAACAATCAGAACAGATATTCTTTACTAATCTATTTGTAAGTATGATAAGATAAATAAGCAAAAAATGAAAATTCGCATTCGCAAGATGAAATGAAAATGAATGAAACAGAACCGATCAACTTTGACTTTGACAGACGTTGTGACATTGACGTTTAGTTTTTTTTTTTAATTTAACATTCGTCAATGAAATCAACGTAGTACAATGCGACTTATGCGACACAAATAAGTTTAACAAAAATGGCGGATTTTAAAGCATTTTTGTACAAATTCCCGACACGTAAATTGAACCAAAATGGCGGCGCCGATAACCGCTATCTTGGTTAAAACCTTTGTATAACCTTTCATTGTACCCGGTTGTAGCGAAGTCTTATTATTTTGATATTTTAAAACTTGATGAGAACACCTTGAATTTTCTTTACTACGAATACTAGGTACGATTACTAAAATGCAAAATAAAATGCTGATTCGGGAACAAAGAAAAAGAAAATGAACCAGTTACTTTTTAGGGTTCCGTAGCCAAATGGTAAAAAACGGAATCCTTATGGATTCGTCATGTCTGTCTGTCCGTCCTTATGTCACAGCTACTTTTTCTTCCACCACAACTTCCACCGAAAAATAGTTTGAACGAGACCTAGTTTCTTTTTTAATACGTTTGTTTTAACGTTACAACGAACTACAAGAAATTTTATATTATGTTACTTGCTGCTACAGAACCCTTTATGGGGGCGAGTACGACTCGCACTTGGCCGCTTTTTTCTGTAACATGACATAGATAGGCAGGTACCTACCTTAAGCAATGCGACTTTGCAAAGCAATAGGTTATAATTATTGAATAAACAAGGAAATTTCTCCAAGTTTATAGAAGAAGATTATCCACGTGTTGTTCGCACGGGGACGCACAAAGTCAAAGTCAAAGTAAAAAAAAAATATTCAATGTAGGATAAATTTATCTCTTATTGAAGGTCCTTTTTTAAATATTATTTTAGTGCAAAAGCTAAAAACTACTAGCGTTTCGGAAAGACCACTGCTGGGAAGATTACGCCGAAAGAAACCCAGTTCAGCATTGGTCCCTATCCAGCCTGATAGGCTATGTTACAGTTACAATACAGATTTACACTTTAGCTAGGTATACATTGTAATATATACTTAAACAATACAATTAAAATACGCAGTCATCTATTTCCAAGAATTGTGATCAGACGATGATAAATAGTCATTTAATTACATGATAATACGCATTTTTGATTAAATGATTTTTAATGGCAGTCTTAAACTTAGATAATGGTAACGCTACTACATTATCTGGAATCTTATTATAGAGACGTAAGCCAAGACCCACAAAAGATTTTTTTGTTTTTTGCAACCGAAAAACTGAGATAGCTAATTTATTTTTATTTCTAGTGTTTATACTATGAATGTCACTATTTTTCTTATAAGAATGTATATTTTGACGCACGTACATAATGTTCGCATAGATGAATTGCGAAAGGAGAGTCAAAATATTAATGTCTTTAAAAAGTTCCCTAGACTCTCTAGCACCCAATTTATATATGGATCTAACAGCGCGTTTTTGTAAAACAAATATGGTATTTATGTCTGCAGCATTACCCCATAGCAATACTCCATAGGACATAACACTATAGAAGTAACTAAAATATACCAAACGTGCAGTATCAACTTCCGTCATCTGCCTAATTCTCCTAACCGCGTAGGCTGCAGAGCTAAGCTTTCCAGCGAATTTTTTAATATGGGCACCCCATTGCAACCCGGAATCAAGCGTTATTCCCAGAAACGTTGTGTTATCTACCATTTCTACTGCTACCTTATTAAAAAGTAATCGTGTTGGAACTTTTGTAACATTCGGTAAGCAGAACTTTACACATTTAGTTTTGTTTGCGTTTAATACTAAATTATTTGCCGTAAACCATTCCAACACTTGCGAGAGTGTATTATTAATCTCATCAGAGGCGTCAGTTTTCCTATCTACGCTTAAAACAAGCGAAGTATCGTCAGCGAAAAGTATAGACTTACATATTATTTACATAATATGGTAAATCATTGATATATATGAGGAATAACAAAGGACCTAATATAGAACCCTGGGGCACACCCATCACTACGGTTGATCCTTCAGATTTTACTTGATTTAAACTAACTTTTTGAATACGGCTACTCAAATAAGATTTAATCAATTCGAGAGCTTTCCCTTTACTCTCCTCACATAATAGTTTGCATACCTAATAAATATTAGTTTGGGGAAAAAGTCTTTTCGCATATAGTATGTATGAACTTGTAATAAAACCACTTTGGCTATACTATTTGTACCTGGCTGGTTTTGGTATCATTTAAAAGTTAAAATTGTAAAGAAGTTCCAAATTCAAATTAGGAAAATGCGTGATTTTCATTTGTTTTTCTTACCATCAAGATGAGTGAATCTAATGAAGAAATTAGATACATTTTAAAATTTTACTACCAAAAAAATTTGCGATGTTTATGGACCTAGTGCAGTGTCTGTGAGAGTAGCACAAATTTGGTTTAAGCGTTTTTAATCCGGAAATTTTGATGTCAAAGATGCACGTCGCTCTGGTCGCCCTGTTACGGATAAAATGGATGCTATTTTTGAAAAAGTCGAGCAAGATCGGCATATCAGTAGTTACGACGTAGCTGAAGAACTGGGAATTGACCACAAAACAGTTTTGGCGCATTTGAAAAAAAATAGATGTACAAAAAAGCTCGATATTTGGGTACCTCACGAGCTCTCTGAAAGAAACCTAATGAACCGTGTACTCATTTGTGATTCTTTATTACGAAGTAATGAGACCGAACCATTTTTGAAGAAATTGATAACTGGTGATGAAAAGTGGATCACGTACGACAAGAACGTGCGAAAAAGGTCATGGTCAAAGGCCGGTCAGGCTTCACAGACTGTGGCGAAACCCGGATTAACTCGCAACAAGGTGATGCTGTGTGTGTGGTGGGATTGGAAGGGCATTATTCATTATGAGCTGTTACCACCAGGCAGGACCATCGATTCAGAACTCTACTGCGAACAACTGATAAGATTAAAGCAAGAAGTTGAAAGTAAGCGGCCGGAATTAATCAACAGAAGGGGTGTGGTTTTTCATCATGATAACGCTAGACCTCACACATCTTTAACCACTCAGCAAAAATTAAAAGAGTTTGGCTGGGAGGTGTTAATGCATCCGCCATATAGTCCTGACCAGGCGTCTTCAGATTTCCACCTGTTTCGGTCTGCCAAAACTACTTGACGCAGTATTTTTAACAGAAGCCCCAAAATTTCTATAGCATTGGGATCATGTCCCTACCTATAAGATGGCAAAAAGTTATCGAACAAAATGGTACCTACATACTTTAGTTAAATGTAAATAAACTATATTAAAAAATGTTTTGCATTTTCATATAAAATGCGAAAAGACTTTTTCCCCAACCTATTATTTATGTCTACCAATTTGGATGCCCATCACTCTCAAAGAAAAGGTAGATTCGATTCCCAGCCAGAGCCGTTAGCCTTTTTTAATTATCCTGGGTATTATATTCTTAGATGTAGACAATATCACGTCTTCATCCCTAACAGGGTATGCAGAATCATAATGCTATAATCGCGTTGATTCAGATTTCCTACATCGGTTTCTATATTTTGCACGGGAAAAAGGAATAATAGCGAAAAAGTTCTAAGATTTATTTTTTCTCCCGTAGCAGAATAAAATAAAATCTTATGGATACGTTTACTTACTAAGCTTAAACTAAGTATTCGATTTATCGTCATCTAATCAAAATAATGTCTCTACAAAAATAAATAGATACGTCTTAATGATGAATTTCGTTGTTACGTAGGTTCTGGGTTCCACCAGTCAGGACAAGTTGGCAATTTAAATGACCTTTTTCAAATTGTCCTGGGTGCTGGGTCTATAAATATATTTTTAATTTAACATCCGACAAAATAGATGGTTGTTTTTTGTTTGACTTGCCTTTGTGTCTGTCTGTGGCATCGTAGTAACTAAACAAATGGGCCGACTTCGATGCGGCTTTTAGTTTGTTTGAGGGTTGACTTGATCGATGTGGTTCTTAGCTATGTTTGATGAAATTGGTTAAGCCGTTCAAAAGTAATTGGCGGTGAACGTTTGCAAGTCGGGGGATTTTAAATTTGCCTGGCGAATAAACATGTATATAACAAATTGTCAAATAAACTAGTTATACCTATATATCTTATTTAAGTACTTATACTTAAAGCAAGTTAATTAAATACATTATGTATTCACTTACTAGTGACTTTGTGGCATACAAAAAAGTAAAAGAAAACAGGAGTGTGCCGTGAATGATGGCTCTGTTTAGATACTACCTAAGCTGGGTATATAAGAATCTACACTGTACTGTAGTAGAGACTGCCACTCCTCAGCAGTGTTATCAAACAGACGACAATAATGCAGGCCTCCGCAGTTCCGCACAGCGATCAGTGGGTTCTGCTAAATTTATTTTATTCATTATATATAACTTACAGAAATACATACCTACTTATTTTAAGCATACCTAATTGAAATGAGAAATGCTGTAGGTACGTTGTCGGATTACAGTAGAACTCGAGAAACGCGATATTCGTGACGCAGTAAGGCGTTATAGGTATATTTAGTATTTGCCTAAGTTTTATTGTGCTTTAAACTGAAACCTATCTAAACTTAAGTTATAACGATATCTCTAATGATTAAACAATGATTACATAATGGTATTAAAATCTAATGATTACATAATGGTAGGTATGTAAAGACCTACCAAAAACGACCTTCATATGTATGACTTGAATATGCGAAAACGTTACCTTGCACCTTTTTTCTGTTTCCTGAAGCGGCCACTGAATATTTAAATTGTCAGTGATCCAAATGTAAGAGTGGTATAAACTATAAAAAACTGGCCAAGTGCGAGTTAAACTCACGTGGAGAGGGTTCCGTACAATATCAAAGATTTTTCGTAAGTGAACGTATTATATTGAGTGTTCCACTTTATTTTCAAAACTTAACATTGGAGTTAAAAAATATGTTCTCCCACACATTCCACCTGCAAATGTAAGTTGGTACGCACAATATTGAGTGATTTACCATGTTATTTTAATATCATGGACTTCTTATAGGTTTTCCTATAATCTATAAGGAGAAAACTAATTTCTGTATTTTTTTCAAAATTTTAGGTTCAGTAGTTTCGGAGATAAGGGGGGGGGGGAATGGTCAATTTTCGTCTATTTTCTTGAATAACTCGGAAACTATTTATTTTAAAATTACAAAAAAAATATATTTAAGATCTTCTCGACAAGACCTTTCATTTGATATGCCACACGATGCAGTTTTCAGAATTTTTTTTTTTAATTTTCCCCTTCCCCCCCAAAAATGACCCCCCATATACAGATTTCATCTGCTCACGTCACACTTCTGTGTTTGGGTCACAGGAATTGATATGTGTACCAAATTTCAACTTAATCGGTCTAATAGATTCGGAGAAAATTGACTGTAAGCGACGGACGGACAGACACACGAGTGATCCTATAAGGGTTCCGTTTTTGTATTCAGACGTACGGAACCCTAAAAATGGAAGCCAGCTAGGGCTTCGAAGCAACATAACCAAAAAATGCAACTGGGTTCGGACTAAGGCGAAGTAGAGAGAGAGAGATCATGATTCGTGCTGGTACGATACGACGTTTTTCTCTGATTAGCAAATAATGACGAAGATACAGCGCAGTTAAATTTCGCGTGAAGATGAGCGGTTTATAACCAAATGTGACGTAAATCACCCCCACTCCCAAATTTCGAAGCATTTTTTCGAACTGTATCTTTGCGAACTTTTACTATTTTGCTAAACGAAAAAATATGGGTCCTTTATTTTTGGACAGTGTAGATGACGGACTAAATCAAATAATATAATTTTCACCCAGTCCACATCCCTATTCTGTGATGGGTATTCATCGAAATCTTATCACACTCATCAGGTACCAACCTACCAAATTAGATACTAAAGGACTTTCGTAGGATGATTCTTACTTTAAAAATAGTATTGCAACACAATATTAGGCTGGGTGACCCCGATTCTAAAATTGAATTTCACGGCTATTGATAGAGGGTTTGGGCGGGCTTGCTGGTCTACTTGTCGACTCGCATTGATTAGATTGCGTCACGCACAATACAAGCGGAGCTGATGGGCTGACTCGCTGAGTCACCCTTCGATATTGTTGTTCATAATGCTAATTTTCTCGTTATGCTTGTACCAATTTGCATCTTAATGCTTTTGTTGTAAAATCTTTGTCATATTTGTTTTCAGATTTCAGTGGAATATGATGTTAAACGGTAAGCTTTTAACAAAATAAATTCAAGCGCAGATACAACTAATACCTACTTGATATATTTAAAGCTTAAAATGAATGCACGATGATCTAGCAGAAAAGAGCCGAAGTAAACAGTATCTAAGCTTCCACAATGCGGTTCAACAAGTAGTAAGTGTGCCTACCTATCCTGCAGTTTGAAAATAAAATGCGTAATGTCTTATTTGTGTACTGAATACAAATTTATTAATATTTTTTTCACTAGTCCAGTAGGTGCAATAGAGGGGGTTATTTAGTACATGTAACTGCCTCATATCTTGTCATAAGGAAATCGGTAGAATACGTATCTAAAACCTAAAAGGATTTAGAAATATTCCGTTTTGTAATTACATTATTCAATGCCGCTAAGCAGAATTTCGTCACCTTCACTTGTTATACTGTCCAATAGTGCTGTTGTCACGCTCTGCCGGCAACCAATGGGCTTGCCTACCGACACGCCTCGAGGATAGGCGTGCGTTTATTTGGCTAGGCTACCAAACAATACTTTTGTGCGACAATGCGACTGATCACAATAGCTGATTAGTACAATGATAGTCTAGATAGTAACTAAGATTCAATTTTTAAGCTTACTACATCGCGTGGGTAGTAAATGACAGCTTGGTAAACATTGCGGAGTGAGTAGGTAAGTATGCATGGACGGAATGGCCACACAATAGCGTTGGCGTTTGGCACCATGCTCTAGTCTGCACGGGCCCAACTGGCCTAAAGGCTGCCAGTTCTATAGAGAAACCTGAAATTTGTTTAGTTAGAAGAATCTAAACCTTATGTATTTTTATTTTATTTTTGCATCTTTTGTTGATATTGCTTGTTTTTTTTGGGTTCAGAACATCAATTTAATTGTAGACCACTGAATCTTGCCGACTGGGCCCTTCAGACCCAGTCTGACTCTGTAAAGCCCCCAAGCTAGAACTCTTCAAGTCTGGCCCGCTAGCAATGACAATAAAAATTTATAATTCCCTACCTGACAGCCTACGAAACGAAGAAAAAAATTCCGACTTCATAAATAAATTGAAACAAATTTTAATTAATAAAACATACTACACAATAGACGAGTTTTTTAATGATAAAAAATAAATAAATAAATAAATTGAAATTGATGTTCCGAAAAAAAAACTGACATTGACTACGTTTATGACTGACATTAAACACAAATGATAAACATTCGCAAAAAAATAATAATACTTACCATGATATTTCAAATATGTACCAGTTATATTTAAATGCATATATACTAGGTAAAATACTAGGTTTATATTTATGAATTAACCTCTGCATAACATAAAATCCGCTTGCCGTTCCATTTTTGTTTTGCGATACCCGACAGGGTTCATAGTGTACCTTATAATATGACAGTGACTTTTAGTAGTTAGAACTGATGTACATTATGAAATGCAATAAATAAATAAATTGAAAATTGAAAAAAAGAAGCCTGAGCCTGTATGCGGCGTCCTATCAGTGCGCTTTAGTCTAGTGAGATTGCATATGGTGTAATGCGGTCAGCCGGTTCAGGCGGGCCGAGTGACCCGCGGCGAGGGGTCACGGGGCTCCATCGCCAACGCCACCGCTGCATGCGCAGACAGCGCTGTGCAAAATTGCTAATTGTATTCAATCGCGATCTCAATATTACATGTGACATTAAATGAAGTTCTGTCAAGACAAGAACAAGTACGAGAAGGTCCTACTCTTAGTCTCATTCAAAGATTGAAGCTGAAACGTTCTGTAATAGGTAATTAATACTTACTCGTATTATTTAAAATAGGTAATCGTTTATAATAAATAGTAAATTAATTAATGTAGTCAATGGTAAGGAAAGCAGCGACGTGAAGGAAATGAACTCAAATATATAACAAAATTAGTCTGAAAGCATCTGAAACATAATGGGCATTAATTAATACAATTAGCCCTCGGCAAATTGCACGTAAAGACTGAAATAATGAGCGTAAAGTGAGGCAACTTTACACTTCTGATTTATTGTCCTGCTCTGCACGATTTCGTTGAAAGAGAAAACAGACCAGTTCAGGTATTACGGACAGTACATAAAATTGATAATGAATATTTATAAAAACTTAATCACGACTCACCGTGTTTTTCAGCCAGAAACATGGAAAAACCATTAATCAGAACATTTCAACTTAATCATGCAAATGGCGAGCCTTTTTACTGTAATTATAATTCACTTAAATTTTGCAGGGACGTTTTCATTATTCAGTAGCAACCTTAGCAACATAGTGCGTGATCTATTCACGATTTTTTTCATGTGCTAATATTTAGGGTTCCGTAGTAAACAAGGAACCCTTATAGTTACGCCATGTCTGTCTGTCTGTCCGTCCGCGGTTTTACTCAGCGACTATTAGTGCTAAAAAGTTGTGATTTGGCATGGGTATGTACATTAATTAGGCGGAAAAAGTGGTAAAATAAAATAATGAAAAAAAAAATTAAAATTAGCTTCCATACAAGTAAAGTGAAAAGACAATATTTTTTCTCGACTAACCAGTCGTGTTGGGTATTGTAAAGTAGGTTTTTGAAAAATATTATCAGGCTGTGAACACCGTTTTTCGATTTGAGGATCCGTTACTCAAATATTTTGGTTTTAAACGGTTATATATAAACACGTGAAAAAATTTACAGCTATAGTATAAATAACGAAAATTAAAGGAAAACTATGAAAGCTAAGTAGGGTTTACAATTTAAAAAGTTATAAAATGTACTCTTAAAATGAAAATTTCACACAAATTCAATAGAAAATTAGTTTTAGACGTTTTTAGTGGCATGAACTCAAAGTAGGCATTCGTAACTACGGAACGCGACACGCACTTGGCCAATTTTTTCAATTATTCTGCGTATAATTTACCTATCATCCTCAGGTTAGTTATATAGTTAGTACACGCAAATTCACGCAATACATATGGCAAATTTACTGAATAGGGCAAAAAAATAAAAAAAATAAAACTTCGAAAAAAATACCAACGGGCGGTTAGCGCGATTATGCGAAAAAAAATTTTTTTGTTGATTGGTGCCATTTTTAAAAGCTGAGACACTAAACGAACGGATTTTTGTATGGCAAAATCATTCGTTTAGGTTAGGCACCACTGAAGTACATCATCTGTGAAAATTTCAACTGTCTAGCTATCACGGTTCATGAGATACAGCTTGGTGATAGACAGACAGACGGATGGACAGCAAAGTTTTAGTAATAAGCCCACAAAAGGGTTAAGCTTTTGCGTACGGAACCCTAAAAATGAAGTTGAAGTAAAATAAAATTTTAGGAAAAAAAGTGTATAATTTTTTTTAACTTCTCTACATCGGGGGCTTTTGCTTTCAAAAATGTCCGCTGCACAATCCACAAAAACTAATATATAACAAGTAAGTTTTAACTGATATTACACCGTTTTCTTGGTTGTTTCGTTACACGTGTCGTAGCAATAGAGATCTTCATTTTGTTTTATTTGTGAACGTATGCCGATTCAAGGCCTGCGACATCTCGATTGTACGAAAGTCGTTTAGCTTATAAATACTTGTTTGGATTCTGTTACCTATATTTTGTAATATTTAAGTATTTACTCATTTTACTTAGTTTATATTTAAAAGTTTCTTGAATAAGAAAAGTGTAGAAGTCAAAGTTATGGCTGCTTTTGTTCGAGAATAGACTCTTTGGCAAATATAAAAACGTATATCAGTACCTATGAAGCTCACTAGGATCGCGGTACGCGTTGCCGGATTACAATTAATTTTATTTAATTCTGGCGTTCAAGTCAAAAATTGCAGTATAGTTTGTCTGACTACGTTGTTACGTAGTCAGCAACGTATTAACACTACACTCAGTACTTAAGCTCCTTGAGTCGCAGCTTTTCTTGCTTGCAGCTTGATTGTATGGATCCATTTACTATATTATATCAATTGCCAATTACCATCTGAGGGCCTGTCACCTGTTTGCCAACTAAGTACGGTAGAAAAAAGTGATGTAACGATGGAAGTTACAAAGTGATTTTATAAAACGGTAATCAACAAAAAGCCAAGATAGAGGCGCGTGTTTACGACATCTAACAAAGTGTCGCAACGGTGGGCACCGACTGCTGGGAGCGTTATCAGAAAACATTTAATAAAATCGTGGTTCGATGATGGAGTGGCCCAAGCGAATGTGCTGAGAGTTCGTCCATTACCACCTGACAATTCGTGAGCGATCGCCGACCGTGGCTCCTACGCCGCCGCCTCTCTGTCTCTAAACAATAGCCCGCTATGATATCTTCCATCGCAACAAAATGGATTCTAATTGGGTCCGCAAACTAACTTTTTGTTAATCTGACCATGGTTTTATTTATACATAAATAAATGTAAAGATTGGTATTCACTTCAGGCATACGACATCAGTAAATTATTTTAAGGAAAGACCTTGAGTTCCGTGATTTATTACCTTAATTCTAGATATCGAATTAATTAACATAAGAGGCGTGATTTTTAACGCTTTTGCGAATTCTTCACTGACGTCTTGGAAGGGCATATATTTAATTAAAATCAATACATAATCGCAAATAGATTTGGGTTAAAATGCAGTTTATTGCGTCATGATTTTACCTCATTAATTTACTTTATTTATGTGCATTTGGGTCAATCCATCGATAAATGTCCCAGTACAGAAGAAAAATGCGAAGTAAGAATTTCACAATGATTAAATTGACTGCACCTGTAATTCCGAATGAGTTTAATGATAAACAGTTCTCAAGGTGGCAGCAATTCAAAATGTCGTGCAGCACGATAAACTATACACGGGACTTTCCCTCCCTGGCTGCATAATAGGGCGAAAATGAAGAATAGTTTATTGGAAGGTACCACTCAAAAATAAGAAAGTCGAGTATCAAATTACAACTGATGGTCTGTTCCTTGTATATTTTTACAAACGTAAGTGAATGGGCCATAATGTACACATTTAGTAAACACTTGATTCAAAAACGTTGGATGTTCGCGGTGATAGAGTATAACACTCCTAGAACAATTACTTGTCACATAAGTTTTTGTGTTCACCCTCTTGATTTTTTTTCTTAATAATGTTTATTATATAGTTCTAAAAACATTTTATTTAAAACAAATTAAAAACAGCACAATACATAAAATAAATAATTAAACTAAAAACTAAATAATCTATCTATAAACTAAAAAATATCTAATTAAAAATAAAACATATTATATAAAAACTAGACCCCAGATAGCTACGGTCGCCAGGCCACGCCAAGAGACTGGCAGCATTGCCTCGTTATATGGCCAGACTTCAAATGTAAAACATAAAATAAAGCATAACCATATTATAAAAACTTGCAAATAAGTATGTGTGTTTATATATTATGCTTAAAACCTTCACAGTTGCCAATCAACTCCAGGTTTTCAAAAAGTTAGAAAAGAGGTAATGTCATTTTTGTGCTCTGGGTTTTAAGCTACTGATGGCACAACTTGAAAATAAGATTATTCCGAAAAACATTAATGATGTGTTATCTATTACGTAGATAGTAATTACCTACCTGCTTGATAAAAGAAAACATGAAGAGCTTTATAAAAGTGTCTTTCAGAATTTACCTCACGTGTTTCACAGTAGGTGTGTAATATGTATGATAATTATGTATATTATGAAGAGTCTTAGCGCAAGACCCGCAAAGTAACATAGCGGGTGGTGATTCCCGTCTCATGCAGTAACTTGCATGAATATACATAATAAAGTCGCATATTTGCATACTGCGATTTCGAAGGATCCTAATAGTCGCAATATGAAAACGAGTTGCAATAGTACAAACAAATTAGAAGATGATCGATTGAGGTAGGTCAACAAAATAACCTGAGCATTTTAGACTAGGGTTTTCACATCAATACATATAGTCCTCGGTTTGGTAATTAAGGAACAATATATATACTTTCAAACAAGTTTATTTGCCAGGCAAATTAAAAAGCCCCTGACGAAACCATCAAGTGATAAGTGGCGGAACTACATAATAACCTAACCGAACAGACAAACAGACAAACAGACGGAAATTTTTAGCATCAATCTTATAATATCTTCTCTTTTTTTATCGCGGGTTAAAAATAAGTTCAAGTTTTGAAAGCACCATCTATCGGTAAACAAAAAAAAAACTAATATTTAAGGATACTCCAAAAAAATCGAAATTCTTAATTTTTTGCGTGCACAAATGCATAGACAAACAGACGAAAATTGTTAAAATATTTTTTGCCTTGATAAAAGCCTTTTTTCTAATTATCTTCCATGTACAGACTCTGAATACAGCTACGTCTGCAGCGACAGTTTTTATCAAGGATTATGGAAACCTTTCGTAGTAAATTATTGTGACGGAATAAAGTGGCGGTTTTTTTATTAATAAATAAAGGATATTTATAATAATAAATTTAACAATAGAAATCAAATAAAAAAAACATGCTTATGCTAGGACTTGAACCAGCATCTTTCAGTATACAATCCATACTCTCAATCAACTGACCTAAAGACGAGTTACACTTAAGTCTAAGTAAGTCATGTCTCCAATAATTGTTTTGATAAAGTACTTTATATAAAAAAAGAAACAACAATATGAATCTAATCCCTAATTTGCTCACGAAAACTAAGGTAAAAAAAGAACTGTCTGTATTATGAATATGGCACTTTTACAATCAATTCAACAATTCCATTTAGTCTTTAATTAGGTCAGTCAAACTTAGTAAGGAATTCGTAACCATAGTCGTAGCACAAAAAACTCGTAGCAGTTCGTAGCGCTTTACAAAAAGTGACATATGTAAGATTTAAACGCGCTATGCTTTGAGAGAGTGATGTATGGACCAGTATCAAGATGTTACCAAATATAACTTTGATTGTACCTAAATGTTCTCGTTTAAAGCTTTGTCAGTCAGATTTATAAACGTCCACGATTTTGTCAGCGTGGCTTCAGTTCGGTTTCCTACGGATTACATATGAACTTGACTCTTTATTTTTGCCTCAAAATACCTGATACAATGACTGTTTTCTTGAGAGTTTAGTTCTGGAAACGCATCGTGAAATGGCCAGTTAGTGAGTAATATCATGTTATTTGGAGGCGACGAGGGCGAGGGCGCTCGTGACGCAACCGAGTCGCGCGCCCGCTGCGGTCACGAGTCGCTCTGCTGACCCTACAGCAAGGGCCTTTCTTCACAGCACTTGCATCAGAAACCAACCTGATCAATAGAATACGTATTTACCTACCTTTTATTGCACAAAAAATCTGTAAATATATGTTAAAACTAGGAAAATCGCAAAAGGTGCCTTATTTTTTCTTTTCTTTCAAGCAACCTACGCTTATATCGGAACAGATTGGAAATTAAGTATACCTGATTCTACTAAGCTATACTGTTCTTATTATACATAGGCAGGGGGAAATAAGCAAGATTATTATTTACATAGGTAAATGGCTGGTATGTAATAGGATCTAGTAGTTAGTCTAATACCGTTAACCTTCAAATAAATAAATAAATATATAGGGACAAATAACACTGATTGAGCTAGCCCTAAAGTAAGTTCGAGACTTGTGTTATGGGATACTAACTCAACGATACTATATTTTATAACAAATACATATATAGATAAACATCCAAGACCCAGGACATCTTGAAAAAGGCCATTTTCCAACTTGCCCTGACCGGGGATCGAACCCGGGACCTCTAGGTGGCGGACTAGCATGGTGACCACTACGCCACGGAGGTTGTCAATACCAATGAAATGTTTTTAAAACGAAAAATTTTCTCATGTATACCAATTAACCGATTGGGCTCATACTAGAATTTAATACATACACATACATTTTACAAAGAATATCTTGACGTGCTGATCAAAGAACTTAAGAAACTTTGAGATGAGAACTTCACTCGTCAGCCCTGTTTGCGTAGTTAAACTATTTATAAAACAGATGAAGCTTCATGTCTTAATACTAGCTGATAATACCCGTAATAAATTATGGAAAACGTGTATTAGATGAAATTCTCGATTCGCCAATAACCGGGCGTGTGTAATTTCTGCCGCATACGAATGTAATTTTATAAACATTTTAGTGAGAGCAGCTCTGGTTGCACGTCTCGAGACACAATCAGCAATCTGTAAGCTGTAATATGTAAAATAATGTCCCGTCGTATTTTACATATTAAGTTATCTGACCCATGCTCTGGCTGGGACATGCCTGGAAGGCTTGACTATAAATCATTTATATGAAACTCTGTTGCAAGAATAGTTTTTGACTATGAGAAGTTATATTTTTGAGAATTTGAATGAACTCAGTTTTGATTAACGAAAACTAAAAATAACTTATTTTAAAGGTTGTAAAAGTAAGGTAAAAAAAGTTAAAAAAAATTGAATATGTTTTGTCAAAAGCTAACATATCAAACATGATGTTACTCCCACACACTTCTGTACAGATCTTTAACATAAACTAAAATAACAAACAAAAACTTATAGTATACTTTTTTGATATATTAGTGTTCATAACTTTCTTCTTAAAGTGTTGTTAAGTGCATAAACATGCATCCATTACCTACCGTTAAGCTGAACGAGAGCAACTCATGCGGTGGCGTCGCTCTGGGCATGCATCATTTAATAAGGACAGGCCCGGCGCACGCTTTCTTCGCCAAACTAATAAATTATCACGAAGATCATGTACCGATGGTAGAGCCGGCTCCAAAGTAGCATGGGAAACTAAGCACTAACTTTACGGTATCTACACCCATAAAATAGTTACTTACATAAAGCTGTGTTCAAGTTATAAAACCCCGAGCTTTTGCTTTAGAAATCGCCATAAAGATAAATCACTCATAAGACTGAGAGATCTTCTATTAATTTATTGATAGTCAAGAATCATAAAAGCTTAATTTATTCAACATAAACTGAAATATTGAAGCATTATGTAGATAAATGGTTAAGTATTAAATAGATCGATTCGAAAATATCCTGTGATGTTTACTATCCTAGTCGATAAATAACACGTCAATCATAATCATATCCGCCACAGAAATTCCACTTCTGAACATAGGCCTAGCTTATTCTAAGGTATACTTAAAGTAAATATTACCTAATAATTTGGATATGTTTCACCAAAGCTTATAATAGATTGACACAACTAATAAACATGACTTCAAATATGATAGTTGTAAGCGTTACAGATTGAAGGTCAGTACGAGTAGCAGGATCAAATATGCTCGCATTGAAAGAAGCTCCATAAATAAGACATTGCTGTGTAATTTACGAAACGAAATTACATGTCGTTTAGGGCGTGGTGGAGACATACGTAATTATATTCGGTGATTTATAATAACATTTCATACTGGGTTCCCTGTGTCGAAAATCGGTGCAAATTGTGCAATGGCACGAATTTAATCTGAGTCCCGCTGTAGTTTCCGTCACGGTAATCTGTTATTCGCGAATCTTGAAAAGCTTTTAAGGGGCGTGCATTATTTGGTAGCCGTTTAATGCATTTTTGCAAGCGCAGTGTTGCGCAAGGATACCCGCGAACTGGTCTGACCGGCCTCGGAACTGGGCCAGAAGCATCTCTGGGCAGATATAGCCTCTAATAGATAATGAACATCAGGCGTTAGCCGCTGTTACCTAATTAATATTTTAAAGATGCAGTTATACCGGTATTTTTAGCGCCATTCCATTCTAATAGCTATATTTTGTATTTCTAATGTCAGGTGTACAAATTATACCGATATAATATGATATTGACTCTGGTTTGATTATCAGGATCTATTTTTTTAAACATAACCAAAATTTTACTAAAAAAATTGAAAAGCGTTCTAAGCTTCTCCACCACGAAAAAAGACATTAATTTTGTCAACTCGAGTGTTAATTGTTTCATCGATATCATTGTCGGATCGCTCACGCAGTTCACCTTACACAATGTAGATTTCACTAAGTGCTGACATTTCATTGAAATATATTGAAATCGTGAAATGGGGCTTGCATCCCATTGATTGCCAGCCGCGTGCGCGTGCGTCGGTCAATAGCCGATATTGATTTGTTTCGTTACGAAACGGATTATTATGCTTAATGGTACTGTACGGTAGTGCTAGTAGCGCTATGAAGACAACGCAACTTTGATTGATATTCGGTACGCTGCCATTTGATCTGTATGTACTTACTATTTATTTGCTATACTTTAATAACTTGTATTGGAAAGAGTTTGATTTTAAATGTACATAATAGGTATACTGTTGTTAAGTTGTTGATATGGTACTTACTGTTCTACACATGTGATAATTGGACATGTAGTATGTGTAGTGTATCTAAAGTCAATGATACCTAGATGCTTTGAGCCTAGAACTATATAGTATGAGTTGTGGTCGTAGAACATAGAGTTAGATATTATTTCTAAGCGGTAAATTCTCACTATATGCCATTTAACATTTTATCCCATCATCCCCTGCTGGATATTGTGTGGGCTGCCTGTGCCTACATTGCAAGTCACTAAGATGTGAAAGATAAAGATGATCTCGTTACAACATAGGTAGCTACCTAGATTTTTTTGTTGATCTATATTTTTTTTGACCAAAATCATTTTTATCCACAATAACAACTAGGGCATTTCTGTGTCTAGATCCTTGAAAAACAACAATTTAATTACAGTTACCAAAAGATTTTGGCGCGAAATAAATAAAGCAAAGATGTAAGTGACATGTACTTACGTTACATACAAAAAAAATGTGTTTTAGGAATGTTAGATATTGTTCGCTTGTCCGAGGAACATGTAACGGTAAATCTAAAATTGTCAGCTCGTGCAACCACGTGCATGTAGTGAGCAAACACGGGGTTTATCTCTGTGAATAACTAGACAGCGGGGAGATTCATTAGGCGTCGATCGGTGTCGGCCGCGGTGTAATCGAGGCAATTGTTCTCAGGTGGAAATTCAATTATTAGCGCTTTGTGGCGAAGTATCGGACATTGCGCAACCCGCCGCGCCGTCGTAACGAGTTAGAAATAATTGCCCGCGATTTATCTACCTTGCTGACTATAATTAAATGCTTAATAATTGAAGGAGCGCGTTGGTCTGTCCGACCAATAAATTGTTGCAGCGACCGCAGTGTCCCGGCCGTGCGATATGCTCCGGTCGTGCTTCGTGGCTGTTGTAATTTCGATCGAATGACTCGACGAGGGTAGTTCGCTCTCACGCTTCCAATGACTATTGTAATGGGTTTATGCGACCTGTTGTTGAATTAGCTGTTTGTAATGGCGGCTGTACTCGTTAACTATACAAGTTGGATGTCATATTTCAACTGGAGTTTTGCAATGAGTTTGTTGTTGAAAGACATATAAGGATACCTACCTACGCGAATGTAGTTCGATATATCTGTAAATTTTTAATTTAGTTAATATGAAACATATTTAAGATCTACACCAGCCAGTTGAAATAAGTATTTCTCTATAAATTAGTAACCCTAAACCGGACTATCTATTGTAAATAAAAGGCATGGTTTAGCTTCACTTAATGTGGAATTAACAAGAAAAAGTTCATTGTTGATCTTACATTTTGGTGGTATTTAAAATCCAAATCACCCTGACAAGGTTAAATATTGTCTAATAAAACAACTTTATAGTTTATAGATTTATTAATTTTATTAAGTATTGTTTAAATATTTTTTATATTAGTGGTTACTATTAGATATTGACATATAATAGGAACAATAAAAAAAAACGATAAGGTAATATTACCACAGATATAAAAACTTAGGTTTGTGAGTATCTTATCAACGAAATAAATGCCAGGTCCTTACAACATAATTCAGTTTTAAAACTTTGATATAGATCTGGCATTTCTTTCAGGAATAAAAACTAATTAAAAACTGATTAAAAAAACTGAATAAAAAAAATTTTTGAGTGTCATATTATTTAAATTTGCTTAAGTAAAATGCACATCAACTCACCCAGAAACTAAATACAATAGAATTACATAGATCGTACAATTACCATTTAAAGGAAGTTATATGGAAACGGAATTCAAATTTATGTTTCGCATAGTACGTAAAGCAATGTGCCTTATAAATAAATATATTCCAATTGTTTGTTGTCATTAAATATTCCATGTGATAAATCAAACCGTTATCAGAGTTGGTCGTCGTAACGTGTACATCGGAAACGGTGGGAAATAATTTAGAGATATCGATAGGATGGCAACGGCTGACTTGAAATAGCGCAACGGGGCAGAACGACGATAGCTTTGACACTGTTAGATTTTGCATTGAATTTTTACATGAAAAACTTTTTTTTTTTAGCTGATGTCGTATCGTGAGGTTTTTCCAGTGTATAAATATTGTATTCCAGGTGAAAATCAATCACTGAATTTATTTGTTAGTAAGTTTTTCAGGTGTATGAATAACCTGCTAGGAGTTGTGAATAATAATCAATATTTTGCAGATTATGGGATACTATATAGTTTAGAATATATTTTTGTGGCTACACACTATTATACCTAGTAAAAAGAAAACTACTACAAATAATGTATGTATTATTTACCTTTAAATTACTTAAAATAGGTACTCTTTTTGCGCTCACTGAAGTAATTTATCCTTATCCCACTGTTTATGTAGGGTTGGCATAGCATGTGAATTAATATAATAACTTATAATAAGTTATAATCATTATTTATTATTAGTTATCTAACCAAATACTATTTTGAAAAATATTTGCTATCAGCGGATTTAATTCTTTAGATAAACTACAAGTAAAATCCAAAATTGATACTAACTTGCAATGCACATTTAAATAAGACAAAATTATGTATTCGATTATTTTTTTTTAAAATAAGTACAAATATTTTAATTAGTGTGTCAGACCATAATTTAAAACAATATTTCCCGATAAATGTATATTGAAATACGAAAAAAAAATCATTTTCGATAGTAACGATATCACGTGTGTGTGTATCTTCTACTTCGATTTGTAAGAGAACCTAAAAATTTTTTTCGTACAAATTTCTATTTTCGTTTATTGGAAAAAGTTGTTTATGATTTAAATGATGGACTGAATCACCCCCTAAAATATTTGTACTTAATTAAAAAAGGACATTGTATAATAATTAAAGAAATAATGCTATATTAAAAAAAATAACAAATAAAAATAACTGGTAAAGTCATTGATCTCAATACCTATTGAACTGTCACGGCTTCTATCGATAATCGGATATTTTCTTCTGGTTAAGCATAATAGGCAGCGTTCAATCATGAAAAAGAATCCTACATTGTATTCAATAAAATACAGTTGCATATGACATCAGCACGGGCCCGAGCCATGAGATGCCGACAAAGATTTGGGTGCCATTTTACCACAGATAATAATTACGATGTGCGAATATTGAGGTTCCTTAGATTATGCTTTGACAAATCACGACTTTGCAATTCCAATGCAGTAGATTTAATGTATGGGCGGCAGTTTGCATTCTAACCGCGACCCGCAGGCCACCTCTTTCCTAATGCACGCTTATTTGAGCTTTTTAACCTTTCATCCGTTAGGGCTCGAGCATTGAGGAACAATAAACATAATGTGGATACTTAATGCTGTTATTGTTCCCGAGTTGAGCACGTTAAGAGGTGATTCTCGCCAGCGGTCCACCGTACGATATCACTTTTATATTCTCCCTGATTTCTTTAAATTGATATTGTAACAAAAACAATTACAATTTTTAGGGTTCCGTACCTGAAGGGTAAAAAAGGGACGTTATTACTAAAACTCCGCTGTCCGTCCGTCCGTCTGTCTGTCTGTCTGTCACCTGGACTGTGATAGCCAGATCGTTGAAATATTCACAGATAATGTATTTTTGTTGTCGTTATAACAACAAATACTAAAAGGTGCTCCCATACAACAAACGTAATTTTTAATAGACAATGGTGCGTAAGTCCGACTCGCACTTGGCCGGTTATTATTTTGAATAGGCACTACATTGGTATATTTCTTAATTCTTTTTATTCGGTGTGTTAGTAGCTCACATTGAGCTGCCTAAAAGCATCTGACGTAACCGTAACTCAATGATTGTCATCTAGTGGCAGTAGTCGTTATTAGTGACTTTTGTACAAGTTTCCTCATGATGTTTTCCTTCACCGGAATCAAGCTGTGGTAGTTGAAAATTATCATACATGAGTCTATAAAGTTCTGCTACTAATTATTCAAATAGTTAAACATTATTTTACATGATAATATATATATACTTTATATGTGTATATGATGTATTTGTTTATAATTTAAAAAAAAAAACATCTTCATAATGAGGGATTTACAGAATAATCAAAGATGTAAAAGTTAGGTGTTGTGCATATAAAATAACTTATCAATTTTATCTATCCAGTGACCTTTAATTTGACTCAGACTAACTAAAATAAACCTAAATACTAAAATAAATTACTTATAAACATATACTATCCTTAAATCTTTCCCCTGCGGAAGAGCGCCCAGAAGGCTGGCAGCATTGTCACGTTGTATGGCAATACTTATTCTTTGAACGAAGTAATTACCATCCTCCTGGTCACCTGATACCTCGATATTAGTTTAATTTAAACTGTAAATGTTGGTTATTGATAATTATTTACACTTGAGGTAGAAACTTGGGACAGGGCAAGCTGGAATGAACCATTTGTACAATTTTTGTTTACTAAAAACAAGAGACTTAAATTCAGTGCAAAAAGGGATGTCTATGCAGGCTGATTATGATGATGATGATGATTCTCACGCCTTCTCCTTCGTTATTTATTAATGAGATGGTAGTGACATATCAATGCGACTGATCTCCGGTTATTTCCTCATAAGGCAGTCTCCTAAACGGGCATGAGCAGTGATTAACATATCCGTGTCGGATCCATAATGAAACACGTCAGTCGATTAAGCAATTAGCGAACCTATCTTCATGCAACTCTGTAGTAGGTTTATTGGTAGCATATTTTGGAAAAGTTGTTTTTAGCATATTCTTCAAATTTACATTTTACGACTTTGTGAACGAGTGAAATCCATTGAAGGTCGTATGAACAAGTGGTTAGAAAAGGTGCTTTATTCGGCGATGTTCCTATAGTTCATATTTTCGAGTCAAAATAGTTCTAATATATATAGATTTAAACGAACTTTAACTAGCACGCTCATTTATGTATGGTAACACGGATAAATGTTTGGAGAACTCGTTACTCTACCTTCGTTGTGTACAAATTGTCGTCTTGTCAAACTGGGACAAATCGTCGAGTTGAATGTTTATGATATACGAAAAATTACTACATATTATAATAAACAGAATATCTTACCTGAACGTAGTACAAAATGATTACATACTTTCTTAGAAGACATGTAAGTACTGTAGAGTTGTCGATTGAGTCATATCTTAAATGTTAGCTCGTTGTACACTTAGTTTCGTTTCTGCATTTAATCTTGGGGTGCGTTAATTAACTAATTCTAAAATTACATATTTATGTTTTCGAGATTATACGTTTAAAATAAAATAGAAACAAAAGATTTAAGTGACAAACAATGCTATTATTAATAACATAGATGAACGCAGCCAGGATATATGAAAATATATTTGAATTAAGAATGACTTGTTTTTTTGTTGACAACTTTTAATAAAATGAATAAATTCATGAACTGACCGAGTATTTATTAGGCTGCTCGATATATCGAACCCACTATAGTGGGTTCTAAGATTGCTAATTTGAGTGTGGTTCTATGGTAATAATACCTAACAAACTGATCCAAACTGCCTAGTATCAACTATTAATTTGCCCGTAAAATGATTTAGTTCGAACCGAAGTGCCCTTTGCTCAGGCTCTATGCATGTGTAGTCCATGGTACGTATTTTGCAAGACGTTTTCATTATGAGTTCAATGGGGCTAGCCCTGAGGCTTTGCTATTCTGGGGATCAGTTCGATGGGGTTACGCAATGTTGGGTGGTTGGTGAGGGTAGGAGGGCGGAGGGGCGGGGCGCCGCGGGCGGGCGGTGAAAGGGCTGGGCGGGGCGGCTTCGTGCGCGGCGCCGCCTACCGAACATTTCACCACAACGCGTCGCGAGCGCCCTACTTCTCCCAACTGGCTCGCTTGGTGTTCCATTGTCTGCCGACCTCTCGGGCAATACCATTGTGAAACCACAGATAACATCCCCACGTTTTATTATTTAGACACTCACAGTTTTTGTTTTGATTTATATCGGGTTTCAATAGCTGTTCGTTGCGAACGGGTGTTGCGGCCCGTTGATATCTTTTACTCGATCTTTTGCACCGTTATTGTAAGGTAAGCTACTGGGAATTTTATTTCCAAGAAAGAAAGCTGACACGTTCCTAGAAGCTTGAACCTTACTTTCAATGTTTTGTTATTGTTTGTAGCTACGAATACTTCTATGATACTATGACGCTTTAGAAACATATCTCACTGAGTGCGTTATTGACAAGTGTAAATTTTACATTAGTGGTACAAGGCTGGGATTGAAACAAAAATAAGGATTGTGAAAAATTGCCCTAAAGCTTTTTTGTGATAAGTATACTTAATGACTTACATAAGGATTTGTAGGTATATATGTAACATTGAAACCCGGCATTTTTATTATGAATTTATCAAATCAGACTCGAGATAGAGTTAATATTACTAGTTTGGTTTAACCGAGTAGATATATTTACAAGTAATTCATATTGCAAAACAGGAAGAATGAGAATCATAGAATCTAAAATGAGAGCGTAATAATAGAGCTGCGATCGATGTAAGCGGCTTATTTGCACGCCTTCAAACCTTGCTGCACCATGCTAATGTGAGTAACTTGCAGGTTTGAACGAAAGAGTCCATACTTGATTTAATAGCTGGCTGCTAAACGCGGCTGGCTCGCTGAGGTAATTGCGCTGAAAGGCCTCAATTTGAGGCGCGTTTGTGCCGCGTTTGGGGTTAAATAAGACGTCGTTGCACCAAGCGGTAAAGAGGCCGCATTATTCTTATTGAAGCTCTGGGCCTACATTATCTGCTCGCCCGCGGCGCTAGCTTGCGTCTGCACATGTACCGTACCTACACCTAGCCACACTATGATCTATGGGACTTAACCATGCAGAACTGATCATTTATGCAAAAGGAAAAATTGTTGAACCATATACCTACTTGTGTATGCCCCGTCTTTTCCGATATTATCGGTGCATATTTAATGCAATGTGCAATCGAAAAAATCGGCGAAGTAAGTTGTTGTAAAGGAGCCGAATAGATATAAATAGATCAGAGGCAATCCTCAAATCTTCAGATAACATAACATGAAGCTGGTCTGCCTAGTTCGATTCAGAATACTGTAACTATCTTTAAAATATGATATCTTGTGAGTGTGTTTTTGACAAATTCAGACTTATATACTACTCAGAAAAAATCATAAATCAGAAGCGTCAGAAGCCAGTGGGCTATATTTTATACTCGTGTGAATTCGGACCGATCGCTTAAATCCTAAGTACTGTATAGTCTCAATTCTCACGTCCTCGAAATAATTGGTAGTGCACTGTAAATGGCTGACAATTTTGTCAGAAATTGGAAATAGCCTAAAGCGATCTCTAACAAGTAAAGAACTCTAACAAATAACATCGATTGGAGCTGCGAGCGTTTTGGACAACGAATAATGAGATTAGATAAATCAAATACTTTGTTAGTAATAAAAACAATTTTCAGTAAAGAAATATTCATAATTAATATTTATGTTACATATGCCATTTAGCTCGACTATGGATTTTTTCATTTTTATTTAGGATATATTAAATAACCATCAAGAGAAGCAAAAAATGATTTTATAATGTGTAGATATAAGTCATAGGCTTTAAAAGTTTAAAAACATAATTTATTAAGTATTATCATATGTTGATATTTTCCATTAATATTTCAACATATACTAATCACGGTAAAGGCGGGACCTGTAGCTTAGTTGCAACAATTGCAACACGAAAATGTCTACTACGAGTATTTCTGTTGTGATTGTGACTAATGCGGAACGTCATTTCAATTACACAAGTAGATGTAGTCTCATTTAATATTCAATAGCTCGGTAATCTCGGAGGGCGGACCGCGGCACGAGCTATGCGCCATGCATCGCGTCATGGGCCCGAGCAGCCGAGCAGGCACTCCATGCAAACTACGCAATGCTCAAGCTATGCTGTGCCCATATTTTCGCGGCGATGTCACAGATCCCGAAAGGTCGCTGAACCGAAACCCCATTGTTTTCCGTTGCATCAACGAATCGTCTGCCTCGAAATTCAATGAATTGAATTTCTACTATTGTTACAGCAATTTATTGCGTGCAGGCTGATATAATATAGCCAATTAGTATACCTACGTAGTATAATTTACATTGCGCAAAATATTGAAACAAGTAATCCCGAAGCATAGCGATGCAGTAATAGATAGCGGACGTGAGGTGCATACTGAAATGATTATGCATACCCATAATTTCATTGTATTGTAATAAACTAAAGATATAACTATCAATGCTGTTAGGTAAGTTAACCATATACGTTTTATCATAAAATGTACATAATAATGTGAGGAGAGATTTTATACAGCAAAATGCATTAGGTATGTTCATGATCAATAAAGAGAATTTTTATAGCTTCGCCATTGACTAATCTTCATAATATTACTCGTTCGCGTAACTAATATTGTAGAACACACTCTGACACGATGCTCAAACGTCAACCGGCTCCAGGATCTCCTAAAATATACTTATAATGTATAAAGCCGCGACGCACCGGTGAGCACGAATTGACAATAAGAGCAAAGTTCAGCGCGGTTCAGGACTCGAGAGGAATGCGGGGACGCGGCGTGGGTTACAGCCTGTGAAGGTGCTACAGTACAAACTTTGCGCAAAATCACGATTAGCCACTATTTATATCGACATGTCTAGCACTCCCTTTTATCCATCGACGCCGTAAAGCGGTATACACAATAAGGATACTTGGAACTGTAAAACAACGGGTCTTTATAGGAGAGAACGTATCGATTCTGTCTCGACGTGATTGACAATAAAATAGGCTAACACCCGGTGCAGAGGTCACTAGGCCAGCACTACAATACGTTAAAACAAGTTCGTCTTCTAAGCGCTGTTCGTTGGTGTGGAGTATCGGGGAAAGTTACGGCGGAATGGTACAAACTGTGTTCACGCATGACCCACAGGTCAGCCGTACACATTCTGACACATGTCAATTAAGGGGCTCGCAGCCGCCGGGCGCGGATTGAGTGCTTGGACATGTTTGTGGAAAACCATCGCGGAGAGATTGATTCATTACTTCATTCGCTGGAAACACCGTACACAATTTACTGCATGGCCTTTATTAAAATGATATGTAAGCTTTTAATGTAAGGACGCTTTTAATGAATATTTTTTTCTGCCATGCGAACTAAACTAGTTTTTAGTATTCGGACTAATACATAGATACGATCTTGTTAAGCGCCCTAACGACTGTTTTCACCTGTGTGTTGTTTTTTTAAATAAGTATATTGGTGTTGATACACCATGCATCTTAGCTTGGTCCGTTACATTTTGTAGGACATGAATAGTACATGCATTCCTACATAATGCATTAACGAGCAAGAAATTAGTTTGCTCCCTACATCACTATTATAGTAGTGTTTGTGAAATGGGCCAAAATGATACCCGGCGGAGAGTCAACTGCTTCGTTATTCGTATGCCCGTAGTTGGCAATTTACCGCCTCCCGGAGCGCTGGTCTCCATTACCGGAGGTCGGACGTGTACAAACATCGGTTTTGCGTCGTTAATCCGTCCGTCTCCGGAGCCGTCGAGGTGAGAATCGACACCCAGCCTCACCTCACGTATAGCCATAAAGATAACGACGTCTAATCATAATGATACATTGTAAAATCACCCGACATTCTACGATTTACCTGTATTTATCCTAACCCTAATTGCATACGAAACAACTATCTTCTAACGTGATGCAGTTAGTTTCATAATAAACGGTTTTCAGTAAATACCATGTAATAATATTCCTTTGTTTTATTAAAATACAATCCAAAAGTATTGAAATTCATACATTGCTTATAAGTCAAATACCATACAGTTATAATCATTAATTTGTATGTTTTAATTCGTAACATATGTAAATGTGTCGCTAATTACAATGCGTGTTTTTAATTTAATGGTTGGTTTATACTTCCCACACGTCAAATTGATATATAGTTTTATTAAATTTAATATTAAGCTTACTGTAAATACGAATCAAAACAAATCATGGACAACATGTCTACTAATAATAGATAACACGGAGCTAATAGAGCGCTTTAGGCTTAATTTGTAGAAAGCGATTAATCACGTGCAAGTAGCAGATATATTAATTGAAATCGATATATTGATCACCAAATTAGTTCATTTATTATAATTATATCATTTTGATTTATTTATAGAAAATTATGTAGACTTGTACCACTTATACAGGATGTTTTGTCAGTTCATGAAAAGGCGTGATACTCAGTTTCGGATGTGAAATAGCTTTCTCTATGAAATAAATTGAAAGATCGCAAAATAATTTTGATCTCCTTATTGGGTTTTGTAAACGTATTAAAAACATCTATGGCACTAATTTGCACACGAGAATTAATTTTACCTCAATAGTACCATAGACTACTATATATAAGTATATACCAATACTTGTTACTCTCAATCTAGATTCAATCATGCTCATGATCTCAAAGAGGCGGCATTAGCATGGCTGTAATCGTAACAAGCTTTTGACGAGTCCCATCAACGCCATGCTGCAATCTAAGCTTGTTTGATTTAATGGTTCACACGATATTGGATGGTTATCTCAACACGCAGACTGCCGTTGTAACTGTGTTGCCTAATAATGTTTTAGTTTTATCACAATTTCATTAAAATCTTTTTCTTCCCTTTTCGGTTGGATAACCTTTTTTCGTGAGTCTTTGTATAAGGTCTAATAAAATATGATCAAGTCCACTGCTGGAAAATGATTTCCAAAACCAAGTTAAGAAATAATAAACCAATTTTGTAAGGGTTCTACTTATTGGACCACTTTTACATAAGTCAACTTATATATTATCGACTTTTCATAGAAAGTGTAATCCAAAAATCTGAATTAAAGCCAAGTTAACACTTTAAGAAAAGAAAAGAAACAAAATGAGTTTCCCTCCAGTCACACTACACACGATACGTTTACGATGACATAGTAGTATGTATCCAATTTTATTAGAAACATATACAGTTGCTAGTGAATTTGTTTTTCCGTATCTCAGTCCAATTAGTATGTCGGCGCGGGATGTTTATTGACCGACAAGTGCAAAGGTTGTAACTAGGGCTGGGAATTCGATTAACCGGCCCTGGCCCGCTATCTCGACTTTAATTTAATGTAGAAATTGCGTTTACTTATTTCTTAATATAATTCGATTCGCCTGTTTCATATG
The DNA here is from genome assembly GCA_943193695.1 of Acrobasis suavella. NCBI lineage: Eukaryota > Metazoa > Arthropoda > Insecta > Lepidoptera > Pyralidae > Acrobasis > Acrobasis suavella. The sequence continues at coordinate 17,086,709 of OW971929.1, forward strand.
TTGCTGTAGATTAGTAACGGTAACGGCTTTCGATTCGCAGAACTAATATTTGCACAGTTTGAATCGTATGTTTATTTCTATGTACTTAAAGTAAGTATAATACTATAATATCTGAAACCCTTAATCTTATATATAAAAGTTAAAATTTAATCATTTGAATTTGGAGTTATTGTTGGACAGGGAAGGGCTGAAAATAGAAATAGGGTCCGGTCTATAAGTGACTATTCCTGACATGTTACAAAATGTCTCCTCAGATCGCTTTTTTATTACCCTTATCTTGAACGGACAATAGAGAAGTGACAGGATTAAAATATATTATTTTATTTAATCCGTCAACTAGATTATCTAAAAATAAAGAATCCATTTTTTTTATTGTAAAAATTCACAAATTTTCAGCGCTTCGAAATTTCGGAGTAGGGGCGATTTACGTTACCTTTGGTTTAAATCGTACCTGATCGTGACGTCTCGCGAAATTTATAAGCACGGTATCTTCGTCATAAAATACGTATACTAGTTTTTAATAATTTATCTGATGACCAATAAAATTTTTATTCCACATCCCTTTTTCTAGGATTGCATTACTATCTAGGTGAATAATTTACTCTTTTTAACGCCAGTGTGGCTATTCAGGAGGCGGATTCGATTGGTGTTCGATTGGCTGTCGCTAAACTCAGCTTTAGTTGACCGCCCCTGCACGTTCGCCCTACGCGCGTGATTGCGGCCAATTATTTTCTGTTTATCTCTAATTACGCATGCGCTGCCAACGTCGCGGCTAATCGCAGATCTGCCCTTCGCCCTCAGATTCAATCTTCTTTACTAATCAGTCCTCAGCCCGCTTTACGTGGACCATCACCAACTTTGATCAGGAACAGTTAATTCGCGGCTTTGAGATCGAAATTGCGAATATGAGGAGATTCGTTTCGATTGTCATGTTTTTAAGACAAGAGAAATTGTTGTTATTGACGGTTAATTAATTTTTTGTGTTTATGCGGGTGAATGAAAGATCGTTCGGCGGCTGCCTTGTGATGTCGTGTCGCGCTAACTGTGATTGTCAGCGATGTCGTCGGGCGTCGACAAGGCAGCCAGGACAGGATGACTTGCATCGCCAAGCCTGGATCGTGCGTGTCTTGAGACCGCGGGAGCACTCGGCCCGTATTAATTTATCGGCAAGTCGTGCAAACAGAGTGACGTGCCAGTTTTTTGGTGCGCATTCATGGCGGTGAAATTAGCCTGCATTAACGCAACAAGGTCAACGCAGTCGCCGTATCCTGTCTGTGTGGTCATTTTGGCTTTTTAGAATCGGTGGGTTTTGTGGTTGAGCATTTCCGCGTGTAATTTAACATCATACGCCCTGTATTCATTAAGTACAATCAAGTTTGAGTACATACAACTTTCAAACGGTTTTTTGTTGCACTTGTTTTTAAGGAAATTAGAAAAGTAATACTAGTTGAGATACTATCCGTATTATTTTATTTTTAACCCCCGACACAAAAGAAGAGAGGGGTTTTATAAGTTTTACGAGTCTGCCTGTGTCTCTGTGTATCTGTCTGTGGTATCGTAACTCCCAAACGGATGAACCGATTTTCGTTAAGTTTTTATTGTGTCATAGACAATTTTATCCCGAGTGTTCTTAGTCATGTTTCATGAAAATCTGTTCAGCCGTTTCAAGATCATCAGCTCTTTTCTAGTTGATGTGGGGTTCTGGCTATCTTCCTTATGTCCGATCGATTCTAAATTTGGTACCGCGTGTTACTTAAATGTTATTGAAAGGATATGGTAAACATGACCTGATCAGCCATTTGAAGATCATCAGCTCTTTAATAGTTGATTTATTTGTTAGTTTTCAGAGTGTATTTCTTGTGTCGGGGGGTATTTAAAAATTTTAATTTTACTTTTATTCTTCTTGGGCCACCTAACTACTGAAGGTTGGTCGTCAGGTGTCCGATTTCAAAAAATCATTTATATCCATTGCCAGGCAAAACTATCCTAATTTCATGTCTTATATTTATTGAAAATTCAATTACATTATATAATGAAGTAACTCAAGTACGTAAGTAAGATTAAAAATATTCGGGTTTGATCCCCTAAAATTTATAATTCTTTGTCATGCCTTTATTTACAGTACTCCTTTTTGTAAAGGAATCTAGCTAAGTATACTAGGAGGTACCTAAGTAAAAGTACCGAACATCTCGAGTGAAATTCAAAATGCATGAATTACAAAACCGTTTCATATCTTGAGTACCAGATCTCGTTTATAAATGACCGCTATCAAATTGATGTTCTTATTTCGCAATTTATTAAAATGTATGCAAAATATGGTTATAAAACTAAACTAAGTATTGCGCAATGAGAAAATCGTGTCCTCCAAATACTTGTGAGTGATTGTTATTTTATTCGATATTTCATTTCGATCGCATCGATTAAATCATTAACGGTATCGATTGTATCGGAGTTGGAAGCCGTGTGAGAAAACCAATGAGGCATGGACCAATGATGTTTTATTTTGGATATCGCAAGCATGTAGGTATAAAGGAAAGTTTAAACTTAAAAGAAATATATATAAAAGGGATCCTCTCATTTCCTAGGTATATTTCATAAGTATATATTCGTCATAAGGACTTTTTTATAACTTTTTTAGTATAATAATTGTTTCAGATAATGTTGTAATAATGGTTCTGTAGCCATAATCATAGTTTATAGTACTGTTTTTTTTTCATAAAATGGTTTGTAATAGCTTTGTCATAACTCTACTGGTCGTAATCATAGTTAAACATAATGTATTTCGCTCATAATATTATTATTCTTCCTTTCCTTAATCCATGATAAGTGAGCTTTAGCAAAAGATATTATATATATTTATCCGGACATTGTTTAATCCATTAAGCAAAGTAATCCTATAAAAAAAATATCATAAGAGTAGTTTTTCTAATAACGTTCTTATAAAGGTATTGATCTAGACGTTTTACTTATAACAGTATTCGACAAGCTTTAGTATACTCAAGAGCATTAGTTTTTATATCTCAGTCTTATAGTTTGCTACAAGAATTTTGTACAAGATAGTTATAAGATACTTTTTACTAGTAATAGCATTCCACAAGCGTAGATATTTTCAAAAGCATTTGATTTTACTACACAATCGTATAGATAGCTACAAGATTATCTTATAGGACACTTATAAGTTTAAAACATAATTGATCCTATAGTAGCATTTCGTAAGCGAACATGATATATAACACACTACCCTGTGACTATTATAAGTTTGCGTCTATTGTCTTGTTCAAGACTCTTTAAAGTGTAATTGAACTTAATTAAGAGGGTATAAGATCAAACAATCTTATATGTTACTAAATCAATTACTTTAAAAGTAAACTTGTCAGTAACATCAGCCATTTTGTTCAGATTTATATATATGTTACTACTCGTATTATCATGGATTTAAGCGATTAGAAAAGATTTAAGAGGAGTGCTTAAAAAGCAGTTGACGTCCAAAAATGCCACAATCCTGAACGTAAAATCATTACCATCCTGAAAAGAATTGAATAGATTGACAACAAGTCAAATCAGACACTTTTTTATATATGAAATAGAGATAAATGACGTCAGAGTTTATTGGAGTTAAATAGCAGTCTTAATATAAGATTTTCTGCAAAAATTAATATTAACTCGCGTTGAAAATGGATATATTCAAAGACAAATGACAATCTTTTGTGACGTTTTATTTCCTGAACAGTACCAAATAATTTATTTTTGACCCAGGAGAATACCCAGTTTCATAGAGAACCCTAATTTATTTTGATTTTTGCGGTGAGTTACCGGGATTGAGACTGCTTTAAAAACAAATTTACCTGTAATTGTCTTAAAATTTACTTGAAGAAGAGGTATTTTTTAAACATGGTGATTCTTTATGAGGATTATTAAAATATTTTTTTACATTTAATATACTACGTGCTCGTTTTCAAAGGGCACTGTTAAAATTATCAAAGTTCGGTACATATTTACAATAAATATGAAATCCCCAATGAGTTCACACATAATAAATATGACAAACTCGATGATAAATATTATACTTAATTCAAAGAAATTGCTACTTACGTTCTACAACATTTGCAAAATAGATAGTTATTTTTAAAGTGATTTCAGTATTTTTTTTAGACGACAAGCAATTGCATCTAAAGCTATGTAGGCTGGTACGAACGATGTACTCACGGTGGATGATGCAATGTAGTGATGAGGTGGTGATGAATGAAAAAGCGTCACTCTTCAAAGCCAGCACTATTTAATTCTCCAGCGTTCAACATACAAGAAGGCACAGCACATAAGAAATTAAAGTTCAGAAAGTGAAAGAGTTCAAGAAGAAAGTAGAATAGAAGACGAGAGACAAGAAACTTATATCAAGTAAGCAGCAAAACAGTTAACGGTAAGCGATAAGCTAGTGTCCGCGAGCGGCGTGCGTCCTGCGCAAAGATCAATTTCGGACTCAGGTTCTCGAAACGGGGCGCTGTCGGCGGCGTGTATTTAAATGATGTTAATTTATACAAAACTTTATTTGTCATATTTATTTACCTATTTCTTTATATTATGTAAAAATGAAAACATTAAAAAACAATACAGTACTAAACAGTTTACACAAAATAATAAAGTGGAGGCACGCCACACATCAACTAGCTGAAATAACAAAAAATACTCTTAAGTAATTCCATTACTAGTGCATTATAAGCAACTTTGCTCTAGTAAAATACTTAGGTCAGGTAATAAGAAGAGTGTTAGAGCTTATAAATGTATTGTCTCAGAACATTATAAAAACAATAGAGCTTTCCTAAGTATTTTATAAGACTTTGTAACAATCTGAAGTTAATTATAGGATAGTTATATGAATGGAACGTTCCTATAAATGCGCCCGAAACCAGCTTTACAGTATGCTACAGGTAGCTTACAAGTAAAAAGAAAAGAAGTCATGAAGATAGTTATAGGTACTGATTTGCTTGTTGACTTATCACCTATATAGCAGAAAAGTCGCCAACAGTAGACTCGTTATTTCAGATACATGTAGACCACCCAGATCATGTAGTAGGTGGGGCGGGGGTGGCCCTTGGACGCGAATAGTGTTCTTGCAGAGTCATGTAGACCATACAGGTCATGAAGTATAGGTTAAGGTGCGGTGGGGGTGGCCCAATAATTTTATGATTTTGTAATTTCTTTAAAAGTACTGTCGAAATAAATTTTATCAATATTTACATCATTAGTAATTACTTTTAAAATATAATTATAACTACTTATGACAATGTGTATTTACGATAGATATACTCATGTTAAAAAAATAATGAGCAACAAAATTATATGAAAATGTATTGTGAGTAATTACGATTACGTACATATAGGTACATACAAATTATAATTCGTTGATGATATCTTTTTTGTCATCATAATCATCATATCAGCCACAGGATGTCCACTGCTGGACATAGGCCTCCCCCAAAGATTTCCAAAACGACCGATCGGATGCGGCCTGCATCCAGCGCCTCCCTGCAACCTTGCTCAGGTCATCTGACCATCTAGCAGGTGGGTGTCCTACGCTGCGCTTGCCAGTACGTGGCCGAAATTCGAGAACCTTTTTACCCCATCGGCCATCGGTTCTTTACGCTATGTGCCCCACCCACTGCCACTTTAATGAGCTAATCCGCTTTGCTATGTCGGTGACCTTCGTTCTCCTACAAATCTCCTCATATCTAATTCGATCGCGTAGAGAAACACCGAGCATAGTCCTCTCCATAGCCCGTTGAGCGACCTCGAGCCTTCTTACCCATAGTAAGGGACCACGTTTCAGAGCCATAAGTCATCACTGGTAACACACATTGATTAAACACTTTCGTCTTGAAACACTGAGGTATTTTAGACGATAAAACACTGCGTAATTTCCCGAATGCTGCCCAGCCGAGTCGGATTTGCCGAAAGACGTCTTCCTCGAAGCTGGAACTTCCTGCCTGGATCAGTTGAGCCAGGTAGACATACTGGTCTACAACTTCGAGGGTGGAGCTCCCAACAGAAACAGGTAAAGGCGCAACGTGCATATTTAACATGACCTTCGTCTTGTCAATATTCATTTTTAGTTCTCCTGTTGGGAGACTCGATTTAGGTTTTCGAGCATCGTACATAAGTCCTCCATCGATTCTGCCTTGACAACGATATCATCGGCAAATCGAAGATGAGTAATATACTCGCCATCGATGTTGATGCCCAGTCCTTCCCATTCCAGGAGCTTGAAGGCATCTTCTAGAACGGTGGTGAATAGTTTTGGAGATATGACATCTCCCTGTCTCACGCCTCTATTCAATGGAATATCCTTCGTACTGTGCTCCTGTACTCGGACGGACATAGTGGCTTTGTTATATAGACACTTCAACACCTCGGTATACCGACAGTCAATGCGGCACCGCTGGAGAGACTGAAGCACGGCCCATGTTTCGATCGAATCAAAGGCTTTTTCGGAGTCCACGAACCCCAAGCACAGCGGCCGGTTCTACTCCCTCGTCTTCTCTAAAACCTGCCGCAAAGTATGGATGTGGTCCATGGTACTATAGCCTTTTCGGAATCCAGCTTGTTCGGGAGGTTGGAAGGCATCAAATCTGTTAGTGAGACGATTCATGATGACCCTCGAAAACAACTTATAGATGTGACTCAGAAGCGTAATGGGCCTATAATTCTTTAATAGAGTCACCCTTATTAAAGAAAAGGACCACCACGCCTCTATTCCACGCCTCCGGCGTTACGCCCTCGAGCAAAACGGAATTAAAGAGCCCCTGAAGGATTTTCAGTACTGGCGTTCCGCCCGCTTTCAGAAGCTCTGCTGTGATTCCATCCTCACCCAGTGCCTTGTTGTTTTTGAGCTGTTTGAGGGCCATCCTAATCTCGTACAGACCGATGTCCAGGATATCTTCGGTATAGTGTCGGGTTAGCTTAGCTCTTGGATCTCCAGCCATATCCACGCTAGGTTTTGTAACGGATGTATATAACTGCCCAAAAAACTTGGATCCCACGGCTTGGACAGTTTCTACAAACCCGTTGTTTAAGTCGTCCACTGAAACGCAATCCTGGTGGCCTTCGAAGCGATTGGAGAGCTCGACTTGAAAGCTCTCGGGGTTTCGGATCTAGCTCTGCGATGGTCGGAGCGTAGACTTCATCAGTTTTGACCTTTTGAGTCGGAGACTGATATTCATGATGCCTCTTAAAATTCGGTGATCGCTGCCGGTTTTAATCCAGTTGATCACGGAGACATCATTGAATATCTGCTTCTTTGTCGTCAGGAAGAAGTCTATCTCATTCTTGACTGGAGGCTGGTCATTTTTACTAGGACCCATCCAGGTCCACTTCCTGTGTGGTGGCTGTTTGAAGAAAGAGTTCATCGCAAAGAGTCCCTCTTCCTCCAGAAAATCAGCCAGCCTATGCCCCCTGTCGTTGCGTTCGCCATATCCAAATTGCCCCACCCTAATCTCTCCATCACGTCCCTTGGCCAGTTTTGCGTTGAAGTCCCCTATAATAACAGTAAACTGGGTTTTGGAGGCGTGTATGGCCCTACTAATGTCCTAATACACAACCTCAACCTCCGCATCTGAGTGTTTTCCGGTCGGCATGTACACCTGTATAACCTTCAGCAAGTATCTTTTCGATACTCTGAGTATCAGGTATATTACACTGCTGGAAACACTATCGATGGTAACTAAATTATTTACGAGGGACCTGTGAACGAGAAACCCGACACCATGCTGAGACTTTATTTCGTCTCCCTCCCGGTGATATAGTAGGTTACCGGACTCTAGGGTTGTCGTGCCCTCGCCCTCTCTTCGGGCTTCAGACAACCCCACAATGCCCCAACGTAACCTACTCATTTCCTCTTTTTGGTAAACCAACCTAAATTCCATGGTCTACCTTAATGTATAACTTTCTTGTATGTACAAAAATACTTCAAGACATTAACTTTTTTTTTAATCAGAGGCAATTTGTTTCGTTGGAAGCTACGAGTAAATTCACAGACATAGATACCTAAATGGGCATAGATGTCAAAATGATCATCAATTTATTTACAAATTAGTTGAAAAATAATAACCAGTCGGAAGATAAAAAGAATTAGGTATGTCAAAATTTTAAAACGGTCAACCTCCTTAAGGTGCTACCTGAATTTTCCGGTGTCCAGTGCTGCCCCCATTTGAAATAAATCTATTGAAAGGAAACGGAGATATCATTTAATTTTTTGTCTTGATCAGACCCTAGATAACCCTTCAATCTATTTTATGAACTATTGTTTACAGTTTAAAGTGAGAACGTGAAGTTTTTCTACGCACAATTGCGAAAAACGGCCACTTTTGGCGTATGTGCTTAGAAAAGCTTCATGTTCTCACTTTAAACTGTAAACAATAGTTAATAAAATAATTTGAAGGGTTATCTAGGGTCTGATCAAGACAAACTTTTAAATGATATCTCCGTTTTCTTTCAAATTATTTATTTTAAATGGGGGCAGCACTGGACCCCGGAAAATTCAGGTAGCCCCTTAAACCCACTAATAGTGCAATTTGAAGGAAACGCGTTTCAAATGAAAAGTGCTTTCTAGTTTTTCACGTGCTGATGAATCTACATATTGTCTATCAATGCACCAGCCGCGTCTTTTCAATGAACTCGACAGCACAGTGTGATGACTAACACCACAACTATGATAAGCCGTCCGTACCCAGCCACAACTGCGTCCATTGGAGCGAGTAACATAATATGATCATCGTCAGATCATATAATGTGATATACGAGTACTAGAAACAATTTTGCGAGAAATAAGGCAACGAAAATGCTGACATAATATATTAAGTGCTTTTAACGTGTAAGTAAGTATTAAAACTAATTTTAATTAATTACAGGGATTTTAATTAAAACCATAAAAGCGGGATGACAAATTATACTTAAGATGTTCAATCAATATACACCTTTATTAAAAAATTAAAAAGTGTATTTTTCAGATCGATGTAAAAGTTACTGCTTATTATCCAAATGTTCATCAAAAATACATGGAAGTATTTAATAAAAATAACGTATGGTTTTTAATGACATTGTAAATTAAGTGTAATAGGCTAAAAATATAACTTTTTTACCAAGCTAGCCTGGGGTTTGCTTTTTAGCTTTTTCAGCTCCAAACATTATATTTTTTTATATTATCGATGTAAAATTTTCTTAAGCAATGCATAATCTTTTTTTAGAACAACTGAACAAATAAAACAGTGCAAATACCTTCCTAATTATTTAAAATATCTAGAGCACATCTAAGTGGTCGGTCTAGACGAGTATTATTGAGGAGTGACGCCGATGAGATTAGTGAGATCAATTACTCAGTTCTCACGGCTACCGGCCGCGCAGCGCCGCTGTCGCTGACACTACACTAAGGCAGTTATCACACCGTTCCGCGCTACGCAACATTTCGCGAGACCATGTTTTTTAATGTCGAACCTTTATGAATCACACTTTATTTGTATAATGCGTGAAGCGTACGAATGTGAATGGTTCAAGACGACAAAGTTATAGCATATTGACAACACTTTTCACGTAGTTACCGTAATGCCACGCATAGGCGCGTAGCGCGGAGCAGTGTGATTACCGCCTAACTTACAAATTATTCAGTATGATTTACACGCACGAAATGTGTGCTACCTGCACGCATGCCGTTATGCTGCTTGTAATCTCTTATTGATTTAATGGCCTACCAAGTGGTTGATAAAAGTGTGCGTAATGACCATGTCATGGTGAAACTCTGAAGTACTTAAATCATTCGGTTTAAATTTAGGGTGAAAGTAAAAATTTTAAGGAAAATACAGTTACAATAATTGGTTTTAAGTCTATTAATATTTATACATTTGCATTTATCATTATGTACTTAATAAAGTACTTTGCTAATAAAAATGTACTTATTCCAATAGAACTATCAATCAAACTTTGGTGTTTTACATAAACATAACACTAGCGTGATTTTAATATCATTTAATCGCTTATGATTAATGAATATAATGTCAAAATATTCAATTAACTACATCTTTGAATTTATCATCCTTTCTAACTTGTAATCAAAATATGATAAAAAATATCACACACAATATACCTAGTTTACATAAAGACTTACCTATGCATAATGTAATGATTATTAGCGTATACCTAGCTGAGTTTAGAGAGTATTTGTAAGATAACTTATTTTCTGCTTTAGAAAACATCGACAATATGAACATGAACAAGCAATTAAATAAAAAATAAAAAATATTAAGACAATCATATTAAGGTTTTAAGTTTATTTCCTTGAAATATTTAAGGCTAAAATGAGTAGGATACAGGAGGATATTGTCCGCCGGTTAATATAGCCACTTTCTCGTATCTATCTGAAAAAAGTACCTACAGAGAATACCAACTAGGTGTTACCATCAGGAGTGAGTAGTGACTCATATGTAGATATGTAAATCAACACAAGTGCCATGTTCATTGTTTTATCAGTGCCATTGTGACAGGTAATAAAGTACGTCCCGACAAAAACTTGCTCTCGGCTAAGTATTTTTCATAAAATTAATAAATATTTATAATTACTGTGCAGAATGCTATAATTATAATTATGGTAAACATATAATACTAAAACATAATTTGAGGTTGCATTATATTTTTAACATAAATTAAAAGGAAAGTCTTTGATGTTTTTGAAAGAAGCCGGCCCTAAGATACCATTCGGTAACTATGGCCATTTAGAAGTTATAATTATCATCATATTCATGATTAGCTTTAAATCTTTAGATAATCATATTACTCATACCTGCACCTTGCATACGTAAGGTATTTAATACCTTTTTTTAGTATCACTAAGTATTAAACAAAACCTTACGTATGATTTTAGTTTTGTGTTCTGACGACCTCCATGGCGTAGTGGTCACAATACTAGTCCGCTATCCAGAGGTCCCGGGTTTTATCCCCGGTTAGGGCAAGTTGGGAAATGGCCTTTTTCAAATTGTCCTGGGTCTTGGATGTTTATCTATATATGTATTTGTTATAAAATATAATATCGTTGAGTTAGTATCCCATAACACAAGTCTCGAACTTACTTTAGGGCACTCAATCAGTGTTATTTGTCCCTATATATTTATATTTTTTATATTTATAGTTTTCCTAAGGAAAAATGTACTTACTAAAAAAGTATCTAAAAAAATAATGCAATTTTTTTATGACCATCAAGTCTGCCTACTGATTTATATGATCGCACAGTGCTTTAGTCGTCGTGCGTGCTCAGTATTAAGTAGTATCGAGAGCTGCTCTCACGATGGCCGGATAAGATTGCGAATGACTGATGCGTAGGACAATATGTAATAGATCAGCTGCGACTAAACGAACTAGACGAATAATGCCTCATTTATTGAGATAACTGTCTATATTAACTTGGTCTGTTCGGAGAAATGAGGCCTGGCCATGGGAGAATAATTACGAAATTTAAAAACTTTTCCTTATCCGCTCAGAATACAAGCTCCTCGTAAGTACATTGTGATGTTTATCGACGTTCTTGTTTATAATAACTGTTGCGTTTCGGTTTGAATGGAGACAAAAATTTTTTGACTTTGATTTTGGATCGAGGGTGGTGAAATAAAAAATGGCTCAGATGCAGGAACATGCGACTAATCAGGTATTCTTTATTGCCACCCAAAGTTTGTAATAATGATTGTTGTCACTAGATGACAGTTATTGAGCTATGTCAGATTTCTTAATTTCTATCTGAATTTCCGAGGTCCAGTGCTGCTCCCATTTGAAATAAGTCATTTGAAAGAAAACGGAGATATAATTTAAATTTTTATCTTGATCAGACCCTAGATAACTATTCAAAATACTTTATGAACTACTGTTTACACAGAGGGGCTACTGCTGTTTTTTCAAATGGGGGCAGCACTGGACCCTCTTAAAGGTTTGTATACTCAGAAATGGTCATAATCTGGTACATTAAGTACATACTGAATTTACAACTTGATTTGACATTATTTCAAAATTTCGACATTAAAAAAATTAATTTAAATTATGACAACAAACAATGTATACTCTGTCCACATATCAACTATAAATATTAATTTCACTGTGAGTTGACGTTCTTGGAGAAAATGCTGCAGTGCAGTTTGTTACCGCTTCTTCTGCACTAGCGCTTTGGAGGCGGCAGTAAACTTAGCTCTAAGTAACTTTTTGACGTCAACAATTATTGTGCAATAAAACAAAGTGCACGATTATTAAGAGATATTATAAATATCCTATGATAATAAAGATATATTTGAAATGAATTGAATTGAATTGACCCCGGAAAATTCAGGTAGCCTCTTAAGGCGGCTCAAAAAACCTTAAAAAAGTGTTATTAGCTATTAAAGGGAAACTTGTCGGAGAAAAAAGTGTTGTCGGGGTCCAGTTAGAAAAAGTATTACTTAGCTGCGAATTTTTCACTTATAATGAGCTCTTCATTGTTGAGCTGAAAACAAAAAATTATCCCCATGTCGGTCACTTTGCCGACCTAATTCTTATTAAGTTCAAAATGGGTAACTTCTTACGCTTACTTAGGTCTGGACTTAGATACTTAGAATTACGGTGGAATTTGTTATTGTATTATAGTACCACAGAAGAAGAAACTTTACAGATCTTCTTTGCTTAGCCTCTAATGGTTGCTTAATGCTGCATCAAACATGCTCTCTCCTCCAGTTATTGGCGCATCTGATAAGCCCTAGCCCTAACTACTACCTAAAACAAAGTATAGAAATATTTTATGCATCAAATCGTAACTGCGGTTAATCACGTGGTTACAATGCAGCACGATAGCAACATTAGTCCCCGAGGCGATTTAACCATACACCAGTCTGCTTTTCTCAAACAATGAAATGTTCAGTTTAGACTGGTAAGTAGCTTAAATTTAGACTGTAAGCTTTCTACTCAATATACTGCGCTTATATTCTGTCTATAAAATAGGAGTTACTGTAATCAAAATTAAGCTGAATATATATAGTTTTAACATGGTCCTTTTAATAGTTTCAATGAGTTGTCTTAATAAACGCCAAGTATATGGTTAAGCTTTAATTACAAGTACTAATTGCTTAATTCAATCAAGCTATTTTCGGCATGCCTGTTATAGTATGTCGTCTTCTTTGGAATTCTTTAAAATGTGCTGAAGTGTTATCGCATACTACTCCATTTGCTCTATAAGAGAAGGAAGAGAAATGTCAAATGTCCAATCTAAACAAACCATAAGGCAGCTACCCAATTCGCATCAAGGTACCGAAAAGACATCTTTCACTGCCTTAAATATGAAATAACTTGCCTATTTAATTTAATAATTTAATTCGGTTCCTACATTCAAGTTGAACTAGTCGATATTTTTTCTAAACAAATTTCGGAGGTGATTTCCTCCACTGCTTGACATTGTACATCCAAAGTTTAACATGATATCGTTTTGTCTATTTATAAAATTTAACTGTACGGATACCGAATTGTAAAACAAAAAGCTATTAAAAAGTTATGAACCATCAAATATTCGTTTTTTTTTTGCTTATTTTTACGCAACTGTCGGGTTAATAAGTAATAAAAGAAGTGTAAAATCTCCAAAACAAAGTCAGCACCTACTTACACTAACAACTTTATTTGTAATCAATTAATGCAGTCGTTTTTGCATAGAACCCCTTTTCCCAAAGGACTTTACGTTTTTTTACGCGCTTGGTTTACTATAAATTTTTCGTGCATTTTACGTCAATGCTTTGCCCGACCACAATGTTAGGTGAGACAGCATGCTTTTAGGCCGCGTTCACCCGTGAGTTCGAGCCCGTGACTAGTTCAACCTTAAGTCCACATCTTGTACCATTATGGTCAATAAAGATTTAATAAAATAAACATAAAAGAAATAATTTATTATAATGGATGTGAGAGAAAGGTAACGTAAGTTATTATATGTAGTAATAAACATTTCTATTACTTTCACATAAACTGTAATTATGCATTCATTATACAAGCTACGTTTAATGCAAGTATCGTAATATTTAAACTACTGTCATTCACGATAAAAGTAATCATTATCATCATAACATATCAATTTGTAATGAGAATGTTAACTATACTCAATACTCAATCATTTATTGCTTCCTTAATGTACATACAGATCTTTGATTTTTAAAAATAGGATCAATTATAGGCCGCTGAGCCATCTTATCCATTATATATATATAATGAATAAGATGGCTCCACGGGTGTAGAGATACATTAGAATTATTATTTTTTCATTTTATCTACTTGAAAACGATGATTTCATCTCAAAACATTAGGAGCTTAAGTTACTGCTGATTCTCACGGGACTGAAAAGTGAAAAAGAAAATCTTTAGGGATTAACAACTATTTCAAAAATGAACACGAATGTAATCTATGTAGATTGTAGAATCAAAAATAATGTTGGCAGCCCAGCAAAAAAAAAAAGAATTTAGTTTTTAAAAAAGCACAAGCGTCGTATTTTTCGAATTTGGAATTTACATCGTCGTCAACTTGGATGAATGTAGGTAAACATTTTTATGTTCTTTGCTTCGGAAAACGAATTAATTTTAATTAAAAAAGCGCAATTTTTGTCTTTGATTCAAAGAAACTACAGAATCTTTAGGTTATATTGTATCGACATATTATTTTTGGTATAAATTTGTATACTTTTTCGTAAGTATAAGTCGATAATGTTTACTTAAAAAAAAATATGAGGACCACGCAAACAAAGTTATGAGTTAACATTTTATCAGAAGTTGGTGCCCTACGAAAAATATTTCTTAGTATTTATTGAATGAAAACGACACTAAATAAAGATAAATATCTGTCAGTTGAACTCTTATTAGGTATGTACATATAGGTGTTCTACTTTTCTTTATATAGATGGAGATGAAAAGTAGAGTGTGCTACGATAATATTTTAACTTAGCCGAGTAGGCTACCATAATATTTTAACTGGAGGAGTAATAATTTAACAATTATTAATGAAATAATCTTAGTAAAATATCCTACACTGTTTTCCTCGGTTCCAATAGAGACTGCATCACTAATGTGTAGATCAATATACCATTGTACTAGTTAAGACTTCAAAAGATAGTATGCCATCAATCTCTCGGTAGGAAACATCCAAACATTGGCACTTAACAAGTGTAATAAGTTTTGGACTCTTACTCTGAGCAACAGTTATGTAACTTTCATTGTTTGGCAGATATTCATAAGCACGCACCGTACCGTAATTAGTACCTATGTAAATAATGTATTTTTGGCTATGCAGTGTTTTTTTTTATTTTATTTTAACAGGCTGGGACTTCTGATATAATAATATAGGAATAGGTAAAAGTATGACCTTTTCTTCAGTCGATGAAACATCTCAGATTTTTTAAATAAATGTATTAGAAAGACGTCACATTCTTCGTTTTTACTTTTTAAGTGGTTTTTTTTATCATATAGTGACACCAGTACGCACTGCTTGACTGCGCTGAAAGACAGGCGACAAATAATACCAGTTGACTGTTGAGCTTGAAAAATGAACATTATTTTCCCCGCCTGCTTTCAGACAGTGCCGCGTCGCTAATAACTTGACTGCATGTAACTTAAGCTTAATCTTATACAATCACGTGATTACAAACGAGCCGGGTATAGCTCACGCTTAACATAGCTGCTATGATGACGCAAATTTGGCCGAGAAATCGTCTCGTATTGCACACTTTCATAACAATCTGGTGATTGATTACATAAATTTGAATACTGACGCCGTTAAAACCAAATTAAATTCATCTGCGGCATCGGATAAAACACGTCGCTCGCCTCTGATAAATTACCGAAATGATGATTAAACGACTGTTGCGTACACAGCACGCTGCATCGGAGGCCTTGTTGTATCATAATCCTGACATTATGCATATTGCTTATTTAATTGATATAAAATTATCTTGCAGAAATTGCAATTGGTTACTTTTAAATTTGGCTAAGTGCGTATTTGTGGCTAAAGCATTTTAAATTGATAACCATATTTAATCAGAAGTTGACTTATTGACATTTAGCTTCCTAACTTAGGTGTAAATATATATTTTGGTATTCCTTGCTAGTTGCGCTTGATGAAGAATATGAAATAATTTCAATTTTATTATCGTTTTTTAAATCCTCATTAAGTACTGAGAAGCAGTGCTTCTCAGTCTTTTAGATCTAGTTAAAAGCGAGTGATAGTAAAGCCTACACACAAGAAAGGGTTAGGGTTAGTTAGTTATCATTAATTTTATTCAATTCTCATGTATCATAACTGCGCATGCGTGATCGTGCTTTGTTTGGTAAAAAATGACGTAAACAATTTGATGACATTAATTTAGTACTAATGTCATCGAAATCATTATAGCTGAGTTTTGTAAATAGGTCTGTAAGGTTACAGGACAAATTTATTTCATAATATTGATTTTGGTTTATTGGTGATTTGCTTCTGGTCCTCAATTGAATTAGTCGTGCTTATGGCGTGAAGTGGTTCAGTATAGACTTGTTACTTTTACATTTTATGGTGACAATCGTATGGATATCATCATTACGGAAAAAACCGAGTCCTTACTCGCTATCGTACAGGACATCACAAATTAGCCGGAAGCACTGAAGCGTCACGCGGTCGGCCCTCGTTGCGTCTTATTATCGTAATAAACTCCAAATAAAACCACCGGTAATTATTTTAATGCTTATTAAACACGTGTGCTGAGTGGAGCGTGAGCTCGGTCTACCACCGTCCGTTCCGCCGACAATTATCGCCATTGATTCTGTGGTTTACTACATGAAAACGTAGCAGGTGTACTGCACTATACTTTCCCATGATTATGATCGGAATGGCTTGTTGTAAAAAAAAAACAAAATAAAAAAAAAACAAATTAAACGAAATCTCATGAATCTTTAGCAATGATTATGTGGCAGACGGTTTGATAATCTTGGCTTAGTAAAAAAAATCTAGGTAGGTCTGAATATGAGCAAACAAATAAAGATATACCTACATACGTAAATCGAACGGTTTAAGTTTTGCTCAACGGTAGAACTTTTAACAAAACTTATAAAATATTTATATAATAAACGTAATATTTATTATATTAAGTTAAGCTTTAAACAATAAATAATAGAGGCCCACCTTGTTTTTGCACGTATACAATGTTCATTTTAATTAAGTACAAATATTTTAAGAGGCGATTCAGTCCATCATTTTGAATAACTTTTCCCAATAAATATATATCGAAATACGAATTTTTTTTTGCATTTTTCATAGTAACGATATTACGCGACTACTTCGATCTGTATGAGAACCTAAATATTTTTAATTCGTATTTCAATATATATTTATTGGGCAAAGTTGTTCAAAATGATGGACTGAATAACCCCTTAAAATATTTGTACTTAATTAAAAAGGACATTGTATATGATAGAAGTGCGGATGAATGGTTAAGGGTGTCGCATTACATAGTATGTTTTATATCATCATATACCTAATAAATAATTTTAAAATTTAATTTGCATAACTTATACGACGGATTATTATTATGTGTAATGATCTTACTACAGCAATTATTGAGCCTGCTAAGTCGTACAAAAACATATCTAATGCGTATAGTTACGTACAATCGGCAGAGTCGGTACGGTGTACTCGCGTACTGTTCGCAAAAAGATTTATGTTGATCACTTCGAGCGATTTATTACAGCAAAATTGCGAATAAATTTGTTGAGGATTATTAAATTAATTCAACGGTAATTGATGAATGCCTCTTACGTGTATTTATGGCGGTCATAAGAGACATGGCAGGTCAGTCTAAGGTAAATCCTGCATTAATAAAAATGTCAATTTTACTAGGTAGTGACTTTAGACTACCTAGTACTTTTTTTATAAAATTATTCACGGCCTCCTAGAATCTCCTTCCCTTCTTTCCATAATTAACTTAAATACCTACCCGATTTAAATTTAGAAATCAAAATTTTAATGCATTTAGTCTCCAGATTTATTCTAACAACACTCCATATTATAAATCCATTGTTTAATTTGTCGCCTATATAATGAAATCTTGGTTTCTAATAGAGACATAGACATTTACCATCACACAAGTTTCGGCGGCAAATAATTATTCACTTAACCAGATAACCTCATGTAAGTTTTTGATTTATTTTATTTTTGTGCTTTACTATCTTTTCCATAGGTACCTATATTACTCAGTTTCTCTCTTAATATTTTAATTTTATCAAAAAATTGTGTCAATCTCTAGCTCATTACCTTGTGATTTGAATAACGAGCGACAGTATCCCCAAGACACCTGTCGGCGACGATCGCCGACTGTCGCAAACGACGGCGTGACACATGTCAATTTGACAAAAACTACCACGCACAGGCAAAGATTTAGAATATACAAGCGCACAGGTCAGGTCGCTGTTAGTCTGTAAGAGCTCTAAATTGTTGAATTCAGTTGGGTGAGCCCATTCGATAATAAGGTAATACTGTCGCTTAGAGATTTACGCAGCGCATTTAGAATTGATGAGTTTACGAGAGACGAGATTGGCGTTCTCATTAGCATCAGCACGAATTGCGCTATCGGCGCCGAATGACTGCCTCCAAGCTCGATGGATGAGCTTTGTTGTACGAGCTCCGCTAATTAAACATCCGTCAAATTGTCACAATACGAGTACATGTGCGTTGTAACAACCGCATAACGTCACTACTAATTTAAATATCTTTGAGATGCACCTATATACTATGGAGAGATTTTTAACAAAATCTTTTAGGCATAGTATTATTTTTTTGCTTTTAAATACATGCTATCACTTCTTTATCTCTAATCCGGCAGACAGATCATTTTGGGTCTTTCGACCCTATCAGCAAACAGACCCCAGGGCTGCAAGACTCACAGACCACTTTTAGCGTGATGGTTGGCAAGTAGGTCGAAAAAGGAATCAAAATATGCGGCCAATGAAATACAATTTGAATAAAATCGAAAATCCTGCTAAACATGCTCTCTATGAGCATTGTGTTCAATAACTATATTTCATTGATAAATAAGCAATGCATTTTGATGGCATGATAACTAATGTAGTGTTGACAGGTAAAATGTGAATCTGATGTAGGCGAGGTCTGATCGCCGCAGGCCGTCAAGTTATTTGGCGAATGTATTGTTTCTTCTCGATAATGGTTACTATGTTACTATTGAGAGCACATGGGCGGAAAGGATGATCGATGAACATTTTTTTTATTTGCTGCAATAATCAATTGCTACATAACTCGATTGATGGATGCGGAATATATGAATCTACCTACCCCTAAATGAAATTGATGCAGTTTTTCATATTTAATCAATTAGAAAAATTGTTAAATAATTTTGTTTGTACCTTCATTTTTCCATTTCATCAGTTTCAATCTTTGGTTCAAATGTTAAATAAACTTCTTACAAACAAGTAATAAATTGCAACAAATCTTATTACAACACTAAGATTAAAAAATCTAATGACTGTAAAATAATTTTTCACAATGGCCTGTATACTTATAAATGTAAAAAAATATTGGAGAATAATACTGAGTAAGTGAAAAGGCGGATAGTGACAGCTGCTTGATGATTTAATGCCAAACAAATATTTTGTGCCATGCCTGGTGTCAGCTACAAATAACGCAAGAAACGTTTGCAAACAGTTTTATTCCCAATTAATTTCAAATATGCAAAGACGTAAAACTGAGCAATGCCTTTATAATGACGCTCGTTCATAAAGTGTTGTGAAAGGGCCAGCTTGCGGCTTGTCGTAAATAATTGGAAGCGTACAGTTAGCGTTAATGCGCGAAATAAACGCATATAATTCATCAATTGAGTTATAAATCCGTTGGGAACGCAGGCTTTGGGAACATTCCGATAGCAAGCGACTACGTGGGTTGAAAGAGGAATACCTGACTTAACTAATAGCTAATAGATCGGAGAAATAATGTACGATACAAAGTTTGTGAGGCTTGAAGTTGCGGAACACGGTAATTCGACTCGGCTAGCAATAAAGCTGTGTACAGAATTACAGATAGAGTTGTCGGTAATGTACAGAAGCGTGGTAATGTTTTTCGCACGAATACGCAATTGCTAATATTTTTAAGCAATAGAGATAGCTGTCACGGTCGCTTGTATCAACAAAACAGTTTTAATTTAATATTATATTTGATTTCTAGGTACTTATTAATCTATATATTAAACGATTGTTTGTCTTTGTTTGGGCATTACATAAGAACAAAAGATATAAAAAACTCGAAGATGCTATTTGAGATGTCTGTAAGAAAAGATAAGCCTGCATGTGCAAAGATTAAAACATACATATTATTTCAATTACTCTCGAAAATTTTATAATCAGTGATAAATTTTACTGAGAAAACGAAACTACAATATTAAATGCCTTGTACGGGTAAAACGATAAAAACCTAATAAAAATCTAAATAGACTTCATAACCATAAATATGGGCAACTAAGAATTGATGTTTGCGATGCAACGTCTAGACCAGACACGTCCGGCCAAAACAAGTTCCTCCGATTCGTTCTTGTAATATCGGTATAATTTATTTAATGTTAGAAATAGACCTCGCTCAGCGCCACAAAGAATATTGGCTTTCACAACGGAACTTGGCAAATTTATGTGCCGCGAGATTTTGCCAGCAGTATACTCTCAGAATCACGATTTCGGACTTCGGACCAAAAGCCCTTCGATCCATTTACACATGAAGGAAACACTTCGTCAATGCTACTTTTTCATTTGAAGATAACTACTGTTTACATTTTTAAGTGAGAACATTAAGGTTTTTTCGCACATTTGCAATAAACTGCCATTTTTGGCAAATGTGCGAATAAAAGCTTTATGGTCAAACAAAATAGTTTAAAGGGTTATCTCGAGCCCCATGAAACCAACATTTTAAATGATATCTTCATAGACCTAGATTTTTTTTACTCAAAATTTTTCATTTTAAATTAATTTATTTCAAATGGGGGCAGCACTGGCAGTAGCGTGCATTTCATACAGATAGAATTTGTCTACCCTATGTCTCCGTAATATAATGTCGGATACCAGCGAGCAATGTGTTTTGCTCGATATGCAGCCGTTCTCATAATCTACTTAACCTCTTGTGTGTGGCAAAAACCAGACACAATAGTAAAACAATTGATTTATACCGGAATCCGGTATAGCCACACTCAAAAGGATAAGATTAGTGCCTACCCTGTAAAATATTTGTGCACGTCACTGAGCACTGGACCCCAAAAAAGTCATGTATCTAATCTCACTTTGTTTAGTGTAGTAAATAGAAAAGTTACAGGATGCGAACCACAAGAATTTATGCTATCTTTAATAACACCATTTTACGAAGATAGATAAACTTTAAAAATCGCCATAATAATAAACCTATACTAAATTAATATTTTTTGAAAGGAATCATCGTTACGACGAGTAAAGCAATTCCAAACGCTGTTCACGCGTTATTAATAACAGAACGTATAATTTTTGCTGATAAAACGTTCTTGCAAAGGTGCTTAGAATACGGGAATCGATTATAGTGAGCTAGTAATTTTGCAGCCTACTAGCACGTTTCCCTAGTATCGCCTTAAGCCAATTCCATTACTAGGCATTATGAGTGGTCCCTGTCCTGCACCTGCTCTTGAAACCGTTCTTGTAATTACGCTAATTGTTCCATCATACACATATTTCTAGTTGCATTATTATCAACTGTTTTTGCAGTGACTCCAATTAATTAGACTGGTGAAACTACAAACTAATGCATAAAACTATACGCCAAAGCCTTTTGCCTGCACGGCTCCCCCCTGCTTACGGTATTTTTAACTTCGTGTTTAGCAATTATAACGTTTTTTACCCTTTACACATTGCATTCCTTGCTTGTATTTTTTATACTTGTATTTCTACAACCATATTTCTGTAAGTTATGTAGTGTAGGTATTTATTTATATAAATTATTTTTCTGAGTGTGAGTGTAAGTCCCCACCAATGTTTTACTTGTGATCTGGTAACGTGTAGCGAATCCAGTACCTTCCTGTAACTAAATCTTCGTTGTTTTTGCAGCAATACGTATCCGTGAAAGCAGTATAAGGCTGGGAATCCACTTTAGTGAATTTAAGATGCTGATTCTTTATACATTACCTGTTTAGCAAAAATCAGTCAAAACTGTAACATTACAAAACCAGCAATGTATATAAAATCAGCCTCTGAATTTCGTACAAGGATTTCCAGCCTTAGTACTGTATTTTCATAATTATAGTCAACATACTATATGAGGCAAACATTGATTTTGAAAACATTTAAGATTTACTTTTAAAATAGTGAAATTCCTTTCTATAGGGTTTATAAAGGCTGAGACATCAGTCAGTAAGTCGTATAAGGAAAACTGTAAGTTTTGGTTATATAATAAATTCTAGAATCGGTCCTCGATATGCCGAGAGAAAATTTAAAGTTTAGTACTTTGTACGAAGACTTATTACGGAAGCGATGATTAGGTACCCTAGAAAATGCAGTGCAGTTTGCTTCTCACTGTCGCCAGTAAACTTTGCTCTAAGTAATTACTGATCTGACGTCAAAAACTATTATAAAAACGAAAGAAAAATGCTCAAGTGTGTATTTTCTTGGGTCAAAAATATATTTTATACCATTCCCCCTCTAAAAAGTTTATTTTATTCACTGAAAACAGTGAATAAAAAGCACTTTTACTCACTATTTTGGTTGTTTATTTTATTTACCGAAAACAGTGAATAAAATGCACTTTTACTCACTATTTTAGTAATTTATTTTATTCACTAAAAACAGTGAATAAAATGCACTTTTACTCACTATTTTGATGTTTGAATTTAGAACAATTTACTCTAAATTTTAGTAATTGTTCCAATTTTAATTAATTTTCTCTTCATTAAATGTCTATTTTCGCTTAAATTTTTCTTTTTAACCGACTTCCAAAATTCGTCGGAATCTTAAGTTTTATATATGTTGATCGATTAATTCGCATACGTTTGTACCGATTTAGAATATTCTTTTTTTTAAAGGGAATACCTGTCAGGTGGTCCCATAATTTTTTTATTAAAACCGGTTGTGTAGTTTAGTGGTGAAGTCAATTTTTAGTTTTGAAAAATTATTTTCGTAGTCATGGTTTAAAGTATAGTATGCAATTCTTGAATAAAGCGGATTTACATCGAGGGCCATGAATCACTCGCATTGCTCAGGATCCTAACATTTGAATCACTCGCTACGCTCGTGATTCAATCATCGTGAATCACTCCCTACGGTCGTGATTCAGTCGTTAGAATCCTTCACCTGCTCGTGATTCATTTTTGGCCCTCGAAGTAAATCTGTCCTTTATTCACTAATTGCATAATATACTAATTTTGTACTGAAAAGAAAATGAAACGTCGCAAAATAATGTCATATGTCGATTTTAGATTTATTATTGCAAAAAACTGATAATAAGAGCGCTATTTGATCCAAGAAACTATGACGTCATCTGCCTGTGTATCACATTTACATTGACATTTAGAAATAAGTATCTGATTTGACTTATATTTGTACACATTTGAACACATATGATTTGACTTATTTTCAACAAGTCAAATCAGATACTTACATATATATATATAATGATAAATAATTTTCGACTTTTTGACTTTTATTATAAATAATTAATAATGAAGAATCCTTATCAACAAAAAAAAAATATTCGTTAGAGACCGTTTGAGAAATATCGAAGGACCACAACAAATATCCAATTAGTTATCTGATAAGTCACAATAATTACAACATACATGCTCTAACAGTAATTACATCAATAACATCTGTAAATAGCATTTCTATCGCGTGCCCGGCGGTCGAACTAGTTTTTAATATGGAGAGGATGCTGTCAGCTTGTATAAGTAATTAGCCACGGACGAGGCATTGCAAATGTGTCAGGAAGGTAATTGGAGTTGTCCTGAGATGGGAGCAGGTCGCCGAGGCCGGTTCCCTGTGCTCTTGTCAGTGACGGTCGTATCAACATTTTTAGATGGTGCGGGATCATAAAGTGGCTCTCCAAATACAAATTTCATTCATAGTATGCTTGCTGTGATGCATGAGAACGGGGAACGGGACGTTGCAAATATGAGTTCGTGTACCACCGTCCCTTTGCTCGTGTTTATTTGACCAGTTTGTGTGAGTGAGTATGTAGTAAATTACTGATGAAAAATAATATGATGTCGGCGCCCCCCTCTATGACGGCGCCCGGTTCGCTTGCACCGCTCCAGGGTCGCCACCGGTTCTGCTCGCTGCTCTGCCACGTGCCGCTAGGAGCCTGCTAACTCGCGTGCTGCCGACTAACGGTCACAGCAGCTGATCCTGGCCATTGTCCTTAATTAAACGCAATAATCCATTTTTAACTTCGTACTTGTTTATGAAATTAATGGATAGTTGTGAAGCACAATAAAAAATATTTGTAGTTTTATAATAGCATGAGTCAGCATGACTGATACAAGTGTTAGTGGCATTTTTATATAAATATTGTAAAATATTGCATCACTCCCCACAGCATCAATATTAGTTAGTATATTTCTTATGTTTTGCACCTGCGGCATCGATATGCATACGTGTAAAACAACATCCGAATCGGCAAAACATCGCATTTAGCTGTGACTCTTATCTCAGCGTGTCAGTATTTTAACTAACGCAGTTTCTCGTAAAATTTACTTAATGAATTTCAGACTGAATAAAAGTGCCGAAATTTATCGGAAGTCAATGCATCATGTGTTCTTCTGAGTATATTTAACTAAGTTCTGAATGACAAACATATATTACGGCTAGAAGATGAAAAAAATTAAGGATTCTTCTTATCACTAACAAAGAGATTTTTTACTCGGTAGGTCAGATGAATAAAATATAATGAAATAAGAAAGAAGTCATGAATTGTATAGATAATCTGAGGACAACTGCAGTAAGCGACCACGGAAAAGCTATGGAAGTCTCCAAGAAAAAGAGATTCTAATTATTAAACAGGAAAAAATTGAAAAAATTAAAAATTGAATAAAACTAGCTAGCAAATTGTACTGGCAATCGTTTCCTATCCTATCCTGTGTCGCATCTATTACTTAACCGGTGTTATTTATTAGTACAACATCAAGAGTCACACAGGAGCGGTTGAGGTAGAACCGGCCTGCGCCTAATTAAGCGCGGGTCCTGTTAATTTGACGCGTGAGCGCTCCGTAGCGCCTAATGAATGGTATCGCACACGTTCATCGCATCACGTTCGCGGCCCTCGTGCTGAGCATTAGGACAATCTGCAGACGTGCCCCGAGATAAAACCAACTTCCGATTAACGGCGATATTCAATGCAGAAGCTTACAGCCTGAAATTGTTACAACTGTTATTTAACAAGCAATAATTAATAGCGGTTTCTTAGAGTTCGTTTATGTTAACTAAATAAAAACGCGTTAGGCTTGGTTTTAACAAGACCTAGGATTTTTTTAACTATGTAAAATCAAGAAAACTCAAAAAGGGATTTCTAGCATTTAAACGGTGTTTTTGCTACAAAAGCCGGGATATTATGGACCTACAACGTTTTGAGAATATTTTGAAGGTATTTCGTCCTCCTTCTTCTTTGTAAACCTCAATGTTCAACTTATAACATAATTAGTATTATTTAATCCTGACCTACCTTTTTCAAAGTCGTAAGGTGTTGAGACTATTGTATTGCCATCTCATAATACTTAATATTTAGCACAGGTTGCACGTTGACAGAATTATAACTTCCCAAAGATAACTTTTAAGCTTACGAGTAAAAATGTAGGTACATAAATGTCCATGTCACCTAGTTAAAATTCAAATGACGACTTTATAATTTACTTATTTATATCATGTAGCAATACAAAAATCTTCTTAAGTTAATGAATTATAAATGACCACTTATAAAGGTAAATAATATGCAAAATAAACTTAAGTTATAGTATATTATTTTTTCCCATTAAGTAAGTTTCATTTTAATTCGTTGCGCTAATTTTGTATAATTAGAGTCATAAAAGAGATTCTAAAATTTCTAGTTTGTTAGTTCCTTGACGGTTGATTTCCCAGGTTATGCATATGCAGTTGAAAGGCGTGGATTGACGGAGCTATTCTCTAACTCCAGAAAGCGATGCATGTGCATTCAAAGTGTTTGCAACAGTCTACGAGTATGTTGATTACTGACATCGGCGTAGAGTGTGTACATAAGTGCATTAATGTATTTTATTGAGATACAATGGACGTTGCAAATTGAACTGTTAGCACTGAGCTCTCACCATACTTGATTAATAACTCGCTACCGTGTCGATGTCTTCCTGTATGGTAAAAATAGTTATATAAGTTGGACTTTATGTTGCATTTTATTTCTTGTTTTATAATCATACAATGTAGTTATGTGAAGGTTTGTGTGAAACTTTTCACAAGAATAATATTTGGTCATGGGTGACAGACATGATGACAATCAACTTACATCAGTGCAAATCATGATAATATTTTCGTTAAAAGAAACGTAGAGATGCATTTATTTTATTCTTACTAATCCTAAGTTATTTGCTGTATCTAATTGGAACGACATGCAAGGACAAAATGAATTACTTAAAACTTTAAAAGCATTGCGTAATATGTGAGTAAGCTGAAAAGAAAGTGCATATGGCGATTCGCCTTGTGTTAAGCGGCGGCGGCGACAAATTCGTACTCCAATATGTCTTTATGCACTTATCGCACAATTTGTCACGCCACCGACAACATTTTCGGCTAAGTGTTGTCAAAGAATAAACGTTGCAAATTAAATTTAAATCGGCATGCCTGATAATGGATAAAAACTGAGCTGGCAGTTTAGACTCGTAAACGTATTTTTTAACCTTCTCTCCATTACATACATTTGTGTACAGAACACTTATAAAAATCTGCATGTATTTCATTGCATCACATGAAAATGCCGCAGGGAGGAAGTCCACGGCTGAGTATAGGCTATTTAGTGGCTGATGATGTTATATGCTACTTTTTTTGCGACGGCGCTCATGAAAATTTACTAGCCCAAGGAATCGGATCATAACTACCCTACTACTAGAGACCAATTTATACTTACATTACAATTATAAAAACCAATTGGCATGGTATGGTCACGTTATGAGAATAGAGGAAAAGAACGTTGTACAATAAGTACTAAATACAAAGGTTATAATGAGTGCAAAAATAGAGCTAGGCCAATGAAAAGGTGGCTGGAATGTATAAAAAATGATATGGTGAGCAAAGATGTAATACTAGAAATGACGAAGAATAGGGATAAATGGAAACGACTTACATGGTGTACCAACCCCACTTAAAGTAGGATAAAGGAAGGCAGAAGAAGAAAAATGATATAAATCATTTAGGCGTAGCGCCTAATTGAGAATTCAATAGGAATATACAAGAGCAGAAAACCCTAATTCAATCCGAAGTCCGCAGTAGTGGTAGTGCCACGGATAATCTTACCTAAGTGCATGTCTGCGCTGCAAGCCTGCTCATTGCACACAATCAACAGCCCGGTTAATTACTCGAGCGACGACTCACGACTCTCGCCCGCTTAAAAGGCTTTAAGCCGTGTCATTTATTTGCCATAATGGACTGATAACAAATACAATTGGTGCTTTTGCTCTTAATTTCGTTTGTCCTATTCAGAAGATGCAAATGAACGATTGCGGAGAGATATTTGAAGTCAAATGACACGAACTTTAGTCATTGTAGCTTTAACCAAAGTCTTTTTTGGTTTCTTGTAAAAATACTTAACCCGAAAGTGGGATTTCTTTTTTAGTAGAGTTTATAGTGACTGTGTATGTCCTAACATTTAATGCATGCCCCCAATGACTCAATGCCCGTGTGTATTTCTATATCAAAACAAAATTACATATCTACTTATATCTAAGCTGGAGTAATAATCCAGATCCAAGCATATCATAAGTAATATCTAGTAAAGATCTTAATACATAATTTAAAAATATTTAAACATCTATAATAAAACCGTGGACACCACATGAAGTTAATAATTTATACGAGTTAACGAAGTAAATTGAAATATTACAATATTGATAGCTAGTAGAAGATGACAGAAGCGTCGAGAGTAATGTCTACGTTCTGAAAAAAAAAAGCACTGTGTTCATATCACCATCAAAGTGCATTTTTAAAGCTCCTACATATGTAGCAAAATGTCTACTTATGGATCATCTATAAGCAGAAATCTGCTCATAGTAGTAGGTAAGTACCTAGATAGATATATTACCTACTATGTAGCCTGTTTATTTACGATACCATCTGCTATAGTTCGCTCCGACTTAAAATTTAAAACGTGAATAAATGGGCAAAGTACTTGTACCTCATATATTACAACTCGTTCTTTAGAGTTTTAATTTTATGAGCCGAAATTTAAGTAATTCTCCAAGTTTTACGATGTGATACTGTGGAATTATATTCTTATTTTTATTGCAAATTCATATTTTATTTAACCATAAAATTACAAAAAATTTTCTGGCAATAATAGCGCTGTGCACTTTAGACTGAACAAATCATATGTGACCATTCATTTTGCATGAACCAAAAATATCTGAGAAGTCAGTAAACATCGTTAACAGGCCCTGAATACTTACAAATGTTTTATTAAAGGACAATATACAAAGTAAGGAAATATAAAATCAAAAAGGCTTTATTGGTGACAATTGTTAAATCACTACAAAATATTTAATGAATTTATGGTTATTTAATGTCGCGATACTGTGATGTTCGCTCAGAAACAGAATTATAATAATTTCACTTAATTACAGCATTTATTCCGCGCGAGGCCGTACAGCCGCACTACATCTTGCGCCCGCGTATTATCGCCGCCTCACCCTGCTCATATCCGCGACAATGAACTTAAGAGAAATTTCTTCCGCATTTATCTTTTTCCGTGACCTGAACTACATTATTTGCCTTATATGTAGGTAGGTACTGTGACATTTCTTAAAATAGATAAATTTAATGTTATTTTGATAAACAATCGATAAATAAAGTTCATCAGGTTGTAATTGTGACTATGTACATACATTTTCTTTAAAGGTAAAGCAATTGTGTAGATAATTAACTTATACATTGAAGATAACAGTTATTAAAACTTAAATAAAATTAATAAAATTGACGAGACAAAGCCAGTGTATTACAGTTACCGAATTATTCGATTGTTTTATTAGACAAGTGGTCATAAAATCGAGGTTTTAGTATAGGACAACGACTGGGCGGCCGCCTCAACGTTCGTAATTGTCATAAGAATTGATTTTTGTGTCCGAACTTAAGTCGATACATAAAACAGACATTTTATCGATCCTTCTTTATTACGAGGAAATGGGGTAATGTGACTTTGTAGTTATTCTATATATTTAAGTATTTTTTTGACTAGGTATTTAGATACCTTATTGGGGTAACCTATTTTTTAGCATACTTACACAAAAATAGAACCACCTACCGAGAATACATAGAAAAACTCGTATTGTCAGTTTCGATCGAGACGACCCTTGATGGCAACCGTGCCTACTCCCCATATAGTCTTTCTTCAATATTTATGTAGAATATTCAAGCGGCTACTACGGATTAATAAGCTTAGAATGTATTTTTAATCCATTTTATGTTTTAAACAAATTATATTGTGCGTTAGTATATTTTATCAATTCTAAAACCTTGTCCCGTCAGTTGTATGTTGCGGTAAATAAAATATATATGTTATTTTTTTGTAAAAAAAAGTTTCGAGGTCTATTTAACCCTAATATCCCCAATATCAATTTTGTCATCTGATTCAGATTATCATAAGCAATTTAATAGGCCGCACGACCTTATTTACAAATTGCTATAATAATAAATACCATTGTTTACTGCGTACTTATAAAAAATAAATATTACTTCCTGTGAAATTACTGTAAATTAGTAGACTTACCTAAACTTGTAATCATAACAATTGATTTAATTAAAAGTAAACTGGTCAGTAGCAAGCGAATCTTACTCGGACTCTCGGTGTATAGTTACGGAGTCAGAATAACAAAGTTTTAAATAATATTCAAATTCTTCTTTGCTCATTAAATTCAGAAAATCGGCACCATCTGCAAAATATTTCTTTTCAAATTGTTAATTTGTAGCCATGACAAATTTGAACACGATTTGCCTAGAACTTATTTATAATAAATCAGGTAATTGGTATGAGATAACATAAACTCAGTCAAACATATCTACAGTTCAACCACCAAACCCTCCTTATGGGTTTCTTCGCAACCGGGTGATAAAAAAAGGACATTACACTACTTCTTACAACGGTACACAAAAATAATAAGCGATCTTACAGAGCGGCGCGAAATTATTGCTGCGGCGCGCATTCAGCTGTCGACATGTTGATTTATTCATTTGTCTGCGCTTTGACATTCTGTGATTTCTGTTAACGTTCATTTTAAAGGCTTGTTATGAAGCAATTTAATTAAGCAATAAACATAACAATGCCAATTAAAAATTAAACAATGCTCAAAATCATAGGTATATATGTGTTACATAATGTACACATGTAAACAAATAAAAAAAGAGATAATATTTATATTATCTTTATTTATTTGTATAATTTTTATTTCAATATTTGATCGATATTGACATTTGCACGCCTCAAAGTTTTAGTTAAAGTTAAAACTTTGACGCGTGCAAATGTCAATATCGATCAAATATCAAAATAAACAATTTATCATCAAAAATAAAATAAAAAAAAAAACTAAAAAAAAAACAACTTGAGTACATATTATTTATGTATTTATCTTAATACAAATGGAATGGGCGGACTTAAAGCCATTATAGGCTTTATCTACCAGTCAACCCACTGGTGATGCTAAGAATTAAAAAAACATATTTTTGCACCTAATATACTTCGTCTTATTCTATAACTTTCAAAATAACATTATTTTGAAAGTTATATTTCTAATAATAATATGCGATATAAAAATATGTTAACTAAAATAATAATATATATAAATAAACTTACATTCAAAATATACTCAGATATAATAACCAATATGTATACTACATAAAATATTTTATGGGTGTTTTGTCGATCAAAATGCCGTATAAGACTCCGACACAGATGATGGGACATACTGATATGTCTGCCTACTCTTGTGTCTCAAACTCAGAAACTACCACCCAATTTTGATACGGTTTTTACCGGCATGTAGAGCACTTCTCACAAAGTTTGCCAAGAAATGCACATACCAGTGTAGAGTTGGACAAAGCCGGGGGCCGCTAGTAAGTATACTCGTACATTATTTTGATTTCATAGGTATTGCGCGCAGTTCGTAATAGGTACGTCTTATGTTTATTGTTTGCTGCCAAAAACGTTTTCCCACACACGGTCTACCCAACGTAATGAAACATTAAAACCTTTTCTCCAAAGCTTACAGCGATTAAATCAGCAGGCACTATCGATGTTATTATTAATTCATTTTTCATGGCGATAACCATCGGCGTAATCCGGACTCGCTCAATGAGTATTCCCACGTTGCTGGTACACTACAGAATAACTACCATCCACTTACAGATAAAGATTCAATAGGAAATTAACTGTACTGCTATCAGTCTAAAAGTCGGGTCAGCTACTGTTCTTGTTATTGAATAGAAAATGGAATTGTGATTAAAAATAGCTTTACGTCCCCCGGGCTTTAAACAGCATTTTACTCGTACCTACACTTCGTAACTCGATAACAAAAAGAGGCAATACCCAACGAATTTGGGTTTTTAAAATTTTATTGATAGGTATTTTAGTTTTAGATGATATTCAATAACTTATGAAGAAACTTTAACATGGGAACGATTATATTAACAAAAATAGCTAGCGCAAAAATGTTACCATTAAACAATCTTATTTGTAATTATTTACTATGACATTTTAGAGGATTAATAGAACTTTCATTTTGTTTTGAGCTGCATGTTAAATTTCTGCTATGTGTACCATTCTAATGATGATACTTGGCTGTCCTATGGGCGCTAAAAGCATCAGAATAAAAAAGTAAGCGTAATTCTTCAGGGTTGACAACTCTGAAGAATTACGCTTACTTTTTTTTATTCTGATATTACTTTAATTCGCAAGCTAAAAGTTCGTAATTTATATACCTAATAGATCAAAGTTTCATTGCAATGACCTTTGAATGATTGAAATTAAAAAATGCGTTTAATTTATGTTCAGTAGCAAATTGATTTATTTTTTAATTCCACAAATGACATCATCCAAGCGCGGTCTGAAGTCAAACTTGATTTTATAGTCATTTCATTTAAGCAGTATTAGTAAAAAAATGTATATAAAGTAAATATGGTCGAACAAAGTAAACTAAATCTATTTTAAGGTTCAATTCAGTCTATGATGTTAAACAACTTTCCCCGAAGAGCAAAAATCAAAAAACGATAAATATTTTTTGCATCCCATTCAAGTTGACCCATCGAGT
This sequence comes from Acrobasis suavella, assembly GCA_943193695.1. NCBI lineage: Eukaryota > Metazoa > Arthropoda > Insecta > Lepidoptera > Pyralidae > Acrobasis > Acrobasis suavella. The sequence goes on from OW971929.1 coordinate 17,119,233, forward strand.
TTCGAAGATAGAAAGCAAAATTTTTGTTTATATATATTGTTATACGAGTATGTTTATTTATTGGTAGACATTTGCTTCTAGTAGTATTTTATAATTTCAATTCAATGTTGATATTCCTAAGCGTTTATATTAAGTACTGGTCATCAATTATAATATAAATTGATGCTTCCTAGATTTTTTAAACAAATACTAAACTTGCAAGTATTTCATAAATAATGAAATGTTATTTTGATATATGAGTGAGGCAGCGGCGTCTGCAAATGCTACTTATAGGCCGTTTTGATGGTTTTTTTAACCCATAAACGCATGAATATTCCGAATTTCATAAAACTTACATCATTGGTCAATAGTAGTCCAAATATTATGGAAAAATATATTTTTTAAATATTTCTTTTATGTTAAGGTTAAAAAAAAAACAAATTTTTCAAAGAAAAGCCTCCCATTATGTTATTTTTGATAATATTTTTAACCTTTAATCAATAAATTTTTTGTCAATTTGACTATTTTAAGTATGCAAATATTTTTTTAGAAAAATACGGATTTTGGCTCTTTGGTGGTAGGAAAAGTTGACTTGGTATAGACAAAAAAAAGGAAAAAATTGAAATTGTCTATTTAACAGTTCAATATATTTATACCAAAAGGAGATAACAATTGATCATAAAACCTTTCAAAAATATTTAAAGTAATAATTTTAGTATACGTTTAAAATTATGATGTCAGTTTGAGTATACGTTACCGGCAATGTATGAAGTTCAGTCATTGTAAACAATGCCTAGGCAATGCATAAAATGCCTGAATCACTGTTAGACAAGTATAAAATGGTATGTTTGTACATTTCATGCCTCGAATTAGTCACGGCAGGTAGGTTAGGTGATATGGTTTTTAAGTGCTACGGCCTCTGCCCGACGTTAATCCTCCATAGGGCAGCAAACGAACTAGCGGGTCACCTGATGGTAAGTGATCACCGCTGCCCATGGACAACTGCAACACCAGGGGTATTACAGGAGCGTTACCGGCCTTTCAGGAAGATATAGACTTGTTTTTTGAAGGTTATAACGTCGTATCGGTCCGGGAACACTGCTGCAGAAAGTTGGTTCGGTCGTACGTGGTAAAAAGTTGATTACCAACTATCCAAGTGGTGTGGATGACATTTTAATTTCAGGCGGGTGGTGCGGTGGTGAAATTTTGCAGCAGGTATTAAGGCGAACAATTCTTCAGAGCATTCCCCATGATACATACGATAAAAAATGCACAAGGATGCAACATCCCCACGTAGAACCAGAGGATCGAGACAGCCGACGAGAGTCACAGCGTCAATTATACGAGTTGCGCAATTTTTAATACGGTCAAAAGGAAGAAGTTGGTATTTAGGTGCCCCGGCCCAGAGATAGGAACAATATTCCATATACGGCCTAACTTGTGCCTTATACATACTTGAGAATGAAGTTGAGCAAAAAATTTTACAACCGGCCTCTTCCCGATGTTAACCCTCCTTGGAAATATACTATCCCTCCAAAATATTTTCACGGAAAGTAATGCCAAGACATTAGGTGCATATTGCTTGCACAATAAAATAGTTATCAGATCTCATGGAGTGCCAAGTTCCTATCTATACAAGCCCTAACCTAACATCCACTAATTTTCACCATAAATATAAGAAATTCTCATTTTAATAATAGTATAGACTTCTTACTTATAGATTTTTCTGTAATTTATAGATGAAGAACTATTGTCTGTATTTTTTTTTCAAAATTTTAGTCTCAGTGGTTTTGGAGGTAAAGGCTTATTTAACTTCAATAATACCGATCTTAAAAATTTATTTTTTTTAAGATTCGTCAAAAGTCCTTGTATTTGATATGTCACAGGATATAGTTCTCAAAACTTCATTGTCTAATTTGAGAGTATATTTGGATTCACATATTTACGTTATACGTCCGTCTTTGAGCCACTGATATTTACAAATGAGCACCAAATTTTAGTTCAATCGGTTAAATAGGTTCGTAGCAAATGGCTGTGGCATTGCGACAGACAGTCAAGTGAGTGATCCTATAATTGTACTGTTTTTACCTTTTGAGGTACGAAACCCTAAAACTAAAATAAATAAACTCTAACAATACAAAACTAATCCAACAAAACAATTAATTCTTGTTTTTAATGAAATGTTTTAGTAATACATAAACATTTTTTTAAGCAAGATTACTCATAGCTGATACGAGTACCTACATATATTTCATTCTGCACACGTGATCATCACGTTTACATAATGAGTTTCGAAAATTCACAAAACGGTCACCTTCGTCTCTGCTAAGAGCTGCAATAAATATTTCGGCTATTATCAATTAATTTATTACTTTATTGCTAAGATTTTTCCACTCATTTCAATCATTCAGAATTTATAGTCCTGCAGAAATTGAGTCATAATCATGCTACTAAGGAGTGCGTTCCACCTGCGATCTAGGTAATGATGATTTATCTTTTATTTGGGAAAAAGTAACAACTATTGGTTGGGATACCTTTATTTACTTCAACATAATATATCTGTTGTCATAAAATGAATATTACTTAAAGTTTTAAAAAACAAACTCTAAAGTTATTAAGCTGCGTTAGTTATCTAGACTTAAACGTCACTTCATCCACCAATCGTTTAATTACATGTTAGCCGTACATTACAGATTAGCATAATATTCACACTCAAGAACATTTTAAAATTTTATTTACAGGTACATCGCACACAAAGGTCATTTTAATTTATTTGTTCGATAGTCTAGTTACAATTGAATAATGTAACATGCCGAGATGGAACATAACAAGGCCAGGGCGCTCGTACGCGCGGATCTGCAGTCACCGCATCCTTGACCCATCCAGAAGAGGCTACTCAAGCAGAATGCATCGGTCCTGTCGCCGTACATAGATAAATAGGTATTTAAAATACCGTTCGGCGTGGGAACCGTGACAGGCGCCCGAATGCGATAACCCTGCGCAGGCACCTCTCGCCGTCGCCGCCGCTACAGCGCCGCCCGCCTCACACCGCGCCGCCCGCCGCACCAACAAGCTGTACGGTCAGTACTATAGATACAAACAAAGTACTGTTTAAAATGTTTTGTTTATTTCTATTAGCTTTATTGTACATTTAAGAAGAGTTTTCAATAAACTAAGGAAAAGATGCCAACACCATCAGTAATGTTTTCATATAGCTATACCTTATTATGTTGTTTATTTCTATTAGCTTTATTGTACATTTAAGAAGAGTTTTCAATAAACTAAGGAAAAGATGCCAACACCATCAGTAATGTTTTCATATAGCTATACCTTATTATGTTCTGACGACCTCCGTGGCGTAGTGGTCACCATGGTAGTTCGCAACCCAGAGGTTCCGGGTTCGATCTCCGGTCAAGTTAGTAAATGGCCTTTTTCAGATGGTCCTGGGTCTTGGGTGTTTATCTAATAAGTATTTGTCATAAAATATAGTATCGTTGAGTTAGTATCCTATAACGCAAGTCTCGAACTTACGTTGGGGCTAGCTCAATCAGTGTAATTTGTCCCTATATATTTATTTATTTATACCTAAGTATGCTGAATAATAATACATGGGTATGTTGTTTTGTGTTATTATATTTTTTGATTGATTTGATTGACCTACCTTAATTTCTAATATTTCGTAAGCGCGTTTTTTTGCTTCTGCAAATCATATTTTAAGTACCTATAATAGGAAGTTATTTATGTGATAAGTACCTATTATAAAAATAATGTGTAGGTATTTGTATGTTCCTGTGCTGGTAAAATAATATAGGTAATAACGTTGCATCTCATGGGTCCGGCCGCATACATCGACGTTACCCGTTCTCTTTTACCTATACCCATTCAGATAATATGTACCTAAATATTTATAGCTACTTTACTACATATGACTAGGTATATCGATACCTATATACCTCCCTTAAAACATCTGTCGAAAAGGGGTCATAAAAAATCGGATTCTACTCTGCCTTTAACCACACGGCAAATATATTTATTGTATCAACATATACCATATCCGCTAGCTAAGTAGAGCCTTCTACGTCGGCCAGCCACAGAGAAAAGCCTCATAAGTGCCGAGCCGAATCAAACAATGAATCACGATATCGAAATCCATTTTGTTTCTTAATTTCGTAACTACCTCTATCTCTCTTTTTATCTACGCTTTTATTTTCAATAACTGTTATAGCCTGTTTAGAAATAAACTCTATAACTAGATACTTAAAGGAGGCGTCGCAAAATCAGGTTTTATATTATTCCATTTGGAACTTTATATTAAAGGTGGGTAGGTTGAGAATGAGACGTGAGGTATGAGCGGTAAGTATAGAGGCAAGACTGCACGCTGCGAGATGTCATCTGGGCCCCCCGCTGCGGCCCGCGAACAATATTGTCTCTCCTATAAATGCATTGTGAATGTTAAAATCAATTCATATTCACTTCAACGAATTGTTACATTCAGCTATGAAACAACTAAATGTACGAGTTATTTAAATAATTCTGAGATTAACAGCTATAAAAATACTATTAACTTGGCATACTGTGTCCAAATATGTATCATTTGGAACATTATACGACAAGTTTTATATGCATAATGTTTTTATCAAAATACCGGTTTTAATCAAACGTTCTTGTCTCGCCAATTGATGTTTTTTGTTTGAAATTTACTATGTATGTATGCAAAATGGACCATTAGATAAATGTAATGTGTTGTGATGTTAATTTTGAACATAAATAGTTAGACACAATAGGTAGTCGCTATTTTTCTTTTTTTTAATAAAGACACTACAGATTTAAGAAATACGCAGTATATTTAATTACTTTTACATTAAGGCCTTAAAAGTAAGTAAATGACTGCCACTATACTTTTTAAACATGAATAATTTCCTTGTGTGTCTAAAATTTGAATTATCTAAACTTGACTATAAATAAAGCAGTTATTGAAACAAAATGACTTTAGTCCACCCTTGAAAGTAAGTCAAAACTGGTTGTCTAAGCAATTACCATTTTTACGACCGCAAGATTGGGCATAAATAGCTATCGACACCAAATATATATTTCGTGATTTTCCTACTATAGTTAATGGAGGAGAAACACATTTTTCTTTTAATTTTTATAGCCTACGTTATATGTCAAAATACGAAAAAGAATATTTTTTTTTAAAGAAACATCGTATATTAATGATGTATATAAATTAATTTTATCCGTCGAAAGTAGTAACAGGGAATAAAATCTAATCCTTGTTCCTATGGGTTTAAAAAATCTGTTTTTTTGTATCGGAGTTGTACATTTCATATTTAAGTATATACTTATAAATTTGTTCATAAAGGCATAACCAAGACATTAAAAATGAACATAACATCTGAACACAAAAATAATTGTTCCTAATCACATAATTTGAGGTAACAGTTATATTTGCCCCATGACTAGCTTGTTCCACACTCGTAATAAATCAATCAAAAATAACTTCAGGCATTTTTGAGCACGTCTGCCGTGTTGCTGTAAATATGTTATCTCTAATAAGATCTTATTATAAATAATGCAATGATATCTGCGCAGTAGGGCGGATTAGGACGTTGAGATGCAATATAAAGATATGAACTCATCACAATATAAAGCAACTCATAAACGGTTTAATGCATGCTATGATCCTTATCATTGGTTTTTACGACTTTGCAAATGGATTTCTGAAAGTAATATCTTTATTATATTAGATAAATGTAAATCATTATGAACACAAAAGAAAGTAAAAAATGTATTTGAAACTAGACAAAGAGTTAAATAAGTATGTCACATTTTCTTTATTATAAATAGTTTATTTATGATATTTGTAATTTCATAAATGTTGTTTTTAGTATAAAATAATAGTTAATAACATATACTAACACTATACATGATAGCAATATAATAACGCAAAAGTCTACAATATGTTACATTCTAACATTATTTTAAAATGTATAAATCGATTTTATTAGATACCTGTAACTTTCAATCACATGATGTGACAACGTAAAAGTCTGAAACATATTTTATGTAGGTATTAAAAATATATATATTCTTATAAAACATATGACAGTTTAATATTTATCTAGACGATTGAGAAACAAAAGCAATAAGAAAATAGAAATTAGTTATAATATTTGTAATAATCGGCAACGTTAAAGTAACACATCAAAATTGCCGCTCACCTGCGCTATCCCACGATCGGTCGTCTTGATTTATAGATATATCGCAAAATCGAAAGGCGCTTCGTATTTTGCATAACGCTTGTAAGTTGTGTAGCACAATGCCCCATGGCCCACAATAAATTGAGCACGGCACGAACTAACTTCGACGGCGGCAGATCGCGGCCGTTCGCAGGGTTCGGTGGACCTAGAGCGCAGTATAGGGTCCCAAACTCACTTCTCTTATCTCAGGGTTGTTTTTAATACATTACGAGTAGTCAGTTTCGGCCCCTGTATCAGAAAATCGGCCATGTATTCAAACTATCGTCTATGCATAAACTTAAAGTACACAGTGACACAGTTAATAGCTCACAAATGATAAGTGAGAAAGTACGTTAGGTCTAGCAACCACGGCTCATGGTCCATTGTTGGTCTATGGTTATGTGACCATTTTCAGACGCTCTTAAAAGATAGATAAAGTCTCCTACTCAATACAGTAAAAATTTCAGTGCAGTCCATCAAGTCAAGTAAGAAACGTATTGAAATTACAAAAAAAGTAAGTACAAATATCTTGTTTATAAGTGCTTGCCCAACGCAGGGACACCATAGTCTAAGTAAAGAAAAAAAAATGTAATCTAAAGAATAATTTAGATTGTCTATTTTACGATTTATTGTTACTTAAAGCAAAATCATTTATAATCAGTATCAGTTGCGACTTCTTAAAAAGCTTTGGAAAAACACATAAATCTTATTGTTGTCCAATTGGTCTGACTTCCTGCATGGACCAGTCTCGAGAGCGCCGGCACTTCCAAATAGGTGTTCTGATATTCTTTTTCTTTGCAAATAAAAATAGAGCAAAAACTCGTCGGCGTTTTTTATACCCGATGACCTTGCAGCCGAGTGGCTTACTGACTGTGATACACCCGTTACGAAAAAACGAAGAATGTGATAAATCGCAGCCATTAAAAAACGAAGCTCTTTAAAAGAGTCAAGCCAAGAGAAACAAACAGCAATTAATTTTTATAAAACTCATACTTCCTTGACGGGAGAGCTGGTAGCCAGGCCATAAATCAAAAATCCTCTAATACACGTTTCAAGATTCACTTTTACTTTTATTCAATAACTAAACTATTGAATATTTATGAGCGGGCCGTGGTTAATAACATCATTCGTCCGATATTGGATGTTTCGACATTATTATTTTAATCATCAGCTGTCAGTCTGATTCGGCGTTGAAGAACATGGAGATTACTTATTTTTGTTTCGAGACGTGTTTGCCTTGTTATGGCGTCGGCTTCACTTATTCAATTTAAATTTGTACATGGATCACTCTGTACGGCGATATTTATAATTTCTTTAAATAAATATAATTTATTTTACCAAAAATATTTGATTTAATCATGTCTGAATTAAAATAAATATTATTTATCTTTTATCAAAAATAATTAAATCATTTTTGAATGGTCTTTGTAAATAATTTTGTTGAATCATATTTGACGACCTTCGTGGCTTAGTGGTCACCAAGCTAGCCCGTCACCCAGAAGACTAGGGTTCGATCCCCGGGCAGGACAAGTAAGAAATGGCCTTTTTTAAATTGTCCTGGGTCTTGGGTGTTTATCTACATATGTATTTGTTATAAAATCCAGTATCGTTGAGTTAGTATCCCATAACACAAGTCTCGAACTTACTTTGGGCTAGCTCAATCAGTGTTATTGTCCCTATATATTTATCCCATATATCTATCAAAAGTTCTTGCGACACGACATCCGTTCTTTTAATACTAGACGATCCAGCATAACAAAGGTTCTGGCAGACATCGACAGGTTTTATGGACAGCTGTATACTTCCGTTTCGCAACCCAATGGACAAATGGCTAAAGAGCCAAGCTGACCCTACACTATACCGAAGATAACAGATTAGGATGGCTCTCAAACAGCTCAAAAAACAACAAGGCGCCGGGCGAGGATGGAATTACAGCAGAGCTTCTGAAAGCGGGCGGAACGCCAGTACTGAAAGTCCTTCAGAGGCTCTTTAATTCTGTTCTGCTCAAGGGCGTAACGCCAGAAGCGTAGAATAGCGGCGTTGTGGTCCTGTTCTTTAAAAAGGGAGATAACACCCTATTAAAGAACTATAGGCCTATCACGCTTCTAAGTCATGTATACAAGTTGTTTTCGAGGGTCATCATGAATCGTCTCGCAAACAGGTTTAATGCCTACCAGCTCCCCGAACAAGCCGGTTTCCGTAAAGGCTTTAGTTAGTACCACGGACCACATACACACACTGCGGCAGGTTATAGAGAAGATGAGGATGGTATTATCTATGTTTAGGTTCGTGAACTATGAAAAAGCCTTTGATTCGATCGAAACGTGGGCCGTGCTTCAGTTCCAGCGATGACGTATTGACTATCGGTATATCAAAGTGTTGAAGTGCTTATACAGTAACGCCACTATGTCAGTCCCAGTACAGGAGCAGTGCACGAGGGCTATTCAACTGCAAAGAAGTGTAAGACAGGGAGACGTTATATCTCCAAAAATTGTTTACCGTTGCACTGTAAGATGCCCACAAGCTTCTGGACTGTAAAGGATTTGGCATCAACACAATGACGAGAATATCACTTACCTTCGATTTGCCGACGATATCGTTGTCATGGCAGATGAATGACTTGAGTACTATGATCGGAGACCTAAATCGAGTTTCCTAACAAGTGGGCCTTAAAATGAACATGAACAAAATGAAATTAATGTTGAATGCCCATGTCGAGCCACTACCTGATTGTGTTGGGTGCTCCACCCTCGAAGTTATATACCAGTATATCTACTTGGGTCAATTGATCCAGGCAGGAAGTTCCAGCTTCGAGAAAGAGGTCTTTCGACAAATCCGACTCGGCTGGGCAGCGTTCGGGTAGCTACGCACTGTCTTCTCGTCCAATATACCTCAATGCCTCAAGACGAAAGTGCTTAATCAATGTGTGTTACCAGTGATGACTTATGGCTCTGAAACGTGGTTCCTTACTACGGGTCTTATAAGAATGCTCGGTTTTTGATTAACTAAAGAAGATACTCGTATACTAGACGAGGCATCGGTAAAAGAAACAAAAACAAATTGATACTTGTTTTTATTAATAAGTAGCAAGACATTCACCCAATCAACAACCTGTAAATATGTCATATTTCTAGGACGTAATTATGCAACTGAAAAACTGGTACAAAGTGCTTCATGAGTTCGAAAACAATAATCTTAACAATCTTGAGAAAATTAACGCGCGAGGTCGCCTGCAATTTCACTAATTGCGCACAGAGTTAATCATCTGTCATTAAACAATCAACTTTCTTTTTTTATGACAGTCAACAAGCGCAATTTTACGATGATATGTCGCTGAACCTGCTTCTGTAGTTCACTTTTAACCATTTGTATTAACAATATGTTATAGAATATATCAATATCAAAAATAATTATGTACCTATATTAAATTATGTGATTAATAGAATTCAAGTGCTACTTGTATTACATAAATAAGTTATGATATTCTACAAACTGAGTCATAAGGTCGTAATTGTATCAGCCACAGGAACAACTAGACATAGCCTTCCCTCAGGGTTTCTAAAACGACTGTCTTATTCTATTTATGTTATTTGAGTATTGTAGCGCTGTTAATTGGTAGCGGATAAAGTTTTCAAATCGACTTTTAATTACCAGATGTATAAGGGCTTTAGAAAATATCAATCAATGAAAAACATTGCGCATTGTCCAATAATGGCAAGTCATATTCTATTAGCTGTTAAAATACGCTTCTATTTAGTCGAATGTTCCGCTAGAAAGCCGGTTATCAATTCAATTGTCTGACAGTCTCACACCCACGGTGTGATCTTCTGTAGATGTCGCATTAAGTACATAGAAATTTAAAATTTATTTGAACAAAATATGGTAGATACTGGTACTCGTGACTTCATAACAAAACAATAAAATTATTTTTTACACAAACGTATTTTGAAGACTGTGCGTCTCTTGAAACTATAAGTAATAGAATAAAGTATGAAATAACCGGCTCAGTGCGAGTCGGACTCGCGCACGAACGGGTCTGTACCATTATCTATATAATATAAAGCTTGTTATATGGGCGACCAACTTTAATATTTATTTTATTATATTTTTTTGTATTTTATTTTATTAATACATCATCTGTAAAAATTTAACTATCTAGCTATCATGGTTCAAAAGATAACTCCTATTCAGACAGACAGACGGATAAAGGGACAGACAGACGGACCGACAGATGGACAGACAGACGGGCAGACGGACAGCGGAGTCTCAGTAATAGGGTCTCGTTTTTACCCTTTGGGTACGGAACCCTAAAAAAATTTACCAGTTTATAGAATGTAAAGCAGAGATAATAAAGTGTTTATTGCTTACTCATTTTGTAACCTTGTGACATGATAACACCGTGAATGTTTCATCAAAAAGTTTTTTTTTCTGGAAGCAAGTTGATAGATAAAATTAGATATTATTAGAAAAATTGGTTGAGTGATAGATAAAAATTTAATCTGACTAAAATGGATAGACGTCAGTACATGAATTGAGTCGGAAAAGTAGAACTGGTATCGAATAAAATTTACTTATTTATCAAATCGCTTTATGATCCCTGGTACTTTACAGGATTACAACATAACAGACGCTGAATTGGAAGAAAAAAATGCCGAAACCACGCTCCGAAACAACACGCCTAAAAAATTCAACTTGTGTTTCTGCTAATATGAAAGATAGAAGTTTAAACCGGCAAAACCGGCAAAACTCTGTTTTGCTAGTAGCAAGAATGGGCCGGCTCGTCCGGGGAAGTACCACACTCTCACAGAAAATCTACGTCTGAGTAGTAGCGTCACCGCTTCTATGCTTCGTTCGGTGAGTGAGAGAGCCGCAGACCCCCCCCCCTCCTCCCCTCCCCCCTCCTCCTACATCTTCCCTTCCTGAAAGGCCGGCAATGCTTTTGTTATACCCCTGGTGTTGCAGTTGTCCATGGGCAGCGGTGATCACTTACCATCAGGTGACCCGCTTGTTCGTTTGCCGCCCTATGACATAAAAAAAGAAGTGTTATATCTAGAATTTTTACATCCAAGCCTGACACGCCCGGCCGCGCGCCTCCGTCACCGCCGACCTCGCGATTGTTACAGCAGGAATGCATGTCAACGACTACACCCGAATAAAAAGTATCTACCGAAAATTAAAACCCGTTTTAATTGTTAGCGATTCTGTTATTCTGTAGATATATAGTAGATTTGTAGAGTTAACTCACTATCTCCCATACCTGATTAACTGGTTGTGTGTATGTTTACTCCACTGTCTCAGAAGGAGGGCCATATATGTTTTTGTTTATGTAAATTTCTATGGGACGCTGTGCAGCCTCAACGGCTAGATGGTTTTAAGGTTGAGAGGTGTCGTTAGAGTTGTCTTAATTCTGAAAGTAACACTGGGTTATTAAAAAGGTAGTCGGATTTTGTAATTAATTGTTTAGATTAGTTTTTAGATATAAGTACTTATCTTTCTTGTTGAAACAATTTGCACACTTTAAAATCATCTTCATCTATAGATACGTAAGTGGTAAGTAAATATATTATATATAAATACAAGTTAGTACTTATATCTTCCTAACAGCCTCGTATGTCAAAATGTAGTTTCTCATTAGGCATTTTACTCCATCAGTGTTGAACGATCACTGCGTCATGAATCTTGCTCACTTGACCCACTTGCTCATAAGTTCTTTGGGTTGCTTTGCTGTTAACTATGTACACAATTTATATTGTTAGATATGAAGAAAACTCGATGTATGGAAACACAACATTTGCTGAACAATAATGGCCCTCTTATTCAAAAGTTGATCGGCGGAAGATGATTATTCATTTGCATAGAAAGGTGATTTTCACTTTGTTTATTCTCCCTTGAGGTAAAATATTTGATAAATAAGTCACAATATAAATTAAAGATTATAGAACAATAGCGTTGGCACATCCTGATAGCATCGATGATCCAAGGCCGGCAGCCGTCACGTCTTATTTGACAAGGTTGGGAGATAGGCACGAGGCCACACCGCAAATAATATGAAAAGCGAATTATTATTTCTACGAATACAGAGACGTTTCGACACAATGAGCTTTTCGAATTTTGCCGCTTCGATCGCATCGCAATCGCAACCTTTAAAAATATCTGCTGTCAGATCTATCGGGCAAAACCTTAAGATAAAGGAAATTTGTTGCATTACTTTGTTTGCTATTTACTACTAACGATACAACGACGGAGATATCTTCAACGAGACAATATATATTTTATTTGAAAAAAAAAAAGTTACTAAATCTATACTTACATACATGATCATAATACTCGTAAATGGTGCGTTGATGTCTTTTAGACTAGGTATATTATCATCATCATCCGAGCGTATTCCCGGTTGCATCCTCAGCAGTTACGCTTCAGAGCTGGGGGTCCGCTACCTAACCAAGGAGATTTGACGAGGTTACTGGTTTTTACACAGAGCGACTGCCGTCTGACCTCCACAACCCAAAGGGCAAACCAGAAACCAATCCTTGGGTAGTTTGACGATCAAACGCTAGGTGGCGTTCGGGACCCACAGTTTTACGTGCCTTCCGAAACACGGAGTCATCTTTCTTTTCTGATAATCAGGTGATTCAAGCCTACAATATCCTATCCAGACTGGAAACAACTTTTCACAAAGTATGCTTCCCAGTGGGAATCGAACCCATGACCTCCGGGTCACAAGGCGAACGCCTTGACCACTGGACCACGAAGGCAGTTAGACTAGGTATATTATAACAGTAAGGAAATGCATGCGATTTATCTAAACTATCTAGACTAATATTATAAAAAGGAAAGATTTGATTGTTTGTTTGTTGCATCAATCAATATTTAACATAGTAAGAACGAGACGAAACATATTTTAACTAAAATAGGCTTAGCAAACGCATGATATCTTTTATGAATATGACTATATATTTGGGTTATATAATGTAACCCAACGAGTAAAAAAATACTTACAAAAATCCTTACATCGATAGAAAATATAATGTTTTACAACTTTCTTTATTTGTATCTTGATATTATAAATTCTGATCAAAATAAATTACTTCATATAAAAAAAAGTCACGTGGTTACCGCTTACCCCGCCTGGTTAGCTAGGCAGCATCGTGATATGCGTGCGATACGATATAGGCGCCACTAGGGTATCAGAGGCGAGTCAATATAAAGGGGATACCTTATTTTTCGGGATCCAGTGCTTTGAAATAAATAATTTGAAAGGAAACCGAGCACATTTTCCAAAAGTGGCCGTTTTTTACGCAAATATTAGCTTTTCTACGCACATTTGTGAAAAACGGCCACATTTGGCTAATGTGCGAAGAAGAGCTTCACGTTATCACTTCAAACTGTAACCAGTATTTCATAAAATATTTTGAAGGGTTATGTAGGGCTTGGTCAAGACAAAATTTGAAATGATATCTGCGCAGTTCCTCGCAGCTCATTGGGGCGGTCTGCTCACTAGCCCTACGCAGCATTCAAAAGTAAAAAAAAATCATTAAAATAACGCAAATAGAAGGGTGTATGAGTGTATGTGTTTTGAAATTTATAATTTTTGACATTTTTGTTGAATACCCGTGCGAAACCGGGGCTAGCCGCTAGTTACATATAGCTTTATAAAGTCAAACTATGTTTGAAATATATTCTTTTCTTAATACCTATGTTTGTGAAGGCACCTATCGTTCATGTCTTTTACACTAGCGCACCACTAAAAAGTATAGGATAGACAAATACAAAGCGATGCAAAATTTCCGCTCCGGATCAATATTACTACTGATTAGTACAAGTGGAATAAAAATAGTATACGTTTGTATCTCTAATACTACCACAAAAAAAAATATCTATACCCACACAAAAAATATAGATAAAGTATTTAGTAAGTTTGTATCTTTTTCAATACCTACGTTTTGTTTATAATTAAGATAATGCTACATGAATTTTCTTCAACCGTTATTTTTGTGTTAGTTGATATAAAAATGGAACGTTATTTTTACACTAACGAGGTAGGAAAAAAGTAATTGACTGCATAAGGATAAAAATTAAGAAACAGCAAGGCATATAAATGTTATGTATAGATATTAGCTAGTATAACTACAAACAAGATAAAAAAACTCGTTTTCATCAATTTCATTTTCAATTAACGGAAACAACGGAACGCCGCAATGAAGATGCGAGTCAAGATACTGATGTGCAATTATTTGATGTTAAGCGTCGTTTAACTTTATCGCAAATTTGACGGCGCATTAACCATGGAATAGGTAATGATATATTGCCGTGAGGAGTGCTTTACGCAACCTTTTGTTTCAGTTATGTGCGCTATTCCACACTCCTATAGTGAGCTCAGGCAGGTCTAAAGCTAGCTCTTTTTACAAAAAATCTTAGTATTACTAAGAATTTTCAAATGCTGAAGACGTAGAATTTTTGTGTCGCATACTGATATGACACTCAGTCCGGTCATAAGTCCAGATATTTATTTGCTCATTTTGGGTCTGGAAGTAGTCGTTTTCAATTTTGAAACATAAAATCTCCCATTGTCTTTTTTTTTTTCACCAAAAAGACTATGTTTCCAATTACTAATATTCAAGAAGCGCGTTGCTGTCATTAATATAATAATAATACTATAACAGGGCAGTTTGTGGTGAGCTGTTGGTGAGTAACGACACCACGGACCCGAGTGCTCCAGAGAGTCGGTCACAGCTCTCGTCCCCGACGCGTCTTCATTGGTCGGATTGGAGAACCAAGAGGGCTCCCAGGACTACTCAGCTCTGCATTGCCTAAATCGGCCGTGCAGAGAGGAGTCGTTGGAGCTGTTGCTCTAGGAGTGGAATTGTTAAAAGGCATCACGCCGCGAGTAACTTCGGAGAAAGCACAGCCCACCTCTCTACACCCCTGAGTCGCCTGCACCGGTGTTG
Organism: Acrobasis suavella; assembly: GCA_943193695.1. Taxonomy (NCBI): domain Eukaryota; kingdom Metazoa; phylum Arthropoda; class Insecta; order Lepidoptera; family Pyralidae; genus Acrobasis; species Acrobasis suavella. The sequence goes on from OW971929.1 coordinate 17,134,399, forward strand.
CTTCTTTACCCACAACTATTGTCGGCGCGTTTGAGGGGACCATCTAGTGGGCGGCAAGCCACCACCTACCTACAATGGTCAGTAATCATGATTATGGCAGGTGACGTTTCCAGCAATGCAATATTGCAGCATCAGTACATCCCAACCTCATTCAATAACCCATAAACCCCTTTTTTAAATAGATCCTTCTCCTGCCGAAACCTGTTCAAGGGTACACTTTTCATAGGTATATCCAGGAATGGGTTTTGGCGGGAGCCCCACGTTACATCAACTTTTCCAAAGGGGCTGTACGTGTTGGATCTATATCCCCACGCAAGCCTCTTAAAGGACCGGGTGAAAAGACCCGTGAATCTATAAGGATACTATAATATAATCCTTGGGTTCGTACCTACCTTTCTATACAATGTTACTGAACGGGAGAGCAACAGAGAGAATGGGCAGATTTTAAAGCTTTTTAGATCTTCGCAGGCATACTGGCACAGAATAGTTGCATTAAAAGTTGTGGTTTTATTATCATAATATTGGTAATTGGGAGTTGGTAAAAAAATTACTATATAGCTATAGATAACCCTAATATAGTAATTTTTTTTTACCAACTCGTACATAGTAAAAATATGTTGTCACTTTTACTTTTAAATAGGGGAGGTAAGTACCTATTTGATAACATTTCTTCATTTAAATAAAACTTTTAAGCGACGATGTTAATTTTGTCATTTAAAATTGCGTAATACAAGACAGACACCTATTCCACTTAGCCATAAATCTGTAATAAATTAACAGCACACAAAATTTTATATTGCCTTTGTCTACAAGTCGTTTTGTGCAAATGTAAATTAAAGAGCGCGTTTTAAAATTGCTATGCAGCACTTCTATGTGGATATCGGAACCTGTCCGTTGTAGAAGTGACCGTTCTTTGTCCGAGTCGTCCTAGACAGCCGTCGCGCTGCATTCATGCATAGTAAAATAATTATAGTGATCAGGGGCAGGTGGAGGCGCACGCGCTCGCATAGAAATAGAAAGGCACATTGCAGTAATTATTTAGTACAGTTATTCCTAATGGGCCGTTTTGCGAAAGCTGTTAAGTAAATAAGCATGGTCCTGCGCTCGCGCCGGGTGCGCGCGTGGCGTGTCACATGCTCGTGGTCGCTGCCCGGCGCGGGCGGCCGGTGCATGCCACCTCGCCGCCTCCACCTACTTCATAACAGGAATTCTTCAGACAGCCGCTTCAAACTAACATCCCAAGACGTTTTTTCGCTTTAATTGCACGTTACTACAATGTTTATTAAGATAATGACATGCTTTGTTGAATATTTAATTGCAGTCATTAAACTCTCCTAGTGTAATGAGATAGTTAATAAGAGTTTAAGAATTACGAAATATCTTTCAGTTAACGACGAACTTCCGTTCTCTATTCTGAAAAAGAAAAAACGACAAATGATCGACCGTCGATCCTTTAGGGTATCAGATTTTAGGGATCCGACCGAAATAACTTGATTCAATACTAGTAATATATACGACATATATTAAATAATAATAAATATATAGGGACAAATAACACTGATTGAGCTAACCCCAAAGTAAGTTCGAGATTTGTTGTTGTTATGGGATACTAACTCAATGTTACCATATTTTATAACAAATACATATATAGATAAACATCCATATTTACCTAATATTTTACGTATTTATTTCTGAAAGAGCCAATCACAAAAGGCACAAAATCCCAAAAGCATTCAGTAAGATGGTGAATACCGTGGGTATAAAGAGTGGAAAACAGGAATCTGAAATAAATACATTGCTAGCTTATTGCATATTTAAAAAGATTCTAGGCTTGCTCGTCCTTTCATCGACATTTCACATACAGCGGTGCCATTTTTCTACCGCGGAGTCAATAAACGAACGGTTTTTGTATGAGGGAAACCATTGGCTTAGTGACTCCGCGCTTAAAAAATAGTACAGTAGGTAGCATTAGGAGATGAAATATTAAACACATTTTCCTTTGACTTCAAGTCCAGCATGAAAGAAATCGCAGGTGCCTATTATAAGCAACTTATATACACATGTCTAAGCATAGGTATGTCATATAAAATATAGTTTGTTACAGGCTGTACATAGTTTTACATACATTTATTTTGTGCATTCATATGTTTATACGAGATATAGTGTGTGATTATTCATTAGACTTATCTTGCCTAACACAGCGACGCCTGTACGTTAGCTTTCATATCGTCGTAAAGAATTTATCGATTTTACCATATATTTAAAGCGTAATAAGCCGATTTATGAGACATAAAATAAACATTTCAAAGACTCTTATGTCTCAACAAATCCTGCTTAAAGATAACTTAATGTATACATACACACTTACTTATTAGGATAACTATGAAACTGCGCTTCAAAAATTCAACAGGTTGAGTTCAATCTCTATAATAAATAAAAAATATATACTATGTACAAGTGGCGCTGTTTTCTTTTTTAAATAATGTTATTTGAAGACAAAATCCATAAAAAAAAAGTTCAGGAAAAAATCCATTATTAAAATTTTGAATAAGTATTGTGTGAGTGAACACCACCATCGATCGCTCCCGAGCTGAGTGGCTCGCGGCTGCGGGTCAGGGGTTAAGCGATACTTTATTTTGAATAATTTATATGTCGGAGCGATAGACGGCATGCCCTCCGCCTCGTACTGTTTATGGTAATGCGGAATATCTCGCATTGCAAATGCGCTGCATGTCTCGCCACCCGAAGGAGCCGACGATAAACACTGCGGCTATGCCCCGAATGTATTCTCCATTCAACTATCGTGTTTTTAAGCAAAGGCAAAATCGTTTAACTGTTTTTTTTATCGAAATAATAAAATATATTTTTATTGTCATATTATACACGTGGACAGCAAAACGGTCGTTGCGTCGTGCCTGATATCGCTCTGGAGAAGATTTCGTTATTTAATCAATTTTGTAAATTACCTGTCAGGTAATGACGACTTTATGCCAATAAAGCAACATGAGTAAAATCTAGTCTACTTTAATACTGTTAAAAAACTTATTTAGTGCTTTTAAGTTTTGCGTGCATGCGCCTGCAGTTAGATGTCTCTATTAATTTCATGAATGTATAACTACATTGACGACAATCAATACAGAAATATGCATTGATTGACAACTTGCAATAAATTCTGAGTTATATAGAATACATTCAACACCTGCAGCTGCTCATTCAAAGTAAAAGGTAATATTCTTTAAAAAACCTTTTTCTACTTTTGTACTGTTATCTGTCTTTCACAAACATAAGAACATTGATATGAATTGTATGAATGAATAAAAAACTCTTTTCTGCTCCTATACAAAAAAATACCTATATACATAGAGGCCTACCTGATGCGGCGTCAGCTGCGCTGGAGTGGTCATGTTGTGAGGATGTCCGACGAGAGGATGGCTAAGCGTATCTTCTTTTCTGAACTCAAGGACGGTAAGCGGAAACAAGGCGGCCAGTTCCTCAGATACAAAGACGCTCAGAAAAGACAAGAAAAGGTGCCATATCGACCACACTCGGTGGGAAACCTTGGCTGCACAAAGGACTGAGTGGAGACGCTTAGTGCAACGTAATGTAGATGCTATGAAGATTATAGGAGGTATGAACGAGACTCGAAACGAGATGCGATTAAAAACAAACCACCCTTCTCAATACACTACAACTATGTCGGTTGTACCCTGACGTGTCCGCACTGCGCACGTACATTCAACTCAAAAATATGTCAGCCAAATCAGGGCACATGAGCGACGCCTTGAGTGAATATCTATTTCAAATTTTATCAAACAACACAGTCACCATGGCAGAAAACGGCCAGGGGGAATATATATACAAAAGATAACGTAAAAAAGAAGTTTTACAATTTAAAATACATAGGCACAATGGGTGATAATATGACTTTAGAAAAGTCTATACTCTCATTATACTCTATTTCCCATAACAGCACATGTGTCATGATTTCGCCAAAAAGATACGCCTAGCCATAGATCGATTTTCTTCTTTAGATCTATGCGCCTGGCTGTCTATATTTAGGTGAAGGATTTACTTGATCAAAAATACCTTAACCCGTCGAACGCTGAGGCGCTAACGCAAAAGCGCGTGTAATGTCCCATGTCCTCAGTTAGGCTCTAACGCGGTCTATGGTTTTTGTCATTTATTATAGAGAGCTTAAAACCGATTAGTGCTGCCAAAAAAATATCACAGCCGATAATAACTATCCCTCTTTGACATCGTATTTTTTAAACAATGAAAACGCGTAATTTAGTGTCAATAAAAAAAGAATTCTGACTGAAGTAAAAAGCCCGCCATTACAGATTTGAATTGATTTGATTTATGCTATGTACTCGTGAGAGGAAAATGTTCAAATCTAAGCGAAGGTAAGTGTTTGTTTTATGTTTTATATATCAAATTAAAGCTGGTTGAGTAAACAATCTGTTTAACTTAACTTGTTTAAGCCGATATTTAATTTTGAGGTCGAAAAAGCAACATAAATTTCATGACGAATTATGTTGCTAAGATCGTCAAGATTTCCTGATATGTAATTAATCTAAATGTGTTCGAATCTAGATATGTTTGTTGCTTATATACTCGGGAATCCTTATTTGTTATTCATTTTGATCTAATCATGTATGTTGTAACCAAATTCATAGTTATTGTGTGCCGCCAAAAGTATTTGACCTTGCCAATCTCATCTTGCCGTACAAAAGTAGACTCAATCTCACTCTCAAGTCATAAAACAAAAAGTCGAATGGCGCCGGTGCGACGGCCGCATTGGTCCGCTAGTACGTATAGTTTGTGACCAAGCTCGACACGTCATGTCAAGTACAGTTGACAACAAAAGTTTTTATGAAAGTAATCATGAATAATGCCTATTTTTTTAGGTTTTTATTTTTTATGGTTCTCTATCTAATATACGAAAACTTTTATGCATGAATATATATATACCTATATATATGTATGCATACAATTAGGATCTCTGAAACGGCTCCAACGATTTCGATGAAAATTGTTATGAAAGAAATGTATGTATAAATATTGATCTACGAGTAGCTATGTCACAAGAAAAAGAAACTACAATTATAAAAAAAAAAACAAACACTTTTTGGTGATTTTTATCGAGCGAAGCTCGTTCGCTCAGGTACTGTTCATAATAAGATAAAAGGTATAACATGATGTAGTAACAGTACCTACCGGTCTCTAAAACATTACCCAAAGAACAAAAAACTTTACAAAAAAAATGGCCTCCCATATATGGAGAATAAATAAAGTGAATCCAAAAATTAAAATATTGTGATATTGAGATATACGTATATACCATGTGGAAAGGACATATCCGTAATAAATCGAATCACGGGCTATACTAGATCACTATAGTATAATTGCTCCTGTTCCCTACTAAAACTGTATATAAATAAGACAACATTGTTTCAGACTTCAGAATATTAAATCAGTAAAATATATTTTAAAATAATGGAGAATCTACAAAAAGAAAAGAAAATAAATTATATCAATATTTATATATGTTGTATATATACTTACCTACAATATTATTTATTTTAATATTATTCAAAAAAAAAAGAAAGCTATCAACACTTTTATGCGAACTGTACTGTGTTACGTCACAGGATTCGCGCGTGGTGCCGGCGCTACGTGACGACAGTTCGTGCGTACACGGAAAGATGATAATGGCGCGCTAATTGCGTTTCGTGAAATATGTAAAAAATGTTAGGTGATCTAAAGTGCTGTGGAAGTAAAATTGGATTCATTCGACGCGTAATTTAATAAGCTTGATGATAATGTGTGATACATAAAATGAGTGTCTGTGCATTTAGTGTAATCAGTGAGTGAATTGTGAATGGCGGCAGAAAAATCTCGATGATTTACCATTATTTCGGGATCATGGATAGATAAAGGTAATAAATACATTTACGTATAATATCTTCTTGTTAGAAATTTAATCAGAATGCCAACAAAAAATAACTCATTCAATATAATTATACGGTGTAGGTACAAATTCGGTTTTTCTGGTGAAAGTCGGAAAAAATTACAATGTATGGGGACATTTTCCGTAGGTATAGCGTGTTGGGGCAGGGGGGACACGCAATGGGTTAAATACTTTCGTCTTGAAACACAGGTATTCCAGACGAGAGGACACTGCGTAATTTCCCGAACGCTGCCTAGCCGAGATGCGTCGGTTTCGTCGAAAAACCACTTCCCCAAATTAAATTTTAATTTAAATTAAACTAAATAATTCTTCTAAAAATTTTACAAATGAAGAACATCGTGCATATCTTTGCCCTGCGGTAGAATGCCCAAAAGGCTGGCAGCATTCCCACGCTGGATGGCAATGCTTATTTGTTGGGTGAAGTAATTGCCAGCCCTTTGTTCAGCCGACACCTTCACCAACTTTTGATTAAAAAATTTAAATAGTTTATGAGTTGATGGCCCCACGGACCTAACGTCTCAACCTCAATCCGAAACGGCTCAGATATGGAGCCGTTCCCTAGGCATAAATACTTGCGCCGTAAAAATAGTAGACGTGTCTAATCTCAGAATCTAGGAACTTACTTTCACATTTATCTATCGATACAAAATAAGAGTTCATCAGTTGTCAAACTACTGTTTATACTATTGCGAAAAAGTATCCTTAGGAATATTTTAATCCTTGCGTAAGGACTTATAGATATTAAATGATTATTTTTATATTCTAAATCTTTGCCTTAGCACGATAATATTGGACATATGAGATGACGAGCAGTTTAAAAATCGTTGCTACGAGTAGTATTCATGACAGAGACACAGCCTGTTCATATAAATTAATAATATATTATGAGATCGGAATTGGGTGTGTGAAAATACCTAAAGTTTGCAGCGGGACATAATATGGAGCTGTACAACCACTTAATTTAAACCGGTTTTAGATTTTACCGGTTTAGTTTCGTTTTTTTTTTTGTTTTACATGTTTCTTACCTTTGAAACACCGAACTATAAACATTTACAAGCTGCTAATACAGTTCTAAATTAATTTTTGTTTTGTACTTTTCCGGTTAAAATTCGGTTTTTTAGTCCTAATTCTTCTTTGTCGGTCAAACAGAATTTTGCAAACTGCAAAATGCTAATGCGGTTTTAATTTTTTTTATCTGTTTCTTAAGTTAAAAAGTTTTGCTACACTTTAATGGCGTCGCTCCGTTTTTACTTGCCCTGCTTACTTGACCTCAACGGAGTTAAATTCCGACTTTTTACTATTAGGTATTCTGTGACTCGATCACTTCTTTGTTCTTACTTGAACAAATCTAAGTAAAACTGTTACAAATATACGACTAACGATAAATACAATACACAATTTCTTTAGAGCAATTTTTAAATCTAATTAACTGGCTATTTAAATACTATATTAACTACATATTTACACTATTTATTTATTAACTACTTACAATATTTTTATTTACATATATTTATTAACTATTTACAATACTTAATATATTTACTAGCTTTCCAATGACAGCTCAATATTTTCAGAAGGAACAACGTTTTCAGAATCAATTTTCTACTCGGGAGCGTTGAGACCTTCGCCTGGATTGTTAAGGGAATTGAAATATATTACCATCAGTTTTTCTATGTTCTCTTCTTTTAACCGGTTTCTTCATACATTTAATATCCATTTGTAAGTTGAAAAGGATCGTTCAACGTCTACGGAAGTGAGAGGTGCAAATTTGTAAAATGATTCACTATCTGTTTCGATTCCCTTTTCAATATTTTCACACGTCGTTCTAATAACATCATAATCGGGATTTCGTTGTAAGACATTTTCTAATTTATTTTGTACAATTTCGTTAGAACTTCAATTTAGAGCACACCTAACATTTTCCAATATTTATAAAGTTTCAGAAAGAGTCTGATTCATTTTTTGTTACTTAGTAAGCGCATTTTCTATAGTCGAAAAATTATCTTGAATGAATTTTATTTCAGATAATATGTTTTCGTTTCGCATAACATTTTTAGCGTTTGTATTACTTAAGGCCTCACTGCTATCTAGTCTATTTAGTACATTGGAAATCTTTTCAAAATGTTTACTTGTTACTGTAATAATATGTTACTGCTTGCAACCATGTACCCCACCGCGTGATCACAAGTTGCGGTGGTAACGGCAGGTCAGGGTACATTTCTTCAAAAATTTTTACCCTGTTGGGAGTTTTTAAGAATGCTTTTTTTACATTTGCTATTAATATATAAACATTGGCATACTGCGAACGAACTTGTTCTGCAACTCTATTCAGAAGGTAGAAAAATAAAAAGGATACCCCCACTACGCGGCCATTTGTACGCTGTTGTTTGCCGCGGGGCGTCATTTCGTTTATAGTTGCATTTTACGTTTTAAATTGGGTAGGGATTATTATTTTTAAAAGTAAAATCATTACAGGGTGGGTGTATATAAATCGCTTCGAATGAAGCTGTTCACATAATTATCATCGAACTTCACAAGTTCGTTTGATTTTTAATTATGTGTTACAGCTTCATTCTTTGCGATTTATTGTTTACATGTTGTAGGATGTTCAGAGTATTTAGCGTGAAATGCATTACTATCTGCATGGGTAAGTATAAAAACACTAATAATAAGTTGTTTATTAGATTTATTCATTCAATAATCAGATTGATGTTTTGAATAACTACTTATTACATTATTAATAAAAATAGTTTTCTTATTTTTACAGATCTATTACATTTGCGGCAAGAATGGAGTTTGCGAAATCATCTGGATTAGAAACAAGTTCTCTATTGTAGAACCTGGCAAATACAGACGAAGATTGAGTCCAGCCAGCAGTTTTTCGGATGAGATCTATATTTACACCAAGCCGGCCTGCAGCCGAGGTGGATGCGTGCCGTGTGCTATGGCTACTAAAAATGGATGTATCTATTCCACTATGATGGAGTGTTTCTTTGATCCAGCGACTAAGGGTCTGTGATGTGGCTTTCGAAAATGGTTTTTTGAAACTTATGAAAAGATGTTCATGATTCATTCGCAATGTTTGGGTTTTATTCAAATATGAAATTAAACAACGGGCAGGACATATCTCTGGTCGTGCATGAAAAAATGGCAATCTCAAAACAGGTTGTAAATTGTGTAATTTAGATGTTTTTATTGGATCAGAAATTTTAATGATCACTGAAGTTGATAATTGTTTAATATTGGGTAACTTAATTAAAGAAAGTGTTTGCACGCGGTGCGCAGTTACTAATGCCAAAAGTGTTACAGTCTTTTTTGAAAGAATTTCTAAATCGAGGTCTCCATTGGGCCATTGTTTTGCTAAAAAATCAAGGACTAAAATAGGATCCCAGGTAAGGTTATATCTGGGATTTGGGGGCCTCAATTTAGAAATTCCTTTCATAAATCGGCGAATCCTCTCATCCTTTAATTTTTTTCCAAATAATAATGACAAAGCGGATTTGTGAGAATTGATTGTCCCATATTTAGCTCCTTTTTGATACATTTCAGTTAAAAATTTAATAATATTGGGAACTGACACATCAGCGAAATCATGGCAACTACTATTACAATATTCAATCCATGCTTTAATTGAACAGTCGTATTGTTTATATGTAGAATCAGCTAAGGAAGCCAGCATTATTTCTACCGATTAGTGGTGTAGATTTTGCTTTAATAATACTTGCCGGAAAGCCTCGCGGCAACCAATCGTAGCGACTTGTGAAGCTGGTGTGTGTTCCTAAAAGGAGAATTTTATAAATCAACACCCGGTCCAAAATAAACAGATTTAGAAATCGTTAACTATTGAAATAGTGGAAACCATGGCTGAGTAGGCCAATATGGAACCACAACAATACCTTCTGCCTTGTCACTAATAATTTTTTGAAGAACTTTTGTTAAAATCGCAAATGGTGGGAACGCATAAAAATAACTGCGTTTCCATGATATTGTAAAGGCGTCGATTGCTTTAGCATCAGGATCCGTTTTCCATGTTACATAAATGGGACATTTTGCGTTGCATCTGCTGGCAAACAAGTCGATTTCAGGCTGACCGAAAGAATTTACAATTTCTTTAAATGCATTGCCATTTAACTCCCATTCTGTGTCCTGGAACGTTTTACGGGATAAAAAGTCAGCATCGTTTTTTCCTTCGTATTTATATAAGAAGCAAAAACAGTTATTCCTCGGCGTTCACACCACTCCCAAAGTGCTCTAGTAATTTTATTAAGATGTCTATATTGGACACTACCCATCCTGTTTATACATGAAATCGCTGTGATGTTATCTATGCGTAGTAAAATAGAGGAATTGTGTAAAGATTTTGCGAAACATTTTAAACCTAAAAAGGCTGCTTTTATTTCAAGTTCATTTATGTGTAGTTCTGACTCATCACATTTTCAATAACCAAAGCATTGGTTATCATTACTAAATGCACCCCAGCCTGTTTTGGATGCATCTGTAAATATTTCTAGGTCGTAATTACTAGCGCCAAGAGGTGTATAACCTTTATCAATATGTTCTAACCACCAAAACAAGTCCACTTTGAGAGAGTCAGGAATACACACCATCTGATCATATGAGGGATTTTTATGTAAATGTTGAAACTTGAAATGTTCAAATTCTTTTGTGTATAAATAAGAGTATTTGATTGCAGGGCATGCAGAAATTAATAAGCCTATTAGGCTTGCAAAATCCCGTAATTTGCATTTGCGTATACTTTTAATAAATATATTGATACGATCTTTTATTTTAGTTTTCTTTTCTGCAGGGAGAGTAAGACACATTTTCTTTGAATCAAAAACAAACCCTAGGAATTTACAACTCGTTTTCGGAATCAAGCAGCTTTTGGTTGTATTAATTACGAAACCAAGATTTTGTAGCAAGTTAGTGCTCTTCGTGACATTCGTCACGCAAGCTGAACGACTTTGCGCAATACAGAGAATATCATCCAAATATATAACAGATAGTAAAAAGTGCTTTTCTCGTAAATATTGGATCACTGGCTTTAGTAATTTTGTAAAAACAAATGGTGCCGTGCATAAACCAAACGGTAAACAATTAAATTGGTATAATATGCCGTTATATTAAAAAAAGGTAAATATTTTTTATGTAATTCATGAATAGGAATTAAAAAATAGGCGTCTTGAAGGTCAATGGAAGCCATGTAAGAATCTTTATGAACTAATTTTGAGGCAGTTCGGTAGTCTTCCATTTTAAAATGTTTATTTTTGACAAATTCATTTAGGGATTTTAAATTTAATATAAATCGTTTTTCACCATTTGGCTTAGGCACGAGAAAGATTTTTGAAATAAACTGCCCCGGTTCATGTTTACATTGCGAGATTGCGCCAAGTTTTAACAATTTTTCGATTGACACTGTAAAGTCTATATGTTCCTGCTGGTTTTTAGGTACGCAATTTGAATAAGTCGGACATAGGGGCGTACTAGAAAATGGTATTCGGTATCCTTTTTAGCCAAGATAATATCGTGGCATCAGTAGTAATTAAAGACCACATTCAACAAAATATTGGAGTCTGCCAGCAAAACATACCTCAGGACTTATTTGTGCGTTGTTTTGCACGGAGGCGGTGAGCGGCGACTGTTCCGGTGGGTGCCGGTGGTACGCGTTGCTTGTCCCCGATACTGCTGTCGACCGCGTCCGTCGTTGTCCGTGCAAGGCTGGTGCGTGGGGGCGCATCTACAACATGTAAACAATAAATCGCAAAGAATGAAGCTGTAACACATAATTTTTCCAAAACCTGACAGGCAATTAAGTACGGTTTTGTTGATAGATTTTTAATTAATGGCATTACCAATAAGTTTACAACAAATCTCCCTTTAAAATCGGTAGTCTCATCGAGAGAAATCCAAATTTTGCTATGTATTATACACAGATTTTAATTTTTTGTTGCTAACGATGTCGCAATATTTTTGCGTAGTATAGATTCCGATGGTACAACTTTTTTCGAACAAATGCAGCAACATGAACGACATAAATATTTATCAAAAAACTTTCAAATCAAAAAAGTCAATTTATTTACTGCAGTTTTAATAATGTGTAATATACCCTGGGGTATATTACACAGTATTAAAAACTCTACAAAATCCAAGTAAAATTCTTCTTCAGGTCTCTGTTGTCGTTGGCTCCTTTGACATGACGATCCACGCTGCTCTTATGCGTAGCTGTTTGTGTTTCACATTTCGTGCAGAATATGAGGCCACTCGCATGATCGTAAACAATTTCTGGATTGTTCACAATCCAGCTCTGGATTAATTCTGGCCTCACTCTAGACATTTTAAAAGCACTACTACGAAAACGTAATCAAACTTAAAGTACCTGTAAAGAAAAGATATAATATTTTCAAACATTTACTAACATATCAATATTTTAGACAACTACATAGTTTCATTAATGCCTCCAATTATTATATTAGGTATACCCACGAATTTTAATGGCCCAGCAGTATGAGATATTAAAAATTCATCCATCATACATTCATTTCTCAAAAAAAAAAAACAAATGTGAAATAAGGCCACGGTTCTATCCCCACAACTTCGGCCTATAAAGTAATAATAAGATCAATATAAATGCACACTTAAAAATAGGTGCAAGTCCAAAAATAAGCTGGATTCAAATCTGCGACCGACGTAAATATCGAGAATATAACACGGGTTAACTCAACAAGTTGCGCTGCAAGACTGCACCTGTTTATCGGTCGGTTAAAATAATGACAGCCACAGGGCGGCGCGGGCGTGCAGAGGAGGGAGGCGGCAGACTGATTTTTTTTACCTGTTAAACAATGGATTAGCGTGGGCTTTTGTACCGCGAAGAACACAAAGCCTTTTTTAACATTAGAAGAATATTTATCATTTCTAGGAAAAAACTAATATTATTGCATGTTCCGAACTTTGAATGTGGAAAGTAGTTTACGCACAACGTTCTTGCAATTGAAATAAATATTTTTAATTTATTTTTTGATGCAGTGCAACCTGCACTGCATCAAAAAATAAATTAAAAATATATTAATTAAAAAAAAACCGACTTCAAAACTATGTAAAGACGCGAAAATGTTCGTTTTCCTTGCATCAATCTGTAGCAAAACTCTTTGACATAAGATACAGATCAAAAAAAGAAATTAAAACCGCATTAGCATTTTGCAGATATATAAAATTCTGTGTTTGACCGACAAAGAACAATTAGGACTAAAAGACCGAATTTTAACCGGAAAAGTACAAAACAAAAAAATAATTTAGAACTGTATTAGTAGCTTGTAAATGTTTATAGTTCGGTGTTTTAAAGGTAAGGAACATGTAAAACATAAAAAAAACCGAAACTAAACCGGTAAAATCCAAAACCGGTTTAACTTAAGTGGTTGTAACAGCTCCATATTTGTCCCACTGCAAACTTTAGGTATTTTCACACACCCAATTCCGATCTCTGAATTTATGATTTAAAAAATATATATACAGTAGCTTTCAGTGAACTCTACGCTTTAAATAAGTGCTCGAGGATGTAGAACAAATGTAGAGACAATGTCAGTCCTGTGTTAGACCGGAAATTAGATATTTTCAACAACGATAAAACGTTAGATAACTTGTAAACATTTTCTACTTAAATTGTTTTCAACTTATTTTAAACTGTAAGGGTCATGCTAGTTTTTATTAGAAATATAATTTCATATATTATAAAAAGAAAAGCTCCATTTTAAAGTTTTCTTAGAATTATTAAAAAGTGGAAAAAAAACAATTGTTTTCAGAGGAAACGCTTAATAAAAATGTAGACAAATCGCCGTACAAGGAAGGACAGGTCGGGCGACCAGTGATAGCAGGTTAAGAATTCACTTTTAAGAAATTGTCATTAATCAAAATTAATGGAGTTATTATCGCACTGGAACTTTCAAAAAATATTTATTGCAGGCATAAATCAACGGTAAGGGCCGTAACGAAGCAGTGCGGTGCGCTTTCTAGGACGAGCCAGGAGCACCTCAATTACGGCACGCCTCGAAACCTCCATGCCAGCGCCTCGGCTGGCGGCTAGGAACGCAACGGGCCTTACTGAACATCATAACAATATTTTTAACAGACGCAAACGAAAGCTGATGGGCAAGACGCTTTGTCCTAAATAACATATATTAATGTAAAGTTTACTTAGATATTTCATAATGATGAATGTGAATTTATAAAAATCTAAAAGCAATTGTCTCACATTTTTAATCAGCTAAGAACACTCACAATTCAGTCACCTTATAAACGAAAAAACCGGTCATGTCAAGTTTTGTAATCTATAGGAAATATAAAGAAGTATTTTCAGTGCTTTTTCTAACTTTTAGGCCCAACTCAATAGTTTTGGAGATAAGGTTTTAAAGATAATGGTTTTACATGCCCATATAAGACATTGGTTAAACGAATATTTTCTTAAATATATACAAAACTATTTATATTAATTGTAAAAAAAAAAATATCCTTACAACAAGCCCTTTCATTTGATATATCACACGATATAAAGTAGTTTGAAGGACTCTTTTTTAATTTCACCCCTCAGACAGGGGTGTAACTTTCAAACAGGGGTGCCACACCCCTGTTTGTAATTATCAATATTTTTACTTACAATTTTCAATCGGATTAGTAGTTTTAGAGCGAATTGGCTTTGATATACGGGCAGACAGACACTCATACGCTTGTACTTCAAAATAATAGCTAGCCTCTGTTTGCGTCACTCGTCAAGGGTACAAATACATGATGATCACTATACAGAATAGCTAAGTAGCTCTGCTTTCGAAAAAAAGTTTTTATAGAAACAACTTTACGATCAAATTATTTTAGAGAACCAACAAAATGATTTTAGTAATTTGAAATGATCTACTCGGCCACTATATTAGGAACAATGCCATATTTGTTCAAAGTGTGCGCCGTCTATTTCGCAAGTTTAGGGAACAAGTGAGAGTTGGGTGTTTCGTAATTATTATTGTGGTGATTTATATGCGCTTCAAGATAATGCTTCGATAGCAAGCAGCTTAGACCCGGAAAGTAACTTTGTACAAAATAGCGAACAATATGACGTGATATTTTTAATAGATAATGATGTTGATGGACGACAGCGGTGCGCCGCCCGCGCCCGCACCGTGGGAACTATATTTGGGCTCGATCGCTATGTTTTGTAATCGCTTACGATTTCAGATATCAGCATCTAACCGTTATTATAATAATGACCACGAAACTAGATTCCATTACAGAGCAACGGAAAACGCGAGCGGAATGAAACTGCAATAAAGTCCATTTATGAATAATGAAAGTCATAATGAAGTCATTAAATGTTTGTATTAACGAATTTGGTTAAACTTAATCAGGTGCGTAAGTGAAAATAACTTTCTGTGTACGTAGTTAAATTGAGCAGGACTTTTTGGTGTTAGCCTTAGCTAAGTCACTTATTTAGCATAGATTTCGTGTTTTGTTCATGCTTTGCATACATGTAATTTATACGAGTAATGCCGTTTATAAATAAAGTGGAATAGGAAATCAGGTTGAGGTGAGAAGTATAAAGATAAAGTCGGCTGAGCCTGGTAGAGCAGGTACTTTTATTATAATTGGCTGTATATTAACAAACAAAGTGATGCCTGGGGCGGGGTGCCGACATATTTATGTCTCCCGAGTTTCGGCTGACCCGACCGATTGCCAATTTAACGAAAGCGCGGGCGCAGGTCGCCGAGACACTTTCTACTGGCAGCATGCGCACCAACATTTTCATTATCGATCGCTTTCATAATTCAACTGACATTTTTGTTCCACTCAATTGCGTTGCAAGAAAAAATGTAATGGACGTATTGAGGGATTTTTAATCATTAATAATGAACTCTCGCATTTTTTGTCTCCGTCGAACTTTATACTGCATTGAACTCTGAAATAAATGCCTCATTATCAACCAACTGGTACGGGCACCCAGATAAGCGTATGAAGAGGTATTGAAATAATAAAAACAACCTTAATAGAGCAATCAATTCGCAGACTGCCGACGTCTCAGTACGGCATTGCAAAATCCTTATTTTTGGTGCTTAAACATTTACATTTTTTGGTAGTGACATCAATAGTTGATTTGACTTATTAATATGTATTAGCGTTATTTATTATCCCATTAATTTTGTAATATTGAAAGCCGAATCAGTTTAAATGAGTATTTTAAAATAGCTATTGTTTCACAAAATAATTATTATTCAATATTGACCTACTAGTTTTCAAAAAATATTATGAATTTAATCGTGTGACAAAAATTCTCATGAAAACAAATTGAAAATTGTTTTACAGCTGATAGTTACTTCCAGAGAAAAATATGTACTCGTATCTAAATCGTTGACGTTCTATATTATAAAAAGGACCTAAAATCTACCAGGAAGAAAGTTTGTTTACAAGTGTCAAAAACTAAATCAAGATCTTTTCCTTAAAAATGCAAAGATTTCAAGAAGAGCAGAGGATACATTTGCCCAAAATATACAATTTTAAAAAAATATCTACCTCGTTGATGATGCATGTCCCAAAGAGTAAGCTTGCATGCACTGCCGTTCATTGTGATTTGCGCTCGACACTCAACACGTGATCATCGGACTAATTCGAAGATGTAGTGGGAGTGGAGCGGCCTGACAGCCTTCCTGTTCATATGGGCAGGCGCTGACGGCCGCACAAAGGCGACCTCGCACGAAATCGCTTTGTTTTTATCTCACTGCACCTACACGTTTCAAAAAGAAAAAAAAAGTCGCCAGCCATACAGTTACCGCAGGTACTTATTGAGCCTGCATAATATTACACTTTTTGTCGGCTCAATGATTGTCTTCCGCTGCGAGAAGCTATTGCAAGACTTGGTGGTGCTATTTTGATAAACTATCGATATTTGTTGGTGCGATGTGATTGTAGGGTTGCTATCAGCGACCCAGTTCTACACACACAAGTGATTATGATCATGAAATAAGTTGTTTCCAATGACACTCTTTACTTCCTAAGATTGCCCAAGTTAGATGGCCATGCTTATCTTCTGACTTAGATATAGGCCAGCCCTCTGGTCATCGGAAACTAAGACGAGTTTCTTGAAAAAATCGTAGCATATTTAAAAAAGTTTTAGGCTATAACAATATTTAGAACTTCTGAAAAAAATAAGGGTTTTTATCTAGAAGTGTTATATTTACTGTAGTACTTAGACTTACAAATTCCACTGATGAGGATGCAGGGGACGTAATAGACCTTATGAAAAGAATCCTGTGTTAGAGTTAGTAGAAAATCCTCATTACTTACACACATGTCTATGAGTAAAGCTACGACAAAGCTACGATACAATAGATTAGAATAACACATTGACTGATTATTAATTATTACATTAATGATATTTAGTTAATCAGTTAGCCTTAAAAATCTTATTAAGTTTATAAAATATAGATTCATACTAATGACAGCGACGCTTTAATTTCGTACAAAACCATCACCATGTATCACCAGTATGCAATAAGATCTCTCATTAGGGCATTTACAGACGAGCGACATTATTCCCGCGACACCTATCGATATCGATACCGAGTCATATTTGTTGCGGGACTGTCGCTGATCTATAAGAGTGCTAACGTGTTGTAGGTTATCTCCATTAATGTTAGATGGCACCAATCGTTTTCTAGATATAGAGCACCATAATTTTTATGTATTCATACTTATTATTTTTCTGAAGTTAGTCTCAACTTCGAGTCATATAAAACTTGCGGGCGTGTTCGGAGGCGTACGCCAAGTCCATGCCTAGCGCATGACGAGCGCAAGCTTAGCGGGCTTTGAAATTTTTGCCTATAATTTGAGTCATCATACTCACACATCAATACAAGTTTACAACTCATATTGCATTACCCGAAGTCAACACGCACATGCCTACGCCACGCACACGCTTTGCCTCCGCCCGCCCGGCGCTTGCCCTCACTGGACTTCGGTAAATGCATTTGAGTTCAAACCGCGCTTATCGCGCGCTGAGAATAGGCTATGCATGGGCTTGACGTGCGCATGTCGTCTGAAAGCGCCCTAATTGGAAGCTGCAATATATCAAAAGAAAGAAAACTCTTCTTCCATTGCACAGACTGCTCAGCAATTATAAAATATTGGAAGGCTGCAATCATCACAAAATTTGGGTACGATGAAATGACGACCCTCAAAATATTAAGATAAAGATTATAGCCATCGCAAAGACTAACGACAGGACTTCCACGAATGGAGAAAGTCGATAAAATGGGAATAAATCATCGCAGTTGTTAAAGGGACAGTTGAGATAAGCGTCGATGATGTTACATGGGCTCGTTGGTTGGAACACCACACGACACGTGACCCAGGGTCGCTTCGCAATCCTAGCTGTAACAATATTCGAATGATAGTAAGAACGTTCATTGATATTAATATTTACAATGCCATATTTTCTTTATATGTAAAAAATTCATTTATGTGAAATCGTTAGGCTTTAGTATCTATTTGAATACTTATATAATGTATGCCTACAACTTCATCCAGTTGATCCACCTTTATGCCGGTTCTATGGATAGGCTACATGCATTAGGGAATATAGGTATATACCACCTATATACCTTAAGGCTTTTTTACGAATTTATGAACTATATTAGGTAATATTCTCATATTTTCATATCTTATCGAATAAACACCATCCCGGCTTTTTTCGTTTTGGGTCTTGCAGCTTTAAGCAGACAGAGCCCAAGTTCGCAAGGCCCATAGGCCACTAATAGCGCTATATTGGGCAAGAAGCATGGAAAAAGGAGTCAAAATAGAGACTGGTCGCTAGCCGCATCGTTTATTATCTCTCGATAGGCTTTTACGATCTGCGCGGAAGAGAAGCAGCTTGTTTAGCTTGTACATTCAATTATTTTTATTTTTTCCAAGACCAGCATGGAAGAAAACATATCTTAAATTGATTAATCTGTAATAAATTAACAACTTGAACTACAAGATAAATAGAGACTTGGCGCTAAAGGTTTGAATTTCAAACTGGGTAAATGTTATTAAGTATATTACTGAATAAATAACATGTAATTAAAGTACAATAGTAGAATTTAATTGATAAAATGTGAAAAAAAACGCATGTTCATGTTTGTGTACCTTTGTAGGTACACGCTTTTGTTAATATGAGGTTGACGAAATCATTAGACTAAAATCTTGCACATAGGTACAGTGCTTAATTAATGTAAACGATAAGTTACGATGTAATTTGCATGGCATGAAATTCAATTTCCCCAAACAAAGTGAAGTAGGTCAATCTGATATAAGAAGGCTATTGAAAAACGAAACCATAGCAATAATCACAGCATCGCAAAAAGGCCTCGGCACTCGCGGCGACTTGCGACAGCGCAACGCCCGCCATATTGTATTCACAAGCAACGTACGTTTGCAAAGAAATGATCAATAAATTTGTGCCGTCAATAAAGATATCGATCAAAATTACAGGGTTCCGATGATTTAACAAATATGAGCGGATCGCCTGCATGGAGCAAGCAGGGTGGCCGCGTGGCTCTTCCGTGAAATTGTAATGTTATGGCCCTTAACAATAATTTAGCTGGCCCATGAAAGCTGCACCAATTTCTTTAATTATCGACTGAATTGAGCTGTTGGACTCACTTAATTAACCAAAAGATTTTTTATTTGCAAACTGATTTTATGATGCTATTTCGTTCTTAATAATTACACGTTCCTTACGTGTAATTATTAAGAAGTTGGTAAACACGATCAGGGTTAATGTTTGCAGTTGCTGCACAGGTATCAATGAGCGCATATAAAAATGTTTTAAGGATGTATCATTCAAAAACAATTTAGGTATTATGTCAGCAGTAATAAATATTGGCTGGCTACTGTATTTTTAGTTTTTGAGATAGCTCAATAGGTATTATTTTATTTATCAATTCACAAATTACATTAAGAAAAAAGAATGGTTGCTAGTCGCAAAATTATTTGCTACACATTTACCAAAATCGAGTGACTACTGAACTCCGGGCTACTAGTAGTTAAAATGCGTTTAAATTAATAGTTATAGTTTGGTGCATGCAACAATATGGTTTTGCTAAATAGATCAAAAGTTTGGTATCTAAGTACTAACCAAATCTCAAGTAGCAAAATTGGTTCAGCTATTTCTCTTTCTCAGTGTAGAACCAAATAAGAACAAACCAGTGAATTAGTAGTTCTAAAATTAAATAAACCGCGACCCACCTCGTAATGCAGCTAAACAGATATAAGAAATAACGTGTCATATTTTTATGACTAGCGGGAAAGACAGAAGCGAGTGCGTGATCAATGCTGAAGCATAAAGAAATGACAACGCGGAAACAATGACCACAGGCCACCCTGCGGCGTGCGTTACTCCCAATCAAAAGTTAACTGAGTCTCATTAATGCCTTGCGTAACCTCGAAAGCGGCCCTTGGGCACTCGTTGCCAGAGACAAGCAACGCAAATTACTTTGGCACCGTTTGACGGCGGGAAATTTCATTACCACGAGCACATATCATTATTATCTTGCCGGCAATCTACATATTTTACTTGGTAATAAATGTGCGGGTAGTTTCACTTTCAGACACTGGTTTTCGAAAATGACCCCACTTTATAAATTTCCTGCGTTGCGGTCGAGAAGGGCGTGTTACAGTTTTAAGTGAATTTCTTTTTGACCTCTTGCTCCAAGGTGTTATTCGTAATTACTTTACACACTGATATGTAATTTTGCGTAAACAACATAAATGACATTTACTGAGGCAATGGTGGCAGAACTTTGAAGTACTTCATGTAAAATCTTACATTGATTAAAATAAAAAAGTGCATTTCGATTAAAGCAGAACAAATTTTCTCTATAGTATTTTTAGTTGAATCTTTATAACCGTTGTGTAACCGATACTTGTTATTATTACGAACGTTTATTGGTCCTAGTCCTTAATTCTTGATAAATTGTTTTAGTTATGTTATATGTCTCCATAACGAATTTGTTTTTTTAGGGATACTTGACTCTTGTAGTTATTTTGGTAAATAGTAGGTTGGTACCAAACTACTTTAGAATATAAATACAAACCGCAAGTACTTTGCAAAAATCGGCTGGAACCATCGGAATCGGATCATGATCTGAGGTGGCAGAGCTCGTTAACGACCCGACAGCGTAATGACAGGGGTACGCCCATGTAATCACGCTGAGTGACTTTACTCCACATCATACCTCAAAATCATTTTACGAATTTGATTTTTGGAGCGAATCAAAGTCCTCACACGTCTCTCCGAGCCGCCGCTGCTAAGCGAGCATATCATTACCGGCTCTGCACTCTGCAATTACTTCCTCAATGTGCTGTAAAAAGACACACATAACACGTTTGTACTAAATAAAGTGAAAATACTGATTGATTGTTTTGACTTTAAAGTACGTTGAGCTCCAAAATTGCCCAATTTGGAGAGAATTTTAACAGTAGTCCTTATAATTTCATAAGTTTAACAATGTCACTGTAAAATATGCCTCGTTAAATGAATTCCACGGCACCATTTAGGACGGAAAATTTGTTAAATTGCGAGCAATCAAAATTTCATTTGTAAATACTCCAGAGTCGGCAGATAGTGATACTATGGACAAAAGAAAAGCCGCCTTCAGTTGATAAGAAAGGCATATGGAATGAGCGGTCTTTTCTTTAATTAATGCTTATTTTAAAAAGTATCTGAAGATAGATGAGATTGATACCGGAAAAAACTTATATGCCTGTAGGTGGACATTGTATTCCGATGCTGAATTATCAGATAGTAAGCGCGAGCGGCGCAATCGCAGGCGCAGGACAGCGTGGCGACGGCTCGGCGCAGCTGTCGCAGCCGGCTTGCCGCGTGAACAGTTACGAGATGCCGTCAGTAATTATTCCACATCGCTGAAAAATTAAGGCAAGGATACGATAAACTCAAAATGTAATGTGATAAAAATACCGCCAGAAAGAACAACTCGAGCGAAATGCGACGTCAACGCGAAGGCTGATGCACTGTCGCTGAGGGCACGAAGAAAGGTCTGCCACTTCGTTGTGCAAACCAGTACTTACAGTAAATCGATTAAGCTTTATTTTTTGGTCTCACGATCGCGTGACGTGCCTTAATTATGAGGTGTCGATTCGAAAATCAGCTACAGAAAAGTCGGAACATGGTACAAATAATAGTCATTAAATAAATTTACCAAAAAGGATATGAACTTAAAAATGTTCACAGATTGTTTTCTTATTACAATAAATAGAACTGCTTATTTTATTACCTTTTCAATCAATGGCAGCGGCAACAGTGGTACAATCGACAAGCCCTTTGGTTTGAGAGAGAAAGATCCATTTTATTTACCCGCGACTTCGTCTGCGTAAAATAGGCTTACCCATACTACCACCACTCCCCTTTTATTCAAGATTTATATTTTGTTTTACTTGTATGTAGTCAAAGATATTGAACAGGTATCTAAATTATCATAAAGCTTATAATTGCTATAAAATAGATTTATCACTGATGTAAAAATATATTTCTTCTTTTTTGTTCTTTTTGCTTTATTTATCTTCAGCAGCGTTTCAAGTATTTTATAGCATTTACATTAAAAATTAAAGTTAGGCAAAAATGTTAATCAATTTTGAATTTTCTGTTTGTATAATACAATACCCACGTTCTATAATACAATACATACGTATTTTTAAATATATAATTATGTCGATGACAGTATCGAAGTTCATGTTGGTGGTGTTGGTCGGGCGGCCGGGCGGCCGACCCGGCTCTATCGGCGGTTTTATCTCACGCCCTGTTACCACGTTTCTCACCTCGGACGCCATGCGCCACCTCCGCTGCCGCCTCGATGCTTTATCACCAGCAATCGCGCCACTCATCTGTAGTCTCACCCACTGAACTGAATGTCGATGACCCATTCAACCCTATCATTCTTAGCGACAATGTATTGACACAGCACAAGCACGATTCTCGGGATTGCCGTAAGTTGCTGTGCATTAACCTTTTGATTGTGGAGTCCCCTTAATAAAGTAGTAATAAGTATTTAACGAATGTTTCGTTATAGCTTGCAATAAAGATTTATCAGCCTTCTAAAAAGCTTATTGTGCCGACTCAATGTTACAACACTGCACCTAAGAATAATAAAGTGTCTAACGTTGACATCGATGGTGCGCTAAGATCGTTTCAGTAAGTTATTAAAAAGTCATACATCTACGTAACTGAAAAATTACGGGTCTCACGAGTTAAAATATTAAAAACAAATATTAGGCATTAGACTTAGTCACTGGGAATCTGGCATTTAATTTGTGGTACCTATCTAGGCTGATCAGTCAAGCAGTAACATCAACATTGACTGAATGGTTTTATTAGTCTAATCCTATTTCAATATCGCTTTTTATGCGTCTGGGACTGCATTTGCCTTCTGTCTGACAACCTAAATTATTGCAGACAAGTACTTTCACCAATTTAATTGTTTATAATGCAAGCGCTGCAACTCGTTTGATAGTGTAATGTCAACGAGTCTAACACTTAGTCCATTAACTCCTAAGGCTATATTGCATGAAAATGATGGAGGCGCTAGACTGCATTAATTAGATAGTCACATTCACTGGAGGAACAATCTAGTTTTTTGTTAAAGAATAAAACAGACACAACGAAGTGAATCTGGGGCTATAAAATGCATATTATTCACGAGCAACTTGGAAAGCTACATCATTTTATAACTCTTGTATATGTAAAATTAAATGGGTATTTTTTTTTTCATATGCAGACCAGTACTGTTTCATTGATTCCACACTAATTGGACATTTTCTCTGTCTTTTATTGGAACGAAGTTCCTTACGGCAGGCTTGGAGGAGATAGGGATTTTGCTGCGCGACCGAACTGAAAAAAATGTGATAGTAAAACCGTAAGGATGACCTCGTTAAATGAGACGTGCGCAGGCGCGACAGTCGTATACACAAGAACTTTTGAACTTCGTTCCTACCTGGTGTCCCACGACACCACATTTCTTTTTATAGATTTATTACTTTTATTTATAGATTTATTACTTATTTACCTATTATACTATATTCAACGCATTTTGCTAAATTACCTTTATACCTACAATATGTAGAGAAATAACAAATTTTATATACATTATATTATATCAACAAGTATCATATTACATTTTAGATTATCGACAAATTCTCAATTTGTCATATTTTTGTCAACATTAATGCCTAAGTTTTTTTATATATCTTACACATAAATAAAGTGTGTTGGTCATCACCTCGATAATAAAACGTTAAACATGCATATCTAGTGCTAATGCATAATTGATAATTTATTGACTAAATCCCGCAAAGATGATGTTTTGTGCTCACTAATTAGTATTTTGTTATAGCTACCGTAATTTGGAAGTAGGTAATTTACGTATATATTTCCGTTCGTCTTGGGAGTTGTACTTTAAATAAGTACACTTACTGGAAATATGTGTCATCTTAGATCAAATAATGAATTCAATATGAAAAATTCTATTCTATAGTTGAAGGTACCGACTTAGTTATTAAATCAAAATGCAATTATTGTAATACATAATTTGTTTTTATAAACCTACAAGTCTGTCCATTATTTCTAATATAAGCGGGCAAAGCCTATGTACACAGTACTAGTAAATATTTAAGGGTGGAATATTTGTACCTAATTTACTTACTTACTTACACATTTAAAAATCCTTGATGTTGATGTTGTGCGTAACTGCGTGAGTGGTCACATACAACAGTAGACTTACAGTCTAAATGCGCCTGCGCAGGCCATCACTATGCATCAGCGCAGTGCCACGCAAGTGAAGGGCGCTTGGAATTCTCGGATTATTTAAACTTGTCTTTTTCAATGTCAGCGTTTAAAATAATTGCATCACAATTTAAAATGCGAGGCTTTTGCTTTTAAGACGGTTGAACCAACGTATCATAAGATTGTTTCCTGGAAATCGTGAGACACTTCTTTGTCGGCTAGCACATATTTGTGAGGGACTGTTTGCGCCTCAAGGGTTAATGTTTTAATAAACGTATTAAAACGACACGTCGTATATGAGTCAGATCCAAGGTGAATGCGAGATGACCATGCAATCTATTACTTATACCTACTGCCCATACCACAAAAATCTTCAAATAATTAGGGAAACGTTTTTTACGTTCTGAATCAATTTTATAGCATAATTAGTAATACTAATAACTCAGTGTGTAATGTAACACTCTCCACTATTGGTCTAGAGCCCCTAAGTAACTTAGTAACGAAAACACACTCATGAAGCGGTTGTTTGGCAGATTTAAGACGTCTATCTACATAAGTAAAGTGAAAAAAATCTAATTTTTAAAAAGCACCCTACACAATCTATCAACTCTGAAAACTAACACATAAATCAACTCTTAAATAGCTGATGATCTTCAAATGACTAATCAGGTCATGGTTACCTTACCATATCCTTTCAATATCATTGAAGTAACACGGTATCAAATTTCGAATCGATCGGACATAGGGAAGTTTACCAGATCCTTTCATCAATAGAAAAAAAGCTGATGATGTTCAAACGGCTGAACAGATTTTCATGAAACATGGCTAAGAACACTCGGGATAAAATTATTTATGACACAAAAAAAAACTAAATGAAAATCGGTTCTTTCGTTTGGGAGCTACGATTCCACTGACAAATACACAGAGACACAGACAGACACGTTAAACTTATACGTATAACACCCCTCTCTTGTTGCGTCGGGGGTTAAAAAGGAAATATCACCTTCTTTATCTGGAGATTAAAACTCCTTATTTGAACATGTAAACATGATTACACTTTTTTCTGTTTAAATAGGATACATACTCATTGTTAAAATTCATTCATAATTTTGTTTCAATTATCTTGATCCACTTCGATAATATTGGTGAAACTGGTAAACTCACAGTGTAATGGCATTGAACTGCAATTCTGATTTAATCAAATATCATCTCGATTAAGTAAGAAATAATGATAATGAGATCAATTAAGTAAAACATAAATCTCTGCTATCATTCTCGATGATTATGAGGCAAGGTGGGGCACTCCTTTAATTCCCAAAATTCACTAAAGACAATGTATCATTTTTACTTGTCATGGTAATTATCTTAAATAAAATACAACTTCATGTGTCTTTAAAGTGAAAATCGAGAGTACGGTCGCGCCCTTGTTTTTAAATTGATTCGATTCATTCGGGAAAATTGATTTTTAAAATGGACCTGGTTTTATAAAGAATTTCAATTGATTGGTTAAAGTTCAAAGAAGTAGGTAGTATTGTGTTGTGTGTGACAAACCCTATTGATGATGACAAATGCATGTTTATCTATATATGTATTTATTATAAAATATAACTAGTATCGTTGAGCTAGTATCCCATAATAAGAGTCTCGAACTTACCTGGGGGCTAGCTTAATCTGTGTGATTTTCCGTATATCAAATATATAATGCTTACTTAAATATGATGCTGTTCATGCCGATGTTACTCTAGGATACTGAAAGACAATTAAGTGTAAGTCACACCGATAATGTTAGTGGCCCACAACTTAATTGTACAATATTGTCTGAAAACGAAATCTATATGTAAAGTCCGGTCTGTTTCAACTGAAAAAGTAAAAAAGTATTAAATTTGCCTGCTTAGATCCCTCTACACAGCACTGCTAAGACTGTACTAACCGTAATAATTGTTTGTGTGTTATTATTACGAAAAGCTCTCTTCCATGCCTGCGGGCATACAAATTTCAGTACTTATCTACTCATTGATCGTGTTAGAAATAATTTTTAACCCCCGACAAAAAGAGGGGTGTTATAGTCTGTCTGTCCGTCTTTCTGTCTGTGGCATCATAGCGCTCGAACGGATGGACTGATTTAAATGATGTTTTTTAGCCATGTTTGATGAAAATCGGTTCAGGTGTTGAAAATTTATTAGGAGTTTTCGGTGTTGTTCACGGTTCGTAACTTACCTGGAAAATGAAAGATGGCGCTACGAATGAGAATATTATGTACTTCCGCCACTTATCACTAGATGGTGTAGTCGTGGATTTTTATTTGCCTGCAAATCAACTTATAATATATTAGTTATCCGTTTAGCTAATTGTACTTACAAAGGAACACTTACATTGGTATTAATCATAATCGTAAAAAAAACTAGGTACGGTACGCCTCAGAAGTGGGGTCCCAATTTCTCATACAAACTGTATGAGAAAGTGAGACTCCATTTTTGAGGCTTACCGTACATATGTCAATTTCACTTCACACATAGCTAAGTGTACCCTGAATTTCTGACATAGTTGAGTTTTATTTTTTAAATTTTATGCAGAAAATAAGTAAATTAATTCTCAACATCATTATGCACTTATATTATAACAATGTAGTCTGTAGGTGCGATTGGACTTGCATGTTTTTCCAAGCCAGTCTTGCATGTAGGTACATAATAAAAAGAAACCGGTCAAGTGCGAGTCGGACTCGCGGCACACGAAGAGTTCCGTACCATTATCTATAAAAATCATGTTTGTTGTATGAGAGCTCCACTTCAGTATTTATTTTATTCTGTTTTTAGTATTTTTAGGGTTTCGTAGTACCTACAAGGAACCCTTACAGTTTCGCCATGTCTGTCTGTCTGTCTGTCCGTCTGCGGTTTTACGCAGAGACTATAAGTACTATAGTATAAGTACGTATATTAATCATGCCAAAAAAATGGTAAAATAAAATATTGAAAAATATTTGTTTTTAGGGTAGCTCCTATACAAGTAATGAAGGAGTGAATTTTTTTTTCTTGACTAACCCATCTTGTAGGATATTGTTGAATAGGGTCTTTCAAAAATATAGTTAGCTTGTGAATATCATTTTTCGATTTAGGGATCCGTTTATGAAATATTTGGTTTTATATTGCAAATTTTTGTTAGAGTCAAGTGTCCCCCCATCTATCTATTAAACGGTTATACATGGACTTGTAAAAAAAAATCACAGCAGTAGTACATATAACGAAATTTAAAGGAAAACTATCAGAGCTAAGTACGGTTTACAAATTAAAAAGTTATAAGCGACCTACTTATAAAATGTACTCGGAAAAGGAAAAGTTCATACAAATTCAACAGAAAATTATTTTGAAGACGTTTTAGTGGCGTTAACTCAAAGTGGGCAATTGCAACTACGGAACCCTACACTGCGCGTGGCCCGACACGCACTTGGCCGGTTATTTGTTATAGCGGCAACAGAAATATATCATTTGTAAAAATTTCAACCGTCTAGCTATAACGGTTCATGAGATACAGCCTGGTGACAGACAGACGGACAGACGGACATTCATTGGGTACATAACCCTAAAAACAATGTCAGTATATAGGAAAATAGATAAGGTAAAATATTTTTAGTAACCTATGTTAATTTTCTTTTTTTTTATGGTGGTCCAAATTTTTCAAACATGTAATGTTATCTATTTGAAAATTTTAAAGTATTGGATTTACCTGATATCATAATGAAACCAAAAGTTTTTATAGGTAAGAATAGCAAATGGCTTTTGCGTTGTTATTAACTAAGGATAATTCCGGTGACATTGAATTGTTCTGAGAACGCGATTCCTCTCGAATCATTGCGGATGTTTATTGCTTGCTATGAGCGGACATTGATAAACGGAACTTCTTTGCTTCATTCAAAATGCTCAAGATAATTGAATCAAACAAAAAATCCCCCCATTGTTCCACTCTCCGAGAGAGCATATGGCTAGTATGTTTATATTATTGGGATCAATCTAAAATAACCCGAAGTTGGTCAGACAATTTTCTTGA
This sequence comes from Acrobasis suavella, assembly GCA_943193695.1. NCBI lineage: Eukaryota > Metazoa > Arthropoda > Insecta > Lepidoptera > Pyralidae > Acrobasis > Acrobasis suavella. Next base: position 17,163,219 of record OW971929.1, read on the forward strand.
GCTTACACAGTGCGTAGCCTTATAGGCCAATATTGAATATGTAGCAAGGCGTCACATTTACAGCATTAAGTACATCTGTGACCACAGTTACATCGGCACAAGTTGTAAACACAATATTATTGTAGAGTTTATATAAATGGATGGCAAATTGCAATTTTCGGTTGCGACACAACTGTGTCATTACGTTTTGAACGAAGATAACCGAAGTAATGTAGTACAAACTACCAATACCCATTGTAATTTAGCTTCTATTATCGTAGCGTAGAGGTTTATGTGTGATGAGGTTACCTGGTGTTGCCTGTACGAAGACAAAGTTAATTTAAGCCGTCAGATTGCGGCCAGCGGCTGCCGGCGAGTGCTGATTTCGGCTGGGAACCGCCTGCAGGCTAGCATGGCCTACTCCTGCGGCAAAACCATAGATTACACCCGTTTCGAACTATATGCCTTCATTATGAATTTCATATTTTGTGAAAGGCTAGAATGTAATTTAAAAACATGTCTATACCTAGGTGCTGACTATACATGCACATGCAACAATACGCAAGATCTCCAAGGAACAGTAAAAATACGATGGGTCATGTCAAGATAATTTTATTTGTTTAGTTCTATACACATTATATTGATCATCATCATCGTCAGCTTTCAACGACCCACTGCTGGGTATAAGTCTTCTTTTGTCTGCGCCACTGCCTCCCTCTAATCCACATATCATTTATTTTTATTTTTTCCCCCATTTAACGTACCTACTAAACGAAAATAAATAAGTACGCTAATATTATTACAATCTAGCCTAAACTCAGACTAATAAGTAATTTAACATTGACCTAGTTTTATACGTTACTGGCTAATAATGTGTCCATTGACACTATTCTTACTGTCTCTATTGAGGGGAAGGCACTTTGTTCTCGTGTCTCTGCTAGTCATGAACAATAACTTCAGTTCTATATAAAAAGGCAAGTGCTATGCTATCAGAGGTAAATTGGCAAATCTACTTTAGTTATTTAGGGTTGGTTACAAGGCAGTAGATATTTTTTGTTTAACATAGGTATTTTAAGAATCAATAAAGTGACACCGAGCTAGCCTCAGATCAAAACGAATCCTCATTACAAAGATATAAAAATAGCAATAAACATTGCCATTGGAATTATAACGAACATAAAAGCCATAAAAATAAATATTTTAAGCTGAATAAATAACCGCAATTGGCGTTACGTGGCGGCGTAAAACAAAACCGCTTCTGTCGTAATGAGATCGAGAGAAATTCCAAGGAGATCGCAGGTGACGACAGCAGCAGTGTTCGAGGTGACATGACATGACACAAAGTATAGGTGTACCGTGCACCCGCAACCACGAAAAGGTATAGTAGAGCGATCCTGTTATTGTCACCAAACTTTACTATATTAAGTAAGTAGTTTCTAGTAAGTATTTTAATTATTACTCAGGTACCATTGCGATCCTAGTGCAAAAAAACATGCTTGGATTCAAATTAAAAAAGTGTATGCGAGTACCGTGGCGCCGCCGCGCCCTGCTCTGCTTTCCATGTCACTCATCTTTATTTTCAATAATTTTCACTTTTACAGACGTGTCTTACTTCACTTCCGCATTGACAACATGAATTGAATTAACAGTATGTTTTCCTGAAACTCATAAAAGTTTTGTGGTTTTCCATGTTAAGTGTTTTATAAGATCTGTTGTCGTTTTGTAACAGTTAGATATATTATTACAATATTAATAGAACGAAAATGACTGAAAATAAGTATTTGCTCCTCACTGCGATACACCAAATGTCTACTTGACGATTTAATCAGATGCACTTATAAATTATAATTTACGAGAGGGCTGAATAAAAAATATGGATTTAGTGCAAAAAAGAAAAACAACACTTGTCTATGACAGCAATAAACTAACAACAAACAATGGGCGATATTTTCAAACAACGAATGCAAACATGATGGAGGAATAATCATCCCTCATTTGCGTAGAGCTGTCGAATGCTAAACGTTTGTATCGCCTGAAGCCATTTACAGCGAGATAAAGTTTTCGAAATAATGAGCTGTATTTGTTTATATAGGAGCGCTAGTACTAATACTTTCCGGGAAATCTAGGTCAAAGGTCGGGCGGTTACACGCGAGATTCGCAATCGAGTCTACACGCTGTACAAGATAATTAATTCGTGTTTAAGGACACGCCAATTATAGCTTTTCATTAATTAAAGCCGATTACCAGCACTGATTAACATTTTAAGCATTGTGAACATTGTTATGCGTTGCTAACTCCGACTCACAATTTATATAAACTAAATAGTTGTTTTGATAAGCAGATTGTTATTAGTTTTTAGGCAACTCTTTGAATAAAGTAGATAATTGTTATTAAATTAAACGTACAATTAATTTGAAAATATTTAAGGCTGTTTGCTGTAGCACATTTGCACCACTATATTAAAATTTGTAACACATTGTAACTATATAAACCTACTACTATAAAATGGAAAAGTTTTTTAGCTTGTTCCGAGCAGCAAATTCAGCAATAAAAAAAATTAAGTATGACTGATAGTTACCCGTTATACCATGTAAGTTGAGTTGCGATACCTATCTAAGCTTAACATTCTAGAAATGTACATTAAACAAGTAAGTACCAACATGCTAAAGAGCAAAAACTATAATAGTTTAGCTAAAGGCGATGAATAATTACGTAAATTACTTATTTTTTGCGTTTCAACAAATGATACGTCTACGCGCCCATTGCAGCCTTCTTAGGAGATAGTTATTTTGCATGCGCGGTTCGAGGTATGCCTATAAAACAATGTGATATGATAGGAATAATAAATGATGTGACCTGTGTACTAATCGTCGTACACTCGAAGTAGCAATCAATCTTCATTACGGCGTGTAACCGGCGCCTTGCGATTAATTCACATGTTCGTGAAAGTTGCATCATTACTGGCCACCTCAAGCTCGGCCATCGCTGTGACTTATTGAATAGGCCGCAGATCGCCTTGTAACATCTAATTTCAAGACATAATTAATGGAAACTTTGGTGTTTGAACATTGACTTGCAGTGTACATAAAATGATAGGCAATACCAGAAAATTGCTGGTATTTATGAGTTTTAAACTATTGTTATTTCCCATAAGAATGAAAGATGATTCAAATTACTATTTATGTAACTAACGTAAAATGTGAACATTAAAATAAAAATATTTCAAATGACTACTTATGACTTTCAAACATATATTACATATTTTTTAATACACACATATCCTTTTCCTAATAATTGATTCGAATAATTCGTTCTATCGTAAACGATAAACGTGTAGAGTATAATCCGTTACAAATATTGGCCAGCGATCATCATCATTTCTGGTTATTGTTTTCGTCTGCATAATACGGTTAGTTTTGTGCGGATCGGGCGCGATGCTATGTCGTCGGCGCGGCGCGGTCCGTGCGCGGGCGCCTTTCACCGCGGGTCGTAGGTCAGGGCGCGCTCAGGTGCTCCGCCCTCGTCCGCGTCCCGCGCCCGCGCACCTCGCACCCCTGCGCCCTGCTGCACCGCGCTAACGGCCCGCCAGCCCGCCACCATTGCCCTATTCAGCTGTCGTCGCGTAAACACCGCCGCCGCTGGGAACAACAACACTTATGAATTATTCCAATGCACTGAATTGTTTGGAAACAATTACTAAACAATACGAATTCATATCATAAATTTCAAAATGCTCTTTGTTTCAGCATTTAGTTTCTATTGCTGCTGATACTTATTTATTAGCATTTACATTATACACGAGTATGCAGAGTACTTACATCTGCCGTTTGTAATTCCACTGGATATAAGTAATATTCTAGAGTTTTCTTTCAGTATCTATAGATGGAGCCTTTTTATTTGAGATTGAAGTACATAATCACAAAGTCGACCTCAATTGATCAGCATCGAGGCGTTAATTTCCTGCTAGCGAGTAATCATAACAAGCGAATCAATTTGCGTGGAGTGCATCGGGCGAATTGCGTACGTTGCGGTGGCGTGCTCGGTGCTAGGTGCATCGTTAAGTTAATGCGGCCGTAGCGGCGGAAGCTGCGCATAGCGAGCTTTCGGTGGTTCCCACGGCGCCCCTCCCGCGCCCCTGCGGTTACACAATGAGAGGTGAACGCGGATCTAAGCAATCGCTTAACCTCGCCCACTGCGCCGGCGCCCCCGCCCCGCGTGCCGCCGCCGATGAGCGAAACAAACAACGAGAGTATTTAATTTTATTTAGGTATCAAGGAAAACAGGCTGCAGAACACTTTCCATTTTTATTATCTATAGTGGTCGAGTGTAATTATACGTCTTCAACTAATTACTTTGTAAACGTTGCTATAACGCTCCTTTAGGTATGATGGTATGAAGACAGTGTTTTGTCTTTAGTAATTATTTTTTATTCAGATTTAGCTCTTAAGTTTTTATAGCTCACGATTTAGCAACAATCGACCAAAAATATTTCAATTATACGTATCAAATTTTTTTAATAACTTATTACGAGTAAAAACAAAATAAGGGTAATAACAAAATAAGTACTTACTCAGTTTAAGATAGGAACAGATTTAGGAGTAAGCCAGCGAGTGAGTAACCCGGCCAGTCTGACACCGCGTCACCCACGTCCACGTCTGAGCTGGAGGCTGGCAGTCCGCGGCGGCAGTGATGGCCACTTTCGATACATCCGGCAGTTCGCAGGGGTCATGCCCGTTCTTTTTGTCCGGCAGTGCACGTGACCCCAGCGTGGTTATGTTCGACGCGCTTAATTATGCTGTCACATCGTCACTTGATAGCAATAGTGAAAGCAAGCGATACTCAGTGTAATAATAGGAAAAAATATTACACACTCACACATGCGTCAACTCTTTGTGCTTTATGATTATCTTATAAACGAGTGATCTGTGATCTCTCAACCCTGTCCGTCGCATCATCTAACAATATAAGCTCACACAGAATTAGCGTGGTCCAGAGTTAATTATCTGTCATTATGAATAAATTTAAAAGCCGCATTTTGTTGCTAAATAACTTAATGCAAATTTACAACTTGATTAATCATTATTATAGAGATTGGTAGATCAAGTTAGACCAGTTTGCATAATCAATTTAAAATTGATTGACGGAAATATCCGCGTACTACCCCTTGATGTCATTTATCAATGTTGATCGGCTGATGAGAGATTAAATATTGTTTTGAAGAAAAACGGTTACTTTGTTGTGTACATCCATTTTCAACTGACTTCCAAAAAAAAGGTTATCAATTCATCGGAATCTTTTTTTTTATGTAGGTATGTTCAATGATTATTCAAAGATGCATAGATTTAGAGTCAAGTCATTTAGAGTCAGTGGTAAAGGCATAGTTTTCAGGTGTTCCCATAGAAATTATATCAAAATCAGTTGTGTCGTTTGGGGGTGAAGTCGGTTTTTAGTTTCGAAAAATTATCTAAAATATGTTGCGATTATTAAACCAAGTGTAGATTGGCAAATTCATTATTATCTACCCTAGTCTAGTTTACCTTGTTAACTAGAATTAAAAAGATTATCTAGCTGCCTTTTGTACCTATAAGTATATTACAGGAGTTTCATAGAGTAATTTTAGCGGATGTAGAGTCATACTTTTTCAATGTACATATACTTCATTTGAAGTATTATAAATATCTTCTAGCTGAAACCGTACATAAAAGTCTCTTTTTTACTAATTGCAGTGAATACTCATTCGCATGCATTTTGTAGTTAATTTAGTAGGTATCTCAAGCGACAAGCGTCGGGTGTACAGCGAGCACATTTCCACGCGTTGTGTTCCGGCTGCGAAATAGCCCGGTCCTCCTTGAGCGACGCGCCGCTTGGTCCGAACCGAATGGCGATCGTAATCTTTTAGATCATCGTACCTATACATGTTACATTTATTTATAAACCAAACGGCCGACTACTCAATACTCATATTGCATGGAACAACGGGTCCGCTTTTTGTGACGCAAATCGTCAATAAACCTTGATGTAATTTTCTTATGCCTCGACTCACTAAGGAAGTCCCTGTCAGATTTTAGTTCAGCTTGTATACCTACTTTTATGTTGGTTTATGCAGTCATAACAGTCATACCAAGTTTTCAGGGTAGTTGGTGATACATAATACATAATAGACACGCTTTAGGAAAGCTACACTTTTTAAGCGTTTCCTAAACTTTTGATTTTCAAACTGTTGTCTTAACCTTTCATTGAGCTAAATGGTTTACCTTGACTCTCCAAATATAAGCTGAGGACTGAAGTTAGCCAGTGGGAATCACACTTGTGGGTTGTGCACTCTTTTCTCGAGAGTCCAAGTGCCATCCTGGTTTAATTTTGTCTTGGAAATAAAATAGAGTAAGTATGTGAAAAGAATAAGAACTCGTAATAGGGATTATCTAATTATAATTGGTTTTAATAGTTATTACAAAAATGACAGAGTACCAACATATTATAACAACACGCGCCTGCATCATATTAACATTTCATAATTTAATTTAAAATTTTGCCAATTTTTAAATGTCTCTTGACTGTAAGCTCAGATTGATCACACCGATATGATATCTCCCCAATGCTACCCACCTGCTAGAGTCCGTAAAAATGAATATTGAGATACGAATTTGATTTATGACATTTTAGTCGCGAACAATGGTGTATAGATATTTAATTTATTTCATTGGGCAATGTGTCTGTATCGATAAAATATCGCACAACCGCTTCTGGTTTTTGAGATATATTGCACGTCAAAGAACTCTAAGAACTCTATATAATATGGGACGAGTGCGACCGTTGCATACGAGCGATCCATTATGTAAAAATGGCGCTCATAAATCAAGCTAGTGATCAATTTCCACCACGCGTGACGTGTGGGCAGAATGTGGCTTGGTCAATTTGAATTCTTAATATTCAAATTAAAACTAAGTTAGCAAATTTAGAATTAAAATGTGTAATATATATGAAATAATATGATTACAGTTCCCAGGTAAATAACACGCCTGCCTTACGATACTATAAAATTATGTACTATTGTTTGGTTGTAATAACTTTATCGTACTACGAAGTAACATGGGCCGTGCTTCAGTCTCTCCAGCGATGCCGTATTGACTATCGGTATATCGAAGTGTTGAAGTGCTTATACAGTAACGCTACTATGTCAGTCCGAGTACAGGAGCAGTGCACGAGGGCTATTCTGAAATGGGAAGGATTTGGCATCAACATCAATGGCGAGTATATCACTCACCTTTGATTTGCCGACGATATCGTTGTCATGGCAGAATCGATGGAAGACTTAAGTACTATGCCCGGAGATCTAAATCGACTTTCCCAACAGGTGGGCCTAAAAATGAACATGGCAAAACGAAAGTAAGTAAAGTATGTGTTGGGAGCTCCACACTCGAAGTTGTAGACCAGTATATCTAACTAGGTCAATTGATCCAGGCAGAAAGTTCCAGCTTCGAGGAAGAGGTCTTTCGACGAATCCGACTCGGCTGGGCAGCGTTCGGGAATCGGGAAGCTACGCAGTGTCTTCTCGTCCAAAATACCTCAGTGCCTCACGACGAAAGTGTTTAATCAATGTGTGTTACTAGTGATGACTTATGGCTCTGAAACGTGGTCCCTTACTATGGGTCTCAAAAGAAGGCTCAAGGTCACTCAACGCGCTATGGAGAGGGCTATGCTCGGTGTTTCCCTACGTGATCGAATCAGAAATGAGGAAATTCGTAGGAAAACAAAAGTCACTGACATAGCCCAGCGAATTAGTTCATTGAAATGGCAGTGGGCGGGACACATAGCGCGACGAACCGATGGCCGATGGGGCAAAAAGGTTCTCGAATGGCAACCACGTACTGGCAAGCGAAGCGTAGGACACCCACCCACAAGGTGGTCTGACGACCTGAATAAGGTCGCTGGAAAGCGCTGGATGCAGGCCGCTCTAGATCGGTCATTTTGGAAATCGTTGGGAGAGGCCTCTGTCCTGCAGTGGACGTTATGCGGCTGAAATGATGACTACGAAGTAACCACATATACTATTTTTCTTAGAGAGGTTATTTTGTCAATTAGGGATGAAATATATTGATTGTAGAATTAATTTTCTCGAGCTAGTTTTAGTTTTTTTTTCAAAATTGTGGAAATAAGGCGGTTTAAAACTTTAAAATAATCATATTTCAACCACTTCGAAAAATATTTCGTAATTTCTTTTGTTACCCTTATTAACGCGCAACTTATTTGTCAGAACGACTTTTGTATCCGATGAACTGCAACGAGTTGGGGTGACTAGCGAGGTCTACAGCTCACAGGGCAACTTGTATTTATCATCATATTACCAATTATTGGAAATGCAAACAATAAACAAGATTATATTCTTATTAATGGTCGTATCTTAAGGCAATCTAGCAATTACGTTTGCAGTTAACCTAAAACGAGAGAAACCTTTGTTCGACACAACGATAGACCTACTCGTACTAATGGACTGTCCATTAATTTTATACCCACCTCATTTAAAACCGTACTTATAATATCAAGAAATAATTATTATATCCAGCTAGCTATTTTTCTCTGGCTCCATTCACAGTCCATATACCTACAATCCTCCTGTATAATCCGGTATAAAAAGTATCCTTTACATATGTCCATCAGTAATTTTAGAAAATGGTATTGTGTGCTTCTTACACGATTGAATAAAAATATCTAACCTTGCACATTTGTGAATAATACAGGATGAAATGTTTTCATGGATTACAAACTAGAGATAGTATTTTTATTTAGTGCTGCAGGTGACTATATTTTAGATATTATCGAGTAGCTACCGGATTAGCATCGCTGGCCGACAACTGGCAAGATGGGCAGCGGCATTTTAATTCCCTTCTTTTATTCTTTTAACTGATACAATGCAATAAAACGTTTTTATTACTAACTTGTTTTTTCCTATAGTACTCACGAGTAGATATAAAAACCGACAAAGCACAATAGTTTCTATTTAATTAAAATGGCAGCATTAATATTTATTTTTTATTAATTTAACTGACCATTGCGAAGTCAGTTGTATATTTTCGATAACATTAGATACCTATAGTACCTACTTAAATCCGTAAATTACTGTGCATATATCTACATTACCACATGTACTTCTTACCCGTTCAAATAAAACCTATTTAAAGGAAGAATAATTGTTAAAATGTTATATTCCAAAATGATGTAAGTATGTTTAGGCATTAAAAAAGTCGAGCTCCGGTGTGTGCCAGAGCCACTTCTGCGATGGGTAATGGGTGATGATAAAGAAAGCCTCAGACTAAATCCTACTATTTGAGACTATTCCTCTTTCCTCGTTATTGGCGTAAAAAATCTATTTGTCTGTCTAGTTCCTTATTGATTTTAGTAATTTTATAAGTAAAGCTTAATTTCAGAGCTAGTGAAAGGCACATAATAGAAGATATACTCGTCATTCATACTGTCATGCCCGGTTGAGTAAGCGAGCATCTAATCAGAATAAGAATGGTCAGTTTCTATTGAGTATTGTGCGGACGTAACACTGGTCGGTAACTTCCGCGTGAATACTGAAGCGGAGTTTTAGTGCTTCATACATATTGTCATTACTTGATTATTACATACAAGCCATGTAACTTGACCAGACATCTTACATTCGAAAATGAACTCTTTCCTTCAGACGATAAGTCACATAGCAGTTTGCACAAAAATGATATATTATAAAACGCCGAAGGCCAGACACAGCATCAAACCAATCCGTCATTAATTAAATATTGAACTGTCATGAGGGGTGTTGCACAAGACACTTTTTGAGTTCTAATCGAGTGTGATAACGTCATGTGTTTCAGCATATAGCTTAAACACTTTAACGTTTGAACTTAAACTAAAATATATGATGTAATAATTTTCCATTTTAAAATTCACATAGGTAGGTTTTTACTTATTGACAAACAATAGGTTTTGTATAAATACTTCTGTGTTTTATAAAAATTACAACACACAAATTATGGTTTGTGTGGTAAGTACGTATAAACCACATTATAATATTTATATCTTCTATTTAAAATCTACTGTCATATTACGATCATATAATACAATAGCACTGATAACAATAAATTTAAGGAAACACTAAAATCAAAACTAAAATAGCGTACAAAGAAAGCTTTCATTGTCATGATTAAAAACTTGTTAGCTAATAACTTACGGTAATCGTGCTTATAGCGGCGATGATATAGCAATAAAAAATACAAATCTATACAATAGAGGCTTTTTATTTTTAGGCAAAAATTAGTTATGACTAATTTATATTATACAGAATTCGTCATGTATTAAGTGTACAAATCCTTCTTTTGATCTTTCTGTACAGTCGATAATTGTCTCTTATCTCTAAATGGTAGCTTACTTTCATATCTATCTCCTTTTCGATTCATACTTGTTTTGAATCTCTCTTTGTATTTCACTACCTCCTCTTTCTTCTTCCTCTTTATTTGTTTCTTTTCCGATTCATCGGTTGGATTCTATCTTGGATTGTACTTTGTTTCAACACGAAGTTCGTTTCTTCACTTTAAATCCAACCCAGGGCTGTTTCTTGTGCTAATTGGGAACTCTGAAGTTGATTTGATAATTCATTCTTTGATGATATGACCGTAGACCTCTGCTCCAAGCAAGATATCTATCTTTCAGTTCTGGCCATGATTGTATGGTAGTAAGAAAGTGTGCTATTACCTGCTCTAGAACATAAACTTGAACTTGGATTGTATATCTACCATAATCATTGCTTTAGACGCAACGCGTATTTCTTCTCCTAATCCTGCAACAATAGTTTTTGTTGCGTTATATTTTAATCCAAGCGACTTTACGGTAGCCCTTGAAATAATAGAAACTTGCAAACTTTGATCGATCAAGGCTCACCGCAACTTATTTCTACCGTAAACAGACTTTACTTTTACTGAAGCGGTTGCTAATAAAATGGTTTACCCACTCCCGGTTGATGTGAGACTAACGATGCTGTTGATGGTTTCTTGCAAAATGCAGAGATACCACGTGCGCAGTTGGTGAATGCTTTCCAGTTTGAACAACATACACAGCTTTGGCCTTTGGTGTTTGTATCCTATCTACGGTGTTGGTGTTTAAGTTTCTGATAGGTTGTTATGTGTGATGACGTATTTTACAAATGTGACATGACGTGATGCAGTTACAATATTTAGAAGAATGTTTTGTTTGAAGACAGTTGAAACATAAACCCTTACCTAGGACAGAATTACGTTTTGTAGTATAATACTGATGCGATTATTACCTTTACAGCAAACGCATGAAAAAATCTTATTAGTACCTATCTGTATTTGGAGAAACAACTATATTATAAATATTATTATTACCTTAAAACTCTAAAGAACGATACCTGTTCTGTAAAAACTCAAAAAATACTGGTAATGACGGTAAATTTCCAAATTTTGTAACAGACTCGGCGATTTATGCTTTCCAAAGTTTCCTACTTTCTTGATTTTATTTGAGGCTTACTATGATAATGATATCCCGTGAGTTCACATCGATGTCCAAATTCTTCATAGAATTCAGCGTATCTATTGTGGTACCTAAAAGTTTTTTTATGGCTGTGGAAGATACATTACATCACACTAATATTATAAAGGCGAAAGTTTGTGAGTGTGTATGTTTGTTGCTACTTCACGCGCAATCGGCTGGATCATTTTTGATAAAATTTAGTATACAGGAAGCTGACACCCTGGATTAACACATAAGCTACTTTTTATCCGCGGGTACCACCGAGGGGGCGCAGCTAGTTTGTAATATTTCTGAAACCAAAAAATCTTTTAAAAATAGAGTTGGCCAAATATTGTTTGTAATCGTAGCGTATGTGTAATAGTTTCCAACGTTCTTCATAATTTTTGTTTGTAACTGGAATGTGTCCACAAAGTGCTTCAGCTTCGCCTGTCAAATGACATTTCAAATACAGCTTTTGGACATCATTAAAACTTTTGTTGTTGTGGATGAGCGATAAACAATGAATTTGAAGCTATTAGTCATATCGGTAGTTCTGCTACTCATCACTAGATGGATATAGGTAGCGCCATCTATTATTTGCTGGAGAAAGCCCTGACTTCTAAGCAGGGGCGTAGCTACCGCCGTATATGCCGTATCAATTATACGGGGCCCCCGGGCCACGGGGGCCCCCGACGTGCGTAAGCAAAAATTTATAAAAACTTCCTAATGTTTTATTATTACAGAAACGACAAAAGTAAAAAAAAAAATTTTCTTGCGTGAAACGTGCATTCAAAAGTTGCCAACACTCTAAATCGGTTATCGCGGGATTTCCTCGTTTAAGTCATTTACTTCAACGGGGGAATCCCACAAAATTTTGGAAAAGTTACAGATAGATAATTATGATGAATAAATATTTATTTTAATTTTATGCATACATTTTTTTTCTTTTGTGAGAAATCTTTACCTACCCTTCCTAAGGGCCCCCAATTTTTTTTATACGGGGCCCCGCCAATGCACGCTACGCCACTGCTTCTAAGCGTAAACCCCCAAATACCTTGTAAACGGCATAACAGACTTTCAAAAAATAAAACTAAGTACCACTGCAAGGTACTTGCTTTCACGTAAAAAAACCGCAAGCGCTACAAAGAGACAGACAAACAGACAGACTGACAGACATTAGCTCAAACTTATAACACCCCTCTTTTTTATCGGGGGTAAAAAGTAATCAGATCGGCGTGATAACTTTGTCGAATCCTCTTATTTTCTTACAGATGTTCCGCACTTAGCTTTCGGCCTCCGTGGAAATATTTGACAACAGGCTGACCCAGCGCGCGTGACGGCAGCTAGCAGCGATGCGCGGAGGCTAGAACAAGTATCTCTTCAACTTTCGTTTACAAATAATAGATTCAATCAATACATCATTGACTTACGTGTTACGTCTGCGAAATCGTGAGAATCTTTGTTGTCTGACCATTCTTTAAAATTTAAATGCATATACAGAGAAGTAAACAAGAACACAACTGAATATAACAAACAAACTGTTATACCTACCAACGTTCTGGTTCGTTTTACTTTTTCGTAGGCATATGTTAGTAATTAACACAAGTGACGATTATTCAGACTGCGCATATAGGCATATAATTTAATAACTGCTTTTTTAAAAATCTTTGGTAATTGATTGCGGCCAGGTGTGAAAATGAAGTAAAATTTACACTTGCTGACAGTACGTCGCTACGGGTACTTTGGATAAACATTTGTTCCTATTATATTGTTATATTAGTACTGATTTTAAAAGGGGTGTACATTTGTTATATTAGTACTGACCTTATACAGGGTGACTTTTTACCCACCAATTTTTTGGAGCAAGTTTAGCCCATGACACTGAACTACTTTCTATAATAAAAGTTATTTTCTTCCTCCCATACAAAATCCATTTGGCCAAGCGCTGATTTATATGGGAAGCTGAATACTACTTTTCATTTTTTATTTTTATGGAAAGTTGTTCAGTATCATGGACAGGATTTGGCCTAAAACTTTAGCTGGTGGTTAAAAGTAACCCTGAAATATATTTCAAGAACCCGCAGTGGACAGCTGGTAATGATAAAGATGTAGCTGTGATGTGAATCACAATATGATTACTAAATGTGTAAATTCGCTTGTTATCAGTCTAGTAATGCTATCCGTCATTCAATACCAATCTCGTGAGACCAGGCGTAATTAAGCGGAACCATTTCATAATAACATCATAATTGTGATATCCGACACAGACACAGTGTCACGCGTCACGCCCCATCATGTGAGAAATATGTTCGTCTAAGACCGGAAACACGCTGGTTCAAATATGTATTATGCATTAGTTACCGTAAATGTAGTTGAGCATGCGGTACATACTTAACCATGTTCTCGAGTCAACATTTATGGTATACAAACTACGTTTTTGTTAGAAATTACAATGTTACCTTTATATGAAATGTAAAATATAAATTATAAACATATAACGTCTAAAACTACCAATGATGTAATAGTCTAAACGACGGAGAGTGAATTAAAGCACTCAGCGCCTCCAAATCTTAATCATATATACCTACATACTATCACGTCTACATCCCCAAAGGGGCAGACAGAGTCAGTATTGTCAGTTCGGTCCAAGGGGGCTGATTATCGACTTGGCAGCCTTTTTGTAGGCTTTCCCCACCATTTATAAAATAATAAAAATATTATTTACAATAAATAAAAAACAGACAGACAGAGATTCATGGCGAAACTATAAGGGTTCCTTGTTTACTACGAAAGTCTAATCAAAAAAATGTCTTGGTATATTTCGCCTTGTACTGTGCCTTAGAACAGCTGACTGAATCACGACGAGGCGAGTAAAGTGTTATGCTATGAATAAAATCGTAAAAAGAGACGAAATCTCAAGCCATACAAAGAAATGGGATGCTAAACTTGCTAAATTGAGGGTTTAGTAATATTTTTTTATCACTGGCTTTTGTGACAAAAATCGGTCTTTTTCAAGAAAGCGTTAGGCCTTTTTTTATTTATAAGCTAGCAACACTGGACAGCGCATTTAGGGCTCTTTTTCAGCAGATGTTTTTTTTTTCATCATTTGTTTATGAAATGCGGCTACGCCTAGGTTTAGCCGGCTAGAACTAGGTGCAGCCGGTCTCAGATGGTTACACTTACGTGTATCCTGTTTATTTTCGGCTAGAACTAGGTGCAGCCGGTCATAGGTGGTTAAACTTCAGTGTGCCTATTTATATTAGGTTAAGACTAGGTTTGCAGTTTCGTTAAGTATTTTATTTTGGGAAGGTAGCCTTGTATTGCATTTCCCAATCAATTTGAATTTCGTATTGTGCCCGTAGGTAGATATAGAATCTTTTGAAGACAAATGGCGATCATGGTGACATGGCGATCTGCGTCAAGTTTTTAATGTATAAGTTAATTATTTATATTCAACCAGCTGTGCCCGTGGACTTCGTTCCCCTTAGGAAATTCAGGATAATAACTAGTCTATGTCCTTCCCTGGATCTCAAACTATATTCATGCTAAATTTCATCTAATTAGGTTCAGTGTTTGAAGTGGTTACAAACAAACAAACAAACAAATATACAAACTAATATTTTACTAGCTGTACCTGTGGGCTTCACTACCCGTGGCAATTACAGGATAAAAACTATCCAATGTCCTTCCCTGGGTCTCAAACCATATCTATACCAAATTTCAACTAAATACGTTCAAACAAACAAATTTACAAACTAACTTTTGCATTTATAATATTAGTAGGATTAGGATAATTAAGATAAGGGTTTAAAATATTTACTGAAATTTTAACTATTCTCAACGTCACTTCAATATATAGTTTTATCACCGTTATAAAGTAAAATATGGCAAACCTAATCTAACACCTAAGTTTAACCACCAATGACCGGCTGCACCTAGTTCTAGCCGGCTAAACCTAGATGTAGCCGCATTTAGGCTTTTAGCCGTAACATATACGTTACAAAATACATTATCTTCGTGTTTAATATTTTATTTATTAAAGTTTATTGCACACAATCTTATGACGGATTGATAACAATGTATCAAACTTAATTCTAATTCATTATCTACCAGTTTGCCTTTGGGACATGGTGAGAGATTGGAATAGGGGTGCGAGTGCGGCAAGGCAACTTGTA
Organism: Acrobasis suavella; assembly: GCA_943193695.1. Classification (NCBI taxonomy): domain Eukaryota; kingdom Metazoa; phylum Arthropoda; class Insecta; order Lepidoptera; family Pyralidae; genus Acrobasis; species Acrobasis suavella. Next base: position 17,178,881 of record OW971929.1, read on the forward strand.
ATATATTCAAAACAATACCTGTATAATATTACATCTTATATACCAAATATTGATTTCTTATCTATCTATACTATAATAAAACAGTAAAAAAATTTGTCTGTCCATTAAAAATTTTTCAAAAAGAAATATTTGGGGCGATGGAAACATAGTGATGAAGTAAGAAAATAAAAAAATGTCTGTCTGTTTGTCTGTTTGTACACGCTAATCTCCGGAAATACTGGACGAATTCGAATGAAACTTTTTTTGTTATAAAGGTGTTAAGCTTGGGCAACATATAGACTATAATTGATTTTGGAAAATGGAACACACGATGCAGAACTATAATGGTCAAGTTAAACTATAAGAAATATTAAAATGCCGCCTTAGCAAAAGTTGTTAAGTCTGATGAGAACTTTTTGTTGAGGTATAGTAAAAGTGGCCAAGCGCGAGTCGGACGCGCGCGAGGACTTCCGTACCATAATCTATTAAAAATCACGTTTGTAGTACGAGAGCCCCACCATAAATATTTATTTTACTCTGTATTTAGTATTGTTTTGTTCAGCGGCAACAAAAAACATCATCTATAAAAATTTTAACTGTCTAGCTATAATGGTTCATGAGATACAGCCTGGTGACAGACAGACAGATAGACAGACAGACGGATTGCGGAGTCTTAGTAATAGGGTCCCGTTTTTACCCTTTGGGTACGGAACTCTAAAAATCGGAACACCTGATGCAGAACCAAGTTAAAGAATAATGCGGATATGAGTATCAGGCCTTAAAGGAAGTGTCTGGTGTTGAATTTTGCACACTTTACATATTATTTTAAGACATTTATTTTAAACCAATAAGTTTGTTTTAATAAGTATGGAATAACATTTCAATTTTAATCTAAAACTAAATGTTTTTTTACAAAGTAAGAACAAAACGTTTTAAAAATGTCGATGTACCGACAGAACTGCGACAGAACCTTGGTAATATGCAGTCGTCAGAAATGACAGTTAACTGTCAAATCATAACAAGGTCTTGCTTGTCATTAGTCAGTGACAGTTCACTCTGAATCTAAAAACAAAGATATAGGAGGTGTAAAAATTTTTTTTGCTCTTTGGTTCTCTCAATTGCATTTTTGATGAACGATGTACTTTGCGCTTTTTTATTTACTGCTTATTTTTATCAGACTGCTGAAAGCGATATATGTTGTAGGAATATAAGAAAAAAGCTTTACCTAATTAAATATTTTATTTGATTACATTATGCTGCTGCAGATAAATGTAGCACTTTTAATAATTTGATTAAGAGAGATGATAAGTGTGATGGTAGTTCTCATGTTTGCATTTTGACCATATTTTGAATCACAAAAATATGATTCGTATTCAAAATAGGGTCAATCCGAGTCTTGACTCGGTCCAGACAATATCTGGCCACTGTCCAGTTCGCCACATAATGAGATAAACTCATGGGAATCACTACTGTAATAAGTACATGTTTTTAGGGACTAGTTAGACCCAGCGTTGATTTTGCGTTAGATTTGCGCAAGAAGCGCAGCGCATCCAGCACTCGCCCTACGCTCTCCTAGCGCAACAGGTGTCAAACGCATGTCATCAAAAAATCCGCGTTCGATTAGCATTCGCAGAGCGCGTGATGAGCGCTCGATGAGCGCTTTTTTCAGAGCGTGTCCACATTTCGGTACTATCTTTTTTATCCATTATCCGACTTGGATAGGTGACACACAAGAGGCATAAAAAAATTCGAACACCTCCGTGCTTCAGAACGGAGGTGGAATAAGCTGTTGGTCCCGCTTGTCACCATCCACCAAAATCTGACGCCAGTGTTGGCCACTTGCAGACACGTAAAACAAACATCCACTATTCTAAGTATACGAGTATATAGATATTACTAGGTGAAAATAAATTTAATACATACTCAGGCAGTTGGGTAAAACGCCATGAATAGAACATTCTAACTGTAAATAAAGAGAATTTAATGTAAAGAATAAATTCTCTTTTAATTTTTAATTTATACCTGTAATATATTTAGGAAAATACGTACGTTTTAGGAAGCCATTTATTTAAATGCCAAACTGACTGACCAAGATGCCAATACTCTATGTTAAGCTATAAAGAGGTTCTCTACATACCCCACCACTAATTATTAAGTATTCTTTTTTTTTTACAACTCAATATACGGTAAACTAACCTAGCTTAACCTAACTTGATCCTAACTCGTAACTATAATACAAAATTTACAATGACGATGTTCATCCAAGCGACATTGCCTTATAGGCCGACTTTGGGGCGGTACAGGTACAGATGGTGGCGTTAAGAATTTGTCACGTCCGTGGAACTGCTCTCCCTCGTGGGCAAAGGAGACCCCGAGCGCGGCGACATCGGCGATTTTACTTCGCCCACTGATATCTGCTTGGGTAAAGTCGATCCCTCGACCGATCCTGAACAAACCTCAGGGCCAGATTCTCGAGAAGCAAAAGAGACAGGCGGATTCATCGAAACTGTGGGAATAGCCAACGAACTTCTTGTCCTACGTCTTAATTGTCGATATGCCTATGTACTGGATTTCCATAGGCATCCTGAACCTGGAAGTCATTAGACCCAGCCACATGTACTACTGTCCCGGGTAACCACTTCTCACCCTTAAGGTATTGCCGGAACCAGACATCGTCACCTACGGACAGTACGGACACACTTCTAACCGTCCCCCCAGAATTTTCGACCTGCTTGTCCTGAGCCCGCTGAACCGCAATTTCTCTTCCTGGCTTAAAAACATCCATCCTGGTGCGCAAATGCCTACCCAGAAACAAAGAAGCCGGGCTAACGCCCGTAGTACTGTGTTCTATATTCCTGTAATACAACAAAAATTTACATAAAGCCGACATTCTTTTCAGTCATAGCTTTTTTTATAACCGCCTTTAACGTCCTTACCGCATTTTCCGCAGCTCCATTTGAAGCTGGGTGATAAGGAGCGGTAAAAATGTGTCGTATACCGTCCGCTTGTACAAACTGCGCAAACTCACTGCTTGTGAACGGTGGACCATTGTCAGACACAATCTGGTTTGGAAAGCCCCACCTACTTCAGAGCTCACGAAGTTTATTTATGGTGAAACTCGCTGCCGTACTAGGAACCTGGAACACCTCAATCCATTTTGAATGTGAATCAATCACGACTAGGTATGTTTTTCCATTTATAGGCCCCATAAAATCCAAATGAAGCCTTGACCAAGGACATACAGGCCAGGGCCAAAATTTCGGCGTGGCACTTGGGGGCGCATCTGCGTGTACTGCGCATACACTACAAGCACGGCATTTCTGCTCCACGGCCTCGTTGATACCAAGCCACCACACGTAACTGCGCGCCAACGCTTTAGACTTTACAATGCCCACGTGTGGCTTATGTATAATCTTAAGGACCGTGGTGCGGCAGTTCTCTGGTATAACTAGCCTGTGACCCCACATGACACACCCCAGTTCCTCGTAAAGGTCCGTTTTCCTATTAAAATACGTAAATTAGTCACTTCACACTTGTCTGGCCAACCATTTCTAATGTAACTAAGGACCCTACATAATAAGGCGTCTTTTTCCGTTTGCTGCTTAATTTCACCGAATTTCAAAAGCAAACCATCCTGCGCGAAATGTAAATACGTCTACTATGGAATAGTCTCCTCTGTTTCATCTTGGACGCTATCAGGTTCCGACAAACGCGATAAACCATCCACACAGTTACCACTTGTATGAATATATTCAATGTCATAATTATACGCGGACAAAATAACCGCCCATCGCTGCATCCTGCTAGCCGTCATTGTGGGTATTCCTGAATTAGGCCCTAAAATAGAAACCAAAGGTTTGTGATCCGTCCTAAGGGTAAACTTCCTTCCATAAATATACTGATGGAACTTTTTCATACTGAAAATGATAGCTAAGGCCTCACGATGAATCTGGGAATAATTCTTCTCAGCCGCTTCTCTGGGAATAATTCTTAAGAGTGAATGAATGAATGAAATACTCTTTATTGCACCAATACAAAAAAATAGCAAAAACAAAAGAAGATTTAAAATTTAAAATACATAGGTACAATGGGCGGTCTTATCGCTTAAAGCGATCTCTTCCAGACAACCGGTGGATGGAGAGGAATGTAGGCACGTCAGAAATAACGGTGGTGCAAAGAAAACTATCAGTTAAATCAATAGGTAGCTAAGGTTACTTTTTTAATTTACATAATACACTACACATATATTCTATAATACACTTACACAAAAAACTACATATATACAATACAATATAACTACATAAATAAGTTTAGTAAATATAACATACATACAAATAAATATAATACAATTATTAAAATAATAATAGTAATGTACGATTACTAAGGTAGATAAAATTCTTTGAGTCTGTTTTTAAAGATAGAGACAGATTGTGCACGTCTAATAGACTCGGGCAGTTCATTCCATAAACGCACAGCTTAAACTGTGAACGAATTGTCGTAGAAGGATGACCGATGCATCGGCATATTAAGCTTAAGACTGTCTGATGACCTCAAGTCACGTGTATGGGTACAGCGTAGGAATTGAAAACGTTCTAGAAGGTAGTGTGGAGATGTGGAACTAAATAATATATTATATAGTATACTTAGAATATGAGTATTCCGGCGAAGACGTATGGGAAGCCACTTGAGTTGAGATCTATAGTGGGAAATATGATCATACTTGCGTAAACCAAATATGAATCTTATACAAAAATTTTGAAGTAGCTCAAGCTTTTGAAGCTGCTCTTCTGTAAGATCAAGGTAGCAGGCATCGGCGTAGTCTAAGATAGGAAGCAAAAGAGACTGAGATAGCGCAATTTTAGTGGCAGTAGGCAGAAAGTTACGTAGTCTTCTAAGCGAAGCTGCCGCCCCGAATAATTTACGGCTCACAATATCCAACTGAGGTCTCCAAGATAACGTCGGATCCAAAGTTAAACCTAAAATTTTAACACTGTCGGAGTAAGGAATTGTTACACCATTCTACGCCAGGCATTGATGACCAATCGATCGACGGTAGCATACGTGAGCTTCCAATAACTATGACCTGCGTTTTGGAAGGGTTAACTTTAAGGCCGTATGCCAGGCTCCATTCCGCAATGCTGCGTAAATTTTTATTTGTTGTCTCAATCGCATCAGGCAAATTATCAACAGTTGCTTGAGTATAAATTTGGAGATCGTCTGCATACATGTGGTAGGGAGAAGACAAATAGTTGAAGACAGAATTCACAAAAATTGATAAAAGGAGAGGAGATAACACGCCACCTTGAGGTACGCCAGCAGACGTGTCACGCCATGAGGAATAAGTATCCCCAAAGCGAACTCGTTGCCGTCGACCGTACAAGTAACTATGAAACCAGGCAATCGCTGTTGGAGATATGTTAATAGAGCGCAATACTTTAAAAAGAATATCAAAATTTACGTTATTGAAGGCATTGCTATAGTCGAGTAAGGTAAGTACCGTCAATTTCCCTTCCTCCATACCATAACGTACGTCATCTGTTATTTTAAGGAGAGTGGTTACAGTTCTGTGTCCTTTGCGAAATCCAGACTGCATTGGGTTAAGTAAATTGTTTTTTGTAATGAAATCACAGATCTGCAAGTGCACAAGGCGTTCAAGTACTTTAGATAAGAAGGGAAGTATGGAGATAGGGCAGTAGTCAGACGAGGATATAGGATTGGGTTTTTTGGGCAATTGGATGATAATGGCTTCTTTCCAAATAGAAGGGAACACACCAGTTTGTACATAGGTATTTAGGATATGACAAAGGATAGGTAGGATGAAGTCTAGAATCGGTATCAACATTTTTCGGCTTAAACCATCAACACGTACTGCATTGGATGAAATCGACATTACGCTCTTTTTAACATCACAAGCAGTGAATTGTTTGAAAAGAAATGGATCGTATTCAGGAGTTGGAACAGCAGAAAGATTTTTTAAAGTTTTAGTTTTATTAAATGTATCCATTGAGGAAGAAGCAGAAAAGTGATCATTTAGAGAATTGATATCTAAATCATTAGGAATAGTATCGATTTGAGATTTGCCAACTCCAAGAGATTTTAGAAATCAACTCAATATCAATCCGCTCACGCAGCGCGTACGGCACCGGCCGAGCGCGGTGGAGCACCGGCGTTGCTCCCTCTCGCACTAGAAGCGTCGCTTTTCCACCCTTGTACTGTCCCAAACCGCCGCTGAATAAGTTCAACCTATACCTGTCAACAATTTTTACAATTTCATCGTTCGTTTGCAAATTATTTACCGAACTAGTTTTAATCTTATTGCCGCCACAAACAAATTTTGGTAACTCTATCTGAAGCTCAGTTAACCATTGCCTTCCTATCAATGAAGTAGTACCCTTTTTAATTACAAATAAATCCAACTTCTTTTCTATGTCGAAGTATCGTACTAGAGGCTTTACAATGAAAAATACTTGTGTAACACCCGACTCTCTCATACCTAGTTCTCTAATAAATCTGTGTAATACAAAGAAATTACATGCAAACTAGAAAACACGAGTAATAATTTCGTAAAAAAAAAGACATTGAAAATTAAATCTAATGCCACGTACGTAAAGTTTATATTTCCATAATGATTTTGTTTAAATACCTAAGGTTTCCAAATAATATACCTAAAGTTAGCTGCATCCCTTTCCCGCAAACTTCCAGTGTAATAATGTAGAAAGAGACGGTGATAACTTTGGGTATATTTTTGGGGAACGGCGTAAACATTCTAGATTGTATGTAATTTCTTTGGTGCAATATCTATTATAGAGTCGACATAAAGAGTTAATTGGTCCAGTTTTTAGGTTATTTTAGTAAACATAACTTTTTACTCCGGGCTTCTACAGATATGGTATAGTTATAGTAATTTTACAAATTATTTAAGCTTTCGAGTCCATATAGTCACATCAAGAATTAGCCAATATTTAAAGAAATATTGACGATACTGAGAGCCCATATGTCTCTGCCATTCTCTTTTATTTGCATAAATATTTGTTTACCAAAAATCGATGATCATCTGATGTGAAACTCTAAGATACCAGGTTTAAGTTGCAAAATATAATAACATAAGCTGGAAGTAACTCCACGTGGTGAAGGCGGTATCAGTTTGGGCCTAGTTTTTTGATATCGACTTGGCTAAACTAGCTAAACCTCTCATTTGCTGTCTAATCGTTTGGGATAAATGCACAATGGCCAACAAAAAGGCAGTAGAAGCTGTAGATAAAACGTTGCAAGACATTCGTCGAGATGACAGGCCATTAGGCAATGTCACATTTTTATTGTCGGGAGATTTTTGTCAAACCCTTTTAGTGAGTTTTATGTCGGGGCTCTAGGGCAGATAAGATTAACTCCTCATTAAAACAGTCTTATCTGTGGCCTCAAATACAAAAGTTCAGATTGACAATTAATATGAGAGCCCAGCTTGGCGGTATTAGTTCACACGCCCAAGAGCTTTCAACAATATTATTAAAAGTTGGGTTAGGTCTCTTTCTTATAAGTTCAGTATTTGCGGACGTTCAGAGCATAACACACCAGGAAAATTCTTGGTTATGTGAACGCGCCATAATGACACCAAAAAAATTAACAATGCGCAGCAATTAATGAAGAATTTATGACGCAAATTATTGGTGATGAAGTGCTTTATACTTTCTTGGATAGTGTTATTGATCAGGACGACGCCACCAATTGCCCAGTTGAGTTTCTTAATTCACTTGCATGATGATTCATAATGTTGATGCGAAATTTGACTCCTCCGAAACTGTGAAACGGAACCCGACTTAGTGTCTCAGCACAGTATGCCGAAGTTCAGCGGCTAAAGTTCAGCCAAAGCATGCCTGCATTGTTATTTGCATTACTAGTAACACATAATGCCGAACTTCCGATGCTTTTGCCTGAATCGGAACTTCGGACCCGTATCCGTTCCCGCTCCCTCTCCCACTCTCGCTCCCGCTCCCGCTCCCACTCCCGCTCCCGCTCCCGCTCCCACTCCCGCCGCTCCCGCTCCCGCTCCCATTCCCGCTTCAGCTTTTTTAGTGTGTCATCCCCACCGAACTTTAGACACTGAACTTTAGCTAAACTTCGGCATAGTCTGCTGAGACACTTAAAGTCAATGCTTTGAAGCGAAATATAACCGAAGTTGAGATTCTCACTGTAAGTGGTACCAGTGAAACTGTATTTATTCCGCGTATACCACTCATCCCCAACAATTTCCCTTTTGAAAATACACCGTTCCATGTGTCCACTTTCCTTTGCTATGACAATAAGTCACAGTGTCAGACGCTTAAAGCCGCAGATGTCGATCTAAGGACTGGTTTTTCACATGGCCAACTTTATGTGGCTTTCTACAGGGTTAGTAACGCTTCAGGTCTTTTCATATTGGCTCCCGAAGGAAAGACTCCCAACATAATTTATAAAGAACATTTTTAAACAATATTTACAGCATGAAAAAATAAATTAAAATAATATTGACTTTTAACTTATAACACTGCTACAAGTACTTTCTTATCTCTCTTTCTTTCTCTCTCTCATTAGTTTGTATTTATATTTATACGCCGGAGTCATAAAATCCACGCGAACGAAGTCGCGCTATCATCAACTAGTAATAAAATAAAACATACCTTTGAAATACATACTGATACATAATATACATACGTATAATATACATAACTTAATACATAAAATACATATAAATACCTACATATTACAGTAGATAGCTTGATCCGATTCCAAATAAAATTTCTTGCATTTTGAAAGTATCACGATTCTGTGATCTTGCAATGCTAGGGGATTCCAGAGCCGTATGGCTGTAACGGTAAAATAATAAGAAGAGAAACCAGTACGGCGAGAAGCAATGTCAAGTTGCATTGTATTAGAGGAGCGTAGATTTCTATCGTGAGTTGAGCTAAGAGGCTGAAAATTAGATGTCATGTAACTGGGTGCAGAAATAATATAAATAACACCATGAAGATTACAGAGAGTATGTACCTCTAGATTTCTATGCTGTCTGAGTTAGCCATTTAAGCTGCCAACGATATGCGGATATGTAATCGTACTTGCGAAGGCAAAATATGAATCTGATACAATCGTTTAAGAGGCATTCAAGCTTATTAAGCTATTCCTTGTTACATCCAAATTCTAACTAAAAGCTATTATAATAAAGAACTTACTATTAAATTAAAACTGTCCCCAAATCCCAATACTTCGATACGATGCCTAAATACACCCATCTTGCTCCCACTACATAATCCACAAAAGGATGTCATTTTTACTTCTATGAGTTATCAGTTTGTTTAACCATTATATAATCGGCTGAGAGATTTCACTTTGTTGTTAAACAAAATTACGTTATGCAACTGAATGGGCATCGAACGTACAGTGTTTGTTTCCTCACATATCTATAAAACTTGCAGTTCTATCACTAGGATGTCTGATTAATTATAAACACATATCTTTACTCATATCTTCACATAGTCACTACGTCACGCACGATGCAATACGATATTATTGTCTTAGAGTAGGAATCATAAATATTTTCCTAACTAATACTGATAAAAACACAAAACAAACCAATTCTCGATATCATAAAAAATTGTTTGAAGAGTCATAAAAAGTAAGTGTTTGTAAAAAAAAATGCCATCTACCTTTTTATGCAGATATCTCATATATTAATATTTTTATTTTAATTGTGTAGAGGATTAAAGATAAACTTACAAGATTACAAGTCAATATACAAATACAAGCATAATCTTTTTACGTCTTTATCCATTATGGAGGAGATAGAGCCGAAAGTAGATAGATAGAATAGAACCCCACCCAAATATGTAGCCAATTCCTTAGTAGTTTTCCACGAGCTGTGCTAGAAGAGAAGCAGTTTCTTATTTATTTCTCCTGGAACAGCATCGAAAAACATGCATCATTTTGTTTCGACCAACTTATTGTGACAAAATATAATGACAAACATATTTTTTTCAATTACTCTATCGGTCATTTTGTATCGTAGGCATTTTTAATAGCCGTGTCAGGAGGTCATCGACTCCCAATCATGACATCAGCTTCACTACTTAGGATTACAAAATTCACTCTCACTCACGTAACCCCAATTGAGGCTAGGCTTTACAGGTAGTTTAATACATTTTGTAATATTATCGGTTCCGACATCATCCTTTACTTGTAACGAGTGCCATAATGAAAATATGAATAAATGATTAATATATGTTATGTCGGATTAATTATTTTCATAATAGTTATAAGATGAGCTTTATCATGAAGCTTTATAATTACTTCCTAATTACTGACTAACATAATTCATACAGGGAGCTTCATTTCAGTACGTTTAAATTTAGTACTTAGATGGAATAAACATGCCAACCTGTTTCTTTTTTCTGCATGCACCATTTTATGTAGCACCTATCTCCGGCCTGCAATAGCATTTTACGCACGTAGGTACTTGTACGAGTTGTCAGAATATTTCTTGAGCAGGGAAAAATTAATTTTTTAAAACACAACGCGGACTGTAATAGTAGGTGTATTTGAAATCATAGACTCTCTTTCGACAAAAATCTGCTACTTTCGGAACGCGGTGAAGAATTTACCTAATCGGAGGCCATATTTATTTGTTGTTAGGGCACCGACAGTCACAAGTGACAAAATTCCTAAAATCTGCAATCTTACGTTTTGCGCCGTGACATTAATGACACTGTTTTCTTAAACATTGACAATCCAGCTGAACGATTTTCAGCTGTGTTACTAAACCGAGCTGTAATGCCAAACAGCTAGAGGTTTTGTCAAACAGCGGATTATACAATCCAACTGCGACATAGGTATATAAAGCATAAGATCACATAAATGTTACACTCGCTTTCAGCTCTGGTGGTTATTTTATTTCCTGCGATCTGTGATATGTTTTATCATTGCCTCCGACAATAATTATTATTTTGAAATTGTGTGCTTTCGAGGGATAATATTAAGTATGAGACCCAATAGTGGCGTGTGTACGACATATACATCGTTTTGTAAACCAAAGTTTTTCTTTAGCAAGATTGGTTGAGGAGCTCACTGGCCCGGCGGGAGTGCGCATTACTAGCGCTTTCACAAGTAAAGCGACACCGGGCACTTAGATGGGTGACCACAAGTGGTTAAAAAATTTCTCAAGCTCCTCCGTACTTCGGAAGGCACGTATAAATTGTCTTGACGACTGCATAGCAGTCGTCAAGCTTCATCAGATGCCTTTAGCCAGCCTGGAAAATCTAACACTAATGTTGGCCACATATACACACGAAAAACAACAAACACGCAGGATTGGTGCTTAGGGCCCAAGGATTGAATTAAGAAGTATAACCACCAAGATCTTTGATGTAAGCTTCTTGAGGTTCTTGGCCACCAACTCAATCATGATAGATGCATTGGTTAAGCTACTATGACAAGTTTGGTATCATATTTGTAGGACTTAAGGATAGTTAATTCAAATTTTGATTTACATTTGTACGTTTCAGATGGGTAACTATGTAAAATAAAAAATAAAACATAAAGAAATATTTGCTTGATTAAAGAAAAAATATTCTATAAAAAAACACAAATTGGAATATTTGAAAAAGAAAAATATCTTAAAAGAGCGCTATTCTCCTTTTATATATTATAGTATTTTATGCAACAGTTGTATAAGAAGGTTCATAAAATGCGAGTGGCGCAGGTTACGATGCGAGCCTTGGCGAGCATCGTAAGGAGACGCCATCGAGCATTTTTTGACATACTTATACAAAGTTGCATACAATACTTTTTCTACGACTACATTTACTAAAATAAATCCAAAAATAAACAAAGTATGAAATACTACCAGATGTTTGCTAGATACTGGGTATCTATGGAAGACTTAATTTCTTTTATTGACGTCTTCCTAGTGACCAAAAGTGCCAATTTTGAAACATGTAGTCACTTAAACGAATGTTTTTTCATACAAAAAACCGTTTGTTCAGTGACTCCACGTTTGAAAAATGGCACTATATGTTAAAATAACGATTTTAATAAGTTGGCAGTATGGTAGATCTAAGAAAAAAGTTATAGGTCTAGGAGTATCGTTTTGGTGAAATGTGTTATTATTATATTAGGAGTAGACTATAGACTTTTCTAAAATCATATAATCTATGTTCTTATATTAGTGTTCGGGCCCATTTAAAAGACAGATTGCAGTACAGGAGTAGAAAAAAATAATAAAAAAATAATAAATTATGTCTCGCTGATTAAAAAAAAACTTTTAAATTTAAAATAAAATCAAAATTTTTGTTTTTAAATTAAACTATTGCGAACTATTGTAAAAAAATGTGTATTCTTAACACGTTTTAACGAATTAATTTCCGTTTGAATAAAATCCTTAAGTATTTTCATAAGTTAGGCAATTGTTAATCACCAACATTTTCTCAAACATTTGTCTTCAGTGTAAACAAAAAAAAATTAATAATTAGCGTAAAAATATTTTACTTCGTGGAGCCCTTCTCCTATATATAATAAACAAGATCGCTTCATGAAAATTAGAATAAAGTTTAAATAAACAAAGTTTAATTTTTTTCTTGTTGACTTAATTTAAACTTTGTTTACGTTAATAATATTTTTTAATGTTGACCAAAAGTGATAGATTTTAAATTGAAAAAATAGTTCTGAACAAAGTTTTAATTTTTTGTAACGTGATCTTTTTCAATATGAATAAGAGAAGGGCTCCACGAAGTGTTATATTTTTGAACAAATTATTTAAAAAAAAATACTTTACATTAAGACAAAGCTTCGAGAAAATTTTGTTGATTACCAATTGCCTAACTTATTGAAAAATTTACCTTAAGAGTTATTTCTAACAAGAATAAATTCTTAAATGGATTTAAAAGAGACGATATTTATTTCAAATTTTTAAATTAATTTATAATACCTTAAAACTTAGACTAAAATTTAAAGTTACAGATTACTAAAAAAGACAAATATATTTTTATCTATTTTTTTTTTAATTTTTTATTCATTTTACTATATATTTGAATTTAAATTCCAGAGTCAAAATCCAGACATTCGATATATGCGGAAATGATACCAAAGTTGTCTTAGTTCTTAGGCCCGTCTTTCTGTGACGCAGAGGTTGCTTGCCTGGCCGATTCAGTCTATGGCACCTGCAACCTCATTTGTAAGATCTTAGACCCGTCTTTCTGTGACGTAGAGGTTGCATGCCTGACCGAGGCCAGAGATGTTTGGTCTAGTGCGACCGGTCCAGATAGACACCAACCCCTGAACCTGGCTTCGCAGAGACAATGAGGTAAGCCGCTCTGTCTGCAGGCTCAAAACCAATTATTTGAGACCGCAACTGATGAGGCGAAGCGGTCTCGTCTCTTAGCTAGCTTTGAGCCAGAGTCAGGGTACTGATTGAATGCTATCCCATCAGCCAGCGTAGGTACCTTTCTGGAGCGCACCACGATCAGCTTGGCGATAAGCCTTCGTTTAGGGGCCAGGACTAACGACCCCATGCCCCCGCTGTCGTTGCAGACGAGGCGTCAATCCCCTGGGTCACCATGGCTTGGCTTGCCGCCACAGTGCAGGGCGTATCTCGCGTCATGCTGCCCTATATGACGTCATCCGTCGGGCGATTGCTAGCGCCGGGGTGCCAGCTGTCTAAGCGTCAGCTAGTATCTCCCGAGACGATGGCAAAAAGCCCGACGGAATGACGCTCATTCATTGGAAGAACGGGCGGTCGCTGATATGGGATGCGACGGGTGTTGACTCCGTCGCCCCATCACACTTGCTTGCGACTGCCCGTTGAGCGGGCGCGGCTGCAGCTGCGGCGAAAGCCATCAAGAGGCGCAAATATTCAGCCCTAGCAAAGCCTTTTTTTTTTGCGCCTTTCGCCGTGGAGACCTTAGGGCCTTAGGGTGTGGAGACGCGTCATTTGTATAAAGAAATCTCCACCCGCCTGATCGACGTTTTTGGGAACCTAAGAGCTGGTGTGCATTTTGGCCACATATTAAGTCTGGCCATCCCATGAGGCAATGCCGCTAGTCTCTTAGGAACTCTACCCTGTGACCGCAGCAATTTGGGGTAAATTTTTTTAATATAATATAGGTAATGTATTATTTTCGGTTAGATATATTTTAGTTTATAGTTATCTTTTTTATTTTAGGTTATAATTTCATTAATCATTATTTATTCTATTCACAGTTTTCTACCTTTTAGTTAGGTACCTAAACTTACGCAGTTATTAATCTCGGAGGCTCTCTAAGGCTAAATACCCCCCCCTCCCCTCCCCAACCTGCATGTTCATCCAGATGTCTCTTTGAAGACCCATCTTAGGACTCCAAAGATAAATACCTGTAGGTATATTTTATATAACTTTGGGAAATGCAATCGTATTTCTATTATGTAACGTCTCACCCATCTCTCAAACTCATAATTACTCGTTAATATTATTCTAGCATTTCCTGTTAAAGATTGCATTGAAGAATATTTTTGAAGAAAACACTAAACTTTGACGTCTAAAAAATTATGGCGACCATTTATAAAAACTGAAGATGGAGTATCCTAGCCCGAGGCTTTTAGTTACAGGCAACATAATCACACAACTTAAAAAGTAATCAATCCATTCTCTTTGGCAACGTTTACAAATTGTGTCTTCAATGACTTGTAAAATCTCATGACTCTCACTGGGCGAAATATTGTGAAACATTTTTAAAGTCACCGACCTAACATAATGCACGTTTACTTTCAAACTATGCTATTAGTTAAAATCTTCCGTTCTCTGAAACTGGATACTATAATTTGATTGTTGCCACTTACTTACACACGAAAAACGAACAATATTGCACCCTGTTTAAGAGTATAATAAAATGCATTGGTATACTCTCACCTATGGACTGGAGGGATGCATTTGCTATTAGATACGAGTACCCAAGCAGCATGCAAGCGTTATGAACACCTCTAAAACAGGCAATATGGAACTTAAAACTCTTTTAGAGCCGTACAAGAGTGTTGGAAATAACTTGTGATCTTATAAGATCGGTTTACGAGTCATTATACAGCTCTAACTGTATAAAGGCTGCAATATGGGATAAAAGTAAGCTTAAGGTTCTAAATCGGAGTATGATAACTGTCATTTACAGCTATAAGTTTTTTGTTACGCTCTAATCTACTTTTAGTATTAAAGCTGCACAGTAGCTGTATTGTACACACTGTCACCTACTTATTACAGCTCTAAGAGCTATTAAAGTGCCATCCAAATCTTATTTCTGTATAATAGGATGCACAAACTCCCTTCTAAAGCTTGCTCTTATGGTGTAATTGTACACTCTTTTAAGAACAATAGTTCTACAATTTCTGTTTTTGAGAGTAGTCTATAGCTATAAAAATAAAAGTCAGCTATAGTACAGCTTTAAGCGGTATGATTGGCAGAATCGCCATTTGTGAATTAATTATATTTTTATGGTATCAAATAAAAAGTGATTTGTCCTATGTGCTATATGTGTCCTATGTCCTATATATGTGGAAGAAAAGAAATCGGATTATCGGATTTATTCGGTCGGATTTATTCTGATTATTCAAGGTTTGTTTCAAATACTCAGTTATCTGATTATCATCAGTATTTTTCTGGGATTTTATGGGAGTTTCCAACTCATCCATGCTGACTTGATTTGTTTGCATATCAGTTTCTTCTACGTATTGAATAATATATTCTGTTACATCTGTAGCCTCCAGATCTGAGGATTCGATTATGTGGCTTGGTGCTGATGAAGTGGATGTTTGAGATAATGTTGGTTGAGCTGGTTTCTTGAAAATCTGAAACCATAAAACAACATAAATTAACTTGAAAACGTGTGAAAACCCTATGTACTTACGTATATGTTTATATCACAATGAAATGCCTATCAGAAGTGCAAATATTTAAAAGAGTCTATTTTATTTGCAATTTTAATTATATGAGCTGTCTATTTTGTTTATGTAAACTTATCAAACAAAAGTAGATTTTACAACAAGTGCGGTTTAATCGGTATGCAGTTTTTTATTAGATGTGACTTTTAAAATTTAAATCTTTTTTTAGTGATTTGTCAAATAAGTTCGAACTTCGAGCCAAATATTGTTTAGACAACGATTTTATTTTACGCACAAATAAAAAACGTCATTTAAACACGATATAAATTTTTAAGTTCTCCATAACTTAAAAATTTACAAGCAAGAGAAGTAAAAAACATGTTTTATATGTACTGAGTTAAACGTATAATAAAGCGCGCCGCCACGCTTTGTAACTTGCCGCTCACCACCGCCGAACACCAACGAATCTGTGTCGCCAAGTGATCGTCAAATATCAAATGCCTACATCAGTAAATGAGGCAGCGCAGCGTTTTATGTTACAGATTACGCCAAACTTCTAGTCTATCCTGAATATTTTGCATTAATTTTTGCGCAGAAGTCAAGGAAAAACAGTCAGGTGCATAATGTTTTCATGTAATATTTATTTTTTATGTATTAATCATACGTTGGCTTAAAATTAATCAGGTAGGTTACGACTATGCAGATAATGAAAAAAGAGGGCGTCGTTTTAAATTTGAAATAGTTTTTTACTACTTAGCACAATGGTTTTACACCGTCTATTAAGTTAAGGATAGAGAGATGGGCCAGAAAATTACCAGGATATCCTTTTCTACACAGGTTGCAAATTAATTTTTAGTACATAGTTAATCATGAAATATGGATATTCCAAACGATAAATCAAAAATTGTAAAAAGAAAAATTATACTTACCAAAAGGTCTGCTAAAGCATTATAATTTTCCTTATTTTTATGTTCGATGCTATTTTTTACTGTATTATTTTGAATTTCGCTTCCTTCATCAGTCTCAGTGTCACTTGTGCTAAGCATACGTCTTAATTCTCTCTCCGCTTCTGCAAAGGATAATATTGATTGTCTTTTCACACGACACCTTGAGGTTGTCCATCCCTTTGAAGGCGAACAATTTTCATCCTTGACTAAATTGTTGATGATATCTGGCCGGTTTTTTGGCCATCTTAATACGCCTTTTGATTCCCACAAACTAGGTACAGTTAAAAGTAAATGCTTCCCTTTCTCAACGGTTTCCACAATTTTGAATGGCATTTTTTCTGAAAGAATAAAATATATTAGATTACACTTGACCAGATACCTAATGCACAATTAAGTAAGCTTACACAAGTTTGTTTTAGTTTAGTCGTACCTACTACGTTTATGTACGAGTATGATAACGCGAGAGAAGAACAATAAAACGGCACGCGACGTGCACGCTATTCGGGAACGAATCATCTACTGACTAACTAAACAAACGAAGTAACAGCTTAGCGCTGCAGCTACACGCGTAAGGCAGAGCGAGACAACGAGCGTTTTTGTATTTAGTCACTATCCCTCGCGGGTGCGGGGAATCACATCGGATCATGTGTCGTTGCCCCCTCCCTTTTCACTATGCCACAAAGGTTCAAACCCCTTTAGTTATTGTTGGCTATGGCGATGGCGATGGCTATAGTGCGACTTGCCTGGTCGATTCGATAACGCAGGTTATGCAACTACGAACACGGTCTGTACCAAGATGGGTGAGATCCTGGAATTTTTCTCGGTTACTACATGGCATCCGTTAAGCTATGTCAGGCCTTATGAGCGGCTTGAAAAGTTTTGACAGAGTTGGCCACTAGTCCTACAACATTCAGAATCTACCTATTCGGACTTTGCCCCGTATGTGGAGTATGACCTAAAACCTTCCCACTATAGAGGGAAAACACCCTTGCCCCAGCAGTGAGGACGTTTCAATTTAACAAAAAAAAAAAAACAGGAAGGATACACATTATTTATCATTATATTAAATGTTATCGATTTAACCACAGCATAGGCGTAAAAATGTAGCATATCATGTAAAAATATAATATTTTGAGAACGAGATTGAATTAATATTGAATAAATTTCGCTATTTCCCTGATAAGGTTTTTCCATTATTTGTCACGTATCTCTAAAAAATATTAAGTAAACGGTGATGTACAAACACTGGTGTGCAGCGTCAAGAATAAATATACTCTATTATACAGCTGATTAAAAACTTAAAGCTGCATAATAGTATCCATAACAGATATAGTACAGCTATTAATTCTATAAGACCCTCGAAATAGAATTTAGGCTGTTTAGCCAATTGACGCCATTTTAAGAACTAAAAAACAAGATTTTGATCACAAATGCAAAAAAATTGGACATCGTTTTTAATTTTTATCACTATTATCAGTTTATGCGATAATTTATATGCTTCAATGTTTCTTCTAGATGAATTAATTCAAATATTTTGGAACTCTAACCTATAAATACGAAATTCACTTACCAATTTAAGTATTTCTTCCTTGTCTTTTCCAGTTGTTTACCTGGCGCGTTAATTTTTTGTTAAAAAACATGTACTACTTCACCATAAATTTAATTTCGCACGTCACTTTTCTAATTTTATCTCACTACACAAGTTATAAAATCTGAAAATAAATATTACAAGATGGCAATATGTCACCCGCGATATTTTATATTTTATTGTCAAATATTAATGGACATGATAAAGTAAAATTACCGTTTTCGATTTGTTTCCTTTGTAACTCTATTCAAAAGCCTATTCACAGCGCAACGCTGTACAAGTTACTTATAATATAGTATTTATAGTGTAATAGTTTCCTTGTAGACCGAAATACAGCTGTAAAACAGCTATTATACAGCCTATCTTAAGCTTATACAGCTACTGTACAGCCATTATAAAACTAAAATCTGTATAATTTGTGCCAATTTTTTACTTATAAGGGTGGTATAAGCGCTTATACAGCCTTTGTACAGCTAAGAAATACAGCGTTAAGAGTATCAGTTTACTTCAATAGAGCCATTATACAGCTTGGGTGCTGCTTGGGTATATACGTATTTGCTTGTGGAATTAAGACTGATATTTCTTTTCTCTAATTCTATTGGGATTTTTTTATTTCGAGTCTCTCCTACCAAAACTTTAATTAATTCCTTAAGGATTCTTTTTATTTGAGGATTCTTGTTAGACAATTGTTATTGAGGTTATGATAGGGATGTTAGTAATAGTTTTCAGGAAAAGTAGAAGAAGTAGTGAGGAAGTGATAAGTGTGGTTCTGGTGTATTAAACGGTAGAAAAGACATTGCATTAATAACGAATACATACTATCACGTCTTTGTGGGGTAAGCAGAGCACTTTGTGTAAATTGCGGGCGTAAGCAGAGCCCAGGGGTCAAGAATTAAAAGGCACTTTTAGCGCGATGGTGGGTGAGAAGGTAGAAAAAGGAATCAAAGTAGTGATGGGTTGCTAGCCGCATCGCCTATTAATAACATTCCATTTTCGCTCATTACCTCGATCGGCTTCTACGATCTGCGCGGGAAGGTAAATTCTAAGTTTTTTCTTCTCCCAGACCAGCACTAATAATACTTACTAAATAAAATCCTTAAAAGATTAAACAAGATGATTACCCTTGAAATAGTATTTTGTAAGATCAAGAATCGCAAACTTCAGCGTTGAACAAACGACCTCTGTATAATCGATTATTAATTTGTTCATTTGCATTATTTATAATAACCATGTGGTGTGATAGCCAACGAAGCGGTGCATTTATTACTCGGACCATACGAGTAGCAACATTTTCAGCTTGAAATATGCTGGGTTTCCTAAATTATATCTTTACCTACCTATGCCAAAATAAATCATAGTGCCTACTAAAAAATAATGAAATATCGGCCGTGATACCCTTGCAGCATGGGTTATAATTCTATGCTTGCAGCCACACACCTTCTATTAAGTTAGCATGCAAATTTTATAATTTATCATTATATCTAAAAATTTTACATCTAGAAGTTATGCGAAACTTAAGGGGTTATTACACTATCCGATTTGTAGAAACTCTACTAAGCATCCTTACTAGGTAGCCAGTGATTACACTATCCTTACTCGCATCCCAAAGTGATAATTACACTATCCGATTTGTAGGAACTCTACTAAGCATCCTTACTAGGTAGCCAGTGATTACACTTTCTTTACTCGCATTCTAAATCGTAACCGTGGTGCCATTTTTCAAACACCGAGTCACTGAACGAACGGTTTTTTGTCGTGACGTCAACTCAACGGCCATTTAAGAGTTTTGCTAACTGTCACACTGGATATCAAATTACCATTTATTAAAAAAAAATCTATAGTTATAAGACGTTAAGTTTAATCGACATAGCTTTTGTTGTGATTATAAATATGAATGACTGTATATAACGCAGTGTCGCTTAACGAACCTTTTTTTATGGAAAAAGCAATAGTTTAGGTGACTCTGCGTTTTAAAAATGGCACTTCAGGTACGATTTAGGATGCGAGTACGGACAGTGTAATCACTGGCTACAAAGTAAGGATGCTAAGTAGAGTTCCTTAAAATCGGATAGTGCAATAACCCCTTTACGAATATTGCATTGTCTATGCGTAGCATAGTATTATTAATTTCCGTATTCAAATGATTCGATATTAGCAGCCTATCTAGCGGGGTTATCACGTTCATTTAGAGTCAGTTTCTTGATACACATCGGTCAAATGGCACGTCTCTGTAATGCAAATCTTGCAGGGCCAGCTTTCCGGACTAGCCGTGAATGACCCAACAAATGCCTTGAAGCAAGTTATTGATATACCTACCTTAATGGCTTAGCTAAACTGTTCACTTCAGGTTTAATCTTTTAATAATCTTGAGTTTAATTTAATAAATATAAATACAAGAATCTTACATATCTAGTAGAAAGTTTTTATGCAATTACGTTTCAATCATCCATAATTTACGACTGGTATTCTGATAGCAAATTTGAAATGACGTCGCCAACGAACATTTACATACTCCGATCAAATTTGACCCGGACTGGTTATAAAAAACAATTTATTTAATGCATTTTAATACAAATCGTTAGTATCATGCCAAGGGTTACTCCAACTTTCCATTATTTTTTTGGCCTTGGGCATGGATGGCCTTTAGTTCCTTCAGTGAGTTTCTTTTTAAGGCCTCAATTGACTCACGCATGGCGCGTTCCCCGGAGCGGATATTTTAGTTTCAGGAACAGGAAAAAGTCACAGAGGGCCATATCTGGCGAGTACGGTGGCTGAGCGATAACTTTTGTTTCGTTTTTGGCCAAAAATTCTGACACAATCAGGCTCAATTCATCAGGCAAAATTTATATCTTTCGGTACGAGTCTGGCGGCGACGCGCTTCATACCCAAAACATCAACTACAATGTGTTGAGTCGATCCATAAGAGATGTTGAAAGCCTCTGTTATCTTTCTAATTCCAACGCGACGATTTTCGAGTACAATATTCTTTACTTTTTCGATGTTATGGTCTGTAACAGACGTGGATGAACGACCTGCATAAGGCAAGTTTTCTATGACTTCACGACCTTCACTAAATATTTTATGCCACTCAAATACTTGCGTCCTCGACAGAGTAGACTCCCCAAAACACTTCTGCAACATTTTCAATGATTCCGTAGCCATTCCATTCCCTTGGAAACAGAAAATTTCAAGCAAACTCGTTCAATTTTTTCTTCCATATTTAAAAATCGCCAGACAATCTTTTCGCGTCGTAAACAAATGGTGGCAAAACACGTAGTTATTAACGTTTCCCGCTCAAACTTTACACAAATGTCAAAGAAGGTTGTACCAACATAGAAAAAAAATAATAACCCATTAATTACCCATTTGGTTAACTCGCGCGCGCAGTTTGAGTTGACCACAGTCCGAGTCAAATTTGATCAGAAGGTATATTAGCAATGCCATTACCTAAGTTTACTAGGTAAGTAGGTATTTACTTACCAGTTTTTTTTGTTGAAGCAATAGCTCGCTTTACAATGACATCCATTAACTAGATATGATAAGTTATCTATCTATTATTTTGTATGTACTGGACCGAAAATAGACGACCGCGATTGCGGTACACCGACTCCCTTATCAGAAATTTCCTAGATGTTGCGTAGATATGTACATTCAAAATACCTATATATGCAGCTAAACAGCCAATTATAAATATCGATTACTTATTTTGTACTTACGATACGAGAAACATACTCGTAAAAAGTACGAGTTCCTCCGGTAAGAACGAATGTTATGCAGTTAAAATGAAGGTTACCAAGTCAGTGAACTTAACCAATTTATTGATTAACATTAAATATATTAATAGCCATACAAATACAAAAAAGATACATTGAATCTCGAGCCAGAATATTAATTTCGGCGGCGATCACGAGCCTATGTGATAATTAATATGTAAATGAAACAAAAGAACCCATAAACTACTTATGAATATAATCTTTAGATAAGTACTTCTAAACCTAATGAAGTCGGTATAATTGAGTTTGTACCAAAGAGAACAGACTAACAAAGAGGAGTGGAGTATCTATTGTTTTTCAATCGTAGTTTAGGATGCTCTTTATTTGCATAGTATGCAGATTAAAAAAAGGCTTGTAGTGTTTTTAACTAATATTAAAAAAGCTTGCTTAAATGTGGTAAACTTTACGTATAAGCTACGACAGCCAGGCGTGGTAGGTACGAACCTACTCGTTGCGTTGGCGATTTATTTCATAGCATATAGGTAGATACTTAGATACGGTATTTGTTTTTGTCTTTCATCTCTTCAACGTGAGATATGGAAGTAAAAATAATACCTTTTCTAAGTTACTACCTATGCAATTCGTTCCATTTCTTCTTCCAAGGTATATTTTAATGTATTAAATATAGCTTTTGTATTACATCTTAAGCCAGTAACTAAATTGTATTAGTCAAACCGAAGATATAATAATTACTAACGTAACAGATACCCAACGCCATAAAGACGATTGGTAGGCACACAGAGATGGCAGCACACCGACTAGCAAAAAAGTGACAAAGAAAGTGTTGAATATGCTTTAAACATGTTTATTGCATTTCATTAAAGTCATATTTAATTAATTATATTACTACTTTATTTAAATAAAAATAATAAAAAAATGTTTTAATAAATAGCCATCGATTGACAAGGAAGAGAAATAATTATGTTTATAAGGCGATGGGAAGGGATAGTCAAAGTGATTAAAACGTAAAATTTCACGCCTCTCATAAAAGTACAAAAGAATTTTGACGAAACCACGATACACATAAATAAACGATACACATAATTGTTTATTACTTTCCCTAGAAATTGGAATTAGTTGATCACACATTTTGTGTGTATTTCGATGTAATACCTACGTTCTTAAAATATAATTAATTAGGTAACATAGGTGCAGCGGCGACATGACGTGATCTCTAGTTAGTAGGTGACGCGCCGCTGCAGGCCCGCTAGCCGGTCGCCGGCTGTCGTGTAGGCAGATTCGTCTCACAATCGCGACAAGCTTCCATATTTACTTACCGATGTCAAGTGACTTACCGGTTTCCTACGAGTGGGCCGCTACTGGTTCGATTTCATATGTTAATTTATAAGTTATCCTCCTTTTTTGTCGTCTAATTCATAACTTGCACATAGACTGACGAAATCCGAATATTAACAGGATTAGTTTCTTAGACTGTCAAATGAGGAGTTTCCTTCGAGCTGCATCATTAGTGTTGAGTTGTCGGTTGATGCAATGGTCTTACTCAATATTATCATACATTAATTAATTTACAGATTTAGATACAAATTTATGTACTGTCGAATGTTTATTTATTTATCTTACATGTGTAAGACTATCGATTAATACTCGAATTTGTATGAATTCATCACTATCAATTCAAAAAATCAGAACATAAACCTATAATGTAATGTTAGTAGAGATATACATATATATCTGTATTTATATAAACCTATGCCGAGAAAAAAAGGTATGTTTCTGTAAAACAAAATAGGTATAAATGTAGGTATACAACTAATTAAGTATTTGATAGAAAAAAATGGATAGTAGATTTTTTTTTACCGAACGTAAACAAGCACTTTTAAATGTTGATGTTGTATCCAAATATTTACTTGTTATGTTATGGTTTTTAGTTTCGTTAGTTAGAAGTTCTTATTATGGTTTCCCAACGTTACCTTATTTGTTTTCCAGTCATTATTGTATGTTTGTTTGATATTTTTAAGTACTTACCTAGTTCTGTAATAAGACAATATTGATAATATTTGGTATTGTTTACTTGCTTTTTTTATGTGATAATAATTCTTACAGAAGATGAAATAAGTGTTGTGAAAAAAACATATTTTTCGTACAAGCTTTTGCTTATTGTTAGGCCTAGGTACTTATCAAGACAAATGCTATAAGTCCAAACTCAATGGGGTTACGAAGGTACCTGTGGCCACTTGCCGGCTCCATCGTCATACCAGCTTCTTGTTATAATATTATTGCATTGTCACCCGTCTATGCAAAATTTCAGCTCAATGGGTGGGGGATACAGTGGTTTAAAAATAAGTTGCAAGTATTGACCCAAACAAAACATACAAGATACATTGCTAAAAGCTTTTAAAAAGGGGTCCAAGCAAGGGAACCAAAAAAAATTCACATTTCTCGTATTTAACATAATGTTTTATAACAGTTTCTGAAACTGAAATAAAATATTGAGTACCAAAAACTAACAATTTTATTTTTTTCCAAATATATGCTTTAACAAAAATGTAAACTTTATTAATCACAAAAAGAAAACAAAAAAAAACACTCAAAAATAACAAAACAGGTATGTTACCTAGTTTATCTTTTATGCATAAATACATAAATATTGGTTAGAGACGAGACTTCATATAATAAATTAATTCACGGCCAAAAGTAAGAGATACTATGCGGCCTTGAGGCGGAGTGGTTTGTTCCGGGTTCGGTCCTCCACCGGGCGGCGCGGGCGACCGGTTGTCGCGTCTCCTGCACTGCACTTGCACTCAGCTGCACAGCTTCGCCATATTAATAGAACGAGCTCGATCGCTTTACAATATTTAATTAGGTATTTCGCTTAAATACATTATTAATTTCTCTGAAAAAATTGCTAATGTATAAGTTTACCCATTTAGACAGCTAGAGCTATGTGTATGGTAACTATTGTAGTTTAAATAAATAAAAAAAATGGAAGGGAAATTGTTAGTTAACTACATAGTCATTACAGGTACAAGTTATTTAAATTACCTATATTAAAAGTAAAGTTTTTGTCCAGCTTTACGTTTGGCTTTGCATAAGATATAGGTATTTACATGTATGTATATATGTATAATAAAACTTGTACAGCTAGGTAAATATACATGCCGAACGGTTTTAAAAATATGTAAGTATAATCAAAACGAAGCCCACGATACTTATACCGATTAAAAAAATACGTCGAAGAGCAGAAGCAAAGCGGCGCGCAAATTCATGACCGCACCGTACTGCTTGAATTGTTGAGATTTTATTGATGTCATTCTTGTTACATATTCGTTTTATTTCCGATCCCAGATAAGTAGTTCTGTAAACTTTTGAGTATTTAATATTGGTAAGTGATAATGATAACGAAAGAGGAAATATTATTTTCTAGAAACATTGTACTCTACATACAAAGAGTGTATAACACAGTGTGTTCTTGTTGACAAAATAAAGGTATCCTTCTTTTTAACAGATACAGATATGATCACGTCTTTATCCCTGACAGGGTAGACAGAGCCCAAAGCCGTAAGACCCAAAGGCCATGCTTAGCGTGATAGGGCGTTAAAATAGAAAAGGAATCAAAATAGTGATGCGTCGCATCGCCTATCAATTTGATTCAAATCTCATCCATTTCCTGATCAGCTCTTACTTTTTTAACAGAAAACTAACTTAACAAAAAAATCGGTTCAATTAATTGGATTTGTACAAGTAAAATATTTTTTCTAATGTCACAAGGATTTCAAACTTTGGTAGAAATATTTATATACATCTTTAAATTATTACACGTATATCGTATCTTTCATATTTTCATATTATGAAAATCAGAAGGAACATTGGAGCAAAGATAAAGTTTGTTTTTCTGGCTGCGTAATGACAACAAAAGCTATTGTGCCTTTATATGATTATGTTTAGAAAAAGTAAGTATATAGAATTTTTAGGACACATCTGCTGTCGTGTTCATCTGGAATATGCACCTGGAGTTATGTAAGTATAGTCTAGTCATGTAAACACATATCTACCACCCGATTGGCGTGTCCTGAAGCGTACTAATAAAATATAAATAAAAATATTAAATTTAGAAAATCTTCAAACAATAACATAGAGGTTTAATTTTGAAACGCCTTAATACTGCTAAAATATTTATTGAGTTTCAGCAATGTTTATAATGAATTAAATAATATGAATAAGGCAATCACGTGTGTTTGTTGCAACTATTAATGAGTACGACGTTAAATTTACAATACCAATACAAGCAAAAGCATATTTTGAGATTAATATACTATCACAATTTCTTTGGAATAAAATGATCTACTTATTCGCAATATCTATAATATCAACGCTTGGTTCGTTCTTTCTCGCTCTTTCAGAATGATCTTCTTCCAAACTATCTTTTAAATCCTCATTGGAATTCACATTCTCTTCAATCTTTCCTGACATAATTTCATTTCTCTCTTCGCTACTAATGTTATCATTTTGGTTAGTAGAAATTTCTACTTCTTTATCTAACTCTTGAGAAACTTCATTGACTTCAGGTACAATTTTATTTTGAACCGCGCTTATGTCTGGTACTTGGATCGTTATATTCTCATTCTCTGTTTCTCTTGGTGATTCTGCAAACTTATTTTCTTCGAGAGGTTTGAAAATTTCTTGAAGTGATGAAACCTTTTTCTCAGTCGGAATTATTCTATTTAAATATACTAAAATATCTGACAGTGAAACGATCCCTATAAGCTTTTCTTCCTTATTTACTAATAATAATCGATGACTTTCAGTTCTTACTATAATTTCTAAGGCCTCATATAAAGTAATACTTGAACGACATGTTTGTAACTTTTCTTCCCAGTCTTTCTTTTTATTTCTTACTTCACCAATCGTCAGCGACAAATTGCTATAAAGTTTTTCGCTTACCAGATTTAATACTTCATACTTTGCATAGACATCGATAAGCTTACCATTTTCATCTAAAATAGGCAAAGCGGAAATATCTTTTTCCAGTAACAACTGAAATGCTGCCTTAATACTAGTATCGTCTGTAACTGACTGAATTTCATCGAAAGTTCCAATTTTCAAATCTGTTATTGATTTATGGAAAAAGGTTAGTTCAGGAAATTCATTCAAATATACGAATAAGAATCTCAAAATTCGTTTGTGTGACAGTATGTACAATACATCACCAGATTGTGGATCTACCATTAATAAACGATGGACGCGATTCTTATTCAACAAATTTATAGCTTCATGTAAGGACTGGTCGGGACATACACAACACAATGGTTTGCGAGTAGATCTTAAAATTTTCCTCCAATTATGTAGGGTATGCTTTTCCAAATCCTCTACGGATACATTTTCAGCTTCAAGGTAAAGAAGAATACGAATAAAATCAGTCACAGTTATCATACCGACAAGCATTTTTTTATTTGCATCCCAGAGAGGAGCAGATCTTATACCATGTGATATAAGTGTGGGAAATGTTTTTCTAACTAAAAATTGAGTGTCAAATATGATAACTTTTGCTGATTTCGGCAAAATTTCGTAGCATTTATGATATTTGAAAAAATTCAATAACAATCTAGTTTTGTCTCTACCTCCTAAAGATATTTGTACAATTGATAAATACGGATCATATCTAGGAAGTCCCCTAACTTCTCTGAAAATTTGTTTCGCTTGCACTGGATCTAAAGAGGCATATGAATTTTTATGATAAGTAGGTGAAGTAGTCTCTATGGAAGATCGACGAGATTTTTTATTCGTCTTTTTTACTGGATCAGGCTGGCTGTTTTCTGGGTGTGGCTTGCTTCTAAAATTGAATATATCCATCACCCTAGTAATGGGGCTATACCGTCTAGATGATGCTCCAGTAACTGTATGATAATATTTTTTATGAGAATCCTTGGAATCGGCTGCATTTTGTTCTTCTTTTGAAACTTCTTGATTTTCTAATAGTTTCGGCTTCGGTTGATATTTTTTTGCGTCACTCTTCCTCCTTATTCGAAATATATCAAAAATAGAACTACGTGGACTAGACGAGGTTCCGTGGAACGTTTCATATTCTTTTTTTTCAACAGAATCTCTTTCAGAACTTGAAGGTCTAGACGTTTCTGCAGGTCTATCTTTAAAAATAGATCTAATATGTGGTCTCTGTGACTCCACACCACGTGTGCCAAAATGCACTGTATGAATATTACTTGCCGCTACACTACTAGAAGGAACTTCTTTATCGTCAGTTGTCGATAACGTTGTGACAACAAATTTCTTTTTCTCACCCACGACTGTTTGAATATCTTTTGGTGCTTCATTTTGAGTCCTTTTCTTTTTTTGTTTGTGTTTCTTCCCGTGCTTACCAGGAGTATCCGTAGTAGCGGACTCATTTTCTAAAATTGGATCCATATTCCAATAAATACGCACCTTTTTCGTTTACACCCTTACAAAGGCCCATTTGGAGACGATGTTGATATCTGGAAGAAAAATACACTTATATTTATTTTTGTTTTTAATATGTACAAAAATTCAAATAAATGTCTTTTAAAAATACAATATACTGAAACTATTTTAAGGGTGAATTCAGTCCATGTATACTGACTTTTTCCAATGAAGATGTATCGAAATATGAAAAATATTTTTTTTCTTCCCATACAGGTTGACCAATCAGCGGATCCGAGTTTCTATGGAAAACAAAAATTAGTTTCATATTTCGGTATATGCTCCTTGGGGAAAGTTGTTGAGTATCATGAACTGAAATCATCCTTAAAATAGTTTTAGTATATTTTGTTAGACATTATATATGTTAGCTACAATTTAATGCCACTTGGTGTTCCAAATTACGTACCATTTTATAATACCTAGTTTGATTATATAAGGTTTAACAGAATATTATAAAGATACAGAATATATTCCTACAATAATAGATTCAGTAGATCATATCCTACGAAATATCCCATAACTTTCCCCAAGTAGCAAATATATGTAATTATAGGTAGTTATGCGATAATATTCTGCATATAATTATTTTTAAAAAATTGTTCTCAATTTAGCCATTAAGCTATCACGTCATTCCGCTATCAGATATATCTAATCGGTAGTCTATCGTTATTAAAAACTAGCGAAAGTGCTTGAAGGTCTATAAGAATTATGTAGGTATAAAGAATTTTAAGAAAACATTTTATTACAAGAGCTACATCCTTTTCCATAGCCAACAGTTCGGCTTAACTGGCGGAAAATCAACCACCGATGCGGGAGTGGCACTCATCACTCATATTTACGACGCATGGGAGGGCAAAAATGATAGGATTGGATCCTGTTGCGATCTCTCTAAAGCATTTGATTGCGTAGATCATCAGACACTTTTGCTTAAATTTAGTCAATATAGTTTTGATGAAAATTCAATTAAATTAATAGAATCTTATTTAACAGATAGGCTTCAGACTGTTGATTTAAACGGCATAAAATCGCACGGATCTAATGTTAAAATCGGTGTACCACAAGGTTTTATTCTAGGACCTTTCCTTTTCTTAGATTATGTAAATGACTTGCCTTACATGGTTGAGAAACAGGCAGGCATAGTGCTGTTTGCTGATGACACCTCGCTAATATTCAAAATGGACCGTCATAGCACAGATGCTAGCGCGGTGAACAGCACCTTGTCTTCCATTTCTGATTGGTTTACTGCCAATAACCTCATGTTAAATGCGAAAAAGACCCAATGCATTCGATTTTCCTTTCCCAATGTGAGGCAAGCTTGCGTCGACATACTGATAGATGGCGAAAAACTCGATCTTGTTGAAAGTACTACCTCCTAGGAATTACGATCGACTCAAAACTTCAGTGGGGCGCTCATATATCTAAACTTTTAAATAAGCTTAGCTCTGCGGCTTATGCTGTTAGGAGAATAAGACAATTGACAGATGTAGCAACTGCTAGACTAGTGTACTTTAGTTACTTTCATAGTTTAATGTCATACGGCATACTGCTATGGGGGAGTGCAGCCGATATTCAGACTACTTTCATTTTACAAAAAAGGGCAATTCGTGCTATCTACCGCTTAGGATCTAGAGACTCACTCAGAGAATTATTCAAGGAAATAAGTATTCTAACCTTACCATCACAGTATATATTTGAAAACATACTGTATGTAAGGAAAAATATTTCCTCATACAATAGAGTAAGCGATTTTACCGTTAGAAACTTACGCAATAAGAGTGACTTAGTTGCCCCGTATTATAGGCTCAAAACAGTTATGTAGTAAAACGTTTATGGGGAACGGTATACTTTTTTATAATAAACTGCCACAATCGGTCCTTGATATGCCTGACAAAAAGTTTAAAGCTTATTTAAAGAAGGTACTCTGTGAGAAGGCTTATTATAGGAACGATGACTATCTTAAAGGCAACAAAGTCTGGCTTGAGCTTGGCGCGGGTCCCTCTTGAAGGTTTGTATACTCAGAAATGGTCCTAATCTGGTACATTAAGTACATACTGAATTTACAACTTGATTTGACATTATTTCAAAATTTCGACATTAAAAAAATTTATTTAAATTATGACAACAAACAATGTATACTCTGTCCACATATCAACTATAAATATTATGTTCATTGTGAGTTGACGTTTTTGGAGAAAATGCTGCAGTGCAGTTTGTTACCGCTTCTTCTGCACCAGCGCTTTGGAGGCGGCAGTTAACTTAGCTCTAAGTAACTTTTTGACGTCAACAATTATTGTGCAATAAAACAATGTGACGATTATTAAGAGATATTATAAATATCCTATGATAATAAAGATATATTTGAATTGAATTGAAATATTACTAATAAGCCTTTTTACAGCCCATACATATTTTTAAGAAGATCTAGATTTTGGACTTGCTTTCAGCCACACTTGACAATTTTGAACTCGGGTTTTGGATTTTAAAATAATAAATAAAAACACAAATAATACAATAGCATTTAACGTAAGGTACCTTGTCAAAAATATAAAAGACGATATGCAACACTCATCATATTAATCGACTTATTATAATTAACGATTCCAAAATAAACATCGATATGATTTTTTTAATCTGACCCGTATTCTGCATTGTAAATTCGATGATGTCATGTATTCGCGGTTGCTTAGCAACGAATGCAGTACACTAGTACCTATGCATGCACCAATAACTGCTTTACGTCATTGCGCAACAATGTGTAATAATAAGATATTATATACTTTTTATCCAAAGATATGAGAATATTATCTAAAAGAAAAGGTAACCTGATCTAAACTAGAAAAAAAAACTAATTTTAGGAACGGTGGTCAAGTTACGTAGCTATTTGACACCAATTCTCTAAGCAATCAATACTTTAGCAGAGGGTTGTCAGGACTGTCACTCAAAAAATTAAATAGTAAAGGCAACGTACCTGATTTGAATAGAATCATCTTTTTCTCGCAAAATTTTTACCGTCCTTACTAGAATATATTATTCGTTATAGAGAGTTCAATTTAACTAAATTTCGTGTTAATAGCGGCTTCAGTATGGGACGCCATGTTGACTGTCAAATAACCGGTGGGGCACGCCATCTGCCGGCGGGCGCAAAATACAGTTTAGAGGGGCGAAGTACTACTGCTAATGTCACATTCGCTACTGTTCTGTAATAATAGTTTTTCTTACTACGCGGGAGATGTCGACCATGGTTTAAAAACTTCATATAACAATTTTTAGCTAGTTGGAGCCTGGTTATTATCTTGACTAGTTAAAAATAAAACAACAAAAATAAATTTGAGATCCTCATAACAAGCCCTTTCATTTCATATATGACACAGTAAGTTTTGCAAAACTTTCTTTTTTAATTTCCTAATTCGGCCCTCGAAAATGACCCTTATTTAAAAAAAAATATTTATTTACTATGCACATCTATGTTTGAGTCATAGGATTAACCCATCCTACCAAATTTCACTTGATTTGGTCCTGTAGATTCGGAGCAAATTGGCTGTGACAGACAGACGGACAGACAGACGCACGAATGATCCTATAAGTTTCGTTTTTTCTTTTATACGGAACCTTAAAAAAGTAAAATCTAAATATTTTTTTCAACGCTCCGATAAATATTTGACAACGGTGAACGCACCTACAAATATTAGACAATATCAATTGTCAAGTATGAAAATTTCTTTGACAATAAATCATTCCTGACAAGCAAGCCAACCGTTCATAAATCAAAACATGGGATAACCCATAGAGATCAAAACTCGTGACTGGCATTTTTAATTTTTAAATTTTTTTAATATATGCAAAAAGCGGCTCCTGTTTTTTATATAAACAAGTCATCAAAGTATTGCTTAATTGATTTACGCATTAAACCAAAAAATAAAAATGTATAAAAATATCTCCGATCTCTTGAAACCGAACGATCATTCTGTAATGTTTTACAAGGTGCCTGCTGCTTTTTTTGACTATTGTATTAATTATAATTAAACGAAATCGAATTAGATAGTAATTTTTAATAGAACACAATCCCGTGACGTGATATAGCTATTAAAAAAAGATAATACAACTACATTAAGTATTTCGAGCGTAATCGTGGCACATACCAGTAGGTACATACACACAGACATCCAGACGTCCGACATTAAGTTTTTTTACATCAGTTTATTTTGTATTTTATGCTTAACAAATATTTTCTTCAAGTATTAAATGTGTTTAAAAAAGGGTTATTCTATATATCTCTGTACTTTTATTATTGTATTAGTGCAATATAATTCAGACAGTTTAAGTCCAGAAAAATGCTTGACCCTGACATGTCGAGAATAATGCACAACCTCAACGCTCCGCTTATGAGGCATGCAATATACTTCTATTCTTTTCAATAACACTACTGCCGTACGGTCTGCTGTATCTTTAAACAGGGGTGAAGACAGGGTCGGAATATATTATATATTATTCTAATGGACCGTCTTTATTATCCAAAAGTAATGAACACATATTTTTCAATTTATCAAAAAAGTAAAAATTCACAAAGATACGTAGCATCTAAGTTCCAGAGACGGCCTGCGACATCACCGCTATGTAAAAATTGTACTTGGATTTTGTAATCATACGTGACGTAATGCGAAATTTAAATGCGCTGTCATTCGTATTTCTTTTTTATCAAAAAAAGAAAATAAAAACGTACAATTACAACATTTTTACAAGCCTTTATTTATCTTGTATATAATTAATTATTTGTTTAGGTCAAAGCTTGCAATTTCAACCAGTTATCCTCAACCAATAGAGCTACAATTTTGCTCACTTGTATAATAGATGACAATACAATATTATGGAGTCAATTGTTCTGATGATGGAGTGGTGGCCCGGATGGTCCGGGAGATATTCGATAGAACTCAGTAATTAAACAACATTACCTCAATACGCAGGACTCGTTTGATTTGTCTTGAACATCACTTTATGGTAGACGATGTCTAGGGTCTGATCACGGAGATGGAAGATGGTCGATGGAATTTAGTTATAAAACGATGGAACTCTATCGAAATTGGGCTTATTTGATTATTTTTTTAAAATAAACATATTTAATAATCTAACCGATTGGCGTTTCTTCTCCCTAGTGGTCGTCGCGAAGACCAGCGCTTAGATGGACTGGTAGATTTTCTTTAAAAATAAACTTAATTTTAATTTTCACTGCACGTCATATAAATTAAACTTATTGATATGTAAAAGTGCCTGTAAAGGTTTAATTACTGAATAAATATTTGAAGTTTTAATTAAAAAATAGATAAGGACAAATTGCACTGATTAAGCTAGCTGTATTATAGGATACTGATGGACTCAACGATAGTAGGTATATTTTATAATAAATACGTTTAAAAGACATTAAGATAATGATTATGAACTCAACGGTTTCTCTTCAAAATCTAAAGATTTGTGCTTTTAAAGCAATTAGGTACAAAGATATAGGAAGTTAAGCAGATAGTCAGTCTTTCCCAAAGTGGGCGATAACGCCCCCTTGTGGGCGCTGGAGGCTTTAAGGGGGCGGTAACGGGCCCAGAATAAAGTTAGGGGGCGCTGATGTGATTTAAGCAATGAGTGATTTATAACTTCAGCTATTTTATATTTTAAAATTAACTGAAATTAAAATCCTCTTACTACACAACATCCATTTATTAGTTCATATTTATATCTTTTTTTATTGTTCAAATATAAACTAAAAATGTAATAAATATTTATTATTTTAATGCGTTCACAACGCTATTTATATCGTAAAAGAAATCAAACACCGAAAAAATTTCGTGTTTTAAAGTTTCGCAGGTGAGGTCCCCACTTCCGATACTCTTTATTATTGTAAAATTGTATTATTATTGCTATTTTTTTATTTAAAATTAACAATGTTGATTGTTGTTATTTTTTTATAAAAGATACTCTAAAGTACTGGTGTATGTATTATTATTGCTCTCTCTTGTAAAAAAGTCTAGTTTAGAATATAGGTTGAATTAAACTACAGGCAAGACAAATATGTGATTCAGGTTTTTATGGTGAAAAAAATGGGGGCGCTACAAAATAACTGATTTTTTAAAGTGGACGTTTGACAAAATAAGTTTGGGAACCTCTGAGATAGATAGACATACATTTAGGTGTATAAAGATTCTGGTACCTAATAATTATCAAAAGCCCTTTCAATTAGAATGATGAAAATTAGCGGGTTACACGAGTCACCCATATTAATATAGGTAGTCAATAAATAAATTGGACTATTTTTACCAATAAAATATCCAACTAGTTATTTGTCCGGCCGAATATTTAATATCCCCATACATTTTCCATTCCCTTTCAAACGTGAAACTATACCGACAACGTTCTAAATATAGGCAAACCCCAAATACCGCGCATGCGTGTCAAACTATGACGTATTATTCCGTCATGAATCGGTGACGTCACCGTTGTAAAGACGCGAGGCATGATGACGTAAGGAATGGGGAGACGGGGGGGATGCGCAATCGTTACTCCCCGAGTAGATATTAATCCAGTTCAGTGATAATCAGATGATGGCACGAGAGTGGAGATGCAGCGTGCCGGCAAGTCACGGGTCGGCAGCTCACGTGTCTGCAGAGATGCACAAATACTTACATAGGTCAGCCGTTTTATTAATGAGTTTATAAGACGTGACATTTACACTACACACCCACCGGCACTCACTCATTGAACTGTGAAGTTTTGTCTCACTAGATAACATACGAGTACGTAGTATCTTTTACGTGGTTTAATCTTTACATTTAACGTACCTACACATCGGTTACTAAATATTGTTACATGGATTTTGTCCCGCAATATGATTCACACCCATTTAGCTGATAAATCGACGGAAATACAGTGTTTATCGCATTGTATGACTTTGTGTTTTAGAATATGTCCGAATCAGTCCAATTAAACTCTATACTTAGTGGCATCCGTATGACATATTATACGGCGTTTAGGAACAAAAGATTCCCTTTGGCAGGATTGGTCCTTAGCGCCTAAAAGTTGAATTCAGAAGTTGATAAAGAGCCACTAAGATTTTTGAAGCCAGTCTTTTGAGGTTTTTGGCCTCCAGCTCAATCTTGATAGATGCATTGGTTAAGCTAATATGTCAAGTTTGCATGATTTAAGGATGCAAAATCTATATTTGCTCATTTCATATGGTAAACTATGTATGTAAAATAAAAATAAAACTTATAAAATAAAATACTTGCTTGATAAAAAAATATTCTATAAAATACCAAAATTAGAATATTTAAAAATGAAAAACACATTAGCAGAGCTCTATTATCGTTTTGTTTATTAAAATATTAAAAAAAGTTTAGTTTTTTAGTCTTTGCCAGTTGATTAAAAAATCTTTAAAATTTAAAAATAAAATCGATACTTATAAACTATTAATTTTAAAAATTAAAAACGATATGGTATGTTCTTAACACTTTAAATAAATTATTTCCGTTAGAAATAAATCATAGAAATTTTCTCGAACTTTTGACTTCATTGTATAGTATAAAAAATAATTTTAAAGTAATTAGTGTAAAAATGTCACACTTCGTAGGTCCCTTTTATTCATATTTAACAAGATCATGTTTTAAAGTAAAAAGAAAATACACCATCTTTAAAAAACTATTCTTAACAAAGCATTTTTTTTTTACTTTTATAACGTGATTTTGTTAAATATGAATATAAGTGTTACATTTTTACACTAATTACTTTAATTTTTTTTTTACAATGAAATCCAGACATTCCATATATGTGAAAATGAGACCAAACTTGGCTTAGTACTTCGCATCTTACGCAGTTATGAACCTCGGACTTCGTTAAAGCTTCCTACCCCCCTCCTCCACCTGAAATATTTATTGATAACTAATGGTCTTATCGTCGTCATTGCTATTACGACGATGGTTGCGCAGAGATTTAGATAACAATTCTCAAGGACCCTTTTATAGATTGCCAAACCGTCATACTTGAATCTCAGTTAATCCTCACATCTCCAAACATTGATAGTAAGTTTGTAGACCAATAGAAAATTAGAATCATAAGAAGGTAATTAGTAACATGTGTAACAAATCAAGTTCTGAAGTGTTTAATTTTACATGGATGGTTTTAAGTAAGTTTAAATAGTTATATGTCTATTTCGCTGGCAAATTAAAACCGTCTCGTATAGTACAAATATGTGACAAGTCAGTTTTGTAACTAACTTTGTTTTTGTACTTTGCATTGTTACAATGTACAAAAAACAAGTATCGGTGACTTTCAACTAACCAAAGGGAAAAATTAATAACTCGCTTGTCTATTTTCTATTGTACCAATTAACGGTCATTGACGGACATCATTATTTCCCACACAATTCCAAAATTAATATAAAATAATGAATTACTATTTAAAACAATACTAACCTATGGTATCCCATTGTTTGGCAAAGGCCTCCCCTATAGTCTTTTACTCAGAAGCGCTAGTAATTTACCGTATCTTATCTTAATATCAAGTAAATTTAAAAAATATATAAAATATACCTACTTATAGAATAAATATATAAACCTACTCATTTTTATAAGTACTCGAAAGATCTCTTATATCCTTCTAGTAAGTAAGCATATTTCTTAGTTCTCAGAGGTAAGCTATGGCTAATACCATAGCTCATATCATAACAGGACCTTTAATTTCTGTTCAATTCGTGTTCTCTTTTCTCCTACAGTACCTATAATTCTATCTAGCAAAGAAATACTCCTTTTCTTTACTTTTCTTATCCATTTCTTTAATATTTGTGCAAATATTTCTATTCTCACATTATATTTCATATATATATTCACATTGATTTTGCTAACCTTGCGACATTAAATCTGCATACAGTCAATCTTATCAAACGTCTTCTCCATTTCAAGTAATGCTATGCTGTGAATAGGCTTCTACTGTTCATACAATAACGTTTATAAACATTGACTCTACAACGTAGGTCTGTACTTTTTTACGGCTAGAGGTACATATGTACATAAGTACATACAATAATATCTATGTGGTTTAACTATTAACTATATGTAAGTACTTGTGATGTAATTTTAAGTATTGTAGTGTAATATAACTTTTCCTGTGAAATGGCTATAGGTGTTTATGATTTTAAACTATTATCGTACGAAGTAGTGCAAACTCAATTCACTGCATTTTTTATTAAGAATAACAAATTTAAAAATGACATACATTTCCAGGCTTCGGCCATAATTACCTAAATTGGCGCACTTCTTAACTGTAATATGAGATTTCCCTTTGCAATGAGTTTGAAACGTAGTAAACCGTGAGTAGGTACCTTACCTATTCCTACTTATTCAACAAACGGGTGTGTTTTGTGATGCCTATTTAAATCGTTGGGATAGGTAGGTTGAGTTGGGAATCTATTTTAGTTACGTAACAACGTTTTTTATACTCGGCCTGAGTCGCGGCACGGCCCTCGCACGTCATTTCTCTACCGCGCCTTTGGTACGGCTAGCAGCATGGCGTTCCAATGTTGTTGTGTATGAAACATTAGTGAAACCGGCCATGTGCGAGTGAGACTCGCGCATGAAGGGTTCCGTGCCATTATCTATAAAATCACGTTTTTTGTATGGGAACTCACTTACATAATTTATTTTATTTTATTATTAGAATTTGTTGTTATAGCGGCAACAGAAATACATCATCTGTGAAAATTTAAACTATCTAGCTTTGAGACATAGCCTGATGAATGTTCATGAGGTATAGCAGGGTGACAGACAGACAAAACGTACAGAAGAGTCTTAGTAATAGGGTCGTGTTTTTACCCTTTGGGTACAGAACCGTAACGAACATAATATCATGTTTTTTTAAATAATAAAAATGGTTTCTGGTAAATCATTGACTTTCTTTTTATTATGTAGTTTTTTTACTGACTCTACTTTTGGCGCTCATTTACACTAATGCAAAGCTGAGCTTATCCTTCGAGGACGGTACCTAGCTACCGACAAGGCGAAGAAAGTTTTCATGCGATGCGTACTTCCTTCAACAGTGACGTTAGAGTTTTCTATAATAGTAGATTATTAACCAAGGGGATACAGCGATGTCTTCTATCGCGGGTGACGACTTAAATCGTGAGCGCAACGAAGGACTCGAGGTTTACTCCCGAGCGGAACGAGGGTGTTAAAAACTTAAATCACGAGCGAAGCGAGGGATTTAGGACGAGTCCTGAGTGTAGCGACGGATTTAAGTTCACCCAAGACAAAGACAGCTTTATCACCGAGGAAAATACTCTAATTTTCGTACCATTTGCGAAAAAATAAAGACAATAATATCAAGAGACAAGCATTTATTAAAAGATATATTTTAATTAATTTTTATCCAGTTACATAAAAGATACAAAATGTTTTACGTTGAAAATAAATATAGGTACGCAGAAAACTTGGCTGTATGTGTGAGACGTAAATGACCCTTTGCTTTTTCTTTTTGGAAAACTAAACAGTTGGTGTAAACAAACAATGACATGACTTGATTTAGTTTTTTATTTGATGAAATTTAAGAGGTTTTGTGGACTTTGCGATTACATGTTGTCGATTCAAAATCGTTATTTTTTTACGCTTAACAATATAGAAATGAATTCAGTTCAGTATAAATTTCGGTAAGTATTCCAAACTTAAACCACATTCTCCCTCTAGAGGATGAATGGAATTCAGTACATTTTTCTTTCCCTGTTTTTAACAGATTAATAATGACTATTGTTATGTTCGCTTTTTGTGCCATAGAATGTGCCTTTTTTGAGCAAGTGGTACGAAAAAATATTTTTGGGAAAATTTTTTTTATTGTGGTATTTACGAATATCGGAAAACTACTAGGTAATAAAATAATAGACCTAGTTTTTTATTATTATTTCCTACTAATGTTTTCAATGAAATATGGCGAAATACATATTTTTACCATTAATCATACTGGATACCAGCCAATTGCTATACCTACGTAGGATCTTAAAATATGGAAAGTTAGTAGTGTATTGTTGTTAAGAAAAGTCAGCATCACAATGAAGAAAAGACATTGAATAATAATGAAATAACAGACCACTGATGATACAGATGGATGCAAGATTAGTGATAGTGATTACATTAATAAAAAATAAATAAACAAATATGTGGATACATACGTAACTTGGGTACCTAATTAGGTAATAGGTATGCACCTATGAGGTTTGTAGGTAAGTTTCCTAGGTCATTATTTAAAACATGAGAGGTGTGCACTAATTGTACATTGAATCTTCGAGTAGGTAATGAATGCTACAGAATAAATCAAGCAAGAGAAAAGAAAATAAGTTCAATCTTGACACTGAACCACTTTTTACGCAACTGTCGGGGGTAAATGGTAATGTTTAAAAAAAATACAAATATTAATAAATAAAGTAAATAATATTAAGTACTAAGTACTAATATTTGCATTGTTACTATATGACGCAGCTGCAATCAGATATATAACTATAATATTTGTACACATGTAAATCTGCTTGATAAAGCGCCAAATTATTATACGATTATCATCTAAAAGGGCCATGTGATAAAATGTTTTAGGTCCAAGGATAGATGCGACTCCTACGAATACATTCTGCCCAGTTAAGTTATTTTTGTCTTAGGAATTCTTAAACATAACCTCAAAATCTCGCTCATCATAGTGTTTTCTTTGTTTGTTTCAATAATTAAAAATATAAATATTGCTACTTACAACGGAGATCACCGCATTGAACTCCTCTGGCACTATTTGTGGACACTTCACGCACACACTTGCAATGTGTATTGCACCTAAATGGTAGTTGATCGTCGAGCTCGATCAGAGTACACCTGCTTCACTGGGAGTACGTGCGCACAGACAACATGGGCAATAGAACGGGAATTAATGGGGCTACTGTTTTGTCAGTAGGGACCGCCATGCCCAATTAGTACAATTTACAATATCACACAATGTTCTAACAACGCGCTGACGGCATCGAATTGAAACAAGCCAGGCGCGTTCACGGTGATGGAATTCTCGCAAGCAAGCGCTGCGTTCGCGCACGATATGAGTCCGCACCCACACACGCTAGCGCGGCACACATGCACGCCTCATACGGATCGCATGGAGCACCCAGCAGGCCCAGCGACACACCGGCCGATAGTGATAGCGATAATGATAAA
Organism: Acrobasis suavella; assembly: GCA_943193695.1. NCBI lineage: Eukaryota > Metazoa > Arthropoda > Insecta > Lepidoptera > Pyralidae > Acrobasis > Acrobasis suavella. Next base: position 17,219,655 of record OW971929.1, read on the forward strand.
TACTATAAATGCTTTAAAAAGAAATAAATCTTGTTGAGATAACGTTGATTGCATTATAATAAAAAATATTCAATTTTAATGAAAGACTGAGATTAGGAATTACGAGTATATCACAAAATTAAAATGGTACATACGCTACACTAATGAAACTACTAGGTACCTCATCACTTATCAATATTGCTTTGATTTTTTTAAAGTTACGTAAGTATTGTGCATAATCTTCTTCCTTTTTGCCCTCTCTTGGTTTAAAAAATAAAAGCGGCCAAGTGCGATTCGGATTCGCCTATGAAGGGTTCCGTAGCAGCAAGTACCATAATATAAAAGTTCTTGTAGTTCGTTGTAACTTTGATCGATGTTTTAATAATCATATAAAAAAAAACTACTTACTAGATCTCATTCAAACCAATTTTCGGTGGAAGTTTATATGGTAATGTACATAATTTTTTTTCGTTGTATCATTCTCTTATTTAAGGAATTACACATTTTACCACTTTGGAAGTGTCTCTCGAGCAAACTATTCAGTTTAGAAAGAAATTATATTAGATACCTCAATATCATTTTTGAAGACCTGTTCATATAATACCCCATACGTATAGGTTTAATGCAATAAAAAAATCTAAGTATGGGGAACCCCCAAAACTTATTATTTTATTTTTCTATTCTTGTATGAAAATCTTAATGCGGTTCACATAATACATCTACTTACCAAGTTTCAACAATATAGTTCTTATAGTATCGGAAAAAAGTGGCTGTGACATACGGACGGACAGACAGACAGATTTGACGAATCCATAAGGGTTTTGTTTTTTACCATTTGGCTACGGAACCCTAAAACCGTACAAGTGCGATTATAAATATTTCACAAGGGTCAGTTACGTCTTTAAAGTCAACTCGGGCCAACCGTTTCAATTTTATTATGGGAACCATCATTAGTGATCCTGATCACCGTCATATCATGTTATTTATAAACGGACAAGAACTCGCATGAAGAGGGTTACGTACTTACATCGATTGTCTAAGTTCCATGTACTATTTTATATAGTACTTCTTAAACAAGTTTTCCTGAAATAAGGAACTATTCTCTATATTTTGTTCAAAATTTTAGGCCTAGTAGTTTTGGAGTTAAGAGTGGAATGATAAATTTTCGCCCTTTTTTTAAAATAACGTCAAAACTTTTTTAAAATTAGCAAATGAGGTTGATTTCAGATAACTTAAACAAGAAACTTTTTAATTTAACATGTTACGTAACTATGTTTACAACACTTCTTTTTTATTGAGTACCCGAAATAGGCCATAGGAAATACCCATGTTTGAATTTCATTTATATATGTAACGCATCCGTCTTTGGATCACCAACACCAATTGGTATTGAAGGCAATTGGCTTTAGCTGTACAGACGGATGGAAAGACAGGTACTCAAATGATTCTATATATAGGGCAAACTATTTTATGAATTGATTTAGCCCATGACGTAAACTTATAGACCTCGCGAATGTGTCTTCAAAACGTCAAAACGAAATCTACAAAAAATCCATATAGGTACTTTGGAAATTAAGTTTCAGAAAGTAACCTGTAGAGGAGAACAGCCGGACTACCGGAGTCCGGACACACGCAAGTATTTTTGCCCAATACTTAAAGGGAGACGCTTCGCAATCAATCGGTCAATTACTTACTTTTTGAAAATTTCAAATAAAGCAATATATAAATAATAAATATATACGGAAAAATTACACTGATTGATCTAGCCCCAAAGTAGGTAGGTTTTTTAAACTTGTGTTATGCATATTTATCGATACTATATTATTATTTTATAACTAAGACCCAGGACGATTTGAAAGAGCCCTTTTTCAACTTGCCCTGGCTGGTGATTGAACCCATCAAAATCTATGATTTCTAAACTTGAAATCACATGTTAATTAATAAGTCCACTTACTTCATTCATTTGTAACCCAATAAATGAAGTAAGTGAGCTGACTGTACATGGCATGTTTCCATTGCTTGTCAATATATATTTTTTATAAGCTTTTATTTAACTTGCAATGTATATTGCAACTGAATTTTCCACCAGCTAGCCTTAACCAATTAAGCTGAAATTTTCAGTGCAGTGCAATGGAAAATCTGCAGTCGGATGACAATACCATATTATAGAATCAATGAGCTGTTCTGATGATGGAGCCGGAGATATTCAACAGAACTCAGCAATAAAACTTTTGATTTACCTTGACGAGCACATAATAGATTTAGGGTCTAATCACGAAGATGGGAAGTAGTTGATGGAACTCAGTAATAAAACGACGCATCTCTTAAAAGTTTGGGCTTATTTCATTTGTCTTAATATGTATTTAGGCCTCACAATAAAAGCTTGTAGAAAAATTTTTTTTTTTAACTTTTTTATATGGACAGATCTTTTGTCGGCGAGTCGGCGATGCGACGGCATCGATTATAAGTAAAATTAGAATAACTGGACGGTTGCCCGCTCTACGAGCAGCAAATAGTACTGGGGCATGCGACCAATCGTACAAGCCGCAAATACATGCATCGCGCTGAATGCGGACACACCACGGTACACGACAACCCCCTCTATACACACCACATGCCTGTTTATTAATTACATATTTTCAATTTGGCTGTCATGGACTTATAAAATAAAGCTCTGAAATCGCACTCGCAGACGCCAAAAACACGCCCAAAAGACTAGCACGCTATGAGTAAATAAAACTTTAGTCAGTCAAAACTTTGCAACTTTTTCAGATTGGTACTATTTAACATAAAATAGGTAAGTTACATAACGTGTAAATATACGGAAAATTTTAGAGTAATACTTCAGTAATAAATCAGTCCATTCAAGGAAAAATATCGAAATAGGATTTTTTGTTTTTCATACAAACCCGGATAGATCAGCTGATCGGTCAACCTCTATGGGAAGCCAAAAATTTTTTTTCATATTTTGATATTGTAAAATGGGGCTGTGCATTATCATGGAGTAGTTTCAATATATTTTGTTATACCTTTAAATCCCTTAATACATATTTTTATCACACCTAAACACCTACAAATCGCAAAGCGGTATGAACAACATATTTCTGCACAATAAAACTTATAAATAAGTTTATGTACCTCCCTATCTACTCTTTAAAACGTAGGTACCTACCTATTCTTTAAAATGTAATTAATTTCACTCCATGAATTTTCTTGAAAATTCTCGACAAACGTGCAAAACAGGGGTTGAGGTTGGAGGTTAGAGGACAAAAGCTCCCAATTTAGCTAAATTAACCACGTAAGAGCGTTTACACATTCCGCCGCCGCCGCCGAAGCGGTTTTCGCCACTGCGGCGATTAAATTTTACCTGAGTAATATTTTGCCAAAGTTAAATTTTATTTTTTCTCAATATTAAATCCTAATTTGCACTGTTTACCAAAATTAACAATGTTGTATAACCGTCTAATTCTGTGTAAGAGTTTACTTTCTGTATTACAAGCTTTTATTTTAGTTTCACCTGTCCCGTGGTCTGTCGGTCTGTCTGTCTGTAATCAAATTTTGCAAGTTAAATTTCGACGACCTCCGTGGCGTAGTGGTCAAATTTTGCAAATTAAATTTCGACGACCTCCGTGGCGCAGTGGTCCCGGGTTCGATCCCCGGTCAGGGCAAGTTGGAAAATGGCCTTTTTCAAATTGTCCTGGGTCTTGGATGTTTATCTATATATGTATTTGTTATAAAATACAGTATCGTTGAGTTAGTATCTCATAACACAAGTCTCGAACTTACTTTGGGGCTAGCTCAATCCGTGTAATTTGTCCCTATATATTTATTTATTATTTATTTAAATTTGACCCACTTCCGCATACGTATATCGCGTGACAATGCAATATTATGATGTCATGGAGCTGATCTGATGATAGAGCCGGAAGGTGGCCATAGAAACTCTGTAATGAAACGACGCAACCCCATCGAATTTAGGCTCGCTTGATTCGTCATAAGGAGCGCTTTAGATAAAAGCCTGTTTTAGATATAAAAATATATTTTTTAAATATTTACTTGTTTTTAATACGAGATGTAAGTTCTGTTACCAAAACGGGTAAAACAGTAAGATATTTTTGGTCCTCTAACGATAAAACATAGCATACATTCATATACAAATCATAACAACCAATTCAATTCCTGCAGGCTTTTAAAAGCTTATAAATATATTCTGTAATCTTGATCAGTGATGTTTAGTCTTCCAACTGAGGACTCGTGTCTTTTTCACTTGAACAATAAATAGAGTGATTATGGATAACATTATTCCATCACCTTCCTTAATTGACACCGAACATATATTTACTCGCACTTGTTTATTAATTACAATAGAAAGATACCTAGTTGTGATGTTTTTAGATATTGGATTTACAAAAAGTAACAAGCGCTCTACCCGAAGACACCATTACTAATTATTATTTTTTATTAGTTATTATTACTTAAAATTTGAATGACTTAACTAGATCATTAAATCATAAACATTCGTACAAAAGGGCCGTTAGTAGTTATTAAGCAAATATCAAGACTTAAAATGTTGCAATAATTCCAAATGAATAAGTTACACTAGTACAAGGTTACGCCCTCAAACAAATAGGTACCAAAATATGGCGACCATACAAAACGTCGTTCTTTAAATAAATTATGTAATTGAACAATTTGAACCCACACAAATCGCACAAATACTTTTACATACGGCGAGAAAACAAAGATATTTTCAGCTAATTTCAAATAAAGACAAACATTAGACAATTAGCGCCTGATCTGATATGATGATGATTTAATAAAATTGCTGACGCGATGGATTATCTAGCTACCGGGTCCTATAAACCTCTGTTTACCCCTAATCATGATTGGCCGTGGCCAATGTACATGTTATCTTTCCCAATGACCTAGAATTTTGACTGAAGTACTTTAGCCTAAAAGGCTTCGGAAAACTTGAATACCTAATTAATTATGTTTATGTTTTTACATATCCACGCGTGTAACCTAAGCTGAAAATCACACTAATGCAGCTTAGGAGCAGATCTAGCAGCCCTATATGTGTCTAGGAGTGACGACGGGCACAATCAATGCGGAAGCGCCGTCTACCCGAATGGGGGCACGGATGCGGCGGCCGGTGGCGCGTCACCGCCGCATTTGTCTCAAAACACCTCGATAAACACTTCGTTATTGATTATTATGGTTCTTACAACTTCTGTAGATTGTATTTTTGTGTCATTTCATTATTGAAACGTTGATATATTAGTATAAATAAACGAATCATTGGCAAACAATAGGAAGACGGGTGTGATTAATCGTCACGTAATCCATGATTTTATGAGCTAATTCGACATGAGTCCTGATTTTTAATGAAATATGTTTAACAGGTATGTAATAAGTTCCAGTTCAATGGCACTAAGAGTAGGCTTAGGTACTTCTAACGCAAAATTTCTTTTATGCAAGATCATCGTCTAAAATCATTCCTTATTTACGTGCGCTTTCGGGAACATGTTTGGCTGTATTGCTACAAGCTTTTCTTCTCCAAGTTTAAAAGCAGCTATGTCTTGTTGATACGATTTTGCTATTGTTTTTTAACCGCCTGAATGATGACAATGCGAAAAGTTTTGCAATCTGCCATCGCCCGACTTCAACTCAGTTGTACCTACAAGATACTTTAATACGTATCACTCGGTGGCTTGTTCAAAAATTCTGTAGGTACTTATGTCTGACACGAAGTAGTATTGACCATCATAAGTAGAACATTTTCAAAAAGTAAGTATAATTGGTTTTGAGGTAAAGTGGGAGTGCAATTTTGCGTCATATTGATTTTTTTATTATTATTTTAAAGAACCTATTTATGGGTAGTATCTACATTGAAGTTCTTTATTTAATCCAATTTCTTTATAATACAAACTTATTTGCATTTCTTTTCTTTATTTTTAAAGAAACTGCTTAAAATAAAACTTTTGCTTGATGGGAGCACTTAAAAAGAAAAATATTCGAATTTAACCTTTTCTCTATATTAATATTTTAGTTCTACGGAGAGCTTTATTTGTTTTTGATATAATTTGTATTTGAAGGTCTAAAAAAAGACACAGCAATTGCTTAAAAAAGATCCTACTTATGTAAACTCTGCTTCCTTTCAAGATTAAAGTAAATTCCTACTTAAAAACGAATATTATAAAAATGTTTGTTAAAAATCAATAAAGGCATCCGACAACACCTATAATGGGAATATACTAAACAGAAATATTCAACGAAAGCTCCTTTCTTGGCTTTTGATTTGTAATCATTATTTATTTTTAGATGTTATTGTTACAGAACAAGTTCATCACAAAGCATCCAGGAGGCGCGACTTAGGCCATTAAAATATTTTTTAATAGGGAGTATAAGCCGGAGTAGGGCGCGGGCAGCGGAGGCGACGCAGGCGTGCGAAAGCTCCGTTCCGTACTAGCGATGCCGTTAGCGCAGGCTCGGGCGGGCGGCCGTGGCGAGGCGGCGGCGGGCGGGCCGTGGGTGGTACCGTTGGACCAACAAACGTCACCACTGTGACGTCGTATCCGTGACGTCAGACAGCGCGATATAGCCACCAGCCTCGACGGCGGCGGCCTCAGTAACGCACCGACCGTTCACAAGCGCGTACCTCCGTGCACCTTCTCGCGAACCGCATCGACACTACCGACTGACTGAGTGAGTGAGTGTGCGTGCAGTGAGTGGAATGTGCTCAGCCGCATGAGGATCCTGCTGAGCGAGCTGGGACTGTCCGGCGCGTGCTTCGGCCTGACCCTGGAGTCGCGTGAATCCTCGCTGGAACCCGACAAGCCCGCGCCAGGTCAGCGCCCGCACGACGATTCGCGATCCATTACTTCTGTGTTTATTTTCGCTTTCGTTGTGTAGAACCTCTGGGTGTTGTAGAACTTTGTGTGGAACTGTTCTGACGATGGCCATCGGCTAGAATGCGAGGTGCGTTGCTGACGCCCTCGAGCCAACACTGCGGCCTTAGACATTTCCAACGTACACGTATGTACCCTTTTTTGTTTGTTTATTTTTTTATTGTTAAGTTATTTATATTATTTCACGTTTAAAATTTTGTTTTTCCTCTTTTTTTATTCTTATAACTTATCTTATCTTATACAACTCATATTAACTTACCTTATATATTATTCCTCACATTTTAGAAGACAGATGAAATATTTTTATTGTAAATTAATTATTACATCATTGATTTTTTAGTCTGAGTGCCTTAGTTAATATCTACTTATTAAATATTTATTTTATATTTACATACTACACTACACGTGTCCGAAATCTGGATTTGTACGACTATATTTCAAAGTAAATATGTGTCTGTCTAGATATATACAGTTTGCATGCAATTACGTAGACATAGGTATCTTTCGAGATTTCCTGTTGTAACCTGCTTGCAAATCTAAATCTGCTCAATAGATATAATGTATTCCTAATTTTTTATTCAAGGCCTAAATATTTTTGTATAAATGGCTCACAGATATTTATTAATTATGACGTAGTCTTCACAACTATTCACGCTATTTTTATTTATTATTAATCTATAATATTTTGCCCATTAGCTATAATTTAGTAAACAGTATAGATAGGTATATTATTTGCATTTCAATTAATCCATATTTGAATTGCAATTTATCTATACTCAAAATGAAGAAAGAAATCTTTATTTAAATCATTTTTATTTTTATTTTCAACAAGACTTATCTAAAACAATCATCAATAATAAAAAAATCATATAATAAAAGTTGAGATATACTTTCACAGAAATATTAAATATATAAGTAATAAACACAATACTTTTTAAATAAAAATAGATATAACGGGTATAAAACCTGAACTAACAATAAGTGTACTGGCACTTTTCCGATTTTCATATGTGTATGCAGTTATCTCTATCAATTGAAGAAATAGTACAAACAAATAATAAATAATATATAAAAGGAAGAGCGTGCCGTACTAAAAATATACAATATACCCACTACTACGTATCAATATCAATGTAAAGAATATATGTAAATACCATTTATTTTGTTTAACACCAGTAGTTTACACTTTATGCACTTTATGCTTTTATGTTCAGTTATAATAATTATTCGTAAAAATGATGTTGATTTGTGTTCCCGACACAATATAACTTTTTAATGAAGCAGAAGACAGGCAGTGAAGAAATAAATTTCAACATTAGCAGGACCGGTCTGAGAGCCAGCGCCTAGTTCGCATAAATTACATGATACACCCATCCGAATATGTCATACATAAGAGTCGTAATCATAATGTACATAAACATCGGCAACTCTTCACACGAAAATTTTATAGCTATTGAGCGGTCACGTTAAATTGTCTTTGGATTTGTTTCACTCGGGGCGGGTGAGGTAACAGCTGCGCGGTAATGTGGGATGTTTATGTCGCGATAGCCTCCGGTCTCCGGAGCCGACGGCCTCTGCCGAACTGCCTGCCACTTGCCCAATCCACTGTCGCAACCGGCAGACGTTGCACCTGCCGAGATGCGAGTCTCTGCAAATTGCCATACCATAGCATAATATTGTAACGCTACATCTCAATATTCATAAGCCGTTACAGTTAAACAAACGATTGTTCATCATCAACTCACGACTCTAAAGTGGGTCGGAAAGCAATCTCAAACATAGGAATTAGAATAACAAACTTTCACTTTTGTTGATATTAATATCAACGAAACTGTGAAATACTCGTAGCACGGAAACCTATGTATTTGCCTAACAGAAGATAAAAGTGGTCCTATTAAAATAATATATGGCTCTAGTTTCGGTATAAATAGGTAATCATTTGAATTTTATAGAAGTTAGATGTAAATTGGCATTTAAATAACAAAAAAGCTAGCTTTGAGCAGCCTAGAGACGACTTCGAGATTAAGTTTATTGAAGTTTGAATATTCAATAGATTATTGTAATAAAAACTATTAAATACTATATGCTGAATTGACAGATCAGATGTATAGGTGATATATACTACACAATGATAAGGCGCTATCGTCCAGCTGGGGTGACGTCACGGTACTCACGGTAGAGAAGCGGGCTACGCGCGTCACGCGCCGGGGAGGCAGTCTCCATACAGGCACACAACATCATGCCATGCTCTCCCTACAAACAGACAGCAGGGACATCAGCTCATTTGATGTGCTTTGTATCTATTACCTTTCATATCTCGTAAATCAAATAATAGCATGTGTGAAATATTGCTATCAACCGAATACAATACTTGCGGAAGGGAGCAAAATTTAAATCTCATAATTTTTTAGAGATATTATGCTTTTACTTACTAATCACATAGGGTGTCATAGAAGTAAAAATAATTAATCTTCTTAGACCAATAAGGCTTGCTAAGGAAAAAAATTAACACAATTTTACTTATAATCTTAATTAATACTTATAATCTTACTTATAATATAATTAATCTTAATTCTGTTTGGGATACATATACAGACACATTAAAATATTTAACTGAACTACATTTGAAGCCGTAAGTGACTGAATATAGATTTACAACTCGATACTAGTATCATATCAAAAGCTTAAGGCAAGCTTAGTCGGAAATTGAATGTCATTAATTCATCATAAGTATAATAATTCTTCAGATATTTATTTATGTAATTATACTTCATTTTTAACTTGAAGGAGCGTACCAAAGTATACGTAATGATAAATAGTAAACTGCTTTTTTCTTTGGAATATTTTTAGCCATTCATTTTGTAGTCTACCGTTTTCTGTTAAAAAGCCGGATGACGTCACACCGTCTAAAAATACTGGGGTGGTGTTGGAAATCGCCTGTGAGGGGGTGCCGTGGTACGAGGCACGGTGGCGGCAGGCCCGCGGCCTCGGCCTCTTCATCGAACGCGCCTGTGACGTCACGTGCCATTACGTCATGCATCGACCAGCGTTTCGCTTCAAGGACGCCCTTGCCATCGAACCGACTACCAATTTCCTTAACTCACCCTCGGTTTCACAAGTAAAGGATCGTAGATACCAAATTATTAGCCAAATTCCCTACATTTTCTTAGACATATAGTATGTCTACGAAAGAAGAAAGGTTAAGTGTAGTCTAAAAGCAAACCACTGTACTGTCATCTCAGTTTCATCAGTGTTTACCTAAATCCAAATTCAGATAATCACCAATTACTTTTTAAGCATTACACGATCATACATCTAAAGACAGCCGCAATAACCCAAATATCCTGTCTGCCCCATTAGGGATAAAGGCGTGATAGTGCACATACAGAGATATATTAAAAATTAAATTGCATGCCTCCTTAATGTGCCGGTAGCTTACATAAAATATAAGTTGATAGCTGGCTAGCATTTCAACGCTAAATGACTAGGCCTCTTAGTACAATATTTTCATGCGTGTCACACTAACTTTGTTCACCAAGCGCTTCTCAAATTCTCCACACAGAAGGCCTAGCGGCATACATCTATTGACACTATGAGTACGAACAGCCATTCAGCGCTCATGAATGTGCTAGGATTTGTCCTGACTGTAGCTAGAAAATTCAGACCAGAGCCATAAAGAGACTCTACGCAAATAGAGTCTCACACTACAGGCATTCTAGACTTCAATAGCACGACGGACAAGGACACGCTATCTCGTTTCTTGTCATCAAGCTAGGACAAGAAGTCATCTAAGAAAAGGTTGATTGTATTAGACATTTATTAATAAACAAAATTCATGGTATTCCTTTAAACTTCAGGTTTAAAACTAAACAGATATAGCGAAAATTCTGGCACTAAAACAGTTTATTGAAGGTACAGTTAATATAGATAGTCATGTTCTTCAATCTTAAACATCATAATTAAAAAAAACACATATTTTACTTTCTTCTGTTTTGATTTAATAGTATGTTAACTTAAGGGGCTACATGAATTTTCCGAGGTCCAGTGCTGCCCCCATTTGAAATAAATCATTTGATAGGAAACGGAGACACCATTTAAAATTTGGCCTTGATCAGACCCTAGATAATCCTTTAAACTATTTTATGAACTACTGTTTACAGTTTAAAGTGAGAACGTGAAGCTTTTTAACGCACAATTGCGAAAAACGGCCACTTTTGGCGTATGTGTGTAGAAAAGCTTCACGTTCTCTGTTTCAACTGCAAACAGTAGTTCATAAAATAGTTTAAAGGGTTAACTAGGGTCTGATCAGGGCCAAATTTTAAATGATGTCTCCGTTTCCTATTAAATGATTTATTTCAAATGGGGGCAGCACTGGACCCCGGAAAATTCAGGTAGCCCCTTAACATAGCATAGTTTTAACGTAGATAATAATTTTCCAAGACAAAAGACGTAAACAAGTCTCAGAAAATTTTAGTTTTGTTTTAGTTTGATGCATGACAATCTTAACAATCGCCAAAATAAAAAACTGATTATTACGTGTATAAATAAAACCAGCCAAGTGCATGTCTGGTCAAGCGCAGTGTCGGCTTTCGTAGTTGTTGATGGTAACTTAAAGTTCACGCTTCCCGGTCGAACAATTAAAAACGTCTAAAAGCCTAATTTCATTGATTTGTTTTAATAATTTAATTTCTAGATTATATTTTATAAGTTAGTTGAATATAACTATTTAATTTGTAAACCCATTTTTAGCTCTCATAGTTTTCGTTTTATACATCCTCAAGCCGTATTTTTTTCCTCGTGTCCATCGTTTAACTAAGAATGGAAGAATTCGTGACTCTAAAAAAAATTTGCAAAGATTTTATTTAACTACCTTGTTGGCGTTACTAATGAGTATTCATACCCATGCCAAATTATAGCTTTCTAGTACTAATAGTCTAAGAGCCGACAGGTATGGCGAAACTATTAGCGTTCCTTGTTAACTACGGAACCCTAAAAACTACAAATACTTTCTTTTCAAATAAAAGCAAATATAAAATCTTTCTTTTCATTTTGTAAAAAGCGCCACTAATTTTTTTCCACAAAATAACGTGAAAATGTCTTCAAAGCACAAAATCTTTTATTCATTACATATCAACTTATTTAGCGATAAAGACGATATTTTACGTATGTACGTATTGAATAATTATTTAAGTAAGGACAAGTACCGACAAAATAATTGTGTTGGCGTTTTCAAGAAAATTAAATGAGTAGGTACTTAGGTAAAATTTTCTTCTTACAACTTACAAATATACCTGAATTTCTCATCGTTATCATCAAAGGAACGAGTTTAGTAGCTATTTTTGCTTTCTTGTATCCGAAGCATTTATGAATACGTACGTATGGCGACGGCGAGGGGCGGCGGTGACGTCAGAGAAAATGACGTCACACGGCTATCCACCCCCGCCCACGCTTTCACCGCCGTTACAGCTGACGATAAACCGAAACACGTAAATAAATACCATTAAATGTACTTAATTCTTAATACACAACAATATGAAGTACCTTACTATTTGATGAGCCTCGCTCGCCTTGTTTAGTTTATTTAATAAATAGTTGAAAGGAAATAAATGATTTACCTACGTACAACTAAGATTTACTAATATCTTGCTCAACTATAATCACACCTTTAAAGATCCCGTCAAAGAGAAGAGTACTTGCCTTGTCTGTAGTCTCTTGCCTCTTGCCTTGTCTAGAGAAGAGTACTTGTCTCGAGTCTAAGGACCTCCGTGGCGTAGTGGTCACCATGCTAGTCCGCTACCCAGAGGTCCCGGGTTCGATCCCCGGTCAGGGCAAAAACGGTCAGGGCAAGTTGGAAAATGGCCTTTTTCAAATTGTCCTGGGTCTTGGATGTTTATCTATATATGTATTTGTTATAAAATATAGTATCGTTGAGTTAGTATCCCATAACACAAGTCTATAACTTACTTTGGGGCTAGCTCAATCAGTGTTATTTGTCCCTATATATTTATTTATTTGTTTATTTGCCTTACATATCATAAGGAACAAAAGTACATTATTGTATTTGTTAAAAAGTCATATTAAAAATACTAATTTCAGTATAAGGGTGCACTTTATAACTACAAACAATCGTGTAAGTTAGGTAATCTGCAAAGATGTGTTTTCTTTTTAAACTGACTGTCTGCAATATCCATAGCACACACTACATACATACACATTTTCAAAAGGTACTAAACAACGAGATTTGAGTCATGTTTATAGGCGATGCGGCCAGCATATCATAACTACTTTTTCTTATTAACGCCCACCATCGCGCTAAGTATAACCTTTGGGTCTTTCGGCCCTGGGCTCTGTCTACCCCATCAGGGATAAAAACGTGGTAGCGTATCTGTACTTAACAACTTATACATATGCTTAAATAGAACAGATTACGCGGAGCTAAATCATACACTAGCGTTCGTCACTGCCGTAGTTACGCAGCAAGTTTACGCAAAAACCCTTCAGTGTAAACGTCATGAAACAGAAAAGTTTCACAATGCGTTGTCGTCACTACTTGGCTATACAACAACAAAGTAGCTATTCGTAGCATCGTAGCAATCAATATCTCCTCGTAGCACCTAACGCCACCTATCGGGTTTGTATGATAACGTTAGAAGAATATTCCTTGGTTCAGCTTTTTTATTCGGGGTTGCTTAAGCGTTGAAGTCCCATTACTGATTCCAATGATTTGAGTAAGATGTCGTAGCACTCGTAGCAGCTTTTATCTTTTCATGCAGCTATTATTATTCATCTAGGAACTTAAAAGTGTACTAATACTTTTGTTTTATAGATCAACAATTAAGATAGTGGATCTGGAATGATGACGCTACCGAACGTTTTTTAATCTGTCCTGTGTAAAATTTAGTTCTGATTTTTTCCAATATGGCGAGGTATACTGACTTATTTGTTAAACTTTACAAGCTCGTCAATACATTCCGATTTTATATCTCAAAGTAGATGTCCATTCATACAAGCCCGGGACGATTTTGAAAAGCCCGTGGTGCTAAGCCTAAGCCTAGCCTTCTTCGAGATAAATAAAATGAGGCTGCTGTATAAAAAAAGTTCCTATACTTTCTATCTCCATAGTCAAACTCGCTCTTTGCCATATAAATAACACACAGAAATCTAATTTGCATGTGTATGTTAAATTATGGCCCAATTGGATTGAATCAACAAGTGAGTGAAAATAATAAAAAAAAATTAACGACAACTTACAATTACAAATACCTCTAGATACTTACATATTACCAAAATGTAAAATACTAAATAAAATAGGTAAATAATATATAGGGACAAGTCACACTGATTAAGTTAGCCCCCAAGTATGCTTAAACATCTAGTATGCCAATCAATAGGTACCTTGTTGCAAAAGGTGGAGAAAAAGCTGTTTTAAGTAGTCAGGTAATGTTATTTATAGATGATATGAAAACCTAGGGAATATAGATTTGATTTTTATGAGAAACTATACTATTTTGTATTAAAATTTTCACTCATTAGAAGTTTTTCTGTGTCACCCCTTAAAACATTTGTACTTAATTCAAAAGCACCTTGTAAGCAAAATTAGGTATTCTTAGATCTAATTGATCAAAATATGATAAATTGGGGCACGTTTTATGTTGCCCCTATAATGACAAGCTAATTTTGTGCGAAGTTTTAAATTATAATTCGGATTTCTTTATTTGTCACATGGCCTACACAATAAAATTATCTTCATGTGGTTTTTGGGCAATTTAATACATCATACGTAGTACATCGTACGGGGTGCAGTTGTCTTCTACACTAATTGAAGTAATGGAGAATTATAGTAAGTTTATCTGAGGTCTAGTGTGTAATTGCAAAACGCCACCTTGAACTTTAGGGACGGGCCCACAAGTTAATTTAATTTATTTTATTTTATAACGTCTTATTATTTTGTGACAAAAAAGTCAATGAGAAGAGTGAAGAAAATGAAATTCCTACGCTAACTATGCGGGAAACAGTTACCTACAACCTAAAAGCGATGGAATAAAAAAAAACACAAGAAATATTCAACTCTACGCATGATTATATTTTTACTTTACCACGCAAAAGGCCACCTTACTGTTAGGATTATTTGCCGTCCAGTAGACCTATCAACGTGATAGAAAATATCTCTATTTATGATATCGAAACTTTGACATTCACAGTCACACTCCCGACTAACTACAGAAGTTTTTCGTGTTTTTATGTACCTACAGCTAAAAATCCATTGGTAGACCTGATTTTCCGAACATATGTGGAATATATGGATGGGTAATCAAACAGATCCTTATACTGGTTGAAAGGTACCCCTGTT
Source organism: Acrobasis suavella (assembly GCA_943193695.1). Taxonomy (NCBI): domain Eukaryota; kingdom Metazoa; phylum Arthropoda; class Insecta; order Lepidoptera; family Pyralidae; genus Acrobasis; species Acrobasis suavella. The sequence continues at coordinate 17,234,892 of OW971929.1, forward strand.
TTTTATATTAGAATTTTACTTCGACTCCAAAATATACCTACTGTCTATTTTTTTGCCAGATAAAAATAATTCTTTTACGCATTCGACATTTCACTAACTAATAAGTTAGATCCGTAATCTTAGTATTTTCGATTCTTAATGTTCCGTATTCAAAATTTTCTACTTATTTATTTATTTTATTTTATCAAACTTTAGTGCTCCAAAGTACAAAGATAAAAGCCTCCTTTGACGATTACGCCTTTTTCAAATTGTCCTGGGTCTTGGATGTTTATCTATATATGTATTTGTCATAAAATATAGTATCGATGAGTTAGTATCCCATAACACAAGTCTCGAACTTACTTTGGGGCTAGCTAAATCAGTGCAATTTGTCCGTACGTATATATTTATTTATTAAAAGCATTTTCTCCCAGTAAATATACTTACTTACAATACAAAATATTACTATATCATATATCTTGGGTGTTTGGAAATATAGTATCGTTGGGTTAGTATCTCATAACACAAGCTTAAGCTTACTTTGAGGCTAGCTCAATTTGTGTGTTTGTCCGTATATATTTATATTTATTTAATTAATTACATATACGTCGCTAGACAGGTTTTGTATCCAGGTTGTATTGTGTAGGTATATTTGAGGCCGACTTTCGTTGCTGACACGTATTTACGTAACGCATCACAATCAAGAGAAATAAAATTCACACCCTGCATAGTATCCTTGCGTCAAAGAATTATCTAATAACATGAGTAAATAAGTTAATAAATTATCTAACGTTCCCGGTAACAGACCGACTCGCAAGTGAGAGTTAAGAGTCTATTGACCTCCAGTCTGGGCTGTAATGAATGGTGTTACGAACAAACAAATATTTGATAATTGGCGTTAACCAATATGCAACACATAGGTATTACTAACTACTAGTTTAGAATAGTAGTTTTTCCTTAATTCCAGTAGGTATACGAACAGCACAACGCGGATCTCAATTCTTCTTAAGCCAACTGAATATCTACACAATGATACCTAGTTAATTGCCACCGACTAAGTTAACATCTATCTAGACATTATTATGACATAATTATAAGGCGTAAGGAAATTCATTTCCAATCTTTTTTTATGTTTATTCTCTTTTTAATGAAATCTTTTTTGCAATATTAGGATTCCGTACCCAAAGAGTAAAAACGGGACCTTATTAATAAAACTCCGTGATAGCTCGACAGTTGAAATTTTCACAGATGATGTATTTCTGTGGCTACTGTAACAACAAATACTAAAAATGAAATAAAATAAATATTTAAGTGGGGCTCCCATGCAACCGTCGCGCGAGAATCCGACTCGCACCTGGCCAGTAATTTTTATTTAAAAGGTCATTATTTATTTTTATTTATCTTCGACTGGTACCGTAGATATTTTAGGTCTGTGAAGTAAGTAAGTACCTACTCGTAGTTTAGTTACCTTATGAAAAATACATGTCAACCAATTAAACGAAATTACGTATTTTGCTTCTATTTATAACTTTTCATTAGTGTATACAATCTTTTTTATAAGATTTTTTTTATTTTATTTTATTATAAAGGTAATCGATGTATTGCAAAATTGATATAAACACTTTTGTAGGAGGTAGTAATATATCCTCTACTTAAACCAAAAGCAAGAAACAAAACCTATTTTTTTTTAGGATTACAGAAGACCAATTTCTGTCTGATTGTAGGCTATCGAATCGAATAAGGGTCTTATCCGGCGATATCGAGATGACAATGGGTATACTTCTTATAATTTTTTCTAGATTTTTCGTGTTCCCCAGACAATACATAAACAATTAAATCGTTTTTGCATTTTGATTAACTACTTATGACTTAAAACAATAGATAAAAACAAATCCAGCTCCAAATCAAAAAAAAAAAGAACTTCTTACTACGTAGGTGTATATTTTGGTAAGTATGTTTTTTTTTACGTTTACTTTTACTAGGTATATAACTTTTTTTTACGGTGGTGTTATGTATCTATAGTAAGTTATAGATTAAACAATTTATCATGATAACTAGGTAATGTATTTTACACCTCGGGTTAAAAGAAATAGTGTAGTGCACGTAAGTCTACCTACATGCCCTTACCTACCTAATAGTTATTTACTCTTTTTATAGCGTTTAATATTCTGCGTGAATCACAGTCTTAAGTTCTCTAGAAACCCTACACATTAGTCAAAATGTGTGGCCTGGCCGTTTCGTAAGAGTAACGTAGACACTCCTATGAGCTTATGAACAGAAAGTAATTCACTAGTATAAATGTTATGATATCATTTCTTTTTGTGTTTATTTTATTTTTGGAAAGAGTTATCAATTTTATCATATTCTATGTTAAGATTTATCGCGACGAATTAATAACCTCTTCCTTTTTGGAAGTCAGTTAAAAACTGATCATAAAGCTTCAATGAGTTGCTTTTTCTTTGTAAATATATCACGGAATCCAACAAAATATAATAAAATAAGTAATTATTACTACAGAGTCATTATGACAGATATACTCGTACCTACCTACCAAAGATAGATATCTAATATGAATATATTTATAAAAGTGCGATTCGGTGCCAAGTGCGTGTCGGGCCACGCGCAGTGTAGGGTTCCTTAGTTGCAAATGCCGACTTTGAGTTCACTGTTTCACGACAAAATGCCATCTCCATTTGTATGACATTTTAATTTCCCGAGTACATTTAACTAAATAGTTGACTATAACTCTTAAATTTGTAAACCTTAATTAGCTCTGATAATTTTCATTTATTTATTTATTTTCTTTACAAAATTCATGTACACAAAAGCAAACATAGGAACGAACAAAGTAAGAATATTGAGTACATAGGTACTGCTTATTTCATAAGAAATCTCTTTCAGCAGACCCAGGACAAGAAAAGAGAAGAAAACAGGTAATAGTAGGCGTGTACAAAATAGACTCAAGTTAAATACAAATACATAAAATAGGTACTTATCTAAAAGTTTCAACATACACATACATATTATATAATACATAAACTAAAATATACCTAACTATAAATGTAAATAAATAAAATTATTTATAAGTTAAGAATAAATATACCTATATACTACATACCATTCATTACGTTAAGGAAAGATAATACTCTTTTACTCGCTTCCTAAAAACAGAAAATGATTTGGAGTCTCGTATAGTATGTGGTAGTGAGTTCCATAATTTCACCGCTTGTACAGAGAAGGAGTGGGAATAGCACGCAAAAGTATAGTCAGGGATTCTAAGTACGGTTCTAAGGTGGGACCTACAGAGCACATTAGACGGACGGGCAAAAGAAAACCGATCACGTAGATATGTAGGATAAGTAGGGTTGTACAAAATTTTGAAAAGGAGACATAGGATTCTATGGTTTCTACGCAAATTAATAGGGAGCCACTCAAGTTGTTTGCGGTATTCAGACACATGATCAACCTTTTTTAATCCAAATATGAACCTTAAGCATAAATTTTGCAATCGTTCTAGCTTGTTCAGTAGCTCCTGTGTAGCATCTAAATAGAAGGAATCTGCATAATCAAGGAGTGGCAGTATGAGGGACTGACATAAAGATACTTTGGTTTCAAAGGGCAAAAAATATTGAAGTGTTCTGAGACTATGAAAGGAAAATATACTTTGCGACTAACTTCAGTTATATGCGCAGTCCAACTCAGCGTCGGTTCAATTAAAACACCTAAATTTTTGGCAGTCTCAGAGAATGCAATGATGGTACCATCCAGAATCAGAGGAGGAACAGTGCTATGGTCAACGGAATTTCGTGCATACCGACTTCCAAGGAGCATGGCTTGCGAATTTTTTGGATTTACTAATAAACCAAATGATTTAGCCCACCCAGTTAGTTTTTGCAGATGACAATTAATTGCATCAATGGCTGTATCGATGTCAACAGGTAGACAGTGTCTGTAGAGCTGCAAATCGTCTGCGTAGAGATGGAAGCTAGTAGAGAGAATTTGGGTACCAGTATTAATGAAAACAGAAAATTAAAGAGGAGACAGAACACCGCCTTGTGGCACACCCGCACTGAGCTCACGCCAATCGGAGGAAGTCTCTTCGACGCGAACACACTGCGAGCGACCGTGAAGATACGAATCAAACCAAGATAAAGTAGAAGGAGAAACCTTTATAGATCGGAGAATGCCAAAAAGAATGTCAAAATCTACTGAGTTAAAAGCACTACTGAAATCAAGAAGGACCAATAAAGTAAGACATTTGTTATCAATCGCCCAGTGGATGTCATCCGTAATCTTGAGTAAGGCAGACACAGTGCTGTGACCCTCTCGAAAGCCCGATTGAAATTGAGTGATGATATTATTTTCGAAAAGAAAGGTGGAAAATTGACTATGAACAATTAGCTCAAGCACTTTTGATAAGAAAGGTAAAATAGAAATGGGTCTAAGTTCTGAAACAAGGGAGGGAGAAGAAACTTTAGGTAAAGGAATAACATGAGCCAATTTTCAATCCGTAGGAAAAGTCCCCGAAGTTAGAGAAAAGTTGAAAACGTGAGTAAGCACAGGGAGAATAATCGGAAGAAGAAGAGTGATCATTTTAGAAGAAATTAAATCGTTACCAGCAGCATTGGACGAAATATGTAGAATCCATTTCTTAACATCATCCTCGGAAATAGTTGTTAGTTGAAATGGAGTATAAGAAGGGACTGGTAAATTAAAATTTTAGTTAAAGTCTCGGCTTTAATATCTGGTGGAATAGTGACCGGAGGAGCAGAAAAATGGTGGTTGATTTCGGATGGATCTATATTGGTGTGATTTAGAGTAGGAGATATACCGATACCGACATTTCCTTTAAATTTTGTTAAATATTCTCTAATATTGGTCTGAATTTTTTCATGTGACCATATACAGCCGTTTAGCTGACAGACGGGGGACTGATACGTATTAAAACATGTAAAATTAAAACATCAACAGTTAAAAAACGAAGTACAACACCCCTAAAATAACGTTAGTTGATCTAAATTCAAAATAGTGAAAGTTCTAAATGTCGAATGAGTATTTTATCGAAGTTCATAAAACATAATTTTTCAATACCAACACATGTGTTATCTAAAAATCTAAATACCTAAGTTCCAGGTATCATTCTCATCTGGCAGCAATTAGTTTCTAGCGCTTCGCCGGCCACTGCCGCGGCACGCTCTATTCGCTCGCTCGGCTCGCGCGCTGTTTGGGTTACAGTTCTAAGCTACTTTTCTGGCATCAATTAGTTTCTGGCGCTGCCGGCCGCTGATGGGGCACGCTCGCTTCGCTCGCTCTGTATTTTGTCAAATGATTATTTATTAAGTAAGTAATATGTTTGCGAAATGAGATGTTTATCATCTTATTTGATATGCAATTTGAGAGAAATACAAGTATCTGAGAGTAAGAATATTAACTTTCCACGTTTAAAACTACGAAATTTTATACTTTTATATTATGACTATAAATATTTTGAACCATTTGGTAAATTGGAGTGTTAGTTTATTGGTCGAGTTAGTTTTATTGCTCGGGTATCAGTGTTACATCATTAAGGTATTTAAAGTATTTGGAATTTTAATTTAAGAAGTTTTGTAATTCGTTATTTTAACTGTTGATATTTTCATTTTACCCGGGACATGGCTGCAACCAAAATTTGCACTTTGAAATCAAATATTTGATAAACAGATCTCTAAATTGCAAAAGTTGCTGACAAACTCACAATATTTTTGAAAGACCTATTCAACGACACCCCACACCATGTGTTAGTTGAAAAAGTTTTTTCCTAATTTATATGTATAGGAGATCAACTTTTTTATTTTCAAAATTTGATTTTACAGCTTTTTCGGCGTCATTGATATACATACCCATGCCAAATAACAGCTTTCTATTACTAGAACTCACAGAGTACTAGTATTAGAAAGCTGTAATTTAAGTTGTAATGCAAACAGACAGACAGACATGGGGAAACTATAGTGGTTCCTTGTTTACTACAGAACCCTAAAAAGACAACAACAGAAGCGTACTGTTTTGTTTATAGCTTAATAAGGCTGGAATTAATGGTTCTTAACATAATAGAAACTGCAAATGCCACTGATTTCATAACCTCCCAAGGGAACCATCGCTTTTTCGCCCCAAAAATTTCATATAATCGTGCTCTACAAAACTAACCCCAAAGCTATGGTTATAAAGCCGAAATTCGTTAATATACATACATTATTTATCACGTTTTGAAAACAATTTAAGCTAGGTGTTTATATAGTACTAAATTTTCGGGGCGTGGCAAATCAAGCACCGTGACCGAATGTATTCAAAACGCTAATATTCGGCAAGCAAAACTGCAGTATAAATTAGAAGACCTTTCTTTGCCGCCGTCATTTGTTATAGAAGGGTAGAGATATACAGTACCGTTAGTCCACAAGCCCACTACATTATTATCGATTGATCGGTTACAAGTGTTCAGTGAAGGAAGAACCAAAGTATGTTCACTGGGGGTAAATATAAATGATGCATGCATTGGCTTCCATGGCGTGATAGTTCAAAGGATAGTGGCGTCAATTTGAAGCCCGACCGTTAGTCTGTCCAGTTCATTTACAATCCACCCCTCTTTGTTGTTGTTCCATCGTATACTCGCAAAATAACAAAAAGATATAAATTATTTTTTTATAACTTCGAATCGAATACAGAAAACGATTGCTGTTGATAGTTTTATTAAAAGAAAATGTTCGTTTTTTGCAGGGCCGAGCGCAATAGAGCCGCGCTCGCCAAGCGCTTTTTCGTCCAACTCATCCAGCATGCTACTGCTGCAGACACACGTAAGTATAACCTAAATATTTTCAAAATTATCTATGTATTTCTTTCTTTTAAATAAAAATTATAAAAATGCAACTAGAATAACAGAAAAATAAGTAGTACTAATTTTTAATTATAAAGTATGTATGTAGCTAGGATGAACTGATAAATCATAATAGCTACAAGGTGACATTGCCTGGTTTGGAGATTTTTATTTATATAGCATTTATTACATAAAAATGGAATACCAATCTTAATCATTACTGTTGCAAACGTAATTTCAGGACGCTATTGGTGCGTCGTAGCCGCCCCTGTTTCAAATACCGCCTACCGTTTCTGTGACGCCTACAATATCGATTGTTTTCTCTATTGCAGAGCAACTACGGTTCGTCCTTCACTGATTTATTGTCGCCACAATATCAAGAAGACTCGTCCGAAATCCTAGAAGAGAATTTGGACCCATTTCCAGACGTCGAATTTCACGCTCCTGTTCCAGTTGAAGTTAAATCTCAGCGAACGACACCCGTGAGTGACCCTTCGTCACCAACGCTCGGCCCCACGCTGCCTAGCTTTGAAGAAACTTATTCTGTTCGGTATCCAAAACAAGAAATGGCTGAGTTTGGCATTAAAATGGATGAAGATTGTTACAATGTCAGCTCTTACGCCCACCAAGGCCATACTTCAACACAATTATTATACCCGTATCACCAACCGTCACTCCCATACGTGCCGGCCACTTACTATGCACCAGCCCAGCCATGCAGTCCTACGTTTGACACGGGAGGAGTAACTCAAAACCAAGATTCTTACTCTTTACCTCCCTTCCCGAGCTCAGTCGACCTGCACATAGCTACAGATCAAGCATCTAGACAACGACGAGCGTCTTTACCCGTGCAGCGTTCAGAATCAAGCAGTTCCAATGATAGCCCTAAACTGCATGGTGGCAGGGTCCACTGTATGCAAGCTTCAACTCCCAGTTCAGCATCCAGTTCACCAGGTGGGGCTCCTACTGAAGTTGTAGGGCCCCGTGCTGCACCATCTTCACCGAGTCAACTATGTGCTGTCTGTGGGGACACTGCGGCATGCCAACATTATGGAGTTAGAACTTGTGAAGGATGCAAAGGATTTTTCAAAAGAACTGTACAGAAAGGTTCGAAATACGTTTGTCTAGCAGAAAAATCTTGTCCTGTTGACAAAAGAAGACGAAATCGATGTCAATTCTGTCGTTTTCAAAAATGCCTGGCGGTAGGCATGGTTAAGGAAGTAGTGCGTACAGATTCTCTGAAAGGAAGACGAGGGAGACTACCTTCAAAGCCGAAATGTCCCCAGGAATCTCCGCCAAGCCCACCAATCTCCCTAATCACTGCTTTAGTGAGGGCGCATGTCGATACTTCTCCAGACTTTGCCAACATAGACTACTCTCAATATAGAGAACCAAATCCGATGGAACCGCCGATGTCTGATTTAGAAGTGATCCAACAATTCTATTCTTTACTTACCACGTCTATTGACATGATAAAAGTATTCGCTGAAAAAGTTCCTGGGTATGGCGACTTATGCCCAGAAGATCGCGAACAATTATTTGCTTCCGCAAGGTTGGAGCTATTTGTGCTGAGGCTAGCTTATCGCACGCGTCCCGAAGATACTAAACTCACTTTCTGCAATGGCCTCGTGCTAGACAAGAGACAATGTCAACGATCTTTCGGAGACTGGCTGCACGCAGTCCTCGACTTCAGTAACACTTTGCACTCAATGGATATCGACATTTCAACGTTCGCCTGTCTCTGCGCATTAACTCTGATAACAGGTGCGTAGATAATATATTTGATCAGTAAAGTTTTTAATCAAAAGTTAACTCAACTTATGCCGAAAAGGGTTTTTCGGCATTAATACATTTAATGTATTAAAAACGTACAACATAACATGATTTGAACACTAGAGATATTCTACTTCATTTCGCATAGGCCTCACCTATTTCTTTGAATTAATATATAAAAACAAAACTGAATCTTTTTCTTTAATTTAGACGCTTATATGGTTGAGTAAATTTACTCTTAAGTTCTTTAAGCGCAGTGTATTTTTCTCAGGAAAATTGAACATGAATATTAATTTTCTACAGAGAGGCACGGTTTGAAAGAGCCGCATCGAGTAGAGCAGCTACAGATGAAGATCATCGCATGCCTCCGAGCACACATGCCCGGCGGCGGCGGCGCGAACGCCGGCGGCGCCCCGCATTTCAGCCGCGTGCTGGGCGCCTTGCCTGAGTTGCGCTCCCTGTCCGTGCAAGGACTTCAGCGCATCTTCTATCTCAAGCTAGAAGATCTCGTTCAACCTCCGCCTCTCATCGAAAACATGTTCCGCGCCAGCCTTCCTTTCTAGGCATCCCATTCGTTCCCGAGTATAACTCCCGCCTTCGTAATGCATTCTCCTTCTGTCTAGAGCCGACTCCGTTATTTTTAAGCTTTAGGTTAAAAAATATTTTTCTATAGAATAGATGGACGTTTTATAGACACGATCTCCCACGGAATCGGTTCGTGCTGAATATAAACTTTAAATAATTAAGCAAAGAAGACAATCGTATTGCGTAAGTTGTATGTTAAGCTTTATTTATTATAAAATAGTAGTTTTATCATATTTTGGTGTGATTTTGTTTTTATAATGTTGTGTATTTAGTCTGCATTTGAGTTACCGCTCGTGATCAATGGCATCTTGTCGTACAAATATTCCTATGTTATTTACTTGCGTATTATTTAGGTAAGGGAAATCTAGTCACAAGACTTAGAAATGTTAAAATTCAGCTCGTAAGCACCGAGCTTTTATATTGATTATTATAGAAAATATTTAAGGAATGAAATTAAGGCATTTAATGTCCTATTGTATGATTGTGTAAGGACGCAGGGTTAGGCAGATCACCGCAGGCACTCGCTTCTGTGGCACTGCCTGCAAAGCGACACACAATCAGACAAAGCAGCGCGTGTGTATTCACCATACGTGTACAAATCCAACCGAACACAAGATTGTTGGAAGTTACCTTTAGGTTTAAATTATTTTATAAATAATTTTAGACGCTAGGATGTTAACATAATTTGTTACTATAATAGGCCAGAGAAAAAGTTCAGCATCTAATTAATATTTATTACTTATAAACTCCTAAATCCAGTGTGTCTTAAAAGAGTACCTTCTAGATAGATAGAGTAGATGTTTTCTTACGTACTTTTATCTTTATAGAAACCCGATACATATTATATATGTATCGGTAGGATACTAAAACAAACATATCACTGTTCATTTTTTTTAAATCAAATCGGTTTGTTACTCGTGCAGAAACTCGGGTATATCTACTGTTATTTTTAATCTAGACACTTACATAAGTCCCACATTTTTTTTATGTACATAAAAAAATACACTATCTGTAAATTTAAAATAGGAGCTCTATCATATCCATGCCTTATTTGTTTATTTATTATGTCCATATAAAACATATCGTTGTGTTTTTTTAATTTATTTGAAATATAAAACATTGTTTATTTCGTAAAAAATGCAGCATTGTCTTTCACCAATAATTTTTTGCTTAAGTAATTAATACAATCAAGTAAATTATCTTAAATTAACATCCTACTTAACTTATTAGTTTTAAAATGTTAGGGTGCAATTCCTCACTGGACCAATTACTATACCATCTTGAAATTAGCTTACATATGAATACATAATATACATTATACATATAAAATTTACATAGTTATATAAAATGGATGCTAAAATATTTACCCTTGTTTGGGTGATTAGATAGGTATACATGGTGACTTCTGAAACTAAAACACAGGACTGTAAAAGTCACAGTGGAGCGTGGACACACCTGTATTAAAAAAATAATGAACAGTTTCCAATTAAATACTTACTTTACTATGTTTAAATGTCCATTTATTTTAATACTCACAAACTTAGATATTAAATATAAAATTGTTCCGCACGTTCCAAATTCCGTGTGTGCACACTTATAAAGAAAGACTGTTTATATGTGGCTAAGGGAGTGATAATGAAATATTCTCCATTGTGTAAAACACGCTGAGATTCTTCTAATGAATATTTGTCAAATCAGGGGTCCCTCTTTCCTAACAATGAAAAGTGATACTTTTCTCTTTTGTAGTTAAGTAAGATATGAATAAAGACGCGTGAATGTTGGTAATTTTATATGAAATTGGTAAAACATATTTTGATATGATATCATATTTGGATATAATTATATAAATGCTGGACTTTTTACTCAACAGCCAGAACTCCTTTAAATTAGTTAATTTTATAGATTTATAGGTAGCTAACAAGAATATCTAATTACTTGTTACATTAAATTGATGCGCAATCCTTAATTGTTGTACTGTATTTAATATATTTCTTGGTTGTGCTTCACATTGTTACCAGTTTTGTAACGAGATTGTCCAAAAGGTGTTCTAGATAAACATACGCAAACATGACAAGGTATTGCACTGTAAGAAATAGAAACATCTTGGGTAGTCAACAGTGCCTGCCTGGTTAGTTAAATAATAAGAATACCTAAAGGTGAAGACTTATGATAATAAAGCACAAAACATTTAGTATTGTATTCAAAATATAGCAAGTTATAAGTACAATCTGAGCATCCGCGTGAAGAGTCCTGTTCCTAATCAACTCCTATTTTACGCATTATGTTATTATGCAAAATTGTACTCACATGGCCTACGACGAGCAATGTTCAAATTCTCCTATATATAACATATGCTCAATTTTGAATACGACACTTAAAAACACATATATAAATTCCATCCTCCGTACCTTTGCAGTCCGGCATACAAAATACTCATGATCTTTCCGAGATTGTAATAAACTGCATTTCTTTACGAATATCTCTAAATAGATTGATGTGCTTTTGTTATAATGTTACACATTTTCTTTGTAAATATTTTGTCAAAATATACTGATGCAAATGCGTCAAATAAATCTTTCTCTTTTTATTTATAAGTGATCCTTATACTAAGCAACCGAAAGTGAAATACCAGCAACTGGGACCGCAATAAACTCGGACCGCAGTCCCAGTCACCGTCCAAAAATTTTAATGTTTCTTCCGGAAACTTTAAAAAAATCAGTACAGTCAATCGATAAAATGTTTAAAGTAATAATTAATAAACCAAAACAGTTTCATTCAAAAATATAATTTATTTATTGACCGAGTGAGCGAAGCGATCGAGGTCTTCAATTCGAGTTGGGGCGAAAACACATTTTTTGTATGTATGTAAGTATATAACGCGATTACTTGAGAACCAAAGGTCCAATCAAGATGAAATTTTGAACATGTGTAGATAATAGCAGTAGAATGTTTAAATTCGTTGGGCATCAAAATCAGTTCAGGCATTTTTGAGATTTGATGAAACCACCTGGGAGGTTTAAGTCACCTAAATTGCGAATTTTTCGTTTTGAACGAGACGTTTTCTATTAATTTTATTCCGGACTAAGTATCAAAGCCACAATTAGATATTTGTTTGTAAGAATTAGTACAGATGTCGCGCTAGATAGATATTAGTTAAAATTTACACACAATTTACAATAATTTCGCACACTTAGTAAAAAGACGAGATGGTGAAACGGCTAACGCATTTGTAACAATTCGTGAGACCTCAAGTTTGAATCCAAGCAAAGGCAAAAAAATATATGTTTTTCTTAAATATTTAGTGTTAAGGGGATACTTGAATTATTTTGGGGTTTAGCTTTATCTACGAAAACGGAGATATAATTTAAAATTTTATCATGATTAAGCATTAGATAACCCTCCAAACTATTTTATGAACTACTGTTTACAGTTTAAAGTGAGAACGTGAAGTCTATGCACATTAGCCAAAAGTAACCGTTTTTCGTAAACGTGCGTAGAAAAGCTTCACGTTCTTATTTCAAACTATAGACAGTAGTTCATAAAATTGTTTGAAGGGATATCTAGGGCTTAGTCAAGACAATATTTTAAATGATATCTCCGTTTTATTTCAAATAATTTGTCGCAAATGAAGGCAGCACTGAACCCCGAAAAATTCATGTATCCCCTTAAACTGTAAAGAGTAGTTCATAAAATAGTTTGAAGGGTTATCTAGATCATGATCAGAACAAAATTTCATTTCCATTTGAAATAAATTATTTAAATGCAAACGAAGATATTATTTAAAATGTTGTCTTGATGAATAAAATTTTTGTCATGCATGCCCCAGATAACCCTTCAAACTATTTCATGGACTACTGTTTACAGTTTAAAATGAAAACGTGAGGCTTTTCTTCGCACATTTAAGAATAACGGCTACCTTCAGCAAATTAATCCGCTTAGTGGCAAATATAATTTTGTATATTTTAAATTTTCTTTTTTTTTTGTTTCGACATAACATTAATCGATGACGTTATATTTGCAGCTTCAAATGCTGGCTGGCTGAAAACATTACTTTTAAACATCAATTACAAATAATTTATTTTTATAATATTTCACTAGATTTTGCTGATACGAAATTGATTTCGTTGACTCACGAGGTCGGCTCCTCCACAAGATCATGAAAGCAATTTCCACTGTGACTTGCCTGGGCAGTATCCACAAATCGAAAGAACTCACTTTGGATTAAGTAGTCGTGGATATTGAGTTGGTGGCTGGATGTACGTATACGTTGCACTTTCAAGATCAAAACATCTTCGGATATTTAATCTAGGTTTGGATCTTATGCGCATGGAAAAAATAAAAAAATATAAACTGTTGCAGCTCAGAATAGAAGAAGAAAGAAGGTTGGAAAATTCTGTTTTTTGCTACGGTATCGAACTGCGCAATGAATGAATAATATATCACGATTTCAATGTTTTACTATTCGTATTTTTAACTCTCGACAAAAAAGAGGAGTGTTATAAGTTTGACCCCAATGTCTGTCTCCCTCGGTGTCTGTTTATAGCATCGAAGCTCTCGAACGGATGGACCGATTTCGATACGGTTTTTATGATTACAGCATTCCGTTGCGGGGCACTGTGTTACAGCTTTGACAAGATCTAGCCACCTCGTTGGAGACCGACCACGTGAACGCTTGCCTTCAATACGACCCTGAATCACCAAGCGCTCCACAGAGTTTTCTTTGCGGGTGACATGGCCGAAGAATTTAAGGATTCGTAACTGCACAATCGACGAGAGCCTTTTCTTAATTCTTAATTCCTTTAATATGGAGATATTAGTGCGGTGGGCCGTCCAACTTATTCTAAGAAGTCGTCGCTTCTAAGGCATCGATATTCATCCGCTCATTCAGTCTTAATGTCCATGTTTCAGCTCCATATAAGAAAATTGGAAAGACTAAGCAGTACATCAGACGAACCTTGGTGTTTTTGGTAATTCTGCGATCCTTCCAAATTTTCGTGAGCTTTTCAACGGCTGATCTCGTCACAGTTCAGCGTCTTTTTATTTCGTCCTCACAACTTCCCTCATTGGACACAGTGGAACCAAGATAAATGTAACTTTGAACCACTTGGCAATTAGCAACGTTGGTGATTTCTGGTCTGTTGTTATTTTTACGGTCCACTATCATTACTTTGGTCTTTTCACGGTTAGTTGCGAGTCCAAAATTTAGGCTGGTTGATTCTAATAGCTGGAGGAAGTTCTTTATGTCTTCTTCAGATGTTGCAAGAAGAGTAGTGTCATCAGCATATCTTAGATTCGAAATCACCCACTCTCCAACAGACATGCCCTTATCCCATCTCTCGAGAACAATCCGCATGATGTGTTCTGTGTAAACGTTGAACAGGAGTGGCTGCCTGCGTCTTGAAATTCTCAGATTCAACCCCATCGATTCTCACACATGCTGAGCCCTTCTCATAGAGTAATTGAATAAGGTATACAAGATGGTGTGGTACACCCATTTCTAACATAACACTCCACAGTTTGGACCAATTAACTGTGTCGAAGGCTTTGCGGAAGTCTACGAAGCAAATGTACAAGGGAGAGTTGAATTCTCTCGATGAGTTGCCTCAAAATGAGAATTTGCTCACCTGTTCCTCGTCCTTTAATGAAGCCAGCTTGCTCGGGTGCAATTTCGGACCTTAAAAACGCCTGAAGTCGAGTATTCATAATACGTAGAAGTATTTTGGAAATAAGCCTGTAGTTATTACACTTCTTGGTAGATCCTTTCTTGTGGATTGGGATGAATACTGAATGTGCCCAATCTGTGGGCCACTTGCCTGTACTCCATATACCAGAACAGATTGTATGTAGAATGTTCACTCTAGTCTCGCCCATTGCCTGAATGACTTCTATGGGAATTTCATCTGCCCCAACAGCTTTTCCTTTTGGTAGATGGTTGATGGCAGCACGGACTTCATCTTTCAGCAAGCAAGGCTCCTGTTCGTCCGGAATTTCAAGAGTATGTCCGGACCCTACACAGGGATCATTCACAAACAGAGACTTGCAATACTCTCTCCAAACATTGACAATCTCCCGAATTTCAGTAACCGTATCCCCGGCCATATTCTCTATAGCCCAATTACGAGGTTTGAACTGGCGAGTGATGTATTTGATCTTTAGGTGCAAGTCTTTAGTTTCAAACTTTTGTGAGTTCTGTTCAAGCTCCTCGCAGATCTTGTTGAGGGCTGCATTTCGATCTCTACGACAAGCTGCCTGTATTCTAGCGCCATAAGTATTGAGCTTCTGGACATCAGCGCCTTGAGCTTTTAAATATCGTCGTTCTTTGATCAATTCCCACGTGTTATCAGTTATCCAGTGTTGACGTTTCTCTCTGACTGGAGTTGGTTGACTTTCATGCACTGATTCTTTAAATAACTGCTTAGTTAACTGCCATAAGGTATTGGAGTCTGCATCTGGGTCATATAGCCAATCTAAGTTCTTATCTTTTACAGTGTTCATAAAGGTATCCTTGTCCAGAATATCAACGCACTTCACCGTTTTCTTGGCAACCATATTCCTAAGTTTTAACTTAAGACTGTACACCAAAAATTCGTAATCGCTGCCAATGTCGGCACCAGGTAAAGTATGTGCATTTGTTATTGAGCTTCTCCATCTAGTCCTTATCATGATATAGTCAATCTGGTTTTTATGTTTACCATTAGGAGTTGTCCAAGTATAAAGGCTTCTAGGGTGGTGTTTGAAGACTGTGTTCATGATAGTTAGATTGGGTATTTACAAGAACATATGCAGGAAAAATATTAGAGCGCATTTAATTTTGCTTTTTATGACACCCAACACAAGCTTACATGTGACAAACTTTCTATTGTATACACAATATTCTAAAACGCGGTAGCGGCCATTTTGATGACGTCATAACTGGTGACCCAGCCATTTTAGAAACTATCACCCAATGGCTTTTTAGTCAGAATAACATGCTTAACAGTATACTAAAATATAATGCTGGTTTCATCAAAAGCACCTTTTTTCCGGGCGCTAAGGGAAGCAACTAATATGCGGAAATTATACTTCTACTTACTACCTAAACTAACGTAGTTATTAATCTCGGACTTTTTAAAGGCTAAATACCCTCCTCCCCCACCTGCATGAAAAATCTAGGCTAGGTTTCTCTACTAAGAAAATCCATCTTAGGACCACAACAATCAATCGTACTGAAGGAAATCTTTTGTTTAGACAAAGCCGTATTCTTCACTTTTTTTATGTGTACCGATGCCACTAATTCTCGGAGATATCATTTAAAATTATGTCTTGATCAGACCCTAGATAACCCTTCAAACTATTTTATGAACTACTGTTTACAATGTAAAGTAATAAAACAACATGAAGCTTTTCTACGCACATTAGCGAAAAACGGTCACTTTTGGCTAATTTTAAATGCATAAATGAAAATGATGCATTTTTATTTAAAACATGTAAATGAAATGTAACAATGCGATATATTTTTAGAATCAGCACAAAAGGCACTTTCTTTCGATACCACACATGATAGGTTTTAGAACTGTTTTTTTCCATACATAAAAAAATTACGATGACCCTCACCCGGTTGACGCGGTTCGACCTAGCTCAGTGGTTAGAAGACGTAGCGCAATGATACCTTGTTGGATTGATATAATTTACACATAATATAGTGGCATAAATACTCAAAAATTGCAAAGATACTGAGAAATTCATGGAAATACTCTGAGATACATAAGTTTTTTGGGAAATTTGAAATAAAAATTCAAATGACCTGCAAACTTGGGTATTTACAAGAACATATGCAGGAAAAATATTAGAGCGCATTTAATTTTGCTTTTTATGACACCCAACACAAGCTTACATGTGACAAACTTTCTATTGTATACACAATATTCTAAAACGCGGTAGCGGCCATTTTGATGACGTCATAACTGGTGACCCAGCCACTTTAGAAACTATCACCCAATGGCTTTTTAGTCAGAATAACATGCTTAACAGTATACTAAAATATAATGCTGGTTTCATCAAAAGCACCTTTTTTCCGGGCGCTAAGGGAAGCAAATAATATGCGGAAATTATACTTCTACTTACTACCTAAACTAACGTAGTTATTAATCTCGGACTTTTTAAAGGCTAAATACCCTCCTCCCCCACCTGCATGAAAAATCTAGGCTAGGTTTCTCTACTAAGAAAATCCATCTTAGGACCACAACAATCAATCGTACTGAAGGAAATCTTTTGTTTAGACAAAGCCGTATTCTTCACTTTTTTTATGTGTACCGATGCCACTAATTCTCAATAGTTTATACGAGTAAATGTTCGACTAATTAATTAGTGCTTAAAGCTACGAATAATTTCGAAGGCTAAGCGGCGTTCCGATGAGGTCGAACCCACGCTGTCCTTACAATTGTCCCAGTAATAACTAATCGATCTAACAGGTCTCGGACCTAACTAATGATTCCCTCTGTTTGAGCTCATCCAGACTTTGCTTGTCCAATCTCAAGAGGAACGTGTATGACTGAGGTAGCACCAGCCAGCTCGTTCCTGTGTGGGTCTGCTCCAGTTTGCGCAGACTCGACCCACCGGACGGCGTGCAGTATTCTGTTATCTATGCTAGGCACGGCCCACAGGTCCTGGCCCGCAAGATGCGGGGGTGGTCGTCAGTTTGCGGCTTCCGCCAGGCACGCCAGGTTGCGCAGTCTAAGCTCAGGTATTTCCGCGCTGTCTTAACGCGGTACAAACGGTGTGTTGGTTTATGATGGGTCCCCATTTGTCCGCCTGCGTCATGGACCACTTGTGTCCCAGACTTACTTACTTACCTACGTATCTACTTACTTACATACTTATGTCCCAATGTCAAGAAGACCACTTTGAGCAGCTTGTACATATAATAAAGATCCTTCTGGTCAACCCTCTTTTAATTTCGCCGCATCACAAAAGACCATGTTGTTAAAATAATCAACTCCATTAAGACTAAAGCTGTTGGCAACGATGACATCTCACTAGATATGTTAAAACCAACAGCGACTCTCATATCTCCATTTATTAAAAATATTGTAAACAGATTTTTAGAGTCTGGTGTGTTACATCACGTTCAAAAGTGTATATCAAAACACCTAAATAAACATAATATAGATATCTTGCGGCTCAAAGGGCGTAACCACCATTTTGGCCAAAATGAGTTTTAAATGCCATCTTAATCTGTTTTTTCTTCTCTGTCGAACTGTATATTTGAAGTTCTCATATTCTCAAAACAATGGTGAATACGACCTCAAATTTTATTGCTAGTAATGGAGACTTTCTTGTGTATTTTTATGTATTTTTGGGCGTAAAAGCAATCATTATTAGGCATCATCAAAATGTTGGGCGTAAGCGACACTATCAAATAAAATTGAAGTGCGTATATGTATGAGTCTAAAAGCCATTTATGAACGTTTAAACTGACTAAAGAATATACGCCCCAACATTTATTCAATTTTGTGTCAACGTTGGTTTTCACGACCCAGTCATTTAGATTTGCTACAAATAAAATGGCAGATACTCCCATAATTATTTCATATTTTAAACTAAGAAATGAATTTTTGCACAACTTTTAAGTAATCCTGTTACTACAACGCGTGAAAGGGAATGGCAAGACCGGTCTACCCTATAAAGCAGAACTTATTCCGTCTTATTATAAAAACAGGACTTACTTTGTTACTAAGTTTAAACCATTATCCGCCCGAAATGAAGTTGACATTGACAGGTGAGATAGTGTGGTATTACTAGATGTCAACTTGATTTGGTTGGATAATGGTTTAAACCTAGTAACAAAGTTAGTCTGGGTTTTATAATAAGACGGTATATGTCATAAAATATTATTATGCATAACAGCTGATGGCATAAACTTGATTTTGCAGAAAATCTTTTGGCTTTTACATCTTTAATAACTTAATAGTAGAACCATTACATCGAGAAAGTTCACAGTATCACTTTTGAGGTACATTTCATATCGCTCGCTCGTTCTTTTGATAGTCACTGTACATGCACAACTATCCTTCCTTCCGTGACTAAACCACGCAGTGTCTTCTCGTCCAAAATACCTCAGTGCCTCAAGAATAAAGTGTTTAATCAATGTGTATTACCAGTGATGTCTTATGGCTCTGGTGGTCCCTTACTATGGGTCTCATAAGAATGATCAAGGTGACTCAACGCGCTATGGAGAGGGCTATGCTTGGTCTTTCCCTACTAATCAGAAATGAGGAAAGTCGTAGGAGAACAAAAGCCACTGACATAGCCCAGCGGATTAGTTCGTTAAAGTGGCCGTGGGTGGGACACATAGCGCGACGAACTCATGGCCGATGGGGCAGAAACGTTCTCGAATGGCGACCACCACACCACCACAGGGTGGTCTGACGACCTGACTATGGTCGGTGGAAAGCGCTGGATGCAGTCCGCTCTAGATCGGTCATTATGGAAATCCCTGGGAGAGGTCTATGTCCAGCAGTGGACGTTATGCGGGTGAAATGATGATGATGATGATGATTAACTTTATGCTAAACGTATTAAATTTTGTCAAAGATCCTATCCTAAATGCAATTTCGCCATCTTAAAATCAAACAAATAAACATTAGGTCAAAGATAATTATATTAAATAATATTTATGTAAAAAATTTGAAATTAAAAAAATTATGTTTATGTTTAAAAATATTCAATTTAATTACATTATGCCAAGTTGAATTTTTTTTTTCAGCTATTCCTGTCCCTGTGCTGGGCAAAAGCCTACCCTATTTCCTTCCACAATTCTCTATCCTGTGTATTTTCTCTCCAGTCCCTGTCTCCAGTCCATTTTAAAGTCGTCTGACCATCTTGTTCTAGGCCTTCCTCTCTTTCTATAGCTATCAGTTGAAATCCAGTTAGTTAGAGTGTAACTAAGTTAGTTCTAACTAAGTTGGAATGCCAAATAAAAATACAAAATACCAAATAAAATTGTTGTAAGTATTGTAATATAGATCCAAAAAATAAAAGAAAGTAGTAAAAACACGATACAAACTTACATTTTAATTTTAAATGTTGGTGATTATGATTACACCCTGGGTTACTAACGCAGCAGTCATTTTATGGGGCATAAAGGACATACATATATGTTTGATTTTGTGAGGCGTATTCACCAGCTAACTTTTTAATTAGAAATATTTGTTAAAACGTTATGTTTCAATAATATGCACCACAAAAATTTACGGCTTTATGTGTAAGAATCATATTTATAGGAAAAATAACAACAAAGTTATGACAAATACAAAATTTTAATTTTAGTTTTTTGTCTCTCCTGAAAAGTTGTGTTTTGGTGGTTACGCCCTTTGAGCCGCAAGGTATCGATATGTTAAGCCCTTTTCAATCTGGATTTCGTATGGGTCATAGCATAGTACTAACTCAACGCTAGTGAAAATTACAGATGATATTTGTTTTAACATTGATAATAAAAAACTCACACTTCTGTGTTGCTAGACTTTACCAAAGCTTTCAACACAGTTGATTTTGACATCCTAATAGCCATTCTGTAGGTATTTGTTCCATTTTACCCCGGCTACGCTAATATGGTTTCGCTTCAATTTAGAGGGACGCCGGCAGTTAGTGAAAATTGATAACTGTCGATCTGACTGGTGTAACCTTTCTACTGGAGTTCCTCAGGGTGGTATACTATCACCCTTACTCTTCTCTATATTCATCGATGGCATTACGACCTCACTATCTTTCCATCTATACGCTGATGATCTTCAAATCTGTACGACCGCCCCTATCGACGATTTTCATTACGCCATTATCGTTATCAACACCGACCTTGCGACTATCGCAAAGTGGTCTCATCACTTCGGGCTAATGGTCAATGCAGCTATTTCTAGGTTGTCCATGGTTTTTCCAAATATTGTTCTTAACAACAATATTATTCCTTTATCATCGTAAGTCAACAATTTCTTTTTTCAAAGATTTAAGATCCAAATTGATGAAACCCTTTCCTTGTCCCCCGCAAATTAATGAGCTGAGTCGATAGATAGTGGTATTCTTACACTCTTTAAGACGTTTGCAGATTTTTTTACCATCGTTATCATCATCATTTCAGCCGCATAACGTCCACTGCTGGACATATGCCTCTCCCAAGTATTTCCAAAATGACCGATCAAGAGTGGCCTGCATCCAGCGCTTTCTAGCGACCTTGGTCAAATTGTCTGAACACCTTGTGGGTTGGTGGGTGTCATACGCTTCGCTTGCCAGTACGCGGTCGCCATTCAAGAACTTTTTTGCCCCATCCGCCATCGGTTCTTCGCGCTATGTGTCCCACTCACTGCCACTTCAACGAACTAATCCGCTGGGCTATGTCATTGACTTTTGTTCTTCTACGAATTTCCTCATTTCTGATTCGATCACGTAGAGAAACACCGAGCATTGCCCTCTCCATAGCGCGCTGAGCGACCTTGAGCCTTCTTATGAGACCCATAGGGACCACGTTTCAGAGCCATAAGTCATCACTGGTAACACACATTGATTAAGCACTTTCGTCTAAAGGCACTGAGGTATTTTGGATGAGAAGACACTGAGTAGCTTCCCGAACGCTGCCCAGCTGAGTCGGATTCGTCAGAAGACCTCTTCCTCGAAGCTAGAACTTCGTGCCTGGATCAATTGACCCAGGTAGATGTACTGGTCTACAACTTCGAGGGTGGAGCTCCAAACACAAACAGGTAGTGGCGCGACATGGGCATTCAACATTATTTTCGTTTTGTCCATGTTTATTTTAAGGCCCACTTTTCAACAATTTTCATCCCTTCCCCATTCCATCCTCGCCCGGCGCCTTGTTGTTTTGGAGCCGTTTGAGGGCCATTCTAATCTCGTACAGGCTGATATCCGGGATATCTTCGGTATAGTGTCGGATCAGCTTGGCTCTTTGGTCTTTAGCCATTTGTCCGCTGGATTGCGCAACGGAAGTATATAGCAGTCCATAAAACCTCTCGATCTCTGCCAGAACCCCTTCCTTTGTCGACACCACGCCACCGTCCTTCGTCTTCAACTTCATCAATCGGCTTTGCCCAACCGACAGATTTTTTTACCAACCGATACTAAAGCCTTGTTGGTTCGCTCATTACTTGTCCCTGTACTCGACTACGCAGATGAGGCGTTCTTGGACCTGACCGAAGAACTCACAAACAAATTGGAGCGAATCCAGAATATGGTATCGGTATCCGCTATGTTTTTAATGTTAGAAAATTTTACCACATCTCTGAGTTTTGGTCGTGCGTGACTTAATTGGCTTCCCATAAAGATTCGTCGTAACCTCCACATCCTCTCTTTCCTTTTTAATGTTCTGTTTCACCCGTCCGCGCCTAAGTACCTTTTAGAAAAATTCTCGTTTCGTCACATTAATCCCCGCCTCCCATCGAGTAAAAATCCGATGCTTCAGATACCCAGTTACCCTTTTCAGTGCTATGGCAATTCCTTTTTTGTACTAGCCGCAAGGCTTTGGAATAAACTCCCGCTAGATATAAAAATGTCCTCGTCTCTGCATTCTTTTAAATTCAGAACTAGGAAGTTCATAGAAACGTGTGATTTAAGTTGATCTAATTAGTATATTTTTATGGATTTTTCACGTTTTTTTTTATAATATGTGTGTATTTCTGTAAGTATTAATATAAATAATATTTTGGCAGTGTATTATGTAGTTTTATGTAATCATATCGTACCCACTCTCTACCCTGTTTTGTAAAACCTATTCCTTTCAATCCAAGGTTGACTGGAAGAGATCCCTATCTGGGATAAGTCTGCCTTTATACCTATTGTGCATCTCTTAAATTGTATTTTTGTATTTATGTGTGCACATCAAAAATTTTACAAACAAACAAACTTATTATCTTTACAGTTTCTAACTATCATGCTGCGTTGTCTATTTATCTATCTGTCTGTCTACCTACCTATATGTATACCTATGAATGCGAACAGGTCGCATTGAGCCTGGATCCTTCGGGAAAGCCAGGCTATCTTGTGGGTCAGAGCCGTTGAGGCGGACCTTTAATCACTTCATGGTAGGACTGCGCCAGTTAAGCGTAGGCCGGGCCAACGTACAGCACGTTGTCCTTTGGTTGTTTTTATATGTGTTGTCCCACGACTTACTTACTTACTTATTCGTTTTGGAGTTCCTTACCATCATCAATGTAGTAAACCTAAAAAGACCTATACCTATTGGAAGCATAAAGTAACATACATAGTTTCTGTTCTAATATCTTATTGATATAAATCCTAAACAAGTAGGTATTTAGATGTTTTTTAAAGTACGCACGCTCTCTACACTTTTTATCCAAGGCTGCACAATGAAATTTATTTTAAAAAAGCTTACGTCGTATTGACAGCGATCAAAGTCAAACGGTGTCGTTATTGGATGTCAATGTCATTATTCGTGTACCTACTTTACAAGAAAGTTAATAGGCTATGAAGTGTCAGTATATATTATATAATGTACTCTGTGCTATGTGTTATCCGTCAGGATATATTCTGTCTAATTTGTGCTATGAAGCTATGTCTCGACTCTCGATTTCTCAATCATTTTTAGCTGATCACTACTTCGTCTGAGATTTTTAGTCATTTTATTGGATATTTGGAATAATTTGGATAAATTTTGCATTGACTATTTGATTCAAATTCTTAGATTTATCACCTTTTCATATGTAATCGTAAATAAAATGACTGTAAACAATTTACTCGAAATTTAGATAGTAGAGTGCTTACAATATAAACAGTAAAGGTATCTACTTAATTAAAAATGACCTCACCCGACATGAAGGATGTGTTGGATAAAAACTTGGAGGACTATGAGATTCAGGAAGTCCTTAGAAAAGGTACTGATTTACGTGAATATGCCATACAAATTGACAAAGGTATCAAGGAGGCCGAAAAGAGTTCAGTTGCGGACTATTTGAAGGAAAGTGATAATATTAGTTCCCTTCACAATCAAATAGAAGAGTGTGATGGAATATTGGCACGTATGGAGAGTATGCTTATGGTTTTTCAGGTGAGTGTGCGGTAATGATAGCAGAATAACAAGTATATGTGGCAGGGCTAACCTTATGTTTAACAGTCAGTACTCTTGCACTTGTGTACAAAGTTTAATAAATAAAATTCATACAAAATATGCATAGATACAGGTGAATGTTTCTTTCTTTGATCACCTTATGTATAGTGGCCACCTGTTACCAATAGCTGCACACATTATATAGTAAGTACTTTCTTATTTTCATACCAATATCTTAATGTTAATTTTTCAGAATGACCTTGGTAGTATCAGCAATGAAATCATTAGTCTTCAGAAACGCTCCGTCAGTATGTCTGTACAGTTGTCCAATAGGCAGGTGCTGAAGGGACCTCTCTCATCATTCATTGAAGATATGGCAGTTTCTGAAACACTTATATTGTAAGATTTTACAGTTCTTGTATTTGGTGTGCAAATTGATGATATTTTATTAAGTTATTTATTGGAGTCCTGTTTATGTTTTCCAGTGGCATCAATAATGTTCCTGTTACCGACAAAGAGTTCATGGTTCAATTAGCCATGTTGAACCAAAAGCTTAATTTCGTAAAGGAACAAGATTTCAAAGAAACTAAAGCATGCCATGATGTCAAAGATGTTCTTGAAAAATTAAAAATAAAAGCAGTGTCTAAAATCAGGACCTACATTTTAGAGCAGATATACAAATTTCGTAAACCAATGGCTAATTATCAAATTCCACAGAATGCTATGCTTAAATACAAATTCTTTTTTGAGTTTGTGTTAACTAATGAAAGAAATGTAGCCCAAGAGATATGCAATGAATATATTGACACTTTAAGCAAAGTATATTATTCATATTTTAAATCCTATGCATCTCGCCTTGACAAATTGAAATATGAAGAAGCACCTACTAAAGATGATCTTATGGGTATTGAAGATGGATCAAAAGGAGGATTTTTTCAAAAATCTAATTTAAAAAATAGAAGTACAATATTTACAATTGGAAATCGAGGTGATGTTCTAGCTCAGCAATTGGAAGCACCTATAATAGTACCACATGTTCAGCAAAAAACCAAAGTAAGTAATAGTTTTTTTCATATGATAATCTGATAAAACAAATATGATGGCATTATGACAGATTTCTTAAGCTCCTTCTGCCATGTTAAGAACTTATTGTTGTTTTTTTTTTTCAGTATTCCTATGAGGCCTTGTTTAGAAGTCTTCAGTATGCACTGGTTGACAATGGATGCAGGGAGTACTTGTTCACAACTGAATTTTTCCATGTGAAGGGCAGTCATGCCCAAGAACTATTTGACAGAATTCTCGGAAAAACATTATCTCTACTAGTGGTAAGTTCAAAAAATAGTGATTTGTTTATATTTAACACATGCACTCTTTTAAGTGGAGTGCTTTCCATGAGTTAGAAAATCTGTACCTTAACAATCTGACATTAAAAGCCTAGTTAAGTTAGCCTAGCTAGTACTTAAAAATCTTACTAGTCTTATTTCAAAAAAACATTAGTACTTATAAAGTAAATGATGAGAATATATTTAACCCATCAATCTCCTGTACTTGAAACATGTTTCAAAAAGATTCCTTAAATGAGGCTTTTCCTTTAATATGCCATGGAGCAAAAGAGAAAAAAGCGACCAAGTTTGAGGCAATAGGATTTATGAAAAAAAAATTTTAGTTTCAGTTCTAAGTATGAGGAATCCCCAAAATTTACTGTTTTTTTTTTTCTATTTTTGTGTGAAAATCTTAATGCGGTTCACAGTATACATCTACATACTTACCAAGTTTCAACAGTATAGTTCTTATAGTTTCGGAAAAAAGTGGCTGTGACATACGGACGGACAGACAGACATGACGAATCTATAAGGGTCAAAGAAAAATAAATGATTTTTACTTATCTTTTTACGGTCCCGTTTTTTGCCATTTGGCTTGGGAACCCTAAAAAACAGTTGATCGTTTTTTTTCTCTAAATACTAGGACTCAAGTCACTAATTAATACGGATGTTAACCTTCAGATTTTTTTAAAGTAATGGTTGATTTACGATACATCCAATTATTAAAAAATAGGTTTGTGTCGTCAACTCTTAGAAAAATTAAACCAGGACTCAAGTTAGCGGCAACTTGAAATGAACTGTATGTATTTTTGTAACTTAGGCCAAAAAAAATATGTTAGATACAATAATAACATACATACATAATATCACGCCTATTTCCCACAGGAGTAGGCAGAGACTTTACCTCAACTTGCTACAATCCCCAAAAACCTCTTTTGCTTCAGCTACACTCATCAATCTCTCCATACATGCCTTTCGGTTACGGGTACCTTTTAACTCTCCTTATATAACTGTCAGTTGTTTTTTATAAAATAAAATCTGACGGGCTAATTTGAAATTTTCAATCATGCCTATTTCGTGGGATGGAAAAGTAAAAAATCACCCAAAGGATGAAAAAAAAATTGAAAGCAAATGCAATCTATCGAAATCGAAATAACGTTAGCAGTCCAAGAAAAAAAATTGTTTTAGGTGCGTCGCAAACGACAAACTTTTTGTGCGATCGAGGCTGCGGCGCACAAAGACTCTGCATGGCGCGAAACAATCCATCGCGGATTTTTTCAAACTCAAAGCACACATCACCGCGTCGCACATCTTCGATCACTCTGTCGGTAGAACTGTAGGGACATACATGCTAAGGAAATGCAGATTTTATACTTGAAGTACAGAAAAAGAAGGAGAATTATTTTGGGTACATCCAAAACGTCACATTTTGTTTTCACAAGTACAAAATAATTTTTTCTTCTTAGGCATAAAAAAAGAGTTGGACTTTGTTAAATGTATTTAATTAACATTCAACGACGT
Source organism: Acrobasis suavella (assembly GCA_943193695.1). Lineage (NCBI taxonomy): Eukaryota > Metazoa > Arthropoda > Insecta > Lepidoptera > Pyralidae > Acrobasis > Acrobasis suavella. The sequence goes on from OW971929.1 coordinate 17,261,965, forward strand.
CCACCACTAACAAGTGCAGATATGTCTATTCTATCTAAAATGTATCTGATATTCTGTGATATGATATTCTTTCTGCCATAAAAGTACCTATCATAAACTGCTGCTCTGTTTTTAACGTACTTAAAAAAAGGTGGAGGCTATCAACTCGGTGCGATCTTTTTTTATAAGTATGTTCACCGATTGTTCGAAGACGCCTGGAACGATTTGGAAAATTATTTTTTTGTTTGAAAAGGTACACTTTCCAGGATGACGCCGGATTTCAGTTTAAAAAAAAATGTATTTCTTGTATCTATCAACATCGATACCTATGTCGATCTCTAGCGCCATGGTAGAGTACGGTTCACCACCAGTGTTGCCAGTCCCTGCGTCGGGTTTCGGTCGATTCGCTATCTGAAATGGGACGATTTTTGGACAAAAAGGACGGCTGGAGCAAAATCATATTTCGCCGTCCCATGTCGGTTTTAGCGACGGGGGTGGGGGCTAGGGCTGGAGAAATATGATTTTGATCAAATTAAAAATAAATAAATTATCACAAAGTTAGTATGGAACGCCTCAACCTAAGTAATACATAAAAAAACAGTATTGTAAATAGACATTGGTGATAGTCCAGCAGACTTTATTGATTGTTCTGTTTTTTTTTTAATTCATCGCTCCTGATTAAGGAAGGCAAGGAATGTAATCCAAACAGCAAAGTCTCATTTGGTTGGAAGAAAAAAGTTTTTTGAACTCAAATTCAGAATGTTAAGCAAAACACGAGAAGGCGATTTTTTTTTGTTTTTTTACTCTTTGTAGGTTGTAGTGAAAAATAAACCACTAATATGGAAAAGGTACGAAAAAGTGGTACGGTTGTGTGATGAATAGTACGGAAAACCGTACTTTTTGGTACGGTCTGGCAACGCTGTTCACCACTAACGAGTGCAGATTGAAGATGTAAAGTATGCGCCGCCTGCGTTAGCGCGCGTAGAAACAAACGTTGCGCACTTTTTGTGCGGCGCGACGCGGTGATTTGTGCGCGAACTTTTTGCGCGTCGTATACGTTACTGCATATAATTGCATAGGTCCTATATTCACGGACTAAAAAGTCCGTCACGTATAGTCTGTCTTCTGCGCTGCACCTCAAAATCAATAAAACAGAGCCACAGGCATCGTCATTTTTCAATTTGGAATATGTACATATCGTCATCAAATTGTTTTACATCAGCACTTTTAGTTTCTTTTTCTGTTCCGTGGTTTTTTTGCTACAGAAAAACACATGCACAAATTTTGTCTCTGATATAAATAATGATAATGAATATTTTAGGTTCAGTTCTGTTAGCATTCATCTTCGCTACACTAGTGATTTTACTGTGGGGAAATAAAAATAGCGTCCTCGCCTTCTTGACGCCTTGTAGTACAACTGTTTATATCCCATAAAAATTGAGAAATAAGTAAAAGAGTTATGAAAAAGAAAGATTTGGTATTCTTAAATGTCTTATCACGGACTAAACATTCAAAGATTATTTCATATTTCTGAAACACTTTTATGACAATAGGGTCACTGATTTTCTTCTTCTTTTTGAGATAACGTTTTTCTGAGATAACGTTTCTAATTTTTGAGATAACGTTTTTATAAAACTGATTCTTAAATATTTATTTTTTCTAATTTCAGAAAAATATTGAAAACTATGTTTTAGAGTGTTATGATTGCCTTGCTTTGTTTTTGTGCTTACAACTGATAAACAGATACAGATGGATGTGTCATAAGAGGGCTGTAGCAGCATTGGACAGGTATGACATCAGTATAGTTAATTGTTTGAACCGTAAGAACTATATGAAGATAACTGATTGTTATAGAAAACGTGAAGTTTTATATATTGCAAAGCTTGTCTCTGTCGACCCCGGAAAGATTAAAGAAGTGACACAGTGTTTTAGAAAACCCCATAATCGGACATGAGTTGTCATGCCTGATTTATTCGTATAGTCGATAGTACTTTATAAGTAAATCCAATTTTTCAGTTATTGGGACTCATTGCAAAGTGCTCTTTGGCCAAGGCTTGAATATGTATTGAAACTAAATATACAAAGTGTACATGAATGTGATCCTGCAAAATTATCCAACAAAGAACTTGGCCCACATTATGTAAGTAAAATTACATTTGTAAATATATTTAACCCTTTCAACGCGAACATCAGACTTATCAAACAATGAATTTTCTCTCTGAAATTACAAGAACTTGTATTCTCTGAGCCAATTCCGAAATAGGCACGACATTTTTTTGACATTCGCAGTTAAAGGGTTAAATATTTTGAATAAAACTTAGCACACATAAGAGCAATTTTTATACTAGAAAAGTGTGTTAACATCAAAATGTGGTTACGGAATATTCCACGTGTTCTATTTTTGGTAGTTTACACCATAGACCTAGATTTTTTTTTACTTACACCTATCGCATTGCAGCGCGACATTTTAAAACCGCAACGTTAGATTTGATAAGAGAAAAGACCATTATTATAGTATTTTTCATCTCATCTACTCAAAAAACGTTGCTTTCATCCCAAAACATTTGGAGCTAAAGTTACTGGTTATTCTCTCGGGACTAAAACGTAAAAAGGAGATCTCTAGGGATTAAACCAATTTGAAAACAGCAGGTTTAAAATGGCCATTTCGATGAATTGCTCCGAAATCAATTCATCAGCCATATTCCTCGCAGAACTGCTAGAGATTCTCTAAAAACCGTAAAATGGTCACAAAATCTCCCAATTCCTCTTCAATTCAATTCAAATCGCAATACATATTTGGCGAGAAGGTTGCCGCACGAAATAATTAGAAACCGGTACTCTACCGGTTCATATTTTTGTTCATTTTTATACTTTATTTAAAGTATTAACATTGTTTTTATGTATATTCAACTATAATATAGCTCAATCAAGTAAAAAAACATGCATTTATCTTAGAATTAAACAGATATTTAATAAAATGTGTTTTCTTTTTGTTACTGGCAATAAAAAGTATGCCATGTGACATGACAGTGACACTTCTCCCTATTAATGTCAGGGTAAATAACAATAGTTCGTAATTTCGCTGAATCAATGGTTTTCAGTATGTAAAGGTTTTCAATTTGTTTTGCAATAATTTACTTTGATATTGTCTTGTAGCTATAGGAAAGTAGAAACAGGAATACGTATTGAAAGAGTGTCACAAATTGCGCTAAAGGGCACACGCACGTAAGTACTCACACCTTTTTATTGTGATATTTTTAAAAGGTTACGTACGTTGTACAATTAGATTTATTTAAACCCTTTAATTTAGGAAGAAAGAAAAGAAAGAAAGAAAATCTTTATTCGGCAAACAAAAATCTTATCTACTAGACTTTTCGCTCGGCAGTATGTTTGACCTGGCTTTCAATAAAGGTTAAATAATAATAAAGATTTGCGACTGCCTCCGTGGTCCAGTGGTCAAGGCGTTCGCCTTGTGACCCTCATGGTCATGGGTTCGATTCCCACTGGGAAGCATACTTTATGAAAAGTTATTTCTAGTCTGGTTAGGATATTGCAGGCTTGAATCACCTGATTATCCGAAAAGAATTTCGGAAGGCACGTAAAACTGTGTGTCCTGAACGCCACCTAGCGTTTGATCATCAAACTATCCAAGGATTGGTTCCTGGTTTGCCCTTTGGGTTGTGGAGGTCAGACGGCAGTCGCTCTGTGTAAAAACCAGTAGACTCGTCAAATCTCCTTGGTTAGTAGCGGACCCCGGGCTCTAAAGCGTTACTGCTGAGGATGGAACCGGGAATACGCTCGGATGATGATGATGATGATGATGAATAATAAAGATTTGTAGTAGGCATATATTATTTTAATATTCTTGTAGTATGACCACCGACTGAAATTTTGTAGTCTCAAACAATATTTGTAATGTAACAAAAAATCTAAAAAAATATATCCTTTTAAAGTGCCAGTATGTCTTCTTAGTATTTATTGTATAAGCAATAAATGATTTATGATGTTTGCAGAGGCTGCTTGAAGGCGAAGGAAGCAGCAACGAGTTCACTGCTAGAGCATTCTTGTATCATTAAGAGAGGAATTCCTGCAAATAAAGGGAGTCATGAGCGAACCCTTTGGTTCACTTGATGAGATCCTAAACTTGCATGACAAGCTGGGTTTGCTCAGATGAAATGAACAATAAGAAGCAAAACAAGACAGCAGACAAAGATTAAAGCAAGAACAACATACATTTATCAGAATAAATCATTTTTATTTATTATATTTATGTATAGAATTTTATTTACCTAAGTACCTACCCATTTTGTTTTATTTCTAACATTAACTTATACTGATTTAAAAGTCTAATATTAAAACTGAATTATTCCCGGCTGGCATAAAGTGCCAGTCAGAGATAGGAGAGAGAAAAATTTACCAACTGCTACTACTACTGTAGATAAGTAGTTATTCTTAGAATTCTAAATAGGCAATGAGCAAAAAACCTATCATAATAATAATATACGTTTATTTTCTCTTCACAATAGCACAGAATTGAAAAAAATGTTACATTATAAAAGGTATCAAGTAACTAATTACTTATCTCTATTTCACAGTCTTGTTAAGTCATAGTAGACTTTGTGAAGAGACTAGTCTCTGAAATAGGTCCCGTGAGGACTTGTGCTACAGGTGACTAGGCTCCTCCCTTGGAATACTTTTTATAGGAATTGCAGGTGTACCTACAAGTTTTGCCTAATAGTTTATTGTATGTGCTAATTGAGTTTAAGTATTTTAAATTGTAGGCGGAAGCATTATTCTAAATACTAAATTAAATTATGGCTGTTTAGTTAGCGTGAGTGTCAGTGTACTTGTGTGATTTGTATGTGTTTCTGTAGGCAAGGTTGATGTGTATGGGAGTGAGTTAGGACAATCAGGGATAGTGTAGGAGATAGCGTTATTAGGGGCAGTTGTTATTAGCTGATTGGATTTTGAAGGGTTATCATGAGTTTTGATCATGACCTCATGGTATTGCTAAATATGGTCTTTGTCTTGTACCTACTCATTTTATTTGCTGTATACCAGTCATAAAGTCATTCATGATAAGTATGTCTGTATGTACTTACTTATTATTAAGGAAAACCCCAATAAATAATGTAAAGAGCAAGTTTTAAGTAATAGGTAAATAACTTTTGCCTTTTTGACAAAATTGTGCTTATATACCACTATTGGACATGAGGTGGTAAAAATAGTTCAATTTCCTTTAAAAGAATCCGCCAATATAAGACTGCATAAACAAATTCACTTGTAGGCATTTACCTCTAGATGCCATGGCTACACCCCATTTGGCCCTAAGACCCTCTGCGAACTAAACAAAATATTCTCCAGTACCAGAGAATGCTTCAATAAGTTATGAAGGCCTTAATCCTTATTTTTATAGGTTATGAATACAATTTATTTTCTACTTCAAGTGTCATTACGCGTAGATGTTTCGTAAAAAGTTACTCAAGACTAACTTTTTATGATTCTCCTATTTGACACAAAAGCAATTCGGGCATTGTGACCCATTTTACGAATTTGCAAAGGAAACTGTCAAAAAAATGAATTGGGAAAAGTAATGTCGCTCGTGAAACATATATTTATTGCGCTAATGTGACCATTTTACGATTTTCGATGTAATTCATATCTGTATCGTCTGGTGAAAAACTCAGAGTGGCGGTTTTAAACCCCCAGGTTTAAAATGGCCATTTCGATGAATTGCTCCGAAATCAATTCATCAGCCATATTCCTCGCAGAACTGCTAGAGATTCTCTAAAAACCGTAAAATGGTCACAAAATCTCCCAATTCCTCTTCAATTCAATTCAAATCGCAATACATATTTGGCGAGAAGGTTGCCGCACGAAATAATTAGAAACCGGTACTCTACCGGTTCATATTTTTGTTCATTTTTATACTTTATTTAAAGTATTAACATTGTTTTTATGTATATTCAACTATAATATAGCTCAATCAAGTAAAAAAACATGCATTTATCTTAGAATTAAACAGATATTTAATAAAATGTGTTTTCTTTTTGTTACTGGCAATAAAAAGTATGCCATGTGACATGACAGTGACACTTCTCCCTATTAATGTCAGGGTAAATAACAATAGTTCGTAATTTCGCTGAATCAATGGTTTTCAGTATGTAAAGGTTTTCAATTTGTTTTGCAATAATTTACTTTGATATTGTCTTGTAGCTATAGGAAAGTAGAAACAGGAATACGTATTGAAAGAGTGTCACAAATTGCGCTAAAGGGCACACGCACGTAAGTACTCACACCTTTTTATTGTGATATTTTTAAAAGGTTACGTACGTTGTACAATTAGATTTATTTAAACCCTTTAATTTAGGAAGAAAGAAAAGAAAGAAAGAAAATCTTTATTCGGCAAACAAAAATCTTATCTACTAGACTTTTCGCTCGGCAGTATGTTTGACCTGGCTTTCAATAAAGGTTAAATAATAATAAAGATTTGCGACTGCCTCCGTGGTCCAGTGGTCAAGGCGTTCGCCTTGTGACCCTCATGGTCATGGGTTCGATTCCCACTGGGAAGCATACTTTATGAAAAGTTATTTCTAGTCTGGTTAGGATATTGCAGGCTTGAATCACCTGATTATCCGAAAAGAATTTCGGAAGGCACGTAAAACTGTGTGTCCTGAACGCCACCTAGCGTTTGATCATCAAACTATCCAAGGATTGGTTCCTGGTTTGCCCTTTGGGTTGTGGAGGTCAGACGGCAGTCGCTCTGTGTAAAAACCAGTAGACTCGTCAAATCTCCTTGGTTAGTAGCGGACCCCGGGCTCTAAAGCGTTACTGCTGAGGATGGAACCGGGAATACGCTCGGATGATGATGATGATGATGATGAATAATAAAGATTTGTAGTAGGCATATATTATTTTAATATTCTTGTAGTATGACCACCGACTGAAATTTTGTAGTCTCAAACAATATTTGTAATGTAACAAAAAATCTAAAAAAATATATCCTTTTAAAGTGCCAGTATGTCTTCTTAGTATTTATTGTATAAGCAATAAATGATTTATGATGTTTGCAGAGGCTGCTTGAAGGCGAAGGAAGCAGCAACGAGTTCACTGCTAGAGCATTCTTGTATCATTAAGAGAGGAATTCCTGCAAATAAAGGGAGTCATGAGCGAACCCTTTGGTTCACTTGATGAGATCCTAAACTTGCATGACAAGCTGGGTTTGCTCAGATGAAATGAACAATAAGAAGCAAAACAAGACAGCAGACAAAGATTAAAGCAAGAACAACATACATTTATCAGAATAAATCATTTTTATTTATTATATTTATGTATAGAATTTTATTTACCTAAGTACCTACCCATTTTGTTTTATTTCTAACATTAACTTATACTGATTTAAAAGTCTAATATTAAAACTGAATTATTCCCGGCTGGCATAAAGTGCCAGTCAGAGATAGGAGAGAGAAAAATTTACCAACTGCTACTACTACTGTAGATAAGTAGTTATTCTTAGAATTCTAAATAGGCAATGAGCAAAAAACCTATCATAATAATAATATACGTTTATTTTCTCTTCACAATAGCACAGAATTGAAAAAAATGTTACATTATAAAAGGTATCAAGTAACTAATTACTTATCTCTATTTCACAGTCTTGTTAAGTCATAGTAGACTTTGTGAAGAGACTAGTCTCTGAAATAGGTCCCGTGAGGACTTGTGCTACAGGTGACTAGGCTCCTCCCTTGGAATACTTTTTATAGGAATTGCAGGTGTACCTACAAGTTTTGCCTAATAGTTTATTGTATGTGCTAATTGAGTTTAAGTATTTTAAATTGTAGGCGGAAGCATTATTCTAAATACTAAATTAAATTATGGCTGTTTAGTTAGCGTGAGTGTCAGTGTACTTGTGTGATTTGTATGTGTTTCTGTAGGCAAGGTTGATGTGTATGGGAGTGAGTTAGGACAATCAGGGATAGTGTAGGAGATAGCGTTATTAGGGGCAGTTGTTATTAGCTGATTGGATTTTGAAGGGTTATCATGAGTTTTGATCATGACCTCATGGTATTGCTAAATATGGTCTTTGTCTTGTACCTACTCATTTTATTTGCTGTATACCAGTCATAAAGTCATTCATGATAAGTATGTCTGTATGTACTTACTTATTATTAAGGAAAACCCCAATAAATAATGTAAAGAGCAAGTTTTAAGTAATAGGTAAATAACTTTTGCCTTTTTGACAAAATTGTGCTTATATACCACTATTGGACATGAGGTGGTAAAAATAGTTCAATTTCCTTTAAAAGAATCCGCCAATATAAGACTGCATAAACAAATTCACTTGTAGGCATTTACCTCTAGATGCCATGGCTACACCCCATTTGGCCCTAAGACCCTCTGCGAACTAAACAAAATATTCTCCAGTACCAGAGAATGCTTCAATAAGTTATGAAGGCCTTAATCCTTATTTTTATAGGTTATGAATACAATTTATTTTCTACTTCAAGTGTCATTACGCGTAGATGTTTCGTAAAAAGTTACTCAAGACTAACTTTTTATGATTCTCCTATTTGACACAAAAGCAATTCGGGCATTGTGACCCATTTTACGAATTTGCAAAGGAAACTGTCAAAAAAATGAATTGGGAAAAGTAATGTCGCTCGTGAAACATATATTTATTGCGCTAATGTGACCATTTTACGATTTTCGATGTAATTCATATCTGTATCGTCTGGTGAAAAACTCAGAGTGGCGGTTTTAAACCCCCAGAACACGAGTTTAATCTACGTAGAATCAAAAGTAATGTTGGCAGTCCAGCAAAATAAAAAGAAGAATTATGTTATAAAGAAAAAATAAATGGCAAGTACTTCGTGATTTTTAAATTTGGAATACATATCGTCTTCAACATAGATGAATGCAGGTTAAAATTTTTATGTTCTTTGCTTCGGAAAAATAAATAAGTATAATTAAAAAGCGCAATTTTTCCCTTTTATTCAAGTAATTACAGAAGTTTTAGGTTATTTGTATTGAAATTTAATTATTAATGTAAATGTAAATACTTTTTCGTGAGTTTAAGCCAATAGTGAATAGTTGAGGGGTGTAGTTTCTATTATTCACTATTCACTAAAATATTTTTAAGCAATTTTAGACGAAGCAATATTTTTGTATAAATTGTGCCTATTTGAATGTCGAAGGTGACGGTTTGATTAAAGCGGTTATAAAAAAACATAATTTTCTTTAATATGTACACGCATTTAAAAATAAATTAAGAATTAAAATCTATTATAGCGGAATTTGAAACTAACTTGACATTTTAGTGGGTTTTGAAAATAAACGTCATCATATAGAAGGTTATGCAACCAGTTTTATATTCCTAGATGGATAATATAGTGTTATACCATAAGTTTATTGGTGCTGACTACTAACAGTAACAACAATCTTACTATAATTTGTACTAAAGTGTAGAAGGTAACCTGAACCCAAAAAAAGACAATGTTTTAATGAATAAATGAAAAAACATGTCAGACGTGTCACTAATATCTGCCTGTCCAGTAGTTGAATGGCCGTCTTAGGCCATGTCCAGCAGTGGACATTTCTAATGAAGATGATAAGAAATAAAAATTAAATGTGTTTAGTAATGTCTCTGAATCCATGTTCACATAAGTCATTATTAATTTCCGTGTCTAGTTGACCAGCGTGTTGTGGTTTATTTTCTATATCTAAGTAATATTTTAAGTGAGGTAAATTCCTCCATTCTTGCCCAAAATTGCTTGCTTTTGCAGCAAATTGCATACATCTTTTACTTTGGCTGATGGAATTTGGATGTTTGGTGATATGATATGTGGGGTAATCATTGTTATTTTTTTATTCTTTTTTGTGACAATAGCAGCGTTTTACCTGAAATAAAACGCATATTAAAATACTTACCTTATTCGAAGCTTATTATTGAGATAGGCACTTCCATTTCCGGTCAACTGTCACCAGTTTCCCCTCTTTTTTACCCCTTCCTTCGGTACTTCCGCTACGTCACCAGGCAGTGGCGCCCTCTAGGCAAAGTTTGCTACGGTAAGGCGCGCCATTTTGCTTCATTGGCTCAAAATGCACCAGGCAGAGTTAAAATGTAAGCTTCGAATAGGGTAAGTATTTTAATATGCGTTTTATTTCAGGTAAAACGCTGCTATTAAAATACTTGACCGTTATTCGAAGCTTATTATTGAGAGGCGTTTGATATCGCCTGGTGACGATGCTGTTTAGAGGAAGTATTATGGGATACATGCCAATGTGAATAACCAACTAAATATTTTAAAAGTTATTATTTAATAACTGGGTATGAAGTAACTAAATGATTAGACTAAGCTCGCAATCAGTTAAATCGAGAATTGAAGAAAAAAGTAACTTTTCATACATTATTACTATTATTAATATGATTATTAGGTATTTAATCAACTGGATTGAACAAATGTGCCAAATGTGGCGAATGATTAAAAGGCATTACTTCATGCCTATAGTATCTTTTAAAAGTATTCTCAGATCTCCAATTGCCGCGTGCTAAAATGTCATCCAAGGGGTAATTTTTTACCCAGTTTTTTGAAGCCACTGCCGAGCGCACGCTTCCTAGAGTACCTGCAATATTAGCATCCTTAAATGATTTTTTTTATCCAGCCTGCTATTAATGCACGAGAAGCCACTTTTGGAGTACCCCTGAGGGTCACAAACAGGTTAAGTGATTTCGCAGCCTCTCTCCTGTCATTTAGTAGTGTTTTGGTTCTCTCTATCCAAAAAACAGGATTAAGTTTGTAGGTGTCTGAATTAGAAATGAGCTTCCAACCAGACTGTCGATGCTCACTACTGTCAGTTTTTGAGCCAAATTGAGTTAGACATACAGCTGTTTTGTTGCCTTTATGATGACCTGAACATAAAGGCAACAAAACAGCTGTATGTCTAACAGTTTGAAATATGTTATTGGATTTAAGTCATAACTTGCAAGAAAAGATGTTAATTTACTGACGTCCCAAATGGGTAGTTTGCCAATTTTGAGATTTGTAAGAGCGATGGATTTTAAAAATATGGTTAACCAAGACGTGCGAACTAAGTTGACTAGACTTTTCCGTATTACAAGTTTGATACTACAGACTTGTGTAAAAGGATAGTATTATAAGACATATTTTGGAGTAAGTATAGGTCCGCGAGGAATTGTGCCAAATCACTACCTGAAGGATTACTAGGATCAACATTGTTTGTCAACGTCCAACGAATCCATCGTTTCCAGGCAAGTGGACTTCTGAGTGGACAAACGCCAGGATTTTTTTTTTTTAGCAATAAACTTTGACCTTCCTCCCCCTTAACTTCTAACGTTATCTCCTGCACTTTGGGGGGAGGAAGACCTGTTGTTGTGTCTACTAAGTATCGGTGGAGGTTCCTCAATGTGAACGGGGCTTATAGAGATCGAGCTCCCCGATCCGCTCGCCAGAACACTCTCCCAACGGGGGGCCACTATCAAAAATATTCCCGACGATTTGTTTACGAGAGCTAAGATTTTGAGCATCAGGAATGGCGGTGGGAAGACCCATGTTAGGGGGTAAAGCCACTGGGTGCTTAATGCATCGTAAAACATCGCTTGGGATCCGATTGATCGAGACTCGCATAATTGCTCACCACGTGAGCTCTGTTGGACGCAAAAAGGTCTATCACAGGCACACCCCATTTGGCAAAAACATTTTCTACATATTCTGGTAGAAGATGCCATTCTTGAGGTCAAAGGTGCCTTGATAGATGATCTGCATGACTGTTGAACTTGCCCGGTATGTAGTGGATCGTGAACACTATTCTTGAAATTTGTCTACTAAAAGCAAAATTTGATAAATTATTCCTAAAAGGGAGGAGATTTCGTGCCGCCTTCCTTTCTGAGGTAAGTTACAGTTGTTCGGTTGTCGCACTGAGTAAGAACTGAGCTGGTGAGCTTGACTTTGAAGTGCACGTAAGATCGGAAGCAACTCTTTTAGGTTGCTGTGCAACCTCTCTTCCTCTTCGGACCACAGACCCGACAAGGCCAGATTGTTCAATTGTGCACCCGAGGCTATCTTTGACGGATCTGTCGTGAGAAACATTGTAGGTGGAGGGGGGTGCAGAGGCATTGGTAGATGACAGTTTTTTATTCACCACTTCATTTCTTCTTGAACATTTTGTGGTATGGGGTAGACGGCTTTGGGGTCGTCTGACAGTGAATTTATGAACATTTGAAGGCGACAGAGGTACCTCCTTTAAAATACTAAAGGAGGTTTCTGGTGAAAAGGTATTCGATACCCTTGAATCATGTTTAGTAAGAGCTCTCATTTGTTGCCATTGGTTGTAAAAAAGTGCTAACTGACCTGCCTGGAACTGCCACGAATCATTGCCGCTGCTGCTTTTTGGAGTTGCCTCTGTAACCATGTGGAGACGCCGCCCGCTTCCGGTTACTTCTATGGTATCCTTCACGTGTAGGCCTCGAGCCACGGTACTAATATGACACCCTTCTTTTTAAAGTTGGTTGCTCATACTCGTCAGACTGTTCCCTGTGAGAACAGTGGTAGTGACTAACCACCCCTCGAGGGTGCATTTTTGTACTGTATGTATGTATGGACACGACTCGCACAAGTTAGGCGAGCACCACGAGGTGCTGCTATGGCTCTTTTTTGGCCTTTCCCCTGCGAGGGACGGCACGGAGCCTTACTTGGTTCTGGTTGGACGGATTGATCAGCTTTAGTCGGCCAGAAAGCCTTTCGGACGCCACCAGCCTTTCGTAATGTTGATGTAAATTTATCCGCATCCAAAATATGTGTTACAGATGGAAGTATCTTTTTAAGAGAGCTTTTAACTAAAGGATCTCGAACTTTACTCAAGATAGCATCTCTGCGTATCTCAATAGATTCGGCTCTGTGACCGCATGCCAATTGCAATAAATCTGTTGAGATTTTTTGTAAATCTCCTTTCAAAAATATTTGCTCGGCTTTTTCACTCAAATCATCAAAATTTGCTTCAGGAGACTTCGCCCAAGTAATTAATTCTCTAAAACCGTTTTGTAACGCTTCTTTCTGCTTTAAAATGCAAAAGGTCAATGCTGCATAAGATTTTTCTTCATTTGCAACATGACGAAGCAAATCCTATTTAAGATCTTCATTAGTGTCCAAATTCAAATAACCTGAAGCATGATTGTATAGTTTTTGAGTCTCAGCATACCTCACATCTGCCCATGTGGCATCTCCCAATCTTTGAAAGTCCGAAAGCATTTTCAAAAAATTTTGGGGCGTCTTAGGGACTGACGGCTCTTTCAGCTTTGTTTCAATTTTAAAAACGAATTCATTTGTCGTATTGCTATGATCTGCAACTGTATCATATAATTCGCCGCTGACACCTGAGCAGATTGAGAGGGCGTCGTGGCATAGAGCCTCGACATTAAAATTAACATTACTATTTAAATAAACATGTTTTCGAAACTCTCACCTACATCCTTACAAAGCTGCTCCAACATCCGGTCCGAGCGATGACGACGTTTATTCTGGCGACGACGTCACGAACGTTTTTTTCTTAGGGCTCGATGAGCTCGAGCTACTGCTGCTACTTTTGCTACGTCGACGAGCTTCATCATTAAAATTATTTTTATCATTTATTCTAAAAATTAGACACTTATCAAAACACAAAAATTTCACCAAAATAGGGAACTGGTCAATCTAAATTAAGAAAATAATTATCGAACGGTAAACCCGTTAAAAGTTTTAAATTTAAAAGGAATTATTTAAGTAAAAAGTAATTTACTTTAATTACTAACGAAATAACTGCAATAAAGAAATATTTGAACGCCAAAATAATATTTTCGCACAGTCGACACAAGTTGACGCAGTGGGAAACAAAACGCAAATGAAGCAAAATGGCGCGCCCTACCGAAGCAAACTTTGCGTAGAGGGCGCCACTGCCTGGTGACGGAAGTATGTGGTAGCGGAAGTACCGAAGTAAGGGGTAAAAAAGAGGGGAAACTGGTGACAGTTGACCGGAAATGGAAGTGCCTATCTCAATAATAAGCTTTGAATAACGGTCAAGTGTTTTAATAAGTTTTTGGTTAATCTCGTTCCTGTATGTTTCTTCGCCCTGTACTAATACATTATCAGTTTTGGTTCGGGTGAGAAAAAAACGTTTGCTTCGCATAAATGGAAAGTGCCAGCTTGATGTAGGTTTTATTACTGGTTCATACGCGGCTTTCCAATCATACACTGGTATCGTGGTAAGGTCAATGCAAGTACAATTTTCTTGTAACACTTCAACATATTCTGAGGGAGAAACTATCACCTCTTTGGTTTTTAATGTCCTCTCAATTTTTGCAAAAACCCGATCGGGGGAGGATAAACGAGTGGCCTACGACGGGAAAAATAATTTCTATTTGCCCTTTGGGTTGTGGAGGTCAGACGGCAGTCGCCGACTGCCGTCTGACCTCCACAACCCAAACGGTTTAACATTCCGAGGGGCTTCAGCGTACAACCACTTACCCAGCATGGTTATCATGCCCGTATTTTTATTTTGGCCGGAACAACCGTCACAAACTACTCTCAGTACCTTTACATGCGTTTCTATTGTGATTTCCTGCAAAAAGTGATAAACTGCACTAATAATTTGGTTCCTGTCTTTAGGTTGGTCTACCTCTGTCCAGTAATATAATAATAATAATAATAATAAATGTATATTTATTTTCCTCCACAAAAAAAACTTACTGTAACTTAAAAGGTAAAATAAAACTTAAAAATAATTAAATAATAATCAATAAAAGATGTGGAGAACTGATGCCTATGATAGGTTTCCGAAGAACCTGTGTTACGGGTCACCAGAACTCGTCATCAACAAAAAAATTAATGAATTCCAACATATTAACTACAGAGAAATAAACAAAAATAAAATAACAATAAAACAGTTATAAATGGAGAATGTAAAAATAAAAAGAAAAATACCAAAATAGAACTAAGTATCGCATATTATATACTCTATAAAGAAAAAACTAGCAACACACCTAAAAATAGCAATTTACACGAATGGTATCTAAAAGAATGGTATTTATTATCACATTAATAGTCTATGGAGTCAATTAATCTTTTTTCGGCTATAATTTTAGCTGGACAATCGGGGTCACCAGTTTTGTGACTGCACGGTTTTTTGTAGTGCAGGCATGTTGCACACTTTGGCGGCTCAGCAGTTTTCGTACATGTTTTTACCGAGTGACCTATTAGCCCACAATGACCGCAAGTGTCGGTATCGGCTCTGCATGTCTTGGCCGCATGTCCATACTGCTGACATTTGTAACACCTAGTTACTAAGGTGAAATCTCTCACGGGACAGGACGACCAATTCACGAACAATCTGTCCTTGGTTATTATAGCCTTGCGTATTTGTGCCGTAACTTCGATGATGTAGTTACATGACTGGGAGTCCTTCTTTCCCGATTTATGACTTAGCTTAATAGACGTCAAAAAAGTGTCAAGAGAGATGGCTTGAGGGTCGTCAGCTAGATTTTGGTTGTATATGTAATGAAAGACTTCCATTTCCTGCATAACCGAGGGCACTCCGATGACGACTATTCTTGGCTTTCGTTTATACGGCTCATCCACGGTGAGGCCAGAGGTCTTGAGATGCGATGACTGTTTAAGCTTCTCTATGTCAGCCTTGGTCTCGGTGCTGATAATAACACCACCGTTCTTGGTTTTGCGCAAACCTCTCACATGCAACTTCATTTCGTCTGGTTTTATAATCGTTTGCACGAGGCTTTCGTCTCTTCGCTGGATTTCATCTTGTCACAGGGATAGATAGCCACAGAGCTTGTAGTGGTCGGCTGTACATATTTCTGTTCACCTTTCTTAACCATATCAGCGAAGGACACTGCTCCCGAGGTATGTTTTGTGGACTCCTTGATGGTTTGTTGGAGGTCTTGAAGTTGTCGCGTGAGGTCCTGTTTTTCCTCGAGATCTTGGATGGTGGAATGATTCAGAATTGCTTTCTGCTTTAAAGACTGATAATGGACGGCCATTTGCGATGTTCCATGACCTACTTTTCGGCACAAATTGTGAATACGCAGTTTTTGGTCTGAATTTAACTTGCCTTCTGTTGAAATGGTACAAACCTCGTTCAGGCACTGCTCAATTTGTGTCATCCAGTTCTGGATTTCCGGAGTAGATACGATTGCTACGGATTCATCCTGCTCCTGTTTTTTCCTGGGCTCAGGTTGCGGGGGTGAGCGCACGGGTGTGAGCGCACGGGTGTGGGCGGAGGGCTGCGGCGCGTCAACGCGCTGCGGTTAAAGGGACTGTCCATGACTCTTCTTTATCTGACACTCTTTTAAAACATAACTTCGTCGTCTTAATAAACGCTTATGTAATTCACTAGATATAAGTAATAACACTGGTTACTATGCAGCAGTTTTGTGCTAAGGTAGTTCTAGGTCACGGATTAAAAATTAATATCTATGTTATAATAATAATTAGACGCGTCAGGTCGGCTCGCCTAATCGATGACGAGTGAATATGAACGCACATTTTCTTTTGTTAGTTTTGATTTTGAATTTCCTATGAGTATGGCAAAGTGGTAAAAATTAAATTGCCTGCTGAAATATGCCGATTGGTCAGCCACTTTATGGAGCGGTTGATTTTTTTGACAGTCAAATGTTATCGTTTGTATGGTCTCATTTTCTTCTTGTAAAATATTAGGTTGGGGAAAAATTCTTTTCGCATATAGTATGTATGAACTTGTAATAAAACCACTTTGGCTATACTATTTGTACCTGGCTGGTTTTGGTATCATTTAAAAGTTTAAATTTTAAAGAAGATAATTCCAAATTCAAATTAGGAAAATGCGTGATTTTCATTTGTTTTTCTTACGTCAGATGAGTGGATCTAATGAAGAAATTAGATACATTTTAAAATTTTACTACCAAAAAGGTAAAAATGCAACGCAAGCCGCGAAAAAAATTTGCGATGTTTATGGACCTAGTGCAGTGTCTGTGAGAGTAGCACAAATTTGGTTTAAGCGTTTTCAATCCGGAAATTTTGATATCAAAGATGCACGTCTGGTCGCTTTGTTACGGATAAAATGGATGCTATTTTTGACAAAGTGGAGCACGATCAACGTATCAGTAGTTACGACGTAGCTGAAGAACTGGGAAAAAAAATGGGTACACAAAAAAGCTCGATATTTAGGTACCTCACGAGCTCTCTGAAAGAAACCTAATGAACCGTGTACTCATTTGTGATTCTTTATTACGACGTAATGAGACCGAACCATTTTTGAAGAAATTGATAACTGGTGATAAAAAGTGGATCACGTACGACAAGAACGTGCGAAAAAGGTCATGGTCAAAGGCTGGTCAGGCTTCACAGACTATGGCGAAACCCGGGTTAACTCGCAACAAGGTGTTGCTGTGTGTGTGGTGGGATTGGAAGGGCATTATTCATTATGAGCTGTTACCACCAGGCAGGACCATCGATTCAGAACTCTACTGCGAACAACTGAAAAGATTAAAGCAAGAAGTTGAGAGAAAGCGGCCGGAATTAATCAACAGAAGGGGTGTGGTTTTTCATCATGATAACGCTAACCCTCACACATCTTTATCCACTCAGCAAAAATTAAGAGAGTTTGGCTGGGAGGTGTTAATGCATCCGCCGTATTGTCCTGACCTGGCACCTTCAAATTTCCACCTGTTTCGGTCTCTTCAGAATTCTTTAGGCAGTGTCAAGTTAACATCACGAGAAGACTGCCAAAACTACTTGACGCAGTTTTTTTAAAGAAGCCCCAAAATTTCTATAGCTATGGGATCATGTCCCTACCTATAAGATGGCAAAAAGTTATCGAACAAAATGGTACCTACATACTTTAGTTAAATGTAAATAAACTATATTAAAAAATGTTTTGAATTTTCATATTAAATACGAAAAGACTTTTTCCCCAACCTATTATTATAAAACGCTTTATACTTTAGTCTATGGATCCTCTTCTAAACTATTAATTCATTTCTCTTCATGGGGTCTTTTTCAACTTTTGACAACTGTTGTCAAGTTTACGTATAAAATAAAAAGATACGAAGGACCACGCAAACAAAGTTATGAGTGAACATTTTATCTTAAGTTTCTTCTTCTCTTGGGTCTTCGAAAAAGTATTTAAAAATATTTTTTCGACTAACTTATTACTATTTATTGTATGAAAACGACACCAACCAAAGGTTAGTATTAAATTGTCGGTTGAAGTCTGTTAGGTATTGTTGGTGTTCTACTGTTCTTTATATTCTGTTTTGTATGTGCTAGTTTTTCTCATAGATGAAGATGAAAAGTAGAGTGTGCTACTCGGGTACTATAATATTATTTTCTCGGGCGATATACATGAATCCCTCGCTACACTCAGGATTCCACCGTAAAATCACTCGCTCCGCTCGTGATTCAACTGTGGAATCATTCGTTTCGCTCTGGATTCAAAGTAGCGCCCTCGCCTTCAAAATATTACCTTAGTCCCTTGTAGCACAATCTACTATTAAGCAACAATTGTCTATGGAAAGTCTTATTTTTAGAACAAAATGTCCAGTGGACCCCCGGTAGTCCGACAAACATTTTGCAGGGCAGTGTCGAACTATCGAATTTGTCGGATTATAGAGTACTGCCTAAGACTCTATAGTCCGAATTTTTTTACAAAAGAGTATGTTGTAATCCGACAAATTACAGATCCAATGATAAGAGTTTTGATATTATATATGTATCACATTTTTCTTTAATTGTCAGTGTTTTGTGCTTTCGCTTCTGAGCTTGTGACGACATTACTAGGTACGTATACGTAATACACAATGAATAAACAGTAAACAATGAACACACGCTAGGCCGCACCGCTATCCTCATCGCATGTAGTCAAATTCAAACTAAGCAATCAGAATCAAAACAATAAATACCCTACGCGTCGATCACAATAGTGATGGTGCGTACAAGTTGTAACTTGTTCAATCATGCATTAGCGAATATTATCAAAAAAATATTCAATAATAAATAAAAGACCATGTCGGATTACAGGGGGTGCCGGATTAGACAGGGGCCGGATTACCGGGGGTCCACTGTATATGAATTCAGTTGGTTGTTCAGTTGACATTTTTTTTGTTAAGTAAGTGTTGATCGAGTAAAATCTTAACCTAGTCTTATCTACATAGGCAGATACGGCAAGTAAAGCCTGACAAGTGACAAGTAGGTGTTCACACTAATCACACGTCACTGAAAAGTGGATATGCTGTATTGCTATTTACTTGCCAGTTGTCACTTGCCACTCGTCACTCGCACTTGACAGTGACTATTTACACGCACTTGCCTCTTGTCAATATGTAAACCGGGCTTAGCGCAGATCTAAAGAAAAAAATCTAGGCATTTTGGCGAAATTAAGACGTGGTGTTATGAGGAATATAGTATAGACTTGTTTTACATCATATTATAATTCATAATATGATGTTAAACAGGTCTATAGATATAGATAATATCATAATTTATGATATTATCTATGTTCTTGTATTATTATCAATACATCAATACATATAATAAAACAGTAGGAACCGCGTGTCTGTACATTTGATAAAATTAACAAAAAATGGGTGTGGGCGATAAAAAAAGAGTACCAGAACACAAAAAAGATTTTTTTTATTTTTTTGTCTGTCTGTCTGTCGGTCTGTCTGTATGTACTCGCTAATCTTAAAAACTACTGAACTGATTTTTACGCGGTTTTCACTAAAAGGTTAAGCCCATCCTTGAGCAACATATAGGCTTTGTTTCATCGAAATCTGTTGTCAAATAAAAAAGTTATCGTCATTTAAAGTTTGAAGATAAGTTTTCTATGGGTGACTTTATACTTACATTAAATAACAACAGATGGCGCCTCAAGAAACTTAAAAACGCGCTATGGTTGTTTTTGTGAAAAAGTATAACAAAAGCTAAATAAATATGATTTAGTTCTGAACGTCCTAAATAGGCTTTTCTGGCACCAAAGCTTCGGCGCTTCCGGCTAAACAAACATGGGTGTTGCAGCACCATAAAATTTACCATAGTCCCTGGCTCGCTCCTCAAACCTTGTCCGGCGAAGTAGGAAATGCCGTCTGAGGCAACCTATGTATGTCAAAAAAAAATGCTCTGTACGTAAGACCTTTAGATTCTCTTGTGATTTGGTTAGTTACTGTTGTTGAATTGTTGAATTTGTTGATTTTATACTGATATTTGGCTATACTTGGCTATGAAAATACTAATTTCTGATCTTGCTTTGATGCTTTTTGGGTTGGTTAGTTAATTTTGTTGATTGATTTATAATTTGACACTTGGCTATGAAAATACGGACTTCTGATCTTGCTTTGTGGATTGGTTAGTTTATATTTCGGATAATATTGTTTATTTATAATTTGACACTGTGCTATGAAAATACGTACTTTCTGATCTTACTTTGTGGATTGGTAAGATATTTCGGATATCTTTAAAAGCTTCTTGGCTTTATAGATTTATTGAACTAAGTTTGACATTTAGCTATAGCAATACGGATGTTGTGATCTTGCTTTGTGGATTGGTTAGGTATTTTGGATATTATCTTTAAAAAATTCTTGACTACATAGGTTATAGTCATAGTTATAGATTCATTGAATTAAATATATATATTATTGTATTTTGTGCTTTGCTTTCAAAAATGCTACAAAGAAAGTCAAATCTGTCTCAGAATATTAGACAAGCGAAAACAAAGCGGATGAGTATTGAGTAGATCCCAAGAGTCCAATGACAAAAGACAGGCACGACTAAGTGTTAATCGAGAACAAAATTCATCGACTGGCGCCTCGGAGAGTTCCACTCAAAGGGAGTCTTGACTAAGTGCTGATCGTGAACGTCATTCGCTATCTCGCGCCTCGGAGACTTTTACAGATAGGGAGTTATGTTTGACTGCGGATCAAGAACGTCACACACTATCTCGCGCCTCGGAGACTTTTACAGATAGGGAGTTATGTTTGACTGCTGATCGAGAACATCACACACTATCTCGCGCCTCGGAGACTTTTACAGATAGTGAGTTACGTTTGACTGCTGAATTCGTCTGCGTACCTATATATTTATACACAAAGGTTATCATTATTATTGTAAGGGTTCATTATAATTCATTCATAAGTTGTATGAATGAGTAACTGATATCCATACATCTATAGATCCTTATAAACTGTCACATTTGCAATATTAAAAGTATACCGCATCACAATAAAAAAATCGAACTGTAAATATACAGACTAATCTGACAAATTTTTTAAATTTGTCATGTCATCAACTGTAAGAAAACTGAATTTCACACGGACGGAGTCGCGGGCACCAAATACAGATATTAAAGTATGTATTCGTGAGCAAGATATATAAGAAGTTACAGAACACTAAAAACATTTTTAAGATTTTGTTTGTATGTCAGTGTGTGTATGCACACTGTACACCCGAATGTCCGTAACTGCTGAACGGATTTTCACGCGGACGAAGTCGCGGGCACAGCTAGTATTATATATGTTCATATATTATTCCTGATCGGGACCATTTAAAAAACAGATTACAGTACAGGAGTAGAAAAATATAGTAACTAGTAGTTCGTCCCGAACTGTGAACTCACGAACCCCCTCATCTCATCATCATCAACCCCCTGACTGATTTGGCACAAGTTCAAACTTAAAAAATTAATTGGCCTGTTCTACACGCTTGTTACTTAGGGACGCAAAATAAAATTAAAAAAAACTAATTTGTTTTTTTTTTTCACAATGTTGAAACAAAACATGAAAAAAAACTTAGTACCCTTGTTTTTATTCTAAATTTGTTTTTTTTTCAGAAAAAAAATCTATAGAATATTGAACAATTTATTGATGTATGCTTTCATTGCTTTCTTATTTCTTACATTTTACTAAAATTACATATCAAATTACTTAATATAGACTTTTTTGATTCATTTAGACTGAATTTTTGTTTGATTGGTTCATTACTAATGAAAGTCCCTGTATCGTGGACCGGGAAATCCCCGTTCGGTTTATGTTTGTACCAAGTTGTACCGGGAATCCCGGTGCGCAATTTGAATGTTGCCAATATATTTATGTAAACTTGGTACTATTCTACCAAAAAAGTATGGTAGGTTCATAAATAATTAAAAAACTCTAATTATAAACTGATAAGTATTAATCTTTTACGGAAACTGCTTTATCAATATTGAATTCTGTATTCTTGAAAAAAAAAACATGCTCCAGACAAAAAACTTTTTTTTTGTCATGTTTTTTTTTTCAATTTTTTTTTTTCATGTTAGAAAAAAAACTGTTTTTTGCATCACTATTGCTACTACGCCAAATTTCATAACGCTCCGATCAAAACTACTCGAATTATCGTCGAACAAACATACATAATACATACGAACGGGAGAACTTAACTCGCTTCACTCGCCCGTTGAGCTCGTTCAATAATTTTCAATTTATAAAATCTGGTCACTTTCTGATAGAAAGTTATTTCTTACACTTTAGTGTTTATTCGAACGGTATTTTAACACACTCTAATTATGTCTAAGTACCATGTGTTTTCTTATGGTTTTCGTTTATAAACTGTCGAAAGTAGGGGAAGGTGGTACAAAACGATCCCATAAGGTAAAACGATCCCCGGCTGTTATATCGACTTAAAAGCGCCATCTAGGATATTTTAACTGAATTTCGTGCTCCTGCCGTCGAGCAGTACAATCTGTGTCAGTGTCATCACGTCATTAGCAATAGTAAAGATTTTATATCAAAATATCGAAAATTGCTGTGCTACATCTAAAATAAGCCATTATTTGACATTACATACGTATCTTTTGTCTACGGAAATATTATGTGATAGTTTTGTTTGTCCCAGTTTCTGTCACCAATCAGCCTTGAAATTAACTGTGATTCATTACAGTAGTTGAAAAATATAGTTTATGTTTTGATGTTTTTCGTCAATATGGCATTTGGGTCAAAACGATCCCCTTATAGGCTGGGCAAAATGATCCCAGGATCATTTTACACTCTGCCTTTTTTTTAAAGGTGTCAGTTACCTTTATAGATATATTTATAGCTTTTTAGGGCTCCGTAGTAAAGAAGGAACCCTTATAGTTTCGCCAAGTCTGTCCGTCCGTCTGTTTGTCCGTGGTTTTACTCAGAGACTATTAGTATTAGAAGCTGTGATTTGGCATGGGTATGCTATGTTTACTGATGACAAAGTAGTAAACTAAAAAATATGAAAAATACTTTTTTTGGTATTACATAAAAGTGGGATTTTTAAGGTACACAATCCTATAATATTAATGTTATTTATCCTTTCCTATATAACGTTATTGAGTTATCATATCTTTATTTCGTTGCTAACAATATTTAGTAGTAATTTATGTCTTTTTACTTATAGAAATCATGCCGCAAAATTATATTCGAAAAACCACACGCCAGAATTGATGATAGTAGTTATAGAGTGTGTTGACGTTATGATTCTATTCAGGAGCATGAATATTATAAAACTATTAGTGTTATAGAGATAAAAGAGCCGAAGAAGTTTGATTATATTAACACAGAGTTGTTTAAATTTGTTTCTAAGACTGAATTTAGAATAAAAGTACAAAAAATCATATTGAATGTTTAATATTTTGCTTGAATTTTGAATATTGGGGTTAAATGATCCCCGGGATCATTTTGTACACAGGGGTGTACAAAATGATCCTTAAGTAGACCTTCACGAAAAACTCAATGATATTGTTTATAATGGCCAATGCGATTCCACGTTTACAGCATTTGTAGTTTAATTGTACTAACTCTTACATAGTTTAAGTTAAAGAAAATACTTCATACTCTCGTTTTACAGCTGTTTTCCCTTAGGGGGATCATTTTGTACCACCTTCCCCTACTAGGCGCATAACAGCTAGCAAGCGACTAAATGAAGTGTATGGAGATAGCTACGATTAAACGGGACACAACAGTGATGTGTAGCGTCTTCTTTAGTATTTTAGGACATAGTTGCTAAGTTCTTTTTTTTTACCTAAAGTTACCAAATCTGGGCATCATGATATAGTATTTTACACTTGTGCTTTTTTATGAATCAGTAATATATTTGTATTTATATAAAATATTCACTCTGTTTCAGATCACTCGAAGATACGCAGAATTTTCAGCTGCAATGCTCAGTTTAAGTGAACAATTTCCTTCTGAAGAGTTAAGTAATTTGCTTCTCATACTTCAAGATGAAGTACATTGTTATCTTTTAAAAATGGCAGCAGAATTTCCACAAAGAATACAGCAATTAATATTTCTGATCAACAACTACGACATGGTTCTAAGTATATTAATGGAAAGAACAAGAGATAATACTAAAGAAGCTGAAAGTTTCAGGGAGCAACTTCAAGCTAGGAGCACAGAATATGTCGAAGAGATATTGAGTCCTCATTTTGGAGGAATGATGCAATTTGTCAAAGAAGGCGAACAGGTTTTAGAAGGGGATAATAAAGCCCAACTTGCTAGTCTAGAGAAAAAGTCTATCTCCTTAGTGGCATCATTCAGTTCGGGTTGGAAACAAAGCCTTGAAGAAATACATAGAGAAGTTCTTGTCTCTTTCCCTAATTTGGTAACAGGCTCAGGTTTGTTACAAATGGCACTGACAAATTTTGTTCAATATTATCATAAATTTGTGAAACTGTTGACACCAAATGCTCGAACACAACTTGTCAATATTCATGTTATTATGGTTGAAATAAAAAAATATAAAACTAATTTTTAAATAAGTTAAAATTTTATGTGAATTAAATTGTTAAGCGTAAGTAATATATCAATGGAAACATTCCATTTTAAAATAATTATACATTAAAAAAATCAAAAGATTTTAATACTAAATAAAGCAAATCATCCATATTTTAGTAAGTTTATTTTTACAAGATTACCTATTCTAAAATCACAGTATTTATTTTAATACTTTAACACTATTACTGGAAAAGCACTAAGTCCTCAGTCTTTTAAGTGCCTCGCCACTTTTCATTACACACACTATCATATGTCACTGGAAAACACCAAACATCTGCAGCGTTTGTATACTCTTTATTACACTATCACTAGAATGACACTTATCCTTTATCCCTCAATTATCAAGTGTATGTATGTAGGTAAGTATGTTTATGTCAATTTCTATGGGACGGTCTGCATTCTAAACGGCTTGATGGATTTGTGCTTGAGAGGTGACGTTAGATTCGTCTTAATTCTGAGAATGACAATGGGTATATTAAAAGGTCTGTAGAGGCGGATTCCCCGAAATTATTTTTCACTATTAGCAGACGGGATTTTTGCTTTTTTAATAATTGTTAAAATCTCTTATCACATACTCAGGCGGAAAATTAGACTTCAGTTCGTTTCAGTGCGTCGCCTATAATAGATTTTTTCGATAATAAAGCTCTCCATGCATTTGCTGGTTTTTCCCTCACGAAGTCACGCAGTACTTCGAGACATTCTGGCGAAACTTGTTTTGGGTACCATGATAATAGGGCGCTGACCACACGATTATGATTTTGTTTACTCATATGTACCAGACTGGTAAATATTGCTTCTTCCATGGATGATGAAGCTGAAATTAAAATGCAAGTAATTAAAAGTTCCTGGGCCAATCCTAAAAAAATGGGCTAGCTCCTTCTCCTATTTTAATTAAGGGATATATAATACTTAAATGTAGATGGTTAAATAAAAATGGTGAAAGTTGTTCATCGTGGACTGAATCGCATAGGACTCACTATATTATTACTGATTTAGGAGGGCAGATTTTTTGTGAATATGATGGTATCTTTTTAAAAAACTAAACTGAAAAACGCATAGCAGACCATTTTGTAGGTGATCAGATAATAGGGGAGATGCATAATTTTTTTTTCGTTGTGCTGTGGAAAGAATTTCTAAAAATAGGCATGTCAAGAAAAAACTACCTTGCCTACCCAAAATCTCTTTAACACGTTGACGGACATGAGGTCGCACCACTTTGCGTTTAGGCGCATAATGTCAAAAGCGCAAAATGGTAGCCGCTCGCAAAATGATAAAAGAGCAAAATTGTAAAGAAGCAAAATGACAAAGGAGCAAAATGGTAAAAGCGCACAATGGTAAAAGAGCAAAATGGTAAGAGCGCAGAATGGTTAAGATTTCAGTGCTATAGTATATGAGCTGCCAGGACTATATTAATATATTGGTGAATTGTGACTCCCTATCAAGTAATAAAATACAAATAAAATGTGAACAGCTTTTCATAGTTTTTTTATTTTTTTAAATTATATAAGTAATCATCATTCATAATAACAACAAAATTAAATAATATTTCCGAATGGTCATTATGTCATTAGTACAATAATTTATCAGAATACGAAACCCTTTACTTTTATCAGAATTCCAACGCGTTTACTTATTAATAAGGAAGCAGTAGATGTGGTAGATAACACAACGCTTCTGGGAATAACGCTTGATTCCGGATTGCAATGGGGTGCCCATATTAAAAAAATTAGCTGGAAAACTTAGCTGTGCAGCCTACACGGTTAGAAGAATAAGGCAGATGACGGACGTTGATACAGCGCGTTTGGTATATTTTAGTAACTTCCATAGTGTTATGTCCTATGGAATATTGCTATGGGGTAATGCTGCAGACATAAATACCATATTTGTTTTACAAAAACGCGCTGTTAGGTCTATATATAAACTAGGTGCTAGAGAGTCTCTAAGGGAACTTTTTAAAGACATAATATTTTGACTCTCCCTTCGCAATTAATCTATGCGAACATTATGTACGTGCGTCAGAATAAACATACATATAAGAAAAAATATGATATTCATAGTATTAACACTAGAAATAAAAATAAATTAGCTATCTCAGCTTTTCGGTTAGAAAAAACAAAAAAGTCTTGTGGGTCTCAGCTTGCGTCTTAATAATAAAATTACAGATAATGTAGTAGCCTTACCATTATCTAAGTTTAAGACTGCCGTAAAAAATCATTTATTAAAAAATGCTTATTATCATGTAAATGACTATTTCTATTATATTATTTATCTGATCAAAATTCTTGGAAATAGTTGACTGCAAATTTTAATTGTATTATTTAGATGTATAATATAATGTATACTGAGCTTAAGTGTAAATCTGTATTGTAACTGAAACATAGCCCATCAGGCTGGGTAGGGCCCAATACTGAACTGGGTTTCTTTCGGTGTAATCTTCCCAGCAGTGGTCGTTCCGAAACGTTAGTAGTTTTTGCACTAAAATAATATTTAAAAAAAAATGACCTTCAATAAGAGATAAATTTATCCTACATTGAATAAAAAAATTTGACTTTGACTTTAAGTGGTACATAAATTGATAGACTACTATCGTAGATACTCAGTGGTGTCAGAAGTAGCCATATAAAACGTATTTTATTTTCTTGAATACCAATAGTATTGAACTCAGACTCTTAAAGACTCTCACACAAGCCTTATAAAATGCTATATAATTTTCACAAAACAAAATCCAATATTTTCCGAATTATTATAGGTGGCTACTCAGTTCTGACGTCAGAACTTAGTAGCCACCTTTACGTTGCTGTAACTTTTCATACGTGCATAACACTATAAATTCCAGAATTCCGCCTACAAAACGGGATGCTACGCGTTCTTAAAATTCTAAATGTAAATGTTAATTCAGTAATTAGACCTTTACGGGCACTTTTACACGTCAATAAGTATAATTTACATTATGTATCAAGGATATTAATATTTAATTTATAAAAAGCTACCGATAACAGCTCTTCGTAACGATCACTGCTGCGATCATTTTCACAGTATTGGTCGCTTACCCGCCAGAAGGGCGAAAATCTGACTGAGCGGATTGGTTTCGGTATCATCGACATTATGGTATGTATTTTACGGTATTCAAATCCACATGAATAAAAAAATGGAATGCATTGATGCGTTTTTTGTCAATACGATAACGATCGTATCGACAAAAAACGTATCGAAGCATTCAATTTTTTTGTTGATATGGATTTGAATACCGTAAAATTTTTAAGATTAAATATTATACTTACCATTTTGCTTTCTCATATCTATAAGCAGGTTCATGACTATTTCACAATGGACTTTCATGTCCACTGGATATGGCTTCATCAAAGGCCCGAATAACGAAACACAGAATAGCTTAACATGATCGGGAGAATCCTTTTTCTCTATGATTGGCTGAAGCATGTTTGTAATAATATTTTTTTGACACCATCTTGGTCCTTGACGCTTCGCCAGTATAATGAGAGATAACCGTAAACTTTTCTTTTCAACAGGGATATCTGTAAGACATAAGAACATTACTTAGAATATTTACATAAAGCGTGATGATGATTAGACACTTTCCGATAATATATAAAACTTTACATCTAGCCATAGAAATTCTGCTGCTTTCATACTACATTAGCACTGATATGAATTAAATGGACATATTTTATTGAACTTTAACATTAATAATGGTGGTCCTATGGTCACCATTCTAACATGTGGATATGATTATGAAGAAGAATATTAGTAAGATGATTTTAAAAAAAATACTTTTATGTTTAGGCCTGGGAGAACAGGGACAAAGTTAAAATGTACCAGCTGCTTCTCTTCTGTTCTCACGCAGATTGTAATAGCCGATTGGTGAAACAGTTGAAAATCCGAGTAATGTCAAAAGGCGGCGAACAACCCATCACTATTCGATTCCTTTTTTTCCCGGTCACATCACGCTAAAAGTGAATCTCTTTTTGAAAACAAAAAGTCTTTTTGTACAAATTTTTATTGTGAAACCAAAGGTCAAATCGAGAATCAAGGACTGTTTCTAGTTTAGTTTCCAAGATTTCACCCACACATACATACACACTAACATGGCAAGTCAAATAAAAGCCTGTCAAAAAAGATATGTACTTACCCTTAAGTTCATAGATAGCATTTCTAAACATTTCCATAATCCTTGTTTCATTCCATTCTGACATTTGATAAGAGTATTTTCGGTTAAGAATATTACGTATATCTTTTACTCTGTGAAAGTGGTCTTCACATTTATAAAAATGCAACAAATATACCACGCATATTACCAATGGGTTCTTAGCTAAAACAAAGTTAAAAATACATACATGGTTAATAGAAGCTATTTATGTCTGTATATTATTATAAACTAAATAGTAAATATAATGAAAAAGATTAAAGTCACTCACCTATGCCCATATGTGCTAATGGTAACACATGCATCCACACATCAATGCATTGCCTAATCAGCACAATAGCTTTAAATTGCATACAATACATGCCATCTAACATGAACAGTCTCAGTCGAGTTTTCATTTTGAAATATCTGCATATTACTGCATAAAAATGAGACATACTCTCAATTATATCGAAGTCCGGAGTATGATTTATTTTAAACATTATATATTCTATGTTGCTTAAAATCAAATTTACTACATCAACAGCAGACCAAGTATCTTTTAGATGTATTATAATGTAAAGCAGAATTTGTTCATATTTTGTCATAGGAGGTGCTGGTGGTGAGTTCAATTTAGAATACAATTCTACTTTTCTTTGAGGTTCCTGCAAATACTTCATGAAACCTGCTAAAAATTGTTTCACATTCCAGTTCCGTAGCTTTTCTACTAAATGATCCATTGCTTTTTTGGCCTCACTAGCTGATAATTCATTTATAACTTTTAGATCATCTTCAATCAACTTACTAATTGTATTGGTAACACCATCTGCGGAATAAACACATTTTTACAAACTAAAGTAGGTACAGTATATATTACTAGCAGAAAAAGGTAGCATTAAAGGTATATATAAACGAACATACCTGGTATTTTTTTAGGGTAAAAATATATTTTGTTAACACTGTATTTTTCAAGCACAGTACATAAAATGCTGTCTTTTGGATGATCATGGTTAACTTTATCATGATCCTGAGTTTTTGATCTTTTACTTTCCTGTTCGTTGAAAATATCAAGATCGTCGTAGCTAATAGATGCATCACGTTGTAATCCTTTATGTGTATTTGCCAATATATTATCGCATGTCGAATTCTTTTCATTTTCAGTGCTTTTCTTATCATTTTTAGAATTTTCTACTGAATTATCAGGAATCATTTTTTCATTTAAACATTCATTAAAACTAATGTGACGAGAAGAACTTCGCAAAATTCTTTTACATTCAATTTCTTTGTCATCCGATGCTACTCGTTTCAGCAGTTTCCTACCTTCTTTCAATGATAACTCTGGCTTCGCGTTCATTGTACTTACTGGCGAGGTTGTTTCAAGATTGTCCAGTTGTGATTTTTCAACGCATTTACTACGGCTTCGTGTGATTATACTTGGAGATAAAGACGGCGATTTTTTATTGTTATCATCACTGAGACTCCTATTATCTTGGTCTACTTCTAATGAATCTTGTATTCTATCAACCAAGATTACAGGTTGCATAAATTTCAGGGAATGCACATTTTGCTGCTCCGAGAGTTCTGTTGATGTATTTTTTTGAATAGATCTATTTTTTCCATTTTGCGTACATTTACGCTTAAGAATTGGTTTCGGAGTCAATTTAGATAGTAAATCAGTAATATCAAATGGTTTCTCAGTCCGATCAGATCGATTCTCGGGTGATTTTATGATATTACAACTAGAAGATATTTTAGATGCAGATTTAGGAGACATTACAACCACACCATTTGAACTTATTTCAGACACTGCTTTAGGAGATATTTCAGCCATAGATTTAGGAGATATTTCAACCACAGGTTTAGGAGATATTTCAGCCATAGATTTAGGAGACATTTCAGCCGCTGTTTTAGGAGATATTTCAACCAACGATTCAGTACATATTTCCGGCATAGTCTCAGGACACGTTTCAGTCTGAATAGGTGTTAAATTTTGGGACAGACTTTGGAATTTTTTTGGTCGATTGGATTTAAAAACCGATTTATACATTTTCTCCTTATGCCGCTTATATTTTAACTGAGACATAACCCTGACGGCATTATCATATACTCTTTTATCATTTAGTGATGCTGAAGAATCAGTAGTAGTAACCTTCTTCTTAGGATGGCTTATATTTGTTAGCCTACTTAATTTACCGATTTGTTTTTTAATTCGTGGTTTCTTTGAAGTCAACATCCTTTCTCTTTGTATCTTACATTTAGGTATTATTTTTCTCCTAAATCTTTCTAATTTATTCGAATTCATCATTTTTCTTTTAATTCTCTGATCGCACGAAAATAGGTTTAAATCCGTTGAATCCTTGTCTCCCATAATTGCTTCAGGGGTGTTGCATGTCACATTATTTGAGTGATCTGGTTGACTTTGTGAAGCATCTTCTTCAAATTCCAATCTACTAATTATTCTTTCTGAAGTATTTTCTTGCTCTTCGATTATAATTATTGGATATTCTGATTCTTCTACTTGTGAACTTAATGTTA
This sequence comes from Acrobasis suavella, assembly GCA_943193695.1. Taxonomy (NCBI): domain Eukaryota; kingdom Metazoa; phylum Arthropoda; class Insecta; order Lepidoptera; family Pyralidae; genus Acrobasis; species Acrobasis suavella. The sequence goes on from OW971929.1 coordinate 17,293,428, forward strand.
AAGAATTAGTCGTTTCCTCATCATTCATCATAGCTTGACTATAACAATCCTTTAAGTTTTCCATAGGTGTATTTTTATCTATTTGAATTAGATCATTCATTTCAATTAAGTCATCGCAGTCGGAGTCATTTTGGTTCTGTGTTTGCGTGATCTCCTCAACATTATCATTTGTTATTGGCACATTATAACTCTGTGATGTTCTGTGATGATCTTGGACATCATAATATTCGTTCTGCGTTGTCATTTCGTCTTGGACACTAATATTTCCGGAAGGTAGATTTAATTCAGAAATATCTACATTTCTTTCTTTATCTTTGTTTGGGTTATTGCATGTTAATGGAAGTGAATTTAAATTATTACGTTTAAATCCTATGAAAGCCTTTACAAGAACTTGGTAACTTTTCTTTAAGCTGTCCAATTCCTCTTTAATATTTCGAGCTTCTTTTTTACTAAAAAGATAAATGTCTTCATCAGTTCGGCTGCTAGCTACTTCTGAAATTTCTGGATTCTGGCTGTTACACGGACTATTAGGTAAAGGTGTGACAAACCCACGATTATATTTCATTACTCTTAGAATCATTTCGACTTCTCTGCTACTGTCTTCTTCATTGTACTGATTATTATCGTTTACCTGAACACAATCATTTTCTTGAATATTTGAAAATTGGTCATTTTTATTATCTTGATTTGATGTATTTAACAAAGACCTTACTTCAGTTGCATCACAGTTTCGATTATTTGGAACATTTTCAATATGAACCGGTGCATTAGAACTAACTGATTTATCGACTGTAATTATAGGATTAATAGGAGTTTCAATTCTTATTGGACTTGTAGCAATATCAGTAGTTTCGGTCACTCGCTTGGGGTTAGACCCCGTGGTATTAAGATTAACTATCGTCTGGCTCATCATTTCTGGGCTATGACTATCATTTGTGAAATAATCGGGACTACGGAAACACTTGTCACTGTCCGAAAAGGCAATAGATGAACCCCGACCCGTATCTGCACTTGCGATTTCATTACTGCAATCTGAGAACCTGTCGATTTCATCTAGTTTACATCTGGATGAGTCTAAAACAATAATATTTCGTTATTTTCTTTTCATCTCAACGAAATAACAAATTACGATATTTAAAAAAAAACTTACCATCTTTTCCAGTACTATTTAGATTAACAACAATTACTTCTTGAACTTCCAGAGATGATTGACCCTGTAAATATTAAATTACTTACATGAAAATAGGATTTATAGAAACTATATTCATATGGCCCATGGGCTTATTGGGCTCAGGGCTGATTTTTATAAATAATAGGTTGGGGAAAAAGTCTTTTCGCATTTTATATGAAAATTCAAAACATTTTTTAATATAGTTTATTTACATTTAACTAAAGTATGTATGTACCATTTTGTTCGATAACTTTTTGCCATCTTATAGGTAGGGACATGATCCCATTGCTATAGAAATTTTGGGGCTTCTGATCAAAAAACTGCGTCAAGTAGTTTTGGCAGTCCTCTCGTGATGTTAACCTGACACTGCCTGAAGAATTCTGAAGAGACCGAAACAGGTGGAAATCTGAAGGTGCCAGGTCAGGACTATACGGCGGATGCATTAACACCTCCCAGCCAAACTCTGTTAATTTTTGCTGAGTGGTTAAAGATGTGTGAGGTCTAGCGTTATCATGATGAAAAACCACACCCCTTCTGTTGATTAATTCCGGCCGCTTACTCTCAACTGCTTGCTTTAATCTTATCAGTTGTTCGCAGTAGAGTTCTGAATCGATGGTCCTGCCTGGTGGTAACAGCTCATAATGAATAATGCCCTTTCAATTCCACCACACACACAGCATCACCTTGTTGCGAGTTAACCCGGGTTTCGCCACAGTCTGTGAAGCCTGACCGGCCTTTGACCATGACCTTTTTCGAACGTTCTTGTCGTACGTGATCCACTTTTCATCACCAGTTATCAATTTCTTCAAAAATGGTTCGGTCTCATTACGTCGTAATAAAGAATCACAAATGAGTACACGGTTCATTAGGTTTCTTTCAGAGAGCTCGTGAGGTACCCAAATGTCGAGCTTTTTTGTGTACCCATTTTTTTTCAAATGCGCCAAAACTGTTTTGTGGTCAATTCCCAGTTCTTCAGCTACGTCGTAACTACTGATATGCCGATCTTGCTCCACTTTTTCAAAAATAGCATCCGTTTTATCCGTAACAGGGCGACCAGAACGACGTGCATCTTTGACATCAACCGGATTGAAAACGCTTAAACCAAATTTGTGCTACTCTCACAGACACTGCACTAGGTTCATAAATATCGCAAATTTTTTTCGCGGCTTGCGTTGCATTTTTACCTTTTTGGTAGTAAAAATTTAAAATGTATCTAATTTCTTCATTAGATTCACTCATCTTGACGGTAAGAAAAACAAATGAAAATCACGCTAATCACAGAAATAACAGAACACTTAAATCTAAACAATAAAATCTACCCCGCACTCCGAATATCTTTACCCAATCCTATTACTTTAACACCCATTAGGCGGCACCTAACATTACATTAGCCACTATTCCAAATCATTTTAAGAATTCGTATACTTAATATCGCCCAAAAAGCCAAGGCCAAATTAATTTGGCCTTAAATTGGGTTTGTTCGGTAACATATATACAGGATTACTGGTAATTCGAAATCGTTTTTGATGTCTCCAAATAGACGCGAAAGCTTCTGTCTTAGGACACAAAAACGCAAAGTGCCGGCAACCACAACACCGCCACAATTTCTGGAAATCGATATATCTCCACCTACACGAGAAGATGTTGAAGCTGCCATTATAGTGGCAGCTTCAACATCTTCTCGTGTAGGTGGTGATATCTCTTAAGAGTGGTAAAGCACCAGGACTCGACCTTGTTACGGCTGAAATGCTTAGCTGACTTGCAGACCGCTGTCGAGGTCATAACACTTAAAATTTTAGTAACGAAAAGTTTCTTGATGAGTGGAACAAGGGTGTGCTGATAGCCGTCCCAAAAAAGGATATCTCAGTCAGTGCAACAACTGGAGGGGCATCACATTGCTTTCTGTGCCATCAAGTTTTCTGCAAAATCCTCCTGAGCAGAATATAGAAAGCAGTTGAGCCTCTATTTTGACGTGAACAAGCTGGATCCAATCCCCAATCGTTCTTGTACAGACCAAATTAACACCATTAGGATCATAATTGAAAAAGCATCAGAATAGCAACGTGAGGTTTACTTCACGTTTGTAGATTTCGAAAAAGCTTTCGATACTATACATTGGCCCAGTATTTGGTCTCGTCTGAATGATATGGGAGATCCGCCGAAAATCAGGGATCTGCTAAAAGCCATTCTTACAAGAAATACTCTTGCAAGGTAGCTCCGACGGTTTGCTATCAGCAGACATCGCAGTTCACGCAGGTGTTAGACAGTATAAAGAAAATTTTGATGATTGACAAGTTTAGGCAATAGCCCCCTATTGCCTGGATGGATTCTAACAAAAATTTGCATTTTCAACCAAATATTTCACAAACGGATCCCTAAATCGAAAAATGGTGTTCACACTCTTATAACGAGTATTTTAAAAAGACTTATTCTTCGAAACCCTACAACGTGGGTTAGTCTAGAAAAAAAAGATTTCCACTTCACATGCATGGATACTACCCTAAAAAAAAAACATTTTCCTCCCTTTCTACACCATGGGTTAGTCGAGAGAAAGAAATGATTTCCACTTCACACATATGGGAGATGCCCTAAAAAAATTAATTTAATTTTCTCACCTTTACTCGTTTGTCTCCATTTTCTATGTCCTGTGGACTTTGTGGGGACATCAAGTTATCTTCAAAAATATCCGTTCCATCGTCACTATAGACGCCAAAAGAATCATTGCAAGAATCGTCATTATCATTTTTAAGAAATTTATCATATTTCTGAAGTACAGCCTGTAGTTTGGGTTTGATTTTTTCTAAAATGAAAATATATGATATATGACAATAGAAGTTTTTCCTGTCATACAGAATGACTTGATTGATTTTTATATAAACAATTTAAACTGTGAGTTGTTACATTACACACTATCAATATTTAAATATACAGATATCGATGTTGATAAACTTACTCTTTCCCAATAAGAATTTTCCCAATAAACATAAGTCTTGAAGGAGACTTTCATTTTGCCTCTGCAGAGTAGAAGTAGTTGATGCAAAATTTTTACTATTTGATTTTTCTAGATTACTTTCATGTGTTAGTGACTCAATTTGACCCTCTTGTTCCTTGACCAGCAACTGAAATTATAAATTGAGTACATAAATGTTCACTTTCTTTTGAGTACAAAAATAAATAAAGAATAATAAGAGGCGTATAGTTCCGTTTTTTCGAAAAGTAGTAACTTCAGCAAGAGTTGACAGAAAAACGTTACGAGACTTTCTGTTTATCCGGCGGAGTAAGGTAGCAACACGCTTTCTTTTTGTTTTTTCAAAAAAGGAAAAATATCAAGGGGTGTCCACAAATATTACTTCTTTATTTTAGTAGATACAGCAACTTATGCCTAGGATGCAACCGGGAACATAGCCGGATGAACAAGGTTATATTACACCTGTGTTGTTTTTTAGGATTTCCCATTCCAAATTACATTTAAACATAAGTTTTAATATTTTTGTAATTATTTTATAAAATCCTTTATTTTGATATCCCACTCCATAAGTTTGAATAAAAATAATTCGAGGACACGCCAAACAACCGTCAATTTTTTTTTATATATACATAAGAAAATATATACCCAGTGTCACTGAGCTAAAATCCATCAAGCTGTTTAGGCTGCAGGGCAAAAGAAATATACTACATTCATACACAAAACTCGAAGTTGTAATCCAATTTTTAGCTGACTGCAATAGAAGGATTATGTTTTTCACGCGTATCTTGTTTGTATACATTTATTACCTCGAATCATCGAAACAGCTGTATGGATTTCCGTAATGTTGTACCATGGATCAAGATATAGAACGTAAAATAAGTACGGAATCCACAGCCGTTTCGATGATACGAGGTAATAAAGAAATTCACAAACATACATACATCATTAGCATACTTCCTTACTAATATGCGAAAGAAACTGTCTGTCTGTGTTACCTCATCTCATCACGCTTTAACCACAACTGATTTAGATGAAATTTGGTATGAGACCCAGCGAAGTACAAATAATAGCTTTTATCCCAAAAATAATCCAAGAATGAAAAGGGGAGCGGTGGGATTCCCCATACAAAGTTCCTATTTTGCCATATAAAAGTAGACTTTATTGCAAAGTACTAAAGTAACGCAGACGAAGTCGCGCGTAAATGCTTCCTTAGCAGTGGGGTATTTGCTTGTTTTTGTGTGTGTCCGATTTTTCAACTTGACGACTGCCATTCCTTGATAACAACCGGATCCAACCGCTTACGTGCCATTCGAAGCATGGACACAGAATTAATCATACAGAACGGAATTTCCTAAGATCCCGCGCAATATGCGTCCCCGTTCGGGGAAGAGGTGTGAGGACGTTTGAATTCTGTGGCATAGAGGAGCTTGACATATTTTTATACCACTTGTGGTCACCCATCAAGCCCAGTGTCATTTAACTTGCGAAAGGGAAGTCAAACTCAAAAATCATTTTTTTTTTTTTTACAATTTATTGGTTTAGGCATTTGTCCTCAATCTCACCTGATGGAAAGCGACGATGAAGACTAGGATGAAGCATGCCTATCCATAAGATACCCATTCAATCTACTTTTGAATGTCCCAGGGCTGTACTTCTCTGGGAATATAGACGCAGGCAGTTCATTCCACACCTTAGCTACTCGAACCAAAAAGGAATTGTCAAAGCGTTTAGTTCGAGACTTAGGTATTTCAACGACAAAGGGGTGAAACCCCTGCCCGCGCCTCGTACTCCGATAGAGAAATGGTGAGGGTTTCACGAGATCAAAAAGAGCCTTCGAACACTCTCCAAAATGTATCCTATAGAAAACCGATAAGCAGGCTACTTTGCGACGATGCTCTAGGGACTGCAATTTTCTATTCGAAAGCTCATCGCTGTTTATAAGCTTTATTTATATATATATCTTTAAATATTTGTATCGCTTGATAATTGTAAATTTTTTCTTTTGATTTTATAATACGTAGTTGACTTCAGATCATTTACTTACAGCTAAGTTTATTGCCGCTTCCTAAGCGCAAGTACAGAAGAAGCGGCAACAAACTGTACTGAAGCATTTCGAACTGAAAACGACGAGTTGCGAAAAGGACCTTTTGCGAAAGTGACATTCTGCGAACGTGACCAATTTTCGAGCGACGACAGTTTGCAGTAAGTGACGAAATGCGTCACAAGCCTCTAAAAACTATAACCGTCCTTCTGGCATAAACCGGTAATGAACAATAAGATTAAACATACCTCTAACTGCCTTGCATGTGATTGTATCCCACAATATTGGTTCTCAGCATCACAGAGCTTTTGTTGGAGTTGCTGATTATAATTCTGAACTATTTTAACCTCCTAAAATAAATAAAATTATAATAAAGTACACATTTTCCTTTAAACTTGTACCAAACTAAGGCTTTGCTCAGAATGAATAAGAACTTTCAATGATTAAATGCCAAGAAATTAAGAGAAATACTCAACTACAAGGCACTTATAGCCTTCATGGCATAGAACTTAAGAGAAGTACTCAACTACAGCTACACAAGGTACAAGGCACTTATAGTCTTCATGGCATAAAGCATAATACTTCCCTATGAAATAATTCTAACAAACAAAATCAAGTTTAATTTAAGTGACCACCATCGAAAATTTATCTAAAAATTCATAGAATATCAAAATATGCATTTCCAGTTATTTTGGTTCAAAAACCAAATAACCAAACTGATTTTGTACATACAAAAAAAATTTGTTAATGTAATCATGCAAATAATAATAATATTGTTTTTGTGCAATCTGAAAATATTTACTCTAAACAAAAAAAAAATAATAAAACAGAGTCACATGGTTAACAAACATTAAAAGTAAATACAAGTATATCAATGAGATCCATTTTAACTGACTTGGCAAATGGAGGAGGGTCTAAATTTGTTGGAATATTTAAGTCAAAATTAAAAAAGGTAAACTTACATTTTCCAGTCTTTCACATTTTTCTAAGACATTTTTGTAGTCAATGCAAACTTGTTTACATTCTTCCTTGGAAGCAAAAAGCAATTTTTCTGCATTTTCTAGAAGTTCCTTTTTATCATAATATTTTTTTATTAGAGAGCTGAAAAGAAAATTAATTATTTTTAACATCAAGTGAAGTTCATAGGCCTAATTGAAAATATGTACTTTCAATATATACATTCACTATCGACACAAAAAAGGCAAACAACGCAAAGGCGCATGTATCTACGATTTTTTATGTTTTTAGATCCCCTGAGAGCTTTATTATTCCTTTATATTTTTTTACCTTAGCTTTATACCAAAAATTGTAACCCTGAAAACCTTGTGCTACTACCATGGCGCTTGAAAACTGCCAAATTTTGGCTCTTGTTTCAGTTTTTTTTTTTTTAAGTACCTTAAGAAAGCATTTTTAGGTATATTTCTAGACAAACAACCCAACTGACAATTTTCCACTTTTTGGATAAAATTTATACCATATTTGACTAGCTGTATCTCCACAACTAAAAGACTGAGTAGTCCGGTCAATCTGGACATTCAAAGTTACATAAAGTCCCAACAAGCTGAAAGCTAGTATAATTGTTGAAAACATAATTATAAATAAAATTTGAAAGTTCCCCATCATTCCCGTACCTGCAAAAAAACTTAATCAATTTCAAAGGTCAAAAAAATTAGTTTTTCGTGATTTTCAGCAAAACGGTAAATTTAATCATAAAATTACTTAGACAAAAATTGTAGATCATAAAATTATCTATAAAATATGTTCCAATACTTTTTTCTTAAGAGCCCCCGTTTCTGAGATATAACGATTCAAAAAGTTGTAAAAGTTTTTGAATCAGTTCAATCGCCACTTATGAGTATGAGGTAGTGTACTTAGCGCGTTTTTTTTAACGTGGTTTCATCAGTTGACAGGAAGGTAGGTTGTGACTAGGAGACATCCGCTAAGAAAGTATATTTGGAAATTCCATTCCTAAGAGGGTAAAATAGGGGTTGTCGTGTTCTATGAAACTTTGTAATGACGGGAACGGGAACCGAAACCGGAACCGGAGCCAGAGCCGGAACGGGAACGGGAACTGAAACTGAAACCGAAACAGGAACGGGAGCCGGAAAAAGTCACGAGTTGAAGCTAGCATAGTTTTTTAAAACAAAAAGCTGATTCACTGACAAGTGATCTAGTACTAGGAAGAGGTACTATGAACGTATTGGCCTCTTCTTCTTTGTGTTGTCTTTTATTAGCTGCAGCAATAGAAAACTTTCGAGTATAACTTTTACGGCAATTTTCATGTATTATCACAGATTTCTGATTTTTCAGATATTCTGAAAATTCATCTGCTCTCTCGATACTTGCATTAATTAATGTCTTCATACCACGTTCAACAGTAATAACCTTCCGTAAAATTTTTAGCACAAATAAAACAATATTCTGACATTTTTGTTATAAAATTCAAAACAGCACAATATGAGTTAGAATAAACACGTGTTTTCACTACGGTGTGGCTCTCAAGACTAACGGTATTTCATTTATTAGACACACTGACTTAAGTCCTGATTATGATAGCAGAAAAGATGGATGCAGCCATCTTCAGGAGGTTCATTTATTTATTATTTTTTGTCAAAACTAAAATATGAATGTATGGACTGCCGTTGTCTCAAAATAATGATTTTTTTAAAGCAGGTACCTAGCCACGCGCGCAATTAAACGGGAGGCAGATGTTTTTTTTAAGGTAACACTGGCGTACATAATAATACTTATTATGTGTATTTTATATTTTAAGTGTAAGTTACAATCACGGATAGAAAAATATTTTTACATATAAATTACAGCTACAGAGATGTAACGTACGTGGCATACTCATGCATATTATGACGATTACAACTTTTTGAATTGTTATTATATCTCAGAAACGGTGGCTCTTAGGAAAAAAGTATTGATACATATTTTATATCTAGATAATTTTATGATCTACAATTTTTGTCTGGGTAATTTTATGATAAAACTTACAGTTTTGCTGAAAATCGCGAAAACCTAACTTTTTGAACTTTGACATTGAGTAAAATTTTTTGCAGGTACTTTCAAATTTTATTTATAATTATGTTTTCAATAATTATACTAACTTTCAGCTTGTTGGGAATTTATGTAACTTCACTAATGTGTTTTGGTTTAAATTGACCGGACTAGAGAGAGCTCATGTTGGTCTTAAATTGTATTAAATTTAGTTTGCTTGACAAAAGCATAGAACAACTATACCCAAACAAAACTTCCGTAACTTTTAAAAAAAATCTGAAACAAGAGCAAAAATTTTTTTTCAAGCACTAAAGGAAACTACTCTCAGGGGACCTAACAACATATAAGAAAATCTTAGATACATGCATGTTTGCGATGTTTGCTGTTGATAATGACTGCTATGTGAAAAATAAACCTTTATATTTCTATGGTTCAACATATTATGACAACCTCTGTGGCCTAGTGGTCATCGTGCCAGGCTGTCAAGGTCCCGGATTTGTTCCCCAGTCAGGTCAAGATGTCAAAATCAGATTGACCTGTGTCATGGATGTTTATTTATAAATACATTTGGTATAAAACATAGTATTGTTGAGTTAGTATCTTACAAGACAAGTCGCAAACTTACTTTGGGGACAGCTTGATCTATGATATTTGTCAATATTTAATTAAACAATGGTTCAAAATTTCTGAAAACAATATATATGTACTCAGTACTCACTCTGTTTTTATAGTCTTCTGCTTTGCTATGAGAATAGCTTTTCGTTGCTTTTCTAATTTACTGAGACCCTGTAATATTTAAGATTACTTATTTAGAAACTGGAATATATAGAAGTCATCTATTTGTATTCTTGGCCTTTTGAATTCAATATGAAGTCCTCCTTATCTAAAGCACTGACCAGACTTTTTCTCTTTGGAAAAGAAAATGCCAGAAAATGCTCCTGGGCTCTCGAGCAGCACAGCTTCAGGAATTACCGGGAAGGTGAGGCGCAGTTGATATTGAATCAAGGATGAGAGAAGAAAAACTCGGAACATTTGGCTGTGGCTTTAAAAACATTCTCAAGTAAATGGTCTTTCAAACAAAAAGACCATATTACAATAATTTCTTTATACATTGGACAGGCAGACACATCAAACTTACAATACCCTCTTGCATTAAGGATTAAAAATACAGTGCATTGAAACAATCACTATTACAAAATCAATTTTTACTCACTCCTTTATGAACAGCACGAAAGTGTCAAACACAGCACGTTTGGCTGTTCATAATGGAGTGCTGATACCGACGCTGGTGTATGGAAGTAAGAGTTGGGTATGGCAGAAAAGGCATGAAAGTAGAATAAATGCAGTTGAAATGAGAGCGCTGAGGAGTATGTGTGGTGTTACTTTGTAAGATCGGATTAGAAATTATGTCATAAGGGAGCAGTGTGGACTGAAAGAAGATGTAGTAACAAAAATTGAGAAAGGAATGTTGACATGGTTCGGACATGTAGAAAGGATGGATGAAAGGAGATTCACTAAAAGAGTCTACAAAGCAAACTTGAGTGGAAGAGCGGGTCAGGGTCGTCCTCGACGAACGTACCGCGATCAAATTGCAGACGTTCTTAAAAAAGGAAAGGTTAGAAGTACCCGTAACCGGCGGGCATGCATGAAGAGTGATGAGTGTAGATGAAGCGAAAGAGGTCTCTCAGGATCGTAGCAAGTGGAGGTCCTTAGTCTCTGCCTACCCCTGTGGGAAACAGGCGTGATAATATGTATGTATGTATGTATAACTAGCACACATACATGGATAGTGTTTATAAGGTACACAGCATGTAGTATATGCAGCTAGCAATGGTTTGGATACATCTAAAGTCAGTTTCGCAATTAATTTTACCAAGTATAGTAATTATAAATGGTTAAATATTTTATATACATAAGAACATCACACCTGTACGTACAATAAAAAACATGACAATCAATGCAAAAACAAAATTTATCAAAAAAGCTTGTCATTTTTTTTTTTCTAAAACACATACGCGGTGTAGTAATTGATAGATTTAGAATCTCAACATTTTATTAATATCTTACATAAAGGTACCCACATAAAACTTATCGAAATAACAAGACCAATAATTCAAGAAACATAACCTCAATCACTTACCGTGTTGATCGATGGTTGTTGTAAAAACGCCAAGTCAAAGTTTAAAACACTATCATCGTAGGATGACATTATATCGATTAAAACTGAAATACCGTTTTCACTTTATATTATACATTGTTTATAACATTATTTCAACAAAACGTGAAAATAAAATCCCGGCGCGCCAAGGAAAATTTGACGGTCCAAAGAGAATTCAATCAAAAAAAATAATCTAATCTACCTACCACAAAATAGAGGAGAAACGCTTGGACTTGATAGACCTAGGGACGCATTTTTGAAATCACTTATCATCACATTACTAGCCCGGTCACGAATATAGGCGTGTGCAGGCTGCGGCCTGTGGCGCGCGCGACGGCGTGTTGCGAATTTCAGACTCGCAAATCTCGCAATACGCCGTCGCGCGCGCCACAGGCCGTAGCCTGCGCACTCGCCTATATTTGTGACCGGGCGGTTACGCTTAATTCGTAACCGGGTGGTACCATGGGCATTGTAAAAAAATTTTTACGTCTATGGTTGAGCCCGCAAAATACCCGATGCAAAGGTAAAGGAGGTACCCTATTTCTCTGTTCCGTGGTTATCCTCCATACATCAAAACGTGCCTGCACTTGACCTTTCCCTGTCCTTAACTAGATGTCGCTACCAGTTTCAATCTCACTTATTTTGTAAATAAGTCGTAAATATTAGAACCATCAAGCACACCTCGTATGACCACAAATTAGTAATTATAGTAGTATCACACAAATTCAATAGATGGCGCAATTCCTTTAAATTTTATCTTTTCTGTGTATGTACCTACCAAAAAAATACTTAGAATTAAATCGAGTATTCTGTATTCGGTGATTCAAAAAACTTTATTTTTTTACCGACTTCATAAAAAAAGATTATCAATACTGATGCACATGTTTTGGAACAAAGTTCCTCTTTGGACGACGGTACGTACAGTGGTTAGGCGAAAAAATAAATTATTCAGTCACGAATTAAACTGAAAAGTAATTTCACAAACATAATTATTGGACCCATAGCTCAGTTGACAAAGCATCCGACTGAAGGTCGATGTTTTCGGTAACCCGGGTTCGATTCTAACTTAAGTCAATATGTAATAGGTATTTGTGAGTTAGCCTATTAAAACGAGTTATATATTTAGGGGGGGGGAGTGTAAATAAACCAAGACCAATTATAAGAAAGGAAATATATTCAAAAGGAGCCCTAAATACGCGATAAATACTAATATGTTACAGTCAGCAAGGTTTGGTATATCTAATGTACAAAGCAAATAATTAAGCGTGAATGGCAATGATAAGTGATTATATAATGCAAAAGTCTAAGTTATATCTAAACAAATACAATAAACGAAGCGTATGAGATGGAAAGAATGGCTACGCGGAATAGCGATACGACCTAAGCAATATAATCACCCGGCCAGTAACGTGATACGTTTGCAAGCCGAACAATTATACTGCGTAAGAGCACACGAACGTTCTACCAGTGTCTCGATTTACGAATGCACCGAACGACGCGTACCGACGGCTAATGAGGCGTTTTGGGCTTATATACCCCGGCGCGGCACGCGACGCGGGGTGCTGAGGTGTGGCCGGCTGGCAACAGGCGGCCGCGGGGCGTCGCGTCGGAGCGGGGTTGGAGCGACGCAACAGCAGCGGCGAGCGCGCATTGTTGTGATGGCGTGTTACAGGCTCCCCCTCTGGCTGCGAAGACGTCTCGGCGAGCAAGACAGGACTCTAGTGTGGGTGATCTTCTCCAGGAGTCTTCTTGGGTCGGCCACGAGTGCGTCTCAGTGGCTGTTGTGGCTGCGTGGGCTGAGTCTTCCTTGGTCGCCCACGCTTACGAAGAGGTACAGCTGGTGTGGGCAGCGGTACACTCTCAGGGCATCGGAAAGGGCGGAGCGCCGATGCGTGATACAGGCCCAATGGCCTGTCAGGAGCGTTTGCATCTGCAATTTCAAAAGAGCTTGGTCCATGACAACGTAAAATAACATAGGGACCATCACGTCTAGGACTCAGTTTAGAACTAAAACCTTTTGCAGAGTTACTAAGTAAATGTGATTCAACCAGAACATGATCGCCTGGTTTGTACTTAGGCGTTTCTCGCCTTTTCTGATCGACAATTTCTTTTCTCTTCTCCTCTTTCATCTCCTGTGTATCTCTCGCCTTTTTCAATGAATCGGCAAGTAAGAGTAACTTTGGGGTTATCTCTGTCACAACGTTCTCTTGTTCAATAATAGCTCTGAGATCACGATTCACATCATCGGGAGTGCGTAGTTCTCTACCAAATGTGAGATAAGCTGGGGTGTAGCCTGTGGTTGCTAGTGTAGCAGTATTCATCGCAAATCTTATACTGGGTAACTTCTCTGGCCATGTAGTATGTTCTCCAGCTACTAGTATAGCTAATTGTGTTTTAAGATCTCGGTTTCTTCTTTCTACAGGATTAGTTTCAGGATGATACAATGGCGTAAATCCTTGAGATATGTTTAAGCAAAAGCATAACTGTTGCATAATCCCACTGACAAATTGACTTCCGTTGTCACTTACAAAACGACGTGGAGTACCATATCGTAGTATAATCTCATCTAGAAGTACTCTAGCACATTCCTGTGCAGTTGCATGTTGCAAGGCAAACAGTTCAACCCATCTTGATGTGCAATCTTCAACAATGAATATCCAAGACAAGTTAGTTTCAGACTTAGGTAGTGGTCCAAATAAGTCGAAAGAGATAACCTCAAATCGTTGATTAAGTGCTGTTGTTTGTAGTAATCCAGCCGGTTTTAAGTTATTAGGTTTGTATCTCTGACATTGAATACAATTTCGGACGTAACTTTCTACTTGAGATCGCATTCCTTTCCAATAGTATCTCTTGGAAATTCGGTCCAATGTTTTCTCAACTCCGTAGTGTCCAGCAGTAGGTTCATCGTGGTAAGTGGATATAACCTTTACTTGTTCTTCCTTAGGAACTACTAGTTGGCAGTCTTCGTTTTCGACATCTGGATTATATCGATACAGTAAGCCGTTATTCAGGAGATATCCTTTGCTACTCCAGTAGCGGCTGTTTTCTTCACTGTTTACATCTTCAAAAGCCTTTATTATTCTTTCAATGTGTTCATCTTTAAGTTGCTCTGATCTGATTTCCTTCGGATTTCTTCGAGGTATATCAATAACTATATTGCATATGCCGCAATCTTCTTGCGTTTCCGAAGCACAGTTGGGGCGTGACTAAGCATCAGCTACGACGTTCATTTTTCCAGTTATGTATTGGATGCTAATATCATACGCTTGTAACTGTAATGCCCATCTTGCTAATCTTCCAGTAGGAGACTTAAGTGACATGAGCCATTTCAATGCTTGATGATCAGTAAGGACTGTAATGGGCGTACCTTCAATATAACCTCGAAATTTATTAACTGCCCATACTACTGCAAGTGCCTCTCTCTCAGTTGTAGAGTAATTTCTCTCAGCTGGCTTAAGGAGTCTGCTTGCGTATTCGACGGGGTGTTCATTCTCCTTCTCCCCCTGCACTAAAACTGCTCCGATTGCATAATTGCTTGCGTCTGTTTTAATTATAAATGGCTTAGTCTCATCAGCTTGTACTAATACTGGAGCAGAGACTAAGTGCGTTCGGAGTGCCTCAAATGCATTTTGTTGTTCGTCCTCCCATTTCCATATGGCACCTTTTCTAGTAAGACGAGTGAGTGGCTCAGCTATTTTCGCAAAGTTTGGTATAAATCTTCGGTACCATGAGCACATTTGCAAAAATGATAGTAGATGCTTGACGTTGAACCTTTTGGTTAGTGATGGCACTAACTTTATCTGGGTCGACTTCGAGACCTCTTGGTGTAATAAAGTGGCCTAGGTATTTTACTTTAGGACAACAGAATTTACATTTATCTTTATTGATAGTTAGATTGTACTCTCGTATTCTGTCAAAAACTTGCTGTAAGTCTTCTAAGTGTTTCTTGAACGTTGAAGAAAGTATTATGACGTCATCTAAGAATACTAGTACTTTTATATGATGTAGTGAAAGACGAAATCTATCCATTAATCTCTGGAATGTTGCCGGTGCGTTCCGTAAACCAAACGGCATCCTCAGAAATTTATACATCCCAAACGGGGTAACAAACGATGTTTTGATCTGGTCTTCCTCCCTTACTTTGATTTGCCAATATCCGGCGCGGAGATCAATCGTTGACATAAATGGTGTAGGTTTGGCATTATGTAACAGATCATCTATTCTTGGCAAAGGATATGCGTCAGGCGATGTAATCGCATTTAGTTGACGATAGTCGATACAGACTCTTATACCTCCATCCTTTTTCGGAACCATGACTACAGGCGCGGACCATGGCGAGCTACATGGTTCTATTATTCCTTCTTCCAACATCTTGTCAACTTCTTTTCTAAGAATTTCAGTTCTAGCTGGCGAGAGGCGATATGGTGTAACTGCAATAGGTCTATGATCACCGGTATTAATAATGTGTTCGATTTGTGTAGTTGGCTTACCCTTTGGAGTGAATACGTCTTCATTTTGTCCTAGCAGCTCTTCTAATTCACGATTTTCGCATTCGTTTAATTTTACACTGATAGAATCGATACGGGCTTTGGGAGAGTCAAATAACGCGGCAGAATTTGGTGAAAGTACCTCATCGTCGTATGATTCTAAGCTACGCTGTGCATCGTAGTACAAAGCATCAAGCACGGGTGAGTGGCCGTCGAACAGTAAGCGTGGACGTTTGTGCGGTGGCGTAGTGAGGTCTATTGGTATAAGTCTGTATGTATCTTGAGGTGGTGTATGAGGCGGCGTGCAGATGCTTAAACAAGGCGAGGGCTTGCTATCAGTCCCAATGACGTCGGATGGCATTGTTGCTTCCTTTGGTTCAGCCTCAAGAACATTTATTCCATTGGGTGCTGTCAAGGCCATTGTTTCTGCTCCAACATCTGTATCCACTGGTGATTTCAGCGCTTCTGGAGTGCTTTTTACTGGGGATACCATTTCCGATATCTCAAAGGTTGAGTGTATTCGTTCAATGATATCTTCGTGTGCATCTTCCTCGTCTAAGCCATAGGCCTCAGAAGGGTTGTCCAGGAACCTACAAGTTGATTGTGGCAGGTTTAAAACCATCATGGCATCCTGGATGAATCCTACTCCTAAAAGAGTAACGTTTCTTCTGGCATGAGGAAGGATTAAAAACGTGCTCGGTATTACTCTCCCGAAAATCGTGACTGGGGCCTTAACTGTCAGTACAGTCTGTGTATTAGTAATACCATCTGCGAGGGTGACATCCATCACTTTCCTTTCAAATACATAGTTGTTGCTCTCCAACTGTTTGTATAGTGAGAATGAGGCGACATTCGTTCTTGCTCCGGTATCGATGTGCGCCAATCCTCTTATTTTGCCGACCTTAATATCAACTGTAGGTCGCAGATGAATGCCTGAGCTAATCTTCAGAGAACAAAAACTTATTCCTTCCGATGATGTTGACTTCCGGGTCATGCATTTCGGACAACGGCTACGTACCACACCAGGTTCTCCACAGCCATAACACGAGAACTTAGGCTTTCCTGGTACGATAGTGCTGGTATTCTCTTCAGGTTTCACTTGAGTCGGTGTATCCCGTTGCTCCTTTAGCTTTTTTCGGCAGACATCAGTTGTATGGCCAGGAAAACGACAATAGCCACAACGCTGTCTCTTACCCATCTTTGGTACTCCATCAGTCTTGTGAGAATTCTTCTCCAACAAGTTACGCTCGATATCTCTCGCTTTCTCCAGCAACTGATCGAAGGTTTTTATTTTCTCTCGCACGATCTTCTCTCTAACTTCGAATCTGATCTGGCCAAAGATAAGGTCAATTTGCTGCTCCTCGGTGTGAGCTGGAGGGGGTAAATCGGCTATAAGGGCTCTTTTGCTTGCCACGAATGACTCCGTAGGAGTTCGAGGGTCCTGTTTAATCTCGACTATTTCTTGGTATATGACGTAAGCCATCTTTTTCGGAGCGAAATTATTCCTCAACTTGGTCTCGAACTCCTCCCAGGACTTTACAAAATCCTTAATGCCTTGCCACCAGATTGCAGCATCTTCCGTTAGGACGAGCGGTAAACCCATAATGGCATCAGAATCGGATATTTGTTCTACCTTCTTATAGGTATTCAGTGCTGCTAGGAATGCCTCAACTTCAGCGGAGCTCCTACTTCCGCTGTATTTGGCCTTACATTGAGCGAGGGTACTCATCTTTTTGCTTCCACTAAGTTTTGATAGTAATCTCTCGAACTGTTCCTCAGACAAATTCATATTAATGACCGGTTTAATCTTACGCGGACGCGGTATTCTATTATATGCAACCGAGTATGAAGGACGCGGGATTGGTCTTGGCCTTAAATTATGTTTAGTGGGCTGAGGGCCCCACGTTGGGTGCCAGTTTGTAATAGGTATTTGTGAGTTAGCCTATTAAAACGAGTTATATATTTAGGGGGGGGAGTGTAAATAAACCAAGACCAATTATAAGAAAGGAAATATATTCAAAAGGAGCCCTAAATACGCGATAAATACTAATATGTTACAGTCAGCAAGGTTTGGTATATCTAATGTACAGAGCAAATAATTAAGCGTGAATGGCAATGATAAGTGATTATATAATGCAAAAGTCTAAGTTATATCTAAACAAATACAATAAACGAAGCGTATGAGATGGAAAGAATGGCTACGCGGAATAGCGATACGACCTAAGCAATATAATCACCCGGCCAGTAACGTGATACGTTTGCAAGCCGAACAATTATACTGCGTAAGAGCACACGAACGTTCTACCAGTGTCTCGATTTACGAATGCACCAAACGACGCGTACTGACGGCAAATTTTTTTTTTTTTTTTTGACATGACAGACATAGGTTGCCTCGAACGGCATTTCCTATTTCACCCGGACAAGGTTTGAGGAGCGGGCCAGAGGCCCGGCTTCCTATATTTTTTATACTACTAGCAGCAGCGCAAAGGGCTCCCAAGGGGGAAACCTCGGCTTTGGGCGCGCTAGGGATTATGGCAAATTTTGGGGTGCTGCAACACCCATGTTTTGCCGGAAGGGCCGAAGCTATGGTGCCAGAAGGGCCTACTTAGGACGCAAATCGTCCAGGTACCGCCGGGCGGTACCTAGTGAACGAGCTAATGTTCCTACGCCTACGTATTCGATTACGACGAATGCGGGGGGGTCGGACCGCGAGGTTCCTCTGGCTACTCGGAGCCGCAGAGGTATCGAATTGGACCATGTCAGCCATAATCTGGTCATCGGAATCAGAGAGAACATGCCTCGGACGTCTGCCGGTGAGTCGGCGAGGGTTGTGCTCCGGGATGTAGTTAGCTGCCTCTCTAACTAGTCGGTTCGGGTGGTCGGCGGCTTTATCAAAGAAGCGTTCGGACGCTTCTTTCATAAAGTGCTTAATGGACGGGAGTTCGAGATCGCGGTGTAGGTCGCAGTTTCTCGCTATCCTTGGAGCGTTGGTAGCTCTGCGGATGAATCGGTTCTGTACTCTTTGAAGCC
Source organism: Acrobasis suavella (assembly GCA_943193695.1). Taxonomy (NCBI): domain Eukaryota; kingdom Metazoa; phylum Arthropoda; class Insecta; order Lepidoptera; family Pyralidae; genus Acrobasis; species Acrobasis suavella. The sequence continues at coordinate 17,312,286 of OW971929.1, forward strand.
TAAGCATGTGAGTTGGGGCTGCGTGTGCGAAGACAACGCTTGCGTAGGTCAGGACTGGGCGAATGCAAAGTTTGAAAAGAGTTAACTTGTTGCCAAGAGAAAACTTTTCATTGCGTATCATGGGGTTGAGACGGCTCAAATCGAAGCATGCAGTGTTGCATACCCTTTTGATGTGAGGACCGAAGGTCATGCCGCTGTCGAAGGTGACACCCAGATACTTGGCCGTGCGTGTCCAAGGGATGGGTTTACCGTAAAGTGAGATTTGCCTGATGGGCTTGGGTCGGTGTGACGGCTAATGAGGCATTTTGGGCTTATATACCCCGGCGCGGTACGCGACGCGGGGTGCTGAGGTGTGGCCGGCTGGCAACAGGCGGCCGCGGGGCGTCGCGTCGGAGCGGGGTTGGAGCGACGCAACAGCAGCGGCGAGCGCGCATTGTTGTGATGGCGTGTTACAAATATTATTTTTTAAGTTTTTTTGGCTTTTTGTCACTTTTTAATTTTATTGTTCCTTAATTTATTATTGTTATTATATATATATTTTTACAGTTTAATAATATTCAATTTATTTAACTCTTCTCAAAATATTCACAGTTGGTAATCCGCAACATGCTTCGTCAACATTTTCACAGTTGGTAATCCGCGTATTATATTATATTATTAATAAAAACTTTTAAGATTTTTCCGTCATTTTTTCCGTCTTTACTACGAAAGCACTTTCGTTCCAACCAAGTGTCGACACTCACGTTAATTTTATGGTTCCGTAACGAAAGGGTTAAAATTAGCCAAGTGCGTTTCGGGCCACGCGCAGCGTAGGGTTCTGTAGTTACGAATACCAACTTTGAGTTGACTCTAACAAGTGAGACTCGCTTTTGACTCTAACAAAAATATACACTTTAGAACCAAATATTTCAAAAACGGATCCCTCAATCTAAAAACGGTGTTCAAAAGCTCATAATATTTTTGAAAGACCTATTCAACGATACCCCACATCATTGGTAAGTCGAGAAAAAAAATACTTTTCACTTTACTTATATGGGTAGCTCCCATATAAGTAAAGTGAAAAGTATTTTTTTTTCTCGAATAATTGCTAATATTAAAAGTAGAGAGAGCTGCAAGCCATATTTTAGGAACCTTGAAATATTGACTGTACCATCAATTTATATTATGGAGGCCTGCAAGTTTGTCCGCAAATATCCCCAATTTTATACAAAAAAGGAAGACTTACCGCGACGTTATCCATTAAGGAAAAAAAATCAATTAGGTACTATTACTGTCTTCAAAAATGGAAATATTTAATTCTGGGCCATTAGCAATGACTACTAAAATATATAACACCTTACCTGACAGCCTAAGGGCAGAGCAAAAGGATTCTTTATTTGTAAAAAGATTAAAACAGATACTTACGGAAAAGATTTATTATACGGTAAACGAGTTTTTAAACGATAAAGGAATATCCTACTGACTATAAATAACATTTACAATATTAATTAACACAATTCCATATCCAATTTAATAAAATTTAATAATCTTTTTTTAACTGACTTGTATATAAATATAAGTACTCATAAAAATAATTTATATAACGAGATCTAAACTTGACATGAATACTTTGTTTATTTGATTTTACTGCGTCAATTTATCAAGTCCATTTGGACTTGATAAATTGACGCAGTAAAATCAAATAAATAAATAGAAAGTGAATGGTAAATTAAAATAGCATGTAATAAAAAAATGATTTATGCGATAATATGTCAAAAAGAAAAAAAATTAAACATAAAAAATAAAAAAAACCTCTGCTTACAATGCTAATAAATATTAATGAATAGTTTTGAATAGTATTAATTTCATTAATTTATTTGTTTGTAATAAATTTTTCTTGGTCTAGAACACCCGCTTGCCGTTCCATCTTATCTTTGCAATACCCAACAGGGTTCCTGCCAACCTAATTATAAACAGTGGTAATATTAGTAAAACTAAGAACTGATGTATAATATGAATGCAATAAATGAATTGAATTGAATTGAAAAACTATAAGGGTTCCTTGTTTACTACGGAACCCTAAAAATGGCACCCTATTACTAAAACTCCGCTGTCGGTCTGTCCGTCTGTCTATCTGTTTGTCTGTCACCAGGCTGTGTCTCATAAACCGTGATAGCTAGACAGTTGAAATTTTTACAGACAGATGATGTATTTCTGTTGCCGCAATAACAAAATATTCTAAATACAGAATAAAACATATATTTAAGGGGCTTCCATACAACAAATGTGATTTTTATAGATAATGGTACGAAACCCTTTGTGCGCGATTACTAATTAGTAATTACGCGAGGCATTTTTGAGGATTTTTCGCCCCCCCTGGTTTATCGTGAATTTTCCTCGACCTCCTCCCCGCTATCCTTATCTCACGTGAGATATTTCAAAATTTATATTTTGGGTATAAATGTGTTGGATTCATTAATAAGGATATCATTTGTTTCATTTTTGAAGTGAAAATTTCTTTAGCGGCGTTGTACACTTTCTTTGTAATGGGTAAAAAATGTAAAACTCGCGTCAGGGCGTCAGGACACGTGACCCTGATCGAAAATTCGTAAGACGGATGGAGAGTAGACAGCCGGCGCGGCGTAGGAGAGGAAGTATCCCCCTCTCCTTCTACGGCGCGGCGAAAATGTATGCCTGCGCCTGCTGTTTCGTTTAGGCGGCGCAGGGCGCTTGCGCGAATGTTCGTGTGTGTTTATGTTACAGGGTGCCACGCGCATCCATGGATGGTGACAGTGACAGCTGATGGCTCGACCGTCTATGTAGTGGCCACACTGCTGTGTATTTGTAAAATTCGTGTATATAAAGTGTTCAATTAATGTATTGCAAATTGTCATGTTTGTGTACGATAGCGCAATAAATAAATATTGTATTCTACCACATAAATTATAGTACTTTTATACTGATACTTAAAGCAATTCGTGCAAAATTATTCCCTAACCATTCCAAAATATCAAAAATGCACAACGTTAATATTCAAGTTTTCACTTCTGCCGGCACTCCCGGAGTGCAATCCGTCTTTTTTTTATTAAGACTAGTAAAGAATTGTTTTGAAATTATTTAGATTATAATCTAAGATCACCGTGATTACGTTTTCGATATATCGATACTGAGTATCTTTACACGTAGGTACTCATGGACGTTTATAAAGAAAATGTGTCAGACTTCGCCATATTTTAGTCTAAAAACATGTTTTACATTAATTAGATCTGGTTCTCTCACATTTTTACATCAAAATCGGTGTTGTGTTATGTACCTTTTTAGTTTTGAGATGAAGTCGGTTTTTAGTTTTGAAAAAATATCGTATAAAAAAGTGGCTAAAAATGGTGTCAGATTTTCAAGCTGCCTGAAGGCATCTGACATAACTTGACGACTGTCATACAATAACTCACTCAGCTCGGACCAAAGGCCCGTGCATTGCGAAGAACGGAGAAGTTCGATAAACTGCTATAGTACTTGTGGTCACCCATCCAAGTGGGAACCTCACCCGGATCGCTAGAAATGCGTTGTTCCCCTGGCCCCCGAGCTCTTCCAAAATTGATGTTGTTTTGGGATGAGTTCAGCGCATACTGCTTGACGCCATTTATTTCGTCGTTTTCATCCATGTGGAACTTTTTAAAAACTTTTTTCGGGGGTTTCTTTTTGTAGTATTTGTACATAATGGTACGAAATAAGCACGATAACCTCTAAGGTTCGACATCTCTTTACATTATAAAGTGAGAGAATGGATTAGCATTATGACGTCACAAGCACGCTCCGATTTGTTCGAGGATTCATCAAAATCGGTCCAGCCGTTTAGGAGAAGTTTAATTACAAACACAAGCACAATCATCTAATTGTAAATTTAAACCATTCTCGAATCCACTTGAACACACACAATATTTTCATCAATTTCGGTCCAGTCATTTAGGAGAAGTTTAATTACAAACACACGCACATAAGATTTATAGGTACTTATTTCTTTTTCCGAAGCGAAAAATATCAAAATGTTCACCTACATTCATTCATGTTGACGACAATGTGTATTCCAAATTTAAAAATTCACGTCGTCTGTCCCATTTATTATTTTAAAACAATTTTTTTTTTTGCTGACCTGCTATCATTATTTTTAATTCTACATAGATTTAAGATTACACTCGTGTTTAATTTTCAAACTGGTTTTGATCCCTAGAGATTATATTTTTCATATTTTAGCCCGAGAGAATAAGCAGTAAGCTCCAAATGTTTTGGGAGAAAAAAACATCGTTTTTCGAGTAGATGAGATGAAAAATAATTTCATAGTCGTCGGTGCGTGTGTGATGTCTACTAATATAAATCGAATGATCGTTTGTGTTGTAGAGATGGTGGTGCCATCTAGTTCTCTAAATGTAAACTAACTATATTGTTCAAGCTACGATGCTAGCGACACTTTTCTGCTGCGGAATTTTTATTGCAACCTATAACGAACTGTTATATGCACCCTTTTAGTAGACTAGCCCTGTCCACACCGCTGACTCAGCGCTGTGGCAGTAGTTATGTTGAAGAGCCTCTTTGAGAAGGGCAGTACTCCAGTCAGTCCTCTACCAGCCTTCTTACAGAGAAGTTGCTCCGACTCAATCCAAATTTTGCTAAATCCCGTTTGTCAAATTAGTGTAAACTAAATTCGAATATAATTCAATCTCTTATAAAAAAATTGTTTTTTTTTTTTTAAGTGCTAACCTCGCCCCTTTGTAACAGAACAATACTCAGTAGCGCCATCTAGATATAAGCGAAATTTGGGGAGGTACAGATTTAATGTACGTGGTTAGCAATCTATACTAGTAATATTTCATCGATGGTATTAGTATAATTAAATTAAAATAACAGTCAAAAACTAAAAAAAAAATTGACATTCCCTATATAAATTGCCCGGGCGCGGGTCGGACACTTTTATATGGAAATGCCGATTTTTCGTTTTGTATTTTGTCAGTTATTTTACTTTTATTATACTGTAGTGATCTATTATAGCCCGTGGTTTGATTTATTACGGGCATGTCCCTTCCACGGTGTATATTTTTCAGCAAGAATCTCCCTGTTGTCTGGTTTTAATTTTTAAAACGATATGTTCTATAAATAAATAATGTACTTCCACGTTGTTTAAGTCGCTTCGTACGACACCTCATTTGGCAAAGTGTCATGGATATATAGTAAAAAATAAATTATTTTGTAATTGAAAAGTCTTTATTCTTTTAGTAACTTCTTGCTAACCCTATTATCCATGCACGAGGGTGAGTATTTCCCAAAAGTATCGATGTCGATGTTTTTCATGTCATCCCTCCCTCGGTTTTCACAAACAGTTCATCACCGTTTCCATTTTGACGTTTAACGAAGTCTAATTCTTACAACAGAAAATTATCATAATAGGGAAAGAGACACAAAATGGGTTTTATGCACGGGTTTTATGTCAGATTATCTCTTTCTGAACCTAAAATTTTTTTTTTGTTCTTTAACCCGATGTCAAGCTATTGTATTGTATTGTCAATGTCAATGTCATGTGTCAGATGTCATTCGTTAAGTCCTTTAAGTACGAGTAACTTCTTGTCAATCAACATCAAAACAGGAAAAATTATAAACAAAATGTAGGTACATACCGTTTGTTTGTAGATTTATTTAACCTCTTGCTCCCTCACTGTGTTATTGTTTGAAGAAGCAATTGACTGTCATTTTTACAAGATTTGTTTCCGTGTATTTTCAAGGCCTGTACTTTAAGACGAAGAATCGTTATACTTGCAGTACCTACATACATATTAATTGATTGATACTAATTCAGAAGAGACTGTGGAACTGATTCAGTATCAGTATTGATTCAAGTTCAAGGTTGCTAGTTTGGGAAGTTTATTATTGAAGTTATAATTTCAGGGTAAGTACCTAAGTATTTTCGCGAAACATTGCACACAGACAAAAATCATTGATGTCCTACAACTTCACGGCTTATAGAGCCGTGAAGTTGTAGGACATCAATTATTTTTACAAATTATGAGATTATTTATAAAACGTACATATTTTTATTTAGTATAAATACAGCACACATCGAACACAAAGCTTGTATAATTTTAAATAGAACTGAATGAAAGAAATGAAGGGATGCCTTTGCTAAGCTGTGGAACACATGATGGCTCGAAATATTAATAAATAATAAATATTATAGGTAAATATTTTTCAAAAATATAATATTAAAGTTAAATATATTATTTGTATACAAGCTTTACATCAGATTTGTGAAGATCAATTTCAATAAATTTCACATACCTAACTACCTATCCTTTTTGATTTGTTTACTGTAGACTTATTGTTCTTGATTTTATTATGTTCTTCAATAAATGAAGATTTTTTGTTACAGATGGTTCTTAAAAATAATGAAATCTCAAAAAGAAACTTATATGATAGAGTTAAAAAGTTATTAGTGTCTTATGAATGGAGTGACTGCAGCTTCTCTGTCTCTGGAAAGAATTTTAAAGCTCATAAACTCATTCTTGGAATAAGTAGTCCTGTATTTGAAGCAATGTTTTATGGACCATTATCAACCGAGCATGATGTTCTAGTAACAGACATAGAACCAGAAATATTTCAGTTGGTTCTCAATTACATTTACACTGACAATGTTGAAATAATATCAATAGAACAAGCTTTTGAATTGCTTTATGCATCAAGGAAATATCTTCTTGAACACTTGACTGAGATGTGTATTGGCTACATTCAAGAAAACATTAGTGTTGATAATGTGATTGAAGTTCTCAACTACCCTGAGTATCTGCAAGATAAACAACTCATTTCATTTTCACTGAAGTTATTTTGTCAACATGCAAACCATCTCATACAAGAAAATAAAAATTTGATATCATTGTCATGTTTGAAACTAATACTTGAATGTGATAGAATAAATATAACGGAAAAGGATCTTGTGAAGAATGTTTTTGAGTGGACTTTGTACTATTGTAAGATAAACGATATAGCATGTACATTTGAAAATAGAAGAAAAATATTATCTGAGAACAGCATATTAAAATTATTGAGATTTTTCACACTATCTCTAGATGATATTGATATAATTACTAAAGACGAAAATAATTTGTTGCTGCCTATTGAATCAGAGCATATCAGAAAAGTTATTAGGCAATCAGATGAACCACATCATAATGGTGCAACCAATTTACTGAGCACATCTTTGATACCACGCAGTTCATTAGACATGCAGTGGCATTTTTGCCATCGGAGTCCAATAAGACCGGTGGCACCTATTGTTATTGATTCCAGCAATCACATGGTGACCACACGGTTAAAATCAAATAAATCGATATTTATTAATTCTTTATGCATACCCACCAGAATGGCTCCTGCTGTAACCTTTAGAAATAATAGCCCTAAGATTTACTCTGAACAATTAAGTATATCAGTTATTTCTGAGTTTGATAACAACATAGTAAAACATACGAATTTTATGAATAATGTAGAATATAATGCACTTGTTGATGTAGAACTAAGTGAACCTTGCCTTTTAAAAAAAAATGAGTGGTATACAATTAGTTTCACGTGGCCACATAATAGATTTGGATCATATTCATATGTGGTAGAATTCCGTGATACAGTGTATAAGGGTCCTAAGATCTCCCTGAAGTTTGATGATTCTTCATCAACTGGGAGATGTGGCAGTTTCCTTGGTGGTTTAAAATATTGCTTGTAGAGAATATAGGTACTTAATATTGCTCGAATATTTCCTCTCAATCTCAACACTGCTATTTATTGTATTTATATAAATGTGTGTCAAGTGAAGAAGTCAATTAGAAGTGAATAAAGTGTTATATAAAAATTGAATTATGATTCCAATAATAAGATTTTGTGTAGTTGGTCATCAGCCCAACAATAAAGATTCATTTTGCAAAAAATGTGATCATTGAAAAAATAACGAATTTTATAATTTCACAGCAAAATTTTTGAATTTCATTTACAGTTAAACTGTAATATCCATCATGAATCTAAGTATACTTATTTATTATACTATTAAATTATATAATATTATATGATGAGTTCTAATATACATATGCCTACCCATGGGCGTACCCAGGTTTTGGGCCAGGGGGGGGGGGGGGCAGATCAGGTTTTTTTTTCTAAGCATCTAATCAAATAAATAAACATAAATTAATAAGGATTTTTTTATCATTTTTAAATTAACCAATAGCTATTTAAAAAGTAACTTTCAAGGGTCTTCAGCAAAACAGTTTATGACGTGTTTTCCATGAAAGAATCGCCCATACCGTATACAAAAAAAAATCTATTTAACCGACCATAATATAAAAAAAAAACATTTTTTAAGTTTTGGGTATCTCCTACCAACCTCATAGCTAGTGCAACAGTTATTCATCTCATTAATGCCGGGTTAAGGATGAACTAGTCGCGGGCGTGGAATTCACAGGTGGGCGCGGCCAAAAAGCATGCTGTCTCACCTGACTTTGCGTTCGGGCGAAGCAGTGTGGTGAAATGCACGATAATTTACAGTTAAACGACCGCGTAAAAAAAAATACGTATAAAGTCCGTTGGGAAAAGTAGTTTTATGCATAAACTCCTGCATTTATAAATTACAAATAAAGTTTATTAAAATTTTCGATAGTTAAGCCGTGTCGGTACCGACTTTGTTCTGGAGATTTTACACTTCTTTTATTACTTATTTACGCCAAAATAAGCAAAAAAAAAGGAATCTTTGATGGCGCATAACTTTTTAATGGTTTTTTATTTTACATTTCTGTATCCATACAGACTTCAAAATCAATATTAAGAGTCAAAATTTATATTGAGACAAAACAATATCATGTAACATATTAAACTTTAGAACTAAATCCCCAACGAAATTTGTATATCGACTCGTTCAACCTTAATCTATCTTCGATCATAGTCGATCTTAGCCACGTTTTTATGCATCTGACTGTCTGTATGTGGCATCGTAACTCTCGAACAGATAAACCGAATTCAATTCGATTTCTTTTACGTGAAAGCAAGTTTCCTTGTGGTGGTTCTTCGGTTCCAAAAAATCGGTTCAGTCGTTCAAAAGTTATTTGGGGTGAAGGTTTTAATTTGCCTAGCAAATAAACTTGTTAAAAGTTCTATAGAAAGTTGTTTCTTTTATCGACAAAAGTAGAAAGTGAGTAGGGACGTTAACAAAATCCAGGGGGGGTAGCTGCCCCCCCTTGCCACCCCCCCTCGGTACCCCCATGTGCCTACCTATGTTTAATTGTTTAAGATAAAATTATACATTACAAATCAAGTGATTGTGTTAATATTTATATTGCGTTTGCATTAAGACTACACAAGACTCATACTAATTCCAACGCACCCTCATCTGCATTCTCATATCCATTACACCGAAGGACAAAGATAATTAACATATATAATTACGCTAGGGATTTAGATGTGTAAAAAACGCGACATTACCATACCAGAATAAATGTTTTATTTTTGTGATGCGATATCTGTCTTTCCTACTAAAAATGTTAATCCTTCTTTTTACGTCTACAGACGTAATATCACTATAAACCATATCTGGTAAAAAAGCTTTTCTAAAAGGGTAAGTCGTTCATTATGGACAATATTTCATGTTACTTTCCATCACAGCTTCCACACAGTTTCACTCTTGTTTATTTTACTGAAGCGCTTATTGCCACTTCAAATCATCAAAATAGAAAGACTACAGAGTCGATTCAATAAATAACTTAACCTGTCACCTGCCGAAACACTGATCAGTGCACTGGCATTCACTGCCAACGCTCTGATCAGTGCTCTAGCTACTAGCCACACTTTTAGTTTAATTTTGAGTATTAAATACATGTCTAAGATTCAAAATATTTTATTTATTTCCTCCGATAAATTAACGAACCCAAAAGAAATACAATGTTTGAGTGAAGCTAATAGAACCGTTTCTCTGACCAGTTGAATTCGATCACCGGTCGCGGCGTGTCGGAAGTTTTTAGTGCTCACAGAAAGTGTTGTTTTTGACGGAAAAACCTATATAAAGGTAAGTTTTTGTTAAATTTTATTACGTTTTACTCATTTTGAAACTTTACTTTTTACACAGTTTGGAACTAAAACTTGATCAGGTCGAAATATCTTTCGTCAAAAGTTCAGAAAGTTTGTTACGGCTGTAACTTTTTTTTAACTAATCAAGATTTTATATGTTTTCCGGCATTTATAAAATGGAAACAATAAACAATTTTTTTAACGTTGAGGTAATCATTGTTTGAAAATTATAAAAATTGCAGTTTTCTACATCAGATATAATATTTAGAGCTGTTAAGCATATTTTAGTACTGGATTCGTATTTTACTTACTGCGTTGAGTAATAAACAGCTTTTAGTTTCATTGCAACAAGAACCTTGTTGCCCTGTGATCTGTGCTAGGTTATTTCTAGACATTTGTATTTTTTAGGGCTTCTACTCAATTTCTTGCACTTTTCAACTGGATGTTCGTCTCTCAGTGCTGGTAATATTTTAAAAAATATTATTTTTATGTGAATTCTGTAATAGATTAAATAGAATTCGTTAATTTTATTATTGTGTGTAAACAATAAATTGGTTTATCACTTTTACATGAAGTTTATATTAGGTTATGAATTTATATAATTTATTTAGTATAATTGTTCTATCAAACTACACAACCAATTTTGACAAAAATGCTACGGGACCACCTAAAAAGTATAACCTTTCAAACAAAAAAAATGAATTGTCCAAATCGGTCTAGACTTCTTCCAATAATAACCTCCTCCTTTTTGAAAGTCGCAGTGCTTAGGCAGGCAACCACTTAAATCCAAGACTAGAATAATAATTGTATTAAAAAGTCTTTATATTTGTGTGCATATTTTGTTTATTACCTATAGTGCCAATTATTTAAAATCATATTTTCGCTTGTTATTACACAGATCATAGGTCTTTGGTTTTTACCATACCTATTTGTGTACCATACAATATTGTATTTATACACAACGTGGAAGGGACATACCCGTAATAAATCGAACCACGGTCTATACCACAGAACTAGATGTACGTCTATACTAGATCACTACAGTATAATCAAATTAAAATAACAGCCAGAACACAAAGAAATGTTTCGGCATTTTCATACAAAAGTGTGCAGCCGTCCAGGCAATTTGTATGAGAATGTAGATTTTCTTGTTTTTTCGCTTTTATTATAATTTCATTACCGTAAAACGTGGCAACTTGACCATATTTTTTACAAATCGCTGTAATTTTTTTTTATCGTAGGTATGTTGAATTTATAAATCAATACATATAATAAAACAGTAGGAACCGCGTGTTACAGACACGCGGTTCCTACTGTTTTATTATATTTAATAAAATTAACAAAAAATGAGTGTGGGCGATAAAAAAAGAGTACCAGAACACAAAAAATATTTTTTTGATTTTTTTGTCTGTCTGTCTGTCTGTATGTACTCGCTAATCTTTAAAACTACTGAACAGATTTTTACGCGGTTTTTACTAAAAGATTAAGCCCATCCCTGAGCAACATATAGGCTTTGTTTCATCGAAATCTGTTGTTAGATAAAAAAGTTATCGTCATTTAAAGTTTGAAGATAAGTTTTCTATGGGCGACTTTATAGTAAAATTAAATAACAACAGATGGCGCCTCAAGACACTTTAAAACGCACTATGGCAAGTTGTTTGCAATGACGTTTTTGTGAAAAAGTATAAATACAAGCTAGATTATTATTGTAAGGGTTCATTATAATCCATTCATAAGTTGTATGAATGAGTAACTGATATCCATACCTCTATAGATCCTTATAAACTGTCACATTTGCAATATTAAAAGTATACCGCACCACAATAAAAAAATCGAACTGTAATTATACAGACTAATCCGACAAAATTTTTCATGTCATCAACAAGGGATTATTAGAAAACTGAATTTCACACGGACGAAGTCGCGGGCACCAAATACAGATATTAAAGTATGTATTCGTGAGCAAGATATATAAGGAGTTACAGAACACTAAAAAGATTTTTAAGATTTTTGTTTGTATGTAAGACGTCAGTGTCTGTATGCACACTGTACACCCGAATGTCCGAAACTGCTAACGGATTTTCACGCGGACGAAGTCGCGGGCACAGCTAGTATACAATATGTATTTATTCAACATATATTTGGGCATTGTTTTAATCAGTGATCCTTATCTTAAGCCTTATAATTAAACCTCCACAGACAAATAAAGGATGCCGGTAAAATTGCCACAAAATTGGCAACTATACGTTTTTTTTCGAAAACTATTCATGTTTTTTGTTTGTCAAGGTAAATTTACTTAGTTCCATATACAATCTTTTATGTCAAAAAAAGAATAGCGACTAAAGACATTCAAATATGCCCCAAAATGGCAGTAGGTATAGTTGCCACTGGGTTTATTGTAATTTTCATGCTAAAAGAACTTGTGGTATAGGGTTTTCAAAAACAGAAATGCAATTGGAATATATCTATTTATTAAAAAATAAATGTAAATGTTTAGTCTTAACACGCTTGTAAAGATAAACAAAAATCTTTTTCAAAATAGCTTAAACTACCACTTGGCATTAAGTATTTATATTAAAATATGTTAAAAAGTAATACAAACCGGAAATTGAACAAAACGCTAATAAACATCAAAACTTTCATTATCGACACAAAAATGACTTAAAAACTACTCGTAAATTGGCCTTCAGACCAAATCAAATCTTCAGACCTAATCGTCTTCTTAAATCAGTTATAATAATGATCTTCAGATCTAATCAAATAAGTCTTTAAAAAATAGCTTAAACTACTATTTGGCATAAAGTACTTATATTTTATTTATCCATTCCCTAGAAGTTTTTCACAAAAATACATTTTTGTGTCAAGCTTTTATTATGAGCAAATTGTTACTATAAAATTTGGTGACCGAGCTAGTCAGCGTTGAGAAGTTAGATCAGCTCCATGTCTAAATAATATTACATTGTCACTAGATATACATATGCATACAAAATTTCAGCTCAATCGGTAACCGAGAAGTGGGTAATTTAATTTAAAGGTTTGATTACAAACAAACGGGCAAGCAAACAAACATCGGTATTGGTGAAACTAAATAAAAACCTTGAAAAAAAACCGAGTCTTTTTTTGTCTTTTGAGGCAACCCTAGTTGAAAATTCCAAGTCAGTGGTAACTTTAACTAACCTCAAATAACAAATGCTGATTGCAATAGTTCAATAAATATATAAAAATATCAACAGCTGCTGTGGTGACAGCAATCCCAGCCACTTATAGCATATAATATAAAAGTTTCAACCAATCTGGATGTAAATCTTGGCCTCGGCAACCTAAATTTTACACTTTTTACAAATTCACGTACGGCGAGTGTCCAGCGGAGTAACTAGTATCTAATCTGTGGTCAGAGGGGTTAATGTTAGTACAACAAAGTAGGAAATTGTGATGTATAATGATATCGATTCAAAATGTATTCTATCTTTGTATGATCCTTATATAAACCAAGATCATTTTATTTGGTCATATAATATAAGTTCAAACTAGAAATAACAGATGGCATAACTAGTAAAAGTAACTAAATAGTTCAGTAGAATTTGAAAAGATGTCTCTAGTTACTTACTAATTTTTTAACGATAGTAGATTTTAATAATAAAAAAAAATGTAATTCGATACAAATGAGGGTGAAAATAAAACCAATAAATATGATTTTAACTAAAAAAACATTTAACAAACCATAAAAAGACAAATGTCCGTAAAATTACATCAACGTCAATTTTGTCTTGGTACAATTTCTATATCTGTAAATGGCAACACCGATAAAGTTTTAAACTTGTAGGTACTAGTTTGTAATGTTGTGATGTGAACTTTGGTGTGAAACAAAAATCAAGAAAACTTACTAAATATATAAAGTATGTGCTGAGACAAATAGAACTGTGTTATATTTTGGATATGTTTTGTCGTTTCAACCATGTATATTCTGCGATGATCGTGTGATTTGATAATATAATTGATTTTCATTACATTTTAAATAAGGCTTTCATTTTGAGCCTATTTCGCATTGTTTATGTACTTAATTATTTATAATCCAAAATATTGTGTGACTGCCATCTCCATTAATTGTCTCTTTGGCGTAATTACATAAACATTGTGAAGTATGGCAGGTTTATCTCCCAAAACAAAAACATCATACGTAGGTAAACTATAAAGTAGGTATACCATAGACGGCTTCGTGGTATAGATATATATATCTAATCCTTACTAAAAATAACAGATAGCGTTAGTTATGCATTGCAAAATTTATTTCCGCTTCACACCGCGAAGATAGGTCTCTATTTCAGTATATACAAAAGTACTCTGTGTCTGTGGTGTCCAGTTGCAAAAGCCATATTGAAAAATCTATCAGAAATTACTCAGATAAAAATATGAAAATGTTGCCAGAAATCATAGTAAAATTACTACCGTTACGATAAAGCGTCTATTCACGGTAAGTTTGTTAGAAATTGAGTTTATATGAAATACCTATGGTATGGTAAAGTTACTACGGGTTTGGTCGAGTTGCCACGTTTTACGGTATACTATAGTTATCTTGTATTGCCCGTGGTTCGATTTATTACGGGTATGTTACCCTTTGCTATACATAAATAAGTAAATTACATAGTACTTACCTAGTGCTGCTGCTGTGCCAAGCTGGTTGTTGTCAAGAAAATGCAGTTTGGGTGTAAGGTCAATGTGGCCAAAACCACACAAAACAGTCATATTTCTTTGCAAGTTTACTTTAAGTTATGTAACTTGTAAGTACATGTTAATTTATATTTTTTAAAGATCTGATTAATGAACTCGGCTAAGAATTTCATTGGCTATTGAAATTTTATCTGTTTACTACCTTTAACCCGCGACTTCGTCCGCGTAGAAGTCGAAAATGTTTCTAAATGGATTATTAATTGGTTTTTTACGTTATGAATTTTGATAAAACATATGAATTATTATGATAGAATTCGCATGAAGTGAGTGATGAGTGTAGATGAAGCGAAAGAGGTCTGTCAGGATCGTAGCAAGTGGAAGTCCATAGTCTACCTACCCCTGTGAGAAACAGGCGTGATAATATAATTTGTATGTATGTATTTATGTCAACAATTTTTCAATCTTTACATCCCTACACTATTAAGTGTACTTAGTGATGTAAAGGCGTAGCGGACCCGACGAAATTTGTTCCACTTGTTCCCATTCCCGTTCCCTATTTATCACGATTTTTTTGCCTGTAACTCAAAAACTGACGAAGTTTTATAACAATATAAATTTACAACCCCCAATGCACTCCCGAGGAAGTAATTTTTGAAAATCCAATAATTGGACTATTATTTTTTACCAACCACTAATTCAAAAAGTCATGTATCTCGCTTTAAAAATGACGAAGATTAATACCAACTTACAACCCCTATTTCACCTCTATAGGTATATAATGTTCAAAATCTAATAATGCTTTATTATTTTCTACTAACTTCGAAAATAAATTAAAAATGTCGTATTTCACATTTTAAAAATAACGAAGTTTCGTACAAACTGGCGACCCCTATTTCACCCTTCTAGGGATGGAATTTCCAAAAATCCTTTCTTAGCGGACGTCTCCTAGTCACAATCTACCTGCGTGCCAAATTTCATCTTCATTGCCTTAGTACTTAGTTTTATAATTTTGGTCAATAAAGATTTAATCTTTATTGACCAAAAAGGTACAAAAGGTGGACTTAACGCTGATGCATACTCTAACAGTCAGCATTTAGGAAAAACAAAAAATGAGCCATAGGCGCTTGAAGTTATATTATATTAAAAACATACATAAACAAAACACAAACATACCTACATATTATTAATACCTACATTCATAGCGAAATAAAGGAAGATGAAGAAGATGAGTATGACTAGAGCGAAGCTCACGGTCATGGCTATAGTTTATGTTAAGTGTAGGTCAATAAAGTTTTAATAAATAAATAAACTCCAGACAACGAAAACGGAATGCTTTTAAACAAGCAAGCGAAGTTATGTCGACCTCTGTGGCGTAGTGGTCAACACGTTAGTCCAACAATTCAGGGTTCGATCCCCAGCCAGGGTAAGTTGGAAAATAACTTTTTTCGAATTGTCCTGGGTCTTGGGTGTTTATCTATACTTATACTAGCTTAAACCCCCGACTTCGTCCGCGTATAATCAAAAATGGTTCTAATAGGATTTTGAATTGGTTTTAAAGTTATTCATTTAGTTATAATATGATTATGATATAATGTTTGAATAATTATAAAATATAACAATCTCTATAAAGGGGAACGTGGCGTGGGTTTAAGGTCAATGTGGCCCAAACCGTCTGCGGGGCTATACCATACCACAGAATAAGTATATTCTGTGGTATGGTATAGCCCCGCAGACGGTTTTGGCCACATTGACCTTAAAAGGAAATTTTTAGGGTTCCGTACAAAAATTTTTAAGAACGGAACCCTTATAGGATCACTCGTGCTTCTGTTTGTCTGTCCGTCCGTCTGTCACACACAGCCAATTTGCTCCGAATCTACTGGTAGGATGGTGTAATCCTACGACCAAAACCACAGAATAAGTACTAGTTCTCACAAGTTTTACTCTGAAAAGAAATTCAAAGATATACTTACACTACTTAATGTGGTTAGCGCTATGGTTTAATTTAGCTCGCGTCAGAACTCCTCACCTCTGCGTTTAGATACCTAGACATCCATTGCAAGCCAATTTCATTGGTATTAGGTACTCTGGACAAACGATTCATGTCACTGAATTTAATAGTAATAATGTAAGTATATTTTCGGGGAGTGATACAGGCCTGCCAAAACACAGATGTGCAAAGTAAATTAAAATAAGGTTCATTTTCGGGGGACTTTAGAAATTAAAAAGAAAGTTTTGCAAACCTTACTGTGTTATCAAATAAAAGTCGTTATGAGGATCTCAAATACATTTTTGTTATTATTGTAAGATAAATAGTTTTGATTTTATTCATGAAAGAAGACGGTAATTGATCATTTCCCCCTGATCTCCGAATCCACTGAGCCTAATGAAAAAATACAAAATATTGGAATTCTATCAAGTGAAAATAAAGTGGTAAACTTCAGGTAATACGTTCACTAGGTCTTGCTGTGAGGATTCCAATGTGATATTTTGTACTTTGGCATTGTACTGACACCTCTCCACGGGAGTTCAACTCGCACTTGGCCGGTTTTATTTTTAGAAAACACCATCCAAATCCATAGCTTACTACAGGTAAGTATACCTACCTACGTAGATAAAAATTATCAGATGTACAGGATTAGTGGCGAGTCGACTTATACATTCGTTGCGAGATGTTAGATGTGGCCAAAACAATCAGTTTTCATCTCCTATTTGCCTCAGTTATAGGGATTTACGACACTTTAGTTTTTTCTTTTTTTTTTCAAAAAACCCTTTGTCAATATTTCTTTAATTTTAATTCTTAATAGCTGTAACCCGCGACTTCGTCCGCGTGGAAGTCGAAAATGGTTCTAACAGGATCTTTAATTGGTTTTTTACGTTATAAATTCTGTTATAATATCCCGTTCCTGTTCCCGTTCCCGTTACCATCATTTGCTAGAGCAAAAGAGAACAAATGATCTATTTGTCTCAATTTTTTTGTCTCTCACTAATGCTTCGGCCGCACTTGTGCCTATCGTCCCGAAGCTATTCGCGGCGAATCTTCGTACGTTTTGTACACTAAAAAGCTATCGCGATAAAGCGCTGGTCACACTAGCGGCTTCGTAATTTTTCACGAAATATCTGGCAATAATCCAAGATGGCGTCATCTACGTGTTTTAAATATGGACGACGACTTATTTTCTTTAACATGTGTGCTAACAATTACATAGTGCATTTATTGAAACCTAGAAAGAAACAGCTAAAAATTTTAACACTATTTTATCGTTCCACTCCATTTTTACGCATTAACAACCGTGGCACCGTCGCACAGCACCGTCCGAACAAGTTGAAAACAAACGTCAAAATGGACGAACAACGCAAGCGCGACCACGCAGAGCGCATTGTTAGCGTGCATAAATCCTTTGATGTATTGCCACCCGCGCGATAACTACACGAAGTCCGAATATTCGGCACGATACCCGATAACGGCCGAACACATTTGCGAGTATCGTGTAATAGCACGAAGCTTTGTGACGATAGGCGCAGGGCGCAGGTCCGGCCCAAATATAAAAATGACGAAGTTTCATAATAATATAAATTCGCAACCCTTAATGCACCCCAGGGGATGCAATTTTAAAAATCTTATTTCTGAATTATTATTTATTATTGACCACTAATTCAAAAATGTCATGTTCCTCGCTTCAAAACTGACGAAGATTCATACAAACTTACAACCCCTATTTCACCCGTATAGGGATGTAATTTTAAAATCTAATAAATGCGTTACATATTATTTCCTACGAACTATTAAAATAAATTAAATATTTAATATGTCTCACTTTAAAAATTACAAAGTTCCATACAAACTGGCAACCCCTATTTCACCTGCTCAGGGATGGAATTTTCAAAAATCCTTTCTTAGCGGACGTCTCCTAGTCACAATCTACCTTCCTGCCAAATTTCATCTTCATTGGCTAAGTACATAGTTTCCGAGATTTCGTGATGAGTGAGTGAGTTATTTTCGCTTTTATATATACCTACCTATAGATTTTTAGCCCAGTGATTTTATGTTCTTGTGTTAGAGCGTTTACACATAACGGCAGCGGTCTTCGCCACAGAATTAGGTATGTGGTCTTCGCCTTTGCGGTGTCCCGCACGCTTTGGATTTTGTATGCATTTGTTCTGTCCGACTCCCTGCCTATCTTTGGATCATTTTTCGTGTTCGTGCCTACAAAATGTAAATAGGGCTATGTTAAGTCACAGAAAGTGAAATGAAAACGAAGGGTAGGCTTGTTCCATAATTTATTTCAAATTACTTTACGGATAAATACATAAGGAATAACATTTACAAAAAAATCTCACCATGTGTATTTGCGAAAACGAAAACACGCAGTAAACCACAAGCAAGACACAAAATACTCGTACTCATACAAGTTACAAAAATTTACATGGGGGGCCATCAAATTCCTTAGTTTTGAGCAGTCAACATGTTTAAATAGGTACGCAGTAAACCACAAGCAATAACCAAAAAAAACTTATACAAGTTACAAAAATTAGCACGGGGGGCCATCAAATTTCTTAGTCAACTGAACAATACGTTCCGCCTCACGGATGCCACTAAGTCTAGCTCCATGCGCTGTGGCAAAGTATCCGGGAACGGTGGCTTCGCCTGCAAACAATAATATCGGCGGCTGGGGGTCACAGGGGCCGGGCACAGGGGTGCCCAATTCGCATTGGTGACTAACTGTCGAACAGCAGCTCATGTATGAATAAGCTCCACAGAAGTGTGGATCAGTCGCCCACCGAGAACGCAACATCATTTGCGGGTATGGCAAACAGGGATTGCCGGTGAATCTACGTATTAACTTTGTCAATCCCTCAACTACGTCGTTGTCAGCCATAGTCTCCATCATCGCAGCTTCCTGACCAGATATCCATGCACACATCACGTGCTTACTTCCAGGCATCTCATCAATTGAACACACTCCCCTCGTCCAATCGGAACAGCTTTGTAACTCTTCGGCTGACCAAGCTAACTTCAGATTGCCTTCATGGCAAACCCAAAATGGTTCGGCATATTCGAGAAACACTTTGTCACTTAGACCAAATCCAATATTACATATTGCATCTAGTTTACATACTGGAAGAGGTGGTGCAAATAGTTTGTCTGCCTGACATTTTAAACATCCTAGTGACATAGTAAGGATTACATAGTCAGCGGTCAATTCTTCGCCGTCACAACATTTGAGTAACACACGACCGGCTCCCGCTTGACCGGCTCCCCAGCGTATTACATTAACAGGTTTGTTATATCTAATACAGTTGTCAGGTAACCCTCGCAGCAAAGGTGCCATTACACCAACGTATCCTAGAGGAACTCGGACGCTGCCACCAGGTAGTTCTATGTAACTACCGTACTGATCAGCACTAACAAGAGATAAATCATCGCCACATCTATTACGCAAAATGTTTGTTAATCCGAACATTACCCGAGCTGCGTCATACCTCTGATCTTCGGGAAAGTTATACAACTCTTGTTGTATTCGTAGGCCAATAAAGTTTAGTAAAGTCCCGTGTTGTCTTTCGCCACCAAGACGAAATAAATTTGCTGCTTGTTGTTCAATTTGGCGAAAAGTATGGTATGCTGTAATCGTTACTGGGAGGTCTATAGCACGCCCTTCGCTCGTACAAAATAATCCTCGGGAACCATCTAAGCGTGGTAAAGGCATCTGCAACAATTTGTCCTGTGATGCAAGCGTGTAAACAGAATTAGGTAAGCAAGCGCCGTGGATCCATTCTGCGCCCATTTCAATAACAGCATCTCCGAGCCAACAAGAGTGTATTCGTCCTCCAGGTCTGCAATCAAAATTAAATCCTTTATAATATTTGTATGTATGGATAGTAATATTT
The DNA here is from genome assembly GCA_943193695.1 of Acrobasis suavella. Taxonomy (NCBI): domain Eukaryota; kingdom Metazoa; phylum Arthropoda; class Insecta; order Lepidoptera; family Pyralidae; genus Acrobasis; species Acrobasis suavella. The sequence continues at coordinate 17,332,899 of OW971929.1, forward strand.
TATTATGTATGTATATTTTTATTGCTTTTTTTGCGCCGCACAAATTTCTTATCACTAAGTACTTATTGGTTGACTGGGAGAAAGTGCACCATAAAGCAAATCCGCCAATTATTAAAAGTACCTAGATACTCGTAGGTATTTTTACATGGGAACAACAAATTTACAAAAACATAGTTACGTAGGTACTACTTAGGGAGAAACTAAATACACAAGCAATATTATGGTGCCTATATTCGTCTTTACGCTACCTACTTACTTATATCTAAATCAGTTTTTCAAACGGTAACTAAGTAAGTACCTACCTATGGCATTTTTAACAGAATTTTCACGTTTAGTCAAATAAATACACCTATATAATAAATAAATACGGACATATCACACATATTGAGCTAGCCCCAAAGTAAATTCTAAACTTGTGTAATGGGATACTAACTCAACGCTAGTATGTTTTATAACAAATAGATAAATATATAGATAAACATTCAAGACCCAGGTCAATCTGTAAAAGATCATTTTCCATCTTGACTTGACCGGGAATAGAACCTGAGACCTCCGGAGTGACAGCGTGGCATGATGATCTCTAGGCCACAATGGTTAAGCTCAATTAATGTACCTAGGTACTTAAAATATAGATTAAATCAGTAGCTATACTTTAATAAATACTACTACTTACGTAGTTACTTAGAATACACGAGGCTTGTGTAATCATGGTATCATTTAGTTTTATGTCTCTTATCTACTTACTTATTACCTACCTTTCTTTTGCTTCGAGAACTACAAAATTACGAATGCCACATTGCGTTAGCCGATGTGCCGCCGACAGCCCCGCCATCCCTGCTCCAACTATCATCACGCGTGGTTCTCTACAAGTTGGGCTAATGCTACAAGAATCCATAATGCATTGTTCGCCTGAGGCGCTGACAGCGCTGCTCATTGCTCGGAGGATTGTCTTTGTATTTGAAGCCCTCGTAGTCGCTTCCTTCGCTCCGAGACATCTTTGTAATAGCTGAGAGCTTCTTTGATATGCTAATTTCATACGTGATAATTTCATAGCGATTTGTTACAATACGTCTGAACTTTTAATTCCATTTACGATCTGAAAATATTATCTACATGACACTCTCCAATTTTGGCCTAAGTTATGCAAAAATACCTAAAAATACAAATCGCCAGTCATCGTAGACATATAAGCATTTGACGTTTTTATCTTCTTATTTTTCATTGTTCATATGGTTTCTTTATACTTAGGCAGACCTTCTTTCTAAATAAGTTTGCAAAATTTTGCTTAGGTACATTGGGGCTACCCAAATTGAAGACATGGGCTCGCATGTTGCTTATGGATATTAGCGTGATTTTCATGACAAATTTTAACTATATATACCAAAGCAGTTTTTTTCTGGACTCCCTGTATACAACCAATGAACGTTTGCATAAAGTCAACGCCGTCTGCGGTTACTCCCCGCATGCTTTACGAAAATCTTTTGTACTTCGTATGTGGCCCAGATCGGCCAGTGATAATTAATCATCAGGAGAATCACAGATCGTATAGGTATATCTACAGAAGAATCGTATGGTACTTGTTTACAGAGGGAAACAAGTACCTATTGAATCTACCTATTAAGTACTTACATTTACAGATCAGATCCCTATCTGCTTATAGGTATTGTAAATTATTATACAAAAGATCGACAAAACAAGCTTTGCAACAAGGTGAACTACCATCATGAGCTTGTTTGTGAGATGTCAATGCACTATATACGAGTAAATTATAATAAAAATATCAACGAGTTTTAGCTCGTCTCTCAGTTAAAAATAAAGCAAATGTTTACGTAGGTAGGTATAAGTATACGGGCAATATGCAACAGTAAGTACCTACTTAGGATTTTACTTAGAAGTATCTCGACATAGGTTGGCACTTGTTGTTAATGTTTTGAAGCTGATGTCCACAGGGCATTCGGTCAAACCAGCCGCAAAAGTAATTTGATGTTAATTTTGATCGAAAATTTAAAGCAAAGCCAATCATCTAACAAACAACATTCAAGCTGTTTTATGCTATCTTGGCTAGTCATAGCGTTGCCCAGACCACGTTACGTAAGTACTAGTAGTTATTCTGTGCCCAGACGTCTTAACTCCAGACAGTGGGTGGACTGGCCCTCTTTTAGTCTAAAATTAAATGACTCGCATTATGGCAATTAGTCCATGATAATGGCGGTTATAATCTATGGATTATTTACCTAATTTGAATAAAAAAAAAAGTTTAACCTTCGAATAAATTTACTTTGATCCCGATGAGTAGGTAGTTTACCACTTTTACTAAAGGGCAAATAAGTACACTTATAACTTCCCGATGAATTGCAGAGTTACTCATTGCAACTAACATTCTATAGATTAATATTGTATATGTCGCAGTTGGATTGTATAATCCGCTGTTTGACTAAACCTGTTCGGCATTACATCCTGAAAATCTTCAGCTGGACATTAAACCAAACAGCTAACCGCACGTTCCAATCACGTGTAGGGTTACTCGTACCATGCATGATTAAATAAAACCGTAGTATCCAACACATTTATGAACTGGCAATAGTAGGTTTTATTTTTTTAATCACTCGTGGCATGGAAATTAAACCTCATTTCAAATTTTTACTATGTAATCCAGTCTCCAACATCATAGAACACCAATATGGAATGATAATCAGCTCGATGCGATTGGATATCGAAAGGCAAACGCGATATCTGAGCGGCGTAGCGGTTTCTTGCGGCCTTCATTTGATCCACGTGAATTTTCCATCTAGCCGAAAGGCGGGCGTCAAAATAACTAACTATATGGACCAAGCTGAAGGTCTGCATTGTTCTTCTCAACCATTTTCAGTCCGAAATCATAGACGATGTCGCCGATGTCTCTTGATAAAATTCTGCTACTTTTGGAACACGGTAATGAATCGGAGACCATATTTATTTGTTGTTATTGCACTGACAGCCACAAGTGGCATGATTCCGAACTAAAATCTATAATCTAAACGTAACACATTGGCAATCCAGCTGAATGATTTGCAGCTGTTTTACAAAACCGAGCTGTAATGCCAAACGGCTAGAGGTTTTATCAAATAGCGGATTACAAAATCCAACTGCGACATATGAAAATAACATTCTTCCCGTTGAATTTCAAAAACCCACAGCTGGGCATAAGCCTCCCTTTGTCTGCGCCATCCTGTTCTGTCCGCGGCCGCTGCTATCCAGGTAGATGGCTTACTTAAAACATAAAAGCAAAATTTGAAACCAGCTCTGTGAAACCTCGCTGGACATCCTACAATGTGTTCCTATTTCTCGGGTATACTGCTCGCGGTGACAGCCTTACTCCACCTTTCGTTGTTCTTTTTAGCCAGGTTCCCGCCCGTTCCATGTAAGATATTATTTTTGAAGGGATAACCTAACGTACGAGTAGATAATTATGTGTTGATGCGAAAACATCTTTAGCGCTTGATTTTTTAAGGGACCACTAAATGTGCTCAAATGAAAGCTTCCAAAGTTATTACTTTTTACGTTATGCACTAAACGTTAAATTGAAATCATGATCGGAGCTTTGAAATGGCTGGTTACCTACCCAAGCACTAGGGCGGCGTGAGGCCAGGATTGCAAGTCCGCCAGTAAGTTTTACGTAGTGTAGGTAGTGTTCATATCTGAATGGAAATAAAGTTCTTACTTGTCTGTGTTTGTTTTTGGTCAATATTTATTTACAAAACAGCAACTCCTATCTCTTCTGAAAACAGCAAGAATATTGATTAGTAATTTATTATGAAACAGCAATTAGTATTTCGAAGAAGAAAAAGAGTGGGAGCTTGGTGGGGACATCACGCTATCTGTTTTTCTCCCGCGAAATATAATAAAAGTGACGTCACATGCATCCCTTTTCTGTTATTTGCAGCAGATTTTAAAGTCTTTATAACTTAAATATCAACTTATTTTTAAGCGGATAATTACTTTTTTGTTTTCCGTTTTGAATATGAATAGTAAAAAAAGTGAGTCAAATATTGTATTGTAATAATGGTACTTATCAAGTGTAATGTGTAAATCTCCGGAAACTCATGGGTAAAAGTTCGGGCATTTGTGGGATGAAAATAAACACACCTTTGTTAAGCAACAAGTTTATAGTACCTAATTATTACATCAAATTCTTTTAAATAGACAAACAGGCTGGATTGTAGGATTGATAGACACTTATTCTATTTATATTAATAAATAGTAATCAGGTATTAAACCAAGACTAAATTTACTTTAGGTTTGAGAAACAAGCGCAAAGGTAAAATGGTCTCTACCTTATCTTTTCTAAAGGAATATTATTTCAGTGCTCAAAAATCTTGTGGGAAGTTCAGTGCTTCTTTGATAACATCTTTCCAATAAATATTCACCATAGTTTAATTTCTTTTAGTTTTAATTTAGTTTTTAGTTGAATTTATTGTCCAATTTTTCCTTCATAATTTCTTATGTAGACAAATAATAGACCTCATCTAGTTCATTTTTGCTGAGTGTATTTTTATTATTGTCTTCTTACTTAATAACACTATCAAATCTATAAATCAAAATATTCATTCATCGCTAGGCATGAAAGATATCATAACATTTTAAATAACTTAGTATAAATCTCTTATACAGGTACCTAATATTTTATCTGTTGAATTGTAAGTAATTATAGCTTAAATATTTGATCTTAAGATACAATATTATCTTCAATTTCTGTTAAATGTATAATATATTATATGAATAAAGGGATATACCCGTAATAAATAGAACCACGGGCTATACTTGTTTACTAATAGTAGTATAACGAAATTTAAAAAATAACAGCCAAAACACAAAAATAACACACACACACAAAACACAAAAATCGGCATTTCCATACAAAAGTGTGCAGCCGCCCGGGCAATTAGTATGGGATTGTGGAATTTGTTTTGTGGTTATTTGGTTGTTATTTTAATTTCATCATTCTATAGTGATCTAGTATAGCCTGTGGTTCAATTATTACGGGTGTGTCTCTTCCACGTTGTATCCTCTTTTATAGACATTGATAAATAGTGAACTATCTATATCTACTTAGAATAATATAATAACAGGTACAATTAAATACAATGTAGCATCTCTGGGATAGGTGTAAGTGTACCTACTTACTACTTCAGTTTTGCCTAATAATAATAAGAAGTTATAACATGCACGCAAACTAGGTGAAAGTTCACAAATATTCACAATTAACAAGTGATATTAAATTGACACACAGAAATATCTCTTCATACACACGGTTACCGATTCGTCTCACGCACGTGTCATGCTATAAGTACTCACAAAATGCTTAGTAGTAATCTACGGTAAATTAAACAAAGACTTCAATGCTTCGTCAATTATCACATGAAGTAGGTAGGTACCTATATCGCAAAGACTACGTTTGGTCACAAGTTCACAACAAATAATACGAATGCGAAGGCGGTTGAGAAAAAGATTTACAATATAGAAGAAGTCATTGGTTTTAGACACAATCTGTAAGGTAAGTACATACTAAATAAAACCGGCCAAGTGCGAGTCCGTACCATTATCCATTACCATAAAGATACGGACTCGCTAATGGTATGGTGGGGCTCCCATACGGGAGCCACACCTAAATATTTATTTTATTTGCTGTTATAGCGGCAACAGGAACACTAATCTGTGAAAATTTCAACCGTATACCTAGCTATCACGGTTCATGAGATTAAGCTGGTGACAGACAGACAAATGGATGGACAGTAGAGCTTAGTGATAGGTCCTGTTTTACCCTTTGGGTACCTACGGAACCCTTAAAACTATATCTCGGGTCGTATAATTTTATGCTCACAAATATTCACAGACACACGTTAAACAGGGTCTGACAAAATATACTGAAACAATTTTAAGGCCCAATTCAATCCATGTTATTGAACAAGTTTCCCCATGGAACATACACCGAAATATGAAAAAATATTTTTGGGCACTCGTACAAGTTGAGGGATCAGTTAATCAGATTATATAAAAATCAAAAAATTGATTTTATATTTCGTTTCTTAGGGGAACCTTGTTCAATATCATGGACTGATCTTATCCTTGTTAGACGTTATATATATTATATTAGAGCTACACATATTATAAATGTTGAGTAGCTGATGCATAGAATGCAGCTATAGATTTACTTAGGTATCTGAATTTACTTCCTACTACTACTGCTACTTATCTACACCTTAGAGCTTTTCATTACTTCATCTGTAGATGCTTTGATCTCATCCCATGAAATGTGAATATCGCTTTCTTCAGAGTAGCGAGAGCAAATCGCCAATCTTAGGAAATAAACGTCATCAATTTTAGAGGGCACCAAATGAATTTTCCCACGACCATTAATGCACCTTAGCAATTCTTCGTTTAGTACATTACTGCCCTTAAGTCTAAAGCAAACCAATCCCATGATGACTTCTTCATAGATTTCGAACCTTTCATCGTCTGTGCATAATTTTTCGAAGAGATGGGCCAAAGCAACATGTTTTCTAATGTGCTTCTGAAGGTTTTCAACGCCATACAATCTCAAGACAAACCACAATTTAAGCGCTCGGAAACGACGTCCCAGGGGAATTTGCCAATGACGGTAATCAGGAGCTGAACCTTGCTGGTCATGTTTCAGATACAGGGGGTCCACGTTAAAGGCATCGACGATCCATCGTGGCTGTTTCAGCCACATAGCTGAGCAGTCGAAATTAACTAAGAGCCACTTGTGAGGGTTGAAATTGAAGGATTCAGCCTTTTCAATGCCTTTCATCAAGTAACGGAATTCAGGGCAGATGAAAGCAGAGCCAGCATACGCGGCGTCCACGTGCAGCCAAATATTTTTTGACTGGCACACGTCACCGATTTCATCCAGATGATCAAACGAGCAAGACGAAGTTGTTCCCAGTGTCGCGACTACCTGTAACGTTAAGAAGAACACAATATTAAGTTTTTTTTTAAAGTATACACGAATTTTTCGGTCCAGTGCTGCATGTATTTAAAATAAATTATTTGAAATGAAACGGACATATAATTGATAATTCTGGTCTCACATAGCTTTAGATAACCCTTCAAAATATTATATGAACTACTGTTTACAGTATCAAGTGAGAACGTGAAGCTTTTCTTCGCACATTTTCCAAAAGTGGCCGTTTTTCGCAAATTAAATGTGCAAAATCGTTTAGCTAGATTGTCAATGTGTTACGTTTAAAAAAACAGCTAACCGCGTTTTCGGACTTCGGACCAGGCGAAGGGTTACCGTGAAGGATTACATCGTTAAATAAAACGGTGTTTTATTCAACAAATATATATGATGGGGCAATAGTAGTTCTTTTTTTAAATCACGCGTGGCATGGAAATAAAACCTCATTTCAACTTATTACCATGTGGTATGTAACCCGGTCTCCAACATCATAGAATACTAATAAGGAATGATCCTAGTTTACAAGGTTTTTATACCCCAGCTGAAAGTTATTGAAAAATTAAAAAAAAAATCACATCACGGCCACATTTAGAATTATTTATTAAAATAAGAAATTGGACTAAAACGATACGAAATAAACTAAAAATGACTAATTTTGGACTTTTTTTATAGGTTTTAGAATCTGTTTCTCTTAAAATAGACCAGCAATAGTCCCCCAATGTATTTTCATCCCAATATCCTTGATGGAGATCTTCAAAAACCTTAATTGTTGTAGACGAGACCCCAAAAGCTGATCTTTAGATCTTGAAAGTTGTAAATCCGCTTAATCGCTATCAGCAGATTGAAATGACACGACAATCAGTTCGATGCGATTGGATATCGAAATATTCAAGAGACTTTTCATATCGTCGTTCGTCCCAGTACATATTTGAAAATGTAATGAGAAAATTATTGCCTTTTATAATAAAACAGGTGATTTTGCGGGTAGAAACTTACGTAACATAAATAATTTAGTAACCCCTATATCTATATTTAGGGTGAAAACTGTCATGCATGTTGATTTAACAGTTAACAGGAACAGAGGCGTGGTGGTCCTTTTCTTTAATAATTGGCCAAGTGCGTGTCGGGCCACGCGCAGTGTAGGGTTCCGTAGTTACGAATGCCCACTTTGAGTTCATGCCACTAAAAACGTCCAAAAACGAATTTTCTATTGAAATTGTGTGAAATTGTCATTTTGCGAGTACGTTTTATAAGTTGATCGCCTATAACTTTTTAGTTTGTAAACCCTACTTAGCTCTGATAGTTTTCCTTTAAATTTCGTTGTATTAGGTTGGGAAAAAAGTCTTTTCGCATATAGTATGTATGAACTTGTAATAAAACTACTTTGGCTTACTATTTGTACCTGGCTGGTTTTGGTATCATTTAAAAGTTTAAATTTTAAAGAAGATAATTCCAAATTCATATTAGGAAAATGCGTGAATTTCATTTGTTTTTCTTACCGTTAAGATGAGTGAATCTAATGAAGAAATTAGATACATTTTAAAATTTTACTACCAAAAAGTTATAAAGGCAACGCAAACCGCGAAAAAAATTTGCGATGTTTATGGACCTAGTGCAGTGTCTGTGAGAGTAGCACAAATTTGGTTTAAGCGTTTTCAATCCGGAAATTTTGATGTGAAAGATGCACGTCGCTCTGGTCGCCCTGTTACGGATAAAATGGATGCTATTTTTGAAAAAGTGGAGTAAGATCGGCATATCAGTAGTTACGACGTAGCTGAAGAACTGGAAATTGACCACAAAACAGTTTTGGCGCATTTGAAAAAAAATGGGTACACAAAAAAGTTCGATATTTGGGTACCTCACGAGCTCTCTGAAAGAACCCTATTGAACCGTGTACTCATTTGTGATTCTTTATTAAGACGTAATGAGACCGTACCATTTTTGAAGAAATTGATAACTGGTGATGAAAAGTGGATCACGTACGACAAGAACGTGCAAAAAAGTCATGGTCAAAGGCCGGTCAGGCTTTACAGACTGTGGCAAAACCCGGGTTAACTCGCAACAAGGTGATGCTGTGTGTGTGGTGGGATTGGAAGGGCAATATTCATTATAAGCTGTTATCACCAGGCAGGACCATCAATTCAGAACTCTACTGCGAATAACTGATAAGATTAAAGCAAGAAGTTGAGAGAAAGCGGCCGGAATTAATCAACAGAAGGGGTGTGGTTTTTCATCATGATAACGCTAGACCTCACACATCTTTAACCACTCAGCAGAAATTAAGAGAGTTTGGCTGGGAGGTGTTAATGCATCCGCCGTATAGTCCTGACCTGGGACCTTCAGATTTCTACCTGTTTCGGTCTCTTCAGAATTCTTTAGGCAGTGTCAGGTTAACATCACGAGAGGACTGCCAAAACTACTTGACGCAGTTTTTTGATCAGAAGCCCCGAAATTTCTATAGCAATGGGATCATGTCCCTACCTATAAGATGGCAAAAAGTTATCGAACAAAATGGTACCTACATACTTTAGTTAAATGTAAATAAACTTTATTAAAAATGTTTTGAAATTTCATATAAAATTCGAAAAGACTTTTTCCCCAACCTATTATATACTATAGCTGTGAATTTTTTCACGTGTTTATATATAACCGTTTAGCAGGTAGAGGGGGGGACACTTGACTCAAACAAAATTTTTCACTTTAAAACCAAATATTTCAGAAACGGATCCCTAAATCGAAAAACAATGTTCACAACCTCAATTTTTGAAGGACCTATTCTACGATATCCAACATGACTGGTTAGTCGAGAAAAAATTTGCCATTTTACATTACTTGTATGGGAGCCACCCTAAAAAAAAAATTTTTCAATATTTTATTTTACCACTTTTTCCGCCTAATTTATATACATATCCATGCGAAATTACAGCTTTCTAGTACTAATAGTCGATGAGTAAAACCGCAGACGGACAGACAGACAAACAGACAGACATGGCGAAACTATAAGGGTTCCTTATTTACTACGGAACCCTAAAAAGGGTGACAATACTCTATTAAAGAATTATAGGCCCATCAGCTTCTGAGTCACGTCTATAAGTTGTTTTCGAGGGTCATCACGAATCGTCTCGCTAACAGATTTGATGCCTTTCAACCTCCCGAACAAACCGGATTCCGAAAAGGCTACAGTACCATAGACCAAATCCATACTGTGCGGCAGGTTATAGAGTATAACCGGCCGCTGTCCTTGGGGTTCATGGACTACGAAAAAGCCTTCGATTCGATCGAAACATGGGCCGTGCTTCAGTCTCTCCAGCGGTGCCGCATTGACTGTCGGGATATCGAGGTGTTGAAGTGTCTATATATCAAAACCACTATGTCGGTCCGAGTACAGGAGCACAGTACGAAGGATATTCCATTGAATAGAGGCGTGAGACAGGGAGATGTCATATCTCCAAAACTGTTCACCGCCGTTCTAGAAGATGCCTTTAAGCTCCTGGAATGGGAACGACTGGGCATCAACATCAATGGCGAGTATATTACTCAACTTCGATTTGCCGACGATATCGTTGTCATGGCAGAATCGATGGAGGACTTAAGTACGATGCTTGAAGACCTAAATCGAGTCTCCCAACAGGTCGGCCTAAAAATGAATATTGACAAGACGAAGGTCATGTCAAATATGCACGTTGCGCCTTTACCTGTTTCTGTTGAGAGCTCCACCTTCGAAGTTGTAGACCAGTATGTCTACCTGGGTCAATTGATCCAGGCAGGAAGTCCCAGCTTCGAGGAAGAAGTCTTTCAGCGAATCCGACTCGGCTGGGCAGCGTTCGGGAAATTACGCAGTGTTTTATCGTCTAAAATACCTCAGTGCCTCAAGACGAAAGTGTTTAATCAATTTGTGTTACCAGTGATGACTTATGGCTCTTAAACGTGGTCCCTTACTATGGGTCTCATAAGAAGGCTCAAGGTCGCTCAACGGGCTATGGAGAGGAATATGCTCGGTGTTTCTCTACGCGATCGAATCAGAAATGAGGAGATGAGATTCGTAGGAGAACGAAGGTCACCGACATAACCAAGCGGATTAGCTCATTGAAGTGGCAGTGGGCGGGGCACATAGCGCGATAAACCGATGGCCGATGGGGCAGAAAAGTTCTGGAATGGCGGCCACGTAAGCGCAGCGTAGGACACCCACCTGCTAGATGGTCAGATGACCTGAGCAAGGTTGCAGGGAGGCGCTGGATGCAGGCCGCTTCCGATCGGTCGTTTTGGAAATCCTTGGGGGAGGCCTATGTCCAGCTGTGGACTTCCTGTGGCTGATATGATGATGATGATGTTGATTTAGGCCATTAAGCACACGGGCTTTTGCAGTCCAAGCTCCAGAGCGTTTCGGCCGGGCCGAGCCCTCCAGGTTTTTGGTAAAAGTAAGTACGAGATTTCAAATGCCTGCCCATTTCGGCCAGAAAGCATTCTGGGTTTTGTTGTTGGATTGGATCTCATAAGTACTTTAAACCCCAGTGTGTTATAGTTTTTTTTTAATAAGTACTACTTATAATTTCTGCAAAGTTCGAGTATTCGAGTAATACTGGTTACAGATAAATGTACAAAACTTTTCGTTGCATTATTAAGAAATTTAATCATGCTGTTATCTAATCTAACACAAAACTAGTTACATAGTTCTCTAACACAAAAACGACAAACTAAGAGCTCGGTGGCTCGGTGATAGAACGCATCATTATAACTAGCGCTTTCACAAGTGAAGTATCTCCGGGCGTGGTTTGCTCTTAGATGGATGAACACAACTGTTGTAATAATATTCAAGCTCCTCCGTGCTTCGGAACTCACGTGAAGCTGTTTGTCTCGGCTGTCACCTTGAAATATCTATTAATATAAGAAGGAATTATCATGGAATCTTACAAAATAAATCATATAAATTATGGTGCCTCTACACCAAAAAACCAATGCCATCGTAGCGAGGCTACACATCTACGAGCTGCTACGAGCATACAATGATGCTCTCTACGAGTTCTACGACATATTTATTACGGACTTCGCTTAGATTTCTTCACTTATTTGACACAAACATACAGTGTTATATACATTTAAAAATTTTCGAGCAAGTAAATAATATAACTATATAGTGTACTATATATTAACATTTATATATTATCGTACACTGAATTGAAGAAATGGATTGAGGCCTTTGCCCAGCCCTGGGACACATGATGGCTCGTATTATTATTATATTAACATAAACTAATATGCGTAATACATCCCCTTGCAGCCGCCTCTTGTCTTTCGGCTTCAGTATACACAGTTACGCTACCCAGAAGGGACAGAAAGATCCGCAATACAAGATATATTTTGAAAAAAAAAAACTGAATTCCGACTTTAACGCCAACACAACGGATTTTAATAAAATTCCACCTCGCAAGTATGTCCTTTTAACAAAAAAAATAATTTTCGAAATTAGTCTCGGCGTCTTTAGGTAATCGGGAAACATACATAAATTTTACATTTTATTAAAAATACATTCGAATTGATAACCTTCACCATCTTTTTTTGATTTGTAATATTCTCACGTAAAACGGTATAAGAACTATAAGATCATAGTGGACGTCCTCTCCGCAGTCGCCTCTTGCCATTTGGCCTCAGCCAGCGCAGTTTCACGCCGCCCAAAAGTCCAGCCCACTCCACTCAAGAGTGATATTGTTCTGTTGTTTTTTTACAATATACTAAAGTAAAACGGGACAAGACCATTGCGGACATTCTCCTCAATGGCCTCGCGTGAGGTGTCACCCCGCAGCCGCCTCTTGCCGTCCAGCATCATCGCGCGCAGTCTCCTACCGCCCAGCAAGTACTGCTATAAAGTGATATTTTTCTGCTTCATAATGTACTCGTACTTACGTAAAACGGGATTAGGCCATTACGGACATCCTCTTCAATGGCCTCGAGTAAGGTGTCGCCCCGCAGCCGCCTCTTACTGTCCGGCCTGAGTGCGCGCATTTTTACGCCGCCCAGCAGGCCAGCCCGCTCCACTGAAGAGTGAGCTTGTTCTGCAAAGATGTTTATAATTTTATTGACGTTTTTAGGGTCCCGTAAGTGCCGTAACCCAGAGAAGGAACTAGTGATGTACAAGGCTCGAGGCCTGCGAGTCCTTTTGTCTAGAGCTCGGAGTCGTTTACAGGGCTCGCCCCGTTTGTGTGAAGCTCGACGACTTGGGAGTCTTTTTCAGAGCTCAAGCCTCTTCGAGAGCTCGATCGATCTGGAGGCTTTTTCACGGCTTGAGTCTTTTTCAGAGCTCGAGCCTTTTTGAGAGCTCGATCGATTTGGAGGCTTTATCACGGCTTGAGACTTTTTCTATGAGCTCTGTGAGCTCAATTATGTGACTCATTTTAAGACTCGAGCTTTTTTAAAGGCTCGATTTTTTTTCATAGTTTCGAGCTCTTTTGAAGGCTCGAACTCTTTTGAAGCCTCGAGGCGTAGAGCTCAAGTCTCAGCTCGACGCCTATCGAGCTCACCGAGTCCTGCCAGTCTGCCTCGAGGCTTTAAACGTAGAACTCGACGCCTCGAGGTTTGTACATCACTAGAAGGAACTGCCATGTCTGTCTGTATACCTGTCTACGGCTTAGCTTTTATAGAAACTGTTAGTACTAGAAAGCTGTAATTTTGCGTGGGCATAAGCAATCGCATTTATCAATCACGCCAACAAAGTACTTTTTTTTTAAAGTTAGCTCCCCACATAGTGTGGGGCGATACTTTTATCTCTCGTGTAAGGTTTCTCGTAAAGGTGGTGAGATGATACACTAAACATAAAGGCAATTTTTCAAGAAATAGTCTAGTAGGAATAATCTCATGCACTTTTACAATGTATAAAGTCTATTGGGACAATAAAGGATTTAATTACTTGTCTCATGCGTCAAGGACGTTTTCACCTTCAAATAAAGCTATTGAATTTTGTTTCTACTCACTATTATAATATCCCACGAGTTTCGACAGGATTTCAGTTTCAGTCCACTCAGGGTGCTCTTCCTTGACTCGCTGCATGGTTCGAGATTTAGCTCCGAGCAAGCATACCAGCGTGGCCTCACTCGCTGTGCCCTGGATGACTCCGCCAGCCTCCCCTCCGGACCGTGCCAGGAATTCCTCAGGCAAACCCAACATTTGGCCTAGCCAATCGAGCATTACCACCTCTAGTTCGGTACATGCTGGACTGGCAATCTGGAATCAATTTTAGAACATTTATAGTAGATACACTTTAACGTATATTGAGGATATGACGTATTTAGCTAGATTGACTGTACGATTAATACTTTACATAGACATAAGTATCACATGTCTGTGCGTTTTAGGTGTTCTTTTGGGCATTATTAATAAAACACGGGTTACTCACGTAGAGAGTCAGCTACTGGCCGACATGTTTCGACCTCATCCGGAGGTCTTCATCAGGGCGAATGTGACGCGCTCGTCGACGAGCGATCGCTCGCGCCGCCCGCGCGACCCACCATTAACATCAGTGTGTCGGGCGGCGGCTTTGTGCACGAGCGCGTCACATTCGCCCTGATGAAGACCTCCGGATGAGGTCGAAACATATCGGCCAGTAGCTGACTCTCTACGTGAGTAACCCGTGTTTTATTAATAATGTTTGAGTCTCACGTTAGTTTTAACCAAAAGTTCTTTTGGGCATCCATATGTCATATATGGGATACCTAAGTCATCATCATCCGAGCGTATTTTTGGTTGCATCCTCAGCGGTAACGCTTCAGAGCCCGGGATCCACACCGAAACGACTTAACACAGAGCGACTGCCGACTGACCCCCGCAACCCAAAGGGTGGACCAGAACCATTCCTTGAAAAGGTTTGAGCGAACGTTGGACGGCGTTTGGGACGCATATTGTATACGTGCCTTCTGAAACACGGAACCATCTTTCTTTTCGGGTCGGATAAACAGGTGATTCAAGCCTGCAATATTAGTTAGTGATGTACAAGACTCGAGTCCTCAAGTTCTAATTTTGAAGACTCGAGTCAGTTTTGCAGGGCTTTATGAGCTCGGAGGGCTTGAAATTCCGAGGCTAGGCGGGCGCAAATTCTCTGAGCAATGACTCGAGCCTTTAAAAGAGCTCGAGTCTTAAAATGAACGTGAGCTGTTCTTGAAAGCTTACAAGGTCTCGAGGCGTAATGTCAGATAAATTTTAGTTATCCAAGGTATGCAAGCAAACATTCTTTTAACTACTATTGTAATAAATCATATTTTATTTGTTATTGACAGACCAGTTTTATTAATGAAAAATAATTGCTTTTAAACACACTCAAAAAACATAACCCTCCCACTTCGCAGTCGGGCAGAAAGACGCGGGCGCAAAAAAAGGCTAGAGTGCAAAAAAAGGCTCGGGTGCAGAAAAAGACTCGAGCTCTAATCTCACGCTCCGAGGCTCACTTAAGCTCGCAGTCGTCGAGCCTTCCGTTAAAAGAGCGAGCCCTGTAAACGACTCCGAGTCCCAAGTAAGAGGACTCTGAGGACTCCAGTCTTGTACATCATACCCATCTCAGAGATTTTCGTTCTTTAACAAGTTCAACCTTTTTTTGCCAGTTCACTGGAGAGGGTTCTTTACACATTCTTTTATCGTCCATGCTATAAAACTATGAAACGATTTACCAGTTGATAGCCTTCAGGACATCAACTGGTAATACCTTCCTGTTTATTGTCTCCGTATATTATTTAAATACCAATTTAGTATTGCTTATAATAAGCATAACCGTCATAGATTTACAATATACTTAAACACCTACCTATTTAATCATTTACATTGCCCTAGTTTAAGCGTGACCGTCTAATCAACTTGCACAATTTCATAGTACCTACCTACTCATTGAATCTTAATTAAGTATCTTATTTATATAAATAGTAATTTGTATGGTATTATCTATTCTAATACTATACAAATAACCTATATTTATGATTATAATTGCGCATATTCATTTATGTTAGTAAATCCCAAGCAGCAAAATAGTACTATAATTTAAACTCTTATCACTAAAAAGATATATAGACGTAAAGGTATATAGTCTGACGTCGTATACTATAAAAGTGTTCAACAACACACTTTAGTTCTAGCTGATAGTGCAAAATCGACCCATAAATAAATGATGTAAACGTTTTCTTCACCATTTTATAGTACGGTTATAGTTTAATGCTATACCAAGCGCGAATATAACTGTTTGAGAATAATATTGTTCTATAGTAATGTTAAATTACACCTTTGTTGGCCTTATTTACCTTATAAATGTTGAAAACGAACTGTTATAGTATTTCTGTATAGCAGTGAGGAACACTCAATTATAGTATTACTTTGTCCTATTGCGAATATTCAGATCACTGCTATGGTACTTAGTTTGCTCTATTATAGTGTTAAATTATAGCTTTTTTGGTTTGATTTGCGTTGGAATTGTGTAAAACGAACTGTTATAGTACTTTGTGATAGCAGTGATGAACAGTCAACTATAGTGCAACTTTGTCCTATTTTGGATATTCCAATCATTGCTATAGTACTTAATCCATTAGTAGTGCAAAATAAAACAACTATAGAATGAATTTGTCATGTAGCCGTGTTTTAGGTTATCATTATATAATATAACTGCACTATATGTAATAGACAATAGTGTTCAGATGTGTGTTATAGTACATCAGATAATCATATCATCGAAACACTGTTTTAGAGTATAGTGATTCTGTAATAATTGTTTGGTTACTTTTATCGTACTTGTTAGTACTACAACAGTGCACCGATTTTTTTAATAGTATAACGATAGATAACAGTAGACAAATATTACCGTTAAAGTACAATTTTATACTACAAAAGATGTCATGTTTTACTTCCATAATACATATTCCGACATTTTCTTTTTGACGTGCTTCATTTATTGATAGAATTTAAAATAATCTAGATTTGATGAAATGGAAAAAAAGTATAAACGTAGTGGAACATATAAAAGAGAAGTAAACAGGCCCAGTAAATATAGTCTGCCATACTAACACGGTACCCTATGATTTCAATCAAACTCATGAGCTTCGCATTGTCATGTCAAGTACTATAGTGGTCCTTTTAACGCCGAGTAATTTAAATATATTTTAGTAAATACTTAACAGTTAGAAGGGGGCACTTAAAATTTACGGCAAACCAAGCATACTTTATCAGTAAAATCGGCTGCATGCTTTTTTTACACTTTGATGACAAATACCATAATCAATACATCAATACATATAATAAAACAGTAGGAACCGCGTGTCTGTACATTTGATAAAATTAACAAAAAATGGGTGTGGGCGATAAAAAAAGAGTAACAGAACACAAAATAGATTTTTTTGATTTTTTGTCTGTCTGTCTGTCTGTCTGTTTGTCTGTCTGTATGTACTCGCTTATCTTTAAAACTACTGAACAGATTTTAAGGTGGTTTTCACTAAAATCAATACATATAATAAAACAGTAGGAACCGCGTGTCTGTACATTTGATAAAATTAACAAAAAATGGATGTGGGCGATAAAAAAAGAGTAACAGAACACAAAAAATATTTTTTTGATTTTTTTGTCTGTCTGTCTGTCTGTCTGACTGTATGTACTCGCTAATCTTTAAAACTACTGAACAGATTTTAACGTGGTTTTCACTAAAAGATTAAGCTCATCTCTAAGCAACATATAGGCTTTGTTTCATCGAACTCTGATGTCAGATAAAAAAGTTATCGACATTTAAAGTTTAAAGATAATTTTTCTATGGGCGATTTTATAGTTACATATTACATAAAATAGCAACAGATGGCGCCTCAAGAAATTTTAAAATGCGCTATGGTTGTTTTTGTGAAAATGAATAAATACGAGCTGATTGTTTTGCACTGTACGATATTTGGTTAGTTACTGTTGTTGATGGTTGAATTTGTTGTTTTTATACCGAAGTTTGGCTATACTTGGCTATGAAAATACGCACTTCCGAAGTTCTGATCTTGCTTTGTGGGTTGGTTGGTTAATATTTCGGATAATATTGTTGATTTATAATTTATCACTTGGCTATGAAAATACGGACTTCTGATCTTGCTTTGTGGATTGGTTAGTTAATATTTCGGATAATATTGTTGATTTATATTTTGACACTTGGCTACGAAAATACGGACATTTGATCTTGCTTTGTGGATTGGTTAGTTAATATTTCGGATAATATTGTTGATTTATAATTTGACACTTGGCTATGAAAATACGGACTTTCTGATCTTGCTTTGTGGATTGGTTAGATATTTCGGATATCTTCAAAAGCTTCTTGGTTTTATAGATTTAGTGAACTAAGTTTGACATTTGGCTATAGCAATACGGATTTTGTGACCTTGCTTTGTGGATTGGTCAGGTATTTCGGGTATTATCTTTAAAAAATTCTTGGCTACATATATTTATTGAATTAAGTATATATACAATTGTATTTTTTGCTTTGCTTTCAAAAATGCTCCGAAGAAAGTCAAATCTGTCTCAGAATACTAGACAAGCGAAAAGACAGCGGATGAGTAGATCCCAAATATCCAATGACAAAAGACAGGCACGACTAAGTGTTAATCGAGAACGAAATTCATTGACTCGCGCCTCGGAGAGTTCCAGTCAAAGGGAGTTTCGACTAAGTGCTGATCGTGAACGTCATTCGCTATCTCGCGTCTCGGAAACTTTTACAGATAGGGAGTTACGTTTGACTGCTGATCGAGAACGTCACACACTATCTCGCGCCTCAGAGACTTTTACAGATAGGGAGTTACGTTTGACTGCTGATTTCGTCTGCGTACCTATATATTGATACAGAGTTACGTTTGACTGCTGACTTCGTCTGCGTACCTATATATTTATACACAAAGGTTATCATTATTATTGTAAGGGTTCATTATAATCCATTCATAAGTTGTTGTATGAATGAGTAACTGATATCCATACATCTATAGATTCTTATAAACTTTCACATTAGCAATATTAAAAGTATACCGCATTACATTAAAAATGTCGAACTGTAAATATACATACTAAACTGACAAAATTTTTATATTTGTCATATCATCAACAAGGTTGTGTAACAACTGATTTCACACGGGCGAAGTCGCGGGCACCAAATACAGATAATAAATTATGTATTCGTGAGCAAGATATATAAGGAAATGCAGAACACTAAAAAGATTTTTAAGATTTTTGTTTGTATGTCAGTCTCTGTATGCACACTGTACACCCGAATGTCCGAAACTGCTGAACGGATTTTCACGCGGACGAAGTCACACAGCTAGTATTTTTAATAACTCAAATGGCTTGAATCCTCTTATTTTTTATTTTGTCCTTCACAATCACACACGAACGATAAATTGAATTAATAGCGAATAAAAAAATGACGTAAAAGAAACATAAAGCCTAGTGTAGTACAGGAAAGTACTAGAATCAGATCCTGTGCTGGCGTTTATAGGCCTGAGTTGCCGTATGAAACGCTGCTACTGGCTGATTTTAGTACTGGCCAGTGATATAATTGCGCCACTTTCAAACAAAATGAACCTTTTCAGGTCTTCTATATCACAATTAATAGTGTTTTCGAAAACGTTCTATGGACTTTTAAAGGACTAGTTTTTGTTGCTTGGATTGGTACACCAAATATCTGCATAACCCAGGCGATGTAAGAAGTATATATTCTGTAGTATATTAAAGATACAAAATACTTAATTATCTCTCACACTGGTTTCTGTTATAGGTAGGTACTAATTTTTCTTATTATATAGGACTACGTTACAACCAAATATAAAGTAAGTTCGTACGTATTCATATAAAAAACTGCTTTTTATAATACTGTAGGTATACACAGTCAAGTTATGAAAATATAGACCACAAAATGCAGTAAGATATGATTAGTTACTTACATATCTGCATATGAGGTGTTACATCAGAAATATTGTATGCACTACTAGCAATTCTTTAGTTCCATACAAAACATACCTACACTGTCGCATATCACAATGTATCGTAAAATGGCGCAAAATGTTGTAAAAGTTGATGATTTATTGGTAAAAGGTCCAGGAATTGTTATTCCTCAAACGTCAAACAAAGATAGTAGAGTGATGAAGATGGTGTAAAACCAAGTTAAGTTAAGCCAAACCGCCATCATCATCCGGTTCACGTTTCTAGCGCTTCGAGAAGAAAGAGCTTAAATTACTTAACTTTTTACATACAAGGTAAGTAGCATACCCATGTGAATCCAATACAAGCAACAGCTCCGCTGAGCATATCGGCGACGATGGCAGGGTATGACTGAGCAGTAGGGAAGTACGCGTGGAACCGCGGGGAGTGCCAGTGAGTGACGCCGGACATCACGACTCGCTCGATGTCCTCCATCACCGCTGTCCAAGGCTCGGGCTTCACCGGGGCCTGCTCCGGCACCAGAGGTCGTAAGTAACCAGGCTTCACAGTCGGCACCACTTGCCTTAAAATTCATATGTTGCATTAGTAATTTATTTTATCAAGTTCAGTCCAGGAAATTGATAAGATATCTTGAGAAAGATATTTCGAATAATAAAAATTAAACAAACAAAACTGCATAGGTCCTTGCTAAAACTGCTGATGTTGAGTTATTTTTTTCATGGTTTTATTATATATTATAAGTATATGAATTAGTATCTATTTATATAGGTATTATTTTAAATTAATAAGATTTTATTTTACAAATGCAGGATTAGAAGTACAAAACAATGTTATACATTAACCTAAAGAGATATAATAAATACGTAGTAAGTATTTGTTATTCACCTGTCTCTAATGTTTTCCAAATATTCTGCGATATAGTCAGTCATAGCCTTAGCGAAGTCCTTGAAATCTCCGGCCTCCATCGTTTCTGCAATAGATAAATTGCAATAATAGTAAAGAATTAAAAATAGAAAATATACTTTACAACTACAACATGACTCATCTAGAAACAAATACAGCATATAGAACAATATCAAGGTAAATATATGTGCACAGGTAATGGTTTAAAATAACTAGAACATATTTATAATATTTACTTATATGATTTCATTAAAGTACATGTCTAAGCAAGCAGCAACACTCTTTCGCTATACATAAAGAAAAGAAAAAGCAGAATCGTTATGCTTCAAAATACTCCAAACACACAACACAACATGATATAATTTTGGAAACTTAGCAATAAACGAATAATAAGCAATCAATCGGGATCGATCTGTTATCGTCATCACGGACACGAATAATGTCGCCAATAGGCCTGAAATCATGCTGACAGATCGATTGATGTTCCACGCACCAAGCAGTGCTCGTAGACATCATTCTTGAGAAGTCGAGAACCTCGTAAAGGCCGAGAAGGACAAGCTTAGCAAGTACTTTGACTTGGTCTACGAGGACTGCGTTGTGGGATGTGGATTCGAAGATCATTGTCTCGACTGTCGTATACGGCGTACGGTCTTATAGCGAAGAGTCTTGACTTGACCATAATTTCAAGACTTTACGACCAAGTTGGGTATGAAGAAACAATAGTGTGCTAACGGGAATTTTAGTTCCAATAGACTGACTAGATTGTTATGGAGTTAGAAAGATTTTATATGGGGTGATTTTGGCGTGTGATAGGGATATCTTATGAAGGTTTTCGCCTTAGAATTGTATGTACTTATGTACATATACATGTTCAAATGGTAATATTTTTAGAAAAAAAAATATGTATTAGCTTTTATTGTAAGTCCAAAGTATATTATTGTGAGGCTTCCTCGTTTTTAGAAGTCGTTACAAAAAGGTCCTCGATATCGTTTATAACCGACTTCCAAAAAGGTGGAGGTTAACTTAACAATTCGTCGCGATCTTTTTTTTTATGTATATTCACCGATTATGTGAAGATACCTAGACCGATTTTAAAATATCTTTGTTGTTTAAAAGGATATACTTGTCAGGTGGTCCCATAGAAATTTGATCAAAATGGGTTTTGTAGTATGGGAGTGAAATCGGTTTTTAGTTTTGAAAAATTATTGTCATTACAAAATATCACGTATGTAGAGTATGTAAAATGTGAAGACGAAAATTTACCTTACCTTCTTACTCGATGAGCAAAAGCCATTGGAGAAAATCTTTTGACCGAATAGGGATGGCCCCGAAAGTGGACATTATTCGTATACCACTATGCAAAAACATACTGTACATGGAAACCAAACCTGGATGACAAATAGACGTGGAATCATTTCGACCCAGACTGACCAGCGGGAATGCTAGATAGTCTTAAAGTTCAAGTAGAGCCGACTCATGTCATTCACAAGGCAGCATCGGATCAGCTACTTTTGAAATCTACGTTTTATAACAACTATTATATAAAAATCACATATTTTACCCAGAAACACTCCTGATACATTTCTACCTTACCTTAAATCACTATCAACTAGGGTTGTCAACTGTCCTATAATATATAGTATAGTACTATATTTAAAGTATACGTACTATATGCTGTTGGAAAAATATACAGAACGCAAAAATACTATATTTCCGCCAAATTTATCCTCCTTTTTTTTACTTTTTATACGAAAATAATACATAACTTGTTGTTTGCCATATACCATGTACCTATGAAATTCTTTTTTAACCTCAGAGGATTATTAATACTTTTATTAAAATTTGCTTTTTATTAACCAATCCAAGAACAATTATATATTGACGAAAAAATAACTACTTAAGATAAGTACATTTTTACCAAAAATACTATATTTCCATGAAGACTACTATATTATTCGACACTTCTTTTCTAAAATGTAGGTACCTTATTTGAATCAATAAATGTTGGGAACAGTACGATCAACACATCTCTACCACACCCCAAACTATTATTCCACCTAAAAAGCATAAAGAAGCATTGGTACTGTTAGCAATTATATTAACAAGTACTACTTATCTATTGGAACAAAAATTTTCATTATACCTACTGGTACGTCAAACTTCTTATTTCTTTAGGACTACTCAGTTCTTTTCTAATGTACTTATATTTTATACTATGTTAGTATTATTTTATTTTAGACTTTATAAAATCCTTACAAAAAATCGAAATCCTTAAATAAAAAGAAAGAAATAATCCTACAAAGCCAACATAAATATTATGGAAAAAGTTGCTTCCCTGATGAAACATACCAAATTTAAGTTTCACATCCGAATCCGTCATGTCTGCTAAAATTAAATTAGATCACAATGAATTATGCGTTAACGACAATGAAACACTTACTCTGTACCGAGTTCACAGAAAATGAAATACTTATAAGTAACTTAATAACCTACGCAGTGCCTTGCAAAAATAAAGGTCGACTTATAAATGATAGAGGTGACAATGCTAGATAAGAAAAGGTCAATAAAAAATATTATGCGACAACTGGCGACAATATTAACAGTTAGGATGACGAGGGGTTCAGTAAATTCATGGTTCACGTTCAATGCCGAGAGAACGGCCGCTTGCGCAAGCGCCGGTCGGCGTGAGCAAGTAGTGCGAGGTTATTCGCGGACCTCGTCGACGCAGGCGCAGCGGCTACCAATCGACTTGAGCTCCCGGATTCTTGCTGGGTTTATGCTGAATGATATTATACCATCGATCCTACACGAATACATAGGTGTGAATTGGCATTACAGTGTCGTGATTCCTATCCATATAAAGTGTTATTTGACTACACCCGCTCCTAACATCATGCTTAGCACACATGCTTAGCTAGCCAAGTTGTGGGTTATTAACTTATTATTAATGGGTTATCGAGAAATAGGTTTTGTCTAGTGTATGCATGTGAGTATATGCCTAGATACCTATACATACAAATGTACATGTAGGAGTCGTGGTGACTCTTTTTTGGAACGAAGTTCCTTACGGCAGGCTTGGAGGAGATAGGGATTTTGCTGCGCGACCGAACTGAAAAAAATGTGATAGTAAAACCGTAAGGATGACCTCGTTAAATAAAACCGTTAAATGAGACGTGCGCAGGCGCGACAGTCGTATACACAAGCGAGTAGTGTATAATACCTTTGAGCACGATTTTTCTTTTGCAAATTGTGTCGATTCTACATTAGCCGAAGGAACTTCGTTCCTACCTGGTGTCCCACGACACCACATTTTTCTTTTAAAAGTATGTCCAATTTGTAAAATGTCACCGAGTAATCGGTCTCAATTGGGCGAATTAAATCGAATGAACATTAAAAGGGTTTAACAAATAAGTGAAGCTCGCCATGTTGAAACAATCGGAACTAAATTTATCATGGCTTTGCCCAGTAACATATATGCATATATTAATAAAACATACAATAGCTTACTAGGTATTTGTAAATTCAATACTTTGCAATAGCTCCATAATTCCAGGTCCACTAACTGAATTTCTTGACCTATAACTATGGCGTAATGTAGAGCAATACACCTACATATACAATATAGGTATACTACGGGGAAGTCTAGCGCGCGCACTCATCGATACAACAAGTAGTCATTATTATTTAAAAAAAACCCGACTGCCTTTTTAAATTAAAGTGTCACGCTCACAGTAAATACGAAACTAAAGTTACCTCTCAGTCTATAAATCCATCGAGCCGTTCAGGCTGCAGATCGTGCCAAACATTTGAATTTGGCGCCAATAATCCGCGATTTTGCTTTTTTTATTTTTATATTGGTATACCCAGTGTCACTCTTACAGTAAATACGAATCTAACGACACCTCTCAAGCTAAAATCCATCGGCTGCAGAGCGTGCCAAACAATTATATATCTATACATACATTCGATAAACATACCCTTCGTTTGGCGCAGTCGGGTAAAAAGAGAAAACGTTTTCCCACTCCTAACGTTATCTGATCTCAAAGACTTTTTTAGTATGTTATTTAGTAGGTCTTCCTTTTTCAAAATTTGCTACAATAAAAAAAATATTTATAGGGTTCTGTATACAAAGGGTAAAAACGGGACCTGTCTGTCCTTTCTATTTGTCTCCAGGCTGTATCTCATGAACCGTGACAGCTAGACATTTGAGATTGTCACAGATTTAAATATTTCTGGTGCCGTGATATCAAAAAATACTAATATCACAATAAAATAAATATTTAAGTGGGGCTCCGTACTATAAACGTGATTTTTTATCGATAATGTACGGAAACCTTCGCGTGCGAGTCCGACTTGCTCTTAGCCGGTTATTTATTTTGTCAACAACATACTAAAAATTATTGAGATCAGATAACATTTAGAAGCAGAAAAACGTTTTCATCATCTCCTTTTTTAACGAACGTTGAAAATATGGTAACCAAATAACATTGTCTGGACATCAAACGTAAAATCACGCGTTCGTTTAACCGAAGTGCCTAAAAGGAAGACGCCTATTTGCGATTTCAAAGTGATTACATCTCAAAAGGCCGGAAATTAAGCGAGAAACTTGCGTTGCGTTGCGGCTCTAACTTTAGCTGTACATAGGAGAAGATTGGAACTGTGCACTTCATGGTGATTCCCATCGTTCAGAATGATGAAAATCATTTTAAAAGAGTTTTAAAAAAATATGTAGGTATATTTTATTTTAATTAATGTCGTGAATAAATAAAATAAATCAATAAATATATAGGGTCAATTTACAGTGATTGAGCTAGCCCCAAAGTAAGTTCGAGACTTGAGTTATGGGATACTTACTCATCGATACTATATTTTAAAACAAATACATATATATAAACATCCAAGACCCAGGACGGTGACGACTACGCCACGGAGGTTGACAAAAAGGAAAAAGGAATATTATAATAAACTTTCCTATCCTACCTCACATGAATACACTACATGCTGCACTACAGCTACCTATGAAAGCTAGATTTACCACATGTAAATACTGACTTGTGGTTTATTATATCTGTATCATATGAATGGTTGGAATTTATTGATTGTCTAATTCCTGTTCTCAAGGAAGGTCAACAGATTACAATCAGAAGTAAGTCTTATTTTGATTTATAAGGTTCTTTATTGTACTTTGTATTGTACTATATAGAAATAAAAAATAAAGTAGGTATTTCACATACCGATAAAATTTACTTCGGATGTAACATCGTCGGTTTTCGATGGATTATGGGTTTTAGAATTGAAATTCACCGAGAACATGGATTTTTGATAATTGGTATGACATCTAGGATCAAAACGAAATTAAATTTCATCAATATCATTAGTTCGTTTAAGTTGAAATTGACTTCGATGAATTGTATCATTCTGTTTTAATCAGCATTGGCTAATGAAGGTTCTGCCAAGGCTCGCGATCATCAATCACGCGATCTGTGAGAATTACTTATCGGTAGTACTCTTAGATCATTTAATATTACCTGCGCGTTCCCCTCTGCCAAAGTATAAGATCAGATATCTAATACGTTCACAAAAACTAGTTGCGTAATCGATTATGATCATTATGTCATTCAGTAAAGCATCGAAAAGACGTCTAAAAGTGCTTCTTTAAAAATGTCATGTTATGCAATTTTCTTGTGTAAAAAGATGGCATATTTATATATTGGCAATCTGCATAACCTTTCATTTGTAACTATTTTTTATTTTAATAATAATAAAGTAAATAATAATCTAATCACGTTTGCAAATGATTTCCTTCCAGCCCATAAAATGATCTAAGATCCCATACGATTTTCTCACTTATTAACTAACAAACCACAACAAAAAGATCTATAATCGCATAACACAAACTTGACATATTTAATTTTTCGACATTATTATTATCACAATATTATGACACGAGACTATAGTTTATTAACCCCCATTTTAAACGTATCAATTACATTTTTAAGGTTCGATAATTAGCCAAGAATGTATTATTATGTGTATGTGTGTGTGCTCACACATTAATTATAGTATAGTGTAAGCTTTACATGTGTATAAAAAATAAGCTAGTGTTTGAATTTATTATAAATGAACGTTTATAGCGACACAAATTATTTTTGTGAATGTCAGATTTTGTTTTAGATGTAGTAAAGGCTTACCCCCCACCAAAAGCGGCAGAAATTTTTGTAAGAAGATTTGTCTACCTGTTTTAAATGGTCTAAGGTCGTACTCCAAACCCTATGTTATGACGATAGAATACCTACTCGTATAATTATGACGATTCTCAAACATTGAACTAGTACTTTGAAATTAATTACGTTACGTACCTAGTTACATATATACCTGTAATAAATACTCTCAAGATACGATCTTTGAATCATTGACCTCTATTTTACGCCTCTAAGTTGAAATTTCATTCAGTAAATAAGAGAATATCTCGCCATTCATTCTAAACAGACATTGTTTTAAAGTAATTATAAATATATTGTACATACATATACATACATCAAAATTCTGAAAAAAGTAGAGTCAAATGACTGTATTAACGACTTATATCCTTAGGTCGGCGATTTAGGATGGGTTGTGGAATTACACCTCAGATCTGGATACTGATTTAAAGGATCGTGAAATCGCGTAAGTTTTAGCTTAGATTTACTCTCGTTTTAACCTTCCCAAACAAAAACAAGAGATTTTTGCTTGCTATCGTAAAAACTTATAAGAACAACAACAACAACTTATAGGTAGGCAGACCTATAGATTTTATTATTAGATGCCAGACTTTCCTTCGACGTTCCTCTTCATTCTGTCATTAAAAAAATAAGTATAGACGGAAACTTTGACGATCGCTTGGGTATTCCCATTTACCGCCGCGTCAGGTAAACACGCCTTTAATATGATCACACACCGGTTTGTGATGTGATCTGACTTTCCTCATACCATAATTCGCGTAAAATAACGTCACATGCAAGATTTGTAAACATAAGCTTCCCGCAACCCACTTTGTGACATAACCTAAACCTGTACCACTGTACAGTACATAGTACTGTACCTACCTGGAGGAGAAGTACATACCTTTTCAAATATTGAAGAAATTTATATGAAAAGTGTTTAAAATTGTTTCATAGAAAACTATGTTTAGACAATCGCAAGATTTTAAAGTTCCGTAGTAAACAAGGAACCCTTATAGTTTCGCCATATCTGTCATCTGTCCGGGGATTTTCTTTAGACACTTCTCGTACTAGAACGTTGTAATTTGGCATGGGTATGTATATCAATTACTCTGACAAAGTGATTAAATAAAATATGGTAAAAAAAATAAGGTAGATCCCATACATTTAAAGTGGGAATCATTTTTTTTTCTTGGCTAACCCTTGGTGTAGGATGTCGTTCAATAGGTCTTTCAAAAATATTGTGAGTTAGTAAACCATTTTTCAATCAAGGAGTGCGTTTGTGATTTTTTTATCAGAGTCCAGTGCAACTACGCGTGGCCTGACATGCACTTGGCCAGTTATTATTATACACATTATATTTAATTAAGTATTCTTAATTATTTGCCAAAACATTATAATGCGAAGTCTACTATCATCAAGGTTTCGGTCAAGGTCTTTAAAAAGTAGGTAAACCGGTTAAGCACATATCAACCTTGTGTTTTGATATAATTATGTAGGTAAGTAGTTGGCTATCGTAATGATAACTAATAAAATTTTATTTTATAATTAAGTTTTTAAGTTTTTACAAGCAAGATGGTAAGGATCTATATAAGACCTATATAGAACATGATTTTGTCATTTGGCCGAAGAACAGGTTCAGAGTATTATAAATAAAGAGGTACTTACTTAAATTGTTTTATTTTTCTTTTTGCATACTTTGTAAGTTCCCTTCATAAAAATACCTATTTGTATGTTCTAACTGACTACCTTCTTGAAAAATTTGATATTTCTGATACATATTAAATTTAATTTAAAACAACAATAAGTATATTAAATACAAAAAGAAAATACTTATATCAACAAAATCGTTAACATAACTCTTTAAACTTACCGAATAAAACAACCTTGCAGCTGCGTCAAAAAACTTTATCACAAAAAATGTATTGAAGTGACTTTATTTTAGTAAATGACTACTTATATTATATTTCACGAGCACAAGCGCAACAAAACCCACGATACGTCCAACACGTAGGTGCACTTGGACTACGCCCGCGCCGCGGCGCAGCCGAGGTTTATATAGTAAAGGCAGTATATAGTGATATATCGGCTCTACTATAAGATTAACCAAGGCGCATGAGCCGTCAAGCCGAATACAAAACAGGAATAGGTGGTCCTAAATCTTCTGTTACAGTGGAGTTCTCCCTCAAATAAATTGCATTTAAAGTTGAGGCACACTGTATTCTATTGACCTATTTAATTGATTGCCGCTTCTTCTTCTTCTGCACTTAAGGTTAAGCAGCGGCAATGAAATTAGCTGTAAGTAAATAATCTGACGTCAACAACTACTATGAAATCGAAAGCGAAATTGACAATTTCTTCTTTCAAAATATCCAAAGATAAATAAATTACTTTTAATTTTAAAATGTTTTGAGTGAAAAATATTTCCAATACTTACGATGCCTTCATTTTATAGCTCTATAAAAACCTCTAAAGATATGTTTACTTTCGATTCTACCTGTATTGAAGACAGCACAACTATAGGTATATTAATACCTTCCATAAAATTTAAAACTAATTTCTTCTAATTTGTTTTTAATTTCAATTGACAAATTAGAAGTACCTATAATTAGTTTTTAATTTTCTATACATTCAATTGGTATTATCTATACTTTTTACAGCAACTAGACCTACCTACATAAATGTTAATAACTTGTCAGTAATAAACAATTTGGGAACGCGAATGGTATTAAGAAATCATCGAAAAATTCGTCATTCTTGAACCCACTTTGTTTTGGGACCTGCGTAAATACTAAAGAAAAGAGAGTTCAAGAATAACTAACTCATAAAGTCAGGTTTAGTCAGCCAAAACAACATAGCGAAAGGAAATCTAAATAAGTCTAAAAACTCTACCAACACTAAACCGCATCCGCAATAAACCTGTTATTTCGGAAAATTGTTTTGTTTTTCGCGTGGGTCAGATTTTTCAAGCTACCTAAAGGCATCCGACATAGCTTGACGACTCAACGTGCCCTTCGAAGCACAGAGGAGGTCGAGAATTTTTAACGCCATTTGTGGTCGACCATCTAAGAGCGAACCTCGCCCGGGGTTGCTGAATGTGCTTTAAGTCTTTAATTTTTATTATGAAACAAGATTCGTATGGCAGGAACAATTATGTATTCTTTGTTTCGCCTAAGTACCTACGCTCTTTGAATATAGCCAGGAGGTTCGAAATCTCGCAATCATCTTGCAGGTGTTTACAGTCTGCTGCTGTTCTGATTGGAAGAAACAGTTTGAGCATCCGCATGATAAATCTATCTACCATCTACCACCACATCAACTATAACAAGGTAATTGCTCATACTAAGAACTTAGACTTATGACTTATACTTTGAATAATCGAAATTGGTTCGGATCGGTGATCGGCATATTCCACATAATCGATCAGTAGAACTCCGTGATAGGACCACGGGCAAGCAATGCATATTTACCCTATCTCTCATGCGCTCCGTCACTGAATATTATATTCTCAAAAATCCATTTTCGTAGTCCGCTAAGAAGTTAAGCAAGTCGGGAGTGCAATCTACAACAGCTAGCTTCCCCAGCAAGATGTAGTTATTGACCACATCGAATGCTCTTCGATAGTCAAAGTAGGCTATGTCTATTGGGAATCCATTAGCGA
Organism: Acrobasis suavella; assembly: GCA_943193695.1. Lineage (NCBI taxonomy): Eukaryota > Metazoa > Arthropoda > Insecta > Lepidoptera > Pyralidae > Acrobasis > Acrobasis suavella. The sequence continues at coordinate 17,363,533 of OW971929.1, forward strand.
AGGTCGAGATATCGAGAGCTAATTTATTTGTAAAGAAAAGGACCCCATCTTCTTATGTTCTTTCTTTATTGACGAGTAACCATGGTAACCTATAGTGATGTTACACAATGATAGTGTGGGAAAATAATCTATATTCAACACCCCCTCTCAATTTCAAATCTCTTATAATTATAACATAAAAATCATTGCAATCAATTTTAAATTGTATCTTCAATTTAATTGCTTAAAATAAGTATAAACAATAACTGAAGTTACATTTCTTTTAACAAGATATAACATTACATTACATTCAACTTAGAAGTAAAGTATGAATGTTGATTATACGATAAAGCTTTTGTAAGTCCGTCCGTCAGGGTATGTAGTTGAGCAGTTTGCTTATGAATCTTCGTCTAGAATTCTAGATTTGGTTCGTTCGGTCGAGTTATGATATTGTTCGATCAAATAATGTTTCGCACTATATTTTTTCGGGAATGTAAAGTTTAATATTGTAATCCAGGGCGGATTCAGGGGGGGGGGGTCATGGGGGTCATAACCCCTCCCTCTGGGCTGGGTCCAGGACCAAGGTGGACCATTAATTAAAATTGTTAAACATAATGTTTTAAATATTTTTTGTCACAATATAGATTTTATGTAAGTACCTTCAATATTTCATTATTTTAATATAATATTTTGTATAATGGCAAACGCATTATTCGGGAACGAACGCATCAAAAATTTGAATTTTACCGCGCCCCGCCACCACATTTGTCATTTAAACATATGTATTTTTAAGTACAGTAAGTACTTACATATTAATAAAATACCTACTTTTTACTAGAATTTATATTTATAAAAATTAAATTATAACTTCTTGTGACTTGATCCCGACTCTGTGACCCCCCCCCCCCCCCCGCCCTGGCACCAAAGCTGGATCCGCCCTTGATTGTAATGGGGTCGAACAAACAAAATTCAGAAGTTTGTTAACGTCCCTACTAACGATCTACTTTTGTCGTAAATGTTTATTCTCTTTTTAGCATTTGATTTAATAGCAGCAACAGAAATACATCATCTGTGAAAATTTCAACTGTCTAGCTATCTCGGTCCATGAGGAGCCTGGTGATAGACAGCCGTACGGACGGACAGCAGAGTCTTAGTAATAAGTTCCGTTTATACCCTTTGGGTACAGAACCCTAAAAATTAAGTACTATATTTTTTTCACAATCAGCGTAAAATCAATCCATTAGTGATTTTAGAATACATTTCCATAAATTAGTAAGCAATGGTTGAACTTTCCCATTTCAAATATGATAGATGTCGTATCGAGAGTCGGTAGGCTGACCACCCTTCCACCCCCTCGGGGCCAGGGAATTGAATCAATCCCCGTTTAACGCCGTAATTCGAGAATCCGAATGTCTGGAAAAGTGCTCGCTGCTCGATTTATTGATATAAAAGTACAAAGAAGTCCCACTTCTGCTGACAAGTTGGACAACGAAACATGAGGGAAGGAAAATTTAGCCAATCTTACTTTTTCTTTATGTTACTTTTGCAGGAAAGTATGTCATGTCAACGTTAAGTAACTTTGTTTTAAAAAAATACTAACATGGACTATGGAAATAGATAGCATCCCATAGTACCTTTGCGTACATAGTTTTTTAATTAGATATATCTTATATATATATAATTTTCGTGGTACAGTGTTAGTTGCCATACTCCTTCGAAACGGCTAAACCATACTCGGTAGGTCTGAGAATAGGTTGTAAGGTATATTTTAGGAGCGGAACCCACGGGCACAGCTAGTTGCAAATATAATAAATATAGTATGTATTATGAGCATTTTTTTTGAGCAGGTATGTTCTTTGCTATAATGATACTATGATACAATCATATACGACGAAATGGTATTTTTTTTTTCTTAGCTTTTTCAAACTGCCTTAACGTATCTGAAATAGCAATCTAATAATGACAGCCAGAGCTATCGTCTTAACATGCCTTCTGAAGCACGAAAATCAGCATAGGTACAGAGTCGTGGCCAAAAAAAAGTTAAGTACTTAAGGAAAACATTCGTGGCATTTTTAAAAACGGAGATAGAGATCTTTCCTTTTTTGAAACTATTAGCTGCGCCCCGCATTGTTACCCGCGCCTAAAGTAGCCTATGTGTTAATCTAGCCAGGGTGTCAGCTTCCTACATACCATATTTTATCGAAATTGATCCAGCAAACATACACACACACACACTCACAAACTTTCGCCTTTACAATATTAGTGTTATTCGAATTATTTCAAGAGCTATCTACCAACCACCTACATTCACTCATCTATCAAGGCTCTACAATTTGTCTCCACCAAAAGTAACTACTATTCCGGAATCAGATTTTAAAGCTAGATTGGTAGGACCAAAGTATATTTACTTAGGTAGGTGGAGCTAATTAGTTTAAAAAATTGCAAAATTGTAATAAGACTTTGCAATTAAATATAATAATCGTGGAATTCTCTCTAATACTTAAAATAAATGTGGCGTACCCGAAAATAAGAGGTATCGTATTTATGTAAAATTCTTATTGTCATTAAGTATATAAAGATTTGATTTGATTATCTTCGTTATCGAGTTAATTTTTTTCTTATTTGCACTCGCGTTCGAGAAGGTAGGATAGGTATCATAAATTTGTTATTTAACATGTATTTATATTACGTATGATACAACCGTCTCTTTTGTTCTGACTGTACATGAAAGCTCTATTATAAGTCTCTATCAAAAGCTTTAGATGTGTAATTACCCGCGTGACGCAGGCTCACTCTCGACTCTCGACTTCACAAGAGCGTTCGGGTGGGGTCGTGGTAGTGGGTGGCTGATGGCCACCCGTCGTCATGGCTACGCTAAGAGGTAAAGCTATTGCAACAAGTGTGTAAGTATAGAAGAGTATGGACGTGAAACGCTCATGAATATATGTATGGTTTTAGTATGGAACCGTTATCTTTCCCAACATTCGTAGTCGTGTTCATTCGTAGTGGTATTGTTTAATTATATTATTTTATTATAGTAGCTGTAATTATAATTATACCCTTTGTACTACTAATGTATGGCTCCAGTAGTACAGAAAGGGGTTGTGTTCCTGCAGTGGAGTCATAAAAGACTTGATGATGATGATGATGATGATGATAATAGCTGATCCCGGCGACTTCAACAGTTTTCTCAAAAAAAAACCTAATTCTTTAACTTTGTATAAATTTGATTTATTTATGAATGGATTGAATGAAAACAAACAGTATATTTACTGTTAATATTTACCATCTCCGAGATGTATCGGTAAACACGCTAATTCGCCACTTGAAGGTTCGGACAAGGGACATACACAAATGAAATTGATATGATTTCGTAAGACAACTTACTCCAAGCGCGGTCTAGTTTACTATATCCGGACGTATTGTTATTTTCAGCGGAACCTCATCGTAAGATGCAATTTACGTAGGTATGTGTGCGATGTCATACGAGTAGCTAATTTATTCAACAAATATGACTTTGGAAGAACTTTACTGAAGAAAAATTGCTCTTATTTGTTTTATTTAGAACATTTTAATGCGGAAATTCAGAACAATTAAATAAATTTAGTACAAAAAATTAAATATTTAAACTCCATGTATAACCTAGACGTTATTGTTTCAAATTACAAATTAAAAGTGTTATCGATGACTATGCATGTAAGTAGAATAATATTTAAGCGCACGGTAGTGCGCAGGCCAAGTTCCAGCAACAGGCCGCGCGCATGCCGTGCACTATTTACACGAACCGTTTCGACCCACTTTTGACCCCCTCCCAAGTGGCATTCGGGGTTCTATATAAGATGTCTACTCGTTCACATGTTTTCCACAAGCTGTGTAAGTCAGCTGTATAAGAGCTGTGTAGCTTGCTATAACGCTCTTATAGAACCAGTTTGGGCACAAATTAGACAGCCTTAAGTTCACTATGGCTATACATTAGCAGTATAATAGCATTATGATAGCAGTTTAAGTAGTAACATCGGACTTAAGGCTGACTTACGGCACTATATGTCACGCAGTGTGAACCATACAACGTACATGAGTGTAATAAAGAGTAACAAGTGGCTAAATACACAGCTTTAACAGTTATAAAATCCGACAAAAGTACTTCAGTACCGCGGCGTGCTACCTAAAATTCACGTGTGTCCTATAAATTATTTCTTATTTTATTATCATTAGTTTTGGTTTTGTGTGTGCCATCAGAAAGCGGATATCAATTGGATAAAAATTTATGATAACACGCGGTAAGTACCTGTTTTAAATACTTAATAATGTTAAAGCCTATGGGAATGCAACTTTATCGTGAAATGTATACATATTTATAGCTAAAATATTCACGCGCCTCTGTAAAAAAGCGATATTCATTTTAAAATATTAAAAACTGGCTGAGAGGAAATCTACAATTTTCAGTTTTTGATATTATATTGGCATTATAATTATACTACGGTAATTAATTATAACATAAACAAAACTCAATCGCTCTATCTGCGTATTTTGTGATAAATCTGCATGATAATTTTATAAATTTATTTGGTAAATATTTTAGGTTACGTAGAACAAAATGGTGGAAATGAAATACGGCTATGTGAACTGTTATAACTCCAATTTAATGCGGTGAGCGTATATATAGGTTCACATGTGTTCTGTTAGAATGCTGTTATCTATATGAAGTCCTACATTTGTACCACTACAGAGCCAATGTCTATAAATTTATTCTAATGTGAACTTATGTACAGCTTTAAGATGTAGTTCAGGTCAATTGTGTATCATCGTTTAATTCTTTCAATATACTGAAATTTTAGAGATCCGCAATAATAATTATTGTCCGTTAAATCGCCTAGCCCAGGTACTAAGTCAAGTATGAATACCTAAAGTACAAATTTTGTAACAAACTAACAAAAATCACTTTTTGTTTTCGTGTGAGACACACAGTTTGGTGTCAGAGTATTTACACTTACAAAAAACACTACTCTGTTCAAGGAGGTATTTGAAAGAATGTAAAAAAACTAGATAAAGAGGGACAACATTATGCCCTGCGACAGACAAGGACAGAAAATTATAGTTGTCACTCAGCCATAGTAACAAACACTGTTTACAATCTCTAAAGGTGAATATACACCTGTCAGCACCGTAAGCGCCGACTCGGCAAGTGTAATAGTGTAACCATATTTGCAGAATTTATCAGATAAATAACTGTTTGTCCTGTTACTTATGTGATAAATAATTGTTATTTCTGATATTTATCTGTTAAAATTCTGTAAAATATGGTTACACTAGCAGACTTGGCGCGTACGGCGCTGACGGGTGTACGATCACCTTAAATATCTACTTAGACAAAGTTTATGCTATTTCTTTCTGACCTTGAAAGTAATCATGCGCATTCCTTTTAACAAGTAAGCGAAAAATAGAGGCGGGAACGGGATAGGTATAATTCCTTTGATCACTCGCGTGCGCCCGTGGCGTGCGTGATGGCCAGGATATGATTAGTTATTGTATTGTTATTTAGTTGCGAAATAAATACCACGTGAAGTGCATGTTTCTGTGAGTGTCACCGTTATTCGTATTTTAGAAAGGTATTATTTGTTTGTTTTAAGGAGCGTGTATGTATGTATTATTTGTTTATTAGTATAAATTCATTTATGTGACTGATTTCATTGTGGTTTTAGGTCAGTTTAATGTTAAGCTATTAAAATGTGAATTTATATATAAATACTTGCTAGGTAATTTGTCTTCATAAAGAGGTCACTATCACGCACTACCGTCTCCGGATTTGATTTCCAAACGACATTTTGAATAAAGCAGCGGTAACACGTCCCAATTCGTATTATAACAATACATTGCTGGTTATCTTGACTTTATTGTAGGTAATTCCATCCATAATAACCAGCAATGGAATGCTGAATCGGGCCCAATAAATCGGGATGTGTAATCGCTTCTTCAAATTCGTATGGTGGTATTTTGGCTCAAGGGTAATGCTTCGTTGTGTATGTGTGTCTCATATTTAATTGTAATTATTAAAATCTGATATTGTTATAATTTTTGATGATGATGAATGCACTAGTAGGTATTAACCCAATTATTTTCTTTCAGACAATGCCGTTTAAGATTGTACAAACTGTGGAAAAAGGACGACCCAGATTAAGTATAGTACCGTCTGTTTGGGAGGACGGTGGAAAACTATTCTGGCCTACAGAAAAAGTTAAAAACCGAGCACGATTCGCAAAAGACGAAAACTCTTTTCCAAGTCCGAATTGGGACATTTTGGATTGCGTGGTAAAACGAAGTAATATTGCAACGTACGCCGAAGCGCACACTGAACTACGTTTTATGGAAAATTATACAGACACAGACAATGAAACAAGTGCATCGCGCCCTAGCCCAGCACCTGTAAGACCAGCGGCAATACCACCTGCAATCCGTTTTGAAAATATGGTGCAAAATTTGGTAAGTGATTTTATTATGTTTCAGCAACACATACTAACATATAATAAAAACTAGTATATTGCACCGAGCGCTGGCTGCCGAAGCAGGGTTACAATTTAGTGTCTGTGGTATTTTGTTTTAGTAGGCTAGGCACCCCTAAAACGGAGAAAATTGTTTGACATGGCTACACTGCATTTAATTTACCTATTTATGATTTGATATATCTTTTTGGATTTTCTAAGATAACTTCTATTACTATTCAAATATTAATAAATTTCTTTTTACCACTGTATTTTATTATTTCAAGAAGACTGATGATAATTTGGCACTAAACAGATTGATATCAAACTGTTTACCTACTTACTAAAATATACTAAGCTAAACTATTAATTGTTCTGAAAATATTGAAAGGATTTGTGCTCGTGGTTTTGTCGGCGACTCATTACCGCGGATGTAAATCCACCTATCTAATTCTATGTATAAATTATCATTGGAATAAAAATAACAGCCGAACTGCAAAGTTTTATTATCATCGTTCAAGACAAGAGTTATGATTTTTTGTTTGTTTCAGATGCCAAGTGCCTTCAACGCGGGAGGGACTCAAATAGATTCTGCTTCTGCTACAAGTAATCAGATCGAAGTTAATGATGAAATGTCATGTCTAACCGACTTCGACGGCGAACAGTGTATTGCAAATCAAAACATTTTAATTCAAAAAGTTAATAACCAAGAATTAATACTGCAAAATCTTGTTGAAAGCGTTCAAAAACTTACTCAAAAAGTAGCCGAGTTGTCTGTACAATTAGATGAATGCATGGTAAAATTTATGGAAAAAATTGAGCAGCCAGTGTCTGTTACTTTATTAAAAGACGCGGACCAAGTTGATAATGAATCGTTTAGTTTCAAACAAATAAGTGACAAACAACAACTAGATAATCTGGAAAGAAGTTTAATGAATAAAACTGAGAGATCAAAACTACAAAAACAGCTGGGGTTTTTGTTTCAACCCTGTGAAGGAAATGGCTTGACCTTTGCCTATAAATTGATCGACTCAATGGTTTCACGTGGGTTTCTGTGCGAATGCTCCTGGTCTGGGGGAAGCCGTGGCAACATTTCGAAGGTCCCAATAAAAGACTACAAAAACTTTATTAAATTCTTTTGTAATATGGTACGTTCATGGGATTGTAAATTTACTATGGGACAAACTGAAAAGTTTTTTAAGGTCGTTTTAAAAAATGCTGTTAAAAGGAAATCAATAAAAGACTTAAGATCCTCTTCAAAACGAGTCCGAAAAATTAAATCAAAACCAAAAGACCAGGCAAGCACAAGTAAGCAAGAAGTTTCTGCTAATTCAACAATTAATCAAAATAAAGAATCAAATAAAACATTAGAGATGGAAGTAGCAGAAGTGGAGGAGGAAAAGGAAAGTAATGGTGAAGAAGAGATAGAAGATGATGAAGACGAAGAAAATTTGCGCTAATATTTTTTATGCTTTTTCTTTTCTTGTCGATTATGGCATTCTTTTTTTTTTATTATGTCTGGTATATTGTTTAGGTAAGTACTGCCCGACGTTACTAGATATAATGACACGGTAGTTTTTTCGTACTGACTGTGCGAATGCTTCGTTACAAAACCGGTCATTACCAATACCTGCCTTTAGTTGATTTTTGTTTCTACTAGACTGATTACAGTTTAAGTAATAATTATTTTTCGGTGATGAGACTTAAATATTTTTAAATATCTCCGTATATTAGAACTCATTATATGCTGATTATATAATACGGGTACTTTAAGCTTAGTTATGTACGACTATGCACATTATGCTGATTTACATAAAGCCTTATTTGTTAGGATAGTTAATTTTGAAAATTATACAGGAAGTAACAAATAGGGTATAACCAGCCGAAAGAAGGGTCAAGGTTCTCATGAAACTGAACATTTTTTCCCATGGAACATGGGTCGAAATATTTAAAATAATTGCACCTCCCATAGCAAATTAACTAGCTGATCAACAATTTTATGGGAGGTCCCAATTTTTTTTTTACTATTTCGAGCCATGTTATATAGCGGGAAATGTTCAGTTTCATGAGTACCACTTTTACTTCTTTTCGGCTTATTATACCCTTTTAATTACTCCTGATTTTGAAACAATTTTATGTTTAATGTTGTTTGATACCAAGTGCTATTTTCATAAAAATATTTAGACTGATTATAATAGTTAATTATGTATAAGTATAATATCTCCGTTTTAAAGAACTCATTATGCTGATTATATACGTTTTCGATATATTGGGTAGGTATTTTAAGCTTATGACTGCATATGTTGCTGTCTAATGTTGATTTGCAAAAAGCCTTGATAGGAGGTTAAGTTTAATTTCTAGTTTTTGTTATAACTGATTTTGTTACAATTATTTTATGTTATAATAATGTTGTTTGCTACGAAGTGTTATTTAGATATAAAGATTTAGACTGATTAAAACAGGTAGTTAGCTAGTATAAACTATTCTTTACTCTGTTTTATAAGAGACAGCCCACCGAAAAATTTGTGTGCTTCGTTGGAACTAAACAGTTTTCCATTTTTTGTCAGGAAACAAGAAAAAAAATTGTCTCACATGCTTGCGTCGTCAGTTAGCTGGACATGGCTTTGTATGTACAGTACAGTACTCAAAATGTTTTTTTTTTTCATTTCCGGACCATGTTCCTTGTGAAAAAATGTTTAGTTTCATGGACTAATTTGGCATTGTGCATTGCGAAGTTTTCGGAGGGCTGTTTCTTATATTTTGCATCATTTTTAAGAGCTATTTCCTTAAAAACTTTAAAAAATATCGTGACACTGTAGGTAATTTTAATAACTACATAAGAATAAATGGAAAAAATATGTTGATTATGTATGGTAGAGTTTAAAGTAACATAGGAAAATTCAGGGAATATTGTATAAGCAAAATAAATATTTAAAAAATGTATGTTAATTGTATGAGTGTTTAGTGCAACCACTGTGTAAAAAAAAGGTAATAAAAGCCAAAAATATCACATCAAACAGTATTTTATTTATATGTGTGTAAAAAAGGGATAAAGAATTTAAATTCTTTATGTTCAATACATACTAATTTACATTTTATCTCTTTGGGTTCTAAAATGATTAAAGTATGGGTACCATTCTGCTGACATCTTGATTTGTATATCGCAAGATGAGAAGATTTAATTGGATATTCAAAAACGTCTTCTGTGTTGTTGATTTTATTTCCTTTAATTAAAATCTTATTGTGGTCGACTTCTACGCAGCTAATTTTAACAACCTCATTGCATCTGGTAAGTAAATAACTGTCTTTTTCTTTGCTGGAAAGTTTAAAATCTTCAAAATTTAATATATTATTGTTTTTAATTTGTGTTAACAAAGGGTATTTCTTGTCTTTATGTGTTTGAAAATTAATATCATCCGTATTTTCAGCCAATCGTTTGGCGACTTGAGACAGTGGTTTTTTTTCTGATCTCAGCATACTTTTGATCATAAATAACATATTCTCGAAGGGATATGCGTTGAACGTCATCAGAGGGCCAAGCATTTTAATTTCATTCGTCAGGTGTAGTAAGTTGTGTATGTTGCTTGTAACGTAGCCTGAACCATAAAAGTCTTTGTAAAATTTTACAAAATGTTCCAGAAGTTCCTTTGCTAATGGCAACAAAGTTCGGTACGTTTCTGTTGAGCAAATTCTTATACTACAATATAGTGTTAAGAAATGATTATAAACCTCATTGTTCATAACATCAGGCAAAATTACAATACTTAAATAATGCAAAAACGCTCTAAATTCTGACGCTTTCCAATGTGCTAATGAATCTAAACCTCGCACTGCTCGATGCACTTCTGAAGGCAATTTGCAGTTGCATAAAATATTTGAAACCAGAACAATATCACTTGCCCGCATTTTAGTAATATATTTGCCAAAGTTGCCGTCACGCCAACCAATCAGTAATCTCTTCATAACACCCAAGTCGATCAAATGAAGTGAATCGGCAACAATAAATTGGTTCACCATGTCAATAGGAATATTTAATAAAGGTGAGTCATTTTTATGATGCAAGCCATAAATTTTGTTTCTAAATCCTTCATTTGTCCTTTCAGGACACGACGACTCAGAAAATGTGACGGTATGTGTGATTTGCGAATATTCTCCAACCGTAGTACATTTATGGCAGCCGTGTTTACCATTAAAATTGCAGACTCCTGCAAAAAACATTTTAAATTAAGTTATAATAATACAAGCAAATAGTTAATAAATTACAAATATTTGTGTCATGTGCGAATCGAACCTACGGACCACAGAATAGAAGGCAGGATCACTACCAACTGAGCTATCAAAGATATCTAGGAATACAAGTCAAGTGCCTATAGGTAAGAAGCATCAATAATTTCAACTACTTATTTATTGGTATTAGGTGCATAATGGCGATAATATGCGACACTAAGATAGACTTACCTTTAATATAGGCTCTAGCTGGCGAGTCACAAATGAAGCATCTGATTTTTATCTTTATAGTTTTCTCTAATTGCTCAACTACAAGACCTTCTTCTAATAATATCTTCATGTCATTTACAAAGTCTTCTAAGAAATCATTTAAATTTTTTGGTTTTCCTTTCCCAAAATAGATTCCAATAACAAAAGGCCGAATTCTGGGATTTTCAAAAATGTTACATAATATGGGCCAAAATTCATTTGTCGAACTTTTAAAAATAGGCAAACCATCCACATTTATGTTAATTGAAATCATGTCTGGAATATCCCTCCAATCTTGCAAAATGTTCTTCAAAGGTTTTGCTATCCCATTGTGCCAGTATTGACCTCCTTCTACATTTTTTAAAGTTACATTAACGGGAGTGCATAAAATTGTTCTAGCATCAGACGGTAGTGTTCCCGGTTTAAATTCATTTATTATGCCTGACAATTTATTCAAAGCGGAATGAGGAATACGATTTTCAATAGCCCATGTTCTTATTTTATTGCGAAAGGTTAAATGATTGTCCAAATCAAAATTGTATTCACTATCACTAGAACTGCAATCACCACACTCTGACATCTGCATATTTTGAAGGGAACTTTCAGGTTCAGGCACATTTTCCTCTGCATCATGTACAGAACCACCATGAACAACAGTTGAAGTCGCTCTTGTTGAAGCGGTATCGACGGGCTCATTTTCGGGCGTCGTTGTCAATCGACTGTTTATTTTTACAATTTGCGAATATTCTTTTGCAATTTTTCTTCTTATTCCACCGGTTCTCGCTCTTATTTTCCAAGATTTTTTATTCATTTTCACAAAATTTTGCACGCGACGTAGTAATAAACACCAGCTTGTGGGATAAGTGTAATAGAATATCACATTCACATTCAGGTTCAGCTTACAGCAAATAAGAGTGGTACTTGTGGACAAATAAACTGCTATTGATGTTAATGGACAACACATATAGTCCTTTTGACAGCCTACAGTTCACATGCGAACCATTTAAACACTTCTGTACAGATAGTAAAAAAAGGTTATTTTAATGATCACAAACAAGTCCTACTACAGCTACTAGCTGTATAACAGTCTAAAACAAGTAAACATAACAGCCTTTGGCTTTATAAATGACCACGTGTGTTCTATTAAAATGCTAGCTCTATATCATCGTACAAGTAGGCCGTTAAACAGCGGTTGCCGTATCTCTACCCTCCTATAATGCTCTTAGTCAGACGGCTGACTAAAGGATAGTTGTTAGAGTATTATAACACTAATAATCGTATAAAAGTATAACTTTATACTCCTATAAGTCCCTTAGACAGGTATAGGTGTTATTAATCACAATAATGCAGCTAATAGATCACGAGTGAACTGTAATAATGCTTCAAGTACACCTGGGAACTAAATGTGTACTCTTAAATAGAGTAAAATGCTATTTGGGCTGTAGCTCAGTGCCTATTGCAAGTACAGAGATAAAATTGTACCTACGTAATCATATACTAGTACTTGAGCAGTATGCCAAATTTAATAGATATAGCTTCAGTAGATCCTGAAATATGACCCTATAAAAATAGCAAATTTTGCCACTGGCTGACTTACTAACTCACTGCCCGGTAATCAAAACCTCTAGGCCACTTCCAATATCGTAGAGTTATAAAATTTGGCACGTAGGTAGTGTTTTATACGTAGATTAACAAAAAATTTAGAAATTTTAGAAATAGCTCAAGCGTGATTTAGCTCAATCGAATATCGAATTTTTAATAAAAATATTTATGAACCAGTGATACAATGAGAATACGATGAGGAGGGGGGAGGGGGTATAAAATATTGTCATGTATATATGATGCACACTGTATAGCTTATTATTAAATGCTGCGAAAAAAATAAGTTTTAGTACGATTTCTTGAAAAAAAGTACCGACATCCCACCAGAAACATACCTGTTAAAAAGGGGGCCAAGCTAAAAAAAGGGTTGAAATCCAATCCAATGCCAAGTTTAGATGCACTTTAAAATCGATCATAATAAAAAAAATATATCTGTTAAGAAATTACGTCATCTTTTAAAATACGCGACATGGTTCTATGTGCTATCTTCACCTCCCGTGATAAAATCTTTTGCTTTTGGACAGGATTTCTTCGAATTCTTTCCCTTACTGCTTTGACCACCACGGAACAGAGAATTTCTCTGTTCCGTGTTGGCCACCTTCTTCGTACGAACACTACGTTGACGACCAGATATTTTTTCTGTCACAAACAGAGGAGGTCTCATTGTACCTATTAATAGCCGGGTACACAAACATTTGACTAATACCAAGATATGGAGAGTTTTAAAAATTGCATTTGGCTCCATACCTACTTTGTGTAATGCAATCACAGCGATTCGGTTTTCTTTATTACCCCACTCCATTTTAATATCGCAAAATATTGTACAATGTATTAGAGCCAGAATAAGAAAAGACAATGAAAAATCATATAAATATAACGGATTCCAAATTCAAATGTAATATTTTGTTTATTTTTTAATGTGAAAGGAACAGTAGGAAAGGGTCGGCCTCGGCGAACATTCTGCGACCAGATTGCAGACGTTCTGAAAAAAGGATAGGTAAAAAGTACCCGTAACTGAAGGGTATGTATGAAGAGATTGATGAGTGTAGATGAAGCGAAAGAGGTTTGTCAGGATCGTAGCAAGTGGAGGTCCAGAGTCTCTGCCTACCCCTGTGAGAAATAGACATGATATTATGTATGTTTTAATTGTAACAGTATTTATGGCCAGACAAGTATATGAGGACAAATAACATTGATTGAGCTAGTCTCAAAGAAAGTTCGAGATTTGTGTTATGGGACACTAACTCAACGATACCATATTTTATAACAAATACATATATAGATAAACATTCAAGACCCAGGACAATTTGAAAAGGCAATTTTCCAACTTGCCCTAACCGGCGGGGATCGAACCTGGAACCTCTGGGTGGCAGACTAGCATGGTGACCATTACGCCACGGAGATCGTCAATAATTTTGTTATTATGATTAAGAATTTTATTATTTATTAACAGCAAATTCTATAGCTTTCTTTCGACTAGAAAAGAAATTATGATTTCTGATCACATGTGTGTATTTTGTTTTAACAATATTTTTCAGAGATATTAAATTTATATGTACAAATTTTAACTTGATAACAAGTCTAAAATCTCAACATGATAACATGTTTTGGGTTTATAGGCCTCAGCCAGTATTTAGCCCTTTGTCAAGCCTGGTGGTTGTTATTTGGGTACTTTAATTATTTTATTTATCAGTAAAAGACATTATATTCATCAAAAAATATTATTTAGAAAATACCTACATCGCTGTAGATACGTATTATATGTAGTGTCTACAAATGACTTATCTTTTTAAATTCAATTTCCGCGATACTTTAGATTGGTATTTGCAATTTTATACCTTTTTAAGGTTCCGTAGTAAAGTAGGAACCCTTATAGTTTCGCCATATCTGTCTGTCTGTCCGTCCGCGGTTTTACTCAGCGACTATTAGTGCCAGAAAGCTGTGATTTGTCATGGATATGTATTTCGCATACGTATTGTCCCAAGAGTTCGCAACTATGATCGGTAACAAATGCACAGAAACCGATGGCGAATCAGTCCAGCATCACTGGTACAGGATTCAGGGAGCTATCACTGGTGCGGCGAAGGCAGTGCTTGGTAGTTCAAAGGGTGGACGCAAGTGTGACAAGGAGACATGGTGGTGGAACGACACAATCCAGAGGGAGATAAGAATGAAAACAGCAGTCTTTAAAACGTGGCAAGCGTCTGGATCTCCTGAAGACCATGACGCACATAGGGTTTCAAAACGGGCCATTAAGAAAGCCGTAGCCCGGGCCAGGCGTAACCACGTGCAGCCATTGTACGATAAGTTGGAATCCCAGAGGGGCAGAAGCTTATTTACAAGTTGGCACGTCCGGAAGGGATACACGTAAGGAATACGCTTCCCCATTTCTTGTTCTTGGATATGCAGAAGGTCTTTGACTGTATCCCTTAGGAGATGATCTGGTGGGCACTGAGGTCCAAAGGGGTGCCAGAGATCTATATTGACATAATCCGCGCCATGTACCGCGATTCCGAGTCCATAGTTAGGACTGATGTTTGTGACAGCAAACCCTTTCCCGTTACAGTCGGGTCCACCAAGGCTCGGTTCTCATTTCATTCCCTACCTGTTCAGTGTGATATTAGACGAAGTGTCTAAAAGCATCAGAGACGCACATGAGCAACCCCCGTGGCTGCTCATGTATGCTGATGATATCGCACTGGCGAATGCGGACAGAGGAAGACCGGTGCGACTCGCAAATGCGTGGGGGGAGTCGCTTGAAAACGGTGTCCTGAAGCAAAATGTGACGAAGACTGAATACATGGCTTGCAATGCTACAGATCCCCCACACGTGTGGATAGGCGAAGATTAAGTCAAGCGTACGGATCAGGTCAAATACATCGATGTCGACGTCTAGGTCCGTAAATCTGCAGAATGGGCGAAGTGTCAGGAGGTCACTGGTGTCATTTGTGAACCCAATGTGCCAGCCAGATTAACGGGACAGGTCTACAAATCCGTCATAAGACCTGTCATTTTATACTGTAACTAACTGCATGTCACGGAGATGCAAAGCCGTGTCGGATATGCGAAGCATCACGGAGAGGTCGCGTGAAAAACACCCGCATCTGCGGCAGCCTTCATGTCCCTGACATAGCGGACAATTGCAAGAGAATCGCCTACGCTGGTACGGTACGGTCTCGTTTTGCGGAAACCAACAAGTTACGTGGGAAACAAATGTATAGCCATGCCACCTCTGTCAGGGCCGGTAGGCATTCAAAGTTATACTCCGCCTAGATTCAAAAAAAAATAATCATAACAACTTCTGTTTTCCTTACACCTCGAGTGTGGTGTAATTTTCTGGTAAATCGGACATGAGGAATTCGTTTTTGAGTACAATTTCACATTTAATGAAATCGGATACCATCGAGTGACTTCGAAGTGGCTCACTACCAAATATAAAGTAAGAGAAATCCATAGACACGCAAAGTAGAAGAAGAACACGCAGTTGTGTGATACTACAATCGAGTATAATACCCCACTTTAAGCAATATTTTGTGATCCATAATCAATACAACGTGTAATTGACTGCGTGCATACCTAATAAATCAAACCACGTACTATTCTAGATCACTGAAGTACCTCATATCAGCCACAGAAAGTCCATCCTGGACATAGGCCTTCCCCAAGGATTTCCAAAACGACCGATCGGAAGCGGCCTGCATCCAACGCTTTCCTGCAACCTTGCTCAGGTCATCTGACCATCTAGCAGGTGAGTGTCCTACACTGCGCTTGCCGGTACGTGGCCGCCATTCGAGAACATTTCTGCCCCATCCGCCATCGGTTCTTCGCGCTATGTGCCCCGCCCACTGCCACTGAATCTCGTCATTTCTAATTCGATCGCGTAGAGAAACACCGAGCATAGACCTCTCCATAGGCCGTTGAGCGACCTTGAGCCTTCTTATGAGAATCATAGTAAGAGACCACATTTCAGAGCCATAAGTCATCACTGGTAACACATATTGATTAAAGACTTTCGTCTTGAGGCACTGAGGTATTTTAGACGAAAAAACACTGCGTAATTTCCCGAACGCTGCCCAGCCGAGTCGGATTCGTCGAAGACCTCTTCTTCGAAGCTGGAACTTCCTACCTGGATTAATTGACCCAGGTAGACATACTGAACTTCGAGGGTGGAGTTCCCAACAGAAACAGATAAAGGCGTAACGTGCATATTTGATATGACCTTCGTCTTGTCAATATTCATTTTTAGGCCTACTTGTTGGGAGACTCGATTTAAGTCTTCAATGCAGTAAGCATCGTGCATAAGTCCATCGATTCTGCCATGACAACGATATCGTCGGCAAATCGAAGGTGAGTGATACACTCGCCAATGATGTTAATGCCCAATCCTTCCCATTCCAGGAGCTTGAAGGCATCTTCCAGAGCGGCGGTGAACAGTTTTGGAGATATGACATCTCCCTGTCTTACGCCTCTATGCAATGGAATATCCTTTGTACTGTGCTCGTGTACTCGGACCGACATACCTAGTGGCTTTTCTGTATAAGCACTTCAATACCTCGATATACCCACAGTCAATACGGACCGCTACAGAGACTGAAGCCCAAGGCCCATGTTTCGATCGAATCGAAGGCTTTTTCGTAGTCCACGAACCCCAGGCACAGCGGCCGAATATACTCCCTCGTCTTCTCTATAACCTGCCACAAAGTATGGATGTGGTCCGTGGTACTGTAGCCCTTTCGGAATCCAGCTTCTTCGGGACGTTGGAAGGCATCAAATCTGTTAGCGAGACGATTCGTGATGACCCTCGAAAACAACATAAAGACATGGCTCAGAAGCGTGATTGGCCTATAGCTCTTCAATAAAGTATTGTCACCCTTTTTAAAGAAAAGGACCACCACGCCCCTGTTTCACGCTTCTGGCGTTACGCCCTCGAGCAAAACGGAATTAAAGAGCCTCTGAAGGACTGTCAGTACTGGCGTTCCGTCCGCTTTCACAAGCTCTGCTGTAATTCCATCCACGCCCGGCGCCTTGTTGTTTTTAAGCTGTTTGAGGGCCATCCTAATCTAGTACAGACTAATGTCCGGGATATCTTCGGTATAGTATCAGGTTAGCTTGGCTCTTAGATCTATAGCCATATTCAAGCTAGGTTTTGCAACGGATGTATATAACTGCCCATAAAACCTCTTGATCCCTGCCAGCACCCCATTCTTTGTCGAAACCTTGTTACCGCCCTCCATCTTTAGCTTAGTCAGTCGGCTTTGCCCAGTGGACATAGTCCTTGCAAACACTTTTGAACCTTTGTTTCGTTATATCGTCTCCTCAAAACATTTAGTATTAAAGGAGCGAATGTCGTGTCGCAAGGACTTTTGTATTCGTATTGCTTGGACAATTTCTACAAGCCCGTTGTTTAGCTCGTCCACTAAAACACAATCCTGGAGGCCATCGAAACGATTGGAGAGTTCAACTTAAAAGTTCTCGAGGTTTTGGATCTGGCTCTGCGATGGTCGGAGCGCAGACTTCATCAATTTTGACCTTTCGAGTCAGAGACTGATATTCATGATGCCTCTTAGAATTCGGTGATCGCTGCCGGTTTTAATCCTGTTGATTATGGAGACATCATTGAATATCTGCCTCTTCGTCGTCAGGAAGAAGTCTATCTCGCTCTTGACTGGAGGCTGGTAGTTTTTACTGGGGCCCATTTAGGCCCATTTTCTCTGTGGCGGCTTTTTGAAGAAAGAGTTCATCGCAAAGTGTCCTTCTTCCTCCAGAAAATCAGCCAGCCTATGCCCCCTGTCGATGCGCTCGCCATATCCAAATTGCCTAACCCTGATCTCTCCATCGCGTCCCTTGCCCAGTTTTGCGTTGTAGTCCCCCATAATAACCGTAAACGGTGTTTTGGAGGCGTGTATGGCTATGGCCCTTCTAATGTCCTCAAACACGACTTCAACCTCTGCATCTGACTGATTTCCGGTCGGCATGTATACCTGTTTAACCTTCAGCAAGTATATTTTCGATACTCTGAGTATGAGGATATTACCCTGCTGGAAACACTATCGATGGTAACTAAGTTATTTACGAGGTTATTTAGGTTACCGAACCAATTAAGGGCCAATTATGTTCTTGTATGTTTTGTTGCCTGCAATAAACCAATTTATTATTATTATAGCCTAAGGCTAGCCATTCAATGATCTGAATTTCAAATGCTGATTTTATTTCATATAATTCACAGAACGCATCATAGACCTAAACTTTTTTCTAAATCTATGGAACGCACCCATTTTGCATGTTTCTTCCGAACGAGCCCAATGAGGGCTACCGTTTTTCTGCTCACCAGTTGGCGCCACTGTTGAGGAAGGTCTACTATAGCTGTCAAAATCATTGTTATTATGGTCGAGACGAATATTTTTACGAAAAATATTTCAAATCCTTTTAAAGTGTTTGATAAATAACATGCCGCAGTGTTGTGTAGTCCCCTATTGTTCTGAAAAAAAAGGTGGGCATAAGTTCCCAAAGGACAAAAGTGTTTTAAAGCAGTGGATAATAGCCATTCGCAGGAACAAATATACCCCTTCAAAACATTCACTTGTTTGTAAAAAACATTTCCGTCCTGACGATTATGAGTTCCCCAAAGAGTCAAATACAGAAAATCGTAAGTAGTTCATATAATCTTTCTTATTTCATGATAACATTATGTCCATGCTTGTTTCAGACACTTTCATTTACAGTGAAAAGTTTTACATAGGTACTTTCATCTCATGTAATCTTTTGTTGTTAAATTTTCAGCTATCCCTAGACTGAAAGCAAAAGCTGTGCCTAGTCTGTTTGCTTGGAACCATGAAAGTGAAGAGAGAAAGGAATTTAAAAGAAAACGTGCAGAGAGGGCTGTTCAACGTCGAAAGAAATTGGAAACTGCAACACTTTGTTTAAATACAGAGGAAAATCGATGTGAAGAATTTTTTACTTTTGAAGAAAGTTGTGTAGAAGTAGACATTGAAAATTCATGTAAGGATGTCTCATTACAGTGTTCTTTATGCAAATGTGTGGAGAGGCTACCTGTGAATATTGATTTGGTGAAACAAATGACCCATATAAGTAGCACATTGAACATGTTTCGAATTGAAGACCTCAAAGAAAAACCTGATATAGTACATTTTTACACTGGTTTTGACAATTATGACCATGTTATGTTTATCTTCAACCTTTTCGGAGATGAAGTGAACAATTTAAGGTACTATCCATCATTGCAGCCAGCTCATGGAAAACATGTATTAACACCATCCAATCAATTTTATTTAACGCTAATAAAATTGCGAAGAAATATGTGTAATAAGGAGCTGTCATTTCATTTTCAAATAAGCCAATCTTCAGTAAGCAAGTACTTCATAACATGGATTAATTATCTTTTCTGTAAGTTCAAAGATCTGAATGTATGGGTACCAAAGGAAACAATTGATGAAAATGTAATGTATCAGAGGAAGACTAATACCTGTACAGTCATTATAGATTGTACAGAAACAAAAATTGAAAAACCACAAAATCCGGTTTCACAACAAGCTACATACTCGACCTACAAATCAGCCAACACACTGAAAGTACTAGTAGGAATTTCTGGCTCTGGATGTGTGACCTTTGTTTCAGATGCATATGGTGGATCTATCAGTGACAGGGAGTTATTTGAAAAGTGCGGTATAATGAATCTACTTCAAAAAGGTGATATTATTCTTGGTGACCGTGGTTTCAATATTCAAGATCTAGTTAGTCACATGGATGTTACAGTTAACATGCCACATTTTTTGAATAAAGGCAGTAATCAGTTTGAAGCACACCAACTCAGAAAATCCAAAAAGTTGACATCCGAACGTATCAATGTTGAACGTGTTATTGGATTAGGGAAAACTTTTAAAATTCTGAGTAATAAGTTGTCATCTAATTTAGTGCCACTTGGTGGGAGAATCATATTTGTCTGCTTCATGCTTGCCAACTTCAGGAAGAACATTATGTAATTAGCGATTTTGGATAGGTATTACTAAATAAAAGATTAAATTTAAACTTTTTATTTATTTTTTCACCCTTTGCTCACATAAACTTTGTAAATAATGAATGAATTTTAGCATATTGAATGAAGTGTAAAGATCTCGTATATTCAGTTATCTATGGTAAGAATAATGGGTTTGGCATATAGACATACTTGTTACATTAATTTCTTCATTAGGAACATCTGCGAAATGATGATTATGCCAAAAACCGTTGACTTTAATGTAGGCCTTTTAATTTTATACACTCCAGTATGAACCCTGACTAAGGATGCAACCTGACCTACTTTAAGTTGTAACACTTTCTAGCTATAATAGGTACCATGTAATCTTCATAAAAATCTGTAACCTTTGGAATAATTACTTCTGAAATGAGCTTTTCATTTCGATTAACATAAATTCTCTTTTCGTCTAGATTTGTCCAAACAAAAAAATCAGCATACATTCTGTCAGTAACAAGTAACTGCGTTTCGATTTGATAATAATAGGGACTGCTTTCTTTCAAGCAGAATTCACCGTTTATAATTTCAATATGTTTATAATTATCTGGAGTGATAAATTCATCTTTTATTGAATAAGGACATTTAACTTCTAATACAGTTAGGTCACCAATCAATCCATCAGGTGAAGCTCCAATATGAGGATATTTGCTGGAAATAAAAAATCCACAACGCTGGACAGCATTATGTGACATAGACTCATAGGCCTCAATAGCTGTGTTCTCTTTACAATGTCCCCATACTGTTGCTGCACTTGAAAATTGTTTGGGAAACAATATGTCTTCAGCGTACTTCACTTTATCTCTCCTATCTGTGAATTTACAAATGTTAGATACATGAGAACCAGTTATCCTTAGACTTCGTTCACTATGCCACATTTTATTTTGTGACTGTTGCCTAGTGTTCTGCTCTATTCTGGAGGCTTCTTCTGGAGAAACCTAAAATGTAAAGTCATATTAATAACTAATTAAACAATAATTTTGTTATATTCAGTCAACTAATCCTAAGCTGCATGTTGCTTGGTTCAAGACACTATGCACACACACCAGTTTAGTAAACCGGCTATTCATTTCAGTGATTGAGTGAGGTATTTAAGGTGGTTCTAGTCATGATTTTTTCTGTACAAATTTCGGCAGGGTTTTACTTCACTGTCTGACATTCTACATCCAAAAATAAAATAATATCGTTTTGTCACATTATTAATTTTGCATGTACGGATCAAAAAATGTAAAATAAATAGCTTATGAGCCAACAAGTTTCAGCACGGAACCTGTATTCAGTAAATAAATAGGAAATATATAATAATAGGGAATTAATGGTAACTCACAGCAATTCTATTTAGGATAAATTGGTTAAGGATTGGTAATTTAAGGTAATCATGATCATTGGATATTCCATGCAAAGAAGCCACTTCAAACACTCCGCTTATCCCAAACCTTATTTCCTTCAAAGAGCAATAGTTTATTACACTGTTTCTAACATGATCATTCCATTGTATTGTGTTGCAAGCGTTATAAGGACGTGGATCAAAACACAAATTAGTTTTTTTGCGTTTTGTGACGTTGTATTGTTGTATTTCAAATGAAATATCTTCTGCTTTTTTAGGCGACAAACTTAATTTTTTCTTTTTTGGCTCATGCCATTTCTGTTTGTTTTCTGTGGGTGTTTTCATTATACGCCATTCGGAATGTTCTTTAAATCTAAGGATAGCATAGCATACACATGCTGTGTCAAACTGCCTTTGGTCCCTTACCAGCAGCACACTCGCATATGGACTGGATGATTTTTCCATCTGATTCAATAGCAACACACACAAAATAGGATAAGGCCTTAGTAAATTCTGATCTGACTTGTCCTTTATAAAAAAACAAATTGTTTTGTGTACATGACACTAAAGCTACTAAATATTCACTTGCCATCATATTATAACCTTTCCTGTGAACAGCAGCATACTCTGTCATCCCTGTATTGTCTTTGTAGACCTCTAAAAAGTATGCTGAAATATTCACTACATCCAAGTCAGGTGACTGAATTTTCGAAGTGACACTGCTGTATAAACTATCTGAAGGCCACTCAACACTTAGCACTAAATCGTCTTGTAGATGAAATACTTCATCAGTTCCAACAAAATTATTGTTTCTATCATAGTCCAGAAGTCTGTAAATGAAAAAACATCGATGTAAAATTGGCAAATATACATACTTTTGTCAAAATAAGGTGTTTCAAAACAGTAAACAAACTAACCTCATAACAAGTTGCTCTTTCGTCCCGCTTAATTTTGCATTTCTTTTTCTCAACTCCGCTTTTAAATTATTAACAGTCATAGAGCTGTAACTCATTTTGTGATTTATTTAGTTTTAAACTAAAATATCTAGTTATAATCGCAGTTTTTTTATTAATAAACAGCGTAACCCGAACAAAAACACTGAATTTTGAAATTTCGTAGACCTGCCGCGACACTAGCGCATCTAGCGGCGAATTCATACGCGGTAGCCCTCATTTCATTCAATCATTTGGTTCATCATTTATTCATTGGTGCCACTTTTCAAACGCGAAGTCACTACCCGGATGGTTTCGTGACTCCATTCGGTTTTGTGACTCCGCGTTTCAAAATTGGAACTTGTTTAATGTCACTTTCGTAATATTTTCGTCCCTCCCTCTTCCCTTTCTTCACCCCTTCCGATTCCTTAGTCCACGACGAAAGTTTAGGTTCAAAGTCTGGGTTCGAAATTACTTAATTATATTCTTTTTTAGTGTGTTTTATTTTTAATTGTTTGCAATTATGGCTAATTCTAAGATATTTGGCGCTCTTAAGCTGATAAGAAGCAGCAAAGATGTACATTTTCTTACTGGTAAGTTGATATAATTTTTCTAAGTTGGGTATATTCACTATTCTTTTCAACCTGAAAACTTGGTTGTTTTAAAAGCTTTATGACGAGTCTGAGTAAAATTATATTTACATAAAATCTTTGTTTCCTAGGTTTGCATTGCAGAACATACGCCGCGGCTGCGGCCACCAATGCTCATACGAAATGTAAGATAGTAAATGGAGTTTACGTTATCACGTTAGACAGCCCTAATTCTAAGGTAGGTGAATAAACTTGTTTCCCAAACAAAAGACTATATCTAGAAGTTTTAGTTTAAGGCATATTATTATGTATGACATGAACATAACCTGTGTTTGGCACTTTGCCCCTCGAAAACAATGCAGATACAGAAATGAAAAAAGTTTCTTTGGAGCTAAATCGAATTTCAATTAGCATTTACTGGTAATGTAACCTTAAACATAATATTTTTAACTTTTTTAATGTTGTAGGTAAACTCTCTAAACACAGCTGTGATGGAGGAAGTAAACAACATCCTCAGTGAAGTGGACTCAAACCCATCCATTGAAGCAGCTGTTCTAATATCTGGGAAACCCGGCTGCTTTATAGCTGGGGCTGATATTTCTATGCTTGAAAAATGTAAAACAAAAGAAGAAATAGTTGCACTGTCAAAAAGAGGTAAGTGAATGTGATACATGTTATGTAAATGTGGTATACTTATTGACATATAAAAGTGCCCATAAAGGTTTAATTACTGAATAAACATTCTAAGTTTGAATTTTTTTATAGATTTTGTCCCTATTAAAATAGGGAAAAATAATGTGTCTACAATACAATACCATACTCTTTATTGCACAAAATAAATAAATACAGGACATAATTATCTTAAAAACGGGGAAATGCACAAAAGGCGGCCTTATTGCTAAGCAATTTCTTCCAAACAACCTCGTTTAATTAGGTAGTGCGGGGCGGTCAATATAAACATACTTATATACAATAATAACAATAAACATACAAATACATCTAACATAAATATATACAACTTACACTGAAAAAAAAAATGAAAAAAGTCTACAGTCAGAAGGTATTTTTTTATACTAGTAGTTCTGTGAGAACAGCAGACCTCGCGAGGGTTTTGAAACTTTACTGTTGAGAAGAAAGTAGACAGGCCTATTACCTATCCTTTATGCATAAATCCCATTGAAGGGTATACTTCCTTACTAAACCCATTACCCACCCCTTACATTTGCTAGCTTAGTCAATCTCTTTTACTCCTATTATAAGTATGTATTTCAATACTTTTTTTATGATAGGATTCTACTCATACAAAGTATCTTCTACTACCAAGCAAAGCAAGCAAGCAATCCAATCCACAACACAATTGAACACAATTAACCGATCAAACAAATGAAAGTCATTTTACGATTCTAAAAAAAAATCAAGTCAATCTTGAAAACTTATGAAAAAATAACCATAGCGCGTTCTAAGAGTTTAAAATTTTTTGTTGCAACATCTATTGATTTTTTGTGAACTATATGGTATTGAATGTACGCAACAAATGTTTGCCAATTTTCTTCTTTTTAAAAAAAAAGTGATCAAGACATTGGCCTTGTAACTCCGAAGTCGCGGGTTTGATTCCCACGGGAGACATGTATTTTTATGAGTTGTTTAGTAACCCGACTGAATTCACCCTTAAATAGTTTTAGTATATTTTGTAGGGATTTCTACAGACCACTATTTGGTAATTTGTAAAATGAGAAACCTTTTTAAAAAATGGCGAAACCATTTGTTTAAACCCTCAAACTCAAATAGGTTAGAACGGATAAAAGTTGAAAAATTACAAGAGGAAGATGCAAGGACGGAATATAAATCACAACTAATAGAAAAATTTCAAAGAATAGAGGATGAACGAGAGATAGAAAATGTGTGGACAGTATTAAAAGATGGAATGATTGACGCCGCTATTTGTGTATGTGGTGTAACAAAAAGAAGAAAATGCAAGATTAAGGTGAATATATGGTGGGACAAGGAAGTTCAAGAAGCAGTACAAAGACAGAAGAAAGCATGGAAGGATTGGTTGTCAGTTCGAGCTGGTCAAAAAAATACGAGGGATAAAGATGTTTTTGCAGCGAAACAAGAATATAAGAGGATGAATGTTGTTGTGAAAGAGATAGTGAAAGAGAAGAAAAAAGAACAAAAGGATGATTTTGACATAAGGTTGACTCAAGACTTCAAAAGTAATATTAAATACTTTTGGAAGAGCGTTAAAACTGCTAGAGGAAAAAACACGACCTCTGAGCTAAGTAAGATCAGAGATAATAAAGGAAGATTATAAGTCGGACTACAGAATGTACTAGATAGATGGAAGGAATATTTTGAAGGAATGTTTGAAAAAGATGAAATGAGAGTACCCAAGCCTGAAAGTGACGCACAAGAGAGTGATATGCAAAATTATGATGAGGAAATAGGTATGGATGAAGTAGTGAAAGCATTAAATAGTATGAAAATGGGAAAAGCTGGAGGGTACGATAGGATTACTGTCGAAATGCTGAAGGCTGGACAGGGCATAATAGCAAGTCAGTTGTGTTATCTTTTCAATCTTTGTTTTAAGAAATGTGTGGTACCAAATGATTGGTGCAAGGCTGTAATGGTACCGCTGTATAAAGGAAAAGGTTCACAGCAAGACTGTAAAAACTATCGAGGCATTAGTCTTCTCAGCGTTATCGGCAAATTGTATGCAAAGGTCTTGATAGAAAGGGTGGTGAAAAATAGCGAAGAGAAGATATGGGATGTACAAGCGGGATTTAGAAAGGGTATGGGATGCAGGGATCAGGTTTTTTCCTTGAGATGCATTTTAGAGAAGCTTCTTGCCAAAGGTCGAAAAGTCTATGGCATCTTTGTAGATCTAGAAAAGGCCTATGACAGAGTGAATAGGAATGAACTGTGGTCAACACTGTCTGCGTATGGGCTGAGCAGCCATCTGATCCGAGCACTGAAATCTCTTTATAAGGATTCCAGCGCTTGTGTCAGAATTGACGGCGAATACACAGACTGGTTTAACATCGAAAAAGGTGTGAGACAGGGATGTGTAGTGTAGCGTCGCCTTGGCTGTTCAACTTATTCATGGATAGTTGTTTGACAGATTTGAAAGATGACGAATGTGGTGTTAGAATGGATGAGTTATTAATCAAATGCCTTCTCTATGCCGATGACCAAGTGATACTTGCGGACTCAGAGGAGGAATTACAGAAGATGATAACTGTTATGAATGATGCATTAGAGAAAAAGGGTATGAAAGTTAATGTCAGTAAAACAAAAGTTATGGTTTTTGAAAGGGATGATAGTTCAGCAGAATGCAATATTTTACTAAATGGAGTGAAAGTTGAGCAAGTGAAGGAGTTTGTATACTTGGGATGTATGTTTACGAAAGATGGCAAGCACGAGGGTGATGTTGAAAAAAGAGTGAATGCAGTAACCAAGTGAATGGAGCGTTGCATTCCTTTATGAGCAGTAGGAAGGTATCACACAATGCACGACTTGCTGTTCATAAAGGAGTACTAATACCTACTTTAATGTACGGTAGTGAGAGTTGGGTATGGCAGAGAAAGCATGAAAGTAGAATAAATGCAGTTGAAATGCGAGCCCTGAGGAGTATGTGTGGTGTTAATTTGAAAGATCGAATGAGGAATGATGTCATAAGGGAGCGGTGTGAAGTGAAAGAGAATGTTGTGACAAAAATAGAAAAAGGGATGTTAAGGTGGTTTGGGCATGTAGAAAGGATGGATGAAAACATGTTAACAAAAAATATTTATAAGGCAAATGTGAAAGGAACAGTAGGGAAGGGTCGGCCTCGGCGAACATTCTGCGACCAGATTGCAGACGTTCTGAAAAAAGGAGAGGTAAAAAGTACCCGTAACCGAAGGGCATGTATGAAGAGATTGATGAGTATAGATGAAGCGAAAGAGGTTTGTCAGGATCGTAGCAAGTGGAGGTCCATAGTCTCTGCCTACCCCTGTGGGAAATAGGCGTGATATTATGTATGTATGTATATTTTGTAAGAAGATTTGTATTGTATATCCGTCACGGCTCAGTCAGCTAGACTTCGCGAATCACCCTAAACCCGTTCAAGTATAATGTATAAAAAAGTTGTTAGAACAAAAAAGTTATTCAAATAAAAAAATGCGTTTTTATAATGGCAACAAAAAAATCTCGTGACATTTTTGAAAATATTTTGAAATGGCAGATATATGACAGTTTTAAAATTTTAAACCCACATATTTCCGCCATTTTGAAAAATTTTGAAAAACTGGCTCGACAAAAAAATTATATTTAGTTGCTGAACCTGCTTACAAAATTTCATGAGAATCGGTTAAGAAATACGACCTGTAGGCGAGAACAGACAGACAGACAGACGGACAAAAGAATTTTTGGCTAATCTCGAAACTGAGACGCTTCGCTGGCTTCGCTCGCTCGGTCAATTAATTATTATATACATAAAAGTATGTATTCACAAATCCAAGCTGGACTCCCAGACTGTAACCAAAATGTAAGATGTTTCAATGCAAGGCATAGTTTACCTAGTAAGGGACAAAGCTATGATATTTACTTCTTACTTTCCTCAACTTATTGGCCATTGAAAAATGTTGCCAATCAAATTTTCTCTTGTAAATAACTCTATATATATAAATTTTTATCCCAAGGACAAGAAATTTTCAAACGTATGGAAAAGTCTCGTAAACCATATGTGGCAGCAATACAAGGAACTTGTCTCGGAGGGGGTCTTGAGACAGCACTTGCCTGCCACTATCGTATAGCGGTTAAGGACTCGAAGACTGGATTTGGTCTACCCGAAGTGATGTTGGGTCTTTTGCCTGGTGGTGGTGGTACACAAAGGTAAACAATTGATATGACATTACTTTCTAGGACACTGGGTATAAATAATAATAAAACCATAGATTTTTTATTATGTCTAATTTATTTATTTTAGACATGATGAATTTTTAAAAGTAATATTGGAGGGGAAAATAGAAAGGAGAAGAGGTAAAGGAAGACCTAGAGATAGTTTTGTAAAACACCTAAAGATCAAATTAATGTTTTAACCTACAAGGATGTTAAGGCGTTGACTTTAGACAGAGAGTGATGGAAGGCATTGGTTGCTCCACAGACAAGAGCTTAGCTCTTTAATAATAAGAATAATTTTTTCGAAGAATTTATAAAGGCCCATTTACTAAGTACAAGTTCTTGCCTGTTTCATACATTTGAATTGAAGCAATAGATGTCTTACATTATAGACACTGTTAATTGCTTCAATTAAATAAAAATTTTAAGAACAATAATTAGACCATTTTTTCTCCAAACTTTTGAGCTCCAAAAGCTACGCAAGACGGCAGGCAAGATAGTCATTTATTTATTTATTGTTGATCAAATACAAATTGTTCAGAACAATAGGCGAACTTAACGCTAAAAGCGTTGTCTACCAGTCAACATTTGGGTTATACAGATAGTCTTAATGTGGGTTGCAAGACAAAGTTAGTTAGTTAGACGTTACTGCGTAATCCGCATTTCTGTGTCCGATACAGTCTTATTTGGTTTCACATAGAAATAGGACGTCACTATCGGATGACTATTGTATTATTTTATGGAGTAAACCCCTATAAAACTTAAAAAACATGTGTTTATTATTACTTTTTTTAATATATAAATATCAGCATGATGAAGTAAGAAACTTTTTAATTTGTTTTTTATGTGAGTTTATTTTGTTCTTTTAGGTTGCCAGCCTTAACATCAATTCCTACAACTTTGGATCTAGCACTAACTGGCAAAACAGTAAAAGCAGACAAAGCCAAAAAGTTGGGAGTGGTTGATTTGCTAGTTGCCCCACTTGGCCCTGGTGACTATTATTTTTATTGTCTTTAAAATGTATTAAAATATAATATACATATTACATGTAAGTTTTATGTTGCACCCAATATCTTCATTTAGCTTTTATTACACATAATGCCATGATTCAATGTCCAAGATAAATGTCATCTTTACAAAATAAGTATGTTGTATATGATAACAGAATTAAGGTATAGTATTCTTATTTCCCAAAGTAAAATAATGATTGATTAATGTTAATTATTTTCAGGCAAGGGACTACCTGAACAGAACACTGCACAGTATTTGGAAGATGTTGCAATACAAATAGCAAAAGATATTGCATCAGGCAAAATAAAAGTAGACAGGTCAAAGAAAAGTTTAGTTGAAAAGGTCACCGCTGCTGTAATGCAGTGGGACTTTGTCAAGAATATCATATTCAACAAAGCCAAAGAACAGGTCATGAAGGCTTCTCGTGGCCTTTACCCAGCACCTCTAAAGGTAAGTTTTATTATCTTGACAATGTTGATTTCAAGGCTGGATTATTTGGTGTTTTCTATACTCATTTGCCCTAGCATTTAAATCAATATGCCACAAAGGCATATCAAACACAAAGTACTATTTACACATTGTTACTCTTATGTCATATAGAAATGTCATCTGTTTTTTATACACGCAAGGTATGCCTTTATAATATATATATATATATATATATATATATATATAGAAAAATGAGGGGTGTTATAAGTCTGATGCTAATGTATGTTGGTCTGTCTATATAATAATTGTTATTGGTAATAGCTGCTTAAAAGCTATTGGGTTTATAAGTTAGGGCTTTCCCTAAAAAATTATAGATAGTGCTACAGATATCCAATCATATCAATAGTTCCGCTATTCATCACTAGATGGCGTTCTTGACATTTTCGGTCGTATTTTTTTTATTTGCCTAGCTAGTAAACTTGTTTAATTCATAAAATTGAGTGCTGTCCATTATTTTGTTACTTTAAAGCTATTATTATGTCCAATTAGATCCTGGAGGTAGTCCGAGTGGGAGTCGACAAGGGTCCCCAAGCCGGCTATGAGGCAGAAGCACAGGGCTTTGGTGAATTAGCAATGACACCCCAAAGCAAGGGCCTGTTTGGACTCTTCAGAGGGCAAACTGAATGCAAGAAAAACAGATTTGGAAAGTCTCAAGTGGATGTCAAAACGGTTTGTTATTTTGTATTTCTAATGGTGCGTTCACACGCCTCCGTCCAACGCGGCATTCAACGAGCACGGGCACGCGCGTGTGAACGGGCTGCTTGTGCTTGTGCCTGTGCGCGCGCTCGCGCTCGTAGTTGAACGGGCAGAGTGTCGGTTTTTTGGCAAAGATCTATATATTTTTTTTAAATACGCCATACTTTGCGGTTTATAGTTTTACGTCTACACACAGGCGTAGGCGTAGGCGTAACAGCAGGCGTAACAGCATTTACACCCGCGCTGCAGAGGTAGTGTCGATCGGCGAGCGCTGGCGGAGTGTAACAGTCCATACAAATGCGTACAAAATTCAAGTGTGCGGCACAGCTGCAGCGGTACCGCTGTTCTGTGTAAAAACTTGAAACGTCCCAGAAACTTGTACAGAAGACGCGGAGTCTCCTAAACGAATCACAACATCAACAATTGGTTTTTCCATACAAAAAACCAATTGTTTAGTGACTCCATGTTTGAAAAAAAATGGAAACATAGATTAATAATTTCTTGTTCTTTTTTTACTTTAGCAAATCAGATAGAAAGATATTGCAGCATTTAAAGCAGAGAGACATGCATGACACAAATACCAGTTTATACTGACCTATTACTAATTATTTATATTTTTTAGATTGGTGTATTAGGTGCTGGTTTGATGGGCGCCGGCATAGTCCAAGTGTCAATTGACAAAGGATACAAGGTTGTCATGAAGGACGCAACCAACCCTGGCCTGTACCGTGGAGTGGGACAGATACAAACTGGCTTGACGAATGCCGTCAAGCGGAAGAGAATTTCTGCGTGAGTTTTTAGTAGATTTATATTACAAAAATTGTTCGTGTTTGTCCGCAAGAAAAATCAGAGCTTTGCGTCATATGCGCAGTCCTTTCAAACTTGCTTTATTAATCTTTTATTATTTTAAAGTAAGTAGTGAAATTGAAAATAGCTTGTGTGATTTGTGTGCCATTTTTTACAGATTACAAAAAGACAAGTTCCTATCTAACTTGATGCCTACATTGGAATACTCGAAGTTCAAAGACGTAGATTGCGTCATTGAGGCTGTTTTCGAGGACATCAACATCAAACATAAGGTCATCAAAGAGTTAGAAGCCGTTGTTCCAAAGCATTGCATCCTTGCGACCAACACCAGCGCTATTCCTATCACGAAAATCGCCGCGGGCAGTTCGAGACCTGAGAAAGTTATTGGTGAGAAGTGCATTATTCATTTCAGTTTCATTGAATACAGTTTCCTATTTGATTACTGTGACTGTAGGGAAAAAAGGTGTAGTAATCTTTACATGATTAATACCCTAATTCTTTTTTGCGTCAGCAACCGATGTCCTGTGAGAATAAATAAAGAATAGGGTATGTAGTATCCAGGGTCAAAACTAAATTATTTTGTACTGATAAGAGAATAAAACTTCACAAAATAATGTCACTTGTCATTGATCATATCCATTTTCAATGTGATTTTAGATTTATTATTGCAGACAAACTGATAATAGGAGCGCTATTTGGCTCTAACAAACTATGACGTCCCGCCTTGCAATTTATACAAATCCCATAGACAATGTGTGTTTTGACATTTAGGAAAAAGTTTCTGATTTGACTTGTTGGAAACCAGCGGATAATATGGTAAATTTCCCCCCAGGTATGCACTACTTCTCGCCCGTAGACAAGATGCAGCTGCTGGAGATCATCCGGCACCCGGCCACCAGCGACGACACGGCGGCGGCGGCCGTGGCGGTCGGGCTGCGCCAGGGCAAGGTCGTCATCACGGTAGGCGACGGGCCTGGCTTCTACACCACGCGCATCCTCTCCACCATGCTGAGCGAGGCTGTCAGGTAACACTAACCTGCTGATCTAGGGGGTCAATATACGCCCTCAAAATATATATATATATATATATATATATATATATGTATATGTATACAAGAATTGCTTGTTTATTGAAAACAATAAGTTATTAAAATGTGTATTTCTTTAAATATTTTGATATTAATAAGTTGTCATACAAAATTATTATAATGTCTCAAATTTCTAAAGTTCAGCAAAATGTTCATTTAATTACTGAGTAAAATACTAGTGGTGTTTTTTTACATGCATCGACCCCTCCCGATAAACTAGCCTAGGTAACTTAGTTCTCTAAGTAATCTCTGGTCTGGGTAAGCCTGAGCAATAATAATATAATCTTTGTCGGTTGGGAACCCAAGAGGGCTCGCAGGGCTCTCAGCTCTGCGTTGCCTTGATTGGCCGTGCAGAGAGAGAGAGAGAGATGTGAGTGTGTTAAATGGCATCACGCCGCGAGTACTTCGGAGAAAACGCAGCACACCTCTTGACACCCCTATGTCGCCTGCACCGGTGTTGTTCCTTTGCCGGCAACTATTGTCGGCGCGTTTGAGGGTCCCATCTAGTGAGCGGCAAGCCACCACCTGCCTACAATAGTCAGTTATCATGATTATGGCAGGTGACGTTCCTATTGCAATATCCCAGTATCAGTCCATCCTAACTGCACTTCATAACCCATAAACCTTTCCCTTTTTCTAGAAACTATTCAAGGGTACACCTTTCATAGGTGTATACAAGAATGGGTTTTGGCGGGAGCGCTACATACCAACAACTTTTCCAAAAGGCCTCGACGTGTTGGATCTGTATCACCAGGGTGGAAAGAACCGTGATTCTCAAAACAGATACAAAATAACTATAATTCATTTATTTCAGGCAACAAAAAGAGTTACATAAAA
The DNA here is from genome assembly GCA_943193695.1 of Acrobasis suavella. NCBI lineage: Eukaryota > Metazoa > Arthropoda > Insecta > Lepidoptera > Pyralidae > Acrobasis > Acrobasis suavella. The sequence goes on from OW971929.1 coordinate 17,396,750, forward strand.
TAAACATCTATGCCCATAATACATATTATATAACACTTGTATTGTATGAGTATGTATGATTAGCGACCATGGAGGTCGCCAAGTTTTCCGTCGGGACTCGCACCACGAATGAAACGAAGTTCACATTGTGGCGCAACTAGAGATGTAAAGAACTCGAGTCTTTGAGTCTTAATTCGATAGACTCGGCTCAATTTTACAAGACTCGGTGTACTAACAAAACTCAGAGCCTTAAGTCGAGCCGAGCTTCACTCCTTTCTCGAAAACTTGAGCGCCAAAATAGAACTCGTATTTCAAAAAGAGCTCGATTCTTAAAAAGAAGCTCACGTCTCAAAAAAAACTCGAGTCTTAAAAAGAGCTCGAGTGTATCGAGTCTTGAGCGCATCAAGGTTGATTTATTTAAATATTTTTATGCTGTTTCCCGCGACTTCGTAAATTATAGCCTATGTGTTAATCCGACGTATAACCTATATTACTGTAAAGTTTTAATCAAATCCGTCCAGTAGTTTTTTCGTGAAAGAGTAACAAACATTCTCATATATCCATCCATACTCACAAACTTTCGCATTTATAATATTAGTAGGATTTTCAAAAGCTAAGAATACTAGACTTTACAAAAATAACTAAATTACTATTATATCTCACAAAAGTTACTTTAATCCCTGTTTATTTATAAAGGAACTCGAAATGGAAAAGAACTTGAGCGCGACTCGTCGCGTAAAACGACTCGAGCGCGAATCAAGACCTGAGCGCCATGTTGCGCTCGAGTCTTTATGTAGACTTAAGTGCTCTAGTTTGGGGGTCTTGTTGTAACGAGTCGAGCTGTGCAATTTGTCAGCCGAGCCTAAAATTTAGGACTCAAAAAACTCGAGTTCTTTACATCTCTAGGCGCAACTCCAGCATCACGACGCTCAATGACAGCGAATATGTGTAACAATTTCATAATATGGCAGTAGGTAGTAGTAGTAAGAAATCAGTACTGATGGGTTGCTGTTCGCATCACCTTTTGATATGATTGTGATTCTTGCCCATTCCTTGAATAGGATTTTGCGATCAGCTCAGAAAGAGAAATAGCTGGAAAATGCTATTTTCTTTTCTGTCTAGGAGTTAACATAGAAGAATATTGGAAGTTAGTTAAGTCACATTATTTATTTAAAAATATTCATAGCAAGAGCTCTTTTCCTCAGGTTATTACAAGAAGGAGTAGATCCTAAGGAATTGGACAACATGACCAAGCAGTTTGGGTTCCCGGTCGGTGCGGCGACGCTGGCGGACGAGGTTGGCATTGACGTCGGCTCGCACATTGCTGCAGATTTGTCCAAGGTTCGAATTTTATTTTTTATACAATACTTTCTTAAAATAATGAGTTTTGCAGCTATATGCAATGATTCCAAAACAATGTTAGACGGCTTAATATCAAAATAGCTTTACACAGATCTCTACAAAATACAATAGTATACCCTTTCAAACAAAAAAGAATTTTCCAAAACGGTCCAGGCGTTTTCTTATAATCGATGAACATACATAAAAAAAAACATAAAAGATCGCGACGAATTGATAACCTCTTCCTTTTTTAAAGTCGGTTAAAAATAACACTTGAATGCCTGTTACTCATTCTGAAATTGTGAAACATCACGACAAATTCTTCTTAACCGACTTCCAGGGTTAACAATACGTCGGAATCTTTCACCGATTATTCGAAGATGCCTGAACCGATTTGGGAAATTCTTTTTTGTTTGAAAGGGCATACTTGTCGGTGGTCCCATAGAAATTTTATCCAAATCGGTTGTTTAGTTTCGTAGAGAAGTCTTTTTTTAATTTTAATAATAAAATTGATAAATCAAATGTCGAATAATTAAAACTAAAACCATTTCAGGCCTTTGGTGACCGTATCAGCGGTGGCAATCTCAACATTATGCAAGACTTGGTGAAATTAGGCTTCATGGGCCGCAAGTCCGGAAAGGGGTTCTATGTTTACGAGAAGGGCACTAAGAATAGGGATGTAAACCAAGATGCCGTCCAATTGCTGAAGGAGAAGTACTCCCTTGAACCTCGTGGTGCAAACACGGTAGAAGACCAGCAGTTGAGAATGGTTTCCAGGCAAGTACTTTATTTTATTGATGGTATCGCCTGTTTTATTCTCAAATGAAACCTCGGCTGGAGTTTTTTTTTTTTATGAATGCGACCCTTCGTATGACTTCTTTCTATTGCGATTCTTGTCTTCTGTGCGTATGTAAAACAAACATTTAGTGCCGGAACAGACGGGTCGCAAGTTGCGTCGCGTAACAGCTAGAGATGGGCAGTGGATAATACACAATCTACCCATTAAAGTATTTACTCAGTAGATTGAATAAATAGAGTAAATATAGCGTGCTTATATATTGACATCGCATTTGATGTCTGTTTACTTATTTTAACATATAATTACGTCTTGACACACCTCCCAGCAAAAAAAATGATAATAAGTCAAAGAAGCCTACTTTCATAGTATGATTAGTATGGTATATTCATATATTTGACCGCATTTGACGTTTACTTACATTTTAAGCATATTATAGCGTATGCACATACTTTCCGACAAGAATTGCAAGTGTAAACTAGATTTAAGTTCCAAAATTGTCATGAAAACATGAAATAATAAATATGAGTCACAACTCATATAAATCAATCTACTCACCAAATAGATAAATACGGATATTTATCGGGTATTTACTCAATCTACTGAGGAAATATTCAAATATTTTGATTGAGTATTTATGCACCGCCCATCACTAGCTGTTACGCGGCGCAACTTGCGCCCCGTCTGTTCCGGCCCTTAGAATAAGCAAGTAGTGATGTAAAATCGATTATTTGATATTTATATTTTCTCAAGGTTTCTTTACCAAAGAATTTTATAATAAAATCTGACCCGAGACCTTACTAGTGTACAATTAAAATTTTACCGGTTGGTCAATTAACAATGCACTTGTCTTTCAGACGATTTAATGGCTTTGTGGCAATGAAAGCGTTAAGATTTTTATGAATTTTAAAATGCCATCAGAAAACTACGATAAAATCGATTGTTCTACTGGAACTACATCAACGTAGTCACAGCGTTTTTAGGGTCCGTTTCCAAAGGGTAAAAACGGGACCCTATTACTAAGACTCCACTATCCGTCTGTCTGTCTGTATGTGTGTTGCCAGGCTGTATCTCATGAACCGCGATAATTACAGTTGATATTTTCACACATGATGTATTTCTGTTGCCATTATAACAACAAAACAGAATAAAATTATATTATATAAACCTACATTACCACTGACTCACTCACTGATTGACATAGTTGTTTGGTTTGTTCCCGGGTGATAGGGGTAAGAAATGATGTACCATCGTGTAGAGGGTGCTCCAGTAAGTACCAGAAAAATCTGACATTTCAAGATTTGCGGAAACCTCATGTGGAAGGTGTACGGCCTGCAAAAACGGTTGGGGTTAGGGGCGTGATTTTTTTTCCAAAACGTAGGGGGTTGTGGGCAATTTGACGACTGTCATTTGTTTTTTGATTTTTTTCAAAATCCAAGATGGCCGCCATACATGGACAATTCCCCTCCATACAAATTTCATAAAAAAGTCCCCCCTAAGTATCTAGGCGCAGCCAGAGGCCTATTTCCGAAGGCGCAGGCTTCCGCGAGGCCGCAGGCCGAGCTGCGTGGCGAGGCCGAAGGCCGAGCCCCTCCCCCCCTTCCCCCACTCACCCCCCTCCCCTAAGTAATTTACACGAGGCCGCAGGCCGAGTGATGCGAAAAGCTAGTTTATATTTAAATGGGGCTTCCACACAAAAAACGTGATTTTTTATAGATAATGGAACGGAACCCTTCGTGCGCAAGTCCGACTCGCACTTGGCCGGTTTTATTATATGGGTATTAACTCATTTCAGGTTTGTCAATGAAGCTGTATTATCTTTGGAAGAAAAGATCTTGCACAGTCCTTTGGAAGGTGACGTCGGGGCTGTTTTCGGCCTTGGTTTCCCGCCGTTTACTGGAGGACCCTTCAGGTAACGTTCGTCCTGAATTAATTGATCTTATTTAGTTGTCATAGTGGTAATAGTTTGCCGGCCCAACCGGGTCTGGACTCCATGAACGCAAGTACCTGATGTTCTTACTAGTAAAACTGAGGTATTCTTGTTTGTTGATCCTAGATACGAATAGCGTATTAATGGGGTAACATTAGTATATCCTCTACCATCCTACAATGCGGTAATATCGGGGTAATAACCCAAATCCGCTTGAGACTTGTGCCCTATTAACATCTTAGTACTTTTTGTAATGAACTGTAAATAACTTTCCATGAATAAAACTCAAAATTTAATTAATTGACTTAACTTGATATCTCTTTTTTCAGATGGGTTGACCAGTTTGGTGCTGAGAAATTAGTTAGGAAAATGGAAGAGTACCAAGGTCTCTATGGCGCTCCTTTCAAACCTGCCCAGACTCTCGTGGATATGGCGAAAGATCCTAGCAAGAAGTTCTATAACTAATAGTGTTGGTGTTGTGTCAGAGGGCCCGTAGATCTTCCACATATGTGTGTCAAACTCTTCATGACTGAAGCGAGTGTATTAGGAGCAAAGATTGATGAACAGAAGATTTATTAATTATATATAAAAACAGAAGTCATTTGTATATTTGTCTTAAAGATGTCTTATTAACATAAATAAAGTGAAGTATGCTTATTAATCAATAAGAGACAATTTTATGGTAAGAAGCGATGCATTCATAAGTGTGACTTGCATGACATTTAGCTAAATGAAGAGTTATCATCCCATTATTTATTGATGATTTCGTTTGGATTATTTTATTTGAGATATAAGTATGCGTTTTTGAGAATCATTCTAAGTATAATAAAAGTATTTATTTTATAATCTGCTTTTATATTATTGATGTCGAAATGTATACGAAAAATACATTTTCATGGCCTCTCTTCATCCTCCCGCGGGTCGCAAGTAGCGTTTTGCGAAGATACACTTTAGGCTTGTGATAAAAATAAAGAAACCACGCTCCTACTTAGGGAAGAGAAGACCACAACTACAACGCAACTTTTAGGCATGGAAGTCCTCTGGAGCGTACCTATACAATAAACTGGTTGAACTCTGAAACTACTAAAGCCGGATGCACTTTTCTGATGTTTCTTATCCAAATATAAAACAAAAATAGTATTATCATGGCCATGGTCATTCAAGGACGTCGAAAACTGTGAAGTGGAGAATAAAAAAAAGAATTCGCCTGTCAAGTAATTTGAAAAAAAAATCTAACTCGCACACTTTCGAGTAATAGCCTCTAGGAGAAGCTTTCCCTAATCAGATTTTATTTAAAATAAGGTCTTACTTATTTGCAAAAATCCTAATGACCTTCATTGTCAAGCGTATTTGAGGAAGTGAAGTCACGATTAGTGTTGCAATCAATAGTATGAAATATCAATAGTCTATCGATACTATCGTGACCTTGAAAAACAGTAACAATATCGATAGTAAAGGTATGTACTATTTGTATTAAAAACTATCGATAGTATCAATTAAAAACTGTCGATACTATCGATAGTATCTAAATTCAATAGTATCGATACTATCGATAGTTTCACCTTTTTTCAATAGTATTGCAAACTATTGACAATCGATAGTATCGATACTATCGATAGTCATATCGATATTGTGACTGTTTTTCAAGGTCAACTATCGATAGTCAAACTATCAATGGGGAAGGCAGCTGTGGTTCCTAACCTAAAACTAGAGGTGGGCTGGATTAGGTAAAACCGAGACCTGTTCTATCTAATACTAATAATTAAAAATACCTAATGCAAATACCTAATCCGAATATTCCTTAATGCAAATACCTAATCCATGCTATTCGCAGCCAAGATTCAATCACTACGTGACGATAATTGTAATAATGTTGAATATTCTCGTCATCAAAGAACACTAATCCTTAAAGTTATTAGAAATAAATTAGAAAATCTGTTGCGAAAAAATATTCGCCAGTGGTATTGTCTGGATTAGGTCTGCCTATATGTAATTATTTCATCTATAAACAACAATGAACTTTACACGTCTCTACAGTAAGATCAAAATTCCGTTGCGAAAAAAGTATTAGCAAAGTGTACTAGCTGTATTAGAATAAGATTAGCTATTGCGTGAAATACTCACATCTCGGGAGTGTTATCTAATATTTTCGTGTTACAAACAATAGTTACCTTTAGATGGAGTGTAAGACATAAGGTTGAAATTTGGCTGCGAACAGCAGGGATTAGAAGCGATTATTCGGATTAGGTATTTTTAAGTATTAGTATTAGTTGGAACAGGTACCGTTTTTACCTAATCCAGCCCACCAGATAACCGTTGTCATTGCTTATATTAAAAAATCCTTATAACTCTTAGATTTTTTAAATTTAAATTACCTTCTTAAATTGTCTTTATTTTCGATTAAAACTATCTACAAATTTATATTATTTAGTTGACAAGCCAAGGTTTTACAGACGATTGTAGCATTTGTAGCCCAATGCAATCCTTGGAAATGCATTTGTAGCACTAGTCGATAGTGCTTATTCATCTTAGATATTCATTTAGTCGCCACTTACGTCTTCCGAAAGAGAAGTCCGATTCTAGCCAGGAAAATAACGTAGATATGGTATACACAGTAAAAAAAATCTTGGTCTATGGGTGGGTATCCCTATTATTGTTTAGTACCTTACCGCAGCCCGCGCGCGCACACGGGTGGAGGTGTTCTTGCAAGTCTTTTTAAATTCCCTTTAACAGAGAAAGGGACACAAGATGGGTTTCATGCCAGATTATCTCTTTCTGAATCTAAAAAAATTTTTTTTGCTCTTTGATCTCACCAAAACAAATCAATTTCATATCATTAACCCTTTCACCGCGAGACTTTATATCAATTGCCGTGCCCCCAGCGCGAGGGGTATGAAATCTAAAATAAATCGAAAAGAGATGTGGATACTTAAGTTATGTGCAATACGAGCGTTTTTTTTGTCTGAAATATCCGACGCTCGCGGAATGGGCACGAAAATGTTTGTCAGATAAATCCGACGTTCGCGGTCAAAGGGTTAAAATCCACTAGAATTAAAAGCAAACTCCAACTTTGAAACCCCTTTACTTCCCGCCCATAGTATAATAATTATCGAATGGTATGTTCTTCCCGTGACAGCTGGTGACGTAATAGGAACATGCATACGTCATCAGTTGCGCAGCGGTTCTCAAACTTTTTAGTGGGGAAAAGATAGATAAAAGCAATACAGAATATTCTGTACAATTTTTTATTATTACAAGCTTTTATTTGATTTGCCCCGTTTATCGTTTCGGAATGACCACTGATGGGAAGATAACGTTAAAAGAAACCCAGTTCGGGGGGTTTATAATGGCCACATTGACCTTTTCACCAGACGATACAGATATGAATTACATCGAAAATCGTAAAATGGCCACATTAGCGCAATAAATATATGTCTCACGAGCGACATTACTTTTCCCAATTCATTTTTTTGACAGTTTCCTATGGAAATTCGTAAAATGGGCCACAATGCCCGAATTGCTTTTGTGTCAAACGGGAGAATCACAAAAAGTTAGTCACGAGTAACTTTTTACGAAACATCTAAGCGTAATGAAATGACACTTGAAGTAGAAAATAAATTGTATTCATAACCTATAAAATAAGAATTAAGGCCTTCATAACTTATTGAAGCATTCTGAGTACTAAAGAATATTTTGTTTAGTTAGGAGAGGGTCTCAGGGCCAAAAATGGGGTGTAGCCATGGCATCAAGAGGTAAATGGCTAAAAGTAAATTTGTTTATGCCGTCTTATATTGGTGAATTGTTTTAAAGGAAATTGAATTTTATTTTACCATCTCATGTCCAATAGTGGTATATAAGCACAATTTTGTCAAAAGGCAAAGGTTATTTATTACTTAAAACTTGCTTTCTACATTATTAATTGGGGTTTTCCTTATAAATTAATTAATTAAGTACATACAGACATACTTCTTATCACGAATAACTATCTGACTGATATACAGCAAATAAAATGATTACAAGACAAAGACCATATTTATCAATAAGATGAGGTCATGATCAAAACTCATTAAATGATAGGTTGTTAGCCCATTGCCTACTCGTATTTAGAATTCTAAGAATAACTACTTATCTACATTTTTCTCTATCGTATCTCCGTGTTATACTTCTTGGCCCCGCCACATAAGCAATTTAAATGAAATTTGGCAGACTAGTTGTCCATAAAATGTTCTTTTTAGTCCATAGATTTAAAATAAATAATCCTTAAATAGTTTAAGAGAAATTGAACGAAATTGGTGGCGTGGCTGGGAAGTATACTTTGTCGCCACGCCACCTCGCAAATCGAAATAAAAGGGGTTAAATTAATACTAATTTATTATTAAATAAATGTCTATTATTTGTCTGTTCTAACAATATTAGAAATGCTGCTAAAATCATAAATTGTACATCGTTGTGATATCTATCCACATCATTTTGAATGAAATTTTGCACTCAGATAGTTTATAACCCGGATTAACACATAGGCTACTATTCTTTGCGAAATAAAAAAGATTTTTGTAATTTTAAGTAATTTTAATAATGATTTACGAATGATACATCAATAAATGAGAGTGTAAATGTGAATCTGTTTTAGTCTTCAAAATTTTGTTTGACATATCATCAAAGCATTTCCAATATTCATTTGTCGCTATACTTTTACAATGAACTTTGTAATGTCCGATACCTTAACTTGACAGTGGAGGAATAAATTCAATTACTGCACCCAAAAAAAAGTTTTGTTACATAAAATTTCAGCGGGGATATCCTTTAAACATAGATTAAAGTATAATTCGAAAAAAATTAGATTATCTGAAATCTCAAATTTACAAATTTGTTTTCCTTTGTATTGTGCAGTTTTACAATCACGCATAGTTTCTTCAATCATTGATGAAGCTGCAGAATTTAAAGTAGATATGCCGTGATCGGACAGGGTTAGTAATAGAGCAAATTCTTTCAATTACATGACTGCATTCTGAACAAGATTGATTACTATTACGCTTCAAAGCGAGTTTATTGCTCTCGTAAGACTAGACTCAGTCATTAAAAGCCTATTAATGAAGTCGAGACCATAGGCTTGACCTTAATAATTACTTTTTAGGGTTATCTCTTTTATGCTGGTCTGGGAGAAAACAAAAAACTTAGAATGTACCAGCTGCTTTTCTTCTCACGTAGATACATACATACTGTCACGTCTGTATCCCTAATGGAGCATACAAAGTATTTTGTATCTTGCGACTCGGGGCCACCGCGGTCATTCCACTCTCAAAATACCTTAAAAATAAATGTTTGGTGTCTTTGCTACAACGGAGCAGTTGAATGCGAATTGAGATACTTTTAAGCGGTTATACACTATCCTTGTTTTATTGATTCATTTTTTTTCGCCACCACCGATGACTCGCCGCATAATTCTTTACATTGTATATGTATAACTCGTCCGTAAGATCAATAAGGGAAGTAATTTTAAAAACTTTCATCCACCCTGATAACATAAAATTCACAGTTTCCTCACTCATTTTTACGAATAAAACTACTTACGATAGCAATAAACTCGCTTTGAAGCGTAATAGTAATCAATCTTGTTCAGATTGCAGTCATGTAATTGAAAGAATTTGCTCTATAATACCCTTAAATTTACTAATCCTGTCCGATCACGGCATATCTGCTTTAAATTCTGCAGCTTCATTAATGATAGAAGAAACTATGCGTGATTGTAAAACTGCACAATACAAAGGAAAACAAATTTGTAAATTTGAGATTTCAGATAATCAAATTTTTTTCGAATTAGACTTTAATCTATGTTTAAAGGATATCACCGCGGAAATTTTGTTATGTAGCAAAACTTTTTTTTTTGGTGCAGTAATTGAATTTATTCCTCCACTGTCAAGTCAAGGTATCGGACATTACAAAGTTCATTGTAAACGTATAGCGACAAATTAATATGGGTATTGGCGATAGACTGGCGATTCGTTCGTTCAAAGAAATAAGACCAGTCAGTAAGTGGACTGTAAACACTTGTTCTTCAGCTTGGCGGATCTTCAAAGAAACACGACGATTCGATGCACACTCTTTATTTCTCTGCTGTTACACTCTCTGATGTCTGACAACACACTACACTATTTACTTTTTTTTTTTTTTTTTTTTTTTTTTTTTTCGAACGAAAGTTACGCTGTATGCTAGAAGCATTATACAGCTCACCGGACGCGACGGAATTTAAAAGGCGGGACCAACATTTGCCAGAATGGCAAGATGTTGTCCACACCGGAAAAAGTGACAGCGCAAAGGGCTCCCACAGGGTGGGAACGAACCTCGGCTTTGGGCGTCACTGAGATCGGCTTTGACTGAGTGTCAAGCGCCTGAAGGGCCGACCGGCGAAAAGCGTCCGGGTACCGTTCGGTACCTCGTGAACGCGCCAGTCCTACTCCTATTCCTGATCCGCACTCGCCGGCGAGTGGGATTTGCGATCGAGCTAATTGTGATTCTGTGCCTGCGTTGCGCAGGTGACTCTGTCGAAGGGGGAATCGCACGACTTATGGGGTCGTCCGGATCATGGAGTACATGCCTTGGTCTCCTACACCTGACGAAGTTGGATGGGTCGTAGTCGGCAGCTTTCGCTACCAACTGGTTTGGATGTGTGGGGGCGCGTTCAAAGGATCGTGAAGCGGTCTCTTTGAAGAATCGAATGATGGAGGAGAGCTCCAATTCGCGATGCAGGTCCACAGTGCGGGTGCCCCATTCCGCCTGGGTGGCCTTCCTGAGGAACCTGTTTTGTATGACTTGGAGGGATTTTATGTGCGTTTTGGCAGCGTGTGCGAAGCATACGCTGGCGTACGACATTATAGGGCGGATGCACAGCTTGTATAATGTCAACTTGTTACGGAGTGACATTTTACGATTGCTGATCATCGGGGATAGCCTGAAGAGGCAGTGGGCTGCGCGATTTCTAACTCTCTTTATGTGGTGACCAAAGGTCATACCACTGTCGAGAGTTACGCCTAAGTATTTGGCCGTCTTTGCCCATTGGATGGGCTGGCCGAACAGGGACAGAGTTCTGAGAAGTGGAGTGGAGCCCCCCCTACGAGGGCGGGTCGTGGCACCGTGATCGTCGCTAAAGTACACTGCGGTACTTTTGGACGGGTTCACGGTGATTCTCCACTTCTTGAACCATTCTCCAAGTGCTGTGACAGCTCTTTGGAGTTTGCTGGAAAGATAATCCTTCCGATAATGGGAGTAGTAGATTGCCGTATCGTCGGCATATAGGGCGTACTCCACGTTTGGAGCTTTGGGAATGTCACTGGTGTACAGCGAGAAGAGAGTCGGAGAGAGTACGGAGCCTTGCGGGACTCCTGCTCTGATAGGGTGCGGCCTAGATAAGCAGCCCTGTAGACGATAGCGGAACGTCCTGTTCGACAGGAAATCTCGTATGATGCGCACGAGATTGATTGACATGCCCATGCGGACGAGTTTGGAAACCAAACCCTCATGCCAGACCTTGTCGAAGGCCGTTGCTATGTCAAAGAAGACCGCTCCGGTTGGCCTACCTGAGTTTTTGTGGTGGAGGATGTGCTCCGTGAGGCGGTGCACTTGCTGGATACACGAATGTTTGGGGCGGAAACCAAACTGTTCGGGAGGTATTATGGAGGGCTTGGAATCTAAAAATTCCTTGAGTCGCGTCAGGATGATGCGTTCGTATATCTTTCCCAAAGTGCTAAGTAGACTTATGGGTCGATATGAAGAGGGGTTGCTCAGGTCTTTGCCTGCTTTTGGAATCCCTATAACCACTGCGTCTTTCCAGGCGGCTGGAAAAGTGCAGTTTGCTAAAGCTGCATTGAAAATGCATACTATTAGCAACAGGAGGGTTTCGGGGAGGCGTCTGAGGACACCGTTAGAAATGCCGTCAGCTCCGGGAGCTTTCCGGGGGCTATTGGACCTTATGATTTCTTCCACCTCCTCGAGCGTGGTCGGTCGGAGGGGAATGTCTGGTAGGGGGAGGGAGTCAGGTGAGAGGCTGAGGGTTTCAGCTTGCTCGTTGACTGTATCTGAGTGCGCTTGTTCTACGGGCTCGAGACAAGGGGAGCATTGCATCTCCAGGTTGTTTGCTAAGCATTCAACCTTCTCGTCGTCGTCAAAGGCGACGGAGCCGTCGGGGTGTTTGAGAGGAGGGGTTGGTTCTACCCTGTCGAGTCTCAGTGCTCTCGCAATCTTCCAGAAGGTTGTGTGAGCAGGTTGGAACTCTGAGAGAGTGTTACCCCATCGTTCGTCTCTGATCTCGGCTAGTCGATCTCTAACTTGACGTTGGAGGTCGCGTAACTCTAATCGAGCGTCTTCGGTGGGGTACGCATCGTAACGTCTGGTCGCGGCACGCTTGCGTCTCAGCAAATCGCGCATATCCTCAGGCAGTTCAAATCGATGACTAGGGTCAAGCGATGGGACCTGCCTGGAACAGTCACTGATGACTTTCTGCAAGTGATTTGTGAGACCAGCGATAGCCTTGTCAGTATCGTCAGGGGTCACTATTCTATCTGGTATGGTGTCTAGTTCAGGAGACGTGGGTTGGTCTAGAGCGTCTTTCAGCTTTCGCCAATCCGTCACCGTTCTCGTGAACGCTGTCTGTCCGTTTGCTGTCGGTCCTAACTGTAGGAGTACAGGACGGTGGTCTGAATGGAGTTCCGAATGTACTTCTAGTGATACCACCTGAAGGGCGATATTTCTGAGAAGTGCAATATCAATGACGCTGGGAGTTTGACCTACTATTTTCGGGTAGTGGGTCGGGGCCTCCGAAGCCACAACTTCGTACTCTAGGTCCTCCCTGAGGTGGTCTAGTGTAATCCCGTTTGTGGATGTGGAGCTGGAGTGCCAAATGGTGTTCCTCGAGTTGAAATCTCCCGCCAGAATGGTGGAGTTTCCTAGTTCAAAGAGAGCGGCAAGATCAGATCTGATCAAGCGTTTGTTCGGAGGTAAATAGATTGATGCGATATTGATGGCTGGATGGCCAGCCATGCCAATCCGGAGGAGTGCGCACTCGATGTTGGTGAGTGTAGGGGGTTCCAAGGGAACACAGTGGAGAGACCGTTTGAAGTAGATAAGGATGCCGCCTAAGGCGCCATCTCTATCCCTGCGGATTGAGTCGTAATTCGCCATGCGCGGTGTGCGCATGCTAGGCTTGAGAAAGGTCTCTTGCACTAGTAGAATGTCGACTTGGTATTTGATGAGATACTGGCGTATTTCATCCCGCTGGTCTTTGGTTCTGGTTTTAATTCCGTCTGCGTTAAAGTACGCTATCGATAGTGAGACAGGCTTTACTCTACGATTGAGACTACCCATTATGGTCGTTTCGAGAGGAGTTCGCGCGGAATCTGGTAGGAGCCGATTTGCTCCAGGAAAGCCTTGTGTTTTGCTAGTACGCAAACACGGCGAAGTTGGTCGTTGCCTGCCTCGATCAATTCTCGTCCGATTGTATCAATCATCGAGAAGTCGATGTTCTGGAGACTATCCAGAACACCCATGAAAGTGGCGGTGGCTTCGTCGGTGGATATACGCGGAATTTGCCTGGGGTCAGCCCGCTTTTGGTCGGGCGCACCAGGCAGTACGCTGGAGGGGGCCTTTGGTAAGGGGGCCGGTGGCGCTGAAGGCGCTGACGAGGAGGAGGTGATGGCTCCTGAATAGTGCGCCCCCGGGGCCTCTGATGGTAGAGGTTGCGGTTGCGCTCCCGGGAGAGCCGGGAACTCGGGGGGCGTCTTGGCTGGCGCTGAGCGCGCCGACTGGTTATTGCGCCAAATGCGCTGTCGGGGTGAGTTCTGTTGTGGTATAGGCTGGGGTGCGAGCGCGGGTCTTAGCGCGGTGTTGTCAACTCTAGGGTTGAATGGTGCCCATGTACTAGTGCATGGCCAATCCCTGCGCCAGCGAGGGTATGACCGAACGTAGTCCGGTGCCTTCGGACACCCGCGGTAGTTCGCAGGGTGCCCGTAGCCACCGCACAGTACGCAGGACGGTCTACCCGGTGACTGCAGTGTTCGGCTGCACTCCTTGGTAGCGTGTGGCCCTAGGCACTTCACGCACCTCGGTTTGGCGTAGCAATGTCTTGCCGAGTGTCCATATAATTGGCAATTGTGACATTGCCCCATTCTTCCCGTTCTATGCGGTTTTTCAACCGTAATACACTATTTACAATGGGGGTTCCTATTTTATCTTAAATCTACGCTATCTTAAGGTATGCGGTGCGGCGAAGTGCACCGGCCAATCAGAGCGTGCGTTCGGGTCCCCGCTCCGGCCGTTCGGGTCGGTGCGGGTAAAAAAATGTGGCCCCTGTTATCAGCAGGTAGGCGGCCGAGTGAAAATGCCGGCGTTCTTTGTTGTCTGATTGGCTGGCGCTTCTCGGCCGGCGGCTGAGATCCTTCCAGGTATTTCTAAATCAACACGCTGGAAGAAAATAGCACGTGGACGTCGTCAACAATGGGAAATGCTTTGATGATATGTCAAACAAAATTTTGAAAACTAAAACAGATTCAGATTAACACTCTCATTTATTGATGTATCATTCGTAAATCATTATTAAAATTACTTAAAATTACAAAAATCTTTTTTATTTCGCAAAGAATAGTAGCCGGGTTATAAACTATCTGAGTGCAAAATTTCATTCAAAATGATGTAGATAGATATCACAACGATGTACAATTTATGATTTTAGCAGCATTTCTAATATTGTTAGAACAGACAAATAATAGACATTTGTTTAATAATAAATTAGTATTCATTTAACCCCTTTTATTTCTATTTGCGAGGTGGCGTAGCGACGAAGTATACTTCCCAGCCACGCCACCAATTTCGTTCAATTTCTCTTAAACTATTGAAGGACTATTTTTTTAAATCTATGGACTAAAAAGGACATTTTATGGACAACTAGTCTGCCAAATTTCATTTAAATTGCTTTTGTGGCGGGGCCAAGAAGTATAACACGTATCTCCGACTGGAATCTTATGCGTGCCGGAAATAATTCAACTTATAATAGACTTTGAAATCAGAGTAAGTTAATGTTAGAAATAAAACAAAATGGGTGGGTACTTAAATAAAATTCTATACATAAATATAAATATTTTATTCTGATGAATGTATGTTGTTCTTGCTTTAATCTTTGTCTTCAGTCTTGTTTTGCTTCTAATTGTTTATTTCATCCACGGCTAATTCACATGCCTTTAAAAAAAATAAGAAATAGCAATAAAGAAGAAATTAATTCTTAGCGGCGAGGGCAACTTGATGCTCCCCATACATTTGGTTGTCCGAAGAGGTTGACACTCGATCGTCAGACTCTTTGTTCGGATTTGAAATAATTTGAATTCTGTTCTATTTTATCAACATGGCGCCATTTTGTGAAAATCACGTCCGTCATATAAAAATTAAATAAAGTTATTATGATTTGTTTTTCTAAGGTAAACGAGCGATTGCTCATCTGATGCTGTTATGTATATTTCCGTTTTCATTTGTAAATGAATGCATAAATAATGAAAAAAACGTTTGGTATGGTAAGTACCGATGGTACTGTTACACAATACGAAACTCATACTTAGGTACATATATAAAATATGTATTTTAAACGAAATATTTAAGTACCTTGTAATGTTAGCACGGTGGGTAGGTATTTAATTTTCTATAGAGCTGTATAAGCTGTCCCATAGTAAAATTTGATTACATTGATTAGTAAGTTTACCCCATTCGAGTTGATTTCCCCTTTTCGTAACACATTGTATTCGAATATAATAAGTACAAAGATGAGAAAGTACATCTTCAGAGAAAAACCCTTTTTTTTTCTTTTTTTTTTACGTATGAAAGACCCCTGTTAGGGATACCCGTCAGCCTGCGGGGGAGGCTGTCGGGTTATGTGGGACTCCACGCCCGAGTGACGTGCCTACCCACTAAAAAACCTCCGGAGTTCCATCACAACCGCTTTTGCCGGGGACACGGGAACGGAAATACAACCGCGAACCCCGGCGCGGCTCGCCGCCAAAGCGGCCCCTCCGCGGGGACGTCACAGCGTCCCCCCACTCACCAAGTCGGCGCGTCCGGAACTCACGGACGCGCCGTACCTCCTCGGACCGGGAGAGCAATGAAACATTCCTCTCCCGGCGGCCCCACCACGGGTGGGGGGAGAACTTCCCACTCCGCCGCCCCATTGGGCGCATCCCTACAGGCTCAAGGCCGAAGCCGAGCCCGCGGGAGCGCCCCTCCCCGGGTGGGGGGAGAATTTCCCACTCCCCCGCCGCCCAAATGTGGGCGCTCACTGCTGGTGGAACAAACAGCAGGAGCGCCCCCTCGCGGGTTCCTCTTAGCTTCCCCGTGGCTCGAGGCTACCACGGGTACTGAGCCCCCCCGGTACGACAAACAGCTATCTCTAACAAAATATAGTTTTAAAAATTAAAACCCGTCTACGGAAGGATTCTTGCTGAAAAGTATGTTTATCCTGTGAATGCAAACACAGCAGGGAGAAACAGCTAGTAATATATTAATTGAGCTGGGCTCTTGCAGCTTATACATTCTTCTATTTTCTTTCTCCCTAGCCACCATGTAAAAATTAAATTACTTGTAACGGAAACGGTCCATAAAGTATTTAGGTGGCTTCAGAGCCGAAAAATCTTTCTAGCTAGGTTTAATTTTCAGAGAACCTCGTTTTCCCTTTGCATTTCATCGAGCAATGCTCGGTTGCCCAGGCACTAAATACAAATAAATAAAGATAATATATTTATTTTGTTTCAGATTTGAAAAAGCAGAACCCACTGAGTGATATTCTCGGACAGGACTACGTTAGATTTTATATAAAAATTACAGCATAAGTACCTGTTATAGGTATGTTACGTTGCGTACATAAATAAAATATTTCATTTTTAGTCTCGTTGATTTCTTTTATAAATAATAAACCTTAAAATTTATATAAAAAACAAAACAGCTAATTTCTTTTGCTTGGGACAGGTCATGCAACTGAAAAAAAAACCTCATGTCAGGTTCAAGTTAGCCCCCCCCTCACAGATTATGTATAACTTCTCTATGCATACAATAATGTATGGCAGTCGGTCGTCTGATACTAGTTTAGTATCTGCTCCCTAATCTGTGATTTCATCTGAACAAACCCAGCTTGACATGCAAGTTTAGAATCTCATCAAGGGAACCAAAGGGTTCGCTCATGATTCCCTGTTTTTACAGGAAATCCTCTCTTGATGATACAAGAATGCTCCAGAAGTGGACGCGTAGCTGCTTCCTTAGCCTTCAAGCAGCCTCTGCAAACATCATAAAGCATTTATTATTTATATATTTTAATATAAACTCAAATACAGTCAGTGAGTAGTCTGTTTATGTCAATGATGTCAATGTCAAATTTAAAATAAAATAGCATAAATTGTCTAATTTGTGAAAATAGCAAAGCAAACAAATAACCCTAAAACTATATCGATTAGTTTTATAAAATTAAATTAAATTTGGGATTGAAATGATTTAGATATATATGCAAGCTATAAAGAAAACTTAACAGTATAAAAGGACTAAGTCTTATCGTACAATATGGGTAATTTAATTTATTTAATAATTTGTTGTTTGTAATTAACTGTAATTAACAAGTCTTTTTTTTAAATCCCTTTAAAAAATTGAACTTATTAAATTGAAAAAATACCTATATTATTTTTATAAAAATATATAATTTCTACTAACCACACTTGTATACTGTAGGGATTATATTTTACAAATGAATCTTGTGTTTATATATAAGATAGTGAAATCCACATCAATATATAGGCGGGTTATTCATTGCATTAATATATGATATACTTACACATTTAACTTTTATTGCATTACAGGTATTGAGGACCAAATGCAGCATGAATAGTTTGTTAAATTTCATCATCATCTACCATTAGCTTTTTTATAGAAGTCCTGTCTTTTGTGTCATGTATTTAAGCAACTCATATACTTCAAGAATAAAAAACAAATCTCTAAAACGGATATTAGAACATGTGTTTTATCTTGCAATTGTTTTTGTTTTAATTCCGGGGTTTTTCTATTTTGAACTCAGTATTGTATTACCAAATGTAATAAAAGAACAAAATCTAGCTTTTTATATTCATTTGATTTGTGCTCATTTTTTATTACTCAATATTGTTAGTAATATGATATATGGCATGTTTACTGACACCAGCATAAAAGGCAGATTTTTGGGAAGCATAAATACGAAAAATTGGACTATGTGTTCAGTGTGTGAATGTCTGCGTCCGCCCCGTGCTTGGCATTGCAACACTTGTGATATTTGCATTTTAAAAAGAGATCATCACTGCACATTTTTTGCTTGTTGTGTTGGATACTTCAATCATAGATATTTTATATTTTTTACTTTCTATGTTTTCATTTCTATGATGTATGCATTTTATTATAATGTTCAATTTTTAACACAATTTTTGACATGGAACCATGGAATGGTTATTATAAAATTTATTTTTCCTCTGGCTAGTTTTGTTTTAGACTTTGGCTATGAAAGTCTCTATGTTTTCTTAGTTGTTATTAATTTCATAATAGGAATTTTCTCTGGGTTTCTATTTTTTTATCATTTTAATAATTTGTTAAAAGGGAGAATAGTTCCAGAAACTAAAAATGGTACAAAAGATTTAGTGTACAATAAAGGCTGGAAATCTAATTTGATAGAGGTATTTGGCTCGAGATGGTATTTGACATGGATTGCAGCATTCATAAATAGTCCTCTACCAGGTAATGGGGTGGAGTGGGTCATTGAAGACAAATACAAATAACCTGTAAAATCAAGTACCGTACAATGCGACACAAATAAGTTGAACAAAAATGGCGGACTTCAAAGCATTTATGTACAAATTCCAGGCACGTATGTAGGTTGAACCAAAATGGCGTTTATCGACGCAGGTACAAATAATGCGCCGACGACCGCCATTTTGGTTCAATTAACGTGTCGGGAATTAGTACAAAAATGCTTTGAAGTCATTTTTGTTAAAATTATTTGTGTCGCATTGTACCATTATGTAAAGCAAAGAACTTTTTATCACTGTTTTAATAATACAGCCTTGATCTATGGTCTGAGATACAGCCACAAAATCAGTGCTACTGCTATTTACAGATTTTTCTAGCAGTCAAATACCTTGGTATTTGACTGCTAAAGTCTGTCTAGTATTTTTAATAAATGATATAGTGAACTTATTTAAGTTGATTACTATTTTCAAGCAAGATTATGCATTGTGCATTCCTAAAGCATTCATTAAAAACGTATGTTGAAGTCTAACAAAATTTTTTTTGTGCACTGATCTCGTTTAACTTGAATGTTTTATAATAAAGTTTGTATCTGTAATATGAAATAAGTTCTGTGAAAAAATGTGCCTTTGTAATATCAAAAATTAGCAATATGTATATAATAAATGATATATAAAGTAAATATATGCATATTTTGTTTATTTCAAAATTCATTAACATCACATAGTACATAATATATTTAATCTACTAATTAATATTGTTTAGTCACAGTAAAATAATCAGCATTATAAAACTACAGCTATTGTCTGTCTGGAATGTTAGTATTTGGCAATATTTGTGCTAAGTATCTGCTGCGAATTCTGTCGGACTGCGTGAGCGCAGCGTCGCGACGAGCAGCCTGCTCCTCGGCAGAGTCGGGATGGCCTGCATCCGTTTCCTCGCGATTAGTCTCTTCATTGTCCAAGAGATTCGCAGATTCGTCAGAATTATGCATTCTGAAAACATACGAAAATTTAAGGGGGCCTGAATGAATGAATGAGTGACTGATATATATATATATATATATATTTATATATATACATACACACACATATATATATATATATATATATATATATATATAAATATGGAACATCAGCCAAGACCAGATTTTGTAATCTCGTCTGTTTACCTACAACAAGTATGGATGTGTTCAGGGCGTTGTAACTGCTTGTCGTAATGTTTTAAAGTGGTGGAGGGGATAGAAGTGAACGCCGACGGTTTCTGTTTTTTGTTAATTACATCGCAGCTATTAGGTCTAATTTTGCTTGTATATGGTGTCGTTTGAAAGCTTATCAAATGTAATTTATTTTTTTCTCAGACACCTAAAGCGTATCTATTATATTTGACCAAATATGATTTTTTTGAAGTGGTTTCAAAAATATTCTTTTTTAACTAAGACCGCTCAACTTACGGTAAATTTGTTTAATACAAAAATTATGCAAAAATTTATTACCTATTTATAAATGTCAATTTTCGTACCACTTGCTCAAAAAAGGCACATTCTATGGCGCAAAAAGCGAACATAACAATAGTCATTATTAATCTGTTAAAAACAGGGAAAGAAAAATGTACTGAATTTCAATCAGGCTCTAGACCAAGAATGAAAACAGGGAAAGAAAATTGTACTGAATTTCATACATCCTCTAGAGGGAGAATGTGGTTTAAGTTTGGAATACTTACCGAAATTTATACTGAACTGAATTCATTTCTATATTGTTAAGCGTAAAAAAATAACGATTTTGAATGGACAACATGTATCCGCAAAGTCCACAAAACCACTTATATTTCATAAAATAAAATAAATCAAATCATGTCATTGTTTGTTTACACCAACTGTTTAGTTTTCCAAAAAGAAAAAGCAAAGGGTCATTTGCGTCTCACACATATATCCAAGTTTTCTGCGTTCCTATATTTATTTACAACGTAAAACATTTTGTATCTTTTATGTAACTGGATAAAATTAATTAAAATATATCTTTTAATAAATTCTTGTCTCTTGATATCATTGTCTTTATTTTTTCGCAAATGGTACGAAAATTAGAGTATTTTCCTCGATAATAAAGCTGTCTTTGTCTTGGGTGAACTTAAATCCGTCGCTACACTCAGGACTCGTTCTAAATCCCTCGCTTTGCTCGTGATTTAAGTATTTAACACCCTCGCTCCGCTCGGGAGTAAACCTCGAGTCCTTCGTTGCGCTCACGATTTAAGTCGTCACCCGCTACAGAAGACACTGCTTTTTCCCCTTGGTTAATAATCTACTATTCATTCAAATAAGACTTTGGAAACGGCAGCTATGTCTAATTTCGTGGCTCAAGGAGCATGGTGTTTTATAAATCTTACCGATTCATGCTGTTAACCAAACATGCTTTCTTCACAATGCTGCCTTAAATAAATTATGAATATTATTTGCTTATGTGCTATGTTAAGGTTGAACTAGTTGGGGGCTCGAACTGACACGTGGACGCGGCCTAAAAGCATGCTGTCTCACCTAACATTGTGTTCGGGCAAAGCAGTGAGGTGACATGCACGATAATTCATAGTAAACCGAGCGCGTAAAAATATACGTAAAGGGAAAAGAAGTTTTATGCAAAAACTACTGCATTCATCAATTACAAATAAAGTTTATTAAAATCTTCGATAATTAAGCAGTGTCGGTGTGGACTTTGTTTTGGAGATTTTACAGTTCTTTTATTACTTATTTACGCCGAAAGATGCGTAAAAATAAGTAAAAAACGAATCTTCGATAGCTCGATCTTTTTAATTTTTTAATTTTACTATTCTGTATCTATACAGACAAAATTTATAGTGAGACAAAACGATATCATGTTAAACTTTGCATTTACAATGTCAAACAGTGAAGGAAAACTCCGAAATTTGTATAGGAAACGTATCGACTAGTTTACTGGTAAGAGTGAGCAATTAAAGTTAGGTACTGTTACAAAAATATATATTTATTAGTGTCAGGCAATTATCGATATTATTTTTATAACTATTATAGGATAGATTTAAAAGTTAAAACAATTTTTAATTATTTAATAATTCTGATCACAAAAAATCTATTGATTTAAACAAATCTCATCTCCAAAGTGACATACCCCTGGCAAATATTTCAGTTTCTTACTGAAATGTACAATTTGGGTGATCGGGATGACTAAATAATGAGGTTAGGCTTGTTTTAACTTTTAACTCTATATTAACCTGGCTATACCGGATTCTGGTATAAATCAATAAATACGGTATAAATCAATTGTTTTACTATTGTGTCTGGTTTTTTGCAACACACAAGAGGTTAATAATTGCATGATACTCATTAATATATATTTTTGTAACTGTACCTATTATTTTGATTGTTAACTATTGACATAGCACATACGCAACAATATTTATAATTTATTTATGGCAGCATTATGAAGAAAGCACGTTTGGTTAAAAGCATAAATGGGTAAGATTTATACAACACCATGCTCCTTCCTTGCGCCACAAAATTAGACATAGCTCAGTCGTTTCAAGTCTTATTTGAATGAAACTGACATTTATAAATAGGTAATAAAATTTCGCATAATTTTTTATTAAACAAATTCACCGTAAGTTTTTTAGTAAAAAAAGAATATTTTTGATGTCATTTAAAAAACATATTGAATCATTTTTTTTAAAACTATAATTGATAGGTTTTTAGACCTCTATGACCGGTATAAAGAAGAACGGCTAAAACAGCGAAGCCTTATTGAAGACCTCAAGAACCAAATTGAAATTCTTCAACAACAGCTGCTATGTGCCCTAGAGCCCAAAGCTATAGCCCCAACAGCTCCAAGCATGGAGACATCTACATCGCATGCCGAATACGGCACTGACGAGGAAGAACTAGCAAAGGAAACTGAGTGGATACGAACAAAATCAAGGAAAAAAAAGAAAGTTGAATATATCACCTACACTCTCGCCTCAGTAAAAGAAAACCCCCAAGATAGAAAAAGTAAAAAAAAACCTCCCCCACCACCTCCTATTATTGTAGATGGTGTTGATAACTACCAAAACTTTTTTGACTTTTTGACACAGGACCAGTCCCCTAACACCTGCAACATAAAAATGTTAAATGGTGATAGCGTGAAAATAAATGCCTGTAATGAGGAATCGTACAGAGCTATCACAGAGATTTCAACAACCAACAATTGCCATTGGCATTCTTATGAGAATAAACAAGAGAGGCCAATCAGGGTAATGGCAAAAATATCATCCTATATACATAAATGAAAAACAAATACCATGCGAAGACACAGCAAAGTATTTAGGTATGACCCTCGACGCAAAGTTGCGCTGGAGAGCTCATGTCAAGAAAAAAAGGGGAGAACTTGACATACGGTATCAGAAAATGCAATGGTTGCTTGGAAGACACTCTACCTTGTCAATTAAAAATAAACTATACTACTCTTGTATAAACAAGTCCTTATGCCAGTATCGACTTATGGCATACAGCTGTGGGGCTGTACTAAACAAAGCAACATAGATATCATCCAACGATTTCAAAATAAAGTGCTGCGGGATATTGTTAACGCTCCGTGGTACGTAAGAAACGACGACCAGCACCGGGACCTTAATATACAGTTCGTTAACAAAATTGTAAAAAAAGTACGCCGAAGCACACGAGTTTAGACTGCTTCACCATGTGAACGTTGAGGCGATCCAGCTCCTTGACAACACAGACATTGTGCGAAGACTTAAAAGAACTGAACCGTTCGAACTAGTGTAGCAGTGACATATGTGAATAATAGTGACAATAATGAAAAGTGCCGATGGACACATTCTTATAATTTAAGTATTTTATAGTTAATAGATTCAGGTGTTACTTTGCGGAAGTCAAAGTTACATACTACATGATTTGAATTACTTTGTGCAATTCCGCCACCAGTTAGTTCATGCAAACTATTGCCGGCCGGCGCCCACCCACTACTGTTAGTCCCAGCATACCTGCCACCAACAGCCCGTGTGCACCCGCCACCAACAGCTGATGCATGCTCCCTCCGATACTGCTGCATCCGCTGCGGCTGCAGCAATATCGGACACCGCATACGCGACACGTGTTTCGCCTCTCCACGAGGCATCTTCAGGCACCAAACAAGTTGTTGATCGTTCGGCAGTCAAGCGTCGAATGATAAAACTACACCGTATTGCCATCCTTTTATACTGTTAGAGAAGAGGGTGGGGGAGCGGAGTTGCCCGAACTTTCTATAGTAAAAATATTTAATAAAGGGGAATTATTTACCTCAAGCTGTTTATTTATTAATTGAATATTAGATTTTTTAAATTTATTTATTTCTAGTTGCTCCCAAATACTCAATTTTAACCCTTTTTCTTCGGTGTGTAATATTTTGTAGGTATTATTTGATGATAAATTATGATTTTTGTCAAGAAGGTGTTCTGCAAAATTTGACCTTTCTGGGTGTTTGTTCTTATACGCATTTATGTGTTCATTATATCGAGTTTTAAAATTACGGCCGGTTTGTCCAATATAAACTTGTTGACAATCATCACAAGTTAATTTGTATATACCAGATTTTTTGTCTGACTCAATTTTATCTTTTACGTTACAAAGAGATCTTAAAGAATTTTTTGTTTTTAAGGCTACGAATACCTTATTATTTCTGAATATTTTAGACACTTTATCTGATTCTGATAAAGTGTCTAAAATATTCAGAAATAATAAGGTATTCGTAGCCTTAAAAACAAAAAATTCTTTAAGATCTCTTTGTAACGTAAAAGATAAAATTGAGTCAGACAAAAAATCTGGTATATACAAATTAACTTGTGATGATTGTCAACAAAATTATATTGGACAAACCGGCCGTAATTTTAAAACTCGATATAATGAACACATAAATGCGTATAAGAACAAACACCCAGAAAGGTCAAATTTTGCAGAACACCTTCTTGACAAAAATCATAATTTATCATCAAATAATACCTACAAAATATTACACACCGAAGAAAAAGGGTTAAAATTGAGTATTTGGGAGCAACTAGAAATAAATAAATTTAAAAAATCTAATATTCAATTAATAAATAAACAGCTTGAGGTAAATAATTCCCCTTTATTAAATATTTTTACTATAGAAAGTTCGGGCAACTCCGCTCCCCCACCCTCTTCTCTAACAGTATAAAAGGATGGCAATACGGTGTAGTTTTATCATTCGACGCTTGACTGCCGAACGATCAACAACTTGTTTGGTGCCTGAAGATGCCTCGTGGAGAGGCGAAACACGTGTCGCGTATGCGGTGTCCGATATTGCTGCAGCCGCAGCGGATGCAGCAGTATCGGAGGGAGCATGCATCAGCTGTTGGTGGCGGGTGCACACGGGCTGTTGGTGGCAGGTATGCTGGGACTAACAGTAGTGGGTGGGCGCCGGCCGGCAATAGTTTGCATGAACTAACTGGTGGCGGAATTGCACAAAGTAATTCAAATCATGTAGTATGTTAAGTATTTTATAAAACTAGGTCAATGATAAATTACTCATTAGTCTGAGTTAAAGCTAGATCGTAATATAATTAGCGTATTTATATACAGTATAGATATGTTAACATACGGAATTTTTTAAATATAATGTATAGGTTTTTAGATTCGCTTTAGGTGTTTGAGAATAAATTAAGAACATTTAATAACGTTTCAAACGACACTGTACATAAGCAAAGGATGTAATAGGTGCGATGTAATTAACAAAAACCAAAAACCGTCGGCAGCCATGTTTATGACGTCTTTGCTGTCTCCTCCACCACTTTAAAACATTACAACAAGCAGTTTCGTGATCTACACAACGCCCTGAACACAGCCATTCTTGTTGTAGGTATACAGAATAGATACCGATGAGATTCGGTTTAGAGAAGGAATTTTGTCAGGTGGCCGGTAGACTAATATTAGAACAATAGGGTTTACAATGCATTTGTTAGGTGTCATAAATATCTTAGCTAATCAAGCACAATACTTTGCTTACAGTGACTTCTTATGTGGCCGTGCTCTTTGCTGGCCTAACGTAGGAATCAGAGTGACTGCTTATATTATGGCTATCGTACTTCCCAGCCAAGCGTACTTGAGGACTGCATATGTGGCTTTCTCTCAGGCTAGCTGCCTAGCATTAGTCAATTAAAAAAAAAGGTTCACTATTCATTAGAATAGTGAACAATTTTAATTTAATTAACAGACATAGCTTGCCTCGGACGGCATTTCCTACTTCACCGGACAAGGTTTGAGGAGCGAGTCAGAGGCCCGGCTTCCTATATTTATAAACTACTAGAAGCAGCGCAAAGGGCCTCTAAGGGGGAAACCTCGGCTTTGGGCGCGCTAGGGACTATGACAAATTTTAGGGTGCTGCAACACACATGTTTTGCTGGAAGGGCCGAAGCTACGGTGCCAGAAGGGCCTATTTAGGATGCAAATCGTCCAGGTGCCGCCGGGCGGTACCTAGTAAACGAGCTAATGTTCCTACGCCTACGTATTCGATTACGACGAATGCGGGGAGATCGGACCGCAAGGTTCCTCTGGCTGCTCGGAGCCGCAGAGGTATCGAATTGGACCATGTCAGCCATAATCTGGTCATCGGAATCATGGTGAACTGGAGACAGCGGTGGATTTATATACGCTCCGAATAATGGCGCGGCTTGCGAAGGAGACAGGTAGTCGGTGTGCGAGCGGGGAAGTATTCGACCGTGCGGTTATCGCGTTATAAAATTAGACATCAATATATCACTTTATTAATTTACCTATCTTTCTACTAAAAATGTTATTATAGATACTTACAACTTAATCGAGTCTCTCATACTGGGAGACATGTTAAGAACACCATCACTGGCAGAGTCCATAATGTAAATAAGTACAGCAGCAATCAGCGAAACTATAAAAATAAAATATGTTTAATTAAATATCTTCCCTAAAATTTATAACGTGCAAGCTGCACGTGGAGATGTCGCAGCCATCTGGGTACCAATGGATTTAGTCCGTTTCAGTCACAAATATGAAGTATTAGTATTAAGTCTAGTTACAACAAAGACCTTGCGCTGATATACGTTGAATGCATTCGTAGGTGTGACGCAAATCGTCCCATTCGCAACTCGTCACACATTCGAAACTCGTCCAATCAAAATCGTTCAAAACACAATTTAAGTAGTATTTTATGAACAGCGGGTTTTTGAATTTTAGGTAGGGTTTTTGGATAGGGCTAAACCAAAGGTAACATCAAACGGCTTAATACTTTTCATAAATCAAAGAATTTGTTTTTTTTTTTTTTTTTATAATCTTGTGTTAGCACGGGGACCGTTGAGATTGAGAGTCTTATTGTATTTTTCAAAATAATTTTGTTTGCCTTTTTATTATATAATTTAGAAAATTCAGTTTAAACTTAGTTGGTAACCCTACAATTTTGACGATCCATTTATATTTTCTATAATCTTGTTGGTTAATAGATTTCTTTTTTGACTTGCTAGGTCGTATTTTTACTGTCATAATGCGGTGCCTTACTTGTCTTTACTGTTATATACAGATTAAAGTCACTGGTATTCACCACAAATATATTTTCTTAGAAAATAAGTAACTTGCAGCTTTTTTTTTATTGAATTATATACCCAATGCGAGCCAAGAACGGTTCAAGTTGCGAATGGGACGAGTTGCAAACGGGACGAGATGCGAACGAGACGAGCTGCCAATGGGACAAGTTGCGAATGGGACGATTTACGTCACACACACCCGCATCCGCGTCACTTGTTACCGTGACGCAGCACACGCTCTTACACAGGGCACGCCCAGTCGAAAATCCACGGCCTCTTAGGTTTTTGTACGAGACTGCTAGTAAAAAGCTATACAACCAGCAAAGACGAACTATCCCAAGCATAATATTTATCTTCATAATCAAAATACTTACTAAAGAGACATCCTAAGAAGAACATTTCCAACATTAAGTATCCATACTTGTCCACAATAATTCCAGCCAATATGAGAACTGTGGCAAGACCTAGATTCTGGACTGCCTGACATCTGAAAAGAAATAATATTTTTGTCAAACTTTCTTTTAATACTTAGTGGATTGGAGCAGATTTTCATATCTCTACTTTTTAACCTGTGCTTAATTGTTTAATTCAGATCTGCCTGAAGAAAGCGGCGTGAGTTGGGGAGTGACAAATCAATGCAGGAATTAGTACTTCGTAGTGTAATCTAGAGTACTCGTATGAAGATGGAGCCGAATAGGCAAAACGCGAGCGAAAATAAATCTCAAGTTATTTTATGAGATGGTGCACTTACATTCCGTATGCAGTACCTAGTTGATTTTCAGGCACAATTAAGGCAACCAACGGCCATAAACCACTAGCCAACAAAGAGTATGATATTCCCAATGAGATCTGAAACAAAAAGAAATAATCACACTAAAATTTTCATCGATTTGTTTTTGCTTGTATAGAAATTTTCTAATGTTTAATGTATGTGTAGCCAGCGCAAATTGTTAGTTTGAAATAAATATTACATAGACTAAGGAGCTCGGCGGCTGCTCGTTAAACCGATCTAATATACTTACTGTCCGATCTAACCTCTGTTATTGTATCAGATCGGCGAAATTCAGCGACTATCTATGTACTTGATAGGTACAGTCATGCGGGAGATGGGCATCTACCCGGTAAAAACCCGAGGCGTGGGTAAATACCCAATTATACCCATTTTTACCCACCCGTTTTGAATTTATACCGGGTATAAATTAAAATCAGTTAAATTAGAAAAAAATTGGGATTAAAACAGATAATTTGATACTTCTACTATAGAATTGGGTTTCCCATCAAGTAAATAAACGAAATTGATATATATATATATATATATATATATATATAATATATATTATATATATATATATATATATATACATACAAACTACAGCTTTCAAAAGAGTATTTATTATAGACATATTGATGGAAGTTTTTTTCGACATGCTTTTATTCGTTTCCATGGAAAGTGAACAGATATTAGACTCGTTAGATAAAATGTCCGTAAATCACATTCCCGGGTAAAAAAAAACTTCATGGTTTGGTTATGGTATGGGAACGTACGAATTGACAGGTCTAAGTTTAAATTTTTGCTGACAAATGTTTTTAAGATCTAATCATATGTTAGAATAAGCAAACGGACATCAAATACGCTGTAAATATATGAGCACCTTCTATCCCTCATACATATAAGGTAACAAGATGTTTTTAACTGCTCATTCAGGAGCCAAAACTACTGATTTCGGGGTTGATCCCGGAACAAAAGATATTCGTATTGACGAGTTCTGCGATTCCCCATCAACTCGTTATAACATTTTGCATAAAATAGTATGCCGGATATTTATCCTAATCTACCCGTTATATGGGAACATAAGAATAGACAGGTCTAAGTTTATATGTTTTGCTGGCAAATGTTTGCAGATATAATTATATGTTATAATAAGCAAACAGACATCAAATAAGAAAAAATCTGCATATTTAATATGGAAAGCATTTAGTGATTTTAATATTTGTTATTTATTCTATGATATATTATATGTATTCATTTAATAATACATAACATAACCATCCCCACATTTCTTCACATGCTTAGAGGACTCTTCACTCATTTTAAAATAAATATCCCAATCTACCCACCCAAAAGGGTAGATAGTGCAAATACGGGTATGTACCTGGTGCATATCGGGTAAATACCCGGGTAGATGCCTCCGTAGTCCAGTGGTCAAGGTATTCGCCTTGTGACCCGGAGGTCATGGGTTCGATTCCCACTGGGAATCATACTTTGTGAAAAGTTGTTTCCAGTCTGGATAGGATATCGCAGGCTTGAATCACCTGATTATCCGAAAAGAAAGATGATTTTGTGTTTCGGAAGGCACGTAAAACTGTGGGTCCCGAACGCCACCTAGCGTTTGATTATCAAACTATCCAAGGATTGGTTCCTGGTTTGCCCATTGGGTTGTGGAGGTCAGACGGCAGTCGCTTTGTGTAAAAACCAGTAACCTCGTCAAATCTCCTTGGTTAGGTAGCGGACTCCGGGCTCTGAAGCGTTACTGCTGAGGATGCAACCGGGAATACGCTCGGATGATGATGATGATGACCCGGGTAGATGCCCATCTCTAGTCATGCCTACCCATTAGGGTGTCCCATTATCACATTTTTTTTGGATTTTTCTAACGCTAGACCTCTTGAAATTAGTAAAATACATCGTAGATTATTAATTTTTAAAATAAAATAATATTACACCTTTAGCCCTCTACTAACCTTCCAGGTTTTAAAAAATGGTCAATTTTTAAGATACTTTATTTCGGTTTCCGAAATTAAAAACGAAAAATAACACTATATCTCTAGTTTTAGTTAGTTAATTAAAATCTTTATTGCACCAAAACATAATGTTACCTACATAAAAATGGATAACATAAAACAGATGTCAAAAGGCGGCCTTATCGCAACTGCAATCTCTTCCAGGCAACCGAGGTGCTTGGAGATGTTTGACAAAAACAAGTGAGGTGCAAAGTTATATATAGGCAACCAAGAAAGGAATAGCTGTAATTACAGTCAGTAATTATATACTTAAACTTACATAATATATATTATACAATGACATAGATACGTAAATACATAATTAATTACATACATACATAAATATATACTTACATACATATATAAATACATACATACATAAAAAAATACACATGTACACAGAAAAGATAAACCGAAAAAGAAAAGTAAGGAAAATAAAATAAGTCATATTATATTAGGGATAGGTAGTGTGACTTCACTTGAGATTTAAAGCTAGCTAGTGTTTCAGCACGTCGGATGGACAGTGGTAGTGCATTCCCTTACAGTGAACGATTTTGAATAAAATTCTGTGGAGTGTCTGGAAATTTTTAATCGAAGCGTTACAGCACTATGTAAATTGTGACTTTGTGATGGTGCGTCACTGTAAAAAATGAAGCGCTCTTTTAAATACCTAGGGGAAGTAGGATTGAAGAAAATTAGGAGTATCATACACTGTTTTGATTTGGTTACAACGACACGTTACCTACGACTTCGAATTTGTCAGATTGGAACCTGTAAATATCTCCAACTTTCAACTTGTTTCGAGGAATTTCTCAACTTGCAACTAGGATCACTCATGCGTCTGTCTGTCCATCCGTCTGTCTGTCACAGCCAATTTTCTTCGAATCTACTGGACCAAATCAGGTGAAATTAGGTAGGATGGTGTGATCATATGACCCAAAGATGTGCAAAGTAAACCATTTTTTTTAATAATGGTCAGTTTCGAGGGACAAATTAGGAAATTAAAAAAAAAGTTTTGCAAATCTTACTGTGTCATGAATCAAATGAAAGGGCTCGTTAGGAGCCCTTTCATTTGATTCATGCTCGATCTCAAATATATTTTTGTTATATAGTAAAATAAATAGTTTTGATTTTATTCATGAACGAAGAAGAAAATTGACCATTCAGACCAGTTGCTATTTTATTTGAATTACTCACAACTCCAATGTAAGGGTCATAAAATGTGAATGCCAATAGGAAATGAGAACCTATTGTTGCCACAATGCTTATAATGACCCACATCACATTTCGTCCAGTCTTATCAATTAAAATGCCGAAAAAGGGGCTCAGTGCTGCTGACAAGAGGTACACCATTGAATTAACGGTATTGGCTTCTTGCGGCACAAAGTCGAATTTGCGCTCGAAGAATAATCTGAAAATATAAAATTAATAAAATTATCTAAAATTAACTAACTGTAACTCCAGTAACTTAGCATCAAAAAATTTTTTTCTCTTTATTTACAATTCCCCTTAACAGAGAATTATAATCAGTAAATCGTGCTATAAAATGACCATGCTTTGTAAGCCAAAATGATTTTTGATTGATTAAGCCATGCAATAATATTAACTATTAGATCAAATAATTCTGAAATAGTTATCACTAAAACTAAATTACAGAGGCCTCAAATCCATTGCTCCGGGATGACATCATAATATGGCAAGTCGTCAAGATATGTCAGATGCCTTCAGGCAGCTTGACAAATCTGACACCAGTGTTGGCCACTTGCACACACGAAAAACAAATATATTGCTAACTTACAATATAATCCAGACTTACTTTCCCAATGCAATAAATGGAAAAATGGCCAGATAATAAACAACACAGATAACAGACACCAGCCAAAACACAGATTTGAAATGTAAAATGTCCTTTAAATGGAAGGGTTCTTCATTGGCTGATTCTTCTTGCCTTCCTAGAATCTTCTCGGCTCTGTGGTCCATCCAGCCCAGGATTAAGCCACAAATTAGCGAAACAAGACAGGTGAGTGCGGCTAGAAAAAAATAAAATTGATACTTTAGTTAAGAAATTATTAATCGTCTATATATGAGATAACAGATGTATGCACATATGAGGTGAGGATTATTATTCATCGGACAGAAACATCAATACGCCATTTCACTAATGCGCTGATGACTGAAGAATCCATGCAGTACTATATAAAACTATACAGTTCTAGGCTTATATAAACCTGAATAAAAATTTGGTCTAGTAGCTCCACTAGTATGTATAAAGAAGATATACAGGTGAGATGATTTATTACATAAATAGAGATAGTTGATAATAAGGAAAATCAAAAAAATGCATTGTGTATTTGACACATAATACCCACCAATAAACAAAGCAACACCCAGCCTCTCATAGCCGACATAATAGTTTGCAACCCATCTGTAAATAGGTTCCATTACCCAAAAGTTGACAGTACTCCCAAATCTCGACAGCGACAACTGAAGCCCAAACACCATGTTGAGCTCCTTGCCCTTAAACCACAGCACCACATAGTTGTTCACAGCCACCTGCAGGGATTCACCACCGATACTGTAATTTGGCGAAAATTCATGGTTAAAAATCTGATGAGACAAATATCATTAATAGGGCTATTCCTGTTAATGTTAAATCCCGTGATTTGAAGTACGATTTAGTGACGACGCCCTCCCTTTAGGCCACAATAGGGACTGGTCACTGAACCATTCTCTTCGTCTAATGATTGTCTCTATATAAAAAATAGCCAAGGGCGAGTCAGACACGCACACAAAGGGTTCCGTACCAGTATCTATAAAAAGCATGTCTGTTGTATCGGAAACCCACTTAAATATTTATTTTCTTCTGTTTTTAGTATTGCAGTTATAGTGGCAACAAAAATACATTATTTGTGAAAATTTCAACTTGCTACCTATCACAGTTCATGAAATACAGCCTGGTGAGGGACAGAGAGACGGAAGGACAGACAAGTCTCAGTAATAGGGTCCCAATATTTCCCTTTTGTTATGGAACCCTAAAAAGCATTTTTGATAACCCACATGAGCTTTTAAAATCATAATTTTAGGAATCTATTAGGTTCATGAAGACATCAAACACAAAAATACAATAACACACTCAAGATCACAAGCAAATAAACCCAACTGTGCTGTTTATAGTGCCAATACCACCAACATTTTATAATTCTACAAACAAAATATTTGTTTGTAGAATTATATATCGCCTTTTGCGCATTTCCTAGTTTTTAAGATAATTATGTCCTGATTTATTTATTTTGTGCAATAAAGGGTATTGTGTTGTATTGTAAAATAATGAGTGAATAGAAAATGCTCTTACCCAAAAACAAATCTGCCAAGAATCATCAGCCAAAATGCATTGATATAGACTCCAAACGCAAATATGATGGCTCCAATCAACACTATTGTCATATAAA
Organism: Acrobasis suavella; assembly: GCA_943193695.1. Classification (NCBI taxonomy): domain Eukaryota; kingdom Metazoa; phylum Arthropoda; class Insecta; order Lepidoptera; family Pyralidae; genus Acrobasis; species Acrobasis suavella. The sequence continues at coordinate 17,430,375 of OW971929.1, forward strand.
TAATAGTCCCTAGTCTTACTCCAAAGTATCTGGAAAGCAGTCAACGCAATTTACGAAGTTATCAAGTTTATAGCTTTGCCTTTGTGAACATTAAAAACGAATTTGTTATTATTGACATAAAACAATTAATTATGATTATTGATTATGCATAAAAAAGTATAATAAAGAAACCTATAGAGCTATGTAGGTCAAGATATGCTCAGTTGCTGACAGACTGCAATTTAATCTGTGTATTTTTAAGCCTTATTAGATACTTGGAGAAGGGCCACATATATATGCAAAAGCAGGCTCCGTCTGTCATTTAAAATATTTCTGCAAAAATCAAAGAAATGTTTAAATAAATGGATTAATGCTGGACTAAAAGTTAAAAATTAACCAATACCACACTTCATGGGAAAGATTTAGGAAGGATAGGTGTCTTACTACCAAAGATCGGAATCACAGGTGCTATTGCTATCAAAAGTATGGATATGACTAAAAGTTACAGGATTTCTCGAGAATCTAATTGGGTACTAAGTAAATAAAACAATCATAATTATGTGCTTTCATGATAAGTAAATTAACAAACAAGTAGAATATACTTCTGTAGGTAAGTAAAGAGAACATAATGTTACTCACTTATCAATCAGGTATCCTCCGATGAAGCATAGTATTACATTTGGCCATGAGTATATAGAATATAACAAAGCAAACTGAGATGTATTCAGATGTGAGTCAACTTTGAAGTTATCTGCCAGAGCTCCGGGTGTGTCATAGCAGAAATAGGAACCTATAAACAAATATAGACTGATAAGTGAGCTGATATTTGATACATAGGTACTCCTAACCAAAAGTACCTGTGATGATCTAAATGTGGGTACATACTCTTACTATACTACCACTATGATAAATCTGTAATATTTAGTTTTTTACTAGTAATATTATAATCAATAAAAAAATATTAAGAAATTGATAAATCACGCAAAGAGACCAAATGTAAATTTTTAACATGTATTATGGGAAATTAATTCAACACTATTAACAGTATTATCTACTTATAAATCTCTTCAACTTAGCAAGTTCCCAGTCGCATTGTGCTATTTTGGTGCCCCAGTGATAAATAAATACTTATCAATATACTGATCAAATGAGAGAGAAAACTAGAATTTCTATCAACATAATAATACAGTACAAATTTACTCATTCATTTCAAGTGCTTGCTTGGTTACAAATTGTTAAGTAACAATATTTATTCTTGTATGATTAAGAGTTCAAAGTTCTCTATGCACATAATATTAACTTACCAAAACAAAGAAAGCACATCAATATGAGTGCTATGAACCGATGCACCTTATGAGCTGGATGACACCATGATGTGGGAGGCACCCGAGCTGATGTACCCTCACTAGATTCTGGGTTCTCCATTGTCCTAAAAAATATACAAATACATGAACTTCTTAAAGTTTTGAAGCAAAATATTCAGTTCAGCAAAATATTGATTCTCACATGCTTAACTCATCCATTCTTCTAAAAAGTGCAAAAATTTACAACTTTTAATGTTTTTAACACAGGATGGGACTGTTTTTTGTTACTATTTTAGCATTACTCACTTCGTTATCTACAGGTCTTCTGTAGCTCATGTAGCTATCGGAAAATAATACACCCTCAATATCTCACATACGTCGAACACAGTACATTACATTATTTGATAAACACTGTCTGTGTAATTTTATTTATTGTTGCTGTTGTCCAACTTTTATCCAGGCGTTACAGAAACCGTCCGTCATAGATTTGACAGATGCGTACTCAAATGTCACTGTGACTGTGACGCACAGACGAAGTAGTGATCATGACTGACAGACAGACATGTCGGTATTGGCTCTTTGTATCATAGCGTTCTTGTCGCTGATTCGCTCTCGTAGCGACGGCTCTTCAACCAATCAGTGCTCTCTTCAACCTATTTTAACCAATCCAGTGAACTCATAGAAATTGCGTTCTGGCAATTCAACTTTTTAAACTTCAGTAGTAAGTTTCTCAGCAAAGAATAATAAGCCAAACAGCCTTTAGCAAAAAATGCTGGGGGGAGGTGGGGGTCTTCTTTTTTGCCCAAAATGGTGTGCTAATTTGCCTTTTTTATTGATAAGCTTTTACTGTAATATATGAAAGAATAACCAAATAAAACCAGTAAAGTTAATTTATGAAAATGATTTATTTTGTTTTTTATTTAATTTTCATTTGAATTACAAAGTTATCGCGATAAAGCGCTGGTCACACTAGCGGCTTCGTCATTTTTCACGAACTATCTGGCAATAATCCAAGATGGCGACATCTACGTGTTTTGAATATGGACGACGACTTTCTTTTCTTTAACATAAATAGATTGGGGAAAAAGTATTTTCGCATTTTATATGAAAATTCAAAACATTTTTTAAATATAGTTTATTTACATTTAACTAAAGTATGTAGGTACCATTTTGTTCGATAACTTTTTGCCATCTTATAGGAAGGGACATGATCCCATTGCTATAGAAATTTTGGGGCTTCTGATCAAAAAACTGCGTCAAGTAGTTTTGGCAGTCCTCTCGTGATGTTAACCTGACACTGCCTAAAGAATTCTGAAGAGACCGAAACAGGTGGAAATCTGAAGGTGCCAGGTCAGGACTATACGGCGGATGCATTAACACCTCCCAGCCAAACTCTTAATTTTTGCTAAGTGGTTAAAGATGTGTGAGGTCTAGCGTTATCATGATGAAAAACCACACCACTTCTGTTGATTAATTCCGGCCGCTTTCTCTCAACTTTTTGCTTTAATCTTATCAGTTGTTCGCAGTAGAGTTCTGAATCGATGGTCCTGCCTGGTGGTAACAGCTCATAATGAATAATGCCCTTCCAATTCCACCACACACAGCATCACCTTGTTGCGAGTTAACCCGGGTTTCGCTACAGTCTGTGAAGCCTTTGACCATGACCTTTTTCGCACGTTCTTGTCGTACGTGATCCACTTTTCATCACCAGTTATCAATTTCTTCAAAAATGGTTCGGTCTCATTACGTCGTAATAAAGAATCACAAATGATTACACGGTTCATTAGGTTTCTTTCAGAGAGCTCGTGAGGTAGCCAAATATCGAGCTTTTTTGTGTGCCCATTTTTTTTTCAAATGCGCCAAAACTATTTTGTAGTCAATTCCCAGTTCTTCAGCTACGTCGTAACTACCGATATGCCGATCTTGCTCCACTTTTTTAAAAAAAAGCATCCATTTTATCCGTAACAAGGCGACCAGAGCGACGTGCATCTTTGACATCAAAATTTGCGGATTGAAAACGCTTAAACCAAATTTGTGCTACTCTCACAGACACTGCACTAGGTCCATAAACATCGCAAATTATTTACGCGGCTTGCGTTGCATTTTTACTGTAATAATAAAACGATAAACCAAAGTATATTGGTTTAATTTATAGTTAGAAGGATACTAGACATATACAAGACATTTGAAATGACAATATCAAATCAGAGACAATAATAGACAATACATTTCAGTCTCCCCCCCTTAAAAGAAAAATCATAATTCTTTAGATAAGCAGGAGGCTGGCGGTCTCTTCCGGAACGACGACATTCAATCGGGAGCCCACTTGGTTCTCCTGGCTCGACTTGATTTACATCATCGACTTCGGCATCGTTGTTCTCATGTGTTCCCTTAACAGAGTCAACCTCCTCTTCAGGTTGGGGCATAGGTGCTAGATGTTTATTCGACACGACTGTTTCGCGTCCATCCGGCAGCCTCACATGCGAATATAATGGATTAGGTTGTATAAGTTCGACTTCGTCCACTAAAGGATCGTATTTCGAATTCCTTACATACCTCTTAAGCAAGACGGGTCCAGGCGTATGTAACCATGAAGGAACAGAATCTCCATTCGGTGACCTTCTGGGGTGTTGAAACATACGCTCGTGTGGAGTAGCATTTGTAGAAGTGCATAATAATGAACGTATTGAATTAAGTGCAATGGGTAAAACTTTCTCCCACTCTTCTATTCTAAGATTCTTGGAACGGAGATTTAACTGAATGGCTTTCCATAACGTTCCATTCAATCGCTCGATTTGCCCGTTGCCTTGTGGGTTGTATGGAGAGCTTCTGCTTGTTGCTACTCCTGACAAATTAAGAAATTCTTTAACTTCAACAGACAGAAATGATGTACCCCTGTCTGAATGTATGTATTGAGGTATTCCAAAGAGATAAAATATATCTTTTAGACAATTCACGACTGTAGAAGCAGTCATATCTTTGCAGGGATAAGCGAATGGATATCTGGAATACTCATCTATCACTGTTAAAATATAACGATTGGAAGTATTACTAGGTATAGGCCCTTTAAAATCTATATTAAGTCTTTCGAAACAAGAAGTTGCTTTTATAAGTCTGCCTTGTGTCTGAAAAAACCTCGGTTTTATTTCAGAACACGTAGGACATGATGCTGTTATAGATCTTATGTCATTGATAGAATATGGTAAATTTTTCTGACGGACCCAATGCGCCTTTCTTGCTACTCCAGGATGACTCAAGGAATCATGTAGTCTGTATAGTTTGTCCGTTGAAATGCTCGCACTTATTCTAGACAAAGCATCAGCAGTAAAATTTTCTTTCCCGGGTCTATAAACAATATCGTATTTGAAACAAGACAATTCCAGACGCCATCTTTCTACCTTTTTATTTTTTATTTTACTAGTATGTTTTTGATCAAACATAAATGATACAGACTGCTGATCAGTTATCAGAAGAAAATGTCGTCCGATTAAGAAATGTCGCCATTTGCGTAAAGATTCTACAATCGCATAGGCTTCCTTCTCAATAGCCGAGTGAGGGCGTTCAGAATCTGAAAGACTTCTAGAAAAAAATGCAACTGGTCTTTCACATTGTGTCAAGGATGCAGCGATTGCGTGTTCTGAGGCATCAGTTTCTACGACTAAGCGTTCATCATCACTAATAGCGGACAAAAATGATTTCGATATATCAGATTTAAGTATGTTAAAAGCAGAGATAGCCTTTTCATCGAGAGGAAAAGTTTTACATAAAATAAGAGGTTTCACTTTTTCAGAGAAGTTCATTATCCATTTTGAATAATGTGCAAAGAGTCCTAGGGCTCTCTTAAGACATTGACTATCATTCGGTATTGGTAAATCTAAAAGTGGCTTCAAGCGGTTAGTATCAGGCTTTATAGTATTATTTTCTACATTGTATCCAAGTAAATTAATAGAAGTTGTACTAAAAGTACACTTGTCCATATTTAATGTCAAATCATATTTCTTTGCCGCGGCCATGAACTTTTCCAAATTTAAATCATGATGTTCTTTTGTTTTCCCGCAAATAGTGACGTCATCTAAATAAGAAAATGTCCCATCCAGTTTCTCCGATTCTATCACAAATTGCAGAGTTCTTTGAAAAGCTGCAACCCCGTTCGTTACTCCGAATGGAATACGAGTAAACTGATATAAATTTCCACATGCTTCGAACGCTGTATACTTTTTCTCCTTTTCTATAATAGGAACTTGATGGTAAGCACTTTTCAAGTCAATTTGGCTAAAGAAATTGTATTTGGCGACATTATTGACAATCTTTTCTATGCTAGGTAAAGGATGTGCATCAAGTTCTGTGAATTTATTAATCGTTCGTGAGTAATCGATTACCATACGGCGGCGATGGTGATCTCCTCCAACAATTAAAACTTGCGCTCTCCAAGGTGATAAAGATGGTTCGATTACTCCATCTTGTAAAAGATTGTTTATTTCATGCTTGATAAAACTTTCCTCGTCATGGCTGTAGCGTCTAGACTTGACCGCTATCGGGCATACATCAGGAGATAAGTTCGCAAATACGGATACAGCTGGAACAGAAGCTTGCATAACATTACAGATTTTAAGAGACTTTTGTGTTCCACCAAAATGTAACTCTAATGAAGAATGATTCTTGAGTATGTCATGACCAATTATAACATCCGCACACAAGTTATTTACAATGACAACGTTGTTGTTAATTTGAATAGTAGGATAACAGACTCCATCAACATGAGATATGTTATTTAGGGATGCTAACGTGATAGTTTGTTTACTCGGTTTTATTATAAGTTTAGTTAATTTCACCAATTCGTAATCAATAAAACTCACTGAACTTCCAGTATCAATGAGTGCATCAGCACGTTCGTTATTTACTGTAATAGGAATGGTGGCCTTTTCAAGACTCGTTGGAGATGCTGCTGTTATTTGAGGATTTTCCGCAGGTTCTGCTTCAATGCAATTTACATTTACTCTACTTCTGCATACGTTAGCAAAGTGTCCCTTCTTGGAGCATAATTGGCAGGTAGACTGGCTAGCTGGGCATTTAATCCTTTGGTGGACACTTCCACCACAAAAGAAACAGCGTCGTTTATTGCTGTAATTGGTATGAGAATTAGTAGTATTAGTAGCAACTATGCTTTTATTTGTTTCTGTGTTTTCATTTTCATTAAGACAATTAAGGGTATTTATAGACGACGGTGAAATATAGGCCTTTGTATTGTTCACAGCTGCCTCAAGCGAAATAGCTACATTAAGTGCTTCATCTAGACTGAGATTTAAATGTTCCAGAAGCCTCTCACGTATATGTTGAGATTGTATTCCTGATATAAATGCATCACGTACATATTCATTTCTGTGTTCTTCTGCTGATACGCTTTTAAAATTACAGTTTTGTGACAAAAGTTTTAAAGCTTGAATGTATTCCGAAATATTTTCGCCGGCATTTTGTTTTCTCATAGTCAGAGTATGACGTGCGTAAATTTCATTCAGAGGCTTGATATAAATTGAATTTAATACATCTATAGCATTATCGTACTTGGTACACTCTTTGATATATGAATAAACAGTCGGTGACAAATGATTTACTAAGAGCTTCAGACGTAGTGAGTCGCTCTTACACTCAGCAAATTCTTCTGATAAAAAATTTTCAAACGTGTACCGCCAATGTGTCCAGCGCAGATCGGCTCCGCTCTCATTAGGTTCTACATCAAAACGTTCAGGTCTGAGATATCGGCTGAGACTGGTAGAGGCGGTTGTGGTAGCCATCTTTTGTTTCTTTTCTATGTACTAACTACCAACGTTGTGAATTATTTTTCCAGAGTTCCGAAGTTATTCTTTATTGAGTTCGGCGAAACATTGTTAGATAAAATCTAACTATAATTAATTGTAATAATAAAACGATAAACCAAAGTATATTGGTTTAATTATAGTTAGAAGGATACTAGACATATACAAGACATTTGAAATGACAATATCAAATCAGAGACAATAATAGACAATACATTACATTTACCTTATTGGTAGTAAAATTTTAAAATGTATCTAATTTCTTCATTAGATTCACTCATCTTGACGGTAAGAAAAACAAATGAAAATACCATTTAAATGATACCAAAACCAGCCAGGTACAAATAGTATAGCCAAAGTGGTTTTATTATAAGTTCATACATACTATTTGCGAAAAGTCTTTTCCCCCAACCTAATATGTTCTAACAATTACATAATGCATTTATTGAAACCTAAAAAGAAACCTAGAAAGAAAAAGAAAAAAAAAATTAACACTATTTTATTGTTCCACTCCATTTTTACGCATAAACCAGTGGCACCGTCGCACAGCACGCGTCCGAACAAGTTGAAAACAAATGTCAAGATGAAATGTATACAACGCAAGAGCGACCACGCAGAGCGAATTGTTAGCGTGCAAAAATCCTTTTAGGTATCGCCACCCGCGCGATAACTAACACGAAGTCCGAATATTCGGGACAATACCCGATAACGGCCGGTCACATTTGCGTGTATCGTGTAATAGCACGAAGCTTCGTGACGATAGGCGCAGGTCCGGCCCAAGCATCATAATCGATCGAGAGGCTGACGGCGCCAAGACCACCACCACATTCCACAAACAAATATCACTACAGCCGCATTATGACTGTCTACTTTAATAAACATTTCACATATTGTTTATCAGCTTGAGAAATTTATAACACCAAACTACACTCATTTCATATTTTAAAGAGCACTAAAATCAATTTGCAAAACAATTTAGATCAAATCCCATTTGAACCACTTGACCTCCAGCCAAAAACTCTGTTATTATTATTCAGTGTGAAATTGTCTATTTTTATTTATTTTATGTAAGTTAGCAATGATGATTACATGTATCGGACTTACTACGGCGAAGCCAAAAGTAAAATTTATGAAAAAAATGTAGGTAAGTATTTGGATCTCGTAAGCTGATAATAATTATCAAGATTTTTCCCGGTGAAAAGAAATATCGTGTGAATTTTCCATAAACTTGGATTTGCCGCTGGGCCATGCTGTATTCTATTAGATACACATACACACATTATATTCCCAGCTAAACAGGACATCGAAAGTTACTGAGAAAGTTACTCAACCCATAGACAAGTGGTGGTGGTCAACTTGTGTCAGCAGCTCAGCACAGCACATAAGCGGCGTCCTACCCTACCTCAAACAATATGCGGTCAGTTGATTGAATTCGTTCCGGTTGCCGTAATAACAGCTGGACCATGGTGTTCAGAAGCGAAACACTTTGTAAGTGAGATGGGATGGTGATTAAAGTCCCGCCCGTGGATATTATTACCGCTCCGGATGGTACCTGGTCCAAAAGCTGTCCATAATGCCAGCACGGAACGAAAATTATTTATTGTACATATATAACTAGACTAGCTTTTCGGGCGTTGCGCGGGCTGCAAGCAGCCCGCGGTTTTTCGTGCAGCTGTTGAGGTAGGCTAAATATGTTTCCAGTTCAGAAAATGAATAAGAATTGCAGTCTGTTGAGGAAACATGAAAAAAGTGTGGGCGGCCATCTTGGATCCAAAATCTGGTTGCAGTTTCGAGTTTCGCGGGGTGCTTTACCCCAGGATACAAAATTTCAGACCCCTACGACGATTTAATTTTTTTAATGTAGACGCCATCTTGGATTTCAAAAAAATTTCAAATTTGGGTTTTTCGGCTCAAAATATATATAGATTTCGATTTTCAGCCAAATCGGAAGCAGTCGACTTTCGGTGGCCATCTTGGATTTCCAAAAATTAAAAATAAACGCAGCCCTTGGTGGAAGTGGCTCGGCCTGCGGCTTCGCCACGCAGCTCGCCCTTCGGGCTCGCATCACTCGGCCTGCGGCCTCGTGTAAATTACTTAGGGGAGGGGGGTGAGTGGGGGAAGGGGAGGGAGGGGCTCGGTCTTCGGCCTCGCCACGCAGCTCGGCCTGCGGCCTCGCGGAGACCTGCGCCTTCGGAAATAGGCCTCTGGCTGCGCCTAGTTACTTAGGGGGCACTTTTGTATGAAATTAGTATGGAGGAAAATTGTCCTTGTATGGCGGCCATCTTGGATTTTGAAAAAAATCAAAAAACAAATGACAGTCGTCAAATTGCTCACAACCCCCTACATTTTGGAAAAAAATCACGCCCCTAACCCCAACAGTTGTTGCAGGCCGTACACCTTCCACATGAGGTTTCTACAGATCTTGAAATGCCAGATTTTTCTTGTACTCACTGGAGCACCCTCTATACGATGGTACATCGTTCATGACACCTGTCACCCGGGAACAAACCAAACAACTATGTCAATCAGTGAGTGAGTCAGTGGTAATGTAGGTTTATATAATTTAACTAGCTTTTCGGGCATTGCGCGGGCTGCAAGCAGCCCGCGGTTTTTCGTGCAGCTGTTGAGGTAGGCTAAATATGTTTCCAGTTCAGAAAATGGGTGAAAACTGCAGTAAGTGAAGGAAACATGAAAAAATGTGTGGGCGGCCATCTTGGGTCCAAAATCTGATTGCAGTTTCGAGTTCCACGAGGTGCTTTACCCCAGGATACAAAATTTCAGACCTCTACGACGTCCCATTGAGACGTTATGAACGAAATAATTTGAATTTTCCAAAATCCAGACGCCATCTTGAATTCCAAAAAAAAATACATCATTTATCACCCCTGTCACCCGGCAACAAACCAAACAACTATGTCAATCAGTGAGTCAGTCAGTGGTAATGTAGGTTTATATAATATAACTAGCTTTTCGGGCGTTACGCGGGCTGCAAGCAGCCCGCGGTTTTTCGTGCACCTGTTGAGGTAGGCTAAATATGTTTCCAGTTCAGAAAATGGATAAACATTGCAGTCTGTTGAGGAAACATGAAAAATGTGTGGGCGAACATCTTGGATCCAAAATCTAATTGCAGTTTCGAGTTTCACGGGGTGCTTTACTCCAGGGTACAAAATTTCAGACACCTACGACGATTTAATTTTTTTTTAATGTAGACGCCATCTTGGATTCCAAAAAATGTAAAATTTGGATTTTTTGGCTCAAAATACATATAGATTTCGATTAACAGCCAAATCGGAAGCAGTTTACTTCGGCGGCCATCATGGATTTCCAAAATTAAAAAAAAAACAACGCAACGCTTGGTGGGAGTGGCTCGGCCTACGGCCTCGCCACGCAGCTCGCCCAGCGGGCTCGCATCACTCGGCCTGCGGCCTCGTGTAAATTACTTACGGGAGGGGGTGAGTGGGGGGAAGGGGGGGGGAGGGACTCGGCCTGCGGCCTCGCGGGGGCTGCGCCTTCGGCCTTCGGCCTCAGGCTGCGCCTAGTTACTTACGGGTGACTTTTGTATGAAATTAGTATGGAGGGAAATTGTCCTTGTATGGCGGCCATCTTGGATTTTGAAAAAAATCAAAAACAAATGACTGTCGTCAAATTGCTCACAACCCCCTACATTTTGGAAAAAAAATCACGCCCCTAACACCAAACGCTTTTGCAGGCCGTACACTTTCCACATGAGGTTTCCGCAAATCTTGAAATGTCAGATTTTTCTGGTACTCACTGGAGCACCCTCAATACGATGATATATCGTTTATGACACCTGTCGACCGGGAACAAACCAAACAACTATGTCAATCAGTCAGTGAGTCAGTCAGTGGTAATGTAGGTTTATATATTATAATATAACTAGCTTTTCGGGCGTTGCGCAGGCTGCAAGCAGCCCGCGGGTTTTCTTGCAGCTGTTGACGTAGACTAAAAATGTTTCCAGTTCAGAAAATGGATGAACATTGCAGTCTGTTGAGGAAACATGAAAAAAGTGTGGGCGGCCATCTTGGATCTAAAATCTCGTTGCAGTTTCGAGTTTCGCGGGGTGCTTTACCCCAGGGTACAAAATTTCAGACCCTACGACGATTTAATTTTTTTTAATGTAGACGCCATCTTGAATTCCAAAAAAATGTCAAATTTGAATTTTTCAGCTCACAATACATATAGATTTCGATTTTCAGCCAAATCGGAAGCAGTCGACTTTCTACGGCCATCTTGGATTTCCAAAAATTAAAAAAGACAACGCAGGGCTTGGTGGGAGTGGCTCGGCCTTCGGCCTCGCCACGCAGCTCGCCCTGCGGGCTCGCATCACTCGGCCTGCGGCCTCGTGTAAATTACTTAGGGAAGGGGGATGAGGGGCTCGGCCTTCGGCCTCGCCACGCAGCTCGGCCTGCGGCCTCGCGGAGGCCTGTGCCTTCGGAAATAGGCCTCTGGCTGCGCCTAGATACTTAGGGTAGACTTTTGTATGAAATTTGTATGGAGGGGAATTGTCCATGTATGGCGGCCATCTTGGATTTTGAAAAAAATCAAAAAACAAATAACAGTCGTCAAATTACTCACAACCCCCTACATTTTGGAAAAAAAATCACGCCCCTAACCCCAACCGTTTTTGCAGGCCGTACACCTTCCACATGAGGTTTCCGCAGATCTTGAAATGTCAATCAGTGAGTGAGTCAGTGGTAATGTAGGTTTATATAATATAACTAGTGTTTCGGGTGCTGCGCGGGCTGCAAGCAGCCCGCGGTGCAGCGGTGCAACTGTTGAGGAAGGCTATAATATAACTCCAGTTTAGAAAATGGGTAAAAACTCCAGTCGGTTGAGGAAACATGAAAAAATTTGTGGGCGGCCATCTTGGACCCAAAATTTGATTGCAGTTTCGAGTTCCGCGGGATGCTTTACCCCAGTATACAAAATATCAGACCCCTACGTAGTCCCAGTGAGACGTCATGAATAAAATAAGTGAATTGGGTCAAAATACATATGAATTTTGATTTTCAGCCAAATCGGATTTTTTTGAGTTTCCTTTCGGCGACCATTTTGGATTTCCGAAAAATAAAAAAAAAAACTCAGCGCTCGGTGGGCTCGCGTCACTCGGCCTGCGGCCTCGTGAAAATTACTTGGGGGGGGGGGGGTTGAAGGGGGGAGGGGAGGGAGGGGCTCGGCCTTCGGCCTCGCTCGGCAGCTCGGCCTGCGGCCTCGCGGGACGGCTTCGCCTTCAGCCTTCGGCCTCAGGATGCGCCAAGTTACTTGGGGGGGCATTTGTATAGAATTTGTATGGGGGTATTTTTTTTTAGCGAAAATTTAAAAAAAAATACCAACTCTGGTAAAAGATCAGGAACCCCTTTTATTTTGTCTATGGGGTCAAATCTCCAAGACCAACCGTTAAGCCAGGCCGTACACCTTCCACGTCAGGTTTCTGCAAATCTTCAACTTTCAGATTTTTCTGGTACTCGACCCCCACACCCCTATACATTCCACCATAAACCATCACCCCTACTGTTCGGGAACAGGTCAAACAACTATGTCAGTGAGTCAGTGAGTCAGTGGTAAGTGTAGCTTTATATAATATAACTAGCTTTTCGGGCGTTGCGCGGGCTGCAAGCAGCCCGCGGTTTTTCGTGCAGCTGTTGAGGTAGGCTAAATAACATGTCCAGTTGAGAAAATGGGTAAAACCTGCAGTCAGTAAGGGAAACATGAAAAACAAGATTAGATTTGGATTCCGCGAGCCAAAAACCTCAAGAATATTGAATTACAGCTAAATAGCTTGCTGTTCAGAATTGGCGGCCATTATGGAATAAAAAGAAGTAAAAAATTCCGTTCAGCGCTTGGTGGGAGTGGCTCGGCCTACGGCCTCGCCACGCAGCTCGCCCTTCGGGCTCGCAACACTCGACCTGCGGCCTCGTGTAAATTACTTAGGGGAGGGGGGTGAGTGGGGGAAGGGGGGAGGGGGGAGGGGCTCGGCCTGCGGCCTGCGGCCTCGCGGAGGCCTGCGCCTTCGGAAATAGGCCGCTGGCTGCGCCTAGATACTTAGGAGAGACTTTTGTATGAAATTTGTATGGAGGGGAATTGTCCATGTATGGCGGCCATCTTGGATTTTGAAAAAATCATAAAACAAATGACAGGCGTCAAATTGCTTACAACCTCCTACATTTTGGAAAAAAATTCACGCCCCTAACCCCCACCGTTTTTGCAGGCCGTACACCTTCCACATGAGGTTTCCGCAAATCTTGAAATGTCAGATTTTTCTGGTACTCACTGGAGCACCCGCTATACAATGGTACACCATTTATTACCCCTGTCACCCGGGAACAAACCAAACAACTATGTCAATCAGTGAGTCAGTCAGTGGTAATGTAGGTTTATATAATATAATATAACTAGCTTTTTAATATAATAAGTATTGCAGTCCGTTGAGTCAGATTTGGATTTTTCAAAAAAAATGTCAGATTTGGATTTTTCAGTTAAAAATACATACAGATATTAATTTTCAGCCAAATCGGAGGCAGTCGACTTTTGGCGGCCATCTTGGAATTCCAAAAATTAAAAAAAAACACAGCGCTCGTTGGGAGTGGCTCGGGCTTCGCCCTCGCCACGCAGCTCGCCCTTCGTGCTCGCATCACTCGGCCTCGGGCCTCATGAAAATTACTTGGGGGGAGGGGGAATGAAAGGGGGTAAGGGGGGGGAGAGGCTCGGCCTTCGGCCTCGCCACACAGCTCGGCCTGCGGCCTCGCGGGACGCTTCCGCCTTCGGCCTTCGGCCTCAGGCTACGCCAAGTTACTTGGGGGGCATTTGTAGGGAATTTGTATGGGTGAGTTTTTTTTTATGGAAATTAAAAAAAAATACCAGCTCTGGTAATTGATCAAGAACCCCTTTCATTTTGTCTATGGGGTCAAATCTCCAAGTCCAAACGTTTAGCCGATCCGTACCCCTTCCACGTCAGGTTCCTGCGAATCTTGTAATGTCAGATTTTTCTGGTACTCGACCCCCACACCCCTATACATTCCACCATAAGCCATCACCCCCACTATTCGGGAACAGGTCAAACAACTATGTCAGTGAGTCAGTGGTAAGTGTAGCTTTATATAATATAACTAGCTTTTTGGGCGTTGCGCGGGCTGCAAGCAGCCCGCGGTTTTTCGTGCAGGTAAGCTAAATCACATGTCCAGTTGAGAAAATGCGTAAAAACTGCAGTTAGTTGAGAAAACATGAAAAAATGTGTGGGCGGCCATCTTGGATCCAAAATCTGATTGCAGTTTCGAGTTCCGCGGGGTGCTTTACCCCAGCACACAAAATTTCAAACACCTACGAAGAAATATAGGTTAAAATTCTAAAATCCAGACGCCATCTTGGATTCCAAAAAAACATATAAAATTTGGATTTTCGGCTCAAAATACATATAGATATCGATTTTCAGCCAAATCGGAAGCAGTTGACTATCGGCGGCCAATTTGGATTTCCAAAAAAAAAAAAAAAAACGCACCGTTTGGTGGAAGTGGCTCGGGCTTCGCCCTCGCCACGCAGCTCGCCCTCCGGGCTCGCGTCACTCAGCCTGCGGCCTCGTGAAAATTCCTAGGGGGGGGAGGGTAAAAGGGGGGGAGGGGCTCGGCCTTCGGCTTCGCTCCGCAGCTCGGCCTGCGGCCTCGCGACACAGCCCCGCCTTCAGTAATAGACCACTGGCTGCGCCTAGTTACTTGGTGGGGGGCGTTTGTATAGATTTTGTATGGGGAGGATTTTTTTATACAGAAAATTAAAAAAAAATACCGGCTCTGGTAATTGATCAGGAACCTCTTCCATTTTGTCTATGGGGTCAAATCTCCAAGTCCAACCGTTTAGCCGGGCCGTACCCCTTCCAAATCTTCAACTTTCAGATTTTTCTGGTACTCGACTCCCACACCCCTATACATTCCACCATAAGCCATCACTCCCACTGTTCGGGAACAAACCAAACAACTATGTCAATCAGTGAGTGAGTGGTAAGTGTAGCTTTATAGTATATAATATAACTAGCTTTTCGGGCGTTGCGCGGGCTGCAAGCAGCCCGCGGTTTTTCGTGCACCTGTTGAGGTAGGCTGAGATATGATTCCAGTTCAGAAAATAGGTGAAGACTGCAGTCAGTTGATGAAACATGAAAAAAAGTGTGGGCGGCCATCTTGGATCCAAAATCTGATTGCAGTTTCGAGTTACGCGGGGTGCTTTACCCCAGCAAACAAAATTTCAAATCCCTACGAAGAAAAAGGTTAAAATTGATATATAATGAAGATGTCGGAAAAGGCTTTAACGATTTTGATGAAACTCGGTATTTAGGGAGTAACGGTAGCCCCGTTACTCCCTAAATACCGAGTTTCTAGCGCTAATAAAAATATATTTTCATTAGCGCTCAGGCTTTAATTGGATATCTAGGTCGATAGTTATTTTAAGGAAAGTTGTGTAACCTACCTATTTTACCTAAGTAAGTGGTAGGAATGATTTTGTAGGTACCTATTTACAGTTCCTTAGGTACGTTAATTTTTTCAATAAATTCATCTAGATACCGGAGGGCCGCCGGACTAGAGACCGACGGCAAAGTTATTTGGAACTACATTTATTATATATTATATAAATAATAGTCTGTGTCAAATCTGGAAAAGGTTTTTGTCTCGATGGGTTGGGAAATTAAAAAATAATATTTGATGATTATTTTAACAGATTGAAGATATATGACTGTGCGAATTGGTGCTGCATAAAAGTGGGTTAGTTTTTACGACTTCATTGAACAATTTTTCAAAGTTATTCTTTGTAGTTATTGATTTACTTACTTTCAAATAAATTTAGATTGCTTGAAGGTTCTTCCCATACCTATATTGTCCCTTGTAGCTGAGTGCCTAAGGTAAAATTAAAAAAAGGTAAAATCTGATAGTAATTATCAGATCTTAATTGTTAAGCCAAGGTACCGGCTGAAAAGCGGACAAAACTGTTTTGCTAGATCAAATTTTTTCGGTAATCAGTTTAAAAAATGTACGATTTGCCCAAAGATATTGTATAAGAAATGTGTTACATAATAATGGGTTGTTCTTTAGCCGATCATATTAAATGCTGCAAATAAGCTAAAAGAAAAGCTAAAACGAATTTATTTGGTTATAAACTTTATGATTTTGCACATATAAAAGTTGCACACATAAAAGTACGAGTACTAAATTAAATATAGAGAATGTGCGAAATTATAAAGTTGTAACCAAAAAATAAACAATAAAACCTACGTTCCGCTTCATTCTTCGTTCATTCCGCGCTTTCGCTCCCCTGACATCTTGCTGATCGCCCCGCACCTCATCCCCCTCGAGTTTGGAAAAATCTCGCCTGTACATAAAATATCTATTTTACATTTAGGTTCATTGTTCACTACCTCAGTAAGTAACATATTCCAAAGGGAGTCGACGACATCGACCCAAGCTGCTGCAGCATTAATTATTCAGATGCCTTAGATACTAACCATACTAACCAACATAATGAAAATCTGAGGTTTTCATGCTGTTGGATAGTTTGTGTAAAATTAAACACCATACAGTGTGTGATTTACAGTGTATATTGTGTTAGTTTGGTATTGGTGTCGATAAGGAGGTTGGTGATAGACGGCCGCAACGGCGGCAACGCGGCGGCGGCTGTGTCTCCGTAGTTCGTGGAGTAAGCAGTGCGCAGGGCGGGCGGGGAGCGCGGCGGGCGGAGGGCGGGCGGGCGGCGGCGGTCATCGGGCGCGCAGTGCTCCTCGCGCAGGACCGGAGTGGTGTTCACTCGGCGGCGCGCCACGGCGCGACATGCCCAGCTGATGTTTATTTATACCGCGAGCTCGGTGGAGGGTGCGTGCGGAGGGCCCTCCCCGCGGCAGCACGGCGCCGCGTGATGCAGCCGAGCGAGCTTGCCGACACCGCGCACGCCGCTAGCGGAAACCCCCCGCAGCGTGGCCTCAACGGTGGTCGTTTCGACTTTGACGATGGTGGAACATATTGTGGTGGGTGGGAGGACGGCAAGGCCCACGGCCACGGAGTGTGTACTGGACCCAAAGGCCAAGGCGCCTACGCTGGCTCCTGGCACTTCGGATTCGAAGTTTCCGGCGTCTACACCTGGCCCAGGTGAGATAGTGACTTCGCCCGGGCCTCGCACATGCCCGAGCGCAAATCCGCGTCCGAAGCCGCTCCAAAAATAGGCTGCTATTAATAATTGAGTTCGGTGTTTCGCTAGAAAACGTGTGTAACAGTGGTGAAAGTGCCTCATGGCCCAATCGCGACGAAAATATGCATATCGATCTGTGGCCACTGATAACGACACGTGATAACACTATCATGCTATATGTCAAATGGCTTGTCATTGCTACAAATACATCCATTAAGATTTAATGGCCCAATGTGAAACCAACCAAGATTTTATAAACCGTAATTGAGAACAATTATGTAGCGCAGCTGTTGAACGTACACGTCGTCGTCACGAGGCGACAGAGTGCTACAGATCTCATACATTATTATACTCCAATGATATTTGTCGGTATCCATCAGTAGTCCAATTAGAATAGGTCCTAAAGGTAAATCTTAGTCATCGGTTAGTTTCTTTAATTAAAAATTGAAAACGAGCTTTTTTATTAAGCAAAGATTCAGGTACAAATGTAATCTCCTAGGAATATTATATTAATCCGGTAGTCAGTTAGCTAATATTATATATACTTTCATTTTACGACTGCAACAAATCCCTCCAACAAAAGTGTTGTTAGATATATCTATTCATCCAAAACTTCTTATATTATAAATTGAAGTTCTCGCTGCAAATTTATCTGTGTCTGTGTGTAACGGATAGTCTCTAAAATTACTGAAGTGATTTTGATTATCATGAGGCCTTTTATATTTAACACAATAGGACAGAGAAAAGATAAGATCTAAAGATGCATGCATATGCATGGTAATTTCAGTTATTAAGTAATGCAAATAATGCAACTCATGTAAATTTACACTGAATAAAATATTTTTATTTCTTTCCTAAAAAGTGGTGTTTTACCTGGAATTATATTTTACAAAAATCATAAGTAGGTAGACTTTAGTCACTAACCTGGCATTTATTTAGCTCGTCAAAGAATGGGTACTTACACTCCTTTTAGTATGTGGTTTTTATATTACAGTAGGTACTTCAATATGACTGTAAAATGTGGTCGTTGATGTCTTTTTAAGCCAAATTTTTGAAATGAAGATATTTTAATAGTTATTGATGCAACTGTTGCATAATAAGGAGTATTAAAACACGAATGTGGGTTTATCACATGAGGTGAAGCCGAGTGTGATAATAGTATCACATGAGTGTTTTAATACCTAATTACGACAGTTGCACGCAAGACTTTATCTACACCCATGCCATGATATGAATCTTCTTTAAAAGGTTCTGAAACCATAGGGTAGGTACAATGTTGTAAGAACTCTATGTAAATTCATGGTAAGCTTAATTGCTGAATATCTAATACAAATATAAATAAATTATTATTATTATTAAATAAACTTTGTAGTTATAGGTAATATTAGAATTATTTATTTTAATTATTACACTTTGGATCGTACAATTATTGAAATGCAAATTATACTAATGTCTAACAAAAATGGCGGGATACGACGTGAATTCGAATAACCTATAAGTTTTTTTATTACGGAGTTGTGGTAGAGAAAAGCGCGTGCAAGACAATGTTCTTTTTTTGAAATTCATAAAGATACCATGAACAGAATTGAGTAGAAGAGTAGTTTAAAATTATTTTTTGTAATTTATCTGGATGATCTCCATATGAAAAAAATAGTAACAAAAACTAATTTGTATTTTTAAGTACAATACCCCATCCCTGTCCATCGCGTGGCAGACAGAGTCCAGGCATAATGCCTAAGGGCCACGCTGAATGTGACTGTTTGATGAGTAAGGAAGGCATCGAGTTCGCGTTGCATAGGGAAATTTAGTACATTATTATAACACTCGTTTGGATGATATTATGGTTACTATTATACTGGTCGTTTTCATATTGGCAATAAGCTACCTGTTTCACACACTTTAATAAAGGATTTACAGCATGGGTGTGGATAAAAAAAAATAATAACTAGCATAAAAAATTATTAATTTAATAATTTTTAAACAATTAATCCAAAAAAAATATCCCGCCAATCTTTTACATGCGGAGATAATTATATGGATATTTTTTTTTTGATTGATTGTTTTGATACGTTTTGATTCATAAATACTACCAATGTTACCATTGAAGTATATAAATTTGTTTTTATTTTTAGTATTTAGCACAATATTGTCAAAAGAGAGACATATAGTTCGGCAGCTGTCATGGGTCATTGAGCAAATACCTATACTTAAAATTACGACAGTCCATCCCTGCCAATATATTTAAAGTTTATATTATTAAAATAATTTATTTGAAAACAAAATACTTAGCTACCGTGTGTTGACTTAAGATTGAAAGAGAACTAAAGATCAAGTTGGTACATAGAGTTACCTACTAAAGTAGGTACATAAAAGATATAAGGAGTTGGACTTTCAAAACTGGCTTTTTTATAAGAAATAATAGCAATAACCTGCGCGAAACCATAAGTAAGTATAGAATTAGAAAATATTTTACCGTTAGACATAATTAAATGATATTAATTTACTCGACGCAAGTGGCAAACGGCTCTGCCTGAATGCGATGCTGTGCCAGGCCTTCCGGTTATCTCTCGCAGCTTACGCCTGCTTCAATGCAACCCACTTTCATCAGGTCATTGCTCCATCGTCGGGACATCCCGACCGACATTCTGATTTCTGACTGACCTCCATACTAATAAGATTCAATCAATATTGACTTCGTTTCCCTGACCGGTCAGATGCAAGCATCGACATGGCGCGAATTATCCTGGACGTAATTTGAGACTTTGTACTAACGATGTCGTTACTTGCTCTTGACGGCCGGTGTCTATATCAGACTTCTTTTACAACTTTATTATGATTTTATGTAAATCTGACGGCAATTATACAGAAATGATTAGGTATACAAAATACTTACGTATTTACTCCGAGTTTCAGAACCAAGACGCTCGATCATTTAGCAGTGGGTGCATTTAATTGGTATAATATACGGCATGAAAATCATTGCTAGGTTCAGTCTGAGTTGCTAGTAAAAAGTCACAGGAGCCACAGGAGTTAAATTCAATGGGTGCGCAGGCTCCTTCTGTGATTTCTCACTAGCAGCCAGCGCACCCACCCAAATTCAGCATGCACCCAAATCTTTTTTCTTTCCCAAACTAAGTATATTAGTCAACTGCTGGATCTCAAGCCTCTCCCAATAAAAGGAGAATTTGCCAAAAAGCATCGAGGTCGGAAGGATTGTCAAAAAATTTATGTATTCTACTCTACCATTCCCACCCGGCAGAAGACTTCCAACTCCCTCTGTAGGTACTTTATTATCTTTATACGTGGGGCGCACTATAAGTTTCCGGAATGAATATGAAAAAATACTATTAAAGGTACAAAATTAATTTATTGTTTTTCAAAATGGCTCCCTTGGCGTCTATGCACTTTTTCATTCGATGAAACCAGTTTTGAAAACTTTTGTGCCACTCCTCTGTGGTGACCTCTGAAACGTGTTTTTCATACTCCTCGACAGCCTCTTCTGGTGATGAAAATCGTTGACCGCGTAATTGGTTCTTAATTTTTGGGAACAGAAAAAAGTCACAAGGTGCCAGGTCGGGACTGTTAGTCCGGTAGCGCTAGGTTTTTAACTTTCAAGAATATTAGATATTTCGATTTTTCGCATATAGTTTCTAGACCCCTTGACCAACCTAAAACATGACGTTGTGTCATTTTCGATGTTTGCTTAGGTAGAAATTTAGGTATTTGCCTTTTCGAACATTATGAGATGAAAAGAAAATTAGAGATGAATTTTTCACTTGCAAGACAATAACTACGTGGTGTCTGATGTACAAAAGCTTTTTGTGTCATCATCTGGCCACAGGATCAGTGTCATTTCACGTATACTTAATATTTTGCTCAAATAGTTCATTAAGAATATTAGAATTGGATAAATAGGTATTACACGCCATAGAGCATTAATATACGTGTTTCAAAATGTTTTGTGTCACATTTCATCCACGATATCTTATTGTATTTTATTTTTTTAATTCAATACTCTGTAAAAGACACAAAAGATTATTAGTGTTATTAGAGTTTCGTCTTTTTCATTATTTTAGTGTGATAAACCACAATTCGTAGTTTGTGTCACCTCCATCAACGCAATCTTATTATTTGAAAACAATTAAATATTTCCGCGCCAAAACTCAAAGTGCGCGAGAAGACAGGGCGAGCATGGGGGCACGCATGGGTGCGCGGGGACGGTTGTGTGCGTGGCATACCGGCACTGTATCTGTCTGCCGTGCCGGCCGCAGCGCGCGTCACTAATTATTTTGGATTTTTAGCTGACTACGGCAAAGCCATGAGGAAGGGTAATGATTTTAGCAGTCTATGTATGTGGGTGTGTATGTATGTCTGTTTCCCCGTAGCATCCAAATCGCTTGTTCAATTTTTTACAAAAGATACATATACATATCAATCGATTCGTCATTATTGTCCGGGTGACATAGCTACTTGCATGCAAAAAACGTATATAACGAATGTTAAATACAATAAAATTAGAGTATAATATAACATATGACTTGCGTAGTCGGGTATTAGTTTTTTAAACTTATATCTTGTTATTTTAAAGCTTCTAACAAAAGCTTCATTTAGAAGTATTTTGATTATTTTTTCCGTATGTGTCAGTGGCCAACATGTTTTTTACAAAGGTTCGTTGAATGACGTACTTATGTGTGCAACAACTGCAAAAGAAGGATCATTATTTTCACGTGTCTTTTATGTTAGTAAGTATGTTTGATTTATAGGTATAGGTGTATATTGTTTGTTCTCCGTGTGTCTGTTCTACCTAACGATTATGACCGGCACTACTGTAACCTTAGCACGAGTGGGTTCTTATATGCTGCTTCTGAGAACGCGAGAATCTTCTTGTGTAAGATTTGTACAAAATGCTACGTTTATTTAAAAAATTTGATTGTTATGGTTGACTGTATCAATCGGCATTAAAAAAATAGGGAGGTTGTTCACAATTTTGGTTATTTATTATAAGCATGGGTTTCATTCAACCAAGCTATCAAATGCAGTTCTTCCTGTTTATTTTTGACAATGAACCTATACAAACTTGTTTAGATATACTTACATATACTCAATTCACATAAACACAAGTTTATTTGCCAGGAAAATTAAAAAATATCCTGACTTTCAATAGTTTCATATGTAAACGCCATCTAGTGATGGGTGGAGGAACTATATAGTAGAACGAATATCCGTAGCAACATCCAATATTTGACAGGAAAACTACAAAACGGTCTAACCGATGTTTATCAATCATAGCTAAGAACCACCTATTATTATATTATTTATTATTCTGTGGTAACGTAGATATGCACGTAGGTTAGTATTTTGTTATAATATAAGTGCTCTGAGTTTTTAATTTTGGAGATTTTGCACCACCTGTCAGCA
This sequence comes from Acrobasis suavella, assembly GCA_943193695.1. Taxonomy (NCBI): domain Eukaryota; kingdom Metazoa; phylum Arthropoda; class Insecta; order Lepidoptera; family Pyralidae; genus Acrobasis; species Acrobasis suavella. The sequence goes on from OW971929.1 coordinate 17,453,068, forward strand.
CCACTTGTAAGTTGACTGGTAGAAAAGGCCTACGGCCTTAAGTCCATCAATTACAATTTCATGTAATAAAGTTAAATAAATAAACCACCGCAAAGCCGCATTGAAATCGGCCCATCTGTTCGAGCGCTAAGATGCCACAGACAGGCAAACAGAGAGACAGACGGACAGACTGAAAGACATTAGCGTCAAACTCATATTACCCCTCTTTTTTTCGGAGGGTAAAACCTCTCAAACTTCGATACACACTTGTATATTAAGTCACATTTTAGATTTTACGCACAAACCCACATACATACAAAATTACTTACCGACATACTTTCACAAACAAATTAGGCAATTTGTAACACACATTTCCCTCCTTTGGCAGTCGGGTAAAATTAAGCTGTGAATAAAATTACGCAAGGTACATCGAACACGCAATAGTAACGTAAAGATGGGCGGTGAGCAAATATAAATACCCAATCTACCCATTTGGTGGGTAGATTAAATTATATATTATAAGTAAATTCTTCGCAACGCCTGTCGGAAAGCGCGTGCAAACTAGTGACCAGTACTTTACTATAGGGGAATTTGGCCAGTAAGTTTCTATTGTTACCGGTAATATTCCCAAATGCTGGTAATATTGATTAATAGGTATCGTCTTGTTAAGTCTTGTTAATTTATCTATGTAATATTGCTTAAAATGCGCACGTACACTCTTCCAAGCTGCTTCTCTTCCCGCGCAGATCGTAAATGCTGTTCGAGGGAAAATGCGAACCATGTTAATAGGTGATGCGGCGAGCAACCCATCATTGTTTCGATTCCTAGGGATCCATAACAAACCCTTATAGTTTCGTCGTCCCTGTCTGCAGTTTTACTCAGAGACTATGAGTACTAGAAAGCTGTAATTTGGCAAATTATCACTCTCATGGTGGGAAACGCTTTTCTCTAAATCGTGTTTGGGACAAATAGCAATAAAAATACTATCTATCCCAACTACTTCTGCTTCAGAAGAGAGATCTTTTTTACTTTCGCTAACATACCTACATCCAAAAAAAGAAACAAATTGACGAGAAAGAGAGAGAGATAGTAAACTTACTTTTTATATTCCCAAACAGAAACTTGTCAAGAAATTTTCTAAATAACTTGATAGTAACATAGAGATTATACCCAGAAAGTTACTGTATGGTAAGTTACTCAGATACTTTCTCGAAACTTACTCAGTAAGTTTCGCGAAACTTACTCGGTAAGTTACTAGTAATATTAGGAAAGTAATATTTATGATTATAATTTTGGATGCATTTAAACTAGAAGTGGTAGAAGTCTTATCGTATCACTGATAATCACAAATTAAATATAATAAAAAAAATGTTTTTTAATGTTACCTTATATTACTACTTTTTGGGAATGTTAACAGTAACGTTACTGGGAAAATACTTGAGTCGATTAAGTTACCGGTAATGGAACATCACTAGTGCAAACGCTAAAATATGCTTAAAATTCAGGTACACGTCATATGCGATACTAAAATATATGAAACCACCATACTAATCATACAATGAAAACAGGCTGCTTTAACTTATTATAAGACCTTAAATGAGATGTCAACGTTCTTGTTTACCTTAAAAAAAAATAGAGAGTATTTTTTGACTGCTCGTCCAAGAGCCAAAACTACTGACTTTGGGGTTGGTCTCGAAACAAAAGATATTTGTTTTAAAAAGTTCTTCGATCCTGCATCAACTCGTTATAGTTATAACATTTCCCACAAAATAGTTTGCCGGATATTTATCCGAATTTACCCTTTCTATGGGAACAGCGATCTTGAAATAAAAAAGCAGGTTTCTGATCCTAGGCACTTTATGGAGCTCAACCCTATACCAGTCGACTTGTAAGCCACAATAGTTTTGTTAACACAACACCACTTGAAGGCGCACCAAAATCCTCACGGCTCCAACTGTGGCGCAGCAGACATCCACCCCCTCCTGATTTCATTCAACCATCGGAGGATAACATAGTTATTTTTTTTTTTATTAAATTTCATTTGTGATTATAGTGATCCGATAAGACTTCTACCACTTCTCTAGTTTAAATGCAACCAAAATTTTTTCATGACTATTATCGTGAAACTATCGTGACCTCGTAGTGATTCGATCTCCACACAAATATTGTACCTTTTTCAGCAACAACTTGGTGTATGGTTTTGAGTCTACTCAATCGCTTGAATGGGATATTTTATTTCTGCTGCAGCTAACTAAGACATATATATTTACCAAATTATTTATTTCTTTAAAGTAAGTAATACTTTCCAAGTAAGTTTCAAGAAACTTACTGAGTATCTTACCATACAGCAAATTTCCTAGTAACTTACCGAGTAAGTTTCGAGAAAGTAACTGAGTAGCTTACCATACAGTAACTTTCTGGGCAGTGGCGTAGCATAGGTCACTAGCACCCGGTGCGGATTCCAAATTTGCCGCCCTCTTATTTTTTAATCCATTATAAAAAATTTGGGCATGGTAAAAAGAGTACTTTTATTAGTTTTATTGAATGATTTATTGAATTGAAAAGTGAAATTAACATTTTTTATTGAGAAACCTTGCGCTTGCATCACCCATGCATAGAACCTGCATAGGTACCTGGGTATTTGGTAACATAAAAAAATGACGAAAAAAACACTGAAAGAAATTAACTTTTTTTTCAAATTTTAATTTTTTTTTCTAAATTTTTTTTTTTTCTAACTGCCACCTCCGCAGCGCCGCCCCCGGCAAAGTGCCGCCCGGTGTGGACCGCACCCTCCGCCCCCCCCCATGCTACGCCACTGTTTCTGGGTATTTTTTCTATGTTACTATCAAGTTGTTTAGTAAATTTCTTGACAAGTTTTTGTTTGGGAATATAAATAGTAAGTTTACTCTTCTCTCTCTCTCTCTCTGTTTGTCGTCAATTTGTTTCTTTTTTGAATGTATGTTGGCGAAAGTAAAAAAAGATCTGTCTACTGAAGCAGAAGTGGCTGGGATAGATAGTATTTTTACTACGACGAAACTATAAGGGTTTGCTATGGAACCCTAGGAATCGAAACAATGATGGATTGCTAGCCGCATCACCCATGAATATGGTTCGCGTTTTAGGCCATTCCCTCGATTCCCTCTAATGTGGTTGAGTTTAACGATGGCTGATCCGTGCGTCAACTCGTGAACGGGTGCTGCCGGAAGGAATTGGTCTGCTCGGCTTCGCTTTTTTTTGACTACTTAATATTTTTTATTAAGCAATTTATGTTTGTTTACTTGTTCGCAAGCATTACATGTTATAATGTGTCAACATTGTATAATATTATAAGTATTTATTAATTAAAAGACAATATTAATAATAATATGACAAAGCTCTTCTGGCGAGTAGGCGACCAATGCTGTGAAAATGAGTTTCTTTCGGCGTTTCTTCTCAGCAGTGGTCGTTACGAAGCGCTGGTATCGGTAGCTTTTCTTTAAAAATAAATTAAATTTTAATATACTTTACACGTAACATAAATTATACTTATTGACGTGTAAAAGTGCCTGTAAAGGTCTAATTACTGAATAAACATCTTTTTGGATCTTTTGAATCTTTTGGATTGGCTTTGTCAAAAAAAAAAATTGTACTTATAAGAGAATAAACGTCACAAAATAATGTCACTTGACATTGATCATATCCATTTTCAACGTGATTTTAAATGCAGAAAAACCGATAATATGAGCGCTATTTGACTCCAAGAAACTCTGACGTCACGCCGTGCTATTTCATTCAAATGCCATAGACGATGTTTGTTTTGACATTTAGAAAAAAGTTTCTAATTGGACTTGTAAGAAACAAGCGGAGTATATGTTGAAATAAGTAAAGACAGATCAAATGCTATGTCAATTATATTAGTATCCTCATACATATAAGGAGAATACATTCGTTTACTACTCAAACAATAGCCAAATTTACTGATTACGGGGTTGGTCCCGAAACTAAAAATATTCGTATTGACGAGTTCTTAAATACCCCGTTAACTTGTTATAACATTTCCCACAAAATAATATGCCGGGTATTTATCGGAATCTACCCGTTGTATAGGAATAACATACGAATTAACACGTCTTAGTTTACATGTTTTGTTGGCAAGTGTTTGTCCACCTGATTATATGTTAAAATAAGAAAAAAGACATCAAATGCGATGTCTTTATATGAGCACCATCATACATATAAAAAGAGTAGATTTTTATCCCACCAAAAACATACCTGTTAAAAAGGGGGCCAAGTTCCTATCGGCTAATTGTTCGGCTAAAAAGAGTTGAAATCCAATCCAATGCTAAGTTTAGATGCACTTTAAAATCGATCATAATCATCTTCATCAACAGCCTGATCCACTGGTAAACATTTGCCATTCCCAAGACTTGAACTTGGCAGGTTTTATTAAATAGGTAAATTTAATTATATAATAACGAACGCTCGAGAATGGTAGGTTATTCAAGGTTACGTTACCTTGAATAACCTACCATTCTCAAGCGTTCGTGTGACCCCACCCGTCCCCACTCGATTTTAAACCTTATTCACGTACCTGCTCTAAAGTCTACTTTTATACGCCGGCCGCCCGCGCCCGCTCAGTGGCTCAGTTGTGTCCGTGGCTGTGTGCGGCGGGTTCTATGACCTCACGGCTCGTAAGTATACACAATACGTGCGCGCGTCTCAAGTGTTTTGATACTCTGGTAATTTTTCTTACTTTTTGATACTTTTTAATTACTGCATTAATTGCAGTGTAGTTGCCGTACAAAATATCCTTTATGGGAGTATGTTAATAACTTAAATTAATGCTACTTATTTCAATTGCACGCTGTATAATTTATCCTATTTATAACTGCAAGTGTTTCTTTGCCATACAACAATACATAACTTTTACCTACTACAATTTATTGTCATCCCATGTAGGAATGTGTGAACCCTATTGTTCGTCACAAGTAATAATACTAGGCGCCACCACACCGTGTACCACACGCACTATGCCGTAATAACGATAAACGACGTTATCTCAGCTAGTTAGGCACAGGTGAGTAAACCGTTTGTTAGCAATAGTTTGTAAGTATTAAAGCAGTTCGTATTTATGAAAGTGATTATGTCACGAACTTCTTACGGAGTAACATATATTTAAGTACCTAATATGAGCCAGTATTCCGTTATTTGACATAAGTTAGGATTTATAATCTAATCTCTTCATAGATTGAATGAAATATCGTAGTCTAGAGTGTGCGAAAACATAACCCCCGCACCGGACACGTTGCCGTCGTCCTTCGCGCGCCGTCGATTACTTGTCTACTTTAAGGGCAAACATGTTTTTTTGTGTTTATTACTTATTTTGTTGATGAAAGTGACACAAACTCAGAATGTCAATCTTTTATGAATTTATGATACTAAATATATAAACTCTAATGATTCTAATTTTCTTTTGAAGCGTATTTTGCTTGGAAAATCAAAATAATTAAAATAAATAAGAATGCCTGGACTAATGTGACACAAATGAATACAAGGGGTATATTTAGTTGTTACTGATATGTTGTATTATTTTTTTCAACACTAATTATCTTTTTGGTACTGTTTTTATACATGGGCCCTTAGCCAGTTTGCAGTCGACAAAGGGTGACACAAATAGGTTTGCACACTAGTCTGGCTACGTTTGATACAATACTATTTCATTTTACAACTTTAAATCAATTTTGTCGATTCAGTATGGAATTAAATAAAACAGTCACAAATCAATAAATTTCTCGAAACGCAGACCCCGAAAGTGACACAAATCGAAATAATAAGCTCTTTAGATACGACTTTATTCAGAGGCAAGAAATAAGCATATCTAGAGTTCTTGTAAGTTATACCCTTAAAATTAGCTAGCGCTACCGGACTATGTATGCAGGATGACTCATGAGTTCTACATTTTTCGCCTTCAAAAAGTCGTTTGTCTGTCTGGCCGTGTGAGAACTAGCATTGTCGTGGTGCAGGATGATACGGCGTTTACGGTAATTTTTACGGAGTTCGTCAATAACTTCCGGCAAACAAATGGTCGTGTACCAGTCACTATTCACTGTACGACGATTCTCTAAAGCAACAGTAGCCACGTGTCCAGTTTTATTAAAAAAAGAAGCAATCATCCGCTTAGATGCACTTTTCATGCGCGCCACTTTGGTTGGTTTCGGCTCATCTTGAAAGACCCATACGCTCGATTGCTGCTTTGTTTTGGGATCGTAGCAATAAATCCATGTTTCGTCACCTGTTACTATGTCCCACGCCAAATTTGACGCACCTTCGTTGAATCTGGTAAGCATGGCACTGCACCAAGTGACGCGGTCCGTTTTTTGAGCCTCGGTCAAGTTGTGTGGGATCCACCGCAAGCACAGCTTTCTCACACCCAAATGTTTGTGTAGGATTAATTGTATTTGATTCATGCCTATTTCTAAGGATGCGCGAATTTCATGGTAGGTCACATGCCTGTCTGTTTCAATCATACGGCGCACAGCATCGATGTTTTTGTTGGTCACAGCGGTGGACGGCCGACCATCGCGAGATTCGTCACTGAGATTGATACGACCACGCTTGAATTCTGCAAACCAGCTATAAACAGTTGTCTTGCATGGTGCTTCATTGCCAAAAGCTGTTTCAAGCCGAGCGATGCTCTGTTGAGCTGTCAAATTACACTTAAAATCGTAGAAAATCATACTACGAAAATTTTCCCGAGTTAAATCCATGTTGATGCAGACACACTATTTTTTAAATGGCGCCACAAGGTAAAAACAAAAGACAGTCAGATGAAACAAACAGCATTCTACAGCCAAAGAGTTCTATTTTCAAATGTTGCAATAAATTTTTAAATATTGTTTATGTAAGTGGCCAGTTCCGGAAACTTATAGTGCGCCCTATGTAAGATCCTTTGTGCATCATGTGCATATAGGTTGCTATCAAAAGATAGCAAGCAGTTTAACAATGTCAGTCTGTGTCAGATAGGTACCTAACTAAGATTGAAAAACATGACACAAAAAGCTTTACCCTAGTAGTTCTGGTTAATTGTTTACAATTAAGTACAGAAATGAAAGCAGTTTGAGTTTCGCAATTTCATTCTTATAAGGTACTTATTTCGAGTTTGTTAGGATTCTTCTTGGAAAAACAAACAACATCTTTCGGTTTCAAACAACAACAATGATGAGAGTGCAGCAATTAAATTTGGGCGACTGCTTTGTTTGTTAAAACGTAGTCCGCGGACCACTGGAGGTCCCTAGAAGCATCCGTAGAGGCAGTAGTGGTCCGCGTAATCCATCGACATATCTATTGATAACTTGTTTTTTATTACATCATTTTTATTTTTTCACTCGTTCACAAGCATAACATGTTTTAATGTGTAATCATTTAATTATTTATAAGTTATATAACAATGCCCTTCTGGCGAGTAGGCGGTGTAAAGTCAAATTATGAGTTTCCTTGAACGTTTTTTCTCAGCAATGGTCTTAGCAAAATGCTATAGTATTGGTAGCTTTTCTTTAAAATAATTAATAATTTAAATATAAATAAACATTACACATAATTAAATATATATAAACGGTTTTACTTACATAGTGTAGTCGGAAAAGGCCAAAGTTTCGATCGGTTAGTTTCGACCGTTTTATATATTTAGTTAAGTCATCTCACGTTACTTTTAATAATATTATTACACATTATGTATATTGTATACTAAACTTATTAACATGAAGTACGTGCAGCGGCATATAATCAAAGATATTTACGAAATAAACGTTTAATTTTTATAAGCTTTTATTTTACTTGCAATGTATCTTGAATGTAGGTATGTTTGTTTATGTCCAATCCTGCAACTCAATTTTAACCAGGTATCGTCAACCGAACTTAACCTCATTGATTTGTAATGATGAACAGTCTACGGAAGACGCCTATATGGGTCGATGGAGATGTAATAGAGTAAGAATTAAGAAAAAATGTCTGTCTGTTTGTTTGTTTGTGTGTGTGTCTGTTGGTACACGCTAATCTTCGGAAATACTGGATAGATCCGAATGAACCTTTTTTGCTATAACTATACTGTTAACCCATATAGGGTATAATTGATTTTGGAAAATGGAACACCTGATGCAGAACCAGAATGGTCCAGCTAAACTATAAGAAATACAAAAATGACGCCTTAGCAAAAGTTGTTCAGGCTGATGAGCATTTTTTGTTGAGGTATGAAAATCGAAAATCTGGAACACCTAATGCAGAATCAAGTTAAATTTATTTGCATAAACATGTGTTTACAAAAAATCTAAGATCATCTGATGAGGAAAATTAAATGAGATCCGGTTAAAATTCTTAGAATAATAATGATAACATAAGCTGGGAGTTACTCCACGTTGTGAAGGCGGTAACAGTTTAGGCCTAATTTTTCATATCGACTTGCCTAAACTGGCTAAATCTTTAATTTATATGTATAGAATATGCCTTCGGGCTTATGTTATTTTGAATGCTTACTAAGATCTTCCCTGTAACGCAAGGGAGCAGTCACTTAGATTTGCAAAGTAAATATTGTGACCCCGCTTTTGAAAAATGGCACCACAGTTCTCAGCCGCGCTTTACGTTCCTCGCTGTCTGCCTAGAGACCTAGACGTAGATGCGTAAACACCCTGAGAACTCAGGCGTGATTCTCTCTGTGTGTAGGTAAGTTTCTGAAATGCGAGACGACGCATGACGCTCACGATCAGCGCTCAGTCGTGGTTCGCGATCCAAAAAGGATTTCACCGAGCGAGATGCGGCCTGACGTTCTTGAACAGCATTTACATAACCAAGAATTTTCCTGGTATGTTATACTCTGAAGGTCTGCAAATACTGAACGTTTAAGTTCTTCTTCGGAGGAAACAACTTTGCCAAGTATTTTGGGAGTGATTTTTAACATATAACATTGCTAAAAGTATTTCCTTATGCATCTACATTAGTTCAAATTTATATTAATTTGCCGGAATCATAAACTCCACGCGAACGAAACCGCGAGCGTCAGCTAGTTAGGAATAATTTTGTATGTTTATGTAGAGGTATACTGCTCATTTTTAACAGTCGGAATCTTTTTTTAATATATTTTCACTGATTATGCGAAGACGCCTTTACCGATTTAGAAAATTCTTTTTTTGTTTGAAACAGCATGCTTGTCAGGTGGTTCCATAAATATTTTTTTTATAATCGGTTGTGTAGTTTGGGGGTTAAGTCGGTTTTTAGTTTTGAAAAATTATAAACAAGTAACAACTTCCTTACCCTAGCCTTGATGCTGATCTTCTTAATAGTCTGCCTTTACCGACTTTACTATGTGTGTAAAGTAAACCGTGTTATAATAATAATAAAGTAACAACTTCATCTAGTATTTGGAGCGAAATTTTCGAAATAGAATTTTGGCGACTATAACCTACTCTGAAACTACGGGGTACACGATAAAAAAAAATAACATGAAAACTTTAGATATAAGATACGATAAAATTTCTTTATTGCACCAACTAAGTTATAAACATAAGGTACACCTAACCTACTCATACTTCCTGAAAAAATATTTTTTTTATGTTTTATTCTACGTAAAATTATAGCTTTTTAGTATTAACGTCTTTGCGCTAGGCCGCGGACGGACAGACAGACAGACGAACATGGCGAAACTGAAGAAAAGCGGCGGGCAGCCTACTTTACTGTCAAACCATAGTCACCAGAGTAGTCTACGACTGTAGTTCTATTTATGCAATGCATAGAATGTCACGAGGCTTTGGTTTTGCTCAAGCTATACTGTGCATTGCTCTAATAGAAATAATGGTGAATATGGTTTGACAATGAAAGTGCGCAGCCAGCCTCTTCTTTCCGACGTGAGTTAGGATCAAGGGTTTCTAGTCTGGACTTCGAAACTCCTAATATGATTTTCTAAAACGAAATAAACAAAAAAAGACTTACCCCAATTTACCTAGATCATTTGCGGTAAATCATTCAACATACATTTTTTATATTTTATCACTTTTGTGAACTGCGAGAATTTCTATTTTTGAATTTATATGGGATGGCGCGCACGTCTGAATCAAGTATTTCGCTTGCAAATTTTTCACACTGAAATACCTAGCCTTTCAATAACTCCTAGATTTCTGCTTGTAAAAATATTTTTGTATTATATTTACTTATACAACGTGGAAGGGATGTACCCGTTATAAATCGAGCCACGGGCTAGACTACATCACTGTAGTAAAATTAAAATATCAACAAAAAAAATCCGACATTCTCATACAAATTGCCCGGGCGACTGCACACTTGTGTATGGAAATGCCGAACTTTTTTTTTATGTTTTTGCTGTTATTTTAATTTCATTATACTTTAGTGATCTAGTATGACCCGTGGTTTGATTTATTATGGGTATTTCCCTTCCACGTTGTATACTTATTTTATATACACATAATAGGATAAAACCATTCACAATAATTTAAGTATAATTTCGGTTTCGGAAAATCGATTATATCTGCCTGTGGCCACCTTAGATTTCTCTCTCTTCAAAGACGAAGACAGAGAGAACGATTGGAAGTGGTTGAATAGTTGTTTAGTGAAGAAGCTCTTATCTCAAAAATAGATGGACATTGCACCCTTGAAATTACCCTGTGAAAAAGTTATCAGATCTCGTATAAAGCCAAGCTCTAAAGACTACATGCTCTAAACCTACAAGCTCTACACTACACCTTAATCAAAATCTATGAAAAAGTGGTCAAATCTCATGTAGAGCCAAGATTCTTAATCTATGCACCCTTACTTTACCAGGCCTAACTTCACATACTCCACATTTAAGTCAAAACGTGATGGTTGGCCATTTTGCTACCAAGCGAAGCGCAAGGGCACTACCTACCTTTTCTCGAAACGTTTCGTCGTTTTTTTGAACTCTCATAACTTTGGTTTGGATTATGCTACACACCACTACACCTTCTGAGTGGTCTCGGACGACCTCAGCAAGGTGGCAGAAAAATGTTGGATGCATGCAGGCCGCTTGTAATCGGTCGTTTTAGAAAGCCTTAGGGTGAGGCCTATGTCCAACAAAACTTCCTATGTAATGATGCATTTGTATGATTATACAAAATTTCGTGATTTAGAAAAAAAATGTTTTATAATTTTATTGGTATACTTGGTATACTTAGTGCCTACGCTCTTTCTTACACTGAGGCGGTGTGATCTCTCTTTTAGCTAAACCATGCAAGTATTCTAGGACAATTTATACTGGATTAACAGCAATCGCTACATGCCTGCTTATTCATCAATAAGCTTGACGCTTTGACGGTATCATAATAATGCATTGTCAGCCGCATAATGTTTACTGACTTAAAATCTGCGAACAACTAGTTTGTTAATAATTTTTTGGTTCTGAGATTTTTTCCTAATGAGTGGAAGAAACAAATTTACTTAGGTACATACAATTAAAATTAAACTACATACTACACTAAAGAGAGAACGTGAAACTATTCTACACACATTAGCCAAAAGTAGCCGTTTTTCGCTAATGTGCGTAGAAAAGCTTCACGTTCTCAACTAAAATTGTTCATAAAATAGTTTTGAGGGTTATCTAGGGTCTGATCAAGGAAAAAATTAAATGATCCTTATCTCTGTTTCAAAATTTTAACTAGGGTCTGATCAAGAAAAAAAATTAAATGATCCTTATCTCCGTTTCAAAATTTTAAATAGGGGCAGCACTGGACGCCGAAAAAATCAGGTAGCTCCTTAAAATAAAATCTAGCCTTTGGTTTTTGATTGTTTTTTTTGGCAAACGAACATCTTACGTAGATGTGAATAGTATCGAGGTTAGATTAAGCATTTAGAATAATATTTTTCTTTCTTCCTTTAATTGAAAAACTAGTACCAAGCGCACCAACATGTTGGATAGATTATTATAATTCATAATCACGTTGTATTATTCGCTTTTGAACACGCACGGGTTATATTTGGCACTGAGTGAGACTAGTTATAGGTTAGGGCACAATCGTCGTCGGTCACAAATCTCATGTTTGACACTAGTTTCATTCCTATTCATTATTTTCATCTGTATCCTGTACGTCTGATTATTTCTTTGGTAATTAAAAAGGCAGACGATGGCGTAAAAGAATAGAAAAAATGAATACCTTTAAGTTTTTCCAATCAAGAAATAAAGAAAACTAACTAAAAGATACATATGAGACTGCTAAAATCATTACCCTTCCTTTTGGCTTGGCCGTAGTTAGGTAAAAATACTCTGCAGTTTCACTGCGGTCACTGCCTATTCTAAACCTTGACCCATCAAACTAAAACTGAATACCTATTGTAATAATTTTTCAAAATTAAAACTGACAGCTTTGATAAAATTTCTATGGGGACTGGAAAGTATACCCTTTCAAACAAGAAAATAATTTTCAGAATCGATCCAGGCATCTTCGAATTATTAGTGAATATACATAAAGTAAAGATCGCGACGGATTGATAACCTCAACCTTTTTGGAAGTCGGTTAAAAAAAAAACTTTAAGCAGATCGTACATATATTGTACTTATGTAGTTTTGTGCAAATATAACATTGAATTTACTCAACTAACATTTACCTATCTTTATTATAATAGATTTATTAACGAATTACCTCCCGAATTAACGCGGATGATATTAAACCTATCAATATTAAAGTTAAATTAAAGAAATATTTCTTGGACAACATCTAACGGTTATCTGGTTCCTAAGTATCTATTATAAATTAATTTTTCTAATGATAAGTACCAATGTAAAAGATTAATAAGATAAGTACAAACCTGCGTGGTTTATATAATTATGTTATTTTAAATAAGTTCTTTAGTCATACAATTCTGGTAAATAAATAATAACTAAAAAAAATTGGCACGTTTTAAAGTATTAAGTATTTTTGTCACCATACAAAATATTTTAAGACATATACTGACTCCTATTTTCTATTTATTTGTATACTAGCTGATTCCTGCGACTTCATTCGCGTGGAATTTATGACTCCGGCGTATCTGCATCTTTAAAATAAAATCAAAAATCCGTTCTGCATCAATCAGGTGTTCCATATTCCAAAATCATTGTAGGTACAAAGTAAACTTCAGGTACATTTCAGGTACACCTGTCCAAAATCTATATGTTACCCAGATTTAACAGCTATATATAATAACAATAAAGTTTCATGCGAATCCGTCCAATATTTCCGGAGTACAAACAGACAAACAAGAAGTATTTTTTGTAAATTTCCTACTGTCCTTCCTGTTACTATGTCTCCATGGCACCAATATTTTTTTTTGGAAATATATTCGATTTACTGAAACATTTTTTTATTGTTTTATTATATTTCATCATCATCATCATTTCAGCCGCACAACGTCCACTGCAGGACATAGGCCTCTCCCAACGATTTCCAAAATGACCGATCTAGAGCGTCCTGCATCCAGCGCTTTCCAGCGACCTTATTCGGGTCGTCAGACCACCTTGTGGGTGGTCTGACCTTTTTGCCCCATCGGCCATCGGTTCGTCGCGCTATGTGTCCCGCCCACTGCCACTTTAACGAACTAATCCTCTGGGCTATGTCAGTGGCTTTTGTTCTCCTACGAATTTCCTCATTTCTGATTCGATCACGTAGGGAAACACCGAGCATAGCCCTCTCCATAGCGTGTTGAGTGACCTTGAGCCTTCTTATGAGACCCATAGTATGGGACCACGTTTCAGAGCCATAAGTCATCACTGGTAACACACATTGATTAAACACTTTCGTCTTGAGGCACTGAGGTATTTTGGACGAGAAGACACTGCGTAGCTTCCCGAACGCTGCCCAACCGAGTCGAATTCGTCGAAAGACCTCTTCCTTGAAGCTGGAACTTCCTGACTGGATTAATTGACGTCTACAACTTCGAGTGCGGAGCTCCCAACAAATACAGGTAGGGGCGCGACGTGGACATTCGACATTACTTTCGTTTTATCCATGTTCATTTTTAGGCCCACCTGTTGGGAAACTCGATTTAGGTCTCCGATCATAGTACTTAAGTCTTCCATCGATTCTGCCATGACAACGATATCGTCGGCAAATCGAAGGTGAGTGATATACTCGCCATTAATGTTGATGCCAAATCCTTCCCATTCCAGAAGCTTGAAGGCATCTTCTAGTGCAACGGTGAACAGTTTCGGAGATATAACGTCTCCCTGTCTTACACCTCTTTGCAGTGGAATAGCCCTCGTGCACTGCTCCTGTACTCGGACTGACATAGTGGCGTTACTGTATGTCTATACTCTATGTTGTTATATAGACACTTCAACACCTCAATATACCGACAGTCAATGCAGCACCGCTGGAGAGACTGAAGCACGGCCCATGTTTCGATCGAATCGAAGGCTTTTTCATAGTCCACGAACCCTAAGCATAACGGCCGTTTATACTCCCTCGTCTTCTCTATAACCTGCCGCAGCGTGTGAATGTGGTCCATGGTGCTAAAGCTTTTACGGAAACCGGCTTGTTCGGGAGGCTGGAACGCATCAAACCTGTTTGCGAGACGATTCGTGATGACCCTTGAAAACAACTTATATACGTGACTCAGAAGCGTGATAGGCCTATAGTTCTTCAATAGAGCGTTATCTCTCTTTTTGAAGAACAGGACCACCACGCCCCTGTTCCACGCTTCTGGCGTTACGCCCTCGAGCAGAACGGAATTAAAGAGCCTCTGAAGGACTTTCAGTACCGGCGTTCCGCCCGCTTTCAGAAGCTCTGCTGTTATTCCATCCTCGCCCGGCGCCTTGTAATTTTTAAGCTGTTTAAGGGCCATCCTAATCTCGTACAGGCTGATGTCCGGGATATCTTCGGTATAGTGTCGGGTCAGCTTGGCTCTTGGGTCTTTAGCCATTTGTTCGCTGGGTTGAGAAACTGAGGTATATAGCTGTCCATAAAACCTCTCGATCTCCGCTAGAACCCCTTTCTTTGTCGACACTACGCCACCGTCCTCCGTCTTCAGCTTCATCAATCGGCTTTGCCCAACCGACATAGCCCTTGCTAACACTTTGGAGCCTTTGTCCTGCTCGATCGTCTCCTGAATACATTTTGTATTAAATGTGCGGATATCGTGTCGCAAGGACTTTTGTATACTTCTATTGAGCAGCCGATATGATTCAGCATCTTCGGAGGTCTGCAGTGGCCTTGATCATCGCTCTGCCATTAAGTCTAGGGTCTGAGCAGAGATTTTCTGAGGTTTTCGTTTGGAGCGGGACCTAAACACCTTCGATCCCGCCGCTTGGACAGCTTCTACAAATTCTTGGTTTATTTCGTCCACTGTATCGCAATCCTGGAGGCTTCGAAGCGATTCGACAGTTCAAGCTGAATTCGGAGTTTTCGATCTGGACCTGCGACGGTCGGAGCGTCGACTTCATCAGCCACGACCTTTCGACTTTGAGATCAATATTCACGATGCCTCTTAATATTCGGTGATCGCTCCCGGTTTTGATCCGATTGATCACTCTTCGTCGTTAGGATGAAGTCGATTTCGTTCTTAACAGGGGGCTGGTTCTTCTTTGCTGGACCTATCCAGGTCCACTTTCTTTGCGGCGGCTTCTTGAAGAAAGAGTTCATCGCAAAGAGTCACTCTTGCTCCAAAAAATCAGCCAGCCTACATCCCCTGTTATTTCGCACTCCGTATCCGAAGTTTCCCAGCCTAAGCTCTCCATCGCCTCGCTTGCCCAGTTTTGCGTTGAAATCCCCCATAACAACCGTAAATAGGTTTCAGAAGTATGTATGGCTCTACTGATGTCCTCATACACTTCATCCACCTCTTCATCGGAGTGATCCTCAGTTGGCATATATACCTGTATGACCTTCAGCGAGTTTCTTTTAGATACTCAGAGTATCAGGTAATTAATGAGGGACTTGTGGACGAGAAACCCGACACCATACTGGGATTTCTTTTTGTCTCCTTCCCGGTGATAGAGTAGGTTACCAGACTCTAGGGTTGTCGTTCCCTCGCCCTCTCTTCGGACTTCAGACAACCCCACAATGTCCCACCGTAACCTACTCATTTCTTCTTCCACCTCAGCTAGTTTCTCGTCAGTCTTCAATGTGCGGACGTTGTGTGTTACCAGGGCCAGTCGTCGACGGGAGTGGTAGCCGGATCTCTGCCGGAGATTCTTAGCACCCCCTGCCCCGCCGTTACCATGACCGCTACCGGAGCCAGGAATAGCGGGGCTGCCGGGGACTGGGGGCCTGGTTGATATGTAAATAAATAAATAAAAGACAGCTGGTTGAGAGAGAAATGTATTGATCATATGTCTGTATAGATGCCATAATCCTAGAAATTTTAACTGACTTCAAAAAGGAGAGTTTACTATTATCGATACCCAAGAATGCCAACTTCCTACAGCTAATTTCGTAGCCTGAAATCCCTGTGCTACTTCCATGAGGCTTGAAATAAGACACTTTTTAAATTACCAAGAAAGCGTTTATCGGAAATCTTTGAGGTTTCATATTACTTCAGATTGTTTTACTTATTACTGGAAAGTCTTTCTTCTCAAACGAAACGAAACGAACTAGATACACGTCCAAAACATGTTATACACATTTATAGTCCAACAGAAAAATCTGTAGGTATTTAATTACTTAGTTTGTAGGGTTCCGTACCAAAAATGAAAAAACGGAACTCTTATATAACGTCTGTCACAGCCAATTTGCTCCGAATCTACTGGACCAAATCAGGTGAAATTTGGTAGGATGGTGTAATCCTATGACCCAAACACAGATGTGCAAAGTAAATATTTTTTTAAATAATGGTCATTTTCGGGAGACAAATAAGGAAATGAAAAATAGAAATATTTGCAATTCTTACTGTGTTATGTTATATATCAAATGAAAGGGCTCTTATGAGGATATCAAATATGTTTTTAGTTATTGTTAAAAATTAAATAGTTTTGATTTTATTCATGAAAGAAGACGAAAATTGACCATTCTCCCCCCCCCCTGATCTCCGAAACTACTGAGCCTAAAATTTTGAAAATACAAAATACAGTTCATTGCTTGTAGATTACAGTAAAACCATAAAAATTCTATCAATTGAAAATAAATCTTTAAACTCAATATGATGCACTTACGGAAAACAGGTCACTGAAACACCACTAGAAAGCGCTAGTAGTGGTTAACTCGAGTCTTAATGTGAGGATTTCAAATGTGATATTTTGTATTAATTTAAAACTTTGGCATTGTACGGAAACATCTCCACGCGAGTTCCACTCACACTTGGCTGGTTATTTTTGTTAGAGTTCTCTAAGTTTACACATAATGCTACAGATTAATGTGAACAAATATTATTAGGTATGTAAGAATTCAAACGAACACTTTTCAGTAAGTATCCAGGGTAAAAAAATAAATTATTTTGTACTGATAAGAGAATATTACGTCTTAAAATAATGTTACTTGTCATTGATCATTTAGATTTTCGACGTGATTTTAGATTTATTAATGCACAAAAACTGATAATATCCAAGAAACTATGACGTCACGCCGTGGCATTTCATACAATTCCCATAGATAATGTGTGTTTTGACGTTTAGATAAAAGTATCTGATTTGAGTCGTTGGAAACTAGCGGATTGTAAAATATGAAGGAACATTTAAAGAGAGCTGATAATAATTATCTACCTAGCTTTTGGATCTCCGTGAGATTTAAAAACAAGATTCAGAAAGTGAGACTCAAAATGTATTAGTATCTAACTGATAAAAGTGTGTGTGATTGTTAGAAAAATATGGTCTTATAGCGGCGGAATATATTTCTTTCACATACTTACATTACATAAGAAGAATAAGAAGGACTTTTTGCGATGAACTCTTCTTCTTTCTTCTCTTTTCTTCAAGAAACCGCCACAAAAAAAGTGGACCTGGATAATCCAGCAAAAAATAACCAGCGCCCTGTTAAGAACGAAATCGACTTCAATCCTTACGAAAAAGAGACGAATATTCAACGATGTCTTAGTGATCAATCGGATCAAAACTGGGAGCGATCGCCGAATATTAAGAGCTGATCTCAAAGTCGAAAGGCCGCGGCTGATGAGGTCGACGCTCCGACCATCATAGGTCCAAATTGAAAACTCCAAAGGCTTCCAGCTTGAATTGTCAAATCGCTTCGAAAGCCTTTAGGATTGCGTTACAGTGGACGAGATAAACCCAGGATTTATAGAATCTGTCCAAGCGGTAGGATCAAAGGTGTTCAGATCCCGCCCCTAACGAAAACCTCAAATAATCTCTGCTCAGACCCAAGCCTTAATGGCAGAGCGACGATCAAAGCCGTTGCAGACCTCCGAAGATACTGAATCATATCAACAGCTCAACAGACGTATCCCGATCAAGCAGAACAAATAAATAAATAAATATATGGAAACAAATTACACAAATTGACCTAGCCCAAAAGTAAGTTCGAGAGTTGTGTTATGGGATATTAATTCAACGATACTATATTTTATAACAAATACATATACATAGGGCGCACTATAAGTTTCCGGAACTGGCCACTTACATAAACAATATTTAAAAATTTATTGCAACATTTGAAAATAGAACTCTTTGGCTGTAGAATGCAGTTTGTTTCATCTGACTGTCTTTTGTTTTTACCTTGTGGCGCCATTTAAAAAATAGTGTGTCTGCATCAACATGGATTTAACTCGGGAAAATTTTCGTAGTATGATTTTCTACGATTTTAAGTGTAATTTGACAGCTCAACAGAGCATCGCTCGGCTTGAAACAACTTTTGGCAATGAAACACCATGCAAGACAACTGTTTATAGCTGGTTTGCAGAATTCAAGCATGGTCGTATCAATCTCAGTGACGAATCTCGCGATGGTCGGCCGTCCACCGCTGTGACCAACAAAAACATCGATGCTGTGCGCCGTATGATTGAAACAGACAGGCATGTGACCTACCATGAAATTCGCGCATCCTTAGAAATAGGCATGAGTCAAATACAATTAATCCTACACAAACATTTGGGTGTGAGAAAGCTGTGCTCGCGGTGGATCCCACACAACTTGACCGAGGCTCAAAAAACGGACCGCGTCACTTGGTGCAGTGCCATGCTTACCAGATTCAACGAAGGTGCGTCAAATTTGGTGTGAGACATAGTAACAGGTGACGAAACATGGATTTATTGCTACGATCCCAAAACAAAGCAGCAATCGAGCGTATGGGTCTTTCAAGATGAGCCGAAACCAACCAAAGTGGCGCGCGTGAAAAGTGCATCTAAGCGGATGATTGCTTCTTTTTTTAATAAAACTAGACACGTGGCTACTGTTGCTTTAGAGAATCGTCGTACAGTGTATGGTGACTGGTACACGACCATTTGTTTGCCGGAAGTTATTGACGAACTCCGTAAAAATAACCGTAAACGCCGTATCATCCTGCACCACGACAATGCTAGTTCTCACACGGCCAGACAGACAAACGACTTTTTGGAGGCGAAAAATGTAGAACTCATGAGTCATCCTGCATACAGTCCCGACCTGGCACCTTGTGACTTTTTTCTGTTCCCAAAAATTAAGAACCAATTACGCGGTCAACGATTTTCATCACCAGAAGAGGCTGTCGAGGAGTATGAAAATCACGTTTCAGAGGTCACCACAGAGGAGTGGCACAAAAGTTTTCAAAACTGGTTTCATCGAATGAAAAAGTACATAGACGCTAAGGGAGATTATTTTGAAAAACAATAAATTAATTTTGTACCTTTAATAGTATTTTTTCATATTCATTCCGGAAACTTATAGTGCGCCCACGTATAGATAAAAATCCAACAAAACCCAGGACAATTTCAAAAAGGCCATTTTCCAATTTTACCTGACCTGGGATCGAACCCGGAACCTCTGGGTAGTGGACTAGCATGGCGACCACTACGCCACGGAAGTCGACAAAGGCTCCAAAGTGTTCGCAAGAGCTATGCCGGTTGGGCAAAGCCAATTGCTGAAGCTGAAGACGGAGGTCGGTGGCGTGGTGTCGACAAAGGATTTAGTCGACAGGTTTTATAGACAACTTTATACTTCTGTTTCACAACCCATCGGACAAATGGCTAAAGACCCAAGAGCCAAGCTGACCCGACACTATACCAAAGATATCCCGGAAATCAGTCTGTACGAAATTAGAATGGTCCTCAAACAGCTCAAAAACAACAAGGCACTGGGCGAGGATGAAATGAAATCACAATCGAGCCTCTGAAAGCGGGCGGAACGCCGGTACTGAAAGACTTTCAGATGCTCTTTAATTTTGTTCTGCTCGAGGGCGTAACGCCAGAGGCGTGGAATAGGGACGTGGTGGTCATGTTCTTAAAAAAGGAGATAACTCCCTATTGAAGAACTATAAGCCCATCACGTTTCAAAATCATGTATATAAGTTGTTTTCGAGGGTCATCACGAATCGTCTCGCAAACACGTTTGATGCCTTCAAGCCACCCGACCGAACAAGCCGGTTTGCATAAAGACTTTGCACCATGGACCACATTCACACGCTGCGGCAGGTTATAGAGATGACGAGGGAGTATAACTGGTCGTTATGCTTGGGTTTCGTGGAATATGAAACAGCCTTTGATTCGATCGAAACATGGGGCGTATATGCCGTATTGACTACCATTATATCGAAGTGTTGAAGTGTTGCACTGGAAGATGCCTTCAAGCTTCTGGAATAGGAAGGATTTCGCATCAATATCAATGGCAAGTATATCACTCACCTTCGGTTTGCCAGTGATATCGTTGTCAGGGCAAAATCGATGGGAGACTTAAGTACCATGCTTGGAGCCTTAAAATATATATGGGCGTGCTACTACTTATTCGTATTGGGAGCTCCACCTTCGAAATTGGAGATCAGTTATATTTACCTGGGTCAATTGATCCAGTAAGGAAGGTTCAGCTTCCAGGAAGGGGTCTTTTCGACGAATCCGACTCAGCAGGGCAGCGTTTGGAAAGCTATACAGCCTACGCAGTGTCTTCTCGTCCAAAATACCTCTATGCCTCAAGACTAAAGTCTACAACAACAAAATAGAGAAAAATGAAAATAATATATAAAAACGTTAAATTTTATTAATAATCTTTAAAAAAGCTACTCGGATTCTCTAAATCTTTATAAACTAACTTGTAAGGTATGGCGATATGTACTGTTAGCAAATAATTTTATATCGTTGATCGGGAGGTAGTAGAATAATAATTTCAGTTATCATCCATCCGGCGTTTCATTACGTAGCACCGGCGACGAGGTGCTAATAAAATTGATTTTTTGAAAAACCAACCAGCATCGCGCGTGCGAGGCGTGCCACTCAGTGCACGATGCTAGTGCTCGTGCCCCACTGCACCCGTGGGAGTATCCACTTCATCCCTGGCAAAGAATCCACACAGTCTTTTTCGATTGTGAGGGTAAACGATTCCTGATTGTTGTAGAGATGCTCATTCAAAATGGATAGAGACAGTAGCCATGGGAAGTACTTCAGCATATGCCGCTATTACGGCTTTGCGATCTATTTTCGCATGATTTGCTATCCCATCACAAGTTGTATCCCATCACAAAATAAACAGGTAGCGGCGCTGGCGGACAACACTCATGCCTCTCACAAACTTCAAACTTCAAACTTCAAAATTCTTTATTGCATAAACTATGTACAAATAGGTGGTACAATATTAAAATAAAATAGTATCAACAGTTTACCCTTTCAGGCATGCAATAGTAAAGCATAGAAAAACTAATAACTAGATATAATCTTATGCTTATAAAATTATAACAACGCAGACCTACGGTCTACGGGTATCATACTCAAAGTATTCATTAAGATCATAAAATACACGTTCTAATAACCAGCTTTTTAATGAGCGTTTAAATAAATTGCAATCGTATATACTCTTTATATTTGTAGGCAAATGATTGAACACTTTGATTCCAGAGATAAAAGCACTTTTTTTGTATGTTTCGTTATTTATAATGGGTAAATATAGATCATGGCTGTACAAGTCCCTCAAGTTACTTCTAAGTTCAATCTTTCTTTTAAAGTTGAACATGTTTTTTCTTACAAATACACATAATTCAAGTATGTAAATGTTAGTCAACGTAAGATAACCATTTTCCTTGAATACATTTCTCAATGTCTCATCAGAGTACATGTTGTAAATAATTCTTAAACATCTTTTCTGCAGGAGAAATGTAGTTTGGACATCTACAGAATTTCCCCAGTATATAATCCCGTATGTGAGTTGTGGATAGACATTACCATAGTAGGCAGCCCGTGTTACTTCCAATGAAGAATTTTCAGACAGTATAGACAGAGCAAAACAGTAACTAGATATTTTTTTATTTATTTTATCAATATGCGATTTCCAATTTAAATTGCAATCTATTGTGACACCTAAAAAGTTATTATTTTCTACTTCTTCAATTTTTGTGTTCGAGTCGTGTATATTTAAATTGTATTTATCTCTATGATAGCTACGGAACTGTATTAATTTAGTTTTTGTGAGGTTTACTTTAAGATTTATAGTTTTAAGCCACTTAATAGTATTATTTAATGTGTTATTTATTTCTTCTTCATATTTATTTTTATCATTACTGCCTTCGGAAATAAAAATTGTTGCATCATCTGCGAACATGACGCATTTATGTTTCGTAATTAGTGGCAGCTCGTTAATATAAATTAGAAAAAGTAATGGGCCTAATATACTCCCTTGTGGTACGCCTTGAATTACATCTGCCTCTTGTGATTGGATTTCTTCTATAGTTTTACTAGTGGGGTTATACTTATCGATAACTGTAACTTGCTTTCTGTTTGATAAATATGATTGAATTAAATTAAGTGGCAGGCCTCGTATTCCTGCATTTTCAAGTTGATTTAAAAGTAAATGGTGTTGTACACAATCAAAGGCTTGAGACAAATCTAAAAATAACCCTATGCACATTGATTTGTTATTTAACGAGTCCCATATGTCTTTAAGAATTTTAAATATTGCTGTATTTGTTGACTTTTTTTTCCGAAACCCGAATTGATTCGGATTTAGAATATTGTTACTTTCAAAAAAGTTGGTTAACCGCTCTTCTATTACTTTTTCAAATATTTTTGAAAACGTACATAGTAATGCAATGGGTCTGTAGTTATTTACATTTAATTTTGAACCTTTTTTGTAAAGAGGTTTAACTTTAGATAGTTTTAAATCTTCAGGAAAGGTCCCCGTTTCAATCATTAGATTGAGAAGGTAAATAAGGGGATCACTTATATAATACATTGACATTTTTATTAATTGAATTGGTATATTATCATACCCAGTGCTTTTTTTATTCTTTAATTTCGTTACAATATAGTGAAGTTCATCTTTATCAACAGGTTTTAGATATATACTTTTATTATGTGTTGGTGTACAAGATTTCAATTTACCGGTTGTTTTATTTTGTGAATTGTTGTTAATAAAAAAGTTGTTAAAAGATTCAGCAATAATAGACGGGTTTTCGGTAGTTTTATTATTTACAAGTAACTGTTCAACTGTATTCTTTATATTGTTTGTGGGAGTTGTACATTTTTTTATTAAATTCCATGTTGCTCTATTTTTATTATCACTGTTTTTTATGACTTTTAGGTTTTGTTTTTGTTTAGCTTTACGTATAATCAATTTAAATAGAGAACAATATTTTTTATATTTTTCATTAAGCTTTGGGTCGTTCTTTTTAATCACCTCATTGTACAATCTTCTTTTATTTTTGCTTGTAGTGCGAATTCCTTTCGTATGCCAGTTTTTCTTCTTTCTGTAAGTGATTTTAACCCGTTCTAATGGTATACATAAATCGAATAACATTTTGAATAAGTCAAAAAAAGTTTTATATGCCTTATTGACATCATTCTTTAAGTAAACTTCCGAGAAACTTAGTTGAGATAGGTATTTTAAAAATATATCTTTGTATTTATTTACATTTCTTCTATAGACATACCAGTATTTCACTGTAAAACTTTGGGTACAAGGTATTTCCATAATTTGAGCAGAGTGATCAGAGATACCAAAATGTTCAACTCTTGAGTGATAGGTTTTTAAATTTGTTAAAATGTTATCAAGACACGTTTTTGACTTTGAAGTAATCCTCGTAGGTTCATGTATTGTTAATTTAACGTTGTACTTTGATAAAGTGCTTACAAATGTTCTGCTTTCTGGTTTATTCACCAAAGTATCAACATTAAAGTCGCCTGCAATAATTATTTTTTTCTTAGAGTAACGTGGTCTTAGTGTAAGTCTATGTAATAATATTTGTAAGTTTTTTATGAAAATATTAAAGTTCGAATTAGGGGTTCTATATACGCAAACAATTATATAATTTAGTTCAGGAATAACAATGCCACAACATTCAAAATTGAAATTTATACTAAGCGAATCGACGCATTCGATCCGATAAAAATTTATACCATTTTTTACATATATACAAACTCCACCTCTAGACTTATTCCTACAATAAGATGCTGCTTTTGTGTATCCGGGTATCTGTAGAATATTTACATTATCACTTTTTATGAAAGTTTCGCTAAAACAAAGTATGTCCAATTTATTATCATTTGTTATCAGTTCTATTTGATTAAGTTTACGCTTAAGGCTCTGAGTATTCATGTGCATTATATTCAGTTTATAATTTTTATTTCTTTTGTTAACGAAAAAACTGCTTTTTATTGAAATTATTGTTATTGTTTGAGTCATGCTTAATTTGGTTGTTTGGGTCATGAATAAAATTATTGTTATTGGGGTTGTTGTCATGAATGCTTTTATTCAGTTTTTTATTTGAGTCATTGTTAAGATTGTTATTAAGGTTGTTGTTATTTACACTATTATTAGAATAACTGACATTATGTATAGTATTTTGGTTCTTTATATTGTTCATTGAATTACTGTCAGTTAATATGTTATTATTGTTATTAAAGTTACTATTATTATTGAGAGTATATGGTTTAATTTCTTTTTTTATAAGAGTGTGAAAATAGTAAGGTATAGTACCTTTTTTAGGTTTTTTGCAATTTTGTTGGGTTTCGTTTTTTAATTCAGTTTGTTTTGGTTTAACACATTGCTTAACTTTGTTAAATAAATGTGGAATATTGCTCTGTTTATTTGAAATTGTACAGCTTTGTTTAGTATTATATATAAAATATTTATCATAATCCTTATTATCTATAATACTATTTACAATTGAAGTTACTTTTCTTTTGAACATAGTTTTGTTGGCATAGTTATTACTTATGTCAACATAATAAGAGTTTTCAAAGCAAGACAATATCACCTTTAAGTTATCATTTAACTTGAAAGTATTTGTGAACACATTATATAATACATTAATTACAAGAATTCTAGGTTTTTTTAAATATTTCAATAGTCCATATATTTCGCTAACAAACTGAGTTGGGTTTTCGTCGTTGGCGCCCAAACATAGTATTAACCAGTCGTCTTCATTTAGGTCCATATTGAGCAAATCTGATTTTTCTATGATATATCTTGTAGGAGCATGTGGGTATGTTTTACCCTTGATGTCATATTCCATAGGGTTTTTGTAATGGGATCTTTTATGAATCAAGGTGGAAGTCAATCCTACGGCTTGTTGATCACCAATTATACAAATTCTATGTTTTGTCACATTGCAGGTAGATACTGGTGTCTCATGTATTTTATTACTATGTGTCAATGCTTTTACTTGTGACTTAGGAGTTGATTCATTATATCTTGCTGCATTTCGATGTTTAATGGGTTTAGTTATCGGCAAGCACGGCGACAGATCCAGAGGAAAACATTTTATATTAGGACTGCGGCTGGGTGTTCTATTAGGTTGAGTTTGCCTTTCCAGGGTTGATGAATTTCTCCAGTTCGATATAATTTTTTCTTGTCTTTTTTGTGCTGCTAAACATTTTTTAAGTGAGCTATTTTCTTCTAAAAGATATCCTATTTCGTTTTCGGCGGTAAGTAATTTTTCTTGTAGGCTATATACAATATTTTCAAGCTCCATAACTTTCTCTTCGCTATTGGTTTTCTGTGAGATACATCTATATCCTGTGTAGCTGGAGTTCACTTGTTTTTCTATGTCGAAGAATTCATCATGTAGAGACTGAAAAGAGTTTCTTACAGGAATATTAGAATGGTATTTAGTTTTTGTTTCTATCGATCTCGCCGGTATGATGAAAGAATGGTTATCTGTAGATGTTTTTAAAGTTTCATCATTTAGTTTTATTTCAGTTTTACAAGTAATACAATTCCATGTACTTTTTCTATCAGGTTCCATTAAATAGAATCTTTTCTCCGACACATTTGCGCAGTAAATATGAAATACTTGTCTACACAAATTGCAAGTTAAATGTTGTCTGTTTTGAATAAGCTTATTACATTTTATGCATAGTGGCGCCATCTTGTGTTAAATAATTATATAAAACTTTAGAGTAAGTAATGCAAGAGTGAATCGTCTATAAAATCTTTAGTAAGCTTAAATATCAATATCCCAGTGTCAGTAGGATTGATTAATCTTCAATCCATAATCGGTTTGTCTCCAAGTTTGTTGATAGTGACATCTCTTAAGGAGTAGCAGAAGCAGTTATTATTGTAATGCAGTGTATGTCAGAAAGACTATAGATGGCGTTGCATGGTTTTCCTTTCTGAGTATAACTAGATGGCGCTATGGGCACCTTTGAAAATTGTACAATGGCGTTTTTTATTTTTGAACGTACACTTATACTCGTCTATTACGGTGTTATAATATGGTGGTCTATAGTAAAATAATATAGAACAGCTAAATAGGTAGGTATCTTCAATCAATATTCAATTTGTTTCTAATTCTAATAAATATTGGATGTGTGCGCCATCTGTTGATGAGTAGCAGGAAAATAGTTCCTTGAATGGTCTTGAATCCAGATGATCGTTTTGGCGTCACTTTTTGAAAATTTCATAACTGATAAACAATTAAGTAAGTACTTTCTTATCACTGTTTATTTATACGGGTGCAGGTTGTATTTCACTTCACTTTACACTATTTAATTCTTTCACAGACTTTTACACTAGCATTCATCATTATTTTTAGTTCTAAACGAATTTTAGGACAATTCATTTATTTGAGCTTTTCCTTTTTATTACTAATTTATTGATTGAGATAACACTTCCACTTATTATTTGTAATTAGTTCTGTATTTAATCACTATTTTTATACACTTTTACGGCGATTTTATATTTTTCCCATATTTATTGCTCCGGAGCGCTTGTTTACGTGAGAGCAGCGCCCTCCTCTTTGCCATGGCGATGCCATGCTCGCACTTGATTACTACAAAACGGGCTATAAATGTACGAAAGGTTATGTGTCGGAGGTTACAGGACCTTCATCTTTTAACATAAAGATTAGTGAAAATGGCGTAGACATCATGACCAAGTAATTCCAATCACACAAAACAGATATTCGCTTTCACCCTTTGACGTCGCACGTCGCACACAACTGACGATTGAAGAAACCCAGGGGTCCAACAATCATGATTCACTACCCAATGATGTATCGAGGGAGGCCAGCGGTAGTGACGGCGCGACTCAGAGTGAACCAAGAAACGTTGTAGTGATTAACTCTGAATTTGAAGAATATATCGACATTTTCATACAAAACTGTTCGGTCGGTCTGAGTTGCTTCTACAAGGATCGGACAGGGTTTTTGTTACATATTGTATAAGTAAAAATAAGATAAATTCATCATCACTATTATCATCAATGTGCTTAAACGCATCCAAACGGAGACCGTTTCGCCTTTCACGACCTAGTGAGTCTTTGTTTGCACCTCCTCACTTTACAAAAAATTACACCAATAACACTTTTTTTCCTCTTTCACTCAACAATAATAAAGAATAACCTGAAATTGATCTATTGAGTTCCTCCTTGTTGGGTTTTAAGAAATCATTGTTCCTGAAATTGTTTAAAACGATAATAAATATGTAGTAGATTTTAATTTTTTAACATTGTTCTGTAAATAGTACATATTAGTTATGTGTCTATTTACTAATGTATCACATCCCTATAAGCTGGTCAGACGATCTGAGCAAGGTTGCTGAAAAGCGCTTGACGCAGGTCGCTCTTGATCTGTCATTTTGGAAATCCTTGGGAGAGGACTATGTCCAGCAGTGGACGTTATGCGCTGAAATGATGATGATATTTCCCTTACTAGCGTCAAGGTAGTGGACCACCACCATAACACAAACACACATTTTTATATTCAGTTGGTTTGAGTTATAATATTCAGTTACGTTACGGTAGAATGTGTAACTGCTGCGTTATAAATAGCAGTTTAGAGTCGAGCCGAGCGGACTGGCCGATCTCATGTGCAGACCAGAACAGACCATTCCATTATCTTACCGCAACTAATAAAAACTGAAAGGAATTTAAAACGACTGTCTGTAGATGGATTGTTATTTTCGTATTATTAACATCACATTATTTTCAGCCGTATCAAATCGGCGCCTAGATTGGTTAGTTATAGGTTATTGCACAGAAATATCTATATAAGATTATTTAAACAATTAATTATATAAAAATCTTGTTTTTACCCGCAATGCCTTTTTTATTTCGAATAGAAAGTGCAATTAGGGGGGTTATAATCCTCTTAAAAATTTCGTAAACGGGTCACTGCATTGAAAAGTTGTCTTTGCAAAACCCCTACCTAGGTAATGTTTTTAAAAAACTCTTATTCAACGATACTCAACATAATGGGGTACACGCGAAAAAAAGATATCATCCTCACTTTATGTATAAATATATACTTCATGTATAATATTTGATTTTATCACTGTCTGCGTAAGTAACATAATAGATACCCATGCAAAATTATGCACAGCACAGCTTTACGTAGTACTTTAGGTAGGTAGCCACTGTTTGAATTTACCAAAAATTCTAGAGAAATTATTGAAGAACGTCAATATTTCTAGTTACATTTAAAATTAAAAGTACTTGTCCATTTTTTTTTGAGCTAAGCCGTGGACGGGCAGACGGACGAAATTGAGTTCCGTCTAGGGACTACAGAACTCTAAAAAGGCGAGAGGAACTTTGTTCCCGACTGGTTAAATGCACGTGTCTTATTTGTTGCATGTAATATGTAACAAATGTTCTACCATTTATCTATTTCCAATAATTTTAAGTAAATTAACGTCAGAAAATAAAATGATAATATTAGTTACCTACGTAAATATTCTTCAAATGATTTGTTTATCAAACATAATAATGTTTATGTTTACATTGCTTTGCTGGGTCCTCATTCATTTATTTTCCCCAAGTTAATTATGTGACACTCCTTCCACAAACAGTAACACTGTTTCGATCCTTACATATATAACAAAAACACACATACTTTTACATTCATTCATCCATACATACCTCTACGATACACAAACAAACATACACAAACCGCACTTTATACATAAACACTCATTCTATTCTCGCTCACCTCTAATATAAATATCTAATATTTTATGTTATAGGCACCAGTATTAATTTTATCTTCTTTTATATTATGTAAACTTACGCCAAATTCAGAATGTATACTTAGGCCCAATCACAGATATAGACTACTTAGGCCTAAGTAACCTCATTGAGTAGATAGCCTTACGTCGTTAGTGTAATGTAGGTAAGTTTAATCGATTTATAAATGTACCGCACTGTATCCATCAACTGTCCGGTTGTTCATCACCCGAGATACAGAATATGTCTAGTTCGGAGATGAACTCCCGGATGGAGAATGCACTGGGCGCCTTTGGTTCTTTTTAGTTAAGTATATCCACCTCGATTACCTACGCTACGTATTAAAACATTCTTTTAAAATATTTTTCTCAAAATAAAGATTTATTATTGATATTAGCAAGGTTGCAGGGAGGCGCTGGATGCAGACCGCTTCCGATCGGTAGTTTTAGAAATGTGGTGAGTGGACTTCCTGTGGCTGATATGATTAATATTAGGACAACTCTTTTTTTACTTTCATATTATTGATTTGCATCTGAAAAATTTGATAAACAAAACAGTATTTATTTTTATAACAATACAATACTTACCTAGTAAAATAAGTTTTTACAGAACAAAAATTTTAAGACGAGGTTCCCTAATGCAACTTGCGGAAGGAGTTAATTGTCATCTTCTTTATAAGTTCCAAGTCCGGTCTACTAACTAAATGATCGAAATAGTCTTATTTGTATAATATTATATAAATAAATGTTATGTTGTCAGAATATTACTGTGTTATTGCATAGTTCTAAGGCATAGGCGAACTAGTATTGCGCGTGTAACAATTAATTTACCCATTTTGAAACACAATAATATCATCCAAAAAAAAATTCGATACGTTAGTAAATTATCTTATGTACCAGAATTATGTATCGTCTTTAAAAAAGGTATTCTAAGTAAACAGTGACTTCATATTTTTTTCTGCGGGTTAAGACCGACGGGTTAAGAACGCCATTAAAAATTAAAGTACAATCACCGGGCAATTGGTCGCCTCCATTATATCCAAATAACGTTCAATATTTTGATATAGGTACCTATACAGTATTCAGTGGCTCACACAGACCACAGGCGGTGTAATCCAGTTAAAACATCAGCAAAAAAATAAAAGAAAAGGCGTTCGTTTCGCGTTAATTCCCGTGTACAAAAATAAGAATAAACTTATTACAAGACATTAAAACAATAGGTACTTATTAAACTGCAGTTACTAATTATCTAATTATGCAACGACTATGTAACATTAGTGAGCGAAAACGAGAGAGAGAACGAATGACGAACCGATCTAAAATAGAAATCTTGATTCATTGTTATTCTCTACGTTTAGAGCTCTAAGAGTACATTGCGCAATTGTTAAACAGGATATCATAGTTGTCATTTAACACATTTTTTTAAAATTCTATGCTTTATTTCTCATATGAGTGCGAAATAAGACCTGAGACTAAAGATATGGCACCGTCATACGGTATTCCCGAAAATCCACATGATGCGTTGCATGATGCAACTCAATCATCCCGCACGTGTTAGAAGTAAAGAAGAAAGAACCATTGTTCCTGCCTGCGGGGACTGAGGTGCAGTTAGATGACAACAAGTCAAATTAGACACTTTTTTCTAAACGTCAAAACAAACATTTTGAATGGGATTTGTATGAAATACAAAAGCATGACGTTATGCTTTTTCGGAGTCAAATGGCGCCCCAAATATCAGTTTTTCTACATTAATAAATCTAAAATGGATATGATCAAGGAAAAGTGACACTATTTTGTGACGTTTTATTTTATGAACTGTACCGAATAATATATTTTTGACCCAGTCATCTACCCAATTAAAGAATGTTTACTATATATTGGTATAAACTTAATATAAACACTAGCTTTTCGAGCGCTGCGTTTTTCGTGCAGCTGTTGAGGTAGGCTAAATATGTTTTCAGTTCAGAAAATGGATAAGCATTGCAGTCTGTTGAGGAAACATGAGAAAATGTGTGGGCGGCCATCTTGGATCCAAAATCTGATTGCAGTTTCGAGTTTCGCGCGGTGCTGTATCCCTACCTACAAAATTTCAGGTCCCTACGTAGTCACAGTGAGACGTTATGAACGAAATGAGTTAATTTTCTAAAATCCAGACGCCATCATGGATTCCAAAAAAAAATTTCAAATTTGGATTTTTCGGCTCAAAATACATATAGATTTCGATTTTCAGCAAAATCGGAAGCAGTTTACTTCGGATATTCATGTTATTATAATTGTCTTTTAATTAATAAATACTTATAATATAATACAATGTTGACACATTATAACATGTTATGCTTGCGAACAAGTAAACTAACATAAATTGCGTAATAAAAAATATTAAGTAGTCAAAAAAAGCGAAGCCGAGCTGACCAGTCCCTCCCGGCAGCACCCGTTCACGAGTTGACGCACGGATCAGCCATCGTTAAACTCAACCATATTAGAGGGAATCCAACGACCCGACCAGCGACGCCACCACCGGATTGGACATTTTAGTGAGCATGAAAAACCCGAACTCGCAGACCTTGTCAAGAGAAAATATTAATTATATGTTGGTCACTTATTGATCGCAGAGCATTTACATGTTTTTACAGTAAGCTTATTATGGTAACAGAAAATGCAGCTATTTATGTTTCATGTGTGGAGTGTAATGGAAAATGTTTAGGAAGTATCCACGCGTTTTTATCTCTTAAATAATCATTGATAGTATAGTATGCATTGTTCAATAAAACTTTTTTAACATGTGTTTTAAATTTTGCCATTGGTAGGTTAACGATCGCTTCGGGAAGTTTATTAAATAATGTTATACCTAGACCTAAGAGTGACTTTCTAGTTTTAGCAAGTCGAAATTTAGGCGTATGAAGCTGATTTTTGTTGCGAGTATTATAACTATGAACATCACTATTTTTCTTGAAATTATTTAACCTAGATTTAACAAATAGAAGATTTTCGTAAATAAATTGAGATGTCACAGTAAGAATATTTATAGATTTAAATAACTCTCTTAAGGAATCGCGTGATTTTAGTCCGTAGATCGACCGAATTGCTCTCTTTTGTAGCACAGAGATAGCATGTATGTTAGCC
This sequence comes from Acrobasis suavella, assembly GCA_943193695.1. Taxonomy (NCBI): domain Eukaryota; kingdom Metazoa; phylum Arthropoda; class Insecta; order Lepidoptera; family Pyralidae; genus Acrobasis; species Acrobasis suavella. Next base: position 17,485,636 of record OW971929.1, read on the forward strand.
GCTTTACCCCATAAGAGCAAGCCATATGACATTATGCTGTGAAAATAACTAAAGTATACTAGCCTAGCAGTTTCAACGTTAGTACACCGTCTGACCCTCCTCACAGCATATGCTGCCGAACTAAGTTTCTTGGCAGTGGCCTCAATATGTTTATCCTATTTTAAGTTCCAGTCTACAGTTATGCCTAAAAATTTGGTAGCTTTTATCGGTAGCTTTTCTTTAAAAAATAAATTAAATTTTAATATACTTTACACGTAACATAAATTATACTTATTGACGTGTAAAAGTGCCTGTAAAGGTCTAATTACTGAATAAACATTTGAATCTTTGAATCTTTGAATCGGCGGCCATCTTGGATTTCTAAAAATTAAAAAAAAAAGCATCCCTTGGTGGAAGTGGCTCGGCCTGCGGCCTCGCCACGCAGCTCGCCCTGCGGCCTCGCATCACTCGGCCTGCGGCCTCGTGTAAATTACTTAGGGGAGGGGCTCGGCCTTCGGCCTCGCCACGAAGCTCGGCCTGCGGCCTCGCGGAGGCCTGCGCCTTCGGAAATAGGCCTCTGGCTGCGCCTAGATACTTAGTGGGGACTTTTGTATGAAATTTGTATGGAGAACAATTGTCCATGTATGGCGGCCATCTTGGATTTTGAAAAAAATCAAAAAACAAATGACGATCGTCAAATTGTTTACAACCCCCTACATTTTGAAAAAAAATCACGCCCCTAACCCAAACCGTTTTTACAAGCCGTACCCCTTCTACATCAGGATCTGGTGATCTTCAACATGTCAGATTTTTTTGGTACTCCATTTAACACCCTTTATACGATGGTATATCATTCATTACCCCTGTCACCCGGGAACAGACTAAACAACTCTGTCAATGAGTCAGTGAGTGAGTTTTCGTGCAGCTGTTGAGGTAAGCTAAATATGTTTCCAGTTCAGAAAATGGATAAAAATTGCTGTCAGTTGAGGAAACATGAAAATATGTGTGGGCGGCAATCTTGGATCCAAAATCTGAATATAGTTTCGAGTATCGCGGGGTGCTTTACCCCAGGATACAAAATTTCAGAGCCCTACGACGATTTTTTTTAAATGTAGACGCCATCTTGGGTTCCAAAAAATGTCGAATTTGGATTTTTCGGCTCAAAATACAAATAGATATCGATTTTCAGCCAAATCGGAAGCAGTTGACTTTCGGCGGCCATCTTGGATTTCAAAAAATTAAAAAAAAAACCACGCTTCGCTTGGTGGGAGTGGCTCGGCCTACGGCCTCGCCACGCAGCTCCCCTTCGGGCTCGCATCACTCGGCCTGCGGCCTTGCGAAACTTACTTTGGGGGTGGATGGGTCAGAAAGGGGGGAAGGAGGGGAGAGGCTCGACCTTCAGCCTCGCCACGCAGCTCGGCCTGCGGCCTCGCGGATTTTGTATGAAATGTGTATGGAGGGAAATTGTCCTTGTATGGCGGCCATCTTGAATTTTAAAAAAATTCAAAAAACAAATGACAGTCGTCAAATTACTTACAAGCCCCTACATTTTGAAAAAAATATAACGCCCCTAGCCCCCACCGTTTTTGCAGGCCGTACACCTTCCACATGAGGTTTCCGCAGATCTTGAAATGTCAGATTTTTCTGGTACTCACTGGAGCACCCGCTATACGATGGTACACCATTTATTACCCCTGTCACCCGGGAACAAACCAAACAACTATGTCAGTCAGTCAGTCAGTCAGTGGTATTGTAGGTTTATATATTATATTATAATATATATATATAATATAAAATAATACAATACCACTCACTCACTGACTCACTGACAGAGTTGTTTGACCTGTTCCCGGGTGACAGGGGTAATGAATGATATCATTCACCATCGTATAAAGGGTGTTAAATGGGTACCATGTTGAAGAACACCAGATCCTGATGTGGAAGGGGTACGTACATGTCCAAAATGTAGGGGGTTGTAAGCAATTTGACGATCGTCATTTGTTTTTTTACTTTTTCAAAATCCAAGGTGGCCGCCATACAAGGACAATTTCCCTCCATACAAATTTTATACAAAAGTCCCCCCTAAGTAAAGGCGCAGCCTGAGGCCGAAGGCCATCCATTCCAAATCTATTCCAATTCCAATCCATTTTTGAACTGGAAACAAATTTACCTCCTCAACGGCACCTCAACAGCTGCACGAAAAACCGTAAAAATTTTACCGTATTTAAAAGGCATTGTATTCAAAGCCAATGCTTACGAGTATTTCATACGTTTGTAAATTTGTTTGTCATTTTAATTATAAGTATTTTTTTTTTAACTTTTATTCTCCTATTAATATTCCATTACATACTTACATAGGTACGTAAGTAAGGACCTATAAGGGACTTTAGTACAGCAGTGGACCAATAAAGGCTGGTAAAGAATAAACTAGGAAAAGCAAATAAAACTTTGTCTTTGTTTTCGGAAATTGTTTCGTTCCTTCGCATCGTAGCAAAGGAACGCTCATATGGACGTCTACGAGTGTGCTACGAATTCCGTAGCAGAGCCCGCGTAGCGCATATTGACCGTATGTATGGTAGCGTGCACTGCATGTTGTAGCACCTTCGTAGCTGTCGCCCGCAGCGGCCGCAGCGCAGTAGTTTGTGTCCACGTTCCACTGCATCATCCACAAGCACCTTCGTCACGGCATTTGTCATTTTTAACATGTTATGTAGAAAATTTTAAGTTGCATACATTACATATTGATAAATTGTAAGTTGCAAGATGCATCTAAACTATAAATTAAATGAATTGTTATAAGAACATTACATGTATGTTCAGACCTGTAAAAAAAGTCAAGTTATCGAAGTTTTTGCGAAAAAATGGATTAGTATTTCAATTATGAATAAAATATCAAGTAAGACATTCTGTAATTATTTATTAAAATATAATGTTTAATTAAATAATATAAATATTTAGTTTCACTAATAAGAAATAAAAAACTAAAAACGAGTAAGTTAGTAACATAGGTTGGGGAAAAAGTCTTTTCGCATTTTATATGAAAATTCAAAACATTTTTTAATATAGTTTATTTACATTTAACTAAAGTATGTAGGTACCATTTTGTTCGATAACTTTTTGCCATCTTATAAGTAGGGACATGATCCCATTGCTATAGAAATTTTGGGGCTTCTGATCAAAAAACTGCTTCAAGTAGTTTTGGCAGTCCTCTCGTGATGTTAACCTGACACTGCCTAAAGAATTCTGAAGAGACCTAAACAGGTGGATATCTGAAGGTGCCAGGTCAGGACTATACGGAGGATGCATTAACACCTCCCAGCCAAGCTCTCTTAATTTTTGCTGAGTGGTTAAAGATGTGTGAGGTCTAGCGTTATCATGATGAAAAACCACACCCCTTCTGTTGATTAATTCCGGCCGCTTTCTCTCAACTTCTTGCTTTAATCTTATCAGTTGTTCGCAGTAGAGTTCTGAATCGATGGTCCTGCCTGGTGGTAACAGCTCATAATGAATAATGCCCTTCCAATCCCACCACACACACAGCATCACCTTGTTGCGAGTTAATCCGGGTTTCGCCACAGTCTGTGAAGCCTGACCGGCCTTTGACCATGACCTTTTTCGCACATTCTTGTCGTACGTGATCCATTTTTCATCACCAGTTATCAATTTCTACAAAAATGGTTCGGTCTCATTACGTCGTACTATAGAATCACAAATGAGTACAGGGTTCATTAAGTTTCTTTTTTGTGTTTTTTTTTCAAATGCGCCAAAACTCTTTTGTGGTCAATTCCCAGTTCTTCAGCTACGTCGTAACTACTGATATGCCGATCTTGCTCCACTTTTTCAAAAATAGCATCCATTTTATCCGTAACAGGGCGACCAGAGCGACGTGCATCTTTGACATCAAAATTTCCGGATTGAAAACGCTTAAACCAGTGCTACTCTCACAGACACTGCACTAGGTCCATAAACATCGCAAATTATTTACGCGGCTTGCGTTGCATTTTTACCTTTTTGGTAGTAAAATTTTAAAATGTATCTAATTTCTTCATTAGATTCACTCATCTTGACGGTAAGAAAAACAAATGAAAATCACGCATTTTCCTAATTTGAATTTGGAATTATCTTCTTTAAAATTTAAACTTTTAAATGATACTAAAACCAGCCAGGTACAAATAGTATAGCCAAAGTGGTTTTATTACAAGTTCATACATACTATATGCGAAAAGACTTTTTCCCCAACCATAAAAATTAAAAAACAATATTACGTAATATTTTATAATATCTACATCATTTCAAAAAAATCTTCAAATTCGGAGTAGGTTAAAGGGTCCCCCCTTTAACCTACTCGTTATTAGTTATAGTAGTCGTTATTGCTTTTTGTATGTATAAAAGTCTGCCATTGTTTAATGTGCCGTTTGTTCATTGTGTCTGACAAGATGAAGGAACCATCGAAACTGTCGGGCTTCTGAGGAAACATCATTTCGTTGTTCCCCAAATAACATATTAAAAAAATTAGCTTTTATACCGTGAGGGAAGTATTCTACAATTTTTGACACTTTAAGGCTCTGTCTGCCATGGCTTGGAACAGCACAAAGTGTCTGGCAATGTGCGAAGGCGATTTCTAACATTACCCTACGACGAATTAAATATAACTTACCATACTACCAAATAAATGTATACGGACAGATTACACAGATTGAGCTAGCCCTGATGTAAGTTCAAGACTTAACGATTATTTATTTTAAAACAAATACATACATATATATATGTATATATATATATATATCCAAGACCCAGGTTAGTCTGAAAAAGATCATTTTCCATCTTGACCTAAACGGAGATCGAACCCGCGACCTCCGGTTTGTCAGCTTGGCATGATGACGACTAGGCCACAGAGGTCGTCAATTCAAAAATTATTTTCGGAGCGTGTTCTTACCTATATACACAGAAAAACTTTCAGCCTTACAAAATAACGGAGATCTGCCCTTCGCAGGCTCTTGCGCTATCTAAAGTCTATGGTATTTGACTGTGTTAAATCACTAAACAAAAATAAGTTTATGTAAGTAAACAAACCCTCTTTTTGCGAGCGACCCTATGCATAATTTCCTATTATTTAAAACCCTCTTAAGTTACTCTTACAACCCAAAGGTTGGCTGTTAGATAATGCTTTAGCATTAAGTCCGCCTATTGTGTTTTACAAAATGTATTTTGTACAATAAAGGTTAAATAAATAAATTATTATAGACATAATATGTTTTATAGACTCACAAAGTTGTCTTTTATGACTGAAATTATTTAGCTAAGTTTCAGCTTAAAGTACTTCAGTAGTTTTACTTACTTTTTAACCTAGCTTAAGAAACGGGACGGTGCTATCCTGGCACAAAGCATAGATCTACAGGCTTCAGAGATGCCTCCAACACACGACATAGAAAACGTACAACGATAGAAATAAGTGTCTAGTAATAAAATGTTGCAGATGTGCAAATCAATACCAGTTGAAATCAATACAGAAGTAGTTTTCCTAAATATAAATATTATAGATAGCTATTATACAACATGGCAATTCAATATATGTCTTTGCGTGTACGAGTACATTACATATAAGAAAATGACTGTACTAATCTGACATTTTATTTATAGACAGTCATGGAACCCACAGTAGGGCTTTTCTAGATCTCTATCATATTTTTTTAATAAGTTAAGGGGCTACATGAATTTTTGCAATGCTGTCCAATGCTGTCCCCATTTGAATTAAATCATTTAAAAGGAAACGGAGATATAATTTAAAATTTTGTCTTTAAAGTAAGAACGTAAAGCTTTTCTACGCACAATTGCGAAAAACTGTCACTTTTGGCGTATGTGCGTAGAAAAGCTTCACGTTCTCACTTTAAACTGTAAATAGTAGTTCATAAAATAGTTTGAAGGGTTATCTAGAGCCTGGTCAAGACAAAATTTTGAATGATGTCTCCGTTTCCTATCTAATGATTTCAGTTATCCCCTTAAGATTTTCATTGATCGCTAGATACACAGATGCAGTATCACGCCTTTATCCTTAACACAGTAGACAGTTAGACTCCCAGTAGTCAGAAACTAGGGCCGTAAAACTTGGGTGTAGCTGTAGGTGACAAAGCGAATGAAAATATTTATGGGTTAGATTTTATTAGAAATTGATAAATCCATGTCTTTGTATACTTTTACCAATTATGTTGCTTGCTGCTGGCAAATCCTCAGCGCAGTTATTTTTATAAAAATAGTTTAACTAAGGTTCACGGTCGCAGGCGACCGTTTGGTTTGCACCTGACGAAGTTAAAGTTGTAAACTTATATTGTTAAAAATGTTTCAGTGGCAGTTCGTTCGAGGGTCAGTGGCAAAATGGCAAGCGACACGGACTGGGCGTGGAGACCCGCGACCGCTGGCTGTACCGCGGCGAGTGGACGCAGGGCTTCAAGGGTCGCTACGGCGTCCGCCAGAGCACCACCAGCAACGCCAAGTACGAGGGTACTTGGGCCAGCGGACTCCAAGACGGATACGGCTCGGAAACCTACGCCGATGGCGGTTAGTATTATCTTACTTCTTTCGTTGCCAACTGTTCGTATTTAGACGAAAATATATAGGTACGTTTACATGACCATGGCATTCTTACATTAAATCACTTCAAGAGAATGTGTTATTATTTTCTTTAATCAAACGGCAACATTAACGATGCTACTCATGTTTTACGAACAGTTCTCTGAAGTGTAAACAAATTCAGAATATTTTTATAAGTTCATGACTAGTGAACTCACCTATTGACCCAGATTAGAGTTGCGTGAACTAGGAAGTAACTTCCATTCGCTTGTGCAATGTTTGCTGTCAGTAAAATTGTGTGCGTAAACAAGACACAGGGTCACGACAGCTAAAACTGTACCTACCAAACCTGTACCTTTTAAATTTTCAATTCATATAGTGTAGACTAATTGCCCTTTACAACGCTCGTCTAGTGCTTCATTTTATTTAACTGACAGTGCATGTAACGATGTTCATATATTATTCATCCTTTAAATTAGTTCGCTTCTTGAAATATAGACTGAAATTCAAGTTAGTATAATTGTGCCCATGCAATACCTCGAAAGAACGTCACGCAATCCTCGACACCAATCCGGTTGACTCATAACCGCAAAAGATTACTCATTCACAAAATAATAGCCATCAAATGAAATGATTCGTTTCAAAAATTGGTCACACAGCCAGTCTTATTTCTGATTCGTACTATTCGTGCGTTTGGAACTCACAAAATAAATATTAGTCAGGCAGGTATTTCATTCATTCATAGAAATAGCCGTTATGGTATGTACGTCATCATTTTGCTGCTATAAACGGCCTAACACCTACTATACATACATACTCGTTTCATTATACTTTCACGTATAACTGCGCAGAGCGCCGCCAGGGCGCGGGCGGGCGGATGCACGCTTTATGTGCATGTAATAAATTATAAGCATATTTATGAATCAAATCTGGTTTCAAACGAATGGAACAACAATCCATGTTCAATATTGTGTGCTATAGGATTTTTAGCAGTTTGCCGTTCAATGGATCGCGAGTAGTGGCCCTGCAGCACGTCGCCGTCGGCCACGCGGCCCTCGCCGGTTAAATATAGAGCAGGCACGCCCGCAACGCACCGAACTCCTAACAATCGTGCCGACTGCTTAACCGCTCATATATTGCTGCAACCTAAAAAAATATGCTTTGTTGTAAACGGACGTCTCAAACGGCCTTTAAAATACTATACAACACTATTCTAAATTAACTGAGTACGTGTATAATTTACTTACAATGACTTCATACCTCATGGCTAAATGTCTCACATAAACTCATAAGTCTCACATAAATAATTAATATCGAAGGTTGAAGGCATATAATTTGTTGTCAGTTATTAATCATCGGTCGATTGAACTATCTTTTTTGAAATATAGTTGAGTCGAGCTTTATATCCTATACAGCAATTCTTGTATATTATGAAGATCTCGGAAATGGCTCCAACGATTTTGATGAAACGCGGTATTTAGGGAGTGACAGAGCTAAAAAAAATATTTACATAAAAAAAACTAACGCCCAGGTTGTTGATATAAAACTTGCCGGTCAAATGCAAGTAGCATAAGAGCAAAAAAAAGTTTGTGGTATGCTGACCACATACCACAAACTTTTTTTTTGCTCTCTCTTTCATTGAAGAACGCGGCCAGCCCTTGATTGAAGAAGCTATTGGAGCCTAAGGTTAAAATTTAATTATATTATATTTTATTACCTAAGCAGTACCTAGTAAAAATAAACATTCAGTATTTTTTTTGTGTCACTCGTACTGTTCTTGGTTAGTTATCAGTGTACCTACATTTTATTAGTAAGCGTAAGCGACATTTCCTAAAAGTAACACACACCTACATAAAAATTATCTGACTTCCATTTTGACATATATATCTGCCGATGTTTTTGCCAGCAAAATCTCAACCAGTTATATTATAATCTAACTCTGGTCGAGATATGCAAAACAATCTTATAATATGCGTAAATATAACTCCTATATATTTTTTATTAAATGTACTTAATTATATAATACATTTATATTTACAATGGCAATAGAAATTCAGATTGTATAACGTATACGAAAGACAAATGAAAATATATCGCTCTCAATCTTGTATATAAATATGTCCATAGTCCCTGCCTACCCCTGTGGGATACAGGCATGATATTATGTATGTTTGTATGTATGTATATAAATATGTAAACCTTCTTAAACATTTCCAACTTTCTTATCCGATTTATTTACTATAATATAACCCCGAAACAGTAAAATGTGTATCGAAATTTTAACGCGTAATAAGCAGCAACATGCGACTTCGAGGCTGGCATCAAGGTTGCGGTGCCCTCAGACTGGGTTAATAGCACTCCTCGATAATATCAATTTCATACAGAGCCACAGTCACGGATATTAAGTAACAACTTCTGCCACTTAATTAAGCTAAAAGTTTGTTATTCGCGATCAGTATCGGCGTGTTCTTCATTCTGTCAATAACAATAGCGTTTAGCGTAATAAATTGGCCCTTCCTTTTATTTGAACGATGTTTTGAAGTAAGTAAATTCATGATAGTAAAGATAACATAAAGTCCAGACATTTACATTATGTGTTTGTTAACAAAATATTCTACAACAAAGAAACGTAGCAAGGTAACGCTAGCCTGGCCACAATACTATACCGCATGTAGATGATCAGTACCTAAGACCTATTTTAGATAGGTTCTTTGTTTTAGTTTTGTACTTATAATTTATTAAATTTCAATCAAACTTAATTCTACTTATAAATTCTTTTTTTAGGGTTCCGTAGTAAACAAGGAAACTTTATAGTCTCGCCATGTCTGTCTGTCTCTCCATCCGCGGTTTTACTCAGAGACTATTAGTACTAGAAAGCTGTAATTTTGTGTGTATATCAAACACGCCGACAAAATGGTAAAATAAAACTTTGAAAAATCAATTTGGTATTTTTTTCTTGACTAACCTATGTTGTGAAGTGTCTTTTAATAGGCCTTTCAAAAATATTGTTAGTTTGTGGACAAAATTGTTTAATTTAGGGATCCGTTTGTAATTTTTTGTTAGAGTTCAGTGTCTTCCCCCTCCATCAGCTAACGGTTGTACAATTGTATATGGAAACGTGAAAAGATTCACAGTAGTTAAAGAGTTATAGCCAACCAACTAATAAAATATACTCGGGAAATGAAAATTTCATACAAATTCAAGGAAATTCTTTTTTATGGTGTTTTTAGTCGTTAAACCCTACCCTGCGCGTGGCCCGACACGCACTTGGCCAGTTATTTTCACCTTATCCCACTTTATGTGAGGTCGGAACAGCACGCCATGCACAAGCAAGAAATGGAGTGGTCCTAGGACGGAACCACACTGAAAATAATTATGCTAGCATAAATTACAAATGCGAAAGTTTATAAGGTACGATGGATAAGTTTTAAGAACGGCTGAACGCCTTTGCTTTACAGACCATGTACTATAGCTTATTACTGGGATTAACATTATAAGATACATATTATTCCGAAAGAATGTGAAGTTCTTGTAAATAGTCAAATCAAAAAATAAAAAAAAATCTCGTATTTACGGTAAATTTTAAGTATTATATGCTTTCTACATTTAATTATTATTTTAAATATACCTCTATAAAGTCACTCTTATTCCTCTTTCAGGAACATACCAAGGACAATGGATGCGAGGCCTGCGGCATGGGTACGGTGTACGCACCTCGGCGCCCTTCGGTTTGGCATCGCACTACCGAGGCGGAGCGGGCGCGAGGCACGGCCACCGGGGCTCCCTGTCGTCCCTCACGGAGGCCGGGACGCCGGACCCTTCGGAGCGCCGCACGACACGCATGGACGACGCGAGGGGAGGCTTCGTTCTCAAGGCCAGTTCCGACGAGCCTACACGACGGGGGTCCCTCGTTGATAGAACGAAAAAGGGGTTGTTGTCGGTACGTTTCCTTTTCAATATTGTCAGCGTCGCAGTGGCAGGCCTAGAAAGCAAATCACGCTGAAAGGCATCGAAGTCTTATGACTTCGATGCCTTTCAGCGATTTGTCGAAAGTAACTCTGAATAGAGACAGATGGATAAGATATAGGGGAGATCTTTGCCCAGCAGTGGGACAATATAAAACTTAGGTTAAATAAAAAAATAGTTAGGAGTCATCATAACATAACTATTTTTTATTTAACCTATATTATGTTATGAATTACCCTCCCATTTATAAAAAAATGCGTGAGTGCCGTGGAACACGCGGTTGGAACGATATTTGAAAACAAAAAAAACTTTTTTTCGCCCCGCCCCCATCCGCTAAGCCTGTCCCGTCCGAAAAGGAACTACGTTCCAAACAAAAATTTGCTCTTCGACTATTAGTTCTTTTTAGAAACTCGGTTGCCATTTTGCGAACTAAGCATTATACGACTAAAGTTCCTAAATCAGTCATGTCATGTAGTGAATAGGTATATGTACTACAAATTAAAGGAGTTCAGGCTTTTTATGCAATTAACAGAAAAATTAGTTCTAGGATTATTTAAATTAGTAGCGTTATACTATATACCTACTTAACCAATGTATTGCAGGCTTTTTATGAATACAGCGGTATGTGTTTAAAACACGATAGTCTTAATAACATTTTTTAATCTAGAGAACTAACGATGAAAGAATTTAAATAAGTACGGGGATCGAGTTGCCTCTTCTGATTTAGTCAGTTGAGATGATGATTAATTTGCTTGCTCAATTTTCTTAATATAAGCGTACTGGTAGTATGTGATATACTGCTGGGCAAAAGTAGATATAGAAAAAACGGGGTTAGCTCAGAGCTTCGTAGGCTCAGAAGTACTTTTTAACAAAAATAAATAACCGACCTAGAAAGTAAAACGTCAATAATCCTGATAAAAAAACAACACGTAGTTATCTAAGTATAAAAATCCCTATTTCCAATAACCTACTGCCCTTGAACTAATTTTCTCTTATCAAGTGTGTTAGTAGTTGGTAACACTGGTATTAGATTTTTTGGGCTGTATTGTACCTATAGTACAGCTGCCAACAACAGTCATTAAATTGTACACTAGCGAACTAGTGTGCAGGTTTTCTCGTGATGTTTTCCTTCACCGGAAGCAAGTGTAGTTGAATATAAATGTACGTTCATAGTTAAAAGCCTCTGAACCTCTGAGTACAAATCGCGCCTAGTGAGGATCAAACATATATGTGCCTCGTAGACGCGCAGCCAATGCCTACAACATTTAGCCTATACCTCCTACAAAAAAGAAAATTGAAAACTGAACTCTAATGTAATCTTTATAATATAATATATTTTTTCAAAACTAAAAACCTTCTTCAGAACCAAACTACCCAACCGATTTTGATAAAAAATGCATGGGACCACCTGACAAGTATGCCCTTCCAAAGAATTTACCAAATTGGTCCAGACAAAAGCGCAGTCGTCAATGTTCAAATTTGGAATACATACTTATCGTTGTCAACACTTTTTACAAGAATGAATGTAGGTCAGCACTTTAGGATCTTTGGTACAGAAAAAAATACCTTTTACCTACATGTCCATTTGGTTAGGTACTTAAAAGAATGATAACAATATCTTGACATGTTATTGAAATTTACACTTTATAAATCAATACCTTCGCAAATAACAAATTATTTATTTTATAAATTATAAATTACTTACACTTTATTAATAAAGTATTGATTTATAGTGTATATTTCAAGAAAAAGACATGTGTAGATTGTTTACGTTCTTTTAAATACCTAAACAAATGGAGTATAAATAAAAACGCGCAAATGATTTCTTCGATTCAAATGTTTTGTTTTTCATGTGTTTAAGTGGCCAATACTGGTGTCAGATTTTTCCAAGCTACCTTAAGGCATCTAACATAGCTTGACGACTGCCATAAAATGATGAAAGTCGGAAGCATTGGCTTTTACCTTGCCGTCCGAAGCACGGAAGAGCTCGAGAAAATTTTGTGCCAATTGTGGTCTGGTCACCCATCCCGCCCGACCACCGAGCTATAGTAATTATGGAGGCACAGACATGTGTAACATGACACATTACAGTACACCTATTATGTACCTACAAAAAAAATGTGTCCTTGACTGCGTGAACACCCGAGAGTAACGGTAGTTGGTCATATTGTTTTGATCTGGGAATAACGAGAATAAATTAGATAGATTTGTATAGCAGGTTTGATTGTATTTTTATTCTAAATACTTATATAATAAGTTGTATTTAATGGAAGTAATATTAGAATAGACTGAATAGAGTAACAGGGATAAAAATTTAAAGTACCTAAGCATTGAACCTTGTCCCAGCAGTGTAACACAGGTTTAAAATAGTTGTAAATATAAACACACATATTTACTGTGTGTGTTTGGAATTTCACAGAAGTTACGTAAGCAACGGAGTGCGGGCGAGTTGGACAAGCGCGGCACGGCATCGGTCCGGTCGGGCGGCTCGGGCGGCTCCGGCTCTTCATGGGTGTCTTCGGTGGAAAGCGCGCACTCTGCCGTCACCCATGCCTCACTGCAGACCAATTCCAATGCTAGCTTTGTTGTAGAGGTCAGTATGTTCAGAGAGTGACAGCAGTGGTGACTGGACTTTCGGGTATCTACGGACCGTAGATATTCCCTGTCACTACTGCTTTGCAAGTGCGCCTGAGCGCTTTTACATGCAACACTCTTTACTGGTGACCATAGATATAGATATAGAGGTGCAAACTAGATCTGTGCTGGTAACTTTTACAACCAAATAATCTATTAAGTACACGCGTTTACCTTCCGGGGTAGTGATAAGTCTTGGAAAAATAGATAGATTCAATGCCATTAGGCCACAAATACTATACGAGACAAAACAATTTTGCGTGGTCACCATATTTTGGTGTGATCAGACTGATCAGTAATGTCAAGTGTGAACTTTATTTACTAGTAAGCCGGTGACGGGTGGGTCCGCCGCGTTACGCAATTCATGTTGAATAACCGCGCCCTTACTCATGCCTCATTGTAAAACGAACATTTTTTATAGGATTCTTATGAAATATCAAGCCGGGACGTCATTTAGTTTCTTGAAGTCAAATAGCGCTCTTATAATATCATCTAAAATCGTTGGAAATGGATTACTTTTTGCCGTTTACCAAGCTTTTCTTTAACTTGCGATACATCTTGTATGTATTTTATATGTTTGTTTAGGTCAAATTTTGCAACACAATTTTCGACCAGTTATCCTCAACCGATTGAGCTGAAATTTTGTATACTTATGTATGTTGGATGACAATACAACATTATTTAGTCAATGAACTGATCTGATGATGGAGCCGCGAGATATTCGCCAGAACTCAGTTACAAAACGAAATAACCTCATTGAGTTAGACTCTTTTGATTTGTTTGACGCACTTTATGGTAAACAATGTGTAGGGTCTGATCATAGACATGAAGGGTGTTCGATAGAACCCAGTAATAAAACAACGCAAATCCATCGAGTTTGGGCTCAGAATAAAAGTTTGTACAAAAAATTATTATTGTTCAAAAAAACTTATTATTCTTTGACTAAACAGTGAAATACTTCACACCCTTTCGTAAAATAGACCATTCATTAACTTTTTTTTTCGCTCGTATCGTTAGTTTTAATTAAAGTATATAAGACATTATGTAAGGACATAGGTATGCGTATTAAGAGCGGCCTTCCCGTATTAGTTTCATAAAAACTCTCGTACGTGGTTATGGCGTTCTATCTGATCTTTCTTGAAAACTTTTGAACTCACGGGTATCTTGTGCGCTATGTCTAGGTTTACCTCGCAAAAGTAATGAAAATTTTGAATACAAAACATGTATTTCACACACTTGTAAGGCTTACAGATAAACACGTATCACCTGGAACAAGTTTTATGAAATTTCCCTACCCTATGAATAGTTAATATTCGTTAAATGAATACTTAATAATAATATTATATAAAATTACTACATACATTACACAAACTATTGAATGAAATTGGTATTAATAATAATACTAATTTCATTCAATAGAATGCAAACAGGCGCTGTCTCTCTCTTTTTGGTTTGCCTCTTTTTCTAGCTAACTATGCTCGCGTTGATGACAGAATGGTCGGGAAGGGCAGACTTAAATCAAACCACGGGCTATATAGATCACTTTAGTATATATATATCTACTAGATCACTATACTATATGAGCATGATTTCGAAAATGATAGGAACTATTTATTCGAAATATCCCAAAACTCTTCCCTTAAAAGATTCTGCGACTCAGTCAATGACATCAGTTGAACTACCGAGTACCTAACTTTTTATTTTATTTTAGTATTTTTAATTTTCTACATAAATATTGATGATGAAACTGTTTACTTTGTTTCAGGATGAACATTTAGATGCTAGTGTAACGGAAACGTATATGGGCGAATGGAAAAACGACAAACGAACTGGATTCGGTGTAAGTGAACGGAGTGACGGGCTTCGGTACGAAGGCGAGTGGTTCGCGAACAGAAAGTACGGGTACGGAATTACCACGTTCCGCGACGGCACGCGAGAGGAAGGCAAATACAAGAATAACGTGCTCATCACAAGCCAGAAGCGCAAACACATGTTTCTTATGCGCTCAGCGAAGTTCCGAGAACGGGTCGACTCAGCGGTGAATGCAGCACAGCGCGCTTCCAAAATAGCATTGCAAAAGGCCGATATTGCTGTCTCTAGGTTTGTATCCTGATTATATACTTACGCTCTCAGAAGTATTTCAATCACATAATATGAATCTTCAATGTCTTTCTTATATAAGGATTTGTTAATTTATTGAGAAGATCACCATCATTGAGTTTGATGAAGTATTTTTTGAAGTGAAAACTTCTTTAGGCGAGTTGAGCACGGAAAGCATTTTTTTAGATGGAATAAAAGCCATTGAACTCGCGACACTGTTACCGTAAACGTCACCAAGTTGTCACACTGTCGGCACTCCCGGAGTGCCACTGTTTTTATAGTTGCAATCTACTTCTTTTATTAATCAAGTTTCTGTATCATACTGGTATACTGATATTAACTAAGCTTTTTGTGTTCTAAGCATATTCCAAAAAGATTAAAGCTTATACCAGTAGCCCCTACCACGTTAATACGTACACATAACAATAACAAATTTTACTTGTCTCGAGCTAGTTGATGAAGGGGTTCATTCATTTATACCTAATAAAAGATTTTTTTTTTATTTCTGCCAGAACTGCGACTGCTCGAGGCAAAGCTGAACAAGCCGACGAAGCAGCAGACCAAGCAAAAGACGACTGTGATAATGCACAAATGACTGCGAAACAATTCGCACCCGACTTTAAGCATCCCGGTTTTGACAGAATAGGATTAAGGGAAAGATACAGACAAAAGAATTATGAAGCACAAGTAACGACGCCCATATCACAAGAATCTGATAAGATCTTGGATGGAAAGAGCATTCCAAATCATACCCCTCCGACGCATCCTCAATTTCCTCAGGCTAGAGTTCCAAACCCTGTACCTTCTCGACGACCTTCAGCGCAATATTCCAATGCCCCATACCCCAAATCAGTTCAATCCGCTGATCCCAGACAAGTTAATAATACTAGTTATACTGCAGATAATAGGGCTACTGGGCCTACCTACGACTCGTATAGTTATGGACCAAACCAAATTAGTCAGGATAGTTGGCCTTCACAGAATACACAACAGATACCTGAAAATCAGAAATCATACATGCCAAATGAACAAATGAATGCATACGGTGCCACAGTACCTGGTGGTCCCCAATCTCAATCTTCTTCCTATCGACTTAATAGACAGGATGCTTTACAACAGCCACCAAATATGGATCAAAGTAGTCAACAATATGTTAATCAAGGTCGGAGGCTCTCCGCAGCGCAGAACAGACAAATGCCTAACCAAAGACCACCCCAGGAATGGAATTCTCAAATTGGTCCGAGGCGTCTAAGTGTACTAGCTCAACCTACAAGCGGATCTCAAGAAACCACCTACGTAGATGGGGCAGCTGCTACATATGGACGAAATGAATTTCGTACTGGAACTGTGCATTCCGAAGGACCACTTGATCGCCAAGTTTTGGCTCCTGACTCACAAAATTATAGACAGACTGTAGATAACCAAGGATATCGACAAGCTGTCGATCAGCAAGGATATAGACAATTTCCTGATCAAATGTCTCGTCAAGCGCCTACAGAACAACAACAATATAGACAGGCGGGCCCGACAGAACAAGAAATGAACGGTTTTCCAAGAGCCCCGGGTCAACGACCATCTATTGATTACTTCGACCACTATAAAAGGCCGCCTAGTCGTGATGGTAGTGTAGATCGGTACGGTCGACGATCCAGACAACCCTCAGTTGAGGCCACTGCGCCGACTGGGGGTTCTCGTGCAGGCTCGGTAGCTCCTCAGCCGGCCGCAATGTCCCGCCCAGCGTCACGAGCGGCGACCCCTGCTGGAAATGGACATTTAACATCGGGACGTGGATCTATATCCCGCGCCAGTTCCCGTGAAAATCAGCCCTTCGAAGAATCACTATTACGGAAAAGAAATCTAGGTCAAGAAATATCTCCATCTCCTTACCAACCAAAGAGAACAGAAAGCTTATACGTACCACCGAATCCAGCACCGCCGCCTCCAGCGCCAATGGGAGGAGGGGGAGGAGGAGGACGTAAGGTAAGACCGGCTTAGACTGTTCGTTACTTTAAAGTAATATTAATGGCAACTGAATTCTGAGAATTATTTATAACCGATAAGTGTTTAAAAAATGGGTTCAAGATAATAATTTTTTTCTTGATTGACATCGTGTCGCAGCCGCACGTTCTATACCGCCGCTGCCTCGCCGCCTGGATGCGTTACTGTATACATTATACGACAATTCGCCATCACCTGACATCTAGCTTAGCTATCTGATAATTTTCTCAACACAACTATAAGTATCTGCCTTTAATTTGTCGCATTAATCAATTATACTTTTAGTTTATCAAAAAATGAACAAACTAATGTTGATTTAATTTATTTTATTTTGTTTAAAAGCTTTATTGAGCCATAAGTTACAATAGGTGAACTTAATGCATTCTCTCCCTGTCAATTGTTAGGAAAAGAAAAACAGATAAGAAAGTTCAAAATAAAAGATACAATAGCCAGTTACAATATGTACTTTAAAATTACCATATACATAATAATACAATACATATATATTATATTTATATAAGAGTATTTTATGCAACAGTTTTATAAGAAGGTTCAAAAAGTGTGAGTGGCGCAGGTTACGATGCGAACCTTGGCGAGCATCGTAACCAATTTTATTTCAGAAAGTTTTATTTTTAATGCAATAAGGTATTAGTTGCCCTTTGTTAGTGTTGATCGAGTAAAACCTTAACCTAAGTGTAATCTACATAATTATGCAGTTTACAGTTAGGCGCTCTGATCTAAAGAAAAAAAATCTAGGTTAACAGCTATGGCTAGACGTATCTTTTTGGCGAAATTACGACACATGTGCTATTATAAGTCTTTTCGGCAATCATATTATGCATGTTCTTATATTTGTGTTCGGGGCCATTTAAAAAACAGATAACTGTACAAGAGCAGAAAAAAGAATATATTTTATATATATATATATATATATATATATAATAGTATATTATGCAATTAGTGAATAAAGGACGGATTTACTTCGAGGGCCATTACGCCCGTAATTCAAGTGTTAGAATCCTGAGCAATGCGAGTGATTCATGGCCCTCGATGTAAATCCGCTTTATTCAAGAATAAAAAAAATATGGGACCACCTGACAGGTATTTCCTTTTAAAAAAAGAATATTCTAAATCGGTACAAACGTCTTCGAATAAATCGATCAACATATATAAAATATAAGATTCCGACGAATTGATAACCTTCTCTTTTAGAAGTCGGTTAAAAATAAAAATTTAAGTGAAAATAGACATTAATGAAGAAAAAAGAAGGTTAAATTAATTAAAATGGACATTAAAATTGAAACACTAAATTCAAACATTCATAAAAGTGCATTTTATTCATTCATAAAAGTGCATTTTATTCACTGTTTTTAGTGAATAAACCTCCGTGGCGTAGTTACCATGCTGGTCCGTCACCCAGAGGTCCCAGGTTCGATACCCGGTCAGGGCAAGTTGGAAAATGGCCTTTTTCAAATTGTCCTGTGTCTTGGTTGTTTATCTATATATGTATTTGTTATAAAATATACTATCGTTGAGTTAGTATCCCATAACACAAGTCTTGAACTTACTTTGGGGCTAGCTCAATCAGTTTTACTTGTCCGTATATATTTATTTATTTATTTAAATACATAAAATTAATTACCAAAATAGAAATTAATTTTATTCACTATTTTCAGTGAATAAAATAAACTTTTAAGAGGGGGAATGGTATAAAATATAATATATACCTATATACATATATTTAAAATGCCTTATAAACTTAACACACCACTAGTCTCATTGAAAACTTCACGTTATACTGTAATGCGAACATGTATGGTTTTTACATTTATACACCTTATATATATATATATACACACATAGAACTTTTTTTCTGTATTTTTCAAAACTGCAGGCCCGATAGTTTTGGAGAGTAGGCGATGGAATGATAACGTTACAAAATAAAAATTAAATTAAATTTTTACAACAAGCCCTTTCATTTGGTATACATATCAATTGATACATAATCACATTGTAGTAGTTTGCAAAATGTTTTTCTAATTTACTTAAAAAAAAGTGAACATCATATTTAATATTCATTGTTTTTAGGGGTACCCAAAGAGTAAAAAGAGGACCCTATTACTTGACTGCACTGTCCGTCTGTCTATCACCAGGCTGTATCTCAAGAACCGTGATAGCTAGACAGTTGAAATTTCCACAGATTATGTACCTATTTCTGTTGCCGCTATAGCAACAAATACTAAAAACAGAATAAAATACTTAAGTTATACTCCCATTCAATAAATCTGATTTTACATACGACTTACACAAGTATGCAAAATTCAGCTCAATCGGTTGAGGATAACTGGTTGAAAATTGAGTTGCAATATACATTCATACATACAAGATTTATTGGAAGTTAAATAAAAGCTTGTAAGAAGAGTGTAAGCGTTGACTTGAAATCCTCGTCTTCTGTCTGCCGTTGAAAGTAATACCTATATCTAAAGTGATTGTTTATATCAGCTGTCGTAGACTGAGCTCAAATCTGTGATACATTGCGTAGTAGTAAGGCGCTGGACTGCGCGCCGTATGCCCGCTGCAGGCGTGGTGACGTGTAGGCGGGCGCGCCGTGCGGCGGGAGCTGCCGCAGCCCGTTCTATTTCTAAATCGAGACAGTCACTCTGTACCGCTTACCGCGTATCACCTCTTCTCTATATTTAACTGAAAATCACTAATTATCCGACAGATTTCCCGCTATTTCTTGTAAAATTACAAAACTAAGTGCCTTATTCTGATTAAAAAATAATGCTAAAGTTACTGCATGCTCGTATATCGTGCTTAGATTTGATATTCGTAAGCCTGACATTGAATCGTTAAATGATGTAATAAATATTAGTGTTCGTTATTGTGCTAAGACTTCAGCAGATCGTTCGACGAATTTTACGGACTCGAAAACAATTTATGAATTAAAGTAAATTAAAATGTGGTATCAAGGTGAAGAAGAAGACGATGAAGATCTCATGTGCTCGCCGGCAATTCTCGCCCGGCGAGCGTCTGAGAGCTGGATAAATGTGCCTCCTGTAGAGGTAATAAAAATCATGAAAAACAATCAACACTTTTTAAGGTATTAGCTGCACACTTCAGAATCCTGATCCATGTGTCAAAAAACTTTGTTTATATTGTTGGAGTTAAAATTGAAATGAATGTTTACATTGATACGTTGGCAGATGCTGAGCACGCCGCAGACGCTGCAGCGAAAGAAGTCGCTGCCTGACGTGGCGGGCATGCCTCGCGCGCCGGACTCCGGCATGTCGCGCGAGGAGGTGTCCATGCTGGGCTCGGCGCGCCGCGAGGAGGTGCGCCGTATGCACGAGGAGACCGAGAAACTAAGAGCGAACCCTTTGCTCTACTTAGTCAGTCCGCAAGTCAAGGTGAACGGAATAAATCATACATTACACCAAGTTAAACTTGTTTCGCCGTTCATGAGCCATTTACCGACTCCCAAAAAGGAAGAGGTTATCGATTCGTCGCGACCTTTTTTTATGTATGTTCACCGATTATTCGGAAACCTGGACAGATTAGATTTTTTTTTGTTTACATAATTGGTTGTGTAGTTTAGGAGTGAAGTCGGCTTTTAGTTTAGAAAAAATATTACATAAACAAAACAGTAATTAAAATAAATTGATATGTGACCCGCACGGAAATTAATATTAAAGTTCTAAAATGATTACTTGTCAATGTAGAACGTCTGCGGCACACAGAATTATAACATTTATAACCCATACTCGTAGGTCTGGCAAAAGTAGCATTGCAAATGCGAACCTTTGTTCGTAGCTTGCTTGTAGCCTCGTAGCATTGTATTCGTAGCAATTGCTACAAAAATATTTTTCGTTGACATAACTCGTTATTGATATGTTGTCACAATTTCAAAATTAGTACGTATCTTCAATGTTGACATGTTTGATATAAAACAATCCTGTTACAATGTGGCACAAATAAGTTGAACAAAAATGGCGGACTTCAAAGCATTTTTGTACAAATTCTCGACACGTAAATTGAACCAAAATGGCGGTCGTAGTGCATTATTTGTACCTGCGTCGATAACCACTATTTTGGTTCAACCTACGTGCTGGGAATTAGTACAAAAATGCTTTGAAGTCCGTCATTTTTGTTCAACTTATTTGTGTTGAACAAAAATGGCGGACTTCAAAGCATTTTTGTACTAATTCCCAGCACGTAAATTGAACCAAAATGGCGGTCGTCGGTGCGTTATTTGTACCTGTGGCGATAACCACTATTTTGGTTCAACCTAAGTGCTGGAAATTAGTACAAAAATGCTTTGAAGTCCATCATTTTTGTTCAACTTATTCGTGTCTCATTGTACTAATATACAACAATTCAAAACATTCATATCCATGGACGTTTGTTTCGTTGTCAAGCTAAACAGTTAAACAGATAGGAATAAAATTTGTAGTTTTCGTAACATATTGTACATATAGATAATATTCTTAAGCACCAAGTGTATAATTTTTGATACACTACGATTGTTTTACTATTAGGTATATCAGGGATATTGCGCAAAAACGTAAACATTCCGTGGGATTAGGACGATCAAAGAACGAACTAAGTATCTGTTGACCACGCAACATCGCAGATAACGCATAGTGATTTTTGTTTGCAGGACTGGTTCTCCCGGCAGCAGCTGGTGATCCTGGTGCTGTTCATCAACATCTCGCTGGGCATCATGTTCTTCAAGCTGCTCACGTAGCGCCGGCGAGCGGCGCTCGCGCGCCTCCACCTCTCTCTGCATTGAAATATTGTAAATATTTGTAATACCCTTGGACGAGACATAGCCTAAACTTTTGTTTGATGTGCAAAATGTTAACGTTACGTTTTTAAATATATGACCCTTTTTGATACAAGTTACCATTTTAATTAAAAAGAAAACGTATTTATTTGTTGATAAGGACTTCGGTTTGCTAGTTTACTTTCTTTGACGTTGTGTAAGTGTGCAAAGTATGAATACGCTCCACCTTCAAACAATTTTTACTTCATGATGCGAGAGTGATATTTTGTGGCCACGAGAACTTCGAGTGTAAGGAGCACCAGTTGTTTATGAACTTGCATATTGTAGGTTCTTTATGCCTTCGAAATTGATGAGTACTTCGCGCTACAAAGCTTCAGTTTGCCACATGTTTTAATTTAAGAGAAAGTATAGCACTGTACATTTAGTGGGCGACACTGGCTAGCACTGGAACCACTTAATCAAAACGAAACATTTGGATTAATCTTACGTTACCAGTTCCAATATTAAAATATTTTAGCTCTTATAAATTATCATATTTCCTTAAAATCATATTTTGAAATAATTGTATTCAATAATTAAAACGCAGTGCCGAATAACAACTTATACAATGTCTATTGTCTTTAGTATTTTAAAGTGATTTATTTCCATTAGTTGAAATTTCGTACCTTGGAGTGATATTATAGCACAAACTATAAAAGGGTATGAATAGATATTTTGAAAATGTAAATAGATGAATTAAAAATCTTTACAAAATATACCTATACAAAAATTTTAGAAATATACCTACCTGATTTGCTTGCTGTAGGTATTTAATACGGAAATGCGTAAGTTTATTTTCTTTACTGTAAAATTTGACATTATAGAAGTAAAATTCAAATATATACTTATAAATCTTCTAATATAATTAATACCCCAGTTTTATACGAAATTTATGCTTCGTTTTATACCTAAGACGTCAATTCTTTCGTAATCGAAGTTTTTGTGTAAATAATAAATCTATGAAAGTTATTTACTATATTGATTGATATATTGGCATGGAAAGCGTGCACATGAGACTGTTGACGAGTTCTGTACAACGAAAGTTGTAGAAAGACGAGCATTCTTTGAATGGTGGAATATTATATAAACGTTTGTAAGACAATTTTCACAGTTTCATTATTATTATGTAAAAATTATAAGTTATTATCTCTAAGAATTTTAATTACTTGTATCAATTTTATCTACGTTTCACAAATAAAATATTTTAACAAAACTAAATTGAATTTTAGTAACTTTTCTGTAGTATTTGCTATATTTAATTGAAACCACGTTTTAATAACTGCTTACACTGTTTTCCAAGAAGTGTATCGCAAACTAAAATATTTTTTCATAACTAAAAACCGACTTCAACATTAACTACACAATCGAATTTTATATTATTTCCATTGGACCATCCGACAAGTAAGCCCTTTAAAACAAAAAATAATTTTTAATTTGACCAGACGTCTTTGAGTAATCCGACGAATTGCGAACCTCCTCCTTTTTTGAAGCAAGTAAATTAGTTTACTTCTTTGGTATTCAATAGTTATTAAGAAGTTTAATGCTTGCTAACGTATAAATAAATACATATTTCGATTTTATTAAAACAGCATAAAATTATTTTTTAGGTACCTAATTAAAAACTAGGCTTTTATATATAACGAAAATTTAATACTGACTAAACTAACTACTACTGACTAAATACTAACATCGAGCAAAATAATAATTTAAAAAAATGTTTGTTGAATTCACCACATATTATGAATACAAGTTAGTAATTAGTATTGTAAATTTTTTGACTACACATAATTGTAATTCTTCATCATAATATACTAGACTGTATACTTTACTACTTAACTAATATACTTACGTACATACGAAACTTTACAGATTTCGTCTTACTCGTCTATATCCCTCGCGGGGTAGGTAGAGCCCAGGGATAAAAACCAAACACCACGCCACTTTCAGCGTCATATTGTAAGTAGGTGGAAAAGTCAAGAGTGACAGGTTGCTAGCTTTGTCTTTCGACATAATTTAGTTTTTTCTCCCTTTCCCTCAACCTATTACGATTATCTCGATTCGATTGTGTTTTCTTAGACCATCGTGGAAACGAAACGATACAACTTTGTAAAATAATAAAAAGTAAAAACCACGTGAGCGAATAATGTACACCTTGCTTACGGCTAAATTAGGTAAATAGGTAATCACCTATTTACCTAATTTAGCCGTAAGCAAGGTGAACTATCATCAACACAAAAGTATAAACCTACTTGAATAGCAGTATATAGGTATCGATTAATTAGATTAATACCATAAGGCTTCGTGTAACTCTAGACGTGAATGGACGATACTGTGTCGCTAGCATTTCGGCGTGATGTCTGTGTGATGAAAACATTCAGCAGTAAAGAGGAATCGTGAATTTTTTTAATGACGAAGGACTCAAAAAATCTTTCCAGTTACGGTACCCAACAGAAGTTAGCGGTAAGTATTTAGATGTTAAGTTACATCACTTGTTTGTGGTTTACTGCTGCGATCATTTGAAATAGAAATTATTCTATTGTCTGTGTTTTATGAGCACATAGCACACTAAGGTCATAAGTAGTACCTACCTTTATGGTTCATATTACAAAGATACAAATTAATGTTTGATGACCTCACTTATATCATAATAAATAAGTAACCTTCATATTCTTAGTTTGAGCAAAAAAGAGGGGGGTAAGTTTGACGTTATTGTCTGTACGTCTGTCTGTCTCTGTCTGTGGCATCGTAGTGCTCAAACGAATGGATCGATTTTGATGCGGTTTCTTTTTCGTGAAAGCAAGTGGCTATGTTTGATGAAAATCGGTTAAACCGTTTAAAAGTTTTTGGGGGTTAACGCTTGAAAGTCAGGACTTTCACTAGCAAATAATGGATGGCGCTACGGATATCAAGTCGTATCGGGAGTTCCGCTACTCATCACTAAATAGAGTTCTTGACAGTCGGAAGTTTTATTTGCAATGCAAGGCAGTTTGTAGTTTAATTATTTGCTTTTTCTTAATAAACGTCTCGTCTATAGTTTATATAATACTCCTTGTTGTAAAAAAATAGAAATTAACGAATTTTTTTTTTAATTCACATTAAAACCTGCTTTTAATTGCACCATTTGTATCAATTTCTTTTTATTTTAAAGATAAAGAATTTATGTGCCAAAGATATACTTATTTATTTATAACAGAACAACAAACAGCTACAAAATACAGTGTTACCAATCTTACAGACTAAACAGGCTTTTTAAAATACTTGTAAATAATTCTGTAACCAACTGCGTTATTCACAGATTGTATGATACTGTTAATTGTATATATTGTAACATGTGTTACAAGATATTACATTCAGTTTCATCCAATCATGTTCACCATCACAGGTGTGCAAATTTTGTTAGAAAAGCTATCATAATACTAAAATGTACTTGAATCTATAAACCTTTTACAATTTACTATGAAACAAAGTCAATTTACAATTTATCAGATAAGAAATCCTTTACACTATAATAACATTTATATACAAAAAATAACTTAACTTTTTTCTTAAACAAAGGCAAATTTAATTCTTTGCCATACCTAATTATTTATTTTTTGATTTTTGCGAAAGATTATAATCTCTTAGGATTTTCTATATCTAAAACGGTCTCATGGCGTGAAGGCCTGAAGAATCCTCAATGCCTTTTAAGATTTTTCTCCATCAATTCTCTGTACCTATATAGATTAATGTTGAAGTACGTAATGGGTAGAGTTTTGTACTATCAATACTCGAATAATGGAGCAACATAAAAGTACAAGTGATTGAAAAACATATTTTAGGACGATTCAGCAAATGGACAAGCCATTGATTTGGATGACGTCCTGCCGAAAATTGGTGAATTCGGCCTTTACCAGAAGCGGTTGCTTTGGCTCGTGTGCCTGCCAGCTTGCCTACCCTGCGGGTTTTGTGCATTTAACCAGCTCTTTATGACAGATGTCCCGGACTACTGGTGCATAGTACCAGAGTTACAAAACATGACGCAGGCGGAGCGTAAAGCGATCTCTATTCCAATGAAGGTAAGAAATGTTTCATCATTCATCATCATTTTAGCCGTATAACGTCCACTGCTGGACATGTGCTTCTTCCAAGGATTTCCAAAATTACCGATCCATGGCGACCTTATCTGCTGGGCTAGGTCAGTGACTTTTGTTCTGCTACGAATTTCTTCATTTCTGATCCCATCATGTAGGAATCAAGAAGTGTAGTAGAGATCAAGAAGAAACGTTTATTATTGCCTTTTTCAAGCCTTTACCAGCCTATCTATTCGAAAGGTGATAATATTTCAAAGAAAAGCATTTTTTTGGAACACAGTTTCCTAGAATAATTTTCCATATTTTATTCGGCATAAAACATAAAAACAACACATTCTGTCGCACCATCTAAATAATTTTCCACAATGGTTGACTAGCAGAGACCGCTATATGGCGTTAAGTCCGCCATTTGTACACTTTTTTGTGCAGTAAAGTTTAAATAAATAAAAATGATTGTTGTTTTATATGTTGTTTTGTATGAATGTGTTCCACTTAATTGGCATGTGTTTGTTTATTTTCAAAATTAAAGGCAGATGACAACACTACTTTTGAGAAATGTGTTCGATATGCAGTAAATTGGAGTACAATCATGAGGTCAGCAGAACCCCTGGAAGCAAATAGCAGCTGGCCACGTGAACCCTGCGGGGATGGCTACGAGTACGACACTTCTGAAGTAACGTCATCTGTTGTTATCGATGTAAGTATGGAAAATTCGATATGCATGTACATATTCACTTGTATACCGGTGCAAAAATTCCTACTGACGTAATGGTACGTCGACTGAATCTCTATCCATTCGGTAAGCTCTAAAATAATATCATAAGAAAACGAACTAAGTTAACGTAGGTACTTAAAATAAACTTTTCATCGAATCTACTCAAAAAACGATGTTTTCATTCCAAAACATTTGGAAAGTTACTGGTTATTCTCTCGGGACTAAAACGTGAAAAAGAAGATCTCTAGGGATTAAAACCAAATTGAAAACAGAACACGAGTATAATCAATCTATGTAGAATCAAAAATAATGTTGGCAGTCCAGCAAAAAAAGAAGAATTTTGTTTTAAAATAAAAAATAATTGGCACAGACTTCGTGATTTTTTAAATTTTTCCAAATTACATATCTTCTTCAACATGGATGAATGTAGATTAAAAATTTTCTACTACATGATTTGAATTACTTTGTGCAATTCCGCCACCAGTTAGTTCATGCAAACTATTGCCGGCCGGCGCCC
Source organism: Acrobasis suavella (assembly GCA_943193695.1). Classification (NCBI taxonomy): domain Eukaryota; kingdom Metazoa; phylum Arthropoda; class Insecta; order Lepidoptera; family Pyralidae; genus Acrobasis; species Acrobasis suavella. Next base: position 17,513,007 of record OW971929.1, read on the forward strand.
ACCCACTACTGTTAGTCCCAGCATACCTGCCACCAACAGCCCGTGTGCACCCGCCACCAACAGCTGATGCATGCTCCCTCCGATACTGCTGCATCCGCTGCGGCTGCAGCAATATCGGACACCGCATACGCGACACGTGTTTCGCCTCTCCACGAGGCATCTTCAGGCACCAAACAAGTTGTTGATCGTTCGGCAGTCAAGCGTCGAATGATAAAACTACACCGTATTGCCATCCTTTTATACTATTAGAGAAGAGGGTGGGGGAGCGGAGTTGCCCGAACTTTCTATAGTAAAAATATTTAATAAAGGGGAATTATTTACCTCAAGCTGTTTATTTATTAATTGAATATTAGATTTTTTAAATTTATTTATTTCTAGTTGCTCCCAAATACTCAATTTTAACCCTTTTTCTTCGGTGTGTAATATTTTGTACGTATTATTTGATGATAAATTATGATTTTTATCAAGAAGGTGTTCTGCAAAATTTGACCTTTCTGGGTGTTTGTTCTTATACGCATTTATGTGTTCATTATATCGAGTTTTAAAATTACGGCCGGTTTGTCCAATATAAACTTGTTGACAATCATCGCAAGTTAATTTGTATATACCAGATTTTTTGTCTGACTCAATTTTATCTTTTACGTTACAAAGAGATCTTAACGAATTTTTTGTTTTTAAGGCTACGAATACCTTATTATTTCTGAATATTTTAGACACTTTATCTGTAATTTTACCTAAATATGTTAAACTTGCTGTATATTTAGATTTTATATTTTGTGGTACTGCATATAAAAGTGGTTTAATCATATTCTGTCTTTTCTTACGTATAATGTTATCTATTAATTGTGTATTGTAACCATTCGACTTAGCTATTTGATATATAATGTTCAGTTCTTTATTATAATTACTTTTGTTTAGAGGAACCGTCATTAATCTATGTATCATTGACTGGTATGCAGCTAGTTTATGTTGCCATGGATGATTAGATGACGCAGGGATTGTTGTATCTGTATGTGTTGGCTTACGATAAATCTCAAAATCATGTTCTGTCTTATTTCTTGTTATATTCAAGTCTAAGAAATGAAGAGAGTTGTTTTGTTCAAATTCTATTGTGAATTTAATTTTGGGATGAATTTTGTTTAATTTTGAAACAAATATATCTAACTGACGATTTGTACCTGTCCAACAAATAATTATGTCATCAACGTATCTATAATAATAAAAAATATTATTTGATTTCCCAATAATATTTTCTCTTTCATAACTATCCATAAATATGTCAGCCATAAGAGGACTCAAAGGAGATCCCATTGCTAAACCTTCTTTTTGAATATAATATTTACCATCGAATTGAAAGTAGATCTACTTTTGGACAGGTAACAGGAAAGTAGATCTACTTTCAATTCGATGGTAAATATTATATTCAAAAAGAAGGTTTAGCAATGGGATCTCCTTTGAGTCCTCTTATGGCTGACATATTTATGGATAGTTATGAAAGAGAAAATATTATTGGGAAATCAAATAATATTTTTTATTATTATAGATACGTTGATGACATAATTATTTGTTGGACAGGTACAAATCGTCAGTTAGATATATTTGTTTCAAAATTAAACAAAATTCATCCCAAAATTAAATTCACAGTAGAATTTGAACAAAACAACTCTCTTCATTTCTTAGACTTGAATATAACAAGAAATAAGACAGAACATGATTTTGAGATTTATCGTAAGCCAACACATACAGATACAACAATCCCTGCGTCATCTAATCATCCATGGCAACATAAACTAGCTGCATACCAGTCAATGATACATAGATTAATGACGGTTCCTCTAAACAAAAGTAATTATAATAAAGAACTGAACATTATATATCAAATAGCTAAGTCGAATGGTTACAATACACAATTAATAGATAACATTATACGTAAGAAAAGACAGAATATGATTAAACCACTTTTATATGCAGTACCACAAAATATAAAATCTAAATATACAGCAAGTTTAACATATTTAGGTAAAATTATAGATAAAGTGTCTAAAATATTCAGAAATAATAAGGTATTCGTAGCCTTAAAAACAAAAAATTCGTTAAGATCTCTTTGTAACGTAAAAGATAAAATTGAGTCAGACAAAAAATCTGGTATATACAAATTAACTTGCGATGATTGTCAACAAGTTTATATTGGACAAACCGGCCGTAATTTTAAAACTCGATATAATGAACACATAAATGCGTATAAGAACAAACACCCAGAAAGGTCAAATTTTGCAGAACACCTTCTTGATAAAAATCATAATTTATCATCAAATAATACGTACAAAATATTACACACCGAAGAAAAAGGGTTAAAATTGAGTATTTGGGAGCAACTAGAAATAAATAAATTTAAAAAATCTAATATTCAATTAATAAATAAACAGCTTGAGGTAAATAATTCCCCTTTATTAAATATTTTTACTATAGAAAGTTCGGGCAACTCCGCTCCCCCACCCTCTTCTCTAATAGTATAAAAGGATGGCAATACGGTGTAGTTTTATCATTCGACGCTTGACTGCCGAACGATCAACAACTTGTTTGGTGCCTGAAGATGCCTCGTGGAGAGGCGAAACACGTGTCGCGTATGCGGTGTCCGATATTGCTGCAGCCGCAGCGGATGCAGCAGTATCGGAGGGAGCATGCATCAGCTGTTGGTGGCGGGTGCACACGGGCTGTTGGTGGCAGGTATGCTGGGACTAACAGTAGTGGGTGGGCGCCGGCCGGCAATAGTTTGCATGAACTAACTGGTGGCGGAATTGCACAAAGTAATTCAAATCATGTAGTAGGTAACTTTGACTTCCGCAAAGTAACACCTGAATCTATTAACTATTAAAATTTTTATTTTCTTTGCTTCGGAAAAAGAAATAAGTTTAATTAAAAAGCGCAATTTTTCCCTTTGATTCAAATAATTACAGAAGTTTTAGGTTATTTGTATTGAAATGTAATTATTTATGTAAATGTGAATACTTTTCGTGAATTTAAGCCAATAGTGAATATTTATCAATTTTACATATAAAAAGATATGAAGGACCACGCAAACAAAGTTATGAGTGAACATTTTATCGTATGTTGGTGGTCTTCAAAAAATTATTTGTTGGTATTTATTGTATGAAAACGACATCAAAGGTTAGTATTAAATTGTCGGTTGATATCGGATTAGGTATTGTAGGTGTTCTACTGCTCTTTATATTCTGTTTTGTATTTGCTAGTTTTGAAAGTAGAGTGTGCTACTCGGGTACGGTAATATTTTTATCTCGGGCGATATACATGAATCCCTCGCTTCACTCAGGATTCCACCGTAGAATGAATCCTTCGTTTCGCTATGGATTCAAAGTAGCACCCTCGCCTAAAAATATTCCATTATCCCCTTGTATGTAGCACAATCTACTTTTTTCCCTCTCACCTGAACAATACTTGGTAGCCTCGTAGCGCTACCAAAGGCGCTATGCTACGCTACGGGCTACACCGTAGCACAACTTATTCAATTCAATTCAATTCAAATATATCTTTATTATCATAGTATATTTATAATATCTCTTAATAATCGTCACTTTGTTTTATTGCACAATAATTGTTGACGTCAAAAAGTTACTTAGAGCTAAGTTTACTGTCGCCTCCAAAGCGCTAGTGCAGAAGAAGCGGTAACAAACTGTACTGCAGCATTTTCTCCAAGAACGTCAACTCACAATGAAATTAATATATATAGTTGATATGTGGACAGAGTATACATTGTTTGTTGTCATAATTTAAATTAATTTGTTTTAATGTCGAAATTTTGAAATAATGTCAAATCAAGTTGTAAATTCAGTATGTACTTAATGTACCAGATTATGACCATTTCTGAGTATACAAACCTTTAAGAGGGACCCGCGCCAAGCTCAAGCCAGACTTTGTTGTCTTTAAGATAGTCATCAGTCCTATAATAAGCCTTCTCACAGAGTACCTTCTTTACATAAGCTTTAAACTTTTTGTCAGGCATATCAAGGACCGATTGTGGCAGTTTATTATAAAAAAGTATACCGTTCCCCATTAACGTTTTACTAACTGTTTTGAGCCTATAATACGGGGCAACTAAGTCACTCTTATTGCGTAAGTTTCTGACGGTAAAATCGCTTACTTTATTATATGAGGAAATATTTTTCCTTACGTACAGTATGTTTTCAAATATATACTGTGATGGTAAGGTTAGTATACCTATTTCCTTAAATAATTCTCTGAGTGAGTCTCTAGATCCTAAGCCGTAGATAGCTCGAATTGCCCTTTTTTGTAAAATGAAAATAGTCTGAATATCGGCTGCACTCCCCCATAGCAGTATGCCGTATGACATTAAACTATGAAAGTAACTAAAGTACACTAGTCTAGCAGTTGCTACATCTGTCAATTTTTTTATTCTCCTAACAGCATAAGCCGCAGAGCTAAGCTTATTTGAAAGTTTTGATATATGAGCGCCCCACTGAAGTTTCGAGTCGATCGTAATTCCTAAGAAGGTAGTACTTTCAACAAGATCGAGTTTTTCGCCATCTGTCAGTATGTCGACGCAAGCTTGCCTCACATTGGGAAGAGAAAATCGAATGCATTGGGTCTTTTTCGCATTTAACATGAGGTTATTGGCAGTAAACCAATCAGAAATGGAAGACAAGGTGCTGTTCACCGCGCTAGCATCTGTGCTATGACGGTCAATTTTGAATATTAGCGAGGTGTCATCAGCAAACAGCACTATGCCTGCCTGTTTCTCAACCATGTAAGGCAAGTCATTTACATAAACTAAGAAAAGGAAAGGTCCTAGAATAGAACCTTGTGGTACGCCGATTTTAACATTAGATCCGTGGGATTTTATGCCGTTTAAATCAACAGTCTGAAGCCTATCTGTTAAATAAGATTCTATTAATTTAATTGAATTTTCATCAAAACCATATTGACTAAATTTAAGCAAAAGTGTCGGATGATCTACGCAATCAAATGCTTTAGAGAGATCGCAAAAGGATCCAATCCCATCATTTTTGCTCTCCCATGCGTCGTAAATATGAGTGATGAGTGCCACTCCCGCATCGGTGGTTGATTTTAGGCCACTCTTTCTTTAGATTGATTGGAATTGATGATAGATTTTTTTACCAAATCACGAAATAGTATTTTATGCAACAGTTGTATAAGAAGGTTCATAAAATGCGAGTGGCGCAGGTTACGATGCGAGCCTTGATGAGCATCGTAAGGAGACGCCATCGAGCATTTTTTGACATACTTATATAACGTTGCATACAATACTTTTTCTACGACTACATTTACTAAAATAAATCCAAAAATAAACAAAGAAAAGTATGAAATACTTATATATTATATATGTTTGCTAGATACTAGGTATCTATGGAAGACTTAATTTTTTTATTGACGTCTTCCTAGTGACCAAAAGTGCCATTTTTGAAACATGGAGTCACTTAAACGAATGTTTTTTCATACAAAAAACCGTTTGTTCAGTGACTCCACGTTTGAAAAATGGCACCATATGTTAAAATAACGATTTTATTATGTTGGCAGTATGGTAAATCTAAAGAAAAAAAGTTATAGGTCTATGGCTAGGAGTATCGTTTTGGCGAAATAACGACACATGTGCTATTATATTAGGAATAGTCTATAGACTTTTCTGAAATCATATAATCTATGTTCTTATATTAGTGTTCGGGACCATTTCAAAGACAGATAACAGTACAGGAGTAGAAAAATATAATTAACTAACGGTGCTTCCCGGCTTTACACGCAATCCTTTTGTCAGCTTTACGAATAGCATTGTATATCGATTTAACATTTATTTTTTATTATTTCAGTTTAATTTGGTGTGTGAATACGACGTGTACCCTACTCTCGGATTAGTGGCTCTAAATGTTGGTGGACCAATTGGTGTTTACACATTCGGACTTTTAAACGACCGTATAGGCCGTAAAAAGACTTTTTTTGCCTGCCTCACTACATTATTAGTCGGAAGTATAATGACAGCGTTTGCTCATGAATATTGGGTTTGGGTGCTAGCGAGGACAATAGTTGGATTAACTATTCCTGCAGTCTATCAAATACCGTTTATTATTTGTGAGTTTGCATAACAAAGTCAAGTTTTTCTTCAGATTTATGTGTCAATGCAAATAGGTACGAGTATTTGAATTCATCTTTTGCTGTTCCAGCGCTCGAGCTTGCTGGTCCTAACTTTAGGTCTTTTGTGACCGTTATGACCTGTGTGTTTTACACCCTTGGCTTGATAATGTTATCTGGTATCACATATTTACTCAGAGACTGGAGATCACTCGCACTAGCTACTTCAGTGCCATTTTTATTCTACTATTTGTATTGGTTTGTTTTACCCGAATCGCCAAGATGGTTGTTGATGAGAGAACGCCTAGAAGAAGCAAATAAAATTCTTAAGGACATAGCTAGAGTGAATGGAAAAGAGTTACCGGAAGAGTTTACCACTAAACTACAAAAACAGGTTCTGGAACAGAAAGAGAGAGGCTTTAAAGAAGCAGAGACTGCTAGTGTTTTCGCTCTTTGCAGGACACCAAATATGAGATTAAAAACTTGCTTGATAACATTAAATTGGTGCGCATCTGAAATGGTGTACGTGGGACTAAGTTACTATGGCCCAGCCATCGGCAGTAATCAGTACATGAGCTTTTTCTTGTCATCGGCAGTTGAAATACCAAGTTACATTGTTTGTTGGATACTCATGGACCGCGTCGGACGAAGATGGCCTCTTTGCTTATCAATGGTCATAAGTGGAATATTCTGCATAGTGACCGTGTTACTACCAGAAGGTAAATAAATCTAACCATGAAATTATAATATAATTACCTAAGCGTCATATATAAAAACTATAAATATGCTACAGACGTTTTTGTTACTGTATTTATAATATATACTTAATATCAAGATGTAGTTAAGTTCGTATATATTAGTAAAAGCTTGACTTTTCCAGATGCTCAAACGGAAACCCTTATCCTATACTTAATATCCAAATGTTTCATATCAGCGTCCTTCCTGATAATATATCCTTACGCTGGAGAACTGTACCCTACGGAGTTGAGAGGCGTTGGAATCGGTACATCAGCGTATATAGGTGGCTTGGGCTTAATTATTATTCCCTTTATTAATTATTTGGTAAGATATTTGTAGATATGCAATAAGAACTTAAATTACTATATCACCGTTCACTGGCATCAAAATTACTATGGCATGCTACGCATCCAATAAATGTCTCATAAAATACTCTTATTTATTTGTGAAACGTTGTGTATTACCCTGTTCTATGTGAAATAAAGCACATGATCGATATATTTTCGCTCTTATACAAATATGTTAATATTATATAACCTATTCAAAATTCAGTGCTACGAATACAAACTCCGTGCTACGAAGTTCGTAGCTCACAAAATTCGAAGTGACGCGTCGTAGCGTAGCAGATCAAATCTTCAATACAATGACCTTTTATAGTTAATAGATTCAGGTGTTACTTTGCGGAAGTCAAAGTTACATACTACATGATTTGAATTACTTTGTGCAATTCCGCCACCAGTTAGTTCATGCAAACTATTGCCGGCCGGCGCCCACCCACTACTGTTAGTCCCAGCATACCTGCCACCAACAGCCCGTGTGCACCCGCCACCAACAGCTGATGCATGCTCCCTCCGATACTGCTGCATCCGCTGCGGCTGCAGCAATATCGGACACCGCATACGCGACACGTGTTTCGCCTCTCCACGAGGCATCTTCAGGCACCAAACAAGTTGTTGATCGTTCGGCAGTCAAGCGTCGAATGCACACGGGCTGTTGGTGGCAGGTATGCTGGGACTAACAGTAGTGGGTGGGCGCCGGCCGGCAATAGTTTGCATGAACTAACTGGTGGCGGAATTGCACAAAGTAATTCAAATCATGTAGTAAATGACCTTTTACGCAAAATCGCGAATTATATCAAAAGTTCGTAAATATGTGTACATTATTAGCTCCCTTTTCCGACTTGTATTAGTAGTAATTACTCAATGCCTGATTATCCTTCAAGCACATAAATAGCAGACACAATTGAATTCAATTGTTCTTTTGACCCGATCGGGCCAATCGGTGCTTGAAGGGTTAAAGCGGCATATTATGAATATTTTGTTGCAAAGTTCTACTATATTCATATTTATAGAAATACTTTATAAAAGTTGTTACTTTCAGGGCTCCAATAATTTAGTATTACCCCTAGTAGTGATGGGTGCAGTGTCTGTAGTCGGGGGATTGACTGCTCTCCGCCTGCCTGAGACCCTGCACACTCCGCTCCCGCAAACAGCTGAGGAAGGCGAGGAGTTTGGGAAAGATTGGACTTACAAAGACTGCTTCGTTTGTGGTGGCCAGAAGTATAACTTTATTCATTTTAACATAACTAAAGTTCACATCACTTATCAAAACTTAAAATGTGTATATTTGTAAAAAAAAATTTTTTTACTAGATAATCAATTAATGAAATTTTTCTACAGGCAAATATCAGATGCCGATTCCTATGAAAATTTAGACCAACTGGAGTTAACTCAAGCTCCTCTGATGGATGATGAAATACACGATATTCCAAATATACGACGGCCATCGATGCGCAAACTTGTACGACAGTCCAGCACTGTTGAAACGCAGCGAGATATTGATGGAAATATCAATATGACTTATTGGTTTTAACTTTTTAAGTTTCAGTGAAATATAGAACTTATATTCTATTATACAAAAAATAAGGTTGCGTTATTTAACTGCTTTATGATCAGAGTGCCTAACTTTTAATTCGTCTAAGTACTAGACGAAGAAAAATAACCTAACGCTATCAAATTAACTTATATATACATCTATTTCAACACTGTGATTTACGCCTTCCTGGCCAGGATATGCCGTAAAATTAGAGCTTTAAGCATGATTTGGATGATGGTGGGCGAGATCGTGAAATACAGCATCAAGATAGTGAATAGTGTTTTCTTTCTATTAGGGTTCCTTAGTTAACAAGGAACCCTATAGTTTCGCCAAGTCTGTGTGTCTGTATTTCAAAAATATTGTGAATTTGTGAAAAACATTTTTAGGGGTACCCAAAGGGTGAAAACCTCCGCGGTGCGTCCGTCCGTCTGTCTCAAAATTGTTGTATCTCATATATGCCAGTTGTTTTTGTGGTATTATTAGCAATAAACGTGTTTTATTTTTATACCTACTCCATATCAGTGGTTAACATACGAGTACAGTCAAATACCCCTTTTTATTATTTTATTAACAACAGCAAATATTGTACTTATACACGCAAATTCATGCAATGTAGTAGTTAATATTCCATAATACTACATCAACTGTTGCTTTCAACAGATTTTTTATCAGCTCGCCTTTATTGCGTTTGTCATAGAAGCGGCTTTTTCTTGTCTCTTCCATAAGAAGCAGCAATACATGCCAGGTAGTTCAAAGAGGACGATCATTGATGTTCAAAACAACAGTGAAGTCACTTTAGAGCCTAGTTAGCGCGAGAAGAGACATTTTTATGGACCTGTGAGAGGACCGGTAACACTAGGTTCGGCTTGGGCGCAGTCTTGTGCCTGCTTGCTTGTGTTGAGATCCATGGTCCCTAAAATATAGTTGAGATCTGTGTATTTCATGTCATGTTAGGATCGCACAGTTATACAGAGTGAACACATAAAAACCACTGGTATTTATGATATAGAAATATACAGACAGCTGGAAAATGATCCGTTTACTGCTTCCAATATAAGTAATACTTAGATGTAGAATTTAATATAGGCACGTGAACCCAAAAACGTACTTCTCCAACGTTACGAAGGATAATCCTTCCATTCAAGGGAGAAATTCAATACTAAGTGTAGATATGTACTTAATATGAAAACGTATTTAAGACAGTTGTGTAATAAGTGTTATTTATTACTTGGAATGGACGAGACACCAAAATAGCTTTAATCATCCCGCATTATTATAGTGATGGGAAATTCCCGGGAACATTCTCCTAGCGAGAACATTGCTGTTAAGTTCTCGAGAATGTTCTTTTTGCAGAGAATTTACGAGAATTTAAAAATTGGAAATGTATCATATACAGAAGTATTGAAAACATATAACTTTAAGAGATATTCTTTGCATTTTTAAACATCTTACGAAAATTACTTCAAAACTTTTTACTACAGAGGTTAAATTCTTCTTAGCGAGAATGTTCTTAGGGAATATTTCCGACAATGTTCTCTTAAATTCTCGTAAATTTCAGCTAAAGTAGGGAAGTTATATAAAGGATTAAAAATATGCCTGTTTAATAGATAAATATTTAACGAATTAATTGATCAATGTAATCATTATCATAATTCATCAAAGTAGTAATAATACATTGATAAATACTCATAAACTACCGTTTATTTAACTAAACTCTTTTCAAACATATTAGGTTGGGGAAAAAGTCTTTTCGCATATAGTATGTATGAACTTGTAATAAAACCACTTTGGCCATACTATTTGTACCTGGCTAGTTTTGGTATTATTAAAAGTTTAAATTTTAAAGAAGATAATTCCAAATTCAAATTAGGAAAATGTGTAATTTTCATTTGTTTTTCTTACCATCAAAATGAGTGAATCTAATGAAGAAATTAGATACATTTTAAAATTTTACTACCAAAAATGTAAAAATGCAACGCAAGCCGCGAAAAAAAATTGCGATGTTTATGAACCTAGTGCAGTGTCTGTGAGAGTAGCACAAATTTGGTTTAAGCGTTTTCAATCCAGAAATTTTGATGTCAAAGATGCACGTCGCTCTGGTCGCCCTGTTACGGATAAAATGGATGCTATTTTTGAAAAAGTGGAGCAAGATCGGCATATCAGTAGTTACGACGTAGCTGAAGAACTGGGAATTGACCACTAAACAGTTTTGGCGCATTTGAAAAAAAATGGGTACACAAAAAAGCTCGATATTTGGGTACCTCACGAGCTCTCTGAAAGAAACCTAATGAACCGTGTACTCATTTGTGATTCTTTATTACGACGTAATGAGACCGAACCATTTTTGAAGAAATTGATAATTGGTGATGAAAAGTGGATCATGTACGACAAGAACGTGCGAAAAAGGTCATGGTCAAAGGCCGGTCAGGCTTCACAGACTGTGGCGAAACCCGGGTTAACTCGCAACAAGGTGATGCTGTGTGTGTGGTGGGATTGGAAGGGCATTATTCATTATGAGCTGTTACCACCAGGCAGGACCATTGATTCAGAACTCTACTGCGAACAACTGATAAGATTAAAGCAAGAAGTTGAGAGAAAGCGGCCGGAATTAATCAACAGAAGGGGTGTGGTTTTTCATCATGATAACGCTAGACCTCACACATCTTTAACCACTCAGCAAAAATTAAGAGAGTTTGGCTGGGAGGTGTTAATGCATCCGCCGTATAGTCCTGACCTGGCACCTTCAGATTTCCACCTGTTTAGGTCTCTTCAGAATTCTTTAGGCAGTGTCAGGTTAACATCACGAGAGGACTGCCAAAACTACTTGACGCAGTTTTTTGATCAGAAGCCCCAAAATTTCTAAAGCAATTGGTTCATGTCTCTACCTATAAGATGGCAAAAAGTTATCGAACAAAATGGTACCTAAATACTTTAGTTAAATGTAAATAAACTATATTAAAAAATGTTTTTAATTTTCATATAAAATGCGAAAAGACTTTTTCCCCAACCTATTATAAGATTAATTTTAGTATGTTTTTGTTTAGCGGCAACAAAAAAACATCATCTATAAAAATTTCAACTGTCTAGCTATAATGGTTCATGAGATACAGCCTGGCAACAGACAGACAGACAGACAGACGGTACGGAACTCTAAATATCGAAGATTTGGAACACCTGAAGCCAAGTCAAATTTATTTGCATAAATATTTGTTTACTAAAATCGATTATCATCTGATGTGAAAATCTAAGATATCAGGTTAAAGTTGTTTAGCATAATATAATAACATAAACTGGGAGTAACTCCATGTGGTGAAGGCGGTATCAGTTTGGGTCTAATTTTTGATATGGTCTTGCTAAACCTCTCATTTGCTGTCTAATCGTTTGGGATAAATGCACAATGGCCAACAAAAAGGCAGTGGAAGCTGTAGATAGAACGTTGCGAGACATTCGTCGAGATGAAAGACAGGCCAATAGACAATGTCACATTTTTGTTGTCGGGAGATTTTCGTCAAACCCTTCCAGTTTTATGTCTGGGCTCTAGGGCAGATGAGATTAACTCCTTATTAAAACAGTCTTATCTGTGGCCTCAAATACAAAAGTTCAGATTGACAATTATATGAGAGCCCATCTTGGCGGTATTAATTAGCCCAAGAGTTTTCAAGAATATTATTAAAAGTTGGGAAGGTCTCTTTCTTAAAGAGAATGGTCAGGAGAGTCTTCCCGTAATACTTGGCGAAGTTGTTTCGTCCGAAGAAGAACTTATAAGTTCAGTATTTACGGACCTTTAGAGCATAACACACCAGGAAAATTTTTGGTTATGTGAACGAGTCATATTGACACCAAAAAATGAACAATACATATTATATATCAATTAATGAAGAACTTATGAGGCAAATTATTGGTAATTAAGTGGTTTATACTTTTTTGGATAGTGTTATTGATCAGGACGACGTCACCAATTATCCAGTTGAGTTTCTTTATTCTCTTGCAGCAAATGAACTCTCGGCTCACAAAATAAGTCTTAATGTCGGAGGGCAAATAATGCTGATGCGAAATTTGACTCCGCCGAAACTGTGTAACGGAACCCGATTTAGTGTCTCAGCACAGTATACCAAAGTTCAGCGGCTGAATTTCAGACAAAGCATGCCTGCAATATTATTTGCATCACTAGCAAAACATAATGTTGAACTTCCGATGCTTTTGTCTGAATCGGAACTTCGGACCCGTACCCGTATCCGTACCCGCATCCGCTCCCGTTCCCTCTCCCGCTCCCATTCTCCGCAGACGCGCCAAAGACGCAGAGTATATTCTCATATCGGCACATCACTACTGTCCGGCGTTTCCACCGAACTTCAGCGGCTGAACTTCAGCTTATTTAGTGTGTCATCCCCACCGAACTTTAGACACTGAACTTTGGCCGCTAAACTTCGGCATAGTCTGCTGAGAAACTTAAAGTCAATGCTTTGAAGCGATATATAACTGAAGCTGAGGTTCTCACTGTAAGTGGTGCCAGTAAAACTGTATTTATTTCGTGTATACCATTCATCCTCAATAATTTTCCTTTTGAAAATACGCAGGTCTTTACTTGCTTTGATATGACAATGAGTCACAGTGTCAGACGCTTAAAGCCGCCGATGTCGATCTAAGGACTGGTTTTTTGCATGGCAAACTACTTATATGTAGCTTTCTCCAAGTTTAGTAACACTTCAGGTCTTTTCATATTGGCTCCCGAAGGAAAGACTCCCAACATAATTTATAAAGAATTAAAATAATATTGACTTTTAACTTTCACTGCTACAAGTACTTTCTTATCCTTCTCTCTCTCTCTCTCTCTCTCATTAGTTTGTATTTATATTAATACGTCGGAGTCATAAAGTCCACGCGAACGAAGTCGCGGGCATCAGCTAGTATTGAATAAGATTATTTTTATTTACGAAAACCAGGAATTTCATTTTAAAATTAAATAAAATTGCATTTTATTTTAAATTCTCGTAAATTCTCTTTGCTCCGAGAACATTCTGTAACTTTAAGAATTTTCTAGAACATTCTCGTTTAAGCAACATTCTCGCACGGAGAATTTTCTCTCGACCCATCACACCCTATAGTGTTTAAGAGATATTGAGGATTAAACTATAAGACTCTTAACAAAAATATAATGTCTACCTAAGTGTTGATTTTTTTCTCTTATCAACCTTACTAACCGTAATCGTAAAGTAAACCTTAAAGTGCATCAGAACATTTCTGACAAGCAAAAACTAGCCATGCTTTTTATTGAAGTACTAAGAGTATGTAACGCTGCCATTTTTAAAAAAATATTTAAATAAATGATATATTTTATTCTACAACACTCATAACTACATTTCTAAAAGTTTAATACTTTTACTTGAATAAATGGATATAAAGTCTATTTTTCATATCAAGCCACCGATATTAAACATAATGTACTACAATGTAATGTATACGTACTTACTTTAAAAAAAAAAACACATTTTTGTGTCGGAACTGGGTCATGACACGAACGACCATTCTTCTTTATTTCAAATAGCGGCAGCACTCGACCCCAAATTATTAAAGAATTGGGTCAAAACCGCAGCATTTTTATTAACTTTAACAGTAATGTTACAGTTATGGTAATTCCTTTGATTCAAAGGATGTTTCTTATTGCCTTTTCATTTCAAATTGCAAAGTTTACGACTGTCAATCTTTTGGGTTTTGTTTAATAACTCTAAATATAACTTTAATTACTCTTCTCATAATACTAATTTGGAAGATTTTCCATTGCAAACAGCTTATAATGGTAAAACTTGAAGAGCCAAATTCTATTTGATTCCACTTTGAGCGTCGAATCAAACAGAACTCTGCTTTTCACTCTGAGGCTCTTCCAACTTTTCTTTATAAACTTCTTTTATGGATTTCCTTAGATCATCACACTAATATTATAAAGGCGAAAGTTTGTGATTGTGTGTGTGTGTGTGTATGTTTTTTACTTCATCACGCGCAAACGGCTGGACCAATTTTGATAAAATTTGATATGCAAGAAGCTGACACCCTGGATTAACACTTAGGCTACTTTAGGCGCGGGAAACACAGCTGGGCGCAGCTAGTTGTTATATAAGTGTAATTCAGCTATTTCTTGGGTTTTATTATGTATCAGTGTGATTTATAGATACGTGAGACATATTCCGTCATCTCAATATTTTTAGCAAATGTAAGACATTTTTAGCAGAAATATTACAAATTATTTAGTCAAAACGCTTAAATACTTGAGGATACCTATCTTAAAGACGAAATAATCGAGGATGTCAGCTTCCCATTCCAAATTTTACCAAAATTGGTCCAGCAGCAGAAGAAGTAACAAACATACACACACATAACTCACAAACTTTCGCCTTTATAATATTAGTGTAATTAGCAAGCTGCAAACCATGCCATGAATTTTTTTCTTTTTTTTGCGGTTTTGGCGGGGGCTGACGCCGCGGCTCGTATATGATTAATTATATGTGTATATATGATAGGTATAAGTTAAAGTATATGACTGTCATCCCTTGTGAGGATTTTAGAGTTGTTACTTCAACACGGAACACCGGGCCTGCGTGACATGGATTTCATTACGACAATCCATCGCCACACCTACACGGAGTCCATGATGATAGCATAATCTGCTTCGCTTATCGCTACTAATCACACGGCACAGCGACAAAATAAAGAGAAAGGTCTCACCAGCTCTCCTTCTCCAAGCCTGACCTTTGTTTAACCAAACCCAAGTTGCCCTCCCTTAGTTCCCATCTTAAAGTAATTAAGTATTAGCAACACATATGCCGCTAAGTATTCCAGCGATCACACTTTTAACAAGGTATCGAGTTAGACATTGATATTTACTATCTGATGACCTGCGACAGGCCACCTAAGTAAGTATGTAATTCCGTGTGTTATGTATGGCACGACGTGTTACGGGTCCCAGGTACGGACGTAGGAGCGAAGAGCTAACACTTTACGACGAGCTATGGCAGTGTCATCAACGGCATCCTATACCCCATCGTGGGGGGCAGGAGAACGCATGGCTCTACCTGCGAGGTCTCATTTTCAGGCGGAGAGGAGACCCCACCGATCCGTGCACCGCCCGGACGTGCCCGGACCGCTTCGACCGGCGCGGATTTTGCCGTCGAATAGACTGCTGCCACCACTAAGGTTGGACAAACAAGGTCTGAATGAGCTAAAACAGAGGGAATTGATGATTGGGTCCATGGATTACTGGGGCAATTGTAATGACCATGTGGTGTCTCGATCTCGTCGGGACTTTATCGACACTGGTTACGAAATTCACATTAAAAGGACTTATAATACATGCAAATCACTGAGAATACTTAGCTGTCGCAGTCTCTCTACTCTCGCCCAACAATTAAGGTCGAGATGATAGAAAACGGTATGTCAAAGTTTCAAATGCAAACTGATTTTATTTTACATATTTTGCTCTTCCATAAACTCATTTTACCTATGTTCATCTTCCAGAAAAACACATAGCCGAATATTAAAAGTATTTTTATTTCATTCGACGTATGACTTATTCAGAAGTAACCACGGCTAATTCACATGCCTTTTAAAAAATTAAGGAATAGCAAAAAAGAAGATATTAATTCTTAGCGGCGAGGGCAACTTGATGCTCCCCATACATTTGGTTGTCCGAAGAGGTTGACACTCCGATCGACAGACTCTTTGTTCGGATTTGAAATAATTTGAATTCTGATCTACATATTTTTTCAACATGGCGCCATTTTGTGAAAATCATGTCCATCATATAAAAATTAAATAAAGTTATTATGATTTGTTTTTCTAAGATAAACGAGCGATTGCTAATCTGATGCTGTTATGTATATTTCCGTTTTCATTTGTAAATGAATGCATAAATAATGAAAAAACGTTTGGTAAGTACCGATGGTACTGTTACACAATACGAAACTCATACTTAGGTATATAAAATATGTATGTTAAACGATATATTTAAGTAACTTTATATTTACTAAAGTTTATAACATGTATTTTATTGTTTAAGCAAATAAATACAAGCCAACAGTGGAAAGAACAAATCGATTCATCTTATTGTAAAACATCATTACATTCCATAGAAGGACCTTACGAAAAATCAACATTGTAAGTAAATATACCTAATAAATTCTTAACGTATTTGTTATACTATCTTGTCACGCCATTCTTTGAAAGAAAAGAACCCACGCCAGTCGTAAAAGTCGAGCCGAAACCCCAGAACTAATTTCATAGGTGTGACACAATTATATAATAAGTACACAAATTATCACAAATATGCTTTTACTTAATCGTTGTTAAATTTAGGTAAGTACCTTTTGCTCAAACTTGGCTTTTACGACTTGCACGGGAAATTTTCCAACTTGTGTATATTTAATGGTTTGTTTTTTACGTGTGTAAAGTGGCCAGCACTGGTGCCAGATTTTTACCCGGCTACGGCAAGCTAAGAGGAAGTGTAATGATTTTACCAGTCTATGTGTATGTATGCATGTGGGTACCTACCTACAAATGTCAGTTCCACCATCCCATAGCATCCGATTTGCTCGTCCAATTTTCACAGATGATATGTCAATCGATTGGTCATTATTGTCCGGGTAACTTAGGCTACAATTTGTACGTATAAATGTATATATTTATCAAATGTTACATACCCAAAGTGCTCTGTCTGCCCCTATAGGGATAAAGACGTGACTGTTTGTTCGTATGTAAAAGTGCGAGTAAATGTTTTTTTGTTTCTTTATTGAGTCAAATGAAAGGTTTTGATTAGCACATTTCAAAAATATATACATTGTTAGCCGAATATGGCTACCATAGTCGGGTATTTGTTTTTTTAACGTATAAGTATCTTGTTCAGACTGCCTATAGGCATCTGATATGGCTTGACGACTGTCATACAATGATAAAAGCCAGGAACAACTTGACAGGCGGAGCTTGATTTTATGCCCCTTGTGGTCAATCTAAGTGCAGAACACGCGAAAGTACTCCTGCGGGACCACTAAGCTTACTTATACTATGTGTAACGAAAAGGGGATATCAACCCGAAAGGGATTAAACGTACTAATCAATGTAAACAGCCTTTTCCACATGACCACCTAAACTGCAAAAAAAAAGTTGCAGCTCCATAAATGTAAGCACGGTGGGTAGGTAAGTATTTAATTTTGTATAGAGCTGTATAAGCTGTCCCATAGTAAAATTAGATTACATTGATTAGTAAGTTTACCCCATTCGGGTTGATTTCCCCTTTTCGTAACACATTGTATTCGAATATGATAGGTACAAAGATGAAGAAGTACATCTTCAGAGTAAAACCCTTTTTTTTTACGGAGGAAAGATCCCTGTTACGGATACCCGTCAGCCTGCGGGGGAGGCTGTCGGGTAATGTGGGACTCCACGCCCGAGTGACGTGCCTACCCACTAAAAAACCTCCGGAGTTCCATCACAACCGCTTTTTCCGGGGACACGGGAACGGAAATACAACCGCGAACCCCGGCGCGGCTGGCCGCCAAAGCGGCCCCTCCGCGGGGACGTCACAGCGCCCCCCCACTCACCAAGTCGGCGCGTCCGGAACTCACGAACGCGCCGTACCTCCTCGGGCCAATTGAGAGGCGGCAGACTCCCATGCAGTCCACCGCCTGTGGACCCATGGGAGCCAGATAAACTGGCTCCCAGCGGCGGAGAAGATAAAAGGCTCCGCCGCTTGCCTCTCGCCGCAAACGCGGTGCGGCACCGCTCGGTCGCGGAGGATATGGGAGAGCGGCAACGTAACACCGACACTCCTCCTCCTCCGCGACCGATCCCTAACCACAGCCACGGCGGTGTGGCCCCGCCTGAAGCGCCGGGAGAGCAATGAAACATTCCTCTCCCGGCGGCCCCACCACGGGTGGGGGGAGAACTTCCCACTCTCCCACCGCCCCATTGGGCGCATCCCTACAGGCTCAAGGCCGAAGCCGAGCCCGCGGGAACGCCCCTCCCCGGGTGGGGGGAGAACTTCCCACTCCCCCGCCGCCCCAATGTGGGCGCTCGCTGCTGGTGGAACAAACAGCAGGAGCGCCCCCTCGCGGGTTCCTCTTAGCTTCCCCGTGGCTCGAGGCTACCACGGGTACTGAGCCCCCCCGGTACGACAAACCGGGAACCCATTGGGGGGGTTCAGAGTAAAACCCTGCCTCAGCTATCTCTAAAAAAATATAGTTTTAAAAATTAAAACCCGTCTACGGAAAGATTCTTGCTGAAAAGTATGTTTATCCTGTGAATGCAAACACAGCAGGGAGAAACAGCTAGTAATATATTAATTGAGCTGGGCGTGCAGCTTATATATTCTTCAATTTTCTTTCTTCCTAGCCACCATGTAAAAATGGAATTACTTGTAATGGAAACGGTCCATAAAGTATTTAGGTGGCTTCAGGGCCGAAAAATCTTTCTAGCTAGGTTTAATTTTCAGAGAACCTCGTTTTCCCTATGCATTTCATCGAGCAATGCTCGGTTGCCCAGGCACTAAATACAAAGAAATAACGATAATATATTTATTTTGTTTCAGATTTGAAAAAGCAGAACCCACTGAGTGATATTCTCGGACAGGACTGCGTTAGATTTTATATAAAAATTACAGCATAAGTACCTGTTATATGTTACGTTGCGTACATAAATAAAATATTTCATTTTTAGTCTCGTTGTTTTCTTTTATAAATAATAAACCTTAAAAGGTTTATAAAAAACAAAACAGCTAATTTCTTTTGCTTGGGACAGGTCATGAAACTAAAAAAAAACCTCATGTCAGGTTCAAGTTAGCCCCCCCCCCCCCTCACAGATTATGTATAACTTCTCTATGCATACAAAATATGTATGGCTGTCGGTCGTCTGATAATAGTTTAGTATCTGCTCCCTAGTTTGTGGAAGTAACTTATTTACTATTATTACTTAGCTACTGGAAGGCTACCACCAACACTTATAAACCCATTCAGAAACAAGGCAGTTTTTAAGCAGGTCAAAAGCAGGACAACTTTAAGACTGAACGTTTTTTGAATGGTTATTCCAGAATGGTGAACAGTTTGTTGTCTCTGGCTTATTTTGGTGATGAGACTGCGAAGACGTTCAAATCTTTGACAAAAAATTTATTATTTTTACCGGTTTTTTTATTTACGTTAAACAAAATTATTTCTATCATATTTTATTTAAATATCTAAAAGTTAGTGTTATTTACTTTGTTTTCATTTGATTATGTACATAAATTTAATTTGATATTGACCATTAAAGATGGCTAAAATTTTAATGAGTGCGAAAAAAATTGTGAATGAAAGTTTTGAACGGATGTCTGCGTCTGGTTTTCGAAATTATATATAAATCGTAAATTCGTGACAACATAAATGTTTTATGTTTTTAATGCTGGAAGCCGACCAACCACCTGACAAAATATATCCATCACTTCATATTATAGTGCTTTTTCGAATTGCCGTGATAAATAGTTATTTTACGATGGTAACGACTAGTGTTTGGAAGTTAATTTTATTGTGGGCTTCATCGTAAAAAAGCACAGTGTCTTGTCATAAATATATTTTATCAATAACCATTTCGTAAATAACATTTTAACTACATACCTATTCAAAGTTTATATTTAGATAATTATGTGTTCAAACTTGCAGCTTCTTCACTAAGTGCTATTATAAATAACATAAATATATACAGACAAAGTAAGGTCGAGACTAACTCAACGAGATAAAGGCTAGGTTTTAGTAAGTACGCAGTGATTGTAGTGCACAAAGAATTTTATTACAAAGTATGGGTATGTATTTGATATTCGTAGATTGCGACATGAATCTAAACTATTATTTTTTTTCAGGTATTCTGGTGAAAAAGCGAACCAGCCTAGCAACAGATCTAGCCTTGTAAAATGCTTGGAATTCAACATTCTGCCATTTCACTGGTTCAATCACAGGTTCCAAAGGAGGCTGTAATCCTCTGGCTCTCTCAGTCTTGTTTGTATGTAATAATAGGCTCCAGTGAATCCTGTCTTGTATTTTTTAATTGATGACATCATGGTACTTCTCAGAGAGTAACCAAAGAATCCTGTAAGACAAAATGTATAAATGTATGTAGTTGTAATTTTAATAAATAACTTATACTTAAGAATGTGTTGTTATTTTGTTTTCGTGTGTAAATAAATATTTTACAAGGATTAGCATTGTTATTACTTACAAAAAAATATCTTACTTAAGTTGGGATAACTTACTATTTTTCACATAAGTTGTACTAAAATAATGAAGTAATATATCTTACTTTGTTTTTGAAATCCAAATTTCCAATAAAAGGTATTAAGTAGGATTAATTAAGGTCCCATGGTAGCGTTACTTCAATTATCTACTGTTTTGTAACTGTTTTGTAAAAATCTAAAGTAAAGAAAAAACATATTCACATTTACAAGAAAACCAACTAAAATCCTCCATATAAGTTACTGGAAAGTAACTTTTTAAGGATCGCTTTATTTGACACTTGAGACGCGCAATAATCGTTTTCGTGCTGTCAAATAGACGTGATGGTAGGAATAGTCCATACAAAAAAAGGTGAATGGTTTTGTGACGTCAACCAAAAAATCCTGTTTAAGGCCTGCTATAAAGGTGTCATGGTTGCATTAAACAATACAGTTCAGTTTAAGTGCTGCTATAAGAGATAACGGTAGGCTTGCAGTTTCGTATTCTAAACAAATGTGTTCCATAAATTTCATAATTTAAAAAAAAAACACGTAGGAACAACATGAATCAATGTAAATATGTATTGTAAAAATATATTTGAACATGCATAATAAAATAATCATTTCTTGATTGAC
This sequence comes from Acrobasis suavella, assembly GCA_943193695.1. Taxonomy (NCBI): domain Eukaryota; kingdom Metazoa; phylum Arthropoda; class Insecta; order Lepidoptera; family Pyralidae; genus Acrobasis; species Acrobasis suavella. Next base: position 17,534,596 of record OW971929.1, read on the forward strand.
GAATTTGTAACATACGACATAAGTTAATAAGTATTATCATTCAAATTAATTTTGTAATTTCAACCAATTATTTTATGTTATTATTGTTTATGTTATATTGCTATTATTTTATGTTAGGCGTCAACCAACGTTTTTTTATACTCAAACTTAGGGCAAAAATAACAAAGACACCGAAGCATGGTTATGGCAAAAAAACTATAGATCAGGTTATGTTAGAACTGCGACCACACCACGGCATGAGCCGAGCGAGCGAAGCGAGCGTCCCGCGGCAGCGTCCGGCGAGTGCCAAGGTTGAGAGCCTTTAGTCACTATAGTAGTGTTACAAATACTATAAAAAAATGAAATTATAATTTTATGTTAGCCGTTATGCGTGATGAAAAAAGATGATAGATTTTAATAAGTTGTCAATTTAAAAAATTAAAATATAATAATTTAAAAATTTGTTTATGACATCTAAATCATCTTTCATTAGTAACTTCGAACAAAAATCAAGTTCAGTTTCAAAACATATAGATTTTGAAAAAAAAATATAATTGATATTCAATTTCTCAATAAGTTTTCAAATGAAATTTTGGTTTAATGAAAATATAAAAAATAAAAAAAATGTAAGAAACGTTTTCAAACAAATAAAATTAACCGTGTGGATACTTATAAAGATGGAACTGCCCTGTTGAGTGTCTTAAAAAGGCTGCTCCCACACTATGATCATTTGAGGTTAAAGATTTAGAAGCATCAGTATAAAAAACATAGGGACAGCTTGCCATCCGGTTCAAATATCAAAATTTCGTAGTCAAATGAGAATAAAATGTCAATCATATTTGTGTAAAGAGCAATTAACGCCTTTAAATCTACTGTGACTAGAAACCAAGTGAGGAATTTCCTTTTTACGCATTTTTAGCATTCTATTTGAAGGGCATTTGTTGGTGTATACTCTTCATTACACCAATGACTATTGTAAGACTTTTGTATTGCAATAAATCTATTTTATGAAGAGGTTGTTTGTTTTCTAGACAAAAAGTAATAGATCCAAAGTCAAGTAAACTTCTAACTATTGCATTATACATCAATCTAATAACACTAGGATGTCCCCCAAACTCCACTAACCCCTCTAATAATATCAATGTTTTTTTATTCACATTTTACAATTACATTGTTAATATGAGCGTTATCATTCATACCAGAGTCAAAAATAAGACCAAGAAACTTCGCATCTTTAGAAACCGGTATAGTTTCATCCTCAACCGAAACGTTTGCAGTTGGAATTATCCTTTTACGCGAGAACACAACTATTACACTTTTGGATTTAGATTTAGACAATGAAAGATTATGTTCGGTGAGCCATGTAGATAAATTATTTAGCGAAACATTTAGATTTTCTGTTGCCTCCTGAATATCCAAGTTAGAAGAATAAATTAAGACATCATCTGCATATTGTAGAATAAAACATGAAGAAGGTTCAACGCTCAAATGAAGATCATAAGTATAAATATTATATAAAAGAGGACTAAGAACTGACCCCTGAGGGACACCCTTCCATGGTCCTCTTTTCTTCCTCAAAACCAGGAATATGAACTGAAATTGTTCGACCTGATTACAAATTAAATATAAAATCAGCATATTTTGTTGGTATTCCTACTCTTTGCATAATTTCGCTTAACTATGATAAGTCGACAGTATCATAAGCTGCATGAATATCTAGAAAAGCCGCAACAACCGATTCGTAAGTATAGCATGACTATCAGATACACTTTTGCCCTTGCGGAACCCAAATTGAGAAGAAGACAAAAGTTTATTATGCTCTAAATACCATTTAATTATCTGTTTAGTTAAATTCTCTAATATTTTGACTGTCTGTCTGTCTGTCCGTCAGTCTGTCACCAGGCTGTATCTCAAGATCGGCGATAGCTAGACAGTTGAAAATTTGTCACAAATGATCTATTTCTGATGCCACTATAACAACAAATACTAAAATCAGAATAAATATTTAATGGTACGACAACCTTAGGGCACGAGTCGAACTCGCACTCAGCTGGTTTTTATTTTTTTGAATAAACGAAAGGTTTTGAAAGTTAAGTTCATAGGTTCTTCATATTTCTATTGCTTCGGCTGCACTTGCCTATCGTCCCGAAGCAATTCACAGCGAATCTTCGTACGTTTTGTACACTAAAAAGTTATTGCGATAAAGCGCTGGTCACACTAGCGGCTTCGTTATTTTTCACGAACTATCTGGCAATAATCCAAGATGGCGTCATCTACGTCTTTTAAATATGAACGACGACTTTCTTTTCTTTAACATGTGTGCTAACAATTACATAATGCATTTATTAAAACCTAGAAAGTAAAACCTAAAAAATTTAACACCATTTTATCGTTCCACTCCATTTTTACGCATTAACAACCGTGGCACCGTCGCGCGCACGGCACGCGTCTGAACAAGTTGAAAACAAACGTCACAATAAATAACGCAAGTGCGACCACGCAGAGCGAACGGTTAGCGTGCTTAAAACCTTTGATGTATCGCCACATTCGCCGTCCGCGCGATAACCAAAACAAAGTCCGAATATTCGGGACGATACCCGATAACGGCAGGTCACATTTGCGTGTATCGTGTAATAGCACGAAGCATCGTGACGATAGGCGTAGGCCCGGCCCAAGCATATGTGTCCCACAAATATGATCATATTTCTTTGATAATGTAATATCAGCCTAAGGTACAAAAACCCATAAATGGCAACACTACATAATATTCTGCGGATGCAGTCTCGGCGGTGGTGAAGGAAAAAATTTTTTTTTTGCATTTGCCGCAACCGCGTGTGGATGTCAGATTGACAGTGACACTGACATTTTTGCGTGGCGATAGCAAAAACAGACGCTCGGCCCGCAGCGACTACCGACTCGACTAGTACTAGTAGCGAACGCCGACGAAGTTACGTTGATAAAGAACGTGTGACAAAGTGCTAATGCAAGTAAAAAGTGTTAATTCTCAAATTACACATCGTAAACTGTCGAAATGTATTCTTCAAGGAAAGGTGTACTACCTTGTTTATTTATATTAACCTGCATTGCTGTAGTTCTCGCACATTCTCATTCACACTCCCATGGTGACGATTCACCTGCTTACAAATACTCAAAAAATGCCAATGAACAATACAAAACAAAGGAAAAAAAGATAACAGAACCTGATTACGACTTGTATATGCGAGCGTTGGGGTCTACTTTGTTTATAAGTGTGGTACCGTTTTTTATATTATTTTTTATACCGATTGATGGCACAATTGAGAAGCAACCACTTTTGAAGATTCTATTGTCGTTCGCTTCTGGCGGACTACTCGGAGATGCTTTTCTGCACCTAATTCCGCATGCTCTGGTTCCTAGCGCCGGCGAAGCAAACCATAGTCACAGTCACTCGCATGGAACCTCAGAAGAACATGGACCACACGACATCTCAGTTGGCTTAGGAGTCCTTGGAGGAATTATCACATTCTTAGTTGTAGAAAAAACTGTTAGATTGTTCAGTGGTGGACATGGACATTCACATGGAAATGACAAGAAAAAGAGTGACGAAAAAACAAAGAAAAAGGGAAAGGACAAGAAAGAAGAAATAAAAATAGCTGGATATCTTAATCTGGCTGCAGATTTTACACATAACTTTACTGATGGTTTAGCTATTGGTGCATCTTACATTGCTGGAAACAACATTGGATTTATTACTACTGTTACAATTTTATTGCATGAAATTCCTCATGAGATTGGAGACTTTGCTATCCTTGTTCAGTCTGGCTGTTCTAGACGGAAGGCAATGTTGCTGCAATTGTTAACAGCATTTGGTGCTGTATCTGGAACAGTCATATCAATTTACCTTCAAGGATCGAATGAGGGGCTTGTATCTTCCCTTATCTTACCATTTACAGCTGGAGGCTTTATTTATATAGCAACTGTGTCAGTTATTCCAGAACTACTAGAGAATTCACATAAATTATCTCAATCAATTAAAGAAATACTTGCTCTTTTAGCAGGAGTCTACATGATGGTGATTATAGCGCAATATGAATGAAATATATTGCTTCTGGATTTTAGGAGGGTTTTTATTAATAGTCACATCACATGTAGTGTATGAAAAATTCTTTGATTTTACTAGAATAAGTATCTGTTAAAAAAATAATTGTTGATATAAGACAAACTTCACCAATATGTAAGATTGTTTCTTAACATTCCTTCTCAACTCCGAGCTGCCTTACACATTTGTTAGCTATTGCAATTTAAAAGTTAACAATGAAATGTCCAGACTTAAACATAATGAACACTATAGTCAATAATATTTTAGTGTAATTATTACTATGTGTTACTTATTTTTATTGCAAAATTGTTTTACTGTCATATACCTAATTGTAAATCTAACTGATGAAAATAAATATTTTGTTAATACCTACATCATTTAATTATCATCTTTTAACTAAGCCATGTAGATATTTCTGACTTATCCAACTAATATTTTAAATGCGAAAGTGAGTTTGTTACCTCTTCATGCTTCAACCACTAAACCTATTTGGATGGGTATAGATATAGTTTGAGACCCAGGGAAAAACATACGATTATATTTATTCTGAAATTCCCACGGGGAGCGAAGCCCGCGCGGGCACAGCTAGTAGTTAATATACCTACTAAGTATACGTACATGTTTACATTCGTCATAAGTTCATAACACTTTCGACCGTTCCAGCTACAGGTTCCACATTCGCAACTCGTCAAAATCGCGATTTGTCCTATTCTGAACTCGTTCCTTTCGCAGCTCGCCCCAAAATTTAGGGTTAACAACGGGCTTACACAAGATTTTACAGAAAAAAAAAAAGAATATTCAAATTATTTAATTCATAAAAAAGTATTAAGCCGTATGATGTTACCTTTGGTTTAGTCCTCTTCTTAAAAATGTATATATAATCTAAATTATGTGTGTCATATTCCGCACATATCGTAGATTATAATGGTTTAGTTATTAGCTTTAGTTATGGTACTGGGGGGGTTACTTCAAAAGCGGGACGCAAGACGGACGTTACTGCGTATCCGCGTTTCAGTATCAAGCAACATTGAGCCCTTATTATTGATGATAAAGAAAAAGATAAAGAGAATTTGGTTTGACATAGATATAGGACAAAACTATCGTACGACTAACGTATTATTTTATGGAGTAACCTCCCTGTATCACACCCTCGGCTATGGCATGCATTCAAATTAACACCCCGGTATATATTTATCGATACGAGTTAGAAAATATAAATGGGACGGACTGCGTTTAGGACGAGTTCCTAACGGGACGAGGTACGACTGGGACAAGACGCGAATGGGACGAGTTTCGAATGTGTGCAGCTAGGTACATGGGTACTTATACTATAGGTGTAGTCCCACATATAAACTATTTTTTTCACTTTCAAGTTTTACTCCAGGTTTTCCGAAAGGTGTTAGACAAAAGTTGATGGGCTATGGGACTACTAATGGATGGATACATTGTTTATTATATTTATTACAAAACGGGCAATGTACTTGTGCATTACTATGTGCAGAGTTGGGCGTAGTTAACTACTATTGTGTAGTTTGATTACAAATTACAGTTACATGTAGTTAACTACAAGTAGTTGAAATTACATTAAAAACTACAACAATTGAAACTACTGTAGTTGTAATTTGTAATTGTAATTAAGTAGTTATAACTACAAATTACAATAAGAATTTATTACCACGAGCGTGTGTTAAAGGTGTTGTATTTCAAAATTGTAAGTGTAAAAAGTTATAAGGAAGAAACGAAAATTTATAAGTAAATCTTTACAAAGAATGTAGTTTCAAAAAGTAGTTTGTAATTGTGATTACAACTACTTTTTGTAGTTTATAGTTCAACTACTTTTTCAATTACTTTTTGTAATTATGTAGTTGCGATTACTAACTACAAAATGTAATTGTAGTTAGTAATTAGTAGTTAAATTACATTTTGCCCAACTCTGACTATGTGTGTGAAATTTGCAGCAATTTTTAGCTACAAATCACCCATTATAGTGGCTTGTTAAGGTTCCGTAGTAAACAAAGAACCCTCATAGTTTCGCCATGTCTGTCTGTCTGTCTGTCCGTCCACGGTTTTACTCAGCGACTATTAGTACTAGAAAGCTGTGATTTGGCATGGATATGTATATTAAATACGATTAGGCGGAAAAAGTGGTAATATAAGATATTGTAAATATTTTTTTATGGTATCTCTCATAGAAGTAAAGTGAATAGGCAATTTTTTTTCTCGACTAACCGGTCATGTTGGGTGTCGTTGAATAGGTCTTTCAAAAATATTATGATGTTGTGAACACCATTTTTCGATTTAGGGATCCTTTTCTGAAATATTTGGTTTTAAAGTGAAAATTTTTATTTGAGTCAAGTGTCCTCCCCCTCTATCTGCTAAACGGTTATAAATAAACACGTGAAAAAATTTATAACAAAATTTAAAGGAAAACTATTAGAGCTAGATAGGGTTTACAAATTAAGGGGATACCTGAATTTTCCGGGGTCCAGTGCTGCCCCCATTCGAAATAAATAATTTGATAGAAAACAGAGACATCATTTAAAATGTTGTCTTGACCGGGCTCTAGATAACCCTTCAAACTATTTTATAAACTACTGTTTACAGTTTAAAGTGAGAAGGTGAAGCTTTTCTACGCACAATTGCGAAAAACGGCCACTTTTGGCGTATGTGCGTAGAAAAGCTTCACGTTCTCACTTTAAACTGTAAACAGTAGTTCATAAAAAAGTTTGAAGGGTTATCCAGAGCCTGGTCAAGACAATATTTTAAATTATATCTCCGTATCCTTTTAATTCAAATGGGGGCAGCACTGGACCCCGAAAAATTCAGGTAGCCCCTTAAAAAGTTATAGGCGATCAACTTATGATATGTACTCGCAAAATGAAAATATCAAACAAATCTAATAAAAAAATAGTTTTTAGACGTTTTAGTGGCATGAACTCAAATTAGTGGGCATTCGTAACTACGGAACCCTACACTGCGCGTGGCCCGACACGCACTTGGCCAATTATCTTTTATAGGGTTCTTCACCCAAAGGGTAAAATAAAATAGGACCCTATTACTAAGACTCCGCTGGCCGTCCGTCTGTCTATCACCAGGCTGTATCTCATAAACCGTAATAGCTAGACAGTCGAAATGTTTAGAGATGGTGTATTTGTTGCCGCCATAACAACAAATACTAAAAATAGATTAAAATAAATATTTAGGTGGGGCTCCCTATACGACAAACGTGTTTTTAGGGTTAGGTGGTACCTACAAGGAACCCTTATAGTTTCGCCACGTCTCTCTGTCCATCCGCGGTTTTACTCAGAGATTATTAGTACTAGAAAGCTGTAATTTTGTATGGGTATGTATATTAATCATGCCAAAAGTGGTAAAATAAAATATTGAAAAAAATTTTTTTACCATCGTGTGGGGTATTGTTGAATAGGTCTGTCAAAAATACATATAGTGAGCTTGTGAACATCATTTTTCGATTTAGGGATCCGTTTCTGAAATATTTGGTTTTAAATAGCAAATTTTTGTTAGAGTCAAGTGTCCCCCTCCCATCTATCTATTAAACGGTTATGCATGGACATGTGAAAAAATTCAAAGCAGTAGTACATAAAACAAAGTATAAAGGAAAACTATCAGAGCTATGCAGGGTTTACAAATTAAAAAGTTATAAGCGACCGACTTATAAAATGTTTTCGGAAAAGTTCATACAAATTCAATAGAAAATTAGTTTTTAGACGTTTTTAGTGGCGTGAACCTCAAAGTGGGCATTCGCAACTACGGAACCCTACACTGCGCGTGGCCCGACACGCACTTGGCCGGTTATTTATACTTAGATAATGGTACGGAACCCTTAGTACTCGCACTTAGCTGGTAATTTGATAATTATTTCTCTAAAAGTAAAGACCAACATAATTTTGTATTATTTTGATTAGTGAAAAGTGGCTTTTGGTTTTTTTTTACGATCGGTAATTAAGTATTACAGTTTTATAAAACAACTACTAAGAGATGAAAGGCATTGGTTGCTCCACAGACAAGAGCTTAGCTCTTTAATAATAAGAATTATGACTCGATTAGTTCAGCACTACCTACATAAAAAACAAAAAAGAGGCTGCAATTTTGCTAAGGAGAAAGCTAAACAGTGATTATCCAATAAAAATAATTGAGTTATCCAATAAAAATAATTGAGTGACACTATAAAAATTAGCAACATTGCCAATTCTGGCTCTTTAAGGATATGTAATGTATGGCTCGGAGAAGCTCCAGTGGCTCAGAATTTGCAAAACAAATGCATTCACATGTTAAGCAACCACAAATGTAGTCGCCAATTGTATCAGTGACAAGCGGCATCAAATTTTCTCATACTCCTGGACACTTAAGAACCTCGCCTGGAGATTGCCCACAAATTGGGACTAGTACCAGGATACCCCGCCGCAGCCCCAGTCATGTCATGATGGTTACTGTCATTGAATCCTTATTCCTACTTATAACTTGTAAATTTTTTTATGGTTACCTACACAGTCATTCATTACATGATTAGGGCAATTTTAAATCTAGTATGTAATAAAATGGGTATATGAGAAAACAAAACACTTAGAGGCAAATAAGTTTATTACAGATTACTTCTTCTTAGACACACCAACAGTTCTTCCTCTCCTACCAGTGGTCTTTGTGTGCTGACCACGCACACGGAGACCCCAGTAGTGACGCATACCTCTATGGGCATGGATTTTCTTCAATCTTTCCAAATCTTCACGAAGCTTTGAGTCCAAGTTGGAGGAGGTTAGCTGGCTGTATTTTCCATCAACAATATCCTTCTGTCTGTTCAGGAACCAATCTGGGATTTTGTATTGCCTTGGGTTTGACATTATGGTGATGATTTTCTCCACCTACAGGTAATATAAAGATATTACAAAAAAGTATTGCCTACATTCAAGCTCGAGAAAATAAGTGTCTTTGAGGTTATGTTTACTTTGGAAAAAGAAGTTACAGGAAGGAAATTTATACAGACAGTAATCTGTGGAAGTGTTGAATTAGTCAAATAATAATAGTTTATTTTGCTTCAATGTCGGCATTACTGTGATTAGATTAAACAAGTAATAACATTCATAACAAACCTCTTCCTCGGTACATTCGCCAGCGCGTTTATCAAGATCAATGTCGGCTTTCTTCAACACAATATTGGAATATCTGCGACCGACTCCCTTGATGGCAGTCATAGCAAACATGACTTTCCGTTTTCCATCAATATTCGTATTCATAATACGAAGAATGTGTTGAAACTTGTCTGGAATAACCAGCGACTGCAAGAAAAATCATCACAATTATACGAAATATAGAAACACAGAAGTTGAAACACTATTCACAATGCCAAAAACTTAAATTTAAATAGGTTTACAGAGGAAGATGGCCAAATAATTTAGAGATTTATTACCATTTTGAGATTTTAAGCGGCCAAACGTCCTCAAACAAGACCACTAGACATGAAAAAGAATGTCATAAAATCAAATTTGTCAAACATTGAAATGTCAATGTCAAAAAAACACATTTGGCTACAATTGAAAGTGTTGCCATATATACTAATTTGTCGGTATCTGGACGGATTTTGGAAGTCAAATTCGGATAAACCATAATTTTAAGGATTTTTAAACGGATTTACGTTAGGCGGGTTTTTTACGCATCTTTACCACGTCGAGAAATGCGATTTCTGAAACGCGGAGTCACCTAAACGAATGGTTTTCCCATACAAAAATCATACGTGACTCCGCGTTTCAGAAATCGCACTTCAGGGGACGCATTTTTGAAATCACTTGTCAAATTACGAATGGTTTACGCGAGCGTTTCCAAACGGGCGCATTTTTGAAATGATCGTATGCGAAGGATTTGCAACGAGCGGTCTCGACCACTCGTAATTTTGACATCTTTATAAGGAAATCCTCATAAATAAATGCTATTATTGAATTTTTCAACGATAACTTTGCTGCAAATTCACTTTGATTTCTCTACTAATAAACACAGTTAATTGTACGTTTCGTTAGTAAAGTGGCAACTAGTTGCCCTCATGTTTGCTGTGCCCTTACAGGGCGTCACTTGTACTTATCTTTATGTAACAACCTTAAATTTGTGACTTGCAATAAATCTGAATCTGAATCTATTTTCGATGTTTTCTGCGTAAAGCAATATTGTTTTGATTGATGATATGGGCATCTACCCGGTAAAAACCCGAGACTCGGGTAAATACCCATTTATACCTAACCCACCCATTTTGAATGTATACCGGGTATAAATCAGAAATGATGAGATTCAGAGCCAGTGGGCGGGGCACATAGCGCGAAGAACCGATGGCCGATGGGCAAAAAGGTTCTCGAATGGCGGCCACGTACTGGCAAGCATGGGCGTAGCCACAGTGGGGCACGGTGGGGCGCTTGCCCCACCCTGGCTCAGACCTTTAAGTTACCGAACCAAACCTAAAAAACTAATATTTTAGTGCGAGGTTTCCGGAAATCTCTGCAATTTCTAAATACAAATCCATAAAGTTTAGATGCCTTCTTAGTAATGTTGTCTATGTGTGGAATAAACGTGAGTTTTTTATCAAATGTTACACCTAGATCTTTGATTACATTAACTTTTTTTATATTGTGTGAGTCTATATAATAAGATGACCTCAAAAAATTTAATTTTCTAGTGCATTTCATGTGGACACATTTATCTGGATTAAGATGCATACGATTTAATTTGCACCATTCTTGTAACGAATTCAAGTCAGACTGTAGTAAATTTACGTCCTCCATTTGCTCAATTGTTCTACAAAATTTAAGATCATCCGCGAACAGGAAAGGGCTAGAATTTTTAAACACTGTTGTCACTTCATTAATAAAAATGTTGAACAAAATAGGTCCCAAATGGGAGCCTTGGGGAACTCCTGATGTAACTTTTTGAAAGTCAGAATTATAACCATTTACTACTACATAAAATTCGCGATCCTCAAGATATGACTGAAACCAATTTAGTAGATTTCCTGTGATGCAAATTAGGTATTAACTATATGATTATCTCTAGGTCATTATATTTTTAACTACGACAAAAAAGGGGTGTCATAAGTTTAACGCTAATGTCTGTCTGTGGCATCGTAGCGCTCAAACGGCAGGACCGATTGCAATGCGTTTTTTTTTACTTAAAAGCAAGTTCTCTTGCGGTGGTGTTAGCTATATTTAATGAAAATCGGGTTACCGCTTGAAAGCCGAGGTTTTTTGTAATTTTCCTGGCAAATAAAAGATGGCGCCACGGATCGTTCTGCTACTCATCACTAGATGTCGTCTTAATGTTTGCATATAAAACTAAAACGCGCTGAAGTTTTTTTTTCATAATCAATGACATCAGCATATTATAAGCAAATTCGTTTGAGGAGGGAGTGAGCGTTTGAAAGTCGGGGGTGCTTTAATTTGTCTGGCAAATAAACTTGTGTAATAAATAATTGCAATGCGACACAAATAACTTGAACAAATATGGCGGATTTCCAACATTTGTGTACAAATTCTCGACACGTAAATTGAACCAAAATGGCAGTCGACGGCGCATTACTGATACCTACGCCGACAACCACCATTTTAGTTCAACCTACGTGCTGGGAATTTGTACAAAATTGCATTGAAGTCCGCCATTTTTGTTCAACTTATTTGTCCCGCATTGTAATATTTTTAACAGTATTTTTAACTGACTCCCAAAAAAAAGAACAGTACTCGATTCGGCTGTACATTTTTTTATTTTTATTAAATGATATCTATGATATACATATTTCTCGCCCAGTGGACAAGGGATGAAAATTTTAAAAACGCCTGAAACTTTTTCTATTGTTAGGAATAACATTCCTATTTATCGTAAATAAATATCAGATTTTTCGGTCCAGTCAATAAATTATAAAAAATAAAAATATTTTTAGTCACAATTTCGTACACCATTCATCTTAACGCCACCATTTCTTTTGTCTTTTCTCATCTGACGTATAAAAAATAATTAAATGACTGTTGACAACTTATCTACCACTGTCATATGACAGTTGACAGCTTAACTGTCATGTAACTGTCACAATTGTCAAAATGGTGTCCTTATTTTACCGCAATGGCAGTTAAGTTGTCAACTGTCATATGACATCATCTTTTTTACACGTCAGACGAGACGGACAAATGAAATAGTGGCGTTAAGCTTATTAGTGAACGAAATTGCGATTAAAAATGTTTTTATTTTTTTATAATTTATGGACTGGACCGAAAAATCTGATATTTATTTAAGATAAATAGGAATGTTATTACTACTACACTGCTTGGGCCGGACCTGCGCCTATCGTCACATACCTTCGTTTTATTACACGATACACGCAAATGTGACCGGCCGTTATCGGGTATCGTCCCGAATATTCAGACTTCGTGTTGTTATCGCGCGGCTGGCGATACACCAAAGGATTTATGCACGCTAACAATTTGCTCTGCGTGGTCGCACTTGCGTTGTTCATTTTGACGTTTGTTTTCATTACTTGTTCGGACGCGTGCTGTGCGACGCGACGGTGCCACGGTTGTTAATGCGTAAAAATGGAGTGGAACGATAAAATAGTGTTAAAATTTTTAGCTTTTTCTTTCTAGGTTTCTTTTTAGATTTCAATAAATGCATTATGTAATTGTTAGCACACATGTTAAAGAAAATAAAGTCGTCTTCCATATTTAAAACACGTAGATGACGCCATCTTGGATTATTGCCAGATAGTTCGTGAAAAATAACGAAGCCCCTAGTGCGACCAGCGCTTTATCGCGATAAATTTTTTAGATTCGCCGCGAATTGCTTCGGGACGATAGGCACAAGTGCGGCCGAAGCATAACAATATGAAAAATGTTTCAGGCGTTTTTAAAATTTTCATCCCTCCCCCATTGTATAGACGGGAGGCCCGCACCCCAGACCGCGCCTAGGGGTCCACAGTTCTGAAATCTGGCCCTGGTGCCATGGCATAGATAGTAAATGCAGCTAGTTTTCTGGTTACTTTGCCTCGTATTTCATATTTTGTTTATTTTATTTATTTTATTTTGTTGTAGGTTTTAATTTAGATTTGAATGATTAAAGATTTTTTTTTTTATATTTGTTTATAATTAGTGAGCATCCAATAATTAAGTGAGGTGATCAGAGGGAGGAGGTGGTTAAGCAAAGTCTCACAAAATCTTACCTGGGTGATGTTGAGATCTCGACAAATATTACGTAATTTTAATAATTGTGATTAAGATTACTCTATTTCTATTTTCAGCTTGCCCCACTGCAGGGCAAAGGCCCAGCACTCCAACTCTCTCGGTTGAGTTCCTTTGAGGCCCTATCTCTGTAGTAGGAGTTAAGCTCGTCCCTCCATCTCTTTCCGGATCTACCAGACTTCTGCTATCCGTTTTGAAGGATATATTGAGTCACTTTTTTGGCCCAGAGTTCGTAGGGCACACGGCAAACATGTCCTGCCCAGATCCACTTTCGCGATGCAGCGTTTTGTCCAAAGTTCACCGATGTTTGTGTTTTGGCAATTTTGGAGTGAAGTATCGTGTTCAGTGGTAGACTAAGCCCGTCAGAGGCCCGGGGCGACAAAGCTGATTGAGCCCACGCCAGTTTTAAAAAAATGTAGTTTTTTATGTTTATTTCGTTAAAATCTGGCAATTGATATTTAAATTCGAATTAAATTATTTAGGCTAAATAAACATACGCATCTAAAATATGGAATGGATATGGATGAGGAAAATAAAATACGAATCGATCGACAAAAAAATTAGATGTTTATTTTTCGATGTAAATAGAATGTACAATGTAAATGTAGGCGTACAAGAGTGAATTATTTGCACTTCATTCATTCAGGGATTCCTGGGGAAGTACCCGCTACAAAGACGGGAATTCTCCCAGCATATTAGACGCGTTCAGCAAAGTTAAAAGAATATTTGTACCGCTTTAATAGTCTAGATAGCTGTAGTGTTTTGATCATGATGAAATTATGTAGGTACTAAGCACATTTTCAAAGTCCTACTTAGGATTTGATCAGGGGAACGCGGAGACATTTGAGGGCCCCCCAAGACCGGAGGCCCGGGGCGGGCCGCCCTTTCCGCCCCCCTGTTAGTCCGCCACTGATAGTGTTTCTTATGCGGTTCGAAAGTCTGACTCCCTAGAAACATAAAAAATCCTTAAAATTGACGCTCCCTGACTACATGTCATAATATAGTACATAATATTACTGTAGTTAATAAACGTTTTGATTTAAGAGTACTTACTATATTATAACTAAAATAGAAAGCCATCTCGCGTAATTTTTCTACCAACAATTTAAGCTGCAACGAGAGATGGGCGGTAGGTTAATACCTAATCTATTTATTTGGGTATTTACCCGGTACATTTGGTAAATACCCGATGAATAACCATATCTACCCATTTGGTAGGTAGATTGAATTATATGAGTAATTACTTCGCAATTCGTGTCGGAAAGTGTGTGCAACTGCAAACGCTATAATAATTATGCTTAAAATGTAAATGCAAGTAAAATAAACCCGAACACTAATAAAAAAATATATATTGACAGTTATCGAGTTTGATTTGAATTTATAAACTAAACTGGCAACATTATAACATTTTGTGAATGTTCTTTCTTCGTGTGCCGGCTCCTTTTAATTTTTCGGTTGCCAATTGATAAAGTTCTCGAATTGAAATACATAAAGTGAAACACAATGCACACGGAAACTACGATAACACTTATACAAATATTAGAAAAGACTATATCACCAAGTAAGTTACTTTATTCTTTCATTTTATGAGCATGGCGTTTCGTCTAGTTGTCAACCGACTAAACGCACAATGACACTGATGTGAAATCATTATTAACGATGAACGTAAATACTGTCGAATTACTTATAATATTGAAATGGTTAATACTGATGACTATATTTTAAAGATCATCAACTTTACTATATCTGTTTAAGATTACCAGATTGACATGCCAAATTGTCATGTAAGGAAGTTTCTAGTTGCTATCTTAGGAATTTTTATATTTATATAGCTTTCATGGTCTTGCAAATAGTGTTTTAGAGTATGTGAATAATCCTGTATTACACTGATATGTGTTGTTAGTTGTGTATCATTCTTTGAAATCATCAACTTTTTTAGGTTATGTTACAGTAATTTGTCTCATCTCAATAATATGTATTTGAAAACATACTGCTACAATGCCGTTAAATACATTAGGATGCCGTAAATATTGGTAATTTACAAGTAGAATGGGTTTTGTACTTGTGGTGTCATAATGCAAGTTAATTTTGTTCAGATAAAAATGAATTGGAAGCAGCTGAGAAGTATTTGGACCAGGCCGCGGCCGCCAACTTTACCACGTTTATCAAAATGCTGTCGGACGTGCTGGTGCAGGGGGGCAACAGTCAGGTGGCCAGGATGGCTGCTGGACTACAACTAAAGAACCACCTCACTTCCAAAGATTCCACTATGAAACAACACTACCAACAGAGATGGCTGGCTCTTCCTGAAGATATTAGATTATACATTAAGAAAAACGTATGTAAATTTTATTTTGGGATAGGAGTTAAACATTGTTGTTTGTGACCTTGAAATACCTGGGAGGTTTTGTGAAAATTAAAAATTAAATTCTTACGTCAGTCTACAAATAAGATTTCTGAAGTCAAATTACTAAAAATAATGCCAAATGCCATCTTTCTGGAGGAGGTTCTAAATTTGATTAGTCTTTTTTATCTCGGTTATATCAAATAACTGATAAAATGAATCATCAATTAACAATACAACTGTATTTTTCAGATACTTACAGCTATAGGCACAGAAAACAGTAGGCCAAGTTCAGCAGCTCAATGTGTTGCTTATGTGGCAGTGGCTGAGCTGCCTGTGGGCCAGTGGAATGACTTGATCCCTATCCTTGTAGAAAATGTTGTCAATGCTCAGTCTACAGAATTAAAGAAAGAAGCAACCCTGGAAGCTATTGGTGAATAAATTAATTTTATCTATTCATAGACTACATTTTGGACAGGGAGCAAATAACAAAAACAGAAAATACTTTAGATCTGGTTTAAATAGGTCTGTCTGAAATAGGTGATGTGTCAACCTCAGTCCCACTTCTTATCTACAGCTGTTTCTAAAAAACTTTCTATAGACTTAGCAATTTAATATTACCTATGGATCTTTTAACATAGAGCTAGGTAGATAGAGCCTAGCATTGCACCATGCTGTAGAGATAAATATATAGAAGTGTAAATCAGTATTAATATGAGCTACTTTTGCAGCTGAATCAGCATTTTGAATCTGGTTATTATCAAACGAATTCAACAGGGTATATGCATGAAAAAAATATTTGTTTTCTAACCAGTTTTTCCATAAATATTCAAAAGTAAACACTAGTTTACAAAATTTAACTTTTTGTCTGTTGCCGCGAATTTTGTGGTTGATAATGTTCACTTATGACTTGTTTTCGTCAAATCTACCCTCAAAATTTTTTGAGCAGCTCGAGTTACTTTGTTTTTGATTTTTGTCATTTAAGCGTATATATTAAGCGATAACAGGCATATTTTACTGTGTTAAGATTAGTATCCAAAGTTTTTGCGTCATGAGTAGTTCAAGGAGACGTTGTTTAAACAATCCAGATCATTTTTGTTATATATGCGGGGAATATGTGTTTAACGATTGTAGAAAAGTTATATCAGAGTTGGTGAAAAATACCTATTTTGAGTATTTTGGAATGCTCTTGGATAAAAATGAGAAGTCTTGGGCTCCCAATTGTGTTTGTAAATCGTGTGTGGAATATTTAAGATTGTGGAAAAATGGTAAAAGAAGTGCCTTTAAATTTGGAACACCGACTATTTGGCGAGAACCACGAAATCATCTCAAAGACTGTTATTTTTGTAGCGTAAACGTAAACGGTTTAAATACTAAAAATCGAGCTAAATGGCAGTACCCAAGTACTAGTTGTGTTCAGCGTCCAGTGCAGCGTTCAACTGACTCTTCAGTGCCTAAAAATATATCTGAACCCATGGAACAAGACATCGAAGGACCAAGCTCATCACCAAATGATGCTGATTTTGAAGGTATGTCAAATGAGCCAAAATGCTTTTCCCAAAATAAGTTAGATGATCTTGTAAGAGATTTAAATCTTTCTAAACAAGCTTCAGAATTGTTAGCATCAAGACTGAAAGATAAAAATTTGCTTTCCTCAGATACTAAAATAAGTTTTTATCGTGAAAGAGATAAAGAATTACGGCGTTATTTTTCCGAAGAAAACGGTATTACCTTTTGTTCAGATATCAAAAACTTGTTGATAAAAATGGGCTTGAAACAATATGAGCCAAACGACTGGCGTTTATTCATTGACAGCTCAAAACGTAGCCTAAAATGTATTCTATTACATAATGGAAATAAATACGCTGGGGTACCTATTGCCCACAGTACACAGTTAAAGGAAGAATATTGTAACATTTCGCTAGTCTTGAACAAAATAAAATACAATGACCATAAGTGGCAAATTTGTGTCGATTTAAAAATGGTGAACATTCTTCTCGGTCAACAAAGTGGTTACACTAAGTTTCCCTGTTTCATATGTCTTTGGGACAGTAGAGCTAAACAAGAGCATTGGATAAGAAGAAACTGGCCCTTGAGAGAAAGTATGAAGCCTGGAAAGCAAAATATAGTCCAGAATTCATTAGTAGCTCGTGACAAAATTATCCTTCCACCATTACATATAAAACTGGGCATCATGAAACAGTTTGTTAAATCACTAGATAAAGACGGGAACTGCTTTTCTTACATTTGCCAAAAATTTCCTCAGCTCACTATGGAAAAAATAAAAGCCGGTATTTTTGACGGCCCCCAAATTAGACAACTTACGAAAGATACTCAATTTAGAAATTCTATGACTGAGTTACAACTAAAGGCTTGGACAGCTTTCGTCTCTGTGATGCAGAATTTTCTCGGAAATAAAAAATCTGAAAATTATATTGAACTTGTAGAAGACCTTCTGCTACTGTTAAAAAATATGGGGTGCAATATGAGCATAAAACTCCATTTCCTCCATAGTCACCTGGACAGGTTTCCGGAAAATTTAGGAGATATGAGCGAAGAGCAGGGAGAGCGTATGCATCAGGACTTACGTGTCATGGAAGAGCGCTATCAGGGTTTCTGGGATACAAATATGATGTCTGACTATTGTTGGTCGCTAATACGTCATTTTCCAAAGTCTACACATCAGAGAAGAGCTTTAAAACGAAGTTTTTTAGAACTCAATGATTAATTTTTTTTTTTAATAAAGTTTTTCTTAGTAAATACATGTTTTTTTCTGTTTTATACCTACATAGCTGAAACTCAGAAACTAGAGCTGATAAAAATCTTTTACTTATATTTTTGAAAATAGCATATCATATGTAGTCAGCAACAGCTAAAATTTCTTTGGCAACAGATGTACTGTAAACTAGTGTTACCAACTGAAAACAAAATGAGAAATGGTTAAAGCCAAATTTTAAATAATATTTCGGAGATATTATTTAAACTTTTGGAGAAATGGAGATATTATTTAAAATTTGGCTTTGATATAATCCTAGATAACCCTTCAAACTATTTTATGAACTACTGTTTATATTTTAAAGTGAGAATGTGTAGCTTTTTATAGCATTTTTGCGAAAAACGGCCACTTTTAGCAAAAATTCTATAAAAAACTACACATTCTCACTTTAAAATATAAACAGTAGTTCATAAAATCGTTTGAAGGGTGATCTAGGATTATATCAAATTCAATTTTTTTTATAATATCTCCTTTTCTTTTCAAATGATTTATTTCAAACCTTTCTATGAAGAACTAACACTAACACTAACAAAGTATTCACACAATCACATTATATTAATGGGCGATTTTAATGCCCAAGTTGGTGAAAAACTAAATAAGGAAGAATATGTCCTGGGAGAATATGGACAAGGGGAAAGGAGCCCCAACGGCGAACTGTTTGTGGAACTACTAATATATATTTTCCCCTGGCCGTTTTTGGCTATGGTGACTGTATTGTTTGATAAAATAGGAAATAGATATTACTCAAGGCGTCGCTCATGTGCCCTGATGTGGCTGACATACCCTATTTTTGAGTTGAATGTACGTGCGCACTGCGAACACGTCAGGGTACAACCGACATAGTTGTAGTGTATTGAGGAGGGTGGTTTGTCTTTAGTCGCATCTCGTTTCGAGTCTTGTTCATACCTCCTATAATCTTCAAAGGCATCTACATTACGTTGCACTTATCGTCTCCACTCGGTCCTTTGTGCAGCCAAGGTTTCCCACCGAGTGTGGTCGATATGGCACCTTTTCATATGTCTTTTCTGAACGTCTTTGTATCTGAGGAACTGGCCGCCTTGTTTCCGCTTACCGTCCTTGAGTTCAGAAAAGAAGATACGCTTAGCCATCCTCTCGTCGGACATCCTCACAACATGACCACTCCAGCGCAGCTAACGCCGCATCAGGTAGGCCTCTATACCGTGGACTCCAGCCCGTCCCAACACTTCAGTGTTTCTTACGCGATCGGACCACTTGATGTTTATTATATCGCGAAGGCATTTGACATGAAATCTGTCTAAGACCCGTATATGTTTGCGATAAAGAGTCCAAGTCTCTGAGGAGTAAAGGAAATTTGGCAGGACTATTGCCATATACACTTTGACTTTTGTGCTTAATTGCAGGTCATGTGATCGGAATACCTTTTCTCGAAGTCTACCAAATGCTGCCAAAGCAGCACCAATCTGGCTATTGACTTCTTCCAGGTCACCTTTAGATGTGACAGTGCTACCGAGATATTTAAACTTGTCCACCTGCTTGAATGAGGCCCAGTCAAGTCGTAGATTCAAAGGGACGTGCTCTGCGGTGTCCGTAGCCATAACTTCCGTCTTAGTTATGTTTATCTTGAGACCGAATCTACGACATGACTGATCAAGATTAGCCAACATCTCTTGCAGGCCTTCGGAAGATTCCGACACAAAACACAAATCGTCAGCGTACATGACTTCGGTAATAATATCAAACGAGACTCTATTACATGCCTTAAGCCTAGCAAGATTGAAAAGCGTACCATCAGTACGGTACCGAATGCGTATGCCATGTTCATTATTTTTTTGTGCATTCGCTACCACTACCGAAAAATATAGTGCAAAAAGCGTCGGTGCTAAGACGCAGCCTTGTTTAACTCCACAGGTTACGGAGAAAAAGTCTGACTGCTCGCCCTTGGATGACACACAGCAGGTCATGTTGTCGTGAAGCAGTCTTAGCATTCTTATAAACTTTTCAGTACAGCCAAGACTTTGTAGCACAAGCCATAGTGCTTCACGGGGCACGCTGTCAAAGGCCCTTTCTAAGTCTACGAAACAGAAACATAGTGGTCGCGATTGTTCTCTGGATTTTTCTTGTAGTTGTCGAATACAGAAAATGGCCTCACAGGTGCCCCTGTTGGGTCGAAAGCCAAACTGAGCTTCAGGGAGTACCTTTTCGGATATGCTCTGCAGACGGTTTAGTTTACGGAACTACTAATGGAACATAACCTAACACTTCTTAATAGTTTGTATAAAAAGTGGACTTGGATATCTCCCGATGGCACCTACAAAAACGAGATAATAGACTATATGGCATCTAACTATCCAAAAGCCTTCACAAACACATCAGTACTGTCAAAATTCAACTCCCATACAAATCATCGTATGGTAAGAAGCTCCCTAAGACTAGAACCACCAAAATCAGCTAGACCCAAAAAATATGCAGCTATACAAGAAACAAAACAAAACAGTAACGAAACCCTTCATGAAAGAGACAAGTCCCTAAATGAAAAACATAACGTAACAAAAAAAAAAGACACCAACAACGATGCCCTTAGCCAGTATGGTAAACTAGAAAAACAACTAACCCAAGCTAATAAGAAGGTAATGAGGGAAAACAGATACAGACTATCTGAAAAAACAATTCATCTTATAGAAAAAAGGAAAAGCTTGCTCTCGAACCACTCTCAGAAGGAAAATTTAAAACTAGTTGCTACTCTGAGCAAAGAAATCAGAGCAAATATCAGAAAGGACAGAAAGATTAGAAGGCTGCAAACATTAGAAAAACATATCCAAAAAACTGGAGTTGTTAAGAAGGCACTAAAGGAACTGAGAGAAACGAACAAAGAATGGATACCAAAACTTAATAGAAAGGAAATAATGTTCACAAACAGAAAGAGCATAAACGAAATGGCCACGAAATTTTACAGGAACCTATACTCTAATCCATATGACGATCAGGAAAGACAGGATGAACAAGACCGAAGGCACCTAAGTGATGAAACAGAACCAAATATACTCCCATGCGAAATAGAAAAAGCCATACACAGCCTGAAGATGGAGAAAGCACCAGGCCCTGATGAAATTACGAATGAACTTCTCAAAGGCACTCTTGAAGAAATATTACCAACACTCACATCAATTTTTAATGAAATTTTGGAGACAGGCATAATACCTGAGCAGTGGAAAACATCCCATATTATACTCATTTTTAAGAAAGGGTAAAAAGAAGACATAAGGAATTACAGACCTATAAGCTTGCTGTCAAATGTTTATAAGGTATTCTCCAAAAGTAATCCTAGAGAGAATAAGCAAAAAGCTTGACGAAAACCAAACAAGAGAGCAAGCTGGGTTCAGAAAAAAGTTCTCCACGCTGGACCATATACACACTCTGAAACAAGTCGTAGAGAAATACAAAGAAAACAACAAACCCATATATATGGCATTTATCGATTATTCCAAGGCTTTTGACAGTGTATTCCACAAAGCAATATGGGACAGCTTGGAACAACAAGGAATAGCCCCGGTTTACATCGGAATCATCAAGAACATATACTCAAACAGTGAAGCTAGGATAAAACTTGAAACCCTAGGCGAAAAGTTCAAGATTTATTGGGGCTTGAAGCAAGGAGACCCACTGTCACCGAAACTGTTTTCAGCTGTTCTGGAGAGCATATTCCGTAAACTAAATTGGGACAACTTCGGCCTAAACATCGACGGGGTAAAACGAAACCATCTAAGATTTGCCGACGATGTAATCTTGTTTGAAGAAGACCCCAAGCGCCTCGAAGAAATGATTAACTCACTCAGAGGGGAAAGCTTAAAAGTAGTGCTCACTATGAACATGGATAAAACTAAACTGCTTACTCCAAACTTACTCCAATAAAATTTAACAATAACCTACTCGACTATGTACAAGAATATATCTCCCTGGGGCAGGTAATCTCCTTGGAAGAACAAACTACTAAAGAAATAAACAGAAGAGTAGCAAATGGATGGAAAAAGTATTGGTCTTTGAAGGAAATTATGAAATCGAATAAGCTCAGTCTGACAGTAAAAAGAAAAGCTTTTAACACCTGCATACTCCCAGTCATTACCTACGGATGCGAGACATGGGCACTCACCAAACATCATAGGGAAAAGCTGGAGCGCTGTCAAAAGGCCATGGAGAGAAGTATGACGGGTATAAGGAAACAAGACAAAGTAAGAAGCAGTGCGATAAGAAATAAGACAAAAGTAGCTGATATCCTTGATCGTATAGACCAACTCAAGTGGAGATGGTCCGGCCACATGATTAGAGACAAGCAACACAAATGGAGTACAGCCATCTCAGATTGGTACCCCAGAGATGGGAAACGCAACAGAGGTCGTCCAATAACGAGGTGGACAGATGACCTCAACCTCACGGCAGGACATCACTGGAGAAGGGTAGCGCGAGACAGAAAACAATGGAAAATGCTAGAGGAGGCCCATGCCAAGAGGCACACTGAATTACGCGACATCATCTAGGAAAAAAAAACTATCTGTTACAGTACCAAACATTTAAAATTCAGAATAAAGGGCTTATTATTATTATTTCAAACGGGGGCAGCACTGGAACTCAGGTAGCCCCTTAAAAAACGAACGAGATATAACAATTTTACGAAAATATGTTTATCTCACTCTTAAAAACGCTATTTTCTATGACAAATGCATAGATAATGTGGACTTTGACATCACCAGTCCATATCGGACTTCTCTTTCTAATTTTCTTTCTAGTTCGTCGCTGATTAAGATATTTTATAAATTCTTTCACATTTGTTTACTGTGGTAAATAAGGATTTTATTAAACAAATAAAAAAAAATACGTGTATATTCCCTATTAAAATTTGTTATTTCCTTGTGGAATATTTTAGTTTAGTAATTAAAGTTATACACACTTTAACTTTACAGGATACATTTGCCAGGAGATTGATGCTGAAGTACTGACCGAGCAAAGCAACCCGATCCTCACGGCTATAATCCATGGCATGCGGTCTACGGAGCCCAGCAACCACGTCCGTCTAGCAGCTACTCAAGCCCTGCTCAATTCCCTAGAGTTCACCAAGGCAAACTTTGATAAAGAGAATGAAAGGAACTTCATTATGGAGGTTGTTTGTGAAGCTACACAATCCTCTGACATGAGGATAAGTGTGGCAGCCTTACAGTGTTTAGTGAGTACTAGTGCTTTTCAATTTACCAGATTTTCTAAAGAAATTTACTTATATGTGTAGGAAACCTAAAAACAGAAAGGTTTGTTACTTTTCTAATTTTTAGGGGTATGTGAAGTTTTCAATCAGCATATTGGTGTGTACTGTTTTACACTTAGTAGTTGCCATCCATGTTAAAAACACTACACTTTAAATCTTAATAGTTTGAAATAATACTTTAATAATATGTACATAAAACTAAAGAAGAAATTTATGTTTTGGTACACTTTTTTCACAAAATTTTCTTTTTATTATCAGGTCAAAATACTTTCCCTCTATTATCAACATATGGAACCATACATGGCACAAGCACTCTTCCCAATCACGCTAGAAGCTATGAAGTCTGATGTTGATGAGATCTCCCTCCAAGGTATTGAGTTTTGGTCTAATGTCAGTGATGAAGAAATTGACCTGGCAATAGAAGAAGCCGAAGCTGCTGAAGCAGGTATTTTTTTGTCTCTTTTTATATTTTTCAGTGCATGCTAGCATAATTTATATTTATTATGAATTTTCTCTTTTTAATTATGAGTTTTCATTATATGGTTTTCTCATTTTCAGGGAGACCACCCGTAAGAACCTCTCGCTACTACGCCAGAGGAGCATTGCAGTACCTTGCCCCTGTTCTTATGCAAAAGTTGACCAAACAAGATGATTCTGATGATGAATTAGAGTGGAACCCATCCAAAGCTGCATCAGTTTGCCTGATGCTCCTTTCAAACTGTTGTGAAGATGAAATTGTACCACATGTTTTACCTTTCATTCAATCAAATATTAAAAACGAAAACTGGCGCTACAGGGAAGCCGCACTCATGGCCTTTGGATCAATTCTTGGAGGGCTGGAGGCTAGTATCCTGAAGCCATTGGTAGAGAATGCTATGCCTACATTAATTGAAGCCATGTATGACTCTAGTGTAGCTGTTAGAGATACTGCTGCCTGGACTTTTGGCAGAATATGTGAAATAGTCCCTGAAGCAGCGATCAATGAGACATACTTAAACCCACTTTTGGAAAGTTTGGTCAATGGTCTTAAAGCTGAACCACGAGTAGCGGCAAATGTTTGCTGGGCGTTTACTGGATTAGCAGAGGCTGCTTATGAGGCCGCCGATTGTGACGACTCCAACCAGCCCAAAACTTATTGCATGTCAAACTATTTTGACTTTATTGTGCAGAGATTGCTTGAGACTACTGATCGCCAAGATGCAGCTCAACATAATCTCAGATCTGCAGCCTATGAAGCTCTTATGGAGATGGTTAAAAACTCTCCAACTGATTGCTATGTCACTGTTCAAAAGACTACCATGGTTATTTTGGAAAGGCTTCAACAAGTGTTACAAATGGAAAATCACATTTCAAGTCAGGCTGACCGCTCTCAGTTCAATGACCTTCAAAGCCTTTTGTGTGCCACCCTGCAGTCCGTGCTCCGCAAGGTGACTCCGGAGGACGCGCCGCAGATTTCCGACGCCATCATGTCGGCTCTGCTGACCATGTTCGCCGGCAACGCAGGCAAGGCGGGCGGTGTCCAAGAAGACGCCTTGATGGCCGTGTCCACTTTAGTAGAGGTCCTTGGAGAGGGATTCCTCAAGTACATGGATGCTTTCAAGAGATATTTGTATGTAGGCTTGAAGAATCACCAAGAACACCAAGTTTGTATAGCAGCAGTTGGTCTGACAGGTGATATTTGTCGTGCTCTCAAAAGTAAGGTAAGCATTTCAAGTAATTCTTGAAGCTAAAAATGTTTCATTTTTTTATCAACACATCATTTTAATTTTGTATTGTTTTTCAGGTGCTACCCTATTGTGATGAGATAATTTGTCTTTTATTGGAAAATCTGGGAGATCCATCCATCCACCGATCAGTAAAACCGCAGATTTTATCTGTATTTGGAGATATTGCACTTGGAATTGGCCCAGACTTCGCTAAATATTTTGA
Source organism: Acrobasis suavella (assembly GCA_943193695.1). Taxonomy (NCBI): domain Eukaryota; kingdom Metazoa; phylum Arthropoda; class Insecta; order Lepidoptera; family Pyralidae; genus Acrobasis; species Acrobasis suavella. The sequence continues at coordinate 17,560,153 of OW971929.1, forward strand.
TGTAGTAATGACAATGTTGCTGCAGGTATGTGCGTTCTAGTTATAAAAATATATGTTTGTGCTACATACCATAGGTACATGAACAACCATTTATTTTACTAAGTCCATGTATAGACCATAGACTCATTAGTGTCAAAATATTCGCACTAGTTGCGCGACCGATTCGGCGAATGGCGACGCCTGCGGTGCTATTTGAATTATTACCAGCTAGTCGCGTTTTTCACGAAACAATATGTTTAGACACTTAGTCTGAAGTTGACCGACTCTGTCTAAAGAATCGATTTCGTAAACGGGCATAAAATTGTAACGCCTGTTTAAACGGCCGTTAAGAAAACGAGTGTTCACCACGCAAAATGAATCATTGATTAAGAAATTGAACGTTATTGAATAAAAAGATTGAACAATATACAACTGTCACATTGTGAAGACAAGCAAACGCTTACATATAACAGTGGCCGGAAAAACTACACAACATGGTCGGGTAGGGTTGGAGTCGGGTCGGCTACCTGGCCTGGGATAGTACAATGACACAAAATAAAAAAGCTTTCAATGGTATCAAACTCAATGTCTTGTATTGCATTCTCTATTTAGCATCATTATTGGTTTCAGCTTTTGGGGGTGCAGAATCCTAGTGTGGTGATTTTGTTATTTGTTTTATTTGATCACGAAAGATAGGGCGCAAATGGTGTTTCTAAAATGTTATTTGTGAATGTCTAAGGTGAATGTGGTAAAATCTTTAAGGTGTACCTATTCTATTGACAATTGACTTTTCAACTAAATAATATAAAAATTTGTAGATGGTTTTAATAGAAAATATAGACCATTTTAAGAATGCAATTTGAATAAAACAATTCTAAGTGTTATCAGGATTTTTTTATATAATTTTAAACTTTGCACCGGAAGTGACGACACACAGCAATCAAAGTTTACATTTTTCCTATGCCTGCACAAAAAAAAAACATGATGACAACGGTCATCTGTCAATGTCACCTTTTTAAATTATTTTTGTTATGTTGGTTGTAGTCGTTTGACATATATTGTTGAAGAGAGATGACAGTGACAGTGACAGTACCATGGAAATCTACTTCGTTAGACAGTACAGTACTAAAAGCGGAAATTGCCAATCTTCATCGTGACTTCACTTCCTCAAATAAGTTGACCTTGCTTGAAAATGAAGGTCATTTGGATTTTAGCAAATATCTAAATAAGTAAGACCTTATTTTAAAATCTGATTAGAGAAAGATTCTCCTAGAGGCTATTCCTCGAAAAGGTTTGCGAATTAGATCTTTCTTAAAATTACTTGACAAGCGAATTATCAAGTGATACAAATATCCAAAGATAAATTAATGATTTTTAACTTTTGACTGACTCTATTGTGTTGTGTGTGTCTAACTAGATAAATAATTAACATCTCTAAAAACACTCTCATACTCGATAAATTATTAAATAATGTATGCCTTTCATTGCCAAAGTAACCAATGAAAGGCCACTAATATTAATTACACTAGACTAGAAAAGCATCGCGTCTGGTTAGGTCTTGAAATTGTTTTGAAGTAAAAATGAGTGATGTTTCTGAAGAGTGTGATGATGACTGAAGAGTGATGAAATAAGAATGCATGGAATCACATTATTCACAGAATTAAATTCTTTGTAATATTTTCGTCCATAAGGAGCCCTTGCCAAACCAAATCTTCGATTTCAAATGATTTGGTCATAAAATAAAATACATGTTTCATTTTCAAATTATTCAGAAAAATGTTGGTATGTAGTAAGTTGGTAAGTAAGTATATATTTTTGCATGCAAAATCCTAATAAACATATCACCATCATCATATCAGTCATAGGAAGTCCACTGCTGGACATAGGTCTCCCCCAAGGATTTATTGTACTTTGTATTGTATAACTATAAAACTATCAAATGCAAAGAATACAAGCAATACATGTCAAATCTTTCGTAAATCGGGCATAATCAAAAGATTATCGACGAAGGGAAGCTCCGTTAACTTAACGGCTGATTAACTGAACGTTATCGCCATTTAGGTGCTGGTGAACACTGTATATACTATAACGGACTGTTAAATCACTTTAACAACTTGTTTACACTTAACAAAATGTTGGTGAACTCCAGCCATAGACCCGGCGCACATGTGGCGAATCGCAGCGCAAAGCATTTTTCACTGTCAAACCATTATCTCTTTTAAATAATATCCAAAATCAATTAACACATTAATTACGCACATATGGCGAGTTTCGACTAGGCTATAAGTATTGTGATAATTGATTTTGGATATTATTTCAAAAAGATAGATAAATAATATCTAATTCCATATCACTGCATAGCTCTGCTTAATTTAGATAAGTACTATATTTTTCGAAAGTATTGTTATAGACTAATTGAACTAAATTTCAGGCCAGCAACGCGCAAGTAGATCGTAATGATTACGACATGGTGGAATATTTAGGAGAACTCCGAGAAAGTGTACTTGAAGCCTATACTGGTATTATTCAAGGATTGAAAGGCGCAGGTGGTGAAGTGAGTAATAACAACATTTACTTACAATTTTCTATAAATTGGGTTACTTTTTACATAAGAAAAGTATTTATGAACTGCCACTGTAATAGCATTTAAGAAAATTTATTAGTTTATTACTTACACCTAAACATCTCGGCCATATAAACCACCTATTTTTCGCTACTGTTTTGTATAAGGACTTTACCCTGATCTCTTGGATTATATATATTAGCCCTTCTTATGTCTCAGAGCTCTGTATACCTCTTAAAGGTAAAGTCATAAATATAATAATAATAATAAATAAATAAATAAAATCTTTATTCAAATAATTAGGTGCTAGACATTTTAAAAGGAACACATTATTGATACATTTGTACAATATAAATTGTACTTGGTTGCTAATTATTATTATTATTTATTGTACAACACACTGAAAGCCTATTGAGGTTATGCTTGTGCGTCTTAATGTTTGGAGATCTTGTTTTTGTCTAGTCTGTTTTTGAAACTGTTCACTGAAGGTGCAGTCACGAAATTCTCTGGTAGCTTCTTCCAGACTGTGACCACTAATAAAATGTACAACATTTTTCAATGAGATCCTTTTTTTTTTAAGTATGGATCCCTGACTACAAAAGAGGTCTTATGTATGTATGTCTTATAAAGTTTGACAAAGGTCTTCAGTGTTAGACTCAGAAAAGGTTTTCTGATAAGATATTGCATAGAATTTGCTTTCTTTGCTATATTTACTATATGAGTTACTCATTTAAAATCTTTAATAATTGTGATGCCAAGGTCTTTTTGTGATTCCATGGGGGTCAATTTCTGATTGCCAAGATAGTAGGTTTTACAAGGATTTTTTCCCTATATGTAGAACAGTGCATTTGTCTATATCGAGTATCTATAGCCAGTCATTAGTCCACTTTTGAATATAATCTAGTCCCTTTTTGATTTCTTGGAACTGAGAGTTAGGGTTACCAATCAGTTTTGTATTATCTGCAAACAATGAGAATGGCACTTGTAACACCGCTAAGAATTAGCTTAGGTCTTGAAAGGGTATTACCCACCCGAACACGGAAGGATCTCTACCTATGAGGAAATTTTTGATGCGCCTTAATAGTTTCCCATGTACACCAAGATGTTCTAATTTGCGTATCAGTCTTTTGATAGGTACACGGTCAAAATTTTTATCGTAGTCAAGGTACATAACATCAGTAGATTGTCCATTGTCGTGAATTCTAATCCATTCGTTTACACATTGTAGTAAATTGGTTGATATAGACCATTTTGGGAAAAATCCATGTTATAGATTTAAGATGACACCTTTAGATAAGAATTCTCAAAGTTTTTCAGTTATAATCTTTTCCATTTGCTCGACATAAGATACTGGGTAATTACATAGATATATTTTAGATTAGAAATCGAACGTTTTGTATTATTCCAGGTCCGCACCGACGTCGCTTTAGTAGAGCCGCACGTGCCGGCCATCGTGAACTTCATGACGATGGTAGCCACGGAGCCCGAGCGCACGGACGGGCACATGTCGGTGATCGCGGGGCTGACGGGCGACCTGTGCACGGTGTTCGGGCAGCGCGTGTTGCCGCTGCTGGAGACGCGGCCGCTGCTGGACCTGCTGCAGGCCGCGCGCCGCTCCCGCACCCCGCGAACCAAAACCCTCGCCAACTGGGCCACCAAGGAGATCCGCAAGCTCAAGCAGCAGACGCCGCTTACTAGCTGGTCAGTATGCTCAAGTCTTAAACCTTCGTCGAACGCGTTTATTAGCCAAGAACATTTTTAAAAATATCCGACTTTCATGCTTTCAACCCCAATAACTTTTGAACGGCTGAACCAATTTTCATCAAACATAGCTAAGAACCACGGCAATGAAGCTTGCTTTCGCCTAAAAAAAACGCATCGAAATCGGTCCATCCGTTCGAGAGCTACGATGTCTTTATATCGAGGGCTTAACCCTTTGAACGCCGCAAGAAAAACCGGCAAACGTGTCACCGACGCCACGACCAGTTTTCGCGAAAACGGCGGCACTTTGAGGAAAGGGTTGGAAAATTGCTATCGAAAAAAATATTTAAAAAAAACAGACCATATTTATTTTTTGTTTATTTTCCCCCGTTACCACACATTATACATTAACAAACAATACATATTACTTGATTTTAAACATAAATAATTCAAATCAAATATAAATCACACACAAAAAAAAAAAACGTTTTTAATTCTTAAATGACATCAATTTGTTCACATCATTAGGCGACACCTTTAGTCGTCCGTGGCGTCAGTAGTGTAGCTTTTTGAAGATAATATATGAAATAGATAGTGTTGTCCGCGAGGAAGATAGATAAAATTTTACTAGTAGTTAATTTCGATTACTATTAGTATAATTTTATCTATTTAGTTCCAGCGTGAAATTCGATCACATTATACTAGTACAGCGAACTTTGACCTCGCAGCAAAGTTTATGAATATCTTAAAAAAACTGAACCAATTTTTCTACATATCTACTTACTTACATAAAATTAAAACAATTTTTGCCCCGACTAGATTAGTAGGCCTTCGCTCGCTCGGTCAATTAAAAAAAAGAGAATTGTTGTTGTATAGGTATTATATTTTTTTTTCATGGTAAAGCTGGAAACATGGCACTACGCAAAGTGCCACTTTACACATTGCACACATGTATCTAGTGCTGCTTCGTTTTTTAGATCAAACACAAAGTTTGCAGCGAAGTTTCTTTTGATTGGGAATATAAGACGGCATATGTCGAGCTGCGTAAGGCACGAGATGTAGAAGGTAATGTTCTATGAATTGATTGCTCGCCATATTTTTGAACAAGTTGTTCTATTAATACCAATTGGTATTTTCTGAAACTAGGGCTAAAATCGTCTTCGCGAATTATTTTATAGATATGATACGAATTCAGCAAATGTAAGTCTAGTATGTGAAAAAATTGTTTCTTATACCATTTAACGGTTTTTCTTATGCATTGTATGCCGCTTAACATCATATCAGAGATATCCACTGCACCCATATAAGTGTTGCAACTACTGAGCCACTTACGCCTAAATTATTAAAATGTTTTATTTCCGTGTCTTTGCCGCAGTATACGATAAAATCTACGATTATTCCCGACTTCACATCACATAAAACGAAGAGTTTGATACCAAAACGATTTCTTTTTTTGGGAAGATACTGTTTAAGAACAAGTCGCCCTTTAAATGGGACAATACGTCAATGCAAATTTTTTCGTGTGGTATAAAACTATTCTTAAATTTCTGACAAGCATGATTTATTGGGTAAATAATTTTTGACAATATAGTTTCTTCCTCAGTTCTAGGGCCTGGTCGGCAGAAATGCAACATGCCTAAAATGGTACAAAACCGGTTTCTCGGCATAAGACTACCATATATACCGGAATGCAAGTATGGGTTAGTAGACCAGTGTTCTTCAATCGTATTCCGGCTGTTTCTTGTCATTAACATACACACAGCGAAAAATGTATACATTTCTGGGACTGTTGTGGGATACCAATTTTTTAATCATGAATGAAGTTTTATATCAATGTGTCTCATAACATATTGCTGGTAATTATTTGTAAATTCAAAAACTTTTTCAACATAAGCTAAATTGAAATAATGTAAAAAAATATCCAATTCTGATGCGATTGACGTCACAGTCGGAGAAATACCGCTGGAAAAATCATCAAATGGCTCGTTTTCAATTTCGAAGGCTTCGGAGGTCCATTGAAAACTATACTCTCCAGCAGAAATGTTTTGACTTTCCCCAGTAGTCACTTCCTGAAAAACGGGTCTACGATAAGTAGGTATCAATAATGAGATAATCGTCTTAATCTATAACTTTAGCTTTCTTAATCTATATTAAAACTATAAAGTTTGTATGTAGGTATGGATGTTTGTTACTCTTACACGCAAAAATCGAGTGATCGAACACACGACGTAGACCATTAGTCCACAGAGGCATGTAATGTTTTTTTATGAAATTATGTATACCTAGCTATCTATAAAAAGTCCGTAACCTTTTGCTAATCGGACTTTAGTTATATTGCCAGACGGATGCGTGAAAACTCAAAATTTCTTTTAACTTCTACTTTAAGCTGTTGTTGTATATAGGTATGTACTTACTACTTTAATTATCTGAAAGTGATACTTTTACAGTAGACGCTTTATAATTGATTAAGATGAAACAGCTTTATTTTATAAATATCACTCTCGCTCCGGTCAAAGACCTTAAGTAATAATATTAATTAATTAAGTACATAAACTTACCTCAAAATCTGATAGATCTGAATCCTCATTAGAAACACGTATAAATTGTTCGACATTCTCCACACCTTCCAGAATTGCAATGAGATCGTCATTTTCCATCGTATTTTAAGTTACTTTTACTATCACAAATCACAACTTCCACACGAAAAGCTACATTCAATATGATTATAAACCAAAAAATGATTGACGGGTATCACGATAAATTTTATTTATTTTTCTACCCACATCTTGCAAGCACTAGTCGATAAATTGCATTCGCTTATGACCTCACAAGCGGGCGCCTTAAGGTTTCCGTGGCGTATAGGGAACGTTAATTGTAAAACTGTACTGTACTTAATTTTATCGATAACTTGAAGGTATATAATGACATTTTAGAAAAAAAATGAATTAATTCATTACTTGATAATTATTATATATCATATCATATAACGTTAAATATAGAGGTTTAGGAAATGAATATTGCATTAAGTGAAAAACAATAAAAACACACTTGCGTATACATATGTACGTAACTTTTATTTATTACCTATTTCAGAATTACATTGAGTGGTATTGATTGTTCTTCTTCAGTTTCTTCTCCTTCACTTTCACTTTTGATTGGTACAAATTCTAACACTTAGTCCAAATCAGGGTCCCCTCTCAACAATCTTATAAGATTTAAAATTTGCGGATACGCATTTAAACGTTTGTTTTCCGGCAAACGCTCTAATTCAAATGCTACTAACCTTGCAAAGTCTTCATTCCTTTTATCAGACGGTCTTCTATCGTCGAAATTAACGTTGGGCAAATGACGAGTTGAATAAGAAATACATATTTCCTTTTTTTTAAGTTTTTCTGTACACCATAGTATCTGTAATAGTAAATTCAGTTTGTGTCTGCTTATTATTTGTATTTTCTGTTTCTGTATACTTTCTTTTACGTATATTCCGACTTGAGAATCCGGATAATATAGATGGCGAAGAAGGTCTCTGTTCTTCCATATTTAGACAATGACACTACTAAGACTACTTCCGATCTCAGAAAACAGAGTAATAAAAGTAGTTTATATAAGTACCCAACAACGTTTATATTGTATAGGTATACCAAGTACAATAACATAAGGAACTTTTAGGGTACTTGTAAAAAAATACAATTTCCCATCACTACGCGACACTTAAAGGTGTCGTTGGCGCTACGTAATAGTGTATTTTCATTCAATTATAGGTAATTGTAAATTAAGCTATAAATAAGTGGTTTTATATTATCTATTCATTCCGCCTTGGTTTAACCAAAGTTTGACGAATAATCAAGCTACCTATCGCACAGTATTCCAAAGACCCTTCGGACCGGACATTTTTAACTGACCCCGTAGGTTGACGTAGTTTGTTATACTGAGCAATTGTCTAGAAGTAACCCCTATTCAAATATGGATAGTTTTCGAGAAAAAAATTCTTAAAGTTCGCGGTTCCAGAGGGACCGAAAAATGAAAAATATTATTTATTTATACTTTGTTTTTTTTTTACAACTATTTATTTCTAGTATGATGTGCCATTCAATTATGAGCTCTTAAGGCTTTTTATAAAATAACAATTGTTAACAGTTTAGAAGATATTTAAAAAAAAAACAATTTTTGATTTTAATTTTCTTTTTTAAAAGTATGTAGTTTCCGCACAAACTATTTTATGCTGGTAATACTTCAGCTTTATAACTACCTATGAAAAAAAAACAGCCCAGTATCTTGCGTGTAACTTGAGATATTCGCCATTTTAATTTTGTATAAAGTGCCTGCAGTATTGGTCATAGCAAAGTTGCATTGAAAATTTTGCTATACGTACAATTTCTGAGTACAAATTGCTTAAATATGTACTTTTTAGTCGTGAAGAAGAGGAAAAATTTCCTGGTTCGTTATTTTGATCAATATATTATGCTTACACATTAGACCAAGTTTAAAAATTTGAAATTGAAAATTTTGCTTTACAGTTTCTGAATTAGAGGTTGTTTAAACTATCAAAATATTGCCTTAAGGTGCTCCCTCACCATTCGCCTGTAATGTAACAATCAAAGATTACACGCGAATGCTCCAGGAGAGGGAGCACCTTTAAAAAAATCTTCTTCTCTTATATATAAAAATCAATTGCTGTTCGTTAGTCTCGCTAAAACTCGAGAACGACTGTACCGATTTGGTTAATTTTGGTTTTGAATTATTTCTTGAAGTCCAGGGAAGGTTTAAACATACGCGAACGAAGTCCCGGGCTAATGTATAAAGCAAGAAGTCAACTTGGCCTGATGTTTAAAGCATATATTAATCAAAATAACGAACCAGGAAATTTTTCCTCTCATTCACAACTAAAAAGTACATATCTAAGTGATTTGTACTCAGAAATTGTACGTATAGCAAAATTTTCAATGCAACTTTGCTATGACCAATACTATAGGCACTTTATACAAATTAAAATCGCGAATATCTCAAGTTAGACGCAAGATCCTGAGCTGTTTTTTTTTCATAGGTAGTTATAAAGCTGATGTATTATCAGCATAGAATAGTTCGTGCAGAAACTGCATACATTTTGAAAAAAAAACAAAGTCAAAAATTGATTTTTTTTTAATATTTTCTAAACTGTTAACAATTTTTATTTTATAAAAAGCCTGAAGAGCTCGTAATTGAATGGCACATCATACTGGAAATAAATAGTTGTAAAAAAAAAACCAAAGTATAAATAAATAATATTTTTCATTTTTCGGTCTCTCCAGAACAGCGAACTTTAAGAATTTTTTTCTCGAAAACTATCCATATTTGAATAGGGGTTACTTCTAGACAATTGCTCAGTATAACAAACTACGTCAACCTATGGGGTCAGTTAAAAATGTCCGGTCCGAAGGGTCTTTGGAATACTGTGTATCGGTATTATTTCTATGAGTCTAGTACAAAAGTAAAGTGTTTTTGGTTTGAATCTGATACAAATTTGGACTACTTAAGAAGTCGTTGGCGTCTCAGTATAGTTTCCGCTGGACGCCTAAAGGTGTCCACGGCGTTCAAAGGGTTAAAAACAGAAATCGACATATATTCATTGACGGCGTTGGTAGGTAGGGGACGCACTGTGAAAATGGGTCCTTTCCATTCCTTATTTCTCAGCGAATATTCGAAATTTGGAACTGATGCTAATAGCACACTAGAACGCTTTTTCAGAATTATTGTGAGCAGGAAACTCGACTGGATAATTTTTGTAACACAAATTTGGTCATCAAAAACACCTCTACCAGGCTCTAGCAAGGACGCGTCGTCATACACTAATTCACAAAAAAAAAAAAAACATTTTATTTAGTCATAGTGTAGAATAGCGTTCGTAGAGCGCCTGATGAATCCTTTCTTCAGAGGGTGTCCAAATTTCAGTACTATCTTTTTTACTTGGATAGGTGAACAAAAGAGAAATAAAAAACTTTTCAACCCCACTGTGCTTCAGAAACCATATGTGTAAGCTGTTGGTCCTGATTGTCAGCATTGTCAAATGCCTTTAGGCAACTTAAAAAATCTGACACCAGTGTTGGCCACTTACACATAAGAAAAACAAACATTACTTTTCTAAGAACATATATAAAAATAAATGAATTAGTACATTATAATTGCAAATAAAGAGAAAATAATCAAGATAACAATCTATTTTAATTTATACCTACATGACATGTTGCATTTCTAGAGTTCCATACCCAAAGGGTAAAACAGGACCCTATTACTAAGACTCCGTTGTCCGTCTGTCTATATGTCTGTCACTGGGCTGTATCTCATGAACTGAGATAGCTAGACAGTTGAAATTTCAACAGATGATGTATTTTCGTTGCTATTACAACATATACCAATAACAAAATAAAATAAATATTTAACTGAGAAGAAACGCCGAAAAAAAACTCATTTTCACAGTATTGGTCGCCTACTCGCCAGAAGGGTTTTGTCATATCATTTCATTTAGACATTAGAACAAACCTAGCGGAAAGAAGGGATAACTTCCTAATCAATTTTGACAGATTTTAGAAAAAACAGAGCCGCGCTTTAATTGCTTATTTCAATTTTCTTGTTACAGATTTGAATCGTCGCAGCGCAGCACTGATGTAACTCAGTTTCAAACAACTTATTGCTGGTAAACTCGTTAATATTGGCAGGTCATATCATATTAATCATAGTCGCTAGGTGCATTTGTATTGTAGCCATGATGTAATTTCTTTGTCATTTATGTATAAACACTACAATTCAGCTAAAACTGCAATGCAATTATTCAATTCAGTTTCTACTTTATTTTTATTTGTAAGGAAGAGGAATTATTTATTTAATTTAGAATTGCATTTCTTAAATATGGCCACATGCGTGCACCTAACGCAGCGTTCTTGAAATTGTTTAGTATGCCTGACCATGTTCTTTCTGTAATGATCTTGAAAAGTCGAAGCATTTTTTCCTATTTGGTATTATAAATACAGACAGTGGCTGTGGTATCTTTACTTATATGAGATAAAAGTGATAATTTGAAAGAGCGTTGAATGAAAGACGATGTATGTTATTATAGGCATGCACACGTGCAAGGGATTGTGAATTTTATAAATTATTATTGTTTTGTAAGTAATATGAAAGATATTATGATCGGTCGGGTATGGGTGATATGACGAATGTACGGTCACAGATGTTTGTAACTTAGGCATGTGTCAATCTTAATGAGAAGTTGATATATTGTAAGATTCCGTAACGTTAATTCGAGACTGAAGGACGCCATATTGGTGACTAATGCTTTTAGTTCATCACAGTGAATTTGTCTTGAAAAGCAAACTAAAATTCGAACGTCTATTCAATGATAGTAAATGTAAGCATTGAGTCAAGAAACTACACACAACTTTCTTTAACATTATATACGTTCAGAAATGCACATCACCGATTTTAGTTGACCGAGCGAGCGCAGCGTCTGATTCGAGATTGGCCAAGAATGCTTTTGTCCGTCTGTCTGTTCTCGTCTAGTAGGTCGCATTTTTTAACCGATTTTGGCGAAAATTGAGGAGAAGCGAAGTTCCGATACGTTCAGATTTATTTGAATTTTATAGTCGATTACAATTTCTAATTGGGGGAAGTTTGCTGTAGCGTTATTTATGAACGGATTTTAATCAAATTTGAGAGGCATACTAAGGACTTCATTCTACACAAGATGTTGCGAGAAAAAATCCAAAAGGGCTGAGTGGAGGACGGTAGAAGGGTTTGCGAAATGTTACGTTCTTACAGAACCACCAGTTTGATATTGCACAGAACTACATTACAAGCCCCTAATTTTTTACATATTGCTAATTCACAATCTTGAATTTCTCTTTAGATCATTTTGGCATAGAAGTTCATGTGATGAATGTAAAAGTATGCCTTCTGATCTCGTTGTTACATTATTTGTACATATGTAATTAAAGGTCTTTTATGTTACGATGTTTTAGAACGACTTTCACGTATTGTCTGTTGGGGAAATGTTGAGAGAAGGAATTATACATTATAAATTTTAGAATTTTAATTCCAAATTAAAATAATGAATTCATTAACTCTACGAATCTCAATTGTATTGTCGGTATATTTGCAGGCAAATATTTAAAAAAGCAGGCTACTTTACTACGACGCGACATGATGAACTGTTTTCTCGACCACTTCATAAAACTAATTAAGATATACTTAATGCTATGATCCTCGCGTAGCGTACTTTGCGCATGTGTAGAAATTTATTATAATAATCATTTTTAACTGACACGAAACCAATCTTGAAGTTTACAGTTTATAAAATCAAAGATAAGATTAAATCCAACAGGCATAGTACTCATAGCAGTAAATCTGATATCATTATAAGATTTATTACGACAGATGCCAATAACTTTTACCTGTACAAATTTTTTGCATGAATAAGTTACTTAATTATTTCCTCTTTTCGAGTCAAAATTACTGTATCGTGAACGTTAATTACATACTCCCATTATGCGTTTTTAATATTACGCAAGTACTTGAACTCCCGCCGCACTTTTCTAACATTTGAATTGAAGTGAGTCAATGAGGCTACTCACTAACTGACATTGTGGTGGACACAGGACAAAGATTGATAGCATTCTTTTATTGCATAATTTTAACACGGCAATGGATTGTGAAGGAAACATCAAATTTTTGTTCATCAAAAGTATCTCATCAAAAGGTATTGAAATGAGCTTGTCAGGGCTGGCCAATCCATATGATTCATATGCCTATCAGAATAAATTATTGTTTAAGATTCTGTTTTGTGAATGTGATGATCATCTTCATTCAGTTTCGGAGCGTGGGGAAAAAAGGAATAAGTATTATGATTTTTACCCTAGCCTCCATTATAATCACCACCTTACCCCTCTAAGCACGTCGGATCGGTATCTTCTCTCTAGTTATTGGCGTCGTGCTACTGGTAATGGATTCCAATAATATTTAATCAAACTATGTCGGGCAGTCCCAAAATTTACTGAATATGAAAATGTACCAAACATCACAATTTGTATACTTTAGGGGTATCGCTTATAGATTTTATGTTGCAGTGCAACTGTCTGTTCCACACCTCAAAATGTGGGCCTCACGTCACTTAACGTAATCTATAAAATTCATTGGAGTATCTATTACATGAGAATATATTTTCTTCATAGAATGCCTTTTCAGAAATACAAAATGTCGTTCAATTTTACTTTGAATATTTTAATAACTGAGCTAAATATGATATCAATAAGAATGTATAAAGTGATTTGAAGAAAAGACATGTCTTCAGAAGTTCTCCATGCATTAAAGTCAGGAGAAATAGATAAAACTTTTCTGTGTCTAGTCTGTGAGCATCACTGACAGGGATGATGTTTGCGCGAATTATGCAAGATATATATGTGAAATGCATTATTACTTAACTTTTTTACTTGACAGTTTAGTCTAATATGTATTTCGACCGTTCATTGAATGATTTTGATAAATCCCAGTGATATGTATGCATACATATGTACTTCTATTATTGTGTGATAGGAGAATGTGTGAGGACTAGTGCCATGCCATGAAAGGTTCTGAATTAGAATCATAGGCATCGAGTCGATGAATACCACCCACTTTTCCTGCGCGAATCTAAATCAATTAAAATTATTTTGTTACGTCTTTATTTCTTTTGTTTTACAACTACTACTTTCTGTAAACTGTTCTTATAATAATAACACATTTAGAAGTTTTTTTTTGTTTGATTTATTCCTTTACTTGCATAATAAAAGATTCTCATAATATCAGATTCTTAACTTCTACATAGTAAAATACTCTACCATCCTTTCTTAATTCATATCCGTTCAGAGGTATTAGTTTAGGACAAGCAGTTTATTACCCGACTACAGCAAAACCAAAAGGACGGTTATGTGTTTCGCCGCTATGTTTGTATGTATGGAAAAGTCTTTTATGATATACATGGTACCTTAGCAAATGAGGTATCATTGCAAGCGTCTTGGCCGTCCGCACGTCAAAGTAAATTCAATATGGCGACCTCCACATGGCCATAACGTAATATGAACTAAAGTAAATCGAATTTATGCCGTGTAGGGTATCAAAGTAAACAATCCTGCCTTCCTATATAGTATCAAATCAAAGAGCAGAATATTAAAGGACTGAAAGCGATTTTTTTATTAAACTTTTTGTTAAACCAATATACAATGTCCCTTTTAATTAAGTACAAATATTTGAAACCCTGGTTCATGAGTGTACCATAAACCGTTTATAACCAAAAATAAATAAATCGGCAGATTGGTTCTTTTTTCACTTTTTCTAATATATGGTTTGGTATAGTATCACTTTACCTATATTATTTTTGTGAATTTTGAATAAATGATTTAAAAAAAATGAAATTATTTACGCCAACCTCCTGTACGTGGTCTACTAAAATTCATTCATAGTTCTAAACAATCATTGGCACCGCCAATCGCCATCTATCTCCATCTGACTTTAGCTGATTGCCTGTGATAGATAGAGACAAACGTCTTTTAGAACATTCTTATGTCGGTGGTTAAAAAAGTAAATATTTGGGAGATTTCCCACAAATATGGGACTGTTGTAATGGCTCAAGTCATCTGTTAAAAATGCATACGTTTTTATGTAAGTGCTGCATCATGATATTCATAGTTTTGTCTTGTAATGTGATTTCCATTGATAACTCAAAATAATATTTAAAAATAAACTGTCTAACTTTATAAGTTTTTATTAATAATCTACTAAAAGCAGTCAATTATTTGTCATGCCCATTACCTGTTTTAAACTAAAGAAAGATAAAGCGAAAATTTTTCGGATATCACCAATCAAATTAAATTGAGAGTTGTAAGTGTTTGGTGTATTTGTAAATCTTAGTTGGCAACTCAGGCGTGGTTCGATCCGATTCATTCATTATTATTTTTACCTACCACAGATCTTACGTAACTATCTTGGAATTCTCAATTCATCTATAAAAGGATAATCTGATAGATTACCCATTAAGAAGTAGCGGAAAAAGGCAACCTAATAATACGATTGAGTTGATTACACGCAATAAAGGTAGGTACCTACGGAGATCTTTCAATAAACAGAAGATAATAAGAATTACGAGTGTCATTTATTAATGACTTTCATTTCCTAGGTACCTACTACATCTTTGTTAGTAACAAATAATATGAAATAAGTAGGTAGGTACATACTAATTACATCTGTAACAAATTGAAGCCAAGCTACTTACGCTATTCCGTCAAGCTCCTAGTGGACCAAATGGTCTCACTCATGCGTGATGCGACTGCGCTTTCTACTCGGATTCACACTCACACTTTAAGACCAATCGAGCTGGCATTCAAACACTCAAAAACACTTTAAACACTTGTTTAAAACTAAACTTTCTCACTGCAGTGTGGTAATCCGTACCTTATTTAAAGAGCACTTAGAATCCCCTGCGCTGGCGATACGCAGTTTAGTTATTAACTATTTACCTAAATAGGTAACACACTTAGAACTTAACGGTGACACTACGAACAAATCTGCAAAGCCACGAATAGATTTCCAATCAAAAATTTAAGTACGCGCCTTTGTTAGTAATTAAATAAGGACATGACACCTAGATAAATAGGTACTAATTGCCCGCGCGCGTGATGTTGTCGGTCGACTGACGGCCGGTCTAGGCAAGTCAAGTAACCATAGTCGCTTTCTGCGACACGAGGCAAGAGCGAGATAGAAGACTATCTATCGCGTGTGTCGGCACATTCAGAAGAAATAAAAGATACCGCTTTCTTTACTCATGCCGCGGACTATCGTTTGTCGGCTATTAAAAAGCCGAAAAAACAAATACTGCGAGCAAAGAGTAGTGTATTACAGATGTGACAATGGATAGTTAATATTGTAATGCATACCTACAAATCAAAATCAATTTGTTCAAATCTTTTTAGCCCCGGATATAAAAGAGGGGTGTTAAAAGGTTGACGCTAATGTCTATGTGTCTGTCTGTGACATCGTAACTCTTGAAGGGCTAGACTGATTTCTAGCTCTTGAACTGCTAGACTGATTTCAATGCACTTTTTTGACGAAAAAGCAAGTTCCCTTGCAGTGGTTCTTAGCTATGTTTGATGAAAATCGGTTTAGCCGTTTAAATGGTTGGTTGAAAACCCCACTTTTCAAATGTTAACGTTTGAAAAGAGGGGTTTTTTTTAGTTTGCCTGGCAAATGAACTTGTATTAATTTAATTATTTACGACATCCTGCTGCGCTGTATTTGGTCTGCTAAAAATTAAAGGTTCGGTCTAATAAAGTAAAATGTTTGCAAAAAAAAATTAATTATAAATTAAAAAATAAAGTAAAAGTTACTGAGCTTAATATCAGTGTGACTGCTGGGTTTCGCTGGCTTGTATGACATGAGCTTAATATCAGTGTGACTAAGCTGGGTTTCGCTGTCTTGTATGACACCACGCTAAGTGTATGAAAGATCTCACAAGCAGCTTCCTCCTTGACCTGTCATCATTAACTGACAAAAGCGCGTAGGTACCTCAATAAAACCACGAACACTAATTCAATAAGCCTACGTATACCATCTGCCTACTTAGAAGTCTTGTCATAATAGCAAAGTGATGGAATGACCTGTCTGAATTTACCTTCTAAACCTTCTCTATGCTTTAGTACCTATTCCTCTGCCCGCAATTCACCGACAAATTAGCCGACAAAGAAAACATGGATTAGAATAAATGCGGAGTCTAAGCTGTATGAGATTTTATCACGCTAAACTACTAAGTACTATTTTTAACACCTTTGATGTGCATGTAAATGGAAATTGTAGTTTTTTTTGAGCCACGTGGTCACCGGTAGGCCAAACAAATTTAATCTGTTCAGGCCGAGGGTGACACTGTAAGCTTAAGTCTTCAATTCAAACATTATTTACAGGGAAACGTGTGAGTAGGTTGTGGTCAAGTAGCGTAAAAATGTATTATTTTGGTGCTTGTGTATTAGTACTATTAGTTAAAATGTAGGTATTTGCAACATTATGTCATTAGTAGGAATTGCACAAAATTTTGGATTAAGATCGCATTGGGTAATTTTGCTTAAATGCAAGAGAAAAAAAATTAATAAGAGTTCTTTTTGATTTTAAAATTATAAGAAAAAAGACACTTAGCACCAAATCGACCATATCAAAAAGTTGTGCGACTCTGCACGCGCTCATTTTTCAGGATTTTTATAATTAGCATTAGCTCAGTGTAGAATTTTAAATACTACCTTTACAAGACTGAAATGTTGATACCTAAGTACACGGTGTACTTATTAAGCTTTAAAAGTAAAGACAATCATTTGTAATGCTGTGCTAGTGCTGGTGCTGGCCCGCAATTGTTAAAGGAGTTTAGGCAGATTTTGTGTGTAATATTGACTGTTGTCACTGGATGTTAGTTATTGAACTACGTCAAATATCTTCAGATAGCTCAAAAATCAAACGCCAGTGTTACACATTAACTCACTCGATAAGAAAAAAAAGAGAAGAACCATCGTTTCCATAAACCAGGTCCTACCTTGTACTCATAAAAAAAGAAAATCGTCAAATTGATACAAAAATCTTAAAACTTTTTTATGGTGTTTCCCTACGATCAGAAGCCTATCTGAAGTAAATAAGTCATAACATAAGTTTTAGAATGGTGCTTACGTACTGGCAAGCGTCGCAAGCCATCTAATGATAACAATCGTTACCAACGGCATAAGCGTGCTCTCAGGCACAGGCAAATTCAACGTATAGTACTTGTACGATCCACCGATGACGCTTAGGGTTGTTTTACATGCAAACGCGCTAGTATTGTGTACTCCTACCGTTCTATCGAGCTCCTTGTTCGTGAGAGCTTGGGCTCTGTTGAGTATCTACTCTGTACCTGTGCGCGAGCGGCTTTTCTTTACAACAAATGCTACACAAGCCCATCGCTTCGAAATTATGGAAATGTACTTTCTTTCTCACTCATATGTTATTACCGCTATTTTTGTCTCTTTCAGTGTGAAAAAGATGCAAATGGAAATAAAAAGCCAAAACCTAGGTATAATTTTTACTACATTCGGAATCTTTTGCTCATAATCGCGTGACGTCAGGTTCGCTGCAGTGGGGTAGGGCCAAGGACTTGGTGTATGGGCGGCCACACCATACAATAAGCTGACGAGCTACGTGTTCGAATAGTGCAGGCCTTTGATACCATGCGTACCTAATTAGTGAAAGAACTGTAATGGCTAAAGTTAGAAGGCACGGCCTGGATCGTGCTTAGTTTGCATAGAAGAATAAGGTGGATATGTGCAAAAATTGATGAGGAGTAGGACAAATTTAGGTATACATTTTGTAAATAGTGGAAGTGCATGGTACTCCCGTAAATATTAATCTTGTAAATGGTGTAAATAGTAATCTCGTAAATGGTGTAAATAGTAACCTTGTAAATAGCAATGAATTTTAACTTTAAACACGCCAAATTGATAGAAATGCCTATTCATTTATCCGTATAAACGAATATGAATTTGTAATAATTGGTCAGTCCAATGCCCGAGAAAAGTGTGATAGAAATTTAAATTTTCATCACTCGTGAATAAAATTATTATTATTTAAATATTCCAAATTAACTAAACTTGTATCTTAAACTTCGTAAACTTGGATCTTGACTCTAGTGAAGTTTATTTTTATGAAATATCGGCTCTGTCTTCCCCGTAAGAGCTGAAAGTGTATCTGTATAAAAACAAATCATACCCACCTACTACTACTTGTAGGCAAGATATGTAACATATTTTATGAATGAATTTGCGTAAAGGGGCGGGGCGTGTAGGTAACGTAATTTTATAGTAAACAAATAGTACGCTATACGCAGGATCATCTACAGGCTGTTGTTAAGTGTCTCTGTATGGAAAATTTGTTAATACGTTATCTCGACAACTAACCTGCCGATTTTTTATTTTATGCTACTAAATCTTTTTTAACACTTAAATGAAAGAGCCCTTCAAATATTTGTACTTAATTAAAAGGGACCTTATATAGAAGAGGAGTAGAAAACTATTTGTTTTGGGCAGCAATTAACACCTCGCGACTCTCCAAGTTTCGCACGCAACGGAATACCTACATAAGATACCTTTAAATAACCCTTTACCTGTCCGTATAAATAAAACAATTGACCTGGGCGGAATTCCTCCCAGTAACAGGTAATAGGATAAGAACTGTTAGTACTACGTCTTATGAAAAAAAGCTGCACTTTGTAATGAAAGCAAGCCGCTTTGCACAGCGATAATGGGGATCAAAATAAGCGATTTCACCCGCAGCAGCGAATCATCCCTTAAAAACAGAGGGCGCCACTTCCTTGAAAAATAATAAAAAATCTAAAAGCCAAACTACTGTGCACTGATTTTGATAAAATAGATATCAAATGAAAGATAATTACATAATCCATCATTAAAAAAATATTGTAAACGTGCCTGTAAAATAGCCCAAATATTTGCATTATTTAGGAAACAAATTTTAGTCGCCTTTTTGGGGTTCCGTAGTAAACAAGGAACCCTAGTTTCGCCATGCCTGTCTGTCTGTCCGTCCGCGGTTTTACTCAGAGACTATAAGTACTAGAAAGCTGTAATTTAATATAGGAATGTATATTAATCATGCCAAATGAGTGGTGAAATAAAATATTGAATACATTTTTTTTAACGTAGCTCCCATACAAGTACAAATAAAGTAAGAGTCAATTTTTTTTCTCGACTCATCCATCCAACCCACGTAGATACAATTATTTAAAATTAAATTATTAAAGTGATTGCATTTTACACTAATTAATAAGGTCTTTTCAGTTCAAACACCCTCATAGATCACGAATAGATATTAGATGATATTGATTAACTAAAAATGTTTTGTTTTATTAGTATAAGTACTTCCATAAATTAACACTTTAAACTCCATTTTGAGAAATAACAATATTTAAAGAATATATTTTACAAAGCATGTAAAATATATTCTTTATATATTATTTCTCAAAATGACAAAAAGCGTCGTCACCTGATAATTTTATATCTCCATAATTATTACGGATATTCACCTGCAGTTTTCTTTATCAAATACTTTCATTAGCAAAATATGAACCATATGAATTAACCAAAAAATACCCCACGGATATTTTTTATATAATATTAAGTAAAAAAAAATCTTTAGTTAAAAAAAATCTTTATTCGGCATATAAAAATCTTATGTACTAAACTAAGACTAAGCTACTAAAACTCATTGTTTTCCAAAATAAAACAAATGTTTGGACTTTTAGTGTAAGTATGATTTTACAATATTTTTTTAATGATAGATTAAGTATGTAATTAATTAATTATATTTCATTTGACATCTATTTTATCATAATCGGTGCGGTGGGTGGTTTGGCTTGTAGAAATTTTCAATTATTTATTTAAGGAACCATCTATTTTCCTAAGGGATGAAACTTTCGGTGCTGCGGGTAAAATCGCTTATTTTGGTCCCCACTAGAGATGAACATTTACCCACGCTTGGGTATTTTTTTGTTTTGTTTTTTTATTTGTTTATAAAATCTTTATTGTACATAAACACAGGACAAAAATACAGGTTAGAATTATAGAACAGTACAAAGGCGGACATATCCTAGATAGGGATCTCTTCCAGTCAACCCGATATGCACCGGGTAAATACCCGTATCTACCCGTTTGGGTGGGTAGATTGAGATACTTATTAAATAACTTGTTCAAGTCCTATAATCATATGTAGAAATGTGTGGAATGGTTATGTAATGCATAAATCAATGAATATATCTCAAAGAATAAATAACAAACATAAAAATCACTAATGCTATCCATATTAAACATACTATTTCATCTTATTTGATGTCTATTTGCTTATTTCAACAGAAAAATAAATCTCAAAACATTTGCGAGCAAAAAATTAAAACTTAGACCTGTCAATTCGTATTGTTCCCATACAACGGGTAGATTGGGGTAAATACACGGCATACTATTCACAGGGAAATGATGTAACAAGTTGATAGGAGATCAAAAAACTCGTAAATATGAATATCTTTTGTTCGGGGACTAACCCCAAAATCAGTTGTTATGGCTCTTGGATAGACAGTCAAAAAAGCCTACTCCCAATGTATATAATATTAGTTTAATTTAAAAACCGCGACTTTGTCCGCGTAGAAGTTGAAAATGGTTCTAATAAGATTTTCCCTCTCGCTCTCGCTCTATATTGACATCGCATTTGATGTCTGTTTGCTTATTTTAACATGTCATTAGGTCTAAAAACATTTGCCAGCAAAAAAATGTAAACTTAGACCTGTCGATTTGTATGTTCTCATACAATAGGTAGATTCATGTAAATACCCGGCATACTATTTTGAGACAAATATTGTATTAAGTTGACGGGGGATCAAAGAATACGTCAGTACAAATATCTTTTGTTCCGGGCCTTATATCTAAATCAGAAGGTTTGGCGTTTGGATGCACATCCAAAAAAATCTACGCTCCCTATATGTATGAGGATTAGGGTGGTTCTACGATAAAAAAACTTTTTTTTCGATTATTCCACGGGTCACCCCGTCACTTGATAGTATACCTTAAGGAACTATAAGTTACATTTAAGAGTCGCTACCAATATTTAAATTTAAGTTAAAAGCTCAAAATCACTGCAGAGCTTGGATTTATTTTTTCATGACACAGGGCATTTAAATCCGAAATAAGTGATATTATTTCAAATAAATATTTATTACTAAAACCCTGAAATCATTTATTGAAAGATACAAGGGAAGGTTTGTATTAATATAGGGTATGTTCAAATATACTCCGTAATCATCAAGAGCAAATCTTGCTATTGTTCTTTTAAAATTGTAAATATCAGCAATATACTAAATTATTATATTCCTCTTTTCGCAAAACCTTCTTGAGGTTCACCAGTTGAAAAGAATAATTGGTTATGTTTATATATAATATAAGTACCTATAAAATACATCATTGTTTCAAGTTTGTAAATAGTCCTTCAAAAATATTGATGAGTAAACCAGAATATAACAAAAATAGTAGTAGTAGTAAGTATTTGCTAGTAACAAAGTCTGCAGTGTTTTGTCTTAGATATGTTTGATAATAATACTTATTTATTTTGTATTCTAGCCTACGATTACTAAATACAATTAAAAAAAATCAACTGAAATTTCATTTTTAAGAACTATGAAATACTCTAGTATTAATTTAAGCAATTAGTAGTCAGTTTTAGTTAGTTTTTTTTTTTAAAGGTTGCATAACTTAAGGTCTTTCAATGGTGCTTACTATTAAGTAGAGGCTTTTAACCAATATTTTTACCATATCATCACATCGGAAAAATATATTGCTTTCACAGATATCTTTTTCGGTATTGTCAATTCAAATTCTTTAAAACGGGACAAAAATATCGCAATATTAGGTTTCTGCTATGTATATACATCAGGGTAATCCAGAAGATTACCAGCAACACCTTATTCGGTAACTCTAGCTTAGAGTATTATGAGATTCAAAAACCTTTTACTATTCATCTCATTTTTGTTCCGCAAGAGTAATCTTGTCTGTGGCCACTCATTGGTCACTCAGCATTGTCAACTAAGGATTCCAACACTTCCAACTTCAATTTTGTTTTTTTTTTTCACTATTTTTGGCTCCAAAGGAGCACAAATTCTACATAAATATCATAAACCGGTTTTTACAGCAGTGGTGTCGAAAAATTCCATGGAGTTAGTGTACTCATATTGCAGAAATTTGACATGCTCCAGGTGAAAAAAGGAATGGGGAAAGAAAAGGAAGGAGACCTTTGTGCATATTTCGCTATAAAACGTAACATAACCACTAATTTTAAACAATCAAGGAGACTCCATTGTCAAATGTCCATACAACGATTTTTCAAAAGTTTGACAACTGGTAGCGACCTTTAAATTTGGTCTAAATATTTAAATTAAAAACACTGATTCATATTTTACAGTAGAAATTCAAATCACAACGTGGCCGGGTAACATTTCAAAAGTCGAAAAATAAGAAGCACCTAATGAGGGTGCTCATTTATATTTATATCGCATTCGATGTCTGTTTGCTCATTTCAACATATAATTATATCCTCACTCTATCTCTCTACCTCAATCTACCCGTTTTATGTTCCCATACAACGGGTAGATTGAGGTAAATGCTATTTTGGGGGAAATGTTATAATTAATTGATAGGGGATCAAAGAACTCGTGAAAATGCAAATTGTATGTTCCGGGACCAACCCCGAAAGCAGTAGTTTTGGCTTTTGGATGACCAGTCGAAAAAATTTACTCTATATGTTTAAGGATGCTCATATATCGACATCGCATTTCATGTACGTTTGCTTATGTAACATATAACTGGGTCTACAAACATTTGCCACCAAAAAATGTAAACTTCGACCTGTCAATTCGTATGTTCCCATACAACGGGTAGATTGGGGTTAATACCCGGCATGCTATTCTGGGGGAAATGTTATAATAAATTGATAGGGGATCAAAGAAATCGTGAAAATGCAAATTTTTGGTTCCGGGACCAACCCCGAAAGCAGTAGTTTCGGCGCTTGGATGACCAGTCGAAAAAATTTACTCTATCTATATGTATAAGGGTGCCCATATATTGACATCGCATTTGATGTCTGTTTGCTTATGTAACATATAACTGGGTCTACAAAAATTTGCCACCAAAAAATGTAAATCTGATGCCCTCTCTTAATGAGAGGGACCCCAGAGCGGGCAGGGACCGCCTTAGCGGTCGCCGCGCCGGGGCTGTGAAGCGAGAGTAGCACACGGCCCCGGCCTTTTGCGCCTGAGAGGTAGGTGACACCGGTTTATTTAGAGGTAACACCACATAACCCTAACGGTTTCCCGTGACCGGTAGGGTATCCGAAGGGATTTTTACCGCGTGAAAAAACAATAATTGAATAACTAATCAATACGAATATCTCTTGTTCAGAGACCAACTCCAAAACCAGTAGCTTTGGCTCTTGGATAAGCAGTCAAATATGACTACTCTCAATATGTATCATGGTGTTTATATATTAGCATAGCATTTGACGTTTGCCTATTTAAAAATTATTTCTTCAATAAACTTTTGCCAACAAAAAATGTAAGCTTATACCTGTTAATTCGTATGTTCTCATATAACGGGTAGATTCGGGTACTATTTTATGAGAAATGTTACGACAAGTTGATGTAGGACCAAAGAACTCATCAATACAAATATCTTTTGTTTCGGAACCAACCCCGAAATCAGTAATTTTGGATATCGGAAGACCTATCAAAAATTCTTTTCTCCCTATATGTATGAGGGTGCTCATATTATATTGACACCACATTTGATGTCGGTTGTAGGTTCGATTAGAATCAAAACTTCTTTTGTAAACCTGGCCGATTTATCTACATATATTTTTCTATAAAAAATATGATATGAACGAAGTTCCTTACGGCAGGCTTGGAGGAGATAGGGATTTTGCTGCGCGACCGAACTGAAAAAAATGTGATAGTAAAACCGTAAGGATGACCTCGTTAAATAAAACCGTTAAATGAGACGTGCGCAGGCGCAACAGTCGTATACACAAGCGAGTAGTGTATAATACCTTTGAGCACGATTTTTCTTTTGCAAATTGTGTCGATTCTACATTAGCCGAAGGAACTTCGTTCCTACCTGGTGTCCCACGACACCACATTTCTTTTTGTTTTTACTTGATGTGTGTTCTTTTTTGTGCTGAATAAAATCTGCTATATTTTATAATAAAATTTGTATAATTCAATACATATATTAGGTTATGTGTTCAGCAAAATAGTTTATCGTTACAATAAATGTGTCGGAAGGTGCAAATAATTATTTTTCGCACGAAAAGTTACGTGGGCGAGTAAATTATTATACTTGGAAATTCGTTATGAAAAATGCACTTATTCACAACAATTAATGGAGCAGCATATGCGGTTACGATAAGGACGACGTAACTACGTCCGAGGTAAGAGAAAGACGTGACGAAAAAGCAAAAGCAAAAATTTGTTTGAGCGTCAAGAAGTCTTATTTCTCTCATTTGATGTCGGCAAATACGGCGAAAGATGCCTGGGATGCACTGGAACGTGCATATGATGACAAAGGTCTCGGTTCAAGAGTGCGAACTTTTCAGAAATTGTGTGCTGTCAAACTAGAGAACTTCGGTAGCATGGAAGATTACATCAATGAAATTTTGTCACTAGCGCAACAATTGGCGAATATGAACAAACCAATTGATGACGAGTTTCTTGGTGCGCTGATGCTCAAAGATTTACCGACAGAATATGAGCCCATGATCATGGCATTAGAGCATTCAGGGACTGTCATTACGACCGATATTGTTAAATCGAAACTGCTGCAGGATCAACGGTGGACTACTCGTGGAGATTCGAGTGAGTGCTTCAATGAGAAAAGGCACTAATACGAGTGACTCCGGAACGAGAAAAGCACAACAGCACAAGACTGATTCAAAAGCGAAGAATACTTCTGGTTGCAAGAAGGAACCGTGGTGCTGGAAGTGTCGACAAAAGGGTCATCTAAAGAAAGACTGTCAGAACAAGATTGGTTCTTCAGGAAACTGTGTCTTGTCAGCATATAGCACTGAAACGGACTCAAATTCTTCGTGGTGGATTGACTCAGGTGCAACAAACCACATGACTAGCAGGCGTGATTTGATGACAGAGTTTAAATCGCATGGCGGTTGCGTCATTATTGCTAGTGGAGATAAACTGCAGGGTACAGGTATAGGGAACGTTAAGTTGTCGTATAACGCGATGTTGACTGATGTGATGTATATACCTAAACTGTCTGTTAATCTCATATCTGTTTCTCAATTGATCAAGAACGGTAATTCTGTAACTTTTGATACTAATGGTTGTACAATTTCTTTATGAGCGGTATATTGCTTAAGGCAAATAACATTGCGTACAAATTTCAGACTAACAGTCTAAGGCTCATCAACGTCTTGGCCATTTAAGTGGCAACAATATGAAGCTTTTGAGGCAGGGACTTGCTAATGATATTAGTTTTCAGGATGACCCTTGTAAAGACGTCACATGTGAGATTTGTTTAAAAGGAAAGCAAGCGCGATTTCCTTTTGTCAGCAACCCTGAGAAGTCAGTGGCTCCAAACCGGTTGGATTTGATCCACGCCGATTTATGTGGACCGTTGCCGGTAAATTCGCTCGGTGGCAAGAGGTACATCCTAACTTTCTTAGATGATCATACGAGGAAGGTGTTCGTGTATTTCTTAAAGTATAAAAGCGAGGTGACTCTATACACGAAAAACTTTATTACTTTAGTAGAGACGCAAACTGGTGAAAAAGTGAAAGCCCTGAGGTCAGACAATGGAATCGAGTATGTAAAAAGAGATCTTGAGAACTTTTTGAAGAGTAAGGGTATTAGGTAACTATGCACTTTTAGTCCTCAACAAAATGGCGCCAGTGAGAGACTTAATCGTACTCTTCTGGAAAAAGTAAGATGTATGTTGTATACGTCAAACCTAGACACACACAAATTTTATAAACGTATTTAATAAACGTGTCACCTTCAAAGAGGCTTTAAGGTAATACTCCTGAGGAGGCCTCGACTGGCAAGAAGATGAGCTTAAAACACTTACGTGTGTTCGGCTGCGAAGCTCATGCTCACATTGATAAGGTGAAGCTGAATAAGCTTGAACCAAAAAGCAAGTGTTGTATATTTCTTGGCTATGAAAGCAATGGATATAGGCTCTATGACTTGGCGAAAAAGGAAGTTTTTCGTAGTCGAGATGTTGTCTTTGCTGAAACAATATTTCCAGGTGTCACCAACAAGCGATCTGTGGAGATATTCTTCCCTGTAAGTAATAACGGAGATGCTGCCGAAGAGAATCATACGGGAAATCAACCAGAGATTCCTTGCTCGTCAACTGATGCAGCCGGTGCTTCACAGATACCTGATGATGACGGTCCAGCCTATAACTTACGACCAAGATTGTCAAAGACAATGTCTAAGTGTGAAGCAGAGGTTTGCGAGCCGACAACTGTCAAAGAGGCTTTACAATCGAGTGATAGTAAACTGTGGCGACAAGTTATGCAAGATGATATCGATTCATTTAATAAGCATGAAGCTTGGGAAGCTTGTTGACAGACCGGCGGACAAAAATATTGTCAAAAATCGTTGGATATTTAAAGTATCGTATTTGACGTCTACCTGCGTTTTAAGCATATAGCGTTCGCACACACATTCCGACACGATTTGCGAAGTAATTACTTATATAATTAAATCTACCCACCAAACGGGTAGATAAGGGTATTTATCGGGTATTTACCCAATCTACCGGGTATATACCCAAACGGGTAGATTGGGTATTTACCCACCGCCCATTTCTAGTCCCCACTATCACTGCGCAAAGTGGCTTGCTTTCATCACTAAGTGCAGCTTTCCGACGAAATTTCGCCATAAGATCTAGCAATATGTACATAAATAAGTTTGAAAGACCTATACCTAACACAGTAAAATCTGTATAAAATCAATTAATATGTGAAAAGCAGTCTTTGATAAGCTTTAATGATAACAATAACATTCTGTCTCATAATATGCTGTACTAAAAATATTTTTGAGTCAGCAGGTAGATTTTATTAAAAAATACATTGTACAACTTTTTTTCTGTGACATATTATGATGTAGAATTTTTTTATTTCGTATAACGTCGTGAGTACTCGTGATGACGTCACAAGTCCCCACTCTGCTCTGTATCTTTGTGAATAATAAAGGTTTTGGTGAAAATAAAAAGTCGATAAATGAAATGTTTCAATCCCTACAAAAAGCGACATCTGTGCGACAAGATAACGGGGTCTAACAAAATAGATTTTATTTATTATGAGTTCATCTATAGGTATACATAAAAGCGAAAATCACTCACTCATCACGAAATCTCGAAAAATGAAGGTGAAATTTGGCAGGAAGGTAGATTGTGACTAGGAGACGTTTGCTAAGAAAGGATTTTTGGAAATTCCTTCAATAAGGGGATGAAATAGGGGTTGCCAGTTTGTATGAAACTTCGTTATTTTTAAAGTGAGACTCATGATTTTTTTTAAGCTATTGTATAGTTTTTATCGCGGGCCTTGGGGCTGCAACCGAATCCAGAAATTCCGTAACGAAATTTAAACCTAACACTCGTCTATCGTCGTTTCAGTTCGGTAGACTTCAGCAGGAGGGGCGTATGTCTGGGAACTATCCTATCAAAAACATTTTCGACTTCTACGCGGACGAAGTCGCGGGTTTAAGCTAGAAATAAATTAAATTTATTTTGTAACCCCCGATGACAAAAAGTGGGGTGTTCTAAATTTGACGTCTGTCTAAGGTATGGTAGATACCTCTCGAATGGATGAACTTGGGATGAACGGATTTCGATGCGGTTTTTTTTACGTGAAACCAAGTTCCCTTGCAGTGATTCTTAAGCGGTTTACACACAGCTTGCCATGTAGCCTGCTGCTGTGGCACAGTTTCAATCACAATGTCGATTCGATCGTCACTTTGCGCACGCCTGTAATAATGGCTCCTACGCTTTCGAATATGCAAAAGGCGGGGCTATTTTATACTTATACAGGGTAATACAAAATACAGAAACGACGTGCATCTTTGACATCAAAATTTCCGGATTGAAAACGCTTAAACCAAATTTGTGCTACTCTCACAGACACTGCACTAGGTCCATAAACATCGCAATTTTTTTCAATGACTCAAACATTTATTTGCCAACTATGAGTCATATGTAAAATACAGGTGTTATGTATAATTTTTGTTCTTATCATAGCAACTCAGCGAGTATTGCAAATGTGTAGATTACAATAATTCCAGATATTTTATATCAATAATTTCGATTTCGATTTAATTTATTAATATTAAAAACTTTATATAAAACAATTTCGATGACTTATTAGCATTACATTCTATGAATAACAATTTCAATTTTATTACATGTCAAGGAATTCATTTACAGAATAATAATTTTTTGAAAGTAGAAAGGATTTTAGGACAGTTGAGAACTTTTTTATTTTTATTTTTTCATTTTTAATAAATGCTGGTAATTTATTGTATATTTTGACTGCCATGTGGTGCGGACTTGTATTTAACATTTTTATTCTAGCTGCGAGCAAAAAAAGTCTGTCTTTATGTCTAGTGTTAATATTATGTGTGTCCTTTACTTTTTTAAAAGAGTTTAAATTTTGGTGAGTAAACATGCAAGTGTCATATATGTATATAGATGGCAAGGTAGGTAGTTTATATTTTTTGAAATAAAGTTTACATGATTTAGTATTATCTATTTGGGCGATTATTCTGACACATTTTTTTTGCAAAACAAATAGATTTTCCACGTCGGTACTGTTACCCCAGAGTCCCAGAGTATTATACCATATTTGAGTTGAGAATAAGCATATGCGTATTATGCGGATAACGCTGCCTTGGGGTATAGAACAAGTTAATGTTTTTTCTTGTGATCTTACATTTTCTATTTCATTATTGCTATTTAATTGTTCTATTTGTACTCTTTGCTTTCGATTGTATAAGTAAGATTTAAACCAGTCTAGGGTTGTTCCGCGGACGCCTACACTGTAAAGATTTGACAGCAGAATACCATAATTTACACTTTCATAAGCTTTGCCCATATCTTGTAGTAATCCGAGACCGTATTTTTTTTCATTTAAGTGCGATAGAGCGGTTTGGATATACATAGGGCGCACTATAAGTTTCCGGAACTGGCCAC
This sequence comes from Acrobasis suavella, assembly GCA_943193695.1. Lineage (NCBI taxonomy): Eukaryota > Metazoa > Arthropoda > Insecta > Lepidoptera > Pyralidae > Acrobasis > Acrobasis suavella. The sequence goes on from OW971929.1 coordinate 17,590,213, forward strand.
TTACATAAACAATATTTAAAAATTTATTGCAACATTTAAAAATAGAACTCTTTGGCTGTAGAATGCAGTTTGTTTCATCTGACTGTCTTTTGTTTTTACCTTGTGGCGCCATTTAAAAAATTGTGTGTCTGCATCAACATGGATTTAACTCGGGAAAATTTTCGTAGTATGATTTTCTACGATTTTAAGTGTAATTTGACAGCTCAACAGAGCATCGCTCGGCTTGAAACAGCTTTTGGCAATGAAGCACCATGCAAGACAACTGTTTATAGCTGGTTTGCAGAATTCAAGCGTGGTCGTATCAATCTCAGTGACGAATCTCGCGATGGTCGGCCGTCCACCGCTGTGACCAACAAAAACATCGATGCTGTGCGCCGTATGATTGAAACAGACAGGCATGTGACCTACCATGAAATTCGCGCATCCTTAGAAATAGGCATGAGTCAAATACAATTAATCCTACACAAACATTTGGGTGTGAGAAAGCTGTGCTCGCGGTGGATCCCACACAACTTGACCGAGGCTCAAAAAACGGACCGCGTCACTTGGTGCAGTGCCATGCTTACCAGATTCAACGAAGGTGCGTCAAATTTGGTGTGGGACATAGTAACAGGTGACGAAACATGGATTTATTGCTACGATCCCAAAACAAAGCAGCAATCGAGCGTATGGGGCTTTCAAGATGAGCCGAAACCAACTAAAGTGGCGCGCGTGAGAAGTGCATCGAAGCGGATGATTGCTTCTTTTTTTAATAAAACTGGACACGTGGCTACTGTTGCTTTAGAGAATCGTCGTACAGTGAATAGTGACTGGTACAAGACCATTTGTTTGCCGGAAGTTATTGACGAACTCCGTAAAAATAACCGTAAACGCCGTATCATCCTGCACCACGACAATGCTAGTTCTCACACGGCCAGACAGACAAACGACTTTTTGAAGGCGAAAAATGTAGAACTCATGAGTCATTCTGCATACAGTCCCGACCTGGCACCTTGTGACATTTTTCTGTTCCCAAAAATTAAGAACCAATTACGCGGTCAACGATTTTTATAACCAGAAGAGGCTGTTGAGGAGTATGAAAAACACGTTTCAGAGGTCACCACAGAGGAGTGGCACAAAAGTTTTCAAAACTGGTTTCATCGAATGAAAAAGTGCATAGACGCCAAGGGAGATTATTTTGAAAAACAATAAATTAATTTTGTACCTTTAATAGTATTTTTTCATATTCATTCCGGAAACTTATAGTGCGCCCCACGTATCTGTATACTGTCTTTGTTGTAGATCTTGTTTTTCTGAAGCCGTTTTGACAATCGTCTAGTATATTGTACTTTTCCAAAAAGGCATATAAGCGATGGCACATTGCTTTTTCGAATATTTTTGAAAAACTCGATAACAGTGCTATAGGCCTATAATTTTGAGGCGAGGTGGTGTCTCCTTTTTTGTAAATTGGTTTTACTAAGGCTATTTTTAATAAGTCCGGAAATTCGCCGCTTTCGTAGCTTTGGTTCACGAGGAGTGCAGTGGTAGAGCTAACTCTTCCGCGCATTTTTCAATTAATATTGGAGGGACATCATCCACACCATAACTATGTTTATTTTTCATGGTTTTTATGATACCTATTATTTCTTTATCATCTACTGACGCTAAAAACATTAAATTTGGTTGTTTTTCTATGTTTTGCAGTGGTATTGTTTGCGGATTTTTTGGACCCACATTTTCACCTGTGCTAGTGAAAACGTCATTGAATGCGTCGCAGATTTTTCTGGGGTTATCAATTATTTCGTTATTTAGTTTTAATTTCATGCTTTTGTTTCTATTTAAATGAGATTTCCCAGTTTTTGTGTTTATGATTTTCCACATCGTTTTGTATTTATTATCAGAGTTATTTATTTGTCTTGTGAATGTTTGTTTTTTGGATATTTTTATGGACTTTTTAAATATTTTACTATAATTTTTGTAGTATTTTCTTATAACCTCGCTATTTGTTTCATTTAGTATTATTTTTAAGCTCCTTTTGTGCCGGCATGCGTTTTTCAAACTTTTTGTTAGCCATGATTTCTTTGGTTTATTTTTTTATTTAATTTTTTGTTGGTATGTGTTTATTTAAGAGATCTTCTATAACGAGATGAAATTTTCTATAATTATTTTGGAGATCAGCTGCTTTGTTGCTTAAAATATTTTCCAGTCTAATTTTCTTAGTGAATTCCTTAACTCTGTAATGTTTCTATTAAAGAAAAGTCGCTTCTTTAAAGTTGGTATTTTATTTTTTGAATAAGTTTGAGATTTTCCCTCAATTTTTATATTCACAGACTTGTGGTCTGAAAGTCCATGGTTTTTCACTGTCGATTCTTTTACCTGGTCAGTATTATTTGAAAAAATTAAGTCTATAGTCGTCGAAGATGTTTTTGTAACTCTGGTAGGATCTTTGATTAATTGGTGGAAATTATATGATTTCATAAAGTTAATGAATTTTCTTGCAGCTTTTCTGTTCTTTTTATTTAATTGGTCTATATTGAAATCGCCGCCGATTAGAACATGTTTGTTTTTGTCCGTCTTGTTTATTTGTCTTAGTAGTTGTGTCATTTGTTCATAAAAGAGATTAATTTTTCGACCCGCTCTATATAATCCTATTATAATAGTATTGCTTTGGTGTATCTATATTGCACTAAACTCTATAACAAATTCTTTAGAAAATTTAACTATGTCCTTTCTTTCAATACACTCAATATTATTGTTAACAATTATACAGATTCCGCCGAGCTGAATCTCACGACAATATTTGGAAACAATAGTAAATCCCGGAAGTTTTATTGCGTCACAGAATTCTTTTTTCCTACTGATTTCTGACAATGAAATAACATCAAATTTCGAGGATGATATTAATTCTTCTATTAAGTGCAACTTCTTACCGATACCTTGTATATTTTGGAATATGACGTTGAAGTGGTTATCGAAAAAACTGACTTTGGGATCTTGAAGTTTGGTTACTGTCGGCTTGCGATGGTACTTGGTTTTCTTCCGTATCTGCATTTTTCACGGGGATGTAATTTTGAGGAGTTTGAGCTGCATCCTTATAGATATATGGTTTTCCATCAACGATTAGTCGGTTATTTCTCATAATAGCATGGTGTCCTTTGTGTCTGAATTCCTGTAGCTTCTTTTTGAGTTCAATTTTTTCTTGTAGTTTTTCTTTTGTCATAAATGTTTCGACCGTCAATCCTGTATTTCTGAAGAAATGAGATTTCTCTAATATATATCTTGCTTATAAATTCTATCTCAATTGGTCTCCGAGTTCCTCTTCGTCCGATTCGTTTTATTTGTTCTATATACGGGTTAGCGTCCACATCTAAGATTTCTAAAAATATTCTATTTACTTGGTCGTATAGGTCATATTCGTTTTCATGTTGATTTTCTGGTAGGCCATAGAGTACAATTTTTTTTGAGCTCTCTAATTCTTGCAGTTCGCGTTCTATGCTGATAATACTTTTATTTATTTTAACTATTTTCACCTCCGTTTCTTTGTGAGAAATACAAGAGCTTTCTGCGGTATCATTTTGAAGCTTTTTGACTGCATTTTCTACTTGTGTTTGGATTGTATCTTTAACTTGAGATAGGAGTGATTCTTTCATTTTCTCTAATTTTATATCAAGGAGTTGGCTAAATTGGTCCAAGGTTATTGCATTTACTGGCTGGGTTTGGCTGTATGAAACTATGTTAGTGCGGGGCGACTGGTTGATCTGTGTATGTCCCGTTATCGCATCTACGTCAAGATCTATTAAACTGTCATTTTGTGTTAATTTTGGTGTCCGTCTTAGAGTTACATTTTCGTTAGACAGTTCTTCGTGCGTTGTACCTGGTGGAGGCGGTCGAGCTGGAGAGTTTATGTTATTTTTCTTTGGTAATTTGCACAAGCAGGCAGGGCATTTCCAGTTGAGCTTTTGTTCTGGTGCCATACTACCATAGAACCGTTTGCCTGACACATTATGAGATCATAGCATTGTTTACATAGGGAACATTTCAGAAATTCTTTGCCATTTTTTTTTTGTTTTAATTTAAACTCTTAAATTGTTTATGATCAGCTATTCCGTTGTAAATATCGATGGTTGATATATACCTAATACTGCCACTTCTCACTAGATGGTCCTAACGGCACTATGGTTCAGATATGCATTTGAGTTTCTTAATTGTTTATTTTGTCGCCATAGATGGCGTTGACTATTCGTTAAGCTGCTTCCCGGTAGATGGCGTTACTATACCGTGTTATTGATAATCAGTATACAGCTGATTGGTCGATTGTCTTTGTTTACGTGTGTTTTAAAACTTTAACGTACCATATAATTTATTTTTGCATATTGTCACTGAGCTATAATTTCACTGTAAAATACTAAAAAAACTTATTTTTATTCTAAAGTTGATTTAGTAAACTCATAATATTTATCCTGTCACAAGTTATGGTCCGTTTTATTGTTTACCAATTCCGTCACTTATATCGTCCACATTTCTTGAAATTTATTTTAGATAACACTAGTCCTTATAATTTATTATATATGTCACTGATTTACGTTGATATTTTAATGAACTTGACTTGTTTACTATTTTTTAAGAATAAATTTATACGGATCCGATATGACTCGCGACAGTGGCGCCGCGCAATGTTTTTCGCGGCTTGCGTTGCATTTTTACCTTTTTGGTAGTAAAATTTAAAAATGTATCTAATTTCTTCATTAGATTCACTCATCTTGACGGTAAGAAAAACAAATAAAAATCACGCATTTTTCTGATTTGAATTTGGAATTATCTTCTTTAAAATTTAAACTTTTAAATGATACCAAAACCAGCCACGTACAAATAGTATAGCCAAAGTGATTTTATTACAAGTTCATACATACTATATGCGAAAAGACTTTATCCCCAACCTAATAAGTAGATTAACATACAGTAATAAACTTCACTCCCATATTGGTCAAACCCACAGACTATATATGATATGTAGTACAAAAGTTGTAAGGGCTCGCGACGTCTACCTGTTCTCACAGAACCACTCGTCATTTGTAGCTTCGTCCGTGGTTTCTCGAGCACCGCCGCTGTCCTGTATGTGTAATTTTTATTTTCCTTATTTTACAAATGTGACAAGTCTCTACAAAATTCTAAAACATTTAACCACACACTATTTTCCTTGCTGTTCATATAACGTAGATAGGCAACGTAAAGTCAAAATTCAAGGTTCAAGGTACTACTGCCTAAAGGCACATAGCTTGACGACTGCCATACAATGATGATAGCCGGGACCAACGGCTTATGCGTGCCTTCCGAAGCATGGAGGAGGTCGAGGAATTTTTATGCCACTTGTGGTCACCCATCCAAGTGCAGACGACGCCTGGTGTCGCTTTACTTATAAGAGCGCTGGTAATGCGCACTCCCGCCGGGCCACGCAACTCCTCAACCAGTACAAGTTCCTATTTCTCAGCTCAGAGCATCCACTTCTGGGTCTCACACAGGAAATCTAAATCGAGGAAATGGACTCCAAGTTCTGTAAAGAATCCTGAAATTTATTTATAAGAATCTTACCATTTGGCTTGGCTAGTTTTTGCATAAGTTCCTGCTTATATTTGGCTATCCACTTCTAAATCTTTATGTTATATAAGTATGCAAGTTATTGTTTTTGTTAAGGAGTAATAAGGAATTTGTAGTCACAAATTACAATCTTCTAAAAATATGTCAGAATTGCTGGTAAAAAACTATTTCTATGCTCTATTTTTAGCCTATACTGTCCCACTGCAGGGCAAAGGCCTCCCTTCCAGCACTCCAACTATCTCGGTCGAGGGCGTTTGACGCCCAATCTCTGCAGTAGGAGTCAAGCTCGTCCCTCCATCTCTTTCCGGGTCTACCAGGCTTGCGCTTTCCGTTGTGAGGAATATATTGGGTCGCTGTTTTGGCCCAGAGTTTGTCGGGCATACGGCAAACATGTCCTGCCCAGTTCCACTTTAGGGATGCAGCTTTTCGGCCAACGTCCACGATCTGTGTTTTGGAGCGTAGTATCGTGTTTCTTATGCGGTCTGAAAGTCTGACTCCCAAGATACTACGCTCCATGGCTCGTTGACAAACCCCGAGTCCGGACCTTTGGTTGAAAGTCAGGGACCAAGTTTGCGCGCCATATGTGAGGATGGGGAGGATGCACACGTCCATGAGATTTCTTTTGAGTTTTAGTGGTAACTCGCCCTTTATGAGTTCTTTCATTGACCAATAGCGCTTCCAGGCATTTTCGGTGCGTCTAGCTACTTCTGCTTCTTGTCTGTTCTGAAAAGACACTATCTGGCCAAGGTAGATGTACTCCTGGACGTATTTAACCTCCACACCCCCAACCTTTATCAGACGCTTAGAGCGGTTCGTCATAAGTTTAGTCTTTGACATGTTCATCATCAGTCCCACCTCGAGGCTTGCCGTGTTAAGTTGTTGGATCATGTCACTCAAATCTTGAGCTGTGGAAGCAAATAACACGATATTATCGGCGAATCGAAGATTAGTTAGTCTCCGATTGCCGACGACAACGCCCTTCTCCTTCCATTTGTCTGCCAAAGTCTTAAATACCTCTTCTAAAGTGGCTGAAAAAGTTTTGGGGATAGCGGGTCGCCTTGCTTGACGCCTTTTTGGATATTAAAGGAAGGGCCTGATGTGTGCAGTTTGACAGCGGCAGTACTTTCGGAGTAAATTAATTTTAATAGGCTGATATAGGTATTTGGTATATCTTGATTCTGAAGAGCTTGAAATATAGAAGGATGATTAAGGCTGTCGAAAGCTTTGGAGTAGTCTATAAATCCTAAGTATAAAGGGCGGTTGTATTCTTTATGTTTTTTTTATTATTTGATTGAGAGACTGGAGGTGATCAATTATGGATAAGCCACGCCTGAAGCCTGCCTGCTCAGGGGGCTGATGTTGATAGAGTTTGCCATCAATGTGACTTTCTATAATTTTAATGAAGCATTTATAAAGATGTGATACAAGGCTGATAGGTCTGTAGTTTTGTATGTCCGATTTATGTCCCTTTTTGTGTAATAAAATAATTTCAGAATGACAAAGGTTTTTTGGCAGAATGCCGCGTTTTAATATTAAATTGAACAGATGGGTTATATGTGGAATAAGTACTTGTTCTCCTATTTTAAGTGCGTCAGAAGTGATGCCGTCTTTACGGACTGCGGGAATATTTCATTACTGCAAGAGTTTGATGCACTTCTATTTCAGTAATTGGAGGTATATCATTATCGCAAATATAATTAGGTATGTGGGGTGAACTGGTAGTTGATGTTGTCTCATAAAGGGATTTATAGAATTCAGAGCATATTTCCAAAAGCTTCTCCCTGTCTCCTTGCTTTATACCGTCTTTGTCCTTTAAGTAGGTTATGCTTGTTTTTCCTGTATTGTTGCCAGTGATTGCCTTTTTCAACGAGTGATTACTCTCTAGCGCTTTCTGTACCGCAATAACATTGTGTAGTCTTAAATCTTTCCGTATGCTTCTTTTTACTTCTCTATCTTTGTCGGTGTGTTGGGGCGTGTAGATATTTAAATTTTGTCTTTCCTCTATTAGTTTTATAGTGTGGCTACTGAGATTTTGCAGCTTGGGTTTAGGGACTTTAATTTTTTTGACTAGATGACTTAATGGCATTTTGAATGTTGTCATATTCTTTGTCTATATCTTCAGAATATTATGAGTCTAATAAGCTAAAACTATTTTGTAACTCTAAGTTAAATTCGTCCATATTTGCAAGGAGTGAAAACTTGTCCAGCTTCTTAATTGAGTTTTTGATCATAGTGTATCTGACAATTTTTGTATGAAATTTGACTCTGATACGGATAGGACAATGGTCGGAGCTGAATTTAAGAGATCTGAGCGTTTCTGTATTCTGTATAATACCTATGTTTATTTGAAGAAAGGCAAAAGTCTATTTCATTTTTGGTAACCTTATCGGTTGAAAACCATGTCCAACGATGTTGTGGTTCTTGTAGAAAAACGTATTGCTGATGCTGATGCTTAGTGTTTGCGCAGAAGCAAACTGTAGAAGGCGAGTGCCACTTTTATTTCTTTCTCCTAGACCGTAAGGGCCAATGATATTTTTATTGTCTTCTTCTGTTCTAGATCCAAGTTTTGCATTGAAGTCGCCCATAACCATCGTCCAGTTTCCTCAAATGTTGAGTTTCTTATAAATAAATTTCAGGATTCTCTACAGAACTTGGCAGCCATTTAAGTCTCATTAAATGTATGTCAGCTGTGTATATTTGATATTTCATAATCGAGCAGTTCTCAAAACTTTTGTACCCTACTTAATTTTTTGTGTTTTTTTCAAAAGCATGACTTTACTGGCATATAATGGAAAATTTGGTGTAGGTAATATTCGTCATGTGTTATTTATAAATGGAATCGATGTAATATTATCTACAGCTTAAGTACAAAAGCAGTTTTTTCTGGACGTGGTTACTATTTGTGTTCAATTTTGTTACTATTAATTTCATCAAAATGAATTATAAACATTTATACAGGTATAATTTTATGTCAAATAAGTATTAACAATGTTGCAGGGATAATAAAGTTATGTATAAACCAAAATACACTTGTTAAAAAAGCATTAATTTAAAAAATTCAATACGTTGAAGATTATAATTGGTACTTAGGTAAAAAATTTAGGCCTTTTTTACGATTTACCTTAAAATTTTATATACGGGGCTAAAAGTATCATGGTCATTGTCACAACTTATCATTTTCTGTAAAATATTAAAAAACGGTTTTAATATGAATTTACGCATAAATATAATTTTAAATTAAATCACCTGTGATAGAAAATAGGTATGTCCTGAACTATGGGCACTTGCAATTTTGGGCTGTTGCAGTTAATAGGGAAGAATGAAGATGTATATTATTATTTTTTTGCTATGGAAAGAGTTCCTAAAAATAGGCATGTCCGAGAAAAAACTACCTTGCTAACCCAAAATCTAAGCTATAAATGTTAAAAAGTCACGTCCGCCTTTAGACAGCGTCTCGGAGCGCCTTAAATATACCGGACAGGAGTGACGCCACTTACTTATGTCGTATTTGCAGGCGTGATGTAAGAACATTTCTTCGGGTGCTATCCTGTAATCGCAATATTTGATATTGCGTCTACAGTATTTGACTCATAACAAAAGAAGCTATAATTTTTAAAGAAAATCCATGGTCATATTATTTATTAAACTTTTTATTACTTTTGAAATTGACTTTTTCAATCAACTAAAAACGAAAATTAATGAATCGATAAAAAATATAATTGTGCTTAAAGGCCTATTTTCCGTAAATACTTACAGAATGAGATATTTATCAAATCTACTCATTATGCATCTTCTATATTATCTATCACGCAACGAGGCATTTTTTAGTTTTCACAGCGTTCGGCTGCTATTAGCAGCGGCCAACGTATGGTGCCATTTTTCAAACGCGGAGTCTCAAAGCGTACGTTTTTAAAAGGAAATACCATTCGTTTGGTGACGCATCTAAATGTAGGTGAGCAGTTCTCAAAAATTTTGTACCTGACTGAAGTTAGGTGTCCTTCACATTAAAGATTAATTTAACTCAAATAATCAAGTGGTAGTATAAAATATAATATCAGGTGTAGTTCAATCAATAGAATTAAGGATAATATGTACCATTAGAATGCCACAAAATAATTAAATAATTATTTTCTTGAAATTGAATAATTTTAATGTACGGATTTTTCGATGTCCGACCCCAATTATTCATGAAAACTCATTTTTTAACTACTGTATATGTTTTATTTATTTGAATAATTGCCTCTTTTCTAGCCATTCTGTCAATTATTTATGTATTAGAAACAACTATTAAAGTTGTCCTAGAAAAATCTAAATTTTGCGTATATATTTTGTTACCGTTTTATTTCCCAATGATAAAAACTATATTTTGATGGAAGTGAATTTTAAAGAAGTCTATATTCTCATCCCAATTTATAACCAAAATAAATTTAAATTGCTCGTCAAACATCAGTGTAAAATCAAAAGCAAGCGTTGGGTTAGGATTTGGTACAAATTTGTGCTCAAATTTGTGACTCGTTTTTATTATAGCTTTTTACACAGCAGAGTGTGGAAGGAAAAATTGACTTTACTAGAAAGAAACTAGAAAAATATCCAAGATATAAGATTTATCTTAAACAGTAAAATTCAGTTGACACACATGACAGAGATGTTTTTTAGGACTACTTTTGGTAACATAGCAACAACATTTTCTTCGTTTTTAATAGACATTTTACTTTTTTTTAGTGTATGCTATGCAACCTTAATACTTTCCCTCACTAACAGGAAAAGTTTTGTATACCCAAGTCGGCTCTAATTTTATTAAGCCTGGGCTTCGGGACTGCCTTGGTAAGCAGGTCAGCCAACTGGTCAGCTGAGCTTGTCTTCTTGATATCAACAAGGCCCTCTTGTACAGTTTCACGAACGAAAAAATGTCGTACTCGGATATGCTTTGTCCTTTTATGAAACTCTGGGTTATTGGCAAGGCGTATGGCTGCTTCATTGTCCACTCTCAAAGTTGGTATCCCTTCCAAGTTTGTAAATTGGCTAAAGATTCTTTGGAGCCAGACTAGCTCGCGCGCACCTTCGCTTGCTGCAACAATCTCTGCTTCAGTTGTTGATATCGCGACTGATGGTTGACGCTGGCAAAGCCAGGAAACAACTCCTCCAGCAAAAAGGCAAGTGACTCCAGTAGTAGAACGTCCAGTTAGGTCGTCACCAGCATGATCTGCGCCACTATAGCCTTCGATAATGGCTTTGGCAGAGTCTGCATTGTATCGAATGCCGTAGGATATAGTTCCTTTTAAGTATCGAAATATCCTTTTTACTCTCAGCCAGTCCTGTTCAGTGGGGTTTTCTAACGTTCTCGAAACGACCCCAACAGCGTACGCAATATCAGGACGTGTCCCTGTCATCAGGTACGCTAAAGCACCTACCGCCTCTCGGTAAGGAAATTTGTTTCCAGAGTTTCCATCTGAAACTTTCCCTCTTTCATTAGTCAAAGTTTTCTCGATTGGTGTTGACACTGCATTGCACTCAGACATCCCAAAGCGGTCTAAGATTTTTTTTTGTGTATGCTTCTTGTTTAATACATATAGAACCGTCTTCAACTCTCTGGATTTCCATACCTAGGTAATACGACTGGTTTCGTTATGATTTTTATGGTTTTACCTAATTCCTCTAGGAATTGGTGTCCTAAAGCTTTATCTGTAGATGCCACAAGGCCATCATCCACATAAAGTGTTATTAGGATTTTCTTGTCCTTAACATACTTGGTGAATAGGCAGCTATCAGCAGTACTCTGTTCAAAACCTTTCTCTAACAGAATCTCCTCAAAACAAGAATTCCAACACCGTGGTGCCTGTTTTAGTCCATACAGACTTCTTCTTAAACGACAGACTTTTGATGTGCCATCATTGAATCCATCAGGCTGTTTCATATAAATCTCTTCTTCGATCTTGCCATTCAGGAATGCAGTTGACACGTCAAATTGCATCAGATGTAGCTTTTCTTTAGCGCTGACACTTAACAAGGCTCTTATCGTAGCCATCCGGGCCACTGGACTAAAAGTTTGTTCATAGTCAATCCCTTTTTGTTGCTTAAATCCTTTTGCTACAAGCCTCGCCTTATATTTATCAATTGAGCCATCTGGATGACGTTTGATTGTGAAAACCCATTTACACGGAAGCGGTTTCCTATTTGACGGTAAATCACATAACGTCCAAACTTGGTTCTCTTTGAGAGACTTGAGCTCATTTGCCATGGCTTTCTGCCATTCAACTTTGTCTTCTCTTGAGATAGCTTCATTATAGGTTTCAGGGAATCTTTCCGTACCTACAAAACACACATAGTCGTCAAACTTCTTAGGACGTGTAATGGATGATCTATCTCTTAGGTTATATCGAGGCTCCGATTCGGCCACGGATTCACCTAACACAGGTTCCGTTTCTGTCAGAGGCTCTTCTATTTCCAATTGCCCTTGGTCAGTGTCAACAAAATCATTATCATCATCGTCATTCGAGCTTTCCCCTTGACTCATAGTGCTCGCGCCCATGAGTTCCGCGTTCTTGATCTTGATCTTCCCTAACAATAGTTCTATCTCCCTCAAGAGCATGATCAAGCTCTTGATCTTCTGTATTGGCATTTGCAGACTCTTCCTCAAGAATATGTTGGCTATTATTGTTATATGTAACTCCCTCTAAATCAATAGGAGCGTTCATTACGGTAGTCTTAAACTCCATATCACTCTCAAACGTTATGTCCCGCGACTTCAACGTCTTAATTCCATCCCAGATTCTATAGCCGTCATCATTCTCGTAGCCAATTAATATGCCTTTAATCGCCTTCTTGCTCATCTTTTTGCGATTTTGCTTTGGGATATGCGCATAACATGTACTCCCAATTATTTTAAGATGGGAAATCTTCGGTTTTTTTTCATGCCATAGCTCGTATGGTACTTTACCGTTTATTCTGGTTGGCCCTGTCCTGTTGAGGACGTATGCTGCTGTATTTATTAATTCAGCCCAGAGTTTCTGTGGTAACCCATCTCTGGCGTGTAACATACTTCTTGCGGCTTCCACGAGGGTCCTGTTTTCTCGCTCGCTACACCCGTTTTGCTCCGGAGTGTACGGCATTACAAGTCTCTGTTGGATCCCATGAGCATTCAGTACTTTCCTAACTTCTACATTATCGAACTCTCCACCATTATCACTTAATAAACATTTGACAATATGACCAGTAGTTTTTGTTTCATTCAACATTAATTTTAATTTATCCTTTACTTCAGATTTCTGCTTCATGAAATAAACTAGCCGATATGAGGTGAAGTCATCTTTGAAGATAATAAAATAACGGAATTTCTGAATGCTTGGGTGTTCAAATGGGCCACAAACATCAGCATGAACTATTTCCCCAGGGACGCTTGCCCTATCTCTTCTTCCAAACGGTAATCTGTGGGTTTTTCCGAAAATGCATCCCTCGCATTTAACTTTATCTTCAGGCAAGTTAATCCCAAACTCTCTCTTTATCAGAGCTTTGATATGCCTCTTGTCTTGATGTGCAAACCTCTCATGATATATTTGCAGCATATTTGTTCCCGTCAAAACATTGACCTCTATTGTCGAATGTTGTGTTGGACTTACTGTCTTCAAATCCAACTTGTATAGACCGCCATGATGAACCCTACTTCCAACAACTCTAGTCGTTCCATCAATATCTAACTTGCACTCTCTAGTTGTAGAAGTGAAGACGCTGTTCTGCATCTTATCTTGGGCCGCAAGTATCGAAAACAAATTTTTCGTTAAAGATGGTACTAGCCACACATCATTAAGGGTAATTTCCTCCTTGTATCCATTGATATTTGATTCCATCACTACAGAACCCATTCCAGAAGCAGTAATTGTCGTCCCGTCTGCCGTAGTCACGGTGTGATCTGAATCAAATTCATGAAATTTAGTGAAGAAATTTCTCCTAACTGCAGTACTTACAGTTGCTCCATTATCACAGAACCAGCTCTCACGATCTTGTACTTGATTGATTGAGCACGCATTTACCATCAAAGAAATCTGTTGCACTTGCTTGGACTTTGAGCTAGACTCTGACGTGCCTGGAGTTGGCTTAGGTAGCCTCCCATCCTTAATCCACTTTTTGCACTTCCGAACTCTGTGTCCTTTTCCAGAACAGTAGTTACATATCAGTTGTTCATCAGAATTCTTCTTTTTATGCTGTTCAGAAGATTTAGTCACTAGTGCCTCTTGCCGCGAGTTCTCTTGACTTCCTAACTCTTTCTCAAATGAGCACAACTGAGCTGTCAGATTATCTATGGTTCTCTCAGATTTATTTAAAAGTAACCAGCTGGATTTGAAAGTAAAGAATTTTTCGTCAAGAGTTTCTAGAATTTTGCATATCAGGAACAAATCAGGTAGATGACAACTAGCATCAGATTTTTCAATTTCAACGTTTAATTTGCTCCAGACGTTTTTCAATTTTGATAACTGAGAAGATACATCATCTGTCAAATTTTGTTTAAAGCTGAAGAAATCCATGCAAAGAGTATATGTTCTATCTTCTGTTTATCCATCAAATAATCTATGTAATTCTCCCCATACTTCATACGCACTTTCAAACCTCATTACTTTTTCCAAAGTTTCTTCCGTCATATTCGTTGTCAGAACCAGCAGTGCGCTGCAGTCGGCTTGCTTATATCGAGCTAATTGCTGATTATAAGTCGCAAGAGCTGCGTCACCTGCACCATCTTGAGGAGCCACTTGCCTTCTTCAATCTCCATACCATCTGTTGTTCCTCGCAACATTATAGAGACTTTGTATTTCCAAGTTATCCAGTTCGATTTTCCTTCAAGATTTCCGATCGAAATTTTTGTGGAAAATTTTTCCATGATGGGGCTTAATAACCTATTATAGCTTTTTACACAGCAGAGTGTGGAAGTAAAAATTGACTTTACTAGAAAGAAACTAGAAAAATATCCAAGATATAAGATTTATCTTAAACAGTAAAATTCAGTTGACATGACAGAGATGGGTTTTTTAGGACTACTTTTGGTAACATAGCAACAACATTTTCTTCGTTTTTAATAGACATTTTACTTTTTTTTAGTGTATGCTGTTGGCAATCAGCAGCCTAGATTACAACGTTTTTTAACCATTTACTATAATTCCTTTTTATACTCAAATATGTAACCTTCTTAAAAAGCTAAAACAAATAAACTGTTAGTTGTCACGTATCAGTCGGTTTTATTACATTGATGTCAGAAGTAAAAGTGTAAAAAATATATTTTAATAAAGCCTATAATGCGGATAACCCGCTCGCAGAGCCTAAACTCGTTCCTGAGGATGGAGTGCACCAGGGTGGAGCCTCTACTACCGGCGATTCCGTACCGCCGGCCCCACCCTGCACTACATCTGAGGACAATCAAAGTATGGTATCGGTAAGAACTGCACGAACAAGTGCATGCTCAGGTAAGTCCAGTAACACTATAAAAGAGGCACAAATTCTCGCTGCAAAAGTAGAACACGCTCGTAAGCTCGCACAAGCTCAGGCGGAGCGTGAACGCGCACAGGCAGAGCGTGAACGTGCCATTGCTGAACTCGAGCTAGAAGCGGAAATAGCCGCAATTGAAGCCAGCAACTCCTCACGTCATTCCTCTCGTCACTCAGGCGACTCGTGTCGCTCGCGTGCGTTACCACGCCAACTGAGTAACTCTTCCTGAGGACGTCATTCGATTGTAGAGAACTGGTTGAAATATCCTGACAACTTAACCAAACAAAGTGCTATCTTGCAGGGATTCGAACGCCCCACGAGTATGGGCAATGTTCAAGCGCCACAACCTCCTGCTCATAGACTCCCCGTGGTCACGTCTCCGTCAGCGGTGCCAGCTGTAGCTGAACACACATCACACACACTAGGCGTAGGCACTTTTAAAGATTGTTTATGTTACAAAAATAAATGTGATAGCAGTAATTTAGATACATCATTCATTCAGCTAGCCAAGGCGATCACGGACTTAGGCAAGAAGAACTCAGCAAAGGTTTGTGATATTTTGAAATTTAATGGTCGCGCGGCAGATTGGTTACCATTTAAAAAGTCATATGACCAATCTAAAGCGCACTTCTCATCTAGTGAGAATGTAGCCAGGCTCAACGCAGCGTTGAGCGGCATCGCGAAAGAAGCCGTTGCCTTCCGGCTTATTGCAGGAGATGACCCTACGCAGATAATACAGGCCTTGGAAACTCGGTTTGCTCAACCTGAAGTTATTATACTTCATCTGCTCTCTCAGGTTAGAGTTTTACCCAGACTAAACACCTATGAGTCTCCACGAGACCTTAACGCGTTCGCATGCCGCATTCGCAACTGTGTGGAAACTATTCGCCTTTTGAACCAGCCCGAGTATCTCGCATCACACGAGCTTCTCAACTCTATCATCGGTAAGTTGACCCCGCTGGGCGGCTTATCTAGGTGGGCGGACTTTGCTTTGTCAAGAGTTGACTCAGGCAAATTAAAAACTAGAAATCTTAGCTTCGTTCTTGGAAAAGGAAGCTTATTTACAAACGAAGTTCGGGGTAATTTTGACAGAGCCAACAATTGGCCGCCTGCCAAAAGTCATCCCTGTCAACCGAATACCAAAGACAAGGTTTTTCCCTTTACAGTCTCTTCGAACTCTTCGGAGAAATCAAAGAGTATAGATGGAGTTTGTAAATATTGTAGTGCTTCCACACACGAAATTGGGGATTGCGGCGATTTTCGGTCTCTTTCTTTAGATGACAGATGGCAGTGGGTGCTCGAAAATAAAGTTTGTCGAAAATGTTTAAAAAAGGGTGCCCACAGTTATAGAAATTGTAAAAAGAGATGCAAAATAGACGGTTGCACATCCAGCTCGCGCCATCATTCGTTGTTGCATAGGATAAGATCCGAAAATACGGTGGCTAATACCATTGCAGTATTACCTGACTCAAACGAGACTGCACAGCAAACCAATGTGGTTCCATGCCAGTCTGCTACAGTAGCTCACAGCGCCGCGTTAGGGGAGTCTGCCAAGCCACTTTTGAAGGTGATTCCAGTTGTTTTGACCGGACCGAAAGGCAGCATTAACGTGTACGCTCTCGTGGATGACAGTAGTTCAGCCACCTTAGGGGACAAGACTGTGGCCGATATGGTCATTGACAAACAGGCAACAGTCCCGTTGGAAATTAATTGCGTAGGCGGGCTCACCAAACAGACTGAAGTTAGCTTCATCGACATATCAATTAGAGGTCGTAATTGCACAGCAAGCTATAATATACGTGCGCGTTCTATTCCTAACCTAGGCCTCAGGGCTCAATCCGCCCACGTCGAAAACATCAAGAAATTCAAACATCTTTCCGATATAGCTGAAATATTGGCTTACGACACGGCTCGCCCGACTTCCCTTATTGGTACTGACCATTGGTTTCTTATTCAACCCCAAATTTTACGTCGTGGTACCAATAAAGAACCCGCCGCGGTCTATACTCCTCTTGGATGGGCTCTTTTCGGTTCCATTAAATCAAATCATAACCCGATAGAGTTCATTAACCATTTTGAGTTCTATAATGGTGCGCAAAATTTAGAGTCACTTATAAAATATTATTATAAGCTGGATTCAATAGGTATACAAAAAAACCTTTACCGTAGCTGTAACGACAAACGTGCCTTGGCAATTTTGGAAAATACAGCTGTACGTCTACCTTCTGGCCGATTCCAGACTGGGCTACTTTGGCAAACTAATCTAAATAACGTGCCAGATAGCAAACCTCTAGCCCTGTCTAGGTTTTTTAGTTTAGAGAAACGGATGGCTAAAGATAAGGACTACGCAGCCGCATATAAACAAAACATAAAAGATACTATCGAGAAAGGTTACGTGGAGTTATGTACTGGTCCGCCATCGGGCGATGTAACATATTATGGTATCTACTCATTTCGGCGTTGTTCACCCGCACAAGACGAAACTTCGTGTAGTCCACGATGCTGCTGCTAAGTCGAATGGAGTCAGCCTAAACTCCATGCTGTTATCCGGTCCAGATCTTTTGCAGCCTCTGCTCGCAATCGTGATGAGGTTTCGTGAAGGCCTCATTGGTTTGGCAGCAGACATCAAGGAAATGTTTCCTCAAGTGAAAATTAGACCCGCAGATCGCGATACTTAACGTTTCTTTTGGAGAGATAGTGCTGATAAACCTCTTCAGGAGTATAGAATGTCCTCAATGATATTTGGCGCGACCTCCAGTCCATGCACAGCTCTTCTTGTGAAGAACAAAAACGCAACAGAATTTCAACATCGTTTTCCAGAGGCCGCGCGAGGTATCATTGACGACCATTATATGAATGATTTCCTCGGTAGTGTCAATGACGTTGAGGAGGCAGCCCATCTTGCACGAGACATCGTTACAGTTCACGGCAGCACAGGCAGCTTTATCCCTTTTAATGTCGGTATATGACCCTTTAGGTTTCATGACCCCACTTATTATAAAGGGCCGAATTCTTTTCCAGAAAACTTGGAAGCTTGGTCTTGATTGGGACCACAACC
Organism: Acrobasis suavella; assembly: GCA_943193695.1. NCBI lineage: Eukaryota > Metazoa > Arthropoda > Insecta > Lepidoptera > Pyralidae > Acrobasis > Acrobasis suavella. The sequence goes on from OW971929.1 coordinate 17,608,316, forward strand.
TCCCCGAAAACTTGGAGCGAAAGTGGAAATCTTGGGTTCAAGAGTTAGAAAATTTTTCCAGATGTTCTATCCGTAGATGTTATTCAGGAGTTTCTTCAGTAAGGGATGTCCAATTACACATCTTTGCTGACGCCAGTGAACTGGCGTACGCTTGCGTTGCCTACTGGCGATTTACACTGTGCGATGACTCGATAAGGCTGGCTTTGATAAGCGGTAAAGCCAGGGTAGCTCCAAACCAACCAACCACTATCCCTAGATTAGAATTGCAAGCTTCTCTTATCGCGGCTTGACTCGCCTCTTATATTTGTGAGGCTCACCGAAACGTGAAACCAAATAAAATATTCCATTGGTCAGATTCTATCACTGTCCTCAGATGGCTGCGCAGCGACGCTTCCTCATTTAAGCCATTTGTATCCTTCCGAATCGCTAAGATCTTGGAAATTACTGATATTCAATCCTGGAGATATGTGCCAACTTCATTAAACGTTGCGGATGACGCTACGCGTGATAATGAAGTGTTTTATCTCCAGTATCGTTGGTTAACTGGACCATCATTTTTGTTCTCTCCTGAGAGTTCATGGCCCAGTGAACCAATCCATAATGAACCAACTGCCACGGAGGAACATAAAGTCACTTGCGATACAATTGCTGCCGTGGTTGGAGAGCAATTTACGAAGCCGCTTCCTGTTGTTGCTGACTACCGGCGTTTCAGTAAGTGGCTTCGCCTACTCCGGGCTACAGCGCGTGCCCATCAGGCAGCGCGAGTATTTCGCGGTTTGAAAGCAAACAATCCGATTCCTTCCAATGCTTCCCGGTTTCCGTTTTTAGATATCAATTGTTTAAATTCCGCGGAACGTCATTTATTTTTAGCCGTGCAATTAGATAACTTTGCATTAGAACTTGAATGTCTAGTCACAGGACGCCCCGTTTTTAGTCAAAGTAAACTTAGAAATATATCGTTACTTATAGTAGATGGTCTACTTCGTCTGTCCGGTCGCACTACTGCCTGCAATGCCATAGAATCTCACCCTATTGTTCTCGACGGAAAACATCAGATTACGAGACTTCTGATTGATTGGTACCACATCCGATATGCACACGCAAACAACGAGCTCGTCGTGAATAAAGTCCATCAACGTCTCTATGTCGTCGGCCTGAGATCAACCGTTAAGCTGGTGGCCTCAAGATGCCAAGTTTGTCGGATAAGGAAAGCTAAACCTGTCATACCACCTACTGGAGATTTACCCAATGTACGATTGGCACATCCTGAGCGCCCTTTTACTTACGTTGGACTTGACTACTTTGGGCCAGTGAGCTTAACGATTGGAAGACGGACTGCCAAACGCTGGGTGGCTTTGTTCACATGCCTTACCGTAAGGGCCGTTCATCTAGAACTTGTGTAAAGCCTATCATCGGACTCCGCTATAATGGCTCTTAGACGTTTTATCGCCCGTAGAGGCTCTCCTGCTTGAATTTATTCCGATAATGGCACCGCGTTTGTTGGTGCTGCAAAACTCCTCAGCGATGTGTTCGAATTCGCAGCTGATAAGAAGATTCAGTGGAGGTTTATTCCCCCTTCAGCTCCATTTATGGGCGGCTGTTGGGAGCGTCTTGTACGGAATGTCAAAAATGCTCTCAACATAACCCTTCTTCAAAGGTCGCCTAGAGAAGAGACGCTCGTAACGCTGCTAGCCGAGGCGGAAGCTATTGTAAATTCAAGGCCACTTACGCATGTTTCAGTAGATCCGGATTCAGACGTAAGCATAACGCCGTTCACCTTTTTAATTGCCTCGTCTTCTAATGACATTCTTCAAACGCAGCGGTTCGATGATACCGACTTGTCCAGCAGAGCTCAGTGGAGGAGGTCCCAGTCACTAGCGGATCATTTTTGGAAGAGGTTTGTCGCCGAATATCTCCCAACATTAATACCAAGAAAAGGATCGACATCAGAAACGAGAGCTTTGAAAGTTGGAGATTTAGTCTGCATTGCGGATGGAAATTTGCCAAGAAGATGCTGGTCCAGAGGAAAAATCGTTGCGACCTATCCAGGAAAGGACAATATAGTTAGGGTCGTTGATGTAGCTACTCAAGGGAGTGTCCTGCGTAGCTCTGTGCGGAAACTTGCGCTGCTGCTTGCCTCCTAATATTTGGTGTTCACACGGTTCACACCGCCGGGGCCATGTTGGCAATCAGCAGCCTAGATTACAACCTTTTTTAACCATTTACTATAATTCTTTTTATACTTAAATATGTAACCTTTTTAAAAAGCTAAAACAAATAAACTGTTAGTTGTCACGTATCAGTCGGTTTTATTACATATGCTATGCAACCTTAATAGTTTTGACTGGTTAGTATTATATTTAATGTAATGTTAATGTTACATGAAATATAAAACTGCTTACGCTACGCTATTTACTCAATAATTTTATGAGTTACACATGGTTATACGCTAAACAGATACATTTTTAAAGCCTCGGGTATCGCTTATCCTCTCAATTGTGTGACTTCAAGTTTGATACTTTTGGTACGGTATCATGTAAGTTGATCTGATTGGTAACAAAATTGAGTGGTTAGGAAATGTTTACATTAAATTTGTTTGTGTTAATCATATGAAATTTATCGTTATCATCGTCAATTTATTTAATCTCCATACTAAATTATCGTAAATTATATAAGCACCAGAGGGCTGATAATGACACTTTATATATTATTTATCCTTTAGAGTTCAAATTGAAACCATCGGAAATCCATAGTATACCAACAATCAAGAAATAAGACATATTTTTCTACTAGCTTCTAGCCGCATGTGGGGTATTGTTAAAAAATATTATATATATAACACACATTGTTAACATCTCACAAGTAGTAACCATGTCCCGAAAAAACTGCTTTTAAACTTAAGCTGTAGATGATAAATCGATACCATTTATAAATAACACAAGAAGAATAATACCTACACCTAATTTCCATTAAGACAGTAAAGACACGCTTTTGAAAAAACCCAAAAAATGTTGTAGTGTACTACAAACATTTTGAGAACTGCTCAGGGGACGTATTTTTGAAATAACTTGTCACATTACGAATGGTTTACGCGAGCGTTTCCAAACGGGCGCATTTTTGAAATGATCGTATGCGAAGGATTTGCAACCAGTGGTCTCGAACATTCATAATTTTGACATTTGTGGCGTAGGTATGTCAAAGAACCTTTCATGGTGAATCCGTTCCGATTTCCGATACATACTGCTTTTTTATTCTTGGTGAAAGTCTTAGAAAACCATAGACATATTTTCGATATTTTCTGCGTGCGCGCGTTTCTTGTTTTTAGCTAACATGACGGTTTAAAAAATTCGGCCAAATGGTTCTTTACGCGAGCGGTGAGTTGGAAAACTACACGTTTTGTGTTTCGGTGAGTCCTTAAATTAAAAATAGCACTCCAGAAGTGCTATTTATCAAACGCGGAGTCACCTAAACGAATGGTTTTTCAATACAAAAAACCGTGCGTTTAGTGACACCGCCTTTCAACGGCGACAAAAATCGCACCACAGGTGCGTCTTGTGCCATTTCAGAAGTGCCATTTCTGAAACGCGGAGTCACCTAAACGAATGGTTTTTTGTATGGAAAAACCATTCGTTAGTTGACTCCGCGTTTCAGAAATCGCACTTCAGAGCGGAGTCACCAAACGAATGGTTTTCCCATACTAAAAATCATTCGTTTTGTGATACCGCGCTTGAAAAATGGGACCACTGATCTATGTTCACTTACATTGAAACTTCCAATCGGCTGTTTTAGAATTGGTACAACTGGCAAAACATTCCTTCTCTGATCTTTTCTTTGTTCCTTAATCCCTTGTCTTGTCTTGTCTTCGTCTTCTAGCGTTGCATAACAATCGATAGTTTGACTATCGATGGTTGACCTTGAAAAACAGTCACTATATGGATAGGACTATCGATTGTATCGATACTATCGATAGTATCGTAACTATAACTACTGTCTGTACGGTAAACTATCGATAGCTAAATTACTATCGATAGTATTATAATATCGATATTCGTTACAATACTATCGATAGTTCTTAACACAAATAGTACTTTTACTATCGATACTATCGATTGTATAAATTAAAAACTATCGATACTATTGATACTATCGATCGATATTGTTACTGTTTTTCGAGGTCACGATAGTATCGATAGACTATCGATATTTTATACTATTGCTTGCAACACTATCGTCTTCAATTCATTCGTTCATTCACAGATTGAGATTTTTTTTATTCATCCATCATATTGTCAGCTGCCGGCATGGTGATGCTGTAGTGTTTGCTGCTATTAAAAAAAATATTATTAAAAATTTCTAACTCAAATACCTACCTAGTACATTTTGTATGTACCTACTTAGGAATTCATTATTTTTCTATAACTCAGTGAAAAGGCATTCTTAAACTGTTCAACATGAAGCCACCGTACAAAATTGGTAAGCTTTTGAAACTTTTATTTTATTTAGATTTACGCGTACCTAATTCCGCAAAATAATAGGGACGCAATTTCAATTTCTATACATACTCACTTCTATCATATGAACTAATTTTGTTTTTATAGGTACATCGTGTGCCAAAAAGTTAGGTTAACGTTTATTAAGACCATGCGATTGCGTATCCTATCCCGAAATAAAACATAGATATTTTAAGTAGGCGCATAGAGTATCTTTTAATATTTTTAACAATCCGATTTCTTAATTGAGAGGGTTATTTTTTAATATTAAATGCTGTAAAGATGGATATAGGATGTATTAGTAATGTTAATTAATGAACTAAGTATTCATGTGCCTTGGCCTACATACACAATATCAAGTATACTTTTATTAAAAACTAATAAGAATACTTTCAATATTAACATAATATTTTATAATAACAATACTAATACAATATATTATTCTAAAAAGAAACAGCATGTAGGTGAAGGATATTAGAAGGTATCCATACTTTTTAACATCTATCAGCTTTATTACCTATCTATCATTTATTAAATTAAATGATGGATTATTGTGTACTTACATGTGATAAAAAATTGATATCTTATCATTTTGCTCTGTTCAATTTAAAATGGAGAAATCACAAGATTTATGAATAATTTTTTCAAGTAGCCTATAAAACACACTTTTAAAAGGTTTTTCTTGTTATTTAATTTAAAATGTGATCTAAAACTAGGTAGGTAATAAATATTATTTAATAACTTGTTTAGCAAATTGTATCCTGAACATATGAATAACAATATCATCATTACTTATATCCCTATTGTGTCTGGCATACAAGAGGTTAAATACTTAATATCGAACATCTGTGCGACATCCCAGCTATACAGAAAAAGTAGATGGCTTTTTCCATGTGTGATAGTGGATTGCTCAACATTATGTTAAGCTCAGTAGTGTACATAAGTAGTGCTGCCAAAAATCTGGCACATAGGACAATGTCACATTCCAGTAAGATACTAGCTTTCATTTAGCCATTTCCAGCATTCCATTAAACTATATTCTGTAGAAGTATCATTTGGTAGAAATTGTGCATCCTATAATATTTTACCTTTTTAGCTGATGAGAAACTGGCTGAGCTTGGCCGCAATGAAATCATGCTGGCAGAGAAGGAAATGCCTGGACTAATGGCCTGTCGTCACAAATATGCTCCAAGCAAGATCTTGAAAGGTGCTAGGATTGCTGGCAGTCTCCACATGACTGTGCAAACTGCAGTCCTCATTGAGACACTCATAGAACTTGGTGCCGAAGTAAGTATTCAAATGCTAAATTTTATATCATTAAGTATAGTAGACCTTTTATAAATTTTATTGACTCTAATGTGATGTGAGGTTATGAAACATATTTATAATAGATACATTCTATCTTTAATTTAGGGAATAGGTCAAGCTGCTGGTGGGAGTTAATTTTGCTATCTTATGTATTGGCTCCTTTACTTTTCTTCATCGTAAAATCATCTATGTAATATCATATCTTAAACTAAATATTTACGCACTATCTTTCAGATAAAAGAGACATAGGATTTGATTGTCCTTAAGCTTATACTAGATAAGATATCAAACTAAGTTATTGACAGGCCCTAAAGACAAGTACACATATGTATTGCCAGTTACTTTTATTTATTTTTATCTACAATGTGTACTTGTAATCTTTGTTTGTGTAACAAATAGATAACTGAGAGATAGTTTTCCTTTGAGGTACCTACCTAGTTTAATTCAAATTTATTCTGATCTTAATCAAAATGGAGATTTGAATAGTTTTACAATATTTATCCTCATTGCTGTGTTAACACATAGTTAATAACAGTGGTGCAAGGACACCACAGTTATTCTTACACAAATTAATATATGTAAATCTGTTGTTTTATTAATTTTACTGATTGTTTACTATAAATCATTGTCCTTGATACCAGCTAGCTAATGACAAACAGTAAAGTTCACTTCTATTTAGGACATTGTTTTTTACCCACGATTTTAAAAAGACTATCAGACTCTTTGTAATTTCTATGAACATATAAGTTCTAGTACAAAGTACACTTCTCCATTCCAGAAATCATAATTATCTTAATTTCATGCCCACATCAAATTACAGCTGGGCCAGGCCTGTGCCACTCGGCCTCCCCGTTTAGGTATCGAAAATATACCTACGTTATTACTATGCGCGTGACGACCACTCCGGAGTGGTAAATTCAGTTATATTCATTGTTTGTCTAGAGTAATAAGAATGAAATTGGTGTGTAATGGATGTCTAGGTACCTATCTAAACGAATAGGTGCCGAGTTAAGACGCGGGCTAAATTAAACCATATCGCTAACCACATTAAGTAGATATTTCTTTGAGTTTGTTTTCTGAGAAGACTTGTGTGTAAGTACTTGTACTTATTCTGTGGCTGGGCAATGGGCATAGACTTCCTTTTTTTCCTGTCATTTTAGTTCTACAGTCCTGTGCCAGTTTAATTTATGTGCTTGGCTGATAAACGGATGTTTATCGCAAATCTTCTAGATTTCACCTTTGAACTTGAGTTTATCACATATGTGATGTAATCAATATGTCACAATATTAAATACCTATACCCTTTTGCGATAATTTAAACAGAATCTGTTTGCCCAACATAATGTTATGTTGAATCATGTTTTGATAAAAAGCATTGAATAATAAAACAACTTATGCTCTTAGTTACCTACTTGAAGAGAGCCTTGAATAATTAGAAAAACAAGTATCAATTAATATCTGCTTAGCAATAATTTAAAAGGTCATCAGACCTAAGTATAATCTAAGTCAACCCTAGTCGCCACAAAGAGAAGCAGTAGCGGATCTGGGGAGTGAAGACTTAGGAGGGGTTCAAGCCCCCCCAAAAGCTACTTGAGTCCCTCTATAAAAAATTTTCGGTTTCTTTTAACTGCTTACTTTCTTGGTGCCTTTACCGGTTTACTTTAATATTAAATCATTGCGTTCAAATCAAGTCCAAGTTAGGGAAGGCCAAACCAAAATTCTAGATCCGCCTCTGAGAAGTAGACAGGGGTTTACCCAATGTCGCTTTCATTATTTATTTCTTTAATTCTTTTAAGCCTTCAAGCATTACATAGGCTTTTACATTATTTTATGAATCTTGAATAACCCAGCGGATTAGCTCGTCGAAGTGGCAGTAGGCGGGAAACAGCACGACGAACCGATGGCCGATGGAGTAAAAAGGTTCACGAATGGCGACCGCGTACTGGCAAGCGAAGCGTAGGATACCCACCCACAAGGTGGATAGACGACCTGACCAAGGTCGCTGAAAAGCGCTGGATGCAGGCCGCTCTTGATCGGTCATTTGAGAAATCCTTGGGAGAGGCCTTTGTACAGCAGTGGACGTTATGCGGCGTTAATGATGATGAATCTTGAAAGTATTATTTGTCGAGCTTTAAAATGCGTATATGAAAAGTAGCCTCTTTTGGCCGTTTTAAAATTAGCGAGAACACTCAATACTTTTATTCAACGGTTGTTCAAAAAGTAATTTAGAGAGCTATCTAGTAGAAAAGATGCATAATGAGTAGATTTTGATAAATGTCTCTGATTTTGTAAGCATTTACGTAAATAATTCAATTTTAAAAAATAAAAAAAAAAACAACCGACAAAATTTTTTTTTAGAAGTTTCTTCCATATCTCCAAAGCTCTCCATCATATCTTCACCAAATCAATACGGGACCAACAAGGTAGTAAAGGCTTTTTCAAATAAAAAAGAATCATCAAAATCGGTCTACGATTCACGAAGATATCGTGTAACATACATACAAAAATTTTGAAGTCTGTTAAAAAGCCTTTGAGCACAATTATATATTTTTATCCATGCTTAGTGCATGGATAAAAAATGCTTTAGTTTTTAGTTGATTGAAAAGTAAATTACAAGTTTAAAAAATAATAACACATAAGATTTTCTTAAAAAATTATAGCTACTTTTGGTTATGAGGCCAATACTGTAAACTTGACATAGAACCCGAACAAATGTTCTTACATCACGCCTACAAATGCGATATAAGTGACTGACGTCGCTCCTGTCTAGTGTTGCAAAAAATCGTTTTTTTTCTAACATGAAAAAAAACTTAAAACATGACAAAAAAAAATGTTTTTTATTCTGGAGCATGTTTTTTTTTTCAAGAATACAGAATTCAAAATTGATAAGGCAGTTTCCGGAAAAGATTAATACTTAACAGTTTATAATTAGAGTTTTTTATTTATTTATGAACCTACCATACTTTTTTGGTGGAATAGTACCAAGTTTACATAAATATATTGGCAACATTCAAATTGCGCACCGGGATTCCCGGTACAACTTGGTACAAACATAACCAAACGGGGATTTCCCGGTCCGGAAGACAGGGACATTCATTAGTAATGAATCAATTAAACAAAAAATCAGTCTAAAAACGACAAAAAAGTCTAAATTAAGTAATTCGATATGTAATTTTAGTAAAATGTAAGAAATAAGAAAGCAATGAAAGCATACATCAATAAATTATTCAATTTTCTATAAAATAAAAAAATTCTAAGAACAATACAAATTTAGAAAAAAAACAAGGGTACTAAGTTTATTTTTCATGTTTTTTCAACATTTACTAACATTTTGCATCCCTTCTCCTGTCCCGTCTTTCTATTCTAAGGCGCTCCGAGACGCCGTCCAAAGTCGGACGTGACTTTGTAATCTTTATATCTTAAAGAGATTTTGGGTTAGCAAGGTAGTTTTTTCTTGGACTTGCTTTTTTTAGGAGCACTTTCCATAGCTTAACGAAAAAAAGATGCATCTTCCCTATTAGAGGCTAGTGTACAACATATTATACGGCGTTTTGTGAAGCAAAGATTTCCGTTGCCATGATTGGTCCGTAGGGCTCAAGGATTGATTTAAGAAATAGAGGCTAAGTGGGTAGCGTGGGGGTTTAACCCCCTCCCCCGAATTCTCAGAGAGAACCAAAAGGGGCGTGCATTAATTACGTGAAGTGATCAGGCGGGGAGGGGGCCAAGCAGTCTCAAGTAATTGGCGTAAAAATATTACACTTCGTGGAGCTCTTCTTTTATTTAAATTAGTTATTTAAAAAAATATATAATAAACAAGCTTTTATCTGAAGTGCTCCCCAAGACGAATCAAACGCGCCCATACTTAATCGACGGGGTTGCGTTGTTTCATTACAGAGTTCCTATAGCCATTTTCCGGCTGCATAATCGGACCAGCTCTATGTCGTCATAATATTGCATTGTCACGCGATATGCGTATGCGTGCCTTTCAGCTGAATCGGAAACCGGGAAGTGGGTCAAATTTAATTTGCAAGATTTGATTACAGACAGAAAGACAGACCGACAGACAACGGGACAGGTAAAACTAAATAAAAGCTTGTAATAAGATCACGTCATAATTTTTTAAAAGAATCAACCTTTGTGTACAATTTTATTTTTAAAAGTGACCGATTGTGAAAGATTTTAAATTTTTGTCAACAACTTTACTATGAAGACAAAAGTTCGAGTAAATTTTGTTGATTAACAATTGTCTAATTTATTGAAAAGAGTACTTAAACATTTTTTACTACCAGAAATAAATTCTTAAATGTCTTATAATTTATAAGTAACCATAATTTAAAAAGAAATTAAATTAATATTTGATACCTTAAAAACTTACACTACAATTTAAAGTTACTGATTGTGAAAAGAACAAATATTTAAAATTTGTCTCTATTTTTTTATTTGTTTTTGTTTTTACTGTTTTGACCCAAATATTATTCCAGAATTGATATTCCGACCTTTGATATAATGCGAAAATGATACTAAATTTAGTTTAGTACCTAAACTTATGCAGTTATTAACCTCGGACTTCGTTGAGGCTGAAGACCCCTCCCCCACCTGCATGACAAATCTAGATGTCTCTACATCAAAATTAGGACCACAAAGATCAATCCTGCCGAAGGAAACCCTTGGTTCAGAAAAAGCCGTATTCTTTTTTCTCGTGTAGGTACAGATGTCACTAAATGTCAATGGTTAACAGAATATTATAATATTTATTTATAACCTTGTTTACGATAAATTACATTAATTATAGATTTAGGTGTTATTTTGCGGAAGTCGTTAAATGTTTCTTATGTAATTTGGAATTGCTTTGTGTGCTTCCGCATTCATTTGTCGCCATCAAATAATAATATTTTTAAGGTACCTACATATGTAATATGTAAAAATAATTTAATATACGATAGAATAATTACGCGCCACTGGAGCCCTGTCCTTCACCTTAACTCGAAACAAGAACTTTCTTGTCTAAATTATCAACCAAACCTCTTTTTATTTTACAGGTACAGTGGTCAAGCAGCAATATCTACAGCACCCAGGATGAAGCAGCTGCGGCCCTGGTTGCTGTTGGAATCCCTATTTATGCCTGGAAGGGAGAGACCGAAGAGGAATACGTCTGGTGCATTGAACAGACCCTTATCTTTTCAGATGGAAAGGTAAAAATTGTAGCAGTTAGAAGTAAAGTATTATTGAAAATATTTGCAAACACACAGGAATACGCTATGTTAAGCTATGATATAATATAGCCCTGTGTATATGGTCATTACTAGTGATCGGGGTAGGTAGATTGTTTTGCGGTCAATGAACTGAAACATTTACCTAACTTAATATAGACTGGGATTCCGGGATTTAAAAAATATATTAAGATTTTTTCCGGATTCGTGATTCCGTGTCAATATGAGCAAGGATTTTTTCACACTTTCAACATCATTTAATCGCTATAAGTGACTGGCTTTCTAAAGCGAAAAAAAAAACTATGGCATGGCATAACTTAGAAAAAAAACCTAGCAAGAGAGACAGGAAAGAATGCAAGTGTCCATAAACACTGCGCCAATTCCAAAGAAAACGGAACCTGATACGAAATCCCGGAAAAAAGGCTTTCCATGTGATTACTACTACAGTTCATGAAACCATTACATAAAATCAGTCTTCTGGTCATTATTGTCATTAGCAATATAGTACAAGACATAATAATAATATGACAAAGCTCTTCTGGAGAGTATACGACCAATACAGTTGACGACCTCCGTGGCGTAGTGGTCACCATGCTAGTCCGCCACCCAGAGGTCCCGGGTTCGATCCCCGGTCAGGGCAAGTTGAAAAATGGCCTTTTTCAAATTGTCCTGGGTCTTGGATGTTTATCTATATATGTATTTGCTATAAAATATAGTATCGTTGAATTAATATCCCATAAGACAAGTCTCGAACTTACTTTGGGGCTAGCTCAATCAGTGTGATTTGTCCCTATATATATTTATATTTATTTAATACTGTGAAAATTAGTTTCTATCGGCGTTTCTTCTCAGCGGTCGTTCCGAAGCGCTGGTGTCGGTAGCATTTCTTTAAAAATAAATTAAATTTTAATATACAATACCCGTAGTGTAAATTATACTTCTTCACGTCTAAAATTGCCTATAAAGGACTGAATAAACATTTGAATCTTTTATTTTTTTAGAATTGAACATTTTAATATGCCTGGTCTTGAGATTTAAAAATATATTTCAAATCATGCTATTACGATATATAAATTTAATCTTGTATATTCTGCAAAAATGACAATATTATGAATTTAATTAAAGTTGTGTCGGCTATTTCAAAAATTAGAAATACTTAAACTTAGAAATGATATTACCTGACAGTGACCTTAAACAGGTCTTATGATTATGACTTTGACTGGTGTATGTCTGCCTCATGAAGGATAAAGACGTGATCAGTATATAATGTATGTTTCGAAAATTCTAATGCGATTATTATTCTTTTTATATTCAAGAATTTGTGTTAATTTATTTTTACTTATACTATTATTGAAAGGGTTTGCAAGAGCATAACAAAACAAAATGTGTTATCAAGCGTGTATAAATGACGTGTAAGTTTATAATTTGTCTTATTTTTCCAGCCACTGAACATGATTTTGGATGATGGTGGAGACTTGACAAACTTAGTGCATACAAAATATCCACAATATTTAGAAGGAATCAAGGGAATTTCTGAGGAGACTACAACTGGCGTCCACAATTTGTACAAAATGTTCAGAGAAGGCCTTCTGAAAGTACCAGCAATCAATGTTAATGATTCAGTCACTAAGAGCAAGTTTGACAATTTATATGGATGCAGGGAATCACTACTCGATGGAATCAAAAGAGCGACAGATATCATGGTTGCTGGTAAAGTATGCGTTGTCGCTGGCTACGGAGATGTGGGCAAAGGGTGTGCTCAAGCTTTTAAAGGGTTTGGAGGAAGAGTCATTGTTACTGAAATAGATCCCATAAATGCTCTTCAGGCTGCAATGGAAGGTTTTCAAGTAACTACCATGGAAGAAGCTGCAGAAATTGGTCAAATCTTTGTTACAACAACTGGAAATATTGACATCATTTGCAAAGAACATTTGTTGAGAATGAAGGATGATGCAATAGTTTGCAACATTGGTCACTTTGACTGTGAAATCGATGTTGCATGGTTGGAGAAAAACGCAAAAAAAGTAAACATTAAGCCACAAGTTGATCGTTATACTCTTGAAAATGGAAACCACATCATTGTGCTCGCTGCTGGAAGGCTTGTAAACCTAGGTTGTGCTACAGGACACTCTTCTTTCGTTATGTCGAATTCCTTTACCAACCAAGTACTGGCACAAATTGAGCTCTGGACCAGACACAATCAATATCCTGTTGGTGTTCACACACTTCCCAAGAAGTTAGATGAAGAAGTAGCTGCCCTGCACTTAGACCACCTTGGTGTTAAGTTGACCAAGCTGACTCCTAAACAGGCCAAGTACATTGGTGTGTCGGTTGAAGGGCCGTACAAACCAGACCATTACAGATATTGAATAGGAATTCCATTAAAGCATGAAGAATCAAGATTTATCATGAATCCCTTTCACAATAATAATTAATTACATAAGTACTATGTGCATTTACTGCAGTATGTATATTTTTGTCTATTCACAATTTCTATTTTCATGTCAATCAGTACAGGGCAGACTGCATTTTACTGATATGGTAGGTTCCAGGGTCAGTAAGGTCAGTCATATGAGTAAAAAATACAATGTAAATTTATACTACTATACGCTCGGACACTGATGAAGGGACACGTGTGTTAAATATGGTCTTTCCACAGTTTGGAAGACATATATTGAAGTAATACATTTCATCATTACTTGAAATAATATTGGTACTTGATTGTTTGTGAGCTAACATTTTACAAATAAATAAAAAGTTTATGACACATGTTTTTATTGTTCTAACATTTACAATTTTTTTTGATAGTAGTCTTCATGTTTATATTCTGATGCTAAATAGTAGTGCCTTTAGTTTTACCACTGCGATGTTTTTATTGCATACAATTTTTTTTTTGATAAATACCAATTCTATCACCTCATTATAACCATTTTCAAAGAATCTTTACTTTCACATCATAGAGGTTACTTATTTTATGTATTCTCAAGCCTTTAAATCCTGAAAACAAACCTGAGATTGTTTAGATAGTGCTGTTCAGTTGTTATGTTTTACAATGCATAATATTCTAACAATTCTTTATCTTTCGGTTTCAATATGCTCTCGTCTTTTAGATTGATGACCCACCCAGGTTCAAGGCCATAAAAGATTTGCCTAGGATCCTTTCTTTCACACAACATTGCATAATCGGGGTCTTTTTCGAGTTCTAGCAACTGATATCCATATTTTTGAGCCAATTTCAATCTCTGTTGGGATACTTGTTCAGGGTCTGCTAAATACCCTCTATTTTCTGCACTTGTATAGTATTCAATAGCATCTGCAGGTGGAATCATTCTTCTAGGAATGGCTTGACCTGTTTCAAAAAACTTCTTTGGAGATTTGAGTAAAAACAGACTATGAGGGTCATAGTAGGCTGTGGTGATTGTGCCTCCATTTTTTTCAATAGCAGCTATCACTTGTTCGCTGGCCCACTGAACTTCTATATTTACTTTAGCAGCAAAAATATCCACTCCTTCATCTGTTAAATGGACACCAAATTGTTTCTGGTCTGGATGTAATATGTAGAGCCCTGATTTGACTAGGCTTGCTATGTCTATTGGCTTGGTAATGTCCAACCTATCTCTGTCTATTAAACTTTGTAGCTGCCATAATGATAATGGAGGATATTGTCTTCTTAGGCTGAAAATAAAATTATTAAGCTTAATAAAAATGTTCTTTTACCTTAACTGGTAGAATTTAAATAAAAATAAAATGATCATTAATACAAAATAACCGGCCAAGCGAGTACGACTAGCGCACAAAGGGATCCGTACCATTATCTATAAACAATCACGTTTGTTGTATGGGAGCCCCTTTTAAATATTTATTCTGTTTTCAGTATTTGTAGCGAGTGTAGCGACAGCTACATCATCTGTAAAAATTTCAAGTGCCTAGTTATCACGGTTCATGAGATACAGCCTGGTGACAAACAGACAGACGGACGGACAGCGGAGTCTTAGTAAGAGGGTCCCCTTTTTACCCTTTGGGTACGGACCCCTAAAAATGCTAAATAATAATAAAAAAAGTGACGCATATTTATTAATTAAGGCTTCTTTTCTTAACATTGAGACCCTTTCGCTAAAAAACCCTCATTAATTTCAATATGTTATTTTCAATATAATTGTATTTATAATAATTTATTTAATATTTTCCCACTTTTCAAGTTCCTTTATAACAGAAATGTCCTTTTTGCACCTTTGTGTTTGAATTATCATAAGTCTCTTATATGTTATTTTAATACCTTTTAACAATCTAACTAATTACAGCACTGGACCCTGGAAAATTCGGGGGACCAGTTCTGCCCCCATTTAAAATAAACCGAAGACATCATTTAAAATTTTGTCTTGACCAGGCCCTAATTAAATAAAATAGTTTGAATATTCTATGAACTACTGTTTACAGTTTAAAGTAGGAATGTGAAACTTTTCTACGCACATACACTAAAAGTGGCTGCTTTCGCAGTTGTGCGTAGAAAAGCTTCACATTCTCACTTTAAACTGTAAACAATAGTTCATAAGATAGTTTGAAGATGTTGTACTCTGCCGCAACGCCCCCTATTGGAATCTTTGTTTAACCTATCGTAGTTTGTTGTACAACAGACGAAAATCATGTACCTTAAACAATGGAGTATGTACGTGCAGTAATTTTGAGAAAAAATACTATAGGGCGTTGCTAAATAGTATACTCTGCAGCAGCGCCACTCGGAATCCTTATTTGCATTTACACTAGAAAGCTGATTTTTAGGTTGGATGATGTACGAACGCTTATTAGTATGTACGTATTAAAATAAAAATGAAAATGTAATCAATTATAGTTTTATCTAACTTAAAAAGAAATGCCTTACTATGCAGCGAACACTTCTGCTTTCCTGTACTGAAACTTTGCTAATGAATTATTGTAAGGCACTCTAATAAAGTTATCTATACTTATATACATATAAAGTTTTCATCCTATTTGTCCACCAATATGCTAAACGTAGCCTTTCGGTCTTATTTCTTATGTCATTACTATGTCTACGAGGGTGCGTTTTTAAGTTCGCGGAATGAGAGGGTTGGAGGGGGGTGATTAGGCTCATTAGGACCGTAACGCGTTCAGTGACTCATAATTAGTATAAATACGAGGTTTCATTGTTATCAGACAATTAGTCTTTGAGCTATCGTCAACCAAGCAACATAATCGGGAGTGAAAAGTGAAATATGGAAAAAATCGAATATCGTGCCGTTATAAAATTCCTTACCAAGCAAGGAAAATCAGTTGCGACCATAATGGATGAGATGTCATCGGTTTACGGTGACTCTTGTCCAGGAAAAACCATGGTATACAAGTGGCACAGTTTGTTTAAACAAGGAAGGGAATCCCTTGAAGACGACCCGAGGCCGGGCAGGAGCATCGAGGTGACCACGCCAGAACTTATTCAAAAAGTCGAAAAAATTGTACTCGAAGATGCTCGACTAAAGAAGAAACAACTCGCAGAAATGGTTGGAGTATCCGATACAACCATTTTTAAAATCCTGCACGATCATCTTGGCATGACTAAGGTCAGCGCAAGATGGGTACCGAGAATGCTCACGCCGCCGCAAAAACAACAACGCGTAGAGTGTTCACGTGCATTTTTGGACCTCTGCAGTGACGACAAGGATGGTGTATTGAGTCGAATTGTTACTGGAGATGAACCTGAGTCGAAACAAGACTCCATGCAGTGGCATAAAAAGGGCACAGCACCCCCCAAGAAGTTTAAGGTGTTACAGTCAGCTGGGAAACTCATGGCAACGGTCTTTTGGGACTCAGAAGGAATATTGTTGATCGATTATAAAGATAAAGGTGTTTCTATAACCGGAGAATACTACGCTTCAATATTAGAGCGACTAAAAGAAGCCATTAAAGAGAAAAGACGGGGAAAATTGACGAAGGGTGTGCTGCTTTTGCACGACAATGCGCCCGTCCACAAGAGTCGCGTTGCGTTGGCTGCCCTGCATAAGGTGGGCTTCGATATTTTAAACCACCCACCCTACAGCCCAGACCTAGCCCCGAGTGATTATTACCTCTTCCCAAAAATGAAAAAAGAGCTTCGGGGTAAAAAAATTACCACCGATGATGAAGTTAAGGAGGCAGTTTCAGCGTATTTTGAAGACAAAGATAAAACATTTTTTTATGAGGGTATAAATAAATTAATACAAAGGTCTGAAAAATGTATCCGTCTTGCAGGTGAATATATTGAAAAGGAAAAATAATTTGGTTTTTTTTATTTCCACCCCTTACCCTCCATTCCGCGAACATAAAAACGCTCCCTCGTATATATACCTACTAATAATAATTATGAAGAGGTCAAGTTTGTGATATTGTGACGTTAATTTATTTCTAGATGTAATGGACTTATTTTGATTTCACCGTTGGAAAGGTAGACTAAATGCGGATGACATAGGCTATGTATGTACCAAGTGCGAAGCTATGGCAGGCAGCTAGTAATTTGTAACGCAAATCTCTCTTTCTATCTCATATAAGCGTTATCCCGGTGGCATCCAAAGCTTCGCTTCAAAGCCCGGGGTCCGCTAATTAGTGACGTAAAGGTATAATAGATATCATTAAAATTCTAAATACATTGCGAAAAACGGCCACCTCCGTAGAAAAGCTTCACGTTCTCACTTTAAACTGTAAACAATAATTCATAAAATAGTTCGAAGGGTTGTTTAAAGCTTAGTCATGACAAAATTTTAAATGATATCTCCGTTCAAATAATTTATTTCAAATGTGGACAGCACTGCACCACAAAAAAAAATCTTTTAATACTAAATGTTATATTAAACTAATAATTTTTTTATTGCCTTCAAGGGGTTCGAACTTTCAGGTCCGACGAATTTTTTCGAATGCGTTAACCGTTTCACCATTTCGGCTTTTAAATTAGTGTGCGAAATTATTAGATTAAGGACTCTTATTCTATCAAACTAATATATCTAAGTATCTAGTGCGAGATCTGCACTAATTCTTACAAACTAATATCTAATTGTGGTTTTGATATTTGGTCCGGAATAAGAGTACAACATAGTTTGAAGGGTTATCTAGTGCCTGGTCAAGACAAAAAGAACTACCGAAGTCGTATCGGTATTCCTGCTACTGATATAGCTAATAGTGTTCTTGACAATCGGGTTTTTGTTTTTTTAATATGCTAGCAAATAAATAAACTTGTTTAAACATAATTTGTTCCCAGTGTAAACTTGGCCTTACAATAAATGTGACTCACTTTGATACAAAAATACAGGTAAGTCACAAAACAGTTTAGTCACTTCTTATGCTTGGGCCGGACCTGCGCCTATCGTCAAGCTTCGTGCTATTACACGATACACGCAAATGTGACCGGCCGTTATCGGGTATCGTCCCGAATATTCGGACTTCGTGTAGTTATCGCGCGGGTGGCGATACATCAAAGGATTTATGCACGCTAACAATTCGCTCTGCGTGATCGCACTGGCGTTGTTCGTTTATTTTGACTTTTGTTTTCAACTTATTCGGACGGTGCTGTGCGACGGTGCCACGGTTGTTAATGCGTAAAAATGGAGTGGAACGATAAAATAGTGTTAAATTTTTTAGCTGTTTCTTTCTAGGTTTCAATAAATGCATTATGTAATTGTTAGCACACATGTTAAAGAAAAGAAAGTCGTCGTCCATATTTAAAACACGTAGCTTAAGCCATCTTGGATTATTGCCAGATAGTTCGTGAAAAATAACGAAGCCGCTAGTGTGACCAGCGCTTTATCGCGATTACTTTTTGGTGTACAAAACGTACGAAGATTCGCCGCGAATTGCTTCGGGACGATAGGCACAAGTGCGGCCGAAGCATTAGTATGATAGTCACAGGTAATTTTTTTTAAATGACCCATATTTAAACCCTTGCACCGCGCGCCTTTATATCAGTTGGTGTGCTTCCAGTGCGAGGCGTGAATCGAAAATAAACATCTACACGAAATAGGGATGTGGAAGCAGTGTTTTTTGGTCGGAAATATACCAAACGCGAAATGGGCACAATATGTTTGTCGGATTAATCCAACGTTCGTGGTTAAAGGGTTAATTAAAATGGTAAACTTACTGATGTCCTCTATAGTACGGTTCTTGTGGTATACGTAAATAAAATGGGTTGTTTCCAGTTTCATAACCAAGTCTCATAAAATTTTGCCTCTGTCCTGAGCCTTTGTTACCTGCCCCATGTTTATCTCCACCATGTTGAGCACGGCCTCGCTTTTGCTGCAATGTCAAACCATATTTTAATACCACTAAGTATATTTAGATGATTATAAGCTTATCTTACAGCCTGATCCAGATATCATTAATTGTGGCCAGGTCTGCCATAAGTATATGTGCACAGAGTGTGCATCACATTATCAAAGTGTGATGCACTCTGCATTTACCCTTATTAAAAATATTTTAAATAAGTTTATTATTACTTGATAGTAATAAAGGGGACATTTATAAATATTATGAGATAGAGATTTAAAACATTACTATGATGAAGGGATGATAGGTATCTTAAACTCTCAAATGATTTATAATAATACTGCTGAAATTATCCAAAGAGTAATCAAAAAAAGACATTCTGGCTACCTATGGTGACATTTTTAACCGAATTTTCCCGAAGGAGGAGGTTATCAATTCGTCGCGATTTTTTATAAGTATTTATATTTATTTAATAATTTTATATATATGTTAAAAGAACGCGGGCACAGCTAGTAGGATTATAAAAAAACATCCATGTTATTGTATCCACGAGCATGTCACCGAGCATCTGTAGGACCCTTGCTGTCGAAGCGTTTTTAGCGTAGTTCGTACTAGTAGGAGGCAGCTCAAACAGGCGCGGCCGTTTGCGGGGTTCCACCACCACGGGACCACCTCTGTTGCCAGCGCGCGGGGACACAAAGCCCGTACTGTTCCAGAGCGGTTTCATAATATTAAGTCGGTTGTTAATTAACACATAATTTATTATGTGTTAATTAAGAGCCATTTTTCGTCATGCCAAGACCAAACATAGACGAAAATAGGTGAGAATAGTAATCATAGGTTGAGTATAAAGCTATCGCGAAAAGTTTCTCTGTTTTTTCTATCATAAGTGCATGTGCTCCCATGGGGATCCCCGATGATAGCGCAGTACTCCAATTTACTACGAACATAGTCGTTGTAGCGAGTAATAGCACCTTTGGTGTCACAGAAATCTGATGCTACCCTGAGAATTAACTAAAGATTTCGAAGCCTCTACAGATTTAAACAAAATGGTTGTGGAAATCGAGACAGCAATTTAAAGTAAGGCCTAGATCACGGATCTTCAAAGTTCGTTCAATAGGATTTCCATTGAAATGGTATGTAGTTCATAACGGGGGGCAATGGAGAGCGAAAAAGGTGATTATTTTGGTTGAATTACAAGGAAGGTGGTTAGTTTGACTCTATTCATTCACTGCATTTATGTCTTCCTGCAATTTGACCGTGTCCTCTTCACTTCCAATCCCAAAGAATTATTTCAGATCGTCGGCAAATAAAAGACATCTGGCTGACGTGACGACTTTCGGGAGATCATTAATCATTCTCTTCACTTCCCTCGAGGACATCTTTTCCGCAAGTAGGTCCGATTTTGCCGGTCCCGTTTTGCGTGGGGAGCTGACGCCGGTCTCAGTTCTCGAACCAGCCCAGCTCCTGCAGAAAGCCTAGAACGCCTGCTGGCAACCTGCACGCCACTGCCATAATTCCCGGATGTTCTAGGAACCTTCTTCTTATGTGTGCGACACCATCGCACTCCAAGAGGAAATGGCTCGCAGTTTCTTCAGCCTCCATGCAAGCTCTGCACAGAGGACTGTTAGTTAGACCTAGGGTGAAAAGGTGTTTGTTTAGTGCACAGTGACCAGTAATGATGTCAATCATTCGGCGTAAGTTCCCTCGCGGCAGTGCTAGCAGACGCCGGGATAAGCGGCTGTCCCATTTGGGTAGCGCCTCCTTGGCCTGCCTACATGTCCGAAGGGATTGCCACGATTGAGCTTGTTCTTCGCTAATGCGATTTCTGATCCAGGAGCGAACCTGTGTGAAGGGAATCGGAGCCATCGGAAGGGGACATTCCGGTGTCATGCTCGTCGTGTGGTGTCGTTACCCAGTGAATTGCTGTGTCCTTTGATCCATTGGAGAGTGACTTTGTTGTACTTATAGAGTTCATCCAGGGATCTGTGGCATTCTTGTACTAAGGCGGAATCCGCGTATGCCCGATTCAGGGCAAGCAGAGTCGCTCCGCTGTCTGTCAGGATACGGATGGACAAACCTGATACTTTTCTCCTGGTAATTTCTGTTGCTGCCTGGGTTACGGCTGCGCACTCGGCTTGAAAAATGGAGTTTTCCTTACCCAAGGCGGTTGCAGAGTGGATGTTGAGATCATGAAAGAATACACCAGCACCCACACCAGTGTGTGTCTTCGAGCCGTCTGTGTATACTCTCACTTCTTCAGTACCAGAGCTGTCTGATGGTGCCTTGTGTAATTGTATTTTGTATTTTTTGTCAAAGATAAATTGTTTACATATCCTATCGTTTATGGCACCTATGAGGTGTGATGCGCCGGCGCCGAGAGCTATTGACAGGATTTGTGTATGTGGTGCCTTGTCTTTGTTTTTCTACAGGCCCAACGTATTAAGTCTTGCGGCTGCGACTTTTGCTTCTTGTTTGATGTGTAAATGTAGCGATCTGATATCTAAGATTGCTTCTAGAGCTGCTGTTGGGCAAGATTTCATGCCGCCGCCAATTGCCAGGCATGCTGTTCTTTGGAATCGCTGTAGTTTGTCTTGTACTGTTGTCAGCGTAGTTCTATACCACCATACTATTGCAGCGTATGTCAGACCTGGTCTAATGACTGTGATGTACAGCCATTTCATGATTTTTGAGGATAGTCCCCAGTTTTTACCTACTAATCTTCGGCAGTTCCATAAATTTATGCATGCTTTGTTTAGTTTGAATCTAAAATTACGCCTAAGTATTTCACTTCTCTCGCTAGCGTTAGAGTCGTTCCAAAGAGCTTTGGTGGTTCATACTTACCTAGAGCTCTTTTGTTGGTAAACATGACTAGTTCTATTTTATTCGCGTTGACTGATAGGTTGTGTTTATTGCACCATGCTTCCACAATGCGTAGTGCACTTCTGGTTAAGCTGCACACGACACTTGCCGAATTCCCTTGTATGAGAATTGCCAAGTCATCCGCGTAGCCTACTGTGTGGTAGTGTTTCTTGTTTAGAGATGTAATAAGATCATCAACTATTAGACTCCAAAGAAGGGGTGATAGTACTCCTCCTTGTGGGCATCCTCTGGTTGCCACCACTTTTGTGGTTGTGGTCATTAATCATTATCAAGAAGAGAGTGGGCCACCAAACGTGCTACCCTGACTCACTCCAGATCTAGTGTAACAACAGTTTCCAAGCTTCACATGTTGCGATTGATCAGCAAGATAACTGGCGAGGAATTTCAGAAGCCCAGGAGAAAGTCCAATAACCACACAGTTCTGGAGGGAGTAAATCGTTATCGACTAAGCCAACGGCTTTTTGGTAGTCAAAACATCTACTTGTCTGCCATTACACATTTTTGAACTGACATAGTCAACTAAATTGACCAGATTCCAAACTGAGAACTTAGATCTTTCTTTCCTGGAACCGTGTTAAGCATCATTTAACCAGACGTTCATCTGTTTATGTAAGTGAGAGTCTTATATTATCTTAAACATTTTGTTAAAAACAAACTTAATCGCGATAGGCCGGAAGTTTGTTACCTCACTAACTAAACCTGCTTTGTGTATGGGAGTTACATTGCGAGTCTTTCAGACAGTGGGATAAGTGGAACTTGCAAGAGCAAGGTTAAAGATGTACAATGTTGGGACCTTTAATACTTCTAGGCAGTCCTTGACAATAAACGCCGCAATACCGTTGGGGACAGAACAATGTGGTTTTATGTATTTTCACCGATTGTTTTTTGTTTGAAAGGGTACTTGTCGGGTGGTCCCATAGAAATGTTATCAAAATTGGTTGTATAGTTTGGGAGTGAAGTTAGTTTAATTCATTTTTTCATAATTAAATTTATCACTCGTAATGCGAAAACTATGCAACTCTGGCAGGTTGGGTTTGACAAAGGGGGATCACCTCCCCCCCAAAAAACCCTATCGAGTTTAAGATTTTTACCGGTTTCTCCCTTCCCCCCTAGCTCCCTACCCTCTTTAATCCCAAAAAGAGCTACTCGTTTTAAGAACCAACCCCAATGTTACCTTAGCAGGAACCGTTATTTGTTTTTTTTTCAAAATGACAACCCCTGCATTTTAATTATTCTGGGTATGTTAACAGCATATTGGATACTAATATAAATTTCACCCCTATTACTCCCTAGGAGCTGCTTTCTTTCCAGAATAACGCACTTGACTCAGAGTTTCAAAAATGGCACTTTTGGCCTGGCTGCTGTCATCAACAGATTTCTCATCCCTTACTGTAATCTCTTCAGTATAATAAGGCAAATCAAAATAGCACATGGCATCAATCACCTAGAGGCATTCGTTAATTATGTGGTCTTATAAATAAATCAAAATTCAAATAACCTGAAGTGAATTTCTTGAAATGCGGAGTCACTTAAATGAATGGTTTTTCCAAAAAACGTTAGAAAAATGGCACCACTGAGTATGTACACTGAGGTATCAGTTTGACCTATTATATGTACTGTTTATCATAACCTTCCATTGAGAACAATAAATTTTGTAATTTCTATGATAAATTAATGACGGACAACCGAGCCAAGTCATTTCTTACTAATGAATCATGTTCAAAATAAATCAACATCAAACAATTACCTACTTACAGTTCTTTTGGAGCCAGGATTATCTCGGATATTACTTAAAGATATCCTTGGAAGTGACCGTAACATAGTCAAAGACTTTTCTATTATTTGGCGAGACCCCATATTTTAATATTTTAGATGTTATTTAGAAATAAAATATTTATTCTTTCCCTTTATCTTTAGTTTCCCTATATCTTTATCTTTAGGTTATATCTTCTTCTGTTAGGTTAGCTAGGTATCTAATTTGTGACATGAACACAAGACATGAATGACCAAGTGCCATTTTGCAAACGCGAAGTCACCTAAACGAATGGTTTTTCCTTACAAAAAACCGTACGTTTAGTGACTTCGCGTTTGAAAAATCGCACCACAGCATGATGTCAATAGTGACATGACAATTGACATGTTTTTTTTTAAATATTTTTCGGCTCTGGATACTAGTCTTTTAGAGCCCATCTTTATTTTATCACTTCTTTATTCCTAACCTTAACCCTAACTATACAATCAAAGGTTGATGTAGGTCCTTTGATTGCTTTCATGCTCCGCAAAGAGGCGGCGGAAAGAGACCGGGAGGCAACAACCGACCTAGCCATCCGCCGCCGGCGCACAGGGCGCAGAAGGCGGGCCTATAACCTGCAACTGCTGCCCCCATAACGAGGGCCAGTCGGGCGATGGAAACGGGATTCTATCGCTCGACAAATATGGTCCTTCGGGTTGAAAGGCGCGTCTGTGTCAACACGCGCCTTTACCCTAGCGGGTAGAGCTGAAGGCCGACGGGCCATCCCGCAGGCCACTCCGACCCCTCTCGCTTATGAGAGGGTACCGTGAGTGGTGAGCCCAGCCGAGGCCGCTGAAAAGCGGCCGCCGCGCCAGGTCTGTGGAGCGAGAGTAGCACACGGGCCTGGCAATAGCGGTACCGGCGTTGACACCGCGAAGTTTTTAGTGGCAACACCACATAGCCTTACCGGTCTCCCGTGACTGGTGAGGTATCCGAAGGGATTTTCTCCGCGTAAAAAAAAAATATGCTTATATTTTTATTGGAACGAAGTTCCTTACGGCAGGCTTGGAGGAGATAGGAATTTTGCTGCGCGACCGAACTGAAAAAAATGTGATAGTAAAACCGTAAGGATGACCTCGTTAAATAAAACCGTTAAATGAGACGTGCGCAGGCGCGACAGTCGTATACACAAGCGAGTAGTGTATAATACCTTTCTCTTCTTTTGCAAATTATGTCGATTCTACATTAGCCGAAGGAACTTCGTTCCTACCTGGTGTCCCACGACACCACATTTCTTTTTTATTTAAGTATTTCGTAAGCTGTTCGTAATTATTGATATTTTTGACAATAGGGTTAAAAAAGCTGGTCGATAAAAAATATCGATACCACTTAATTTATTTTTAATTTTGAAATTTATCATGAGAGAGAAAAAACTTGAATGAAATAATTAATGATCGAACGAACTTGTGAAATTCGATCGAAATTATGGGAGCAGGATCATTTGAAATTGGCTGTGCTCTGTGACAGATGGACAGACAGACAGACGCACAAGTGATTCTATAAAGGTTTCGTTTTTTAATATTTTTTTTGCGGAACCTGAAATCATCACACATTAACATTTGTACGGGACACAAAAATTCTCAAAGTATTTTGAATTGTCTTGTTATTTATATAGCTCTGACGGCCAATGTTGAGCACTACTTGAAGGGGCCGTACCAACATTGCTACTATCAACCAATTCCTTTTGGCTTCGCCACAATCGGGTAAAGATCAAACGTTGATTTATAATTATTTAGATAGTGAAAAATAATTTGTTTATAATTTAAAGGTTTTTTATTACTGACTACTTGCTAATCCTATTACCCGTGCACGAAGATTAGTATTTCTCAAAAGTATCGATGTCGATATTTTTCATGTCACACCTCCCTCGGGGTTCACAAACAGTGTACGCTTTAAATTTTGACGTTTAACGAAGTCTCATTCTTGCAACAGTAAATTTCCTTAACAGAAAAAGGGACACAAGATGGGTTTTATGGCTAAATCGTGAGACACAGTTTAAATCACGAAATTTATGAAAAACATTACTAAAGTACCCATATTTCATGCTTTATTATGATAGTTTGTATTTATTTTAATAGCCTTAAATCCGAAATGAACACATATGTCTACTTTTTAGTGAAGGACACATAAAATTTCATCGGGTTTGGAACCAACTTTTATTTATCATTCTTAAACAGATTTACATTATCGGCCGTACTTGTGCCTATCGTCCCGAAGCTATTCGTGGCGAATCTTCGTACGTTTTGTACACTAAAAAGTTATCGTGATAAAGCGCTGGTCACACTAGCGGCTTTGGTATTTTTCACGAACTATCTAGCAATAATCCAAGATGGCGTCATCTACGTGTTTTAAATATAGACGACGACTTTCTTTTTTTTAACATGTGTGCTAACCGTTAGAGTAATGGCCGTCGAGACACCTTTGTTTCTGCATTCGACTTTTATAGAAGTGTCGTCTGTGTCAACTTGAAAAACATGATCTGATCTAAATAAGAATATTAAATAAAACATCTGTATAATAATCAAGGATATTTATTTAAGTGATATGAATACTCCACAATTTAAGTAAGGGCAGTCAGTTTACAATAAGAGGTTAAGGGCCATTATTGACGAAAGATCATATATTAGAGAAAAATGGAGTTGTCAAAAATTCAGATCACGAAACTTGATGGTAACAGTAACTGGATCTATTGGAAGTATCGAATGTGTGCCTTGCTGAATGGCATGGATGGCCTCATTGGGCCTATAGAAGGGAGGACTACTGAACCCGAAAAACCAACTGTATCAGGAAATGATGGTAAAGCTATCTTGGAGAAGTACAATAAGTTGTTTTTGGAATATAAGATAAATAAGAGTACTGCCCTGTTACTGATCACAAATAATATATCAGATGAGATATTAGACAAAATCATAAGGTTTTCGGAACCCAAGGATGTCTGGGATGAATTACACAGATTGTTTGAAGGCGTAAATTAGGACAAGTTGTATGATGCTTGTTTAGAATTTTTTAAGACAAAAATGGAACTATCGGATGACATGAAAACGCATATTTCGAAATTGAAAAATTTGTGGTATAAGTTAAATCAGGAATTGATTAAATCAGGTGAAGGTACAAATTTACCGGAGTTTTTATTAATTTGCAAGATTTTGGACATTTTACCAGATACATATTTTTCATTCAAGTCGAGCTGGATGCTGATGTCGAAAAATGATAGAACAATTGGGAGCCTTACTAGTCAGTTGTATGTTCATGAAAAAGCCATGATGAGTAGTCACAATGGAGAACGTGCCGAGACACTTACTGTGAAAACTTACAAAAAGAAAAATGTTGTTAAGGTACAAGAAAATGTATCAGGAACTTCTAAAGGAAAGCGTTGCTTTCTTTGTAAGGAAATTGGTCATATAAAGAAAGATTGTCCGAAAAAGAAGTCTGATAGTACATTAGACACTATCAAAGCTGGTGTAATGCTATCTTCTATTTACTCTGTTGTTTCTACGGATAAAGAACAGAATGATTGGTTTGTTGACAATGGTGCAACTAGTCATGTTACGATGCGAGCAGATTTGTTTGAAAATTTCAAAGAATTTGAGAAAACTTACACCGTTACTACAGCAGATGGTAATATTGTCAAAGCAATTGGTAAAGGAGACATTCAGTTTTCAAATTTTTGCTTAAAAATGTTTGGTACGTACCTTCGATCAACAGGAACTTGTTTTCAGTACTGGCTGCACAAGTCAGAAATCCTTCGAGCATGTTTGAGTCAAGTGTTACGTCCTGCACATTTAAGATTGATGGAAAACTAATTATTACGGGTAAACGTATGAGGAATGGAGGTCTATACAAACTGAACTACATAGGGCGCACTATAAGTTTCCGGAACTGGCCACTTACATAAACAATATTTAAAAATTTATTGCAACATTTGAAAATAGAACTCTTTGGCTGTAGAATGCAGTTTGTTTTATCTGACTGTCTTTTGTTTTTACCTTGTGGCGCCATTTAAAAAATTGTGTGTCTGCATCAACATGGATTTAACTCGGGAAAATTTTTGTAGTATGATTTTCTACGATTTTAAGTGTAATTTGACAGCTCAACCGAGCATCGCTCGGCTTGAAACAGCTTTTGGCAATGAAGCACCATGCAAGACAACTGTTTATAGCTGGTTTGCAGAATTCAAGCGTGGTCGTATCAATCTCAGTGACGAATCTCGCGATGGTCGGCCGTCCACCGCTGTGACCAACAAAAACATCGATGCTGTGCGCCGTATTTGTGACTTTTTTCTGTTCCCAAAAATTAAGAACCAATTACGCGGTCAACGATTTTCATCACCAGAAGAGGTTGTCGAGGAGTATGAAAAACACGTTTCAGAGGTCACCACAGAGGAGTGGCACAAAAGTTTTCAAAACTGGTTTCATCGAATGAAAAAGTGCATAGACGCCAAGGGAGATTATTTTGAAAAACAATAAATTAATTTTGTACCTTTAATAGTATTTTTTCATATTCATTCCGGAAACTTATAGTGCGCCCCACGTATAAGGCTGTTCCACCAAAAGTTTCAATCAATGTAGTGACAGAACAGAAGGAGGATATATTACAGTTATATCATGAACGTATGGGACGTCAAAATAAAAGGCATGTTAGTCGTTTGATTAAAAAGGAATTTGGAATAAAAACAACAGACAAAAGAGAGTTGTGTGATGGATGTATCTTTGGAAAGTCGCATAGATTCAAATTTGGAACTAGAGAAAAAGCTACAAAACCTGGCGAAAGGTTACACACAGATGTCTGTGGTCCATTTCCTGAATCATATTCAAAGTATAGATTTTTCTGATCATTAAGGATGAATTCACAAAATTTAGATTTGTTTTTTTTTTCGAAACAGAAGTCTGAGGTTCCAGAAAAGCTAAAACAAATGTTGTCGGAAGCAAAGAATGCTGGACATGTTGTGCAGGAGCTTCTGAGTGATAATGGAGGTGAATTTAACAATGACAGAGTAAGGAAAATGTTAGCAGAATACGGCTCGAGACAACGCCTAGTGATGCCTTTTACCCCAGAGCAGAATGGTTTGAGTGAACGTGAAAATCGCACTGTCGTTGAATGCGCATGCTCAATGATGTATGCTCATGAGGAATCACCTCAGAAATTGTGGGCTGAGTTAGTTAATACAGCTGTTTACATTCTAAACAGGACTGGACCAACTACTGTTAAAGACAGTCACCGTACGAGCTTTGGTTTGGTAAAAAATCACAGATTAAGCATTTGAGGATTATTGGATCATCTTGTTATGCTCATATTCCGAAACAGAAACACAAAAAACTTAAAAAGAAAGTTGTTAAAAGCATACTGATCGGTTATGATAATGATGACGGATATCGGCTATGGGATGCTAAGTCAAGCTCTATGATTAGATCCAGAGATGTCATTTTTAATAAAAATCCACTGAAGGAACAATGTGACTTAAGTTCTTTTGAAAAGGATGTTGAGAATATTAATGAATACGAGATTTCTTTGAAACCATCCTGTTCTAAAGAGTTTTCAGTTAGTGTACCAGAGAGGACACTAGATGGGTTCAATGATGTTGAAGAAACAAATGATAGAAATATTGAATTAGGGGGAGAAATGGAGATAGTTCATAGAGATGATATTGAAATGGAAATGTTTCATAGTGATGATCATGACATTGATATGACTCAGAATATTGGTCATGAAACCGAGGAAGAGTATCATGAGATAGATGAGGATGTTGATCATGAATTAGTTCAAGGAGTTGATGAACTAAGTGAACAGGAGATTGCAGAACAAGGTTCGAGAATTTTAAGGGATCGTTCGCAACTCAGGCCTCCATCAAAATTTAAAGATTTTATCACACAGTTTCTTCATAACACAGAGTGTGGACATATTGAACCTATAACATATTACGAAGCAATTCAGAGTCCTGAAAAAGAACTTTGGCTGAAAGCCATGGAAAGTGAAATGGATTCCTTGAAGGAGAATAAAACATGATCATTGGTAAATTTACCTAAAAACAGAAAAGCGATTCCTTGCTGATATAATGGATATATAAAGTTAAGTTGAAGGCTGATGGGTCAGTGGAAAAGTACAAAGCCAGACTTGTGATTAAAGGTTTTTCACAGAAACAAGGCTTGGACTTCATAGTCCAAGCCTAAAAGTCTAAAAGTTTGATCATAAGTCCAAGTCTAAAAGTTTGATCATATCAAACTTTTAGCCCTGTTGCCAAGACAGGAACTATAAGAGCAGTACTAAGTGTTGCTGGAAGTGAGAACATGGCTCTTAGACAGTTTGACGTATCAACAGCATTCTTATATAATAACCTTGATGAGGAAATATATATGAGACTTCTTTGTTATGCGGATGATATGGCCATTGTATTTAAAAACAACTCTTGGGAGAAAGTAGTCAAGGATTTTGAAATGGGAATGTCTATAATCATAAAGTGGCTAAGGTTGAATTTGCTCACTCTCAACATCGATAAGACAAAATTTATATATTTTAAAATCCGTGGCAAACCACCTATGAATATTGAGAAGATTAAGATCCACTTCTGTGACCGTCAAAATCAAGCCTCATCTTGCTCGTGTGGATATATTGAGCGAGTTAACAGTATTAAATATTTGGGAGTCATCATAGATGCGAGACTTACTTTTGAAGAACACATTACTGCTCTGGCAGACAGGACGCGCTGGTTTGTTTGGGTATTTAAGAGACTTAGAGACGCAGCTGATAAAGAAACTTTGTTATTAGTCTACAAATCGTTGTGCCAACCACTTTTCACATACCTACTGTGTGTCTGCCTGGGGTGGGTCTGCCAAGACGCATTTAATATCATTAGAAAGAGCGCAAAGATCAATAATTAAGGTAATGTTCCGGAAGCCATTTATGTTTCGTACGACTCCCCTCTACAGGGAGGCTAATCTTTTGACAGTTAGACAATTCTACATATTTAAAGTGGGCGTTGCTTACCACAAGGTTCTTTTGCACTCCCACGTATTTGAAATCCAAAGACAGAAGCGATTACTATATATTTCGACTCCAAAAGTTCGCACTGAGTTTGCAAAACGTTTCCGCTACTATTCCTTCCCTTACATCTATAGTAAGGTCATCAACCAATGCACCATTCGCGACAAAAGTATTGCTCAAGCGAAATCAACGATCTGCTCCTGGCTTAAGACCTTGAATTATGATGAGACAGAATCGCTGCTGAAAAGGGTCATATGAATAACACACACACCCACTCACACACACACACACACATTTATCCTACCTCTTCCCTTTCATAATTGAGTAGTATAGTTTTTTTCTATAGCTGATGATTTTGTAAGTAATAATTAGTTTTAAACTTATTTTTTCTCCGCCACTCGTCCTAAACTGTAAGTGCTTTATATTTTTGTTAATCTTTCTGATTACCCGCGATACAGGCTTGTACCTAGTGCGGGAATCTTTGATAATCATGGAGTGTAGTGTTCTCTCGTTAAATAAATGATTTTGTATTTTGAGGGATACAACGATGGTACAGGACGAGTATGTTTTTTGAAAAAGAGTCTGTATGGCTTGAAGCAGGCTCCTCGCTGTTTTAACAAGCGGATTATAGATGTTTTTAAAGACATTGGATTCAAAGTTAGTACTTCAGACCCATGTTTGTTGTTCAAAAACTCGAAAGCTGGAAAGTTTATAGTTGCGCTTTATGTGGACGATGGATTAGTCGCGGGCACAAATGAAAAGCTTATAGTGGAGTTTCTTGACCAATTAAAGAAAGTTTTCAAAATTACTTCAAAGCCTGCTTCTTATTTTTTAGGAATAGAGATTCAAACCAGAGAAGAAGGTATAAAGATTTGTCAAACTTCATATACAAAGAAAGTCTCACAAAGATTTGGGATGCAGGATTGTAGACCGGTAACAACACCAATTGTGAAAGACATAGGGAAGTTAGATGATAAAGAGGATGAGGTTGTACTTAAGAACTAAAGACAAATAGTGGGTGCTTTAGCTTATTTAATGGTTGGTACAAGACCCGATATTGCTTTTGCAGTGAGTGTAGTATCAAGAAATCTTGAAAATCCAAGTCATGAAGACTGTAGAAAAGTAAAGCGGATCATGCGGTACCTGCAGTATGCACCGGAAACGGGGATACTATACAAAAGAAACTACAAAAAGGGCATTGTAGAAGCATACTCTGATGCAGATCACGGAGGATGTACAAACACAGGCAGATCCATGTCTGGTGTTTTGTGCATTTATGCTGGAGGACCAGTTTCATGGATGAGTCAACGACAATCAAGTGTAGCAATTTCGACTACTGAAGCGGAAATTGTAGCTGCTAGTGAAGGAGCTAGAGAATGCATTTGGCTGTCACGCCTCATGAAGGCTATAACCCAGATTGAAAACCTTCCGATTTTAAAAGTGGACAATGAAGCGGCGATAAGGCTTGCGGAGAATCCTGAGTTTCATAAGAGGACGAAACACATCAGGATTAGGCATTTTTTCGTCAGAGAGCTAGTGAGTAATGGTGAGCTCAAAGTACAGAAAGTCAAGAGCGACTTACAGTTAGCGGATGTTTTTACCAAAGCTCTGCCTAGACCGGGGCTGTATAGGATTATGCAGTTAATAAATAGGTCTACACGACGAGAGATGATGTTAGAGTACTGGCCGTCGAGACACCTTTGTTTCTGCATTCGACTTTATAGAAGTGTCGTCTGTGTCAACTTGAAAAACATGATTTGATCTAAATAAGAATATTAAATAAAACATCTGTATATTAATCAAGGATATTTATTTAAGTGATATGATTACTCCACAATTTAAGTAAGGGCAGTCAGTTTACAATAAGACTAAAAATTACATAATGCATTTATTGTACGATGCATGCAGCGTACATTTTGCTTGTGTCAGCATCTTACGCGCACCGCGCCGCGACCTACTTAGTACCACATTATCATTCATCGCGTGTACTCACATCTATCAATAAATCATTTAAAACATTATCAAATCTTTTCTATCAACTAAAGGTGTGTGGTTTAACAATAGACCGTACATCTTTATGGTCCTTCGAGCTACCGTGGCGGGACCAGATCGCATGTGCTAGTGACAGTTTGTTTGCCACGTGTTGTGTTCTGCATACGGATTTCATCATCAGCAATCAGCCTGTGGACGAGCACTGGTCTACTGGAACGGGACGACTCCATAAGTATACCTGCCTGCAATCTGTAAGTCGTTTATATCATTTAGGTATTTCCTTCGTGGTAGCGAATCGGTTGGATTGGCCTACCACCAGCGGGTCCCACCAGTCCGATTGAGAAGGCGCACATATCGCGAGGGAACTACACTGCTATCAGCTGCAGGTCAGTGTCTTACTGTTATCTTACTTATCAATAATCATTATCAATTTTCATCATGGCTAGCAAAATAAACGATCTCATAGAGAATCAGAAACAAACAGCCGATGCTATAAAGCAGCTTCTTCGAAACTTTAAAAAAGATTCGGTAGAACGTAAACATTCCACCTATATCAAAAAACGTCTCGAAACTCTTGATGCATATTGGCAAGAGTTCCAAATAAACCATATTAAATTGTGCGAGTTTGATACCCGCGGCTATACTTATTTTTCCGAAAACTTTTATCAAAAAACAAAAAATCTTTACATCGAAGCGCGTAACACCATTCAAGCGTTCGAGGCTTCTATCACGGCGCAACCCGAAAAAATGGATCACTCGTCCGGAAACCCATCAACCAGCGAAACAGAAGTTTATGAAGATACAGCCGCTGATCAATCTCCACAAGAGCAGCAGACATCAGTAAACAGTAAGCAAGAGCAAATAATCATTAAAGAAAAGCCTTCAAGCAAATTTATTTCCCAGGGGAACGCAAGCAAATTAGAAGAAATGATGCGAAAGCAAAGAAGCAATTTCAAGGCTTTATCACGTGCTATCAATCAATTAGATTTAGAGATTATTTCTGAAAAGTGGGAATATGAAGATCTTCTAAAAACTATTCAATCAAGATGGTCCACCATCGACTCCTTACACTGGGAGATAGACAGTGAACTGTATGAAGAAGATGAGGAGTATGAGCAGCAGTATAACAAGTACGAGCTATTGTATAACAACATGAAAAAATCTATTATCAGCAAGATGTGGTCAACAAAACACAGAGAAGATTGTACCCCGAAATTGGACATCGGGATTTTTGCAGGAAATTATCATAAATGGGAATCTTTCAAAAATTTATTTTACGAAACTATACACAAAAATAAATCAATGTCAGGAGCACAAAAAATGCAGCTTTTAAAAAGTAAGCTGAAAGGAGAAGCCGAAAGACTTGTTCAACACCTAAACATCAGTTCAGATAATTACCAAATCTGTTGGGAAATCTTAAATCACCGGTACAGCAACACCAAACTAATCTTCACTTCTCATATCAACATCCTTTTATCAATTCATACTATGCAACATCAATCGGATACACATATAAAAAATCTGTTCGACACTACAAACGAAAGTCTAAACGCTATCAAAAACCTCGGTATTGATATCTCAACGTGGGATCCCTTAATCATTCATTTACTATCCCAAAAACTGGATTCTCAAACCCATGCTGAATATATCGAATCATTGGAAAATCCCAGGGAGTTACCTAAATTATCCGATTTCCTCAAATTTTTAGAAAACAAATATACATCTCTCGAAGCTTCTCGTCGCAAGCAATCCTCCCCTAAGTCTTCAACATCATCCACGGAGAAAGACGCTCCTAATCATACATATAATAAAAATCAAAATCAGAGAAAGCCAAATCATTATTATAACAAAAATAACAATCAATTAATTGAATCAAACAGGCCATTTTTGCGCAACAATTCTACTAAAAGTTTTGTAACAAGGTCACAAAACTGCCCACTTTGCAAAGACAACCACGGACTCTTCCACTGTAAATCATTTTTAGAATTAAACCCAGAAGCGAAACGTAATACAATTCAACGTTTAAGTTTGTGTAAAAATTGTCTTTACAATCATAAAGATAAGGCATGTTTTTCCGAAACAAAATGTCGAGTGTGCCAGGGTCGGCACAACACTTTGCTACACGATGCCTTCTCACACGAGGCCGAGGCGGCCGCGTCATGTAACTTGACTACGCCGGTAAATGCATCGCCCTCTACTTCTCGGGAACAGAAGCATCGCAATAATAACGTTCATGTTTCCCAAAATAATATTACCGAAACTCTGTTAGCAACAGCAATCGTTCGAGTCAAGGGAGCGAATGGATCAATTTTTGAATTAAGAGCCCTCATTGATCAGGGCTCCCAAGTATCACTCATCTCAGAAAACGCAGCTCAGATGCTGGGTCTTCCACGACGAGCTTGTAAAGGTTCCATATTTGGCATAGGTACGCAACAGCATAACTGCAAGGGGTTAATCACTATCTCAGCCTCTTCCTTATACTCTGACTTTACATTCGAACGTGAGGTCTTAGTAATGAGGGCACTAATCAACCACTTACCTAACTACTCTTTCACTAAACCATCATGGCCATTCTTACAAAACATCCAGCTCGCGGATCCAGATTTTAATGTCAGTCGCCCGGTTGATTTGTTGCTAGGCGCGGACGTATACTGCGAGATTATTATGGCCGGCATTATCAAAGAGGAAGAATCATATCCCGTAGTGCAACAAACTCGTCTCGGATGGATCCTGTGTGGAAACGTGGGATCATCTTATCAATGCAATGTCGTCATGAACAATATCGAAGACATACAGAAATTTTGGGAAGTGGAAGACATTTCGGAAAATAACATCAATTTGTCATCAGATGATCAGCTTTGTATTCAGCAGTACAAATCAGAAACAGTGAGAAGAGAGGATGGAAGATATGTGGTAAGCCTACCTTTGAAATCTGATATCGATGAAAAGTTAGGAGAATCAAAACCAAAGGCAGTAGCACAATTTCTTCAATTGGAAAAAAGATTTTCAAAAAATCAACAAATTGCAAAGGATTACAAAGCATTTATCGACGAATACAAAGAATTAGGTCACATGCGCAAATGCACGAAAAAAGAATCGCCAGATTGCATATTACCTCACCACTGTGTACTACGAGCAGACTCTACAACTACTAAGTTAAGAGTTGTTTTTAATGCGTCATCGATGACGTCCACCGCCTACAGTTTAAATCAATTAATGTACACAGGGCCAAACTTACAGCAAGATTTATTTACTTTAATTTTGAGATGGAGACAGCATGAATTCGTTATCAATGCTGATTTACAAAAAATGTTCCGCCAAATAATGTGCAATGAAAAACATCTAAAATATCAAAAAATTCTATGGCGCGATTCCCCTCAAAAACCCTTAGATGAATACGAACTGACGACCGTAACTTATGGTCTTAAGGCGGCACCGTTTCTCGCTATGATGACTTTACGTCAGTTAGCAGAAGACGAACGATCAAAATTTCCAGCTGCTTCCAAGGTCCTGGAGGAAGACTTCTACATGGATGACCTGTTGTCTGGACATAACACCATAGAAGGTGCCATACAGCTTAAAAAGGACCTTATTAACTTACTGAAGTCAGGCGGATTCGATTTACGTAAATGGGCATCCAACAAACCAGAAATCTTAGGTAACACAGTATCAGGAAGTCAAGAAGTATTTGAATTTAAACATCAGGAATCAACTAAGACGTTAGGCCTCAAATGGCACCCCTCTGAAGATCAATTCATGTTCCAAAATAAAATAGATACTTCTTCAACACGGACCACCAAGAGATCACTCCTATCAGACATTTCAAAAATCTTTGATCCTCTTGGGTGGTTGTGTCCGCTTTCCACAAAACTCAAAATCCTTTTTCAAAACGTCTGGACCATGGATCTTCAGTGGGACGACCAAGTACCAGAAAATATCAACTCGGAGTGGCAATCAATTAAAGAAGGTTTACCGGCATTACAACATATCAAAGTTCAAAGGTGGTTACAGATACACAAGGACGAAAATATAGAGCTGCATGGTTTCTGCGACGCTTCGAATAAAGCTTATTCTTGCGTCATATATTGTAGATCAAATATCAATCAAAATCAATCAACTATAACTATTGTGGCGGGAAAATCGAAACTTGTACCTGTACGAGCCGAGGAGAAAAACATATCACTACCAAAACTGGAACTAAGCGGTGCCCATCTATTATCGAAATTGGTAAAAGTAGTTCAAAAATGCTTTCCTAATAATAAAGTGACCGCATACGGATGGTCGGACTCAACGGCTGTACTTGGTTGGCTCCAAGGCGACCCCGGCCGCTGGAAACCATTTGTAACCAACAGGGTGAAGCAGATTGTCGAAATTATTTCAAAAGAAAAATGGAGCTATGTAAAATCAGCCGAAAACCCAGCTGATTGTGCTAGTCGAGGAGTGTCAGTCGAGCAATTACAAAATCACCCTCTGTGGTGGCATGGACCGTCGTGGTTGACAACATTCAAAGAAAATCAAGAAATCAGGCCAATTTACACCACAGTAGAGGAAACTAAAAAATCAGCACACATCAACGTTTCTCTTTCGACGCCTCAAACAGATGACATAGCACATAACTTATTAAATAAAAGCAGCAACTTCAATCGAGCTGTAAGAATACTCGCTTGGACATTACGAGCAATATCACGCAATCAATCAAAACCTAAACACTTAACAATAACCGAAATGAAGAAAGCTAAGAACATTTTAATCAAGAGAGTACAAGAAGAAGAATTTAGTGAAGATATTATCAGTCTTAAGAAAGAAAATCAAGTCAATTCAAAGAGCAAGTTAGCGAAATTGAATCCCTACTTGGATCAAGAAGGTATGCTGCGAGTTGGCGGTCGCCTCCGAAATGCGAATATCAGTCAAGAAATGAAACATCCGCTCATCATACCATATAGTAGTCACCTTACTGACTTACTTATAGATCAAGGACACCAGATGACGTATCACGGGGGAGCTCGCCTAACATTATCATGGCTACGTGAAGAATACTGGATATTATGCGGTAATCGTGCTGTCAAAAAACGTCTTCGAAACTGCATCAAGTGCAGACGTCACGAACCAATCAAACACGATCAATTAATGGGAGATCTACCCTTAGCGCGCTGCAACCCTGGCAGACCGTTCCAAAAAACAGGTGTTGATTTTACGGGATACATTGACGTCAAAACAAACAAAGGACGGGGCGTGAAAACCACTAAAGGGTATATTTCCATATTTGTATGCATGGTCACGAAAGCTGTGCATATCGAATTGGTGTCGGACTTGACCTCCTCAGCTTTCCTTGCTGCTTTGAGAAGGATGGCTGCTAGACGAGGCACGCCAAGCCATATCTACTGCGATAATGGCACCAACTTCGTAGGAGCAAGCAATATATTGAGCAAAAAATATATTAACATGCAACAAACCCTCGATACTGAATTTTTCGATGCCATTACTGATATGAAGATCTCGTTTCACTTCAATGCTCCGAGCCACGCCAGTGCCGGAGGTCTGTGGGAGTCTGCCGTGAAGAGTCTAAAATTCCATCTCAAAAGGGTCATCGGAGAACAGAAGTTAACATACGAAGAGTATTCGACGTTACTATCTCAACTTGAAGCATGCCTCAACAGCCGGCCACTCTGCGCTCTTACGGAAGATCCCGAAGACTTAGACTGCCTCACGCCATCACATTTTCTGGCAAGCGGCCCAACACTAACAATCATTGAAACAGAACGAGATCTACGTACTCGGTGGCAATTAACGCAAAAGATCTTTGATGATGTATGGAAAAGATGGCGCAGCGAATATCTGTGTC
The DNA here is from genome assembly GCA_943193695.1 of Acrobasis suavella. Lineage (NCBI taxonomy): Eukaryota > Metazoa > Arthropoda > Insecta > Lepidoptera > Pyralidae > Acrobasis > Acrobasis suavella. The sequence goes on from OW971929.1 coordinate 17,647,052, forward strand.
AATTATCCGCACGGAGTAAGTGGCACTATCCAAAGGAAAATTTAAAGATCAATGACGTCGTAATCATTCATGACGCAAATCTTCCGTCAGGAAAGTGGCCGCTTGGCAGGGTCCTCGATATTCATCCCGGAAAGGATGGCTATGTCCGAGTGGTCACCGTGAAAACAAAAAATGGAACAATCAAACGGCCAATCACGAAATTATCATTATTACCATGCAACGAAAATCAACTTGATAAACAAGACACTGAAAATATCACGCAAACAGATTCGCGACAGCAACAACCAAAACCTGCACCTTCCAAATTTCGCAACGCCTTACTGACAACCATGTTGTTATTTATGTTAGTTATCACTCCGATAAAATGCGACTATAAGTTTTCTACCTTTGATATCAACCAAAGTATTTATTTTGACAAGATGATGAACATGAGACTGGAACGGGAAGAATGGAAAATAATTGTTTACTGTAATATGTCACCTTATTGGAGAGGAACAGATCTATTTTTAAAATATATCAATCACCTTGAAAACATCTGTTCCACTGATAAAATAACACAATGCGACGTGGTCATATTGCAACTACGTCACGGGTACGACGAACTCGAACATTACAACAGCATGTTACTCGGTCAGCAGAAATACGGAGTACGACGTCGTCGAGGCCTTATCAATGGCGTGGGCTACGTTGCCCATGAGTTATTTGGAATTCTTGACGAAGGTTTTGCACAAAAATATCAAAAAGATATAGACTTGATCAGAGACAATCAAAAACATCTTGCATTACTGTGGAAAAATCAGACATCCATAGTAGAAGCTGAGCTGAACGTCATCAAGAGAGTTGAACTTTCCATGTACCAACAACATAAGCTCATACGACAATATATGAACAACATGACAGCGGCAGTTAAATCGTTAAAGGAAGAAATTCAAAAAACAAATATGAAAAACGATTTTACCTTATCAACTGTAATAGCCAACAATATCATGATAAATCTAAGAAGCATACAGGAAACGCTGGTGGATACATTAACAAACATCTATTACGAAAAATTCAACGTTCACCTTCTAACACCCGAGCAACTAAGAGATGAACTGAACATCATAACTGGCCAGCTACCAAAAGACCTGACCTTACCTGTTAACAACATTCAGACAGAAGTAGCTAAAATATTCCACTTACTTAAGGTCAAGACACGAACTACAAAGGAATATCTCATCTTCGAGGTTCGCGTTCCTTTAGTAAGCCGCGACTATTTTGAAATGTATAACATTATTCCAGTTCCGAAACAATTTGGCAAAAGCATGGTCACCCTAGTGCCCGTCTCCTCGCACATAGCGATAAACATGCAAAAGGATTCTTATATCCCTATGTCCTTGGATGACCTACAAGAGTGCGTAGCCTACGACTCCAACGAATACATCTGCCCCTTGAAACGGCCTGTTTATCAATTGACATCAGACGAAAACTTGTGCATCAAAAATCAAACTTCTAATCAATGTGAAACAGTGTCAACTGCATGCCGAGACAAGTGGACAGAATTACACTTAAATAATTCTTACATTTATTTTTGTTGTGGACAATGCACCGCGCGAGTCATATGTGGAGATAAAATTACATCGGAACACCTCAGCAAGGCCGGAGTTATGACATTGAGCGATGGCTGCATCATCAAAACGGGCACATTTACCGTCTACTCTGGCAAAACGCTATCAAACTCTCTGAGAACCACAGTAGATGTCATGGATGTCGAAATACCACCCATCAACAACATCATCAACCTTTCGATTCCTGTTTCTACTATATCAGAGGAATCGAGTGAAGCGAGAGAGAAACACACCCTGCAAGACATCGGAGCAACGATCAACAATCTTAAATCATCAGAAACAAATATACTGGCTGACACTATCTCATATCACGATGTCCACCATTACACTGTCATATACTTGTTGGTGTGTATAGTGGCTCTAGCCGGTATCATTTACACCGCGCGTCGAATACGCAGACGCTGCGTGCCCTTGCAATCGGATCTCTCTCCTTCTGCATCTGTTCGGGCGGAGCCCAGCGTGCACTACGCTGTAGTTGAAGAACGGACAGCAGCAGCCGGCCCCTCCGACAGACAAAGAGACAGAGCTACATCGCCAGTGATACAAAAAACATTTGTGAAAGTGAAATGACATTTTTAAGTTTTTTATAACTACATTGTAAAATGAAATATCTTAAGGTCATCTTATCATTTATAATTCATATCATTAATCTCATCTCGCCCCCGGAGCATGTACGATGCATGCAGCGTACATTTTGCTTGTGTCAGCATCTTACGCGCACCGCGCCGCGACCTACTTAGTACCACATTATCATTCATCGCGTGTACTCACATCTATCAATAAATCATTTAAAACATTATCAAATCTTTTCTATCAACTAAAGGTGTGTGGTTTAACAATAGACCGTACATTTATTGAAACCTAAAAAGAAACCTAGAAAGAAACAGCTAAAAATTTTAACACTATTTTATCGTTCCACTCCATTTTTTACGCATTAACAACCGTGGCACCGTCGCACAGCACCGTCTGAACAAGTTGAAAACAAACGTCAAAATGAACGAACAACGCAAGTGCGACCACGCAGAGCGGATTGTTAGCGTGCATAAATCCTTTGATGTATCGCCACCCGCGCGATAACTACACGAAATCCGAATATTCAGGACGATACACGATAACGGCCAGTCACATTTGCGTGTATCGTGTAATAGCACGAAGCTTCGTGACGATAGGCGCAGGTCCGGCCCAAGCATAATAAGCATAAGGCCGTGTTCACACGAACGTGATTTTTTTCGGCGCGACAAAGCGCGCGCGTCGCTTAAGAATCGCTGCCTCTTTAGAAACATTGGAATTAAATGCTTATCTTTTGTAAAATAAAGTTTAAAATATCTCGATATAAGATACATGCGTCAGCGTCGCGCACGCGTCGCGTCTGCATCGCGCACACGTCTCGTTCGCGCTGCGCTCGAGCAGAGCCCGCGTCGGCGCCTCACACCCGGGGCTCTTGCCACGGACGCAAGGATGCCATTCTGGCTGCGACCGTTTCGGACAATAAACGTTAACAATGGATACTGTTGATAATGAGCAATTTTTGCAAATGATTAAAGAACGTGATATTTTGTGGGATAAGACATTAGAAACTTATGAAGACAAACGTAAAACATTGAAGGCATGGCATGATATATGTGAAAATTTATTCGAAAATTTTCATTCAATGTCCGATGTTGAGAAAAACAAACTTGGTGCGTATTTTTATAGGTTCATTTATTTAATATCTTAACAGAATACAAAATGGTACCTTTCAAATGTCGACGTTACACATGTACCCGATTTTTTCGACGAGTTATTAAGTTTTACACTAAATTAACCATTTGTAGCCATTTGACAGGTAAACTTATTTACTTATGAATATCTATTTTGCCACGGCACACGTCCCTGTTCAGACATAAAATTATCTGCGAATTGGTCACGTGTTTCGTTTGCATTGAAATTATTCAGTATAGGACAGATCGAGACGTCTAAACAATTACAGTCACAGTCAACTTTTGATTCGTTAAATGCTACAAGTCGCTCTGATTCATCAATTGATTTGGATTTTACATTTTTATAAATAATATTTCTTTTCATTTTTATTGTATTGCAGTGAGCCAATAGTCTCAACCGACCGAGAGACACTGTGGCGTTAAAGTGGTTTCATATTCCAGTAATAAAAATTAAATAAACCAATGTTAATAACAAAAACAATGCATTTTTACTCACCTCAGTGTTACTGCAAGTCTTTCAGTAGGAGTAATACAGTCCCGCATTATTGTATTTTTGTCTTTTAATTTCTTATGTAAAATCGACAACAACCTATTAAATGTCTTAATATTTATTCGAAATTATCCTATATAGAGTATGAAATTCACCATATTAGTCCTCTATTCGAAGTAAAATAGGATGGATCCAATGTTTTCGTTTATTTTCTTCTTTTTTATATTTTTTGTAAAAGTAATAAGTCACTAACAATTTCTTCATACTCAATGTAGACAAAGACATTTTACACGTGTGTTTTGTGTAACAATTGTTTTTTAAAACTAAAAACCGACTTCGCCCCCAAACTACACAACCGATTTTGATAAAATTTCCATGATACCACCTGGAAAGTATACCCTTTCAAACAAAAAAAGATTTTTTTTAATCGGTCCAGGCGTCTTTGAATAATCGGTGAACATACATAAAAAAAAGGATCGCGACGAATTGATAACCTCCTCCTTTTTTGGAAGTCGGTTAAAAACGTACCAATTGCTGGATTTTGTCACCCGACTAAACTGGCTGTAACTCTTCGCGTTTGCGACGCGATCACTACGCGATCGCGACGCGGGCTCTTATCGTAAGCTGGCTCTACGCGATCAGCGCTCACGCGCGCGTGTCGTCTGAACGCGCCCTAATATGTCAAAGAAACCTTTCATGGAGAATTCGTTCCGATTCATGCTGCTTTTTATTCATGGTGAAATTCCTAGAAAACCATAGACACATTTTCGATGTTTTCTGCGTAAAACCATGGAAGTGCGATTTCTGAAACGCGGAGTCACCTAAACGAATGGTTTTCCCATACAAAAACCATACGTTTAGGCACGGAACAGAGAAATAGGTGGAAGTGCCAAGTGGGCGTGGCGCGCCTGTCATAATCCGGTAAAACTACACAAGATCGACCGACTCCGTACATCAGTCGTATTCTAGCTACGTGTTGAGATCGTTTTGTCCGCCCGACCAACATTTTTTTCGCTAAATATGCCGTGTTGTAGTGTTTTAGTATGTAAAAATAGCAGTAAGAACAAAAATAAAAGCAATGCAGGTATTTTTTTCCATCAGCATGTACGATATCATGCATTTTATTTTAAAAAATACGGAAATTTTCTGGTACGATCATATTAACTAGGTAATTCTAGAAATTTCGTTCCCGTAAGTTGTCACTACTCGATTAGTGATGTACAGATTTTGCTATTCGATTAGTGATGTACAAATTTTATCGATGAAATCTCGCTACTCGAGTATTGATGTAGTCGAGACGGGTGCGGATTTTGTCGATAAAATAAATCAAAATTTCAGGTATAATTTAATAGAATAACGCAACGATTTTAAATAGTATATAGACTTACTATAAACATTTTCTAGTATTTTTATAGCAATAAAAAAATATATTAGTCTAACCTTTCGAAATATTTTTAGACCCAAATGTAAAATAAAAGTGGATAGATGCAACGGGTAGGGTTAACTGGATGCCAACTAAATCAAGCACCATATGTTCGGAGCGTTTTGAAGAAAATAATTTACTTATATCTAATTTACTTTTACATAATAATATAATTTTATTATAAAGTTTGTCCTTTATGTAATTTTTTTTCTTATCTTGCTCCTGCTGCTCTTCCCAAATTTATATGTAACTAGCTTTAACCCTAGTCTTCTTTAATGTAATATAAGTAATTTGAAAAAGTCTCCATTTGTATGGCAAAATAAGATTCACCATGCCAAGTTCAATCACTCTTTTTTGGGGATATAAGCCTATGTCCTTTTCCGCGACTCTTAAACTATATACCTACATATTCAATTTCAATTAAATTGGTTAAGTAGTTGAAGCGTGTAGAAGTAACAGACAGACGGATTTACTTGAATATCACTTTAATACTAGTAATGGATCTACAAAGTTATACTCACATTAATTGATTAATATTATATATTTGAAAAAAAAAACACAATTCTCTGTATTTTAAGCTCACCATGCTAGTTTGGGTGAAAGGGACAAAAGAAAATAAATAGAATGTACCAACTTCCCGCGTTCCCACGCAGATTGTAAAAGCTGATCGAGAGAATGGGCAAAATGGCAGAAGAGAAATTCCTCTGCCATTTCGACCATACGGGTAGCAACCCATCACTATTTTGATTCCCTTTCTCACTTTCTCGCCCGCCGTCACGCTAAAAGTAGCCTTTGGTTCTTGCGGCCCTGGAGTGCTATTTTTCATTTAAGGACTCACCGAAACACAAAACGTGTAGTTTTCCAAGTTACCACTCGCGTAAAAAACAATTCGGACGTATTTTTGAAACCGTCGTGTCAGCGAAAAACAATATTGTTTTACGCAGAAAACATCGAAAATATGTCTATAGTTTTCTAGGAATTTCACCACTTATAAAAAAGCAGCATGAAACGGAACGGATTCTCTATGAAAGGTTTCTTTGACATATCTGCGCCACAAATGTCTAAATTACGAGTGGTCGAGACCACTCGTAGCAAATCCTTCGCAAACTATCATTTCAAAAATGCGCCCGTTTGGAAACGCTCGCGTAAACCATTCGTGATGTGACAAGTGATTTCAAAAATGCGACCCTGGGTGATTTCAGCTTAAAACCACAAGACTCAAAATGCTACAGGGATAAAGACGGATTTTTCATTTTCTCAAAATAATAGATCTTTAATTATTTGAGACTGGCTTCGCCCACGATTTATTCTGCATATCCATACTAATATTATAAATAAGCAAATTACGTAGACGAAGTCGCGAGTGAAAGTTAGTGTTAAATAAAGGTAAAAAAAAATCGAAAAAAATGCCTTTGCGTCGAATGATATCGATACTGTTAATCAATATTAAATAATGTGGACATCACTATTTGAGTAGCGCACCTGTCGGCAAGTAGCAGAATTATTTTGTAGCTTGGGATTCAAGTGACGAAAAAATTCTGCTTCTCGACGATAGATGACGCAATTATTAGACTTTTTAATTTAAGTTAGACAGTACATAGCATAACGTCGTAAGTACTTTTTGAACCGTAACAAAATAAACCTTATGCTTGAGACTTAATGTCGTTTTTAAAATGTAGGGTCTATTGATTTGGGCTAATATTGAAATAAATATATTCGACCAATCAAACGAATTTTTCGTATGTGTGCATTAAGTGATTATTGGTTTATTTGTGTAAGTTTGGCGACGCTGGTTTCTTAAGACGAAGTGGTAGCTCAAGTGGCGCCCTCATTTGAAATAAATTGTTTAAAACTAAATAAGGTATTAATTAAAAATTTTATTTGTATAATTGTCTAGAAAGACTTTTAAACTATTTTATGAATAACCTTTGAAAGTAATATTGGTAGTCCGTCTAGTTTTAAAACTGTTTTTCGCCAAAAGTGGCCACTTTTGGCGAAAAACAGTTTTAAAACTAGACGGACTATTAGTAATAATTTTAAAGTTTACTAAAAAATAGTTTAAAGGTTTTTCTAGACATTTATACAAATCAAATTTTTAATAATCACCTTATTTAGTTTTAAACAATTTATTTCAAATGAGGGCGCCACTTTAGCTACCACTTCGTCTTAACTAATTTAGGCCCAAGGCACTTCCACCTATTTCTCTGTTCCGTGCGTTTAGATGACTCCGCGTTTCAGAAATCGCACTTTGAGACGCATTTTTGAAATCACTTGTCACATCACGCATGGTTTACGCGAGCGTTTCCAAACGGGCGCATTTTTGAAATGATGCGAAGGATTTGCATCGAGTGGCTTCGACCACTCGTAATTTTAACATTTGTGGCGTAGATATGTCAAAGAAACCTTCATATAGAATCCGTTCCGATTCATGTTGCTTTTTTATTCATGGTGAAATTCTAAGAAAACCATAGACATATTTTCGATGTTTTCTGCGTAAAGCAATGTTTTTAGCTGACACGACGGTTTCAAAAATACGCCCAAATGGTTTTTTACGCGAGTGGTGACTTGGAAAACTACACGTTTTGTGTTTCGGTGCGTCCTGAAATGAAAAATAGCACTCAAATATTGTTTAAGCTGACACGACACGACGGTTTCAATAATACGGCTTATACGGCCAAATAGTTTTTTACGCGAGCGGTAAGTTGGAAAACTGCACATTTCGTGTTTCGGTGAGTCCTTAAATGAAAAATAGCACCTGAGGTGCGATTTTTCAAACGCGAAGTCACTAAACGAACAGTTTTTGTATGGAAAAATCATTCATTTAGGTGACTCCACGTTTCAGAACTCATATTCGTTTAGGTCCTTGTCTATGGTTTAATCATATGATCAATGTTCGATTTCATTCATTCGTTCTGTCTCTAGGACTGAAAGTAGTTGGAATAAAATAATTTACTAAAGACGGAGAGGGATTAATTTATAAAATGAAGGGGTGTATATTTAATATCGATGGCGGGTATTTGGAGGGTTTGTGCCGTGGTTTCAAATGTGGAATCCTGAAGCAGTCCGACTACTTGAACTTGGTTCAATGCGAAACATTGGAAGGTAAAATTATTTACTAGCTTCGTTGGTTTGCATTATTGATATCATCACCGTAGTCTCAAATTTCAGTAATATAACATTAGGATAACTACACTTACGTAAATTCCAATCAAGTAGCGATTCTTTTTGACCCAATAATGACAATAATTGTTTTCATGTTTCACAGATTTAAAACTCCACCTGCAAGGTACTGATTATGGAACATTCCTAGCCAATGAGCCCAGCCCCCTCTCCGTTTCAACTATAGATGACAAGCTTCGTGAGAAACTTGTCATTGAGTTCCAACATCTGAGGAATCATTCTGTGGAGCCCCTTTCAACATTCCTGGATTTTATTACATACAGTTACATGATTGACAACATCATCCTTTTGATAACTGGAACTCTCCACCAGAGGCCTATTTCAGAGTTGATTCCTAAATGTCACCCATTGGGATCCTTTGAACAGATGGAGGCCATCCATGTTGCTGCCACTCCTGCCGAGCTGTACAATGCTGTTCTCGTGGACACCCCATTGGCCCCATTCTTTGTAGACTGCATCAGTGAGCAGGACTTGGATGAAATGAACATTGAAATCATTCGTAACACACTTTACAAGGCATATTTGGAGGCTTTCTATGACTTTTGCAAACAAATTGGAGGTACTACTGCTGATGTTATGTGCGAGATCTTAGCTGTAAGTATGAAACAAATCAATGAGGAATTATTATTTGCATAGGCTGGATTATATTTATACCTAATTTCAGTTTGAAGCTGATCGTCGTGCTATCATCATCACTATCAACTCCTTTGGAACTGAACTGTCAAAGGATGACCGTGCTAAGCTTTACCCTCGTTGTGGAAAACTTAACCCAGATGGTTTGGCTGCCTTGGCTCGTGCTGACGATTATGAACAAGTCAAAGCTGTAGCAGAGTACTATGCTGAGTATTCAGCTCTATTTGAAGGAGCCGGCAACAATGTGGGTGACAAAACCTTGGAAGACAAGTTCTTTGAACATGAGGTAAGGTTTGACATGTACCTACAATTATTTTACACCCATCCTAGATAACTTGTTCAAAATAAAATTTTATTTCTTTTTTTATGTATGTAAATGTTTGTAGTCCTATCTATGAATTATTGTGCTAATTACAATTTACCAAAATATAGTATTGTAATAATAACTAAATATAAGGTATCAAACATGAGACTGGTTTATTTTGTTAACACTATATGTATATGAATACCCAATTTTTATTTCCAGGTGAGTCTTAATGTTCATGCCTTCCTGCAACAATTCCACTTTGGAGTATTTTATTCCTATCTAAAGCTGAAGGAACAGGAATGCCGAAACATTGTATGGATAAGCGAGTGTGTGGCTCAAAAGCACCGAGCTAAGATTGACAACTACATTCCGATTTTCTAAAATGTATGTTATGAACATTGAAATAAAAAATATTAAGTGTCATGTATATATTTCACAAATAAAAAAAAAATAGAATAAATATGTCTTGATTGATATCTGTAAGTTTTACATGGAAAAGTATATTTACAAAATTATTCACTTCTTTGATTCCAACAGTTGAACAACTTATGTAGATAATTTGTGAAGTTATACCATACTGTATATAGGTACATAAAGCTGTTATTTATTGTTAAAAGTGTTAAATGCAGGTATATCCATGAATGTTGAAATTTCAGATCCATAAGTGTAGGTATTACTCATACTGACTGAGTTCAAAAAAACTTATACATAAAATCAGTTCACTGTCAGTATTAAGTTAGCACACAAAAAACAAAATGCAGGTAATTTAAAAAAATGTACTGTTGAGAAGTTTGTAGCTGTAAAGGCCTGCTAAATGCTGTCTGGTTTAAATATTTAAGCATGCAACATTTTAAAAGAATATGTAACATTTGATATCCCACTTGTGTTAGTTGTATCGAAATTGTAATGTAATAACACACTTGTGTTAGTTGTATCGAACTTGTAATGTAATAACACACTTGTGTTAGTTGTATCGAAAATGTAGAATGAATAATTATTATTAATCAAATAAAATGTGTATACCATTGTTCTATTATTTTACATAGCACCTAAATAGGATTAGAATCATTAATATAATCATGAGTAGTTTAAATAAAATGTAGTATGGATTTAAAAAAATCTTTATTTCATGATCAAATTGGTACTTATTTTACATACATCTTTATTTTATAATAATATTGTTCTTATTAGTACCTTTTATTTGCTCTTCAATAATTTCTGTACTTGGACCATTATAGACTAAATTCTGTTTAGGTGGTTTAGCTTGTAATATTATTGAATGCTCTTTCCAAAACTTTTCTTTGAGCATGTCATCATGAACATCTACAATCACCATTTTTCCTGCATCTTCACCAGCTATGGCTTTCTTTAATAATAATGTCCCTCTTTTGAACATCTCTGGTTCATTGTTATAATTTATATTGAATTCTTTGAATAATATTTCATTCTTATCAGCAGATACTGTGCCACTCAAACGCTTTTCAGCCTAAAAAAGAAAAAAAAAAGGATTTTACAAACATACTAGAATATCCTGCAGGAGCTGACTTATGATATGTTAGGTAAATAATTAAAATTATTGTTATTTCAGTTAATTTAAAGATTTATTAAATATTCATAATAACATCTTTTTCCTTGACAGGGTAGACAGTGCCCAGGGCCCAAGACCCAATCATGATTTTATTTGATATTTCGATTATCTCCTAAACCTAATTAATTAGTTACAACTTAATTATTACTATTTATTTATTATATGTATTTGATATATTGACATTAAGTGTTATTTAATGTTTAAAGTTCAGGTTTAAAATAAACATTAAAGAGATAGATTAAACAAGCTTCGATTATTATGTTGAAATGTAGTCCCCTATTACAATCCAGATATGAACTTTGTTTATGAATAAATGATTTATTATAAACATGTGGAACTTGTACCATGTTAAGAATGTATAAAAAATACATTTTAAACTTAATTAGTATGAATCTATTTTTGTCATCATCTATCAGCAATAGAAAGTTCACTGCTGGACATTTGTAAATGCAAAGCAAGAACTTTATTTGAAATATTAACAGGTTACCAGCCCAGTGTCTATGAGAGCTTGGGACTCCCAGGTTTGTCATCATTACCCTTGATTATCTTCTATGATCATAAATAAATTGACAAATACATAAAAATCCTCTTGCCCAGGGTGTTAAATTTCCATTTCTTGCTTATATCTGATATTATTATTAGGGAAGCACAGGGTAGATAAATTCTTTCTGTCCATATGAAATGCACACTACTGGTGTAGTGTGTACATTGTTATAATCATATTTCAAAACAGCCTTAATAAAAAACAGACTAACTTTATAACGGGATTTAAACCATTATCCACCCTAAGCAAGTTGACATCTATTAAAAAAATAATATATCATCTGTCAATATAAACTTGACTACAAAAGTGGATAGCGGTTAAAACCTAGTAATAAAGTAAGCCCGTGTTTTACAAGATAGAAAGCAACCAACCTCTAAAGGACTTAAATTGCCTTTCAATACCAAGTTCCAGAAAGTAGTATTGTACAAGTTATTTATGTGGACATCTGCTTGACGCCATTTCATGTAATCTATTAAGTTTTCTTCAGTCGGATACAATACTATACGGCCATCAAATGTTGGTGGATATTTTAATTTCTGGTTACTAAAAAAACGACTCCAATAATACACATATGAGGAGGAGAACTTGCTATTGATAGTTGTTAGTAATTTAGCAGCTCTGCGTTTATAAAGAGTGGTTTGCTTTTTGAAAATAAATGAGTATTCATCACTTTGACCAAAGGCCATTAACAAATCATGAAATTCTCTAACTACACTAAATGCTGCATAGTTCATCAAATGTAATGCTCTTATATCATTAGGTTTGGAAAATTCATGGTCCTCTGAAAACTTATGAAAACACTTTCCGTCAAGCCTGACAACAATCCAAGCGTTTGGCAATAATGTATCGTCCAATTCAAACTTCTTCACATACTCAAAGGAACTTTTTGCCATTTTATTGCTTAGAGTATTGACGCTTTTGGTTAACACTGCACTTGTTATTAATTTAAATGACTTAGACCTAAAAGTGAAAAATATCAACATTCCTTGTATGAAATGTTATGTAGTATTTTGTCTTTGAACTTGGCTCACACACTGCTCTTGCTCTTGACAATAACTATGTATCTAATTTGTGACACGCTGCTGCTAGTCTAGATAATAATGTACAAGATGTAGGTACATTAAAGCTAAGAGATAAAAACAAACTTGAAGCACAGACGAAGTAGTTGAAGTTTGTTTTCGACGACACACAATCACACAACATATCGTACGTAGGTAGGTAGGTAGTTCGTACATCGATTGAGCCTCAGTAAACGTCAGTTCAAAACTACAAAGTATTTTTTTTTTTAATAATTATTTTACGGCTCTGGATACTAGTCCTATAGAGCCCATCTTTATTTTATCACTTCTTTATTTCTAACCTTTAGATCATTTAATACAGGATGAGTTACGCATAAAGATGGTTCGGGGATTTTGCCCAATGGGCGAAAACTAGGGCCGAATGGGCCGAAATAATTTAAGCTCGATATACGCCCGATAAACGCTCACTTGCTGAGCCGAAAAAAACTTACTCATATTATAATAATTTTCTCTTGACGTATGAACTATATTATACTGTCTTGAAATGGATAATAAACCTTTTAGGATGAGATATCATTGCTGTTGTAGTTAGGGGTCTACTCCTGCCTGACTAAGCAACTCTAAGGCCCGTATTAATAAACCGAGCTCAAGACCGAACTCAAGTGCGATCTCAGCTGAGTCGATCTCAAGTCGTGATCACGCATTTAAGATGTTCGCTAATTAAACATTTATCAACAGTGTATCACTCAAGATCGATCTTGAGAGTGCGACCACACTTTTTTTTTCTTTTTTTGGCCAACACTTGCTTTTTAAGCTAATCCGACTGCTTAACGGCCTTCCACTCCTGAAGCACGGTTGAGATTATAATATTTTATGGTACTTGCAGTCACCCATCCAAGTGCGGACCACGCCCAGGGTTGCTTAACATGCGAAAGCGCTAGTAATGCATAGGTATGGCTTGATGTGCCTTCCAAAGTACGGAGGGGCTCGAGATATTTTGTTACTTGTGGTCACCCATCTAAGTGCGGACCACGCCCAGGGTTGCTTAACATGCGAAACCACTAGTAACGCATAGGTATGACTTGACATACCTTCCGAAGCACGGAGGGGCTTGAGATATTTTATGCTACATATTGTTTGTCACCCATCCAAGTGAAGACCACGCCCAGGGTTGCTTAACATACGAAAGCGCTAGTAATGCATAGGTATAGCTTGACGAGCCTTCCACAGTACGGAGGGGTGTTTGATATTTTATGCTACTTATGGTCACCCATCCAAGTGTAGACCACGCCTAGGGTTGCTTAACATGCGAAAGCGCTAGTAATGCATATGTATGGCTTGACGTGCCTTCCTAAGTACGGAGGGGCTCAAGATATTTTATGTTACTTGTGGTCACCCATCCAAGTGCGGACCACGCCCAGGGTTGCTTAACATACGAAACCACTAGTTATGCATAGGTATGGCTTGACGTGCCTTCCGACTTACAGAGGGGCTTGCGATAATTTATGCAACTTGTGGTCACCCAACCAAGTGCGGACCACGCCCTTGGATGGGTGACCACAAGTTATTGCTTAACATGTGAAAGCGCTAATATTGCATGGGGACGGCTTGACGTGCTTGCCGAAGCACGGAGGGGTTTGAGATATTTTATGCTACTTTATAGTCATTCAAACGAGGACCACGCCAAGAGTTGCTTAACATGCGCATCCATAAAAGTACTTAGATATTTACATAATACTCCAAAATAGTGATTATTTGCGTTGATAAATTTTCAAAATCATTACTAACCCAAAAACTTCCATACAACATTCTTCTGATCGCGCACTCAAGTCATGGTCCGACCACACTCAGGAAAAACGCGTTTGAGTAGCATCTTGAGTGCGCGCTTAAGTTCTGATACTTGTTTATTAATACGTCGCTCACTCAGGTGATACGCAGATCTCAAGAGTTAACTCAATTGTGGTTTATTAATTAGCACAGCAACTCAAGCTCGCACTTAAGGGGCTACCTGAATTTTTCCGGGGTCCAGTGCTGCCCCCATTTAAAATAATAAGGTCAACGACATGGTGGTGCCTAATGTAGTGTTTGAAAACAGCATTATTCCTTTCTCCTCTTCAGTCACTAACTTGGGGATCATCATGGACGAGACCTTATCTTGGATACCTCATGTTAGTGAAATTGGCCGTAAGATGTATGCTTCCTTGCATTCGCTTCGTAGGTTGTAACGTTGTACATAAATTATTATGTTTTTACTATTTAAATAAACCATAAATTTCACTTTTATGTCAACGAAATGGTTTTCTTATTCACCTTCCGCACGAATACGGATCCCTAATGTTCTAGTAGCTTCCAGGCCGTCGATAACGGTACTTAGTAGGCGTGGCTTAGGACCGCTGCGCCTGCGCAGCCGCGGGCCTTGAACGCTATTCACGCTGGCGAGCGCGCGTGTGTCGCTTCTCCTCATAATAAGACCGCGTGGCGCGCCGTTGCTCGTAAATTTTATATTTTTGAATTGTAAGGCATTTAGCGTACTTAGTTAAAGTGAATGTTCTTATTGTTTTCTTTCTCTCGCTTTTCTCTCATTTCATCTGTAACTCCGCTGATCTTGCTCGCCGCCGCATTACCTACTACCTACCTACCTACTTTTTATACCACATTTCTAGTGGTAGTGGCTTGGCTTTGCTTCGGTGACCGTGATCGACAGATGCTTGCGGAACGCTGTGCTTACTCTGGACTCTGCTAATTCCAGGGAACCAAGTTAGAAGTTACGAAGAGAAACGCCCTGCGTCGTTCACGCAGCCTTACGAGCGTCTCTTGGGCACCAACCTCCCGGCGTCATCCACGCAGCATCATTGCAGCCTCTCCAGCTGCAACCTCAAGCTACCGCCGCCTAGCCGCCTACCCCCCGTCCGTCGTCGTCACTCTCTGCCAGGGAAGTAGGTTTACGGAGCAAATTATCATCGAACCACGCCCCTTAGTTTCGATAGTAGTCCGGTAGCGCTAGGTTTTTATTAAGTTTCAAGAATATTAGATATTTAGATTTTTCGCATGTAGTTTCTAGACCCCTTGACCAACCTAAAACATGACGTTGTGTCATCTTCGATGTTTGCTTAGGTAGAAATATAGGTATTTGCCTTTTCGAACATTATGAGATGAAAAGAAAATTAGAGATGAATTTTTCACTTGCGTGACAATAACTACATGGTGTCTGATGTTCATCTGGCCACAGGATCAGTGTCATTTCACGAATACTTAATATTTCGCTCAAATAGCTCTTTAAGAATATTAGAATTGGATAAATAGGTATTACACAACATAGAGCACTAATATATGTGTTTCAAAATGTTTTGTGTCACATTTCATCCACGATATCTTATTGTACTTTATTTTTTTAATTCAATACTCTGTAAAAGACACAAAAGATTATTAGTGTTATTAGAGTTTCGTCTTTTTCATTATTGTAGTGTGATAAACCACAATTCGTAGTTTGTGTCATCTCCATCCACGCAATCTAATTATTTGAAAAATATTAAATATTTCCGCGCCAAAACTCAAGAAGACAGGACGAGCGTGGGGGCACGCATGGGTGCGCGGGGACGGGTGTGTGCGTGGCATACCGGCACAGTATCTGTCCGCCGTGCCGGCCGCAGCGCGCGTCACTAATTATTTTGGATTTTTAGCTGACTACGGCAAAGCCATGAGGAAGGGTAATGATTTTAAACTCTAATGATTCTAATTTTCTTTTGAAGCGTATTTTGCTTGGAAAATCAAAATAATTAAAATAAATAAGAATGCCTGAACTTATGTGACACAAATGAATACAAGGGGTATATTTAGTTGTTACTGATATGTTGTATTATTTTTTTCAACACTGATTATCTTTTTGGTACTGTTTTTATACATGGGCCCTTAGCCAGTTTGCAGTGGACAAAGGGTGACACAAATAGGTTTGCACACTAGTCTGGCTACGTTTGATACAATACTATTCCATTTTACAACTTTAAATCCATTTTGTCGATTCAGTATGGAATTAAATAAAACAGTCACAAATCAATAAATTTCCCGAAATGCAGACCCCGAAAGTGACACAAATCGAAATAATAAGCTCTTTAGATACGACTCTATTCAGAGGCAAGAAATAAGCATATCTAGAGTTCTTGAAAGTTAGACCCTTAAAATTAGCTAGCGCTACCGGACTACATTGTGAGACCTGGAAAGTTGCTGTTGTGCTGCGCTATTATATTTAAAAATGGTGAGTATTTTTATTTTTCCATTAACTTGCTATCGTTCAGTATACTAAGTATTTTTTACTAAGAAAAGTAAATTAACTTTTGTAAATGTGTTTGAACTTGTACTGAAAAGCATTTAATTATTTAAGTTTAAAATTAGTGATAAAAGTACACTTGTTTAATAATACTCAATTTATCTATGATTTTCCTAGTTTGAGTTATATAGCATTCTATTATTGTAAAACAGTAATTTGTATAAAAAATAACCAAGCTCATGTATTTTCTTTATCCACCAAACGCAGAACCTTTTTGTATGCGACTGTACTAGCATACTAGCATAGTGTCTCCAGTGCTCCCACAAGTTCTAAATGTTAATTTTATGTATTTATATTGTACCTAATAATTGTTAAAACTTGTGGAGTGAAATAAAAACTTTTGTATTTATTTGTATTTAAAAATACTATTATACCATTTTTTTGAGATGGTTGGGCTCAAGTATGAAACGGCCACTTTTTCGTAGCCTCCGTTATTTAGTCGGTTTGTAGGGAATTGATGATATTTTCTTGTTTAACTTTTATTCCATCCGAGATTTGAAGCCGAAATTTTCAGGCATGTTTTGTAACAAAATGGACACATAGGTTCACTATAGTTTATCTATTTGTGTTCAGAGAGAACTGCGTATTCGATGGCCAAAGTTACACCACTAGGAATTCGATCAAATTCCTTTATTTCTTCAGATCGCGTAATGTTTGTTCATCCAAATTTAGATTTACACGTTAGAAGGGTATATCATACGTATATGTAACTGCTTTTTATTTGTTAGTAAATGTACTAGTTTACGAGTAAACCGGAATTTTCTGATTTTTTAAAATAATAAATTACTTCGATATTTGTTGCTGAATCGGAATACTTATATTTAAACAAATTTGAACATACTAAGGCCTATAAACAGTATTTTTTTAAAAATTCTGCTACTAACTGTTTTCGAGATATGGAAAATTGCAAAACGTTACCCCAGCAAAATCTTGAATATCTCAAAATGTATAAGATGAACAAATTTTGCTATCGGTATACATTTACAACTCATTAAGAGCTGTCTTTTCATATACTTGATACTAGGCTAAACGCTTTATTTGAAAAACATCTTGCTGGGGTAACGTTACTCCAGCAAAATCAGTTTTTCTCGAATAACTTCGAAAATACAACATGACGAATTTTGCTTTATTTGAACATATTGAGGCTTACTATGAACCAAGTATCTGTAATACTCTCATTTCTCTAAGGCGCAACATTTTGCTGGGGTTACGCATTCCGTAAATTTCAAATTTTTGTAGAGCGCCATTTATCGGTGACCAACAAATCTAATTTTTAAGAACACTCCAAATCCATCGAAATTGACAATTTTTAGGATTCCGTACCCAAAGGATATACCTACGGGACCCTATTACTAAGACTTCACTGTCGTTTTGTCTGTCTGTCAGCAGGATGTATTTCATGAACCGTGATACCTAGACAGTTGAAATTTTAACGGATGATGTATTTCTGTTGCCGCTAAAACAACAAATACTAAAAACAAAATAAATAACATAGGTACAATAAACGTGATTTTTTTATTCATAATGGTACGGAACCCTTCGTACGCGAATCCGACTCGCACTTGAGCAGTTTTATTAACTTTATATTAACTTTCAATCAATTATCATTATATATCAAAAGTTTTAGCCAATGCAACGGAACAGTTACATTATAGCAATTTTTCAAAGAATGTTTGACCTGATTCTTTAAATTGATTTATTTATGAACGGATTTAGATGAAACAACACTAAATGTTAAGTGAAGCTTATCAAAATACATTAGTGAAAAGCACAATCGAATCGGTGCAGCCGTTTCTGAGATTAGCGAGCACAAACGCATAGATAAACAGACAAAAATTCTAAAAATAAACTGAATTTACAAAAAAAAACTATTATCTAAGCGAAAATCACTCACTCGCTCATCACGAAATCTACTTAGCCAATGAAGGTGTTTAGCAGAAAGGTAGATTGTGACTAGGAGACGTTCGCTAAGAAAGGATTTTTGGAAATTCTATCCCTAAGGGGGTGAAATAGGGGTTGCCAGTTTGTACACGGAACAGAGAACATGACAATGTTTCTTTTTTTAAATTCATAAAGAATGTGACTGGAATGAAAGGAAAGGATCGAGTTTGCGTTGCATAATGTTTAGTACATGATATTTGTATGACACTGGGTGTTTTAATGTTGGCAATAAGCTAACTGTTTAATCAGAAACTTTTATAGAGGATTTATAGCATGGGTGAAGATAAAACTGTTTCTGTATTTAAAAGAGAGTAAAAGATCATTATAAATCGGAACCATCTTTATTGTAATTTATATTGTTAATATTTAGTAGGTATATATTAGGTTGGGGAAAAAGTCTTTTCGCATATAGTATGTATGAACTTGTAATAAAACCACTTTGGCTATACTATTTGTACCTGGCTGGTTTTGGTATCATTTAAAAGTTTAAATTTTAAAGAAGATAATTCCAAATTAGGAAAATGCGTGATTTTCATTTGTTTTTCTTACTGTCAAGATGAGTGAATCTAATGAAGAAATTAGATACATTTTAAAATTTTACTACCAAAAAGGTAAAAATGCAACTCAAACCGCGAAAAAAATTTGCGATGTTTATGGACCTAATGCAGTGTCTGTGAGAGTAGCACAAATTTGGTTTAAGCGTTTTCAATCCGGAAATTTTGATGTCAAAGATGCACGTCGCTCTGGTCGCCCTGTTACGGACAAAATGAATGCTATTTTTGAAAAAGTGGAGCAAGATCGGCATATCAGTAGTTACGACGTAGCTGAAGAACTGGGAATTGCCCACAGACCAGTTATGGCGCATTTGAAAAAAAATGGCCACAAATAAGCTCGATATTTGGGTACCTCACGAGCTCTCTGAAAGAAACCTAATGAACTGTGTACTCATTTGTAATTCTTTATTACGACGTAATTAGACCGAACCATTTTTTAAAAATTGATAACTGGTGATGAAAAGTGGATCACGTACGACAAGAACGTGCGAAAAAGGTCATGGTCGAAGGCCGGTCAGGCTTCACAGACTGTGGCGAAACCCGGGTTAACTCGCAACAAGGTGATGCTATGTGTGTGGTGGGATTGGAAGGGCATTATTCGTTATGAGCTGTTACCACCAGGCAGGACCATCGATTCAGAACTCTACTGCGAACAACTGATAAGATTAAGGCAAGAATCAACTTCTTGCCTTAATCGAGAAAGCGGTCGGAATTAATCAACAGAAGGGGTGTGGTTTTTGATCATGATAACGCTAGACCTCAAACATCTTTAACCACTCAGCAAAAATTAAGAGAGTTTGGCTGGGAGGTGTTAATGCATCCGCCGTATAGTCCTGACCTGGCACCTTCAGATTTCCACCTGTTTCGGTCTCTTCAGAATTCTTTAGGCAGTGTCAGGTTAACATCACGAGAGGACTGCCAAAACTACTTCACGCAGTTTTTTGATCAGAAGCCCCTAAATTTCTATAGCAATGGGATCATGTCCCTACATACTTTAGTTCAATGTAAATAAACTATATTAAAAATGTTTTGAATTTTCATATAAAATGCGAAAAGACTTTTTCCCCAACCTATTATTATATTTCCTTTTAAATAGACATATGTATTTATTTAAATGTGTAATATATGTACCTATGTCTGTTTATTTGTAGTTAGTGTAGTTTCGAGTAATTTTAATTTTCTTCTTCCTTTATCTTATGTATAAACACGCCTGTTTGCCTCTCTTACATAAACATCTCCTCTCACAGACCTACTGGAAAAAATCTCTTTAGAGATAAGTAGTGCCTTTGTACAACTTTTATTTGATGTATTCTTCGATAAATTTTCGGTGTACATAAATTGGTAAATAAATAAAAAATAATACATGGTGGTAAATTGCGTCAAAAATTTTTTTTCATTCACCAAAAATAAAATATGTTGTATAGCCTAGCGCATGTTAATTCATTTCGCCCTATGGCATAATTTTTTTCTTCACTTGGTTTACACTCTTTTCTGTTTTTAGTATTTGTTGTTATAGCGGCAACAGAAATCCGTCATCTGTGAAAAATACCGACGGACAGACAGACAGACAGGTAGTTCCGCTACTCATCACTAGATGGTATTCTTAACAATCGGAGGTTTTTTAATTTGCCTTGCAAATAAACTTGCCCCGAAATTCTTACGGGGAGCGAAACCCACGGGCATAGCTACCTAGTTGAATATAAATATTCTCATACATTAAAAATGTTGACGCGGAACGGCCTGATTTGTCTAACTACAATACGAAATTCGAATTGATCGAGAAATGCAACAAGACTATACCCAAACAAAATGCTTAACGGAACTTAAAACCTAGTTCGATCTAACGATCTGAGACCGGCTTCACTTAGGTCTAGCCGGCTAAACCTAGGCGTAGCCGCATTACGGGGTTTAGCCATAACACATATACCTCTGCGAAACTTAACTAGCAATACTAACTAAACATACTAAGAATTTCGATAGTTTTGATCATAAATAGTTTTGCAAACTAATTGGCTATCGATAATGTCACTATTTTTCAAGGACACAATACTATTAATAATACCAGATCAAACTATTGATAGTCAATACTACCGCCATATAATTAATATAAGCTGTGTCTGCTTCAACACTAGTTTGAATATGTCGTTTGTAGGGATTGAGCCTACACCTACTTCTTATTAGTCCTAAGATGGTAATAATATATTAATACAATAAAATATTTCCTATTATATTACCCATTCTTAGGATTCCATAATAAAAAGGAACCCTTACAGTTTCGACATAACTGTCTGTCCATCTGCGGTTTTACTCAGACTCTTAGAACTAGCAAACTGTAATTGCCATGGGTATATGTATATCAATCATGATAAAGTGGTAAAATAAATTAATGAAAAATATATTTTTTTAGTGTTACTGTACATGTAACGGAGGTTGTTCTTTTCACAACCAACCCATAGTGTGTGGTCTCGGTGAATATATAAATATTGTGAGTTTGTGATTATAATTTTTTAATTTAGGGATCAAATTTTTGTTACGAGTCCAGTATCCTACCTCCTATCAGCTAAACAGTTGGAACTCATAAAATAATTAACTAAAAATATAAAAAAACTAATAAACTATTAATGCACAAAGAAGTAGAACCAAAATCATGTACTAGGGGAAATGAAAATTTTATACAAATTAAATTATTTTATTTTTAATCCGTTTTTAGTTGTTAGACAGTGAGTTGTGAACTCAAAGACAGCATTCGCAAATATGGAACCCTACACAGCACATGGTCCGACACGCACTTTGCCGGTTATTTTAAAGTGCAGTGCCACAGGTTTACTTCTTTAATGTCTTGGTTGGGACTTACTTAAGTAAATTATTCACTTCTTCAGGTGTCCTACGCATAGTTAAATGAGGATCAATATAACCATTACTAGGGTCATGGACCGCTTTATACAACTGAGCATAAATAGCCAATATTACTTCAAATGCCCGTTTTTTTACATATGATTTATGAGTGTGACTCAAGAGCAAATTCAACTGAGGCAAGATATAAACATCTGGTGACACTAGGAACATATCAAATTTACTAAGGAACTGTTTCAAGGTTGAAGTGTCCATTCCAGGCAAGGTTGAAAGTGGCCCACTTGTCTTTTCTTGCAGTATGGTATATATTGGACCTAAATTCAAATTTGCTACCAGGTAACTGGCTTGTTCTGATGTAAGAGTATCAATTTGTGCCTCTGACTGTGCTTGAAGCCTTTCATTGTAGTCATCCATAGTTGTGTATAGAGACAGTGTGCACTGTATGTGGTAAATGCAATTTAACATATACACAGACATATCAGTGGAGCTCAAGTGGCATGCCGTCTCATTGATTGCATGCAGCAATGGATCCAAGATGTGAGTAGTAATAATTTTTCTATCATCATTATTAATGTTGTTAGTAATATTCATAACAGCTAACAAATCCCGTAAAAAGCTAACCAAATCAGCAACAACAATTGAAGGATTCAAGTCCACAGGAGGAGCTTTCACCCCATGACTAAGCTCCTTCTGTATCTTTGCATCTAAAGTAATTAAAAATACTTCTTCACTCTTTTTAAGGAGTTCTTCAAAGGTTTCAATTAAGTGTCCTTTAGGTATCACACACTGTATTACATCTTTGTAGTAAATAATTAAATTAGTTATTGACCACAAAATCAAAGGGTCTTTGTCTGGTTTTAATATGAGTTCAGCCCTTACTTTTAACAGAGGGCAAATAGCTTCCATAATACTGGTGAGAGCATCAGTGATCTGTTGACTTTTATCTTGCATCTCACAAAACTTAAACAATGTATTTAGATTTTCTTTCTCTATAGGTATAATTTGATAAACCCAAGTCAAAATATCTCCAACGTAACGCTTTGCATCATTAGCATAAAACTCTATTGGCTTGGAACCTTCTGTTCCTTTAGTCAGAGCATCGATAAATGCCTGAACTGTGGTAGCTTTCCGTGCAGAACAATATTCATCAACAATGTTAGAGAACAACACTTGTCTATTTTGAAACTTAGCCAATGCTTTAGGCACCAGAGCATTGTTTGGAGAATCTATACTAACGCAAGCACCAACTGTCCAATGATACAATTTTTCGATTGCTACTTCTTGCTGCATACCGATAGTTTCCATTATATCAAAAGCTGAGGTTTCATACCAACATTTCACTAGAGTTTTGCAGTTATCATACAGCTTTTCAATTTGGGTTAAGGTATCAAAAAAATCTATAGTAAGTGGTGTTTTAATGGACACATTGTAAAGATATTCATTTTGTTCAGAAGATATTTGGAAAGTTTTAACAAATGCATCAACCCAAACCAATTTCTTTTCAGTTTTCTTTCTTTCATCTTTTAATTTTGTTGTCTGAGAAATTAAATGATGTGTTTTCGTTTTGGACTCATGCAATCTGTTAGACATATCTTTGACAGCAGACTCCAGAGCAGATAAGGAATCTATCAACATAAGTAATTTATCATTTACCTTATTGTATTCAATCAAAACAGTTTTATTCACTAGCATGTCTCTTTTTTCTATTTCATTAACAAGCACTCTTCTTGTGTGTGCAGAATTTGAGGAGCATAGTGCAGAAACTGTGTTGAGGGCTTCGCTGTTATCTGATATGATGTGGCTATCAAATATCTTATTTATTCTTAGTCTTATAGAATTACTGTAGACTGGTTCCATTTTAAGTGTAAACAATAATGTTTTCAACTTAGCTGAGTGTTAATTTTCAACATACAATAATATTTGTTTTAGAATAAAAATAAAATGATAGGATAGTTTAGCGAGTGACTCGAGCACAAATTAGACAGAATTAATCCTGATTCCTGTCTGACAGTATAAACAAAAGTAGGTACTCTGTGATCCTGACGGACTTTTAGTGAGTAGCACAGGGCGTTTTTCCACTTGCTCGCCCGAGGACGGCACGGCGGCGGCTACGACAACGGTCTGGCGCCTAGATGTGCCGTTGCCGGCAATATTGCCCGAAGTGGAAATTTTTGACATGTGTAATACATTTGCACTAGAACTCCGAAATCGATTTTCGAGTCTTCAAGTGGACGCAGACGCAACCACAGAAGAGGAGTGGAATCACATCAAAATGGTCTACCAAGAAACCAGCTCCTCTCTCTTAGGACACGAAAACGCAAAGCGGGATGATTGGAACTCCGACGCTACTTGGAACCTTATCCAGATGCGAAAGAATCTGCACATCAAGATTCTCGGGGCTTCCAATGACACTGAAAGGGCCAGCCTCAGGGAACAGTACCGGCAGATACGAAGACGTATATACCGTAGTTCCCGAAGAGATAGGTAGGAGGCGATGGGCTGACAGTCTAGCTGATCGTGCTCAAACCGCTGCGTCCGAATTGTTTTTTACGCGAGTGGTGACTTGGAAAACTACACGTTTTGTGTTTCGATGAGTCCTTAAATGAAAAATAGCACTCCAGAACAATAACTAAAGTATTGTTCTGAGGTCATCATAATCGTGTGTCATGGAACATAACAGTATAGTTTTTTTTACATTTGTAAATTATAAATAATCTCAATAAATGTTGTTTTTATACATGTGTGTTGTATAGTGCTAGAAATATAAAATCGTGTTTTTAATGTTGTGAATGGAAATAAATGAACAAAAAAGTTGAAATAAGAAATTTGTCATGGAAACTTCTAAAACAATAAAAATACCTTCATATCATATTCACACAATACAACAAAAAACAAACTTATAAGGTACACGCGGTCAAGTTCATACTAAGTATAGGAACTTGACTGCAAATATAAATTTGCAAGTAATTTTTTGTTTAATGTAACAGAACCCCTTAATAGGCGACCGACTCGCACTTGGCTGGTAATTTTTTCAGATTACCTACTTGAAAAAGTAATTATTTCTCGCCTAACGCAAGAAATAATGACAAAGATGTATGTACCGCTGGCAAGGCCGGCAACATTGGCAGTTTTTATCAAGGATATATATTTTTAAGATGTCTCATATAAAACGCTAGATACATTTATTTAATGAGTTTTTAAATCAATCTATTACAGTTTTTCAATATTTAGTCAATGTTCCCCAAAATTTCCTTGACTTATTGTCTTATGTCCCCTAGGTAGGGCAAAGGGGCCGCTACAGTACTTCTCCATCTCGTTCTGTCTTGAGCAACGCGCTTAACTTCAGGCCAAGATAGCCCGATTGTCTTCATTTCCGCTGTTACAAACCGTCACCAGGTCTGCTTTGATCGACCACGCTTCCTCTTGCCCTGAGGAGTCCATTCCAGTGCCTGCATTGGAATATGAGTAGTGTCCCTCCTAAGCGTGTGGCCGATCCATGTCCATTTGCGACGAGCTATTTGGTGATCGATTGGTGTTTCACCACAGAGCTGCCACAGGCGTTCATTAGAAATCTTTTCAGGCCTAAAGATAACAAATATCTGTCGAAGACAGCGATTTATAAAGACTTGGATTTGCTGCGCGATATCTTTAGTGACCTTCCACGTTTCGCACCCATATAGTAGGACTGTTCACGTTGGAACGGAAGATTTTGAGCTTTAATCTACGAGTGAGTTTCCTAGACCGCCATAGTTGCGCGAAGGTGGCTCGAGCTTTGGCAACTCGCGATGGGATATCCTCTTCAGTTCTTCCACATTGCGACACGACACTTCCAGGGTAGGTACGTGAACTGCTGCACGCGCTGTATTTGTTCTTCTCCGAGCGTTAATGGCAGCAAATTCTTTCCCTTTACACGCATCTCCTGGGTCTTACGCGCGTTAACTTTAAGTCCAACGTTCCCCGCTTCACGTTGGAGGTCATCCAGCTTGGATTGCATATCACCGTGCTTGTGGCTAAGTAGACAGAGATTGTCAGCGTAGTCTAGGTCGTCCAGCTGGTCCGTTAACCCCCACTCTATACCTCGTCGCTTGCCGTCGTTTACTTTATGCAGAACACCATCCAACACGATGAGAAACAGCAGAGCTGATAACAGACAGCCCTGACACCTGCGTCAACTGCGATGTCTGCTGATAGCAAACCGTCGTGAGCTACCTTGCAAGAGTATTTCTTGTAGACGGCTTTTAGCAGATCTTTGATTTCGGTGGGACTCCCATTTCATTCAGACGAGACCAAATACTGGGCCAATGTATAGTGTCGAAAGCTTTTTCGAAATCCACAAACGTGAAGTAAACCACCCGTTGCTATTCTGATGCTTCTTCAATTATGATCCTTATGGTGTTAATTTGTGTTGGAATATCTGTTCGGTTTGGGCTAAATTAAAATACTAAATTAACTTTGACTTGGAAGAATATACGCACGGCTAGAAATCAAGCCTACTATTATCTGATTCCTATCACAATGAATGAGAGAAGAAGAATGACATAAGTGGGTGTTGCTAGCAATAAAAGATTGCCAGATATAATACAAAAATAAAGATTGATTTTTGCAATGTAAATAACATAAATCAACACTTCCCCTCAAAAATTAATCTCTTTTACAATAACAAGTCGCATACATAACTTCCAAGTTTATCTGGGTAATTACAAAATAATGATCCAACATTTGTTGCGAGGATTAGGAAAAACCCAGTAAAACCTAACCAGATCATTTCATTCATTAAATTAGTTTCATAAACCAATTTCATTAATCGGTATATCATTTTCGAAATCACTTATACATATATCCATCTATACAATTTATCAATAACAAAATCAGTATAATATGTACCTAAATAATACATTATTGTAAACCCATGTTCCCTGCCTCATCGCAGGTAATGGTTTCGTCTTTGTCAGTACATCTGCCAGCTTCCCCTATTTGAAATCTAATGTCGTTTGATCAAACATGATTTGCTCGAAAACCTTTACTCGATTGTCCGTGACCACTATAATTTGCCACATCAATGCATCAAAATCTCTAACGATTACAATAGGTAAACGCGTTTTCTCGAAATATCGTAAGATCAAATCGTTTTAAACTCTAAGTATATTAAACTAATCATGATAATTTCTAAGCAAAACTTTTGCACAAATGATTTCAATAATAACGCGTAAAATATATGTAAACTTAACGTCAACTTATAACACTCCTCTTTTTGTTGTTAGTTAAATAGGTTGGGTACCCATACCAAATATTTTTTTCTCGTACGTCATATTAATATCGCAAGACGCAACGGTTTTTTTAACTACCCTCATCAATAAAATTATTGGTTAGCTACGTATGTAAAAGGTATTGACGCCAGATAGTTTGTGAGTTCGTTAGTGACTATCATTATATCACAGTATTTTTTGTAAAAAATGACAAAAGTGTGTATTCAAGCTTTAAAGTCACAAAAAGGCTAAGACTTTTTGATCGTAAATGGATATGTGATGGCTATAAGTAGACATGTCGGTGAGAAATACTATTGGCACTGTGTTCGAAAAAAAGATAATTATTGTAATAGTACGATTGTAAGTGAATCACCAGATGGAAACGGCATGCATTGCTTGTTAAAGGAAATGAGTAATCATTGTCATGCGCCTGATTCTGGTGTTGCAGATATAGTGACGTTAAAAAATAATTTGAAACGAGATGCAAAAATAAATTTTACTTCGCGTCCTGCACAAATAATCAATAAAAATTTGGCTGAGTTCCCAGCACAAGTGCGTGTTCAGTTCCCAACAAAAATGCTCTAAGGCATTATACGGCATGCTAAGAAGGTCAGGAAACCAAAAGAACCTACTAAATTGGAAGATATAGACGTACCAATGGAGTTGCGCGAAGTGGAAGGAGAAATATTTCTTGTAAGAGACTACACATATTGTCAAGAACGCATACTGTTGTTTACTACAAAAAGAAATTTAGAAATTTTGAGCGAGTCTGAAAAATGGTTTATGGACGGAACATTTCAATGTTGCCCGCTATTATTTTTGCAATTATGTATATTCCATTCATGGGTTTGTCGGAGTGGGAGACTAGTAAAAAAATAGTGCCTTTGGTATACGCCATCGTTACACGAAAAACTGAAGAGACATTATCTATTTCGACAGCTAAAGGACTATGCTGCTGAATCAAATATAAGTCTGGAACCTCAGTTTATTGTAACCGACTTTGAACTTGCGGCGTTAAATACAATTAAAATTGTATTTCCTAATTCGATCAGCAAAGGTTGCTTTTTTCATTTCGGACATCGTTGTGGAGGAAGATTCAGGAGAGTGATCTTTCTTCCAAGTATGGCGAGGACAGCGAATTTGCATTGAAATTGCGTCATCTACAAGCCTTGGCTTTCTTGTCTCCTGCTG
The DNA here is from genome assembly GCA_943193695.1 of Acrobasis suavella. NCBI lineage: Eukaryota > Metazoa > Arthropoda > Insecta > Lepidoptera > Pyralidae > Acrobasis > Acrobasis suavella. The sequence goes on from OW971929.1 coordinate 17,675,652, forward strand.
AAATTCCCGACGCATATAAAGTTGTGAAGGAACAAGTATTACCACCGGAAACTGAAACGAAAATAACTACATGGTTCGAGCAATATTATATTATAGGGAAACTGACTGCACACCAGTCAACAGAAACTACGGTAAGGATTTCACGTACATCTCAGCCTATTTTTCCACCCACGCTTTGGACAATTCGTGACAACAACGACAGAGGATTACCACGAACCAAAACCATGTAGAGGGATGGCATAGACGACGGAATGCACTACTCGACAATAAAAAAACTTGGATTATATGAAACTATTGGGAAGTTAATTGAAGAACAAATAAATACAAAACACATAATAGAAAAAGTGAATGCTATATGCTATAGTCAAAACACCACCTAAAAAGAAAATGAGGCGGCATAGTGAGTCTATCAAAAGACTGTGCAAGTCTTAAGATAACATGGGTTTACTTGATTTTTAAGAGGTATTGCCAACCACACAAAATTGTAGTATCTATTTATGTACTTAATCGCATTTTCGCCCTTATTTCACTAGGCTAAATAAAAGTGAAAATGCGTTTAAATTCGATTCAATTGTATAACTTAAGACCTTTGTGACAATTAAACTTTATTATTGATTTATTTATGTATCAATGTTGATTATAATAGGTTGGGGAAAAAGTCTTTTCGCATTTTATATGAAAATTCAAAATATTTTTTAATATAGTTTATTTACATTTAATTAAAGTATGTTAGGTACCATTTTGTTCGATAACTTTTTGCCATCTTATAGGTAGGGACATGATCCCATTGCTATAGAAATTTTGGGGCTTCTGATCAAAAAACTGCGTCAAGTAGTTTTGGCAGTCCTCTCGTGATGTTAACCTGACACTGCCTAAAGAATTCTGAAGAGACCGAAACAGGTGGAAATCTGAAGGTGCCAAGTCAGGACTATACGGCGGATGTATTAACACCACCCAGCCAAACTCTCTTAATTTTTACTGAGTGGTTAAAGATGTGTTAGGTCTAGCATTATCATGATGAAAAACCACACCCCTTCTGTTGATTAATTCCGGCCGCTTTCTCTCAACTTCTTGCTTTAATCTTATCAGTTGTTCGCAGTAGAGTTCTGAATCGATGGTCCTGCCTGGTGGTAACAGCTCATAATGAATAATGCCCTTCCAATCCCACCACACACACATCATCACCTTGTTGCGAGTTAACCCGGGTTTCGCCACAGTCTGTGAAGCCTGACCGGCCTTTGACCATGACCTTTTTCGCACGTTCTTGTCGTACGTGATCCACTTTTCATCACCAGTTATCAATTTCTTCAAAAATGGTTCGGTCTCATTACGTCGTAATAAAGAATCACAAATGAGTACAAGGTTTCTTTCAGAGAGCTCGTGAGGTACCCAAATATCGAGCTTTTTTGTGTATCCATTTTTTTTCAAATGCGCCAAAACTGTTTTGTGGTCGATTCCCAGTTTTTCAGCTACGTCGTAACTACTGATATGCCGATCTTGCTCCACTTTTTCAAAAATAGCATCCATTTTATCCGTAACAGGGCGACCAGAGCGACGTGCATCTTTGACATCAAAATTTCCGGATTGAAAACGCTTAAACCAAATTTGTGCTACTCTCACAGACACTGCACTAGGTCCACAAACATCGCAAATTTTTTCGCTGCTTGTTTTGCATTTTTACCTTTTTGGTAGTAAAATTTTAAAATGTATCTATTTTCTTCATTAAATTCACTCAACTTGACGCTAAGAAAAACAAATGAAAATCACGTATTTTCTGTGTGTAACTAATAAATGGTAATTAATAGTCCATTGCGTTGCGACCGTGAGCACGCGTAGGTTGTTGCTAGCCGATACGTGTACTGACTATGCAAAATGTGCGGTGTTGCACCGTACATGCTCGCGACCGTAGATGGAGGATGCTGGATGAATCTCTGGGTGATCTAAGATGTTGTTTTGATGAGTTACAAGGTGAAATTACAATTTTTCAAATATTAAATGATCGTGTCCCTACTTGAAACTGGCTTTTTTAATTATAGGCGTTGTACACTTGTCCACTTTATGCACTGCCGCGATTTCACTATACTCATTTACACACTGAGCTACATTTACACACTGCTCACTGCTATTGCCGGCCTCGACCATCGCTTGTGACTGAGCTCGACGACGAGGGAGAGTGTACATCTCGATGTCCCTTTCCTCTGCTGCTGTACAAGATTCTCCCTAAGTGTGATCTGGTTGCTGATGCTGCTGTTTGATCCTTCGGATCCTTCCCCACCAGAAAGCTAGGGCAATCACGATTAAAACTCCAAGAAGTGTGTATAATGCTGTGTAATGATGTATATCGTGATATGATATTCTATCTGACATGTCTGAGTTATGCTGTATATCTGTGATCTGCTGCTGAATTCTCTTTAAATCGTTAGAACTGTTCAAATCGGTATTAATCTCGAGTTCGGTCGTCGGAATAGAAAGATTTAGAATGCGATTAATGGGCTCAATGACTGAAGTTACTATTTCCGGTTTTGTATTGAATATGCTCCTACGTTCGCTATGTGAAAAAACTGTGAAACCTTCTGACTTAATGAAGCATCCATGATCAATGCTGACTATACCAGTATTCGTCAACTGACTCGGACCTACATGATCTTCACACAATACTCGTATTGGACATTGTTCACAGCAAAAGAAGAAGTACTTATTAACTTTATTTATCTCAACCCATTGATTGATACATATGTCCGACTTAATTTGACATTTGTCTGTGTTTGGGACTGTCGCACAAAATTTCTCATTGTTAGTGATATGATACACGGGTTTTTGAATAAAACATATAAAACTATCGACGTCATCATGTATGCACGATTTTACATCGTATTTAGATAAAACTAAATAAGAATCTTTTCGTAAGTTAATAGCAACATACTCCGCGACGGGAATAACGCTGACCATGCTATGGTGGTCAGCGTTGGCGATCACGCGCGGTATAGGTATGATGCGCATGATTTCATAAGCGTCTCGACTTACCAAAGGCAATCTTATTTCAAATAATAAATAATCGTCGGACATTCTTGTTCTAATTTTCAATAAATGATAAATGTTTCTCAAATCTGTTTGAATGTTGATAGGTAGTGAGAGATCTTTCGAAAGATGAGTCAAAATAATGCTAAGCTCGTCTTTCAGTTGTTCCGGAGATATTAAATGAAAGTTAAATCGTCCATGATAGACATCAGTAATTGTATCTAATAATGTTGATTGTATAGTTTTTAAATGCCGTAATATGTTGCTGGCGGCTAATGCTTCTAAACTAAAATCGCTAACGATATAATTCTTTTTAATTTCCGAGTTTGTTTCTGTAGCAAGTTGTTCTAATTTGATTGATAGCTGATTTAACATTTTATGCTGTTTGTCAATAGAGTCCTGATTTCGTTTTAAAACATTGAACTGTGCCTCTATCACCGACGTTTGATTTTTTATAAGGGATGCTAAATGATTTTCGTTGTCACGCACTAGTTGTATGTCTGCCTGATATTTTTCCGCGAATCGAGCGTCCAGTACCCCGAAGAGGCTATTCGTGAGATACCCGACTCCGTCGATATGACCGCGGCGCCGACGCTGTCTGGGCCGCGCACGCGAGTTAAAGTGCTGATTTAGCAACATAGTATTGTAGTAACTAAGTTCCGATAATTCTTGCTGCAATTGAATTGATATGATTTTACAATGAGTATTATCTTTTATTTTAGTACAAATTGAATCTAGATATGTTAAATATTTAGTTCACATGCCAATATTCCTTGCCAGTATGGCTCCATATCATAGTAGCTGACAATCTTCCACTCATCTCGAATCAATTGCATGTTTGCTATTCGATCAAAGTAGAGAGCCTGTTTGGGGTTTAGGTCAGTTACGTTAAATGAACAATATGATGTCGTAATTATGCTCATAAAAAGTAACAAAGCAGTCACCAATGATACAAAACTACTTTTAAGACGAAGTGGTAGCTAAAGTGGCGCCCTCATTTTAAATAAATTGTTTAAAACTAAATATGGTGATAATTAAAAATTTGATTTGTATAGATGTCTAGAAAGACCTTTAATCTATTTTATGAATAACCTTGTGTTGTAAATGTTTTTGATCCGACTCATCCGTCTGCCCATCTTTTCCAGTATCTTTGTTGACTGGCAATGGTGATAATTTAATGATGGGGCGTTTGATATACCCATTTTTCGTTTTAAGAGTAACGACCCTAACCAAACCGTCCTTGCCAGGATGTAACTCTGTAACTCGACCCATGGCCCATTTGCCAGGCGGAAGATTATCGTCATTTATTGTTACTATGTCGTTTAGTTGTAGATTGCTTCGCTCCATTTTCCACTTAGTCCGTGCTGTCAGCTGGCTTAGGTATTCACTACGCCACCTCCGCCAAATATCTTGAACAATTTTTTGAGTCAGATACCACTGTGTGCGCATATCTGACTCAGTTTCTAATACGCTTAAGTTTGTACTATATTCATAAATGATGATGGTGTTAAGAAATCTAGGTCGTCAGGGTCCTCTGTTAAGGAACACAGCGGCCTGGAATTCAAAACTGCTTCTACCTGTGCTAATATGGTGTAAAACTCTTCGTATGTGAGTTTTTGATCCCCAATTACCCTTTTTAAGTGGTATTTTAAACTTTTTACAGCGGCTTCAAAGAGACCGCCAGCTGAGGGGTTTGATGGTGCATTGAAATGAAATTCAATCTGCATTTCAGTGATATTTGCTAAGAGTTGTTCGTCATTGCACATTTTCTGATAATATTCGTACTCTTGCTCCAAAATCTTGCTAGAGCCAACAAAGTTGGTCCCATTATCGCTAAAAAGATGGCGCGGACAGCCCTTTCTGGCTGCCATCCTCCGTAATGCTGCGAGAAACGCCAAAGATGTTAAATCTGATACTAGTTCTAAATGAACTAGTTTAGTCGCCATGCATACGAAGACAGCGACGTACCCCTTTGTAGTTTTAACACCACGACCCTTGTTGGCCTTGATTGAATAATGACCAGTAAAATCGCACCCTGTGTTGTAGAAAGGGGTAATAACCGCTAACCGCTTTTTGACTGCTCTATTGCCACCAACGATCCAATACTTTTGGCGAATCGCTGCTGACGTCACCCTTGCCCCACCATGTAAGGTAAGTACTTGATGGGTGTAATCAATGATGATTTCGGATTATTATTATCCTCACTCAACAATGCATGCCGCAGCCTCCCGCCTACTCTAAGGAGACCGTCTCCGTCAAGGTAAGGATTTAAGTTTAATACTTTGCTAGTTGCTTTGCTTTTGTAAATTGCTTATTTGTTCCCAAAATGATTGCTGTTGTACATGCTTAATTAATAATATATTTGCTTTTTTTAATTCTTGTAATGATAAGTTTGCTTGCTTGCTTCGCTTTGTATTTATAAATCGTAATATCCATGCTAATATTCTTTTAGTTTTAATGTATGAACTAAATTTTTGTAGTAATGATTGTATGATAGTGCTCATTGTCTGATTTTACGACCATGTTAGTCTGCCTACATTTCTTTTGTTCCAGATCTGTAGTATAATTTCCGATGTTCCTATCTGCTTCTTTGAACCTCGGTAACCACGCAGGACCTTGCCACCAAAGCTTATGATTTTGGAGCTGGACCGCGTCTAAACCTCTACTCGCACAGTCGGCTGGGTTCTCCTCAGATTTTACGTACCGCCAATTGTTCGGTGGTATGACTGCTGTAATCTGAGTAACTACAAATGTTTGCCAGCGACCAGGGTCACCATTGAGCCAACCCAGCACTACCATGGAGTCTACCTAGCAAAAGATTTTGATATTACAGTTTTTCAAGCACTCCTGCACTTTAGCCATGAGCTTTGATAAGTGCTCCTGATAACTCAAGTTTCGGAAGACTAATTGTGTGTTTATTTGTATTTACTAATTTTGCCCTGCCTGCAACCATTTGTATTGATATTTTACCATGATTTTGGGTTTTACAATAGATAACGCAGCCATAAGCTTTTGTAGACGCATCGCAAAAGCCATGCAGTTCTATGGTTTCACCCTGATGCGTATTTAACCATCTTGGCAAGGTGAAAGGTTTGATATTTTTTATATCTACTGCTATTTCAACCACTCATTATAAATAGGTTCTGGTAACTTGTCGTCCCAACCAATATCCAAAAGCCAACATTTTTGAAACAAAATTTTTAGCATTGTAGTTAGTGGGGAAATCCAACCCAAGGGATCGAAAAACTTTGAAATTGCTGATAACAACGCTCGCTTAGTCATTGATATTGATGTAGATGTATCCACATTCAATTGCAAAATAAAGGTGTCTTCACACGGACTCCAGCTGAGTCCCAATGTTTTGTCTGACTCTGCTTGCTTGAAGTCAAACCCTTGTTGATTACTCTGATCACACTCTACATTTTCTAACAATTCTGGGCAATTTGATCTCCACTTTCTTAAATTAAACCCGCCTGACTTTAATAAGTGAATTAAATCTTGCTGTAGCTTTTTACCATGCTCAATAGAGTGTGACCCATAAATAAGGTCATCCATGTAAAATGATCTCTCAAGGACAGTGATTGCCTCAGTATCTTGATAATTCAATTTCTCATCATGTGCGAGTTGACGCAAGGTCATCATCGCGAGAAAGGGGGCTGCTTTGGTCCCATAGGTAACCGTAGCTAGTTTATATGATTCGAAAGGTTCGTGAGGGTTGTTCCTCCACACAATTTGTTGTAAATTCTGATCTGATAAACTAAGCCAAATATATCTAAACATTTTTGCTAAATCTGCTGTAAATGAAAACTTGAACTGTAAATCCTGCTGTAGGTTCGGACCTTGTTCCATGACGTCATTAAGGCTGTACCCACTCGATGTTTTTGAGCTGGGATTAAATACATCGCGAAGTTTCGTCGTTGTGGAATCAACCTTATGAACGCCGTGATGAGGTAAAAAAAGCTGAGTAGTTGAATGTTCATGAACTGGCGTCATGTGTCCGAGCGAAATGTACTCGTCAATAAATAGCTTATATTGTAGCGCAAATTCTTTTTGATGATCGAATTTCCGCTCTAATTGTTTGAATTGTGCAATTGCTTTTCCTCGAGACTGTCCTAAAAGTTTTTCAAAATCTAATTTTAATGGCAACCTAACCTCATATTGACCGTTTTGACGCCTAACAGTAGTAGATTTATAAAAATTAATAACCCTTTGATCTTTTTCTAATACAATTTGCTCTTCCTTGATGTCTTCAATTTCCCAAAATCTACTAATCTCCTCTATGTCGTTAGTGATGACGTTACAATGCAAGGTGTTGTTTACCGTACCGCTCAATATCCACCCTAGTCGGGTTTGTTGAGCAATAGGCAAGGAGCCGCTCGGTTTGCAAACACCCTCTAACAAAATCTCTGCATAAACTTCTGCGCCTAGTAAAAGGTCAATCGGGCGTAGTACTTAGGATCAGCAAGCTGAATGTTATCCAAATATGGAATTGACAATTTACTAAATGATGTGCTTGGTAAATGCTTTGTTAATGTATTCATGATACATACATTTGCTTGAAAGGAATACTCGCTATAAATAGATGCGCAATTAATGATAAGCGCTCCCTTACAGCTGCTAGGTTTGTTACCTATTCCTGATATTGATTTCCCTTTGGTACTCTGTCGAGGGATACCTAACAGTTGAGCCGCATTTTCCGAAATTAATGAAACTTGCGACCCCTGGTCAATAAGGGCTCGCAGGTTTTGATATGTACCATCGATTTTTTGAACCCTAACAATAGCTGTAGCTAAAAGTACTTCCGGCATTTCACCTTGTACCGACACGTGGGTGCCGCGTGTTGCCGGCGGTGCCTGTGCAGCGGTCGGCCCGCTGTTTGAAGTCGACGGTGTCTGATTGCTGGCGGTGGCGTAAGCCTCGTGTAAAATTGTATTATGTCGCCCATTGTAAGTGCGGCCTCTTTTCTCGGAAATACAATTGTTACCACGATGGTCATAAAGACAATTATTGCACAAGTTTAAGTTTGATATAGTACGTTTCTTGTTAAATAGTTAGGTGACATACCTAGGAACTTCTGACATTGAAATATGGCATGTTCATTGCTGCTGCAAACTAAACATTTGAAACGTTTTGATTGCACATTGTTTGAAAATGATGAAATTGATTTATTAGTGTTGTTAGATAATGCCGGTCTGCAAAATTGTTGTTTCTGATTTTGACCGTGAGCCGCAGGCTTACCCGTACTCAAGGTAGATAGATTGTTTAAACGACCAAATGTCTCCAAACTTGTAAATTTGCTTTCAAGAAATTCCAAGAATTCCTTGAGTACCGGCAGCTCACGCGGTTGTTTAACCGATCGTACGTAGTCATTATATGTTTCTTGGTCTAATTTTTGCGCCAGAATATGTACAATTAATGGGTCCCAAGACGCGACGTCAACCCCTAAGTTTTTGATTGCGTTTAAACTCTCTAATGCTTCATCATGGATACGTTTAATGTGACTTATTGATAGTTTTTGACTTGTAGGTAAAGATAACAGGGTATTAGCGTGCGACGTGAAGAATAGTTTGCGATTATTGTACCTATGATTAAGGATGTCCCAACAAACGGGGTAGTTATCTGCGCTGATTGGCAAATGCTGTATTAGTCGCTTCGCCTCACCTCTTACCTTAGCCTTCAAAAATTGCATTTTTTGTGCATTCGTTATATGGGCATTACTATGAATGCTCTCCAAAAATAAATCTTTATAAAAGAACACCATTGATTGTATTGACCTCCGAAAATCGGAATGGTCATCTTTTCGGTGATCTTCTCCCTGTGGGAGGCTGGCCATAGTTTCCTATTAATACCTTTCTTTATATCTAGATAAATTTGTTCATAATGAGAAAACATGGATTCGCATTCCTGATTGGTTCCACCGTCTAATTCTTTATCAATCTCCCAATGTAGGGAATCGATAACTGCCCAACGAGATTGGAGGGTTTTTAGGAGATCCTCCATTTCCCATTTTTCCGATACCGAATCGATCTTAATGCCCGATACAGTTCGTGTAAAGGCTCAAAATTGCTCGCCTGCTTTTTGAGCATTTCTTCTGTTTTGCTCTCTGTACCTTTAGAGACGGGGAAGGATCCTGTTGGTCCCGAATCCCCGAAAGTTACTGACTTCAGCGCCGGTATTGGTGTTGGCTGCCTACTTGTGGGCTGATAGTTCTCAATCGCGGTGCGAACGGTATCGTAGCGCTCCTTCACCGCCTCATATTGATTAGTAGAGAAGTAAGAATGAGTCCTAACTTCAAAACTACAGAGGTTGACATGATTGTTTTGAAATTCACGCCAATATCCGTCCAATGTATCTAGTCTACGTTTAATGTAATCGGCGGTCTTACGATCAGAGCCGTCCTTTTTAAAATTCGTATATGTCTGCTCAATTGATGTGGCAATCTGCTGCTGTGTTTGCAGGAGATCTTCCATGGTGGCCATGATATAATAGTAAGAGATTGGAAAGATCTTACTTGTATGCTGGTAGCTGTTTGCTGTGTGCGGGAACTTAGCTGTAGCTCGGCACCCGACTGCTGTTTGTTGATAATGATAACTTCTAAATGATAGTCCACTGCTGGGATTAATAGTTCACTTGCACTGTTGTTTGTATACTTTTCGACAACTGCACAAGAGTTGCTGGTTCATTGATAGACACCTCACAGTCACACGCGGAAAAGTCACACGTCACACCACGAGGTCCAAAATTGCTTCGAAGGACCAATATATACGGGCCTCGGCCTGGCCGTACATATAAAATGATAGAGTTGATAAGGAGTTATTAAACTGATTTATTATCTCCAAAACGTAACTAATAAATGGTAATTAATAGTCCATTGCGACCGATTGAATGGTAGTCCATTCTATTTCCCACATATGTATGCATATAAGCCTCACATATATTGTCACTCGGTACCACTTTGTTGATTTGATCAATAACATAGGTATATACCATTTTATAATTTATCACTTTTTAAAATTTTATTTTTACTCACATGGCCTAGGCGCTGATGACATATATCAATTTTATAAGAACCAACACAATAGGTATACACTTAGAAAACAGGGTGGTACACATTCTTAGATACCACAAAATCTAAAACAATGAAATTGTTTACTGACATACCTTTCATTATTGTTTTACCATTTTTACGCATTTCGGTGCCTCGTCTGCCGGACTGTTGCATCTTTGAGACCGATAGCAAATTGTATGGTGCCTCGGTGGCAGAAAAAAATACGCTTTCTAGTGTTCCTCAAATGTCCATGATGCTGGTAACATGCAATATTTTCCTTTGGTGTCTGCATGTTGATGGTAACATGGAATATTTCTTTTTTGGTGTCTGAAATAAATTCAGTGTTTAGCAATTGAAATATTTTAAGGAATGTATGAAGAAAATACTTCTCTGTTGGTTATGTGTTCCGATAAACCAAAAACCAATAAAATGCGATTTTATTTTTGCCTTCATCAAATAGGCCTGAAAAACAATAGATACATAATGACGTTTCATTGTGATCTGATGTTGGTTGATTCATCGCGACTACTTAAACTCTTCTTGTTCTGTCTGTAGTTTTCTGCTGATTGATTCTTTCAAATAGTAACAATCGTTTTCCACATGTTCTCTCCGTTTACAATGATGACACTTTACAAAGGACTTTTTTATTATAATTTGGAAGGTAGTTATTCGCCGTTATTCATTTTTAAGCCCATCAATTTGTTCCATAACGCCAACTGGGTTGCGATACTCTTGCGCTCGTGAAGAATTATTTCGCAACTTGCATAATTGGGTTACTATCAATCACATCTAACATATTTAGGGCCTATACACAAAACTGCGAATCGGCGCGATGCGAATTTGCAACGCAGGAAACTGTGACGCAAATTACTGCGATGCAATTTCGTGCGGCAAGGCGTCTCCCTTCCTCGGTTTGGGAAAGATCGTGAGAATCAATTTGCAAGTTCTTGCGATGCGTCGTGCGAGTTCGTAGAGTTTTACGAAGCGACTTCGCATCGCAGTTTTGTGAACAAGCCCATAATTCACTTACTAACTCTTGACATGCAGGCGTTCGCGAAATTTTTATTTTCACCGTCAAATGGTTTTATATTTCTGTTGGATTTTTACGAACAGATATTTTTCTTAGTTAGATGTTTAAAATGATTTAAGCATGTCTGCGCCCATAACCTTTTGGAATATCTGTTCGGTTTGGGCTAAATTAAAATACTATTTAACAGGTGAATTTGAAATTATATTGTTTTAACTTTGACTTGGAAGAATATACGCACGGCTAGAAATCAAGCCTACTATTATCTGATTCCTATCACAATGAATGAGAGAAGAAGAATGACATAAGTGGGTGTTGCCAGCAATAAAAGATTGCCAGATATGATACAAAAATAAAGATTGATTTTTGCAATTAAAATAATATAAATCAACAATTTGGTCTGTACAAGAACGATAGGGGCGAAACCCAGCTTGTTCACGTCGAAGTAAAGGCTCAACTGCTTTCGGTATTCTGCTCAGGAGAATTTTGCAGAAAACTTTTGATGGCACAGAAAGCAATGTGATGCGCCTCCAGTTGCTGCACTGACTGAGATCTCCTTTTTTTGGGACGGTTATCAGCACATCCTTGTTTCAGTCATCAGGAAACTCTTCGGTAGTCCAAATTTTCTCTAAGAGTAGTGTTATGACCTCGACAGCGGTCTGCAGCTCAGCTTTAAGCATTTCAGCCGTAACAAGGTCAAGTCCTTGCGCTTTACCACTCTTAAGAGATATAATGGCAGCTTCAACTTCGTCTCGTGTAAAGGGAGATAGATCGATATCCAGCAATTAGGGCGGTGTTGTGGTTGTCGGTGTATCCGGTGGGGCTGAATTTGGTTTGTTAAAGACCTCTTCAAAGTGCTCACGCCAACGTTCCAATTCCAACTGCCCCTCAGAGGTCGCAATGAGCTTCCCTTCTCTGTCTCGCAGGGGCTTTTTACTTATTGTTTTATTTCCAGCCAGGCACTGTACAGTAGTGGTGGTTAATATAACGTATAGCCGTTAAAAAAACACGTTAAGTACTTGCAACGAAAAGCACCTGCTGAAAATTTATTTATATGAAGCTGTGTTATAACGAAGCGCGCGGTCGTTGACCTAGCGGGGCGCTGCCGCGGCTCGCGCTCCCAACGTAACGCCGCGCCTCCCAAATAGTCCCGACCGCGCGCGAAGCGCGCATTTCGTTTTGTTCGATCTTCAATCAAATACCTTGCATTAATTAAATGGCCACGCCCATTTGCCGTGGCGGCGCCGGCGGAAAGCATCGCCACCGTGACTGTGGTGCGTGGTGATTTTTCAAACGCGGAGTCACTAAACGCACGGTTTTTTGTATGGATAAACCATTCGTTTAGGTGACTCCGCGATTGAAAAAGGGCACTTCTGGGCTTCTGCCGGCTAGTGGAGCGTGCCATTTAACTTCATACATTTTTGCGTCCACTGCTGCCGTCGCGTCGCCGCCGCCGTGCCGGCTAGTGAAAAAACGCTATTGTTTTATTAAGTTATTTATTCTACGCCTACGATACATACGTCAATGTCTATTTAAAATAATCTGAATATCTGGCAGCCCGCAGCACTCGTTATAACTAAAACCAAAACAAAAGAATTCTTGCTGCGTTTTCGATTTTATTATTTTATAATTGAAGATATTTTGTGTACGTAAAGAATGTTACGTTGTGTCAGCAATCACATAAATTATAGAGGTAAAAAATTTCTGCTTCAACCTTTCGGTTTTACCCAACTGTATTTTCTTTTCTTACTCAGTGAGATGACGGTAAAACAAGATTTGCTTTTAAAACCCCCGACGAAAAAGATGAGTTTGATATTATTAGTTTGACGTATCTGTGCCCTGTAGTGGTTTTAGGGTAGGGCGGCGGTTGGGCGACCGCCTAGGTCGCCGTATTTAAACGGGCGCCAAGGTCGCCTCTGTACATTCTTAAAATGTAATTTACTTGACAAACCTAAGGTTTTGGTTGTTGTTGAATAAGTCTTTTATAAATATTGTGAGTGTGTAAACTGTGTATTTTATTAAGTAATTATTAGAGTCAACTGTATCTTACACTTAAATCGAGCAATTCTTTATATACATTAATTATATTTTTATATAATGAAGATCTTGGAAAGAACTAACGATTTTGATGAGTCGGTATTTAGGTAAAGGGACTAAAAATTGATTTTCATAAAAAAGTAGCTCAGCTAGGTAGTATAGTATATGTATGTACTTATATGAAGCAGTATATGAAGTCAGAAGGAAAACTATCAGAGCTAAGTAGGGTTTATAAATTAAAGAATCATGTAAAATAGATAAGACAAACATATAAAATGCTAGGAAATGAAAATTTCAAACACACACAACACTTGGCCGTTTCGAATGGGGCGCCGTATGAGCCAATTTTGATGAGGTTTATTTAAAGATATAATTCTTATCTAAATGGTTAAAAAGTTATGTAGAGGGAATGCTTGAAAGTTGATTTTGATTTTTTGCATAGCAAATAGATCTGTTATTTTAGTTTACATATTTATAATTTTAAACTTCAAATTAAACTACTCAATCTTCACCTTGCACTACAGAATAAACTTAATTGTTTCATTATACTTACTTTCTTGTTTAATTTATTCCAGGAGCAGTTGTGAAACATATTATATCTTTCAAATATTCCAATACACCTAAGTCTGAAGCGATTCCAAAACGTGATGAAAAAAAAGAATCTGTGCGGATGGCAGAGTTTAGAAAAAAATTAAGAGAAACTACAGATATTGATGATCTAGGAGACCAGCCATCAATGCATCCTTCTCAGAAAGATGATCCCTTGGCACCATTCCCAGACAATACTAATCCAATTACTGGAGAAATAGGTGGTCCAAGGGGACTTGAGCCAACTAGATATGGAGACTGGGAGAGAAAAGGCAGAGTGTCTGATTTCTGAGACTTGTTAGTTTGTTTATTGTATAAATACTACATAAATTGATGGAGTTGTAAATTTTAGATCTCATTAAAAATATAACAATTAAATTGAAATTATTTTATTGGCTGTTTGCAGATTTCCCAATAGTTTTAGGCATTTTTTTGTTTGTTGAATCTTCTAATTCTTTTGACTTGTAGTAATGAGGAGCAACTTCCAAAAGCCATTTGCTTTCAATTTCTGTAACTTGCCTCATAAATTCTTTGGATGTGAAAACTAGCTCATGGTAAATCACCCAGCGTGGCAATTCTTCAAAAAGGGCACTGTTGGGATGTATCATGACAGTCTGAAAATAAAACATTTTTTAAACACACTGAATCTCTCTCAAACATTCTGCTTATAAACAACCACGACTTCTATGTATATCATTTGTAAGTACCTAGGTATGCACTATGTTACAAATTGAGAAGTCATAGTTAAAAACATCCTAAGCAATACAATGTGTAACGGAAAGGAGGTATCAACCCGAAAGGGAGTAAACATACTAATTAATGTGAACAACTTTTACTATGGAACATCCCTGAAATCGTAAAAAAAATCTGCAGTTCCATACATTTTGGCATGGCATTTTTAATTTTGTATGGAGGTGAAGATTTTTGTATTTGAATTCAGTTGAAATTTTCTCAGATGATGTATTTCTGTTGTCGCTATAACAAGAAATACTAAAAAACAGAATAAAATAAAAATATTAAAGGGTGGTCCCATACAATAAATGCGATTTTTTTATAGATTATGGTACGGAACCTTTAGTGCGCGAGTCAGACTCGCACTTGGCCGGTATTTTATAATAATATGTTTGGCTAAAAGCCGAAATGCGGGCATGCCTAGTTTTAGCCGGATAGAACTAGTTGCAGCCGGTCACAAATGAAACAGATTAGGTTTGTTTTAACGGTGATATAATAGAAGAAAGACCAAGATGTCGAAGTGACGTTTATACTATTCTTCTGATACAACATATCTTTGCCCTAAGGCTTATCATGGAGAAATAAAGAGCAAAGAATAGATTTGCTGCTTTTGGATATTTAGAGAAGGCATTTGATATATTCCCCGAGAGACGATCTGGGCACTAAGGTCGAAAGGGGTGCCAGAGATTTATATTGACATAATCAGCGACATTTACCGCGATTTCGAGTCCATAGTTAGGACTGCTGTTGATTACACCAAACCCTTCCCCGTTACAGTCGGGGTCCACCAAAGCTTGGCCCTCAGTCCATACCCTACCTGTTCAGTGTGATGTTAGACGAAGTGTCTATACAGAGAGAGACACACACACACACACGAGCAACCATGCAGTGCGGAGCTGTCATCAATGATGATATACTTGCCAACGGTTTTACGACCAATGATGCTTAAGATCGTGCGAAGTGGAGAAGAAAAAGCCGAAAAGCAGCATGCGCTTCACAGCATTACAGTTGAGGATGCAACTGGGAATACGCTAAAATGAGAAGGAGAGAGAGATAAAAATCTAGAAACAAATCGCCATGGTTTACGTATACGAATTACGTTTACGAATACGAAATTGAAATGATTGGGAAATGCAATATAGGACTAGTACCTAACTAACCAATTCATATTTGGTTTCACTTTTGCACGATTCAGATGGTAAACTATCTGAATAAATAAATAATAATGAATTATAGGGGCGAGTAACACTGAATGAGCTAGCCCCAAAGTAAGTTTAACTTTGTGTTATGGGATACTAACTCAACGATACTATATTTTATTATAAGTACATACCGAATACATAGATAAACACCTAAGACCCACTACAATAAAAAAGGCCATTTCCCAATAACGATAACCCTGGGGACGCATTTATGAAGGCACATATCTGTCACATTACGAATGGATTGCGCATTTCGCGAGCTTTCCAAACGGGCGCATTTTTGAATCGGTCGTATCTTATACGCTAATCTTCTATCTCACTTACTCACTCATCACGAGATCTCGAAAACTACTCAGCCAATGAAGATGAAATTTGGCAGGAAGGTAGATTGTGACTAGGAGACGTCCGCTAAGAAAGGATTTTTGGAAATTCCATCCCTAAGGGAGTGAAATAGGGGTTGCCAGTTTGTATGGAACTTCGTAATTCTTAAAGTGAGACACATGAATTTTTAATTTATTTTAATAGTTAGTAGAAAATAATAATGCATTTATTAGATTTTGAAAATTACATCCCTATAGGGGTGAAATAGGGGTTGCTAGTTTATATGAATCTTCGTCATCTTTGAAACGAGACATATGACATTTTTGAATAAAAAAATTAGGTCAATAAAAAATAATAATATAGAAATTAGATTCTAAAAATTGCATCCCCTGGGGTGCATAAGGGGTTGCGAATTTATATTATTATGAAACTTCGTCATTTTTTGAGTGAGAGACAAATAGATCATTTGTTCTTTAGCAAATGACGGTAACGGGAACGGGAACGGGATATTATAACACAATTTATAACGTAAAAAACCAACTAAAGATCCTTTTAGAACCATTTTCGATTCTAAGTCGCGGGTTACAGCTATCATATCATATCATTTATTGCTTCCCTAATGTATCATACAGGTCTTTATTAACAAAATAAGTAACAATTAAGGACCCTGACGGGCGCTGCAATGGGGAAGGGCCACATTTTTGTATCTATGTTATTGAATTATTTTATGATATATTTCAATTTATGTACCCATATAATATCCATGCAAGTTATATTTTATTCGTCGTATTATAAGTTTATTCATTAATAATAAGTTAATAGATGTCAAACTTTTACATTGATAATAGTTCATATATGTCAATTTTTTTATATATGTCAGGAATTATTATTATTTTAATATATTGCCTTTACGGTGTAATGTTGTCTTCCAAATATTCGTTTATTGTGTAATAGCATTTATTAGTCAATAGTTCTTTGAGTTTGTGTAGAAACGTTTTATTATTCTCTATGTCTTTGATGGCGGTTGGGAGTTTGTCGTAGAGCTTAATATACATGACTAGAGGGCTAGATGAGTGAAGCTGGAGACGCGAAGTAGGTAGTTGTAGCTTATTTTGATGCCTGAGTGTATATTTTGTTACTAAGCCTCTTCGTTTTTTGAAAAATTCAGGATTTTTTCGGACAATTTTGCATGCGTGTAGGATGTAGATGCATGGCAAAGTTAAAATATTGTATCTTTTAAAATAAGGTTTGCAGCTGTCTCTTTTTTTATATTTGCTATTATACGCAACAATCTTTTTTGCATGGTAACTACTTCATCGCAATCGGTTCCGTTGCCCCACCAAAATGTACCATAACTTAGCCATGAGTAGGCGTAGGCGTAGTAAGTGACAATAGCTGTTTCGATGTCCGTTGATTTTTTTACCTCCCTAAGCGCATACGCAAACTTAGATAATTTTGCGCGTAGTTTTTTTTGTATGAGACTTCCAATTTATGTGACTATCTATGTCAATGCCTAGCAAAGTAAATTCATTCACCACCTCTAAATCGATACCATTGAAGCTCATTTTAACCTCTAATGGTGGTTTTTGGTACGGGTGAAAGACCATTAATTTTGTTTTTAAATAATTTACTTCTAAGTTGTGCTCATTCAGCCAGTTAAATGTTTTTGTGAGAATGTCAGTAAGTTGTTCGCGCAAATTTGTATTACCTTGGGTGGACGTTAAGATGGAAATATCATCGGCAAATAGAACACAATGTTCTTTCATTATTTTTGGAATGTCGTTGATGTATATTAGGAATAAAAGGCACCCGAGGAAACTTCCTTGGGGGATAGAAGAAACGACTGACTTACAGTTTGATCGAATAATTTGAACTGTACTTGTTTCGTGATTCAAATATTCGACTTCCACGAATTGTTTCCTGTCTTTTAGATATGAACTGAACCATTTATGTGCAATGCCTCTAATTCTAATGCCATAACTATATAATATATAATGCTAATTCTAAAGCAACATAAACCTCTATCTAGCGTTTTTAGAGCTTCTTGGACGTATTTGAAGACTGCCAATATTGTCGAACGTTTTTTATGGAATCCATTCTGACATTCATCAAAAAGTTTATATTTTTCACAGAAGCTGTAGACGTAGAATAGGTTTTATGATAGTAATTTTCAGTAGGTCGGGAAAATTTCCTTCATTCAATGATTGGTTTATTAGTATAGTAAATGGTAGAGATAGTTCTTCCGCACATTCTCTGGACAAGTTCGGGGGCAGTTCATCTATACCGTGGCTTCTTTTGTTTTTTAAGTTTCTGCTAATATTATATATAAGCTAGTATAATATATATATAGATAAATTACACTGATTAAGCTAGCCCCAAAGTAAGTTCGAGACTTGTGTTATGGGATACTAACTCAACGATACTATATTTTATAACAAATACATAAATAGATAAACACCCAAGACCCAGGATAATTTAAAAAAGGACATTTTCTAACTTGCCCTTACCGGGGATCGAATCCGGATCCTCTGGGTGGCGGACCAGCATGGTGACCTCTAAGCCGCGGAGGTCGTCAAGACTACTACTATACTCGTATGCGATGGATTTGCAAGCATACTCGTAATTTTGACATTTGTAACGCATAGCCTTTCAGGGAGAATTTTTTTGAAATTATAGACATTTCCGAAGCATTCTGCGCAAAAAAAAATGTTTTCGCTGATTTCGCGTTTCAAAATACGACCAAAGAGTTGAAAATCTACACGTTTTGTGTTTGGGCGAGTCCCTCAATAAAAAATAGTACTACTGGCCGGGGATCGGACGCAGAACTTCCGAACGGCGGTTACCACTATGCCACGGAGGTCGTTATATTTTATATATTGGCATGTTATATAAAATAAAAAATATACAAAGTATTTGCTTGATTAAATAAAAAATATTTAAATAAATACAGGAAGTGAAATATTTAATAAGAAAAATAACATAAAGAGCTCTACTCTATTATCCTTTTGAATACCTATTAATATAATAAAGAAAAGCTGTTTTGTTAAACGTAACACATTGACAATCCAGCTGAACGATATACAGCCGTTTTACAAAATCGAGCTGAAACGCCAAACGGCTAGAGGTTTTGTCAAACAGTGATACAATCCAACTGCTACTCAAAATAATAATACTTTTTCAAAACTAAAAACCTAATTCACACCCAAACACAGCACACAGCAAACGGTTTTGATAACATTTCTATAGGATTACTTGACAAGTATCCCGATCAAACAAAAAAAAAATTTTTTCATGTCGGTACAGGCGTCTTCGAATAATCGGCCATAAATTTAAAAAAAAGATCGCGACGAATTGACACCTTCTTTTTGGAAGACGGCTAAAAACCTAGTTCTAACCTAATATAAATATAGGTAACACCTACATAAGTTTGACCATCTGTGACCGGCAGCACCTAGTTCTAGCCGGAATGATAAAGGCTAAACCTAGTTCTAGCCGAAGATAAGCAGTATACATCTAACTGTAACCATCTGAGACAGGTTGCACCTATTCCGGCTTGCCGTAACATAAATGTGTTCAAAGCGCGCTAGTTTATTAAAAACCAAAACCCCGAATTTCTTTCTCAAAAGCAGGTATTGGAAAACGAATTCATAACGGTACTTAACCTGTTTTATACAGGTACGGTTACCGATTGATTCTGTTAACCCGTATAATAAAGGTTAACATTAACAGTTATCTGAAAAGGTTTTCGGTGTTGCACAGCTGCTCATTTGAGTCGTGCAAGGATAGGTATCGCGACATTCGCGACTGACTGACGAAGAATGAAACAAGAGGTGAAGTAACATGCAAAAATATATATATCGATTCAGTTAAGGTTAACCGAAATAATTCTGTAACGTTAACCCATTTCCAATTTAATTTCTGTTAGGTTAACCATCCTACTAGATACCTAACGATCTATTCTCTACTCAAAAGGATTTTTTAAATAAAATATTTACAAACATTTTTCACTGCTCTACAAGTCTTTATTGAAACCCAGTTAATTGCGAAAAACGGCCACTTTTGGCGCATGGGCGTAGAAAAGCTTCATGTTCTCACTCTAAACTGTAAACAGTAGTTCATAAAATAGTTTAAAGGGTTATCTAGTGCCTGTTCAAGACAAAAATTTTAATTTGCTATCAAATGATTTATTTCAAATGGGGGCAGCACTGGACCCCGGAAAATTCAGGTAGCCCCCAGAGAATTAAGGCTCATCTTAGAGGCTCATATTCAAATGCATAGGAAAATTATATCATATGAACCCTACATACTTACACCTATTGTTACAACTAAATGCAAATTGATTATAATAAGCTAAGCTATAATAAGCTTAATTAAATGTATAAAATTCATGATATCGTTTTACTTTGTGTAACTTACCTGATTATGTTTAACTGTTTTATAATGTCCTCCTTTTGAAAACTTGGCGATATGATAAAAGTACCCAGCGGTTATTGCTTTTCGAATATTATTATCTTCAGATATACTTGATATCATTTCGATTTCCACTCGTTCCATAAGGCCAACCAATTGCTCCCTCACGTCACGGGCACGTTTCATAGATCTGTATTGTATAAAGTTCTCATAACACCATTGAACAGAGTAATCCGAGTCTACCCATTGATTGTAGACATTCATCAATGTCAAGTGATCTCCATTACGATGAAAAAAGTTTTTTCTAGCAGTATCAGCGTGAATAATTTTATCTTTTGGCCGATAGAATACAGAGCTATTAACAGACAACATTGCAGCAATTGACACTATTTCCTCAGAACATTTATACCTGAAAAATAACAAAAGTTTGTATTTTACTGCTAATTACTGGACCACTTCTTGACTTCTTGTTATCATTTTTTGAAAGAGAAGATGAAAATTTAAATTGACTTTGAGAATGCTACCTCTCTATTTATATCTTACTTATATTAATGCCTTAGTTTGTACGGATGTTTGTTCCCATTTCACTTTCACGCCAATACGCCTGAACGGAATGCAAGGAAATTTGGCATGTAAGTTATTTCCTGGATTGACACATAAGGTACTTTTTATCTGGGAAAAATTTAAGATAAGTATGTGTTGTACTTTCAAATACCGAATTTTCCTTTGAGAATGGAGGGAATAGCTTGTTAGATTCGATATATGTATATGAGGTAACTTTTCAAACTATTGTTTGTAAGTTCTTATATTAGGTACTAATCAATCCTCTTACACATATGACCCCTTAGCATTTAAAACCCAAAGTTGCCACTGGCTAGTTAATCATCGACAATAAATGTTTTTAACTAGTTGGCAAAAATGTAATTAACTTAATTAAAATAAGCAGCTACGCCCTTAAATAAGTTTTAAGGGGCTACACGTTTGTGTAGCCCCTTAAAACTTATTAAATTTTCATGTTTGGAAAGGCGTAGTCACACGTTACATATACATACCTACCGTAGCTCTTTGACAACGTGTGACTACTCCTTTCCAAACATGAAAATTTATCTCTACATAGTGAATATTGCATACTTCAGAATAGTATTGTATGACATTATTGTCAATTTACAACGAAGGCATCTTGGTAGAGTCTACTGTGTCCATTTACTTGCAACTACATTAGCAACTTTGTTCAGTTCAGTATTCTGAAAATCTTGTTTTATAATTTTTCAGCGTCGTTTTTTGTCGTAGTTGGGTTTTAGTTTTTTTACTTTTTATTATTATCAACAAAAATCTTTAGTACTTACTTTTCACTTGCTAACAGCATTTTTGCAAGCATTGGATCAGTGGGAAATTCAGCCATTCTTCTTCCTGCTTTAGTCAGTTCTCCATGATGATTAAGAGCGCCAAGTGCATAAAGTTGTTCCAAAGCAAGAACCAGTGTTTCATGGGGAGGAGGATCTAGAAAATCAAAGTGTATGAGATCATTGATTCCTAAAGCTTTGAGTGTGAGGACAGCATTTCCCAAATTAATTCTCTGAATTTCTGGCACAGTGTTATCCTCAAGCTCATATTTATAGGCCCAAGCAGTGTACAGTCTGAAACACTTTCCTGGTGCAACTCTCCCGGCCCTGCCTGCTCGTTGATTCGCTGAAGCTTTCGAAATTGGTACCACCATTAGGCTTTCCATACCCGTTTTTGAGTTAAAGTTATTTTGCTTTGCAAATCCAGGATCAATAACGTAGATAATATTATCAATAGTTAAAGATGTTTCAGCTATATTAGTGGCAAGAACAACTTTACGCGCGCCTTCAGGAGTGGGTTCAAAAATTTTTGCTTGCATATCACTTGGTAGGTTGGCATACACAGGTAATATTAACAATTCTTTTAGTTTTTTCCCAATCTTCTTTGTTCTTTCTTGCAACATCTCTACACATGTTTCAATTTCTTCTTGTCCAGTCAAAAATACTAATATGTCACCTAGGGGTTGAGTAGCATGTATTTGTAAGACTGACACTACACAAGCATCAACATAATCTGCTTCTGGAGCTTTCGTATAGTATATATCAACTGGAAATCTTCTTCCAGGTATTCTGAAAATTGGAGCATCATCAAAAAATTTTGAGAATTTTTCAGCATCAAGAGTAGCACTAGATATTAGTAACTTTAGTTCTGGTCTAAATCTAGTAATGTCCTTTACAAGACCAAATAAGATATCAGTGTGTAAGGTACGCTCATGAGCTTCATCTATAATCATGACGCTATATGATGCAAGGTCTGGTTCCGATAGGAATTCTCTGTGCAATGTACCATCTGTCATGTACTTAATAACGGTTCTATCAGAAGTGCAATCTTCAAATCGGATACTATATCCAACCTCATTACCAAGTTTGATATTCATTTCCTGGGCAACTCTAGCTGCTACAGACATAGCTGCTACCCTCCTTGGCTGGGTGCAGCCAATTTTCTTGCCATCATCAGTAAAACCAGCTTCATAGAGATATTGAGGTATCTGTGTTGTTTTTCCAGAACCTGTTTCACCTTCCACAATTAATATTTGATAATTTTTTATGGCCTCTATTAGTGATTCTCTGAAAGGGTAAACTGGAAGTGACTTTTTTGTTTCCTCAATGGTCATTCGTATTTTTTGATACTCTGACTTCTCCTTTTCTTCTTTTTTTTCTTTGTTACCCTCCAGTTGCAGAGCTTGTATAAAATCAATTTGCTCATCCAATAACAGTTCATATTCATCTTGAGATTTTGCATCTTTAGCTCCAAATTTGAAAAATGCTGATTTAATTTGTTCTTGTTCCCATTTTCTTTGTTCTGAATGCGGTAATTTCTCATTTTCATCCACTTCTATATATTCTCCTAGAAATTGAGAATATATTTAATAATAGTTTAGGTTTACAGAGTTAAATTTAGGTAGTTGAATGACTTACACCCCAGTTTGATTTAAATAGAAAGTTATACACATTGTTTGCAAGAGGGGCAGACACAATGACATACATTACTATTTTTGATATTTTATCATATTGATCAGTGCCTACCTCATAAAATATGGAGCCGTTCTTGTAAATTAGGTATGAAAGATGATTACCTAAATTACAAGAACAGCGCTTATTAAAGGAAATAGGTACATTACTCACTTTGCCATCATTATTAGGATGGCACAGGGTAGATAAATTTGTATTTGTCTGTATGAAATGCACCACTGGGCAGAGACTAGTTACAACATTGAACTTGCTTAACAGTATGTTATTATTTTTGTTAGTTTTATTTAAGAAGCTATTATGTTTTATTACCACTTATCAGAGACCTATTAATATCATAGAAAAACATCATACCTTTTTCTCCTTTCCCTAAGTCTCTCGGCATATGATACCTCTGCACATTTTCAAGTTCACGTGCTTTTTCATGCTCTTTTGCCAATTGTAATATTGTTTTTTTATGTTCTCTTTCTCTTTTTTCCCTCTCAGTTAGGCTGCAAAATATGAAAATGTCTTAATTTGATCAATGTTAGTTGTATACCGCAGTGAATTTTTGCACATAGTAAAACAGGTAAATAAATATCAATGCGCTGTGAACTAAATAAAATTTAATTTTGTTTTATCATTTAGTTTGTATTGGTTTTTACAATCATTGAAAATAATCACTTCGAAAAAAATGGAAACTTACAAACCTTTCTTATGTTATATCGTGATCAATTAAACTATTGTAAAAGGTATAGATAAAAAAATACTCACATGCTTTCATCAAACAGGTACTCATCATCAGCAATGTCGGCTTCGAGTTCTACTACTTTGTCGTCCTTTCTTTTCTCCAAATACTTTCGCCGCGATTGTACACGTAGTTTCGGCAAAATTTTATCTCTATCTTCAGCTTCTAGTTTGAGACGTTTGGCGGCTTCCTCATACGATCTTTTACTCGAGGACTCAGTCACCTTCTTTACCTTTTCCTCGTCACGTTTTTTCAACCTTTTAGCAAATTCATCTCGTTCCTTAATGTCTTTCAAACGATTTTCTTCTGCACTGTCTGAATCAGACGAATATCGTCTTTTACTAGACTTACTCATATTTGTTGTTTTCTATTAAAAAAGGAATAAAATAATACCTTTGATATTTTGCAAAATACTTTCAATCAAGCAAGCTTCATTCAGAACCAAAGAATAATTCTTGACAATAACTATGTATCTAATTTGTGAAAATAATAACATAACCCCAAACAAAACAAACGAGTTGGTTAACCGACATTGACATTCTGGAGGTGACAGTGACAGTTCTTTTTTTTAAGATAAGCTTAATTTAAATCCAAAGAGTATACAAATATGAAAAAAATTGTTCGATGAAACCTTTTTTTACTTTGGCGTGCACCGGGTCGTCGATGCAGAACCCTTAGGCAGTTGCCTAATCCACCTTATCGATAATCCGGGCCCGTATATATAAGGTATGACGAAGCAAGAGATGCCTTACGTACGCGGGTCTTATTAACCGTTTCACCGCGAGACTTTATATCAGTTGCCGTGCCCCTAGCGCGAGGGGTAGCAAATCTAAAATAAATACCTACAACCAAAAAGGGATGTGGATACTTAAGTTATGTGCAATACGAGCATTTTTTTTTGTCGGAAATATCCGACACTCGCGGAATGGTCACGACACTGTTTGTCGGATAAATCCGACATTCGCAGTGAAAGCAGCGCCCCACCTCGCGCTGATCCACGAGTTTCAACCACATGAGTTAAACCCTCTAGTCCACACAGTTATTCTTGTCCACCAGCTGAAACAAACCGTCATTGTAATAAATAGGTTTACCAATCGAAATCTATTACAATAATCACAATTAAAGTAGTCATGGCCAAGTCCACAGCCAGGCCTGTCTCACGCGTGTAGGTATCGAAAATATACCTACGGATTGCGACCGTTTGGAAGGGGGAAATAGGGAATATGCATGAAAAAAATATGTGTTATCTAACCAGTTTAGCCGTAAATATTCAATAGTAAAGTACTAACAGTGAAAACAGAATGAAAATTGGTTAAGAAACGAACTCACTCGCAAAAACGCTATTTTCTACGGGAAATGTATAGATGATATCAAAGAGCAAAAAAAACATTTTTAGGTTCAGAGATATGGACTTTGACGTTACCAATCCATTTCGGAATTTTCTTTCTAATTGAAACTTTAAAGTACCACATGTTCGGCGCTGATTAAGATATTTAATAAATTCTTTCACATTTGTTTACTGTGGTCAATAAGGATTTTATTAAGCAATTAAAAAAAATACGTGCATAGTCCCTTTACCAACTTCGTCGTCATGGAAAGAAAAACGAAAAGCACAAAAAAAAACCGTGCATTGTTTTTTTGTTTAAGGACTGCGATCCAAATTAAATTTTTTTAAGCTTTCTAAGAATGCTAAAAGTTAAGGATGAAATAGGCTTGCAAGTCTTACAACTGAAACTTTAAAATGATTATTGTGAAATTATTATGTACGTCTACGTACCTATTTAGTATATTATGAATTATTATGTGATAGGTATACCAAGGTATATATGGTTATTATTACGAAAAATGGTTTGACACGATATAAACTCGTATATTACCTATGCAGGTACGTTTAATACTTATTTATTTAGGATGAAAAAAATCACATAACCATTGACATAACCATTATACGTAGGTAGGTGCCGTAGGTGAATTGAATATAATAGACTTTTACGGACGAAAATTATAGGGATTTCTTATGTTTGAGATTGACGATCAATTATTTTATTTCTGTTATGCTTCAGCCGCACCTGTGCCTATTGTCCCGAAGCAATTCGCGGCGAATCTTCGTATGTTTTGTACACTAAAGTTATCCCGATAAAGCGCTGGTCACACTAGCGGCTTCGTTATTTTTCACGAACTATCCGGCAATAATCCAAGATGGCGTCAACTGCGTGTTTCAAATATGGATGACGACTTTCTTTTCTTTAACATGTGTGCTAACAATTACATAATGCATTTATTGAAACCTAAAAAGAAACCTACAAAGAAAAAGCTAAAAATGTTAACACCATTTTATCGTTCCACTCCATTTTTACGCATTAACAACCGTGGCACCGTCGCACAGCACGCGTCTGAAAAAGTTTGAAACAAACGTCAAAATGAACAACGCTAGTCCGACCACGCAGAGCGGAGTGTTAGCGCGCTAAAACCCTTTTATGGATCGCCACCCGCGCGATAACTAAGACGAAGTCCGAATATTCGGGACGATACCCGATAACGCCCGGTCACATTTGCGTGTATCGTGTAATAGCACGAAGCTTCGTGTCGATAGGCCCAGGTCCGGCCCAAGCATTACTGGCATAATATGGTTAGAGAAATAATGTGTAGAATATTCACGTAACTCTCATGAAACGGCGCGGCAGCGCAGCGCGCGGTGTCTCCGCGTCTTGCGTCGCTGCGTGCGTTGGCTGGGCATTGCAGGAGACACGGGCGCGGTGCGCTAGATGGGGATAGAAGTAATTTATAATAACAGTCAACCCTGGCAAACGGCTCACTTAATCGGTTTTTGCAGGTATCACGAATCGTTTGTTTAGAGTAATAAGGATGAAATAGGCTTGCAAGTCTTACAACTGAAATTCTAGGTATCTAAACAAGGTGTCGATTTCTGATGCGAGCTAAATTAAACCATATCTCTAACAAAATTGAGTAGATATTTCTTTGAATTTCTTTTTGAAATAAGACATCTGGACGTGAGTACTAGTACCTACTTATTTTGTGCCACAGCACACTACACAAACAAGTTGTTCACGACAGTACGGCGGTCCGCACAAGACCAGAGGGGTTAATGTTAGTACAACAAAGTAGGAAATTATGATGTAAAATGATATCGATTCAAAATGTATTTTATCTTTGTATGATCCTTATATAAACCAAGATCATTTTATTTGGTCATATAATATAAGTTCGTACTAGAAATAACAGATGGCATAACTAGTAAAAGTAACTAAATAGTTCAATAGAATTTGAAAAGATGTCTCTAGTTACTTACTCATTTTTTAACGATAGTAGATTTTAATAATAAAAAAAAATATAATTCGATACAAATGAGGGTGAAAATAAAACCAATAAATATTATTTTAACTAAAAAAACATTTAACAAACCATAAAAAGACAAATGTCCGTAAAATTACATCAACGTCAATTTGGTCTTGGTACAATTTCTATATCTGTAAATGGCAACACCGATAAAGTTTTAAACTTGTAGGTACTAGTTTGTAATGTTGTGATGTGAACTTTGGTGTGAAACAAAAAAATGGAGCCGTCACGGGACGCCTGGTAGATGTGAAACATCGACGTTATTTCGTAAAAGTAGTATGCAGAAAAGAACAGATTGTGGTAGGAACTAAAAATGTCAATGAGTACTGTAATAAACAGAGTATACATTATAGGTATCCGAGCTCAGTGGAGCGAAAGAGATGGCTTAACGCCGGATCGAGTGAGAGAGAAACGCACAGTCGATTGCGCGTGGCGACGCGTCGCCACGCCAGAAATCGGTCTCACGTGCGCCTATAGATGTTTCACATCAAAATCAAGAAAACTTACTAAATATATAAAGTATGTGCTGAGTCAAATAGAACTGTGTTATATTTTGGATATGTTTTGTCATTTCAACCATGTATATTCTGCGATGATCGTGTGATTTGATAATATAATTGATTTTCATTACATTTTAAATAAGGCTTTCATTTTGAGCCTATTTCGCATTGTTTATGTACTTAATTATTTATAATCTAAAATATTGTGTGACTGCCATCTCCATTAATTGTCTCTTTGGCGTAATTACATAAACATTGTGAAGTATGGCAGGTTTATCTCCCAAAACAAAAACATCATACGTAGGTAAACTATAAAGTAGGTATACCATAGACGGCTTCGTGGTATAGATATATATATCTAATCCTTACTAAAAATAACAGATGGCGTTAGTTATGCATTGCAAAATTTATTTCCGCTTCACACCGCGAAGATAGGTCTCTATTTCAGTATATACAAAAGTACTCTGTGGCACAAGACTGAGTCACTCGTCGCTAAACTCGTTGAAAATCTGCCTTAAGGCGGCCCTTCCCGGCCGCTCTGCCGTCAACGCGAGCATAGTTTAAAAAGCTTGTTGTTTCATCCAGGGCAATGCTAGAAAAAGAGGCAAACCAAAAAGAAAGAGAAAGCGCCTAAGGGCACGGTTTTCATTCTATGGAATTATATTAGTATATTATTAACTATCCATTGAACGAATGTTAACTACAAATAGTGTGCGGAAATTTCATAAAACTTGTTCCAGGAAAAACGTTTTTTTCAGTTAGTCTCACAAGTGCGTGGAATAAATGTTTTTTGTTTAAAAGAATAATACATTTGCGAGGTTTCTATCGGAATATTTTTTTCACTTATAAACGGTCGAAGTTCAGGTAAAATTTGTGCTAAAAAGCAGATTTTTGGAGTCGTGTACTAAATTTGTTTTTTGAAATTTAATTTTTTATTTCTATATAAACCTTGAAATAGTGCACAAGATATTCTGTTCGTTCAAAAGTTTTCAAGAAAGAGTAGTTACAACGCCATAATCACGTACGAGCGTTTGTATGAAAAATAAGACGGGCAGGCTGCTCTTAAGCTTTGTAATAAACAACTTTCTCTTTGTCAAACTCGTTGAAAATCTAAGCGTTAAGCGTTGTAATAAACAACTTTCTCTTTGCACATGTAAAACAATAATAAAAAGGAATTTGTCTTGAACTCTCCAGCAGGTAGATACCTATATAATGACAAAGTTAAAAAGTCACGAGAAAATTATTCTAGAGGTAGTTTGAGTAAGCTTTTTTCAGCCCAGCAAATGGGCGTTTGTCGGACGTAGATATATATGGCGATAATTATTTCCGCCCATTCGGCCCTGGTTTTCGCCCACTAGGCAAAAACCTCAACCCATCACTATGTATAAACCATAAATGGTCTAAGTCCTGCCGTGGACCTCCTGTGGCTGATTGATATGATGATGATTACATAAATTAATATTTACATTTCAGTAAACTAAAAAAATAAACATAATACCTATTCCTACTAAAACATGAACAGAAAATTGTAATTAAA
The DNA here is from genome assembly GCA_943193695.1 of Acrobasis suavella. NCBI lineage: Eukaryota > Metazoa > Arthropoda > Insecta > Lepidoptera > Pyralidae > Acrobasis > Acrobasis suavella. Next base: position 17,705,188 of record OW971929.1, read on the forward strand.
AAACTAACTATTAAATTACTACTATACAATGAATAAACAACACTGCCATGCTGCTGCCAAGCTTAGCATCAGCTGCTTCTCTTCTCGCGCAGATCGTAAAAGGCGATGGAGGAACGAGATTTTACATTGTACAATTCTGCAAAGCGGCTCGTCCACGTCTGTGCGAGGAGGAAATTGGGAATTTGAATTTGGGCATACCTCTGACCATGCCGCTTCACCTTCCATTGCATATGATAATAGATAAGGTTTTAGAAGAATATTTCAGTATCTATTTAGGTGGCAGACTGTAAAGAGATTTTAAATACTTAATACGCTGCGATTAACTTTTTTACAGTTTTTTGATCGTTTCCATCAAGAGTCTTGAAAAAGTACAGTTTTTTTACTGTTAAGCAAACAAAATTCTTGGTTATAGAGCCCCAAAAGATCAGGAATTGCGCTCCCACGGGCTCCGAAAGAAAATGGGGACTATCTGGATCGTCGGGCCTCTCTCTATAGCCTCTAGGTTGCCTACTCTACCTAAGAGATAATCCAACTCTGAGGTTATACATTCAACATTTTCGATAACGCCGTTGATAAATCCTTCTAAGTACTTACCATGGTGAAATGATACTCAGTAGGATATATTAACGGCTTTATCGAAATTTTTTATTAGTACTTATCATCTTTAGATTCACGGGTCTTTTAACCCCGGTACTTTGAGAGGCTTGCGTGGGGATACAGATCCAAGTCCAACACGAAGAGGCCCTTTGGATAAGTTGATCTATTTTTAGATTTAGGTACCTGTGAAAGGTGTAGGTAGCCTTGCATAGGTTTAGGCAGGAGAAGGATCTACTGCAAGAAAAAGGAAAGGTTTATGGGATGGCACGAGGTTGGAATGGACCGAAGTACTTATCCTTATGCCGTAATCATGTACTTATCATTATTATTCACTACTTTTATATACTAAACAGTTTTTATTATTAGTTTACATTACGTAAAACATTAAGTATCCAGCCAACGAGTTTTTTAGCTTTTTCTTAAAAATCATTTAAGAATCTGGCCAGTAACACCAGCATGACAAATTGATTGACATTCAAAGCTGGGTGACATGTTGTGGACATCAGGGCATTCTAACATTGGGAGACGAATAATTCATTCAAGGAGTCATAATTATTATCTTAGCTGGGATTTATTTTTATTTGTCTCAAAACTTAGTATTGTTGGTTTTACGATATTGTAAAAATGTTTCAGCCTTGCCTTCGGTATGTTTGTACATATTTTTTTAGTTAAAACGTGCTTGACGGGATACGTCAATTTGACACAGGTGGTACTCATTAGGAAGAATGTTAATAATGAGAAAACTGGCGCACATTGGGAAGGTTTTCCCTTTGAATAATAGTGGTACTCTAGAGGGTGTTACTAATAATGAATAACTAACATTCTTCCCATTGAGTACTACTATGTTATAGTCTTAAAGACTCTCTAACGGCGCGCGGCGCGAATACAGTATTGTGTAGTGGACACTGTGACTCATGAGAATAAGTATTACTCGACAGGAATACGGCGCCACAGAATAAGTACTAGTACTATCGTACAGAGCTCAGAAAGTAAATCCAAAGAAATATCTACTCAATGTGGTAAACGCTATGGTTTAATTTAGCTCGCGTTAGAACTCAGCACCATTTCGTTTAGATACCTAGAAATCCATTGCAAGTCAATTTTATTCTTATAACTCTGGACAAACGATTCATTTATCTGAATTTACAACTCCGGAGTGGTCAGCGCGCGCATAGTAATTGTAGGTATATTGTAGTAACATAGGCATGTGGTGCCATTTTTCAAGCCTGGAGTCACAAAATTAACGGTTTTTTGTATGGAAAAACCATTTGTTTAGGTGACTCTGCGTTTCAAAAATAGCACTTCTAACGGCTGGCCATCGAGACTCCGGATAAGACAGAGACTATGGTACCTAAGGTCATCATTGGGAAGAATGTTAGTTGCAAATGTTGCATAAGGAACACTGGCACATATCGGGATTTTTTCTCCTTATGTAACAGTGTTGTTAAGTCAAGAGGTGTTACTAATCGGGAACAAACGGATAAATCTGACATCAATATTAGCTAACCTACGAGTTAGGAAAGACTTATGTAAGTGTGCAGTATCCTTTATAGTATTTAATTAATTAGGTATCTATGTAAATTTGTTCGTCTACATAGCGTCTATATTAAAAGACAGAAGAAACTCGGGAGTTGGGATTGCGGCCGATCTTTTTGTGTACCTACTGACTAAGAACTCTCGGGTTGTAATGTGGGTTAATTATTGTATATTCTAATTCTAAAGATCTTTTTATAGCTATATTTTAGGATATTCCGTTACATTGTAGTTAATGAAATACTTATCGATATTCCGTAACCGTTTGGGTAATGGGATATGGGAGCTACTTTTAATGGCCTACCTAAGTGCTCATTCTAAACCCTATCCACCCGTATGACCTCTCCCTGCTGCCTAACGATGTACATATTTTTATTTTGTTGAACAACTATTACAAAAAGGGTACACGTTTCTTGTGCTTTGGTATTGTTGTTCACGCGCCTTAAGCGCTGAACATACTGAAAAGACGTAAGACGCAGACAGGGTGCAGACATATGTCGCCACCGCGTACCTATCATACAAAATGTATAGAAGCATCGCGACGCAAAACACACAGAAAGGAAGGGGCGCCCGTTTTTTTAGTGTGTCCAGCGCCTTTGTGTATGCAGGTAGGTACATACCTAACTAATATTATACTATTTACAAAAAATAAAAAAAAAACTTAGTAAAACAAAAGCAATCTAAACTCGTCGTAACCATAGTTTGTACTCTTTGAGCTCAATTTGGAGTTTAGTTCCGAAGCTAGGCAAGCGCGAGTTCACTGAGCAACGATTCGAGTCTTCGAAAAAGCTTGAGTCATAAAATTTACACAGGTCGTCAATAGAAGCTCGAACCGCGATGTACGATGTACTAGCCTTGAGACCTCGAGTCAAAAATTGCAAGGCTCTGTGAGCTTTGATAGGCTCGGTATCCCGAGTCTAATTAAGCCCGAGCTCTCTGAGCTACGACTCGAACCTTTAAAAGACATACATACATTCACTCCGACTGCCTCCGTGGTCCAGTGGTCAAGGCGTTCGTCTTGTGACCCGGTCATGGGTTCGAATCCCATTGGGAAGCATTCTTGTGAAAAGTTGTTCCCAGTTTAGTTAGGATATTGCAGGCTTGAATCATCTGATTATCCGCGAAAAGAAAGATGATTACGTATTTCGGAAGGCACGTATAAACTGTGGGTCCCGAACGCCATCTAACGTTTGATCATCAAACTATTTAAGGATTGGTTCTGGTTTACCCTTTGGGTTGCGGAGGTCAGACGGCAGTCGCTCTGTGTAAAAACCAGTCACCTCGTCAAATTTCTTTGGTTAGGTAGAGGAGCCTGGGGGCTCTGAAGCGTTACTGCCGAGGATGCAATCGGAAAAATACGCTCGGATGATGACGATGATTCGAAAAACATAACTCTCTCCTCGCAGTCGGGTAAAAGACTCGGGTCTAGGAAAAGGCTCGGGTGCAAAAAGACTCGAGCCCTAATCTAACGCTCCGAGGCTCAATTAAGCTCGCAGTCGTCGAGCCTTATGCTGTAAACGACTCCGAGTCTTAAGAGTCCCCTTACCCTGGACAGAATCAGACTTTCCCATACAAACGTAGTCTACGTTTTGTTTGGAAACGACATGTCGGATATGGGCAAAGTTTTGTAATTTTCAAGAAACTGCAATTATCTAGGGTTATAATTGGTTTCTGACAGTAAAATTATGAACTTAAAAGAGAATATAGTGTATTATATTATATTTGACCATCAGTATTGAAAACTTCTACACCCTTATATTTTCTTTCCAGTTCAAAATTTTTCCGTCGGAAACCAATTATAACCTTAGACAATTGCAATTTCTTTAAAATTAAATTTTTTTACCGAAATCTGACAAGTCCTTTCAAAATTAAACGTAGACTACGTTTAATTTTGAGAAGCCCCTTACCCTAGACTTTTCCATACAAACGTTACGTTTGTATGGAAAAGTCTAGGGTAAGGGGATTGAAACGTAGTCTACGTTTAATTTTGAAACGACAAGTCAGATTTCGGTAAAAAAAAATAATTTTGAAGAAATTGCAATTATCTATATTTATAATTGGTTTCCGACCATAAAATTATAAACTGGAAAGAAAATATAAGGGTGTAGAAGTTTTCCATACTGATTGATGGTCAAATATGATATAATACACTATATTCTCTTTTAAGTTCATAATTTTGCTGTCAGAAACCAATTATAACCCTAGATGATTGCAATTTCTTTAAAATTACATAGTTTTGCCCATATCCGACATGTCGTTTCAAAATAAAACGTACATTACGTTTGTATGGGAAAGTCAGATTCTGTCCAGGGTAAGGGGACTCTTAAGTAAGAGGACTCGGAAGACTTGAGTCTTGTACTTACTTCACTAGTCTGAATCACTCACACAATTAAACTAATAATTTATATCATACCATGATTTGGCAGGTATGGGCTAACTTTTATCAGAGTTCATAGCAAGAGAAATATCGTTACATTACCAGGACTAAAAAATTTTCTTGATGGTTTTTGGAAGAATATAGCAGAAGATCACATATTTGTTAAAATACATGGCTGTCGTGCTGATGAGGTATCAATAAGATTATGTAGTAATAAGTAAATACTTATGTATAGGCATTTAAAAAATGAATGGTATAAGTACTTACACGCACTTTTTTAAGAAGTATTACCTCTAGTAGGTGTAGGTATCTAGATGTAGACTAGTAGGTGGTATCATGCAACTATACCTAGCTGGGCCCTCCCCCTTACTGAAATATGTTTAGTATAGATGGTTAGTACCCTTGTTGGAAGTCTCTAAAATTGTATTAAAATCATTGGCACCCATTGGCAAGTGGTTTCTAAGTAAGTTTGAAAAATTCCACAACGTCAATCTAGCGGGGCCCTCGATCCATAAGTACTTATTCTATTATATTTCTGATTGCATTAGATCTTAGTACGTTCAGCTCTTTTCATTTTGATACTAACTTTTCGCCTAACTGCTACAGTTTTTATAAAAATTCGAAACAGATTAAACATCGATCTAGCGGGCCATCGTACAATTTTCATTAAACAGTCGTGTTGATCTAACAAAATCTAAATTTTTTTATCAGTTTAAGTGCGACAAGGGCACACTAATAATATTACGAAAATTCAAATAATGCCATCTATACTAAACATATTTCAGTAGGGAGGAGGGCCCCGCTAGGTATATAGTTACATTGTGGTAGGTAACTAGGTGTTTACATAATTATTGTACACACAGGATTTTAAAAACTCACTAAAAGAAAATATTACTGTAAGTATATTACTAGTGTAAATTACTGTGCCTTAAACCTAATTTTCAAACTTTTTAGATCGTAAAAGATCAAGACTTGTCTGATAAGACATGCTTAATAACCGGCGCCAACAGTGGAATCGGCTTAGAATTGACGAGATGTTTAAATTCCCGCGGGTGCAACGTGTTGATGGCCTGTCGGAACCCTTATACGACGAATACAGTAGTCAAAAATGTCTGCGAGAACAATAACCTTTTAAGATTTTATGAAACCAATCTTGCATCTCTGAGCTCTGTTAAAGCTTGCACGGACGAAATCTTGAAAAAAGAAAAGTGAGCTCAATCTGCACTATCTAATATTTTTAATAAGTATGTTTCGTTACGTGTACTCCTCGTACTTCAAAAGCATTTTCCTTTGAAAATGCTTTTGAAGTACGAGGTTTACGTAGGGCGGCGAGTGATGGCGTTGTAAAAATGTATGCATAAATGCATTTCCAAGGATGGCCCAACGTATTCGTACATTGGGTACGACGTTGGGTCAACGTCGTACCCAATGTACGACGTTGACCCAACGTCGTACAGGCGGTCGGTTGTAAAACCACAGACACATCATTTTATTGGTTATGGATTTTCTTCTCCATTTCGCATACCTAGTTTTCGCATCCTCTAGTGACCTTGACGTAATTGCTTTGGTACTTATATTACATTTTATCGAACAGGGTGATTTTTTACCTACCAGCCAAATTTTTGGAGCAAGTTCAGTCCGTGATACTAAACTCCTTTTTTTAAAAAAAGTTATTTAAAATCGATGAAAAATGTTCGTCCTCCCATACAAAATCCGTTCGGCCGAACGCTGATTTGTATGGGAAACCTAATACTTTTCATTTTTGGTTAGGACAGGACTTGCTCAAAAAATAGAGAAGATGCATAATGAGTCAATTTTGATTTTGTTAGCATTTACTTATATAAAAAAGGCCTTTAATCACAATTATATTTTTTATCGATTCATTAACTTTGGTTTTGAGTTGATTTTTCGGGGACAAAAAGTTTAAAGAATAATATTACCATACATATTACCACTTTTGTTATGAGGCCAATCCTGTTAACGCAATATTTGAGATAGCACCCGAAAAATGTTTTTTACATCACGCCTACAAATGCGACATAAGTGACGTCACTCCTGTCCGGTCTTTCTGAGGCGCTCCGAAACGCCGTCCAAAGACGGACGTGACTTTGTAACCTTTATATCCTAAAGAGATTTTGCGTTAGCAAGTTAGTTTTTCTTGGACGTGCCTATTTTTAGGAACTCTTTCCATAGCACAACGAAAAAAAAAATTAGGCATCTTTCTATTTAAGTAGCCGAGGAATATTTTTCCCAAACTTAATTGGGCTAGCTCAATCTGTGTGATTTGTCCATATATATTTATTATTATTTTTAAAGTATATATTTCTTCATTAAGTTGTTTTTTTTATATATATATATATATATCACAAACACACTGATTGAGCTAGCCCCAGAGTAAGTTCGACACTTGTGTGGATACTAACTCAACGATACTATATTTTATAATAAATACTTAAATAGATAAACATCCAAGACCCAGGACAATTTGAAAAAGGCCATTTTTCAACTTGCCCTGACCGGGGATCGAACCCGGGACCTCTGGGTGGCGGACTAGCATGGTGACCACTACGCCACGGAGGTCGTCAAACGTGTACCTATACATGTACCTAATATGTACGTTGTACGTACATATTAGGTAGGTATTTCACCGATTAAGATATATACTTACGCCTGAACAATCAATATTTCTTGCTGCTTTGCGAATTTGGTTGTTTTACATTTAATACCTAAGTATATTAAAATTCCAAATTCGATTTCATTATCAATTTTTATAATTTTAGGAAAATTGATATTGTGTTCCTGAATGCTGCAGTATTTGGGCTACCCTGGACTATCACTGAAGATGGTTTTGAGACAACATTCCAAGTTAATTACTTGAGCCAATTCTATTTGCTTTTGAACATAGAACAGATCCTCGCTCCAAATGCTAGAGTGGTATTCGTTTCCTCAGAATCTCACAGGTTTGTGATTATGAAACATATTGTAATCACTGTCAGTTGCGATATCCATCTTAGACACAATGTTTTCTAGACATTCTTGAAGAGAGAAGGCTTAGGTACCTATTGTAGATAATAAGGCACTACGTACTCACTCGATCTTTCTCCTTCCTCCTATTTCCTACTCAATATGGGGCTGTAAGTGACTTCTAAATGTTAAAAAACGTGAATGCAAGTGGTTTCTATTTTGCACTTTCCTTCGTCATCCTCACTGTCATATCTCTCAACCATAAACTCACTTCGTATACCTAATCGTTAAATATATAGAGCATAAGAAAATAAAATTGCAAGTAACGTCAGGCTAAGTCCGTCCTGATTTTGGAGACTATAGCGCGTCACGTGCCACGCCTTGTATACGTACTTTACTTATACTAAAGTAAGTATATCACATGTATATCTTTGTTTTTATTTAAGGAATGTTAAATGGAATTCTCAAAATACGTTGATGCCATCTGAAGAGCTGCTTAACCTTCCGGAGAACCAATATACCTCAATCAAAGCATACAACATAAGCAAGCTATGCGGCGTATTAGCGATGCACTTCTTGGCCTACCGCTGGTTGTACACTCAAAAGCAGGTGTTCTGTGCTCATCCGGGCTCGTTTGTCAAAACTAGGCTGTGCCGGAATTGGTGGGTGTATGAGGGCCTTTATACGGTCATGAAACCATTTTCAAAGACAGTTGTAAGTATTATTTTCTCTATTTTACGAGCAGTTCCGGTTTTAGCAATATCAGCGCCCTGGGCGAGATTTCTACGGCGCCTCCTAACTGTATTCAATGTATTTATATCTAAGCGCACGGTAGTGCGCAGGCCAAGTTCCAGCAACAGGCCACGCGCATACCGTGCACTATTTACACGAACCGTTTCGACCCACTTTTGACCCCTATGTAGCTCAATGCCTATTGCAAGTGCAGAGATAAAATTGTACCTACGTAATCATATACTAGAACTAAAGCAGTATGCCAAATTTCATAGATATAGCTTTAGTAGACCCTGAAATATGACCCTGTGAAAATAGCTAATTTTGGCACTGACTGACTGACTCAGGGCCGGATCTAACATATGGCTTTTTGGGCTTAAGTCCAGGGCCCCGTGGTTCCAGGGGCCCCCAGCCTAGTCTAGTCAAAGTCAAAAATACTAGTCTTGATCAAGATTAAATTACGGGTTGGCAACCCTGAACACTAAAGCATAAAATATTACAATATAAATTAAATGTTTTAATGTCTTATTTTTCCTATACTTTGAGTAATTAGGTGGTCTCCTAAGTAGCATTAGCCCAGGGCCCCCTAAACTCACGGTCCGGCCCTGGACTGACTCACTGACCGGTAATCAAAACCTCTAGGCCACTTCCAATTATCCTAGCGTTATGAAATTTGGCACGCAGGTCGTGTTTTATATGTAGATTAAAAAAAATTAAGAAATTTAAGAAATCGGTCATGCGTGGATTGGCTCAATCGAATATCGAATTTTTAATAAAAATATTTATGAACCAGTGATACAATGAGAATACGATGAGGAGAGGGGAGGAGGAGAGGGGTATAAAATATTGTCATGTATACATAATGCACACTTTATAGCTTATTATTGTAGTAAAACACTATATTGGTTAACAATTATTTAATCTTCAATATATAGGGATATATATAGGGACAAATTACACTGATTGAGCTAGCCCCAAAGTAAGTTCGAAACTTGTGTTATGGGATACTAACTCAACGATACTATATTTTATAACAAATACATATATATAAATACCCAAGACCCAGGACAATTTGAAAAAGACCATTTTCCAACTTGCCCTGACCGGGAATCGAACCCGGGACCTCTGGGTGAAGGACTAGCATGGTGACCACTACGCCACGGAGGTCGTCTATCTTCAATGTCCAAACAGTATGCACACGATGTTTATCCACTACCGTACAGAACGTCAGTCCACAAATTAGATAGTTCTCGCGTCAGTCCCGTTCGTTCGCAACCGACGCCATGATGAGAATGCCCCCACCTCCGCCAGCCGCTAGTGTTGCAAGCCCCTCTTCGATTTTCCCAACTCAACTTATTCGATGTTTTACGCGATTAATCGATATAAATTAATTAACCTTAGGTACATTATTAAATACGGCTTACCTAAAAATCGGCCTTTTATTGTTATAAATTACTTTCAATAGATGGCGCTAGCTATAATTGAATTGAGATAGTTTTTTTCGTCTGCAGTATAAATGAAAAGTTAATAAGAAATCGACAAATTTAGCTCGAGCTCAAATTTCAGACGATTTGCCTACAAAAAAATTTGCTCTAAAACGCAAAATAATTTATAAGGTTAACAATGGACGCGGGCGTGGCACAAAAAGAAAAAAAATAGATACGATTTGAAAAAAGTATTGAAATCCCACCAAAAACATACCTGTTAAAAAGGGGTCAAGTTCCTATCGGCTAATTGTTCGCTTAAAAAAGGGTTGAAATCCAATCCAATGCCAAGTTTAGATGCACTTTAAAATCGATCATAAATCATCTTCATCAACAGCCTGATCCATTGGTAAACATTTGCGATTCCCAAGATTTGCCACCACACCCAGTCCTCCGCCTTCCGCATCCAGCCACTACCCGTCACCTTATTCACGTCAACGGTCCATCTGGCTGAAATTCACTTTACCATACACCCAACTTAAAATATGGTATAGTTGTGAAAATACGTAGGTACTTGGTTAAAAATATCTAAAATTATAATACTTCTAAATTTGAACTTGGCAGGTTAATTAAATTATATAAATAATAAATTTAATTATACAATAATCAAGTACGAACACCTGCCAAGTAACATTATCTATAAAAAATCACGTTTGTTGTACGGGAGCTCCATTCAAATATCTGTGAAAATCTCAGCTGCCTAGCTGTCACGGTTCATGAGATACAACCTGGTGACAGACAGACGGACGGTCGGACGGGCGGACGGACGGAGAGCGGAGTCTTAGTAATAAGTCCCGTTTGTATCCTCTGGGTAAACCTTAAAAAGTATGGCGCGAGGTGCACAGTGAAGTCGTACGTGCAGTATTTTCTTCATTTGTCATTTGTTTTTCGATGTGTCGGCAAATTGACAATTGTTTGTGTCACGTCAGCATGAATTGCAATGATTTTTTATGACTAGGAAAGTTATGATAGACTTCGATTGGCCCTTTACGAAGAAGCCCCATTTCGTGCCACTGCGTCAACTGGTTTAATGAGTTTAAACCATGGTCGCACTTCTCACCATACAACCGATGATCTGCGTGAGGGACGGCATTCTACAGCGACGACTGAAGATTACATCAGTTTTGTGGGGCTTATGATAGAGATCTGACAAAAGAGTGACCTGTCAGCAGATTCGGACAAGCATAAGCATCGGTATGAGGCAAGTTCTCAAAATCTTCCATGAATATTTGGCGGCACAAAACAACAATGAATGAAGAGATACTATAGTTAACAAGAAGCATACGAAATGGCGCCAGCAGTATTCTACATCTCGATCTCAGAGTTCGCTCGATGCGCTGCATATATACAAATTCAGACGATTCACCGTCGGAGCCGTGGTTCCCCAGTCGCACCACAATGCGGAAAGATCTTCACTTAGTGGCGGATGAGCATACCACCTCGCTCCCGCTACATAGGGTTCACAAATTAAAGAGTTAATCAACCATAAAATGTACCCGGGAAATAGAAATTCCATACAAATTCAATAAAATTAGTTTTAAGGCATTTTTAGGTGGGCATTCGCAACTACAGAACCCGTTAAGCCCTTGGCCGGTTATTTTTACTTCTAGCAGTTTCACGAGAATAAGTAGGTATGTGCTATACATGTCTTTCCGTTTAAAGCAATGACAATCGATGTAGAGAATTATTTTTTCCCAGAACATGACTCGTTTGATTTAAAGGGCACGACTCATTTGTTTCAGAGTCAGGCGGCTAGCACCCCATTGTACTGCGCCATTTCACCTGACCTCAATGGCGTGTCAGGTATTTACTTCAAAGACTGCAATCGGTGCCAGGAGAGCGACATAGCGAGCGACCTCCACCTGTCATTTAGAATCTATGACTTGACTCGCGACATGCTGCGCGCGAGAATGGGAAGCTTCGAGGACACAATCACCTCTCGCGCCGCTGTCGACGACTACCGCGCCTCACAAAAGCAAACGGTGAACGAAACAGTTATTCCTAATTATTCAAACACACTCAATTCTTAGGTTTTTTTACTATGGTAAAATAATTCACCATTGACCACGCAAAACCAATTATTATTGTCCATGTTTTTTTTCTTATTTATCAATTAATAAAATTATAAAAAATGTTGCGGTTATTGTATTATTTGGTATGTAACGCTACGAACTTCTCGATGATTTGTTTTACTTTTCAAGAAATCTGCTGTTTGGACAATAATACATGGTTAGGTGAGAATAATTGGCGGTTTTTTACTTACTTATGTACTTATTTATAATTTAAATACAGATAACTTATTATTATTTTATTAGAAAATGGCGATTTCGTTTGAATTCTAATCAGAAAATAAAAGAAGTGATTTATTTTAAGATATTTTATTAATTACCTACATACAAATCAAAATAGTACAGTCTGTACAGTGGATTTCTAAATGTAGGTATTTATAGTTTAATGTCAAAAAATTATGAACATGCAAATATGAACCAATAGACTTGGGAACAATAAAAACATCTCAGTCAATCAAAGTTTATCATAGATCTCTTTTAGTCAGTCAGAGCCCTCGCCCCCGACGTGTCTTCATCGGTCGGGGCCCAAGAGGGCCCGCAGGGCTCTCAACTCTGCATTGCCTTAATTGGCCGTGCAGAGAGGAGTCCTTCATCATAAAATATCACAGTCAGTCAAAGTTTATCATAGATCTCCTTTAGTTTCACGGGTCTTTTCACCCCGGTCTTTGAGAGGCTTGAGTGGGGATACAGATCCAACACGTAGAGGCCCTTTGGAGAAGTTAATATTATGTGGCGCTCCCGCCAAAACTCATTCCTGAATATACCTATGAAAGCTGTACCCTTAAATAGGTTTCGGCTGGAGAAAGATCTATTGCAAGAAAAAGGGAAAGGTACCTGTACGAGCAAGTCGTACAATAAAATGCTACATCAGCCCAAGTGTGTTCGATGCGCATTTTTACGTAATTTAAAACAGTTCGCAATTAGCCGGCCATCAAGAGCGTCGCGCGTACTCACTTCATATCCCATCAATATCCATACTTAGTTAAATTAAGTTTCACAGAATATAGTTTCATTTCAGTTATCAGTGTCTTTTATTATCATCTCATCAGTCTATACCGGGATCTTCCGGTACATGGTCCTTCGAGCCTACGGTACAGGCGGGATCATTAGTGCACGTGTTTTTATACTTATTACCGCGTGTTGGTGGTTCCGTGTGCCGACTAGTTATATGTACTTATACAGTCCACTATCACTAGCAGAACTATCAGTGACGTTTACTGTGTTATCAAGAGGCAAAGTAAGTGACTATCAAGATCAGTGCCCACTGTGTCACATCAAGGATTGCAGTGGTACCAGCAGTAAGCAGCAGAGCAACGAGCAAGTCACGTTCGTTGCATATCAGCAGTTCAAGTAAGATCAGTCCTATTACTTGTGTAAATGATGTCGACTCCTCAGGACATCTTAGCCACCCAAAAGCAGCTTGCATCAGCAATCGAGAACACTTACACCAACTTTAAGAAAGATGGTGCCAGCAGAAAAACAGCAGATTACATCAAGAAGAAATTAGATCTCTTAGATATGTATTGGTTGGATTACGAAACCAACTATCGAAATTTATCAAGTTTGGATGTAGAGCCCGGTTTAAGGGAGTTTATTGAAAAGGATAGGGAAACAGTTAAAGAAAGATATGGTAATATTAGGGCTCATATTCAAAATTTTGAATTTTCTACTGAGGAAAGACCTCAGTCTCCTCTTGTCAAACCCCCCATATTTGTACCAAAACCCAACGATTCCATGCAAACCTTAGCTTCTAATCCTCAGGCAACTGGCAGCAAGGCCCAGGTTGCCTCATTTGCGTCAGCAAGTAAGACGGAGGAGATGTTGTGTAAGCAGAGCAGTCATTTTAAGGCTTTCCATCGTACTATAGTAGGAATCGATCTGGAGTCCATCAGTGAAAAATGGGGGTTTGAAGATGTTCTCAAGACTGTCCAAGCTCGCTGGATAGCCATTGACTCGCTCCATTGGGACCTTGACAGTCAGTTAAACGGGAGCAATGAAGAGTATGAAAATACATTTGCAGTATACGAACGTAAATACCAGAGTTTAAAAAAATCCATTAACAAGAAAATGTGGTCTGAAGCTTATAAAGAAAAAGCCGTCCCCCTTCTAGAAGTTCCGAATTTTTTTGGCTCATATAATTCTTGGAGTTCCTTCAAAAATTTATTTCAGGAAACCATTCATAAAAATACGGCCATGTCTAGTTCTCAAAAAATGCAGTATCTTAAATCAAAAGTAAAGGGGGAGGCGGAAAAATGGATTTCTCATTTAGATGTTAGTTCAGAAAACTATCAGACTTGTTGGGACTTACTTAATCAAAGATATAATAACCTTAGATTAATTTTCACGTCCCATATGCATTCGTTAAATAATCTTCCCGTAATGCAGCAGCAAACAGTCAGTCTCATAAAACGGATGCACGACACTACACAAGAGTGTCTGAATGCTATAAAAAATTTAGGGATCGACATCAGTTTATGGGACTCTATAATAATATATTTGCTTACTCAAAAATTAGATACAGTTTCTTTTACTGAATATATGGAATCCGTAACGAATCCTAGGGATTTGCCAAATTTAAAAGAATTTTTCCAGTTTTTAGAACTAAAATTTACGACTTTGGAAGCCTCTCGCAGGAAGCAAGACATCCCTGCACCGAAACGTCAATTTCAATCAGTTTCTAAAAATCAGTCTAATAATTATAATCAAAATCAGAAAATTAATTTACCTAATTATAATAAAAATTCCTTCACAAACAGTAAACCGATTCCAAAGTCACCTCATAACAATAAATCAGTGTCATCAAAATATCTTTGTTCGTTGTGCAATAGTAATGAACATGGAATTTATTTTTGCAATCAATTTTTAGAAATGAATTCTTATAAAAGGTTGAAAACAGTCACCAAATTAAATTTACGCCCTAATTGCCTATTTGATCATCAAGGAAATCCATGCAAATCAGATAGGGTATGTCGCGAATGCAATAAGAGTCATAATCGCTTGTTGCATGAAGCGTTTGCGCAAGCGCCTTCCAGCTCCGGGCCTCAAGTTACACGTAGCGGGGCGGGTTCGCGAGGGGGCGGGGGGAGCGCTGCTGACGAAAATGGGAATGCTGGGAAAATAATTCAAGCTAATTCCCACGTGTCACTTCAAGACGATGAACGACGAGAATGTTCAGGCAGGTGATGGTTCTTATCATACCATGCGCGCCCCCCTAGATCAAGGCTCCCAGGCTTCCCTCATCAGTGAGCACGCGGCTCAGATTTTAATTTTGCCAAGAAAAAATGCAGGGGAGACATTATGGGAATCGGCGACAAGGCAACAAATAGCAAGGGCTTTGTCACTATCAGATGTTCCTCACTTATCAATGATTACACTTTTGAAACAGACGCTTTAGTTATGAGTCAACTTATCAAAAATTTGCCCAGCCGTTCGTTCATAAAACCTGATTGGTCATACTTAGATCACATTAATCTAGCAGATCCGGAATTTTATAAAAGTCGCCCTATAGATATTTTGTTAGGTGCAGATATTTATTTCCTCATTTTAATGAATGGCATCTGTCAAGAAAATTCAACTTCCTTGCCTACTGCACAGCAAACGCAGCTAGGCTGGATTTTAAGCGGTAATACAAAAGTTTTTCAATGTAATGTTGTTTTAAATAACCTAGACGAAATCAAGCAGTTCTGGGAAATTGAGGATGTAACAGATCCCTCAGATTTATCAGCAGAAGATAAGCAGTGCGTAGAGTTTTATCAGTCTACGACTATCAGACGGGAAGATGGACGTTACGAGGTCCGTCTGCCCTTAAAATCAGATTATAAGGAAAAGTTAGGTCAGTCTAAAAATATATCACTTGCTCAGTTTTATAAATTAGAAGAGAAACTTATTAGAAATCCGCCTTTTGCAAAACAGTACTCAGAATTTATAAATGAATATAAGTCGCGTGGACATATGGTGCCGGCGGCCGGCGAATGTAACCCGACACTCAAGTGTTATCTGCCGCACAGCGCCGTCATACGAGATTCTACTACAACAAAATTGCGTGTTGTTTTTAATTGTTCAAGTAAAACTACTTCCGGTTGCAGTTTAAACCATGTTTTATGTTGTGGCCCGAATTTACAGCATGACTTACAAAGCCTTATTATCAAGTGGAGGCAATTTCAGTTTGCTATCATAGGAGATTTGGAACGAATGTTTCAGCAAATTTGGGTCAATCCTGACGATAGGAATCTACAGATGGTATTCTGGCGAGATTCTCCAAACAAGAAGGTGGAGGAGTACAAGCTTGCCACAGTTACATACGGGATGAAGTCATCGCCGTTTCTGGCGATGATGACTCTGAAAAAATTGGCTCAAGATGAGAGAGAAAATTATCCCAGTAGTTCCGCACCTACTGTCGTTGAGGAGTCATTCTACATGGACGATTTAGTTCATGGAGCGTACTCCATAGAATCTGGTAAACAATCACAAACGGATTTGATCAACCTTTTAAAAGCCGGTGGTTTTAATTTAAGAAAATGGAAATCTAAGTCCCGAATTATTAGAACATGTAAATGAAAGTGTTGATCAGCAAACAAATTTTGATTTTAAACAAGTAGAATCAACAAAGGCGTTAGGATTAGGGTGGAATCCACATCAAGACAGTTTTATTTTCGAATCAAAATTCGAATTTTCTTCAAAAGCTACCAAAACAGCATTTTTATCAGATATTTCTAAAATGTTTGACCCCTTCGGCTGGCTCTCACCACTTACAACAATGCTTAAAATATTGTTTCAAGAGATCTGGAAATCAAATATACAATGGGACGAGCCAGTACCTCAAAATATTTATGAGGAATGGGTAAATATCAAACAGGAGATAAGTATTATCAGTGAGTTTAGAGTGCCTAGGTGGTTCAAAACTCAAGAACACGATCAAATAGAGCTACATGGTTTTTGTGACGCGAGCACAAAAGCATAGTGGCTGTGTAGTCTGTTGTAGGGTGAATAAGGGCGCTATTTCTTCAGTAATCTTAGTAGCAGGAAAAGCAAAATTAGTACCAGTGTCGAAAAATTGTTCCCTGCCGCGTTTAGAATTATGCGGCGCAGTATTACTCGCCAAATTAATGAAAAAATCATAAAATGTCTAGGAAATCATGACGCTAAAATATACTGTTGGGTCGACTCAATGGCAGTCCTTGGTTGGCTCAACGGGGAAGGAGGAAAATGGAAGCCATTCGTTGAGAATCGTGTAAGGCAAGTTACTGGTTCTATAGATGCTAGTTGCTGGCGTTACGTAGCGTCAAAAGAAAACCCAGCAGACTGCGCAAGCCGTGGCCTTACACCCTCACAGCTACAGCAACATCAGCTGTGGTGGGAAGGCCCCTCCTGGCTATCCTCCTACGTACCTGAAATAGAAGATCAAAAGCATTATTCTACAAATCAGGAAATAAAAAATATAAAGCAAGTTAATGTTACGTTATCAAGCGATAATATTATAAAGCAGTTATTAGAAAAGCATAGCAGGTTAAGAAAATCAATAAGAATATTAGCATGGGTATTGAGGTTAAGTAAGAAAAATAAGAAGCAAGCATATTTAAGCGTAGAAGAGTTACGTAAAGCTAAAACTTTAATTATAAAAAATATACAAGCAGGATTTTTTTCAGACGAAATTGATGATTTACAGCAAGGTAAAAGCGTCAATAGCAGAAGCAAGTTGTTAAATTTAAATCCTTTTCTCGACAAAGACAGTGTCTTACGGGTTGGAGGCCGCCTTCGGCATGCGAACCTGGATGCCGATATGAAGCATCCTGCAATAATTCCGAATAATACAAGGTTATCAGATCTTATCATCGATCAAGCTCACGAGTCCTCATATCACGGAGGACCTCGGTTGACGAGCGCATACATACGTCGTCAGTATTGGTTACTAGGTGGTAATAATGCTACCAAAAAACGCCTGCGCTTATGCGTGGAATGTAGGAGGCATGACCCTCAGCTGCAACATCAGCTAATGGGTGATCTGCCTATGGCACGCACAAATCCTTCAAGGCCTTTCTTTCATTGCGGAGTAGATTTTACTGGACACGTAATCGTAAAAGCCAGCAAGGGTACGGGAATCAAGTCCACCAAAGGTTACGTGGCAGTTTTCGTGTGTATGGCTACTAAAGCCATACACCTGGAGCTTGTCTCTGATTTATCGACATCCGCTTTCATCGCTGCATTGCGTAGAATGGTCGCCAGGAGAGGAGTGCCAGGGTATTTGTATAGTGATCAAGGAAGAAACTTCATTGGGGCTAACAGAGTACTAAAACAGGAGTTAAAATTAATACAAGAGACATTCAATGATGAATTTGCAGCAGAAATATCAAGTACGGGTATTGAATGGCGTTTCAACGTGCTCTCGTGGCCATCCGCTGGAGGCCTATGGGAAGGGTCGGTAAAGAGTCTGAAGCACCACCTGAAAAGAGTAATAGGAGATCAACATCTTACCTTTGAGGAATTTACTACCCTCCTTGCTCAGTTGGAAGCCTGCCTTAATTCGCGTCCGCTCTGCCCCCTCACTGAGGACCAAGACGATCTTAATTCCTTGACTCCATCTCACTTTTTGTCAAGTGGTCCATTGTTAACGCTATATGATACAGAGAAAGATCTAAGAACGAGATGGCATCTCATTCAGAAAATTTTCCAAGATGTATGGCGTCGTTGGCGTGATGAATACTTAACCCAACTTACAGCAAGAAGTAAATGGAGAAAGTCACGGCCAAATATCAAGATTGACGACATTGTCATTATCAAGGATGACAATTTACCGCCGGGAAAATGGTCTTTAGGTCGCGTAGTAGAGTTCCATCCCGGTAAGGATGGCTACGTACGAGTCGTAACCTTAAAAACCAAAAACGGATTAATGAAACGGCCTGTTGTAAAATTATCTATTTTACCTGTAAATCCAGGTCAGGTATCTGCGATAAATCAGGAATCAGAAATTGCTACTAATCAAGCTGAGGCTACTCAAAACAGTTCAACTTTTAAAAAACCAAAAAAATCGTTCAGTCTCACAACAGCTGTTACGCTATTGTTATTTTTCATAATGTTACCATCTGCTTTTTGCGCCTACAATATAACGTTATTGCAGGATAAAAGTCTTTATTTCGATCGCATAGGTGACATGCATGTGATTCGGGATGACTGGACGTTGGTCGTTTATTACGATACAAAACCTTATCAAGTAGGCAATGAGGCTCTCGATAAATATATACAGTACTTAGATCGTTTATGCAGTGAAATCAAGACACAATCACATTGCGACGGAGTCCTATTGCAATTACGTCACGAGTCCAGCGAACTTAGGTATTACAATGACATATTAATGAATCATCATAACAAGCATGTCATTCGTAAATGCCGAGGTTTGATAAATGGGATTGGGAATATTGCAAATAGTTTATTCGGTGTTTTAGATGATAGGTTTGCCGAAAAATATGAACAAGATATTTCTCTTATCAAAAATAATCAAAATCATTTGGCAAGTCTCTGGAAAAATCAAACTTCAGTAGTCGAACCTGAATTTAATCTTTTAAAACGCACCGAATCTATTGTAAACAAAAATTATAAATTGATTCACAGCAGAATTAGTGCTTTAGAAGATACTTTTGGTCAAGTAAAAACGAATCTTCTAAATCTCTCTCATATTCACGATTTTTTAGCAACTTCTTTACTCGCAAATAATCTTGTTTAGTCTGAAAAATGTGCAGCAAACTCTATTGGAGGCTATAACTAACGTTTACAATGGCAAAATCAGTTTTCACCTCCTAACACCCGATCAATTAAGACATGAGCTGGGAGTCATATCAGAACAACTTCCTAAGGATTTGTCTTTACCAGCAAAGAAGTCTGACAGTCTTTCAGAAATATACAACTTACTCCAAGTCCGAGCAAGGGTGACTGCAAGCTATATCATTTTTGAAATTAAAATCCCACTCATAGGTGACGGCATGTTTGAAATATCAAAATTAATCCCGATACCTCGTGTAAACAGCAATGATAATGAGATATCAGTCTTACCGGTGTCTGACTACGTCGCTGTCAATTTAAGACATGACGCCTTTATTACGATGACAGAAATGGAGTTGAGATCTTGTCTCCAGCATGTCGAGTTGAGTCTATGTCGCGTCAAGAGACCTGTGAGCGTCATCAAGGATGATCAGAGTTTCTGCGATACATTACCCAAATCAAGAAGATGCAAGACAGTCACGAGTGCCTGTAAAAATAGGTGGACAGAACTCTACAACTTAAACACATACTTCTTCTTTGCTTGCGAACAGTATCAATTAAAACTTGCATGTGACGACAAAATTACGTTGGTACAAATGCTGGTACGTGATGATTGCTGGAGTCGCTTTAGGAGCAACCTTATGGGCTTGGAGACGATGGCGGCGTGACCCGGTGGCCGGGGCGCCCGCTCCAGCAGTGGAGTGTCCGCGAGCAGCGTCGCATCCTTCATCGCAGGAGGCGGCTATGAGTATCAGTAGTGATCAGTGCGGAGAAATGTTTGAAATGTCTGACAGAAGTGCGCGAGTGTCCGTTAAGCGAGCAAGCACGCTACCGAATGTTCACCGTGTGCGAGTTTCTACGAAAGAACAAGGGTCGTCCCCTATCGTGTTTGCGTCGGCATTTAGCCTTCCAGACGATTGTGTGTAGTGTAATGTCAAGTGAAATGGACAAAATAATTCATTTGGATCACCTTTAAAGCATATTGTATCAGTTCGCTATCATCTTGTAAATCAGTACTAACCTTTAGTTCATAGACACAATTTGTTTCATAGAAAAATGTATCACGCAGCATCCCATCTACTAATCCCATCTTTCCCGCCCGGGAATATGTACGAGCAAGTCATACAATAAAATGCTACATCAGCCCAAGTGTGTTCGATGCGCATTTTTACGTAATTTAAAACAGTTCGCAATTAGCCGGCCATCAAGAGCGTCGCGCGTACTCACTTCATATCCCATCAATATCCATACTTAGTTAAATTAAGTTTCACAGAATAAAGTTTCATTTCAGTTATCAGTGACTTTTATTACGAGGGGGGGTCAAAAAGTTCGCGGAATGGAGGGGATAGCGGGGGGTGGGGGACCTGCCGCAGGTAGTAACTAATGAGCAACTCTTTGTGAGTATATATGCCAAGTTTGAACCTGATTGTGTCAATAACCTTTGACCTGTCGTCGATCAAACAAGTGAATCCGGAAGAAAAACTTGAACATGGAAAAAATCGAGTTTCGTGCCGTCATAAAGTTCCTCACTAAGCAAGGAAAACCACCTCAGAAAATTTTGGAAGAAATGTTATCAGTATACGGGGACTCTTGCCCTGGGAAAACCATGGTGTACAAGTGGAATAGCCTTTTCAAGCAAGGCAGAGAGTCTCTTGAAGACGACCCTCGCTCAGGACGGCCGATTGAGGCCACCACCTCAAACATCGTTGAAAAAGTGGAGAATCTTATACTGGAGGATACTCGTTTGAAGAAGAAACAACTTGCAGAAATGGTTGGAGTATCACCTACAACCATTTTAAATATTCTACACGACAATCTTGGGATGTCAAAAGTCAGCGCAAGATGGGTGCCAAGAATGCTCACACCACCACAGAAACAGCTGCGCGTCGAGTATTCAAAGGAGTTTTTAGACCTCTGTAGCGCCGACAAGGAAGGAATTTTTGCAAGACTTGTTACTGCAGATGAAACTTGGGTTCATCATTATGAGCCTGAGTCGAAGCAAGAGTCTATGCAGTGGCATAAAAAGGGTCAGCCCCCCCCTAAGAAATACAGGGTGTCACAATCGGCTGGAAAAATCATGGCAACTGTTTTTTGGGATACAGAGGGTATTTTATTAATAGATTATAAAGATAAGGGTGTTTCTATAACGGGAGAATACTACGCTAATCTACTAAGACAATTAAAAGAAGCAATCAAGGAGAAAAGGCGGGGAAAGTTGACAAAGGGTGTGCTGCTTTTGCATGACAACGCACCGGTACACAAGAGCCGCGTTGCGATGGCTGCCCTTCATCACTGTGGCTTCGAAATGTTAAACCATCCTCCCTATAGTCCAGACTTAGCCCCCTGTGATTATTTTTTATTTCCCAAATTAAAAAAAGAGCTTCGGGGGAAGAAATTTTCCGATGATGAAGAAGTCAAGTCGGCGATTTCGGCCTATTTTGAGGACAAAGACAAATCATTTTTTTTCGACGGTATTAATAAGTTAATAGAGAGATCTGAAAAATGTATTCGACTTAAGGGGGAATATATTGAAAAAGAAAAATAGTACAGTATTTTATTTCACCCCCCTTCCCCTCCGTTCCGCGAACTTTTTGACCCCCCCTCGTATCATCTCATCAGTCTATACCGGGATCTTCCGGTACAGTACCTATATGGGTTATGGAATGAGATTCGGATGGACTGATGCTGGGATACTGAACGTCATCTGCCATAATCATAATTACCGACTATTGTAGTCACGTGGTGGCTTGCCGTCTAACAGATGGGCCTCTCAAACGAGCCGACAATAGTTGCCGGCAAAGGAGCAACACCGGTATAGGCGACTCATAGCTGGGGAGCCGACTAGGCCGTGGGGACCTAATAGATTTAGAGATTAGATAGTAATAAGTATAATTGGCCAAGTGCGTGTCGGGCCACGCACAGTGTAGGGTTCCGTAGTTACGAACGACAATTTTGAGTTCTTGCCACTAAAAACGTCTAAAAACTAATTTTATATTGAATTTGTATGAAATTTTCATTTTCCGAGTAGGTACATTTCATAAGTTGATCGCCTATTCCTACTTAGCTCTTATAGTTTTCCTTTAAATTTCGTTATATTTACTACAGCTGTGAATTTTTACACGTGTCCATATAAAATCGTTTAGCACATGACTCTAAGAAAAAAAATCATTTAAAACCAAATATTTCAGAAACGGATCCCTTAATCGAAAAACGGTGTTCACAAGCTCATACTATTTTTAAAAGACCTATTCAACGATACCCCACAAGATTAGTTAGTCAAGAAAAATAAATTGACTTTTCTCTTTACTTGTATGGGAGCTAAACCAAAAACTTTTTTTTTAATTTTATATTTTCCCACTTTTTTGGCACCACCTATGCCAAATCACAGCTCCTTATAGTCGCTGAGTAAAACCGCAGTCGGACAGACAGACAGACATGGCGAAACTATAAGGGTTCCTCATTTACTACGGAACCCTAAAAAATTTTCAGAGGGCATGTTAATTTCGAGCATAAAAGAAGCTTCCATTCAAAAGACTAACGATTTGGAAGTGACACAAGCACGTAGTAGCTATTTGAAAATGAAAAAAAAAGACATATTAGAATACTCGAGCGCGTCAGATTATTATACCAGAAGGTTCGCTGTGGTGTCCTGATCGTGCAAAAGCTGACGATTATTTAGAGGATTTACTTAAACTGACGGTTTTAAATTGCCCTGGAATGGCGGCTATCTTGAATTAAAAAAAAAAATTAAATATAGTTGTCTGCCGTCGAATACAGCCTTCTACATTTTGGAAAAAAATCACGTCTATACCTAACCGTTTCTGCAGGCCGTACCCCTTCCAAATCAAGATCTAGCGATCAAGTGTGGGGACGGTGCGAGAGAGTGAGGAATACAGAAAAGTGAAAGAGAAAGAGGGGCGCGAACTAGGGAATATATGCTTTATACCAACTGCTCGCACTATAATGCATTTACGATTTTTGATGCTTCAGCTTGTGAAAATCATCAGATTATATTCTTTCGTTCTTCTTACATTATTTCCTTCAAAATATATTAAATCGACCGCGCTCGAGTATAACAAGGTGGCGTTTTGTTGCAATTTTGTGATCCTCCCCCTCCCTTATATCACGCTCAAATCGCCAGATTATTGAAATGCATGCTTTTCAGCATGTAATTAACCCACCTTATCTTAATCTGTCGCGCTCGAGTATTTCTGACAATCGATTTTTTTATTTTATTTTCTGAGGGCTACCCCCCCTAGATCAATAACTTATATTTGGTGGAGGTACTCAACAGGGTGCAAGGTACCCCTTTATATGTTAATCTGACGCGCTTGAGTAAATCCAAAAATCCCCTCTTTGGCTCCCTAACTTTAAGGAGTGTCGAGAGGTGTGCTGCGCTTTCTCCATAGTTACTCGCGGCGTGATGCTCTTAAAAACTTCCACCCTTGGAGCAACAACTCCTCTCTGCACAGCCAATAAGGGCAATGCAAAGCAGAGAGCCCTGCGAGCCTCCAACCCGACCGATGAAGACACGTCGGGGACAAGGGCTCTGACCTGCTCTCTTGAGCACTCTGGTTCGTGGTGTCGTTACTCAAATACTCACCAGCCACCAGCTCGCCACAAGCTGCCCTATTATTATTATGTTGGTATGCTTATCAGCCACGGGTCCATGGGGACCCGGTCTTTTGGGGCGTTCATGGGGCCAAAGCCGACATGAACAGACCTTTTAGTACCTTTTTATCTAAAAAGTGAGATGGCTGCATCTAAGGAAATCCCTTAATGTACCATTGAGATGCACTTACAGACAGTCCTCCATAGCTGCTGATCTATTGCCAGGGAGGACTATATATTACTTGGTTTGGGCTATGTGGATAGGATGTTAGTGGACCGAATAACTGGGTTATAGAGTGATGTTCGGATGACTAAATAAAAATCTCTCACATCACAACCATTTTAGCCTGGTAGATGGTGACTTGTTGCTCGTTGGCTATACTGCCTGTGGGCACCCTTACTAGCCACGAAGATGCGGCCAGGCCGGCACACAATGTGAGCAGCTGAGGGTGTCGAGACGTGCGGCTCCGGTTTCACCATCACGGGACTTATTCCCGAGAGCGGGTTTCCCCGTTATTACGCCATTACGTGCAATACACTTCCACCTTGGAGCGTATGTTCTGCTCTTGCGACTCCACTTTGGCCGGCCAGTTAAGGCAAGACAGAGGAGTGGGGTGTGTAACTGTGTATATGTGTGTATAAATAAAAGTCATTCGAAAGCCTTTGTGGTCCAGCGCTCAAGGAGTTCGCCTTGTGGTTCGGAGGTCGTGGGTTTGAATCCCACTGGGAAGCTATTGTAGGCTTGAAACACCTGATTTTCCGAAAATAAAGATGATTTCGTTTTGGAAGGCACGTATAAACTGTGGGTCCCGAACGCCATCTAGCGTTTGATCATCAAGCCTATCCAAGGATTGGTTGGTCTACCCTTTGGGTTGCAGAGGTCAGGAGGCAGTCGCTCTGTGTAAAATGCACATCGTCAAATCACCTAGGTTAGGTAGCGGACCCCGGGCTCTAAAACGTTACCGCTGTGGATGCATCGGGTATTCACTTGGATGACGATGAATGAGGGCTTTTCTTATACTTATTTGAAAGCGATTGTAGGGTAATGACATTGTTTATTCCAAAACTATATCGAAATAAAATGGATCAAACATTTTCGTGCCAGGATATCGAGGATGCAATCCAAGGGTACTTTTTTGTCCTGTTTGTTTTGATTTTATGAGCTGTCAGGGACAATGCACAATTGAATGGATAGCAATTTCAGAAAAACAGTGCCAAGGGCTAATCGTTTCAAATATTTATTTTTAAATGTTCTGAAGACACTTAATATTCAACATGGGCAAGTATATGAATTGTCTTAATTTCAAGTTTTCCAGTTTTCGAGACTAATACTACTTAGTTGCGACGGTCCTTATAGCTAAATAATTGCTTGCCCCGAAAAACGCTTAACAAGGAGCTTTACCATACCTTAAAATTATAAATAAATGCATCAACCAACATGTTTGAGTAATCATGAGATTAGCCAATATAATAAATAACCGTAAATTAACAATATAAGGTGAAACTTTAACATTTAAGAAATTTTATAGTTTGAAATAATTCAACATTAAATAACTTTTCAACATACTCGTACATGCTCGCAAAGCCACTCTCTCAAAAAGCAGCTATGCACAAATTAAAATATCTAAACTCGTAGTTTTTGTTCAGAACAAAAAAATAGGGTTATTGGTTTTATTGTCGATTGCTTGTATTGCTTTAATACAAAGACTGCAATTTTCAGCAAGTCAATGTTTATTCCTCAGCTTTATTTACATTTGCTGCACCTACATTAGGTGAATTTGAAAGTAAATATTGTCTAAGAGCATAAATATAGCTAGACAACTAACACCAGCTCTTTTCTTATCAAACCTATTTTTTGATTTAGATATTTAATGATCACTAGTGCCACAATTGTTGAGCTAAAACCTGGACATAGGCACTATGTTTAAGCCACTAAATGTAGTTGAACAATTAGAAACGAGTTGTAAAAAGTATGTTGAACAACTAAATGTTAAAAGTGAGACATTACTTACAATATTTACACACTTTGTAAAAAAATAATCTAAAAATTTTATTACATAACAACCTATTAATTTATTTTAATAGCATACTATCCTCCACGATCCTATTCATCTATTATGATATAACGTGAGTCAGATTCAATGGGACTTCGGACTCGAAGGCCACTTATTTCGTATCTTGATTTAAGCCGGCTTATTCACCGCGAAAATATTCGGTCGATTTACCCGGTTAATACTTATATTTGAAAGGTGGAAAATTTTTCAGGAATCTTGCATTCTGCAATCCGGGAATTGTGCTGGTTTATGCACTTGTTTGTAGATACTTTTTAAGAGAGTTGTTGCTACACCCACAAATTACTTTATCGAAGTAAGTGGCTTACTGAAAACAAACTAGTATAAGGCAATTTTTCTTAAATTTTTTGTTGATATAATTTGACCTCGTAATGATGTATTTACCAGATTAAATTAGCTCAAATTATATTAACAAAAATTTGTTAATTAAGAACGTGTGTTTTTTGTTTTGCAATTTCAATTCTCAAAATCAAAAATTTGCAATATAAAACTTGCCTTCATTGAGATTCATCAAGCTTGAAAATTCACTTCGCAATGGTGAGATTACGAACTTACGAGCGACTTTTTTATTAGCACAGAACTTTTTTTACAGAGCCTTTTAAAGTTTTAAGAGGTTTGACCAAGTAAACATTAAATGATTGCTTAGTAGGTCGTCTCCTGACCTTGTCCGTCATAAGTATGTGTAATTTATTATCTTAGGCATTTAGATTTTAGCATACAAAACTATTCAATAACTTTGTGGCACTCATTAATCTATGATAACTAGCAGAGTGTAGCAGATTTTACATACGTTTGCAGATTTTACATACGTTCGCATATTAAAAGCTGTCTAGTAGAGTAATATGCGTTTTTCAACCTGCTTGCGGCAGATGGGACACACGGTGATGAGGTCACCGCACATTTGGCACATGCCGTGTCCACATAGGAATATCATGTTTTTCAGCCGGTCCAGGCATATTGGGCACATCGTCTGAAACAAAATAAAAGGATTTCATTCATGTTAATATGTCCTACTTAGATAAGTTAAAAATATGCCAATTTGATTTATAGATATTTGATCTCGAATTGCAATTGCTCCTCTTTTCTAATGTACAATCCAGAGATCGAAATACGAATCCAGCGATGGAATCCAAATGGAAAAACATAAATTAGTACTGGAATATATTAGATCCAGTGCAACCAGTATTATTGGGTAGTGAGCAAAAACAAAATGAAAACGAGCGTCTTTGTTCACGGTCACTCTGAATAGTTGCATAGATCCTGGATTCTAGTGTGGGTAGGTCAGCTAGACGCATACATAGTTTGGCGGTTGAAGGACAGCACAGCACACACACAAGATGATATAGTAGATAGATAGATTATTTGTTTATTTGTTGCTGCTGACAGACATACAAATAAGGTTTCTGAAAAAAAAATAACTAGCTTTTATTGTGAGGTCAAAGTAATTATTAAGATAGATTAAATAAGCCCAAACTCAATGGATTTGCGTCGTTTTGTTACGGGTTCCATCGACCACCTTTCGTCCGACCGTATACATCGCCTACCATAATGCTCTTCAAGACAAATCAAACGAGTCCTATTCAGGCCCAGAAACTGATTTGAAATATTTCGAATTTCACCCGCACTCCTGTAAAAGCGCCATTTTACAAAATCAACAGTGCAACCATCTGGAACTAAATATGAGCTTTGAGTTGTAAAAAAAAAGCACGCCAAGCTAATTAGCTCCATCTAAGTCAAAAATTTTGAACTTTAAACATGAAAATTATCAATAAACATCCTATTATTCGTAATACAGTAATAATTTTGTCAACTACGTCATCAAATATATAGCCTAGTTGGTTTGACGTCTGTCTTGTAATCTAAAAGACGTGAGTTCGAATCTCATATCACTCAATGTCTATGAGGTGTTTTTATTTTATGTGTAGATTTTCTGTATTCTTGATTTTATATTAAATTGTGCGATATTTATATATTCTATCAGAAAATAACACGTTGTATAAACGCAGAATTTCATTGTGATGTATATGAAAACCAAACAAATCTGGGGGCAACGGAGTGCCCCCGCCAAGACAAGCCAAGCGGAGCGCAAGGGCACTACCTACCTTTTCAAAACGTTTCGTCGTTTTTTTGAACTCTCATAACTTTTGTTTGGATGACTCTAAATAATCAAAGTATAATGACACCAGTACAATCATTAAACATACAAAGTTTGAATGTTGTAGCTATTCTACTTTAGATTTTATTAATGTTTAAAAACCCACGATTTCGTCACTGATCATCAAAATTCTTAAGGTACTTCCTTAAGTCCTAGAACGCTGAAATTTGGTATGTAAGCTAATATTACTACAAAGACAACAAAAAAATTAAAAATCATTAATTTATTTCGAATCCAAGATGGCGTCTGGATTTTAGAAAATTAACTTATTTCGTTCATAACGTCTCACTGTGACTACGCAGAGGCCTGAAAATTTGTAGGTGGGGGTGAAGCACCCCGCGAAACTTGAAATTGCATTCAGATTTTGGATCCAAGATGGCCGCCCACACATTTTTTCATTTCCTCAAGATATATCTGGCATTGATGGTATAAGTACTATGGCAATAAAATGTGTCAAAAAGTTAATAGTACCTGCACTCACTAAGTGTGTTAATAGTTGTTTGTCAAGTGGAATCTTCCCAGACCAATTAAGGTTAGCAAAAGTAACCCCAACACATAAATCAGGAAGTAAACTTAATAGATCTAATTACCGCCCTATCTCTGTACTACCAGTAATCTCCAAAATATTCGAAAAAGTAATCTATTCTCGTTTAGAAAAGTATTTAAAAACTATCAATTTCCTTTATAAAAAACAATATGGCTTCAGACCCAAATCTAACACTCTATCGGCAACTGTAGACCTAGTAACTAAAATTAAAAATAAAATAGACCTAAAACAAATAGCACTTGGTATTTTCATAGAAAAGGCTTTCGATACTATTTGTCATAAAAAACTCCTAAAAAAACTACAAGACATCGGCATTACAGGAATAGCTTACGATATTTTTAAATCATACCTGAGAAATCGTAAACAATTAGTTAAATTAGGATCTTACAAAAGCTCTCCTAAAGGTATTGAATACGGTGTACCTCAAGGATCAATTCTTGGGCCGCTTTTGTTCTTGGTTTATATAAATAACATTGAGAAAATTAGACTGCGTGCTGATATCACATTATATGCAGACGACACTAGTTTATTTTATTTTGGTCATACTAGTCAAGCCATTATAACAAAAGCTCTAAAAGATCTAGACCTGTTGAATGACTGGTTTCTTTCCAACAAATTGACTATTAATACAGATAAAACAAGTTATGTATTTTTCTCTGCGAAAAATAAAATTATCATAGATACCAACCCTCTTAAAATAAACAAACAAATAATTAAAAGATCGTATAAAAAATATCTCGGCCTTATTTTAGACAACAACCTGAATTGGAAACCACAATTAAAATTAAAATTAAAGCCAGATTAACATCTCTTACAGGAACCTTATATAATATAGCAAAATGTATCCCTAGAGCAATTAAATACATAATCTCTAATGCATTAGTAAAACCACACATAGAGTACTTAATTGAAGTCTGGGGTACCACTGCTGCATCCAACTTAAAAAATATACAAACAGCACAAAATAAATTAATAAAAACTTTGTTTAATTATAATTATAGAACACACACTAACAACATATATAAAGAAACATAAATTATGACTTTAAAACAAACATATATATATCGGACGTGTATATTAATTCATAAAATTTTGAATAAAGAAATACTACATTATCTTTTCAAAAACAAGGTCTACAACAAAAAATGAAACTAAGGAATGCAAATCACTTAATGTTACGTTCTGCAAGAACTAAAAATTATGGGACAAAAAATATCGAACATGAAGGAATTCAAATATGTATATAATAAACTGCCAAACGAAATAAAGGAAGCAAAAACTACCGCCAGCTTCCAAAAGAAACTTAAATATTATATATACGATGATTGCTTGGAATGAATCCATTTTTATTACACTTATATAAAATAAAACTATCATTTTTATACTGTACGGTATAAAAAATTATGTATTTATTCAAGAAAACTCTAATAACATCAATAACATGAAATATTAAAACTACTTAAAAAAAAATGTATAATCTAAAAAGAAACTAAAACCTTAAAACTAAATAAATATAAACAAATATCATAAACTGACGCAATAATATATACCTTATTAAAATTTAATAAAAATAGAAGAACAAATTACTAAAATTTCAACTACTAATATATCTATAATAAAGAAATATCAAATAAAATTGACACATTTAGTTGCCTGGTACGCTGCATTGCTTTATATCCGTGTTCGCCTGGTGACGACAGTCATTATGGATATTGTTTGTGCGACGACGCGCTGCTGCCGTCGATTATTAATTATTGTGCTACCTACCCTTATGTTATGTTTGATGATAACCGCACGCGCATTGTACATAAATAGTAATAATATGTGTTTTCTCAGTAAGTGAAATACCATTGTATTTTTTATGGGAAAATAAAGTTCTTTAAACATATATATAATAAAATGAAAATTTGAAATTATCAACAGAACATTCGTTCATCGCGAGCAATTTCCAATCTGTGTCGCATACGCTATAACCATACACAAAACCCAAGGATTAAGCTTGAACAGTGCTCTTATTGATATAGGATCATCAACTTTCTCATGTGGGCATGCTTATGTAGCCCTCTCTAGAGTAACAAATTTATAAGGAGTAAACCTTGTAAATATTGTTGCCCGTTAAAATCTTTAAAGACAACATTGATATCTTAGCTGACCCGTTGGCACACTTCTGTAACATGTGTCTGAGTGAAGGAATTTTTCCCGAACAGTTAAAATAGCCAAGGTAATCCCAATACATAACAAAAGTTCAAAGATGAATCCTAAAAATTTTAGACCTGTATCTTTGTTAACAATTCTATCAACAATTTTAGAAATAATTACCAAGGATCGATTACTCAAACATCTAACAGATAATAACGTACTAAATACGGAACAATACAGGTATCAAAAAAAAAAACTGGCACAGTGGATGCCATTGATAGTTTGATTAATGACACTCTTTAAGAACTAAATGATAAGCAAAAAGTCGCAGGGCTCTTTCTGGACCTAAGTGCTGCTTTCGACACAGTTGATCATGACCTTCACCTAAAAAAACTAAATTTTTATGGTATTAGAGGCACCGCCATAAAATTCATCGAATCATATCTTAGTAATTGCAAACAATATGTTGAAATGAAAGTCCACGAAGAGGGGTATGAAAAAGTATACAGGTCAAAAATGTCGCTCATTAAAAGGTGTTCCACAAGGATCGATAGGCCCTATATTTTTCCTTATATTTCTAAATGATCTCGTGAATTATATGCAAAAAATTGTACCAACCATTAAAATTGTACTTTATGCAGATGACACAAATGCAGTTTTTTCGGTCCCAAACACGTGACATCCCAACGGTGTGAACTGAACGAAATGATGAAGGCCTTTGAAAATTGGTTCACTGCAAATAATCTTCAGCTTAATCCGAACAAGACTTCAGTTATCCTATTTAAAACAACGACGAGTTGCAATGATAACTTGGAAATATTTGTTGATGATGAAAAAATTAATCAAGTGGATTCGATTAGATTTCTGGGTATACACATAGACTCTATGCTGAATTGGAAACAGGAATTAGACTCAATTGAAAATTCTCTAAGCTCTGCATGTTTCGCTCTCAGAAGCTTAAGAGCGGCCTTCCCGTCTTACTTTTCATACAAACGCTCGTATGTGATTATGGCGTTGTATCTGATCTTTCTTGTAAACTTTTGAACTCACAGGTATCTTGGGCGCTATTTCTAGGTTTCTATCGAAATAAATATTAAAACTACTTAAAAAAAAATCTCTATGCGAAGAAATGGACACTTTAGATGCGACGATATCGGACGATCCGACTAATACTCGGCGCCAGTCGGTACCCGGGCCGGCTGGTGTGAAATATGCTACCGAAGCTTCCAATGAGGTTCCAAGCCAGGCCTCAGAAGGAAGAAATGCTACTGGCAGCAACACTACCATCAAAAACATTAAACTTCCTATTAGGAAAGAACACCGTATTGGCACGTGGAATACCCGTGGAATAATAGAAACAGGGAAGCTCGCAATTGTGGAAAAGGAAGCAAAGATACATAATATCTCAATACTAGGTCTTAGTGAAACTCACATGAGAGGCAATGGTCATTTTATGACCGATTCAGGAAACATCATATATTTCTCGGGAAGTAACAATAATAGTTATCACGGTGTTGGTGTATTGGTTTCGAAACATCTAAACAAATATGTACTCGGTTATAATCCTGTAAATGACCGAATTATAACAGTTAGGATAAACGCACACCCTACAACTCTAAACATTGTTCAAATATATGCTCCGACTAAACAAGCTCCAGAGGAGGAAGTGGACCTGTTCTACGTGAGCCTTAACTCCACTTTAAATAAAATACCAAATCGTGAACTGACGATTATCGTAGCGGATATGAACGCGAAGATCGGTAACACCACAAATGATGACCATATAAGATCAACAGTTGGCAAATACGGTTTGGGACAAAGGAATGAGCGTGGTATAAGATTCCTAGACTTTTGTATAGAAAAAGGCTTTTGCATCACTAACACCTGCTTTAAACACCATCCTCGACGACTATATACGTGGACTTCACCAGATGGAAAGTATCGCAACCAAATTGACTACATTCTTATTAACACTCGATGGAAATCTTCTATTAAGAATGTCAAAACATACCCAGGTGCGGACTGCGGCTCAGATCACAATTTACTGGTTGCAAAATTTGCTCTTCGCCTAAAATCTCCGACTAAAAGAGTAACATCCAAACTGAGATCTCTAAAAGAACACGAGATGAACATTCTGCGTGAAACGACAGAGCCTGAATTCGCCAAGTATTCCTTAAATGAAGCTAACACACTTTGGACTCAATTCAAAAGCCAAATTTGCCGAACACTTGATGACATTACCAAGCAAAGCATTCAAAATAAATCAGAATCCAAGACAAAAACATGGATAACTGAGAATACGTGGGAGTTGATCCAGAAAAGAAAAACACTAAAAACACTAGGCCTTCAAAATGACAGCGCAAAAAAGGAATACTCTGACCTCAGTAAATCAATTAAAAAGGGATGCCGCAGAGACAAAAACACTCTCATTGACAGTATATGCCAGGACATAGAAACACACGCTAGGAGATATCAGACATCCGATCTCTTTAAGAAAGTGCGTTTACTAACGAAGAAATTTAAACCCAGATCGTGGGTAATTGAAGACCAAAATGGCACAATAATACACGACTTAAAGTATGTTGCAGAGGCGTGGCGAAAATACTGTCAAGAACTGTATGACCACAACAACGCCCTCTATACGCAAGTTGGAAACTGGTCAGATATAGAAAAGGAGCCGCCTATACTGCGCTCGGAGATCACAGCAGCAATAGCGCGTCTAAAAGATAAAAAAGCTCCTGGACCAGACAACATAACGGCAGAAGTAATAAAAGCGCTGGGAGAACGAGGGATTGACATTTTGCATTACATCTGCAACCATATTTGGAATCATGGCGAGTGGCCCGAGGATTGGTGTAAATCCATAATATTACCACTACACAAAAAAGGTTCCACCAAAAACTGTAGCAATTATCGAACCTTAGCCCTAATCACACACTGCAGCAAAATTCTGTTACACGTATTAAATAGCCGGATCCGCCACTACTTAGACTGGCAAATTCCACAAGAACAAGCGGGATTTGTGAAGGGCAAAGGCACGAGAGAGCAGATCTTCAACATCAGACAAGTTATCGAAAAAGCGTATGAATTTAATGTCCCAGTGATCATGTGCTTCGTAGATTATAGCAAGGCATTTGACTGTGTCGATTGGGACACTCTGTGGACCATACTCACTGAGCTCGGAGTGCCTAAGCATCTCATAGCATTGCTACAGTCCCTATACATGAATAACGAAGGAGTTGTCAGAGTCGATAACATACACTCAGAATCCTTCAAATTTAAAAAAGGAGTGAGACAAGGCTGCATCCTTTCGCCCGTCCTATTCAACATCTATGGAGAATACATTATGAGACGCACCTGCGATGGCTGGAAGGGTGGAGTTAAAATCGGAGGTCATAAGATCACCAATCTTCGATACGCGGACGACACCACACTCTTAGCTAGCAGTGAAGCTGAGATGGACTCTTTTTTGGACAGGATGGAATCCATAAGCAAGGAACATGGTCTAGCTATAAACCGAAACAAAACCAAAATCATGGTGGTAGATCGCAAAGGCGAAATGGAACTAACCGGAGCCCTTAAGTTGGACACTGTTAAGAATTTTATTTACCTGGGTGCACAAATCTCAAACACTGGATCGTGTGAGGACGACGTGCGTAGGCGAATAGGTATGGCCAAGAATGCCATGTCACAACTGGATCGGATCTGGACCAATAGAAACATCTCTATCAAACTGAAAAAGAAACTAGTCACTACCTTGATATTCTCAATATTTCTGTATGGCGCTGAGACTTGGACCTTAAAGAAATTAGACCGCTCCAGGATCGACGCTTTTGAGATGTGGTGCTGGAGGAAAATGCTTCGGATTCCATGGACAGCGCGTCGGACGAACGTATCTATTCTCAAACAACTGGAAATAAAGACCAGACTCTCCACATTATGTCTACGCAGAATACTTGAGTTTTTCGGACACATCTCCAGGAAACGTGGAGACAATCTTGAAAAACTTCTGTTAACAGGCAAAATAGAAGGAAAAAGATCCAGAGGACGAAGTCCCATGCGTTGGTCCGACCAGATTCGCTCGACACTCGAGACCAAAGTCAGCGACGCCATCCGAGCTGCAGAGCACAGAACTAAATGGCGGGACATAGTACACAAGAAGGTGTTCCATAGAGATCACGACCCTCAGCAATGAGGATTACGACGCAAGGAGGAGGATCGAAATAAAAAATTGAAATTTAGAAAAACAAAGCCAGTATAAGCCTCCAAAAATCTGCTGTTTTGCACAAATTTAAGCTGAACTTCGACCGTTCCTAAATCACTCACAAATTGTAAAAGTAAAGAATATTTCGATACAAACCTCTCAAATGTAATGAAAATTTTGAATACAAAACATACATTTCATATACTTGTAAGGCTTACTGATAAACACGTATCTCCTGGAACAAGTTTTATGAAATTTCCGCACCCAATGAATAGTTAATATTCGTTCAATGTATAGTTTATAATAATACTAATTTGATTTAATAGAATGCAAACCATGCCCTTAGGCGCTATCTCTCTTTTTGGTTTGCCCTTTTTTCTAGCATTGTCCTGGGTGAAACACCAAGCTTTTCAAACTATGCACGCGTTGAAAACAGAGCGGCCGGGAAGGGTCGCCTTAAGGGATGAGACTACAGTAAATCAGCTGAAATTAGTGTACTCTGCACTTGTGGAATCAAAGTTGAGATATAGCATAAAACTGTGGGGAAATAGCTATGATTATAAAATAAAGAGAGCATTCACACTTCAAAAAAGAGCGATACGGACTATTGCACGCATTCCACAATGGGAATCGTGCGTAAGGTTCTTTAAGGAATATGAAATTCTAACCGTTCCTAGTCTATATACATATACTGGTTGTTCTAACTGATTTAAAAAAAAAGATGCTACTTAATGAAACTGATCTGGAAAGACAAATACGGGAGAGCACCAGGAGAAAAGACTTTGTTGATGATCTTAGACCTAGGTTAGAGATAGGGTAGCTAAGCATGGCTCGAGATATCAGGCAACTAAGCTCTTCAACAGATTGCCCGTGGAACTGAGGACCATACGCAGTCAAAATTTATTTAAGGCCAGGTTGCGTAATCTTCTGTTGGAAAAGTGGTTGTTATACAATTGAGGATTTTTTTGATAATTAATGTGCAATTTGTATAGATATATTTTACTGAATAGAATTTGTAATTGTATTTATTTCACACACGATGAACGAATGCCTATGAAATCTTCGTAACAGTAGCAAAACGGCCAAGCATCACGTTTTGACTAAAATGTAGAGTATGTGAAGTTAGGCCTGGTAAAGTAAGGGCGTATAGATCAAAAATCTTGGCTCTATAAGAGATCTGACCACTTTTTCATAGATTTTGATTAAGGTGTAGTGTAGAGCTTGCAGGTTTAGAGCGAGTACTCTTTAGAGCTTGGCTTTATACGAGATCTGATAACTTTTTCACAGGGTGAGCTATGTAGACTCGTCTTGGCAACATTTTTACAAGAAAATGTTTTTGGTTTTCTCACACCTGCAAACAATCAAAATGAAAAGAACTTTGCTGTAGCGTTGCAAGCAATAGTATAAAATATCGATAGTCTATCGATACTATCGTGACTTCAAAAAACGGTAACAATATCGATAGGACTATCGATAGTATCGATAGTTTTTAATTTATACAATCGATAGTATTGTGACGACTATCGACGATATTATAATAGTATCGATAGTAAATTAACCATCGATAGTTTTTCGTACAAAAAGTAGTTACAGTATCGATACTATCAATAGTATCAATTAAAAACTATCGATACTATCAATTGTATCTACATTCAATAGTATCGATACCATCGATAGTTTTAACTTTCATCAATAGTATTGCAAACTATTGACAATCGATACTATCGATAGTACTATCGATATTGTGACTGTTTTTCGAGGTCAACTATCGATAGTCAAATTATCGATTATTATGCAACGCGGGACACGGACAGGAGTGACAAGAAAATTTTACGTTCCGTTTTTAAAGTTCATACGAAAAATAAAAGGTATATACTAATAAATTATATTGATCGTTGTAAAAAATCGAGCATGATTAATAAAACAAGCAATCAATAAAAATATTTTTTTTCTATGTTTTAATCAGATGTAGAATTTAAGTACGGTAATAACTAGTTTTGTTTACACTAAATGTAAACGAAACGTTTTGCTTGATTGACATATGTATTTGACAGGCCCTCCACACGTTCGGCCATTTTCGCATTGGTTGTCCATTGCTGTTTTGGATGGAAAACTCGCAAGAACTTTTTTGAGTTATACAGCAATGTACAGTGACTCGAAACAGCTCCATTTTATGAAATTTTATATATACAAAAAAAGAACACTTATAGAAAATATAAATGTTATTAAAATAATAATTGTGCAAATATAGAAAGCCTTGCTTAGTTAACTATATCCACCATGGACTTTTGGAGCATAAAATGGTTTGTTGTAACGAGTTTTACTTATACATATTTAATTTTTTTTAATGAGAAAGATATAAGGGTATTTACCTAAAATGTTTGGTACTTTTTTTTTATCGAGTCATTTATATAAAATCTTGTTTTCAGAGCTAAGAATGTAAAGTTTATGTTTTTAAGTATTCTGAAAAAAAGTAGCATAACTGTACAGTGATCGGTTTACAAATGGGACGGGCCTTAAAATTCTGAATTCTGCCCCTTCAATGAGGTTATGTAGTTTTATAACTGAGTTCAGTCGAATATTTCCCGAACACATCACTGACTCCATTATATTGTATTTTCATCCGACTTACACAATAATGCAAAATTTCCCCTCAATTGTGGATAACTGATTGATAATTGAGTTGCAAGATTTGACCTAAACATACAAGATACATTGCAAGTTAAATAAAAGCTTCAAAAATAAAATTATTCATACAGATTACATTTATCACACAATTCATAAACAGGTTTATACTAATAAGTTACAAGTGTGCATTGAAGATAAATATCTACTTAGGTCAAAGTTTAGCACGTAGTAATATTGCCTCGAAGGCAATACACTGATTTTCAGCATGTAAGTAATGTTAAAAGAAAAAAAATAATGGTAATTAAATAAAATTAAATAATCTGAATGATATAGTATATTATGCAATTAGTAAATAACGGACGGATTTACATCGAGAGCCTTAGATGAATCACGAGCAGGTGAAGAATTCTAACAAATGAATCACGACCGATAAGGATTGTGTCATTACGCGAGTGATTCAAGAGTTAGAATCTTGAGCGACGCGAGTGATTCATGGCCCTCGATATAAATCCGTTTTATTCAAGAGTTGCATACTATACTTTACACCATGACTATGAGAAAAATAAATATTTAAGAAAATAGAGATGTAGCAAAGAAAAAGGAAGGTTAAATCAATTAAAATGCACATTGAAATTGAAACACGAAAAAAGTGATTAACTGTTTTAATTTAATAAAATAAATCAAAAAAGTGAGTAACAGTGTTTTCGATTCACTGTTCTCAGTGAGTTAAATAAACTTTTTAGAGGGGGAATGGTATAAAATAAGTAAATAGAGTTAAACCAAGGATATACACACAATATAAAGTAAAATCAAAATGTGGCGTAGCAGTACCTGTTCCTTGATGTCCTGCAGTTGCTGCTGCAGCTTCTGCACGTCGGCGGGCGGCGCGCGCGCCTGCTCGTTGTTGTTGCCGAGCGCCGGGCACGCGGGCGCCGGCTGCCCTTTGTTGGCCGTCACCTGCGCCAGGTTGCTGTTCTCCTTCTCCACCGCTGCAACGACACAAAGCACAGTTAACACAAGTCTATTTGCTAGGCAAATTAATAAAAACCCCCGACTGACAAGAACGCCATCTAGTGATGAGTAGCGGAACGACATATTATAATTATCCGAAGCGCCATCCATTATTTGCTAGAGAAAAAAGTGACGCGGGCGCATGCGGTTTTCAGTCCTGAACCCGTCGCGTGCGTTAACCCCCAATAACTTTTAAACTGCTGAACCGATTTTAATTAATCATAGCTAAGAACCACCGCAAGGGAACTTGCTTATGCGTAAAATATACTGTATCGAAATCGGTCCATCCATGTTAGCGCTACGATGCCACAGACAGACACACAGACAGACCGATAGACCGACAGACATTACCGATAAACTTAAAAGCCCCTCTTTTTTTGTCGGGGGTTAATTAAAAACTTTGAATTTGAAGT
Source organism: Acrobasis suavella (assembly GCA_943193695.1). NCBI lineage: Eukaryota > Metazoa > Arthropoda > Insecta > Lepidoptera > Pyralidae > Acrobasis > Acrobasis suavella. The sequence goes on from OW971929.1 coordinate 17,744,476, forward strand.
TTGAACCGAAATAAGAGTTCTGATCAAATGAAAATCACTGATAAACTGACAAACACTGAGATATATTCTGGATAATTAACTATATTATAACTTGATAATAAATGAGCCGTGTGGCGCGCTTGTTGGCCGTAAGTCGCGAACTGACAATTTTATATTAATGAGGCGAAATTGAGCAAATGCTGCCTTATAAAATACTGGACGGTGCTTTGCTCGTACAAAATGTTTGTTTTGACGTTTGGAAAAAGTTAAATTATTTTACGGCTCTCTATCTTCTTTATTTTATTACTTCTTTATTCCTTACCATAACCCTAACTATGTAATTAAAGGTTGGTGTAGGCCTTTTGATTGCTTCAAGGGAGCTTCTGGCGACAAATCTAACGAGTTCATTGGTTTTCAAAGCCGATTGAGTGGCGGACGGCGCCTAAAGACGCCCACCACAGTCCGCAAATAAATATCACTATAGCCGCACTATGAGTGTCCACTTTATCCATTTCACATATTGTCCATGAGCATGAGCATTTATAACACTAAACTAAACCGATTTCATATTATAAAAATCACTAGAATCAATTTGCTCAACAATTTAAAGGAAACTCCAACTGAACTCTTTGACTTCCCACGAAAATCTCCGGAAAAAAGTGTCTGATTTGACTTGTTGTCACCGCGGATACTCACGCTCGTGCTTGGGTGGCGCGCTGGGCGGCAGCGGCGCGGGCGGCGGCGCGGGCGGCTGGATGGGCGTGCGGCACTCGACGCACTTGCGCATGAGCGGCGCGCACGCGGCGCATGCGCACACGTCGCCGCACGGCCGGAACACCACGGTGGCGGGCGCCTCCGAGCACACCACGCACTCGCGCTGCCGCCCCGACACGCACGCGCGGCAGATCAGGCACTTCTTTACCTGATAACGTAAAACAACACATTTCTCTTGAAATTTAACTAAACCTAATCATGGCAAAATATGGTATACTTACATATACCCAGAGGTTCCGGGTTCGATCCCCGGTCAGGGCATGTTGGAAAATGCCCTTTTTCCAATTGTCCTGGATCTTGGATGTTTATCTATATATGTATTTGTTATAAAATATTGTATCGTTGAGTAAGTATCCCATAACACAAGTCTCGAACTTATTTTGCAGCTAGCTCAATCAGTGTGATTTGTCTCTATATATTTGTTTTTTAGACTCGGGTTCTTTCTTTCGTATTTTTTTTTTACATTTCCAATGTCTAACAATTTTGTTTAGACCACCACATGGAGAGAGCACGATTTGACATACATAAATAATTGCTCCTCATCCTTAGCTATCTGGTTTAATTATATTAAATATATAATAGGATTATTTGATAAGATTCCCTAGGAGAAAAATCTAATTTTCTTACCCTAGCAGCGCAAGCGTTGCAGCAGCATATGTGTCCGCAGGGCCGAAATACTGTATCACGTTTAGCGTCAGAACAGACAAGACACTCGTCGGATGTGGGATCCGCCTGGGTGGCGTCTCCGCTGCCGCTGGCGACATCTGCCGCCGCCGCAGTGCCGCTGCCGCTCGCCACGCTCAAGGAGTTTGGTTCACTGTCCGGGGTCACTTTGCCGGTTACCCCCGTCCCTTCTTTGCGGCAGGTTGTCAAAGTCTTGCATAAGTTTGGATCCGGACACAGGTCTAGTGGAGTTTGACCTGAAATCACAAAATTAAAAAATACAATTTGTTTACAATAACTTTAGAGCAATTTTCGTCTTTTTTTTCTCATCACATCAATCGTAGATGTTTCTTCTTCTTGGCTAGTCAAAATGGTTCCGGGATAGTTTCTATTTCAAATGATATTTAACCAGTGTGGGGCCACGGCGATCCCTCTATCGTAGCCTCATTTAAGTCCTCGATGGCACACGTCGTAGGGCAATTCGGACACTATAGAAGGTGGTCCATCAGCTGAATAGCACCGCAGCTGCGCAGTCGCAAAGGACGTTTTTAGGGTGACGCCACCTAACTCGGTTTTCTCGGCACCTCCCAACACCAGCCCGGAGAGACTTCTCTACCAGGTGGGAGTTGCTCTGCAAGTGGTAGGTTTGGCTCGTAAGGTGGATATTTGTTTATCCGTTACGCAACTCTTGAATCAGGTGCTTCTGCGGCTGGTATGTTTGGCTGCCTGAGGAAGCTGTTACGACTCTTGAGACGTGCGGAGTCTGTCCGTAGAGGTGACTCTTCTCGGTTAACTTAGATGCTATGAATAGTAGATTGTTCTACAAGGGGATAAAGTAATATTTTGAAGGCGAGGGCGCTACTTGGAATCCAGAGCGAAACAAAGGATTCAACTGTGGAATCCTGAGTGTAGCGAGGGATTCATGTATATCGCCAGAGATAAAAATATTAACTTACCCGAGTAACACACTCTTCTTTTCATCTTCATTTATGAGAAAAACTAGCACATACAAAACAGAATATAAAGAAAAGTAGACTTCAACCGACAAATAATATTAACCTTTGTTTGGTGTCGTTTTCATACAATAAATACTAAGAAATATTTTTTCGAAGACCACCAACTTAAGATAAAATGTTTTTTTTTTTCTCTTTATTTTTAAGAGCTTTTATCTTAATAGACATGTCAGCCCAAGATAAAATGTTTAGTCATAACTTTGTTTGCATGGTCTTTTATATCTTTTTATTTTTATAAGTAAACTTGATACCTATTTATTATCGGCTTAATGTTACGAAAAAGTATTCACATTTACACAAATAATTTCATGTCAATACAAATAACCTAAAAATTCTGTAATTACTTGAATCAAAGAGAAAAAATGCGCTTTTTTAATTATAGCTATTTTATTTTCCGAAACAAAAAACATAAAAATGTTAACCTTCATTCATCCATGTCGACGACGATATGTATTCCAAATTTGAAAAATCACGACGTCTGTGCCAATTGTTTTATATTTTAAAACAAAATTCTTCTTGTTTTTGCTGAACTGGTAACATTATTTTTGATTCTACATGATTAAACTCGTGTTCAGTTTTCAAATTGGTTTTGATCCCTAGAGATTTTCTTTTTCACTTTTTAGTCTCGAGAGAATAAGCTCCAAATGTATCAATGAAAACATCGTTTTTCGAGTAGATAAGATGAAAAATGTTTTGATAACGAGATTTATCCATTTTAGAATTATCGATAGAATGAGACGGGTTTCCGACTTTATAGCTGTGGGCGGGTGCGGAAGCAGGTACTATCGCAGACGGAAGGCTTGTTATCGTGGGTGAACTCCAAGCCGATTAGCAGTTCCCGTAATTGACAACATTTTAAAAATTTTATATTCTTATTTTATATTTTTTCCTTAAAGAACTTCAAAAAAAAAGGACATACGTATTTTTTCGTACCACTTGCTCAAAAAAGGCACATTCTATGGCACAAAAAGCGAACATAACAATAGTCATTATTAATCTGTTAAAAACAGGGAAAGAAAAATGTACTGAATTTCATTCAGGCTCTAGACCAAGAATTAAAACAGGGAAAGAAAATTGTACTAAATTTCATTCACCTCTAGAGGGAGAATTTATACTGAACTGAATTCATTTCTATATTGTTAAGCGTAAAAAAATAACGATTTTGAATCGACAACATGTATCCGCAAAGTCCATAAAAACCACTTAAACATAAAATAAAAAACTAAATCAAGTCATGTCATTGTTTGTTTACACCAACTGTTTAGTTTTCCAAAAAGAAAAAGCAAAAGGTCATTTGCGTCTCACACATACAGCCAAGTTTTCTGCGTACCTACATTTATTTACAACGTAAAACATTTTGTATCTTTTATGTAACTGGATAAAAATTAATTAAAATATATCTTTTAATAAATGCTTGTCTCTTGATATCATTGTCTTTATTTTTTCGCAAATGGTACGAAAATTAGAGTATTTTCCTCGGTGATAAAGCTGTCTGTGTCTTGGGTGAACTTAAATCCGTCGCTACACTCAGGACTCGTCCTCACGATTTAAGTCGTCACTCGCGACAGAAGACACTGCTTTATCCCCTTGGTTAATAATCTACTATTTCTTTTTCATTTCTTTTCATTATTTCTCCTAAAATTAAATTGTTTAAAATCTCTCCATTCTAAAAGAGCGTAAGTACAAGAGTTAGGATGTAACGAGTTTACATCTTTGCCATACATTATAATTAAAAAATAAAAATTTTACTGACGTGAGTTGTGTTTTGTAGCACTAAGATATCGATATCGATACAAAAACTTACGTATCGTAAAATAGGGTTACTTTGATTAATTTAAAAATTCAAACGCTTCAAAAAAAAAAGCTATCATAAATGTCACCTTGTGTTTTGAAATTCGCCCCATTTTAGGGTAGCATTTTTCCTTACTTCATTTTTTTATAGTTTTTAAGACCTGGATGTCAATATTATTTATATTTAACCTGAAATATCAATCATTTAAAGGAAATATTAGCATTTCGTCACCAAACTATGTAAACATTTTAATGCATGTGTATTTTTTCCAATCCTAATACTACTTTACTGAAATAACTATCGATATTAGATGGTCTTCCTATCGAACTGATACTTCTATAAACAACACTACTATTGTCTCTCTCTCTCACTCGTGATGTCAGTTGTCAGATTGACGCACGTGTCAATTGACAGCTGACAGCTTGACATATTTTTTTTACTTTTAGATGTTCAAGCAAAGGCGTAACCTGTTAATGCCTATATCCTTGTACTTTTGAGTTTTTTTCAATTATCTCTAAAAATATAACTCAAAAAAAATCTGAAAAAATATTTTACGTGTTCAGAATTGCTAAATCTCGAAATGATTCTCGAATTTTCATACCTTTTAGAAAATGAAATGTTGTCAATTGTTGTTTGGTGACACAATGTCTCGTGCTGCGTCTTGGATGTACCTTTTTTGTTCTTGATGGAGAGGTCGGCGCCGTGCGTGGCTAAGAAGCAGGCGATGGAGGCGGAGGACTTCTTGTCGTTGGTGTGCGCGAGGCCGGTGAGCAGCGGGGCGCCGCGCGCGTCCTGCAGTTGTCGCAGCTGCTGCAGCGTGTGGTGCCGCAGCGCTTCGTGCAGGGGCGTATCACCGTCCTGAGAATTTTTTTGAAATATATTTTATTACCTCTAAAATATTTTGCTTGCGGATTACATTATTAATTCAGCCGCATGACTTTCACTGCTGGACATATTACTTGCGAATTACATCGATTAAATATGTAAAGTTTTGATTAGTTAAATCATATAACTATTGCTTCAAACAAGAAAGTTCCTTAAATATGAGAATCTGTTTAAAGGAAACTGTGTAGAAATGGGATCTTGACTGTTGACATGGAAATTTGTAGATAAATATGGGAATCTGTTGTAACAAAAATCTGAAGAAATAGGAATCTGAAGATATGGCCAACATGAAGGGTGCTTTATAAATAGAAGATGCCTAAATATACATATACATATAAGCTTTGTATCTAAGAGGAATGTATATCTACACTATCTACTAATTATATATCTGTATAATTAATAGACATTCGAGAACCATTTTGCCCCATCGGTCATCGGTTCGTCGCGCTATTTGTCCCCCCCCCCCACTGCCCAAAGTTCTCGAATGGCGACCGCATACTAGCAAGCAAAGCGTAGGACACCCACCTGCAAGGTGGTCAGACGACCTGACCAAGGTCGCTGGAAAGCGTTGGATGCAGTCTGGATCTTGATCGGTCATTTTGGTAATCCTTGGGAGAGGCCCATGTCCAACAGTGGACATTATTCGGCTGAAATGATAATATGTCTAGTCATAGATCATACATCGCACATATTTGCACAGTGTCTTACCTTATCACATATATTGAGATCTGCGCCGTGCGCCACTAGCAGCCTCACGATCTGCGTGTGCTGCCTCTCGACGGCCAGGTGCAGCGCCGTCTGCAGGTTCGCGTTCTGCAGGTACGGCCGAGCTCCGCCGCGCAGCAGCAGCTCCGCCACCTCGGCGTGGTTGTTGAGCGCTGCGAGGTGGAGTGCCGTGTAGCCGTCGTCCTTCGCTTCGTCCACGATCCATGGTCTCGGCAGCTTGCTCAACATTATCTTCATAGCGCTGTAGAAAGAAATTTTATTGTCAGAAATAGCTCCTCACTTTTTCTTGCGTATCACGAATATTTATGTAGGTAATCAGAATATGTAAGTATCAGACACCTTTAAAATTTTATATAAAAAGCGACATCAATTTCTGGTCTTCTTCATCAGTTCCACTTCACCAAACACACTATTTGTGCGCATAGAAAATTAAAAGAGTTCCTTCAACTTCGAGGATCCATCATCATCAGATCCGTCACCTGGTGAGTATGGGACAAATAAGTATACTAGCTGTAACCCGCGACTTCGTCCGCGTAGAAGTCTAAAATGGTTCTTATACGTTTTTTGATTGCTTTTTACGTAATTATTTTTGGTATAGTTAAAACATAAAAAATATTATGTTAAAATATTTGAATACGTATAAAATATAACAATTCCCGTTCCAGTTCCTGTTCTCCTTCCCAGATGCAATTTTTTTAAATCTTGTTAATGGATTATTATTGTTTGCTAATCACTAATTTAAAAATGTCAAGTGTCTCGCTTCAAATATGACAAAGATTCATACAAACTTGCAACCCCTATTTCACCCCTTTAGAGATGTAAATTTCAAAATATAGTAAATAGTAGTTATTTTCTACTAATTCCTAAAATTAATTAAAAACTTCATATGTCTCACTTTAAAAATTACGAAGTTTCATACAAACTGGCTACTACTATTTCACCCCCTTAGGGATGGAATTTCCAAAAATCCTTTCTTAGTGGACGTCTCCTAGTCACATGTACCTTCATGCCAAATTTAATTTCATTGGCTAAAAGCTATAAATAACAAATGTATAGGTATACATTCGAATAGAGAAGCTCTTCTTATTTTTGAATTATGACGTTTATTGTTATACTTTGAAGCGACGAATATTACCCACGTACAAAACTTTATGGAATGTCAAAAATCTAAAATGTGTTCACGTATTTTTTTTATAAATTAACACCCTGGTTTGGATCGTAGATCTAAATGACTAAGTTATACCTGCTATAAACAACATGTCCGTTACCTATCACTATAATATTACAGTCCACGGCAAATGTTATGTAAAAGAGACAAACGATCGTCATTCGTCTGGATGAATAAATTTATTTTGAATTTGAAATAAGGTATCGTTGTAACTGTATAAATAAAATAAATATTGTATGTTTTTTTTGAATAAAATAACGCACGTTTTAATAACGTGTGTGTTTATAAATAGATTTGATCTTATGACTATTAAGATATTATGATTTGATTGATACATAAGTAGATCATGCTGGGGGTAACAGTCTTTTTTTACGCCTACCTAATTCTAAATTAACACCTCCCTAAGCGGTTCATGTCATGTGATGTTTAATATGTGTATGAGTTTTTAAATTATGTAAGTATGCTACTTGACGATCTCTATGGCGTAGTGGTCACCATGCTAGTCCGCCACCCGAAGTCTCCGGGTTCGATCCCCGGTCAGGGCAAGTTGGAAAATGGCCTTTTTCAAATTGTCCTGGATCTTGGATGTTTATCCAAGATCCAGTATGTATTTGTTATAAAATATGGTATCGTTTAGTTAGTATCCCATAACAAAAGTCGCGAACTTACTTTGGGGCTCAATCAGTGTTATTTGTCCATATATATTTTATTTTATTTTTATTTACGTATTACTTTATCCAAAAAAGTTCTTATCAGGTATAATAAGATACCTTGTAAAAGTATCTACAACATTCAGACAGATAGTCTCTTTATATAACTACAGAGTTAGAAGACATCCGGAAATTCAACACCAAACATAAATGTATTTTCAGTAATAGGTATCGAAATTACGATCTCTGATGCAGAAATCAGCGTCTGTATTGAGGTGGATGAACCCGAAACGAAAATAGCTGAACAGATCGCGTTTGCATCACCTCCAAGGTTTACATATCCACGGCATCACAAAACAAAACTCGTGCTGCGCCGTGTCTACTAGTCAGCAAAGACTATCTTAAGAGCGCGCATTCAAATTTAAGCAAGTCAAAACTATGAGCGGGAGTTGATTTAAACTCACACAGACGCAAAACGATGCGTATCATGCTTGTGTGTGTGTTAGCGGTAGACCGAACGCAGACTAGTAGGACAAATAATATTGATACTTACTCTGATTTCATAACAATTATAATATTAGTGTCGAATCAAAATATAATAAACTTTTCTTATGAAACTTTACTGTCAACTGTCAACTTATAACGTCATTTCAAAATATATATGACAGAAAAGCGTGACCACAGAAACAACATTTATACGTTCCGATTTTTGCCTAACTTATTACAAAAAGTATGGAAGGTACAAAACACCTATAAGTACTAGTTACTGTGTCTATTCTGTAGTGAAACTTGATTGCTAATGGAGCACAAATTTTGTTTGGGGTAGCGCCTCTAGTATGTTAGTACAAATTATCTCGATAATCTGAATAAATAATACTACAACTTGAATAAAACATTTTATTAAAAGCAGGTTTCTCTTATAGGCATCGACCTGCTTTTACTGGGGTCCACGTACTCTGGCAAAAGGCATTTCTCGTAAAAATTATCTTTCATTTTGGATTCCCAAAAATGGTCGTCTCTAAATATTTTTGCCGTTTTTAAAGGGAAATCGGGGCCTGTCCATACAGCAAAAAGACAAACGTACTTGTCACTGAAACATAAAATTTTATTTTATTTTAAAGAATCATGTACACTTGAAAATTTACAAATAAAACCTTTTAAAAGTAAACATAGTACAAAGGTGCTACTTATTTCTAAAGATATTTCTTCCAGCAGACCCGCGAAAGGAAATGGGAAGAAAGAGGTAATTGGTGTGTAAAATACAAAAATAAAGAAATACTTTTACAAAAAACATAAATAAATTAATAAATATACCTACATAAACATACGTAAAATAAACATAAATAGATACATAAATATATACTCATATAAATACCTAATAAATACACAATAAGTTTATATTTGTAAATGGGATTTGTAATTATGTATAAAAACTATTTTTTCACGGGTCCATAACTTAAAAAATTAACAGCCAGATTAAAAATATGTAAAGTTGCCAAACGCGGCTTTGTAATATTTTTAGTATACGAAAAATAAATAATTTATCAATCTTTACCTGATGTGAAGTTGCCCTTGAATTTGAAAAAAACCAATCATGGTTTGTATTAACAGAGCCATCTAACTTCCAGAATGTATTCTTTTTTGTTTTATGGCTTCATCGGCGTCCATGTTGCGAGCAGAATACGGGCATAGAATAGCGTATAGCGTAGCGTATAGAAGCGACATCGAGAACAACATCAGTGCAGCGCGTTGCAGTCCGTTGATTTCAATTCGATACATGACCAACGCTCATCGAAGTCGCTTACCGATTTCGTGCCTAACATTTTATTACAAAATGTTTTGCAGGTCTTAAACACCTACTAGTTACCAAGACTATTATGTTTTTGCAACAGTGAATACAAACGTCAACGTTGAACGTTGGTACATATTATCTCGATGATTTTACATGAGCGCAATATAACTGAAATCCATGCGATCAAAGCCGCAAGGTTTTTTTTAAATTAAAAATCATAAGCCTTCATTTTATATGTGTTTAGCGGAGATGTTGAAACTTTACTCATATTAGTAAAAAATCCAACACCAATTATCGCGCGTGAAACCGCAAGGCACAGCAAGTGCACTTATATAACTACAGAAAAATATTACAAAAAAGTACCTTTTTGCTTTCCTGGCATTTTTCGTAGATTTGGTATTTCTACTGCAACTGTATTTTTTACGTTTGTTGCCCATTACTGAAAAATTATTAATTTTTATTTCATAAATTATGTATATCTATATTAAAACTAAATAAAATCGGTCAAGTGCGAGTCAGACTCGTACATGAAGGGTTCCGTACCTTTGTATAATAAAAAACGCCGAAAAAAAAGAAATGTGGTGTCGTGGGACACCAGGTAGGAACGAAGTTAAAAAGTTCTTGTATATACGACTGTCGCTTGCGCACGTCTCATTTAACGAGGTCATCCTTACGGTTTTACTATCACATTTTTTTCAGTTCGGTCGCGCAGCAAAATCCCTATCTCCTCCAAGCCTGCCGTAAGGAACTTCGTTCCAAAAACACGTTTCTTGTATGACGACTCCCTTTAATTTTTGATTTTATCTTATTACTGTTTGTTGTTAGAGCGGCCACAGTAATAAATAATCGGTAAATTTTTTAAGTATCTAGCTATTACGGTTCAAGAAATAGAGCCCTGTGACAGACGGACAGACAGCGGAGTCTCAGTAATATGGTCCCGTTTGCACCCTTTGGGTACGGAACCCTAAAAACAATCTACAAAATATAAGAATGATAATACTTACTAAACGATCAACTCTGCACACGTCGCGCTATAAGTTCCTGAAGTCTTCTGTTCAGATGGTCAATGACCCCGACCAGACGCAACTAGCGAGCGATACATCCACCCGTTGGGAAGGCCCGGCGCGAACTAAATCGTCACACGGCGCGCGCTTGTTTTTATAGGTCATTTTTGATATTCCGTATTAAATAATAAAAATGGGATATTTATAAAATAAAAAATCAGGTTTAGTCGCAAACACTTCTTATATAATAATAAAAATAATTTCAACGAAGAAATTCTATTTTTTAAAGTAGAAAAACTGCACTAAAAAACGTGAACGTGACCTTTTTTAACAAATTTTTAAAGCATATAAATAAAATCATTTTTCAAAATTTTCCTTTGAGGTACACTAAAAGACAATATATTCTGTCCTCTGAAAATATTATATGAAATAAATTAAAAAGATTTAATCGTAATTTTATCTTCCAAACTGAACTCTAACTGTCATTTTTGCAATCTGGTGTTCAGTTCAATCGTCAAAATAACAAAAATTGCTTAAAAATACTTTAATTTTACGCTGGAGTTCACTAGAAAAAGAGTTTATCTTAACATATTCTCCTTTTGTTTTATTAAATTTGGTGAAATTGTATTAAAAATAGATGGTCAAAAACACAAAAAAATTGAATTTTCGTCTAAGATTGACTGCACGTTCTTAATGAGTGTGCGTTAAAACGCGAGATAAGGAACTATTAATAAATAAATATATACGCACAAATCACACAGATTGAGCTAGCACGAAAGTAAGTTCGAGACTTGAATTATGGGATACGAGCTCAACGATATTATATTTTATAACAAATATAGATAAACATCCAAGACCCAGATCAATTTGAAAAAGATCATTTCCATCTTGACCTGACCGGGGATTGAACCCGGGATCTCCGGTGTGACAGCCATAGTGGTCGTTTAATTAAAATTTAACTATTTTAGCGTAATCTTCATTTAACGGCGCATGTTGTATAAAGCAATTGTCAGCTCTTAAAGCGCGAATTCCGGTCTTTAACGGGGACGTGCGTGGTAATGGAGTAGTTGACAACAATAAATTAGACGGTACACATTTTAATATGCTGGGTTACGTTCAAAGAGTAAAAACGAACGAACTAATTAAATAAGGTCAAACGTTGGCGTCGTCATCGGCAGCGGGCGCGGCGGCAGGCGGCCGGCGCCGGCGACCGTGCGCCAGCAGTTCGGTACGGCGAGCCGCGCGCCGCGCGTATGCTCGCGTCATTAGTCCGCGCTGCGCTGTGAGCTGCGATGCGAATGCATACACTTCTCATTTACTGGATGCAAGCAAACCTAGTGTTATATTCATGGAATTTTAAATGTGCTCATGAAGCAAACATTGCAGCTGCTTTTGTTTTCGTTCTTATTACCTACTCGTGGTGAGTTCAATTACAGAGTCATTGATTATCTCGACTCGTCAAATTAAGTGAACACTTCTAAATTGTGTTATGTTATTAAGGATCAATTATTATATAAGAAATCACGAAAAGACCCTTCTGAAAAAAATTGTCCGCCTCATCTGTGGTTTAAAATGAGTCTAGTCTCTCCAAGGATATTAAAACCGGCAATGCGTCAGCTCTAGTCTAGCCCGTTAAAGAGTGGGAATTAATTTAAGTAACTATTGCAGTTGTAAGTTTACCGGATATTATAAAATGAAATGAAATGTGATCCAAGACAAGAAATTAATAATAGGCGTAGACGCCGAATCGTTAACAACGGATTTATGTGTGGTCTCTTGAGGCAGCCTTTGATAGCGTGCCATACGAGTGCAGCTGACGTTTACAATTGATGAAGTCCTTATATTAAAACTCTCCATTTGTCATTATTGTTTGAAGTCAGATTGTACTATGCATTTACGTATATAATATATATATAATATTTACTACCATACTTTATAGATTGTTTAGTCTAGATTAGTTGCCTTAGTCTAGTTGCCACAACTAGTAGTAAAAAGTTTAATACTTACTTGCCATTATTAAAAGTATGTATGTATTTATATAATTTCTGGGTTTTATATTATTTTCAGCGGATATTTACATAATATCACGTCTTTATCCTCAAAGAGTGTAGACAGAGCATTTTGGGTCTTGTGGCTCTAAGCAGACAGTGCCCAGTGCCGCAAGACTCAAAGACCTAGTGGCCTTGTCGTGGCGTGATGGTGAGCGAGATGTTACTGTATTACGAGTATACCTAAGATTTGCGAATTTACAAATCTTAGGTATAAAACATACCATGGTAAAACCAGGACGGCAGCATGTGAATTAGCAAGTTGCTCGTGAATAAACTAGTTATATAAGATGCTTCTACACATATGCCATTTCGGATTACCGGAAGAGGTGAAAAAATTAGTCATACAAATTCCTAAATAAATATTTAAGTATAACTTTTGATTTCATCTTGCAAGATGAGCATATTAGTCAGATTTCTAATCCGTTGAACAGTTATTTCCTGAAATGACCTAACGATTACATCACCAAAAAATCAGCAGGAAGCGTTTGTTAAATACATACCAATAAGAAACTCAATTTATTGCTTGGGCTATCCTATAATAACAGAATCCTGTAAAATTGCATTATATTTAGTTAAGTCGATCAAAGTCAACTGAACTTGAGCTACTAGAAAAATAATAAATATAATAACACGATATAACGCATTGATCAATGCTTCCGATTCCATGCCGTTTGGGGAGAAAAAAAATAATTAAGAATGTAATCAGCTGATTATCTTTTTTTGCGGCGCAGATTTTGAAAGGCTTTCGAGGGAATGGGCGTGAATTGAACTATGTTAATAGGCGATGCGGCTAGCTACCCATTACTATTTTGATCCCTGCCATCACGCTAAGCGTGGCTTTTGGGTCTTACGACCCTGGGCTCTATCAAGCCCGTCAGGGATATAGACGTGATATAATAAGTATTCCGAGGGAGAGGCCTAGTTACCTGAAGCACAGGTCCTCATGGGACCTATTTCAGGGACTAGTCTCTTCACAAAGTCTTAGACGTAACAAAATTTTGCGAAATAGTGATAAGTAATAATTAGTTACTTAGATACCTATTGTGATGTAACACTTTCGTTAATTCTGTGCTGCTATTGTGAAGAGAAAATAAACGTTTATTGTTGTTTATGATTATGTGCAAATCGACTAAAACTCTATGTAATAAATTGGTATGTAGGTGCACGGTGGTTTCGGGGGTGAAATTCTTTTATAGAACCTCTTCTTTCAACGTTTTTCATCGAGCGAAGCTCGGTCGCCCTGGTCCTTATTTATTGTAAGCCTCTCCCGGTCTGGTGGTCTTCCGGAAATAAAAAAGCGACCGAATAAATCTAACAAAATATTTAATATCTTCTGACTGCTGAATATGGTGCATCAAAAGAGAAAAAAACACACTTTAGATTATTTCCAGTTTCTGATCTATGTCAACTGATTTAAAACAATACAATGATAGAGAGATGAAAATATTTAGAGGCTTTATTATTTCTAATGAAATAGTTTATGTTAGACAAATTGAACAATTTTTTTAAAAAAGGATAAATATTATTTTTTCCTTATGGTTCTATTATCATATTACTATATTACTAACATAACATAATTGGTATACGAGTGTTTGAGTGGGAGGATGATAAGAAAAAATAATGGAAATGACAATTATTAATTAAGCGCGTATACATTTGTCACAACCTTATTAGATATTAAGCGTCTAGAAGCGAACTCAAAAGAAGGGCAAAGTTTATATTTAAGATAAACTAGTATTATATATGTAGATATATTTTTAAAGAATATCGTCCTATTAAACGACTTCAAAAAAAGAGGAGGTTATTATTTGACCAGTATATTTTTTGTATGTATGTTACGAGATATCTTCGCTATTTGCGATCCGATTTTGATGATTTTTGTTTTATTTGAAAGCCTTTAGAACCAAGTCTAAATTAATGAGGGACCCTCATTAATTTGGTGAAGATATGATAATGAACTTTGAAGATATGGAAGAAACTCCTGAAAGAAAATGAAGCCAGTTGTTTTCCTTTGTTAAAAAATAATTATTAGTACACTGACATGTAGATCTCAATATTGAATTTATGTGGATGCCTGCTGCATGTGTGATAGTTGCCGCAACGCGAATCGTCGCGACCGCATCACGCGCTTGTTACTAACTTGAAACATCACACCGTTATTACGGGCCACATACTACTCGTATTATTCCATATTGCGTGGATTATCGTGATTAGGCATTGGGCAAGTATAGGCCGATTCATATACGAGGACCTACATTTTGTGAGCGCATGTGGTTGTTCGTATTGTCGGTAGGGACTTGAAGATATCCCGAAGTATCCCTGTAATTTATCGTATTCAGTAGCCCTTTCAGAGCGGTGGCTGTGCAAAGACGTGCTGCTTGGCAATTTCGGTGGTTCTAGAACTGTTCTAGAAAGTTTCATAATACATCAAAGGCAATGTAATCTTAAGTTGAATGTCCCAGAACAAGGTTTATCCAACGGTGCCCTGATTTGGAGTAAATTATTTCTCTTTATTTAATCTATATTTGGGAGAGACGTTCGCCCAACTATGTGTTAAAATAGATAGAAAAAAAAAATCTATACCTATTAAATTTTATTATAAATGAGGACTCGACTTGAGTTTGTTTATCTTCGAATATAATTTTTCTTAAGAAATCATTTTCATAAAGTCTTTGTGTGTACTTGCTTGTACGTTGTACTTTGAATAGTTAGTCTGCAGTGTCGTGCACAAATATTTTGGACAGTGTAGGCACTAATCTTACCTAAATTACGAGAACGGCTGCATATCAAGCAAAATAAAACTACAGAATCATTTTCATAAAGTCTTTGTGTGTACTTGCTTGTACGTTGTACTTTGAATAGTTAGTCTGCAGTGTCGTGCACAAATATTTTGGACAGGGTAGGCACTAATCTTACCTAAATTACGAGAACGGCTGCATATCAAGCAAAATAAAAAGACAGACGAATTCTATGTCTCTGTATGAAATGCATGCTACTGTTAGTAATTAGTTAGGCAGTTAAATGCATTAACATTATCATTAGAAGTATACAATTTTTCTTCATCTTAGCGCGTTCCCGGATGCATGGCATCTTGAGCTGTGTTGCTTCGGTGCTCGGGGTGCGTTCTCCTTTCCAAATATAATATACATGTCAATCACCAAAGTATGCCAAAGACCTCGCGAAGTGGAGAAAGAAATGGCTAGAACTATTTAAACGATTTGGTCATAACGACCGGCCGCCGCTCGACGTCAACCCTCCTTGGGAATGTAGATGAAGCATGACATGTTTCTGCTTAGTTCTTTAGTCGCCTCTTACGACATCCACAGGACGAGATGGAGTGACCTTATTCTAGGCTGGCAGCCACACGACATAAGTTAGTAGTAAACAATTACATGTATGTATTGTAGACAGACCGATGAACTATATGATCGTACTATTTTTGACAACTATTAGTGCGCGCTCGTTTCTGAATTCACCCGCGTATTTAAAGTTCTGAAATAATGCGTGCAGATGTTAATGAAATTCATAGAATACGATCTGTTTGTCTCTAATATTTATTTTATTTCAAATTCTGCCAAGTAAGGCAATATATTTATTTGGACTTAAGACTAACGTCAGAATAAATTTTAGATAAAGGCATGTACCTATTGAAACAACACATGAGAGAGCGTAATAAAGAACAGATCTAAGTAAGCGTAACTAAGAACTGGCATGCACAATCTGTGGCACATGGAACAATCATGCGATGAATCACCGCGTTACATTTCAGCGTCGCGAGAACCGCGAACACTGGTGACTCTTCGAGAAACGGCTTAGAGATATTGAATAATGTAGGAAACGCACACCATACTTTACAGGGCAGATATGAGTGGCTTAAGTGAGCATTCTCCTACAGTGAGCTGATTCCCCACGGATCCAGAATAGTAAGTTATGGAAATGTGCGATTGGGGCAGCAGCGGGCAGCGGCACTAGCGGCCAATAACAATGTCGCATTAATATTCAACAGACGATCTTTGGACGATGGCCTGCTCCTTTGCTCCGAGCTCTGCGTTGCGGACAGCATCGGTGCGTCTTTACTGACACATCTAACTGAAATCAGAGACCGTTTCTGTGCTGAAATATAGTTGCTCTCTTCGAACTCACTATGGTTAGACGGCATTAAGAATACTCTACATTGCTAGTATCTTCTAGTATGTAAGTAAGTACATTACTTAGCTTATTTTAGCCGTTCCCATTCTTAATTTTAATGTATGTGTTTCTGTTCGTAACGCGACCTGTTATGGGCTTTTTGTTACCTATCATGTAATTGTTGGTCATCCGAATGTATTAAATGTAACATAATAAAAAATAAAGGAATATAATACAACGAGCTTTTACTTCAACTTTAGGCTTCACTCTCTTCGATGTCGTATATTGTATCTAAGGATCAGTTGAGCGTTTTCATAAAATATACGATCACTGTTTTTAAAATGTTCTGAAAAGAAGAAAATTAATTTAGATTAAATCAAACCCATCAACTTGTTACCCCACATTATAAAGTTCAATGAAAAGATGTAAAAATAGCTTAGATATTTGAGTTTTATTAATGTAACAGCAGAACTAACTATAAAACAAATTGGATTCAAAATATTGACAAATATCCAGGAAATAGGTATGTACTTTTTACAGCTTTGCAACATTTCGGTATCGAAATGCTAAAAAAACCATGTTGCTTTCAGGCAGACAAAAGATGAGTTGGCTGTCGTCCCACTTATTTGTCTACGAAACTTTGCCAAAATTCTTTTATTGACTGAGTGAACGTAGCAGCGAGCTTTACAGTGACGGCGCGATAGCTAATCGCCGCAATACGTAGCGCTACGACTCTAGCGAAGGTTCAACATTGTAGGTACTTAACCGATTCTTATGTAACGACATAGGAATCAGTTATAATCAAATGCTTGCATAAATGCTCTGTAATCTAAATTACCTACACGGATGATCTGTTTTAGAACAATTACCCTGCAATGTGGGGTGACAGTCACTAGCTAAATCGATGCAAGTGTGGCTATAGTGCAATTTAATGTGACATTGATGAGGTGATTTTAGTTTTATGTGTATATTTTGACGTTGTTTCAGGGGTCAGTGAACGCTAAGGCTTGCCAGATCTTGTGATCGGAACTATGTATAGCTCGACTACCCTGCGGGAGGTGACAGTGGTGGATGGTGTTCAACTAATAATAGCATCCCCTCCAGCGTGCGACCATTGGAACGCTGACGGGAGCGCACACATGTGGCGCCCGTCCCCGTCGTACTCGGCGTGCACGTTTATTTTCGATACGGTCGTCACGCGGCGCGGTTCACGACGGTGCTACTTACATAAGAGCCTCAGTGGAGTCCGCAGCCGAGGCTCCGATGTGCACCTCGGCTAGTCGCCGCATGGTGCACGTTGGTGCACGTTCGGGAAACCGATCCGATGGACGCCTGCCGCCGGTTCTATTTCGGGAAAATACAAATTTGGAATGGATGGTACTCGCGAGTCGTAAGCGAACTCCGCCGGTTGACTCCATTTTTAGAGCTGGTCTGCGCGTGCGCATCGGTCGCGCCGCCAGTGCTCTGCGAGCTGCCACCACGCCGCGTCGCTCGCCACCCCCACGTCGTCGAGCGTCGCACTGTCGCGATCTCGAGGCGTGGTGTCACCGCGGCCACTACCATCGCCCAAGAGATGGCGTCACATACCAAACGACCACCGGTTTCGTAAACGACTTCAGAGTGCTGAAGAACGAAGAGAAAAAGCCTTGCGCGAGTTCCGTGCTTCCTTACTTCCCATAGTGCTTATTATCGTATGGAATGTAAAGAAGTATGGAGCTGCGCTGGCGTGCCAGCGAGCCCGGAGATCCCATCATCGCCGTTTAAATCCACTACAGTTGTGTTCATTATGGTTTTCAAGTGCTTTTATTTTCAGTATAAATTGTGTGTTAGCAATTTTTAAAGTTTGTGCACGATGTTCATGGATTTAAATGTATCGCAGATATCGAATTTCGGATTGTAAGCTGAACCACTTTATTACTTTGAACTAATCAAAATACTTAAGCAGTTCTTTTAAGATTTTGGACATTCAGATTTATCCATTGAATCAAGTTTCCTTTTTAGGAACGACGTTTGACAAATAAGCATTTCATTATTCTTGTAAGTTCGTACGTAAATAAAAAATAGGATAACGAATTTGTACGTTAAAACAGCAATTGTTTATTCGGTGGCGAGTTGTCGTAAAATAACATCTGGCGTAGGTTTTGACTAAGGCAACATAAATAAACGTCAAGCTAGCGGCGACCGGAGCTCTCCTCTCCGCGCTCCAAATTATATTTAGATGCGAGATGGAGGCGGCTCGCTAAACCGCCGGTAAAACATTTTTACACATTAGCACATCAGTACTTAATCGCAAATAATGTTAAATCAAGACGCAAAGATACTTCATATGCATGCCCACGTAATAATTAATCGTATCCCGTCAAATTTCATGAATGATGTTCAATGGTTATCTATAAATTAATTCGTAAAAAACACTATTATGGATAATAATAAGGACCAATAATTTTAAGTATATAGATATAGCACGATTGTTGATGACTCACTCATATCGAACCTCGGGGATTTGACGGTTTAAGACGTTTAAAATGTGGTAGAAGTTATCTAAAAATACATCAATGTTTTGCATCAGATTATAGAGCCATGATCAAACATTTCCATAAAAGTTTTGATTTAATCACCACGAAGTGCTATAATGATAACTTTAATAAATAATTTTAAGTAATGAATTAAAACCTTTCATGGCAAAGATTGATTATAGAGAAGACATAAACTTAGTGATCCCGAGGACTATATATGCTTTTAGCCTTTTTTAGAAGTCTAGACTACTAATAAAGGGTCTTGACAGGCTAAAAGCCTATAAAGGCTTTTAGTCTTTTAGGCTAGGGCTGTTGAATAGGCCAAGCCTAAAGGACTATAAGTCTTTATAGGCGTTTGGTTCGATGTTGTTTTGGCGATATTTAAGTAAAATATAAATTTTCTTTCCTTTTTTTAATATTAATTAAAAATAAAATAAATCTATTATTCATAATTATTATATCTTACTCAGGCTAAATATAAGCCTATTACTCTAAAAAACCTACAGTCACAAGAAAGGCTTTTTAGGCTCATAGGCTTTTAAAAATGACATAGCCCTAAAAAAGGACCGATAGGCTTAAATTTAGGGCTAAAGCCTATAGTCCTCGGGAACACTACATAAACTTCTTATTATATTAAACTTCTTAAAGTAGATCATTTATCAGATTGAAAATATTACTTGGATAATTTTAATTAAGTAACTACTAAATTAACAGATGCATTAAAATATAAATGATATTTTTCTATTTGTATTGTTGATAATCGCATGAAATACTTGTTCAAAATATATAGAGCATACCTACTATATAGTGCTCCGAGCATATTTTGGATAATTTTCTTCGAAATATTAATACGTAACATTTAATTTAATACAAATTTCTTTTTAATCCGAAATTATTTAGGAAATTATGCTGCAGTTCTGCTGTACTTAGTAACCAATATTATTTTGGGATGTTCCATAGAAATGTAAATTACGCGAGCGACCGACAGCAACTGTAATTGTGGAGCACGAGTGCAAATATGAACTTTACTAGTTCTAGACTAATGTAATCAACTACAATATGAAATGATATATGGTTTTGTAATGTTATATCGTCTATTTATAAATTCGAAAGCAAGGAAATATCGCTACATATTCCACTGAATTGTATTGTATATGTTAGCATGTCTTTTTATTGTTTGGCATCAATATGTATTAAGACAGTAAGGAAAGTATCATTGTCAACGCGTTCTAGTAAGTCGAATGGCAAAAAAGGAGCAAAAAACAAAAGCCGGCGATGTTTAGGGCCGCGCCTGCGGCACATCTGGAGGCACACTGCATCTCATTATGCGGCTCGGTCGCGGCTGACTGGCCGGCGAGCGGCCCGGCCCTGACAATGTGCCATCCATAGTCATATAATATTATTGGGGAGTCAAATGCTTGCCTTTGTCTAGCTAGTGCTTACTATTGTTTTAAGATAGCTACTTTCGAAATTCTCTTGGGTGGCAACGTCAGTAGATTTACCGTGTGTGTACAACCCAAGCTGTATTTATGCAGGACATTTTGTAGCGTCACCGATTATTTTATTTGTGTATAAAAGCATTAAATATTAGCATTGGTAAAATTAAAACATAAATAACTTTACTCAGTAGGTAAAAAAATGTTTTATATATTTTTTTATAAAGTGCCAATAGCACTGCTATTACGCTGATATTTAATAAGGTCAATGACACTCAATCGCTAAGGATTATAACTTGGAATTTGAATATGTAGTTTGATTATTAATACGAATATATTTTCAATTTTATAGGAATATTCATTTTATGATGTAGAAAAAAACCGCATCCACAATTTTATTTTTAATTACATGTTCATAATCTGATCCGTTTAGTCAGTGATAATTTACCTACTTAATGTAATTACCAGCGACTTTATTCCTTTATTCAGTGCTTAGTTACCTTCTTATTGTTATTACAAACGAACTAGGAAAAAAAGAAGAGTTTAGAAATCGCGTAATGCGTAGTTGAAGGATGTTAACGATAGAGAAAGAAATAAGTGTTAGATTGTAACATATTGTATACCTGAAAGGGCTGAGTTTTTTTTAAATAAAAATGTTACTTATTTTCGTATACCAATTTATAAGTTATAATATAAGTTTAATTTCTTAAGGTATGCGTTTATCGTATTGATATACGAGTATGTTTAGAAATTACAATATACTTAGCTTACATTTACTTGTGTAGGTATTTTTTTTAAATTTCTTATGCTATCATCATTCATCATTATTACGTTATTATTGAGACGGTATGGAGAGTGGATTTTATATTACATTGCATTTTTTAAGCATTAGAAACTTAAAAAAACTTGATTCTATTATACCTAAGTAGTTCTTTAGTCCTAGTTGGATAAAAGTTTCGTGTAAAATAATATTTGTATTCTAAAACAAACGCTTTTCTACTTTGAATGTACATAATTCAATGATATTTATGAACAAAGTGCTAAGATTTAAAGCGACAAAAACCTAATCTAACAGAATATTGAATACACTTAAAATCTCTTTTAATTCTAAAATAAACAAACATTTATAAAGTTAGTTAACAAAATATAATAATAATTTCTAGTCTTTTTGATTTGAATTATTGTATTGTATTTTGTACATAAAAAGCCACAAAAACACAATATAACAAAGGCGGACTTATCTCTATCAGGGATCTGTTCCAATCAATCCTACCAGAGGATATAAGCACAAAAGTGGGGTGAAACTTTGTAAATTACAAGCTATAAAACTGAATGCTATGTCTTATTTATTCGTGTCATTGCTAATGTAGTAATTACACAAGTTATAAAGATATATACATATATTCTTAAAATGACAGATATACATACATAGGTATCTTCTACAATATATGATACATAAATAATTTAAACTCAATCCAAATCAGTAACTTTCATAAAATAATTTAATCTTATTTTTGAAGGAATTTCAATCAAAGTATACGACTTTAATATCATTACGAAGACTGTAACAAAGTTGTGCCGTCATAACAGCAAAAGATTTAGAATAGGTATGATATCTAAAAGAAGGCTTGAACGTAGGTGGGAATCAATATCACGAAATAGGGAAGATGCATAATGAATAGATTTTGATAAATGTCTCTGAATTTGTAAGCATTTACGTAAAAAAAGGCCTTTAAGCACAATTATATTTTTTTATTGATTCAGTAACTTTGGTTGTTAGTTGATTGAAAAAGTTTTTAGAAGAAATAAATTACTTTGAAAATAATTTCACCATAGAATTTTCTTAAAAAATTATAGCTACTTTTGTTATGAAGCCAATCCTGTAAACGCAATATTTGCCTTATAACGCATAGCACCCGAACAAATGTTCTTACAACACGCCTACAAATGTTACATAAGAGACGTCACTCCTGTCCGGTCTTTCGAAGGCGCTCCGAGACGCCGTCCAAAGGCGGACGTGACTTTGTAACCTTTATATCTTGAAGAGATAGTCCAAAATAGAGATCAATAGAGAGTGCGCCAAAAGCGCTTTAGTGTCCGTAGGCAGGAAATTCTGTAAGCGTCTTAGAGAATGCAGAGATGCGACGATTTTTCGACTAAGTTCACAAACCTTTTATTTATTTTAATTGGCGGACATACTCGTAACGCTAAAAGCGTTATCTCCCAGTCAAACATAAGGATAAACAAAGATTTAGTTGCGGCGCAAAATAACAACTCAATTAAATCCAACACATACCTAATAAATATACTTACATATACCTACATTGATTATATGTATAAACATACATACAATCTGTAATATATAAACAATGAATGATGATAGTGGAAATGAAAGGGGATAACTACATTATTTTACAAGACGAGAGTGTACTTACTTTTCTCTTAAAAGAAAATTTTGCGGAATTTTCGTTCATGTCAACGGATAAAGCATTCCAGAGCCGTGAAGCTTGTAGGATAAAGGAGTTTGCTAAAAAATTAGGGCGATGTAAAGGAATAGAAAGAAGACCAGTATCGGCAGAGCGAAGTTGCCGATCGTGGGTTTCGGAGAGAAATTGAAATTTGCATTTTAGGTATTGGCGAGAATTTGGATTCGAAAGAATTGAAAAGAGTGTGCAAAGAATTCGCAATTGGCTGCGTTCACTGATAGGAAGCCATTTAAGCTCAGAATGGAAGGATGATATATGATCATATTTGCAAAGCCAGAAAATAAAACGAGTACAATTATTAACGAGACGATCAAGCTTATTGAGAAAATCTATCGAGACCTGGGTCTCAATCTAGATTTTCTCAATAAGCTTGATCGGTCTGATGGGTAACACACATCAGCGTAATTAATGACGGGTAGTGTCAATGTTTTAAACTGGCAAGAAGTTCCTAAGGCGGTTAAGGTGCCGAAAAGCAACAGTAACAGAACGACTTACTTCGGCTACAAGTAGGGGATTAAACAATCATTAAATTTTACAGGTGCGATAGTATCAAAATCAATCTGAGAGATTTGCCTTGATAATAGCTTGGCACTTAGAAAGGTTAAACTGAATTCTAAATTCATTAGACAGGATAAGATTGCTGACAAGGCCGAGTTGTATTCGCAACACACAAGTCTACGTCGTTGACAGACGCCTGGGTATAAATTTGCAGATCGAACGAATCGATGGACAGCCAATGGAAGTAGAAGATTTAAAAAAGAGACAAAAATAAAGGTGACAAGATACCTCCTTGAGATACACCATTAGACAAATTATTCCAGTCCGGCAATACGCGGTTCATACGAACTGCATGCTGGTGATCACGAAGATACTGAGAAAACAAATCCAAGATTGAAGACGAGAAGTGAAGATGCTCAAGAATAGCAAGAATAAATTCGTGGTCCACCGTATAAAAACATTGGAGAAGTCAATAAGAACTAAGACGTTAAATTATTATACATACACGTATATTATATTGATTATCATGTTCATGATCTTAACTATTTTATTGGTGACTGGATATACGTACTGTTGCGCTTTTAAGTTATGCTTCTAATACGTACTCGTACTTGTATTAATTTAATTTTGTGTTTGATTTAATCTTAGAGTAAGTATGTTAAGATTATCAATACGATTTTAAGATTGTAATAAGAATAATTACTTTATACCTCATAAATAACCAAACACGAAATTATTATACTTTTAACATGTACTAAGAACATAGATTTGGGTTGGCGGAATATGTATGCATTATTTATAATTTATAATATCGTAGATGTTGTCCGCTTACAAAACTTATTCAGATAACAAAAATAAACAGCGACGAAATATTCACAAGGAGTAAATTTCAAGAGCGCGTAAAAATTTAAAACAAATTCTTTTATATTTATCATGCTGTCAGTGTTCAATCAAGAGACAAATTGTACGGGAACGCAAAAGCCATTTAGGTCCCCATTAACCATAAGGGTATGAAACAGAGCGAACATTAGCCAGGTTCCGTCCATTGTTTTAAGAGACGAGGGGCAGTGTCGGTCGGCGGTACTCGGGCAATGACAGCATGCACGCATTATGATCAGAATCACACACACATAAAAAGCGAAAAGGCGCGGCCGCCACCTACTACTGGATCGTCTCGCGATCACATGACATATGCACGCTTCATATAAACAGCAGTTCAACTGAATGTTCAATGCCGCAGATTAAATAATAAGTATCCGCAGCAACAAATCCAGAATCAACCCGATCCGCGCCCTTTAATAGTGCACGCCTTTTACTATCGCACAAAGAAGTTTTCTATGAGAAAGGGATCTTGACCTACCAGTTTGTTCAGAATGTTCAACTCTCAAAAACAATTTATTCATGCATCCATGCAGCGACTGCCGCCAACAAAAGAATTCGAAACTAGACAGGGGGGATAATGAATACTAGACAAAGACCATTTTAATAGAGTTACTTGCGTGCAATTCGGGTTAGTTTTTTTATTTTATTGAATGGTATTCACTGAATGGATAAAATAAAGAAAGTTAGCGACGTGATGAGTGTTCCTGCGGTAGATAGATTATTCTTTACAGTGTTATGTATAGAATGGATGGCTTGTTATTGGCGGATGACGCGCGAAAATAACCACCAGACGAATCTTTGGCATCGCTCCAGAGGCCGCTGAAAGTCTTATGACGCTTCCCGCAGCTATGTCGACATTTATATCCGAATACTGATATTAAATATCCATCTACTTCAATTTTTATTGCCATAAATATCTCAATAGAAATATTAATAATTTGCCAAGTATGTGTCACGCTCGAAGTAGAGTTACATGTTACAACATAAGAACTTTATTTTCCATAACTTTACCTGTTTACTATTCATCTTAAGCAAGATACAACTTCTATCTAATTATTTTCTATGGATAATATGTATTTTGCATCAAATTTTTCAAATAGGCACAAATATTTGGAAAGTAAGGCAGCTGTATGTCTTAAATTATTGGAGAATATAAGATTATCTCGATTTTTCAAAGATTTTTCAAGCTATCAAATACATATTCAACGAAATCCTCGCTATGGGATATACGCAAAAATATTGTACTCTTCTAGAACCAAATATTTTCCAAAAGTAAAATTCTGCTATAATTCAAAAATAAATGGAATCTAATTACATAGTACAATAATAAAAAAAGTATGTATTGCATCCATCCGCATTAATGTTTGTTAATTCAAAAACAACTGCCAGAAACATTAGTAGATAATAGTTTAAACACGATTGTATCTACTAAACAAGTAAAGGAGAAGCCTATAAAGCAAATACAAATTACATCACAAATCTGATAAAAGTAACAAATGGCAATCGGCGGGAATTTTCGAATTGCATCGGTATAGTTAATTAAGTTATTTTACAAATTGTACCTAGGAATTATTGAGTGTGTACCCAACCATTTTAAATGCATTTCCAAATGAAATTGCATTACTAAAATACTGTGAATGGACCTTGCATATTTTGTTTTCGAATACAAATGTAGAATAACTGTTATTAGTACTACGGAACTTACCGCGATTAATATAATTTTTGCCAGATATTTCGACGGCGCTTCTATCGTCATGTAAGATACCTATTCCTATTTAGATTTTTGTAATAAATTTAATGACGCATTTGTAATTCTAAAGCCAAACCCAGTGATCCATCGACTCAGAGTGTTCCGGGTTCCGCATTATCAGAGGTCGGGCGCACTTTCTGCTTTTTCTTTTCCAAAGTTGGCATACATGTCAATGGTCAACTCATGATATGAAGACCATGCAAAGTGCAGAAAAAAAAGGCCGGAAGTATTAAAAAGATTTGTTTACGACCGGCCGCCTGCCTAATGTCAATCATCCTCGGAAATGCAGTTGTAGAATGAGATGTATGTACTTGTTCTCCACAGGAGATGGAATAGTCCTGTTTTAGGCCGTTAACTGCACGGTTAACTCACAAATACATCTTGATGGCATTCTTTTAAATACATATATCAAAAATCGGCATTATTTTAAGGATTTAGTTGACCCAATTAGAAAGTATTGTGATGTGTGTGAGACAAACCAGGTATTCGACGTATTGATCTTTTTACAAAAATCTAGATGGTGTTTCAAAAAATTATAGTGATACTGTGTAGTTAAATGAGAGGTATACTTACTCGAACAGTTAAACTTTCAGGTCACACTTGATCAGTGACTGTGCATAGTGTGCATGTGTGTGTGTAGTACCCTACACATACGTAGACAGACGGCAAGTCTCGTAACTACATTTTATTGGAAATGTACTAAATACTGTTCGCCTCAATCGCTAGATGGCAGCATGCTAGCCGCTTTGATTCTAAGTGTTACTCGGTATTACTAATCGTACAATAATATGTATAGGTGGCGACATACTCGCAGAGATGTTGATTTTATAACTAAATATCCGTAGCTGGAAAAGAAACGGAGGCGGAATGAATATATTTCTATAATTTCTTGTTGAATGAATTAGTATTATGAATTGAACTTGCTGTAAAAAATACACTCCTATTATTGGGTATTATAACTGTCATCAATATATATGTACAATGAGTAAGATAAAAGGTATGAGATAGAATGCTTTAGCAATAAGTCTACCTACTGTAGCTTTTGGGTCAATAAAGTTAAAAAAAAAGATGTAACAAAAACGTGGTTTCTTTTTTAACCTAATTTGTAGGGCTTTACAAATCAGGTTCCTCGAAAGGAAGATCAATTTTAACCAATTACTCGTAATAGGCACATAACTATCCCTATACTTAAATGACGATTCTATTTAGTCGTATGTATGTTAAACATCTCCGTGACATTTTGTTCAGTAGCCAAATCAGCGTATAATTATGAAACATGGCTCTGAGTCAGATCGTGTCCTTTCAATAAAACTAAAAAAAAACTGTTTTCAATGTTACTTGCTTGTTCAAATTAGTCTATTTGATGACCTGAAAAGGATATGTTTAATCACATAACTTCAGTGCAACCTTAAGATGCTTTAACAGTAAATGTTACTAAACAAAAAACATGAACAAAATATTGGCAAATTCAAAACAACAGCGAAGCTTTCCAATAAAATACTCGTATGGAAACATTTCGCTGTAATGTACTTTTAGAAAATCAAACTTTTTCCTCTTATCTGTCTGTTCGAAACATTGTGGAAACATGAAATATCGGAGTTCGTACGTTGTACCAAATGTTTGATCTCGGCCTGATTTAAATAAACCAAGTCGATTTTAAATATGTAGGTACATACATATTTTGTTGCTTTGACGACATTCTAAGAGAAAATACCTTTTTACCTATTCATTTTGAAGATTACAATTTTCTTTGTTCACATTATCCTACAAGATATTGTTTTAAAAATTAAAACCCGACTACGGGAAGATTCTTGCTGAAAAGTACGTTTACCCAGTAAATGCAAGGTCAGCACGAAGAAACAGCTAGTAATGTATATATTTTTGAAATGTTCTTATTCAGCCATTTCATTTGATACCAAACATGTTATGATTCAGTTTCTTTTAATTTTTTTGTTACTTTTTGGTCTAAAGAGTATTTTGTTTTTTTTTCACGACCTCTGTGGCGTAGTGGTCATCATGCTAGTCCGCCACCCAGAGGTTCCGGGTTCGATCCCCGGTCAGGGCAAGTTGGAAAATGGCCTTGTTCAAACTGTCCTGGGTCTTGGGTGTTTATCTATATATGTATTTGTTATAAAATATAGTATTGTTGAGTTAGTATCCCATAACACAAGACTCGAACTTACTTTGGGGCTAGCTCAATCAGTGTAATTTGTCCCTATATATTTATTTATTTATATTGAATGTATAGTGAGGTCACATAGTCTATAACCAGAGCGTACAGCCAAGACGCTTCCAACTTTATCTTATTTGTCGAGGTACCGTGGATAATATCGAAAAATACGAGGGAACAGATTTAACATACATACTTAGCGGCGGAACACATAACCTTCCTTTAGGCCTTGCTGTAGTCGGGTAAAAATTTAATAGCGCAAAAGCGTAGAGTCTACGAGTACTCTCGTAGACTCTGCGCTCTGCTGTCTACGTTGTAGTTCATCGAAGCTACGGCGTAGAGGATAATTCATATTGTGTGAAACAAATAAACGCTAAAGGTGTATACAAAATAAAACTCGGCGACAAGTGGCAAAGTGGTAGAACTAGGTTATGTTTACTTACAAATCCATTGTATTCTACCTCTGTAGAGGTAGGTTTTGTTAATATCGATTTTATTCAATTAGTTAAATGAACTCGAAAACGAGGCAGGTAGCCGTTGACAGATTTCCCAGTATATTAAGCGAGAGATTCTTAAATAAGTAATTAGAAGCATGTGTGAGCCTTTCTGGGCGCCATCAGTAACGCGCCGCCTGTGCGGGACTGCGCCCCGCCGCCGCCCGTCCGATAATAAACCGACACCCAAATTATCTTTTCAAACAATTACTCAAGACTTATAGCACATTTTTCAGAAAAAATACACTACACACACACACACACAATAACTAGTAGCTATTTATTCAGAAACAAAAGTACTTATGGTGCATTTCAAACTATTAAAAATTTTAGGGCGAATACTAACACAAACTAAATAGACATCGCGCCACAGGCCACTGTAAGATACCAGAAAAAAAAATACCGTCAAAGCTAGTTAAAGACCAACACAAATTGTCTTGTATTAAGACACACAAAAAAATACACTGATTTGTTAATCACTTCCTACACTTTGAAATGAAATATGTACGTGACAAACAATTTATATATGGTATTTCTTTTTTTTCTAAGCGCATTCCTGCGTTACTTCAGAGAACGAAGACAGTATTCAGCATCACTAAAGTGGTATTCTACAATAACAACCACACAAGTTTAAAATTTCCAAACGTACAGAATTACTCAACGAATAATATTTGGTAAAAGTGGTGATATTAACATCAGTGTAACATTTATTTAAAAAGAGGTGCGACTGTGGGCGCACGCTGCTTTAGAAATAGTTGAGAGCACATCGCTGTTGGGAATGATCTACATGAGTACATTTCATGTCGAATAGTACACTACTTCATTTTTAGGGTTCCGTACCCAAAGGGTAAAAACAGGACAATATTACTAAGACTCCGCTGTCCATCCGTCTGTCTGTCACCAGGCTGTATCTCATGAAACGTGATAGCTAGGCACTTGAAATTTTCACAGATGATGTATTTCTGTTGCCGCTATAGCAACAAATACTAAAAACAGAATAAAATAAATATTCAAGGTGTGCTCCCTAATGCTTCCATACAACAAACTTGTTTTTTCATAGATAATGGTAAGGAACCCTTAGTGCGCGAGTCCGAATCGCATATAGCTGGTTATTTTTGTAGAATGTAGAACGGGATAGAATTTTACTCAAACTTAATGATTTAACTATAGTCTGCCATACTTATTCGTGCGTGATACTCCCATTGTCAAAGCGGGTGATAATAACATGCGTTGCTTTATATGTAGACATGACCGTGTAGTGTCCTGAGAGCTAATGGTAACGACTCTTAGACATGAGGATATGATTATGAAGAAGAAAAAGAATAGATATGTATAAACATTTATAGTCAGAGAGCTCAGGCGTGCCAGATGTTAATTATTTTCTCACTTATCATTTGCATCAGTTAATGTATACTCGCTAGTATGAAACCAGGGCCGATATCCTTATACAAGGGGTCAACAGCAGGTTCTATAGTAGCAACACCACTTAACCCCACACTAATGATTAGTAAAAATTGGTAAAGTCTGCCACCTCTACGGTTCTCGGTTTATAACAATGAGTGCCATTATGTTTATTGGCAAGTTAGAAAAAGGGAAACAAAAAGGGATAAAACAAAAAAATGAAATTATACAGCCACCCGATCCAGCTCTTCACGAGTGTGTATGGAAAATCCTTTAGGGATATACAACGTGTAACGGACCTTTCCGTTACACGTTGTATATATAATATTTTTCGGTGCGTTAGTTTTTCCGTACTCGATGAACTCCGAAACTACTGGGTTGATTTCATGCGTTTTATACAACGTGTAACGGAAATGGGGTATCAACCCGTAAGGCAGCAAACATACTGATCAATATGAACAACTTTTACCATGGGACGTGTATGGAACCATCCCTGATATCGTATAAAAAAATCTGCAGCTCCATACATTTTGGCACGGTAGGTATTTAATTTTGTATGGAGGTGAAGATTTTTTTTACGATTTCAGTTGTATATAGTATAGTAAAAGTTGTTCACATTGATTAGTATGTTTACTCTCGGGTTAATACCCAATTTCCGTTACACGTTGTATAAAACGCATAAAATCAGCCCAGTAGTTTCGGAGTTCATCGAGTACAGAACGACTGACGCACCGGGGGAAGGAGTACCTATTTTTTTGTATAAAAAAATCTAACTAAAAGGCTCAGTAGTTTAATGATCTGTATTCATCAGCATCATCGGACTGATGAGACTAAAAAGCCTCAAAGTCCGATCGTCGGACTAAATCATCGAGCTACTAATATTAGAGGGAATATTCATGGGTTGTATGGCTCTGTCTGCCCCATATATGGATAAGATACAGAGCATCTTCTCTATCTGCCCCCATAAGGGTTAAAGACGTGATAGTATGTAAATATGTATAAGTACGGATATGGTTAATATGATGAGATAAATGATTTTATAATCTGTTACACTATCATCCAAGATATCTGAATCTTTAGGTATTTTTACAAATATAATAAGATGGTATGTTCTATATGCAAACCTGCTCGAGAAGTTACAAAATTATCATTGTTCCCTCTTTGTCACAAACAAGTTTCAAGGTATTCCCTTGCATCTACAAGTTACAACGTGTAACGAAGAAGGGGTATCAACCCGAAAGGGAGTAAACAGAACAAAACAGATTTTTTTTTGCGATTTAAAGCATAGTCTTATAGTAAAAGTTGTTCACATTGATTGGTACGTATATTCTCTTTCGGGTTGATACCCCTTTTTCGTTACAGGTTGTCAAAGATAATAAAATTACTAAAGTAACAAATATCGAATGCCATAGAAACTATAGAGCCCGTGAGTAGGCAAAACTGGAGTTGCGGGTAGGCACACAGAGATGGCAAGCAAAAAAGTGAATAAGAAAGTGTTGAATATGCTTTAAAAAATTATTGCATTTCATAATAAGTCATATTTAATTAATTAGAGTACTTCTAGGCATGACGTTTTATAGGTAATGTTGTTTAGAAGCAGAACACAACTGTAGTCACTCAGGAACCTATCTAGACAACACAAAGACCATTCTCTTATGAAGCTAGTTACGACCGAAACGTTATCCAACTAAAATGCTAATAAACATGTATGTAGAAAGCTGCTAACCTATATATATATATATATATATATATATATATATATATATATATATATGTATGTATATAATAAAATATAAATAAGGGAGTCCAAATTTTGTATGGAGAAACAAGATAAGTTAGACCATTTTATTCGAAACTTCGCAGGAGTACTCTTTGTAGAATTTTCCAAAATTTACCCCCTAAGGGGGTGAAACGCGGGTCCAAAGTTTGTATGGAGATACAAGATTTTGAAGCGTTCCATCGCTCTCTCAGTCTAGCAAATAACCGGAACGGGAAGGAAACGGGAGAGGGAGGTTCGCCGGGTCTGCTAGGCCTTTAAATCCCTACATTATAATAAAAGTGTTATATTTTATAAGTATTCAAACATTTTAACATAATAATTCATATGTTATAACAACATTAATAACGTAAAAAACGAATTAAAAATCCAATTAAGAACCATTTTCGACTTCTACGTGGACGATCTCCACTCGTTTTCAAGCCCAAGTGAATGTTACAATAGAGAAGTGTCAAGTATTCATATTGTAGCAGTTCACCCTAACGTATCAGAGACTCGCTGCTACATGAAATGGTTATTTGGTGAAAGATGGAGCACGAATAAAATGGTTATTTGAATGGTTAAAACTTAATGGTTTATTTAAAATGGTAAGAAATGGTAGGTACACGCCGAGCGGCTGGTTATTGCGTACTAAATTACTTATTGCCTAACTATCGTCATAATGTAAAATGCTGACATGCTGAGTGGATAAATTCGCTGTTCGATTACCTCGAACATGCTCCCGAGCAGGAGATGAGTACATCTCGGAAAATATTTAAACAGACAAAAAAACTTAAATACTTTAGTACTAAGCAACCACTGAAAGCAAATATAAGAAAAAAATATAATGATAATAAAAAATCATACTTCGAATGATAAAAAAATGGTAAACTATAATGTTAATGTAAAAAGATAAAATTTAACTAAGAAAATTCATTTAAAAATATTTCAAAATTTAACTATCAAATGTTTAAACTACAGTATCCTCTACAGTAAATATTGCATTCTTGGTAGTAATCTTGGCGTAAGTGTTCATTTCACTTTGTTCATTATTTGTACCGCGCCTATAACTAGGCCACCGGCTGGCCAGACTCTCGAGATACGAATTTGAAGCATTACGCTCTGGCTGGCTCCGGCCAGCCGCACCGGACACTTGGTAGTTTCTGGTTGGCCTCGGAGGCGTCGCTGGTCGCGTCGGCCCTGCTGTTGGTGGAGCTCCGCGGCTGGTAGCATCGCTTCTTGAACATCGGCGGCATCGTCCGGTCTTCCACAGCCAGGCAAAAACCGCGCACCTGGCTGCCGCAACGATGACGTAACTAATGACGTAGTGGTGAACGTCATGTGAAGATAACTCATCTGGTATATCGACATCTCTCAAGTGGTGTTTGGTTATCGAGCTTGGCGAAAGAAGAACTCAGTGCGTCATCTCCTGAAGGATCGTCACCAGTTCCCGTTGGAAGGATCGCCACCATCTTCACGTTGATTATGTGGTTTATCTGATCAATTTTCGGTATGATCACATCTGCAGTAAAATTCATTTGATTCGATTGGTGTTGTAATGAGTACAATACGAAGTCCTTTCCTTTGACTATGCATTTTTGCGGCATGCTAATGACCCCTGAGTTAGTCAGCTGGCGGATGGAAACTTGATCGTCGCATACAATTTTAATAAAATAAACGTCACAACAGAAGTATAAGTATTGTGATGTCTGATGTAATTCTATCCATCGGTTGGTACAAGTTGTTGTTTCAGTTTTACATTTACTATCTGGTTGATTCTTAGTGCAAAAGCTTTCATCATTTTCGATAGAGAGGATTGGTTTGAGCAGTTGACACATGTAAGATTCTCCGTGGAGTAGACATGTATTCAAATCATTGGTGGTGATGACAAAATAAGAATCTTTCTTTAGATTAACTGCGACGTATTTCGAAATTGGTACTATATTGATCATATTGTTGTTTATTTGATGAGGAAGTGGTAATATTTTATATAACTGAAAGTTCTCTCTGCTGATGAGAGGAAATGTCACTTCAAATATAACAAAGTTTTGGGTGACTCTCGCCTTTACTTTCAATAGTTTGTAAATGTATGGTAGATCTGTATCGAAATTGTTGACAGGCAAAGTGAGATCGTTCAACAGTTGACTGTAGATGGTTTGAAGCTCTTTCCTGAGAAGTTGAGGTGGTAACAAGTGTAAGTTGATTTGACCATGAGATATGTCAGTAATGGTGTCAAGCATTATGCTCTGCAGTCTCTTCAAGCTCTGCAATAAACTGTTAGCAGCCATGGCAGATAGCGTAAAATCTTGAACAAAAGACATGTTTTGAATTTCTCATTTAAAGATTTTCGCATTTTCCTCTAAGGTAATAACTTTTTGGTAATTAATTTGTGGTGTTTATCGATGGTAGCTTCCATTTGTTTCATGAAGTTAAATTCTGACTCGATTACTGACGTCTGGTTCTTCCATAGTTTAGCGAGATGATTTTGGTTGTGTCTAATGGTTACAATATCTTTGGTATACTGCTCTGCGAATCGAGAATCGAGTACTCCAAACAGATCGTTTGCCAGGTAGCCGACACCGTTTATAAGGCCCCGGCGCCGGCGCTGTCTAGCGTAACCGTTAAAATGCTGTGTTAGTAAAAGTTCATTATAGTATTTGAAT
This sequence comes from Acrobasis suavella, assembly GCA_943193695.1. Classification (NCBI taxonomy): domain Eukaryota; kingdom Metazoa; phylum Arthropoda; class Insecta; order Lepidoptera; family Pyralidae; genus Acrobasis; species Acrobasis suavella. Next base: position 17,779,153 of record OW971929.1, read on the forward strand.
TCCTGGTAGTCGTGACGTAACTGGGATATGATCATATTGCATGGTGACTGTTTATCAATGGTTGTGCAAAGTTTTTCTAAATAATCACTTATTCTTGTGTATGCTGCTGTGCCTCCCCAGTATGGTACCATGTCGTAATAAACAACTAAAAGCCATTTATCTCGTATCAACTGTATTTTGGAAATAGGATCAAAATACAGAGTTTGGTTACTAGGCAGCTTGTGAAGGGCATACGATGCACTGGTTGGTGATATCAATAACGTCATAAAGAATAGTAACGCAGTGGCAATGGTGGTAAAAGTGGTTCTCTTTCTTCGTCGTCTTGTCTCTTCTGGTTTTGGTTCGTCGAGTTCTTGGTTAATTTGTTCCTCATTTGTCTCTGATTCTAGTATCGGCTCTAATGTTTGGTTTGTGTAAGGAATTGGTAGCACAGATAGCTTTACTATTGGTCGTTTGAGAAATCCGTTTTTTGTTTTTAATGTGACAACTCGGATTAAGCCGTCGTCGCCCGGGTGCGTATCTACTACGCGCCCCATCGGCCACTTTCCTGCTGGTAAGTTGTCATCATGAAGAAGAACTAATCTCCGATGGTAATATTTTTCTGTTTGTTCATCCACTTGGTTCTTGCGGAGAGTTGGGACAAGTATTCACTCTTCCATCTGACCCATAGGTCTTGAAATAATTTACTGGTAAGATGCCATCTAGTTCTAGCATCTGCTTCTGTTTCTATAATTGTCAATCCGGGCCGAGTTAATACGAAATGCGCTGGTATTAAAAACTCTAGATCTTCTGGGTCCTCAGATAATGCACACAGGGGACGAGAGTTAAGGCAGGCTTCAAGTTTGGTCTCCCCCCACCCGAGGAGGGGCGCTCCCGCGGGCTCGGCTTCGGCCTTGAGCCTGTAGGGATGCGCCCAATGGGGCGGCGGGGGAGTGGGAAGTTCTCCCCCCACCCGGGGTGGGGCTGCCGGGAGGGGAATGTTTCATTGCCCTCCCGGCGCTTCAGGCGGGGCCACACCGCCGTGGCTGTGGTGGGAGATCGGTCGCGGAGGAGGAGGAGTGTCGGTGTTACGTTGCCGCTCTCCCTATCCTCCGCGACCGAGCGGTGCCGCACCGTGTTTGCGGCGAGGGGCAAGCGGCGGAGCCTTTCATCTTCTCCGCCGCTGGGAGCCGGTTTATCTGGCTCCCATGGGTCCACAGGCGGTAGACTGCGTGGGAGTTTGCCGCCTCTCAATTGGGCCGAGGAGGTACGGCGCGTCCGTGAGTTCCGGACGCGCCGACTTGGTGAGTGGGGGGGGCGCTGTGACGCCCCCGAGGAGGGGCCGCTTTGGCGGCCAGCCGCGCCGGGGTTCGCGGATGTATTTCCGTTCCCGTGTCCCCGGCAAAAGCGGTTGAGATGGAACTCCGGAGGTTTTTTAGTGGGTAGGCACGTCGCTCTGGCGTGGAGTCCCACATAACCCGACAGCCTCTCCCGCAGGCTGACGGGTATCCGTAACAGGGATCTTTCCTCCGAAAAAAAAAAAAAAAAAAAAAAAAAGGCTTCAAGTTTGGTAAGCAACGTCGCGTATTCTTCAAAGGTGAGTTTTTGGTGACCGACGACTCTCTTGAGATGATGTTTCAGACTTTGTACTGCCCGTTCCCACAATCCTCCAGCACTTGCATGAAGAGGTGGATTAAAATGAAACTCGATGCCCATTTCTGTTACTTCGGCAAGAAAACTATTGTTGGATACTTGTCTAAGATGTTCATATTCTTCTTGTAGAACTCTATTTGCGCCTACAAAGTTTGTTCCATTGTCACAGTATATGTGACGCGGTGCTCCTCGCCTGGCTGCCATCCTGGTTAAAGCGGCCAGAAACGCTGAGCTACTGAGGTCGGACACTAGTTCGATGTGAACAGCTTTGGTCGCCATGCACACGAAAATTGCTATGTAGCCCTTGGTAGTTTTTATGCCGCGACCTTTGTTGGCCTTGACTTGAACAAATCCTGTGAAATCAACGCCACAGTGGAAAAAAGCCTTTTCTGGATTAACTCTACATGCTGGTAGATCACCCATAAGCTGGTGTTGTTTTATGGGGTCCTGCTTCTTGCATATAATGCACTGTCTACAGAACCTTTTGGTAGCCATGTAACCACTGATGATCCAATACTTCTGTCGGATATTGGCTAAGGTAAGACGCACTTCTCCGTGAAATGTCAATTCCTGAGCTTCTTGAATCACAAGAGTAGTAAGTCGATGATTATGTGGTAAAATAATAGGATGTTTTATATCCATGCTTATTTCAGCGTTGCGCAGCCTTCCTCCTACACGCAGAATCCCGATTTCATCTAAGAATGGATTTAAATTTAAAATGTTACATTTTGAGTGCACTTTCCCGTGTTTGCGTAAATAATCTAGGTCGCGTTCAAACTCAATGTATTGAATGGTTTTGATGATCAGCAGTTTCGCGCGCCGCAGCTCGTGCAATGTGAGATAGGGTGATTGAACTTGCTTTCTGCATGTAGGCACTCTTAGTATCCACGCAATAATTCGGATTATTTTATTAAATGAACTAAATTTATTCAACAAGTTTTCAATTATACTGGTTTCAGATAAACTCGTATGGTTAACAACAGCATTCGATTTCTTCAAATTTTCAGGTTTCATTTCTAAACTGGTTTTGTATATAGTTTTCTCTTTCTTTTCTGGTTTTTCATATGTAAATAGCCACTTAGGGCCCTGCCACCAAAGTTCGTGACCTTTTAATTGCCTGGTAGTTAACCCGCGACTCGCACAGTCCGCCGGGTTTTCGCTGGTGTTTACGTATCCCCAACAATCCGATGGTGTAATTTGGGTTATTAATTTTACTCTGTTAGAAACGAAGAGTTTCCAGCGTGCTGGGTCCCCTTGTATCCAACCTAAGACTGCTGTAGAATCTGTCCAACAATATAACTCTATTTCGCAATTTTGTGGTAAACATCCTTGCACTTTCTTTACGTGCTGAGACAAGAGTTGAGCGGCCATCAATTCTAATTTTGGTGTTGAGAATGTTTTGTTGAATGGAGAAAGACGAGCTTTTCCAGTAACTAGCGTAATGGTAGATTGACCTTCATTGGTGACCTTGCAATAAATTACACAGGCGTATGCTTTGTTCGACACATCACAGAATCCGTGTAATTCTACTTTTTGGTTCTTTTCTCTCAAACCTAGCCATCTTACTTTAATGGTTTTTATGTCTTCTAATTCCTCTCGTAAACTAGTCCAGTTTGTGGTAATTTCGTCTGGTAAGGCTTCGTCCCAATCTAGCTTAGACAGCCAAACTTTCTGAAATAACAACTTCATGGTGGTACTAAGAGGCGTAAGCCATCCTAGGGGATCGAACAGTTTCGATATGTCCGAAAGTAATGTTCGTTTAGTTGGTTTGGACTTCGAGTTTGGTTCTATCTTGGTATCAAAAATAAATATATCCTGTTGTGGGTTCCATCCTAGGCCTAATGTTTTGGTAGATTCCGATTGTTTAAATTCATACGTTTTTTGGTTGCATTGGTCGTTGTTTAAGCCTTCTAACAGTTTTGGTTCATTCGCCGTCCATTTTCTCAAATTAAATCCAGCTGATTGCAATAATTTGATAAGATCATCCCTTAACTTTAAACGGTTGAGATGGAGTGACTTCCTCCGCAAAAGTCGTCCATATAAAATGATTCATCTAAACATTTCGCAGCTTCTGGATAGTTATATCTTTCGTCTTTAGCTAGTTGTTTCAAACACATCATGGGTAAAAATGGTGCTGGTTTGGTGCCATGAGTCACCGTGGTTAAATTAAATGATTGGAGTGGTTGTTGAGGGGTGTCTCTCCATAGTACTTTCTGGTAAGCTTGGTCTTCGGGATGTACAAATATCGCTCTAAACATTTTTTCGATATCACTGACGTAAACGTACTGATATTGTCTCCATTTAAGGATGAGCCCTTGAAGGTCGTGCTGCAAGTTACAGCCTTTGTGTAAAATGGAGTTCAAACTGACGCCTGTCGACGACTTTGCCGAAGCATTGAAGACGACCCTTAGCTTGGTGGTAGTTGATTCAGCTCTAATAACGGCATGGTGTGGTAAGTAGCATTCGTTTATACTGTTGGTGTTTGATGGTTTCATATGGTTTAAGTTTTGGTATTCATTCATAAATTGTTGGTACTCTGTTTTTAGCTTAATATTATTTTCCAATTTCCTCTCTAAACTTCGAAACTGGGCGAGCGCTAATGGTTTGGTTAATCCTAATTTTTCCTTCTGGTCAGACTTGAAAGGCAGTCTCACTTGGCATTTCCCGTCTTCAAGTCTCCTCGTGGTTGATAAAAAATAATTTAAACACTCTTAATCTTCTACAGACATTTCGCTGGTTTGATTGATAATTTCTTCTGTTTCCCAAAATCTCTTTAGTTCATCTATGTTATGCAATACGACTTTACAATAGTACGACATACTTATTGAGCCACATAGCAGCCATCCTAACTGCGTCTGCTGGGCAATTGGTTGATCTTCATTATCTCCTCTGAAAATCCCTCCTAACATAATCTTACTGTAGACTTCGGCTCCAAGAAGTACGTCAATGGGACGACTGATGTTGAATTCTGGGTCTGCTAAATTTATATTCTGTATGTAAGACCATTCTGGTTGCCTAAATGTCTTATTTGGTAAGTTTTTAATAAGACTATTCATAATCAAACAGTCAACATCGAGGCCAAAGTCGTTGTAATTTGACCATAGCTGGATATTCATAGCTCCTTTACAATGATTTTCCTTTTCCCCGATTCCAAATTTTCTCCCCTTGCATTGATTTCTTTTGAGCCCTAATCTCTGCGCGGCATTCTCACTTATTAGCGAAAGCTGAGAACCCTGGTCGACCAATGCCCGCATGGTGTGTTTGTTGCCGTCAACTCCAGTTACCTTGACCATAGCCGTGGCTAGTAAAATCTCCGTGATGTTGTTTGAAGAAACATGGGATGACGTTGGGACAGATTCTTTTGGTACATTAGGGGTTGGTTTAAAGTTAGTTTTTGCTTTCGTAAGTGCCTCGTGTAATAACGTCTTATGACTTTCGTTACACTTACGACATCGCTTGGTTGAGAAACATTGTTTATTAAAATGACAAATCATGCAGTTTGTACAATAATTCAATTGGTTAATAATTTTTAATTTTTGCTCGTCCGATAATTGCAAGAATTTGCCGCATGCCCAAAGTCCGTGCTCAGCATTACACATTGCACAGTTTATTGACCTAGATACATGCATTGACTTCGTGTATGGTTTCATATTATAGCCTTTGTTATAATTATGATTTGAATTGTTATTAAAATTCCTTCTTTGGTTTGAAGAATTGTTTTGGTTAAGATGAGATGTTTGAGGCTGTATGGTTGTTTTTTTGGTTTATTGGTTCCTGTTTACGTCTTGAGGCTTCTAAGGTTGTAAACTTGCTCTCCAGGAACTCCAAGAATTCTTGAAGAATTGGTAATTCTCGAGGATTTTTGACTGATTCCATATACTCCATAAACGATTCGCTATCCAACTTCTGGGCTAGTAAGTGCACTAGCAGGGGATCCCAGGTGGTTATATCGACTCCCAGATTTTTTATCGCATGGAGGGTCTCCGTGGTGACGTCATGCAATTTTTAAATCATAATTAATGACTGGTGTTGTATGTTGGGAAGGTTGAGTAGAGTGTTAGCGTGGGATGTGAATATTATTTTTTTATTGTTAAATCGATGATTAAGAATTTCCCAACAAACATCGTAATTATCCGAACTTATAAGAAGATGGTGAATAAGACGCTCAGCTTCTCCGGTTACTTTCCCCTTCAAAAACTGCATTTTTTAGGCTTTGGATAGCGATGGATTCTTGTGGATGGTCTCGGTAAATAAATCTTTGAAAGACGTCCAGTGGTAATAGCTCCCATTGAAAACTGAAATAGAAACCTCTGGAGTGGACTTCACACGGCTCACCGTGTGAAGTCCACTCCAGAGGATGGACCACATCTTCGTGTTAATCGTCTTCTTCAAATCATTAAACATTTTCTCATGCTTGCTAAACCATGACTGGTACCACAAATTTCTTCTATTTTTTCACCTTCTATCTCCCAATGAAAATTATCTATGACGGTCTAACGTGACTGAAGATTTTTCAGGGCATCCTCGAACTCCCATTTATCTTGCATCTGTTCGATATCTATGGTCGTCACGGTGCGCATAAACGCTTAAAGTTGATGTTCTGTTTCTTCAACATTTCGTTCATCTTACTGGTTCCAGGTGACGACGAGGAGTTTGTTTGCTGCCGAGGAACTGCTGCAGGAACTAACGTAGACGTGTCAGTTTCAGCCTCTGACTGACTCGATGGAGGAATAAATGTTGATGCTCCTGGTTCATCTACTGCTCTATTTCCCGGACTCACACTTCGTTGTCTCTGGCGTTCTGGTGCACTTGGCTTCAATGACGGGGAAAACTTCTCCATGGTGTCTTCAATCATTTTCTTGATAGATAAATACAACTCTTCAGTGGTTTCACTACAACTTTTCTTAAAATAAATATGATCAAACTCCGCTAATCCACACATTTTAATGTGATTAGCCTGGTAATCTTCCCAATATTTTTCTAACATCTGCAACTTTCGCTTACAGTAATCAATGGTTTTCCTGTCCGCCCCATCCTTTTTGAAGTTGGTTGAAAGCCTTTTTAATTCTTCATATATTTCAGTTTGGTTAAGAAAATAGTTTTCCATTTTGCTTGACATGGTAAAAAGTTAAGCAAAAAGTAGATAAATAAAGAAAATGGTTTGGTCTGACCTTATGTCCTTAGGTACAGCTCACTCTGGTTCAGCAACTCACTGCAATCCAATTGGTAGGCACTGGTTTTCTGGTTTCCACGAACTCCGAATTATGAATTTATTATCACTCGCGACACGAAGTTCCTTTATCGAAGGACCACATGTAGCAGTTCACCCTAACGTATCAGAGACTCGCTGCTACATGAAATGGTTATTTGGTGAAAGATGGAGCACGAATACAATGGTTATTTGAATGGTTAAAACTTAATGGTTTATTTAAAATGGTAAGAAATGGTAGGTACACGCCGAGCGGCTGGTTATTGCGTACTAAATTACTTATTGCCTAACTATCGTCATAATGTAAAATGCTGACATGCTGAGTGGATAAATTCGCTGTTCGATTACCTCGAACACATATACTATCATGAGTAATACATAAACTTACAAACCTACATTGTTAAAGTTATTTTCCATCAATAATCATTGAAAAAAGAATAAATAAAATAAATCATTCAAAATGAAGAAATGAAAAAAAATAATTGCTCATTCATATCATATCAGCACGAAGTATATGCGTTGCGTTTCAGAATACTACAGCATCATTACGCATTTTACTGGATAGCAGTACCAATGAAACAATCATTGATGTGGATAGTTCATGCTACAATAAATAAAATATTACCGACAAAAATATATGCAGATAAGTATCGGACCGCCGCTGCCATAAAGAGACGTCTTGATGAATTGAAACAGAAAGAAAAGGATCTCAAGAAATTTTATGTTGGGAATAATCCCAAAAGCGGCCGACACAATTCTTCATTTCATTCACGTTCCCCTGCGATGAAACTTTTTCTCTGCAATTTTTCTGTGGAGGGCGGGGAGTTATCAGGTGGGGCGCTTTGCGAGTCGCAGCACGTAGCGCTCGGAGCCCCGCGCGCCGCCCTGTGCCCGCCCGCTGAATACAAACTTCATTAGCCGTTTGATAATTAGCCCGTTAAACGCCCCTCACTCATCCAACGATCTTCTAAACCAACTACACACCTATACTCGCGATACGTATTCACGGCACACAAAAGTTATCCATGTTTGTTATTCAACGTACTGGTGTCTTCTGCCACGTACGCAATATCAGATACGCATATAATTTGGAGAAATGGGGGATCCCTATAATCAACATTAATTGGTACACGCCAACTACTCTGTTCGATTGTCTACTTTGTCTGTACTTGTACTCAAAAAGTATTTTTGAACGTACAATAAATAACCATTGCTTGACAACCAACTAAATATAGGTATCTCTAACTACTTTTGTTTTCTTATTCTAAATCTTTGATTTTAATGATTATAATAGTTGCAAATAGAGTCTACGTGTGACGGATAAGTCGACAAGACACGTCTAGCGTGGCCTTGTCAAGGATAATCAATTTTTGTCTGTCACAAGCAACAGCGATAACTTAGTTCCTATTTTTTTCTAAAACAGAGAGATAAGTTAATTTTTATTATATTTAAAAAGGTGCAAAAGATTTCTTCAGGTAATAAACATACATGCCAAAATTCATTAATATTTATGTATAGATATAATGGCGTGACGTCATCACCTTCCTCGCCTTCTCCCTATTTGGGGTCGTTTGTCGTCAATTTCCTCCATAGTTTTCTATCATATTTGTACAGGTCAGTACAAAAGTGTTAAATCATTCCTAGTCAAATTTCATAATCGTAAATGATTTCTTCTTTGTTGGTCGCAGTTCTAACATAACCTTACCTATATACGAGTAGGTTTGCCCTAAAAATGAATAGAACTGACTTTTTACCTTTTACAAACCAGTTGATAAAATTTATTCAATAATCCTTTTGACCTTAGAACGAATTGGCCAATAGTATAAAAGATAAACGTTGATATTCCAGACTGTGGTCAGTAGAACTTTTGATCATCTGACCATTGTTATTTTAAAATTTGTTGATTTCTTCGTTGTTCTTTTGAAACTGGCTCGATTAAGTTTTGATTTTCCAATATGCAACCCTAAAGCAAAAAATTAGGGAGTGTCAAAGCTGACTTTCATAAGAAAATAACAGAGCAAAGCTCGGTCGCCCAGCTAGTGATTATTGATGGGAAGACAAACATACATAGCAGCAGCATTAGCAGAAATCATAGAGAGCATGTATTGACAAACAGCTAATACCTTTAGCAAAAAGTCGCAACTGTGTAAAATATGGTATAGTCACTCAATGTGGTCAATCACCCATATCCTTTTTGCTAATGGTCGGATGGGTTGGGTTCTGATAATATTAATATTAAAAAGACAAGATTTTAATTCTTTTACCGTTTCGTTTATATATTGGACTACCAGAACCAATAATAAATAAATATATAGGGACAAATTACACTGATTGAGCTAGCTCCAAAGTAAGTTCGAGACTTGTGTTACGGGATACTAACTCAAAAAAACAAATGTTAAATTCGTTTTGGTCCCGGTCAATAAAAATTGATCATCAATATCCTTCATCAATTATTGACGTTTTTGAGGGCAGAATCAAATAATTCAATTATTTAAACAAAAAAAAAACTGTTCTTCATCATATCTTCAACAAATTTTCAAATAAAATAAAAAAAATATCGAAATCGGTCCATGGTTGACGAAGATATCGCGCAACATAAATAAAAAAAAACATACAATCGATTTGATAACCTCCTCCTTTTTTAAAGTCGGTTAAAAAGTCAAAGTAATTAAAAAAATAAATAGGATTTAAAATAATAAGTACATAAAAATAGAAAGGCTCTTTAATTGTAAATGTTACCAAAGCGAATCACAGTTGAGACCCGGATTATAAAAAGTGACAATTTAACCGGAACGTCACAGGAAGGAGAATACGAAACAAAAGGAAACTGCGGAGGCAAGGAGGAGAGCGAACTTAGAAAAATTAGGAAACAATGAAGCAAGCAGGAAACGTGTTTTCTCGGGGAGTGGTGGATGCCAGGCGAGTTATGAGCGAGTGGATTTAGTTTAGGTACGCGCCCGCCGCTCCGATCCTGATCGATATACCTGCATGGGAAAATTTAAATTGATACAGCTACTAGCGCTACTTTTAAGATGACTTGGTCGTTTTAACTTGCTGATGGCAAGTTTGTAACTTAAAATAATTATTATGTTTGCGTTACATCGATCTTGATGCTACAGGTCTGGACATATCTGTGTGTTTTTTCTATTTATTTATAATTTAAGAACTACGTTCTTGTATCTATACATAAATAATATTTTTTTCTACTACAAGAAGTAATGTTTTGTCTTCAAAACTTAGTTCATTTTTATTTCTTAAAAACAACCCTACATGTTAAAAGGCTTTTATCCCAATCTTCCGTATTTTTATTACATACCTAAATAAAATTTATTTATGAAACAAATGATACAAAAGACATTCCAACCTTCGGGATAAATAGAAATAGTATTTTATGCAACAGTTGTATAAGGAGGGTTTAAAATGCGAGTGGCGCAGGTTACGATGCGAGCCTTGGCGAGCATCCGAAATTGACGCTATCGAGCATTTTTTGACTACTTATACAACGTTGCATACAATACTTTTTCTTATATTAATTACATTTACTAAAATAAATACAAAAATAAACAAAGAAAAGTACGAAATACTACCATATGTTTGGTAGATACTAGGTATCTATGGAATACTTAATTTTTTTTTATTGACGTCTTCCTAGTGACTAAAAGTGCCATTTTTGAAACATGGAGTTACTTAAACGAATGTTTTTCATACAAAAAACCGTTTGTTTAGTGACTCCACGTTTGAAAAATGGCACCATATGTTAAAATAACGATTTAATTATGTTGGCAGTATGGTAGATCTAAAGAAAAAAGTTATAGGTGAGAAAAGTACGAAATACTACTATATGTTTGGTAGATACTAGGTATCTATGGAATACTTAATTTTTTTTTATTGATGTCTTCCTAGTGACTAAAAGTGCCATTTTTGAAACATGGAGTTACTTAAACGAATGTTTTTCATACAAAAAACCGTTTGTTCATTGACTCCACGTTTGAAAAATGGCACCATATGTTAAAATAACGATTTAGTTGTTAGGAGTAGTGGCTAGGAGTATCGTTTTGGCGAAATAACGACACATGTGCTATTATGTTATGAATAGACTATAGACTTTACTGAAATCATATAGTCTATGTTCTTATATTAGTGTTCGGGACCATTTAAAAGACAGATAACAGTACAGGAGTAGAAAAAAATATTTATGTATTTTAAAATGGCTTATATTATACAGGAAGATATTTTTACAACACGAATTATTTTCCCCAAAAAAAATACAACATAATCAGTCGATTGTATTACTATGGGATGTTATTGGATTTTTATCAAATTTCCCCAAATGGTATGTATTGAGTGTCGTGTAATCAGAATCATAGAGTGACTTTGCTGTAATAAATGCACTGAAAAAAGGACTCTTTAAACCCTCTGCTTCAACTTGGGGCCTTAAGATAAGTCGAGTAACATATAAGTAAGTCATCCTGAAACTAGGAGACTCGACAAGTGTTGGCTACTGACACCATTATAAGCTGGGTAACATAGTGACACGATATACCTGATGTTATTAGCTGTTTCGAATGTAATTTCTCCAGGGTAAATATTTCTTTGAAAAAAAAATAGAATAAATATTGCATCAATACTGTTAAAACTAGAACACTTTTATCCAAGTTCAGAGTACCTATACGGGATAGTGATGTTTTCAAAAATATTTTGTTTTGTTACGACATTTTTACAGCGGTAGTGAAACAGGCGCCCAAGGAGTGTTCGCAAACTTTTGGCAATAAAAATAAAGCTCGCTTAGAACAAATTATAGACATCTGTTGTTTAGCAAAATTTTGCGCACACATAAAACGAAACTGTGGATAATATAAGATGAACAGTCACGGCTAAATATTTTTGTGATATATATTTTTTGCAATACCTGTCAATAGATTACCTTGGGTATTCATTAAGGTGTAGTAGGCAGAACAAATGATTTTATTCTTAACTAAATTTTACCGAAATAGTAGAAAAGACATTTTTTATAAGAATTATCCTTTGCGGAGGAACTCAGTGGCCCGGCGAAAGGACTCATTATTAACATCCGATCGTGGTGGGCAGATGGATAGGTGACCTCAAGTAACAAAATTTCTGAAGCTTCTCCGTGCTTCAAAAGGCAGCTAAAGCCGTTGGTCTCGACTGTCATCAGTGTATGGCAGTCGTCATCGAGCTATGGCAGATGCCTTTTGGCAGCTTGAAATATCTGACACCAGTGTTGGTTGCTTATACACACGAAAATTCATCAAAAAACTTATAAAATTTACCTATTTGAAAAATTTCGTGCAAAATACATAACAATTAGAAAACAATTACTAAGATGAAGCTGTGAATGGTTAACCTAGTAAATATGAAAAATAAATCACCATGCTGTAACGTTTAACTTCGGAACTCTATTGTATATATCTTAAAGTTTACTTTTTTAATATAAAAAATAAAAGGCAGCACTTTAGTTCGTGTTCAGCCTTAATGGGTAATTTAACTGTACCTAGGGATGGTAATCTCGATTGCTAGCAGAATTATCGGCCGGCGCCGCAGTCAGCGGCACACAATGTACACAATCCACAATCACCTGGCTCGAGCGCTAAGTTAACACGATCGGTATCGACTCGCACCACTCTCCTCCCGTCACTGTTCTCGTGATTATTTCAGCACGAATGCAATTAGAGAGGAGTGCCGAGCCTCCTCCTGTTTGTTTTAATTACGTCGAAATAGCCGCCGCCGCCCGCTACGCCCATGCCACACACTCTTTTATTGCAAATTACAAACCTATTAATGATAAAAACAAACCAATATAGATAAGAGTAGGTATTGTGCCGTACTATGGCCTATAAGTGCCGTACAAATACAACGAAATGATTAACGCGTCGTCCGCTTTGGACCGCGATTAATTGATTAAATGTTTATAATTAATATTTTAATTGGTTTGCGGTTATAATATGACGCATACCTAGTTACGTATGTATGAATTCACGTATATAATAGGTTGATTACATGTGGTACGTGTACGACCGTAGGTACATAACGTTTCGACTACTTTTTAAAAATATATTATTTTCCTGATGAATTTTGACTCAATATTATTAAATTTAATTTTTTTACTTTTACGTAACTTACAGTTAAATTACATATTTTCAGGTATATGCATTGTACACACGGACAAGCACAGCGAAAATTTCTTGCCTGTTGTATACAATTCATCATTATTATTATCATCAACAGGTCCCCCATTCCAGGTACCATCTGCTGAGCATAAGCCTCCTTTTCTCTGCGCCCATCCATCCATCCTGTTCTGTAAACAATGACATTCAAGCAATAGATGACTTGCATGGTCTAAACAAAACCTCAACCATGCTATCATTTATTGCTTCAATTAAATTGTATGCAACATGTAAGAAATTTGCACTGTGTAAATGGGCCTTAATTCATGTATCATCAAAGCGTTATTTTTACATCTAAATGATATGATGAAATACCAAGACGTAATCATATTATTGCTAGCGTCTTTATATATTATTCTCCATGCAATATTACCAATTGTTTGTAGTTCGTTAGGAACTCGGGCTTAATCTGCTTATCTGTTATTGCGGTGCTTAATTAATTGTGTAAGAACTTATCACTTTACCTGATGATAAACTAAAACAATAATTTATCATCAGGTAAAACTACGTTAACTCTTAAACATATCAGAAATAACTTTGTAGCTATTAAAGCAAGAGAGACGCTCTTTGATTTAAGACAAATTTCTTACGTCTACATCATGTTAATCATAAAATTCATAAATGACTGTTTCCTGCGTTTTTGGCACCGAAACGGCTCAACATATAAGACCATGTAGTTACTGTCATAGGTAGGACATATTTTTATGGTGCCGAGGTTGTTGTTTTCGTGTGGAACGTGATGTTAGCGTTGTAATGAAGGCTTTTCCAAGAAAGTCCCCAGAAACAGCTCCGATTTTCTTAAAAATGTTAGATTTTTTGTATAATTTAAAATACATATGTTTAAGAGGGAGGAATTAATAATTTATATTGTTAAATGATATAATTAAAAAATATATATTATTTTGTGTCGACCTACATCACGTCAGCTCTTTATTTCCATACAAAAGTGTGCAGGCGCTCGGGCAATTTGTATGGGAAAGTCGAATTTGTTTTTGGTTATTTGGTTGTTATTTTAATTTCATTATACCATAGTGATGTATTATAGCCCGTGGTTTGATTTATTACGGGTATGTCCCTTCCACGTTGTATAAGTAGATATTTATTCTGAAATTTATATATAATAGGTATATAACGTAATTGTATATTATATAGCAATATTTTATAATGTAAGTATATATGTATTGATTTTTGTGCCGCATAATTTTCTCTGTTTATCCCTGTGGTTGACTGGGAGAAAATGCTCTTAGCATTAAGTCCGCCATTTGTTGAAAGTATATTTGTACTTTGGAACTAATAAAAATCAATTGTAAAGCTACAACAAACAGTTTTTTACCCCATATTGCCCTTACATATATATAATAATTTAGTTTATTTAAGAAATACCATCAGTTTGAACGAATTTTTTTGGGCTGTTTTTTAAGGTTCTGTATCCAAAGGGTAAAAACGGGACCTACAAGACTCCGCTGTTCGTTTGTCCGTCCATCTCTCTGTCTGTTTGTATCTCATGAACTGTGGATAGATCGGCAGTTGAAATTTTCAGAGATGATGAACAAATACTAAAAACAGAATAAAATAAATATTTAAGTAGGGCTCCCGTACAACAAACGTGATTTTTTATAGATAATGGTTCGGAACCCTTCGTGCGCGAGTCCGACTCACACTTGGCCAGTTATTTATAAAATACAATGAATACAAGTCTTAGTATCACAAAGCGAAACTCGTGGAAATGCCGACCTAAATTTATGATGAGCCTTCATAAGGGTTCCCGAAATGATTAGCGTGGGAAGTAAACTTTTTCTTAGGGTAGATTACAAGCGTGTCAATTGTCGAGTGGCGTGGCGTGGCTTGTGGTATCGCGTGTCAGGGTAGAGTAGCATGCGCGGCGGCTGATCGCGGGCCGCGGCTCGCAGTGGCCTGCAGACGCGGCAGACAGTGCGGCTCGGCGGCGGCGGCGGTGGTGCTCGGGCCGGCGGCGGCATCTCCGGGCGGCTCGGGCGCGGCGCGGTGCGGGGCGCGGCGCGGCGGCGCGATGCTGCGCGCCTCTCAGTCGAGACGCGAGGCCCGCCCGCCCTAGCCGCCCGGCTGACGCCCGCCCGCCCCGCGCGCTCGCCACGCGGCTCTCTCCGCGTTCTCTATACGTCCGATCGTTAATTACAACCTTATGACGGAATCAAATATCACGTATCGAATGATTTTTAACGTCGGAAAAAAAAAGTTTTTTCTTACTTGTCGTTTCGGCCTACGCGCGCTTATAGACGTTGAGTATTTTCGAAGCTTTCGGATGGACCGGAAGGGGGGCGGGAGGGCC
Source organism: Acrobasis suavella (assembly GCA_943193695.1). Classification (NCBI taxonomy): domain Eukaryota; kingdom Metazoa; phylum Arthropoda; class Insecta; order Lepidoptera; family Pyralidae; genus Acrobasis; species Acrobasis suavella. Next base: position 17,794,487 of record OW971929.1, read on the forward strand.
GTCGGATTCGGAGGGTCGCGGGGCGCAGGGCCCCTCGCGACGCGGGGTTAGTAGGCTCGCGATGTCGCGTCGTCGTCGGTCGGAATGCATTCGCGGACGTAGAGCGGCGACCTAAGGTGCCGCCGCGATTCTCACCTGCGATTGGGGTCGGTCACCTCTTTTGTAAATGAAAAGTTGTTTGAAACAACTTGTCGCTCAGTTTCGGGTTTTATTTTTCTTCGTTTTATACTGACTTTCATAAACTATTTTTGGGTCGAACATGACGAGATACAAGGTCAAATATGCTAGGTGTCAACGAACCCCTCGCCAGGTGCTTACGTCACGTCGATGACGTCGGGGTCATCGGGGTAAATGATACTGGGATTGCTTTATCTAAATAATAAACTTCTAACTGGACTTTAACTGTGGTGTGCTTAAAATTGGTAAATGATGAATCGTTTGAAAAGTGTCGGCATGAAGCACGAAGACGGAAGTGTAGACCAGCGGCGATCAACGAGGCCGCCGCGTTAACCCTGCCCGAATTAGTGCAGCGAACGAGACTAAAATAGCAAGCCGGCGTGTACGGTTACATGCGGCGCGTCAATGTCGGCGCGCCGGCACGCTGTGTACTTCGGCCATCGGCGGGTAAGCTTACACTGCGTCTGATTGCAGACCGAGCTGACACCAGCCCTATATGTGGAGGCGGCACTGTCGACTCCGCCGCCGCCACCGGCGCGCCTGGCGCGACGCGCGCCGTCTCCGAGCACGCCCTCGCACGACCACTATAATCTATTTCTGGACTCATCTGTTCCACAGTATACACGCCAAAATACACCTTTCTAAATATAATATAATCTGTCTTTGTATGCAGCGTAAAACATGCTTTAGTATGAACCTATAAGTGACGCAGTCGTTTAAACTCTTATAGGTGTCGATAATGTTTGTCCTATAGTCGACATTAATTCTTATTTTGGTAAATATTCGATATCAACACGAAAGAAGCAGCATTTGAGCACATGAGAAAGAAGCAACTGACTATGAAGAATCGTCGCACGTCGGACGTCGAAGAAACAACGAAGTACGAAAGTGTTGGCGTTGTTCGCTTTAGCTGGTTGACTTCGGGTCAAATTGTCATTATTGTATCATTTGGTCCCCTTCAACCAGCTGTAGTTGACATCTGCTTCGCTTTCTGTTCACAACTGCACTTCGAAGATGGCAAACTCCGATTATGTTTACATCTCATAACGTATCAGTACGTAGGCTAAGAATGTTAACAATTAGTTATTTAGTGTGAATGGAATTATCTTTCTATGCAAATTCAAGCGTTTCCATACGATTCTTGATCTTGACAAGGTCTGCGAGTTCGGGTTTTTCATCTTAACAAGGTCTGCGAGTTCGGGTATTTAATGCTCACTAAAATGTCCAATCCAGTAGTGGCGTCGCTGGTCGGGTCGTTGGATTTCCTCTAATATGGTTGAGTTTAACGATGGCTGATCCGTGCGTTAACTCGTGAACGGGTGCTGCCGGGAGGGACTGGTCAGCTCGGCTTCGCTTCTTTAACTACTTAATATATTTTTTTATTTTTTATTACGCAATTTATGTTTGTTTACTTGTTCGCAAGCATTACTTGTTATAATGTGACAACATTGTATTATATTATAAGTATTTATAAATTAAAAGACAATAATAATAATATGACAAAGCCCTTCTGGCGAGTAGGCGACCAATACTGTGAAAATTAGTTTCTTTCGGTGTTACTTATTGACGTGTAAAAGTGCCTGTAAAGGTCTAATTACTGAATAAACATTTGAATCTTTTAATTTGATTCAATCTCTCGACTCAATCTGATGTCAAAATGTATATATATATATATATATATATATATATATATGTATATATATAATATGTATATATATATATATAAACACCATTAAATGACAATAAACAAGATCTCGTTGAGAAAACATTCATTGAATTGCACAAATATTAGACAACTTGCTCAATTGCTCATGAGAACAACAACGAGAAAATATAGAAGTAAGATACGTAGTAACACACGTAATATTCCACTGATATTCGGAATTGATATAAGGTACAAATTTATAACTGATTGATAATATTGTAGAAAAGTCACGTATAACCTAATAATCAACTCATCTAGACACGCGGTAGCGCTGCGCTCAGAAGCTCAGAGCCAAGTTCAAAGAAAGGAACTGGCGATGCAACAGCAGCACAGATGTGTATATTTACACGAACCATTTCGAGTTACTTCACAACTCGAAACCTATGTGACCTAAATACATGAAATTTAGCACATACATTAAAGACCTCTAGTTCATCTTGAATCGTAAATTTCAATAATGTAGCTCAAACAGTTATTGATATAGTAACGTTTAAAAAACCAAAAAAATATAATTGACCACTTATCTATCATAAAACGTAATCTACTTTCATATGACATGGAAAGTTAATATTTGGCATCTTGGTAGACTATTACGCGTATACAAAGGAACAAATCGAAAAGCAGTGAATTTCATAGATTTGATTATTTTTCGATTAATCGATTTTATTAGGTAAAAAATGCCTAACAAAATTATACGAGCAAGCATTTTTTATTTTTGATACTGCTGTCCAAAAATTAATGATATCACATCAAAAAGATAAATGTGAAAATGTGAGAATTTTGAACTTGGCTCCTATTTTCACATTTATGTTTTTGGTGGGGTAAGAAAAATAACTAAATTTTAATAAATAAATAAAATGAACAAAGAAAATGTCTTCAAATTTAAAATATCATTAAATTAGTGTCTGCAGTCTTATTTTGACATGTACATATAGTGACAAAAGATTTTATGTCGATATTTAAATTCGATAAAAATGTTCTAAATACGTCTGAAGTATGAAAAAAATTTAAATTGAATATAAATTTGGTAATACTTCGAATAGATACAACTATTATCTTTTCCTTATTCATAAAAGTCATTCTCAATCTTAATTAATTCTTCATACGGCTGTAAGTTTCAAAATCAGTGTCCAAATGTTTTAGAAAGGCGAAATAATACACGAAGAGCATGCACATTCCGTAACCGTAACAGCTGACCCAGACATGAATTTCGGAAAAACTATTATGATCCTCTCATACACACATTGAGCCATTAACTGATAAGAGTTATAATATAAAAGTAAAAAAATCGTTGTTCGCCTTACGACTAAGTAAATCTTTGTTTTAAATTTAAGTATATTCAGCAAATAAACATAAAAAAACTAAATAGGTATACAAAGGTCTAGGAAAAATGCTACAATAAATTAGAAAAGTTTGAGGCCATAAAATCCATTAAATGATCCATAACATCAGTAAAATTGTAACTGTTGCGAGCCGCAAGTCCGGAGCCGACTTCAGCGCTGACGCGTTTTGATGGCTTTAGAGATATTTTTTCAGCAAGTCGCGCCCCTTAGGGAAAACAGGCTTTCGGAAGGTTGTCAATAGAGTCGTTTATGTTCTCGGTTCGCAGTATCGATTATGGAGGCAGCGAAGGTTTTCGGAGTTCGCACGCGAGGGAAGGATCATAACGCGCGGAGCACTTTGATATTATAACGAGATTATTCGAGGAACCGCTAACGGGTTGGCGGTCGGACTGCGACCCTACCCTACCCTACACACACATCGATAACTTTCTTTATATCTAACTAAAACTTACCACCACTAAAAACACATGTACCATATAGCAAATCTTCCAAACAATTTGAAATGTTTTTTCAGCAATTTCAAATAGATATAAAGACAACTTTATTTTTAGCAGACTATCGAAAAAGTATACTCTCGTATTGTAGATAAAAAGTATATCCCTTGAAACATATATCCTTCTTTTTGAATTTCTATTAAATCAATCAAATACACTTTGCACAAAACTACCGACGGTTTTATGGCGATTGAATGATATAGCTATAATAAAAGAAGATAAAAAATTCTGTGCGAGTAAAATTTTACTAGCAACAATAAATTTTACTTTGTTCGGGTTAAAATTGACTGTCGTATATTTTTGTCATGTGTAGCAATATATCTGGAATTGAATAAAATTGGTAATATTGTGACAATTTAACATTTTGAATTCTCATAAAAAATTGTTTGCGTAGGCACATATTTTCTTATTGTTGATTTGTCAGTTAATAGTCAGGTAGTAAACATTATACATAAATGTGGCCTAATAAATAGTATATTTTGCTACTAGGCAGGTAATATTTTTTAACGCGAGTACGCTACTTTCAATCCAGAGTTAAACGAATGATTCCAAGCACATACTACTTTTTATCTCTTTCTATGAGAAAAATACTTAATATATACGTTTAAAGAAAAGTTGAATATCTGCATATATACCCAATAACACACTACAGTCTGTTGTATTTCACTAAAGAAATATAAAGGAAACTTTTTTTATTAAAGAGCACCAATTTCTTATAAATTTTCCACTCACTAGAATCGTTTCACGACACACATGTTGTTTCATGCGTGGTAAACTTGAAATTAACTATAGGCCTAAATTATATTATGTCGTTTTTGAATACATGAGATGATTTATTTTTCGATATTTGTTAACTGAACATGATAACATTTTTGCACTTGTGCAGATAATTATAATATTTTAACATTCTTTGACTGAACACATTTACCAAAAGACGACGAAGACAGCGAAGGCATCAAGAAATACGAATTAGTTAAAATGCGACTTTCGTCGAAGACTTTGATGTAGGATATGAGTGTGCTCTGTTGAAGAAAGGCTTATATTAAAACTTAAATATGAATATTAAATACTTTTTGTTCTGTGTAGTGACATCCCTAACGCGGATGTGCAGTTTGTGAACTGAATAACTTGATAGTTCTCGGTGTATTAAATGTTTTATTTTTTATATAATTAATTGTAGTTAAACGAAGATACACAGACGGTGCTCATGCCGGTTATTGTTTTGTGAAAGCTTAAAACTTATTTATTTTGGCTTTTATTTTAAACACAATTTTCAGTAATTAAATGTATACTTATATATAAAATCTATATACATATATAAAAGCGAAAATCACTCACTCACTCATAACGAAATCTCGAAAACTACTGAGTGATTTTCGCTTTTATATATATAGATTTTATATATAAGTATACAGATAGATAGATAATCTATCTATATACTTATATATAAAATCTATATATATAAAAGCGAAAATCACTCACTCACTCATAAAGAAATCTCGAAAACTACTGAGTCAATGAAGATAAAATTTGGCAGGAAGGTAGATTGTGACTAGGAGACGTCTGCATAGAAAGGATTTTTGGAAATTCCATCTCTAATTCATCTGTATGAAACTTTGTAATTTTTAAAGTGAGACACATGAAAATTTTTAATTTATTTTAGTAGTTAGTAGAAAATAATAATGCATTTATATGAATTTGAAAATTACGTCCCGACAGGGGTGAAATAGGGGTTGCAAGTTTGTATTAATCTTCGTCATTTTTGAAGCGAGACAAATGACATTTTTGAATTAGTGGTTAGTAAAAAATAATAATCCATTAATTAGGTTTCAAAAAATTGCATCCCCGGGGGTGCATTCGGGGTATTATTATGAAACTTCGTATTTTTTTAGGGAGTGACAAAAAATTTAGATAAATAGATCCGTCGCTCTCTTTTGTTCTAGCATATGATGGTAATGGGAATGGCAACGGGAACAGTAACACGAACGGGAACGGGAACGGGAACAAGCGGAACAATGTTCGTCGGGTCCGCTAGGCATTCAAATCCCTACACTATTTATTATAAAGATTGTTATATTGAACAAGTATTCAAACATTTAAAATTTTTAACATTATAATTCATATGTTATGACAAAATTAATAACGTAAAAAGCCAATTAAAATACTATTAGAAAATTTTTCGACTTCTACGCGGACGAAGTCGCGGGTTAAAGCTGGTACTGGTATAAATACTTTAATCAGGCATAGTGTTTTCATTTAAAGAAACGTTTTCTATCTAAATCGATTCAGAGGATACCCCTTTTGACGTTTTTGGAGAAAATACTGCAGTACAGTTTGTTACCGCTTCTTCTGTACTTGCGCTTTGGAAGCGGCAGTAAACTTAGTTGTAAGTAAATGATCTGACGTCAACAACTAACTATTAAGAAATCGAAAGAAAAAAGAAATGACAATTATCAAGTGATATAAATATCCAAAGATAAATAAATGATTTTTGACTTTTTTTTTACTTTTTTGACCTACACGCAAACAAACAAATCTTATTTTATGAGTACCTCATCCATCCATTTATGTCTAATAAAAATTAATTAAACTAATGCAGCCAAGTTTAATTGAAGATTTTTATTAGATATTAGGAGAGTCATGGTAGCGTTTTCTTTACAGAGAACTCACACTACGCCGGACATGACAATACTATAGGGATATAAGCAAACAGTGAAAAGTCAATAAAGGACCAATGTTAGAAGTTCAACATTTTAATACATTGAGAAGAAGCTCAGTGGCCTGGCGGGAATAAGCATTATCGCATATATAACCTAATAAAATCGATTATTTAAAAATAATTAAATTTACGAAATCCAAAGTCTTTTTTTCCTTTGTATACGCATAATAGTCTACCTAGATGCCAAATATCGCCTTTCCAGGTCATATGGAAGTAGGTTACCTTTTTGATGATGGATAAGTGGTCAGTTAAAAAATAATCAAATCTACGAAATTCACTGTTTTTTGTATTGTTCCTTTGTATACGCGTAATAGTCTACCTAGATGCCAAATATCAAATTTTCAGGTCATAAGGAAGTAGGTTAATTTTTTTGATGATGGATAAGTGGTCTGATTTTTTCATAGATTTATGAAGTAACAAGATGTCACTAGCTTATTATAAAATGTGACCAAAAATAAATTGTTTATGTGTGAGTTGGAATAGGGCTGTACTACACGACACGTACGTCATGATATCGATAAAAATATTGTTACATACATTTTAATCCTTTATCCCTTGCGCTTATTCTCTCAAAAGTCACATTCAGTGTAATGAATGAGGTTACCGGAATCTGGGACCGCAATCGAACTCGAAACTCGAACCGCGGTCCCAGGTGACGGATTCAAAAATTGTAATACTTTTCTTCCGGCGACTGTGACCACTCATAAATTTAAAAAATACGCCCCAGTTGCCGGTTTCCACTAATGACTAATGAACGCGTAGGTAGAAATTTTTAATAATATGAATGGAACTCAATAGGCTTTTACGATCTGCGTAGAAAGAGAAGCAGCTTGTTTAAGTACATACTTATTCGAATAGGGTGACATCCTGGGTCTGGTATCAAAAATAAGGTATTTAGTATTGTTAAGAGACTAAAACGTCAGACTCTGTGAAAATTTTCAACTGTCTAGCTATCATGGTTCATGAAATACAGCCTGGTGACAGACAAACAGACGGACGGACTGCGGCGTCTTATCAATAGGGCCCCGTTTTTACCCTTTGGGTACGGAACCCTAAAAAGTACTCGGCCGTCCGTGACAATAATATAAAATATAGTTTGCAGTTTTATATTCCATTTAGAATAGGATCACTCCACCTCTTTCTGTGGATGACGCAAGAGCGGACAAAGCTTAATATCTCATACAAATTTTTCATACCCAAAGAATTGACCTCGGACGTAGAGCGCTTGTGAAATGTTTTGCACGAATAGATTTCCAAACGCCACTCTTAGCGTGCCGGTAGGCGTGGAGGTCCACGTTTACTTTAGTAAAGTAATCAAAATAGTGACAGTGTCTAGCCGGCTCATCTAGTATTATGATTCGCGTCCATTCCCTAAACTGGCTTTTACAATCTGCTCGGAAAGCTAAATCTGTTTGATTATATTGAAAATTTTGAAAATCTACATATCGTTATTTTTACTTAAAGAGTTTGTAATCATTCGACTAAAACTATTGACTTTTAATAGATACGTGGGGCGCACTATAAGTTTCCGGAATGAATATGAAAAAATACTATTAAAGGTACAATATTAATTTATTGTTTTTCAAAATAATCTCCCTTGGCGTCTATGCACTTTTTCATTCGATGAAACCAGTTTTGAAAACTTTTGTGCCACTCCTCTGTGGTGACCTCTGAAACGTGTTTTTCATACTCCTCGACAGCCTCTTCTGGTGATGAAAATCGTTGACCGCGTAATTGGTTCTTAATTTTTGGGAACAGAAAAAAGTCACAAGGTGCCAGGTCGGGACTGTATGCAGGATGACTCATGAGTTCTACATTTTTCGCCTTCAAAAAGTCGTTTGTCTGTCTGGCCGTGTGAGAACTAGCATTGTCGTGGTGCAGGATGATACGGCGTTTACGGTTATTTTTACGGAGTTCGTCAATAACTTCCGGCAAACAAATGATCGTGTACCAGTCACTATTCACTGTACGACGATTCTCTAAAGCAACAGTAGCCACGTGTCCAGTTTTATTAAAAAAAGAAGCAATCATCCGCTTAGATGCACTTTTCACGCGCGCCACTTTGGTTGGTTTCGGCTCATCTTGAAAGACCCATACGCTCGATTGCTGCTTTGTTTTGGGATCGTAGCAATAAATCCATGTTTCGTCACCTGTTGCTATGTCCCACACCAAATTTGACGCACCTTCGTTGAATCTGGTAAGCATGGCACTGCACCAAGTGACGCGGTCCGTTTTTTGAGCCTCGGTCAAGTTGTGTGGGATCCACCGCGAGCACAGCTTTCTCACACCCAAATGATTGTGTAGGATTAATTGTATTTGACTCATGCCTATTTCTAAGGATGCGCAAATTTCATGGTAGGTCACATGCCTGTCTGTTTCAATCATACGGCGCACAGCATCGATGTTTTTGTTGGTCACAGCGGTGGACGGCCGACCATCGCGAGATTCGTCACTGAGATTGATACGACCACGCTTGAATTCTGCAAACCAGCTATAAACAGTTGTCTTGCATGGTGCTTCATTGCCAAAAGCTGTTTCAAGCCGAGCGATGCTCTGTTGAGCTGTCAAATTACACTTAAAATCGTAGAAAATCATACTACGAAAATTTTCCCGAGTTAAATCCATGTTGATGCAGACACACAATTTTTTAAATGGCGCCACAAGGTAAAAACAAAAGACAGTCAGATGAAACAAACTGCATTCTACAGCCAAAGAGTTCTATTTTCAAATGTTGCAATAAATTTTTAAATATTGTTTATGTAAGTGGCCAGTTCCGGAAACTTATAGTGCGCCCTATGTATGTATTTTCATGACATAACGTGACATCAATAATTTGTCAAGCACTAGTGTAAACATACACTTTTATATTTTATGCAAAATAGTCCTAAATTATTTCCTTAGGCTCACTATATTGTGATAGCTCTAAAAGAAAACATAAAATACATAATCTGAACAAGTTTTTTGGTGAAGTTCTGAAGAAAAAAATGATGAATGGGCAATGTGTGAGTTTAACTTAATTTACTTGTAAAACGTGATTTATTAGGAAGTTTGTTTTTTGTCGCATAACAATCCGTACTGCAGCACAATACCATCTTTCCAAGATAAGAAAACTTATGAACTAACACAGTTTACAATAAGAAAAATCCAATTTTCGTGTGACACAACATAAGCAAGGTATACAGGAGTTTATTACTCATGCAAAAGTTGGCTCACGTCAATGTGATCGCTATCTCTTTTGCTCTTGTGAGCCCTCACATCGCCCGACCATTAACGTATTGTTTGTCGCATTGTGCTAGTTCGGTCTTCTTACGCAGTAAAAAAATTCTTGGTCTATGGATTTTTTCCTTTGTATACGCGTAATAGTCTACCTAGATGCCTAATATCAACCTTCCAGGTCATAAGGAAGTAGGTTACCTTTTTGATGATGGATAAGTGGTCAATTAAAATTTTCGGGATTTTTAAACGTTAACTGTTAAAGCTACATTATTGAAATTTTGGATTCGAGGTGAGCTAGATGAATTTAATGTATGTGCTGAATTTCATGATATAATTTGCATGAGTTGTGAAGGGGTTAAAAGTAGCTCGAAATGGTTTGTGTAAATATACACAAGGCTGCTGCGTCGCCAGCTCCTTTTTTTTGAACTTGGCTCTGACACGCTGCTGCGTGTCTAGATTATAATAGGTTAGGGAAAAAGTCTTTTCGCATTTTATATGAAAATTCAAAATATTTTTTTATATAGTTTATTTACATTTAACTAAAGTATGTAGGTACCATTTTGTTCGATAACTTTTTGTCATCTTATAGGTAGGAACAAGATCCCATTGCTATAGAAATGATGGGGCTTCTGATCAAAAAGTGCGTCATATAGTTTTGGCCGTCCTCTCGTGATGTTAACCTGACACTGCCTAAAGAATTCTGAAGAGACCGAAACAGGTGGAAATCTGAAGGTGCCAGGTCAGGACTATACGGCGGATGCATTAACACTTCCCAGCCAAACTCTCTTAATTTTTGCTGAGTGGTTAAAGATGTGTGAGGTCTAGCGTTATCATGATGAAAAACCACACCCCTTCTGTTGAATTATTCCGGCCGATTTCTCTCAACTTCTTGCTTTAATCTTATCAGTTGTTCGCAGTAGAGTTCTGAATCGATGGTCCTGCCTGGTGGTAACAGCTCATAATGAATAATGCCCTTCCAATCCCACCACACACACACAGCATCACCTTGTTGCGAGTTAACCCGGGTTTCGCCATAGTCTGTGAAGCCTGACCGGCCTTTGACCATGATCTTTTTCACACGTTCTTGTCGTACGTGATCCACATTTCATCACCAGTTATCAATTTTTCCCCAACCTAATATTAGCGTTTTCGCAAGTTAGAAGACACCAGGCGTGGTCGGCACTTAGACGAGACCATGAATACAAGTAACCTAAAAAAATTCTCGAGCGCTTTTCTGCTTCTGATGGCACGTTAAGCTGTTGGCCAATGGCTTACGAGGGAAGTAGTACGCACTTGTCCATACAATAATTTTCTAAAAAACCAACTTAACCCCCAAACTACCCAACCGATTTTGATAAAATTTCTATGGGTCCACATGAAAAGTATACCCTTTTAAACAAAACAAGAATTTTTAAAATCAGTCCTGGCGTCTTCGAATAATCGGTGAACATACATAAAAAAAAAACATAAATGATCCTCCTTTTTGGAAGTCGGTTAAAAAGAGAAAATGTTTTCCCACTCCTAAATGTTATCTGATCTCAATGAATTTATAGTTTGTTATTTATACAATAAATAACTAGTTTTATAGTATTTTCCTTTTATTGTGTCAATAAAATACTAAAAATCATTGAGATCAGCCAACATTCAGGAATGGGAAAACATTTTCTTCATCCGCTTTTATTATATGAACCGAGTGCGTACTATACTTTCCTCTTAACTGTTATGACAGTCGTCAAGGTATGTCCAAATTGTCCAATGCAATGACCCCTTACCTGTTACTGGGAGGAAGTCCCCCCCAGATCATTTGTTTTATTTTTAACGACAGGTAAAGGGTTAACAGAGTTTATATTAAGAAAGTTCCCTAAGAAAAGCAATAATGGGAAAATATTTAAAAATTATAGGTCAGCTATCAAAACAAATCTGGCCTTGTATACAAATTTTGACAAACTGATAGTAAGACAGCATGGTCAATTGATTATTTTTCGGATTTTGCCAAATGTTTCTGGTAGTATGCTATCTAAATCATGGAACGAGCTTGCTCTAAAAACTTTTGCTCTGATTGAAATAACTTTTCTTGTGTATTTATACAAATCATATTTATTAAGAAACAAATATTGTTCATAAATAGTCGTGTTTAAAAAGGTTCGGTACAACCTGCTTTCTTATGTTATTTTGAATGTACAAAATAAAATATTTCTTTAGACGGCACATTACATCAAATTGTTTTTTTTTTTTTGCGATGCTTGTTATTTGTTAACTAAAAATATAAAGATACTGACCATTATCTTTTTTGGTGATTTTTAGTTTGTTTGAACTATTACTGGAATGTTATATCAAAGTGCTCTATGCAATGCTTACCTATCTGTTTGTTAGTAAAACATAATTTCAGCTGTGAGTTGGATAGGATGAAATATGTGTATAATTAGAGCTAGTGGCGTGAGAGTGCAGGGTCGCAAAAACGCTAAAGGCTGTTGCAGGCAGGCGGGGCGGCGGGCGGCATGCGGCCGGCGGCGGGCGTATCGGTGCGACTTTGCGCCATAAATCAAAAGCACCCACGGGAAACCTCGGATAACACACAGTAAGTATAAAATACTACAGCATATTCTATGAGATAATAATTCAAGCGACATTTTAAATATTTGCCTCGAGCGCTCAAATGTAAAAGCTTATTTAGCCGCTCAAAATTTTCCGGTTAACACACATTACTTGTTAAAAGTAATTGTAAGTAAAGCCTAATGCATGGTCCACAGGCATTTTGCGCTGTAAAATGTGGTAAATAAATTTAATACTTCATTTTTAAAATGTGACAGGCGAGTAACGTATTTGTACGAGTAGTACCTATTTAAAGAAATGATGTAGCTTCATTATGTCATCTTCATGATAGCATATTCATTGGGGGAATTTTATTGAAGCGTTTCTGTGAGTATAAATAATTAGGTACAATTCTAAGTTAATTTTTACCCTCGACAACAAGATTTTTCGCTTATGAACGCAAATTGAAAAGCGCCCGACTTTTCAAGGTTTGCTCTCAATAAATTTTGAACGACTGAACCAATTTTATAAAACATAGCTAAAAACTACGGCAAGGAACTACTCGCTTTTACGTAAATAAATCGCATCAAATTGGTCAATCCGTTCGAGAACTACGATGCCACAGACAGAGAGACTATAGGTTGATAAAACATGTTCATCCATTTAAAAAATTATTGGGGGTGATCGCTTGAAAGTTAGTTGGGGGTTTTTTATTTTACCTGGTAAATAAATTGTTATGACGTTTAGAGGTCGGCAATTATATTAAAAATTTTAACTTTTTCAGTGCTTTTTATGACATTGGCGTGCCGCGGTGGTGGTTCTTTACTCGAAATATGGCTTAGAAGGAAATCACCTGGCAGGCCATTAACCTAATGCACGGATGCAAAGACAGGGCGGGATGCGGGTGGCGGTGGCGGCTCGGCGCAGCTACCTAGCCCAGCTTTAATATCGCATCGCTGCCGGTAATAAGATGGAAATAAGGCGATGCGGAAGAAACCGGGCCAATGATTGCCGTTCGCAACTTGACACTCGCACCGCTCGCAGCCCCGTTGCCGACGCCATCGATAATAAAGAGCTTCTACGTAATACGAGTATCATATAAGTTATATCCTTAGTTGAATCATGTTAATAATATTTTGGAGAATCGTAATAGACTAATGAAATACAACCCAACAAGCACGAGGTGAAGGTTAACTTTTAATCCGATTATGAGATAATTAGAATAATAAGGAGCTTTCGTGTTTCGTACGCAAACAATAGTCTTTTATTTTACAGATAAATTGACAACTTTGGCCAAAATATTAAATTGTGAATATTAAGCCTTGTATTAAAAAAATGAGTTCAGTTACATTTAATGCTGAAGAACAAATATTTATTTAATAAATAGCTTTTAGCCGTAACTTTGTCTATTTATATATATCCCTCAGGGTAAAAAGTATCTTCTGTGATAAATCAGAACACAACCAATGCCTATTTTCATCAAAATGCGACCTAAAGTTCTTGTACTATTAATAAAAATCAATTTAACCTTTATTAAGAGGATTAAAGAATATTCAATAATTAGTGGGGCGCACTATAAGTTTCCGGAATGAATATGAAAAAATACTATTAAAGGTACAAAATTAATTTATTGTTTTTCAAAATAATCTCCCTTGGCGTCCATGCACTTTTTCATTCGATGAAACCAGTTTTGAAAACTTTTGTGCCACTCCTCTGTGGTGACCTCTGAAACGTGTTTTTCATACTCCTCGACAGCCTCTTCTGGTGATGAAAATCGTTGACCGCGTAATTGGTTCTTAATTTTTGGGAACAGAAAAAAGTCACAAGGTGCCAGGTCGGGACTGTACGCCGGATGACTCATGAGTTCTACATTTTTCGCCTTCAAAAAGTCGTTTGTCTGTCTGGCCGTGTGAGAACTAGCATTGTCGTGGTGCAGGATGATACGGCGTTTACGGTTATTTTTACGGAGTTCGTCAATAACTTCCGGCAAACAAATGGTCGTGTACCAGTCACTATTCACTGTACGACGATTCTCCAAAGCAACAGTAGCCACGTGTCCAGTTTTATTAAAAAAAGAAGCAATCATCCGCTTATATGCACTTTTCACGCGCGCCACTTTGGTTGGTTTCGGCTCATCTTGAAAGACCCATACGCTCGATTGCTGCTTTGTTTTGGGATCGTAGCAATAAATCCATGTTTCGTCACCTGTTACTATGTCCCACACCAAATTTGACGCACCTTCGTTGAATCTGGTAAGCATGGCACTGCACCAAGTGACGCGGTCCGTTTTTTGAGCCTCGGTCAAGTTGTGTGGGATCCACCGCGAGCACAGCTTTCTCACACCCAAATGTTTGTGTAGGATTAATTGTATTTGACTCATGCCTATTTCTAAGGATGCGCGAATTTCATGGTAGGTCACATGCCTGTCTGTTTCAATCATACGGCGCACAGCATCGATATTTTTGTTGGTCACAGCGGTGGACGGCCGACCATCGCGAGATTCGTCACTGAGATTGATACGACCACGCTTGAATTCTGCAAACCAGCTATAAACAGTTGTCTTGCATGGTGCTTCATTGCCAAAAGCTGTTTCAAGCCGAGCGATGCTCTGTTGAGCTGTCAAATTACACTTAAAATCGTAGAAAATCATACTACGAAAATTTTCCCGAGTTAAATCCATGTTGATGCAGACACACAATTTTTTAAATGGCGCCACAAGGTAAAAACAAAAGACAGTCAGATGAAACAAACTGCATTCTACAGCCAAAGAGTTCTATTTTCAAATGTTGCAATAAATTTTTAAATATTGTTTATGTAAGTGGCCAGTTCCGGAAACTTATAGTGCGCCTTATGTACAATCGTTAAAAAATTTTAGTGGTGGCTGCAAAAATGTCATTGTTCCTACGGTTACCGTCAGCGTCGGACACGTAATTAATAAATTAATTTAAAGTTCCACACACTACGAAATTAAACACGATAATGTTTTAATTTATTGACCGCAGTAACAAAACGAATGCTTCAAAACTTTTCATTTATTAAGATTGATTGCAGAATCCTTCTACGAGTGTCCCGATATATTTTCGATCTTATAGATTTTAAGGAAACAATTGTTATAGATTTTTCTCTATTTAGATGACGGCAACAAGGATGTTGCTGGTTCTCACATAAAATGAAACTACGATTTGTTAAAATAGAAATGTGACTATGTGCTTTGACTCACACTTCTGAACATAGGCTCCCCAAAGATTTACAAAATTATTTTATTACCGACTAAGTTTAATTTAATAATATATTACATGGATCTTAAAATTTTATACCATTTCAGTAATGTAAACTTTATTTCGTAAGCTAGTATGATGTTTAAACTTTACTATACTAATTTTAGGTATCGTTTCCACGCCTGTAGCGATACGGTGCATGTTCGTGTAAGTGCATTGTGTATGATTTCTCAGATAGAGAGGTTGTGGCAATGTTTAGTAGATCAAATTTGTAAATCGTAATTTGGGTCAATATATAAACTGGTTTGCAGTGGCAAATAGAAGAAGTTAGAGTCGACGGACTCATCGTTTTATTAAATCTGAAACATAGCAAGTGCCGAGGCTTCATTTCCGTTGGATTACGACGGCGGCGGCACGAGATGGTTGGCCTGTGCTGAGGCGCACACCAAGGTCTAAATAGACAATTCAAGCAGGTTTTCTAGTCACTTGAATAATAACGGAAATTTACGTGATGATATTTATATAAGAGTATGTTTGGTGACAATATCATTCTAAAAGAGCATAACTCAGATGATTCGTACGAGGGGGGGTCAAAAAGTTCGCGGAACGGAGGGGAAGGGGGGTGAAATAAAATACTGTACTATTTTTCTTTTTCAATATATTCCCCCTTAAGTCGAATACATTTTTCAGATCTCTCTATTAACTTATTAATACCGTCGAAAAAAAATGATTTGTCTTTGTCCTCAAAATAGGCCGAAATCGCCGACTTGACTTCTTCATCATCGGAAAATTTCTTCCCCCGAAGCTCTTTTTTTAATTTGGGAAATAAAAAATAATCACAGGGGGCTAAGTCTGGACTATAGGGAGGATGGTTTAACATTTCGAAGCCACAGTGATGAAGGGCAGCCATCGCAACGCGGCTCTTGTGTACCGGTGCGTTGTCATGCAAAAGCAGCACACCCTTTGTCAACTTTCCCCGCCTTTTCTCCTTGATTGCTTCTTTTAATTGTCTTAGTAGATTAGCGTAGTATTCTCCCGTTATAGAAACACCCTTATCTTTATAATCTATTAATAAAATACCCTCTGTATCCCAAAAAACAGTTGCCATGATTTTTCCAGCCGATTGTGACACCCTGTATTTCTTAGGGGGGGGCTGACCCTTTTTATGCCACTGCATAGACTCTTGCTTCGACTCAGGCTCATAATGATGAACCCAAGTTTCATCTGCAGTAACAAGTCTTGCAAAAATTCCTTCCTTGTCGGCGCTACAGAGGTCTAAAAACTCCTTTGAATACTCGACGCGCAGCTGTTTCTGTGGTGGTGTGAGCATTCTTGGCACCCATCTTGCGCTGACTTTTGACATCCCAAGATTGTCGTGTAGAATATTTAAAATGGTTGTAGGTGATACTCCAACCATTTCTGCAAGTTGTTTCTTCTTCAAACGAGTATCCTCCAGTATAAGATTCTCCACTTTTTCAACGATGTTTGAGGTGGTGGCCTCAATCGGCCGTCCTGAGCGAGGGTCGTCTTCAAGAGACTCTCTGCCTTGCTTGAAAAGGCTATTCCACTTGTACACCATGGTTTTCCCAGGGCAAGAGTCCCCGTATACTGATAACATTTCTTCCAAAATTTTCTGAGGTGGTTTTCCTTGCTTAGTGAGGAACTTTATGACGGCACGAAACTCGATTTTTTCCATGTTCAAGTTTTTCTTCCGGATTCACTTGTTTGATCGACGACAGGTCAAAGGTTATTGACACAATCAGGTTCAAACTTGGCATATATACTCACAAAGAGTTGCTCATTAGTTACTACCTGCGGCAGGTCCCCCACCCCCCGCTATCCCCTCCATTCCGCGAACTTTTTGACCCCCCCTCGTATCATATTCATTCATTTTCGATATTTCAAAGTCGATATCAATAAATCATTCAAATTTCATCAATCTTATTCAAATACTAAAATGTATTATTTCAAATCTCTCCACACCATCAGAGCGATCAGCTCACTTCATCTTCATGTCATCAAATGTAGACATGGCGATCAGCCCTTACAAATTGTGACAATATTTTATTGACATAGAAACATAGATATGTGTTTCAAAATCCTAGCTAAAATATCCAGATTGATTGAATCCTGTTCGAAGTATTTTACTATAACGTTTTGTGTGTTGCTGACTGTGGGAAGGGATCTCTTAACACAATTCGTTATCTATTCGCACGTACGTCTGTGGGCTGAATTAAATATTTCAGGTGGCGCGCTGTTCGCGAGTTAGTGCGGAGGTTGATGAAACGACATACTCCACACTCAGAGCCGAGGGAAAATTTAATTATTGTTCCACTGCTACAGCGCCACAGTTGAACACACTTTTAAATGGTGGAGCACATTTCTGTGACGTTAAATGAGTTTTCGTGTCGAGTTATTATAATTACATAAAGACTAGCGGACGTGCGGCGTAAACGCAGTTCCCTGAATATAACTTTTGATGTTAGGACGCACGAGCGGCACGAGTGTACACTAATTTCTTTTCAAAAATCACAATTCTTATTTCTTCTCAAAAATCACAATTACACATGCTTTTATTTTATATGCGTTAGTAAGTTCTTATACTATAAAAATGTATAGAGGTAATACTATATTGCGGAGTTATTTCGTAAAAAGGATAGACCTATGGATACAATCTGAGTCAACACTGATTTTAAAATGTGGCCTAAATATGGTCTCAGATTCCAATCATGATATTGAGTTCTCTTGATCATTTCTCAGCTCCATTAAAATTTATTATTGCACTATGGTTCGATAGTGTAAATACAAAAATCTTTCGGTCTAAATGGATTTTTTATGAAGGTTTGAACAGTTCAAAAGTTCTAAAATACCTAATTATTATAAACAAAAATTTAAATGTATCATATCATATCAGAAAAGAAGATTTCATATATATTCGTTATTATTTCTCGATATTGGGAAACAAAAGATACGATGGAAATAATTTGGCTGATCAATTATCTTGGAATAGATGATATCTGACATATTGATACATTTGCTTTACCTCTATAAAAGGTAATGCTTAATTCTAATAGAGCTAAAGCTATTGTATCGATTTGTTGTCTATACAATTACGTATAGATGTATGTTTATCAATAAGCCCATACATTCACATAGACTGTACAAGTGTTTTAGTAAATAAAGCCAATATAAATCTTTGAGTTAATTCAACAAGAATTTTGAAGAAGTTAATAAGTTTTGGTATAAATACCTACATTAGTCAAACTTACCACGTTTCAACTCTTTTGGTTTATAACATGTCGTTAATATTTAAGTATAAGTTATCCAACTTAATACGGTAAAGTAATTAAGACTTTAATTTGAAAAGCAAACTGAATACGTTAAGTATGCAAATATTGTATGGGTAGTAATAATTGTTATACATATGGAATAAATCTGTAGCAGTATTAATTATAAAAATCGAATATTTTAAAGGAAAGAAAAGAGAAGATGTTATTTATTCCCTTTATTACAATAGTCTCTTTTTTACAATCTTTTGTGCAAGCTTTTGAGTGTCAGTGCGTTTGTTGAGAGATGACAGTAAGACTATTAGCATCTTCCATCATCAATTTTAATGGCAGGCTTTAGAATCCATTTTCAAACCCTATTCATCATGTGTATTATAAAGTACACGTAATACAAGATATACAGGACTAAATTCTAGTGTTTTATCATTTGTACTTAAATTATTGTCAGGAATATGCTATAAAATACTGTATTGTACCAACCATTCTCTGAAACATCTTGCGTGTTCTGGCCATAAAAATAGTTTTTTTCAGAAACACATTTAATTTGAATTTATTTGCCGAATTAAAAGACTAATACAGTTTTTAAGAGTTTAAAATTTCACAAGTTGATTGGACATTCATGTTTTTTTCCTATATATGGCATAGGATTATTGTATATAGCGGGATGCTTCTAAATAAATATCTTTTATAACACTTTGTTTATAACAAGCAAATGAATGAACCAAATAGCGTGAAAATTACTCTTTTGAAGAGCTTAGTACAAGTACACATTCCAATGAAAATCCATAGTTACGTGATATCATTATAAAATCACGCCCATGATGATGTTGCCACTGTCTCGTCTAGCGACAGAGCATGTAAATGAGGATTGCACTTGTAAATCGATCAGCTAATGGGATATGAATGAATCGCACGGAGGTAGAGCGGCGGCGGTACACACGCTGGATCTAATGGAATTCGCTTGTACGCAAACAAGCCGCGGAACGCCCCCGCTTTACCTGAACCTGCCGAGGTAAGTACGCGACTCGCATTACATCATTCGGGTCCAGATTATATTCCCTGAATGGTAAATTCGCTTTTCATTTCACAGTAAATCACCTTACCTCTCTATCCCTTACCCTATGAAAGACAAGGATCAAGCTAGTCGATCATGCGAGAATCGAGTTGACTTGACTATTCAGAACCTTTACGTACTGCCAATTTGAATCGATGACGCGTTTCTAAAGTATAATATAAATCCCTAATATATATGTATATGTAGTGGCACCACTTTCTTAACTGTCCTAAAATGTAAGTATGTGTTATTCTTACCGAAATACTGCTTTTAGGTTCATCAATTAAGTACGTACCTGCAAAAAAAGTGATCTTATAATAAGAAAGGAAGTAAAGGCTTTAAGAAAAAGAAAAAAATTATAAACATCCATAATCTCTTCTCCTGCCAGTACATTAGTTGTTAGTTTTACTTTGTCATTCTTATTAAGCGTACATATTCCTCAGAAATAAAATCAACAAATACCAAGAAATAATAATTCGATTTAGTGTACCGTTATTTAGGTAATTGAACCCTTGGAAGGGAAGGACGCCATAAGCATTAGTGGATATATGAACGTAAAGACGCCGCCGGGAGATAGCGAGCGAGATTTCCCGGAAAGCCGTAGTTGGCCTTAAACCAGATTGAAGCGCTTAGAATTCCTTACATAAGCGTTCTGCTATAATATCGGAAAAGAGATCAGAAGTTAATCTATCGGCAACATTCCTCGCGTTTCGCCGGAAGGCACCGCGCCGAGCCGCCCGCCGCCGGCCCGCTATGGCACTCGTGCACGCGAGGGCGCCCCACAGCCCCCGTACACAAAATAATCGATGCCTTCTTTGCAATTTGTGAACTAAATACAGTTTTTGCTAATTGCTTATCATATTAATAGTTTTGAAATAAGTAACTATTTTTTGATGACATATTTGTATGGTATACCTAATCGTTTTAAGTACATATTCATACGCAGAACTGCTTATTCCACAAAAATCTTAGGGCATATTGTGAAGTTATTCTGAAGCCACCTCAAGTTGCTTCGATGAAGGTAACTGACACATCTATTTATTTTAACTTACATGTTAAACGAATGCAAAGAAATGTATTCAGTCCATAATAAACTATTGCAGCAAATCTGTCGACGTAAGCTGGGAATACTTTAGGAAGGATACATAGTAAGGAGACAACTTATAACTATGTGAGAAGTCGATGACGCCTAAACAACTAGTGTTGTTCACTTCGCGAAAAATCAAGGAGAGGTTGAGATAACAAACAAGCGCGAGGCCGCTGCTTGTGGGGAAGGGTGCTGGGCGTTGTGTTCGAAAAGTTGACATTTGTTGGTGTCGTAAAAATATAATGGTATAACTTGTATTTTTACGAGCGCTAGAAGCCTCGGCGACGACCGGCCTGGATAAGTGTAAATATATACGTGAATTACAATTTTTGTACTTAGTTATTTGTTGTAACGGTGCATTGTGACGTTCTTTATAACAAATATGGTAAGAAAGCTGAAATTGACATATTTGAAAGAAAAGGGCAGTTATTTTATTGAGTTGTAGCTAACATACAAAAATCGAATACATATAGTAAAATTGTTAAATATCGGTAGCTTTTCTTTAAAAATAAATTAAATTTTAATATACTTTACACGTAACGTAAATTATACCTATTGACGTGTAAAAGTGCCTGTAACGGTCGAATTACTGAATAAACATTTGTGATTTGTATACTTAACATTGAAAACTTAAATTTTAATTTTCAACAAAATCAGGAATATTCGTTTTAGGATTAACTTTTCTAAACGTGACGGGTGGAGGAGGGTTTCTACCATGGAAAGGATTTATATAAATTGCTATGAATCTTTATTATTATAAAAGATATATGTACCACGGTCTCGGCCAACTCAACAAGCACCAATGGTTTTTTTACGCGAGAAAAATTGATTAGTTGAACGGATCAAAAATAAAGCACAACCACCGCATCGCCGAAAGCGGTTTATATTTCGGTAAAAGCTATCAATCTCCAGAGGATTAAAATTCCAACATAGATACTAATAACATTGATGTGGCGCTAACAAAGTAAACAAAAAAATTATTGTTACAGGCAAGGTATTGTCAGCAAGCCTTTCAAAGTTTTCGAATTTTCAATATGTTGAGTTGAGAACTTGAGACCTACCTGAAAGAGATCGATTACTTTTTAATATCATACTTTACTTTTGCTTGCGGTTTTACTCACTTTTTTAAATCTAGAATATGTTCTATTTGTAGTTTATAGAAATGTGTGTAGAACATTGTAGATGATCAAAGGCAGAATACAAATATCTCTTTTATTTTCATATTTTAAAATAACTTAAAAAAATTTGACAAAATAATTTTGGCATTGCAAAATACAGACATGTACATATTTTACAGTGCTAAAAGTGAGACATACGGTCTAGTTTCTTTTATTTAGTTTAAAACATAATTCTCGTGTAATAGAGAGTTGTGTAGCTATTCATGTGGGCGGGCGGCGCGGCGGCGGCCCGCAACAGGGAATAGATTCCTTTAGTCACATTTATGGCTAATATATTCATGAAAGTTTCACAAAAATATTTCTGAGCGTACTCGCTTTGTTATGAGTACGACATAGATAAAACACACACACACACACACACACACACACATACGCTATCAACCTTATATTGAGAGAAGCTCGCCTTTTACTTATGACTTCTTTGTAGACAACACACTGTTTACGACGGTTAATGTCGTGAATTGTCGGCACCATGCCTGTAAATGCTCGTAATAATAGTGCTAGTTGTAACAGTGTATCTCACTGCTACGATAAAGTTTATTAATGTTTCAGCCACACAATTTAACAACGTTATATTTGAAAATGGAAATATAAAACTCAATAGTGGATTTAAGGAAGAAGGCGACGTAAGTTTAGAAAAGCAAAATAAATGTGCTGAAAGAGAGTTTACGCAGCAGTGTAAAAGATTTTCGGTGGCGTAGCGTGTATCGGAGCGAAATAAAATAAAATAGCAAGCGAATAGAGTGCACGTCACGGACACGCGGCGGGCGGCGCACGCGACGCGCCGCGCAATTTCCGCCTCGCTATCAGATGCGACGCTCGCGCCGCCCCGCGCCTCTCGTGTGAACTCGACCGAGAACGAAATACACAACGTTGCATTTCTCTGCTGAATGAAAAAGAAATTCCAATAGTCCACCGAGAATAAACCTCAATTTGCAAATAAAAAGATATGAACCCAAGTGGGATTTTAATTCTCATTGAGTTTTCTTTTTATCTGAAGGAATACGCAAGTAGACTCTTAAGATACAAGGTCTTGTTCTTCCAAAAAATATATGAAATAAATTCAGAATTTATTGTTTGTTACTTTGACGGTTTTATTTCGTGATGTGTATGAAGAGCAAAAATTTTTTTCTCTTTCTCTTCTACATTTTTGCGTGTTAATTCCAATTTGCTAACAGTCTTAACTTTTAACCCTTTCACCGCGAACGTCGGATTTATCTGACAAACATTGTCGTGCCCATTCCGCAAGTGTCGGATATCGGTGTCGGTATGTCGTATTGCACATAACTTAATAATCCACATCCCTTTTTGGTAGTAGGTATTCATTTTAGGTTTACTGCCCCTCGCGCTGGGGGTACGACCACTGATATAAAGTCTCGCGATGCAAAGGTCAAGGTGTTTTCACATCAATGTACACGTTCTAGTTAGCAAGAAGCTGAGTTTAGCACACTTCTTTAGGAAGGCCTCTTTATTAGCAAGCTTGGAATGTATTTAATAATTATGGGGCGAATATAGAAGCGAAGCGTGTGGGGTCTCGGTGGAAAGATGGAGTGGGGTAGGGCGCGATTAAATCGCAGGCGTTTCGGCATGTAACAGGAAGTGGGTCAAGCGGCGCCGCTCGAGCTATTTATTGCGTTTCCGACCAAATTGCAACCGCTATCTATGATTTTTGCAAAATTATTCTAGCTGCACGACATTTCATAACTCACAACTTCAATTTCATGGCAATATAGTTTTTATTCCTGCAAATTCTAGATGGCAAGATCGGCGGGTAATTTATTCTTCAGGAAGTTAGACCAAAAGGAGGTAGGCTTTGCAAGCCGAGTTAGTTTCGCTAAAGCTCGTAGAGTGTCGACAAAGGCATACCATTAAAACTTCTTTTTGCTCGGTAACGCCGTTCAGCTGGGGTAAAGTCTTAGTCGCTCTGCAATTACAGACAAGTGCCTTTAAATGAACCGAGCTCTCGAGCACGGCGCATCGCTTCGCACCCGACTGAGCCCACTCCGCCGCCGCGCCATTTTCACACTAACTGTGTTAATTTGATTTAAAACCATTATTTCATTCCGCAATTTACCGATCACGAAGATACCCCAAGATTAAGGATTTTGATACAAAAAATTTCACATAAACAATTATGGTGACTAGTACGATGCTATAACGAGCGCTTTACAGTTTGTACCTTGTTGGCTTCGTAAAGTTGCGATTTCCTATTACTTCTGTTGATCTTATTGCAAATAATATTTACCAACTGTAAATTCAACTCAGAAAAAGGAATATCTAAATTCTAAGGAAAGATTTATTTTTCATGTATTATTCATTTACGTGTCCTCGAGTGTTTTCATTTCGACGTTATATTTTGGCAGTGCGATAATGATATTTGTCGTGAAAGCTGTTACGGTACCTGCTCAAAAATACACACCCGCAAATCCCAGGTATTTGACGGAGAAGAAATACAAAACGTGAACCAAGTCAATTATTTGATTAAGTATGGAAAAATAACGACACGATATGAGTTTGCACATACACGAGTACGTAAAATCATAATAAAATTGCTGGCATCAAGTGAATGTTATTGGGATATCAGGAAAACCCAATCCAGAAGAAACGAATACCCAATATCGGAAGTTGAGCATATGAATAATGAATGTGGGCAGTTATCTCAACTGCACGCTGCACTTTCGGCAAGATTAGTGCAAAATGCGCGACGGCCTGTGTATTCGAAGATATTGATTTTGGAAAGTGGCCAAAAAAACTGTGGGAGCAGGCACGCGTCAACTGCTGCGCTGCCCCGGATCCGACATCAACCCTTTTACGAATATTAAATTCTGTTTTGCCACTTTGCGATTCTACATTTCCTCTGAAAAAATATGATCTGATTCGTAAGGCCTTTGCATTATTCACTGTTTTCGCGGATGCGCGCCGCCGCCGCCGGGCTGTTGCTGGTAATATGTGTGTTAGTGGTACTGTATATTGCATAATATATAATAACAGGATCTTTGACGTCTTTTCATGTGCATAGGTAAACTAGCTCTACTTTCGCTAATAAATAAAACAACATTTTTAACATAAGTAAGTACTTTTATCTTAAAGGAACATGAAGGTAATTCGTTTTAAACAACAAGATCTCTTTCCACAGTAAAATTAAACTCGATACATTTATAACGTTATTTTCCTTATGAACGATAAAAAATTAGCAAATTACAAAATTTACTTCTTAACTTTCTAACGATGAATACAAAATTCTTTTGTAGATACCCAAGCAGATAAATAGATTATGAATTTTCATTTCAGAGTTCAAATTGCTTGAACCTTTAATTACTTTAAGGAAACTTGTACAAACGCGCTCTCTGGGAAAGGGTTAATCCGAGCTTTGCAACGAAAATAGAACATTTGCTTGATTAAAGACAAGAGACGGAGACTCTTAGAGGGTGTTGCTACTTTACGAGTATCATCAGTTCTCCATAGAAGCAAACATCAAACAGTTAATTTACTTAACAGAAACTTTACTAAGGTTTTAGTTATTGAAAGAAAACAATGTTTTAATGTTCCATCGAGGAGGGAATGTTACCTAAAGCTTTTTATTTGTTTGCAGCGACTCACGTATCTCCAAAGAATAGCCGAAGACTGACTGTCCGCGAAGTTTACTGTCTCACGACCGTCTCTACTTTTCTCTATGAGCGGGTCCGTTTCCGTTTATCTTTGGTTCTTTTTTGTTAGCGAAAGTTTCTTTCGTTTCTCATATTTCGCTTGCATTTGTTGCATCGGAAGAACATTGTAGCCACGGGGAATCGGTGCCACTAGATATCGGTCGTTTTGATCTCGGCTTTGTGTATTTTTAAACTTACACGAAAATACGTAAAATTTTAGTATAAGGTAAAAGCAATGTTTACGTAAACGCATAAGTGGCGTCTAGGTAAATGTGTTAATGAGATATTACGTAGATTATGGGATTTGTGAATGTTGAGAAACATATCTTTATATTTTATCCTTAGTAACCGCGTGAATTAGTTTATTGAGGTTAATTATTCATTAATGATGATCATTATTAATAATAAGATCGTTCCCAAATCTGAACAGAAAATCCAATCTAATGTAATTTTTTTAATTTTCAGACTAAATTGCTACACAAAACGTAGGTATCATATAAAACTTACTTGCTACATGAAACGTAGCAAAATTGGAACTACGTAATCCACAGCCAACTACATCGAAACGGCTGCTTCCTTTAATTGATGCCTCGGCAAGCTCGGTCTTAAATTGGTGTAAATCCTCAAGGCACAGATCATGCCAACCGAACGCAGGCACTCGACGTGCCTCCTCCAATTACTTTAATTAAAACAATACCACGGCACCAGTGCTTCGTCGACTCGCCGCCTCTGTTTCCCATTTCCCTATTTAAATACGAAAACGAGCTCCTAGCTCGCGCTTAGCATGCAAGATGTTACTATTCACCACTGTGTGCCCTATTCGCTATCCAACACCTATAGACACTGAATGTAATAGGCATTAAACTCACTCGCAAAATGACATGCAGTTGTAAAATTATACATTTTCAGAAATGCTTCTCTTGTAGGATGGCTTTTCTGAGAAGACTTATCACACTAATATTATAAAGGCGAAAGTTTGTGAGTGTGTATGTTTGTTACTTCTTCACGCCCAAACGGCTGGACCAATTTTGACAAAATTTGGTATGCAGGAAGATGACACCCTGGATTAACACATAGGCATTTTTCCGCGGGTAACCCTGCGGGGCGCAGCTAGTCAATGATAGCGATCACATATTTGCCATTTTTGAAAATATTTGCTTTTTTAAAATGGTTTCTAGCTACGGGGCTGCTCATCAGTGAATGCTATAACAACAGTGAATGCTATAACAACAGTAAATGCTTAACAATTTAAAATAAACTACAATACAATACTATGCGATGCCTACAAAAAGCTTGTTTTTGATGCCAATTTATGTACTAAAATATAAAAGAGCATAAGGCTCGGCCGTTTCAAAGTATTGACTATCAGGTGATATCATATACCTATAACTGAAGATCTTGCAATCATAACAAAATATGCATGTTTGAATTTGAAGTATAGGGCGTTTTGCGGGCAGAGTCTAACGTAGCCTCATCCAGACACCGACACAATCTACTCGGAATCTAATTCTTCTAATTGTATGATACAATGTTACCTATGTTACTCTACCTTAGTAATTTGATGAATACGAGTAGGATCGTGTACTCGCGTCTCGCAATATTACTAAAACGTCCTTATAATATATAGGTACGTACGTAAGATGTGGATTTACTACGTTTGGATTAACTAGAACTACATTTAATTGTACTAAATGAAGTCATTATAATAATGTTCATAGCATGCTACTTAAATTAAACTTTTGGTTCTTTAATGATCGGTTGACAATTCTGGCGAACTAAGCATTAGTCGACATGAACAATAAATTGTCCGGTTTTCTACTATAATGAATAAAATCGCAGTTGCCGAAGCAAATTATTCGATAATAACATACAGCGACTGTAATTAATATACATGTATATTTACGACTGAACCAAGTTAGCAATAATAAGGAAAAGAGCTAATTAAGGGTAAAAAAATGAACTGTCGATTAAATCCTAACTTTGTGGTGGTAATTTATACTCATCTATGTCTCGGCTCTTAAGCGAGCGGTTCGAAAATCGATTAGGGAGTCAGGTTGATTCAGCGACTTCGAAGCTAGTAATTTACTCTCGAGTTGGCTGAAGGCGACACCTGTCGAGCGAAGTGACGGCTGATAATGCGACGCGAGCGCCATTCAGGCGCAGCGGAGTGAGACGACGCGAATACTCGCGTTATCCGCGACCGTCGCGCGCTCGCCCCGTGCCTCCGGATGTTCTACACACACTCATTAAAATAGATAGGTAAGCACTTAAAATGAGAATTTAGGCACAATTCATAACACACTTATACCTACTTTAACCGTAAAGTTGTTTTTCGTTTCACAAAATACAAAGGTATACAAGCAACACTTCTTTTTATTATTACTTATTTTATTATTATTCGCATGGCGAAAGCTTTTTGTTCTCGAGCTATTATGTTAATATTTAAAGATTGATTATTGTCTTTTTGTCAAGCTACGATAACACTTACATGATACTATGAAGTTGTACCGACGTGACTATTACATTTACTAGCTGTGATGTGTTGGCTGGCTCTAAAATGACTCTGCCTCGGTGCTACGACGAAGTTGCTACGTTTACGATATGCAACGAGTAAACATTGCTACGATGCTACGAAGTTGCTACTACATTTGCGATAAATAAACATTGCTACGATGCTACGAAGTTGCTGACACTTGCGATGAGGAAACATTGCTTCGATGTTAGGAAGTTGCTACGACACTTGCAGTGAATAAACATTGCTACGATGCTACGCAGTGCTACGACAGTTGCGATGAATAACCATAGCTACGATGCTACGAGATTGCTACAATCGTAGCAGTATTCTCAGCTTAGTAAAATATTATCGAGATGTACTCGTAAATGCCTTTAAGGCATCAAAGAAATCAATATTTGCGTAACATCCTAGTAAACCATGTATTTCATTGTATTGTATCTGAAGAACTATACCCAGTCTCTCAATCTCCATTAAAACCATCATTTTCAATCGGACGAACGATCCTAATTTTCAATTTTTGTATGAAATAAAATACACTCTAAGTCAAGTTGAGATATTAGACTCGTGTCTCGCTACGATACTACGATAAAAAGTTTTAAGAACAGAAACGTTGATAAGTAAGAAGATTATGAATGCCGACTGTATCTCGTAGTTGTTGCTCGTCGGGCAACATTTATCAAGCAACTTCTGTCGGAGGTAATATAAAGCTGGTAAATCCCAGCATCATCTGCGGGATTACAGTGTACACGAGGTCGGAGCGCGCAGACGAAGCGCCACGACACAGCACATCTCCGACGGGAGCTAACTTTGCCAACTTTCTTAAGGGCGGTTAGCGAAGTTTGACGTGCACGCGTTGCCACCGTAAGCTCTGGGATTCGATACTTAGTAACAACATCCAATACAGAAAGCTGATGAGCATGCACGTTTTCGCTCAAGAAAAATACTTTCTGCATGTAGCGCAATTACCTAGTATAACAAGCAAAAGCCCGTTTACGATCACACTACAATATTGAATTAGCATTCCGCTACGTAAGTAATAAAATGATTGAATATCATTATTCATAGTTAGTTATTCTAAGCGCGGTCTTGAAGGCACTCGTCTGTGTTATTAAAAGGTGGCGGAGGTGCAGAGGGCGCGGGCGGGCTGGGCGCGTATAACTTCTACTTTTGTAACGGGCGCGCCGGCCGGCAGCGGTGTCAGGCAGCTACCTCCAGTTTTATGAGTTTAATCAAATCGTTTTAGGGGTGTCACGGCGTGCCCAAACGGCTGATTGTATGTGCTGAACGTGTGCTGACCGTACGATTCCTACCCACTACACACAAATACACACTACAGAATTGTTAGAAAATTTTGCTTTTTATATGTTATATTTAAGAGGAGCGCGAGCACGCGAAACATGTATTAGAGTTGTTATTCTGTTTGGTCGCTACGACCATTTTTATGTGTCGCTCCACGTCAAGTATTTTGGTTTAGATCCAAGATGATAAGTTATACTTAATATACCTAATGAATACTAACGCCACAGATAAAAATAAATTATTTAAAACGTTCGGTCAGCAGATAGCTGTTTATCTACATTGGAGGTTTCAAATGACAAATTAATAAAGGTTCCGGAAGTTTCGCCGAAATGTTATGTGAACATACGAATTAATTCTAATATCATTTTTTTCTAAGCTGAATAGCGCGCAAACTATTCAGCTTAGGAAAAAATGAAAATAGAAACCTCAATATAATTTTTAGGACCTATCCATAGATACCTCACAAGTATGAGTTTGATGAAAAAAAAAATGTTGAGTTTCAGTTCTAAGTATGGGGATCCCCCAAATTTTTTTTCTATTTTTGTCTGAAAATGTTAATGCTGTTCACAGAATACATCTACTTACCAAGTTTCAACAGTATAGTTCTTATAGTTTCGGAAAAAGTGGCTGTGACATACGGACGGACAGACAGACAGACATGACGAATCCATAACGGTTCCGTTTTTTGCCATTTGGCTACGGAAACCTAAAAATGTGCAACTCACATTATGTTATTAATAGTGGGTCTGTGGAGCTGTAGACCTCGCAAGTCACTCCGACCCGTTTCCGATAAAAAAATATTCAGACAAAAAAGTTGCATTAATAAGGGTAACAAAGACGAATTATTATGGAAACAATATTGAAATGGCTGAAATATAGTTTTAAGATATCAACCTACATATTGCCGCCATTTTAAAAAAATTCTAAAACTGAATCGGCAAAAAGAATTTCACTAGAATCGGTTGAGAAATGTGACCTGTAGGCGCGAACAGACGGACAGACAAACTGACCGCCGGACAAATGCATTTTTTGGCTATTTCGAAACTGAGATGCTTTGCTCGCTCGGTCAATTATGTAACTATAAAACTTAACAGGCCCACCCATCTTATTATAATATAAAGGGAATCATTAGACTACATCAATGCCCGCATACCATAAATTTATACTGTTGTAAGCTTATCTCGGGGAGCCCAGAAGCAGTAATTCTTTTCTAAGCAGCGCGTAAAGTTATTCAAAATATGTGTAAGTTACGTCCTAAGCTGGTCGTAAAACGGTATTACAAACGTTATGAAGGCCCGGGTTCGGCCGGATCTCATCACTTAGGGTTGTTCGCAGAAGACGACTACCTTTCAATAAACCCATAAAATTGCCTCATCCAGCGAGCTTGGGCCGCCCCTGCCCTGCCTGCTTGTTGCTAACAATGCACACGTCAATATTAAATTTAGCCGAAGTAACAATATATCGACGTTCAAGTTTTAAGAGTAATATCCATCCCCAAGTTCTTGGCGTTCGTCTCGAGATGAAAAATGTTTTCCTGGGAAACCGTCGTCGAATATTCATGCATCGGCAGCGAGATCGTAAATTATTGACGTCATTGCTGTTACGGACCGGACAAATCTCTTTTACTGATTTTGAATTTGGTCGCTTTTTTGTTCAGAAAGCTGTCCCACCTTCGTAAAAAATTGAAGTGTAAAGATGAAAGTTCGCTTTACATCTATTACGTAGGAGACTATCTCGGTATAACAAGCATTGTCAGGTTGTGACTTGTGACTAATAATATCATGTTATCTACATTTGTTGGGAATCTTGTGATGTGAGCAGCTGTTTTTAATCCCCGACAAAAAAGAGGGGTGTTAGAAGTTTGACGCTAATGTCTGTCTACCTACGGTCGGTCTGTGGCATCGTAGCTCTCGGACGAATGGACTGATTTCGATGCGGTTTTTTCGCGTAAAAGCAATTTCCTTTGCGGTAATTCGCTATGTCTGACGAAAATCGGTTCAGCCGTTTAAAGATTATTGGGGTCAACGCTTAAAAGTAGTTTTTTTGTCTGGCAAATAAAAGATGGCGCTACGGATATCTATTCCGCTAAAATCGATTAAAATATACAGATCCGCTACTTACTAGATGGCGCCTTAATGTTCACACGGAATTAAAATACGCTTAGTTTTTTTTATAATTAATGATCTTTGGCTACTAATATCGAATCAAGAAATTGGATCAGCTGTTTTTGTTTTGTGTGTCAACTTCTTTCAGTCTTTGGCAGTCAGGCTAAATAATGGCACGCTGGAAAGCATGACTAAGATAATGTTTTTGCTTTGCTTATTACTTAGCGGTTTTCGCTATGGTAACAGCATGCCTTAGCGCTACTATTTTAAGTTAGTGGGTATTTATAGAAGAGCTAAAGCATGCTGCGTTTAATTTCAAGATCATTTTTAGGTAAGTATATAAACACTTTGATAATACAATAATATGAAGATAAATCGCGCACGCTTGTCACAGCGTATATTTAAGCCAATCAGGTGTAGGCGCGTGACACATTTCCTTTCGCCGGTGTCTGTCAGCCGGCAGCCGGTAATGAGATGCGGGGCGCGACGCGAGCGCCGCCTGCGCGCTCCGAACAAATTAAAAAATCTGCAGAATACATACCATGTAACGATATCCTTACATTGTTTGTTAAAAACTAATTAACAAGTAATTTTTTAAATAATATTATCAAAAAGAAGCTTTAATCTATAACAATGACCTAAAAAGACTAAGGTGCTCCTCAAGACCAATCAATGGAGCCCAAACTCGGTGGGATTTTGTTGATTTATCACAAAGATGCCATGACCACCGTTCAGCTCCATCATCAGATCAGCTCCGTGTCATCATAATATTGCATTGTCACGCGATATACATATGCGTGCAAAATTTCAGATTAATCGTAAAGCGAGAACTGGGCCGAATTCAAATTGCAAGTTTTGATTACAGACAGACTTTAGCTTTAAAAAATCTGTTCTCCTAAATCAGTCACACACAATTTTACCAATATAAGGAGTGCAGACTTTTTATGCAATTGACAGAAAAACAATGCTTCTTAAATCAGTAGCGTTATATTATTTAAGTGATTTAAGGAGTGGAGATTTTTTATGAACGGCGTGGCCGTTCATAAAAAATCAAAAAGTGGTCAAGCCGTCTACGCATAGCATAGACTAGTTGCAGTTTTCGTGACTGCTCAGTTTGTATAGGTACAATGTGTATTTGTATATCGCATATAAACTATAAGATTTTATTCTCCCGAGCGACTTTGTATATACGCATAGGATTAATAAATAATAGGATTCAAATTATTAATCCTCCTATTTATGAATCCCACAAGTTATTAAGTTAATAGCTAACAAAGTGTCGGGAGGAGAAAAATTTAGATACGCACTAAATACATACCACGATTGTCATTTCAAACTATGTCGTAGTCGGCAAAATTCTCTAAATGCGCCCCAGTAACACCCAGTTATAAGTTCAGGATACCGGTTCATAACATACAGTTATATAAGCTATATGGTACGCGAGAAACCTCTTTAACAGGATAATGCAAAACCAAGCCCTCCATTTGCGCTGTCAGTATTTTGCACCCGGGTGCCAGTGTATGCATGTTAGATGAGCGGAATCCGCGCGGCGCAGCGGCGGCAACGTGCGCCGCTGTACAGGTGTCGCGCGCCTTATTTTTAATGCACACCATCCGCTGCAATTGCCAGCATGCGACAATTCAGATGCAAATATGTTGCTGATAATATACGCGTAACTTTGATTTATTAACTATATCCACATTTTTCTTTTTGTAATTGTAAACGTCTTACAAATCTATAAATATGTAAATACTTACTTTCTTTCTCTACATAAAAGAAATAAAACGAATGATAATATAATCAAATTAAATTACCTAAAGTCTGTTCGTATTAATGTTTGTATTAATGTAGTAGCGTTCTCACATAAAAACCTACATAAAATTGCTCAAACGGCAATGCGAGCTACGTAGCACTTTGCTACGAGCATTCTACGGACAGAATATAGTAATAAAACTAAATACTCGTACAAGTGTTCTTGTACGAGCAAACTTTTGCACACGTAAAAACTATACAACTCCTTAAATGTGTTGTGCGAGCTGAAGGTAAGGCCATTATATATCTTTTAAGAATGCCGGAAAATTCAGTAACGTTTTTCTCATTATTATATGGCCGTTTACTTTAATGGCAAGAAAACAAAATTGTATTTGGACATTATTCTTCCTCGTAATTTTCGAGTGAAAT
The DNA here is from genome assembly GCA_943193695.1 of Acrobasis suavella. Taxonomy (NCBI): domain Eukaryota; kingdom Metazoa; phylum Arthropoda; class Insecta; order Lepidoptera; family Pyralidae; genus Acrobasis; species Acrobasis suavella. The sequence continues at coordinate 17,828,244 of OW971929.1, forward strand.
CATGACTCGTTTATTAGAATTCTTACGTGGGTGGGCGGAAGGCAGGGATGTTCCAGAATGTAATTTTTCCTTTTGAATGCGTTACATCCGGAATACTCAATTTGTCGTCGCGTGACTTATGATACCGACGCGATAGGTGACATGTGCGCTACAGATTTTTAATAAAGTAAAATATTTAAAAATGATTTTCTTGTCAGAATTATGTTTTTCAACAAATATTTACTTTCTAAGTGCTATTTTGTTATAAAAAGTTTCAATCTTCCTACTCATGCAAATGTAAACAAAAACAAAACTTGTATCGATCTCAAATTGATTACGACGGGGCAAACGATTCAGGTAGAGGATTCGTTTAGAACGCAAGGATAAAAGACAAATTAAAAGAGCTCTGGAACGCTAATTCCATTACGATTCGATGGACGGCAAAAGTCGCCTTCGTTGGACTCAAAGTCGGTAAAACGTAATTGCGAGTTCACTAAGCTGGGCTCCGCGCGGCCCGATACGGACGAAAGGGGACTCTCTGTAACGGCTGATATAAAAGCGGCAATAAATTTAACAGGATGAACGCACTACTTACACAGAACGAGCGCGGACGCCGGTGGCCGTAACGAGGGGGCACGCAACCGCCGACCTGTGTTTTAACCCGCCCCCGGCACCGACACCGCCACACTTTGCTTTTCAGCCGGCCGGGCCGCCCGCTTTTTTAACCTTAAATGAATCACGGGATTATATCTGCCCAACTAGTAATCTTGCGACCCGTACATCACTACATTAATTGCTTTTATAAATAAATTTGCTGTATTGAAAGTAACAATTATTCACCAATAAATTATATATATATATATTAAATATTTTTAAGAATATTTGGTTGGGCAATAACAAACTTTACCTGATCGCTGAAAATTTTCGAGAGGTCTCAACTTGGCGCAGGTATTAAACATGGATTACGGAGATTTGAGGCCGTTTATTAATAAATTGATATTTTAAAGTAAACGAGTGCCTTGGTCAGGAATTCAGGATTCTAATAACTTGATTAAAGTTCTCACACTTCTTAGAGTCAGTATTCCCTCTAAAGAAATATAAAAATAAATAATAAAATAACAATAAAAGATTTCTACAAAAAAGTTAATCGATACTACCAAACATTTTCGCAAAAAAGAATTACCACCAGTAACTACTATCTGGTTTACAGTGCGCGATTTTACAGGGTTTGCCAAACGGTTACTTTTTGCGTCAGCGCAGGGAATATAAATGAAATTTCCGTTTTGACAATCGAATAAGGCACCGTTGCTTGACTCTTGCGTTACTTTAAGTAAGAAAACAGCGACATTTAATAACACAATTAGGATCGAAATAATAATTTTAATTAAATAGGTCTAATATTAAATAAACATTTGACGACAAATAGACAAAGGGAAACATTAATTAGTTATATTTCTAGGTACCTATTTCGTGTACAGGATATTTCATTTGTAGGTCGTCGGCTCATTGTTGTCTGTTACAAAAGGACAAAAAATAAAGCACAAACAAAGCTAGAGGAAAACAATCGTCACGTAAAACAAAAAGGGACTAAAAGAAAATAGTTAATGTCGTTATTTTGGATACACATGTTTATTGCTATGAAACATGGCAGCCTCATAACAATCCCTTTCACTCTCCACAAATTGGAAGGAGCGCGTAAAGGAAAACATGGCCATAAATAAAACTGGCAGATCAACTAGATAGACGGCCATTACCCGAGATAAGCACGACTTATATACGCGATACGTTCTTCGGTTCGGCAGATTAACGGAATGGGACTGCGTTTGTTTGCAGATATCGATGTGGAAGCATTTTGGCAAGTCACAGCAAGGAAATTTATTGTGGTGTTCAAGCAGATATCTTCTTACGGACTCATTAAAAAGGAGACACGTCGTACATAAATCAGGAGCAGGCGTCGGTAGAGGCGGGCGCGGCCGAGGCGCTCTTATCGGCGCGAGTGCGCCGGCAATAGGCGCTATCCGGTTCCGTCGCCGCGCCAGCGCTTCCATTGTACCCGGCCACCCGGCTCGCACCATACACCAACACTGTAAACTTCATTACATTATCCCCTTCCTGATACTTAAGCTCCGATCGGCACCTTGCAAACGATTATCAATTTTTCATTTCCTTGATTGTATCCGTGGCTCAACGGAATCGACTTATTACAAATTGTATAGTTTTAAGTTATGATTTAAATAAGGATTTAGGTGTAAAAGAGGTTTTTTTCTACTTGTAAGATTCGAAGAAAATAAACTCCATAATGAGAAACGATAGGATAAAAAGCTACAGAAACAAAAAAAAAATTATTCATTGGTATTATGATAAAATAAGTAGTAGTGGTCTATGCCAAAGTAAAATCGGAATTATGATAAAATCAAACAGTAAAAATACATGACAAAATCTAAATAAAAAGTAAGATAAGTATGAAACGGTATTCTCCTCGTTTTCAATATGACAAATTAGGAAAAGTGACGGGATGCCACCCGTATCATTACGGCATCACATTACAGCATATCTTAAAATATTCATGGCCGCGCACGAGACGTAACATTATACTTCAACACGTAATAGGCAAATAAATATTAAATTGTTCCTCCTCGTCTAGGGCTTTTTCATCAAATTCTATAAGTTGTACGTGAAATTAAGTGACACTGGTTAGACAAAGCACACATCCCCACGTAGGCGTAAAAAAAGGGAGCTTTTAGCTTTCTTACTTGAATTATCGAATTGATATTAAAGCTTCGATATGTCTAAAAATAATTTGAACGATTAATACCACCACTAATTTATACCTATTAATTTATATATATGAATGGGAAAAGTGAAGGGAGGATTTTGCCTAGCAGTGGGACACATGATGACTCGATACATACTAATATAGACCAGTTTAGCATACGTTACTAGTAATAGTCATGATGCTCAAGCGTAATCAAAAAAGTGTGGTAACTAGAGATAAAAGCGTATATGTATGTAGAGTAAATGAATTACTAAAGTACAAGTGCTATACATGAGAAAGTACAGCAAAAGTATCTGCTCTTTCTAAACTAAGTGTATGGGACATAAGGGATGATATAAAACAGATATTGAGCTGGATAATTAGATCATAAACTCTAAGGGTGCTACACAACACAATGTTACGGAAAATAATTTTTGTTATTACAGTAAAATAAGACATGAGTTTGTTTCTCTACAAATTTATTGATAAATAATAAAGTGTGATTTTCTAACATTAACATAACATTAATTCATTATATGTAAAGTGTGATTCTGTGATATTCTTAAAGTGCCTACGAGCCCAGCAAAATGTAATAATACCCTAAAGCATAAACCACTAACACGTTGCATGTAAATTAATGATTAGTGCGGAACTGTTGTAATACGCGTAGATTGAACCATTTTAGAAAATTTATGGAGGTACACATTCTATAAATAGTTCATATACACACACAACAACAAAATTACAGTTTAGGGATCGTCACTTCTAGTTCACCGGACCAGGAATATCCCAAGTTTTCGAGGCACCCTGGAAATTTCAAACATTACGACCACCCGCTTCCCTTGAATTATTGGACTTACACACCTACTTACACGTCGACGTGAGTGCAAAGTTTTGTTTCTTGTTTGCATGGAATTACTTTAATGCAGTTACTTAGTCCCACTATATCTGTAGCAGAAAGTTTATTACTTTAAATATTGTAGCTGTACTCGTATTTGTTTAATGGAATTGGAAATGCTCACAGAGGCCGACAGCATGTCTAGTTGACTTTTTTTAAAGGGTAACACGGTGCAGGTCCCGCCGGGGGGAACGGCACCGACCCCGGTTGTTTGCGAGTGGATGAGTGAACAAGTGACAATAATTGGCGAGCAACGGCATCGCAACGCCCGCCGTCATGACTTTAATTGACTGGTGATTTCAATTAATACGCGTCGGTGAGTTCACGAAACGCCACTATTCTCTGCGCTATTTCTGCTGTAATGGCACCAGATATTCACTCAAAATGTCGTTGGCAGCTCGCTCGGTGTGAATTTACGACACTGAGGACGACCAATAAATGCAAATTTTATTGTTTATGGCAGATTTAACGGCAGTCAACTCTTTTACCGATGCCGTAAAGTGGTCCTTGCATTGCAAGGCAGACAAATCTGAAAACATTAAATGCGCACGTAGTGCGACAGAAGATCAAATAGCTGTAAATAAATAGAGATAACAATAAAGTAATAAATCAGCCAAACATAGTAAATTATAATATCTGATAATCTTTAAATTAATTTGTGCAAACACTCATATGTAAATGAAGCTAAATTCGGTGCGGGGTACATTTGCGTGGTTGTGACAATCGTTACTAATTTATTTATCATTTGGTACGGAAAGCGTGTGCAGTAGTTACGGCTCAACAGCGCAGCGGCCAGCCGCGGTCACCACCACAGCCACTGTTTTTGAAACTATCAAAACAAGCGAATATAAAACAAAGAGTTCATTTTAGATTAAACAAACCAAAAATTTGTAATTTCAGCACTTTAATTACCTATTCTTCTTCTTCTTAGCGTGTCCTATTTAAGTAATAATAAACAATATAAAAAAATAAATTTATAATTTATTTTGCAGTAGTAAGTACTTACTTAATAGTCCCTATTCAATTTATTACGAACATGTTCCTTTGCTTGTATAATCAGCTAATACTTTGATTGATAAAGAAAATGCGAGGTAATGAAACAGAGACATGATTACATTACAGTAGCTTCAAAGTATCTTGAATGCGTAAAAATCTGTTTGCATGTAGATATCACTCATAACATAAATAAAAAGTTAATGTACAAAATATATATGTATCGAAATAACAGAGAGAGCTCAGAAGCTTGGCCCTTTCGTCTTTGTAAGCGTTAATAAGGGTTGATAGGGGCAGCCGGCATCTGGAGCAAGGGAAGACGGAGATAGAGCGAGCGCGGTCTGCCCGAGTACTGATAAGGCTATTAAAAGTTACGCTCGCAGGCCACCGGCTGGATTAAACAGGTACTACCTACCGATACTAAAGAAAACCTTTCAGTAAAAACAAATTGAGGCGAAACGAGGACGGGCTGCAATAATAGGAGCGCGTCTGAAGCATTACCATCGCCCGTAATGTTGCTGTCGAAGCAAAAGAAAATGCTAGCTACGCTATTGCGCGTTTGTTAAAGATAACGGTTCACTGGCTTGAATTTTATTCGATCAAATACTAATTTTACCTTCATCATCGTGTTTAGAAGGATTTTCAAAATAGCTTTCAGTAAATCAGGTCTTTAACGTACGCTTATGGTTTTTTTAAGTAATCGATCTAATAATGCTGATTTAAGAACAAAGAGTTTTAGGAAACACATATACTTGTCGATAATTATCGATATTCTTTAGCTTTCCCCACGTTCCTTTGTAAGTACTTAATTGTTCTCTTGTTTTCGAAATTCTTCTTTATAATCACTGAACATTTGTTTACTAACATCAAATCATTTTTCTTTTCAGATTTAAAAACTTGTATGATACCCAGGGTTAAAAAAGGAATAAAGGATTGTGTAGTTCTGCAAGGGATCCGCTGTGTGGAACGACGATTGACTTCTTTTACGTAGCAAACGTGTGTAATTCTTGTGCTAAACAAAACTATGAGAAGGAACTGTAAAATATTTCGTATCATGTTTTAATTTTGAAATAAAGTTATTTAAATAAAACAGTTTACTCTATTCATACCAATGGCAATTAAGTTTAATATGAAAATGGAGAACTTAATCCCGTTACACACGGCACTTGAACTTAAATTACACGCAAAATGTCATAAAATACAGCTTGTGAACTAAAACAAAAGACACGTGCGAGGGAATTTTTGTTCAAAGCAATTATTGTGAATAGTGCTCACTTCAGCGACGGTAGAAATTCGCGTATAAATCGCGTCACAGACCACAAACAAAAACGTGCATGTGGACCGGCGGCCATTATTCTCGACTGCATAATCGCTTCGTCCGACGCCCGCATCGCTTCCCTTGCTATTTTATTTCCTCCCGCCATAGTTGTGTTTCGACTAGGCGGAGCTTTTTCACTGAAACACTAGTAGGGAAATTAAACCATGTTTAATTCTGTTTAAGGTCCGGTTCCGGTTAGTGGATGCAACGAGCCGACGAGACCGGCGACACACCAAAGCCACCACGCTACAATTCTGGCACAATGAGTGTCCGTTTTAATAGGATTAAACTCATTGTTACATACGAGCTGAAAGGACCATGAGCCGAATGAAATTGTTTCTAACGAAATCGATGAGAAAATGTATCCTCAGAAAATAGCTGCTCAGATTGTTGTCGAGCAATAGGAAAGCAGAAAGCCAGTAGTTTTTTCATTGAAGTGATATAGAATTATGGGCATCTGTTTAACCTATTCAATATGGATGAGATTTACACACCGTAGCGTCGTATATAGACACGCAGTTTCTTCGCATGAACTGTGGGTTGCTTTTTATCCGTCGCTGCTTCCGATAAGGGGATGATCCCATAAATTCCTACATGAAAACAGAAACTGGCGCTAGGGGAAGATTTTATGCTCTTTGTTGATTTTCTAAATAAAGCTAGGAGTTTTCTAAAAAAGAAGGACTTCATATAATCTTTTACAGGAATTCAGTACTGCTAAGAAAGTGTGCGAATGATTTTGCAATACATAAATATGTTTACAGAGACAAATAAAATAGTTATAATTATTGTTTAGAGTTACAATTGTATGAAAAAATATGGTCTTCACTCCGCATGATACTCGTATTTTCTTCAAATAAGCTATGAGCAGCCTCAAACCTACCCAGAAAGCAATGAAACGAAATATCAAGTTACCGTTAATGATTTGGTATATAAATACATTGTGACTATATTTCTTTATCCCAGCATATTTACAATATGAACAATAGGAGGAAACCATAACTGTAGTAACAGAGATATGTCAACGAAGAAAAATCGAAATATTATTAAATATAATTAGTAAAATAAATTGTTAATTGTTTCCCTACGAAAATTTTACATTACAAAAAATTGGTTCAATTTTTATCACTTATCGAACACACTGTATCGCTTATTGCTTAGGATCAGTTTCGTGATTATTAAATCAGGTTATATACTTTGTCTACAGTGTGTGTGTTTTTTACCGTGCACAAAAATATACTAGTATGTTAGCACAGAGTCATCACAGCTGCCGAATTTGTTTAGTGAGCGTAAATCGAATTAGTGTGCGGGGGCAAAATAAACGGCCGTGTCCTCAGCACCACCCACCTTCTCACTGCTCCTAGAGCTCATCAGGTATGCGCTAGGCAGCACGCGCTATTGAACACCTTCCAGAGTGTACCGACAAATGTACAAAGGTTGATTATCATAACGCTCCGTCAATAATGAAAAGCTCTGCTGAGGAATTCAGAATCTGATTGGAATATACAGGGTGAACAAAATATATCTTTTTTTATAATCAAAGTTTGCCAAAGGCTTTCCGTCTAGTTTTCCATAGACTTCTAACAAAATATATTGAAAATATTTTAAGAGTGAATCCAGTCCATGACAACTTTCCTAAAGGTACATAGTTTTGTTTTTTCATATTTCTTGAGAAAAGTTGTTCAGTATCATGGACTGAATTAATCCTTTAAAAAATTCCAGTATATTTGTATTTTGTAACACGTTATAATTAACACACATAATAGAAATATAATGTAAACTGCGGTCGTTTTTTTTATTTCGTGAATTTTTATTATAGCCTCTCGCTAGGCAATCTTTTTGATACCGGGATAATAGTAGATTGTTATACAAGAGGTAAAGGTAATTATTTTTATGTTGAGGGTGCGACTTTGAATCTATTCTAGAGATTTTATTTTTCAAAAATGAAAAAGAAAATCAACAGGGATTAAAATCAACTTAAATATTGAACAAGAGTCTAATCTATATAAAATCAAAAATAATGTTGGCAGTTCAGCATAAAAAAGAAGAATTTAGTTTTTAAACAATAAAAATAATATTTTTTTTATTTGGAGTACATATCGTCGTCGTCATGGATGAATGTAAGTAAACATTCTTATGTTCTTCGCTTCGAAAAAAAAACACAAGTGTAATTAAAAAAGCGCATTTTTTGTATTTTATTCAAAGTAATTAAATTACAGAAGTTTTAGGATTTTATTGTATTGACATATAATTTTTTAAAATTTGGATACTTTTCGTAAGTTCAAGCCGATAATGTGTTGAGATTATTTATAAAAATAAAAAAAATTTGAAGGACCAGGCAAACAAAGTTATGTATAAGTGAACGTTTTATCAGAAGTTGTGCTCTTGGAAAAATTATCTATAAGTATTTATTAAATGAAAACGACACCAAATAAAAGTTAGTATTCTCTGTTCAACTTCGATTATGTATTGTATGTTGTTCTACTTTTCTATATATTTTGTTTTTATTTGCTAGTTTTTCTCATAGATGGAGCTGAAAAGTAGAGTGTGCTACTCGGGTACGGTAATATTTTTATCCGACCAAAAGCATTATCATGTAAAAATGTTGCCAAGACGAGTCTACATAGCTTACCTTGTGATAAAGTTATCAGATCTCGTATAAAGCCAAGTTCTAAAGACTACACGCTCTAAAACTACAAGCTCTACACTACACTTTAATCAAAATCTATGAAAAAGTGGTCAGATCTCAAGTAGAGTCAAGATTCTTGATCTATCCGCCCTTACTTTACCAGGCCTAACGTCACATACATACATTTACTACGTCACATACTTACATTTTAGTCAAAACGTGATGGTTGGCCGTTTTGCTACCGTTACGAAGATTTCATAGACATTCGTTCATCATGTGTGAAATAAAACGGCCAAGCCACACGTTTTGACTAAAATGTAGAGTATGTGACGTAGTAAATGTATGTATGTGACGTTAGGCCTGGTAAAGTAAGGGCGGATAGATCAAGAATCTTGGCTCTACTTGAGATCTGACCACTTTTTCATAGATTTTGATTAAGGTGTAGTGTAGAGCTTGTAGTTTTAGAGCCTGGTAAAGTAAGGGCGCATATATCAATCTTGGCTCTACTACCGCATAATTAATACAAATATGTATACAATTTCAGCTTTCTAGTACTTATAGTCGCTGAGTAAAACCGCGGACAGACAGAGAGACAGACATGGCGAAATTATAAGGGTTCCTTGTTTACTACGGAACCCTAAAAAGCGCCTTTGTCAAAGTAATTACAAGTTTAAGTTATATATATATATATATATATATATATATATATATTTTATTGAAACGTAAATTATTTTTGAAAATTTGAATACTTTTTGTAAGTTCAAGCCGAAAGTCAATGGCAAGTTTACTTATAAATATAAAAAAAAACCGACAAAGTGTGAGTTGAATTCGCGTGGAGAGGGTTCCGTACAATGCCAAAGATTTTAAATTAATATTAAATATCACATTTGAAATCGTCATAGTAAGACGCGAGTTAACTAATAGTAACGCTATCTAGTGGTGTTTTAGTGAACTTTTTTCCGTAAGTGAACGTAGGTATTTTATTGAGTTTACCACTTTATTTTCAATTGATAGAATTCTTAAAGGTTTTCCTGTAATCTACAAGAAATGAACTATAGTCTGTATTTTTTTTTCATATTAAGGCTCAGTAGTTTCTGAGAACAGGGCGGGGGGAGTTGGGGGGGGGGAGGGAATGGTCAATTTTCGTCTTCTTTTATGAATAAAATCAAAACTTTTTATACTACAATAATAAAAAACATATATTTGAGGTCCTCATAACGAGCCCTTTCGTTTGATATATGACTATGGTTTGCATCATATCACTAAGGTTTGCAAAACTTTTTTTAATTTCCTGATTTGTCTCTCAAAAATGACCTTTATTTAAAAATAAATATTTATTAGAATAGAATAAAATAGAACAGACGGACGGACAGACATACGCACGAGTGGGGTTCCGTTTTTTCATTTTTTAACGGAACCCCTAAAAATGATATGAAGGACCACGCAGACAAAGTTATAAGTGAAAATTTTATAAGGAAGAAGTTGGTGCTGTTCGAAAAATTATTTGGAGTATTTATTGAAAGAAAACGACACCAAATAAAGGTTAAATAAAAGTACCTATCTGAACTCCGATTACGTATTGTAGGTGTCCTACTTTTCTATATATTCTGTTTTGTATTTTCTAGCTTTAACTAGAAGAAGAGAAATGTTTAATGTGCCCTACACGGTCCATAAATGATCTTAAATTGTATTGTTAACATATTATGTACTTTATGGTGTGCAATAAAATAATGACGGTTGGAACGAAGTTATTTTCGCAGTAATTTAATTACTTTCAAGAGAAAAAAAGTGAAGGAAAATCTTACTCTTTGATTTATAATAATAATAATTCGTTGATCTCACCGTCCCGCATAATGAGAACCTCGTGAAGGCCGAGAAGGACTTAGTAAGTACCTTTACTTGGCCTACGAGGTGTCTGCTTATGATGTGGATTCGACAATCATTGTTCCAATAGTCGTATCGGCAAATGGTTTTATAGTGAAGAGTCTTGACCAACACCTAAAGAGTCTCTAGCTAGATGGCTGGATCGAGGGTGAGATACAGAAGGCAGTACTCCTGGACACGGCACGCATTGTCAGGAGGTTTCTTTCTCTGCGGCCCTAACCGCCGTTAGCTTGGGCCTTGCACCGCTACCAGCTGGCAGCTAGATTAGGATTTTTTATAATATGTGTAAATTTTGTAATATATTTTATACTTTACTTTTTATAGATATATTATAAAAATCCTAATCTAAGATAATAGAAAAAAATGAAGTGATTATAATAATAAATAAATCAATAAAAAAATGGCATGTGAGCCGGGAACATACCATCTCAGGGATGCGCTCTCCCAACTGAGCTATAGAAGAGATAGTCAAAACTAGAAAATACAAAACAGAATGTATAGAAAAGTAGGACACCTACAATACGTAATCGGAGTTCAACCAACAGATAGGTACTTTTATTAAACCTTTTTTATTTAACCTTTATTTGGTGTCGTTTTCTTTCAATAAATACTTCAAATAATTTTTCGAACAGCACCAACTTCTTCCTTAAAAATTTAACTTATAACTTTGTCTGCGTGGTCCATCATACCATTTTTAGGGGTTCCGTAAAAAAATGAGAAAAACGGAACCCCACTCGTGCTTATGTCTGTCCGTCCGTCTGTTCTATTCTATTCTATTCTATTCTAATAAATATTTATTTTTAAATAAAGGTCATTTTTGAGAGACAAATCAGGAAATTAACTCAGCGACTATTAGTACTGTGACTTGGCATGTATATGTATATTAATTAGGCAAAAAAGTGGTAAAATAAAAAAGTGAAAAAAAAAATTTTTTAAGGTAGCCCCCATACAAATAAAGTGAAAAGGTATTTTTTTTCCTTAATAACTAGTTATGTTGGTTGGTTGTTTGTTGGTCGTTGAATAGGTATATTATTATATATATACTTAAATATATATATACATATATACATATATATATATATATATATATATATAGTGTTAAGGGGTATAGACAGCGGAGTTTTATGTCGCACGTTATTTAGGTTTTATTACTTATTTCTAGGATCAATATATATATAAATCATGTTTAGGATTTGTGCTTTACGATTTTACAAATATATCATCCATATGTTTCATCAGTTTTCAAGGTACTAGTGATTTCAAATAATAAATGCCAGCCACTATTTATGCCAAATAAAACTATTCGGGATTAACAGGTCGCACTCAATCATTAATAATAAGGTTAGTACTACTTCATATTTTTTGAAAATAGTTTTAAGCTTTTACTCATATTATTACGTTATACAACGTCGAATGGACATACCCGCAATAAAGTGTTTCACGACACTTACGGTTTTATTTTATATTTACTGTTTCTTTCAATAGCAAACTTAACAAACACATTGTAATGATTCTTTAATAAAAATAACCTTCAAGTTAGGTTATATATTGCAAGTACGTACTCCCTGAAAAATAATTCTCGTCTCAAATTCGGGTATAGATTGCTGAATTCGTAAACATCAACTATTAATCTTAATAAAGGAAAATTGTATTCTGTTGCGAAGAATTTGCGAAGTTAAGAGGGCAATCGTGTTATGCTAAGTCAGCAGGGATGAATGATTGCGTGTAATTCCAGGATAGACACCACATTTTATTTTGGAAAATATCTGATCACATCCGACATTTGTATCTTACTTCATCGATTTTTTTTTTGTAATTCTTGCACCAAACACAAAAAAATCTTAAGTACTCATAAATCCGAAACTTTACCAAAAGCTTTTATTTTATTACGTTTTGTTTTTTTAATTCTATTCAAACTTTTGTGTGTTCATATAGTTTACCAATATTCAATATAATAGATATTAAACTATAATTTAAAACATATATCAGTATCTTTTTATTCAGTAGAGCTCAACGTATTTTTTTATTACATAAGTATAGAGGTAATATGTTTCTTTATAACTAGTAAGTAGAACTCTTTACTCATAACCCACTGGAGGGACAAAGTATAGTGTAATTTGAGCCAATCGAAACGAAAAAAAGATGTTTCGTTTGTACTCTAAAACGCCTTAGGCTCCCTAATAGATTAGATTAGCTGTTTACCAGATATTTTATAGTTTATTGATGAAGTATATTTCAGATATGATGATGTATGATATGAAATGAACTAACTTTGGAAAAGGCATGTAAGCGAACAAGTTAAATTATGATATTAATATACTACATATGCTTAAACTAGCTTTAACCCGCGACTGCATCTGCGTAGAAGTCGAAAATAGTTCTAATAAGATTTTTATTGTTTTTTTTTACGTTATTAATTTTGATATGAACTATTATGTTATAATCCTTATTACAGTGTAAAGATTTATAGGACCAGTCAACCCGGCGAACTTTCTCCCTCTCCCTCGCGCTCTCGCTCTCCCTCTCGCTCTCCTTCTCCCTCTACCTCTCGAAACGCTTCAGCATGGCCTAGCTAGTAGATCATCCGATTTCATCCCTCTAAGGGTTGAATTCTGAGAAATTCTGAAACACATATTTTACTGATTTACTGCCAGGAGTACTCCTGGGAAGTTTCGAATAAAATGATCTCACTAATCTTGTTTCTCCATAAAAACTTTGGACCCTTCTTGTACTCCATTAGGGGATGAATTTTGAAAAATCCTAAAACACGTATTAACTTATTTACCGCCGAGAGTACTCTTGCGAATTTTAGAATAAAATGGTCTAACTAATCTTGTTTCTCCGTACAAACTTTGGACCCCCGTTACAACCCCTTAGGGGATAAATTTTTAAGAAATCCTGAAACACCTATTTACTTATTTACCGCCGGGAGGGAAATGGTCAAAATAATATTGTTTCTCCATACAAACTTTGTACCCCGGTTTCACCCTTTTCCAAATATCCTTTCTTAGTGCTCCCCTACATTATAAAAGGAACCCCTGTGCAAAATTTTAAGTTTCTAACCCTTATAGTTTAGGCCCTGCGTTGATATGTCAGTCAGTCATTCAGTGAGTCAGCTTCTCCTTTTATATATATATATATATATATATATATATATATATATAGATATATAGATATATATATATATATATATATATATATATATATATATATATATATATATATATATATATGTATATATAGATAAAGCATGATTTGGCAAAAGAAAATAAAGTCATAAAACGTTACAAAAAACAGATGCATATTGTCTTTATTGTTCCGCGTTTAATATCGTAAGCGGGCAGCAATATGTCGCATATTGTACCGCTGCTGCAAGCTTGCCCTGCCTGCATTCGTGCTATGTGCAACTGCATTTTTCACTCTATGTGTTGGAACACAATGTGGAAGCACAATAAATACAAACATATTTGTTTTACTAAAATAAATAAAAATATTTAAACAAGAGACAAAAAAAGTTACATTGAGACATAAACCCGAGCGCAAATTTTGATAAAACGGGAAGTTAGAATCATCCATCTTTCGTCACTGGGAATTCAGCTTATATCTGAAATTGTAGATATGAAAACATCGCAAAAGCATAGGAAGCCGCAATGAGATAGCTCGAGTGAAGTCGCGCAAATAATAATAATTTAACACATGCTTTTACAATTTGCGTCTGCCGACAACGTCGCTGTAATGAATTTTGATTTTATGTTTAGAACATTAACGGTTCGTACATATTAGGAATTAAAGCATGGCGCTTTGTAAATCACGTTTTAGGAGCGAACAGTAACACACAAGCTAAATAATACAAAATTAGGTGATTTATTTAATGAATATGACAAGTTTTTTGACAATAGCGACTAGAATTAATACATTGGTTTTAAATCGAGACACGCGGCAAGTCAGAGCCAAGTTAAAAAAAAGGAACTGGCGACGCAGCAGCCGTGTGTATATTTACACGAACCATTTCGAGCTACTTTTGACCCCTTCACAACTCGAAATCTTTTCAACCTAAATACATGAAATTTAGCACATATATTAAAGTCGTCTAGCTCATCTCGAATTCAAAATTTCAATAATGTAGCTCAAGCAGTTATTGATATAATAACGTTTAAAAAACCCGAAAAATGTTAAAATTCTTACAAATAAAATTCAATATTCTCTAAAGAACTTGGCGGCACTTTAGATTTCAGTTCTTTTGTCGGATTTTAAACTTGGCTCCCATTTTCACATATATGGTTTTGGTGGGCTTCAAAATTACATTACTCGCTTTAAAAAAATCTAATAGAAGTAATGCAAATACTTATCTAGGAGATACGTGAAATAATACGCCGACAATATTGAAAACGTATTTAGAATCTGAAAATTTTGCTGAAGGTAGTAAATATAAACCTGTAACATTTTTCTGAACACAAATACAGCTTACGTAGCAAAGTGATAAATTGCAAGCATTAGCATAGCATAAGCAAAAGACAACATCAGACAATCTGTGGATATGAAGACAAACGAGTGAGCCTCACTTTTATTCGTTTAGTTGAAATTGAACGCGTGATGCGTCGTTACGGCGCGAGTTAATGATAAGAAAGAAAAAGCGGGTAAAGTGAGGCTGGTAACTCGTTGCTCGGGGACTGGAGCAGAATGGAGCAATCAGGGCGAGGACACTTTGACACAGCAATTTGGACGGCGCGCCGCCGATGTGTTATTTTGATTGCGCCGCTTTTGTGCTGTCGTTGTTTGTGCGTCCGCTTCCTCAGCGCTTATAAAAAATATTTATGACTCCGATGAGACTCGAATATTGCCTCCAACAGTCTTAATATCTTTCTCAGTGACAGAGAACCACTCTCTAGAGAAGGCATTAGGGCATTCTGTTGAATAATACACATGTCGCTTTGTGTAAGTTTTAAAATTCCGTCGCTGGTTTTTTTTTTTCAAAACAATAATTCATTGCAGCGTTTTAAACGGACTTCAAAAAAAGGAGGAGGTAATCAATTCGTCGGAATCTTTTCTGTTTTTATGTATGTTCACCGATTACTCGAAGACGTCTGGACCGATTTGGAAATAGTACATTAGGATATAAGTGCGTTATGGTGGTTATAACGACGACCTCCGTGGCGTAGTGGTCACCATGCTACTCCACCACCCAGAGGTCCCGGGTTCGATCCCCGGTCAGGGCAAGTTGGAAAATGGCCTTTTTTAAATTGTCCTGGGTCTTGGATGTTTATCTTGTATCTTTATATATGTATTTGTTATAAAATATAGTATCGTTGAGTTAGTATTCCATAACACAAGTCTCGAACTTACTTTGGGGCTAGCTCAATCAGTGTAATTTGTCGCTATATATTTATTATTTATTACTATTATAACACACGAGGCGGAATTTCAGCCCGAGCTGCAGGCGAGGGCATAATAGAGCCGAGTGTGTTTAACCAATATACGCACGTATATCGTTCGACGTTTTACAACACACTTGCATAAAAATAATAGCTATAATAAACTGAATTCTTTAATTTTAAATAAACTCGACCACAGTAATGCACACTGGTGCTTTCCCGCCGTTTTACTTTTTAAAATCTGCGCCTCGCGCGGCCTCTGTACAGGTCGGAGCCACGTAGGGGCGGGCGGGCCAGTTCAAAATTTGAAAAAAAAAAAAATTACTTCACTATTTCATTTGCGTTTATAACATACGCGTGTTTTATGACAATACGACATTATGACAATACGACAATATGATAATACCGGTGAAATTAGATCCACTTTACGAACAACAGTGTTGAAAATACTTTTTTTGTTTTAAAAGGATACGTCAGGTGGACCCATAAAAGGAAACGGATAATATTTATCAACATCAGTTGAGTAGTTAGTTTGGCGTTGAAATCAGTTTTTAGTTTTAAAAAAAGTATGTAAAATATACATAAAGGGTAAAGAATTACCGGGTGTTTTTATTTGTAAACTAGCTTTAACCCGCGACTTTGTCCGCTTAGAAATCGAAAATGTTTCTAATAGGATCCTTAATTGGTTTTTTTACGTTATTAATTTTGTTATAACATATGAATTATAATAAGCCAAAATTTAAAATGTTTTCAATATAACAATCTTTATAATAGTGTAGGGATTTAAAGGCCTAGCAGACCCGACGAACTTTGTTCCGCTTGTTCCCGTTCCCGTTCCCACTACCGTCATTTGCTAGAGCAAAAGAGAGCGACGGATTTATTTATCTCGATTTATTTTGTCTCTCACTCAAAAAATTACAAAGTTTCATAATAATATAAATTTTCAACCCCTAATGCACACCGGGGATGTAGTTTTTTAAAATCCAGTCAATGGATTATTATTGTTTACTAACCGCTAATTCAAGAATATCATGTATCTCGCTTCAAAAATGACGAAGTTTTATACAAACTGGCAACTCCTATTTCACCCCCTTCGGGATGGAATTTCCAAAAATCCTTTCTTAGCGGACGTCTCCTGGTCACAATCTACCTCTTTGCTAAATTTCATCTTCATTGGCTTCGCAGTTTTCAAAATTTTGTGAGTGAGTAAGTGATTTTCGCTTTTATATATAATATAGATAGAAGATGTGTAGTATGTAGTATTTTTTTTATTTTTTTTTGTTGAGAATAAGCATTGCTTGCTTGCATTAGATTACATGTTAATGCGCCATCGGAAGTTCAACGACACACATCGAACAAGGCCAGTGGAAAGAATTCGCAAGCCAGCAAAACTGCGTGCCTACTTACTTCATCGGTCACTGGACACTTGGAATAATAAAATAAGTCACATCGAAGGTAGAAGTATCACCAGCCTATCTTATCACAAGTACTTATGCATCGTATTATATTGTTCGTAATGAATTGATTCAAAACGTATCTGACCAGTTGTATGTATGTTTGTATGATGATATCTCGTAACTCGTGATTCTTGATTTTCAAAGTATGATAAATTACTCTTTCTAAGTATTTTGGATGATCTGTTTGGTTCCACCTACAGTGATCACAGAGCGTTTGTAGTTACGCGTGTGTTCCTTGTATAGAATGTTGACCTGTCCTGCTCGGCGAGGCGAAGACTCCACCACCTTGCTCGCAGCGTAGCTTCAATGTTATGTCCAGCTGAACGGCGAAGACCTTCCACTGTTTGCGGCGAAGCTTCAATGTTTGATAAATGTTATGTTATGTCCAGCTGAACGGCGAAGACCTCCCACTGTTTGCGGCGAAGCTTCAATGTTTGATAAATGTTATGTTATGTCCAGCTGAACGGCGAAGACTTTCCACTGTTTGCGGCGAAGCTTCAATGTTTGATAAATGTTATGTCCAGCTGAACGGCGAAGACATGTTTGCGGCGAAGCTTCAATGTTTGTTGATATTTTGTGGTTGCACTCGTAGGGTAGCGTCCGAACTTGCTTAATTGATGTTATATGTTTGTTGTAAATAACACTGTGGTTTCACTGATGGTGGTTGACACATGATAGGTACTTGTTCTGGATAGCTCCTTGATAGAGTAGCTTCCTGTGCTGCCATGTTTGCGCTGGTTTGTTCGAAGTATTCGCGCCCCTGCGATATATGCGCCTTCTCAATTCAACTGGTGAGACCCGCTTGTGGGAGGCCAGTGAACCGATTCGCGAAGTATCGCAACGGGGCCCAAAATCCATCCGGCTCGAAGGACCATTATGTACGGCGCAGGCTTCGGTTGTCACCTAGGCCCGCACCATACATGAAGAGATGTTGATGTAGAGGTTTGATGATGTTATGGAGACACAAGACCACGTCACGTAGTAACTGTTTATTGTCGTTATGTTACATGGTGTATGTTGGTTGTGACGGGTCCTTTCTCGATCGCCGCTCGATAGTGTCTCAATTGTTAGTTGTATTTGATTCAAATTGTAAAGTAAAACAGCTGACACGCGACCTACATAATATGTGGCCGCGTGAAGCCGAAATGTGCGAGCTTGGCTCGTACAATGCATATATAATTAAAAAAAAAAACAATTTACAGAACATAACATAATATGAACTAGGCAGTTCAGTATCACTGTCACGAAATAGCTTCATTGAGAATAATCTTTAAGCCGGAAATTAAACCTTGCACGCAAGGGTTGAGTTATGTTGCGGCTTCCAGCAGCTCTTTAAGGGGCTACCTGAATTTTCCGGGGTCCAGTGCTGCCCCCATTTGAAATAAATCATTTAAAAGGAAACGGAGATATCATTTAAAATTTGGCTTTGATCAGACCCTAGATAACCCTTTAAACTATTTTATGAACTACTGTTTACAGTTTGAAGTGAGAACGTGAAGCTTTTCTACGCACATAAGCCAAAACTGGCCGTTTTTCGCAATTGTGCGTAGAAAAGCTTCACGTTTTCACTTCAAACTGTAAACAGTAGATCATAAAATAGTTTGAAAAGTTATCTAGAGCCTGGTCAAAACAATATGTTAAATTATATCTCCGTTTCCTTTTAAATGATTTAATTCAAATGGGGGCAGCACTGGACCCCGAAAAATTCAGGTAGCCCCTTAATGCGCGACTCCAAAAATCTGTTACTGCAATTGATAGGTATATTTGTTCCACGGACGAGCGAAATATGCAGGCATTAAATTTGAATTAGTTCAGCAAGATCGACCCAGGATTAACACATCCTAAATTTCAGGACGATTGATTAAGTGGTTTATCCGTTATTTATCTACTACCTATACCAAACAATACATATTGGGCTGTTTTGCAACGCCTTTTAAATAAATACGTTCGGATTAATCAGTGCTTGATCAAAATGTACTACGACAGGAGTATTTTGTAATTGTTTAAATTAATAAGAGCTATATGTGAATTGTTTGTAGATTTCATATGACATTTTCATTATTTGCAGTATTGATTGGTTCGCATCAATCGCGATATGCAAATATTAGCTTCGCTCGGTGACCGGCACGCCGCGCGCCGCTGATTAACGCGGCGCGATGCTACGTTATGCAATTACGATCACTTATTAAAAATTAACAGACAAACGAAATGTATGTGGCAACATCATATTGTTCGATGTAATGAATGTAGCCCAATTACAAACGCTTTCACTGCTGTTGATACCCACAGCATGTTGACGTGTATGTAATTAGCACTTCAGTAGTGAACCTGGTCGTGTCCACAAAATAATATGAAGAGAGAACCCTTAAGGGGATACCTGAATTTTCCGGGGTCCAGTGCTGCCCCCATTTGAAATAAATCGTTTGATAGGAAACGGAGACATCATTTAAAATTTTGTCTTGACCAGGCTCTAGATAACCCTTCAAACTATTTTATAAACTACTGTTTACAGTTTAAAGTGAGAACGTGAAGCTTTTCTACGCACAATTGCGAGAAACAGCCACTTTTGGCGTATGTGCGTAGAAAAGCTTCAAGTTCTCACTTTAAACTATAAAAAGTAGTTCATAAAATAGTTTAAAGAGTTATCTAGATTTACAAAAATTTTGTCTTGACCTGGCGGTCAAAATAAAATTTTAAATTATATCTCTGTTTCCTTGTAAATGATTTAATTCAAATGGGGGCACTGGACCTCGAAAACTTCAGGTAGTACTTAAGTCGGAAAAAAATTGATATTTGTAAAATCCATTGCTGTCGCGCTGTGCCCGAATCATCTATCGCTATGTGCGATAGAGACAACTGCACCTAAGAGCGAAAATACTTATGAAAAGTACACATATACAGTTTTGTAGTCCCCTGATTTCACATCTAAATCTTAAACAACTTTATTTATTAAAAAAAAAAAATTGAAGGAAAGCTGTGGCTGTGTCCCTATCCTTTCTTTTGACAATACAATCTCGTCAAATTTGTTTGCTAGATGTTGGAACACAGGGGAAAATCTAACTAATATTTCAGATTGATGGAGGCTCGCATCTCTTTTAATACTAAAATTACGCAAAAAAAAAAAACTAAAACATTCGGACATGCTGATATATTCAATTTTGTGTTCTACTGGCACTATCCGGCGAGGAATCAGGGGACTACGATTGTGTGGAAATACGGCCAAACGATTTTGTCTTAAGGGGAAACTTTAATTTTTCGGGGTTCATTTGAAATAAATTATTTGGAAGGAAACGGACACACCACTTTAAAATTTTGTCTTAACCAAGCCCTAGATAAACCTTCAAATTATTTTATGAACTACTGTTTAAAGTCTAAAGTAAGAACGTGAAGATTTTCTACGCACATTTGCGAAAAATGTCGGCAGCACTGGACCCCGAAAAATTCAAGTATCCCCTTAAGCAACGACAAGTTTAAGTTTGTTATAAAAACAATTGTTCAACAATCGACTGCAATTAAGCATCTGATTTTCCCGGTAGAGGTCTAATAATTCATGTATTTCTATTGGATATCAATTAGCGGATGTAATCTACCCAATCTTTCGCTCGGACAGGCAGGCTTCGCAAACATTCTACCACTTTCGGGAAACTTCTGTTGAAAAATTACGAACTGAACAATTTCAAGTCATTGCTTTTAATTGGTCGTTAGTTCTTTTTTTTTTTAACAACGTGATATATTTTAAGGCTTAGTTCATTATCATTTATACACCAGGACATCTGGAAGTGTGCTAAATATGATAAAATCCTATGATCAACAACAATACTCGTGGAAAGCCGAAGCGATTTCGTAAAGTGTCACGTAAATCAGTGCGCAGCGGGACACTTCCGCGCGTAACGCGTTGCTAAGCTTTTATTGCGTTTAGGTAGGTTAGGCGACTTCGTTAGGTATGTTACATACGATATGTATATGAAATATGAATTTTATGATAATAACACGTTTTGAAGCTAATTAAAAACAGAGCAGATCCGACCGCACCGTCACATGGGAGAAATAGGCGATGTCCGACATAATGGTGTCCCAGACCGGGTGTATCATCAAAAACATCGCAAAAAACCACAAGCGGCGCTGGGCGTAATGGCGAATATAATGTATGCTAATGAGGACGGGTGGGGAAGCGGACGTGACGTCACGCGTCGGACCGCAGCCGCCGCGCGCGCGCCTAACGAGCGGGTGTGCATTTTCAATACGCAGACCGCTGCCCCGCAGCTGGACCGCGCCGCTGAAAGACAAAGTGCACTTAACTGACATTTTAATTTAGGGTCAGGTAATTAATGAAACACGTCGAGTAAGAAAGAACGTCGAGAGTTCGTCTATCCGAGCAAAACGACTTTTAAGTACTTACTTATATAATAAGTCATTTTTTCAGTTTATATCCACGGACTGGTATTTTCGTTTGTGGTTATACAACGTGGAAGGGACATACCCGTAATAAATCGAACCACGGGCTATTCCAGGCCTGTCTCACTCCGCGTGTAGGTATCGAAAATATACCTACGCATTGCGACCGCTTCAAAGGGGGAAATTCGGAAGGAACGATTCGCTAACAAGTGACGCACGCGCGGTTCGTTTACCTGTGTTCACCACTTCGTCGTCATAAAAAGAAAAAGCAAAAAAAAAAAAAAACCAGTGCTTTGTTTATTTGCTTAAGGACTGCGAAAAAAATTTAATTTTTTTAAGCTTCCTAAGGACGCTAAGGTCTACTTTAGTGATTATTGTAAAATTATCATGTACGTACTATTTAGTACCTCTATATTATGAATTATTATATGATAGGTATACTTAGGTAAATATGGTTAGGTATTACTACGAAAAATGATTTATAAACAATATATACTCGTTTATAACCTATGTAAATTTTAGGTACGTTTAATACTTGGGATGAAAAAAATCACATGACCATTAGGTAGGTGAGTATAATACTTTAATAGACGAAAATTAAAGGGATTTCTTATGTAGATTGACGATCAATTATTTTATTTCTGTTACTGAATCTTCTCGGTCTTGCGTCGCTGCGTTGGCTGTGCATTGACTGCGACACGGGCGCGACAGATGGCGATAGTAGTATAACAGTCAACCCTGGCGAACTGCTCACTCAATCGGTTTTTTGTAGGTACCTACATATTATGAACCGTTTTTTTATATTAATAAGGATGAAATTGGCTTGTAACTGAAATTTTAGGTATCTAAACGAAGAGGTGTCCATTCCTGATGCGAGCTAAATTAAACCATACTAACCAACTCTAACAACATTGGGTAGATATTTCTTTGAATTTATTTTTAGAGTAAAACTTCTGTACGTGAGTACTAGTACTTATTCTGTGGCTATACTAGATTTCTTAAATATAATGATAATAAAATTACAGACAAAAACAAAAAAAGAATTTCGACATTCTCATACAAATTGCCCGGGTGGCCGCACACTTTAGTATGGAACTGCTGAAAATTTTTAAATTTTGGCTGTTATTTTACTTTCATTATACTAAAGTGATCTAGTATAGCCCGTAGTTTGATTTATTACGGGTATGTCCCTTCCACGTTGTACATAGGAGGTATATTGACCGATGCACCCTTAAGATACAACTCGTAACTAGCAATAACCCGCCTTAGAAAACTTTTCTCTAAGAACACTTATTTAAGAAGATGCAGCAGTAGCAGCTATTCGCAATAAAAAAACAGTGAGAGCTTTACAAAAATAATAAAAGTTAGCGATGTGGGCCCGCGAGGCGCAGCGGCGCGGTGCCGGGGCCGGGGGCAGCCACGGTGCGCCCGGCGAGCCTCGTCACGGCCGCTGTTTGCTATCACTCCCCGAGGATACTTGTTTCTTCTTTATTTTTGATTCTTCCAGCTTTTTAACGCCGTTCAAACCACTGTTCATCATTTTACTGTAATTATTTATTGGTCTTTAACAATGTTCGAGCCCCGACTTCTAAAATGTTGCATTTAATAAAGTCGTTAAGCGCACTTTCAGATACTTGAGTGTAGTCGATATTCAGTTGAAATCAAATTATGCTAAAGCGGCGGACTTGTTGCCTTTGAAAAGAAGAGAGTTGCCTAAGCAGTAAAGATAAACAGAATAAACAACATCGAAGTACTCGAGCCTCTGGAGACACGACTAGAATTTTTAATAGGAAAACTGTTCGAAAATTCCAGTTACATTAGAAAAACAAAATATGATAAAACCTGGGTCAACTTAGGGAAAAAAGGATAATCATAACGGATGGCTGACAGTCGTATATCTTCTTGTAAATATTATAAAGGAATATCTAAAAATAAGTATACAATGCACATAAAGCGATAGGAATAACTACAAGGTAGGTAAATAACAGGTATACATTTATTTATAAAATTTTATAGTATGAAATATAAAAATTATTAGGTATTTTTATTAAATATACCATTTCCAGCCGGCAATTTACTATGGAAAATAATGTGAGACTTTCCAACTCTAGCAGCATGGCAGATGCGAACCCTTTTCAATGCGTTTTTCATTTTATTTTCCCACATTTTCTGCTTTATTTCAGTAACTGTGTATGTGATATTTAGTTTAATTGTTTAAGGTTCATTGGCCTGTTAGCATAGACAGGTCCCTTT
This sequence comes from Acrobasis suavella, assembly GCA_943193695.1. Taxonomy (NCBI): domain Eukaryota; kingdom Metazoa; phylum Arthropoda; class Insecta; order Lepidoptera; family Pyralidae; genus Acrobasis; species Acrobasis suavella. Next base: position 17,852,174 of record OW971929.1, read on the forward strand.
AGATAAAGCACCGAAAAGGATTCGCATCTGCCATGCTGCTTAGTTGGAATTTTGTCTCACTTTATTTTTCATAGTAAATTGCCGGCCTTAAATAATATTTACACGTAAAAATTACTTTATAAGTTTCATATTTTATACCATAAAATTTGTTAAACGAAGTGTATACATGTTATTTTCCAACCCCATATTTCGTTAAATAACCATTTCTGATGTAAACCGGGATAATATGAGATGCAATCTGTGACTTAATAGGTATATCTCTGTTTTTCCGGCGAAAATGCATCATCTATCAAAGGGTGCCGACTGATTTATGGCGGGTGCGGAGCGAGGTGACAGGGACGGAGCCTATTCGCGATGACGACGCGATTAAGAGCGAGCCGAGGAAAGGCTCGGGGTGGAGGAAGACGAGACGTGATCTCGTGACGTGTGAGCTCCCATCGCTCGACGTCTTCGCATATGTTACGACACGCTAGCTTGTAACAACGTTCAGTAGTTTCACAAAACTAAGTAGGTAGCACACTTTTTTGGTCAATAGGTACGGCATACTGTGTAAGAGTTAAAACTCTGAAGGCATAGATGTCATAGCTTGACGAGTGTCGCACAATGATGACAGCCGGGATTAACGGTTTATAGTGTATTGTAAAGTACACTTACTGTTAAACAGTTACAATCATTTGAGATACAGACAACAGTGATCAACAATTAAAAAGAAAAACAAAAATTTTAAAATCGTTCTTTTTCCGCACCTACATATGTAGGTACACAACGCAGTTTTCAGGGTTATTTGAGAACAAAACGGTACATTTCACCGAGTCACACGGCTATCAGGCCCGTGCTCCCGCGAGAAAATTGCGAGTATTCATCATAATGCGTGACGTTTAAAATTACCGGCCGCCCGGCTGCCAGCTCACTATAAATCAGACCAAACACTAGCTTCAAATATACTACATTTTACCTTCATTAAAAATACTATACTACCAGTGTGTTTTATTACTTCTTCACAATGTACTATTTCGATTACACTAGACAGAAACATGAACCTTGCAACATGGAAACGGGTGGCATGCGATTTTTTTGTCAGTAATTACGACATCCAAATAATTCAGATTTAATTTTATCGATAAAATCTCATTACGTCAGTACCTATTTTATTTACATAGCGATACCATAACGAAACATTAATGCGTATCTCTGCGATTACAGTCAAGAAAATTCACGAAACTCTAGTTGATTGCTTATTCGCCACAGCTTAGTTAGACTATCGCACTTTTGCCAAAATAGTCGTCGTGCGCGATTCTTTCACACAGTGATACTCGTGTCTATCTAAAGGAACCTGACTTTATAATTACAAGGAAAATATATGTTTTTTATATTCAATAACTTGGTGGTTAGCCATGTAGTACGTCTATTTTGAAACTGCTCAACGCTTGCTTATAAAACGCCTCATTATCTCTTTCGGAATAAATATTACACTTTTACAGAAAACTCTCATGTGTGTAATAATTTAGTCGCCGTTTCAGAGATATTTATAGCGTGGTTAACATGGTGCTGGTTTAATGCGAGCCTGATGTTCACCGACGTGTATGTAATGTAATAAGTGTTCGCGATCAGCTCATTATAAATTTAGTAGCTATCTCCTAATAAATTATACAGTATAATGTAACCAATATCTATTTGTAGAGCATATAGTTTCAATTTTGGTTCCATGCGACATAATTTGTGGTTTGTTGGATAGAAACAGAATTCAACTGAAATGATAGTTAAATTTGCGCAGATTTTTGCTGAGTTTCTGAATTCGTATATACGGGTATGAGTAGAACCGTCGCCGTCGTCAGAGATTGGAAAAGCGACCGCGACTGCATGCGCCTTGGCGCGCGGCGTGTATGCAGTCGTCACAAGAGCCCTAACGAGTGCCGAGGCGGGCTCGTCTCGTTTCTACAGCTCGCGGCCTCGGACCACCCTCTTGCATTTATTCATGTCGTTACCGCTAACGATAATTTTATCGTGTGCTCATTTGCCGGCGCCAGACTCGTGGCCATCCGTCAGCTCCTCCAAATCGACAATTTGTGCAACACTAAAAACTTTATTGCAACATAATTGACCCTCCGTAAATAACCCTAGCCGGATGGCTTTGTTGCTAATTTATAGTTTCTGACTTATACTAGGAGGTAGTTACTTAGTTGATGTAAGTTTAAAGAGGTAGGAAACTATCTGTGATAAGCTAAAAGTCGTCATCTGCCGCGGGCGTCTAAGCCAGTTAGTGTTTACTACATAATTAATAAATACTTTAGTAGCCGTAAAACCCCAACAATCAGATCGTTATTTGTTTTTAATTACTGTCACTATTTTATTTCATAAGCGAAGAAGTTTTTCAGTTTATATTTATTATAAGACACGCAATTCTAACAAGGTAGTCTTGAAAATACCCCGACCGTAGTGGGTAATTGAATAGCAGTAGACGGCAGTGTGCGGTAGTTAAGGCCGGGCTGGCCACTGCACGCCGCTCGCCGACGCGGTTACGGCATAATTGCAGAAACTTTCATGTGCTTCGCATACATTTTCATAATTAAAGGGGCAGTTCGCACCAACTGGCGAAAATAGTGAACGTTATTTATAGCCACTCACCTCAATAATATAAGTTTATTTTGTTGTAACTACATCCTAACTTTCCGCCGTATATTACACCTACGTCAAAAGTTTGACTTCATGGAGAATGTATGGCTGCGTTATCTGTTAGACAGAGCTCTAGACGATTCAGTTGCATTAACTTTCTTGTTATATTTGTATAGTGTTGTGACATTGAATTGTTAGGCCAACCGTAATTTGCTTGAACGACTTTAGACTTCCTATGAAGATTCCTTTGATTTTTCTAAGGTGTGTCAATTCTACTTTCATTAAGTCAACTTAGTTTTGTGGTCAAGTTAAATAAATTCAGTCTAATATATTATACTATTAAAATTTAATGCAATAAATTAAAATGGATTTATTAGACCATCCAAGCAAGCTTAGAGCCAGTCGAATAGGTTTTCTATTTGTGAAATACTTTTACAAATTTCGCTACATAGTTTATATTTAGTTATACCTTTTTATTAAACGGAGTTTTTTCTCGCAGGTTATATGGAGGGACCTTAATCCACATTTCACGGTAGTTACAAGTTACACGTAACGCAAGCGACGCACACGAATTAATCCAAGGTGGCCGTCGGTTCTCAACTGCATGGGATATGATTGAAACTCTGAAAATCACAAAGTTCAGTCAAATCGCATGCACAGAGTTCATTTGGGTCACGAAACCAAAACCAATTTTTTTTTGAATACAATAATACGTCTGTAAATTATTTTTTAAGTTCATTTATACAGAAATCATCATTGAATTAAATTGTATGTTAAGGTGTATCAAAAAGCTTTCGATTTTGCAGTAAAGAACTTCGTTCTCTTCGGGTGTACCAAGAAACCCATCGCCTTGTTCTTATTGTCTGTTTATACATACATACGAGCATTCAGACAGCATAAGAAGACATTTAATATTTGACCCAAATATAAACTTTATAGATAAACTGAGCGAATACAGCTAAGTTATAATTGTTCGTGTAAAGTTATCACTAATGAACCAAAATACAAACGGAAGAAGTCAAAAACAGAGAGGGGTAAAAAGGTCCCGGAACTAAAATAAACAATGAAGAGTAGAGAGTTACCTAATGAACTCGGGAAAATTTGGCGCAGGGTGTACACGAGGGGTTGCTTATTAGAAATTCTCCACTCGGAAGCCTACGACAGCACGACTACGCTGTCATTTTTTTTCAAAGTAACTTTAAATGAATTGAATTTCCGCTACACAAAATAAGCTTTTTGAAAAAAAAATGCATTTTTATTGTGAGACCAAAGTTCTTTTTAAGACAAATGAAATAAACCCAAACTCGATGGAGTTGTGTCGTTTTTTTACTGAGTTCAACCATCTTCCGTCTCCGTAATCAGACTAGGCATCGTCTACCATAAAGTGCTCGTCAAGATAAATCAGACGAGTCCTACTCAATGAGGTTATGTTGTTTTATAGCTGAGTTCTGTTGAATATCTCCCGGCTCCATCGTCAGAGCAGCTCATTGACCGCATACTATTTTATTGTCATCACTCATCCGACACACTAGTACGCTAAATTTACGCTCAATCGGTTGACGGTTATTGGTTGAAAATTGAGTTGCAAGATTTGACTTACACAAACATACATACATACAAAGTAGATACATTGTAAGTTAAATAAAAGCTTGTAAAAAAAACCCGTAAATAGGTTAATGATAAGGCCAATATAAATAAGTAAATCCTTCAGTTACTCATTAAAGTTAAATTGCTATCAAATATGTTAATAATAATTAATCCGCTATTTTCCAACACGTCAAATCAGATATTTTTTTCTAAACGTCAAAACAAACATTTTCTAAGGGATTTGTATGAAATACAGGCAGCTGACGTCAAAGTTTCTTGGAGTCAAATAGCGCTCTTATTATTAGTTTTTTAAAATGGATACGTTCAATGACAAGTGACTTATTCTGCGACGTTTTATTTTCTTCACAAAACAAAAAAAAGGGCCATGAAAATAATCAATTGTTGTTTTAAAAAATAACATTAATTTAGTACATTGATTTATTTACTAGAGAGTAAATTAAAAACTGAAGAAAACAGAAATCATTTTCATTTGAAAGTTAATGTAAAATCAAACAAGGCCTGAGGAATCGTATAATTTTCAGCCGCGGCTAGTAGGTATAGCAAGGAAAATGTTAAAGGAAGGTCTTTTCACAAAACCGAAATAAATATCTCGCTTTTCCATTAAGGACATAAAAGCAATTCCGCGAGAGCCGAATAATAACGAGGGGCAGCGTTGTCCGGCCGTGGCCTCCTCCGAATTTTATTTGCATCGCGGGGCTCGTCTCGGGCACGGCCTAGGGCGCCGCCGATTGCCCCAATAATCGCTATTGTGTAGCGCTCGTGAGTTAGCCGCGCGGGGGTGGGGTAGCTGGCGTAGCCAAGTTTGCGTGTTCGCCTTGGCACTCGCTGCCGCCACCGCCGCCACTCGCCCTCCGTGAGCCAGTCGACTGGCCGGACTTGTGCAACTTCTAAATTGCATGCGCCCGAGAAAACTTCCACCTTTGAGAAAATTCCAAACGCTCCGACGTGCTCTCGATGTAAACTCGCAATAACCAGATACGTAACCACCGGAATTGCCAATCTATTCCTATATTATTATTGTTATCGAAAGCGGTTTGGTAAGCGGGCGGGATGAAGTAACTTTATACGAGTATCTGCAAATTCTGCAATGCCAACAAATGTGGCAGAGGGGCGCCGCAGTTTTAGATAATCTAATTAGAGAAGTCGTGGATAGAGTGAAGTTCAAATATTACACAAATTCTTAGTTTCTAATAACGAACATAGACAAGATGATTCCCGAATAATTTAAATTGAACGATATAAATAATCAAGGTCATTAGAAAGCTTTTATATACTTAAAAGCTTACATTTACATTTGCCAAAGAGGAGTTTTAATACAAAGTCACAGAAGGTAGTACCGAAGTAAGTACGTAGGCAAAATATCCTATACTTTTAACGAGCAATTCGATATAATCAACGAAATTTCGATGAAACTCGGTATTTAAGCAGGCTAGAAAAATGTCTGTTATAAAAAAATTTGGTCGGCCAGCAAGTTACGTATAAAATGCGAAATGTATAAAATATGATGCATCATATTCATACATTACCCATTTATACTTAATAGTTTTAAAGGATTAGTTTTATTTAATAATCTCAACGGAAAAAGATACTTTAAAGCGATTTCCATGCAGATTACGTTATTGACGAACACAAACAACGTCCAATAAAACCTCTGCGCTTTGGAGATTGTATTTTAACGCAAAAATGTTTTTATTCAATAACGATACGATGAGGTTCACTTTGACGCTGAATTTTATCGTACATCGGCACTTTTAGATTAATCTCGTGAATTTATGGAACCTGCATGTTTCCTGATAAAGGCATAAAAGCTCATGATAACACCCTAGCGAATCCTTCAGTGGTACGTTCACACTTAATTTTCTTGGAACACAGTAGCGGTAAGAAATAAAGTTAAAATTAAGACGCGAGTTTATGGGGCGTTACGGGGGAGGAAGGAGCAAGGTGGGCCCGGGGAGTGGGCGCGGTGTGAGAGGCCATTCGAATTCACCGCGCGAGCTGCGCCGTAGATAGCGGCAGGCGGAACACGTACTTCACTTCCACTAACTCCAACTATTGACAATATTAATGCACGCTTAGCAGGGCCAAGCGACCGCGTGCACTGCCTACCGAATATTGCAAAAAATATTTACCGCGATCGAATCAAACTCATCGTTTTCTTGAAAGGCACAAACAATATACTATTTACCACCACTCCGGCAGTTCAATGTACGAAATCGTCACTCATTGGCACTAATTTATTCCATTCCTAAAGAGAATTCTCCGGAAGTAACGCAAATATTAGACGAGGCTCGGCCCACGACGGCTGCCATTAATTCCAGAATTGAAATCTGGAATTGCGGCGGCGGTGGCGAATTTACATTCATCGCGGTAAGAACTTAAATCAAGTTCTCAGTTACGATTCAGTTGCGATATTATTTTATTAAAATATGTAAATGACGCCGTTCCACCGCGTAGATACCACGGTAAGGACCTTACAATTGCGGGGGAGGATATCTCTAACGACGCAATATTTTCATTAGCGAGACTATTACCTACTAGCATTATCACAATTTTATACAGGTCCCCGCGTTATGTTCGCGCAGAACGACTTCCTTGCTACGCAACTCAATTATAATAATTAGGAATAAGGCGACAATCCTTTCAACATTTCTCTTTAATTGATATAAAAACTTTTATGAGAACCAAAAACTTTTTATTTAGACTTTTTAGGGTTGTCTTCAGTTCGTCAATCCTGTCTGATAACCTGGAAACTGACAGCTTTACTTTCGTCGCATTTGATGTCTAAGATTGACAATTTTTTTTTGTATCTATTTCTGTTTTTCATTATGTATTTCAGGGAAATAATAATAATTTCTACTAGCTGCCGGATTTGATTCTAACTTCAGTTCCCTCTGTGTATATGCAAATGTTGGTTGTAGCTTTTTCTCTCCATGACGTACGTTGAGCAGATTATTGAATCTCGATTATTTTTACATAACATAATTTATAAAAGATGAGCACAAATTAAGACTTGATTATAGTACTAAAAAAGGGCGGAACCAGGGGGGGTCATGGGGGTTATGAATCCCCCTGGACTGAGTCCGTCCTGACTTTGCTGCCAGGACATATCGCAGTCGATTTCTGACCTTATTTTAAATTGCGATATATCCTCATTTAAGATTTTTTTAATGTATTATACCTACACTACCTGTTAGTGTAGCGACAGCAGAAAGACGTTTCTCTACGTCACGAAAAATCAAATCGCGGCTAAGAGCTTCAATGGCTGAAGAACTTTTAACCGGACTGGCACTTCTTCACGTCCATAAAAACGTACCCATTGAAATATATAAAGTGATAACATTTTTTTCCGGAGAAGACGTAAAAAAAAATAGTTTGTTATTGAAATATAGGTATTTTTAAGGACAGTAAGTACTTACATCGTCTGGAAACCCGTATTTACCTGGTCGCTCGTGCGAATTGCTAGATACGGCTTTTCGGCTACTTCAAACGGTCAAGCAAGACTCGAGCGAGAAACCCGTCTCCATTTCGGGACCTTTAAGTAGACCAGTTGAATACGGTTTTATACCAACATACTTTTAATATTGCATTATCAAACCGTACTTACTACGTCTCTGACTCAGCGACAGTGAATTTATTAATCACAATCTGCAATGGATCTGATATTATAATTACTTATAAATCTACCCACTACTTATACAATACTTGTATCTCCAAAATACGTAGTTTATTACATAAAAATCAGCTTTCTGGTTTTTAATAATTTCCAGTTAAACTTAGTTATCATGTCAATCTAATTCAATCTCACTTATTATATTGGTCGAGTAGTACATGTATATTCAAAACATTTTGTTATTTTATACACATATAGATTATGATGGATTAGTAAATTCAACCAGCGTTCAAGTTCATAATAAAACTTCTATATAAATATAATCATAGTACGTATAATGTAATAGGCACGCAGTCAAGGGAATACAGGAATTTTTCGGGGTCCATTGCTTTTCCGCACATTTGCGAATAACGGCCACTTTTGGCTAGTGTGCGTAGAAAAGCTTCACGTTATCACTTTAAACTGGGAACTTTAGTTCATAAAATAGGATTATCTAGGGCTTGGTCAAGACAAAATTATGTATGATATCTCCGTTTCTCCTCAAATAATTTATTTCAAATGGGGGTAGCACTGAACCCCGAAATATTAATGTATCCCCTTAACAAAATATTCGCAACCAAATTTCACCGCTCATGCGGTGCAATAGACCTGTATGTCCAATTCATCACTTCATAATGACGAGCTCGTTTCGGTTCTTGGTGGTAATGCGCGCATATATAACTTAAAAACGTGTACCTACTTGTATCTATCTCTCCGCTCTTTAGTTGTCGTGGTCAACACGGATTTCAAGAGAAATTTTTATATGATAAGGCTGTAATCCCGTCTCTAATTCATACCCTCGGGTGACCACGTGATTACGGGTTTTCAGAGGTTTAGAGTTAAAAAAGGGCGTATCGACGTCGTCGCACTTCGGGGGGACGAGGTGATAAAGGAAAGACATATACGCGCCCGGGCCAATTACTCTGCCGCTCATATTTCTATAAAAAGAAGGCTTTGGTGTCTTAACTTAGTTAACTATAGTTAATCGAAATTAGTAAAGCAGGCCGATGAGTCTGCGAACTTCCAGCACCTTTCGAACTCATCATTGAGGCGTTTTGGGTGTGTAAACCCTTTTCTAAAAACACCAAAGATGCTCCGATATGATGGCCCGTTAGTCAAATTTATGCTTACTTAATTTCTAGGTCACGGCTCTCTCATCGTAGGTTAAAACGTTTAGCTTTCGTTTTTTGGTCATGCTTTGCTAAGACGGCAAATGAAAATAGTTTTATTATTTTTTAAGCATCCAGTCGCTTCGCTTATGCGGATTCGATGGCTATTTTTATCAGATCAGAGTTAATACCCTACCACAAAGCATTTTAGGTTTACGGCTCTAAGCAGACAGTGGGCTCTGTCTACTTGTCGGCCGCAAGATCCAGAGGCCACTTTTAGCGTGAATCGTGTAATGGTGAGCAAGAATAAAAAAGGTGACGGGTTGTTAGCCGCATTGCTTATTAACATGATTCGCATTTTTACCCATTCCTTTGATCGGCTTTTACAATCTGCGCGGTAAGAGGAATAGCTGGTACATTATTATTTCATGCTTTTCTCTCAGACCAGCATGGAAGATAAATCCTTTTTTTCACTCTGTAGATCACGTAGATACCTAAACATAATTTTCAGACCATTTAAATTTAACTGCGAAATATATTAGAAATAATTATTTTGTTATCTGATTTTATATTATCCCAGAGGTTCCGGGTTTGATCCCCGGTCAGGGCAAGTTGGAAAATGGCGTTTTTCAAATTGTCCTGAGTCTTGGACGTTTATCTATATATGTATTTGTTATAAAATATAGTATCGTTGAGTTAGTATCCCATAAATAAGTCTCAAACTTACTTTGGGGCTAGCTCAATCAGTGTAATTTGCCCCTATATATTTATTTGTTTTATGAATATAAAGTGGACTTTTGAAAAGAATACATGTTATTTGAATATGAACGTGTCATGTAGGTACTCGTAAATCCCAAGGTGAAAGGTCGTTAATTTTCGACGCAACTCACACAAAACAAACATTCGACATCCACATTTACGCCTACTTTGCGCATGCAAATATTTGGAGTGTCTCGGGATTCAATCCAATACCATTTACTTGGAAATCCTTAATTGATTATTATATTTAACTATACCAATGATATTCATCAATAGTCATGTAAAACATTTTCGAGAGATTGATAAAAACATAAAATACATCCTTTCTCATCTTTTCTTTTTCTTGCCAATGTGGATACGCCGATAAGACTATGCAGAACCTTTTATCATGTCCATCGTGTGTGACCAGCTGTACAAAATACGACCTGCACTTGGCGTTGGAGAGAAGCATAAGAGTGGCAACTGACTGGACGCACAAAATATACTTAAGTGTAATTTGAGCCCATCGATATGGAAAGAAGACCCTTTCTCAACAAACATAATTTTTACGCCTCATAAGCGGAGCGTTGAGGATGTGCATTACTCGCGACATGTCAAGCATTTTTCTGGACTTAAACTGTTTCTATTATATTCATATCACACTACTAATACAATAATATAAGTACAAAGATACGAAGAACAACCCTTTTATGAACACATTTAATATTTGTAGAAAATATTTGTCAAGCATTACAAATAAAATAAACTCATTTGAAATAACTTATTGGTGGACATTCGGATATCTGTGTGGACGTATGTGCCATGATTACACTCGAAACGATGTTTTTTTAAAGCTTCATCACGTCACGGAATTGTTTCCTATTGAAAGTTACAATCTAATTCGATGTAGTTTAATTATAATAAATAAAATACTCAAAAAAATTAACTAGCATATTGTAAATTTAGAAATTTTAAGATCGAGATCGAAGATATTTTTTTATTTTTTTAAAGTTTTGGTGATAGTATTTGAGAACATAATGCGTAAATCGTGTGTGTGTATGTGTATATTTGTTACTTCATCACGCGTAAACGACTGGACCAATTTAGATAAAATTTGGTATGAGGAAGTTGACACCCTGGATTAACACAGAGGCTACTTTTTCACGGGTAACACCGCGGGGAGCAGCGAGTTAAGTAATAATTTGACCACTTATGTTTATTAAAAGGAAGCCGCGTTTTGCATATTTTCCAAAAAATTTAAAAGTCTAAAATACCAGCCGATAGTTTTGATTTCTGAACATTTGACTTGCTTGTCAGGAATGATGCGTTGGGCGTTTTTCCACTACCCGGCACGGCGGCAGCGACGGCGACGCCGATGGCGGCAGTGAAAGCCTTAAGAAAAAAAATAAGCCTTTAAAAAAAATTGTGCTATAATGTCAAGCCGCTTGGCCGTCTTGCACTTTTATGCCACTTGTGTTCACCCATCTCAGTTGTGATCACGCCTGAGGTTGCTCAGCCCGTAAAAACGTAGCCATTTGGTAACCTATCCTATAAGTGATCACGTCAAGAGTTGCTTAATCTGTGAAAGCGTGGTGACCCATCCAAATTGCGACCACGCAGGCGTGGTCTTCGTTTGGATGGGTCACTGCGGAGTTGCTTGGCACGGCGCCGCCGCCGTTCTTATTAAATAAAAATAGGCTTAATTACTTGTATCCAGAGCCCTAATATTATTTTACCAATATGAAATGGACAGTTTGCAAGCCACGGCGCCGCCGCCGTGCCGGGTAGTGGAAAAACGCCCATAGTTGATACTTGACATTTGATATTGTCAAATATTTGTAGGTGCCTTCACCATTGTCATATATTTATAGGTACGTTCAGATTTTTATTTTGTTTTTACCCTTTTTTAATTTTTTTAATGAGTTTCATGATTTATGAGGCTTTGGCATGCATTTTAGGAGGCTTTAGAGTTTTAGGAGGCTTTGGCATGCATTTTGAATTTTCTTAAATAATATTAAATTTTTAAAATAATCTATGTATTTATATAAAAGAAGAAACTGAATTGCTGACTAACTGACTTTTCAACGCACAGCCCAAACCGCTGGGTCTAGATACGTCAAATTTGGCACATAGGTTCCGTATGTGGTCTATGGATGCACTAAGAAAGGATTTTTCAAAACTCACACCCTGAGGGGGTGAAACGCGGGTCCAAAATTTGTATGGAGAAACAAAATTAGTTAGACCATTTTATTGGAAACTTCGCAGGAGTACTCCTGGCGGTAAATGACTAAGTACGTGTTTCAAGATTTATCAAAATTCAACTCCAAGAGGGATGAAATGGCTACCTAGGCCATGCTGAAGCGTTCCGTCGCTTTCTCTCGCTCCAGCAAATGACGGGAATGGAAACGGGAACAGGAACGGGAATAGGCGGCACAAAGTTCGCCGGGTCAACTAGGCCTTTAAATCCCGACACTATAATAAAGATTGTTATATTTTATGAATATTCAAACATTATAATGTAACAATTTTTATGTTATAACAAAATTAATAACGTAAAAAACCAATGAAAACCTATTATTACCATTTTTTACTTCTACGGGGACGAAGTCACGGGCTAAAGCTAGTTAAATATAGTAATTAAAGTTCTTTTCACTACTAGCTTTTATTTTAATTTCTTTAAACTATTCGATTTAGCAAATGCTTTTGAACAACTAAGAGAATAAAACTTCATCTCAGACACTCACAATAGTTTTATTTGTCTTGTAAAACTTGGTTCTTCCAAGTCTATAAAAGAAAAGCAGGTGAAATTAATTAAAAAGTGATTTCATTTTCTTAATAGACCATAGTCGCTCAGATAGAAAGAATTTCAAAAGACGGGGTGTTTTCGTCAGTACAAATGTCTATTACTTTCACAGGGCGAGACATGAAGTCTGTTATAGTTAGAAAAACTGAGCCCACAGCTTCTACCGATTCCAAGCACAAAGCAGTTTTCAATTTATCGGGAATAAATGCTTCGGTTGGCAGCTCAGACAACCAATTACCGCGCACAAAAGCTGATTACCGCGCGCGGGTGCGGGCACGGTCTGCAAGCGTCGTCGCGCGGAGGCCGGGAGCCCCCGCCAGCGCGCTCCCGGAATATTTGAACGACTTGTGAGGAACTCTTCATTTACTCTCTTTACTCTGCTAGACGGTGACATGGAACGGGCCCCGTGATTGAAATCGACGTCGCTAAATGGATTTCAAATATCTGGGAGGTATTGTACAGCATTTGTAATTTTCAGAAAAATACACTTCCTATATATTCAACTTAGGGTTTAATTCGAAGTACCCACTGTGAACTTTGTTACTTTACATATTTAACTTTTAGTGCGACGACTATCTGCTTACACGAAAGAAAAATATCCCTTTAATGTAAGTTTCTATCAAGCGAATCCCTGACGTGTGTCATGAAAAGGAAACATAATAAATGAATGCTTACTCGCATCCGACAAGGACAATGCACAGCACAATCTTGGAGAACATTCATCAATGTAGGCGGCGTCGCAAAGCTGACATGATTGCAATAAGGCGGTGCGGCGAGAGCGCGAGCGTCCTCCGCGCCGATGTCGCCGGATGAGTTCTCGACGGAGCACGCCCTGGGAAATCATGACCGCCTACCTTAAGAAGAGGACGAAAGCCAGCCATGTTAATGATCAGTTAATGTAAACTAAACATACTTCTGTTGATATTATTGGAAAAGAATAAGAAGCTACTTTTAAAGGTTCCGTACCTCAAGGTAATAACCGGCCAAGTGCGTGTCGGGCCACGCGCAGTATAGGGTTCCGTAGTAGTGAACGCCCACTTTAAGTTCACGCCGCGCCACTAAAAACGCCTTAAAACTAATTTTCTCTTGAATTTGTATATGAACATTTCCTTTTCCGAGTACATTTTATAACCTTTACTCGCATAATAACAGATTCTCAAAGTAGGTCGCCTATAACTTTTTAATTTGTAAACCCTACTTAGCTCTGATAGCTTTCCTTTAAAGTTCGTTACATATTCTACTGCTGTGAATTTTTCATGCCCATATATAACCGTTTAAAAGATGGAGGGGGGGACACTTGACTCTAATAAAAATTTGCAATATGAAACCAAATATTTCAGAAACGGATCCCTAAATCGAAAAATGATTTTCGCAAGCTCAGAATATTTTTGAAAGACCTATTCAGCCTCTGTTCCGTGTATTCAACGATACCTCACATGATGGGTTCATTTTTGACACATGATGTTTATGTTCATTATTTTATCTTAACCACGTTTTTTGGCATAATTAATATACATACCTATACTAAATTACAGCTTTCTCGTAGTTATAGTCTCTGAGTAAAACCGCAGACGGACAGACAGACAGACAGACAGACAGACAGACAGACAGGCAGACAGACCTAACCTGACCTGGCGAAACTATAAGGGTTCCTTGTTTACTATGGAACCCTAAAAACGGAACACTTATATAGGATCACTCGCTTGTCTGTCTGTCCGTCTGTCACAGCCAATGCTACGAAACTATTGGACTGATTGAGTTGAAATTTGGTACACATAAGTAAATCAGTAACCCAAAGATGGACGTATAACGTAAATTAATGAATTTTAAGTATGGGAGCCACCCATCAGGGTTAGACATTTAAAAAGTAAGTAAAAATAGTAAAAAGTAAATACATTTACGTATGTATTTTATTTATTATTTTAGACCAGTATTTCTAAAGTTATTGTAGAAAGCAGGCTAAAATTGACCATTCACCTATACCACTATTTTATTTCCGACACCATTGAGACTAAATAAAAAAAAAACAGATATTAGTACTTTATCTGTAGATTACAGGAAAACCTATAACAAGTTTATGATATTTAAATGTGTCGAATCACCTACATATGTATTTATATGTAGTCAAATTCATACTTAGTATAGAACTTGACTATATGCAAATATATATGTTGGTAAATTGTTTACGTACTTGACAGAACCCTAAATGAGTGAGCCCGACTGGCATTTGGCCAGTTTATTTTACTTACCTTTTAAATAATAATAAGAAATAAATGAATGTATATGGACAAATCACACAGATTGAGCTAGCCCGAAAGTAAGTTCAAGACTTGTGTTACTTATGGGATACTAACTCAATACTTATATTAGTTATTAGTGTTAATTTACGTCTTAATACACTTTAGTTTTATTTATTTCATTACTGGCATTTAAGTTTTTAAATATTACAGTAAAATTCTTCAACAGAAGCTGCTTCACTAATATTTTCGTTCAATTGCGACGGATTATTTTTTTCTGTATTATTAATTACGGTAGATATTTTTTGTGGGTGGTAGTAATAAATTTAAAAATATTACATGTACAGGTTTGGTATGAATAAAATAAGGGATGTATCAAGTAACTTTCGGAAAGAAATTCAAACACGGTGTTAAAGGCTTTATTGTTACTGCGACTTAAATTTGATGGTGATGAACTATCCATAAAATACAAGTAATTATTAAAAACAAAAAACCCGACTGCTTTTTTTACATTGTGTTTTTTTATTTATTAATTTGATACACTCAGTGTCACTCTCACAGTAAATACGAATCTAACGACACCATCCATCGAGCCGTTCAAGCTGCAGAGCGTGTCAACAATTATACATACATACATACTCTCGAAAAACATAACCCTCCTTTTGTCGCAGTCGGGTAATAAAAGATATAATTAAGATCATGCTTAGCTAAAACAGTTGCCTATTACGGTGTACATATAATACTAAAAAATATAAACGGAAAAGTAGAATTTATTGAGATATTGTGTTTATTAGAGCAACAATAGCGCATATAAGTATGTAATTGAAGAACATAATGCATCTCCAGGGTGTCGCATTGTCCCGTCCTTCATTAGCAGTGTAAACCTCCGCTCTGGTTGAATTATGGCGGCGTGTCATACGCTTAAGACGTATGCAAACAAGATTTATGTAATTAATTTAGGAGATAAGAGCGGGCGCGGGAATACATACGTTATGGCACACAAAGGACACTAACACCGCTGTCATTGCAGCTCTGCCTGTGTTTAGGAGTTTCTATTCGATGTTCTAGATGGAACAGAAGTGTATGTTATAGATATACATAGTTTACTTGTTTTTATTAAGTCTAAGGTATGTGTACTCGTAGGTAGATTACTTTGAATACTAAAAATACAACGTGGTAAGGACATACCTGTAATAAATAAAACCACGGGCTATACTAGACCACTACAGTATAATGAAATTAAAATGACAGTTAAAAAATCCGCATTTCTTTACAAAAGTGTCCAGCCGCCCGGGTAATTTGTATGGGAATGTCGAATTTTTTTTTCGTTATTTTTCTGTTATTTTAATTACTATATTGATCTAGTATAGCCCGTGGTTTGATTTATTACAGGTATGTCCTTTCAATGTTGTATATGTGTAATGAAAAAATTATCCCATACGTAAAGTGACATTTCGATTTCGTCGCCAGAAAATCAACACCATGCTCCCACTATGCCTACTTATAGCAGAGAAGAATAAAAAGTGCACGCCTCATAATGCTCATTAAAAATATATTTAAAATTTAACAACACTAAAAGAGATAGTAATTTTCAATAGGAAATAATCCCATGACGTGATAAAGCTATAAAAAAAATGGTACAAATACTTTAAGTATTTCGAGCGTTATCGTGGCACAAATGTCCATACAGACATCCGGACATCCACGACTTTTTTTTTAAATAATATTTTTATATGTTATGCTTGACAAATAATTTGTACAAGAATTAAATGTGTTTGTAAGGGTTGTTCTTCTTATCTCTGTTATATTATTATATTAGTGCAAGACTAATACAGAAAGTTTAAGTCCAGAAAATGCAAGCCTTTTTTGAGTGCTCTACTTTCAACATGTCGGGGTCAAGACCCTGACATGTTGAGAGTAGAGCACTACCTCATCACTGAGCTTATGGGGCGTGCGAAAGTAAATTCGTTAAAGTTGATTTGTCCCATTACGTTTCACCAGTTTAGACGTTCAGTGTTCCTATAATAAAGAAAAATAACAATGAAGCCCAAACATTAATGTGCGAGTTGGGGCGAATGCAGGCAGCGGGACCAGCGGGCAAGCGCGAGAGAATGGGCGACCGACAGCTACGGCCCCAGATATTTACGTTTATCTTCGGGTAACGGCTTCATCGCAAGCTTTATTACGACATCCACTCACGTAATCCTCTACCGCCGTCATAACTCCTCGTTTGTAGCCCCGCTACAATGTACTACACCGGTTTTCCACTAGCGAGGACGATGCATTGCTTCGCCACCCCGTACTTACCTACGGCTACAACTACCTGTGCTGACGGTTTAGTTTTTATAGTTAGTAGCAAACTTCGCTATACGTTTGTACCTCGTTTACGGACAACCTAAAGGTTTAACACAATATATTTTGTGCACTACTCAGAAGGATCGGAATTTGATTACACAAGGAAATATTGTTACTGTAAATTTTATAGTACTTTTTTTGTCGGGCTTAGAGTACAGTATTCGTTACGTCATTCTCCAAACATTCTATAAAATGCGCATGAAATCTAGCCTGTTATGTTTTGACCGTCTAAGTTTAGTAAGACAGTTCGTTGAGTGTTGTCGATAAACTGTTGTACACCGCTATCTAAGCAAAGTTTAAAAGTAACAGTCATTGGGGTTTATGTATAGTAGGTATGGGAATATTTCTTAAATGTTTATTCAAAAGTTATTTTCAACTTTTCGAAATACCCTTGTAGGGGACGGGCGTGGATCCGATCCGACCCAGCTATAAATGAATATCGGATATGCAATCCATAAATACTCAATCTAAATTCGTAAATTTTCTCTGGGATCGTAAAAATGAAGAGGTAATCCGAAACCGGCTTATGGTGGAGGCAATGTTAAAACATTTTCACCTCCAAAGCAATTTATTAAAACGGTTCATCAAAATCGAAGGCTGTTTCGGAGGCTGTACGGTATCCGACAAGATTATATTCTTTGATAATGAGATCGTCTAATTGATCGGGTGGGTGGATATAGAATAGTAAGTGTATTTACACAACTGCGCCAGGGTTGAGTAGTGTTGCAGAAAGGCCGAAATTGAGCGAGGGATTGAAACACGGCAGCTTAGTGCACCCGCCGGAAGTAGGCCTGTAACCGCCGCCGTATAATAGCTTCCAAATTGACCCTTCCACTGCGGCCTTCGCCGCCACTAGCTCCAGCATTACCATTATGTTTCACGACACCATTATATACGTGCATTTGCTAATTCCGTGTCAGCCTAATATAAAACATTATTCACACATACTTACAATTTGTCGTACCGTTTAGATGTAACAACAAGTAAATTAATTTTCACATAAAAGCATTAACACGAAATAACATCGGAAGTTTCGGAAGTGCTATTTCCCTTTATAGCAAAGGCAAACGTCAACCGACCGGCGGGACCGGGTATGAGGATAGTCAAATACATAAAAGGGACGAGTCGCGCGAAATACTGGCATTGTAGGTTCCTAAGCCCTGTTTAGATTAGATCAGACCTTCGAAATAACAGTGAATGAGGACGTGGATTAACTACGGTCCGGGGCACTTCGGCCTGTGCGCCTAATGGGGCACAGTTAGGGGTAATGAGGGGGCGCGGGGATAGGCTGGGAGCCGCCTCTCCACGATCTACTCCGAAAATATGTTTGCTATTCGATATTGTAATGAACGATTTACATATAACAGGTATCTTATAAAATATTTATGTCTATTTATCTAAGAAGTCAGATAAAATAACGTTATAAATTACTTATGGTATAATATTACAACTCATTTAGAACACAGAAGACAAACAGAAGGCAGGGGTGAATCTTGTCGGTAACCGCGAATCGATTCAGATTCAGAAACACAGTACAGATGTCCCAGCGTTAGAAATAGGGGTCGAAATTCATTTTTCAATGTCAAAGAAGAAAATTCATTAGAACTTTGAAATTACTAATGGCTAAACGGACGGAGTAAAATTTGCTCTTAATTTGTACTGAAACTTTTTCGCGAATTTTAAGAAACTTTTCGAAACGACTTTTGAAGTGAGAAAGATGGGGGAAGTGCTAATAATTCCTGTTTTGTTTCTTATTTACTGTAAATCATTTGCTCATAAGTATAGCTTAGCTTAAGGAAACAGAAATCGGAGTTAGTTGAATGGTTAAAAATAATGTTTAGTGATAAATATTCGTAATATTTGAGTTTGAAATAATGTTTCTATATATAATCATATTTACTCAAAATATATAAGCAAGTTATTTTTTTATCATATTTTTTAAATAATAATATGCTTATACATTATGACATTTGTCATAAATACAAATTGACATAAATAGTTGAAATCGTTACATATTGTAGTAATAATTGTAATTACTCATTATGTTTATTATATTAAAATTTATTTTAACATAACTATAATTTTATGAAAGGAGCCACAAAATCATCAAATTATTGGGCCACCCCCGCCGCACCACAACCTATACACGGTGATTTTTCATTGGTTTTCGAGCCGAAGGCCACTTTATAAGGATTGTTAATAAGACCGAATTCGATAGTCAATATAAAAATTCAGAAAAAAAAAATGTTGACTAAAACTCGAAAGCAAAATCGTGAGATCAATTAGTATTACCGGCGGCGCCTAGCGGCGGCTGGTCGGCCGGCTAGATTTCTAGTTCATCGGGGTCACGCGGCAGTTTTGGACGGGCGCAACTACGTGGTTTCGATCGAAAATCACTTTCGCAACTTTTGTATCTTATGTTATTCACAAATTTGGATTACGTATATGGAGAGATGAATTTATTTAATATACGAATTTTTTTTTCCAAAACCAATGAAAAGTCTATACTACATGACCTGGATGGTCTACATGACTCTCTAAGAACGAGTTTGCTGTTGGCGGCTATTCTGTCACATAGGTGATAAGCATTATAACAATTCCCAAATGGATAAAACATTGTGAGAGTAAAAATTATATTTAGATATTTTGGTGTACCCCTGTTAAAATGAGATATAGGAAGGAAGAATAAGATGTATAATGTATATGTCTACAAAAATATTATGACCAAAATACATTATATTATGTTTGTGACCAGAAAGTTATGACAAAACCACTATAAGAAACCATTTTATGAAAAAAAAAAAAACAGTATTATAATCAATGTTTATGGCTACAGAACCATTATTACAATTAACATTATGTGAAAACATGAATATGACAAAATTAATAAATAAATAATTTCCCCGAAATATTGCTACTAAGATAGTATTAGGGAAAATACAAAATATACTCTAAAATGTTATCAACAGTTTCTTTTTGTAAAATATAGATTAAAGTGAAAGAAATAGTATTGAAGAACAAAAATTTAACTTTTTAATATAAATTGTATCAGCAAATTAATTACAGATAGACAGTATTTCGAATCACGTAATTTATTTCCGGGGCTTTGTATCGAAAGTAAAGCTATCGGGGAAAGATTTGGGCTAGTAGCCTGCGCCGATAAGTAGATCATAAAGTAAAATAATAGCCTATTACTGTCTTTCTGGTGGACAAAGGTCGAAGTTATAGGTTGTGTCATGGAGTTCCACGATGACAAATGTTTCTAATATTTAGCGATAAAATATATACAGTACGTGAACATTATATACATAGGGATTGGGTAGTATTTCATATTTATTTTGTAGAACATTGTCACTATACGGAGTCCAATGAAACATCAATATTAGTTTTTGTATTAGGAAGTTTGGAACTTATGATTTACATACGTCGGCGTTGGTTACAAATCTTGGCATCCTATTGAACAATTTGTTTTCGAATTTTAATATTATTCTTGTCTCATTTTCCGTGCCTACCATGACAAGATCTGATTAAATATATGCCTACTTACGAGTTAACCTAAAACTTATCTATTCTGCCATAAATGGCAATTTAAGTATTGAAATAAACTTAGGGAACATCTCTTGCTCGTTTTAAAAATCCTACATATTTTCTACAAAATAAGCAGAAAACCAGATTCGCACGACAAATGTCCGAAAAAAAAAACCAAGAGCTTAATAATTGTCCAACTAGAAAAATGACCAAATATTTAGCTTAAATGTTGTAAGTAACAACCAAAATTACCAAGGTTTCTTAACTTCGGCTGAATAAAATACCCCGAAACGCCTGTTAAAATTCAAAAATGTAGATTAAGTCTGTCTGTATTGTTTTTTAATATGAGTTACATACATTACTGAACAAAATTTAATTTTAAATAAAGTAGAGCGGACCGACATTCATAGGCGGCCGATGGAGCGCTCATATTAGAAGTAATAAATCTGTAGCGATGATGATGTCGAGGCGGTGCTGGCGTGAAGGGCTCATTACACTACTCGATAAATCTGAATCGAAACTTGACTCTCTTGTTACCAGCGCAAAGGAAAATAAAGTGATTCAATTTTTGAAATTTAAACAGAACACTGAACAGTTTACTTAAGAAAATAGGCGAGGTAAATTCACAAAAGCGGTGTATCATTTATGACTACTACTATAACTCTTCATCTGTTGCAAATAATGAAACAATATATTATAATATATATAGCGAAGGAAACTATGAGCACCTCGAGGCGAACTATATTTTTGTGCCCTTCGCGGTTGAGACAATGGGTCCGTGGGGCCCAGAAGCAAGAACCCTGGTGACTGAGATTTCAGCGCGCCTCCGGGAGGTTACGGGTGATCCAAGGGCTGGCAGTTATTTCGCCCAAAGAATTTCTATCGCAGTGCAGAGAGGCAATGCTGCTAGCTTACTGGGCATCCTGCCTCGCGGCGTCGCGTTGGAATCTCTATTTTATTTGTAAATTTTGTATATTTTTTATTAATAATTGTATTTGAAATGTATTTTTATAATGGAACAATAGATAAACAACTGACCTGGGAGGAATTCCTCCCAATGACAGGTAAGGGGATAAACGAAACTATACATTCGTGCACACTTCAATGTGTGTGTGTTTGCCCCAAACACACTCTACAGACGAGAACGGGGGAGAGGTGCGGGGACGGGGAAAGGGGACGCCAATTGCGCGGGGCCCTAGGAGTTTCCGTTCGGTATGTAATACTTATACGTTATACGTATGGTGTAAAAGTTCTTAAGCACGAAGGAGTGCAGTGCGATCCAGCAGTGGCCACAGGCGCTCGTCGCCAGGACAAGCCGATATTAGTTTACTTTTCCTCTCGAACTTACTTTATTAGTTATCCAGCCGCCATCGCTGACGGTGACAGTTTCCGCGATATTACGAAGTGAAGTGGCACCCGATACATATTATATCATAAGTGTGTAATTTTGCAAATATTTACCTACCTACTGAATGACAGATCAAAAAGAAATCAACGTAGTCTAAACAAGAACGATAGAATAAATTGGTTTTTTAGTAAAAGTTAATTAGGAACATGGATGCTAATGTGTTGTTAAGAGTATGATACAAAGATGCAACATTATACCCAGGAAATTCCCAGGGGCACGGTTCGATTCTCCTAGCTTCACTTGCTCAAACTATGCATACATATAAAATGTTCGTCAGTACATTATTGCAAGCGTATACTTGTTATTAAATTAACAATAACTAATTGGGGTCGTTGCCGGATACACGATAGGGTTTTCTACAAGACTAGATATAGAATAGGAAACTCAAGTAAAGTAAGCCAAACCTGGTATATCCAACATCCATTTGCGCGGTTAAAAAAAGGTTTCGCCTCGAATATTTACTGATGAATATCTGACCCCTTACTCCATCACGAGGAGTCCAAAGTTAGAATTTACAATACGAAGCAATTAGAAAAGTTACGTTACGTGCCTGTACTCAATTCTTTTTGATCCAAAAACTCCGTTCTACTTTGAAATCAAGATTTACTTTTCTGGGGAACACCCATGACAGAGAGCTTCGCTCGTCCAATAATCTTCTACTAGCTGTACCAAATTATCGGAGTTGGGTTTCCGATATTCTATCACAGCTACAGCCGTACAGCTCTGGAATACCCTCCCAGTAGACATTCGCAAATTTTGTAGTCGCATCGCGTTGAAAAAAGCCGTGCTGAATGAGATATGAGATTGCAAAATCACCTGCCATTATCATGATTACTGACTATTGTAGGCAGGTGGTGGCTTGCCGCCCACTAGATGGGTCTCTCAAAGGCGCCGAAAATAATTGCCGGCAAAGGAGCAACATCGATGCAGGTGACTCAAGGATGTCGAGCGGTGTGCTGCACTTTCTCCGAAGTTACTCCCTTTAACACTTCCACCCGTGGATCAACAGCTCTAACGACTCCTCTCTGCACAGAGCTGAGAGCCCTGAGAACCCTGCGAGCCCTCTTGGGTCTCCACCCCGACCGACAAAGACACGTCTTGGACGAGGGCACTGAACGTCTCTCTGGTGCATTCGGGTCCGTGGTGTCGTTACTCACCACCAGCTCGCCACAAGCTATTATTTATTATATGTTGGTACGCTTTTCAGCCACGGGTCCATGGGGACCCGGTCCTTTGAGGCGTTCATGGGGCCAAAGCCAACATGAAGAGGCCTTTTAGTACCTTTTATGTAAAAAGTGAGATGGCCACATCTATGGAGGTCTATCCCTTAATGTACCATTGAGATGCACTAACAGACTGTCCGTTGTGACTGTCCTCCACAGCTGCCAAACTATTGCCAGGGAGGGATTTACTTGGTTTGGGATTTAAGGATGGGATGTTAATGGACCGGATAACTGGGTTATGGAGTGAGATACGGACATCTACCTAAAAATCTCTCACAAAAATTTTAGCCTGGTAGATGGTGACATGCTGCTCGTTGGCTACACTGCCTGTGGGCACCCTACCACGAAAATGCGGCCAGGGCGCAACACAATGTGAACAGCTGAGGGTGTCGAGAGGTGCGGCTCTGGTTTCACTATCATGGGGCTTACCCCCGAGAGCGGGTTTCCCCGTTATTACGCCATTACGTGCAATACACTTCCACCCTGGAGCGTATGTTCTGCTCTTGCGACTCCACTCTTATGTAGATAAGAATGTATAATATAGATATAATGTGTAGTTATGTATGACTGCCTCCGTGGTCCAGTGGTCAAGGCGTTCGCCTTGTGACTCGGAGGTCATGGGTTCGATTCCCACTGGGAAGCATACTTTGTTAAAAGTTGTTTCCAGTCTGGATAGGATATTGCAGGCTTGAATCACCGGATTATCCGAAAAGAAAGATGATTTCGTGTTTCGGAAGGCACGTAAAACTGTGGGTCCCGAACGCCACCTAGCGTTTGATCATCAAACTATCCAAGGATTGGTTCCTGGTTTGCCCTTTGGGTTGTGGAGGTCAGACGGCAGTCGCTCTGTGTAAAAACCAGTAACCTCGTCAAATCTCCTTGGTTAGGTAGCGGACCCCGGGCTCTGAAGCGTTACTGCTGAGGATGCAACCAGGAATACGCTCGGATGATGATGAATGTGTAGTTATGTATATCTAATATTTGTATTTATGTAGGTTATGCGAAAAAGAAAATCTGTAGGGATTAAAACTCATTTGAAGACTGAACACGATTGTAATCTATATAGAATCAAAAATAATGCTGGCAGTCCAGCAAAAAAAAAGAAGAATTTTGTTTAAAAATAAAAAATAATTGACACAGACGTGATTTTTTAAATTTGGAATACATATTGTCCTCAACACGGCCGATTCAGATGCCTTTTAAAAAATTAAGAAAAAGCAAAAAAGAAGAAAATTAGTCCGATTCTCGGACTCTTTGTTCGGATTTGAAATAATTTGAATTCTGTTCTATTTTTTCAACATGGCGCCATTTTGTGAAAATCATGTCCATCGTATAAAAATTAAATAAAGTGATTATGATTGTTTTTCAAAGATAAACAAGCGATTGCTAATCTGCTGCTGTTATGTATATTTCCGTTTTCATTTGTAAATGAATGCATAAATAATGAAAAAACATTTGGTACATAAGTACCGATGGTATTGATTACACAATACGAAACTCATACTTATATAAAATATGTATGTTAAACGATATAATAGGTTGGGGAAACAGTCTTTTCGCATTTTATATGAAAATTCAAAACATTTTTTAAAATAGTTTATTTACATTTAACTAAAGTATGTAGATACCATTTTGTTCGATAACTTTTTGCCATCTTATAGGTAGGGACATGATCTCATTGCTATAGAAATTTTGGGGCTTCTGATCAAAAAACTGCGTCAAGTAGTTTTGGCAGTCCTCTCGCGATGTTAACCTGACACTGCCTAAAGAATTCTGAAGAGACCGAGACAGGTGGAAATCTGAAGGTGCCAGATCAGGACTATACGGCGGATGCATTAAGCCAGCCAAACTCTCTTAATTTTTGCTGAGTGGTTAAAGATGTGTGAGGTCTAGCGTTAACATGATGAAAAACCACATCTCTTCTGTTGATTAATTCCGGCCGCTTTCTCTCAACTGCTTGCTTTAATCTTATCAGTTGTTCCCAGTAGAGTTCTGAATCGATGGTCCT
This sequence comes from Acrobasis suavella, assembly GCA_943193695.1. Taxonomy (NCBI): domain Eukaryota; kingdom Metazoa; phylum Arthropoda; class Insecta; order Lepidoptera; family Pyralidae; genus Acrobasis; species Acrobasis suavella. The sequence continues at coordinate 17,877,453 of OW971929.1, forward strand.
GCCTGGTGGTAACAGCTCATAATGAATAATGCACTTCCAATCCCACCACACACACAGCATCACGTTGTTGCGAGTTAACCCGGGTTTCGCCACAGTCTGTGAAGCCTGACCGGCCTTTGACCATGATCTTTTTCGCACGTTCTTGTCGTACGTGATCCACTTTTCATCACCAGATCAATTTCTTCAAAAATGGTTCGGTCTCATTACGTCGTAATAAAGAATCACAAATGAGTAGACGGTTCATTAGGTTTCTTTCAGAGAGGTGTGCGACCGAGCCGATATATAGTATAAGTGTGACACAGGGAGCACTACAAATGGCGACGAGTAAAAAGGTAATGAAATATTATTGTTTAAAACTGTTTTCACTCGATTAATTAACATATTATTAAAACAAAGAGAGAAGTAACAATAGAAAATGGTTATAGTTGACCATTAGAAACAAGAGACTTAGTAAACGTGCAACATACAAGAAAATTAGTTAAGTACAAACTGAAATCGCAGCTTTGTAATTTTTGTCATAAAACAGCTACAAATTTTTGTTGTATTAGGTATGTGATTTAATAAAAATATATTTAGGTAAGTATATAAGATTATTTTTATTAGACAGCATTGCTTGGTGTTATTTCATTTTGCCTACTATAAGTACTAAATTACCACACAGACAAATACTAGGAATAAAAAAAAAATACTGCAAATAAAAATCTTATTTTCGATATTATACTAAACACCGTCGAAACTTCTCGAGGTAAGGTACTTAAGTGCTGTTAAGGATCCTTCGATTGTTTAAATGGAACACATATAAGTAACAAGTAAATAATAAGTGAACCACAACGTGCAAAACAGCTGGCCACTACATGTTGCGGCCAGATTGATGGAGCTAGCAGCAGTATACTGTATTCCTGGGGAAGTGAAGTGAAGAAACGAGTTGATTTCGTGTGTTTCTGTGCCGAAATCTTGCCTGCTGGATCGCTAAGATAATCTGGTGAGTTTTAATTTTTTTTATATTTTAGAGCAAAGCCTACGTTTTAAATGTAAAGTCTTATGATATCTAGTCTTTTGATCACAATTCAAGCAGTAAATTGATTTTGAATTCGCTAGTTTAAAGAAGAAAATTTATCATTTGCTAAGTTCAGTGAGCTTGGAGGTTGGAGCCAGTATATTAGTTGTGACTTGTGTTGTTTAGATGCAACATGAAGTTATCGTCACTAGAGGTGGCTTGAGTCACAATCGGAAGGAAGGAACCGTAGTGGCACCAGATACTATTCCTGGCAAATGGAGTCTATTTTGAGTATTGAGAATTATGAACTTAAAATATATAAAACTGTGGCGTGTGAATACTGGTCAAAGATGATAGTTGTTAGATAATCCGTTATTTGTAAAGTCAGAGAGATAACCTCTCCCAGCATTTGCTCAATATTGGACTTAAAGTAGCTTATAATGATGATGATAATAAAGGGTGATGAAAAGGCGGTGATGATGGTGATGACGAAACTATCATTGACGGCGGGCAATGATGATGATAAGCTGGTGACGACTACGTCACCAAATCTACAACGGTCATGATCATGGTGATGTGATGATTTAAGAGGGCTTTTCACTGTTTACTATGTGCGTAATATTATTTTAAAACTACCCTTTCATTGCTGTGTTGTTTGAAGTAAAATCCCGTTACTTTAGTAAAATTTAATCTAGACAGTTCAAGATGAGTAATCATTCTGATAATTTACTTTTCGAAAAGATTTTACACACGCGTTACAATCCGATAAGCAATATAATTTTTTATTTTTTGGCAGTCTGTACCAAGCCGGTTAGGTTGCGAGTTTGTTAAAAATATTCTTACCACGAAAGCTTTAGTGCGAAACCATTGTAAAAGGACTGTACAAGTTTATTTTTGTTGACAATACTAGTTATCCAGTTAAGATGTATTTTGCCGTACTTCTCCTTGAGTCATTTGCCGACTAGTGAGCGTCGTGATAAGTGTCTTCCATTTATGACGATTTTTCATCTGTTCAAGTCCTTAAGAAATGATTATACTTTCCGGGCATTAAAATCAAAGCGAACAAACAAGTGTGCCCATGATATATGCTTAGGAGGATGCTGGAGCCAAAAAAGATCATTGAGGAAACCGATAGTATAGTTTTAGCTCATTGCCAGAAGTAGTGATGAATTGCTGTGCATTGTTTGTGTTGTTGTGATCGTATGAGAGTTGGCCCGTAGCCCACATAGCGGTAGGCGGTCGGCTCTAACAGAGGTCGGGTTTCTAGAGGAAACCGTAGGGTCTGGAGTACCCAGCGATCACAGGGTGGTGATGCGCGTATTTGTGTGTTCAGTGAACTGCAATTCTGATCGTTGTTGATTTTGAACTGGTTTGATTAAAGTTTTGGTGCTAATACTGTTTGATGATCTTTTCTGACTCAATCATCACTGTAATTTTGAGACATCGTGAAAATGAAGTCATTTAGTTATTTTCATGATTAAATTTAGAGTTTCGTTCCAAATAACAAAAGATCCTAACGGGGACCGATAGTTTGAGGTCATTCGTTAACAAACGTATTCAGAAGATGCCCAAAGGCCATATACCAGTCGGAGTTATTTGATCGGAAAAATTGTATTCTAAATGAATGAAACAAAACAAAACAAATTTGTGTTATTACTTTTGCATGAAACAATAAAAGTGAGGTATATTTTGTAAAACGGTACATGTGTAGGTACATAGGTAGGCGGTCAGACTAAAATGCAGAGGATAGGTGATATAAATCAGTTGACGACCTCCTTGGCGTAATGGTCAGCGCGCTGGTCCGCCGATCCGGAGGTTCTGGGTTCGATCCCCAGTCGGGACAGGCTGGAAAGTGGTCTTTTTCAAGTTGTCCTGGGTCTTGGGTGTATATCTGTATATTATGTAATAGTTATAAAATATTATATCGTTGAGTTGGTGTCCAATAACACAGGTTTAAGCTTGCTTTGGGGCTGGCTCCGTCAGTGTGATTTGTCCCTATATATTTATATTATATTTCACATGTAGGTTCAGGCAGGTGTCAAGGCAGTATGGGCCAACATGAAATTGTGAACCATACTTGTTTGTGTAAAGGCAGTATGGGCCGACATGAAATTGTGAACCATACGTGTTTCGTGAAGGCAGTATGGGCCGACATGAAATTGTAAACCATACGTGTTAGTGTGAAGGCAGTATGGGCCGACATGAAATTGTGAACCATACGTGTTTGTGTGAAGGCAGTATGGGCCGACATGAAATTGTAAACCATACGTGTTTGTGTGAAGGCAGTATGGGCCGACATGAAATTGTGAACCATACGTGTTGTGTGAGGGCAGTATGGGCCGACATGAAATTGTGAACCATACATGTGACGACCTCCGTGGCGTAGTGGTCACCATGCTAGTCCGCCATCTAGAGGTACCGGGTCTTGATCCCCGGTCAGGGCAGGTTGAAAAATGGCCTTTTTCAATTTGTCCTGGGTCTTGAATGTTTATCTATATATGTATTTGTTATAAAATATAGTAACGTTGATTGAGTATCCCACAAGACGAGTCTCGAACGTACTTTGGGGCTAGCTCAATGAGTGTTATTTGTCCGTATATATTTATTTATTATTGTACGTGTTTGTGTGTGAAGTCAGTATGGTCTGACATGAAATTGTAACCATGCAGATTATGGTGAAGACAGTATAAAGGGCGTTTTGAAATCGCATATCCGGAAAGTTGATAAGGAAGTATAGCCCTTGTAAAAAGTACAAACTATGGTACAAAAGCAAATTATGTGAACAAAACCATTACGTTGACCGTATGATCTATTGGTCCTAGGTCGCCCCAACTTACTCCAAAAGATGGCCAATTTCCTTCTTACCCCAGATAGGCTTAATCTTAAAGGAGAAAATGCAGTAGTAGTCTCACGATGGAAAAAATAGAAAAGTCACTAAATATGTACGAGTACTTGGGCACAAGGAAATTAGCAAAGCATTGGATAAAACAAGCAACCTAAGCAAGGTGACTTGAATTCCAAAAAAAAAAAATTGAAAACATAGAACGAATATTACTACAACAACAAAATGGGAAGGATATAAACTCAAAAAACACAGCAAAAGAGATTAATGTATAAAGATAGATAACAATTGAATTACATTGGATGATTTAACCATGAGCAGTGATTATAGAGATGACAACCAGTGAATGGAAAAGAATGTGAGAAAGATATAGACATCGGCCGTGCAACCAATAAACTATAATAACCGAAGAACTAAAACTTATTATTTTTATATTTTAAATTGTTACACTTGCATGTGTATGTACATGATAACTATATAAAATATTGATTTCTAGGGGACAAACTAAATTACTTTGAATAAGTAGTATAACCATTTTCTAAAAAACAGAGAATCTGTACACGTCAGATTAAAACCGAAGTTATTTATATATTTCACAAACGCACCGCTTCGACCTTAAAGAACTTATCGTAGTTCAATATGTATGTCAATTCCAAAATTAGATTTTCTGATGATTTTACATTATGTCCATTAATGTGGAAAATCGAATCGTTCCTTGATAAATGGTGATAGTATATTACACAAAGAAAGGACATAAGTATTCCGTAGAAGGAAAATGGGAAGCCACTTGAGCTGAGTACAAAATTGTGAGACATGATTGCATTTGCGTTGCGTAAACCAAATATGTTTATGCAGAGTTTTGAAGTCACTCAAATTAAGCTGATCCTTCGTGAAATCAAGATATTAGGTATCCGCATAGTCTAAATTGGAAGAGAAAGAGTTTATACAAGTGCTGTTCTAGTAGTCATAGATAGAAAATTAAGGAGTCTTCTAAGTGAAGACTCAGCTCCATATAACTTTCAAAGCTGTAATTTACATCTTTGAACCCCAATATGAACTGTCATCAACAAACCTAAACTTTGAACGGTTTACGGTAAAGTACACCGTTAAATAGTTGTACATGAGGTAATGTGGAACTGCTTTATTTCGCCAACATGCGTGAACTAATCATTATTACTTGAGTTGAAATTACTATCAGTCCGCCTTCATGACTCTACTCAGTTATGTGCGTAAAGTTATTCATTAAGTCTTGAACAGCATTGGCAATATCATTGGGTGGAACTTGAGCATAAATTTGTAAATTATCAGCATTCAAGTGGATAGGAAAAATGTGTTGAAATAGAAAGAAAATGGAAATTTAAAACAAAACAGACGAGAGAACATTACCGTTTGGTACACCTGCAGATGCATTACTCCACTAATAATAAGAGTCTCCCAGGCGAATGCGCTATACAACTAACTGTGGAACCATTCAATTGTTAAAGGCCGTACATTATTATAGCGCAAAGTTGCAAGAAGTATGTCGAAACTAATTAATATGCCTGCTGGCTCATTCTGTGTCATTTTTCCTGTATATTCAAATTTATACATGTTTTAACTTATACAATGTTCAAGCTATACTATGTGTCACCAGCAGCAAATTGTAAAAAATATAGTGGTTCATGTTCAGAAGTGGAAGTAGTAAACAAGTGATTAATTGTTGTTGATTTAATATTCATCCAGGGCTAGGGTAGTGAATTGATGTCGATATCATAATGGGCGTTATCTTTCTGAGATTTACCAACTATTATTGTGAGATGTATTAGATAATAGAAACCTGGAGTCTGGTCAATAACTGAGGCTAAATGTTTCATTTGTAAAAGTGAAAGGGGAAAGGTTCATGACTAGTTATGAAGTAATGTGAATAGTCCAGTTGGTTGCGAAAAATAAATTTAATAATTACTTGATATTGTGTAACGCAATACAGTTGACTGAATAAAATAAATGATAACAGGGAAGGGATGTAGTGTTCTGTATCCAACTGATGTTGTTGTCTCGTGCACACGGGTAGTCAAATGTCAGTTGCGTGCGAGCCGTTGGCGAGAGCAGACGACGTTTCGATACTGGTGTGCGACCGAGCCGACATATAGTGTAAGTGTGACACAGGGAGCACTACAGTAAGTTTACCCTTTTCGGGTTGATTTCCCCTTTTCGCAACACATTGTATTCGAATATGATAAGTACAAAGATGAAGAAGTACATTTTCAGAGTAAAACCCTGCCTCAGCTATCCCTAACAAAATATAGTCTTAAAAATTAAAACCCGTGTACGGGAAGATTCTTGCTGAAAAGTACGTTTATCCTGTGAATGCAAACACAGCAGGGTCCATAAGGTATTTAGGTGGCTTCAGGGCCGAAAAATCGATCTAGCTAGGTTTAATTTTCAGAGAGCTTCATTTTTCCTGTGCATTTCATCGAGCAATGCTCGGTTGCCCAGACACTAAATACAAATAAATAAAGATAAAATATTTATTTTGTTTCAAATTTGAAAAAGCAGAACCCATTGAGTGATATTCCTGGACAGGACAACGTTAGATTTTATATAAAAATTACAGCATTGTAGGTAACTTACCATGTTCAAAATATATATGTATACACACATATCATAATTTACTTATATTAAATATTAAAATACACAAACAAGAATATATATAATAGTTTATTTCATTATAATAAATAATAAATAAATATATACATATAATATATACGTATACATACACATATAGTTTTATACAATATCATACAATACATACATATATTTTATTTACTTTATTTCGCATCATAAATTGAATATTTATTTAATTGAGAAGCAAAGCCGGGCGATATCCGTAGTATGCAGCGAGGACCGCATTCCGCACCACATCCTATAACTACGATAGGCATAAATCGCTATGCGCGCGCGCCGCCGGTCGCTCGCCGCCGGCAGCCAGTCGACGTACGCCTGTGCAGCGCTGAGTGCATGTCGATTGATGCTTTGCCGCGCGCACCGCAAATCGTTTTTTACGCGCTTGAGTACCTACCGCTTACGGCCTGTGCTTTATCTAGACTTTCTTTCTTCTTGTGCTTTTCTTTCTATCTTTTTCTCCTTCTATAAATATTGTTTGTGCTGTGCTGACTTTGTGTGTAAACATTAAACCACGGTTAGTTAACCAACTAAGTAGTTTATATTTTCACCTGAACCGACACACCTAAACTGGTGACCCCTCTGGACACGAAGGAAAATCTTAATGGCAGATAAAGAAGAAAACGTGACGTTTCGCACGAAGCGGCAGGACAAGATGACGGACAGCGAGTTTGAAGATGCAGCTACCGCGCTCACCGTGCCAACGCCCACACCGCCCGGGCATATGCGGATACCCCCATTTTGGCCAGAAAAACCAGCTATTTGGTTTGCTCAAGTGGAAGGCCAGTTCGCCATTATGCAGATTACGGATGATGCTACAAAATTTTATCACGTTTTGGCCACCCTTGACAGGAAATACGCAGCGGAAGTGGAGGACATTCTCACCGGACCAGCTGACTACACACGCCTTAAAACAGAACTAATAAAAAGACTGTCTGTGTCACGTGAAAATAAAGTTAAACAATTGCTAATGCATGAGCTAATGGGCGACCGCAAACCATCACAGTTTTTGCGTCATCTGCAGCACCTCGCCGGGCCAGCAATCCCCGAAGATTTTTTGAAGACGATCTGGACTAGCCGCCTACCTACAGGAATGCAACCGATCGTCGCATCCCAACCAACGCTGTCGTTGGACGCCCTTGCTGAGCTCGCCGATCGGGTAAATGACATCGCGACCCCGCAACAAGTAGCTGCTACATCGTCTTCACCATCGGCAATCGACCAGCTGACGCAGCAGGTAGCAGAGTTGACAAAACAGGTTAGGGCGCTTACGTCTAAGGTCAACACAAGGCAATCCCGTCAACGCCAGCGAGGCCAAAGGTATGAGTCACACAGCCGATCACCGCGCACCCGTTCACAATCGAACTACCGGCGCTTTCCTATATGCTGGTACCACCATAAACACGGGTCCAAGGCAAACTACTGCGTGAAGCCCTGCGATTACCAATCGAAGGCGGGAAACAGCCCAGGCAGTCAGTGATGGCGACTAACGACTGCCACAGCCCCACCGGTCGCCTCTTCGTCATGGATCGCGCGACAAATACGAACTTTTTAATAGACACGGGAAGTGACATTTGTGTGTACCCAGTTTCTGCACTTAGGGAGCATAGGTGTAAAAGTGATTATCAGTTGAGCGCTGCCAATGGTTCTACTATCGACACTTATGGCTATATCCAATTAAATTTAAACCTAGGTTTACGTAGGAATTTTCCTTGGAGATTTGTGGTGGCTGACGTCACAAAACCTATCATTGGTGTAGATTTTTTGGCATTTTACCAGCTTATTGTTGACGTTAGCAAACAAAAACTAGTCGATAGCTTAACCAATGTTAGCGCTATAACTACCGTAGCTTCGCCTAATTGCCTTATTTCCAGTGTTAAGATTTCCACAGGTGGTAACAGTAGGTATCACGCTATTCTTTTAGATTTTCCGGAATTAACACGCCCTGCTGGTATTCCGGATATCGTCAAGCATAACACTGAACACCACATTCGAACTACACCAGGCCCCCCAGTATCGTGTTCACCCCGTCGATTAGCTCCCGACAAGCTCAAAGTAGCTAAACGAGAGTTTGAGTCTATGATAGCTAATGGCATCGCGCGTCCATCAGATAGCCAATGGGCTTCACCCCTACACCTCGCACAAAAAAAGGATAACGGGTGGCGTCCCTGTGGCGACTATAGGTTACTAAACGCCAGAACCATACCTGATAAATATCCTATACGTCATATACACGACTTTTCACATTCGTTGTCAGGATGTAGGTATTTTTCAGTTATCGATCTTGTGAAAGCGTATCATTTCAATCCCGTGGCTAAAGATGATATACCAAAGACCGCGATTGCGACTCCATTTGGTTTATATGAATTTCCGTTTATGACCTTCGGATTACGTAACGCAGGCGCTACATTTCAGAGATTTGTTGATGAAATGACCCGAGGCTTTGAGTTTTGTTACCCATATTTGGATGACTTCTTGGTCTTCAGCAAAACTCAAGCCGAGCACGAGGATCACCTTCGACAATTATTCACCCGAATGAAAAACTACGGCGTTCTAATCAACATCAACAAATGCGTCTTTGGCACATCCAAAGTGACATTTCTCGGTTATGAAATATCCGAAGAAGGTACAAAGCCCTTGGATAACAAGGTAAAAGCGATCACTGATTTCCCAGTTCCTAAAACAGCTAGAGAGCTAAGGCGATTTCTAGGCATGATAAATTTTTACAGGCGGTTTTTGCCCAACGCAGCCCAAATTCAAGCCCCTCTGAATGCTTTATTGACTGGGTCTATAAAAGCTTCTCACCCTGTTACCATAACAGGAGACGCTCTAGACGCTTTTGAAGCCTGCAAAAAGAGCCTCTGTGATGCAACTCTTTTGGCGCATCCTGACACACAAGCCAAGCTAGGACTCGTTACTGATGCTTCTGATACGGCAATAGGTGGCGTCCTTCAACAAAGAAAAGAGGGACATTGGCAGCCCTTGGCATTCTTTTCACGCAAGTTGAGCCCGTCGCAGACTAAATACTCTCCATACGACCGTGAGCTCCTTGCCATATACGAGAGCATCAAGTATTTCCGGCACATGCTTGAGGCAACTAACTTCACAGTCTATACTGACCACAAACCCCTCTGTTACGCATTCCATGAAAGGAAAAGTAACTGTTCACCACGTCAGTATAGGCATCTTGACTTCGTTTCACAGTTCACAACGGACGTGCGTCACATTTCAGGGAAAGATAACGTCGTTGCTGATACGCTTTCCCGGATTTGTGAGTTGCAGATGCCTGTAGACCTTGAAGTTATGGCTAAGCTCCAAGCCACAGACCCCGACCTGTCTGAACATCTCCAAGGCGATACCTCACTCCGGCTCAAAAAAATGACTTTACCTGGGAGTTGTACTGAACTGTACTGCGATGTCAGTACACCAACCCCCAGACCTTTTGTCCCTAAAGAACTGCGACGGCAGGTATTTAACTGCCTCCACTCACTTAGCCACCCTGGAGCTAACGCCACAGCCAAGCTCGTTGCACAACGGTTCGTCTGGCCACTGATGCGTAAGAACTGCCGTGAGTGGTCAAAGGCATGTTTGGCGTGCCAGCGCTCAAAGGTAACCAGACATGTAGCATCACCTATTGGTACGCTTCAGTTACCTTCAGCGCGATTCAAACATGTGCATTTAGACCTGATCGGCCCATTACCCCCAGATGGTGAATATCGTTATTGCCTCACACTAATCGATCGCTTTACGCGATGGCCAGAAGTAGTGCCGCTCACCAATATCACCACGGAAACAGTGGCCAAAGCGTTCATATCCTGTTGGGTGTCTCGCTATGGCTGTCCCATCGAAATAGTCACCGACCGCGGACGACAGTTTTTATCAGCACTATTTCAGCAACTGTCCAAATCCATCGGTTTTGACCATCGAAAGACAACAGCGTACCACCCACAGTGCAATGGCTTGGTGGAGCGTTTCCATCGGCAACTAAAGGCTGCGATTACCTGCCACGCAGATACAAATTGGACGGAGATGATACCAATCGTACTCCTTGGCATAAGGAGCGCCTTTAAAGAGGACCTCCAAACTTCATCGGCTGAACTTATGTATGGTGAAACACTTCGCCTTCCCGGCGAATTTTTCGGCCATAAAGTTACCGGTTACACAACCGACATAACCGACTTTTCAGCCAGGATGAAGACTTTCGCCGAAAATTTACGTCCAGTACCACCTCAACACCACTCCGCGCTTAGAACTTTTGTATTTAAAGACCTTGCCACATGTAGCCATGTATTTCTCAGGGAAGACATGCTACGGGGCTCACTCCAGCCTGCATACACAGGGCCGCACAAAGTGATAAAAAGAGGTGCCAAGTATTTTACTATATGTTTAAAAGGTAAAGACACGACAGTAAGTATAGACCGCCTTAAACCGGCCTATGTACTGCTCGAGGACACATCTCCATCGAAGCATGACCAACCCCCCGACCCTCCACAGTCACAACCACAGAACGCCTCCAATTTACCTGACGTCTCTGATACTCCTGTCTTGCGGACAACACGATCGGGAAGACGAGTCCATTTCCCTGATTATTATCGCCCGTAGACACGGTCTCTGGAGGGGAGTGATGTAGGTAACTTACCATGTTCAAAATATATATGTATACACACATATCATAATTTACTTATATTAAATATTAAAATACACAAACAAGAATATATATAATAGTTTATTTCATTATAATAAATAATAAATAAATATATACATATAATATATACGTATACATACACATATAGTTTTATACAATATCATACAATACATACATATATTTTATTTACTTTATTTCGCATCATAAATTGAATATTTATTTAATTGAGAAGCAAAGCCGGGCGATATCCGTAGTATGCAGCGAGGACTGCATTCCGCACCACATCCTATAACTACGATAGGCATAAATCGCTATGCGCGCGCGCCGCCGGTCGCTCGCCGCCGGCAGCCAGTCGACGTACGCCTGTGCAGCGCTGAGTGCATGTCGATTGATGCTTTGCCGCGCGCACCGCAAATCGTTTTTTACGCGCTTGAGTACCTACCGCTTACGGCCTGTGCTTTATCTAGACTTTCTTTCTTCTTGTGCTTTTCTTTCTATCTTTTTCTCCTTCTATAAATATTGTTTGTGCTGTGCTGACTTTGTGTGTAAACATTAAACCACGGTTAGTTAACCAACTAAGTAGTTTATATTTTCACCTGAACCGACACACCTAAAAGCATAAGTACCTGTTATATGTTACGTTGCGTACATAAATAAATTATTTCATTTTTAGTCTCGTTGTTTTCTTTGTATAAATAATAAACCTTAAAAGGTATAAAAAAAGCAAAACAGCTATTTTATTTTGCTTGGTACAGGTCATGCAACTGAAAAAAACCTAATGTCAGATTCAAGTTAGCCCCCACAGATTATGTATAATTTCTCTATGCATACAAAAATATGTATGGCAGTCGGTCGTCTTATACTAAGTATTGTATCTGCTCCCCAGTCTGTGGTCCTCAATATGGATGAATGTAGGTAAACATTTTTATGTTCTTCGCTTCGAAAAAAGAAATAAGTATAATTTAAAAAAGTGCAATTTTTTTCTTTGATTCAAGTAATTACAGAAGGTTATTTTTATTGACATGTATCTATTGCGTAAATGTGAATACTTTTTCGTAAGTTTAAGCCGATAGTAAATAGGTATAAAGTTTACTTAAAAAAATATAAAGATATGAAGGACCACGTAAACAATTATGAGTGAACATTTTATCGTAAGTTGGTGGTCATCGAAAAATAATTTCTTAGTATTTATTGTATGAAAACGACACCTAACAAAGGTTAGTATTAAATTTTCGGTTGAAGTCTGATTAGGAAATCGTAAACAAAAAAAAATCTGCAGCTCCATACATTTTTGCACGGTAGGTATTTAATTTTGTATGGAGGTGAAGACTTTTTTACGATTTCAAGGATGGTCCCATAGTAAAAGTTGTTAACATTGATTGGTATGTTTACTCCCTTTCGGATTGACACAGCCTTTTCGTTACACGTTGTATAATTGATGGGAATATTAAAACGAAAATAAAACGTCGCGTCTTTATTAGGCTACGGAAACGATGACGGGGAAAGCCATGATAGACTAAAAACAGGTCAGGCGGCTTTCGTTGACAACAACAGCTTTGTGAGGGAAGATTTTATTGGCACAAATATTGTCCAAGTCGGGCTGTGGCGCACACTTTTTGTGATTTACCGTGCTGTTTACGAGAGCCGCCTATGCCGAACTACTCACATTTTTACAGCGCCATTCGCCCCATAATCGGACATTTGTACTACAAATCATTTTAAGTATATTTTTATTAAAAATTTCACCATCCACACTTGAAATATACAATACGAAACTAGTTTCTCCCTGATTTTTGCTCGCATTTTACGAAACACATACAAGTAAATTTAGAGTTTTAAAATCCTACTTCAAAGTGCACGAGTGGAAGGAAACCCAGAAACAACAATATTTTGCTGAAGTCAAATTTTAATTACTTTTATGGCATGATTTAAATTTATTATATTATACACGTTTGATAAGAAATTCACTTCATTGATTTTAATGGCTAATTTATATAAAATTTAATAAGATGCTGTAAAACAAGAAAAGTTTAGACATCGGGATTACATCCATTTCGCAAACACGTTATGTAACAATAAAAATAGCCAAGTTAGCAGAAAGTTTTCGCGTTAACTTTTTGTATAGGTAAGTAGAAAAGTTTGCGAGGCATTTTCCAATCTGGGCGGGGGCGAGGTCCCTGTCATTACGTCGCGGCAGCGCCGTCAGGGAGACAGCCTCACCTCGCTGCTCCGTCACTGTTACACTGAAGCCTCAAACAACGGGCTTGTATTTCATTATGATTCATTATCATGAACAAACACATAAAAATTGTAAGCTCACTCCATATATAACAGAAGCATATCTTAACTTATTAAAGCTAACATAAATTTAACATGCATTTGAAATTTTACTCAAAGGTCGTTTAAGAACAACTTTGAGAGGCCTTTGCCCACGTTAGATTGTTGTATCTAAGTAACACTTAAGGCAATACAATCAAAATATCTGAAATAAGTATCTTTAATATTGTTTTTTATTTAGCCGTTTAGGTCCTACTACTGGGCAAAGACCTCCCCTCTTTCCTTCCATAACTCTCTGCCACAGGTCTTAACTTAAAGTAAATTACAATATCTCAGATTATTAACAAAGACAAATACATTTTTATTTTACAATCACTTTTAGACAAATTATCTTAAACAAAGCGTAAGCAAAATTGTTACGTTAGTAAGTAATAGTATATTACTGCAGAGGATGGGAGTATAGCATTGCCGGACTCGTGTTTTCAGGGCCGAGCGTCAGAGAAACCTTGACAATAATTACGAGTCCAGCAATCCCATTCCCGCCGAGGCATGTATAATGCTTTTCTCAATAAATGTAAGGAATTAGTTAAAGAAATATCTAACTATGCAAATATTTACCGAAAGCAATTAATGTTTGTTTACTACAAAGAGTATGTAATAATCATACTACATGATTTGAATCACTTTGTGCAATTCCGCCACCAGTTAGTTCATGCAAACTATTGCCGGCCGGCGCCCACCCACTACTGTTAGTCCCAGCATACCTGCCACCAACAGCCCGTGTGCACCCGCCACCAACAGCTAATGCATGCTCCCTCCGATACTGCTGCTTCCGCTGCGGCTGCAGCAACATCGGACACCGCATACGCGACACGTGTTTCGCCTCTCCACGAGGTATCTTCAGGCACCAAACAAGTTGTTGATCGTTCGGCAGTCAAGCGTCGAATGATAAAACTACATTTTTTTTTTTTTTTGAGATGACAGACATAGGTTGCCTCGGACGGCATTTCCTATTTCACCCGGACAAGGTATATTTTTATACTACTAGCAGCAGCGATAAAACTACACCGTATTGCCATCCTTTTATACTGTTAGAGAAGAGGGTGGGGGAGCGGAGTTGCCCTAACTTTCTGTAGTAAAAATATTTAATAAAGGGGAATTATTTACCTCAAGCTGTTTATTTATTAATTGAATATTAGATTTTTTAAATTTATTTATTTCTAGTTGCTCCCAAATACTCAATTTTAACCCTTTTTCTTCGGTGTGTAATATTTTGTACGTATACATGTAATATTTTATACGTACAAAATATTACTCCGCTCCCCCACCCTCTTCTCTAACAGTATAAAAGGATGGCAATACGGTGTAGTTTTATTTGTCACTTTTTCCGGTGTGGACAACATCTTGCCATTCTGGCAAATGTTGGTCCCGCCTTTTAAATTCCGTCGCGTCCGGTGAGCTGTAGGATGCTTCCAGCATACAGCGTAATCTTCGTTCGAAAAAAAAAGTGTAGTTTTATCATTCGACGCTTGACTGCCGAACGATCAACCACTTGTTTGGTGCCTGATGATGCCTCGTGGAGAGGCGAAACACGTGTCGCGTATGCGGTGTCCGATGTTGCTGCAGCCGCAGCGGAAGCAGCAGTATCGGAGGGAGCATGCATTAGCTGTTGGTGGCGGGTGCACACGGGCTGTTGGTGGCAGGTATGCTGGGACTAACAGTAGTGGGTGGGCGCCGGCCGGCAATAGTTTGCATGAACTAACTGGTGGCGGAATTGCACAAAGTAATTCAAATCATGTAGTATGTAACTTTGACTTCCGCAAAGTAACACCTGAATCTATTAACTAGTATGTAATCAATCACTACGTTGTTTGAAAAAAAAGAAAGGAACTGTTTTCCCGCGTTTTTAGTGCAAAGGAAACAAAGCTCATACAGCTCAGCCATATTCTACGCAAAAAAAAAGTTAATACGTAGATTATTGTTTTATTCTCTCGCAAATAAAGTTATCATATTTTCATGTGATTTTATACAAACGTTTTAATAAAGTTTTGGTCATATTCATATAAATGCTCAAAAAGTGCATTTTTGCAATGTAGTAGCAACTGGTTGTAAAACCAGCGATGAAATTAAACGCTACATGTCTTTGCCAATTGTAAAACAGAACTGTCATCTGAAAAGTCAATGTCCCTGTCTTGTCATTCTGAACACATATATTGTCTTCTTGATTTAAGCAGCGGCCAGGAATGAATTTTCATACTACTTTCCTGGTCTAGGCCGGTAAAGTGATGAATTACAAATTCGTGTCTTTGATTTTAGAAATGTGGGCATTACTGTAGTAAAACAAGAAGACAAGTGTATTCAGAATTACAAAACAGTGACATTTAAGTGGCAGATGACAGTTCTTTTTTTAAATTTGGCAAGACATTTAGCGTTTAATTTCACCACTTGTCATACAGCCAATTGCTAACAATAATAAAATCACACGAAAATATGCTTAATTTGCGTTGTAAGAGATATAAACGATAATGATCGGTATTAATTTTTTTTTAGTAAAATATGACTGGGTTGTGTGGCCTATGTTTCCTTTGCACTAAAAACGCGGGAAAGCAGTTTCCTTTCTTTCAAAGCAAGCAGTGATTGATTATACATATACTCTTTGCAGTAAACATTAATTGCTGTCGGTAAATATTTGCATATTTCTGGTTAGTTCTTTAATTATTTCCTCACATTTTTTTAAGAAACGCACTATACATGCCTCGGTGGGAATGGGATTGCCAGACTTGTGATTATTGTCAAGGCCTCGGTGATGCTCAGCTTACAAGGAGTATAAAATATGCATTTAAGTGTATTTTATCGAAACCTCAACACTATAATGTTATCAAGATTATGTTGGATCAAGAGAAATGGATCCAAAGTAAACGAAGTTATCCCATTATAAAGCCTATTTCAAGACGCAATAAATTAAACCCAAACATTGAGGATGCGCTGAAATCCGATTGGAGGTACGTACCCTTCCCAAATAAATTGTTTTTACAGTGGAAACAAAACGGCGATAAATTTAGAAAAGAAAGGTTCTAACGTTTTAGCTGGAAAGTCCATGAAACTTTAATTTATATATAGAACACATTGAAACATAGTACTCTTTACAGGTTTAAGAAGGGTTAAGGTAAAGTTATTGAAAATGGTGTCATTCATGGTTAAATAACCCCCCGGCGAGTCGTGCTAATATCTAAAAAAAATCACGTTTTTTGAATGGGCGCTTTACTTAAATATTTATTTTATTGTTTTTAGTATTTGTTCTTAAAGCGGCAAGAGAAATACATCATCTGTGTAAATTTCAACTGTCTAGCTATCACGGACCATGAAATACAGCCTGGTGAGAGACAGGCAGACGGACGGACGGACAACGGAGTCTTACTAATAGGGTCCCGTTTTTACCCTTTGGATACAGAACAATAAAAAGAGAACCGCTTCGAAGTATGCACCTAGTCGTAATTACTGTGCACGAGAGCACAAGTACTGGATAGAAAAATATAAAAAAAAATCGTTTAATATAATTGGGAAGAGGCCATACACATTGATGAGCGTAACAAACCGACTTAAATTAAAATCCGAAAAAAAATATATCATAACACCACATTAGAGCGTCTTTAGTGAGCGTGCTAGCGCTGAATTGTAGAAATAACGTAATTTTGACTTAGTGCTTTATAATGGAGGGTAGAAAGTCTGCTAATCCTTTTATCTGAGCGCAGCACGCGGTGAAGGCGAGTGCGCCTCTAGCTAGCTTACCGTCGCTCGCACCTGTTTGGCCGCACTCGCTAGAGCCGAGTGTAATCTCCACTCTTTTTATCTTTGCAAGTCTCAGTCGCTTAATTAACGAAGGACTCGCTTCACTAACTTTCAATGTAACGCCTTTGTCATTGCGGAAAAGCTGAAAATGGCAATGCACGCAGCGGGAAATTAACGCCGTCCGTGAGGGGTTTAAAATAATTGCTGTATATGAGTTATTAATACGAAAAGATGTTCTCATAAGAAAATACCTTATCCAGGCCAACTAACGGTAGATTGTTTTCCAACAAGCATGCGCTATATAACATAAATAGAACAAAACCGAGTTTATTGGCTCTAATTGGAATTTCAGATTAGCGCGGGTGTGGTTGGATTTTATGTATGTCGAATTTATTAGCGGGGCATGAACGGTTCGTCAGCGGTATTATTGAGTCGAGTGGATTTTTGCAGATTGTATCCACAGGGTGGTAAAAGGTTTTGTGTCTACACTATTTATGGTATGTTTAACTTATTTTGCAAAATTCCTACTTCTAGATAAATCCAAACACTTAACTGAGTCACCTCTCTATTCACCTTGATGTACAGACATATGTTAAAAACAACTTTCACAAACATAAGCCTGGCCTAACTTAATTGGAATAGTGGTCACAAAAGTTTAAATTTAAAACAAGTTTGTTCTTAATCACACCATGATAAGAAAGGTACATTAAAAAGAGCTGGCGTGACAACAAATCTAAAGGAAAAATCTCCGCCTCTGAGAGCCCAACGGTGATAAACGAGAAAAACTTTGGAACTAAATGGAGCATTCGAGACGACGGAGCTACGCTGCTCTCGCAGAATAATACTTCTCCGAAGAAATAACACTTATAGTCCGCGAGGCTTAAAATCAAATGTCTCCGTTTTGCAGAGTTTCCAGCGCACGCTGTATCTTGAGGAATTGCGACAGAAACAAACGCCAATTTTTATTACAAACTTTAAGATTTATGTCACCGAACCTAATCCTGGCGTAAAAACTGGTCTAAAATATCATTAATACTCTGGTGACGATGTGATGTACGAGTATATCAACAGAGGAAATTGGTACGTATGTATATTGTGGGATAATTGATTGATGTAAGCAGTTCGCCCCGAATGAGGTCTCTTAATATATTGCTACACATGCGATCGGAGCTAACAATAAGACGTTAAAATATTGATTAGGATACTTAGTAGAGCGTGGTACTTACCACTTCCTTTCAGCTGGAGCATGGATAATAGTGGATATTAATGTCTTACCTTTAAAAAACAAAAATATTTATTAAAAAATTCTGTAGACAAAAAAAATTGGTTGCCTGTAAAGTCGGTATACGGGCGAAAGTTTTACGTGACAACGACTTTGAATGCCCGAGTGGAAGGGACGCGTGCCTCTCACTCGCTCTCATTGTGAGCGCATAACGTGAGCGGAGCGTAACGCAGTTTCTTGAAGTGTCACCCGGCAAACCAATTTATAAGACGTTGTCACGTCAAAATGGACAATAATATTACTAGACTACCGAAAATTACTTAGTACAGACATAAGACTCGTCGGCTCGTCGCCAAATAATTGAACGAGCGAGCGAAGTTTTACGAGTCTACTTCAACAATCCGGCATATGTATGTATGTTTGTTCGACGATAACTTGAGTATATTATATCTGAGCTTTATAAAGTTTGGTAAGCACACGCTAGATAAAGTGCTCCAATATTATTTGACATTTGACTTCAACCAAATCCAAGGAATAAATGTATCAAACGGAGACTTTCTGAAATCCGAATAAACACAAAGCCGTAGTGACGTGGGTGCTTTGTGCCGACGACGAGAGAGCAAGGGGAAATTACTCCAATTTACATTAATACGAGTTTTCCGGGGACAGTGACGCTGACGAGGCGACTCCGTCACCCGTCCGAGCCGGCGCGGCGGCAGCGGCCGGACTCCGATCAATTCACTCTTCCCAAGAGAACACACCTCGCAACGCCCCTGGATTATGTTATATGAAAATAATTGTCGCGGCGCATCAGTTCACGGACCAACGCCGAAATTACCTTATAAAATGAGGGTCGACGTGTTGTTTTGTGCCAGAAACTTCCTAATTTGATTAATTTAGTGTCAGAACTTTGGAGTTAAGGAAAATTGACACAGTTTTACAGCTATGTGTACTCTATAAATTTCATTACACAAAACGGTTTTTGAAACTAATGTACTGAAGAGACTTTGTATAGGTACTTTGGGGTTGGAGACCACTTTACTACTTGAGCAACTAAGTGTTCTTTAAAGCAGTTAATCCGGCGAATAATGCGGTGTGACACAAAGTGATGTATGTAAGCATAGGTGTCATCAGGACGTAGGATGTGGCGATAGGATCGGAGAAGTGGCGGTGATCGGCACGTGCGCCACGTCAGCGAGCCGCACTGAATTGCGACTCACAACTGCCACAACGTCAAACACTTGATTGACGATCTAGCGACGATCTGGCTACTAAACTGACTGGCTTTACGGGGTAATGCTTCTGGTGATTTCCCGCGTATAACCTGATTTTATTCACCGACTTTTAAAAAAGGAGGAGGTTAAATTCGTCTCGATCTTTTTTAGGGTTCCGTACCCAAAGGGTAAAAACGGGACCCAATTAGTAAGACCGCTGTCCGTCCGTCCGTCCGTCTGTCTGTCTTTCTTTCACCAGGCTGTATCTCATGAATCGTGATAGCTAGACAGTTGAAATTTTCACAAATTTTAATGATGTATGTCTGTTGCCGCTATGACAACAAATACAGAATAAAATAAATATTTAAGGGAGCTCCCTTACAAAAAACGTGATTTTCTATAGATAATGGTAGGAACTCTTCGTGCCCGACTCGAACTTGGCTCGTTATTGTTTTATGTAAATTCCAAGAATTAGTAAATATATATATATATATATATATATATATATTCGTTCGTTCGTGAATAAAATTAGGGATTCCGACAAAACACTCCACGTGGAATTCTGTGATAAGGTAGAACTTTCCCTTACTCGCAAATTACACTCTGAATTTCGTTGATAGAGAAACTTTGTTCAAATGAAATCACTTCAACGGTCTCTACGTATTTGCGTATTCTGCTTCATGCAAAGTCATCGTCTGAGCTTTTTACTGATTAGGCTTCAAGCACATTATTGTGTTAGTGTCTATAACATGTTATACAGATTTTAGGCCGGGTGTTTGGCTAATCAATTTAGAAGAAAATAAGCTCCTCTGTCTATAGCAAAAATGATAACCGCCTCCTTTTGCATGTCTCTAATTGTAAGGGTCAAGATTTTTTTAAATTAAACTGTCTGTATTATATTCATATTGTACTAATACGATAATATAAGTACAGAGATATGTTGAACAACCCGTTTATGCTTATTTAATACTTGTACAAACATATATTTTGTAACATACAAACTCAGCATAACGTATAAACTTAAAAATGTTTTTAAAAATTATTCGTGGATGTCCGGATGTCTGTATGGACTTATGTGCCACGATTACGCTCGAAATACTTAATGTATTTGTACCTTTTTTTAACAGCTTCATAACCTCACGGGATTGTTTCCTATTGTAAATTACTATCTCCTTTAATGCCGTGTAATTATAATTAATAAAATATTCAAAAAAACTTCGCTGGCTACCTGTAAAACACTTAAGTAAATTTTTATAAATTAAGTTTCTTTTTTTTTTACCTATTAAATATTATTTTTTGAATGAGCGTTTTGAGGCGTTCACTTTTGGATTTTCCAAACTTTTTTGACATTTTATGTACATTTAATTGGGAGACGGCAGATGTCCTATAAGATTCAACAAATTTTGCTGTCTAAAACGAAAGGCATCTTGGAGAAATATATAGGGAAATTAACATAGATAATAATTGCTTTGAAAACTTACATCAAGTTGTACAGTTACTCAGAAACAACAATTTGACTAAGGTATTTAATGGATCGATTGCATAGCTGCGGTGGCTGTTTGAAATTGCGTATTTCCGAGATATGAATTAGAGCACAGCTCGCCTTTGGCACTCAGATGGCGTAATAGAAAGCTATCCAGTAGCGGTTACCACCAGCGCACGACGTGAATGCAATGCTACTCATATCCGAAGCCACGCCACTCCATTATGATATTGCCCTCTGAGTGAAATTTATATTTATACTTGTGAAAGCATTATATACCACATGAAAGCATTTTTTTTCAAAGCTCTTACGCTTATGGGCTCTAATAAAATTTGCTCACTGCAGGTTTTTATTAGAGTTTTTAAAACTGCTATTGTAAAAGATTTAAATGACTGATACGGATTTTTTATGAAATTAACAACGGAAATAATATTTTTCATTTCTTTTGAGTGTAGTGTTCATACGTCGCTGTTCCAATTGTTTATTTATCGAGAGATAAAAAAACAGCGGCACTTCGGGTGTGTCGACAGGAGAAAACTTGGTCGGTTACGGTAACGGTGTCGCTAGTTTAATGGTTTTTCCCATCTCAAAAAATACTTTCCGTGCGAGACCAAAGCGCCTAAAGAAGTTTTCACTTTATAATAACCTCATATATTTTACTGTACGAGGAAAAAAAAAAAACAAAATCATGGCTGATTGAAGGTAAACTTTTTCAATACTTAAAACCATCTTCCTCCCAAATTACACAACCGATTTCAAAAATTTCTATGGGACCGCTGACAAGTATACCATTTCAAACAAAAAAAGAATTTTCCCAATCGCTCCAGGCGTTTTCAAATAATCGGTGAATTTACATAAAACAATAACGAGCCAAGTTCGAGTCGGGCACGAAGAGTTCCTACCATTATCTATAGAAAATCTATGAATTAACATACGCATTTTTTAATTGTGTAAGTAGGTATTTATGAGAACAAGCATACAAATAATAAGAAAAGAGCACAGTAAGCACTTAACTTGATTGGATAAAGTAAAAACGTGAAGCTGAGCACACGCTTCATTGGTTGAAACATAAATTGGACCGAGTGAAATATAAAAATTGACAATGCTTGATTCAGCAGCAGTTTTCGTAGGATGTTTACGGATAATAATCTTGAACTACGGGGAATTTATTAAATGGCCCAGCATGATTTGTGATGGATGATGTGATTTGTGATGTTTACGTTACTTTCTATATTCCGAGAGCGGAGACATACATTTTTGGGTAGGTACTTGTGACAAGCTGAAAACTTGTATATTAATATGTAATAAATATATATATATATATATATATATATATATATATATATATATATATATATATATATATATATATATATTTACTAATTCTTGGAACAATCTGTAATTTTTACATAGAATATTTTAGTGTTTTTAACTTTGATACAGATACGAAATTCAAAATTCAAATTTTTCAGATTATTTATGTTAAATAATAAACAATACCCTGTAAAATCTTGCTTCAAAAACATTTTGCGAATACAATATTTTTTTAACTCCGCCACTCGCCAGCCAGGTCTGCAGTTCTCAGTATATAGAAGAAGTTTATTGTTTATTTAAATATAACATGCATACTAACAGTTTTACACCAAGACTGCATGCTAGATGTTTCAATTACATCACTATAAATAAATGCATTTTTCTAGTTATATGTTACATTTATACGTAATAGATCCATTCATGTTACAAAATTAAATATCGTCAAATAAATATCTATACTATAATAAAAGAGTAAAAAAAAATGTGTCGGTACATAGTAAATTAAAAAAAAAATATTTGGGGCGATGGAGAAATAGTAATAGAGTAAGAAAATAAAAAAAAAATGTCTGTCTGTTTGTCTGTTTGTACACGCTAATCTCCGGAAATACTGGACGGATTCGAATGAAACTTTTTTTGTTATATAGCTGTGAAGCCTGGGCAACATACCTATAGGCTATAATTGATTTTGGAAAATGGAACACATGATGCAGAACTATAATGGTCCAGCTAAACTATAAGAAATATTAAAATGCCGCCTTAGCAAAAGTTGTTAAGTCTGATGAGAACATTTTGTTGAGTATACAACTGGCCAAGCGCGAGTTGGACGCGCGCGAAGGGTTCCGTACCATAATCTATGAAAAATCACGTTTGTAGTATGGGAGCCCCCCATAAATACTTATTTTATTCGATTTTTAGGGTTCCATAGGGTAGGGTAGAAACGGGACCCTATTACTTAGACCGTCCGACTGTTTGTCTGTCTGTCTGTCACCAGGCTGTATCTCATGAACCATTATAGCTAGACAGTTGAAATTTTTATAGATGATGTTTTTTTGTTGCCGTTGAACAAAAACATACTAAATCTATACTATAATAAGAGTAAAAAAAAAATGTGTCTGTACATTGAAAATTTTTCCAAAAAAAGTTGTTTCGTCCGAAGAAGAATTTATAAGTTCAGTATTTGCGGACCTTCAGAGCATAACACACCAGAAAAATTCTTGGTTATGTGAACGCGCCATATTGACACCAAAAAATTAAAAATCAATTAATAAAGAACTTATGACTCAAATTATTGTTAATTTCTTGGATAGTGTTGTTGACGACGCCACCAATTATCCAGTTGAGTTATTTAATTCACTTGCAGCAAATGGACTCTCTCTGAATAAGTCTTAATGTCGGAGGGCCAATAATGCTGATGCGAAATTTGACTCCGCCGAAACTGTGTAACGGAACCTAACTTAGTGTCTCAGCACTGTATGCCGAAGTTAAGCGGCTGAATTTCAGCCAATGCATGCCTGCAATATTATTTGCATTACTAGCAACACATAATGCCGAACTTCCGATGCTTTTGCCTGAATCGGACCCGTACCCGTACCCGTACCCATACCCATACCCGTTCCGCTCCCGCTCCCGTTCCCGCTCCCGCTCCCACTCCTGCTCCCGCTCCCTCTCCCGCTCCCGCCGCCGCTCCCGCCGCCGCCGCCGCCGCCACTGCTGCCGCCTCCGCCGCCGCTGCCACTCCCACTGCCGCTTCCACTCCCGCTCCCGCTTACGCTCCCGCATACGCTCCCACTTACGCTCCCGCTTACGCTTCCGTTCCCGTTCCCTCTTCCACTTCCGTTCTCTCTTCCGCTCCCGCTCCCACCGCCGCTCCCGCCGCCGCCGCCGCCACTGCCGCTGCCGCCGCCGCTGCAACCGCCGCCGCCGCTGCCGCCGCCGCCGCTGCCGCCGCCGCTGCCCCCGCTACCGCTGCCTCTGCCGCCGCCGCCAACGACTCCGCCACCGCCGCCGCCGCCGACGCCTCCGCCGCTGCCGCTCCCACTGCCGCTTCCACTCCTGCTCCCGCTTACGCTCCCGTTTCCGCTTCCGCTCCCGTTCCCTCTTCCACTTCCGTTCCCTCTTCCACTTCCGTTCCCTCTTCCGCTCCCGCTCCCGCTGCCGCTTCCGCCGCCGCTGCCGCCGCCACTGCCCCCGCCGCCGCCGACGCCTCTGCCGCCGCCGCCGCCGCCGCCGTCGCCTCCGCCACCGCCGCCACCGCCGACACCTCCGCCGCCGCCACCACCGCCGCCGCTGCCGCTCCCACTGCCGCTTCCACTCCCGCTCCCGCTTCCTCTTCCGCTCCCGTTCCCTTTTCCGCTCCCGTTTCCGTTCGCCGCAGACGCGCCAAAGACGGAAGATTAAATTCTCATATCGGCACAACACTACTGTCCGGCGTTTCCACCGAACTTCAGCGGCTGAACTTCAGCTTATTTAGTGTGTCATCCCCACCGAACTTTAGACACTGAACTTCAGCCGCTAAACTTCGGCATAGTCTGCTGAGACACTCAAAGTTTACTGTGAGTGGTGCTAGTGAAACTTTATTCCGCGTATGCCACTCATCCCCAACAATTTTCCTTTTGAAAATACACAGTTCCATGTGTTTACTTGCTTTGCTATGAAAATAAGTCACAGTGTTAGAGGCTTAAAGCTGCTGATGTCGATCTAAGGACTGGTTTTTCGCATGGTCAACTTAATGTTGCTTTCTCCAGGGTTAGTAACACTTCAGCTCTTTTCATATTGGCTCCCGAAGGAAAGAATTAAAATAATATTGACTTTTAACTCCTAACACTGTTACAAGTACTTTCTTATCTCTTTCTCTCTCTCTCATTAGTTTTTATTTATATTAATACGCCGGAGTCATAAAGTCCACGCGAACGAAGTCGCGGGCATCAGCTAGTTCTAAATAAAACAAGAATTTACATTACATACAGATACATTAGCCAAAAGTGGACGCTTTTCGCAAATGTGCGTCACGTTCTCATTTTAAAATGTAAGCAGTAGTTCATAAAATAGTTTGAAGGGTATCTAGGGCTTGATCAAGACTAAATTTTAAATGATATTTCCGTTTTAATTCGTATAATTTATTTAAAATGGGGGCAGCACTGGACCCCGAAAAATTCATGTATCCCCTTAAAAGTCAAGGTCATGATTAATAACGATACATTAAAATATATAATTGATAGATTTCAAATACAATATTAAATTAGTAAGAAATTTATAAAGTTTGGTGATTGAGCATGTCACCGAACAACTGCAGCGGTCTAATGTAGGCGCGTTCTTTGTGTATACCGAGCGAGTGACCGGAGTAAAAGACAAGTTTTCAGCTTACCTCAAATATCTACCCAAAAATGTTTACCAGCTCTCGGACCACGACTCGGAAGTATTTGGTTTGAATATGACTCTTAAAGCAAAACATATTTTTATCCCCTTATTCATAAAAAAATACAAACGTTTGCTAAACCTATTTTAGTTAAAGTATGTTTTGTCTCGTTTTTTCAACGTCAAATATTGAAAAGAGGGAAAGGGACAAAACATGTTTTATCTAAAATAGGTTTAGCAAACGGTTGTTATTTTTTATGAATTTGAGGGTTAATCTTTGTTTATACAACGTGGAGAGGATATAACCGTAATAAATCGCACCACGGGCTATACTCCTCACTCACCGAAAGAAGCATAGAAGCGGTGACGCTACCACTCAGGCGTCGATTTTCTGTGTGAGGGTGGTACTTACCCGGACGAGCCGGCCCATTCATGCTACTAGCAAAATAGAGTTTTGCCGGTAGCGTGGCTCTACCACAAGTAAAAAACTCGATTTATTACGGATATGTCCCTTTCACGCTGTATACTTCTACTTACATCTTGTAGATAGAAAACGTTTAGTTTATCAGGTAGAATCATCTATCTAATCCAAAAGATTCACATCACGTAAACATCCTGAATAGTAAATAAGATCGCGAAGTTTGGGGTACTGAAATTCTCAAAGTCAAAAAAAAATCCAATTTGATAAAAAAAGTATAAAATCGCAATAATTGCTTACAATCTTGAGATAAGAAAATGTTATTCTCAATTGGAATATACTTTTGCAACGTAATCTCAATTGATTTTTATTGTAGGTGTCACGTATTCAAATTCGGAATAGTCTGCAATATAAAGAACGAGCAATTTGAAAGAGGACACCAAGTTATCGTTGTTAGCTCGGGCGGTGGCAGACATCTTTAAACAATTATGTATTACTGAAATTTACAAATTTAAAAAATATATATCAAATTACGAAACTATAGCGCCATCTTTTGATGAATCCAACAACCACTCCGGCGGCGCTGAATGCATACGTACTCGGTTTTTTCCTTTATGTTAGTTGTACGGCTTGAGTTGAAACGTTCTTTTGCACATTCATTTTTATAACATTTTATTATACATTTTTTTAATACTCTTTGTTGCAGTATTTTTGCTAAGAATTATGAAGTTCTTATATAAAATTTTATCTATCGTGATTGTTTTACAAAACGCGTGTTTAAATTTTTTTTTATATTTTCTTAGCAGACATTAGAACCACTGTTTAAAACCTGCCTGCGTGTGAAGACTTATTTTACTACGTGTCCATTCATGAATTTTTATCTTGTGATGTAAATTTTTACAGAGAGAAGATATGTAGAGACCTCTTAGATAAAACACCATGCTTGCCCGGCTGGTAAAGAACAGAGCGCAGCGTGGCTTAGCCGGCTGCCGGAATTGGGAGCGGTACGACTGCTGAACCACCATCATTAGCGTCACTCAAGATTTGCTGGTTACGAAGTTGATATCAGCAATAAATTCAGTTTATGATAGATAAAAGTTTATAGCCAGACTCATTTTCTAAGAATATATTTTAAGTTTCTCTCAAATTAAATCATAAAAACGTGAGTACAATATATTTCAAGTCGCAGTTTCGATCAGAACCAGTCTGCAACCAATTATAGCAGCAATTTGGAGGATGGCAACAAGTTACCGAAGTTAGCTCGGTCGGTCCAGATGTTGGCGGCACGTCCCGGTAACGAACGGAGCGCAGCGTGACTCCGGCTCAGCCGGCGGCCGTAATTGGGAGCGTTACGACTGCCGATCCGCTATCATTAGCGTCACTCACAATTTGCTGGCTACCACACTGATATCAGCACTTTTGGTGTTCATTTATTTCACGAGAGCTTCACGAAACACCATATCACAAAATATCATCTCACGCTAATAATATCCATAACATAAAATAATTGTTAATTTTGATTATGTCTTAATTGAATTTTACAAGCAACAATAAAATTATACAATAAGAACGAAACAATGGTCAATTATTGTTTCGATAGCAAACGATAATTGAAACAGTAAATACTAAAATAGCTATTGAAT
The DNA here is from genome assembly GCA_943193695.1 of Acrobasis suavella. NCBI lineage: Eukaryota > Metazoa > Arthropoda > Insecta > Lepidoptera > Pyralidae > Acrobasis > Acrobasis suavella. Next base: position 17,905,312 of record OW971929.1, read on the forward strand.
TTTGCGTTTAAAATCGCGGAATTCGGTCCATAACAAGTGTCAGAGCATTAAATCAATTTAGTGTGAATAATATATACGCTTTTGTTTGAATAAATCCAAATTTGGCGTTCTCGCCGACTTGGTTCCGATAAATTCGGTCCATTGTTTCGCGTGCAATGTGGCAGATTGGATGACAACTCTGCTTTAATAATCCGGCACCAAAATAACTTTACATAGCATTTTCTCATTATATAGATATTAAATGGTATAATTAAACTGATAAAAGAGGCCCAATATCGTCGAGATTTGCTCTAGAAACAAAATTTGGTATTGGAATTCTAAAAATAGTATAATTATGTAAGCAAATAAATCAGTAATTTTGTTTTTGGTCTTGAAATCACTGGAGACGCTGTTTACAAAACTCTTGACTTCCCTTCAAGCTTTTGACAACATCAGGCTAGTTTAATGTTTATTTTAATGAAGTGCTTGTGTAAATATTTCTTTACATTAATCAGTTAGCGCGTTATTTTAGTTCTTGATATGCATATAATTGTCCCAAAGTATTATCAAGGAAAAAATTGGAAGATACATTTAATAGCCAGCTGATCAATATGTATGATCCAGTAGCATCTACGACTCTACGTGCTGAAATACGTAAAGAAAGCATTTTACGTAATTAAACGTTCGGGCGGCAGCAGTTTATGTGACGATTAGTGAGCAGGGCGCACAGAAGGCTCGGCCGTTCAATTTGCCGCTTCACTTGACACAATTCGACGCCTGACTCGGGGACAATCGCACTCGAAGCCCCGTCGACCTCCTTATCTCCCGCCGAGGTAATCTTTCCTTCCCTCGGCGGCAATAACTCCAAGTGGGCAGGATTACCTGCAAAGGGGCTGTGTGAGGCAACAACCTCCGCAAGGTTATCGATTTAAACAAAGCATGAACACGTCTAGTAATGGGCTAGAAATCATACAAATCGCACAGATGATGCTTGAAAGTAAGTTTTTTATAAAACACAATATATCAAATTTTGAGACACTAATAATTCCATCTTAACTTGGAGCCATGAATACCATAAGATCCAAAGTAAGAATGTTGTTAAATCCGTTTTTATCTCACACATTAAATCGCTTGCAATTAACAAAAAGATACGATATGTTTTGTCTTTTTACATTGCAGGTTTTCTAACTGAAAGTCAAATACCTAAAAAAAAAAACACAGTCGGTATCGAGGATTTTATTTAACTGTAGCAGCCCAATGCAGATAAGGATAAAGCCTTGTAAGTCTAAGTGGGGTTCGAATCAAGAGATAACACTATTTGCTAGTTAGTTTGGGTTCAATGCCTCTACAACGGTTAGTTAATTCGAAATGAGAGCGAGAAAAGTCGATACCAATAGTCGATAATTAATCAATCCATTGTGATTAACTCTTCAATTCCCATGTCCGTGTTTATGGAAAAAAACAATATTTTTTCTTTAAAATTAGTATATCTTAGCCTAGTATATACCAAAAAATATTTGATAATATTATACCTACCCCTAATTTTTTTTATAGGGCTTGCACCTTCAGGTGACACTGGGCATTATTTGAACTATTCATGATTTTTTTTTATTTCTGATTTTTATAATAAATCTATTTTGTGTACTTATAATAATATTTATTATTCATAATAATATGTGTTAGGTTAAAAAGAAACTTGAATTCACTTAGGTTAATATTTGTTTATTCTTATGAAATAAATACCAACACTTGAAGTGCAAGCCAATATTACACTTGCTGCATATTATGCGCGTACGTTCATGACATTATCCGCAATGCCGCTGCTTACAAATAATTGATGCGTGATCTTCATCAGCTCCTCCTGCAGAGCTCACTCACCACACGCGGCACTCTAATCTGCAATTGAACTCATGCACTGCATGCAGCCTTACGGATTGAGGGCATTCCATATTTTTCAAAATTGATAGTAGCAAAATCATCAGGTCTCTTGAGTCTCCACTACAAAGAGTACGACCTTTTCTGTACTACTTGTCATTCTTTGCCAGAGCAGCCAGATAATTTGACCTACACTCTCCACGCTAGGCAGAAGGGCTGGAGAGGTCTTATTGATGTGTGTAGGTAGGCTTTGTTCAGCTTGTTTTCCTAAGTTGCCTTTTACAACACCCGTAGAAAGGCTTGGAGTGGTCCTAGTCTAATGTGTCAGAAACCACACGACATTGCTATCGGACCATGGACTATATATTGTCTCCGTTCATCACCATACCGTCTTCCAGGGCAATTTCATCTAAAGTCAATTTGTAAGAAAACACAGAAAAATATATTTACAGACTAATACAGCGGCAAGGGTAACTGATTTTTATAACGAAAACCAGAAGCATGTGTGCCTACTTAGTAGTAGAAAAAAAAACAACAAAAATAACAAACAGTATTTCAATTTTTTATCCCTTGTTTTTGGAGTAGTTCATGGTATGTGTATACAAATAATGCCCAGTTTCACCTACAGATGACACGTATTAATTCGGACGATTTTGTAATAATGCTAATTATTTCAATTTTCATAAAATACATTTATATCGTTCTTTATACATACATTCATAATATGTAATAAGAAAAAAAGCAATTCTTAAGGCCTAGACATTTTTATTTTTATTTTAACTGCACGAAGTCACTTTATGAAAATCTCAAGTATCGCGCGAAACAAGTAATTGATTTTTACAGTTCGCGTATTGTTACTGTTGCCAGAAAAAAATGTATTATACTACCACTCATTGGCTATAAATCAAAAATAATAATATCAAAAAATAAAATTGTTTTAATGTTGAAAAAAAAAATATCTCTGTCACCTTCAGGTGACACTGGGAATTGACGAGTTAATAACATTTTGTGTAAATCCTAAATGAATTTCGAAACTTTCACTTCAAAATTATTTTCAATAAATGGCAAAAACGGTAAGGTACTTCTAATATTAGAACAATATTAAGGGCTCATAGAATAAATACTTTAAAGTTACGATTTATAAGAAATCTCAATATATTTCCATAATTTATACGAAGAAGCCCTTTTATTGTTGATGTGATAATTTGATTCGGAACAGAAACCCTAAAGCGTGCTTGGTGCGAGTCATAAAATACAGATGGATCGCTGGAGCTACCATTTTCAAATAATTTCGTTCACATGTAAATCTGCGCACGTAAATTTCGCTGCTGTCTGCGCACGGAAATTGAATCGCTCGAGAATCACGTCAATATATAATTTTAGCAAAATATGGCACTTTCGTCTGTGCCATCGCCTTTGAAGAGCCAGATTTCAGAGGTATGTGAGGAAAGTAAATTCAATTAGGAACAGTATCAAAAGGAAAACAGCATGGTCCGGAAGGAAAAATAATATCACACAGAACAATAAGTCATTGTCTAATATCTCAATATTTGTGTGAAATGGACGAAGTAGAGTGGGAGTGGCGTAGCGTAGCTCTGTGCGGCTGGTGAAAGCCTCGGCAACGAGAATATTTCAATTTGGGCGGAGACGCGACCCGAGAGGCCGCGCGGCCGCTGCACGGCTCGCTGAACCGTAAGCCCGTTGTGGGCCCCGCCAAAGAGCAAACACCGCCTCCGCAATCTTGTGCCACGTGGACCATGCCGAACATTCGACCACGACAATCTACTAGTACAATTACCCACACTCCACTTCAGTTATACAGGCCGAGCCTCGAGTGTACGAATCTATCGAGTAATCGATACCTCGCCGCCAACGGAAGCATAGACACATTTGCCACTTGACTTTTATTGTGTGCAAAAGTTAATTACTTAGAAAATCAACCGTTTAAATTAAATTGTAGTTTTTCTAAGTTAGATATACAATATTTGACTTTAAAAATACGTCTCCGCCATTCTATAATTTCTATTACCATCAAGAATCAAGAATCGTTTATTGCATTATATAATCGATTTCTGAGATGTTAGAAAATGTGTGTACATTGTATAAACCTGCAGATAGGTATGCAAACATTTTAATCGTTTCAGATTAATTTCAACTCGTAGTAATTAGCTAAGAAATATAAGTTAGGTATATAAGTTACAATCAAAGCTTAATATTTCGTTTTGATTTGCAATAGGTTACAAATTCAGTAATGGAGTAAAAACGTTGTTCCATCAGCCATTTCGTTAGTGTCGTCTTAAAAGCTGTGCCTTTTAGTGTTTTAATATTTTCAGGTAACATGTTAAATAAATATATACACATATTAAAAACATTCTTTTTGTATATGTCTTTGTGACACACAGGTTGATACAATCTGTTCATGATAATAGCTCGTGTTTGTCTTGTAATTATTTCACTTCTTTTTTGCCAAAAATTAATGTATTGACATGACAAAGGCGAAATGTTTATTTTTTTAAAGAGTAGTTAGTATACAGCTATCATCGATCCAAGTATTACAAATGGCACGTATACATTTTTTTTGGACTTTGAATGCTTTTTCAATGTGAACCGAGTTTCCCCATATAATTAATCCGTAGCTGAGCACCGACGAAACATAGCCATTATAAGAACGTCACTAAATATAAAAGTACAGTAACGTATTTACCTTTTTAGATTTCACAAAAAAGGTTTTCTGTTGCCATGTGGGGAAAACTATACATCTCCATAAACATTACCAATGAGCAGTGTAATGACCAGCGAGGGATGAGCGAAGGTCGGCAGCCGGTAATCATAAAGCTCACATCAAACCGGCAGCTATTTTCTACAAAATGGCTCTTAAAACGGACCCATCCAATATATCTGGGGAAGGATGATGAGCAGTAGCGTCTTCCTGCGAGTAGCGTCATGCTCATTGGCTGTGAATAACAATGAATTTGCGGAGCTCGTAAATCCAGCAGGTGCGCGTCTGTTATTGAATAGACTACGGCAATGGGAGACTACATTAATCGTGGCACGAGTCCTTATGGATCAATAGACATCACAGCCCGTGAATCGGAGGCTAAGTAAGCAAATATCTCGAGGTATGATTAACTACTCGCCGTTCACAAATGCATCAGACAACAAGTGCTTACTCGGCATATCGTTCTGTTTTTTGCACAAAATAATTATTGAAATCGTGGTCTTTGTTTAGTCTAATTTTCCTGCTCGATATTTTGATTTCCCTAGAGGATAACCTTCCAGTGTATAACTAATTAACCTTATTCTGTCTGATAATGGATGGAATAATAATAGCACATACATAAATAGATAGTAAGATTTGTGCGCACAAATAACGTATTGTAGATTTTATTTTATTCTTTTGTATAAGAGTGGATATTATAATTTGCTTTAAAGGATTTTTTCAGTAGGTGGATTAGGCTCTGCGGCCAACCATATCCCTTATTTTCTCTCATTTTCTTTCTTTCGGAAAGTAACGAACTGTGTAATTGGAAACAGGGACTTGGCCAAACGGTGACTACGCGTATTACGCCCGCTCTCCATTCTATTTCTTGATTTCAAAACCTGGAACGCAAGTTAAATATCTCATTTGGTGATTTCATTCTGAATGCCTACAAGTTAACGATTGAATAAAGAATAAAGTATTTTAACGGGGAGGAATTAGGAATTTGGAATCCATCAAAATTTTTACAATATTAAATTCTTAGTAACATGGATTTAAAGAGTAGAAATGTATTCCTAGAAAATAATATAAGTGTGACTAACAATTAATTGAACTGCTCTTATGTGAAAAGAATAATAATAGTTTTTGGAAAACATACGATAAAAATAATGTTTCGCTGTCTTAAGTAACAATAAAAGTAATTTATATAGCTGTTTAAGCTACGACTTTTCTCCGTCAGTACAATACATGGAATTTCTTTTGTAGCAATTACACGGGCGCAAGCTTTCAAAACTTTTTTTCTATAGAAACAGATAAATGTGCGTTCGTAAAACTACAATAAATCCTCAAGTAATATAAACGCGCTGTCGACATGGGCGAGCGAAGCGGAGCGGTGCGCGGGGCGGCGGGGGACGCGAGTGCGGCAATTTTTCTCTCCGCTGACAACATGATGTAACGCCAATATCGCACGCTGAGCGATTAAGCCGCGCACGCCGATATTTCAGACTTGCCCCTACTAACTGTCAAAGTGTCGACGAGAACTCTGTATGCGCGTCGTACACCAACACATGTGCGTGCATATACCCGCTTTGTAGCACTTTATCATATTTTGTATCGACTGGATGTAACAAACAACCCGTCGTCGCTTTGTCAACAATTTTCAAGCCAAAAAGAAAATACTGAATAAGAGATATAGATGCTTTAGCTGAGTTATCTATCTTTCAAACGTAAAGACAATATAAAAGAAGTGATACCTATTACAAACAAATTAAATTGTTGCTAGCTAATAAATGTCTATTCCTGTTCAAAATATATGTCTCACATTTTCTTTTGAATGTGAGTTCAATTCAAACTGGGCACCAAATATTTCAAACTGGGCACCAAATATGGAGGTTTAGAAATTCCTTAACGCAGTAATGAACTTACAAAATAATGGCCAATTTTTTCCGAGATCCGTCATTGGACCCTTGATGTAAGTTGTCCGTATTGACAGATAAATGAATCCTTTTACGTATTTGTCGACCGTATACCCGTTTACAGAATTATATCCTGAATAAATACGAATACATATTCGACCACTCCGTTAGACCTGAAATTATATTTTTTTATCGATTCATTATCTTTGGTTTTTAATTCATTGAAAAGTCAATTTTATAAATAATAAAAAGTTTAATAAATAATATTACCATAGGATTTTTAAAAAAAATATAGCAACTTTTGTCATTAGGATTTGACATAGCAACCGAACAAATGTTCTTAACATCACGCCTGCAAATGCTACATAAGTAACATCACTCCTGTACGGTCTTTCTAAGGCGCTCTGAGACTCCTTCCAAAGGCTGACGTGACTTTGTAACCTTTATAACTTAAAGAGATTTTGGGTTAGCAAGGTAGCTTTTTCTTGGACGTGCCTATTTTTAGGAACTCTTTCCATAGCACAACGAAAAAAATTATGCATCTTCCCTATTGACAAAAAAACATAAAAATTAAGTATTATAGAAACAGTCCATATTTCTATAATACTTGAAAGGAATTATTTTTATACGCCGCAACTAAATCTTGTCACTCACCGCTACATTTACTACAAATTCGTAGAATGTGCTACGAACAGCTACGAATGCAAAGGTAGCTGTTGCTACGATGTTACGAATTCGTAGAATGTGCTACGAACAGCTACGAATCATCTGCAGCGCTCCGTAGAATAGCTTTCCGTACGTGCTTGGTTTATTATTCGGTAGTCGGCTCTACTGTCCGACGACGGCACCTTGGTCACTGCCTTTATGTATTCCATGTAATAAGGGTTCGCTCACAAAGAGAATCACAATGGCTTTGGCATGCATAGCCGCAAGGAAGAATGACGTGGGCGTTATTTAACCATCAGTCAAGATGACAGTTGTATTTTTCGCGGCCAACGGCCGACGCTCAGGCGCCGACTTTGCGTCGTTTATCATCGACTCTACCGCCGTGTCCAAACCTTTAGTTATGAATGAATATAGGAAAAATGTAAGGAGTCATCTAGAAACAACACTTAAATACTTAATATCTCAACAACAAAATGATATATACCCATAAAAATTTAGTAATTCGTATGAAAATCGATGGAGTAAAAAATCTTGGCAATACATTTTCAATAATTCAGATACGCCTACGACCTTCAATTTAATGTGACTTTTCCTTTTCGTCTGCTTTATTAGGCTTTTCATGTTGGCACCATTTACTTTTTCCTCTTCCCATTGATGTGTTCTCCGCATTAATAATGTTATTAGATTGCTCCTCATGCCTGTCGCTTTGTCAGCGTAACTATACAAACACAAGATATTAACTTGATATTTCCGTATATACTCGGAGAGGTTTTATTATTTTTGTTAGCTGACTTTCGGTTGAGTAATATAGCTATACATGTACAAGTATAATTCAAGAACCTGTAACACTTTGTGATTAAAAGTGGTCTGTTCAACATTTCTTCGATAGGGTATCGGATTTAATCATAAATCTGAGGAATCCAGGAAGTCGCAAATACATAAAAAATTAATTTTATATTGAAAAGAAAATCTTCTTTAGTGACCGCAGAAGCGCATTGAACTTTTTATATTACTAGTCGAACAAGAGATACGGAGTAGATATTAGGCGAATGCTAATTCAGCCCAACCAGCGCCTGCTCCGTGCAATTCTCATTCTGTTGCAGGCGCTGCAGCGGAAGATGGCGTCAGCAGAACGTGAGGCCGTACTGCGCAGCGTCGTTCTCGACTCGCTTCCGTTCGTTTTCGAGTGATTGCCTGCCTGCGTGACCTGACTCACCAACCAGCTCTCTCAACTGATACTAACTTTGTTCCCAAGATTAGCTCCTTTTATTTCTGGATCAGGATAAAAAAACTTTTAAATTACATGTGGCGTGACCCGGATCCTGTACATCTAATCTTTCTCAGATCTCTTAACAACACCCCAACCAATTTCTTATTAAGTACAAGATAAAAAAGATAATTTCCAAATTTGTTATTTTGTAATAATAAATAAAGCACAGAAAAGATACATTGGGCAAATAGTAGTCCATTAGGCTGTATTGCAGGGAGCAGGCGCTGCAGCCGAAGATGGCGTCAGCAGTACGTGAGGCCGTACTGCGTCGCGCCGCTCTCGACTCGCTCCTCTGCTATCGAGTGATTGCCTGCCTCCGTGATCTGACTCACCAACCAGCCCACACAAGTGATGCCGACTTCGTTACGAAATTAGCTGCTTTTCTTTTTGTTTTATACTTTTTTTAGATAAACACCAACATTTATAACTTAACAATAAACACCGAGATTTAGAACTTAACACGGTTTTCTAATAGTTAGTCCTGAACATAACTGCGAAAAACACATCAATAACAGTCACAGTATTTAAGGGTTTGCTTAAAAAAACTTCATGAAAACTACAGTAGCTCTGAAATATATAATATAATATAGACGTTAATTTAGTATATCCCATAATATACTTTTTATCGTGCAGGGAATTAGTATTTTAAATGGAAAGCAGATTTAGTGTTATTTTGTGACAAGTCTAATGTTACCTACATATACTTAGCACTATGATACTAACAAGGCTTCCAATGGCCAACCATATTGGCATAGGGGTTATCTTTAAGTAGTTCCTATCTCTATGGCCACATCCTGACTTCATCAGAAGGTTTATAGGACCATATTAATTATACTCATACACTTACGTAATTCGTTAGAATGGTATTGTCACCGAATTTATAAGATGTGTTTTATATGTACAAAAACAATAAAATTGCAAGAAGTTAAAAATAAACTTGTTAAATACTAGGTAGGTAAGCTTTTGGCACTCGATAACTCCAGACAGAATTTTATTCAAGCGTGCATTTAACTTTTCTTCCTGAAAGCGACCATTCGTATATGTCGGAGCGGACGTGCACAAAGCTAAAGGAGGATATTTAGCTAAGGTGCTTATTCAAAAGTATATACGGGCCTACAAATACAATACATTTTAATGCCGGAAATAAATGAATTTATATTATTATTATATATGTATTTTGTTAATCATTATATTATATTGTTATTTAATATATATGACATTATATATTTACATTACTGAAATCTCTCAAGTAAAGGTACACAATATTTAATACACTTAATTGCTTATATTCTAAGATCCAAATTAGATGTCTATCTTCACATATTTGTTTAATTATAAAACCAATTAATAATTAAACTACCTGAATTTTTCGAGGTCCAGTGCTGCCCCCATTTGAAATAAACCATTTGAAAAGATACTGAGATATTATTTAAAATTTGGCTTCTATATAACCCTAGATAACCCTTCAAATTATTTTATGAACTACTGTTTATATTTTAAAGTGAGAATGTGTAGCTTTTTATAACGTTTTTGCAAAAAAAAAGCTTCTTAGTCTCACTTTAAAATATAAACAGTAGTTCATAAAATAGTTTGAAGGGTTATCTCGGGTTATATCAAAGCCAAATTTTAAATAATATCTCCGTTTCTTTTAAAATGATTTATTTCAAATGGGGGCAGCATTGGACCACGGAAAATTCAGGTACCCCTTAATAGATGAAAAGTATTTTATATAAAATTTAGTATGTAAGAAATATGCGAGAGGATTAACTAAAAAAAATCTTGCCAAACCTAGTAGGCAAATTATGATTAATGATTGCCCAGTATAGTATTGTTAGTTGTAACATACTAGCGAGTAGCGAGGGGTCTTAGTTTGGTCGTTAATAATTAAGAACACGTCACACAAACATCAAATTATTTTCAAAAAGTCTTTGGTTATCAACGATCAAACTAAGACCAATTTAGCTTCGTACACGTTTTTTTTATTCCTAAAATGAGAATAAGTGTAAGTATGAAATGCAAAATCTTGTAAAAAATATAACATAATTGGTAATAAAACAATGAAATTAATATCCACAAACGATAAAAACGTTAGTAGAACACGTTATATAGAAACGTAAAGAAATCACTGTAACTGGAAAAAAAGTATAGCTGTAGTGTATTGTAAGTAATAAAACACAAGCCAATTGATTGTTGCCATTGCGGTCACGTCGCTCAGTTACTGTTTTCACGTCTGACGTAATAACGTTAGCAACAAAGTTATGGTATAAACGTGACTCGTTACTCGGTACCATTCCTTACTGCCACTGATCCTCTTAGTATCTTTCTAATGGAAATAATCAATAACGTTATCAATTGCCTAAGCAGAGTAATGCTTTGCATACTTACCTACACATTCATTTTGTCGTATGTTTTTTTGCAAAACAGCTACGAAGAGGAACATAAGATAATGATTATCGTTAGTAAGTTTATAAAGCTTTATTCAACATAGGAAAGAACACAGATACAAACCAGGTAAATATACCTACAACGTTTCTGTTTTCGTTAATGTTTATTCCTATGGTTGAATAAGAGATAACGTTTTTAGCCGTAAGCTCGTACAAAAAGTATTGTGGAACAATAGTTTTCATTAATAAATGCAATAAACAATTTGAAAATACCAACAATATTCTAACTGAGGGCCGAGTCCAGAAACTTCTAAGTAGAAAATAAATGACGTGAATGATACTGATAATACAGTATATCATATACATTTTTGTGCAAACTCACAATTGCAAAAGAGAAGTTTCCAATTTGGAAAGATTATTATAACACCTAAACTTTAACACCATGCATTTAAAAAATATGAGAATATGTAAAAAATATCGATGACTAACACTCCTTAAAGATTATCGTGTAAAAGTTAAATATAAAATTGTCATTTAATGCACGAATAACAAATGCTTTACCGCTATTGTACCTACTTGTCAGAAACAACAATTCATATAAAAATCTAGCACGCCCAAGGCTACGCATGTTAGAGCGATAACCGTGACGGGCGACATATTTCGCGAATTTCCACATTTCCGACTAAAACAAACCAATGATGAAAGTTGCGAGTCAGATGTCACTTCCACCGCGTGCTCACTCGTATCGGCACTTAGTTTTTGCTGCTAGATATTTGTGACTGTTGTTGAAATTCAGCTTCACTATCTAGTGCACAGACGTGTTAGACAAAATGGCCACTGCTTTGGAAACGTATTACAGCCACTTTATTTACGTGACTTAAACTTGTGAAATTCACGAAATATGTCGCATCCTTTGAAATAATAATAAAAGTAAATTTAATTATGTAGTATTGTAGTATCAGACTTATTGTCGTCGAGATAAAAGTGAGATAAAACTAGAGTTATGTTGTGACTCCTCGTTCAGTTGTGGAGCTACCACATGGAAGTGAATAATCTGTAGAAATTGATAAAGAAAATAAAACAAGTAAAGTTAAAATCATGTTACTGTAAAGGTATTTCAGCTAAAATTAATTATGAAGGAACCAATCATAACACCACTCTCCTCCTAATCTAGGTCATTGATCAGTCAGACTAAAAGAAAATCAGACAGTAAAGTTTAATAGTAACTGTTCATTCAGTACTATTGCAATCATTGCATTAAAAACAGTCACGTCCTCACTTCAACAAGTTAAATTGAATCTGCATGAACAAGGCGCCATTTGGACAAAACGTTTAGTTGGTGCGGGCATAAGCGAGTAGATCAGTATTATATAGGTGACAATAAATATGTAAGTTACAGGTACCTATACTAATCGCAGTAATAAACAATTTAGGTCTGTGGAGTGTGGAGACGCGTCTTTAGTAGCTCTGAAATATATAATATAAAATAGACGTTATTAATTTTTTTTAAGATTTTTTCTATATTTAGTATATCCCATAATATACTTTTTATCTTGCAGGGAATTAGTATTTTAAATGGAAAGCAGATTTAAAGTGTTATTTTGTGACAAGTCTAACGTTACCTACATATACTTAGCACTATGATACTAACAAGGCTTCCAATGGCCAACCATATTGGCATAAGGGTTATCTTTAAGTAGTTCCTATCTCTATGGCCACATCCTGACTTCATCAGAAGGTTTATAGGACCATATTAATTATACTCATACACTTACGTAATTCGTTAGAATGGTATTGTCACCGAATTTATAAGATGTGTTTTATATGTACAAAAACAATGAAATTGCAAGAAGTTAAAAATAAACTCGTTAAATACTAGGTAGGTAAGCTTTTGGCACTCGATAACTCCAGACAGAGTTTTATTCAAGCGTGCATTTAACTTTTCTTCCTGAAAGCGACCATTCATATATGTCGGAGCGGACGTGCACAAAGCTAAAGGAGGATATTTAGCTTAGGTGCTTATTCAAAAGTATATACGGGCCTACAAATACAATACATTTTAATGCCGGAAATAAATGAATTTATATTATTATTATATATGTATTTTGTTATTCATTATATTATATTGTTATTTAATATATATGACATTATATATTTATATTACTGAAATCTCTCAAGTAAAGGTACACAATATTTAATACACTTAATTGCTTATATTCTAAGATCCAAATTAGATGTCTATCTTCACATATTTGTTTAACTTTTTTAATTTGTTGTTTAACTACCTGAATTTTTCGGGGTCCAGTGCTGCCTCCATTTGAAATAAACCATTTGAAAAGAAACTGAGATATTATTTAAAATTTGGCTTTGATATAACCCTACATAACCCTTCAAATTATTTTATGAACTATTTTTTGTACAAAGAAATCTCCATCCGCCTGATCGACGTTTCTGGGGACCTAAGAGCTGGTGCGCATTTTGGCAAAAGATTAAGTCTCGGCATCCAACGAGACAATGCTGCCAGTCTCTTAGGCACTCTACCCTGTGACCGCAGCGATTTGGGGTAATTTTTTTATATAATATAGGTAATGTATTATTTTCGGTTAGGTATATTTTAGTTTATAGTTATCTTTTAATTTTAGGTTTTAATTTCATTATTTATTACTACTTGATTTGAATTACTTTGTGCAATTCCGCCAAATTATGTGCGGAATTGCACAAAGTAATTCAAATCAAGTAGTATGTAACTTTGACTTCCGCAAAGTAACACCTGAATCTATTGTTTTTTAAATTTAACTGAAAGATCTGAACACATCTTCCCTGTGTAAAAATGTACATGATTAGATAAAATGAATGGATGAAAAGTGTTTCTAATGTCAGCAAAAAAATTAAAAATATAAAATTTTTAAATTTAATCGCCCGTTTTGTAAAACAATCACTTTACTCGCTGGGGAGCATCACCTCACCTACTACGGACGAGTTGCCTAGCCTTGTGTTACTCGGCTGGCGAATACGCGTGTCCGGTATGGGCCCGGTCAGCACACGCCAAGAAAGTAGACGTAGCCCTAAATGCCTCTTGCCGCATAGTAACAGGTACTTTAAAGCCCACTCCGCTGCACCATCTATACACACTGTCTGGAATAGCTCCGCCAAGCGTGCGTCGTAAAGTGGCTTGCGCGGTGGAGAAATTCAAACAGACGAACCATGAAAAGCACCTACTATACGGCCAGAATCCACCACCCTCACGTTTAAAAAGTCGGAAAAGTTTTCTGAGGCAGCCAAGCATCCCACCCAGAAAAGCCCGAAATACTAGATTGGCATGGTGGAAAGATAAATACCCTCCATTACCAGCAAATCTCCCACCCGATGAGAAACTCCCATCAGGTAGTGACTTCCCCTGGGCAATCTGGAAGTCCTTAAACAGACTTCGAGCTGGTGTTGGGAGATGCCACGAGAACAGAGTTAAGTGGAGTTTCTCAAACAACGACCTTTGTGAATGTGGAGCTGTTCAAAGCATGGCCCACCTCCTGTCATGCCCCACCTGCCCAGCCTCTTGTACATTAGAAGATCTAAACTCGGCTAATGACAGGGGAGTAACTTTGGCCACACACTGGTCTACAGCCTTATGAAAATGCCATTCCGACTAGCTAAGAAGAAGAAGAAAAGAAAAATTTTAACCAAGGAGTCTTAATTAGCATTTATGCAACAGTTGTATAAGACGGGTCAAAAAATGCGAGTTGCGCAGGTTACGATGCGAGCCTTGGCGAGCATTATAACGAGACGCCAACGAGCATTTTTTGACGTACTTATACAACGCTGCATACAATACTTTTTCTACGACTATATTTACTAAATAATATACAAAGGATAATATGACAATGTTTGACATATTTTGTTAGGCAGGTGCAGTAACCTATGGTAAACTTTATACCATAACAGATGGAGTAGAAAAAGTACTATTTTCTACTCCTTTAGTACGTCAAAAAATGTTCGATGGCTTTTCCTTACGATGCTCGCCAAGGCTCGCATTATAACCTGCGCTACTTGCATTTTTTAACCCTACTTATACAACTGTTGCATAAAATACTATTATGCAACAGTTGTATGAGGATATAGGATAGGAAATACTATTATGCAGGTTACAATGCGAGCCTTGGCGACTTAAACAACGAAAAATATGAAAATGTTTGGCAGATACTAGGTATCTATCGTAATCTTCTTTTTTAATTGACGATAAATTCCTAGTGACTATGTTAAAAAACCTCTTTCTTATGTTGGCAGTAAATTGTAGTAGGTAAGCACTCACCGCCGCCGAAGTGGTAGTTGGATTCATCAAAAGATGGTGCTATAGTATCGTAATTAAATATTTTTTCAAGTTTTTAAACTTCAATTACACATTATTTAAAAATGTCTGTCTACGTGTAAATATGTTAATAAATGTTTAAAAACGATAAAAATTAGTTTAATTGCATCATAAGTGGGTCTAGCAAATCGTCAAAATTTACACGATTTCATGTTGCCAACCGTCGAAATGTAGACATTTAGACAAAGTAGTCTTTGACCTGTCACAATCATGCTCGCACGGGAATTTGGCATAAGATAAAATACGTTTTATAAATAAAAGTTATTTTGTCGCTCAATTTTACGTATGTTTGCTGCGGTAAATTACGTGAAATGCGACAAGTTACAAGGATAAAATTTGTCACCGTTAGCATACTAGCCACGCACGGGGTGTTTCTTGACACAATGCTCGTCGTCTTCTAGATAAAACGCGTGTTATCGAAGTCGCGATATGATAATATCATTTCGTAACGTACCGCATTCGCATGTGGATAGATTATTTTAGCCAGCACATAAAAGAGTCAGTCGCAGTTTAACTGGTCAGCCCATGAGCATCAGCTGATTGATGGCCGTGTCCGTTTCACTCTCTCTGCGAATATTTCATTAAGCGAGCTTAGCGAAGCCGCGCCATGCATCATAGGGTATGACCGGGGGAGCCGCGTCGACGGCGTTGGCGACGTGACGCTTTGATCCACTCAGCTTAGTATAGAAATTAATACGCAAAGTGCCGTAACGTATGGCTATGCGACACGGTCTGCAGATGAATTAAAATGTTAGGTTGCCTTTGAGATTTTAAGAGGGTTTCAATTAACTGTGTTTGCGACTGGATACCTACCTACAAGTCTTGCGAATATACATAATTCATAAAGAATACGAAAAAGGAGATATAGCGTAGCATTTACAAATTTATCATTGAACCAAATGCTTCTAAATTTCAACGAAAATAATCGTGTCTTAAGAAACATCTGCGAAGTAAAAAATATATTTCGTATTTGACACGATTCCCGAAGAAAAGTTGTATGTGAGCACAGCGGCGGGAGCGACTGCGGGTGTTCTATGGCAGGGGGATGCACGTACAGAACTTCAACAAGCAAATCCAAGCACGCCACTCGCCGGGAGTTTATTACCCTACTCATATTTACACAATTCGAGTGGGTGTTGGCGGTCTAGGCGCGCACTTCGCAAACACGACGACACATCTTTTCGTAAAGATGATCTTATTCTTTTCTACAGCTAAAATAATATAGAAGTTTCATATTTTAATGTCTTAAATATTTACAGTTACAGAAGCTTTTATTTGGGCGGTATAATAGTTAACTGTGTAATGAATGAATAGAACAAATGCCTTTAAGAAACGCGAGGCCAACTCCGGTGATTAAGTGTCTCATTTAAATGCAGTCTCCCAAAGCGGACGTCTCAAACGCAAAGGGAGCGCGCCACTCGCGGAAAACGGAAGACAAGTCTCTTCACAAAAGGAAGGAGAGGTATTTAAATTAGCGTAGTCGCTGAAAAAGTGCACTAACAACATTAGCGAGCGGAACAATGGCAAAACACACAAAGAGACGGAACACCCCAGCAAAACCGACGTGAGCGCGCATGCTTGCGTGGCGTGGCATGGCATGCACACACTGCCGACAACGGCAGGCGCTCTTCGACTATATTATTGTCATTTGCGCAAGCAATTAATTTCAACCTATGCAGAAGCAACTGCAGTAACATAACCAACTTTTAAGTGAAATTTATGTATGATAGAATCTTGGCGTGCAAGGTGGGACCATTCATTAATATGTTGTTTATTTTAATATCATTGGTTACAATTCAGACTATTAAGATTACATTTTTGGGATTAATTAAGTAGCTACAATAACACATTAAGCACAGTCTGTAAATATATAAGATACATAAAATATTATCTGAGACTAACCTCATAAGTTGTCATAAAAACAGATTTGGCAAAAATCATTATATGAGTTCAGAGCTAACTAAGTAAGTCATTTCTTTAATTATTTTTTTAGTTATAAGAACACTGTTGTTTTAAAGACAATAAACATATATGGTCCAATTTAAACATAACTATTCCACAAATTAACTGTCGCTTGTTGCCGTGTCTCATTCAGTAATTGGATCTCCCAGACAGTCTACAGGCCATTATAATTTCATCGTATCTCTGACCTTCTATTCCACAACAATACCCAAATCCTAGTAATAAAATCTCTTTGGATATGATATAAGTGTAATTACATTTTTCTTTAATAAATATACGACTACTATAGTGTTATTGAAGATACTTTACTTAGTTTTGTTAGTTTTTGATTTTTGTGTGTGTATAAGGCATCTGCCTTAGCTTGTCGACTGCCATACAATGATGACAGCTTTCCGATGCAAGGAGCTGTAGAATATGTTATGTCACTTGTAGTCACCCATTCAAGTGCGGTGTCGCTTTTCTTGCGAAAGCACTACTAATGCTCACACCCACCGGTAATATTAAAAAAATACACCTTTCTAATACTTACAATTGTCGGACGGATATACCGAATCAAGAGTTTCTTTCTGATAAGTAAGTAAATGACATGTGAACTTTAACACAGTCTACACGTTAACTCCCTACGCGCGCGGATACAAATGACATGAAATGTTACACAAAGGACGACGGGACTTTCTTTATGTATGAAAGTTGAGAGGCCAACGAGGTTAATCCGCCCAAACAAATTAGGAACAACATTAATATATCCTCTGTATCCGGCAACTTCCCCGCAATAAGCAGAATGTATTAGTGTTATTTATCTTAGCTCGAGCACCAACAAAGTTTTAATTGCAAGCGCCGATACAATTTGCGTACAAATGAATTTATTCGCTGAATCCGGAGTGCAATCGTGTTCGGGCTGCGGGTGAAGGCGCGCGCGGGCGGCACGAGCACGGCGGATTATCCGCGTGTGTAGACCCGCTAATTGCGGGTAACGATGCCACCCGCTGGCGCGCCCGCTGCCGCTGCCGCCTCCACTGCGGTGTGGCTACTACCAACACGCAATCTCCACCTCGTGTTCGATCACAGCCTGAACACTACTATAATCTCGCAACCATTGTAGCCCGTTGATTGGGTGAAATTAAAGATGAATCTTTATTGACGCCGTTATAGCAAATTTCTGGCCATCGACTGGCCATTGTATTAAGGCGAACATGCAATATTCTGTTACAATTCCACGTTTAATTTACCCAATATCTGTCGACAGAGTTTATGGGCATTAACTGAACTATAGATATAAATGTATGTATGTCTGAAACAAAACGATTTAAAAAATAACTTCTGTTTAATGTAAAAATACTCACTATCAATAGAATATCTTAAAGACAAGTAAGTAAAAACGTATGTAATAATTTACCAAAGAACAAAAGTGAGTTTTGACTAATATTTCACAAAAGTGGTCGTCGTGAATAAAATCAGAAAATATTACACACGTGGAATTTGAAAGGAAATGAACAAACGCTAAAGAGCGGCTGCATTCGGGCCAACGGAACTGGCACAGCAGTCGGTATCCAACCTAACAAAAGGGTGATAGCGGTACGTGCGTAAATCAAACGTCGCACAATAACAGAGCCTCCCGCGGCCGACCCCTCCACCTTCCCTCACGCCCTCCCCGTTCCTAACCAACGGTCGGTTCTCATAAATCTGCCATACTAAAATGTGCTCCGATGCGACCACTCGTGTGACGGTCTCAGTCGATATCTGTGCCAATAGGTTTTCAATGCCAGCGTCCGCTGTTTCGATTCAGTTAAAACCAGCCGTCCGTCAGGCGCGCCTTTTTGCTATCTACCATGACATAGCAAGCCCTTTTTTATGGCTTCATTAATTTTTCTCCCCAAAATAGCATTGAATCGAATACAAAGTATTGCTGTTCAAACTTGAATTGCTATGTTTCAAACAGTAACTGCGCCAGTGGAGCTTCCGTGTTAACATTGCACATATAATTCTCACGACTCCTAACCAGGGAGGCAACGAGCGAACGGGCATACAATTCTCGTTCGGATATAGCGCGATAGCATCGCACTTCGCTCTATTCGCTGCAATTAACGTTGCACAATGACCATGTAAATCTCACGTGAATGTTCTATTCATTCTCGGGAGGTATTTGTCTGCGTAGTCCAGTTAAGGTAGATTTATCACGTAGCGTTCTACCGACTTTATACATTGTTGATGTCGATTGCAATCAATAGCCCTCTAAGCAAAGATAAAACGAAAGCAATTAATATGGGCAAATAACCATCAATGATGTCGGTAACGGAAAGAGTCCGGGAGCCGCGGGCGGCCCGGATTGAGGGCGCGCTGCCTAATCTTACCTATACGTCTCGAGCCGAAGAACAAACAAGCCGCGAACTGAGATTACGCCTCGAATAAATCAATGTTACGACGCGTTAAAATATTTAAGCTCACGATTAATGCTAAGCGGGAATGCGCGTCTTATCGAGCCGCGACGAGCCCGCAGCAAGCGCAGCTGCTCTCGCGATCGTCGCCAAATTTAAAGACATATTTATCACGTTTTAGCCAACTCCGAATCCAAACAAATGTTTCTGACATTGATCCTAATAATTATTATTTTTATTAATCAAATATTTCGTCAAAGATACCGTTTCGCGTGTTCCCTTTTCAAATCGTGGCTGGCCAAAGGTTTAACCTTATCTGTACAATATGTTAAGTAGGCAACCCACAGAATTAACGACACCAGAGCCTTATTTACAGCGGCCATTTCTAGCGTTTGTAAAACTACAAACATACGTTAATTAGGCTAAAATTAATAGAGCGATACTCTAAACCTGAATATATGCATTGCATGAATATGTTAATTAACCTATGCATACGATACATAAAGTAAACTAACTGACAGGAGGCAAGGATAGCGTGTAAGATTAAATATAATTTTATTTTAATTAATACTCAAATTGTGTTTTATTAGATATAATACCTTAAAGTTGTATTTTACAAGATTAGTTAATATATTTTTTAATGTTTTATCAAAATTTCTCGAGCTCCTCCGTGCTTCGGAAGGCACGTATAAGCCGTTGATCCTGGCTTGCATTATTGTATGGCAGTCGTTAAGCCATGCCAGATGCCTTTAGGCAGCCTGACACCATTGTTGGCCACTTACACACGAAAAACAAACAAAAACTGTTTTACTTGCGATTAAGAATAAAGGGGAACAAACTGCGTTGAGCATAATGAGTACCCATATTTACTGCAGCGCGTCAATAGGTAAGTTTCTTAGATTTTGTATACCAGGTAAAAAGCTATGTTTGCTCGAATTGTCTCTATGGTAAACTCAGCCCAACAATCAAGCTCGGCCTTCACGTAAGCGGCCGCAAGGGAGCATTGTGTTAAGGATGGATCACATACCGGCGAGTTGAGTCTAGAATATGTACGCCGTATTTGATCGACTACAGTTAATACGGCATACTAGTGATACTGTGGTTACAGTAATAATTCCATTGATCAAACTCGGATCCTCTGGTTCACGCAAGTGACTGGACCTTTATTTTTTACAAATTTCATCTAACTTGAAATCAAAACTAGGTTGATTAACAGCAAACAAAAGTCTACTGACAAAGACTATTTGATTACATGCATCAAGGAATATACCGTCTAATCCACTCTGATCCATTGATTAAATCCATCAATGGATTAGATTCCGCCTTTTAGAACACTAATCCATGATGGGATTTGATTCCGCTCTTAAGTACACTCTAATCCATGATGGAGTTTGATTCCGCTCTTGAGTAAACTCTAAACCATGACGGGATTTGATTCCGCTCTTGAGTAAACTCTAATCCATGACGGGATTTGATTCCGCTCTTGAGTACACTTCAATCCATGATGGGGTTTGATTTCGCTCTTGAGTATACTCTAATCAATAAACTAAACACATCTATTCAGAGCAGGAAACGCAACCGCTTTACAGATAACTTGTCTATGCAGCTAACTAGCCAATATCATCTTTTCCACTCTGATCCATTTATAAAATCCATCAATGGATTAGATTCCGCCTTTCAGTATGCACTCTATTTATCCTTTCAGTATGGTATTTGATTCAAATTCCATCATGGATTACAGTTTACTAAAAGGCGGAATCTAATCCATTGTTGGATTTCACATCAATTTGTATGTATATTATATGAATAAGAAGATTCGTAGCATTTTTAACTACATTAAAGGCTAGTAATTTTTCCAGTAATACCCAAAATGAATCGCTCTTGACAGGGCTTTATCGACGAGTTGAATGCCATTACCATATATTTGGCACTAGCAAACACCGCATCAATACTGATTGGTGGTGCATTTGATTTATTAAGTAGGTAGGTGACTATATTTGTCGTTTACTATAATCACTTGCGGTGTTTCATTGTAGCTGCGTGACACGAAATAGTCATATCGTTACGTATACTCTTGTTTCATATAATTTTTATACCTATTTGAATGTAAACTGTTAATAGGTCAAAATTTAATACGTACTTAGCTATATTTTATTGAAAAGGGTAATTCATATGTATTTGATTAAAAAAATACATTCGAGTTTTTCTTCTATCAATCGCTAAACGAAATTATTCCTAATATTACCTAATTCCGCCATAACTTTGTATACACAATAATTAAAAATTTACTAATAAAACTTCGAAATACACAAAAAGGTTAACACATTCACATGACAATTGATAAATTTCATCAACTTTACCACACGGATTCCTCTATGCGATTGCGAATAAATGTGTAATTTACGGGGATTATTAACCGGAAGCTTATTGTGTTTCGGTAATGTATCACGAAATTGCCACAGAAGTTTTACAAGGGCTCGTTAGAGGGGCTTTAACGATAACCGCGAGAGATAACTGTTTCTAATCAGACGTAATGACGCAGTCTTGACACCGCTCCGCTATTGTCGTCGCCCCGCCAGCCGAATCAAAGACGGCACATGGTAAACGTGGTGCCGTGACGTTGCCACTATAACGTTACATAAACTCATGCCATAATCTTACTTGAATTATTTGAAATTTCTTTATGAAAACTGAAACCGCTTTAATCGCACTCCTTCTTAGAACAAGATTTTACTTAGATAATAAGTACCTACACAATTTGCACAAAATTTATAAGTACTAGTACTTCTTTAAAATCCAAATTGCCTACGTGAATTTTGGGGCTCGTGTGGTTCTTATAAGCCAATAAAAGATAAAAAATATTTGATCCTATATATTTTCTGGTAAATTTAGTGGCTTACTATGATACTAATGACAATACTTCCTATTTTCATCAGACATAATAAAAATCAAACCGAACTAAATTTCAAATGAAAGCTTGAATTTTGATAAAGAACTTTCGAAACCGAGGAGGATGGGTTCTTCTGATATAACGATATACTGGCGGAAGTAATAAAATAAAACGATTTTACATCTCCAGGGGGAAACGAACGTTTTTGTCGAATGGGAAAAGTCGCGAGCGACTTCTCATTCCGCGATAAAATCGAAAACGTTTTACGACAATCTTCTATTCGATTACCGTTAAACAACAATCTTAAAAACGAGTTTCTTTCACTCTTTAGATTTGTTCCTAATAAAAAAACAACTAAAAGCGGACATAACAAAAGCAAATATTAGAGCATATAGTTTCTTTGTAAGTAAATATTACAATAAGTAAAATGTGGTAGCCAAAAAAATGCCGCTGTAGTTACGGAAACGATTCCATTTAGCGAGGATTATTTAAAGAAATGTCGGAGGCTGTTGAATAAATCTGTGCGGGTCTCAGCCGTAAGAACTATTGGAGATTTAGAAAGGAATCCTGCAGGGTCGGTGTGCTAGGGCACGTTCGACTGTTTGTAATATGCGGCTCGGACGGGCTCGGGCGTAGGGAAAGTATCTGAGGTGACCGCATGTGCCGCGGCGTGCTCTGCGCCGCCGCATAATGAACTGGTCACGTAGCCACATTTCGTATTATTTCCCTGGGACGCGTCACGTGACTTGAATAAATGTGGGAGGTCGGTGAGCGGCCGTCCATGGCTACGGTGCCTCCTCGGACCCTCCACAAATAAACCGCTTCACGCACGATTCGCCAGCGGAGATTCATTATTCTAACTCTTACTTGCCGATTCATAATATATTGGAAAAGTTTTCTTTTCAAATATAAATTTCACCTCTTTTGCTGACCAAAGCAATTTCCATCGAATGTACTAGTATTGGGCATACTAATATCATAATCTTGTAAGGAAAAACTGATGCAGAAATTAGATTTTTAGAAATAAACATTCAAAGTTAACAATTAATCCTACTTAATAATTTAAATTTCGAGCACCACAAAATTACCACTAGACAGTAAGTAGCCCAAAGGACTAAAATAATTACTGATATATATATCTTAAAGTCTAATCCAAAGATAATTTCATTAAATTCTGTTAAGGGACGGCAATCCTGCCCTCCAAATATTCTAATCCTTTGTCCAAGCCTGACATTTAGTTAAACGTTTTCAATTAAACTTGTCATGTCTTGAGAAAGCGATGTCAGTACTCATGAGCGATGGTGATTACTTTGCGTCAACGTCCAATGTGGTTCACTATTTCGATTTCATTAAATTGATGATATATCTTGTGCGTTCACTCGTGCAATTCATATGTAACCACAGACGTTTAACTTAATGGTAATTTGATTCAGACTTTCAAGTCAGGCGTTTAAGTATCTCAAGGTATTAGAGATGTCTACTTTAAATGCCATTTGCTTGTAGATAAGGCCGAATCCATTAGACAAAGAATTAAAAAAGTTCGAGAGTTAAAAGCGATTAGCTCACGTTCCTCTTCTCACCTTACCTACCGGTGAGACAAAGCTTTTCTGGGCTATAAAAATGTTGGTCGTGTTTAGAACACATTTAGGCAAGACTGGCAATCACACTGTTTGGTTAACGAAAAACTATGCAAACAACTCGTTATGCCGTAACTTAGCTACGAGATTCTACGAAATTTTGTAGCACTCATATAAGTTGTATATGTAATGGGTGCTACGAAATAATTTTGGGTAAGTTCACACGAAAATAATTTCGTAGCACCCATAAAAAAATCTAGTCTAGTTATTTTTTACATAAAATAATATAATCGATTGCAGGCTTGTGGCGAGCCAGAAATAATTCGTTTAGATGAATCATTCAAAAGAATTAACTTTTAGACCAGATATCATTCTGTTTTTATGTAATTGCAAATTTTAATTGTTCGGTAAATTGCGTACAGTATATTACATTCTGATTAAGTGTATTTTGCAGCAACTATTATAAAATTTTTGGTCTACACAAAATAGAAGGAGGCAATAAAGACATCACATAAAGCGCAGAGCACACACTCTTGGAGCGTGGTATTAAACGCGTAAGCAGTTTATTGTGCGGCAGGCTCGCTCATAACTACCCATTCTCCATGGGATAATGTCCGACAACAAGCAACGTTACGTTTATTTCAGACCAAGTCCACGTTACAACGAGGTCTCCACCCATTAGTTTATTTTGCATTTTAGAAATATGTTTTTGTTTCTAAAGAAAATATTTGGAAATGCCTCGTTATTTTCCAAATATATATGCAGGCTTGCAGTACTTGCAATTATTTGTTACATAGACTTGTACTTAATTATTTTTTCCTGTAAAATAAGACCTTTGGCCTTACCTTGGATTGCCTCGGAGCGCAGCGTGGTGAAGGGCATTAAAGCCATTGTTGTTTGTAAGAGTCATGTCGGCGTTGTGCTCCAATAATAGGGTCAACATATCATCACGTTTTTTGGTTATGGCGTCGTGCAAAGCTGTGTCACCTTCAGAATCCTGTAACAATACAGATTTTTTAAAACAGTAGCACAAAAAATAATATGTTGCAATTTTACATAAAGATGATGCGAGTATAGGTTGTTCTTTAAGCTAAGACTAATCCATGAGCTGGGCCAGCCAAGCCTGAGACTGGTGTCATCTGCGTCGACAACATTCGGCTCCTGAATTAAAAAGCATCGCCCGTCTCGAGTATCGCGACAATTTTCTAAAACATCAAACCGCTCGAATGAATAATTGAGGCGGCGGAGAAGGCATTTAGGGCGTGGATTATGGCGACTTGCATAATTTATAAGCATCTCAGAGTGGTTAAGGCGAGCAGCGAAAGGCGAGCGGCGGGTTCGGGTGCGGTTGTTGCGCTGCCGGCTGGCGAAATCAGAAAATGGTGTCGAGTTCCGTAATATAGGGCGAGCG
Organism: Acrobasis suavella; assembly: GCA_943193695.1. Classification (NCBI taxonomy): domain Eukaryota; kingdom Metazoa; phylum Arthropoda; class Insecta; order Lepidoptera; family Pyralidae; genus Acrobasis; species Acrobasis suavella. The sequence continues at coordinate 17,930,678 of OW971929.1, forward strand.
GCGCAAAAAGCGCGGCCACCGCGTCATTATCATAATCACCGCCGCTGCGTGCCGCTACGGTGCCGCCCAAGCCGTTTCGCTTTGTGAGCGTGCATTAAGAGAGCTGAGCATTGTGCTCTGTCATTCTGCAATTAATTTGCAAGAAACCGTTACAAGAGTGATTTTCGTTTCCGAAACATGAGCAAACAATACAAATACTCAGAAAAACAGATGTTTGCTTACGCCCATTACTAGCAATATCTTTTTAAAAAAATCTCACATGAACTTATTTTTTATTTTAAGGGTATCAAGATTTAATTCCTTACAAGGTAATACGATACGTGCTTAAAAATGGCATCATCCTTTCATACCAGCGTTGGAGAGTTATTGAAAATGTGGGAGCACGCAGTGCCCCCGCCAAGTCGAGCAAAAGCTAAAAAAGACAAAGGCACAGCTGTTACATACTTTTCACGAAGCAATTGCACAGCAACATAATCACACTATTTAACAAAAGTTAAGAATGTCGAGAAACATGTTGCCTTGGCATTGCTAAGTAATTTTACTTTTTAACGGACTCTATTTTTAATGTTGATTGTGTTTTCCAAACTTCCAGACTTGATTCTCAAAAAAGGATAATTATTTAATAGGGGATGTTTTATATAAAATAAATAAATTTTAACAAAAAAAAACAAAAAACTTTATTTTTTTCAGGTGTTTCTTCCATATCTCTAAAGTTCTTCATCATATCTTCATCAAAATTATTAGGGACTAACTTGGTACTTAAGGCTTTCAAATCAAAAAGAATCATTAAAATCAGTTCACAAAAAAAAAGCATACGGCTAGAATTGATAACCTCCTCCTTTTTGAAGTCGGTTAAAAAGCGTCTAGTTTATTAGCTTAATGAATCTGAGTATCAGCAAAGTGGATATTTAGATTCACCTACATTCACAGTTAGACAAAAAATAGACGTGACATTGCGTTTGAAGGTACATACATCAACGGCGTGACAAAGCGTTCGACACCCATTCAGTTAGCAGTAATTCAGTGCAAGCTCAACCACAGAGGCAATAATTCTGCGCAGAATAGCAGCATTAAATATTAATCGTATTGGCATATAGATGGCCATTACGGTCTGTAATTCATGTGGCCGGTGCGACCGTGCGTATTACATGGTAATACTAATTATTTGATTGTTGATAACTCCACTTAAATTCGATGGTATGCGAGAGTATTGCGTAAACAATTAATAATCAATGATTTCAGTAAGAAACAATGTTATGTGTTTGTAACGGCATTGATATTTTACTTGTAACAAGAAAACAATATTTTGAAGAGATTTCTCGTTTTACTGTAGGTAATGCGTGATATCAAAAATCTATATGCCGAGTTTAGTTTGCAGTAGAATTTTTTTAAAGTCTCTTATGTATACCTACAGTAAAAAGTTTTATGCCGTAGTAGGAGCCCGCAGTAGTAAGTACGAGTAAACACGCCTCGACAGAAATAAGTGTTAGACGAAATAAGAAATTTGATTTACGCGGCAATATCCGCAGGTGCACATGAGTTGCAAGCCACCGAGCGCCGCCGAATGCACGTTCCTATCCTGGAAAATATTATAGCGCCGTAGTTGACGGCTTTATAACACATTGGGCGGTACCAAAATTTTAATTTAAAACTATAACACGAGCACACTCCTACGAGTATTAACACTTTTACGATATAGTTAAGTTTTCACACAGCGTCGTTTAACCGACTCAAGAAACCCCCGAAATCATAAACCCCCGAAAGTAAAGTCTGCCATATATTCGTCAGACGTCAATAATTGTGCAACAAAACAAAGTGACGATTATTAAGAGAAAATTTAAATATCCTATGATAATAAAGATATGTATGAATTTAATTGAATTCATTAACAAAATTTTAAATGATTCTCAAATAATATATGTGTACTCATTTACGTATACACCTGAAGTATGGTCGAGTCTGTGAATAATAAACATAAAATTATAATAAAATAAGCGATATCTGTACTGTGCCCCAGACAATAACACAACAAAACAACAAGGTAATTACTCAAAGATAAGAGTAACGTGACGAGCACGAAAGTGGCGACCCTTGCGCGTCGGCAGGCAGGGGCGCGGGCGGAGCAGAGACGCCGCGATGCCAGGGCTGTGATACCGCGCCGGCTGTGTATGAACTACCGGCGTTAAAAATTCGTTAGCCTTGATTAAAATGCCAGCTCGTCGCATTATTGTGGATGAACAAAGGGCGTCAGGTTTATCAGTAGAATTAATGCAGGTTGTAAAAGCAAACGCTTCTCTTGAAAAACGAGAACAATTGCCCCGACTTCCAAGTCGGCCGACAAATATGAATTCTTAATTGCCCGGTATATTCTATACCCCCTTTATAGGACTAATAACCTTGCAATAAAGCGGAAGCGCGAATAATAAATGACGGCTACTTGTGAAAAATGGGTAACACAGGGCTATAATGCTTAAACGTTTTTAAAGCGAGAAGAAACATTTTAAACGCTTGCCAAATTAGACGATTTACGTTCAATCACTATTTTGTCAAACATTGTAAATTTCAAAAATTCCTTTTTCTTCTACAAGATGAACACAATATATGGTAGGCATTAGATAATTAATCTTCTTTATTCTTCTTCTTTTACAGCCTATTCTATCCACTGCAGGATATAGGCCTCCTCCATTGCACGCCATTCCTCACGATGTTGCGCCTTTCTTTTCCATAGTGGACCAGTTGCTTTGACGATGTCGTCTCTCCAACGTGTCATTGGTCTGCCGCGATTTCTGCGGCCCATCCACGGTCGCCAGTCCAATGTTTTTTGGCTCCATCTTCCGTCCTCTCTATGACTGATATGACCTGCCCATTTCAACTTTAGTGTGGCTATTCTCTTGATTATATCGGCAACCTAGGTCTGCTTTCGTATCTCTGTGTTCCGGATACGATCTCCAAGAAAAATGCCCAACATAGCCCTTTCCATACCTCGTTGTGCCACTTTTAACTGATTTACAGTATCCACTGTGAAGGGTCCAGGTCTCACAGCCAGGACGCATTGGTCGAACACTCGTCGTTTGAGACACATGGGTAACTTCCCTCTGAGGACATAGTCTTAATTCGCAAAAGCAGCCCATCCTAGACCTATCCTCCTTTAAATCTCCGCTTTCTGGGAGTCTTTGCTCAGTGAAAGTGTTTGACCGAGATGTGCATATTGTGACACTCGCTGGATTCTGTGCCCATTCACTGTGATGTGCTCCACATCATTCTTTTCTTACATTTCATTCCTTTCTCGAGTCTGATCTTGGCTCTGACGATTCTATGATCACTGCCCGCGGATATTTGATTAAGCACATCGACGTCTAGAAAGATTTGGTTTGTATTCGATATAATGTAGTCATATTCTTTCTTTGTGTGGCCATCGGGGTGTACAAATGTCCATTTCTTTTGGGGTTTTTTCTGAAAGAATGTATTCATTGCGTAAAGATCATGCTCTTTTAGAAAGTTGACTAACATTTCTCCTTTCGTCGTCCTTCGTTTCTTACGCCAGACCCATGATTGCCAACCAACTCTTCTCTGTCCGACTTACCTCCGATTTGGGCATTGAAGTCTCCCATTACTATAGTACAGTGACAGGTGTCTTGCCTAATTGCCCTGTCTATATCTTCGTGAAATGTCTCGGCCTCTTCGTCGTTATTTGGTTGTCGCTTTTTCGTTGATGCGTATACCTGGATGACTTTTGAATCATATCGCTTATTTATTAATAACGTTGCGTAGATTACCCTGTCGGAGACGGCTTTCGTTGTTTTAAGTTTAAGTACCATGGATTTGTGGATAATTAAACCCACCCCTCCTTGTGATTTATTTTCGTCTTTCCCTTTATGATAGAATAGGTGTCCAGAAGTTAGCTTAAGAAGGTTCTCTCCTTTCCAGCGAACCTAGCAAAGTCCAAAAATGTGGCAACTAACTTTATTCAATACTCGTGGAGTCTTTCATCGCCAAGCAGGGTCCGAACGTTCTACGGAGCCAAATGTATAGTTTTGTTGAGGCAGCCTGGCCGAACCCAGAGATTCTTAGCACCCCTTGTCCTGCTGGTAGACTGCTGGTTGATAATTAATATGACTTATAATTTACAAATGTGCGAAAGTGCTTTTGTTTATGTCTTTCAAGTCAAAGCTGCTTCGGAATCTCAAGTTTTGTTGATAATTAAGATTCCAGATAAAAAAGGTTAAATGTTATCTAAACTTTATAAAGAGGAAAGATTTGATTGTTTGTTTGTTTGCATCGTCCGTCCGTTTGTAGGCTCCGAAAGTACTGGACCGATTTTAAAAATTCGTTCACCGTTGGAAAGCTACACTATCCCCGAGTGATAGGCTTTATTTTAATAAAAAAAATAGGGATCCTTACTTAAACTCCAATAATGTAACCCAACGTGTAAAAAAAAAATACTTAAAAATTCCTTATATCGCGTGCGCTGCGGAAACTATTGATGATAGAACAACATAATGTACTACAACTTTGAACATTTGAGCGACAGCATATGTCTAACTATTATAGTTATGTAACAATAAGTTTGTATTTTTATTTAATTGACATGCCGCCGTTAGAAAAGGCTCTTTATTTGTACCTTGATATTAATCCTTATCAAAATAAATTACTTTATATTCAACACTGCTTCAATACTTATAACTTTTTGAATCATTTAATTCATTTGGACCTTTGAATGTAAGTAAAAAAAGTCGTCTGGTCGTCGCTTACCTCGCTCGGTTAGCTAGGCAGCACCGTGTTATGCAATGCGATGGATGCCACTGGGGCACAGGAGAGGTGCGGGAATGGAAGACGCATACTGCGCGGGACCCTAGGAGTTTCCATTCTGTATGTAATACGTACTTATATTACTTGAATCTTTAAAATTCAATTTTCGAAATTTTTGTATTCATGCAAAAAAGAAACAAAGGCTAGTAATCAAAGAGCTCAAGAATTTATATAACAAAAGTAATATCTCCCAAAGTATCTGAACTAAATTTGACTTTCTTTAAAAAAATTGTATTTGTATGCTACAAAATTACATGAAACGTGAGTAAACAAAAACAAAAGAACAAAGAAATATATATAGGGGGTGTAATCAGTGAAATAATAAAATGTAAGCACAGATAGTAACGTTTCAACGCAGACCACTTATTATTGCCGCGTTACGGTAACTTACTGGAAAATGAAAAGCGACGTTTATATAAAAGCCAGTGTTGAACAGAATCCAAGCGAGGCTCCATCATTGACGAGGCAGAAAGAAAACAACTAATTGTTTAATTCCAAGCCATTAAGTCGAGTATTACGGGAGGATTATTCACGGGCCATATACCGCGGCATCAGAGCGCGCTGCCGGCGTGTACCGCACGCTGCTCGCCGCGCCACTCGCCGCTTGCCGTTCCACGCCTCTTATCTTTTCTAAAAAGAATCCGCAAGACACACAAACATGAGCAATTGTGTCAGCAGAAATGCTTGGGCCGGACCTGCGCCTATCGTCACGAAGCTTCGTGCTATTACACGATACACGCAAATGTAACCGTCCGTCATTGGGTATTGTCCCGAATATTCGTACTTCGTGTTGGTTATCGCGCGGGTGGCGATACATCAAAGGATTTATGCACGCTAACAATTCGCTCTGCGTGGTCGCACCTGCGTTGTTCATTTTGACGTTTGTTTTTAACTTATTCAGACGCGTGCTGTGCGACGGTGCCACGGTTGTTAATGCGTAAAAATGGAGTGGAACGATAAAATGGTGTTAAAATTTTTAGCTTCTTCTTTCTAAGTTTCTTTTTAGGTTTCAATAAATGCATTATGTATTGTTAGCACACATGTTAAAGAAAAGAAAGTCGTCGTCCATATTTAAAATACGTAGATGACGCAATCTTGGATTATTGCCAGATAGTTCGTGAAAAATAACGAAGTCGCTAGTGTGACCAGCGCTTTATCGCGATAACTGTTTAGTGTACGAAACGTACGAAGATTCGCCGCGAATTGCTTGGGGACGATAGGCACAAGTGCGGCCGAAGCATAAGATGTGAAATATCAAAAATTATACGTACATAAAAGCTAAGAAACACTCATACTTATCAAGTCTTTATTAGTTATGGGGCAAACAGAAACTAGGACCATAACACCGACGGGCCTGTAACGTCCCGCTGAATTTATTACGTAATATGTTTGATGAACCTTTAAATATCCTAGTTGAAATGTTGTCCACTTCCAGCAATTAAAGGTTCGATTTTTCGAACCGAACTTCAAGTGCAAATTCCAAGAGATTTTCGGTAAAAAAAACAATACTCAAATAAAAATAACAAATACGACCACGTGGCCCCACACCGACAGAAGCGAGTTTCTAGTTGAGATGTTGTCCACTTCCAGCAATCTAAGGTTCGATTTTTTCGAACTGAACTTCAAGTGTGATTCCAAGACATTTTCGCTTAAAAAAAATACTCAAATAAAAATAACAAATACAACCACGCGGCCCCACACCGGCAGAAGCGAGTAACGCTCGCGCATAACCACCCATTTACATCTAACTCTCATTTCAATACGATACATTACACACAACGAACGGGTCTCCGAATTCTAAATGGTGTCTCTATTTATGGCAACAGAAATTCCTGTGACACTTCGGGTTGTTTATGCATAGGTAACATCGAATGTACTTTTGAACTTACGGATTAAATGACATGTTCTATGTTCTCAGAGTATAACTGAGTACCTACCTAAATGTTACTTGAAATAACTCGATGTTCATGTGTTCGGAACAGTCCCTATAGCAGGGGAGAAAAGTATACAATCGTGGGCAAAGTCTATTTTCGGCCATCCAATTACATTAGTATGAATTAGAATTAAAAAAGGAAAACATGTATATCCTGTTTTGCATAATTTGTTGGGGAAGTTGGAAAAAAGAGTTTAAACGAAATACAGGTCCAACGATCGTCATACCGTGGAAATTTGCCAACACGGGCCGTCCTGTGTACTTTTAAATTTATGGAAATTCGACACAAGATAAAATTGTTTGTTGAACGTTAAAATTTAATGTGCACGTTGTGTAATAACCGAATTAATTTGCCAATCCATATCAGTAACAATTTATCGATTGGCCCAACGAGCTAAGTAGTGCGGGCTTTGCAATAACAGCGGGCAACACCCTCATCAGCCGCCTTGATTGATTGTGCGGAAGTAAGCCCCGCACAGTGCCTGTAATTTACACTCGCCTTATGTGCCAGCCAAATAGAACAGAAGGAAATTCTTCAGATAGCATTGTACATGATATTTACAGAGACACGAACTACGACAAAGATCTGAAAAGCTTCATAAATCCCGGAGTCCATTAGTGCTCCAATATCTCAAGCACGCAGTTCTTTGTTATTCCAGCGGGCCGCACCGCCGCTGTGTGGTGAGTGAGCACTCTGCTTTAGATATCGGAAAACGTTAATGTACTCAGCGAGATTTAGCGCTGCGCTAACGTCCTGCAACGTGCACAGCTCGCACCCTCACCTCTTCAAATTCTACAATTCCTACGTTTTCGATTGAATTTCCCTGAGTATGTACTAAGTATACGTTTCAGTTAATGTTTTCTTTGTAACTATAACACAGGATTTGGCAGTTTAGTTTTGACATCAACATAAATTACGTTGATGTCAAAACTAAATTACACACCTCATAAGCGGAGCGTTAAGGTAGTTCTCTACTCTCAACATGTCAGGGTCAAGCATTTTTCTGGACTTAAACTGTCTCTATTATATTTATATTAATCTAATACAATCTTCTTCTTCTATCCGTGTCTATTGGCTCAAATTATACTATTCTTAGCCTCTCCAGTAGGTTGCCACTCTTATGCCTCTCTCCGACACCGAGAACAGGTCGTATTTTGTACAGCTGGTCGGGTATGATAAACACGAGAGAAGGTGCTGCACTGTCTGATCGGCGTGGCAACATAGGCAGCGGGCCTCCGATTTTTCAATATATCGCCACTTCGCAAGCTCGTGACTACATTGGAGGTGCCTAAATCGTCTACGTACTGAGAAGGGCAGTCTCAGTACGTAGACGATTTAGGCACCTCCAAGTTTCCCAAGTTTTAATACAATAATAAAAGTACAGATATATGAAGACCAATCCTGTATAGACACATTGATTACTTGTAGAAAATATTTGCCAAGCATTAAATATAAAAAATATATATATTTAAAAAGTATTCGTAGACGTCCGGATGTCTGTGGATGTACGTATGTGCCACGAACACGCTTGAAATACTAATAGTATTTGTACAATTTTTATTTTAATACCTTCATCACGTCATGGGATTGTTTCCTATTGAAAATTACTGTCTAATTTAGTGTCGTTTAATCTATACACATAAAAGAAAAAAACTGAACGAATGACTGATTGACTGAGTGACATATCAACGCACAGCCCAAACCGCTGGGTCTAGAGACTCCAAATTTGGCACATAGGTTCCTTAAGAGGGTTAGGGGTACACTAAGAAAAGATTTTTCAAAACTCACCCTCTAAGGGGGTGAAACGGGGATCCAAAGTTTGTATGGTAAAACAAGATGAGTTTGACTATTTTATTCGAAACTGTGCAAGAGTAATCCTGGGGTAAATAAGTAAATACGTGTTTTAGAACTTTTCAAAATTCAACCCCTATAGGGATGAAATGGAGTGACCACTACATAGGCGAGTGCGATATGCAGGCGGTGGGGCAGGACGGGGGAAGTTCTCATCGGCAAACTTCAATAATATATAATATATATATGTATTATGATAATATAATATATCTAAAATTAAAGCTAGTTATTAATAAAATACTCAAATTAACTTTTGCAAACAACAAAAACACGAGACCTGACATTCGTTTTTTTTATTTTATTTTGTGGCTGTGGATATAAATCTATTGAGCCTTTTTTTTTCAGCGCGCGTATGTCACGCGTTTGTTTTGTGTATTATCAGATTGCCTGTAAAAGCATAAGCCCCATATAATTTTTTTTATGAGCTTTATTAGGCGTGCACTTTTGGATTTTCCTAATTTATTTTGTCGTTTTCTAAGTTCTGACAAGACTACAATGAATCATGATGAATACAAGAAGAAATTCCCTGTTCAGAAACGTTTCCCTGGAGTTGTATATAAAGGCCCAGAACTTTGTTACGAATGTTGATTATAATTTGAAAGCTCCAAAAGCTTACTACAGGGACTTATCTGTTAACTGTGTTAGCGAAAAGCTGAAAACATACATATTTTATGATATACGTAAAGCTCTATAACATTATTCGTATTATTAACATTTTCATTCTGTCTGCTGGTCCTGCTGGTCAAGGATCTTTAATTGGTAGTAGAAGGGGAATTTCATTATAACACTCGTTTTTTCAGTATTTATCAATAGAAATTCTGTGGTCACAAGCTTAAATGACTCCTTAACATAAATACATATAAGGAGGAACAAATCACACAAATTGAGCTAGCCCCAAGCTAACTTTTAAACTTATGTTATGGGATACTAACTCAACGATACTACATTTTATTGTATGTATGCATATAAAACTCCATTATCGCTGATGAGTTTTCTTTTAGTTTGAATTTTGTCAAGTTTCAAAAGAAAAAAAATTGAGAGCATATTAAGAATCTTTATTTATTAAGAACATTTATTTGCTACTTTAGCTCGGGAATAAACTGTGACATATTTTATATTTGGGCATATATTTGGGAAATATTTTATATTTGGACACCAGTTCCAATAAAAGTTTGGAAATTTTCAGCAGTTACGTACTGAATGCCGGAGAGAAAAGTATTTATTAGGTGAATATTACTATAATGCGAGTGTGCCGGGCGAGATTACGCCAACGTACGGAGTTTTTCCCAGAATCGACAGGGCGACCAACGCACAGGTGGCGGTAATGTGGCACAAATCGAAGTTGGGGTCAAAATGCCCGACCTCTACCCGATATATGTTGCGAACAGCGGTATTTATCACGTTCCCTCTATTCCAATGTGCGTTCAGGTTGTGTACCCTAGGTTATAAAAAAGAAAATCGAAGGTTCTCACATTCTTCATGTAAAATGAAGCAATATGTGTGCATATATCTGGCTATATGCGGAGTCGGGGCACCGAAGCAGCACAACTAAGAATGCAAAGTGGAACAACTCATAACTGTTCGAAGTCTACGCAAGGGACGACATAACTTCTGGCTACTTAAAAGTAATACTGTAAACTTGTAGAATATACTACGTACAAACACAACACAAGAAAATACTGATTCAATCTAATTGCGGAAAGCATTTTTTTTTATCTATTCAGAAACACATTGTAGATTATTTTGTACATAAAATTGAAAATACGACAAAACTAAACAGAATTTTGTAAATCACTCTTTTAAAAATTCCCGTTACAATTATATTACATGTAAAAAGATAAAATTAAAAAATGCAACGCTTCAATGCTTATTGAATTTGAAGAGGAAATATTGATGTAATAATGTAGACGATTCGAGTGGCGAAGAAAGAAACCATAAAATTTCAGGTGACGGTGCCCTTCCATAAATTTATCGACAGCTCGTGGTAACAGGCAATAAGGAAAATATTTATGAAGTAGAACAGAGCCGGGTGCGATTATCATTAGCTAATCATTCCCGTCCGACCCAGGCCGCTACTGGTAGCTTCCAACCGATATTTTTCTACATTTTAAAAAGTTACCACGTCAAAACCATGGATCTCCAACTTAGCAAATGACTAATATGCCTTTCATTTTGTATACTATTTATAGCTAGGCGCTCTTACCTGTTAAATATATACAAAATGAGCCACACGCAGAGATATGAGATTATGACGTATCTAATGGTAAGTGTTAATATCGCCCATAGAAGTCCATGAATTTTGACTAATGCGCTGTAGATCCAATGACAAGACTTATAATAACCAGTCAAGTGCGAGTCGGACAAGCACGAAGGATTCCGCACCATTATTTATAAAAATTCACGTTTGTTGTATTCACGTTATGGAAGCCCAACTTAACTATTTTATTCATTCTGTTTTCAGAATTTGTTGATATAGCTGGTTCATACCGCTTTAGTCATTTTGTATAAAATTGCAAAGGTTCAGGTGTGCAAGTAAAACAAAAGACAGATTAATTCTAAAACTCATTAAAAGTTATAAAAATACTGGCTTCAATGTTGAACTTATCATCAACACAACGATCCTTTTCCTAAATCAAGGCTCACAAACATGCAAATAGTTTAATAAAAAAACTTACACTTTGAAAAGATTCATATCCCAAAAGAGATAAAAAATAACGTGTCCTATATTTCCTTGTGAAATGACGGAGCTCTTCCAAATATTTTTCTTTTCTTTTATTTGAATCACATTTTATGGTATCCTACCTTCGCGGAAACAATAAAAAGTGAGGCATTTTCTCCTTGTTGGATCATAATAACAATCGCATAAAATCGGGTCCGAGTATTTCTAGAACCTTTTAAAAAGATCCAAACATTTCAAGTGAAGTTCTCAACAGCATTAAAGAAAAAAATATGTCTTACATGATTACATTTACTAGTTTGTAACTGGTAACAAAAAACCGGCAAAGTGCGAGTTGAAATCGGGTGGAGAGGGTTCCGTACAAAGCCGAAGTTTTTGTCACATTTGAAATCCTTACAGTAAAGCGCGATTTAACTACTACTAGCGCTATCTAGTGGTGTTTTAGTGAACTATTCTCTGTAAGTAAACGTATTACATTGAGTTTACAACTTTATTTTCAATTGATAGAATTCTTATAGGTTTTCCTGTAATCTACAAGCAATTAACTATATTGTGTATTTTTTCATAATTTTAAGGCAGTAAGTAGTTTTGAAGATTAGGGTGGGTGGGAATATTCGATTTTCGTCTTCTTTCATAAATAAAATCAAAACTATTTATTCAACACTAATAACAAAAATGTATTTGAGATCCTCATAACGAGCCCTTTCATTTGAAATTATAACACAGTAAGGTTTGCAAAACTTTATTATTTTTTATTGTCCGATTCGTCCCCCGAAAATCCCGCTTATTTAAGAAAATACTTCGTACATCTATGTTTGGGTCATAGGTTGGTAGGATGGGACACCATCTTACCCAATTTTTTACCTGATTTGGTCCAGTAGATTCGAAACAATTTGGTTGTGACATACGGACGGACCTACAGACGCACGAGTAGTCCTATAAGGGAAAAAAGGGAACCCTTATAGGATCACTCCTATAAGGGTTCCCTTTTTTTTGTACGGAACTCTAAAAAGAGACAATTTCTTTATTGTAACTGGTTACAAAATACAGTTACATAGGCGGCCGAAAAAAATACAGACACAGAACATCTGTAAAGATTCTATGAATAAGATATTAATAACAGAAGAGAACGGATATAATATGGTAACGAGTAGATTGACGGCTACACTCTCTATAATTAACTCAACTCTCATTATATAATCTTGACTAGGTATTATTTATGTTGGTGAATTAAAAATATTTATTACTCTCAGCGTCGGAAGAAAAGGCTAAATTCTTTTTTAATATACTATACTGTACGAAGAAGAGTAATTTCTTTTTATGTATTCCAAGAGGTCCAAGACATGGAGCCTGTATAAGTTGCAGGAAAATAGTTTCGACAGTAAAGGCAACTCATCAACAATACTGGTAGCTTAAGCAAGAACCGGCAGTTGCCGCAGGTGTTTTATTGCTTGCTGAACACTGTATTAGGTACGTACTGCTATTTACATTGGACGCTTTGAACGAAACGGGACTGGCGTCAGGGCCAGCATCCTGTGCATAGCGTTCAACAGAGCTATATCCAACCAAATTGGCACGTTTAATTGAACGCCTGTTTCAGCCATTAGCGCACGGGACAACAGTTATTGGCAGTGGGCGGACGTTTGTGTTCGGAGCGAGCGGATCACACGTAGCGCATGTCGAAAAGTTACAACCTACGAGCATAGCCCTGTCTGACACGTAGCCCTTTGTAAGCACACCATCGTCATTTTGTATTGCCTGCAAATACATCCCACACGTCAGATTTTGTCTACTGTATATTTTTTTGCCGACGAACCGCGAGCGAGTAATCTTTCTGTCCGCCACATCATGTCTAGTAATGTCAGCTAACTTGTAATACAGAAAACTCTTTGTGTCTACTGTTTCGAGTAAGTCAGAGCTCCCTTATTTTTTGTCACAGTTCGAAATCTGATGCCACGATTGTCTTCGGGCGACGACACGGATATTTTATAAAAATATTTTCGGAAATATCATTCTTTCTGAATGTGACACGGCCAATAAATCGCATAATGGTGTCGTAAAATTTCGGCGGTATTATCTGGGGAAAACCCAGCTATTTTACATTCACCTGCGAGGTTTCCCTCCGCGTCCAATTTATGTTAGTGGGCACAAAACGAACGCTGACAAATGTGGAAATAAAATGAACATACGTTTTATCTCTACGCTCACGGAGTCGGTTTTCGTTCTCGCGGCTGGGCTCAGCGTGGCAGCGGGGGCCTGAGGGATGTCAGGGTCTGGAGGGGGAATACGAGTCGCGGACGTCTCTCCGTACAAATGCGAGTATAACTGCTATTGTAAGAACTCTCGTATTACAGACAACTTTAGACAATTTCTTAAGTAAAACGACTTCGATCTCACATATATATTAACAATAAATTTCTTAATGAAAATAAAATAGTTATATCAGAAAGAAAATGTGTCACAAGCGTCGGCAACGGGAAAACTCAATGTTTAATTATAATTTTTTTCATCATTCAAGCTCTAAAAGGTAGTTGCATTTAGCTCAAAATCCGGGGTGTAAGTTTGATTTACATCCTAAGGGAGGGGCATGAATTTTATTTTTAAAACAAGCTGAATACACAAAGAGTGCAAGGCCATTAAAAAAAAAGCACGGCTTAGCGCGCAAAATTTTCTAGTTAAAGTTTTTGTTGCAAACTTGCAAAATATACTTTTAACAAAAAAAATATTAGTTTAATCCTTCAAGCACATAAATCGCAGACACAATTGAATTCAATTGTTCTTTTGACCCGATCGGGCCAATCGGTGCTTGAAGAGTTAAGAGAAAAATTGGATTTGACTCCTGAATCAGTAAAAATAGAGACCAAGGCAGTCACAGAAAACTTATTACCTCCGATTTCAAAGGAAATTTCAAATTCAAAGGAAATTCTTTGTAAGTCGATACTTCTTAAATAACCATCTGTTATAACAGTTTTTTATAATTTCCTCGCTTTTATGATAAAAAGTAGAGTGTTCAACTCGAATGTAAGTGATCAATACACCCTCAAACTATAAGCGTCCTCGCTCGCTTTGCTCGCTCGTGCGCCTAAATATCTTGGGTGTAATTGATCACTTACAACCCTCGTTTAACAATCTACTATTAAACTACCGCGCATTGAACGCATAATTAATATATAAACGGGACTAAGCAAGAACCTTCCATGTGGTGTCTAAAGTTTCGAATACAGTTAAGTGGTCGCACATTGACCTTTTCGAAACGTTAGACGCAACAAGGAAGGATCGTGCTAAGTCCTGTTTATTTACATTAATACAAATATAAGTCCATACGTCATATTTAAACATTCCGCTAGAGAAGAGGGGACGTCTGCGGCAGACATTTATTATGGAAACGTCTTAAGACAACCCCTGGACTTTTCAACCACTCGCGTAGTTCCTACTTAGGTACGGTACGGCGACGGACGAAACTAAGTGGAACTTTTCCCAGGTTGTCGTGTATAAAAAGAATTTTAAAAGATACTGGTTCTTCACATCGCAACTCGGCTGCGCTTTGAACTTTGATCTGGATTTGAGAATGACACACTTATATAATGTACTAGCTATTACCCGCGACTTCGTCTGCGTAAATCTTTTTAATAAAGTTTACTTTGGTATGAAAAAATAGGATTTTCCATATAAAGTTCCACTGCCCTTTTTTAGTATATAAAGTTTCGCCATATAAAGCCATATAAAGTTTCGCCATGTCTGTTTGTCTGTCTGTCTGTCCGTCCTCGGTTTTACTCAGAGACTATTAATACTAGAAAGCTGTGACTTGGCATGGATATGTATATTAATTAGGCGGAAAAAGTGGTAAAATAAAATATTGAAAAATATTTTTTTTTTAGGGTAGCTCTAAAGTGTACTACAAGTAAAGTGAAAAGGCAGTTTTTTTTTCTCGTCTAACCAGTCATGTTGGGTATCGTTGAATAGGTCTTTCAAAAATATTTTTCGATATAGATTCAGGTTATGAACACCGTTTTTCGATTTAGGGATCAGTTTCGGAAATATTTGGTATTAAAGTAAAAATTTTAGTTTGAGTCAAGTGTCCCCCCCCCCCTCTATCTGCTAAACGGTTATATATAAAAACGTGAACAAATTCACAGCTATAGTATATATAACGAAATTTAAAGGAAAACTATCATAACTAAGTAGGGTTTACAATTTAAAAAGTTATAGACGATTAACTTATAAAATTTACTCGCAATATGAAAATTTCACACAAATCAATAGAAAATTAGTTTTTAGACGTTTTTAGTGGCATGAACTCAAAGTGGGCATTAATAACTACGGAACCCTACACTGCGCCAATTATTTCCCCTTATAATGGGTGTTTTTTTTACTATCCTATGTCCTTTCCCAGATCTCCAACTATATCCATATCAATTTCATGTAAATCGGTTCAGTATTTGAAGCGTGAAGAGTGAGATTTTTACACATAATAATAAGAGAACTGAACACACAAAAAATTTGCTCACTTTGATTAGTAGACTGACCTTTGTTATTTATTTACGTTGTATTCGTAACGGTGCGGGGGCCGCTGTATAATATTAGTAATAGATTATATCACATCACACTAATATTATAAAGGCGAAAGATTGTGAGTGTGTGTATGTGTTTGTTACTTCTTCACGCACAAACGGCCGGACCAATTTTCATAAAATTTGGTATGCAGGTAACTGACACCCTGGATTAACAAATAGACTATAAAGCCTTGTGGTAGCAGTCCACAAGGCGCTACGTCAGGCGAACTAATCTAAGAATAAACATTACAAAATATAAACATAATCCAATTTTTTTTTATACATACAAGAACTAATCAAATGGTCGTAGCCTTGTGGTAGCAGTCTAAAAGGCGCTACTCTAAGAATAAACATTACTAAATACGAACTACGTCCAATATTTTTCAGGGACAAAAGAACTAATCACGTGGTCGTAGCCTTATGGTAGCAGTCTACGAGGCGCTACGATAGGAGAACTACGCTAAGAATAAACATGACTAAATATGAACTTTATTCTTTTTTTAAATACAAACAAGATCTAATCACATGGTTGGTAGTCGCCTTGTGTTAGCAGTCTACGAGGCGCTACGTCAGGCGACCTACTCTAAGAATAAACAATTCTAAATATTATATGCTCAATCTAAAATTGCGCGATAAATAATATAACTAATCACGTCGTAGCCTCGTAGCAGTCTACGCCGAACTTCTACGAACTAGGAATAAATGAGGCTCTCCCTAGCTAGAAAAATACAAGCTCTGCTCGCGCCTCTGCTCGCGGCTCCGCTTCGACGCGCACTTCTGATAACCACTCATATCGCAAAACTTTATTTACCGGCTCCGCTCCAATTTGTCTTTGCGAAACTTCCCAACTCAGATATGATGATAACTTCCAGTTGTTACGTTCGGGGGAGCGTGCAATATGTAATCTATGCATTCGAGGAGAAGCTTGCGAGAAATATTTCCTTCTCTTAAATCATAAAAGCTGTGACGTGTAATTAGCGGACTGTGACTTTTTAACTTGAAACACTGTGACACAGGCTCTGCTTTCATCAGCCTCCAGTGTCCATATTACATCTGATATAATATTCCATATTTGTATTTGTATTTGTCGAAGATATCAAAAATTGTATTTTCGTGTATATTGTACCAGATTGTTGTAGAAAAATAAATGAACTTTAACTTTATAGCTATAATTTAGTTTCTCGAGCCCAAAATCTTTTCCGCCCTGTTCTATCCCTAATTACATTTTCACGAAATATACTTTCTTGGTCCGTTAATATTTTTTATCTGCATTAATTTACTGTAATAATACAAAAGTGCTTTCGCGCCCGGTGAGCTATTTCCCATAGTCCCAGAGTAATTACACGGCGGGGCTCACAAAGGCCGGGGCGCCCGGGGCAGCACGGGCGGCAGGGCGGAGGCCACCGCTTACCGGTATTACATTGCTGATGTACACTATATCATCAGCTGGCCTCGGAGAGGCCAGATGGTAGTATAAGATTCCATTAAAAAATCCACTTTCAATATGCAATAGGTAGTCAAAAATGTTATGCGGTTTCCAAAAAAAAATGTCTTCCTGGTCTTCCTGGTAATGAGAATTTGAGATGTTCGGTAAACAAAATCAGGTTACAAATTCAATTATATTTAAACAAATCGAGTAGTTATTGAAAAAAAAAATATATACCGGCGTAAAACCAAAGTAACTTTAAATTGAACGGCAAACAGGTTGAGAGATTTCAAGTGCTTTAATGACTGTAAGCAGAAGTATGGAAGCATATAAGAGGCTTGCGTCGCAAATATTAATACTACAGAAAGTTCGTATGTGACATTTGATAATAGACCATCTCAAACGAATGAACAGCTTTGGTCAAATGTTGAATTTCAACACATACCCATGTAATTCGAAGAAAATAACAATGGAAAAATGGTGACAATTCCAAACAAATAAAATTCATACACAAAAAAAAAAGATCTTAAAAAGGTGATTTTGTTTTCTTAGCTACTTCTGCAGTTTCGGCGTAAGCCGTAACGGCGCGAGGAATGGAAAAACCAACACCGGAGCTCGGCGCAGCTGCTGTTATTGTCATCGTCAGTATAAAGAAGGAATTACCAAACACTACGCTATACTAAGCTGTCTTTATCGCCTCAATGTTTAGAATATCTACATAAACGACATTAGTAAACCTATATTAATTACTAGAGATTACACTAGTTTCACTGCTATTAGTCGGCTTATGCTTAGTTATGTCATTAAGAGGGTGGTGCTTAGCCGTGTCGTGTTTTGTGTCTATTGCCTTTACATAAAATTGTCTCATCCAAGATAACTTTCTGTAAACGCAATAGACATTTGACGACCTCCGTGGTGTAGTGGTCACCATGCTAGTCCGCCACCCAGTGGTACCAGGTTCGATCCCCGGTCAGGGCAAGTTGGAAAATCGCCATTTTCAAATTGTGCTGGGTCTTGGATGTTTACCTATATATGTATTGGTTATAAGATGTAGTATCGTTGAGTTAGTATCCCATAACACAAGTCTCGAACTTACTTTGGGGCTAGCTCAATCAGTGTTATTTGTCCCTACATTTTTATTTATTTATTTATTATTTAGTTATTTTGATAGATAACTAATACACGAAATACGAGAGATTGTGATAATATTATACTGTGTATCACTAAATAGCAATAATTATACTGAAAAAGTAAGAAAGTGAAAATTACACTCCTGTTGCACAAACATCTATATAGTTTCGCTTTGCATAGTTGTTTTAATTTGTTATCTGAATATATCTTACTTTTCAAGTTGTTTCCTACATGATTCACGAGTTCATTTTAAAGATCTTGTCTATACAAGTCCACTATTTTCAAGTATTTCTTCCCCGTCACTTTTCATATATTTACTCGTATATCTCCCATTCTTATTTTCTATTTGAAGGCACGCGTCTTATGTTTACGTCGTTCACGTCCGGACTATAACTACCCTTTTCCATTTCTCAACGTTACCGGTTGCTACTGCTGTAGGGGGAGCGATGTCAAAAACTATTCATTCTCAAGACAAACATCATACTTTTACATAACAATCTTGAAGCTTACACAGTATTAGTACTTCAGAGAATTATATACACTAGTACTAGATACTTTCCTATATACGCGTTTGAATAATAGATATACAAAAGGGCCATTTAACCAAGAGGATACAGCGCTCAATGATTTGCATGCCAGAACAGAAGCTGTTGCGAACAGTGCAATGGGGAATAAGTGAAAAGCAGATTCAGATCACGAGTCGGTGTTACAAGCGCACGAGTTCGATATTGGGTTGATGGCCCCCGCGCCGCGCCGGCCGCACTCCGTACTTATAATCTAATATTCGCAATTTACGAGGATCGCAGAAGAGGGCCGCTGGGAGCCATAGTACTGTCATCGCGCCGGCGTACCTGCCGGCTGCACTTACCCCGCCGTTAACTCTATCGTTGTTGCTTTTTACACTTTTTACGAGGGTAATGTTGCGTACCTTAGAGAATGTAGCACTAACTACCGCTGTACTTTTATTACAAAAATGTTTTGGTGTAGATATTTTTTATGTGTAATCAATAAAGACGAATAATTGTAACTAACACTATATTTTAATATCTTCAGTTCTTTAATTAAATTTATAAAATATATCTAGACATATTAGATATATTATCAAGAGAAGAGTCTGTTCCAAGCCTAAAGGCCATTACAGGAAACAGGAACTGGAAGTATCTTTATAATATTAGCTCTTATGAACACCCGATAAGATTCCCCCGACAGGGCCCAGAGGCGGAAAGAGAATTGTAGCATTACCAATAAACTCCAACGACAGAAGTAACAATTGTTACACGCGGAGATAAAAGTATAAACAGGGTTTAATTGAGTTTTTATCTTTATAGCGTCCTTACAGTATTCAAAGCTGGAGGAATGACAGTTAGTGCCGAAGAACTTTACCTACATTAAAGTAACTATCGCTTATTTCGTTAATCAATATTGTCCCACTGTTGGACAAAGGACTCCTCGATTTCTTTCCAGGTGTCTCTAATGTTTGTTTTTCGGGTGTGTAAGTAGTCAACATTAGTGTCAGATTTTTCAGACTGCCTAAAGGCATCTGACCATCTGACGTAACTTGACGACTGCAACAATCGAATTGGCGATATAAAAAAAATATACCTAGATAGATTTTACATAATTGATAAATACCTATAAGATTTAAAAATAATTACAAATATGTTATCAATAAATTGTATATCCCTGAGGCAAAAAAAAATATAAAAACATATATACCATTTAAATCGTATATCTGAAGCCTGGGGCAAGAAAAATAGTAACGATATAAGTACCATATTTTTTTAAAGTACTTAACATAACTAGAGGTTCACCGCGAACTTAATTAATACTTGCGATTATTATTCCAAAATATGAGTAAGTAAAACTGAAACAATTTTAATGTCCATTGAAACAGTCGGTTAAATGTGACAAAATTCATTGAACTACTTATTTAAAATTTAAAAAAAAATACCATAGAGTGATTCAGAAAGATCACTTTCGAATTAGTAAAATCTAGTGACATAATGTGTAAAATATACGTGGGGCGCACTATAAGTTTCCGGAATGAATATGAAAAAATACTATTAAAGGTACAAAATTAATTTATTGTTTTTCAAAATAATCTCCCTTGGCGTCTATGCACTTTTTCATTCGATGAAACCAGTTTTGAAAACTTTTGTGCCACTCCTCTGTGGTGACCTCTGAAACGTGTTTTTCATACTCCTCGACAGCCTCTTCTGGTGATGAAAATCGTTGACCGCGTGATTGGTTCTTAATTTTTGGGAACAGAAAAAAGTCACAAGGTGCCAGGTCGGGACTGTATGCAGGATGACTCATGAGTTCTACATTTTTCGCCTTCAAAAAGTCGTTTGTCTGTCTGGCCGTGTGAGAACTAGCATTGTCGTGGTGCAGGATGATACGGCGTTTACGGTTATTTTTACGGAGTTCGTCAATAACTTCCGGCAAACAAATGGTCGTGTACCAGTCACTATTCACTGTACGATGATTCTCTAAAGCAACAGTAGCCACGTGTCCAGTTTTATTAAAAAAAGAAGCAATCATCCGCTTAGATGCACTTTTCACGCGCGCCACTTTGGTTGGTTTCGGCTCATCTTGAAAGACCCATACGCTCGATTGCTGCTTTGTTTTGGGATCATAGCAATAAATCCATGTTTCGTCACCTGTTACTATGTCCCACACCAAATTTGACGCACCTTCGTTGAATCTGGTAAGCATGGCACTGCACCAAGTGACGCGGTCCGTTTTGTGAGCCTCGGTCAAGTTGTGTGGGATCCACCGCGAGCACAGCTTTCTCACACCCAAATGTTTGTGTAGGATTAATTGTATTTGACTCATGCCTATTTCTAAGGATGCGCGAATTTCATGGTAGGTCACATGCCTGTCTGTTTCAATCATACGGCGCACAGCATCGATGTTTTTGTTGGTCACAGCGGTGGACGGCCGACCATCGCGAGATTCGTCACTGAGATTGATACGACCACGCTTGAATTCTGCAAACCAGCTATAAACAGTTGTCTTGCATGGTGCTTCATTGCCAAAAGCTGTTTCAAGCCGAGCGATGCTCTGTTGAGCTGTCAAATTACACTTAAAATCGTAGAAAATCATACTACGAAAATTTTCCCGAGTTAAATCCATGTTGATGCAGACACACAATTTTTTAAATGGCGCCACAAGGTAAAAACAAAAGACAGTCAGATAAAACAAACTGCATTCTACAGCCAAAGAGTTCTATTTTCAAATGTTGCAATAAATTTTTAAATATTGTTTATGTAAGTGGCCAGTTCCGGAAACTTATAGTGCGCCCTATGTTTATGTCATTGATTTTAGAAAGTAAGATAGAGGTACCTTTTTTTTTTTTTGCTTGGCGATATTAATTTAGTATCAAATATACATCCACCAACTTCATCTAAGGAGATATAACCGTTTTAACACTACAATAATGGTTCGTCACATTTCAGGTTTCAACTTAATTTCAAAATCGTTAGATTTAGTAGAGTTATTGCGGAACATACATTGATTACATTCATACATACAAACAATGTTTTTCGCCACAACTTGAACTGTATGCCAAACTACATTGACTTCCAGCTTGACACAGCGGCATCAACAATTTAATAGATGTTACAGAGCGCTCAGAGCTCCAGGAAAATATACTAGGACATGATAAATGATGTCAGTGAAAAGAACTATTACTGAAAGTAGCAACGGCTATTGTATGTGACGCTACCATTCAATACGAGAGCTTCGGCACAAAGTCTTTCCCGGATCCACACACTTAGGTAAATCTCCAATATCCGTCGAGATCGGCGCCGGAGACGCGTATATGTTGGGGAATTATTATTGAGGTATTTACGTGCCTATTCAAACTTTTTAAGAGCAGGTAGCTCAACTACTCGAATTCATAGTTGGTTTGGTTAGTTATACTTTTTTTTCGCGTGTACTTCACAGTGACGTATCTTTATATAGGTGTTTTTAAACCATTTTTTCTTCACCTGTACTGTTATCTGCCTTTTAAATGGTCCCGAACACTAATACCTACAAGAAAATTAATAATATTATTGCAGAAAAGTCTATAACTCTATTTCTCATAAAAGCACATGTGTCGTAATTTCGTTAAAAAGATACGCCTAGCCATAGACCTAGTTTTTTTTCTTTAGATCTTTGCGCCTAACTGCCTATGTAGATTACACTTTGGGTAAGGTTTTACTCGATGACCACTAACTCAACAAAAAAAGCAACTACCAACTTATTGTATTATAATAAAACTTTACGAAATAATTTTTTTATTGCCAACATAAGAAAAACTTTTTTTTTAATATAGTCCTCATATATAATTACTATGGAAGTAAATGTCAATTAAAAAAAATAAAGTTTGCAATAGTATCTGCCAAACATATTTCAAACATTTTCATATTTTTCTTTGTTTACTTTTGTTAGTTATTAAGTAAATATAGTCGTAGAAAAAGAATTGTACGTTGTATAAGTACGTGAATAATCTCGCCAAGGCTCGCACCGTAAGGAGACGCCATCGAGCATTTTTAGACGTACTTATATAACGTTGCATACAATACTTATTACTAAACTAAGAAAATGTTTGAAATATTATGTTAGGCAGATACTAGGTACCTATGATAAACTTTATTTTTTTTAATTCACTTTGGAACCCTAAGGTGACTGATTATATAGAAAAAAAAATTACTTTGACAGTAAAGAATTTATTTCGGAAAGTTTTATTTTTGATACGAACTCTATGAATTAAGTTGTTTGTTAAGTTGGTAGTTGTGCTTTTTTTATTAGTGTTGATCGAGTAAAACCTTAACCTAAGTGCATTTACATAGGCACTATGGTGGATAGACCTAAAGAAAAAAATCTAGGTTTATGGCTCTGACTATCGTTTTGGCGCAATGACGACACATGTGCTATTATATAAGGAATAGAGTAAAGACTTTTGTGAAATCATATTATCAATATCCTTATACTAGAGATCGGAACCATTTAAAGACAGTTAACAATACACGAGTAGAAAAAATACTATATCAGATCTCATGGAGTTCGAAGCTCCTAACTCTACACGCCCTAACTTAACGCCCACTAATTCTCATCATATCGTAGAGAGATTTGGCCGTTTCTTTATTCAGAGGCCTATGGGCAAAAATTTACGCCTAATGAATTATTTACTTTCTGTTCATAAGCCCATAGTTAGGAGTGTCTAAGGCACTCTTACGAAACGGCTAGACCACATATTTTGACTAAGGTGTAGAGTTTGTAGAGAACTTATGATTAGAGTTCACGAAAATCTCTATACGATATAATGACAATTAGTGTGTGTAAGGATGGTGTTAGGTTAGGGTATGCAGAGTTAAGAGCTTGGTACTCCATGAGATCTGACAACTTTTTTACAGTGCAAGCAACATGTACCTACTTGTCTTGGCATTCCTTTACAAAAAAAAGTTTCAGAAGTAAATATTTTATTAGAAAGGGATAAATATATGTCACCGTTTGATTGTGAACACTGCTAGTTTATAAATAGTCGCGTGAGATTATACACTGTCGATAAATTGTAAACTGTATCGTACTGTTCACAATATAACGTATTAATTTACGATAGTTTATAATTTCTCCACATTGAATCGTTATATTGTGAACGAACATGGCACTTACAGACAGGGTTTATAATCTCTCCGATGTTATCACTCGTAAAATTGCAAGTCAAGTACGATACAGTTCACAATTTCTCGACAGTTTTAAATTTCGCGCGTAAACTTTCGATTTTCACAATCATAAGGTGACATAAGCATTAATTAGAATACCTGAAAAAAGACCTATAGAAATCAAAATCTAAACTAGTTTTATATTTATTATCGTATGATGTAAACATAATTAAATACTGTCTTACAGAAATACGAATCATGTACGATTGTTAATAGTAAAACATACTAAAAACAAAATAGATATCAAATGATAAAAACCCAGTTATAGAAAAAGCTCAAAGCAGGAGGACGAGTTTGAAATAACCCATAAAAACAGAAACAACGTGAGATAACAAGCCAACATTCACGTACGAATTCAAAATAACCTACAGTAAATAGAAATAATAGGACAGTACAATTGAAGGACGGACGGCGACATATTTACTCAAATTTGAATCCGGGACGTGAGGAGTCAGCAATCTATTACGTGGCCGTTAATAGCATTCAGTCGGGGACCGGCGGACTCCCGCCACCAGACTAGCTCCTCGGCCCAAATCGTTACTCCGAGCCCGGGGCGGGGAAATATCTATAAATTACTGAAACGACAACTCGTTCCGCGCCAGATAAAGCCACGCCGCAAAACAATGCTCCGGACGAATGCCTCAGTCGTTAGCAGGGAAAATCGTACATCTTTATGAACTGTTTATTCGACGAATCGCTAATCGTCTTCAGTAATTCAATGGTTCTGATATGCTGTGATAAAATTCCTTAAAAATAATAAAAAATCCTATCTGTACGGTACATATTTAGAAGGTTTATTCTGGACTTCGTAGTCTTTCAACGATCTCGGCTCGGCAGTCCTCTGAGGATAAATATTTTTCCGTAACTCACGACTATCCCCAATTTAGTTTCAGAATTCACGTTCAAAGGCGAACGTTTCTGAACTCCCAATAATTTAATAAAGAAAGTTCGGGAAGCGTGCGTGGCTGGCACGCTCGCCGCAAAAAGCCGAAAACTTTGATTCAATTAAAACAGAAAGTTGGACGAAGAAGTTACGAGCGAGCCAAAACTGTTCGCTGTGGCGGGCGCAAGGCGCAGCACGGTACCACTAACACCTGACCCACGCCCGGAGCGACTTCCTGCTAAAAGCGATGAGACCACACTGATATATTTATTAAAATCATCACCTATTTAACTTTATTTATAAGACACTTGCTGCTTCGTGTAATTCGTTCAATATATATATATATATATATATATATATATATATATATATATTTAATTCCGTAGCTTATTTAATGAACCTTTTAATGTCACTGGACAGATTTGATGGCAAAAAAGGTGCCGGGTCCGGTGGGACACAGCCTCGTAGCCTGCGAAAGTCGCTGGTGGGGAATAAGGGGTGACGAGCATTGTTATGCAAATTGAGGTCGTTATTTCGCTACGAGTGAGGAAAGAGCGCGACAGCGTCCGCCTCGTCCCGCGACTTTCCCCCGCACGCCGCAGCGCGGAAGACGCTTTGCATAATTGGTAATACAAGTAGATAAGCAGAGCGGATAGAGTCGTACACAGGCACCAGAACGAGCCGGTAGCTACTACTTGGAGTTGCGACAACTTCAAACGCCGGACGACTGCTGACTCCGTCTACTATTTCACTCACAGAGACAAATGTTCATAGTCTCACTTTGTTAACAACTCCGAAAACTTTAATGGTCATTATGTGCACAAGTTACACAGGAATGTTAAACCAAGGCGGATGTTTTGGTAGCAAATATTCAAGAAAGGTTGTTAAGGTTTCAAGGTCCACTTTTAAGATTACAAATTCACTACCTATCAAGAGACTTTATTAGCAGAGCCGTAGCTGGAGCCCCCATATAATACAATATCTGACATATTTTCTTACCCCAAAATTCATAAAAAATTACAAACGTTTGCTAAACCTATTTTAGTTAAAATATGTTTTGTCTAGTTCTTTCAATGTCAAATATTGAGAAGAGGAAAAGGGACAAAACATGTTTTAGCTAAAAGAGGTTTAGCAAGCGGTTGTATTTTTTTATGAATATGAGGGTAAGTCATTAATTTATCATAATAAGGTTGGAGATATATATCTCTCGATTTCTCGGCTCTCCCATCGCTGAGCAAAAGGATTCTGAAGGTTAAAATGGTTAGTAAATCGTTGTATTTATTCCATGTCATGATATACAAAAAAAAAAGGAATCCTACGGAGGGAGGAACTATGGACTGCGCTCCGTAGGATTCGCGTCCTATGGACGATATTTTTAGGGGATTCCATATTAAACTGGGCACAATCTATTATTACATATTTTTGTATATGTAATGTTATTGATGTAATCTATTATTTACTTGAACATAACATTTACATTGGTACATACTTAATTTGGTACATTGACTATGTTTACATTTGCATTGCATTGTAATTGTGTGGCATGGCATAGAGTCATCTAACCCCATTCAGAGATAATAGTACTTGTTCGTGCGCTGTGTAATTTCTAATATCGTTACTTGTTTATGTGTGGTCTCTGTGCCTTTGTAACAAGTAATTATGATAAGAATATATTATTTAAAACAAGCATTTATCCAAAACTATCCATTTAAAAGTTAAAATATTTGTGGCGTTTCATTCCACAGTTCCTATGGTCACCTTCAGGCTTCATCATCAGATCAGCTCTATGTCATCATAATATTGCATTGTCACGTAATATACGTCTGTATGCTAAATTTCAGCTCATTCGGAAACCAAGAAATGGGTCAAATTTAATTTGAAAGATTTGATTACAGACAGACAACGGGACAGGTAAACCTAAATAAAAGCTTGTAACTTGTAAAATAGCCCGCTTTCTGATTTTGTGGACAAACAGGGAAAAACTTTAAAGATAAATACAACTTTAAAAACTCATCGAAGGAGTTCTGGAGAAAATTCCACCCTTTACTACCTAAAATTGAAACAGTCGGATGGAATTACGTACGGAGAAACGGGTTCTTTTATCACTTTTAAACTTAAACTTCTTTTTCAAAGTGGATTCAATTGAAACAAGAAAGAAACAAGACTTATTAAGAGGATCGTGAAGCAAAATGTTTTCATACAAAAAGCGATAACGGTTCCCCCCTACCTACTCCCATTTTGGTGATTTTGCAAGCCTCATAAGCGGAGCGTTGAAGTAGTGCTCTATTCTCAACCTGTCAGGGTCAAGCATTGTTCTGGACTTAAACTGTCTCTATTATATTCATATTGCACTAACATAAGCACAAAAATATGAAGAACAACCTTTTTATAAACACATTCAATACTTGTAGATAATATTTGTCAAGCATAACATATAAAAAAATTATTTAAAATACTTGTTCGTGGATGTCCGGATGTTTCTATGGACGTATGTGCTACGATTACGCCCAAAATACTTAATATATTAAAAATTACTATTTAATTCAGTGTCATATAATTATTACATTTTTAATGAGCGTTATAAGGCGTGCACTTTTTGATTTTCCAAACTTATATGGAAATGTTGTAAATATTATGAAGAACTACGACCGTACGGTGTCAGTCAGATTTTATGTATAATTTAAACATCCATGTTTTTTTTTCGCAAAAGCTTTCATAGCTTCACTTTGTTTTTGTATATTAAATTAAACAAGCTTTAAAAAAAACCGTCCTAGTTTAATTACTTTAATATTAAATTTAGCTTTTTAAATAAGGTTTTAAGGGTAGAAAACAGTTTTCACCTAAGACAATAAATAATTTTGTTATATATATATATATATATATATATATATATATATATATATATATATATATATATATATATATATTTAATTCCGTAGCTTATTTAATGAACCTTTTAATGTCACTGGACAGATTTGATGGCAAAAAAGGTGCCGGGTCCGGTGGGACACAGCCTCGTAGCCTGCGAAAGTCGCTGGTGGGGAATAAGGGGTGACGAGCATTGTTATGCAAATTGAGGTCGTTATTTCGCTACGAGTGAGGAAAGAGCGCGACAGCGTCCGCCTCGTCCCGCGACTTTCCCCCGCACGCCGCAGCGCGGAAGACGCTTTGCATAATTGGTAATACAAGTAGATAAGCAGAGCGGATAGAGTCGTACACAGGCACCAGAACGAGCCGGTAGCTACTACTTGGAGTTGCGACAACTTCAAACGCCGGACGACTGCTGACTCCGTCTACTATTTCACTCACAGAGACAAATGTTCATAGTCTCACTTTGTTAACAACTCCGAAAACTTTAATGGTCATTATGTGCACAAGTTACACAGGAATGTTAAACCAAGGCGGATGTTTTGGTAGCAAATATTCAAGAAAGGTTGTTAAGGTTTCAAGGTCCACTTTTAAGATTACAAATTCACTACCTATCAAGAGACTTTATTAGCAGAGCCGTAGCTGGAGCCCCCATATAATACAATATCTGACATATTTTCTTACCCCAAAATTCATAAAAAATTACAAACGTTTGCTAAACCTATTTTAGTTAAAATATGTTTTGTCTAGTTCTTTCAATGTCAAATATTGAGAAGAGGAAAAGGGACAAAACATGTTTTAGCTAAAAGAGGTTTAGCAAGCGGTTGTATTTTTTTATGAATATGAGGGTAAGTCATTAATTTATCATAATAAGGTTGGAGATATATATCTCTCGATTTCTCGGCTCTCCCATCGCTGAGCAAAAGGATTCTGAAGGTTAAAATGGTTAGTAAATCGTTGTATTTATTCCATGTCATGATATACAAAAAAAAAAGGAATCCTACGGAGGGAGGAACTATGGACTGCGCTCCGTAGGATTCGCGTCCTATGGACGATATTTTTAGGGGATTCCATATTAAACTGGGCACAATCTATTATTACATATTTTTGTATATGTAATGTTATTGATGTAATCTATTATTTACTTGAACATAACATTTACATTGGTACATACTTAATTTGGTACATTGACTATGTTTACATTTGCATTGCATTGTAATTGTGTGGCATGGCATAGAGTCATCTAACCCCATTCAGAGATAATAGTACTTGTTCGTGCGCTGTGTAATTTCTAATATCGTTACTTGTTTATGTGTGGTCTCTGTGCCTTTGTAACAAGTAATTATGATAAGAATATATTATTTAAAACAAGCATTTATCCAAAACTATCCATTTAAAAGTTAAAATATTTGTGGCGTTTCATTCCACAGTTCCTATGGTCACCTTCAGGCTTCATCATCAGATCAGCTCTATGTCATCATAATATTGCATTGTCACGTAATATACGTCTGTATGCTAAATTTCAGCTCATTCGGAAACCAAGAAATGGGTCAAATTTAATTTGAAAGATTTGATTACAGACAGACAACGGGACAGGTAAACCTAAATAAAAGCTTGTAACTTGTAAAATAGCCCGCTTTCTGATTTTGTGGACAAACAGGGAAAAACTTTAAAGATAAATACAACTTTAAAAACTCATCGAAGGAGTTCTGGAGAAAATTCCACCCTTTACTACCTAAAATTGAAACAGTCGGATGGAATTACGTACGGAGAAACGGGTTCTTTTATCACTTTTAAACTTAAACTTCTTTTTCAAAGTGGATTCAATTGAAACAAGAAAGAAACAAGACTTATTAAGAGGATCGTGAAGCAAAATGTTTTCATACAAAAAGCGATAACGGTTCCCCCCTACCTACTCCCATTTTGGTGATTTTGCAAGCCTCATAAGCGGAGCGTTGAAGTAGTGCTCTATTCTCAACCTGTCAGGGTCAAGCATTGTTCTGGACTTAAACTGTCTCTATTATATTCATATTGCACTAACATAAGCACAAAAATATGAAGAACAACCTTTTTATAAACACATTCAATACTTGTAGATAATATTTGTCAAGCATAACATATAAAAAAATTATTTAAAATACTTGTTCGTGGATGTCCGGATGTTTCTATGGACGTATGTGCTACGATTACGCCCAAAATACTTAATATATTAAAAATTACTATTTAATTCAGTGTCATATAATTATTACATTTTTAATGAGCGTTATAAGGCGTGCACTTTTTGATTTTCCAAACTTATATGGAAATGTTGTAAATATTATGAAGAACTACGACCGTACGGTGTCAGTCAGATTTTATGTATAATTTAAACATCCATGTTTTTTTTTCGCAAAAGCTTTCATAGCTTCACTTTGTTTTTGTATATTAAATTAAACAAGCTTTAAAAAAAACCGTCCTAGTTTAATTACTTTAATATTAAATTTAGCTTTTTAAATAAGGTTTTAAGGGTAGAAAACAGTTTTCACCTAAGACAATAAATAATTTTGTTGATGTAGAATAATTTGATATATTATACAACGTGGAAGGGACATCCCCGTAATAAATAGAATCACGGGCTATACTAGATCACTATAGTATAATGAAATTAAAATAACTGTCAAAAAAAACAAAAAAAAATGTCAAACAGCCGCCCGGGCGACTTTTTTTAAATTTTATTTTATTTTCATATAGATAGAATCATAATATATAGCCAGATTCCATATAAACTAGTAAGAAGATATTTTGCGAACATAATGTCTTTGGTAAAAAATATACCTCAATATAAAAGGTAAAACCATTTAACAAAAACCATTTACAATAAGTAAGAGCAAGAATAAAATTGCCTAATCTTTATCTGCCCGATAAGGATTAAGCAATTTTATTTGAACGCCTACAGAGATAATTTTTCATGATGTAATTGGCGTAATTTTTCCCCGCTAAATTACTAAAGTTGTGACCATCACATTCATATTTTCAGCCGAATTATCCAATATAATAAGTTTCAAAAGAGTAAGAGACGACTTTTAAAAGGAAAAGTTCCGCGAAAGCACGTAATGGCTCATCCCGCTCACGATTCCTGTGCCCGGGGCGGAACAGGCGGACCGGCAGCGTCAAATAAGTTTCTAATTGCTTATATTACCAAGTTATATTCGCTCTTGGAAGTAATTAAGTCGAGAAGTTGAAACCACATTCACGTATTCCAACAGAACAGAGATTTTTTAACCTCTGTTCAAAAGAAAAGAATATTTTCTGAAGTCATGAATTAAACCGTTCTCAGTAAGAACGTGGAAACGAAAGCACTTTGATATAACTCAGCCGCAAAGGTTAGGTACCTCGGAACCCATTGAAGCAAAGCTGTGAAATGCATCCGTGTGGAAAAGTCATGAAAAAT
Source organism: Acrobasis suavella (assembly GCA_943193695.1). Taxonomy (NCBI): domain Eukaryota; kingdom Metazoa; phylum Arthropoda; class Insecta; order Lepidoptera; family Pyralidae; genus Acrobasis; species Acrobasis suavella. The sequence goes on from OW971929.1 coordinate 17,961,951, forward strand.
GCCCTCTCTCCTTTTTACGGTGTAAGCCTCTCGAAGAGGTGACAAAACGTTAGCGCGCGGGTCTCGCCGCGGCGTAATAAAAGTGACGTGTCTATAGTTATAATAAAAGTGGCTTACACGTGCGCTGTGTATACATGTAGTCATCGAAACACTACATGCAACTAGATATAACATGTTTTGCAACAATATGTACAACTCGCGCAATTCAAATCTCGAAATGGAAGAACAAACTAAAATAAACTTAGGTATAAAGCTAAACTGAACGTCGAAAACGGGAACTTTATAAATCCGTAAGTTGTGAACAAACATTCTTGTGCAATTTCACGGTGCAATTCCATGAAATCTTTGTTGCATCTGAAGAAGGTACTGTAAATAACATCTGCAAAAAAAAGCCGAGAGGATTGCTGAAAAACTCGAACGAAACTATTTCGTACTATCCTTGGCGGAATCCGTACAAAGGCTACAGGAAGAAGACGTACAAAAAGAATAATGTTAGAGTGGGCAGACGCTAAATTCAAGAGATATGAAGGAAATGTGTATGCCATTCTTGCTTTCAAGTTGGCAATAACGGTGTGGATATGGAGCGTGCTCGTGGCGTTGCCGCGGCCGTAAATTAAGCACCTACGAGAGACGTGCGGCTCAGCGGTCGCTATCTTATACAGGGATCGCTTACAATACCGCACAGAGGGATTATATGTTTAAAGGAGTTTATAAGATCAAGCGCGTTTGTAATAATAATTAGCTAGCTATAAAGATGTTATTATTACTGAGACTACAATAGACCAAGCCTGCTCCAAGTGTGAAGCGTCAAAACTTTTAAGCAGCCAATGGATAGTCAATTATACAAATGAATAGAAATGCAACTTTAATATATAGCCTTTAAATGCAGCAACTCTTCTTATATAAACTAATTTGATAAGAACAATACCAACAATAACAAAAAGTTGAAATCTAACAGGTTATGGTATACCAAAAAGTATTTCTCAAAAGAAAATAAAGAAACCCGGCTTAAATTTAGTGTATCGGTCTGCGAGTGTACGAGCCAGGCCCCGGAAATAAACAAACCCACAGTAAAGCACAAATGCCAGGTTTCTGGGAAATAGAAACCCATTCACTATTTTATCATTGCTGACTAACAATGAGACACGTTCAAAAGAGGAACCTTTTAGAAAACACTAAGCAGATCACGTAACATTTGTAATTTTTATTGTTTTATAATAAAAAATAATACCAACTTACGGAAAATAATACTATCATATGATAATTCAGAATCACTAAATGAAACAAGAAACGTCGAATATTTAAGATATAGTTGAAGTAGTGCTGGAAATAAGTTTTACCCTTTACATAAGTATAAAGGGTAAAAGTGGACACAATAGGGAGTAAGTTTGTTGTGGCAAGGGGGCGGCAGCGGCGGCCGGCACCAGCTTTCAGTGAGAATTGCTGCGAAAAGGCAAAGTTACGTGCGCCCGAAACTTGTGCTAACATACCCGTAGAAACGAGGTCAGAACCCCGATACTACTTAAGCAGAACAATAAAATGCCAACGTTATGTGGAGGCACTTCGTGTTGGCAAAACTCACATCTTCATAAGTATGATAACTATATCATCATATTACTTTTAACTAACTAATCATTTCAAAAAAATGAAAGCTTTCTTTCAACTTGCAACGTTCGCGTGTAGTACGTACATACATAGCATACATATATAGGTACATATATATGTCGCTTGTAGTATATGTATACGGTTCAAAACTTCTTAACCATTTTTCATATCTGGTGACAACGCAATACCATATACAATGTCCTTTTTTATTAACTAAAAATATTTTAAGGGGCGATGCAGTCCATCATTTTGAACAACTTTTCCCAAAAAATGTGTATCGAAACATGAAAAAAATATTTTCGTTTTCCATAGTAACGATATCACGTGACTACTTTGATTTGTATAACTAAAATTTTTTTTTTCTTATTTCTATATACATTTATTGGGAAAAGATGTTCAAAATGATGGACTGAATCACCTCTTAAAATATTTGTACTTAATAAAAAAGGACATTGTATACATATTCATGGTATGATATACCATATATTGATACGATTAACGACCTCGGACTTGACGAATTTGACGACCTCTGTGGTATAGTGGTTATTATGCCATAATATCACACGAATAGTTGCATATTTACAAAACAAAGTAGTAACAAAATCATATTGGCAATTTTACTGTATGTATGCTCACCAAAAAGTACACCATTAAAATATGTGGCAGAAATGAAATAAGAGGGTATTAAACACCGTTCATGCAGAGTTGTTTGTGCGGCGATGGCACAGGCGGATTGCGGAGAAGCATGATATACCGGCCACAGTGTCGGCCCGGACGGCACGAGGGCGGATACAAATTAAAACATTAACAATAGGTAATCCCGAGCGGCTAACGAGCGGCTAGCGCCATTATCACCCGCCTATGACACTGGATAATTTTATTGTTATTATCGAAATGTATCCACCCACCACCCTCGTAATTACAGCGGAATAATTTCATTTTCTTCGTTTGTGTTCATTCGATACAAATGCCCGATTCACGATATCAGTGGTACCTAATAGTGTTTTCGAAAATCGGATTTCGTTTTGGTTGTGTTAAATTATCGGATCTAACATTTAATTTATTTTTTCCAATATACTTACGTATATACCAATCCACCAACCAATCACACAGATCGAGCTAGCCCCAAAGTAAGTTCTTTCAACAAATTTACTATATTTTATAACAAATACATATAATATATGTAGATAAACTTCCAAGACCCAGGTCAATCTGAAAAAGATACTAAAATTAATGTTTTCAACCTTGGATCAACGAAAACACTAAAGATATAAGCGTATAAACACGAGTTTTGGTATATAACATAAATAGGAAAAAAACTAATCAAACAAAAAAGGAAGTTGAAAGAAAATGTGTATCCATAAAAACGGAGTGAGTTAGGAGACGGCGCTAATGAGAGAGCATAAAGCGTGACGTCGTAAAGCCAAAGCATTAAGCGCTCGCTGCCAGAAGCTGCCCGTAATCTATTCGTAGCTATTTTAATTAGCATCGTAGTAATAATAAAGCGGGGGTAAAGTTTTTGTGGCATCTCCGGCGATATTTCCCGAGACGTGGTGTCGGGGTTCGGAGCCGCCTGGCCGCCGCCCGAGCCGAGACCCGACGATTGGGAATACTTAAAACAACTTTGCGCTCAGTATACTTATAAACTTCTACGTGCTGAAGTTCTAATGGATATTTTAGAGGCTGGCAATACACAGCGAATACAAATAAGCTAACTTACACGACGCTAAAAACGGCCAGTTGCTAGTAGGACTCGCACGGATGGGTTCCGTAACATCGGGAAAAAAACAATAAGATACTTTCAAAGTATGGCGAACTTCAGAAATTTCAAATTTAGTTTTATTATTATTATTTGTTGTAGTATCACACACACTCTGTGATACGATCTATGTGTGATATGCGCGGGACTAGTAAATATAAAATAAATTTAGAGTAACAAACATATATTTCTGCAAAATGAAAAAGACATATGTTATTTTTTGTCATGAAACGTGACATTAAAACGCGTGAGTACTCAAACAAGGGAAAGTCTCCTTTTAATGTCAATATCACTGTCTCTAATGTCAATTTATGGAAACGCAATCTTATCTTTATGTATCTATACCTACATACATTATATTCCTTTATTCCCATCTTTTTACGACGTAACTCGTTGATATGTGTCGCAGAAATTCCCATCTCAGCGCGACGAAGACAATATACGAATCCAATTATATCCCTACGTCGGTTTTATTACATTTTGTCAATATTTAGTACGAGCTATATAGTTGATAATACAGTCTGCGCGATAGTTTGTATATAAATGCTTGTCCTAACTATAAACGGAATGTTCTGAGAAATACATAAAACGAGATAATAAATAAACTAATATAACGTAAGGCTGTAATCAGCAGTACAAGACAGTGGCTACGATTACATATAAGTTAAATCGCATAATAAGGAAGGAAGAGACTTTTGATTTAAAGAGTCAGATAATATATATAAATTTATATACATACAGAAAATATATAAATATATATATATATATATATATATATATATATATATATATATATATATATATATATATATATATATATCAGAATGAAAAAAATCCTCATGATAAAAAAGTTTTTTGTACGAATTACATTTTTTATAGAAGCTTTTATTATGAGGCCAAAGTACTTATTAAGACAAATGAAATAAGCTGGAACTCGATGGAGTTGAGTCATTTTATAAATTAGTGCCTTCGACCACCTTCCGTCTCCGTGACCATACCCTAGACATCGTACACAATAAAGTGCTTGTCAAGACAAATCAAACGAGTCCTACATGATAAGGTTATGTTTTTTAATTACTGATTTCTGTCGAATATCTCCCTGCTCCATCGACAGAACAGCTTATTGACTCCATAATATTGTATTGTCATCCGACTTACACTAGTAAGCAAAATTTCAGCTCAATTGGTTGAAAACAACTGGTTGAAAATATAATTGCAAGATTTAACCTAAACAAACACTCATATATAGTTACAAACAAGATACATTGTAAGTTAAATAAAAGCTTGTTATACTAAAAACACCGGGCAAGTCCAATTCAAACTCGCTCACTGAGGCTTCCGTACCTACCAAACATAGTATGAATTGGGTTCTTCTAAATCAGAAATAAATTATTTGTCACGAAATGTCACTTGTCATGAACATATCCTCATATATTTTCAAAGTGATTTTAATACTATTATTTGAGAAAAACTGATAATTTGACTCCAAGAAACTATGACGTCATTAGCCTGTATTTCATACAAATCCCATAAAGAATATTTGTTTTGACGTTTAGAAATAACTGGTCAAGTGAGAGTCAGATCCGCGCACGGAGGGTTACATACCATTATTTATAAAAAAAAACAGCCAAGTGCGAGTCGGACTCGCGCACGTAGGGTTCCGTAACATTATCCATAAAAATCAAGTTTGTTGTATGGAAGCCCCTCTTGAATATTTATTTCATTAAATAATTTATTTTTAAAGTGAATATATACCTAAATATTCTGTGAATATTTCCAGCGTCTAGCTGTTGCCGTAATTAATATCAAGCAAAAAAACAGCAAAAAATATCACGGTTTTTGCAAGGGACCCCCCTTAAATATTTATTAAATTCTGTTTTGTAAGTATTTGTTGTTAAAGCATTAACAGAAATACATCATCTGAGAAAATTTCAACTGTCTAGCTATCACGGTTCACGAGTCACAACATCGATTTCTCAGCTCCAATACTACCTATACACTATACTCTTTCATTACAATAAAAAAAAAGTTTCGTGAACTTTATATCACACACGATATAGTTCATGAAACTTTCTTTTTTAAATGTCTAATTTGCCCCCATACTTGAAACTCGTTTATTTAGTCCAGTAGTTTCGTAGCAAATGCCTGTGACAGGGATAGACAGACAAGCGAGTGATCCCATTAGAGTACTGTTTTTACCTCTTGATACGGAACCCTAAAAACGACACAAAATAAAAATAAACAGTAGCCAGTACCATGTTCTAGATAAGCATGTACACGGAGACAGGAGGCTGATATGGAACAAACGTGGCGCACACAAGAGGTTGCACATTACAGTGGAGCGTATCTCGGTAAAGTAAATCTGGCCGGGCACGGCGCACGGCACGACACACGATAGCCCCACAATCGTTCTCTAGTAGCTCTTGTTTCACGCACCGTCTGCTACTGTAGCGGTAGGATAAAGCCGCTTTTAGAGCCATTCAACAATACTCGATTGTACGTTCTACATCTTTGGTGAACATGTGATTTAGCCTGACATTTGCGAAATACGTCAAACGTTCAACAAGAAATTCACTCCTACAAACTTTACTTCCTCATTATTCTGTTTATTCGTAACGTAAAGCTCTTCAGTTTATTCTTGTAAGAAACGATAAAACCGCAATGAAAATTCATCGTCGTTCAATATTAATAGCCCTGCCGTAGCGAAGATCTGAAACTGCTTAATTCTCGTCTACTTAGTAGGTTTTGCGAAATTCTTCGGTATTTATTTAGTAAACACTTCTAAACTTTACCGGTGAATAATGCTACTTAATGCTATTTTGCTTTAGGAACTTACAAATAAATCCAATTGTAGCATTAATTTCATACCTATGATGTAACAGTGTGACTTTTAATAAGATATTGTTTCTTTTTAAGATTACTGTGGAGTTGTTTACGACAAATTTTACAAGAAACAAGATTAACACTTTTTATTCGGAAGAAGGGGGAGCCGTCTTATTTACTATTTTAGGGTTCCGTATAAAAATGAAAAAACGGAACTCTTATAGGACCACTCGTGCGTCTGTCTGTCCGTCCGTCTGTCACAGCCAATTTTCTTCGAATCTACTGGATCATATCAAGTGAAATTTGTTAGAATGGTGTAATCCTATGAAAGTATTTTTTTTTAAGATTTAGTTTTTTAAAAGTATCATGTTGGGGACAAATTAGGAAATTAAAAAAAAAGTTTTGCAAACCTTACTGAGTCATATATCTTAGTTCATTGCTTGTAGATTATAGGAAATCCTATAAGAATTCTGTCAATTAAAAACAAAGTGGTAAACTCAATAAAATACGTTCACTTACAGAAAATAGTTCACTAAAACACCACTAGATAGCGCTATTATTAGTTATATCGCGTCTTACTATGACGATTTCAAATGTGATATTTAACATTAATTAAAAAATTTGGCATTGTACGGAACCCTCTTCACGCGAGTTCAACTCGCACTTGGCCATGTTTTTTTTGTTAACGATGTTCGTATATGACATATAAGGTAAACAAAGTTACTAGGCGTTCTTAAGAATCAATTTTTTTATTCACTTTTTTGTCCAGAGAGAATAGCAGTAACTTTAGCTCCAAATGTTTTGGGATGAAAACATCGTTTTTGAGTAGATGAGATGAAAAATATTTTTTATTATACATTTTAATAATATAATGGAATTTTCGTGTATATCCATCGATTCATGTAAAGCACTATTTTGTACGTTTTAATACATGTTAAATTATTTTGCAAAAGCAAAAACTTAGTTAACTAACGATGATAACTACATTATAATGTTAATTAATTTAATCTTAAGAACAGTAAGCGAGGTAGCACGGCGTCTCACAGGGAGGGCCAACCTCGCGGCCGATTGTCCCCCCGGACGGTATTACATTTTGCTATAAATTTCGTCCGCAGCCGGCCCGGAACACAATTCTACTTGCGATTCTTTCATATAAAAAGCCCTTTGTTTTCACTGTCTTTGATAGGTGTTCCCGATCGAAGGGACAGCCTGTAACGCTTGATATTAAAAAAGTTTTTATAAAGACTTCGGGGAGAGAGCGAGATTCCATTGCAATTAAGCGCAATCTTAAATTGAATTCCAGACGTTGGTATCAAGAGAATTTCGTTCTGAGTCATGAATAGTAATGTAGAAATTGTATTAATATTGAACATGTGGATTTGACGGTAATACGAGAATATAGAACGTAGAATGCTTTTATTTTTTGTCGGCCTTAGGTACTTTTATTATATGAACCTTAGTATTTACGTTACATGAGGTATCCCAAATAGGTAAGTGTTTATTAATTGTACTAAAATGAATTGCAATCACTATTTTTTAATAACAAATAAACAAATATACAACTTCGTTCAGAAAAAAATAGGGCCTTACTTATCATTATCACCCACGATTTTTTACGATGACAAATTGACAACAAATTTTATACGCCATGAAAACTTGTTGTTTACTACAAAAGAAGCCAACAGGAAACTATAAAAAGATCGGAACATGATTGTGATAGACGATCATAGTTTGTTTGTACAATAGCTTTGTTTCCGTAAATCTTCGTTACAACTCAGCCATAATATATTTCGCTTCACAAAGCCGTGAACTGAGTTAAAATAAGTACCCAATAGAAACATAGACAAGGAGACATTTGTCCGGTGAAATGTCTCTCGCCAGGTCAGGTGGCACACGTTGAAAGCATTGAAAGCATTGAAAGCATTCATAAATTTGCACGAAGCGAGCCTGCACAGGACACAGGTGGCGCCATATACAGAGCCGCCAAGAGAAAGCCTATTACCATTACTACAGCGAAGAAATTGTATACGTGATTCTAGTGCTTATGTTGCAACGCTTTAACTGTACATAAGAGCAGCTACATTTTCTACTTATTTCTAGTTAGTTACGTGCAATATAAAACGATGGGTCAACAAACATCGCGTTCGCTTTGGAGAAAAAAATATTTGCTTTGGTAAGTATGACGCGAAGTTTGTTGGGGAACGTGTGTGCGGGCAAAGTCGAGATACACGGCTAACGAAGTAAACAATCGACACAGACAATTCGCGTTCGACCCGGCTACCGGGACAACAGAGCAATGCGAAGACAAAGGTCTGGTGAATCTGATTATTTATTTTGTTTACTACTATGTTACTACACTCAGAACAAAGTCGAAATGAAGAAAATAAACTGATAAATAATATAGTACAACACTTCAGTACTTAACGTTTTGTCTGGGAGTTCAGGTGTGAAATTCCGGACCGGATCGGACGAATATTTAAAATAACGCAACGGTCTTGTTCAAAATAAGATTACCTATTCTTTAGTAAATGTCATTGCCCAATACTTGGTAGGTAATTAAAAATCTTTAGAATGTTACACGTTAAATTACTTTTCAAACAAATACTATTTTACGAATATGTACACAGTGATCAATAGATTCGATAATCCACGTAGCTTAGTAAACGTCAACAGAAAAAGGTGAAACCTGTAGAGATGCCTCAGTGCTTTTTTTAGCCGACGAGTTCAATTTTCAGATCAAAGGTTCCCAAAGTATGTAACGTGCACCAAAGCTTTGTAGGTAGGCATGCTCCATTCGGATTTGACATTCTGTAGAACATCGGTCGATGTTTGCATTATATTTAAAAATACATTTAAAGCATTTAAATTGAGTTTGTTGATTGCGAGTATGAAATCCGCATATGTTATTTTGAAATTTAAACGCTACTAACATTACTTTGTTGTCTGAAAAACAGGGTGTCCAGATTTCAAAGTCTAAACCAACGTAGTTTCTGAACGCCACGTGTGAGAGGGGCGCAGGGGGCATCGTTGAAAACGCAAGCGCTGCGGAATTTTTGGTAGTCATGGAACAGTGGAGTGGAGAGCACCGCGCTTTCACCGTCAAGGCGTACATTTCTAGTGATTTTTCGCTTTCTAAAGCGCGCCGTCGATTTAATAATCGTTACGGTATTAGATGGACCATCGATCAAATTCATTCAGTCATGACTGAATGAGGAACTTTGTTACCCATGGGTAACAACGTTTAGAGCTACAGGCTCAACATTAAGTACATCCAAACCAGGACTTGTACCAACGATAGCCACGGACGAAAATGTTGAACGTGACCGAAAATCCCCGTTTTTCACTTCATGCATATTTATCGATATTGGGAATTAAGAAATCAAATTTACAGGTAATAATGTAAAAAAAGAAACTAAAAAGTTCGATCCGTACAAAATTCAAATTGTTCAGGATTTGCATGTTTAGGACTTTGAATAAAGAAAATCTTACTCGGAGGTGATGTTGTCGAGATTTCGTACTGCTACTCGGATGGGCAACATATTCTTTAGCTCACTTACACATCGGAGGATATGTGAATAAGCAAAATTTCCGTTACGGGGATGTCCGCTACCCAAGACAAATGCATTAAGAGCCTTTACATAAACCTATAGTCACAGTCTGGTGTGCAATATCTGCATCTGCAATCATAGGGCCTAATTTCTTTGAAAATACGTAGACAAACTGTAACAGTAAATTCAGAGAGATATGCCGAGATGATTAATTACTTTTTTAGGCTGGAACTACAGAGTAGTCAATACTTTAAGCGAAACTCATGGTTTCAGCAGGACAGGGCCACAGCTCATATTGCTAATGAGTCCATGAATGCAGTGCGGCAGTTATTTCCAGAAAAAAACATATCCCGAAACGGAACCATACCGTGGTCACCTAGGTCACTAGATTTAAGCCCATGTGACTTTTTCTTATGGGGATTGGGGATACATTTAAAATCCGTTGTTTCTAAAACAAATCCGAACACTGAGCTTAAAGAAAATATTCGAGCCGAAGTCGGCACGATTCCCCAGTCACTCTGTAAACGCCTTTTTGAAAACATGATAGACTAGAAGTCAGACTCGATGGTCGACATTTGGAGAACGTGGTGTTTAAAACATGAAATCCGCATATGTTATTTTGAAATTTAAATAAACATACTTTGTGTAAGAGGTGTAGTTTTATTTTAAAATATTTTTCTTACTTTAAAATCTGCCACTGGTATATATTTTTCTATCTCTTTTTTTTTAATTTCTAGGCCTTTTCATCCTGGTTCTTTGAGGAGGCTGTGTAGAAAAAGATCCAACCTGTACCCTTAACAAAATTAGAATTTTATGTTGTGCATCTACCACACCAAAGCAAAATCGATTCCTGACAGTGCGCCGGCTGCATTCTTCTCCACCACGACACAAGTATTTATTTATTTCAACGGTGTATCCTGTATTCCGTACCGCGGCTTGGCTACAGCTTCACGCCCAGTTTGTCGCCTGCGATCTCAAACCACGAACAACATCTCATTATATCGCACAGTCCGCAGACAAAAGCATTTTTGGCCAATCTCGAAACTGAGACTCGACGCTCGCTTCGCTTGCTCCGTCAATGAAATGACTCTCCACCACTCAAAATCGTACATTTGACGTTTCAAAAAAGTAGATGATATATTAACAGAGTCGACAAAAGTCCAACGTTTGCTCTCAGCAGAAGAAATATTTATTACGACGCGTGATTCCGGCGCCGACGGAGCGGTGCAGGAAAAGCAGCTGCAACTTGCCTGCGCGTCCGTCGTACTTCTGTCTGACAAACCGATATTTATTGTAAGCTGTGTTTATCCATTTGTTTCTTCTACCAATTTGCATTTTTACATTAAAAGCATGAAATGAAATAGAGTTAGTTCACTAGAGTTTTATTTCATCTACTGCGAGAACTGTAGACTTCAGTTGTCATCGTTATTCTTTGAGTATTTATTGTTCGCATAGTTAGGCCATTTCTTTCAAATGTTTCTTGTGCCAATATCTAAACTTTCGTAACAAATAAATTGTTATGTGCTAGCTGCATGCTTTTATTCTCAAAAAAAGTCTCAATTCTTATTAAAATTTCATGCATATAGCATTTAATTTAAACACACAAGACAATAAATACAAAAGTTAATTTAGACTACGTCACAATAAACTTTGATGATATATTGCGACAGCCGACAAGTCTCAGGTTCACTCTCAGCAGAAGAAACAAAGCACTAGTGGGGCAGGTTATTTACGACGCGTGATTCCGGCTTCGACGAAACGCTGCAGGAAACACAGCTGCAACTTGCTACTGCAGCCAACGCATTCTGGATGACAGACAAATATTCATTGTTTATCCATTTATTTCTTCTGTTAATATTCACGTTTACGTTACAAATAAACAGTTGGATATTCAAAAATATTCATACAAGAATACTTACAGGCAACGTAAATAAAGCGTTAATTGGTTTTCGTGATTCACCTGGGCATGCAGACTGGAGTAGGTGAACATAGTTATAGTTATTCATAGTTCACACGGTTTTGCTGAAACTAATTTGAATACTTATATACTTACATTACCAACATAACTCAAACTGGTTAGGTTAGTGCAAGTACAAATTTGACCGAAGCTCATGGTAACATTTTTATCAAGGGAGCAAACTTGGTGCCGTTCCGGGGACATAAAACCTTACTTAGCGAGCCACAAATCCTCGTAACGCTAAGCCGAGATAAAACACTAAGCTCGCGGCACGAGACGGGCGGGCGGCGCGGCAGCGCACGGCGGCAAATTTTTCACCTGCGAGCACCTCCACCCTACAATATTTGCCTCACATGATATTACTCACATAAGAATTATGATGTTCTATAATGAAACCCGAGCCAACTTATAATGCTACTATTACAGGCTTTCTTTGTGTTACGCCGGGTAATTATTCTAAAGCGTTTCTGCTAAAATACCTTTTGTATTTAACTCGAGGTTGTTAGGAATCTTATCTCAAGACATTAGAGGAATGAGTCTCGAGAGATAACTGAAACCGTAATATATTACGTGTTTACCAGTTGGCTCATTCAAAAGCGCTCTTAGGAAGTTCAGGCCGAACTGTGGACGCGTACGGAGCTCGGAATCCGAGATCAGCAAACAGAGAAGAGTAATAAAGCCATTAATTCCGCTTTACGTGCAAATAACATAAATCAGACTGTAGCGCCTCGCGCCGCAGGACCGCTCGGAGCGGCGCGGGCGGCGGAGCGGGCGGCGGGCGGCGGCACGCAACCGAACCGCGGATAAATTAAGCGCCTGTCATACGTCTCCTCTAAATGAAGCGGCATGCCAGCATCGCCCGAAGATTAAACCAATCGCTTGGAAATATCACAAAAATAAATTGCAATTTCAGATGGGAAGCTATATTGATTTGCGAAATGCAAAAGGTACGACACAAGGAATACTTATCGTGGATTTTATACGAATTATATTTTTAATATGTAGTCGTGAAAATATAATGGAACGTAATTTGTGTCTCTGCCTATCCCTGTGGCCTGACGATGAAAATTAAAACAAAGTACACAAAGAATTGGCATCGTTGTGTCAGTTCAATGTAATAACAATAGTGTTTTCTATCTTAAAAAGATTTTCAGTTTATATACTAAATTGTTTTTATGTTTATTCATGAAGCAGGTATGTTATTCACACTCACAAGATAACATCCTAAAATAATACCGAAAAACCTTCAAAATAATAGAAGAATAGAAAATAGTCAACCAATAATGAATTTTCTATTAGCAGTGTACTCATTTGTGGAGTTGAAAGCTTTTTAAAAGGATTTCTAACGAACTCGTAAGGAATACCAATAAGCAACAACAATGACAATATTAATGGCAATATCCGTCTTGTAGATTTGTTCAAAGGATTAACGAAAATTATATTTCAATAAGACGCTTGAGCCAAGCACGGAACAAACCTAAGTCAGAGCCGGGTAATGCGCAGACGGTCACGCTTTTCCTTTTAGTGCAATGTCAGCAACCCCGCACCCCGCACCCGTACCCCGCCTGCACCCTGGGATTCGAGCGACACACAAACCGAATGTGTAATCCTACGCTAAGTTAAATTGCATTCCAATACTAGTTTCCAATATATTGCAACGCTTATATAAATAAACGACTAGCGGCAATGTGAAATAAACGGTGCCGCGCGAGCGGGACATTGTTTTTTCACGTCCAATTTGTTTTCCATTCAGAATGACTTACTAAATTTCGATTTAGTTTTAGCTACTAATTTATTAAGGATAACCATTTTATTTCATTAAGCTAAACATATGCAAATTCAATGAATTCGACCACTTAGGTCCCTTTAGGTATAACAAACAAGATCCTGGGAAATCGAACGGACATTAAAATGGCGCAAAAGTCACTTTCAAAATAAATTATCCCCAATCCGGTCGTTTCGATTCAAATTGAAAGAGCATCTCTGTATAGAGATTTCTGTGACCGCAGCGAAAGAGAGAATACAAATAGGCATATAAACGGAAATGAAATGGCTTCATAAATCGTACAGCCGATTCACATTTTCGGACAGTTTATCAAGGGAGATTAAAATAAAGAATCTGTTGGGATAACCATTACAATATTTTAATACGACAAACGGCCAAATGGGATTATTTATATTTCATACTTTTAATTAGTAAAACTCAAAGATATGTCAAATCCCCTTTGCTCTGAGGCAAACTTCTTCTTCAAACAAATACTGATTTGCAATTTATTGCCATGTAAGTATTACAATAGCTGGGCGACATTTTTTATGATTTTTTTTTTACCTTGTCACTCCCTAAATACCGAGTTTCATCAAAATCGTTGGAGTCGTTTCCGAGATCTTCATATACAAGAATCTATAGGCATATACATGAATTGCTCGTTTAAAGTATAGGATTCGGGTATATAATAAATGAATAAAGAAAACGTTACAAACGCAAAATATTGCGCAATATTTTGTAGCAGTGTTGTAGCTCTGCTACGAACCGAGCTACAACCATTTCATTTCGAGGACTCGGTAGCAGTGTCGTAGCACTGCTACGACCCGTGTTACAAGTTTTATCTCAAGGAGCTCAGCAGCAGTGTCGTAGCCCTGCTACGAGCTGAGCTACAACAGTTTCATGTCCAGGAGCTCGGCAGCAGCATCGTAGCTCTACTGTGAGCCGAGCTAGAATCGTTTCATTTCGAGGACTCTGAAGCAGTATCGTAGCTCTGCTACAATCAAGTTACCAAAGTTTTATTTTGGAGCTCGGTAACGGTGTCGTTGCTCTGCTTCGAGCCGAGATACAACAGTTTCATTTCAAGGAGCTCGGTAGCAGTCTCTTAGTTCTACTACGAGCCAAGCTACAAGCATTACTATCGCTTTCCCAAATTACACGACACCGGGCGTAGCTGACCACCGCACTTGGCTAACCACATCGACCTTCTCCGTGCTTCGGGAGGCACGATATACCATTCGTCCCGGGGTCAACAACATCATTGTTTGACAGTCGCCAAGCTATATCAGATGCCTAGAAGCTGGAAAAATCTAACACCGGTGTTGATCACTTACAAAAAAATCAAAGAACTTAACCAAAAACAAAATCGTTTCATTTTCACTATGAATATGTGTCAAATCTGAAATGCTCTAAATGAGCAATCAGACTTCTTATAATTCAATTAATAAAAAGGACTTGGGATTCAAATCCCTAAAACAATACCGGGTTCTTCCTCATCTTATTTACTTTCCTGCCAGTTGCGACCCGCAACAACTTACAACTAAAAGGCGGGGGATGATAACAACTAAATAACAAGTGATTAGCAACGTTAATTTGCAAAACAGTCACAGAAGCGAAAGTACACAAACCTCCAGCTTTGAAATCTATCTGCCCCATCTCGAACAAGTTTGCATTATTTATTCATTACATATTCGCACGCCGTTCACGTTCCCAATAGATAGCTCGCATAATTCTCACAGGGATGCGGCAGACCCACGAAACAATAGCTGATTATCAAACAAAACGACGTAAATAGTGCTGAGATAGGCGCAGGGCGCGGGCTAAGGGCCACAGGATATCCGTATCGCGACTCGAATGCTCGATGAGCTAGCAAGCAAACTGACCAATGCTTTTATATTTATTCGTATCACATACCCGTACATAAGATCGTATACAGGCTGGAGGCAGAGTATGTTTTAATACAATGTTATATTACTACTAAATACTAATTGATGTACACTTTTAAGTTTTATATCATTTATAAAAACTTATGAAATAAGCGAATTGGTGGTTGTTTCGCAAATTTAAACTGAATACAAGAGTCCTGACGTAGTTGTTGTAGTGATGTAGTTGTACTTTTACTATGGAACCATCACAGAAATCGCAAAAAAAATCTGCAGCTGCACTAAATTAAATTCCTACCGTGCCAAAATGTATGGAGATGCTGATAATATTTTTCTCTGTTCACATTGATAAATACGTTTACTCCCTTCTTTTGATTCGTTTGTTACACGTTGTATGAACTTCGTTATGTTTTCTATTTAGCATTATAAATTCTGAAGGGTTTTATATATCTACTTATGATTAAAGTGTCTCTGGTCCTATGGCTAAGCTAAAACGCTATTTAAAAAAAAACATTTAGTTCGGCCACAATAACTATACTCGTAGTAACTTTCCGAAGACACTGTAAAATATATTTCAACAAGATCTTTCTTTCTTGTAAAAGTACAATAGAGTGCAATTTCGACAATGCGGCAGTTTCCAGTTTAGTGTTTGCTTCGATAGTTCGACAAAGAGGACTGCTTAGTCGTACTTCTTCCTTACGATTAGACGATGTTACTTCGTATAGATAAAATTGAACCATGGGGATGCTTTGTAACAGCTTACTAGACACGAATTGACCCTTTACTCGTGTGTAGTGTATGGCATGAGCGGCTTCTTTGAAACGAAATTCAGACTACATTTTCTCTTTGAGTTTTAGATTTGTTCGTTAGTATACGAACAAATCGTTGGCTTGGCTTTCAAGACAAAATATATTATTTGAAAATAAAATGCTGTCAAGAAAAGGAATTGAAAGTTTGATCAATAAAAGCTTGTTAAAGGGAATCTGGTTAATATGAAGTCAAAGAAATATATGTATAGATTTTTTAAAATTGATCGGTAAACATTTATGTAACGGTCAAGGCGGCTTGAATTTTCCTAATAAAATGAACTAGGATATATCATTAAACGCAATGGCCGGAATCCGTGGTTAGTCGACCGCACCAGTTATGATTTGAATAACCGCAGAGTCTAACAAAACCATACCATGCTATGTATGTAACCGGTGACGCACTCATATGAAGAACAATAGGAACAATATAATCATAGATTTTAAAAAAACTGAATGTGCAACACATTTCTCGTAAAGTGAATCTAATTTCACCGGATTTAGATATATAAAGCAGCTTATAATACACGCGTGTGTTTATAACACAAAATAGTAAAGTTATATTCTATAACCGCACAATTTACTGAAATATGATTTCTTTTTCAAATTTCGAACTGGCCCGCCCGCCGCCGCGTAGCTTCAGCCAGTAAGGAAGGCCGCGCGCCGTGCTAATGTTAAAAAGTTAATAGGCGGGAGAGCAACCGTGTGCATCATGTTGGATGCTGGATCTACTGGCATGTCTAATCTTCAGAACTAAATTAGAAGAATAAGTAATAAGAAATTAAATTATAGTTTTTAAAGAATCCATCATTAATTATTATCTATAAATAAAATATATAAATGTATTTTCAAAACCTGATTTGATACTTAACTGTCAACTGAGGATTTAATAAGACGAATTATATGGCTGTAATTCTAATTGTGTACGATGCATGCAGCGTACATTTTGCTTGTGTCAGCATCTTACGCGCACCGCGCCGCGACCTACTTAGTACCACATTATCATTCATCGCGTGTACTCACATCTATCAATAAATCATTTAAAACATTATCAAATCTTTTCTATCAACTAAAGGTGTGTGGTTTAGCAATAGACCGTACATCTTTATGGTCCTTCGAGCTACCGTGGCGGGACCAGATCGCGTGTGCTAATGACAGTTTGTTTGCCACGTGTTGTGTTCTGCATACGGATTTCATCATCAGCAATCAGCCTGTGGACGAGCACTGGTCTACTGGAACGGGACGACTCCATAAGTATACCTGCCTGCAATCTGTAAGTCGTTTATATCATTTAGGTATTTCCTTCGTGGTAGCGAATCGGTTGGATTGGCCTCCCACCAGCGGGTCCCACCAGTCCGATTGAGAAGGCACACATATCGCGAGGGAACTACACTGCTATCAGCTGCAGGTCAGTGTCTTACTGTTGTCTTACTTATCAATAATCATTATCAATTTTCATCATGGCTAGCAAAATAAACGATCTCATAGAGAATCAGAAACAAACAGCCGATGCTATAAAGCAGCTTCTTCGAAACTTTAAAAAAGATTCGGTAGAACGTAAACATTCCACCTATATCAAAAAACGTCTCGAAACTCTTGATGCATATTGGCAAGAGTTCCAAATAAACCATATTAAATTGTGCGAGTTTGATACCCGCGGCTATACTTATTTTTCCGAAAACTTTTATCAAAAAACAAAAAATCTTTACATCGAAGCGCGTAACACCATTCAAGCGTTCGAGGCTTCTATCACGGCGCAACCCGAAAAAATGGATCACTCGTCCGGAAACCCATCAACCAGCGAAACAGAAGTTTATGAAGATACAGCCGCTGATCAATCTCCACAAGAGCAGCAGACATCAGTAAACAGTAAGCAAGAGCAAATAATCATTAAAGAAAAGCCTTCAAGCAAATTTATTTCCCAGGGGAACGCAAGCAAATTAGAAGAAATGATGCGAAAGCAAAGAAGCAATTTCAAGGCTTTATCACGTGCTATCAATCAATTAGATTTAGAGATTATTTCTGAAAAGTGGGAATATGAAGATCTTCTAAAAACTATTCAATCAAGATGGTCCACCATCGACTCCTTACACTGGGAGATAGACAGTGAACTGTATGAAGAAGATGAGGAGTATGAGCAGCAGTATAACAAGTACGAGCTATTGTATAACAACATGAAAAAATCTATTATCAGCAAGATGTGGTCAACAAAACACAGAGAAGATTGTACCCCGAAATTGGACATCGGGATTTTTGCAGGAAATTATCATAAATGGGAATCTTTCAAAAATTTATTTTACGAAACTATACACAAAAATAAATCAATGTCAGGAGCACAAAAAATGCAGTTTTTAAAAAGTAAGCTGAAAGGAGAAGCCGAAAGACTTGTTCAACACCTAAACATCAGTTCAGATAATTACCAAATCTGTTGGGAAATCTTAAATCACCGGTACAGCAACACCAAACTAATCTTCACTTCTCATATCAACATCCTTTTATCAATTCATACTATGCAACATCAATCGGATACACATATAAAAAATCTGTTCGACACTACAAACGAAAGTCTAAACGCTATCAAAAACCTCGGTATTGATATCTCAACGTGGGATCCCTTAATCATTCATTTACTATCCCAAAAACTGGATTCTCAAACCCATGCTGAATATATCGAATCATTGGAAAATCCCAGGGAGTTACCTAAATTATCCGATTTCCTCAAATTTTTAGAAAACAAATATACATCTCTCGAAGCTTCTCGTCGCAAGCAATCCTCCCCTAAGTCTTCAACATCATCCACGGAGAAAGACGCTCCTAATCATACATATAATAAAAATCAAAATCAGAGAAAGCCAAATCATTATTATAACAAAAATAACAATCAATTAATTGAATCAAACAGGCCATTTTTGCGCAACAATTCTACTAAAAGTTTTGTAACAAGGTCACAAAACTGCCCACTTTGCAAAGACAACCACGGACTCTTCCACTGTAAATCATTTTTAGAATTAAACCCAGAAGCGAAACGTAATACAATTCAACGTTTAAGTTTGTGTAAAAATTGTCTTTACAATCATAAAGATAAGGCATGTTTTTCCGAAACAAAATGTCGAGTGTGCCAGGGTCGGCACAACACTTTGCTACACGATGCCTTCTCACACGAGGCCGAGGCGGCCGTGTCATGTAACTTGACTACGCCGGTAAATGCATCGCCCTCTACTTCTCGGGAACAGAAGCATCGCAATAATAACGTTCATGTTTCCCAAAATAATATTACCGAAACTCTGTTAGCAACAGCAATCGTTCGAGTCAAGGGAGCGAATGGATCAATTTTTGAATTAAGAGCCCTCATTGATCAGGGCTCCCAAGTATCACTCATCTCAGAAAACGCAGCTCAGATGCTGGGTCTTCCACGACGAGCTTGTAAAGGTTCCATATTTGGCATAGGTACGCAACAGCATAACTGCAAGGGGTTAATCACTATCTCAGCCTCTTCCTTATACTCTGACTTTACATTCGAACGTGAGGTCTTAGTAATGAGGGCACTAATCAACCACTTACCTAACTACTCTTTCACTAAACCATCATGGCCATTCTTACAAAACATCCAGCTCGCGGATCCAGATTTTAATGTCAGTCGCCCGGTTGATTTGTTGCTAGGCGCGGACGTATACTGCGAGATTATTATGGCCGGCATTATCAAAGAGGAAGAATCATATCCCGTAGTGCAACAAACTCGTCTCGGATGGATCCTGTGTGGAAACGTGGGATCATCTTATCAATGCAATGTCGTCATGAACAATATCGAAGACATACAGAAATTTTGGGAAGTGGAAGACATTTCGGAAAATAACATCAATTTGTCATCAGATGATCAGCTTTGTATTCAGCAGTACAAATCAGAAACAGTGAGAAGAGAGGATGGAAGATATGTGGTAAGCCTACCTTTGAAATCTGATATCGATGAAAAGTTAGGAGAATCAAAACCAAAGGCAGTAGCACAATTTCTTCAATTGGAAAAAAGATTTTCAAAAAATCAACAAATTGCAAAGGATTACAAAGCATTTATCGACGAATACAAAGAATTAGGTCACATGCGCAAATGCACGAAAAAAGAATCGCCAGATTGCATATTACCTCACCACTGTGTACTACGAGCAGACTCTACAACTACTAAGTTAAGAGTTGTTTTTAATGCGTCATCGATGACGTCCACCAACTACAGTTTAAATCAATTAATGTACACAGGGCCAAATTTACAGCAAGATTTATTTACTTTAATTTTGAGATGGAGACAGCATGAATTCGTTATCAATGCTGATTTACAAAAAATGTTCCGCCAAATAATGTGCAATGAAAAACATCTAAAATATCAAAAAATTCTATGGCGCGATTCCCCTCAAAAACCCTTAGATGAATACGAACTGACGACCGTAACTTATGGTCTTAAGGCGGCACCGTTTCTCGCTATGATGACTTTACGTCAGTTAGCAGAAGACGAACGATCAAAATTTCCAGCTGCTTCCAAGGTCCTGGAGGAAGACTTCTACATGGATGACCTGTTGTCTGGACATAACACCATAGAAGGTGCCATACAGCTTAAAAAGGACCTTATTAACTTACTGAAGTCAGGCGGATTCGATTTACGTAAATGGGCATCCAACAAACCAGAAATCTTAGGTAACACAGTATCAGGAAGTCAAGAAGTATTTGAATTTAAACATCAGGAATCAACTAAGACGTTAGGCCTCAAATGGCACCCCTCTGAAGATCAATTCATGTTCCAAAATAAAATAGATACTTCTTCAACACGGACCACCAAGAGATCACTCCTATCAGACATTTCAAAAATCTTTGATCCTCTTGGGTGGTTGTGTCCGCTTTCCACAAAACTCAAAATCCTTTTTCAAAACGTCTGGACCATGGATCTTCAGTGGGACGACCAAGTACCAGAAAATATCAACTCGGAGTGGCAATCAATTAAAGAAGGTTTACCGGCATTACAACATATCAAAGTTCAAAGGTGGTTACAGATACACAAGGACGAAAATATAGAGCTGCATGGTTTCTGCGACGCTTCGAATAAAGCTTATTCTTGCGTCATATATTGTAGATCAAATATCAATCAAAATCAATCAACTATAACTATTGTGGCGGGAAAATCGAAACTTGTACCTGTACGAGCCGAGGAGAAAAACATATCACTACCAAAACTGGAACTAAGCGGTGCCCATCTATTATCGAAATTGGTAAAAGTAGTTCAAAAATGCTTTCCTAATAATAAAGTGACCGCATACGGATGGTCGGACTCAACGGCTGTACTTGGTTGGCTCCAAGGCGACCCCGGCCGCTGGAAACCATTTGTAACCAACAGGGTGAAGCAGATTGTCGAAATTATTCCAAAAGAAAAATGGAGCTATGTAAAATCAGCCGAAAACCCAGCTGATTGTGCTAGTCGAGGAGTGTCAGTCGAGCAATTACAAAATCACCCTCTGTGGTGGCATGGACCGTCGTGGTTGACAACATTCAAAGAAAATCAAGAAATCAGGCCAATTTACACCACAGTAGAGGAAACTAAAAAATCAGCACACATCAACGTTTCTCTTTCGACGCCTCAAACAGATGACATAGCACATAACTTATTAAATAAAAGCAGCAACTTCAATCGAGCTGTAAGAATAATCGCTTGGACATTACGAGCAATATCACGCAATCAATCAAAACCTAAACACTTAACAATAACCGAAATGAAGAAAGCTAAGAACATTTTAATCAAGAGAGTACAAGAAGAAGAATTTAGTGAAGATATTATCAGTCTTAAGAAAGAAAATCAAGTCAATTCAAAGAGCAAGTTAGCGAAATTGAATCCCTACTTGGATCAAGAAGGTATGCTGCGAGTTGGCGGTCGCCTCCGAAATGCGAATATCAGTCAAGAAATGAAACATCCGCTCATCATACCATATAGTAGTCACCTTACTGACTTACTTATAGATCAAGGACACCAGATGACGTATCACGGGGGAGCTCGCCTAACATTATCATGGCTACGTGAAGAATACTGGATATTATGCGGTAATCGTGCTGTCAAAAAACGTCTTCGAAACTGCATCAAGTGCAGACGTCACGAACCAATCAAACACGATCAATTAATGGGAGATCTACCCTTAGCGCGCTGCAACCCTGGCAGACCGTTCCAAAAAACAGGTGTTGATTTTACGGGATACATTGACGTCAAAACAAACAAAGGACGGGGCGTGAAAACCACTAAAGGGTATATTTCCATATTTGTATGCATGGTCACGAAAGCTGTGCATATCGAATTGGTGTCGGACTTGACCTCCTCAGCTTTCCTTGCTGCTTTGAGAAGGATGGCTGCTAGACGAGGCACGCCAAGCCATATCTAATGCGATAATGGCACCAACTTCGTAGGAGCAAGCAATATATTGAGCAAAGAATATATTAACATGCAACAAACCCTCGATACTGAATTTTTCGATACCATTACTGATATGAAGATCTCGTTTCACTTCAATGCTCCGAGCCACGCCAGTGCCGGAGGTCTGTGGGAGTCTGCCGTGAAGAGTCTAAAATTCCATCTCAAAAGGGTCATCGGAGAACAGAAGTTAACATACGAAGAGTATTCGACGTTACTATCTCAACTTGAAGCATGCCTCAACAGCCGGCCACTCTGCGCTCTTACGGAAGATCCCGAAGACTTAGACTGCCTCACGCCATCACATTTTCTGGCAAGCGGCCCAACACTAACAATCATCGAAACAGAACGAGATCTACGTACTCGGTGGCAATTAACGCAAAAGATCTTTGATGATGTATGGAAAAGATGGCGCAGCGAATATCTGTGTCAATTATCCGCACGGAGTAAGTGGCACTATCCGAAGGAAAATTTAAAGATCAATGACGTCGTAATCATTCATGACGCAAATCTTCCGTCAGGAAAGTGGCCGCTTGGCAGGGTCCTCGATATTCATCCCGGAAAGGATGGCTATGTCCGAGTGGTCACCGTGAAAACAAAAAATGGAACAATCAAACGGCCAATCACGAAATTATCATTATTACCATGCAACGAAAATCAACTTGATAAACAAGACACTGAAAATATCACGCAAACAGATTCGCGACAGCAACAACCAAAACCTGCACCTTCCATTTTTCGCAACGCCTTACTGACAACCATGTTGTTATTTATGTTAGTTATCACTCCGATAAAATGCGACTATAAGTTTTCTACCTTTGATATCAACCAAAGTATTTATTTTGACAAGATGATGAACATGAGACTGGAACGGGAAGAATGGAAAATAATTGTTTACTGTAATATGTCACCTTATTGGAGAGGAACAGATCTATTTTTAAAATATATCAATCACCTTGAAAACATCTGTTCCACTGATAAAATAACACAATGCGACGTGGTCATATTGCAACTACGTCACGGGTACGACGAACTCGAACATTACAACAGCATGTTACTCGGTCAGCAGAAATACGGAGTACGACGTCGTCGAGGCCTTATCAATGGCGTGGGCTACGTTGCCCATGAGTTATTTGGAATTCTTGACGAAGGTTTTGCACAAAAATATCAAAAAGATATAGACTTGATCAGAGACAATCAAAAACATCTTGCATTACTGTGGAAAAATCAGACATCCATAGTAGAAGCTGAGCTGAACGTCATCAAGAGAGTTGAACTTTCCATGTACCAACAACATAAGCTCATACGACAATATATGAACAACATGACAGCGGCAGTTAAATCGTTAAAGGAAGAAATTCAAAAAACAAATATGAAAAACGATTTTACCTTATCAACTGTAATAGCCAACAATATCATGATAAATCTAAGAAGCATACAGGAAACGCTGGTGGATACATTAACAAACATCTATTACGAAAAATTCAACGTTCACCTTCTAACACCCGAGCAACTAAGAGATGAACTGAACATCATAACTGGCCAGCTACCAAAAGACCTGACCTTACCTGTTAACAACATTCAGACAGAAGTAGCTAAAATATTCCACTTACTTAAGGTCAAGACACGAACTACAAAGGAATATCTCATCTTCGAGGTTCGCGTTCCTTTAGTAAGCCGCGACTATTTTGAAATGTATAACATTATTCCAGTTCCGAAACAATTTGGCAAAAGCATGGTCACCCTAGTGCCCGTCTCCTCGCACATAGCGATAAACATGCAAAAGGATTCTTATATCCCTATGTCCTTGGATGACCTACAAGAGTGCGTAGCCTACGACTCCAACGAATACATCTGCCCCTTGAAACGGCCTGTTTATCAATTGACATCAGACGAAAACTTGTGCATCAAAAATCATCCTTCTAATCAATGTGAAACAGTGTCAACTGCATGCCGAGACAAGTGGACAGAATTACACTTAAATAATTCTTACATTTATTTTTGTTGTGGACAATGCACCGCGCGAGTCATATGTGGAGATAAAATTACATCGGAACACCTCAGCAAGGCCGGAGTTATGACATTGAGCGATGGCTGCATCATCAAAACGGGCACATGTACCGTCTACTCTGGCAAAACGCTATCAAACTCTCTGAGAACCTCAGTAGATGTCATGGATGTCGAAATACCACCCATCAACAACATCATCAACCTTTCGATTCCTGTTTCTACTATATCAGAGGAATCGAGTGAAGCGAGAGAGAAACACACCCTGCAAGACATCGGAGCAACGATCAACAATCTTAAATCATCAGAAACAAATATACTGGCTGACACTATCTCATATCACGATGTCCACCATTACACTGTCATATACTTGTTGGTGTGTATAGTGGCTCTAGCCGGTATCATTTACACCGCGCGTCGAATACGCAGACGCTGCGTGCCCTTGCAATCGGATCTCTCTCCTTCTGCATCTGTTCGGGCGGAGCCCAGCGTGCACTACGCTGTAGTTGAAGAACGGACAGCAGCAGCCGGCCCCTCCGACAGACAAAGAGACAGAGCTACATCGCCAGTGATACAAAAAACATTTGTGAAAGTGAAATGACATTTTTAAGTTTTTTATAACTACATTGTAAAATGAAATATCTTAAGGTCATCTTATCATTTATAATTCATATCATTAATCTCATCTCGCCCCCGGAGCATGTACGATGCATGCAGCGTACATTTTGCTTGTGTCAGCATCTTACGCGCACCGCGCCGCGACCTACTTAGTACCACATTATCATTCATCGCGTGTACTCACATCTATCAATAAATCATTTAAAACATTATCAAATCTTTTCTATCAACTAAAGGTGTGTGGTTTAGCAATAGACCGTACAAATTGTAATTATAAATAAATGTTATTAATCCTATTAATCATTATACATGAATTATAAAATATAAAATGTACTTTTGCTTAGTAATTACTTTCTAATTATACTTTGTTTTGCTGAGTGAGTAATGGTGTAAAGTTGTTGCAAGTCCCCTCCCATCAAAAGTGTTCTTACAGTCACAAAATCAGTTCTTAAGTCAGTCTGCTTAGAGTCTCTGAACCAGAAAGATAAGTAACCAGTGTATTTAAGTTATGTTACGTAATTAATAGTGTAAAATCGTATTTAATGTGAAGTGTTGTTATATAGCAGTACATACCAAATGTTACATGTTAATTTTATACAAATAATGCTTGACAATATAACTGGAAAAGAACTACCACAGAGGTTCTGGCCGCCTCTTCTCTGTGATGAATCAGCCTTCCGACGCGGTGGTCGAGTCTCAAAATAATGTTTATCAGATTTAATATTCATATTAGCGCTATAGCAATAGCCTGATTGAATAAACAATATAAGGTTTTTATGTGTTTTATTTAATGTTCTTTACTAATACACATTACATTGGGCTCCTTTAAATTAGGAGCCCAACAATTTAGTGGTCGAGTTTATTTAAAATCAAAGGATTCAGTTTATTCGGTGTTTTTCCTCGCAAGTTTGTTGAAAGACGTCGTACGATATACGTGCGAATATTGGTTAAACACACTCGGCTCTAACACGCCCTCGCCTGCGGCTTGGGCTGAAATTCCGCCTCGTGTGTTATAACTACCATAACGCACTTATATCGTAATGTAATATTATTTTACGTAATTAGTTGGATAATTCAAATAATTTTTTTTTTTCACGTTTTTGGAGTTTACCCCTTACTATTACTATATCTTTACCTTTCCATCAAGAAGTAAAATCTGTATTGATTTTCCACTTTTTTTATGTGTAATAAATAGAACCAGCCGTCCATTAATCGACCCCCATAAATATGGTGCACGATACTAGCAATGGAAGCTGAGCGCACAGTTTCATGGAATTTGATTATTACGAACCACTCTGTCTACTCCTTCAGGGATAAAGACTTGCTAGTCTTTCTGTTAAATCGGTATTTGTATGCCACGTTTTACATAGAAATAATTATTCTCTCAGCTAAACTATTGACATAATCAGAGGGCGATTTGAATAGTTTTATTGTTGTAAATATTTAATATAAGGACTGTAATAAAATGCATATGCACGTAAGAACACACGAGATGTCAGCGTTTGAAAATTGGAAAATTGTGCTCTCTTTGCTATAAATCCGCAGTAAAAGTATCCGATCGGATACACCACAAAGAGACGCGTGAAATGGATGGAATTTAAATAAAAGCCACGTGGATGACACGAAAAAGGAACGATACGCTTCGGATAAAAATTTTGATAAAAATATATTTCCTATAATACAACCGGTCAGGGAATAATTAATTTGTAAAGTTCCTAACAGCCTTTTATTCATTAAGGCATTCATTAAAGTCAAAAATGGTAAGCTATAACAACCCATAATCCATAGTTTACAACGCTATCACTAAGAGCGTAAGCGCATTAGTGTTAATAGTTTTTAATATTTATCTGCTTGAACTGATAAGAATCGCTTTTAATCAATTTTTTTCTTTTTGCAATCTTTTCTATCTTTGGGAAAATTTACCTTACAATACATACTAATATACTTTTCAATAAAATAGAACGGTTTCTGATGAATTAATTAATATATATTATATATGTCATGTCATCATCTGTTTTCTAGGAAAAATACTCAATGATAATATTTTTTCTTTTTTTATGTGTTCAGATAAGATATTGCAGGAATAGATTCCAATATCTCTCTCCAAACACTGAATGGAAAAGTAGCGTATCGCAACTATCAACGTTTATTCATCGGGACTATCAATAATTTTATTCAAAATGGACGTTCCATATTCACAATTGTACAGCAGACAGTTAAACGTGAGAGGCCTTAAATTCGATTTTATTTAAAAAAAGATACACACACAGAGAACGACAGTAAGCTTTTCATGGATAAGTATGGTAGTGCGTTGTGACAATTCAATTATCCCTTAGCCAAGGCGAACAATCTGGCTGCGTCTCTAAACAAAGACCCTGTTAATAGTATCGCGCGTCGGATAAACAGCGCGACATAGAGTTTGTGTTGAAAAAATAAAGGCGCGACGACGCCCGAATAAATGAGAGCGGCGATAAACAGGAGGATCCGTTCGGAGCCGAGGGTCGATATCGAAATACATTATTCCCCGATCCGAGTGTTCCGATTCAAATTGAAAGAGCACCTCCAACATGAGATTTCTCAGGCGGCGAGTGGGCGCAGAATATAAATCGGCACATAACCAGAAATGGAAGGGCTGTGAATTTCCGTTTCGCGGTGTACGCCGTGCCTTGCCAATATTATGGATATAAACATAAAACTAATTCCTAAAATAATGGCATATGAAATTCATTTTACGTTTTTAAGTTACATTTGCCTGAGGAAAGTTTCTGGCATACTAAAATATTTCAATTTTCCTATTTTGCATTAAAAATTAACCCTTTCTATCTTTCAAAATAAAGCGCCCTCTTTTTTCTGATCTCTATCTAGAAATAAGACCGATGTCTATAAATTTGTCGGTATCAACTAATTTTTCTAATGAAACTTTTATATGTATATCTATATACAAAGTTGTGCTGTATGTAATATAATTCTACTAAGGGATATCGAGAGCTAAAGAGCACAGGAAAGTGGGTAATACATTAAAATTCTGCACATGCTAAATATATAAAATTTTCTGTTTATGATATTGAATAAACAATATAATATGATTACGAACGAATCATCTTCCTCGCCTTCTGCCTTTTTGGGGTCGGCTCTGCATGCCAACTCGCTCCATGGTTTTCTATAACCATTTACCATATCTGTACTAACTTTCCTCTTCTCCATGACGAGCTATACACATTTCCCCCACATCTTTCTAGGTCGTCTTCTACCTCTTGCCATCTCCCACCTTTTAGCTAACTATTTTATTTGCCAGATCGTATCACGTTAATCGGTGCTACCTTTAAAGTCCCTACGCATCCACCTAAGCATTATGCATTACTGCTTTCTGCTACACATGTAACTTATGTTCTTCCTTCTCCCCCCCCCCCCCTTTTACAACTACTGACATTATTTCTAAATAGTTAGGTAGCTCGGTTTGGAAGTCCGAAACCATTTCAGTTAATAAAATAGGATTCACCGCCAGAATTCCGAAAATACGGCAGTGCAAAAGAAAAGCTTCAAGTCTTCTCATAAAATTTAACGCAAATTAAATTTTAATGGGCCTACACCAATATTGACCTCGTCGCGAGTTGTGTTGCGGCATTTATAAACAGTTCCGACTTTTTTATGGCCCATTAATTTATTATTCACATAGTGTCTGAAACACAAAACGATAAACCTTTAAAAAACACTTATTTAGTATTAAGAAAACACAAAATCTATTGCAATTTTCGTAGACATGCTTCAAAATTTTAACGCGACAGAATTTGAAAAACGGTTTTAGGCAGGATAAGATCTACAATGGTTTCAGGACAAAACATATGTTCTCCGCAATTTGTTCAACATTAAAAATTTTGACAAATTAACCATCTCGTTTTTCCTAATGAGTGACGATCTCATATTTAGAATCTGACAAACGTACACCCCAGACAGTAAAGTTATTTAAGTCGCTGAATACATTTACTTACACTGAGTAGAAATGGGGCATACGCCACCCCTCATCCTGTATTCCGTCCAATTCGCAACACGCCTAGCCGATATTTACGTAACAGCCGTCTCTGCTGACTTCTGACATCGTCTCTCACTTCCTTAGGGTGCGTTTAGAGGATGCAAGCGCTGGTATATGTATTTTGTAAGTTATTACAATTAAACTTTTGTCAGATTGGAGAATGTCGATAAGTAGAAATTTAACTAATTTGGTGGGCCAAGAAGATAAATATGTTTCAAAAGGAACAACGTCCGTCCTCTCGGGCCGCACTGCTCGCACACTTTTTTTTAACTAAAAATAATCACAAGCCTTTGTCAAATTTTATCCCTATTACCCGCGACAGATTAATTTCAATAAGTACAATAGAGAATCATCAAAGACGGTTCAGAATTTGATTGTTTAACTAATTTAAATCTATTCGATTCGTACTCATAATTAAAGTCCTACTACATTTCTTCAACGTGAAGACATGTTTGATTCAAAAAATACTAATACTAAATTATGATACACTAGACCACGCCACAATAAACGTTTGATAAATTCATTTTTGAAACTATTAATTAGATACCTTATTAAAACTTGATAAATTATAAAATATCATTGAAAATTTTATCAATAAATCACAAGCTGAATTTACCTCTGTTGTGACACTTGTAGACTACGTACATATATTTGCACAAGGCAATATATAAAACAAACAAAATATGGCAGAAAGTAGAGCCGGTAGTTGAATAGTGAACGGAATCTTTAAACGGATAGGCAATATACTTAGAGAGTTCGGCAGCACTCGTCGGTCCGATACAAACAACATGGTTCATTGCACATACAGCGGATAGTAGTGTATAAAGACGAGCGAGCCAGGCATTTAGCTCGTTCAAGATGATTCCGAGAGACGCCGGAGGCAGCAGTGGGCGGCGGGCAGAGTATGCGTCCGCGGGCGACGGCACTCTAACTTTATTAAGGACGAGACGCCGGCGCTGAACCAAGGTGACGCGCCTTCACAATACCCTATTCAGATTTAAATAGCTTTACGCCCAATTGCGCTTCAATATGCCTCTAGCTCTTGGAATAGTTATTTCATTTAACCATTATTTTAGGGAGCAAATTAGCAGCGAAGAATGTCTTATAATTCTAAAGGATTGGGGACGCTCTCATCTCACTTAATTAATTAACAGATGATAGAATGAAAACCTAAACATGAAAGAGTGAATTTCGGTTCTTTTATTATATGATATAAATAACTGCGTTTTTCCTTCTGTGTTTGCTTCTTAATTTCAAATACCATTTGATGTTCGATTTAATTGTAGCTTGGAACAACAGTGGAGTTTCAGAATACGGAAATTGGAAAACATAAGTGAACAAATAGAGCATTGTATTAACAAGACAACATTGCTATATTTGCTATTAATCTGAAGTTAACTTAAGAAGTGGCTTTAGGTTAAGGCATCCAACACACGCGTTACCATGAGAACAATAGAGCGCGACAAGTGGTGGGGGCCGCGGGGCGACTTTGTTGGGGCAAAGTTTGGCAATTATGGCGACCGCATGTCTGAGAGCGGTGCTACACTCATTACCGACTGAAACTCAACTCGTTTAGATTAAAAGTCCAAGAGACACGGGTCCCGGGTCCCGGGAAATAACTCTGTCGCAGCGGCTAAGATAGGGATTAATGCTCGAGGGTCTCTAAACAAATACCGTAGTTTAAGACTTCTGCTCTAAGTGGGCTCTGAACCAACTTAATAAGTACCAATAAAACGACAGAAACTACATGAAATAACATCGAACAATAAATCGATAAGAGCCTCGTTAAATTAGTTGTGAACAGACCGCCAAGTTTGGTAACTAACTAGCTCAGTGCGCTTCGCAATTCGAGACAACGGCAACGTCTGAATAAACACTAGTTCCTGTCTCCCCAATGGGGACAAAATTCCTTAAATTTAGTAGTGAAACTGTAATAACTATAGCGACAATAGTAAACACGTACGTTGATTATGTTTAATTTAGGCTTTGGTTGGGCTCTGCTCTCACTAGCTAAATAATTCCAAAATATATCTATTGTTCAAATATAAGTCACCCCAAGAACCTAACGACCTCTAATTGAGTTGGTGAAAGCGAATATAAATCTAGTGCTATCTAATCTTGAGAAAAGCGCTAGAGTATCTAGTAAAAAAAACAGACGGATCGCAAAGAGTTGGGTTGGGCATTAAACAAAAATGAATACTAAAGAAATTAGAGCTCGCTGGATCGCAATCGAAAAGCGTTGACGGATTTTTTTCGATGACTTACATAAAATTACCTATACAAATTAAGAAAACATGATTACGCTATTCTGTCTGGTATAGCATGGCCGACACGACGACGGGCCGTTGCAGACGAGGCCGGGCGAGGCAGGCGCATTGCATGAACTATATATTTGATATTAATGTAACACGCCCCGCCATAATCTGCAAATCTAATCTGACTTACTTCGTATAAAGTATATGGAGCTTTGTTATTTAGTGCCACGGAACAAAATCTAATGGCACATTCACACCGATGTTTAGTACTCTTTGTAAATAAAATTTTTATGAAATAATGTTTGAAATGTAAGTTTTAATGAGGAAAATCATTATTTGATTTTTTGATTTTCTTCATAAGAACTTAAATTTCAAATGTTACTTATCTCAATTTCCATGTTGCTAAATGTTGCTCCACTCCACAAAAAAAATTAAGTACTATTATTGCAATTATTACAATACAAGTAATCTTAATATACTATTACTTTGGGATTTAATTTGGGGTAAATAGTTATGTATTTTGGGGTAAATACATAACTATTTACCTCAATTTATTTTTGCGCATTTAACATAGATAAAATATATTAATTCATTTCCAATTATTTAGTCGTCCGAAAAATATCTCATGTAAAATATAAACTCTTTTATATGCACAGCCAGTATAATAACGTAGGTACCTTGTAATATAGCGTATAGAGGGCTGTATCGTCATTGTGCGAGGAGCGACGAGGGTTAGTTAAACAATGTTGCTATTCCGGAACTTGTATTACTTATTGTCTCTACCACCCTATTGTAAGGTAATAAGGATAATGAAGCAATCCTCTGACGGAACTCTTGTGCACATGCTCGTATCCTATAACGTTATTGTACCAAATAATTGCAGTATTATTAGCAAAATGAGCGGCACTCAGTAGGTATTTTAGAAAAATGCAAATAAGTTTCGATTTTAGGGTTCCGCAGTAAACAAGAAACCCTTATTGTTTCGCCATGTCTGTCTGTCTGACTGCGGTTCTTTTTAAAGACTATTATTATTCATTAGTACTAGAAATCTGTAATTTGGCATGGGTATGTATATTAATCATGCAGACAAAGTGGTAAAATAAAATTATAAAAAAATATTTGGTTTTATAATGCAAATTTCTGTTAAAAGTGAAGTCCCGCGCCTCTATCCACTAAACGGTTGTATAGTGTGCCCCCCCATCCTATCAACTAAACGGTTGTATGTGGACACGTGAAAAAATTCACGGCAACAGAATATACAAAGTGTAACGGAAAGGGGCTCCATACATTTTGGGTATTTAATTTTGTATGGAGGTGAAGTTTTTTTTACGATTTCATGGATGACCCCATAGTGAAAGTTGTTCACATTGATCAATATGTTTACTCCCTTTCGTGTTGATACGAGTACCCCCTTTCCTTTACACGTTGTATAACGAAGTTTGAAAGGAAATTATCAGAGCTAAGTAGGGTTTACAACGACCAATTTTCAAAATGTACTCGGAAAAGTAAAATTACATACAAATTTAATAGAAAATTAGTTTTTGAGACATTTTTAATCCCGAACTCAAAGTCGGCATTCGCAACTATGGAACCCAATACTGTGCGAACACAAATTGAATATTTCAAGGTTCTATGTCTAGGTACACTTGTTTGTCCCGGAAAACGTTTTGGAACGCCTTCTGCTTGGAAGAAAATCCGAAAATAATTCACTAAGTAAAACAACAGCATTGCTGGCGCAGAGGGGCTACCTGAATTTATCGGGGTCCAGTGCTGCCCCCATTTCAAATAAATCGTTTAAAAGGAAACCGAGACATCATTTAAAATTTGGCCTTGATCAGACCCTTGATAACCCTTTAAACTATTTTATGAACTACTGTTTACAGTTTTAAGTGAGAACGTGAAGCTTTTCTACGCACAATTGCAAAAAAAGGCCACTTTTGGCCCGTTTCCCTTCAAATGATTTATTTCAAATGGGGGCAGCACTGGACCCCGGAAAATTCAGGTAGCCCCTTAATAAGCATAGTTGGTTTACACAATTATTTGAATGCATATTATACTAAAGCTGTATCATTTAATTTCTAACTTTTACCTAAAGACTAGAAAACTTACTTCCCTTGAGCAGTGGCGTTTGACGGCGGTGGTTCCTCGCAGCAGCAGCGTCCGGACGACTCCCAAGTAGCCCTTGTTGACGGCGATGTGCAGCGGCGTCTGGCGCCGGCGGTTCCTCGCGTTAATACCTAGCTTTAAGAAAGAAATGATCACTAAAGGCGCGTGATCATTTTTTTCTTAAAGCGGTATCATCTAACACTTACCTGAAGACTAGGATGCACGCCAAGCTGCAGCAGCGTCCGGACGACTCCCAAATGCCCCTTGTTGACGGCGATGTGCAGCGGTGTCTGGGGCCGGCGGTTCCTCGCGTTGACACCTAGCTCATCACGAAAGCCGCGTGATCATTTCATTCTTAAAGCGATATTATCTAACACATACCTGAAGACTAGGATGCACGCCGAGCTGCAGCAGCGTCCGGACAACTCCCAAATGCCCCTTGTTGACGGCGATGTCCAGCGGTGTCTGGGGCCGGCGATTCCTCGCGTTGACACCTAGCTCATCACGAAAGCCGCGTGATCATTTCATTCTTAAAGCGATATTATCTAACACATACCTGAAGACTAGGATGCACGCCGAGCTGCAGCAGTGTCCGGACGACTCCCAAATGTCCCTTGTAAACGGCGATGTGCAGCGGCGTCTGGGGCCGGCGGTTCCTCGCGTTGACACCTAGCTCATCACGAAAGCCGCGTGATCATTTCATTCTTAAAGCGGTATTATCTAACACATACCTGAAGACTAGGATGCACGCCGAGCTGCAGCAGCGTCCGGACGACTCCCAAATGCCCCTTGTTGACGGCGATGTGCAGCGGTGTCTGGGGCCGGCGGTTCCTCGCGTTGACACCTAGCTCATCACGAAAGCCGCGTGATCATTTCATTCTTAAAGCGATATTATCTAACACATACCTGAAGACTAGGATGCACGCCGAGCTGCAGCAGTGTCCGGACGACTCCCAAATGTCCCTTGTAAACGGCGATGTGCAGCGGCGTCTGGGGCCGGCGGTTCCTCGCGTTGACACCTAGCTCATCACGAAAGCCGCGTGATCATTTCATTCTTAAAGCGGTATTATCTAACACATACCTAAAGACTAGGATGCACGCCAAGCTGCAGCAGCGTCCGGACGACTCCCAAATGTCCCTTGTAGACGGCGATGTGCAGCGGCGTCTGGGGCCGGCGGTTCCTCGCGTTGACACCTAGGTCATCACGAAAGCCGCGTGATCATTTCATTCTTAAAGCGGTATTATCTAACACATACCTGAAGACTAGGATGCACGCCGAGCTGCAGCAGCGTCCGGACGACTCCCAAATGTCCCTTGTTGACGGCGATGTGCAGCGGCGTCTGGCGCCGGCGGTTCCTGGCGTTGAGGTCCGCGCCTGCGCCGGCGAGCGCCCGCAGCGCGGCCGGCTCGTCGCCGAACGCCGCGTGATGGGCCGCGCGGTCGCCGTCCCGGTCCTCAGCGTCCGCTTCTGCGCCCAACTCAACGAGTGTACGGATCACTTCTACATGACCGTTTTTAGCTGCCGCCTGTTACAAACAATGAACAATTTTAATAAGCAATACGGTGTAGTTAGTCATTCGCCGCTTGACTGACGAACGATCAACAACTTGTTTGGTGCCTGAGGATGCCTCGTGGAAGCGAAACCGGTGTCGTGTATACGGTGTCCGATGTTACTGCAGCTGCAGCGGAAGCAGCAGCATGGTACGCATGCATCAGCTGTTGGTGGCGGGTGCGCACGGGCTGTTGGTGGCAGGTATGCTGGGACTAACAGTAGTGAGTGGGCGCCGGCTCGCAATAGTTTACATGAACTAACTGGTGGTGGAATCGCATAAATTATGTAACTTTGACTTCCGCAAAGTAACATCTGACTGTATTAACCAATTTTAATAAGGTTATATAAATGATTACAGACTGCATATTTAGTAACAGAGCCCACAAAGGGTTGTAGCGTCGTAGCGTCGCAGTAAGTTTCTATATAAATCATATTACTAAGAACTAGTTTTTTTTCAGTTATTAACATTACTTCCTCTCTGTAATGAAGATGACTATAAAGCGCAGCGCTTACAAAAAAAAAGTGTTTTCATACCGTCAAACAAGTAAGAAAGCTAACAAGGTAGATGGCGTGACTAAAACTCTCCTGAAAATTCATGAGAAATCAAAGTTGCGTTCATAACCGCACCCAGCACGAGTCCAAAAATCTGTTCGCAGCCGCCTTTACAATCTCTTCTTTGTTATAGCCGGTCTCATAGACATTGACAACTCTGTCAAACGCGAAAATATCTTTTTACGTCAGAACACACCTGCAGAGCAGTGTGGCCGCCATAGACGCCATTGACATCAGCAGCGCCGTCGGAGCGCGAGAGTATTTCCCCACATCGAGCCGCATCACCGTTCGCGGCCGCTTTCACAAGCTCTTCGTTCGCATCACCGGTCACATGGGACTCAAACAATGTCTTTAAAAGCGCTGATAAGCGCTCACCTAAAAAAATACAGATTCATTGCAAAAACGTCTCAAAATATTTTTAATAAATCAATTTAACTATCATGTAACTAACAGAAAATTTCGCCTGGAATAAACAGACCGGATCAGTCAAGTGGTCATCACCCCCATTTTGGTTGGCCATATTTGCTCGCTGCTGCTTGAAGGCAATATGATGACCAGTAAAATTACTGAAAATTCTTTTTAAACATCAATATTTGAAAAAGTAATCTGATGGTTTGGTCTGAGATGGTGCGCGTGTTAATAAAATAAGTCGCAATTCTCAACACTGAAAGCATCCACAAAAAGTAGCCAACTGGCAAAGCGTGGAATTCGAAAATTAAAAAAGCGAGACGGTGACTGATTTATCTGGTCCTATAAATATTCAAGCGATTGAGACAAATCAGTGAACCTTAACGAATCAGAAGAAAAAAGATCGTAAAGGCCATTTGTTGTGGTCAAGAAAAATAGGAAATCACAAACATGCTTTCAAAATACCTGATGAGTTTCCCGGAATACTTCCATCTGATGAAGCTACCTTGGTGACGGCGTTTGGATTGTAAGTCCATGATGTATTACATACTTCAACTTTGAGATCATTGTCGTGGTATATTTGCTGGACACGACCTATTTTTCCAAGGGTCTAAAAATAAACTTTAACGTTAATCAAATAAATAAACATTATTTTTAACTAATAAAGAAGATGTGTAAAACGAAGGTCAATAATATAAAATTTCTTTTACCATTTTGTAGGAAGGTAATTTCTCGATTCTATTAAAATTGTAGAAGCAATTAGTGTCTATAGGTACGCAATATTTGCGTCAACAAGCAAGGCCGAAAAAAAATGATCTCTAATGTATAAATTGTACATAGCGATCAGTGAGCTGCCAAGTGACTTTCCGACTCTAAAATACATCATCATCATCAGGTCTTTTTGTCTCCACTGCAGGAGCACGACCCTCTCTGTACTACCAGAGCCATAATATGCCAGAGCAGCCAGAGGACATGGCCTACACTCTCCACGCTGGCCAAGCGGGTTGGAGAGGTCTCATTGATATTTATAAGCTTTGTTTAGATTGAATTCCCTAAGTCGCCTTCTACGACATCCACAGGAGGACTTGGAGTGGCACTATTCTACTCTGCCATAAACCACACAGCCTAAAATACATACCGTCTTATTATAAGCACGGACTAACTTTATTTCTAAGTTCAAACCATTATCCACCCAAAACAAGTCGTCATCTCCTAAAATACTTTCTGATCTGTCAATGTCAACTTGATTTAGGTGAAGTTTATATGTAGTAATAAAGTTAGTCTGTTTCGTAACAAAATTAGAGATATGTTTATGAACACGTGAATTTGAACATCGCTTACAGGTGCCATAGCTTCCGCCCACTCCCCGTGGCCGCGCTGTAGAGCCTTCACTCTCTCTTGGTCGGCGCACACCTCCACGAGGTCCCCCACGGCGAAACCTCCGCCAGCGGCTCCGCCTCCCGAAGCGGAGGCAGACGAACTCAAGTTACCACTGCATACCTGGATCAATAATGTATAAGATGAGAGGAGGTCCATTACTAATCAAACTAACTGGGTAAGCAAATAAATACCTTTGCAGTTACTTTTCGTAACAAACAAGTTTATTTGAAAAATCAAATTAAAAAACACACTAAAACGTCAAGAATGCCACCTAGTGATGAAAAACTACTAACTAGTTCCGCTATTACAGTGCCATCTATATTTTGTAAATAACTTTTGAGCGGCTGAACCGATTTTCCTCACAAATAGCTAAGAACCACCGCAAGGGAACTTGTTTTCACTTAAAAAAAACCGCATCGAAATCGGTTCATCCGCTCGAGCGCTACGCTCAGATGCCACAGACAGACACTCAGACACAAACGGAGATTAGCGTCAAATTTATAACACCCCTCATTTTTGTCGGGGGTTAAAAAGGAACGCGATCGAGAGGACCACTGTGAAATAAATTTAATACAATATATTACTGTTAATACACAGGTTGGTGACCAAACAGAAAATTAAGCTATGTCTGAATACAGGAAAATAGAGAGAACGTAGATTCTACGACCTACGTGGAAGGAGAAGCAACTTTATATTTCAAAATTACTTATAATTTACGTAACTTCAAATCAAAGTTAAGTAGATGAAATACAAAATTGGACTAAATCTTTAAAGAATGGACGATTCTGCAACTATTATTTTAAAAGTAGACACGCCGAAATCCATTAACACGATTCGTGCGTCGCCCTTTAATTGGTATTTATTACTAGAATTTACAAAGCTTACCTTAGTTAAAACAGCAGGGTTGAAAGTCCACCTGTTACCACTAGCGTAAGTTACCACTATGTCATGGTCTTCATCAATGCCAACCACAATACCCGTTGATCCCAGACATTCGAACATGCCCGCTGTCCATCCGCCGTGACCATGTTGCAGGGACTGAACTATCTCCAAGTCAAGATCAACATTTACCTGAAATTTATTTTTTATTAAACAGTGGTTATATGGAGCACATAAAATGACATTTTTAAGTAAAATCGAATTAAAGTTAAATCAAGTGTAAAAATATTCAGATTATTTTTTTTTTCCAAAACTGTAATTTTATTTATATGGAAGCAGAAATTCAATTTTGTTTTGCCGTTTTCCAAAGCGCTATGAAATAAATTACTTGTTTTCAAAATAAAAGAGTAAATTGATTTTTAATGATATTTCAATACCATAAAATCTAATGTAAAATAAGTTTTTTAGAAAAAAACATTTACAGTCCGGGGCAGATAAACCTGACCCTCCTGACTTTAAAGGCCGTATGGTAGGGGTCACTTTTATCTGCCACCGACCTTTTTAAGACGAATGAAATAAGCCCAAACTCGATGGAGTTGCGTTGTTTTATAACTGAGTTCCATCGACCACCTTCTGTCTCCGTGATCAATTTTTTTGATTTTATGACAGACCATAGCTAGTAGGGACTAGGTATTATCTACCATAAAGTGCTCATCAAGTCAAATTAAATGAGTCCTACTCAATAAGATTATGTAGTTTTATAACCGAGTTCCGTCGAATGTCTCCCAGCTCCATCATCAAAACAGCTCACTGACTCCATAATATTGTATTGTCATCCGACTTACACAAGTATGTAAAATTTCAGCTAAATCGGGTCAGGATATCTGGTTGAAAATTGAGTTGCAAGATTTGACTTAAAGAAATATACATTCATACATACATACATATAAGATACATTGCAACTTAAATAAAAGCTTGTAAAATATAAAAGATAAACTTACTTGGTCACCCACTTGTAATCCATGAGGCCCAGTGCGACCAGGGCCTAATTCTCCTAACAGAGGCAAGTGTTCCTTGTATACGTTCTGACCCTTCACATCATTCACAACCTATTAAAATAAACATTTGTAAAAAACCCTCTCTTCCTTGTCACTAGATGGCGCTATAGCTATTTATTAAAATATTTAAATCTTTTACTAATTTTATTTAAATAGAGGAAATTCAATTAATTTTTTTTTAAAGCATATTCAACACTTTCTTTGTCACTTTATTTGCTAGTTGTTAGTGTTGCCATCTCTGTATGCCTACCAGCATCTCCACTTTTGCCTACTTTCAGGCCCCCAATCTTTCCTATGGCATTGGGTATCTGTTACATTAGTAATTATATTATCTTTGCCTTGCACGTAGCTGTCACACATATGTATGTATGAGTAGTCAATGGTCAAGATTGTTTTTTCCTAGAGCCTTTCTCTTTTACATTATTTTCATTCAAATTACTTGTTGACGACAGACAGCGTGCCGCCTGAAATTTGTAAGAGGACCGACCAATCACGACGCCTACATTTCAGCCAATGAGAGGCACACCCCTCCTCACGCACACTCGGGCGATCCCCGAGCGCGCGCCCTGATTGGTCGGGACACTCACGCGTATCGGCGCTACCTGCGAGTAGCGCCCATTGTATATATATAGCACTAGTTTGTACAAAGTTCGTAGTCAGTCGTAGTCAGTCAGTAGTTCAATCGAGTTCAGACAGTGTACAAGCAGCAACAATGAATATACCATCAGAGCGGAAATCTCTCCGGCGTTTCATTTGGAACCAGCATCTAGTGTATACAGTCCACTAAACATCCTTACAAGGACCTGCGTTGGCCCATCGTCAACAGCCCGTGGTCCTTCGAGCCGGATCAACAAACAAGAATTGGCGTTCAAGAAACACCCAGGGGATCAAGATGGTCGTCACTCGAAGCCAAAGTGGAGTGGAAGAGGGTCGTCGCGTATTCGACGAGCCACCTCAATCACCATCCGCATCAAGCGCTGCGCCTGTCCTTCGAACTGGAATTCCCACCGGCGCCCCGCTGCCTGGGCACTCAGTGCAATCTGAGGTGCCCCCCACCACCGTGCCTATACGTGATCAGCATCGTACACGTTTGGTGGCGCATTCCGGCCAGCCGACCGCAACCGGGACTCGGTCACGAACTGCGCGCTCTACACGATCGACTGCGAGCGCCGTGGCACGTCTACAGTTCGAAGCCGAAGAACGCCTGGCCGCCATTCGACGCCAGGAGCTTCAGATCGAAGCTGAACTCATAAAGAAGCGACTGGCTGCCGACCTCGCCGAGCTTGAGGCCGACGACAGCGTCGAGGAAGGTAGGGAGCCGACCCAGAACATCAGCCGAGTTCACGCTTGGTTGGACGAGACGACGCCGAGCGCCGCCCTCACCGTACGGAGGGAGGCAACCGCCAACTCCGCGCCCGAACCCGGTCCAGTCAACGCAGCGACTCAAGTGGATGCCGCCGACGGCGCCGCGACACCCGCCGCCGCGACGCTGACCGCTAGAGGCAGGCGAATCGACTGGTTGCCTCAACAGCCGGAGCGACAGAGGGGGTCACCGACGCTGCGCAGCCGCAGCATCGAGAGGAGGTCGCCGACGCCGCATAGCCGACGCGCCGGGTCACCGACGCCGCATAGCCGCCACGCCGAGAGGGGGTCGCCGACGCCGCATAGCCGCCGCGCCAGGTCGCCGACGCCACACAGCCGCCGCTCCGAGAGAAGGTCACCGACGCCGCACAGCCGCGGCATCGAGAAGCTTGCCGCCACCATGGAGAAGATGATGTCGTCTCGGCCACCGCCGCGCCAGACTACAGTCTTGCCGCACTTCTCCGGGTCTCTGAAGGAGTGGATTTCTTTCGCCGCCGCCATGCGAGAGACCACGCAGCTCTACAAATTCACGCCTACGGAGAACATCGCAAGACTTCGCAACTGCCTCAAGGGAGACGCCCGCGACGCCTTGGCGTCACTGCTGAACTCCACCACACACCCAGACGTCGTGATGGAGACGTTAAAGCAGTGCTTCGGGAGGCCCGACCTCCTAGCCGACCAAGCCTTCGAAGACTTTCAGAATCTGCCGCGACTGGGGACAACGGCGATGGAGCTCAACACCTTCGCCGTGAAAGTGCAGAACATCGTGGCCGTCCTGAGCAACGTCAAGCAAAGCTGCCTGCAGGACTCGCTGTTAGTACGAGAAGTACTTGACAAGCTCAGCCTGCACCTGAAGCCCCGATGGTACGACTTCGCCGAAGCACATCCGGGCCCCGAACCCGACATCGTCAAGCTGTCGAGGTTACTGATGAGGGAAGCCAACATCGCCCTCAAGCACGGATTCTCCAAGGCGAAACCGAATCCAAGTCATCAAAAGCGAGAGCCGCCTCGCAACGCCGCCGCTGCCTCACGACCGGAGGCAAAGAAAAAACAAGTCTACGCTACGACTACGCCGAGCGAAGACGAAAATCGCTGCCCAGCGTGTGAAGAGCCGCACACGCTGCCCGACTGCCAGAAATTCAAGAAGATGCAGTACGACGAGCGCTGGGAGGTCATCAAGAAGAACGGGCTGTGCTTCAAATGCATCGCCAGCCGACACCGACGCTACAACTGCAAGAAGAAGACTTGCAGTATCAATGGCTGCAGACCACCTCACCACCGGCTGCTACACGGCGAGCCGAATCAAGATGGTGCCAACGCCGCCGGCACCACCGCCACCACCGCCGCCGCTGCGGCGGCCGCCACCGACAGCGACACTGCCACCGTCACTGCCACAGCTACGCGCAGTGACGTCAAGCTGAGATCTGCCCAGTGACAATCTCCGGGAAGCGCGGCAGCCTTAAGACCTTCGCGCTGTTCGATGAGGGCTCCACCGTTACATTGGTGGACGACGACTTGGCGCGACACATTGGCGCCGACGGTCCAGCGACGTGTCTACAAGTGAAGAGCATCGACAGCAAGAGACAAGACGCGAGGAGCCGACGTGTCAAGCTCACAATCAAGGGCGCTAGTGGAGAAGACTTCAGCATCGCCGCCAGGACGATGGCGGGCCTGGACCTCACGCCGCAATCTATCTCGGCTGACGTGCTACAACTGCGTCATCTCAGCGACCTCAGCGCGGACGACGTAGTCTACAGCGACGCAAAGCCTAAAATTCTGATAGGCACCGACAACTGGCAACTCATCGTGACACGGGAGCTGCGCTGCGGGGGAGCAGAGGAGCCGGCCGCCTCGAAAACCGAGCTCGGCTGGGTGCTACACGGAATGATGCCGAGCGCGATGCTGAGACGCGCACACGACGTCTTGCACGTGGTCACCAACGAGCCTGCCAGTGCCGAGCCGCTAGAGGACTTAGTGGCCCGACAATTCCAACTCGACGCTTTGGGGGTGTCGACATCTTCACAACATATGAAGATCGAAGATAAGCGAGCCGTGAAGATCTTCGAAGACATAGTACGCTACAAGGCAAGGCGCTACGAAGTGGGCCTGCCGTGGCGCAACGACGAAACCCAGCTACCGCCGAGCTACAACGCCGCATTGAAAAGGCTGAAGACACTCGAGGCCAAGCTTGAAAAGGACCCGAACGAGAAGAAGCAATACCACGCCAAGATCAACAGCATGATCGACAAGGGCTACGCCGAGCTCTGCGACGGGACCGAAGACGCCAGTCCTGTTTCGTGGTACCTGCCTCACTTCGCGGTACGCAACATAAACAAGCCCGGCAAAATAAGGGTGGTACTGGACGCGGCGGCGAAGACCCACGGGACGTGCCTGAACGACCATCTGCTTCAGGGGCCTGACATGCTGCGGTCCCTCAACTCGATCCTGTTTCGCTTTCGAGAAGGCGACTACGCAATCACCGCGGACATAGAAGAAATGTTCCTGCGAGTGAAGATCCAGAGGAAGGACCAGCCGGCTCAGATGTTCCTGTGGCGGGAACGACCGACCGACCCGCCGAGCAAGTACAAGATGACGTCGATGATCTTCGGGGCATTCAGCTCACCGTTCCTGGCCCACAGTGTGCGCAACAAAAACGCACACCACCATCGAGACACACACCCGGCCGGCCTACGGCCAATAACGGAGTCGCATTACATGGACGACTTCGTCGAGAGCTTCGACGACCTCACGCATGGGAAGGAGGTCATCAGACAAGTGGATGAGGTCCACAAACACGCGGACTTTCACCTGCGCGGCTGGAACAGCAACAGCGCCGAGCTGCTCGCCGCTACACAAGAAGACCGCCGTGCCAGCGCAGCAACAACGCAGCTGGGCGGAGCCGAGAAAATGCTGGGACTTCTGTGGGACTCCAAAACGGACAGCCTGAGCTTCAACACCGCCTTGAACAAGGTTCCTGAGGCGGTCCGGACACGCACAAGGGCGCCTACCAAACGCGAGGCGCTGTCAACAGTGATGAGCATCTACGACCCGCTCGGACTTCTGTGCTGCTACACCATCACAGCGAAGATCACGCTGCAGAAGCTGTGGCGCTGCCAGACTGCATGGAACGAGACGGTGCCTGAGGACGTCGCGACCGACTTCGACGCGTGGCTGGCCGGGCTCCAAGCTATCCAACGCCTGCGAGTACCTCGGAGCTACAACGGAGGGAGCGACGTGCGACGCAGAGAACTCCACGTCTTCTGCGACGCGAGTGAGGACGCCTTCGCGACGGTGGCATACTGGCGGCTACAGCTGGAGTCCGGCGAAGTCAAGACCGTGCTAGTGGCGGTACGAGCTAAGGTGGCGCCTT
Source organism: Acrobasis suavella (assembly GCA_943193695.1). Taxonomy (NCBI): domain Eukaryota; kingdom Metazoa; phylum Arthropoda; class Insecta; order Lepidoptera; family Pyralidae; genus Acrobasis; species Acrobasis suavella. Next base: position 18,006,104 of record OW971929.1, read on the forward strand.
TGAAGACCCAGACGGTGCCGCGCTTGGAACTGCAGGCGGCGCTGATTGGCGCTAGACTCGCGAAAACCATCAAAGAAGACCATCGCATTCGAGTGGATGACACGTGCTACTGGAGCGACTCGCAGACCGTATTACATTGGCTGCGCAACGGGAGCCGCAGATACACTCCGTTTGTCGCGCACCGTCTCGGCGAAATCACAGAGTCATCGAGAGCAACAGATTGGCGATGGGTGCCGACTCATCTCAACGTCGCCGACATCGCTACGAGGGGCGGCTACGTCCCAGAAGAAAACGACGTGTGGTTCTCCGGGCCAGAGTTCCTGAGACGGCCGAAGTCTGAATGGCCACAATGGGACGCATGCCGAGAAGACACCCGTGAGGAAGAAGTACACGTCATCACGAAGAGCCAGGACTCAGCGCTACCCGACATCGAGCGGTGCTCTTCATATGACCGCTTGATAGGCGCTACGGCTCAAGTACTCCTGTTTCCTCAGCGCTGTAAAGATCGAAGCGCCACGCTGAGCCAAGACCACATCAAAAGAGCGACCCGGCTGTGGTTACAACGTGCGCATGAGGACTACTTTCCACAAGAAATCCTCGAGCTCAAGAAGGGGCGCGCCGTGCCGAGATCCAGCCCGCTACGCCGATTCGCTATCAAGCTGGAAGACGGCCTACTGAAAATCGACGGGCGCGCGAACAAGGCGGACATCCCAGACGAGGCGAAACATCCCATCGTGTTAAGTGGACGCCACAGCTTCACCAAGCTGCTCGTGGCCCGGGCCCACAAGCGGGCAGGCCAACCCGGAATGAGTCGTCAACGACCTACGCCAGCAGTATTACATCGTGCGACTGCGGCCTACGGTGAAAACAGTGGTGTCTTCCTGCCAGATGTGCCGGCTTAGGAAGACACACCCGACGAGCCCACCTACGGGAGACCTACCAGCGGAACGCCTGCGGTGGGGCGCCTTGTTCACATGCCTCACCACAAGAGCCATACATGTGGAAGTGGTGGCGTCACTCACAACCGACTCAGCCATCCTGGCGCTGAGACAGATGGCGACGCGGCGCGGTTGGCCCGCCGTCATATACACGGATAACGGCACCAACTTCAAAGGAGCAGACGCCGAGTTGAAGAGGGCCTACAAGGAGTGGCTGCCTGCACTCAACCGAGCCGGCCTAACCTACGGGACAACATGGAAGTACATCTCACCGGGTGCGCCCAACCAAGGAGGGGCCTGGGAGAGGATGGTGCGCTCCGTCAAGACAGCGCTCTCAACAACACTACACGAGAAGGCTCCAAAAGAAGAGGTCCTATCAACCCTGCTCACCGAGGCGGAGCACTCAGTCAACTCTCGACCTCTCACACACGTACCCGTCGACCCAAGTGACCCAGAAGCATTAACGCCTAACCACTTTTTGCTGGGGTCGTCTACGGGCCTGTCTTTCGCCGGAGCGTGTCACGAAGCCGACAGGAAGACATGGAAGGCCGCGCAAGGACTAGCTGACATCTTTTGGCACCGCTGGCTGAAGGAATACCTTCCAACCATCGTGCCACGCTCCGACCGCCATGGACGTCAAGAAAGGATCAAGGCCGGCGACATCGTGGTCATCGCCGACCACACCTTACCACGCAACACATGGCCTCGGGGGATCGTCACACACACCTTCCCCGGGCCCGACGGCGTGGTGCGCAACGTCGAAGTCAAGACTGCGGGCGGAACTTTTCGACGACCCACCGCCAAGCTCATCGCGCTCCAGTCATCGACCGCACTCTCCCCGGACCAGAGGGAGAGGATGCGCTGCACAACGGGCACGCAGTCGTCTTCCAGGGATGGCTACAGAACTCCTTCGCCGGAGGGAGAATGTTGACGATAGACAGCGTGCCGCCTGAAATTTGTAAGAGGACCGACCAATCACGACGCCTACATTTCAGCCAATGAGATGCACACCTCTCCTCACGCACACTCGGGCGATCTCCGAGCGCGCGCCCTGATTGGTCGGGACACTCACGCGTATCGGCGCTACCTGCGAGTAGTGCCCATTGTATATATATAGCCCTAGTTTGTACAAAGTTCGTAGTCAGTCGTAGTCAGTCAGTAGTTCAATCGAGTTCAGACAGTGTACAAGCAGCAACAGTGAATATACCATCAGAGCGGAAATCTCTCCGGCGTTTCATTTGGAACCAGCATCTAGTGTCTACAGTCCACTAAACATCCTTACAAGGACCTGCGTTGGCCCATCGTCAACATTACTATTGTACTTGTAATTTTGCAATCAAGTAATAAAATTCAAAACCTTGTCTCATTCTTGAACTTATTTCAATTTACCTTTAAATCAGCCATTCCCTCAAATCCCACTCTATACAAGTTCTTTGTTCCATTGTCCCATACTACATATGCAGCAGAACGAGGACTGGCTGCTGACCAATCTTGAATTTCATTCACTTTACCTCGTCTACCATTACCACCGTCTTGATCCTCCCATTGCCAGTCTACCTGGAAAAATGATATAAACGATTCCATTCAATATAACTTGACTAGACATTTACTTACTGAAATCATTTATGTGCCAATTCAGTTTACTACTAAAATTACTACAGACAAATAACAAAAAAAAATTATGCCTTCTATATGAGTCGACAGAACACCTGATCTGAATTCCTATGGTTTTGATAGCTAAAATAGGTTCATTTTCTATAAATAATTTATTTCAACAATTTTCATCATCATAGCAACATGAACAAGCATTTGAAAGAGAAAAAAATAGACTTACAAAAATGTATAAAGAAAGATTGAAACATTTAGCAATTACATACCCCCCTAACAACTCTTGCTCCAGGAAAAATACCTCGGACAGCTTGTTTTTTACTTTTGCGCCGAGGTTCCACCAAGCACCTTTGAGCTCCAGGTGCACTAATACGGTAAAATCTGTGCCGCAAGTTATGCTTATCTCCGTGGTAACAAACAGAACATAGATCATAATTACTGCATTCAGCACACTTCCATCTTATTCCTGGAATTTACATTTAAACATATTTTATATACATTTATTTGTTAGATAAATATAAATAGGAAGATGGACAATATACCAAATATAGGTTGCTGACGACAAGTATCACACATGGTTCCCTCATGTTTAACACCGGTCGGAGCACTGTCAAGTATTCGTAGATCATATGCTCCAGAACATCTATAGTTTGCGGCTGTACCATTGTCCCAAACAACAACTACTTCTTCAGGAGATTCGAAATTTCTTACAGTCCCAACATGCCCCTCGCCTCCATCCTGAAATATAGACATTTCTATTTAGTACTAACCTTTATAATAGCAATAAAATAGTCACAGTCAACATGTTTATAATAATAAACAAAAGTCACATACCTGTTTGCCCCATTTCCAATCTGGGCCCCGTATTACTCTAGCACCCACACCTTCCATCATAAATCTGGTAGCTCTCGAAGATGCCGATGCACCGGGGACATTTGATTCCATATTCATTTATCAACTTATCAAATTCTTGCATCAAATAATGTAAATGTAGAAATCCACCTTTCACTCTTGCCTTGCTTTAAGTCAAGCAATTCAACAAAGATGACAGATGACAGGATGACAGCATTAACATGGTAATTGTCAACACAAGAGCACAAATTAGATAGGTAGTATGTAGGAGTATAGGAATCGAGCCTCGTAAACGTCAATTAATACTTAAACTAGTGACATAAACTGGTGAAATGATTACATTGCGGTTTTGCGGGTTAGACGTACATTGCACTTTTTATTTACTATTAAATTTTAACCGACAGGATGATCTGGTTTTTTTTCTTTTACTTGTCGGAGCGTAATATGCAATGGCTGTATAAAACTAGATTCCTTTACTTTGAATAATTCGATGACGTTTGGCAGTAATTCCGTGTCAATGTCATTTTAGAGTTGACGAAGAAAGAATAGAGGACGCGGTATGAGTTCAATGTAAAATTCCCGTTTTATGATTTTACACGCGCAAAGAGAAAGTTGTTTACTACAAAATGCAACGGTTGGATTTGAAATGGCAACATTCGTTAGCAACAAGTTATAAGACCGGTCGACCTAGCGACAGGGATAGTCTTGTTCAGGCGGCCGTATCGTGCACAACTCGTTTGTGTAGTTTGCTGTAGCTTGGCCATGACTCATTTAATTGTGATTATTGTAATAGATGTGGATTGGTGAACCGATTTATTACAATGACAGTTTGTTTAAGCAAGACGGAAAGCCCAAGTGTATACACAGTATTCAATTATGTGGGGCCAGGGAATCCAGACATGGTGGTTGCGATTCATGATTCAGTGCGGAGGCGGGGCACTGGATTTCCGTCACATTTTTATAAGGCTCACGTAAGATCTCTCATGTGGCGGCATCGGTAAGGTGACGTGACTGTAAGTAAGTTTTCATCCTGACATCAGTTTGTTCTCGTACTGTAAGTAACTAAGTGGGTAGTTTACGTCACTTGAGATATCAGATGCCGATCACGCCACGCTCTGCCCCCTTTTATTCATCCGTCTGCGACATCAGTTAATAAATAGTTATAGTTTAATAGATTTCGAGTAAAAGCTATTTACAATTACAATAGAATAGGGTATACTTTCTTCTTCGTATAGGCTATATGTAAGGACAGTTTACAGATAGATGATTCATATAGTAAATAGATAATAGAATCTTATTAGATATTGTCCTTATAAGAAAATAGGAGTTACATAAGTAAATTATGTATAAACATTGTAACTCGCTCAATAGTATACTCTATGTAGGTTTAAAGAATCTTTATTCCTCATAAAGTACATAGTTCACTTACATGAGATACGAATATTTTTCTATTTTATGTTTAGGTACGAGTGCTAGTGTACCTAGTGAGCATTTAGCAGATAAAAATTAGTTATGACAATTACAAGTTTAGTAACAGTAACAAAAATAAACAAATAAATAACTACACTTCAATGACAAATTAACAGTTATTGACATATGGCAATAATTGTTTTTTAAATTTGTCAAAGCTGGTACATTCTCTAATTTTTGTAGGCAACTTGTTGTACAATTTTGCTCCTTCAAATAAAATATTCCTTTTGCCATAGGTTTTTGTTCTTGGTGCCCTCAGTGTCAAAGTATCTTTTCGTCTTAGATTGAGCTTGTACGATCTTTTGGTGAAAGATAGATTGGTGTGTATAGTATTGAAGATGATTTTCCGGACTAGAATCCATGTGTAGTAGGTATATAGTTGGTGCAAATTTAATAGTTTAGTTTGCTTGTACAGTGTATTGGTTGGTGTTGAGTAATCGTAGCCGTAAAGAACTTTAATAACTTTGTTTTGTGCTCTCTGTAATTTCATTAAATTAGTTTTGGGTGCCGAATCCCATAGCTCAATCAAATATATTAAGTGTGATTTCATCAAAGGGTTGTAAATTGTAAGTCTGATCTTGTTTGAGACACAGCTTGACATCCGTCGCAACGCACTCGTAAGTGATGTCAGTTTACCACCAACTTTATCAAGATGTGATGTCCAAGTCAATTTATCATCCAATAATAGGCCTAAGTATGTTTCCTCGTGAGACAGATGTAAAATTTCATTATTTATAGTAAGTGGTTTCGTTATGCTAACTTTTTTGTTTTTTGCAGCAAAGATCATGAATGAAGTTTTTTTTGTGTTGATTGTAAGTAAATTATATTAGCACCACATGTTGAAAATCAATAGGTCATTTTGGGCCTGCGTGATTACTTCATCAATAGAATGACCAAAGTAGAAAAGGCAAGTGTCGTCTGCATAAAGTGTTAGGTGACCTGTTAACCCAATGTTAGTGATGTTATAAACATATATAAGAAATAATAATGGGCCTAAAATTGAGCCTTGGGGACTGCCACAATTGACTTTTCGGGGTGAACTTACATTATTTTCAATTTTTACTACTTGTTCTCTATTTGTGAGGTAAGATTCAAACATTTTGTACGCTAAACCAGTGATACCAATATTTTTTAATTTATGAAATAATAGTTTATGACTTACTGTATCAAATGTTTCTTTTTTAAAATCGGTAAAAATACCTAGACTTATATGTTTTTGATCAATATTAGTCTTTATTTTAGTAACTAGGTCAATTGTGGCTGACAATGTATTTGATTGCGGACGAAAACCATACTGATGTGGAGTTATAAAATTAATTTTTGTTAGGTACTGATCTAGCCTAGTGTATAAGACACGCTCAAAAATTTTTGAGATTATTGGAAGAACAGAGATCTCCGAGTCCGATCTATGTAATGTCCGATTGAAAGAGAAATAAAGATAAGAGCTTGATAGAGCTATACGTCTCAATCTGAACGCCATGAAGAAAAAGGCCGAATAGAGACCGGCGCGTTAGCGCAGTGCTATTCGATCTACAGTGCATCACAGACATCGACGCGATATAGACAACAGTGCGATACAGAAGCTCCGAGGGTCTGCAGCAAGAAGATTCAGAAGAAAGATCCTTGTGTGAGCTACCGCGGTCGTGGTTAGCGGCGTTTGTGGTCAATTACGTCTTTAATTTTTACGTCTTAGTGAAATCTAGTTTCATGAAACTTGCTTTTTGTACATGCTGACTTAATATCCATCAACAAATTTTAAAGCAAGTTCATTCCATGGCGCTGAACTACTCTCTGTACATATAGTAAAATGAGATATAAAAAACTTCGTATATTTTTTTATTAAGTTCCTTATGGCGAACCAACCATATTTATCGGACAGGCCGCTAGTTCTTGAAGGACTGTGTGGTCCGTTTTCCTGTCACCTCCTGCCTACCTACTGTGTGGTGGCTAGCTCGTTGTTCGTAGTATCGAAGAAACGGTGTTGACAGGTCAAAGAAACAGTAAAAGGTCAAAGAAACGGTATGGGTATCAAAGAAATAGAAAAACGGTTGACTATTGAAGAGACGAGCTAGGCCACCGACTAATTGTTTGTTAAAAACATTAACCATCCGCTGCGACTTTCAGCAATATTTAGTAAACAAAGATTTCTAACATTTTTTTTTTATTTTCCTTAGGAGATGCATACCAAATCTCAAAACACGCACCGTTCGCCTGATTTACAGCAGTGATGTCTCTGAATTCTACTCCACAAGGCACTCCATAATCCCATCAAAACCACTTTTAATTATTCCGAGCGCAACGTCTTGCTGCTTCAAAATCTAACATAAAATGATACTCGTATTAATCTTATTATTGACTAAATATCAAAACTACTTTTAGTTATCGATTTATTAGAATTTGTAGAAATATCGCACTACATGCTTCTCATTTCTCATTTTACGGTGAATGTAGTTTTACCAATAATTTCGCATGCACAGTACGAAGCCCGAATGGCGTAAGGGTTTACTCAGTCGAAAGTAATCGTGAGTCCACAGATTCAAATCCCCGCAAAGGCAAAAGAATAATCTTTTAACTGTTTCTCAATATATTTATCGTTCAAATTTTAAACAATAATTTTGCGCACTTTCTTGTTTTGATCACGAAGTACGTACACGAAGACCCGTAGTGCACAAAGTTGAATGTTCACCACAATTGTTCGAAACACCAAATATTTATGTTTTCACAAAAGGTCCAGCGCTTCCTAATTTAAAATCACTTTACATTAAAACAAATTTTACAAAAACATTTTTGTTTCAGAATCTTTTTTACAAGTCTCCAAGACAACAACTTTCTTTTCTTATTCTTTTTAAATGTCGGTGTCTTTCATTGTATAAAACCTCCAACAACACACTCAGTACCAAACCAAGCCTGAATGGCTAAGTGTTTAACGCAATCGAAACAAATCAACTGTGATCTCAGGAATCTCAGGTTAAAATCCCTCTTAATTGATTCATTGCAAATAAATTTTATATATATTTGTTTCACATATAATTTGGAATAACATTAGTAGATGACACTACATTTGCAGCTTAAATTGTTAGCAGAAAAATTACGAGAGATGACTCTCTATTAATATAGTACTCTATGGCCTGTGTTCACCTCCACTATTCATTCCGGTCCTCCAGTGTGACCATTTGTGGTAGGATTCTGCCTTTACGGCGTTTTGTTAAACGTATTAGTAATCCGGCAGTATTTGGCAGATTAAATAAAGCAATATAAGCTGAAGTGCGATTTCTGAAACGCGGAGTCACCTAAACGAATGGTTTTCCCATACAAAAACCATTCGTTTAGGTGACTCCGCGTTTCAGAAATCGCGCTTCTGGCAGACTTGGCAGATACAGCCTGCAAAAGGAGTAATGTGCAGTATCGACAGTAAAAAAACATTAGACAGGAATTTTAAAATACAATGGAATGGCACATTGGAACGAAACCTTTGATTATTTTCCATAACATCTCTGATTGTATTGAATTTGTAGTTCATTCATTCTATTGTGATTTGTAATTGCTAAACTAATGTTTATAATTACATTATACCTTTATTTCACCCGCTCACGTATATTTTTTCTACGTTTAGTTTACTTAAGTAGAGTACTTAAGTTTTTTTATTTATCTCCTTTTTTATGTCATTGGGTGGCAAACGAACAAGCGGGTCACCTGATGGTAAGTGATCACCGCTGCCCATGGACAACTGCAACACCAGAAGTGCCATTTCTGAAACGCGGAGTCACCTATACGAATGGTTTTCCCATACAAAAACCATACGTTTAGGTGACTCCGCGTTTCAAAAATCGCACTTGATGGGTGTAACAGAAGCGCTGACGGCCTTTCAGGAAGATATAGGGAGAGGGGGGAGGGGTAGGAGGGGGAGGAGCGGTGACGCTACCACTCAGACGTCGATTTTCTGTGAGAGGGTGGTACTTCCCCGGACGAGCCGGCCCATTCATGCTACTAGCAAAACAGAATTTTACCGGTAGCGTGGCTCTACCATAAGTGTACTGCATCTTGAAAGCCTAAAAAACCCTATATAATATTATATCTTTATTTGTCACTTGTTTTTATAATTAGTTGGACAGAATAATTGAAAGAAAGAAAGGAAGAAAGAAAGAAAAATATTTTATTCAGTGCAAATTAGTATAGATCAGTTGCATTACTAAATAACTATAATTAGTTTTACACCGAAATGGCACCACTAGTAGTTTTAAATATCGATTAATAATTTTCTATTTTCTTATTAATAATTTATAAGAAATGAGGATAAGAAGAAGAAGGAGAAGAAAAGTATCGATACCTAGGAGAAAGTATCGATACCTCAAAAGTATCGGAGCAAAAGTATCGATTCCAAAAGTACTTGGTATCGAAACAAAAGTATTGATACCTTGAGGTATCGATACTTTTTGCGTATCCCTACCTGCTACTGTCAAGTAGTGTCAACACCTTTCACCTTGCGCCTTTTGTGGACACAAATTTTGAGAAAATTGATATTTTGGAAAAGTAAAATAGTTTGCGTAATACCACTCAAAGTTCATTGCACAGAATACTTTTGTATATACTGAAAGTTCATTGTTAAGTTTTTTTTTGTATCACTATGTCTAATAATCGCAATAAATACGAGAAAGCTCGAAGAAGACTTGCTGCTGTAACATTTTTATCCAACATATCTCTCGACGGCACTTTCAAAGACACAGAATTAGCGAAGATTGCTGATAAATCGGCAAAAACGGATAAAACAGATTTGACAATCAAGGCTGTTAACTATCACAATGATAAAGATTTGCGTAATAGTATTCGTAATAAAAACGTTCCACAGTCAAGTCCTGTGCATCGCCTGGGAACAGATAATCATTCTTTGAGTTCTGACTCAGAGCATACCAACATTACTCCAGTGAAAGGACATCCTTTCAGGGAGAGGTAACTATAAACATTCTATAAAAAAACATTTCAGAAAAAGCTTTTTGACAACCAATAACACCAAAGGTGCCATCGTTGACTAACATAACAATCGTTTCAATAGTTATTGATAATCATGCTTAAATTTTTTAAAAAGTTCCTTTTAATTATTTAAGTAGTTTATTGCATTATTAGGTACCAGTTTTTGCCATGTAGGTCTTAATTGGATGCTAATTACAGATGTTCATCTGGTAATACTGAGTTATTCAAGGAGAAACATTCATCTCGCATCAAAAAAAATCATGTTAATCCTGATGACAAGAGCAGTTCGGAGAGTTTGAATCTTGGTAAGTTTTTTTATGAACAAAACAGGCCCTCAGGGTCTAATCATACTAGCAAATTGCGAGCAGCTACGCGGCGGAGCGGGCGCGCAGCAAATTCGTCACGAACACGTCGCAGCTGCAAAGCGAAGATATAGCTGGCGCGTGGCGAACATGCAACGTTTTCGTCGCGTGTTCACAGTGAGTTTACAATGTAAAATTCACTCAGTAATAAAATGGATTCTGATTGGTCCTTATGACTTAAATATGGATTGTAGAAGAGGAGCCATCTTGAATTTATGTTTTACTGCACTGATCCTCTGTTGTGGGATTCTCCATACCATAACACAAGAAATTCAGAGCCTACAGATGACTGACAAATGTGTTTGAGAATGTTCCTGCAATTACTACAGAGCCGTAAAAGAATTTTGTAATCAAAATATGTTGTCGTCAAGATTTTTTTTTGCATTGAAACATGGCAAGTTTTTCAAGATTTAATTTACGAAAATGAAATTGCATAAGTAGTAAAATCTGTTAGGTATTGTTGTTTATTAGTAAGCTTTTTATTTTAGAAATGTATAAAACATCCATGTCATTATTTATTATTATTATTTATTTATAGACGAGCAGCTTGGAGCTGATATGTCTATATCACACAGTGCTGAGAGTCCATAAAGTCTTTTCACAGTTCATTAATTCATTAATGACACTTTATTTGTCTTTATCCACTTGTCGAGTCTATTTTTAAATGCATTTATAGAAGCCGAAGTGACCACTTCTTCTGGTAGTCTATTCCAGTTATTAACCACTCTGTTACTGAGAAAGTGATGTGCAGATTTGGTTTTAGTTGCTGCACGAGGTAACTGGTAGCAGTGTCCTCGTGATGGTTTTGTGCTTTATCTCATATTGAAGATGGTATGCAAGTCAGGTAGATCGTAGCTGAGAGTTAGGATCTTAAACGTCTCAATTAAATCACCACGAAGGCGCCTTTCCTCGAGGGTAGTGAGGTGCAGGGCTTTAAGTCTATCTTCATATGATTTACGACGGAGAGCTTGAGGAATTTTAGTAGCTCTTCTTTGAACACTTTCTAGTAAGTTGATGTCTTTTTGAAAGTATGGGCTCCAGATTTGTAAGGGGCGTATATAAGTTTTATATATTTTTCTGAAAACTTCAACAGTCATATTTTGGAATGATCTACGTATAACATAGATAAACGCGTTTGCTTTTTTAACTACAGAAGTGATATGTTCTTCCCATTTCAGGTTGGTAGCAACATGAATACCGAGATCTTTTTGAAGGTTCACCGATTCCAGAGTGTTGCCGTCAATACTGTAGATGGTCTCAGGGTTTGTTTTACCTAGATGCAGAATACAACACTTTGCGATGTTCAATGAAATAACCCATTCCCTGGTCCATTCATGAATGCGGTTAAGGTCTTCCTGGAGTTGGCCACTGCTTGTTGAGGGATTAGCAAAGAACTTTACATCGTCTGCGAAGAAGGCTGACTGACATTGTACAGTCTCTATTAGGTCGGTTATGTATATTCCGAATAGATGGGCCGAGAGCACAGAGCCTTGTGGCACACCACTAAGTACAGGTTTCTTTTGTGACAGACAATTACCTACTCGTACTTGAAATGTTCTATCAGTTCATAACGTTCGTAGTCGAGGTAGCATATGTCTACATGGTTGCCGCTGTCGAGATCTTTAGACCATGAATGCACACATGACAATAAATTAGTAATGGTGGATCTTTTTTCAACAAATCCATGTTGTCTTGATGATATGACGCATTCTTTTTTCAGGAATTGTGTCAATTTCTTACTGATAATTTTTTCCATTATCCTTACAAAAATACTTGTGAGACTAATGGGACGAAAGTTATTTGGTAGAGTTTTATCTCCCTTTTTGTAAACTGGTGTTACCACTGCATGTTTCCAGTCTCGTGGTAGGTATCTACATTTAAATGACATGTTCATCAGTTCAGCAAGCACTGGTGCAAGTGTATCAGAACAGTTCTTAAGAATGCAACAAGGGATCTGGTCAGGTCCTGGTGATGATTGTAGCTTTAAACTAGAGATCGCCTGTTTGACCTCGTCAGCCGTGAATGTGATATCGCACAAGCTATCCTGTACGCGTGCCTTGGCAGAAATTTTTGGGGGTTGGTTAAAAGCTGGTTCCATAGAGTAAGCTTTAAGGAATTCCTCGGCAAAAGCATCTGCAATGTCTTTCGGATTGGTAACTAAGTCACCATTCAGATTTCTAATAGCAGGTGGGATGCTCACTCTTGAGGTCATGCTTTGACGGATATATGAGTAAAAGGATTTGTCTCCCGTATCTAGAATTCGGGATTCAAAAATGCTTCTTTGTTTTCTTGACATTGCAACACATTCATTGCTCACTGCTCTAAAATCCTTATAATCCTCCAACTTCCCGGATAGTCTATATTTGTCCCATAATGCTTTCTTATCTACAATCAGTTTTAGAATATTTTCATTTATCCATGGTTTGTTTTTGGACTTATTTTTAACTATTTTTTCTGGGGCATGTTTATCGGTTGTTGCATTAATTGCATTTAGAATTCCATTCGAAGTTTGCTCTGTATCTGTTAATGAACTATTTTTTTCTAGGTTACAAAGTAAATCACTGTTGTAGTTTTCATAATTAATATGCTGATAGTAGCGTTTCAAACGCCTTGAGGCATTTTCCGAAGTCTGCATAAGGCATTGAATACTAAACTCTAATACACAATGGTCACTTTTTCCAATTGGAGGTTTGTAAATAATTTCCTTTATAAGTGATTCTTCATTGACCATTATCAAGTCTAGCAAGGATGGCTCATACCTTATCCTGAATCTTGTGGGTTTATTCACTAACTGATAAAGGTTACTGTCAATGAATGCATCTGTAAAGAGTTCAGCTGACCCTGTCTGCTGTTGGTCTCCACTAATTGGCCATTTAATGGTAGGATAATTGAAGTCTCCAGCTATTACAACAGTGTTGTTTTCAGCCGCTGCAATGAGATTCTGTAATAATTTGCTGTCACGGGGTCTCCATATACACTCACTATAGTCATCTGATCGATATACGCCAATTACCAGGAAACTATATGTACCATATTGAACATCCACAAAGAGGGCTTCGACTTCATCACACATATACCTCTTATTAAGTCTACCTATCAGTGGGATCCCGTTCACACAGTCTTTTTAATATATTGCTACACCTCCACCTCTAGTCTTGCCTTCTGTTTTGTTTTTTTTATGTTTACGGTCTAATCTGAACAATGTGTATCCGGGTATGTTGTATGTTCTATTACAGTCTTTTGTATTGAGCCAGGTTTCTGTGATTATTACGATGCAGGGCTTACTACTTATTATGTAGGCTAAAAATAGATCAAACTTCGAGTTTAGAGAAGAGAGATTTGTATACGTAAATGTATATTGTATGTAATGTCAGTGTATGGGTTACTAAGTGGACTATTTAGTTTTTTTGCTGGACTATTTTCGGGCTCCCTTTCACATATTTAATGGTCAGGCCCGTTTCGCCTCTCTCAACACGGGCTTTAAGAGTCATCCGAAGTTTTTCCAGCTCTTCGCGTTGCTTGGGTGTCTTATCATCGTAAACTCTTACCTCTTTATTCGCCTTACCGGGAAGTGGGTCAAATTTAACTTGCAAGATTTGATTACAGACAGTCAGACAGACCGATAGACGGGACAGGTGAAACTAAATAAAAGCTTGTAAAAATGAGACATCTGATGGTTAAATGACATTGTATTCAATATTGCGAAAAAAAAAACTCATAACGCATAATATTCAGTGTACAGCCCACACTGTGTTAAGTACGATGTCATTACTTTATTAAATAAATATGAAAATTATTTCCAAAAAAATAGTAAATGTATGTATATCTGCTGTATAATTTTTACACATAATCAAATCATTTCAGGTCGTTTCCGTACCAGTAGTACTTGTATACCTGAGAATCCATTGACCAAGGAAGTGAGACTCATTCGTGCCAATAAAGGAGTAGTGTCATTCAAAGATGAGAGACTGGCATTTGCCCCGCCCCAAGGAGTGCCCTGTGTTGTGTTTAGTACTATACCATATTCCAAGACTGTTCGCAGTGCACGGTATGGAGTTATTTCCAGTTAATTGTTTAATGGCTTTTAAAAAAGCTAGCGATCGTATTTATTATTCAGTTAGGTATTTATACCTCCTTTTTTAAAATCCGGTAACTATTTTTGTCAGCAGAGAACCTCAGGGCCGGCGCACATATGGCGAAGCACAGCACAGAGATTTTTTCACTTTCAAACTATTATCGACATTGTCATCTTTGAAATAATATCCAAAATCAATAAACTTACAATAACTTAGTCGAAATTCGCCTTATTATTTGGGAAGAATACTGCCTTTTTATCCTATCAGGTGTCCCATAAGCGCAAACTGTAAACCCTATACATATTTAGTGTAAACCTCCATGCTCACAACCTTAACAAGCTCTATGGGCTGCTAGCGCCGCCACGTCGCCACCTGCGGCTGAGTTTTCAGCATGCTTCCCTATTGATTTTGGATATTATTTCAAAGAGGACAATGTCGATAATAGTTTGACAGTAGAAAATTCTCTGCACTCCGCTTCGCCATTTGTGCGCGGGCCTTATTAATACATAGTAATGCATTATTATTAATGTATTAATTGCATGCAGTTTGTCATTCAATTCTTGAAACAGTACCAATATGCATGTGTGCATGTCTGATGGAGGTTTATAGAGAATATTATATACATATAGGCAATTCTCCTTCAGGTACTTAAACTGCAAAATATAGATTCAATATTAATTTTAGTTCTGATCTTCGGAAAGATGGGGTTCGGAGGCGAAACACTTCAGGTCCAAGACCACTCTCAGCTATCACGGATAATGGAGTGGATCCATTTGACCTGCTGGGCCTGGAACGAGAAGAGACAGGTCAAGATATATCATATTCAAAATTGTTGGCCCCGTCTAGAGTTTGCACCAGGGAGCAGTACAGAAAAATGTATGAAGGAGACTTCAATGACAAGTCCAGCTGGAAATTATCAAATCGCCATCCTCATGTCATCGCAAGGTACCTAAATACAAATTTCACGTATACTTTCAATTAAAAAAATCAAAAAGGATAATAAAAAACATTATAAATCACAAATGAACAGAGTGCGCAAGCATGTTCTTTACTGTTAATTGTTTTCATCCAAAAACCAATTGGAGTCAATGTTCTGTCCTTTGAATCTATGTTATGTGTCTCTCTACTTTTTCTGTTATGACATCTTATGGGAAGAGAGCAACAGTTATACAAAATACAAAAGGCCTGACTACTTAAACTTCACATTCATAATAATGATTGTAAAGAGTCTTGCATTCAACAGCTCTAGTCTTCTGAAAATGTTATCGTTTTACGCAATATAATTCTGTTATGTCTCAAAAGGTCAACTCTGGCGTACGCGCATCACGCAAACTTCGTATAGAACTAACTATTCTACATATCGTCCAGTGCAATTGTGAACGATATGTACAAAAGAGCTGGGTGACTTATTCCCTCATATAGCTTGCGATTGAATAGGCTTATACAGGTGACATTTTAATCACCAGCCAAATTCTTGGAGCATGTCCTGGCTCGGCCAAAGAGATTTTTTATTGTAGGAGGAACATTTTTAATAAAAAAAAATCATAGAAAGTAATTCAAAATCATGGTCTGAACTGGCTCCAAAAATTTGGCTACTAGGTAAAAAGTCACCCTGTGTGTCCTGTATTGTATGTATGGCAGCATCCTTATAGTAGTACGTGATGCGAACTAGGATATATATTTAATTAATAAGCAAATAATTTATTTTGTTAGTTTAGCAAATCACGTACTAACTGGACGTGTACATTCAACATAACACTGTACAATGTTTTTGTATAAATACTCTTCCTAATTCAAATAAATATTCCATTATTCCGTTGCCACTCTTGGCCTGTAGACGATGATGCATCGAATCAGATCCCATGGGTTTTATTAGTACCTTACTGGTCGCTATATACCCCGACGTGATGGACACGCGCCTTAAGTTTGGAGCAACACGCAAGCCGAAGACTCAAGCCTGAAGATATGGAAAGACGATCAACGTGCACATTTCCACTGGCCTCCCACAAGCGGGTCCCACCAGTGGAAATTCAAAAGGCACAAGAATCACCAGGCATCCACAATGGACAACCTCGAGGCAATGATGGATCATACCAAGGAAAATCTGCGCATCCCCGACAGCTATCACCGTAAACTCCGCTAAGATGAAAAATAGCGATCACACCCACACATGAAGAAAATACCGTTAACATTATCGCTCATTCGCAACGTCAAAATGATAAAGAAATAGATATGACGTCACAAATTGCATCATTCCACATAGAATCGCTGCATTACGGACGACGAATAAAAATGCAGATGCAACAAAATTGATCGAGGTCAAGATCGCAAGGTCGCCGATGGCCGTATGTTGTTCAGAAAGGCGTATTTTAGAAGAATTTATATATAAAGAGGAAAATTGCACAGCATTCCGTTAATTCAATAAGTTCCAAATGCCGAACTTACTACCGACTTACACAGTGGTATAGATTTTTTGGTAAATCAAGGAGCAAATATTTTGATGACTATGAAGCCTGCAAGAGAAGGAGCGAACAACTTCATGGAACAGCGATCGTAATTTTGATGAGAAAAGATTTATAAATGCCGATCACAGAAGCCGATTTTTGAAGCAGTAATTCCACTGAAAATAACCTCTCTCAAGATGCATCAAATGGTTAGCAGCAAGCAATCTCAAGAGCAAGCCAGCAAACGGGTCATATCCAGGTTCACAGCAGCCGACGCACCGAGCTCCTGGTCCTGATATCAAGTACCTGCATCGACTTTTATAGCGTCCGGCACATCCGCCGAGCTCACGTTTTGGATGATGAATTATGTCTGGCCATACTCTCCAGCGGGGCACTACGGCAGGACTTCCACCGGCGTTCGTCGACATTGCTCTTTACAGTCTCGACTCACTGCGGACTGCGAGCACGCTCACATCGGTCTCATGAAAGACTACGAGCAGAATTTATCTCCCGACTCACAGGGAAGTGGCAATTGAAAGCTCATTAGAGACACAAAGACTGCATAGCAAGACCATATTTAAGTACCAAGAGGAACTTAAAGTTTTAATATCAATGATGATTCCGGAATCAATAAGGAAGATATTATATAAATAAATTGTGTGACTCACAATGTCAAGGTACTCCAAAATGCATAGACGCACAGTTGTGCCACGCAGAAATTATTTGCCTACACAGCGTTTTTCAGCACGTGCAATGTGCATATCGTAAACAAAGGAGAAACTGAGAGATTATAAATCAGTGAAGACAAACCTGGCAGTAACAAGCTGGAATAAAGATTAACCCTAAGTTCTACAAGGACACTGCTTCAGTCATCGACAAGATATGGGTTGCTGCGCTGCCGAACTTATACATGGGATAAAAGTCAACGTTCAAGCTATGCGGAAATGAAGAAATCAAGATTTTTATTTAAAAGAAGAACACATTTTGTTATTGTTATTTAGTACGTACAATTTTTTTTTCCGGTAATAATAGATAGTTAGAAATAGGTATCTTAGTAACATTTTTATTTTTCATATGTTTAGTTTAGGATTTATATGTTTTTGTTTTTGTTCTTTTTCAAAACAAAAGGGGGAGTATTATGGCACCATCCTTATAGTAGTACGTGATGCGAACTAGGATATATATTTAATTAATATGTAAGCAAATAATTTATTTTGTTAATTTAGCAAATCACGTACTAACTGGACGTGTACATTCAACATAACACTGTACAATGTTTTTGTATAAATACTCTTCCTAATTCAAATAAATATTCCATTATTCCGTTGCCACTCTTGGCCTGTAGACGATGATGCATCGAATCAGATCCAATGGGTTTTATTAGTACCTTACTGGTCGCTATAGTATGCGTGACGCAGCGTACGCCCACTACACTTTGTGTTTTTGTTTATTATAGCTGTTTCTCTTACATCCTACGCTTTGCTGGAATTGTTTGGATCAAATTCAATTCTATTGTGAGATTAAAAAAAAGAAGACATCTTAATTTTACACAAAAACGTTTAAATTTTCCTATTTATTTCTGGTATCATGTATTGAGTTTAAACAATGACACTGGCTACTCATGTATACACATGGCATTTTGAATCTCACTAGCGGTTATCACACTCATTTCATTACTAACAAATTTGAATTTCAGGACTAAATTATTGACGAGACACAAGGATAAAAAATGGTAAACTATGAGTAAAATTCTATGCTATGCAAAAATTAGATTTGGCTAATGCTGTTAACTTGGTCAAGGAAATAACAAATATAAAACAACATAATTTTTGCTCTCATTGCACATTTTTATAAAACTTGTGTAGTTAAGTAAAAGGTAATATAGGTGCATGTTGATTTTGAATTGACTGCCGAAAAGAAAAAGAAACAATTAGAGCAAGGACACGTGTATCGATTCCCACCGAGTAGTGTTGATACTTCTACGGTGCTTGCTTTTCTATCTGTTAATTAGCATCACATCTTAAACCAATTAAGATTCGATGGGGTCTCTGCCTGTAGAGAATTTCTTAGAAATGATAAGGCAAAGGACGCGGCAAGTTGCAGATACATTATAAAATTATTCAATTTTAGCATTTCTTGTTATGGTAATATTATTTGCATTAAATTAGGATGTACCTAAGTAGCTCTTATACAAAAACATAATAACAGGCCAAGTGCGAGTCGGACTCGCACACCAAGGATTCCATACCATTATCTAAAACATCACATTTGTTATATGGGAGCCATTACATTATCACGTCTTTATCCCTAACGGGGTAGACAGAGCCTAGAGCCGTAAGACCCAAAGGCCACGCTTAGCGTGATGGTGGGCGTAAAGATAGAAAACATGATTCAGATTCTCGCCCAATCCCTCGATCGCCTTTTACGATCTGCGCAGCAAGAGAAGCAGCTGGTACATTCTACGTTTTTTCTTTTTACCAGACCAGCATGGAAGGTAAGGCAAAATTAAATATACAGATAGATAGATGGACAGCGGAGTCTACTAGTCCCGTTTTTATCCCTTGGGTAAGGACCCTAAAAATGTAAAAAATTAAGGGCAGACCTGTGGATATCTATTATCTACATATAGATATGACGGGCCTCTACAACTGCCGCACCTCCAGAACTAGCTAGCTATCTTAGAGCGGCGATGGTACCCACGCAGGTGGCAACGGGAGACTGCAATTCTTGCCATTGACTCGGCGGGTCACCATCTCTAACACCGCTATTTTCTAAACAGTTAAGTACTAGATTTTTCTCTAGCCAGCAAAGGTGCATTTTAAGGATTTCCCTTCCTTTTCCATTTCGAGAGCATTAACATAATTATAATTAATTATAAAAATGTGCATTGAGGACAAATACTGAAAAGTGTATGTACCTACATTTTATTGCCCAGCACTCTACCAAGCTATTCGAATCCTATTTCAACTGTTGTTTTCATTAATTTACTATCTAATATGTGCGAATGGTAGAAGCTGTTAGAGTGATATACACTGATTTATTATTTACCTAAGTCAGTGGTCATTTGATCAATCACTTTCTAACCAGCACTAGCACATACAATTCGATTATTAAGAATATAGTCGTTTTTTTTCTAATATTAACACTTACTGACTCTTAAGGGTTTACCTGAATTTTTCGTGGTCCAATGCTGCAGTTATTTAAAATAAATCATTTCGGAAATAGGAAAGAAAATGGCGACATGATTTAAAATTTTGCCTTGATTAAACCCTAGATAACCCTTTAAATTATTTTATGTACTACCTACTGTTTGTATTAGTAAAGTGAGAACGTATTAGTTATTAATACAACTGTAGTATAATAAGAGGTATTAAAACACGAACGTGTGTAGCATGGGTGTTGATAAAATTTCTTATAGCATTTTTGGCAAAAATGCTATAAGAAATTTTTTTATTTAAATTTAAATTAATTAAAAAGTTTTACATTCTCACTTCAAAATATCTAGGGCTTAATCAAAGCATAATTTTAAATTTTATCTCAGTTTCTTTTCAAATGAATTATTTCTAATGGGGACTGCACTGGACCCCGAAAAATTCATGTAGCCTCTTAAGTAACACTTACTCGTACATGTACGTTAACACTAGCTAAAAGCTAAAACTTAGGTACCTGTATGAGAAATAAGATATCAAGTGTATTTTTGAAGTTATAGTAAGCAGTAGGGTTAAGGCTATAAGGTCTTTCACACTTTTCATTCACTTCACTCTGCTAAGCTTTGAGCACATGGATCATAATATAGTACATTACGATATAAGTGCGTTATGATGGTTATAATTATAACACACGAGGCGGAATTTCAGCCCGAGCCGAAGCACGATGGAAAATGTTCGAACAAGCGCATATCCAAAATGGTTTTTGCGAATATCATAATTTGGCCATCATGGTAATTTTATTAGGTTCTCTAATAGTCAAACTATAATATCTATTAGGATATATATTTTTTTTCTTAGGCAGAAGTAGGTACATAGAAAACGGAGGTGCCAAACCAAATCTATGCGCATACATGTTTTAAAGCGATATTGTGAAAAAACTACCAAAATATCAGCTGCGCGTTTTTGCGGTTTTAGTAGACATGTATGCGAAAAAACATGAGAAAGGCCGGAGTAGGAAAATCGCTATTTTTTGCGGATAATCACTTTTCTTTAAATAAATTCGACACTATAAAAGTATATCTCCAAACGTTTTTTAGAAATAAAACGTTACAAAAGTATATCTCCACTTTCCTGCATATTTATACCAAATTTCATCACAAAACAACAAAAATTCATGAAGTTACAGATTTTTGATCTGCGAACGGTCTAATTTTTCCATAGTGCGAAGGCGTGGGCGTAATAAGCCGAGTGACTGACACTGACTCTTAAACTTAAGTAAACAGACAGATGTCTGTTATCTTGTCAATAATGGACATTGACCTTTCATAGTAATTTTTTGTTTCGAGCGTGGAGGTTATGCTATGCTATGTTATGTTGAACACTTTCTATGAATAACATATCATACCATAGCAGCATACGAACACCTACCTACGGCCTACCTCCACTAAAAGAGCGCGCGTTGTTGAGTCTGAAAAACTCTTTTACGCCTTTGAGAAACAAATATCCGCAGGCAACAAAGACAAGCAGTACAATGTCCTTTATTTGATTAGTAAGCCTTTTATTAAATATTCGAAGACAAACAGTACAATGTCCTTTAATTGATGAGTTAGCCTTTTGTTTAATATTCGATGCCGTCCTGTAGATTTTGCATGCATGGTTTGCTGTTATTATGCATTTTAATAAAATATGTACTGCGACTAATAGATTTATTAAAATAGATTAAATAATTCTGTTGTACAGAATTATTGGTGCATGTAATGGTGGTTGTCTCCAACGTTGGTTGCATGAGGTGTTGTCAACTAACAAAATCGATCGGGAATTCGATGGTATTTGTTGGATATTATTAGTGCTAGTATTTATGTGGTATCTGCTTTTTAGGTGTTTCTCGTACGAATCCTCTCAAAGGGCTAACTTAGCGACGTCGCCGCCACACACCTCCGTGGAAATTAAATCCTTCGATTGGGACGAAGGATCACTACTGACACAAAAATATGTAAGCATTATTACCTATTACTGTATAGCAATCTGTGTAAATTTGTCCTTATCTTTTGAAATATATAATGAAGATCTCGTAAACGGCTCCAAAGATATTGATGAAACTCGGTGCTTAGAGAGTAAGAAGGCTAAAAAAGTACCCGAGCAAAGCTCGATCGCCCAGATAGGTACTACAAACGGAAAATTGGTACGTACCTACCATTTTTCATCAAAATCTTTGATTTCGGGGATGAAAACGACCAGCCCTGCCATCCACATACAAGAAGCTTCTTATATGTGGATGACCTAGCCCTGGCGACACAGGCCCTCTAACTTTGAAGTTGTAGAGAAGATTATTTCCTCTACTCTGGAAGACCTAGACAAATGTTCTTAGACCAAACCCAACCAAAACCTCACTTATGCGTTTCACCTCAGCAATAAATTGGCTTGACAACCGCTTAAAATAATATGGCAAGATGTTAGCATTGAGTATTCTGGAAGCCCGAAGCACCTCTGGGATACTCTCGATCGCAGCCTTAGTTACAAAAAACACTGCCACAAAACAAAGTCGAAAGTCATCGTTGGAAATATCACTCTCCGACGCCTAACAACAACTTTATGGAAAGCAGCTCCAAATGTCATGCGTACGAGCGGTTTGTGTTTCTCAGCCGGAATACGCACGCATGTTTGGAATCGGTCAGCGCACGCAAGTCAGGTTGACATCGCTTTAAACGAGGCTTATTAGACCTATAGGTCCAGTTAACTTCATTAGAAAATTTGTACTGAAACATTTAATGCTGTACCGTCTGACAGGCATAGCTCCGCCCCAGGTACGCTGAGAAGAAGCGTGCTCGATCGAAAATTCAAAACAAGAAACGGATAAAAGACACCTTCTATATAACTGTCCACACTAAAATAAATTGGATTTTTTTATCATTCTTAGGGTTCCGTAGTAAACAAGGAACCCTTATAGTTTCGCCATGTCTGTCTGTCTGTCTGTCTGTCCGTCCGCAGTTTTACTCAGCGACTGTAAGTATGTACTAGAAAGCTGTGATGAGATGGTAGAATAAAATACTGAAAAAAAATTTTCAGTATTTTATTCTACCATCTCATCAAAGGTCGTACAAGAAAAGTAAAAAGTATATTGTTTTTCTCGATTTACCAAGCATGTGGGGTATCATTGAATAGGTTTTTTAAAAATATTCTGAGCTTGTTAACACCGTTTTTCAATTTAGGGATCCGTTTTTTAAATATTTGGTTTTAAAGTGAATATTTATGTTAGAGTCAAGTGTCCCCTCCCCCCATCTATCTGCTAAACGGTTATATATGGACACGTGAAAAAATCTCAGCTGTAGTACATATAACGATTTTTAAAGGAAAACTATCAGAGCTAAGTAGGGTTTACAAATTAAAAAGTTATAGGCGATCATCTTATCAAATGTACTTGGAAAAGGAAAATTTCGGACAAATTCAATAGAAAATTAATTTTTAGACGTTTTTAGTGGCATGCACTAAAAGTTGGCATTCGTTACTACGGAACCCTACAATGCGCGTGGCCCGACACGCACTTGGCCAATTATTTAAATTAACCAATAGCTATTTAAAAAATAACTTTCAAGGGTCTTCAGCAAAACCGTCTATGACGTGTCTTCCATGAAAGAATCGCCCGTACCATTTACAAAATTTCTGTGTCCATTGAGTATATAAAAAAAGCACATTTAAGGTTGAACTAGTCGCGTACGCGGAATTCACAGGTGGGCGCATCCAAAAAGCATGCTGTCTTACCTAACATTGTGTTCGGGCGAAGCAGTGAGGTGAAATGCACGACAATTCATAGTTAACTGAACGCTTAAAAAAATACGTGTAAAGTCCTTTGGGAAAAGTGGTTTTATGCAAAAACTCCTGCATTTATCAATTACAAATAAAGTTTATTAAAATTTTCGAAAAAGTATCGACTCGTTCAACCTTAATCTATCTTCGATCATAGTCAATCTTAGCCACGTTTTTGTGCATCTGACTGTCTGTCTGTCTGTCTATCTGTGGCATTGTAGCTCTCGAACAGATATACCGAATTCAATTCGATTTTTTTTACGTGACAGCAAGTTTCCTTGCGGTGGTTCTTAGCTAAGTATGATTGATAAAAATCGGTTCAGTCGTTCAAAAGTTATTAGGGGTGAATGCTTGAAAATCTTTTTATATTATAATTTGCCTAGCAAATAAACTTGTTAAAAGTTGTATATTGTATGAAAGTTGTTTTTCTTAACTTTTATCGACAAAAGTAGAAAGCGAGTAGGGACGTTAACAAAATCCAGGGGGGCAGCTGCCCCCCTTTGCCCCCCCCCCCCTCGGTACGCCCACGGACCTAAGTGGGACGCTGCAGGAGCCACTTACGAAGATGGGGTTTTACTAACAGGGTAAACTACAATCCCCAGTGTCAGTTAGGCAAACCGAGGCAGACAATGCCACAACTTCTTCGCTGCCCCTCATGCCCTGCTTCATGTTCAATAACCGACTTGGTGCAGTGCACAGATAACGCTGTTGCTGTGGCTTCTTACTGGTCGGGAGTAATTTGATTTAATGTTTCAGTCATCGACACGACGAATAACAAGGGACTGAAAAATCTATTTAAGGTTTATTTTTATATCTAGCTAGGTTCATTTTTATAGAACCTCTTTTCCTCCGTATTTTTCAGAGAGGGAGAGAGAGACCGTATTAGTGACTCGTTTCTTCTTTCTTATTTCATTTTGTTTCTTTGTTTCAATGGTCATGTTGTTAATTTATCATTTCAGGTACAATATTGTCCCAACGTGCTGGACGACCCGGAATTGATTGCTGGAAAGCACAGAACATTATTAACATTCACATCGTATATGACTTCGATAATAGACTATGTGCGGCCTCAAGACCTCAAAAAAGAATTGAATGACAAGTTCCGAGAGAAATTCCCGCACATCAAACTTACGCTTAGCAAATTGCGAAGGTATGTTCTAACATGTTATCGAATTTTATCTTTCCTAATGGTAGGGACGTGTAAATAGTCCCTACGGAGGGTGTGATTGCTCACTGAAAATAAAATACCTAAAGGTTACCTAAAGGTATCTCACAGCGTTTGTAAAGGGAAGTGAGAACTGCTTTCAATTTACTAATGTGAAGGCTAGCACTGACCTGGAATCTTGTCTTCGTCCCCGAATACTCCCAGGATCTGCTGCAGGCACTTCTGGAACCTTCGGAGGCGTGGGTCGGTTAGCACGCGGTCAGCGTCACACAAAAGTCTATAGTTCACGAAAAAATGAGTCCTCACTAACGCCAGTTTACAAAAAGAAATGAGGACGAACCCCACAGCGTCGGACGGGCGGCGTATCCCGAAATTGCGAATAACAAGGAAAAATGTGCAAACGGGAAGCACACTGCGGCGATTGGCACAAGTGCCGTGCGGAGAACAAGCGAAGACTGGAGACTGATGGATGGCTTCTCCGAGAAGCCTTCTAAGAGAGTGACCTCAACTGTCACTCCTAGTGCCATCTCTCGGTTTCATCGAGAACTCCAACAAAACACACACACATAGCACACATAGTAATTGAAAGCAGTGATAAAAATTATGATCTGCTATTAATTAGCGTAACTTATGTTTATAAAAAAAACAGAGGGCGCTAGCGCGCCACCACCTAACTTAAATTATATTTTCGTACCATTTGCTCAAAAAAGGCACATTCTATGGCACAAAAAGCGAACATAACAATAGTCATTTTTAATCTATTAAAAACAGGGAAAGAAAAATGTACTAAATTTCATTCATCCTCTAGAGGGAGAATGTGGTTTAAGTTTGGAATACTTACCGAAATTTATACTGAACTCAAATCATTTCTATATTGTTAAGCGTAAAAAAATAACGTTTTTGAATCGACAACATGTATCTGCAAAATCCACAAAACCACTTAACTTTCATAAAATTTAAAATAAAGTCATGTCATTGTCTGTTTACACCACCTGATTAGTTTTCCAAAAAAAAAAAAAGCAAAGTGTCATTTGCGTCTCACACATACAGCCAAGTTTTCTGCGTACATATTTATATATTTATTTACAACGTAAAACATTTTATATTTTTTATGTAACTGGATAAAAATGAATCAAAGTATTATATATCTTTAATAAATGCTTATCTCTAGTTATTATGCTTATCTCTAGTTATTATTGTCTTTATTTTTTTCGCAAATGGTACGAAAAGTAGAGTATTTTCCTCGGTGATAAAGCTGTCTTAGTCTTGGGTGAACTTAAATCCTTCGCTACACTCAGGACTCGTCCTAAATCCCTCGCTTCGCTCGTGATTTAAGTATTTAACACCCTCGCTCCGCTCGGGAGTAAACCTCGAGTCCTTCGTTGCGCTCGCGATTTAAGTCGTCACCCGCGACAGAAGACACTGCTTTATCCCCTTGGTTAATAATCTACTATTAGTCACATCGGAAGTCCTTAGGAATTAAAACTAGTAACTAAACTGTAAACTTCGGGGCTTCGGGGCGGTGCGGGCGTGCATCGAATACGTTGCGGAAGCGCAACGAAATCACTGCCTATAGCAACGTTGACGCCTTTTTATACATTCAAATCGATTCATATTATTAAACTAGTATTAATAATTATCTTCTGTGTATTTTATATTAAAAACACACCTTATACGCCATTTTAAATATTCAAAGCAATTGATAATATTAAACAAGTATTAATTATCTTCTGTGTATTTAATGTTAAAACCATACCTTATAGTAAGTACGAGCCACTCTTCGGGTGACACTGATAATCTCAAATGTGTGTCTTCATTTCTTAAGTCATTTTGTACTAGATGCAACAACTCATGAAATGTAGGTACATTCGCAGGTAGGAACGACTTTTTTATTTATTATTTTCTATTTTATTTCTTAAACAACACGAAGTAGTCGCTCTCTGCCAGTCGATAAATTGATAATCTAAAAATAGAAGGATCCCAAATTTATCGATGCTTTCGTTTTTGTCTCCTGCGTCTTCGTATTAACAACATCAACAGCAGTGATTCATCGTCGGAATCCATTTTATTACCGAGGATATTTTACGTCGTAAACTCGCTGCGAACACGCGATAAAACGTTGTGTATTCGCCACGCGCCAACGACGTCCTCGTTTTGCAGCCGCGACGTGTTCGCGACGCGTTCGATGCGCGCCCGCTCCTCCGTAAAGCCGCTCGCAAACCGCTACTATGATAAGGCCCTAATAAACCTCGTTCCTTTTATCCGAAATTCAATTAAAAATATGAGTTGTGCGTTTGAAAAGTTTTTATTTTCAACAGTATCAAAAAGGAAATGCGTAAAATCGCCAAACATGACAGTGGTGGCATCGATCTTCTATCGGTTGCTCAGGCCTATGTTTACTTTGAGAAGCTCATCCTAGCCAACTTGATCAACAAAGACAACAGGAAACTCTGCGCAGGGGCCTGTCTTCTGTTGTCGGCTAAACTAAACGACGTCAAGGGAGAAATGTTGAAGGCGCTCATAGAGGTAAGTACCTATGTGTAATAAATAAATAAAAAATTCTATCATCGTTGTTATTCAAAATTCTTAACTAATCTTATATAGATGACAATATAACAATTGATATGTATGAGTTTTCAAGCTCAATGATATCTGATATAGTTTCTTGCCTAAAGGCGTATCTGACATCATCATGATCATCATAATTTCAGCCGCATAACGTTCACTGCTGGACATAGCCAAGGCCTCTCCCAAAATAGGTAATTTTAGAAATCTTTGGGATAGGCTCAATAAAAGTATGATCTAAACGAATTATATTTTTTGCAGCGCATTGAAACAACATTCAGAATAAACAGAAAGGATCTAATGAAGTGCGAGTTCGCCGTGCTAGTTGCTCTCGAGTTCGGGCTCCACGTGCCGCCGTACGAGGTGTTCCCGCACTACCAGCGGCTGCTGCACGACTCGTGACCCTGGCGCAGACTGGCCTTGGAGCCGTGCATACGCGTGTGCCATCGCCGGCGTGCGAGCATCGTCGACAACTTCAGAGCTAGCGCGTGGATTTAAGGTTCGAGGCTTCAAATAGTGCCTACCTACGTTGTATACCTAAGGCGGTGTAACAAAGAATGTCTTAAATAGCAGAAATTAGCCGTCCGAGCCAAAGGTGAAGGTGATAAATATGCGATGTGATGCTTTCTTTACCACCATTCGTGGTTGGTATGCAAGTTGGTCTCCCTCGCTAGGAAGTGACATTTTAGTAATGATTATTTACGGCCTGGGCATATTGTAGATTATGATACATAATTAGGTGCATTAAAACACGAGAGTGGTGGGTTTTAAAAACCGATCCGCAGGCGAGGTATTTAATAAAATCACACGAGTATTTTTATAACAAGTTATGTACAGTATCACAAACTACTTCATCTCATAAATTGGGATTGAAACTAAATAAAATCGTTTAAAATGGCGCAGAAATGACGAATTTCACCGCGTTACATTTTCAAAAAATTGGATGCGCAGCGCGCTGCTTACGGCACGCGGCAAGTTTTACCGCACGCTCCTCTTCTGAAAATATGTAACGCAGTGAAGTTCTACGGTACAGACAAGTACTTTATTGATATCGCAACTTTTTGTGAGTGCCGTAATATTCTTGGGGGACATCAAAATCTATTATATTAGTTAAATATGGATAGAGCGCATCAAATATTATAAGGACGAACGGACGGATCAAATTCGCTGTAGCAGTAAAGTTAGGGTTATTATATTGTAACTAGCGCGGCATGGATTAGGTTGCTCGCTTAGTTAATGTTGACGTAAGTAAAGAAGGAAAATTATGGCCATTATTTATTTTAAGTATAAAATGCCATTTGCAACTGATTCAAGATAAATGGTTGTGGTTCTTTGCTCCATATTGTTATCTACCAATTTTAACTCCTGAACAAATAGTAAGGGGCTTCTTTATATATCTGTAGCTTAGGACGCTAACATATGGTGTGTATAGGTAGGTTACCTGTACCTACGGGGAATAAATAAAATAGCGTGTTCTTAGCTCCTTAGTACAAAGTCGAATGAATAATTTATTTACATTTGGGCTTATATACCTACAATCGTTAGAGAAAAAACAATGGCCTAATACGGTGGTGTTTTCGTTCCTGTATTGTGATTGGCTGGCACGGCGTGCGACTCCTCCTGGGTCCTGTTTGATTCCCTAATTTGTTAATGGGCGACGGCGCGTGCGAATGCTAGTGTTTGATGACCAAAAATGGAGATGTATTTGTAGCTACGCCATATATGCTGTAGTGTGGCTACAGATCTTTTATTTCGGCCAAAGAGTAAAACATTCAAAAAGTGAATTAATACAATGGATACTTAACTAAAATTTAATACTCGGCTTTCTTACGTTATTTGTTATGTTAAGTAACTGTTTCACGCTTCAGCGCTGTTCTTCTGTTGTAACATCTTTGAATTCTTTGTCTTTAACGACTGCGATTACTTGTCCAATCACACACGTTCTTGTGTTTAAAATGAGTGAAGTATCTACTAAACATTGGTGAATATTATATATTACGAAGCTTCATAAATATACTTATTTTAAATGCTGAGTTGTGTGTAATGTAGTTTTCAAAATTTGCCCCAAATCTTAACAAGTACGCTTAATTATTGCATATGTACTTACCTAAGAATAGGATTGTTATATTTTAATTGTAAGACGAAACTCTTTAACTTTAAGTCGTTATTTAGAGTGTATGCAATGTGTAAGACGTAGGGCGATTTTAATGTGCTTCATGGCAAAAAAATGAAAAGTGCACTGCACTACAACCGACCAACTTCTTGCATAAGCGGTGGCCGTGATGCCATTTAATAATACCGAGAATTTAAAAGTGATTTTAATCCTACTTTTTAGGGATAAAATGTTTTTTCGAAATTATGATAAGAAAAATAAATTAATTTAGTTTATAAATGAAACATCAGGACACAAAATAATGTTACTTTCTTTTACTTTTATTTCCTAAAAGTGATATTTAACTATTTATTTTTAACACACAGCGCGCTACTTTCATACAAATTTTCTACAAAATATTTTCATTGCCGTATGAGTATGTCCCTTCCACGTTGTACATTTAAATGGAACTAAGTGTGCGTGAATACCTACCCGATACTTCGTATACAAGGTTATTCTTCCAATTAAACTACGGAGCCGTAGATCGTAACTGTTTCACCTACTTCATAAAGTCAGCCCGCATGTCCATAAACGAAACCTACACAACAAGTAGGTAATAGACTTTTTACATAAAAGTAGATACTATACTACATTTTTAACAATAAATTAATCACTACAGATTCAAAATTCTTATTGCATTTTGTCTACTTAGGTAAAATTATTCCTCAAATACATTGAAATTAAGTAATATATATATATGTATACAAAGTTATATATACATTGTATACTTACGTGTAGTATCTCTATTCTGTATTTTCTGTATTATTGATGGAACGTTTATTATACTTTACTATTACTTAACTATGTATTAAAATATCGTTATATATTGCATAAGTAAATATTTAATTAAATAGATTTTATTAATATTGTATTATAACATTTTTGTCGTTTATGCAGAACACAAAACATAAGAGGGCCTATTTTTTCTAGTCACAAACTTCTTTGCGCAATGTGTAGTAAAAGTAATTGAAATAAAACCAACTTTTAAATCATTACGCTTGTGTTCCACTGTCGTATTAATATTTATTTTCCATTGACTCTCAAATTGTATAGACGTTTCTTTTTATGTTCTTATAAGTACTTATTTTATTTATTATTATAGTAACCAGAAACGATTCAAAAGTAGGTTCAAGATTCGGACGTACAATAGGGAATATGCGTGTATTTTTTTTATATTTTTATACTATTGCTTACATCGATACAAAATTTAAAAAAAATATGCAGTTCCAAAAAAATTTTAATTATAAGGAAAAAAAAATCATTAAAATAATACAGAAATTATGGCACTTTAAAACGCGCGCCATCTTGCCTACCTTGGCGTGACGTCAAAGTCTACAATAACAAACAAAGTGAACAGTAAAACTGTTACCTTCATAACATTATTTTGGATTTTACGACTATGAAATCATGGATCAACAAAAGAAATCGACTTACAAGTATTGTATTGTACCAAAATGTAAAAATACAATAAGGAATGCACCCGATAAAGTGTTTTTTCTTGTCCCGAGAGGTGAGGACGTAAGAAAAAAGTGGTGTAAAATCATGAAAAGAGACATGGTGTCTCCATCAACTTGTTTATATTGTTGTGAAGATCACTTCAACGTAAGTATTTATGCCGCTTCTTAAACAATATTAACTAATATTTGGTTTCTATGCTACATTTATCAACATAACCTCGTTAGAAAGCGGTTAAAGTTTTGCGAGAGGTTACCACTGCCACTGACTAAAACCAGTTACTCAGACTTATCCTTTAAATTATCCACATTTCATTTCATGTTTTCATTTATTGTATGTTTTTTTTTCAGTTAGAAGAGGATACAGATAATTATATGGAGTACAAAATCATGAATTTACAAGAAAATAAGAAAACTATACTGCGATTAAAGAAAGGTATTATTCCTCACAAATTTCAGTGTCAAAAAGACACTGTGTTGCAGTCACCACCAAAGAGAAAGGGTTTCTTAAAGAGAAAACATCAAGAAATAATTGAAGATGCTTTATCTGTGCCTCCTGCTAAACAAAGTGTTAGTGCTCTAAAAATAACTGAATCATCAAAATACAGTAAAATAGAAGAAGGTGCCAGTACGTCTTCATCTCACTTACACACAGAAAATACTAAAACCATAAACTTTGATGAACCTGGTTGCAGCGCTTCTTTAGCTAATGTATATGATAAAAAAGTAACGCATGTTGACAAGGCTATTCAGGTCAATAGTAAAATACATTACAGAAGTAAAGGTGTCAATGTTAATTTGGGTGCAAAGACTAAGAATATAGCAATATCTCCATTTCCTATTTTATCTAAAACTACTTCAACATCTCCGTTGAAAATAGCGCAAACTTCTAAAATTAAAAGGAAATTATTTCAAAATGACCCTGCTGATATTGCATCAATCTCTTCATTTCAACCTTCATCAGTGTTATCCTCATCTTTTGAACCAGAAATGAGTTCAGAATCGAGCTGGTCCATAGAGGATGATTCAGAAAGTGAGACACAATTTAAAAGTCAAATGCGTAGTTGCATATTAATAGCAATAGAAAAGGAGCCTAAAATGTTGTTAGGTGTCCCAAAAAAATCATACTATATAATAAAATTGTTAAGTGAAAACATTCCACTTCCCACTGTAGACATTTTAATAACATTAAAAAAAATAAAACTAAATGAGTGTTTTAGTATATTAGCCTTACAGTTTGGGTATACACAGAGTGCAATCAGCAGAATTTTTTCAAAATGTTTACCATTATTGGCAAAGAAAATGAAAGAGTTGATTGTATGGCCAACACCAGAAGAGATATTTAAAAATTTGCCTATAGCATTCAGGGCCAGGTACTCTAATGTTGTTTCTATAATCGATTGCCTAGAAATACAGATTGAAAAACCATCAAATGCAGTCCACCAATCACTTACTTGGTCACAATATAAAAAATGTAACACATTAAAATATTTAATTTCTTGTACACCCGATGGCTTGGTTAATTTTATCTCTGATGGATACAGTGGCAGGGCAACGGATGTAATGTTAGTTGAAGACTGTGGTTTTCTTGGATGTTTGCCACCTAAAACTGCAGTTATGGCTGACAGAGGCTTTAAAGAAATATCACATTTGCTAGGAAAAAAGAATTGTACTCTTATACGACCTCCTTCTGTTTTCAAGTCTACTTCCAGTACTAAAGAAGATGTAAAGCAGTCAAAAAGAATAGCAGCATTAAGAATTCATATAGAACGAGTTATAAATAGATTAAGAGAATTTCACATGTTATTGCCTCATGCATGTGTTCACCATAGCTTAATCCCTGTTATAGATGAAGTTATAGTAGTAGCGTGTGGTTTGATTAATATTCAGGATGTATTAATAAAAAAATAGATCAATTAATTTTGTTTTTATTTCTTTTGCCCTATTTAAATAACACAGGAAAAATGGCCTCGCACCAAAACAAAGTACATTTTTCTATCAAGTTTTCACAAAGTTCCTTGTCATAGTCTACTTCTATTATATGGATTTTCTTCGATTCTTCAAAATCACTTTGTGCTACACAAAATAATGCTTTAGTTTTATGAGAAAAATGCATCTGCAACTGAACCTGTGCCATGAATTTTGGTGATATTGTATTATTTTTTCCAATGTACTGACTCATAGATTTCTCTGATGAAGGGCATTTAATTTCAATGCTATAATCAGCATTTTCTCCATCAGGTGATGCGCCCATAATGGGATGTAGGGGATTCAATATAATTCCACATTTATTTATCTTTATCTTTTTAATTTTTTCCACCTCTGATTTGACTTCACTTTCTAACAGCCTTCCTCTTTTCATAGCATCTGTGTCTTTTAGTTTTGATGCTCCCATGATGGCTTCGGTTAAAGCTCCATCCAACACTTTGCAGTGTGCAGCCTCATATGCTTTCGATGCAGTGATCCGTGCATAACGCAACTCGTACCATAAAGGGCAGTCACTTTGTTCTGAAGTTGCAAGTGCAGCTTCTTCACATGTTTTAGTGTGCATCATCTGCTTGCAAAATTCAATAAACTCTTGTGCAGTTTTAGGTTTATTCTGCATTATGCTTACTAAATGATGAATAGATAACTTTTCTGAGTTGCTTGGTTCTTTATAATATTTCATGAGTTGGTTCTCTGTGTCACCGACTTTCTTACTATATGTTTTTACTATATTCAAAAAGGTTTCCTGTGAAGTCTGTGTTAACACAGGGTTTGGCTGTGTTTTTGGTACATTACAAATATCCTTCGCCTTAATGAACCCACTGAGGACAACTTAGACTTTTTCCAGTAGCAATCAACACTAGTGGTTGATGGATCTTCACTACGCCTATGTAGCCAGGCCAAAAAAGCAATGGCATGCTTACAGCCTCCTGAAAAATAAAATAACTTAATTAATCATCACAGCCAAACAAAAATAAAAGAAAAGACTATTAACTTTCCCTAATCTTAGAAATTGAGAGTAAAAAACACTTTTGTATAGCTATTACCTACCTTTATGTGCTGCACAGTCTTCACACAGCACAGACAAGACAGTTTCTTCGGCCTCATCACAGGTAACTGTTACATTGTAACACTTCTGGCGGACGTTGTGTTCAGGGGTTATTCGAGCCTTTACAATACATATATCACCCTCCCGTTTAAGTTGAACATATCCAACTGCTGAATCACCATATGATTCTCGTCCAGATCTATAAAAAAATAATAAATGTTAATACAACGAAAAATGACCTTATTTCACGGTGGCCACGATTTTAATGCTATCAAATAATTCGCAAATGTGATCAATGTATTTAGATTGCTAACAGCTTAACTGCATTTAATATATTATGTAAACTTTCGATACATAATATGTAACCTAAAAGATAAATGAGAGAACATTTATCTTTTAGGTTATGTTCACCGTAATTGTATAAATTGTTACAGAAAAGGCGTACAAAATCGAATAAACATTATATCAAATATATAATTACCTTGCAGCTTTCACTCCTTTGATTTCAGCGGACGTAAAATCGGGATTAGATGCAAAAAATGTTGACATCATGAACACATCAATTTTGGGGAGATTATCTGATTGTGCCTTTACATAACCGCTATCAGTCATTTTCCTGAGAGTTTTTGCTTACGACACAAATGTAATATAACTTTGAAATATGCTTAGAAACCACAATAAACTTAATTCAATTATAAACACCCGACAAATGCGTAATGGTTGACAATGTTATTGTAGACTTTGACGTCACATTCAATCTGACCAATAGCGTGCGTTTCAAATACTTTGAATTTCCCGCTCATTTTTTTGTACTTTTATTATTTATTATCATAATCAAAAAGATATTATGTTGAAAACTTTTTATATAGGCGTAATTCTAAAGCAATAAAGTTTACAAAAAAAAATATTTGGGCTCTTTTTAAATCACACGCATACACCCTATTAGCTAAGCAGTGATAGGATCCCTTTGGTCCCGTTGCATACGTAATATTTAGTAAACTTTTCGCAACTTTATAACTCTGTGATATAAAATAAAAAGAAAAGTCAATAATTTATCCTTCTATGTAATTAATAATATTTACTTAGTCTAAGGTAATTTGATAATTTGATTTAAATTATTGCTGCCCAGCAGATGAGATATTGTTATATTGTAATATACATATATTCTTCTGTATTAAAACAGTCGGAAAAGTTAAATACGTACTTGAATATAATTAATAACTATGTAGAGGTACCGAATAATGGGGTTGCTAGTAACTGTTATATAGAATACATATGATCTTAGGAAGTCAATTTGTAAAATATGAACATTTTCCATTTAAAATATTTATGGTGTAGTGATCGATCAAACTATCTGTTGTATGCACTACTTATACAAGGTGTAAATGTATGGTTGAAATGTTCAGGAGGGGTGACTTAGCCTGTCAATATAAAAAGAACCAGTGCCGGATTAAGCCTGCGCGGGGCCTGTAGCAAATTCTATCTAGAGGCCCCTTTCTTTGCTGTACCTAACCTAATAATCCTAGGATTTTAAGAGTTAGGTAGTAAAAAAAAATTACAAATTTAGCTTTCTACATTTAATAAGGGCTTTAGAAGTAATACTGTTAGTGACCGTTTCTTTCAGTAAAATTTACTTAAATAAATTGACACTTACAGTATTATCACTAAAAATTTATTTAATTTTTTTAAATGTAGTTTTTGATACCAATATTTATCTATTGGCTGGTAGTCTCTTTTGTAGCGACGGGAATATGGTCATTATTGAAAAAAAAAAAAAACGCGGGGCCCTCTTTCGTTCGTATCAATTGATATCTCTTGCTACTAGGCTTATCCGGCACTGTGAACATCTTTTCCTATGTGACCTATATTCCCATATGTCAGCTGAATGACTCTTGTATGAGAAGGTAGAAATAACACCCTGAATAAAATGATAATATGACACGAAAAACCAAATTTGAAATAGGTTAGTCATATTTTGTACTATCTTTGGATATAGCATCCATACAAATTAAATATCGTGACGAAATATATTGAAGCCGATATTTTTATAAATTTCCAAGTTAATCCATGGTAAAAGTAGTTAATATTGATAAACTTAACGTGTCCTGAAAATTAAGAGATTTATCACTAAACCTGTACAGTATTCGAAGAAAGCACTTTTTTACTTTAGATTTAATTTACTTACGGGTTTCGTTTTGTTTGTATGTGTTAATTATACATATTTTGAGCCTAGCCTTGTAACATATCGTTTCTTGTTTTTATTTGTTTGTTACACATAATATAATTTGTTATAATAAAGTCCTAAAATATTGTCTAGTCTTTCTGATTATTATTTAATTTTAATTGTATTGTATTTAACTTTTTAAAAATTTCAAGGCATTTTAAATAAAAAAAGAACATTATGCATTATTATACATTATTATTGTTTAGACATAATCAAGATTTTTCGGTCGACATCGGTATCGATCCATACAAAGAGGAACAGTTGGGGGATTTAAGTCTTACTTGTAATAATTTTTCAAAACTATAAACCGACTTCACCACCAAACTACATATCCGATTTTGATAAAATTTCTATAGGACAACCTGGAAAGTAAACCCTTTCAAACAAAAAATGAATTTTTCAAATCGGTCAAGGCGTCTTCGAATAATCGGTGAACATACATAAAAAAAAGCATAAAAGATCGCGACGAATTGATAACCTCCTCCTTTTTGGAAGTCGGTTAAAAATAACGTGCCTACCTGTAAAGTTTAAGTCTAGTTCGCATTCGAAGTTTCGAACGGTTTCGTATCACTGTACAAGATTTACTTTTAAAATACCTCCTTTCATGTTTTTTTTGACAAGAGGCTAAATAATATGTAGGTTTCTTCTCAAATATTATGTTTCTTGAACGTCCCTATATCTTTCGCTAACATGGATAGCTGAAACACAGAATAGGGTCTCGTTGGAAATTTTAATTACAGAATCCAAAAAAATCCAGTTATTAAATTTCAACACCGATTTGGATCACTGACATTGCAATCGATTTTAACGAACGCAGCGTAGTCTGTGTCCCAACTTATGAAACACCTATCCGGTCTAATTTCATTGCTATTGATCATAATATAAACGCATGATTATATTCATTCAACCGTACATGTAAGTAAGCAGTAAACGTATCCTAGTGCGCCGTTAAAGCAATGAATTACAAGGTATGTTGCGTTTTACTAACTGAAGTGAGTGAACCGGAAAGTAATGAAAGTGGTTGAGACGTTTTAAACCAGTGATACTCAGATATTTATCTTTTAAAATAAGTAATTGCAACAAACTCATAGAATTTCCTTTTAGTAATTTCCAGTACGTACCTACTTAATTATTTTGTGTAAGTATATATGTAAATAGGTAATATATATATATATATATATATATACAGGGTGGCCAAAAAGTCGTGGATCAAACGAAACGGAGATAAAGGAGGTAATTTCCAACAAAAAATCTTTCCCCAGCATGGCCATAACTTCATTGCACGTAAAGATATGAATTATTTTAGTTTTTTCAATGAAACTACCGAGTTTTTTTACAATTTAATCAGTAAAAAATTAAATTGATTAAAAAAAATAAAACAAAAGGTGTTGTATTATGAGTCGATAATGTATCAATACTACAAAAATTGTATTGCAGCTCTTGGTATCAAACTTAACGAGCAATGATTTTTTTTCCGTAAATTTTAAAGCGTTACAAAAAATTACTTCTCACTTTAAGAGCACTTATTTGAAAAAAAAAATGTATTGAAGTTATGGCCATGCTGGGGAAAGATTTTTTGTTGGAAATTACCTCCTTTATCTCCCTGTTTCGTTTGATCCACGACTTTTTGGCCACCCTGTATATATATATCTTCTATTTCAATCAGTCATGTGCATACATAGAAGCAGTGTGTATTTATGTAGGTAGGTACGTTTTATTCTTTTCTTATAAGATATGGTCTGTAAGAAATATTCTTCCTCATATTAGCGTGGTACCGGTAGCAGCCTTAGCTGTGCTGCTTCGGAGCCCAGAGTGCGCTTTGTTTGTGCAAACATTATAATTTGATGGCATATAAAGATGTAAATTCTCCGACAAATGCTTTAATTTCGAATTTTTTACTTGTAGATACTGCTCTTATTGGTGCTCCTCTGCCTTGCAACCACAAGCCAGGCTGTCGAGAAAAAGTCACAACATGTGCGACAACAAGGCCTTCGCGATCAGATCTTCCCCAACCTTCTAGAGCCTGATGATAACGTAGACCTCAATACACAACCTACGTTCTGGCACTTCTGGAGGCCATGGAAATTATTGAGATGGGGTTAACATCTTTATTACTTAATGGAGTACCTACATTTAGTGTTTACTTACATTGATATCTTCTTTTCTTTATCGGTAGGTCGTTCTTTGATAAACAAAAAGTTAACGCGCTCTCCTGGATCCTTCGAGAGTGTGGAGAGACACCATGGTCATCGAGATCGTTCTAAGCGCAAATTAAAGAACAAAGTGAAATTCTTATTCAAGATACACCAGTTTGAATCTTTATGATTTTTTATTTTTATGCTATTGAGTTAAAAAATGTTATTATCTCCCAAATAATTTTATTATGTGTTCCCGATTAATTTTATTTCCCGATAGCTTTTAGGACAACCACGCTTAGACACATTTTCCAGTTAGCATATGGTCATATATTATGTATGTATACGTACCGTTTATGAAACCTAGGTCAATGTTTTATTAGGTTTTAACTTTACGTACGTTCCATTAACAATTTCAAGCTTTCAGCATCTTTGATTTATGATTAAGTACCTACTTATAGTCTCGTGCATCTTTATTTTGATTGATGGCTTAAATTACTATGGTTGGTATCCTTTTTGATCACGGTGTTTATTGCACAGACAAATGCGGCTGACACCCGAGGCCGTGATGATGAGGTATGGCCTCTCAGGCTCACCAACTAACTTATACTTTTACGAGTAGGGTAAGTAGAATGAACGATAACGATATTTGATATTGAAACAAAAATCTTGGCTCAGGATTTCCCTGAGCCAAGATTTTTGTTTCAAGTACAGGAAACAGACTACGGATATAATACAATACCCTTTATTGCACAAAATTCTTAAATACAGAACATAATTATCTTAAATACCTACTAGGAAATGCGCAAAAGGCGGCCTTATCGCTGAGCAATTTCTTCAAGGCAACCTCTCTATATAAATAGAAAAACGGATGGGAAATTAGGTAAGTTAATACTATATACCTAGAAAGATTATAAAATATTGTATACTTACTTTTTTTTTTATTTCTCTAATTAGCCAATCATGACGAAGATACAGCACATTTACGACCTCCGTGGCGTAGTGGTCACCACGCTAGTCCGCCACCCAGAGGTCCCGGGTTCGATCCCCGGTTAGGGCAAGTTGGAAAATGACCTTTTTCAAATTGTCCTGGGTCTTGGATGTTTATCTATATATGCATTTGTTATAAAATATAGTATCGTTGAGTTAGTATTCCATAACACAAGTCTCGGACGTACTTTGGGGCTAGCTCAATCAGTGTTATTTGTCCGTTAGTAGTATATTTATTTACTAGCTTTTGCCCGCGGCTTCGCTCGCGTAGGGGTGTAATTTATCAAAATCCTTTCTTAGGGGATGCCTACGTCATAGTAGCTTTATGCATGCAGTCTCAGCCCGATCGGTTTAAAATTGACAAAGTTTCATACAAACTTTCATCCCCTATTTTATCCCCTTGGGGGTAGAATTGATCAAAATCCTTTCTTAGCGGATGCCTACGTCATAACATCTACCTGCATGCCAAATTTCAGCCTGATCCGTCCAGTGGTTTGGGCTGTGCGTTGATAGATCACTATGTCAGTCAGTCAGTCACCTTTGAGTTATATATAGGTATATTTAGATGGTTTGGGCTGTGCGGTGATAGATCACTATGTCAGTCAGTCAGTCACCTTTGAGTTATATATATTTAGATTTAAATTTCGCATAACGTCATGATCAAGTAAAAAGATTTAGAATATACAAGTAGTGATCAAGTACGATTTTCACGATACGTCAATGACGTGCACACATTTTTTTGACAGGGTAGGCACTCATCAGGCAATCATACCTAAACTACGAGAATGGCTGCATATCAAACAAAATAAATTTTTCGCTAGTACCCGGTATCATACTTATTAGGGGTGGCAAAGGGTCGCTAACCTCCATATATACAAGTACGCATATATGGAGGTCAGTGCACAGGGAAGACAAATTCTATGTGTCTGTATGAAATGCACGCTACTGCTACACGGTGACGTAAATCGCCCCCATTCCCAAACTTCGATGCGCTGCCTGTATCATTGCGAATTTTTACTACTTTGCCAAATGAAGATATGGATCCATTATTTTTGTATATGACGGACTAAAAAATAATATTTTTTGGAACCAGTCCACCCCTATACTGCTCCTGGTTCAACCTTTTCGTAAATGATACTTCACTATAGGTACCTACATTTATTTCTGATTGACACCAGCATGAGTTTGTCAATGTCCTAAAAAATACAGTTTTGGAATAAAGGAAATATCATACAATTATCTATTTACTTTTTATTATTATCTATTATAATTCGGCAATATTTACTTATTCAATCGTCTGAGACTTATTTATATTAATTAAGTACTTTATTAGACTTATAAATTTATATAGTATTTTTTTTTCATCTTCAATCCAAAATAGGAACATGTTTTACGCGGATTCACAGCGAACGGTGACTCGTCGAGATAGTTCTCTAGTGCTGTCTTCTAGGCGCATTTACCAACCAGGTACAGGTCTGGAGGATGTCTACAGCGATGCCGTGTCTACAGCGCGAGGGCAGTCCCTCGTGACCAGTGAATCTGGAGTGTCGCAGCCCCAACGGTGCAAGCCGGGTACCGTGGAGAAAGAAATCGTAGGTTTGATGTTCAATTCTATGCTGGACACTATAATTGAGTCATGGGAATTAATAATTCCTCCAAAGATGGAACGATCACAGAATATGGACATTCCAAAAGCTGCAAGTGATCTGACTGTGGCTAGCAAAAAGAAGAATAAGAATATCGGTAAGTAGTACTACGTTAGCGTGCACGAAACCGTAGATGCATACCTACCATGATCTGTGGAGTAATAACACTGGTCAACGAAATTTTAGATTTTTGTCACTGAAACAAGACTCATAAAAATTTTTAGTGCATATAGTATGGGCATAATTTAATATCTGAATATCACCATTTTTTGATAAGTTTCATTATCTAAGTAGGTAGGTACTTATTAGCTTTTAAGCGTATGGGCATAATTTAATATCTGAATATCACCATTTTTTTGATAAGTTTCATTATCTAAGTAGGTAGGTACTTATTAGCTTTTAAGCATTAGGCATCTACCTATTATTCTACCATTTTTATCTTAGGAGTTATACAAAAAAATCAATTTGTCATAATAGGTAGGTACACTTACTTACAATTATTTCACGTAAGTACATTATATCATTTTACTTATTTCCAATGACCCATACATTTTGAACCTACTGCGTACATTGCATTGTAAACCGCTTTACCAACCCACTCACCATTTTTTATGAATGCAATGATTATTGTTATAGTTTAGTATACCACAACACAAGTCTCGAACGTACTTTGGGTCTAGCAACTCAATCAGTGTTATTTGTTCCTATATAGGTATTTAAATTTCAAAGACGCGCGTCTTCAAAGATTCTAGTAAAAGCGGCGAATTTGAGACGCTTCGCTTCCGCCGCGGTGTGAATTAAGCCTTATCTCTAATCGAATTTTAATCCTTAGTCCTAGAAAATTTGAGTCTACATTTGTACGGCCTCGAATTTACTTATTTAATCTAATCACATTTTAATTTTAGCTTCAACAAAACCATCTAAAACAAAGCGAAGCAGATCTAAACTAGATGCATTTGAAGATATTTCTTTTGGAGTAAGTACAGATATACGTAATCACATTTAAGTACTTACACGCATTATTTTTAGACGTAGACGCCGCAGTTTTGAAATTCACTAAATAAGTACATTCGTTGCTCTATTTTGCGAAAAAAGTATTAATTTTACATATGTATACTTAGTAGTAGGTATCTATAACTAAATAATGTGTAATAATCACCTATTAAATCTTACTTATTTCCATTGTTAAAGTCAAATCAGGAACCATCTTGGTTTTCGCCACCCGATGAACGTGCTGTGATACGCTTCTTCAATGGAAACCAGTACGAAGGAAACATCTCAATGAAGAGCATGCATGGAGAAGGCAGGTTTCAATGGACTAATGGCACAGTCTATTTGGTAAATATTTTAGTTCTAGTTTTAGACGATATAGTATTTTATCACAACTGTAATGTTTTATAAATCCGCTATTTCTGTTGTTATACAATATGTTACAAAAACCCTGTCCGATCTTTGTAGGAGCAACTCAGACGATCAATACCTATGAACAACTTTTCCTATGGGGCAAATGCTTAAAACTCGAAGAAAAGATCGTCATTTTTATACAAATTGCCGTGCCGGCCGAAGACTTTTGTATGAAAATGTCGATTTTGTTTCGAGTTTCAAGCATTGGTCCCATAGGAAAAGTTGATCATATTGATTGTCTGAGTTGCTCCCACAAGGATCAGACAGGATTTTTGTTACATATTGTATAATTAAATA
Organism: Acrobasis suavella; assembly: GCA_943193695.1. Lineage (NCBI taxonomy): Eukaryota > Metazoa > Arthropoda > Insecta > Lepidoptera > Pyralidae > Acrobasis > Acrobasis suavella. The sequence continues at coordinate 18,048,841 of OW971929.1, forward strand.
AATAGCGTGTGTAAATACCTACATCACTTTTGGTGAAGCTCCATATCTCTACTCTAGCTCTTATGTTTCGGATAGCAATCGTTGGTCCCGGCTGCCGGTCATAAAGCGTAAAGGACAACAACAATCGAATCATTTAGACGTTCAGTCATGTGAACAGCTATGTCCCGGAAGGAACTGCATAGCCATGGCATAGAGGTATATGGCTTTATTTAGATGTAGAGAAAGCTGTATTAGATTTCACTCGAAAGACTCCGATTTTAACATAGATAGGTAAGAACTTTTATTTAGATACCATTAAGATTATGAATTTATGACATAAGACAAGGGCAAAATCTGGTACAATATAAAAATAGATACATAAAGAATGCCTCTATATGCGTTTGTAATTTTGTAAATACATAGTAAGTACCTTCTTAATCTAGGGCCAATTCAAGGACAATGAGATAAATGGGTATGGAAAAATATTCTGGAAAGACGACACTTGGTACGAAGGGGAGTTTGTGGACAACCTGCGCCACGGACACGGGCTGTACGTAGACTCTCGGAAACAGCGGGCGTACTCTGGAGGATGGCACTGCGGCACCAAGCATGGAGAAGGAGCCTTATACTACTCGAAGACCTTCAAAAACTCCTATAACGGGCAATGGGTGCATGTGGGTTGAACTCTGTAGTTTGAGCTAAGTAGCTTTAATTTGCAATGCAAAGCGTAGTTGAATCGCCACTTTTATTAGGAGAAATAATGGACCATAAAAAACATGACATCTAAGCTACCTACTTAATCGACTGATTGTTTTAGTATACTTAGACAGGTACTTGATAGACGAGCAGATCTACAGTATTACAACCATATTTTGGTTGGTAACTGGGAGTCATCGCCACGCACACTGAAAATTAAACTAACTTTTCAAAATGTAATAGGCATATCTAACTACAGTAAGATCGAGTATCTTGAGTATACTCGAGGCTGAAGACGACGATGACACGATGATTGCTACAGCTAAAAGAGTATCACCAACAACTACGGACACACCACCATTATTAGTCATCGTTTCCAATAGAGCATCGCTGGCGAGGGCGCGGGTGGCAACACGCGAGGCTACGCTCAGTGCGTTGAGGCCGTGGTTGAGGACAGCGAAACCGTCGCGTCGCCGTCCCACTTAACAACACTCGCCCTGATGATGATCGCCTAAACCGATCGAAACTAGTCGGCATTTTCCGACTACACTACATGAGTAATACCGTTATGAATATTTAGTTAAATAATCCTTTTTAATGGTTTTAGAATGTCCGCCATGGATTTGGCTCGCGAGAATATAACTCTTCAAGCGGCTATAAGGGAGAATGGAATTTTTACGTGAGAGAAGGAAACGGACTGATGATATGGCCCAACCACGATGTAAGTTTTAGAAATACGTTTCGGTAATAGTTTGCTTCTGATCATTTTGCATACCTAAGTAGGTACCTAGGTACCATTTTGTATTCAGGCGACTGTAATAATTATGAGGATGATTACCTTTCCTACTAATGTCATACGAAGGGGAAAAGGTTCAACGCTGAGAAATCGCTTCTCAATTTTACGCTGTATTTTTAACCGACTTCCGGTTGGAGGAGGTTATCAATTCGTCGCGAAATATTATGTTATTTTTTATGTATCTTCACTGTTAACTCAAAGACGCCTGGACTGATTTTAAAAATTAAAAGGGCACACTCGTCAAGTTGTTCCATATAAATTTTATTAAAATCGATTGTGTAGTCGGGGGTTGTAAAGTCGGTTTTTAGTTTTAAAAAATTATATTTAGGCGACACGCCCTGTAGTGCCGTAGACATAATTTTTTTAGAGTTTTGAACATTTGTTTTTTCCCTTGACATTCATTCCCTTGACGGAACATAGTTTCGGTATGTCCGTGTGTTCGTCCGCGGCTTTATCTATAGCTCAGAAATTGTTAACAAGTATTTGATTGACTAAATCAAAGATATTGTCTACTTTCAGTTTTACAAAGGCGATTGGAAAAATGGGGTAATGTCTGGCTATGGCATTTACATTTGGGACGCTTATTCCAATAACTCTATGTCTCTCCCCTCCTTAAATGCGTATCGAGGAAATTGGGACCACGGGCAAAGAAACGGCTACGGAGTTTTGAATTTGGGGTTCGGGCTGGGGTCATATTACAAAGGAGAGTTCAAAAATAATAAGAAAAATGGCGCAGGGAAGTTTGTTACAAACAATGGATTTATTATTGAACAGAAACTTTTGTTCATTGATGACAACATTGGCCCTATGACTTCTGAAAAGGCCCACGTTGCTCATGGTATGACTAATGACCAGAAACAAGCTATTCAGCTATTAGAACCTTATAGCTTTGATATATGTGATGATACCGTTGGGCTCATATACCATATAGAGCAGGCTTTAAAAAATATTGATAGAGAGCACGAGACAAGAGCACGTATTTTATCTGACTACATCGAAAGAAATAAAGTATTTGAATTTGACGTATCGCACATATCATACGTAACACGAAATGCTGTTGCCAGTGAAGTTCAAGATGGAGACTTGACGGACTTTGGAGATTTGATGGAATTTGAAGAAGAGTCTTTAAGGAAAGCTATTAGATCGTATGAAACCGACATAAAAAGAATATATTATACTTACGCCACTATATGCAACACAAAAGAAATTTATTTTAAACCAGTTCTTATTCGGCTATATCTATGGCAGTTATACTTTGACTGTAATATACATGCAAAAGGTTTAACCCTTGTTGAAATAGATGACATGTTCTTTAAAAATCGTAATTGGTTGGCAAGGCAACCTCACAATCCTTTCGAAAAAATATATTTATGGCAATTTATACATAGCTTGATAACAGTTGCAAACAGATTGTATGCTAAAAAGCAACTGCCTGGCCCTAAGCCAGATACAATATTAGCGAGTGGATTTAGAATGTTCATGGAAAAAGATGTTCTCCCCCGCGCTGGAAAACGTAATGGTACGTACTTGATCATATTTATTTTTATGTTTTACCGTAACAGTAATGGGTGGTAATGGACTGCGGCAGCCTAAAATCTAAAATAATAAAGGAGGTAGGGAAAGGGGCCCAACGCGGGTACCTAAGGATTGTGTCAATAAAAATAAGTTATATTTATATCTGAATAGGTTTTATTTTAATATTTGGTATACAAGTATTGAGTAATTTAACTTTGTAATTAAAACTACTAATCAGTTCTCTTCTAAATAAGTAATCACTAAGAAAAATTTAAACAAATCAGGCTGTCATTTTACCCACTTTGCCCGGAGGGGGTGCCCAAAGCGGGTATGGCCTTTGATGAAATAAAAATAGTAATGATTACTGAAAAAAAATTACATGGATTAGGTAAAAATATAGAATATACGTTTTTTTTTCTAATTGACGAAAAATAATATTATTATGAGCCACTAATCACTAGCACTCATTGGTACGACGCCTTCGACATAATTTATAAGACCGAAACTTGGAAATGGCTGCTAATTCATCTTCTGTATCCGTTGATACATCTGATTCAGAGGTAGTAGTGTTACTATCCTCTACTTTTATAATAAATTCTTCGGTCTTTTCATTAATAAAATGGTCACTCTTGGCTTAAGAATCTTCAATTTTCTGATATTATCACACCTTTTTTTTGTGTCACAGAGTCGTGATCTAGTCCCAAGAAGTTAATATATTATAAGTTATAATTTTTTTTCGTTTTTTTTACTACTAATATATAAGTAAACAGAAAAATATCCGCAACATGCTTCGTCAAAACTGTAAACAGAAAAATATCCGCAACATGCTTCGTCAAAAATGCAAACAGAAAAATATCCGCAACATGCTTCGTCAAAATTCTTATTCTAAAAGACCGCTCCTCATCGTTCCCGGCCCAAAGGTTCCCATAACACTTGCTGCATTTCCACGTTGAATGGTTATGGAAAGTCTTTGAGCCAGATAAGATACGGAACGAAGGTCATTTGTACGATCAGAGATACGTCGGCCCAGTTCTCTAATAAAAGCCCTTGCCTCTTTACCCCAAGTACCTGTGGTTTCAAAGGCTACGGGTATAAAAATATAAGCTGGTTTCAGACAGGATTATTTAGCGTGCTTTTGCTTGGCCGCATTCTCTGCAGCAGATCCGGCCGTTCAGACGGTGTCCTTGAGATGTGAAGGAGCAAACGTACAAACACACGTTGCATCCCAAAGTAACGACATACCTCTACTCCAAGGCACTAAAGTTAATCCGTCAGGACGCCTGCCATCAGAACGACTTAATCCCGGAAGCTCCAATATTGAAGGAATATTTGCACTAACCATCGCTTTTCGAATAATTTTGTTTAGTGCATGGTGCCTAGGGTACCTTCCCGCACACCTTAAGAAACTTAGACCATGATGACCATTCACATCCACAAGTGCCTCACAGACACATTAATGCTGCTCGCAAATATTGCATCCTATTCTTAGTGCTACAGCTATTCGTAACGTGTCATCATCCAATAGAGTTCCGAGCTGAGGTGACGGCAACGCATGCAACCAAGCACCCGACCGATGCCTTCTAAGTAGTACATGTCTGAGCATGGTATCTAACGCTGATACTTCACTCGCGAAAAGCCACACCGTTGCAGTTCTTAATGTGTAAGTTAATTTAGGCATCGACATACAGCTTCTGAATAGAGTTAAGGCCATGTGAGCTGGAAGTTCCTTCAATGAAATCTCCGACGTCAAAATCAAAACATTTTTACTTAAAATAGCAGCAGGGACTGTTTCACTGTAAATGGGAGCTCCCAGCAAACTAAAGTCAACCTTATCAACTATCTTCAAGCCTGGCAGAATTGAGCGAAATCGACTAACATGCACAGAGGTCGGATTCAGGGCGAACAACTCACACTTAGATGCATTAAGGTCGAGGCCCAACTGTCTAAATCCAGCTATAATTGCAAGTAAATCGTTTTCAACTATCTCAGGCGTACCTCCAATTGTACCATCATCCAAGTGCCAGATATTTAATGGCGACTTAAGACCAGATACAATTTTATGAATAGCTAGACTGAATAACAGTGGCCCCAAGGATCCCCTTTTTGTACGCCAACCTGTGAGTCTATGGAAGAAGTGCCAAAGAGCAAATGGCTATGCAAGATATAAGACTGGTGCAAAAAGGGATACAGGCTAGGAATATGCTCTCGTACCTCAGCTAAAATGACGTCTCTCTCAAGACTATTAAAAGCATTTTTAATGTCAACTTTCATTATGACATCATCGCAACACATTTTTGTCATAGCAAAAACACGAGTAGCATGTATCGCAGCCTCGCACCCTAAAGCCCAGCTGATTGAGGCTGCAGCAATACGGATAATTCATTTTTTGCAGCCCGCGCACCTAGCTTTGCATCCAAACGCCGTAAAACATTAGCCACCGCAATCGGTCTAATAGGGAATATTCATGATTTGTTTTTTAATTCTTAAATTAATCATTTACATCTTTATAACAAAGAAAAAAATATAAATAGGCTTGAAAATAGTCAAAATATTTTTCAAAGTGAAATTTAAAACATTGAATAAATTTGAGCCGTTCAAACGCCACCATTTTGCGCGCGCTTATGATGACATCATTGGTTAAGTCCTACAGTAGCGTTTCAGTTACTTAGTTCATATTTTCAATTTAATTGCTAAACAAATTATGGAAGAAGTTTAGAAACCTTCTTACAAGTATTGTATGATACCGAAATGTAAAAACACTACCATTAGTACATCAGATGAAGTGTTTTTAGGGTTCCGTAGTAAACAAGGAACCCTTATAGTTTCGCCATGTCTGTCTGTCTATCCGTCCGCGGTTTTTCTCGGCGACTATAAGAACTAGAAAGCTGTAATTTGGTACAGGTATGTATATTAATTATGCGAAAAAAGTGATAAAATAAAATACTGAAAAAAATATTTTTTATGGTAGCTCCCATACAAGTAAAATCAAAAGTCAATTTTATTTTCTCGACTTACTTATCATGTGCCCCCCCCCCCTCTATCTGTTCAACGGTTATATATGGACACGTGAAAAAATTCACAGCTATAGTAAATATAACGAAATTTAAAGGAAAACTATCAGAGCTAAGTAGGGTTTACAAATTAAAAAGTTATAGTCGATCAACTTATAAAATTTACTCGGAAAAGGAAAATTTCATACAAATTCAATAGTACATTCGTTTTTAGACGTTTTTAGTGGCATGAACTCAAAGTTAGCATCCGTAACTACAGAACCCTACACTGCGCGTGGCCCGACACGCACTTGGCCAATTATTTCGTATTCCACGCAAAACGCTGGTATTGGTAGCTTTTCTTTAAAATAAATTAAATTTCAATATAAACTACACGTAATGTAAATTATACTTATTGAAGTGTAAAAGTGCCTGTAAAGGTCTAATTACTGAATAAACATTTGAATTTTGATGCAAAATTACGAAAGCAATGGTTTAAGATAATGAAAATGGAAAATACATATCTCTATTACCGGTTGTATTTTGTTGTGAAGATTATTTTAACTTAAGTATTCTATATTTATGTACAGCTTAGTGTGAATTAGCTATTAAGCAGTAGAAGATTCGGTCTAAAACTAATCTAGTTCACAAGTTTACAAAAGTTCATTAAAAATTTGTTTAAAGAGCTTCCTTATTCCTATTGCGGTTTTACGAAATTTTTATGATTGATAAATTGATTTCAGGTTAAAGAAGATACAGTTTATTATATTGAATACTAGCTTTAACCTCGACTTCATCCGTGTAGAAGTCAAAAATGATTCTCATAGGACTCTTCCAGTCCCGTGTCTCGTGTCCCGTGTCCCGTGTCCCGTGTCCCGTGTCCCGTGTCCCGTGTCCCGTGTCCCGTGTCCCGTGTCTTGTGTCCCGTGTCCCGTGCCCCCTGCCCCCTGCCCCCTGCTCCCAGCTCCCTGCTCCCTGCTCCATGCTTTCTGCTTCCTACTCCCTGCTCCCTGCTCTCTGCTCCCTAGTTCTCCTGTTCCCTGTTTTCTGTTCCCTTAGGGGGTGAAATTTAAAAAATCTTTATCTTATTGCACCTCTAGACCTCATAAGGAACTTATATGCCAAATTTGGAGCCTTTAGACCCAGCGGCTTGGGCTGTGCGTTGATATGTCAGTCAGTCAATCAGTCAGTCAGTCAGACAATTAGTTTCTTCTTTTATATATATAGATAACATAATGAAACAGAAAGGAGAAAAACTTAATCTACGGTTAAAGAAAGGAGTTGTTCCTCATATATTTTTATGTCAGAAACCGAATATGCCACCACCAGGTGAGAGAATGGCCGTAGTTAAAAGGCAAAGAATAACACTGGTAAATGCAGCTCTTTCAGAGTATGCTATCATAAAAAGTAATATTTTAGAAATGAAAAATCTCGTAAAATCGAGGTCTGATGTAAAATATGCCGACATCATAAATGCATCTATTTTCGGTAGATTATCCGATTGTGCTTCGACAAAAGCAGTTTCTGTCATCGTCTTAGATTGACTACAAATATATATTCACAAAATAATCACACAGAAATACAGATTTAAACAATTTTTTCTTAAAAACACTATTAACACAGTATGAATATCGACGCCGATAAATGCAAGCGGTAACCAATGACGTCACATTTTGTTTCGACCAATAGTGACGCGTTGTGTAAGTTTGAATTTCCCTCCCTTATTTTTCACTTTTTATATAATATTTTCTGGGTTTAAATAATAACTAAATAAAAAAATACCCTATATAAGTATAATGTAAAGACAATAAAGAATCTAGAAAAAAATATTTGAGACAAATTTAAATTGTATGCATATTCTCCATTGCACCATCTTTTTTTAGTAAAGCGCACAATGACGCTTGTAATAAAACCACTTTGGCTATACTATTTGTACCTGGCTGGTTTTGGTATCATTTAAAAGTTTAAATTTTAAAGAAGATAATTCCAAATTCAAATTAGGAAAATGCGTGATTTTAATTTGTTTTTCTTACCGTCAAGATGAGTGAATCTAATGAAGAAATTAGATACATTTTAAAATTTTACTACCAAAAAGGTAAAAATGCAACGCAAGCCGCGAAAAAAATTTGCGATGTTTATGTGCAATGTCTGTGAGAGTAGCACAAATTTGGTTTAAGCGTTTTCAATCCGGAAATTTTGATGTCAAAGATGCACGTCGCTCTGGTCGCCCTGTTACGGAAAAATGGATGCTACTTTTGAAAAAGTGGAGCAAGATCGGCATATCAGTAGTTACGACGTAGCTGAAGAACTGGGAATTGACCACAAAACAGTTTTGGCGCATTTGAAAAAAAAAAATGGGTACACAAAAATGCTCGATATTTGGGTACCTCACGAGCTCTCTGAAAGAAACCTAATGAACCGTGTACTCATTTGTGATTCTTTATTACGACGTAATGAGACTGAACCATTTTTGAAGAAATTGATGACTGGTGATGAAAAGTGGATCACGTACGACAAGAACTTGCGAAAAAGGTCATGGTCAAAGGCCGGTCAGGCTTCACAGACTGTGGCGAAACCCGGGTTAACTCGCAACAAAGTGATGCTGTGATTGGCATTATTCATTATGAGCTGTTACCACCAGGCAGGACCATCGATTCAGAACTCTACTGCGAACAACTGATAAGATTAAAGGAAGAAGTTGAGAGAAAGCGGCCGGAATTAATCAACAGAAGGAGTGTGGTTTTTCATCATGATAACGCTAGACCTCACACATCTTTAACCACTCAGCAAAAATTAAGAGAGTTTGGCTGGGAGGTGTTAATGCATCCGCCGTATAGTCCTGACCTGGCACCTTCAGATTTCCACCTGTTTCGGTCTCTTCAGAATTCTTTAGGCAGTGTCAGGTTAACATCACGAGAGGACTGCCAAAACTACTTGACGCAGTTTTTTGATCAGAAGCCCCAAAATTTCTATAGCAATAGGATCATGTCCCTACCTATAAGATGGCAAAAAGTTATTGAACAAAATGGTACCTACATACTTTAGTTAAATGTAAATAAACTATATAAAAAAATGTTTTGAATTTTCATATAAAATGCGAAAAGACTTTTTCCCCAACCTATTACAATTTTTGCTGCTTCGGCTTGTAAAAACCATCGGATTATATTTTTTCTGTTATTCTAACATTACCTATTTCCTTCAAAATAAAAAAGAAGTTGACCGCGCTCAAGTTTATCCAGATGATGTTTGATTTTTGCAAGTTTGTGACCCTCCTCCTCTCTTATGTCCAGAGATCGGAATTACGGGTGCTATTGCTATCAAAAGATGGATATGATTAAAAGTCCCGGGATTTCTCGAGAATCGGTGCCTTAGTAACGGATGTAAATACATTACAAAGATTTTAAATGATTATTTTTCCGACCCAAATATCGACCAATAGAATTGCACCATTCGACGTCACGTGGTACAACCTACATGGTATTATACTGATATTTTTTTGAATATTTTCTCTGGTAGTTGCTATATATAAAAAACAAAACATAACCACACGTCAAACTGACAGGTTGAATTCAATTGTGAAAATTGGAGATTTTGCATGAAAATGAGTCGATTTGGAGTTTGTTCTCTGTCCACCATCGATAAAAAAGTCAAAGGAAATGTTCCCATTAATACGGAGAAGGCAATTTGTTAACTGTTCATTTCATCTCATGGTGCAATTCTATTGGCCGACATTTGGGACGGAAAAATAATCCCCCGAATACCCCACGAGCTTCAAAATTATCTGGCATTTCCCTCAAGGTTCCCTGCAAACAAATAAAGTCGTCAAGTTTTTCAGGAAAAATCACTCGCGCTTCGCGCTCGTGATTTTTTAACCTGAAAAACTTGACTCCTTCATTTGTTTGCAACGAACCTATCGGAAAATACCCGATAATTTTGAAGCTCTTGTGGTATTATAAGTGAAAATTATTCTAATGCTTGTAGTATAGACACTCTTTCCCTTTAAATGAATAATAGGAAATTGGAAACTAAACTAAGTAAATAAAACAATCATAGTTATGTGATTTCAGGATATATTTTAATAGAAAAAATGTATTCTAAAATCCCGGGATTTAGTCATATCCATACTTTTAATAGCAATAACATCCGTGATTCCGATCTCTGCTTATGTCACGCTTAAATCGTCAGAATGTTGAAATGCATACTTTTCAGCATGTAATTAACCTGGTTCTCTATTTTGTCTCATAAATTTTTTATTCATAATTTACGATCACATTATATGTTTTTCTATAATAATCATATGTCCGAATGAGGCCTAGCCCTAATATAATATTGCATAATATCACGCAGCCGAAAGTTGTAATCCCGAAATACAACATGCTATAACTTTTTGCTGTAAAAATTATGATCCGTAATTTTCAAAATGTCTATTCTTTTTCCCCATAATTATTACGTATCCTAATTTCCTATGTATGCTTGCTTGCATGCAGCTTGCAACAAGCATCCTTTCTGTCTCGGCTGCGGCTAGGGGTGCTAATCGTGCTCCTCAGCCTGCCGGTCGCCTCGCCCTTCCGCGCCTACGCGGGTTGGATTATAGGGGTAGGGCAGACAAGACTACGTGGAGTCGGTTTTACTGTTATTCCTTCAGTGACTTAAACCTAATTATAACCTAGTGTTTTAAGCTAAAAATCTTATTACAAATTAACATTCGGACCAACATACATTATATAATACAACACCTAGGACATGTGACTTTATAGCATCCAAAATTAAAAATTTAATTTTATTATTATAGCAAATCATATTATGCCACAAAAGTGTTATGTTGTGATTCAAGATAATAAAAAAAAAAGAAATTATGAATATTTGAACATTATGAATACAAAAGATTATAGCAAACTTGCTATGGATTATGACATTCCGACAGAAAAGTTTAGGATAAAAAATGGAGTACCATTGGTGGGTTAATTGGTACTCCATTTCTTATGGGCTACCCTACACGCACCCCCCTAGATAACTTATACCTGGTGGAGGTATTCAACAGGGTGCAAGGTACCCCTCTACATGTTAATCTGACGCGCTCGAGTAAATCCAAACATCCCCTTTTGGGCTGCCTGACTACCTATTACTGAAATAAAATTTTATTACATTTCAGGATGTCTTGCAAAAGGTTACGCATCCTTTATACCGTTGAAGGGATTGCACACTCTGTACTGTAGTCTGGGAGAACCGCACACAATACGGCAGTTTTTACAAGCCGTCCGATGTCCACCACACTTGGTGGAGCTTCCGCAACCACCGCTTGTGGAGCCCCCTGACAACGTTCTACCTCTTGGCAGGAATTCTTACGTCTATGGGGATGATATGACATTCATAACTGGTAAGCGCTTAATATTAAGTACCTATACAACTACTGGTTAGTGACCACTTTCAATATCTACTTAAATCCATATGTCGATCTGTGACATCCACAGACGTAACATCGTTATTTCTGTATTTTAAGGTAACTTTATAAAACGTGGAAGGGACATGCCCGTAATAAATCAAACCACGGGCTATAACTAGATCACTAGTACATATAATTAAATTTAAATAACAGCCAAAAGTAAAAAAAAAAGATTCGGCAGTCTCATACAAAAGTGTGCAAGCCGCCCGGTCAATTTGTATGGTAATGTCGAAATTTTTGTCTGTTATTTTATTATCATTATACTAGACATTAGAAGTGAAGTCCATGGTTCGGTTTATTATGTATGTCCCTTCCACGTTGTATACAGTGTACGTTGTTCTTTATTCGAGATTTTGTACTGTTCATTTCTTTCAAATTTCAGATGAAAACATCTCGCTGCGTCAGGAGAATATAATGGAACCCGATTATGCAAATCTTAAACTTTTTAATTTTGGCAATTTGACCAGTAGAGCTATCGTCAGGATCTTCGCGAAAATCTTTCAGGGAGTGTGTACTAAAACAAAAAAAAGAATTAAGAATTTGGACTTCGAGATGACATTTTACGAGTTCTTTGAGGCTTTCGTGGTTTGTGCGGAAGAGAGTATTCGCGTCAAAGACGAAGAGTTACAATGGAGAGAGAAATTTTCTCACGCCGACATTAAAATCCATGCAGAGTGACAACGGGCAAGTTATGATGAGAGTTGTTATAATACTTAATTTTATTTTATTTTTGACCTTAATAATTAACTTTGATAAAAACCTCATTCCTACTTTCTTTTTAATAGAGACACACATCTCGCCAATGGCAGGTAACATAAACATACACATGGTGAATGCTTAAGTACTTTTGTACTTATTCGGGCCGACATTAATGGGCACATCAAAGCTGGGTGGTAAAATCGAATATATGTAGATGAATGCTCGGAAATCAAAAACCGATCTGCTGCCGCACATAAACACTCGCAAATGCCGAATTATCATCATTTCAGCCGCATAACGTCCACAGCAGGACATAGGCCTCTCCCAAGGATTTCCAGAATGACCGATCTAGAGCGGCCTGCAACCTGCGCTTTCCAGCGACCTTAGTCAGGTCGTCAGACCACCTTGTGGGTGGGTATCCTACGCTTCGCTTGCCAGTACGTGGCCGCCAGTCGAGAACCTTTTTACCCCCTCAGCAAACATTCTAAGTGCTTTTTCCCAGGCTCTAGAATATGTTACTAATGTAAGTAAAAATTACATCATATGCACCACATAAATTCACATATCGTACATTTATACTTACGGGTAAAAATAAAAAGCCATTAAAACGTAAATTTCCCTTAATTAATACGGCATATGGTCAGAAACTTAAAGGTTGAGAAAGAGCAAAATATAAGGTAAAATTTACTTCGAAACACAACCAATAGTTAATATATACTTGTAAGTGCATATTAGTTGTATATGCGACGTAATTTTTTCCTATACTGGGGACCTTTAGGTCGACGATTTAAGTAGGTCTTGCTGCCAATTTCGTAGTAAATATTACCTTCCATAGATACCAAATTGAGACTATAAAGTTATAAACACTTGTAAGGTACTAAAAATACCGAAAGGTTTCATTTAGATAACATCATAGTAAAATTAACCCTAAAAAATAACTAATAAGTTAAAGTTTGCAAGGCTACTTCAGGTCAAGTTTATTTCCTCGCAACTAAGTCATATCTTGGTGAAATTGGACGTGTTTACCCAATAGTTATTTCGTTTTTAAATCAAAAGTTGTGTTGGATTTACAATGGCCAAAGACAAAAGAAAATATAGACATTCCAGTAGTTACTATAGGAAGTGTAAAGCTAGTATGAAAATTTAAAGTGAAACATTAAAAGAAGAACAAAAGTGTAAATTACCTTCTAAATCCAGTTTTATAACTAAAAACACTAATGACTAAAAAAAGTTTCAAAATCTTAATTGTCACATATAACTATATAACTTACCAATTGGGGTACCTTTGTGCGTAATATTTACCCTTGGCAGCTCTGATCGTAAGCAACACACCGCCTACGCCCGCACTGTCAAACAAATACTCACGGGGGTGAAAGTCCCATACATAGTGAATTTTTCGTTTTGTACTAAGTTATCTATTAATCTTATTGCGGACTAAATATCAAAACCACTTTAAGTTATTACTTTGTTAGAATTTGTGGAGATGTCGCACTACATGTTTTCTCATTTCTCATTTTACGGTTTTACGGTATAGTAACCAATAATTTCGCACGATTAATGTGAATCCTGTTTGGTGTAACGGTTTACGCGTTTGAATATAATCAGGAATCTACAGGTTCAAATCACCACAAAGGCCAAACATACCTATTAAAAATCTTTTATTAGTTTTTCTTTTTATTTAGAGTTATAAGCGATAATTTTGCGCGCCTAGTACTAAGCCTAATTGGCTTTGCGGTTAACGCAATGGATCAAAGTCGTTGAGATCTCAAGAATCTCAGGTTCAGATCCCACCTCACTGCAAATAAATTTTATATTTGATATATTATTTTATTTGGGAATAAGATTAATAGATGACACCACATTTGCAGGTTGCAGCTTAAATTGTTGGCAGAAAAATTACGTGAGATGGCTCTCTATTTCAGTTATATTATAGTACTCTATGCAAATACTGAATACGATTGCGCTCGCCTCGCGGTACGCGGTCAAAGCGACGTTGTGAAGGCGGTCGCTTCGACCTTGAATGGCTACTCTGCACCATTAGGTCTTAGTATTAAGCATATATTACGTAAAATTGACTTAAATACCAGTACGTCGTATTTTTAGGTAAATTTTAACTTCTTAGTCGAGCCGACATTTTGTTTTGTTATAATTAGGACGTGTTATTGCAAATTGCATAATTTAGGAATGTTGTTAATACCTAAAACAATAAAATCTAGCGGTACTTTTATTGTCATTTATATGAAAAAATATGTAAAGTCAATTTAATATATTTACAAACACCGAACACAAATTTACGAACCTCATTTACAAGCAATACATACTACTTATGAGCTTAAAAAAAGTAATACTTAAGTATTTCGGGAGCCCATCAGTAGTTATGAATTAAAACCTAACATGCACGAGAAAATTTTCAGCGCACAAGATTTCTTCGTAAAAATCCTGCGTAATCGACCTAGATAATTATTATACGCCAAGTAATGGCCGCCATTCTCGTTGCAAAACTTAAGATTGATTTTAGTAAGACATTTTGTTTAGGAGCGAAAAGATAATACTCTCGTAATATACTTAATTGTCTCTTTCTCTGCATGATATCTCATAAAAAATAACCTTTCTGGGTAATTAAATGGTAAAAAACACGTAATCATGTTGAAAAATGGTAAGTCTTACCAATTATGTAGGTACATTGCAACCACATGACACGTCGTGGCGACGTTCAATCGACGACGCAAACATTACCTATGTAGTAACCATTAGGTCGCAATTACTAAAATAACGTGGAAATACGTAGCCGGCACGTGCTTTTTTCCCACTTTGGTGGATTCCACGTCGATTCGAGGTAACTCATTTTGGTCACTGTCATATTTGCGACCTATAATAGGTGGTTTTATGATAAGGTTTTAAAATACTACGTTACTTTTACCAAAAATACTTGCTGGTCCATCGGCCATCGATTTGTCGCGCTATGTGTCCCGCCCACTGTGTGACTTTTGTTCTCCTATGAATTTCCTCATTTCTGATTCGATTACGTTGGGACACATACCGAGCAAAGCCCTCTCCATAGCGCGTTGAGTGACTTTGAGCCTTCTTATGAGACCCATAGTAAGGAACCACGTTTCAGAGCCATAAATCATCACTGGTAACACACATTGATCAAACACTTTTGTCTTGAGGCACTGAGGTATTTTGCACGAAAAGACACTGCGTAGCTTCCCGAACGCTGCCCAGCCGAGTTGTATTCGTCTAAAGATCTCTTCCTCGAAGCTGGAACTTCCTGCCTGGATCAATTGACCCAGGTAGATATACTGGCGAGGGTGGAGCTGCCAGCCAAATTGCCGAATTATGCCGGTCTGATTTTGGCAATGAAGATCTCTTGTATCTATTGAAAACCAAATTCGCTAGACTCCATCAACTCGAATCAAATACCTACTTAACCTGCTTTTTTATAAACGGCAAAACAAACATTTTCTATGGGATTAATTGTATGAACGCAGTAAAAAAAATCTATGTCTATGTGAAATACAGATTAATGACGTCATAGTTTCTTGGGAGTCAAATAGCGCTCTTATTATCAGTTTTTCTGCAATAATAAATCTAAAATCACGTTAAGTGTTAATGTTCAATGACAACTGACATTATTTTGCGAGGGTCCCCTACGTAGTTGCGAGCGCTGCTGTTGCGACGTACGCCGTTGTGAATTTTTTTTCCGCTGCCTCATAGGCATCGAAGGCGCGAACGACGCTGTTTAGAAAAACATTTCCAGTATTAAGTTATTTTCAGATTACCACCACTACCAATACGGCTGACATTTTTATTTTAAAACCCTATCACGCCTAATTAAGATAAGCGGTAAGTCTATAGCGCGCACTCGTCCAAACAAAAAGAGAAAACGAAAGCTCCTTAATATTATCTGATCTCCATCTGCTTTTTAGGTACCTAGGGTATTACTAAGAAGGTAGCCCTATTACTAAAACTACACTGTCCGTCTGTCTGTCACCAGGCTGTATCTCATGAACCGTGCGTGATAGCTAGACAGATGATGTATTTCTGTCGCCGCCATAACAAATACTAAAAACAGAATAATATACATTATTAAAGTGTATCCCATACAACAAACGTAATTTTTCATAGATAATATGAATATAATATAATGATACGGCGGAACCCTTCTGCGCGAGTCCGATTCGTATTTGGCCGGTTTTTATTGTATATGGACAGAGCACGTGCTATACTTCCCTCTGTATTATTTTATTTAATAACATATAAAAACATATTAAAATAATGCATACCTGCCCTCTATTTCTATGCGTTTTTATGTACTTACCTACCTTTGGACCTTTTGACTAGACTACAGGTTATGCATATTAATTATGTTACGGGCAATTTGTATATTGCTAGTGTAGGGTAGGTATCTCTTACAGAATTATTATCGGGAGGACAGGGAACTGGGACGCATATCGCGCGGAACATTAGGAGATTTTATTCTGTAAGTACCAAGTGCCTAAACTGCGGACTGGACGTGGCCTGATTTTAACTAGTTCCACATTATTGACACATCTACCGCTATGAAACTAAGGAGTTACTATGGCTATCACATAGTCACATAGGTGTGATGGGGGTCCGAGGGTCCAAAAATGTACAAAGAAAGATAGACTAGCTTTTGCCCGAGTTTCACGCAAAAAAAGAAAATTTAGACATTTAGTACATAAATATTACGTTACGTCGGTACAGAATTTATTAATGACACAATTAACAAAGACTACTACACTTATAAAAAATATAACTACGTACCAACTACTATTTATTTATTACGTTCTTTAAAATCTTTATTAATAACAAGCTTTAACCCGCGAATTCGCCCGCGTAGAAGTCGAAAATGGTTCTAATAGGATTTTTAATTGGTTTTTTACGTTATTAATGTTGTGATAACATATGAATTATTATGTTGAAATGTTTGAATACTTATAAAATATAACATTTTTTATTATAACGTAGGGATTCAAAGGCCTAGCAGACCCGGCGAACCTTCCTCTCTCGCTCCCTCTCCCGTTTCCTTCCCGTTCCCGTCATTTGCTAGACCGAGAGAGAGAGCGACGGAACGCTTCAAAATGGTTTAACTAATCTTGTTTCTCCATACAAACTTCGGACTCCCATTTCACCACCTTAGAGGTTGAATTTAGAAAAATCCTGAAATACATACTTACTCATTTATCGTCAGAAGTACTCCTGCGAAGTTTCGAATAAAATAGTCTAACTAATCTTGTCACTCCAAACAATTTGGTCCCCCGTTTACCCCCTTTGGGGGTGAGTTTTGAAAAATCCTTTCTTAGTGTACTCCTAGACCTGACAAAAAAACTAAGTGCCAAATTTGGAGTCTCTAGACCCTGCGGTTTCAGCTGCGCGTTGATCGATCAGTCTCTATTTATCTATGTCAGCCATGTCTATATCTATATCGAAAATGGTTCTTATAGGGCTCTCCCTCTCCCTCTCCCTGTTCCCTATTCTCTGTTCCGTTCCCTGTTCCCTCATTTGCTAGACCGAAAGAGAGCGACGGAACGCTTCAAAATGGTCAAACTAATCTGGTTTGTCTATACAAACTTTGGATCCCCGTTTCACCCCATTAGGCGGTGAATTTTGAAAAATCCTTTCTTAGTGCACCCATAGACCTCATAAGGAACCTATGTGCCAAATTTGAAGTCTTTAGACCCAGCGGTTTGGGCTGTGCGTTGATATGTCAGTCATTCAGTTTCTTCTTTTTTTATATATTATAGATATCTAATAATAATAATAAACCATTTATTTCAGGCAACATAATATTAAAATATTATTGGCCCATATTATAAATGCATTACAGACTAACATACATATAAAATAGAAAAAGCTTAAATTAATTATTTCCCAAGAAACACACAACTTGTATATTGTTTTAAAAAAATATGGATTTAGGACCTTAAGTTATATGCTTACTTTAATTTGGCTCTGGCAAAGTTTAAAACCTATATATCGGCATTTATCACCTGTGATAATGCATAATTGTATATATCAATCTAAAAAATATATATTACAATGCCAAAAGTCTTAAATGAACCTCTGATCATTTTAATATACAGCTTCTTAAAAACTTTTACTTATATCGAGAAGCATAATGCATTATATTAACATTAATCAATGATTGTATAATGTCCTAATAGTTATTTAGAATAGAATAGAATAGAAAAATCTTTATTCAGTCATAAGATAATGTACACTTAATAACTTACAAGTAAATATTTAATATTGCGATAATACTAAATTATTAACTAACACTTGGTAAAAAAACATTTTATCACTGAAAGCGATATCCACTCAGCATAATCTGCTGATCGCCAATTAAGGCAAACAGCAGGAATGGTCTTCCGTGGAACCACAATTTTATACAAAGAATCGTTCACTGAACTTTACAAACAAGGTCAACTGAGCTATGCGTAGTATAAACGTCCAGAAAATATTAAATTATAGTATTTGAAAATATGAAATAAAAATATAAGGTGAAAATTAAAAAAATATATTTATAGGAAAAAATATAGTAAATATATAGTGTCATACAAGTGTGCAGATTGCCTCCGTAGTCCAGTGGTCAAGGAGTTATCCTTGTGACCCGGAGGTCATGGGTTCGATTCCCACTGGGAAGCATACTTTGTGAAAAGTTGTTTCCAGTCTGGATAGGATATTGCAGGCTTGAATCACCTGATTATCCGAAAGGAAAGATGATTCCGTGTTTCGGAAGGCACGTAAAACTGTGGGTCCCGAACGCCACCTAGCGTTTGATCATCAAACTACCCAAGGATTGGTTCCTGGTTTGCCCTTTGGGTTGTGGAGGTCAGACGGCAGTCGCTCTGTGTAAAAACCAGTAACCTCGTCAAATCTCCTTGGTTAGGTAGCGGACCCCGGGCTCTGAAGCGTTGCTGCTGAGGATGCAACCGGGAATACGCTCGGATGATGATGATGACAAGTGTGCAGATTAATAGTAAGTATATATAGGTACTTAATAAGTCTTTTGAAAAGAAAGTTGCATCTGTCCCACAGATATTTAAAGTTGGATGTCTAGAAAATGCTTCTTGGAAAGTCGCTTAAAACCTGAAACAGATTTGGCATTTCTAAGAGGTGGTGGCAAATTATTCCAACATTTCGTGGCGGAGTATTTAAAACTGCCACGGAATGCGGAGGATTTATACTGTGGGCAGATTAGTAATGAGGGAAGTCTACTATTTCTACAGGAAAATTTCAATTTCTTATACAAATAAGGAGTCTTGTTATTTATAATGCCAAACAAAAGAGATCATGTTGAGTAATTTGTGTTTATTGAGGAATGGGGTAATATGAGACCTTCTTGGTACTGGAAAACAGAATCTAACACAGGCATTTTGGGCTCTTTGAATTAACTTTTTTGTACGTGCGAGAAGACACTGACCAAACACTGTATCACCATAATTCAGTTTTGAAAGAATGAGACTATCACAAAGCTTTATACGTAGGTCAACGGATAAATAGTCTCGAACTCTATACAGAATTTTTAATCTATAAAAACAGTTTCTAACCGTATCTAGTAAATGTTTCTCAAAATGCAACTGAGAGTCCATCACAAGACCTAGGTTACGGGCTTCGTCTACACGTTCAAGTTGATTTCCGTATATATTTATTTTTGGGTCAAAATCTAAAATAGTATTTACCTGATGCTTAGTTCCTAATATCATAAATTTTGATTTATATGGATTTAGGACAAGGGAGTGAGGTTCAGCCTAATTATGTATTCTGCTCAGATCTTCGTTTAGTTTGGTTACAGCAGTATTACAATCGGATGGTATAAATGAAATGTATAATTGGAGGTCATCGGCATAAATATGATATTTACAGTTTTTGATATTATTTATGATATCTGCACTATATAAAAGCAACAATATCGGGCTCAGAATCGATCCCTGAGGGACGCCTCTAGTAACTGAAGATGGTGACGATGACAAGGTGAAGCCATTGGGATCCTGAAGTATAACCTTCTGCGTACGGCAGCTCAGATAATCTGAAAACCATTTTATTGTAGTTTGATCAAAACCATAATAAGAAAGTTTTGAAAGTAATAAACGAACATTGACGTTATCAAATGCACGAGTGTTATCTAATAGTGATAAAATGGTTCCCTCTCCATTATCTTGTGCACTAAGTATGTCATCTACTACATCAAGTAAAGCAGTGTTTGTACTGTGACTTTTGCGGAATCCTGATTGTTTAGGGGGCAAGATGTTATTGCATTCCAGATATGCAGTAAGTTGCTGGCAAGCGGCTTTCTCAACTATTTTGAACATGAATGGGACGATACTTATAGGTCGCAAGTCTTTTAAGTTTGTTGGGTTTGGGGTTTTGGGAATAGGTTCAACGATTGCTTCCTTCCAAGTTTCAGGAAATACTCCGGAAATAAGGGATCTATTAACTATTTCTGTAATTAAAGGAAGTGTGTGAGGAAGAGTCAGTAAAATCATATCGAGAGATATGCCGTCCGTACCGATAGCATTCGATTTGATGGACTGTATAATTTTGAGAACTGTAATTTCACTAACAGGTTGAAATTTGAAAGTATCGTTACCAAACCGATGAAACTCATAATATGTGAGATCAGAAAGTTGTACTTCGGCTCTACCAGGTAATGTAAGAAAGTGAGTGTTAATAAGATCAGGCTGACGTAGATGAGGTGGCAATTCGTGTTCTTTATTTTTAAAGTCGGCAATGTTTTTCTTAATATTTTTCCATAATGTACGGCTATTATTTGAATGCAAGTTAATGTGGTGTTGAAAGAAGGCAACTTTTTCATTATGAATTGCAGAAGAAACAGAACTTTTGAGATCTTTGTAATATATTTTATGTTTATCTAAACCTGTTTTTTTACTTTTTCGGAATGCTTTGTCACGCAATTTCATCATTTGTTTAATGTAGTGATCCAAGGTAAAGATCGATTTCTTATGAAGTTTTGTTTAATAGGAGCATTTTGATCAAATAGTATTAATATGTAAGCATTAAAACTGTTGACCATGTTGTTCACGTCATCTGATATCAAAAGATTCCATGAAATGCTTTTCACTACCTCATTAAACTTTTCGTGATCAATATCTTTCAACGATCGACCAGTTATATAAAATGGTGGAACTTTTTCTTTCTTAATTTTAAGTTGACAAGAAACGAAAGCATGTTTACTGAGTGCAGGGATGTGATCTATCTGTATGTTTGAAACCATAATACTAGAACATATAAGATCGATTGACGTTGCGGAATGATCAGTAAAGTGAGTTGGCCCATCTGTAAACTGTTTTAGATTTAATCTGCTTAAAAATTCCTGAAACTTTTTTGTTTTACCGTCGACTGGTTTTAAAAAATCAACATTAAAGTCACCAAGAAGAATAATATGATCAACTGATGAAAAGGAGGAGATAGAATCCGTTAGTGCATCAATTACAAGGTCAACATTTTGCCAAGGAGGACGATAAGCAGTTCCAACTGCCAGTTTGATGCCGTTAATATTAACAATAAGCCACATTTGGTCGACTGAATCCACATGAGGGTGGGTGAGTTGGCGCGCACGAATACCACGCCGCACATAAAACCCGACGCCTCCACCTCGGGTGTGCCACCCGTCAGAACGGGGCGTGCGTAGAAGTTTGTAACCCGGCGGCGAAGGTGCGCGCGCCTCTTCACCGACCATGAGCCAGGTTTCGTTGATGGCCATTATGTCAACAGAGTGGCGGTCTAGAGCAACAAGGAATTCCTCATGGTGGTTGCCTAGTGAGCCGGGATTAAGAAGACCTAAAGATAGGTATTTTTGCTTGATATGTTGAATTATATAGGAATATAATAACTGACTGTATTTACAGTGTAAAAGAAACAGGCATAGAATAGTTATGTGTCGTAAGTCCTTAAATAGTAATATAATTGTAAATAAAATATGATGCAAATCTACATAAGATAAATAATTTAAGAAAGCTAAACAATAGGGCTCGCAATAGCTAGAAGATGTGTTTGTGTTATCACTATTATCAGCGAACACATATTTAAGATTTAAGTAATGAATTGAGACATTTTCGTGCGTGCAGGCTAGTTTATAATATGTTCCATTGAATGAATAAAAAAATGAGTTTTAAGGATAGACCTGTGTCTGTGGCGGATAAAAAAGACTAATAAGAATAGAGTTATTAAAATCAGAAGATGAAAACAAAATACAGTCTGTAGTAGGTAAAAAGATAAGTTGTGACAAGATACTATAAGACATCATTTGAAAGCTAACATCTACATAATGTATGGAAACGTTCATTAAACATTGAGCAAACATTAACGTTTTGAAAAAATATTTTTCAAATCTATGTCCGAGCGCAGCCGGAATAAAGGCGATCCATGTTCTTTTCGCGTGAAAATTGTTCCATCTTTTGTCCACACAAATTTCCACTGCTCACGGGTTGCAGCCTCACGAGTTTTGAAAAATAGTTGTCTGTTTGTTGCTGTCAGTCGTTCATTCACATAGAAGCGCTGGGGCTCCGAATTGAGCCCCATGCCAGCGGTCTTAACATCACGCCGAACTCGCGCCGCAGCCAGAAGATCATTACGCAACGTACGTCGCGTTAACCGCACCACCAGGGGGCGCGGGCACCTTATGCAACTGTAGTATAATAATGGGTATTTTTTGATAAATATAAATAAAGATATAGGCACAAATAACACTGATTGAGCTAGCCCCAAAGTAAGGTATCACATGAGTGCTTTAATACCAAATTATTACAGTTCCATAATTTTATCTACATCCATGATATGAATCCTCTGTAAAAGATTCTAAATCCATAGGGTGTTGTACAGTGTTAAGAACTTTTGTGTAAATTCCTGGTAAGTTTAATTGCTGAGTATCTAATACAAACTAGTTAGTTTGTATGTATAGGTAATAATAAAATTATCAATATTAGGTCTTACCTATGAAATTGCCGTTTTGTATGAAAAAATTTAAACGATTTTTTTTCATGAATTTTTTATTTGTATTAATCGAAGTATTCACCCATGCAATCAACGCATCTTTGCCAACGCAGTGGCAGTTTATTGATGCCCTTCTTAAAGAAATTAGCTGGACGGAAGGCAACAAATTCTTCAAAGGCATTTTGTACTGCCTCTCGGGTATTGAATTTTTTTTCCGCCAAGAAGTTATCCAAATTCTGGAAAAAGTAGTAGTCTGTAGGCGCAAGGTCTGGTGAGTAGGGCGGATGACGGAGAGCTTCCAACCCCAGTTTTTGCAACTTGGAGACCGTCTGCTGTGCAGTATGAGGTCGCGCGTTGTCGTGCAGGAGCAGCGGAGAGGAGCGATTGACCAATGCTGGTTGGAGATGTGCCAGCTTCTCCATCATTGTGTTCAGTTCTTCACAGTACACATCTGCAGTAATGCTCACCCCGTTTGGTAGGAAGCTGTGATGAATCACACCGGCGCTAGACCACCAAACAGTGACCATCACTTTTCTAGGGGTAAATTTTCGTTTAGGGCATTGTTTAGGTGCTGAACCAGGATCCAACCAACTTGCTGAGCGCTTGCGGTTATCAAACAGAATCAATTTTTCATCGCAGGTAACGATGCGGTTCAAAATTCCTTCATTTGTGTGTCTGTTGAGCAGTGCAAGGCGCGACGCGTACTTCGCGCTTCAAGCTTTTTTACCTTGCCAATTTGACCCAAATGGACCAATATTGTTTTGACGCTAACGTCGAAAGCTGCTACTAATTCTGCCGTAGATTGTGTATCATCAGCTTCCACAATCGCCTTTAATTCGTCATTGTCAACCAAAGTCTTCGGACGACCGCGAGGTTAATTTTTCAGGTCGAAATTTCCAGAACGGAAGCGAGCAACGGCTAATTCACATGCCTTTTAAAAAATTAAGAAATAGCAAAAAAGAAGAAATTTATTCTTAGCGGCGAGGGCAATTTGATGCTCCCCATACATTTGGTTGTCCGAAGAGGTTGGCACTCCGATCCTCGGACTCTTTGTTCGGATTTGAAATAATTTGAATTCTGTTCTATTTTTTCAACATGGCGATGGCACCATTTTGTGAAAATCATGTCCATCATATAAAAATGAAATAAAGTTATTATGATTTGTTTTTCTAAGATAAAAAAGCGATTGCTAATCTGCTGCTGTTATGTATATTTCCGTTTTCATTTGTAAATAAATGCATTAATAATGAATTAACATTTGGTATGTACCGATGGTATTGTTACACAATACGAAACTCATACTTATATAAAATATGTATGTTAAACGATACATTTAAGTACCTTTATAATTACTATGTATTTTATTGTTTTAGCAAATAAGTACAAGCAGCCAGCAGTGGAAAGAACAAATCGATTCATCTTATTGTAAAACGTCATTACATTCCATAGAAGGACCTTACGAAAAATCAACATTGTAAGTAAATATACCTAATTAATTCTTAACGTATTTGTTATACTATCTTGTCACGCCATTCTTTGGAAGAAAAGAACCCACGCCAGTCGTAAAAGTCGAGCCGGAACTTATTTCATAGATATGTGTGACACAATCTATACTATAATAAAAGAGTAAAAAAAATGTGTCTGTACATTGAAAATTTTTCAAAAATAAAATATTTGGGGCGATGGAGATATAGTAATAGAGTAAGAAAATAAAAAAAAATGTCTGTCTGTTTGTCTGTTTGTCTGTTTGTACACGCTAATCTCCGGAAATACGGGACGGATTCGAATGAAACTTTTTTTGTTATATAGCTGGGAAGCCTGGGCAACATATAGGCTATAATTGATTTTGGAAAATGGAACACATGATGCAGAACTATAATGGTCCAGCTAAACTATAAGAAATATTAAAATGCCGCCTTAGCAAAAGTTGTTAAGTCTGATGAGAACTTTTTGTTGAGTTATAATACAACTGGCCAAGCGCGAGTCGGACGCGCGCGAAGGGTTCCGTACCATAATCTATGAAAAATCACGTTTGTAGTATGGGAGCCCCCGATAAATACTTATTTTATTCGATTTTTAGGGTTCCATAGGGTAGGGTAGAAACGGGACCCTATTACTTAGACCGTCCGACTGTTTGTCTGTCTGTCTGTCACCAGGCTGTATCTCATTAACCATTATAGCTAGACAGTTGAAAATTTTATAGATGATGTTTTTTGTTGCCGCTGAACAAAAACATACTAAATGTATACTATAATAAAAGAGTAAAAAAAATGTGTCTGAACATTGAAATTTTTTCAAAAAAAAAGTTGTTTCGTCCGAAGTAGAACTTATAAGTTCAGTATTTGCGGACCTTCAGACCATAACACACCAGAAAATTCTTGGTTATGTAAACGCGCCATATTGACACCAAAAAATTAAAAATCAATTAATAAAGAAATTATGACGCAAATTATTGTTAACTAGCTTGTGCCCGCGGCTTCGCTCGCGTAGGGGTGTAATTTATCAAAATCCTTTCTTAGGGGATGCCTACGTCATAGTAGCTTTATGCATGCAAAGTCTCAGCCCGATCGGTTTAAAATTGACAAAGTTTCATACAAACTTTCATCCCCTATTTAATCCCCTTGGGGGTAGAATTGATCAAAATCCTTTCTTAGCGGATGCCTACGTCATAACATCTACCTGCATGCCAAATTTCAGCCCGATCCGTCCAGTGGTTTGGGCTGTGCGTTGATAGATCACTATGTCAGTCAGTCAGTCACCTTTGAGTTATATATATTTAGATATATAGATATATATTTAGATTTCTTGGATAGTGTTGTTGACGACGCCACCAATTATCCAGTTGAGTTTCTTAATTCACTTGCAGCAAATGGACTCACGGCTCACAAAATAAGTCTTAATGTCGGAGGGCCAATAATGCTGATGCGAAATTTGACTCCGCCGAAACTGTGTAACGGAACCCAACTTAATGTCTCAGCACTGTATGCCGAAGTTCAGCGGCTGAATTTCAGCCAATGCATGCCTGCAATGTTATTTGCATTACTAGCAAAACATAACGCCGAACTTCCGATGCTTTTGCCTGAATCGGACCCGTACCCGTACCCGTACCCGTACCCGTACCCGTACCCGTACCCGTACCTGTACCCGTACCCGTACCCGTACCCGTACCCGTACCCGTACCTGTACCCGTACCCGTACCCGTTCCGCTCCCACTCCCACTTCCGCTCCCACTCCTGCTTTCGCTCCCGCCGCCGCCGCCGCCGCCGACGCCGCCGCCACCGCTTCCGCCGACGCCGCCACCGCACCTTCCGCCGCCGCCGCCGCTGCCGCCGCCGCCGCCGACGCCGCCGCTGCCGCCGCCGCCGCCGCCGCCGACGCCGCCGCCACCGCTTCCGCCGACGCCGCCACCGCACCTTCCGCCGCCGCCGCCGCTGCCGCCGCCGCTGCCGCCGCCGCCGCCGCCGCCGCCGCTGCCGCCGCCGCTGCCGCCGCCGCCGCCGCCGACGCCGCCGCCGCCGCCGCCGCCGCCGCCGCCGCCGCCGCCGCCGCCGGCGCCGCCGCCACCGCTTCCGCCGACGCCGCCGCCGCACCTTCCGCCGCCGCCGCCTTTGCCGCCGCCGCCGCCGACGCCGCCGCCGCCGCCGCCGCCGCACCTTCCGCCGCCGCCGCCGCTGCCGCCGCCGCCGCCGCCGCCGCCGCCGCAGCCGCCGCCGCTGCCGCCGCCACCGCTTCCGCCGACGTCACCGCCGCCGCTTCCGCCGCCGCCGCCGCCGCCGCCGCCGACTCCTCCGCCGCCGCTGCCGACGCCTCCGCCACCGCCGACGCCGCCGCTGCCGCCGCCGCCGCCGCCTCCGCCGCCGCTGCTGCCGCCACCGCTGCCGCTTCCGCTCCCGCTCCCGCTCCCGCTCCCGCTTCCGCTTCCGCTTCCGCTCCCGTTCCCGTTCCCGTTCCCTCTTCCACTTCCGTTCCCTCTTCCGCTCCCGTTTCCGTTCGCCGCAGATGCGCCAAAGACGGAAGATTAAATTCTCATATCGGCACATCACTACTGTCCGGCGTTTCCACCGAACTTCAGCAGCTGAACTTCAGCTTATTTAGTGTGTCATCCCCACCGAACTTTAGACACTGAACTTTAGCCACTAAACTTCGGCATAGTCTGCTGAGACACTTAAAGCTCACAGTAAGTGAGTGATGCCCGTGAAACTGTATTTATTCCGCGTATGCCACTCATCCCCAACAATTTTCCTTTTAAAAATACACAGTTCCATATGTTAACTTGCTTTGCTATGAAAATAAGTCACAGTTTTAGAGGCTTAAAGCTGCTGATGTCGATCTAAGGACTGGTTTTTCGCATGGCCTACTTATTGTGGCTTTCTCCAGGGTTAGTAACACTTCAGCTCTTTTCATATTGGCTCCCGAAGGAAAGAATTAAAATAATATTGACTTTTAACTCCTTACACTGTTACAAGTACTTTCTCCCTCTGTCTCTCTCTCTCTCTCTCTCTCTCTCTCATTAGTTTTTATTTATATTTATACGCCGGAGTCATAAAGTCCACGCGAACGAAGTCGCGGGCATCAGCTAGTTATATAATAAGTACACAAATTATCACAAATATGCTTTATACTTAATCGTTGGTTAATTTAGGTAAGTACCTTTTGCTCAAACTTGGCTTTTACGACTTGCACGGGAAATTTCCAACTTGTGTATATTTAATGGTTTGTTTTTTACGTGTGTAAAGTGGCCAGCACCGGTGCCAGATTTTTACCCGGCTACGGCAAGCTAAGAGGAAGTGTAATGATTTTACCAGTCTATGTGTATATATGTATGTGGGTACCTACCAATGTCAATTCCACCATCCCATACCATCAGCTTTGCTCGTCAAATTTTTCAAATGATATGTCAATCGATTGGTCATTATTGTCCGATTAACTTATGCTACAATTTGTACGCATAAATGTATATATTTATCAAATGTTACATACCCAAAGTGCTCTGTCTGCCCCAATAGGGATAAAGACGTGACTGTTTGTGCGTATGTAAAAAGAGTAAATGTTATTTTTGTTTCTTTATTGAGTCAAATGAAAGGTCTTGATTAGCACATTTCAAAAATATATACATTGTTCAATCTATTGAACAGTACTTTTAATAAGTAGGTCAGGCAGATGCCGACTCAGTAGTTTTAACTTCGTTCATATATTTCAAGTAATCGTATTTAATATCAATAAACCAGTCTAATTCAAGTACTCAACTTAGGTGGTATTATTTCAAAACCTCTCTCCACACCACCAGAGCAATCAGCTCACTTCATCATCTATCATCAAGTGTAGACGTGGCATATCAGCCCCTACATTTTGTTTTGGTCCTTCGTCGGTCCGGGAAAAGCGGGACCCGTCGCGAGTGCATTTTTGTGATCAACGAACTGTTATTCGGGACTCGGTGGTGCCGTGTATTTCTGGACTTTATCAGCGACAATCATTGAAGCAGTTCGACGATCAGTCAAGCGGCAGCGACTCGATAATCAGTCAGGTCGCACTCATCACTGCTCAAGTAAGATCTGTCCGTTACTTACTTCCTTTTCTTCATCATGGAATCTGTTATCATCCGTCAAGCGGAAATCATCGCCAAAATCAGCAAAAATCAGATCAATTTCAACAAGGACTCTGCGTCGAGGAAGACGCCAGAGTATTTATCAGAAAAATTAGAGATTTTAGATGGCCTTTGGGACGAGTTTGATAAGAACCACAAGCTCCTGTCGAATTATCCAGAGGAAGCTGCTCAGTACTTAGCAGGAGGTTCCTATCAGGCTTGTAACGATACTTATCAGGCATTTCGTAGTCGTATCTTGGCATATAGGAATCTGGAGCAGGCAGTTCAACCTAGTACAGCGGAGAAGGCAATTCAGCCTAGTGGAGAACTCGACGAACTTCTCACATTGCAACGTACGTATTTCAGAGCATTGAGTAGGTTAATTAAGAGCATAGACGTGAATAGAATTTCCGAAAAGTGGGAAATAGAAGACGAGTTGCGAAATATTCAAGCCAGGTGGACGAATATCGATAACACTCATTTAAAAATTGATAATATACTTGCTGGAGGCGATATAGGTTATGAGAGTGAATTTTGTAGGCATGAGACTCTCTATAAGAATATCAAACGTCAATTAAATAGTAAATTATCCTCTAGTACCCATTCTGAACAATCAGTTCCAAAACTTGAAATTCCCTTTTTCACGGGCAAGTATACTCATTGGCCCACTTTTTTCAGCCTCTTTTCTGAGACTATTCATAATAATAATTCTATCAGCAAAGCTCAGAAAATGCAACATTTGAAGGGCAAGGTCAGAGGAGAAGCTGAGCGTCTCATTCAGCACCTGCATATCTCCGCTGAGAATTACGATACGGCGTGGGATATCCTATTACATCGATACAATAACCCTCAGGTTCTTTTCACCCAACAAATCGAGCTGTTTCTTAATCAGCATAGTATAACGAAGCAATCATCCTTCGAGCTCAAGAAACTTTATGACACAACGACAGAGTGCATCCATGCAATTCATAACTTAGGTGTAGACACCACTACTTGGGATCCTCTGTTAGTTCATTTATTGTGTAAAAAATTAGATCACGAAACCTATTGTGATTACAAGGAATCTCGCAAATCACCACGAGATTTGGCGTCGTTAGATGAATTCATGACGTTCCTCGAGGGCAAATTCACAGCTCTCGAACCCATCACTAGAAAAGATAGGGAAATTTCGTCATCAATCAGTAACAATGTTAAACGTTACTCTAATCAAACAAAATCAAATAATTCTAAACCTTATTATCAAGCTAATAAAAACTATCAACCGGTCATCAATTACACAAATTCGAACAAATGCGTAATCTGCAATTTGAGTCACAATAATAACTTATATAAATGTAATAAATTTATTAACATGCCACCGGATGTGCAGTTAAAGACTATTACGAAATATCATATTTGCCCGAATTGTCTGTATAACCATAATGACAAGGAATGTATGTCAAATAAACGTTGTAGGGAATGTAACGGAAAACATAATACCTTGCTTCATAACGCATACGCTCGATCAGGGTCACATTCAGTGACAATCTCCCCATCTCAACCCTCAACCTCAACTGCGGTGACTCCCAGCCTCACTCACGAGCTAAATGTCAACAACGTGACCGCGCCGGTTGAAGAGATTTTACTTACCACCGTGCTATTAGACGTTCGATCAGCTGATGGCACATTCGTAACCTTGCGCGCTCTCTTAGATCAGGGCTCTCAGGTTTCTCTTATCTCTGAGAACGCGACTCAGTTACTAGGGTTACCGCGTCGACACTGTCAGGCAACAGTCACAGGTGTCGGCCCTAACACCGAACAGACAAAGGGGGTCGTACTTTTGCACTGTCGTTCGATATACGGGGATTATGAAATTCAGACTGAAGCATTGGTTATGCGTAGGGTCATAAATAACTTACCGAACGCGTCATTTCCGAAAAAATCTTGGCCTCATCTTCAACATATCAATTTAGCCGACCCACATTACAATGTTTCGAGACCCATCGATATCCTCTTAGATGCTAGCTTTTACTCAGATATCATTATGAGTGGATTGATCAAAGGGCCCGTTCAGGCGCCTATAGCACAGCAAACTAAGATGGGATGGATCTTATCAGGCAATGTGAAAACATTTCAATGCCATGTCGTAATCAATGACCTTTCAGACATCTCAAAGTACTGGGAGATGGAGGACATCTCTTCCGAATCGTCATCATCACCGCTGACAGAGGAGGATCAGTACTGTGAAGATTTTTATAATCAAACAACGAAACGTTTGGAATGTGGTAGGTACGAAGTTGGTATACCAATGAGACCAGGCTATGAAAATAAATTAGGTCAATCGAGGCAAAAGGCGGTAGCACAGTTTATTCAACAAGAAATTAAAATGCAGAAGAATTCAGAATTTTCAGGTAGTTACACAAAATTTATGAATGAATATTTAGAGTTGAAGCATATGCGGCCGGCTTGTGATACACAAGGTCAGTTCAAAAATTATCTTCCTCATCATGGAGTATTGAAACTCGATTCTAGTACTACCAAATTAAGGGTAGTATTTAATGGGTCCTCAAAGACGACTTCGTCATTTAGTCTTAATGATCTCATGTTCAGTGGGAAAAATATTCAAGAAGATCTCCAGAGCCTTTTACTTGCATGGAGATCGCATAAATATGTTGTCACAGCAGACATAGAGAAGTTTTACCGTCAAATATTTATCAGAGATTGCGATCAGCATCTCCAAACTATTGTGTGGAGAGAGGCTCCACACAAATTACTTCAGGAATATTTCTTAACAACTATCACTTACGGTCTAAAGGCTTCACCCTTCTTGGCCATGCGTACGCTAAACCAACTGGCAGAAGATGAAGCAGAGAGGTATCCATTAGCAGCATCAGCGCTGAAATCATCATTTTATATGGATGACCTCCTAACAGGAATGGAATCAATTGACCTTTGCAAGAAATTGCAAAAAGAACTAGTGTCCATTTTTGCATCAGCAGGTATGAACCTCAGAAAATGGTCTAGCAATGAGCCTCAGCTCCTAGACGATTTATCACCAGAACTGCTAAATACACCCCTAGAGTTCAAGTGCCTCGAATCTAGAAGGACACTTGGTTTGAAGTGGATATCGTCATCAGATAGTTTCATATTTGACAATCAGTTAAGTGATCAAAATAATAAGCCTTGTACAAAACGGCAACTTTTATCAAATATATCGAAAATTTTCGATCCTTTAGGGTGGTTATCCCCACTTTCGATCCGAGCGAAACTACTTTTTCAAAAAACATGGAGTACCAAAATGACATGGGATGAAGAAATTTCATCAGAGTTACATAAAGAATGGGTTCAGTTAGTCAAAGAATTTAACACCATAAGTAATATCAAAATACCTCGTTATTTAGGAAATATAAAAATATCAGTTCAATTGCATTCATTTTGCGACGCTTCAGAAAAGGCGTACGCTTGTGCAATATACCTTGTGACGCACAACGATAAGGGCGAATGCACATCGACGCTAGTATCTGGAAAAACGAAACTAGCTCCGAAATCAACAAAACAAACTTTGGCGCGTCTTGAACTCCTAGGTGCGGTACTGCTTTCACAACTGCTTAAAAAGTTGTTAAAATCTATTCCTAATCTGGATGCCAAGTTATATGCCTGGACTGATTCAATGATCGTCCTAGGTTGGCTACAGGGAGATCCATCACGATGGAAGCAGTTTGTTTCAAACCGCGTAGAAAAGATCGTAGAAGTTGTGCCAGCGTCCTGTTGGCAACACGTAAGGTCCGAAGATAATCCCGCGGACTGCGCCACTAGAGGAATTCATAAAAAAGCCCTATCAGATCATAAATTGTGGTGGGAAGGCCCATCATGGCTTTTAAAATTCAATCCCAACACTCAAAATCATACAAATTATGAAACTCCAAATATTGAAATGAAAAAGCACCATGTAAACGCAGCTTTACAATGCGAATCTTCACTAGTCAGCGATTTGCTTCAGCAACATAGTTCACTGACTCGTGTCGTCAGGGTCATTGCATGGATATCACGTTTCATCATATGTTCGCGCGATAAGCAAAAGGTATTGCTCGGAAATTCATTATCATTAGAGGAATTAAATAGGTCATTCAATTTGATCGTAAAAGCCGAGCAAGCCCAGACACTTGGGGAAGACATTAATTATTTAAAATTGCATGGTCGGTTACGTAGTAGTAGTAAGATCATAGGCCTAAACCCCTTCTTGGATAAGGATGGGATCTTAAGGGTAGGTGGGCGTTTAAGGCATTCCAATGTCAGTTTTGGAGCTAAACACCCGATTATCTTGTCCAGTCATGGACGTCTTACCGAGCTAGTCATAGATCAGGCGCATATCACCACATTGCACGGCGGCCCACGTTTATCTTTATCTTATATCAGAGATAAATTTTGGATCATCAGCGGCATTCGCACAGTCAAACGTCAGTTAAGAAACTGTGTGAAATGTAGACGCTTCAGTCGCGAAAATTATCAACAAATCATGGGTGATCTGCCCCCACCCAGGGTAACACCCTCACGCCCTTTTACTCATACGGGAATTGATTTCACAGGATTCGTAGAGTTAAAGGCTAATAAAGGGCGTGGTATTAAAACAACTAAGGGCTATGTCGCCGTCTTTGTGTGTCTCGCAACTAAGGCTGCGCATCTCGAGTTAGTTTCAGACCTGAGCGCGCCCACCTTTTTAGCCGCGTTTCGTAGGTTTTGTGCCCGCCGCGGTACTCCTGCTCACATGTACAGTGACAACGGTACCAACTTCGTGGGTGCTAACCGGCTTTTGAAGAGAGAATATCAGGAGATCACCCAAAACATCAATCAAGATTTCATAAAAAA
The DNA here is from genome assembly GCA_943193695.1 of Acrobasis suavella. Taxonomy (NCBI): domain Eukaryota; kingdom Metazoa; phylum Arthropoda; class Insecta; order Lepidoptera; family Pyralidae; genus Acrobasis; species Acrobasis suavella. The sequence continues at coordinate 18,082,365 of OW971929.1, forward strand.
TATCACAGACCTCCAGATAGTTTGGCATTTCAATGCAGCCGCTCACGCAAATGCTGGTGGGCTTTGGGAGGCTTGTGTTAAGAGTTTAAAACACCATCTCAAGCGTGTTTTGGGCGAGCAAAAGTTAACGTATGAAGAGTTCGCTACGTTGCTTCACCAAATTGAGGCGTGTCTCAACTCCCGTCCACTTTGTCATCAAACGGAAAACTCTGATGATGAATGTCTCACCCCGGGCCATTTTCTTGTAGGTGGCTCATTGCTATCAAGACCACAGACAGAACCAGAATCACTGACTCTGTCTAGACGTTGGCAAATGGTGCAAGCCATGAATAAAAGCTTTTGGAAATATTGGTCAAGAGAATACCTACAACAACTTCAGAGTAGGTCAAAATGGAGAACGCCCAATCAAAATCTAAAGGTAGGAGATGTAGTCATAATCAAGGAGGACAACTTGCCTCCCGGGAAATGGGCACTCGGTAGGATTCAGGAAGTTTTTCCGGGAAAAGACGGATATGTGCGAGTCGTTTCATTAAAAACTAATAATAAAATTATAAAGCGACCCGCGAACAAACTTATTTTGTTACCAGTGCAAGAGTCAGCATCAGAACAAAACGTTAAAACATCATCTTTATCATCAATCGATCATTCAGATCGGCATAAAAGTTCGAGTAGTGATAAAGCCCCGAGGAACACACGCAGGCGTGGTTTGAACTTGAAAAACTTCGTTATTAATATTCTGTTACTATTTACAATGTTCATTCCCCCTAGTATTCAACAGTCCTCCAATCAATCACCATTCTATAACATTACCCTTCTTCAACAAAATCAAGGTCTATTTTTTGATAAAATTGCGGACCTCCAATATGTTAAGGATGATTGGAAACTAATTGTTTATTATAATATGTCAACTTACTGGGATAGCGTCTCGAATGCAAAAAATTACATCAAAAGAATCAAAGAGCTATGTTCACAGGTCACTGAACAATACTCAGATATCATTTTACAACTACAGAATGAAGTAAACGAAATTGAACATTATAACTTATTATTGAAGACTCATGGTTCATTGCGACAAAAACGAGGATTGATCAATGGAGTTGGCTATCTAGCTAACACTTTGTTTGGTGTGCTAGATGAAAGATTTGCAGATCAGTATAAAGGGGACATTGAAAGGATTGTCGGCAATGAAAACCATCTTCAGTTATTACTCAAGAATCAAACATCGGTCTTAGAGTCAGAGTACAACATCCTGCAAAGAAATGAGAAGGCAATGAAAGATCAGTTCTTCACAGTTGGCCAACGTATGAGAAGTCTATCAGAAGATTTGAACAGGGTTAAGGTAGCTTCTATATTGTCATCATCTATCCTAGAAGCAAATATCCTTCTATCTCAAGTAAGGAAGATTCAAGAAGCTCTTATAGACACCGTCACGGACATCACTCATGGTCATATCGATACAAGACTGCTGTCCCCGGAACAACTGCAGCATCAGCTCAACATCATCTCAGGACAGCTTCACGGAGATTTGACCTTGCCCGTCGACAACGACAACATCAGAGATATTTATAAACTTCTGAAAGTTGCTGTTAGAGTCATTTCTAATTATCTTATTATTGAAATTAAGATACCCCTCATTAGTAACGATATTTTCGAACTTGATAAAGTTATCCCTGTACCCCTTATCAAAAATGATTCATCTATTCGTATCATGCCTCTTCAGCCCTATATCGCGTATAGCCTAGAGAAGGACAACGCTTTTTTCCTATCCGAAGCAGATATTCAGTCATGCATTCACGTCACAGACATCAGACTTTTATGCTCGCTAGATTTGCCTATCTACGATCTAAAATCAAAACAATCATTTTGCGAAATTCACGCTCTCTATGCTCACACCGAAACTTATATGTGTAAAACAGAAACCAATTCATGTCAAAATAATTGGAGTAAATTACATCATAATAATGATTGGCTGTTCTCTTGCTGTTCTACATGCTCTATACGTATCTACTGCGCGGCCCAGATGATGGTGCATCGGTTGTCAGGAAACGGTATAATCACTATTGGAAGAGGTTGCACGTTAAAAGGAGATTCATTCAGTTTGTATGCTCATAACAACTTTTATCGGAGTATGAACCTTCAACCAAATGTAGTCGTGCCTAAAACTTCGATATTGAACTCTATTTTAAACACTACAGTGCCTGATACTGATAGCCTGGGATTAGGAACATACGGAAACAATCATACATTTGTAGTACTGAAGAGTCAGCTTGACGATTTGAAAGCGCAAGAGATACAACCTCTGGTCGTCCATAATATTCATCACTATACGGTCCTTTACTCCATCATTGGAATTTCAATCATCATAGCTATCGTCTTCACATCACTGAGGGTACGTCGACGATGCCGGACTCACCGTGTCAGGATGGGACCTCCTCCCTCTCCTGCAGAAGCAGAGGGTACCGCGAGTGTCAGTGATAATATTGAAACGATTCAGTTAAATAAGGTGAAAAGTAAATCAGTGCAAAGCGTAAATAGTGTCGATATGAGTACGTCACCCACGTTCCCGCGCAATATTAACGTGGACTCTAAATAAATATTTCGTTCGGTTGAATCAAACTAACACCATATTGTATTTCACTTGTATCATCTAACAATCAATTATAACATTTAATTTAAGATGTCATTAGTCAATGTATCTTAGCTCGGCATCTTCCTCGCTGAGATGCCAAGATGTTCAATCTATTGAACAGTACTTTTAATAAGTAGGTCAGGCAGATGCCGACTCAGTAGTTTTAACTTCGTTCATATATTTCAAGTAATCGTATTTAATATCAATAAACCAGTCTAATTCAAGTACTCAACTTAGGTGGTATTATTTCAAAACCTCTCTCCACACCACCAGAGCGATCAGCTCACTTCATCATCTATCATCAAGTGTAGACGTGGCATTCAGCCCCTACATACATTGTTAGCCGTATATGGCTACCGTAGTCGGGTATTTGTTTTTTTAACGTATAAGTATCTTGCTAGACGACTGTCATACTATGATAAAAGTCAGACACAACTTGATAGGTGGAGCTTGATTTTATGCCCCTTGTGAGGTCTTGCGGTCAATCCAAGTGCAGAACACGCGAAAGTGGGAATAATGCGTATTCCTGCCGAACCACAAAGCTTACTTATACAATGTGTAAAGAAAAGGGGATATCAACCCGAACGGGATTTAACGTACTAATCAATGTAAACAGCTTTTTCCACATGACCACCTAAAATTGCAAGGTAGGTATTAAATTGTAAAGAGCTGTATAAGCTGTCCCATAGTAAAATTTGGTTACATTGATTAGTAAGTTTACCCCTTTCGGGTTGATTTCCCCTTTTCGTAATACATTGTTTTCGAATATGGTAAGTACAAAGATGAAAAAGTACATCTTCAGAGTAAAACCCTGCCTCAGCTAACTAAAAAAAATATAGTTTTAAAAATTAAAACCCGTCTACTGGAAGATTCTTGCTGAAAAGTATGTTTATCCTGTGAATGCAAACACAGCAGGGAGAAACAGCTAGTAATAGGTATATTAATTGAGCTGGGCTCTTGCAGCTTATACATTCTTCAATTTTCTTTCTCCCTAGTCACCATGTAAAAATGGAATTACTTGTAACGGAAACGGTCCATAAAGTATTTAGGTGGCTTCAGGGCCGAAGAATCTATCTAGCTAGGTTTAATTTTCAGAGAACCTCGTTTTTCCTGTGTAACAAATAAATAAAGATAAAATATTTATTGTTTTAGATTTGAAAAAGCAGAACCCACTGATTCCCGGACAGGACTACGTTTGATTTTATATAAAAACTAGCTTTTGCCTGCGGCTTCGCTCGCGTAGGGGTGTAATTTATCAAAATCCTTTCTTAGGGAATGCCTACGTCATAGTAGCTTTATGCATGCAAAGTCTCAGCCCGATCGGTTTAAAATTGACAAAGTTTCATACAAACTTTCATTCCCTATTTTATCCCTTTGGGGGTAGAATTGATCAAAATCCTTTCTTAGCGGATGCCTGCGTCATAACATCTACCTGCATGCCAAATTTCAGCCCGATCTGTCCAGTGGTTTGGGCTGTGCGTTGATAGATCACTATGTCAGTCAGTCAATCACCTTTGAGTTATATATATTTAGATTACAGCATAAGTACCTGTTATATGTTACGTTGCGTACCTACATAAATAAAATATTTCATTTTTAGTCTCGTTGTTTTCTTTGTATACCTAAATAATAAAGCTTAAAAGGTATAAAAAAAAACAAAACAGCTAATTTCTTTTGCTTGGGACAGGTCATGCAACTGAAAAAAAAAACCTAATGTCAGATTCAAGTTAGCTCCCCCCCACCCCCCACAGATTATGTATAACTTCTTTAAGCATACAAAAATATGTATGGCAGTCGGTCGTCTGATACTAGTATAGTATCTGTTCCCTAGTCTGTAACCAATAACAGGTGGTGCGTTGGTTTGTAGTGTTAGCTCCGTAAACGTCGTTGATGTTGCGTGCCGCTTGTGCCGCGTTGCTACCACGACGGTACTCATATTCCATAATTACTCGAATTTTTAACGTATCCGTATACGTAACGTATGATGACGAAAAAGATTGATATGCGATGAAAATGTAACACTAATCAATAAAAAATGACTACTTTTGGAAAAAGAAGTCCATGTTTTTAAAATAAAATTAATTTGAAATTAGAATTCTTAGCCAAATAAAAATTATTTTGATTTGAAATGGCCAGTACTGCAGAACGGCAATTTCATAGGTAAAGACCTATTAGTAATATTATTTAAATTTTGGATCGTACAATTATTGGAATGCAATTTTTTTTTGTTCGTAAAGAGTAAATATCGAACAAAAATCGCGGGATATAAGTGAATTCAAGTAACCAAGAAGTTCCTTTTTTTTTTAAATTACGGAGAGACTTAGCTCTGATAGTTTTTCTTTAAAGTTCGTTATATACAATGTGGAAGGGACATACCCGTAATAAATCAAACCACGGCATATACTAGATAACTATAGTATAATAAAATTAAAATAACAGCCGAAACACAAAAAAAAATTCGACATTTCCATACAAAAGTGTGCAGCTGCTCGGGCAATTTGTATGGGGATGTCGAAATTTTTTTTGGTTATTTGGTTGTTATTTTAATTTCACGTGTCCATATATAACCGTTTAGCAGATAGATGGGGGGGGGACACTTGACTCTAACATAAATATTCACTTTAAAACCAAAAATTTTAAAAAATGGATCCCTAAATTGGAAAGCGGTGTTAACAAGCTCAGAATCGTTTTGAAAGACCTATTCAACGATACCCCACATGCTTGGTAAATCGAGAAAAAAATATACTTTCACTTTTCACTTTACTTGTACGGGAGATACCCTAAAAAAAATTTTTTTTTCAATATTTTATTCTACCACTTATTCCGCATAATTAATATGCATACCCATGCCAAATCACAACTTTCTAGTACTTACGAGTATACGAGGTCGCTGAGTAAAACTGCGGACGGACAGACAGACAGTCAGACATGGCGAAACTATAAGGGTTCCTTGTTTACTACGGAACCCTAAAAATGATAAAAAAATCCTATTTAATTTATGTTTATTATTGCCCCCCCTGGCCCAAAACCTGGGTACGCCTATGCTCCTAGCCATTAATTTAATTTAAACATACGCTGCACGATTAACATAACATACAACAAATCTAAATAGGACAAGACAAGACTAAAAACCTTAAAGACATTTAATATTTTATCATAAAATATTTTGCTTACATAAAAATATTTTATGATAAAAATGAAAGATAGGCTCTACAAAATGCCCATTTGACGGGAATTGAGGGATCTATTCGCCTTTACCGCTAACAAAATAATAGTAAACTCCGCAATTTAACAAGTTTTTGCCAGGAAGATTACCCCCGACTTTTAAGCCCTCAATAACTTTTGAATGGCTGCATCGATTTTCATTAAACATGTAATTTAACATGTTCCACCACAAAGAAATTTGCTTTCACGTAAAAAAACCCGCAAAGTCCATCCGTATAAGAGCTACGACGTCACAGACAGACAGGCAATGGCGTCCAACTTTTAACACACCCCTTTTTTTGTCGCGGATTAAAAAAAAAAGTTTCTTAAAACGCGCGTATAACAAAAGAATGCAGAGGCCCCATTTGAGAAGAGAAGCGTATTGAAAAAGGTAGGTAGCGTGTATTCAAGGGCGGATCAAATCGGGCGTGATAACGCACTACATGTAGGTATTTTAAGTACGGTAAGTACTTACATACAGTAATAAAATACTTGTATCTATAATTATAATAATTAAATTATAACTTCTTGTTATAATTTAATGCTCCCCCCCCCCTGGCACCAAGGCTGGATCCACCTTTTGTATTATGGTCATAGTGTTGCCAGGTGTCCCGATTTGCGCGGGACGTCCCGATTTTCACGGGTCTGGGGACGCATCCCGATTCGTACCTGATCGGGACGCTAAATGTCCCGATAAATCATTAATAAAAAATGTATATTACCATATCTTTTATGGCTTCAATTCCAGTATCAAACGCAAAAACAGAAAGGATATTATCCCAGGCTAACTAATTTGGTCTGAGAGGCGAAACCGTTTGACACTCGAGCATGTGAAAGCAGAAATTCAAATGAAAACCAACTTTAGACTTGCGATGAATTTTATAACTATGTTATAAAAAACAAGGCAATAAAAAATAAATAATTTCCATAGATACTTACTTTCTTCTTCTGAAGTGCGTCAGTTACACTAAAAGTACGATTTTATTTTATAATTTCTACTAGTTCAGCAAAACTGATTACTTGTCATGTAATATTAAATAGGTAATATAATACTATACTTGCGCTAGTAGTATAAATAAATATAACGCAATAAATTAAACCATGATTTAGAAACCTTGTTTTTTTGTTTGTCCCGATCTGGAACCCTAAATCCTGATTTTTTTGACCTCATGTACCGATTTAAAACAAATCGGACCTGGCAAGTGTATCTTCATGATCACAGTATGATCAAACAAAAAAAGTTATTTTAATAGATTGACATCTGTCTTAAATCTGTAAAATCTAATTTCATTCGTCTTGCTATTTTTTCTTGCTTTCCGTAAAATATTTATTTTTTGAGGATCTACACAAGTACATACATTTAAATACCATTTTTGGTTACATCTAGAACATAATAATATCTAACCTATGGATAAAAAGCCACAACAAATATTATTTTCAAAGAACACCTATGGACCAAAGACGAAAGTTGAAAATTGGGACTTTGCGACACACGCAGAACCGAAAGACAACTACGTTTACCGGGACGGTCTCAGTAACCATCTTAGCACTTATGTGCGATGGGGCAATGAAGATCAGGAGGTGCGCTTGACAGAGACTCGACATATGTTGGCGCAAGTTTTTACCAAGACTGACCCTATTTATTCTTTTAAACCACTGGTCAATTTTACTTCATATCCGTGTACCGAGTAAGTAGTGTGACACAAATAATTTAAACAAAAATGGTGGACTTCAAAGCATTTTTGTACAAATTCCCGACACGTAAATTGAACCAAAATGGCAGTCGTCGGCGTATTATTTGTACCTGCGCCAATAACCGCCATTTAACGCATTGTACCTGCGTCTAGAATAAAAATTCTAGGCAATAAATAGTCCATACCACATGGCAGTCTAAATATTTAATGAATTACCTGTCTCTATACGACAAGAAAAACTATTTAAAAATCTTTGGATGCTCTTTTAGAGCATTTTAGGACCCTACCTCATTTTAAAATATCACTACACTGTTGAAGACTATTTACACCGTGATATATAATAATAGGTCTTTGGGTCGTAACAGACGGGGCGCAAGTTGCGCCGCGTAACAGCTAGTGATGGGAGTTGCATAAATACTCAATCAACCCATTTGAATATTTACTCAGTAGATTGAGTAGATACCCGATAAATATCCTTATTTATCTATTTGGTGAGTAGATTGATTTATATGAGTTGCGACTTATATTTATATTCATATTCATTATTTCATGTTTTCATAACAATTTTATTTTTTTATTTTTTATTTTTTTATTTATTGGCACACAAAACAGTCTTACAACGCAGCTTAACAAAACAACTTATATAATAGAAACATGTCTAGTTGCAAAACCAAAAAAAATAGTGCGCACAGCATGTTAAACATTATTTGCTCACAAGAAAACATTGTAAATTAGTAACATAATAAAGCTATGGACATATAAATATAAGGTAAGTACATATGTTGACAATATACATTATACAAAATATCATTGAAATATAATATGATTTATAGAATAAATAAGAATTTAAAGCTACATATGTTAGGTGGTAAATATGATTTGAAAGTTTAAGACAATAATTGACGGATTCTGTGCTTAAAACTATTCAGAGATAAACTATAGATGTCAGGTACTTGATCTGAATTAAAACATTCATAGAGGTTGTTGTATTCGCGGCAGATCCTAAGAATCGGATTATGAGAGGAGACATTATTGGCACATACGGGTATAGAGAAGGGTATGATGATGCGAACATTGCGTACTGGTCTTGTTGGAACCTTAAAGTGTATGCTTGAGAGCAATGAAGTATTGAGCTGTCCATGTATAATTTTATGCAAGTAAATGAAGTTTTGGAGAGAGCGTCTCATTTCTAAGCTTTCAAAACCAAAGAATTTAAGACGGTCTTCGTAAGCAACAAGTTCTCTTTTATGACCATAACGTTTAGAGAGTGTCCGAAGGAAGCGTCTCTGTACCGATTCAAGGACATCAATTGAAACTGCGTACTGAGGGGACCATACAATCGAGGCATATTCCAATCTACTTATCACAAGAGACTTGAAGAGACATATTAAACTCTTGGGTTCTTTAAAATCGCGAGCAGTGCGCAGAATGAAACCAATAAGTTGGTTACATTTTTTTGAAACCGTTTCATAATGCTTGTTGAAATTGAGCTTGGCATCAAAAGTTACTCCGAGATCGTTGACTTCAGAGTTTCTAGTAAGCATGACACCATCCAGAGTGTAGTCGAATATTACAGGACTGTTCTTGCGAGTGAAAGTAATGACTGAACACTTATTAACAGCTAGGTTCATTTTATTTTCAGAGCTCCACGCCACCAGCTCATCAATGTCCTTTTGTATAGCTTTACAATCTCTAACAGTTTCAACATTTGCAAAAATTTTTAAATCATCTGCAAATAATAATTTGCAACAACGCAGTCTAGGGATGAGGTCATTGATATAGATGACAAAAAATAATGGCCCTAGATGGGAGCCTTGGGGAATTCCTGAAGGAACGTTAACAGGCTCAGAGCAGAATCCTTTAAGAGCTACTAACTGACTGCGACTTTCCATATAAGAACATATCCATCTAAATAAACTCCCGTGTATTCCCAAGGCCTGTAACTTTCTCAGAAGAATCGGATGATTAACTCTGTCAAAAGCCTTTTGGAAGTCGGTATACACAGAATCAACCTGGCCCTGAGAGTTAAAGGTTAAATTTTGAAACTTAAATCTAGTATACACTTGCAATTCTTATCGGAAAGTGTGTGCATATGCCATAATATGCTTAAAATGTCGGTAAACGTTAAATGCGACGCTAAAATATATGAAAATACCATACTAATCATACACTGAAAGTAGGCTTCTTTGACTAATTATAATTTTTTGCTGGGAGATGTGCATAGACGTTATTTTATGTTAAAATAAGTAAACAGGCATCAAATGCGATGTCAATATATGAGCATGCTCTATTTACTCTATTTATTAAATCTAGTGAGTAAATACTCAAATGGGTAGATTGAGTACTATCTACTGCCCATCTCTAGCTGTTACGCGACGCAACTTTCGTCCCGTCTGTTGCGGCACTTTACCTATGAAATTGCCGTTCTGTAGTACTGGCCATTTCAAATCAAAATAATTTTTGTTTGGATAAAAATTCTAATTTCAAATTAATTTTATTTTAAAAACATGGAATTCTTTTTCCAGAAGTAGAGTAATTTGTTTATTGATTATTGTTACATTTTCATCGCATTTCAATCTTTTTCGTCATTATGGATACGTTATTATAAAATATAAGTACCGTCGTGGCAGCAACGCGGCACAAGCGGCACACAACATCAACGACGTTTACGGATCTAACACTACAAACCAACGCGCCACCTGTTATTGGTTTGCTCGCTTCCGTTCTGGAAACGACTTGAAAAATTAACCTCGCGGTCGTCCGAAGACTTTGGTCGACAATGACGAATTAAAGGCGATTGTGGAAGCTGATGATACACAATCTACGGCTGAATCAGCAGCAGCTTTCGACGTTAGCGTCAAAACAATATTGGTCCATTTGCGTCAAATTGGCGAGGTAAAAAAGCTTGACAAATGAGTGCCCCACGAACTCAATGATCACCAGCGCGAAGTACGCGTCGAGAAGTACCTTGCATTGCTCAACAGACACACAAATGAAGGAATTTTGAACCGCATTGTTACCTGCGATGAAAAATTGATTCTGTTTGATAACCGCAAGCGTTCAGCAAGTTGGTTGGATCCTGGTTCAGCACCTAAACAATACCCTAAACGAAAACTTACCCCTAGAAAAGTGATGGTCACTGTTTGGTGGTCTAGCGCCGGTGTGATTCATCACAGCTTCTTACCAAACGGGGTGAGCATTACTGCAGATGTGTACTGTGAAGAACTTCTTCTTCTTCTTGTCGAGTCAAAATGGTTCCAGTAGAGTTTCTAATTCAAATGACATTTGACCAGTATGTGGCCACGGCGATCCCTCTGTCGTTAGCCTCATTTAAGTCCTCGATGGTACACGACGTAGGGCAATTCGGACACGATAGAAGGTGGTCCATCGACTGAATGGCACCGCAGTCGCATAGGACGTTATCAGCGTGACGCCTCCTAACTCGGTTTTCTCGACATCTCCTAACACCAGCCCGGAGTCTATTGAGAGACTTCTAGACTGACCAGGGGAGGTCTCTACCAGTTGGGAGATGCTCTGCAAGTGGTAGATTTGGCACGGACGGTGGATATTTGTTTATCCATTGCGCAACTCTTACATCAGAAGCTTCTGAGGCTGGTATGTTTGACTGCCTGAGAAAGCTGTTGAGACGACTCTTGAGACGTGCAGGTGCCGGAGTCTGTCCGTAGAGAAGGTGCCTCTTATCGGTTGACTGCATTTTTCTACCGCACATGCCACATCACGTCTGACACTTGGCGGAGAAATACCTGACAGAGTGTACAGGTGGGACCGTAGTGTGGGCCTAAGAGTGCCTGTGATGGTTCGGCATGAATCGTTAAGAGCTATGTCAACCTCTTTTTCATGTGCGGAACGAGCCCACACAGCGCTTGCGTATTCTCCCGCCGAGTAAACTAGGCCAGGCTATACGTTCGGAGGACTTGAGGTGATGCACCCCAACGGGTGGAGGTGAGGTGGCGTAGAATGTTGTTCCTTTAGCTAACTCTGGACTTCAGGTCACGGCAAATGTGTTTGTATGTTAGACTGTAAAGAACTGAACACAATGATGGAGAAGCTGGCACATCTCCAACCAGCATTGGTCAATCGCTCCTCTCCGCTGCTCCTGCACGACAACGCGCGACCTCATACTGCACAGCAGACGGTCTCCAAGTTGCAAGAACTGGGGTTGGAAGCTCTCCGTCATCCGCCCTACTCAGCATAGGTACCTTGCGCCTACAGACTACTACTTTTTCCAGAATTTGGATAACTTCTTGGCGGAAAAAAAATTCAATACCCGAGAGGCAGTACAAAATGCCTTTGAAGAATTTGTTACCTCCCGTCCAGCTGATTTCTTTAAGAAGGGCATCAATAAACTGCCACTGCGTTGGCAAAGATGCGTTGATTGCATGGGTGAATACTTCCATTAATACAAATAAAAAATACATGAAAAGAATTCGTTTAAATTTTTTCATACAAAACGGCAATTTCATAGGTAAAGACCTAATATTATAACACATTACGTGTCAGTATCGGGCCGACCACCCAATAGAAATATACGAAAAGTAGATTGTTAAACAAGGGTTGTAAGCTTAAATCATTAATTCAGGATAAGCCTTACCTCCGCGTTTCTCACATATTCGGTAGAAAATTAGTTTTTGGACGTTTTTAATGGCAGGCCAGTCATGACTAGTAAATACCTATTTCCAAACTCCGCCTTTTTCCCCGCTCCCCGTCAAATCGTGGTATTTCGATATATAGCCATTTCATCGCATCGTATGACAGTATTGTATTTTTTGTTACGTACCTATTTTTATATTTACAAAATAAAAGCTTTCTATAAGATAGGTATACTTTTATTATTATTTAATTTTTTAGTTTGAAATACGAATTCTTATCTCTTTTTTTGATGAATTTATCACGTCTGATAGAAACATAGTAAGCACAAACACATCAATAATTTAAATATCACAATTAAATTCAAAATGGACAAATACATTTTAATTATTTTGGTACCCAGTTTACACCTTGATCTTACGCAGTATTTGATTTTGGTTGCAAAAATATAATTCCTTTACAAACCAATTTTTAACCAACTTCCAAAGAGAAGGAGGTTATCAATTTATCGCGATCTTTTATTTCTTTTTTAAGTATGTTCACCGATTATTTTAAGAAGCCTGGACCTGGACCAATTTGGAATATACTATTTTTTTTTGAAAGGGTATACTTGTCAGGTGGCCCCATAGAAAATTTATTAATATAATAATGTAGTTGGTAGAGTAAATTATTAGTTTTGAAAAATTATTTAAGCAAGTAGTAAAAGTAAAACGCACTTATATCGCGTTACAATGCAATATTTTGACGGCATGGATGGAGCTGATCTGATGCTGGAGCTAGAAGGTCGACATAACCCAATCAAGTTTGGGCTCGTTTGATTCGTCTTGACGAGTACTTTGTCATCAGATGGTACCCAGGATCTGATGATGGAGCTGGAAGGTGGCCATAGGAACTCCGTAATCAAACGACATAACCCCATCGAGTTTGGACTCGTATTATTCTTCTTGACGAGTACTTTGTCTTTAGATGATATCCAGGGCTGATGATGAAGCTGAAAAGTGGCCATAGGAACTCCATAATAAAAAGACATAACCTCATCGAGTTTGGGCTCGTATGATTCGTCTTGACGAGCACTTTGTGTTTAGATGGTATCCAGGGTTGATAATGGTGCTGAATGGTGGCCATAGTAACTCTCTAATAAAACGACATAACATGAATTATTTATTTGGCAAATGAATTATGTATTCCATGGATAAATAATTTGCAAATAAAATACTCCACCAATATAAATGTCTAGGTAGTGTGTAGGTATGGATGGTAGGTTAAGTAGTGCACTGCAGTGACCATCACAATGTCAATGGCAATATCGTCAATGTCGTCGTGGTCGTTGAGGTTGTCAATTTCGTCGAGGTTGTAGATCGATCTTATTTCTTACAATGCCACCTGACCACAGATACAGAAGGAGGTCAACGACGCCTTCAAGATCGTCAAGGTAGTCGAGGTCGTCTAGGTCGTCAAGGTCAACGAGGTCAGCGAGGTCTTCTAGATCGTTGAGGCTGTTGAGGTCGTCTAGGTCGTCGAGGTTGATGTTGAGGTCTTCGTGGTCACTGAGGTCATCGAGGTAGATGTCGAAGTCATCGAGTTCCTTTAGGTCGTCAAGATCGTCAAGGTTGTCGAGGTCGTCGTGGTTGTCAATGACGCAGTAATTTCGATCTCGACGACCTCGACATTGACCTCGAAGACCTCGACATTGACCTCGACGACCTCGACATTGACCTCGACCACCTCGACATTGACCTCGATGACGTTAGACGTATTGAAGATCTAACGATCTTTAAGATCTCGACGATCTAAACGAACTTAACGACTTCGACATGACCTTGACGACCTCGACGACCGCAGCGACTACGACGACCTCAACGACTTCAACATCAAGCTCTACGACCTTGACGACCTCGTCAACCTTGACGACCTTAAAGACCTCGTTGACCTTGACGAGCTCGATATCCTCGAAGACCTTGACGACCTCGAAGGCTTTGGCGATTTTGAAGACCTCGTTGACCTAGTTGACCTCGGTGCCCTGGACGACCTTAACATTGACCTCAACGACCACGACGATATTGACATTGTGATGATCACTGCAGTGCACCACTTAACCTACTTTCCGTACCTACACACTACCTAGACATTTATATTGGAGGAGTATTTTATTCGCAAATAATTTATTTGTGGAATACATAATTCATTTGTGAATAATTCATTCGTTATATCGTTTTATTACAGATTTCCTATGACCACCTTCCAGCTCCATCATCAGACCCTGGATACCATCTGATGACAAAGTAATCGTCAAAACGAATCTAACGAGCTACAATTTGATAGGGTTATGTCGTTTCATTACCGATTTCCTATTGGCACCTTCCAGCTCCAACATCAGACCCTTAATACCATCTGATGACAAAGTACTCGTCAAGACGAATCAAGCGAGCCCAAACTCGATGGGGTTTTGTCGTTTGATTACGGGGTTCCTATGGACACCTTCTAGGTCCATCATCAGACCTTGGATACTATCTATAGACAAAGTTCTCGTCAAGACGAATCATCGAGGACAAATTCGATGGGGTTATGTCGTTTGATTACGGAGTTTCTAGGGCCACCTTCCAGCTCCATCATCAGACTCTGGATACCATCTGATGACAAAGTACTCGTCAAGACGAATCAAACGAGCTCAAACTCGATGGGGTTATGTTGTTTGATTACGAAGTTCCAATGGCCACCTTCCAGCTCCATTATCAGACTCTGGAAACCATCTGATGACAAAGTACTCGTCAAGACGAATCAAACGAGCCCAAATTTGATGGAGTTATGTTGTTTTATTACCGAGTTCCTATTGCCACCTTCTCCAGCATCAGATCAGCTCCATGTCGTTACATTGCATTGTCACGCGATATAAGGGCGTTTTACTTTTACTACTAGTAGGTATATATATTTTTCAAAACGAATACATTTTCAAAACTAAAAAGTACTAAAAACCGATTGATGACCTCTTTTTTGGAAGTCGGTCAAAAATTGGTTTGTATGTATAGACATTTTATTTCTGCAACCAATTTATCATCAAATATTACTGCGTAAGATGTGAAGTGTGTTTACAATATGTAACAAAAATCCTGTCCGATCCTTGTAGGAGTAACTCAGGCCGTCAATATGAACAACTTTTCGTATGGGACCAATACTTGAAACTTAAAAAAAAACGACATTTTCATACAAATTGCCGGGCCGGTCGAACACTTTTGTATGAAAATGTCGATATTTTTCTCGAGTTTCAAGCATCGGTCCCATAGAAAAATTTGTTATATTGGCGGTCTAAGTTGCTCCTACAAGGATCGGATAGGGTTTTTGTTGCATATTGTGGAAATAATTAAAATGTTCTATGTTCTATTTGTGTGTCATGACGTGTTTTTTTATGCAGAATTGATATTCATCAAAAAAGAATAAAAATTTATCTGAAAAAAAATTATTTTGTCATATTTCCCACAAAAAATTAAAATTATAATAAAGTATAACTATCTTACTTAGTATCATACCTATCGTATATAAAGCTATTATTGTGTAAATTCACATAATAATAATAGGAACCTACACAACAAAAAAAAATAAAAAATTGGTGGACCATATGGTGGGATTCGATCCTGGGGCCGCACTCATTTGCCATAACAAAACAGACCGCAGCGCTATTATTGCTACAATGTAATCGGCGAATTAAAGATAGAATTGTGCCTATGGAAACCTTTCGTAAAAATCATAACTCGCACCTGACGAAATCGAACACACGTCCAACCTCGTCAACATTGAATGGCCGACTGGCGGCAGTGTTAGGGATGAGCGATATTCATCGATGGTGAATAAACATCGATGTTTAGCGGGAATACATCGATATTTTGGCATCGATGTTTTTACTTCGATATCATCGGCACATCGATGTTTTGAGAATAAAATATCGTTAGGGCGTCATCTAGCGGGCATTGAATGTACTAGGTGGCTATCAAGTTCAACTTTTTTCCACTAGATGACACTGATCAACGTAATCAGAGTAAGCCGTACGAATAGTTATTTCTTTGCATTTCTCGAGTGATAAAAACAAATACTGTCAACGTCAACGTCGTCAACTTCAATATTTTTTTTCTTAAAATGTTGTAATTTTTGTAACAATAAACATGTTTAATTAAAATATAATAGACAGTTTTATTTGTTACCGAAAACATCGATGTGATTAGACATATCGATGTTTTTCAATCGATATTTATCGTACATCGATACTTTTGATTCGATGTTGACATCGATGTCAACATCGATGTTTTTCTAATATCGATCATCCCTAGGCAGTGTTGCCAGTATGATTTACCAAAAAAGGACGGTTGACTTTCTGAAAAAGTACGGTCTTGAACTTCAAGGTACGGTTGGGTCAGGAATTTCCTATGTAAAAGACACAGTATGACATGGACGCCGCCATCTTGAAAGATTTTATTCGTAACGTGATTGGTTGACGTCGCAATGTTGAACGGTTTTATTGGTTGAAAGTCACGTGACTTCTTTATTTCATTAGTTCAAGCGCAAAATTAAAATCACGACGTGGGCGCGCGAAGCGCGCCTACGGACGTCTCGTATTAGAAAGAAAAACAGGTATACGAGGCTACGGTTTATAGTAAACCACGGGACTAAACTTGGACTAAACTAAATAGGGACTTATTTTGTTATTTAATAAGAAAACTTCAAAATAAGTAACAGGCAAACCAACTTAACCAAAACGAAAAGATTTGTTTGTAAACAGCCCCCTCACTTTTCATGTAAGCCGATAGACCATAAAAAGACGAGATCAAATTATCCCTATCCCTATTGCACTTTTTAAAAGTACATACTTGTGAGAATGAGTTATCTTTACATCTTTAGTTCGATCTCGGTTCCAGACTGACTATAGACATCGGTGATAGTCCCGCAGACTATATTCTGATTGTTCTTTTTTTTTAATTCATCGCTCCTGAGAAAGGAAGGCAAGGAATATAATCCAAACAGCTAAGTCTCATTTGGATGGAAGAAAAAAGTTTTTTGAACTCAAATTCAGAATGTTGAGCAAAACAGGAGAAGGCGATTTTTTTTGTTTTTTTTTACTCTTTGTAGTTTGTAGTGAAAAATAAACCACTAATATGGAAAAGGTACGAAAAAGGTACGGTCTACACTAAGGTACGATTGTGGTACGGTTGTGTGATGAATAGTACGGAAAACCGTACTTTTTGGTACGGTCTGGCAACGCTGCTGGGCGGTGCTTTCGAAAGTAATCGAAAGAGACCAGTTTATGGGTTTCGCACAGTAAAGAGAGAGGTAGGGAGATTTTAGTCAGCTTGGGCAAAGTTATTTCGTGGGTTAATCATGGCATTTTATCATTAGTGGCCGAAAATGAATAAATTATAAATATATTTATTAAAATAATTTTATTTTGATCAGGCTTTAAAAACACCAGTGGCCGTTGTTTTAAACGAATATTCGATGGTTAAACATGCGTCATTTATGTGCCCTAGTCACATAAAGAAAAAGGAGAAGGAACTTTGGATTTATTTTCTATCTAGAAAATTATAAGCTAATATGTTTTGAGTTTCACCAGGCTTTCGGGTATATAATCAATTAAAATATATATGTATTTAATTCAGTTTTTTTCATCGTCCACATTGGACGATACAGTCACATGAAAAACATCAATTTTTAGGTACCCCCTAAACTCAAAGTGGGCATTCGTAACTACGGAACCTTACACTGCGCGTGGCCCGACACGTACATTGGCCATTTTTTTTAATTTTATTAACGTGGTTCTCTATTTAAATGTAATACTGGAAAATCTATGGAATATCGTTTAGTATCCATACCGAAAAAATATTCGACTCAATTTTGTAACGAATTATTTCCTTCCATCTCAGACGATTTTCTCCCTTATTACCTAACTGCCAAACCACAGCAAAAATATCTATAATCGCACAACACAAACTTGACATATTTCTTTTTTCGATGTTATTATTTTTCCACTAATCACTAGCCTTCGACCTTCGACACACGCCAGTTCAAATTGTTTTAAATGTAGCCCTCGTTTTAAATGTATCAATTACATTCTTAAAATTCGGTAATATAATAAGATTCAAATTTGAAAAACCATTATGACGTAAGCCGAGACTACCATTTTATCTTCGTCTTTATTCTCGGTGCATTATATTTGAATATAGATTACCAATCCCTTTATCTTCTCTCTCTTTATTGTAGTTCTTGAGTGTATTATTATTCGTATTTACACATTTGTTTAGGTGTGAGCTTTATTGGTGTAAAGAAAATGAACTAGTGTTGCCATTTTCTGTAAGTGTGCGTTTATAGCGACACTATTTATTTTTGTGAACGTGTGATTTTTTAGATGTGGTAGTATAACCCACCCCCGCACCAAAACCGGCAGAAAATTTTGTAAGATTTGTCCACATAACTTATCCTGTATTAAATGATCTAAGGTGTGTAATTGATCAATTACACTCGAGATATTTAGGCACTCGAGCGACCGAAGCGAGCGAGGGTGCTTATAGTTCGAGGGTTATAATAGGTTGGGGAAAAAGTCTTTGACATTTTATATGAAAATTCTAAACATTTTTTAATATAGTTTATTTACCTAAAGTATGTAGGTACCATTTTGTTCGATAACTTTTTGCCATCTTATAGGTAGGGACATGATCCCATTGCAAGAAATTTTGGGGCTTCTGATCAAAAAACTGCCTCAAGTAGTTTTGGCAGTCCTCTCGTGATGTTAACCTGACACTGCCTAAAGAATTCTGAAGAGACCGAAACAGGTGGAAATCTGAAGGTGCCAGGTCAGGACTATACGGCGGATGCATTAACACCTCCCAGCCAAACTCTCTTAATTTTTGCTGAGTGGTTAAAGATGTGTGAGGTCTAGCGTTATCATGATGAAAAACCACACCTCTTCTGTTGATTAATTCCGGCCGCTTTCTCTCAACTTCTTGCTTTAATCTTATCAGTTGTTCGCAGTAGAGTTCTGAATCGATGGTCCTGCCTGGTGGTAACAGCTCATAATGAATAATGCCCTTCCAATCCCCCCACATACACAGCATCACCTTGTTGCGAGTTAACCCGGGTTTCGCCACAGTCTGTGAAGCCTGGCCGGCCTTTGACCATTACCTTTTTCGCACGTTCTTGTCGTACGTGATCCACTTTTCCTCACCAGTTATCAATTTTTTCAAAAATGGTTCGGTCTCATTACGTCGTAATAAAGAATCACAAATGAGTACACGGTTCATTAGGTTTCTTTCAGAGAGCTCGTGTGGTACCCAAATATCGAGCTTTTTTGTGTACCCATTTTTTTTCAAATGCGCCAAAACTGTTTTGTGGTCAGTTCCCAGTTCTTCAGCTACGTCGTAACTACTGATATGCCGATCTTGCTCCACTTTTTCAAAAATAGCATCCTTTTTATCCGTAACAGAGCGACCATAGCGACGTGCATCTTTGACATCAAAATTTCCGGATTGAAGACGCTTAAACCAAATTTGTGCTACTCTCACAGACACTGCACTAGGTCCATAAACATCGCAAATTTTTTTCGCGGCTTGCGTTGCATTTTTACCTTTTTGGTAGTAAAATTTTAAAATGTATCTAATTTCTTCATTAGATTCACTCATCTTGACGGTAAGAAAAACAAATGAAAATCACGCATTTTCCGAATTTGAATTTGGAATTATCTTCTTTAAAATTTAAACTTTTAAATGATACCAAAACCAGCCAGGTACAAATAGTACCTATAGCCAAAGTGGTTTTATTACAAGTTCATACATACTATATGCGAAAAGACTTTTTCCCCAACCTAATACCTAATTGATCACTTAAACTGGAGTTCAACACTCAATATTTCATCATGATAGCGACGAAAGTATAAAGTGGCCACTTTTAACAATAATAATTCTAGCATAAAAAGGACTACAAATAAGTACTACTTTTAAAGGTTGTACATTAAATAGTAAGTAGGTATATCTAGGGCAATCATCTATTACAATTATTAATTATCACCACATTCACGATTAAAAGAATTATTTCAAGTGAGCACCTACTTCGCCTTAGAACAGATTTGGTTATAAACTTACAATTCAATGAAAAATTCCTTTGAAATCGGAGGAAATTTTTCTATGACTGACTTTGCCTCTATTTTTTACCGATTCCGGCATCAAATGTAAATATTCACTTGAACTCGTAATTTTTTGTTAAAAATATAGTTTATCTTTTTTTGTTCAAAGTATAAATTTTTCCAACAAAGATTTCAAGAAGAAATTTTTTTATGGCTTTGCCCTTTTTAGCCCTCATTTGAAATAAATCATTTAAAACTAAATAAGGTGATAATTAAAAATTTGATTTGTATAAATGTCTAGAAAGACCTTTAAACTATTTTATGAGTAAACTTTGAAATTATTACTAATAGTCCGTCTAGTTTTAAAACTGTTTTTCGCCACTTTAGCTACCACTTCGTCTTCAGCCATTCGTGGTGGCCAGAGCGATTGATGCGGCCGCCCGGCCGCCTTCGATTTTCAAATGTACTTACCGCCCTAAGAATGTTAATCGAATTTACAACCCGGATTTCGAGTAAAATACAACCTCCTTTGAGAGCTTGAATGATGAAAATAAATTAACAAATTCTGGTGTTATTTATTACACAAATAAACACATGCCTACCTAAACAATCCTATGTATGCGACTGATTCATCACATCATTCAGACGGAGTCATTGACATGACAATCAACTAAGACAATACTGTCTTTTGGCCAGCTAAACTGACCAAATAATCTGTGTGCGACATTATGTACTTAGCGCATCTTGCGCGGGTAGAGCGGCCACACGGAGCGCGAGTTGCGTGGAGCAACTTGCGCTGTTACGCGACGCAACTTGCGTCTCGTTTGTTTCGGGGTCGAAACAAACGAGACGCAAGTTGCGTCGCGTAACAGCGCAAGTTGCGTCTCGTTTGTTTCGACCCTAAGGGTGCGACCCTTAGGGTCGAAACAAACGAGACGCAAGTTGCGTCGCGTAACAGCGCAAGTTGCGCCGCGCAACTCGCGCTCCGTGTGGCCGCTCTACCCGCGCAAGATGCGCTAAGTACATAATGTCGCACACAGATTATTTGGTCAGTTTAGCTGGCCAAAAGACAGTATTGTCTTAGTTGATTGTCATGTCAATGACTCCGTCTGAATGACGACAATTACTATCTTAGTGTATTTTCCTGTCAATGGCTTCGTTTGAATGAAGACCATGAATTGTCTTAGTGGATTGTCATGACAATGGAGATGTCTAAATAAAAACAATCACTGTCTTAGTGGATTCCACTAAGACACTTATTTGCGGACTTAGGTATTAGTTGCCTTACCTTGTAATGTTAGGTAGGTACTTACATACTCACTAGTCAAGTAGATACAACTTTACCAATAATAAGTCGTACTAACAAACAATGAAAGTAGATATATTCTGTAAATTAATAACGTCTCAATCTCCTAATAGTACTCCCGGCCGAAACAAGCTGATGAAGAGCGCCGATTTGGCACAACTGCACCCTGATTTCGGTATAATGGATTACTTGTCATGCCAGCAGGATGACTACAGGAATCCATACCCAGCTGTGACTAAGCCGGTACCAACCTTATTTATTTATACCTACTTATCTTGATGAGATCTGCAGTCTGCAGTGCTCATTTATATATATGGACAATGTATTGTCACGTTTTTCGAGTTGGCAAAAAACATCTGATGTACCGCCTGCTAACCAAGCGAATCACCGAAGAAGAAGAAGACCGAGATGCGATTGTACATTTTTTAGTAGTATTTAAACAACTTTTATACTTCTTCAAAAGTAACCGGACGCTGCCTCCATTCCAAAACTGTAACATAGGAGGAGTGGATATATTTGATTTTGCCGCCCCTCTGACTTCGCCGCCCGGGGCATGGGCCCCGGCTTGCCGCCCCCCCCCCCCTAGATCCGGGGCTGACTAGGCTCAATCTCTATACTCCAACAAGTTATTAAATTAAAATTTTAAGTTAACTTTCGATTTTGCAGTAAGGAACTTCGTTCTCACCGGGTGTACCACAACAACCATCCTCTTGTTTTAATAAAAAGTGACTTGTTTCCTTTAATATCTACATTATAACTGCCTTATAGTTAAGGCAAAGATAATGTGCCTATCTACATTTATATGAATTTACTTTAAAATTCCATTTATATAAATTACCTACTTAAATGTTGAGCGCTACTTAGTCAGAACTCGGGTGATGAATAGAGATGGGGTGCACTACGTGGACAAATATATTTTTAGTGATTTCAAGTAACTAATAGGTTGTTTTTTTTTTTCAGCTGACCATGGCATCACCTACGTGGCTTTTAAATCGTGTTATTCGATCAGATTTGACGCACAATCATGGAACAGCTCCCCCTAGAGGAGATTACCAATGTCTGGACACGCACACCCCTATTGGCCACATCCGACAATTGAGATTGTTCCGATTCAAGTCGTTTGACCCAGCATCGGGACTTCAGGATTTCCCTCAATTGAGTAAAAGTTTAGATACTAAATAAAAAATACTAATATCTTTCAAACATTTATTCAATTATATTTTATTATTTAAAAAACACCAGTTGACAGAAAAACACGAAACAAAACAAAATCGAAAAAGAAAACAAAATAATTAGGTACCTACGAAACATTAAATATAATAAAAAACATGTTAAATTAACATAAGTCAATATTGCTTCTGTAAATGTATTTCTTTTTAAAACTTAGATTGTTTATTTAGTAAATTTAATCCCCTTTATGTCAGTAGTACCAATAAAAATATGTCATAAAAAAAAGTTTTTTTAAATTTTTTATAATGTATCTGATAAACATTATATGGCAAATAATATCGTTGTTCATGCAAAAGTAACATTATTTTTACTTAAATCCACATTTATTTTTATGAAATCAGAGAAGGAGGTAGCGTTCTCGGTACCAACTTAAAAAAAAAGTTATTTTAGTGTTTTAAAGGAAACTGTAATTATTAGTTCATTGAATTGTTTGAAGGGTTATCTGGGGCTTGGTGAAGACAACATTTTAATGATATCTGGGTTTCCTTTTACATAATTTATTTCAAATGGGGGCAACACTGAACTCCGAAAAAATCATGTATCACCTTATAGAGATAGTCGCCTTTTAATGAAAAAATTCGTATAATCGCAATATACTAAATTCTTTAAAAAAATTAGAAAGTACCTACTTATTGACCTAGCGAGGGAAGCGTCTTAATCAGCTAATAATGCTTTGTCCGGTTGTCAGCTGTTCTCCTACAGGTCGCATTTCTCAACCGATTCTCGTAAAAAAATGTTAAAAAGTTCGAAAATTATATAGAATTTCGAAAATTTTCAAAATGGAAGCGGGAGAGGTAACGGGCGGAACACAGTTCGCCGGGTCAGCTAGTCAAAATATAAAATCTCTAATCTATCTAGTTGGATGCATTCTAGTGAAATCTATAAACTGAAGAGATGTAAAAACTGTCACAATGCCCCCACTGACGAAATCAGGCAATTGACCAATTAATGATTTTAATGAAATTGACGAATTACAAAACTGACCAGTTGGCGAAACTGACAATATTGTCCGGGTGACAAGCTACAATTTGTATGTAATAAATGTATATAACGAATGTTACATACAAAAAAGTGCGAGGCAATTTTTTTTATTTCCATATCGAGTGGGGTATCAAATGAAAGGTCTTGATTAGCACATTTGAAAAATAAATTCATTGTTAGCTGTTAATGGCTCCCGTAGTCTAGTATTAGTTTTTTAAATATATCTTGTGAAATTTTTGAAGCGCATAGCTTGAAAATAGTTTGGAAAAGGGGAATTTGGAAAAAGAATAGAGAATCAAAGTCGTAAAGAATTGTAGAAGCTCTTATTCCATCTTAGAACATTATTCAATACGACGCATCGTTTTTGACATATAAGAGAAAAACCAAAAATTGAGAACTTTCCCCTCGCTTCTAGACCTCAGGACTTTTAGTATGTTTACTATCTAATCGCCCTGAACAGCTTCCTGTAGGAATCGCTTAGGTTTCCGCCAAAACACTCTACATCCCCTATAGGTCATTTGTTGATTGGACTAAATAGTGGACATTAAAAATCAATTATAATACTATTTTTTTACGATTGACCTTCTGATTATTCAATATAGGTACACCTCTTTGATGATTCAATAAAAATTGGTATTATTTTCAATACCACACTACCTCCTCCTCTATTACGTAAGTAAGGCATTGTGAACATATTTAAAATGTACTTATGGAAATCCGTAATGCTTTAAGCTCTAGGCTAGGAACAACTGATTGTTGCGAAAGGCTTGAAAAGAGTGCACTTTCCATGCACTTAACGACAGACTGCAAACAAGTGCAGAGAGCATGGTTTAGTATTCACAGGTTTGTATGTCTACACTCGAAGGTCTACACACAGTACCTATACAGGTATCAAATACATATGACTACAATGTGTGCTAGCCAGATATAGATATATATAGGTAGAAGTATCATTTGTGTTACGTTAGTACGAACTTAAGTATATTCATTCTGAAGAGTTACTGCAATTAAAAAAAGTTTAACAGTACACAAGTAATAACAGTAATAACAAAATAGCAGTAAGTAATTCCAGTTCTAAAGAAATGTGATAATAAAGTATTAAGCTAAAAAGTATAAAATAATACGAGCGCCCCCTCCTGTTTACGGGAAAGACCAAGGGCACTGGTAACTCATAACATAACATACTGCAGGCTGTACAAACTCGCCGAGAGCCCCTCGCCGAGAAGCCTCTTACGAGAGCTACTTGCACAAACCTTTGACTCCTTTGACTCAGGCGCAAGAACCGACAAGCGACCGAGACCAACCGAGCCGACCAACTGTCTCGGAGTGTCTCGGCGAGTGTGTACCGCCGACATAACATAAATTAACCCTATTTTGATGTTTGTGAACGGTATTCCCTTTGAAAATACAAACGATACTTGCTCAAATACACAGGCGTTGCTTCCACGAGAGGGACAATCGCGACGAGTTGCATACTTAAGTCAATAAATCAACTTGTGTGGATATTTGTTCATAGAGCTAAGTGGCACGACGGAAATATCGCCGCGATGACCTCGACCGCGGACGTAACGCTTATCAGCTTAGCTAGTGAATTGGAAACATCAGTATCTTCACAGCAGACCGCGGACGTAACGCTTATCAGCTTAGCTAGTGAACTGGAAACATCAGTATCTTCACAGCAGACCGCGGACGTAACGCTTATCAGCTTAGCTAGTGAACTGGAAACATCAGTATCTTCACAGCAGACCGCGGACGTAACGCTTATCAGCTTAGCTAGTGAATTGGAAACATCAGTATCTTCACAGCAGACCGCGGACGTAACGCTTATCAGCTTAGCTAGTGAACTGGAAACATCAGTATCTTCACAGCAGACCGCGGACGTAACGCTTATCAGCTTAGCTAGAGAATTTAGATATGTTATAATTTAGATATGTTCTTTTGAATAGGGGATCCTGGTGAATTGATAAGTTCATGGGGATCCCCTGGGGGATAGATCCGGGGGATCCTGGTGGACGAACTGCACTCATTGACTATTGTCCACCTACATAGTTCACCTGAGTTCAGGAGCAATTTTTATCTTTCAATGGATACTAGTGGGAAGCTATGAAGAAGAAGAAGAACAAAAAGTATATGTTGCAACCTCTTCCAGTGTACTTCTGAACTTAGATTCATAAATATTTAAAAAAGCTTCAAATTCTCTTTAATATTTTTTCTTGATCACTGTTTCCTCTGGTCCAGTACCTAATTGGGAATATGCACGTATTTTTTATTTATTATTTGCTTGATAAAAGCCTTTTTAACCCCAGTAAAAAAAAAAATTCTATGACAAAATTGTTATATTTTCTATTCTGTTTTCACTGTTAGTACTTTGCTTTTAAATATTTATGGATAAACCAGTTAGATAACCAGTGATCGGATAATCAGGCGCTTATTTGCCTAAATTACACGCGGCACATAACACAGCATTGATACAACCACCTGTCTGTTCGCAGCATCATTTTAGCGATTTACATTAACAACATGTAGCTGTGTGATCCACTTCCAGCCCATGCAAGACTTGTTTAAAGCTACATGTAGTTAATGTAAATCGCTAGAATGATGTTGCGAAACATAATTGTTTTTATCAGGTTGGTAGTTTAATAAATAAATAAATATATAGGGACAAATCACACTGATTGAGCCAGCCCCAAAGTAAGTTCGAAGCTATATAGTATCGTTGAGTTAGTATCCCATAACACATTATGGGATACTAACTCAACGATACTATATTTTATAATAAATACTTAAATAGATAAACATCCAAGACTCAGGACAATTTGAAAAAGGCCATTTTCCAACTTGCCCTGACCGGGGATCGAACCCAGAACCTCTGGGTGGCGGACTAGCATGGTGACCACTACGCCACGGAGGTCGTCGAAAGTTGTATCAACGCTGTTAAAATCTTCTTAGTAAGAATGTTCTAACTGGCTGACAAGAAGTTTTATATGAAAAATGTCACATTTAAAATATTGTCTTTATGTTGTCATGGTGAAAACTTTCTTATTACAAAATATAGAATATTCAATATAAACTGAATTTCTGAAATATTTACATAGTGTTATTATTTGTAGATATATTTAATGTAATATGTCTTACAAACGCTGTGTTTTGTGCCACATGAAGTTTAGGCAAATAAGCGCGGGATCATCCGATCACTGTAGATAACACATATTTTTTTTCATGCATATTCCCTGTTAAGTAGTAGTGAATAACTTAATCTAATAGTGCTATCATCATTTGATAAAATGATTAGGAAAACAAAGATGACAATGTCAAATTGGCTCTAGGGGCATATTTTATAAAATATGTATCATCAAATAATTTTATGAACAGACTGTCCAAATTTTTATTTTTAAACACTTAAGCATCCCCAGAAATGACACCATTATCAGGACAGAAGGAGGGAGACAATTGAGCTACTTTCAGGACTCATTTTTATTTTATACTCATACTTTTTTCCTTTAATTTATTCGTTATTTTGAATTCATATTTCACATTCATTATTATAACATTTTGTAATAATACTTAGTTAGATATTTGATACTAAAATCTTGGAAAAATAATCCAAACTTTGCTTACCAACTAATTTTGGAAGTTTCAACTTCACTTTACTTCCTTCCTAAAATAATAATGAAGCAGTATATTGTAAAAATAAACTGTCTATTTTTCTTTTGTGCTTCTCTTGGCACAGTAGAGCGATTTTTGAACACCCTGCATGTACTTAATTACTATCCACATTAGTCTAGTTTCCAATTTGATGAGTTTAAAATCTTGTTGTATATTTAACACAAATATAAAAAAGAAAATCTTTAATGTGTTCGCCTTCTTTTGAAACCTTTTCCTTTCTTGGATTTTATTTTATGTTTTCGAGAAACACCCTTACCAGAGCTTCGTCCTGTGATTTCATCAGCAACCATTCCAATTGTTGTTAACTTTTTCCTTCTGTTCTTTTCTGCTTTGGTAACAGGCAAGCGAGTTAGGTAGTTTTCTTCATACTCAGTCTTCTCCTGATCATATTTGGATATGGAATGTTTGACATGATTACTAGTACTTACTTCGAGTGGGGCTTCTGAATATTCTTCACGAAGCTCACGCATAACACTAGAGTTGAGGAATTGCTTTTTAGATTGTTCTTTACTCTTTTTATCTACTTTAGAAATATAGTCATCATAGTGAACAGCTGCCAGTTTTGGAGGGATGTAAACATTCGACTTAGCTTTTACTTTCTTATCTTCATCATCACCACTCGAATCACTTGAATCATCTTCATCACCTATTTTACTCACCAAGTTACCTGGATTGGCATGATATGATTGTGGGTCTTCCTCAGAGGTGGCACCAATCACAGCAGTTTTAACAAGTTTATCAATTTGATATTTCAACTTTGAATCTATAGGTCTTATTTTCTCGAGAACTGTTCTTATTTCTATAAGTCTGTCAATAGACGGATCAGACTCAATTTTCTCACCTGAACATTTGCGTAACACAATATAAGTAAGATTTATCAAGTAACTTAGTAACATTTGATATTTCATCTCCAAAAAACTAAGACCACTGTCAGTTGAGAGTTCACCACTTTTGACCCTAACTATCATATTATCAACTAGCTGTGATACCTGTTGTATGTTCGTATTCATCTCGTGAAGTAAATTTACTGCTTGTGGAAGGTCAGTTTGCTCCATTTCATCCGTAGCCTGCAAACAAGAACAGCCATATGAACTACAAAATATTGAATGAAGTATTTTTTTTCTATTTTCCTAATATTTTTTGTAATACGTAAGTAATCATTATAACAATTCTTGTTACCAATTAATCGTCATAATTCATAATAACCAGGTACAAGATGATGTAAAAAGACAAACCTGAACCATGATGTAGCTGTTATTAACCTCAACTTATGAAATGCTTAAATACTACGAATTAAATTATGTCTATCTATAATGCTTGAATAGTGGATTGTATTCCTATTCATAAAATAAATGGAATACAAGCAATTTCTTCATGAAAACAAAAAATGAGGCACATCAAACGTACGTAAAAAAAAACCTTTTCGTTTCGTTTACCACACACACACACACCATAAGTGTTGCAAGCAATAGTATAAACATAAACATCGATAGTCTATCGATACTATCGTGGCCTTGAAAAACAGTAATAATATCGATGGCTTTGATAGTAAAGATACTATTTGATTTGTATAAAGATTAAAGAACTATCGATATTATAATACTAAAAATAGAAAAGCTATCAATAGTTTTTCATACAAATAGTAGTTACAGTATCGATACTATCGATCGGGAGCACTTATTCACCTTCCCTTTTAGGATTCTACATGTAAAAAATGAATCATCAACCTCATTTAATACAACTCTAACAAGTAAAATTTAAAAAAAAACTGTTGCGACTCTTAACCTCTAAATTTTAATGATTTTGGCAAACAACAAAACACGTCGGTCCTTAAAAGCTCTAACATTGAAATTAGCTACCTGACAGAGGCCAAGAATGCATGGTAATTGCTATGTCCAAATTCCAAAATTCCGGATTTTCCAAATTCGCTGAATCTATGGGACGGACCGCTTTGCAGCTTAGCCCAGATTAAATTAATAGAAACATCTGGGAATATTGCAGAGCGAGCCCGCCTCCTCGCCGTCGTGGAATGGGAATCTGGGCTTTGGCTACAAGCCCTTCCACCACCCAACCTCGGTACCTTGCTTGACGACGAATCTTTTCGGCTGGCGACGTCTTTGAGACTGGGCGCAATTTGCACCGTGGCACATCGCTGCTCCTGCGACGACAGTGTTGATGACTTGGGCCACCACGACCTCTCTTGTCGTAAAAGCGCTGGGCGTTTAGGGCGTCACGCTGCCCTAAATAATTTAATCCACCGGGCTCTTGCTAGCGTCCACATACCAGCCGTTCTAGAACCTAGCGGCCTGGTTAGAGATGATGGCAAGAGCCTGGATGGGATGACCCTTGTGCCTTGGAGATTGGGACAGCCCCTTGTGTGGGACGTTACTTGTGTCGACACTCTGGCGCCGTCTCATTTCCCGGTCACAGGGTCAAAACCTCAAACGGCGCAAATATAGTAGCCTCGGTAATAATTACTTATTTGAGCCGTTTGGGGTTGAAACTTCGGGGCCGTGGGGACCATCGGCACATAAATTATATAACACTGTCGCCCGAAAATTGACTGAAATTACGCGTGACCAGAGGGCTGGCCTTTATCTGGCTCAGAAGATAAGCATTGTTATACAACGTGGCAATGCTGCCAGCCTTCTAGGCACGTTACCACGGGGCATCGATTTGCCAGGGCTTTTTTAATTATAAGTAAGTAATCTAAGTTATTAGTTTAGTTTTAGTTTCTTTTTTGTTAAATAAATATTATTTAAGTAAATATTGTTAAATTTCAAATGAAAAATAAATGTATAGTATCGAAACTATCGATAGATTTACCTTTCATCAATAGTATCGATTGTATCGACACTATCAATAGTCCTATCGATATAGTGACTGTTTTTGGAGATCAACTAACGATAGTACGCTATACCACAGCAAAAGAAATTTATGAGAACACATCTCAGCGAAAAAATGGTCGGCGAATGAAAGCGCGAAAAAATTCGCAAAAACATTTTTGCAGTCGCATCAGTGATTTTTATTCAACCCGAGCGACATTTGAGGGCAAAATGGCGGATTTTTCTTTTTTTTATATTAAGATGGCACGTTTTCTGTTTCCGTAGTTTAGTATGACCGGTTTTCGCACTTTTCGCTGATGAAGCATTTGCCAACGATGTTTTCTCGCTGGCTAGTTTTTCGTTTTATTTCGTTTTTTACACAATGGGGTCTAGCTGTTGCAATTTTTCGCCAATGGGTCCTCGCAAAAAAAACTTTATTTTTTTCGTGTATCTGTCTCTAGGATAGGACCAGGAAGGCTACCACCAACACTTATAAAACCATTCAGAAACAAGGCAGTTTTAAAGCAGGTCAAAAACAGGACAACTTTAAATCCTACCATTACGTTCATAATGCTGAACGTTTTTTGAATGGTTATTCCTGAATGGCGAACTGCAGGCCTACCGTCATCTCTTATAGCAGCACTTAAACTGAACTGTATTGTTTAATGCAACCATGACACCTTTATAGCAGGCCTTAAACAGGATTGTTTTGGTTGACGTCACAAAACCATTCACCTTTTTTTGTATGGATTATTCCTACCATCACGTCTATTTGACAACACGAAAACGATTATTGCGCGTCTCAAGTGTCAAATAAAGCGATCCTTAAAAAGTTACTTTCCAGTAACTTATATGGAGGATTTTAGTTGGTTTTCTTGTGAATGTGAATATGTTTTTTCTTTACTTTAGATTTTTACAAAACAGTTAGTAGATAATTGAAGTAACGCTACCATGGGACCTTAATTAATCCTACTTAATACCTTTTATTGGAAATTTGGATTTCAAAAACAAAGTAAGATATATTACTTCATTATTTTAGTACAACTTATGTGAAAAATAGTAAGTTATTCCAACTTACGTAACATATTTTTTTGTAAGTAATAACAATGCTAATCCTTGTAAAATATTTATTCACACACGAAAACAAATTACAACACATTCTTAAGTATAAATTATTTATTAAAATTACAACTACATACATTTATACATTTTGTCTTACAGGATTCTTTGGTTACTCTCTGAGAAGTACCATGATGACATCAATTAAAAAATACAAGACAGGATTCACTGGAGCCTATTATTAAATACAAACAAGACTGAGAGAGCAAGAGGATTACAGCCTCCTTTGGAACCTGTGATTGAACCAGTGAAATGGCAGAATGTTGAATTCCAAGCATTTTACAAGGCTAGCTCTGTTGCTAGGCTGGTTCGCTTTTTCACCAGAATACCTGAAAGAAAATAATAGTTTAGATTCATGTCGCAATCTACGAATATCAAATACATACCCATACTTTGTAATAAAATTCTTTGGGCACTACAATCACTGCGTACTTACTAAAACCTAGCCTTTATCTCGTTGAGTTAGTCTCGAACTTACTTTGTCTGTATATATTTATGTTATTTATAATAGCACTTAGTGAAGAAGCTGCAAGTTTGAACACATAATTATCTAAATATAAACTTTAAATAGGTATGTAGTTAAAATGTTACTTACGACATGGTTATTGATAAAATATATTTATGACAAGACACTGTGCTTTTGTACGATGAAGCCCACAATAAAATTAACTTCCAAACACTAGTCGTTACCATCGTATAATAACTATTTATCACGGCAATTCGAAAAAGCACTATAATATGAAGTGATGGATATATTTTGTCAGGTGGTTGCTCGGCTTCCAGCATTAAAAACATAAAACATTTATGTTTTCACGAATTTACGATTTATTTATAATTTCGAAAACCAGACGCAGACATCCGTTCAAAACTTTCACTCACAATTTTTTTCGCACTCATTAAAATTTTAGCCATCTTTAATGGTCAATATCAAATTAAATTTATGTACATAATCAAAAGAAAACAAAGTAAATAACACAAACTTTTAGATATTTAAATAAAATATGATAGAAATAATTTTGTTTAACGTAAATAAAAAAACCGGTAAAAATAATAACTTTTTGTCAAGGATTTGAACGTCTTCGCAGTCTCATCACCAAAACAAGCCAGAGACAACAAACAGTTCACCATTCAGGAATAACCATTCAAAAAACGTTCAGCATTATGAACGTCATGGTACGATTTAAAGTTGTCCTGCTTTTGACCTGCTTAAAAACTGCAACTCAACTGCCTTGTTTCTGAATGGTTTTATAAGTGTTGGTGGTAGCATTCCTGTTTGTTGTCTCTGGCTTGTTTTGGTGATGAGACTGCGAAGACGTTCAAATCCTTGACAAAAAATTATTATTTTTACCGGTTTTTTTATTTACGTTAAACAAAATTATTTCTATCATATTTTATTTAAATATCTAAAAGTTTGTGTTATTTACTTTGTTTTCTTTTGATTATGTACATAAATTTAATTTTATATTGACCATTAAAGATGGCTAAAATTTTAATGAGTGCGAAAAAAATTGTGAATGAAAGTTTTGAACGGATGTCTGCGTCTGGTTTTCGAAATTATAAATAAATTATAAATTCGTGACAACATAAATGTTTTATGTTTTTAATGCTGGAAGCCGAGCAACCACCTGACAAAATATATCCATCACTTCATATTATAGTGCTTTTTCGAATTGCCGAGATAAATAGTTATTATACGATGGTAACGACTAGTGTTTGGAAGTTAATTTTATTGTGGGCTTCATCGTACAAAAGCACAGTGACTTGTCATAAATATATTTTATCAATAACCATGTAAGTAACATTTTAACTACATACCTATTCAAAGTTTATATTTAGATAATTATGTGTTCAAACTTGCAGCTTCTTCACTAAGTGCTATTATAAATAACATAAATATATACAGACAAAGTATTAGTAAGTACGCAGTGATTGTACTGCACAAAGAATTTTATTACAAAGTATGGGTATGTATTTGATATTCGTAGATTGCGACATGAATCTAAACTATTATTTTTTTTCAGGTATTCTGGTGAAAAAGCGAACCAGCCTAGCAACAGATCTAGCCTTGTAAAATGCTTGGAATTCTAAAATTCTGCCATTTCACTGGTTCAATCACAGGTTCCAAAGGAGGCTGTAATCCTCTGGCTCTCTCAGTCTTGTTTGTATTTAATAATAGGCTTCAGTGAATCCTGTCTTGTATTTTTTAATTGATGTCATCATGGTATTTCTCAGAAAGTAACCAAAGAATCCTGTAAGGCAAAATGTATAAATGTATGTAGTTGTAATTTTAATAAATAACTTATACTTAAGAATGTGTTGTTATTTGTTTTCGTGTGTGAATAAATATTTTACAAGGATTAGCATTGTTATTACTTACAAAAAAATATGTTACGTAAGTTGAAATAACTTACTATTTTTCACATAAGTTGTACTAAAATAATGAAGTAATATATCTTACTTTGTTTTTGAAATCCAAATTTCCAATAAAAGGTATTAAGTAGGATTAATTAAGGTCCCATGGTAGCGTTACTTCAATTATCTACTAACTGTTTTGTAAAAATCTAAAGTAAAGAAAAAACATATTCACATTCACAAGAAAACCAACTAAAATCCTCCATATAAGTTACTGGAAAGTAACTTTTTAAGGATCGCTTTATTTGACACTTGAGACGCGCAATAATCGTTTTCGTGTTGTCAAATAGACGTGATGGTAGGAATAGTCCATACAAAAAAAGGTGAATGGTTTTGTGACGTCAACCAAAACAATCCTGTTTAAGGCCTGCTATAAAGGTGTCATGGTTGTATTAAACAATACAGTTCAGTTTAAGTGCTGCTATAAGAGATAACGGTAGGATTCCTGGCTAGATCTATCTCATCTGTCTGTAAACGAACCTAAATTTTTTTTTTGCTCTTTGCCGGAAACCCATTAAAAATGGCAATGTCATCTGGCATTGACAATTGGATTTGACACATTGGAAAACTGACTTGACATATCTGACGTCTTGTTCTTGTCTTTCTTGCTTGTGGATGTGGTTTGTGAATCGAATCGGAATATTTTGTTTTAAATCTGAGTAAATATTAAGATGTTTAAATTGATAACAATTTTGTTCTTAAGTAAATGTTGATACCTATTCTAATATGTTACCGGTACGTTACTGTTTTATTTTCGGTACACTACTTAAGTTTTACTGTAACATTTGTGCATATCATATTTTTCTGTTTTAGTCTCTTGTTCGGTGTCTTGTCATAAGCAGTATTGTTTTATACAGCAATGGATTTTATGTTCCTGGAGTGGCACCTGTGGAGTTTAAAAAGGGTCAAAAAATTGAGGTGAAGGCAGTGAAAATGACTAGCACACATACCCAACTGCCCTATGAATATTACTCACTCCCTTTGTGCTTACCTAAAAATGGCACATTTGTTTACAAATCCGAAAACTTGGGTGAAGTATTGCGTGGAGATCGAATTGTAAATACTCCATATGAAGTGCATATGGCAGAGAACATTAAATGCCGCTTGTTATGTCATCAGAAGAATACCCCTATCAATTGGAGTGTAGAAGAGTCTGAGAAAGTGGCAAGTCGTATTGAACATGAGTACTTTGTTCATTTGTAAGTATATGTTGGAAATAATAATACCTTCAGGTTTTATTCATTGCTTCTTCATCAACTCTATGGTGTTACTAAAATAATCTAAACTTTTCTTTTAGGCTGATTGATAATTTACCTGTCTCTACAAGAGTTGTAAATATGGAAACATCAGAAAGGACTATTGAACAAGGCTATCGTCTGGGTTTTATGTTTGAGGGCAAGGCATACATTAATAATCATTTAAAGTTCCTTCTTAAATATCACAAACATGGACAGTAAGTAGATAGTTTTAAAGTAAAAAAATGTTGTTATTTAAGAAAAAAAAAAATGAAATATAATTATTTTTTCAGAGATTCATACAGGGTGGTTGGTTTTGAAGTTGAGACATTATCTATTGATAAAAATGAGTTGACATTTACTGATGATTCTTGCCAGTTTCTAACTGTTTCTAAACGACAATTGGTGAACGAAGATACAGGCACTAAGTTGTACTTTACATATTCTGTAGAGTGGGGCGAGTCAGAGATACAGTGGGCATCTCGCTGGGATACGTATTTGGGCATGAAAGATACTCAGATACATTGGTTTTCAATAGTTAATTCTATTGTGGTTCTATTCTTCTTATCAGGTTAGTTATTATGACTTATAATGTAAATCTTTAACATTTTTGCCTGTATGGAGGAGGTGATATTGAGTGCTAAAATTTTAAATAGTATTTTGGCAGTATATTATGTAGTAATATTTTATCATATTGTACCTATTCTCTGCCCTGTTTTGTAAAACCTATTCCTTTCAATCCAAGGTTGACTGGAAGAGATCCCTATCTGGTATAACCATGCCTTTGTACTGTGCTTGTTCTCTTAAATTGTATTTTTGTCTTTATGTGTGTACAATAAAGCTTTTACAAACAAACAAACAATAAAAACACACCATTTGTGTTTTGCCAACACAAAAACTCATAGTTTGTGTTTTAACACTTAATGTGCTAAAGCTAACTCACTTACTTAAGGCACGAAACATAGCAAGTGCCTGGGACGCGCGCCTGTTACGCTCAGTTAATTTATATGGAATATTATGTAATGAAACATAGCAATTTACTTACTATTTCATACAATTTAATTGAGCACCTTGGGCCCGCGTCCAGGGTGAATGTGTTTTAATAAATTTACAAACTGATACTGGAATATAATAAGTATGTGTAGTCTATTAAATGTGTACAGCTTATGGTTACTAGTAAGTAATTAAATTAATTAATAGACGAAACTGTGCAGTTTATTCAAATAAAAAAAATATAAAATACTAGCAATTAAGTACAATTTACAATATGTGTTAATAGTTTAATTTACTTTTTCTAGGTATACTAACTATGATCATGGTGCGAACATTAAGAAGAGACATAGCTCGGTATAATTCTGATGAAATGATGGATGACATGATGGAGGAAACTGGCTGGAAACTTGTGCATGGTGATGTTTTCCGTCCTCCCCCAAAAAGGATGCTTTTCGCTGCAGTCATTGGAAGTGGTATTCAAGTATTTCTTATGGCTCTCATAACTATTTGTAAGTATTGAAGATCATTATTTGATATCTAATAATAGCCAGTTATTTATAATACTTATTTTGTGTTCAATAAATTATTTTATTAATCAAACACCATAATTTATTAAGATTATATACATGTATATGAAAAAAGAAAACAAAACATTTGGCAGGTAAGTAAAACCAAACTACATGTAAAACTTTAAAAACTAATCTTAAAATTAAAAACTTATCTAAACCATTGTTCTAACATGCCCATAATGCTGGCAGCTTGCCCACTGGATAGCTAAGCTAATCCGTTTGGTGAATAAACTCTCAGCTCTGGTCTCAGGTCTTGAGGCACATTGTATTACATTTAATTTAATTATTTTTAATCTAATTAAAATATGGAAGAACTTTACAATTGGAAATGGAAGAACTTTACAATTGGATCAGCCATTCTGTAACATAGGTTTACCTTTTTATAAATTGTACAAGTTTCATTAGTTTACCAATATTCATAAAGTTCTTTATAATAATAAAGTTTATAAATAATAAAGTTATTTATTGCTATAGGTATTACAAGTTTAGGACTTAGGTTGGGCCTTCCTTTTACGTTACATAATCCTGTGTTAGGAGGACCCGCTCTTGATTAACAGAATGTGTTTATGAACATACAATTAAAGTTTTTAAAGGTATTCATCAAATAGTAAAAGTGTACTTAGATATTTTTTTATTAATCCTTCCACCGCGCGAACGTCGGATTTATCCAACAAATATTGTCGTGCCCATTCCACAAGCGTCAGATATTTCCGACAAAAAAAAAACCGCTCGTATTGCACATAACTTAAGAATCCACATTCCTTTTTGGTTGAAGGTATTTATTTTAGATTTCATAACCCTGGCGCTGGGGGCACGGCAACTGATATAAATATAAAGTCTCGCAGTGAAAGGGTTAACCTCTACTGTCCCACTGCTGGGCAAAGGTCTGCCCTATCTCCTTCCAAATATCTCGATCATGTGCCACTTCAAACCATTCCCTCTCAAACTGTCGTAAGTCGTCTCACCAACGCTTCCGGGGTCTACCTTCCGTCCTTCGACCATCTTCAGGAGTCCACTTTGTTATCAAAGTGGCCCACCTATCAGGATGCATTCGGCAAACGTGCCCCGCCCAATCCCACTTTTGTTAAGCGGCTGTGTCTGACATCAGGCAATGCCGGCTTTTGGGCGAAGTGTCGTGTTTGGCACCCTATCGAGCCTAGTGACACCCAAAACACTCCGCTGCATTGCTCTTTGGCAAATCTTGAGCTTGGACTTCTGATCCTCAGTCAATGTCCAACTTTGAGCACCGTAAGTTAGGACGGGAAAGTTACACATATCGACGAGTCTATGCTTTAGCGACAGCGGAAGGTTGCCCTTCATAAGCTCTTTCATAGACTAGTGGCTCCTCCACGCATTTTTTATTAATATCTTTTTCTTGTCGGTTGTTGAAGGAAATTACCTGGCCTAAGTATATATATATATATATATTCATCGACGTACGAGTATTGAATTTCTTGCCTATCAACCTCGACCTCACGTTTCGTGACTTGGGTCTTAGACCGATTCATCGAAAGTCCAGCCGCAAGACTTACCCTGCTCAGGTCTTCGAGCATTTCCTGTAGTCCCTCTGAAGTTGAAGCAAAAGTACAATATCATCTGCATTCAGATGACATATCAGATAAAATTTAATTAATCTAAATTCCTTGAGGCTTCTTATGACATGCAAACATACATACATGCATATTGCAGCTGTTGTGATTAAAAATGTATTTAGCTGAACCATGCTGATCTTGTGTTAAAACTTGACCATGTTATAAAACCTAAGACTTGGATCATAAACATAATCCTTTTTTTGTTTGTTCCAGTCATTGCTATGCTTGGCATGTTATCACCGGCGAGCAGAGGTGCACTGATGACAGCTGCTATATTCCTCTATGTGTTCATGGGCCTAATCGCTGGCTACTATTCAGCACGCCTGTACAGTACAATGAAAGGAAAACAGTGGAAGCAGGCTGCGTTCCTGACAGCCACCCTCTACCCAGCCATTGTGTTTGGAACCTGTTTCTTTTTAAACTTTTTCATTATGGGCAAACATTCCAGTGGCGCTGTACCTTTCTCAACTATGATGGCACTGTTATGCTTGTGGTTCTGTATATCACTTCCATTAGTCTACTTGGGTTATTACTTTGGCTGTCGAAAGCAACCATTCCAACATCCTGTAAGGACTAATTTCATTCCAAGAAAAGTACCTGAACAAGTTTGGTATATGAATATATTTATATGGTAAGTATTTTATCGGTACGCATTTTATATAAAGTTGACCTATCGACATTCGACTTTATAAGGAGAATAACCGGCCAAGTTCGAGTCGGGCCACGCGCAGTTTAGGGTTCCGTAGTTGCGAATGCTCACTTTGAGTTCACGCCACTAAAACGTTTCAAACTGATTTTCTATTGAATTTGTATGATCTTTTCCTTTTCCGAGTATATTTTATAAGTTGGTCGCTTATAACTTTTTAATTTGTAAACCCTACTGATAGTTTTCCCTTTAAACTTTGTTAAAAATACTACTTTTGTGAATTTTTTCACATGTCATTATATAACCGTTTGATAGATAGAGAGGGGGGACACTTGACTCTAACAAAAATTTGCAATATAAAACCAAATATTTTAGAAACGGATCCCTAAATCGAAAAATGATGTTCACAAGCTCACAATATTTTTGAAAGACCTTTTGAATGATACCCCACACGATAAGTTAGTCGAGAAAAAAAATATTCCTTTACATATTATATATGGGAGCTAACCTAAATTATTTTTTTCAATATTTTATTTTTAATATACATACCTATACCAAATTACAGCTTTCTAGTACTTTTAGTCTCAAAGTAAAACCGCGGACGGACAGACAGACAGACAGACATGGCGAAACTATAAGGGTTCCTTTTTTACTACGGAACCCTAAAAACCGGCCAAGTGCGAGTTGAACTCCCGTTGATAGAATGCCGTACGATGCCAAAGCTTTTAAATTAATATAAAATATCACATTTGAAATCCTCACAGTAAGTCGCGAGTTAACTACTACTAGCCCCATCGAGTGGTGTTTTAATGAACCATTTTCTGTAAGTGAACGTATTATATTGAGTTTACCACTTAACACTTAACACACCTGAATTTTCCGGGGTCCAGTGCTGCCCCCATTTGAAATATATCAATTAAAAGGAAACGGAGATTTCATTTAAAATTTTGTCTTGATCAGACCCTAGATAACCCTTCAAACTATTTTATGAACTATTGTTTACAGTTTAAAGTTAGAACGTAAAGATTTTCTACGCACAATTGCGAAAAACGGCCACTTTTGGCGAATGTGCGTAGATTTACACCTGGATTACACCTTCCGACCAAATTTCACTTGATTTGGTCCAGTAGATTCGGAGCAAATTGTCTGTGACAGACGGAGGGACTAACTAACGGTTCCGTTTTTTTTAAATATTTTTTTCACGGAACCGTAAAAATCACGTTTGTTGTATGGGACCACTTAAATATTTATTTTATCCTGTTTTTAGTATTTGTGGTTATAGCGGCAAAAGAATGCATCAACTGCGAAAACTTTAACCGTCTTATTGTAAAACACGGATTAACTTTAGTTCTTGGTTCCGCCTAAATCAAGATGACCTTCCTCAATTTGTCACCTTTTCTTATGTTACTGTCAACTTCACATATATAAATAATGGTTTAAACCAAGTCATAAAGTTAGACCTCGTTTTATAGTAAGACGGTAAACTGTCTATCAATCACGGTTCATCAGATACAGCATGTGGACAATTTTTAAAACGCGGAGTCACTAAACGAATGGTTTTTTGTATGGAAAAAACATTAGTTTAAGTGATTCCGCGTAACGAAAATGGCACTTCTGGTGAAAGACGGACGGAAAGCGGAGTCTTTGATATAGGGTCCCGAATTTACCCTTTGGGCATGGAACCCTAAAAAGTACCCACATGTTACACACATTAAAACATTGGCCATCTGAAAAGGATATTGTGTTGGACTTTGCTCTTACTCTATGTAGTTTACTCAATCATATAAGTATGTACTAAAAGGTTTTTTAGGGTTCCGTTCAAAAAATGAAAAAAATAAAAACGGAATCCTTATAGGATCACTCGTGCGTCTGTCTGTCCCTCCGTCTGTCACAGCCAATTTTATCCGAATCTACTGAACCAAATCAAACGACATTTGGAAGGATGGTGTAATCCTATGACTCCAATACAGATGTGCAAAGTAAATAAATATATTTTTAAATAAGGGTCATTTAGTAAATTGAAAAAAAAAAGTTTCGAAAACCTTATTGTGTCATATATCAAATGAAAGGGCTCGTTATGAGGATCTCAAATATATTTTAGTAATTATTGTAAAAAAAAATTGTTTTTAATGAAAGAAGACGATAATTGACGACGAAGATTGACCATTCTACCTCCCTGATCTCCGTAATTACTGAGCCTAAAATTTAAAAAAAATACAAAATGTAGTGCATTGCTTGTAGATTAAAGGAAAAATAATTAAATAAATATTTTTAAAAATCAGCGTCATTTTCGAGGGACAATTAGGAAATTTAAAGAAAGTTTTGCACACCTTACCGTGTCATATATCAAATGAAAGGGCTCGTTATGAGGATCTTAAATATATTTTTGTAAAATGAATAGTTTTGATTTTATTCATCAATCAAAGAAGACGAAAATTAACCATTCCCTCCCCCGATCTCCGAAACTACAGAGCCTAAAATTTTGAAAAATATACCAAGCATAGTTCATTGCAGGAAAAATAATATAATAATTCTATCGATTTAAAATAAAGTGGTAAACTCCAATACAATACGTTCACTTACGAAAAATCTTCTATATTTATTATTAGTATGAGATTTTATTTATTGCATTATAATAGGTTGGGGAAAAAGTCTTCGCATTTTATATGAAAATTCAATACATTTTTTAATATAGTTTATTTACATTTAACTAAAGTACGTAGGTACCATTTTGTTCGATAACTTTTTACCATCTTATAGGTAGGGACATAATCCCATTGCTATAGAAATTTTGGGGCTTCTGATCAAAAAACTGCGTCAAGTAGTTTTGGCAGTCCTCTCGTGATGTTAACCTGACACTGCCTAAAGAATTCTGAAGAGACCGAAACAGGTGGAAATCTGAAGGTGCCAGGTCAGGACTATACGGCGGATGCATTAACACCTCCCAGCCAAACTCTCTTAATTTTTGCTGAGTGGTTAAAGATGTGTGAGGTCTAGCGTTATCATGATGAAAAACCACACCCCTTCTGTTGATTAATTCCGGCCGCTTTCTCTCAAATTCTTGCTTTAATCTTATCAGTTGTTCGCAGTAGAGTTCTGAATCGATGGTCCTGTCTGGTGGTAACAGCTCATAATGAATAATGCCTTTCCAATCCCACCATACACACAGCATCACCTTGTTGCGAGTTAACCCGGGTTTCGCCACAGTCTGTGAAGCCTGACCGGCCTTTGACCATGACCTTTTTCGCACGTTCTTGTCGTACGTGATCCACTTTTCATCACCAGTTATCAATATTCAGCTTCAAAAATGGTTCGGTCTCATTACGTCGTAATAAAGAATTACGACGTAATGAGACCGAACAAATGAGTACACGGTTCATTAGGTTGCTTTCAGAGAGCTCGTGAGGTACCCAAATATCGAGCTTTTTTGTGTACCCATTTTTTTTCAAATGCGCCAAAACTGTTTTGTGGTCAATTCCCAGTTCTTCAGCTACGTCGTAACTACTGATATGCCGATCTTGCTCCACTTTTTCAAAAATAGCATCCATTTTATCCGTAACCAGAGCGACGTGCATCTTTGACATCAACATTTCCGGATTGGAAACGCTTAAACCAAATTTGTGCTACTCTCACAGACACTGCACTAGGTCCATAAACATGGCAGATTTTTTCGCGGCTTGCGTTGCATTTTTACCTTTTTGGTAGTAAAATTTTAAAATGTATCTAATTTCTTCATTAGATTCACTCATCTTGACGGTAAGAAAAACAAATGAAAATCACGCATTTTCCTAATTTGAATTTGAATTATCTTCTTTAAAATTTAAACTTTTAAATGATACCAAAACCAGCCAGGTACGAATAGTATAGCCAAAGTGGTTTTATTACAAGTTCATACATACTATATGCGAAAAGACTTTTTCCCCAACCTAATATGACTTGATGTGTAATGTTTACTTTTAGATGAGTATTGTAACTTCGAGTTACATGTGAAAGAGTTAGCATGTGTTAGCATTTGTAATAAAAAATGTTTTTTTTACAGCATCTTAATGGCTGGAATCCTACCATTTGGGGCAGTTTTCATCGAACTCTTCTTCATATTCAATGCGCTATGGGAAAACCAATTTTACTATTTGTTTGGATTTCTTTTCCTGGTGTTTTGTATATTGGTAATTTCTGTATCTCAAATATCAATTGTAATGGTCTACTTCCAATTGTGCGGAGAGGTAAGTAGCAAATATGTTTTTATTAGTATTAATTGCCAGTTTGTATTTAGAGTCATAAATGTGATATATTCTATTTTGCAGGATTACCACTGGTGGTGGAAGAGTTTTGTAGTGTCTGGAGGGTCTGCAGTATACATCCTGATATACTCTGTGTTTTACTTCTTCACTAAGCTCGAAATAACCGAGTTTATACCAACTCTACTTTATATTGGTTATACAGGTAAATTAGTTTTCTTATCTAAAGACTGTTTTTAGAGCAAGCAAGAAAACAGACAGTGGGGTTTGGTGACCTCTTAATGTTATTGTTGTCTTTGCATACATTTAATCAAATTATTTTTATCATAATAGCATATGAATAGTGATTTTTGGCTAATTTAACCTGTATTTAAGCATTGTTTTCCCACTGATTCAAAAAATAATTTGGTTTATACTTATGGTAATTTAATATAATTTAATTTGTAGATATTACAAAAGCTTTTTACATCATTAGACTGAAATTAGGCATGAGAACATGGGCGTACCCAGGTTCTGGGCCAGGGCAAATCAGGTTATTTTATAGATATATAATCAAATAAACATAAATTATGTATTTTTAACCGACTTCCAAAAAGGAGGAGGTTTATTCAAAGATGCCTGGACCGATTTGGAAAATTCTTTTTATGTTTGAAAGGGTTTTTTTCATCATATTTCCCACTATAGATCTCACCTCAAGTGGCTTCCCATACGTCTTCGCCGGAATACTCATATTCTAAGTATACTATATAATGTATTATTTAGTTCCACATCTCCACACTACCTTCTAGAACGTTTTCAATTCCTACGCTGTAGCCATACACGTGACTTGAGGTCATCAGACAGTCTTAAGCTTAATATGCCGATGCATCGGTCATCCTTCTACGACAATTCGTTTACAGTTCAAGCTGTGCGTTTATGGAACGAACTGCCTGAGTCTATTAGACGTGCACAATCTGTCTCTATCTTTAAAAACAGACTTAAAGAATTTCATCTAGCTCAGTAATCGTACATTACTATTGTTATTTTAATAATTGTATTATATTTATTTGTATATTTACTAAACTTACTTATGTAGTTATATTGTATTGTATATATGTAGTTTTTTGTGTAAGTGTATTATAGAATATATGTGTAGTGTATTATGTAAATTAAAAAGTAACCTTAGCTACCTATTGATTTAACAGATAGTGATTTAACTGATAGATAGATACAGAATTATCGCTTTAAGACGAAGTGGTAGCTAAAGTGGCACCCTCACTTGAAATAAATTGTTTAAAACTAAATAAGGTTATAATTAAAAATTTGATTTGTATAAGTGTCTAGAAAGACCTTTAAACTATTTTATGAATAACCTTTGAAAGTAATATTGGTAGTCCGTCTAGCTTTAAAACTGTTTTTCGCCAAAAGTGGCCACTTTTGGCGAAAAACAGTTTTTAAACAAGACGGACTATTAGTAATAATTTCTAAGGTTACTCATAAAATAGTTTAAAGGTCTTTCTAGACGTTTATACAAATCAAATTTTTAATTATCATCTTATTTAGTTTTAAACAATTTATTTCAAATGAGGGCGCCACTTTAGCTACCACTTCGTCTTAAGCGATAAGACCGCCCATTGTACCTATGTATTTTAAATTTTAAATCTTCTTTTGTTTTTGCTATTTTTTTGTATTGGTGCAATAAAGAGTTTTTCATTCATTCATTCATTTCTTTCCAAGTGGTCCACTAGAACTTTTATCAAAATCGGTGGTGTAGTTTGGGGGTGAAGTCGGTTTTTAGTTTTGAAAATAATTTATAAATTCTTAAAATTAAACAATAACTATTTTAAAATAACTTTCAAGGGTCTTCGGCAATACAGTTTATGACGCCTTCGACGGTTTTTTTTTGTATGAAAGCAAGTTTCCTTGCGGTGGTTTTTAGCTATATTTGATGAAAATCGGTTCAGACGTTCAA
Source organism: Acrobasis suavella (assembly GCA_943193695.1). Taxonomy (NCBI): domain Eukaryota; kingdom Metazoa; phylum Arthropoda; class Insecta; order Lepidoptera; family Pyralidae; genus Acrobasis; species Acrobasis suavella. The sequence goes on from OW971929.1 coordinate 18,127,361, forward strand.
AAGTTATTGGAGGAGTGAATGTCGGGGCTTTTTCAAATTGCCTGGCTAATAAACTTGTTATAAGTTGTATATTGTATTGCTAATGGCAAAAAGTTCTTTTTCTTATTTTTTATCGACAAAGTAGATAGTAAGAAGGTATGTAATCAAAATCCAGGGGGGGGGGCAGCTGCCCCTCTCTGCGCCCCCCCTCGGTACGCCCATGCATGTTGGATGTGCTTTTTTGGAAATAGGGCCACGACTTGATGTAGTTCTTAATATTATTTTAGTAAAACTTTATAATTTTGGCTGGACAAGCTTTTTACTTACACTTAATGTTTCTCATTTCAGGACTAATGGTTTTAACGTTCTGGCTTCTGACTGGCACAATTGGATTTTTTGCTGCCTATACTTTCATAAGAAAAATCTATGGAGCAGTGAAAATTGACTAAGTGTAAAAATCATATTGACTAAATGTGTAGTTCACTTTGAATCTGAGTTGTAAACAGAGTTTTTGCCGAGATTGTGTGTAAATAGTTAGATGATGTTGCATTTTTAGTACTAAGTTAATAATTAGTATCAATGATTGATTTGACTCATCCTATCTGATTTCCTTATTCTCACATATTGTCAGCTCCACATACGTACTGCGCATTCCGCCAGTGTTATTTTGTGAAGATTTGAGTACTATAAACCAATTTTAAAAGATCCAATAAATAATTTAAAAACCAACTATTGCTTAATACTTAAAGCTTTCTGACCGTATGTATGAATTAACCTGTTAAAAATCTTATACTTAACGTAGTTTCGTGTCTTAGTGCGTACAGCCGGCATTAGATAAACTTTGATAATTTTTAATCAACCTTTTTTTATTACTATTGGGGTTTTTGTTGAAACGGGCCGAGAGGAGAGCACAGTAATAGACCAATCATGCTTCTCGATATCCCTGTTGCGATTTTGTGATTGGTATTACGATCCGCTCCGCCCCTTTCCGCTTCAATTAAAACGTGGTCTAATTCATGTCTAATTGTAGCAAGCAAAGATAAGACTGCAGGTTTTAGAGTAGGAACGGCAAAACTTTATGTGCGTATACTCTGAGGGCCACTCTCTCAGAATTCTTTGAAAACATTTTCATGATTTAGTGAACATTCCCAAAGAATTGTGATAGTTGGTACCGGATTTTGTGAAAAGCAAATAAGCGAGTTATGGGCTTAAAAGTTGGACCCTCAGTTCACACATAGAGGATTGAGCGTCCACTTGTACCGGATAAACTAAGGGCACTAAAGAAAAAGTCTTTACGCCAAAATGTAAGATAATGCCAAGCAAAAATTGTGGAAACAAGATATTATAGCAAAACATTGTATTATTTTCTATATCTCCGTTCAAAATGGACCCTCACGTGGAAAGTTTATTACGCTAATAATAACAAAACCATTAACTTTTGGCTACTCTTTGACATCCTATATTATAGTAAATAAATTGCGAAATTTTGTGAAAGCCATAACAGATCACGTTGGTTACAAATTATCACCTTGTAAAAATTCGGACCCTTAGACCCTAAGTCCTCCACTTTTTGTTTTCGTTTTGTTTCGCTTAACGTATGATAGGTAAGAAAAATAAAATTATCTCCATTTGTAGAAAAAAATGTGCTACAAATACAGTACCTTTGGGTAGTAAAAATATCTTTAATTGTATAAGAAAATAAGTTTTATTTTTATTATGTAAATAATAAAATAGGGTGACAACATTTTGCATAAAAATAGACACTATTAAAAAATGGCTTTAGCAGAATGTCCAACCAGGGTCCAACTTTAAATCCTATAACTCGCTCATTCGATTTTCACAAAATCTGGTTCTAACTTTCCATTTCTTTGGGAATTTTTACTAAATCCTGAGCATGTTTTCAAATAATTCTGAGAGCGTGGCACTCAGAGCACACGCACATTAAACTTCCAGTGCCATTTTGTCTGTATTGCATTCTAGACTCCGCGTCACGCGCTTTTAATTTTATTTCTTGTCGATTGGAGTTTTATACAAAATTAAATTCATGAGAACAATCACCTATGATCTAACTTATGTAAGAAAGTACCTAATAAAGTTATGAACAATATATTACTGTATTATTTACTTCTGACTAAGACTTCTTTCTCAGACTAGGTATACTTACTTCAGAGATGTAACTTGTCTTTTAACATATCCAGTTTAACTTGATTTTTGATTTATTATTGCAGAAAAACGAATAATAAAAGCGCTTTGACTTCAAGAAACTTTGACGTAGGTTATCTGCCTGTATTTCAAACAAATCCCATAGAAAATCTTTGTTTTGACGTTTAGCAAAAAGTATCTGATTTGACATGTTGGAAAATAGCGGTTGCTTATTTTGCATAAATAAATTGACTATATTGAAGTACTGTTATTTAAGTCGGAGGGCGTCCATTAATTACGTGATGCGTTTTTCGTGAGATTTTCCTCGACACTTCCCCTACCCTAATGTCACGAAAAATCTTTCAAAATTTTTATTTGAAGTGTAAATGTGTCGGAATCGTTTATAAAGACATCATTTGTTTTATTCTTTTTATTAAGTCTAGTCTAAGCTTTGGCGCGATGACTTGGACGCTTTCCAGCGTGATTAGTCAGAAGCTGCTCTGCAGTTTACAAATTTGCCACTAGTAGGCTATTCAATTTTTGCCGCCCCTACTGACCTTTGAAATTCAATACGCTAGTTTAGTTCTAGGTTATTTTTATAACCCACAATTGAATGAAAAGTAAAATGTTGACCTAAAAACAGCAGCATATACTAATTTTAAGGTGAGGAAAGGTATTCCCTAAAAATACATATACCATATGAACACAGCTTACACTAAATAATGAGCAGTCGGTAAACGTTGTTTTTGTTAAATATTTTTTATTGCACTTACAATTTGAAAACAATAGAAACAATGTTGACAATGAAATTATTATAATTTAATTTTAATTATAATTTAATTTTAAATTGGCAAAATCATGAATTATATCGTCGTATGAAATCTTGTTCATTAGTTCTGAACTTTTGACGCTATGCACAAAAGAGATAACGCGTTAAGCTTTTCTTGACTTAAAGAAGATATTAGATAGTTTTTTACCCGCTTCTAGCAAGAAAAACTATAATAATAAAAGGTTTGTCACTCGTTTCTTTGTGTAGGTACATGATAATGATTATATCAAATGTATTTTTTTGTACCTAAGATAAAAAAAATTTGGGCAAAATTTGCCGCCCCTTAAAATCTGCCGCCCTAGGCTTCAGTCTACTCAGCCTATTGGTAAATTCGCCACTGCTGCTCTGGATAGAGAAAAATGGAGGAAATGGGAGAGACCTTTATCCAGTAGTGGGACAATATAAGTTAATTTAAAAAATATCAAGTCTAGTGCTAGACTAATATCTCTTTGAAATTATTTAGATCATAATTTAAAATCACAGTGATTAAAAACAATAAACACTTAAATTGGAACTGCTACTATGAATGGAGAATATTCATTCGTCGATACTTGAATCAACTACGAGTCCCTGTGTATTATCAGATTGACTGAAAGAAAACCACATAACAACAATTAATCATAATGTCAAGGAAGTTCAAATAACAATTAACCAAAGTAGCTTGTCATATCATACATAGATAATGCCCGGGCATTATAAAAATAGTGATCACAAGCAGTGTTCGGAAAACCCATTCAAAATGGTAATCCGGTTAATATCGGTTAACCCTTTTTCGGTAAATCATTTGATTCGGTTAACCCACACAATATGGGTAACAGTAACCGTTACCTGAATAGGTTAATAAGATTTTCGGTGATGCACAGTATTTTACCACTTTTTCGGCATAACTTATATACCTTTACCCGTGCCAATTTACAGCTTTCTAGTTCTTATAATCTCTGACTAGAACCGTGGACAGACAAATGAGACATACAGACAGACAGACATGGCGAACCTATAAGGTTTCCATGTTTACTACGGAACCCTTAAAAACGGCAAAGTATTTATATACATTAATCCTTAATTTCTTGGTCTGAGTGGTCTCTGGTTGAGAACTTGAGAACGCGAACCCAAAGGTGCCAGTGCCAGCCAGCGGTGCCATTTTTCGAACGCAGAGTCACTAAACGTCTGATCACTGGGCAGAAACAAATAATTAAATATTAGTAAAAAATAATCAGGAACTTAATCGGGGTTTTGTAAATCATAACTATAATAATATAATTTTGTCATAAAATCACACATCACAGTCACTTTCTTCTCTCAATAAATTCTACTCGACTCAACTGGACAGCCGAATGAGTGAAATTTTTCTCTCTGATCTCTGACTAAGTCTTGATTTTCATCACATTTTTCACTGTCAATTTATTAGTCATGTGATCTAATTATGTTTTGTGCATGCTTATGTGTAGTTATTAAAATGAAAAAGTACTTAAACAGAAGTGCCCCGGCAATGGACATTAATTCGGCATATACGGACGTTTTTTCGGCAATATTCGGCATTTATGCAATGCAATTAAGGTCAGGCAGGAGTAGACCCCTAGCTACAAATGATATCTCATCCTAAAATGGTTTATTATCCGTTTCAATACAGTATAATATGACTTACGGTTCATAGGTCAAGAGAAAACTATTCTAATATGAGTAAGTTTTTTCGGCCCAGCCCAGCAAATGAGCGTTTATCGGGCGAAAATTATTTTTGCCCATTCGGCATTAGTTTTCGCCCACTGGGCAAAAACCTCGAGTGAGCATCACTAATTGGTACCCATGGAAATTCTACTAAGTAGGTACCATAATGGTATCTACTTAGTAGAATTTTTAATATTGTAGTGGCCACACTTTTCAATTATTAAAAAATAATTACAAAACAAATGTCAAAAAGAAGTGATTATATACTCTTTGATGTCAAAAATGACCGGGAGGAGGGAATGTCAGTAGATTTGGTGATAAAATAAATATTCCTTATTTTTACTAAGTATTTTGTAAATTTTATGTACAAAATGGAAACCAAAGTAGCTATAGTAACCGGGGGCAACAAGGGCATTGGGTTTGAGATTATCAAGGGATTATGTCAGAAGTTTGACGGTGCTGTGTACCTCACATCTAGAAACGAGGAGAGGGGACGAAAAGCGGTGAAGAAACTCGAAGAATTGGGTCTTCGACCTTTGTTCCACACCCTCGACGTTACAAGTGAAGAAAGCATTCAGGAATTCGCTGCCTACATTTCAACCCACTACTCCGGAATAGATGTGTTGGTCAACAACGCCGGTATATTGGATTTTGATAAGGCTGTTTCTTCGTATGATGACGCCAAAAAACTTATCGACACTAACTTCATGAGTTTATTGACTATCTCGAAGGTACTCTACCCGTTGCTGAAGAATGATGCACGTATTATTAACATAAGCAGTGACTGGGGTCTGCTGTCCAACATAAGGAAGCAGATATGGCTAGATACATTAGTCAAGGATGACTTAACTGTAGAAGAAATCTTACAGTTTGTGAATGATTTCCTTCAAGCAGTTAAAAATGGCAAGAGCTCCATGGTATCTTTTGCAGGACATTTTGGAGATTACAAGGTATCAAAAGTAGCTATGTCAGCACTAACATTTGTGCAACAACGGCAGTTCAAAGAAGAAGGAAAAGAGATATCTATAAACTGTGTTCATCCTGGCTTTGTTAAAACTGATATGACAAAAGGAATGGGGGACTTTTCACCTGAGCGTGGAGCTCGAGCCCCCCTGTACCTAGCGCTGGAGGCCCCACAAACCCTCAAAGGCACATTTGTCTGGCACGATTGTCATCAAGTGAACTGGGATGATTAAACCAACTATTACAATTAACAAACTCTTTGTGTAAAACTCTGTTAATCCTGTGATAACAGTGTCAGCCACACTTTAAACTGAAAATTTTTTGTTTATATAGTTTTTATCACATTTTAAAAGATATCCATATTTACAAAAATATTATGTAAAAAGAACTTAACTGATATGGTAAAATCATTATACTTAGCTTCTTTTAGAAACAGATTTAAAGTTTTTTCACAATGAGTGCAGTCAGAGCCTTTAGTTCTGTTATTGGAACTTTTAAGTTTCAGGAACAAAATTGCAAGAAATCTTTAGAAAATTGATTCCTTGAGTTTGATAGTGTTAAGAATTTAATTTATGGTGGTAGTACAAAAATATTTTTGAATTGAAATTAATTTTTAATTTGTTTTTATATTTTTGATTTTATATTCGATAGTTTTATTCATATTTTGTATTGTACCTTTCATTTTATTTGTGGTATGTAATACTTTTATTAATTCTGTGATTGTGGCTCATTTTACCAGAATGTAGTCCAACAAAGAAGGCTTTGACTGTGTAAAATAAATAAATAATTGTGTAGGATATGAAAAGAAATAAAGACTTATTGGTTTAAAATGTAAAAAATTGTTTTGATTGTTTGTAAGAAATGTTACATAATTAAAGCCAACTTTGTTAAAAATGACACTACTTAATAATTTACCTATTTATAAAACTAAAGACAGTAGCTGTGTTATTTTATATAAACTTTTCTGTTGTCGTAATTTTGATTTGAAAGCTTTTTTATTATTAAGTTTTAAATGTCCACTAAGATTCTAGTTGGAATTTGTTAAAGTGACAAATTTTAAAGCACAATAAGGATCTTCATTAAAATGATAAATTAAGTATATTTTTACATAGTCTCCTAGTGTGCAGCTAGTCTGTTGTTCTAATTACAATTACTCTAATGATTGATATTTAGAACATTCAAGATAACTTTTATGGCTCGTAATAAAATATTGTTTATCAAAATAAAAATAAAAAACTGGCTATAAATAAAATTTTGAATGAACTGAAAGCTTGTTTATACTTACTTTATTTTTTGATGATGGCTTCTGTACATGACAATAATTGCCCAAGTGCGTGCCGGGCCACGCGCCGTGTAGGCTTCCGTTTTAGACTTCCATTTAGTTACGAATGCCAACTTTGAGATCATGCCACTGAAAACATCTAAAAACTAGTTTTCTATTGATTTTGTACGAAATTTTCTTTTTCCGAGTACATTTTATAAGTTGATCGCCTATAACTTTTTAATATAAATTTGTAAACTCTACTTAACTATAGCTGTGATTTTTTTCACGTGTCCATATATAACCGTTTAGCAGATAGAGGGGGGGGGGGGGGGACGACGACACTTGACTCTAATGAAAGTGTTCACTTTAAAACCAAATATTTCAAAAACGGATACCTAAATCGAAAAACGGTGTTCACAAGCTCAAAATATTTTTAAAAGACCTATTCAACGATAACCTACATGATTAGTTAGGTAAGTCAAGAAAAAAAAGTTGACTTTTCACTTAACTAGTATGATGGCTACCACAGACCAATGGCGACCCTAAAAAAAACAGTATTTTATTAAACCACTTTTTCCACATAATTAATATACATACCCATGCCAAATCACAGCTTTCTAGTACTTACAGTTAAGGTTACCTTAGGCAGGATTGATCTTTGTGACCCTAAGAGATGGGTTTTCGAAGTAGAGCCACCTGTTTTTCGTGCAGATGGGTTGATGGTGCACCTGGTTTCAGCCTTAACGAAGTCAGAGCAAAATAAGTGCTAGGCGTGAGTTAAGGAACTACGCCAAGTTTAGTTTAGTTTCGCATATATCGAATGTTTGCTTATCAAATCTGGAATAATATTTGGGCAGTAGAAATAATAACAGAAATTAAAAAAAAAACAAATATTTGTACTTTTCACTATCTGGAACTTTAAATTTTACTGTAAGTTATTAACAGTATAAAAGCATACATAACATCTGCGAAAACTTATCCGGTGCTGACATACCTAGGCTCTGACCATATTCTGTTAGTTGCTTGCTTGAGAATAAAGCTGTGGAAGCTCAAAAACCAAAAATAGATGTGTCCAGGCTTAAAGAACCAAACACACAACATCATGTCCGTATTGTTACAAATAAAAATGTATATGACCTTAAGAACATAATACTAACGATGCCGAAGAATTGTAAAAATCCAGGCATACTATGTGCGGCGAAACCCTGGATGTCTATTGGAAGATTCATTTAACATCATTTATTTATGACACAGGCACCGCACGATTGGCTTAAGTCTACATTTGTCACCCTATCTAAAGTCAAAAATCCTAATCAATGAAGTGAATATTGGACAATATCCCTCATGCATGAGCCACGTGTTAAAGGTTTTCTTGAAAGTTATTCACGGATGTATGTACAAAAAATGTGAAGCTAACATATCACGCAGTCAGTTTGGTTTTAGATCAGAACTCTGCACTCGTGACGCTTAATTTGCATTTCAAGTACTGATCCAGAGATGTTTGGATATCATTGTTACGTACATGTAGGTATGTTTCGTGGACAACGAAAATGCCTTTGATGGAGTCCAACATGGCAACCTGCTTAAAGTCTTCAACGGAATAAACGTCGATGATAAGGACATTCGAGTTCTAAAAACCATGAACTGGCATCAAGTGGCTAATGCCAAGGTTGAAGTTGAAGAACTATCTTCCGAGGTTGGAATAATAAGACGAGTTCAACAAGGGTGAATATCTACTCTCATCTTTGTTATTTAATACTAGCTGATGCCCGCGACTTCGTTCGCGTGGACTTTATGACTCCGGCGTATAAATATAAATAAAAACTAATGAGAGAGAGAGAGAGAGAGAGAGAGAGAGAGAGAGAGAGAGACAGAGGGAGAAAGTACTTGTAACAGTGTTAGGAGTTAAAAGTCAATATTATTTTAATTCTTTCCTTCGGGAGCCAATATGAAAAGAGCTGAAGTGTTACTAACCCTGGAGAAAGCCACAATAAGTAGGCCTTGCGAAAAGTTAACATATGGAACTGTGTATTTTCAAAAGGAAAATTGTTGGGGATGAGTGGCATACGCGGAATAAATACGGTTTCACTGGCATCACTCACTTACTGTGAGCTTTAAGTGTCTCAGCAGACTATGCCGAAGTTTGAGCCGGGTCCACATTTGTAGCATTTCGGCGTATCCATATCAGGTGTATCGTATCGAGTATTTGTATCCTAAGTATGGACGCTAATTTTGATCACACCGTATGACTGCCGTATCGTGTCAAAAATCGCGTCCATACTTACCAAATGTATCGTGTCAGCGTATCGGTATTACCGTTCTATATGTGGACGCTACACGTTCTCGTATTTTTTCCTGATACCCGTTTCTTTCAGTGCACCTTCCCCTCTCGTACGGTTCAGTTATGGCTTCGTTCCCAAACGGATCAGCCATGTCATCGTTCGCAATAGCTCAGAGTTTAGCGGTGACTTGCGCCTCTTATATTGACATTGATAGTATTTTGAGAAAAGTAAAATCCAGACGTTGACGCCGCTGGTGGGAACTTGGAATATGGAACTTTAAAAATGGGAACTTTGGTGGGAAATGATCGCGTTACGCGTATCAAATGCATTCACGTTCAAACTTGTTTGATACGTCGTGATTTCGCAAACGTGATACACCGCGAACCATACAGGATGGTTCGCGGTGTAGCACGTATCGTATCGTGATACAGTATCGTGATACACTATCAAAATACGTCCATACCACCGATCGTGATACGCGTATCAGATACGAGGTGTATCAAGATACGCGATCAGTGCGGATCGGGCCGTATCAGATACGGAGCGTATCATTATGTATCATCTTGCGTCCAAACTAGCGATCATGATACACGCCAATGCCACGCAACGGAGATACGATACACCGAAATGCTACAAATGTGGACCCGGCTTAAAGTTCGGTGGGGATGACACACTAAATAAGCTGAAGTTCAGCTGCTGAAGTTCGGTGGAAACGCCGGACAGTAGTGATGTGCCGATATGAGAATTTAATCTTCCGTCTTTGGCGCGTCTGCGGCGAACGGAAACGGGAGCGGAAGAGGAAACGGAAGTGGAAGAGGGAACGGGAACGGGAGCGGAAGCGGAAGCGGAAGCGGGAGCGGGAGCGGCAGCGGTGGCGGCAGCAGCGGCGGCGGAGGCGGCGGCGTCGGCGGTGGCGGAGGCGTCGGCAGCGGCGGCGGAGGAGTCGGCGGCGGAGGAGTCGGCGGCGGCGGCGGCAGCGGCGGCAGCGGCGGCGGCGGCGGCGGCGGAAGCGGCGGCGGCGACGTCGGCGGAAGCGGTGGCGGCGGCAGTGGCGGCGGCGGCGGCGGCGGCAGCGGCGGCGGTGGTGGCGGCGGCGGCGGCGGCGGCAGCGGCGGCGGCGGCGGAAGGTGCGGCGGCGGCGTCGGCGGAAGCGGTGGCGGCGGCGTCGGCGGCGGCGGCGGCGGCGGGAGCGGGAGAGGGAGCGGGAGCGGGAGCAGGAGTGGGAGCGGAAGTGGGAGCGGGAGCGGAACGGGTACGGGTACGGGTACAGGTACGGGTACGGGTACGGGTACGGGTACGGGTACGGGTACGGGTACGGGTACGGGTACGGGTACGGGTATGGGTACGGGTACGGGTACGGGTACGGGTACGGGTACGGGTACGGGTACGGGTACGGGTACGGGTACGGATACGGGTACGGGTACGGGTACGGCTACGGGTACGGGTACGGGTCCGATTCAGGCAAAAGCATCGGAAGTTCGGCGTTATGTGTTGCTAGTAATGCAAATAACATTGCAGACATGCATTGGCTGAAATTCAGCCGCTGAACTTCGGCATACAGTGCTGAGACATTAAGTTGGGTTCCGTTACACAGTTTCGGCGGAGTCAAATTTCGCATCAGCATTATTGGCCCTCCGACATTAAGACTTATTTTGTAAGCCGTGAGTCCATTTGCTGCAAGTGAATTAAGAAACTCAACTGGATAATTGGTGGCGTCGTCAACAACACTATCCAAGAAATCTAAATATATATCTATATATCTAAATATATATAACTCAAAGGTGACTGACTGACTGACATAGTGATCTATCAACGCACAGCCCAAACCACTGGACGGATCGGGCTGAAATTTGGCATGCAGGTAGATGTTATGACGTAGGCATCCGCTAAGAAAGGATTTTGATCAATTCTACCCCCAAGGGGATAAAATAGGGGATGAAACTTTGTATGAAACTTTGTCAATTTTAAACCGATCGGGCTGAGACTTTGCATGCATAAAGCTACTATGACGTAGGCATCCCCTAAGAAAGGATTTTGATAAATTACACCCCTACGCGAGCGAAGCCGCGGGCACAAGCTAGTTAACAATAATTTGCGTCATAAGTTTTTTATTAATTGATTTTTAATTTTTTGGTGTCAATATGGCGCGTTCACATAACCAAGAATTTTCTGGTGTGTTATGCTCTGAAGGTCCGCAAATACTGAACTTATAAGTTCTACATCGGACGAAACAACTTTTTTTTTGAAAAAATTTTAATGTACACACACATTTTTTTTACTCTTTTATTATAGTATACATTTAGTATGTTTTTGTTCAGCGGCAACAAAAAACATCATCTATAAAAATTTCAACTGTCTAGCTATAATGGTTAATGAGATACAGCCTGGTGACAGACAGACAGACAAACAGTCGGACGGTCTAAGTAATAGGGTCCCGTTTCTACCTAACCCTATGGAACCCTAAAAATCGAATAAAATAAGTATTTATCGGGGGCTCCCATACTACAAACGTGATTTTTCATAGATTATGGTACGGAACCCTTCGCGCGCGTCCGACTCGCGCTTGGCCAGTTGTATTATAACTCAACAAAAAGTTCTCATCAGACTTAACAACTTTTGCTAAGGCGGCATTTTAATATTTTTTATAGTTTAGCTGGACCATTATAGTTCTGCATCATGTGTTCCATTTTCCAAAATCAATTATAGCCTATATGTTGCCCAGGCTTCACAGCTTATAACAAAAAAAGTTTCATTCGAATCCGTCCAGTATTTCCGGAGATTAGCGTGTACAAACAGACAAACAGACAAACAGACAGACATTTTTTTTTATTTTCTTACTCTATTACTATATCTCCATGGCCCCAAATATTTTTTTTTGAAAAATTTTCAATGTACAGACACATTTTTTTTACTCTTTTATTATAGTATAGATAGATTAGCGCGGAAGCAATATTTGCAGAAGCTGTGAACGATTCACCTATAGGATTTATGTTTATGGTCAATGTGTGAACAACTTGAAGTACGCCGATGATAGGTAGGTACTCTTTTGATAGCGGATAGCTTAAGAACCTTCCTTACAATCACTCGCCGCAGCGAATGATGCAAGCAATAAGTCTGGTATTCAGATTAACTGTAGAAAAACTAATTGCATGGTTCTAAACAGAACACAAAATAAATTTCTTTAAACGTGTAACCAAATACAAGTACCTAGGCGCAATCTCAGATGACCAAGGCAACAACGACACTGACTGATGAGGTACGATGCTAAATTGAACAGGCCAGAAACGCATTCCGTCGCATATCTAAAAATCGCATAAGTATATAAAAGAAGTCGATAGTTCTGTGCTTAAAAAAGCTAAGCCTAGATTTGCGCATCAGGATGACTAGTTGCTAGAAATAGAAAAAACTTTATTCAATGGTTATACGTAAATGTACCTACCTACTCACATAAATTTTATAAGTAAAACATTGCAAAAATTATGAACTACTTTCTACATTAACTAAAACTGATCTTCCGTGGAACCACAATTTTACAAACAAGGTCGATGGCTACGTATTCTCTGTATTTTTATAAGGAACAGAAGCATGGACACTTATTAAGCCACGTCCAACAAATTGGATGCATTCGAGATGTGGGTTTACCGTTGAATGCTAAAGATTTCCTGGGTGCAGAAAGTACGTAACACCACGGTCTTACAGAAAATAGACAAGGTTCTTATCTTAAAGAATATATTTTTTTTATATAATAATAAAATATTTGATATAATATATTTATATAATAAAATGTATATGTATATGTATATAAATATATAAAGATAAGGAAACTTGAATATCTGGGCCCCATAATGCGTAGCGACAAATATGAAGTACTTCAACCTATACAAGGCAGAAGGAGGCCTGGACGAAGGAGAACAGTACAAGAGTACCTACGCGATCCATATTCCGCGTAGCCGTCTCAAAAAAGCAGATCGCAATGATGATTCCGTCGTCCTTCATTGAAGATGGCACTGGAAGAAGAGAAGTAAGTATGGTGTGTTCTATCCATATTAAAAAAATTGTCATGATAGATAAATAATTCTAATCAATCATTCAAAAAGTTAGGCAATCCGCTATTTTTTAACACTATTATTTGTATATTCTAAATCTTTGTTTTCCAACAACTCAAATCAGATACATGTTTAAAAATTTCTCCTTGGGATTTGTATGAAATACAGGCAGATGACGTCATAGTTTCTTGAAGTCCAATAGCGCTCTTATTATCATCGTTTATTATTATCGCTTTTCTGCAATAATAAATCTAAAATCACTTTATAATGGGTAGATATGTTCAATAACAAGTGACATTATTTTGCGACGTTTCATTTTCTTAACAGCAACAAATAATTTATTTTTGACCCAGGAAAATACCAAAAATTTGTCGAACTTTTGACTTCATTGTAAGCAAAAAAAACTATATTAATATATAAAAAAAGAAACTGAATGAATGACTCACTGTCTGACATATCAACGCACAGCCCCAAAGATTTAGAATATACCTACAAGTAGTGCACAGTCCTAACCGCTTGGTCTAGACTAGATACTCTGAATTTGGCACAAAGGTTCTTTATGAAGTCTAGGGGTGCAATATAAAAGGATTTTTCAAAACTTTACCCCTAAGGGGGTGAAACGGGGATCCAAAGTTTGTATGGAGAAACAAGATAAGTTTGACTATTTCATTCGAAACTTCGCAAGTGTTCTCCTGGTGGTAAATGAGTAAGTACGTGTTTCAGGATTTTTCAAAATTCAACCCCTAGAGGGATGAAATGGGGTAACCTACTACCTAGAGTACCTAGGCGAGTGCGATATGCGGGTGGAGGGCAGGTCGGGGGAAGTAGTCATCGGGAACCTTTCTGCATCCAATATTATATAATATAAAAATAATATGTTTAAATAAAATAAATAGAAAAGGACAAACAACACTGATATAAATAAATAGTCAGTTATCATGATTATGGCAGGTTTCTATTGCAATATCCCAGCATCAGTCTATTCCAATCTCATTCCTTAATCCATAGACCTTTCCCTTTTTCTTGCAATAGATCTTGCTCCTACCATATTTAAGGGGTCAATCTATACCTTTAATAGGTATATTCAGGAATGGGTTTTGGCGGGGACGCCACATTAGGTACATCAACTTTTCCAAAGGGCCTCTACTTGTTGAATCTGTATTCCCATATAATAACATGTAAAACAGTAATATATCTACCTATATATAAAAGAAGAAATTGACCGGCTGACATATCAACGCACTGCCCAAACAGCTGGGTCTAGAGACTCCAAATTGGGAACATAGCTTTCTTATGAGGTCTAAGGGTGCACTGAGAAAGGATTTTTCAAAACTCACTCATTTCACCCTCTAAGAGGTGAAATGTCCAAAGTTTGTATGGAGAAACAAGATTGATTAGACCTTTTATTCGAAACTTCGCAGAAGTACTCCTGGTGGTAAATGAGTCTAATGTAATACGTGTTTCAAGATTTTTCAAACGGGAACAGGAACGGGAACGGTAACGGGCGGCATATCATATAGTAGGTATCGTTGAGTTAGTATCCCATAACATAACACAAGTCTCGAACTTACTTTGGAGCTAGCTCAATTAGTGTTATTTGTCCCTATATAATCATTAATATTTTATAAGTATTCAAACATTTTAAAAATAATAATTTATATGTTATAACAAAATTAATAACGTAAAAATCCAATTAAAAATCCTAGTATTAGAACCATTTGTCACTTCTACGCGGCCGAAGTCACGGGTTAAAGCTAGTGTTTAAATAATTGATGTAAAAAATACACTTCATGGAGCTCTTTTCTTATTTATATTTATCAAGATCACGACGTAAAAGTTAAAAAATTAAAACACTTTTAAAATATTTTTTTACCGAATATTTAAAATCGTCGATCCGGCCGCGCACACGTAGAAGCCCGTCTTCGATCATGGGGTCCAGCTGGCGAGGCGGCTAGATGCCGGCAGTGGTTGGCCGGTCTGTAGTTTCTTGATTTCCTCGTTGAAGCTGTCCCTTTGGGCCTTGGCTACCCACATTCGTTCAGCTCGTTCAAGATTGTGAACTTCGAGTCGGGTCGTCTTCTTTCTGCACTTGTCCACGAAGGCGATGACTGTTGCGGTAGCTCGTATGAGCCGCTCATGTGAGGAGAAGCGACTTATATCGGGCAGGACGCCAGGCTCGTCGCACTCGTCGGCGTGGAGTGCGACCGGCGTCTCTTCTTCTTTTTGGTCCCTCCGTTCTTGGGGCCAGGCGTCTTCGGGCTCGTGGAGAAAGGCGGGCCTGGCGAACCACCTGTTATGGCGGCTGGGTGTGATGTTGGCCGCCCTTGTGGTGTCGTCGGCCACGTTTTTTGCAGTAGGCATCCATCTCCATTGGGCGACGCGGCCATGGCGTCGCTCGTCGCTGTAGTCTGGTGTTAGTGGGGCACGGTCGTGTTCTGCTGCCCTAATGTGCAGCACCGTGTCTTCGTCACGTCGATGAAGGAGGCGGGGCACGGTCCCGTAAATGACCCAGCCCAGGTCCGTGCGTGATGCAGCCAAAAGTGTCAGGGGGGCCGGGCCGGCGCCGATCGCGTCGGCCAGCTTCTTATCGACCAGAGTGACGGTCGATCCTTCGTTCAGCAGGGCGAGCGTTATGACTTCGCCCGCGGGACCGTTGACCACGACGCTGCAGACTTTCAGCAGCACCGTGCGATCGTCGTTGGCAATCGACATGACTGCCTCAGCCTTTCCTCCCGTGCTGGCTGGTCGTTCTGGGGCGGCCTCTCGTTCAGGCCGGGCTTCCTCGGCGTGCAGCAGTGGGTGGTGTGAGCGGGTGCAGCCGTCGACCCCGCATCGCGGCGCGCTGCATGTGGCGCGTCGGTGTCGTTGCGCGATGCACCGGAAACACACCTTCGCGCTTTTCGCCCACGTCCATCGCTCTTGGACGGGCATGTCACGCATCTTGCGGCATGCGGCCACGGTGTGTTGGTCGCCACAGCACGCACACTGCTCTGGCTTCTTCTTCGCCTCTGTTGCGGTGTAAACGTGCGTCCTCTGGCTTGGCCGCTCGTTCCGTCGCCCGGACTTGGCGACGGGGTTTCTCGGCTTGGTTGTCGCCGAAGTCCCTGCCTTGGTGATGCTGCTCGATGTGAAGGCGTGTCGGAGAGCTCGATCCGCTTCTTGCGTCAGGAAGTGTGACAGCGTGATTATCGACGGTTCACTCGCGCTGCAGTTGAACTCGGCGTAGTCGCACCAACGTGACTGCAAGTGCGGACTCAGCTTCTCCAAGACTTCCTGCGCCAGCATGGGGTTATATAGGTAGCCCCGCTGGTCGAGGCTCTCCAACACGTTGACTTTATTCTGCAACCTCACAGCTAGTTGGTTGAGGTCGCTGGCGGTGTTGCCCGGTCGGGGCAGGCGGCGTAGGTCGTCCAGTGTCTTGCGCACGATGACCTCTGGTTGTCCGAAGCTTCGTTGCAGCGTTGTCATGACGATCTCTGGGTCGGTTGCTGAATGTAGCAGGGCGGCGACAGCTTCCCGCGCTTCCCCTTCGCAGGCAATTGCGTAGGCGCGCCATGTTTTCGGCGCGCGAGAACTTGTAAATGGTCGCCGAGTCTCGCCACGCTGCTTTGAAGGGCAACCATTCGGTGGCCGCGCCGGAGAAGCTAGGCAGATCTGTAGCTTGCCTCGGCAGCAGCCGGGTCCTCGCCATCTTCTCCAGGGCCTGGGCGAGTTGTTCGATGCCGCGGCTGCGGCTCCGGGCCGGCGTAGCGGCGATGTGTGGCCCGCTCTGACTGCCGTTGTGGACTGGTATCCTCCCCGCGTCGCTCGTGGCGGGAAGAGACCGGCGATGCGTGGCCCGTTCGAGGCCGCCGGTCGGGGCTGTGCTCGTCGTCCTCTCCGCGTCGCTCGTAGCGGAGAAGCGGTGGCGGCGATGTGTGGCCCGCTCTGGGCCGCCGCCATGGGCTGTGATCCTCCCCGCGTCGCTCGTTGCGGGAAGGCACCGGTGATTTGAAGCGAAGAGCTATATATACAAAATCCTAACGCTAATCGTAGTACACGGCTCGCGTTGGCCATGTACCAATAGGGACGCGCGAATATCTTCCGTCTCGCTCTACGCGTCCCGTTCTCTCCGGCCTCCCCTCCACTTCTGCCGCCAGTTGCTCACGGCGATCGGTCGGGTGCGCTGGCGCTGCTGCTGTTGTCCGTAACAATTATGTCGTACAGATGCCACTATGATAGACATGCAAACAAAACAAACGCAGACAGAGGTTATCTTGGTCAATGCACTAGCTTTTCTACACTGATACATAATAAATACTAGATTATTCAGGAGTCTCATCGAAATTAGTGAGTGAGGAATATTGCTGTTGAGTGATTGAAAATTATGCATTCATGCAATGTAGCCGATATGGAAAAATAGAAAAATAAAAAAAAGCCAAGTCAAGCAAAAAAGTGACACGGCCGTACCGTTTCGATTTTGATTTTATAACTTCGTTGTAGATTAAAGTAGAAGCGTTATATGTAACTAAGTAGGTATTGTATAAACACATTACATTTCTTTCATTCAATCCGGGATCTCGACGAATGTCACGTGATTTTTTTCTTTCGGAAATTATGTAAAAATGTGAGAGAATCAGTTCAAATTAAAGTCAAATATGTTTCTAGACTAAAATATGGCGAACTCTGACACATCTTCTCTAATATATAAAATTCTCGTGTCACAGTTTTAGTTGCCATACTCCTCCGAAACGGCTTGACCGATTATGATGAAATTTTTTGTGCTTATCCGGTATCTATGAGAATCGGCCAACATCTATTTTTCATCCCCCTAAATGTTAGGGGTAGTCCACCCCTAAATTTTTTTTTTATTTTTTGGACAAAATTTTTAATTTCTATTTTTTTATGATACAACATACAAAAATACATACAATCCTCAATTTTGGCAAAACAACGTTTGCCGGGTCAGCTAGTTATTTTTATATATGTATGTTTATGTAAAATTCTGTACGCAAGTGACAACGGTTTAGAGTGGCTAAATCAGAGCGAAGTTGAAGGAGCATATGATTTTACTGAAAATCACATATGGAAATGCTGGTACCAATAATCACTCTTGAAACCGTGCACGAGTGGGGACTGAATTAGAATGAATATTTTACGATAGTTAATATATTCAGGTGTTACTTTGCGGAAGTCAAAGTTACATACTACATGATTTGAATTACTTTGTGCAATTGCGCCACCAGTTATTTCATGCAAACTATTGCCGGCCGGCGCCCACCCACTACTGTTAGTCCCAGCATACCTGCCACCAACAGTTAAAATTGAGTATTTGGGAGCAACTAGAAATAAATAAATTTCAAAAATCTAATATTCAATTAATAAATAAACAGCTTGAGGTAAATAATTCCCCTTTATTAAATATTTTTACTATAGAAAGTTCGGGCAACTCCGCTCCCCCACCCTCTTCTCTAACAGTATAAAAGGACGGCAATACGGTGTAGTTTTATCAGAGGATCGTCGTTGCTGTCAACAGACGCACACGTGTATGCTGTAACGAGCACGAGCCATAGTTCAAGAAATTTCCGCGTCGCCGCGCCACTGTAGTTTCGCAAGGAACTACAGTGCTCGGCCCCTTCGCATTCAATTGCGTAGGCAGGGATAGCCTTAGAGCGGAAATTGTGCCCGGGTTGTAGGTTTGATTTTCTGTCTCCCCCTAGTAGCCGGCCTCCCACAAGCGGGTCTCACCGGCGAAAAGGGGCTAGGGTAGTCGGCCTGCGGCCTGAGTGGCTGCTCTGAGGTAACTCCCCGCCCGCGCTGCTTTCGGGGTCCGAAATGGACCCCATCTACGAAGAAGATGAGACGGCGGATGGACCCGACCGCCCTGCCTCTCCTGCCACCCCCGCAGTTTATGGAACCCCGGATGCTACCCCCGTGCCGACCCCGCGGCTCTCACCAACGGGCTAGTACGAGCGTGACATCGTCATGCTGGGAAGGATCGCCGCCGCCGGGACCCTGTCTGAGGGCCTAACCCGGTGGATGGCCATTTACCTGAGGCTCCAAGACAATGAGCTTAGGGGAACCTCGCCCACCATGGACGATATCACCGCTCTGGACTTCGCGCGCCGCGGGATTTTAACTCTCCCGCCCGTAGCGACACCGAGGAGGACTATCTTGTCCTTTCTCCTGAAACGCTCCCGCAGCCCTACGGGAGATGTTGAGGACTCAAAGAAGCCGCGCGCACTTGACGTTCTGCAAGAGACATCCACCTCCCCCGCTTCCTCAGCGTCCGGATCCCTGCCGGACCTGACGAATATTGACGCCCCCGCAGACATATCCGCCCTGACCTTCCCGCTTCCACAGAGGGAAGCTAGGAAGAGGAACGCCGCACCCCAAGCGCCCTCGGTGGCGTGGGCCTCGGAGGCCTCCGCGACGCGCGCCGCGTATGGCGCGCCGTGTCCGCAACCCGCGGTCCCCCCCGCAGGGGTATTCCCGCGCCGCGTGTCGCAGCCCGGTGCTGCGGCGTTACCGTCGGTGTTGTGCGGCACGTCTGGTGCGCCCCGCTACCCACCCGCGGCTCCCCCCGCAGGGGTTGACCCGCGCCGCGTGCCGCAGCCCGGAGCTGCGGCGGCCACCGCGCGGTCGCCCGCTCCTTCTCAACCCTTCGCGGCGCCGACGCCGTCATTCGCGCGCGTCACGGCAGGCACCCCCCGCCCGCCGCACAGAATTTCGCAGTCACTGGGTCGCGTCGAATCGCACCCCCCACCGGCTCCTTTCGGATGCATCTTCTTCTGCCTCATAAAGAGGGCAGAGAACTCACAGACGATCTTCGGGATCAAGGAGCTCCTCTTCATGCCAGGGATTAAAGTGGAGCCCTGGCGGGGAAAGCAGGGGCCCGCCCAGTGCCACCGCTGCCAGTTGTTCCGGCACTCGTCCGTAAATTGCCACCGGCCTATCGTTGTGTCCGATGCGGAGGCCCACACAAGGCGGGCGATTGTGACCGGCTCATAGACCAACCCGCAACCTGCGCTAATTGCGGGGGCCCACACCCCGCAAACAATACTTCATGCCCCATTTTTAAAAAGGAGGCTAGACACAAGCGCGCCAGCCCGGTGGCACGCACGGGACCCGCTCCTACGCCGCGTCCGGCCACGAAGGAAGCGTTGGAAACAACAAGGACCTCCTTGATGGCCCCTGCCAACGCCCCCACGGCCAGAGGAGCTGAGCTCCCCAAGAAAAAGAAGAAGAAAAAGTAGAAACCAGCCGCTGGGAGCTCTGTTTCCGCCCCGCCCGAAGATCGCCAGCCCCAGGCCTTGCTGGCCCCGGCCACCCAGGCCCCCCAGCCACAGCCACCAACTCAAACCAACCGTAACCAAACCAAACCGTCCATACTAATATGGATAAAGGCCCTCTGAGGATAGTATACTGGAACGCCGGAACCCTAAACAAGAAGAAGCTGCTGCTGACGAACTTCCTCCGTCAGCAGCGAGTCGATGTCATGCTGGTTAGTGAGACCCACCTCCGGGAGAATGAAGACTTCAAAATCCCGGGGTACATTGCCTACCGGAAGGACGAGAAGAGTCCCATCGACGGCAGACCTTACAGAGGACTCGCGGTATTCGTGAAGACGAATGTCGTTCACCAGGCCATACCATTCCAGGAGTTCCAGACAATGTACGCATTAGGCGTACTTGTCAACGTCACCGGCCAGGATTTGCGCCTGTTCGCAACGTATGTGCCGCCTGCTAACCTAAAATCGAAATGGAAGCTGGACCCCCAAGAGCTGCGCATACTGTTGCAGCACCCCACGCCGACTATTGTGGCCGGCGACTTTAACGCCAAGCATACCGTATGGAACTCCTCGAGGGTGTGCCCTCGCGGGCGACTCCTTCACCTGGACTCTGTAGTTCACGACTACGAAGTGATGGACCCCGACGAGCCGACCCACTATGGCCCGTTGGGCGAGCCCGACACCATCGACATCGTGGCCTACAGAGGCCTACGGACACCGCCAAGACAAGAAGTCTTCATGGACCTACCGTCAGACCACAGACCCGTCCTCCTCGTCCTTCAGGACCTTCCGGCAAGGGTCTCACTGCCCAGCAGAGCATCGAAGATCAGCTGGGCGAAGTTTGAGGAAGCGCTTGGGAGCGACAGGACTAGGGTCGCTTTCAAGCGGGTCTCCACCGGCGAAGAGGTTGAGCAGGCGGCGAGTGCCATCACCTGCTGCATCCGCGCCGCCCTTGAAGCCGCAACACGTCCGGTCTCGGCAACAGCAAGACCAGACCCGCTGTCCGCGGATATCAGCAAGTTGTTGGCCCAGAAGAGGCGGCTGCGGCGGCAGTGGCAAAACACCCGCTGCCCCGCCACTAAGACGGAGCTCAACAAGCTGGTGGAGACCATCAAGGATCGCCTAACACAGCACACAGCCAGATCGTGGGAGAACCACCTACTCTCGGTGGGCGGTGATATCCCCTCCATTCACCGCCTGTGCCGGCGGCTTACGGGCGAATCTCAACCCGCCCTACCGCTGCTGGCAGCCGATGGCCTCCCACGGTTTAAAGCTGAAGATCGCGCCGATATCTTCACTCTGACTCAGCACTGCCACCACTCCCCGATCGCTTTATCACCTTGACTAGCACAAAATCGCTCATCTACTGTTGCAGAGCTCCAGTCTATAGCTTCGGCCCGGATCATCAACATCGCGGATCATCGCGGACAGCGGACACCATCTTCACCTTCAGCTTCGAGTACAACTGAGTGTTGTTCATCCCACACGACCGGTTGTCCTTATCAGAACAACTGACGTGGTTTCTTTCGATACATGTCCGTGTATTGCCTGCGTAATCCAAACGCAGAGAAAGTCCTCACACTTAGTTGAGGCCGTGCAATAAGCAATCGTGTTGCGGCGTTCTACGCCAATACGGGCTGCTCAGTGTACGTAGTGCGGACCCTGGCACTAGCCTTTACCCCCTCAGGGTAACGGCAAGAACCTAGGCTGGGCTCGAGACCACTGGCCTTGGGGGCTTCCCTAGTCAACCTCGAGTATCGGTTAGGTAGTTAAGTTAGGGACACACCTGCTCGCACTAACAAGGTTGGCGACAGATCCACTCACCGGTGAGTGAACACACATCACGAAGCAGGGACTTAGGGCACACACCTTCTGTCTACACCCGACAGAATCCGATAGGCAACCCCGCCTCCCACTGAGTATTCCCCTCAGTCTTAAAAACCAAGTCCCCCGCGTTAACCTAAAATGGTGGCTAAAAAAGGAAAGAGGAAGGCGACATCGCAGTACGAACTGCTCCTTAAGGCGTTCCTTAAGAACGCTAGAGGCGAGAGCCGCAACGGGTTCCTGAGATGGGCAGACACCCATTCTCCGGGACTCGGGGCGGAACTCGCTCGCAACTTCCCCTCTCCCTCTTCAACCAAACCGCCGCCCGCTAAATCCGCGGCCCCCTCCGTCGCGAAAGCATTAAAAATCGAAAAACCCGCCAAAAAACGCGTAAATAATAAACCGACAGAGGCGAGCACCTCCACAACCGCAAATTAACCCGAACCTAGTTCGGTGTTAAGCAGCGGATTAGAAGTTATAGAACCAGTCACGGATCTCACTTCCCCGCCCCCCCCCCCCCCCCTCTGGAGGAAAACAACATCATGGAGGAATCCCAGCAGGAATCCAATCAAATGGAGTTAGACGCGAGGAAGGATCCAGCCCCCACGCCCACTACCAGTGAGGCTCAACGCGACAACGACGAGGACTCCTCTTCGGACGAGGAGTTCACAGTAGTTACTGGTGGCAAGAGACAAAGAGCGCCAAAAGCTCTTCCACCTGCCAAAGTCGCCCGAGCGACCGAGGACTCCGACAAAACTGCTCCCACCGGCCCTTGCCCCCGAGCAGGTAAAGCCCCACCACCGATTATTATCCAAGACAAGGCCAAGTGGACTGATGTTGCAGCCGCCTGCAACGTCAGAGGAATAAAATTCTCAAGCGCCACAAATATCGGAAATAAGATCCAGGTAAAGGTCCCAGCTGAAGCTGACCACAGGGCACTTCAGTCCCTCCTTAAACAGAGGGATGTCCAGTTTCACACATACTCACTCGAGGATGAGAAGCATCACAGAGTAGTATTAAAAAACATTCCACACCAGATCCACACGGACTTCGTCCTACAGGATCTGAAATCAAAAAACCTACCGATATTGGAGGTCCACCGAATGTACCCCAAAAGAGCCCCTAGAATCCCTTACAACATGGTACTGTCAGTTCTTGAGCAATCCAAGGCTGCCAAAGCCATTTTTAACATCAAAGACGTGGCAGGCCTGGATGGCATTACGGTTGAAAAACCGCATAGAACGGGAAGAATGGGGCAATGTCACAATTGCCAGTTATATGGGCACTCGGCAAGACATTGCTACGCCAAACCGAGGTGCGTGAAGTGCCTAGGGCCACACGCTACCAAGGAGTGCAGCCGAACACTGCAGTCACCAGGTAGACCGTCCTGCGTACTGTGCGGTGGCTACGGGCACCCTGCGAACTACCGCGGGTGCCCGAAGGCACCGCGGACTACTTTCGGTCATACCCTCGTTGGCGCAGGGATTGGCCATGCACTAGCACATGGGCACCATTCAACCCTAGCGTTGACAACACCGCGCTAAGACCCGCGTTCGCACCTCAGCCTGTACCACAATTTAACTCACTACGTCAGCGCATTTGGCGCAATAACCAGTCGGCGCGCTCAGCGCCAGCCAAGACGCCCCCCGAGTTCCCGGTTCTCCCGGGAACGCAACCGCAACCTCTACCATCAGAGGCCCCGGTGGGCGCACTATTCAGGAGCCATCACCTCCTCCTCGTCAGCGCCTTCAGCGCCACCGGCCCCCTTACCAAAGGCCCCCTCCAGCGAACTGCCTGGTGCTCCCGACCGAAAGCGGGCTGACTCCAGGCAAATTCCGCGAATATCCACCGATGAAGCCACCGCCACCTTCATGGGTGTTCTGGATAGTATCCAGATAATCGACTTCTCCATGATTGACACAATCGGACGAGAATTGATCGAGGCAGGCAACGACCAACTTCGCCGTGTTTGCGTACTAGCAAAACACAAGGCTTTCCTGGAGCAAATCGGCTCCTACCAGATTCTGCGCGAACTCCTCTCGAAACGACCATAATGGGTAGTCTCAATCGTAGAGTAAAGCCTGTCTCACTATCGATAGAGTACTTTAACGCAGACGGAAATAAAACCAGAACCAAAGACCAGCGGGATGAAGTATGCCAGTATCTCATCAAATACCAAGTCGACATTCTACTAGTGCAAGAGACCTTTCTCAAGCCTAGCATGCGCACACCGCACATGGCGAATTACGAATCAATCCGCAGGGATAGAGTTGGCGCCTTAGGCGGCATCCTTATCTACTTCAAACGGTCTCTCCACTGTGTTCCCTTGGAACCCCCTACACTCACCAACATCGAGTGCGCACTCCTCCGGATTGGCATGGCTGGCCATCCAGCCATCAATATCGCATCAATCTACTTACCTCCGAACAAACGCTTGATCAGATCTGATCTTGCCGCTCTCTTTGAACTAGGAAACTCCACCATTCTGGCGGGAGATTTCAACTCGAGGAACACCATTTGGCACTCCAGCTCCACATCTACAAACGGGATTACACTAGACCACCTCAGGGAGGACCTAGAGTACGAAGTTGTGGCTTCGGAGGCCCCGACCCACTACCCGAAAATAGTAGGTCAAAATCCCAGCGTCATTGATATTGCACTTCTCAGAAATATCGCCCTTCAGGTGGTATCACTATAAGTACCTTCAGAACTCCATTCAGACCACCGTCCTGTACTCCTACAGTTAGGGCTGACAGCAAACGGACAGACAGCGTTCACGA
This sequence comes from Acrobasis suavella, assembly GCA_943193695.1. Taxonomy (NCBI): domain Eukaryota; kingdom Metazoa; phylum Arthropoda; class Insecta; order Lepidoptera; family Pyralidae; genus Acrobasis; species Acrobasis suavella. The sequence continues at coordinate 18,152,405 of OW971929.1, forward strand.
GAACGGTGACGGATTGGCGAAAGCTGAAAGACGCTCTAGACCAACCCAAGTCTCCTGAACTAGACACCATACCAGATAGAATAGTGACCCCTGACGATACAGACAAGGCTATCGCTGGTCTCACAAATCACTTGCAAAAAGTCATCAGTGACTGCTCCAGGCAGGTCCAATCGCTTGACCCTAGTCATCGGTTTGAACTGCCTGAGGATATGCGTGATTTGCTGAGACGCAAGCGTGCCGCGACCAGACGTTACGATGCTTACCCCACCGAAGACGCTCGATTAGAGTTACGCGACCTCCAACGTCAAGTTAGAGATCGACTAGCCGAGATCAGAGACGAGAGATGGGGTAACACTCTCTAAGAGTTCCAACCTGCTCACACAACCTTCTGGAAGATTGCGAGCGCACTGCGGCTCGATAGGGTAGAACCAACCCCTCCTCTCAAACACCCCGACGGCTCCGTCGCCTTCGACGACGACGAGAAGGTTGAATGCTTAGCAAACAACCTGGAGATGCAATGCTCCCCTTGTCTTGAGCCCGTAGAACAAGCGCACTCAGATACAGTCAACGAGCAAGCTGAAACCCTCAGCCTCTCACCTGACTCCCTCCCCCTCCCAGACATTCCCCTCCGACCGACTACGCTCGAGGAGGTGGAAGAAATCATAAGGTCCAATAGCCCCCGGAAAGCTCCCGGAGCTGACGGCATTTCTAACGGTGTCCTCAGACGCCTCCCCGAAACCCTCCTGTTGCTAATAGTATGCATTATCAATGCAGCTTTAGCAAACTGCACTTTTCCAGCCGCCTGGAAAGACGCAGTGGTTATACGGATTCCAAAAGCAGGCAAAGACCTAAGCAACCCCTCTTCATATCGACCCATAAGTCTACTTAGCACTTTGGGGAAGATATACGAACGCATCATCCTGACGCGGCTTAAGGAATTTTTAGATTCCAAGCCCTCCATAATACCTCCCGAACAGTTTGGTTTCCGCCCCAAACATCCGTGTATCCAGCAAGTGCACCGCCTCACGGAGCACATCCTCCACCACAAAAACTCAGGTAGGCCAACCGGAGCGGTCTTCTTTGGCATAGCAACGGCCTTCGACAAGGTCTGGCATGAGGGTTTGGTTTCCAAACTAGTCCACATAGGCATGTCAATCAATCTCGTGCGCATCATACGAGATTTCCTGTCGAACAGGACGTTCCGCTATCGTCTACAGGGCTGCTTATCTAGGCCGCACCCTATCAAAGCAGGAGTCCCGCAAGGCTCCGTACTCTGTCCGACTCTCTTCTCGCTGTACACCAGTGACATTCCCAAAGCTCCAAACGTGGAGTACGCCCTATATGCCGACGATACGGCAATCTACTACTCCCATTATCGGAAGGATTATCTTTCCAGCAAACTCCAAAGAGCTGTCACAGCACTTGGAGAATGGTTCAAGAAGTGGAGAATCACCGTGAATCCGTCCAAAAGTACCGCAGTGTACTTTAGCGACGATCACGGTGCCACGACGCGCCCTCGTAGGGGGGGCTCCACTCCACTTCTCAGAACTCTGTCCCTGTTCGGCCAACCCATTCAATGGGCAAAGACGGCCAAATACTTAGGCGTAACTCTCGACAGTGGTATGACATTTGGTCACCACATAAAGAGAGTTAGAAATCGCGCAGCCTACTGCCTCTACAGGCTATCCCCGATGATCAGCAATCGTAAAATGTCACTCCGTAACAAGATGACATTATACAAGCTGTGCATCCGCCCTATAATGTCGTACGCCAGCGTATGCTTCACACACGCTGCCAAAACGCACATAAAATCCCCCCAAGTCATACAAAACAGGTTCCTCAGGAAGTCCACCCAGGCGGAATGGGGCACCCGCACTGTGGACCTGCATCGCGACTTGGAGCTCTCCTCCATCATTCGTTTCTTCAAAGAGACCGCTTCACGATCCTTTGAACGCGCCCCCTCACATCCAAACCAGTTGGTAGCGAAAGCTGCCGACTACGACCCATCCAACTTCGTCAGGTGTAGGAGACCAAGGCATGTACTCCATGATCCGGACGACCCCATAAGTCGTGCGATTCCCCCTTCGACAGAGTCACCTGCGCAACGTAGGCACAGAATCACCATTAGCTCGATCGCAAATCCCACTCGCCGGCGAGTGCGGATCAGGAATAGAAGTAGGACTGGCGCGTTCACGAGGGACGCTTTTCGCCGGTCGGCCCTTCAGGCGCTTGACACTTAGTCAAAGCCGATCTCAGTGACGCCCAAAGCCGAGGTTCGTTCCCACCCTGTGGGAGCCCTTTGCGCTGTCACCTTTTCCGGTGTGGACAACATCTTGCCATTCTGGCAAATGTTGGTCCCGCCTTTTAAAATCCGTCGCGTCCGGTGAGCTGAGAATGCTTCCAGCATACAGCGTAATCTTCGATCGAAAAAAAAAAATAAAAACAAAAAGTGTAGTTTTATCATTCGACTCTCACCGCTGAACGATAAACAACTTGTTTGGTGCCTGAAGATGCCTCGTGGAGAGGCGAAACACGTGTCGCGTATGCGGTGGCCGATGTTGCTGCAGCCGCAGCGGAAGCAGCAGTATCGGAGGGAGCATGCATCAGCTGTTGGTGGCGAGTGCACACGGGCTGTTGGTGGCAGGTATGCTGGGACTAACAGTAGTGGGTGGACGCCGGCCGGCAATAGTTTGCATGAACTAACTGGTGGCGGAATTGCACAAAGTATTTCAAATCATGTAGTATGAATATTTTACATTAATATAAGTAGTTAGGTCCTATTTTAGTGTCTATAGTTAAATTTAATAATTGTGATTTTAGATGATTATGCTCTAAATAATTTCAAAAACGGTCACCCCCAAACCAACATGGGTGTGTAGGTAGGCTCTGGCTCAAACCCCCTCTCCCCCGAAATACATTTCTGGCCGTAGCCTTGGGCCTATGTCAATCAAAATATATGTATATTGGTGAGGGCGGCATTTCTTTGTTTTTGCTTCGCCTCGAAAAAAAATCAAGGTACGAAGATCATCAAGATCAAAGTATTAAGTAGATTATTTTGCCCGAAATTTTCACGAAAGAAAGAACACTAGTTGATAATCATAACCGCGGCCGGTGGAGATGGCTTGTCCGCGCTGCGGCTTCCATGGTTCCCGGCCGTAACAGAAAGGCGGCAACTTTCTTCCAGGCAACCTTTGAGTCTTACTGCAATATCGCAATATACACACAAACCACGTTTTATTTAACTTGCGCAAATTATATCAGTCAGTATATAGAAAATATGCTTTAAGAAAATCCGTTGTTGGTATTTAAGAAATGAAGGTACCAGAAAGGAAAAGAAGTAGGACTATCTACAAAAAGAAATGAGATGCCGTCAAAAACATTATTTGTAAAAAAACCAAGTCTCGCAACTAAGTTCTTCTACCGTAAAAAGTTGTGAGATCCATGTAATACCAAGTCGGTTAATTTATTCAGTCCCTACTTATGGGACTTTCTATCTCAAGTTATTACCTACGTAATTAGCTAACCTAACAACATCGACTATATCAATATTAAAAATCTTTTATGTTTTAAATAAATAGATTTAAATGGCAATCGCACTAAACAATCTAATTTAATATAATATATATTACTTGTGAGATAGGTACATTGTGTTTTCATGCGATGGCCAAGTCATTCTATTTATTTAAATAAATAGAATGACTCGGCCATCGCATGAAATATTTTTAATATTAATATGGTCACGATAAGATATTGTTAGGTTAGCTAATTACGTAATAAGTCTCTTATGTACAGTAGGGACTGAATAAATTAACCGACTTAGTATTACATGGATCTCACAACGTTCTTTCTGTTCCTAAAGGGTTTTACAGTTGCGAGACTTGGTTTTGTCACGTCGTACCGTATGCACCATTGACCTGCATCATCAATTAGTTATGTTTTTGATGGTATATCATTTTGTAAGTGAAAATATTTTGTACCATTTTCCCCACAAGCAAACAAAGTTGTTCTTTTTTTATACATTTTAAACCCGACGAAAAGAGGGGTGTTATAAGTTTGACGTGTCGTTCGTGTGTTTGAAGTCTATGCATCCGTATGTTTGTCTGTGGTATCGTAGCGCCAAACGAATAAGCCGATCGGTTCGGCGGTTTAAAAGTTTTGGGGGTGAAATTAGGGGTAACAAATGTATGCAAATATGCCTGAGTGGGATATTAAATTAAAGAGTAAAATTTTTTTAGATTGAAAAACGTGTCTTTTAATTAAAATCGGTTCGGCTGTTTAGAAAATAGGGTCGAACGCTTAAAAGTCTTTTTTTAAAATTTTTCTGGAAATTAAACTTGTTTTAAAAGAGACAGTCACAAGACTCTTGAAATTTTCTTCATTTAAATGTAACCAACATTTTTCTCTCTCTCGTTGGTCTGGATCATCCCATATATTAGAAAGATCTAGAGAACCATCCATTTTATTTTTGATGCCTAGATAATTTGGCTTAAGGGTCTTATAAACAAGTACATAAAAATGATTGGGCTGAAATGCTGAGAAAAATAAGACTCAAACTAAAATTTTCTGAAATAAACTAAAATGTCGAAAACTCAAAAACTCATAAACTTGTAACTTTTTTAAATAAGGGTTAAAACTGTTTTGCCCAGAATAAACGTGACAATGACAGATGGTAGGCGACAGGTGACAATCCGTCAATTTCACAATTTTTTGTTTAATAAAGAATATCATTTATTATGCTTCGGCCGCACTTGTGTCTATCGTCCCGAAGTAATTAGCGCGAATCTTCGTACGTTTTGTACACAAAAAGTTATCGCGATAAAGCGCTGGTCACACTAGCGGCTTCGTTATTTTTCACGAACTATCTGGCAATAATCCAAGATGGCGTCATCTAGGTACGTGTTTTAAATATGGACGACGACTTTCTTTTCTTTAACATGAGTGCTAACAATTACATAATACATTCATTGAAACCTAAAAAGAAACATAGAAAGAAAAAGCTAAAAATTTTAACACCATTTTATCGTTCCACTCCATTTTTACGCATTAACAACCGTGGCACCGTCGCTCAGCACGCGTCTGAACAAGTTGAAAACAAAGATTAAAATGAACAACGCAAGTGCGACCACGCAGAGCGAATTGTTAGCGTGCTTAAATCCTTTGATGTATCGCCACCCGCGCGATAACTAACACGATGTCCGAATATTCGGGACAATACCCGATAACGGCCGGTCACATTTGCGTGTATCGTGTAATAGCACGAAGCTTCGTGACGATAGGCGTCCAGCCCAAGCATTACCGACAAATTTGTCACGGTGGAAAATCTACAAGTATGTAGAATTGTCATAACATTTTGACATATTCCTATTTGATAAATAATTTCCCTTGACAGGCGACATATGACATTTTTTTTTTCGGAAAAACATGTATAATTTGTTTTATTAGAAACACTAAATTATCAGGACAGGTCGATAAATTTGACAAATTGTCAGAGTTTTGCGACAAGGAGAAGCATCCACCCATTGTCAAGGCAAAACAGCAGTTTTCTGATAATAAAAAAAAAAAACCTTTTAATGTCGTCGCCGGATAGTTGTAGCAGAAGTAAATAGTAATAGTGAAGGTGAACATTTGGTGCAAACTGAACAATGACGCACATTTAAATTTTCGTTTAATGTAAGTGATAGCATATTTCTAGAACGGTTTTGAGTATCTAAAACTACCATTAAATACCTGATAAACAAAATGAACGGTGGACGAGATGGAAAAGGGAATCAAAACAGTGAATGGGTTGCTAGCCGCATTGCCTATTAACATGGTACGCATTTTCGCCTATTCACTCAATCGGCTTTTACGATTTGTACGGGAAGAGAAGCAACTGATACATTCTAAGTTTTTCTTTTCTCCCAGAACAGCATGGAAGATGTTAAAAACCAAGTAATTATTTATAAGGTACTTACTCGTACCTACAACAGTCCTTTTCTTCCAGTTTGGCCACGTTGTGTCACGAAGATATTTCCAATCTTTGTTAAAAATTCCCAATCCTTTCACTAGGTCCGAGATGTGTTTCCACTTATAAATTTTAATTTTATGTGTTCAGGTATCGCTAAATTTGACAAATAAAATGTCTTGGTTTTCGTATATAGGCAAGTTAACAATTTATATTGTTAACTTGGCGTCCACTGTAGAAAACAAAAACAACACACAACAGAAGTAAAATCTTTAAATTATTTTTTAAATCACCTTCATGTTCTCTCATACGTATTTCTCGATATAATCTTATGACAAGTTGTGTTAAAAAGCAACAATTTGTTAATTACCATGACAAAAAGTCAGACAATATTTGCTTAGAGAGAAAAGTCAATTGTTGCTTTTATTAAACAGTTTTTAAGTCTTACGATTTTGTTAGTTTGTGTCTGTCACATTTGGACTGACTTGTCATTTTTATTAAACAACACTTGTCGCGACAATTCGACACTTTTGTCAAAAACTGACAAAATTGTCGGGTTGTCACGTTTATTAAATAGGCCCCAGGTCTAACACCTCATATCCACAACGCATAAAGATAGATCGACTTAACAGTAATCCTTTATAGAATATCTACCTACTACAGTAGGTAACGCGAAGGCTTCTTATTTGCTTATATGTAAAGAAGCTAAAGTACACGCCCCTCCAGTCCCCAGTTACAAAATCTCATTAAGGATTTCCAATGCATGTGTAGTCTTTGTATGGATTCTGATGTCGATGACAAATACCTACTCCTTATAATTGTATTAACAAATCGTGATGGCGCACGATAAAGGGGTAGCATCAGGCAGCTCACTTGGCTTACGTAGGGCTTAATACGATAGCATTTTTATTGAAGCCTTTTTATTGTCATGTCAGTGTTTGAGTTATTTAAAATGTTTGTAGTATGCATGTCAAGGGGTTAAGAAAGCAATTATATTGTCGTATTACACACGTCAGACTTTGTCTACCAATAAAAATTATGGAAATAGTAGAGATTTCTTTGAGAGCTTATATCCAAGTGGACATTTTTTTTCTTTTTATAGTTAGGTATAGGTACAGTGAGTTATAGAAAGGGAAATAAACTTTGATGGGCATACACAGAGTATGGTCACACAATCATAAAGTGCAATACAATACTTCAATCAAACGTACGTTTTGATGAGCCTTTATTTATTTTATTTACGTGAATTTGGAATTAAATATATACGGTACAATTACCGCTATGCCATCGACATCGATATCGTTGCAAGTTGCAACAATGTCTGCTTTACAGTAGGGACCATTACACGTGATATTGAACAACTGGCCCAAAATAGAAATTTCGAAAGAAGCAGGAAAAATATACACTTTTACGAAAACTCCATCAGCTGATTGCTCAATTTCTTTAGGAGATGACAAATGATTTAAGTAGATACCTATAGTCCCAGGCCAAAGAGAGGCTGTTAATTATTTCACCTTTTTATAACACCGTACCGTACCGACGACGTTGCTCTACGTATCCCGCGTTCATTATTCTAGGAAGAGTGAAGATTTGGCGGAGTACATGAGAATCAAGACCAAGTTCACTTTAAGAGTCGCAAAGTTGGAATCGCGTCACAACGTGAATTTTAATTCATATGTGTTGCGAGTTCCAACCGCACAGCTGGAGACCTTCACTCAAGAAGATTTCTGGTCGAGAGGTGTCATCTTCCGGCGTTATCGCGGGAGGCTACCGGGCATCACTGCGACATCGTGCAGTGCGTCACAGGCATTACGTACAAAATAGTATTATTTTTAAGTTTTATATTATATGTATGTTAGTCTGTACGGTATATATAAATATGGGTCAATAATGTACTTGTATGTTTTGTTGCCTGCAATAAACGAATTTATTTATTTATTTATTATTATTTTTAACGCTTATATAGGTTTCATGATAATTTTTGTGATGCTGATTGTTCCTAATTAGGTAACGAGTAAAGATCTTAGGTAGATAAGCTATCTAGTTTTCTAACTTAAAACTTATTTGTTATGTGCAGAAAGATAACAATTTAGGTACTTATTTAAGTATAAGGAAATAAGCATTTGAGCATTAGCATAGGGTTCCTTATCTTTCTTCGGAGTACATTATTATGCCTATAGCTATGTCTAACATAGGATACAAATGATATGAATAGTTTACAAAAGAGTTCTCTATAACTATATCTAATGTTTAGGTATGCACTAACTATTTTTGTATGTTTATCTAAATAGTCTACTACGAGTAATACGAATACACGACGAAATTGACGACTAAGTAGCACGCGAGCATCGTTCTTTTGATTTCCTTGGCACTTCTTGAAATTAATGGAAATATCAACCACTATCAACTCTGAATTATACTTAGTAGGTGGGAATGTCTGTTGTGTTGCCCATTCCATAACTAGTAATTGTTTGTTTTTGTCGTGGTGTCAGCGGCCCGTGTCTGTCATCACTTGATTATTTTACCGCACTCAAATACGGCGCAGGCAAAATATTGGCTGTCTATGATTACAGGATAGGGGACAAGTTGGCTGTTGAATAACTTAGTTTTATGGATTGTGATTGCATACGGCGGTCGCAACGATGGTCGATAGTGGTGATTTGTGAGAATCTACGTTCAGATAACATTTGGCGATGAGGATTGTACCTATCTAATATATACGTATCCGTATATAAGTATTTGTTCTTATAAAACGTGCAAGGGTCATACCCGTAATAAATCGAACCACGGGCATACTAGATCACTATAGTATAATGAAATTAAAATAACAGTCAAAAACAAAATTAAAATTTAGGCATTTCCATACAAACGCGTCCAGCCACCCAGGCAATTTGTATGGGAATGTCGATTTTTTTTTGGTATTTTGACTGTTATTATTCTTTCATTATACTTTAGTGATCTAGTAAACCCCGTGGTTCGATTTATTACGGGTGTGTCTTTGTCCTTATGTATTTATTGATATACGTATATGGAAAAACAGGATCTTCTTAGACATACTTAAATTTAATTAATTGGTGATTTGAAAGTAAAACGTAGTACCTACAGGAAATAATAAAAAATAAATTTAGAAATAAATAATGTTTGAACATTTTATTGATAGGAACGTATCTACAGTTTAGTTAATTGGTTGTTTTTATTTTTAGTAGATGCTTAAGTTCCTGGTTTGTTTTCTTATGAGAAATGGAAATTAATTACTCAGGAACGTACCTATCAACTTATTGAATTATTGAAACAGATTAATCTAAGTAGGTACCTGTTAGAAACTTCTCAATAACACTACCTTCTCTGTAATAAATCCAGAAGACTTAGGTATACAATTATTTACTTAACTGGGTGAAATAAAAACGAGTTATTACTCATAAATATTTATATTAAAACTGGCCTACATAAATAAGTTACAACTTAATATCAAGCTTACAAAAATGACTTCAACGAAACTTTTTATTACTGATAAATTCTCACACTCTGTGCCCCATATACTCGTAACACGGTCTTACCGTAATATTTTGTATGCAATTAAATAATACATTCCGTAGGTGTGGTTCATGAAAATTGGGCGTGTCCTTTATACATACTTAGTTGACTAAAAGAAAATTTAGTAAACAATCATAGCTGTATTCTTTGGTGTTCTAGCCGTTTCTTCAGGCTTCCCCTATCTGAATTTAATTCCCTCAGTAAATAATAGAACACGTGATTGCATTGGGCTGTTCCTGATTTGACATTTAACTTGTATAAGTACCTACCTATGGGTTTATTTATGCTGCCATGTTTTTATGTCCTTTTGAAATATATTAAGATATTCATACAAATAATAAACAGGAGAACAGTCTCAGTTATCATAGCCTCTTATTAATATGTATAATACCTACCAATGACATTACCTATTTCAATATTGTATGCTTATAAAATAAAATAAAAAATCATACAACTATTCTAAATGCATTACGTTCGACTTTTTTACTTAATATAAAACCTACAGAATGAAGTGATTTGTATTATATCAACGCTTATAGAATAGTAAAAAATAACACCGCGTGTGTTATTTATAGGTACCTACGTAAAATTATTAACATCAAACAATGTATCTTTTTTAGGTATTTTACCATTGATCACATTTAACAAAAAGCATACCTAAAAAAATATATTTTGGTAATATACCTAGCAACATTCCAAATAGGTAAATCCTTTGTAGGTATGCATTTCGGTTTTATTAGTTATCTTAAATAAAAAAAGTTCTCACAACTTTATGACGACTAGTCAAATGTCATCTTCAGTTCCAAAGAATGGTAACAGACCAATCAGATTTTTAAAACTGGTAACAGTTATCTTTCGAGTTTACAAAGTCGTAATGCAACGACAAAATTGTAAAAATAAACCTAAACAGCATAATAAACTGCAATCTAAATAAATAAAGCGTTTCACACTCGACTAAATAAGACACTTCACTTTGGTTTGTATTAGACTATACAGATACTTAAAGACCTAATGGAACTTACTAATTAAATATATTTACTCTTACAGGTGACGGTGAAACGTATAATTATGTTGATACTATATTCTGGTATTTAAATGTAAAATATATCACGACATGGACGGATGGTTTTGTTAAAATTGTCCGGCATGCAGCATGAGTGTCGTCATTAAAAATTTGTAGACGTATTAGAAAAAATGACAGTAAATGTCAATAATGCACGCTGCGTGCTAGACAGCTAATTAGTAGAAAAACTTACGATGAATTAAGTAAGTACATAGTAGCAAACATAGAGGGCGGCGAATTAAAAAAAAATCTGAGATGACTGTTGGGTCCGTGTGTAACACTGCCCTAGGTGTGAAGGAAAATACGTATAATTATATACTTATATACGTATTTGCCTTTCCCCAAAACGTCCTTTGCGGCCCGGGTCAACTCATATAAATTTTGGACGGTAGGTTGTAGGTAATTTGTAAAAGTCTTACCTGTACAACATAATTTAGATCTTTAAAATAATGCCACTTGTTCACTAGCAAAGCTTAAGGCACTAGTAGGGTAACAAATAAAACGTACTTATTTACATGCGCAATACAACCTTTTTTACTACACAACTACTCATATTCCCAATTTTATGAATATAAGCATTTGTGGACTTGAAACGCGCTGTCCATACATTATAATGCTCACATATTTATGGAGCTGAAGAATTTCTTTAAATTAACTGCCAACTTGTTAACAAATTTAATTCTCTTTTTGCAATTAAATATTTGTAATACAGATATCATTTTTTGTCTTTTTACGTAAATAAAACCGATTCAGTTAACAATGCACAGTATCCAAATCACAACGATCAAATCAAATACCTTAATATCTATACAAAAACGTGCCTATAAAAGAACGCAGAATTCGATTGTTTTAGTTAGCGATGAGAGGTGCTAGCGGTGCGGGGGGTTCATCGCTATAAAATCTGTAGCGGTGCTGTGGAAGGGTCACAGGAGGTGGCTCCGGGGCGTCCGCGTGTTGCGAGTCCCGGTGGCGGCGCAGGTCCACTTTCCGCTGGAAAGCCTTGTCGCACAAACCGCAGGTGAAGGGCTTGTACCCAGTGTGCTTGCGCATATGTGTAATCAGATTGGAGCTCTGGCTGAACGCCTTCGAACATACTACGCACTTGTGCGGCTTCTCGCCTGTAACAAAAAGTTGTTTATGTTCATGAGTTCATCATTTCAATTTAATAGATACTAATAAAAACAAACATTATCTACTTTAAGGACTCCACATTCGTATTCCTTAGTATGTGTTCGAGGCCAGCCCTTATGTCAGATTTTATAAAGATCTCCAAAATATCTTTACAGCCTAGGTGATAATTTAGACAACAGCTCAAACTTTCTTCGCATGCATGCAATTGACGTTGGTGAATGCTCACGCTTGACGACGTGAATCTTTCAAAACTTGTACACCATTCAGCTATTGAGCTTATTTTTTTTTTCAATAACATTCAGTAGGTACTTATTTGTGTTTGCTCTAAATAAAAGATTTATAAACAACGTTACGTGTAGACGTTAAAGAAAATTAAAATTTAACTTCACCCTGTAACACTATTCATTTCTAATTAACCCTCAAATCTACGTATTACGTATCGCATCGTTAGGTAAGTAATTAAAGCTTGTATAATAGGAGGACTGTACTTGTCATATCATCAGGAATTTATTATTTATCGCGATGTTCCGACCTGATTTAATATGCAGCGTAGTCGTTTATCGGACATTTATGCTACAAACTATTGTGATAGTTGTTTGTTGTTCGAAACAATACTTTTAAAACGAAATTCCCGATAAATATTTTTAGGTGAGATCTAAATGAGTATTGAAGTAGAACCCCAACGAATTTAGAATTTCTTCGAGCATGGATATTGCTTGTTGCTGCACTCCGAAATACGCCATAAGGCTTTCCTACCTGGCAGCCTAGCCCTTTGAGCTGGTGCTAGTGTTAAAATATTATTTATTTATACTTTACTGCACAAAAAAGTGTACAAATGGCGGACTTAACGCCAAATGGCGTTCTCTGCCAGTCAACCATTGGACCAAGTGGAAAATAATTTGGGTGGTGCGACAGAATAGTATTATTAATATTAGTAGCAGCTCGCGCGTTAACTATCAGAAGCGTAAATTTAGACAATTTTAAATTTACACTTAATTTTTACACGATCATACTTGCGTTGTCCAAACTATAGATCTTCTCTGTCGTAGTCGAGCAAAAACGTTGTTTCCTTTTGGAGTACCTACACGGATTGACAAATAAGACGAAAAATAAAGATTGTTTTATTTTAAACATAGAACAGGATTTAAGTGGGGTTTTTGTTTACGCCGCGCTCGGCTTGGACGTGAAGGCCTGTGAAGGCTGCGCGGCTAATTGCAGCCCGAGCCGCATTTTGGAATATTGATGATGAGGCATTTATCGGGAGGACGAGCGCCATGTACGGCTGCTGTAAATCATTCGGAATAGCGCCGAGACGTGACGAGATGTCTCCGGCCACGACAAATATGTCCGCCACATTTTTTAGCTGCTTAATTCATCTTGTTTGGCTTACTGGAAGCAGTAACCTCGTTGAAAAGCCTATTATTTTAGTTTTTTTTTTCACATACACTTGTTACTTTTATTATAGGATCAGAGTTACATTCACACGGTGGTTATTCTGTTGTAATCTATCAAATTTTAAATTAAACAGTAGACTTAAAGTAGATAAGTGCCCATTAATCATGGGTCAGTATATCTCCTGATTTACCTGAGTATACCTGGGTAACGTAGATACAACTGTCTAACCTATATACATCCATATCGATCTTGTAAGAACTATAATTGGCTAGAAACGTTTGGAGGCTTGTAATCACAGACTGTAGTAACGTGTAACTCGTCATAACAGTTTATAACTTTCACACTAACTGAAACAGCAGATAATTGCTTCGAAATCACTATTATCTATCTGTACTTAAACTTTAGGACGAGGGTGAAACAGGTATAGGTAAGGAATCAATAAAAAATAATAAGTACAGAAGTTATGGCCTCTGAAAGTTGACAAAGATACTTATTTTTATCATAGAGCTTAGAAAGTTAGTCAAGTACCTACCTACTACCTCATAATATCATATGGCAGAAATCAAATAAGTAATAGCATAATTTAAGTTATCAGTTTTAGACTTTTCAGATATTTTAACCGAGGATGGAGGTGGTGGAGCACGTTTCGCAGCTCATGTGACGCACGTTCATATACATTATAAAAACTTCAATTAGGTGAATTAATAAGTTTAACCTTTTTATCGTATGTAAATTAGTAAATTATTCTGAAGAGGCTTAAATCAACTAGGATTCAAACATATGTAGATAAATTATTTATTTAACTATATATACATACATGTGTACATTACCTAATTCATTGAATAATATTTAATTGAAGTTTCTTTAAGCGTTCGAAACGTTAAAAGAAAAAGCAATGGCCGTGCTGAAAGCCGTTTGGCAGTTTCTACATTTTAGGGTTCCTCAGTAAACAAGTAACCCTTACACTTTCACCATGTCTGTCTGTCTGTCCGTCCGCGGTTTTACTCGGCGACTATTAATACTAGAAAGCTCTGATTAGGGTAGCTCCCATACAAGTAAAGTGAAAAGTAATTTTTTTTTTTGACTAACCAATCATATCGTCGGTCATCGTTGAATAGGTCTTTCAAAATATTAAGATCTTGTGGACACCTTTTTCGATTTAGGGATCCGTGTTTGAAATATTTGGTTTTAAAGTAAACATTTTTGATAGTCAAGTGTCCCCCCCCCCCCTCCATCTGCTAAACGGTTATATATGGACACGTGAAAAAATTCACAGCTACAGTATATATAACAAACTATAAAGAAAAACTATCAGAGCTAAGTAGGGTTTTCTAATTATAAAGTTATAGGCGATCAACTTATAAAATCGGAAAAGGAAAATTTTGTACAAAAATGGAAAAATAGTTTTTAGACGTTTTCAGTGGGATGAACTCAAAATGGCATTTGTAACTACGAAACCCTACACTGGGCGTGGCCTGACATTTGCCTGTCATGCACTTAGCCAATTTTTTCTTTTAAATTTAAATTTGAGTTTTTAATACAGTTGTTTTAAAACATTGCCGACCTACTGCTATTCCTTTAGCCTTTAGCCTGGGTAGGTACATAAAGTATTTGTATCACCAACCGGTATGTATATAGGTGTGCTTCTTCATGTCGGACTTCTGGTGGAACCTCTTGCCGCAGTACTGGCAGGGGTACGGCCTCGTGTCAGAGTGGATCAGCAGGTGCGTGGACAGTGTGCTGGACCTCTTGAAACACTTGCCGCATTGCTTGCACTGTGCAACAGAATTAAAGTTGATTATATATTTTTTTCAAATTAAAAAAACATTAGATAAAAATCAGAAATATGTTTTTTCCTGAATCATATAGCTAAAAACTTTCAACAAACAAATTGTTTAAAATAATTTTTCAAAACTAAAAACCAACTTTGCCCATAAAATACACAACCGATTTTGATAAAATTTCTATGGGACTACCTGAAAAGTATACCCTTTCAAACAAAAAAAAAAGAATTTTACAAATATGTCCAGGCATCTTAGAATAATCGGTGAACATACATAAAAAAAAACATAAAAGATCGCGACGAATTTATAACCTCCTCCTTTTTGGAAGTCGGTTAAAAAATCTTCACAACAATCGGTTCATCCGTAAACATGTAAAATCCATTATCATACACAGGTGAACAGATACACACGTGTATATAACATTACACCCCACGTTTGTAAACGACAATAAAAAGAAATAAAAAATATAACATATATACGATAGGTACACGATTGATCAATTAGGTAGTTTAATATCTTAGATCAAGTTAAATCAAATGGAATGGGACCTAACCTAAAAGGTGGTATTCTAATAGGTATTTATAGTTAGTACTCGTATTAGTCCCATTAGTGGTTTCAGGTTCGGGTGAGGCTGTAGAGACGGGAGTGAAAAGGTTGAGAAGAAAAGAATGTATAGGGGAAAAATAAGACGTTTCAATCATACAAAATAGATAGATCTCTTTGATTTTAAGACAGCTGAGAATTTTGGTTCGGTTATAAAGATGTTGTTTAACTACATGTAGGCACATATTTTAATGTAGGGTAGATTTGTTTCTTAGAATGATTTTCTGGTTTATTAATTCGTGGTATAATTAAATATCAAGTCGACAGCGGGAGCGGCCGTCACCTTCGTAGGACAGCTAGTAATAAACTAATAATAGGGTAGAGTGTATCCCTTCCACACTTTTCTTTGATTTCTTTCGAGACTACAAGTTAAACTATGAATTTTTCTTTGCTTAGTAATTAGCTGCCATGGACGGGTTATTACTTAATTATAGTACACAGAATATAAGTATATGTACTTGTATACATGATACAAAGAAAAGATTGTGACAAATATTTCCTGCGCATTATTTTTAAGAATACCTACGGCGCAAAAAGTATAATTTGATTGAATGTATATGGGAGGTGTTTCTCGTATTTTTTATTATATTTCTAATAAATTTAAATTATTAAATGAATATGTTAAAAGAATAATTGAATAAAAAAATTAAAAAAATTAACACTGTAACTATTTAAGTAGGTAGTCAGAACCTTCAAAAATGTAAGTAAACACGAAAATAAATGAAAAGGTGTCATAGGAATTTCATTAACATTTTAACCGCTCGCGGGGCCTTCTAAACAAAAGATTCGGCAGACTACTGCTGTTACACATTAGATTTGTTTAAGCAGATGGTTTTCAATTGTGTATAGTGTTTGTAATATGGGCAAACAGTCGAATTTCCACCTATCTTGAAATAGAGTTGTGGAAAAAACCTTTAAATCAGAGGAACTAAGTTTGTTAACTATTGATTTAGAAAGCATTACAACGCTCGAAATAATATAATATCTTAATTAAATCTAAGTGCTGAAAAATGACACCTGCCACAATATGTACAGACGTACGGGGCGTGAGTTCGAATCTTACTTGTTTGCGAAATTTTTCATCACATATTTTTAATTTAGGAACTAAGTTTATGGATTTGAATGTGTGTATGTATCTTTAATTATTTTACTCAGCTAATTAAGCTGCATGTTAAATTTCATCGTACGGACCGTTATGAACTCGGAAATTGATATGAAAAATTGGTTTTCTTGGATTGTTTCTACTTTTTTTATTTTTTTCCAATAGTTTTCCTGCTGAATTATGGTACATAATCACAGAAAAGACAATCCATTCCATCAGTTTATCTGCTAAACGTTGTGACTGTTTCATTTCATTGATCATTATTATAATGTTAAGACGAATAGTAGAAGAAGACAACGGTAAATCAATATCCTTAAGCTATGGGCTACAGGCAACGGGCCTGTGGCTAAATTGAAATAGCAACAGAAACGACACCTGATCGTTCCTTCAAATACTAAAAACTATACTTACGGTCCTTTTGTTTAAGGAATTAAAAAAAAACATTTGTATAGAATTTTCTGTCTTGGTTCCATAGAAAAAGTTGTTTTTTAAATTGGCTGAGTCGTCCGACTGTTTTACACTGAATGTGCTTTGTAAAACCTTTATCCTTATTCAGGGAACAAGCTATCAAAATATACTTACTTAACTAACTTTTACAAAATAAAAAAGTAATTTTTAAAGGAAATAAAATAAAACTTTTTCCTACGTAGACATATTCGCACTACTTATAAATTGAGTTATCCTTCTGTTAGTTTTTTAAAATATTTATTGGCGTAGGGCTATTAGCCGGGCGGATAGTCGTCAAGTATGCGTATGATAATCTGCGGCGAATCCGCGTAGCGGCACTAGCGGCCCGCTGTGACAGTTGGCCCCGCAGCTGCCGAGCCTCGCGCCTCACAAAAACACCAACTTTTTAGGTCGCCTTTTTATACCGTTGATGCACCTCTCTTATAAACAACACAGGTGCTGGGGTATGACTGTCCGTCCACATATGGTTATCGGCTTATGCCTCGTAGGGAGGATTTTTTTATGATGATTAAAAACGATTGGTCGTTTTTCTAACAGCTTTCTAACTTTGTAGTCTTGTGTTGTAAGATTTATAAAGGAGCTTCATGCATTGCCATACCATCATAGGTTTATCATTTTCGTACAAACCATATTGATACTAGATATCACTTTTATAAATGAAAAGGTAGTAAAGTTTGATCACTTTAAAGTACGTCAAGTCAGAAGAGATGACAGCTAATATTTTAGCAAATACATTAGGACGATCTGCTCATAGAAAATGTATGTTATTTAGGTATGGGCTTAACTTATTTTTTTTTCCTAATATTTATTTTTTGTTTAGGTATTTGCTGTTATTTGTTATTTATAAATGTACCATTTTGATTAAAGGGGGGTGGTGTATATTCATAATTTTTAATGTATACTCCTAATCAAACCTTGAAAAGTAAAAAAAAAAGAATATTATATAGACATATTTTGTTATTTATAAAAATATACTTTACAACAAACATATCCCAGTGTATTACTTTTATATACCTTAGTTTTTCCAACACAGGATGTTACATCAACATCTGGCTCTGATTTTATACCTAAATCAACTATAAACCACTCAGAATCTATGAAATGTAAGCTTTGTACATTTAAAAGAATATCTTATGTACCTAGCGTTAATGTTAATAATTAATTTTATCATACTACATTAAAATGCAACCTCTATCAATGATATGTCTATTTATTCACAATTAAATGGTTTAGTATTAAAATATGTTTTGTAAGGTCGATTATTACCTATGAGTATCTTGGATTATATAAATATCTACAATTAAATAATGTTGGTTTGTTTATGACTCTACGTATTAGTCTAAGGCAATTTCTAAGTATCAAAACGTTAATTATTTATTAATAAATTAGGTACTTACGTAGGTATAGGAATATATCTATCATTCATGAAAACAAAAGTAAAATATTTACATAAGTAAAAAAAAATAGTAAAGATTTGCTAAAAACTAAAACTACTACTTCTACAAACTAAATTACTGTTCTACAATGCCTGTAAAATCTGTCTCTGACCTGTCCTAAACTATTACAAAACAATAAGACGCACCGGTGGCGGACACATAATTAACTTATAACGATAATGCTTATAAAATATTGCCAAGTAATTTATCAAAGTGGGTGAACGCCGTATGAAGAACAGTGATGATGCTTCTCACTCAATTTACCGCTTAAGTGTGAAAATACCGAGTTTCGCAGCAATTTTTTTTATCGCCGAATGACACAAGGTAATTATTCGTCCAATTATAAACCGGCGCTTCACCGTGATATTAAAAGTCGGAATTTTGATTAAAACCAATGCGGATTTTTATAATGGCGGCGTAGAAAAAACGAAAAGTACGAAAATGGCGAGAAGACGAGCAAGAAGGCTGCGCAAGCGCCGCGCGACTCGTTCGATACGCGAGTACTTATTAAGACAGGGGCAGTTTTTGCTATTTGATTTGTTAAAAAGACTAAAACAGATACTGGTTTGCTATTTTCGAACGGAAACGGTACAGTTATCCTGGCTCAAAGGATGTCGTTGGTCCTTGCATAGCACTTACAGTTTTTTTTGTGTAATGAAGATGCTTGACACGTAATTATGAAATACAACTTAAACAACGCAAACTTACCTGGAATGATTTTTCGTTTCTGTTTTCGTTCTTAAGTAGCAGCGAGAAGTTTACATCTCCAGATGTGGGTGTTGGTATGGGGTAAGTTTGGTGCGCCGGTGCTGAGGGACATCGCCGAGGTTCAGTGTTCGAGTCGTATTCTTCGGCATCGTCGGGGCTGCTGCGACACCTCTTGACGAGCTCGAGAGGCGAGTCTTCCTCGAGCTTCACCTCGAGCGCCCACCTCGGCGGGGGCGACAGGCTGTCCGCCTCTCGCTCGCGCTCGCACGCGCTCCCTGGAGACCATATCTGCCTGTTCTTCGTCGATAAGTTCAGAGGCAGCTCCTCCTCGTCATCTGCAAACAAACATGCAACCATTAGGTATTCCGCTCCGACCGTTCTTCACGCTTTTAAATTAAAGTCGGACGAGTCAAATGGGTCGTCTGTGGAATGACTTATGAAATCTGTACAGGTGTATCGGCGACAGTTACGTCAATGTTTATTTAAGAATATTATGGTTATAATGTACATAGTTCTACTATTTACGTAGGTAAAGTTAGTGATACGAAAACGAAATACCTACGTAACTATAATTACTCACAAAGAAATTAAATTAAACACGTAATCAAGGTCTATTTTAAAATAACCTTGCTATTATATATGCTTAGATTAGGCATCTACCTAACATGATTTAAAGTAACTTAAATTCAGTATAAAATATCTATGTTTGCACCTCATTTATCTAAGGTAAACAAAATACTGTAAACACTGCGCCCTAGTAAAATATAACAGTACCTAAGTATTTAACTAGGTAAACCAGGCGTGTTCAAATCAAGGACTTACTTTATACTTTAGCTCTATCTATGTAAAATTTTCTGCTTCATATATTATCATATCAGTGAGTAAGTAAGCGGCTTGAAATGGAAAAGGGGTAATTTGAATATTTAACGAATTTGAAACCGGTGACAATACTAGTGTTTGCGGTCTTGATTGTAGGAACACGCAAGTTGTTCGGCTTGAAGAGGTAAACGACTTGTAAACGACTAAATTATCGGCAAGCCGCGTATTAATCGGGACATACGCTGATAGCTATTCTAATGAGGAGTTCTGGAGAAACGTAAGGAGGACGAGGCGAAACCAAGTTTCGCAATGACGGAAACACTTATTTAGGTAGGATTTCTTAAGCGTTTGTTTTTGTATTGTGTTAATTTATTCGTTGTCATTAACGTATCGAGGAGCTCGGTGGCCCGGGGGAGTGCGCATTTTTAGCGCATATAAGCCGTTAGTCCCGGCTGTCATTATCGGATGTCAGTTGTTAAGCTATGTCAGATGCCTTACGGCAGCCTGAAAATCTAACACCAGTTATGGCCACTTACACACATGAAAAACAAACAAACAAAGCGTATGTAATTAAAAAACACACTTTAAGTTTGTAAAGATTAGGTATGCAACTGTTTTTTCGGAAGAGGTAATTTTTACCTGTTTAGATAAGTATAGACCCTTGTAAATTAAATTTATCGACTTAATTGCGCGATAATATTTAAATAACTGTACAATACGCCCTAGATATAGTTCTTGTTATAGGTACGAAGGCTAGCTTGTTTTGAAAAAGCCTTGAATTCTAAATTAGCCCTATTTATAAATAGACAGTAAAGATTCAATAAGTATATCAAAATAAAGTTATAGGCAGTAAGATGTTAGATAAGTGTTTGTCCTACCATCTCGAGGCGGGGTGTGCCTAGCGTGGTCCAGAGGGGGGCGCGCGAAAGGCGGCGAGGCGCGCGGTAGCAGTAGCGGCCACACACCAGCTCCGCCGTACAGAGCGCCCAGGCCGCTGCAGTACATCAACGCTCCTAGTTCTGTAAACGATGTTATGTGTAATTATCTAACCTCAGATAGATTCTAATAAAAACTGGAGATTATAGTTCATCAACGAGAACTTCTGGCTTCAAGTCGAAAGAAATGCTGTTGCTGGTCGCAAAGTAATTTGGTGTAACTAGGATTAATTCCGTGTACGTATATATCCGTAAAGTGGATATTCAAATTCATAGAACGGCTGTAGCATTTTCTTATTAGATTTGGCGCCAAGGGCGGATCCGGGGGGTCATGGGGTTTGGGCTGGGTCCCTCCTGACTCTGCTGCCATTTCACTGTGGATTTTGAAGTGGCAGCGGATCAGGACATACCGCAGTCGGTTTCTGACCTTATATTGAGCAGTATTGAGATGTATCCTAATATAAGATATATATTTTTTGTATTTTATCTTAACTACCTGTTAGTGTAGCGACAGCGTAAAGATTTCTACGTTACGAAAAATCAAAAGTGGCTGGCAATTCTCCACGTCCTAAGTAATAACGCGTTTTGGGAGAAGACGTTAAAGAAAAATGCATTTTGTTATTTATAGGTATATAGGTATTTGTAAGTACAGTAAGTACTTACATACATTAATAAAGTACCTACTTTTTACTTGTATCTATGATTATAAAAATTAACTTCTTGTGACTTGATCACGACTATGTGACCCCCTCCTGGCCAAAGCTGGATCCGCCCTTGCCTGGCGCGTCGTTGCCGTAAACGATGTCTGTCAATTAGCTGTGACTTTTCTTACCATATTGTTTGAGTGCTCTTCCAGCTATTTCAATGTCATCGAGCTGTAGCAGGTCCAGGCGGTGTCGCGCTAAGGAGTCCGGCGACTGTGGTGGTGACTTCGGGGACGGTGAGTTGGGCGACACGCTGCGGTCCGGCGACGGAAACCGGTGCGCCGGCGGCGGCGAAGACGGTTGGAACTGCTCGGCCAGGCGCGAGAGCAGCACGTGCCTTGACATCCTACCACATAATATCAAATTTAGACATCTTCTCACCTAAGCGCGTTTCCTGCGAGATGCTTCGGAACCTGAGGTGTGCTTTCCAACTTTTTCTTCTCAAAGAGATAACGTCATATAACGTGCATGTCAATGGTTATTAAGTCAAGGGTAAAAAGCCGGAACAATTAAAATCAAATTAATAGGTATATGTCTGAAAAATTACGAGCACAGAAATTATGTATATAACACTATCACACTAATATTATAGAGGCGAAAGTTTGTGAGTGTGTGTGTGTATGTTTGTAACTTCTTCACACGCAAACGGCTGGACCAGTTTTGATAAAATTTGGTATGCAGGAAGCTGACACCCTGGATTAACACATAGACTACTTCTTCCGCGGGTAGCACCGCGGGGCGCAGCTACTGTACAATAAATGTTAAACAGGTGTTAATTAATCTATTAACTATAACAAAACAGTATTGACGTACATTTCGTTGTTGTTAAAAAGCGGCGATACCACGTGTTTTACGTGACGACCGTCATTATCGGCCATCCGGCTATTTGTCGGCGCTCGCTCTGATTAATCCGGCCACTGGGCGCTGACAGCGAATCGCATTAAAAGCTCAATCAAGCAAATGAAGAATCAGAATAATGGAAGTGCTCACCGCCTGGCGCCCGCTGCGTACGCGCATTAATAATTCACGTGTCGAGTAAAACAATCTTCATTACGCTAACACACATTAGATATTTACACGATGTCACTCGCTACCTCCACAATCTAATCCATATAAAAGGCTATTACGTTCGAAGTATTTCATATACCACGTAATGCTATAAATTAATTCTGATTGTCAGAGCAAATCATAAGTAATGAGTGTAGCAATGATTTGCTGAATTTCCTAATTATGGCAATACCGAGATGCCCTGGGGTGATACGGGCTAATGGTGAATTGGTGAGCATTATGCTGACACAATCTCATAGGCAATAATCCAGCGGGCTCGTTTTCATACCACGAATATGTATATTAGATTGATAAAGCAATTTGATTGAAGCTATTACCGCTAATTGGCCATGTTAACTCGCACTCGTCAGGACCGAGGGTCGTATGTCGCAATTTCTTGTTTCAACAAAGTGTTCGTTAGACGGCGTGTGGCAATTACTTTCTTGATTGCCACCATTTTTTCTTCGCGCGACTCTATGGGAACCGCACAAGTGTCAGGGAAATCAATCCGCGCAGAAAATTATTGTCGTTGACAAAATGTTATATGTATAATTTGTTTAAGTAAGAATAAGTAGCAACATAGAAATGAAATAATAATAAAACAGTAAGTTAATTTTTTTCACGTAAATTAGTTTTTTGAATAGTTATACAGTTTTTTTCTGACAGATATGTCTACTAACTTTTTTTAGGAATTTGAAACTTTGGAAATGAAAAGCCAATCCATTTTTAGCGTAGTGTGAAATATACCTAGAAACACCACCGATTAAGGATGCAAAATATTCAATTTGGGTTATTTTGAGTACTGCAGTACCTATTTAGGTAGAACTTAGTACATTAAAGTAAAAAAAAGTTGACTTTTTAATAGAAATGTAAGATCGTTAAAAAAATATTTGCGTACAAAAACAATAAGGTATCCATTAAATAAATTAAGTTATTAATTTCTCTCTAAGAATTCAGCCTCCTCCTCCTCCACTGTACTCCAAACTTAAAGCGATATTAATGCAATTTACAATAAGATACACTTACCCAGGTAGTGTATTTTTTCACGACGGAAAGTTTTTGCATTTTTAAAAGGACCTATATAATCACAGAACTTAAATATTTATATTGGTGCTTTATAGATGCTTTTGCTAGGCGTGGGCTCGGGTGCGGAGCGTGCACTGCGCAATCATTTTGTCCGAATCTATTCGCAGCACCAACCATAAGTTTTCTGAGCAGTAATACTGCGGAATCGTTTTAGCCATAGACAAAAAAAGATAGCAAGCAGACTCGTAGACGGAGTGTGCTACGACATCATCTACGAGTACATTTTTTAAAGCTACGAGTTTCTTCTTAATCTAATCGCGTTCCCGGTTGCATTCTTGGCTGTGCTACTTCGGAGCTCTAGGTCCGCTACCCGGCTTTATCTTCGAAGAAGAAAATCCGGAACCATTAAAACGTTTCGGATTTTGAATGTTCTTTGACGACTGGCTACCTGCAGTTCGCAAGACTCATCTTTTAAATGTATCCTTGCGAAAAGAGTTACAATCAACTGGCCGCCGCCGCCCGACCTACCATCTTTAGAAGTGCACGCCTTTTTTTCTAAGTGTTTTAGTCACCACTTACAACATATACAGAGATAGAATGGTCCTATTCTAGGCTAGTAGGTAACTACTTTTGTTACTAGTTCATATACCTATAAATATTTAACTTTAGTCTATTTTTAAATATTTTCTATAAGGGGATTACATAAAGGGATTACTACTCAATCTATTATTGTATTTATGTCTGAGTCGTAATTTAGTTTTATATAAGTATTAAATTTGTATAGGTAAGTATTATTATTAAAAACATATACTTTTTCGGAGATGGTAAATGAAAGAGTGTCGATACATAGTTAAAAGTACCTAAGTAGAACTAAATATAAGACTGAAATCTTGAGAAAATGTGATGAGATTGAGATACATAGAAAGAAGGAGAATGAAATAGATGTAGATGGAAGAGGTAGAAGAAAAACAGGAGAAGTGTTCTGCTTTCCAGCGTCTTTAATTTTAATGAGTGATAATTTTCATTTTTAGTTCTAATTTAGTTTTAATTTAATTTTTTACCTATCTAAGTAGTTTAAATTTCATTTTGGTTCACTTATCGCTATGAAACAACACTCTTTTCATAGTTGTTTTTCGTGTATGTAAGTGGCGAACACTGGTGTCAGATTTTTTAGGCTGCCTGAAGGCATCTGACATAGCTTGACGACTGCCATGCAATTACGATAACAACGGCTTATACGTGTCTTCCGAAGCACGAGAATTTCGTTTGCCTTATAAGGTCACCCATCCAAGTGCAGACCACGCCCGGTGTCGCTTTATTTGAGAAAGCGCTAGTAATGCGCACTCTCGTCGGGAAACCAAGCTTTTTCTAAGAAAAATATAGCTACTTAAGTTTTAAATATTCTTAATAACTTTTAAATTGCATTTACTTATTTTGATTTGTTCAACCTCGGTAACATACAGGTGGTTTGTGATCACAACTGTTTTCGGGACATTCAAAAATGGATTCTGATTGTTCAAACAAAACACATGTACAAAGTTTGGAGAGCCATGTTTACTCAATGCATGATTACAATGTCTTGCATACGAATGGCTCTTTTGTGTCTGGGTGGAAATTTATGGCTGCACTTAAAATTATTAATTAAATACCTTAGGTACATATATTTAAGTAGGTACGTAAAGTATTACTAAAATGCGTTTAAAATAATTTGAGTAAACGAATTAATTTTGTGTTCAAAAGAGTAAACATACATACCTACATAAACAATACTTAAAAATATATAAACATCTTACTTAAGATTTATTTAATAAAATAAAGGATCCTTATAATTAAATTTAAATAAGCATTTATAAAAACTGATATACTAATCTAAATGCCTGCCTAAATGCCTGTAAACTAAAGTAGTAGCAGTATAGTCCCATGCAACTTTAAAACCTGTATATGTAGCCCACTAAGTTAGGTATCTACTTAGTTTATAGGATAGGTATACTTGTACCGACTTAGGCGTTTCACTAAGTTTCTTCATTCATTTCAAAGGATATACTTATTGTTATACTTCAAATATGTATCGTGTTAAAATTAATATGATCCAGAATCTTACAGTAGCTCCTACTAATGCCAGTATCGAAATATCTAAACTGTCACAAATAAGTAACTTACTGATATGTGGATGTTTGTAACTCAATCTCGGCAAAAATTATCGCTTAATGGATTGGTATGAGATTTGGTTTGTAGATTAAACTTATTTAACTATGTCGAAATATACACTTACTAAGTATATTCTTAAGGAAAAGTTGGTAAGAATGATGGCCTGGGCTGGACTGAATAGTTGACTTTCATAAAAAATATATTTTAAATAGAATGTTAGGTTTTGTAACATTTCCCTTTAATAAATTAGATGGATACGAAGTTTTATATCACTATTTTAGATGATGAACAATACTACACGTAGAAATATATAATAAATTTGCACTTTGTAGTAACAAAAAACTACTAAAACTGTAAAAATAAGTTCAAAGCAAATACTCACCTTGGGCGGAAAATTCTAGAAGTTCCTCACTCACTGCCAAACGCACTTAAAGGAAACGGTAATTTAATAATAAATCAGTTCCAAATCCACGGAAAATCTGGTATCATATTTAATGGCAACTTTTAAAAGTTGATTCGGTAAGCTGCGATTGTGTCGTCGCGTGTGGAAGGCTGTATGGGGTGGATAGCGCACAGGCAGTGCGTCGCGTCCGGCGCCTGGCACCTGACTGAAACGAGGCTCGCGCGCCACGACCTACCCGACTGTTCATCCACAATAACGTCTTTTTTCAAAACTCTGCTTACAAAAAAAGAGCAGTCGGGCGGAGGCTGCACAATAAAGAAATGATTTGATGAAACGGCTACTTGACAGGTGGCTCGCGTCACATCCTCTCATACACCACTTAATTGTTGGTTGCACTTACGTTGACGGCGCAGAGGACGCACTGAAAAATGGCTTTTAAGTATTAATGCCCTCAAATAAGCGGTTGCTGCCTCATGTGACATTAAACCTGCGTTATTATGTATAGCGAATGTTAGCCGCTGATAGACCGGTCCTGCCGAGCTGGAACTAGGTTGTAGGTTACTTATTGATGGTAAAAATAGACGACAGATTTGTAAATAACTAGTAATTCGAGCTGTGTAGAGATTAGAGGAAATCGAGAATGGATAACGGAGCTTAGATTTCAGCGTGGCCCGCCCTCGCGCCGCGATTGGTCCGCGTCTAACGCTGGGCGTGGCTTCGTTGGCTTAGATGTCAGCTTACTTTTCGCGAGATTGACTAATACGAGTAAATCACTACTTGTATAATGTCAACCTTAATCAAAGAATAAATTACTTAACTACAACATTGAATTTTATTGTCAATTGGACCATTACAATTAATGAATCAATAAATTAAACATACTTTGACTACTCTCGTCATCTCGTGGTAAAAATATTGTTTGGTTTTAAGGCCTATTACTGTGCGTTTTAAGGCACATGACGACCTCCGTGGCGTAGTGGTCACCATGCTAGTCCGCCACCCAGAGGTCCCGGATTCAATCCCCGGTCAGGGCAAGTTGGTCCTGGATCTTGGATGTTTATCTTTATACATATGTATTTGTAATAAAATATAATATCGTTGAGTTAGTACCCCATAGCACAAGTCTCGAACTTACTTTGGGGCTTACTCAATCAGTGTTATTTGCCCATATATATTTATTTATTTATATTTATATTAAATATTATATGTGATGTGTGGTAACTTTGTGCTAAGCAAGATTCATATAAATAAGCACAGCGGTTTTTTCTTGATTGAGTGGCAAATACTTTAACTTAAAACAGTGTTAGTATTTGAATAGATACCTAGACATAATGTAGAATATCGATCGTCATATTAATACGTTTAGAAATATTAAGATAAATAAATCCATTATTTAATATTCATTATGTTATATTATTAAAACGAATTTGATATAAACTCGTTTTGATAATTTAAAGTAGATCCTTAATAGTCATAAATTATATACTTGCTGTGATGTGTTTTTTTAATAATAAATAATAAAATATATAGGGACAAGTAACACTGATTGAGCTAGCCCCAAAAAAGTTCGAGATTTGTGTTATGGGGTACTAACTCAACGATAGTATATTTTATAACAAATAGATTTATAAATAAACATCTAAGACCCAGGGCAATTTGAAAAAGGCCATTTTCCAACTTGCTCTGACCGGGGATCGAACTCGGGACCACTGGGTGGCAGACTTGCATGGTGACCACTACGTCACGAAGGTCGTAGTATTGAATTCTCAAAAATCTCTATCGTCAGGTTGCAGGTTCTACAACTCTATAAATGTTATTTCGATTACGAACGAAGGCATATAAAAATATGTTTCTCAATCCCTCTTTATTTTGCGTGGAAAGGTTTATAAATGTATTAATTATAGAATCATCCGAGCTTTTAATTGCGAACATCACGCGAGCATCTTATTCAATGAAGATCTCAGTATAAATAACATGGGCTGAATTTTAATTGGTACTAATCGGGTTCTGCTTACCAATCCAGATGTATATGAGTAACCTCCATTCTCGACAGGGCCTTTCATGCTAAGCTGGAAGAAAACGTAAAATAAACCAGCTGCTTCTACTCTTGCGCAGATCGTACCAGTTCATCAAGAAAAACTTTAGGATTGTTCTAAATTAGATTGAAAATGGTCACAACTCCTTATTTCGTCTATTAAAAAAGAAGTTCTCTCTCATTTATAAAATTTAAACGAATAATTTCGTTAATACTTTTTAATTTTTTGTTAAAATGTTCAAAACTAAACTTAACGTACATATGTAGCCTTGTGTGAATGGAATGCAAGTAGAAAATATACGCGTCTTAATGTCGAAAGTCGCAGTTATATTCATTTATTGCCCGCAGAAT
The DNA here is from genome assembly GCA_943193695.1 of Acrobasis suavella. Lineage (NCBI taxonomy): Eukaryota > Metazoa > Arthropoda > Insecta > Lepidoptera > Pyralidae > Acrobasis > Acrobasis suavella. The sequence continues at coordinate 18,181,041 of OW971929.1, forward strand.
ACCGACTAAGTACTTAAATGCCCCGTTTTTATGGCCCGACGTGATAGGCGACGAATAGCGTCGTTTCTATTTTTATATAATCAAACCAAATACTTAGTTATTAATGATTACGTAAAAAACATATACTTGTTCTGATAAAATTGTTAAGTTAGTAAACTTATTTGTTATTAATAAGTACTTGTATAATTTTTTTATGGCAAAAAATTAAAATTAGTAATGAAAAGACATTGTTTTTTTTTTCTGATTATAATGTAAATCAACTTAATCAATTAAACTTCATTAATTCATTAAGCTACTTATGGTTTATAAATTGTTCAATAACAGCGAGGTTTATTTATACCTATGTTAAAATTAAATTTATATAATACTTGTATTTATGAGAAATCAACATGAGTTTTAAAATAAATAATGAGATTTAATTTTGTGGACAAATCGTTGCTCGTTTTTTGAAATCCAATATTGACAAAAAGTTTTTTTCGCGTAATAATAATAATACCTATATATAAAATTTGGCTAGTAGAATTTATTAAATCATTTTTTTTATTGGAGAAATCGGAGTATCGGATTCAACCTGCCGAAAAAAAAGTCCTTTGAAAAAGTACTATGTACTTATAATCAAGGTCATAAATGACACGATGTAATAGATAAATTAAACCTTACGTCCAAGCAACGGCGCCATCACTTTCACAAAATGACAGCGCAGGTGCGTGTGTGGTAAACTTGTTTTCAGCCAAGCTCGCCACTGCTTTATATCTAGACATATCTAAGAAATACATGTATTTGTGTAAAGCAATACAGGGCTTATATTTGGTTTGATCTTTGTGTCAATCACTTAGGAAATTTACTTGTAAGTACCTAAGTACCTCTATATTTGAAACGCGGAGTCGCAAAACTATTGATATTAGTTGTAAATACTTTAAGTTTATTATCTTGACTGCCTCCGTGGTCCAGTGGTCAAGGCGTTCGCCTTGTGACCCGGAGGTCATGGGTTCGATTCCCACTGGGAAGCATACTTTGTGAAAAGTAGTTTCCAGTCTGGATAGGATATTGCAGGCTTGAATCACCTGATTATCCGAAAAGAAAGATGATTCCGTGCTTCGGAAGGCACGTAAAACTGTGGGTCCCGAACGCCACCTAGCGTTTGATCATCAAACTATCCAAGGATTGGTTCCTGGTTTGCCCTTTGGGTTGTGGAGGTCAGACGGCAGTCGCTCTGTGTAAAAACCAGTAACCTCGTCAAATCTCCTTGGTAAGATAGCGGACCCCGGGCTCTGAAGCGTTACTGCTGAGGAAGCAACCGGGAATACGCTCGGATGATGATGATGATGACTTTAAGTTTATTATCTTACCTTTAATTAAAAAAACATTGTGTTCAATATATAAATTTATTGTTATGAGACTGTCACTTTTTCCACTAGGAACTCTGGACGAGTACCTAATCATAAGATTTTGTTTTTATCTATAAGGCTCGATATCGACATCAATCAGTGGACTGGTCTAGAATACCTGCTATTCGATTTGATTTACATCTATAACTGATTAATCTCGATAGTTTTCCAAACAGGAACTAAGGTACGTTCGTAAATATACAAAAAATATTCGTAAATATGCACAGCTAGTTTTCCAGAAATTATTTGTTCATGTAATTAATTCGTGAAAAATTTTCTGTTTTAAAATATAGAGTCAAGTAAGTAGAGCTCGTAAATTCTTAGTTTGTTTACTGAATCTAATAACCTAACTAATTTATTCACTCATACTAACAAGTTTTTGTAAAATGTAGAGTTTCACTAAATGAAAAAAGATTACTTCAATTAATCACGTTTATCGCCTGATTAACCCATTGTAATAACAATCTCGGGAAATTCAATTAGGCGGATAATCTGCTTTGGTTATACGTGTTTTGTTACGCTCGGAAATGTATGGTTTCAGGGGGAAGTGCTTCAGTAGAGGCTAGGCGGCGCGTGCAGCCGCGGTTGAGGCGATAATGACCCTAACAATTACATATAGTGCAGTCATTGAAGCGAAAAATACGGTCTAATCTCCGATTTTTTTACTGTGAACCGATTTTCATGAAATTTTGGAATTAGGCTCATCTTACCCTTAACTTCAAAAGTGAAAATGATCTGAACTCCGCCTATTATTTTTAAGGGGTGTAAACAACCCCTTAATGGAAAAATTGACATTGAGCCATTTTATCGCTAGAAAACATGTCTAATAGTAAGTGGTGAAATTGTAAAGTGTTTTCTAACACAATTACCTCATATTAAAATCATTTTCAACCCCTTAAAATCTTACAACCCTTGCAAACAACCACTAAATTGAAAAAATCACAAAAAAATACTTTGGTATGACATAAAAAGATGAAAGTATAGAGTAAGTAATATTTTATATTCTCTATAATAATTGTCAAATTTTTAACCCCCTTTAACCCTTGAAAACTACCCCTTGATAAAAAATTGTTAAAATTTTTTTTTATAAAATGAAAAGGATTTAAATATTATTCCACACTCTCGAAAATGATTATCATATTCTTAAGCTTTTCTACCCTTAAAACTACCCCTAAATTAAAACAGTAAATATATATGATTACATATTTAAAAATAATTTAATTTAGAGTAATAAATTGCCATTTATTGAATAAAATATTTACAAATTATATAAAATTGTACTATTATTATTAAAATATAATTCATGACTCAATGTCAGAGTCGCTGTCACATTCACATTCAACATCTTCTGGCTGAATTGGAGGGCTAATAACCTTCACTAATAACTAATAACCTTCACTCAAATGTGTTATATATACATATAAGAATGTTGGTATGTATTCATGCCTACGTGTCCAAAATATATGAGCCATATTATGTATATATATACACATTACAATAGTTTTGGGTCTCTATTATACTGCGTACTTTCACATTGCTCCAAATATTCACACTCCGAAATTTTCAGTTACTAAGTAGAAAAAATATGATAATTTTTTGGACCATAACTCCTTCAATTTTCATGCTATCACAATTTATAAAAAAACATTGTAAAGGTAATTAAGAGAACTACAACATCCTTCATTGCAATATATAGTAAAAAACCTTTTTCTAAAACGGTGAAGGGTTAAAGGGCTTAAGAGAGGCTGTGCGCGCTGCCAAGCGCTCTTTAAACAATCATATCTCCGTCAATTTTTGTTTGACAGTAAAAACAAAAAAACCAAATTGTTTGTTAGAAAAATACCTAATTTTTTTATCCCTGCCTTTTTTATACGTATCTGTCGTCATTTTTGAGATATTATGAAAAAAAGGAGGGTTTTTAAAAAATTTGAATTTTTTTTTCTTTTTTAATCGTGACTTTTTTGAAAAATATGTGTCCTAAAGCAGCCAAACTGATACAATCTATCAAACTTTTCATAATAAAGTTAATTCTAGGCGGAATACGATTAATTTTAATTTTGGTGGAAATGGCACTTATGAAACCCATTGATTTAAAAGAAAAAACATTAGATGCTCCTCTTGTTTGCAATACAGCTCACTTATTTTACGTGCAAAAGACTTTTAATAGTGCTCATTTTAAAGCTTATTTCAAGCACTACAAAACCCTTTTTTATTAGAATGCATAAAATGCATCTGCTCGCCGCTAGATGGCATTGGCCACATCGATTAAATTTCAGACAAAATAAAAAACGGCTTTGATCTTTAATATCTAGCTTAATATTGCACTTAGAATACTTTATAAAAAACCAAATTGTTCATTTTTTTACCTGCTACAATTTTGTTTTTTATTTAAAATTTTCGATAAAACGTATATTTTTGGAGATATTTGCAAAAAACCGATGAAAAACGTGAAAAAATTGCGAATTTTCAATTGCCAATAACTTGAAAAGTATTAATTTTTCGAAAAACTTCAAAAATGATTTTTTGCTTGAAATTAGGCCTTCTATCGATATCCGAGGTTATTTAAAAAAAAAATCATCATGATTTTTTGCAGTACGCATATATTCATAGTAAATAAATAAAATAAATAAATATATAGGGACAAATAACACTGATTGAGCTAGCCCCAAAGTAAGTTCGAGACTTGTGTTATGGGATACTAACATAACGATACTATATTATATAACAAATAAATAAATATCCAAGATCCAGGACAATTTGAAAAAGGCCATTGTTCAACTTGCCCTGATCGGGGATCGAACCCTGGACCTCTGGGTGGCGGACTAGCATAGAGGGTGACCACTACGCCACGGAGGTCGTCAATAGGATACATACATACGTAGATATTTTCACGCCTGTATTTTATAGTATGTCCAGTCAATTCCATATCACTTTCTATTTAAAAGAGTATTATTATACGCCAGATCCATTAACTATAAGTATGCATTTCATCGCCCAATTTTAAGATGAAGCTACTTTTTCAGTTAACGCTTTTCTAAGAAGAAAATTAGTTTTCAGTAAAGCAACCTTTAGAATTTTCTCCAAAGCTATGTAAAAGGGCACTTAAATATAACGGCGAGCGCGTGGCGGTGGCAGGGTGCGCGCGCGCCGCCGGGGGAGGGGAGCGTCACGGCCCGTTAGCGCGGATCCTCGCGCGTGCACATGTCGCGGCGGCACGCGCCCGCGCCACTTTTTATTCCTCTTTTTCTGTTCACCTTTTTGTTTCTCCCTTTGTTCGAAATTCGAATTAAAACCTCCTTTACGGCTTTGGCGGGATTTAATGAAGTCAGATACGAGATATCGCGATCGATCGCATCGCATTTGTGATTTGGTTTTGTTCGTTTTTTTACAAAAAGAGGGGTTGCTCTACCAACGTAACGGTCAACATAAGTTGATGTTGAAAATCAGTTCCTATTTCTTATGAGCAAATACATATTTCTTTTGTTATAAACCGTACCGTAGATATTCTTTATACAGTAAGAGATACTTATATCTATTCAAGAAAAAATAATCTATTGAGGCTATTCTATCAGGTATACCTATAGTGTAATAAAAATTAAATATCTAAAACAAATACTATTTTTAAGTATGTAATATACATTTATCCTTACTTATAAATCAAGTCTACCTAACTATTTTATTATAAAATCGCTATCGATTCTATCTAATCTTTACTCGATTTTATACCATCATAAATTGGAAAATGTTTAAAATTGGTAGATACTTACTACTTAACGAATTTATTGGTACTTAATAAATTCGGCCTACTGAGGTTGATTACAATTACAATCTACGGGTAATATTAACAAGTACATTATGGCAATTTGCAAGACACGAACATGTGATTAAATTGTCATCTGTAAATAACCGATACCTTAATGTTAAAAGAATACCTGCCGGTGTGTAATCGCGCTGTCGTAATACTCCATTTTCAGGTATAGGGTAACTTTTAATAAAAATGTAAAACCGTCTTGATAGATAAGTAAATCAAAATAAAACAGTTGAAGGTAGATATGCGTAGTATGTTTCAGCTGCGGTGAAGAACCGGTACTCAGTGCGAGCAGTGAGCAGCGGCGCAAACTAGCTAGCAGTACAGAGATGAGGCTTTATTCATTTTGGGTTTTAAAGATACACGTTTAGAGCTACAGATGCCAAAACAACAAATTAAACCAGTAGTTAACTGTTTCTCGCAGCCAGAATAAAACGTAATATGTAGGCGTTATGAATCAATGAAGCATATCTCAGAGCTTTCAGGTATTTCACGCTATTTGCTTTTCCTTTTAAATTAAATCAGCGTTTGGTCAATGACTTTTTTCCGATGCTTAGTAAAATGTAGTCAAAGTTAGGGCTTGCTGATAAAATTTGTTTTGGATAATGCTATAATGCTCAATTTAGAAAAGGAAAGAATACATAACCACTGGCTGGAAAAGTTTTCCTAGGTGGTATCTTACATTCGCTTAGCCCGTACAGTTCAATGAAGTCATGAGTTTGACTTCTGAAATGTTAGTAATTTACAGCAGCGGGTGGGCTAGTTGCGGCCGATGTCGTCGCTCGCCATTCCTTGCAGTCAACTTTTATTAATTGGGCAGATGAGAGCCATGGTTTCCATGATGAATGCTTATTCCATATACGGACACCAGTTCGCGAAACCTTTTATAGATTCTCAATTAAAAGTGTTTATTATAGATAATAGGCCGATCGGCCAGACATTGCAGTAGGTACTTGTAGAAACAGGAATATTTGCTTTAAGTAGGGATAAAAACAGGTAATATAACGGAAAGGACGATTAAGTGGAATAAAATATAGCGTGGGGGTGCGGGCGGCAGGTGGCTGCAGCCTAGAGATGCGACGCGGACTTCGATATCGATTTGGTATCTTAGAAACAGCTTTTTTCTTCTAAAGTTTAATTATAATTACTTATAATGTCATTTTGATACATTTGTCATAAAATAAAGTTTTCTTGGTTCCAAGAAAACAAACAAATTTGTTAACAATATCTTAAAGCAATAGTTTCTAAATGAAAAAAGAGAATGGGTTCTTAAGTTTAATGATCCTAGAAAATAAATAAAGCTTTTCTCAGTATTTTTTTATTTATATGCTACTATTCCTCGTAGATCTAGAGACTTTCCCATGACATAAAGAAACACCTCTCTGTGTGTTGACATACTCGTAATTGACGTTGGTATCGATACCTGGAACACATCCCTATAAGACACTTCAGTGTTGACCGGCAAGATTCACCACGCGACCGGCATCTGCACCCTAACGGATTTATACGGCTCTTGCGCAAGCCCCCGTTCCACTGGCTGCCCTCAAATCAAGTCACATGTGTCTTCGGAGGCTCCCCTGCCGAATTTGCATATCGTAAAGACCCCTGAGACATAAAAGTAAGTCCTTACATACTGGCGTCTTACACACAAGATAAACAAACACTACAATTTATAAAACTCAAAAAGTTAATCTCATTTTTGTAACTTCAAAATATTTAGGTAAAATAACTTATAAGTATGTATTTTTACTTTATTAGGCATTTAGTGTATAAGATTTATGCAAATTCTTGTAATTTGTTTCAATAATAAGCAAAAATACATCAAATTTTTGTGTAACTGAATAGGAAATTTCAATTCACTCTACGACTTGACTCTACGCATTTTGCAATTGTAGTTTCCTTGCTCTCCTACTTTAATGTAATCATTCATCATCATCATCATCATCCGAGCGTATTTTCCCGGTTGCATCTTCAGCAGTAACGATTCAGAGCCCGGGGTCCGTTACCTAAAACTAAGGAGATTTTACGAGGTTACTGGTTTTTACACAGAGCGACTGCCGTCTGACCTCTGCAATCCAAAGGGGTAAATCGGAACCAATATCCTTGGATAGTTTGATGATAAAACGCTAGATAGCGCTCGGGATCCACAGTTTAAACGTGCCTTCTGAAACACGGAATCATCTTTATTTTCGGATAATCAGGTGATTCAAGCCTGCAATATCCTAACCAGACTCGAAAAAACTTTTCACAAAGTATGCTTCTTCCCAGTGGGATTCGAACCCATGACCTCCGGGTCACAAGGCGGTTACAACGCCTTGACCACGGAGGCAGTCAGGGTTGCTCTCCTTATGCAATGTATCTATTCGTAAGTATATATAGTTCTGCAAACAATATGTAGAGGTACAACGTATGCGAATCCGTCCGGAGCCATCCATATAAGTTCGTGTTTTTAAAATTATTTAAACAGTTAGTGCATACTAGGGCATACTTTGATTTATTTTTATTTATATACACGGTGCAATAATAGACTGATATGTTGACTTTTTACATGCCAATCACACAATATTCACAATCTCACAATTAAGCGATGAGATGAGATACTTAAGTTGTTATAGCGAAATGCTGAGAGATTACGCTGACGGTAATGCAAGTGGCTTGAGTGAGTCGCCTCCAGCTATAATTCTGGTCTCAGCCACTGTATACTAAAAGCAAAATGAGAGTCAGACTTCCAAAAAAAAATAGCAGGTATCAAGATTTATTTCATAAACTCACAGCAGTTAATAAGAGCTATGCGTTATAACATGAAATGTTACCTGTAGGAGTTATAAGTTACATGCTATTATGCTTTAAATGTCATACGATACCCGTTTTCGCGACTAACCAGATATTTAAAACCGGTATCCGTGATTTATCTGAAAATGTTGGCTCCCCTTTATTATTTTTAAGTGGGTTTGTATTCGCACTGGACCATAATAAATCTATTCCGCAATTAGGCATGTAGATATATTTTAATGCCAGCGGGTTAATTTCTATCTGCATGTTAGTATAGTTTCAATATGTGTGCACATGTTGAAACGTCTATGATACACATAAAATAAGGAAGGTTAGAATCCTTGATATTATAAATGCGAAAGTTTGTAACGATGATTTGTTCTGCTTTGATGACATCTACACCTACCCATAGTAAAGGGATATAAATTAACACAAAGGATAGGTACCTTTAATCCCGAAAATAATATGAGATTCCTGTCGACATTCAAATACCCTTAGACCACGCAGTCAAGGCTAGACATAAATAAAATAAAAGATACATAATAAAACATCACGCCTAAAAGTTACGTTATAACCGGAAAACTTTTCTTTTTTATTTGCAATACGTAAAGCTCAAAAGACGTTACCTAAGATAGTCAAACATATTAATATTAGGTACACACACTATTATACCAGTACTTAAACATTTTTGTGAAAGCAGATACAAATAAAGTTGTTACGGGTACTTGATTGTATGTGCGAGTAGCTTACTTGTGAGAAGACTTTCGACAACAGTTACCCGAGTCATATGGCGGGCGTCTCGCCGAAACCGTAAAAGCTTCGAAGGGTAAGCGTGCGCACAATGGCTTGCGCGTAGTGCGCCCGCGCACCCGCCCGCTCATTACGCTGCTCCGCCGCTCTGCGCTAATTGCCATCTCTTGAGCTCCCATATTCAGCCAGCACATGTTCCGCCGAGGCCGCAGACTGCTGCTAGGTATGTTGCGGTTACCGATTACTGCATGTGTAATTGCATAATGACTACGCACGATCCCAGAAAAAACTTACATTCATCTTATTCATATCTTATTTTATAGCTTTTATTAATAGTTATTAAATAACAGCAGTTCGGCTTGCGGTGGCCGATTGCAGGGTTAAGAGACTTTCCGTTTATTCGTAGAGGCGTGTGCTTAAAGGTGCTGTTTGTCATAGTATGTTTCCAGTTGACTTTTGATTGTAGTGAATATCAAAAGTAAACGTACTTCGATGCGTACATGCACTCTTTGACAATTTAATAGCATATGCACATGCACCTGCCACTGCAAAAAGCAGGCGCACGCTTCAGGCAGTGAAGCGCGGAATTCGTCGCCACAGTCACGCTCCTAGCCTATCTTATACGCTATTTATTGGTAATTGATTGGAAAGGTGCATAAGAGCCCTTAAGATATCTTCTTATGTCGCCTGATGACCATAGTTGGTTTTGTGCCTTCGATCCTTTGTTCGTCATTCTTACTGTTCTTGCATTCTCAATGTGCACCTTGATACGAGTACATTAAATAGGTACCAAACATTATGATTGATTAATCTGAATACTTGGATGTGTGTATTGGACGACCCCCGTGGCGTAGTGGTCACCATGCTATTCCGCCACCCAGAGGTCCGGGGTTCGATCACCGGCCAGGGCAATATAGAAAATGGGCTTTTTCAAATTGTCCTGGGTCTTGGATGTTTATCTATATATTTATTTATTATAAAATATAGTATCATTGAGTTATAGTATCCCATAACACAAGTCTCGAACTTACTTTGGGGCTAGCTCAATCAGTGTTATTTGTCCCTATATTTATTTATTTATATTTATTGTCTGCGTTTAAAGTTGTTTTTATATAAGATCGAACAAAATATACTGAAACTATTTGAGGGGTGAATTCTGTCCATAATTCCGAACCACTTTACCCAACTGATTGATGAATTCTGAACAAACATAGTATGTTTGGCTGTTCATAATGGAGTGCTGAAACCGACGCTGGTGAATGGATGTGAGATTTGGGTATGGCAGAAAAAGCACGAAAGTAGAATAAATGCAGTTGAAATGAGAGCGCTGAGGAGGATGTGAGGTGTTACTTTGAAAGATCGGATTAGAAATGATGTCATAAGGGAGCGATGTGGACTGAAAGAAGATGTAGTAACAAAAAGTGAGAAATGAATGTTGAGATAGATGAGGGGAGATTTACTAAAAGGGTCTACATAGCGAATGTGAGTAGAAGAGTGGGTCAGGGTCATCCTCAACGAATGTAAGGAGAGGTTAGAAGTCCCCGTAACCTGCGGGCATGCATGAAGAGAGTGATGTATGTAGATGAAGCGAAAGAGGTCTGTCAGGATTGTGGCAAATGAAGGTTCATAGTCTCTGCCTACCCCTGTGGGAAACTGGCGTGATAATATGTATGTATGTATGTAACTTTTCCCAAGGAACATATATTTAAATTTGAACAACAATTTTTGGCTTTCCAAACTCGGATCAGCTGATCCGTCAACTTGTATGGGAGAGTAAATTCACACTTAAAATTGTTTCAGTGTATTTTGTTCGTCGTTATATAGTAACTACTTATAACTTAAACCTTACTTCCCTAAAATGATAGGTATCCCCTAAAATGATAATCGCAAAAAGGAGTATCATTTGCAACTAATCATCGTGTGGTGATGATGATGTAAGCTTAATTTTGAATATATCTGCCAATAACTAGCTACCTGATATTTTAAGCAATAACATTAATATACCTAATTAAAAAACGAACGTAAACAAAAATATGTAAATAAGGTAAACGGTAAGGAGAGATTCTTCAGGAGATTTAATCGATAGGATCTGTGTTCTCAAGGCATGTAAGTAGATTTTAATCATTACACAAAGCAAATAGTGGAGCTGGTTTTACAAGCCTTCTGACGAGTGAACGCATGCATAGATTTGCTGATATGTTGATCGGTTTTTGATTAATAAATACAGAAATATTTTTCAATCCCGTCTTACTTTAATTGATACAAAAAGTCCTGTACACCATAGTTGTAAAATTATGTCATGAATTAAATTAATTCCGTAAGAATCTTTTGAAATATTTAATTAAGTTTCCATTGGCTTTTTAATTTATTTCTATCAAGTTTAATCTAAGCTAAATCTACAGATACCCATTTGTACATATACAGTACCTATATACTTACAGTAAAGAAAGGTATGTCTTTGGAAAATGTGCGCATATAGATAAATAAAATAATGTAATGTGATCACACTACTGTAAAGAAGTGTGATGTTATATTTCATGCGAATTAATAAATGCAGAACCTTATCTTTTACCTTTTTTTAATCGTAAAATTGTTGATTTCGTGAAGATCAATTAAACGTTTGCCATGAAACTGTGCGGAGTTAATGAATGGGCAATCACGCTCCGCTTTTCAATGGAGGAATGCAAGTTTATCTCGGCTTGTTCTGGCGAAAGCTGCGGCTTTGCTGGCAGCGTGTAGCGCTTTCGGAGCCGAAGCTACGAGCGCTCGTTACTATTAGCAGCGGTTTGTAGTCGTAGCAGTATTTGATATTTACTGGATTAGATAAAATCTAACTCTAAACTCCAAAGCATATGGCTTTTGATACCACACTTATTGGAACCAAACGTTTTCAAATTGGGTATCTGAAATTCATGTCACTGAAGCCGCAGGTCGAAAACCTTACGATTTTTACTTATTTCTTTTAAAATGATACAAAACAAATACAAAATAAATAGGTTTATACTTACAATTATGGAAACACACCCGTGCATCATTTTCGTTAAAATGTATTACCGCTTGCTAAATCTAACCCAGCTAAAAATAGTTTGTCATATTCTTTATATAAACCACGAAATGTAAAACTTAGGTTAAACTTTAAAAAATATCACTGCTGTATAGTGCAGTGTCATTATAACTGACAAAGTCGCTGTTGCCGTGGCGTGGGCCGAGATGATGCGTCTTTCCAGTGCGTCTCAGTAGGACGCTGGACCGGCAGGTGGCGCGAAGGCCGCCGTCCAGGAGCGCATCGCCTCCAGTTAATTGATTCCAATCTGAGGACTGAACCCTGTGATAATTCACTCGCAAGTATGAGCACTCTCGCTCTCTCATAATTATCAGCCGCCGCTAACGGTACTTCTTTCATGACATTTAATTAACTTAATAACGTTTTTATTGCTTTCTTAAAATCTAGTTTTCATTTAAAAGGTTTGATTCCGCATACACACATAATACTATAGCATGTTTGTTTTATTATTTTTTTGTGCGTAAGGTCCCAGCTTGTTTACTGGTAGCAGATTCTTCTACTCGGTTTTTATCCCGGTCTTAGGTAATCATGGCACTAAAATACGTAGCATTATTATTATAGATGATGTGATTGGAAATAGTGATGTGTTGGGTTAAAACTGCAGATATATCTACTTTTAGTGTCAGTTTCTAGATCATCCGCTTTCTATTCCTTTAATCAACTTTACGGTCTTCACTCTCACGCTCAGAAATAAATTTTTATTTTATACGTATTTAATTTAATAAATAAAACAGATTCTTTGAGTGGAGCTGTCGTAAGGGTTAATAAAAAAATATCACGCAGCTGTGGTTCTAATTTTCATATCAGAAGTGATAGGGTAATTAATGCTTTGCTTTTACAGTAAATTATAAAATTATGTTGTGTATACATCTTGGTATTGGTTATAGATTGATTTTGCATTTTTGGAAAAAAATATCAAAATGGTAGATGGTAACAAAATTGCACCGTTTAACAAAATTAGACATACTCTAAGTATTATTTAAAAATAATTTAATATGAAAAAATGAAGTGTGTTCTAAGATTCTTAATTTTATTTTCTACTCATTACGTTTTTAGGGTTCCGTAGTAAACAAGGAACCCTTATAGTTTCGCCATGTCTGTCTGTCCGTCCGCGGTTTTACTCAGCAACTATAAGTACTAGAAAGCTGTGATTTGGCATGGGTATGTATGTCTTTCAAAAATATTATGAGTTTGTGTCATATTTTACTTATTTCGATTTAAGGATCCGTTTCTGAAATATTTGGTTTTAAAGTGAAATTTTTTTTTAGAGTCAAGTGTACCACCCTCTATCTGCTAAACGGTTATATATGGACAGTTGGACACGTGAAAAAATAACAATTATAGTAAATATGACGAAATATAAATGAAAACTATCAGAGCTAATAAGGGTTTACAAATTAAAAAGTTATAGGCGATCAACTTATAAAATTTACTCGAAAAAGGAAAATTTTATACATATTCAATAGAAAATTAGTTTTTGAATTTTTTAGTGGCATGAACTTAAATACGATTTAAGCTCAAGGAAGATATTTCAAACTAATTTTTATCTTTTTTTACCTTGAATATCCAAGGATGCAAATATTGCGGCCTATTGATACTTTTTAAACCACATTTTGAATGACAAATAAAGGTTTATACATTAAAGTTGTTTAAAAAAATATATTTTGTACAAGAGCTTTTATTGTGGGGCAAAAGTTATTTAGATAAATTAAATAAGAGTCGTGTTGTTTCTAAGTTCCGTCGACCACCTTCCGTCTCCGTGATCAGACCCTAGGCATCGTCTTCCATCGTCAAGACAAATTGAACGAGTCCTATTCAATGAGGTTATGTTGTTATATAACTGAGTTCCTTCGAATATCTGCCGGTTCCATCATCAGAACAGCTCATTGACTTCATATAAATTTTTATACACAGGTACGAAAATTTCATCTCAATCAGCTGAGGATCGCTGGTTCAAAATTGAGTTGCAAGATTTGACCTAAACAGATAAAAATATACACGAGTATGTACATACATACAAGATACATTGCAAGTTAAATAAAAGCTTGAAAAAAAATCCAGCTTATTTCGTTTCAATTTATAGGTTTATCCCCTTTTTAGGGTTTTGAACCCAAATGGTAAAAATGCACCCTATTACTAAGACTCCGCTATCCGTCGGTCTGTCTGCCACCAGGATTCTTATGAACCGTGATAGCTAGATAGTTGAAATGTTCACAGATGATGTATTTCTATTGCCGCTATAACATCAAATGCCAAAAAAGGATAAAGTAAATATTTAAGGGGGGCTCCCATACAACAAACATGACTTTTTATAGATAATGGTAGGGAACCCTTGGTGCGCAAGTCCGACTCACACTTGGCCGGTTATTTTTTACTTATACGACTGGACTAAGTAGAGTTTACTTGCTAGGTTAAAAGTTTTGAAGCTAATCTAAATATCATAAATGCAGAAAAAATTCAATGATGCCTTATATCTGTTCTAGAACTTCTAGACACTAGCAAGATGATTATGTTGTCCCGTCCCGATATAGCTTCAAGAAGAACAACATTCATGGTCCCAGCGTGTGTGCGAGGATCGCGAGCGTTTTGCTAGTAATTGTGCGAAGCGGAACCCCTGATTGTTGGTAAGTACTAATCTGGACACATTGTAAGGGCAAGCACATACAGCACTTTAGCACCAACAGTCGTTCGTTTTGCTGTAAATAGTATTGATTGTGAATCGAGTCTCTGAAGTCAGACGTGGGTTGCGCTTGGTGTAGCGATCCCGCTTGAACATTTTGCTTTCTTCAACTGCACAGACTTATTACATTCCTCAGTACCAATAGGAATTTTCCTTATTTTTTAAAGTCAGCAGACTGAATTTTTTTAACATGTGTAAATTGCTACGATTAGTGCTGTACTTTATCCTTTGTATAACAATATTAAGTTCAATTCGTTTCTGATCTTGAGACATGGTCTTGCCAATAGATCCAAATGTACATATCTGCAAGATCTAGCAATAACAGAGACGAAATCTTACAAAATCCCAAAGCATTGTGGGCATAAACTAGATATAAATTAAATTTTACACTGTAAACTAAAAAGACGTAGGTAAGCTTCCGAAAATTCCTTGGGAATTTGGTGCCAAAAGTAGCGAGTTTGGTCAAGCCCTAATAAGACCAGCGCCGACCGCTGCCGCCGATGAGAATCGATTTAATTGCCACCATTAATCCGTGGACACGGTCATTTCCTCCGCTTGCTGGTCATTTAAAAAGACAACTTCAGTTTTATTGTCCGTTTTACCTTAATAATATTTCCAATTTAATTGATATTTATCAATCTTTGATTACGACGGACGCTACCTGTTTTTTCAGCCATAAACCTGCTATAAACTTTTTGCAACTGCACTGGGATTGCTTTTATATGACCGCTGTATCTAGACTACGTAAAACGAAATAGTTATGTTAATCAATTTAAATTAAAAAAAATATTCCTTATGATTTGATTGGCTATTAAATAGCTATTCTTAGAGAGACATGTCTCAAACTAACCAGTAGAAGTATTGATATTTTAAAAGGCCTTAATTCCTTACAAGGTGTTTAGTAATTTGCGTGTCTTTGTCTATAATACACGATATTTGTATCCAGTCATTACGGGGCCGATTAAAATCAAACGCAAAAAAATGTTAATCAAAGGGCGAGTGTGTGGATAAGTAGCACTTTCCATACTTGTAGAGCAGGAGCGCGGTGCGGTGCGTACGGCGGGCGCGCGTCGCACGCGTTCTGGTTAATTACGCGCAAAGGTCGCCTGCGCACATTGCGCTGCGCCGCTGCCGCCTGCGCAGCCCTGCCTGCGATCACTGGTCGCCTCGGGCGCATCCTCTGTCATCGTTCATATCAAGGTACATGAACTTGCATCTGAATACCTATAAAGGATGCATGTTATCGCAAAAAGAGAAGCTCTTAATCGATTTCTCAATTTAGATTTTTCTGTGTTAGCACAAAAGTTATGTTTATTAGTAAGATAAGTATTTAAGTATAAATTATTCATTTAAACCTTTTTGGAATATGAAGCCTAATAATTTCAGAGTTAATCAATAATTTCAAAGTCAATAAATATTGCCATTTAGTTTGATCCGATGGGATATGAGATAATTTTATGAATATAATCGGAGCATTCACACTTACCTACCGCTGGTTGCGGGGCATCGAAAAAATAATAAAGATGTTTACCGATAAATTGTTCGATCGCTGCCACGGTCGCTATGTCCGGTTAATTATTAAAGCCTATAGCAATTACTTGTCGCCGGCATGTGGTGGCTCAACAAAGCCTCAATTATATGCGACCATGAATTTCATGTGTTATGATTGTGCGACGAACAGGGCTGTCTCGCATAGCTATTAAAATATATATTTCTATTTTATATTGTGCGTAAGAGCCGTAAGACCCAAAGATCACTTTTAGCATGCTCGGGGGCGTGACGTCAAAATACCTATAACTGAATTGATGTTCATTTATGTATGATAGAAACATTCTTTTAAATATCATAGTCCAAATAAAAAAAATACGTTTAGACATCTCCTATCATTGGTTATAAATGATGTCTTTTAATCGATTCTTACATAAGAGAATGTTATTATATTAGAATAAATATGTAAAAGGTGTATTCGGAATGTATATCTACCTACTATATATTCTAATTTCAACAACATGTAATTTTGGATTATTTAGGTACTCCAAATCTGTATTTTTTAATGTGAAAGGAAACAAAAAACATTTGCCTTCTACCTAAGTACGTAACCAAATGTAACATTACGTTTTCTATGGCAAATTGTTTTAAGTTTTAACTCTTCAAGCACCGATTGGCCCGATTGGGTCAAAAGAACAATTGAATTCAATTGTGTCTGCGATTTATGTGCTTGAAGGATTAAATTATAAAAAAAGGTTATCACCTTCTTTTGGTAATCAAACCCAT
Source organism: Acrobasis suavella (assembly GCA_943193695.1). NCBI lineage: Eukaryota > Metazoa > Arthropoda > Insecta > Lepidoptera > Pyralidae > Acrobasis > Acrobasis suavella. The sequence goes on from OW971929.1 coordinate 18,197,777, forward strand.
CCCTGTCGATTTTGTTAACCTTAACGAGTAAACGAACTAGTAGCGACATCTGCCACTGCACCAGTAATAACAAACTTAATTATCTAATAATCTAGGCGTACGTAAATATCTTTGGTATACTTGAATATTTTGCACTATGTCGCGGCTCGCAAACAAAAAATGCATGTGATGCGTTTTTGAATTGTAAAATCATAAAATTATCCAACTTACTTTTGTTTTGCGATTATTACTTGATTTTAGCAACGATGCCCTTTTAGTTTATTGTGTGCGACGGTGTTTTATTGCACTTTGTCTTAAATTTTAGACATTACAATTTTCAGACAGTTTATGTACGTTCAGAGATTTGACTTTATTAATATGCATATTGGGCAAAAAGGTTCTCGAATGGCGACCACGTACTGGCAAGCGAGGCCTAGGACACCCACCCACAAGGTGGTTTGACGACCTGAATAAGGTCGCTGGAAAGCGCTGGATGCAGGCCGCTCTAGATCGGTCATTTTGGAAATCGTTGGGAGAGGCCTGTCCTGCAGTGGACGTTATGCAGCTGAAATGATGAATATGTATATACACGGAAACTATATTAAGGAATTTATCTACAAAAAAAAAGTACAAATATACTTATATCTCATTGTACTTTCTAAAATTGCATTTATTTAAATTCATATATAAAAATAATTAAATTACTTTAAAAATCTTATCGTAAAACAAGTAATAAATATATTATTGACTCTTATGATGATGACTCTCGAATGACTCTTAAGTCTTATGTATGCTTTTAAGCATTTGAAGTTAAATAACCAACAAAAAGTAAATTGATAATGTTAACCGATATTACAGAATTTGATTTTTATCGACCCAATTATTTAGTTGCAATGTATCTTTGACGGCGTCCCGGCGAAATCAATGAAGATAAAGTTTTACGACTGCGAAAGTCATAACCGCGGAATTGAGTGTACGATATTATAGTTACACTAAAGTATTTAAATCCAATAAAACAATTCTCTCGCTTGCAGTAAACCTAACTTTATGATATTGGTGTCGTAATGCTGGATTGTATTAATTTTAAAATGAGTGCAGGTACTCGTACTTACAAAAGGTTATAAAACATTAAATCCCAAATAAGTTACAGGATTTTATCTCGTATTTGCTTGTAAATATGTAAAGTTGCATTTATTTTTATCTTTAATTTATAGCCGCAATAAAGCAAGAATGACTTTAATATTATTAATAAATATATAGGGACGAATAACTGATTGAGCTAGCCCCAAAGTAAATTCGAGACTTGTGTTATGGGATAATAACTCAACGATACTATATTTTATAACAAATACATATATAGATAAACATCCAAGACCCAGGACAATATGAAAAAGCCCATTTTCCAACTTGCCCTGACCGGGGATCGAACCCGGGACCTCTGAGGTAAAAATATAATAGAGAAATTAACAATCTTGAGATTTCAGACATAAAAATAATAAATATCTGAATTATAAATCAACGATGTCGCTGTCAAACACACAAAAGCACAAGATATATATCACCGAATTACAGCCTTTGTGGCGTGCAATCGCAGCAACGAGTACGCAGTTATAAATAAAACCGTTCGCGGCGCAAGCGCGTTAAAATCGAATCCGACGATGGCTGGAACTCGTCCTCGCGCACCTGCGACAATTTTTATAGTATACATTTGCATTAATTCATTTAGTCCTGTTTCAAGCGAGCGTATAAATGGGTTAGCCGGTAAGTGAAGTGGCGGGATCTAGCCGTTGCATTGCAGGTTTGCAGGCCGACGCGTCGCGCCGGTCGCGCGCCTGTAATTAACGGCTGGCCGCCGCCCGCGCGCACTCCCGCCACGCGACTCCTGTGGTGCCATTTTTAACCCCCAACGACTAAAAGGGGGGTGTTATAAGTTTGACCCTAACGCCTGTCTGTCTGTTTTTCTGTCTGTCTATATGTCTGTCTGTCTATCTGTCTTTATGTCTGTCTGTCTGTCCGTCTGTCTGTCTGTCCGTCTGTCTGTCTGTCTGTCTATCTATCTGTCTATCTGTCTTTCTGTCTGTCTGTCTGTATGTCTGTCTGTCTGTCTGTCTGTCTGTCTGTCTATCTGTCTGTATGTCTGTCTATCTGTCTGTCTGTCTATCTGTCTGTCTATCTGTCAGTCCGTCTGTGGAAGCAAGTTTCCTTGCGGTGGTTCTAAGCTGTTTGGTAAAAATCAATCCAGTACTTTGAAGAGTATCAGCCCTTTATCACAATCTTAATCATGGTTTATATCTAGATGGCGCTATCTTGGTTTCCATTCCAATACCATGCAACATCACCATCTCTACCAACAGTAATATTTTAATTCGTAGACGACGTGTTAATAAACAGGCACGTACACAAACCCAGACTATTTTTTTTATTAATATTAATTTTATAGGTAGGTTCAGCCGTTTACTTTTAAACAGGTATTGACCCTTGAAATTGGGAGTTTTTGTAGTTTGTCAATAAATAATCATCTATTATTTGAGTGACAAACTACAAAAAAAAAACTAAATAGTAATTTAGTTTTCCACCCATCACTAGATGGTGTTTATGATATTATACTACTAATAATTATACATATGAAACTATGAAAAAATGTGGGTTTTTTAAGATTTGCTTGATAAATAAACTTTTCTCATCATTTTCTTGTATTTGAGTAAAAGTTAGATTATAAGATATTTACATATACTATGCATACAATATAGAGGGCAAATTTTCTGGATCAGGGGTCGGCCGCACGCATCTATAAGTATAATATCTACACTATCACGTTTAATTCCATAAATATGTGTAGGTGGTTTTTGGAGAACCTTCTTAAAATACCCATTTTACTATTTCTCAAAACATTTACAGATATGAACAAAAACGATTCGTAGGTGACAACCAGAGATATAGTTCTATGGTAAGAACTTAAGCCTATGTTTAGTTGTAATGTATATATGTGCTAGTAAACAATACGTGATTATATTTCGCGACTTGTTACTGGTTCCCGTTGTGTCATGATATCTTCTTGTTTTCTAATGTCACTCGCTGTTCAACTGACACCCCCCTTATAAAGAAGAACGCACTATTAACAACTCATTTCTGGCACATGTTGCCACTGTATCTCGGATATAGAGGCTCTATGCGCATCTTATCTCAATGACGTATGTCTTTAAAGGTGCAAGAAGTTATTTTTAACGACGCGGGGAATCTTCATTTATACGCAGTTTCGCACGGAGCTTGCAAAAGTAAACAAAAAAGATAAATGATTATGGGCTTATAGTCGCCCATCTATCATTTTCAGGGATCTAAAGGAAAAAAGAAAAAGTCATTTCAGAAACGCAGATTACTATAATAACAAATATTAGCTGCAGAGTTGAAAAAAAGTATGCGAATCATTTTATATCTATGCGTGGATATTTGGACAAGTCCAGTCAACGCATGATTCACAGGGGGTCTAGAATGCCTGAGTGATTCCTACAGAAACTTGTTCAGGGTGATTAGGTAGTAAACATACTAAAGTCCTGACGTCTAGGAGTGAGGGGAAAGTTCTCAATTTTTGGTTTGTCTCTTATATCTCAAAAACGATGCGTCGTAGTGTAAATATATATAATAGTGTATGCACTTTTTAATAAAATTACTACGACCAGTTTTTATTTTTTATTATGTAGTTGAAACATAAATTTCAGTTAGTTAATTCAATAGAAATATGTTTTTTTTTTACTCCTAGTATATTTTGTAAATGGCACAATCGTAAAATTTTTCTTTAATATACATATTTATTTGCTATTATATATTTATTTTACATGCCATTTGGCCCCTTCTGATATTAATGTTTTTACAAATAAACACGCGATAGCGAAAGGTTTTTACCTATACTTTCAAAGGGGCGATATTATTTTCTCCTTCTTTTTCTGATCCTTGTATCCAATCTATAGTTGTAGTGTGTAGTCCACCTATGTATACAATGTATGTAGTCGTTCTTATGTGGTTTACATATATAAGGGTATCTCTGGGTATCAATAAAGCCCAAAGTACGTCAGTAAACTTCGATCGTTTCACGTGTCTCATACCTCCAACCTCTACAAGGTCATAAAACATTATTCCTTTAGCTTTCTACCCCTTTATCATGTAAGTATGTATACAAGTAATACATAACATGCAATGCATGTGACAGGCAGCAACTAGTAATTTGTGTTTTTATTGAGAAGTAGGTACGACGTGACGCAATTTTAATTCATACTCAATTGAAGGCGTCACACACGTGTGGTGAACAGGGAAACGCACTCAGCAGTCAGCACCTCGGAATAATTACCCTTATAGTGTCGCTGGGAGCGGCCGTAAACGAAGACGTTACGAGGATCCGGGCTAACCGACGACCATGCATTCGTCGCACTTTCCCACGATTAATTTCTCCTTAGAATTTTAAGGTGTAAGCTGTCGCCGCTGCGGGATTCCGACCTAGAATAGGACCACTTCATTCCTGTGGATCTCGCAAAAAGCGACTAAAGAACTAAACATTAATATCACGTACTAACTGCATTCCTAACGAGGGTTGACGTCAGGCAGGCGGTTAGTCTTGAAACTATTGTCAAATTATTTAAACAAGTATCAAATTATGCAAATAATAATCAAGTGATTCAAATATCCATAGATATGTATACCTCTCTCACACGCCTGTATTCCTGTCTCACATAAACATCTCCTCTCACAGGCCTACTGGAATAGATCTCTTTTGAGATAAGTAGTGCCTATGTATAACTTTTATTTGATGTATAAATATATAATCTCTGTATAAATGCGTTATGTATGCGGACGATGTCTCATTGTTGTTTCAGAGCAAAAAAAGCAGCCAGCCTTGTCACCAATGGTGGAGATGAGTCTAATTAATTTTTGTGATCAATATTAAAGCTATGGAAAAGAACAGCAAAGATGTTAAAGAGCAAACAGGTTATTAAGATAACTCTAAAATTCCACTAGAGCTGCAGTTTATAAAAATTCAATAAAATATTGCAATAAAAAAATGTATTTTAAGAAAAAAAAAAATATCGTGGTTGATACAAAAGACATCAACGAGCGCAGTCGTAGCAATGCTACAATGGTTCTACAAAAAATGCCCTCTCCCCAAGTAACAAAACATGTGAAAAATAAAACCACGACAATTTTATAAGACGCCTTATGATATGATATTAAAAAAGTGAAGAAGTTTTTAGTAATTCTAAAAAAGTATTTGGGGGTAACACACTCACACACGATTAAAAATTGTACTGGATATGCTACTTGCTACGAGTAATATAATAATTTACAGTACACCTAAGTTGTTACTTACTTATTATTTATTTATATACTATATACTAGTATAATCACCCTAGGTTTATTTTGATATTTTTTTTTTTATTTTTTATTTTATACAGAAGTAAAGTTAATTATGAAAAAATATAAAAAATTTCACAGAATATTCAGTTATATATTCACTTTAAAATAAATTATTAAATTAAAATAAAATAAATATTTGGCTCAAAAATAAAATAAAATAAATATTTGGCCCAGAGGTTGGCTGGAAAAGATTGCATTTATAGCAATAAGTCCGCCTTTGTGCCTATATTATTTCTTGTTGTTTTGAAATTTTTGTGTGTCTATTATGGTGCAATAAAGTTGATTTGTATTGTATTTGAGGGGGGCTCTCATTATTTAAGAGAGGTACGGTCCCCTTCGTGCACGAGTCTGACTCGCACTTGGCTGGTTATTAAAATAACTCGATCATTTGGCACAAAGTTTTATTTTGTATCGTATATGTATTATGGGGCCCGACCCCAGTCACTCGTTTTTTTCCATGTCCAATTTGTTATATCTATCTTTAGCTCTTTTTCATTTTGACTCTCCGTTTAATTTTGTATCATTCATACATGTCTACCTTCTATTACTTACATGGGATCGCGACCCGTCAGTTTTTTTTTCAGGGCTTTCTGTCGTTTTTCATTTAATTTATCACATTATTTAATAATATCCTCTGTTAATTTTTGTTCCCTCCCACTTATCGTATACTCGTATTCACCGAATATTAAAATAATACTATTCAGTAGCTCTTCCAGTTTCCTTATTTCCTTCTTGGCCAAAGTTTGATGGCATCCCCCGATGGATTGCGCCATATGGCGTCGACATGCGCCCGTGCCGCCCGTGCGCCGCGCACCGTCACAAATTGCAGGTTATTTCAATTGCCTCCAATTAAACGGGGGACAAACGTTTCATATACACGATGCTCCAATGATTACAACACAAACCGTTTATAAAGATCTAACGTGATAAAACAATGCAGCACACAAGCACATGCAGAGTCAGTAATGGTTTTGCTAATTATTTTCCCATTTTCACTTTCTGTAAACACGTGTCTAGAAGGATATTTGGCAAATCCGATCGGTCTGACTGCTTACAGAAAGTGTTTTAATAGTTGCCAGAGTAATATATTTATAAATTAGCTATATTTAAAAAGAAGTGAGGTCCCGCCTACTAGTAAATCGGCCCTGTTTCCAAACTAGCGAGTATGCATAAACTGAAAGTACACACAAATGGTTAGTAAGAAAATAAGTATGGTCTGGTACTTCTACGGCCGTAACTGGCCTTAAATTTTAACCCCGATCACAGAATGAATATAATTATAAAATAGTCCCACATCACACCTCTCCCCCGTTCTCGCCTTGTCGAGGTGGCTTCAGACGCCTGCAGTCGCTCGCTCAACACCCTCCACAAGGCGAGAACAGGGGAAAGGTGCGGGACGGGGAAGGTGCGGGGACGCATAATGCACTGGACCTTGAGAGATTCTATTCTGTACATAATACTTATATTAATTCTATGCCCGATATTACAGCTGTAAGTAATAGGTTACTCGAAAATTGCATTTCATAATCTGACACAGGTTTTTTAACAGTGTTTTCTGACCTTTGTGTTTCTACTTACAGTGACTTAGTGCTGATCGCAGTAGTTAAACTGACGCGGCACCTGGCGAAGATGTTCCACCAACGTATCTAATTATAGCTCAATTGAAAGTACCTTAAAATCACTAATAAATAGGAGCAGTTACTATTGTACACCATATTTCTATGTTTTTATATAACCATTACTAGTTACTTGGTATTTTTGTAATTAAAACTAAGATTATAATTATAATTACTCTTATTACGAGTATAATGGAATCCGAAGCATTTTCCTCCAGCACCACATCTCAAAAGCGTCGATTCTGGAGCGGTCTAATTTCTTTAAGGTCCAAGTTTCAGCGCCATTCAAAAATATTAAAAATATCAGGGTAGTGACTAGTTTCTTTTTCTGTTTGATAGAGATGTTTCTATTGGTCCAGATCCTATCCAGTTGTGACATGGCATTCTTAGCCATACCTATTCGCCTGCGCACGTCGTCCTCACACGATCCGGTATTTGAGATCTGTGCACCCAGGTAAATGAAATTCTTAACAGTGTCTATCTAACTTAAGGGCTCTAGTTAGTTCCATTTTGCCTTTGCGATCTACCACCATGATTTTGGTTTTGCTCCGGTTGATAGATAGAGCATGTTCTTTGTTTATGGGAAACTAAGAGTGTCTTATATTTATTGCATACTAGCCATACCAGGGCCACGGGCACCGCGGCGTTACTTGCGTATTTCAAAATTGTTGTCAATCCTTCTGGATCCTCACATTTTTCCGGGACAAAAATTCCTGTGTCAATCAAGGTTATAAGCTATCAACATGACCGTGATATTTGATGCCCCCATTTGAAATAAATCTATAGATAGGAAACGGAGATTTCATTTAAAATTTTATCTTGATCAGACCCTAGATAACCCTTCAAACTATTGCATTGCAGCACTGGACCCCGGAAAATTCAGGCAGCCTCTCAAGATAACTGCTTGTATGTAAGATTTTAAATGAAAAATCTTCCAATCCTTATATGTTTCATATATTAAGTACTTACTTTTATATGTATTTCATGGAGGATGTTAAAACGGTTTTTTTTTACATCTTATCTATTTACTTTACAGCTGTAAGAAAAGAAAAAGCGTAAAATGTACCAGTTGCTTTTCTTTCAGTTCAGCTTGTAAAAGCCGATCGAGGGAGAGGATGAGAATCTGCCGCAATTTTACAAGCTTATGTTTAACTACGTATCTTGTATTGTTTAGGTCAAATATTGCAACTCAATTTTCAACCAGTTATCCTTCTCAACTGATATAGCAAAAATTTTGCATACTTGTGTAAGTCAGATGACATACAATATCATGGAGTCAATGAGCTGTTTCGATGATAGAGCTAGGAGATATTCGATGGAACTCGTTTGATTTGTTTTGACCCTTTAGGCGAGCCACGATGGATTCTTATTAAATCAGTTGAGTTTTAGGCCAGAATCTGGGTAAGTACGGCTCTGTTGAGGTCAGATTTGCCACAGGCCTGTTTCTAAATAAAACAGTTGCGATATAAAACTTACGATGTGGAAATAAATTTCTCTATAAACCAATTTCTGAGTAGGTCAGATTCGTATAAGGTCCCATGACATGACAGGACTACGTCAGATTTGAGCACTTTATGGTAGACGATATCTAGGGTCTAATAACGGAGACAGAAGGTGATCGATAGAGCTCAGTAATAAAACGACACAACTCCATCGAGTTTGGACTTATTTCAATTGTCTTACCTAATTCGTGCTTTGTCTTCACAATAAAAGCTTGAATAAAAAAATTATTTTTCAAAAATCTTATTGATTTCTTTTCCTACCTAGGTACATGCCCATCGTCACAATTAAACCTTTGGATCTTAGGCTCTGTCAACCACGTTGAGAGTTAACGTCTACCTATACATCGAAAGACGAAGTTTATTTATTGTGTAAATTAAATCACCCATTTGGCTCTCCGCTATTCAGTTACATAAAATATTGTAAGTAATATTAGCTTTACAAAAGCATTGCTTCAGTGGTCTATTCACAGGCAAGGCACTCCCTTCCCTTCCAACCCACCAAAAGCCCAAAAAAACCCATCCCATTCATAATATCTAATATGATCCGTCGAAAAGCAGATCGAATCGGGAGATGAGCATCCGTGACGACATTTAATTGTTGCACATTGTTTCTGATTGCCGCAATATGCCGGGGGCGGCCGTTATCCGATGAAATATGTCCGTTATGATTGGCAAACAAACAGTATGGCGCCGCCATATGTCGCGGCACGTGCGTCCGCGCATCGCTTGCGCTGCTCGCTCAGGGATGAAACTATACGCTACAGACTGAATGACGGGGCTGATGCTACGTGGATTTAAATATAGCTTTTGACAGTGACTTTGTCCTCGTTAATGCACTTTTTTCTTTGGTGTTTGTTTTAAAACAAATTAGTTACAATAAGTTGCTAGTCCTATGGAGGTATACACATATCTATAAGTCTTTGAGTTATGTCCTAAAAAACAAAACCATAGACCTAGATTTTTTTTACTGCTTAAAACATCACACTAGCCGAGTGCGACAGATAATAAGATAACTGTTATCCTCACAAGAGCAAAAGAGATAGCGATCAATTTGACAATGAAAACGTTTTCATAAAAAACTATAAGCTATTATTAACCTGGCTCGAACATCGTCACACGAAAATTGGATTTTTTATATTGTAAACTGTGTTAATTTATAAGTTATCTTTACTTGGAAAGATGGTATCGGACTGAATTACCGATAGTTCGTGTAGTAGGTACAAATACAACCCTTTTAGGGCCACACAAATATATTTCGTTTCTGGACACATTTTACAATACGCTATATCCATTTATTTATTTCTTTTATTTAAAAAATATATGTACACAAAATACAAACATAGGAACAAAGTAAGAACATCGTAAAGTTTATTAATGTTCATAATTGAAATATACAGTACCATATTTCATAAGAAATCTGTTCCAGCAGACCCAGGAGAACGTCTTCCATCTTACAAAACGAAAATTATGAACATTAATAAACTTTACGACGTGCTGATTTTCCTGAAAGTAATGAAATGAATACTTATATAGAATTAAAATTGTTTTACTGTTTTATGACAATAGTATATAAGTATATGTAGTATATATAGGTGATGCACCTAAATCGAATGTGCATACTCGGAAAGCCTAATTAAAGGTTTTGAAAAAGGTATAAATTCTTGAACAGTTGACTGACCTGAATATAAAAAACATATTTTTGGCTGATCGAATTTGTTTGGATTTTTTTTCCGTAGTTGGATATCTGTTAATTGTGAAAAGTCTTTCAGCATCATGGCCTGAAAACAAGATTATAATAAAATAAAAATATACTTACAAAATATCAACACAAAGTAAATAAAGTGCTTTCAGAAAATAAAATAAAATATTTAATTATGAAGGTCTGTACAATTCTTAACTCTCTGAGCAGAGAAGCCAGTGCGCGCGCGCCACCCATCCGTCAGCGTAATCGGTTGTTAATCATTTTTCGGTCGATGGGGTTCATTGTACCGCCCTCCACGGATTATGTTATTCTTAACATCAACCAAAATATAAATAGCCTTCATACAACTTGTGCACTTTCTAATAGAATATTAATAGAGCGACAGAAATGACTTTGCAATAAATAATTGAACTTAGGCAGATACTGCTGACAGCTAACCGTCATGTTTATAAACTTGTTCCCATCAGTAACAGCTACAGGGAATTTATTCTTCTTGTTTAGTCAAAGATAGACCTAGAAATTTTGTTATGAGTCTAGGTATGTGTCAATATTTATGAGCATTTATTCGATAAGTATTCAGATAAACCGAAATTTCTGACGAAGTATTACACGAGATTTATCTAGGTAAATATCACTGAATGTCTGCCGTCTTTAAAGCTTAGTCTATCGTATTCTCGTTGTGTGGACTTTCTTCAGCCTAGCTCGGTTAGTCCAACTTCGCGAATTACGTTACGATCACTCTTAATTTCAAGACGATGTGAAACAGGGCATAGTATATGTATTAGGTTGGGGAAGAAGTCTTTTCGCATATATTAGGTTGGGGAAAAAGTCTTTTCGCATATAGTATGTATAAACTTGTAATAAAACCACTTTGGCTATACTATTTGTATCTGTCTGGTTTTGGTATCATTAAAAAGTTTAAATTTTAAAGAAGGTAATTCCAAATTCAAATTAGAAAAATGCGTGATTTTCATTTTTTTTTCTTACCGTTAATATGAGTGAATCTAATGAATAAATTAGATACATTTTAAAACTTTACTACCAAAAAGTTAAAAAGGCAACGTAAGCCGCGAAAAAAATTTGCGATGTTTATGGACCTAGTGCAGTGTCTGTGAGAGTAGCACAAATTTGGTTTAAGCGTTTTCAATCCGGAAATTTTGATGTTAAAGATGCACGTCGCTCTGGTCGCTCTGTTACGGATAAAATGGATGCTGCATGTCAGTAGTTACGACGTAGCTGAAAAACTGGGAATTGACCACAAAACAGTATTGGCGCATTTAAAAAAAAAGGGGTACACAAAAAAGCTCGATATTTGGGTACCTCACGAGCTCTCTGAGAGAAACCTAATGAACCGTGTACTCATTTGTGATTCTTTATTACGACGTAATGAGACCGAACCATTTTTGAAGAAATTGATAACTGGTGATGAAAAGTGGATCACGTACGACAAGAACGTGACAAAAAGGTCATGGTCAAAGGCCGGTCAGGCTTCACAGACTGTGGCGAAACCCGGGTTAACTCGCAACAAGGTGATGCTGTGTGTGTGGTAGGATTAGAAGGGCATTATTCATTATGAGCTGTTACCACCAGGCAGGTCCATCGATTCAGAACTCTACTGCGAACAACTGATAAGATTAAAGCAAGAAGTTGAGAGAAAGCGGCCGGAATTAATCAACAGAAGGGGTGTGGTTTTTCATCATGATAACGCTAGACCTTACACATCTTTAACCACTCAGCAAAAATTAAGAGAGTTTGGCTGGGAGGTGTTAATGAATCCGCCGTATAGTCCTGACCTGGCACCTTCAGATTTCCACCTGTTTCGGTCTCTTCAGAATTCTTTAGGCAGTGTCAGGTTAACATCACGAGAGGACTGCCAAAACTACTTGAGGCAGTTTTTTGATCAGAAGCCCCAAAATTTCTATAGCAATGGGATCATTTTCCTACCTATAAGATGGCAAAAAGTTATCGAACAAAATGGTACCTACATACTTTAGTTAAATGTAAATAAACTGTATTAAAAAATGTTTTGAATTTTCATATGAAATGCGAAAAGACTTTTTCCCCAACCTATTAGTATGTATGAACTTGTTATAAAACCACTTTGGCTATACTATTTGTACCTAGCTGGTTTTGGTATCATTTAAAAGTTTAAATTTTTAAGAAGATAATTCCAAATTCAAATTAGGAAAATGCGTGGTTTTCATTTGTTTTTCTTACTGTCAAGATGAGTGAATCTAATGAAGAAATTAGATACATTTTAAAATTTTACTACCGAAAATGTAAAAATGCAACGCAAGCCGCGAAAAAAAAATGCGATGTTTATGGAACTAGTGCAGTGTCTGTGAGAGTAGCACAAATTTGGTTTAAGCGTTTTCAATACGGAAATTTTGATGTCAAAGATGCACGTCGCTCTGGTCGCCCTGTTACGGATAAAATGGATGCTATTTTTGAAAAAGTGGAGCAAGATCGGCATATCAGTAGTTACGACGTAGCTGAAGAACTGGGAATTGACCACAAAACAGTTAGGGCGCAATTGAAAAAAAAAATGGGTACACAAAACAGCTCGATATTTGGGTACCTCACGAGCTCTCTGAAAGAAACCTAATGAACCGTGTACTCATTTGTGATTCTTTATTACGACGTAATGAGACCGAATCATTTTTGAAGAAACTGATAACTGGTGATGATAAGTGGATCATGTACGACCAGAACGTGCGAAAAAGGTCATGGTCAAAGGCCGGTCAGGCTTCACAGACTGTGGCGAAACCCGGGTTTACTCGCAACAAGGTGATGTTGTGTGTGTGGTGGGATTGGAAGGGCATTATTCATTATGAGCTGTTACCAGGCAGGACCATCGATTCAGAACTCTACTGCGAACAACTGATAAGATTAAAGCAAGAAGTTGAGAGAAAGCGGCCGGAATTAATCAACAGAAGGGGTGTGGTTTTTATCATGATAATGCTAGACCTCACACATCTTTAACCACTCAGCAAAAATTAAGAGAGTTTGGCTGGGAGGTGTTAATGCATCCGCCGTATAGTCCTGACCTGTCACCTTCAGATTTCCACCTGTTTCGGTCTCTTCAGAATTCTTTAGGCAGTGTCAGGTTAACATCAGGAGAGGACTGCCAAAACTACCTAACGCAGTTTTTTGATCAGAAGCCCCAAAACTATAGCAATGGGATCATGTCCCTACCTATAAGATGGCAAAAAGTTATCAAACAAAATGCTACCTAAATACTTTAGTTAAATGTAAATAAACTGTATTAAAAAATGTTTTGAATTTTCATATGAAATGCGAAAAGACTTTTTCCCCAACCTGTCATGTACAATACCCGGCACATAAGTTGAACAAAAATCGCGGCCTTTGGCGCATGTTTAATTGGAGATAAAAGTGTTAAAAAGATTTTTTGGTCTTTCTTCAAAGCCGCAATATTTTCTATCTGAAGTTCGGATAGAAATGTTATAGAAATGGGATTCTAAACGGACAAACAACGTACAACAACGACCGCAATTTTTTGTTCAACTTACGTGCCGGGTATTGTATCTACTTAAACTGTGTTACGGGTTGTAGAAGGGACATGAATAATACATGATGAAAAAATTAAATACTTAAGAAATAAAGATGCTTAATTTATTTTACAAAGTAAATATTTTTTTGCTAGAAATGACAAATAATTAATCACATCACACTAATATTCACGCAAACGGCTGGTCCAATTTTGTTTGGTATGCAGGAAGCTGACAACCTTTTTTTTTTTACGGAGGAAAGATCCCTGTTACGGATACCCGTCAGCCTACGGGGGAGGCTGTCGGGTTATGTGGGACTCCACGCCAGATCGACGTGCCTACCCACTAAAAAACCTCCGGAGTTCCATCTCAACCGCTTTTGCCGGGGACACGGGAACGGAAATACATCCGCGAACCCCGGCGCGGCTGGCCACCAAAGCGGCCCCTCCTCGGGGGCGTCACAGCGCCCCCCACTCACCAAGTCGGCGCGTCCGGAACTCACGAACGCGCCATACCTCCTCGGCCCAATTGAGAGGCGGCAAACTCCCACGCAGTCCACCGCCTGTGGACCCATGGGAGCCAGATAAACCGGCTCCCAGCGGCGGAGAAGATGAAAGGCTCCGCCGCTTACCTCTCGCCGCAAACGCGGTGCGGCACCACTCGGTCGCGGAGGATAGGGAGAGCGGCAACGTAACACCGACACTCCTCCTCCTCCGCGACCGATCCCTAACCACAGCCACGGCGGTGTGGCCCCGCCTGAAGCGCCGGGAGGGCAATGAAACATTCCCCTCCCGGCGGCCCCACCCCGGGTGGGGGGAGAACTTCCCACTCCCCCGCCGCCCCATTGGGCGCATCCCTACAGGCTCAGGCCGAAGCCGAGCCCGCGGGAGCGCCCCTCCCCGGGTGGGGGGAGATCTTCCCACTCCCCCGCCGCCCCAATGTGGGCGCTCACTGCTGGTTGACGACAGCAGGAGCGCCCCCTCGCGGGTTCCTCTTAGCTTCCCCGTGGCTCGAGGCTACCACGGGTACTGAGCCCCCCCGGTACGACAAACCGGGAATCCATTGGGGGGGAGGAAGCTGACACCCTGGATTAACACATAAGTTACTTTTTCCGCGGGTAACACCGCGGGGCGCAGTTAGTTTATTAATAAAAACAAAAACCCGACAGCGTGATACAACAGCCTAGAATGCAATCAAAACACGAGCGAGAAATGAGATTACATTTAAACATACAAATTGTACATATATGTTTTAGATTCCTTGGAGAATAATAAATAAATAAAGATATAGGGACAAATAACACTGATTGAGCTAGCCCCAAAGTAAGTTCGAGACTTGTGTTATGGGATACTAACTCAACGATACTATATTATAAAACAAATACATATATACATAAACATCCAAGACCCAGGACAATTTAAAAAGGCCATTTTCCCACTTGCCCTGACCGGGGATCGAACCCGGGACCTCTGGGTGGCGGACTAGCATGGTGACCACTACGCCACAGAGGTCGTCCTATGTCCAGCTCTGGATTTCCTGTGGCTGATATGAAGATACCTACTGAACAAGAATGACACCTCCCGTTAAATCCCGTTGGAGCTGCAAAGCGTAGCCAAAGAAATAAACAAACATACTCGTATGTACATACACTCGAAAAACATAACCCTTCTTCTGGCGCAGATGGGTAAAAACATGTCTCTTTCTGTTGCATTCTGTATACGGTTTCTTTTTGCGTAATCTTCCCAGTATTGGTCGATCCGAAACGCTAGTTGTTTTTAGCTTTTGCAATAAAATAATGTTTTTATAAAATGACCAATGATTCAATAAGTAATAAATATACAATGAATTAAAAAATTGAGTTCGAGTTTGAAGTTGTTTTCCTTATAGTGCAGATAGTATACAAAAAAACCTATTTACGTACAAACAAACAAACAAAGCTATAAATGGTTCGCCCGTATCATGCAACCACTGCGGCTACGGCGACCCTACCATTGACATTGAACTCTACAATAGGAGGAACTAGGGGAATGACGTATGTCTGGTTTTTATTTTTAATTATTTAACTTTATTACGAATGTAAAAAGCATAATAAATTCCATAGCCATAGGCTGATTACATGGTGTTTAATTGTATAATTTCCCATTTAAAATATAATATAATATTTCATCAATAGATGGCGCTAATTCTAGACCTAAAACTCGCTATGATTTGTTTGTATTTTTTATTAGATAAACATGTGACTTTGTAATTTTTTTGGCTTTGACAATATATGAATATACGTGGTTGTCTTGATTTGAATTTTATTCAGTTGGACCTCTGTCGTATTTTTGAAGAAACAAGTCTGTTGTACATTTCCTTCTGAGCTGGATGCTTGGTTGGTACAGTACTCTAGGCTTTCTCGTTCGCACCCACGGGCAGTAGATCAGTGTCAAGGGCGAACATCTTGCATCTCGCTTACACCAGTGCAAAGAGAAGAAGAGCAGAACAGCAGAGAAGGTGGCAGCGTGTGCATTCGCTCGCATAAAGATAGCAGTGGATGCCGCAACTACGTGAATGAGGGACAACGAATACGCCAGATGTGTGAGTGAAATAGTGTGTGACGTAATCGGACAAACTGTGAGTACTTTTATTTCATTCAATTCAGTAGAAGGAAATTTGAACCTTATATTCAAGAGAACTTTAACTTTGAAGAATTTGGATCCTAGTAGTATTGAAGTATGGACTTAGAATAATTTTAAGAAAAGTGGAACGACGGGGAATCCATACCGGTTTTTGAACGGGTGACAGCTGGTCACTTCAAACACTTGTAAAATTTTCACGGAAATCTTGGACTTAGAAAATTTTCACCGTATTGAGATTTTTCAACTTTGAAAATTTTATGAATATTAAATAATATCAAAGTGTTTTATTTGTGTTTTCGATACATTGTCTGTGTGATTTGTAGTTCATAATAAAGTTTTTGTTCTAGAATTACATAACCTAAACCTAGTACGTAAAGCAGTTGTGTGTAAGTTTCAGGTAAAAAACACTTGGCTATTGTGAATATATATTTTTTTGACATTGTTCTGATAAAAAAGAAATACAATGGAGTCATTAGTTAAAATTCAAATTAGCACAAGTAAAACCATGAGTAAGGCTTTTACCAACTTTAAAAAATCACCTAAGGCGCGTTTAACTGTTCCTTATTTAGAAACAAGGCTTGAAGCTCTTGAGTCTCAATGGTGTGCATTTTTAGAAAATCATAACAGTCTGATAGGTGATTATACTACTGAGGATTTAGAAGGCAAAAAATATTATGATGACGATGTATACGAGGCTACTGAAGAAGTGTACTTTGATTATAAATCGGCGTTAAACAAAAATTAAGTGAAGTCAATCCCGTTGTACCAACTACTTCTAATGTTCAAAGTAATCAGTCAAAGGATCAATTGCATAGTAACGTGAGGTTAGCGAAAATCACAATACCTACTTTTTCCGGGAATTACTATGATTACAGTAGTTTCAGAGATTTATTCCAATCTTTAGTGCATACAAATCAATCCCTAAGTAATGTTGAGAAATTACATTACCTTAAATCTCATTTGTCAGGCGAGGCTGAACAATCGTTAAGACATGTCCCTATAACTAGTGATAATTACATCGTTTGCTGGAATCAATTAGAAAGCAGATACAATAATAAACGCTTAATAAAGCGTTTATTATTGTATCTGCTTAACTCAGTTTTAAAAAGGTTTATGAGTCAGAAAAATGTCACAACTGAGTCTGCAAGTGCATTGAAGGAATTATTGGATACCAGCAACGAGTGTATGCATGCATTGAACAATCTCGGCCTGCAAACGGATACATGGGATGTAATTGTAATTTACATTTTGTGTTTAAAGCTGGATACAGAATCTCGGAAAATGTGGGAATCAAAATTAAGCGAATCTCAAGATTCTTTGCCGAATTACAATCAATTTAAAGAATTCTTACAGCAAAGATTTAGGTCACTGGAATTTCTAGATAATAAGGTTTCAAAAGGTATTGTTAAAACTAAAACGCTTCACGTAACTGAATTGAACAAATGTCCGTTTTGCGCAGATAATCACAAACTATTAAACTGTAAGAAGTTTGTGAGCGAGGATACCGAAACACGTCGTAATTTCGTACAATCTCAGAAATTGTGCTTCAATTGTTTTGGTTCCAACCATGCGGTGTATTCATGTCGTGTACCATCCAAGTGTAAGATCTGTCGCAGGAAACATCACTCGCTCCTACATATGAAGACATTTATTCAAGCGAGTAATGTATCTGAGGCCCCAACTGCAGGTACTTCTTCTGAATTACCAGTAGCCAAACAAGACAAACCAAATGAACATATCACTACATGCCACATTAGTTCCCAAGGTCAAGTGTTGCTTGCAACGGCTTTGGTGGATGTAATATCGCAAACAGGCACACACATAACTTTCAGGTCTCTTATAGACCAAGGATCACAAGCTTCGTTCATGACCGAGTCAGCAGCTCAACTATTGGGTCTGCAGAAGAAACAATGCAAGAGTTATGTGTCAGGTTTAGGGAGTGATCGGGATTCCGTTGTGACGTCAAAACATGTCATCTATTTTAAAATACAATCACTTATTAACTCTAGTTTTGTAGTGCAAGTTAAAGCCCACATTATGAAAACCATAACCACATTGCTGCCTGACAAAGAGTTTGCAGGGCAGAGGTGGTCAAACATGCCGGAAATAAGGTTGGCAGATCCAACATTCTTCACTCCTAATAAGGTTGACATACTTCTGGGAGCAGAAGTATATAGCCAAATTATAGAAGAAGGTTTAATTAGGGGTAGTTCAGATATGCTCATTGCCCAAAATACTAAGTTGGGATGGATATTATCTGGAAAAGTGCTATCCGGCAAAGAAAGAGTAAATACCTTTCGTACATCTGTTCGATGCATGCATGTAGTAGAAGAAAATAGTTTACTGCAGAAATTTTGGGAGCTGGAAGCAGAACCAAAAATAGAAGAACAGAAAAGGTGGTCAGAGGAAGAAGAGAAGTGTGAAAAAATATATACAAGTACGACAACTAGGGATTCTGAAGGAAGGTATGTTGTAAAACTTCCTTTTCGAAATGAAGATCCTCAGTGTCAATATGGCGATTCATTAGCTATCGCTACTAGAAGATTTAAATATCTTGAGAATAGGTTAACAAGAAATCCTGAGTTGAAAATTCAATATGCAAATGTGATCAACGAATATATGGAGTTAGGTCATATGAAGTTAGTTCCTGATGAAGAAATACAAGCAACATTTGTATATTTACCTCATCATGCGGTGGTGAAGGAAGAAAGAACTTCAACAAAAGTCAGGGTTGTTTTCGACGCTTTTTGTCCTGGAATTAATGGCGTTTCTTTGAACAGTGAGTTGATGATAGGGCCACGTTTACAACCTGATTTGCGTCATATTGTAATGCGTTGGCGTGTTAATCCGATTTGTCTCTGTGCTGACATAGTAAAGATGTACAGACAAGTCAAGGTGACTGATGAGGACGCAAACTTCCAGTGCATAGTATGGCGTGACAAGCCGGAAGATAAGCTACAACATTTGCGTAATATGAGAGTCACTTTTGGAACGGCATCAGCCCCTTATTTAGCTGTCAGGTCGCTGCAACAAAATGCAAGGGATGAAGGAGCAGAATTTCCTATTACATCTCAAAAGGTCTTAACCGACTTTTACGTTGATGATTTTCTGTCGGGATGTGAAAATGTTGAAGAAGGAAAAAAGCTGTATAAAGAGTTAAATGAATTATTAAGTAGAGGTGGTTTCCAACTTCAAAAATGGACAAGCAATAGCAAAGTTTTGTTGGAAGCTATTAATGAAAAGCAAGCGGAAGTAACAGATCTGAAAATGGATGCTGTTGTTAAAATTTTAGGACTTACCTGGAATCAAGTAACTGATAATTTCGAATACTCAGTAAAACTGCCTCCAATTGATGAACCTGTAACTAAGCGCAAGGTTATATCTGACATCGCTAAATTGTTCGATCCTTTAGGATGGTTGGCACCAGCTATAATAGTTGCCAAAATCTTGATACAGAAGCTTTGGATCTCGGGTATCGTTTGGGATGATACTCTACCTGATAACCTGCTAAAGGAGTGGATAGCTTATCGTAACGAGCTTTTGTTACTGCGTGATATCAAAATACCTAGATGGATGAACACTTTCCGGAATGATTGTCAACGAGAACTTCATGGATTTAGCGATGCGTCAAACGATGCTTATGCTGCTGTTGTTTACATACGTGTAATTGATGGAGATGGAAATGTCGCTGTTTATTTAGTTACATCTAAAACAAAGGTAGCGCCAATCAAACAGGTCTGCATACCTCGTCTCGAATTGTGTGGCTCAGTGCTGCTGTGTAGATTACTGCAAGAGATATCAATGATTCTAGAAATAAAAAAAGAGAATATCTACGCATATACAGACTCTACGGTCGTTCTAGCATGGCTCAGTTGTCATCCTGGAAAATGGAAAACATTTATATCTAATCGCACTTCCGAATTCCAGTGTCATGTCAAATCTCACGAAAATCCCGCAGATGTCGCTTCTCATGGTGTTAAGCCATCGGAGATAAAGAATGCTTCTATGTGGTTTACTGGTCCAGCGTGGCTGAAAGAAAAAGAAATAACAAAGACAACTAGTACATCATACGAAACAGAAATGGAAAAAAAGGTTTGTCATTTAGGAGTGAACAAAGAAGAAATAATAAATAGGTTTTCAACTCTACGAAAGTTAGTAAGAGTTATAAGTTATTGTAAAAGATTTAAAGGGATGGCAAATACTATTTACCAAAAATGGCTAACTAGTGAAGAATTAAGAAAAGCATTGGACACATGCATAAGGGTAGTACAAGAGGAAAGGTTTAAAGATTTATTAGAGGATTTAAAGAAATCAGGAATTATAAATACAAAAAGCAAACTTACCTCGTTGAATCCGTTCATCGACGATGCAGGAATTTTGAGAGTTGGTGGTCGTTTGGTGAAATTGATGTTTCCGCTAAACACCCTATAATTTTACCTGATAAGTCACACCTTTCTTCCTTAATTATTGCAGATGCCCACGAAAAAACTATGCATGGTGGGCCACAGTTAACACTTAATTATGTAAGGTCACGATACTGGATATTAAATGCAAGGAATAACGTCAAGGCATATATTAGAAAATGCATCACCTGTGTACGTTATTCAGCAAATAGACCAGAGATCAGCTTATGGGTCAACTACCTCCAGCTAGGGTGAAGGCTTGCAGTAAACCTTTTTACCAAACTGGCGTAGATTTTGCAGGCCCGATAAATCTTCGAATATCAAAAGGAAGAGGTAACAAGTCTTACAAAGGATACATATGTTTGTTCGTATGTATGGCTACGCGCGCCGTACATTTAGAAGCAGTAAGTGATATGACAAGCAGTGGTTTCTTAGCTGCTTTTAGACGCTTTGTAGCCAGGCGTGGTCATTGTGCTAACTTACATAGTGACAATGGCACAAATTTTGTCGGGGCTGCTAGAGAATTAAAATCTTTATTCGCCAGTGAAAGATCTAGTATGGTAAAGGAAACAGCAGAAGTGTTAGCCTCAGAAAACACAACTTGGCATTTCATACCTCCACGGAGCCCTAACTTCGGAGGATTATGGGAGGCTGGCATAAAATCCACCAAACACCACTTAAAAAGGGTGATTGGCAATGCTTCACTCACATATGAAGAGTTGAGTACAACTCTCACTCAAATAGAAGCCTGTCTCAAGTCAAGGCCTATTTCTCAATTAAGCTCAGACCCACATGATCCAACTCCACTCACACCTGGTCACTTTCTGGTGAGAGAACCGTTATTGCTTGTGCCCGACGCGAATTATGAAAATTCGAATATAAGCAGCCTAAAAAGGTGGCAACTTACGCAACGGATGGTACAGGATTTTTGGAAAAGATGGTCCCAAGAATATCTCACACAATTTCTTAATCGATATAAATGGGCATATCAAACTCCTGAGCCAAGTGTTGGAGATATAGTTCTCATTAAAGAGGACGATTTACCACCCGGAAAATGGTTGTTCGGTAAGGTTGTAGAGAAATTTCCGGGAATGGATGGAATTACACGTGTGGTCAACCTTAAATGTAAGGATTCAATCATAAAAAGGCCTGTTTACAAATTGTGCATTTTGCCTATTACAGAATAAATCTATTGTTTTTGTGTTTTATGAATTTTGGTTTTGTTTATTTTAAAAGTTACAAATGTTCATGTTTATTATTTTCATGTTATACACCATGGATAAAGTAACGTTATGAATATGTTTACAGTCCACTAAGTTGAATGTTACTTCTTGGTGAGTGGTTTTAGGTATACCAATGTATTACTGGGAAACTTGTTGTATTAAGATGATTGTATAAGTGTGATGATGGACATTCTGTCCATGGCGGGCGGGATGTTTAATTGTATAATTTCCCATTTAAAATATAATATAATATTTCATATAGATGGCGCTAATTCTAGACCTAAAACTCGCTATGATTTGTTTTGTATTTTTTATTAGATAAACATGTGACTTTGTAATTTTTTTGGCTTTGACAATATATGAATATACGTGGTTGTCTTGATTTGAATTTTATTCAGTTGGACCTCTGTCGTATTTTTGAAGAAACAAGTCTGTTGTACACATGGACTAAAAAGTACCCACTTTTTATTTAGTACTTCTAAAATGTAGGTAACTTAGGTAGGTATATGATACTACTTACATTATCAGATATTTATATCCTCAAATTCATGAGGATTGAATTTTTAAATTAAACTTGCGTGAATAATAGCACAGCTTAAGCCTAACAAGACTTTCCATAATATAATGAAATTTTCAATTTTTTTGCGCGTCTATGTTTTTTTTACATTTATGAAGTACGTGCCTATCCACTTGCTATATAAGTTGGTGAGTTTAAGGATGGTACGACTTTGACAATTATAAAAAAAAAAACTTAAATAGAAGATACCGCTTATAAAGTATTTTTCACATACAGGTGACCCCATTAACGATGCATTCATTAAATCGTTTCTGCGGTATTTATAAACATAAACTTAAACATATACAATAATAAATATATTGTAAACGTCCTGATTGCACTTTGATTCGTCTAGAAATTGACGGTGTTTCTAAATTCGTAAATTTTGGCATCCTATTTCGCTGTATATTATTTACAAGTGTTTTTGCATAAAACATATAGATATAAATACATATTTAAAGGCCAGTTATTGGAATATAATATATAAAGAATATTTTTTAAATTAAAAACCGTTTGCCGCTTGAAACTTAACTTGCGAAAGCACTTGTAATGCGTACTCTCGCCAGGCGACTTTCGTCGTGATATATTCTTTGTTTTATCCTATATATTAAAAACTATTATCGATAACATTAACGAAAACTACCTATATCAAACAAAACCAACCTGTTAACCCCAATGCCCATTTTTTCATATAAAAATAGTAATTTAGGTAATTTTCACTCTCGATCGTATTACGCAAATTCTACGGACCAAAACATATGTCGAATTTAGGTCATAAGAATCTTTATTATTTACCTTAAAAAATTCCTGAACTAGATTTGAAAAATCTTGATTTACATAATTAATTGAAAGCTAATAATTATAAACAATCCCAAAAGTTACTAATTTGTTACTGTCCCGAAGTAGCAAACATTAGTAATTGATGTAAAAAGTATCTAATTTCGTGACTCAGTTTCTTGAAAAATTATTCAGTGGTGTAAAATGTTTGTCTTTATCTACAGAACACACTGTAGAAACAAATAGTCAAGGTGTACAGAACGCACTGACACTAGAAAAACGATATGCCGACATTGAGTCTCTCAAGAAATCTCAGGAGCAAGCATGGGCAAAATTTCCAATGGAAACAGTGCGTAAATCCATAGAGGCCGTTTCGAATAGATATATTTTTAATTTTTTGCTAAAACTTCAATAAATAGATATACGTACATATAATTTTATCAAGATTAGGAACCCTACGAGAACATAATTAATAGTAGATTGTGCTATAAGGGGTTTTAGGTAATATTTTTAAGGCAAGGGCGCAACTTTGAACCAATAGCGAAACTAAGGATTCTACGGTGGAATCCTGAGTGAAGCGAGGGATTCATGAATATCGCCCGAGATAAAAATATTACCGTACCCGAGTAGCACACTCTACTTTTCATCTCCTTCTATAAGAAAAACTAGCAAATTTTTACAAAACAGAATATAAAGAAAAGGAGAACACCTGCAATACCTAATCAGAGTCCAAACGACAGATACTAACTTTTTTTGTGTTATTTTCATTCAATCAATACATATTCCTAATTAAAAAAATTACGACGTGTGTGTTTGGTTAGGTATTATTCAAAATATGGATATTTACAAAGAAAATAATTAACAACATAAATGTATGTCAGAGGGCCATGGAAAGGTCAAAAAGTAAAAAAAGATACTTAAATTTAAAAAAAAAATTATCTTCATAGAT
This sequence comes from Acrobasis suavella, assembly GCA_943193695.1. Taxonomy (NCBI): domain Eukaryota; kingdom Metazoa; phylum Arthropoda; class Insecta; order Lepidoptera; family Pyralidae; genus Acrobasis; species Acrobasis suavella. The sequence continues at coordinate 18,222,017 of OW971929.1, forward strand.
AGTTGTTAACGTACTTTCAACTAAGTTTCTTGCATTGTCATTTATAACAAAACGTATGGCCAGACTAGGTATCTAATAAAAATTCTATCCATGTCCTATATGGCCCAACCGCCCCCGGCTGAATGTGGTGAGAAGTGTGCGCCCGGCACCCGCATGATGTTCCTAGTGCGGTGATTTGCATGCTCCTCCACCAAACAGATAGCATCGCCGATTACTCTACGCCTCACCCGCCTCGCATTCCAAAAATAACGACCACAATTACTCACTAAATTCCCAACTATAATTGTAAAACTTAGTATCTTTGAAAGTTTTAACCAAGAATTTAAACGTACCAAGTTCGCGAACATATGTAAAGACATATTGAAAGCCATTCATTCGTTTAACATCGCAGTAAATTAATGCACTTAGGCTTCGATTCGTTATTTTTTAACACCTGCTGGGAGTCGGAAGTTACACCCGGCGCGATTTTATAATAGTGGATACAGATATGTGCACATAAGGCAAAATGTCCCGTTTATGCCAAATGAATTTTTACCGACCCTTAGTGTTGACCATTTGTTTTAGTGATTTCGGCAATGGTGTTTTATACCTAAGTACATATAATAGATCTAGTTAAATCTCCGGGTTTTATTATTATTATTATAATACTCTATGACTCCGGTGGATTCTGCGTTTTTTTTTTTATTTAGGTAGATAGGTAGCGGATGGTTCTAAATTGGATAATCAAAAATTAGTAGAAATGTACTTGCCTTCTTACATACATGTTAAAACATACTTGTTCGTGGCGGATTTGCCTAAGGTTGGGATAGTACCGATGCGGTACGGGTAGATATTAGGGGCGGTAAAAAGTGGCAAAAAAAATATCACTGATGGCACACAAGACCTCTTTTGTTTCTTTGTGGCTGTTATTCTAGTTTCCCTCCTCCTTTCATATACTTAACTAGCACCTACTTAGGTACGTCAGTGTAGTATTTGAAATGTCTTTGCGTCAGTGTAATTTAGATGAATGGTCGTGCTTGTCCTTTGTTGAACCAAATTTTAAAGCCTTTTGGACTGCTAGAAAAATCTGGCACCTACTTACCTGGTTAGCTTCTAACCAGTAGGGAAAGTTACAAAAGCCGAAAAGCTGAAAGAAGCAGGTACCTACCCTAAAGATACATTAAGTATCTAATATTATTGACTGTACATTAAAAATTAATAGGTTCTTTTTTATCCAAAAATAATTAATTTACACACATTTATTTTTCGACAAATGGCTAATAAATTCCTGAGTTGTCAGCGTACATATTAGCAGATATCGATTCCCACAGGAAATCAATTTGGCCGGGACAGCGTCATGCACTATAGAAAGATAAGATTGCAAATGTGCCCTTTCTTACAGTTAATTCACCCCATAAATACTCCTCGTTTCCAATTAAGATAAAAAAGTGACCTAATAAAGAAGTACATTTTCATTAAAACTTTCGCGAGGCATCGTTTAATGTGGTAAAAATGTTCCGAAACCCTTGGGCGCGATGAAGACAATAAAAGAAGTAAATTGTAGGTCTATTATTAGTGGATGATATTAATTACGGGAGTGCACCTGGGGCGCGGCGCAGGCGCAGGTGAGCGGCCAATTTGGGGTCAGCGGAGGATTGACATCGGCGAGCCGTCGCGTCGCAAGATTGTGGGAATCGAACCCTCTACACTTTAGGCTATTTCTATTAATTGGTTCGCAGATGTTCTTGTTGATAAACACGCATAAAACGAATAACTTGTTAGTTTCCTTGTGATCGACGACTATAATTTATGTCGACACGAAGAAAATATTTGTATTGTATAAGTTTAAACCTTTTTAATTACTAGAGGCGATGGAATGAAACAAATGATTAAACACTTTTCCCTTTATTTAGAATGATTCAATAGTATTTATCACATGTCTTTAAGATTTCCAAGCACGCCAAGCATTCTCGTACAACCGCTAACTATACAGTTGTTTTACTGCCTACTCTCAGCTGCTACGACAACAGAGCCGGATTCAGAGTCATTGAATAAAACATCTAAACAATTATTTAAAATGAAAATCAGAACACATTGGTGTTGTGCTTAAAAACTGATAATTTGATCCAGGGCTGGTGTACTGGGCAGAAAACAGTCATATATTTTTAACTCGTATTTTCTTTAAAATCCGGCCCTGCTGCGGACATTTACACATACTTATAGGCGATAATTTCAAATGCGTTAAGAATATTCAGATATTCTCATTGGCTGTAATTGAACTGAAATGCCGAGAATAGTAAATGTGCAAAATGTAACTGTACTTTAGATACGCTGTTCCAATTAGCCAATGACAACATCATCGATATATTATAGTTTAAAAATGTCAACTTAAACACTTTTTGTACTAGATCGGCATTAACTAGTCGAGTTCTGATAGCGTTTGGTTACGTGCGTTCGTAGTAATCATTATATCATCAGTAATTCAGTACAGATGTTTACATCGCATTATATTCGCAGCTGCTCTGCTTGTACATACCTATTAATAACGTACGGTTACAATTTTTGTAATTAGATTTATTATATAATAATAGGAGTAAGAAAGTGAATCCAATGTAGGTAATGAAATATTGTTTAAACCTGTAATGTGACTTCACCATAAATATTGTATATGTATTGAAATACCTAAACATTCGAAATACAACCTGTCGTGACTTCAAATAATAAAAGAAAAATAATAGGTCACGTACTTAGTTATAAGCATTAGTAAATATATAACATAACCTATGTTTTGCCATATAAATATAGCAGAACATAGGTTGTGCTATATATTTACGTATTTGTATTTACAAATACTTGTAAATACAAATACGTAAATATATAGCACAACTGGCGAACTTCCATAAAAATATTAAAGGGTCACAGATACTACAAAGTAGCCTTGCATTTTATTGAATTCTAAATTAAAAGGAGAAATAAGTGTAATGTCTCAAGATATGGTAACTATAGTAGAATAAAAAGAAAACTAGCATTCTATCCAATCCAATATAACAAAATCAAAAACCTTTGAAAAAATCCAAGTGACATTACTTACATAATAGGTTCTAGGAAAAACAACTTGAGATCGCACATAGGCAAATCAAAATATACAAAGATAAAGAAATTAACCTAAATCAAATTATTATAGATGTAGATTATTTTTTTAATTAAATAATAGCCATTTAGATACCTTGTTTCAAAATCAATCTTGAGATACTAAAAATAACAAAATAAGAAATGAGCTGCACTAAAAGAGACAAAATAAACAGTTTGAGCAATATCGACACAAAAATGTTTCGCTCGATATCAAATTACTAAACATAATACTATCTTATTATTTTATTAGCTATGTTATGATCCATTACATAGTGTTTCTTACTTGTCGGGGAGAGGGGGAAGGAAATGGAAGAGACCTTTGTCCAGGAGTCGAACGACGAAATTAAAAATAGTTGGCGATTTATGGCGAATCAACAGAATTGTCGGATGGTTCATCATCATTGAGTAATGTCCGATGCGTTTCAGCAATTTTCAGATCCGAGTTAAGGCCCATTTAGACAGTGGAAGTTTCTTGACTGAAGCATACCATTTTATTGAAGCAATAAATGATTGTATGGCTGACGATTCGTTTAGACCATGCCAGTTATCCATTTCTTTAAATCAATCATATGCATCAGGCAAAAAACTTACACCGCGTAAATGGGCCTTTAATTGCACATCCATACAAAAAACGGATAGACATGTATTGTCTCCGTCTTTTCGTATTATATAATAAGAATTTTTCAGTCGTTTTGACATATTTTATTCACATTTATTTTTCAATATATCCACAGTTTCGTAATTTCGATTTGATTCATCTAAATGTCTTACCAGGAAAAAATTGTCATTAGGTTTTAATAAGTAATGTATCAAGCTACAGCTAACAAAATAACATTTTAAATTCTTTAAAACAAGTAATATCAAGTGTATATTGCGATTATTATACCGATATACAGAACATTACTCTTTATAATACAAAAAGTAGTTACCATAAGGCTCACAGATCAGGCTATTGCCCGATATTTCTCATAATTTAACTAAGTTTTATGGAATAAAATAATCCAGTTTATTTATCTAATATCACTATATAAAAATGTCTGTAATAAGTCGTGTATACATGTGATAACTAGTACAACTAGTAGTACATTAAAACCCAGTCGCTTAAGACATACCTATAATTAACAATAATGAAGTCCTTTATGACTCTAATCGAGGTTGGAAAAGCGTATAATAAAACGTGGTCGAGTTTTTTTGAAATTTAATTACAGTATGTCAAATTTAGTTTTAGGCAACTCGAAAAAAGAAACTAATTTTTACGACCGTTTTGTATCCATAACTTCTTATCGATTTCGTATCTTTCTTTAGCGACCGGGCTTCCGTTCTCCACCTCTATGACACTATGTCGACTATATTCATCGAACAAAGCCTCTTAGTCCGTTCACGCAGTGAACGCCTACTTAAAGGTGAATGTACTAACTTCTGTCAAAGGATCACCTTGCACTATTAGCCCGAACACACAAACGACTTCTAAGCGAAGCTCTTTTCCAAGTATGTCACCACACCTTTTTTTGTAGGAAAAAAAGACAGCATATGAAAATATCACATCTTCGTTTAGACATCATTTGTGTGACGCAACTAAATACGGGTTAAAAAGGTTCGAATTCATATAAGAACCAATCCATCTCACTCAACGTGGACAACCCATCAACAGATTATATATTAAGAGCACTACAATGAAAAAATATTTTCTCTAATCTGCGAATAATCACAAAATATTTAATATCTCTAGGTGGGCTAATAATATCTATCTTAAAGCGGACATAAGGTTTATGTGAATATACATTAATATTTATGTTTACAAAGAGATGAAACTGCGACGGAGTAATAAGATCAGTATCAGAGTTCTTACACAGCATGCCCAATTTTCAAAAGGTTAACTATTACATACATCTTGATATTCATCATAAATACGTTACACAAATTAAGCATACTGCATATAAAACACTGAATAGTAGACATTTTTTAGTGTATGTCTGAATAAGTTTAATATAATAACCCATGTACAAATTGTACACTTTGAACAATGTATATATAATATGAGAAATACGGATATCATGATTATATAATAACAATAACATGATGCTCAGAAGGCAAGAGGAGAGTGGCATGTAAGCCGACTTGATTTGGTAATTAGTTAAACAAGACGTATTAACACTGGATTTCTTGCAAGGATTTCACGCATTTGTCAATTTTGTTTATTTCATTAAAATTTACTCTATGCCACGTAGATATAGAATAGCCTAATACTTTAATCGGATAGTGTGAGAGTGAGAGAGATATAAATAAAAAAGATAATTGAGAAATCAACTCATTCAAAAAGCTATCGACTTAAATTGCAAGATCTAGTGAATATTATTGTGTTATATTCTTGCATAAATACTATCTTTGATTGTATAAAAAATGTATGATGACTTAATAAAATCTGTTTCATAAAAGTCAATCCTTGTCTTTGTTTATATAAAAGAAACGTGTTTGGTCCTCACTAAAAACCGACCTGTATTATTTTCTTGTCCGGTAAAATACCATTTCAATAACTCTTTCTTATAACATATACTTCAAATACAAATATACATGACAATAACATAGTTTCGATACACAAACTTAATTTGACGGCGCTTCATGTTCAAGCACAGAAATCTTTGTTTTATTTATTACAACTCTGTAATTGCAAAATACCAGTTGAGATGAAGACCTAAAGGGTTCAATTTCAAAGCAATATTATGATTTTATTTTTATCAAATTAAGCTGCCGAATCAGTCATTACCCATCCGTCATAAACCTTTTACATGCCACGTTTATGTTCCTGGAAACAACTTGTAAGAAAAATAAAGATTCCGACCAATTGAGAACCTCCTCTTTTTTGAAGTGGGGTTATTATTTAAAACAATTAAAAGTGTGAAGAGTTACAGAATAATCGCATGCATTTAACATTTATGTTTCGGTCAAATCTAGACCTTAAATACTTTGAATATACAAGGCAAACGGTATCTTTCCTCGCACTATACACAGCTTATAGACAGCAACCGTCATTTTCTAATAATAGATAGTTGCAGTAAGCCTAACATTACATTAAAATGTTGGGTGCTTATTTTTGCACTAGTGAAGTGAGCCTTCTTACGCCTGATTTTGCAGTGCCTTTGGTCTTTTTGGTCTGCTCTTTGACACCCCTGTAAGATAAAAATCATAATCAATGATAAATACTCATTCTTCTTTCTTCTGAGGAAGCAATTTTAAATAGTCTAGAACACATCAGATACCGACGGGTTTTAAGTATAAGCATGTGAAAATAAAAATATACTGGATGTGTATTAGTGCATAAAGCAGAACGTATGGAGAAGTAAATCTCACAATTTTATATCTCATTACCATACATCATATATTAAGAATATGTTAATAAAGTTCATTCAAAACCCGACCATCAGATTAAAGCGGTGGCCGTAAGCAGCGTAACTGCTAACCATATTCTTTTTGTTTTGCAACTTTCATTCTGTCTACCCTTGTAATCATCATTATGTGGCATAGTGTAAAATGTGACCAGAAATTAAATGTTTTTGTGCCTTCAAAAGGGTTGTTTTTTAACTACTACACGAATGAGTAATGCAGCATCTTCCCAAGATTACTTATAAAAGTTATAAACTTAAGATTACTAAAGATTAAAAAGTTTACAATTTGAAAAGTTAAATTTTTCGTGTGACTGAGTGACGGAATAAAGATATAAAGACGCACACGACTTTGGTTGTCTTTTCTTCATAATAATAAAATTCTAGATCTTTGGTCTGTATGACTTTAAAACTATTGAAAATAGATGAAGGAAGATGATTGTACATCTGATCTGATAAGACATGACAATCTCTTCAGAATAATAGTAAAAGGAAAGATAGAATCGATGCAAGAAAGGGGGAGACAGAGGATAAAGTTTTCCAAACAAACAAAAGCTAGGAGATGGTTAAAGACATTAAAAGGTAGGCAGAGAGAAGAGAGGAATGGAGATAACTTAACTCCAGCAAAAAAAAAAGCTCTTAAATTAAAAGAAAATGGATGGTATGAACTCACAAGTATCGTGTGAGGTCCTCGATGTCGACAAGCATGGAGTCCTGCCCCATGTGTAGCTCGTCGCGCGCCATCAGCAGCTTCACGAGCGAGTCGTTCAGCGACTCGATCTGCGAGTGCAGTTCGTTCACTATCACCTGGAATCAAACACTCACATTAGACATTATATTAAAGGTTTTTTATTTTCAGAGCGCGGCCCTTTAAATGGCAGACAGTCATAAAACTGTTATCCATAAACAAACCTAATTATCTTTTGAAAAATTGTCATCACCATAAAAATGTCTCGCAAACTTTGCATTTCATGAGGTAATTTTTTCACATATTGTCATTTGGCAACATTGGCATGGACTCGATAAATCCATAAATCTTATCCATTTTGTAACATAAATTTTCAGCTTTGTCTAAATGGAATAAGGTTGATATTTACCTTTTTCGGGCTGATGTGAATTGACCCTATATCAAATATGGTTCAATATTATGTCAAATAAAGATTTGACATCGTTTCCGGGTCAAATCTTTATTTATCATAACCGAAGAAAAATAATATTCATTTGTTTTATTTTCGTAAGGAATTTATAATTATGATAACCAAAGGAATGACGACATATGCATACTTGAATGTAAGTAGACAGTAGTTATTGTCAATAAAAAATTAATGAGTAGCAACTACTAAAAACCGCGAGTACGCAGTATTTGACGGATAAAAAATGGCACAATGACTATTGTTATTTTTAAGCCCGCTTCCTTCGAAATAATGATCTTTGTGAGTCAACCGGCACAAGGCCGTCGGTGCAGCAAAACGCTAAGTAGCTCATATGCACCGATTGTGTAGCCTTATTACCGAAGCAATGTAAATGAATTGGCGACAACTTGTGACTGGTGTGGTGAAACAAACATTACAACATTACATACACCTACACATATAGCTTACACTGACAAATAAATAGTTACGAAAAATATATGAAGAAGCTCGGTAGGCCGGCGGAAGTAGCGCTTGGATTACAAACGCTTTCGCAAGTTAAGCGACACCGGGTGTGGTCCGCACTTGGCACTTGGCACTTGCCATAACAATTTCTTGAACCATGTCCGGAAGGCACGTTAAACCGTTGGTCCCGGCTGTCTTCATTGTATGGCAGTTGTCAAGCTATGTCAATAGCCTTTAGGCAGCTTGGAAAATCTAACACCAGTGTTGGCCACTTACACACATTAAAAACCAAAAATATAATAAATTCATACAGTAACTTAAATATTATGTTTAAATACTGATTGCGATATTGTAATCATGATTTAATAAAAATCAAATATTAATTTATCAAGTATTTATAAATATGTTTTCTGTAATAATAAAATGTAGATATGTTAATAAATCACACACTAAAACTTTTTTGTGGCACATGCGCATATGATTAAAAGATTGAACATTAAGGCAGATGTTCAGTGATACTGTGAATACACCAAGTGATGAGAAGCATTATGGCTACGAAGCATCACCGTCACTGAGATGTGACGTCGTAGATATGTAATGTAAGTCAGTACCTGCAGTTGCGCTATGTTCATGTCGGTGAGCAGCTGCCGCGACACTCGCCGGCGGTCGGGCGCTAGTGGCGCGTTGGCTTTCTCCATGCTGCGGCGAAGCATCTCCGTCACTGGCGACACGGCCCGACTTCGACGCTCACGCTGCAATGACAAAAATCAACTTTCTATTAAACAATGATTATTCTTACACCTGCCCATAAAATATTGGGTGAATATTCGCAGGTCGACCGATAAAAGGTTATTACTACTCATACACAGAATAAAATAAGTAATGTATTCTTGCAAATTACCTCCATTTGGATGCGAGCCATTTCTTTAGCTTGAGCTAGTGCGATTCGAGCCTCTGTCTGCAGTGTAGCTTGTAGTGCATAAAAGTCAGACTCTTTAAGCTCTATGTGGCTTAATGAGTGTGATGAGCGAGACTTTGACGTTTTTGTAGTCAATGATGTGGGACGCAATTTGGCTCCTGCAATTTGTAAAGGTTTGATATAATAAATAATTAGCAGGCATATAGTAAATAAATGTTAGTGCATGCACTAATTTAGTATTTAACCTTGTGTGTCTATACAAAAAGTAACAAAACATCAAACAGAAGAGATAAATATGTCAGGCTTTCCCTCAGACCCATAGACAATACAAACATTGTAATGTTACAGAAACCACACTGTGAATAATCAACTATAAAACTACTTCCCCTCTTTGTGAATGGTCAAGGATGTTTTTTGTACAATAAACACACTTACCGCTGAGCATAGTACTCATTTTGTCATGTTTTGTTATGTTTACTGACAATGGTCTCGTCTGGTAGGGATGGTTGTAGCTCGATTTGCTGAAAAGGCTGGTCCGAGATGAAGATTTACTACTGTAACTTTTGTCTAGATCTGATGCTTGAGATTCATTGTCGGATGCTGTCTCGTTCATGAAACAAATTTGTAGATTCATCCCTGCACAACCACACCACATACTTATGATACAAGAATATGAAACATATACACACAAGTGGCACATGAAAATACCAAGCTTCCCAAAAGTAGACACCAACACACAATTCAGTTAGACATAATGACTAAAGGGTCATCAGGTTTGCTAGCAATTAGTAAAATATTCAGAAACTTATTTTAATCTCATTGTATAATCATAAAAATATTTCTCTTGTACATGGGAATTACAACAAAATTGCAGTGACCATGGTCTGAGCAAGACTAAGAGTCATGCTGAGACCATGTTTGGTGCAATCTGATTAAAACATCAGCATTTAAAAAGAAAAGGTATGTTTGACATCAAATCCGTGTACAATTTTGTTTACAAATATTCAGCAAGTAAACACTAATAAGGTTCCAATAATAAGAAGAAGTGCAACAATCGTACATACTACATTTTGAAATCACTGTAAAGTTATTTTACAAAGGAGAGCAACAGATCATAATTAAAAAAAATATATATGAAAATAAAAATAGTGAGGTATTTACCATTTTGAAGGCGAGAATGTAGACTTGGTTTCTTGCCAGGACGATCTGTATGGCCTAAACTATAAAACTCCTCAGCTTCTGCCCCCATTGCTAGTCTTCGCCGGATTTCTTCTCTGTCATTACGTTTCTGAAAAATAGTAAAATCTTACGTAAACACTAGGTTATCACACATTTGTGTGTTAACGTACAAAAATATGTAACCATACTCTTGAATCCTGTGGATCATTTATAGTGACTATCCTGGTGAACCTGTCTAGTATATTGGGGATATTGTCTGTGAGGACGGGCCATTCGATTTCAGTTTCGGCGCATTCGGCTATACCAATAGCTCGTGGACTTAAAGCTGTATTATCACTATAATTTACTGAAAGCCTCGGAGGCTCAGACTTTAATACTTTGGACTTGAATAGATGCAAACTCCTTTTGAATCCTGTCTTCTCTGGAGAGTCCTTAACGCGGATCTCTTCTGAAGTCTTATTAAACTTGCGTTTTATATTGGTAACAATGCTTTCGAACATCTTAATATTAGTCAGTCTTTTGTTTTTGGCAATAAATATGGCACAATGCTTTTCGATTTGAACAAAAAATAACGCGTGTAAACAAAAACTGGAAATAAATAGGGTTGTCAAGTCAAAATTTTAATATATTGTCAAATCCTTCAAATCCTGCCTGTCCTGTCATTTTGACATTTAGGACAAGGTCATGCATATGTCCATTAATGCGTTCCATTTCGTATTAGGTACATATATATTAATATTACATGCATTTTTACGTGTTTTATCCGAACTTTTGAAGAAGGAATACAATTTTATTAAATCAAATATTGTATGTAGGTACTTACGAGACAACAGATATTGTCCACTGATTCATGATTATCGTAGGTGATTGTGTATAAATCCAAGAGAAATCGTGTATCCTTTTTATAATGTCTTTGTTCTGAATTAAAATATGGCATCGACGCCATCACTTCAGCACAAAAGTGTTGCAGTCACTCGTCACTACGCGGTTTCTTTCGAACTCGCAACCAGAGACTGGCAGGCACTTTGCTCACACCGTTAAATCACTGTAGAAAGCAGAGCCCACTACTATCGATAATTATTAACTGTTACACATGGTTGCGGGTTGCGGCGGACGTAGGTCTAACGCGGAGGTACCGTTACATTACCTTGCTTACCGCGGAAATTTAAATAATAGGTGCATACTTATGTAACTATATACTAAAAACTAAAAGAATGTACTGCAGGATCCTAACGTACCTACTTACTTCAATTATTCTTCTGCAATATAGAACTTTACAAATTGCCATTACAAAATAGGAAGAGTAGATGGTAGTAGAAGCCACTAACTACACTACATCGTATCTACTACTGACTCTATAATTTGTACTTATTACTAACAGTCATAGCACAGATTTCTTCGTAGCCTAACGCTATAATTGCTTGAGAGAACCTGGCATGCCGGTAGGTACGCCATGCCGTTAGCTACCTAGGATTTTTATCACGTACCTATTATTTATTAATTTGAATAAGATTAAGTGTGGTGGTTTGTTTTGTTTTTGGGTTTACACTCTAGTCCCCCTTGAAGTAGAATCGTAGCCTACGATTCTACTTACAATTAGATCTAAGGTCCTATTCATATGGAAGAGTAGGCAACCGCTATTGTCTTTCGGGATTCAACACCTCCCTGGTCGCCACCCCAGGTGTCGAAACTCAAATACGCTGCATAACTGAAGTATATAGCTCAATGGCAGCACGTAGTTTTGTTGGTATTTTAAACGAACTTTAAATCGTTTCATGAAAGCCGTTTCTCCGGATCTCTCAGGAGTCTCAGGTCAATCAAGGGCCTACAGGAGCCGGCCTTCTATGAGAGGCAAAAGGCATGGTATCCTTACCCGCCTTTCTGCTTCCTTCGCTGCTCTGAGATGATTTTCAATGGCATCCAAGTCTAATTTTGGTAGAGCTGTTTCTATATTGTACACATCAAAGCTCCCTGAAAAATATAAAACAATCACTGCAATCACTTAGTCTCAAAAACCTGTAGTCTTTTTTCTTAGTTTATTATCGGGTTTGTTAAAAACATCAGAAAATCTATGTACGTAGAACTTGTACTCATTTGAGTAAGTATCCCATAACACAAGCCTCGAACTTACTTTGGGGCTAGTTTATTCTGTTTTATTGTTCGTATAGGTATATTTATTAATTTATTTTATTTGGCTAACTGGTACACAAATAAACCATTAGGCATAGGCTAATGAGACTTACCTAAATCACAGTCTTTAGCACTGTTGTTTTTATTTCGGACGGACGTAGTTGTTTGAGCATCTTGGCTACAGCTTTTGTTAGACAACGATTCTGTATGCCGATCTCTCAGCGGTATTGATTCACTGAAACACAATTGCATTACAACAATATTTGATCACATTATCTATCTATAATTGGTGATACGATGTTTTTAACTATGAATTTTGAACGCTATGTCCTAGGTACTCAACCACGCTTTGCACGACAGTGTAATGTACTTACGTAGTCACAAAAAACATCTTGCATTTACTGAATTAAGGAGATCGAGTGCGCGATAAAACAAGCCGTGGTTACTTTCCTCCTGATTGCCAGCGTTGTGAGGCGTCATATCTATTTTAAAAATCTCGAATAGGTACGCCTTTACTGGTACGATGATGTAATGAATGCTAAACATTAATCAACTCTGTTGCAATGTACCTTGGTTTGGTTGGTAGCGATTTTAAAATTTAAATATTTACTAACAAGAGATAAACTCATTACTTTATAAATATAACGACTTAATCAAATCAATAATCAATTTGTACTTGTATTCACCAAATATGACTACTGAAACTAAGTACTTATGTTGTAAGGTATATTTTGAGTGATGAATACATTTTGAGACATCTTCTATCATCATGTTCAAAAAGAGTGATTGGAGTTTTCATTTCTTTCGTTCACAATGTACTTAAACTGACTTGCAGTTACATTAGAAATTTATGACATGAACACGATTTGAAGATTATATGTCAACATTCTATAAGTATACCTACTTACTTTCTAGATTTTTTTGAGTTATTTTCTATGTCTTGCGGTGAAGATTTTATACTATTTTCTTTTTTACATTGTGTATTAGCAGTTGATAAATCATAGGGCTTTGATGTACCGGCAATTTCATTTGAGTTGCCATCAGTAGCTACAGAAACTGATTCCCTTTTGCATGTACTCCATAGCTTATCTCTTTCGCGCATTTCATCTAACTTGGGTATAATTTTTCTTAGTTCAGTACTTAACTGTTTAATTGTATTTTCAACATTCTGGCTTAACTTATCTGTATCGTATTCACTATCGTAAATACTGATTTCATCCTTTCCGTCAGATAGGAACGCGTCAGCTATTGTGCTATTGGTGTTTTCTATCAATAAAAATGTAGGCCTGCTGAGACTCATTTCAGTTCTAGTATTTGCTTCATTTTCTTTGTTAATATCACAAATATCTTCAGCGACTTCTTGCTTTTCTACAATAGTTTCATGTTTGTCATTATTTTCATCATTCACATCATACTGTGTCTCTACAAGTTTCTTTATGACATGATTCACAACGTCACTTATATTGTTTATTGTAGTTTCGATAGGCTTTGCAAATGTATCTTTGATATCCTTCCTTAATTCTTCGAGATCGTCTTCAATATTAATATTGTAATTTAACAATTGCTTAATTTCTTCTTCGATTTCTTTGTTGAAATCTCCTATAATATCTTTTGTATCAAAGTTATTTTCAAAATCAGTATCAGAGTAATTAGATTCACAACGGATAATTTCAATATTATTATTGTTGTTGTTTCCGTTTTCAGATATATTTTTGATGAGATCCGGTATTTCACTTTCTATATGGCTATCTAAAATTTTTTTTTGAGCGAATAAATCGTTTGGGTAAGAAGAAAGTTTTGTTTTGCTTAAGTCATTTTTGAAATTGTTTTTATTATTATTGATATTCTTAAATTCTGTTGAAACTTCAATTTGGTTAGCTTCATTTTCATAGCTTATTTCCGTTATCTCTATGTCATCGTCAGTCATATCATTTTCAGAATGATAAAAATTCTCTATGTTTGAAGAATAATCCTGAAAAAATAAACAGGTATATAGGTATACAATGAAAGAATGCAAGAAAAAACAACAACATAAGCACCTAAAGTGGTGTAATGTAAATATTCCACTTGCCCGCCAACGGCTTCCTGCGTGTCCTTATTTCGTAACACTTTTAAGGTTTCTTATGTGTAACTTTACCTGCAAAGTATGCGCTAAGTGTTGGAAGCCTGGATAGTTTGGATTAACTATTCCCCTAGGTACTGGCTGTATTCCGTTTTCTGACATCTCATCAGTGTCCGAGTGGTCGAATGCGCGTTCTTCATCAACTGGCGTATTGTTGTAAGATACATCAGACCCTTCGGAAAAGAAATGGTATCTATGATATAAATGTGAAAAAAATTACAAATGAACCCACAGTACAGGCAGTACACTACTAAACGAATAAAATAATGTTTTGAATGACTAAAAGAAAAATGTTAAAGCAATAAAGAAATTTCCTCACAACCGTAGTGTGTATGTAATTTAACCTTCGTATAAAAAAAAAACAGATAACAAGTACCTACTTATCTGGTAATTTTCTTTTGGGTGACAGATCTTAAAGAGTGTATTACCTACATCATTATGAAGAAAATGGGTCGCTTAGTATCCCAACCCGGACTTTTTACACAGGCTTGCGGGATTTGACTAGTTACTTTTTTATTTTAATTAACCTGTTTTGTCCTTTTGTTAGACAAAAGTCTCTCCCGTCTTTTTCCACTTATCTCTTTCCCGTGTTGGTCTTGACTACATTTTCTGGAATGCTTCGAGAAAGCGCTGACGGGACTAGTTACTTACTCAACAAAAAAAAAAGAACTAAAAAATCATGCCTACCTATGAAATGTTTTACGGGGGCTATTGTGCTCTCCGTTATTCCCTCCAGATTGGTCGCTTCCTTGTCACACGATCTAGCAAAGTTCACGTGACTTTGGTAGTTAATCCTATATAGTTTGTTACACACGACGGGTTCATCTGAATTCGTGTCTTGTGCAAAACTCTGCTTCAACGTGTTATTTTCTAAATTCTCTCGGTATTCACTGGTGTCGTAGTAATTCTGCCTGAAGTTTTCGCGTCTGCTTAAATTTCTGTACACGTTGTTCGATTCGCTGTTGTCCGATACGAGCCAATTTCTGTTATTTATATATCTATCGGACAAATTATCATTTCGCGGAACGGTCTCTATGTTGCCGTTGTCACTCACTTGCTTGATCCTCATGATTACCTGGAATGATAGAAAGTAAATCATTAAAACAAAACCGGATTATAAACAAAAGATCATATAAATAACCTTACATAATATTGGTATCGAAGATCGCGAGCCCAAGCTCGAGTTTTAAAAAAGTAGCTTCTAAGTCTTCGAAAAAAGGTTAGTACTCTGAAATTTAAAACTTTACTATCCTCGTTTCTTACTCTATTATATAACTATTTACAATCTCCTAGAATGATTGTCAAACCAAATTATAATTAGATATTCAAAATGATCCCGTTAGTAATTTTACTAAAATGTTAACTTTCGTGAACTAAGGACTATTTAGTCCGAAGTTATAAATTTATGAGGACATGTGACACGACCTGTTAATTAGTTTCCAGGTTATTCGAGAGTTATGGCTCAGAGACGAAGTTTCGTAAGTGCCCAACTAATGACTGGTCGGTGATCGCCGGCTTGTCACGCATAGTGATTGACACGGGTGCGGAACCTTTTATCCCTTCGGCTTAACGACTAGATTAAGGTACTTTATAGCGTGTATTTGATATGAGGATGGATCCATACAACATATATAACTGTAATGAGGGGTCATTCTAGGTACGCAATAATATCATCGGTCTCGGAAAATTAATAGCGCAAAACGATGGATAACGGTGATAACAAAAAAGATCGTTACATAGATAAATATTATGGTACTGAGATAGCTTTTATCAGCAACACCTGCTGCTTAAAAAAGCCCTGGGCCTTAAGTCCGCCTGTAATTTTGTATAAAAGTTCAATAACTAAATGGTGAATGAGTACGTATAGAATCATTTTCAATCCTTTCATTTTAAAAACAAAATGGGTAAGGCCTAAGACTGGATTATTTATTAAGTCTTAGTTTAACATCTAGATGGGTTCGAGGATTTTTTTTATTTTCGTCGCTGTTTTTCGTAGCATTTAATAAATTGTAAATAAGTCAAAATCATTTGTACAGTTTTTTTTTCTATTTTTCTCAACTTCGAAAGATCTTTGGCATCCTTGGGTGTCAGTGTTTATTGACGTGCACATTTGGTGAAAAAAAATGCGGGAAAGCACACCCGGGCTTCGAAGCAGCACTGCTGAGCATTCAACTGGGAAAACGCTAAAATGAAGATAAATAACATGATTGTAAAAAAATTGTGCCTATCACAGTCATAACATTTTAGTACAGGTATGCATGGTATGAAGGAAGGTAAGTATAGTTTTTTGATACTCAATATTTATTTAGAACCAGAAGTTATAAGTGGTATCACGACAGTTCAACCCCAAGACAACTTAACCCAGACAACTTATCCCCGTCAACTCAACTCTATGACAATTCAACCCTGACAACTCAACTTCGACAACTCAACCCCTTTGCTCCCGAATCTTGATCCTATTTGCTATTTATTCGTTCTGCATAATTAAATAGGTGCTCCAAAACATTTCTAGTATACATTTTGGTATAAATTTCTTCTGTTTTCTCTCAGTTTTTTGCCATTTTTGTACTTGGACAATTTCTTGCTTAATTTTTCATTAAAAATCTGTTGTTACTTCTATCTACTACTCCTAAACCTTTATCTTACTGCTGTACTTACCTTCTCTCGTCCTTCCGCATATCTTGACGTATTTTTCGCTGATAACCGCGAAAAAATCAGCCCTTCAGTCCTCTCATAGTGTTTTGAAATTGGTAAAAATCTACTGGTATTTTACTACATACTGAAACCTCCCTTGTTTTGTTTTAAATATAGTCTCTTTCATTGTTACGCTTCTTTTGACGTAACATTTGTAACGGTAGCTTCGATAGTTTTTAAATTATTAAATTTTTTCTAAATTTAATGGTCGAAAAAGGTGAACCTAAGGCTTTATTAGGCAGTATAAAAAAATGGAGTTTACTACTAGTCAAAGAGGAACTCCTCAATTAGTGTACAAAGGATATACATTCAATAAGCATAAACCCAGTTCTGATAAAACAACTTGGCGTTGTACTAAGTACTATACAATCAGCTGTAGAGGAGTATGCCATACTATAGACGAGGCTGTTGTATGGTACTCTGACAACCATAATCACCCACCTAACCGAGCTGAGATTGAGCGTAAAGTGATAATAAATAAAATAAAAGAGAATGCGTCAACTTCGCAAGAAGCTCCGCAATCAATTATTACAGAAGCAGTATCAAGGGCGTCGTTTTCAGCTTCTGCCAAACTACTGACAGTTAGGAGTATGAAAAGGACTGTACAAAGGGCAATAAATAAAGCAGAAAGACCACCTCCTTTACCTACCAGCATTAAAGAGCTTTCTTTACCAGAAGAATATAGAAAAACGGGTAGAGGGGATATTTTTTTACTTTTTGATAGTGGATGCGAAGATGACCGTATACTTTTATTTGGTACTAATGCTAATTTAGAGTTCTTGGCAAATTCAGATCACTGGTTTGTAGATGGTACGTTTAAAAGTTGTCCAACTATTTCTTGCCAGCTCTACACTATACATGCAATTTACCAAACAACGGTAATGCCTATGGTTTATGCTTTATTACCAAATAAAAAAAAAAAACAAATATACATAAGAATGTTACGGGCTCTTAAAAACTTGCGACCTGATTTGAATCCAAAAACTGTCATGATGGATTTCCAAAAGGCCTCTATTTCTTCTTTTGAGCTTGAGTTCCCTCAGGTCAAACCACGTGGCTGCTTTTTCTACTTTAGGCAGTGTATCTGGCGTAAGATTAATAGCAATAGTGAAATTCGTGAGAAATACACTGAAGATGCTGGTTTTGCCCTGATGATTAAACAATTAAATGCTTTAGCTCAAAGTGATTTTTTGACATCTAATAAGGAGTTACTTCAACCACTGATGGATTACTTTGAAGATACATGGATCGGCAGACCAAGGGGTGGCGGAAGAAGACCGCCGACATTTAAAATAGAGCTTTGGA
Source organism: Acrobasis suavella (assembly GCA_943193695.1). NCBI lineage: Eukaryota > Metazoa > Arthropoda > Insecta > Lepidoptera > Pyralidae > Acrobasis > Acrobasis suavella. The sequence goes on from OW971929.1 coordinate 18,240,452, forward strand.
ATTGTTTTAATGCTATACGCGATAGGCTTCCAAAAACAAATAATTCTGTGGAAGGTTTCCACAGAGCATTCAATTCACTGCTTTCTTCACATCATCCAACGATCTGGAAGTTTATTAAAGCATTGCAGAAAGAACAGAGCATTAATGAGAACAAAAGGGAGCAATATCTATCTGGTCTGCCTCCACCAAAACAAAGAAAAGAATACAAAAACTATTCTGACCGAAAACTTGAAATTTCACAGAATTTTGAGAACATACCCTTACTTGACTATCTCAGAGCCATGTCTCATAATTTTGATTTGAATGTTGATTAAAATATATAATTGTAGTATTAGAAATATAAGCCAAAAAAAATTACAACCAAGAAAATCACAATTAAAAACATCTCCTGGATGGATCATCCTTCGCAACTAGCTATTTAAAATAAAAAATAAAAGTGCAAAAATAAAATAAAAATAAAATAATAAAAAAATATAGAAATAAAGCCGAGTTGTAGATCGGTGGCACTAAAAAAATATGTAAAGGTATTTAAAAATTCTATTAGTACAAAAATAAGATAGTAAAATAAAAACAGAAAAACAAAAAAAGACAATCAGAAATATCTCCTGGATAAGTTCATCATGAATAGTTGGCATCGCAAAAATCTGAGAGCTTCGCGACTAGATGCGCGATTTTTCACTATTGAATAAACCTAATACTCACATACCTTTGAGTCTTAATGGTCAAGTTCTAGAATGGGTACCCAACACCAAATTTTTAGGCATAACTGTAGACTGGAACTTAAAATGGGATAAACATATTGAGGCCACTGCCAAGAAACTTAGTTCGGCAGCATATGCTGTAAGGAGAGTCAGACGGTGTACTAACGTTGAAACTGCTAGGCTAGTATACTTTAGTTATTTTCACAGCATAATGTCATATGGCTTGCTCTTATGGGGTAAAGCGGCTAACATACATGCTATCTCTGTGCTACAAAAGAGAGCGATTCGGTCGATCTACGGACTAAAATCACGCGATTCCTTAAGAGAGTTATTTAAATCTATAAATATTCTTACTGTGACATCTCAATTTATTTACGACAATCTTCTATTTGTTAAATCTAGGTTAAATAATTTCAAGAAAAATAGTGATGTTCACAGTTATAATACTCGCAACAAAAATCAGCTTCATACGCTTAAATTTCGACTTGCTAAAACTAGAAAATCACTCTTAGGTCTAGGTATAACATTATTTAATAAACTTCCCGAAGCGATCGTTAACCTACCAATGGCAAAATTTAAAACACATGTTAAAAAAGTTTTATTGAACAATGCGTACTATACTATCAATGATTATATAAGAGATAAAAACGCGTGGATACTTCCTAAACATTTTCCATTACACTCCACACATGAAACATAAATAGCTGCATTTTCTGTTACCATAATAAGCTTACCGTAAAAACATGTAAATGCTCTGCGATCAATAAGTGACCAACATATAATTAATATTTTCTCTTGACAAGGTCTGCGAGTTCGGGTTTTTCATGCTCACTAAAATGTCCAATCCGGTGGTGGCGTCGCTGGTCGGGTCGTTGGATTCCCTCTAATATGGTTGAGTTTAACGATGGCTGATCCGTGCGTCAACTCGTGAACGGGTGCTGCCGGGAGGGACTGGTCAGCTCGGCTTCGCTTTTTTTTGACTACTTAATATTTTTTATTACGCAATTTATGTTTGTTTACTTGTTCCCAAGCATTACATGTTATAATGTGTCAACATTGTAATATATTATAAGTATTTAATTAAAAAATATAAGTATTTTTTAATTAAAAGACAATTATAATAATATGACAAAGCCCTTCTGGCTTGTAGGCGACCAATACTGTGAAAATGAGTTTCTTTCGGCGTTTCTTCTCATCAGTGGTCGTTACGAAGCGCTGGTATCGGTAGCTTTTCTTTAAAAATAAATTAAATTTTAATATACTTTACACGTAACATAAATTGTATATATTGACGTGTAAAAGTGCCTGTAAAGGTCTAATTACTGAATAAACATTTGAATCTTTGAATCTTTGAATCTTTGATGTTCAAAACAAAAAAAAAACTATTTGAGTAAAATAAAAAAGCAAAAAAATATAAAAATAAAATTATACAAATAAAACTAGTGCCGGCCGCCGATTTGAAGATCGGAGGCACTTCAAAAAAACTTAAATATAAATGGGAAAATTATTTGAAATTGCACATAAAACAAAATAAAAATACATATCAATTTACTTTCGTCATTTACTTTTACTAGGTAGGTTTATACTTTTTTACAACAAATAAATAATTTAACAGCAAATTAATATTTGTTTAACGAAACCAGCACTACAGATGAACGATATAAATAAATTCATTTATGTGCGAAATATGACAATTACTTCTTTACAGCAAATTAAACAGAGCGTACATAGATAATAAATACTTACACTCATAGCAAAATAGATTACGTCTATCGAAAGAATAACCTGAGAAAACGATTAAGGGGACGATACAAAAAAAATTCAAAAAAAGATACGATACAAAGAAAGATAGATTGCTTCCATGCTGGTCTGGGAGAAAAGAAAAACGTATAATGTACCAGCTGCTTCTTTTCCCGCGCAGACCGTAGAAGCCGGTCGAGGGAATGGGCACAATTCTAGGAAAATAAGACAATAGGCGATGTGGCTAGCAATCCATCACTATTTTGATTCCTTTTTTCACCTATACGTCCACTAACGCTAAACGTGACCCTTTGGTCTAATGACCTTGGGCTCTGTCTGCCCCACAAGTGATAAAGACGAGATAATATGTATACATGTATGTATGTACAAAAAAAGAAAGCGAATTTTGTATCCTTGCCAGAGTTGCGCTCAAGTTGAGTTATTACAGTCGAGTTGTTTGGGGTCGAATTGTCACAAAAGTTGAGTTGTCGGGGTCGAGTTGTCGGATTCGAGTTGGAGGGTTGAATTGTCGAGGTCGAGTTGTCGGGGTCGAGTTGTTGGGGTCGAGTTGTCGGGGGCGAGTTGTTGGGGTCAAGTTGTCGGGATCGAGCTGTCGGGGTCGAGCTGTCGGGGTCCATTTGTCCGGGTCGAGTTTTATGGGGTCGTATTGTCACAAAGGTCGAGTTGTCGAGGTCGAGTTGTCTGGGTTGAGTTGTCTTGGGGTCGAGTTGTCGTAGATTCGTTATAAGAATTGCGGTATTTTATACTTTGTTTCCATATTTTCGTCATATACTCGTATTCAGATTTAATAAAAAGGACAGCGATCGGCGAGTGACCTTGCTGGTGTTATGGTAGCATTTAGCATAAATTAGACATAAAAATACAGTCGTCTAACCTGGCCGCGCCGCTTTAAAGATTTACATTACACTGGGCGCTAGACGTACGCGTTGTTATGTCTATATTATGCGTCCAAGCAATTCACCATAATATTGGGGACATGGGTGTTGACTATGTACTTACACGTGGGACAAAGCCGAAGTTACCTATCTCTAGAGTCTAAATATATAGAATATTATCTCATTCATAGATTTTGTAGTTCTGTAAAGTCTTTAAAGGAACGGGATTGGTGCAAGAGTGCAGCAACTTCAGCGGTATAAGGGTCAGTTCAGAGAGAGAGGAGCGCATCGGAGACGACTTTTTTGATGACACTAGAAAATAAACTTCATATTATTGGAAATTATTGGCATGTTGTGCAAGACGCGAGCGATAACGCGCGAGCATTTTGTCATATTAAAAATATTTATACACTTTATGCTATTGTAACACGGTTTTATTTTCAATTGAGTTAATAAATTGCTCGACCATTTTTCCTCTCCGTCTGAACTGACCGTAAAAGTCATGTCCCACACCATGAAGCTATTGGAGAGGATAATAGACTCTCAGATAGGTACAACAGGAGAATGTAGTCTCGGATTGTCACTATTCGCCGGGCCTAGGCACTATGTACTCTATCTTTACACATTATGGAGAAATACAGGGCAAAGAATACACCTCTCCATTTCCCGTTTTTGAATATGGAGAAGGCTGTATTATATTGACTGTATTCCCCGATAGATGATCTGGTGGGCACTGAGGTCCAAAGGGGTGATAGAGATCTATATTGACATTATCCGCGATATGTACCGCGATTCCGTCCGAGTCCATAGTCAGGACTGCTGTTGGTGACTCCAAACCCTTCCCCGTTACGTTCGGAGTTCACTAAGGCTCGATTCTCAGTCCCTACCTGGTCTGAAGCTAAATGCGCGGTGAAGACTAAATACATGGTTTGCAATCAATGGTACAGATCCCCCACCCGTACGTAATTAGTAATTACGTATAGGTTTGGTCAAGAGTACGGACCAGTTCAAATACTTACCATGGATGATATGCGTGCTAATCGTCTTACAACCAAGGATGCTTAACCCTTTCACCGCGAACGTCGGATTTATCCGACAAACATTGTCGGGCCCATTCTGCGAGCGTCGGATATTTCCGACAAAAAAATATGATCGTATTGCACATAACTTACGTATCCACATCCCTTTTTGGTTGCGGGTTTTTATTTTAGATTTACTACCCCTCGCGCTTGAGGCACGACAACTGATATAAAGTCGAGGCCGTGCGAAGTGCAGACGAAAAGAATTTAAAATATGACCCCAGGCTTCTTAGCATTACAGCTAAGGATGCAACTGGGAATACGCTGAGATAAGAGAGAAAGAGATTTTTGTAGTGCGATATTACGCCCGCGACTTTTCATGACGACAGCCGGGGACTGTCGCCGACAGGTGTCGCGGGCGTAGGTCATTCGTCTGTAAGAGCCCGTACATTTTTAAAATGCACATTTAATAAACATTCCACTGTTTTGAATAATAAATATAAGTCCGCAAACAGTACAAAATAAATTGAAAAAGTATATTTATATTATTACGTTCGACGAATTGCATGCACTCTACTCTACACGCCTGATTTGAGTGATTATTCATTTTTAAAGAAAATGAGTCGTGTTTTAAAGGTACCTATAAGCAAGCTCGCTTAATTTAAATTCTTCTACCTTATCTTCTCGTAATAAATCTGAAAGGGTCGGGCTTTTAGAATAAAAGGTCTCATTTATACCTATAACGTCTCTATAACTTACTTCTCTTTGAGTAAGTATTTGGAAAGAAAAACTTTTTCAAATGACAACGTGAGAGACGTCGTTTGTTTATTTTAGAAATCTTTTATTCAAACCACTCTAAAAAACACAAATTTACATAGTAAATTAATTTAGAGAAGGTAATTAAATAAAATCTTGTTCAATTACATTTAATGTAAACAAATTAAGTTTATTTATCATTTCTCCAATTTAAACTTTCATGTGGTAAATGAACATTAAAACACAATGTGATAATTTTAAACATTAATTATGCTAAAACAATAAGAACAGAATAAAACCGAAAAAAGTTATTTTCACATTGGTTTTAGTCTGGTGTAACAAGTTTTGTTATCGTAAAAATATAATACCTACTACCTACAACATATGCCGGTTTTAGAGTTTTGTTTGGGTACCTATTAAAAGAACGATACCTATCCTGAAAGTATGCGAGGGTTGTGTTATAATCATTGAATTTTATGTGCCAAATCCTTCAAGGTATTGAGGATCAGAACCGGATATTGTAATCGGTGCGGCCGAATTTCAGCCAACAGGGCAGGCGGCGGCGGGAACACAGTACGGCGCCGACCTATATCCCGTTACACATATCTACGCACCCGCGTCTGATAAACCCAACTTCACCCATTTTAAAGAAAATCTATGCAAACCTATAAAGAACTGCTATACTATCAAGAACATTAAAATAAAATAAATAAATATATAGGGATAAATCACACAGATTGGCTAGCCCCGTAGTAAGTTCAAAACCTGTGTTACGGAATACTAACTCAACGATACTATATTTAATAACAAATACATATATAGATAAACAAGACTCAAGCTAATCAGAAAAAGATCATTTTTCATCTTGACCTGACTGGGGATTGAACCCAGGCCTTCCTAAGTAGCGTACAGGCGTGTTAACCATTTCGCCACGGAGTTCGTCAATCATCAAGAACATTGCCGTATTTGCCGTCCCCAATGTTATTCCCAGAGCGATATTTTTAAATTAGATACCAAATAAGGTCGATTCGCCGACCCAACATGAAGGTATAGGCACATATGAAATTCATAAATATGTTAATAAAGTATAAATAAGGGACCGAGGTATATTCGAAAAGAAAATGTGTTGTGATGTTCTGATTCGTGTTTGAATCTAATTTCAATTATTGATTTTTTATATAATCGACACATGAGCTGGGCAAAAAATTGTACCTATTTCCCCGTAGTTTCCCCTCAATAATACCCAGGTATATCAAAATAAAGTGAAACTATGAGATTCATTCCACGATATTGAACAACTATTAACCGATCAAAATATGAAAAATAAAATTGGCATCCCTCACAAGTTGACCGATCAGCTGATCAAATTTTTTATGTGTGTTTCTTGAAGAAAGTTATTTAGTATCAAATTAAAAAGCCTCAAAATTTAGATAAGGTCAAACGCTCCATATTTTCTTTTAAAATGCTTGTTCTTTTTCACACCCTATTACTACTCCGCTGTCCGTCTGTCTGACCATCTGTCTGTTTGTCACCAGGCTGTATCGCATGAACTGTGATAGCTAGACAGCGAAATTTTCACAGATTATATTTATGTTGCCGCTACTATCATCATCATTTCAGCCGCACAACGTCCACTGCAGGGCATAGGCCTCTCCCAAAGGCCAATAGGCCTTTTCCAAAATGATCGATCTAGAGCGGCCTGCATCCAGCACTTTCCAACGACCTTGGTCAGGTCGTTAACAACAAAGATTAAAAACAGAATAAAATAAATATTTAAGTGGGGCTTCTTGATTTTTTATAGATAATGGTACGGAACACTTCGTGCGCGAGTCCGACACGCACTTAGCCGTTTATTTCTTCAGTATCCAGAAGTGTGTTTTATTTAGCTGTCTTATTTATATATTTTTGGTTTGTAACAAAGAGTATTTATATAATATGCATTATATTAATATACCTAGGAATATATTATCAACAATTAACTAAAAAGAAAGACACAAACGCTGACTATAGCTAAAGTAGGTACATAATAGATATAGATTGCTATAAATAGCTAAGAAGTCTGAAAATTACTCAGAAGGTCTCGGGTGGAGACCGCTGTATGTTCAGCTATCCGCTGAAGATAAATAGCGAAGATTAGATGAAGAGAAACATCTTTACAGAAAACCCAATTACCGCCCGCTTGCCTACTTATATCAGGAGTTTAGTTTTTTTACAGTAGATATAAGATACCTATGACATCTTGTAACTACATTCTCAAGGCAGGTTGATTTCCGATGGGTTTTGTTTTTTTTTTAAGTATACGATCTTCATGCTTGGATGACTTCCCAACCAGGAATTCAAAACAGATCAGTCAAGGATGCATCGAGGATAAGAAAGAAATTCTCTAGGCAATTATAAATATTCATATGTTTTTCCTTTTATTTTAATTAATATACATTACTCCGGAATTCATGATACTTGAAAATAAAAGAAATGTTTTAAATAGGGAAATTACTAATTATTTATTGACGAGATATTTAACTTCTAAATACCTAGGTATATGGGAATCTATCTTGACTGTACCTGTGTCTAAAAATCTATAGCTTAGTACCACTAACAGGTAACAAACATTGTAAGAAACCGTTTGCTGTGAACCTAACGTTAATATCAACAGATACTTAATAAAAATTCTTACTTAAATAAGTCCCCAAAACTTTTAAGATTATCAATAGCAAATATTCAAGTTCGCCGTAGAAATGTTTGGACTCAAGAAGAAAGTTTCAATTTTATGTCTCTGGAGGGCGAACTCTTAGATAAGTGGAAGATTTAATTAATTCTTACGAGTACTTACAGCATCCCACGCTAATGACGCTCTCGAATCTCTCGAAGAGATATAAACACCATCTTATTTTCTCTAACGATCTCTAATCTTGCTTCTAACTTTCATAAAGTACAAAAATAACGTGTTCAGGGTAATTTCATGGCAATAAAATTACATCTGCGATAACGAAAACTTTATGGAAATTAGATAACTTTAAGCTTTTTATACGTTTTATTATTTTATGTTTTGTTTGAATTTAAAACAGTGAGAATTAAGACGGCCGCAATTTTTTTTATTGCGTCATTTATTAATAATTGTTAAAGTATTTGTTAATAATAAGATTTCCTTGTTTCACTTCGACATAAGCACCGATAGTCAAAAATTTATGAATGAAATGAAAATATTTTTATTTCTTTATTCATATTGTCCAAAAATAAAAATATATATTTTCTAGATAAACTCTAAAAACGAAGCCAACAATCTAAAATCTGATCGAATATGACTCCAGACGATGTGTGGGTGAAATACTAAGCCTTCTCCCAGGGCAAGAACCTCATCGTGGCCGGCGCGTAAGCCAGCCACGCTCGGAACCTCTTTCATTGATCCTCTTGAGAAACTACACAAATGTTCTCGTATATCCCGCCTTTAGGTATATGTTGGTACACTTGGGAACACGTGTTATACTGTAGCATGCTCATATCCCCCTTTCTGGGGAGATTTATAGTAAATTAGTTTTAGTTTTGGGATCATGTTTTAAACCCGTATTATAGCACACTTAGGTACATTTTATTATTTTGGAGGAATATTTTTTATTTTGACAAGATGACTATACACTCTATCATAATAGAGTACGAATGGTTGGGATTAGCCTACGAGTTCAAACTCAACTTACTACAACTACTACTCCATGGGTTCTAGGGTCAAATACCAGCTTTAATTTTAGTTTAAAAAGTATTTTACTAGTATCTTGAATTTGTCCTTATGTACGTGCATAATAAAATAAAAGATAAGTAGATTAGTATATATACTTATTAAATTAATAATTATTTATATAAGGAACAGACTTTTGACGTAGGTACATGAATCAATATGGACCAAAATACGAGTAGATAAGTATTTTAAAATACCATCGGTGTTACTAGTTTTCGACTTTCTTTTTGACATCCTGAACTCTGATGCAATGACTTTCCCGATTGAACATTAAGTTTACTTAATATACCTACGAACAGTTATATCTTGCTTTATATTATATACTTATAGTATAGTGAATACAGAGACACAAAACCGTGTCACATTAAGCAGATTAGTCGGAGTAAATGTATTATGAAAATAAGAAATATTTGAAATACAGGTACTCGGTGTTATCATAGGCCAGGTTATAGTATAGGCAACGGATTTGACCTAAGTATTTAGTTTACACGTACTAATAATAACAGTTAGCTGCGAGTGCGACTACGAAAACAGATGTAAGACTAATATGTCTACAATTTATATTGCGTCTGGTTTAGTGCCGACGAACTTGTTATGTTTTTTTTATTGTTTATAATTTGCTAACATAGGTATAGTCTCTGTCTACCCCATGGGAAACAGGCGTGAAAATATGTAGATATGTTAGGTATACAGTTAAATAGTTTACGTCTTAATTATACACATAGCACAAAAAAAAAAAACAAATAAACGTAAACAACTATATTTTATTAAAAAGTATATCGGTCGCCGTGCCTAGTATATACTGATCTACTGCCTACCTAATCTCAAGGCAAAAATATCCCGTGTACTTACACGTATTCGTAGCCTGTACGCATATAGTATTGACATTTATCTTGCTCGGAATGCTGTGCAATAAATACTCTCTCTGCTTCAGTGCACGGTTGCTGGGCCTGCTGATCTATTTTTAGTACAGTCGAGGGCAAATAAAAGTGACCCCCTACCATACGGCCTTTAAAGTCAAGGAGGTAAGTTTTATCTGCCCCCGACTGTACTTCATCTAATTATGCTATTTAGGTACTATGTATATAAATAAGTCAAAATAACCTTGTATATTAAATTACCAACTTTAGCGAAGTTGGTAAAAACTAAAAAGTTATTAGGTAAATCTTACCTATTTGTTTTTATGTTGATCGTCTTTAAAACATGTAAGTAGGTACTCTAAGTTAAAAAAGTACAAACTACAAGCGTTTTGAAACGACGAACGAACACTACATAACAAAGACCTAAAGAATAAGATTTTTCGGAAACTTAATTGTTTTATTTACAAAATGATATTTCAGTGTTATTTTTCATTTGACAATTTTTTTTACTCGTTACTTACCTACTGAAATTTAGATGACCCATGAAAATGTGTGACAGCACGTCCAAGTGTATCAAGTTTACTGTGCTGCAAAGAAGCAAGAAGGTTTTGACACTTAATTCCTTCTAATGAAAACGGCGCACTAACAATAAACCTTTATCTATCTCTAGCATCGAATATTCGTAAATTTTATTTGATTTCTTCATCGCGTGACTATATCGTAGGTTAATTTAGAATATGTGCTTCCACAGGTAGATCAGCTTGATATCTAAATTGGAATAAGTAGGTACGTAATTTATATAATTAGGTACGTTCAAACAATTAGTACCTATCTAGTCTAGAAAATTGAACTTTGAAAACTCTACAAATTTAAATCTTTGAAAAATAAAATCTTACAAACCCTGTTGACCAAGTAAACTTAATTAAAATATATCTGCTATTATAAAACCTACACCCAATATATGTCAAAGAAAAACCTAAAAAATAATAATTTGTATCGAAACCCTCCACATAATTATAGTGCACTAAACCAAAAATATTGTTGATCTTGTACTAAGTCCCTAATACCTCGAGGGTACGACAGCGCAGGGCCGCATGGCACCCTGCCAACAAATTGATTTTTTGCCACAACTCGGAAACTAATCTTATTAACAGGGAAAGGCGTCCTTATCCTTAATCCCTAATTAGCTGAATTTTCCACTTGGTGCAAATAAGTAAACAGAAAAACCGGCCGCTTTTCGCCCAAACAAGAGGAAAATACCTTTTGCATCTGTTATAATAGCATTAAGTGGCCTGTATAAAGTAATTCGGTGTTATAATTTTTATTTGCTGAGCTGTAACGATCTTTATTTAGTATACATTCATGCGCAAAATGGAGTACCTTGTTGCTTGTAGGTAGGTAAATTCATTGGTAGCAGGAAAACGATTACGCTTGGTCGCGGTAACCATAGGATAGGTGACCATTGGCTAGATCTACTTATATTGTACCTATGTTCTTTTAACGGCAGTATGAATAAAACGTATTTTTCATTTCTCAAATATAATTAAGTAATTGCCAATTTAATCAAAAAATAATACAAGACGCTAATTTCAATAATTGTATTTCTATTGACTTTCTCTACTTTAATTACATGGTCCAGTAAAAGTTACTGCTGCAATTGTGATTTTTTGTTAGCACGGATCTTTATATAGTCTTTATAGTTTTACGTGGTATAGGTATTGTATTAGTCATAAGCACTTGTCCAATACAAGCTAACTTAGCTTATATTCCACTCGACCCTATATCTTAAAATATACCTTAAAAAATATCAAATAGAGAAACGTACCTACTAACTAGCAAGCATGTTATAAACTTACTTAAATTAACTAATGTTTTGCCTGCCTGCCTTATTTTAAAACTTTTTTGACATTGTTACTGAACTCAGACATTAACTTTTTGAAGGTTAAATAAATGTAGTTCATAATAAAGAGAACGCAGACCCATCTCGTTAGAAGTCTATATATCGTAACTCATTTTAGCTACATTTTTTGTGGAACACTATGTAAATAGGACGAAAAATGACGTGAGAGGTTACACAATACAGCCTACAGAGGCTCCGAGCTATAGCCATCAGCTAGAACATAAATAACAGTTATTGTTACGAAAAATCCAGCTTTTATTAAACCGCCCCAAGAGAGAGCAATATTTGTGAATGCCGATTGTGGCGAATGGGTACAGTTCAGCTGCGACAATAAATCTACGCGTAAACCAGACATATGCTAGCAGAGAGAATAAAAATGTTTTTTTTTTGTGTAGGAAGTGTCTTGTAAACCAATAGCTTTAAATAGTTTTGTGGGTAAACCAGACAGATGTAGATAATATGATTACGTATCTTATTCCTACCATTAGTCCCGAGAGCAGACAGTCAGTCATCAGTCATTACACTAATAAACGGACAAATGATGTTATGGATTCACTCACATTATTAATAGTAAATAAAATGATATATCATGATATTGTTAAATATAAAAAACTTAGTGGAAAAGTGCCATCGTACTGAGGCCAACCACACAGCAATAATTGCCGTGGCAAAATACTGACTGACCTACTATCTAGAGTCTAGAGTCTGGAGGTTCCTAAAATAAAAAAATTTATTCGACAAGAAGAGGGAATAAACTGTAAAAGGTGTAATAGGTAGTATTTCGATGAATAGGTAAGTAGATTATGTTTTAGTAGCATGGCAAAAACAAGGCCTGAGCCCTTCGGTGTACCGGATCGCTATCTACTAAATAATGTACTTTCATGCGAACCTTTACGACTTGATTCTTTTTAGCACGGTATAGCGATATATTTTTTTTTAACTCAGATTACTCAAATATGAGTACGAAAAGGTAAAATAGAATGGATTATACAATAATATATAACGAGTTGGTACCCTGGCTATTATCATGAACACTTTTTATGAACCTAGTACTAGCACGATCGACTTTTCACAATACATATATTTAGCAAGAAATGTTTAACTAGATGAAAATCGAAATTATTATTATTTTATTATTATTTATTTATTAGCACACTTAACAGATTACAAACACAAAAAGAGAAATAAATTAATCATACAAATATAAGAGCCGGTCTAGTCTGCAATCCTAAAACAAGTATACCTAAAAGCTACATTAGTTACAAAATCAGAAGCTAGGGTACACTATAAATACAAGAATAAAAAGTGATAGATAAATGCAACAAAACAAATCAAAACAGAAATTAAATAATTACAAAAGCATGTTAGTTACTTACTTCTAGGTGTATTAGTATTTGCCGCCGAAACTTGTACAGCGAAAAGTTAAAGATGTCAACGTCCCTGTTAGAGACTAGGACTTCATTGTATTGGCGACACATTCTGACCATGGGATTATAAAACGATGTGTTATTCGAGTAAACCTGTAGGGTGAATGTATTATAGTTACGATTTCGAGACCTAAAACGCGTATTAAAGTTAAGTAAAGAAAGAAGGCTAGGAGAGTCGAGAAGACCATGGATTATTTTGTACAGTAATACAAGATTAATGTAATCGCGGCGTACACTAAGTGAGGTCACATGGAAATATCTTATGCGCTCGTTGTAGGAAGAAAGCGTTCGGCCCACACCACGTCTATAGCTCAGGATTTTCAAGAAGCGTCTCTGAATTCCCTCAATCCTATCGCTATGCACACTGTAATAGGGTGACCAAATTGCTGAATTATATTCAAGAATACTGCGAACAAGGGAGTAAAAAAGATGTACTAAGCTATTGGTCTTTCTGAAGTCTTTTGTGATCCTACATATAAAACCGAGTAACCCTGAACAGCGTTCAACGATATAATCATAGTGTTCATGAAATGAGAGTTTGCTGTCAAACAGAATACCTAGATCTTTGGCAACGGTCTTACGAGTGAGTGTTTTACCGTCCAAAGTGTAGTCAGAGAGGCTAATACTAGTTTTTCTCGTGAAGGTTATGACATAACATTTATCGATATTTAGATGCATATGGTTCTCATCACACCAAATAGAGAGAGCATTCAGATCATTTTGCAGCTTTAAGGTATCCTCAACACCGTCTATGGTGGTAAAAATTTTAAGGTCATCAGCGTAAAGTAAGTAAGGCATGAAAGTTTTTCGACTAAATCATTGATAAAGATAACGAAAAGCAAAGGCCCCAGGTGACTTCCTTGAGGGACCCCAGACGTTACTGTGACAGGTGAAGAAAGATAACCTTTAACTGCTACAAGCTGGCTTCTTTGACTTAAATAAGACTGAATCCAACGCAACAAGCTGCCATGAATGCCATAGCCCTCCAATTTGCTACAAAGCACTCTTTGATTTAGTTTATCGAAAGCCCTCGAGAAGTCTGTATAGATAGAATCAACTTGCAACCTATTAGCGAAAGCATTACAGAGATAATTTTTGTACTCTAGTAAGTTCGATGTAGTTGATTTGTGCGCCAAGAAACCGTGCTGTTGGGGATGTAGGTAGGGTTTAATGTGACTATGAAGAACATCATAAACAATGCTTTCGAAGATTTTTGCGAAGCAGGACAGTATGCTAATTGGTCTGTAATTTTGGCACATAGTCTTATCACCGGACTTGAAGACAGGGACCACGTGGGCAACTTTCCAAAACGTTGGGAACTTACCAGTTGAGAGAGATTTGCTGTATAGGATGAGCAAAGGTACGCAAAGCTCTTCTGCGCATGTTTTGACAAAAAAGGCTGGAATGTTATCTGGGCCAGGACCCTTGTTCGTATCCAGGGACTTTAGTTTATTCAAGACCATATCTTTAGTGATGCCAATTGAGCCGAGTGAGTTACAGTTTCTGTCAGCAAAGTTAAAGCTATCACTATGCGTGTCATCCTCAAATACTGAACCAAAACATTTAGAAAATAATTCACATACCTCAGACGGGTCGGATGAAGGTGTGTCCTCATATTTCATTGTAGAGGGAATGGAACTCTCGCCTTTCTTACTATTAACAAATTTCCAAAAAGCCTTAATATTATCGTTTTCTACAGAATCCTCAACGGATGCAACGAAATTTTGGTAACAGGATTGTATCAATGTTTTACTCAGGGCTCTGTAATGCGAAAATTCGTCGTAGTCTCTAGGATTACCGAATTTCTTATAGAGTTTGTGGAATTTGGATTTCATTTTAAGGCAGCGTTTTAAAGCAGGGCTAAACCATGATGGGTGTGCAGAGTCTTTATGGTTCGATAAAGGAGTATATTTACCTATAATCACATTCACAGTGTCATAGAAATTACACAAGTCAACATCAATATCTGAGGATGACAGAAGTGAATTCCAGTCGACATTAGAAAGCTCAGCCTTTACATCACTATATTTGCATTTATAAAAGTTGAAACGCTTACGTGGATGTGGTTTTAAACATTTTGTTCGGATACCGACATTACAGTCAACGTCTACAACTATAGCTGGATGATGGCTATCCAATCGGCTAAGAGGATCTGCACCATAGACAAGAACATCAAAAGTACATAAAACTAGATCAAGAAAACGATTATTCGCGTTAGGTATATTATTAAATTGCCTGAGATGACATGCAGACATAGTGTCAAGTAGCAACACCGGTTTCCAATTCTGAGATTGACTATTAATCATATGCGTGGAATCAGTAGCCTTCGACCAAGACAACTCAGGTATATTATAGTCGCCAATACATATGAATTCCTCACGACCATCAGAGTTAAGGACCACTTTACACAGATTGTCGTAAAAAGATTGTTGCGTTTGACGAGGCAAATCGGGAGGCAAATAGCACAAACAGAGGTTTATTTTTTTATCATTTTGGTTACGAGGCAAAATAGATACCCATATATCCTGGGCATTACTGTCCCACGTGAACTGACGAACAATATTAATATTTTTCTTAACTGCTAGAACAATACCCCCACCCTCACTTTTACTCGAAGAAATAATTGAACGATCACGTCTATAAACGTTGTAACGAGAGTCAAATATCTCTGAGTCATGTACACTACTATTTAAATTCGTCTCCGTGAGACAAATAATGTCGTAGTTACTGGAAAGCACATTTAAACAAATATCATTAAGTTTGGAACGTACTCTATTAACATTCTGATAAAAAACCAACATTAGGAAAATATTAACTGCAAAACTGACAAAGCCGAGAAACTTAAATAAAAATTAAAACAAAAATTAAAATTAAACTAGGTTTTTAAATATATCTTTGTTTTTAATGTAGATTCCACTTGTATTGTCATTTTTGCGTACGTACACTCTTCCGTATTTTGTCCACACATATTTATAATCGTTCTCTTTGGCGAAACGCCTGGCCGCCGCATGAAGCTGTTTGCATTCAGGTGACAGATGCTCAACCACATAAATTTTTTGACTCTCAAATGTAAGACCAAGGTGCCGAGAGCTTAGTGTATCTTTAGGGTTTGCCTTGTTAAATTTACGAGTTGCAGATAACAGTGAATCCTTAAGTCTAGGCGAGGATAACGTAACCAATATGTTCCTGGGACGTTTAGAGCTGTTATCCATTTTAGCAACTCTGCGGCAGGCTTGAATGTTGCCGTCTTCAATGGGGAACTTGATGACCCCACAGAGTTTCCTGAATAACGCGGTCACGTTTTCATTGCGGCTTTCAGGTACGGCTTGTAACTCAATATTGTAGCTGCGGGCAGTCTTGTCGATAGCCGATAAACGACTGTTCAAATGATGCAGGTCAACTTGCAAACGCTGGCAGTTGGCTTCTAGAGTCTTGATAGAAGCATCCCTTTCCGCCAAACGAGACTTAAGAGTATCTTGCTCCGAGGTAAAGAAGTCAGTGGCAACATTCAAGTCATTCTTAATTTCCTGCACCACACCACTCATCTCGGCTCGCACCATAGTCTTGACGTCTTCTTTGAGGACTGTTCTAAAGTTGTTCATGTATGTAGAAAGGGTGGTGTTCAACTTTTCATCAAGTAGAGCACTGATTTTGTCCATGGTTACCCCACCACTGCAGCCAGAACAACCAGCCACTGAATCAACACAGGCGTTTGGGGTTATGCTGCCATCCTCCACGTCATAGGACATGTTCATTGAGCTATCATCAATCGGAACCTGGCGCGTCCTCACGGGAGTGTTTATATTATTTTTCCGCCGCTGGGAAACATTGTTGCAAGAAGGACACGCCAATGATTTTTTATATGCAGCTGATAAGGCTGAAAATTGGTCATCCTTTATATTAAGACATTTGTGATGGTAACTGTAAGTGCAGTCCCTACAGCGAAGAAATTTGTTGTTGGTAATAGTGCATAAACAAGCATTGCAGTTGGCCATTGCTATTGTTACCGCAGTGATATGATAACAATAATGTCTCAATTTAAAACATTCAACGACATCTAGCGAGCTATGCCATAACTTGCATTGATCAAGACTAGCTGTGTGTGTGCTATAACGCGATGAAAAAGCAGGATTATATCGAGACTCGGAGTGCTTGAGAACCAGAGCCGTTTTACTGGTTTCAAAGAAGTTACAGCGTGGTTACATAGATGTCACTACTAGCCGTGCTTTCTGATTTCATACAATAAAAGTGACACAGGTAAGAAGCAGACTAAAGTCAAGTGCCAGGAGTGATCTACTTAAAAGAAGCTCCGAAGTAGATACAGCGAAGATACATAGATGGCACTACTAGTCGTGCTTGCTGCTTTCCACACAATGGAAGTGACAAAGCGAAAATTGATATAATGCTGCACAGTGAAAGTAAGCAGATATTTATATATAGTAGATCACAAAAGCCTTAGAAACTCATAATAGCACAGCTGCAATCCAGACAAGCACAAAAAAGTCTCAGTCCAGGATACAGTCACAGGCACAAACACAAGAGCACAGGGTTCCACTTTATCGCACTTTCCAGCATCAGCCTATAATGTCAACGAAAATTAGCTGTATTTGTAACACTTTTAACATCACTTGACACACCAGTATGACTTTATTTTATTTATTTACAATTATTATCACAGGAGCTGTTTATTAGTACTTGCTAGTAGGTGGCGCCCCCTAGCGAGTTACGTTAGTTTAAATTAGTTAGTTTAAATAAATTTAGTTCCCATTTTTGCGATAGTGGACATACAGACAGTAGGCCGTGACAATATATTACTGTATTCGGTATTTAACTATGCATTTCAAAGTTCACAAACTAGACCTTAATCATGCATAACTTTGACACTGCTTAAAATTTCAAAATTTATTTGTTCAGAATTCACCTACCACTTTTAGAATCTAACTTTTGATCAAGCCTCTGATTTCACTTTTTCGCATTAATTTGCATAAATCTATTTAGGGATAATAAGTATTTTTTATTAGTAAAAAAATCTGTACTAGCATTTTGAAGCTCTCTGAGTGTGACATGTAGTATACCTATCTATTATAGCTGAATGAAAGAAGTTCTTGTAATACTGAAATGAATGTACTCGTAAGATAAAAAAAAAACGGATAACAAATAACAACAGTTGCACGATCACCTATTACGGCACCGATATTTTCATCGATTTCAGCAGAAACTTTTAACATTATGAGGCTTTACACGACAACGCATTTTCGCTACGACGAAGAATAACACGACTTACACGGTGTTTTATTTATAAACGTTAAGCGCTCCTATAACGGTCTCTTGAGATTACCGACTCTACGACCGTCCGGGTATGAATGTACGTTACTATCTTATTAGAATGTGTGGGACAGGTACAGTACCTTTGACTGAGAAAGATAGAGGTAGTATAAAATAGAAATTCTTCTTTGGAGCATATATTACAAAAATTGCAGAATAAGTATAACCACTTACAATTAATATGCCATTATGCAAAACGGTTCAACTTTGTGTCTAGGCTTTTCGGAGTCAAGATGCTGGTTTTCAGTGAAACCGACATGGCTCTGCCTTACATTAACAATATATGCACTAATTAGAAAGCATACAAAGCACTGCTTATGTTTGCCTTCAAATGTAAACTCGTGATTGTACTGTTTTATGACTGCTCTACCTGACTCAATACTTTACGTAACTTTCTTTGAGAATCACGTGTTACATTACATAAAATTGAATATTCTTAAAAGGAAGCATACGTCTTTAAGTGGTGTCTTGCGGAGTATTGGTTCTTGTATTCCATTTAAAATTAAAAATAAGTAAACACAATTCTTTAGTAAAAGCATATCTTGAATACCTTATTGAAATCGGGGTACTGCTAGTAAAACTAATAAGAATTGAATACAGAGGTCTCAAAAAAAAGGTATTAAAAATCCCATCAAAACCATAAATTTGTAAATTCCCATTTACAAATTAATGGTTTTGATAGGATTTTTATTACCGTTATTTGTTTTTTTTTTACCATGTTTAAAATCCTACAAAAGAATTGAGATCTAAATGGCCGCCATGTTCTTAAAAGAATATTGAATTTTATTTATAAGAATGTTAACATTTGACCGGGCTAGTTTTTTACCAGGTTTTTTAAATTTTGATGTTCAAAAGAATATGGTCTTACAATGAATAACAATAACGTATAACATAAAGATGATAAGTTGATTAGCCAAATATAAGTAGGCTTGCTAAAACCTTCTTTTTTTTGAACTTGGCTCTGACACGCTGCCGCGTGTCTAGATACTATTTAGTTTTGATTATTTATTTAACTAATACGTCAACTTTGTATAAAAAAACCTATCAAATTTAAATATATAGATATATTCCTACAAAATGCGTATTCTTATTTAAAAAAAATCTTATAAAAGAAGTCCATACATAAATATTACTTTCACCATCAGAAAATTTAAACACCATTTGAGAAATACCAACAAAATAAAAATAACTACTCCTGGAACAAACTATGGTAAGAGAAATATATTATATGAAGAAGCAAAAATGTTTAATCACTTACCAAATGATGTAAAAGGCTCTAAAACTTTGACTTTGTTTAAAACAAGGCTGAAAAGATATATTTAAGCAATATATTGTAAGTAAATTTATTTTTTGCAAAACTTTACTGTTGTTATGCGTTCAATTAGTTTTAAATATTTTTTATTTACTTAATTAGTTTTATACTCATTATAAGTGAATTAGTGTATTCTTTAAGAGTCAATGAAAGATTTTTGAACCTGACATTTAGCTGAACATCAAGAAAAAGCATGGTAAATACTCTACCGACAAGAACATAGTTTTTTGTTGATGATGATTTAGTTCTTAATTTTTTACTAAGATCGATTTTTTTACTCAAATAGGTATCAATATTTATCGTCGGGCTCTTTTAGCTTAGAATTTGTAAATATGTATTGTATGCGGCATCTTCACAAAATATAACATCATTGGAGCCAGGTATAGCGTGGTGTGTGTACGGCGTGGGATATCGATTCCTTCGGTTCTATTCCGTGGGTTCCTTCGCCTCGTCTCAGCACGCTGCCCTGACATCAAATATTTATATGGGACAGTTCTTCACAGCCAGCCTGTCCCGTTACAACGACCCTCATCAATTGACAGTATATCGCCTCAAAAAATAAAAAACCGAACATTCATTCTTATTTATTTGTTTAATTCTCAGTCAACATTGACAAATAAGTTTAGATATGAAATGATGAGCTCTAACATTTATAAGATAACTAACACTTAGGTATCTGAATGTGATGTTGTTTAACTAATCGATCGATTCATCGTCGCCAAGACCTTGTGAATAGATGACCAATAAAACAAACACACCTCAAATACAATAATTGCAATGCTATTGAAATGTTATTTGAAATGTTAAAGTTACTGGGTGCAGAGAAAACATAACCTAATGTTCAGCCCCTTTAATTTCTCACACGATTAAACAAATTGATAGCTTAGCTAACTTACTTCGGCGCCTAATGCTGCCCTTTTCCACATTGAGACCATTTATTTATTCCGCACGCAATTGTTTGAACAATGTCTAAAAATCTGTTATGTAAAAATAATTGACTACAAAAGTCATTCGGTGTTACCTATATGCACAGAACCCGCCAAACGTAAAGGTCGTAATTTGTAAAAACTTTCATACCGCGGTATGCCGCATAGAAATTATATATATTGTTTTTATCATAAAAATCTGTAACTTTTAACGTAGGTAGGTAAATAATATCGTCCTTTAATATGGTCAAGTCATGCTTACCTAAGTACAGCAACAAGTTAAAATTTAGTACAACAGTATAGCTGTAAAGTTATCAAAAATTGTATTTTATCGGTAGGTGTAAAAAAGTTGTAAACGATAAAATTTATGTTTACAGACCATATACAGAGATAATGATAAGCCGGTACTAAGTACGATTGGCTTTTACCATATGCTTAGTCGAATAGCCGTTTATCGAATCACCGTATATACATAGGTATGTATGTAGCGAGCTTTAGGATTTGAGATTTGAGTTAACTTTGATTTAGGGATTTCTTTTTAAATCTGTTAGCCTGTAAGTCGTACATTTTTCTTCATAGTTTTGTGTCCACCGTAAAAAGTTTAAACCTCCCTACACAAGAAAAACTAATACAGTTAAAAAATAAAATTAGTTGGCAATTCCACAGCGACATGGCTCTTGGCTTTTCATAAAAGCGTCTTACAATGTTTGTATAGCGGTCGTAGACACACAGAATTAGACTGGATCGATGGAAGCCGCGACCGCCATAGCTGGACCATCATTAGTGTGCCACGTCTTAAGTGATATATTTATATTAAATAATATAGGCCCGTCTAATTCTGCTATACCTCATTGGATTTTCTATAATTTTTACCGACTGATTAATTACAAATTTTCCTTACTTTTGACTAAAATAGGTATTTTGTCATACGATTACATTATGAGTCGGCCTTATACATTGTGCATGACGACGTCCAAAATAGAAAGAAGTAACCTAATAAGTACCTACACATTGGTACGAGTATTTTGCAGTGAACACTCATATTTTCCCTGAAATTTAATGCATGTTACTGAGTTTACCAGATAAAGTAAGTAATCGATCCTGTATACACATACATACTTACAACGCGATCTCATTTTGAAGATTATCAGATAATGTTGTACGAGGACTTAGGCTTTTACCATTACTAAGTAAAATTTTGTACAGGTACCTAAACTTGTGAATTGTAGGTACAACTCACTTGTGATGTGAAATAGTGTATCGCTGAATAAATAAATAAAGATACATCTATGTGCTAAGTGTGTCCGTAATATCCGCCTTGTCTGTCTGCAATTTCAGCATTGCGTAACCTTTTGATCAAATAAAAAATTGACCAAGTGCGTGTCGGTCCACGCGCAGTAGGGTTCCGTAGTTACGAACGCCAACTTTGTGTTTATGCCACTAAAATGTCTAAAAACTAATTTTCTATTGAATTTGTATGAAATTTTCCTTTTTCGAGTACATTTTATAAGTTAATCGCCTATATCTTTTTAATTTGTAAACCCTACTTAGCTCTGATAGTTTTCCTTTAAATTTTGTTATATTTCCTATAGCTGTGAATTATTTCACGTGTCCTTATATAACCGTTTAGCAGATAGACGGGGGGGGGGGACACTTGACTCTAACAATTTTTTTCACTTTAAAAGCAAATATTTCAGAAACGGATCCCAAAATCGAAAAACGGTGTTCATAACCTCACAATATTTTTTAAAGGCCTATTCAACGATACCCGACATGATTGGTTATCGAGAGAAAAAAAATTGACCTTTCATTTTACCTGTATGGGAGCTAACCTAAAATTTTTTTTTCAATATTTTATTTTACCGTTTTTTCCGCCTAATTGATATACATATTCATGCCAAATTACAGCTTTCTAGTACTTATAGTCGCTGAGTAAAACCGCGGACGGACAGACAGACAGACAGACAGACAGACATGGTGAAACTATAAGGGTTCTTTGTTTACTACGGAACCCTAAAAAGCTTAATTGCAGTGTGGTGAAGAGTATGCGGTCGCACTACATTTTAGTTCAAGAGACGCACCAGAGAGTGTGTTTTTGGTAAGTTTTATCCTATAAGAATTATTTATGTATAGGTAAGCTATAATTGAGTTATTTATTTTCGTAAACCGACAAGACTGCGGCGGGCGACATGGCGTGACCTGCCGCACCCTAAGCCTTCACCGTATACGTTAATGGCCACCAAAATGATGGATAGCTCAGGTATAACACGTCACAATCTCGGGCTGATACGTAAAGGATTTCAAGCAACGAAAACGCCGTGTTTAATGCCTTTCTAATTTCAAATTTTCTTTATTGTCGGATAACAAGATCAATTTGTTACAAAGTTACTTATAATAATATAATAATAATAATTCATTTATTTCAGGCAATAGCATTGTACTTACAAATTTGTACAATGCCAGAGGCCCATATTATAAATACCTTATAACTAACATACATAATATATAAACCTAATTATTTTATATTAGTTTTAAAATTAAAATGCTACACAATAGTTTTGACCTATTAATGTCATTTAACATTAATAGATCATATACCTCCGAGGCACTCCGTGCGGATGAGACCGTACTTCCAGACGACAATCTTGTCTTTCCGTCATCGTCCGGACAAAGTGTCTCATCAGAGGTGCATGTACATCCTCAGCTAACATTTTCATGATGCCGTTGTCACTCCCTCGCACCCTCCTTACCAAAAATGCTACTTTCTTTCGAAAGATGGCGTGAAAACCGTCTGTTTGGGCCTAAGCAAACATTTCGGAGGCGCTGCAAAAACGAGGGAGTTTCAACATCATCCTAAAAAATATTATATTGGATGCGTAGAGTATCAAGCGACGTTTTAGCAAACTTAAACCATAGGTTGCCCGTGTACATACCTTGACAATAAGCCTTAAATAAAGTAATTTTGACTTGGTCAGAACATCGGGCAAACCTACGGATCAGCATGTTGCCGCGTATCGCCAACGACCTACGCTCCCTCTCTATATCTGCATCGTCCTTAAGGTCGTCGGTCAGTATATGTCCTAGGTATCGAAATTGATAGACACGTGTCAAGTTTACTCCATTTAGCATGGGGGAGATATGTTCAGGACATCTACCGGCGGCCTTAAAGACCATGTATTCGCTTTTCTTAACATTGTAGATAAGACCATGCGACGTTGCATATGTCTCGTGTTACAAACTACGAGGGGGGGTCAAAAAGTTCGCGGAACGGAGGGGAAGGGGGGTGAAATAAAATACTGTACTATTTTTCTTTTTCAATATATTCCCCCTTAAGTCGAATACATTTTTCAGATCTCTCTATTAACTTATTAATACCGTCGAAAAAAAATGATTTGTCTTTGTCCTCAAAATAGGCCGAAATCGCCGACTTGACTTCTTCATCATCGGAAAATTTCTTCCCCCGAAGCTCTTTTTTTAATTTGGGAAATAAAAAATAATCACAGGGGGCTAAGTCTGGACTATAGGGAGGATGGTTTAACATTTCGAAGCCACAGTGATGAAGGGCAGCCATCGCAACGCGGCTCTTGTGTACCGGTGCGTTGTCATGCAAAAGCAGCACACCCTTTGTCAACTTTCCCCGCCTTTTCTCCTTGATTGCTTCTTTTAATTGTCTTAGTAGATTAGCGTAGTATTCTCCCGTTATAGAAACACCCTTATCTTTATAATCTATTAATAAAATACCCTCTGTATCCCAAAAAACAGTTGCCATGATTTTTCCAGCCGATTGTGACACCCTGTATTTCTTAGGGGGGGGCTGACCCTTTTTATGCCACTGCATAGACTCTTGCTTCGACTCAGGCTCATAATGATGAACCCAAGTTTCATCTGCAGTAACAAGTCTTGCAAAAATTCCTTCCTTGTCGGCGCTACAGAGGTCTAAAAACTCCTTTGAATACTCGACGCGCAGCTGTTTCTGTGGTGGTGTGAGCATTCTTGGCACCCATCTTGCGCTGACTTTTGACATCCCAAGATTGTCGTGTAGAATATTTAAAATGGTTGTAGGTGATACTCCAACCATTTCTGCAAGTTGTTTCTTCTTCAAACGAGTATCCTCCAGTATAAGATTCTCCACTTTTTCAACGATGTTTGAGGTGGTGGCCTCAATCGGCCGTCCTGAGCGAGGGTCGTCTTCAAGAGACTCTCTGCCTTGCTTGAAAAGGCTATTCCACTTGTACACCATGGTTTTCCCAGGGCAAGAGTCCCCGTATACTGATAACATTTCTTCCAAAATTTTCTGAGGTGGTTTTCCTTGCTTAGTGAGGAACTTTATGACGGCACGAAACTCGATTTTTTCCATGTTCAAGTTTTTCTTCCGGATTCACTTGTTTGATCGACGACAGGTCAAAGGTTATTGACACAATCAGGTTCAAACTTGGCATATATACTCACAAAGAGTTGCTCATTAGTTACTACCTGCGGCAGGTCCCCCACCCCCCGCTATCCCCTCCATTCCGCGAACTTTTTGACCCCCCCTCGTACTTCTGGTAACACCAACACGGCGATGACCGGATATACTACATACAAGAAATAATCCCAACCATCTAATTATATTTTCGTTTACTATACGTACATAATATTTTCGTTTATTTCGATTTCTATTAATTAAAATAATTATTATATAATACTAATTCCAGTTACATTAAAATTGTAAACTTATTGATTTATGGAAATGTACACACCAAGCTTTGCGAACTGTCAGACTGACTTATTTTCTAAAAGATACATTCGTTCGTTCTTTTTGGTTAAAATAGGCGTTGGCTAGTTGGATCGTGTTTTAAAAGTTATTCGTTAGATGTAACGCAAAAAGGACATTGAATTTAGTGGAAAAATATACGTGTTAAAGGATCAACGCGTGTTTGACTCAGATCACCCATATCCGTCGTCACATCTCAGAAGTGGGATGTCTGGGCCATATGCTGACGGTTTGGGCCAACGCAAGAGAAGCTGCAGTGATTCATCGAGTTTGAGTTCAGAGGAAAAAAACGATGAAATTTTTTTTTCGGGCAAACATCACGCGAAATCCAACAAAAGACGACGTGTTTCACCTACTGACGCGGAAGTTATCCCCAAATTTCGGCCAGAGGAAAGTAACAGCAATGTCACAGGATGGCTTCATAAAATTGATCAGCTGGGTGATATATATGGATGGAGCAATACTGACCGTCAATTTATTATGCAACTTCGCCTACGAGGAGCCGCTAGAGAATGGTATGATGATCTTGATGATTATGCGCTTTCCTGGAGCGAGTGGAAGCGATCCCTCCATATTGCTTTTCCAAGGTCCACTGATTACGTGGATAGATTAGAGATGATGCTTGCTCGAACGAAACAGGACAACGAAAGAATGACGAAATATTACCATGAAAAGCTCTCACTTTTGAAGAAATGCAACCTCGACGGTGAAGAAGCAATTTCTTGTATTATTCGGGGCTTGCCTGCTGAGCTTCGAGCCAATGCGAAGGCATATAGCTGTGACAGCCCAGAGCAACTTTATTATGGATATTTATCGTCACTAGAAAACTACAAACGTGTAGAAGCAGCTTATACGACTCAAAAATCCACATGGAAAAGAGGAGGAGCAGCTACATCGACGCAACAGCTGGCACCCAAGATCTGCTACGTGTGTCGGCGGCCAGGTCACGAAGCGCTAAACTGCAGACTTCAGCAACGTTGCGACACGTGTAAGCGTCTCGGACACACCAGTTCGACGTGCTACTTTGCAGCCGGGACTTCACGACAGCAGGAACAAAAGGTTGGTAATATTTTGCATATTACTTACGAGATTCATTTAGATATATATATAAGAAAATAGTCATTATAAACGGATGTTCGCTACAAGGATACATTGATTCTGGAAGTAAATTAAATATTTTGACCTTGACGGTGGCAAAAAAATTAAATTTAGATATTCAACCAAGCACAACTCTGATGAGAGGTTTTGGCGGAGCTTGTACTCCATCTCTTGGTACCTGCTATGTTACCGTATCGATTGACTGTGTGACTATTCAAGGTGTAGCCGAATTAACTGATGTTTCCATTGCAGACATAGATTTGATTATAGGACAGACAATGATTAATAGTGAAGGCATAAGCTTAGTTACTACCAGTTCATCTGTGCAGTTTGTGCCAAGCCCGTGTATAGAAAATTTACTTGCTGATTTAAATTTGGAATGTTCTGATTTTACTTCTAAATATTCGGTGTATTTGAAACATAATTGTGTCATACCTAAACAAAGTTCTGATTTTATTGAAGTTTATTTAGATTATAAAGAAAATATTGGGAAAGAGCATGCATTCTTGACTAACACTGTGTGGATACAGTTAGGTAGTTTAATATATCTTATACCTTCGGCTATCATCAATTCTAGCTGTTCATTACTGAAAGTTATTAACCTAGGTAGTAAAGAAATTTCATGGAATGCCAATAAATTAATAGCAAGAGCAGAATTATTAGAAATACCAACAGAACGTACTAGTAATTCCAATGTACTCTCTATAAACTCATGTTCTGAAACTGATGTTTTGGAAATCAAACTCAACGATATTGATAAAGGTCAGCTAAGTGATAGTGAGGATATGCGGCTACTTGAACTTTTGAATAAATACTTACATGCATTTGCTCGTAGTACTAAGGATCTAGGATGTACAGATTTGATAAAAATGCATATACATACTAAAAATGACCAGCCTGTGTATTGCAAACCGTACAGACTGTCACATAAAGAAAATGAGATAGTTAATGCTAAAATTGAAAACCTCTTAGAGGCAGGTATAATTAAGGAGGCTATGTCTGAATACGCAAGTCCTGTCGTACTGGTGCGAAAGAAAAATGGAGATTATAGGTTATGTGTCGATTATAGGGCACTTAATGCTAATACAATTAAAGATCGTTATCCGTTACCTCACATAGAGGATCAGGTTACTCGACTTTCCAGTAAGCACTTCTTTACGACGCTTGACCTTGCACAAGGTTATTACCAAGTGCCTCTAGATGATGAATCTGTTCCGAAAACATCATTTGTTACATCTTCGGGTCAATATGTTTTTCTTAAAATGCCTTTCGGACTTGCTAACGCACCCGCAGTTTTTTCTCGTTTAATCCAAATGACATTAGGTAAATTAAATCAAGATATTGCACTCTATTTAGATGATATTATGATCCCCACTAATTCTGTTGACCAGGGTTTAATTTTATTGGAGCAAGTTCTACAGCAATTAACAGCGGCTAATTTAAAATTAAATCTTAATAAATGTTCCTTCTTAAAAAATACAACTACATACTTAGGTCACGAAATTTCTGCTGGAACTATACAACCAGGCCAGGCTAAAATAAAATGCGTTAAAGAATATAAACGACCACGAAATGTGCACGAAATCCGACAATTTATTGGCCTTACATCGTATTTTAGGAAATTCATCAAAAATTTCGCCCAAATAGCGCGTCCTCTAACCGAACTCACGAAAAAGGACGTTGAGTGGCGTTGGAGCTCTGAACAAGAAGAAGCTTTTGAAACTTTAAAGCAACGCTTAATTGCCAGGCCAGTTCTAGGTATTTACAATAAAGACGCTGTCACTGAATTACACACTGACGCAAGCAAACATGGTTTAGGTGGGATTCTTTTACAGTATCAGGGGGATGGTAGCTTAAAACCAATAGCTTATTTCAGTAGAGTTACTAGTAATGAAGAAAAGTATTATCATAGCTATGAGCTCGAAACCCTTGCGGTTGTAGAATCTCTTAAAAGGTTTCGTATCTATCTAGTAGGCATTAAGGTGAAAGTTGTGACTGATTGTGCTGCGCTGAGAACTACATTAGTAAAGAAGGATTTGATTCCGCGCATAGCACGATGGTGGCTCACAATTCAGGATTTCGACCTAGACATAGAATATAGGCCTGGCGAACGTATGAAACATGTGGATGCGTTAAGTAGAAATCCAGCACCAAATTCAATTTTAATGATTGAAAATTCTAACTGGTTACTCTCCCTTCAGATTCAAGATGACAATATACAAAGCATAATTTCCCAACTTCGTGATGATAGCACTACCAATTTATCTGCTGATTATGTAGTTAGAGATAACATTTTATATAGAAAGACAGTATCCGGAGAACGTTTCGTAATACCCAAATTGGCCAAATATGGCCTATTACAGAAGCTCCACGATCAGATAGGTCATCCGGGTCATGAAAAATGCGGAAAAGCAATCAAAGCTCAATTTTGGTTTAAGGGTATGACAAGATTTATTCGGAAGTATGTTAACTCTTGCCTTCAGTGTGCATATAATAAAGGTTCTTACGGAAGGGTAGAGGGTGAGTTATATCCTATTGAAAAACCAGCGATACCTATGCACACTATACACGCTGATCATTTGGGCCCTTTTGCGAAAACGCGCAAAGGACATTCATATATTCTTGTAGTCATTGACTACTAACACTATATGGATTTTTTAAATAATCTGAAATAAATACATTATTATTATTGACGCTTTTACCAAATTTGTCTTTGCTCGTCCTTCTAAAAGCTGTTCCTCAATAGAAACGATTAAACTTTTGAAAGAGGTTATTATGCAATTTGGTTTTCCTGTAAGAATCATCACGGATAGAGGAAAAGCTTTTACCAGTAGATATTTTAAAGAGTTTGCCCAAGAAAATCAGTTTAAGCATGTTTTGAATGCAATAGCTAGTCCGCGTTCTAATGGCCAGGTCGAACGTGTTAACCGTACGTTACTTAATGGACTAAACACTATGTCGGAAAGCGAATGTACTTGGGATAATAAATTAGACGATGTCGTATGGGGAATTAATAATACTCCAAACGTGACAACTGGGATTTCTCCTTTTAATTTAATGTTCGGACATAAAAATTCACGTTACCCAGCTTTTCCATCTGACGCACCATCTACTTCAGAAATCCAGATGCAGGAATTACAGGCTAATAGGAAGACTGCTAAGCTGCACATAAATAGGAATATGACAGTAATGAAAGCTAGGTTTGATAAAAAACGTAAAAGATGTAGGAAATACAGAATTGGTCAATTAGTCCTGTGGAAAGGTGGTATATCTAGAGATGGAACAACTGGAGTAACGAAAAAACTTAACGGTCTTTATACAGGCCCATACAAAGTTACTAAAGCGGAACAATCTATAGATCGTTACATTATCACTAGCATCAAGGGTATGAAAGGATATAGAAAATTCAGTGCAGTAGTGCGGGCGGAGACACTTCGACCATATAAACCAACCATGTCGGAGAGTGACAGTTCCGGTAGCGACCGAGAAGTAGACAGAGATGATTTAATCGACCTATTAGAAAGCTAATAAAGACAGTCATAAGTGTTTTGTTCGTCCAGGATGTATTAGCATGTGTTAGTTGCATTAAAATCATTTGGAAAGGTAAAAACATTGTGTACTTAGTAGATAGGTAAAGGATATGATAAGAAATTACATACAACTCGGAAGCTGTCGACTTAGAAAATAATTATAAGTACTAAAAGTTTGTAATTGAGCATAATTATATTGACATGGAACATTAGTTAACATTTTTAATTTACCTTCTCTCTATCTAGGATCATTATAAATACTGTGTGATTGCTACATAGTTTATTGAAGTAAAAATGCTCGATAACTACGATTACCTATATACATATTATAGCTGTGCCCATATCTAATGAACTGCGATAATATCTGTATAAAGAAACGGCTGTGTGATCAAGTTTCGCATTTGATTTTAATAGGAAACTGTGTGATAGTTTATGTATTAAAAGGACAGCTGTGTGATCAAGTCCCTCATAAAATAACCTAAGTATATTGTTAATGGAAAACTGTGTAATATTATAGGTCTTAAAAGGACAGCTGTGTGATCAAGTCTCACATAAAATAAAATATAATAAAAAAGAAAGCTGAAAACTGTGTGATAGTATATAAAAATGACAGCTGTGTGATCAAGTCTATATAACATAACTGTGTGTGTGCCGTGTGGCTAAATACAACTGTGTGAATACCCTATTAAAACAGCTGTGTGATCAAGTTTTCTATTATATGCAATAATGACATAATGTGTCTGCTTTGTGTATAAATCAGGTATAGAATAATATTAATCTATAGATCTCAGAAGCTGAGTGATCAGTGACGACGATTTCAGAAAAAATAGGCGAAATAATTATATTCATTCCCTACATACCAAATACTGCTGTATTTTTTTTTCTGTTACAGGCCCCGGGTGCTACTATTGAAGCAAGAGATGAGCGCCGTGGGACACAGCTCGTTCAGGACGGCCGAGTGTTACAAACTACTTCTGGTAACACCAACACGGCGATGACCGGATATACTACATACAAGAAATAATCCCAACCATCTAATTATATTTTCGTTTACTATACGTACATAATATTTTCGTTTATTTCGATTTCTATTAATTAAAATAATTATTATATAATACTAATTCCAGTAACATTAAAATTGTAAACTTATTGATTTATGGAAATGTACACACCAAGCTTTGCGAACTGTCAGACTGACTTATTTTCTAAAAGATACATTCGTTCGTTCTTTTTGGTTAAAATAGGCGTTGGCTAGTTGGATCGTGTTTTAAAAGTTATTCGTTAGATGTAACGCAAAAAGGACATTGAATTTAGTGGAAAAATATACGTGTTAAAGGATCAACGCGTGTTTGACTCAGATCACCCATATCCGTCGTCACACTCGCATACCCCTAATAGCTCTGTGATCGACTTCACGGTCGGTCCCAGCAGCACGGTATCATCCGCGTAGGTGATGTTATTTACATTGACTCCCCCCACCCGGCATCCGACACGCTTGCTGCTGAGCTCAACTATGAGGTCATTAACATACAAGTTGAAGAGTGTAGGAGACGAAATCCCCCCCTGTCTCACCCCACACTCCAACCTGTACATTTCAGAGACACTATTTGACCATTTTATGAAATTGGTTTGGTTTGCATACCAATATTTAAATATATTAACCAAGTGCGTCGGTATGCCCCTGTTCCTCATTTTTCTCCACAGCATATCGTATGCAACGAGATCATAGGCCTTGGAGAGGTCCAGAAAACAGGCGTATACCGGCGTTCTACGTTCGGTGTAATACTGGACAGTGTGCTTGAGAGCCAATATCGCGCTTAATACTCCTTTTATCCCAATAACAAAATTTTGTTACATTTTTAGTAAACTTAATTAAACATTTTTAAAATTTTGATATTTATTTAATTTATAATATTCATTGTGCTTTCATATTGATTATGTTGTAATTACTTAATTGACAAAATTATATTAAAGTTGCATTAAAAAAAAATATTTATTTAGTAATTCATTGAGTATGTTCATGCTATTGTGTGTAGGTAGTGGATACTTACTTAGAGAATCCACTAGACATAGTAGCCAGAAGACTAAAAGACTTACCCATACTTGAGACTGATTTTATATTAACCACATTCAGAGTTCAATTATTAATGATATTAAAGAAAATAACCAGCCAAGTGAGTGTCGGACCACGCGCAGTGTAGGGTTCCGTAGTTGCGAATGCCCACTTTGAGTTCACGCCACTAAAAACGTCTAAAAACTATTTTTCTATTGAATCTGTATGAACTTTTCCTTTTCCGAGTACAATTTATAAGTTGGTCGCTTATAACTTTTTAATTTATAAACCCTACTTAACTCTTATATTTTTCCTTTAAACTTCGTTATATATACTACTGCTGTGAATTTCACATGTACATATATAACCGTTTAATAGATAGAGGGGGGAGACACTTGACTCTAACAAAAAATTCCAATATAACACCAAATATTTCAGAAACGAATACCTAAATCGAAAAATGATATTTACAAGCTCACAATATTTAAAAGACCTATTCAACGATACCAGACACGATGGGTTGAACGAGAAAAATAATTGACTTCTTCTTTACTTGTATGGGAGCTACCATAAAAAATATTTTTCAATATTTTATTTTACCACTTTTTTGGCGTGATTAATATACATACCTATACCAAATTACAGCTCAGCAGCAGCTTATTACCAATCTAGCACTTGTAGTCTCTGAATAAAACCCCGGACGGACATATAGACAGACAGACATGGCGAAACTATAAGGGTTCCTTGTTTACTACGGAACCTTAAAAAAGAAGCATCTTTTATGGAAAAATCAGCAATACCTACTGGTTTTCTCATAATATTGGTAGATTTTATAGACAAGTTGATCTTTACCTCAGATCAATATTGTCAGAGGCTTTATGATGATCCGCACAAAGTATCTCCACCCTAATACTAGAATGAAAATTAATTTCTAACATAATATAGCTTAGCCAAAATTCGTCCCGTAATAGGTACCGTCCAGTACGTGCATGGTTACAAGTGCTTGTCAGGCCATGATCAGAGTCAAGAGTAGAGATGAGTTAGGTACACATTAAAACATTTGAATTTTATTTTCCACAATATAACATGTTTACTACCCATTCTAAACGAGTTCCAACTTCATCTTAGTACTTTTGTTTTTTCTAAGGATTATGTATTTAGTACGAATTTTTAAAATACTTAGGTATATTTGAGAAGTTTTCTGTAACTCCTAACTTAAGAAAGTTAAGTTAGCCGTTATGGTGTATCTTTATATATATACTACTACTACTACGATACTTTTAAGATTTTTGAAGTTAACAGATTAAGCTTTCGATCACATTATTAAATATCCATGCAAACTAACAGCTTTCTGGTATTTTATGAACTACTGTTTATATTTTAAAGTGAGAAGGTAAAGCTTTGTCTAGCATTTTTGCGAGAAACGGCCACTTTTGTCAAATATGCTATAAAAATGTTCACGTTGTCACTTTAAAATATAAACAGTAGTTCATTAATTAGTTTGAAGGGTTATCTAGGGTTTAATCAAAACAAAATTTTAAATGATATCGCCGTTTCCTTTTAAATGATTTTATTTCATATGAGGGCAGCACTGGACTCCAAAAAAATCAGGTAGCCCCTTAACTAAGCCGCGGACGGATAGACAGACATACCGAACCTTAAGGAATATTCCTTGTAGCTACTTTGAAACTCTAAAATGTTCAGTGTGACTTTGCAAGTCAGTGCAGATCTCGGTGTTAAGATGCCTTTTTCTCAGATTTTTAACGTCTGAAGTGCTTGTCATAGCCTACACCTGACCTCTTTTGCCTTCATGAGAGCAATTAACACGCGTACTTGACTTCAGAGCTAGCAAAGAAACAATAAAAATACAACCAGGACAAAAAATAAGCTCGACAAAAAGAATTTTATTCTTTCGCCTAAGCGTGTTTCAAGTTATGGCAATAATGAAAAGTTAAAACCGAATAAAATACGTGATTGGTTTAGAACTGGTTAACGGACTAACTGGCAGTCAAACTTAAAAAGATATATACACAATAAAATACTGAATTTTACTTTACTCTGCCTAGAAGCATCATATAGTCAATATATAAAAAAAATAAAAACATTGCAATATTACCTCTGTCAATTCCACGATGAGATCTCCTATGACGTGCGATGAGCTAGATATACGAGTATGTATAAATCTGTAACGTGTCACTCATCATAATCCGAGCGTATTCCCGGTTGCATCCTCATCGGCAATTCTTAAGAGCCCGAGGTGGTTAGTGTGGAGCCGAGGATTTGGTTACTGGTTTTTACACAGGGCGATTGCCGTCTGACCTCCGCCTACCCAAAAGGTAGACCAGAACCAATCTTTAGACAGTTTTGATGAGTAAACGCTAGATGCGTTCGGGACCCACAGTTTATACGTGCGTTCCGAAACACGGAATCATCTTTTTCACAAAGTATGCTTCCTAGTGGAAGACCACGGAGGCAGTCACTATTACTATATATAATATAAATATATAACTTGTCACTATTACCGTTTAACAGAAACCATCTGAATCTATGAGCCCAGTTTCTCGCTACTCGTGACCTTAGGGTTTTGCGACCCTTAGCTCAGGCTACTCCAAAAGGGATTTAAACCGAAAAGTTTTAGCCGATTTACTTTGTTTATACACTTAGTTTAGTCAGAAGCGTGGAAAAAAATACTTTGGTACCTATATCAAGCAACCAAAGTAATTCTATTGTGGCTGAAACTTCTCGTCTCCGTACAAAAAATATCTTGAATCGCGGCAGTAAAAAGGCGGTTTTCGTTCATGATTTACTGTTTCTCAAAAGATTTCTTTTGGTACTTAAATTTACCTACTTTAACGATAGTAGGTGCACTCGTACCTACGTATTTAATTTCAGTAAAATTAAAGACATAAACTTATATATTATTCCTTAGGTATCAAATAACATTTATTTGGATTTGGAAATACTAACTTATTGTTTTTTGTCATATACGAATAAGTAGGTAGGTAATATACACGCATGTGACCAATCCTACCTGAATTTTTCGAGATTCAGTGCTGCCCCCATTTTAAATAAATCATGTGAGTTTAAAGTGAGAACGTGAAGCTTTTCTACGCACTATTACGAAAAACGGCCACTTTTGGCGGATGTGCGTAGAAAAGCTTCACGTTCTCACTTTAAACTGTAAACAGTAGTTCATAAAATAGTTTAAAGGGTTATCTAGGGTCTGATGAAGATAAAATTTTAAATGATATCTCTGTTTCCTTTCAAATTATTTATTTGAAATGGGGGCAGCACTGGACCCCGAAAAATTCAGGTAGCCCCTTAATCTAATGGGCCGAATCAAAAGCAATTACTTTGGTTACGAAATAAATGTGAAATGTAAAAGATCTATTTAAATTCCAACGCTTCCACTGTACACGCGACCTTTGAGCAAGAATTCAATTTATTCTGTGCTTATGGGAAAAAAACTACATTGCGTTTAAATACCTATTGATATGCAAATCAGCAGTGATTTCTGATTAACAACGAGGTCCTATATCCTTTTTTTTTAATCCTGGGGGCATTAAAATACAGACAAAAGCCCATTTTGGAAGTCTGCTAATGGCATCAATAAACACAAGTACAAAATATTATATTTACTTATAATGAATCGCTTTCAAAATAAACGCAGCTCCAATTTTATTTGTGGATTAGCTTGGAATCCAACGCAATTCCATTGTGTCCGGAACGCTCTGCTTTGAAAGGAGCACAATGACTTACTTTGACTTGGCTCTTTGTTCACTTTCCTTTACAGAAATAGGCAATATTTAAAGGAGGTGTTTGTGGATCTACAATCTACAAATTTTATATGGGATCCCATCAATGATGGAATAGATTTACTATAGTTTACAGTCCCTCACGATATTTATCTGTTTCGAACTACCTACAGGATTCATTTAGAAACTGCTCGTAAATTTTAAACAAGATACCTACGCTGTAGGTACAGTACTCGTACATCCAAATCTGTTCGGGTATTTAATATACTGCCATACGTGGTTACAAATAGAGAAATTAACAGTTTCGCAATAAATAGTACCTATATTTGTAACGTAATAGTAAGTTAACTTATGTTAGGTGACCGCTTTATAAGCTTTAAAGTTAAGTACTACTTTCACACTGCTTTTAGATTTTTTTGGGACTTTAGAAATCTCAAAACTATAACGTATCAGACTAAACACTTTCAGCTGCAAATCCTCTTTTAGTCATTGGAACACAAGTATAAATTGAAATATATATATACGCTTTCAACTAGGCCTGAACCGCGTGATAACCGCATTTAAAAAAATACCTCGCTTTAATGTGAAAACTCATAATTACATAGCAATAATATATGATAAATTTTCAGATATGGCGATGAATGAAGAAAATTCCTAGTACCTGTGCAAAAAAAAAACTGCTTTACGGATTGGAATAAAATGTGGCATATAGGTAGCTTATTACCTGGATTAACAAATATAAAATATAACACAAAGGATATTTTTCATCCAGGGAAATTGTGAGGTTAACGTGGGATTATCAAAAATGCGGGCAGCGCCGCGAGCATCAGCTAGTAATATCTAACTTCACAAAAAATACTACAAATCATAGTTATCAAAAATGCTGTTCCACGCGGGCAGCGCCGCATGCATCAGCTAGTAATATCTAATTTCACAAAAATTACTACAAAGCATAGCACTCTTTACGTCATGTGGGTCATTAGTTGCTGAAACTGTAATTTAGCGGCATTAGTATCTACCTAACCTATATGGAAGAGTTATGCCCTAGGTACGTTAATTGAGCATTGTTAATAAAATACCTAAGCATAAATTTCCAGTAAGAATTTCTTTAATTTTCTGGTAACAATTCGTTAGATTATCAAGTAAACTAAGAAAATAAAAGAGCCAAATAAAGTGCCCACATTAAAAGAACAATATGTGATCTTCAACATAGAAAAATCTCTAAAAATAAGGGTAAAATTGATGATAAAGTAATAAGAATGAGAAAACTCTATGAGAGTAGTGACGTCGTGTAGTAAGTCACTACCATGTGTATAAGCAGAGTGAGAGCAGGATATGTAAGTAACTGTAAGTTTAACACACATTATCTAATACATCGTCAATATCTTATTCGGTCCAATTTGAAAATGTGTTGCCTGCAGCCTACTTCCGAATCACAAAACCCACCACGACACGTTTAACTGCAATTTTGCTGCCATGACGAATTACGTGACGAACATTTTTCCACACCACTTGTAACTAGTTGTTCGCCCCAATCTGTAAATTCGCAAACCCCATATTTCGGCAACCCCTTGACCGATTAGGCTCTTGTTCGATCTTAAAAAATCTGTTGGCTACTTCTACACGCCTACCAAATTCCATAAAGAATGAATTTCATTTCCGAAATTATTTTATCGCACAAACATGCCGGATTGTTCAAGTAGACTCAGAGAGCTTCTCTTCCTTCGCTCGCTCGTTCAATTATGCATTGAACAAACCTTACGCAAAAGTTATTAAAAAATGTTTTCATTCAAATAAGTTATATAAGTAATAATGTTACATGTATGAAAACTATTTTTAGTCTTGCGTAGGAAGGCATCTCTCACTGACTCTCACCAGCAACCCTCTATATTTCACTGCTGGCAAGAAGCGTCTCTTAATGCATGCCATATGCTTCCGTCTTGTCGCTTACGAAAACAGCTTCGACCCACGATGTTTCTTCTGTTATCGAGTCCTTAAAATTACGGACAACCAACGCTTCTCTTCTCTTGCCATTTATAGGCAGCCTCCGTCAGCACTCTACTCCGCCTATTATCACCTAGTATCTATTAGTACGACTATATTCCTTTAACGTCGCCGCTAACCTTATTTAACTCATTAATCAAATGGGTAGGTATTAACTAAAGTTCAGTGGTTCAGTGTTACAATAAAGTGGCGGCAGCTTTGTTGGCCGGCAGTAAACGTGCCGTAACTAACGGTTACGGTCAATTGTGGCCCTTCCCTGCCCTTGTTTAGATCATTTGCACTACACCTACTTAATTACTACCATTAACTACCGCCCTAAAAATTGTTGTTATACTACTCCTAAGTCATACAAATACTAATTAATTTTATTTAGTTTTATACGTGGTATCCTTCACGTTTGTAACTGGTTTTAAGAACAAAGCATATATTTGTGCACGAACTAAAAAGTTTTTATTCTTATTTAAAACATACTAAGATAAGCTTATTTTTACAGTAGAACATACATATATGTGTGTATATAGTTTCATATAAGTAAATAACACCAATTCATAATATACATCGGATACATTTATTAACATTAGTCCTTATCACTTTTATGGATATCATAACGTTTAGAGTTAGACAATTACGTTGTGCCTGTGCGCCATTACGAGGTCAATTTCTACAGAGATAGGTAATAACATCGATATCACACGAACATTCAACATTTATCAACAATTGGAAAATGCGAAACTGGAATTGCAAATTAACTGCTTACGATATAAAATCAATTATCGTGGATAAATTGTCACAATGTTTGAACAATTGATTAATAGTCAGCCTGTTAATGAACTGAGAATATTTTTGTTCTTTTGCTGCTATTATAATCGTAACTTCCCTCTAAACATATGTAAAGATTAGACGGGTCACTTCCTAGTATGTAAGCTCACCATCCTAGTACTTGAAAATATATTGGAAGACCAAAGACACAAATATTCTTAGCAAGTTAGAGCTAAAACTAGTTAGAATTTAAGCGGGTGAAATGGTGCAGACAGGCTGCTAGTGCCACAGTATATACAGTAGAAACAGTGTTGAAATGTAGGCACAAACTTATTTGCAGATACTGGTCTCCAATTACATATACTTTTAGCTCAAAGAAAAACCGTAATGAACAAAGAAGAAAATAAATAATCTCTACTTAATTTATAACTTATCTTGCAGAGTGAAAGAAACATTGTAACTAGCAAAAATGATCTTATGTAAGTAGGATATATTAATGTGAAAAAAAAAACGAAAAGAAGGCGCCGCAGGTCATTTTATAACCAATAAACTGTTGAAGGGGTCAAAATAGGGACCTGCGGGAGCAGAGACTAGTTAGTACTCTAATTGTACTTTATAACCATAATTTTGTATCCTTCTATACTGGCAGTATTTGTAGCTAAGCCTCCGTCTAGCTAGACCGCATTGCACGTTGCAGTTACTTGGCTTCACAAAGTACTGCCTTGATTTGGCACGTTCTGTATGACGTCACGTATACAGCTTGCGCTGGGAAAAGCTGAATAAAAACAGGAACTGTGCCAATGGTTTTATCACTTGATAAATAACTCGCAATTTCTTATTATTTAGAGATACCAAAAGTATTTAAATTCTTTAATTTTACAAACTTGTTTTATCTAGTCTGTTTAATAGCTAACACTGGCGTCAGATTTTTCGAGCCACCGTAGCTAAATGATTTTCATCCATTGACAACAATCATTTTAATACACTTGTGAACTAATGTGCGAGTGATGATAGCTCTAAAATGACCGTACATGAGAACACTCACGAGGTACAGTCACACCTAGCAGGCCTGTGCCACTCCCCGTTTAGGTATCGGAAATTACCTTCATTATTACTACACGGCGACCACTCCGGAGGGGAAAATTCAGTTACATGAATCGTTTGTCCAGAGTAATGAGCATGAAATTGGCTTACAATGGATGTTTAGGTGTCTAAACGAAGAGGTGAAGAGTTCTGACGCGAGCTAAATTAAACCATAGCGCTAACCACATTCAGTATATTTTTTTGAATTTATATTTGAACTTATTTTCTGAGTTAGACTTCTGTACGTGAGTACTTATTCTGTACATCTAGTGAGAATCGAACACGTGCCGCACTGATTCACAACCAGTGCCCAATCCTCTTGGTGACCAACGTTCACAAATAAATAAAAAGAAAGAACTTACTCGAGTTGTGCAACATGTTGAACGATACTGCAGGCTTGAATCACCTGATTATCCGAAAAGAAAGATGATTCCGAGTTTCGGAAGGCACATATAAACTGTGGGTCCCGAACGCCATCTAGGGTTTGATCATCAAACTATCCAAGGTTTGGTTCTGGTTTACCCTTTGGGTTACAGAGGTCAGCGGCAGCAGCTCTGTGTAAAAACCAGTAACCTCGTCAAATCTCCTTGGCTAGGTTACGTACCGGACCCCGGGCTCTGAAGCGTTACTGCTGAGGATGCAACCGGGAAAATACACTCGGATAATGATAATGATGAAGAAAATTTTGAACTGACGCTTCAGTATCGTCATCTGAAAAATGTTTGCTGAACATGATGAATTAAAGTTCTACAAAAAAAAAACATAATTTGTTCTACAAAAAATTATAGTTATTCGAAGAATCCTTCAGATGAGCCCATCACACTATTTCAAGAGAAAATTTATACATTTTGAGAAAGTCGACACTATTATTATAAAAGTTATACTGAATATGAATGTCACTCGAACTTCATAGTTACAGATGTTGCACTATATACAAAATATCTAGTATTTTTTAATACCAAATCACGCCTTATATTGATTTGTCAATTAGTGTACTGTCTCATGTAAGAGAGTTTGTACAATGAAACTTCATTACACAGAAATAATAAGAAAATATAGCTTCGGGGTAACTGATTTATTACCGGTGTCATGTTTTTATGGCAAATAAGAGACGCATATTCGTGGCATGCGAAGGATGGCGAGGACTGGATAATAGGGTGAAAGGATATATTTCCACTTGCCTTATTGACATTTACCATAGGTAATTTATTGTATGTCAAAGTGTTGTGTTTACCATTTTGACTATCACTGACCATGCA
The DNA here is from genome assembly GCA_943193695.1 of Acrobasis suavella. NCBI lineage: Eukaryota > Metazoa > Arthropoda > Insecta > Lepidoptera > Pyralidae > Acrobasis > Acrobasis suavella. The sequence continues at coordinate 18,281,338 of OW971929.1, forward strand.
ACATCATAAATGTTTATAAATGACTGATCTATTCGACATGGATTTTTATTTTTAGTAATAAATGAATTAATAAATCAAACAAGAAAACCAACTAAGACTAAACAAAAAACCTACAACTACTAATTAGTTTTACTATGGGATAAGGTTCACGAAAAATGAAAAACTAGTGTTGTTATCTTTATCGATTATCTTCATTCACTTCAGATAATGGTAATATAGCCTATGATATTGAAGGAAGGCTTCTACCAAATGCAGTTATATGTCGCCACGCTGTTGAAACGTTTAATATCGGAAAAAGAACTTTAAGACACGAACTTAAGGTATCAAATTCATCAGAGCCAAATTCAATTTCCTTCTATTAGCCGTCGTTCGCTTCTTGGCTTACAATGCCTTATACGGTCTAGGAAAATGCAATTACTTTGCCGCATAAATGTACATACGTGTATAAAGCTATATAGGTGCTAAAATTTAAAGCATTTTTTTTTATACAGACTAAAGTGCTGATTCATAGAGAATGAAAAACATTGTGCTTTGAAAAAAAAAGTAGCATAAGAAAATCTTTAAAAATCTGGAAGCAACTGTAGAATCGTACCTGTGAAGGGCGCCATCCTGGCTATAGGTTAGCGCAGTCACTGAATAATAGATGCAGCGAGCAAGGTTATCTTTTATTTGTGCGAACTACGATCGGGTGCGTTTGTCGGCGTTTCCCGCGGCACTGTCTACGTGTTCACCGAGCACGGGCGGAGCGAATGCTTTACGTCACTTAGTCTAACGAGGTTATAGTATAAGAAACGGGTAGAGGGTGGTGCGGGCGGTCAGCGAGCGACGTGCATCCCGCCCGCCAGTCGAAGCGGAGTGATCGCGTGCCGGTTGCTACCCCCGCCGCCGCCGCTCCGTCGCCTCCACATCAAATATAGATTGTACAGAATTACACAGCCCCGTATTTAGAAAGTAAAAAGAAAAAAAAACTGGAAGCTCGCAATAAACCTGCTGCAGGTATTAGAACGTAAACTGTTCTCAACGCAGGATGGACCGTCACTCGTCGGACAAGCCGAATGTTACTAGCTAAATGTTACTTTTAATTTCATCAGTCAGAACTATCTCAAACATTAGACAGACATTGGTAAACTTATTCGAGTAAAATCGTTACACAAATCATTGTAAAAAAACGCTTCCGAGTTTCCAGAGTAATATGGTCATCGTTTGCGAATAAGCAAATGAACAAGTCACCATTAAAGAAAAACTCGATTGCCTTTTTATATACCCAGTGTCACACTCAGAATTAAGACGAATCTAATGACACCTCTCAAGCTTAAATCCATCGAGCCGTTCAGGCCGCGGAGCGTGCCAACCAATTATTCATACATACTCTCGAAAAACATAACCCTCCATCTGGTGCAGTCAGGTAAAAAGAGAATCATTAGAGTAACCAGGTATAAAACGGCATAAGTGCGGCTAAATACTAAATTACTTGCTACTGACGGTACTCACGCGTCAGTAAGCATAATCGAATCTTAGGAAATACACAATCTATCCTTCTATAGATACTTTATGTTAAGGCGGCGGACTGCTGCGGGTTGGGCGAATACAGTAAACACAAGAAAATCAGATAAATCTACCTTCGTGTTTATAAATCGTAATGAGAAATGGTTTTCTTAGTTAAGAGCTTAATGGACTGGCATATAAATACATTATACCGTAAAGCTTTTTATGTTTCTTATAACGCTTTTTTCTTGTTTCTTGGAGTTATTTTGAGGGAGGACTAATTAGTATGGAACAAGCACTCGGCTTTCCATGATTATAAATTAGAAATTGATATAGCGGCATTTGTAGCTCTACGAACTTGTCGAATAGACTTTCGTTTCGTAGCGCTTTTGTAGCTCGTAGCACTGTTTGTGCTACGCACTTGTAGGATAGTCATGCATTTCATAGGGCTACGATTTTGCTTTGTAGACTTATGTATCTCGTAGCATTTACAGTGCTTCTACTTGCGTTTCGTAGCACTTTTTTTCGTATTAGCAAACGTAGCGCTACGAGCTTGCTTTGTAGGCTTGTGTATCTCGTACCATTTACAGTGCTTCAATTTGCATTTCGTAGCATTCGTATAGCTACGAGCTTGCATTGCACAGATGCATCATAGTAAATTACGTAAATAAAATATGTTTTGGATATCGTTTGTATCGTATCTCTAAATGTGCGTAAGTGAGGCTCCTTCCTAAACTAAGGGTGGATTCGACCAGATAAGTTTAAAATTTATTCCGAGCATAAATGGCAACATACTCTGAAATAACTCGATTTTGCGTTTTACCATTACTCAACTAAGAATATGATGTCTATTCCAGAGTAAGCTATTTATACCGCCAATTTTCAAGGAATAGTAAAGTTATCTGGGGGTATTTTAATGGCGGAGATGACATTGGCGACCTCCATGGCGTAATGGTCAACACACTAGACATCCAATCTGGAGGTTCTGATATAAGGATGCACATGCATACGTGGACCTAAACCCATAAGTATAATCAAAGAATGAGATCATATTACGTCAATACCACGACCGATTTTTCGACTCCCACGGGCATTTATTTGTTTATTTTAAAACTTTTTGAGCCAAATTTTCCGGGTACCAGTGCTACCCCCATTTGAAATAAAAATCCTCTCCCAAATACCTTACCGAAAAATTTTCATTTCGCGACATTGACCCCCGTCTCCGATCGAGTGACAACCCGACGTTGCACATACCCGCTCACTCCTCGCAGGGATATAATAAGTCCTTCGCAGTTTTTGCAGCAAGGCTTTGGATCAAACTGCCTTTAGAGATCAAAATGTCGTCATCTTTGCATTCTTTTAAGTTTAGATTGAGGAATCTTGTAGAAACGTTTGAAGACTTGAGTTGAGTTATATATGTATATTATATATATTGATTAGTTATATATTTATTACATATGTATGTATATTTTATGTGTGTATTCATATGTGTATTTATATTTACTGTGTTAAAGTTTAGTTTTTATTAACAAGTTTTAATTTAAATAGCTTTAGTGTGGTAAGTAGTTAAGTATAATTGAATTCTATTTTCTGTTGTTTGTCTTTTGTATATTGTACCCACTCTCTACTCTGTGTTGTAAAATTATCTTCATATTTTAAGGTTGACTGGAAGAGATCCCTATCGGGGATAAGTCCGCCTTTGTACTGTTCTATAATTCTGTTCTATAACCTGTATTTTTGTCCTGTGTTTATGTACAATGAAGATTTTACAAACAAACAAATAAATCATTTGAAAGGAAACGGAGATATCATTTAAAATTTGCTTGCGTGAAGCTTTTCTACGTACATACGTCAAAAGTGGCCACTTTTGGCGTATGTGCGTAGAAAAGCTTCACGTTTTCACTTTAAACTGTAAACAGTAGTTAAAATAGTTTGAAGGATTATCTAGAGCAGTCTTTCCCAAAGTGGGCGATAACGCCCCCTTGTGGGCGCTGCAGATCTCAAGGGGGGCGGTAAGAGACCCAGAAAGAAAATGTTTTTTTTTTTGCTAGGAGCTTTATTTAGCTAGGAGGCCTCTTAAACAACGACTGCAAGAGCTCTCGACTCGCAACAACTTGTGAACATCAACTAATATGAATTAAAAGATTGCTCAAAATCGGTTCTATATTTCTCTCCGCGTAGTTCATATATCTGTCCTATTTTATTGAATATAGAAAAAATGAAAATCATGTCAATCGGTCGCTCCGTTTCGTAATGAAAGTAGACACAAACAACCAAATAAAAAGGCAACAGACACACTTTCGCATTTTAATAGTTATTAGTACTCGTAGATATCTATCATGTTTTAACAAGTTTTTGTTAAATAACCCGAATTGTGCATTCCTGTATCAGTTGGCTGGTTCATTGAATACTTGTTCGGACTTGTTGAGTACGATTGAGCGTCGAATTAGATAAACGAGTTTATGCATGTTTGTTTTATTCCTGTCGGTGCGTGCTGCTTAAGCATTCCTATATAAACAATGTAATATTTATTTTATTTTCATTTGTGGTTTCGCGCGCAATAGATGAGCAGTACTTACGCCTCCTCTACACTACTCGCGAAGTTGAACGTATTTCTCAAAGCAAAACAATGTCGGAAGTAAAAAAGAAGAGACGGCAATACTGTGCGGAATATATTAAATTCGGATTTATTGAAAATCCCACAAACCCATCGTCGCCTTTTTGTCTTCTATGTCTAAAAACATTTTCGAATGAAGCAATGAAGCCTTCAAGGCTGCAAGATCTTTTGAATAAAATGCATCCAGATAAGAAAGACAAGAATGTAGCATATTTTCAAGACCTAGAGAAGAAGCATAATACTCAGCCAAGTGTAGCAAAACTATTTTCGGCGGCTGCTAAGCAAGATGACGACGGACTTCGAGCTTCGTACAATATCTCTTTGTTAATTGCTCAAAAAGGCAAACCACATAACATCGGAGAAGAGTTAATATTGAAGTAATAACTGAAGTAATATTGAAGTAATAACAGCAATAAATGAAGTAATAACTACTGTGCTTCATAAACCGGCCGCAGATATTATCCGAAAAATTCCTTTGAGTAATAATTCTGTGCAAAGACGAATTGATGAAATGGCTGAAAACATTGAAGAATCATTGTGCGATCACCTGAGGACAAGTCAATTCTCAATTCAGCTCGATGAGTCCACTTTACCAACTAATGAAGCATTGTTGTTGTCTTACGTGAGGTTTATTAAAGATGAGAAAATATGTGAAGAACTATTATTTGCTAGAAATTTAGAGACCGATACAATAGGGGAAACCATATTCAATACATTGGAAAAGTTTTGCGATGAGAAAGAGATTCCTTTGAAAAATATTATTTCAGCTGCTACAGATGGCGCTCCGGCTATGACAGGATGTCATAAAGGCTTCATAGCGTACTTAAAAAATAAAATTCCAGATGTCCTTGGTGTACATTGCGTTATTCATAGACAACATTTAGTTGCTAGAAACTTAAGTGAAAAACTATTTCAATCACTGCAATATGTTATCAAAGCAGTCAAATACAATCCGCAACAGCTCTTTGAATGATAGATTATTTCATCAGCTTTGTGTTACTAATGACGAGGATTTCAACCGTTTGTTGTTTCATACTGAAGTTCGTTGGCTATCAAGAGGCAATTGTCTGACTCGATTTTACAACCCGTTTGACTCTGTTATAGAGTTCTTGGAAACTAAAGATACAGAATTGCACGACAAGCTCATAACATCAAAGAATGATATAGCTTACATGACAGACCTGTATAAATTGTTCAACGACATGAATCTCCAACTGCAAGGCGATAAACTAAATTTAATTAAAACAAATAACGTCGTTGCTGCTTTCGCACAAAAAGAATCTGGGCAGACGTGAGTTTCACAATTTTCCAAATTTATCAGTATCATGCAGTAACGACGAATTGTTTGCCTACTGCCAACATTTGAAAAACCTCCACATTGACTTCACCGAACGATACCAGGACATTTTGAACTTGGAAATACCAGACTGGGTGTTGGATCCGTTTTCAAATGTCAACACAGCAATGTCACCTCAGCTGGAAGAAGAACTTATAGAATTGACAACAAACGAGGAAATAAAAATCAAGTTCAAAAATGGTTACCAAGAATTTTGGCTACAAAAACCGATCCCGCAATTGTACCCTGGATTGTGGTCAATCGTTCAACGATTCTTGATAGCATTCCCATCGTCATATTTGTGTGAACGTGGATTTAGTGCTGTGACAACACTGCTTACTAAAAAGAGAAATCGTTTGCTTGTTACCGAACGTGGCGACTTGCGACTGTTCTTGAGTAAATTGGAACCTGATATCAACAAACTTATTAAACAGCATCAGATTCATCCTTCACATTAGTTTTTATATAAGGATTGATTATTTTAGTTATATTTTTAATAAAAGATACTCTGTTTTAATACTATAAAGTTGCGTTTCAATAATCATTCTTATTGGCAGGTGGAGCCCGTAAGAGTTAACTTGAGACCATTATTTCATCGATGCTTGAGACCTAAGCGCCGTTGCATGTTACCTACTGCGCTCAGGTTTCAAGTTGCGGGTTATAGTAAAAGTTTCGTTTAGAATTCCCCGTTAATATACATATATAGGTCACAATAATTAATTAATTTAATTTGAAGTTATAGTGGTTTTTAAATAGGTGAAAAAATGGGGGCGCTAAAAAAATATTTATTCTCAAAGTGGGCAGTAGACAAAATAAGTTTGGGAACCACTGATCTAGAGCCTGGTCAAGATAAAATTTTAAATTATGTCTCCGTTTCCTTTTAAATTATTTAATTAAAATGGGGGCCGCACTGGACCCCAGAAAATTCAGGTAGCCTCTTAATGCAAAAGCATTCTCTCCCTGTCAACCTTTAGGAAACTTTCATCACAGCGTGTCAGTACCTAATGTTACTAGCTTTTGCGAAACGCTAGTAGTTTTTAGCTTTTGCACTTAATAAATATCCAAAATAATTTTTCAAAACTAAAAACTGGCTTCCCCCCTAACAACCGATTTTGATAAGTTTAATACGGGACCACCTGACAAGTATAATTTAAATATAAAGCATTTTCCAAATAGCTTTAGGCGTTTTCGAATAATTTATTTATTATAAAGCTTTATTGATCTATAATTAAAAATTGTTTACGAATAGGGGACTTAACGCTAAAAGCGTTCTCTCCCAGTTAACCATAGGAAAAACAGATAAATTGAAATAATCGCTAAACATACATAAAAAAAACATCAAAATTTTGCGACGAATTGATAACTTCCTCCTATTTGGAAGTCTGTTAAAAATGACCTTCAACAAGAGAAAAATTTATACTACATTGAATAAAAAAAATTTACTCTGACTTCACATAGCATCATTTAATAAGTTATTGTATTTATCGAGGCATCAAAATGGTTACTGATTCCTAAACCCCTGATATTAACTGTACTGTACTGGCATTTCAGTTTTACATTGAACTGCATTCACGGCCTAGGTCACCGCGCAAGTCTAGAACAACGCCGCCCATTATTCCGGATGAATCCTGAATTGTGCATGTGTGTAGCCGGTTGCATAGTACAGCAAAAAAATTTACATGTTTTATTTTCATCTTATTTTATACAAGCGGCCTCCTACGGCCTTGCACGGGTATATTTTATACATAGACTAGCTTTAACCCGTGACTTCGGCCGCGTAGAAGTCCAAAATGGTTCTAATAAGATTTTTTATTGTTTTTTTTTTACGTTATTAATGCTGTGATAACATATGAATAATTATGCTAAAATGTTTGAATACTTATAAAATATAAATTTTTTTATTATAACGTAGAGATTGAAAGGCCTAGCAGACTCGGCGAGCCTCCCTCTCCCTCTTCCTCTCCTGTTTCCTTCCCGTTCCCGTTCCCGTCATTTGCTAGACCGAGAGATAGCGACGGAACGTTTCTAAATAGTCAAACTAATCTTGTTTCTCCATACAAACTTTGGATCCCAATTTTACCCCCTTTTTTATTGGGTTGTAACCGCTTTGGGTTGTATTTTGAAAAATCATGAATACATACTTACTCATTCACCGTCAGGAGTACTCCTACGAAGTTTCGAATAAAATGGTCAAACTAATCTTGTCTCTCCATACAAACTTTGGACCCCCATTTTACCCTCTTAGGTGGCGAGTTTTGAAAAATTCTTTCTTAGTGCACCCTTAGACTACATAAGAAACCTATGGGCAAAATTTGGAGTCTCTAGACCCTGCGGTTTCAGCTGTGCGTTGATCGATTAGTCTCTATCTATCTATGTCAGCCAGTCATCATCATCACGTCTTTTTGTCTCCACTGCAGGAGCATGACCCTCTCTGTACTGTCAGAGCCATACTTGGCCAGACCAGCTAAAGGATTTGGCCTACACTCTCCACGCTGGCCAGACGGGTTGGAGAGGTCTCATTGATGATAAGATTCAAAGATTCAAAGATTCAAATGTTTATTCAGTAATTAGACCTTTACAGGCACTTTTACACGTCAATAAGTATAATTTATGTTACGTGTAAAGTATATTAAAATTTAATTTATTTTTAAAGAAAAGCTACCGATACCAGCGCTTCGTAACGACCACTGCTGAGAAGAAACGCCAAAAGAAACTCATTTTCACAGTATTGGTCGCCTACTCGCCAGAAGGGCTTTGTCATATTATTATAATTGTCTTTTAATTAATAAATACTTATAATATAATACAATGTTGACACATTATAACATGTAATGCTTGCGAACCAGTAAACAAACATAAATTGCGTAATACAAAATATTAAGTAGTCAAAAAAGCGAAGCCGAGCTGACCAGTCCCTCCCGGCAGCACCCGTTCACGAGTTGACGCACGGATCAGCCATCGTTAAACTCAACCATATTAGAGGGAATCTAACGACCCGACCAGCGACGCCACCACCGGATTGGACATTTTAGTGAGCATGAAAAACCCGAACTCGCAGACCTTGTCAAGAGAAAATATTAATTATATGTTCGTCACTTATTGATCGCAGAGCATTTACATGTTTTTACAGTAAGCTTATTATGGTAACAGAAAATGCAGCTATTTATGTTTCATGTGTGGAGTGTAATGGAAAATGTTAAGGAAGTATCCACGCGTTTTTATCTCTTAAATAATCATTGATAGTATTGTACGCATTGTTCAATAAAACTTTTTTAACATGTGTTTTAAATTTTGCCATTGGTAGGCTAACGATCGCTTCGGGAAGTTTATTAAATAATGTTATACCTAGACCTAAGAGTGACTTTCTAGTTTTAGCAAGTCGAAATTTAGGCGTATGAAGCTGATTTTTGTTGCGAGTATTATAACTGTGAACATCACTATTTTTCTTGAAATTATTTAACCTAGATTTAACAAATAGAAGATTGTCGTAAATAAATTGAGATGTCACAGTAAGAATATTTAAAGATTTAAATAACTCTCTTAAGGAATCGCGTGATTTTAGTCCGTAGATCGACCGAATCGCTCTCTTTTGTAGCACAGAGATAGCATGTATGTTAGCCGCTTTACCCCATAAGAGCAAGCCATATGACATTATGCTGTGAAAATAACTAAAGTATACTAGCCTAGCAGTTTCAACGTTAGTACACCGTCTGACCCTCCTCACAGTATGCTGCCGAACTAAGTTTCTTGGCAGTGGCCTCAATATGTTTAACCCATTTTAAGTTCCAGTTTACAGTTATGCCTAAAAATTTGGTGATGGGTACCCATTCTAGAACTTGACCATTAAGACTCAAAGGTATGTGAGTATTAGGTTTATTCAATAGTGAAAAATTAACGCACTTAGTCTTTTGTGTGTTTAAGGCCAGATTATGAGTCGTAAACCAACTAAGTGCTTGTGACATAGTATTGCTTACATCGTCATAGTTTGTGCATTTTCTGTCAACCTTAAAAAGTAAAGATGTATCATCAGCAAAAATACTACTTCACACAACTTTTCTGCAAGACAGGGGAGGTCATTAATATAAATCAAAAACAAAAATTGACCAATTATTGAACCCTGAGGCACCACTATGTTCACAGGTGCACTATTTGAGGATACTCTGTTGATTACAACTCTTTGAGTTCTATTATCAAGATAAGATGAAATAACAAAAAGTGCAGTATCAGTAACGCCATAAAATTTTAGTTAATTTTTTAATATTATGTGATCGACACAATCGAATGCCTTCGACTGGTCGCAAAAGATACCTACAGTTGTTCAGTTGGATTCATTTAAATTTGATTTGCAAATTGATTCGAGTGGACTTTATTATATGAAATTGGTTTAGTTGCTATAATATGAGAAATGTTTAAAGTTGACAGCTATAGTGCGGCTGTAGTGATATTTATTTGCGGATTATGATGGGGCGTCTTTATACGCCGCCCGCCACTCAATTGTCTATGAAAACTAGTGGACTCTTTGTCGCTAAAAGCTCCCTTGAAGCAATCAAAGGACCTCACCAACCTTGGATTGTATAGTTAGGGTTGGAATTAGGAATAAAGAAGTGAAAAAATAAAGATAGGCTATAAAGGAAGTATTCAGAGCCTTAAATAATAAAAAAAGCAATGTCCAGGGGGGGGGGGCAGCTGCCCTCCCCTGCCCCCCCCCCCCCCCCCCCTAGGTACGCTCATGACTAGCGCTATCTAAGTGGTGTTTTAGTGAACTGTTTTTCGTAAGTGAACGTATTAAATTGAGTTTACCACTTTACTTGAAATTGATAGAATTCTTATAGGTTTTACTGTAATCTACAAGCAATAGCTATACTTTGTATTTTTTTTTTACAAAATTTTAGGCTCTGTAGTTTCGGAGATCAGGGAGGGGGAAGTGGTCAATTTTCGTCTTCTTTCACGGATAAAATCAAAACTAATTATTTTACAATTAAATTTTTTTTTTTAATTTCCTAATTTGCCATCCAAAAATGACCCTTATTTAAAAAAAATATTCATTTACTTTGCATATTTGTGTTTCGGTCATATGATTACACCATCGTACCAAATTTCACCTGATTTGGTCCAGTAGATTCGGAGCAAATTGGCTATGACAGACGGACCGACGCACGAGTGATCTTTTAAGGGTTTCGTTTGTTCATTTTTTGTACGGAACCCTAAAAACACACAAATATAAATAATAATATATTTTCACGTCTGAGATGATTGATTACTTCTTATTTGTAAAGGATATTTCTATCGAATTTACTGCCAGGAAAACTTGGTAAGCAACATCCTAACAATCTTTTCATGAGCTCCAAGGGTTTAAACATCATAAACCACTTTAATTTTATCCCGTCTTTAAAGAATAACCTACTTCAAACGCAAGAATCATCATATACTCAGTATGTTTCAATCTCAAAAATTAAACAGTGCTCGAGAATTTTAATAAATTTCGTCATTCGTATATCTACTTCGCATCTTTTATATTTTAACTAGGTCTGTGAACTAAATATTCGTTCCAAAAGGTCTGCAATGCTAAAAACTAAAAGTATTCAAAATCAGAATAAGATAGATAATTGTGAACCTACATACGTGCTACGTACTGGCTACGAGAGCTTCATCATATCTGACTGAGTACAGATAGGCATAACAAAGAATAAAAATAGATGTCGCTGTGATCTGAAATGGTTCCAGTTACCTACCTACCCTATGGTTTCAGATTTGAGATTGTCTTTTACAAGCTGGCGTAACAGATGGCGTCTCTTTTAGCTATTATTTTATTTTCTCTGGTTTTGCACAGCGACAATCTGACTAAACTTTTAGTAAGATATTTTGCAAACCTGTTGATACTTTTTGAAAGGTTCCCAGACTCTCACTGGTCATGTTTGAAAGTGGACAAAATAGATGGCGCTCCTAATAGCGTTCGTTCATGGTTATTGTTCTCAGGTTCAATAGCGAGCCATCTCGTATTCGTATACTTAGTTCTAAATGCGAGCGAGGCACTTAGTTCTAAAATAAAACTAGTGGCTTTATGAGCAGTAGGCCTTGCAAGTCTGTTTTTGCATAGGTATAGATAAGTATAATATTTTTACGTTTTCAAACCATGAATCTACCATATTAAAAAATTCCAAGAAAAACAAACGACAGATCGACAAGAATTCCTTATATGTAATAATATTAGATACTGCAGTTCACAAAATTTCACAACAAAGATAAGTATAATATTTTTACGTTTTGGAACCATGGATCTACCATTTTGAATTCCAAGTAAAACATACGACAGATCGACAAGAATACATATAAGATCTTATTCACAAAAAAATTCACGACAATCTGTAAAGAAATGCGACCTGTGGATAACAACAGACGGACATACATAAAAAAGCATTTTTGTATTGCACAAGCTGAAACTGAGACGGTTATTGTTTTTTCAAATTTTACTTTGATACTATATTTGATTGAAACTTAGTTTGTTAAAAACAATGTTAAAAATTCTAGGTCTATGGCAATGTTAGATTTGTTTATTGTGTTTTTTGCGTTCTTGTTCTTTTCCACAGGTGATGGAAGTTCGTCTTTCTTTAACATAGTGGTTATAAATACATAAATAGAGCTAACACAAGCTCGTGCAAAATATTTAAATTACCACCGATATTCGGGTCACGCAGTTGTCAGCGTAAGCTCGTCGTTCATTACGCCACGCACCACTATTTTACAAACCTGATTTAATGTTCCCAACAGGCTGTCCACCAACACGGATTAAATAATCTAGAAAAACTCCCAATCACATTATTTTTAAATTTATTGTGACAATTTTATTAGTAAGTTCAGTGAAACAAAAACATTTCCTTTAAAACATACTCATTATGGTGTCCTATGCAGCAGCGGCTGATATTATGTGATAATGATGATAAAAACGTTCTACCAATACTAAGGATTCGCTTATCACAAATTTGTTCGAGTAGATATATACGTATGTTTATGACGTATGTACGTACGTATGTGTATTAGATTACCAGAGAAAAAATACACATACGTACGTACATACGTCATAAACTTAATTTTGAATTTAAAAATTCAATCTTTTAATGTATATTAAAAGATTGAATTTTTAAATGATGTCCAACTTATTTTACTTGATTCATGGATTTTTTTCTTTATATCGTTTGTGGACAAAAAGCAGCAGGCAACTACAGAGAAAAAACGTAAGCTCGTCTATGAATCATGATAGAGTGGCACTAGGGAGCGGTGAAAAATGTTGAAACATATAAATCTCTTTTTGTTCGTTATTTCGTCCTTGTTATTTTGTTTTTGCCATCCTTATTACATTGTATCTTATCGATATAGGCAGAAAATATAGACACATAACTAAGTATCTGGGTAATCATTTAACCGTTTTAACTAAAGGTAAAAAAAATGAAATGCTAAAGTCCCCGAAATGGACGGAACCGTGGCTGAATATTTTAATTAAAATGCACCCTACGAATTTAAGTCCTGTCTGAAGGGGTAGATACTTTCACCCTATTTTACATATATTTGACTAATAAATGATCTGTTTTAAGCTTTTAATTGAAACATACCTATAATATGGACATTACAATGTACAGACACGAAATACTGACATTTGACAATTTGACATTAAACTATGCCAAAGTAAGTAGTTCATGCTAACTACTTGTGGTCAAGTACTGGTCTAAAGGGTAACTGGTAAAAGGAGGAGATCTAAATAAACGTTTCTATTGTGACTCTTAAAATAAATAATACAAATCTATGACATTGGTAGAAACAACACAACAGGAACTTTGGGGACTCGAAAGTATAGGTAGGTACATAACAGATTTAAATATCGTCCGATATTTAAATCTGTTATCGACTCTCACTTTTCGAGTATTTTTATAGGCCTCACGTGATACGTGGAAAGGTCCTTGAATACAAAGTCGAAACGAATTGAGAAATCAGTACTGCCAAAAGACCTCTATTTACGCATATATAGACCTTAAAACTTTAAGTAAGTATACTTTGCAGACAAAAAATAGTCAGTGGTATAAACTAACATTTACATCCTATCCTGGTAGAAATAACATGTTCGGATGTATGATTAGTAGATAGAGTATTTCGTACTCATTATATTAATGCTAGTATCAGTGGCGCAGACAAAAGGAGGCTTATACCCAGTAGTGGGTAGGTGAGAGCTGACGTTATGATGATATTAATTAAAGTTATAGGATTCTATAATTAACAAAATAGACGCATAATATTTTTTTCCTTAGGAGGTATGGCTGCATACCAGGCTAACGGTAAAATCGGTATTTTGTGCAAATCGCAGCGTAACGATATGGTTTTCATTCATAGCTCATATTGTACATTACAAAACGACCGGAAAATAGTTCAATCGTAAAAATAACAAACGAACATACCGTATAAAATAATTGTGACGATTTAGAACTGTCTTTTAGTCGCAATTTACTACGGGTGACGTCCGATTCGTGACCTTTATGACGATTCTGTTAAGTATATTAATAACTGATACCATTTCTATTTCAAGCACAGCAATTAATCACATACATTTAGGCTATAGGCAAAGATTTACGATAAGTATCTTTTTTTTTGGTTACTCAATATTTTTGACACAGTTTGGTTTAAAATAAAAAAAGATTTATAGTCAGGTTACCATAGTGACGATATTAACAACGAATAAAATTTGTCTGAATACAATAATGCTCCTTATTTCAACTGGCAGATCTGTTTTCCTAAATTTTAGGTACTTGTGTACTTACATATTACTAAACAGAAAGAAGATAAAGGTCTCAAAGAATGAACATGAATAAAGTTTTCAGCAATATTTCCAGACATAATGTAAAAATTTAGTACCTATCCCAAATCTTGAGATTATTCACGAAATGATCTTGAACATCATTTATACATACTCGTAAAATTCTCCCTTTTTCACGTTCTTTGGGGTTCGGGGTACTTACTTCCCGGGAAAAACTACTCTACAAGAAAAACACGCTGCTTGGAAAATAATATTAATTTACAAAAATAGACTAAATGCCAATGACGCTCACATCAGGATGTTTTCCTTTTTTCTGAATGTGTGACTAAAATAGCGTGTATCTAATGCAAACAATGACCTTCCATACACATGTGTATGGAAGGTCATTGAATGCAACGTCAAACTTTATCAACGTCCTCATAGCAGTTATTATTTTACTCATATTTATATAACTGATGTTTAATATTATTCAAAAATAAATAGATCGGCAACATAAACTTTTACAAAAGTATCTATCTTCCATTAATTTTCATTAAATACTTGCTGATGCCCGCGACTTCGCTCGCCTGGACTTTATGACTCCGGCGTATTAATATAAATACAAACTTTTGTAGATACCTACATTAAAAAATACTTATAGCAGTATTATTTGTTGAAAGTAAATATTTTTCTTTTATTTTCTTTTTACATATTGTTACCATAGTTTGAAAATTTTCTTTATAAATTATGTTGGTAGTCTTTCCTTCGGGAGCCAATATGAAATAAACTAGCGTTACCAACCCTGGAGAAAGCCACATAAAGTTTTACATGCGCATAAACCACTTCATCGCAAATCATTTGCGTCATAAGTTATTATTTAATCGCTGCGCATTGTTAATTTTTTATAAAGTACCTTAAAATAATAGCATCCAAATAAAAAAAAATGGGAATACATACATTATCACACATATATGTGCTTTACACGGCAAGTACCTTTCCTCTCAAAAGCGTATAGTGTCGGTATATTATGTACAACACCACGTTGAAGTTCCAAATGGAACTAAATTTAATTAGACGCTACAATTAGGAAAGTTCCGGAGCCTCCATTCGTGTATAACACACGTTACATATATATGTACGCCACTTCCTATATTGTATACAAACAGAATTCATCGTCACCGTGAACCGAAAAATGTATGACTCTAAAGTGAGACAGATGGATGTTCTGCCACAGCCACAAAAGATAGTCATAAACGTACCTATTATTATGGTTGTGACGCGCCGTCATGCTTTAACGTTGGCTGCTAATTGATGCTGAACGGGTCACTGTTTTAAGCAATGTAAACAAATGTTATGCAACTCATTTACCAGCTATGAAAATAATTTAAAAAATCAATGACAAGCTAGCGCATAGTTGGATGATTCTACTTGTAAAAATTTAAACAAATAAATAACAAACATTAGTATTAACAAATAGTTATTTTTCTACTCCTGTACTCTATTCAATATTCACGAACACTACAATATAAAAACAGTGATATAATTTATGATTTTAGGGAATCTTATAAAATAAACAGCACATGTGTCGTAATTTCGCCCAAAAGATACGCCTAGCTATAAAACTAGAACATTTTTTCTTTAGATCTACCATCATCCGAGCGTATTTTCCCGGTTGCATCCTCAGCAGTAACGCTTTAGAGCCCGCGCGGAGTCCGCTTACCTAACCCAGGAGATTTAACGAGGTTACTGGTTTTACACAGAGCGACTGCCGTCTGACCTCCGCAACCCAAAGTATAAACCAGAACCAATCCTTGGATAGTTTGATGATCAAACGCTAGATGGCGTTTGGGACCCACAGTTTATACGTGCCTTCTTTCTTTTCGAATAATCAGGTGATTCAAGCCTGCATCCTAACCAGACTGGAAACAACTTTTCACAAAGTATGCTTCCCAGTGGGATTCGAACCCATGACCTCTGGGTCACAAGGCGAACACCTTGAATGAGTCAAGATAATGAAAATAGGAAAAAGCGAACATGGTCAGATTCTGAAGAAATAAGGTGAATAGCAGCATGCGGCATGAACGTACCATGCAGCATCGTTACATAATATAGGTTTATGAAGCTTATGATGCGATATAAACACATCTATGCTAGGCGACACACTAATGCCCCATAAGCCTGTAGACGTGACGAGCTCTCCTTATATTTAATACCCGTCTAACGCGCCCTTAGAAATGCTAACAATTAATATTGATCCGTGTTATACTACATAGTACTCAATATTTTGCTGATGGTGGTAACAATAATGTGGGTTGATAAAGTTTTTAATATGTATTGTATGCATAGTGTATTAACTTTTCAAAAAACTAAAAACATTTTAAGTAGTTGGTTTAGGTTTCGCTGTTGGAAACGATTTCTCATCGGTTTTATATACGAGTTACTAAGCGCATGCTTCTCAATCAAAATACCTAACCAGTTATTAATTATATGTGGGATCAACATTTGTTGCTTTTAGAAGTCTTGCAACTTTAATTAGGTACTAAGCATTAATTTCAGAATACCTACCTACAGAAATGAATACGTGGTTGATTTACTAATTCCATTTCAAACAAATACTTATGTAACATTTTCGAATCGACTTGAGTTTATGAAACGGTGTTCATGTATGTAATTTAACACACGACTGAACGTCAATAAAGGCAAAAGGCGCCCATCCCCCAAACGAGCTTTCCACTTAGGGTCCGAAGAGTTTTTGTATCTAAGTATATTTTGCATATATACAATAAAACATATACTGACACCCTTTTTTTTACGGAGGAAAGATCCCTGTTACGGATACCCGTCAGCCTGCGGGGGAGGCTGTCGACATGTGGGACTCCACGCTAGAGTGACGTGCTTACCCACTAAAAAACCTCCGGAGTTCCATCTCAACTTTTGCCGGGGACACGGGAACGGAAAAACAACCGCGAACCCCGGCGCGGCTGGCCGCCAAAGCGGCCCCTCTTCGGGGACGTCTAAGCGCCCCCCCTCTCACCAAGTCGGCGCGTCCGGAACTCATGGACGCGCCGTACCTCCTCGGGCCAATTGAGAGACGGCAAACTCCCACGCAGTCAACCGCCTGTGGGCCCATAGGAGCCAGATAAACCGGCTCCCAACGGCGGAGAAGATGATAGGCTCCGCCGCTTGCTTCTCGACCTGCTGACACCCTGGATTAACACATAGACTACTTTAGGCGCAGGTAACAGCGCAGAGCACAGCTAGTAATAAATAGAAGTAACATGATTTACTAACTTTACTAGCTCTTTATTTATTTAAAAACTAGCTGTGCCCGCGACTTCGTCCGCATAAAAATCCGTTCAGCAGTTTCGGACATTAGGGTGTACAGTGTGCATACAGACACTGACATACAAACAAAAATCTTAAAAATCTTTTTAGTGTTCTGTACCTCCTTATTTATCTTGCTAACGAATACATACTTTATTATCTGTATTTAGAGCCCGCGACTTCGCCCGTGTGACATTCAGTTGTTACACACCCTTGTTGATGACATGACAATTTATTAAACTGTATATTTACAGTTCGATATTTTTAATGTAATGCGGCGAATGCCTCCGTGGTCCAGTGGTCAAGGCGTTCGCCTTGTGACCCGGAGGTCATGGGTTCGATTCCCACTGGGAAGCATACTTTGTTAAAAGTTGTTTCCAGTCTGGATAGGATATTGCAGGCTTGAATCACCTGATTATCCGAAAAGAAAGATGATTCCGTGTTTCGGAAGGCACGTAAAACTGTGGGTCCCAAACGCCACCTAGCGTTTGATGATCAAACTATGCCCTTTGGGTTATGGAGGTCAGACGGCAGTCGCTCTGTGTAAAAACCAGTAACCTCGTCAAATCGCCTTGGTTAGGTAGCGGACCCCGGGCTCTGTATAAATATATAGGTACGCAGACGAAGTCAGCAGTCAAACGTAACTCCCTATCTGTAAAAGTCTCCGAGGTGCGATATAGTGTGTGACGTTCTCGATCAGCAGTCAAACGTAACTGCCTATCTGTAAAAGTCTCCGAGGCGCGAGATAGCGAATGACGTTCACGATCAGCACTTAGTCGAGACTCCCTTTGAGTGGAACTCTCCGAGGCGCGAGTCAATGAATTTCGTTCTCGATTAACACTTAGTCGTGCCTGTCTTTTGTCATTGGATTCTTGGGATCTACTCATCCGCTGTCTTTTCGCTTGTCTAGTATTCTGAGACAGATTTGACTTTTTTCGGAGCATTTTTGAAAGCAAAGCACAAAATACAATAATATATATACTTAATTTAATAAATCTATGTAGCCAAGAATTTTTTAAAGATAATATCCGAAATACCCAACCAATCCGCAAAGCAAGGTCACAAAATCCGTATTGCTACAGCCAAATGTCAAACTTAGTTCAATAAATCTTTAAAACCAAGAAGCTTTTGAAGATATACGAAATATCTAACCAATCCACAAAGCAAGATCAGAAAGTCCGTATTTTCATAGCCAAGTGTCAAATTATAAATCAACAATATTATCCGAAATATTAACTAACCAATCCACAAAGCAAGATCAGAAGTCCGTATTTTCTTAGCCAAGTGTCAAATTTATAAATTAACAATATTATCCGAAATACTAACTAACCAATCCACAAAGCAAGATCAGAAGTCCGTATTTTCATAGCCAAGTTTCAATTATAAATAAATCAACAATATTATCCGAAATATTTACTAACCGACCCACACAGCATCAAAGCAAGATCAGAACTTCAGAAGTCCGTTTTTTCATAGCCAAATATAGCCAAATATCAGTATAAAGACAACAAATTCCACAACAGTAACTAACCAAATCTCGTACAGTGCAAAACAATCAGCTCGTATACATTTTTACAAAAACAACCATAGCGCGTTTTAAATTTTTTTGAGTCGACATCTGTTGCTGTTTTATGTAACTATATAAAATCGCCCACATAAAATTATCTTTAAACTTTAAATGACGATAACTTTTTTATCTGACATCAGATTTCGATGAAACAAAGCCTATATGTTGCTCAGGGATGAGCTTAATCTTTTAGTGAAAACCGCGTAAAAATCTGTTCAGTAGTTTTAAAGATTAGCGAGTACATACAGACAGACAGACAAAAAAATAAAAAAAATATTTTTTGTGTTCTGTTATTCTTGTTTTAATTAACAAATGTACAGACATGCGGTTCCTACTGTTTTATTATATGTATTGATGAACATTTATAAATATGCTAAGTCCGACCATGTGCTAAAAAAGAATTTCTAGCTTTTTTGAGCTAATTTAAATATAGTAATTTTATAATTTAGAAATATACACCAAATATAAAATTAAACATAATTGACTTTCACAACCATTATCTCGTCTTTTTCCCCAATGAGGCAGACAAAGTATATAGGGTTTTGCGGCTCTTTGGCAGATAGAGCCCAGAGGCACAAGAACCAAATGCCACTTTTAGCATGATGGTGGGCGAGAAGGTGGAATAAAACCAGCCAAGAGCGTGTCGAGCCACGCGCATTGCAGGGTTCCGTAGTTGCGAATGCCCACTTTGAGTTAACGCCAATAAAATCGTCTAAAATTAATTTTCTATTCAATTTTTCCTTTTCCGAGTACATTTTCTAAGTTGGACGCTTGTAACTTTTTAATTTGTAAACCCTACTGAGCTTTAATAGTTGAGTAATACTGCTGTGAATTTTTCACATGTCCATATATAACCGTTTAATAGATAGAGGGGGGCGACACTTGACTGTAACAAAAATTTGCAAATAAAATCAAATATTTCAGGAATGGTTCCCTAAATCGAGAAATTATATTCAAAAGCTTACAATATTTTTGAAATAGCCGTATCGCCAAAATTCAATATATTTTCGTTAAAATCTTATAGGTCGACGAACAAGAAGTTTATTCTCACGGACACCGAAGCGGGGGCGGTATCACTCGCGGGAAACTAACGTTATTGATGCTGATCCATTACGTGCGTGAAATTGAATCACAAGTTGCCCTCCGAGCTTATGGAAAAATGTGTTGCTTGTTTTAGAGTACTACGCAATTTTATTGCGAACGAATTTCACTGGAAATTGGCCTTGTCTAGGTAATCTCCGTCTGAACAGTTGAATTTGAAGGGAATTTCAACAATTTCCAACAAAAATATTTTTATTGCTTTTGCAAATGTCAAAATGAAGATAAAAAAATTTCACTACTTGTATATGTATACACTCACTAGGTATATAGTTTGTAGGTTCTTGTAAGTTCTTCTACTTGAATAGGTTTCTTGCACTTCTATACCTTTATTTTCTTTATATATTGTTAGATAACTTTAAATTAAAAATGTGTATTTAGTTTATATTTATGAAGATTTGTTTTTGGCCTATAGATATTTAAGTTCTTGTATATATATGTTTGCTGTGGCTGTTAATCTTCTAAAAAAATACATTATACAAGAAAGGAGTAAGTAGAATAGATATGTGACAAAGTAACTGGGGGTAAACGAGACAAACCTTCCCGGAATAAAACGGGCTTCAAAGCCTACCTGAACAAAACCCATCCAGCTGCTATTTGCAAAATCAGCAAAGGTAGAGATCGGTTCCTAGCGAAACACAGGTATTACGCAAACGGCCTGAGGCAGACCGTTACGACAACTCGGAACGGGCCCGCTAGCTATTACTTTAAAATATTACCGATAAACGTGACGGCGAAAGACGTCAGAATCAGAAACAAATGGTCGTTCAAGAAGCCATCAAACGATACCGGATACCCTAATGAAGGTAGCCGCCATAAAACCCCCAGGTGACAGGCAGATAGGATTTCAACGATTTAAAATACGAATAAATCTATTGGGTACTTTTTTAACTTACATTTGGTTTTTTTTTATAACATAGTATTTATAGAATGATACATAAATAATTAATTTTATGAAAATAAATAGTCCCCCTTTTAGTAAAAATTAATAACAATCAGAAAATCTGATTTCTGATTCGTAGGACATCGACTTGGTACTTTTCAACGAAGTTATATCCTTCGTGTTAATAGGCAGGTTCCTGCTAAATGTGGTCATTCCAAAAGGCTAGAAGTTTGTAGATTTTGCACTAATTAAAATAAAAACCGTCAATAAGAAATTTTATACTACTTAAATTTGAAAATATTTTGTCTTTCACTTTTGACTATGTCTTTAAAGTCCCGTTGTTATAACAAAACCAGCTAAATAAATCAAAAATACGCATTAATATAAATTCCAACTTTTCCACTTCACCTTTTACGATGGCTGTGTTACTGCAACGAGAGTCGAGCAACTTGTTAGTTGTACGTACGTACTTTTGGGAATTGTTGAATTGAATACAGAAACACAAACACGGAAAACCTTTCCCATAACCTTTGTCATTATTTCTTAAGAAATTACTTAGGGAATAAAGTTCTGTTAAAATTTTATTAGCATTATTAGTGAGCGATTTACATACCTAACTAGTATTTAAGAATCTACAATTTTGAGCGTGGCTCGACACACATTTGGGCAATTATTAAAATAATAAAAACAGAGTTATTTCGGGTGGAGCTCCTATACGTGGGGCGCACTATAAGTTTCCGGAATGAATATGAAAAAATACTATTAAAGGTACAAAATTAATTTATTGTTTTTCAAAATAATCTCCCTTGGCGTCTATGCACTTTTTCATTCGATGAAACCAGTTTTGAAAACTTTTGTGCCACTCCTCTGTGGTGACCTCTGAAACGTGGTTTTCATACTCCTCGACAGCCTCTTCTGATGATGAAAATCGTTGACCGCGTAATTGGTTCTTAATTTTTGGGAACAGAAAAAAGTCACAAGGTGCCAGGTCGGGACTGTATGCAGGATGACTCATGAGTTCTACATTTTTCGCCTTCAAAAAGTCGTTTGTCTGTCTGGCCGTGTGAGAACTAGCATTGTCGTGGTGCAGGATGATACGGCGTTTACGGTTATTTTTACGGAGTTCGTCAATAACCTCCGGCAAACAAATGGTCGTGTACCAGTCACTATTCACTGTACGACGATTCTCTAAAGCAACAGTAGCCACGTGTCCAGTTTTATTAAAAAAAGAAGCAATCATCCGCTTAGATGCACTTTTCACGCGCGCCACTTTGGTTGGTTTCGGCTCATCTTGAAAGACCCATACGCTCGATTGCTGCTTTGTTTTGGGATCGTAGCAATAAATCCATGTTTCGTCACCTGTTACTATGTCCCACACCAAATTTGACGCACCTTCGTTGAATCTGGTAAGCATGGCACTGCACCAAGTGACGCGGTCCGTTTTTTGAGCCTCGGTCAAGTTGTGTGGGATCCACCGCGAGCACAGCTTTCTCACACCCAAATGTTTGTGTAGGATTAATTGTATTTGACTCATGCCTATTTCTAAGGATGCGCGAATTTCATGGTAGGTCACATGCCTGTCTGTTTCAATCATACGGCGCACAGCATCGATGTTTTTGTTGGTCACAGCGGTGGACGGCCGACCATCGCGAGATTCGTCACTGAGATTGATACGACCACGCTTGAATTCTGCAAACCAGCTATAAACAGTTGTCTTGCATGGTGCTTCATTGCCAAAAGCTGTTTCAAGCCGAGCGATGCTCTGTTGAGCTGTCAAATTACACTTAAAATCGTAGAAAATCATACTACGAAAATTTTCCCGAGTTAAATCCATGTTGACGCAGACACACAATTTTTTAAATGGCGCCACAAGGTAAAAACAAAAGACAGTCAGATGAAACAAACTGCATTCTACAGCCAAAGAGTTCTATTTTCAAATGTTGCAATAAATTTTTAAATATTGTTTATGTAAGTGGCCAGTTCCGGAAACTTATAGTGCGCCCTATGTATATAGTATATCCGTTTTTATCCTTTGTCGGTAAAAAAGGTGTACAAATCAAAAGAATTTTTTTTTATATTACGAGTATAGCGGCCTTATTCAATGTTAGCAAGAACTTTGTTAAACTGTCAAGTTAGAAACTCAAATACTTGTTAAGGTTTACATACATGCAGTTACCTATGTAAATTTCACATTCAATAGAATAAACGTAACCATGTACTTATTTGAATAAACTCCTGTACTCAAACCACAGATCTGTTACTCAAACATTACAAAACGATCCCTACTGAAACGTCATTGAAATCAGTACTAACTTCTAATGAACTGTTGTAATGTCCTCTCACGCTGTCGGTGTGAATAGAGTGCATTGTGTCGCCTCGGGAACTGGAGGAGACACGAGCTTAATTATACTGACACCATCTGACATCCTGGAGTGTAAAAGCGCCTTTTTGTGAGTAAAAATTAGGTCGCAGTCTTGTTATAAGTATTCAAATATGCTGTGTATTTTAATATGACAGTAACACGGATTATTTTATCTTGAACTCCAAGCAAAGAAAGGGCAATTTTGGTGAAATATAAAAAAGACTTGAACTCCCCCGCAGGCTGACGGGTATCCGTAACAAGGATCTTTCCTCGGTAAAAATAAAAAGGGTTAGGAATAAAGAAATTGGCGCCCGCGCCATTGATTAACTAGACATTGGCAAAATAAGCTTAAACGAAGTTTAATCGCCAACAACAAGAAAAAAAATTACCGCACGATTTCGAATGTGTGCGTAATGAATGGCATTACATAAGTAAAATCAGTGTGGTAAATAACACTTTCAGAGCTAAAGTGTTGAAAAAAAGGTTATTAACTGTTATTGAAAATGTTTGCAGACATTAACTTACAAATGGTAGGAATTGTTACATTGTTTGGAATGGTTAGATGTTTTGAGTGATGCACAATTTTTTTTTAGATATGTTTTGTAACATTATTAAATAAATAAAAATAAAATAGCTTTAATTGATTCCTTACAATATTTTTGTGTTTATATATCGCACTTCATGCCAATAATATCAACTCTCACATTTTTGTGATGCTGCTTCTTTAAAATTCGCAGTTTATTTTATGTGAATTAAATTTATATAATAATTTGTCATAAAGTCTAAATCTTATAGTTAAGATTTAGACTTTATGACAAATTATTCGCATAGCAGTCAGTCAATGCGCTCGGACGTGCATATTATTTAATAAGCAAAATAAACAATTACCGCGCATTCTTGACCTAGATTTTTATCTGCATCACTAGTTTCCGTGTTTATAAAGTAACTTTTAGTGTAATGTTTTGTGTATTGTACAAATATTAAAATAAAATGGAGGACAGTCCCTTCAATCGGAGTGGGATGACACGCCGCAGCCCGCCGCCCACACCCGCCCGCGCTCCCGTGTCCCTGGAGGAAGAACCGAGGCCGAGATCCAGTCCTGGATGAGCTCCATCGAACAGTGCCTTCAAGAAGTATGCGCTATTTCGGCTGAAGGAAAACTGAACTCGGACCAAAAATTAAGGATCAGCAATCTCTGCCGGAAAGTTGGTCATGGCACATCTCAGATGGCAGTTCAATATCAATCCATTAAGCAAAAAACCATTCAGTCCTATAGTACTATTCAAGCCCTTAAAGAAAAACTGGACCTATCGCAGCGCCTTCAAGACCTAAAAACAAGTATTGACGAGTCCTCCAAACCCGCTTCAGGAGTGTCCTCTTTCGCCGACATGGTGAAAAAGGGAGCAAATAATTTCGTCCAGCCTTGCCGTAGCCATCTACCCTACGGATAAACGGAAAAGTAGCGAAGAGATTAAAACATTAGTTCAAAAAATTATTAGCCCTGTCCAGATGCAGCTACATGTACGAGGATTAAGGAAAACTAAAAATGGCGGAGTCATCATCAGCACCGAGAACAAGGCCGACGTTGAAAAACTGAAGCAGTCAGCGCAACTAAAGACCTCTGGCCTTACTGTGGATGAGCCGCATAAACGTAAACCTAGAATTGTAATTATTGGAGTTCCATCATCCATGCCGGAAACGGAAGTATTTTCTTGCATTTATGAACAAAATTTAGCCGACAAGTTAGCCGACTCAACTTTGGAAAGTTTCTTAGCATCTATCAAGTTAAGCCACAAATCTGGAAAAAAGAATACTGAGTCCTGTAATTTCGTGATAGAATTCTCAGCGGACATACGTAGAGCCCTAATCACTAATGATAGAGTGTTTGTGAACTGGTCTTCTTGTCCGGTGAGAGACTTCACTCTGGTGACCAGGTGCTTCAAGTGCCAACAATATGGTCATGCGGCTAGAACATGCCGGGAGACGGTTAACACCTGTGGACACTGTGGTGTGGTAGGCCATGCCTTGGAGGAATGCATAAAGAAGGGAGACCCCCCAAAATGCGCGACATGCCTTTATTACAAAAAACCTTGCGACCATAAAACAGGTGACCAAATTTGTCCTGCGAAATTGATGGCCGAAAAAAGGTATATTAATTCTATAGATTATGACGGCGCCTAAGAGCGCCACTTATTAGTTTATTTTAGTACTTAATCTTTTACGTGTAAACTATTGATAAGTTAATTTCTGATTTAGACAATTTCTCTGTTTTAGAATCGAAAACTTGTGAAGTTGAATGCTGCAAACAATATCTATCTTCATTTAGTAACCCATTAACATTCATAACACAAAATATTCAGAGTATATATAAAAACTTTGACGATTTTCACGTTCTTCTACATAGGCTCAACTTTGACTGTGACATAATCGTGTTAACTGAATGTTTTCCACAAAATCGTGGTAATCTACCCATCATACAAGGTTACAATATTTTTAACAGTTTAGATAATTTCAATAAAAACGGCGGGGTTGTAGTTTACACTCGGAATACATTGGATATCATTGTAGAAGAACCAATTATATTAGACTGT
The DNA here is from genome assembly GCA_943193695.1 of Acrobasis suavella. Lineage (NCBI taxonomy): Eukaryota > Metazoa > Arthropoda > Insecta > Lepidoptera > Pyralidae > Acrobasis > Acrobasis suavella. The sequence goes on from OW971929.1 coordinate 18,307,380, forward strand.
AATCGGCTACTTATAAAAATCGGAACAGATATTGCAATATTAGCCATTTACCGTTCCCCTTCTCATACAAACGCCAGTATTTTCTCAGTGTCTTTAAATGAAACACTGCAAAAGTTATCCTCTTTCAAACACATAGTTATTATAGGAGACATTAACATCAATATTCGCCCGGAGAATAACGATTCAGATGCCTTAGAGTACCTTAATATATGTGCTTTCCACGGCTTACTCCCTGCACATACGTTTATCACGCGACCCAAAAGCGGTACTTGTTTGGATCATATCATGGTAAAAACTAACTTTCAATCATTAACATTAGTACCTAACTCGAGCATAACCGATCATAGAGCTGCCCTACTAACATTAAATCGTAAATCAAACTTTTGTCAAACGCAAATTAATACTAAAATAGATTACAGTAAACTTGAAGGTTACTTATGCAACATTAATTTTGACCTGGTTTATAATAACGCTGATGCGAATACTTGTATGTCATACTTGATACAAACGGTTCGGCAAGCTATAATAAGTAGAACAACAAGAAAATATTTCAGTAATAAGAATCGAAACATTAAGCCCTGGATTTCACCAGGGCTCATTCGTTGTATGAGACATAGGGATAAATTACACAAAAAAGCAAACAGCAATCCGGAAAATTTAGTATTACAGTTATCATATAAACGCTATCGTAATTTTTGCAATAATCTACTTAAAAAAATCAAGTGCAACTACGAAAAAAATGAATTATTAAAAGCCGGTGGCAACAATAAAAAATTATGGCAGACTATAAAGCAGGTCACATGTACTACAAAAAAGCATGAGTCATCTACTAGTTTATTACAAGTGCACGCGTCACAGATGACCTCTGCAAACATTGCAAATTCGTACTTTGTAAATATAGGTAAAAATTTAGCAGAAAATGTAAAAAAGCAGTTGCCTTCAAGTTCGATTCCCTGCTGTTCTCTCAATTCATTTGTGTTACTAGACACGGATGAAACTGAAGTGGAAGCTATTATTACGAGCTTGAAGGATACCTGTACCACTGGTTGGGACAATATATCTAATCATATACTTAAACATTTCAAACATATACTGGTCCGCCCATTAACCCATATTTTTAAAAAATGCCTGAGTGAGGGTATATTCCCTAAATGTTTAAAAAAAGCCGTCGTAGTTCCTATTTATAAATCCGGTGACAAAGAGCAAGTTTCAAACTATAGACCTATTTCATTATTGCCTTCGATATCAAAAATATTTGAGAAAATTATAAACAAAAGGCTTATTACTTATTTGGAAAAGTACAATTTAGTATCGGAAGTGCAGTATGGTTTTAGGTCTAAGTTATCAACAGCGGATGCTGTTCATAGTCTAACCGATTATTTAGTACAGGAACTCGATAGTGGCAAACAAACAATTGGAATATTCCTTGACCTTGCAAAAGCATTTGACACAATTTCCATTCCCATTTTATTGCACAAGCTTGAAAACATAGGGATAAGAGGAAATGAGTTTAAACTTTTTGCAAATTATTTGGACGAACGTACTCAGTGCGTCAAAATAGACAATATCATTAGTTCTGACCAAAAAATTAGCTGTTTTGGAGTTCCTCAGGGAAGTATCTTAGGCCCTACCTTGTTTTTAATTTACATCAACGACCTATGTAATCTGAATCTACAAGGGGGGAAAATAATTTCGTATGCCGACGACACAGCTCTTTTATTTTCTGCTAACTCAGTTGATGAAGTCTTTAAACTTGCGCAACAAGGTTTTAATGTTGTAAATAATTGGCTTCAGCAGCATCTACTAACTTTAAACACTGAAAAGACTAACTTTATTCAGTTTTCCATGCGCCATTTGCACTCATCTCATTCTAACACAAAAATTTATGCACATCACTGCACAAACCCTGCAACTAACACGTGTCAGTGCCCAGTTATTTCTAGCACCGACAAAACAAAATATTTGGGTATTGTACTTGACAAAACACTTTCTTTCAAGCATCACATTGAAATCTTAAATGGCAGAATCCGTAAGTTAATATTTGTCTTTAAAAAATTACGCTCTATTGCGGACTCAAAAACAATCAGACAAGTTTATTTTGCCCTTTGTCAGTCAGTATTAACTTATTGTATTACGTCATGGGGTGGCACAGCTAAAACATCCCTACTAACTATTGAGAGAGCTCAGCGAGCCATTCTTAAGGTGTCTACTTTCCGCCCTTTCCTTTTTCCCACAGACCTGCTCTATCAATCCTGTAAGGTATTAACAGTTAGACAATTATTTATATTAAGCACAATCCTCAAAGAGCACGCCGCACTGCCATTCAGCACTCAACTGACGAACAAAAGACGGAAAGATATTGTTTGCACAAATAATGTTCAAACAAAGCACGCCTTCTCCTCTCGATTTTTTCTATTCCTTGGCCCACTTCTCTACAATAGACTTAATAAAAAACTAGGTTTTCATCCCCTCACTTATAGTACAACTAAGAAAATTCTTCAAGAAGCCCTACTTAATATGTCTTACGAAGAAACAGAGGAATTGCTAATGGTTTTAAAATAATAAGCGTTTCGTTTGTTTATAATAAATATATATATATATATATATATATATATATATATATTTTCTTTTTATTTTTTCCTAACTTTTATAATATCATTGTAAGTGTAATTGTTTATTAAGTTTATTATAAGTATATAATACGTGTGTCTTGTAACGCCTGAAATACAGGATGATTTTCATCCTAGCTCAGGTACCGATATATATCCTTAATGTATCAATAATGTGTTCCTTTTAAAATGTCTAGCCCCTAATTATTTGAATAAAGATTTTATTATATTATTATTATAGATATAAATATTCAAAGAAAGATAAGAAGGCAATTTAAATTAATAATATTGACTTATTATTACATAATTTTTTTACTACACATTTACTTCATGCATTTTTTTTACAAACTTAGCAAAGTTTGTTTAAAGTCTAGCTTTGAAAAGCTAAACTTTAATATAATTAATTATATTACAATATAATTTCATCTCATTTATTTATTTAATTATTTCTAACAAACAATTTACCAAACATGAAAACATTTTGTAACATTATGTTCAAGTATCCAATGTTTTTAAGAAAAAGTTTACTCATGCTTGTAAAGCTTCTCCAATGGTCTCGACTCTTGACACATATTATTAGTTAGATTTTGCGCCCTTCCTATGATTTTTGACAATTTTCCTCGAGACAATACTTAGGTATTTCAATCATTCCATTGAATCCCCCTTTTTGTTATGCGTTTCAGAAAGTTCAAATCTTATCGTATAGAGATTGGTCATTCTTGCTCGGTAACACAAAATTTTGCCAATATTCTAGATCTACGAAGAGCACTCACTAGGTAATTAAAGAGTAGTCGTGAAGTTTCCCAGAATTTGTTTCCAAACTTGGCCTGTGGAGGGCCATCCACTCAGAGCCCTATTCGGGCCGCCCGCAAAGAGCCCATTCTTTGTTATGAAAACGACTCATGTGATTGCTTTTACTGAACGAGCCTACAGACATACCTAAAGGTATGTATAGTATATTTGGGTGTGAGTGCGAAATTTTTGCAAATAGGTAGCTCTATGTATATCAGCAGACACACGTCACGAGCAAAATTAAAATTTCATCACAAAGCTTTCATGAAATCAAACACAGTTAGATTAATAAATTGGGTACTAAACTCGTCAAAGACAGAGTTTTCAGAAGATGCTTTCCTTTTGTTCGGTGATATAGGTAAATAATCAGAAAAATTCTATTTAATACAATATATCATAAAATTCATAAGTCTCTTTAAATAGTTAAAAGCTCTCCCATTTTTTTTTCTATTTTCACGGAAGGAGGTATATTAAATTTCCCGCCACGTCCTCGAATCCTCATAAATTCTACTATCTCAAGTGAACAAGCAAGCACGAAGCAAGCATTGATGCAGCTAAAATTAAAATTATATTTCTGGAATTGATTTATCCTAAGTTGAAGAAAATTGATACCTAAAATCGTGTTAGGCAAGTTAAACTTGCGTAAATAAACCCTTCTTCAACGTGGGTAAAAAGAACCCTAGTATAAAGATAGATAAGATAAGGTCCTTCCTCATATAATATTATTTAAGAATATTCTCGAAACAATATGTAACAATCGAATTTGAGGGGGGGGCAAAGCCACTTCTTTTCTTTCTTGACATAAAAAAGAAATAAATAGAAACAAGAAACTTCTGTAGCTTAATATAATAGTGCTTCATTAAAGTATAATTTATAAGACACTATAATGTTGGCTCTACCTAAATTAACTTCGCAAATGGCGTTTATTAGCAAGAAAGAATTACTTACCTAGATATTTACTTAAGAAAGCCGAAGCTTTTTCAACTCTTTCATTTCCCTTCTCGATAGCGCCTCAAACAAAAGAGGTGCTTTTATTTAATCAGGCTTATCGCTTTGATGAAAACATCATAAAATAAGATTCACTGGGCAGGAGCTGATCGCGGCGTAATGACCAGATATAAATGAAGGGGATTTTACACAGCATCTATAACCGCAATAAAAGTGCTGTAGATTACAGTCATGAGATAAATGATCCACATTGTATGTTTCAAAAAGTAAACTTATCTTATTCGTTTGGTTAACCTTTGTCGTAGATTGTACTCGCAATACCCAATGTAATATATCTTCATGTTATTTTCGAGACTTCAGGGAATACTTCAGTCTTCATGAATAAAAAAAATATGCTTAGCTTATCGTTCTTGCTGGAGTTGTACAAAGGAAATGTTTTATCCTGACGGATGGTGATGGCTCTCAGGGGACAGCAAGGTCCAATTGTTCGAAGATGGAATCAAAAGTCAACATTCATACCTCTGCATGAATGTTCATCTCTAACTTTAATCTAATCTCTCACAACTAAGCGGTAGGTAACAGCATTATCTTAATTCTAAAGATTATAATATATATCTTACTTACGTTAGAGTTATACCAACAAAAACAAAAAAAACGTGTGGCACTCAGGTACTGCCGCGGCAAAGCTATTGCATAGCATTTTTTATCAACTTATGCAATTATAAGTATTTATATTTTTTTTATTTATGTAGTATTTTTTTTTTCTTTGATATTAATTCAAGTTACACTTTTTGAGCGTGGTGACCGTGAAAACATTTTTTTCTTATATTGAATAAATGAGAAGTTAATATCGTTTAAAATATTTTTATTATCTTACAATACATGTAGGTTATTCAGGAATTTTTATTATGAGCAGTTAGCAGCTAGTCTACACCATGTCCTGTCAGTCTCATACATTTTACTTTTAGTTACATAAAAATGTAAACAGATGGCACTACTTACCTCATTTCAAAATAAGTTCCAACTTTTTGGTTTTATTCTTACATTTAAAGCAATTGTTATGAGTTTAAATCTTTGTAGCATCATCCAGTTATTACTACTTCACTATTTATTGACATGAAGTCATTTAAATCAAATATTTTATTTCTTGCAATAGAATTGAAAAGCGCCAAATTTTGCAACAAGATTCGGTCAAATTCAATCGGAACTTCTAGTAATCACGTCGTCCCATAGTACTTTCTACTCAAGACAGATGGCGCTCATCTTTTTTAACTTTTACTTTCTAAGAATAATTTGTTCCAGGGATTGGCAATAATTATTTGATATTGACTATCGATATTTTTGTAAACATGGTCCCAACAAAAACATTAACATGTACAAAAATGCACAAGTCTTGCAAGACGTTACGCAGTTCTTCTACCGTAAAAAAATTTAAAATCGAATGTAAACCAAACCTACCCTGTAGGAGCAGCTATCAAATCAATTTGTCACAAAGTGATACCTTGTTAGTTAGCCAATATTTTATATGTTAATATAATATCAATATTACAATTTTTTTAAATTAATAAAGCGGCTTGATAATCGCACGCAGCAACATAATCTTCAGCTTTCTTCTTGCTTTTCATATGTGTATGTGGCCAAAACTAGTGTCAGAATTTTCACTGCGTTCTGAATTAGCTTGACGACTGTCATAAAATGATAACAGCCAAGATCAACGAATTATGCGTGCCTTCCGAAGCACACTCGAGAATTTTATATGCCACTTGTGGTCACCCATCCAAGTGCGGAACATGCCCGGTGCCGCTGTAATTGCGAGAGCGCACTCCCAGTGGGCCACCGAGCTCCTTCATACTCGTACATACTCTTCTCCAACATAATCTACTAAGTAATTAAAATAGTCTAACGTATAGATACTTTCAAAGAAATAAAAGCACAGAGCGTAGGAATAGATATCTAGATTTTGTTTGATGCACATTCTTTTGCCTTGGGCAATTGCCAAGTCACACTATTTATTTAAAAAAAACTGGCCAAGTGCGAGTTGAACTCGCGTGAGAGGGTTCCGTACAAAGCCGAAGATTTTCCGTATGTGAACGAATTATATTGAGTTTACCACTTTAATTTCAATTGATAGAATCTTATATTATGTTTCTTGTAATAATCTACAAGCAATGAAATATATTTTTTACTTTTTTCAAAATTTTAGGCTCAGTAGTTCCGGAGATTTTTTAATATCCTAATTGGTACCTCGAAAATGACTTTTATTTAAAAAAAAATTATTTACATTACACATCTGTGCTTGGGTCAAAGGGCTCATAGGATTACACCATCCTACCAAATTTCATCTGATTTAGTCCAGTAGATTCGGAGTAAATTGGCTGTGACAGACGGACGGACCGACAAACGCACGAGTTTTTTCTTTTTTTGTACGGCACCCTAAAAAAAATTATATTGATATTATAGTTATTATGAAATGCAACATGTTCCTTTTACATTTATTTGATGTAATTCCCCCCCCCCAGCTCCCCCCCCCCTTATTACCTCACGTAATTAATGGACACACGTAATGAATGGATGTAACTTATTATCTTTGGCTCGAATCCAGATCATTTTTTAATATAGTTTATTTACATTTAACTAAAGTATGTAGGTACCATTTTGTTCGATAACTTTTTGCCATCTTATAGGTAGGGACATGATCCCATTGCTATAGAAAATTTGGGGCTTCTGATCAAAAAACTGCGTCAAGTAGTTTTGGCAGTCCTTTCGTGATGTTAACCTGACACATAAGAATAATAAATTCTGTAGAGACCGAAACAGGTGGAAATCTGAAGGTGCCAGGTCAGGACTATACGGCGGATGCAATAACACCTCTCAGCCAAACTCTCTTAATTTTTGCTGAGTGGATAAAGATGTGTGAGGTCTAGCTTTATCATGATGAAAAACCACACCCCTTCTGTTGATTAATTCCGGCCGCTTTCTCTCAACTTCTTGCTTTAATCTTATCAGTTGTTCGCAGTAGAGTTCTGAATCGATGGTCCTGCCTGGTAACAGCTCATAATGAATAATGCCCTTCCAATCCCATCACACGCACAGCATCACCTTGTTGCGAGTTAACCCGGGTTTCGCCACAGTCTGTGAAGCCTGACCGGCCTTTGACCATGACCTTTTTTACACGTTCTTGTCGTACGTGATCCACTTTTCATCACCAGTTAGCAATTTCTTCAAAAATGGTTCGGTCTCATTACGGCGTAATAAAGAATCACAAATGAGTACACGTTTCATTAGGTTTCTTTCAGAGAGCTCGTGAAGTACCCAAATATCGAGTTTTTTTGTGTAGGTACCTATTTTTTTTTCAAATGCGCCAAAACTGTTGTGTGGTCAATTCCCAGTTCTTCAGCTACGTCGTAACTACTGATATGCCGATCTTGCTCCACTTTTTCAAAAATAGCATCCATTTTATCCGTAACAGGGCGACCAGGGCGACGTGCATCTTTGACATCAAAATTTCCGGATTGAAAACGCTTAAACCAAATTTGTGCTACTCTCACAGACACTGCACTAGGGCCATAAACATCGCAAATTTTTTTCGCGGCTTGCGTTGCATTTTTACCTTTTTGGTAGTAAAATTTTAAAATGTATCTAATTTCTTCATTAGATTCACTCATCTTGACGGTAAGAAAAACAAATGAAAATCACGCATTTTCCTAATTTGAATTTAGAATTATCTTCTTTAAAATTTAAACTTTTAGATGATACCAAAACCAGCCAGGTACAAATAGTATAGCCAAAGTGGTTTTATTATAAGTTCATACATACTATATGCGAAAAGACTTTTTCCCCAACCTAATATATAATAGTACTCTGTGTCTACGCGCATACGCGACTATACGAGTCGCACGCACACAAACACCGTGCCTGCCAAACTGGAACGACGTTAGACGAGTGTTAGCACAGTACGAATATACAGAGACATACAGTAATCGCACTAAAAATATACGTACGCCACGTGTGGGCTAGGGCTACGCTTACAATCACAAAAGTGTGGGCCCGCCTACTCTTTTGTGACCAAATCACGTGAAATTTGGTAGGAAGGTGCAATCCTATGACCCAAACACAAACGTGTAAAGTAAATGAATATTTTTTTAAAACAAGTGTCATTTTCGAGGGACAAATTAGGAAATAAAAAAAAGTTTTGCCAACCTTACTGTGTCATATATCATATGAAAGGGCTTATTATGAGGATCTCAAATATATTATATTGTTTTTATTGTAAAATAAATAGTTTTGATTTTAATCATGAAAGAAGACGAAAATTGACCATTCCCTCCACCTGATCTCCGAAACTACTGAGCCAAAATTTTGAAAAAAAAACATACTATATATATTGCTTGTAGATGATAGAAAAAAAAGTAGATAAATATTTTTTTTTTAAATAAGGGTCATTTTCGAGGGACAAACAAAGAAATAAAAAAGAAGTTTTGCAAACCTTACTGTGTCATGTATCAAATAAAAGGGCTCCTTATAAGGATATCAAATATATTTTTGTTGTCATTATAAAATAAATAGTTTTGGTTTTATTCATGAAAGAAGATGAAAATTGACCATTCCCCCTACCTGATCTCCAAAACAACGTAGCCTAAAATTTTGAAAAAAATACAAAATATCGTTTATTGCTTGTAGATAACAGGAAAATTATCAAGCATTCTATTAATTGAACAGAAAGTGGTAAACTCAATAAAATACGTTTACGTAAGGAAATAATTCACTAAAACACCACTGGATGGCGCTATTATTAGTTAACTCGCGTCTTACTATGACGTTTTCAAATGTAATATTTTATATTAATTTAAAAACTTTGGCATTGTACGGAACCCTCTCCACGCGAGTTCAACTCGCACATGGTCGATTTTTTTAAATCTTACCTTTGTTTACACGTAATAGTCTAACTAGATGCCAAATATCAACTTCCCAGGCCATATAGAAGTAGGTTACCTTTTTGATGATGGATAAGTGGTCAATCACATTTTTCGGGTTTTTTAAACGTTATTATATCAATAACTGTTTGAGATACATTATTGAAATTTTGGATTGATTCGAGACAAACTACACAACTTTAATGTAAGTATGTGCTGAATTTCATGTATTTAGGTTAAATAAGTTTCAAGTTTTGACGGGGTCACAAGTAGCTCGAAATGGTTCGTGTAAATATACACACGGCTGCTGCGTCGCGACGCCAGTTCCTTTTTTACTGAACTTGGCTCTAACACGCTGCCGTGTGTCTTGATATAATTATATTAAGTATCACACGATAATAAGGTACGGGAAAATTTTATTGGACACGTAGTTATGTAGTTAGTCGGATGGGGTATTAATCAAGTACATGCAAATTCTCCAGTCTTTACATCCTTACAATTGTTAAATGTAGACTTTCTTTTACCTAGTCATAAGCATTTTTTTGGTATACCTAAACATGAGTATAAATATCCCTATAATTATTTTTCCTACCGACGTCAAAGTGTTAGTCATCTTTCATTATCATGAGCTACCTATAAAATTTTTGGAATGTTGCCCTTCGCCGATCGATTGCGTAGTGCTCCGTCCATTCATCATCCAACCCCGACAGAAACTCCTTGTAGTCATTAATTTGTAACTTTAACCTAGATACCCAAATTTTAGACATGACACTTCATTTTAGGGGCGCGTAAGTTGAATAGCATTGGAGATATTGTGATCGTTTCGCTCTCGGCTGATTTTGAAAGAAAAAGTTTGATGGCTTTCATCATTTTATTTCACTTTATTTGTGTAGAAAATTGTATAACTGTTCTGTGCTGAGAATCCATAAGGAGCTAAAATCCTTCTTTACTTTTTGGTACGAACCTATACAACATAGTTTCAAATTAAAAGTTGAAGTGCTTCAGTATTCGTAACAATTGTAACTTTTATTTTACCAAAAAGGCAAGTGGATTAGGTAAACGGTCAACGTCATTTCCATTCTTCCCATGAATACCTATTCCTTATTAAGACGAACCAAAGAGAAGGTCGGTACAGACCCATTATCATTATCAGTGTCAGGGAACCGACTTTCATTTTGCCACAAGTAAATTGTAAAATTAGTACTTCTAAGTTAGATTTTATCCGAAATGTTGCATTTATGACGTCTTAATACATACCTAAACACGTGAAACTCGCACTACTCTGAAAAAATATCACCCCTAAAAATGAGTTGCAATAAAAGATGTAATACCTAAAACCATGTATTTAGATACAGATTCGTTTTTGTAATCATGTTAACCCAAAATAAACTACTGCAAATAATTTTACATAAAAAAATATGGGTATTTAAGTTCTCATGGCTTCATGAGCCGAATTTTAAACGTACACTCACCTTTACCATCCCTGAGGTTAATCGCATAAAGTCATAAAGAGCGACAAAATAGCAATATTAAACGGGAGGGGTTTATTCTACAGCCTGTATTTTATTGTATGGTTTTATGACTATGTACTCAATTTTATGGTTTTTGAACTTATCGAAGTATTATCTTGGTGAAAAATTTTGGTAGAATAAAGTACCGCAGTGATGAGAGAAGAGGACGTACGTACTTATAATGAGTATAGATTACGATATCTAAAATTTTAAATATGAGATAGAGACAATGACGGCAACTGCAAATAAATAAAATTCAACCATTGCTCAAAGTAAGTCCTAAACAGGGCCTAATGAAATGAAAATTCGATTACTTGCTCTACAGCCCAAGACTTGTAGAGAATGACTGTGACGTGTACCAATACTCAGTTACCGTGTTAGGGTTAGGATCCGATTGGCCACCGCTCAGGCGTGCCTAAGAGAAAAGAAGTCGGTAGGTACTTAACTGCTTCAGGGGCGAGAGAGGGATTCGCGCGAGAAAAGCACACGAATAGGACGGAACATTTTATGAAGAAAACCTTTGTAGTTATTAGATTTATTGATTAGGTAAGTTGGTATAGTGTATGCTTTATTGGACAATATGTTTTGAGCACTTTTTAGAGACCGGGCAGGGTACCGCGGGGCAACAACAGTGCTAAACCGTTATTGTAGGTACGTTATCTGCATTTTTGCACGCAGAACAATCTGGGGAAAGCCGGCGTCTACTCGAGTATAAATCTCATTATCGCCAGAACGCTCCCAAAATATTCAGGCGACTGCTGTAATTATCTTGACAAATTAGTTTTCGTGTCCCCAACAATTCAATTGAATGCTGTAGGGTAGGATTGAGATATTCTTTTATTATAAAAAACTTTTCATAGTTGGTAATCCCTCCCTGAATTAATTATTAAGCAGTAGGTAAGCACCTCCTATATTTGATTAAGTCCAGAATTTCACTGTATATATAGTTACAAATTAATGTCATAAAACGTCAGAACCTGAACTTGCCTATATTTGATGCTTTTCAGTTCGATTTTAAGGATACATTTTATGCAAATACAGATACTTACTCGTATTACAATGACAAGAATAATAATTCGAACAGTGATGAAATTACCTACGCTATTCGTTACCAAAATTCCAACGAATAGACAGTTCTGAAACGTGGTATGATTACCTATTCAAGTAAACAATAGCATGTAACAATCGTCTGTACTGTCAATAAACTGTGAAAATGTGGAACTGTTGGTACCAAGTTAATATAGACTTAAATGAATAAAGTTGGTCATAAATATTATTGGCAACGACATCGTAGAGTTTCATTATATATATATAAAAGCGAAAAAACACTCACTCACTCATCACGAAATCTCGAAAACTACTTTGACAGTGAAGATGAAATTTGGCAGGAAGGTAGATTGTGACTAGGGGACGTCCGCTAAGAAAGGATTTTTGGAAATTCCATCCCTAAGGGGGTGAAATAGGGGTTTTCAGTTTGTATGGAACTTCGTAATTTTTAAAGTGAGATACATAATTTTTTTATTTTAATAGTTAGTAGGAAATAACAATGCATTTATTAGATTTTGAAAATTACATCCCTATGGAGGTGAAATAGGGGTTGCAAGTTTGTATAAAACTTCGTCATTTTTGAAGCGGGACACATGACATTTTTGTGTTAGTGGTCAATAAAAAATAATACGGAATGGGTACGGTACGGTAAACATTAGTAGGTAGGTAGGCCTTCCTTTGGCAGGGTAATATATTTAACTACTTACTTAGTACGAATCTGGTATGGGGACATGCTCGGAGAATAAAGAATTTTGTAGTACGTAATAGTCACTAAGCATAACATTAGCATTTGAAAAAAAATCTCAGTTGCAACATTTATAAAATTTGTAACATTTTTCCATCTGCAAAAATTCTTTAGGCAGAAACCCCAATGGCAAATTCGTTCTCAGCTCTGAAACACCGGTGTCGCAAAATATTCGAGATAAGTGTAAAACTCACGTTGCCTTTGGGCATTTGGGCTATAATTGTAACAAATGAACTTTTTTCAATTCAATTCAAATATATCTTTATTATCATAGGATATTTATAATATCTCTTAATAATCGTCACTTTGTTTTATTGCACAATAATTGTTCGTCAAAAAGTTACTTAGCCGCTTGGCTGCCCCGGCGCTCTCACAAATCTCGCGCCGATTGCCCGGCCGCCCGCTCCCCGCCGCACCTCGATTGCCCGGCTCGCTACAATGACATCACCCTACATTGCCCCGCATTTTTTTGCGCGCTCGACCGTCGTCGCCGCGCGGCACTTAACGCACTTAATCGATTCTTGGAACTAAATTCTACTAGCAAGACTGCCACATGTTTTGTTTTTAATTATGACTAAGAGTGAAGCTATTCAATGGTATGCTTTGTTTGACAAATAACGACTCTGGTGTCGAGTTATGTTGCGCTGAAGTTGAGATAGCGCTATTTGGAGCTCGTAATTGGTTAAAAAAATCATACCTCAAAAATTATTGCTATTTCATAAGGTTTTTTTTCACAATTATATAGCTTATTAAATATATAATAACTTGAGAAATAAAAACACACACTTCTTTTTACAAAAATATTTATTTACAGCCCTTTGAAATTACACAAGAAACTGGCGTCGCGCGGATAGTATACATTACATTTAAACAAGGTTAAGATGCATTAATATCAATTTAAGGCCTGAAATATAAGTATTACTATGAAAATAGTTTAATATTTTATTACTTATATTAAAAAATCTAATCGATATCATTAACCACGGTTGAGAAATATGATTATTAGTACAACAGTACCCATTGCCAAAACGATATCACTTTGTTTTCAATTTTTTTTTGTTCTTCTAATGATCTAATACAAAAATATAAATTAGCATGCTACATAGTGTTTTTAATGCTGTTTCTAAAAAGGTATCACACTTGTATATTGTCACATTTTAACAAAATATGTTCAAAGATAAACAAAAAACGATACCGTAATAGGCCGATTTTAAGGCCGGTTACACACCCGGAAATTTGCAATTTTACCGAGATGTTCGAAAATCGATTTTTGCATCAAACATTTTACTCAACTACGACAAAGTAACAAGGAGGGTTATGATTTTAGCCTCTATGTATGTCTGATTTTTTTTATACCTACTACTTAATCGGCAAACAGGCGTACGGCCCAACTGATGGAAAGCGGTAACCGTAGCCTATGATTGTTTTTTTTATACTACTTAATCGGCAAACAGGCGTACGGCCCACCTGATGGAAAGTGGTAACCGTAGTCTATGGACGCCTGCAACACCAGAGGTACTACACAGCGCGTTGCCGACATTTAAATGATTCAAACATTCTAAACTATAAACAAATAATAGACCTTTGCAAAATCGAAAAACTACTAGCGTTTCGAACGTACATAATATTTTCCGAATGAAAAACAAAAAAAATATGAAACCAGGTGAATTTCGAAAATCAATTTACCCAACTAAAATCAGCCCTACGACAGCGTCTTGGGATCGAAAGTTACTAAATGCAGTAACTTCCACTGACTTCTTTTTGATGTATGTATGTATTGTCACGTGTTTGCGTGTGTTAAGTCTAGGTTAGATTAGGTATTAGAAGAAAACACTAGGCAACTCAGATGAGCACTATTTTTTAAAGTTAATTACAATAAAATGCACACGCACTATGACAGATTTAGGAAACTCAGGGTCGCGAGAAAGGCACTAGATATGGTAAGTAGCCCTTTACGCAAGGCACTAGATATGGTAAGTAGTAGTAGACGAGCCTTATATAGGGCCCGGAGGTATGAGAGGCCTCAGAGGGAATACGACGTCACAGTATGTATGTATGCATGCATGTATGTATGTGGGTATGCATGTATGTATGCAGGTTTGTATGTCTCTCTCTCATCCGAGCATTTTCCCGGTATGCTTTATAATGTGTTCATAACTACATAAATACATATGTATGTAGGTATGAACACATTATAAATCTTGGGAACATACATATTGCGCATGATATGGAGTGTAACACCCGTCAATGCACAAATTGACATTGCAGGTGCTACATTTCCATATCGTTGTTCGTCGCACTCCGGCTAAAGCGCACAATTTACAGCGCTGCGCTTTTGGATTTTTTGCTGGTAAGTGCATCTGAGGCAAAGTAACCGGTATTTTTTTTACATTTAAAGCTTCTGGACTATACTTTTGTAGAATTTCCACTACTAACTGCAGACGGAAAAGCCTGTTTTCAAGCTCAGTCCGTTTATCGCGGCCGTGGTTGAATATGACCAGCGAATTATGTATTGACACATTTAGAAGCCGGCGGAAAAGCTTTTTATACCAGCATATATTCCTTACTCTCTCTATGGGGAATGCATGAAGCATTTGATCTTTATGATCGACACCACCCATAGAGAGATTATAATCTAGCACAACTTTTGGTTTATACTTGTAGTACCCGTATTTTTCTTTTCCGCCGACTTCTGGGCGGTGAAAAGTCGTTATCATCGCAACGACGTTTTTATCTTTCCACACTACTACATTTAAATCCTTAGTGGAGCTAAAGCAAACTTCACCTGGTTTCATATTTTTTTTGTTTTTATGTTTTAATGATTGCGGAACAAACTCTCTGTTGAGCCGGAGTGTGCCCATCGTATCTGTGCCGTGTTTTGATTTTAGGAGTCTAGATAATACTGGCGCATTATAAAAATTATCCATAATTAGAGTATGGCCTCTTTGAAACAAGGGTCTCATTAAATTAAAAACTATTTGAGACGTGGCACTATCCGGCTCATTGTCCAGATCATGCCCTACAATCTCTTCATCCCGTGATGTCTGCGGTACATGAACATGCCCTTTTCCCGAATAGACCTCCATCCTCCAAAGGTAGCCCGTCCTCGATTCGCATAATTCATAGCTTTTTATACCCACCCTCGCTCTTTTTGTTGCGATCAACTGGGCAAATGATAGACGGCCCTTCCACAAAAGAAGCGACTCGTCGAGCGCGACATTTTGCTCAGGTAGGTATAATGAGCTGAATTTTTTATTTAAATGTTCAATTATGGGCATAACCCTGTCTAGTTTAGATGGTTTTACGGGAAAGGCCATATTGTCTACAAAATGTAGACACCGTTTGATTAGGACGAAGCGATTGTAGGACATGATTTTGTCAAAATTCCCAATCTTTAATTGATCAATTAAGGGGTACCAATATTCTCGCTCCACATCGTTCTTCACCAAAGATTGAAGCATAATTATGCTAAATAACCTCCAAATATCAGTAGCAATCACGTCTTTCCATCGAGACATTCTTGAATGAACTGATCCCACGGTTTTATCTTTAATTTGATGAGCATAGCGATTTGTCTCGCAAACGATATGGTTGACAATATCAGTATCCCAGATTTTTTGAAATATTTGTAAAGCAGTTAGTCCTGATGTTTCAAACGTTGGGCCAGAAGGGCCAGTAAACGTTTCCCTGGTTCCCTCAAAATAATTCACATCGCCACACCAGTCGAAATATAAAAGATCGCCAGCGTCAGCAGCAGCCAAGGAGCGAAGGCAGGCATCATCATCAGCATTTAAAATTTGAAGTTGTTTGTTAAGATTTGGGTCTTCTATGTCTTCATTTATAGCCGGGTACTCAGTGACGTTTCTTTTTCTCAATATGATGTCGTCATTGCCCTCTTCGTCCGCCTCGACTTCACTATCGCTGGCGACTGTCTCCATGAGTTCGCACTCCATTTCCATATCTGCAGTATATATATTTTAATTATTGCAGATCCTATTAATATACACTCGCCATGTAAACTTAAAGTAACTGTAAAACGTTTAGAACTACTCACCAATCTCGTGAGCATCATCATCATCATGAGCGGTTTTTCCCGCGGTGCTCGTGCCCGACCCTGGTGCCGTTGTGGAAGTACTAGCCTCTGAAACATTATTTTTATATTTAGTATATCCACATACATCAATAGAGATATATAATTTGAAAAGATGGTACTAACTAGGTGTAAATCCAAGGAACTCTATGTCCGCCCACACACGATTCGCAGGTGATTCTGTGACCTGGATTATCCCTAAAGATGGAGATAAATCAATCTTCTGTTTCTTCACGGGGGGTTGGATCTGTGTCATTTCCGGTGGCGTGCCCTCAATGACATCATCATCGCAGTCTTCTGCGGTCCGTTCTGGAATAAAAATCCAATGTATATTACAAACAAATGCAAAAGAATTAATGTCAACTTTATGAACTACAAGTTTTACCCATAACAGGGTTTGGGCTGTCCACGGTCTTCGTTGACTGTCCTGCTGCATCAGCTATCGTTTCTGTATTTAAAAAAAAAAACAATTTTAAAATATTATAATATGGATATTTGCAACAAGCAAGTTTATGATAAAATACTGCACACACCTTGAGAACGTAGCACCTCCCATGGCTGAGGTTTTTTTGGGGGAGGAACAGCTGGCACATCAGGTAAAAGAGGACAAGGGATCCAATTTCTGGTGTCACTTGTCTTTTTTCCCTTTCCTTTGCCTTTTCTGTAAAAAAAAAATATATATTACACAAGGATATGATTGACTGACTACCATTAACATATTTTTTGATATATACTTACTTCGTCTCTGGAGCATCCGGCATCATATAACAGCCAACTTGCTTCTTTTCTTTTAAATCTGACAAACGTTTTCGCTGCTCACTTGTCAGTTTCGCCATATTTTTGGAGTCTTGGACTTTGGATGCCCTGGCCGCTTTTAGGTCATCCGCCAATGACTTCGGCCTAAAAAATACTATAATTAATGAATGCTGCATGAATTGGGTAACTATATAACTCACTTTGTTTTAATTTACGAAGGTCGTGTAGTTTTATGGAAGTCTAAATACGAACATAAAATCTATTTGAAAAATACGTACTCTGTAGGAAAGGTCTTCGCTAACTTGCGTGCACAAGCAGGCTTTTTTCGGGGATGCATATTGTTTAATCAAGCTAAAATGAAAAGCACCAAATTAAGAAAACCATCACCACCAAAACATGCAAACAAAATCGAAAATAATTTTGTTTTTAAGTCTACATAAGGCGAACTTTTTATTATTCTTATCGATAAAAGACTTTAATAAACTATACTTTGTTATGAAGTCGCTTTATCGCTCGACTTTCTGTTTTCGTTTCAAACCACGTTAAAAATTTACCAGTATCATAAAAAGAAAAAAAAAATCACAAAAAAAATTATATTACAAAAAAGGTTTTTATTGATGCCAACTGTGTATGGATTATTAAAAAGTATTATAGACCAACAAAAATTGCACCCGAAAATTTTCATTTCCAAACCCAGCCTTTGAGTTCGTTTTATTCGAAAACGGTAAGCTGCAGAAAAAAAAAAATATATGATAACTAAGGTTTATATTGATGTCTTCTATACATAGGAATAATAAAATATATATGTTATGTAGACCAAAAAATTTGGGTTGAAATTTTTTAAGTCCCTGTAATTTTCATAGCCTTTTGACTATTTAATTTAAAATTACGTATGTCAACTGGTACTTGACACGGGCAATTTAATATGAATTGAATATGAACGGTTACACCAGGTGTGTAACAGCCCTAAGCCGCACCAAACACAGACTGTTGCGTGAGAGGTTCGATGAAAATCATAATCCTTGCTGGTTTACATATATTTTGCAAATGTTTCATATGGTTTAAGAAGATAGATATATAATCTAACTTTTGAATAGCATTTACAAAGAAAATACAGCCAAAAGTACCAAAATTGAAGACAATAACTTCGTTGTTCTGTGGCAAATTGTACCTACCGTACGTTGTAGGTTAGAAAAAAACCCAATTTAAGTTGTGTTTCGTGAAGGATATTTCATAATTACGTAGTATGTGTTTACATCTTTCGAAAATCATAAATAATTAGAAGTAAATACTTACAATTTGTTTATAATCACAATAATAAAACCTCTCTCCGACCACACAACACTGCACAAACACGAGCCCACGTAATGTAAACTTCAGAACTGTTTAGTTTTAATTTTTTTCTTTGTTGGTACGCCTGTCTATGCATGATTAGCTTGGGAATTTTTCGGCGAACAGAGATAGCTAATTCAAATGAACCTCAAGGGGGACAAAGATGGTTATATTTCGATTATTCCGACTACATCGGTGATCGAGTGCCTTGTCAACCGGTACTAGACACGGGCAATTCACGCACACACACGCGTGTCAACTGGGACTTGACAGGGGCAATCTAGCGTCGAAACGTCGCGTCAACTAGGAGTTGACATGGGCAATTTGCAAAGAACTACCATGTCAACTACCGGTTGACACGGGCAACCAAGCGGTTAGAGCTAAGTTTACTGCCGCCTCCAAAGCGCTAGTGCAGAAGAAGCAGTAACAAACTGCACTGCAGCATTTTCTCCAAGAACGTCAACTCACAATGAAATTAATATTTATAGTTGATATGTGGACAGAGTATACATTGTTTGTTGTCATAATTTAAATTATTTTTTTTAATGTCGAAATTTTAAAATAATGTCAAATCAATTTGTAAATTCAGTATGTACTTAATGTACCAGATTATGACCATTTCTGAGTATACAATCCTTTAAGAGGGACCCGCGCCAAGCTCAAGCCAGACTTGGTTGTCTTTAAGATAGTCATCGGTCCTATAATAAGCCTCCCAAAGATTCAAAGATTCAAATGTTTATTCAGTAATTAGACCTTTACAGGCACTTTTACACGTCAATAAGTATAATTTATGTTACGTGTAAAGTATATTAGAATTTAATTTATTTTTAAAGATAAGCTACCGATACCAGCGCTTCGTAACGACCACTGCTGAGAAGAAACGCCGAAAGAAACTCATTTTCACAGTATTGGTCGCCTACTCGCCAGAAGGGCTTTGTCATATTATTATAATTGTCTTTTAATTAATAAATACTTAAAATATAATACAATGTTGACACATTATAACATGTAATGCTTGCGAACCAGTAAACAAACATAAATTGCGTAATACAAAATATTAAGTAGTCAAAAAAGCGAAGCTTCTCACAGAGTACCTTCTTTACATAAGCTTTAAACTTTTTGTCAGGCATATCAAGGACCGATTGTGGCAGTTTATTATAAAAAAGTATACCGTTCCCCATAAACGTGTTAATAACTGTTTTGAGCCTATAATACGGGGCTACTAAGTCACTCTTATTGCGTAAGTTTCTAACGGTAAAATCGCTTACTCTATGGTATGAGGAAATATTTTTCCTTACATACAGTATGTTTTCAAATATATACTGTGATGGTAAGGTTAGTATACTTATGTTAGAATTAGAACTGATTAATTATATTAGGTATATTTATTTGTTAAAGTACTTATTAAGTTTCGAATAGATATCTATGTAATTTTAACTGTTATTGAAGAAAGTACCTACATGAATAATACTCGGATAGGCTAACAATTAATAAAAAGTCATTTGAACTATAACACCACAACCCTCAAATCTATTGAGAGAACACAATAGGAAATACACCTTTAACGCTTTTGTACTTATATCCTTCGAAGCACTTACGAGGAAAGGTGCTTTGACAATGAACACTCAGAATAATGTAAAAAGTTTAAGGGATTATTCAAATTTTATTCGTGGAGTTGCTGAAGCTGAGACAAGATGTGCGTACTCGTAATTTTTGTTCGTGACGACAATTTCCTGAACGGTCCCTATAGTCCAATGTTGATTTAATTAACTCCAAAGATATTTTTGGTCAAAGGATTTTTTTTAAAATAAAAATGGGATAAAGCAAGCTAGCAAAATGAAACTCAAATTAATTAAAGATACTCAGGTATATTTAGTTGATATGTAAAGTAAGTAAGTAAACAAATTGATAGTGTTATTTTACCGTAAAATATATTAGGTAGTAATCAAAAAAATATATTGACGTAGTCTATGTATGTACCTAATTCAAAACATGCACATGCTATTAAAATAACTTACAAAAATATCTGAAAGTTGCTTCCGAGGGGAGACAATCGACATGAACATTTAAATAAATACTGCGGCAGTAAGTGGCAAAGAAAATAGCGCCCCTTTTCCCCATTTCCGTATGGGGAAGTTTCCCGATTTATTTCAACATTCTACCCGCCACTGCCACCCGGCTTAGCTTTTCCCTCTCCAATTTCAAGTTGCCACCACAATTATAACTCCTAATTAAGTTGTGCCAATTTATGTACAGAACACCATGGTCGTTCTACACTATTTGTATAAAACAAAATGTATTTACGCGAACAAATATAAATTAGGTATATAGGTATATATGTAGTCGTAGGTATACTTTTTTAATACGTAACTTGATTCGGGTGAATTCATTATATAAGTACATGTATATTAGAAATCCGTAGGAATTACAGATAGCGGCTTTTCGTATGTGTTTGTCTGTCTGTCAGTAAGTAATTCCGTACTAAAGACGAAATTTAATGTCATGCAGTTTATTTCACTACCGTGTAAAGCATTGTTCCCACAGGACTTTTGGCTAATGTGCGCAGAAAAGCTGCATGTTCTCACTTTAAACTGTAAACAGTAGTTCATAAAATAGTTTGAAGGGTTATCTAAGGCTTGGTTTTAAAAGATTTGAAGACAACATTTTAAAAGATATCTCTGTTTCCTTTCAAATGATTTATTTTAAATGGAGAGAGGCAGCACTGGGACCCCGAAAAATTAATGTATGAATAAGGACCAAAATAAAACCTACTTCAATAATAATGCATTTAATGTATACTTACAAGTTACGCCGCAATCCTTAGTCCATACGCAAACTCAAAACGTGAACGTTTGCCTCGCGTTCGTAGGCTGTAGCGCTACGGACTACGCGCTACGGAGAGCACAAGGCGGGCGCATCGCGTAGGCAATGCGCCTCTACTGGCGAGGCCCGCCCTCCCGCATCGCTGCCGAGAGCTTAGCCGACTGCGAGCGATAAGCGAGTTATTTTTTTTTATTTACCTCTAGTTTTATATAAATTATTTGCCGTGTGGTGACGGCTGTGTAGAATACAAATTGTATCCACCCGTTTTTTCTTCCACTGGTGCCGTGAGAGGCGACTAAAAGAAGTTTTCTGCGCAAATAATTTATTTAAATCATCTAATGCCATCACTAATCGTCTGCCCACCTGCCCATTCACAAAATAAGTACTAGTACTCACGTACGAAAGTCTTACTCACAAAAGAAATTCAAAGAAATATTTACTTAATGTGTTTAGCGCTATCGTTTCATTTAGCTCGCGTTAAAACTCCTCACCTCTTCGTTGAGATACCTAGACATCCAGTGTAAGCCAATTTCATTCTTATCACTCTGCCTGGACAAACGATTCATGTAACTGAATTTTGGAGCCGTGCGCATTGTAATAATGTAGGTACTTACATTCTCAATACCTAAACGGGGAGCGACACAGGCCTGTCCCAGGCACCATGGTGATAATGGGAAAATCCTCTTTAAACTGTAAGAGCCTTTTGGTCTAGCAGTAGACTGTTATCTATATTATCGCGTATTGCATAAAGTGCTGAGCTATTGTTTGTGCTTTTTTCTGCTACTATATTATTATTGAACGGTCTGTTAAGTAATGAACACTTTATAACCTTTATCTATAAGCTATGTAATTAACTCCAAACACACATTGTATTTTTTTTTTCAACTGATATTAATACATATCTTGTAACAAGACATAGGATTTCCTACACTTACATTTTTTACAACCGTTAACTACAGAGTATATAGGTATATCGCTAACAAAGCACGACCGCTTTAGGTAACATTGAGCTGAAAAGGAATGTCTTCAATATTTCGTATGGGAAACAAGAACTGAGTTCATAATAAGAAATGCGTCAGTTTGAACTGTAGATGTCACAAGTATTGAGTTATAACAAGGTGTCTCATCGAAAAGTGACATTTAAGCTGCAAAGTCACTATTCGATGAGACACCCTGTTATTAGTAAGTATCTACTTCTTTAGATACACCTACCGTTCAAACTTATATGTATAGATATTAGAGTATTTACATGTCTTGTATATCCATACGTACCTATATATTTTTCACGAACTTTTACCTGCGACATCGTCTGCGTAAATTTCGTACTTTGTAATAGTCTACTTTTGTAAGACAAATTAGGATTCGCGTAACTAAGTTCCACTCCCCATTTTATTCCCTTAAATGAATGATTTTTGGGATAGAAACTATCCTGCGGCCCGATACAAGCGCATTCGAGTTTCCAGTCGAACGGCCTTTACGGTCTGCAATCCCGACAGAAGCCGGCGGACAGTGAAAATAAAATTTTGTTGATTTACTAGTTATGTCTATTTTCTGAGATCTTTATATAGCTCTCGACTTGACAATATTTATCGCGTACCTACAATCCTCTTATGGTCAACCATTACTGTTTAGGTAAGTATTTCTATATTTCTCTTTGTGTATTGTTTGTTCTTCGTCAGGATCGATACTACCGATGATGGTATTGTTGTGATAGTATTGCACAAAAAGAGCTATCGATACTCGATCGTTTCGATAGTATCGATACTATCAATAGTTTAGAATTTTTCTATTATGCAACTACATATTGATTGTAAAACTATCTAAGTAAATATTGTTCGGCAACACTCGGAGATTCAAACATAATTTTGGTGATAAAAGTAAACAAAAATACCCATTATGAAAATTTTTCTATTATGCAACTACATATTGATTGTAAAACTATCTAAGTAAATATTGTTCGGCAACACTCGGAGATTCAAACATAATTTTGGTGATAAAAGTAAACAAAAATACCCATTATGAATGAAATTAGACATTCTCATCTGATTTGAGTATTATTATCAATGAATGAATGTTATTTTTTGGTTAAGTCTTTTTACCAAACGTTTGTTAATTAGGATTCCGTAGATCAGACAAGCCTTTATAGTTTCGCACTTTCCGTATATCCGTCCGCGGCTTAGCTCATAAACTGATGATGGTACATATTAGAAAGCTGCAATTTTGCATGGATAGGTACTGATACAAATTATCTTTATCACACCGACAAAGTGGTAAAATATTTTTTTATGTACCTTACCCTATACGTACCTACATAAAGTGGGGATATACGTAAAAAAAATGTAGGTCTATGGGATATACATTCCTGTGCGTACTTACCTAACAATGTAACAGACACGTAATGAAGGCAATTACAAAGGTCTTATTACAAAGGTGGACTAATTTAGAACTTGAGTTAAACCATTATCCGTCGAAAACAAGAAGACTTTCCGCAATATGTCACCTTCTTATTGTCACTGTCGACTTCCTTTTAATGAATAAATGGTTTAAACCAAGTCCTAATGCGTCTGCGTTTTATAATGAGATGTTCATGGTCAGTTTGAATCAAAAAAATAGGTAAGTTAATAACTCTCGACACAACAGTAGCTAAGAACTATCTCGATCACGTCTGCTTTCAAACTAAAAACAAAACCGTATCATAATCGGTCCATTCGTTTAGGAGCTACGATGCCACAGACACATTTATGACACTTTATAAGACCTCTTTTGGCGTCAGGGTTTAAAAACAGAACCGCATGGACACAGAGTTACACAATGTCTTTAAAGACAGTAGGTACCTACCCATGAAGCAACCTTGGCCTAGTTCCGTTTGCCAATAAAATCTGTAACCTGATACTTACCTGCACCTACCTAAATATCTTAAAGCCAAAGTCATTTAGCAGTTACCATTTCGAAGTCGTAGGTACGAGTAGGTATGAACTAAGTTTCTCAATTTAATGTTAATTATGTAGAATAGTTAGGTAAAGGATAAAGACATGTAAATTCTAGGTACAGATTAGGTAATATCGAAGAAATTTGCTTACGATCGAGAGACAGTAATTTCTAGGTCTATGTTCGAGAGAGAAGATGGATTTTTGAAGTGTTGGAAAGTGGAATAGACAATTCGAAAACACTCATAGGAAAGTTAGTACAAACAAAACAAGTAATCCTTAACCTACTTAAAAGATATAATACATGTAGGTTGGTAGTATCCATCGGGCCCCATCGAGTGCCTCTGCGAAAGATGTATATTCTTCATGTCCGCAACTCCGAAATCGTAGTCCGAAAACTTGCTGAGAATCTCGGAGCCATCAAACGTTACCCTCGGCTTCCTGGAACTTCGGAATCCTCCCGATCCGTCATTAGCTTCAGATGGTCGACTCCTGTACTTTGAATTAAGCAGCGTCACGTGCATTTTCACTCTATCTCGGCCAAATTCCTTTTCCATGAACCCTAAAAATGTAAAGATATTTTCTTTTAACTCTTGGAAATGTTCCAAAACAATTTTAGGAACATGACGTACACAAGTGACATCATCGTGCCGCACTATGATGTAGTCACTTTACTTGAGTCCGAGTGCGTTACTCTAGCAAGAAAGTAGTTCGTAGCGAGATATGAGTGGTATTTATAATAAGTACCCAATACGCTGTAAATGTGCCCGGCATAAATAATTTGTGGGGGTTGTCGTTTTGGAAAAAAACGGTTCCTGCTAGGGTAACGTTGTTCCAGCAGGAAAATTCTAAACTACTGATCGGAGTGTTGAAGGTTATAAAACTGCCAACAAAAACGCTCGGGTGAAGAAAAAGAATTGCCAAAAAACCTCTGAACGTGACTGTACGGACAATGCTTTCTATTTAAGACGTTCAATAAAGAAGGTCATTGACATGTATGAAATCGTCGCTTTTTTGTAGTCATTCTAATTTGGTCGGGTTACCAGCCATTGTTTCCAGATTTTGGTTTTTTGTTTATATCTTTTTATATACGAAACATTTTTTGCTGAAAATTCGCAATGTGTTATTCGACTTTATCCACAAATTAATGTTTGAAAACAGCATTATTCCTTTCTCCTCTTCAGTCTTGGGGATCATCATGGACCAGACCTTATCTTGAATACCTCATATTAGTGAAATTGACCGTAAGATGTATGCTTCCTTGCATTCGCTTCGTAGGTCACAGAACTTCTTACCTACCGAAACTAAGATTCTTCTTGCGCAGTCTCTCCTCATTCCTATTCTCGACTATGCCGATGTGGCTTTTCTAGATGTTACTGAGAAACAATTAGACATGTTAGAACGCCTACAAAATCAAGCTATTCGCTTTATATTCGGTCTTCGTAAGTTTGACCATATCTCAGAGTTCCGTCGTCAGCTTCAGGTATCGCCGCAACGTACACACCCTTTCACTGGTCTTCAACGTGCTTTATAAATCTTCCTTCCCGAAATATCTCCATGATAGGTTCTCTTTTCGCCAAATTGATAGTCGTTTGCGTGCGTACTCGCACGCACAATCCTATTTTATTCATACCCCCTCATACGTCACGATCATTCTCTAAGTCGTTTACTGTGCATACGGCACAACTGTGGAATTCACTGCCGTTGGATATAAAGATGGCACTCTCTTCAGATTCTTTTAAATCTCGGTTTTACTTCGATTCTTCAGAACATTGAGCAATTTATGTTTATTTATGTATGTATATGTATGATGTATTTTAGATAATATTGGTATTATATATTTTAGTTTATAATAGGTATTAGGTATTTATTAGTGTCAGATTTTTGTTGCACTACTACCCAGATGCTTTCTTCTTGTTCTTTCAGATGCTTGGTTGGCTGGAAGAAATTCCTCAAAGGGATAAGCCCACCGTTGTACATTTTATTTTTAATTTATATGTTTTGTAACTTTTTATTTTTGAATGTGCAATAAAGAGTTCAAACAAACAAACAAACAAACTATGTATTCGGAATGAGCCTAAAAGAATTAAAAATATTGAATTGATTATATTTCTGAATTCGATTCGTGCTAAGCAAATCTGACTTGTGTAGTGAAACCTCTAGAGTGAAACCTAACCTACAGCAACAAACAAGATATAACAATAGGTACTATGAAAAAAGAGGAAAAAATTACCTGCTTTGTAAAAATACTCCACAAGCGAATCAGTAAACCTCTGAAGTAAACCTTCCGGGGCTTGTTCTTCTTGCACATTGCCATATAAGACATCTATTTCCCTTGGATCGTCGTTCATATACGACAAACCTTTTACGCGAATTTTCAGCGGCAGATAGTCTCGAATGAGTGGCCTAAAAACACGCACAGAAGTTCATTTTTATACGCTCGTAGGTAATTTAATTGTAGAACCTAACTTGTAAACTGAATACAATGCGACACAAATAAGTTGAACAAAAATGGCGGACTTCAAAGTATTTTGTACAAATTCCCGGCACGTAGGTTGGACCAAAATGACGGTTATCGGCGCAGGTACAAATAATGCGCCGACGACCGCCGTTTTGGTTCAACCTACATGCCCGGAATTTGTACAAAAATGCTTTTTGAAGTCTGCCATTTTTGTTCAACTTATTTGTGTCGCATTGTAATCTGATTCAAATCCATTATGTTCGCCTCCTACACACAAAACCAGAACAATACGTTAGGTATGAAATTTTATGCAGACACTACCACGTGTATTTCCTTACTTAGAAGAGAAAGCCAAGGAAAGTTCGGTAGAATCCAAAGGCAGAGGAACATTTAATTTAATAGCAGCAATTAGGAAACGCGTTTTTATTACATATTCGTTTTAATATATTTGTTAATGTAACTTTAATAATAACAAAATAACTGAGCTCACAAGAGGATTTTTTCCTTTGCTTCGGTGAAAAGTTTCGACGCATGAAGCCTCTCCTCATGGTCCATGAGACACATGACTCCGACAGTAATGTGCAGCTTGTAAGTTCTGATGAATAAAGACTCTTCAACGCCTCTACAATGTGCACAGCTTTTAAGGACTGCCTCCTGAAATATATTCCAAATGAGTTATAAAAAAAATACAGTCATTTAATGTTACAATGAAATGAAGGACTTGATGGGGATCCCAAACTTGGGATTATTGAAAATGGGCTACACGCATGCTAATGACGTCCTCACTTTAAATAAAAGTGTTTTCTGGAAAACAAAACTGAAAAACCATCAAATACAAATAAAAATTTGCTTTTAGAGAATGTTTTATTTTTAATTATTTAATGATTTTCATCAATACCCAGTTTATAAAATGTTTAGTAAGGGAAGGACACATATTACGACACAGCGATGGTGGATGAGGGAGGGGTGGAGGCATTTAATGGAAAATGTGACTTATGAATGTATGTTTCAAAGTTATTAATTTTACATCTTATATCAAATACATCATCCGAGCGTATTACCGGTTGCATCCTCAGCAGTAACGCTTCAGAGCCCGGGGTCCGCTACCTAACCAAGGAGACTTGACGAGGTTACTGGGTTTTACACAGAGCGACTGCCGTCTGACCTCCACAACCCAAAGGGCAAACCAGGAACCAATCCTTGGATAGTTTGATGATCAAACGCTAGGTGGCGTTGGGGACCCACAGTTTTACGTGCCTTCCGAAACACGGAATCATCTTTCTTTTCGGATAATCAGGTGATTCAAGCCTGCAATATCCTATCCAGACTGGAAACAACTTTTAACAAAGTATGCTTCCCAGTGGGAATCGAACCCACGACCTCCGAGTCACAAGGCTAACGCCTTGACCACTGGACCACGGAGGCAGTCTTATATCAAATACATATATCGATAAAAATCTGATGTATATCAACCTTAAAATTTTCAAAATTTTTCATAACAACTGGCTCATTGACTGGAATAGAAATGAAATGTGTCGATCTCTGTTTCATTCTTGATGCCATTACAATTATATTAATTCTTCTTCTAGCAGCTTTTACATTCTGAAAAATAAATTCAATTTAAAAATTAATAGATGAAATTATTGGTATAATAAATAGGTAGTACTTCGTCCAAAGAGCTCTAGTTATTTTGGCCAAGGATTATCAGCCAAGTGTAATACCTTTGACATCAATGTATGCATTTAAATTACTTCAGTCTCCAGGCCGTGGTTGTCACATAATATGCCACAATACCCTGTTGTTGGTTTGGTATGCATAATTCCACTTTATTCAGGGAAAGAGAAAGCAAGAAATGTGGTATGGACCACTTACAACATTGCCTTCCACTTAATTTTGCATCTCATATGTAAATTTTCTTTTTTTATACATTAAAATTGATTGTTTCTTTTCTTATGCCTTAACATATCACTCCCCTAAATTTGACAGTGTCAGAATACAGCCACGATTTTGCATAGATAAAGAGTCAAGTTTTAAAAATGAATGATTTAACATAGTTTAATCATCATCATATCAGCCGCAGGCAATCCACTGCTGAGTTTAATAAATTCAAAAAAATTAAAACTAACTGCAATACTTGGTCCAAAAATTTTAATATCCCCTGTCTGCCCCTGCCTTGGTATTTTGATATCTGTTCTTGTATCTCTTTCTATTCTGCTTCTCATGGCACCTTTCTTTCCAATAATAGAGCCAATATAATGCCTGTAAATAATAATAATTTTACTTAATCAATTTAATAAAAAGGAAAACATAAATGATACAAAATGATGTAAAGGTAAAAACAAACTTAGAGACGTGTATGCTTGTAGTATATCTGTCATTGTCAATTTGCACTACTTCAAAGTCATCATCATCATATTCTTCTTCTTCAGGCTCCTTGATAGGGATTTCTGAAAACATTTATTATTCTAAATTTGTATAGGTAATGATTGCCATACATATGTAAATTCTGCATGCAGACTCGTAATACCCATACATACAATTAAATTCTTATCCATAATTACGGACTTCATACTAATATACAAATGTAAAAGTAACTCTGTTTGTCTGTCATCTCTTTACACTTAAACCACTGAACCGATTTAACTCTAAAGATGAAATTTAGTATTTGGATATAGATGGATATCCGGATACAAAAATAGGATAGTGTTTATCCTATTTCCAATGAAAAGGGAAATGGAACTTTGTACGGGGAATCTAATTTTGCCATAAAAAAGTTGAGTTTATTACAAAGAACTAAATTAGCACAGACGAAGTTACAGGTAAAAGCTAGTAAATAATAAATCAATGATAAAATTCTGGAAAAGCCAAACCGCTGTAATGAAACTTTTATGTGTACAAGTACACAATCTCCAGTAACAATTCCTAGAAATATAAATATCTTTATATGGGGCATATATCTATACAACAACAAAAAATACAGAACAAAAAACACAATGGGTTGGGTATAGAATCTAGCCGCAGGATTTTTAACATGGGGGTGGTATGAGGGGGTAGGGGGGGAGGGGAGAAACCCCCTTATAAACATCCCTCCGCGCGGAGATGCGTAGTTTTTTTAATGAATTTTTGAAAATTATAAAAACCATAGGGAAATTGCCAATAAACCTTACTAATGTAAGGTTTTTCCTTATTTGTAAAATGGAAGGGAAATGAAAATGGGGGGAGGGCTCCATAGCCCTAATAAAACCAATTTTATTCACATTAAAGTTATGGGCAAATCCGAACTGGCCAACCCCGACTTCACGTAGTCTTGTTTGCCCTATACTCGAGTGTTCTTTTATAGCCGGAGGCGCGCGGAGGGAGGGCAGCTCCCGCCTCGCTCGCCTTCGCAGCTTCGGCTTGCAGATGTCACGTTTCGAAATATGCATAGAGGAAATTTGCCATGAAAGTTAAGGCTATAATATGTGTATAAAATTGAATAAATTATTAATTTCTACATAAATGTGCATGACATCATTGTTATTATTTATTTTCAAAAATTCATTAAAAAAAACTACGCCTCTCCGCGCGGGGGGAGCGGTGCGGGGGGGTCCTCCCCTAACCCCTACTTCCCCCACCCCTCAAATATTGAATATCCTGCGGTTAGATTCTATGTCTTTCCCGATCTGAGGTCGATTTGTTGAGAAGTTGATAAATTGTAAAGTTTACCATTTTCATACAAATCATGTTCCTGCAGTGCATTCACTTCTGTCGTTGGATCATTGATTCTGTAGCACCTTCCTTCTATCCATATTAAATCTGGCTTCAGAACATCAGACATACTTACCCAAGCATGATACAAAACAAAGAGAATAAAAAATCAAATGCAAAATTGGGACTACCTACTACGTCACGTACGGCTATTATAACTATCTAATTTGTGCGACTATTACCTATCAAAGATTATTATGACATGACTTGTGACAGATGAGTGTTGCCAGATAAAGAAATTGAGAATACAGTGTTTTGGACGTTAAATTAATAGTGTTTACGATTACGATAAAATTACGGCGGCATACTTTAAAACTGCTGTTGGATCTCATCTCGTTTTCCCATACAAAAACCATTGTTTAGATGACTCCGCGTTTTAGAAATCGCACTTCAGGGGACAAATTTTTGAAATCACTTGTCACATTACGAACAGTTACGCGAGCGTTACCAATCGGGCGCATTTTTGAAATGATCGTATACGAAGGATTTGCAACGTGTGTCTCGACCACTCGTAATTTTGACATTTGTGGCGTAGATATGTCAAAGAAACCTTTCATGGAGAATCCGTTCCGATTCATGCTGCATTTTTATTCATTGTGAAATTCTTAGAAAACCATAGACATATTTTCGGTGTTTCTTGCGTAATGCTTCAGCCGCACTTGTGCCTATCGTCCCGAAGCAATTCGCGGCGAATCTTCGTACGATTTGTACATTAAAAAGTTATCGCGATAAAGTGCTGGTCACACAAGCGGCTTCGTTATTTTTCACGAACTATCTGGCAATAATCCAAGATGGCGTCATCTACGTGTTTTAAATATGGACGACGACTTTCTTTTCTTTAACATGTGTGCCAACAATTACATAATGCATTTATTGAAACCTAAAAAGAAACCTAGAAAAAAAAGCTAAAAATGTTAACACCATTTTATCGTTCCACTCCATTTTTACCCATTGACAACCGTGGCACCGTCGCGGTCGCACAGCACGCGTCTAAACAAGTTCAAAACAAACGTCACAATGAACAACGCAAGTGCGACCATGCAGAGCGAATTGTTAGCCTGCTTAAATCGTTTGATGTATCGCCACCCGCGCGATAACTAACACGAAGTCCGAATATTCGGTATGATACCCGCTAACGGTCGGTCACATTTGCGTGTATCGTGTAATAGCACGAAGCTTCGTGACGATAGGCGCAGGTCCGACCCAAGCATAATACAATATTGTTTTTAGCCACGGAACAGAGAAATAGGTGGAAGTGCCTTGGGCCTAAATTAGTTAAGAAACAAGCGTCGCCAAACTCACACAAATAAACCAATAATCACATATTGCACACATACGAAAAATTCGTTTGATTGGTCGAATATATTTATTTCAATATTGGCCTAAGTCAATAGACCCTACATTTTAAAAACGACATTAAGTCTCAAGCATAAGGTTTATTTTGCTACGGTTCAAAAAGTACTTATAACGTTTTGCTATTTACTGTCTAACTCAAATTAATAAGTTTGATAATTGCGCCATCTATCGTCGAGAAGCAGAATTTTTTCGTCACTTGAATCCCAAGCTTCGAATTAATTCTGCTACTTGCCGACAGGTGCGCTACTCGAATAGTGATGACCATATTATTTAATATTGATTAACAGTATCGATATCATTCGACGCAAAGGCATTTTTTTCGAATTTTCTTATCTTTATTTAACATTAACTTTCACTCGCAACTTCGTCTGCGTAACTTTCTTATTTATAATATTAGTATGGATGTGCAGATTAAATCGTGGGTGAAGCCAGTCTCAAATAATTAAAGATCTATTATTTTGAGAACATGAAAAATCCGTCTTTATCCCTGTAGCGATCTTAATCCCATATGGAATGGAACATACAGAGCCTTTTGAGTCTTGCGGTTTTAAGCTGAAATCGCCCAGGGCCGCAAGATCCAAAGGCTACTTTTAGCGTGACGGCGGGCGAGGAAGTGGGAAAGGGAATCAAAATAGTGATGGGTTGCTACTCGCATGATCGAAATGGCAGAGGAATTTCTCTTCTGGCATTTTGCCCATTCTCTCGAATGCGGGAAGTTGGTACATTCCTTTCACCGAAACCAACATGGTGAGCTTAAAATACAGAGAATTGTGTCAATAACTTTGTAGATCCATTACTAGTATTACAGTGATATTCAAGTAAATCCGTCTGTCTGTTACTTATTCACGCTTTAAGTACTTAACCAATTTAATTGAAATTGAATATGTAGGTTTATTGTTTAAGAGTCCCGGAAAAGGACATATTTATTTATTTATTTTATAATTACATTGCATTGCACATGATCTATTCTATACAAAAAAAACATCACATGCACCTTGTCAGGAATTGCAATGGGACGAGAGGAAGGTAGACATTTTCTATTTTATTTTATCGTATCCTGCAGGTATTCGGCGACTAAATAATATGATTTTTTTAGCAGATGAGATTTTAATAATTTTAAAAATGTTTTGTAATTCTCTTCGTCTTTTATGTTCTTGGGCAAGTGATTATATAATTTAACAGACATAGGGTAAGGTCCAGATTTATGTAATTCTAACTGTTACACTCATTCATCATAACTCTAGATGATATTTGTATTATGTCGTTTGGTGTGCGCGATTCAAATCGACGCGGAACGTCGATGAACTTTTATAAAGAATAGATTTTTTTCTCACAAAACACAACTCTAATATGTAAATACTTGGCAAAGTAAGTATTCTGAGATTTGTGAAGTGCTCCCTACAACTGTCACAACGCTTTAGATTAGTGAGTATTCGGTCACATTTTTTCTGGAGCACCAACAAATTATGGACATCCGTGCTATCCCCCCACATTATCACTCCGTAACTTAACCACGCGTGCGCGAATGCATTTATATCCCCAAAAAAGAGTGATGGAACTTGGCATGGTGAATCTTATTTTGCCATACAAATGGAGACTTTTTCAAATTACTTACATAATATTAACGAAGTCTTGGGTTAAAGCTAGTATAAATTTGGGAGCAGCAGCAGGAGCTAGAGCAGAAAAAAATTGACATAAAGGACAAACTTTATAAGAAAATTAAATTATTATATATAAGTAAATTAGATATAAATTATTTTCTTCGAAACGCTCCGAACATATGGTGCTTGATTTAGTTGGCATCCAGTTAACCCTACCCGTTGCATCTATCCACTTTTCTTTTACATTCGGGCCTAAAGATAATTTGAAAGGTTAGACTAATATTAATTTTTTTATTGCAATAAAAATACTAGAAAATGTTCATGTTTATAATAAGTCTATATATTAAAATCGTTGCGTTATTCTATTAAATAATACCTGAAATTTTGATTTATTTTATCGACAAAATCCGCATCTGACTCGACTACATCACTAATCGAGTAGCGAAGTTCATCGACAAAATTTGTACATCACTAATCGAATAGCAAAATCTGTACATCACTAATCGAGTAGCGACAACTTACGGGAACGAACTTTCTAGAACTAGGTACCTAGTTAATATGATCGTACCAGAATGATTTTCGTAATTTTTTTAAAGAAAATGCATGTTATCGTACATACTGATGGAAAGCAATACCTACATTGCTTTTATTTTTGTTCTTACTGCTATTTTTACATACTAAAACACTACAGCACGGCATATTTATCGAAAAAAATGTTGATCGGGCGGACAAAACGATCTCAACACGTAGCTAGAATACGACTGATGTACGGAGTCGGTCGATCTTGTGAGTTTTACCGGATTATGACACGCGCGCCACGCCCACTTGGCACTTCCACCTATTTCTCTGTTCCGTGGTTTTTAACTGACACGATGGTTTCAATAATATGACCAAATGGTTTTTTTTACGCGAGCGATGAGTTGGAAAACTACACGTTTTGTTTTTCGGTGAGTCCTTAAATGAAAAATAGCACTCCAGTGGTGCGATTTTTCAAACGCGGAGTCACTATACGCACGGTTTTTTTTGTATGGAAAAACCATTCGTTTAGGTGACTCCGCGTTTGAAAAATGGCACTTCAGATTAACAGAGATCGGAATCACGGGTGCTATTTCTATCAAAAGTATGGATATGACTATAAAATCTATAAATAAAACAATTTAATTATGTGATTTCAGGTTATATTTTAATCGAAAAAAATATACTTATCCTGAAATCACATAATTATTATTATTTTATTTACTAAGTACCCAATTAGATTCTTGAGAAATCCCGGAACTTTTAGTCATATCCATACTTTTGATAGCAATAGCACCCGTGATTCCGATTTCTGGTGACTAAACAGAACTTATAAGATTTGGTAGGTAGGCTTGCACTGTGGCTGCGAGGCTAGCTAGGTACTTTGTAAACAATTGCAATCGATTTAAAGTTAGGTGGCAAAAATGTAGCTTACTTACATTATCGTTTTTTTTTCTCCTTGCATTACGGAGGCAACAAAATCACTATTTTAAAATAGTGTCCATCTATTTTAGATAGGTAGATTTATCTGATTGCCCTTTGTCAAATCCCTCATCATAAAGTTTCAGTAGTGTAATGCAAAGAGACGAAACAAAACAAAATACTATACTAACGAATCTACGAGCGTAAAATACTTTATAACGACGCCGGTTAGAGTACAGAGCGGGCGGAAGAATCAGAAAAAATCCACTAGAATCAGTTTAAAACAAACTCCTCCTTGACTTCCCGCCAATAACCGCCCGCTACTAGGAAGTAGACAATTTTGAATTGTCAATTTGACCAAAACAAAACGTACGCAAGGTTGACTTCAAAGAACAAAAAAAATGTTTAGGTTCAGTTGACTTAAATGTAGACTGATATGTGATATAAAAAATAAAAAGTTTTTAGCGAACTCCCTTTGGCGAAAAATGGCGACAGGAGGAGCCCAATGCGCGAAATACAAAATATATCAAAAAAACTAGCCAGCGAACACATCGTTAGCGAAAGCTTTGTCAGCAAAAACCCTTCGTCAGCGACAACCACGAAAACAAAATCTACGAAAGCTAAAGAGAGTTCAAAGGAAGACAATAAGAGTTTAAATTTCTTTGTAGTATCTTTTCAAAATAAGAGAAACCCACATCCATGAAAAGATTAGCACACAATATTGGACTCAATTGATTTCAATGACTCAAGTGTCATTGAAATAGAGTCCAATATTGTGTGCCAATCTTTTCACAGGTTTTGTGTCAATCAAAGTTAAAGTTGAAGCATTCAATTCTAATATCTTTCGTCCGTCTTTGTCAAGCTTGACTCGGATTTTTCGTATCATGTACTGAATCTACCTTTTTGTATTAGTATAAATACGTATGTCATTAACTTCTGGCTGTTCTCTGACGAAATGTAAAAGAAATCCTAGCAACTTTCCATCCGAATGTCGATAAGCGATGAGCCGTATTTAAACAGCAGTTTGGTGTAGCTGCCGCTTTTATAATATTTAAACTATTTCCAACTCACGAAAAAAGAAACAGATTGTTTACTGAGTGTTGCATTATAATATCTATGCCTATTATCTATTACTGGCAACACTTTGTCTCGCTAACTTCCTATTACAATGTATTGTATGTGTGCATTTGTGATAATTATCGCAGTTAGTCAATAAATGTTCAGATACTGTTTTTCTGTGTATTAATTAATTACACTTCGTTAGCAAGAATCAGATATAACACTAAGTAATCTACCTAAGTATATTCTTAGTTTCACTCTTATTACACGAATCCAATCAAAGTCTCAAAATTACATCGAAAAGTTATCTGCAATAAAAAGAATATAGTTATATCACTAATAACTACGTGTTATCTGCGGTCATGGTTCACGGTCATCGTTAAACTACGGAAACAGAAACCGTGTTGCTATTTTTATTTAAAAATAGAGATAATCCGCCATTTTGCGCTCAAAGCGCGAAGTCACTGATCTTTTTTCTGCAAATATGTTATCGCTCATATTCTTCGCGCTGACATTTCTTTCGCGGACCATTTTTTTGCTGAAATTTTTTTCGCTTTAGTGGTGCTTTCGTTAATTTCTTTCGCGTGAGTGTACTGAATCCACATATGGGATAAATTTTTTTTTGCTCTTTGATCAATGATCAAAGATTTTAGATTTTTTTATAATTATTTTACGGCTCTGGATACTAGTCCTTTAGAGCCTATCTTTATTTTATCACTTCTTTATTCCTAACCCTAACCCTAACTATGCAATCAAAGGTTGATTGCTTCAAGGGAGCTTCTGGCGACAAATCTATAGAGTCCACTGGTTTTCATAGCCGATTGAATGGCGGACGGCGCCTAAAGACGCCCACCACAGTCCGCAAATAAATATCACTACAGCCGCACTATGAGTGTCACGCACATATTTTCCATGAGCATGAGCATTTATAACACTAAACTACACCGATTTCATATTATAAAGTTCACTAGAATCAATTTGCAAAATAATCTAAAGCAAACTCCAACTGAACCCCTTGACTTCCCGCCAAAACCTCCCAAGATTTTAGAATATCATCATACAAATGTCATCGATTATTTTTTATATATTGTTTACGGCTATAGGCTTCAGCTTTTCGAACCTTATCCACGTATTTTTTTTTATACTCAACTAATCACTAAACGTGAATCCAAGTCACCGCTTGCTTTCCAAATCACAAAATAACATTAAACACTGTATTTTCGTTGTGCGTTGCATTGCGTCGTTAGGCATAAAAATAAACTTTTACAAGACTTTCGCAAATCTTTTGCGTAACATACGAACGATTTAAAAATGCGCCACTTTGGAAAAGCTCACACAAATCATTCGTTGGACGACTCGCTATTCAAAACTTGGTCTCCAACTCTCCACTTCACTCTCCATAGATAAAATAAACGGTCAAGTGCGAGTAGGACTTGCCCACGGAGGGTTCCGTACCATTATCTATGGTTCACGGTTTATGCATAAGGTTTATGTTTATGAAATTAAATATTCTTTTTTTATATTTGAGTGGATTGAATGAAAGGTAAATTGCGGTTTACGATTTATGACGTATAAAAAAAAACTACTTACTCTCCTTCAAACCAATTTTCGGTGGAAGTGTCTTTTGTGTGTTCTTATTTATTTATTTATTTATTTATTTAAACTTTATTGTACAAATTACATTTTGTAAAGCACAATAGGCGGACTTTATGCTAAAAGCATTTTCTAACAGCCAACCTTTGGGTTGTAAGAAAAACTTAGGTGGATGTAAAATAATAGGATAGATATAAAGGAAAGTTATAATAAAATTAAGATAATGATATAGGTAAAAGGGAAAGTGATTGGGTGTAATAAAATTAGATAAATATATACAATTACTACATAACATAAACTACTTTAGGTGTAGATTAGTACACCACTTACTAAAATAAATACATATATTTGGTATATAAACAAATATTTATTTAGATCTTTGTCATAATCTTTATTTTATTATAAAAATACATTTCAAATACAATTATTAATAAAAAATATACAAAATTTACAAATAAAATAGAGATTCCAACGCGTCGCCGCGAGGCAGGGTGCCCACTAAGCTAGCAGCATTGTCTCTCTGTACTGCGATAGAAATTCTTTGGGCGAAATAACTGCCAGCCCTTGGATCACCCGTAACCTCCCGGAGGCGCGCTGAAATCTCAGTCACCAGGGTTCTTGCTTCTGGGCCCCACGGACCCATTGTCTCAACCGCGAAGGGCACAAAAATATAGTTCGCCTCGAGGTGCTCATATTTCCTTCGCTTATATTATATTTATTGTAATGTAATATACTACTAAATACATAAATATCACTTAAACTATAAATGCAACAATTAACTGGACACGCTTAATTGGACTCGCAAGCAAATGCTTAAACAGAGAAGTTTTAAAACTAGCACGACTAGTGGCTGTCTTCACAGTTTCAGGAAGCGCGTTCTAGAGTCTTACTTCCGCTACGGCGAAAGATTTAGAGAAAAAACCAGTACCGTGGAGAGGAAGTTCTAATGATAAATTATTTGAAGAACGCAGGATTCTCTCATGAGTAGAACTTAAAAGTTTGAAACTTGTTTTAAAATATTCTGGAGAAAGAGGGTCATTTAGCATATTATAAAGCTGACATAGTAAATGTAGATTCCTGCGTTGACGGATGGTGAGCCATTTAAGCTGAGAACGGTAGTCTGAGATGTGGTCGTATTTACGCAGACAGAAAATAAATCGAATGCAATTGTTGTGTATACGATCCAGCTTGTCAAGTTGTTTTTCAGTTATGTCCGGAAAACACACATCACCATAGTCAATGATAGGTAGTACAATTGCCTGGACCAACATAATTTTAATTTTAATAGGAAGAAAATTCTGAAGGCGCTGCAGATAATGAAGTGTCGCAAACACTTTTCAACTGACTTCTACAATAATATGGTCCTTCCAATTGAGATTGGAATCTATATAAAGACCAAGATCTTTAACTATCGGACTAAACAGAATCGCAGTACCATTGTTTATGCCCACTTAGTAAATGACTCTCACGCAAACTATTCAATTTAGAAAAAGTTGATATTAGAAACCTCAATATCATTTTTGAAGACCTATCCATAGATACCCCCACACGTACGGGTGTGATGAAAAGAAAATTTTGAGTTTCAGTCCTAAGTATGGGTAAACCCCAAATTTTCTTGTTTTTTTACTATTTTTGTGTGAAAATCTAAATGCGGTTCATAAAATACACCTACTTCCCAAGTTTCAACAGTATTATAGTTCTTATAGTTTCAAAAAAAAAAAGTGGCTGTACATACGGATGGACAGACAGACAGACAGATATGACAAATCTATAAGGGTTCTTTTATGCCATTTGGCTACGGAACCCTAAAAAATATAATTAAGATCTATTAGGTATAGCTACCTATTTTATGTTATGTAATAAAGATGATAGTGGACTAGGCATAGACATTGAATATTTTTGGACTAGGGGTCCACCATGGGGTCCACGAGGTAGATACTCGGGATCTCCTACTTTTAGTACCTACTTATTTATCAAAGATTTAGAATACCTACTTAAACATACAAGTAGGTAGTGTTATTTATAATTAACTACTTTCATACGTCTTTCTTCTGTTTCATTTAACTGTGTCCGTAATTTATTATATTATCTAACAACGTTAAAATGCCTAATTTTTTGTATAATTTTAAAATGTGCATTTACAGATTTTATTAAGTAAGTAAGTAAGCAGGTGACTAAGTTTCGATAGATACTTACATCAAGATAAATAATATTAGGGTGCTGATTATAACACATATCCGTTTATTTTTATGTAAATAATACAACGAGACTGATATAAGCGATAAGCTTATCTCCAGCCCAATAAACATCAGTCTGTGGTAATGATAACTAGTTCACCATTCACCTCTAGTAATTATAATTCATCAGTTGTGTTTTTGATCGAATTTTGACTGTTTCGTGTGTTTATATTACGCAATGTAAAAGTAATATGTGAATGTGAAGGAATCAACTGAAAACAATAACCATGAGTAAACCAACGCTTCAACGGTCTGCCAGCACCTACTACAATACTAATTATCAATACACAATCGTTCAAAATAAGGAAAATGGTAAGACGTAGAACATTTTTGAATTTGCTCATTAGGTAGGTAATTTTTTTAGATACCTAGTTAAGTACCTACCTACTGAAACCCTGCGCAACAGCTCAATATGTAGCCTTTGCAAGCAATGTTGTGAACTGTGACGTGATTACTGTGAGCCTGTGACAAAATGACAACCTGTGGAATTCAAGCAAGTAAGCATTTATCTCAAAGTAAGTATTGTCATCCATCCATATTGTGGAGATAAGTGCGTTACTTGTATTGTATCGTGATAGGAACGCTTTGTGTATCTTTCATCCAATAAGTATCTTATTTGTCCACCAGTGGCGCGCCTGTGTTGGCTTTGAGAACTGCCGGGCTAAGTAAAAATTATGAACTACCTTGGCTTGGTCTTTATCTGGACCGGCACAGAATACGTAATACGGTAATAGTATAATATAAATACAAAGGGCAGTATTGCTGCCAAGTTTATATAGCCCGCCACAAAAATGTCTTGATTCTCTATTAGGTACTCCACACACGCCACCCAAGGATGCCAAAAACTGCGAAAATTGAGAATTAAAAGGTAGCCCAAACTGTTGAAGTAGGTACTTAATTGATTTGGCTATTGTCGCATGCCTAACGTCAACCTTCTTTTAGAACGCGTTTGTGCGATAATACCTCCTTGAGAATGTAGTTTGTTGTTTGTTTTTCGTTTGTGTAAGTGGCTAATACTAGAGTCAGCTTGACGATTGACACTGCTTGACGACTGCCATACAATGATGACAGCCGCGATCAACGGCTTACACGTGCCTTCCGAAGCACGGAGGAGCTCAAGAAATTTCTATGCCACTTGTGCTCATCCATCCAAGTGCGGACCACCCCCGGTGTCGCTTTACTTGCAAAAGCGATAGTAAGCGTTAGTAATGCAAATGCAGTTGTGGCACTTGGATGTTCGTGCATCAGCGTCGCCTCTTACGGCATAGGTTCTTATATAGGAAGAGATGAAATTGTCGGAAACCACACGTCTAACAACCAAAGATTTAGAATATACAAGTAATGCAAACAACACTACATACCACAGACCATGGGCGTACCCAGCTTCTGGCCCAGGGGGGGCAAGTCAGATTTTTTTAGG
Source organism: Acrobasis suavella (assembly GCA_943193695.1). Taxonomy (NCBI): domain Eukaryota; kingdom Metazoa; phylum Arthropoda; class Insecta; order Lepidoptera; family Pyralidae; genus Acrobasis; species Acrobasis suavella. The sequence goes on from OW971929.1 coordinate 18,348,784, forward strand.
TCAGATCGTCTGCTCTTGTTTTGTTATACATAAGTTACAAAAGGACACGTATATGAAACATAAGGTAAATGTAGTGTGTAGGGCAAGCAGTGCAAGCACCCGTAAGCGATCCTGCTTTATAGGTAGTAAAAAAATAAACGTAAATGTAAATATGCATTTTTATTTGATAATTGTTTGATTCGACTTCTACTTTAAAAGTAACTTTCGAGGATCTTTAGCAAAATGGTTAATGACGTCTTCGGTAAAAGAATCGCCCATACTGTTTACAAGATTTTTATGTAAGTACACTGAGCATACAAAGTTCCTGTCTACGATCATTGTTGATCTCAGTCACGTTTTAATGCGTCTGATATAGACACTAAATTATACCGAATGAATATTTTTTAGTTTAGAACCTGTAGATTGAACTGTCGGATTAGGAACTAAATATAGTACGTGTGTGATAAATTGATAATACCGAATTTATAGATAAACTCTATTTTAAAAGACTCGAATGTATCCAAAGCCGTAAAATAATAATAAAAAAATACTATTTTTTTTATAATTATTTTACGGCTGTGGATAATAGTCCTTTAGAGTAGTTTAGAGCCCATCTTTATTTTATCACTTCTTTATTCCTACCTAACCCTAACCCTAATTATACTAACTATACAATCAAAGGTTGGTGTAGGTCCTTTGATTGTTTCAAGGGAGCTTCTGGCAACAAATCTATACGAGTCCACTGGTTTTCATAGCCGAATGAGTGGCGGACGGCGTCTCAAAACGCCTACCACAGTCCGCAAATAAATATCACTACAGCCGCACTATGAGTGTCCACTTTAACCATTTTACATATTGTCCATGAGCATGAGCATTTATAACACTAAACTACACCGATTTTATAATGTAAAGTCCACTAGAATCAATTTGCAAAATAATTTAAAGCAAACTCCAACTGAACCCCTTGACTTCTCGCCGAAAACTCACATACATACATACATACATATTATCACGCCTGTTTCCCACAGGGGTAGGCAGAGACTAAGGACCTCCACTTGCTACGATCCTGACAGACCTCTTTCGCTTCATCTACACTCATCACTCTCTTCATGCATGCCCGCCGGTTACGGGTACTTCTAACCTCTCCTTTTTTAAGAACGTCTGCAATTTGATCGCGGTACGTTCGTCGAGGACGACCCTGACTCGCTCTTCCACTCACGTTTGCTTTGTAGACTCTTTTAGTGAATCTCCTTTCATCCATCCTTTCTACATGTCCGAACCATGTCAACATTCCTTTCTCAATTTTTGTTACTACATCTTCTTTCAGTCCACACTGCTCCCTTATGACATCATTTCTAATCTGATCTTTCAAAGTAACACCACACATACTCCTCAGCGCTCTCATTTCAACTGCATTTATTCTACTTTCGTGCCTTTTCTGCCATACCCAACTCTCACTTCCATACACCAGCGTCGGTATCAGCACTCCATTATGAACAGCCAAACGTGCTGTGTTTGACACTTTCGTACTGTTCATAAAGGAGTTTAGTGCCCCATTCACTTGATTTCCCGCATTCACTCTTCTTTCTATATCACTCTGTGCTTTCCATCTCTTGTAAACTTACATCCCAAATAAACAAACTCTTCCACTTGCTCCACTGTACACCCATATACCACAATATTGCATTCTGTTATACATTCATCCCTCTCGAATACCATTACTTTCGTTTTACTCACATTAATTTTCATTCCCTTTTTCTCCAAAGCTTCATTCAAAACGGTTACCATTTTCTGTAATTCCTCCTCTGAGTCTGCAAGTAATACTTGGTCATCAGCATAAAGGAGGCACTTTATAAGTAACTCATCCATTCTAACACCACATTCAACATCTTTCAGATTTGTCAAACAACTGTCCATGAATAGGTTAAACAGCCAAGGTAACGCTACACATCCCTGTCTAACACCCTTTTCAATATTAAACCAGTCTGTGTATTCGCCACCAAGTCTGACACAAGCACTGGAATCGCTATAAAGTGATTTCAGTGCTCGTACCAGCTGACCGTTCAGCCCATACTCAGACAGTGTCGACCACAACTCATTCCTCACCACTCTGTCATAGGCCTTTTCCAGATCTATGAAGACGCAATAGCCTTTTCAACCTTTAGCCAAAAGTTTTTCTATAATGCATCTTAAGGAAAAGACCTGATCCGCGCAACCCATTCCCTTTCTGAATCCTGCTTGAACATCCCATATCTTTCCGTCAGTATCTTTTATCACTCATTCAATCAAAACCTTAGCATACAACTTACCGACAATGCTGAGAAGGCTAACGCCTCGGTAGTTCTTGCAGTCTTGCTGCGAGCCTTTGCCTTTATAGAGGGACACAATGACCGCCTTACACCAATCCTTCGGTACCATGCCTTTTTCAAAGCACATATTAAAAAGGCGACACAGCTGACTTGCCACGATGCCCTGTCCGGCCTTCAGCATTTCAGTATTAATTCTATCATATCCCCCAGCCTTTCCCATTTTCATTCCATTTAATGCTTCCACGACTTCCTCCATTTTTATTTTATCATCACCACAAACTCATAACTCAATCTCATGCATGTCTTCATTCGTCTTATTTACTTTTCTTTCGTCTTTTTCAAACAATCCTTCAAAATACTCCTTCCATACCTCTAAGACACACTTTTCCTCGACTAACAATCTTCCATTCTTGTCTCGGATCTTGGTTAGCTCTGAGGTCGCTGACTTTCCTCTAGTAGTTTTGACCGCTTTCCAGAAATATTTGATATTACTTTTAAAGTTTTGAGACAATCTTCTATCAAAATCATCTTTTTGTTCCTCTTTCTTCTTTTTAATTATTTCTTTAACGATTACATTCATCTTCTTGTATTCTTCTCTTGCAGCAGAAACAACTTCACTTGTTATACTATTTTTATTCCCGTCAGCCCGTAAGGCTAACCAATCCTTCCATGCTTTCTTCTTTCTTACAACTGCAGCCTGAACCTCCGAATCCCACCATACTTTCGTCGTATCTTTACACTTTCTTCTTTTGGCTATCCCACATACTTTGGTAGCGGCACTGATAATTCCTTCCTTTAAAACCTTCCATAAATTTTCAATGTCGCATTCATTATCTATATCTTTTAACTCTTCTCCTAAACATTTTTTATACTTCTCTTTCGATTCTTCTCCTTGCAAATTTTCAACCTTAACTCTTTCCAACCTATTGGGGGATTTCACTTTCGAAAACTCACATCTCCCAAAAAAAAAAATTGCCTGTGTCAACTTGTCAAGTGTCAGTTAACAAAAGAAAAATTGTAGGTACTTTAAGCAGTCAAGTCAACTGTCACTGTCAATATTCCGGTCCGGAGGTTGTATTGTTGTAGTTGTTGTACTTGTTGTAGGCAGGCTGTATCCATGGGCTGTATTATGTTCCTTGTAGGCAGGCATTTGTAGGACCATAGAATAATAAATAGTAACCCATATCTTTTTCACAGTGCGTAGGACATGTTTCTAATTGTTATTGTAAATTAATTATACCTACCTACCTTTGATATACATTGCGGATTTTGTAATTAATATCAAACATTGAGACAATGCGAATAAAGCAATGGATATTATACATTGTTGAATAAATGCGATGGGTGGCTGTGTGGCTGCTGGCTGGTCATCCATCATAGAGAAAATTTTTTTGGATACTATCAGGTCATGCTTTTCGTTAGACGTTGAAGCGTATGAAAAAATAATTACCATGTTTGTTGATTACAAAATCGTGTCTTGTGATAAAGATCAATCTTTTCTCACAAAGTTGCATCTCTCAAGTTGCCTTGGAATACCTGTTAACTTACATAATTAAGAAAACTAGACTTGGATATTTATGTAAGTCTGTCAACCAACTTTATCTTGAATAAAAATCAGAATTTGTTCATGTTCATGACCCGTGTTGATAACCTGCTATAATTATGTGATTATTTCATGTGAACTAAATCAATAATATTGTTACAGATGGAGCCAAAATGCACGGATCTCGTAGAGTGATAACATTCTGTTTGTTAACTGCAGTTTTGCCAACAATACTCATAGTATTGCCATTGTATTTAAGGAATATGAAATATGCAGACGTTTTATATAGAATATCAGACTCAGATGTCATTCAGATACATAAAGGCCAGTCATCTATATTTTGTGAGAAACATACTCTCAGGATGAACTCAACATTCAATGCTTTTCAAATGAAAGGCAAACCAGAATTATCTGATAAAAGGAAACACATTAGATTGAAAAAATCAATGACTCTTCCAGATGACACTTTAGAATACTGGGGATTTTATCTTTTCAAAGGTGCCACTGTTGAACTAAAAGCTTGTTCTCGATACGAAGGAGCAAAGATATTGGTTGTGAAAGGTGAAAAGAAACTGAATACTTGTGGAATATTAGAAGGTGACAAGTACAAAAAGACTCATCCCATAATTGGAAGCCAGGGGAATGTATTAGTAACATTAGAAGACCCTAAAGAAAAGAAAAATAAAACCAGACTGCACTTATTTCATGATATAAATGAAAATGTTGAATGGTTGGAAAAACATGACTACAATGATAATTTAACATTTCATGAAAATGAAATATTTTCTGTAGAGAATAATTTAATTCAAAACTCAAGTGATGTCACTAAAAGATTGCACCACAAGTTGAGAGAAAAGAGAAGTTCTGATAAATTGCACAACCCTAATACTGTGTTAGACACGGGAGTACATCATGGTGGAAATGGTTTCAACGGCACCACAATTTCACCGCCAGACAGTGTGTCCAGCTTTGAGAACACCTTACATGATTGTTATCGCAACAACATTCTTATGAGCAATTCAAACAATGCCTTCCCTTACTCAATCCTGTGCAATAGCACTATGTACTTGGAGAAAACTACTACACTGAAAGTCAAACATGATGTTCTACTTGATGGATATTACTATTATATTTTCTACAGTGATAATGATTTTGTAATGAATGACATACATTCCATTTTTGAAATTTACAAACCAACATTCCAGTATGTAAATATGTCTAAATCTAAAGTATGTATTAATAAGACAGAGTGTGAGTTTGATGTTGGATTTTTCAGTGATGAACTAGTCATTGTTGAAGTGCCTACCAAAGATGGCTTCACTTATGAAGATAATGATGCTTCGATTTTAGTGTCTGTATGTCACCCAAGGGTGTCTGTGTACATATTTTTCCCTATATCTGTCCTCCTAATAATTTTGCTCTTCGCATTTTTATGATACTTGTTGAAAATTATATTCCATTATTTTATAATCAAAATGAACATTACCAGAAGTGTGATATTAATTTATTAAGGCTAGAATATAAGTGAGAGTATGTACCTTTATTATTTAGGATTAATGTTATGTAGTATATACATATTTATTAAGTATTGTTATTAAAAAGTAATTACATAGAATCCGGTAGCTACTTATTTGTTATGTAAGTCAACTTTTTAATCTTTCTATATCAATCCACTGGACAGATAAAAAGGAGGTGGTTATAATTTCGTTTGAATAATTTTTTAAATGTATGTTCAACGATTATTTGAATACGCCTGAAACGATTTAAAAACTTCTTTTGTTTGAAAAGGCATAGGATTGTCAAGTGGTCCCATAGAATTTTTATCAGAATCGGTGGTGTAGTTTGGGAGTGAAGTAGGTTTTTTGTTTGAAAAATTATGTATGAATGAGTCCATACTAACTATACTTCCCCCTTAAAGTACCAATGGCACGTTTTAACAACCTTAATGAACTAAACTAATAATAAATTACATAAAATAAAGCCTTGGCAAATTACTGCAAAAAGAGGAGTGTTATAAGTTTGAGTCCAATGTCTGTCTGTGGCATCGTAGCCCTCAAACGGATGGACCGATTTCGATGCGGTTTTATTTTACGTGAAACCAAATTCCCTAGCGAATAATAGATGGCGCTACGGATGTCAATTGAAATATGTGGTTCCGCTACTCATCACTAGATGGCGTTCTTGAAAATTTTTAATTAGCCTGGTTAATATGTATACTTGTTTAAAATGTCACTAAATAAACGGTTTTTTTGTAGGACACCACAAGAAAAAAACTGGAAATAACCATACGTGAGTACTAGGCCTAAATGGCTATGGCTATGGCCTAAAGATCAAACGTTCCGATTTTCATGCTGTTAACATAATTTTGAGCTTTTTTTTTGTGTACCGCTAGCACTAATAGGTAGTTATGCATGTAAGAGCGTTTATACTAAGTACGACTTGCAGTTGCAAGTTGCAACGGATATCCGATCACTATCCAGCCCGTATTTTTCCGGCCGGCCGGATGCAGAGTATAAGCGCATAGTTTGTTTTTTGTGTAAGTGGCCAACACTGGTGTCAGATTTTCAAGCTGCCTAAAGGCATCTTACATGACTTAACACGACTGCCATACAATGATGACAGCCAGGACCAAAACGGCTTGTCGTGCCTTCCGAAGAACGGCGGAGCTCAAGATTTTTTTATGGCACTTGTAGTTACCAATCAAAGTGCAGACTACGCCGGATGTCGCTTTACTTGCGTAAGCGCTTGTAATGCAACAGAGAAAAGTACTAGTACTCGCGTACAGAAGTCATACTCAGAAAAGAAATTCAAAGAAATATCTAGTTAAGGTGGATAGCACTATGGTTTAATTTAACTCGGAAACTCCTTTGTTTAGATACCTGGACATCCATTCCAAGCAAATTTAATTCTTATTACTCTGAACAAACGATTCATGTAACTGATTTTCAGGGGAATGACATAGGCCTGGTAATGCGCACTCCAGCCGGATCACCTCAACCGTACCAGAGATCAGTCCGTTCCCATCCGCTGCCATTTATGCGAAATCGTTCCGTATTGAATTAAGAAAATTAATTAGGTATACAAAACTTTTTACACGCCATAGAAAAACAAGTTTAGATGTACTATTATCCGGCCGATGTATTGCCGGCCGAATATTCAGTCGTCGTGGTCGGGGAGTTATTCAGCTGATGACCAAGCCGAACATTCGGTACCCGGCCAAACCACCATCCATTGCATATCTAGTATATACGCATATGGCACGATGTATGCAGGTACACCTATTACTTATCTGTGCTAGTGTTGTGCAAGCAATAGTATAAAATATCGATAGCCTATCGATACTATTGTGGCCTTGAAAATATAGGCCTTTTTCGAATCAAGATCAACTATCGATGAATAATCAAACTTTCGATAGTTATGCAACGCTAATTTGTGCTGACTGCTGTGTGTGACGGTCATGGGCGCCGGCAGGGGGGTGCCAGGGGGTGCACTTGCACCCCTTGGGAATCTCGAGGAATTATTGAAATAAAAAGCCGTCTGTTGGAAATCATTTTTTATTCACAATAAGTAGTAGGCAGTAATTACACAATTCTCATTTAAAAAGCAACTGCAGCCGGCGGGGTTTTTGACCGAACTTATTAATGACGTTTTCTATAAAGTTATCTTTATTATCCTTGGTTATTTTGCCTCGGTGGACACTTAACAAGCATAATCCAGACAATCGCTCGTCACCTGTTGTGGACCTATTCCAAGTTTTAACTCTTCTCAGTGTGCTGCAAAGATCTTTCTACTGTGCACGTTGTGACGGGTAGACTAAGGCCAATCTTGATCGCTTCTGCTACCGAAGGAAAGAAATCTTTTACCTCGTCGATGTACCTAGTCTATAAGATGTTTTTCATAACGATCAACTCCACTGATATTATTTGCCGCTGGCTGTGGATATTTCCACATTTCGAACCAAGTTGTGATTTCTAAAATAAAATTAGGTAAAAGATCGCCATACAAATTTTCTGTCTTTTGCAGCTCTAATGCTTCGGCCGCACTTGTGCCTATCGTCCCGAAGCAATTCGCGGCGAATCTTCGTACGTTTTGTACACTAAAAAGTTATCGCGATAAAGCGCTGGTCACACTAGCGGCTTCGTTATTTTTTACGAACTATCTGGCAATAATCCAAGATGGCTTCATCTATGTGTTTTAAATATGGACGACGACTTTCTTTTCTTTATGATGTGTGCTAACAATTACATGATGCATTTATTGCAACCTAAAAACAAACCTAGAAAGAAAAAGCTAAAAACTTTAACACTATTTTATCGTTCCACTCCATTTTTACGCATTAACAACCGTGGCACCGTCGCACAGCACGCGTACAAACAAGTTGAAAACAAACGTCAAAATGAACAACGCAAGTGCGACCACGCAGAGCGAATTGTTAGCGTGCATAAATCCTTTGATGTATCGCCACCCGCGCGATAGCTAACACAAAGTCCGAATATTCGGGACGATACCCGATAACGGCCGGTCACATTTGCGTGTATCATGTAATAGCACGAAGCTTCGTGACGATAAGCGCAGGTCCGGCCCAAGCATAAGAATTCTTCTTTACTGAGGCCTTTTATTATTATTGGGTGTAGTTGTATGTAACAGAGAAAATTATTTTTTGTGTTTCAGAAAATCTGTATTTTAAAGAAGAAATTATCGAATCAAGGTAAGGGATGTATAAAGCTCTTCTGTAAAATTCTTCAACGTTTTCGGATGGGTGGTTGGATCGATGAGCCTGTCGTTTCGTAACTCGTTGCCATTTAATCTCAATATTAAAGTCTTCGCAACTTTGTTTAGCTTCTCCAAAATATAGCAGTAAATTCCTGCGATGCGTTTTGTCTGTGACCCTCTATTATTTTAATGAGTTTGCAAATGTGGTCATTCACTGAATTAATGTCTAAATCCACTTGTTGAAGCTGGTTGCAGACAGGCTCAAGCTTTGCCGAGTAAGTAGCAATAATATGCAATGCCACAATTAAATTTGTAGTGATCAAAGCAGTGTGCAGTTGGTAAGCTTTAACCTCTGTCTTAGATTTAGTCGCTTAATCTTCTGAGAGGTCTTGTACTTAATGCTTCTACAATTTTGGTGAAATTTTGAGCGAAAATTCGAATACTTTTGTACTTTGCAGACCATCTGGTTTCGCAAAACAAGGCCCTTAAATGCTCTCTCTAAAAAAAATTATAGTTTCCTTAATAGTTCCAGCAGTATTTCTTATTTCACTCAAATTATTTAAATCATTGACAACAAGATTTAATATGTGACTAGCACAGTGGAAATACTTTGCTTTGGGATATTTATCATTAATTATTTTCTGAACTCCACCAACATGTCCAGCCATCGTGGAGCAACCATCATACCCTTGCCCAACCATTTTGTTGAGATCTAAACCACATGATGTCAAAAAAGATATTATAACTTCAGAAATCGATGCAGCATCTAATTTTTGAAGTGGTCTGTACCCCAAAAATTCTTCAAGTATTACGTAACTGTGTTTCGTTTGGTCAAACTTGACGTATCTTATGCCCATTGAAAGCTGTTCAGTCCCGCATATATCGGCTGTCTCGTCAGCCAAGATTGAAAAGTATGCCGCTTCTTTGCTTCATCAGTAATGGTTTCACGAAGAACATCAGCACAGGTTTCAATAATTTCGTTTTGTTCTTGATGGGATACATAGAGGGCATTTTTCGATCAAGTTGCAAAGTGGTCTTTTAAAACCGTATCTCCTGCCTCAACCCGGAAATGTAGTAAGTCTTTGAAAACTGACCCATTTTCTGTTCTGCGACAGAAGATATAATGGGTTTAAGTTTTTTTCTGTTTTCTGAAATTTCCCTGTTATATTCAGTATCAATCTGTTCATAAACGTCATTTTTTTTTCTTTGCATGATTTCCAGAAAATTTTTAGAACGTATAACCGATTCACGATGCCACTTGCTATTTGCATGAGATCTCGCACACTCATGAAATTTTTGATATTTTTTGCATGGCCGAACGATAAATGGCCCCTGAGTACTGCCTCGATGAATTTGTGCGGGAAATAATACACATGTACGGCAAAGTGGTCCTTTAATCTGAGCAGAATAGGCTAACCAAGGGTATGCTGTGAGCCACTCGTGACGAAATGTTGTTGTGTTTCGTTTTTATGATCGATGTCCTGCTTGAAATCATAATCTTGCGGAGGTTTCCACGGTGTTTCAAGCACTTTAAACCGTATTTCATCACTAATAGGTACGTTAGAATCCAGATATAAACCCACATCATAAATATAACTGAATTTTGTTGTGTTGTTAATTCAGTTTTACTAGTACTTTGCTGTGCCGAAGTACTTGGACAATCTTTAGCATTAAACTGTTCATTTTCAATCTTTTTTCTCTTGCACAAAAATCGCCTTATGTCACTCATATTTTATGCTTTATACCTATATTGCTTGCACTGATTTATTAATTACGGCGCGCACTGACACTAATCTATGGAATCGAATATGGCGGGAAGTATTAATTTTTCAAACGGACGCACTGTGCACTTACTGAAGATAAAAGATAACTATTAGTCACTCGCGATTAGTTCACTCGGAACGAACTGTTCGATTTCTTCACTTCAATCGAAAACTGACTGACTCGGAACTCGACCTAGCCCCCTTTATATATCAAAATGTAAGGAAGGTTCCAGTTCCAGATTCCCGAACGTTCTCGATCGTAGCTCTGTCCCTGTCATCTATAATCTATGTCTCTTAAATATATGGACTTTGACAAGAGTCGGTCTCTTTCGCACTGCTTAGAAACTGTATTGCGCTTTCTCTGTTAAGTTCATCCCATTTATGCCGGTGCTATCTGGTGTGGAGTAGCAGTACTTTAAAGGGTGCATTCAGAGAAGTAATGGAAATCGATTAATATCCACCAACTTAGAATTTTTAAATCAATTTCGATCGTCGCGAACAAATAGGTGTGAGCCGTGAAGACTGGGTACATATAAAATAAATTCATAATGAATAGTCAGAAATTTGTAAATGTCTCGAACATAAAATAAACCGGGCTACAGAAGTTTGCTTCCAAATAAAATTTCAATTTTTATTAACAATCATATACGGCGAAGATTGTAAGAAATTAAATTTGCTCCACCTGGAAATTATTTCTGCCGGCGCCCATGGTGAAGGTGCCTCAGCGGCATGTGTAATAGACCGGGCGCTAGAGGTAAGTGAGTATGCATAATGTGAGTACCGAATTTCGCCAACGGATTTAAGTGAAGAAAAGGTCAAAGAATAATAATATGGATCTTGCCGGTCAATTTTTTTACCTCCTCTTCTCTTATTCGTAAAGGGAATGTATTGAGTAAATGATATAAAATCATTCATCATTTTATTATTATTTCCGTTATAATTTATAGTTTTTTCTAATGGTAAAAGTGAGGATGGATTCTAAAAAAACAAAAATGAAAGTAATAATTTTTTTATTAATAAAAAATAAAAGTCATTTAAGAAAAACCAGCGAATTCAAGCATGAATGTACTTAAAGTAGGTTAAAAAATTTACTCATATTTATTTTGAAATTTGTTATTGATGCATGCAAATACAAAACAATTCAGATTTTTTGCAAATACAAGACTGTGCGACAATTTTTAATAGGTACATTTACATGGTGGAATTAATGATTCTGGTACAGACGGCTTCGTCATTTGTCGTGGACGTAAGTCACCGTTGAGCACCGTTCGTAACCAAATGAACAATTATCAATGGGTGGGAATTGTGTTTGATGAGCATTTTTCCATATAAATGTTTGTACTGTAAATAAATAAATATATAGAGACAAATTACTTGATTTAGAACGAAGCAGTCGTGTAAACATCGTATCTTTTTGCTCCGTAATAATTTAAATGTCTGGTGACAAAAAGTGCACATTTGTGATCTGTTTATACATAAAACGAAAGCCCATTTCATAAGGATTGCAGTGATACTATTGGACAGTTGGTATCTCATACCATTCGGGAGTAATTAACATTTTCATGTCAAAATAATCATAACGGTCAATACTAATACCTACGTTTGCTACGGCGCCGGCGCAGCGGCCGGCGTGTTACTCGCCCCCCGCTGTCGTTGCACTACCCGCGTCCAAATAGCCGGCCTCCAGCTGAGAAGTACCGGCCGGTCGTTGTCTTAAACTTATTACCATTATACTAACTCGCAAAAAATGGTAAAAAATAGTAAATGTGCCGCATGCCTTTTGGTTATTAAGGACAAAGAGTTTCTGGAATGCATGTCATGCAATAGAGTTTATGATATTGAGTGTGCCAAAATATCTCCTCAACGTTATCGTAGCTTCTATGTTTGTAACGACGAGAGGAAGCGCACTTGGAAATGTCTCACATGCACTAATAAAGAGTCCAAGGCTGCCAAAAACTCCAACACACCCAACCGCCATGCCGCTGTTCAAGAAACTGCCCATGATCACTCTGAAACCCATATTAACACTGCTTCAGTGGAACCCTAACGCTGCTGCCGTAGTGAAAAACCGTAAAGGCGAAATACCCCAATGCTTATGTAATCATCAAAACTACATACAAGAAGAAAAACTACGGCTCATACTGACTGAGACACTCCAGTCCACTATAAAAAATTCAGTTACACTTGAAAACTTTTCACACACAATTTAATGAGCTCCGAGATGCATTAACTTTTTATAACGATAAGTACAAAGAAATTAAGAATACTCTGGAAAAAAGAAATGCTGAAATAATGGAGCTACAAGAAAATAACTCCAATTTGAAATCTGCAGTAACCGATATTTCACATCGTCTAAACGTAGTTGAGCAGAGTATGAGGAGCTGCAACATCGAGGTCAACGGCTTGCCCGAGCGCCGAACAGAGAATCTTCAAAAAACAATGGAACACCTCATCAAAGCTGTAGACACCCCCATCAAAGCCGAAGACATACAGCACATTACACGTGTAACTAAACTGAACAAGAACAGCTCTACGCCCCGTACAGTCGTAGTACGGCTTCGCTTCCCTCGGCACCGTGATATGAAGTACTTGCCCCTGTCTCTAACTACAATAAAAAAAATCCCCGTGCTAAACTAAGCACCTTCAATCTAGGGTTCGATGAACCCTCTTCCTCAATATATGTAAGTGAGCATTTGTCTCCAGAAAACAAGGCTCTTCACGCAGCTGCAAGAATTAAAGCTAGAGAGATGAACTACAAATTTACGTGGGTACGAAATGGCCGAATCTTTACTCGTAAAGACGAATCTTCCGAATTTATTCTTATTAAAAATATAGACAGTCTTAAATTCATAAAATAATAATAGTGAGTGAATGATAATATGGATTAACGGCTTAAAATTGAATATTTACTACCAAAATACACGTGGTATACGGACTAAAACAGCGGATGCGTATAAAAATATCTGTTGAGTAATTATAAGGTTAATAGTGTGTGGCCTGCACTGCCACTCCTTTTATACTTGTATTTTTTATTTTTATTTTTTTTTATTACGGAATAACAAACAGTTACATAATAGTGTATTAGTTATCTTACAGATATAATATTGAATATATATGTGTTATTAATTACATAACCCACATATATATTCACAGCTTAAATTATATGCATACTATAAAATAAGTTGCCACTAGAAGTACTTATAAATCGGATAAACGATAAGAAAGAATATTTGAAAAGATTATCAATAAAACATTAAAGGAACAAATAGAAAACGATTTACAAGACAGAAAAATAAATGATTGTGTGAATAATTAATTACAAGGCTTCATATCTAGTTCTCTTAATACTATAAAAATTGATTTCTTATATTCATATAGCTTGTCTGCGAATATGTCTATATTTTCGTTAAACAATATATTGTGTGACTCAACCATAAGACGCATTGGTGAGCGAAGACCAGAATTTGTTCGACACGTAACTAAAGAAAAGAGCGGTCGGGAGCGAACTGTAAGTCCGATACATTTTCTTGGGACAGCAAATAATAATTTACTTACAATGTCACAGGAGTCAATTGTATTATGAATTATGTTGAAAAGCAATGATGCTTCAAGATATCTACGACGGGATTCAAGAGTCAACAAGTTGTACCTGGTAAGTAGCTCAGAGTAGTCAAGATAACGCCGATAACACCGGAAATGCATAGTGCGTAAATTTTTTTTCTGAACTCCCTCAATGGCTGTTATGTATTTTTGGTAAAAGGGATTCCAGATCGCTACCGCGTGTTCTAGTTGTGATCTTACAAGAGATTTATATAAGTAAAGATATGTAGATGATTTTCTAAATTCAGCAGATGATCTAAGGACGAAACCAAACATTTTAAAAGCCCTATTTGTGATGTTCTGAATATGAGTATCTAGATAAAGCTTATGGTCGAGGACGATGCCCAAGTTTTTACTGACGTAACATTATTCAGCACTGTGTTACAAAGTTGGTAGTTAAATTTAATGACATTAATATTTTTGGTAAAACTAATAAAATTACATTTAGGAATACTCAAGTGTAATTTATTCTCCAGGCAATATAATGTTAACCTGTCCAGATCAGATTGAAGGGAAATGCTGTCTTCAATTGTGTGAATGGATTTATAAGCCTTGAGATCATCAGCATACATAAGAAATTTGGAATTTTGAAAACAAGTCTTAATGTCATTGATGTAGATTAAAAATAATAGGGGTCCCAAAATGGAACCCTGAGGTACTCCAGAGGTGACATGAACTGATTTAGATTGGTAACCATTAATAACAACCATCTGGGTACGGTTGGTAATATAGGACTGAAACCAGCGCAACAAGTTACCTCGAATTCCGTTATAAGCAATTTTGTTGAGGAGTATTTCATGATCCACCTTATCAAAAGCCTTCCGAAAATCAGTGTACACGGCATCCACCTGTATACCCTCATCTAAACTCTCAAACAAACTCGAAGTGAATGTTGTTAGGTTAGACGTAGTTGAGTGACCTTTGACAAAACCGTGTTGCTCTTGAATAATAATTTTATGAAGAAGAGGATATATCTCATTGTGTCCTAACCTTTCAAAGAGCTTTGACAAGGCGGAGAGGATAGAGATGGGACGGTACTGCTCAACGTCTTGTTTGGAACCACTTTTATGAACCGGGATAATGTATGCACATTTCCACATATCAGGGAAGAAGCCCTCTGCTAAGCATTTATTAAATATTATGTGAAGGGGCTTACATATGGTATTACCCGTTTGTTTTAAAAAATAAGGAGGGATTCCATCAGGCCCTACACCTTTGGACGTATCGAGTGACTTAAGTTCGGCGAGGATTTTTTCTTCAGAAAACGATAAGTCAGATATGAGAGTACACTCATCGCGGATATCAGGAGGCGGTTGCCATTGATCAAGCTTAGGGGACTTAGGCTCAAACACGGACTTAAAATACTCCGAGAACATTTCACAGATCACCTCAGGTTTTGTAGATCTATCACCTTTAAATTTCATCTCGGACGGAATGCTGGATTTACCTTTTCGGTTAGATATGTATGTCCAAAAGTATTTTATGTTAGTTAAGATGTTATTTTCAACAGACTGCATGTATTCATGATAGCTTTTAGAACTTCTTTCTTTTAATATATCTCTATAATAAGAAAAAGTTTCATAGTCCGCAATATTACCAAACTTTTTCCATTTAATCCATGCTTTCCGCTTTTTCTTACATATATTGATAAGTGACTGAGAGAACCAAACAGGAAAATTGGACGACTTAGAGATTGTTATGGGTGTGTTTTTTTTAATTGTACTATTAATTTTTTGATAAAAAACGTCAACTGCGTCAGTGGCAGTTAAATTGGTGAGTTCTTCAGTCCAATTTGTATTTCGTATCTCTTTATTTATAATTTTATAATCAGCTTTGTAAAAGTTATATTTAACGATAGGTTTCTTGAGCAGGGATTTATCTGATGTAGGAGCAGATATATATGCAACAAAAGGGGGGTGGTGATTGTTGGGCGGAACAATAGATTTAGGCTGCGGTTGAATGGTACATGGTAAATTGCATATAACTAGATCAAGAGTTCTGTCATTTTTATTCCGTAAAGAAACAAATATCTTGCTTATATTGGTACTGTTTAATGCTTCGAGGAGAAAATTGAAGTGATTCTCATATGCGCCAACGTTAGCCCAAGGTGGTATGTAAGCGGCACTGATAACGTGCCGAGTGTTACAATCTCTGCCAGGTATTTCTATTAAAAGGTGTTCTATACATGACGGTGGACCAAAGTCACTCACAATATGGGACAGATCAAATTCGACAGGGCACAGTCCTTTCAAAACAGCAACCAAAACCCCTCCACCATCATCCTTATTAGTGGCTTGCCGATCGCGATCACATCTAAAAACGACATATCTTTGATCAATAAATTCATTATTAAAAATATCCGGTGTCAACCATGTCTCTGTAAAAACTATAATGTCGTAGGTAGACGAAAGAATATTCATATAGACTGTCTGCAGCTTAGTTCTGATACCGCCACAGTTCTGGTAATAAATTGACAGCGTGCTATCCATAAACAAAGTCGAGAGTTTTGTGTTCGTGTTTACGTAATCGTTTTATGCGTTTTGTTTGTAAGGTGTAATTTTTATATAAAATAAGTGAGTCTGTTTGTCTATAAACTAAAATCGAACCACCATGCGAGCATATATATGACACAAACTTGCAATGGTGTGTTTGAGAAAGGTTTGACTTCCAGGTGAACTTATTGACATAATAAGGTAAGTAGGTACTTTAACTCCCTTGGCACCAAAACAATAATGAAAATTGCAATATATTTGTGTATGGTTGAGTGGACAAGTTTAAACGTTGAGTATACAGGGTTGTAAGTACATATTACTCTAAAGATAAAGTATAAGGTTAAACAAGACTTGTACCTTAGTGCAGATAGATATCGAAACTTGTTGACATAGTTTGGCAAGCTATTTGACTTAGAAATATAAAAAGTCACATACATGGTTAAGTAACTAAATTTAAAAACTATATATACATATATGTGAATGTAATATTTTGAGTTTGATTTACAATTCAGTAGAGAACAAGACTTATTCCTTTGTGTAGGTATATGTTGAACGTCACTTAATGCTAGGTATAATTTTTTCCAGGTCTGATTCTGTTCGTATAACGAAGGCTGGTGAGTCGTCACGTTCACGCACGAGGATTGAGGAGTTTTTGACCCATGCGTATTTGAAGTTGTTTTTCCTTGCGACTTCGCGACATTGACGAAACAACTGTTTCTTCTTCAACGTAAGATGCTCATTTAAATAGATCTTGGTAGATGTTCCTGCTACTCCTATTTGGTTGGAGGTTAGCCCTTTTGCCCTTTTATAGGCGCTTAGTACGTTGTTACGAAGTGTGCGAGTGGTAAACTTAACAATTATGTTCTTAGGTCTGCTGTCCCCTTGGGCATGCGGTACCCTGTGAATGGAGACAATCTCACAGGTTGGGAGGGCGATATTAAGAGCGGAGCTCATGGCTTCAACCATTCCAGGTAAGTGTTCATTACGTCTTTCAGGTACATTACAAATTTCCAGATTACACTGACGTGCTTGCTGCTCCAACCCATCGATCTTCCAGACTGAGTACAGCCGGGCTTACATCCACACATCGATCAGATATATCATCCAAGCGCTTTTTCATGTCATCCTGCTCCTTACTACAGAACTCCAAGGAGGTTTTTAGATGAGCAACTTCCTGAGTGAGTAGGTACTGTTACGTGGTTATTTATTTGATTTTGCTCAGTTCTCAAGCACATTATTTCATTCCTGATCTCCGATAAAGATGATTTGAGCTCACCTCTGAGACTTGACACGTTGTCATTGATTTCATCACGCCATTCACTCATCTTACTGAACAACAAACGGGAGAATGATTCAAAGTCCACCTCGCCTGCGGACTTGCGGCAATCAGCAAGGGAGTCCCGGTTGGAGAAGGAAACTTCCATGTTGTCCATCGATATCTCATGATAAGGTATTTGGGCGCTGCGTACCGGGGTGTTCAGATTAGATACAGCACGCCTCGTGATGTTACTGCAGGATGGGCATCTCCAGGAAGAAATGAAGTCAGTGGTAAATCGAGAAAATTGTTCCTTTGTTATGTTGAGGCATTCACTGTGGTATTGATCCTTACAGAAGCAGCATTTTAGAGAGTTATGTTTATCAGCAAATGTATCTTTCTTGCAAGCACCGCAAGGCAGGTTTGCGTTTGGTGCTAGCGATAGCGACATCTTTTGTGAGGCGATGGAAACAGCTCGAAGGTGGTTCGTGTTTAGTTCATGCAAGCGCGATGGCGCGTGCTGCGAAGCGCATGCGCAGTCTGCTTTCAAGAAAGAAATAGCGACGCGTATGCTGAATATGAATGAGTTAAAGTGCAACTAGTACTATAGATGGCGCTGTTGTGAAAAAGATGGAATAGTTTTGATCAGGAAAATTGATGAAATTAATCGGCTTATGGAGGTATGTTTATTACACTGAGAAGTTATTTTATGCACTTATGTTGTTCGATATACTGCACTTCACTCCAGATTCAGTCACTTATGGGCAAATTATATGCAAATTCACAGATTTTTGTGTTATTATGGCACAGTTGACGATTAATGTTCGAGCAAACACTTAATTACAAGGAGTTCAACTTTTGGCGAAAATTTAACGTACACTGGTTTAACTATCGGTTGGAAACGAATTATACTGTAGAAAACTTTATTTACTATTTTTAAACAAATAAACTTTTCGGATCGACGTAAACAGTAAATAGCGGCCAATTTTGTATGTACATATATTTCGTATGAATAAGTTTAAATATTGTAAATTTTCATGAATCGCAACATACAAGCGGACATAAGTAGGACCTATGTATGAAAGACCGCTGCGCGCATGCGTGGCCGTCGACCATTTTTTACGAAGACGGTGTCGCCACGCCTGACGCGCAGCGGCTAGTCGAGTTACTATTTTTTGCTCTCGCTTTTTGTTTTAAAATTTTTCTGTGATAAATAAATTTTAATAGGGAATTGTAAAAACTTTTGCAGGGCATCTCGTATATAACTCCGATTACATCATTCACCTTCTGTATATATAACATTTGTTTGTGCTAGTGTGAAGTGTACATAAATAAACTGTAAATAGTGATCTCCTTCTTTTCCTTCCTTCCTGTGTACATAGCTTACGACTAGCCATAACATCTGATCCTGCGCTTGGCTTAATCTTTACCCAACGCGCTTCACTGGTGACCCACATTGAACACAGAGATGAGTGATTCGGAGAACGGAGATAGCCAAAAAGGCAAAATGGCGCTGGAGACATTTCGAGTCGGCGTAAAGGTTGCTTCGACCTCGAGAGAAACCCCATCTAGTAGGAGCAGTGAGACAGTGGAAAACCGGATCGCTGAGCTCACTAAACAAGTCGCAGCCCTCACAACGAAAATCAACCAGATGCCGGGAAGAGACAGCCGTCGTCGATCAGTCAACCGCAACCAAAGCCGTTCCCGGTCACGAGCGAGATCCCAGTCCAACTACAGGAAGTACCCAAATTGTTGGTATCATGCCAAGTTTGGTGATAAGGCGGATAAATGCATCAAACCGTGTGACTTTGGTTCGGGAAACGTAACGAGCAATCGGTAATGGCGGCCGACGATTGCGTGAATAGTGGTAGCTTGTTTGTGACGGACAGAAAGACTAAATTGCAGTTTTTGGCAGACACGGGAAGTGATCTATGTGTATTTCCCCGTATTTATTGTAAAGAGCGCCGGGCTCGTACTGATTATATTGTGTGCGGCTAACGGCACGACCATAGCAACTTACGGGCACGTAAACTTGGTATTAAACCTAGACTTGCGTCGTGACTTTGCTTGGTCATTTATTGTTGCCGATGTAACAAAGCCGATTTTAGGTGTTGATTTTTTGTCGTTTTATAATTTTATGGTAGATTGCAGGAACCAGCGACTAATCGACAATAGCACTAGTCTGTCGACTGTGGCTTCGCTTGCACGACCGTCGGATATCATTTCTTCGGTCAAATCCGTAACTGGTGAGTCCGATTACCTTGACATATTACGACAATTTCCTGACATCACACGCCCACACGGTACACACCGCACACCTAAACACAAAACAGTACACCACATACGCACTATACCCGGCCCGCCTGTTTATTGTACACCCCGAAGATTAGCCCCAGACAAATTAAAAATAGCTAAAGAGGAGTTTGCATCTATGCTGCAGAGTGGTATAGCCAGACCCTCTGAGTCTTCCTGGGCCTCTCCTCTTCATCTTGTTCCTAAAAAGAACAATGGTTGGCGTCCCTGCGGGAACTATAGAATGCTTAATGCGATGGCTGTTCCGGACAGGTATCCCATTCGCCACATCCAGGACTTCTCTCTCAGCCTTTCAGGATGCAAGATCTTCACCACTATCGACCTGACGAAGGCGTATCATCAAATTCCAGTTAACGCAGACGTTATTCACAAAACAGCTATTTCAACGCCGTTCGGATTGTACGAATTTCCGTACATGACTTTTGGTTTACGTAACGCCGGTCAAACTTTTCAGCGTTTTGTGGATGAGATGGTGCGGGACCTGGATTTTTGTTTTCCCTATCTGGACGATTTTCTGGTCTTCTCCAGGACTCCAGAAGAGCACAAAGAACACCTTCGCACTCTATTTTCCAGGCTGCAGGTGTATGGCATCGTAATAAACTTTTCGAAGTGCGTTTTTGGCGCCTCGGAGGTAGTTTTCTTAGGATATCTCATTTCAGCTGAAGGTACAAAGCCCCTCCCTGCAAAGGTTGATGCTATAAAAGACTTTCCTGTGCCCAAAACAGTGCGCGAGCTTCGTCGGTTCCTAGGGATGATTAATTTCTACCGAAGATTCATTCCTGGTGCAGCTGTCCAACAAGCTCCCCTAAATGCACTTTTAGAAGGTTCTGTAAAAGGCTCGCACCCTGTGTATTTTTCATCAATAGACAGCGAAGCCTTTGAAAACTGCAAGAAAGGTCTATGCCAGGCAGCCGTTCTTGCACACCCAGATTGCAACGCCAAACTTGCAGTCATGACAGACGCGTCCGACAACGCTATTGGAGCAGCGCTGCAGCAATTCAAGGAGGATCAAGGATGGCAGCCTCTCGCTTTCTTCTCTAGAAAGCTGAGTCCAGCGCAGACGAAGTATTCTCCCTACGATCGCGAGTTACTAGCGATTTATGAAGCAATCAAATACTTCCGGCATATGGTCGAAGCTAGAGACTTCATAGTATATACCGACCATAAATCCCTATCATTCGCGTTCCATTCACGTAAAGAGAACTGCTCACCTCGTCAGTTTCGACACTTGGATTTTATATCCCAATTTACGACTGACATCCGGCACATAGCAGGTAAGGACAACGTCGTGGTCGATACCCTTTCGAGGATTGAAGAGATCGTACAGCCTGTTGATCTGAATCAATTAGCGGACGCTCAAACTTCAGATCCTGAACTGCGACTTCTCCTTGAAAACACCACGTCATTGCACCTGAAGAAGATGAAGCTGCCAGATGTTCGGGTAGATTTACATTGTGAAGAAAGAGACGGCAACGTGAGACCTTACGTCCCAAAGATATATCGCCGGCAGGTATTTGACTGTCTGCATTCCCTTAGTCATTCAGGGGTGAATGCTTCCCTAAAATTAGTCACGGATCGGTATGTGTGGCCAGGAATCAGAAAAGACTGCCGAGAATGGACCAAAAGTTGCCTTGCTTGTCAGCGATCAAAGGTCACTCGACACGTCTCATCTCCATTAGGTTCTTTCCATCTTCCAAGTGCAAGGTTTGCCCACATTCACATAGATCTGATTGGCCCACTTCCTTTATGCCAAGGTTATAGGTACTGCCTCACAGCTATTGACAGATTCACGCGATGGCCTGAGGTAATAACACTCCAAGAAATCACTGCTGAAGTCGTTGCTAAGGCTTACTACATGGTTGGATGTCTAGGTTTGGCTGTTCTATTAGTATTGTCACCTATAGGGGCAGCCAATTTGAGTCTGCCTTATTCAAAAGTCTCTCTCATCTGGTAGGCTTTCAACACAAACGTACAACGGCCTACCATCCGTTTTGTAATGGCCTTATCGAGAGGTTCCATCGGCAGTTAAAAGCTGCGATTGTCTGTCATTCCAGCTCAAATTGGGTTGATTCACTTCCTCTAGTTTTACTAGGAATCAGGAGCTCTTTTAAGGAAGACCTTTCATCTTCGTCACCTGAAGCTGAACTCACCTATGGCGAACCTCTGAGACTCCCTGGTGAATTTTTACAACCTAGTAAAGAAGATTCCACTGATTTAACTGATTACTTGTCACGTCTTAGGTCGTTTGTAGGTAATATTAGACCTACACAAGCTTCTCGACACGGCAAGCAATCGGTTTTCATCTTCAAGGACCTTGCAACTGCTACACATATATTTCTACGTGATGACACTGTTCGTGGGTCTCTTACTCCTGCATATTCTGGACCTCACGAAGTGTTAGAGAGGGGACAAGAATTTCAAAATATTAATTCGTGGTATCTCGGTTACGGTATCGATAGGCTGCATTAAGCCGGCCTACATACTTTGTGACACAAACACCACACATGCCACCCCATCACATTCTAACACGTACACACACCCCAGTTACGCCGTCATTACCTCACGATACACTCCCGGAACCCCAAAGAAATGATATCCTACGGACACGTTCAGGTCGTGTTGTGCGGTTTCCTAGGCATCTATTATCGCCCTTGACGGTCTCTGGACATAAGCGTAGCCAACTATGGGCTCAGGGTGGGGCAGCAATCTGAAATAATATGTAACTAGCAAACTACACGGTCCGCCGCTTACCCCAGTTAATATTTACATATTATATAAAATGTCGAGTGTGAACTTTCTTACGAATATTAAGTATTGTAGTAAGTACCTAGATAATTTAATTTTTAGGTTTGGTTCGGTAACTTAAAGGTCTGAGCCAGGGGGGGGGCAAGCGCCCCACCGTGGCTACGCCCATGTCTCTGGAGGGGGGTGATGTGGCCGGCACTGCCACTCCTTTTTTACTTGTATTTTGTATGTACATATATTTCGTATGAATAAGTTGTAAATATTGTAAATTTTCATGAATCGCAACATACAAGCGGACATATATTCTTTTACTTGTATATAAATATATTGTCAGTTATGAAAGACCGCTGCGTGCATGCGTGGCCGTCGACCGTTTTTTAAGAAGACGGTGTCGCCACGCCTGACGCGCAGCGGCTTGTCGAGTTACTATTTTTTGCTCTCGCTTTTTGTTTTAAAATTTTCCTGTGATAAATAAATTTTAATAGGGAATTGTTAAAACGTTTGCAGAGCATCTCGTATCCATAACTCCGATTACATCATTCACCTTCTGTATACAATGTCCTTTTTAATTAAGTACAAATATTTTAAGGGGCGATTCAGTCCATCATTTTGAACAACTTTTCCCAATAAATGTATACAGAAAAACGAAAAAAAAATTTTAGGTTTTCATACAAATCGAAATAGTCACGTGATATAGTTAGTATGAAAAATGCAAAAAAAAAATTGCGTATTTCGATAAACACTTATTGGGAAAAGTTGTTCAAAATGATGTTCTGAATCACCCCTTAAAATAATTGTACCTAATTAAAAAGGACATTGTATATAACATTTGTTTGTGCTAGTGTGAAGTGTACATAAATAAACTGTAAATAGTGATCTCCTTCTTTTCCTTCCTTCCTGTGTACATAGCTTACGACTAGCCATAACATCTGATCCTGCGCTTGGCTTAATCTTTACCCAACGCGCTTCAAGTGTTTACTGAATCTTGGCTAAATTCTAGTATTTCTGATAGTGAATTTATTGATTCTTGATATATTGTATACGAAGAGGAAAAAATAAAAACAGCTCTAAATTAAATGGTGGTGGAGTAATGATAGCGGTATCTCGTGAGTATGCGTCCATGCGAATGTTAGAATGGGAATGTGAATGTGAAGATTTGTGGGTTAACGTTAAATTACCATATAAAAACCAGGAGATAACTATTTCAATTTGTGGAATCTATCTACCCTCTCCACCCACTTTAGCAAAACAATAAACATTTTTAGATAATGTTGATTCTGTAATAAATAACACTGATAGAGTCATTATATTAGGTGATTTTAATCTGAAATTTATTAAGTGGAATGCTACTGAAAACTGTACCTACAACCCCGGAAAACTATGAAAATAATCTTGGTTTTTCGCTTACTGACTTTATGACACTTAACAATTTGCGTCAGTTTAATCATATACGTAATTATGAGAACAAAACTTTAGATCTTGTATTAAGTAATATTGTAGAGGTAAAAGTATCGAAACCGTTGGATCTCCTGAGCAAATTAGATAAATATCACCCAAGCCTGCTGATAACCATACCATTAAATTGTAGTAACATCAAATCATTTCTTCGCCCTAATTTACGCACTGATTATAACTTCTGCTGATTATGACTATCACTTCTGAACTAAAAAAACGTTAACTGGTTTGAGATTTTTAACACTTGTACTGATGTAAACCAAATGGTTTTAGCATTTTATGACACATTAAGAAAAACTTATTGCCCTATATGTACCTAAACGACATCCTCAGATTTCCAAATACCCTGTCTGGTTCAATAAGAATTTAATAAAACTTTTGAGAGAAAAAAAAACTTCGAATGAAATATCGTAAATACGAGACAAAATCGAATTCGACTTGCTCAGACAACGTTGTCATAAAAAATACATGCGAGAAAAATTATAAGCAAAAAATAGAGGAAAAGGACCCGGTCCCGACAACTTTCCTCCGTTATTCATTAAACGTTGTAGACCTGTCTTAATACTACCTACCATTAACAATTATCTTCAACCAATCGATGAGTGATGGCGTTTTTCCAGATGAGTGGAAACGGGCCAGAATCCTACCAATTTTTAAAAAAAGGTGATTTCTCCTCTGGTAAAAACTACAGACCTATCTCTATTCTGTCGTGTTTTTCAAAATTGTTTTAAGTTACCCGCACATTTATCGCCACATCGAAAAGGTGTTATCAGATCTACCTTTACGAAAATCACAGCATGGTTTTCGTAAAGGCAGATCAGATTAGTTCAATAAATCTATATAGCTTTTGAAGATATCCGAAATATCTAACCAATCCACAAAGCAAGTTCAGAAAGTCCGTATTTTCATAGCCAAGTGTCAAATTATAAATAAATCAACAATATTATCCGAAATATTAACTTACCAACCCAAAAAGCATCAAATCAAGATCAGACGTCCGTATTTTCATTGCCAAGTATAGCCAAATATCAGTATAAAATCAACAAATTCAACAAGTCAACAACAGTAACTAACCAAATCACAAAAGAATCAAAAGGGCTTACATACAGAGCAATTTTTTTTTTACATGACATACATAGGTTGCCTCGGACGGCATTTCCTACTTCCACAAGCACAAGGTTTGAGGAGCGAGCCAGGGACTATGGCAAATTTTGAGGTGCTGCAACACCCATGTTTAGCCGGAAGGGCCGAAGCTACGATGCCAGAAAAGCCTATTTAGGACGTACAGAGCTAAATAATCAGCTCGTATTTATACTTTTTCACAAAAACAACCAAAGCGCGTTTTAAAGTTCCTTGAGGCGCCATCTGTTGTTATTTAATGTAAATATAAAGTCGCCCATAGAAAACTTATCTTTAAACTTTAAATGACGATAACTTTTTTATCTCACAACGGATTTCGATGAAACAAAGCCTATATGTTGCTCAGGGATGGGCTTAATCTTTTAGTAAAAACCGCGTAAAAATCTGTTCAGTAGTTTTAAAGATTAGCAAGTACATACAGACAGACAGACAGACAGACAAAAAATCAAAAAAATCTTTTTTGTGTTCTGGTACTCTTTTTTTATCGCCCACATCCATTTTTTGTTAATTTTATTAAATGTAGAGACACGCGGTTCCTACTGTTTTATTATATGTATTGATATTGATGATTATTATCTACGAGACAGATTTTAAATTCCTTGTCGTCATTAGTATCAGGTAACCAGAAACATAGTTAAAACTAAGTATTTAATAATAACAGTTGTAAATTAATAGATGATTACTATGCTCGAGTCCTTTTGTAAAGGACACAAAAATTATATTAATATTGAAATGCATAAAATTTGATCACATGACACAGTGTCCAACACAAGAAGTTTGTTTTACAGTTCTGTCCCGCTTGCCACTATGTAGGCGTCTCTTTCTCACAACACCGCGAAGCACTGGCATAAATTTTTCAACCATGAGTCATATTATCAAGCCATACCAATGTGAAACCTGGAAAGTTGCTGTTGTGCTGCGCTATTATATTTAAAAATGGTGAGTATTTTTATTTTTTCATTAACTTGTTTATAGTGTGTGTAATATATAGCTTAATTACTAACTATAATATTTGAAATGTTGTATTTAAGTCTAAAATTAATGATAAAAGTACACTTGTTTAATAATACTCAATTTATCTGTGGTTTTCCTAGTTTAAGTTATATCGCATACAATTATTGTAAAACAGTAATTTGAATAAAAAATAATCATGCTCATGTATTTTCTTTATCCACCAAACGCAAGAACCTTTTTGTATGCGACTGTACTAGCAAAAAAAGACTATTATACCATCTTTTGAGATGGTTACGCTCAAGTATGAAACGACCGCTTTTTCGTAGCCTCCGTTATTTAGTCGGTTTGTAGGAGAATTGATGATATTTTATTGTTTTTTTAATAAGTTTTATTCCATCCGAGATTTGAAGCCGAAACTTTTAGGCATGTTTTGTAACAAAATGAACACATATGTTCACTATAGTTTATCTATTTGTGTTAAGAGAGAACTGCGTATTCGATGGCCAAAGTCACACCACTAGGAATTCGATGTCATTTTTTTATATCTTCATATCGCGTAATGATTGTTCATCCGAATTTCTACACGTAAGAAGGGTATATCATACGTATATGTAACTGCTTTTTATTTGTTAGTAAATGTACTAGTTTACGAGTAAACCGGAATTTTCCGATTTTTTAAATAATAAGTTACTTCGATATTTGTTGATGAATCGGAATACTTATATTTAAACAAATTTGAACAAACTAAGGCCTATAAATAAACAGTTTTTTTTATCAAAATTCTGCTACTAACAGTTTAAAGATATGGAAAATTGCAAAACGTTACCCCAGCAAAATCTTGAATATCTCAAAAAGTATAAGATGGACAAATTTTGCTATCGGTATACATTTACAACTCATTAAGAGCTGTCTTTTCATATACTTGATTCTAGGCTAAACGCTTTTTTTGAAAAACATCTAAAAAGTAAACGTTTGAACCAATTTTCAAGGTTATTAATTCGTCGCGATCTTTTATTTATAACTTTTTTTTTGATGATACATATCTATGTACCACTGCGCCAATACTTGCTTTAGAATTAAATAAAAACCGCATCCAAATCGGATTATCTGTTTTAGAGCTACGACGCCACAGACTGACACACACACAGTCACGTCAAACTTATAATAACCTCTTTTTTCGTCTGAGGTTAATAAGATTAAATTAAAAATGTATGTGTAATACTAGAACCTTTTGTCATCATTAGTTTACCATAGCAAAGATAATATAATTACTAACGTAAACCATAGTAAACAAAAAAAAATCAGATAAAATGTTTATTCTTTGCCCTAAAAATGTAAAATAAAAATATGTTTAGGTATGAAATAGGTACTAAAGTTCTGTAAAGGCGAATTGAAATTTCCAAGCCCTTTCGTGGAAATCCTAAATATGGGCAGTCATCTTGACGTCAGAATGAATGCCCATTTTTAAAATTTATTTTCTCAATTATTAATTAGGTAGGTATGTACCAAATATTTAAACAAAGGTATCAAATAGTAGCAAATAGGTAATAAATTTTAGTAATATTTTTAAAGTGATCGGTTATTTTGGCGTCATTCTGATGCACATCTTGGCCTCCGACATTAAAGTGCGCTTTTCTTCCCTATTCTGTGCAAAACTGCCTAAAATTAAAAAAATCGGCATTTCCATACAAGTGTCCAGCAGCGGGCATTTTGTATGGGAATGTCTTTGTGTTTTTGTTATTTTAATTTCATTATACTATAGCGGTCTAGTATAGCCCGTGGTTCGATTTAGAACGGGTATGTCCCTTCCACGTTGTATTTTAAGAAGTAAATTGTAAATGTATATAGTATGATCCTGAGAGCTTGGTTTTGGATGAGAGGCTAATAAATAAAATTACCGGTTGTTGGTAATGAGCCATTGATTAAAATAAGTATATCATAGGTACAAACTGGAGATCACTTGTCCATAATATTAAAATGTAAACAGCATGGTACTAATGCTTATTACAAAGTTCCCTTTATATACTTAGTATACCTACTAGAAAATTAGGAACCTTAATTACCAAGCTTCGTAAAAGTCACTAATAGTTTGAACAAAATTTATTCCAAAAATATAAATAATTCGAAATGAACATATAAACCATGTAGAAAACAAATTTCAAAAGTAAAATGCAAAAGCAATGTGGGATACAGGATGCAACAAGGACCTGTCAAAAGAAAGTAGTAACTTATTGAGGAAATTTTGATTTATTATTTCCACATAGTTGTGTCCATAGTGCGTTTCAACGGGCTCAGGTAGTTCTTCTGTAAAACAAAATTTATAATGAAATTTAATACAACGTTACAAAGAAATTAAGGTTCCGATCGGGAATGGAGTGCTACAATTCAAAGTTTATCAATAACAATACAATTAAGATTATTTCATTATATTTATTTAGCGTATTACAAAAACAGTTACTATATTATGTACAACTGGAAAAAAGTGTTACAATACATTGTTTTCTTCTAGTACTTTTGTGATTGAAATAGCCTCTCCAGTACCCGATGAGACCCCTCTGCAGGTGGCAGAGAGGCCTGCGCGGAACGGGGGCCATCCGGCCGAGCCGGGCTTACTCCTAACTATGTATATTAAACTTATAATGATACGTCTATTATAGAATAATGTATTCATCAATTAAACTAAAACGAAAATATATCGGTCCAAATAAAATGAGTTCCAATAAAAAATCGGCACAGCGGCTATTAGGAGATCACCCCTAATTCACACACCTTATAAATATCGCAATAGAACGCAGGACACAAAGTATAAACCAGGATAGCGTAGGCACCTCAGATGAGGTTAGCCACATCGCTGGGCATTTCCGTAATAGTTGTATGATAGAACTCTTCAATATCCTTCAGTGCTCTTTTATCAGCTTCAGTTACAAAGTTGATAGCGATTCCCTTACGGCCGAAACGACCGCCTCTTCCGATTCTGTAATGTCAAAAACAAATAAATTAGCATCTTTATGGCAGTTTCCTATAATATACTTTAAATAAACTAATTTTTCACATGGTTTTGAAAGTTATAAGCACTTATTATTCACCTATGACTTTTCCACTATAATCATAAGCAAAATTGCCTATTAATTTACTAATACTTAAACATTACACATCTTTTAACATGTTCCTGCTTCTCTAATGCAGATTGTAACTAAGATTAATTACAGGTACCGGCTTTCATCATATCAGTCACAGGAAGTCCAATGCTGGACAGATGTAGGCCTACAGGCTGTAAATTAATCCTATATATTACTAAATTAACAATAACTATTTCTTTGTTTTAGTAGACCTAACCTTATTGCCTAATATAGCAACTGTAATCTAGCTACAACTGGGACCAATGACTTGTCTTCTAAAGTCATACATACATATATCCCTTCATCGGTGAAATTAGACTTTAAAAAAACAACTGAAGTCTTACCTATGAATGTAGTTCTCACGATTAGTAGGCAAATCATAGTTGATGACGCAAGAAACTTGCTGCACATCAATACCACGGGCAAGCAAGTCAGTAGTGATGAGAACACGAGAAGAACCAGTACGGAACTGCCTCATGATCACTTCACGCTCACGTTGGTCCATGTCACCATGCATAGCAGACACTGTGAAGTCACGCTCGTGCATCGACTCAGTGAGCCAGTCCACCTGGAAGTGTGAAATTGAATTATTTAAACATGTGACTTATCCTCACTATTTCTGTAATTCTCCCAAAAGTGGCCAATTTTGGCGGAAACCCGTTTTAAAACTACCAATATTACTTTCAAAGGTTATTCATAAAATAGTTTAAAGGTCTTTCTAGACATTGGTAATTAAATTTTTAAATATCACCATATTTAGTTTTAAACAATTTATTTCAAATCAGGGCGCCACTTCTGCTACCATTTCGTCTTAAAGGAAAAAAGCTACCATGTCCTTCATTCTAATGTTTTTAAAATCTTAAGCAACTGTGAACCTAAAAAATCTGAACTGTTAGTTGCTCATTTGCCTGAAGTGAGAATAAAAATGTATAGTAATATTGTAATGTTATGGATTTCCAATTCATCGTATTTATTAATGATCCCAGTATACCGCAACAAAACAAATAAGTAAAAGCATGACTCAGTGATGTTGTGTTGTTATGCTGTTGGTATGTGTTTATTTAGTGTTGTTATGCTGTTGTTTTCTTAATAAATAAAGACAGTAGTTTAGTTACACTAAACTAGTGATCTAAGTGCTTTGACTATGGGTAGCTTACATGATGTAGACTGTATGTATCTATGTAATGAAAACTACATGCAACTTCTAGATCAAAAGAGAAAGCTTAGTCTAAATAGACATACCTGGGCAAATAGCAGATAAATAATTACACAAAATGTAAGTTTTGCAGCAGTATGTTGAAAAGTACAACATACTTTGTTATTCATGATAGAAATGCTGTGACCTAATCATTTCCAGAACCAAGAGTAAGTGTATGACGTCATCAGGTTGTTCAGGTTTTAAACCAACAAATCTATGCCTTACATTCATAAAAAATATTTTAAAAACACAAAAATGTAGTACTACCTACTTTTCACATTTAAGGTCAAACTAATTCACAGAAACTTAGCATTTAAACCAAACAAGAGATGTTTTTGCAAACTTCTCATTGTAGCATATCATGTGTAACTTTAACAATTACAAATTCTATTCTATTTATAAATCATTTTACTGAAAAATTTGCAGGGGCAAATATGAAGGTAAAGCATTTTACACAGGTAAACCTATCTAAATACATGTTTGTAATAAATTTTAAGAACTTTTCTCACCTATGCACCACAATAAAAAAACTTATTTGAAAAAGATATATTTTTAACACACATAACGGTAGGATTGTTTGTGTCTTGTGTAACACCTGAAATACAGGATGATTTTCATCCTAGCTCAGGTACCGTTAGATTATAATATATATCCTTAATGTATCAATAATGTGTTCCTTATAAAATTTCTAGCTCCTAATTATTTGAATAAAGATTTTATTATTTATTTAATTTATTTATTGTATTGAAGTGCTTTCATGAGCCATAGCTGAATGAATTATTATATTAGAAATAAGAATTATAGCCTTACCTTGCGGCGGGTATTACAGAAAATAACAGCCTGGGCAATTGACAAAGTATCGTATAAGTCACAAAGTGTCTCCAATTTCCACTCTTCCATTTCAATAGCAATGAAGAATTGTTTAATACCTTCCAGAGTAAGCTGAAAATGAAAAACAAATTCATACATGTCACAATTTAAATAACCGACCAAGAGCCAAGTCAGACTCACACATGATTAGTTCTGTACCATTATCTTTTAAAAACCACATGTGTTGTATGGGAGCCCCACTTAAATATTCTATTGTTTTTAGTATTTGTTTGTTATAGAGGCAACAGAAATAAATCATCTGTGAAAATTTTAGCTGTCTAGCTATCATGGTTCATGAGATGTATCTCATGAACCATGATAGCTAGACAGCTAAAATTTAATTAATAAAGCCAGGCTGTAGCCTGGTGACAGACAGACGGACGGATAACGAAGTCTTAGTAATAGGGTCCCATTTTTAAATACATCCATTACCAAAAAGAATTTTCAGTTCCAGCCTCTAAACACAACAAACTTTTTATTTATTAAAGTTTCTATTGATAATAGAAGAAACGTTTTAAATGAATTTTTATTTCAGTTTTTATTCTTAAGTAACACAACTGGACACACCATAGTAATGAGTAAAGTTACCTCTTCCTTCTGTACAAGAATGCGCACAGGATCTCTCATAAAGCAGCGAGAAACTTCCAACACATCATCAGGCATGGTAGCAGAAAGTAATATGACTTGCACATCTGCAGACAGCATCTTAAATACATCATGGATCTGATCTTTGAAACTGAAAGCAACCAAAACAATTAAAATCCACTGTCATCAATTGTCTAATAGGTACCTATAATGTTATAGCTTATTTCAAAGTTTAAAAATAATTTACCAATTAATGGTTTCGCAACGGGTTTGCAGTCCCATTGGGTTGTTTGGGACATCAAAGGTTTAAGCTATATTTTATGATACCAAACTTGAAATAAAAATGAAAGACAAATTAAAAGATTTCAAAGTAAGTACTAGTCAATGTGCTTGGTAATTCCCAGTAAGTTCAAGGATGTAAAAATTATTAAGTTTAACACATTATCACCATCAAGTCTGTCTTTGTTGCTTCACATCAGTACTAACTTGCTTAGACTAGAGAAAAAGTATGAAGCCAATCTGCAACATGAGTGACATGTATGATAACTCACCCCCTAGACAACATTTCATCAGCTTCGTCAAGCACAAACAGCTTAATTGTATTAGCACGGAGTGCACGGCGGGTGATCATGTCATACACACGGCCAGGGGTACCCACCACCACATGAACACCACTCTCCAGTTGGCGGATGTCTTCACGGACATTGGTTCCACCAATACAAGCATGACATTTGGCATTTAAGTGATCACCAAGGGCTATAACCACCTAAAAACAAAGAAGATGTCAGAACACCACACTAAAACTTATATCACTCCACACTTTAGATCAATAAATTCATAATTTATAAGCAACTTTAGAATAATCACAAAGGATACACATCACTAAACTATAAAATATAACTAAGCAATGAAATCTACCTTCTGAATCTGTTGCGCCAACTCTCTAGTTGGGGCCAAAATTAGGGCTTGGCATTCACGAATACTAGTGTCAATTTGTTGCAGAATAGAAATAGAGAACGTAGCAGTTTTGCCAGTTCCAGACTGGGCTTGAGCTATAACATCGCGGCCTTGGATGCACGGCATAATGGCGCGCTGCTGAATAGCTGATGGCTTTTCGAAACCATAAGCATAGATTCCTCTCAACAATTCTTCCTTCAAATTCATGTCATCAAAGCTTTCCACGACTTGATGCCAGTTTGTATCGAGTGCTCCTTGGGGATCCATTCCCGGGGGGCCGTCATAGTTTCCTTGGTCCTTTGGCCCATTCTTGGAATCCTCCGGCCAATCTTCTGGTCTGTAAACATATTAAATGATAAAGGTAAGATATGTGCATCATTCGACCTTGTATTACGAAAGTTCCAAGAAAAGTAAGGAAAATCCTATTCATTACTTTTATTACTTTTATAGGGTGTTGCTTGCAACTGTCAAAATGGTACTTGGACCGTCACTTAAAAAACAGACAAGCGATTACTATTTTATAATAGCGCGAAAAGGACCTATCAGTAACTAGTCCTGAAATGTATTTATAATAGATTATAACAGACAAGAAAAAGCTGCAATAAAAAACACGTGCGCTATGCCGAACTTGTTAAATTCTGCCAGCGCCATGTTGGCAATCGGCGACATAGGAAAATGTATTTTTTGCATTCGTATGACTAATTGTGAGATATTGCTGATATTATTTGATTTTCATTGTAAAGATACAGTTTGTCTCAAAGTAATTAGCAAATGCAAGCATTAAATGCTACAAAAATTCAGGCTTACCTTCTTTCAGGTGAATAAGACATGTTCCAATCGCGGTAGCTGAACGGAAAAGAACTAGCAAGGTCAAGTTAAGTTTAACAGAAGCTTTTTTTTTACACAAAATTCTAATACAGTATTTTGTATGTAACAAACTAGTTTAATAATTTTAATATATTTTTTTACTGTATTTAAACACTTAAAACTTAGTCTTCACCACGAAGACGAGGAATATAAAATTATTAGGAAATAAAGAACCGGAAGTTTCAACTGCGTCATATTGTATGTTGGCAGTACTGGGCTGCGTTCAAATATTTTTGTATTTGGCTGGAAATACACGTACGGAATATTCAGATCTAATGGGGGATAAGGGTTATACACTCTCGGCTAGCCTTGAAACACAAAACGACAAACGTGTAGTTTTCCAATCCAACTCACCGCTCGCGTATAAAACCTATTGGCCGTATTTCTGAAACAGTCGTG
Source organism: Acrobasis suavella (assembly GCA_943193695.1). Taxonomy (NCBI): domain Eukaryota; kingdom Metazoa; phylum Arthropoda; class Insecta; order Lepidoptera; family Pyralidae; genus Acrobasis; species Acrobasis suavella. Next base: position 18,383,040 of record OW971929.1, read on the forward strand.
TCAGCTAAAAACAATATTGTTTTACGCAGAAAACATCGATCTATGGTTTTCTAAGAATTTCACCATGAATAAAAAAGCAGCGTATTCTCCACAAAAGATTGCTTTGACATATACGCCACAAATGTTAAATTTCCGAGTGGTCGAGGTGTGGGTCGAGACCACTCGTTGCCAGTCCTTCGCATATAGAGATGGGCATCTATCCGGGCATTTAATCACGCGTGGGTATGTAGCCGATATCACTGAATAAAGATTTTTCTATTCTATTCTATATGCACCGTACTCGTATCTACCCGTTTGGGTGGGTATAACAAGGTCTACAAATGTTTGCCAGCAAAAAATGTAAACTTAGTTTAGTAAAAATGTAAACCTGTCAGTTCGTATGTTCTCATACAACGGGTAGATTCGGGTAAATATCCGGCATACTATTTTGTAGGAAATCTTATAACAAGTTGATGTAGGATCAAATAACTAATCAATACGAATATCTCTTGTTCCGGAACCAACCCCGAAACCAGTAGTTTTGGCTCTTTGATGAGCAGTCAAATATGACTACTCTCTATATATGTATAAGAGTGTTTATATAATAGTATCGCATTTGACGTTTGCTTATTTAACATGTGGCGAACTCAACATCCATTACGAGGAACTACAATAAGAAATCAGTCAAGAGACAACAAACGATATAGTTCACAAGAAGCATATGAGATGGCGCCAGCAGTATCCTACATCTCGATCTTAGAGTTCGCCCGATTCGCTCCATATATACAACTTCCGACGATACACAGTTGGAGCCGCGGTTCCCCAGGCGCAACAACATGCCTGGCGGGAAGATCTTCCCTTTGTGGCGGTCGAGCATATCACCTCGCTCCCGCTACAAACATATTATTAGTTTTACATTTTCCTGCAAAAAATGTAAGCTTATACCTGTCAATTCTTATGTTCTCATATAACGGGTAGATTCGGGTAAATACCCTGGCGGGCTGCAAACAAAAAAATTACATACAAACTAGAATAATACGAGTAATAATTTCGTAAGAAAACACCATTGAAAATTAGACCTTTTACCTCGTGCTTAAACTCGTGCAAATGGGAAGTATGAGATTTTAAAATCAGAGTTGATAAAAAGATTGTCGGCATCCAGAGAAAAGGCGGTCAAACAGCTGCTCATGCACGAAGAGTTGGGAGACCGTCGTCCTTCCACGTTTTTGCGACATCTCCAAGGATTAGCAGGTCCCAACGTGCCAGAAGATTTCCTGCGAACTATTTGGACCAGCCGACTGCCAACAAATTTACAAACAGTTATCGCATGTTAACCTGACTCTCCCGATTCATCTATTGCTGACCTGGCAGACAAAGTTCACGAACTCGTGCCATCAAAGCCCCAGGTAGCAGCAGCAGCTAGTGCATCGGTCGATCCTATGAAAGCCAAAATGGCCAAGCAAATTGAGGACCTGACGCGAAAAATAGAGACACTTACGTACAGAGGCGGAGACGACAAAAGGTCAACTTCCAGGTCTAGGTCAACTTCCAGGACTGATAATAACCAACGTGAACTTCGATAGCAGTCAAATTATAGAAGATATTCAATTTGTTTCTACCATTACAAATATCGTGAAAACGCTAAGTCATGAAAGACGGAAAACTGCAAGGGCGGTCGTTAATGGCGATAGATGCCTGCCCTACGTCGTACAGTCGCTTGTTTGTAATGGACAAACGGAGCAAGATGCAGTTTTTAGTCGATACAGGCAGCGACCTCTGTGTCTACTCTCGTACAGCAGTGAATCAGTGGCAAGAACCAACCTCATATGGACTATTTGCTGCAAATAGGATGCCTATCCAGACTTATGGTATCATCCACCTGGACCTAAACCTCGGTCTTCGAAGCGATTTTCTGTGGCGATTCATTGTGGCAGACGTCACTAAATCGATCATAGGAGTTGTCGTCCTCTCCTTTTACAATTTAATGGTGGACTGTCGCAATCGTCGTCTAATTGACAATAAAACCACATTGTCAGCGGCCGCACCATTAGCATCTTCTACAGTAAGCATTTCGTCAGTGAAAACCATATACGGCGACTCGAAGTATCACAAGCTACTTAGTAACTTTCCTGAAATAACTCGTCCCTCGGGCACACAGCGAATACCCCAGCATTAACCTTTCGTGAGTGACCGCCGCTCGGGTGTCAAATTACGCCGGACCTGACACTAACAGTTTTTTTAGCGCGTCAGCGCGTTATCGCATTGTTTACATAATTGAGACCAGATGTTTACACTTCAGAGCCCGGGAGTGGCAATTGTGAGAAGTTATTGTAATAAACTATCAACTTAAGCTAAATGGACAGCTTTATGATGTTTGCATTATATTTTATCGGCGCCTGAAGTGGCCATTGTGATAAAAAAATTTGGTTCGAAATAAACAATCGTAATTCAAATTTAGAACTCGTAAAGTATTAACACCTTATGTATTTGTATTCTGAAATATATAAGCTTTATAATGAGGGTTAAATATAGGTATCCGCCGATAGTTTTTTTTTATAAAATCACGCAAATACAATCGGGATTTTTTTTTTGCTCCGTACGGTCGGCTTTTATGTTTGTAAAAATTATTATGGGGAGATTATAACATCTAACTATGTCGTGTTATTTTTTTACATAGTTTAGTTATTCAAAGATATAAAAACATATATTTTTTTCATATAATAATAAGTTTAGGTAGGTAGAAAATAAAAAACCGGGACCTATGTTAATGGTAAGGCATCGGTTATATACTAGAATTTACAAAAATGTTACAATTTATTATTTAAATTGTATATATTATATTCTAAAAACATCTTAATTATGTTCATAAAATTACCTTTCTGAAAATATATAACTCGAAAGGTCTCTTCTTTCGAAAAGAAACGAAAAACAAATCGAAATCTGGAACATATATATGTGTTCCTGAGATATGCAAACGCCGAGCCGTACGTTCGTTTTTAAAATCGAATTTATTGGGTAAAAGTTATCTAAAAACAAAAGTTATGTGCACAAATGGTTTTGAGGAATATTTATCCTTGTGATTATTGACAATTTTAGTAGTTATAATAATAGTAAATAAAGAACGAAAAAAGAAACCATAAAAATACGTACATGAAAAAATGGCGGCGCTGTAGTCGCGGTACCCATTACGTGAAAAAGTTGATTTATACACTAAATACACTACAAAATACAGGTGTTGTACTTTTAAACACTAAAAACACTATAACTCAAACACATAATAGCACTTCACTTAGATTTTTCAAGGATATCATCCTTGAGAACCCACTTAAAACTCTTAAGCACGGCACTTACACCCGTAATGGCCGGCCACTTCCGCGAACTGGAAAAGGCAAATTTTGAAGTGGTATTGTGTTAGTTTTTATTGGACAAATGTTCTGGTTGGCTGTCGAATGAATTGCTGCTAAATTCAGCTTATTGCCAAAAAAATTAAAAGCCAAACAGAGCCATAAGTATTACTAGATAAGGATGATAATCGTCTGACGGACGGAGGACATTTATAAATGTCCTCGGGTCTCGACGGTGCAAAAGTGACGACATTTATGAATGTCGTCGGTTTCCTAAAGGATCCATCACATCCAGACAACGCCAGGACCGCCAATTTCGTGTACACCGAGGAGATTGGCACCAGACAATCTAAAGATAGCGAAAGCGGAATTCGAAGCAATGCTGAAGAACGGAACAGCTCGTCCATCAGAGAGCCCCTGGGCTTCACTGCTGCACCTAGCTCGAAAGAAAGACAACGGGTGGCGTCCATGCGGTGACTACAGGATGCTCAGCGCCCGCACAATTCCAGACAGATACCCTATACGACATGTACAGGATTTCACTTACAATGTTTCTGGTTGTAAAGTATTCAGTACAATAGATTTAGTGAAAGCTTACAATCAAATACCAGTCAGCCCTGATGATATCCCCAAAACAGCCATCACAACGCCCTTTGGAAAGTTAAAATTCAACAATATGACCTTTGGATTGAGAAACGCCGGTTAAACGTTCCAAAGATTTGTCGATGAGATGACCTGATGGCCTGGACTTTTGTTTCTGTTACTTGGATGATTTTTTAATCTGTTCACGGGACAAGGAGAGCCACATGGAACACCTACGGTAGATATTTACTAAGCTCCAAGAATTTGGAATGGTCATGAATACATCAAAATGTGTGTTTGGAGCATTTGAAGTCAAATTCTTAGGCTACAATGTTTCTGAACACGGTATTAAGCCCCTCGACACAAAGACTCAGGCTATAAAGGAGTTCCTAATACCAAAGAACGTGAAAGAATTGCGGAGATTCCTCGGGATGATTAACTATTATCGCCGATTCATCCCAGGTGCAGCAAAGATACAAGAACCTCTAAACGCCCTGTTGGTAGGTTCAGTCAAAGGCTCATCTCCCGTCACCAATAGTATATTAGCACAATAGATTTAGTTCATTACTTGGTATTCTGATAGACTCAAATCTTACTTGGAAAAATCACGTAGAATCCGTTAGTAAACTCAGCAAATTCTCATATGCACTGCGTGAATTATGATAGGGCACAAATGAAGAATGCGCCCTCACTGCCTATCATAGCCCTGCTGCAGCCTGGATAAGGTATGTAATTATCTTTTGGGGAAATTCGATGAATGTCCAAGCAGTATTTATTTTACAAAAACGGCTTGTGACAATAATAACATTTACACGACCTCGTGAAACATGTCGAGAACTCTGCGGCAAACGGGAATGAATATTTTTGAATTACGTCGCTTCGTTCGTAAACACACGCACTACTTCTAACGATACGGTGACATGACTCGCCGTTTTGCATCACGTGGAGCAAATGATTTAGTTCTACCCGCATCACACCTCGATTTTTATAAAAATGGTCCCTACTACATGGCTATCACGGTATAAAACCACCTTCCAAAGTATATAAAATAATTCTTAGGACCTAAATTTGACGCTGAATTTAAAGCTCTGACTAATGAAAAAATATTATACATTAAAAGAATACTGGGGTAGTAAATTATAAGACTGACATTTAATGTATTACTATACATTATATAATTTAACTCCATTCCAATGTAAATATAGACAATTTAAGAATTATTGGACAATTCTGTTTAAGTTAAATTGATATTATAATTATGGTAAATTGTGTAAATTGTGTATCGACTTCACAATGCCTTATCAAGGTAAAGTAAAATAATAAGACATTTTTTGACAATTTAATGAAATGTGCATGTATACTTGTTACAAATGTTAGGTATGTTAATAAATGAATATGAATATTTACTCTCATAACAAAGCAAGTTGTCACAGGGAACTATGCACGTTTAAATTAAAAAGGAAAATTGTTGGAAGTGATTGGTACACGCGTAATAAATACAGTTGCACCGGCTCCACTCCCAGTGAGAATTTTAGCTACAATCATATTTTACTGCAAATGATTCATTTTAAGTCGGGTTTCACTGCACAGTTTCGACGGAATCAAATTTCGCATTAGCATTATCGGAACTCCGACTTTAAGTCTTATATTGTGAGCTAGAAGAGCACAAAATAAGACTTAAACTCGAAGTCTTGATCAACTACATTATCCAAGGAAGTATAACTACATTATCCATTTCATCTGTTTCGGTTCCGTTCGGGAAGCTACGCAGTGTCTTCTCGTCTAAAATACCTCAGTGCCTCAAGACGAAAGTGTTTAATCAATATATGTTACCAGTGATTACTTATGGCTCTGAAACGTGGTCCCTTACTATGGGTCTCATAAGAAGGCTCTTGATCACTCAACGCGCTATGGAGAGGGCTATGCTCGGTGTTTCCGTGATCGAATCAGAAATGAGGAAATTCATAGGAGAACAAAAGCCACTGACATAGCTTAGCGGATTAGTTCGTTGAAGTGGCAGTGGGCGGGACACATAGCGCGACGAACCGATGGCCGATGGGGCAAAAAGGTTCTCGAATGGCGACCACGTACTGGCAAGCGAAGGGTTGGACAACCACCCACAAGGTGGTCTGACGACCTAACTAAGGTCGCTGGAAAGCGCCGATGCAGGCCGCTCTAGTTCGGTCATTTTGGAAATCCTTGGAAGAGACCTATGTCCTGCAGTGGGCGTTATGTAGCTTCCCGAAAGCTGCCCAGCCGAGTCGGATTCGTAGAAAAGACCTCTTCCTCGAAGCTGGAACTTCCTACCTGGATCAATTGACCCAGGTAGATACACTGGTCTACAACTTCGAGGCTGAAGCTCCCAACACAAACAGATAGTGTCGTGACATGGAAATTCAACATTACTTTCGTTTTGTCCATGTTCATTTTAAGGCCCACTTGTTGGGAAACTCGATTTAAGTCGTGGTAAAAAACCTAAATCGAGTTTGCCAACTACAAATCTGTAGTAAAAGAGGTGTCTACAGACTTATTGCCATTACCTCCTTACTCTCCAAAATAATGGAGTCCATTATTAACCACCAGCTCCTCCTGTATCTCGAGGAGCACCAGCTCAAAAGCGATTGCCAGCATGGTTTTCGTCTGGGCGGTCTGCTGGCGATCTTTTAGTGTACCCACAGAACTGTATCAAGTAGAAGGAAAAAGTGTATGTACCTCGCGTGCTAAAACGATATGATGTAGGCGCCAATGCTCGCCGCAAAGTTCAGTCTGCTCCCCATCGCTTTCCGCGTGCTACGTCAGGTTTAGAAAGAAAAATTACTCGTTATTTGGTAACTAACTGTTCAAACACCACCAATAAAGTTAGAGCTGTTAATCGAGGTATTTTCTTTCATCAGTAAGTACTCTTCGTCCTGAAATATCTGACATTAATTAAGAAAAGAAATGTGGTGTCGTGGGACACCAGGTAGGAACGAAGTTCCTTCGGCTAATGTAGAATCGACACAATTTGCAAAAGAAAAATCGTGCTCAAAGGTATTATACACTACTCGCTTGTGTATACGACTGTCGCGCCTGCGCACGTCTCATTTAACGGTTTTATTTAACGAGGTCATCCTTACGGTTTTACTATCACATTTTTTTCAGTTCGGTCGCGCAGCAAAATCCCTATCTCCTCCAAGCCTGCCGTAAGGAACTTCGTTCCAAAAACAATTTATTTTGTAGCTCCGTATTATTTTCATTAAAACACGAGCGGGCGATTTTGTGTCCAACGCTAGTTTTCCATTGCGGCTTTAATAAGACAAGCAAGACTTCATTTGCATTCAAATCCAGCGATGCAATAATAAGCAATTCCAAGTGTCGAGTCGTTTTCAAGGCCAAATTCTAATTTTTATGGCAAACGTAAGAATAGTGCTGTACGCCGCGATTTTCTTGACTCGACTCGACTCGATTTGAAACGACAATTTTCAAAGCAAATGATTTTTATATTTTTGTTAAAGTTTTATCCGCATAGTGTACCTAAGTCTTCTAGGGCTCTTGATAGGTTGGCCTCAGCTGACCAAAAGACTTTGTTTGAGAGATGTGAGCCAGGTCATTAGCGTATATAGGAATCTGTTGTTACCAAGGGGACTGGGTTGGGCGTTAGTATAAATATTAGACTGGACAGGAGCTAAGAGCTAACACATCACAATGGGAGCCATTGTTTTTGGTTTCCTTAACAATATCCGTAGCGCCATTTATTATTTGCCAGGTAATTTAAAAACCCCGACTTTCGAAAGTTAACCTCCAATAACTTTTAAACGGCTGAACCGATTTTCATCAAACATACCTAAGAACCACCGCAAAGGAACTTCCTTTCCCGTATTTTTTTTTCCGTATAAAAACCATATCGAAATAGGTCCATCCATTCGGAGCTACGATGCTACAGACGGACACATATACACACAGAGGTTGATATGTTCATCGGTTTAAAATTTTGAGATTCTCTCTGTAAAATTTATTATAAATTTCTAAGTCGATCATGATAATCAGTTTCTTTGTCGGTTCATTTCGATATTTTGAATCGATAAAAATACACCCACAATAACTTGCGTAATATTATTTCGTTAACAAACAATTTACACCTAGTGATTTGTTTGTGGTCACACTAATAACGTTAAAGGTATGTAGGGAGGTACTTACTTGTCTTCACAACGAAAACGAACGACCGATGTTTTGATCTTGTCAAGCACAGTTGCTACGCTGACTTCGGTGCCTAGAATCGGTTTGCCGTGTTCTAATCGATGCTTTTGAATCGTTTTCGCGCGGCTTATGGTTTCCATCTCTAAATTACAGCCGGGACGCCAAAGTACCTACGGAATATGTTATACACTCGGTTCTCATACAAATCGTTGAACTCTATGCGTCTACTTGATATATGTCTGTGGGTGTAGCTGTCCCATAAATGGCCAGAATCGGTCGAGAGTAAGGGAAAGGCCTTGGGGCTTGGCTTGGACATGGCGAAAGCCTTCGGTTGGGTCTGGCACAAGGCACTTCTATCGAAACTTTATTCTTTCGGGTTGCCTAAGAAATAGTGCCAATGGATTACCAGTTTCCTCACAGGGCGCAGCATCAAAGTCGTTGTTGACGGTTCGTGCTCTGAATATAAGCCCGTGAATGCTGGTGTCCGACAAGGCTAAGTTGGCTTCAAAAAAAAACTGGGTATTCTCGGTAGAGCAAGGCGATATTTCACATCGTCACATCGTCGTCAGCTGTATAAGGCACAAGTTAGGAGGCATATGGAATATTGCTCCCATCTCTGGGCCTGGGCACCTAAATATCAACTTCTTCCTTTTGATCGTATTCAAAATTGCAATTGTGCATTATCTCATTTATCATGGGTAATGCTCTGAAGAATTGTTCAACTTAATACCTGCTGAAAAATTTCACTACCGCACCACTCGTCTGATATTAAAATTTCATCCACACCACTTGGATAGTTGGCAATCAACCACCGTACGTTTTAAAAGGATTTTTTTACCACTTCTTTTTTTGTAAACACATTTTTATGCGAATAAATTTAACTTCATTCTGCATCAGGTTTTCCAGGTCTTTGATTTGTATAGCTCAACAAAAATTGCTCATCAGACTGAACAACTGTTGCTAAGTCGTCATTTTTATATTTCTTATAGTTTAGCTGGACTATTTTATGGTTCTGTATTCCATTTCCCAAAATCAATGATTATACCCTGTATGTTGCCCAGGCTTAACACCTACTTATATTACAAAAAATATTCATTCGAATCCATCGAGTATTTTCGGAGATTGGCATGTACAAACAGACTTTATTTTTAACTTTTATTGTATAACGATGTCTCCGTCGTGACCGTTCCAATATTTTTTTTCTAATATATTTAATGTTTAGACACATTTTTTTTACTGTTTTATTATGTGTATAGATGTGGATTCCCAGCCTTAGTGACTCCACGTATGAAAGTACGGCCGGTTTTTCCGTACAAGTTATACATCGTACCTTTAAATAAACCACAGGTATAAACCGTCCTTTTAGAGATTAAGTGTTTCAAAAATGATGTCCTTAATTTGAGGTCTTGCCGGTTGACATATGTGCGCGCGGCAATATGGTAAAATCGTGGCCAGAGAGCAAATTTGATTGTAGCGAACGCGATTTAATACACTGTACGGTTGGTAATGGCATTTCCTGTCAGTCAGTATTGTCTATGATATTACACGCTGCCATTTTGATTTTAAAACGGCAGTGCTTTTTGTTCGTGTGGAGCGTTTGCTCGTTGTGAAGAGAAAATTGTGATTTAGCCAAGTAGTTTTATTTTTAATCGAACTCTATCAAAATGAGCTGGCAAGATTATGTTGATAAACAGTTAATGGCCTCCAGATGTGTAACAAAAGCTGCGATTGCCGGTCACGATGGCAATGTCTGGGCCAAGTCAGAAGGCTTCGAAGTAAGTTTCTTGCTCTGTAGGGCCTTTGTGATGATCAGTGCATTGTTACAGAATTCAATTTAGTGCGTATGTGCTCTAAAGTGTAATGAAATGTGCTAAAAGTGCTGCTGTTGAGTAAACGGATGACGAATTCTATCCGGCAAGTTTGACAAGATGGCGACATGTGGCTGAAGTCTGGCAACCAATTCAAATTAGAATGTGAATTCGTTAAAACCCCACTGGATGTTATTGTTCACTTACAGGAACCATTTCATTAGTAAATACCATTTCAATAGTCATATTTTGTGTCTCTCATCTCATTCAATTTGGTAAAGGCCCGCGAAAGTGGGTGCCGGCCGGCCGGTGTGACCTACCTACCAAATCCCAAGTTTTTATCTTTACGTGCTACCGCATTAGGTATTTCTGAAAGTTTCACGTCACCTTTCTCAGTAGTTTTAAAGATTTTAATAAAATTTACTTATTTGGTCACAATATAATAAGATAAAATGATCAGACTGTATGAATTCTTGTAAAGGTTAGTATAATATAGGTATAAGGGTAGTTATTTCTTCCTACCTGTGGTACCTTGGGTAAGTACATTTTTTGACCAAGGATAAAATAATAACTTAAATTTGGGCCCTGCCCCGCTGTCAGCAGGCAATTAGGTTAGGTTTTTTATGTTTATATGTTGTTATATGTTTTTAAACTATTTCAAAAAAAAGGTTATCAATTCCTCTGGATTCATGTATGTTCATGGATTACTCAAAGTCACATGGACTGATTTACAAAAAAAATTGTTTGAATCGGTATAACTTCCCAGGTGGTCCTTTAGAAATTTTATCAAAATCAGTTGGATAGTTTGGGGGTTAAGTAGGTTTTTGGCCTTGAAAAATTATTTATATTTTACTTTTTATAGATTTATAAAACATAACTTATGTTTTTCAATGAATAGAGAGACTAAAATTTAATCTTTGCTTTGATGGGGTGTTCAGAATAGGTATGTGGTATGTGGATTTCTACTTGTAAAATTTGTACCTATCAAATATTATTTGTGTGTGTGCCATCCTAAAGACTCGGACTTCTGTAGATGTGACAAAAACCAATATAAACAAACCAAACCTTAAAAAAAATGTGGAATAACACATATTGATTTCATCATACTACAATTTAGGCTTGTCAGGTAGGTAGTCTTTTTTTTTGGGAAACAGCTGGTAAATTTTCTTGCAATGGTCATTATAACAGTGAGTCATTGATTTGACAAAGCCTCAGCAAATATCCATTATGCATGCATAATTTAAAAGGCAACTAATTAACCTCATTTCTGTGAATCTATTCTTTGTTACAACATTACTTTTCAATTGGGCTTAAGTTAGCCTAGTCTTCTTGCTTTTATATGTGGCTGCCTACATATTTGAAGAACTATACTAATAAATTCAATAGTAAGGCTGATGCCCTGAACAACATATATGTGATGTTATGATGTATGAGGCGTGGTTTATCTGAATTGTAACTAAGTGTAGGTATGCAATGATGGAAATAGATAAATTAGATGTGGGTATTCACCTGTATTTTGAAGCTAAACACTACACATTTGTATTATTGTGAACTAGAAGCTGTAAAAGTAGAGCTTTAAAGAGTGTAGGTATATTTTAACAAACAGCTTTTTCACATAACTGTTTTGGTGAGAGTTTGCTTACTATCTACAATCCAATATATTGTGTAATCCAATATGTATATTGTGTAAAATAAGGTAGTTACCTTATTTTACACAGTAGATACCTCATTTAAAATATTACATGTTTGGGTTATAGTACATAAGTACCTATTATACAGACCCTATACTCCATTTTGTTAGGTATTTAAGGGGGTACCTGAATTTTTCGGGGTCCAGTGCTGCCCCCATTTGAAATAATTCATTTGAAAGGAAACTGATATATCTTTTAAAATTTTGTTTTATTTAGACCCTAGATAACCCTTCAAACTATTTTATAAACTACTGTTTACAGTTTAAAGTAAAAATGTGAAGCTTTTCTCTGCACATTAGCCAAAAGGGACTGTTTTTTCAGGTAGTCCCTATTAAATGTAAACAATCTTTTGTTCATATCTTTTTATTGAAATTTACACTTTGTAAATGAATATCGTTACACATTACAAAATAATAATTTATTATCTATACTTTATGAAATAATTAGTTTAAAATAAGCAAAGGTATTGAGTTATAAATTGTATTATATTTAAAAAAAATTATGTCAAGATTGTTTACCTTTATTTAAATACCTGTATTATACTAAGTTAAAATACTGATAAGGTTATCATTAACATACATTTAATTTAACATTAGCTTGTAAATAAAACAAAACTATCAGTATTTATCTACCTATCGTCATTTTACTATTTGAATTGAAAGATATATTTATTAATCCAAATTTTTGATTTTTATTCTTTAGGTAGTACTTTAGTCTTCTTAGGTAGTAGTCACAAGTGAAGTGATAATGATAACACACATGATTTTTTGATTTAGTTTGTGTATGTATATGAATTGACTACTAGTTATATGTATAGTCTCTAATGTAATAGGTACAAGATTAAATACCAGAGAACTAATAACATTCAACTATCACTTCTCATGAAATATATATAATACCCATTAAGATCACACTTGGTATGCTATTCAGGGTTCATCAGGTAATTTTATTTTTATTTTATTGAGATACACATAACAAATGGTGACCAAAGTTAAACATTATATTCATACATGTTTAAATATTATAGGTAAGCAACAACTCAACACATGTGTATACAGCATGTTTAAATTTAAAAGCAGTTGAGAGCTAAGAACCTTAAAAAAATATACCCATAGTGCGTTTGTTTAGGTATTTAAAAGAATGTAAACAATCTTGACATGTCTTTTTATTGAAATATACACTTTATAAATCAATACATTTGCAAATTACCAATAAATTGTGTAATTTATAATTTATAAAATAAATAATTAATAATTTGCGAAGGTATTGATTTATAAAGTGTATATTTCAATAAAAAGACATGTCAAGATTGTTTACATTCTTTTAAATACCTTTAGTTTTAAATACCTAAACAAATGGATTATAGCAAAGTACAATTGTTGCCAAAAAGTATCACAGTAAAGAAATTAAGAAAATAGAAGACTTTCCATAAACATTACCAAGTAGTCACTCAGTGCGAATTCACACAGTGACACCTGAAATAGACTAGTACAAGTAGAAAATAAAAACTATTTTTAAACTGCTAGATACGTATCTAAAATCTGGCGATTTTTTTTTAAGCAGTGCAAAGTGTCTCCTAGAATAACAATGGATTTGTGGTTAAGAACAAGATTATTATATGCTTTACACAATCGAACCATGGTATTATAATATGTAGTGTTATTTTTAACCGACTTCCAAAAAGGAGGCGGTTAATAATTCGTCGTGATCTTTTTTTTATATACCGATTATTCTAAAACACCTGGACCGATTTGAAAATTGATTGAAAGGCTAGGTAGTTGTCAGATGGTCTCATGAAAAATTTATCAAAATTGGTTGTTTCCCGCAAGTTCTCATATTTTCTCATATTATATAACACTTTTTTATTATAATCCCATGGTTTCTTATGCCCATTAATATCAATTTAATTTTGCGAGGGATTACGAGGCCTGTATCCAGTATTGAAACTGTTAGAAGGAATAAAAGTGGGGGAGCGTGAATAAGAGCATTACAATTATGTATTTCATATAGGTATGCATTGCATATTAAATTACAACAGCTACGACGAGTCAACAAAGAAGATATGTTAAATTGTTTTAGTCTCTCAATATACATAGTCAACCAACGATGGTTACCTGTTTTTAATCCACTTTCAAAAAAGAGGCTATCAATTATGGCAAATTTTATTTGAATGTTTATTTCACCTATTATTAGAAAACAAAGTGACTGGTTTAAAAAAAAAATTGTTCGAATGGGTAAATTTGTCACCTGGCTTATAGATTTTCTACGTGGGTTGTGAAGTTTGGGGGTGAAGCCGGTTTTTAGTTATAAAAATTAATTTTAACATAAAGCTATTTTTTAAACATTACATATTTTTATCTTGTTCGATACGATCAATGTGAACCTACCATAGTCACTCTCACAGTATGGAATTTTTTAAAGTTATTTGCGTACAGAAGTGCGGGGCAAGTTAACCTATTAGCTAGGTCGTTTATAAAGAGGTTGAAAAACAATGGACCTAGATGGAATCCCTGAGGAACACCAGACAATACAGTAATATGAGACAAATAGATCATTTGTTGTCTAGCAAATGACGGTAACGGGAACAGGAACGGTAATGGGAACGCGAACGGGAACCCTTTAAATGCACCCCAGGGGATGCAATTTTTAGAATCTAATTTCTGTATTATTATTTTTAATTGACCACTAATTCAAAAGTGTCATGTGTCTCGTTTCAAATATGACGAAGATTCATATAAACTTGCCACCCCTTTTTCACCCCTATAGGGATGTAATTTTCAAATCTAATAAATGCAATATTATTTTCTACTAACTATTTAAATAAATCAAAAATTTCATGTATCTCACTTTAAAAATTACGAAGTTCCATACTCTGGCAATCCCTATTTTACCCCCTTAGGGATGAAATTTCCAAAAATCCTTCTTCTTTTTAGCGGAGGTCTCCTAGTCACTGAGTGATTTGCGCTTTTATATATATTTGAAACGAGACACATGACACTTTTGAATTAGTGGTCAATTAAAAATAATAATACAGAAATTAGATTCTAAAAATTGCATCCCCTGGGGTGCATTTAAAGGGGTTGCGAATTTATATTATTATGAAAATTCGTCATTTTTTGAGTGAGAGACAAAAAAATTGAGACAAATAGATCAAGTTGTTGTCTAGCAAATGACGGTAACGGGAACAGGAACGGTAACGGTAACGCGAACGGAACGGGATATTATAACACAATTAATAATGTAAAAAAACAAATTAAGATCCTATCAGAACCATTTTCGACTTCTACGCGGACGAAGTCGCGGGTAACAGCTAGTTTCTTTATAAAATAGTACATTCTAAAATTTTATTAGTCAATTTCTTGTCCTCACAAAATTTTAACACCCGTTTTAAACCGCGTAACCCTAATTTTAATACGTTCCACCTTGACGTGTACGCCAACATTACTTATTGTAACCCTATATAGTTCATATGTGTCGCCAGTATTCTTGCCATTCACAGAGACACAGATATTCGTTTGAATTTGTTCCAATTCAAAGCAATTATAAATGCACTGGGGTCGACGGACCCTTAAAGGGATACATGAGTGTCTGGGGGTCCAGTGCTACCCTCATTTGAAATAATTTATTTGAAAGGAAACAGAGGTGGTATTTAAAATTTTGTCTTGATCAAGCCCTTGATAACCATTCAAACTATTTAATGAACTACTGTTTACAGTTTAAAGTGAGAATGTGAAGCTTTTCTACTCACATTAGCCAAAAGTGGCCGTTTTTCGCAAATGTGCGAGGAAAAGCTCATATTCTCACTGTAAGTTCATAAAATAGTTTGAAGGATTATCTAGCTTAGGTTATGGCTTGGTCAAGAAAATTTTAAATGACATCTCCGTTTCCTTTCAAATAATTTATTTCAAATGGGGATAGGGCAAAATTCATGTATCTTAACAATTTTTTTCAACAATTTAATATACATATAAAAACAAAAAAGCAACTATGTTTATAAACATGCTTTAAATACATTATGTTGGAGTAGGTACAGTAGATATTTAGAAATTAGATACTTTGGTCCTGATATAATTGTATTCTGTTTGGGGTTCTAAAGTAAAAATAAATTAATATAGAATCCGTATACAGTTTGTCAACCTATTTTGTCTTAGCATAAATATACTCCAATAAGTTACTTGTTGATTTGTTAGCCACAAATCCATGCTGTTTCTATAACCTATTCTCTAACACTTGTTTGATAAAAGATATATAACCTCTTATCCTACAAGTGTTTCGGAAGTAGGTTAGTATTAGTACTATCCTACCTAGTTTGCCGGCAAAATGCTATAAGGGTAATTTTATGGGTCTAGGAAGATATACCGTGGCCACAGCTTAGTTACCATAGAGTTTTGAGGTCATTGAACCTTAACTGTAATTTAAGGTCAATGACATAAAGATAATTTTCCATCTTGACCTGAGCAGGGATCGAACCCGAGATCTCCGGTGTGACAGCGTGGCATAGAAGGTTTTATTATTCAGATTTTAATATTTACAAGTAGTTTGCCCCGAACTGTGAACTCATGATCCTTGTTAAAAATCCAAAACATGAAACTCATTTAGAAATTCAAAAAGTATTAGACTAGATTAGAAACATGCTGAACTGACACTTGCTGAATTAGTTGAGTCCAACGTAAGTTAGTTAGTTTGTATGGATTGGAATGAAATTTGGCGAGTAGATAGCTTATTATCTGGATAAACTAAGGATATTTTATATCCCGAAAAAATGGGATGTTTCCTTGAAATTGTGAAGTAAACTTTGATTACGCGGGCAAAACCACACATCATCATCATCATCATCATCGTCAGCTCTCAATGACTCATTCTCAACACACGCATATCACAATAGTTAGGTTTATTAGAAACCACAATCGAGAGAAGCTTCGAATCATTTGCAGTATCAACAAATTTTAGTATAGAAAAGAAAGTTTAACATGGTATAAATAAATATATATTCAGACAAATCACACAGATTGAGCTAGCCCCAAAGGAAGTTCGAGTCTTGTGTTATCGGAGACTAATTCAACGATACTATATTTTATAACAAATACATATGTAGATAAACATCCGAGACCCAGGTCAATCTGCAGAAAACATTTTTCATCTTGACTTGAACGGGAATCCGACCCGGGACCTCCGGTGTGACAGCGAGCGTGATGACCACTAGGCCATAGAGATCGTTCTCATCACATATTATACCAAGTAAATATATAAAAAATATTTTTTTTTATCTAAAACAATGAACTGAACAATTTAAAGTGCTTCTCAACCTCAAGACGAATCAAAAGAGCTTGGTAGGGTTGAGTTGTTTCATTACAGAGTTCCTATCTCCACCTTCCGTGTCATCATAATATAGCATTGTCACTCGATATAACGTATCCGTGCCAAATTTCAGTTCAATCAGAAACCGGAACTG
The DNA here is from genome assembly GCA_943193695.1 of Acrobasis suavella. Taxonomy (NCBI): domain Eukaryota; kingdom Metazoa; phylum Arthropoda; class Insecta; order Lepidoptera; family Pyralidae; genus Acrobasis; species Acrobasis suavella. The sequence continues at coordinate 18,400,072 of OW971929.1, forward strand.
GGTCAAATTTAACTTGCAAGATTTGATTACAAACATACTGACAGACAGACAGACAGACAAAGGGAAACGTGAAACTAAATAAAAGATTGTAAAAAAAAGAAAACTACTACTACTCTCGGATCAGTTAGGTTAATTATGTTGATTTTATGTTGATTTTTAACATTTATCATTCCAAATTACATTTAAACACAAGTTCTATGTAGGTATTCTTGTAATCCTTTTCTAAAATATTTTACTTTGATACCTCACTCGATAAAAAAACAGTGTCACTCTTACAATTTTAGAAGAATCTTAAGACATCTCTCAAGCTACAATTCATCAAGCTGTTTAGGCTGCAGAGTGTGCCTAAGAAATATACATACATACATACATAAATGCATACATACATACACTCGAAAAACACAACCCCCCTTCTGGCGCAGGGTTCAAAACCCAGGTTCAATACGTTTGGTTGGATTGCTGGTTTTGGGAATTAAGTTACTTGTTATCCCGTTACTTCACCGACACTCAATATAAAAATATCGTGGTAGTAGGTAGCTTATATACTGAATTTTAAAGGAAAATTATGCTGGTTTGTAAAGAGTGGCCGACCCGTCTTATTTTTCATACAAACGGTCGTACGTGATTATGGCGTTGTAACTGATCCTTCTTGAAAACTTTTACTTTTTTTTACTGAAGTTACAGGTATTTTGTGCGCTATTTAGGTATTCTATCGAAATAAAAAATGAGAATTTGATAAAATAAATTCAGTTTAAGCCTCCAAAAATCTGCTTTTTATCACAAATTTCACCTGAACTTCGACCGTTCATAAAGTACTCATAAATTGTAAAGGTAAAGAAAAGAAAATATTTCGAAATAAATCTCGCAAATGTAATGTAATGAAAATTAAAAAAAAAGTTTTCCTGTAATCCACAAGCAATGAACTATATTTTGTATTCTTTTTTCAAAATTTTAGGTTTTAGTTTTTTATTTTCGGAGATCAGGGGAAATGGTCAATTTTCGTCTTCTCTCTTTCTTTCGTCTCAAAACTACTTATTTTACAATAATAACAAAAATATATTTGAGGTCCTCATAAAAAGCCCTTTCATTTGATATATGAAATAGGTTTGCAACACTAAAATAGTGATAAAAGGATTTGGAATATATATTCTTTTAGCTTATCTGCTAGATAAAAAAATAAAATTAAGTTACTATACGTATTTTTCTTTTCTCTGATTAGCAAATAATGATGACGAACATACCGCGCAGTAAATTTAGAATGACGTAAAGATCTAATTGCCCAGTTTTAATGGTGATAATACTTTTTTTTCTCAAAGTGAGGATGAGCAATCCAACGATTCCGGATTAGGTCTACGCACATTTGCGAAAAACTGCAACTTTTGGCTAATGTGCGTAGAAAAGCTTCACTTTCTCAGTTTAAACTGTAAACAGTAGTTCAAGTGTCATCTAAGGCTTGGTCAAGATAAAATTGTAAATGATGTCTCGGTTTCCTTTCAAATGATTTATTTTAAATGGGGACAGCATTGGACTCAGAAAAATTCATGTATCCCCTTAAGAGTAGTAGTAGTATATAGGTGTACTTGGGATTTTTTATACAAAATATACCTATAATCCTTAGAAAACAATGACTTAGATCAGAGGTTCCCAAACTTATTTTGTCAAACGCCCACTTTAAAATATCAGTTATTTTGTAGCGCCCCCCATTTTTTTTCACCATAAAAACCTGAATCACATATTTGTCTTGCCTGTAGTTTAATTCAACCTATATTCTAAACTAGACTTTCTTACAAGAGAGAGCAATAATAATACATACACCAGTACATTACAGTATCTTTTATAAAAAAATAACAATAATCAACATTGTTAATTTTTAATAAAAAAATAGCAATAATAATACAATTTTACAATAATAAAGAGTATCGGAAGTGGGGACCTCACCTGCGAAACTTTAAAACACGAAATTTTTTCAGTGTTTGATTCCTTTAACGATATAAATAGCGTTGTGAACGCATTAAATTAAGTACATTTTTAATAAATATAAATTACATTTTTAGTTTATAATTGTACAATAAAAAAGGATATAAATATGAACTAATAAATGGATGTTGTGTAGTAAGAGGATTTTAATTTCAGTGAATTTTAAAATATGAAATAGCTGAAGTTACAAATCACTCATTGCTTAAATCACATCAGCGCCTCCCAACTTTATTCTGGGCCCGTTACCGCTTAAAGCCTCCAGCGCCCACAAGGGGGCGTTATCGCCCACTTTGGGAAAGACTGACTTAGATCAACTTGTAACTTTAAATATGGAAAATTAAGTCCCCATGTTGTAATTTCTAGATTCGTAATTCTACCTTGAGAGTGGTCCATTTATTTATTTTATACCATGTTCAGTTCTTAATATGATGACTGTAAATCATAAGTAAGTGAAACTCAGATTCACTTCTCTTACAAGTCTCAGGGCTGATTTTTGTATTAATATAGTCTGTCAACGTCTCAACTATATACCAATGGTATGCAGCCAGATCAATTGGATTTGCCGAACACCCCGCCAGTCACTATAATGTATGTCTGGCAGGATGTTAGGTACTTTCACCATCATCATTTATTATATCTATAAGTACCAGGCCACTCAGAAAGTATAGCGAGAAAAGTTTTTATGTATGTGAGACTGACCAGTTACAATCTATTTTGAAAATATAATTATTTATAAGTAAAACTAGAAACGTCCCAATTTTGAAATTTCTCCTAATTTTTTGCGGACTAATTCAAATTATCGTGTCTCATTGAAAAATAGATCTGAGCCGAGAACATTTTCGCGCTAAGATTTTTTACGATTTCAAGTGTCGCCTGAAATCGGATGAATCGTACGATAGGCTTCAAATGGCTAAAAAATTATGGGTGAAGGCCCTTCTAAGGCAACCGTGTATCGTTGGTGTAACGAATTCAAGCGCGATCGACTAACTTTGGGGGATGAGGAAAGAAGTGGTCGCCCTTCGACGGCTGTTACGTAGGAAACGTGCTAGCAGTGAAAAATATAATCCATGGCAATATTGGCAATAGAAGAGTTACGTATCAGGAGATTCAGCACATCCTGCAGACTGGATCAGGAAGCGTTCACGAGGAACCTTACAGATGCTCAGCAGCAAGCCTGGCTGGAATGGTGCCGCGATATGATAAACAAATTTGAAGCAGACTCGTCTCGGCGTGTTTACGACATCAATACAGGTGATGAGTCCTGGATCAATACGATCCAGAAACGAAGCGCCAGTTGAATCAACGTGAAGCGATCTAGAAGCGGGGGGAAGATTTTGATTTTTCAATTTGTCTGGCTACTTGGTGTCAATTCTTTTACGGAATCAAAGAAGCATCAACGCCGTATGGTATACTACCAAATGCTTGCCAGAAGTGTTCTCTGTTGTGAGCAACAAGCGACCAAATAGCTCCACTGCTACTGCTCCACCACGACAACGCGCCCGCCCATACCGCGCTCAAAACGAGGGACTTCCTGCACAGCACGCCTGTCAAACTCCTGGGTCACCCTCCTTACAGCCCTGACCTAGCACCATGTGACTTCTTTTTATTCCCGAAAATAATAAATCTGCTCAAAGGGATACAATTTTCGTCGCCGGAAGATGCGCTGTCGGCGTTTGAGTAGGCTATAAACGAGGTGCCTGCAGCGGACTGGAAAAAGTGTTTCGAAAATTGGTTCAGACGCATGAAACTTTGTACAGAGGCTGGTGGAGAGTACTTTGAAAAGATTGAATAAAAAAATTACCGTAAGAACCCTATTTTTTTTTTCGCAAAGAGTGTCCTAAGTACGAGGGCGACACTGAAAGTCTTAGAACTGGCCACTTGTAAACAGTATAGTAAAAAAATAAGTTTAAATTTTAAAAATGGAACTCTTTGTCAATATTATTGAGTAAGTATGTATTTTATTGATTTGTCATTTGTTTTACGATTTGGCGGCAAATTGAAAATTGTCTGTGTCACGTAAGCATGAATTTAACGCGAGAAAATTTTCGTGCAATGATTTTTTATGACTTTCGTTGTCATTTAAGTCAACAAGAAAGTTATGATAGACTTCGATTGGCCTTTCACGATGAAGCCCCATCTTGTGCCACTGTTTACAACTGGTTTAATGAGTTCAAATGTGGTCGCACTAATCTCACCGATGATCTGCGTGAGGGACGGCCTTCTACGGCGACTACTGAAGATAACATCAGTGTTGTGCGGCGTATGATAGAGACTGACAAAAGAGTGACCTATCAGCAGATTCGAGCAAGTTTAGGCGTCGGTATGAGCCAAGTGCACAAAATCCTGCATGAACATTTAGCGGTCAGGAAGCTTTGTGCCCGGTGGATACCTCACGATTTGACCGAGGCCCAAAAAATCGTCGTGTTAATTGGTGCCGTGAAATGGTTCAAAGATTTAACGGAGGTGACTCAAATGCTGTGTTTGACATACTTACGGGTGACAAAAGCTGGATTTACTGTTATGATCCCGAAACCAAAAGACAGTCTGCTCAGTGGGTGTTTCCTTCCGAGGACTTGCCAACTAAAGTGAAGAGAGGTCGAAGCGTGGGAAAAAAGATGGTGGCCTCGTTCTTCGGAAGGACCGGTCATTACGCGACAATTGTTTTAGAGGATCGAAAAACAGTTACTGCAGAGTGGTATACTAACAATTGTTTGCCACTTGTCTTGGAAAAAGTTCGGGAGAAACGATCTCGCAGTAGGATTCTCCTTCACCACGACAACGCCTCGTCGCACACCGCCGGGCGAACAATCGACTATTTGGCGACATCAAACGTGGAATTACTAGGTCACCCGCCATATATAGCCCCGACCTCGCACCTTGCGATTTTTATTTATTCCCGAAAATAAAATAAAAACTTCGAGGAAAACGTTTTATGGACGCCGAGGAAGCAGTGGCTGCGTTTCAAAACGCCGTCGAAGAGACCCCTAAAGACGAGGGGACAAAGTGCTTTTCTCAGTTGTTCCATCGGATGCAAAGATGTATTGACGTGAAAGGTAATAAAAGGAATAACTTGCAGGTGTGCTAAGTTTTTAATTTTCTAAGAACTTTCAGTTTGACCCTCGTATATTCTTGGCTTGTCAACTAAATAATATAAAGTTTTGTGGATGGTTTTAATCGAAAATATAGACAATTTTAGGAAGGTCATTTGAATAAAAAAAAAACTTAGTATTATCAGGTTTTTATTTTTTATAATCCGCTAGTTTCCAACCATTCATATCAGAAACTTTTTTCTAAACGTCAAAAAAAAAACATCGGCTTTGGGATTTGTATGAAACAGCACGGCGTGCCGTCATAGTTTCTTGGAGTTAAATAGCGCTCCCATTATCTATTCTGCAATAATAAATCTAAAATCACGTTGAAAATAGATATGATCAATGACAAGTGACATTATTTTGTGACGTCTTATTCTCTTATCAGTACAAAATAATTTATTTTTGACCCTGGATACTACCCAATTTTAAAATTTACACCGGAAGTGACGACACAGCAATCGAAGTTTACATTTCATTATTTTATTCCTATGCCTGCAAAAAAAAGGAATGACAACGGTCATCTGTCAATGTCACCTGTTAAAATTACTTTTTTATGTTGGTTGTAGTCTTTTGACATATATTGTTGCAGGGAGATGACAGTGACTGTTCTTCATCGTGACTTCACTTCCGCAAATAAGCTTGACATTACTTGAAAATGAAGGTCATGTGGATGTTTGCGAATATCTAAATAAGTAAGGCCTTATTTTAAAATCTGATTAGAGAAAGCTTCTCCTAGGGGCTAATACTCGAAAAATTTGCGAATTAGATTTTTTTCAAAATACTTCACATGCGAATTGTTAAAAGGTAGTAAAAACATTGCTCATTTTTGAAATGTGACTAAATTAGATTCCATGATGCTGATAAATCACTTAAGAAACACGATTTTTTTTTATTTAATTGATAAGTGCACAATAAAAATCCATGTAAATTTTTAGAATTTGAAATTCGCGGTTACTTTGCCGAAAACGTTGGCGCAATGGACGTCATATTGCTTTGTGGTCATAAGTCCTCAGAGAAGTATGTAAACAAATGCGTCAATGTATGCATTTTGACAGTTGACACTTTTTAGTTTACAAAGGTGTATGACGTAATAACATGGCGGCTACTAATACTGTAATTTGTGTTTAAAAACAGATTTTATAAATACTGATAACTTTAATTTGAATTTTCAAATTCATTTTGTTATTTTATGAACTACAACTAACATTTTCCGACGGTTTTTAAGCAAGCTAATATCAAAAATATATATTTAGATTGTTTCTGATATGGACACCCTATTGTTTATTGTGGAACAAACGTTAATTCCCTGTACCTTATATTAAATAGCAATCCTGACACTTGCTGGCTCGGTCCAATACTTTCTTCGTTGATCGTTCGTTTCCTTATTTTATGTGATCAACAGTGACTTTTCATGTAAAGGAATTGTTTTATGAAAAAGATGACATTGACAAAGACGATTCTATGAACTGTCTCTTTATTTAGTTAAGTTTTTGTTTTAGGTTTTGACTTTGTTTTGAGTTTGAGGATCTTTTTTCAGGGTACGTTTTGAGCTTGTCTGCTTAGAGCTGCAAGACTCAAGATGCTCTGTATGCCCCATGAGGGCCAAAGAAGTGACTTACGTGATGTGCGTGTGCTTTCTTTAAGTTGCTCCCTTACTTTGTACCTAGGTAATTCTAAATCTTCTACATGTCGTATATGTGACAATGACCAACCGCACTTGGCTGATTAATTTAAGTTAGAGCTCATACAGACGAGCGACAGTAATTCTGCGAGTTCTGCCGCACCGTCGGCGACCGTCTCCGTCTGTCACTGCTGCTGCCACGAACTGTCGCCGACGTTCGGCGACTGTGGCGGGCATAATGCCGCTAATCTGTAAGAATCCTTCAATTTGCAGTACAGTGCACCACTGTCAAAACTAAAATTATAAAAAATCCAACACCACGTACATAGGACTAAGTAATGTTTTTACTACCGGATTTCGTGCAAAAATATTTTTACATTTATCCTTGTTGGATTTATTTCGTACACCCCTGTAACCATTGATGTAAAATCGATGGCTATTAATTTTATAAACAGATCTCGGATAACTTTCAACGACTTGTACGTGTGTTGTGATAAGATTGTTAGGCCTATGTCATAACTTTGCGGTTGGAGTGTGGCGGTGCGGCATAAATAAACCGGTCTTCGAAGCAGCCCGATCACGTGTAAACCTTTGTGGCTATAACTTGTACATCTGACGGTACTGTCGGGTCAGCATTTATGTCAAGTGCAGCGATCAGGGCTATAACTATTTTTGAGACACGTAGTAACTTAGATGCGATGCATACAGGTACACTTACCCCTCATAATCATGATGAGGTGACCAAATGAAATAATAGAGTGAGATAAATAAATATAGAATACTTATCAATAAATATCAACCTATTTAAAATTGTACCTACATTTCGGAAGTGGGATATTTGAATTACTATTTTCTTTTGTCAACAGATATCAAAAGATGAAGTAGCAAAGATAGTAGCTGGTTTTGAAAATGAATCACTTCTAACGAGCGGTGGCGTGACGATAGCGGGCACGCGGTACATCTACCTCAGTGGCACAGACCGCATCGTACGCGCAAAACTCGGCAAAGTCGGCGTTCACTGCATGAAGACACAACAAGGTAGCTATTCATGTCTTATCCATATTATTTCGCTCTTAATCTGTCACATTTTGTTAAGTGTGGGTTGTCTGACAAGACTCGTACGCGCGGTACGATATTAAATTATGTTTATGTAAATATTAGATACCTACACTTTAATTTTCTCCTTATTTTTTTTACATATTTTCTTATGTCTCCTGGTCTTATTTAAGTTATTTGGTGATGGGATACTATAATCAACATATAAGTTTGACATTCCAAGGTTGACTTCGTGCGTCTGCAATTTGCCGCAATGCACGGTAGTCACCCTTTATAATATGGTTTGGACACAGAATGTTCGAATAGCGAATTTGATATTTATGACATCATAAATGTACGTACAAACTAAACATTGTGCTTTGAATTTGAAAACACGGCAATGTATGCTATCTAATTATTAGGCTTGTTAAAATAAAGTATTTTATTTGTTTATTAAAACCATTAGCAATTGGTTTTAATAAACACAAATAAAAAACTTTATTTTTAAAGAAATCTATTCGTAAATAGTGAATACAACGAGTGACGTGAGACTCTCGGCCCCAAAAAATAGGACCACTCCATTCCTTCCTTTTGATTTCGTTAGAGACGTCTAAAGGACTAACATTAACGTCTCGTGCTTCAACTGCATATTTAACCACTTCCCAAAAAAAGGAGGTTATCAATAGGTCGCGATCTTTTTTTTTTAATGGATTTTCACCAATTATTCGGAGACGACTGGACAGATTTTAAAAATTCTTTGTTTGAAAGGTTATACTTGTCAGGTGGTCCCATGGAAATTTTATCAAAATCGGTTGTGTAGTTTGGGGTTGAAACTGGTTTTTAGTTTTGAAAAATTATATGAAATTCAGTCCTGGTGTTTAAAAAAGCTATGCGCTACCGCCTCTGTTGCTAATAAGGTATTAAAAAAAACCTGCGATGCATTCATGGATGTCTGTGAATGTCGCATTTGTCAAATACGCGAATATAGCAAATGTTTTGTGAACTGTTCGCTCCATCGTTTTCCTACCCTCACATCGCAACTATGTGTCAAATATGACTGAAGAAATGTGAAGAGTGAGCATGAAGTACTAACAGCAAATTTACAGAAGTTGTTTTTGTTTCAGCCGTCGTTATCGCTTTGTATCAAGAACCCATCCAACCCCAGCAAGCCGCGTCTGTAGTCGAGAAGTTAGGAGACTATTTAATTACCTGTGGTTATTAGAGGTTAGTTTCTTATTTGCATTCATCAACTCCAAAACACATCAAGTATCTAATTTACCATACCCGAATATAATGATTATATCAGGTTGATTGTTATATCAAGTTTCTTAGTCAAAAATCGTCTCTTGTCCACAGATCCAAGCGCGCCGTGATCTAAGAATACTATAAGATAATATTTTTTCCACAGGGAAATAAGTAACTGCATTTTGTATATTCTATAAAGTGATAAGGACCGTTCATTTGTTTTGATATTTGATGAATTATGGCGTCATCAGTGTCTGATGCGTTTAGTAACTGTATGCAGAAGCAATTACTTTGCGGATTCTGGACTCTTTTTATACGCTCACCGCTTCCACGGAGTAATTGATACTGTAAACTTAATAAAAATGTATTTTAAAATTTGCTTTTATCGACCAGTAAAGCATAATTCAGCTTTGCAAGCAGGTCTCAAAGCATGATGTATAGAGATTTTGTTAGGTTTTCTTTTCAAGCATCCTAATACTTGCTGAATTACTTATCGTCCTGCGTACTGAATAAGCCGTTGTCGAATTCTAGTGCAAATCGTCGACAACACCTAGACGTCTTGCCCGTGTATAGATGCCTGACAAGAAGTTATAATAACCGCGTAATGAAATTACTGTAACAATATTATTACAACATTATATTAAATATATATATCTAATTACAAATAAGCATTTGTGTAAGGGCTTGTTACGAATGAAAGACACTGTAACCCAAGTATTACATTTAATTGAAAATCTCTAGTCCCACTGGAACCATCGTGTGAATAATATTCGATACATCAGTGTGGCAAGGGCGCGGTGCGGGCGCTGCGGCCTCGGCGCACGCCACGGGCACGGCCACGGCCCAAATGCACCGGCCGTTGCATATTCTGCTATGCTTTTTCTTTTTAATTGCGCCGCATTTATAATATCGTGTAGTGAATAAACATTAAAATAAAAATAAACATTTGCATTCTGTTATTTATAACTCTTAACTGCAGAAACTAGAAGCGCTCAATTACCCTGTATCCTCAAACAAGGCTTGCAGTAAACGAAGGGTGCATATTGTTTATATTTGATATTACTACTATAGCTTTGTACATTGTTTCTGATAAGCGATGGGAACTGTGTCTATCTAATAATAAAATGATTTGTATTATAATAACTTGTTTTTTTGTTTACTCTACGTCATTCTCTTAAAGGAAATGTAGGTAAGATAAAGTAAATAATACAGCAAAATATTATTGCTAATGAACATAATTTATTTTCTTCTGACAAAATCTACAATAATGAGAGTTAAGTACACTAGAATACAAGGATTGGTATAAAATGTTAAACTTGTAGCAATTGGTTCTTTATTCAGCACACGAGTGCCATGTTTCCTGATATCTAATTCTACGTCATAAATTAACAGAAAAATGTAAATTTAAAAAAGATAACTGTTACAATTTCTTGATGCAGCGCAGGTATTTAGTTTAAATCATTTCCCTGACAACTGTGGGTCTGTAGGTACATTAACATTTTGAAGATAAACTATTGAATGTATTTGCTACGTGTTTATCTACATTTCTACAATCTATTATTCAAAATGAAGGGTTTAGTACTGTTGCAATACATACGTTTGTCTTACAAATAAATTATGCATTGATATAATTACCATTGATTAGACAAATTAATAGTACCCACTATACAATCAAACAACGTGTGACTCAACAAGCCAACACATTTTTATATTACTTAGGGTACATCCATTTCCTGATTATACAATACAAACCAAAACGCAAGCAAGACAAAAAGAGTAAGCTGGCTTTACTTTCTTCTCCTGCGTTCCTAAAAGTACCCTAATTCCAATATAAATCGAATGAACATGAAGTTACAGTAAGTATCAATACTGCGTCGTTGGTAACTTAGTGCAAGTTACACGTTATTGAACTTTAGCGTTTTCTTCTCGTCAATTTTTTTATGCTTGCCTCTTGATGCTAAGCTTCTTATGTAACTCGATACCTAGCAGGACTCTTCATACTACCTCCGGTACCGTAAGACTCTTAACAATCTGACTGAGTTGACAGAATGAATTTTAAAGGGTTGAGTCAAAAGTAGTCATCTCAATTAATCAAGGATGTTCTAACGAATAGTGTCGCGATTTTTTCCACAGGCTTCTGAAGAATCCTTTGCGTTGTTTTTGTCCGGGGTGCTCCTCGCCTGTTGACAAAACATACATTTAAAGCAAATTTTAATAATGTAATGAATGTCTACAACAACAAGTTACTAGTCAATCATTCGGAGGAGAGGGCCTCGAGAACCAGTTTATATTTATTCAATAATAAGGACTTTGCTCACTCGAGGAGAGTTCGGCGAAGCAAAATATGTATCAGCTATGAGCACGAGGACGATGGGCGATAGCGCAGCGAACATGATGCGGCTAGCAACCCATTACATTTTGATTCCTCCTTCCACCTTCTCGCACGCCGTCATGCTAAAAGTGGATTTACCCTTTCACCGCGAGACTTTATATCAGTTGCCGTGCCCCCAGCGCGAGGGGTATGAAATCTAAAATAAATACCTACAACCAAAAAGGGATGTGGATACTTAAGTTATGTGCAATACGAGCGGTTTTTTTATGTCGGAAACATCCGACGCTCGCGGAATGGGCACGACAATGTTTGTCGGATGAATCCGACGTTCGCGGTGAAAGGGTTAAGTCTGGCGGCCCTAGTCTCTATTTGCTCTGAGCCGCAAGACCCCAATGCTCTGTCTGCCTCGTTAGGGATAAAGACGTGATAGTTTGTCTGAATGAATGTAGTAAAATTGAACTTAAATAGGAACGGCTAAGGCCAAGGTTAAGAATGAACTTTAAGACTCAAATTTACAGAATGTTAAAGACGCAAAATGTCTTGTTGACTGAATTTAAGATTCGCTCATCAGAGTTAGATATTTTGTGCGACGACCTTTTGCTATCTGGCATTCTGTAAGTAGGTACCCTAAAAGCCTGTCACTGTAGCTAAGCGAAAGGACTTTGTAAAATTAGGCAATCACTTTTACAAATTAACCCAAATTCATACACGCGAAATACCCAAGATCTTAGCAGTCTGACAAATACGTACCTATGTAACAAGTTTAGCAACTTTGTGAACAAGAATTGTGAGTCATAACTGTGTTGTCTGCTGCGGTGAAACCAATGTTTTTGCCAATGCATGAAACATAACCGTTACCTGGCGTTTAGCCACATTGTTAGATTAGACGAAAAACGCAATTCTTTTGCACACTGGTTGCTCAGCGAAACCTAATTAGCTGCAGTTTTTTGTTTAGCCGCTCTATAGAGACGAATTAATTTAAAGCTCATGAGACCGTGTATGATTTCTTTAGGAATGCAATAACCGGCTACCCATTTTTGCAAATCTACGGTGAGTCCCAATTTCGCGTCAAATACACAATTTCAAAACAACAGCCGATTCGGTTACGCTCTGTTGCTCGATTGACATTAAAATTTCAGACAAATCTTCAATATAGGTATAAGTAACCGCCAATAATTTTGTTTTTGTACTTCCCACAGAATATTAAAAAATAAGGGTATATCCCATTCGTCATAAATGGGTCAATTTTCAGTTTTGTGGATTTCGTTTGTCACCACCGCGTCGTGCCCACTGGAGACGAAAGGGAATTTATATTATTTCACAGTTCCATTCGTCCCCACTATGAACGGGGATGTACAAATAGTTAAGACTTTTGTTATAAAAATAAGGTATGTAAAATTACATCTACATCTAGTAACAAAACTATCGCGGATATTTTTACATCAGTGGTCTATTTTTACAATATTCACTCTAGGTATGAAACATTTGAAGTTGTTCAGTGTGATAAACAAACTTATTCCTTATATATTTTATTAGTACCCAGTAATACTTCAATTATTTTTATAACTTCTGCTATATTTTGTATATAATCACGTTATAAAAAATGTTTGAAAGATCGCCTTTGTAAGGCATAAGATAAGATAAGATAAGATGTATAACAATAAGATTTTATTTAAATGTAACTTTTATTTCAATATACTTATAGGCTGCCTTTCCTTCAATTATCCTTTTTTTAAATATCATTATCAGCTATTCTTTTTTTTATATAACTGGGGACGAAATATTATCCGTTCCATATACCATCCTGGGGTCAAAAGGGGACTCGAAAAACGAAAATTCTCATTCGTTCCCACTGGGGACAAATGGGAATTGTAGTGGATGGCTGCCCCTGTCCCATGTCTGGAACCGTGAATAATAAAATTTCTGATTCATCCCCAATGGGGACGACGCGGTTATAATTAAAACTATTTATTATTTTATTTTTAATTATTAAACAACCCCACAAAACTGAAAATATATACCTACCCACAAAAATAAAAAAGGTACCTTAGTCATAAAAAAATACAAACGTTTGCTAAACCTATTTTAGTTCAAATATGTTTTGTCTCGATTTTTCTATATTAAATAAAGTAAAGAGGGAAAGGGGCAAAACATGTTTTAACTAAACTAGGTTTAGCAAACGGAAGTTAACTTTAATGAATAAGAGGGTAAGTAATGTTTTTCTTCTGTTTCTTCGATGAGGCAAAAATATCGGAGCGCGTAGTCAGTAGGGCATCCCGAAATAAATGGTAACTGAGTAGGTATTTTCCAGCACGCGTCCCAAATGCCATACGCGCTGCTTAAAATAGTAGTGATGCCGTTCGCGTGATACCTGATTCCACTAGTCAACTTTAGTTATTTATCTTTGAATATTTTATTTTTACTAAGTATTTGTGCAATAAAGAGAATAACACAAACAAACAAAAATCTTAACGGGAGAATAGTATTGAAGCAGAACGACCTCCGTGGCGTATTGGTAAACAAGCTAGTTCACCACTTGGAGGTTCTGGTTTCAAACGCCGGCGATAAAAATTTGGAAAATGGCTATGTGTTTCAAATTAAATTGTTTATCTACTTATATGTATCTATTATAAAATATAAAAGTATCGTTGAGTTAGTATCCCATAACACAAGTTTCAGAACTTTGGGGCTAGCTCAATCTGTGTAATATCCCTATATATACATATATTTAATAAATAAATAAATATATAGGCACAAATAACACTGATTGAGCTAGCCCTAAAGTAAGTTCGAGACTTGTGTTATGGGAAACTAACTCAACGATACTATATTTTACAACCAATACATATATAGATAAACATCCAAAACCCAGGACAATATGAAAAAGGCCATTTTCCAACTTGCCCTGACCGCAGATCGAACCCGGGACCTCTGGGTGGCGAACTAGCATGGTGTTCACTACGCCACGGAGGTCGTCGATTTATTTGGATAGTTAATATCATATGTACCTATAGTCTTTAAGGGCAGAGTATACACTTACTCTACGACTATCACTAGACAGATCTCTCTTTTGGATGTTAAAACAGCACTTCCTTGCTCAGCTTAAATGCGAGTCCCGCACAGCCTTATACTACGGCTAACTTTGAAAAGTAACTTCGGTGTGAACGCATCACATTCACAATGCCATGATCCATTTCGGATCAGTCGACGAAGAGTAAGGATATTTATAAATCCGCAGCGGTGGTCCAACCAGATTCAAGTTCATTGGCTAGAGACTCCCCACAGTGATAGATAGGTACCTAACTGTATGCATATGTTCATATCTTTTACTTGTGAGTGGTGCCTTTCCAAATGTTCAATCTATGCAAATGGTTCTATAAACAAACTTATTTGGCAGTTTTCTATTCAGTTGAGTCTTGTATTGCGTGTTGCTAATCATGTGCGCTTAAAATTAACAAGTACGAGATTACGAGTATTACATACAGAAGTAGGGACCTATAAACATTAAACTATCACATTTATAGGAACTCATTTGTGTAACGACATATTTATCAATGATGTGAAACAAGTATCCAAAGAAGCAACATACAGCAAGGGGTCGTTAATCGAAGAGGTAGCGACTGACGGAATATTAATGAGGAATTGATCCGGTTTTAAAACGACAAGTAACGAACACTGGTCAAATCTTAAGCTTTATTCCAGCTTTATAAGGCAGGTTTGGTGACAACACCACTATCGACTTGATTTACTCAGCAAGAATAGAGTTCCGTTTGGCAACGGAAACGTTATCCTTATTGGTGGTAGGTAGGAACATTCACCCTGAATTAAGAATCAGTACATACAGTAGATGTATAGCTGATAGCGATTCACTTCCTTGCCTTATTATTACTCATACATAAGTAAAATTATAAAAAGCTTCTTGATATTGAACCATGATGGAATGAAAATATCAGAAAGTGTGATTTTCTTTGAATCATGATTCATAAAATGATTCATTTAATAACGGTCGCCCCTTTTGGGTGGATCTTACTGAATCGCAGTAACGATGGCGACAATGGATATTTAAAATAATCGGGTCACGAAAATCGAGTTGGGGAAGTGTGAAGGGCTAATGTGAGATCCAGGGGAGAGTATGCGGGGGGTGTGCGGGTTCCAGGGGTCGTCGACACTGCGGTGAAGGGCAGCGAGGTCGGTGCGTTCGCTTTCGTCGGCGCGCGGCGGCGACGGCGGCGGCCGGCGTATTGATCGCAGCCTCCCGTTCTCCCGGTGCTGATGCCAATGCCGCCCGACCTGCGTCTCTCAACCTTCCGAATGCTCATCGGTTAACTTTACGCAATTCTATACGCCAATCTGTATGAAATTGCTATTGTTGTGTAAATTTACAACTTAACGTTTAACTTAGAAGCTCTTTATACCTACATATTTTATAACGCGCACTGAACACTTCTGTTCAAATATTATTAATCAATCAAATCGAACCGTTATTTTATGAACTTAAACCTTGACCTCTGTTTGACTTTATTTGTGTAAGTGAACAGCCACGAATGGGAAAGACTAGATATTACCAGTAGGTAGCTAATACATTATTGTAATATCAATCGCCAAAAACATACACGTAGAATCGGTAGAATATCTATCGGCTCGCGGTGAATGTTTCGCAGCTTTTCCGATTCGTGGTTCATCTTCCAGATGAATTGAGGATTGTTTGTTGCATTGGGTATTGCCTTGAAGGAGTAATAAAAAAAATTGCTCTGTGACTCTGTAATTTGCAGCTTGATTTAAGGCCCTAGACTTTGTCCTCTTAGAGCTATGATATGTATGTTGCACCTTGTATTTTACCCAAAGGGTAAAAACGGGACCCTTTTGCTAAGACTTCGCTGTCCGCCCGTCCGTCTGTCTGTTTGTTACCAGGCTGTATTTCATAAACTGCGATAACTATAATACATTTAATGTTTAGGTATTTAAAAGAATGTTAACAATCTTGACATGTCTTTTTATTGAAATATACACTTTATAAATCAATGCCTTCGCAAATTACAAATTATTTATGTTATAAATTATAAATTACAAAATTTATTTGTAATTAGCAAAGTTATTGATTTCTAAAGTATATATTTCAATAAAAAGACATGTCAAAATTGTTTACATTCTTTAAAATACCTAAACAAATGGATTATAGACAGTTGAAAGTTTCACAGACGATGTAGGTAAATATTTCTGTTGCCGCCATAACAACAAATACTATAAACAATAAAATAAATATAAAAGTGGATCTCCCATATAACAAACGTGATTTTTATAGATAATGGTACAGAACCCTAAGCGCGCGAGTCCGACTCGCACTTAGCCTGTTATGTTTAGGTAGTAGTGAAGTGCAACCCTAGTCTACATACGATACGCGGGTGGCCGCACTGACCACTGGCGCCAGCTCTCGTGTCTACAACATTATCCCGTTCTAATCTTCCAAGACATTTCCCACATGATAATTCAAGAAAAATATACATTCTTTCTTTAGTCGGTTATTTATATCGTTAAAATTCCGTGAATGTAGCGCACGACCCACAATTTCGGTCAAAGCGGAACATTTTTTACACGAACGTGCATAAAAATTTTTTATCCCCCAGAAAAGAGGGGTAAGTTACGTATTACTTTCACGCTTTCTGTCTAGATAGTTAGACCTTATGCATATATAAGTTTTTAACCGGAAAACAAATTTTGTACATGGTTAAAATTGAATTAAATGAAGTGAGCCATGTTGGTTAAAATCATCAGCATCGAATTGGGACTCAAATGACTTCTGTAACAATCGTGGAATAAAAAAAAAACTTGTAAGTTTCAAAAGTTGAAAAAATATAAAGTCATCAATCACATACAGTAAAAACAGGAAATAGGAAATTTAAGAATACACCATATTATGTTAAAAAATTTTAAATAAATATTTCACAAGTTTCGATTTTATTTTTTCTATTTAAAAGATTTTTTAATCATCCAGAAAAGAATATATTCTTATTTTATTATTTTAATATACAAAAGGACAATAGAAGTCTCCAATAGAACTCTTTTAAGTTATTTTTTTTTTGAAAATATTCCGAGTTGTGTATTTTCAAAAAATATTTTATTTTAATCAAGCAAATATTTCTTTATACGATTCCCCCTCTAAAAAGTTTATTTTATTCATTGAAAACAGTGAATAAAAAGCACTTTTACTCACTATTTTGGTAATTTATTTTATTCACTAAAAACAGCGAATAAAATGCATTTTTACTCACTATTTTGATGTTTGAATTTAGAATAATTTATTCTTAATTTTAGTAATTGTTCCAATATTAATATTCAATTTTAATTAATTTAACCTTCTTTTTTCTTCATCGCTTAAATTTTTCTCTTTAACCGACTTCCAAAAGAGGAGTTTATCAATTCGTCGGAATCTTATGTTTTATATATGTTGATCGATTTATTCGAAGACGTTTGTACCGATTTAGAATATTCTTTTTTTTTTAAACGGAATACTTGTCAGGTGGTCCTATATTTTTTTATTAAAACCGGTTGTGTAGTTTGGTGGTGAAGTCGGTTTTTAGTTTTGAAAAATTATTCTTGTAGTCATGGTATAAAGTATAGTATTCAATTCTTGAATAAAGCGGATTTACATCGAGGGCCATGAATCACTCGCATTGCTCAGGATTCTAACACTTGAATCACTCGCTACGCTCGTGATTCAATCATCATGAATCACTCCCTACGGTTGTGATTCAGTCGTTAGAATCCTTCACCTGCTCGTGATTCATCTATGACCCTCTAAGTAAATCCGTCCTTTATTCACTAATTGCATAATATACTATTTTAATTCTTTTTTTATTTTAAGTAGTTTTACATCTGAATCGAGCAAATGTGTATACAAACATGAATTTAGCATCCTTAAGTCATACAAAAATGATACCTAACCAAACTTGACAAAGTAGCTTAATCAATGTAGGTATATATCAAGATTAAGCTGGAGGCCAAGACCCTCAAAAGACTGACGACAAAAGTCTTGGTGGCTCTACTTCTTAAATCAACTTTTGAACCCTAAGGACCAATCCTGCCCAAGGAAATCTTTTGGTTAAACGGTTAAGAGCGGCCAAACCGTCTTACTTTTTATGCAAACGCTCGTACGTCATTATGGCGTTATAATTGATCTTTCTTGAAAACTTTTAAACTAACAGGTATCTTTTGCACTACATCTAGGTTTCTATCGAAATAAAAAATTAAAATTTGGAAATATCAATTCAGTATGAGCCTCCAAAATCAGCATTTTTGAACAAATTTTACCTGAACTTCGACCGTTTATAAAGTACTCATAAATTGTAAAGGTAAAAAAAGATTTCGATATAAACCTCGCAAATGTCAAGAAACTTTTAAATAAAAAACATTTATTTTACATACTTGTAAGGCTTACTGAAAAACACGTATCACCTGAAACAAGTTTTATGAAATTTCCGCACCCTATGAATAGTTAATATTCGTTCAATGGATGATAATACTAATTGCATTCAATAGAATGCAAACCGAGCCCTCAGGCGTAATCTATCTCTTTTTGCTTTGCCTCTTTTTCTAACATTTCCCTGGATGAAACCACAAGCTTTTCAAGTTATGCTCGCGTTAACGATAGAGTGGTCGGGAAGGGCCGCCTTAAATACAGCTTTCGTCTGAGTTTGAAAACGAAACAATGATAAATCACTGTGATATCAATTAAATTAATAAATCTCCTGGGCAATGTCCAGTCCACTGATATGACAGGTTACGAACTCTTATCAATAATGTGTATTTATAAGAACGTTGTTATTTACGTGGCATTTTCTGCAAAACAAGTATAATTATTTCCGCTTATATCGTTATTTACTATATTATTCTAAATAAAATTATTACGACCCATAACTGACGGTCTGTCGCACAGTTACTTAACGCGCGCTGTTACTTAACCACACGGACAGTTTAAAGTCAGAACGTGAAGCTTTTCTACGCACATTTGCGAAAAACGGCCACTTTTGGCTAATGTGCGTATAAAAGCTTTACGTTCTCATCTTGAACTGTAAACAGTAGTTCATAATATAGTTTGAAGGGTTATCTAGGGCTTGGTCAAGACAAAAAAATTCACTGGACCCATAAAATTCATGTATCCCATTAATAACCAAACGAACACGGACAGAGAACGGACAGCATAGTTAGAGCAGAATAGGTAGCTGATGTCCATGTCGCGCCCCTACCTGTCTGTGTTGGGAGCTCCACACTCGAAGTAGACCAGTATATCTACCTGGGTCAATTAATCCAGGCAGGAAGTTCCAGCTTCGAGGAAGAGGTCTTTCGATGAATCCGACTCGGTTGGGCAGCGTTCGGGAAGCTACGCAGTGTCTTCTCGTCCAAAATACCTCAGTGCCTCAAGACGAAAGTGTTTAATCAATGTGTGTTACCAGTGATGACTTATGGCTCAGAAACGTGGTCCCTTACTATGGGTCTCATAAGAAGGCTCAAGGTCACTCAACGCGCTATGGAGAGGGGCTATGCTTGGTGTTTCCCTACGTAATCGAATCAGAAATGAGGAAATTCGTAGGAGAACAAAAGTCACTGACATTGCCCAGCGGATTAGTTCATTGAAGTGGTAGTGGGCTCCGGCCCACTACCACTTCAATGAACTAATCTACTAAACTACTACAAAATAATACTTTACAATTATATTATATAATTTATAAATTTACTAAAAATAATAAACTTGTGGGTGGGTGTCCTACGCTTCGCTTGCTAGTACGTGGTCGCCATTCGAGAACCTTTTTGCCCCATCGGCCATCGGTTCGTCGCGCTATGTGTCCGCACATAGCGCGACGAACCGATGGCCGATGGGGCAAAAAGGTTCTCGAATGGCGACCACGTACTAGCAAGCGAAGCGTAGGACACCCACCCACAAGTTGGTCTGACGACCTGACTAAGGTCGCTGGAAAGCGCTGGATGCAGGCCGCTCTAGATCGGTCATTTTGGAAATCCTTGGGAGAGGCTATGTCCTGCAGTGGACGTTATGTGACTCTTCGCAATATATATTTGTGACTCTACAGTTTGCTCTACCTATGTACAAAAATAAAACCACAGCTTGTGCGTGGGCTAGCTTATAAAAATATTTATTCTAAACTAAATTATTGTTCAAACGATAAATTGTTTTGTACATTTAACGGATGTCAGGCCAGATAAATAATATCGTTCTATTAGGGAAACATTTGTTGATAAAACTAAAATATGAACACATGAAAATATTTTAACCTATGATATAAATTAGTAGAAAGATTACAGTTAATCAGTGAGTGAAATAAAATGTTTACTCTCATTATTTAAAAAATACCAATGTTGTTTGCTATGCTTAGTGTTAGTTTTTGCGATTGATTTTTATATGTAAGTCTAGCTAGTCCATATCCAATTAAAGTGTAGATGATTTCTGGCAGCACTCATCAAGCAGAAGTGATTGTTAAATGTTTTGTTCTTGTCTTGGGTAACATTAACAAATAATTACTAAGTTGCTATACATACATAAATATGTAGCTCTCCATTTTATTCATACTCGTCATTAGTCATTACAATTTTCAAAAGGTAAGAGAGACGTACATCATGTGAATTAAAAATCTACGTTAGAATTTTAGTTTTACGAGTAGTTCAAATCAAGTGCAGTGAGTGTGAACTACCTCTGTATTTTAAGGCTTGGCCCTGAATAGCTGCATTTAAAACCAACCTTGTGACGTCAAAAGGGTAAGTTGGATGGAGCAGAGTAAAAATGAGAAAGTTATGGAACTAGAGAGATCCATCCGTGGGTCAAACAGCAATAGAAGCTGTAACGGAAACAATATGCTTCATCATAGGAGAACTTCAAAATAAGCATGATATATTCGTACTTCGTCATATTGTACGTAAACTTGGTAATATGGGTAAAACATTAGGTATACATAGTTGGGCGTGCTATTTTAATAACTTGGCTTTTCCGCTATGGTGCATGTGAACGTCATGATGGCAGGTTGCCTATGGCGATCGAGTTCTAGAGTATATTCACAGATTGCTTCCCAATTGCTTCTATTGCTAGATACATATGGTAATTTTTTCTCCCTTGTCCTTGTCCATTTAGAGAAAATATTTTTTGACTAGACCGTTTTATATAGAGGATACTAAGTCATTTTTCAAGCTGACGAAAACAAAATGACATGTCATATCAACAGGTCGCAGAACGCATAGATAGGATGATGAAGTACGAGTCTACTTTCTTAACGGAATCACCGGCGTCGGATCTCGGATCCGCCTGCAGCACCTCGTGGCACACTTAGACTAGTGAAATAAAATTAAGTAAGTATAGTATAATTTCATCGACTGTCCCATCAAATAAGAAAGTCTTTAAGTTTCAGATAGATTTTTATCCATATTTTAACAAAGCGACCAACAGGTACACTTTATTTATTAAAATCTTTATTGACCACAATGGTACAAAAGGAGAACTTAATGTCAATGCATTCTCTACCAATTCAGCCCACCCGTAGGAAAACAGAAAAAATATACTTGATTTCTTTACATTTATACTTATTCTTGTTAAGCGTAAATATATGGCCCAATTCAGCCAATTGGAATGCCACAGAATAAGTAGGCATTAGCCAATGCAGTGATGTCATCAAATTTTATTTTATTTATTTATTTGCTTATTTGGCACATTATAGTAGAAGCACTAGCGGCCAGCACGCCTTGCCTACGTAGTACCCAATAATAAAAATTAAATTATTTCGCAATGATGCTGTTACACGGTAGTGTAAACCGAATCGTTATTATAGATGAACGACAGACAAACGCGAGATATTCCAACTTGTTTCACTTACACTTAAAATACACTTCGTGTGTTAACCGAACTAATATCTGGCATGTAGGGACTGAATCAGATTCAGTATGTATGAACATGAACTTTACTTCGCGGAAAACATAAATAAGTTGGTTTACGAGTACCCACATAGTAATTATATGTGACAGAGTGTTGACAGGATAACGTTAAAATTGCATTATTAAAAAAGTTAAAGGAGTTAACAAAAATGTTATACAGTTGCCTACTCAGAAAGCACAGAGCCGTGTGACAACTGGGTGGGACGCTAGTAAAACTTAAACCAAGTGTGCTATAAGTTTACCATTAATAATGAGTTTTGCGTTTTAATAAAGTTCATATTTAGAATGTTTCAAACATGTGGCAAGTGCAAAAAAGTCTTCACGCCAAATGTGTCCGCGGTCAGTCGCCATTACAGTATGAATTATTAATTGTAGACGAACGGTAGGTATAGTTCAACGACCTAAGCCTAACTATGTGGCAGCTTGGAATATGAGCACTATTCATGAAATTATTATTGGTATTAATTACATTAACCAGCATAGCACTGCTAAATTTATCTTAATGGCATGCATTGAAATTAGTAAATGCCTTCTGGTAAATGCTATCCTGGTACGAGTAAATCCCAAAACTTTCTGGAAATACTTTGTATAGGCCTATGCTCAGTCAGAGTGAACATCTTGCGGCTGAGATTATGATGATACTCGTACAGTTAGGTTTTCATTTTCAGTGATTGCAATAGATTTTTATATAAAAAGGTAACCCGGCGAAGTAGATGTTTCGTAACAAATTTGAAAATAAATATGAGTTAAAAGTCAGGCTTGTAATAGTACCATCTGAACATTATTTGCGCTAGGCTTCTTCTCACTGGTGTCTTTTCAAAGACTGCCGTTGCTTGCTGACCTCCATCTCATGATAGCCAGGACCGACGGCCTTACATGCCTACCAACCAAAGTACAAAAAAGCTAAAGTCGCCTAAAGTGCTGCTAAAATGGCCACAAATTCATATTCAAAATGCATTAGTACCTCTTTATTCATTGGATAGTTCGATCACTATAGAAGGGTATTCACACTAATATGTTAACAATTTAGTATGTTTGATATTCAAGCAAAGTTCTGGAAACAGCGTGTCATAGTTTTCGCTTAAACTGTTTAACGCTGGATCAGGTCCAAATGGTGCAACCGACGGGAATGTTTACCAGCAGCTGGACGCTAGGAATAAACGTGGCACTGGGATGGTGGGTGGAAGGGCAAGAAAAATGGGACACCACTTTATCTATCGCCTCGAGTTTTAAAATATTATCTTTCTGTTTACTATCCGTACAAAGATAGGAGAAAAATGATGAATTGTAATTTAATATCAAATCAACAGTTAAATGAAAAATCATGATATTTTCAGTTATCAATTTTGATCTGGTCCGCGCTAATGTGACGCTTTGACATGTTGATAGCATATCTTATTTTAGAGTCTGGTATTCAATAGTGTTTGTATGCTAATCGGTTCGTTCATTGGAGATCTTAATGATTATAAGTTATGACTAAGCGAATATGATTGAAGAGTAAGGGGCTTCGAATAAATTAGTCCCAGTTTCAAATTACTGGACCCGTTGAACCAGATAGGTATTATTCGTTTATATTATCGCACACTGGTTCATCTATTGCTGTTGGTCCTAATCCTTATTGTAGTAAATTTAACTAGCCGGTAGTTCAGTCCGTCAACTAGTAAGTAACTTATATTCATGTGGTGATGATGTACTTATTTATTTTACATGTAAAGTCATCAACTTGTACTAAATGCAAAGAAACGTGATAGTAACTAAAAATGGCAATCTTTTAAAACTCTTGTGAGTAGTGCGTTTTGAAATTGATTCATATATTCGTACAATGAGTGTATATAGTAATAATTTAAAATATTTTTTTTTAAATATATGTAAGTGTTCGCATATATGGGATTAAGTTCTATAAATGTCATTATATTATTTGGACTCCCAAACAAAAAAATAGCGCATAAGTAGTGTTCTTCAATCATCGCGTTAGAGATAAGTAGGTATGTAATTATATTGTAAATTTTAATTAAGTAAATAGCTGTTAAGACTGGGGAATTAAATGTCTTATTATAATTAGCAGTGTTGCTAAGAAACGCGTGCCCGCCGAAAATTCAAACAGTCTGGTATAATTTTAATATAACGGTTATATCAAACATGTTTTCGCCTACGGATATCTCTACTAGAATAGCTTGCTAGCTCTTTTAGGCATAATTTGATAGACGATATTAGCTGTGTTAGATTTAGAAATATCTAACTGCCTATTTACCGCAACGGTATTGGAAAGCGTGAAATTTGCTTATCGAATAGCGTGGATTAACGTTGTTCTTTGTAATGTTTCTACAGCAAACATTCAAAAAGATATTTTTAAATTTCATACTAAGCCTAGTACTTAGGTACAACCAGTGTCGTAAACAAATATTTGTGACAACTAAGGGGAGGCACAAGTCTTACAAAAAATTACGAGGTCGGTTCCATATCAAGCAAAATAAATTTTTAGCTAGTATCCGATATTATATTAGGGTGACACAGGGGAGACAAATTATATGTGTCTGTTTGAAATGCACGCTACTGCTTACAACATACGGCAATGCTAGCATCTCGAATAAAAAAAAATGTCTTTTCACACAAATCCGACTGAGCAGTTTCTATTCAGTTAAATATATATTTCTAATCACTACTTGTAAGCTCAACTGGGCAAAACATCTAGATGAGAAGCTAAAGAAGTCCGAAATAACAATATGGCACTGTCGCAGAACAGTGGGGAAACTTGGGGACTAAGTCCAAAAACTATGAAATGGTTTTATATAACGGTAATCAGACCCACCATAACCTATGGGGCCGCAGTATGGTAGACTCGCACAAGCCTGACAACTGCACAGGACAAGCTCCAGCGCTTCCAAAGAACGTCCTGCATGGCCATAAGCGGCGGAATGAGAACATGTTCAACCCTGGAGGTAATACTGGACATCACTCCACTACAACTTCATATAAAACAAGAGGAGGAAACCGCAGCCATGAGACTTTGGACCTTAGGTCTGTGGAAACAATTCAAGCTCTCGTCATTCAAAAATACTCAAGGAAGCCATGAGCTCATCCTACCTGATGGGGGCAATAAACGACAGAGTCAAAAAACAATTCGTGTTCGACAAGAAATACAAAATACAATTACACGAGGACAAAATCGATAACTCAAATATCAATTAGGTAAAGGTATACACCGATGGCTCGAAGATGAGCACAGGAGTGGGAGCCGATGTCTTCTCACACGAGCTCAATATCTACTACTCCACGGCCCTGGGAAAAGAAAACTCCATCTATCAGGCAGAATGCATAGCCATAACCCACGCCGCGGCAAAAATCAACAGATTAAAGGTAACAGGCATGTCTATTTGTATCCTAACTAGTGTTGCAAAAAAACAGTTTTTTTTTCTAACATGAAAAAAAACTTGAAAAAAAAACATGAAAAAAAAACGTTTTTTTTCTGGAGCAATTTTTTTTTCAAGAATACTGAATTTAAAATTGATAAGGCAGTTTCCGTTAAAGATTAATACTTAACAGTTTTTAATTAGAGTTTTTTAGTTATTTATGTATCTACCATACTTTTTTGGTGGAATAGTACCAAGTTTACATAAATATATTGGCAACATTCAAATTGCGCACCGGGATTCCCAGTACAACTTGGTACAAACATAAACCAGGTATTTCCCGGTCTGGGAGACAGGGATTCATTAGTAATGAACCAATTAAACAAAAATTCAGTCTAAATAAATCAAAAAGTCTAAATTAAGTAATTCGATATGTAATTTTAGTAAAATGTAAGAAATAAGAAAGCAATGAAATAGTAGCATACATCAATAAATTATTCAATTTTCATTAAAAAAACCAAATTTGTAAAAAAACAAGGATACTAAGTTTTTTTTCATGTTTTTTTCAACATAGTGAAAAAGAAACAAATTTGTTTTTTTTTCATTTTGCATCCCAAATCCTAACCGATAGTGCAGTAGTCCTTCATTCTCTGAGGAATCCAATGACTGACTCTGCAGTAACCCTAGAATGCCACAAAGCATTGGAACAACTCTGTAAGTATAACAACAAAGTCCAATGAATTAAAGGGCATGTGGCTCACTGGGCAACGATGCAGCGGACGAACTGGCGAGAAGGGGGTGCCAGTAGGACCACAACCACTAGCCCCTATCCTCTTCAACCAAATTCGTTCCTGGATCCAAACTAAAACTAACTAAGAAAAACAACAAGCCTGGAATACCCTAGGAACATGTCGACAGGCGAGAGAGGCCATCCCGGAGTGGAAAGCGCTACTCACGTCGACTGCTTACACTTCCAAGGGTAAAACTTAGAAAAATGGTAGGCCTACTAACAGGACACTGTACTCTTAACAAACATCTATTCGTTATAGGTATAACCGACAGCCCCCTTTGTAGAGGCTGTATGGAAACAGAAGATACAGCGAAGCACGTGATACTGGAATGTCCGTGCGTCGCATCAACAAGAGAGGAGTACTTGGGAGCTCCAAGTACGAAGCCTGCAGCGCACCCTCTGCACTGTTCCGCTACCTCGACTCGGAAAAATGCCCACGGAACCAGGTGAACCAGGTGATCACTACTTGTATATTCTAAATCTTTGATTGGAATGTAGGAAATTTTTAGCTCACAGACTCCCACGGAGAAAGTTGTTCGAATTGATAGACGTCACCCATTTAAATAATGTGTCGATCGTACATTTAATTCATAATCATAAAGCACAAAATAGGAAAAAAAGAATGCCAAACGCTTTCATTGTTTTATCCTAGGTCTATGGTTTTATTATCAGTAGATGCATTATGATCCCAGTACGGATTCATTTCAAACAACGTAATCAGAATCTGTTTGCTTCTTATGTCTACTCCTTAGTCTTATTTCAAAAGTAAAAGAGCACTTCACAAAAAGAAGACCTCATTACTTTAAATTCATCTCTCCACTTGGTAATGTAACTACATTATTATAGACTGATTGTTACTATTGGGGAACAAAAACAGGAGGCAGGCGTCACCAGCCTGTGCCGTGCTTTCTGGATAATTAGCCTCCAAACGATGTTATCTCTGTGGCTGATAATGAAAGCGAGTCAGAACAATTAACGAATGCCACGACACTTGGCTCATCTGACCATCGTAAATAGACTCGAAGACCCTTAGCAATTAACTCGTTTACTTCGTCCGGTAACAGCGATATACATAGGGCGCACTATAAGTTTCCGGAACTGGCCACTTACATAAACAATATTTAAAAATTTATTGCAACATTTGAAAATAGAACTCTTTGGCTGTAGAATGCAGTTTGTTTCATCTGACTGTCTTTTGTTTTTACCTTGTGGCGCCATTTAAAAAATTGTGTGTCTGCATCAACATGGATTTAACTCGGGACAATTTTCGTAGTATGATTTTCTACGATTTTAAGTGTAATTTGACAGCTCAACAGAGCATCGCTCGGCTTGAAACAGCTTTTGGCAATGAAGCACCATGCAAGACAACTGTTTATAGCTGGTTTGCAGAATTCAAGCGTGGTCGTATCAATCTCAGTGACGAATCTCGCGATGGTCGGCCGTCCACCGCTGTGACCAACAAAAAAATCGATGCTGTGCGCCGTATGATTGAAACAGACAGGCATGTGACCTACCATGAAATTCGCGCATCCTTAGAAATAGGCATGAGTCAAATACAATTAATCCTACACAAACATTTGGGTGTGAGAAAGCTGTGCTCGCGGTGGATCCCACACAACTTGACCGAGGCTCAAAAAACGGACCGCGTCACTTGGTGCAGTGCCATGCTTACCAGATTCAACGAAGGTGCGTCAAATTTGGTGTGGGACATAGTAACAAGTTACGAAACATGGATTTATTGCTACGATCCCAAAACAAAGCAGCAATCGAGCGTATGGGTCTTTCAAGATGAGCCGAAACCAACCAAAGTGGCGCGCGTGAAAAGTGCATCTAAGCGGATGATTGCTTCATTTTTTAATAAAACTAGACAAGTGGCTACTGTTGCTTTAGAGAATCGTCGTACAGTGAATAGTGACTGGTACACGACCATTTGTTTGCCGGAAGTTATTGACGAACTCCGTAAAAATAACCGTAAACGCCGTATCATCCTGCACCACGACAATGCTAGTTCTCACACGGCCAGACAGACAAACGACTTTTTGAAGGCGAAAATGTAGAAGTCATCCTGCATACAGTCCCGACCTGGCACCTTGTGACTTTTTTCTGTTCCCAAAAATTAAGAACCAATTACGCGGTCAACGATTTTCATCACCAGAAGAGGCTGTCGAGGAGTATGAAAAACACGTTTCAGAGGTCACCACAGAGGAGTGGCACAAAAGTTTTCAAAACTGGTTTCATCGAATGAAAAAGTGCATAGACGCCAAGGGAGATTATTTTGAAAAACAGTAAATTAATTTTGTACCTTTAATAGTATTTTTTCATATTCATTCCGGAAACTTATAGTGCGCCCCACGTATACAGTTACACTATCACGTCTTTATCACGACATTCCGTAAGCCTGTTGATTTCGGCCAGAAGCATACAGGCTATCGTGGTCAAAATTCGCACTCCAAACCTCAGAACGCTTCGGCCCGTTTATTTATAATCTCATTTGATTGATATTTACTTACTCAAATATCAATCAAATGAGATTACAAATGCATGTTGATTTCGGTCAGGAAGCACGAAGGCTTCTGTAGTTGAAAATAAGTTCAAACCGTTTCGACCGGGCCGTGCCCTACAGGATATTGGAAAAAGTAAATGTGAGATTACAAGTGCATGTTCATTTCGGCCAGGAAGGGGTTTCGTTGTTGAATCTTATAAGCTTTAAACTTCTTTCTACTCTAATTACCGCTAAGTTCGAGTAAGTTAAACCTGAAACGAAAAAATATTTCGCGGTTTTTTAAAAGTATGATCATGTTGTTATATCTAACACAAAAATTGCTTAACACAAAAGCGACAAACTGAGAACTCGGTGGCTCGATGATTTTACGCATCATTACAAGGAGCTTTCGCAAGTTAAGTTTCCCCGGGCGTGGTCAGCTCTTGGATGGGAGACCTCAAGTGCTGTAATAATTTGCAATCTACTCCATGCTTTTGAACTCACGTGAAGCCGTTGGTCCCGGCTGTCATCATTGTTTTGCAGTCGACAAGGTAAAACAGCTTGAAAAATCTGTCATCCATCAGTGTTGGCACACACACAAAAAATGGTATTTTATTTTATAAAACAAACAAACGTCTAGTAATTATTAAAAATCAAACATCAAGTCATTTAAAAAAAACATTTCATAATAAAAAAAATAAAACAATGAAAATAGCATTAACTCTTTCACTCTTAGGAATAAGTTATGAGACGTGTTTCCGACCGACCGCTGACCGATAAGCTCCAATTAGGTACCCATGAAAGCTATACATATACATGGCCTGTTTGAACTGGATGAGCATCTCAAGGATTTGTAGTTGCATTAACGCTATTTTAGTATTTTCCTACTCCATTAACCTGTAGGGCTGGCCGAAACGCTCTGTAGTTTTGAGTGGTAAGTTTCAACTATAAAAGCCTGTGCTTCCTGGCAGAAATAAATATGCATATGTATCTCACTTGAAAAATATTTACTACTCCAATTGCCTGTAGGGTGACCGTCCAAAACGCTCTGGGGTTTGGAGTACAAATTTTTCTATAAAAGCCTGTGTTTCTGGTCGAAATCAACAGGCTTATGGAAAGTCGCCGTCTTTATCCCAACGGGACAGACGCCGAGGGACGTAAAACCCAAAGGGATCATTTAGCATATTTTATTAGCATATTGCTGGGCATGTAGATGAACAAATAGGGAATCAAAATAGTGACGGTTGCTAGCCGGATCGCCTATTGATATGATTCAGATTCTCACCCATTCCCTCGATCGGTTTTTACCAGCTGCGCGGGAAGGGAAGCAACTGGTACTTATATTTATGTTTTTTTCTTTTCTTTACTAGCATGAGGGTTGATGTGCCACACATATAACATCGATAATGAAATAATAAAAAAACCTGGGCACATCATTTTTAATCATAAAGGTAGGGTAAACTTCAAGTGAGATTGTTAAATCAAGAGAAAGAATTTAATAGGTGTTTTAGTAAGTACTTAGATGTGTTACGCGAACTAATGCAGCTAACAAACAGGTTTATTCCAAAGTCGGAGGCTCCACTATCTATGCGTATGTCCCTGTGGTTTGTTCTATTGATATGTCACGTCTAATGACATGCTAACATTGTATTGCTACATGGTATTATCATATTGTGATAATATGCCGGGTGTTGGGTCGCTTTTGTGAATGTAAGAATAGGTACATGACGATACCTATAAGCCTGCGCTTGTCCTCGGATGGAAGACAGATCTGGAGTGTAATGTAAACCGTCTTGTTATATCGGTTCATTGTTTTGCTTCGTATCATCGAATGATTATTGTTATTGCAGCGAAATGATTGACATCGACAGCACGTCGTTAATCAAACATAGTGGAAAATTAATGTTCGATAGCTGTCTCCTGTTTATACTATGCAGGCATAATATCACGCCCATGCTGCCTGTCCTTTGACTTTTTACGGTTAAGTATGTGATATAAAAATTTGTCTATTGTGAAATTTGTGAAGATACTTAGATCGAAACGCTCTCTTGAATGGTACGTAGTCAAATATACGAGGAGCATTCCAATTTCCGCAAAAATGCGGTAGGGTGGGGTATCCTCTCGAGTCGTTGTCGCCCCTGCAGAGAGGGGTTGACGGTGCGGGCGGGGAGGTAAAGCGGGGTGTACTCGAGGGTGGCGGCTGCGCCTGCGCGGTCGTTTCCGCAGCCCCCGGGGACGCGGCATGTGCGCGCCCCGCCGCGCCGCTCTCCCGTCCTATTATACCTACCCTCGCTACTCGAAAGTCTCGATTATTAAGCACTTATTCTAGCCCTAACACGCAATCATAGTCATAGAGTTTGCGATTCCATCGACCGGAGCTGATAAAAGGAAATTAATACTGACCGTTGGCAGAGCGAGCCGCCGGTGAAGTGGCTTCCTTGCTTCGAGCGTTTTCTTTCTCCTTCCCATTGTTCCCTGTAACAAAAACATGCTGTCCAAATTTTTGTTTAAGGAAAATACCTACTAGATACATAAACATATTATTAGATCTTGTGGTCAAAGGGTCCCCTTTATCAGATTTTGAATTAAATCATAGGAAGTTACTTCGTAAGATAAATTGCATAAACTGGTTAAAGCGGTACAAATACTTAGGTATTATTTTTGTCATAATAAAACCGATAGGTTAAATTGGTTTTCCCTGTTTCTCTGTTATTAATATAACAGGAAGGCAGTGTGGAAATATTCGTAATAACAATACATATTTATAAATCATAAAATTACATTGGAATGGAAACAATCACGATCATATTTTTTTATCAATGACGATATTTTCGATAGTGGATATAGTTATCCTGAAACTGATAACAAAGGCGATAACCGCTAGTTCCATATCGGCGTTTTTTAAACTTCATTTCGACGAAATTTAAGTAAATAAAAGAGCTAAATTAAAGTGTTTGATTTTACCTTCACATCTTATTTTAGAATTGGAAGACTGAAAATGTATGATAAATAATGATCAGAAGAATTTAGATTTAAGTAAATATTGCTTGTTAAAAATTTAAGTCTGTTGCGCGTATCTGTTAAACACAGAAACTGCATACCAACTTGGACAATCTTCTAAAGAAGAAAAACAGGTCAGTCCTAAGAGTTAGATAGAACACCGAGGGTAAATAAAAGAACCTATTGCTATGAAGGAATGCAGTAAAGTATTAATTAGTTCGCAGCAGGAAAGTGCTACTAACAAGCAAATGTTTGAATTTTTTCAGCAATTCAGATTTGAAATAGAACCGGAAATACTAGGCTCAGAACTACCCAGAAGTGGACCGCTTCGCCGGCATGGCACATTCCCGGTACGATCCTTTCTGCGTCGGCTGCCTGCGCAACCGGTTCCCCGCGATCGTTCACCCGCGCAGCGCCACGTCACCCGTCCGCGAATTTACACCGCCTCACTTTCCATCTGCCACAAATCCTACAATGCTACAAACCGCAAGCGATTTAGTCTGATCGGTTTTTAAACTGTCTATGATTTGGATGTGAAACACATTTCGATCAACTTCATACCTACGTGCAAGTTTATGGCTGTCATTATCTGCAATGTTCGTCATCCCACGTCCGCACCGTTGATAAAGTGTACAATCTACTTTATCATGAAAGGGATATTCGTTATCTTGCTGGCTCTGCATTTAGTGATAGTTAATGTTGTGGGTTCAATACTTAAATCGATTGCAGCAATTGCGATGCGATTGATTCGCGTTTGGAACAAAGTCGGACGGGCCGACCTTGGCAGTGGCGTTGACTCGCATGGATGGCCTCAAATCGCAACAAGCCGTCGCGCCATAGACTAACCACATGAGCCGTATAGCATCTGTAGTCAAAGTCTTGTGTGATCATTTGATAGTCGTTCGGCAGCTGATGCTAATTGGCCAAACTATTTGCGTGTCGGTCAAGGTATTGCCAGTCAGGGGCACATATTATCAAGAGTCAAATCCATATTATTAATTCTCTCCGTGTTTTGATTTGCACTTATGAGTTGGACTAAGTAGTAAGATCATCAGTAGCGTTATAGCGTAGCTTGCCCTAGAAGGGACCTGTATAAAAATATGTTAATAGGTACTCTTCTACTACTACTACCGTGTATGCTTGAAAATTTTAGTTCAATTCATTCTACCATTTCTACTTTACAACGGCCATGCTCGAGCTTAGAAACAGGAATGTTTTTTGCTGAAGCAGGATATTTGCTATTGCTTTAAAGAAGAAATTGTCTAAATACCACACTCTCTTATTTTTTCTTTATTCTTGTTTCCAAACGCACTAAATTAGATTGGGGTAAACCCCAATCGCGCTTGGAAACAAGAATGTTTTATTATGGCGCCCTCTGATCATCAGGTGATTGCTCCAGTTCTAATCCAGGGGCTGAAGATTTTTAAGACATGAAACGATTTTAATATTTACAAATTTTGCTTAGATATTCGTTTGGATCCTGTAGACTTGGGGCCCCGTATCATTGATATGGCCACTGAATAAGTACTAGTATTCACCTACACCGTACTCGAAAAGAAATATCTACATAATATGGTTAGTGCTATGGTTTAATTTAGCTCGCGTCAGAACTCCTCACCTCTTCGTTTAGATACCTGGACATCCATTGCGAGCCAATTTCATTCTTATTACTCTGGACAAACGATTAATTTAACTGAATTTTCCCCTCCGGAGTGGTCGCCGTGAGCATATTAATAATGAAGGTATATTTTCGATACCTAAACGAGGAGTGACACAGGCCTGATATGGTTAATACCTATACCGTGGTAGGTAGCTTCACGCCCAATGATGCAATATTAATTTTGTTGACGGTGGGTATTTCATGCTTATACGTAAAGTAAATTATTATTTTTTATTTCCACAGCTTACACAAAGTTTTTTAATTTTTTTCAGTTTGTAATTTTTTGCATGTCTGCTTTTTATATTCAATTCCCATTAGAAATAAGCATAAGTAGCATTCTCAATAAGCACTCTAATGGGGTGAACTGAGTTGTGATAATTTAACAGGAAAGGGCGGACAGGACATCGCAAGATAACACTGGTCAAACAGGAAAATCCATATCTAACTTGAATACAAACCTGCCGTTACAAACATAGTCTGAACCACAAAATGAGTTTAGTTATTATTAAGTATATATTTTTGTCATACATATATGATGCAACTATGATGGTGTTAGGTTTTTTAAAATATGGTACAAAATTGCTTGTCCAGTAAATTATTGAATATAAAAAGAAACGATGGGCAGAGTAAGTAACTACGGATTTTAGGAGCTACTGCAAAGAAAAGTTAACTTCTACTTAGATATAAGATATTTCTTTGATAATAAGTAAGTATAAGCATGTACGAACAAATAACAAGATATATCTATGTATAATACTTTTCTAATCGTCTAAAGTTGAAGTCAAAAATCATTTATTTATCTTTGGATATTTTTATCACTTGAAAGTAGTCATTTTTTCTTATCATTTGATTATAGGTAGTTGTTGACGTCAGATCATTAAGTTACAGCCAAGTGTACTGCCTCTTCCTAAGCGCAAGGACAGAAGAAGTGGTAACAAACTGTACTGCAGCATTTTCTCCAAAACAAAAGGAAGTTAAAAACACGCACACCATAACGTTAAACCTGCCAAGTGTATGTCGGGCCACGCGACAGAACTCTACAGTTCTGTAGTTGCGAATTCTTTTGAGTTCACCCTTACGGTTACGGTCCAAAATTGTGAAATGGGGCTAACACTATTAATATTTAAAAAAAACCCACTTTACATGTAAAGGATAACCTAACAAAAAATAAGGTATTTCCAGATTTAATTTTACCACTTTGTTTGCCGGCGTGATTGATATACATACCTACTTATGCCAAATTACAGCTACGATTAATAGTCTCTGAATAAAACCGCGGACGGAAGGATGGACAGGCAGACAGACACACATGGCGAAACTATATGGGTTCCTGTTTACTACGTAACCCTAAAAATTAAACGTCTCAAGTCGTCGTGTTACTATTCTATAAGGGTACCTTGTTAGCTACGGAACCCTAAAAATAAAACTTCTCAAATCGAGGACGTATTACTTATTATTCTATAGGGGTTCCTTGTTTACTATGGAACCCTAAAAATTAAAGTCGCAAATCAACGTGCTATTAATTATTCTGTGTTGTCCAAACGCTGCTCACAAACGTTTTTTTGTTAATCGACTTCCAAAAAGAAGGAGGTTATCAATTCGTCGGAACCTTTTTTTATATACCCATTTTCACCGATTATTCGAACACGCCTTTTGTTTGAAAGGGCATACTTGTCAGGTGGTCAAAAAGAAATTTTATCAAAATCGGTTGTGAAGTTTGGGGGTGGAAGTCGTTTTTAGTTTTGAAAAATTAAAGTAAATAAGAATGCATTGCACAGAAAATTTTTAACCAACTTCAAAAAAGGAAGCGGTTCTTAATTCGGCTGTACGTATTTATAAGTGAATTTATCTTCGTCATTTATGAGCCGATTATTTAAATCTATAGACACTTCTTCTTAGGGTTATACTATTACAATGTTGGACCAATGGACCCTATTACAAAGACTCCGTTGTCCGTCCGTCCGTCCGTCTGTCTGTCTGTCTGTCACCAGGCTGTTTTTCATTAATCGTGATAGCTAGAGAGTTGAAATTTTCACTGATTATGTATTTTTGTTGCCACTATAACAAAAAATACTAAAAATAAAAAAAAATATTAAAGGGGGGCTCCCATAAAACAAACGTGATTTCTAATAGATATTACAGAACCCTTCGTACGCGAGTCCGACATGCACTTGGCCAGTTATTTTTAAAATTGATCCAATTCCAATGGAAGATTATCATTTACCCATTAGGTGCAACAATAAAAGCGAAAAAAGAAAAAACACGCGTGGGTGCAAGTTGGCGTCAATAGTCGCATTTTTATCTTTTAATTATTTTATTATTATTTTGTTTGTTATTTTCTGTTAATTATTTATATCCTGAGTTTTATACGCGGTTTATGTATCATTATTTGTGAATTTTTAATAATTTAACCGGTCTAGTAATTACCAAAAAATAATTTTTACCGTTCAGTTTCTAGACAGTCACAAAAAGTTTCTAATTTTTAGTCTACTTACTGCATTTCAAATAATAAAAGATGAGCACCTGGTACATAAACGTGAATGCTTATGTCTTTTTGCAAGGAGATATTACAGAAGCCTTCAATATGTTCGCGTGACATATATAAAATAATTTTGTATATACGTATGTATTGTAAAATTAGAGGTCAGTCTTTATATGTCTAGTTAAAGTTTACAGGGGAATAATAACGAACCTGAAACCTCTTCGTTTGTCCCCAGATTTCGCGCCTTTTTCTATATTTGTATAAGTCACTCATGCACATTACACCTAACTATGGTCCATTTTTTAGATATTTAAAAGAATGTAAACCATCTTTACATGTCTTTCTATTGAAATAAATATACACTTTATTAATCAATACTTTTGCAAATTACAAAAAAAAAATGTGTAATTTATAATTTATAAAATAAATAATTTGTAATTTGCAAAGATAGTGATTTATAAAGTGTAACCGTCATATTCATAAAAATAAACAAACGGTTGTTAAACCTATTTTAGTCAGAACATCTTTTATCCCTTTCCTTCTTTTCAATATTTGACATAGTAAGAACGAGACAAAACATAGTTTAACTAAAAGAGGTTTAGCAAACGTTTGTAAATTTTTATGAAGGGGGTAAGTATATTTCAATAAAAAGTCATGGCATGATTGTTTACAAGTTTAAACATGTGTTTATTTTAAAAGAAAAACTTTACCGGCTATTTGATTGGATTTTTATGTTGGCCAGACTGCGGCACAGTCAGTATTCACCACAGATAAAGATGGGATTCACCGTGTGTATGAACAGGTGGCGCGCCGTGGTATGTAGGTGATGGTCGAACACTCGGCGACACAGTACGTGTACCGTCTGGTTTTAAGTTACCATTTATGCGTGTTCTAGTATGATCTGCATGTCCCTGCAAATATGCATATGTGCATACCTACCTATTCAAACATCCTCTGCTAAAAATCTCTACCAATGTAAGTAAGTAGAACGAAATTACATTTCTGAAGTATTTTTGTCAGGTATATAATCTTTTTCAGTGATGGAGCGAAATTAATAATAATGGATGCATCCTGTAGAAGTAAAGACAATGCTTTTATCCATTCGTCATAGAACAAAACTATCAGGAAGGGAGAAAAAATATATTTTAACGAAATTTGATATAATACATCCCCATGGTCTATTGGGTTCAATCAATATGACTTTATTTTACTAGTGGCTATGTGAGCTGAAGACCTCGCGAGTCACCTGACCCGTTGATTTTTCGGATAAAAAAGTTGTTCAGACAAAAAAGTTGCGTCATATGGGTACAAAAAAAGTTTATGAAATTTTTGTTTTTTGAAGTGGTTAAATATGATATTTATTTGTAAAGTTTTAAGTATATATATTTCCGTCATTAAAAAAAGAACGATAAACTTAAATGACAAAAAAAATATTGAGAACTGTGACCTGTAGGCGAGAACAGCAGGATAAAAGCATTTTCGGCCAATTTCGAAACTGAGACTCTTCGCTCGCTCGGTCAATAAAACACACGTCATCGTTAATTATTCGCTTGTAAAGTTTGATCAGTATCAGCATTAAATCTTTCCAAATTCTAAAGAGTTTACGTGTACATGTGATCGTGACAGCGGTCACGAATAGTCATGAGATAGGTACCTACATGTTGCACAAATCCATATTTTTTATTTATAAAAGCAGCGTTTGTCACAAAAGAGCAATCCTGCCTTAAGTCGAGCGTGGCGCCTCGCCATATTGGATTACCACGAGGCCGCGGGCCGTGATAATAAAGGATACCAAAGGTTAAACTTTGTAGACTTAAGCACAATCGCTTTAAGGAGATTAGTTAATATTAGATTTTTTCGATGTAAATCAATTCGAAGGTACTGACCGCCATACATAAACGCATCTAAACACGTTAGGTATTTTGCTCTAGAGTTACGACAACAGACCTACATAAGTTACCTTTTAGCACTTAAATTATTTCCTTGTTTTAGCCGAGCTATGTTTGTTTCATTATGAATCAATTGAACAACAACTACTTACATTGAACCGAACGAAAACCCGCAATCTACTAATGACGATATTGCCAACGGGCGTGCGTGAGTCATCGTTTACATAAAAATAAGCACGTCCCTTCCCAACTCCCAGTTGTCTTTATTTATTTTTCGTTTGAAACATCACTTTTTTATTTGGATGTACTGCACGGACTGCACCATATGGCGTGGATTTAGTGTACAAAGTCATATCCATAAAAGGTTTATGAAGCTTTTAGCTTACTTGATCATAAAGGTCGACATCGACAGGCGACAACGAACATGTATCATTTCATTTTTATTTAGTTACGGTATGTACTCGTAGGTAAGTACACTTGTTGCTAGTCGTCCTAGTAAGGTGATATGTACCTAATAGCTATTGAATTTAAATTTCCTGAAATTCGAAAATATAATATACACACTTGTAGCACTTCTAAGAAAACTAGCTTCAATTACTTAGGTATATTATATCTATACTTTTATTATTTTTATTGAAATGGTGCATATGGTACGACGGGATCATTAGTCATTACCTACATTTATGCATCAGGGAAGACGATCTTCATGATTATTTTAACATTAAAAAAATATATTTGTATTAGCCTATTTCTAGAGTTATCTTATCTTTGGTAATGTTCGACGTTGTAGTTGAAATGAGCAGTGGTTCATAAAAATTTCATTGCGTTGAATCAATCTCTGCCATTTTGATCAGTACCTAGTTATCTACATGTACAAAGCTTCATAGTTACTTCATTAAAACTGTCAAGCACGTGGGTCTCGAAGGTTAAGGCAAAATGCGGCGAGGGCGTTGGGCAATTGACATTCAACAGATCTTTCAATTCAATAGCTTCAAGTCAAGAAAAACATGGTCGGTAATACCGCCAGTAGGTAGGTATTGGATTACGTAAGCATAATACGTTGGCGATTACTCATCGCACATGTTAGATAGTCATGGAATTCTCTAGGTTCCAATTATCATACCCCTCGTCAGTATTTTATAAATGATA
The DNA here is from genome assembly GCA_943193695.1 of Acrobasis suavella. Taxonomy (NCBI): domain Eukaryota; kingdom Metazoa; phylum Arthropoda; class Insecta; order Lepidoptera; family Pyralidae; genus Acrobasis; species Acrobasis suavella. Next base: position 18,439,105 of record OW971929.1, read on the forward strand.
CGGCTCCAAAAATTTAATTTAATATTTATTAATTAAGTACCTTCCTGGGGAAAAGCTAAAACACTAGAAGATACTTTGCAGGGTAGGTTAGGGAGCGTATCCATACTAAGTTACACATTTTTCCACTTTTTTACCACCCTCCTCCCCTTCGGTGACCATAAATACCAAGACGGAAAAGGTTACTTAGTATGGGTATGTTCCCAGTATGATGATGTTGACGCATCCTTTTTATATGTATAACCAACTGATTCCTCATGTCTATCTCATTTTTCCTGTTTTTAGGATTTCCATACCAAGTACGTAATATACTTAATACTTATACTTACTGTTCGATACAAATAATAAAATGAGCTTCCTCATACTAATTGACCATCGAGCAGATCCAGTGCGCTATCTCCATCAGACAGTTATGAATAAACTGACGAATCTCTTAAAAAAAACATCTCTCAAGCAAAAGAGAAGTAACAAGAAAAAAAGTTTTTTTTTTTAAACTAAATCCCGACTACGCAAAAGTCTTGCTAAAAAGTATGTTTATCCAGTTAATGCAAGCACAGCAGGGAGAAACACCTAGTAAGCCGTAAGGTATATAATTTTATAGTTATTATTGGTAGTTTTATATTGTTTTTTAGTTCATTACTTTATGGTATATAGAGGGCGCCATATTAATTTTACTGTGACGTCTTAGCCTATAACCAGCCCAGCGGACAGCCAAGACGCTTTTAACGATACCTCATTTGTCAAGGTAACATGGATATCATTGACGATATGATACGATACTAGATTAACATACATACATAGCGACGACACACATAACCCTTCTTTTGGCTTTGCCGTAATCGGGTAAAAAATAATAAAAGGCATTCAGAAAAAAAAAATAGATTTGTTGACATCTAGGAAGTTAAAAAAATCAACACGAACACACCAACTTTTTTAAATTGAGAGTTAATCATATAATTTATTGACCTATATTTTATCTACCAGCCATGGCACTGAACTATTCGTGTAAAAATAATAAAGGAAATAAAATTCACCTTAGAAAGATTAGCAAATCCATTCAGCTGACCACTAATTTATGCAAACGGGAGTTATGGGTGGTGGAATTATTTTTTTCGTTTTTCATTAATTATTTTTAAGGATAAATCATAATATAACAATAATAAAATAACTATGTTTATTACGTTCAAAGCTTAAAAATTGTGTTTACAAACATAATCGTAAGGACTGCCTACTAAGCAAATAATGCTTGTGCCAGACAGACTGGTCTTTCTTAACTTACATTAAACAAAAACACATTTCAAAATAGGAGACAATTAGGTACTTACATATCATTTAGAAGGAAAGTTTATTGATTAAGGCGAAGCGTCTCAGTTTCGAGATTGGCAAAATATGCTTTTGTCCGGCTGGTTCTTAACCGATTCTCGTGAAATTTTGTGTGAAGGTTAGAAAATTCTATAGAATTTCTTTGGCGATTCAGTTTTTCAAAATGGCGGAAATATGGGGGTTGAAAGTATCATAATTCAGCCATTTCGAAAAATTTCAAACCTAATACTTTTTTTTTTGTCTGAACAACTCTTTTACCCGACAAACTTTAACGGGTCGGGTCGACTCGCGAGCTCTACAGCTCACAGAGTCACTAGTAAGTTTCTCTGTATCATTGTAGAAATACTACTGTACTGTATACCAAAATCGGCTGCTCGATAAAAAGTCAGCCTGTAAGTATATCCAGGCTTCAAGGCTAGGTACGAAGCTTCAAGCTTGTAGAGAATGACTTTCCATCAGTAAGGAAATATTATTTAAAAGTTTGAACGTCATTAGTATGTACTCCTGAGAATGTAGTTATCATCTGTATGACGTCGACCGGACATAAGATTAGGTCGGAGACGGATGTTCGACCATTTGCATGCGCGGCGCGGCCTCGCCAACAATGCGCGGTGGGAATAGAGGTAATGTTTCGTGTTTCACACTATCGATTCCAGCAATGAAGTCATGTCTACAAATAAGTTGCTTAGGATAATTAGTCTTACTGAACTCAAGAAGAAGCTACAGTTCTAAGCTACTCCTTATACAGTTGTTTTTTTTTTCGGTGCCAACGGAATGTTTTCTAAAATCAATACATATAGGTACTGGACATGGAGGTAACGTTATCATTTTAGATGTCGTTTGTATGGGTGCTTTTCTTTTTGCCCTTACGCCTATATTTCTAAGTGTAGTTATATCATGTATGTTCCTCAACAAAGAAACCATGGAGTGGGTCGGTACTCCTCATACTAAATACTATACCTCGATAACATTTTTATGTAGGTATACGAGTATAGGTAGAAGGAACGAGAAGACGATTTGTCAGTCGTCATCAATAAAATGTTGCTTCTTTTATCTCACTTTATATTAGGTTGGGGAAAAAGTCTTTTCGCATATAGTATGAACTTGTAATAAAACCACTTTGGCTATACTATTTGTACCTGGCAGATGTTGGTATCATTTAAAAGTTTGAATTTTAAAAAAGATTATTCCAAATTCAAATAAGGAAAATGCGTGATTTTCATTTGTTTTTCTTACCGTCAAGATGAGTGAATCTAATGAAGAAATTAGATACATTTTAAAATTTTACTACCAAAAACGTAAAAATGCAACGCAAGCCGCGAAAAAAATTTGCGATGTTTATGGACCTAGTGCAGTGTCTGAGTAACACAAATTTGATTTAAGCGTTTTCAATCCGGAAATTTTGATGTCAAAGATGCACGTCGCTCTGGTCGCCCTGTTACGGATAAAATGGATGCTATTTTTAAAAAAGTGGAGCAAGATCGGCATATCAGTAGTTACGACGTAGCTGAAGAACTGGGAATTGACCACAAAACAGTTTTGGTGCATTTGAAAAAAAATGGGTACACAAAAAAGCTCGATATTTGGGTACCTCACGAGCTCTCCGGAAACCTAATGAACCGTGTACTCATTTGTGATTCTTTATTACAACGTAATGAGACCGAACCATTTTTGAAGAAATTGATAACTGGTGATGAAAAGTGGATCATGTACGACAAGAACGTGCGAAAAAGGTCATGGTCAAAAGCCGGTCAGGCTTCACAGACTGTGGCGAAACCCGGGTTAACTCGCAACAAGGTGATGCTGTGTGTGTGGTGGGATTGAAAGGGCATTATTCATTATGAGCTGTTATCACCAGGCAGGACCATCGATTCAGAACTCTACTGCGAACAACTGATAAGATTAAAGCAAGAAGTTGAGAGAAAGCGGCCGGAATTAATCAACAGAAGGGGTGTGGTTTTTCATCATGATAAAGCTAGACCTCACACATCTTTAACCACTCAGCAAAAATTAAGAGAGTTTGGCTGGGAGGTGTTAATGCATCCGCTGTATAGTCCTGACCTGGCACCTTCAGATTTCCACCTGTTCCGGTCTCTTCAGAATTCTTTAGGCAGTGTCAGGTTAACATCACGAGAGGACTGCCAAAACTACTTAACGCAGTTTTTTGATCAGAAGCCCCAAATTGTCTATAGCAATGGGATCATGTCCCTACCGATAAGATGGCAAAAAGTTATCGAACAAAATGGTACTTACATACTTTAGTTAAATGTAAATAAACTATATTAAAAAATGTTTTGAATTTTCATATAAAATGCGAAAAGACTTTTTCACCAACCTATTATTTATTCAATAAAAAGGACATTGAGCCACTAGTGTTAGCAAGCGTTATACATTCTACAAATCTGTCGAGTCGTTATTTCGTTAGAATATATAATATTCTTACATATTGTATACCTACCAAAGATTTTACCGCTAGCATTTGTCTATAGAAATTCTACCAAAAATTCAGGTTTCAAGTGTCGGTCAAGATAACAATGATCAAAATGATTTTCGATTATGCTGAATTATCGCTGCGGTATCGCAGCGGCTTTGCATCGATAACTGATAGATATGTATGCTGTTATTATTATACATGCTGGATAGGTAGAATACTTTGAATATAACAACAGTAATGTCCCATGTTGGTAAATATCGCCGACATAACCCTTCTTTTGGAAAACATGTCTCTACTCTATATCAACATCCTATTATTCCCATTAATATTATAAATGTGAAAGTTTGTACTTTCTAGTCTTCGTAAAATCGTTTTTATATAATTACTTTCTGGATACAGTACATCGATGTTTTGAACTTTAACGTTCAGTAGTCATATGGATGGTATGGACACTTTCATGTCAAAGTCGCTGAACGGATTCGAATGAAATTTGGCATTTTACAACGCGAGCAACGCCGCGGGCATCAGCTAGTAATTTTATTATGGTCAAGGAGTCGCGCAGTAACTACAGCTATTGGCACATCTGTGATAGGCTGGTAGGCACTTACTTAAAATACGCTAGTAATGTTGACTGTAAGGTATACGACTTTTCACACCCAGTAAACTATCCCAATAACATCGAGAATTTTTAGAACGGACGAACCTGGCAAAGTTCCAGCACACTTGCAGTACAGCAGAAATACCTCAAGATTTTTGTAACGTGTAAACTAAATTGGGATACGGTTTAATTGTTTACTTCAACCAGAATGTTTACCTACTATATTTGTTCAATATTTCAAGCTCATTGATTTTAAATAAAATGAAATTAAAGCAGAAAATAGTGTGTCAGTTGTAAGTAGGGCGACGTCGCGTCGGCGGCGAAACGGTCGTTCTGGGTAGCGGGTACGGTCTTGGCCTCAAAGCCTGACCGGTTGCCATCTTTGGCTGTGACCGGTTTGACCGGGCCATTCTTTGTAGCTAACAGTTTATTCGCCAACTCTATTTGCACCGACGTTTCATTTTGTAGATATATACGTATTCTGATGATGTGACATAGGTAGGTACGTGCTCAATTAAATGGTGCATTCGGTTTCATATCAGCAACACTTAATCATGCATGATATTTTTCCAATTGACTAGTTACGTTGTATACTTGGATTATCCCAGTATTGATACCAATGATAATGGATTGTGGAAAAAATAAAAGATAATAACAGCTACAGAACACGGATATTACCATGACTAGTGTAGATATTCCTAGATACCTATCTACCTGCTAGTTATAACATTATAAGTAAAAGGTAAAAATACCAATTTAATTCTAGATGCCAGGAATTAAAGAAGTGCATGAAGATAATCGAATCAAACAGTGAAGAATAAAACATAATATAACGCGCTCACCACGTGCTGGATAGTAAATAAACGTTAGTGATCAGATGCACACGAACCTACTGACTATAGTTTCAGTATTTTGAATGCATGTGTTTATCCATTACAATTAATGACTATAAGATCTGAAAAAACTTAAAGGAAGCAATAAAGAATGAGTAAGGAGTCACTATCGCCTACGTCTTTCACGTTACTATTAATCACCAAGCATGGGTGTATTGGCTCTGGGTGCAAGCAGCGCGGATGAGTCATTTCGACGACAGTCGTGTAGGGTGACTGAATCACTGTTCACTGCACCGCACCATACTATTATGCACATACTGATGTCGCAGGTAACGAAATCGACCATTGTATGCTATACACTATTGTGCAGCCAAACTTTTTAGGCCCCCTGCGATTGTTAATGCCTTATTGTTAAACGCTACCAATGGATCGCTTATTTAGACTGGAATTATTGCTATGATTCTATTGCATTATATACAGACAAGTACCTACCTACCTACTAGTATTTTATACGTAAGTAACTACGAGTATTTATTAAAAAAATACATCGCATTTTATAAAATTTACATACATTATTTAGTTATAAGACAATAATATTGATAGGTATACCGCCATTGGTTCAATAAAAAGATAGAGAAATTATATTTTAAGCCTCCTAGCGCCATCTATTGATAGGTCTTGAGAAATAGTCTTCATCGTCGCTTACCATCAGGTGAGATTGAGGACAAATGCCTAAACCAATATATTGTAAAAAAAAAAACACCATAAAGATTTATTAGCAGCTAATAGCAGTTATTCCTGTGAGTTATTCGCAAACCCAGTTCACAAGTGTATTGTGCCCAGTTTATGTTATCAGTTATCTGCCGTCCTATTACTAAAAGGCCGTTAAATGACATTTGAGCGATTTTGACATTTATATACAGCCTGATAGAGAAAAAAATTCTCTATCGACTGGTCTTTGCCACATTTTTCTATCTGTAATAGTTTCGAAGATACAGCGACTACGTACACCGTTAAGTAACCCCTTTTCCTGCATTTCCATCCCTTAAAAACGGCAAACTGATAATACAACACTATAAGACGTTTAAAGTAATGTAACTAGAGAAGAGCAAGTTCAAAAACTACTTTTGTGCCATTTTAAAACACAGTTTTGTCCACCTACTTTATCATTAGACAGTTAGTGTATTTTAACGCTTTTCAAGTAAGGCAATTTCTGTGAGATTTTTCATTGGCTACTATGCCTAAAAAACAGTTATATTGAGAATACGTTTAATAAAAACAGTTAAAGTATTTTAATCGTAATGTGGTTGCAAATTATTTAAAATTATCAGACCTAACCTATTCTATAAAACGGTCACCGCGTTTTTGTTAAAATACGACAAAAAATATTTTTAAATGAAACAACGCAATAAAACGGTTAGGTGACATTACCCAACTAAAAAACCGCTCCTGCGCCGACCCGCACACCGCGCAGTCGCCTAAACGTCGAAATACAGGAAGGACGTGTTATCAGCGGCCGCCGGGTCAGCGTCCCGCCAAAATGGATTCGAAATAGAGGTATTATTTTTAACAATTTATGTGTAATGTGTATGTGTTACAAGATGATTTTTATGTATAATATAAATAGTTATAAATCTATACTACATATTATTATTAATATTATAAAGCTTAAGAGTTTGTTTGTTCATTTGAAGCAACTAACTCAGGATCTATTGAACCGATTTAAAAAAAATATTTTACTTTTGTATAGCTATGTTATTCCTGAGTCCCAAAAGCTATGTATGAATGGCGGAACGCTAGTATAAAATACGAATAATAGTTAAGATTATTTATATATGTTAAATCAATTAAGGATAGCCATACATTCGATATTTGTATGAATCCTTCTGGCAGCTACTAATATACGAGCTTCACATACCTTTTTATTATTGTTTTAGGTTTAGAAATTCAAGAATTCAGAAAATGCTTGATAATTGCTACGAGCACACACGTTCGGAGTTTGTAATCAACTCTCCCTTAACGCAAGAATCAGAAAAAGAAATCAATCTCCAGGACATCTTCTGCCACCGGTATATGAATTACAAAATAATAACCAACTAGAAATCGTGCAGGCTATGACACTTAGTGAGCAACATCCTATCCAGTTTTGTAACATTGAAAAACACAAAGTGCCCTAATCAGCCAGGAGAAAGAAGAACAAGAACTGGTTATTATTTTCTTATATGATTTTCATGATTAATATCGATTTGATTGCAACAGAAAGCATTCATTTTTATTATTTTGAACCCGGCCATACTTTTATGTCCTGCGATCAATCCACCATCAAGTGAAACTGGCCATGAAGAAAAAAGGAAAGTTATATGATTTTCAAGATTTTCATGACTGCGTATCATCAGCCAATTTATTGAAGGTCGATGTTAAAGCAATGGAATGCAATGATTTCTTTAATTTTCCGGACTGCGTATCGGAAAGACGCATTCAGAACACTAATCCGCGTGTTTACTTAAAAAATATTATAGAAGTTAAATTTGAACGGAATAACTGGGACCTTTTATATAAAAACGAACTTGAAGAAGAATTTAAGACGTTGTGTTTTTTGAAAGATAAGTTTTTGAAAAAGAAAGATGCTATGCGTCCAGAACCAAAAAATAAACCCAAAGGAATAGAGAAAATCCGTAAGGAGTCTATTATTAAAATTTTAAATAATATACCTCCACCACATAAAATGCAATTTTGGAATGATATACCTGTAAATGATGCATAATGCCAAAAACAGCATTTTAATTATTAACAGTATCATTTGAATAGCTAATACTAAGGTAACTTTTTGTTGACTGATTTTTAAAGTTACTTTGTTTATTTGATCTCAATCATAAGATAGTATTTGTTTTTTCAGAAGACAATTTTATGTTTCGTTTATATATATATTACTTTTTTCTTAATTTACAATTTCAAAACACTTTTCGTTAATTTTGAAGGAATCTGTTAAAGTTTAATTAAGTATTGTTATTGACTTCTTTGATAAAAAAATTGTTTTGCGATTAGAAAAAAATGATTATGTGTCGTTATTATATCGTATGAGTCTTTGTAACTTTTATATTGCTGAATAAATAACATTATCATTTGAATAGCTAATAAGTATTCTAGGTAACTTTTTGTAGACTGATTTTTAAAATTACTGTGTTTAATTGATCTCAAATATAAGATAGTATTAGTTTTTTCAGAAGACAATTTTATGTTTTGTTGCTTACAATTTGTTGATTTACAATTTCAAAACACTTTTCGTGTATTTTGAAGTAATCTGTTAAAGTTTAATTAAGTACTGTTTGTTACTGATCTCTTTAATTGATATAAATTTTGTTTAGCGAATAGAAAAAATGATTATGTGTCGTTATTATATCTTATGAGTATTTGTAACTTTTATATTGCTGAATAAATACATAATTTTTGTAACAATGTATTTTACTTGCCCTAAATATTATTTTTGATAACATATTTTGATTTGCCAAGTTTTGGCTTAATGGTCTATTTGACAAAATTCTCTTATATTTATCGTTATTTTGACACACTAAAAAACGGTTACATTTAATATTTCTTCAAAAACTCTTTTTTAGTGTAGTAACAGTATGGTATTTTAAATTGGACGTAAAATGAGAAAAGCAGTTTAAGTGTGTTAACGCTTTATTTTCAAGTAAGTCCTCTATTAAATTCTGCTAGCTCCAATTTAATAAAACGGTTAACTAGTTTAGCTGTTTTTTAGTATCGTTATTTCACTTAACTATTGCAAATTAGGCTACAGATCTACAGTTATCATAATTTACACGTTTAAAACACAGCTAAGCATAAGCTAGCCGTCTTCAAGTGTGGTGTAATTACTAGACTTCATAATCTAATTACTCTGCTAAAACACAAAAACAGGCATAAATAAATATTTAAATAAGTTTTCCAAATATTTTTACGTACAATAAAAGTACAAATTATGTTTATTTTTTAGCAATAGAAAATATAGAGCTATGTTGACAAAAACTCTAGAAACGTCAGTTTCCCGCTTTTTTGTCCATAACTCAAAACTTAGTTTTATGACTTAACCGTCTTTTAATGATAGGACGGCAGTTATCACCAATTACTTGTCCTAGAGACGTGAAAGACGAAGAAGAAAGACGTTTTGAAACCTGGATATCTTATAAAAGTATACATTAGATGGGTACCTACATACCTTCAAAATACGAAATTCAAATTGAAACCTATAGGTATTTATATTTTCAAATGTGTTAAAGGTATGTCTCTCCTTATATCCGGTACTTTCCGGAACTTCGGCGCTACCAAATGACATTTATTTGGCCTCTACTTATTTGAACATGCAGTTTTGAAAACAGAATGTCATGGTTTTATTTATTTGTTCCTACATTTAAATACTGCTATGTGCAATACGTACATGCTATTTTATATGTAACAATCTTTTATTTAAATTGCAATGTACCTATCTTGTACATCTATCTAAAATCACTCACTGACTTATCACGAAATCTCGAAAACTACTCAGCCATCGAAAATGAAATTTGGCAGGATGGTAGATTGTGACTAGAAGACGTCCGCTAAGAAAGGATTTTTGGAAATTCCATTCCTAAGGGGGTGAAATAAGGGTTGCCAGTTTGTATGAAACTTCGTTATTTTTAAAGTGAGAGACACGTTTTTTTTTTAAATTTATTTTTGATAGTAGAAAATAATAATTCATTCATTAGATTTTGAAAACAACATCCCTATAGAGGTGAAGTAGGGGTTGCAAGTTTGTATGAATTTTCGACATTTTTGAAGCGAGAAACATGACGTGTTTGAGCGGAGCGGGAGCGGGAGTGGCAGCGGGAGCGGGAGCTCGACAAGGTTCGTCGGGTCCGCTCACTAGGCCTTTAAATCCCTACACTTTTATAAAGATTGTTATATTGAAGGAGTATTCAAACATTTTAAATTTTCACATAATAATTCATATGTCATAACCATAACAAAATTAATAACGTAAAAAAAACAAATAAAAATCATATTAGAAACATTGTCTAGCGGACGAAGTCGCGGGTTTATTTATTTACCTATGTTTATTTATATATATCCTCAACCGATTGAGCTGAAATTTTGCAATTCAATATTAAGGAGTCAATGAGCTGTTCTGATGCTGGAGCCGGGAGATATTCGCGGAAACTCAGTTATAAAACTACATAACCTCATTGAGCAGCTGTAGGACTAGTTTGTTTTGACCTGACGAGTACTTTATGGTAGACGATGCCTAGGGTCCAACCAACGGAGACGGAAGGTGGTGGATGGAACTTAGTGATAAAATGACGCAACTTTATCGCGATTGAGCTTATTTAATTTGTCTTAATAAAAGTGTTTCGGCCTCACAATAAAAGATTGTACAAAAAAATAAAATTTTTCAAGAAAACTTATTCAATTATACCCTTTATTATTTTCCTCTTACTTTTACCCTATTTTGAATTACCTAACATCATCGTTATTGTGGTCAATAATTTCCTATTGAAATGTAAATTCTACATCATATTACCAACCTACTTATATAGTCATGTTGTTTGGTCGGGTAGAAATTCAATACATACTTATTTTCTGTTTCTACACGTATTTGCTGGAGTTTCAGAAAGGCGAAATATTTACTTAATCTTTCAAGGGTTATCCACAATAGAAATTTAAAAATACACGCCAAACGTGAAACAGTGTGACAATGGGTAAACCTGTCAATAAGTGAAAATTCATAGTGTGACATTATAAATGAACGGTCCCTTATCTATCATTTTAACCCTTCCAATTTTAAGATAAATTTATGTTATTATTATTTGTAACCCATGTAAATACCTAATTAGACCTTATTGACTGCCTAGTAACCTATAGTCCATTTGTTTAGGTATTTGAAAAAATGTAAACAATCTTGTCATGTCTTTTCATTGAAATATACACTTTATAAATTAATACCTTTGCAAATAATAATTATATTAGGTAATTTAAAATGTATAAAATAAATAATTAGTGAGCGTTTAAAAAGTAATTATATACCTACTTATACAACAATACTTAGGCTGCATCCATTAATTTTGCGCCCACTCCATTTTGATGCATAGATAGTAGGTATAGTGTCCTCGAATAGGACCACATCCATCTTGTCCTGTAAATGTCGTAAGATGCGACTAAAAGACTAAGCACAAACATGTACCACAATTGCATTCCCACAGAGGGTTGACGTCAGGCAGGCGATTGTAAAACTGGAGCCAAATCGTTTAAACTTTTCCGGCAATTTCTTCTCTACTTCAAACTCAAAATTATAAATTGCTTAACTTTGTTTTAAGATGGTACATTATATGGGAATGTTTCAAAAGTTTTCCCTTTCAGGCATCCAATAGTGACCAATTATAAGCAATATTTGCTTAAGTAGTTACACATAATACTTAACAAGTTTTACTTCTTTGAAATGCATATTATATTTGGAGAAGCAAAAACTTAACCGTTCCGAAGTAGTACAGCTAAGAAACGCGCTCACATGAAGAAGACTAGTAAGTCTTCTTCTTATCGAGTCTAACTAGTCTCACTGTAGTAGTCAATCAAACCAGTATGACCCTTGACGTTACCCTCATTAAGATCCTCTATGGTACATGACGTAGCGCTGCTCGGTGAAGACTGAAGGTGGTACGTATAAAAAGACTGTACAGTTTCCGTTTTCACGCGTTAATAAATTATACTGTAAGTGTACTTACCTTTTCGTATTAGTAAGCTTGTAACTCTGCGAAGTGCTTCTCTTGGTGATTTTTGGAAGAACTTGGGCGTTAGGTTTGGCGGTAGCGTGAGGGGTTTGCGGGCGCCCGGGCCCTCCCAGGCCGGTGCGTGCTCCGCCGCGGCCTTAGAGGCTGTAAGACGGTCCAGGTGCTCGATGGAAGCCGGCCTGCCACGGGTAAAAGTAAGCATAGGTTAGTTTGGTTATGTAAGATACTTTACAAGTGCTTATCAATGTTATCATTATATATTTATCATATAGTTTAACTTATAGCTCAAACGTATACCGACAATAGACAAATTTTTCAAAGCAGGTCCCAAACCAATTATTCTAAGTATGCATTTCGTGGAAGTGGTTACAATTAGGTCATGCTGAGTAATTGCATCAGACACACATAAAGCAATAATGTTTTATTACATTTATTGACAGATAAGTAGGTACTATAAGCAAATACAGTTTCAAGAAACTACAAATCTTATCGTACATCTGACTTTGATAACGCTTAGCTCATAAAAGTTTTAGTATCCAAAGGCAGATAAGTTTACCTTTTTGTTGTCATTTCATTATATTTTGATGTGGCTAGTATAAAGTTGGACACTAACTAGTTACTTGGCTATATCGAAAAATGGCTTGGCGCCTCGTTACCTAGGCCCGTTCTGCTATTGGCGGTAGAGATGTAAACTCGAACTCGAGTCTTTGAGTCTTAATTCGATAGACTCGGCTCTATTTTACAAGACTCGGTGTACTAACAAAACTCAGAGCCTTGAGCCGAGCCGAGCTCCAGTCCTTTCTCGAAAACTCGAGCGCCAAAATAGAATTCGTATTTCAAAAAGAGCTCGAGTCTTTAAAAGAAGCTCACGTCTCAAAAAGAACTCGAGTCTTAAAAAGAGCTCTAGTGTATCGAGTCTTGAGCTTATCAAGGTTGATTTATTTAAATATTTTTACTTATAATTTTATGCTGTTTCCCGCGACTTCGTAAATTATAGCCTATGTGTTAATCTGACATATAACCTATATTATTGTAAAGTTTTAACCAAATCCGTCCAAAAGTTTTTTCGTGAAAGAGTAACAAACATTCTCATATATCCATCCATACTCACAAACTTTCACATTTGTAATATAAGTAGGATTTTCAAAAGCTAAGAATACTAGACTTTACAAAAATAACTAAATTACTATTATATCTCACAAAAGTTACATATTTTATTCCTTGTTTATTTATAAAGGAACTCCAAATGGAAAAGAACTTGAGCGCGACTCGTCGCGTAAAACGACTCGAGCGCGAATCAAGACCTGAGCGCTATGTTGCGCTCGAGTCTTTATGTAAACTTAAGTGCTCTAGTCTGGGGGTCTTGTTGTAACGAGTCGAGCTGTGCAATTTGTCAGCCGAGCCTAAAATTTAGGACTCAAAAGACTCGAGTTCTTTACATCTCTAATTGGTAGCTTTAGGTACTGTTAGCTTAGCTGTTTGTTTACTAATAAGAAAATAGAAAGATGTGATTATTAGCTAAAGTTCATTAATTTTTGCTATAAAAAGTCTTTTCGCATATAGTATGTATGAACTTGTAATAAAACCACTTTGGCTATACTATTTGTACCTGGCTGGTTTCGGTATCATTTAAAAGTTTAAATTTTAAAGAAGATAAAATTCCAAATTCAAATTAGGAAAATGCGTGATGTTCATTTGTTTTTCTTTACGTCGAGATGAGTGAATCTAATGAAGAAATTAGATACATTTTAAAATTTTACTACCAAAAAGGTAAAAATGCAACGCAAGCCGCGAAAAAAATTTGCGATGTTTATGGACCTTGTGCAGTGTCTGTGAGAGTAGCACAAATTTGGTTTAAGCGTTTTCAATCCGGAAATTTAGATGTCAAAGATGCACGTCGCTCTGGTCGCCCTGTTACGGATAAAATGGATGCTATTTTTGAAAAAGTGGAGCAAGATCGGCATATCAGTAGTTACGACGTAGCTGAAGAACTGGGAATTGACCACAAATCAGTTTTTGCGCATTTAAAAAAAAATGGGTACACAAAAAAGCTCGATATTTGGGTACCTCACCTCTGAAAGAAACCTAATGAACCGTGTACTCATTTGTGATTCTTTATTACGACGTAATGAGACCGAACCATTTTTGAAGAAATTGATAACTGGTGATGAAAAGTGGATCATGTACGACAAGAACGTGCGAAAAAGGTCATAGTCAAAGGCCGGTCAGGCTTTACAGACTGTGGCGAAACCCGGGTTAACTCGCAACAAGGTTATGCTGTGTTTGTGTTGGGATTGGAAGATCATTATTCATTATGAGCTGTTAGGTACCACCAGGCAGGACCATCGATTCAGAACTCTACTGCGAACAACTGATAAGATTAAAGCAAGAAGTTGAGAGAAAGCGGCCGGAATTAATCAACAGAAGGGGTGTGGTTTTTAATCATGATAACGCTAGACCTCACACATCTTTAACCACTCAGCAAAAATTAAGAGAGTTTAGCTGGGAGGTGTTATGCATCCGCCGTATAGTCCGGTTAACATCACGAGAGGACTGCCAAAACTACTTGACGCAGTTTTTTGATCAGAAGCCCCAAAATTTCTATAGCAATGGGATCATGTCCCTACCTATAAGATGCCAAAAAGTTATCGAACAAAATGGTACCTACATACTTTAGTTAAATGTAAATAAACTATATTAAAAAATGTTTTGAATTTTCATATAAAATGCGAAAAGACTTTTTCCCCAACCTATTATAACAATAAATTAAGATAAGCTTTTGATTTCTCTATTTCGTTTAGATGAGAAAGTTGTAAAAAATAGTAAACTTATAGAATCGATTTAGCCAGACATGACCGGCATTAATTCTTTGAACGATATGACCGGTTTTAGACAAGCAAATCAGGATATCAGCTGGCACATCGTGATCCGCCCAGGCAGTTCACGTCTGAATCGACAGGCCCACGACATACTTATATGTGTTTAAATTGTCATATGTTGTGTCTGGATATAGATATACCATCTTAATATAAAACCCAGACTAACTTTGTTACTAGGTTTAACAGGTCGAGTTTATCTAAGTTATATATTTGGCAGACCTAAAGTGCGTCGAGTGCATTGCAGTGTTGACTGTTGGTTTTAATTTATATTTTTCTTAGAAAAATTCATTTAAACAGGATTGATTTCATTTCAATCCTTATGAAAAGATAACAAATGACCGCTTACCACAAAGTCACGCGATTATCTTAGCTATCAGATTAAGCGACATGATTTTGGGTGATCAAAGAGGTAAATGATACGAGTAGATAACGCGAGCGGGAACCAATGTGTGGTGAGTTTCTCGTAAGTACTCGTATAACTAGAACTCCCAATTTATTGTAGTTAAATAGGTATACGCCATAGTACACTATATATTATTATACTTACATAATTTCTCGTTTTTGATGGTGTTATTGTAATAAAATAATCGCATATGGTTACACTAAAAAACTAACTGTATAAAATATATGTAAAATACTTATTTGTTCTCTAGTTGTCGGTTTGGACAACATAATTTGTGGGAGGTGCTCATCGGTACCTCTGCCATGAGTTCCAGCAATGTGGTCTACCAAGCCGCAATAGATCTAACAGTGCATTCACATGTCGCCTTAATAGATATATATAATATAGAGCTACTGCTATATTTACCTTATGCGAGTAGCTCGATTTTCTTCAAGTGAAAAGAAACAGCAGATTAAAAAGTGGGGGTTGTGATGCTGACAATGGGTCTGCTGACGTAGACATTACTTACTTAACCTTCTTTTTCCGCGCTCCTCTTGGCGTTACTTATATAATGGAATTCTAACTAAAGAACTATTAAAGGAAATTAAAATGATGGTGCTTACTGTTTCCGCTGCAAATGATGCCTGTCGATGTTCTTTTAAACTACTGTAGGTCCTATTGTTGCCAGTTTTTACGCCAGTTGTATGTCACAGAGCTTTCTTTACCTATTCGAGCCACGCACCTGAAACGCTATGTAGGAAAGAACGGAAATAAGGATCTTACCGGTGCCTCTGCCGTGGGTACCAGCCCCTCGGTGGTCCTCCTAGCCGAAGCAGGTCTGCGCCAGTACATACCCCCGTCGCTCCCATTACTGACCCTCGACCGTAGCCACCCAGAGTTGCACTGCTGCCTGTAGTCAAGGAATTTTTTTTATTAATTACTATATATCTAGCATCAGTATTATTTGTCTGTAAGCGTAACATTCCAAGAAAACTTAACATGGAATATAACACTTAGTTACAAAATATGTAGCAGATCGCAATTTAGTTAGTTGTTATTTTATCATAAACATATCTTGCGTGTAAAGTTTATAAAGTTGTTTTATTTGTTAGTGCTTAGAAATTGATTCAATATTTATATATGGTAGGCATTACCGAGTTCAATAGCGGTCTACCAACGAAAAGTGTCTCTACTAACACTTGAGTGACCACACATTGACTAGTAGATCCAATCTATGTATGATAACGATTGGAAATGAACGCACCTATCGACTGTATCGAGTTCATAGTGTTGTTCCGTGGAGGTCCAGTGGAATTTCTCGGTGGAGTCCGGGGAACGTCGCAGCCTCGGGCGAACACAGGCGTCTCAGGCAAGCTGGCTGAAGTCTGCAGCGGCCCTCGACCCGCTGCTATGGCATCGCGGCTTTGGCGCTGCAGAGTGCGGCGGCGGGCACCACTTGCTCCAATATCTGAATGTTAAAAGTAAGAATCAGTGATTTAGAATATAATAAGTATTTCTTATTGTTTAACAGGTACACATACATACACATGTCAGATTTCTTTAAATAACTTTGTATGCCCAATATTGTACTTTCTTTTACGTTGTACAGAATACGTTAACGTGTACCCCGGAATATTGACTGTGGAATTGACCACCTATTGTCCTAACTGTGGTAGAGTTTCCAAATTCACACTTCAGTGGGAATGTGGGTGTCACTTTGACGAAATACTCGGGCACTAATTCATATACGAAGACAAAAAAGAAAGGAAAGAAAATGGGTCCAGCTCCAGACCAGGATAAAACAGATGGTTACAACGGCGGCTAAAACGAAGTTTTGTACAGTTAGAACTCTAAGAATACGGATGAGAAGATAGTGAGACTAAAGTGAATGCAATAGAAAACAAATGTGCACTCGTAATAATATACAGACTATAGAATACATATTTCTTCTTATCAATAAGTATTAGGTAGGTACTGTTTTACCACAATAGGAAAACATTAGGCGAGAGTGACATGAACATCGATAAACTATGAATGTTATCTTACTTCATCAGCCATCTCTAGCATGTCTCCGAGTGGGTCATGAGTTACATAACTTATCTAATCTACCTTCATCTGTATAAAATGCTATCTGAATGCCACTTTTGAACTTGTGACGCAATATTTCTTCTAGACACGCGGTAGCGTGTCAAAGCCAAGTAAAAAAAAGGAACTAGCAACGCAGCAGCCGTGTGTATACATATTTACATGAACCATTTAGAGTTAGTTTTGACCCCTTCACAACTCGAAACCTATTTTATCTAAATACATAAAATTTAGCACATACCTATATTAAAGTCGTCTGGCTCATCTCAAACCCAAATTTTCAATAATGTAGTTTACACCGTTATTGATATAATAACGTTTAAAAACCCCGAAAAATGTGATTAACAACTTATCCATCATCAAAAAGGTAACCTACTTCTATACGACCTTGAAAGTTGATATTTGACATCTAGGTAGAGTATTACGCGTATACAAAGGAAAAATTAAAGTGCTCGATATAATTATATGAGCAAGCATTTCTTCTTTCTGATACTGCTGTATAAAAAGTAATGATATCCCACCAAAATCATAAACGTGAAAATGGGAGCCAAGTTAAAAATAATTGAGATCTAAATAGCCGCCAAGTTTTTTAGAGAATATGGAATTTTATTTATAAGAATCTTAACATTTGACTTGGCTAGTTTTAGCAAGCCTACTTTTATGTGGCTAATCAACTTATCATCTTAACGTTATACGTTATTGTTATTACATTGTAAGGTCCTATATTCTTCTAAACATCAGAATTGCTGATAAAAAACTACCCAGGTCAAATGTTAGGATTCTTATAAATAAAAGTAAATATTCTCTAAAGGACTTGGCGGCCATTTAGATCTCAATTATTTTGTCGGATTTTGAACTTGGTTCTCATTTTCACATTCGTGTTTTTGGTGGGATATTATTATCTCGTGATGTCTTGTGATAGTATCAGCCTGATAAAATGTTAGTTCAGGAAGTTATTTTGGTTTCAGCAAATAAACGTAAGAAAATGAAAAACCAGTACATGCATGTACTCGTATATGCAAACGTAGTTTTTTTACAGGCACTAGAGTCTCGGCCTGCAGACAGCAAGGCTTCTATCTAAGGTTATTGTTCTGTGGCCTCTACAATTCTATTCGAGTTATGACACATTGTCCTGACCGTGATTTCAGGTCGAATTTAAGATTTTCGTTTTATTTTTCTTTCGTGGTCTGAGATATATAAATTCTACAGATGAATTCAGATCATATTTAGATATCGCTCACAGATATCGCTTCTCCAACTCAACTCATAGGCTTTAACGAAGCAACCCTGTCAAGAATGGTAGTAATCATAGACCAAGAATTTTTTACTGTGTAAGTAGAAATTGTTTAGTCTCACATGTCAAAATCGACATGAAAAAATAGTGTCAAAGAGAATTCGAATACATACGGTGTAGTAAGAGATGTAACAAGTCATATGAAAATGTACCTGTAGGCAATGTTCTTCTGTCCGTAGAACCAGACTTGAAATTACTATTTCTTCTATTCTTATTGTAGCTGGTCTCCATGGATCTCGTCTTTAGACTGTTTGTGGTGTCGCGATGCGGGGGTACTGCTGGGGGTTCAGAAGGCCTACAAAATACAACAAAAGTTATTGATAGATTTATATTATTGATAAATTGATTCTAAGATTTGAATCACTCGGTACGCTTGTGATTCAAGTCTAATCCTGGGCGACGCGAGTGATTCATGGCCATCGATGTATCTGTTTTATTCAAGATAGTTGAATACCATACATACATACTCTATACCATGACTACGAGAAAAAGAAAGATCGTCATTTTTAAAGCTATTACACACCTAACCTTTTTGCAAAATAGACACGATTGGAACGGTAGAAAAATTAAAATTTTTGAATTTGGAACCCCAAAATAACTTATATTTACATATACATAATATGAAAGATTGACCAACCTTCTTCTACATTCCATTGTTGGCGTTGGCAATGTGTCAGCTTTTTTGGGATGCCTCTTCTCTGTTGGCAGCATTATTTCCGTATACTCGTCTTCAACCTCTTGTACAGGAGAAGGTGGAAGTGGAGGGAACTTAGGCGATTCAGGAGTCTGTGGCAAAGGGCCCATGTCATGTCCTAAACTGGGTGACGGGGGCAATGGGTGGTGTCTGTATGAATGTTCCACAATCTGTACATTCAGTGGGAAATCTCCACCACTAGACACAGCGGAATCAGACGAAGACGGCTGTCTCATTAAACTCACTGGCACATCCTTTGCACTCGTCGACTTGTGCATACTGTTCGATCTTCTACCGGAAGAACGGTCTCTGCGATCAATAGATCTGTTCTGTATCTCATTATGACTCGATGATTTTTGTATATCATGTCTTTTTTGTCTCTCCCTAGAACTATAACGGAAATTGTTATCTAATATATCTTTAGACACATCATCACAGTATTCATCCTTATGGATATTCCAGTCTTTAGGTATGTATGGGGTAAAATGTTTTTGGTCCCGACCTTGACTTAGTATAGCGCTAATATTGTTTTCGATTTTTCGTAATGGTGATGTCTCGCCGCTGGATTCCGGCTCTGCGCTCTCCTGGTCCTCCTCCTCCTCGACCGTGGTGATGAGTGCCTGGCGACTGGCGCTGTTGTTCTCTCCATCAGCACCAAGACTTGGCAGTGACACAACTCTCACCATATTTGGAGGCACCGTTGTTAGTTCGTTTACAGTTTCATTGCATTCAGATTGTGAGGTTTCTTCAACCTTGCCTTCCTTTATTAACGATTGGATGTTGTCGAAAGTAGATGAATATTTTTTGAAATCGGTAAATCTGTTTTGTGGTGATAATTTGTTCTGAACCACGTTGTTTTTTGAGGAATGCGTCTTATCACTAGGTATTTTTCTACTTTTAGGACTATGATCAAAGTACTCCTGCGTTATGTATCTATCAGGGCCGTTATTAAGATCTAAACTAAGCCTCGATTTAGGTGAAGTTATTTCTTTGCTCAGTCTGGAATTCGGGGTACAGAGGTCTATACTATATCTAGAGTTGGGCGTATTAAGTTCTCGACTTAACCTCGAATTTAAATCTACACTGTATCGAGACTGCGGTAAACTTAAATCTGAACTAGGTCTAGAATTATAGGAGCCAACAGAGCCCGAACCACTGATAGATATACTTGAGCCGTCAATCGATTTGTCGGTATCTAAACTTCTATTCAAGCTATGACTATGTATTAGATTGCTCGTGTTGGTTGGTTTGCTCGCATTTTTATTGAAGCTCGGAAGTTGTTTTCGGCTTTTGCCCTTGCGTATGACGTATGTGCCAGATGCGAGGTCTTGGCGCCGATTGTCGTGTTCCCCGTCAGACGGGGGCGAAGCAAGAGGTTCACACTGGGTCAGCGGCGGCGGTGGCGGCCAAAACTCGTCGCCCCAGTCGTCGTCCACTCGCTGCGGTATTGAACTTGTACTTGAATGTGATTGGTCACCTGACTTTCTTCTTCGTCTGCCAATTACCTGTAAAATAAAATAGGTAACATTAAAAATGTTAAATGTTTATGAAAATTGAATTGTTAAGTTACACGTAATTTTTTAACCATTTAAATTACCTTAGTACTACCAGGGGTTAACAGAGGATCATCACCATCGAGTGACACTTCCCAGGCTATGGAATTGCGTTTCGAAGGCGTAGTAACTGCGGGCGGCGGCGGCGGGAACGCTTCTTCTAACGAATCGTCCGAAAAATGCTCGTCGTCGTTGCTCTTACTCGAACTTCTCCTCTTGCCTTCCTTCATCACATCCTCCGAGGATCCTCTACACACTTCTCTATGCCTCTCCATAGAACCGGCGAGAGTTCGCGGAGGTATTTTACTTTTGGGCGATAGCATTTCTTCATCGGACCTGCTGTCGCGTTTTGCAAGTTTTTTCTCTGCACTCTTAGTATTTGAGGGTGATAATTTCGGTATGTTGTATGTGGGTGAATGTAATTGCTTATTATATTGTATATTTGGTCCTGGGTAAATAGTAACTGGATGTTCATTGTATGGTTTGTCGTTAAATTCGCTCGAGAAGCCCATAAAAGGAAACACAGGTGCGTTTTCGAGACTAGGTGATTTTTTCTGGTTGGTTGGAGGTGCATTGTGTCTTGGAGGTAGCCACGTAGGTAGGCCGTCGACTGGGAGTGGCCGAGCCCCATGTTGAAGAGACGCAAAGCGGTAAGCTGGCACCGGAGGTTGCTGCAGGTGAAATCCGTTAGTCGTGTCGTCTTTTTCCCAACCATATGGGCGTTGGTGTTTTGTTTTCGGCTGTAAGATTTGATAAATCTTTGTGAATATTTATTTATATGTGACGAATGTACCACTACAAGCGGCGGTGAATTGGTAGTTGGATATTGTATGCTACTGGTATTGAGTTGTTAAATGACCAAGTCAACTTATTATAGAAGGTATTATAGATGGTGAGAAGTAAAATCAGTTATTAATTAACTGCTGGATGCCCACTGTTGGATATGGAATCCCCCAAAGGCCTACATCCAGTATTTTTCTGCAGCCTTTCTTAATTGACCTTAGTTTAGATATTTGTAAGGTGTTAATCTCATCATCATCCGAGCGTATTTTCCCGGTTGTATCCTCAGCAGTAACGCTTCAGAGCAAGGGGTCCGCTACCTAACCAAGGAGATGAGGTTACTGGATTTTTTCACAGAGCGACTGCTGTTTAACCTCCGCAACCCAAAGGGTAAACCAGAACCAATCCTTGGATAGTTTGATGATCAAACGCTAGCTATCTAGCGTTTGATCATCAAACTATCCAAGGGGATCTATCGTTTGGGATCCACAGTTTATACATGCCTTCCAAAGCACGGAATCATCTTTCTTCTCGGATAATCAGGTGATTCAAGCCTGCCCTATCCTAACCAGTATGAAAACAACATTTCATAAAGTATGCTTTCCAGTGGGATTCGAACCCATGACCTCCGGGTCACAAGACGCACGCCTCGACCACTGGACCACGGAGGCAGTCAGTTGTAACGTGTTAATCTATACCGTGAGAAATGTTACTTACAAAAGTAGTTTGAGTGGCAGTGGTTATTCCGTTGACACTTATTATAGAATCAAGTTTTTCTTCCGCCTCCCGCTGCTCGACTGACGTGGTCCGTTTTGCTGAATTTGCTGGCGATACTCTGAAACAGATTGTAAAAGAACAATACAATTTAATATGTTTAATCATCATTCATCACTTGGATTTGATAACGTCGGGTGCTATTGGCGACTCTAGCTCCACATGGAGTAGAGATTTTGCTCGTACATACATTTAGTGTTATTGCTTTACTTTTGCAATAGAGTCGAGATGAACTGCTTTGGCCCTTCGAAGCTACAGGTATCTCTCTCTTTCTAAGACATCATTTTTCTTATTGAAAGTTGAAAAACAATAAGTTGAGATGATTTACAGCGTTTTATAGCAGAAGCGACGTGTACTGTTTTAAATACATGCCGCTGTCGCTGCAGCGTCGCGCTTTTGGATTTTGTATGCATTTGTATGAACCTTTACTTACAGTCAATTCGACCAAATGGTTTGCACATTTCTTCCGCGGCTCAACAAAGGTGGCGTCGGCATCATTCATGCTATATACACATTGGTGCGTCGCGTCGACTGTTTGTATTCGCTATAAATATTGGAACTCAACAGCTTAACTTTAAGATACATAATAAATAACACTCAATAAAGTTACGTGGAGGATATACGGGCAGCAGCGGCGAGTGCGGCGAAGCGACGGTGCGACCCAAGGCAAAGATGGTATCGAAACATTAATCACATAAACGATATTTACTTTGGTAACAGGGTCGAGATGATTCTCTGCGCCTCTTCGGGCGGCGGCGGCGAGTGCGGCGACGGAGGGTCCGGTGGCGAAGGCTCTTCGCGCTCCTCTGTCGGACGGAAACCCAGCGCGAACTTCGCTCTGAAATTATAAAAAGCAAATTGGTCTCAGAAAAAAATATTTTGACTCACTATCGTATTATGTATCCCAAGGGATGCTCCGAGCGGGCACGCTCGTTCGTAGTAAGTGAACCACCCACCCGGAAGCTTTAGGCCATTCTGCGCTTAGGACTGAAGATTTCACGAAAAAACCGATGCCGCGGCATAAAATGAATGGGTGCGAAAAATTGAGAAAATTGGTTAGTCTTAGTGCTGCATTGAAGTTAAATGCGATTCCTGTATGACCGTCGCTGCGTTCACCGTGCTGAGAGCTAGATTTGTAAACGGCATAAGTAGTGATAACCTAGGTCCGATCTCACGTCACGTCTCAGAACCAACCGTACCGTCTGCCGTCCGTGTACATACAAATCCATCGTTCTCTCAGGTGTGTGTATGCCGCAAGTGAAGTGTCGTCACCGGCGTAGTCTTTAAATTGACACTTGATAGTAACCTAATTTAAATATGCCTGTACTCTACCTACCTCTACCTTTATCGTAAAGGTGTGTAGTGCTGTCTTTAAATACAGAAGTCACATCTGAAACTTACCGTCTGCCGTTCATGCTCATGTATCCATCGTCCTCCGAGGTGTGTCCGGCAAGCGGCGAGTCGTCGTCGGCGGCTGGCGTGTCCGGCGTGGCTGGCGTGGCCGGCGTGGCCGGCGCGTGCGCCTCCAACGACCGAGGCTCGCCCTCGTCGTACTCGCTCAGTACCTGGTCGAGGAGCTCCAGAGAGCGCTGCACGTCGTCGCAGCCACTGGAATTCAAAGATAAATAACAACTAAGTACGTAAGCTAATCGTTTTGGCTCATACACCATTGATGTAGCCAGTTATTTAAAGCCAGGAAAAATTACCCAGTCTTTTTTTTGATTTAAAACGTCGTTTTTGCAGTAAGCTCCAACCAGAATACTATTATAGGTATAATTAATACTGAACCAAAATTTTAAATCTGAGGAAAAGGCGAATCAGGAATTCATATTGTGATACCCCACTTTTTGTATAAAAATATCTGAAAACACAATTTAACGCAATATTATATGTTTTTTTTTTGTTGTCAATTTCACAGTTAAGACGATTTTTAACGACACCTCTCAAGCACGAAATCCATCAAGCCGTTTAGGCTGAAAAAGACAGTTAAAAATACAATTATACATACATAGACACACTTAAAAAAATATAACCCTCCTTCTGGCGAAGGGCAAAAAGAAGGTGAAAATCGACTTATCCAAATCAAACGGATCACCAATAAAATGCACGTGAATATCGTTAAGTAAAATTGGCTATGCAAACCCAATTTGCAGCCCTGCAATTTCCTTGGCAGTTTTCTAGTTGGGTTGACATACTAAATAAGTGTAACAAGTAGCGGCGGGCAAGGCGAGGTCGCGGCACTCAATTCCCCGAGATAATGGTAAATTGAACTCATTTCCTTCACGGAGCACCACTCGTTCGCTCGAGAGAACACTTCCTTTCACCGTGCCATTAGAACCGAATTAGATAATAAAGATATAGTTATGCCAATCGTGACCCGCCCGTGTGTCTTCATTACGCGGTAGCCATTACTACAACGAGTCTTGGGGCTGGGGCATTTCGGAACTACTACGCAGCTACGTTCGACTCCTATTGCGGTATAAGTTTCTTAATGTTTCTAGTGAACTTCAATATACATACTGCAGCTGAATTGGGTCCATGATCATCAATATCCTACGTAATAAGAGGCTTTTGAATAAATACGCTTGCGATTTTTCCTGCGTATCGGGTTATTTGTGGTGTGAGATAAACTTGTTGCATCTCAAATCACAAGTTGTTGCTAGGTAGGTAGCTAGGTAGCAAGACAACGGGTGTTTTAATAGAGAATACTAAAGCAATAAGTACATCTATTTTTATGTATCCCAATAATATCCTGATGGCATTATCCACGTTGACTGACGTGAATTGTGGGCGACATTGTTCCTAACTAAAGATCATATCAAGACTTTTCATAAACACATTTTCCTAGGAAAACATCATTATTTCATATTGGTTCTAGATATTTATGCAAAGTATAGGATGTTTCTCATAATGCATGTCATCGGGAATACATAATATAAGCTGTGCTGGCAAGACACGTGCGCTGAGAGAATTCATTATGTTTAAAGGCACCGTGTTTCCAGAGCAGCAAAGTGGTTCTAGTGGATGCACAAAGCAACCTATTGAAAGAAGAGGTGCTCTCGCGCCGTCTCTCGATAAGCTCTTGCCGAGTGCCGCCGCCGCCTGCTCTCTATATTGGTTCAATACACTGCTACACGTTTTCCATATTATTCAAGAAATATTAGATATACTTTAGGGTTTGCTATATTTCCTAACCATTTATGGTAAAAAACAGACAATAGAGATATCAGATTACGTAAAGAGAAAAGTAGATTAAAAGGATAAGCACGAGTTACTTTTGTATTCATATAAAACTAGTAAATAATAACTTGCTGAATTTTATTGGAAGTGATATTGCTGGATAAGATATTGATATTATGCTTATAATGCAGTGTTGTGAAAACCTGAACATTTCGAGAAGTGGCCACTAGCAGATATCTTGAGTCCGGCTTGTCTCCTCGGACGATCTGCAACCTCGATCAAGAGGTTCATTACTGTTCACCTCCGTAATGATGCCAGAGTGCGATCCTGTAGATACTTACCTTGCGACCAGCCTGCCTACTTTTACCGATTTTATCCGATTTATTTCTTGAGAATTCGGATATTGAAAATTGATGAATCTTCGTTCGTCGCGTGATTAAAATGTCTGATAAAAACTTGGCGAGGAACGTTTCAGTTGTTTCAGTTAACAGACAGAAATATTTTTATCTTTTGAAATTTCCTGACTCTTGCTCTTCTAAGTGTTGAAGATTTACACCTGGCATAGCAAACAATTACTTCCGCTCAGTCGAAACAGCTTGCCAATGGTAGATGGTGGGGAAGGTAGGGTCGGGAGAGATGCGTAGGCGTATGTATGGAGTATCACATTGTATCGCCGCTGCCACAAAGCAGAGCACTCAGCACGAGTGCCGCGCCGCCGCCCCGAGCCTCGACGCCGCGCGGCGCGTGCCATCCTTTGTTTTATTTCACCCACACTCCTTCCCTTTCGAAACTTCTACTTCAAATTGCGTTTCTCCTTTTAACTGGAGGTAGTTTGCGATCATTAGTTACATGTGCAATGTTCGTTAGCCGTTCAATAAGTGGCAAAGTTCTGGGAAATTGATGTTTATCAATGATGTGGAGAATTTAGTTCTTTCATACAAGAAAGCGATTTAAAAAAAGAAAACAAAGCGTAGGCAAAACATAACGAGGCATACAAAAATGATATTTTTAACAAAAAGTCACAAACTATCTAATATCGTAAAGTTGACTAGACATACTAGACTGAATAACTTAAGTGCATTTTTCCAAGTCACGACCGACAAATATTGCACTCAGGGAGGCGCCGCAATTTTATTGACTGCAACTTCCTGCAAAAATAAAACCTCCATCCAGTCAATGAATGTCTGGCACTTTCGCACAGCCTCTTAGGCCTACATCTTGATACGGCGAGGCAGGTACTATTTATGCTGAAATGAGTGCAGTGAGGTGGAAGTGTAAAGCGTCGGGGGCACACCCCCGGCCGTCGACCCCGGCAGAACGCCTTCTCCGCCAAACAGCTGAAAGGCGTCCCCTTAACAGCAATACGTCGATACGGAAAAATCGTAGATCAATCACAGACATACAAGTGCGTAGCGAGGTTTGTTGTTACTCTTATGTACTGTGCATGTCATGGAGTAGGGGCAAACAAATAGCATTTTGCGTGGAAGTGCAAAGATTTTTGTTGTTTTAATGTGAATATTGTTTGTATGATGCATGTAGAGTGGTTTGACGTGTGAGAAACTGCTGTTTTCCCGGGTAGTTGAGTAAAGGCAGGTTTAGACGAAGACTTTTTTGAGACGCCTAAATTACGGCGCCAGTGTCAACCGTACAGCACATCTTCAGACCGTTTAGAGAATGACTATTTTCAGGCGCCTAAATCTCGCCGCCAGTGACCACCAAACCGACACTAGTCGTTTACATGGTGCCTTTTCAGTATCAGTCATTAGCAAAATAGGCGTGGGGGCAGCGAGAGACGCGGGCGGAGGTCACTGGCGCCAAAAAATAGGCGCGTGTTCTATTCTGTGCCAGCGCTGGCATGCCGCGAAAAAATGGCGCCAAAAGTGTTTATACGGTGCCTTTCTTAGGCGGCTGAAAATAGTCTTCGTCTAAACCTGCCTTTCAACCGGTTATTCTATCAGTCGAAAGGCAGGTTTAGACGAAGACTATTTTCAGCCGCCTAAATTACGGCGCCTAAGAAAGGCACCGTATAAACACTTTTGGCGCCATTTTTTCGCGGCATGCCAGCGCTGGCACAGAATAGAACACGCGCCTATTTTTTGGCGCCAGTGACCTCCGCCCGCGTATCTCGCTGCCCCCGCGCCTATTTTGCTAATGACTGATACTGAAAAGGCACCATGTAAACGATTAGTGTCGGTTTGTGGTCACTGGCGGCGAGATTTAGGCGCCTGAAAATAGTCATTCTCTAAACGGTCTGAAGATGTGCTGTACGGTTGACACTGGCGCCGTAATTTAGGCGTCTCAAAATAGTCTTCATCTAAACCTGCCTTATAATATTCTACAGTTCCAAGATATTGTCTCTTGTAGACATGACATCAAACCCTGCCGCATACTATACGATTTAATTTTGTCAGAATACTAAGACGTCCACCGGAAAGTACTCCGCTTTGTGTTAAAATATGTGGCTGGTTTAAAAGTAAAGGAAAGCTGCTAATAATCCGTTTGCGGTAGATTATATTTTTGTTTTTGCGTTGCATTTAGGCAGAGTAGAGTAAAATTTTACCTTGGTAAACAGAGGGATAATCTTATGCTTTCTAAGTGTGAATGTAAGTTTTAACAAATATAACGTTATGATGCTGAAAAACATCTTACGAATTTGTAAAACTTTATAGCTAAAATTTAACATAAACCATCAAAAGATATATAGGTAGCAAAATATAACACTCGTATACAATTATGAAAAGAACACATAAATATATATTTCGTGTATTGATAACTCGGGAAAATGTGTTTATATGTTTAAAGAGTCTGATAGAGCCGTCAAACTTTCTCTAAGTGCCTGCCAAAGGCTTAGCTGTAGAAGGTCTCGCAGTGTCACAATAAGAAAGAACTTACAAAGTCTCTATTATAATACATTTTTAAAGCAATGGACTAAAAGTGTCAAGTTTCTACGTTGATTTAGTATAAAATAGGCTAAGAAAATTTTATGAAAGATTTTAAACAGAATTCAAGTCGGGCGATAAGTTGCGAAGTACCGAATAGTTGTTAGTTTTGAGTTAGCGCTCGTAATTCAACTAGTTTTTAAAGTGCACCGAACTTGGCCAATTAGTTGTTGTTGGAAGTTCGTATGTTGTTAATGTTGAGCGGTGGCTTCATAGGATTAGGTACTTCCAAACCCCCATTGAATGTTAGTCGAGGTGATATGCACTGATGAAATTGGACACAACACCTAATTGGACACATGGCTAATTGGAAGAGTTATTAACTTATTCGGTAACATTAATGAAGCTTTGACTTTTCAAATTCTTTTATTTTCGTTTGTGCCACTGACTAACACTACTACTAGTGTCAGATTTTAGATGCCGCGTGGGGTAAAATTTGTCAGATGCCAATATTTCATAGCTAAGTATCTACCATTCAATGTTGATAGCTGATACCATTGAATGCTTCGCAACAATACGGAGATGCTATTATGCCACTTGTGGTCACTTATCCAAATGTAAACCATATGCTTATAAGCTAATATTGCATACGCCTGATGGGCGGGCTATCAAGCTTCTCCGGGAAAATAACTTAGTGCCATCAAACTGATCATAAATAAAGCCTGGAGAAGCATGTTTGAATCTTCGATGGAAGGAAGTATTCGAATTCATGTACCAAACTAATTCTGATAAATCATAAACCCTACATTAAGTATATATTCCATTGACATACCAATTTTTTTTTTCTGTTATCTGATATCGACATTACTTGATTTTCGTATTCTAAGGGAGTTTATCTACGGCTCATGTCACTAGAATTTGCAAAATCATCCCTTGAACGGATCACAAAGTTAATAACTTTGTTAACGACTTTGACATCACCATGACGATAATGCCACCGTTAAGCAATTTGGATGCTTTAAAATTGTTTAAAAGTTTATATTGTCAATCTTGTACGTTATATTTGGTTGTAAATTTTGACACCTAAGTATTCAGTAAATATCAGCGAAGTAAGTACATATATTTATTACAACGTAGAGTATAAGTGAAGTGAAAGTCTTTAAAAATATGGTATGTTTTACGACGAACATTACAATGTGAGCTATATATGGTTTAGGTAAATGTTGAAAATCTTAAAAAGAAAAAATTATGCTTTGTGAACAATGTTAAGCAGCCGTATTGAAGCAAAAAGTAAATATACATTTCAGTTTATTGTATCAAGTTCAAAGATTGAAAAACTTCTGTTCGAATGTGTCAAAAGGACATTTTTTTTGCACATATCATTTTAAAATGTTAGCCTTGCGATGGTTTTGTTTGATTTATTGTTTAAAATGTTTTTATCAGAAACGGTGCATTGAAAACCAAACAATTTATTAAAAGCTCTCTGAATATGTGTAACCATGTTCGAGTTTATCGATAGGAGTTGAAATATTTAAAAAACTACTGATGTTGTAGAAAGCTTGAAATCAGAAGCTTTACTGCTTCTGATTGAAAGCTTAAGACCAATTTATCAAACGCTGTCTAAACATTACAAAGTGGTCGAGTTGAAGTAGAACGTAACTAGTCATGTTCGTTCGTTCGCGCCGGCTCGGAAGGAAGCGCCGAGGACATGCCAATAAGCGCCCCGGCCCCGACTGACGGCTGTAACAACACTTCGCTCAAACAACTCCCGGAAGCAATCCCACTCCTCACCACACGCTGTAAGGTTGACATTCCAAATAAGCTTTTACTATTATCGGCTGCAGCGACTTAAAGCAATTTTGTGAGTCAATATTGGACTTTCAGTTCTTGCGGGACGATGTGTTCCGTTGAAATAAAATCAACTATAATATGACTCTCGTATAAGTCGATGAGAATTTTTCGAAGTTTCGAAGTGGTTTCTTTCAAAGATTTTCAACAATTTGTAGCGGTTTTTTGCTATTACAACATATAATAATATATATATTTTTTATAATTGTTAGTTAGGTAATTTTTAGGTACTTAACCATTCTGTTTCGAATGTGTCGAATGAGTTTAGTCACACATCATTACACAGTAGTTACGTGAGACAGCTGTAACATCTGAAACGTAAATAAATTGTTAAAGCAACGGTAGGTAGATGCTAATGTATAGGTATAAGTAGCCGATCAGCCGTTGGAGATTCAGATTGGAGGAGTTAATTGGGAAATTAGCTTAGGTCTCGGCTGATTGTACGGCAGCGAGCGCCGACGGAGATTTTCATTAAGACATTAGGGTGGCCAAGCGACGTCCCAGATTGGTGCTTCAAGGCACCTCGGGGTTGTGTACTATCTCCTAACGTTCTTATTATATTCATGACTGAGTTTGAATATCATATGGTTTAGCTATTATATCTTGGTTTAAGTAAAAAAATCGGGCATTTGCAACGACTAAATATATTATACATTAGGTAAGAATGCTGCTGAGTATTAAAACTCTTACATCATTATATATATATATATATATATATATATATATATATATATATATATATATATTAATATAGCGATGCTAAATTAATATATATATATATATATATATATTAATTTAGCATCGCTAGATTTCGCGTGTTTGGCGGAAAGTAAATAATTATAGGGCTTTTAAATTAACGCATTTTTGAAAAAAATATGGCTCAATAGTTTTCTATGCAATGAAAGTGTAAAACTAATAAGTAAATCAATAAATAAAAGTTGCACATAGTGTTTTATTTTTTGGCAAAATTCAAATTTCTCTGTGATAAATTTTGCATAAAATTTTGCACTGTGTAAATGCTGGTACTTTGCAAACGTGGTGATATTTCAACATTTTCCGTTAATAGCGTTCAGCGGAGTCAGGGGAGAGTTTAATTTTCGCTCTAAATCATTTGTGGGCAGTCATCGGCGGCGCGCGTGCGATTTGCGTGCCTCAATCAGCAGGGGTGGCTTTGTTTTTGTAGTGAAATACCATGCGCTTCAGCACAACGGATTCATATTTTTTTCATCATCGTTTTCGAAAATGCACATTGGAGTTAAGGTAGATCTGAATTCTGATCATATTTAATACTAGGTGAAGCCCACGGCTTTGCCCGCAACCTCAAATTTTTTAAACTCTAAATTTTACCCCTACCTTACCCCTTAGAGGATGAATTTCCGAAAATCCCTTCTTAGTGTACACTTACGTCATTTAAGGAACGTTTATGCAAAAGTTCATGGCTCTAGACCCAGCAGTTTGAGCTGTGCGTTGATCGACCACTCTGTCAATAGATGTCAAACAGTCAGTTTGACATCTATTGACACACATCTATTGACACAATTATATTTATATTTCGTATATGATACGTCAATAAAACACAGACGTGAGCAACAGACTGTTTATTGCATGAACCATAGAGGCAAAGGTTGTCAGTGCCACAGATTACAGAACCTAAAGACCGACACTCCAAACATAGAAATAATAGCTGTCAGTGTCAGATAGTACAAACACCGTCACACTTCTTCTCACTAAGCTAGCAACTTAATTACCAAAAAAAAAACAACAATATATCCCTTAGAGAAACCTTAACACTAAATCACACTTTACTCTTGTAACGCTCGCTTTGCACGATAATGTGCACGCAGAGCTCGCTCGGACGCGCCTACCGGTGTCGGTGGGATGGCAGGAGCTGCTGATATAGATGGCCGCTCAGACTGAGCCGATTCTCTTTCTAGATGTATTGTTTCAGAGTCGTTGTCATAGCCACCGTCATCACCGCTGGACGCATCCTCAAAGGACTCCCCATCTGCACTCTTATCGACCCCAGGCATATCCAGCTTTGAGTCTGGACTCCTTACTTTCTCCCCTGGTGTCTTGTCGTTCATTCGCGATAATGAGAATCGAGTTTTTGTCGCCCGGTTAGAGGAAATAATTTGATCCGCATGCCTCCGCCATTGAACTCCATTGCCCACGTCGACTGTGTACGAAACGGGTCCCGTTTTTTTAGTGACCTTGCCTGTAGCCCACTTTTTCCCCTTTTCCGCGTAATCGCGAGCTAACACCGCTTCGCCTACTTCAAACTCCCTATCAGTACCGGGTTTACAAGCGATACGTCGTTCCTGCTTCTCGCGAACTAAAGAAGCTACATCTGGCCGCAGCGCGTCGAGGCGGCTGCGCAGCCTGCGCCCTTGCAACGCTACCGCCGGTGATACTCCCGTCGTCGAATGTTCGCAATTACGATATTGTAACAGGAATTTGCTAAGTGCGACCTTTACCTCCTCACCCTCGTAAATCGCTCTTTTGATGGCTTTTTTTATTATCTTAACCGCGTTCTCGGCCGCGCCGTTTCCCTGGGGTCTATAAGGGGCGGAAGTTGAGTGTCTTATACAATTTTTCTCACAAAAACCCTTAAACTCTCTAGAGGTGAATGGTGGGCCGTTGTCGGTCACAAGTTGCGCTGGCAAACCGAAACGTGCAAAAATACTTCTAAAAACTTGAATAGTGGCCTCTGCATTCGTAGTACGCATCGGTACAGCCTCTATCCATTTGGAGTGTGCGTCTACTATAATGAGGTAGCGCATTCCCCCACAGTCTGCGAAATCCGCATGAACTCGCTGCCAAGGGTGCAGTGGGAACTCCCAGGGGTGCAGCTGCGCCCGCGGCGGCGCGTCACGCACACTATTGCACGCCGAACACGACCTACTCAGTTCCTCAATATCGCTATCTAGACTAGCCCAATATATATAATTTCGTGATAAACTTTTCATTTTATTTCTGCCCAGATGTCCCTCGTGTACTTCTTTTAAGATCTTTTTTTGTAGAGTTTGAGGAACTACGATCCTATATTTGTAAAGAATACATCCTTGATCAATAACCAAATCTGATTTCCTCGCAAAATATGGCCTTTCTTCATCACAACTAGGATTCAACGGCCAACCAAACATCACATAACCTTTAATTTTGCATAATAAACTGTCTCTGTCAGTCTCTTTCGCAATGTCTCTATAACAAACTGGCAATGCATCCTCCACTAAATTAAGATATTCTACAGCATGAGCCTCATTGGAGCAACCCTCCCGAGCTAGGGGTAACCGTGATAACGCATCAGCCGGACCATTATCCGCCGATCGCACATATTCTATTGAAAAATCGTATGCCGCTAAACGTGCGGCCCACCGTTGCAACCTACTGGCCGCTGTTTGAGGGATTCCCCCTTTCGCTCCAAATATATAAGTAAGGGGCTGGTGGTCAGTACGCAAAGTAAACCGTCTACTAAACAAGTACTGGTGGTGTTTTGTCACCCCGAATAATATAGCCAGTGCCTCTTTGTCCAGCTGGCTGTAATTGCGCTCGCTTGCGTTGAGCGTGCGCGATACACAGCTGACTGGCCGTTCACTGCCATCGCCGTAACGGTGTGCCAGCACTGCACCTAGCCCATATGCGCTGCTGTCAACTGACAGTACCAGCTCACGTCCCTCCTCATAGTGTGCTAACACCCGCTCGCTTAGAAGTGATCGCTTGGCTTCAGCGAAAGCCCTGTCACACTCAGAGTCCCATTTCCAACCGACATCCTTTTTTAATAACTGGTGTAAAGGCTGAAGGATTGTGCTAAGTTTTGGGATGAATCGCCCATAATAATTGAGCATACCTAAAAAACTTTTAAGTTGCGACACATTCTCTGGTTTAGGTGCATTGGAAATGGCCTCCAACTTGGCAGGGTCTGGCCGCAAACCCTCTTTGCTAATTATGAACTCTAGGTAGTTTACACTGTCCTGTAGAAAACGACATTTACTTTGCTTTACTGTAAGCCCCATTTTCCGCAACCTTTCAAGTACAGCCCTCAAATTTTTTATATGTTGAATTCTATTAGGCCCCGTAACACAAATATCGTCTAAGAAAACCACACATCCTGGCACCCCCCGTATTGTCTCCTCCATTATTTTTTGGAACTTTTCAGGTATGCATGATAAGCCATAAGGTGTTCGCCGATATACAAACGTTCCTACATGTGTCGTTATAGCGGTATAGGGTTGTGACTCTTCTGATAAAATACATTGTTCGTACGCATGTTTTAAATCAATTTTTGTGAATTGCTGCCCTCCACTGAGGTTTGCAAATAACTCTTCGATTCGTGGTAACGGGTAGTGATCTCTTTTAAGTTTTGGGTTTATTGTAATTTTGTAGTCTCCACAAATGCGAATATCACCGTTAGTTTTCACTACAGGTACTATTGGGGTACCATAATCTGAATATTCTACTCTATAGATTGTCTGGTCTCTCTCTAAACGAGCCAGCTCCTGCTCAACTCGTGCGCGCAAAGCTAAAGGTACTGGTCTTGCCCGTACATAAACCGGTTCATTATCTGACAGCTGTAATCGGATAGGTTGTTTACAAGTGCCTAGTTTGTCACAGAAAACTTCAGGAAATTCCTTGCTTAATTGGTCCACGCATTCATCAATTGTAATTTCATTGAGGTTAATTTGAGTAATTTTTAATGCCCGCAACCAATCGCGCCCCATTAGGGGCCGCGCGCCGCCCTCAATCACATAAAGCCGCAAACTATTTGCTTGCATCTCATTGAACCTAACATCTACCTCAATGTAACCCAATGACTCAATGCGGGAACCAGAATAACCACGTAAAATTAAACCGTCTGGTTTAATCTTTTTATGTGAAAACATATGCATGAACATTTCCCTATTTATTGCCGAGATACGACTACCAGTGTCCACTTCACAGTTGATCACATTGTCATCGATCGCTAGTTTAATAAAATAAGGTTTGTTACCTCCAACAGCCACAGCAATGTTGAACATACCGTCGTCCGAGTCGTCACTCACGAAATGATGTCGGTTCCCATTACCGCGCACACCCTTACACATCACTTTTAGATGTCCTTTTTGCCCACACTCATCACAATTATATTGCTTGAATCTACACTTATCAGCCGCATGCGCCCTGCCGCAGCGCCAGCAAGGCCGCGCAGCCGCCGCGCCGCCGCCGCCCGCGCTGCCCCCGGAGGACGCGCCGCTCCCGGTGGGCGCGCGTGCCAGCCGCCCACGGGAGCCCGCTCGCCCGCCGCGTGCATAATGCAAGCCTTCGCTCGCCGTGCCGGCCGCCGCCCCTGCTGAGTCCGTCACCGTCACGGCCGTGGAACCGCTTATTTCGGCGTGTTTTTCTGCCGCCTCGAGAGCTAACGCCAATTCTACCGCCTCTTTGTACCATATTTTCTTCTCCGCGAAGATTCTCGAGCGCATTGCGTCGTTCGCTAGTCCTGACACAAACTGATCTCTCAGATTTTCTTCGAGTGACGAGCACAACCCACACTTGCCGAAATTACATGTAGCTGCGAGATGTTTTAACGCTTGTAGGTATTCCGTGAGGGATTCGCCGGGTCGTTGTCTACGTAACCTAAAAACATGGCGCTCGGCGATCTCTGATCGCTGCGGTTCTAAATGATCTGTCACAAGTTTCACTAGTTCATCGTAACTTTTGTTTTCCGGGAAGCTAGGTGAACACAAATCACACATTAGTGCGTAAGTTTCTTCCCCAACCACTGTTATTAACATCGAAACTTTTAGATCCTCCGCGATTTTATTGAGTTTTATAAATTGATTTATACGGCGTATATATGCCGGCCACTGTTTGGATGTTAAGTTAAAAGGTTCTATCTTTCCGATCGACATGACTACCGATGCGTCCACGCGTTCTTGTACAGTACAATTATACAAAATTGATATTTTCCACAACTCGTCGCCAGTGATACGTCAATAAAACACAGACGTGAGCAACAGACTGTTTATTGCATGAACCATAGAGGCAAAGGTTGTCAGTGCCACAGATTACAGAACCTAAAGACCGACACTCCAAACATAGAAATAATAGCTGTCAGTGTCAGATAGTACAAACACCGTCACAGTATATTCATATTTTCGTATATTTACAGATACATAAGAAGGTACCAAAATTGAGTTGTAAAATTTGCGAATAATAATACCTATACACAAATTCTATAGTATGTGTTCAACGCTTAATCGCATCTTAATTAATATTTACTAGACTAAAATAATATAATAATTTTAGTCTGGTAAATATTAAAAATAAAAATAATTTCAAAGTATTTTGTTTTATATTTTAACTGCACCTAAGCCTAAATCATAAGTACAGAGAAATGTCAAAAAGGGGTTATTATTATTTATTTATTTATATTTATTATCATCATTATCATTTTAGCCGCATAACGTTTACTGCTGGACATAGGCCTCTCCAAGGATTTCCAAAATAACCGATCTATAGCGGTTTGCCTCCATTCTGTGATCTGTGTTTTAAAAAACTTTTGCTAATTCTCTAATTAATAGTTGTCATTTGTGGTATGATGGAACCTTTTATTTATAGTCTTGGGAATTGCAGTCTCGGTCTGATATCGATCTCAGCTGGCCAGACGACGCGCCAATGAAAAACTATGCTTTTTGTCACACACAACTTTCGCCACAACTTGTTCGTTGTAACAAAGCTCGTCTCTTAGTTGTAACTTGTAATCGATCTATGTCGTGATGTTTTATGATATGGCGCATTGCGGTGTTGTGAAATTTATTGAAAAAGGTATATTAACTGTTTTAAAAAAGTAAAGTGTTCAAAGCATTTGTAGCCATCAAAGATTTAGAATATACGTGGTAGCCATATTTATACTACTTTTCTATTACTTCGTGTTCGGTTAAGCTTTGACGTGGATTAGCAGAAATTTAGGCAAATTAGTAAAGCGGTTTATGTGCAAAGATACGTAAGTCTAAATATTTGTTTCAGAAAAAGAATATTTAATGTTGACATTATTCTGGATCAGTTGAATCAATTTGTATTCGAGCAATAAATAGCGAGCAAATATTTCCAAAACAATTTACAAACATGGGAGAGAATAATCGTTAATAACATTGAGGGTTGCCAGCATTCTCTAATACCCGAACCCTTCGGCGCCACAACAAGCATGCGCAATCTTCTAACATCGTGAATTTGTACCATCAAAATATTTTAAGTAATTTCATCCAGGTACGTTCGGGCTACATGAAATTTCAATAATAAAATCGTAAGGCTTGTTTATGGGAGATTTCGGAGCCTCATTGGATAAATATTAGTTAAATAGTCTGTACATTAATTTATTTACTCGTCTTGACGGTAATATTTTACAGTTGAGAGAGTTAAAAACATTAAAAATTAATTTTAATGTACAATTTTTCTTACCTGTAAATATTTTGGTGGCAGACAGTGGGTAGACTTAAGAGGATAATTCTTGTGAATTAATAAATTACATCGAGGCGCCCTCCTTCCGGCTGTCGCGAGGATGGCGCGGTTCGGCGCGGCTGCTGTGTTGCGAGGGTTCCTATGCTCCTCCCGTCGTTCGTACTGTACATAGGCAAGTGTCGCAGCTTGCAGCGAACCGACAATAATCGGAGACTCCGGATGCACTAACATTAGCCACATGATTTATACGTCTGGCGGCTGGCGGCCACTGTGAACAATGCACGGGGGCTCCGAAAGCAGCAGCAATGAACGCTTTTTCATCGCCTATAGCATTAAGCACAAACAAAAGATATCTCCTAATGTCATAAATATTCAAATTTGATATCATAGGATATCCAAAGAGATTATTCTGATGAGATAATTTGAATATGAATAGGTAACATCAAAGCATATTACAAATGGACAGGGACTGTTTGATGTTTACTCCATTCAAATCAGTTTCAGTTCCATCTCATCTGATTTCTGTTAGCAATTTTTGACAAGCAGTAGTGACTTCATAGCTACCTATTAAATCGTAGATAACAAGTATAAAAATAAGATCTTTTCAATAGCAAAAATGAATAAAGAGGGCCACTGACAGAGATGTCGTTTTAAAAATCAATATAATCACGGTCGTTTACCTAGCCACCCCAACAAATTGTTCCAACCCTATCAGTGTCGCTGTGTACTCGAACCAACGACCGACCCGACTCGCCGCTCTTTAAAAACCCGGGGATAAAATTTGATCCCACACCCCAGCGCTATGCTGTACCTATCTGCAGTTAATTATCTGCGTGCAGAGGGGAAACTTCGGAGACGTCACAAAACGCCAATTCCACCCCGGCTGCTACCTTGAAGATTCGCACAAAATCAATGAAACAGTACACCCTTGTAACTATATTTAATGAAATGGAATACTTACAACTTACAACATTTTCACCAGATGAAGATTCACGCCGTAAACCATTATGAAAATATTTGATTAAATTCAACAAAAGTCGGCAGTAAAACCATCCATAATGATGATTCGGTGCAAAAATATCCACAAGGGAATAAAACCATTCTTTAAGAAGCAGTAAACGTTAATGTTTTGTAGATCATTAAGGTGAGTGACGGCGCGCGGGGTTGCCGAAAGAATAAGCGCCTGCCGCCTACATTTGTCCCAAGGGCGTAATTACCGGCATCAAACGGATAAATTAGATTAATCACACTTGCTTTGACGGCCAGGTGCTAATGGAAACTCGCGTTACGACCTGTAAAACGTTAAGTGTTGACGTGCCTTGCGCTCTTATCGTTAAATTTAATACGACTAAGTCACCGCAACCAACTCAACATGGTTTTATATTCTAAGTACGAGTAAATAAATACGGCAGGAACAGAGCTTGATTTGTTCAAAATTGAAATTATTTTTACGGAAAATTAAACAAAAATGTTTGTCCTTTCAAAACTTTGCACGAATAATCGAAAAAAGTATCTTAATATAACTTATTATAATAGACATCATTTTGATCCTTCCTACAACCACGTTGCATTTGTTTTCTTGGGGTAACTTGGGGTTACTAATCAATTACCTCTTTAACATCTTTTTAAACGCTCAGGCATTTTCGTAGCATTCGTAGCTCGCTCGTAGCACAGCAGTCTTAAATTTTAGTATGAAATAATCCGTTTAACTATCAAACAATTTAGTGTAGACATTCACAAAGATTCACGTTGTAGTTTATGGACAATAAATACAACAAAAAAGTATTCTAAGCATTAGTACCTATTGTAAAAGAAAGAAGTTAAAAACTAGGTATATTGTACAACATTGTAAATTCAACGCAACATTTGTAAGTAGTGTACAAAGTAATTGTCCCCGTCGTCACCCCTGTAATTAGCTATGAGTCCCCGTGAGTGCGACGCCGTTGCTATTTGCTCACATCCGCACTCACCCACTACCTTCGCGGACCCTCAACTCAGACGCGTACTGTACGTCCCTATCAACATATGAATAAATTATTAGTTCGTTAGGTAACACAATTTAGTCTGTATACATAGGACAGAGCAGAGTTCATGTTGATAGACTTAAAACTATTATCATATGTTACAGAAATCTGTAATATACTCTTTAATTCATTATTACAGTTATGTATGCACAAATGCCGGTGTGTAATGCGAATAAAATATATCACAATATATTTTATTATAGCTGTGCTAAAACCGTTTTGATTTTGCAATAAAAAAGTAAAGAAAAGATAAAATGTGTTGATAGCTACGCTGTCATGCTGGCGATCATATTTTACGGGCCGTTCCGTAGATATATCGTCGCATATCTCCGAGAAAGCTTGAATGAGAGTATTATGCAAAATATCGAGGAAAACTTATTTATTTAGTTAGGAAGGCGGGGTGCGTACGGGAGATGTAGGACAGTGAAGCTCGCAACTCGCTTGTTCTACACGCATAGGAAACAATACGCTTACAAATCTCACAATATCATAGTCTGGAAACGGCCACGCAGGGAGCTTCCCTAGAGTGCCTGCTCGTTAGTGAGAGAGCTTTAAATTACGCCGCAACGGAACACTACTGTACTGCCACCAGCACATACGAAGCTTACTTAAAACGTAGCGGATGCAACAATAATGTTTCAATTTACGTGAGGAAGACTCTTGAGTTCTCGCTTGTGAATTGCATGTCGTAAGAACGTAAGGGTAGAGTAATTATTTTTTTTCAGTTTCATAGGCATTATTGAGGTGTCGTAGACTTCCAGTTCTCAATTTTAATGACAAGTGTGCTTTGGAACAGTGTAATTTTCAGGTCAGACTAAGTACTTTCAAATTTGATTAGATTCCTTCCTTTTCAGTCATCTTCCGAATTATTTTCACAAATTATTATCATACAAGTTACAAATTTTCTCGAATCATAATTCTTAGCGATCTGAATA
Organism: Acrobasis suavella; assembly: GCA_943193695.1. Lineage (NCBI taxonomy): Eukaryota > Metazoa > Arthropoda > Insecta > Lepidoptera > Pyralidae > Acrobasis > Acrobasis suavella. The sequence continues at coordinate 18,479,789 of OW971929.1, forward strand.
TTTTATAGCCATTATTTGTACTTACACGTGTCAGTAGGAGTAGATACTTGTTTTGGGGAAGAAAATTAATATTTTTTTAAATGGACAGTCAGCACTGCCCGTCATAATAACATCAATATTATGTCAGAACTGTCGAGTACTTTCCCTCGTCTGCGGTTCCTGGATGCCGCGACGGGTGCAGACGAGGGGGCTGGGAGGGCGACGGACCTTCACTTTCGTCCAGGCGGGTGCAGCCGACGACCTTCCCCAGAGCACAACTTTCCCGATCGATTTCAATAAAAGCTTAAAAAAGAAAATATAGGACGAAGAGACGTAATATACGTATATGAACACTTATTGTAATGTATCTTAAGAGCTTTTATCCATGATTCAAAATGACTTGAAATAAAACGTTGATAACACTGACGACATGTAGTTATTTTAATAGTTCTGTCATATTACCATGAATATCGGTAAATCGGCCATCAATGCGAAATGAGGATAAAATGGCAGTACTTATTTACATTAGGACTTTGAAACACGTTCACAAATTAATCCATAAAGTAAAACAATAGTCTGATATCGTTCGCGTCCGCCATGTGCTGCTTTACAAAGGTTTATGCAGGTATATCGTATAATAACATCTGGTCAGCGAAAAGCCGACATCGGTCCATTATGGAAATTGACAGGTGCGGAGGTGGGGGCTAGACTATGCGCATATTTACCGCAATTTTATAGATTTCCCGCCGTCGCTGGGTGATGTATGTTGCTAAAGTATCCATGAGTCCACGACACGTATTGTGATAAATTACCTATTCTGCGTGCCGTCAATCAAATATAAGAAGATATTTTATACCCAGTTTTATGAATTAATGTCCTAAAATGTTTGAGGTATTCAATAACATACTGCAAAGAAGGATAACACATAACACACATAAATGTACATATATGCACACAAAACATACATTATACGTGCTATAGAAAATTGTGTACATACTTTAAGACTAGGTACGTAACCTATGTTAACTTCAAATGGCAAACAGTTTTTTTTACAAACAATGTTATCTAATATATAAGTAGTATTGGAAAAGGAAGTAAAGAAAAATAAAATGACTTATACTCAAAGTTGTGTTAAAAATACGAGGAAAATAATTGTTTTCATTGCCTCCAGGCGGCAGGCACGGTGGTCCTACACCCTAATCCAGCCTTAAATACTATCTGAAAGTATTCAGTAGTACCTAGGTATATTATGATATACATAGCTAACTTTATCGAGCAAGAACTACGATGGTAAGGTAAATAAGATGGCTTGTATAATGAGTAGCAACTTACGATGCAAACGGAAGCAAATATATCATTATCATGTAATCGACAAGTGACTTAATGAATATTTCAATGCTTACGTCATTAAAGGTGTATACCTACATTACGTTAGGAACGTTCTCGTTCTAATATACATCTAGCTACTTAATATTCGCATATTTTTTGCTCATCATATCGCACATGCATGAGCAATGTGCTTGTGTATAAATAAAAAGCAAAATGGCAGACTTTTCGATGAGAGTCATGTCACGAGAGTAAATATTAAACCTATAAAATGAGAAAGAAAAAACATCCCACATATACGAGGCTACATCCTAAACAAATTGACCAGTCCTTTGCAACCATCGAATATTTAGATATTTTATTGCTCTTTTCTTCAAAAAGTAAATACAATTTTCTCATTTTAGGCGTATGCTTTGTGTCGCTTTTCTGTTAATATTTATGCTTAAGAGCAATACAACAGAAATTAGGTGAAACTTTGATAATAAATTGAACTAAAATAAACATTTGATGGATAAATTTGCCCATTTGACAAAATTTGGCCAAATTGAAAAGTTTAGACGCTTTATCCAGAGTTTGCAACAGCAAAAAGTGAAGTGCTCGTTCATGTTTAAATTCTATTCTGTACATTTCAAATGTAACAGTAAATCGCATCAAGAATAGCTTGCATTTAAATATTCAGGCAATTTAAAGTTCAAATGCAATGAAAATGCTGGCAATCGATGACGGATATTACCGTCGCAGTGCAATGCGCTCGTGTATAATCTGCGAGATAGAAATGTCCGGACACTGATGATCCATGAGGATTACATATTACACGCTTTGATTTCGAAAAGAATACTTCGCTTCATCATTATTATCAATTCCATTAATATTTTCAGGAAATTTTCCAATCCTTGCATGTGATTTAATAAGGAAGCGTCTGTCCATAAACTTACATATATGTGTTTATATTGAAAACGTTATTAGGGAAATAATGTAGTTATTTATTTGTTAGTCTTCATGAGCTAGTACAGACAAACTTTTTTTTTACATTTATAAATAGACGTTACATTTTACATTTTATAAGGATGCGTCTGTCCATAAACTTACATATATCTGTCTTAAAACCGTGGATTACTCCAGGTCTGTTAAGATGTATGAGAAACAGAGATATTATCCAAAAAAATCTAAAATTAAATCCTAGTAATGATATTCTTAGAGTAACTTATACACGTTATCGTAACTATTTATGTAACCTCATTAAAAACAAAAGCGAATATATGAAACAGGGGAGTTAAATAAAGCTGGATTAAATCCAAAAAAATTGTGGGAGGCAATCCGAAAAGTTACTGACATTAACAAATGTGTAAATAAATCAGAGTCCCTCCTTTCTATCAAAAATACACCTTTAGAATCAGTTAATAACGTCAACCAGTTCTTTTCAAATGTTGGTAAAACATTAGAGGAAAAAATTACGCCCATCCAAAGTAATCACACATACACTCACCAACACATCTTTTGTCCTAAATACCGTTGAGGAACATGAAATATGTAGCATTATTGACTCTTTAAAGACCGATGCTGCCCCGGGATGGGACAATATCTCTTCCAAAATTCTTAAAATGTAAAAACCAGAACTATGTTCGGCCATTACCCATATTTGTAATCTATGTATTACTAAGGGCATTTTTCCTAACGTTTTCAAAATTGCTGTTGTCCATCCGATATATAAATCTGGAGATACCGATCAGGTTAATAACTACTGTCCCATATCCATATTGCCAGAATTGTCCAAAATTCTTGAACGAATTATGAGTAAAAGTCTTATCAATTATCTTGAGAAAAACTTACTTCTTTCGGATAATCAATTTGGGTTTCGTCCAAGTAGATCTACCTCTCAGGCAGTTGAAGTTCTTGTGGACAATGCTGTTAAAGCTCTCGATTCTGGCACCCGCTGTCTAGTAATTTATCTTGATCTCAGTAAGGCATTTGATACCGTCTTGATTTCTCTGCTTATTTCAAAGTAAGAAAAAATTGGCATCCGTGGAACACAACTAGAGTTATTCCGTGACTATCTAACCAATCGGAGACAACGTGTTAAGGTTGGTGCTTACACTAGCTTAGATCAAAATATAGAATTTGGAGTCCTGCAAGGGAGTATATTGGGTCCGAATTTATTCCTAGTGTATATGAATGATTTATGCAATCTATTCCTTCAAAATTGTCAAGTAGTATCCTTTGCTGATGATACCGCTCTAATATTTACAGGAAAAACCTGGTCAGATACATTTAAATCAGCTCAAACAGGTTTTAATCGTGTAAAACAGTGGTTGAATGATAATTTTCTTACACTGAATATCAGTAAGACTAAATACATAGCCTTCAGTATCAGAGACGTAAACCGCCCTGATCCCAACTTACACAAGTTGTTTGCCCATTCTCAAGCAACTGCAGACTGCTTTAATGGCTCTTGCATATGCCCAACCCTAGAGATGACAAACACCACGACATATCTTGGTGTTTTGATTGATTACAACCTTAGCTTTGCCCCACATACAATGCAACTTTCAGCTCGAATCAGGAAGCTCCTATATATTTTCAAAAAAATGCGTTATGTAGCGGATGCCAATATACTTCGCATGACATATTTTGCCTTATGTCAATCTCTGTTAACATATTGTATTACGTCCTGGGGAGGAGCCGCTAAGTCTCATCTAATTCTAGTTGAGAGAGCGCAAAGAGCCATTCTGAAAGTCTGTACTTTCAAACCGTACAGATACCCTACATTAGACCTTTACAAATTTTGTGAGGTACTAACGGTCCGGCAGCTCTTTTTCCTTGCGACAATAATGCAACAACATTCAAGACTGCCTTTCCTTCCGCAGCTTCTTACTAGGGGTAACAGGATTATTAACCTTACTATTCCGTCATTTAACACCGAGTTCATAAAAAAATTCTTGTGCTTTCTTGGCCCTCTTCTCTACAAGGAAATTACTACAAAGTGCTTATATTTCCACTGAATACATATGATTGCAAAAATATTGTAAGTGAGTGGTTACAAAAAATGACATACGAGGAGACCGAACGATTGATGGAAACTGTGCGCTGACTAACTTTATTTTTATTACTAGCTGATGCCCGCGACTTCGTTCGCGTGGACTTTATGACTCCGGCGTATTAATATAAATAACAACTAATGAGAGAGAAAGATAGAGAGAGATAAGAAAGGACTTGTAACAGTGTTAGGAGTTAAAAGTCAATATTATTTTTATTCTTTCCTTCGGGAGCCAATATGAAAAGAGCTGAAGCGTTACTAACCCTGGAGAAAGCCACATTAAGTTGGCCATGCGAAAAAGCAGTCCTTAGATCGACATCAGCAGCTTTAAGCCTCTAAAACTGCGACTTATTTTCATAGGAAAGCAAGTAAACACTGTGTATTTGTAAAACTGTGTATTTTCAAAAGGAAAAATGTTATACGCGGAATAAATACAGTTTCACTGGCACCACTCACAGTGAACTTTAAGTGTCTCAGCAGACTATGCCGAAGTTTAGCGGCTAAAGTTCAGTGTCTAAAGTTCGGTGGGGATGACACAATAAATAAGCTGAAGTTCAGCCGCTGAATTTCGTTGGAAACGCCGGACTGTAGTGATGTGCCGATATGAGAATTTAATCTTCCGTCTTTAGCGCGTCTGCGGCGAACGGACACGGGAGCGGAAGAGGGAACGGAAGTGGAAAAGGGAACGGAAGCGGAAGCGGGAGCGGGAGCGGGAGCGGAAGTGGCAGCGGCGGTGGAGGCGTCGGCGGCGGCGGCGGCGGCGGCGGCGGCGGCGGCGGCGGAGGCGTCGGAGGCGGCGGCGGCGGCGGAGGCGTCAGCGGCGGCGGAAGTGGCGGCGGCAGTGGCGGCGGCGGCGGCAGCGGCGGTGGCGGCGGCGGCGAGAGCGGGAGCGGCGGCGGCAGTGGCGGCGGCAGTGGCGGCGGCAGTGGCGGCGGCGGCGGCAGCGGCGGTGAAGGCGGCGGCGGGAGCGGCGGCAGCGGCGGCGGCGGGAGCGGCGGCAGCAGCAGCGGCGGCGTCGGCGGCGGCAGCGGTGGGAGCGGCGGTGGGAGCGGGAGTGGGAGCGGGAGCGGGAGCGGGAGCAGGAGTGGGAGCGAGAGCGGAACGGGTACGGGAACGGGTACGTGGAAGAGGGAACGGGAGCGGAAGCGGGAGCGGGAGCAGAAACGGCAGCGGCGGCGGCAGCGGCGGTGGCGGCGGAAGCGGCGACGGCAGTGGCGGCGGCGGTGGCAGCGGCGGTAGCGGCGGCGGCGAGAGCGGGAGCAGCGGCGGCAGTGGCGGCGGTGGCGGCGGCGGTGGGAGCGGCGGCGGCGGCGGCGGTGGGAGCGGCGGCGGCGGCGGCGGCGGCGGCAGCGGCGGGAGCGGCGGCGGGTACGGGTACGGGTACGGGTACGGGTACGGGTACGGGTACGGGTACAGGTACGGGTAAGGGTACGGGTACGGGTACGGGTACGGGTACGGGTACGGGTACGGGTACGGGTACGGGTACGGGTACGGGTACGGGTACGGGTACGGGTACGGGTACGGGTACGGGTACGGGTACGGGTACGGGTACGGGTACGGGTACGGGTACGGGTACGGGTCCGATTCAGGCAAAAGCATCGGAAGTTCGGCATTATGTGTTGCTAGTAATGCAAATAACATTGCAGGCATGCATTGGCTGAAATTCAGCCGCTGAACTTCGGCATACAGTGCTGAGACACTAAGTTGGGTTCCGTTACACAGTTTCGGCGGAATCAAATTGCGCATTCGCATTATTGGCCCTCCGACATTAAGACTTATTTTGTGAGCCGAGAGTCCATTTGCTGCAAGTGAATTAAGAAACTCAACTGGATAATTGGTGGTGTCGTCAACAACTCTATCCAAGAAATTAACAATAATTTGCGTCATAAGTTCTACAATAATTGATTTTTAATTTTTTGGTGTCAATATGGCGCGTTCACATATCCAAGAATTTTTCTGGTGTGTTATGCTCTGAAGGTCCGCAAATTCTGAACTTATAAGTTCTTCTTCGGACGAAACAACTTTTTTTTGGAAAAATTTTCAATGTACAGTCACATTTTTTTACTCTTTTATTTGTAGTATAGATTTAGTATGTTTTTGTTCAACGACAACAAAAAAACATCATCTATAAAAATTTCAACTGTCTAGCTATAATGGTTCATGAGATACAGCCTGGTGACAGACAGACAGACAGACTAACAGTCGGACGGTCTAAGTAATAGGGTCCCGTTTCTACCCATTTGGGTAAGGAACCCTAAAAATCGAATAAAATAAGTATTTATGGGGGGCTCCCATACTACAAACGTGATTTTTCATAGATTATGGTACGGAACCCTTCGCGCGCGTCCGACTCGCGCTTGGCCAATTGTATTGTAACTCAACAAAAAGTTCTCATCAGACTTAACAACTTTTGCTAAGGCGGCATTTTAATATTTTTTATAGTTTAGCTGGACCATTATAGTTCTGCATCATGTGTTCCATTTTCCAAAATCAATTATAGCCTATATGTTGCCCAGGCTTCACAGCTATATAACAAAAAAAGTTTCATTCGAATCCGTCCAGTATTTCCGGAGATTAGCGTGTACAAACAGACAAACAGACAAACAGACAAACAGACAGACATTTTTTTTTATTTTCTTACTCTATTACTATATCTCCATCGCCACAAATATTTTTTTTTGAAAAATTGTCAATGTACAGACACATTTTTTTTACTCTTTTATTATAGTATAGATTATTTTGTTTATACTTTCAATAAGATACGTTATAGGTAAAACATATTTTCGTTAAGAATTTAATTTATTTGTTGTTGTTTAGAGGTAAATTTAGTTTTTATATATATATATATATATAAATATATATGTATTTCTTTTTCTATATATTGCAAATTTAAGTATTTTGTTAAAGTAAGCGAGTCCTGGTGACCCGTAATAACAGGTTCTTTGGAAACCTAGCATGGGCACCAGTCCTCCAAAAACATTTAAGTTAGTACCTTTGATATTAGTTGAATAAGTTTTTATTTCTTGTGTATTTTGTATAAAATGCAATGTAATTTAATGGAGGAAAATAAAATCATTTTATTATACTATTATTATTATTATGTGTTTATATTGAAAACGTGATTAGGGAAATAATGTTGTTATTTATTGGGTATAGTTTTCATAAGCTAGTAATGACAAACGTTTCTTTACGTTTAAAAATAGACGTTACAATGTTTTTTATCAGGCAACTCATGGTTATATGAAAGAAATAAATAATTTTTACCCTTTGAAATAGATTGTTAGATAAATAAAAACCGGCCAAGTGCGAGTTGAACTCGCGAGGAGAGGGTTCCGTATAATGCAAAAGTCTTTAAAATAAAATATCACATTAGTATTCGTCATAGTAACGCGAGTTAACTTATAATAGCGCTACCTAATGGTGTTTTAGTGAACTATTTTCCGTAAGTGAACGTATTTTATTGAGTTTGCTACTTTATTTTCAACTAGCTTTAACCCGCGATTTCGTCCGCGTAGAAGTCGAAAATGGTTCTCATAGGATTTTTAATTGGTTTTTTACGTTATTAATGTTTTGATAACATATGAATTATTATGTTAAAATGTTTGAATACTTATAGAATATATATTTTTTTTTCATTATAACGTAGTGATTTAAAGGATTAGCAGACCCGGCGAACCTCCCTCCCCCGCTCCCTCTCCCGTTTCCTTCCCGTTCCCGTTCCCGTCATTTGCTAGACCGAGAGAGAGCGACGGAACGCTTCAAAATGGTTAAACTAATCTTGTTTCTCTATACAAACTTCGGACCCCCATTTCACGCCGTTAGAGGTTGAATTTAGAAAAATCCTGAAATATTAACTTACTCTTTTACCGTCAGGAGTACTCCTGAGTACTCCTGCGAAGTTTCGAAGAAAATAGTCTAACTAATCTTATCACTCCGTACAAAATTTGGACCCCCGTTTGACCCCCTTTGGGGGTGAGTTTTGACTAGTTTTGACTACTCCTAGACCTCATAAAAAACCTATGTGCCAAATTTGGAGTCTCTAGACCCTACGGTTTCAGCTGCGCGTTGATCGATCAGTCTCTATCTATCTATGTCAGCCATGCCTATGTCTATGTCGAAAATGGTTCTTATAGGGCTCTCCCTCTCCCTGTTCCCTGTTACTTGTTCCCTGTTCCCTGTTCCCTGTTCCCTGTTCCCTGTTACCAGCGACGGAACGCTTCACAATGGTCAAACTAATCTTGTTTGTCTATACAAACTTTGGACCTTTTTACCTTCTTAGGGGATGAATTAAAAAAAAAAAACATTCCCAAGACTAGAACTTGGCCGGTTTTCGTGCTGTACGTAACACTTGATTAATTGTATGATTAAATTAATTATTTATATAATTAAATTAACCTATTTAATAAAACCTGCCAAGTTCAAGTCTTGGGAATGGCAAATGTTTACCAGTGGATCAGGCTGGCTGATTCAATTATGATCGATTTAAAAGTGCATCTAAACTTGGCATTGGATTGGATTTCAACACTTTTTAGCCGAACAATTAGCCGATAGGAACTTGGCCCCTTTTTTAACAGGTATGTTTTCAATACTTTTTTTACAAGAAATCGTACCTATTTTTTTCTACATTGGTAACATTAGGTAAGCAGTATTTAATAATAAGCTATACAGTATGCATTATTATGTATACATGACAATTTTTTATACCCCTCCCCCCTCTCCTCCGCCCTCCCCCCCTTTCCTCATCCCCCCTCCTCATCGTATTCTCATTGTATCACTGGTTCATAAATATTTTTATTAAAAATTCAATATTCGATTGAGCCGACTCACGCTTGACCGATTTCTTAAGTTTCTTAATTTTTTGTTAATCTACATATAAAACACGACCTGCGTGCAAAATTTCATAACGCTAGGACAATTGAAAGTGGCCTAGAGGTTTTGATTACCGATCAGTGAGTTAGTGAGTTAGTCAGTCAGTCAGTCAGTCAGTGCCAAAATTAACTATTTTCACAGGGTCATATTTCAGGATCTACTGAAGCTATATCCATAAAAATTGGCATACTGCTTTAGTACTAGTATATGATTGCGTAGATACAATTTTATCTCTGTACTTGCAATAGGCACTGAGCTACAGGAGGGTTAAAAGTGAGTCGAAACGGTTCGTGTAAATAGTGCACGGCATGCGCGCGGCCTGTTGCTGGAACTTGGCCTGCGCACTACCGTGCGCTTGGATTTACCGCCGGAAGTACTCTTGCTAAGTTTTGTATCAAATAATCAAACTAATTTTGTTAGTCTATAAAAATTTTTGGACACACGGGGGGTGAATTTTAAAAAATGCTTTCTTTGTGCGCCCCTAGACCTCATAAGGAACCTATGTGCCAAATTTGGAGTCTTTAGACCCAGCAGTTTGTATGATATGTCAGTCAGTCAGTCAGTCAGTCAGTCAGTCAGTCAGTCACTCAGTCACTCAGTCACTCAGTCATTCAGTTTCTTCTTTTATATATATAGATTGATAGAATAAAACAATATTTTTCTTTTCAAAATTTAGGTTACGTAGTTTCAGAGATCAGGAGGGAATGTCAATTTTTGTCTTTTTTCATTAATAAACTCAAAACTATTTATTTTACAATAATAACAAAAATAAATTTGAGATCCTCATAACGAGCTCTTTCATTTGATATATGAAAAATGACCCTTTTTAAAAAAAAGATATTTAATTACTTTGCACATCTGTGTTTGGGTCAAGAGATTACACCATCCTACCAAATTTTACCTGATTTGGTCAAATAGATTCGGAGCAAATTGTCTGTGACAGACGGATGGACAGACAGACGCACGAGTGATCCTATATGGTTTCCGTTTTTTTCATTTTGGTACGGAACTATAAAAGTATTTATTCTTTATTCATCTAAAATTATTTGTTATTAGTGCGCTTCGTGCCATGCCAGGCCGTGTCTTGAATTAGGTACACATGATTCAAAGATTCAAAGATTCAAATGTTTATTCAGTAATTAGACCTTTACAGGCACTTTTACACGTCAATAAGTATAATTTATGTTACGTGTAAAGTATATTAAAATTTAATTTATTTTTAAAGAAAAGCTACTGATACCAGCGCTTCGTAACGACCACTGCTGAGAAGAAACGCCGAAAGAAACTCATTTTCACAGTATTGGTCGCCTACTCGCCAGAAGGGCTTTGTCATATTATTATAATAATTGTCTTTTAATTAATAAATACTTATAATATAATACAATGTTGACACATTATAACATGTAATGCTTGCGAACCAGTAAACAAACATAAATTGCGTAATACAAAATATTAAGTAGTCAAAAAAGCGTAGCCGAGCTGACCAGTCCCTCCCGGCAGCACCCGTTCACGAGTTGACGCACGGATCAGCCATCGTTAAACTCAACCATATTAGAGGGAATTCAACGACCCGACCAGCGACGCCACCACCGGATTGGACATTTTAGTGAGCAAAAAAAACCTGAACTCGCAGACCTTGTCAAGAGAAAATATTAATTATATGTTGGTCACTTATTGATCGCAGAGCATTTACATGTTTTTACAGTAGGCTTATTATGGTAACAGAAAATGCAGCTATTTATGTTTCATGTGTGGAGTGTAATGGAAAATGTTTAGGAAGTATCCACGCGTTTTTATCTCTTAAATAATCATTGATAGTATAGTACGCATTGTTCAATAAAACTTTTTTAACATGTGTTTTAAATTTTGCCATTGGTAGGTTAACGATCGCTTCGGGAAGTTTATTAAATAATGTTATACCTAGACCTAAGAGTGACTTTCTAGTTTTAGCAAGTCGAAATTTAGGCGTATGAAGCTGATTTTTGTTGCGAGTATTATAACTGTGAACATCACTATTTTTCTTGAAATTATTTAACCTAGATTTAACAAATAGAAGATTGTCGTAAATACATTGAGATGTCACAGTAAGAATATTTATAGATTTAAATAACTCTCTTAAGGAATCGCGTGATTTTAGTCCGTAGATCGACCGAATTGCTCTCTTTTGTAGCACAGAGATAGCATGTATGTTAGCCGCTTTACCCCATAAGAGCAAGCCATATGACATTATGCTGTGAAAATAACTAAAGTATGCTAGCCTAGCAGTTTTAACGTTAGTACACCGTCTGACCCTCCTCACAGCATATGCTGCCGAACTAAGTTTCTTGGCAGTGGCCTCAATATGTTTATCCCATTTTAAGTTCCAGTCTACAGTTATGCCTAAAAATTTGGTGTTGGGTACCCATTCTAGAACTTGACCATTAAGACTATTAGGTTTATTCAATAGTGAAAAATTAACGCACTTAGTCTTTTGTGTGTTTAAGGCCAGATTATTAGTCGTAAACCAACTAAGTACTTGTGACATAGTATTGCTTACATCGTCATAGTTTGTGCATTTTCTGTCAACCTTAAAAAGTAAAGATGTATCATCAGCAAACAATACTACTTCACACAACTTTTCTGCAAGACAGGGGAGGTCATTAATATAAATCAAAAACAAAAATGGACCAATTATTGAACCCTGAGGCACACCCATGCTCACAGGTGCACTATTTGAGGATACTCTGTTGATTTCAACTCTTTGAGTTCTATTATCAGATAAGATGAAATAACAGAGAGTGCAGTATCAGTAACGCCATAAAATTTTAGTTTATTTTTTAATATTATGTGATCGACACAATCGAATGCCTTCGACAGATCGCAAAAGATACCTATAACGTCTTGTCGATTCTCCCAGGCTTCGTAAATAATTTTAACTAAGGTCGCTGGTGCATCATGATTCATTGATCCATCTAACTTGGTGTTGCGGCAGGCTATTTAAATAAATAGATACTTCTTCTATAGAAAGTATAGCCTGAAGTCATGACCCGTAATTACGCAATTTGAAACAACATAGTTGCGTGAGATTTGTGATTCGAGATGGCCTTTACAATTTATTTAGTGTTGTGTACAAATTTTATACGGCTAGGTTAAATGCTGATTGTTGTACGCTTTGATTGGACTGTGCTATATATAAAATCGGTTTCAGTTTAACGCAAATTGAAAGCAAAAAATTAATACAATGAAAATTTTGCTGGCATGAGAGTTCGTATTTGCTAGTTTTATTTTTATTTTTACCACATAAAGCCGAAATATTATAACCTGTACAAATATCGCGGGAAACAACGGAGCTAACAACTAGTGATAAACAAAAATGCCTACGTTTTGAAAGGAATGCTAAAATATGCAAGGAACGTATCGGTATGTTTTTTCACATGAGGACAAAATAATATAAGTTCTTTAAAAGAAGCGTGAACATTTTTCACGGTTCGCGTGTCTATAGCCTACGGTGACCATGTCTACCATCAGATTATTTCAAAAAGAAAGACTTGCATTTTCACTGTCAGCTTATTTCGCGTTCTTCCAACGACTATTTAATATGAAAACCTAAGCAAAAGCAAATTTTTCGTCCGATTTACTTTTATTTCCCCATTGCGGACGCTGTGTCTACATTCCGGCCATTTTATACGTATTACGGTCACGACGACATCCGAGCGACCCTCCTTCTACTTACAATATAGGTATAGCACTTCAAAAAAAAAAATAACTACATGAAAATAATATCACTAGGTAATTCTCACACACACGATCTTCATCAATTTCTATTATTCTACAATTGGAAGGCGAGTCGCTTATATAATTATGATCGAATTTATGTTTCGTTAAGTTAGGAGAAAGAAAAAAATTGAAACTTAATTTTAGGTATCTGACTAAAATCTGGATTTTATTTATCGACGACAATCTCAGGAAATGTAACTAATAGGGATTTAAAATGTAATGTTAAAATCTCTATAAAGATATTAAATAAACATAACATATTAAATATCATAACCTTTTCATTTTCAAGATATTTTATTCAGCACATACTTCTAGATCTCACACAAATACCATAACGTAAGTGCAATAAATGCAAATTAATAAGGGATCAAGTACAAAAGAAATTATATCCGTTTATTTAAATACTAGCTGTGCCCTCGACTTCGTCCGCGTGAAAATCCATTCAGCAGTTTCGAACATTCGGGTGTACAGTGTGCATACAGACACTGACATACAAACAAAAATCTTAAAAATCTTTTTAGTGTTCTATAACTCCTTATATATCTTGCTCACGAATACATACTTCATTATCTGTATTTGTACCGGCGACTTCGCCCGTGTGAAATACAGTTTTCTTACACACCCTTGTTGACGACATGACAAATTTATTTTTTTTGTCAGATTAGTCTGTATATTTACAGTTCGTTTTTTTTATTGTGCTGCGGTATACTTTTAATATTGCAAATGTAAAAGTTTATAAGGATCTATAGATGTATGGATATCAGTTACACATTCATACAACAACTTATGAATGGATTATAATGAACCTTACAATAATAATCATAACCTTTGTGTATAAATATATAGGTACGCAGACGAAGTCAGCAGTCAAACGTAACTCCCTATCTGTAAAAGATCGTGAGATAGCGAATGACGTTCACTATCAGCACTTAGTCGAGACTCCCTTATTATAGGAACTCTCCGAGGCGCGTGTCAATGATTTCATTTTTTAAAGTAAAGCACAAAATACAATAATATAAATATTTAATTCAATAAATCTATGTAACCAACAATTTTTTAAACATAATATCCGAAATACCTAACCAATCCACAAAGCAAGATCACAAAATCCGTATTGCTATAGCCAAATGTCAAACTAATTTCAATAAATCTATAAAGCCAAGAAGCTTTTGAAGATATATCTAACTAATCAACAAAGCAAGATCAGAAAGTCTGTATTTTCATAGCCAAGTGTCAAATTATAAAATTATAAATCAACAATATTGTCCGAAATATTAACTCACCAATTAACTAACCAATCCATAAAGCAAGATCAGAAGTCCGTATTTTCATAGCCAAGTGTCAAATTATAAATAAATCAACAATATTATCCGAAATATTAACTAACCAACCCACAATGGATCAAAGCAAGATCAGAAGTCCGTATTTTTATAGCCAAGTATAGCCAAATATCAGTATAAAATCAACAAATTCAACAATTTAACAACAGTAACTAACCAAATCACAAAAGAAAAGGTCTTACGTACAAAGCAAAACAATCAGCTTGTTAAATACTTTTTCACAAAATCAACCACAGCGCGTTTTAAAATTTCTTGAGTCGCCACCTGTTTCTATTTTTTGTAACTATAAAATCGCCCATAGAAAAATTATCTTTAAAATTTAAATGACGATAACTTTTTTATCTGACATCAAATTTCGATGAAACAATATATGTTGCTCAGGGATGAGCTTAATCTTTTAGTGAAAACCGACAGACAGACAAAAAAATCTTTTTTGTGTTCTGTTACTCTTTTCTTATCGCCCATACCCATTTTTTGTTAATTTTATCAAATGTACAGACACGCGGTTTCTACTGTTTTATTATATGTATTGATTACAGTAGACAAACTAAATAAACTTATAAACGAAGACCAAGTTTAGTACTCGGTTTAAACCATTATACGCGCAGAACAAAAAAACCTCCCAAAATATCTCAAATTTTCTATAGTCATTGTCAACTACATTTGGGCGAATAAAGGTTTAAACCAACTAGGCTTAATGATAGTCTGCGTTTTATAATAAAATGGCCACTGCTCAATTTGCTCATGCCATGCTCACCTATGTTCGTCTGTTGGATTTATTACAAAAGAAGTAGAAGATGAAGCATAGTATTGTTGGTCAGTTGGAAGATCAGCGTTAGTAATACTTGAAAGTGTAAATTACACTACTAGTGTTGACATAAAACTGTTATATAAAGATATTTTTTTTACCAAATTTAAAATATGTAATGCTTTGGGGCAGTACTTGTTATAAATTTTGTTTTATCGATATTATGTATGCTTAATTGTATGTACCTAGAGCAGCTATTACGCACCTCGCGAAACCTGATTTGTTGAAAAATTCCATGCTTTGGTAATCCACCCTAATGTAAGTACATACGGTATTTGCTCAATAACAAATGTATACAATACACAATCTAAAAAAAATAGTAGTAGAATTCAAAAGTTTCTCCAAAGTGATTACGTTAATTTCATGTAAGTGAAAACTGAAGTAAAAGTCAGTAATTAAGCGGTAAATTATGCAATGTGCGGCCATGTTTCGTGGTGGATTACAGAAAGCTGTAGCAGATTTCACCCGGAGCAACTAGGAGCCGTGTTAATGGGAGTAAACACTAAAAATAATTATGCAGACGGCTTAGTGCATGAATGCAAAGCAAATAAATTATCCTACAGGTCGTCGGTCTTGTTGAATGATTCAGTAACGACTACAGAGGATAGATATTCAGACGATAAAAACAACGCATGATTTTCCGAGAGCCCTCGTGTAGTGTAGGGTCCTCGTGGCTAGAGCGGTGGCTTTGATCGGCTGCGGTAATGGCCTGCGGACCACATTCGCGGAAACTTTTACGGGACACTGACCCACTTCTAAACGACAGCCAATGGTTAATAATGTGGCTTTTCTTAAGAATCGTCACATCACAAGAGTTAGGGGGGTATATTGTGCCCATGATTAAAAATAGATATTTATGGCAGTGAAGTCAAATTAGGTACCTAATACCCATTTTGTTTTGATATTTCAGTCAATCAGTCACTCAGTCAGTCATTCAGTTTCATCTTTTATATATATGTATATACTAATACCTAGTATTAGTATATTACGAATAAAAAGATATTTGACGTTTGCACATGTTTTTACAAGCTTTTATTTAGTTTCTCACCTGTCCCGTTGTCTGTCGGTCTGTCTGTAATCAAATCTTGCAAGTTTAATTTGACCCACTTCCCGGTTTCCGATTTAGCTGGAATTTGGCACGCATACGTATATCACGTGACATTGCCATAACATTATGACGAGGATGGACAACATATGATGATGGAGCCGGAAGGTGGCCATAGGAACTCTGTAATGAAACGACGCAACCCCATCGAGTTTGAGCTTGTTTGATTCGTCAGGAGGAGAACTTTTAATTTCAATGTTTTAAATAAAAGCTTGTAATAAAAAAAAAAATAATTTCTTGTTAAACAATAGTTCGCCCCTAGCCCGCTTCAAATTTCGCATTTATATTAAAAGTATTATTTATCCATAATGAATGATGCATGCATTGCTCTGTAATTAAAGAAATTATATATTTCATTCTACAAAAATACAAAAGTCTCCTTCAAATAATTAGATAAACTATAGTATATTCCTAAGCTATTGTTTTAACTGATCGCTTGATAGTAAATGCACACAAGCGCTGCATTGTTGTTGAATAAAATAGCATGTGTGTGTGTAGGTATCTACCTAAGATTACAAGACTATTCCGCATTGACCCAGAACGGCGAGCGATGGTGAGACCTTCGGGGTCGGAGAGGCCAATCAAAAAGTTATGAGCTTTGGCGCAGCTAAGAATTTTTAGAGTTGGGAGGGGAAAAGATCATTTGGCTTTAACTAAATTTAAGTACGGCTCTCGAATTATCGATAGATATATCTATAGTAACAAAGCGTGCAGTATAAAAGTTAGTCCTGAAAAAATGTGATGGTCCCGTGGTGTCAAATAACTTATTTATTACACTAATCTTTTATATATTTTATTTCTGTGTTGCAAATGTTTGTTACAAATGTAACAATGTGTTAGTGGATAACTAGATATATATATGAATGAGTTGAAGAAATGTTTTGGATTTTTGTAATACAAATATAATTAAGGTATCACAAACTATTTTTCGATTATTTAGCTGTGTAAATGACACAGAATTACTCACTTTTTTAGATTATGATGTAAGTTCCTTATTGTAACATTTTTCTTTTGAGAAACTTGATGGCGTAATGGTTAATATGCCTGTCCGCTACTCAAAAGGTTCCGGGTTCGATCCTCGATCAGGTCAAGATAGAAAATGATCAATTTGTAATTGGCCTGAAGATGTTTATCTTATCTTTGGAACTTGGGTCTTGGATGTTTATTTGTATATATATATATATATAATATTATATATTACTAGCCTGTAGGTATTGTGTCCTACAGCTGGGCAAAGGCCTCCCCCTTATCTTTCCACACGTCCCTATCTTCAGCGAGCTTCTGCCAGTCGTATAAAAATTTATCAAGGTCGTCCCGCCATCTGGTCCTCGGTCTACCCCTACCCCTGCGTCCATCTGGCAACCAGAATGAAGACATACATGCCCCGCCTAGTTCCATTTTAACTTCGTGGTTTTCGCGCCTACATCCACAATTTGCATTCTTTCATCAATTAGCGGTTCCTTGGGAAAATCTCGGCATTGTCGTCGGCGGCCAAAGGTTGACTAACCTTCGCTATGCCGACGACATTGTCCTATTCGCCCAATCGGCGCTTGATCTAGAAAAAATGCTTGAAGACCTGAGCGCGGCAAGCCGTGAGGTTGGACTTAAGATGAATCGGTCGAAGACCAACGTCATGACAAATGGGACCAAACATAAGATCGAGGTTGAGGGGCAGGCTTTGCAGTACGTCGATGAGTACATATACCTGAGCCAAGTTGCATCCTTCGAAAACAGGCAAGAGCGAGAGATAGATCGCCGAATAAATAACGCCTAGAAGAGCTACTGGTCCATGAAGGAGGTAATGAAAGGCTCCCTTCCAATTACACTCAAGCGAAAGCTTCTCGACGTCTGCATCCTGCCTATTCTGACGTACGGTTCTCAGACATGGTCTTTGAACGAGGCTCAAAAGTCCAAACTTAAGGTTTGTCAACGAGCTATGGAGCGCAGCATCTTAGGCTTGCGACTTATAGACAAGGTGCGAAACACCGAGCTGCGCTCAAGAACGCAAATTGTTTATTTGTATTTGTTATAAAATATAGTGTCGTTGAGTTAATATCCCGTAACTCAAGTCTCGAACTTACTTTGGGGCTAACTCAAACTGTGTGATTTGTCAGTAGGTATATAGCGGTAGGGCATTTAGCCTAGGTAGAATGTATATGCGATGTAGGGATAGATGTAAATAGGGTGCCTTGATATCTATATCATTCTGTTGCCTATGTACATATGAGTAAATGAGTTATAAACTGGGTGTAACATTTATTTCCCCGGTATGTCTTGGTAGCTTTTTAGCATAGGTATATATAGTGCTAAAACGTGAGGTAACTGAGGAAATAGGTGTTTGGCTACGGAATTTCGTAGAAAATTTGGGGATTTCCCATGGCCACGCTCCTAATGTAGATAGAAAGGTAAATGTTAATATTCTAAAAGCGGAGGGGATATATCTAGGCACATCTAGCCTCATTTACTTTTAGTTTTCCTGCTGCCTGCTGATTTGTAGAACCAGAGCCACCCAAATGTGTAAAAATAAATAAAACGAGCACTCGGAATAAAATATACTGCAGTGTCATTGTGATCTTCCTCTAATAAAGAAGTCAACTAGGTAAGAAGTGTGTTATTGTACACGCAATTACAGTCCACCGTGCTATCGCTGAGTAAAGAAACTCGCAGAAAATACCGCACTGGATTCCGTCGGTAACACTCACTTGATTTTTATAGGGTGGGCCAAAAGGTTAAAGTACTTGCTCCTTTAGCTACGCCTATGGTTATGAGCTAATAACCACATTACCGTGCCGTGTAAAAGCCAGATACTGATTTACGACGGATGTGCTTGGCCGTGAATATCTCCATACAATGCCGACCTTTTGCGGTGTTCTTAATACATTCTTGTAGCAAATAAACTGCCAAAGATGCAACTTACACATATAAATGTGTTGTGTTGTTTATCTTATCATAGCCAATGTTGTGAACTACAAAACCACTTGTATAGAACAGATATGTTATGTTGTTAACGTGACATATTCTTTTATATGATATCTTTTCAGAAAGGCACTATAATTGACTATAAAACTAAAAGAATAAAAGTATAATGTAGTAAAATAAGTAAAATGCTTCAACGTGGGACATTCGGAGAGTATTGTCTTTTTGCAAACTATAATTTTTAAATATATGATGAACGTGTATACATACACAAACAGAAATCTTATAAAGGAATCGAGCTTGTATCAAATATGATTGCTTCTAGTGAAGTTTTTGCGGTATAGTTAATACTAGCTTTTGCCCGCGGCTTCGCTCGCGTAGGGGTATAATTTATCAAAATCCTTTCTTAAGAGATGCCTACGTCATAGTAGCTTTATGCATGCAAAGTCTCAGCCCGATCCGTTTAAAATTGACAATGTTTCATACAAACTTTCATCCCCTATTTTATCCCCTTGGGAGTAGAATTAATCAAAATCCTTTCTTAGCGGATGCCTACGTCATAACATCTACCTGCATGCCAAATTTCAGCCCGATCCGTCCAGTGGTTTGGGCTGTGCGTTGATAGATCACTATGTCAGTCAGTCATTCACCTTTGAGTTATATATATTTAGATGTATTATCATAAGTCATGTGAAGGAGGCCTTGTGCGTGACGGATCACGCCGGATATGAAATCAAATAACGCGTTCCCGGCGGACGCCTCCTACATACGAGTATTCCGCCCTGCTAGAACAACAACAGTTTGCGTATACTACCTTCATTCTATATTAAAATATTTCCATACTCCCTCCCTTGTGGCTTAAGCTTGATTCTATTTAGATAGTTTCCTTTTTACTTTATGGGCGAAATTTATGAAAGAGAATATCAAGAATTCCAAATATATTTACAGAGCCGGAAAATGTAAACGGGGGAAACACCTGTTGTAATAACCACCTAAACGAAATAGGTAGATGCTTAATTCGTATTTCATAAACTGTCATCAGAACTTGGATGGTACGTAATGAACAAATAAAGTTTAGTCGAGTGGAAGAGAAGTTGCAGCTAACAATTTAAAGTTAGGCTAGGCGGTTGAGTGCAGGCGAGGTGAGAAAATGTTGCGGGGGTCGGGCGCCGGACAGCGCTCGCCGGCACGAGCACTCCAGCAATGATAAAGTTCCGGGAAACTAAGGTAAGTAACTTACCCACCGCCGCGCCGCGCCGCCATCGCTGTACCAAGATTGTTCACAATAAGCTCATGAAAATCTTATAAGTAATAGTTATTGTTCAACTCCTGAACGGTTACCTGACTTTTAAATGGTCCCTAACACTTGTATAAAAACATACCTCCGTCCGTGGCGTTGTGTTGTGGCCACCCAAAGTCTATAACTGTATTCCTCATAACAGTACATGTGTCGTAATGTCGCCGAAAACATACGGCTTTATTGGAACGAAGTTCCTTATCGCGCGTTGCGAAAGGGAGCTAGACGGAAAAAATTAAGACCAAAAGTTGTAACGACACTTTTTGTTCATTCAAATTTATGAAGATAATAAAAACTTAATTTTAGAACGCAGAAAAGAGTTTGAATGTAATTTAGACCCCTTGATACCTCTCAAGTTTTTTTTCTTTATATCTATGCGCTTAACTGCCAATGTAGATTACACTTAGATTAAAGTGTTACTCGATGGGCACTTACTTAAGGAGGGATACATTAATTATCCGGCTTCCAGTGCTGCCACCATTTAAAAAATATATATTTGAAGGAAAACAGAGATATAATTTAAAATTGTGTCTTAACCAGACCCTACATAACCCTTCAAACTATTTTATAAACTAGTGTTTACAGTTGAAAGTGAGAACGTAAAAGCTTTTCTACGCACAATTGCGAAAAATATTTAGTTTTCTATGGGTATTATTGCGAAAATTTACGAGACAGTAGTTCATAAAATAGTTTGAAGGGTTATGTAGAGCCTGGTCAAGACAAAATTTGAAATGATGTCTCCGTTTCCGATCAAATGATTTATTTCAAATGGGGGCAGCACTGGACCCCAGAAATTTCATGTATCCCCTTAACCACTGATTGTATATACTAACCAATTTATTCATAAAATAGGTTTAGCACGTTGAACTAACCAATAAAAAGCACTACTACCAACTTAACAAACAACAAAATACAATTTTCCGATCTAAGTTGTTTACTACCAACATAAGAAAATCTTTTTTTTTTAATAGAGTCACTATAGTAAGTAAACGTCAATTAAAAAAAGTTTTCCTCAGAATCCTCAGATACCTAGTATCTGCCAAACAGATGTCATACATTTTCATAATATTTCTATGATTATTATTTTTGTATTTTATTTCGTAAATATAGTCGTAGAAAAAGTACTGTATGCAACATTGTATAAGTTCGTCAAAAATGCTCGATGGCGACTTCTTTGTCCACTGTTGCATACATTTTATTAATAAAACATATAGTCACACCAGCTCTAGCTTTGAAGTTGTTTATATAACACAATTATGGAATCCGAATATCGTTCCCTGCCGTCTTAACAGTTATTAAATAAATAAAAAAAATGGTAATTACATGGATATTGCAAATTACCAGCAGAAGGCGGTATTCCAATCCTCTCGGGACCTGTCTGTGAAGTTCGACGTGAAGCGACAAGACGTATAGGGCCGCAACACGCCGCTCAAACAGAATGCATTCCTAACAAACTTGCTCTCCGTATTTATTGCCGCTCACTTAAAATGCTTTTGAAACCCCCAAGGGACCCGACCATAGCATTCCCTTGTTAAAACTTTACTAAACATCAAATTTTCAGGCAAGTCCCATCCTTAATCCTCAAGAGCCGTTTCATGACCCAATTG
Organism: Acrobasis suavella; assembly: GCA_943193695.1. Taxonomy (NCBI): domain Eukaryota; kingdom Metazoa; phylum Arthropoda; class Insecta; order Lepidoptera; family Pyralidae; genus Acrobasis; species Acrobasis suavella. Next base: position 18,501,826 of record OW971929.1, read on the forward strand.
TGGTGCATGAATAATAAGCCCAATTTCATGAGAAGGCGAGAAAGAGCGCGTTGCCCTCGGGGACCGGTATTAAAAAATATTAAAATAAGTAATTGCTCTATAAGGGCTGCACCTGCCACTCGGCTCGCGCCATCGCCCTTTTCGTTGCGCCCTTATCTAAGCATATTGTGTTAAGGGCAATCCTACGAGAGTTCTACTGCGCGACAATCTATATTTATTCACGTCTATTTATGCCGGGAACAAAATAATAAACCATGCGAGGGACACCGTCGTCTCAAGATTTAGATTAACATGTGTTCACATGGAAACATTTCTAACAATATTAGGAATTCCGACATTTTCTGGCAATTATTACACGAGGAGACTGAAGCCATTCTGAAATATGTCAACCTAAGAGGCTGGAATGTACTCTGCATGTAAGTAATACGTCAATTAAGTTAAGTGCTGAATCATGTCTCACTGAGAAAGTCGGACGTAGGCCGACAATTTCGCAGAATACATTACATAATATGTGTTTATATGTGTTATTCATGTCAAGGATGGGACAATAATGCTTTTCTTTAGAATAAGTAACAATAAAATATATTCGAATGTTCATTTTTACCCGTCAGCATAACATGGGCAATGTTTTCCGTGTCGGCTTTTTTCCTTTTTGCCGCCTGTAGACAATCAAATAAAAGGACTTTTCATGTAGGTAAGTACGAGTCTTTGTTAGATTTGTCCATATAAATAATATCTCATCATTTTCCGAACCATATAAGTTTTAAATTAAAAAGTAATATACTTATATGCTTACACAACACTAGTGCAACGATATTTTGTAGTCTACCTTCGACGAACACCAACCTATTATGTAAATTGTACCTCAAAAATTTAGTAAAGGCTTACAACTAAAATAATCCAGAAATATATTATAATAACAGTTTTTGAATTGATGTTATTAGTAAAGGAATTTTTCGCAGCACAGCAAGTTGCACAATCTACAAAACTACATAGAAATAAATATTTTTCCGACTATGTACAACAAAATGTTAGAAAATAATTTAATCTTGGCGTCTGCAGTGCTAATTACTAAAGCGTAACTTGTAACAGCCATATAACAAGTGAAGGCGGTGTACTCACTCTGCTCCGTTTTTTCCTCCCCTATGCAGCATGCCCGCGCGTGCCATCTCACGCCCACCACGGCCTGGAAAAAACAGGCCATCCATTAACGTCGGACGTCCACGAGTTTCCACATCTTTACTCACTAAATACGGTTTACGACGATCCTTATTTATTTATTATTAGATGGAGGATACACGAAATTATGTCCGTCGGTCTCATTTACTTAATTTTCCTTAAAAAATAAGAATTTATTAGCGCTCAGACTTAACTGGTAAAATAGCTATTTATTACTAAACTAGTAAAATGATAATGCGCGATTTGTAAAAAAATAAAAAAGAGGTTAAAAAGCATCGAAAGATGTTTTATTGAAATTTATTGTGTCTGTATGTATGTTTTTTTAGGTTCAATCTTGCAACTCAATTTTCAACCAGTTATCCTCAACCGATTGAGCTGAAATTTTGCATACTTATGTAAGTCGGATGACCATAAAATATTATGGAGTCAATGAGCTGTTCTGATGATGGAGCTGGGTGATATTTGATGGAACTCGGTTATAAAATAACATAACCTCATTGAGTAGGACTCGTTGGATTTGTCTTGACGAGCAGTTATGGTAGACGATGCCTATGTCTGATCATGGAAACGTGTTCGATGGGACTTGGACTCGAAACAATTAAAACATGTACAAATAATGAAATTTTTAAGAAACTTATTATGTGTAACTACGTAATTACCTTTAAAATAAAACTTAAAAAGCATTGACGAAATGATACATACATTTTTAAAGAAAATATGTTTTATAGTTATTATGTTAATAAATATAGGTCCGCCACGCGTTCGTAGCAGTGCTACAAAGACCTCTACGCGGCAGACGTTCTGAGAATCTCAATTATTTTTATCAATTTTGCTAGTCGTCTCGAGTCTTTATATTTTTGCTAGGATGAACTTAATCTGTGTAATATTTCTTTAATAGTTCCGAAATATAATTAATGTTCTGAACTGAAATGAACTGAACAAGAATTCATTCATCTTGCGTCTCAATTAATATCTTGGAGTAATAATGACCTTTTGACAAATTCAATAATACAAAAAAATAAAACAAATGTATATTTAAATAATAGTTTTAGGGTTCCGTATCTGTAAAGGACAAAAACGGAATACTTATAGGATCAGTTTGTTGTCCAATAATATGTCTGTCTGTCCGTTTGTCTCTTAAGACTCTTTTCTCAAGTACGCGTGAAGTTATCGAGTTAAAATTAAAACCACTCAGGCCTACAATCCCTAGTAACTGTGAAAAAATTAAACTTCAAAGTTAACATTACAAAAAGTTACGGCCGTTTATGCCACTAAGAATGTATATTTCGACACTCTCAAGGGAATCAAAGTTTATATGTTACTTTCCGTTGACATATATAGAACTTTGAAATTGGTAAAAAATATCGATTTACTACAAGCACAGAAAAAATCTGAAAACTATAGATACATTTGTAATTAAATAAAAAAATGGTATTTATGCACAATTTCTCTTCATTGGCACAAGCGAACCCTCGGTGGGCGAGTCTAATTTCAAATAACTATGAAGTATTTCAACACTTCTGTCCGGAATAAAGTAGGTAATTTAACAATTTAATCAGCAATCTATCCAGGAAAGAGCTTGATAGATGGCCAGTTGAGAATATTTCAGCTAAAAGCGTTGTACCGTTTAAATTGCGACATCTCCTGCGATAGGTAGACAATGAGCCACGATGGAAATTTATGAGCCTCCACTTTCAAGTTATTCGTCTCCCGAAAGAGGGGAGTATGAATTTAGATTCTGCTTAACCCGGCGAAGACACATCATATGATTGAGCAAAGAATATTCAAATTTATTTTCAGGTGTGACATTTTCGTGTTAATATTGATTAGTAGGCAATTTTCCTTAAGTAAAATATTTTCATTCATAAAGTTTGCATGTTTATTAGTATGTTATATAGGGGAATGGTGTTTTAAGTGGATTACAAGCAATATTAGTGACAGGCTTTCATTTGGTGTGTAGTATCGTATAAAGAGCTGGTGATAATTCGGCTAAACACGCGATCCTACCATTACCCCCATGCACTTGTCGACATATCGTATTATTGCCTTCATATATCTTGATTTACCCCTGCTATCTTCTATAAATCTTGATTTTTTTATGATTTTCCTGAATATCACGATTATATTTATTTTGTTCTTTTATACTTATTAATATGTTTTAACGGATATGAAAGCTATTAAAGATACAGTATATAATAATAGCAAATTAATGACTTTTTGGTGTTTAAACAAAATAAACGTACTGACTAACTTGGTACTTAGTATGTTTTAAACGCAGTCAGTTAGTAAATCTTATTTATATCATCACGTCAATAACGAATGCAGATTGCAGTTCCTGTGGGTCCATAACATCGGGAGCAATGAGGGTGACCCTTCCTTATGCCCAGTTTTCGATGTTACCTCTTTATTCAGTAGTGCAAAACTGTGTTTAGATTACATACAAAAAAATAATTTAATTATGCTGGCATGCATTGTTTAATAAAAAAATAAATATGAAATGTTATGTTGGGATGAAAGTGAAAATGTTTATCTTGAAATTGGAGTATAATAATTTTTTAAAACTAAAAAACTACTTCACAACCGATTTTGATAAGTTCTATGGGGCCACCTGACAAGTATAAACCCTTTTTTTAGCTATTCGTGTCCCACTGCAGGGGAAAAGCCTCCCCTCTTTCCTTCCACAATTCTCTATCTTGTGTATTTTCTCTCCAGTCCCTGTCGTAACTTTTAAAGTCGTCTAACCATCTTGTGCTAGGCCTTCCTCTCTTCCTATAGCAAAAAATTATTTTTTTCAAATCGGTCTAGTATTTTTCGAGTAAGCGGTAAACATACGTTACTTTTCATTCAATAAATAGTTAATGATAATACTAATTTTATTTTATAGAATGTAAACCCAGCCGTCAGGCGCTATATCTGTCTTTTTGCTTTGCCTCTTTTTCTAACATTGCCCTGGGTGAAACAATAAGCTTTTCAAACTATGCTCGCGTTGACGATAGAGCGGCCGGGAAAGGGCCGCCTTAAGCTTCAATACCCAAAGCTGGGTGTCTGTGACACTGCAGAGTAAATTATGCCAAAGTATTTGCAGGCAACAAATTCAATTAAGTTAGTACCTACTTGCATACAAACTATACCTAGACACTCACCAATACATTCGATCGGGTGGTCGGTAATGTTGTTTGTTATTTTGGGTCATTCCAGGCACCTGAAACAAGAAGACAAGTGATATTATTTTAATATGTATACATAAAATAATTCAGTGAGGCTAAATTATGCATTTGGTTCTTAAGACAAAAAAATAAATAAATATATAAATTTTGCTTAATTAATATGCGAAAGTACAAAAAATTAATATACGATTATAATACTGAATCCAGCGTTCTTTCAAAATGAATCATCATCATCATTTCAGCTGCTTAACGTTCACTGCGGGACATAGGCTTCTTCCAAGAATTTCCAAAACGACCGATCAAGAGCGGCCTGCATCCAGCGCTTTCCAGCGACCTTGGTCAGATCGTTTCCTGACCACCTTGTGGGTGGGTGTACTACGCTTCGCTTGCCAGTACGCGGTCGTCATTCGAGAACCTTTCTGCCCCATCGGCCATAGGTTCTTCGCGCTGTGTCCCGCCCACTGCCACTTCAACGAACTAATCCGCTGGGCTATGTCAGTGACTTTTGTTCTTCTACGAATTTCCTCATTTCTGATTCGATCACGTAGAGAAACACCGAGCATTGCCCACTCCATACGGTGCTGAGCGACCTTGAGGCCTTCTTATGAGACCCATAGTAAGGGACCACGTTTCAGATCCATAAGTCATCACTGGTAACACACATTGATTAAGTACTTTCGTCTTGAGGCACTGAGGTATCTTGGACGAGAAGACACTGCGTAGCTTCCCGAACGCTGCCCATCCGAGTCGGATTCGTCGAAAGACCTCTTCCTCGAAGCTGGAACTTCCTGCCTGGATCAACTGACCCAGGTAGGTGTACTAGTCTACAACTTCGAGGGTGGAGCTCCCAACACAAACAGGTAGTGGCGCGACATGGGCATTCAACATTATTTTCGTTTTGTCCATGTTTATTTTAAGGCCCACTTGTTGGGAAACTCGATTTAGGTCTCCGAGCATTACTTAAGTCTTCCATCGATTCTGCCATGACAAGAATATCGTCGGCAAATCGAAGGTGAGTGATGTACTCGCCATTGATGTTGATGCTAAATCCTTCCCAGTCCAGAAGCTTGAAGGCATCTTCCAGAGCAACGGTGAGCAGTTTTGGAGATATAACGTCTCCCTGTCTTACACTTCTTTGCAGTGGAATAGCCCTCGTGCACTGCTCCTGTACTCAGACTGACATAGTGGCGTTACTGTATAAGCACTTCAACACTTCGATATACCGATAGTCAATACGACATCGCTGGAGAGACTGAAGCTCGGCCCACGTTTCGATCGAATCAAAGGCTTTTTCATAGTCCACGAACCCTAAGCATAACGGCCGGTTATACTCCCTCGTCTTCTATATAACCTGCCGCAGCGTGTGAATGTGGTACTAAAGCCCTTACGGGAACCGGCTTGTTCGGGGGGCTAGAAGGCATCAAACCTGTTTGCGAGGCGATTCGTGATGACCCTCGAAAACAACTTGTATACATGACTTAGAAGCGTGATAGGCCTATAGTTCTTTAATAGGGTGTAATCTCCCTTTTTAAAGAACAGGACCACCATGCTCCTGTTCCACGCTTCTGGCGTTACGCCCTCGAGCAGAACAGATTTAAAGAGCCTCTGAAGGACTTTCAGTACCGGCGTTCCGCCCGCTTTCAGAATCCGCGGGATTGTGAAACGGAAGTATACAGCTGTCCATAAAACCTCTCGATCTCTGCCAGAACCCCTTCCTTTGTCGACACCACGCCACCGTCCTCCGTCTTCAACTTCATCAATCGGCTTTGCCCAACCGACATAGCTCTTGCGAACACTTTGGAGCCTTTGTTCTGCTCGATCGTCTACTTAAAACATTTAGTATGAAAAGAGCGGATGTCGTGTCGCAAGGACTTTTGTATACGTTTGTTGAGCTGCCGAAATGATTCAGCATCTTCGGAGATCTGCAGCGGCCTTGATCGTCGTTCTGCCATTAAGTCTAGGGTCTGAGCAGAGATTTCAAGGTTTCTGTTTGGGGCGGGACTTAAACACCTTCGATCCCACCGCTTGGACAGCTTCTGCAAACCCTTGGTTTATCTCGTCCACTGTAACGCAATCCTGAAGGCCTTCGAAGCGATTTAATAGTTCAAGCTGGAAGCTTTCGGAGTTTTCAATTTGAACCTGCGACGTTCGGAGCGTCGACTTCATCAGCCGCGACCTTTCGACTTTGAGATCAATATTCACGATCAATATTGAGATCAATATTACTATTCGGTGATCGCTCCCGGTTTTGATCCGATTGATCACTGAGACATCGTTGAATATTCGTCTCTTCGTTGTTAGGATGAAGTCGATTTCGTTCTTAACAGGGGGCTGGTTCTTCTTTGCTGGACCTATCCAGGTCCACTTTCTTTGCGGCGGCTTTTTGAAGAACGAGTTCATCGCAAAGAGTCCCTCTAGCTCCAGATAATCAGCCAGCCTACGTCCTCTGTCGTTTCGCACTCCGTATCCGAAATTTCCTAGCCTAAACTCTTCATCGCCTCGCTTGGCCAGTTTCGCGTTGAAATCCCCCATAACAATCGTAAAATAGGTTTCAGAAGTATGTATGGCCCTACTGATGTCCTCATACACTTCATCCACCTCTTCATCGGAGTGATTCTCAGTTGGCATATATACCTGTATGACTGTTGACGACAGACAGCGTGCCGCCTGAAAATTGTAAGAGGACCGACCAATCACGACGCCTACATTTCAGCCAATGAGAGGCACACCCCTCCTCACGCACACTCGGGCGATCCCCGAGCGCGCGCCTTGATTGGTCGGAACACTCACACGTATCGGCGCTACCTGCGAGTAGCGCCCATTGTATATATATAGCCATAGTTTGTATGAATTTGTAGTCAGTCGAGTTCAGTTCAGTAGCCAGATCAGTTCAAACAGTGTACAAGCAGCAATAGTGAATACACCATCGATGCAGAAATCCCTCCAGTGTTTTATTCGGAACCAGCATCTAGTGTCTACAGTCCACTAAACACCCTGCAAGGACCTGCGTTGGCCCATCGTCAACAATGACCTTCAGTGAGTATCTTTTAGACACTCTCAGTATCAGGTATATTACCCTGCTAGAAACACTCTCGATGGTTGAGACATTGTTAATGAGGGACCTGTGGACAAGAAACCCGACACCATGCTGGGACTACTTTTTGTCTCCTTCCCGGTGATAGAGTAGGTTACCAGACTCTAGGGTCGTCGTGCCCTCGCCCTCTCTTCGGACTTCAGACAATCCCACAATGTCCCACCGTAACCTACTTATTTCCTCTTCCACCTCAGCCAGTTTCTTGTCAGTCTTCGATGTGCGGACTTTGTGTGTTACCAGGGCCAGTTTTCAAAATTAATACGATATTCTTTTATCTGGAATAAAAGGTAAAAAAAGATAATCGTGCTCCGAGAAATGCCAATTTATTTTACAAGAACGGATATTGCAATGTGGGTCACTTGCAAGATTTATGTAGATAAAACTATCTCGTTTTCTTTTTAAATATTCAAACATCGCGCACAAAAGATAGTTTAGGTGTCCGTCCATTTGTCCATTTTATGACACGTTTTATTCACTCGAATAAATATGCAAAAAACGTCCTTATTGGAAAACGAGTGATCTAGATCCGCCCGTCCCAGTAACACGAATACCGATGACCCATATGGAAAACGATCCGTTGGCGGATCATTAGACTGACTAATACTAGAAACTGTTAACTTCGGATTGGTCATCGGAGTGGTCAATTAGCTGATCGGCTGAACAATAGACCAGTCCAGAAGACCAGATACGCCACATAAAAGCCCGTTTACGATCGGCCAGAATTGCGGCTTTTCACACCACACCTGTGGCTGTAATAAAGCGCTTTATAGCCGACAAAATGCGAGACACGATGTTTTGAACGTTTCGGTCTCTCAGGATGTAAATCATTTACGGACATGTCCCTATAATACTATGTTGCTAGAAATTATTCAGTCTGTTTTGTTCGGAGATTTTACTGAAGTACCGTGATTCATAAAGAAAAATCGTAATCCAGCAGTACACGTGACTTATTCAAAAACATATGGCGAACAAAGAGAAGGTTGGATCCAGCTTTGTCGATAACAAAAACTGGATATCGTAAAATGGCATTCTGAATTCGCGGAAATGACAATGGTGGGTATTTTTCCTTTCCAATGTCGGATATAGTCACTTTCGATACAGAGTTATGAAGGAGAGCAGGAATGCAGATAATTTACGGTGGTACTCGGAACAAAGCATCTTTGGCACGCGACCTATATCCAGCTCCATTCGAGATAAATTCTATATAAACTTATAGTAAAACCTATAGGGTGTCATTGTCTTGTACAATCGGATGTAGGCTATAGTTATATAAACCTTTATATAGGTATCTAGAGTTTGGTACACAAAACAAAACAACCGGCTAAGTACGAGTCGGACTCACGCACGAAGGGTTCGGTACCATTATCTATAAAAAATTAAGTTTGTTGTATGGGAGAAACCCCTAATTATTTATTTAATTGCTTTTATAGCGGCAACAGAAACACATCATTTATGAAAATTTCAACTGTCTAGCTATCACTGTTCATGAGATACAGCCTGACGATTGACGAACAGGCAGACAGACAGATGGACAGCAGAATCTTAGTAATAGGGTCCAGTTTTTACCCTTTGGGTACGGAACCTTAAAAATAACCTATCATCAATTATAACTATATAATGATACATCAGTATAATATAATCGAAATAAACGTTTGTTTGCACCGTGCATAACAATGATAGTTTTGCACAACGCTGCTAATATAACAGCAGCCGCATGAACAATTACAACCAATGATACCTTATTCGCGCCATTCATCTCATTAAAAACAATAGCATCGCCCGTGTGGCCATATCTGCTCTACAAATTAGAGCGCAACAATAGGCAATAAAATAAAAGTACAATACAATACATAGGGCGCACTATAAGTTTCCGGAACTGGCCACTTACATAAACAATATTTAAAAATTTATTGCAACATTTGAAAATAGAACTCTTTGGCTGTAGAATGCAGTTTGTTTCATCTGACTGTCTTTTGTTTTTACCTTTGTGGCGCCATTTAAAAAATTGTGTGTCTGCATCAACATGGATTTAACTCGGGAAAATTTTCGTAGTATGATTATCTACGATTTTAAGTGTAATTTGACAGCTCAACAGAGCATCGCTCGGCTTGAAACAGCTTTTAGCAATGAAGCACCATGCAAGACAACTGTTTATAGCTGGTTTGCAGAATTTAAGCGTGATTGTATCAATCTCAGTGACGAATCTCGCGATGGTCGGCCGTCCACAGCTGTGACCAACAAAAACATCGATGCTGTGCGCCGTATGATTGAAACAGACAGGCATGTGACCTACCATGAAATTCGCGCATCCTTAGAAATAGGCATGAGTCAAATACAATTAATCCTACACAAACATTTGGGTGTGAGAAAGCTGTGCTCGCGGTGGATCCCACACAACTTGACCGAGGCTCAAAAAACGGACCGCGTCACTTGGTGCAGTGCCATGCCAGATTCAACGAAGGTGTGTCAAATTTGGCGTGGGACATAGTAACAGGTGACGAAACATGGATTTATTGCTACGATCCCAAAACAAAGCAGCAATCGAGCGTATGGGTCTTTCAAGATGAGCCGAAACCAACCAAAGTGGCGCGCGTGAAAAGTGCATCTAAGCGGATGATTGCTTCTTTTTTTAATAAAACTGGACACGTGGCTACTGTTGCTTTAGAGAATCGTCGTACAGTGAATAGTGACTGGTACACGACCATTTGTTTGCCGGAAGTTATTGACGAACTCCGTAAAAATAACCGTAAACGCCGTATCATCCTGCACCACGACAATGCTAGTTCTCATACGGCCAGACAGACAAACGACTTTTTGAAGGCGAAAAATGTAGAACTCATGAGTCATCCTGCATACAGTCCCGACCTGGCACCTTGTGACTTTTTTCTTGTACCAAAAATTAAGAACCAATTACGCGGTCAACGACTTTCATCACCAGAAGAGGCTGTCGAGGAGTATGAAAAACACGTGTCAGAGGTCACCACAGAGGAGTGGCACAAAAGTTTTCAAAACTGGTTTCATCGAATGAAAAAGTGCATAGACGCCAAGGGAGATTATTTTGAAAAACAATAAATTAATTTTGTACCTTTAATAGTATTTTTTCATATTCATTCCGGAAACTTATAGTGCGCCCCACGTATTAAGGAAATTCAAGGATTCTGTCAACGTATTTGCATTTCTCTCAGAGGGGTCAGCAGGGCGGAACAACACGTAGAATAAATAGTCCTGGAACAATACGGCTTAGTGTGAGAAGACGTGCTATAGCCGTTGTAGCGGCTGTAGCGTCCCAGTTAGCAGTCGACAATGGAGAGAGCTATTAGAGCCGTCCATGTGTGCTAACCCGTTAACCAGTTTAACTCCTGTTGCTCGTTTTTGAACGGAATGAAAAACAAAAGGAAAGTGCAGTCGGGTCAGCGAGGGTATAAATGAATTCAATGAATTTGTGATATTACTATTGCTTTGTTCGAGTGCTGTAATGAGCACAAGGCTTTGTTTTATGCTAGAATGATTCGCTGAATAGCATCGTGGATTTACTGCTGCCTATATTTGTGTAGTTAGTTCCGGGTAGTTTATTCTAGGAATAGATATAACATTTTTGTATTTCTTATTTATTTAAAATTAGAGACTTATTTCGGGAATAAGTATGAAACTGTAACAAATATTTCTTTTTGAGCATCTGAATTTTTGAGCAAAGTTCATTCCAAGACATTAACAACTTTCAGTTAAAATAAATAAATGAAATAGAATCCGTGCAATCAAAAAAATATGGATAAGTTAATACAAAAGAAATATTTAGATCTTGTAATATTATAAGTAAATTTCTAGAAAATACCAGATAAGAAAACATAGATAACTTTGGGGATCTGCCCTTCGAGGATTTTATTAAGCTAAAAAGAATCCGGAAAGCAGGTCAAGGTATTTATCTCCTTTTATTGCCATTTTACGTTACCGAACATCCATTATGTATTGTTCGAACAAGGGTGATAAAACATACAAAATTCACGACTGTAGAATAATAAAATCAAACGACGTGTGTGTTGGAAATAAATAATAACTAGACAGGTGCGTGACTTGTTTGATCGTTTCGATAATATGGAAGCCGAGAATAAAGTATGGGGCCTGTAATAGTTGATGAGGAAGGCTGCTTTCACTGGACTTAGTACATATGAGTTTATATTCTCGTTACGTTTCTTATTTTCCTGTACCTACAAACTCACAATCTCCTATTTGATCCTTAACTATATTTACCATTCATAATGGAAGGGACACAGACTTGAAAATGAATATAGGTATACGAGTAGGAACTAATTTATTAACAGACCTAGGTATTTTTGCTATCACACAATCGATTTTTTCAATTCAATATACTTTAGAGTTGGAATTATATTTGACTTTGAGAAAATTTGACGTCACCGTTAACTTACCTACCTAGTTAAAACAAGCTTTTGAATGATAGACTCTCTTTCGATTTGCATTAAATAGAACGAATATCACAATTAGCGGGTAATATCGCATGAACGCTCGATGTACAGTCGATAAAATACAATAAAGACCATTCTGATGCACCGGGAGCCAGCCACTTATCGAGGTGGGTGCAGCGGCCGCGAGCTGATTGCAGGCTCGCTTGGCGCCCAACTGCGCAGAAACGCCTTTGACAATGATAAATAAGATTTAGCAAAATTTTATTTGCATTAAAGAACTCTGATTTAGTAACATCAGCAGACAAAGAAAATAATACCGTCAACTCGAAACATAACAGACTAGGATTACCAGAATTGTCTGCGAAATTCCACTCGCAAAGCTAAATTGACAAATTCAGGCAAACAAACTAGCCTTATAATATAATTTTATTAGCATCTAGTTCGAAGCTCGAGGCTTATCGTGTTTTCTCGAATGTGATAGAAATACAATTTTACTACTGAAAGACAGAGAAGGAAGTTGGCGTTGTAGTTTAAATCGATCGACGACCCGAGAACAACTAAAATGTCATTCCCAAACTATAACAATCACTATTTCGATATTTGGGATCAAAATGATTGAGTTTATATTTTCAGGTTATCTATTTTACGTAGAAAACTAGAAGATTTCTTAAGAAGAACTTAGGGACACACTTTTTAGGTATCCTTAAATTAAAATACCAGGAAGATTTCCATTTCCTTACATAAGTACATATTTACAATGGGCGATCTTATCGGTAAACACCTATCAGGTAGCATCTTATACGATAGCAAAATAACATTTGTGATAGTGTATAATTAACTATGTATTCAACTACCTAATGATTTATTTTGATGTGTACTGGCAGTGGTAGGAAGTAGGTTATTACAGCGAAATTGCAGTGGTCATAAACACAAGAAACTTAAGGGGTTAATACCTGAATCTTTCGGGGTCCAGTGCTACGCCCATTTTAAATAAATAATTTGATAGAAAACGGACACATCATTTAAAATTTTGTCTTGACCAGGCACTAGATAACCCTTCAAACTGTTTATTAACTAAATTTTACAGTTTAAAGTGAGAACGTAAAGCTTTTCTACGCACTAAGCCAAAAGTGGCCGTTTTTCGCAATTGTGTGTAGAAAAGCTTCACGTTCTCACTTTAAACTGTAAAATGTAGTTAATAAACCTGAATCCATAAAGTGTTCTCTGCTTATAAATGTCCGAATGCAATTGTGCTCGCGAGAACTAATTCCACCTTAGTAATTATATAATTATTATTTTTTCATTGATCTTCCATTAAGATATGAGGAGGAAATTTCATTGTCATTTCGAGTTGATAACTAGCTCAAACGAGAAGTAATTTTAGATTTGTATGTTGATTTGCACGCGATAACATTTCTTTTGAAAGCGAGCTTTCGGCTATAAACTTTTCGGAGGCATCATGGAATGGATAGTAAAAGTTTTTATGGCGCCGTCAGTGGGGCGCTATGCTTTGGCTGTCCAAATTAAAAAAAGTAAAGAATAGGCTGGATGGTGTGAAATAGACGTAAAGTTCATTTGTCAAGTTCAATTGATTAAATGCACTGTAGATCCAATAATGCTGTGTTTATCAATAAATAGAGGAATTCGAGAGAAAGGTTTAGGTACATGTGAGGACATATCTATATGAACAATGTACATACTCATGCGAAGCCGGAGTAGGCCATTTGTATAGTATATGTACTTAATGGGCTAGTGCCGAGTTTGGCTGGGTAAACTGAGCTCTTGCTAGTGCGCAATACACATAGATAAACATAACATGCATAGATAAACATGATGCGTTTTGCGAGTGTCGAGGAGTCATCTTGAGTTATTCTTCTTAACTTTCTCTAATTTATGGCTCTGCTTTGTAGCACACAGGAAAAAATACTACTTTGTAAGAATCTAGCTCAAGTCAGACGAATGTTAGAAGTCTGGTGCCACCGCCGCGTCACTAGCAAAATTGCAATTATGGCCACCATACGCATGATACTTTTACTTAACTTTAAATAAATTAAGCGCAACTTTGCCTAGATACTTGAATATTAAGGGGGTACCTATAACAGGCAACTTATAAGTTAACATTGAAATAATTTAAATCGAAAAAACTGATAGAGTTAGATACCATAAGTGTAGATTCTGGATTGGTTGGTTTCTTGCCTGTGTTGCATTTGGACTTTACAAACAACTAAGTACTAAGTATTCATCCCAATAAGGTCTTGAATAGTTTGTTAACGAACAAAATTAGTTTTAAAAAAAAATCCGAATTGTTGGCAGAGGACAGCTTACTTGCATTTATCAAAAATGATATTCCGTGAACCATAAAACATCCATCACACAATTTAAACAATATGCTAGCAAAGACACAATAAATTACAAACTTATTATTGTTCCGTTTTGAGATCTCATTAAAAAGTCTTCTTAAATGACGGAAAAGCGAAATTGTTTCAGGTGAAGGTAAACATTGGCATTGTGAAGCGCGGAGCAGACATCAAAAGGCATATATCAAAGACGAGTGTTGCCATGTACAGGGAACCAGCTCCCCTCAATATGAGGCCGCCAGCTAGCTCAAATTTTACATGTGATTCCACTCCCATGCCGAGCCGAAAATATATCTTGTTACGGAACTTTATGAAAATGTAAACAAAACAAACCGTTGAAAAAAGCAACCAAGCTTCGAGAAAAGAGTAGGTAAGTAAGTATGATTTATTTCACTTCATCACATTATAAATTTAGAAACTAAAGGATATTAAGATAAAATTGATAAAGAAATCTGTACTTAGTATAGCAAGATGTCGGCGATATAATTGTTGTAAAATCAAGTAACAATAATTTAAAGCGGTGTGTGACTTGTTGGGTTAAATTATTTTTAGTAGCGGGGGCTCTACTAAAAATAATTTAACCCAACAAGCCCCACGTCAATATTTAAAATATAAAAAGGGGTTTTTATATTTTAAATATTGACGTGGGATCATGAAAATATAATAGGAGAAAGAACATTTTAAACTATTTGTACTTTAATTAAAACTATTCGACGTTCTGTTAGAAGTGGAATGCTTTTGAAACTTCCGTGCCACTTTGTTATCTAGATCTTTTGCGAGAATTAACGCTAAAGGATTATAGTTAAAATTTGCAAGATTCGAGTAACATAAAATCCTTTAAAACTGCAAAAATATTAATTTTCTACTGCTTGGTATGATGAATGTAATAGGTATTAAAGTTGACTCTAGCGCGGTATTATATTTAAAAAAAAACATTTCCACGTTTCAACATACCATTTCAACATTTTTACCAAGAATTATTTATTTTTGTCTTTACACTTGAGCTTATATTATCTCTATCTTTTTGATGAGTAATCACTCACCATTGATTGTTAAAAAAAATTACAGCCTCAATTATTTTAAGCGGAGCCTGAGGCCTGTTGACCTGACAACTTCTTCCTTGGTCTTCCTAAACTTTTGTTCAAAACATGAAGTTCTTATTACATTGACTAAGCTTCAATCAACCAATTTTTGCTTGATAGCAGATCAAACTTTAGGGATTGGCTTACTATTCAGATTTATTGCAATAAAATTATGTAAGTGAGTACCAGTCAAAAGAGAAATCGATATAAAACTTTTTATTGCATAAAAGAGAAAAAATTTCGATGGCATTTAATTAAGTCATGAAGTAACTACCTACTCCCACTTCATATTAAGTATTAATGGGCAGGAATTATTGGATATCTTAAATAAGGAGTCCCGTTGAATAAATAAGAGGACATGAGAGCTCCGCTGGGGGAAAAAATGTAGAATTCGAGTAATTCAATGTGAATAATAAATAAAGAATTTCCACGATGGGCACCGAGTTGGCGAGGTCGACAAGGAATAATCGCTGATCGAATATGTAAAAAGTGTTCATTGAAAGTGAAAAGTATTCATTAATTCAACTGACGACAGGAGCTTTTCATTTGATTATCAGTTGTAAATAGTTTTCTTATCAAAAATATTTTAAATTTGAAATGTTAAATATCTACCTTCATTTTGCAATTTATTCCCAGCTCTTAAAAATTTCTAGATATTAATGCCAGGTGAAATTAATTAAATACTTATTTGCTTAATGTTTAAAGCTGAGTTACGTATTATTTGTAAGAAAAGTTATATTAAAAAAAAAAAAACGTTAAATTCTATTCTCGGCTTTGCATGTGTATGTATTAATAATGTTCCCGGAGAATCATGTAAGTAAACATGTTATTGAAAATCGCATCAAAATGGGTGTACAGAAAGACAAAAAGGAAAACCTAAGCCTGGGGACTTCAGTTTATAAAAAGTGTGAAAGTAAAATGTTTCGTGTTTATCAGTGCCGGATTAAGCACAGGCTACATAGGCTGCAGCCTAGTGGCCCCCACCACAAGAGGGCCCGCGCCATTTCTTTTTAATACTACTAAGTAGGCAAACAGGCATGCGGCATGCACATGAAAAAATAAGAAATTAAAAAACCGATGAATTGAAATTAGGTATTTACTATAATTACAGTCCCAACGTCATTATATTTCGTTATAAATGATTAATTTTTAACAGTAATTTTGACCAAATTCCAAAAAAAAAAAAGTAACTGTACTCGATTCGACTGTATATTTGTTTATGTTTTTTTATATGATATAATATATTTGTCGTCCAATTCCTCATTCCCGGTTGCATCCACAAGGGTAACGTTTCTCAGCCCGGAGTCCGCTACCTTATAAGGTAGCGGACCCCGGGCTGTGACCTATAGGTGCGACTGCCGTCTGACCACCACTAGACCACGGAGGCAGCAAAGTGATTGATATAAGTTTATACCTACGTAATTAATCGTAAAATCATTACAATCTCGTAACGCCATCAATCACGTTTGAAAATATTGATCTTCATCATTTATTGCTATATTAATAATAACGAAATGTTTATTATAACGTGATTATGGTCTATAAAATATGAATATTGAAAAAAAAAAACGTTTCCTGACGTGTTCACTTCCTTCAGTAGGGTTTATAGTAGTGTTGCAAGCAATAGTATAAAGTATCGATAGCCTATCGATACTATCGTGGCCTTGAAAAACAGTCACAATATCGATAGGATATTTGTCAAGGCCACGATACTCATTTAAATAAATAAGTATATAAGGACAAATATCACTGATTGAGTTAGCCCCAAAGAAAGTTCGAGACTTGTGTTATGGGATACTAACTCAACGATACTATATTTTATAACATATACATATATAGATAAACATCCAAGACCCAGGAAAATTTGAAAAAGACCATGTTCCAACTTGCTCTGACCGGGGATCGAACCCGGGACCTCTGGGTGTCGGACTAGCGTGGTGACCACTGCGCCACGGAGGTCATCAAACTGTCGTCATTTATTTCCATATTTCTTACATTGGTTCTAGTTTGTCAGTTTTTTTTATTATTTTCAATTAATTTATATTAGTACATGTATTGACAATAAAAAAGAAACATTAAAATTTTAAGGTAAGTTAAATCATTAATTTAAGTTAAATCATTAATTTTCCCATCTGAGATCATGTGCCAGCTGCTCCTCTTATCATCGGGATTCAGACTGTAACAGTCACTCTAAAGAATGTGCGTAAACCACTTAGCCTTGTAATGGGCTAGGAATCAAACATGCTGATTCCCGTTTCTAAAGTTAATCATCATACTAAACGTAGATTTTAGCTCATGCATCACGATTTTATATCCTAGGCTTAGTTCACTTTTTGTGCCCAAAAGTGAATCATCTAGAGTATTAAATCGTGATATGATATCTGCATTCCTGGTTTGTAGTGCTGGAAGGCACTGTCGAAAGCTCCGACGCACGATCGTATTTCAATCGTCCAAGACTTTCGTTTCACAGTGAAAGTGGGCTGCAGATAAGTCGTGCTGTGAAACAATGCGTGCATTGTTCACTCAATACGCCAAATGTTTTACGTAAATACCACCTTCGAACTTTGACACGATTGTTTCTTTTGGTGTGTAGTAGCAACACTGGTGTCAGATCTTTCAAGCTGTCTAAAAGCACCTGACATGTCTAGACGACTGTCATACCAAAAATGACCTAGATAGTGATGGACACAGGAAGAGAATGCTCCAAAATAGTATTAGTATTCATTAATATATTTACTTAGAAATAAAATTAGAAAATACAACTTTTTACTTTTAAGAAGGTAATCTATATAAAAATGCTGACATTTTTGTTATCACAGATTTTTTTTTGGTAGTTTTCCAGAAATACATACCTGTTCATCCGATGCACTCGAACAATTAAATAACTTTTATCAGGAAACTGTACGAGTATTATAATGGTAATATTAAAGGGGTAAATAAATCATAGTACTTATTTTTGTAATACTAAGCTGGAATTTGGGTGATAAAAAATATTGTTATTATAACGTAGAAACGTTGGCTTTTGTCACAGAATATCTGTACCGTGCTTCTGTAGTGCGATAAATGCACGCTATTGTCTCAACGTTGACGCAGCAAAGTGCCGCTTTGCATTTTGTATAATTAAACAATTTAACTATAGAGGAATTATTTCAACTAAATAAAATTCATGCTATATGTTTTCACATTCTGCACTTTTACAACACATTTTCTTAATAAACGTACGTAATATAAAAAACTAACTCATAGCATATTTTGTCTAATTAAAAATCCAATTTAAAATCTAAGGTAAGAGCTATAGTCGCTAACAAGTGATCACTTTTGTTTAGACTGAATAGTCATTGTGATGTGAAAATCATCTACTCTAGGATTACGACCTTCGAAGTGTAGTGGTCACCATGTTAGTCCGCCAGCCAGAGGTTCCGGGTTCAATCCCCGGTCAGGGCAAGTTGGGAAATGGCCTTTTTCAAATTGTCCTGGGTCTTGGGTGTTTATTTATGTATGTATTTGTTATAAAGAATAGTATCGTTGAGTTAGTATTCCATAACACAAGTCTCGAACTTACTTTAGGGCTAGCTCAATCAGTGTAATTTGTCCCTATTTATTTATTTATTCATTACCTAGCCATCCCAGTGCTACTCTAGATTACTAGGACGCATTTTTACGATGTAAACTTTATTGACCATTGACATAAAACTGTCATTAGATTGTTAAATATTTTCCAATATTAATTACTAGGAAATAAACCTATTTGATGTTCTATAAATACTTATAGAACATCAAATAGGTTTACTATTCCTAATTTGTAATTCAGCTTAATCATACAATCACATAATTAAATACCACTTTAATATTACACAAAGCGTGTCAACAACGAACCGGCTTCAAATAGGCTGTTCATGAAACATAGCTAGCCTAGGTGTACAAATTCAATGGGCATTGTCGACATATTGATTCAACAATAGGCCACCGGCTACAGTATGACCTAGATCCCGGTGACCTGTCATGAAAGGGGTAAAGTTATCTGGCAGCTTAGCAGATCTGAGCTGGCTGATAAACTCGCTGATGTGGAATTCGCATTAAGACTGTCTCGACCTTTGTTAGGATTAGTATAACATGAAATACAATATTGAGTTTCTGACGAGTACCTCACATGTGCAATGCTAATATTAGTTAACATAAATACCTTTCATATACCTAATATATCATCCGTCAGGAATATATTTAATGCCTACTTGAAAGGGGCAAATGGTCCCTGAAACTGGAGAACAAATTTCATGTACGAAGACTTGTCTAATGACTACTTGATTCCACCTTAGTCTCAGTATACGCCTCCAAAATTCTGCTTTTTTGCACAAATTTTACCTGAACTTCGACCGTTCATTAAGTACTCATAAATGGTAAAAATAAAAAAAATAAAAATTTTAAATAAAAAATATTTATTACACAAACTTGTAAGGCTTACTGACAAAAACGTATATCCTGGACCAAGTTTTATGAAATTCCCGCACCCTATAAATAGTTAATATTCGTTCAATGGATAGTTAATAATAATACTAATTTCATTCAATACAGTGCAAACCGTGCCCTAAGGCTCTATCTCTCTCTTTTTGGTTTGCGTTTTTTTTCTAGCTTTGTCCTGGATAAAAAAAAACAAGCTTTTTGAAACCTGGAAATAGCGCCAAGATACCTGTAAGTTCAAAAGTTTTCAAGAAAGATCAGATACAACGCCATAATCACGTACGAGCATTTGTATGAAAAGTAAGACGGAAAGGCCGCTCTTAACGTCATACGTCACACGGTTGGACATATAAATTGACAAGCCCCACTATCCACAAAAGGCAATCTATGAATTAAGCACATTTGGTAATTGAAGAAAAGACCCATCTCTTAAATCGAATATATTGGTTACTACCAAATTAGCTCTCAAAGTTTGAAGATAAGATCGTGATGAGTGCACTAACTTAACTGGACAGACATGGTAGGTAATATTTTAATGCCACCTCCTTGTTGTAAATTCGAAAATGTTGTCATCCTATTCGGATTGACAAAAAAGAAAAAAATAATATGGCAGGTTGTTGTTGCCCATGCTTGTTGCGAATTTCAGAAAATATTTTTCTGAATTATTGTTTATTTAGGTATTTACTCGTAGGTTTGCTTATTTGTTGTGTGTCCGTCAATATATTTTTCCTGCTATTCCAATAATTAACCCTTTAACAGTGAGTTCAGAGATACAAGAATAGCTCGTTTAAAGTATAGGATTAGGTGCTAGAGAGTCTCTAAGACATAAATATTTTGACTCTCCCTTTGCAATTCATCTATGCGAACATGTTGTCTGGAAGACTGCCCATTGTACTCATTTAATGTAAAATTATTTCTTTGTGTTACATTTTTCTTTTGGTGTACACTAAAGAGTTACCTATCTATCTCTCTAACATTATGTACGTGCGTCAAAATATACTATCATATAAAAAAATTGCGATAGTCATAGTATTAACATTAGAAATAAAAATAAATTAGCTATCACAGCTTTTCGGTTAGAGAAAACAAAATATCTTTTGTGGGTATCAGCTGGCGCCTCTATAATAAAATTCGTAGCGGTACCATTATCTACATTTAAGACTGCAGTCAAATATCATTTATAAAAAATGTGTATTATCATGTCATCATTCATCATTATCATCATCTTATCCAAATTCTTGCGAATGTTGACTGCAAATTTTAATTGTATGGTTTCAATGTATGACATATGTCTGAATTGTAATTGTAATATAGCCATTCAGGCTGGGTAGGGATCAATACTGCACTGGGTTTCTTCCGAAGTAATCTTCCAAGCAGTGGTCATTCCGAAACGCTACTAGTTTTTAGCTTCTGCTCTAAAATAATATTTAAAAAAATGACCTTTAATAAGAGATTAATTTATCCTACATTGTTTTTTTTTTTTACTTTTCCTTTGACTTTACGCCTTCTGGCTTTTACTCCACGTTATTCTATACTGGAATTTCCACATTCCTATAGATATCTTCTTTTTGTAAAAGAAATTCAGCAATACTCGAAGAAGTTTAATACTCATAGTAATTACCTGGATACGAGTATTCCGTATAATCTTCTTTATACGCTGTGCTCAATGTTTCCAACAGCCATAACCTGAAACAATTGAAGATCCATTATCAATAAACTCTCATTATCACTTTCGCAGAACCACCTATATTCATTCATTGCGAGATAAATTTACAGAACCTTCAAATTTACTTAGATGTCGAAATCGCTTTATTTTAATTGCTTTTCAATAGTCCCCAGTTTATTTCTCAAAGGAACTGTAGTGATAAAATTTTGATGCTACAATTTATTGTCCACATAAAAGCAAACTAAAAGTAATAAACTGAAATGCGACGGCAAGTGTTTAGGGTTAATCTCCCTTTATAATTTGACGAGGGTTCCCTGCCCAGTTTGAATTTTATACGTTTCAAAGTTTACAGTCGCAAGTGCTGACGCTTCAAAATTTCTAAATTAAAAGTAACCGTGATCGAAATTGTACTTGATCAAATTGCATTTTTTCAATCGGTACTCTTCTAAGTATGCTCTACTAGAATGGTCGAAAGTGGTAAAATTTGCTCTTTTGATGAAATAATAAATGAGGTAGATATAATACAATTGAGATAGATCTTGAAAAATACTTAAGTATATCTAGCAAAAAGATTTTTTAAGTATTGTTTTTAATTGAATTGAATTCTTGACAAGATAATTAAATCAGCAATAAATAAAGGGCAAGCTAGGAAATACCAAAGAAATTTTAATAAAGATTTCTGTAGAGGTAAGTATTTTATCATCGGATAACAAAACGTTCGATCCACCCGAGTGCGAGCAAGGCACTCAATATGTCAGTCAGCTCCGTATCTCTCTGCAACAGCGTTTCGGCCAAATAACGCAACACTCTTTTCAGAGAGATAAAAATCTTCATGGAAAACACTGACCCAATTCGCTACTGCAGCGTTTCGATGCCTTTTCGGAGTTTCGGAAAAAAGCCAATTTTGAGGGATCAACATAAACAAACGACGCTGTTTACAATACTGACGCGGGAAAAAGCAAAGCGAAGGTGCAATGACAGGCCCATATTGAGTGTACAGGAATAAAATTAGCATTTCACAGTCGTGTGACAAAATGCCTCCACTTTGCCTTAATAAACGAAGAACATCGTCATTAAACGCCTTACGTGGATGTAAACGGAGCTTGGGATGAGGGTAGGCGCCTAAATTTAGCAATTAAGGAGTGCACTCCAGGTGTATCGATTGGAATGTCGGTTAGTAAGCGCTCGCAAGTCGCTCCAAACTTGTGGGTTAAATCAGCAGGTTTAACGGTAGACGGAGATTAAGCGGTAGCTACTTCAAGTAAATACATTTGATGAATGTATTAGGTAGATAGTTCATTTTTTTTAAGACGCCAGTACATAGATGAAATAAACGATGTAGTGATGGAATACTGACTCCGCTATTAACTGTACCAAAGATAACGTATTTTAATCTTAAAAAAAGTGGCCACTTTTGGCGAAAACCCGTTTTAAAACTAGACGGACTATTAGTAATAATTTCTAAGGTTATTCATAAAATAGTTTAAAGGTCTTTCTAGACAGTGATACAAATCAAATTTTTAATTATCACCATATTTAGTTTTAAACAATTTATT
This sequence comes from Acrobasis suavella, assembly GCA_943193695.1. Lineage (NCBI taxonomy): Eukaryota > Metazoa > Arthropoda > Insecta > Lepidoptera > Pyralidae > Acrobasis > Acrobasis suavella. The sequence goes on from OW971929.1 coordinate 18,524,806, forward strand.
TCAAATGAGGGCGCCACTTTAGCTACCACTTCGTCTTAAGTCTTTATGTACTTCATTCGAAAATAAAAGTTAAATTCGAATAGTTCAGTCGTCACTAACTCAATGTATAGTATAATTAGGGAAAGTTTAGGGCATTGTAATAAACATTTAGCAAGTTCTGTAGCATTAGCCGAAGCTGAACGAACCTAACTGCCAACGAGACATCCCGAGGCCATAAGAAGTAATGGCGACTTGTTTCGTGGCCCGCAGCGGTAGGATTAGAGCGCTTTCACGGTAATAATCGTTTTTTTATTTACTGTTGTCAACATTATACTGAACAATGCGCTTGATCAACCATGTAGTAGTACCACATAATTATCTTTACCAAATAACGAAAAGATTCAATACTAATTTATAATTTAAAATACTTAGTCAATGTCCGCTCGTGACTGCCTCCGTGGTCCAGTGGTCAGGGCGTTCGCCTTGTGACCCGGAGGTCATGGGTTCGATTCCCACTGGGAAGCATACTTTGTTAAAAGTTGTTTCCAGTCTGGATAGGATATTGCAGGCTTGAATCACCTGATTATCCGAAAAGAAAGATGATTCCGTGTTTCGGAAGGCACGTAAAACTGTGGGTCCCGAACGCCACCTAGCGTTTGACCATCAAACTATCCAAGGATTGGTTCCTGGTTTGCCCTTTGGGTTGTGGAGGTCAGACGGCAGTCGCTCTGTGTAAAAACCAGTAACCTCGTCAAATCTCCTTGGTTAGGTAGCGGACCCCGGGCTCTGAAGCGTTACTGCTGAGGATGCAACCGGGAATACGCTCGGATGATGATGAGTCAATGTCCGCTCGTATTCAATTTTTATTCAATTTCCAAATTATTGAATTTATAAATTGATACCAACCATTCATCTGTATGGTTGACATGACACGTACTTGGAGGGGTGACACAGAGCATCAATATTAATGAGTTCCAAGTTGTTCAACATGCGTCTACTGGGATCACGAAAAGAAATCGATATTCCTATTTAAATTGGCTGGTCACTTTCGTATGAGAAAGTTAAACAAAAATCTTTTGTGAGAACTCAGTATCGTTTCCATATGAAAAATTAATTGACTACTTAACTTGGTTTATGTGCCAACTAACAAATAAATTAACTTTATACCATTCCCCCTCTAAAAAGTTTATTTTATTCACTGAAAACAGTGAATAAAATGCACTTTTACTCACTATTTTGGTTGTTTATTTTATTCACTAAAAACAGTGAATAAAATGCACTTTTAATCACTATTTTGATGTTTGAATTTAGAACAATTTACTCTTAATTTTAGTAATTGTTCCAATTTTTATGTCCATTTTAATTAATTTAACCTTCTATTTTCTTCATTGAATGCCTATTTTCGCTAAAATTTTTCTTTTTAACCGACTTCCAAAAGAACAGATTATCAATTCGTCGGAATCTTATGTTTTATATACGAGTATGTTGATCGATTTATTCGAAGACGTTTATACCGATTTAAAATATTCTTTTTTTTTAAAGGGAATACCTTTCAGGTAGTCCCATAATTTTTTTATTAAAGCTGGTTGTGTAGTCGGTTTTTAGTTTTGAAAAATTATTCTTACGACTGATTCACTCCCTACGGTCATGATTCAGTCGTTAGAATCCTTCACCTGCTCGTGATTCATCTATGGCCCTCGAAGTAAATCGGTCCTTTATTCACTAATTGCATAATATACTATTTTTGCGTCTTTTTTCGCGTGTACACCCTGTTACAATTCCGGCGTGGGCGGGATTAAACAGACTTAGATCACTACGTATCATTTCACAAATATACGGGCTAATTTATATTCCATATATATGGATATAAATGTATGTACTCAGTATGTTTCTCGATCAAAGGATTTCAATCGCTATACAACTTGGAAATGCTGCTAGCATTATGGGAACCTTTGGGCTAGGGACGTTTCGGGGTGGCTTATTGGATTGATAATTTAAACGAAGTAGGTATGTTGCGGAAAAAAAATCGGAGGTATGTTTGGACACCTTATACGACACAATAATTTTATCAGGAACATCATGGGAGGGAAGATAGAGGCAAGGAGATGGAAGGGAAGGCCAAAAAGGATGTTCCTTCATGGATGAAGTAAAGGAAAAGGCAGAAGTCGTGTCGTATAGGGAGGTCAAGCGTTTAGCTTAAGATCGGGAGGTATGGAAAATACTTCACCGACAAGAACATAGTTCTTATATAAATTGATTAAATTGATGTTGCGGATACTTATCTGTAACTAGGTAAGTAAAACTTTTGACGAAGCATGTTGTGGATTCTTTTTGTACATTTTTTGACGAAGCTTGTTGCTGATGAATCTTCTTTATAAATCTGTGTTCTGATTTTGGCGATAAAATATTATCAAAATTTACTTAGTACATTTGATTTAAAATACAAGAATTACAACATATTGTACATAGATCATTTTCAGTATGGATACATGAATAAATATGTAAAGAGTATTTCAAATATCGAATAAGAAGTTTGATACGAAAAAAATTGCATACTAAGGGAGTATATTATACGTGACGTTTTATACCAGGGTAAAAATAACGAGAAGTGTGTTACATTACATGGAAACGCGTAAAGCGGAAGGCTGTGTTCGCTATATTTGATAAAAGGTGTCACGTGGGGCTTTTCTGAGTGCCGAATGCACGAAGTGCTGTGGCAGATTGGCTCAAACTGTCACAGGAATAAATTGCTTCAAACTGCCATTGTAATTTGAAAATATCATTACTTGTTCGGAGTATTTTTATAGCGTATGAAGCTGATTTTTGTTGCGAGTATTATGACTGTAAACATCACTATTTTTCTTGTCATTATTTAGCCTAGATTTAACAAACAGAAGATTGTCGTAAATAAATTGAGATGTCACAATAAGAATATTTATAGATTTAAATAACTCTCTTTAGGAATCGCGTGATTTTAGTCCGTAGATCGACCGAATTGCTCTCTTTTGTAGCACAGAGATAGCATGTATGTTAGCCGCTTTACCCCATAAGAGCAAGCCATATGACATTATGCTGTGAAAATAAGTAAAGTATACTAGCCTAGCAGTTTCAACGTCAGTACACCGTCTGACCCTCCTCTCAGCATATGCTGCCGAACTAAGTTTCTTGGCAGTGGCCTCAATATGTTTATCCCATTTTAAGTTCCAGTCTACAGTTATACCTAAAAAATTGGTGTTGGGTACCCATTCTAGAACTTGGCCATTAAGACTTAGAGGTATGTGGGTATTGGGTTTATTTAATAGTGAAAAATTTACGCACTTAGTCTTTTGCGTGTTTAAGGCCAGATTATTAGTCGTAAACCAACTAAGTACTTGTGACACAGTATTGCTTACATCGTCATAGTTTGTGCACTTGTTATAGGGTAAGTCCGGTTGTTCAGCATTGTAACGATAAGACAGAAAAATATTGTTGTTTTCAATAATAAAAGTAACTTTTTTTAAGAATGCAAGTAAGCACTCAGAAAATTCTCATTTTACTCATGACGGTTAATTATGAACGCGAAGGAACATAATAATGGGCATAGTAAAGACAAAACTATTGAATTATAAATCTCAGTTTCGTATACCGTCCAGTGGTACGAGTATGTACACAATGGCTGATAAAGCGGGCAGTATCAAAATGTCCTGACTCCAAGCCAGGATTGCCGTCTTTTGGCGTTGCGCCAGGCTTCTTCATTGAGAACCATTCTCCGATATTGTGGGGTAAAAATCCCATGAAAATTTATTACTACTAACTATAGTAATGTCGTATAGAAATGATAACTTATAGATTTTATTAGTGTATCATATATACTTCTATAATTATAACAATCATACGCAGCCAGCGACGACGTTTGTGCAAACAATTTGGCGTTTGCGTAAAATACTTATTACATTAATTTTAAGGAAGGCTACATTTTTATTTACTTATTTATTAATAATAAAATTTTAAAATAATGTTCAAATGAAAAAAAGATACTTAAGCATTAAATTCATACAAGAACTGTAAGAAATGAAGTGATAAATGTTTAATTTTATTCTTGTTTGCAATTTCAGTTGGACATCACTTTGATGCTAAACTAAAAGGGAGTTGGAAATTGGGATTGCAATATATATCGATATCTGCAGGGTCCTCGAGAGGGTGTTGCGATCTCGGCTTCAGCTGGGGCTTCAAGCGTCCTCCAAGACACTAAGGCCGATTGTAATCCGCTTTGTCAGAATCCGCTAGAGAAGGAAGCGTTTAAGAGCTTTTCAACTTTATAACGAGTAACGGAAAATGCTGAAGCCCAGAGTAATAAATATAAGCATAAGCAAAACAGCAGTCTTAAAAAGGATTCGAATTATAATAATGTATGGAAGTATTTTAAATATGTACCTATAGATAAAATTGCCACATAGAGGGGTTGGAATCGAAACTGACTGACTACTTATCGTATTATTTTTTAAACGTTATTGAGCTGAAAGTATTTACACTTTAAGGAAGTACGTCCGCATAATGAAGTAGTTATGATAACAGATCATATTAAATGCGGTTTGATATACTTGCACCAAATTTTCTCGATCCCTTTAATTTGTCACTTATTGATACATTTAATACAATCACGCAACTCATTCGACAAACGCAATTAATTTGACGTGAGTACAAATTACTAAGATAACCCCAAAAGATAAAATGTATTGTGTTGTGACACCACGCTGCAAGTACTGATATTTTGTTGAATAGGTATTTTCAAAACAACAATGTCAGTTGGTATCTCTTTAATTTTTGCATGCTTGTAATGTGATTTAAACGTTCTGCGAATTAATATTATTAATTAATTATTATGTATATTATTAGGTTATTAGAAATTGCAACTGAAGATTGTACCTACACATTATCATCATCATCAATAAATTTAAGAACTCAGTTTTTTGTCTGTGTCTCCCTATTTTCGGCTAAATGCATGACCTTCCAGGAAGACACCTTTACAATATGGATTTTTTCAATAGATTGAATATTATGCCTGTAATGTTACCAAGACATGAAATTCATAAATAATCAATTTAAAACTAAGTTCCTCGTGCCAATGGTGTCCTTGCCAAATATAACGGAGCCACGGTAGGCAAAATTTTTGGTCAGTCTATTTTGGCAGTCAACCTAGAAAAGTTCATTAATTAGGCCTAAGTTACTCGTGTGACAGTGTCCATAGTCACGCCAACCACGTCATGATATGATGACTTCATTATCTTTACCTAAGTACTTACACAAAATTTGCTTAGTGATTTGCAAACTTCCCTTATTATGAAGATATTGATCTTTTCTTAAATTATTCAACCAGTGAATGATGAATCGCAGATAAAATAAGAAAGATCACTTGTTTGTTTTATTGGTTTGTAAAACTGGCGTTTCGTTAAGTCATGTCGTCTAATATTCCTACTAATCAATTCGCACTTTCCATAAACTTGTGAAACTTAATGACGATGACATGATATATGAGTAGATATCTTTCACTTCTAAGAATGCCATTTCGAGTAAAAATGTAAATCTACCTCATCGGCTGATAAGCTGATATAATATGCAATAATACTCGTATTTAAAAAACTTGATTTGTCAACGCAAAACATTTTTGTGATGTTTGTTAGCACTTACTAAACTACTTGGCGATGCCCAGTGGCAGCAAAAAATTAAATTAATTGTGATGTCTTCACAAAGTTCTCTTATAATTCATTTAAAATTTCTAGATGGACCGACTGAATGAACCAAGTTGTTAGAGAGACTGAGACAGCATATCTACATAAAGCCATATCGCACATATTGGAAGCGCATATGTGGTCATTCATGGTCCTTAGCAATGAGAGACTAATGTAGAATATCAATTTAATGAAGTATATAGATGAAAGTAACAAGTATTCTGGCGTATCCGTAATGATGAATAGGTATCTCCGTATCTTTTAAAATTTATAGGCCAAGTACGGATTTACTCATTTTAGAACCATATTCACTTTTAATTAATGCCATCAATCCAGCAAGAGATGCTTTGTTTTGACTTTAGTGACTAGTTTTCTCAGAAATCATTATCAATTTAGCGAAGATTGTCTTTGTTTTTAAATTTCAAAGCAACAATTAACGAAACCCATTTATCGCTGATTGAATTATGAGGTGTAATGGAGGAAATCCTTGTGTTGAATGCAGTGCGAGTTGTGACGTCACATGTACGGACGCAGCTGTCGCAGCGAATAGCCTGGGAAACCATGGGCGGGATCCCACTGTTGCCAAGCGAACGTGGGACCATGAGAATGTTAATTGTGAACTTGGCTTTTTATTCGATAAAAACAATAGACTACCATACCATGATTATCTATCTAATACACTTAAGTTACTTATTTTGATAACATAAATACATATTAGTATAAATTAATTGCATATCCAACATATCTATTAATTAATTAACCAATTTCACTGCTACTAGATTAGTAAGTGAATATCAACGGGTAATATAGCTAGGCGTATCAATAACTAATGATTATTTTTTCCATTATAAAGAAAACACTCTGTGAAGGTTATATCAAATAACATCATCGTAAATTTAAATCGCTATCCGCAACTATTTTCACATACGGCTAAACTCGGTAAGCTACTGTGAGCCACTTGACAGTCAACAAGCGGCTTGCGGATTTCAATTGTCTTTGTAAAGCGCGGGCGGACTGAGACGTCAAGAATGCATTTAAATATAAGAGCTCGTTCTGAGACCGATATCTTAACTACGCTCAAGAAAACTTAATCTTTTGTAACTTGAATATCAGCAATTTATTTAGAACAAAATAGAGTAAGCTTAGTATAAAATCCGCCACTGCCACCACATACGGCTAGAAATTGAGGCTAGTTAATAGATTCAGGTGTTACTTTGTTACCGCTACTGTTAGTCCCAGCATACCTGCCACCTACCTACGCTCATTGCATATCGGGAAACTAAAAGGTCGATTTAATGCAGTTTTCACTACTATGTACTAGAACGAATTTCATTGCCAGGAAGTTTACATGCCTAATAAATGTGCGAAGAGACAAAAATCGCGGATATCCAATAAAAATCCGCAACTGCCATCACATACCGCTAGAACGCGGTAAGCCACTATGAGCCACTTGACAGTCAACACGCGGCTTGCGGATTTCAATTCTCTTTGTCAAACGCGGAGCGAGACGTTACAACCTTTGAGAAAAGTAAACTAGCTAAATCGGCATCTTCACCTAGGTATAATTTTTTCTTGTTTATTTAATTACAATACTTTTAATTTAGTAGTATAACTTAAGAGTTTTTTTTTCTCGCTAGTATACATCAAATGGTTTCGACTTGATCATTGTAATGGATATCTGGTAGTGCTTTATTTTTCTAACTCCAGGTACTTACCTCTGAAGATCAGCTTTCTTTCTTTCTTACATGTAGAAATTGGATTTACTCTTTTAGTCTTTCTTATTGCACTGCTACACATCAGCCTAGGGTAAGTAAATGTAGTGTAGGTTTATTGGGAGAGTTCTTTAGTCCAGCAGTGGATTGAGTTGTCTGTAAAGAAGGTATGCCATACTTATATTAATTGTTCCATGTACGAAGTACTTATATGCCTGCTAGATGGTAATTATTATCTGGAGAGTTTGCTTAGGCCAAAACACTGGCCAATTTTTATAATTTTTTTATTAATGTTACATTTTGATCTATAAATATAATATAATCTACCTAAAATTATAACTTAGAGACTGTGTACATTTGTGTCCTCCACGGTAAACGACGGTAAGACATAGATAAGCATGATTTTATACAAGCTTTTATTTAGTTTCACCTGTCCCGTTGTCTGTCGGTCTGTCTATCTAAAATCAAATCTTGCAAGTTAAATTTGACCCACTTCCCGGTTTCCGATTGAGCTGAAATTTTGCACCCATACGTATATCGCATGACAATGCTATATAATGATGACATGCAGCTATCTGATAATGGAGTTGCAAGGTGGCTAAAGGAACTCTGTAATGAAACGACCCAACCCCATCGAGTTCGGGCTCGTTTGATTCGTCTTGAGAAGAACTAAAGATAAAAGCTTGTTTTAAAAATATTTTTTTAAATAATTACTTGTTTGACACTTAAAACATCGAAGAGTAAGAGCTATATTTTATACAAGGAATAAACTTTTGCATGCAATGTACCTGGTATGTTTGTTTAGATCATATCTTGCAATTTAATTTTCCACCAGTTATCCTCAACTCATTGAGCTGAAATTTTGCTTACTAACGAGTATGTAATAGGCAGCAATACAATATTGTGGAGTCAATGAGCTGTTCTGATGATGGAGCCGGGAGATATTCGACAAAACTCAGTTAAAAAACAACAAAATCTCATTGAATAGAACTCGTTTGATTTGTCTTGACGAGACTTGTCTGATCACGGAGACGGAAGGTGGTCGGTGGAGGATGAAACACAGTTATAGTACAACGCAACTCCATCGAGTTTGCGCTTATTTCATTTGTCTCTCTGGCCTCACAATAAAAGCTAGAACAAAAAATATAAAAAAAAAAATAATTAAGATTTTTTTAGGAACGATTGGATATTCTGAATGAATGTACTTCTATATGAATAGCTAAGTGTTCAAGTATAGTCGCACCAAAAGAGACACGTAAGTTTGTACTTTGTTCACCTATGAGTAATCTATTGTTGCTGCTAATGGGATGAAATTTCCCTGTGCTGCAGTGGTGTAATGGTTCATTGTTTTGCGGTAAGTGCTCTGAGATTACACAAATTGGTTCATGTGCTTAAAGTGAAAGGAAGAGTTCATTTATAAATAATCAATCTACCAGCAACATATCGGTTGCTGATTGTGCTCAAGTTATTGCAATTTTAAGCATTCGCATACAATACAACGAATAAACTGTACGTAACCTATTACTGAATTCGTACGTTGAAGACTTCACTGATATAGATATGTCCATTGGTCAATTGGCTGCCACGCCGTCGGGGGCGTGTCGAAAAAACTGCATCGGCTTTTTCTAAGGCACGGTCTTTGTGGCGCGCCAACTGCCTGCACACCAATTTACCAAATTAACTAAGTATAAAATACTAAATAATTTTTCAAAACTAAAAACCGACTTCACCCCCAAACTACTCAACCGATTTTGATAAAATGTCCATGGTACCACTTGGAAAGTGGTACCCTTTCAAACAAAAAAAGATTTTTTTAAATCGGTCCAGGCGTCTTTGAATAATCGGTGAACATATATAAAAAAATAAATAAAGGATCGCGACGAATTGATAACCTCCTCCTTTTTTGGAAGTCGGTTAATGACCGTTTGCTAGTCTATTTTATCGTTTATCTCTGCTCGGTAGAAGAAGCACTCTTAGAACTTAGGCCAACTATATAACTTTACCATACATATTAATCTATCGTCCCCACATTAATGATAACGTCAATTAAGTTATTAAAATAGGTAGGTGGTAATAGGTACCTTTTAAATAATACACTTATACCTACTTACTTATATAATTCTACAAAAAGAAAATATTTTGCTTTGACGAACTAAAAGTCGCTAATGAAGACACTTACTTATATACTCGTATCAACATCATAATATCTCGTTGTATATGAACGACCAGTTACGTCGAGTCAAAAAACATGAATAAAGATGACTTCATTCGGTTCAAGGTTTGTGAGTATTAAAATTATTGAAGTGAGAGGTATTGTGAATTGTACATAAATGTATATCGTATTGGGCTGAGATATGCAAATGCAAAAATCCTTCGTTCCGAGTAAATCCGTAGGGATATTTCATGCGCTGCCTCAGCTGCCTGCAATCGATCGTACCTATTTCTGAGCGGCTGATAGCATGTCAATGTACTTTAGATACACTTAAGGTGCTCTCATTGCGGTATATCGCCACCGATCTCTTGCCCCCTCATGCGGCTGCAAGCTCCCAAAATCGCACCTCAACCGCATAGACTATCTAGAAGGATTTGTTGGCGGATCGGTCCGGTTATAAGTACTAAGCGATTTTGGTTATCGGCAGAGTAGTCACAGTACTAGTGTAGCGCACAAGTCGAGTCTAGACGGCGTGGATCCCTATCGGCTGCCGTAAAATTATGCGAAGGCGACGGTGGTCGCTCTAGGATATCCGGACAGATTCGATCTTCATTTTTTTTTTAATTTATTGCAAACTTGTCGAAGTAGGTATCAGATATGCATGAAACACTTCATAACGAATAAAGGGTTACGTGGAGCTGGCATTGTTGTCTGTTGTGCTTCGCTCTTTTGTTAACAATAATGCACGCGAACACAAAACTCGCTACGCTCGAGCGACTTTATAACTTCGCTTTGTGCTTGTTCATTTCTTGTTGATACGATTCTAAGAGTTACGTTTGTTATTAAAACGTCACTCTTTGAACGGAAAATTAGTCCCTGAAAATAAAAAAAACAAATTGCGATTGGTTCCGTATCAAATCTGAGCACACCCGTCGTTATAGGAAAAGGTCGTGGTCGGTTAAGGCGAGGTAGACTCTGTCTGTCTCTAAATAATGTACCTAGTTAGTGAGCAGTCTGCCTGCAATCTCAAAGCAAACGGTGGTTATCCGGTATGGCATCTTAAAGGTTAAAACCTTGACCAATACCGAATAAAAGAGGTGTTGTACCAATTTCTTAAATTAAATATGTACATAGTTTCAACAGGCAGGTAATAAACGTTTGTTACTTTTGTATTTTCCGAGTTTGGGAGTTCCGCTGTGTGGAACTCTAGGGACAAATATTTGAGCGCGCAAAGAAAACTTGGATAAAAGTAAGTTCCTAATGTCCTTTTTCTGTCCAGGGCAAGATACGTGTTATTTTCCATCTGTTTGATATAATAACGTGTTATAACTAAAGTATGTTTTAAAAAACAGGGGTGTTATAAGTTTGACGTGTCTGTGTGTCTAGAGCCTAAACGAATGGGCCGATTTTGATGCAGTTTTGTTTTTTTTTTGAAAGCTGACTATGGAAATCAGTTAAGCGGTTACAAAATTATTGGGGGTGAACTCACGAAAGTTTTTTTTTTAAATTTATCTGGCAAATAAACTGGTTCACATGTTGCCATGCGTATCCCTGCCTTAGCAAATTTTTTGCAAGCCGATATATTTTTAAAAAAAGTAAGAGTAGTCGAAATTGATACTGCACACGAAATTCAATAAGTGAAATTCGTGTTTACCTATCAAACTGATTGCTCTGTATTGTGTGGACACAATGGAGATCGCAGATAACCTCCAGATGAAAAACGTAAAGCGATGCAACAAAAGAATCTAGATCAACCGACAATGCGCTCTTTACGAAACTCGTTAGTAATTTGTGAGGTGTTAGCATCTTTTCTCTGTGGTGAGAGTCGTGTTAAATGGCGAAACCTAGGGCCAACAATAGAACAAACGTCGCTACCGGGCCGGCGCGGGCCCATATCTACCGCGGGTCATCGCGCTGCAACCTTTCACTGGCGTGCAACGATCAATGATATTTTTTATATCGGATTATTTTATAATTCTAAACCTCACTAAATACTACTTAATATATTTATTTGATACCGAATGTGAATTTTTGTGTTATTGTGGTTATGAAAACTTACCACTATATCACAAAATTTCACATTCGGCACCCATTAATCGCTGAAATATCTTATATTTTTTGTAATAGTTGCCTTTGCCTTGCAGTAGGACAGTATAGGTTACTTTTAAAAAAAGTTGCCTATTCATAAGCATATCTACGGTGGTTGACACACACAAACATACGAAACTATGGATAATCAAGTACTTGCACTGTACACAGTAAATTTTGATAACTTAGCTACATCTTCAAATTTCTCTAGTGATCAACTCCGCACGAGCGATTTGTTATTTTGAATGTAGGTAATCATAAACCTTTTCTCAAGATCAAGTGTGTCGTAAGCGTGTCGCGTCGTGTTTCGCCGATCGTTTCCACTTTTCCGTTTTCTTGGAAAGAATATTAAAAAACTTGTTGCGAATAATTTTAGAGGGTAAAGCCATCATACCATAACAATAACAATAATCTGACCCGAAAAGAAAATTGTTAGGTTGATTTTATAAAGTAATTGAAATGAGAGAGAATATAGAAACACACATTAAATATTTTCAAAAGAACTTAGGAACTTAGTTATATCCAGGAGTAATAAGTACTTATACTTAAAAGTGTATTAATGCTTTTTTAGTGTACCTACCTAATAGTGTATTGGGAAATGCTATACTGATTATTTCCTATGTACTATAATCGCATGAATCATGATCCAGTTTTAGTTTGGTATCTAGTTTCTAATTGGGTAATTTATTGAATAAAGCCGTACAGATTTGGAATTAATTAAAAAAAAAACTGATTTTTATATTGGTATAGAAAATAAACTTTTTTTAAATCAAAGGATGGGTTAATTAATGATAACGATATAAAGATGTAATACGCTGATAATAAACTTCGATAGTTTTCGAAAAAGATTTTAAAGGGTTTGACTGAATTCGATAAACTAACGAAAGGAACAGACTGTAACATGAAGGTTCTAGAAAATGACCACCTCCTGTTCATCACTAAGCTAACAAATAGCCAACAATCGTGCCACTTGTCACGCGATCCCTCGGGCCCAGGCTTCCATTCCATCGGAGCCTGCGTTGCAATCTTTCGGCCATATTGAGCCCGAAGTTGATGAATTACACGCTCGATGCGTTTTGATTAACTTTTGTAATTGTTTCCCCCATGATTGCAATATCCGTAGGCACCACAAAACTTAATGATGTACAGTGAGAAATGAAGGGGAATATCGCTATATTGTTGGTAGCTATGATTCTTTTGGAATCTGTGAGTATTTAATAGACTTTATTTTAAATAAAAATAAAAAATGTACTTTTTAGGATTCCGTACCCAAAGGGTAAAAACGGGACCCTATTATTAGTAAGAGTCCGCCGTCCGTCTGTCTGTCTTTCACCAGGCTGTACTGTATCTCATGAAGCGTGATAGCTAGACAGTTTAAATTTTCACAGATTTTGTATTTCTATTACCGCTATAACAAATGCTCCTTAAATGTTGCTGGTATTTAAAAATTAATTCTGCATAAGGCTTTTGATTTGGAAACCTAGAACATCATTTTATCATTAATAATAGGTTGGGGAAAAAGTCTTTTCACATTTTATATGAAAATTCAAAACATTTTTAATATAGTTTATTTACATTTAACTAAAGTATGTAGGTACCATTTTGTTCGATAACTTTTTGCCATCTTATAGGTAGGGACATGATCCCATTGCTATAGAAATTTTGGGGCTTCTGATCAAAAAACTGCATCAAGTAGTTTTGGCAGTCTTCTCGTGATGTTAACCTGACACTGCCTAAAGAATTCTGAAGAGACCGAAACAGGTGGAAATCTGAAGGTGCCAGGTCAGGAGTATACGGCAGATGCATTAACACCTCCCAGCCAAACTCTCTTAATTTTTGCTGAGTGGTTAAAGATGTGTGAGGTCTAGAGTTATCATGATGAAAAACCACACCCCTTCTGTTGATTAATTCCGGCCGCTTTCTCTCAACTTCTTGCTTTAATCTTATCAGTTGTTCGCAGTAGAGTTCTGAATCGATGGTCCTGCCTGGTGGTAACAGCTCATAATGAATAATGCCCTTCCAATCCCACCACACACACAGCATCACCTTGTTGCGAGTTAACCCGGGTTTCGCCACAGTCTGTGAAGCCTGACCGGCCTTTGACCATGACCTTTTTCGCACGTTCTTGTCGTACGTGATCCACTTTTCATCACCAGTTATCAATTTCTTCAAAAATGGTTCGGTCTCATTACGTCGTAATAAAGAATCACAAATGAGTACACGGTTCATTAGGTTTCTTTCAGAGAGCTCGTGAGGTACCCAAATATCGAGCTTTTTTGTCTACCCATTTTTTTTTCAAATGATACCAATACCAGCCAGGTACAAATAGTATAGCCAAAGTATTTTATTACAAGTTCATACATACTATATGCGAAAAGACTTTTTCCCCAACCTAATATATAGCCGTATATAACGAAAACTATAAAAAGCCTTCAACCTGACAGGTGTGTGCTAATCCACGTGTCAAGTCCAATAGCAAAGCTCAAGCTCTACGAAAGGATAAGAGTAAGTTCCGATTATTTTTATATAAAAAAAATATCTTAAATACCGTTGAAGTCTTTTTACCCAACTGCGCTAAAATTATGTTTTTTTGTGTACTAAATATAATGTTCTTTAGGAATTGGTGTATAGGAATTGTATAAAATGGTAATCTTACTCTTACAATTCAGAGATAAGGGACACGGACATCTTAGACTTATAATAATAGATGCCTAGCAATAGTTTAGAACCTATTACTATATGTCTCTAAATTATGTCATGTGAATACATGTGACATGATAAATCCTGTGTAGGGAACACACTGCTTTCAAAATCGTAGTTCGTCACTCCCTTTTAAGTACGGAATCAAAAATATTACTCGTACGTACCTATATGATACAATATATTAGGTACTTAAGGTTCAGTATGTTAGTTTAATTACATAATTATTTAGTGTTTTGTTTAAATTTGGTCTCCAAATGTGAACGAAGCAACCAAGTCCGTGGTTGTTTTACGTTATGAGCAGTATTAAACGGGAAATTGTTAGGGTTGGGGATCTTAAATGATCTTTATTAATTTTATTATAAGTATATCGTGATTTCTTCCATAATTCCAGAAAAGAAAAGCCATGACCGGAAAGTTCATCTAAGAGAAGACGTTAGTATTTCTGAAAAAATTGATACATCGCTTAATGAAGAATCAGTTCCGGAAGATGACAATGTTGGCAAAATTTTCGGAGAAGCGACAGATACGGAAGAAGATGAATCAGGCGCTGAAGATGAAGAACAGGCTGATGAAGAAGAGAATTCAGAGCAGGATGAGAGAGCAGTGCTAAAAGGCACGTTTGCTACCATGTCATTTTCAAAGAAACATTTTTACTACATAAGAAATTCAGATTTTAATTTCTCCTAATTAGATTGAGTAGGTAGGTAATTATTTCACTTTTAGAAAGGAATTAATATTGGTAAAATATCGAGACTTCCGAAATGAAATATTCAGTTTATACATATAATATATGTTTATTAACCTGATTCAATAATTTCAGACAATGTCATCGAGCCGTTAGCTGTGGGTAAAATCTACTTTATATTAAATTACAGTTTTCTATTACGTGTTTATTTTTTACATTATTTCTCAAAGTTGCTTCGATTTTTTTGTGTAGGTGACACCTTTACAGCTGGAGAATTGTTACCTGTGACCCAAAAACTTTTTGAGAAAGGTTAGTAAACAATCAATCAATAGTTAAACTTTAAATTTAAATCTAATGCAACACTCATCTGTCTCTGATTGGAAAACTCTTGAATACTACTCATGCAAGCAATTTTTCGGGAGCTACTTGTAAGTGAAAGCTTTCATACAAAATTTAATACCTGTATAAATGTATATGACTCTTATTATCAAATAACTTCATCATCAAAGTATTCAGTAGTTCACTTATCTTAATTTCAGTCGACGAGCCAGGAAGTAAGATTGCTATTTAATACCTAGATTACATAAATAAATTTAAAATAATTGCTGTTATAATTACTAACTGCTTATTAATATTTGCTGAAGTTTTAAGAAGGTTAATAAATATAAACGGATGACCTCCGTGACGTATTGGTTACCATACGCCAGTAAAGTTTTGGATTCAATGCAAGTTGGAAAATAGACTTTTAGAAATTTTACCGGGTCTTAGCTGTTTATATGTATTTGTTATAAAATATACTAGGGATTGTTAAATTAGTAACCCTTAATCTTCATCTTAATGAGTCGGAATATTGCAAATTTTACACTAAGTTTGGGGCTAGCACTGTCTGTGTAATTTGCATTTATCTAGCTATTGTCTATTTATTAAATAAATATACGATTTATGTTTAAGGAGGAAAAGGAATTGTTTCATCGGCATCAAGTCCTCAGGAGCTAGCTGATAAAATATTCCAATCTTTTTGTAAGTTTTTTTTATTGTTATAATCGTTTCTCATCCTTATTATACTTTTATTAGCACACCAGATTTCTAATTATTCAATATTACTTTTACAGTTCTCACTACGAGGCGTATAGTAACTTTGACTGGTAAGGGACTACGAAAGTACTGACGTTTTCAATCGTATCAACATTTTCAAAATTGTATAATGTAAATATAGAATATTTAGTAGTGTTTATTTACTGACTATTTGTATTCTTTTAAGATTTCGACATCAGTGGACTTGATGCACTGCAAAGTTTAGCTCTCGTTGGAGATCCAGGTATTCAATTATTCAGACAAGATAAGCCATCACGTTTTTTTTTTACTTTGTTTGAATTATTTCCTTTACGAGACGGACTCATTATATTAATAATAAACATTATATAAACGCTTTCGATCAGTAACTAAACGAAAGTAAATTTACGCGTATTTCTGGAAAAATATCTCTTAATAAATGTTAAGCTTATGTCACATTACAAAGTCTCAAAGCCATAAACACACTTTTATGGATTAGATGTCTTTATTTTTATAAATAGTCAGAGCTCAAAAATAAATTCAAGCCCTTAAGGGGCTACATGAATTTTCCGGGGTCCAGTGCTGCCCCCATTTGAAATAAATCAGTTTTTAGGAAATGGAGACATCATTTAAAATTTGGCCTTGATCAGACCCTAGACAACCCTTTAAAGTATTTTATGAACTACTGTTTACAGTTTAAATTGAGAACGTGAAGCTTTTCTACGCACAATTGCGAAAAACGGCCACTTTTGGCGTATGTGCGTAGAAAAGCTTTACGTTCTCACTTTAAACTGTAAACAGTAGTTCATAAAATAGTTTAAAGGGTTATCTAGGGTCTGATCAAGGCCAAATTTTTAAGGATATCTCCGTTTCCTTTCAAATGATTTATTTCAAATGGGGGCAGCACTGGACCCCGGAAAATTCAGGTAGCCCCTTAATATAATTTATTGTTTTTTTTTATTACTTTTAGCAACCTCGGAAAAATTCGCCAAACGGACACATGAGAAAAAAGACAAGATGGTTATTAATGGTATGGTTTATTTAATGATTTAATGAATTTATTTAAGTTTACTCGTATGCACCAATGTTGAAATTATTATAGGACAAATAGTCGAAGTTGACAACCAAGCAGGCAAGAAATCTCGGTATAATAGTAAGTAAGAAATTTTAGTACATTCATGATAACTATGAATAAGTTTAGGAACAGTTAAATGATTCACCTAAAATGACCTTCAATGTTTTCAAGTACTTACCTATTACTAGGTATATACTTCACTTCTACCTTTAAACAACTGAAAAAAACAGAGGTTTTCAAAATTAGGTATCAAAAATTGTTTACGTGAATTAGATGACATATTTTGGACTAAAACAATTTTCCTAAAATATAAATGAGACCAATCCGATGACTGAGATACTTTATACACATAAAAAAATACATCCTTAAGTTTTTTGAAGTTGTTAAAAAATAGGACTACGAAATTAATAATTATCTAGTTATATCCTAACGTTGAATTCTTACTCTTGCTACAGCTATGTACATTAGCACACTATGTATATAGACATAGACAGATAGCATCATGTCTATGTACGTCTGTATATATATATATATAGTCCGCTATGTAGTCGTAGTATCCATATAAGGAAGACACTATGCTGAAACTGCCGACATTTAATAGTAACTTAGTCTTCATTTACTTCACCGATCAATAAAACTCTTGATTACAGTGTTACATAAAAAAACCCTCAAACGAGCTTCCAAACGCCATGAACCAAAAAAAGGACACGTAAAACGTAAAGGTAAAGGTAAAGTATCATTCTTTTAAAATTGTTGAGTACTTATACTATTTAATATAATAATGTCTTCAATTTTCTTATAAAAATAATTATATTCATATAAATGCAGTTCTCAAAAAATTGAGGAAGAAACAGCAAATGGGTGTGCACCGCAAAAGCATGCAGAATGCAATAAGCCAAAAAAAAGTACATGCAAAACCTAAAAGTGAAGTATTTACCATTCATTTTATTTTATTGAGTATGCTGTATATACTGTTATGTTATTTTGTTATACTTTCCTGATTTTTCTAATTATAATAATGGTTCAAGGGTCTAGAAACAGTGAATTACTCAAAAGAATGGGCAAGAATCGAAATTTGGTAGTGCAACGCAAAAATATGCAAAACGAAACAAGCCCAAGCAAAAATTCATGCCGCTGGAGTTATGAGTGCAAAAACCCCACAGACTTGGACACATGTCGGCTGAAAGCCAAGTGTGTTCCGCGTAAGCCTAATGAGAAGGTGGATCATGCCGAATGTAAGTGCATTTTAGCTTAGTTTGGCTCTGGTGCTGTCAGTTCTTCTACCACCACCAAATTATTACTTACCTACATATTTAAGTTTGTATACTCCGTATGTGTAATGTACCTTTCTGCAATATTTTTTTATTAGTCCGGAATAAACAATTAAACATTTCAGCGTTAGTCATATTTTGAATGGCGGGTATCCAATTTTGTGTTCTTACTTTGACAGCCAAACACAAAGTGCTTATCCACGATAAGGAGCTAACACCTTTTGTTATCTGTAAGAGGTTTGTGCTGGATCATCAAGATATCTTTCAATGTCAAAATTCGTCATTATAAATCATTTCGCATCAACACCAAGTAACTTCCAAAATTAACATTATATTTTTTTAATTCATGTCGTACGACTGACTCAATATTTTAATTAAAATACGATATTTCCCTCAATATATAAAATGCAAGTGCACTTCATTGCAAAATATTTTTTATTGCAGATATTAACGCTAAAATGCTAGAGAACATCGATCCAAAGATTATTGCACATTTTCGTAAATCGTGTAAGTTTTGTTATCTCTTTATGTTTACACATTACTTTTCTAAATAGCATGCGAAATTTTTGTCTGTGTTTTTGTTAATGTTAATTTCTAGGAAACCTCTCGCTCATTATTTAAGATTCGAGCTTATCCTATCATCTGCTTTTTCAATTTCTTAGTAGGATCTTAATCTCCCAACTTAACACTTATCTGTTGGAAATACTTCGTTTTGATTCGAGCTTGGCACATATCAGAATAAGTAAATTTCAACTATGATTTTACAGTATCCATAAATGCTTTGGACGAAGAAGTAGAAAAGATAAGTAAGTATAAATGACACATATTTATCATCATAGATATCATCATCTGCATTTTGGGAGAGGCCTATTCGCAATTTGCAATACGTAATGCAGAATAGACCGAAGTGGGCGTCACTCAACGCATGCCCTTGATCAATGTTTTATGTATTAGAGATTAGAGATTCTAGACAACAAACGCCAAAATGCCTGTATGCTACAGACTACATTTACGCCAGGCTCTTTTGGTGCCATTGTTTGAAGAGATGCACACATTGCTATTTTTAGCAGGGATTGCCATTGTTTTATCAATTTCACACACTAAGTAAAATTAATAAAGACCGGTGCAATCAGACTGTGCAAGATTTTTGCCTAATTTTATTAAAGCAATAACTAAGTAGGTTTGATATGACAATAATCAAAATTACATTAAAAACAAGTAATTATTTAAAAAAATAATTCTAAAACAAGCTTTTATCTAAAGTGCTCCTCAAGATGAATCAATCGAGCCCAAACTCGTTTCGAGTTCCTATGGGGATTAACCGGGAAGTGGGTCAAATTTAACTTGCAAAGGGTCTAGCCGTACTTTCATAGCGAAACTGCCCCCGATAGGAACCTATATCGTAACCTATGTTATATTGTACAGGGTACTAATAGTAGTTGATCCAGGAGATATTAGCTCTATATCTTAGTCAATTGAGGAGCTATTTGAAAAAAAGAGTCTGGAGGCGACTTTTTTTCAAAATGGTATATTTTTGTTAATTTTAAAGCTAGAATAATGAATCCAATTCCGTTTGTTATCGTAAATTTTACAGATTATTTTAAAATAATTTTCTATGAGCCAGCCCTAAATAACGATATGAAAAAATGAAAAAAAAATTTTTTTAGATTAATTTCTATCAGATCGAATTGAATTACCACTTAGAGAAAAATATATAATAATTGTCTATACCTTGCCTAACAGCATGCCAAGTTTCATTAAAATCCATTAGGTGCAACATGTTAAAAAAAAAAAAAAATATAAGTGGACCGTCTATGACCACTTTGTTGACGCTTCCGAATGGTATTGAATCGGACTTTGCCCGCACGTACATGTTCCTACTCGATCACAGTGCATAGTCGTGGTACGCTTTCGTTGTTATTATTTGCGCAGTTTACAAATTCCTAATTCTGGGACGTATTGTTTGTTCATGTTTAAAAAAATATATATATATACAGGGTTATTTTTAATTAACTAGCATCCCTTTAGGTGCAAGTTCAGTCCATGATACTGAAACACTTTCCATAAAATAAATTATCGAAAAACGAAAAATAAAATTCGACTTCTCATACATATCAGCGCTCAGCCAAAAGAATTTTGTATGGGAAGTCGAATTTTATTTTTCGTTTTTCGATAATTTATTTTATGGAAAGTGCTTCAGTATCATGGACTGAACTTGCACCTAAAGGGATGCTAGTTAATTAAAAATAACCCTGTATATATTTTTAAACATGAACTATATAGTTGTTGGTTATCTAGTAAATATAGCAGTGACCTAAAAATATATCGACTATGTCTGGGAGATGTAGTAATTGTGGTTTTATATTGCGGAAGACTGGAAAACGAAAGAAAATAATCAAACGGAAGATGAAGTGTGTAAATACAATGTTCCTCAAATGAAGCTATTTAAAGTTGGAGATGTTCTGTGTCATAAATGTCGATTAATTCTGTATTCTAAATCACCGGCTACTAACGACACACGCCCAGGACCTTCCCATATTGATGTAGAAACAGAACAACGATATATATATATTTTTAAACATGAACAAACAATACGTCCCAGAATTAGGAATTTGTAAACTGCACAAATAATAACAACGAAAGCGTACCACGACTTTGCACTGTGATCGAGTAGGAACATGTACGTGCGGGCAAAGTCCGATTCAATACCATTCGGAAGCGTCAACAAAGTGGTCATAGACGGTCCACTTATTTTTATTATTTTTTTTTAACATGTTGCACCTAATGGATTTTAATGAAACTTGGCATGCTGTTAGGCAAGGTATAGACAATTATTATATATTTTTCTCTAAGTGGTAATTCAATTCGATCTGAAAGAAATTAATTTAAAAATTTTTTTTTTTCATTTTTTCATATCGTTATTTAAGGCTGGCTCATAGCAAATTATTTTAAAATAATCTGTAAAATTTACGATAGCAAACGGAATTGGATTCATTATTCTAGCTTTAAAATTAACAAAAATATACCATTTTGAAAAAAAGTCGCCTCCAGACACTTTTTTTCAAATAGCTCCTCAATTGACTAAGATATAGAGCTAATATCTCCTGGATCAACTACTATTAGTACCCTGTACAATATAACATAGGTTACGATATAGGTTCCTATCGGGGGCAGTTTCGCTATGAAAGTACGGCTAGACCCTTTGATTACAGACAGACCGACAGACAACGGGACAGGTGAAACTAAATAAAAGCTTGTAATATAGTAGTTAACGCGGGCTTATCACTAAAACAATTCCTTCCAGCCAACCTTTGGGTAAAGAAGGCAATAAAAGATAACTTGTATGGTGTAAACTTAATGTCGGCCATACAAATAATTTATAATATAGATACATACTACTGTCAAACATACATACGCCTTTATCCCTAAGGGGCAGACAGAGTACTTTGGGTCTTGCTTGAGGCTCTAAGCAGATTAGGGCCGCAAGACTCAAAAGTAACTTTTAGCGTGATGGTGGGCGAAAAGGTGGAAAAAGGAATCAAAATCGTGACGGATAGCCGCATCGCCTTTTAAAATGATTAGCATTTTCGTCCAATCCCTAGATCGGCTTCTACGATCTTCGCGGAAAGATAAGCAGTTGATACACTCTAAGTTTTTCCTTTTCTCTCAGACCAGCTTGAAAGATAATCATTTATTGCTTGGCAAGAAACTTCACCGTCCGAGGCCTATGTCCAGCACTGGGTGTTATGCGGCTGAAATAATGATGATGATGTCTTCGTGATACCATTACTAAACGATACACTTCTTTTTTCAGTTGAAAGTAGAGTACTGAAGATGAAACCAGAAAATATGGGTATGTAACAGAATTGTATGTAAGTAAAAAAATATTTATTATTTTATCCACAATTTACAATTAGCGGACTTAACACTAAAAGCGTTCTCTCACAGTCAACCATAGGGAATTTGCCTTTAGAAGTAAAAATACTTACAAGAAGTAATTATTTATTTTCAGGTAGCCAAGAAATAGAAGGCCTGTCTGAATATTTCCGGAAATTGATGAACTTACAGGAGGGTGGTAAGGCCCTTTGCCTTAAATGTTAGATTGCTAAACATTCTTAATCTTTTAGAAGGTAGTGAAAATAATAACTTTAAATAATACTTATCTATTTATTTTTAAACATTTAGTCTCACTAGTTTCATTCGTTAAGTTACAGTGGAACTACTTTAAGAGGAACTACATATGCTAGTTAACTCAGTCAATGATTACAGGATCCAAAGGTGCAACGTCACCTATGCCAAGTCAAGACTACGATTCTGATAATATAAAAGCGCCGGACACTCGGGAGGACAGTATAGAGAAACTGAAAGCGGCGTCGTTGAATGTTGCGAGGTTGGATCCCGAGGAAACGAGTAGTGAGGGAACGGAGGACGAGGCGGCAGGGAATGTACAGAAAGCTGAGGAAGCAGGTGATAGGGTAGCGCGTGCAGTTTAGGTTGGTACTGAGGGCAGTTCACCTAGATTAACTAAGGAACTAATGCAACATCGTTTAGTATTGAAAATCTAGACACTGTGGGAATGGTACCACGTACCGGCAAGCGCAGCGTAGGACACCCACCTGCTAGATGGTCAGATGACCTGAGCAAGGTTGCTGGAAAGCGCTGGATGCAGGCCGCTGCCGATCAGTCGTTTTGGAAATCCTTGGGGGAGGCCTATGTCCAGCAGAGGACTTCCTGTGGCTGATATGATGATGAAAATAATGAGGGAATGGTGAGAGGGCAGAGGACGAATCGAAGCTACATAAAAATTAATGCATGGCAAAATAAGCAGGATATGAACTGAAGGCCACTTACGAAGAAAGAGTTCTTACCGGAGGTGGATAGGAGAGGCGAGTCAGGATAGGAGTTGTTATGCACTTTCTAAAAAAGTGCATAGCAATAGTAAAGGACACAACCAACTCTGGGACTGGTTGAATGTATTCTGAAGCACTATTTTAGAAAGTGAAATATCACTGGCTTTCATTAAAAGAGGCTACTAATGATTATGTATAAGTAATTCAATGATATTTTATTTTCAGAGAAATGCAAGGAGAGTAAAGAAGAACTCAGAATAATGAGTCGTGCAGGTGAAATATCTTATCAAAATAAATAGTTTTTTACAAATATCTCTCCTTCATTTTCGTTGACTTATATCTATACTTATAAAGGTCTATACCTATATTCGTTATTAGCTATTAGTTCATTTTAAGCCTCCCGTAGTCTGGTGTTGGTTTTTAGGGTTCCATTGTAAACAAGGAACCCTGATAGTTTTGCCATGTCTGTATGTCTGTCTGTACGGCCGTCTTTCCGTCCGCGGTTTTTCTCAGACTCTTAGTATGTACTAGAAAACAGTAATTTGGCATATTATATTAGTCCTCATATTTTTACCAAGTGTGTTCATTTTTTACAAAATATCAACGAATCATCGAATAAAATTTTAAGATAAGTATTCTAAAGTCTAGTCTTCATAAAGCTTTTCGTTTTTACCGGGTTACCACGACACCGATTCCCTTGTCGATTGAAACTCCGGTGAAAGGTAAAAAGGTTACACGTGGCAAGCTGCTGGCACAAGTTGGACAAGGCCACACAGCTGTACTGTATGCAATGCAGGCGTCCCGGAATCGAATGACATTTCTCGGCCGCCGTCGTGTCTGTCAATATCAAACAATACTAATAATTTCCAACCTCTTTTGTTTGGCTATGGTTATTCACACATAATCAAGGTTACACCATGCAACCGTTGTTTTTTTTTTCAAATAAAAATTACGTGAATTCCGTGAATAGTTTCGTCGCTAGTTTACAATTCAAACATCTCTCTTGTTAGAACGTGGATTTAGTAAGAACTTATTCTAAACCAATAATTCAACCGAAATAAAGTGACACTGACAGATGAGATCAAGTCGAAATAAAGTTATAAACTTAGTGTGCGTTTTGTCTTAGTGTATACGACTACATAAAGAAAATAGCATAACTATTATTTTATCAAAAGAATAAGTCCGTCGTAACGAATAAGAAAGCAATGGTTGCCTCTTCTGAATTTCAAATGAATAGACGTAATCCATATTTTAATGGCAGCCGCCACGAGCCGCACTGAACGGCGGATTATGAGTTTTGCTCTGCACATCCAACACTGAAAACCCAGAAGAAAAGCTTTACTAAGTAGTTACCAGTTTACCAGATATTTGGCATTTTGAACCACCCTGTCTTAAAACTATGGTATGAATCAACACGATGCTTATTTTAATTTCAGTTTTTTACCATTGGATAATAAAGTTATAAAAGCTATTGGTAGACTTATTTCTTTAGTTAAATTAATTTAATTTTTCCATTAAATCTTATAAGGGGCTTCCCATATAATATGATCAACCAACTACAACATCTGGTTGATCATAATATACCTATACAATTATACATATAGATATTTCGTTTTAAATAAACGCACAAGATGTTACCCCGATCGAGAAACGAAAGTTCAAGATTATAATACAGTTGTTAGATTCAAGTGTCTGTCCCCCCTCCCGCTCTATCTGCTAGACGTGTATATAACGAAGTTTAAAGGAAAATCATCAGAGCTAAGTAGAGTTTACAAATTAAAAAATTTTAAAATGTACTCGGAAAGGGAAAATTCCTTACAAATTAAACAGAAAATTAGTTTTTTTGACGTTTTTAGTCAAATGAACTCATAGTTTGCATTCGTAACTATGGAACCGCGCGTAGCCCAACACGCACTTGGCCAGTTATTTTGGATTAAGATGGATGATTCTTAATCGTCATTTCTTTATGTACTTTCTCATCTTAAGGGGCTACCTGAATTTTCCGGGGTCCAGTGCTGCCCCCATTTAAAATAAATCATTTGAAAAAAAAAAAACGGAGACATAATTAAAAATTTTCTCTTAATCAGACCCTAGATAACCCTTCAAACTATATTAAAGTGAGAACGTTCATGAAGCTTTTCTACGCACATACGCCAAAAGTGGCCGTTTTTCGCAATTGTGCGTAGAAAAGCTTCACGTTCTCACTTTAAACTGTAAACAATAGTTCATAAAATAGTTTAAAAGGTTCTCTAGGGTCTGATCAAGACAAAATTTTAAATGAAATCTCCGTTTCCTTTCAAATGATTTATTTCAAATGGCACTGGCCCCCAGAAAATTCAGGTAGCCCCTTAATTAGAATGAGGTTTTTGAAATAACGTATGTTCTGCTTTTCTCATATAGTTATAATTTCCTCCTGTTCTCATAGAACCTATGTACCTACCTAAAACCTCATCGCAAAGTATCTAAATGTTGCATATAATGAAGGTGCAACGTTTTCGTGACAGCATGTAATAAGATTTACGTCACTACCGTAACATGTTATGAGGCCACGGTAAATTTTAGTACAATCGAGTCCCGGCGTGTAATGTTTGCATATTTTTTTTTTGCATAATTTTGAATTTTAGGTATCACGTGTGACGCGATTGAACATATTATATAAGAATATTTATTTCTTTACCATAAATAGTAGAAACTGCTTCATTAGAAGTTAATTTGCTAGGCAAATCAAAAAAACCCCAACCGAAATCGGTCCATCTGTTCAAGCGCTACGATTCCACAAAAAGACACACAGACAGACAGCCCGACAGACATTAGAGTCCAACTTATAACACCTCTCTTTTTTGTTGGTAGTTTAAATATAGGAGATATTAAATATTATCTTAAAGAAAAAAAATATTTTAATAAGAAAGACTGGCTTAAAAAGAACCGTAGCGTGTCTTCTAAATATTCAGAGTTGGACCTAAATTGTTGTTTGTTTGTTGTTGTTGTGTGTTGCAAATAGGTACAAAAAGATTTAGTATAGTGATCAGGATGTTGATATTTTTTATATTTACAAAGAATGAACATTGCCATATTAATACGAAATCGAAATACTTACCTAAATAAACTTACATGCA
Source organism: Acrobasis suavella (assembly GCA_943193695.1). NCBI lineage: Eukaryota > Metazoa > Arthropoda > Insecta > Lepidoptera > Pyralidae > Acrobasis > Acrobasis suavella. The sequence goes on from OW971929.1 coordinate 18,551,198, forward strand.
TTTAATTGAAACTTGGCTGGTGGAAGGAACTGACGGTTCAATTTGACTTTGGTTTGGTAACGCTGTAGCAACTAGTTTCTAGGAAAACATACTGGTGCGGGAAATGCTCGCGACAGTTAATAACATAAACACCACAGTTTTCAGACACAGAGGCGTCTGAAGTTAACAACACAATGTACAAAATGATTACCTATGCTTTCCTTTTGGTTCATAATGTTTTCTCCTCCTGACATAAGAGGTGCTGCAAAGAATGGAAAATGGAATATTAATTAACTAAATAGTGTTAACTAAATAATCATGCTTACGAGTAGATATTGTTTAAGTTACGGATGAGTACCTTTATTTTTATGTTGGTTAGGTAATGTAGGTACGTATGTAGTTTTTAGAGTTTCTTCAAACTGATTGATTAACCTTTTATCCAATTTTAGGGTTCTGTACCCAAAAGGTACCAATAGGACCCTATTACTGAAACTCCGCTGTCTTTCCGTCTGTCTCAGGGCTTTTATCTCTTGAATCCTAAAATCTGGACACTGGAAATTTCGACCGATTATGTATTACTGAAGCCGTTATAACAACAAATACTAAAAATTAAATAAAGTTTAAAATTAAAGGGGGTCGTCATACAAGAAGCGTGTTTTCATCAGCGTTTTTAACTCGATCTTTATAATGGAATTGACTAAATAATTGAAAGTTTTTCGTACCAAAATACATGAAGGGTTCCGTACTGACATATGAAACCCTTCATGTACGAGTCCAACTCGCGATTGACCGGTTTTTTACATATTTATGAAGAGTTTTTATTCAGAATGTAGACAGACTATTGGAAAAATAGTATCTAGTAATATCCTACTTTATTTACTTAAAGATTTCTGTGACTAATAAATAATTGACAAATAAAAGACTGATGGGAAGCGACCAGATGGCCTGACTTTGTTACCGTGGAAGCACGGGAAGTGCGTAGTCTGGGACGCCACTTGTGTTAGCACAGTGGCTACCAGCCACCTAAGTCGCACTGTCTGCGGCTGCAGAGGATGCTGCAGAGCGAAAGAGAGCAAAGTACGCGGCTATGGAGCCACATTACTCTTTTGTGCCCATAGCTGTGGAAACTATGGGCTGCTGGGGCGTAGACGCCAAGCGTTTAATTAGCGAGTTAGGGCACCGCATAGGTGAAAAGAACGGGGACTCCCGCTCCCACACGTTTTTGGTGCAAAGGATGGCTATTGCAATACAGCGCGACAATGCCGCTAGTGTACTGGGCACCTTTGCGCCAGAAACGTTAAGGGGCGGGTTTTAAATGACGTATTTTTATTATTTTATATTAATTAATTTGTAATTTTGGAACTAACATTTTTATTCTCGATGTAAATTAAACTATATTTAAAATAAAAGTGATTAAAAATATTTACGTGAGCGTTTTTAGATATTTTTCAAATAAGTATAAGTCAAATTGCAACAGCCGAATGCAGTGATTTTATTATTAAACATGAAACCTTTTATTTTATTAGGCAGGGTTGGTCTCCCAATTTTCTACTTCGCGGAAAATTGCCATTCCGGGAGGCAATGAAACGTAATCCACAATTTATTTATATTATTTCAGAGGGACTTATGAAAACAATCGTAACATAAGTAGGTAGAATAATATAGTAAAATAGTACTTACTTGCTTTATTCTTATCTAACCTTCTCATTTATTATGTTGAATATATACAGAGAATTGTACATGTGAGCAACATTATTAACACAAACCCTTAAGAAGACTTCCGTACACAGTCGAAATTAGGCGGCAATACCTACCGACCACAGCAACGTAGTTACATCAGTACTCACTATTAATACTTTGGCTCCAGTTGGCATTTGTTAACTAACAGTAAAAAGGTAGCCACAAAATCACAGTATATTATATTAGATAATATATATCGAATCTAACAGTAAACCTTATATGACGGACATATGACGAGATCGTCCATATTCTATTTTCCTCGAATATTCATCTCTAAATCTGTGGATATGGCCGTCGGCCAGTTTACACGTTTTCAAATAGATAAATGCATCTCGCTAACTGTTGAGAACAACACAAAAATATCGACCCAACAGAACCGTAAATATTAAAAAGTAAAAATCTTGTCTTTGGCATGACATTGCTGCCTCTCTCTCTTCTCTCTCACCCCGTGATTGTATGCAGTCTCCGCTGCTAATAACAAGTGAGAATATTTGTAAAGTGCTCTGCTGACTTTGGATCTGAAATTCAAGTTGTTGCAGTACCTAAAATATCTATAATTCCTCCTTCGGAGAAAGAAATTTACCACGGAAACGAATTTCAGCGAGGATGTGTAGTGTTACTATTATTCAAAATAAACAAAATATTAAATCAATAGTCTGTACTATTGATTTAATATTTTGTTTATTTTGAATGATATTTTGGTTCTGAAATATACTACAATGCAATAATCAGAGTACATCATCATAATGAAAATAAGTTTTTTGAAAAATTACATTTTTGTACAAGATTTTATTGTGAGGCCAAAGTACTTATTAAGACAAATGAAATAGCCGTTTTGCGTCGTTTTATAACTGAGTTCCATCGACCACCTTCCGTCTCCGCATATCAGACCCTGGACACCGTCTACCATAAAGTGCTTGTCAAGACAAATCAAACGAGTCTTCATTAATGAGGTTATTTTGTTTGATTACTGAGTTCTGTCGAATATCTCCCGGCTCCATCATCAGAACAGCTCATTGGTACTCCATAATATTGTATTGTTATCTGACTTACACAAGTTAGAAAAATTTCAGCTCAATTGAAATTTTTTGTGGAAGATTTGACCTAAACAAACATTCATACGTATAGTTACTTACAAGATAGGTAGATTCCTACATTGCAAGTTAAATAAAAGCTTAAAAAATCTAATCTAAGATTCCCTAATCGAAGTATAACTAATCAATATACTTTATAATATAAAGTTATGTTATTAGTTCTCATGTTTATTATTCCTGAGATAAGTTAACGATACTAATTAATATTTTAAACTTATACGCAAGCAACGCTTGTTGAAAACTGTTTATCATAGATCTGCGGTGCGACAGGTGAGCACACCCAATTACGTTTCGATCAGACGAGTGCCGGCGGCGAGTGCGGTCGGCCTAACCGGATTACTGCGGTGCGACGACCTACCACCACCTACCACATAATTCAATACAGTCTCATCAGCTTCTCGATATTCAGCCGCAGACTGGGCAAGACCTTTGACCTCGCTAAATAAAATCAAGCGGGCAGCACTCCCGTTAATTTCATTCGTAATCATCATTTGAATGTAATACTTATTTATGTAGGTAACTTTATTTATTTACAAAATTTATCTACACTAAATACAAACATAGAAACAAGCAAAGTAAGAACATTGTGTACTAAATATTTAAAAACGGTATTACTCACGTAGTGTAGTCGGAATATTTAGTTATGTCATCTCACGTTACTTTTAATAATATTATAACATTGAGTACATAGGTACCTATTGCTTATTTCATAAGAAATCTCTTCCAGCAGACCCAAGAGAGAAAAAGACGTGTACAAAATAGACTAAAGATAAATACAAATACATATGGGTATTTATCTAAAAGTTTAAATATAAACATACATATTATATAATACATAATTTATATAAATAAACTAAAATAGCTTTCTCAAGTTTTGTCGCGAAGAATATGATGAACGCACTTTGATTGGTTATTCTAAAGCTTTATTTAAATGGATGATTCATAATAAGCCTATTTACACCTAAGCTTGTCTCGTCAATTGACAGGAACTTGGCTAAATAAAATCAAGGTGGGTAGCGCTCCCGCTAATGAGGTATATTGATGATCATAAGTTCCTACCTAGGAATGTAGCCATCTATGAGTCGAAATCCTTAGAGGCGCACAAGAAGGTAGACCACTCGATTGTTCGAATAAGTATACCTATCTTTACATCTGTATGTATTACGTTTATTCTAGCAATGTTAGTTCATTTTTTGAGTCTGTTGAACAAATCAATTCTAACTTGATACTTGTTTAATAGATTAGGTAGCCCGTGTTTCGATGGGTCTAATGCAGTACTGGTATAGCGCACCCAATGACGACTTCCAATGCTTCGACAGGGAAGTCAATTCTGGAATTATTTGATGTGTACAGCTTGCGAAGTAAGTTAAAATGCTTTCCGTTATGTTAATCTATATATTGAGACTGACGTATTTTTTAAAAGTTTTATCCTTCAACAATCAACATATGTCTCTGATAAATAAGGAAACTAGCTGGGTGACCGAGCTTTGTTATGTTACCTTTTTTTTTCGAAAATAATTTTTTTACCTCGTAGCTCCCTATATACCGAGTTACATCAAAATTGTTGGAGCCGTTTACGAGCCCTTCATTAAATATACAAGAATTGCTCGTTTAAAGTGTAGGATATACTTATATAAATAGAATTTACTAGGGATAAAAAGACATTAAGATTTACCTAATTCCGTTCATCCGTTACACAACCAAAACCGCAGTACCAAGTATCAGCAATCAGTACTATTCAATACCATGGTATAATGTATAATAACAAGGTATTATCTTTCTCATATGGCCTAACACTACGACACGAATATCACGTAAGTGTTACCACTGATTGTTCTTTTTAGTTAGTTTAGAGAATTTCTCTAAACTATTTATTTAAATTAGTTTTCGTCTGATTAATCTATTAAGTTTCAAATTTTATCTTCTTACTGAATTATTAGTTCATAATTGATTTGTTACAGTTAAGGCAATTTTGAAATCTTTTTAAATATGTTCTTAATATAACTTTAAGCCAATTGGTAATTTTATTGCCTTAAAAAATTGACACTTGGTGCTAAAAAAATTAAATATTACGCAAAATATACTCGCACCGAAACGACAGCCGCCATACTAGCAGTAACAAATGCTAGATTGTAAACTTTTCATCAATAATGCAAAGTATTATGTTCATTGTTTTAATAGCAATTTTTTCAATGTAGTAGAATAGAGATAAGTACTTACTTCTTTTAAATACTTCCCAGAGTGGATATTCTGATGATTGGGAACTTTTTCTCGAATAATTCTGATTTTTGTGCAGCTGAATTTAGAAATATTAAAACATCCGTGTAAGTACTGCTACTTAGTGTATCAATTATCTATTCATCGTTAAATTGCAATGGAAATATTTTCAAAATAAACATAACCTAACAGGTGACAGATGCAGTGAATGTTTCTTGCGTGTGGTTTTATTTAAGATTGCGGTATGTTTTTTTTTTCAGATCAGCGAGACAATCGTATGGCGACGATGCCATTGGATACGTACAAATTCGCCGTGATAACCATCTGTGTACTATTAAATGTAAAGTGTGTCCAGAGCACAAAGTTCGCTCGAAATCTTATACTGTAACAATGATAGTGGACGATTTTGCTGCATCAACAGGAGGGTGCAAACACGCAGTAGCGTTCCTTATGTGGGTCCACAGAAGAAGGGAATAACCATCCAGTACGGAAACACAGTGCTACTGGAAAAAATCCAAACTGGCTCAAGTTGGCACTAATATTAAGTTCATAACTACAAAGGAGCTGTCAGCTGGCAAAAATCTTCCTAATACACAGACATCCACAACACAGAATAATCTCCTGACACAATTTCTTGAGGAAGCTTCAAATCGAGGTTTGACCAACTGTGAATTATTTAACTACAGTCAATATAGAGTGGAGGACTATGAAAAGTGTTCACTTCATTATTTGATTATTAAACATTGTGATGAAGGAAATTCAAGTGCATTTTTGAAAAAAATATCTTGTTTTTTTAATGAAAATAATATTACACAGATAGAAAAAAATACTCGAGCCCAATATAAGAGCAGGTTGTGGCATGAGCTATGATATGGTCGTATTACGGCTTCTAAAGCTTATGAAGTCAGCAAATGCCATACAGCAGATGGTTCATTGATAGCGATGATCATGAGAGCTAAAACACCAGACACAAAAGCAATGAAGAGAGGTCGGGAATTAGAAAAAAATGTTAGTTCTACTACTATGGAAAAGAGTTTGGGCAAAAAAATTAAAGAATGTGAGTTATTCATATCTCCAGAAAACCCTTTTTTAGCTGCATCTTCAGACGGTATTTATGATAATGAAACATGTATCGAAATAAAATGTCCCACAAGTGAGAAAACTTATAAAAATTATATAAAAAATGGAAATGTGGCAGAAAAATACATGGTACAAACACAAATACAAATGTATGTGACAAATTTGAAAATGTGTTATTTTTGTGTGGCTGACTGTAAATTTGAAGAGAACAATAATGTGGAAATTATGTTAATTAAGTATAATGAAACTTTAGTCAAACAATATCTTTTTAATATTCAGAAATTTTGGGTAAATAATGTATATCCTACAAAATAAAATAAATAATGATAATATTCATTGGTTTTATTTTAATTCACAATGTGTTAGGTACTGGATACATACTGGATGATGAGAAAAAAATATTTCAGTAAACAATGCTACCCTGTAAATTTATAAATGCACAAGCTATAGTAACAGAGTCATCTAGCAGGCATACAAGCTTGGAATTCAAAACAGCATGTGATTTTAACAAAGAAAACTCTCTGACTCTTCGGATCACCCTTTCTATGTGTATCCTCAAACTTGCTATTTGTTTAGTTCTGTGGGCCTCTTGTTTAGTTAATTTAGTATCTTGAACTACACTTGGGGGTCTTAGTAAATGGCAATTATTTTGAATTAATAGTTGCTCAATATGTTTGAAGCCACGGTCTGCTAAGACCCAACTTCCAGATTGTAGTTGGTCAAGAAACCCACAATTTTCAACAAGTAATGTATCACTTATACGACCACCATAACCTGATGACACATAACTAACTAAGCCATTGGGTGTACTGGATATTAAATATTTGATTGTATTGGCTTTTTTGTATTCAGACCATGTTAAAGCCTGGTGTACTGATTTAGAACGTTTTTCAATTTCTATTTCAAAACAATCAATTATACAGTTCACTTTATTATATCTATGCCTGAATGCAATTGGCAGGGAAGATTTTATTTTTGTCTTATCTAATTTAACAACGAATGATTTAAGAATATTAGCAATGGTAGGAATATTTTTTTAATATTTTTCCAGCATATGATGTGGATGCACCAAATTGATCTGCAAGTTCTGCAAATGTTGTATTCATCCTAATTTTTTAAAGACATAATAGTATATGCTCAGTAGGGATATTAGTGTTAATATGTATTAAATCAATCAAGAAGTAACAATAATTAGTTATCCCTATGTATAGATGAGGCTTTGCTATTATTTGTTTACATATGTATGATTCAAGGCTTCCTTAGATTTTTATATTCTGGCTTCCTCGTCATTTAAGCTACTGCTATCAGATCTAAGCTGGAATGATTGGACTGAAGGTGAGGATATTTTAAAAGATAATGCCTTGCTATACTGTGATGAGTCAGTATCACTATCAGATCTACTTACAAATAATTTTCTATTAATGTTTGAAACACTTGGTAAAGTTAACTTTTCACATTCTTCTACTTTAAATGGAGATGTAGATACCGCTTTTGTACATGTTTTGGATGGAGATGTTGATACTGATTTTGTCCATGTTTTGGGTGGAGAAGTTGCAATGCTCTGGGATTTGTATACTGTTTGTGTGCACTTACTTCTGAAGTATTTACTTTTTATGAAAACTTGTACACTTTTATCTTGACTTTTAAGGCGGTGTTCTGTTGTTTCTTGAGTATGTAAATCCACAACATTATGTTGGCTTGCAGGATGATGTTCGATCATGACAGTATGTAAACCTAAAACAAAAGTACAGACATTACTGACTAGTGACAACCCATCAAGATGTAAGATGTAAATTATTTTTTTAAATAAAGTAAATGATTAAGAATTTAGGTAGGCAGGTTTAAAACTCTAAAATTACTTACTAGGGGAAGATGTAGTACTTTCTTCTTCTACAATATCAACCTTTAATTTATTTTCTTCAAGGGCTTCTTGTTTTGTTGCCAATCTTTGCCTTTTTATAGCAGCGGGACGAGATGTTGTTGTTGAAGGCAAATTCCTTTTTCTGTCAGTTTGGCAATCAAATTTAGATGGGAGGCATCCGGGTCTCATCACAACCTTATCTACAAAGCCCATTATGTGATATCGCATGTAGTTCACCATGTCATTCGGAGGCTAAAACAAAAATATAAATTAGCCCCATAAAAATTATGATTGTGAAAAAGTTAGTAGCACACTTTTTTAGTTTATTTGGATTAACCACGAATGTACTTACGTCAAAATGATCTTCACAAAAATAAATTGGAGACGTCATAGACATTCCATCGCATTTTCGTCTTGCGAGGTCTAACCACTTCTTCCTCATGTCTGGTTTTCGTGGAACGTCAATAAATATTTTGCTTGGTGAATTTATTGACGTATTCCTGCATTGGAGAACCACACACCAATGATATTTTCTTGTATCCATATTACTGTAACGACAAAAACTTCACTTAAACTTAAAAACTGCAGTTTGCACTGAATTTGCACTGTTTATTTACCCACTTATGCCGTCACGCACTCTAGTTTGACAGTTGGTGGTGTTTCGCGATGTGTTCGCGGCAATTTTAAAATAAGTATTTTTAAACACGTTTAGTTTTAATAATAAAGCAGTAACGAAAAAAATAATATTTTTTACGGGTATAAATAACCATAAGGATTAGTTTAAAATAGTTTTTGAAAAGTTGTCCGATCCCCTATTCTTTATTAAATTTGGACCCACGAGAATGGCCTCACAGTGGCAACACTCCCAAATGATGACATTTTCTTAAGCCAATCACGTGACTGTCACGAGAAGAGAATACCAGGCGAAGTATATAATTATACCATGCATGTTTAATTCAGTACCAAGTACTGCAAAAAAAAGAGAAACCTATGTTTTGTAGCCGTAGTTTATTTAGCAAAAGAAACAAACGGCAGCGGCGCGGAAATTGATAAACGGTGAACTAACATTTCAATTTTGAAGCCAGCACCACATAGCTTGGTCTAAACAAAAAAATATTCTAGGTATTGATATCGTATCGAAATAAAAAAAAAAATCATTAAAATGCCATGCAAAACCGATAGTTAAAAATAGTAGAGATCTAAAGGTTTCTCGCAAATCTTTAAAGATAAGAAACGGGAAAAAACAGTAGGTACTTAATATTAATTAAAACTCAACAGTATTATTCGTCAATATTTTTTCAGTTAGTTCACGTTCTAAATAAGGAATCCGTACAAAGTAACATTAGGGTGGAGGGACATATTACACGAGTACGTATAGATAGAAGATTACGTAAGGCAATACAATATCCTTGCAGTTGATAGGTTTGATTAATTACAGCCAATAAGACCAAAGCCGCGAGCGAACGCATACAATAACCGAAAATAAATAATATCGTTCACAACAATAAACGAAATCAGTTTGCATTCTTGATAACATCGTTCAAAATACAGATGTTCCGAGAATTATTGAAACGGAACTGAGCCATAACAAAAGCGTACAATACGATGTTAATTAAAATCTGAATCTGATATAGAGTGCAAACTCTATTCAGAACGTGGAAATTTCATTCGTCCAATAAGTACATCGATCGGGTTATTTACTTAAACCGTTTCCGAACAAATCCGCGCTCGCCGCTGCTACGTGGACAAAGCGAAAAACGATTGTCACAGCAGGCTCGGCTGACCGACTCTATTTCACATTTTTCTTTGATATTTGCAATAGATATCATGTCACAGCCATTCGCTATGCCATATTGTACCACAGGCTGAATACAAGGTGGCTTTATAAATATCAGCCAATTTTTTGGAACAGGTTCAGTCTATGATACTAACAACCTATTTTCCGTTCAGGTGTCATGAACTTTATATTGTAGGTATGAAATAAAAGCTTGCTTTTAAGTAATTTTATTCCATACCTATAATATAAAGTTCAGGAAACCTTATTTATTTATGTATTAAATTTTTTTGCAGTTTTACAACACATAACGACTGTGATTTTACTGACACATCGATGATCTAGAAAGCAAGTGACTTCGACGCTGTTTTAATCCTCAGTTTATTTCAATTACTGTCCCTTGGAATCAATTGCCTGGAAAGCATAAAAGGACACACCTTAGCGAAGTTGCGCAGCTTGTAAAATATTTAAATCTCAGTGGCGACTTTGGTGTGCTCCCGTAAAATGCAAAACAAGGAAAGTTTTCCCCAAATCCGCGGAGTCAGCGGTGTCCCGAGCCTGCAAACACGGACAACAAACAAACTTTAATTTAGCTCGCCGCGCCGTCAATGCCGCGCTCTTTAGAATTTCTTAGAGGGAAGAGCTCAAACAGCAGTTACCTACTTTGAAATATTTTCATTATTCATTGGCATAAAAGCCATTCAAGTAAAATTTTAAGTTTTCAGTTGTTAATTATTATTTATTGTAAGAACATACGTAGGTATTTTTCACCTCAGCAAGATAAAATTAGCTTTTCTAAATCACAGTAAATAATATTATAAAGGCGAATGTTTGTGAGTGTGTGTGTGTGTGTTTATTACTTCTTCACGCGCAAACGGCTGGAACAATTTTGATAAAATTGTATGCAGGAAGCTGGATTAGCTGAGTTAGCTGAGCATCCGGGATTAACACATAGGCAACTTTTACATGTAAAGAAAATTTACCGCATTCTTAGGGTCGTCCTTTAATCACGTGATGTTTTTTAGCAACTCTTCAACCCCCCCTCTCCCCTGGTGATAAGTGGTGAGGTTTTAAAGAAACACCCCATACATCTTGAATGATTTTTCCCAAACAGGTATAAGAACGTACTTGTAAATAGTTTCCGATCCCTATATTTGCCGCGCTCGCATGATTCCAGCGCTCGCTCTATACTACATCTAAATAAAAATAATACAGAGAAGGATAAATAATAAAGTTGTACGTACCACTTCCGCATTGTGCAATAGGGTCAAACATTGTTTACGTATTAAAGTCAAAGTTTTTCTCATACTCGGAAACGGGTGCGGCGGGAAACTAAGCACAAAGCTACACTGCAGTCTGTCTGCCATTATCTCTAAAACCTAGCAACCTAGTTTACCAGCGAGAAAAGAGAAATGGCAATATTGCCTGCGAATTGTAAATTTTATAAAAGATCGAGAAAAAATGTACGGGTCCAGTCACGTAGAAATAGCGATAGTAGAGTTATGCTCGCTGAACGTAGTAGCGCTCGAACAATATTTTGATATTAAGTTTTCTAAAAGAATGTCTTAATTGATTGTAACATACCTTCGATTCAATGCCGAAAACAATCTGAAACAAAATGAACAAGCTTTAAATATTTTTAGACAGAAAAATTATTAACGAAGTCCTCTTGTAGAGCGGATATCTAAATTAACGCGCTTCCTGAATTCCTTATAGAGGAAAGTGAAAGCTTTATTTATAAAACACAAACATATTTTTTAACTACAGTAAAGAATTTCTCGATGTCATGACTATATGATGTGAAATCGTACTATACTCATACGAATGATAATACTTATACAGGAGCAACCTACTTCTATTTCATCAATAGTGGAAGTCAAATACGAATATAACGTATCTGCACTCGTGATTTGTTAAATCAAAACAATAGACTATATTTGCATATAATGAGAATTATTCAAGCACTGTGCAATAAGCGGCAAGGAAGTCTCCTTTGGGATACCTAATTAGGAAGCAGCAATTTTACACAGCTCAACAGCGCCATATCGAGCAATCCGGTGGGACCCCAGCACGCACTCTCCGGCACAATAGCCCTTCTGCCGGCTTCACTTTTTCTTTCCTCAAGTGCCTTGAATAATAAAATTGTGGCGACTCTTTGGGCTCTCGACAATGTCCTGCGCAAGCCCTTTGTGTTGTTCGTGTTCGAGAGCTTCGGATAGCTTTAATTGTTTCATTGTCACCCTTCCTACTTGTTCCGCGTCAAGTTCGAGGGTTTAAATTTTCGTTGACACGGAAACCTTTCTTGAAACATTGTTGCGTAAACCAAGAAGTTAGGGAGGTTTTCTTATTAATAAGTTGCAATATTTTCCGGAACAACAACGAACAAAAGTTTGTCTGATTGCGCAATCAATAAGCATGATTGCTACATTGACGAGTCCGAGTGGCTCAGGCAAAGAAATACACAAACGTAATTCAGTTACTTCTGTTGGAGGGAAACTAAGTTATAGGAATACTGCCATTAATTTCGATCATATTATCTTTGGCTCCTCTTTATTGAGCTGTCATATAAATAAAACTCCCACACCATTAGCTCCGTGGTTCGATCCCCGACAGATATTGCAAGGGAGTCTGTCTGAGCAACATTGGCCCCATCAATATCTGTCATCAGTCACCGAGTAGCCAAATAAAATTATTATGAATGGCCCACGGATGGATGACGTGAAGGTTCCCGTTTCGCTCTCATATTACATAAGATGACCTAATTCGTAAAATATTTCTCGTTTCATGTCATCGGGGAGATTAGGAAAAGGGTATAGATGACTGAAAATTAAACTTACTCATATTACTTTATGATGTTTCTCACATGTTAAATGTTGTCTTATTGTTTTCTATAAGTATTCTGTCGATATCTAGAATCGAGTATATAGAACATTCTTATTCGCTTAGTATTTTGAAATTTTTCAAAATGGCGTAAATATGGGGGTTGGAAACATAAAAAGTATCATATTTCGGCCATTATAAATTAAAAAAAATGTCGTACATCTTATTTGTTACGCTTCGAACGACTTTTTCATCCGATGAACTTCTAGTGAAAAGTTGGATAACCATATTTTTTTTGAAAATTCTTACTTACGTATAAAAATTAGGCTTCGCAGTTTTCTATGCCTTAATTTTTTTAATCTTTTTTTTATTGATTGACGAAACTTCATTCGTACCAAGTTTTCCACGACACTTACGCATTTTTTATCCGATAAACTTCAACGGATCGGGTGACTCGCGAGGTATACTCGTACACTCTACAGCTCACAGAGCCACTAGTATAATTATGTTCATAAAGGGATAAAACAAAACGAATCAAATACTTACCTAAATAAATAAAACGTTATTTTCTGTTTCCTTTAGCTGCTCATGTATTTTTACGCTTGTATGCAGCGGACGGGCAGGGTAATCTATACTAAGCTACGCATTTAAAGGAACACGTTGTATTCTGTTTGTACCTTTTCTCAGGATGCTGCTAATCCAGGCGCGGCCGGGCCCGGCGCCGCGGTCTCACAACTGTGTCAAGGATGATAAGCGGTAAATTTTCCTATGAAAACGCAAAATACGCCACATTAAGCCCCGGCCGTGTAAATGGAAATTTCCAACAGTTCCAATTTTGTCGCGCTCATATTGAATAAAGAAGTGAAATAACATTAAAATTACCGAATTCGATACGTCATCGTCATATAAAGAAAATTACGGCTCGTCCCAAATGTGTATTAAGGGGATACCTGAATTTTCCGGGGTCCAGTGCTGCCCCCATTTAAAATAAATCATTGGACTAAAACGGAGACACCATTTAAAATTTAGTCTTGACCAGTCACTAGATAACCCTTCAAACTATTTTATGAACTACTGTTTACACGTTAAGCTTTTCTACGCACAACTGCGAAAAACGGCCTCTTTTGGCGTATGTGCGTAGAAAAGCTTCGCGTTTTCACTTTAAACTGTAAACAGTACTTCATAAAATAGTTTGAAGGGTTATGTAGTGCCTAGTCAAGACAAAATTTTAAACTAAGTCTCCATTTCTTATCAAATGATTTATTCCAAATGGGGGCAGCACTGGACCCCGAGAAATTTAGGTATCTCCTAAAGTACATTACATACTATACATATTGTCCGAAATGGAGAGTGCATTTTGCTTTTGTATCAAGATCAGTGTAATGTTCACCGCACCTATCCACTGGTCGCTTTTAGATGGTAGGTAAAGCGTTGTTTTCATTCAACGAGATTGTAGGTTGCTTTGATGAGTATACCTGCCTTTTCTAATCTGCTTGGCAGGAGAATCAGATGGCATTTTTACCTTCCAGGTCAGTAAAAGTTCGTAGAATATTGCTCTTTGGATCGCAATGGTGCAAAAAGTATACAAGTACACATCCATTATCAACCAGCGTACCTGTTAATCATTCGTGACTACAAGTATAATAAACACACAAATATATAAACTAATACAATTTTATGATTATGACTATAACTAACTGACACTTGGTATTTTAGTGTCACTCATAAAGTCATAATCATAATGACAGCAACTCGCCAGAAATCGCTTTAGAAAATTCATATTTTTACATAGTACTTATTAGTGATTGATTACACAGGTATTTATTAGCGAGTTATTGATGTATTTTTTTCAGTATTTATTGTCAATAAATACTCAGTATTTATTATGAATAAATATATCAACATTTATTAACATGAAATACCTATTTAGAAAAGAACAGTGTGTGTGAAACACAAACCAACAGAAATACGCGACAGCTCCACTTGCTCTACCTAGAGCCCACGCCGACTGAGAGGAAGTTAAATGTGAATAAATAAAGATGAATTTTATCTGGCCTAACGGTTATGAAATATTACATATCTATGAATCATGCAGAATACATCCCTTTGAGTTTTTCGTTTATATAAAGTAGTTTCAAGAAGGCGAAAATATATTTTAAGGGCAATATCAGTCTTTGATATTGAACAGGTTACACGGGAAACAAATTAAAATAAGATTTTTTTCTACATTTTCTGAGTAACCTGTTCAGTATCACGGACTGCGCATGCCCTTAAAATATAATATCGCCATTCAATACCCTGCTTACAATATTTTCATAACCAGCCAGGTTTATATTTCACGACAGGAAAAAGTCAACGTAGAATTGTGCTGCGATAGGAGAAAATTTGTGAACTGAGTATCCTATTTTGAGCAGAAGTGCGCGCAATCCTTCTTTGTATACAGTTTCCTTTGTTTCTGTTGAATATCGCCGAACTAGGAGTCAGTGTTGAAATTTCAAATATTCCTATTTGTGAAACAAACAAAAACATTTTCTACGGAAACGACAACTCTATTTTCTGGAAACTGTAACCGGAAACTCTGTCAAATGCTTTATTTCAGTTTGGACTTTATACCAAATATAGCCAACGGGAAGCGCGTAGAAATGGTAGGCGAAAATAGCAAATAGATATTTACTTAAATAATAGGCAAATAAACATAACCAAAAGCTCCCAAAAGTAAATTGTGAATTGGTATCATACACGTCATGTACAAGATGTACCTATTCTTTATTAGACAAGGTTCGCTTGATGGAAAACACCGAGAACACGAGAGAACTCGTTTTCTCGGTTCAGCTAGAACATCTTTTTGGCCCTGAAAGATCCTACGCCCTGCCTACTAAATCGTTGGAGCCGGTCACTAGATCTTCATTGTATGTATTAAAATATACAATAATGGCTTGCTTAAAGTAGTGTTGCCGCTCGATAGTCCACTATCGACAGTCTATCGATACTACCGATACTATCAATAGTATCAAGAGGATCGATACTATCGAAACTAACTATAGTATTGTTGGTTTATCAATAGTATTGCTCTAAAACAGCTATCGATACTATTGACATGCCTATCGATTGTTTGGCATTTTCGATTGAAACTATCGATTATAAAATTAACGATTTTTTAGCAACACTACTTTTTAAGTAATAGGAAATAAATTTAGACACGCTAAAAAACTGTTTCTTCTCCTATGCTGTTATCTGTCTTTTAAATAGCTACGAAGAACATTGATAATTTATGATTTCACAAAAGTCTACCATTACATACAACAAATGTGTCGTAATTCCACCAAAAAGATACGCCTAGCCATAGACCTAGAACTTTTTTCTTTAGATCTACCATACATACTTTCATCATAAGTTTTTTTTTAACATACTAACTAGGAAAAAGGAATTGTATGCAACGTTGTACGTGGGGCGCACTATAAGTTTCCGGAATGAATATGAAAAAATACTATTAAAGGTACAAAATTAATTTATTGTTTTTCAAAATAATCTCCCTTGGCGTCTATGCACTTTTTCATTCGATGAAACCAGTTTTGAAAACTTTTGTGCCACTCCTCTGTGGTGACCTCTGAAACGTGTTTTTCATACTCCTCTACAGCCTCTTCTGGTGATGAAAATCGTTGACCGCGTAATTGGTTCTTAATTTTTGGGAACAGAAAAAAGTCACAAGGTGCCAGGTCGGGACTGTATGCAGGATGACTCACGAGTTCTACATTTTTCGCCTTCAAAAAGTCGTTTGTCTGTCTGGCCGTGTGAGAACTAGCATTGTCGTGGTGCAGGATGATACGGCGTTTACGGTTATTTTTACGGAGTTCGTCAATAACTTCCGGCAAACAAATGGTCGTGTACCAGTCACTATTCACTGTACGACGATTCTCTAAAGCAACAGTAGCCACGTGTCCAGTTTTATTTAAAAAAGAAGCAATCATCCGCTTAGATGCACTTTTCACGCGCGCCACTTTGGTTGGTTTCGGCTCATCTTGAAAGACCCATACGCTCGATTGCTGCTTTGTTTTGGGATCGTAGCAATAAATCCATGTTTCGTCACCTGTTACTATGTCCCACACCAAATTTGACGCACCTTCGTTGAATCTGGTAAGCATGGCACTGCACCAAGTGACGCAGTCCGTTTTTTGAGCCTCGGTCAAGTTGTGTGGGATCCACCGCGAGCACAGCTTTCTCACACCCAAATGTTTGTGTAGGATTAATTGTATTTGACTCATGCCTATTTCTAAGGATGCGCGAATTTCATGGTAGGTCACATGCCTGTCTGTTTCAATCATACGGCGCACAGCATCGATGTTTTTGTTGGTCACAGCGGTGGACGGCCGACCATCGCGAGATTCGTCACTGAGATTGATACGACCACGCTTGAATTCTGCAAACCAGCTATAAACAGTTGTCTTGCATGGTGCTTCATTGCCAAAAGCTGTTTCAAGCCGAGCGATGCTCTGTTGAGCTGTCAAATTACACTTAAAATCGTAGAAAATCATACTACGAAAATTTTCCCGAGTTAAATCCATGTTGATGCAGACACACAATTTTTTAAATGGCGCCACAAGGTAAAAACAAAAGACAGTCAGATGAAACAAACTGCATTCTACAGCCAAAGAGTTCTATTTTCAAATGTTGCAATAACTTTTTTAATTATTGTTTATGTAAGTGGCCAGTTCCGGAAACTTATAGTGCGCCCTATGTATAAGTACATCAAAAAATGCTCAATGGCGTTGTAAGAAGACACCATTGAGCATTTTTTGACGTACAAACAACTGTTGCATAAAACTACTAACCATCTTGACTAGCTAGGAATCAAATACAACTTTGTGATCCAATATAGGCAAGTGCCATACCACTGAGTCACACAGTCCTTAAAAATACTGATATTTTCAGTTTTTGCGCTTGCGCTATCAATGTACTCGTAGGTATTACATATATTACTATATCGGGTACCTAGGTGGGTATGTAACTTTGACCGCTGTCAGGACAGGTTTAGTTATATTTACTTATTATATAAATGACTTCATTTCCCGGTGGCATGCAGCCAGCAGTAATCGCTCAAATGGCTGCGAGGCGGAACACATGGCGGGCCTAATCTACCAATTAACTTTTATGTATTATGGCAATCTAATCATGAAAATCGTGAATGGCTTGAAATAGAAATCCCTACTTCCTATTCATATTATAAAAAGCAGGTAGAATTCGCAAAAAAGCATTATTTTGCCGCGCCAGTTATATTTTGAAACAATTAGAGGCATATACATATAGAGTTCATGAGTTAAAATATTTTAAAAATTACACCTCGTTAGCCGCCTGGTCTCTAAAAAACACACATAGCAAGTTGCTTTTGTTATTAGTGATATTACGTATCTATATCAAACATGCAATTTATTTTAACGCTCTAGTTTATTAATGTGTCTGTCTTCATAGTCTTATTTTATTTTATTGTGTTTCATTTACCGGAGCAGTAACCTTGACACTTCAGTTTTTAATTGGTCAGTCTTTTACTTACTTTTATTTAAAAAATACATTGTTACCCAAAAGAACTCATATATTTGCAATTAAAAATATATTACATACTTAACACCCTTATATAAGTCACCTGGAAATAAGAATATTCCTTTAACAAATGGACTTCCTAAGACAGAAAATTAGGCGAGTAGGTATATCGTCAATGCTAACCCAAAATATTTGGAAAGTTTGCAAGATGAAGCAAGACGAACTCAAAAGGGGGCCCAACCAAATACATAAATACTTATTACTTAGACAGTTTAGTGTAAACGCCCCATTCGTTAAAACTTTTTGCATTATTTAACGAGTGGGAGGAAATTGTTTCCCATTACGAGACAGCGCCATCCGCGTAAGCCATGGAAATCATACTCATAAAAGTTTGTCTAATGCTGAAGGGGGGTCGATATAATGTTTACTAACATTATGAGTGGCGTCGCTGACACGTGGAGGTAAGGGCCGGTCGTCGACCTCACTTTTCACGGCACCGTTAATCACTTTCGCACGAGACGAGTGCAGCATACACGCAACGCAACGCGCAAACGAGTTCATCGAATGCAATTTTCGCTGAACACGACCGAATTGCTTTGTTAAATATTAAAACATAGTTACTTGCCTCCAGTTTTCATCATAATGCGTTTCATTGTTCATAGGTGCACACTGCACAAATATCAATGCACATATCAAATACAACCTTATTAAGTCAGTATTTACAAAGCGACACAATTTGTACAAAAATGCTTTGAAGTCCACCATTTTTGTTCAACTTATTTGTGTTGTATTGTACGATTATTGTCATTAACAATAATCAACATAAAAATTTATGATTCTACAATTTGTTTAAAATGAGGGCGCCATTTCTGCAGAAGGTCCAAATCAAATAACCTGAACGTGTTGTTTATTGTTATGCAGTGTATTAACATTGTTACGATGAAAGGCAGAAATGTATCGAACTAGCCGCCAAACGCGGACGTGGCTCGAGCGAAGCGTCGTGGGCCCTGATTGTCTTCATCATAAAAACGCATCACGTCCCTTTTATCGCCCCCACCCTACCTGAGGCAAGCTTCTCAAAGCAAATTTAGCGGATCTTTGGGTAAAACTTCATATCTGGACATCGTAGCTATATCCAACTTATTACGAATATTATGTGCGGGCCTAGAGCGGCTGACAACCGTTTCATATGTGCGCATAAAAAAGGTCGACGTCTCGGGCAATGTGAGGTAATTTGAACGTATTTGCCACGCTATGTGCAAATCAAGGCGTGAAAATATTCTGCAATGATGCAATATTGTGTACGTAAATAATTAATAAGATTTAAATCACTTTAGTCTAGCAAATTTATTTAACTTTGAAATAAAACAGGAATGTGTTACTGTGCTATTTTAAAAAGACTATACGCCAGCATTGTCTATTCCCATTTGGCTCATCGAATGACAGGTAGGTAAATCAAGTGTCTGGAAGAGATAAAACAGGAACGGCAGGTGGATGCGACACTGCGTCCCGCCCTGTAACCCTGAATCCTGAATGTATGACGCCCTACGCCGGGATATACGGCCGACAACTTTGTGAAACAGCCGGGACCCAAACAGACACGCAATTTATTGTTTTGCTTTCCACGAAAATTACTTTTTCGTTGCTGTGTTTTATATAATGTTATTAGACAATATGAGTCGAGGGAGTACCTAATATTTTACTTTGGTGATACGAACATGACTTGATTTCTAGATTATTTCTATAAGAGGATTTTATATACCTACTTACTTATACGTATTTATATACATGTAAGTTTATAATATGCATTTATTACTTAATTTTTAAATATTTAAATTTATATAGTATTATATTTAAATATTTATATATATGTTGTGTATAGTTTATGTAATTAAATACATCTTAATTCATTACTTTCGATATACTTATCTAATTAAATTTGCACCCCATCTACCATTTTTTCTGCTACGTCCCAAAGGTGAACTGGTAGACAATGCTTAGCATTAAGTTGTACCTTTTTGTACTATAATCTTAAGATTTAAGTGCAATAAATTAAATAAATAAAAATAAATAAAGTATAGGTATATTATATAAGTTGTAAGTATTTATTTTTATAAAAAAACATTGAAGGTAGGTAGGTAATAATTTTTGCAAGAACCTAGCTGGCAGTGCCTTCTAGGTAAAATCTTTCACAAATTCGTTTACTGTGTCTACACACAGTAAACGAATTTGTGAAAGATTTTGGCCGATGCGATGTTCAGGATATTGAACCCAAATAACGTAACAAGTTTACCTTAATAATTAGGTAATTTTATTTAGCGTAAAAACAAACGATTTAATTTGAGTAGAAAAAGTAAAAAGTTGCATGAGACCAACCAATGACGAGCGTGCGAATACGAGTGCTCGCATGCTACCTATAAATTGTACGCTTAGGGGAGATGTGCTCAAAGCGGCCACACAAGGCAAAGCGGTTATGTTTGATTATACGTCTATTTTGAATGTCAGCGCGGTATTTTTTAATTGGTCGCATAGTTCACCCCACGCCTCCCTCCAGGCAGTGCTCCGGCAGCAGTGACGTTACGCGCGCGCTTCCCGTGACAAAAATCAGCCGGACGCCATCTTCGATAAAATAATACAAGGTATTTCGAATCATGTTTGCTTTAAACTATCTACATTTTGGTAATTTCCTAACTTTCATCGAACTTAATGTTTCCCTTTAAGTGTTTTTTTTCTTTTTATGTGTATAAATCTATTGATTTAAAGTATAAATTTTAATTTTCAACAAAATGACTACTAAAAGGCAAAGCGGCACGGGCAAAGCGGCACCTTACCGCTTTGCCCTACTGAAAAATAGTCGCAACTATAATAAGTTATTTATATTCCAGATGGTGAAAACTTATAAAAGAAAAACCTCACAAGCTGCATGGAGTGAGGTGGCAATGGCGCGAGCTATGCAAGAGGTACAGGATGGTGCGTCACAGAAATCCACAGCTAAAAAATACGGCATCCCGTTGACAACACTGCGCAGGCATCTAAAATCTGGATCATCAGTCAAAAAGTTAGGTAGATTCAAAACTGTATTCACTCCTCAGCAAGAACAGGAACTACTAGAATATGTATTCCACATGGATAATCTCTTTTTTGGCCTTACGAAGACTGACTTCCTTCAATTAGTTTATCAGTTTGCTGAAGCGAATAATATCAAACACCCTTTTAAAGATGGGTCTGCCGGAGAAGATTTTTATAAGGGATTCGTCTTACGAAATCCTGACTTAACTTTAAGACGACCTGAGCCTACATCTGTAGCTCGAGCGAGAGGATTTAATAAGCCTCAGGTATACCGATTTTTTGACCTGTACGAAAGCCTTGTTGAAAAAAATGCACTCGACCCAACACGAATATATAACATGGACGAAACCGGCGTACAAACTTCTACGAATAAACCTCCAAGAATTTTAACTAAGTCTGGCAAGAAACAAGTCGGAATTATAGCCAGCCACGAAAAAGGTCAAACGACGACAATTGTGTGCTGTTGTAATGCAGCTGGTAGTTTTGTTCCGCCTCTCATAATTTATAAACGAAAGCGAATGGCATCTTTCCTTTTAGACGGTGCACCACCTGGAACACAGGCTACAGTTAGTGATAACGGATGGATCAATGGTTCTGTCTTTACAGAATGGCTTCGTTTCTTCATTGAAACTGTTCGTCCAACAGCTGAACGAAAGGTTTTGCTTATTCTAGATAACCATGTATCCCATAGATA
The DNA here is from genome assembly GCA_943193695.1 of Acrobasis suavella. Lineage (NCBI taxonomy): Eukaryota > Metazoa > Arthropoda > Insecta > Lepidoptera > Pyralidae > Acrobasis > Acrobasis suavella. The sequence goes on from OW971929.1 coordinate 18,573,061, forward strand.
CCTACCCGCTTTAGAACTGGCTTCTAACCATCATGTAATATTTTTGTCACTTCCGCCTCATACGACCCATCGCATGCAGCCATTGGATTACTGTGTTTACGGCCCTCTTAAGACATATTTTGAACAAGCTGTGACTACTTGGCAAAAAGCGCACACGGGACGTGTAGTTAATCCAAGAGATGTCGCTGGTTTGTTTGGAACGGCATATTTAAAAGCAGCAACAACACAAAACGCTGTAAGTGGCTTCCTTAATACAGGTCTCTGGCCACCAAATAGATATATTTTTAATGAAAGCGATTTCCTTCCTGCCACCACTATGGAAAATCCAGATTATGTTCAAGATATTGCAGAAACTGCTAATCAACAACCTCTACCCCCAATTTCATCTAAAGATAAAGATGTAAGCCGTACGCCTTCTCCTTCAATAATCAATCAGATGATAGAGCAATTAACACAACCAACCACTCTTCAAAAGCCTGAGATTCCGACCACTCTTAAAAATCCTGAGATTGATTTGGTTAGTACGACGCCACTTCCCGTATTAGACGATCAAATTATTGAAATTTTGGAAAGAGAAGAGCCTTTAATTCTTGGTAGATCTGTGACACCAGATAATGACTTAGATACCAATTCTCCAGCAAGAGATGTATTAGAGATAATCCCCAAATCTGATAGCAATGTGATTATTTCGTCAACAGAAAGTCACAAGAGTCCTTTAATGCTAAGACCAGTACCGAAAATGACCCCAAATTTAACTGCCCGTCGAAGAAAAACCCAACGAGCAGAAATTTTGACTAGTACGCCTATCAAAAATGAGCTAAGGGAGAAGATGAATAAAAATAATAAGGAAAAGGACGATAAAATAAAAAAAGCAAAGAAGAATTTCAAAGAAAATTTGCCTCCTAAACCATCATCATCTGGAACAAAATCAAGAAAATCTGGATCAAAACCTAAGATTAAAAATGCTTTGAAAAATATTTCTAAATCAAGTGACACTCTAGCTGCAGCAGATGAAGATAATTCTCCAGGTGGCACCTATATATGTATCATGTGCATGGAACCTTATGTACACCCACCGTCCGAAGACTGGATTTGCTGTGATGAATGCAAGCAGTGGGCACACGAGGCTTGTACCTCATACACCGGGTTCGGATCTTACTATTGTGACAATTGTCAAGAAAATTAACATTTTTAAGTCTTGCTTTTGTTGAGTATTACAAGCATACTTTTTTTTATTGATTATTGATAAGGTTGATTATAAAATACTTGTGTCAATTTAATATTGTCAACTTTACTTACTGTCAAATAAAAAAGATGTGCTAGTGTCATGTGGTGCATGTGGGCATTAAAATAGACCACAAACTGATTATTAAAATATTCAATGTTTATTATTGAATATTTTAATAATTTGTCTGTTCATTAATTTTTTTTTTCTTATTAAAGACTGATATAAAAAATAATACCTCAGTTACGAATTTTAAAATATCTATTTTAAGACTATTAGAGTTTAGAGATCTTTTACCTACTGTTAGTAGATTTAACATTGTCATGCCTTTATAAATTTTTGTTGCGTATTTTTTATCAAAGGTGTTGTTTTGTTTGAATCGTCAATAAATAGTATTGTTGATAATTTAATTATGTTTCTTGTTTTTGTTATTAAAGACGGCTGATTTCTATAAAGATACCTAAAATACGAGTTGATAACTGATATGTAGATTCAACATTGTTACAACTTCTTTTTATGTTGTGTATTTTTAGAAAAATGTTTTGTTTGGTTACTATAGGATATTTTGATACAAAATAAATCTTTAATTTCATTACATTTTGTTTTAATCATTAAAAGTAATACACATTGTTTCTCATTGAAACCTCTTTGCCCACCAGTAACCGATTTGCCCCAATGCTGTAACCGCTTTAAACCACCCATGGGGCATAGCGGTTTTTTCCTACGACTGCGTATTTTGCTTTACAAATCTATGAATTTGTTAAAAATTATTAAGATGTAGTACATAAACAAAACCTATATTAAATTTATTGCAAGTAGCGCCTAGTCCCTAAAGTATATCGATTGTATTATTCAAAATTTTTACTATCAAAGTTAAGGTAACCGCTTTGAGCACATCTCCCCTACTTTTTGGCTTTCGCTCCTATTTCACTCCTGATTTAGCTTTGTTTCGACCAAGGCTTTCAACATGAGAAAATTCTGTTCACTTTTTCCAAAGATACAACTCTAGATTTAGCGGGTTACTAAGACAATAATGAAGTTCTTATACTTACAAAAAGTAAAAGACGTATTCCAAATAACTTCTTAACGAAGTTGTATTAAACAATAAATAAAAATAACAACTTGTGCAGAACATCAAGAAACATTTTGTCGTCGTTAACTTCTAAGTCACTTTTACGACGTTAGAAATTGTGCCCTTGAGATGACATTAGATAAAATATCAATGACAAAAGCCAAACGAGAAGAGGTCGTCCGCGTCACAGTTAGCATAATCGTCATAATAAAGGTATAAATTTTCTTCCGTGCCAGTTCCCGACATAAAAATACTTGTCGCGAATTCCTCATCCTTACATTTTGACGACCTCCGTAGCGTAGTGGTCACCATGCTAGTTCGCCACCCAGAGGTCCCGAGTTCGATCCCCGGCCAGGGCAAGTTGGAAACTAGCCTTTTTCAAATTGTCCTGGTTCTTGGATGTTTATCTATATATGTATTTGTTATAAATTATAGTATCGTTGAGATAGTATCCCATAACACAAGTCTCGAACTCACACAGCTCAATCAGTGTAATTTGTCCCTATATATTTTTTTATTTATTTATTTATTTATCTCGTCACTATTACTGCGTAATAACTAAGTTGGAAGTGGACTTTAAAAATTTGGGCTCCTAAACCAAGCTTTAATGACCTGTGCCGCCATTTTGAAGGGCTGCTTTAAGGAAAACCCCCTGTTCGCCTTTGCCAGAAAGTAATGCATTTTCTTTATCACCCTGCGGACAGTTTGCGCACTCCTCGACAAGGGGACGGCTTTTACGATTATTGAGCTACATTGTCGTGGTACACGTATGTGATCTGCAATAAAAAAAAACACTATTTGATCTCGAGAATTTAGATAGGTATCCATTTTTAGTTAGTTAACTCTACTTTTTAAGTTTTGCCAAGCACCATGGTTTACTAAACATTAATTGATTAAATCTTGATCTTTTATTAAATTCCATTTAAAGAGAAAATACTTTTTTTGTAGCCTTTATCGTCATTCACGACCTCTTTGTTAACATTTATGGCTTGTTATAAACGGCTCATTGATAGTAGATTCTTGCGCAATGTTTTGAATGCTTTATAATAAATAATTATAAGCGCATTAAGTAGTAATCAAGTTTTGTACTCCGTATATTCCTTGGAATCTTTCATTATTTGGTGAGGGTAAACTAGTGAGTTCTAAGGTCTAGATTTTGGCTTCATCGTCATTATATCACTTCGATGGTACCATAATATTCAAAAAACTAGACTAACATTTGGAAACCAAATATGTACATACGTTGATAATGATGTACGTAACATTTTCATAAGTTTCTAAAAGCGACAGAATCTTTTTCTAACGGTTACCTATGTTTACGAGTATAGCATTTGTTAATTCTTGTATTAGGAAACAAGGACTATTGACTCTACTTTTCGTAGGTTACCAGTCCCCACAGTGTACATAGATCAAAAAATTATTAATTTTTGAATTATGCACAAGGAAGAAATATGCCTTATCTAAGAACTCTTAACATATTAGTTTTTCAAGTTCCAAGCTTCAGACAATCCACATCAAACAACAGCCACTCTACATCCGTGAGCATAATTCAATATACCAGCCATTCAAATCTCAAATCATTTTAAATCTAAGTTTCTTTTTATACTCCTGTCTAAGTCTAGCTGGTTTGCTATACTATTAGGTTGAGTTACAATATAAACAATATTAAGCCACGCGTCTCTCGCGGCATTTTACTCGTAAAGCAGAGTGACGCAACTGAAGCGTAGGCGAGCTAAAAATGTCAAATTCGTGTCGTATTCTGCCTTGGGAGCCGCATGCGGACGCAAGCTGCACCGGAAAACTACCGGCTATGCGGACCGTGAAATAATGCACCACGTGTGCATAAACATTAGCAATTAATTGTAGCGGGCGAAAGCGCAAGTGTTCCCATGCAAGCTACGCACATTGAACATGACATATGAGATCATAATTACGCACATAACCTATTAATTGTCTAAGCTAAGATATTAATATGTACACTCGATATAATTATATGGGTGGCAGGCTAGGGAGGATTTATTATAAACCCCTCTCACCCGATTCGTGCTGCATGGCCGCACGCGGTTGCATGCGGCGTATGTGCTCGCTTTTGAGTACACTTCACATGAGATATAACCTGACTTGATAATTCTGTACTCCGTCGATAAATCTAATGCTAGCTTTGTGAGCACTGGTCGATTTTCTCACCCGTAAGTTTACTGACTTGGATCACTTGGTTATCTTAGATAATTTTTTTGTCCACGAATATTATGGCAAGTAAATCCAATAGCAAATATAACGAGTATCATAAGAAACGTAAACAGTATCAGTTTAAACAATAGAGAAGATGCATAATTTTTTTCGTTGTGCTATGGAAAGAGTTCCTAAAAATAGGCACGTCCAAGAAAAAGTACCTTGCTAACCCAAAATCTCTTTAAGATATAAAAGATACAAAGTTACCCCTGACGCCTGACGCCGTCCAATGGACCATTGGACGGCGTCAGAGCGACTTAGAAACACCGGACAATAGTGACGTCACTTATGTCGCATTTGTAGGCGTGATGTAAGGACATTTTGGAACAGGATTGGCCTCATAACAAATGTACCTATAATTTTTTAAGAAAATGTTAGGCCAATATTATTTTTTAAAATTTTTATTTCTTCTAAAATTGACTTTTTTAATCAAGTAAAAACCAAAGTTAATAAATCGATAAAAAAATATTATTGTGCTTACACCGCGACATCATGCAGTGTGTCACAGATATCACGAACAAATAGTATTATTTTTAAGTTTTATATATGTTAGTCTGTAAGGTATATATAAATATGGGCCTATAATGTACATGTATGTTTAGTTGCCTGCAATTAACGAATTTATTTATTTTTTCATATATTATTATTTAAAGGCTTTTTTACGTAAATGCTTACTAAATCAGTGAAATTTATCAAAATCTGCTCATTATGCATCTTCTCTATTGTACATAGCCAAAGTCTTTGATAATAATTAGGTAACTCCCAAAACCTCCACTACTTGTTTTGTTATATCTTATATAGACGTGTAATGGATTTATAACCATAATCTAAACAGAAATTTTCGTAAAACACTATTTGTACCAAAGCCTAGCTAAAGCCGCTTTCGTCATCGCTAAGATAAAATGATAGAAAAGTATGATTTATCTAGGTACTGAATAGGTAAGTCGTGAGTAAAGTGCGAGCGCGGTCGTGACGCCGCAGGACGTACTAATGTTACAAATCCGTGAACATAAAAGCGCGTTAAAGAGATTAATCACACCTTCTATACTATTCTATAGTTTAGTGTAAGCATAACGGCTTGAATAGAGAGGCGGTAACTTAAGCTATTGGAAGTAACAGATCCTTCATCCTATAATACGATTCGTCTCATGTTGCAGCAACGGATTTGAAATGCGTGGTCACGGCTGGACGGACGGGGTCCGATCCAAGAGGATTTAATTAGAAAGCCCCAGACGACACGAGATACGCAAACTGTCTGGCGCCGCCGTCAGAGTTCAAATCTCTAAGTGAAAAGCAAACGCTTTCCAGCTCGAACACCCGTTTCATAAGTAAACGATAGTCTTCTCTTTGTTTAAGCGAAGGATTGTTACACTTTTTAAAATGGCGGATGGGAGGAGTCCTTATGAGACAGCAATCCAAAATAATAATTTGGAAATAAAAGTGAAAAGGCAGGCTAAATATAATAAGATACGCATCCATCCTGCCATTAATAGGAATACTATGAAAATCTTTATTGTATAATTCACAGATCAGGAGCTCAGAACAATGATAAAGTCTTAATGATGGAATGATGGATGCTAAGAAGAAAATAATTTTACAACCAAGCCCGATGCTCCATGCAATAACTCGTTATGAAGCTAGCAAACGAGCAAAAACACAAATAAGTACAAATAGAATAGAAACATCCGGCGGTGAGGCAACAGACAATCGAACGCGGGCCCTTCGCTGCAACGAGATAATTACCGAGGTAAGTTGTTTTGTTTTGTTCAGACGAAGATGGAGTGCCGACTCACAAAAACCCCATGAGAATAAAAGTAACTGGAATCTAACTAGAGTTTTGTCTGTACAAAGAACGAGTATTTTCTACAAAAATCGGATTAACTCAGATAAAACTTCCGATATTCGCTGGGTGGCATAGAATTTGCTATACATTTATATGTATGGATAGGTCTACGAATAAATAGGTACTTACTTAAAAAGTATCCTTTTTTTTTCAACGTTACTATTTACTAGTGTTGTTGCCGCTCATTGATCCACTATCGATTCCCTATCGATAGACCATCTATAGCTTAGCTTTCGACAGTTTATGCATTATGAGAAGCAATGCTATGGATAGTTTGATTGCATTTTTAGATTAAAACTATCGATAGTTCGGTAAAACTACTATCTACAAGTGGTATACTGATTAGTGGTCGGCAAACAATTTGAACACAAAATGATGGAGTGGGTGGAAGTTAGCGCACGGTGTCCACGTAATACTCACAAATACAGACTAATATCAATTTAGTTCACACATTGCCGGTGGACCAGCAGACATTATATACAATACTGAGGCGTTATGTACCATGCCTAGGCAGTTCAGTGATCGTTCAATCTTCGACTGGAACAGCTGTGTACTTAGGTAACACGCGTAAGACCAGTGCAAAGTGCTAACGAATCACACCGTCGACACGTACGAGTAACTTCGGCCGGCCGCGATGATCTAGATCGGTGAGTCACTGCACATGGTATGTTTACGTACTACGACGAATAATTGTTAAGGCGACGCTATATACTCCCTTAACAATGAACACACCATCCAAAAACATTCAGATTAAAACTGAAACCGAACGGTACCTCTAATACAACCTTTCCCAAGTTCATAGAGAAAATCAAATCATCAAAATTTAACCATAATTCCACCATTGTATTGCTCGTAGGTAATAGTAGTAAAATAGGAAAGAAAGATATAATTCAATGTATAGAGACCTTAAGTAAACTTAATGTTTGTAAAATAATACTATGTGCGTTTCCTTATTTGAGTTGCCAGCCCCCATCAATAAATAAAAACATTCAATACCTTAATAAATTATTACATAACTTGACATGTTGTCATAGTGACAAATTAGTGTTTTTTGACACTAATAATTTTATAAGTGAATGTTTTTTGACAAAAGGTAATATATACCTATCCAAATATAAGAAATTAAAAATTGCTACATGCTTATAGCTTATACTATTAAGTTTTGGACGAGTTTACATTGTGAACAAAGTTGTAAGATGTCTACCGAGTTACCAGAAAATTGTAATAGTAATTCTGTAGACTTGACGGCAGATTTAAACTGCACCTCCAGACAACGGAAAGGCCACTAGAACTAAGAGTAATTCATCAAAATATACAAGGTTTTCCAGCAAAGAACTACTAGTCGAACTAGTATTAGAAGAATTAGATATAGATATTTTGTGTTTGACTGAGCATTGGCTGCATGACAGTGAGATGATGTTCAGCCTAAACAACTACGACATTGTTAGCTGCTTTAACAGAAAGTCTACTACACGAGGCGGTTCTATGATATTTTCAAAAAATGGTGTCCGTAGCAAGGAGCGGAATGACATAGTTAGACTTTCTGTTGACCGCTGTTGTGAGGTGGCCTGTGCCGAGCTAGAACACCATTTAATTGTATGTGTATACAGTCAACCTGATAGCGATTTTAAGGGATTTTTGAAAGTAATGGATCAGGTTCTTAAGTTAGCTTCAAATAGTAAAAAGATTTTAATTATTTGTGGTGACTTCAATGTTGATATTCTTGTGCAGAATACAAAGAGTACACGATTCTTAAACCTCTTTAAATGTTATGACTTAGAAAATGTTTTTCTTGAACCTACTAGAACCACCGCTACATCTGCCACATGTCTTGATAATTTCTTTACCGATATACATAAGTTATTTTCACAAATCTGTCATTAACAAGTTGCCATCTGATCATTCAGGTGTATTTGTATCTTTTGTCAAGAAGTCCACCCGCTGCTTGAAAGATGATAAAATCATGTGTAGACCAATTACTTCCAAAAAGATTCGTAAGCTCAAGAAGAATTTAGAAAATAAATTATGTTCAGTCGTATACACTGGAAGTAAACCTGATGATCACTACAATAAATTGTTTAGTACCGTGTCTAAGGAATATTCGGCAACATTTGATCAAAAAAAAGTTAATGTTAATAAAAGGTTAAAATTTAATGAATGGGCTACTACAGGTATTTATATACGTAGAAGAAAGTTATTTGATTTATATGCTCAAAAACAATTTAATTTTAACCCTAGCTTTGTTGATTATGTTAAAAATTATTTAAAAGAGTTTGCAAAAAGACTACAGCTATCTATATTAGTAGAAAAATCAATAATGCACCAAATAAAATAAAAGAGACATGGAATGTCATTAATAAAGAAACAGCGAAAAAGCGAAAACTAAAGCGAGAGAAAATATTCGTGAAGTCAAATATGCTGACAAAAATATTACCGCTCCTAAAGACATAGTAAATGTATTCGAAAATTTTTTTACCAATATTCCCTTGGCACTTACTGCTGATGTCAATTCAAGTCCTCAACATGCTGAAGCCTTACTTAAAGATAATATAGCTCCATGTAATCATAAGTTTCAATTTAAACATATTACCCCCAAAGATATAGTTGATGCATTTAAACAGCTAAATTTAAAAAAGTCTGAAGATCACTGGGGTATGTCCGTTAATGTAGTAAGCAACATCATAAATATCATTGCTGCAGACCTAGCTTTTATTTTTAATGAATGCATTGATGAAGGCATTTTTCCAAATTTAATGAAATGCAGTAAATTGATACCTTTATTTAAAAAGGGGGTAAGAACAGATCCTGGTAATTATAGACCTATCTCCATTTTGCCAGTTTTGAGCAAAGTGTTTGAAAAGATAATGCTTAATCAAATGCAACATCACTTTATCACCCATAACCTTTTTCATAGCCAGCAGTTTGGTTTTACTGGAGGGAAATCGACCACCGATGCGGGGGTAGCGCTAGTTACTCACATTTACAACGCATGGGAAAACAAGCATGATGCAATCGGTTCTTTCTGCGATCTCTCAAAAGCATTTGACTGCGTAGATCACCCGACACTTTTGCTCAAATTCCGTCAGTACGGTTTTGACGATAAATCTATAAACCTCATCATTCAATCATATTTAACGGATAGGCTTCAGACGGTTGATATAAATGGCATAAAGTCAAACGGATCTCTTGTCAAAACTGGGTGTACCTCAAGGTTCTATCCTAGGACCGTTCCTCTTCTTAGTGTACGTCAATGATTTGCCTTACGCGGTTGAAAAACAGGCTGGTATTGTGTTGTACGCCGATGACACGTCTCTTATTTTTGAAATAGACCGTCATAGCGAAGATGCTACTGCGGTGAATGACACATTATCGGCCATTTCTAATTGGTTCTCTGCCAATAACCTTCTGTTGAATGCAAACAAGACCCAATGCATTAGATTTAGTCTTCCTAACGTGAGGCAGGCCAATGTTGATGTGCTACTAGACGGTCAAAACTTAGATCTCGTTGATAATACTACTTTCTTGGGAATCACAGTAGATTCAAAACTTCAGTGGGATGTCCATATTTCTAAACTCGCTAATAGGCTCAGCTCAGCGGCTTACGCTATTAGAAGAATCAGACAATTGACAGATGTAGCAACTGCTAGACTAGTTTACTTTAGTTACTTTCATAGTCTGATGTCCTACAGGATTCTTCTCTGGGGGAGTGCTGCTGATATGCAGACTATTTTTATTTTACAGAAAAGGGCAATTCGTTTTATTTATGATTTAGGATCGAGAGACACCCTAAGAGTTTTTTTTTAAGAAATTTGATATACTCACTGTACCATCCCAGTACATATTTAAAAATATAATGTATGTGAGGAAAAATATTGCCTTATTTAATAAAACAGGTGATATTACGGGTAGAAACTTACGTAACATAAATGTTTTAGTTACCCCGTATTATAGGCTGAGTCAGTAAATCGTTTAAGGGAAACTGTATAAAGTTTTATAATAAATTGCCAGAATCGGTCCTTGATATGCCAGATAGAAAATTTAAAGCTTATGTAAAGAAAGTACTTTGTGAGAAGGCTTATTACGGAACCGATGATTATCTTAAAGACAAAAACGTCTGGCTCGAGCTTGGCGCGGGTCCCTTTTAAAGGTTTATATTTGTACACTCACAAATGACATAATTTGGTGTACAATCAGTACATGAATTTTATACAAATTGACATTAATTTCAAATTTGACATTTTTAATTAATAATTATGACATAGCAATGTATTCTCAGTCCACACATCTAATTTTAATAACAGTATAATTGTAAGGTTGACGTTTTTGGAGAAAATGCTGCAGTACAGTTTGTTACCGCTTCTTCTGTACTTGCGCTTTGGAGGCGGCAGTAAACTTAGTTGTAAGTAAATGATCTGACGTCAACAACTAACTATTAAGAAATCGAAAGAAAAAAGAAATGACAATTATCAAGTGATATAAATATCCAAAGATAAATAAATGATTTTTGACTTTTGACTTTTATGACCGGTATTAAGAATAACGGCTAAAACAGCAAAGCCTTATTGAAGACCTCAAGAACCAAATTGAGATTCTTCAACAACACCTGCTATGTGCCCTAGAGCCCAAAAGCTATAGCCCCAACAGCTCCAAGCATGGAGGCATCTACATCGCATGCCGAATACGGCACTGACGAGGAAGAACTAGCAAAAGAAACTAAGTGTATACGAACAAAATCAAGGAAAAAAAGAAAGGTAAATATATCACCCTCACTCTCGCCTCAGGAAAATGAAACCCCCAAGATAGAAAAAGTAAAAAAACCTCCCCCACCACCTCCTATTATTGTAGATGGTGTTGATAACTACCAAAACTTTTTTGACTTTTTGACACAGGACTAGTCCCCTAACACCTTCAACATAAAAATGTTAAATGGTGATAGCGTGAAAATAAATGCCTGTAATGAGGAATCGTACAGAGCTATCACAAAGATTTTAACAATCAACAATTGCCATTGGCATTCTTATGAGAATAAACAAGAGAGGCCAATCAGGGTAATGGCAAAAAAATTGCCTTCTACCTGCAAGCCAGATAGGATAATTGAAGACCTCAAGTCGAAGGGTCTAAAAATTGAAGGTGCGGTGAAGAAGCTCAGCTGGAAAAGCAAAGAACCTGTAAACATGTTGTTCATGCTGCCTTTTAGCAACAAGGAGGAAATAGCTAAAGTCTACGATATTAAATCGATACTAGGGTGCATGGTTGATATACAACCCCTGAAATCTTCTAAGCTTATTCCCCAATGCAAAAGGTGCCAGGCATATGGACATACCCACATGTATTGTTCTAAAGAACCAAGGTGTGTAAAGTGCACAGGGAAACACCTGACCAAGGACTGCAATAAACCAGCAACTGACAAAGCTAAGTGTGTACATTGCGGAAAAGCACATCCAGCTAACTATAGAGGATGCGTAGTTGCAAAGGAAATGCAGAAAATGAGAAATAAGAATATTAAAAAATCTGTTGTTAGCCATGAAAACCAACCAACTACCAAAAAACTAGTAAACAAACCTACATCTACAATTAAAGCTAATGTTTCTTATGCGCAGACTGCAGCCAAAAATTCTACAAGCGCACAAAAGAAAGAGCAAACTAACACAAATGAGAGTAAGCTGGATAAAATTCTCAAACTAAGACATCATTTGATGAGCGATTAAAGAAAATAGCAAGAATAGCTATCTCTAAAAATCAAAAATGATAGTTAACCTTAAAATAATGGCATGGAACTGTAACGGATTACTTAACCATAAGAACAAAATGCAAGTTGTCCTAGATATGGAAAATATTGATGTGTTTTTGGTTTCAGAAACACACTTCACTAAACAAAGCTATAAAAAATTTAAAGGTTATAAAGTTTACCATGAACTACACCCCGCAAACAAAGGAAGAGGCGGTAGTGCAGTAATTATTAAAGAAAATATACAACATTATGAACATACTAAACATGAAACTCACACAATGTACGGCCGTCCGATTAATTACAAAAAATGGTCCACTCACTGTGGCTACAATATACAGCCCACCTAAACATAAAATACTTAAAAATATGTATTTGAATTTTTTTACAAACACTAGGTGAAAGATTCATACTAGGAGGTGCAATGCCAAAAATACTTATTGGGGTTCCCGTCTTAACAACAAAAAAGGAAAAGAACTTTTGTATGCCATCCGAGAAAATAAATGTGAGGTTGCATCAAAAAGATCTCCAACATACTGGCCGACTGACCCACTTAAAATTCCAGATCTCATAGATTTCTTTATATATAAAAATGTATGTTCAAACTACATGAAAACTGACCAGAGTTACGACATGAGCTCGGATCACTCAGCAATATACTTAGAATTAAGCGAGAAAATAATTAATAAGGAAACTAGCCCTACTTTAACTAGTAAAAATACTGACTGGGAAAGTTTTAGAATAGAATTAGATAGTCATATTGATCTAAGAGTACTGCTAAAGACCCCGGAGTAATTAAATTTAGACTTAGAGAAATTTATAACGATAATTCAACAAACCGCTTGGAACAATACTCATCAAAGTATAAAAAGGACAGTAAAAAATGGATACCCAAGAGAAATTACAGATTTAATCATCGAAAAAAGGAGTCAAAGAAAATTGTGGCATCAATCCAGATCCCCAGAAGATAAAAAAAAGTTAAATAATCTTACCAAACGGCTCAGAAGAGTAATACAAAATCATCTTGATGAGAGTAGAAACATCCAGTTCCAAAAACTAACTAATGATTGGAGTACTAATTACTCACTGTGGAAAGCCACATGGTCAATGAAAACACCAATGGACCAAATCCCGCCAATGGACCAAAATAAAATTAAACCTGGTAAATGGGCAGTTAGAAATGAACAGAAAGCTTCAAAATTTGCTGAACATTTAGAGGAAATATTTAAGCCAAACGGAAGTCAAATAAATGACGAAACATTCTGTGAGGTGATTGAGGAGCCCGATGATTATATTGACAAGCAAGTAAATATAAAGCTTGTTACGCCAAGAGAAATCCAACGAGAAATTTAAAAAATATCAACCCCAGAAAATCTCCTGGTTTTGATCTTATATCAAGAGAATTACTGCATAATCTCTCGCGCAAGGCTTTAGTAAAGCTGACAAACCTTATTAATGCTGCACTAAGACTAAAATACGTACCAGACTTGTGGAAAGTTGCAGAATTAATTATGACAGCGAAACCAGGAAAACCGCCTACTGAGGCTACGTCATACAGGCCTATCTCTTTTATTGCCTGTAATGTCTAAATTATTCGAAAAACTTTTAATAGAGAGGTTAAATCCAATTATTGAAGCCAAGAACCTTGTACCAGAACATCAATTTGGCTTCAGAGAAAAACACTCAACAATAGATCAAGTATTTACATAGGATTACAAATATAATTGAAAAAAACCCTTGAAGACAACAACGTCTGCTGTACGGTTTTCTTAGATGTAGCACAAGCTTTCGACAAAGTATAGCATGAAGGCCTTATCACAAAACTGAAAAAAAGCTCCCCAAATACTTTATTGACATAATAACATCGTATTTATCAGGTAGAGTTTTCAGAGTGCGACAAGAAAATGTTTATTTTAAACTAAAGACAATAAAAGCTGGAGTACCTCAGGGAAGTGTTTCAGACCCGGTCCTATACCTATTATACACCTGTGAAAGCCCATATTTAGAAACAACACCATTGCGACCTTCGCCGATGACACGGCTATAATGGCAGTCGGAAGCACCCATGCGGAAGCTGCAAAAAAGGTCCAAGTAGCTGTTAACAAAGTTCAAAACTGGACAAAACGATGGAGAATCAAACTTAATGAATCAAAATCAATTCATGAGAACTTTACAAACAAACAAGAGAAATATCATCCCATATACATAAATGATAAACAAATATCATACGAAGTATTTAGGTATAACCCTCGACGCAAAGTTGCGCTGGAAAGCTCATGTCAAGAAAAAAGGAAGAGAACTTGACATACGGTATCAGAAAATGCAATGGTTGCTTGGAAGACACTAATAAATAAACAGCATATAAAAGATTAAATATTCTTTCTTTTTTCATATACATTGCCCACTGGCCCAAGGCATTCTATTCATAGTCTAGGCATTGTATTAAATGCCTGTATTATACAGATTGCCGGTAACATATATACAATTAACTCTTCATCTGTTGCAAATAATAAAACAATAGATCAACAATTGACCTGGGAGGAATTCCTCCCAGGGACAGGTAAGGGGTTAATTGGAACCGGTTCCAAAAGTACAGGTTCTATACCGGTATTTAAACGTTCTTTTAATTTCGGTGTTCCAGATGGGTACCGGTACTCCTCCTTAAAAGTACAGGTACCTAATTTAGATACCTGCTCCTATCTGCTTATACTCGTATCTGCTTGTTTTTTCTTTTTCTTTCTCACTCTGACGTAATTGTACCGGTACTGGTTCCGGTATAGTACCGATACTGACGAAAAAGTAGTGCCGGTACAGATAGTACAGGTACTATGTCTGGCACCGGTACCGCACCATGGTCAATGGTACCGGTTCCCATAAATACCGGTATTTCAAGCCTTGCATACAATACACAATGCTATTATAATACCGCTTGAATAAAGTATCGGTAAATCAGGGCATAGAGCTGCAACGGGCTCGCTGTCGAGTGTATATCAATTAGAAAGCTGAGTAAGCGCACTCGTGGCCGGGCCAATCCGTCGAATTGATGATGCCGGCTTCGTAGCGGTCGATCTAGCGTGTTAGCCGATTGCCTAGTCAATGACTGCACCAAACAAAAACGAAAATGTCATTCACAGTCCGCTAGCTGCAATAGCAAAATACTCAGTTGCAAATTCGATATAAAAGAGCACAAGCCTCATGGCTGGATATTGTCCTGACACCGTTAACTGAATGACTTTGCAATAGAAGAAGACATAAATATGTATAAAAACCAAATATAAGGACTAGTTAAATTTTTTAGGTATTTGTACTAAGTAATTTGCAGTCGAAGCAAAAAGAGCTTAATTTAATATCATCAATTCAAGATACTCATACCTGAAATAAGTTAACCAGACTTTTATTTAAATCGACCGCGTGAAATCCAAAGCAGCTTACTCGGTGTATATATGTATTGTACACAAAAAATCCTATATTTAACTTATTTAAAAAAACCGGCCAAGAGCGAGTTGAACTCGCGTGAAGGGGGTTCCATACAATGCCAAAGCTTTTAATTTATACAAAATATCACATTTGAAATCATCACAGTATGACGCGAGTTTACTACTACTACGCTATCTAGTGGTGTTTTAGTGAACTACTTTCTGTAAGTGAACGCATTATATTAAGTTTACCACTTCATTTTTAATTGATCGATTTTTTTAGGTTAACCTATCTACAAGCAAAAAGCTATATTTTTTATTTGTTTTTTTTTTTAATTTGAGGCTCAGTAGTTTCGGAGATCAAGTCAATTTTCATGTTCTTTCATTGATAAAATCAAAATTTTTATTTTAAAATAATAACAAACACTAAATATATTTGAGATCCTCATAACGAGTCCTTTCATTTGATATATGACACAGTAAGATTTGCAAAACTTTTATTTTATTTCATAAGTGGTCCCCCTGAAAATTAACCTTATATTGGGTCATAGGATTACACCATCCCAGCAAATTACAACTGATTTGGTCATAGGATTACACTATCCCAGCAAATTACACCTGATTTGGTCCAGTAGATTCGGAGCAAATTGAAATATAAGAGTTCCATTTTTTATTTTTTGTAAGGAACCCTAAAAATCCGATTACTATTCCTAAGAAAAGTTATATCTATGTATGATATTGTTTATTTGGTAGATACTCGTACATACATATATCGTATAGGTATTGTCGCTGTTAGTTCCTTCTTTTGCTTACGCTCTTAATATACGAGCTTTTCCGAACTTTACACAGTAAATTAGAAATAATTAATTGGATTAGCCGAACAAAACAGGAAGAGAAAAAGAATTAAGGGTAAGGTGAGGCAATCTCGTAGCGGATAAATGGAACAAAGCACGTTCCAATTCACTAAAGTTCCGGTAAAAAATAAAATGTTTATTTATCACGCGTTGACATTGTTAGTGTTGTTACCATCGACTTTCCCCTTCAATATTCATGACATGGCATTGTTTGTGCCGGTAATTGATGATAATTTCTACTTAATGCGAAGTGACTTGCATTTGAAAAGTATGTTTTATGTAGGTTCGTTGTATGCACTGGTTTGTTTTTATCGGCGTTAGTTGCTCGGGCATCGAACTAGTAAGCAGGCGGTGGAAGTGACCTCCGCACAAGGGCCTTTATTATTCAGCCAGCGAACGTTCCGTAGATGCAGTTTCATTCCGGTTCAAATCTCGCAACTTTTGCAGGCGTCTTGAACGGACAGCATGAGCACATATGCTAACATGCCTGAAGAGCTTGTTTCGAAATCACTGTATGGTTTACACATATTGTACTAATGAATATTAAAACATTATGTCATCATCAATAATGATTGTCTAGCTGTCACACAACACGAGTTGTGTCGGTTAACACAAGGCTGTTACCCGCCTTACGAGCCATGATCATCCAATAATAGCGTGAAATAATAACTAACACGCGCTCGCTAAACAGGAAACTATTTAAAGAACTTTTGTTGGAATTTCTTCGAACATGCATGATAGAAAGACTAACAAAGTGTTTTAAGGTTCAAAACAAAGGTTATGCGTTTTGTACTATTGATATTTATTATACTATCCTATTCATATTTATTAATTTAAATGTCCGTTACATTAACTGGGCAGTTATATCTATCTTCTAACAAATTATCTAAGAGAGGCTTGCAGGAGCTCTTTTACTTTAATAAGAATATGATTTTGATTAATTATTTTATTTTCCAGCCCACCATAAATGTACATGGTATGTAGGATAATAATCACAGTTTATAGCTATACTCCACGAACCGTAATAATTTGCTACCTAATGTACCCTAAGTTTGCATCAACGAACAATGGAGTAAACAAAAGCAGTTAAAGGATTAATTTAAAATTTTATTTATTACATACGCTACGTAATTAAAGTAACTGAAAAGTTTTGCGAGACAACATAGTTCATTCCGAAAATAGTATTTCTGCTAAACAATCTATGGAGTGTATAAAACATATTTATCTCTCTAGTACATACGAGTATTTGCCCAATTATTATCAGAGTGACTCCCATTCTTAATCCGAAAACTACTATGATAGAAGATATATCTACTTACATTTCATATTTCATACACGCTTATGTAAGGCCTACTGGCCTTATTAATTAAAAATTAAAACACCATCTGCAAATTATTGGCATTTGCGCCCTTCACGACCGCAAACGTTGTTAGTGTCGGCCGACTCGACATTGTACGACGATACATATGGGATGGGGGCTGGGAAAAATCCAAAAAAAAAAAACTTTTTTCGAGGTAAGTCACGGTTTCATTCGTGGTTAAGAAATCCTATATTAATTTTATAACTCCTCCATTATATATTAATTTTATAAGCGTCCTGTTCCAGATCCTAAAACTATTCACGCATCCTTCCACGTCTGTCCTTCTCTTACATATCGTACGTTCCTTTCTATTTAAAACTCTTTCATCCCACATACATGTTGTTTCACACTGTTGTTAGATGTAGATAAAGTGCTTTTTACATAAAACTAATAATTTAAAGTACATTTTTTTATGTTATACTTGTATAAGCTCTATTTTTATTCATGTCTTGGCTTTCTCTCTGCGATATATTAAGCGAACATGACGCACGTATAATATAAAAACATACACCTTATTTATGACCTTTCGTATCTACTTAAAAAATGGATAATCATTTCGATCAAAGAGCCGAGTTTCTTTGGTTACCTTCGGTCCCTTCCCAACCGTACAAAACCTTATTATAATTTAAGAAACGAAAAATGTCATAAGGAATGAGGTCGGTTAGGATCTGGGTTAATCATTATTGCCAACGTGACGTGCTCCATCACCCAGGGATCAGGGGCAATTTGTCAATCACCACGTGAATGCCCCTTACAACCGCTTTCAATAAACGTTTCCTTGATCAATAATCGATGAAATATGGTACGCAGATTTTATTAGTCATTTCCAGGCTTTTAATGGCAGGAAACAGAACGACATAAATATAATAGCTATGAGTACTACGACTAGCACAAAACAATATTTAGGACGCATAACATTAACATGAGCTGTAAACATCAAAATTTAAGCATTATCTGTAGTATTTTTGTCTTCTATTAAAGTATGTTATAGTAAAAATATGTATTTAATGCAGCTCCTTTTCAATTAAATTATTCATTCGTATTTTCCATCTGGGTTTAAATTTAAAATCTTGTTATAGATAAGTAACTAACATAATGCATAAGTCATATTCTTAAAACTAATACACACACTAATAGACACAATATACATAAGCTTCAAAAAATAAATAAAATGAATATATAAAATAAAACAAAAACATAAGTAATTTCCTGAATAATTTGTTTATCAGATGATAAACCAGAGGATGGAAACGCGTCATCGTCAACTATAACTATTATATACGGAACTCTACCATTTATGCTTGATTGGGTTACAAGCGTCACTGTTGACAGCATGATATCATTGACTGAGACCTTGCCACACCTAATTCATAGATTGCTAATAACCTGACAAACAGCAACAGCATGTACCTATGAATGTTTGGTTAACACAATAGTAAATATAAAAAATAAAGTAGTAAAAATCTATCAGTGGCTGCGCGAAAATGTGCTAGCATTGCTGTTAATTATAATTACTAATTCCTACTTATTACTTTTTATAGTCATATTGCTTAATGTGCGATTTTCTGTCTTACCGTTATACGGTAAGACAGAAAATCGCACATTAAGCACCGTAAAACCAAAAATCGTCAGACTTGATAAACTTCATCCGTCTTATTATAAAACCCAGAAAAACTTTATTACTAGGTTTAAACCATTATCCGCCCAAAATGAAGTTGATTTTGACATTGGTGAGATAGTGTGATATTACTATATACTTATGTCAACTTGATTTGGTCGGGTAATGGTTTAAACCTAGTAACAAAGTTAGTCTGGGTTTTTATAATAAGACGGCATAAGACTAGATATCTTTTTTACTCTACTCTTAACTTTTCTACTACTTCACACCATAGCTTCGATGCCACACAAAGAACTACACAAACAGATTGCAATTTTACTGGAATCTCGCGTGCAACATATTTTAACAAAATATCTTTATCTAACACAGTTCCCTAGTTCACTGTGCCTATTTATCACTTTGTTTATATCCGGGTTTGGCCTGGGCCACATAGCCGTGCATGTGTGAGATATAAATCATCTCGTGGTTATGGCATTCTCATTTACTTTGTCAACTCGAGGCAAGACAATGTTCACACCGCAGAGCGGATATGTTTCATTATACATGTTATGTGTGATTACGCACGGCTGTGAACGAGGGTAACATTCCCATGTGACCAATATCAGCATAATCAGATAATGATAACATATCAGGTCATATGCATCATACAAATATTATACTGTTTATTTTCCATCATAGATGTATTCAATGTGTAGGTGACTCAACTTCTTTGTTAAAGATTCTCTTTTGTTTTCATTATGAGAAAAAAGAAAAAGGCTATGTCTGGTTGTGATTGTGAATGCAATTTTTTTTATCAGTACGAATTATTGTCTGTTTGTGTTTCTGTTATTTTTTAACTTAATTACATATCTATTGCTCTGAGTCAAATATTATAACTTTTCTCATACTTTAATCTTTCATTCATCCACTTTTTAACTTTCTTATACTGGAAGTTCCACTTCCCTATCTATATATTAATAGTTCACATAACTCAGTTTTGTAACAAGCTTTATCGTTGAGTAGATTTTGGACAAACCGAAACAGTACTAGGTATATTATACCACATATTAGTGACGTACATCGTGGCATTCTATCCACAATTAGGTCAGGTATAATCCGTCCGTCGACGATATCGTATGTCGGTAACAATCGATTTTAATTAAAAGCTCCTAAACAATGATGCTATTGATGCTATTATTCGGTCCGGTAAAGCCGAATCCCGATTGTTGCCGGCGCCCATCGCGATCCACGGTGACGGTGTATCTTATTTGCCATGACCTTATCGGTGCTCATTCCATTTTATTCCTTCGAATGAGGAAATGCAAGGACTTTATCTGCCGAACATAGTAATGGCGGTACATAGGGCGCACTATAAGTTTCCGGAACTGGCCACTTACATAAACAATATTTAAAAATTTATTGCAACATTTGAAAATAGAACTCTTTGGCTGTAGAATGCAGTTTGTTTCATCTGACTGTCTTTTGTTTTTACCTTGTGGCGCCATTTAAAAACTTGTGTGTCTGCATCAACATGAATTTAACTCGGGAAAATTTTCGTAGTATGATTTTCTACGATTTTAAGTGTAATTTGACAGCTCAACAGAGCATCGCTCGGCTTCAAACAGCTTTTGGCAATGATGCACCATGCACCATGCAAGACAACTGTTTATAGCTGGTTTGCAGAATTCAAGCGTGGTCGTATCAATCTCAGTGACGAATCTCGCGATGGTCGGCCGTCCACCGCTGTGACCAACAAAAACATCGATGCTGTGCGCCGTATGATTGAAACAGACAGGCATGTGACCTACCATGAAATTCGCGCATCCTTAGAAATAGGCATGAGTCAAATACAATTAATCCTACACAAACATTTGGGTGTGAGAAAGCTGTGCTCGCGGTGGATCCCACACAACTTGACCGAGGCTCAAAAAACGGATCGCGTCACTTGGTGCAGTGCCATGCTTACCAGATTCAACGAAGGTGCGTCAAATTTGGTGTGGGACATAGTAACAGGTGACGAAACATGGATTTATTGCTACGATCCCAAAACAAAGCAGCAAAAGAGCGTATGGGTCTTTCAAGATGAGCCGAAACCAACCAAAGTGGCGCGCGTGAAAAGTGCATCTAAGCGGATGATTGCTTCTTTTTTTAATAAAACTGGACACGTGGCTACTGTTGCTTTAGAGAATCGTCGTACAGTGAATAGTGACTGGTACACGACCGTTTGTTTGCCGGAAGTTATTGACGAACTCCGTAAAAATAACCGTAAACGCCGTATCATCCTGCACCACGACAATGCTAGTTCTCACACGGCCAGACAGACAAACGACTTTTTGAAGGCGAAAAATGTAGAACTCATGAGTCATCCTGCATACAGTCCCGACCTGGCACCTTGTGACTTTTTTCTGTTCCCAAAAATTAAGAACCAATTACGCGGTCAACGATTTTCATCACCAGAAGAGGCTGTCGAGGAGTATGAAAAACACGTTTCAGAGGTCACTACAGAGGAGTGGCACAAAAGTTTTCAAAACTGGTTTCATCGAATGAAAAAGTGCATAAACGCCGAGGGAGTATATTTTGAAAAACAATAAATTAATTTTGTACCTTTAATAGTATTTTTTCATATTCATTCCGGAAACTTATAGTGCGCCCCACGTATAACGCGCCTTACAACAGAAATCTGAGATATTTCCAGTTGGATATTAAAGCAGTCTGACAAAACTTGTAATTGAAACGTCTTTCTTTCTAATCGTAATAAAAAGATACAGGTGCCTATTATCTGTATATTTGTATAGATATACACAAAAATTACAAATCGTGGATGCCGGCGCCGCCAGTCGTGGCTCTAGCTAGGCTATGTTGACGTGAGAGAAAACAAAATCGACAAAGAGCACTTAATACTAATGTTTGTGTTGGTGTTGGCGGATTGGAAAAGGCAGTAGACGAGATAACGAAAAACAAGCGCACGTCAATATTCTCGCACTCTACTTTGCGTGCTAATGCGTATTTCGTAACGCCCGGTCACGACAATAGACTCGACACACGACAGCCACGTCACTACATTCGCTTATTAATCCCGTTAGTTCAATGACCCAGATAATCGGCATCATTATGTACGTGAAACTTTTCATACAGCGTTTGTACATCGCATCATTATGTACAACACGTAACGTAATGCAAGAAACGCCACTAACACTGCACAGTATTTTTTCTTGCGTGACAATAATGGTGGAAAGATAATTTGCTTGAAACGTTTCTCACGGTGTTCATGAGCAGACCTTATAAATTACTGCAGACCATAATATCACGGCGATAGCCTGGTAGGTGGTTATTTCGTTCGCAACATATGGTTATACTATTACAACTTCCTATTTTAAGTGTTATTGGCGGTAAATCACAGTTGTAATGCGGGCAGAAAACTGGTATTTACTCTTTATAGATAGACAGAAATGTAGATAACTCTTCATTGTAAACTTTAATAAATAAATATATATAGGGACAAATTACACTGATTGAGCTAGCCCCAAAGTAAGTTCGAGACTTGTGCCGCAGTTTATAAGTCATGCATGTGTTGAATTGAAACTTTTGTATTTCGTTTAAATTCAAACTTATGTATTTTGTCAAAACACTATTTAAGTATTGTCAAAATAATATGTATGTAAGAAAGAATTCAATCTTTTGTCTATTGTTTAAATTTAAACTTGTGTATTTAGTCAAAACAATATGTAATTATACACACGTATGTAACGTAATAAGTTGGTAATGGTTGTATATATAGCGGTCGTTTGGCATAACGTTCTAACTTTACATGATACATGGGATGGGGTCCCAGGTCCCATGATAGCGACCAAACACATATAAAGACAAAAAACATGACATGCAAATACAATAACGGAATGTGGACCTAGAGTGGTGCTGCAATGTTAACATATGCTTACTTGCTAATTAAAGTTGAAGTGTTCGTACTTTCAACGCAGTACCTGTCTTTATTTTATTCATTTTGAAATGTTTATTTTTATATCAACACGCTTGATACAAGATCAAATCATGATGTCTTTCTTATTTGATTTAATATTTTATGGCATAGGTAATTAACTAATTAGGTACCCAGATAGGCACGCGCATATCAAAAGATTTTTGACAAGCAGTTAATAAGTTACGGTAATAAAAATCTACTGCGACACTGTTATTATTTATTATCTACATTTACTAAGTTAATTAATTTTCTATGACTTAAATTGCGTTACAAGGTTAAAATGTTGAACAACATTTGGTTTGGTTCTAGCATTTTAGTGCGCACATTTAGGATGTAGGTACAATTGTACATATCGTTAAGCTATGAGAAATTCGGAGCGAGGTGAATTTTATGAGTTTTATGACACAACGTATCTAGATTGAGGTGAAGAATTTTACCAGCTTTCAATTTTGTAGTAAATTTTATATTAATTGAGTTTACGATGAATTAAAGATGTAAGTATTTAGATAAAATGGTCAAAAATTTTCGCGTAAAAGACCGTTTAACTCGACAGTTGTTTTTTTTTTTAGTAGCCATTTAGGCACCATTGTTGGGCAAAAGCCTTCCCTCTTTCTTTCTATACGTCCCGATCCCTTGATATCACCCTCCACTTCTTTTAAAACTGGGTCAAATCATCCGCCCGTCTTTTTCTTGGTCGTCCCAGTTTTCTTCATCTTTCGGGATGCATGCGGCAGACGTGTCCCGCCCAATCCCACTTCAATTTGGCTGCTTTAGAATAGAAAACGCTTGGCGAAGCTTCTGGTCGATGAAGGAACTGCTGAAGGGCAATCTCCCAACTTGTCTGAAGAAGAGATTGGTCGACGTGTGTATCTTGCCCATCCTAACCTATGGTGCTCAAACGCGTTTTATTACGGATGCGCAAAAGTCCAAATTGAAGGTTTGTCAGCGGGCGATGATGAGCATTCTAGATGTCAGGCGAACAGATCGCGTAAGAAACACCACAATGCGTTCCATCACTAAGATAACCGATGTAGGACAATTTAATTACTGATGCAATTATTATTTTATGCATCCAATTTAAACCGTAAGGTACGAGCATGTATATCGTAAATTAATTATGCCATAAAGTGTTCATTAATAACAATAGAAAGCTTAAGGGATTAAGTCACGGTAGAAGCGAACACCTACGGTGTACAGAAAGTCTGTGAGTCAACATTCAACGCACATCTGGCGTTGTGCAAGCATAGAGCCGCTATGTAGTGAACCCGATAATAAAAGCAATCATGACCAAGACTATACTGTAGTGAACTAGGCCTAGTACTTAGTATCAAAATATAAAGATAGCTACTTTTTATTTCATAGCATAAATCCCATTCCAAAGTAAAATACCGAATTTCCATGTCATGTTCGTTCTTAATAATAATAATAAAGTAGATAATTCATGTATAGCTTGACGCGAGTATATTCTGTTATTGTGGCTTATAAATAAACTATTCTTGGGTGACGGAGAAGCACGAGTCTAGTGGCTGAATGGTACAAGCAATCGTGTTGGTAGCGATTTACAACGGCGTGAAATGTGGGGCGACGCAGCTGAGCCGTCCTGCAGATCGATACCTGATACGCACACCGCGCTCTGAATGCCGTCGTGGCCGGATTCAATTATTTAGCCATGAGAAACCACTTTTTCTAAAAATAAATAATGTCTCTCCACTTCTTCAACGAACTGGCCAGCAAAGGTAACGCAATCTATAAATGGTTATGGCGCATCGCAACTTTTATCGATGAGTCGTCTCTCTTTCGCGATGATTCAATATAGACGCAAATCTTAGGTAGGTATTCATTTATTTCTTTGAATATGCGACACGGAACTTATAGTAATCGGCAATCATTTAAATATGTGTGTATATTGGATACACAGGTACCTAATCAATTTATTTATTAATATTAGTCAATACACGAAACAGTTTTAATGATTTGACAATAGTTTTACTACAAGCCGCCGCTTGACGTAAACCCTCCATGGGAATCCAGTTGTAGCACGAGATGTTTGAGCTTAGTCCTTTAGTCACCTTTTACGTCATTTACAGGAAGAGATGAAGTTCATAGAGTGCCTCTATTCTAGACCGGAAATCACACGGCATTAGTTTCTAATGATATCTATTTGTATAAATATAATTTTTCCTTTTCACGAAATGAAATAATAATAATTTTTAAGTTGATTGTTCGTTTACTAATACAATTCGTGTACCTCACCTGCAATTCAATTCATTGTAAATGATAAATTCAAAATTACAAAACTTATATATGAATTTTCAGCAAACACACTATTAAGGCTATTGAATGTTGAATATCTAATTTCTTTTAAAAATTGATAAACTTAGGTAAGTATATTAGAACGATAGAGGAAACAGGTAATATGTCTAAATCGCATGTCTGTCGACCATTTTCCCTAGTAAGACTAAGAAATAGCAAAAAAGGAATATTTTGGCGTTTATCGCGTAATGCCCGTGATTTGAAACAATCTCGTTTTTGCTAAAAGTTGTGCGGAGAAATCTACCGCAATCGTCAACGGTCACGCGACTGCGAGATACGTTTTTGCAATTTTATCGATTTCATCGAAAATTGCACAATTTACACATGTTGTTGTTATGTTCTGCTAATCTAACGCAGGTGGTTAAACTTTTTATGGATATATTTATTATGACTACACTAGTTGTTTGCCCCGAACTGTAAATCCGGGATCTTTAAGCATATTTCGGCAATCCGCCTCCCTTTGGTCGATATTTGGCTCGTGTTGGAAATTAAATTTATAATTTAAATAATTTGGTAGGCGAGTAAAAGAATCGAACTTATTTTGGGGCTAGCTCAATCTGTGTGATTCCGTATATATTTAGTTATTTATTATTAAATATTAGTTTTAACCAAAACACCCTTTGATTCTTGAAAATTATATCTACAATATCTTTATCAGGTTTGAGATTTAAACTATTACTACCCGATAAAGATGACAAGGTACGTTTGAAAATTAAATAGCTGCATCGATAAACTGGAGCAAGACCGCTAGACACGCTGAGCATTCAATTGACCCGTAGAAATCGTCCGAAGTGACGTTGATGTTACTTCTTGATAAAACGTGTCCGTGTCGTCTAACTGCACTATTACAAAACATTCGATTACCGATTTGAACTAACTGCATAAACTTCCTATTGTAATGTCGTCTAGCAGTGCTTTTTATTTATTTTATCACAATTCTTCTTCAACGCGCTGCGAAAGTATACGAACGAGTTTATTGTACACTGTAAATCTATTAAGTACGTGAGGATATCCTTCAAACTACCTATTGTCATTTCAGTATGAAAATTTCAAAATACATTTGTCTTACTTGATATACTTAGGTACGTGTATTAAAGAAAATATATACGGATATATATATATTATAATATGGAATACGTGTCGTAACTGGCGCACAAAAAGTGTGTCGTATGTTATCAAGATTTTTTATTCCGATACTATGTTAGAAGTGCCGCATATATGACCATTCGCTATTCGTTTCCCACAATACACAGCTGCACTTAATTGGAATCGACCATTCAGTGGTGAGAGCAATGTTTGTTTGTACTTACGTGCATGTAGGTACAGCTACTACATCCAATTTTACTATCGAGATCGAATGTTGAAACGAAGGAGAATCATTCATTTATTTATTTGTATTTATTTAACGGCGTCGTTTCTCCCTTTTACATTAACATTAAAACTTGCTTTAACATTTTATCTTAGCAATTAATATTCAATCTAGTCGCGCAAAATCACGCAACTCTTTTGCATGGATTGTTAATAACATAATTTATTTGTCTAGCTTATCGTTAAGTAGAACTTGTTCATTTAGGTTCGAAGTAGGTTATGTACCTAGTAGTCCTATACTATACCGATGCTTATATCTTATTTGTCCAAAAATAATTCGTCATCGTCACTTATACCTGACATAATACTTTACAAATGGATGGTGGTGTCTTGATTACATTAATTGCATAAATTTGTTAGCGACCTTGAGCACGGTGCGGTCCGCTGCACTCTCCAGTTCCGGTCTGTCTCGGTCCAGAAGTATTACTTAATGCAAATGTTATTTCTACGTTACTGACATTGCGTTCTGTGTTGCAATCATCATTTTGCAAAAGGCCCTTAAACTTTATGTTTATTCACTTGGGAACATTATAAAAAAGTATTTCAGAACAGTATTTCTGATTATCTAACATGTAGGTAAATTCGCTTTAGTAATCTTACACTATAATATTATGTGCCTTCAGCATATGCAAGAAGATAAGAGAGTCTGCCCTGATATTAATTTACCTTTATTTATGTAAGATGATGTCTAAAATGTCTGCTATATTGATACTCTCCATATTTTTCGGTTTGCTTGATTAAGTGTATCGTCTTAGAATATATAAAGAATGCTTTCAATTCGGTAAACCGTGGCGCCATGTTGACACAAGAAGTTATATACTGACGGTATTTTTTTAAAGAAAAAATACCGTCAGTATATAACTTTCTTTGGCAATGCTACAGTCAAAATTCCAAATTAATTTACCAAAACCACTTACTATCCTCTGAAGTAGGGTGTCAACAGGGCGACCCTCTTGGTCCGGTTATTTTCAGTTTGGCTATTCATCCAGTAATACAAAAACTAAATTCCAAATTTAACGCCTGGTTTCTTGATGATGGATCCTTATCAGGAGATTGGCAGGCGAGTTCAGTTTTGACCGATTTACAGTGTATAAACCAAGAAATGGAAGCAATGGGTCTTCAACTAAATTTATCAAAATGTGAACTTTATATCAACAAGGCTATTTCTCTCTTAGACAAAATAACAACTAATTTTAATTCTCTTGCCCCAAACATCAAAATTATTGACAAAACATCACTTCGTCTTTTGGGTTCCCCTGTTTTTGAAGATTCCTTTTTAAATTTTATTAAAGAAAAAATTGAAACGTTTAAATCTGCTTCCGACCGCCATTCGCTGTAACCATTTTCAAACATTGCCTTTTCGTGCCTAATTTTACATACAATCTTCAGTGTAGCCACTTCTGAAAATACCCGGGCCTACTTTCAAAAATGGACAATATCATTAAAAATTCACTTTCATCCATTTTGAATATAGATTTGAATCATCAAACTGTTTGGGACCAAGCCTCTTTACCAATCAGGTTAGGAGGGCTCGGAATTCGTAAAATTTCCAGTGTAGCCCTACCTACGTTTCTGTCCTCTGCCTACAGCATTCAAAATATTTTTTGTGAAAATTTTAGAGCAGCCTTCCTACGAAATTTCAAATTTAACGGAGGCCAGAACCACATGGTCAGATTTAATTCCAAATTCTAAATTCCCAGATCATCTAGCACCGCAGAAACAATGGGACGAGCCGCTTTGCAGACTTGTTTAGAGTAACCTACTCGAATCGTCTGTAAACAACTCTGTCGAGCGCGCTCGTCTTCTTGCTGCTGCCGAATGGGAGTCTGGTTTGTGGTTACGTGCACTATCATCTTTTAATTTAGGGGCATTTTTAGATAATAATACCTTCCGCATAGCGTCATGTCTGCGCCTTGGCGCCGCAACCAACGCCCCGCATCGCTGCCCCTGCTGCGATATCGTCGACCGGCTGGGCCACCACAGACTATCTTGCCCCAGGAGCGCGGGCCGCATGGCACGTCATGCCAGTCTTAACAATATCATTCACCGTGCTCTTATCACCATTTAGATGCCAGCAGTTTTAGAACCAATAGGCTTGGCGCGGAATGATGGCAAGAGACCGGATGGAATGACCCTTGTGCCCTGGAGGTGTGGGGAGACCTCTAGTGTTGGACGCCACATGTGTCGACACTCTGGCGTCTTCCCATATTCGTGGTACAAGTGGAAAGGCAGGCATGGCTGCAGCTACCGCTGAATCCCTCAAACGGCGCAAGTATGTATGCCTTGGAGAGGCATACATATTTGAGCCGTTAGAGGTTGAAACTGTTGAAACTGTTGAAAAGTGGGGGCCTTCTGCACATAGTTTATTCAAATTTATAGGTAAAAGGCTGGTCGAAGTATCAGGTGACCAGGAGGCTGGTAAATACTTCGCTCAATGAATAAGTATTGCCATACAACGTGGCAATGCTGCCAGCCATCTGGGCACTCTTCCGCAGGGGAAAGATTTAAGAGATATTTTTATTTATAATAGTATGTTTGTATGTAATTTATGTTTAGTATTTAAGTTAATTATAGTTAATTTTTATTCTAATGTTTATTCAGTAAATATCAAGAAAATTTAGGTACCCTGGCTGGACTGAAGATGGAACCCAAAACTAAATTAATTTAATTATTATTATTATTATAATTCATTTATTTCAGGCAATAGCATTGTACTTACAAATTTGTACAATTAATGGTACACCTTTTTTGGTTTATTAGGTAATGATAATGATGTTTGCTAATGCATTTGCTATTAACATTTTGTAGCACGATTATAAACGTAGGTATTTTTTTTACATTACTTTATAAAATACTAACATCATAACATAACACAAACTTGAAACTAATGCAAAACATTTCTTTTGTCTTTTTTACGTTGGAAGCGACTACGCGAGGCCACATGGATTATTGCTTCCATTCCCGACCGGTTTATCCACTTGACTCCATGTAACAGCGGCTATTCGTCTCGGCTCGACCCCATAGCAACCCTCCTCGCCGTCGTCAGTTCTGCTTCATATCCCACTGAGAGCTGTAAAACGCGAGTCAACCCTATTTCATACAATTTACCAGACTTCTCGCCTGTTCACGTGATGTCTCGCCTCGCGTCGTTCTATTTGACTAGCTGTAGCTATCTGCTTAATCATACCAAGTTTATGCGAAAAACAAAACAACTAGAATAAGTTCTACTTATCTACATCTACATAACGACATATGCATTCATACATGTTCAAAAGCGTTTTTTGTACATGTACGTACGTTACAGAATTTACTGAATTTAAAAAATACTTAAGTAAGTACAATTAATTTAAATCTAAAGGTAACTAACTACACGGTTGCCATCGAAACTATATGAATATAAGGCGCATAATGGGCGAGCACCAATGCGACCTCCACGTCCATTGTTTCGTGCCATAAGAGAAAGAAATCTCGTGGAAACTAATTTGACCTGTTCACTTCACTTTTATATCGTTAACTTTAATTTAATTAACTATTCAATTCTAATAATATGGAACAGTTCAAAAGGAAAGTATTTTTGGCCGTTGATGTAAAGCCTTGAGGTGAAGGGGAAAGTAGCTGCGATTGAAGAAGATAAAGCAAAAAGGGCGCTTTGAACCATAAATAATGAGATTTAGACGGCGGGGGGTCAACCTTTTTATCTCGCAACTTATGGTGATGGATGCAGGCGTCTATTTGCTGGTACCTGTTATGTATAAAAGAATATATCAACAGAGTTAATACTTTTATTATTTTCAATTAAAAAATTGAGAGCCCTGTTCCGAGGTGACGGACAGAGGGACAGTTGGGTACAGAACCCTAAAAAGAAAGAGATCTGTCATAAAACAAATAAGTTAAAGAACCACACAAAATCTTTTGTGTGGTTCTTTAACTTATTTATTAAAGCGAGAAAGATTGGGTAAGTGGAATTTGCAATCTATTAGTAGATGCAGTGGAATAAATGTATACAATATATTTATTTATAATATTTTTTATAATATTTATTTATTTTTTTATTATTGTTTATATTGTGGTATACATAGATTGCAAATTCAACTCACCAAATCCTTCTCGCTTTTATTCACTTAAAGTGTGAAGCAGGATTGTACTTATTTAGCTACGAGTATAATGAGCTTAAATAAAATCTGGCAATTACATTATTGATCTGATGAAGCAAGGACCCTCGTCGTGAGAACACTGCGTCTACTAATAGCTGGTCATTTCCAGACTAACACATTGATTTAGAGGCTAATAAATTGCAAATACCTGTTATGATAAATATTGAGTTAAGTAACCCTTAATACTTCAATTAAATTAAACATTCCGAGGAAATGAAGTAGGTAGTAATAACAAATTATAAAGCTATGATGAACAAAGTAAGTGCTCCTTAACCTTTTTAACTTATTATTCTAAAATCAACAAATAAAATACTTACACTGAATGACTGACAGTTATTTATTATGAGTCTCCAAAGAATAATAAATAACCTACGGATAAATACAAATAACTATGTAAGTTTGAGGTACGTTACATACATACAAAGCAAAAAGAAATAGTGTCTGCTTTTCAAATGGATAAACAAGTTGATATAAAGGTTCTATCATCGGATTCACCGTTACACCGTTTTGTAGGTTTTGTGTGGCACATGTAAAATTTTACATCATCAAACATTATCCTCGTGTGACATCAATGCAGCTCAGGGCTATTCATGCTCAGAATACATAGCGTATGTAGTGGAGGCTGGACGTGAACTGAGGGAGCGGGTACCGGGTAGGTACTCTCAGCCCCTCGGGAACGGTAATGTGGGACGTTAGTAGTCTTTGCATTCAGCGTACATTAGCCGGGACACGGTTGCCAACGTGACAGGGGCTCTGTTACAAATTAATGTAGTCATTAAACTGGATAACACGCTGACATATACTCCCTGATTGGGAAGAGGTCAAATCTTTTATGCTAATGTTGGATATTGCGCAGTGCAGACTATAATTAGATAACACCGATGTCAGGCCATGAATGATGCCATCGCTGAGATGAGTCATGCTACAGTAGTTAGTTACCTATTTCTTAGTACAGCGATCGTAGTTCGTGCCGCGTGCACGTTGTTTATAAACAAGCTAAGAATGTAGGATAATTGTAGTTTCAGAAGTTCCAAGTCCACGATAGATAAACAGAGGTTTTATTTTTCTAATACAAATTTTATGAATCAGGTAGTCTATTCTGTTCGGATTGTCGATGTAACCCGGTATAATCCAATAACATGAAAAAATAACCACATCTTATTCAGAATTAAATCACCTTACAATGAGCAAAGAACATGCATATATGTGCTTAGATATATACTATATGTACTCAAGTAATATACCCTACATTCGTAATTCATTCTAATTTCCCAAGGGTCTAATGATATCCTTGAGAGCTGTTTCAGTTACAACATCTTGAGACACTTTCACTTTAAATTTTGTACTTAAAGACGTAATTCGACTTAAAATTGTTTAATTATATCAGTTAAAATAAAATTCAATAGTTAACTCTGGACGTTTCTTGTACAAGATAATAAACCAAAATAACATGATATTGCGTTATACTATCAGCTGAGACCAGCTGAGTAAATGGTATTCTAGAGGTGGTTTAGCGAGTAAATTCTAAACAGAAACAGACTTCAGAAACAAAAAATTGCATTCCAAGAGTTGGACAGATGAAAAGATCATGTTTCATGCACTAATAATGCATTATGGATCCGTAGTAACGCTAAGTAAAGCTAGCCGCCAGACGAGCTCATCGCGACGCCATTGTGTGAAAGAACCAGTTTCCCTTTAGTATTCTCACTACCAGTGGTTATAATACCGTCCTGTCCAGCGAACATTAAAAAAAAACAGGTTCTAAAATTAGGGGTCATTTCTATCTCTGTATAGTTATCAGAACTCAGATATCTTGCGAAACCTGGCTTCTTTTTAAAACCTCGTTTGTATATAACTGCATGTTAGGACAAGAAGTTTTGTCTTCGTCATACTCGTCTCAATACTTTGTTAGTTAAGTATGATAAACATAAAACTTATTTTGGACATCGACGAACATAATTTTATATCTTCTTTTAGTGAGAGAATTTTTAAAATCGTTAATATTTTTAGATTTCTTATTTAAGTACTTAATTATTTATTGTTTTGATGTTTTTTATCATTATCATCTTCATTTCATGTCATCCTCTGCTGAACAAAGGCTTCTCCGAAGGGTTTCTATAATTACCGCTCTAAAGCGACCTATCCAGCGACCTATCCAGCGACCTTGGTCAGGTCTTCTGACCATCTTGTAGGTTGGTGTTGTAGAACACGAATTTTCTCATTTCTAATTATTATAGCCTTCGCCTAGCCGACCCGAATTTGCCGAAAGACCTCCACGTCGAAGCTGGAAATTCTAACCAGAATCAATTGACCCAGGTAGGTATATTGGTCTACAACTCCGAGGGTGGGGCTCTTAGCAGCGGCTGAACGACGTGGACATTCAACAGTCCATGTTCAGTTTAGGCTCACTTGTTGGGATCTCTAACCTTTTTCTATTTATAAGCATATTTTTGTAACTTTCTATTGCCTTGTTTTCCAATTTTTACTCAGTGTACTTACGTGTAGGTAAGTATTGGTTGGATTATGTGGTTCATTGTGTTCTTTTGAAATATCATTACTTAAATCCCAGTATTTTTTCTTATTTATTCTTTCAGTTTCGAATTTACTTTTGGGGTTAGCTTAATCTGTGTAATTTGTACGTATATATTTACTATTTTTATATTTATTCTTCTCCAAAACAGATAACCTTTCATGCGGTTGCTATATGTAGATTGATATTCTCTTCATCCTACGCATTTGAAAGAAAGTGTGTAGGTATTCTCCAATGTGTGGGCCGCATTGAATCTTTGCCCATTTGTCAAAATTAAATTACTTTCACTGGGTAGGTAGGTAGCTAGTTACAATAGTGATCACAGTCAGAACTATTTTATATAGGTAGGGAATGGTTTCATTATTTTATGTTGTACTTATCGTCAGCTCCCATCTCTTATCCTCAGTGGACCTGTTCGTACAAAAATAAAATTGATCCCTATCATAAATCATGAGAAGGAAAATTAGAACACTTTAAAATTATAAAAAAACATATTAAATATTAATCTTATCGTAGAAAAAAGAGAACAAGTACTACAAAGCACAAAATACTCAACAACTACCTAAATATGGCAAAGTAAGTTGAATAATTCAGAAAAAAGATAACATAAAACCAAAGTTTTTTTCAAAGGACTTACCGATATAAGTATTGCTTTGATCCCAGAGGCTGTGAACTGTCAAGAATCAAAGTGAGCAGTCAACACAGTGCATATTCCCAAGGTAAACAAAGATTACGTAAACGCAATCCCACGCACGCACGTCGTCACCCGATCGATTTTCAAACTTTCGAATACGCCCACTTACATTTAACAAAATCTACTAAGATAGACCTATTCATACAGCCCAGCAATAATGCATTCAAAGCACTAACCATCAATGGTCCACTGTGTGCCCTTGAAATTGTACAGGTTATGTTATCGATAAAGCACAACACGCGCACTGACAGTTCGGACAAACAATCACAGGTCAAGTTCGGAGCCGGTTTCCACAAAATACAATGAAAATGTTAGTGTTTTTTTCAATGTCTGTGAGAAAGTTAATTTTATGGAGGTTTTATGGCGTATCACGAAAGATGCAATGTGTATTCAGTAACAAATATCGTTACAGTCGTCGTAAGATCTAGCACGGAACAACGCTCGTGTATTGCGTGCAGACGCTGACTGATCGCGCCGCGAGTCGCGAGGGCGCCGCCGGCCGAGTGGCTTGGATCATGGAGGCCCCGCGCCTCCGCCCGCTGACGGCACCGCGCTCTGCCTGCCACCCGACTGCGCGCGCCTCTTCCCCAAAATATTTCTGCCTTCTTACTAAATTCATATAAGGAAAGTTCTTATTTAAGATTATATAAATGAAACAACTTTACCGATTTTAAAACATGAACATTTTATAAAAAAGTCAAGCAACCAAGAAAGTTAAATTGCGCTCTTTATGAAAACTCTTTTCCTCCAACTACAAATGTTGATTATGATTCACTGAACGTCAAAACCGCTCCTTGGGAATCATAAACCAAACCGAAATCGTCATTATAAAATAAAATAGAAGTCGGTTTTGTTTGTATTTCTGAATAGACTGTCTCCAAAATTATTACGCTTATCGAGACGCGTCGCACTCCCTGTTTTATATATAATGGATGATAAATATTGTTTGTTCGGCAAATTCGATACATGCAGTGAGCATGCGGAGCCACTCGCGGCTGTCAGGGGCAGGTGATTGAGTCTTTATCGCAGCGGCGCGGCGCCGAAACCCGAGGGTGCAACCTGCGTCTATGTCACTGCCACAGCCCCATTCATTTATCATAAAGCAAACTCTTGAGAAGTAGGCGAAGAACACCCACTCAATGTATCGTAAGAAATGAGGGAAAAGTTAAGTGTCGATGGGAACCGTGCAAAATTTATGTTGTGAAACAGACAAACGTTGGAGTTATGAAAGAAGACAAATGTATTCACAAAATGGTAGAAGACAACTCTGGATGCAGGCTGCTTCTATATAAATATGTCGTTTTGATAGGTCTTGGAAGAAAAATAGTGTCCTGTCGTAGCTTTCAGCGTCATAATTGCGTATTATGATGAACTGACAAAATTGTAAGCAAATTTGAGATTGGAATTCCAGGAATTATCCTCAGCAATTTTGTTTTATTGCGATGGGGAATGAACGGTAATGGCAGGTAAGCAGCAGGGAGGCAGGTAGCGGTATCGGAGCAAAGACTCTGTAGCCCACTAACCCGCGCTCGAGCTTCCAAGAAAGCCGTCGCGGCCACTCACCGCAACGATCGTTTAACTTGATAAACGTGGATATTATATACGAAGTCGAATCGAAGTTGTTGGACACGCAACCATTTGGGAAGCACTTCGGAATAGAAGTAATTCATATACAATAAGTAGTAGGTACCTAGCAATCACAAAAACACTAAAATGTATCTTTTTTACTACGATGTGAATACCTGCTTTTAATAATTGCTATAAATTAAATCGGTGTCCTTGAGTTATTCGAACTAATTATTATGAATTGATATTGTTTGGCCTTCGTTTCGTTACCGATATATAAATACAAACTTGATAATATCAGTAATCAATACAATTTGGAATAAGTAATATAAAAGTAATGGGTACTAAAATACTGTAAGTATTAGCATCGATGAAATATTACTAGTAATATTATAAGATAATATAATTACTAGTAATTATATTATCTTTGGTGATAGTAAGGACTGTAAAAAGTCAAAAGAAGGAAAAAGTATATTTTTCTTTGTTATAATCTACTTCTTTATGATCTTTGTTTTTCAGGGTTCCGTTCCCAAAGGATAAAAACGGGACCCTATTGCCAAGACTCCGCTGTCCGTCTGTTTGTCATCAGGCTGTATCACATGAACCGTGATAGCTAGACAGTTGAAATTTCAAACAAATCATGTCTTTCTGTTGCCCCTATACACCAACAAATACTAAAACCAGAATAAAATAAACATTTAAGGGGCTTTCATACAAAAAAAATTGTATGAAAGCCCCGTGATTTTATAGATAAAGATATGGAATCCTTCTCTGATGTTATAGATAAAGATATGGAATCTGCGAGTCCGACTCATTACTTACATCATTTTGTTTTTAACAGAATGTGAAGCCGCTGGGTACAGCTAAACTTAGGTCGCATAGTTACCCAGTGATAATATATCTAACATCCTCGGAGTAAGCTAAAGCACATTTAGAGTTAGTCGTAGCTATTTATCCACAATTGGAGCCACAGTTCCTACGCAAAGTTTCACGGTCATCTAGCTCTCTCGAGACGTGATTGTCGGCCGAACTTTCGCAATCGCAAGACACGATAGGCATATATAGAACATACGTTTACGCTGTTTATTGTTAGATTTTGAATTTGTATCTATTAGAATGAGCATATGCTAATGTTTATTTTTAATATTTGAGCTATTAATTACTGTCTTTTGCTTTCTTCATATATTTGCCTTTGCCTTTTTGATCAAATGTAAAAACAGCATAATTATTGCCAATGAGTGTATGCTGGAATTTACAGTACCGAGATTAGTACATCCATTTCGAACTTTTACTTTTGAAATAGGTACTTACTTACTTAATAACATGCCATATAACTAATACTTATATTTACTTATAAAAAATGAGTGACTTCATAAAAGTTTTAAAAGTGAAAGTCATAAAGAAAACTTGGATGCAAACTTATTACACGAAACTTATAACGAGAAAGTAGATCTTTACGAGATTGTCAAACACATAAAAACACGTTCAAAGTCAATACAAACTAAAGATACAAGTGCAACTTAGAAAGAGGAAGCTACATTTAGACTATATAATCAATCCAAATTAAAAACATGTGATGAAATATTTCGCCACGAGTGGGATTCGAATCCACGACCCTCACGTTAACGCCGTGAGTTAACGAGTATTTTTTCTTTTTGTCACGGTAGCACAATTGGTTTTCATCACATATTTGTAATTTGGATAATAATCCGAGCATTGTCATGCTTTTAAAAAAGAAAAACAATAAATTTACAATCAATATAAACAGAAACAGTAGCGGTAGTAACACCACTACTGTTTCTGTTTATATTCAAACATGAATAGCAAGTCTGCAAAGCTAACGTCACAACTCATCTGCAGGCCATTTCCTGTTCAGACTCGGTTCAGACGCCGCCCGCCACCGCGCCGCGTGCTCCTAGTCCAATACTACAGTAACGTTGTTAAGATCAACGGCATATTGGTACGAGAATCATACATACGATTATACAAATTTAAACTGTATTAGCATGCATTGCAATGCCAACAACGTAATCATACTACATAAGATGACTGATGATGAGTTTAATGATGAAATTAAATTAAAAAGATTTAATGATGAATTTGTTTGAGTACCTGTCTATCACTTCAAATATTGGACTAATGAAATGTTGTAATTGAGAACTAGCTACTTCACAAGATAAATGAATCAGTTAATATGTAATATGCCTATGTCTAATCTCAATACTCGAATAACCTTTTACTCTTACCAATGTTATCCCTCTGAGCTAGTTTTGTTCTTATTTATATAGGTAAAAACATTTTGCGTTTCAGTAAAAAAAACTACCTACCATGAACTGTGATAGTGCAGATAAAGCGCAGACTGTTTACATGCGCTGCACAGGAATAAGTTGTTTCTAAACTCTGTTGCATTGTGCGTGCACGGGCTTCATTCATCTTAAACCTTTTCAGATGCACGGTTTAATTTTCGCCCAGACGAATGCCAACGCGCCGCGGTGGGAGATATAAAAACGCTCATTTGCATTGGAGCTTCACAGACTCGGTATTTATCCAGTGTTACCGTGCTGCATAATAAGTGAACACTGTGAACCTTTGATAGCTCATGTAAACCCTTTTAAACCATAATCTTTTGAAAGAAAAATACGCGAATGCGCGGGGTAGCTCGCTAATTAGCCGGTTATATTCAGTAATTCAGACGAATGAGGGTAGATGGCAAGTACGTAAACATTTAGTGTAGGTTCGTGAACTAAATCATGGCGTACGTCAGGCCTAGCAATTAAACGGCCCGTTTACTGCTCGGTAAACTGGGACACTTTCAACTGCGTACCAGCCAGTGATTTGCTCAATAACTGCCCGCCTGAAAATACAGCAGAAAATATAAATTTTCAGAGGTTATTTCATTTCCTAAAAAAAG
Organism: Acrobasis suavella; assembly: GCA_943193695.1. NCBI lineage: Eukaryota > Metazoa > Arthropoda > Insecta > Lepidoptera > Pyralidae > Acrobasis > Acrobasis suavella. The sequence goes on from OW971929.1 coordinate 18,611,900, forward strand.
ATTTTTATTTTATAAATAAGCTGCTGCAAATATTTGCTTAGAGGGCTACATGAGATTTTTTGGTTTTCAGTGCTGCCCCCATTTGAAATAAATCATTTGATAGGAAACTAAAGCGAGAACGGGAAGCTTTTCTATGCACATACGCCAAAAGAGGCCGTTTTTCGCAATTGTGCGTAGAAAAGCTTCACGTTCTCACTTTCAACTGTAAACAGTAGTTTATTAAATAGTTTGAAGGGTTATCTAGGGCCTAGTTAAGACACTATTTTAAATTAAATCTCCGTTTCTTTCAAAAATTTTTTTCAAATAGGGACCCCACTAGACCCCTGAAAATTCATGTATCCCCTTAAAGTAAGGTCGTGAAGCTTTTCTACGCTTCACGTTCTCAGTTTAAACTGTAAATAGTAGTTCATAAAATAGTTTGAAGGGTTATCTAGGTTAAAAAGACAAAAATTTTAAAGAGATAAGACTCCTTTTCAATGATTTATTTCAAATGGGGGCAGCACTGGACCCCGAAAAAAGGACGCGCGCTAAGAGTTCCGTACCATAATCTATAGAAAATCACGTTTGTAGTATGGGAGCCCCCTTAAATATTTATTTTATTCTGTATTACGTATGTTTTTGTTCAGCGGCAACAAAAAACATCATCTGTAAAAATTTCAACTGTCTAGCTATAATGGTTCATGAGATACAGCCTGGCGACTGACAGACAGACAAACAAACAGATGGACGGTCTTAGTAATAGGGTCCCGTTTTTACCCTATGTACGGAACCATAAAAATCGAAGATTTGGAACACCTGATGCAGAACCAAGTTAAATTTATTTGCATAAATATTTGTTTACTAAAATCGATTATCTTATTTGCATAAATATTTGTTTACTAAAATCGATAACTGATGAGGAAATCTAAGATATCAGGTTAAAGTTGTTTAGCATAATATAATAACATTAGCTGGGAGTAACTCCATGTGGTGAAGGCGGTATCAGTTTGGACCTTATTATTGATATCGACTTGCCTCAACTGGATAAACCTCTCATTTGCTGTCTTATCGTTTGGGATGAATGCACAATGGCCAACAAAAAGGCAGTGGAAGCTGTAGATAGAACGTCGTGAGACAGTCGTTGAGATGACAGGCCAATAGACAATGTCACATTTTTGTTGTCGGGAGATTTTCTTCAAACCCTTCCAGTTTTATATCGGGGCTCTAGGGCAGATGAGATTAACTCCTCGTTAAAACAGTCTTATCTGTGGCCTCAAATACAAAAGTTCTGATTGACATTTTATATGAGGAACCAGCTTGGCGGTATTAGTTCACATGCCCAAGATTTTTCAAGAATATTATTAAAGGTTGGGGAAGGTCTCTTTCTTGAAGAGAATGGTCAGGTGAGTCTTTCCGTAATACTTGGCGAAGTTGTTTCGTCCCAAGAAGAACTTATAAGTTCAGTATTTGCGGACCTTCAGAACATAACACACCAGGAACATGCCATATTGACACCAAAAAATGAAGAATACACATTAATTAGTGAAGAACTTATGACGCAAATTATTGGTAATGAAGTGGTTTATACTTTCTTGGATAGTGTTATTGATCAAGACGACGCCACCAATTATCCAGTTGAGTTTCTTAATTCTCTTGCAGCAAATGAACTCTCGGCTCACAAAATAAGTCTTAATGTCGGAGGGCCAATAATGTCGATGCGAAATTCGATTCCGCCGAAACTGTGTAACGGAACTCGACTTAGTGTCTCAGTAAAGCATGCCTTCAATGTTATTTGCATTACTAGCAACACATAATGCCGAACTTCCGATGCTTTTGCCTGAATCGGAACTTTGGATCCGTACCGGTAACCGCATCTGCATCCGCGCCCGCTCCCGCTCCCGCTCCCGCTCCCGTTCTGCTCTTCTGCTCTGCCAAAGACGCAGAGTAAATTCTCATATCGGCGCATCACTACTGTCCGGCGTTTCCACCGAACTTGAGCGGTTGAACTTCAGCTTATTTAGTGTGTCATTCCCACCGAATTTAGACACTGAACTTTAGCCGCTAAACTTCGGCTGAAGTTGAGATTCTCACTGTAAGTGGTGCCAGTAAAACTGTATTTATTCCGCGTACATCACTCATCCCCAACAATTTTCTTTGTGAAAAAATACAGTTTCATGTGTTTACTTGCTTTAATATGACAATAATTCACAGTGTCAGACGCTTAAAGCCGATTATGTCGATCTAAGGACTGGTTTTTCGCATGGCCAACTTTATGTGGCTTTCTCCATGGAGGTTTAGTAACGCTTTAAGTACGTCTTTTAATATTGGGTCCCGAAGGAAAGACTCCGAACATAATTTATAAAGAATTAAAATGATATTCTCTCTCTCTCTCTCTCTTCCTCATAAAGTCCACGCGAACGAAGTCGCGGGCATCAGCTAGTTTAAAATAATAGACAGAGAAAATAACAAACAAATCCACAAGAGGTACATAAAACCAGAAATTTTTCAGAGACCACATTTAGCCTCCTTGTACTTATGTGGAGACGGAAATACCTTAACACTGGATTCTTTTTGCTTATACAAGGCTTATGAAGCCATATCCGAACAGCGAATTCAAGTTATACATAGATACGTATAAGTAGATCTTATACTACTCAGCCTGAACTAACATAACCAATAAATTAGTACAATTTTGTTAAATGTGCATGTAATATCATAAAGCTTTCCCAAGGAAGGTTAAACACAGCGAACTCGTATTAATGATTTTGTATAGTTCATATATCCACTTATCTAAAAAATAACTTGGAAAGAAAACCTTGGAAAGAAAAACTTAGATGTAAGTAATACGTCTATGTATAATCAACCAAATCACATAGAACGGTCCCCTGCTTGTCGCCACTTGTGAGCATCGTCCCCTACGTAGGGTAAGCTAAGGTAACATAAACAGTAATAATAACTTATCTTCATCGGCGTTTCATTTCCGTGTCCAAGTTATCGCTGTCTTACAGACCCCGCTTGTATCGTAAACTTGGGAATTGAAAAGAACTCACCTTGGAGATTATAAGATTTTCTAAGTATGTGAACGCTTATAAATTACAAGAGCGGTATCAAGAAAATATACGGAAATATAAGATTCATTTTAAGCTGAGGCGTTGAATATAGTTTTAAGGGAAAACCTTGTAATTTGTTTTAACACATGGCATGATTATAATGTGTAACAATAACTTTTGGAAGGTGATGTCTAAGTAAATCCTTGATTTTGAGTATATTATGATCACACCCGTGCGTTAAATATAGCTAAGATCTATATTTAACGCACGGGTGTGATCATAATCAAAATCAATATTTTACAATAACCATAACGTATGTAGGTATGTATATCTCATCTATCCAATTACATCACAAGGGAAACAAATAACTAAGAATCGTTTCCAATTCCAGCGAGATAAAATATATCCTAAACAAGCAAAGCTGCAATTGAGTGGAAGAGACGGCTCTGGCACGTGATGTAGTTGCACGAACGTACTTACTATCTGTTTATACCCCGTAGTTGAGCGAAATCGCCTCCTCTGCCCGTGGCTGTGATTTAGTAGCCATTTTTCATGTGTACAGCACGTGGGCTAGGCAGGGCATTTCACCCCAGTGTACCCAAACCTGCCGCAATCAATTGAATACTTTTTATTACGTTCACCGCACAAAAATACCTCGGTCTTTGGGAAATATTAAATCGACCGCGGTACAACCGACCCGCTGATAAAGGTTAAATATAGAGCTTTTATATTATTGGAACATAAAATATTTTATGAACAATTTTCAGAAAATGGTATTTTATTATAAGATTACAGTGTGCTTGAACGCAACACTGTTTGTCCTACTTTTTGGTGGGATTTCCGTAATAAAAGTACCTACCTACTTACTTCATCATTAAATCTAAAAGAGGGAGTTCATTGCTGAATATTACCAGTTTAAGGGATCCGTAGTAAACAAGGTAGGTTATAGCTTCACCATGTCATCTGTCAGTCTCTTTGTCTGTCTGACTGCCCGTGCTTTTACTCAAAGACTGTCATTACTAGAAAGCTATAATTTGGCATGGGTAATTGGATATCTCCCATACATGTAAAGCGGGAATAAATTTCTTTTTCTCTAATAAGTAATAAGTTAATAAGATATGTTGTGGGTGTCGTCTAATAGTTCTTTCAAAAATATTGTGAGTTTGTGAACATTATTTTTAATTAACGATCTCTTTGTGAATATATTGTTGCTGAATCTACCGCTACAAATAGGCACGAGTAAATATTTACAAAATGCAGGAGAGAATCTTGTAGATTTACTTTTTTTTATTTTCCCTATGGACGGTAGGCATCTAATTATTTTACTCAAGGGAAACAGACAATATATATTAAATTTATACTTCCACTCATTGCCCAAAATCCTAAAACGGGATTCAGCCTGAATAATGAACAAGTCGGAAAAGGATCTCTGCAAAAATGCACAAGTAAAATTCGTTAGGTGGGGAGATGGAAAAATTGCGACTGTTTCTGGAACGGGTAGGGTCGAGAAGCCCCGCTAATGGCGGGCCCAAACGCCAATTATATCAATTAAATACTTTACGGCCTCTGGCGGCCGGCCCTCTGCACGTCACTTTTTGTATCGTTCACGTTATTTCACTGTTAAGAAGCAATTATCGCGTGAAATTAACTTTTACTGTTTTAAGCTACTAAATTTTTAAGGTATGTTATATTAAACGAAGGGTCAAGATAAAGCGAAAAATAATGACTCTGTTGCCATTTGAATGGAATAAAGTTAAGTCGGTGAAATGGCCGGCATTGTGAAGGGTCGGCTGAAGTATAATAACGAAAAGGCGCGGTCAAACATGGCTCGTGTAGATACTCGGTCTTTTGTTTTTACTTTATTTAGATAGGTACGTACTTACTAGTATATTGTTAACAATTTGACAGAAATCAAGGATAGCATAGAATAATTCAGGTAGGTTGTACCGTATACTTACATTATCTACTTACTTAGAGAAGTAGGTATTTACTGTCTGTTTATTTCCTTTTTAGTATATTTTTCTTCTATTCTTATTATTCTATCGAGTCAAGAATTTGCTTTTTAAGGTTTTTGGTTTGAAAATCAATTATTGATTGTTTAATTAAGTAAACAGCACTATTATAGGTTCAAAAAATGATTAAACTGTAAGTACATTATTGATACAGTGCTTAAGGAATCTGGATATGTATTAGATCCGTCACCTACTATATTAAAACCCGATTTCATAAAGTATTACATTTTTGAATTATTCGCTGGCATATTCATATCTACTAAACCTTTTATTTGATTGTTTCTATCGCTATAATTAAGGCGTAATCACGTTCAGAGCATAACATTTTATTTGCTCCAGTATTGCCGCACGGCGCACGGGTGGCTGCCTTCACCCGCCGCAAATGCTTCCGAAACGGACGACCAACTCACTAAATTGTTTTTCGTTATGAATTCAGAACTTTGCGTACCTATTGCTATATTTGTGTAAAGTGTAGCGAAAACTTCATTAAATGTAAATTGCAAAATATTTCTAGCAGCGAAAACAGCTTTGTTGCGAATTTACATTTTCATGGCGTTTTCATTATAAGCGGCGATGAGTTATTCAAGAACGTGCATTGCGATTCTTTCCTTTAGCCCTTTGTAATTGCACAACTTGACAGGTTATTCGCATTGAATGTCGCACTTTTAACTAACCATTCAGGGGGACCTTTAATTGCATTACATTAATAATCCTATTTTGAAAATCAATAACAGACTTGACATAACTTTAATTTGTATAACTTTAATAATCTGTAATGTAAAAAAATCCATAATTAAATTTAGATCCCTAATTTTAAAATATATAACTTTAAAAAGTACATAAGTATAAGGTATTGGTTGTGTTGTAAGAGTCATGTAGACTACCCAGGTCATGTAGTGTAGGGTCAGCTCTTGGGTCACCTCCTAGCCACCAACAGAGTTAATGCAGAGTAATGTAGATCACCCAGGTCATGTAGTTTAGATTAGGTATATTATAAGTGTTGTAACTTTTCTGAGTACATATTAAAATTATGGTTGTTATTTTTTTTATTGTTATACAAACTGACATTATTCATATTAAAGATTTTTTTTACATACAAAGTGTAAATCATCCCTGAAATCGTAAAAAAATCTTTATCTCCATACAAAATTATATACCTACCGTGCCAAAATGTATGGAGCTGCAGATTTTTATTACGATTTCAGGGATGGTTCCATACTAAAAGTTGTTCACATTGATAAGTATATTTACGTTCGGGTTGATACCCCCTTTCTGTTACACGTTGTATATGTATTTTTTATGGATTTAAAGGAATATGTCATTTTATGACTAGGCATTTCCAATTTAGGCATATTCATTTATGGATTCTAATATAGACCCAAATATCCACCGTTTTACAATTGAACATACAAGTATATACATACATACTATCACGTATTTAATCCTAATGGGGCAGACACAGTATTTTAGTTCTTTTGACTTTAAGCGGACCTCTAGTCTGCTGTCCCGGGGCCGCGAGACTAGCTACAAGACAAATACAAGTATATGTACATTCTAAATCATATTTACCAGACCAAAGAAGGAGTGCAATGTTTATAAGGTGCATAAAATTATGTACCTACGTATTATGTATGTGAGTTCTGTATTCATTCATAACCTCCGAAATGCCTCAACAGATTCGGATGCTGAAAGAAATCTTTTTTAAATTTTGTAAAAATGTGTGTAGTTTTCTTTTTTTTTTTAATATTTACTTTTTGCCTTCCTCTCTTACTTCCTCTATTTACAGTCAGATTTTCGTTATTCCAAATCCCCAAAATCAAAAGTAAAAGCTAGCAGTTTAATAACGCGTTCATGGAAACTTTCCTCACAATCACTTTCGCAGAAAGGTCTCCAATCTTGGAATAGGGCAAAATAAATGAAATTAAAGGAAAGTAATAACTTCAAAGGGCACGCTTGAAGCAATAAATAACAGATTCGCCTGTATGGGATGCTGAGTAGTCGTTAAGTTGGAGACGAATGGAATGGCTCACACCCTCACTCGCTATTCGCTGAATGCCGCGTAATTGAGGCGGCTCTTCTTCATAAAATTACACTCACTCGGTGACCACGGACGCCGCAAATGACAAGTCCTGGCAATCCTTCACGATGCTTTTCTATTGAGTAATTGCTATAAATTTAGGAATATATTTGATGTGCCTATAGCGAATTTTTATTTTATCATTTGCCGAACGCCCTAAAATAATTATTTATTGCTTGGTGACATATTTGTTTATTTTCCTTTATTAAATTAAGCCCCCCACCGCGTATCTGTGTCCGTATGTACACGATAAACTCGGAAACTACTGGACTAAAAGTGATGCAGTTCTCACTAATACTAAGATGATGACCCTTGCAAATTCTACCAAACACCACCTACCTACCTACCCTGCGGTCTTGCAGATAATGATCCTATAAATTTATAAAAGTATAGAATTTTTTTAAAGTCAAATAGGTGACTTGATTTTTATAACTTGATGGATCTAATTATCTACTTGCATCTAGCATGTCTAGTTTTCCAAAGTGTATAATGGTGGAAAATTGCAATGGCACATCGAGTGAAGTAAGATTACTAAACTTAAACTTAGTTATTTCATGGAACATTATCAACTCTTTTTTACCTCGGCTTTATTTCCATTTTTTCTTTTGGGTTATTTTTTACGTATTCTATCCATTTCCTCTTTTTTGTGTCCATTTCCATTTAATTTCATATATGTAGAGTCCACTAATGTTATGACTTGGGATCACAAATGATGCGAAGAGCTCGCATAATTTTCAATTTTTATAATTATCTAAATCTTGCGTCCGGCCGCTATAACGTCTATAATAGTTATTTTTGCAACTGTAGTATAATAAGGGGTATTAAATCACGAATGTGGGTTTATCACACGAGGCGAAGCCGAGTGTGATAATAGTATCACATGAGTGTTTTCATGTCTAATGATTACAGTTGCATACAAAACTTTATCTACACCCATGATATGAATAATAAATAAATATATATAGGGACAAATAACACTGATTGAGCTAGCCCCAATGTAAGTTCGAGACTTGTTTTATGGGATACTAACTCTACGATACCATATTTTATAACAAATACATATATAGATAAACATCCAAGACCCAGGACAATTTGAAAAAGGCCATTTTCCAACTTGCCCTGACCGGGAATCGAACCCGGCACCTCTGGGTGGCGGAATAACATGGTGACCACTACGCCACGGAAATATTTATTGTAATAATAATTTAAATTTTGGATCGTACAATTATTGGAATGCAAATTATTTTTGGCGAAAATGGCGGAATACGACGTGAATCCAAATAACTAATAAGTTCCTTTTTAAAATTACGTAGCTGTGGTAGTGAACGGCACGTACATGACAATGTTCTTTTTTTAATTCATAATATGTGGCTGTGCTGATGCAACGCAAACTCAATCCCTTCTTTACTCATTCAGAGTAAGGAAGGGATTGAGTTTGCGTTGCATCATGAAATTTAGTACAACATTATACCACTCGTTTGGGTGATATAATGGGTACTATGACACTGGGTGTTTTAATGTTGTCAATAAAATTACTGCTTCAGAAACTTTATAGAGGATTTATAGCATGGGTATAGATAAATATATTAATGATAGATGATTTAGCTTATCCTTATCAGATACCTAAGCTGAAGTGGCTCAAGTGCACACTTAACACGCATCGAAGCACGCTTTCCAATTTTCAATATACAAATTTACGTGAGCAGGGGCTATGAAACCGTACGTATTATATCCTTATAGAGAAGCTGACATGCGTAACATCATTGTTTCAGTCTTTAATGTGAGCAACATAACAGATAAGCCCCTTTCCACTTCAATCTAAAGATTTATCGTGAAATTTGAATTTTGCTTATAACGTTATTAAATACCTGGAAGAAGAAAAGTTAATATTAGAATAATAACAAGATATATAATATTAGAATATATTAGAATGATAATAAGAGATTGCCCGGGCCCGGTGCCCTTTTAGGCACCCACCGGGGCCACCGGGCCCGGCCGCGTATATAAAAATGCTACTTCAGTACGTCTCCCCCGGCTGAATTAGCATTGTCTAACTGTAACCATGCGTCTATGCTACTCCAATACGTCTCCGAGAGTGATGTACTGGACTAGGATTTCTAGGTTAATATTTATTTATATTTACTGGAAACCCTCATCCTATGCGTCTATGCTACTCCAATACGTCTCAGAGAGTGATGTACTGGACTAGGATTTCTAGATTAATATGTATTTGGATTTACTGGAAACCCTCATCCTATTCGTCAAGCTTGCGTGACGTATTAGCGTAGGATTTCTAAATACTTAAATCATAAAATTGTCTTTGAAAAGCTAACGCGATACGTCTCTTTAGGCTGATGTTGCTATCACAGGCACACAGTATATTATGGGGTAATTTCTATCTCGCTTTTTTCAATCAAGTGGCCGGTGGGGACGTATTGAAGAAGCTTTTCTATATACGCGGCCCGGCCATTCTTACCGGGCCCGGTCACCGGACCCGGACCACAAAATAAGTACTAGTACTTACGTACAGAAGTCTTACTCTAAAAACTAATTCAAAGAAATATCTACTCAATGTTGTTAGAGATACGGTTTAATTTAGCTCGCATCAGAAATCGACAATCGACTCCTCGTTTAGATACCTAGAATTTCAGTTGCAAGCCAATTTCATCCTTATTAATCTAGACAAACGGTTCATAATATAGTACCTACAAAAAACCGATTGAGTGAGCAGTTCGCCAGGGTTGACTGTTATTAGTTACTACTATCGCCATATGTCGGCACCCGTGTCGCAGTCAATGTGCAGCCAACGCAGCAACACAAGACCGAGAAGATTCAGTACCTAACAGAAATAAAATATTGATCGTCAATCTCAAAACATAAGAAATCCCTTTAATTTTCGTCCGTTAAAGTCTTTTATTCAACTACCTAGCTAAAGGTTATGCCGTGGTTATGTGATTTTTTCATCCTAAATAAGTATTAAACGTACTTACATAGGTAAAATCATTTTTCGTAAAAATAACCATATATACCTTAGTATACCTATCATATAATAATTCATAATATACTAAATAGGTACGTTGTCGTACATAATAATTCCACAATAATCACTTTAAAGTAGACCTTAACTTTTAGCATCCTAAGAAAGCTTAAAAAAATTAAATTTGAATCGCAGTCTTTAAGCAAATAAACAATGCACAGTTTTTTGTGTTTTTTTTTTGTTTTCATGACGTCGAAGTTGGTGAACACAGGTAAAAGCACCGCGCGTGCGTCACTGCTCACTGCATGAGCGAGTCGTCCTTGCTGAATGTCCTCCTTTCAAGCGGTCGCAATCCGTAGGTATATTTTCGATACCTACACACGGAGTGAGACAGGCCTGCCCGGACGCTGTATACTTGCTTCCTTCTTAGTTAGTCGACGTTTGTCCCTGGTTGACAAAATATGCTAAAAATAATATGCTAAATATGCAAATATACATATATATTTGATAAAACATATAAGATTTCGCTATTCGCTCATAGAATCACTAGTCTTAATAGCCAAAGTTTAAGAAAAAACATCATACTTTACTTTTAGCAAATAAGAATTTCTTTTGTTGATACCGTAGCTATCAAAGTTTATTTAACATTTAACAAAAACTAAGATTAGATAAATAAGTAATATATAGATAGGTATTAAGTCTTTGTTATTTCGTATTGTTTGTTATTACGACATCCGTGGCGTAATGGTCAACACGCTAGACCGCCACTCTGAAGATTCTGGGTTCGATCCCCAGCCAGGGCAAATTGGAAAATAGCCTTTTTCAAATTGTCTTCGGTCTTGGGTGTTTATATATAGGTATATGTATTTATCATAAAAAATAGTATCGTTGGGTTAGTATCTCATAACACAAGCTTAAGCTTACTTTGAGGCTAGCTCAATTTGTGTGTTTGTCCGCATATATTTATATTTCTTTATTTTCTTTGTATATTAAGTTACCAATTTTATTGATAATTTATTTTCTATTATTTTCTTTTCATCTCTAATCGAGTGTATACTTAGCTTTTCCTATTACAAAACACAACAACTTCATTTAGGTAACTAGACCCGTAATAATCGCATAAGGTAACATGTAACGTTTCGTTTAAGAACAACGCGGCAAATAGTTCCTGTTTTACTTTCCAGCCTGCATTGATGGTCTAAATAACACCGACTATGCGCAATTTATGATCAAATCTATACTATAATAAAAGAGTAAAAAAAATGTGACTGTACATAGAAAATTTTTCAAAAAAAAATATTTGTGGCGATGGAGATATAGTAATAGAGTAAGAAAATAAAAAAAAAATGTCTGTCTGTTTGTCTGTTTGTCTGTTTGTCTGTTTGTCTGTTTGTCTGTTTGTCTGTTTGTCTGTTTGTCTGTTTGTCTGTTTGTCTGTTTGTACACGCTAATCTCCGGAAATACTGGACGGATTCGAATGAAACTTTTTTTGTTATATAGCTGTGAAGCCTGGGCAACATATAGGCTATAATTGATTTTGGAAAATGGAACACATGATGCAGAACTATAATGGTCCAGCTAAACTATAAAAAATATTAAAATGCCGCCTTAGCAAAAGTTGTTAAGTCTGATGAGAACTTTTTGTTGAGTTATAATACAATTGGCCAAGCGCGAGTCGGACGCGCGCGAAGGGTTCCGTACCATAATCTATGAAAAATCACGTTTGTAGTATGGGAGCCCCCCATAAATACTTATTTTATTCGATTGTTAGGGTTCCTTACCCAAATGGGTAGAAACGGGACCCTATTACTTAGACCGTCCGACTGTTAGTCTGTCTGTCTGTCTGTCACCAGGCTGTATCTCATGAACCATTATAGCTAGACAGTTGAAATTTTTATAGATGATGTTTTTTTGTTGTCGTTGAACAAAAACTTACTAAATCTATACTACAAATAAAAGAGTAAAAAAATGTGACTGTACATTGAAAATTTTTCCAAAAAAAAGTTGTTTCGTCCGAAGAAGAACTTATAAGTTCAGAATTTGCGGACCTTCAGAGCATAACACACCAGAAAAATTCTTGGATATGTGAACGCGCCATATTGACACCAAAAAATTAAAAATCAATTATTATAGAACTTATGACGCAAATTATTGTTAATTTCTTGGATAGAGTTGTTGACGACACCACCAATTATCCAGTTGAGTTTCTTAATTCACTTGCAGCAAATGGACACTCGGCTCACAAAATAAGTCTTAATGTCGGAGGGCCAATAATGCGAATGCGCAATTTGACTCCGCCGAAACTGTGTAACGGAACCCAACTTAGTGTCTCAGCACTGTATGCCGAAGTTCAGCGGCTGAATTTCAGCCAATGCATGCCTGCAATGTTATTTGCATTACTAGCAACACATAATGCCGAACTTCCGATGCTTTTGCCTGAATCGGAACGGTACCCGTACCCGTACCCGTACCCGTACCCGTACCCTTACCCGTACCTGTACCCGTACCCGTACCCGTACCCGTACCCGTACCCGTACCCGTACCCGTACCCGTACCCGTACCCGTACCCGTACCCGTACCCGTACCCGTACCCGTACCCGCCGCCGCTCCCGCCGCTGCCGCCGCCGCCGCCGCCGCCGCCGCTCCCACCGCCGCCGACGCCGCCGCTCCCACCGCCGCCGCCACCGCCGCCACTGCCGCCGCTGCTCCCGCTCTCGCCGCCGCCGCTACCGCCGCTGCCACCGCCGCCGCCACTGCCGTCGCCGCTTCCGCCGCCACCACCGCTGCCGCCGCCGCTGCCGTTTCTGCTCCCGCTCCCGCTTCCGCTCCCGTTCCCTCTTCCACGTACCCGTTCCCGTACCCGTTCCGCTCTCGCTCCCACTCCTGCTCCCGCTCCCGCTCCCGCTCCCACTCCCGCTCCCACCGCCGCTCCCACCGCTGCCGCCGCCGACGCCGCCGCTGCTGCTGCCGCCGCTCCCGCCGCCGCCGCTGCCGCCGCTCCCGCCGCCGCCTTCACCGCCGCTGCCGCCGCCGCCGCCGCCACTGCCGCCGCCACTGCCGCCGCCGCTCCCGCTCTCGCCGCCGCCGCCACCGCCGCTGCCGCCGCCGCCGCCACTGCCGCCGCCACTTCCGCCGCCGCTGACGCCTCCGCCGCCGCCGCCGCCTCCGACGCCTCCGCCGCCGCCTGTATTGTATTCAACAGACACAGAAATTAAGGCTAATAAATGCCTTCTTAGCTAGCTTAGCATAGGTACATATGAACATATAACAAGTTTATTTTCTAGGCAAATTAAAAATCTTGATATCCGTAGCGCTATTATTGCTAGAGAAAACCCTGACTTTCAAGCGCTTTTAGATTTGATTTTCATCAAACATAGATGGCTAAAAACCGCCGCAAGGGAACTTCAGTGGCGGCGCTAGACCTAAACTTAATGTGGGCAAGTTACATTTCGCGGGGCCCTCTGATGATGCAAGAAGAAGAGAATATAAAATAAAAATTAAAAAGTTCAAACAAACTTTAATCTTTATTATACTTCTTTGGAATATTAAACAAAAATGAAAAAAAAAAATAAAGAAACAGATTTTTTTTACTTTTCATTTTACTGATTTGTTTCTTAACTCATATGCTATATCTACTTTAATAGATAAAACTACCAAAGCTTCTTCATTCTCATTCATTTCGTGCCCCAAAGAGTGGAAATAAGAAAACCGTGCGTGCGTGTGGCGTGCGCGTGCGTGTACTTTTGGATTTTTCATACGTTTTCAAATTTATTTTCGGCTGTGATGCGCGAGGCACTTTGCACCGCGAGGCCACCGCCACAAATTCCCCAGAAGCGGTGTGGGCCACCGCCCACGTAAAAAAATCGCATCGATCCATCCTTTCGAGCGCTATGATGCCACAGACGGACAGACACTAGCGTCAAAATAAAATAACAGTCCCCTCTGTTTCGTCGGGGGATATTCTTTTTTCACTCGTGCAACAACTTTAGATTCGGTTGGTAGAATGTAGGTGTAGTTTTCCATGAATGTGGAGCTTTCGGATTCTCAATTTCTCGCAGCCAGCGTTCTTGGCACAATACCACACGAATAAAATCTTTTAAATTTCCAAATAATAATTCAGACCATCAGGTTTTGTTGTTTTATTTTCACTTCAGTTGTATTTATTTTTGTTTTATTAATAAGTCAATATTTTTACCTTCATTTTTCATAAGGTAGAATACCTACCTAACAAAAAAAATTACAAAGAATCAAATCAATAGTCAAATATTTATTCAGTAGGTAATAAGGCTTTTGCATGTACCTTTTTACGCGTCAATATCTAAGTATTTACATAACGTGTAATTTTATTAAAATTATAAGTTATTGCTATTTTACAGTTTAAAGACACAGTACCTTTGTCAGACCGTTTGTCTTGAAAGACCATTGTCGAAAAAAAAATGCCGAAAGAAACTCATTGAGACAGTTAAGTATAAGTTACGTTATTAAAACAGTAAAAACGTAAAAAAATAGAAACTTTCATCAAAGAAAAACTATTTTCAGTGTTCGTCGACGCAATCTTTTTTGTTGGAACGCAACTTGCAGGACGGGACGAGATTACACATGAGATTGCAAAAGCAGAACAATGGTCGCATATTCAGCAAGACGACGACGCAGCACATTTCACTGGGCGTATTCGTAGACTAGAGACTAGTGTCCGAAAAGAAAAATGTGGAGCGGGGGACGGAATGGTGGGGTCAATGAACCCTTACGCGCCGCCAGGGGTGTGCAATATAAATCGATTAAATGAAAATTCGCCAAAGAAAAATCGATTTCAATTGTCAGTCATCTTTGATTTTTCACCATCATTCAGTCGCGTGACGTACTTTTCAAACATTTTCAAAATAACGGTTCGAATAGTAAGTATAGGTAGATTTCTTTATTGTAATGATAGACAAATATGTTTGTGGACCTCACACTCCATACGGCGGAAACTATTGAAATAAGAGTTACATAACGCCGCCTATAACACAGATGATAAAACATTCAGTTAAGGTCCACTAACTTAGTTGTTTACCAATATTTTGAAAAAATGTTTAAAAGTACACAAATCTTGCGATTCTCCTACTTTAAGGATTTATAATCATGAAAAAAAGCGACAAGACGGCAATGCCAAGCCAACTTAAATTCAGACGAATAAAGTGTGAAAATATAAACAATATTTTATGTAATCCTAAATGTTACATCCCTAGACGCTGCCTGCATTTCAGCGCCTTCGGGAATGTATTATTTAACGCGATCTATGATAACTAGCGCCCCATTTGCACATGTAAAGGGGAACAACGAAAACAACAACAAACTTAAGTATTTCTCGGATCCTCAAACTCACTAAGCAAAATAGAAGTTTATTTTTAAAGACGCCGTAAATAAAGGGGTTGTTTCGATCCTACTGAACCATAAATCTGTCCCAGGAGACTTCTTGTAGCCAGGGCCATCTATTATTCAGATGGACAGCCACGGGCGAGGTGTATGACAAATGATGAATAACAGCACGAGCAAAGATAAAATAAGTTATCTGCTGGAAGCAAGCGTGAGATGACATAAGTTGTACCTTCAGTCTAATAAACAATATATTTTTATAAATGGCTTTGATAGCTCTTACGCATGCCACCTATCTAAGGCAATATAAGCGTTCTTTTAAATATTTATCTTGACATTTCCTGTATCGAATTTTACGAGCTGCAAGAGGAAAAGCAGTATTTATGTCTATTCTTTATTCCCAGACTGACATGAGTTGGTAGGTAAACTAAAATACGGAAATACGTATCAAACTAGGTACTTTAATTTACTAATTATTCAGCCTTATAACGAAATGTAGGTCATGTTTCAGGCCAAACAACAGGTTAATATCTAGCCCTCGCAATTGGGTGTTTGAGTAATGTTATCTATAGATATATATGTTACAGTTAAAACCCGTTTTTAGATAGAACGCGTTTTCACTAGTTAAAACTAGTTGTTATTAAAAGCCTTTGTTAAAATTAGAAATACCCCGTCAAAACCAGAATTTACCACTAATTTATATGATTTTTAGATAAAACTAGTAGTCACTCCGAGCTTTAGTTAAAACTAGCACTAGATAAACTAATTCAGGATTAAAAACAAGATATACTCTTAAAAATATTTATTGAAAATAATTAGTAAACAGGGAGATGTTCCTAGTAAAAATAATAAATCATACACTAAAGGAACCTATATGGAACATAGACATAGAGTAGTTGACAAGGTGACAATTAATTAAGAGTAAATAAAAACGAGTCAACAGAACACAACCGTAAAATTTAAAAAAGGAACATTGTGATGAAACTTTTGTTAACAAAAAACCAAACCGCTGGCTCTAGACACTCTAAATTTGGCACAAAGGTTCTTTGTGAGGTCTAGGGGTGCACTAAGAAAGGATTTTCCAAAACCAACCCCCTAAGGGAATGAAACAGGGGTCCAAAGTTTGTATGGAGAAACAAGATTAGTTAGACATGGTTAGACCATTTTATTTGAAACTTCGCGGGAGTACTCCTGGCAGTAAATGAAATTAGTTAGCAAATGATTCAGGATTTTTAAAAATTCAACCACATGCGGGAGCGAGAGCTGTAGCGGGAGTGGGAACGGGAGCGAGAGCGAGAGTGAGAGCGAGAGCGAGAGCGAGGGCGAGAGCGAGAGCGAGAGCGAGAGCGAGAGCGAGAGCGAGAGCGAGAGCGAGAGCGAGAGCGAGAGCGAGAGCGAGAGCGAGAGCGAGAGCGAGAGCGATAGCGAGAGCGAGGGCGAGAGCAAGAGCGAGAGGGAAAGGGGGAAAAATTAGGAGGGTGTGCTAGATAGGCCTTTAAATCCCTACAAACATTACAATTCAAACATTTAAAAAAAACTAATAATATCCTTTATGAACCATTTTTACTTCTTTTACCTTTTTGTTTCTCTTACCTTTTTGAAATATTTTGTGAAAAAAATTAAAAAGGTTTTTTCTTCATAATTATCTTTGAATTAAGTATAATGAAAAATAAACTGTCATTAAAAACAAGAGATTAGTTAAAAAGCATTAAAATATTATGTAGTTATTTGACGATCAAGTATTTCCGGTTAAATCCTGCAAAATAAGTTTTCGCCCTCTAATTCGAAATCAGACGTTTAAAAGTATAATAAAATGCTTCGAGTTATTTTGGCACGTTGAAAGTAATAACAAAACATAGACAATCGCCGTTTTGTTTGTATATTCATTTTGAAATAGATGCTTCCGGATTTTAATCAGACTTATTAAAGGTTTATCGCAAACAATGAATGACATAATGGTCAATCTGCTGTAATCTATTGCAATGATTCCGATAACAAATTCATCAAAACCGTTATTGTTAGTATTTATTGAGTCTGTCTGCTAAATTACTAAATCTTAGTAGGCTCGTATCTTCTTCAATCTGAAATCTTCATTAATAGGAAGTATATACAAAATCAAAGACAAAAAAGTCAAATTTCTATGTTTTAAATGGACTTTGCTTGCTTCCTCAGCTTGCTTCGTTCGCTTCAGAACTTTTAAAAAGACGAGAATAATGGGATAAGGATAAGGTCGAAAATCAACTCAAAAAATTTTTACTTGTCCATACTACACTACATTGACCAAAGCGTAGACGTATGCGTATCACGCGCTTCTTTTCCAAATAAAGTCAACGTTTTTCATCAGAAGGCGCCTCTGTCTCTCCCTCTTTTACGCACCAACACTTAGGTATACTTATGTATATGTATGTATGGAAATATTTAAAGCGACTATGCCATACACATATCATCTCATGAATACTTCAATAAGTTTATTTTGGTTTTCCTCATACACATGCTTATCAGGTCATTGCCTTTTTATAGGTACATTTTATGCGATATTAGAATAATATAAGTATAAGTCTTTTTTACAAGCCATTCAGGTCCCATAGTTGGTCAAAGAACTGACCTTGTTATTTCCAGTTATTTCGCACTTAATTTATTTATCTAAAATTCTTTTCAATCGTTTACTCTTTGAAACAGACATTAAGTTACTGGATATAAAAATAATCAACATATTTAATTTGAATTTAGAAAATAGGCTAGTGTATATTAGCAGGAGCAAACCAAGTTACAAAATTACATAACATTACACAAATATAATAATTCGAAATAATGATCGAATGTTTTGTATATGCAAGAATAGAATTAAATTATCGACAACGATGTGAGAACACACCAAGCACTCATGCATATTAAATTAGTATCTTAACCCAACTGTCACGAATATGCTCAAAATTGAATACGAATGTGCGGATATGATATAATAGAGTGGCTAATTTAAATTCCGCAACATTCCAGATTCCTCCGTTCTGGAGACGCCTGTAATCTCCCGGCGCACATCCCTTCGGAAATCTATTGATGCCGCAAATCCCGCTCGGCCTTGTTAAAGGTAAAGAGTAGGCATTGTGCTGCTGTTCCGGCATGCTTACATTTGCATATAATAAACGCGATATGGCGTAAACAAAGGCTTTGCTAGGGGAGCCCCTGCGACTTAGCAGGACTCGACAAGTGTACGAGCAATGTTACGGCCATTTCCAAATGGACACTTATTTTTTAAAGTGCTACTTCAACATAGTTGATCCAATGTCCGACATAATGGGCAACGATGAAAATATACCTATACCTACGTAAAATTCGATTATTTTCTAATATGTGTACCGCGTGTACATTGTAATTGCTTTAAACTAAAAATGGAAAATAAAGCTGATTAAAATTTAGGGTTTATTACGAAATCTTTACAAAATTCACCTAAATTTCTTAATTTTGAAGCTCTGTTGAATCCAGGACCTACAAAAAGTATATTAAGTGCCGCAACAGACGGGGCGCAAGTTGCGTCGCGTAACAGCTAGAGATGGGCAGTGGATAGTACTCAATCTACCCATTTGAGTATTTACTCACTAGATTTAATAAATAGAGTAAATAGAGTGTGCTCATATATTGACATCGCATTTGATGTCTGTTTACTTATTTTATCGTAAAATTACGTCTATGCACACCTCCCACCAAAAAATGATAATAGTCAAAGAAGCCTACTATCAGTGTATGATTAGTATGGTATTTTCATATAATTTAGCGTCGCATATGACATTTACCTACATTTTAAGCATATTATGGCACATGCACATACTTTCCGACAAGAATTGCAAGTGTATACTAGATTTAAGTTTCAAAATTGTCATGAAAACATGAAATAATGAATATGAATATAAATATGAGTCGCAACTCATATAAATCAATCTACTCACCAAATGGATGAATAAGGATATTTATCGGGTATTTACTCAATCTACTGAGTAAATTCTCAAATGGGTTGATGAGTATTTATGCATCGCCCAACACTAGCTGTTACGCGGCGCAACTTACGCCGCGTCTGTTACGGCCCTAATACAGTTTATGAATAAAACAACGTACGCTGTAGGTAACTACAATATGCATACTTTAAATTATGTATTGGAGCAAAATATTCGATATGTATGATAAGAATAAGCATCTTCTAACTTACAAAACATAAAATCTTTTTTTACTAGGTGCTTACATGAAGGGGTATATGGAGGGCTAAAAATAACCATAGCGCTTTTGAGAAACTTTCATCAAAGGATGGAAGTTGGCTTTCATTTGCGCAGTTGGCTTACAATTTGATATGAGCCGCTATGACCCAGTTTGCAATCGAACTTCCGCTGAAAATTCATTTACATTGGCTTTTGTGTCTCTAAATATTTTTGATCCATCATGTAAAATATGAGTTTTGACAACATCTCGTAGGTTGCAAGCTTTGCGCTCCCAAAACATACCTGAAACATACATAGCTTTAATACAGGACATGTATGATGCTATCACCACAAAAATTAAAAGCCAGGCGGACATTAGTGATCCTTTTCTGATTAAGGTTGGGGTACATCAGGGATCCGCGCTGCGTCCACTTCTCTTCAACTTAGCAATGGATTATATCACCAAAAACCTCCAGTCTGGCATCCCATGGTGCATGCTCTATGCTGATGATATTGCCCTCATTGATAAACCCCCTGCAAAACACCTTTAATATATAGGTAAAAGAACTCGAGATCCATGGCTTACGTGTTAGTCGTTCGAAAACAGAATACATGGAGTCTGACTTCGGGGACACCGAAAAATTAGGAACTAACTTAAAAATCGATGACACCGACCTACCGATGGTAACTCACTTTAAATATCTGGGCTCTACGCTAACGACATGGACTTTTAAACGATGACGTAAACCACCGAATTAATGCAGCATGGCTAAAGTGGAGATGAATCTCCGGCGTACTCTGTGATACTAAAATGCTCGTAAAACAAAAGGAAAATTTATAAGACCGCTGTGAGACCCACAATGCTTTACGGAGCTGAGTGCTGGACTATGCTTAAGAAGCACGAACAACAATTACATACCAATGAAATGAAAATGTTATGCTGGGCAGGGGGTTTAACTCGTTTGGACAGGGTTCGCAATGAGTATGTAAGAGGATCGTTTAAGGTAGCGCCTATAGGGGAAAAACTTAAAGAATCAAGGCTTCGATGGGACGGCCATATAATGAGATGGGACGAAAACTACTCCGTTAAAACTGTACCGAATTTTCCATCTTCCACCAGCCCCGAGGTAGAGGAGGACCGTCCCGACATGGTGGTCCACGGTAGGACGTGTCATGAAGGCCCTTAACCTCCCATCTACGACCAACCAGGATCGTGTACCCTGGTGCAAGAGTACAAGGAGGCCCTACCCCAAATAAAATAGGAACATGGGCAGGACAAAGAAGAAGGCAATATCTCGTAGGTCCAGTTCAAAAAAATCTAAGTCTTCTTCTTCTTATCATGTCGATTGGCTCAAACAAACTACTACACCTTATTTTCCAGTGAGTTGCCACTCTTATGGCTCTCTGCAACGCCGAGTACAGGTCGTATTTTGTACATCTGGTCGGGCACGATGTACACGACAGAAAGTGCTACATGGTTTGATCGATGTTACAACATTGGCAATGGGTCTCCGATAATTCAGTATTTCACCATTTCGTGAGCTCGTGACCACAGCTGCCCAGTATGTAGTCAATTTAGGCACGCCTAAGTTGCCCAAGGTAGGTTATAGCAACATTTGAAGCCAGGAGGTCTCCGGATGGTCTTCAAATGGTTTGGAACACTAAAAATGTAATGGCTTTTAAGACGCACAGTTCGCAGTTATATTTTCTTACGAAAAAAAAATAATTTTCTAAAGTTAACATTAATACCGATGACTAGAAAGTTAAAGTCCATTGAGTAGAGTCACAACGCAAAATTTATCAAACGGTAATTTAAATCTACTTACTCGTGCATGGTTTTTAATCTAAGATGCAGTCTAGGCATTATATGTTTACTTACATCTATATCTACAATTATTTTGAAATGTACCACTTATTATGTCATTTTTGTTATATTTGTATAATTCATTTAAGGTGGGGTTTGATGTAATACTATTTAATTTGTCAAAATTATATAAAATAAAATATATATGTTTATTATTATTGCCTATATATTCTAAGTTTTCATGTAAGTGCAAAATTTTTAGTTTTCTTTTTATAAATGAGGAATCTTCTGACCTGATATTGATAAATCGAACTAATGAATGATTAAAGATTCCTTTGTATTAATTTCCGATTACCTAAGTAGGTACGGCACGCTTAAAAAATGAGTTTTAACAATTTTAACAAACAATTAGTAAAAGATATTATGACTCCATTTTTGAAACCTGACCGTACCAAAAATGTACTCATAACTGTTGCTTAGACAATGCACTGCTCAGAATTGAAAGGAACAGTTAATCATATAAATGATGTATTGATAAAGTCTATATGAATATCGATTCGAATAGGTAATACAAGTTTTATAATATTTTCCGATCTTCACACATATCATAGACTTTAAAAACGTTCCCATTCCAAAGACTAGCAAAATGACGTTATCTCTAACTTGGTGCTTTACTGAATGACTTTAATGAAATTAAGCAATCAAACTTCCAAACCTTTCTTAATTACTCTGTTCGGAGTCAATCGACAACTGACCTAAATCTGCATTTGAATGAGGTCTCCGCTCAAGTCTTCCAGCAAGGGAACGGAAACCTGGCCAAATTACTTTTTAATTATATATGTATTTATTCGTTGAGTTGAGTTAGTATCCCTTTAAACGAGTTTCGAACTTGACTTACTTTGGGCTAGCTCAAAATGTGTGATTTGTCCGAATATATGTATTTATTTATAGTAAAATAATAAACCCCTTCATTTAATGCGCCAAACTTTTTTCTTTTATTTATTAAATCTGTTTCAAGACCAAAACTTGTATCGCCCTGCCATTTTAGAATTCTCATAAACAAATAGTTCTTATTTATCATTATACTATTTGAATTTCATAAAATATAAAAGTAAATATAGGAATTAATTAAAACCTCGAACGTGCATGTTTAGCCCATAATATGATTACATGTCTAAGAAACTAGGTATGACGAAATATATACATGCAAATTACTAAAAAGGCCACCGCACCAACAAAACTATTTTATTTTTATTTTGTAAAAATTACCGCTTGATATCTATAAATTATAATTAGTCCAGTAGATATATGTTTCTATGACTGGAATATACTGCTTCCTGTTTAAAAGGTTTCCTTGCCTGCTTCCGACAAGTTTAGCACAATCTCTGCTCCATCTTAATAATTCCAATCTCGCAGTTTGAATGTAAACAGAGCTGCATTCTGCGGATTAGAGTGGTGATTTGTCAAAGTTCGCTACTCGGCGGCTGTTGACGCCAGATATGATCGGGAACTTTGACGACTCATGAAGCTGCAGACGAGTGATCACTTTCTGTGTTAGTATGTCAGAGCATAGTTACCACCTCTTAATTTCTTTAAGCTTGTAGCAGCTACACAAATGCCACTCTACTAGGCACCATATAATGTTTGTTATTGTTTTTCATGTTTGGTGGTAAAAGTTGGCGTAAGCTGCACAAAGACATGGGACATAATTAAAATGGTAGGTAGGACCAAAGGCTTATCGTGCCTTCCGAAGCATACTATTGCATACTTAGAAACGCACCGATTTATCATCATTGAGATGGTCGCTAACATTTCTATTTTGAGAGGATGGATAACGGAAGTCTCGTACATGTTAGGTACTTCGTAAATATTGTATTTTCTACCTGACAATACAGACAGAGTCAAGAGAGTGAAACCGCATCATGATAGTCTAAGATCCCATGCCTTACAGTGTTTTGGTGCGAACCTGTGTTGTGTTATGTTGTCTGCGTAGATATTAACTTAATTATAAGTTTTCAAATTTCAAATATTTATTCAGTAATTTACAGGCACTTTTACACGTCAATAAGTATAATTTATATAACGTGTAGTGTATAACTATATTTTTAAAGAAAGGCTACCGATACCAGCGCTTCGTAACGACCACTGCTAAAAGGAAACGCCGAAATAAACTCATTTTCACAGTATTGATCGCCAGAAGGGTTTTTCCATATTATTATTATGTCTTTTAATTAATAAATACTAATAATAATTATAATACATAACATCAACTTTTTCAAAGGGCCTCTACGTGTTGGATCTGGTTCCCCACGCAAGCCTCTCAAAGGACCGGGGCGAAAAGACCAGTGAAACTAAAGGAAATTATAAAACAATGTCGACAAATAAAACATAAACCATCGTTTATATGTTGCAATGCAACTTGTAAAATACACACATCTACATTGAAGTTGACACGGTGTACGGTGCCACGTCATAGATAGAAAATAACAATCAATAAAAACTTTCTGAAGATATTGACTCAATCTTGAATAGCCAATAATGCATCCCGATCTCCAATCTATCTCATCCGACTCATAAAACTTTCCGACGCCGAGATAGCCAAGGATCGAGTTTGACCAAGTTTTTCTTGAAGCCGATATCTGTACGACTCTCGCGCCCGTTTTATCACTGTTTGATCCGTTTATGAAACCTCTCTAGAGGTCGATTTTATTAAAACTAACGGACCAATATTTAAAAGACTGTTCTATAAATTAACTTAGATAATCAAAGTAAAATTCAATAAATAAATACCTAGTATTTGTATGAAATCTTATCTAAAACCCAAACATTAAATGTTAAATCACAGACGAGCAAGGCAAAGGCCTAATAGATGCAAGTGATTTTTTTAATAGCTGAACATTATTTTATTTAATCCTTTTGCTCACGGATAGTCGTTATTAGCATTTGGCATCCTTTCTTATCATTTATGATTATATATTCTTGTTCGTACTTCATGAAAGGCGTTTTTCTTTGTTCGAACACGGAACGCCGAACGCTAAATGTGAATTTCCTCACCACATATATCCTTGGGCTGCCTTTTTAAATTAATTGAAAAGGCGCAATCCTTTCCTCGTTAAAGCCTTCAGCCACATCGTTAACCTTATTACTGAGTGAACAGAATGCCGGCCGCGGGTGTAGCGCTTCTGGCTGTGTATCCTACGTTTCTAAAAGACTATATACCTACCTACATGCTGATGCTGACCCACATTGAATGACCTAGAAAGTAAGTAGGTAGGTATACGTTGGAAAACTAGGTAGAGATTTGCAGATGCAAATTTGCAGGTAATGTAACATTCGTAAACTAAAGAGGGTATCGATCCTAAAATGGACACTGTTATTGAAACATTGCAACCGGGTACAAAGGGTAGGTTCTAACAACCTGTATTTACCTATTTCCTATAATCGCATATAAAAAAATTAACAAAAACTAATATTACAGGATAAACAAAGTACAATACATATTTTAAACAGATTCAATAAACTAGGACCTGTGTAAAAACAAATGAATAGACTTTTACAGAGATGTGTACTTTATAAATTCAAAGAAATAGGTATTAGTCAATAAGAATTTTGCTAGTAATTTCCCATCTTATGAGGGCGATAAAATATAGGCAATTGTATAAAAATAATTCAATGAAGAAATTACCTAAAGCACCGTTAAGTCTTTTACTTTGTCAGGAAAATATGCATAAGTATCTATTTGATAACCTCTATATAAGAGCTGATTACATCGACTCATGTGACAACGATAACCTTTATCTATAGGTACTCATAACTCTCTTAGTTTTTGATTTAATTGTTGTAACCAAATTTAAAAACTATACCTATCTTCTTTATTTATTTATTTACAAAGTTCATGTACACAAAATACAAACAAAATAAGAACATTGGGCATATAGGTATTGCTTATTTCTGAAATCTCTTCCAGCAGACCCAGTAGAGGAGAAGTGAAGAAAACACGTAGTAGCAGGCGTGTATAAAATAAACTAAAGTTAAATACAAATGCAAACGCAAACGTAAATGCAAACGCAAACGCAAACACAAATCAGGGATGCAAAAATGTTTACCAATCTTTTCCTGGACACGTGACCACAGGCAAAATTCCAGGACAATCCCGGAATTCCCAGCCATCTGGCAACCCTGACACAAATACATATAGGTACATACTTATTCGAAAATTTAAACATAAACATACATATTTTACAATAAATAATGTATATACATAAACAAATATATACTATTCAATTCATTGCATAAAAGAAAATAATACTCTTTTACTCGATTCCTAAAAACAGAGAACGATTTGGAGTCTCGTATAGTGTGTGGTAGTGAATTCCGTTATTTCACCGCTTGAACAGAGAAAGAGTGGGAATAGTACGCAGAATCAGAAGAATAGTCTTCTTCTTCTTTTTATATTTAAGAGCTAGGCTCTTCACGGTGGTGTGCATTCCATTTCTCTGTTTTTTACGTTGATTTTTCTTTTATTTGATCTAAAAAAATTCTTCAGGGTTTTTCTAATTGTCATTTTTTTTTCTATACCTATCTACGTAGATCATTTTTGCTTTTTACCGAGGGGTCTGTTGTTAGGGTCTATCTATAACGGTACAAACTTAACATATAAGGAACAAACAAAAAAAAATTTAGCTGACTAAGCACAAAAATACACGGGTTGCTATTTTTTTGTATTAAGTATACAAGATAGTAATAAAACAAGACAAGATTTATCAAACATACGATAGCAATGCCGAATAATATAACAATAACCTGCTCGGTGATAATTTACCGCCATCCCCGTGGGATGATCCGGATAAACTCGCCGATAAATCTTGCGCACTTTTATTGTGTACTCCATACCAAAACAATATTTTTATATCGTATTAAATATGTTCCCTTCGCTTATCTAGAGAGTAATTGAATAAAAAAATACATATTTTTTGAAGTTCACTTCAACAAGCGCTACGTAGAAATGTTACCATGTAATGATACCATTTTTTTTCGGTACTTAAGTTTGTAAGATTAATTTAGAGCAAAAACTAACGAGCTTTTTGTGTTTTAAATGATCGAAACAAGAAAACTTTAGGCGCAATTATGTGTGGTCAATGTTCATTGGTGGTGTAGCACTTTTAGCCTAAGTATTCCTTAATTTAAAAACTTGTTGGATTTATTATTTACAAAGCATTACCATAACACAGTTATCTAAAAAAATTAAAATTTAATTCTTTCCTATATAATACTAAAAAGAAAATAAAAATTTCGTGATAAGTGTGTGAAATGGAAATGCGCAAACTTCCTTTAAGTAGGCAATTAATACAAATATTAAAATGAAGTCCCCTACTGCACCGTCCACTTTGGGTAATAACGGCAATCTGGAATCGTGCTGTTTTAACAATAATAAAAGTGAGCGTGTTTTATGGCTGCAAATTTACGAAAGCAAGCTTTTATTTGAAGAACCCTTGCACTGGCTGAGATAACAAGTCGTCGGCATCGAGGCGAAAATATTTCCATCTCCTATGTAATTGGAAAGCGCGCTACAATAAAAGGGCGGGGTGACGCAGCTTCGGCGGCATACTGATGTAGCTGTACCAAGGACTACACCTGACTACGGCTGAGACTATAGTAAGGGATATCGCGGCTTTAGAAAATATTTATTTCGCCTGTAAATGGAAAGATCGCTACAATATAAAGTCAGAGTGACACAGTGATGAAGCTTCGGTGGCAGAAGCTTATAGCTTCAATCAGGACATATTGCGGCGTGATTGAACTAACATCATTTTCAGATTGTTCTGGGTCTTAGATGTTTATCTATGCATGTATTTGTTATAAAAAAATAATATCGTTGAGTTAGTATCTATTCCATAACAAAAGTTTAACTAACTTTAGGGCTAGTACAATTATCCGAAAAGAAAGAAAGAGCCTGAAATATCCTAAGCAGACTGGAAACAACTTTTCATAAAGTATGCTTCCCAGTGGGATTCAAATCCATGACCTCTGGGTCACAAGGCGAACGCCTAGACCACTGAACCACGGAAACAGTCAGTGTGATTTGTCCGTATATATTTATTTATAATGTCTGCGTGATTTACACTTGAAAAATTTATACTTGACTACGTCTGAGATGTTGCGTTTAGAAAATTAAAGTTCTTCGCTAAGTGAATCGCCATTGCCATAACATTGTTTTAATTAATTAATTTTTGTTTTCTCTTAAAATTTTCATATAAAATGTTTTGAGCTAGCTTACCTGTCCTGGAAGGAACTTTTGTTTTGAACTTTCATAATGGTTCTAGACCCACTAGTAGGTATAGTCTGTTTGTCTGTCAGTTATTTACCTTATGGCAAGTAAGCTACAGACAAACATACAATCAAAAGTTAGTAGGAGCTTTTGAATATGTTCTAAAAATTTTCTTACTCCAATATATAATTCAACAAAAAGCACGCCAAAAAGTAGGTATTAATATTTGCTCAAAGTGGAATAGCAGAGAAGCTATTTATGTATGTGTTATTCAATTGATGTTCTTCGTAAAATACCTCAAGGGGTTAACAACGCTTCGCTCGTCAATGTAACCCCACCTCCGGTGATATAGCCTACCGTGTTGAGGGAATTCTACCACGTCGTCTACCTCTAATTTAAGCTAAATACAAATCACTAAGTCCCTAATGATGTACGAAATACGCCATCTGAATTCAGATTACTTACAAATAAAAATGATTTCGGGGAAGGGCCTGTAATAATGAAACCTTTGTCATGATATTGAGGGTGCATCTCCGCAGCCTACCTACATCTATTGATAGGAATGCCGGTTTTATGAATGTTCATATTTATTTTGCGTATTAAATATTTATTCAGATTCTTGCTGGACAGTAATCGTGTACAGAAACTAACAAAATGTATATTGAAACTATTTTGACGCTGAATTCAGTTTACGATCCTTTACAATTTTCCCCAATAAACATTTAGGAAAAAAATATCTGTCCTCCCATAAAACTTAATTGATCAGCTGAACCAAGTTCCTATGATAAGTATAAATTTGATTCGCCAAATAAATCAATTGTGAAAAAAGTGTTACAAATAAATCTGAAATAGCCCGGAAATAAAAGTGAATATTAATATTTCAACAATTTTTTATTAGATTCTAGTGGTTCAAAAACTTTCAACTTATACGCGCGTGACCGTAGTTTGATTCGATCTAGTCCCAATGGATTAGGAAAGTGGGACATTTTAAGTTGACGGTTTCTAAATCATAATTCTGTCCGGCATAGTCTCTGGGTTTCTTACGTCTTTGCCATCTTTTTTTTTTTAGGATTCTAAAATATTGATCTCTTTGGTAAAGACATATCTTCGAGCCACTTTACGACAGATTTAGCTGAGGCTAAAAGAAAAAATCTAATCCACAACTCAGACATGAAAAACAATTTTATGTGGAAATTGTATAATTTGTCAAATCAATAGTAGGTACCTGCGACACATAGGCATACGTGAAGTAGGTTCTCGTATTAATATTGTAATATAATAAATTTGCAAAATCTCTCCCGACTCCCGACGCAGTCAGCAGAATCGCGGATTAGTAAACTGCGTCGAGCGTAGTGCTGGCAGTGGAAAAATTAATGGAAATATATCGTAAACCTATATCGTTATTCCCTCGAAATCGAAAGGCACGTAGGGCAGAAAATATATATCCTTTAGTTTTACATGGATGTCATTCTACGCTTAATCAAATCAACAAATACTATCTATATACAATGATAATAATAATAATAAATTAAAACTACCGCAACTTTCAGTAATGATATAAAAATTGAATTCGGATTAGATAAATGTAGAACACTTCGCATAGTTAAAGGCAAAACTAAGCCTGGTGGGTGTACAGTAAGTGAGACGGAAACAATAGCAGCAATGGAACCGAATGAGCTCTACAAGTATTTGGGATATCAGCAGTCAAAAGGTCTAGATCACACTGAAATTAAAAAGAACTTGCAAAATGAGTACAGAAGAAGAGTCAACAAGATCGCCAAAAGTCAGCTTACAGGAAAAAATATGATTAAAGCTATAAATACTTTCAGTATCCCCATACTTACTTACTCATTCGGAGTCATTAAATGGAGTAAAGTAACTTAACTGCAATAGAACGTTTAACCAGAACTACCTTAACTAAACATTATCATCACCATCCAAAGTCAGCGATTGAAAGATTAGTTATTAAAAGAAATAACGGTGGCCAAGGACTAATTAACATTCATGCTCTATGGGAGAAACAAATAAAATCATTAAAAAGTTTCTTTCTTAGAAAAGCCATAAGTAGTGAAATACACAGCGCAATAGTTAGTAATGACATAAACTATACTCCTCTTAACTTGACAGACAGACAGACACACCGAGTACCTGTGGACACAGAACATGAAAATACCAAGATCGATGATTGGAAAAGAAAAGTCCTCCACAGTCGCCATCCTAACGACCTACAGCAATCCCATATAGATCCAGCAGCTTCAAATAAATTTTTACAAATGGGCGTGCTATTTTCAGAAATGGAAGTTTTTATAATAGCGATACAGGATCAAGTTATAAATACAAAAAACTATCAAAAACATATAATTAAAGACCCTAATGTAAGAGACGACAGGTGCCGTAACTGCCATATACACTCTCAAACAATCCAACACATAACCGGAGCATGCCCACAACTCGCTCAAACAGATTACACACATCGACACAATCAGATAGCGAACATCATACACCAAAAACTTGCACTCAAACATAATCTACTGCAGACATCTCACAAACACACACCCTATTATAAGTACTCGCCTAACGCAGTTCTAGAAAACCAGACACACAAACTGTACTTTGACCGGAGCATCCTGACCGACCGTACTATCCATTATAATAGGCCCGACATCATTTTACAAAATAATTTAAAGAAGACTACATACCTGATAGATATTGCAGTACCTAACACACACAATATTACTAAAACAATAACCGAAAAAATTCACAAATATGCAGATCTCAAAGATGAAATAGGTAGAATATGGAACCAGGATAAGGCATACATAGTACCTATTGTACTATCCGCTACTGGTGTGATCCCGAGACATCTACATCATTCTTTGAAGCTCCTGAATCTAAAACCACTAACCTATGTAAATATGCAGAAAGCTGCTATTCTCAATACGTGCCGAATAGTGAGAAAGTTCATGGATGCTACCGACAGTGAGAACTACAACAGCAATGAAACCGACAGACTAACAAACAATCGTTTACAATGTTAGCCACTTGGCCATGGCCCGTGTCAAGTAAAGTAGTAAATGCAGTAAACATTTTATTAATAAAAGAAGAGTGTGAGACATAGACAACGAACACCCTGTAACAAGAACACGTGGGTAGCACCTCTACAAAACTTAAAGCGATCAAAAATGTTAAACATTCCTAGGCGACCAAAACGTCTGCAGCAAACCTTCTTTGGTGGTAAAATTTATAGGTACGTTAATTCTTTGTGTCATGTTTTTTTAACACTAAGTTAAATACCTTACCCATACAAAATAAGGAAGTGCTTAGTAGTGTATTATGGCAAGCCGCGTGAAACTAGACAATGCATTTGCAAACAAACTTATCTAACAACGGCAGCCGAGCTGGATGAGCTTACTTGATAACCCTGCGTCTTCCATAAGTAACTTTCGTTATATTAAATATAATGAATAGGTAGGTAACAAACCTACCCTTTCATTACATTTCCTTCAATTTTAATATTTTTTTTCCAATTTCAAGTTCCGTTACAAATTTACAGCCCGCCCTCAATCTTAAGTGCGTCTTACAATAGGGATGTGGACTGGGTAAAAGATATATTGTTTTATTTAGTCTATCAACTAGATTAGGTATCCAAAATAATTATATAATATAATTAAGCGGAATTGACAAAGATGCAGCACTTAGAAGATTCGGAGTGGCGGTGATTTACGTCACCTATGGTTATAAATCGTAGTTGATCGTGACGTCACGTGAAAATTAAATGCACTGTATCTTCGTCATTATTTGCTTATCAGAGGAAAGAAAAAATACATATACCATACTTTTAAATAATCTATCTAATGAGCCAAAAATTTTTTTTTAGTCTACATCCGTACTATTAAAAAATGTAGGTATCTATGACAAAATAAAATAATTCGTTACGTTTTTGGACCGACTTCAAAAAATGGAGGACGATATTTTTTTACGTATGTTCACTCCAATATAATATTAATAACATTCATACGTTCATTACTAGAGGACTCGAAAATATTTTTTTGTTTTAAAGGGTATACCTTGCAGGTCCCATAGAAATTTTATCAAAATCGATTGTGTATAATGCGACACAAATAAGTTAAACAAAAATGGCGGACTTCAAAGCATTTTTGTACAAATTCTAAGATTCTAAGAATAAGGTCTAAGATTATTAATCGGAAAGAAAAGCTATTACGACAGCGTTGATATAAACAAAAGATGAAACAACAACGTAAACTCAGTTTGTTCCCGGAATTACGATGCGTATATCGGATTCGCATCCGATCTGGAGCAAATCAGTCGGCTCGCCCGTAAACGTCATCTCCATATTGATAAATCGCGGCTCTGACCTGCTTACCAATAGTATCCGCGGAAATGTATTCATGACGAAACAGCTGAAACGCTTGTTCGTGATGTGAAACTAATATTTATGTATGAGAGTTACATCCAAAATCTCTGCTTAACATTACAATATGTTGCATGGCTCTCTCCCTCTCATGATATTTGTGACGAAGTAGCTGGGTTATCGTGTTTGTATATTTTACTAACCACCTACATTTAGAATTTCCAGCTTTACATTAGAATTAGTTTAGCATGTAGGTGTTTTTCGACACGTATTCATAATACTTGCTCCGTTTTTATTTCAATTCAAGGGAACGCTCGTTCTTATTTTAAGCGATCACATTTTAACATATCAGTCATTCAACTAATGACTTATATGTTAAAATATTATAAATACATGCTTATTTGCAACTTATAAAGTAGGTAGCAATGATTTATTATATAATATATCATTGGTAGGTAGTCATTCTTCTTAATCATTATAATATGGGTCCATTATTTTTGGATAAATCTAAAAACGGACTAATTACAATCATACTTTTCTGACTAAGTCGTTCCCCCCAAGGTATTATTACCTTACAACGTTGAGGACAAGCGTTGAAATTTTGCCTTTAAATATTTTTTTTTAATTGAAAACATTTATCTTAACGTGTGCAAAGTACAACCAATATATAGTTCCAACTCATAGTTTGTATACTTCGCGCAAGTGGTAGAGTTGATCTAAACCAGAGCTCGTCCTTCGTTTTACAGTACCAACAGCAGAGTACGTAGCAACTTACATTGGAAATCCTATTTTAATGTTATTTTTCGTCCGAGCGAGCGGCTTTCAACTCGTCACTCGATTAGGGAAGTGTTCATTAAATTACGCGATTGCCGCCGTCCAGTTTGTCGAGCAGATTGCACTGGCGATAGGAATTCCTACGAAATCAGCAAAATTCTGCCTTCACTGTAAGCCAATTTTTTGCTCGAGTAATTGAAAATAAACGTTGCGAAAACGAAGTCAGTGTTTATTTAACATGTTTTTTGACTATAGATGTATTGTAAGCAATTGCTTGGGAATGGACCTTAGTAAACGTGACCTAAATTTTTGGATTTTTTTTAGTAGTAAATTCAAATTTATAATTTTCACCTTTACCCCCTTATTCGTAAAAAATATAAACGTTTGCTAAACCTATTAGTTAGAATATGTTTTGTCTCGTTCTTTCTATGTCAAATGATGAAAAGAGGGATAGGGACAAAACATGTTTTAAATGAAATAGGTTTAGAAACGGTTGTTAATTTTTATAAATAAGAGGGCAATTTATTTTTGTGGGATACGTACCTACCTTATCGTTAGCAAGCATAAGTAAATTATACTTAAATAAGTACTCAATGGACAGTTTAATACTTTCAGTTTATAAAAATAGGCAAGTAGGAACTGTTCTTATTTAAATGTTTAATATAGAAATTGTCACAACCAATTGTTTCGGAAATGAAGCTCGCAAAACAAAAATATGTATGGAAAAAACTTGTAGACAAATACAACAATGTAGTAGCAAGGTATTATTCCAATGATTTATTGTTTCCTGAAATAGTGTATTGTGACAGGTGTAGAAACACAAAATACAATGAAACATTGCAAACCAATATTGCCTTTCAATGAAACTCGGATATGAATTGATACGCCATACCTATTTGCACTGAAAGCAAAAGAACTCGGTGTTCCAGTGAGTGGAGTGAAAAAATATGGAACAACCAGCAACTAGCTTAAAATGTTGATGGAAATTCATCTAGCAAATTAAATTCTCACATTCATACTGGAATGAGAGTTGCTGGATGTGGGTCAGCTCAACTAACGAAAAAATTTTGTTGCTCAATTTGTTGAGAATCTGAAAATGTTTGTTTGTTGCAGAGCGATAATTGTGTGAATTTGTTTTAAACATATTTTCTGTTTATTGTTGTGGGTTCAAAGTTGATTTAGCTCGCGTCACTATTCACTAGTTATTTTCCTTTAAGACGCTTTTAAGTAGCTTCAAAAATATAGTATAATTCACCAGTATTGCGGCCACCCACGCACACACACACTATACGTACATTTCTAGACGTCTCATTACATTCAGTTGAAGAAGAAAATATAACATAGAGTAATACGAGTACTTGTTTAATATATTCGTTCATCCATATTTATGTAAATAAAGGATCGTATTCTAGGTTTCAGAAGCTAGTAATCGTGTTTCAGTGAGTTAAATGACGGTTCAGAACTCGGAGTAATTTGTTATTTTATTCTAAAAACATACAACCTTTTTTCTATTACCTAGACTATCTATAACATATGCTTTTAGTGCATTCGTGTTATCCGGACTAGAGATAACATAAAATCCAGAAAGTATTTTTTTATTATTATTTCAATGTATCAATAAATTGACGACTTGCGTGGCGTAATGGTCACTATGCCAGTCCGCCACCTAGAGGTCCCGGGTTCGATCCCCGGTCAGGGCAAGTTGGAAAATGGCCTTTTTCAAATTGTCCTGGGTCTTGGATGTTTATCTATATATGTATTTGTTATAAAATAGTATAGTTGAGTTGGTATCCCATAACACAAGTCTCGAGCTTACTTTGGGGCTAGCTCAATCAGTGTAATGCGTCCTTATAAAAAAAAAATAAAGACGAACTTGACTCCTACTGCAGGTATTGGGCTTAGATATACTTGGAAAAGAGGCCTTTGTCCAGCCGAGGGACAGATAGACTGAAAATATAAATAGAAAATAGGATCAAATAGTAGTATCGGTTTTGTAGTAGAATTTTAATGTTGTAATAATTATTACGCATAACAGCGGTGTACAGAAACGTCATTTCGTAGAAAACAGTTTGGCATCTACTCATTTATCATAGATTCAGAACCAATAATGTTAAAAATCAAAATCATTTTGGAGCATACATTTTATAGCCATAATAATCTAAAAGTAGAATCATTATATCGCAGAAAATTTGCATCGCCTTTTGGTAATTAATTCATACTAATAGTTATTTCAATGCAGAATCATGATTTAATATAATTTCTTAAGATAAAATTTTCTTCTGGCATTAATTTTCGGTTGAGCACAATTGTTTTGGTATGAATTTTATGTGTTTAAAGTTTAAATAAAACAGTTGATTATAAACGTACTTATGTGGTTTTTACTTCCACGTAATAAAAAAATATCATTTTATGAAAAAGCTGTCTACCTTGGCACTTGGCAAGGTAGACGTAGGGTGGTCGTACTCCCCCCCCCCCCCCCCAATGGGTTCCCGGTTTGTCGTACCGGGGAGGCTCAGTACCCGTGGTAGCCTCGAGCCACGGGGAAGCTAAGAGGAACCCGCGAGGGGGCGCTCCTGCTGTCGTCAACCAGCAGTGAGCGCCCACATTGGGGCGGCGGGGGAGTGGGAAAATCTCCCCCCACCCGGGGAGGGGCGCTCCCGCGGGCTCGGCTTCGGTCTTGAGCCTGTAGGGATGCGCCCAATGAGGCGGCGGGGGAGTGGGAAGTTCTCCCCCCACCCGGGGTGGGGCCGCCGGGAGGGGAATGTTTCATTGCCCTCCCGGCGCTTCAGGCGGGGCCACACCGCCGTGGCTGTGGTAGGAGATCGGTCGCGGAGGAGGAGGAGTGTCGGTGTTACGTTGCCGCTCTCCCTATCCTCCGCGACCGAGCGGTGCCGCATCGCGCGTTTGCGGCAAGAGGTAAGCGGCGGAGCCTTTCATCTTCTCCGCCGCTGGGAGCCGGTTTATCTGGCTCCCATGGGTCCACAGGCGGTGGACTGCGTGGGAGTTTGCCGCCTCTCAATTGGGCCGAGGAGGTATGGCGCGTCTGTGAGTTCCGGACGCGCCGACTTGGTGAGTGGGGGGGCGCTGTGATGCCCCCGAGGAGGGGCCGCTTTAGCGGCCAGCCGCGCCGGGGTTCGCGGATGTATTTCCGTTCCCGTGTCCCCGGCAAAAGCGGTTGAGATGGAACTCCGGAGGTTTTTTAGTGGGTAGGCACGTCGATCTGGCGTGGAGTCCCACATAACCCGACAGCCTCCCCCGCAGGCTGACGGGTATCCGTAACAGGGATATTTACTCCGTAAAAAAAAAAAGGGTGGTCGTACTCGTAGTTCTAACATAACCTAATCTATATTTTTGCCCTTACCGAGTAAACTCGAAATTTTATTTTATATTATATTGATCAACAATAGTATAGGTTATAACGATTATGGTTTTTATTATTATGCTTTGCATTGCAGATGAAATTATGGTATCTTCTTAGAAGGTCAAAATAAATTATAGCAAATACTAGTAACACTAATTAAACATTTTTCTAAAACATAATATATGTAAAAGGTGATTGTACTAAATTAAATTCTGACATCTTAAAAGTATGCTATTGTACATCCGAACATATAAATGTTCAGCCAAGCAAAAATTATATTAAATGTTTTTATGCGTTTGAAATGTTCTTTTAAATAAGATTCTGTCAAATATGTTATGACAAATGAAATTCTGAACATCGGGATTCTGCCAAATAGATGGAACCCAGTAGTATCATCATAATCGCCTAAAAATTAAACACAACAGCATTGCATGCCTAGTCGAGCCTGTTATTTGTTTAGTTGACGGTGAATATTTACTGCACTTGCTTGAAAATCCAATAAAGTAAGTCTCGCCGGTGTTAGTTCACAGCCCGATCTTGATCTGGCAGCCTTCCAGGTGCAGCCTGCATTAAACATACAACAATTGCTGTTGCAATTTGCAGCTTACAATTAGATAACGAATATTAGTTACTTATTCAAAGGGTCTTTGCAGCCTATAATATAGGTACCCACCCACAAGATTATGTACTCGTATTTTCATAAGATATGTCGCTGGCTAGACGAACATCCTACTGCACATAATTTTAGTATCAAAGTAATATAGGTATTTCTTTAAGACACTAGGTTAGACTACTAGGTTAGATATCTACCTAATTGTGGCATAACACTATACGGTATATTACACCAAATATATAGAATAAACAGAAACTAAGAAGAGTAGACTGCCGGACTAGGAAAACGAACGTAGAGACGTGTGTTTTCCTACTCTACCGATTTTATATTCTATTCGATAAATTTAATTAAACCCTAGAATCCTAATCTACGCCTGCGAGGCGTACACACAATCGAATATTCGCTCTTTCTTTCTAACGGGCAAAATTAGAGCATCGTGCTGTTCAACCAACTCAGTGGCCGACACGAGCTTGCGGATGATGCATGTATCGCAAAGGTAAGTCCCACCATTTTTGACTTACGGAGGTATCGCACGCTTGCGAGACATATGATTATGCTTTGTGTAACTTTAGACGAATTCACTTTTTTAGTTTTTCGATAACTTTGTATACATTTAATATTATTTTAGATACCAGTATGTCGCGGTCTCAGAGACTACACGATGACAATATATTGGCAAAATTAGAGGAAGAGGGAGATCATTTTTATAAAATATAAAGATATATATAAAAAATATAATCCAAATACTCGCAAATTTTTTCGGTGTAAAACTAATTTTAGTTATTTAGTAATCCTACTGATGTATACTAATTTGCACTGAATAAAATATTTTTCTTTCTTTCTTTCTTTCAAAACCAAATGATTTAGCTTAAGAAAACAGGTTGAAGAACCTGAGCCCAAAAAGCGAAAATACAGCGCTTTTAGCTCATACAAAAAAAACAGTTGTCAAAATGAGTATGCTTTCAGTGTAAAAAATCAATATATGGCGAGCATAAAGTTGATGTCTGTATAGACTGCTCCAAAATGTGATTTAGTTAATAAAAATCTGATTACTTTTTAAGACTATCTCAAGTAAAAACTATTAATGATAAAAATAGTTAGTTATTAAAAAAATTACAAAGGTATCTCATTTATTTTCTGAGAAGTAAATTTCTTTAGTTTAAAAATAGTCGTATTTGTTATTTCATGATAATAAAAGATTATGATTGCTATTGTCTTTGATTAAAATGTGTTTTATTTTAAGTTTATATTCCTACCTTATATATCCTTCAAAAATTTGAACATTAATAAGAATACTTTTGCTAATTAAATTGATTTTTATATATGTACGCCTCCGAAACGTGTGATAAGGCTTTGTGTTCCTCCGAAATAGATTAGGATTCTAGGGTTAACTAATATTTATGCCTCGTATAGATTTGTGACGTAGATCTAGTACTTATGTGACAATTTATGGCACCGGCGAAACTCTTGCGTCAGACAGATTTGGGTCAAGCAAATAAACAAAATGTTAAATGCATTCTTTGTGCTCTTTTAGGATTTGATGACAGGCGTCGATGGCGACTGATGACGGAGGGTCGGCAGAGCACCGAGTGGCCGAGCTATTTGCGTCGCCAGCCGACGTCCACACATTATCCCTACGACCCTTTACCTAAAATATACGACAGTTTGTACGAGACCATTTCACACGCTCGTCAGCATCAATCTTAAATGTGACCATTCTATAAAGTGTCCAACATTATGCTTTTTGCTGCCTCGGATAAGTACAGTTCACACGTAAAATCATTCTACAAAGTGAAACACTTTTTTAATTTAAATCTCTACACAATGATTTAAACTATGATTTCGATATTTCTGATTGTGCTATTGGGTACTTTCTTGGGTCAAAAATAAATTAGTTGGTTTTTGAGAAAGTAAAACGTCACAAAATAATGTCACTTGTCGTGATCATATCCTTTTTCAATATAATTTTAGATGTATTATTGCAGAAAACTAGTTGACATCAAGAAACTAGGACGTCAAAAGTCTATATTTCATACAAACCACATATAAAATGTTTGTTTTGACGTTTGTAAAAAGTATCTGGTTTGAGTTGTTTGAAAAAAGCGAATTCTGATATTTCAGAACTGACAAAGTTACGATGTACTTTAAATTATTTTGACAGTTTGACTAGCATCAGAAATCAATCTTAAATAACGTCATTATTAATTAATTTGGTTATCTATTCGTGAATAATGTTTATTTGTAAGCTCATACATATAGTTTACATCAAAACATTCCTTGACCTATTTTATCGCCCTTTTCATCTCGACACGTGAGCAGATTTCCGCGTGGACTTAACACATACCGATACGTCGTTATACTGAAATCCCAATAGCATCGGCATCCATCCATTTGGTGTGGGTATTGGCTCAAGATTGATGGCGAACAGGTTAGCAACGAACGCGACGTAACCTTCCAAATTGATCGCACATTGAATGGTAGTTGCTGCCTTGTAGGTACTTCCCTTTAAGAATGACATAAGTACTTACAGATTTATATTACTTTAATCAATCCCTTATTATTATAAAATTAGCCCAGGTCCGACGCTAAAGAAAATTATCTCAGAATTTTTGTGAAATCAGGTAAAATAAATCTTTGAAGATTCGCTTTCTTTGAAGATCTTCGCTTTCAGATTTTGTTCAGGCGTATTATTACATTTTACGTATTTTTTGCAAAAGATTTATTTTTTAATAAATAATTATGAAATATACACTTGACTTTAAAAAATAATATAGAAGATACGAGAAAATAATATTATAATGTAGAAAATCTTTTTATACAAAACTATTAACAATATGTTTATTCTTCAGTAATAATAAGGATATAATCTATGTTTAATGCAGGGTGGTGGAACACATCTGGCCCACCCCAAAAAATACATAAAAAAATAAAAAGTTTTAAAAAGCATAGTCAGTCTCGCGCGCTGCGTTACCGAATGCGGTCGCGTTGAAATCGTTTCTTACGGTGACTCATCGAACGTCCGCAATGGCGAGTGCAGATATTGTGAAGTGTTCGAACTGCAATATTGTTATTAGTGAGCTGCTGACTTTTGTGAGGCATGTTATAGATTACACGGACGAGGAGAGCATTCACCAGCTGTGTACCACAACATTCTCAGAGGAGGATATTGTAAAGGCTAAAACCCTACTATTTGAGTCAGTGCCAGATGCTAAGAAAATGCCTAAGAGGAGGAAGCAGGGGAAGAAAAGAAAATCACGGGATCTGGACGATATTATTGGGCTAATGAAAAGTACTGACCCAACTAAATTTCCGATTTTCTGTGCCGGGGACTTAGATTTGATTCCACCGGTGACTTATGATCATGTGGATGCCACTCGCTTTATTAAGGAGTTGTTGGCGCTTAAACACAGATTAAACTTGATAGAAGAGAATGCTGTAAATGCTGAAGAGTTCAGTCTTCTTAAGCAGGAGGTATCTCATATGAGACATGCTTCGATAGCGGATGAAACTTATTTTAGAGTAAATAAAAGGAGAGGCGCTTGCTTACAAAGCAGCTTTGATTTCGACAGTGGACCGATTGGACTGCCTTATGTGCCGGAATATACTTCGATAAAATCACAGAAATCAGCTGATATCGAAGTAGACGAACGACCTTCCATGAGTCATAATACTTGTTCAAAAGGAATTGTCATGGATAACTCTGTTTCACTCGCCTGCAAACAAAAGAAAGCGACGGAATCACCGCGCCGCGTGGAGGCCAGTACTGCGGTTACAAACAAACAAAGCGAGACTGAAACAGCTGATATAGGTGCAAACAGGACGGAGATTGCGCGTGCGCCGCCGAGTGCATCCGAGGTGAAAGGGAGCGGTCACCGATCAAGCGACGGTAGTAAAGGTATAAGCGAGATGGAAGGAGAGGTGTCGTCTCTCGGGGAGGCCAGTACCGTGGTTTCGAATGTACTGAGTCCGAGGAGCAGTAGTGCGAATAGCATGCGTGCAAAAAAGACAGCGAATGCGCCGAGTGCGCCCGATATGGAAGAGAGCGGTTATCGTTGGACAGTTTCGGCAAACGGTAATAGTGGAGGAGGAAACGAGACGGCGGCGCAAGGAGTGTCAACACCGCCACAAACAAAGTCCCCTCCATGTACTAGGATCGGTTGCCGCTTAACG
Organism: Acrobasis suavella; assembly: GCA_943193695.1. Classification (NCBI taxonomy): domain Eukaryota; kingdom Metazoa; phylum Arthropoda; class Insecta; order Lepidoptera; family Pyralidae; genus Acrobasis; species Acrobasis suavella. Next base: position 18,652,899 of record OW971929.1, read on the forward strand.
GTACGGACTGAGAATGTGTGCGCGTTGGAGACGAGCGGAGGCCGTACTACTAGAAATCGACCGAGACCGACGTGTGACTTTGGAAGCAGTACCAGCAATGGTGTCACAAACAGTGATAATAGTGGTAAGAAATGTGAGCCAATGGTAGGGGACTCAGAATGGCAAGTTGTAAGAAATAAGTCTACAAAACGATATAAGTTAATAGGGCAGAAAGGATGTGCTCCTACTACCCCGAATGGTAAATTTAAAGCTGCAGATGTAAAGATACCCATTTTAATATCTAATGTTAGTAAAGATACGAGTGAGGATGATATCATTAACTATATAAGGGATAAAACTAATGAATCTGTATCATTAAAAAAGATAAATATGAGAAAAACAAAATTATATAACTCGTATAAACTGTATGTCTCAAAATATAAAATAGATACATTTCTAAATGATAATTTTTGGCCAAATGGTATAACTTTTAGGCGTTTTGTGCATTTTATGTACAAAACGAAAGTAAATAATGTTAATAGTTAAAGTTTAAATATATATATATATATTTATATGGATTTAATGCTTAACCAAACTTTAAATTTTGTAAGTTTTAATTGTTATTTTGTTTCCAGATCTTTAAATGACATACAGAATATATGTAAAAAATCAGATGTCGTTGCGCTGCAGGAGACGTGTTTGCTTCCCCATGATGTACCGGTACTGGGGACTATTTCAAATGATTTTGAATATACAGGGAACTCTGCGGTGGATACATCTACCGGTCCTCTGATCGGAAGACCGCACGGGGGTGTAGCGATACTCTGGAGAAAGGGCATTTTTGACAGCGTTACTGTAATAAAGTGCACGAATAATCGCATTGTAGCTATTAGGGCCAATATTGGACAGCGAGCGATTCTGATTTTTTCCGTATATATGCCAACAGACTCATTAAGCAATTTACCTATATTTACTGATGTGATGGGCGAAATAAACGCCATTATAGATTACGAAAATATTGAGAGTGTATTTATACTGGGAGATTTCAACGCGCATCCCCAGGAACTGTTCTATAATGAACTTATAAGCTTTTGCTCGGAGCAAAGCTGGGTCTGCGCCGATGTGGAAAAACTTGGCGAGCAAAGTAACACTTATACCTACGTAAGCGCTGCGCACGGCTGTCGTCGGTGGCTAGACCATTGTTGTGTGACAGACCTTGCGTGGCAGACTGTAGTGGAAGTGGAAGTAATGGAAGACGTATTTGTGTCTGACCATTTACCTCTTTTTGTTAAATGCGACCTTAACATTGTAAGACCCAAGTTAGCGTCACCTAGCCTGCAACGTAGCAGAGTATTATGGGGAGAGAGAAACGAGTCACAGATAGTTAAGTACTATGGCCTATGTAACAGTAGTATGCGTGATATTGATTTTCCTTCTGAGTTCACGGACTGTAGCCACGGAATCTGTAGCTTGAGTGAGCATAAAAAGGTATTAGACCGCTTATATTATGATATTGTCCATGCTCTAAGCGACGCGGCAAGTAAGTCAAGTCAAGTCAAGTCTCGTGGAGGGGGGAGGAACAATAATAGGCATATATGTGGGTGGAACAAGCATGTTCACGATGCGCACAAGCAGGCCAGGCTTAACTACCAAATGTGGTTGCTAAATAATCGGCCTAAGTCAGGTAGAATCTATGAGCAGATGTATGAATCGCGTAAAATATTTAAAAGTCGACTAAAATGGTGTCAACAAAATCAAGACCAACTTAAAATGGACGTTTTAAACAAACATAGATCTGCTAAAAATTTTGATCGTTTCTGGAAGGTAACAAAAAAACTTGACGTTAAGTCTGGTTTGCCGGCAAGTGTGGGAGGAGAGACTGAGCCTGCTCATATTGCGGAGATGTTTAGGGATCATTTTAAAGTCAATTCACCACTGGGCCCTTCAGTTCCTACTTTTGATAAGCCTTTGTGTCAGGGGGAACATAAACTAGTGCGTGTTACAGCAGAACAAGTACGAAATGCTCTAAAAAATATGACTGGCGGCAAGTCTCCTGGACACGATGGCATTAGCGTTGAGCATCTTAAGCATGCGGGTGTACACCTCCCGAGGGTTCTGGCTCTGTTTTTCACAATGTGTATCAGTCATTCATATTTACCACAAGAAATGTTAAAAACCATTGTGGTGCCCATTGTGAAGAATAGAACTGGTGACATTTCGGACAAGAAAAATTATCGTCCAATCTCATTGGCAACGACTATAGCGAAGGTGCTGGACAGTGTGCTTAATTCTTACCTGGAAAAAATTGCTAACCTACATGACGCTCAGTTTGGGTTTCGGTCTGGACTATCTACTGAGACTGCAATTGGAAGTCTAAAGCACACTGTTCAATACTATACTAATCGTCGAACACCTGTGTATGGCTGTTTCTTGGACCTGTCCACGGCATTTGACTTAGTATCTTACAAAATATTATGGAAAATGCTGGAGGATAGGGGATTACCGATCGAACTCCTAAATTTATTTAAATTTTGGTATGCTAACCAGACAAACTATGTGAAGTGGGCCGACTCTCTCTCGGAAAAATATGTGCTGGAGAGTGGAGTAAGACAGGGGGGCTTGACGTCTCCCACACTCTTCAACATATATATAAACGACCTTATTGTAAAGCTGAGTGATATGCGTGTTGGATGCCGGATTAATGGAGTAAGCACCAACAATATAAATTACGCGGATGACAGTTTACTGCTCTCTCCGACTGCGGGGGGCCTAAATGAGATGCTAAGGGTTTGTGAGACCTACGCTGCTGAGCACGGGCTCATATACAATGTGAAAAAGACGGAATACATGGTATTTAAGGCCGCTGGTAAATGTCCCGATAAAGTTAATAATATTACCCTGAACGGCGTGAACATTCAACGTGTATCAAAATTTAAATATCTGGGACATATAATTACTGACGACCTTAAAGACGATGATGACATAGAAAGAGAACGTAGGGCTCTTGCGGTTAGAGGTAACATGTTGGCTCGCAGATTTTCGCGCTGTAGTGAAGAGGTAAAGGTGACCCTTTTTAAATCGTATTGCCAAAACCTGTACACGGGAAATCTGTGGGTCAACTACACCAAAAAGTCTCTGGACACCCTACGAGTCCAATATAATGATACATTCAGGATGTTGTTGGGATTGCCTCGTTTTTGTAGTGCATCGGCGATGTTTGCTGAATATCAAGTTGATGGCTTTGCAGCCATTATTCGCAAAAAAACCACATCGTTGATATTTAGAATGCGTGGCAGTCCAAACAGCATTCTGCAAACCCTAGCAGATAGGTATACGTCTCCGCTTTGGACGAGTCTAGTAAGAAGGGTAATTTTAGAAACCCACACTTTATTATGATTTTATTATGAATTTATTTTGTCTTTATATGATTTAATTTGATTTTATTTTTGTTTTGATTTTAATAATGCTCCAAATTAATTACTAATCTAATTTAAGTTATACTAACATTTTATGGATCTTTGATATCTGAAATAAACAATTATTATTATTATTATTATAGTAGAAGTGCCAAGTTCAGTAGATATAATAACGGAGTTATTTTTTAAGGCATGAAAATAAACGACTAACTTAATTATGCAAAAAATAAAATACTGCGCTTTATCATAAACACTGGGCAATGTTTGCCACTGATTTTGGATATGCGGACTATTTAGATTTACTTTACGTAATTTTACGAAAATTCTGATGTAAGTTCATTTACGCCGGGCCGGGGGTTCAGATGACCAGTCTCTTAACTTGCAATATTTGATTAAAGACAGACAATGGGACAGGTGAAACTAAATAAAAGCTTGTAAAAAGGATAGGTCTATGGGTTATGAAATGAGATTAGGATGGACTAATGCTGGGATATTGCAATAGGAACGTCACCTGCCATAATCATGATACTATTGTAGGCCCTCAAACGCGCCGACAATAGTTATCGGCAAAGGAGCAACACCGGTGCAAGTGACTCAGGGGTATCAAAAGGTGTGCTGCGCTTTCTCCGAAGTTAATCGCGGCGTGACCCCTGGGGCAACAGCTCTAACGACTCCTCACTGCACCGCCAATTAAGGCAATGCAGAGCTGAGAGCCCTACGAGCCCTCTTGGGTCTCCACCCCCGACCGATGAAGACGGGTAAGAGACAAGGGCTCTGACCGGCTCCCTAGAGCACTCGGATCCGTGGTGTCGTTACCCGCCAATAGCTCGCCACAAGCTGCCCTGCCCTCTTATTATTATTAATATTATTTTGAGCCCATTGTTGGGCAAATGCCTCCCTCTCGGTTCTCCATTTCTCTCTTTCTTGTGCCTTTACCTGCCAGTCCTTTGAGTAGGCATCTATTCTGATGACTAGATGCCTACTCAAAGCAGTGGCAGTAATAAATTAAATTAAATTTCTTGTTTCTTTTTTACTTATTATAGGGCTACGTACGAACACGTACAGCTACGTCTACGTAGTTATTTTCTACGTAGTTTATTAAAATTACATAATTTCATAAAGCATAATAATACTGTTAGTAGTTCAATGCAAGCCGTAAATATCGCTGTAAGTAGTTATAAAATTCCAAGTGCACTAGTGCGCCTGAAGTGGGATCGTTACTTTTCAGACTACCTACCATTTATTTGAACTCGGAGGTCCCTGAGGCTATGTCTATTTTAAGCTTTTAAAATATATTTTGATTTTGAATCTTTTGACAAGTAATCTCGCTGAATAGTTTGACAATGGAAGTCGCATTTAGAAAATGCAAGAAGTAAATTAAGTAAATATGAATATGTTCTGAGAAAAATAACGAAGACCGTATCACTAAAAACAGCTGTATGTGCTTATCATGCCTTTGTAGCCTCAAATCTAAAATACCTATGGCAAATCACATTGGGGAAATGCTGCTAATATGTACTTTATGGCACTTTTTAGAATACAGAAAAAATGTATCCGAGCAATGTTTGGTGGGTCTTAAAGATATAGCTATGAATTTTAAAAAGCTTCATATATTAACAATTCATTCCAATATTTTAGAGTCATGTGGTTATGTCACGAACAATATTGATAATTTTAAGCAAAAAGTAGGGAAACATTCTAGAGCTCTTAAAAACAATGTTCATATACTGCCTGAACACAATTCTAACCTGGCTTCATATGATAGAACAGTATATTTTAGGCCCAATATTATATAGTTAGTTATTTAACAGATAAAGTGAAGGACCTAAGTAAAAAAAATGTAAAAACAAACTAAAAACATTACAGAATTAACCAATCTGATAAAATTAAATGTTAATAATATAATTTGATTATTTACCTATATCATAAAATCATAATGTATCTTTAAATTAAGTAACTTAAAATTATCAATCTTAACTTGACATTGAATTAATCCTACAATTTTTGTGAATAATTTTAATTTTGCACACCTTTCCAAGGTAAAATATATTGGTACTATGTATTTACCTACATTTATGTAAATAAATAATTTGATTTGATTTGAAATATCTTTTGTTTAATCGATGATGGGTCCTAATACAGGTTACTTTGTAACCCGTTCAGTCACGCACGGTACCGTTACTGATAGGTACGTTACCGTGACTTAGCCGTATCTTTGCGAAGTAACTTTCCATCACAGACACACCAGACCACTTTGGACAGCCCATCGTTGCCATTAAAACAAGATGTCTTTCAGAATTCTAGATGTAGAATCAAATCTATAAATTGATTAATTCACCCCTTTTTTCTTTTTTCATTCTTCAATATGATTATTATTTGAAAATGATTGTTATTTTTAAACGTGCACCACTCTTAAAAGTCAAACAAACCTGATTCATAATTTTTAATATTTATGTCGATCCTTTTGCTCTAAAATACCTCTGGATTAGGTGATATACATGTGCTTAGGTAACAATTCCAGACCAACGACTCTATACTTTGTGATTTACTCACTTAATATTTATTCATTCTGCATAATTAAAAAAATATAAAAAACCTTTTTGTTTAATATAATCAAATATAATCGGTTTTGACTCTATCTCATAAGTTTATACATACCTAATTATAACTAGCCATTTTAGACTATTCCTTTCTTCTTAATACGTTCCAGTTTCCTTTACTGACACTAAACATTGAATCAACCAGCAGGTAGCTAGTAGGTACTAACCATTGTATCCTTTATACATTACTATTAGTTTACAGTAAGTTGAATACCTCCTAGGAGGACTGGCTGTACATCCATTATAAGTTTGACTATAAGCCTAAGAGCTTTGAATACTTACCAAGTAAAGTAGTCGACAACATTTTCATATTACAGTTCATTGTTTAAACTCCGTACATATACATGTTTGTGTGTGAGAACTTGTCTAAAATATAAATAAGCTTATATAAAATATATATAAACTATAAGTAAGTACATCCAGCGAGGGAATGCAGCCAGCGGTTTCGCTCCCATGCCAGAGGCAAGAGGATATTTTAAAAATGTTGTACCTACCTATTACCTATAGTAAACCTATAGGTTTAAATTTAAGAAATGTCCTTAAAAATGATTTATTTAAAAGCATTAGTAGGTTAGTTTTGAGTTTTTAGCTAAGTATTTATTTTTATCAGTTTTATACATAAGTGATTTTTCATCTCATCTACTCGAAAAACGATGTTTTCATCTCAAAACATTTGGAGCTAAAGTTACTGCTGATTCTCTCGGGACTAAAAAGTGAAAAAGAAAATCTCTAAGGATTAAAAACAATTTGAAAACTGAACACAAGTGTAATTAATCTATGTAAAATCAAAAATAATATTGGCAGTTCAGCAAAAAAAGTAGAATTTAGTTTTAAAACAATAAATTTTTGGCACAGACGTCGTATTTTAGTGGATGTATTTTCGTATACAGACAAAAGTTTAACAGATTTTCATTATTTAGAAAATTTTTATAAGATTATCATGTCATAGAATAATCAATGTGTAGGTTACTCAGTATAAAGGATTTTTAATAATAGATTTTCGTTGCACAGAAAATCAATAATTAGAATGTTTGTTATAAATGCACTCGCCGGCCGCTGCATTTATTCTAGTAAAATGGATAAAACTTTCCCAGCACTCGCCGGCCGCTGCCGCGGCACGCTCGCTTCGCTTGCTCGGCTCGTGCGTGTGTTGGTCACAGTTCTAACCTAACCTAACCTATAAGTTTGCCCTATTCTAGTAAAATGGATAAAACTTTCCCAGCACTCGCCGGCCGCTACCGCGGCACGCTCGCTCGGCTCGTGGGTGTGTTGGTCGCAGTTCTAACCTAACCTAACCTATAAGTTTGCCCTAACCTATATTGTGGTAGCGATTCATAATGTATTCTAACTTATTATATGGTATTTAATTTGATTAAACAATGTTTTCACTTATTACTTCCTTAAATTATTATTTTTTACAGAAGTATTCAAGCAAGCAAAACAAAATAAAATTCCATGAAAGATTACATATACCGAACAAACAATATTCTTTAAAGAAATATTCTACTGTTTGATTAGTTTGTTAAATGAAAATATGAGATTCTAAAATTCATTGAACTGTGTTTCTAAGTATATGTATATTGAGTATTGAGTATAGGCAAACATTTTTATGTTCTTCTAAAAAGCGCAATTTTTGTCTTTGATTCAGAGTAATTAATTACCATAGAATTATAACCCATAGAAGCATTACAGAAGTTTGAACTTATATTGTATGACATTATAATTATTAAAATTTGAATACTTTTTTGTAAGTTCAGGCCGATAGTGGATATCAACTTTACTTATAAAAATAAAAAATATGAAGGACCACGCAAACAAAGTTATGAGTGAACATTATCATCAGAAGTTGGTGCTCTTCAAAAGTATTTACTGAATGAAAACGACACCAAATAAAGGTTATTATATTTTGTTTTGTATTTGCTACTTTTTCTCATAGATCGAGATAAAAGTAGAGTATGCTACGGCAATATTTTTATCTCGGGCGATATGCATGAATCCCTCGCTTCACTCAGGATTCAAAGTAGCGCCCTCCCCTTCAAAATATTACCTGTGTCCCTTGTAGCACAATCTACTATTCAAGACTGCAAGTTCAAAAGCTGACTGAATATAATCCTACGTAAAGAAATCTATTAAGTAACTAAATACTTTATCGATTTCACTGACTTAGAGTATGCAATAGCATACTTACGAGTATTTACGTTATTCCTAGAAAAGCTAATCTCGAAGCCCAAAGAGACTCAATTCAAGCAACTCATTTCCAACGAGCCCACCCTAACCGTCACAATTACTGTTTCGTTCCCACAGCAAATGCGTATATATTTCCATATATTATATACCAAAGCGATGACGTAACGAGATTTTTCAGAAAATTTGATTCTCGGCAATTTTGCTCGCGGAATGGATTATTTTTCCGGAGAAGACGTGATGCGTTAGCGTGATTTAATACTCGTATCAACCCTACAACCATTTAAATATTTCGCGCAAGATTTATGGCTCTGATCAAATGTTGGATTTGGAATTAATACCCAACCATATTTATTTATAACTAGCTGCGCCCCGCGGTGTTACCAGCGGAAAAAGTAGCCTATGTGTTAATCTAGGGTGTCAGCTTCCTGCACACCAAATTTTATTAAAATTGGTCCAGTCTTTGCGCATGAAGAAGTAACAAACATACACACATACACTCACAAACTTTCACCTTTATAATATTAGTGTGATATTTTTAACTGGCTTCTATAAAATAATGGAAATAGTACGGATACACATAATAACATAGATAAATATACTCTTCGTTGTTGAATATGTAAAATATACTTACATAGAATAAGTTAGTGGTACCTATATTGCAACAAATTGTAGGTTTCTTAAACACATTTTTTTTTCTTTTGTAGTTTTCTGCATCAAACCCGTAAAAATGATATTTTGAGAAAAATTCTGTTGATACGATATGATAGAGCGCGATCGCGCGTGAAATGGCATCTCTGATCCTTTCTGAATTTAGTCTTAGATTGTCTGTACAGGATACGACCACAATATTGTGTTAACACATTTTCTGCACAAATTCAACGAAATTTCAAATTTAGCTTTATATTGCTGATACACAACTTATCCAAAAAAGAACGAAATATTATATTAGAATAGTGTTTCTAAAAATTATTACCGCTAGACAAGCAAACATTGTAGCTGTCCAATTAGGAGAAATGGAGTTCCCAGAAGCTGAATTTAGACACTGGTTTCTTACGGAGTAACGCTGGAGTCTTACACTCACTAAAATATTCATCTGGACCTGAAATAGCTGTGCAGATATCGACGGCGAAGTATCCTTCAAATTTAAAACAGGACCAATGAGAACTTCTAAACATTTTATGTACTTATTGATTTTCTACCCTTTGTTATACCTAAAGGTCCTCATCAAATTTACTTCAAGGCGGACAGTGAAAGAGGGAAAGAGTAAAATTATTTCTTAATTTATCAAGCCCGCGCCAAATTTATTGTACGGTCCCGGGACACTGATTAAAATGCATAGATAACAATAGGCAGGGCAGATCAAATATTTTTGTTCTTTGTGTTTATTGTAAAGGACAATGACGACGCAAAGGGTCTGGATTGAGACATTCTTTGTTCCTTACAAACTTATTAATGCGACTAATATTAATAAACCACGAGAAGACTTTTTGGTCCTTTCATGTAAATCAAGTAAAAGTTTTCGAGAGTATTTTTGTCACAAGAAGTTTCATTTTATGTCGCAGCCGTCGCAGGTGCGCAAAGAGCCAGGGGAGTGATTCGGTGACATTTAGTGTCAGCCCTTAGTGTCAGTGCCCGCGGGAGGGTCGCCTGAACTCGTCTGAGGGAGCACAGTGCGCTAATTGTCAGTACCTGTCCTCTAGCACTCATCGTTTCACTCATTGTCAGTTATCCACATTGCATTTTGCAACTCGTAGGTAGATATACTTTTGTTTTACTGACTCGAGATTTAGGAATTTGTTACAACTGGATACGGTTGATATATTTATAGTAGAAGGTTGTTAGGTATAGAGAGATTGAGTTTTCATCTGTGTGTTATCAACAGACGTAGAGCTTAATTTTAAATTATAATTTATATGAATTCAACGATTTTTACTAAATTGAACAATGATAAAAGTTTCTTCCCCCAGTTTTGTATAAATTTTTACGTTCAGATGAACACATTTTATAGAATGTTTCTTTAGACAGATAACCTCTACTAAAGTCTCTCTCGAGAAGACCTTATGATGTGTACATAAACTTATATCCAGTAAGAATCGATAGATAAACATTGTGTCATTAATAAATACGAGCACACCTAATACGATGTGACCGTTTCTAAAATACGCTGCCAGCATCTATTTGCGAAGCCAGGAGGCGCTAATTAAATCATGTCAGACGCTTCGTCTGCAATAAGTGGCGGTGTCATGCAATGCAGTTAGAAGAAGACGTTCTATTACAAATTGAAGTTCTCTGATGCGCCTCGTATATCTGTTAAAGCTTGAAACATGTAGAGCATGTAAAGTTTAGCCATGTATGTTTAACACATACTGCTGGCAGATTTAATATCGTAAAGATTAAAAGGTTTATAACACATACTTAAGTATTTTAACTAAGTACCTACCTCTTTATATACCTACTTACCATGAATTAAAAAAAATCTATTCTATTAAATTAGTTATAGAGTGAGTAATCTACCAATTTGAGGAGTGCAGACTTTTTATCAATTTTAACAGAAACCAGCGCTCCTATTATCGGTAGCATTGTACTACATATGTCTATTATTTGTCCCTATATATTTATTTATTTTATTTTTTAAGTAATCAAAGAGTTAATTTACAGAATGCAGATTTATTATGGTGATTAAAGTAGGCCTTTAATCTTCAAGTATTTAAATCAATCGCGTTTTACCGGTAACATTAGTGGAAACAAAATATACTTTTTATAGTGAGAAGATTGTTTTATATTGACTTGATGAGCCAGAATGACCCATTTCATCTCAGGGGACAACCAGGCTAGCGGTCTGTCAACTTTCTGTTTGCCGAGCTCACTGATGTGTGAGCGAAATATTCAATTGTTATTAACTGCACATATTGATATGCGAATGTAAACAGCTCACAATCATGGAGCTACAGTTTTAATTAAAACATAAGTTTTTAAAATTTGTTGAGTAACGTGTAAATAGCTTATGTATTTACGAACATTTATTACATTGATTTACAGGTAAGGATATATAGTTGCCCAAACAAATCGCCAAACGAGTCCGAACTTGCTACTCGGAAGGAATCGTAGAGCTTCGTAGCCGGCGCGGCGTAGCAGTCGTAGCTCGTAGCAGACAGACCTTAAATGAAAACCTTTAACAAACTTGTCTTTGGAACTGCTCGTTAGTACGACAGTTTGCCTTAATCTATCAGTCTTTTTTGTAATCGTTGGGAAGAATATCTAACAGAAGCATTTAGAGTGATAATAGTTTTCACAAGTACAGTGTCAAAAAAAGACGAGAATCAATTAAATAATTAATTTAATGAGACATTAGGATAGCTATCTACTGTGGACTGTTATACCTTCTTTTCTAGGAAAATATGATGCTGAAGCTATAATAACATAACGTGCCCCTCTGACAGACGACAGATGACAGTCGGTAGCTCGATATCCCCAGCAATAAGCGGGATTTAGAGCGCAATTGGCGCCACGTGAGACAAAGGCACAAATCTTGCGGACACGCAATTGCTTTAGTTAATTAATGATCATGATAAACGAGTGATTATGTAACCAATTTTAACTCTATTGCTACGTGTACGTTTTATGAAAAAGTTTAATCCTACTTAGATATGTCATCTGTGCTCGCATCCCTTGAGGTTAACAAATAAGTTAGAGGCCTGGCTATGTTGCGGAAAAATCTCCAAACTAAATTTAACGTGGGACCGCCCATAACACATATAAAAAACAACCGGTGACGCCATCATTTCAGGCCTACTAATTTAATTGTTGACCTTTAGGTAGCTAACACTGATGTCAGAACATTTATTCGCATTACACTTTATTGTGTCAAGTCAACGCGTATTTATAATAAGTAGGTACATTAAAAATGTTTGATTGTCACGCTTGTAGATTATTTATGTATAAGTTACATCATTTATATTTTTATTTGTTTATAGAACTTTATTACAAAAATGTAACATGCGGACTTAACCCCTTTAGTACATCATTGAAAGGTAGATATAGTTAATGTATTTCCTTATTAAGTATTTTTTTGTATGGCAATTCCAACGTTTGGAAAATCTCTTGAGATTATATAGCATTGTTTGTGCATGTATGTGATCGTGTATTATTGTTTGAAATAAAATAAATAAATAAAAAAAATTATTATGGTATGCAATAAGTGACAGTTAAAGTATTTTACTTTAGATCAAGATATCGCAAAAATTTTGGTCTTAGAGAGATTACCATTGTTTAAATTAAACTCTCTAAGACCAACATGTTCATTTGAAATAGGTATACAAATGCAATTTTTATTTAATGTCATCTAATAAACTAAGCAATTGAGTCTGTCATAATCACAAAAAAACACTCCCTCTTTGTTGCGGTATGAAGATTTGCGCGATTTAGATTTACGAGAGCGCCATAAGATAAATCTCAAATATAAGGTCCTGTTCCATAGGCGGCTGTTTCCGCCCCATTCTTAAAATACACACCGCATTTGCAAGAGTGACACAAACACTTCGCAATAAAAACTTTTCGTTTTATTTTTCTTTCTCAGTTATGAACATTCGTTGACTTTATGGAAACCTACCTACGCATATGCAGATAATACAATAAATAAATAATATAAATATGCCTCTGGGTGGATAATGTTGAAATGGTGTACTATTTTAATTCATATTTAGCATTTACTAAATCATGATGTCAAAGGACAATGGGCAAAAATGTATGGGGCTTGGTCTACAAAAAAATTTAAGCGGCAGTCTCCGGAATTACTAGCACTTGGTTAAGGGCATTTTTGTCAACATATATAAAAAATTACTTTTTGGATATTCCGGTTAGTTTCGGAGATTTTGAGTTTTTAATATTTTTTATTGTTAACAATTTAAGTAAAGTAATACATTCTTTAATCATCGTTTATATTAATACCACATTAATAATACTTTAATATTACTATAATGCATAAACTATATTGTCATTACACTACATTTATGTATTTTTATCCGGCTTGAAGGACCAGAAAGTGCTTATAAGTGTATATATTTATGGTGCAATGAAGTGTTAGGTATATTGTAATTAAGTACTTACTTATTTTTTTGAATTCGTATGCCACCTTTAGTCGTATTCCTCATGACTGAGGGTTGTGATCATTATGTGGAATGAAACACATACGAGTATCTGACAAACGACGACTGGCAATGTTAATGGATGGGTTTTCTATCGCATTTTCCATTTCATACACTAGCTGACTGACATCAAGTAGAGTGCAGGTTTCCTCAAGCTGTTTTCCTTCACCGGAAGCAAGTGGTGGTCGAAGAAAAATACCACAAATGAGTCTGATTGGTATACAAACTCATGTAGCAGGGGCAGGATTCGAACCTGGGACCTTGACAGTCACACGCAGGCTACTATCGCATTCGTTTGAATTAATAGTGGTTTATAATATTATTATAAAGGTGATAAATGAAACGTGTAAATGTTTTAATAACATTTATTTACTTAACAATATTACAATTAATATTCATCAGTAATAATTGCATCTAAAAATGCAGCAGGTAAACGAATTGTTTCTTGATGTCGTGCCCACCCAAGATACCATATAATCGACATTACGTGGGCACAATATCCTAAAGTACGTTTGCCCGTAGGGCATGAGCAATAATAATGCTTTATTGCATCTCTGCCCGAACCATTGGTTACATATATGACATATGTATAATATAATCGTGATCTTGTATGTCTTGATTGAATTTTTCCTCTCAACAACATTGCGTTATCCATATTAATTCCATACTCTGCCATCCTGTCCGGATTTGGCTCTTCGCATACCTCTATATGATAAAGTCCTTGTCGGACGTGCTCGCTATAATAGCTATATGCGAGTTTTATTGCATATGTGCCCACTGCAAATAAAATTAAATCCTCTTCATCCATTCTAGGGAATGTTGAAAGTTCTTGTGGGCCAACAACTAAGTTCCTGAATGCGGCTCTTTGTCTGTTGACGTTATTATTAGTAACATAGTCGGCTAGAAGATTTGGCATATGTACCCGTTCATTTATTATTTCTACAAATCTTTGCGCGTACATATTGTCTTCAATCACTCTATGAAAACGATTTATCAGAGCAGCAGCAATTCTAAAGTCGTCAAACATATGCGCCATCGCTCTATTAAAATACTCCTGGCGAAAAAGTTTAAAGTCCCGTTTGAAACGCCCATTGACGACCTCTACGACCCATCGACATAATGTAACGAGCCGTGACTTATTAGCATCAATTGTAGATAGCTGATCTTCTCCTCGGCTTTTAGTTGGAGGAATAGCAGCTTGATAGCCGCAAGACTCAAAATCTGGCACTGCATCTCGGAAGCCTCTGTCTAATACAAAGACATCGCCAGCTCTGTACACCCAATGCAGGAAGCTATCTTCGTTATTTAGCAGTGCACTCATTATTGTGGAATCGGAAGTGGTAGCGGCATACGGACCTAATACTTCCAGTATGTGTCCATCACACGTAACAATCATGAAAGGCTTTAATAAATTGGTGAACTTATGATGGCTGTATGAAAGTCTTTGGAAAAAAAAATTAGAACTTCTGTATGTAAACATACGTGCCATCACATATAGTTATAGCCTTTTTTTCTATTTCATTTAAATCAGTATTGCCATAAATGGCATCAGGTACTAGACGATTGCGGTAAACAATGTCATTTCGTGACAATCTATCATAACCAAGATTTGCTGGTACAAAATCACGAGTTAAGCAGTCCCTAACAATCTTCATTTTTCTTTCTAAGTTGCGACGACTCATATTGAAAGATGCACTTAAGCGTTCATTTGGTTCTCCAGTACGGAGTTTCATTAAATAAATACCTAAGGCTTGCTTAGGTTTTTTGAAAGCTTGCTGTAAGGAAGGAGTCTCTGCTAGGATTTGATTGAACTCAGTTACAGAAAAGCCTATTCTAACACGCAAATCAATTGGATTCATGGCCTCTATGTTCTCGAAATCGAGTTCCGGCAACAATACTGCTTTTTTCATTATATTCATCATATCCACAAACTGCGCTCTATTAAATTCATGTGATAGATTTGGTGCAATGAATAGTTCATCCCAATCGTTACCATTTAAATGCTCTTGACAAACTCTTGCAGCATCTGGTACGTAGTAATTAAAGTGTATCAAAAACATACATTTAAGAGCATCTGAGACTCGGTGACGAGTTCCATTTCTACATCCATAAAATAAACATCTGGCAGATGTACACGGTGCTCGCGAGTACTCAGGTACAACTAAAGATGAACTTACTTCTTCAGGAATAAGAGGCTGGTAAAAATCTTCTTCATCTTGTGAGTCTTCCAGGACTGCTGGTATAGGCACGACGTCTGGTTCCAGAATAGGTACGGGAATGTTAGGTTCCAGAACAGGTATGGCAACGTTCGGATGTAGGACAGGTACGGCAACGCCCGGTTCCTGAACAGGTACGGCAACGTTTGCCATTTCTTCATTAACTTGATCGATGTCACGCTGATGGCGAATTACCACACGTTCACCTTTTTGCCAACATGGTCGACAGACATATTCGTCGCCATCGAACGCAACCTGCAAGTACAATATTATTATTATATATTAAGTTCTACAACCTACTATCAGAAATAAGATCTGTAATTATAGCTAAATAAATCTCTCAATAATAGTAAATAATGCTAAATAATATCCCATTTGTAAAAAAAATCTTTACTAATATTGAAATACACTTTATAAATCTAATCTTTAAATATGTTACTGAATTTCGTTTTATTCGCGGTATGTACCACGTCGCACTTGTCCAGACACAAAAAACTTGTCAGAACGTGTTTTAAACGTTGACGCGGCGCGCTACTTGGTAAAAATGGTATCCAGGTTGGTATGCCTTGCCACTGTAGCGCGAACTTTTAGAACCCAAATGTTTTAATAAGTAGATTAATGAAACATACAAAATGTATTTACCGCGTGTACGTGTGTACCAGTGTATCAATTAGGAGGTAGGTATACGGTAATGAGAATTTTATTAAAAAAAAAGCTTACCTGACGAGGTGCTATTCCGTTGTTTATGAAGTCTGATATTCCAGGATAGGCATCAAATAGTTCTCTCGTAATTCTGTAGTGCAATCTGCGTCGACGCTGCGTGCACAATATACAATTATGCGCTTCCATTTTTAGTATGATGAACTTGCTTGTCAAATGTCCGTTATAATAGTGCGAAGGTCGTCGTCCAAGGTTAAACACATCCAAATCACAAAAGCAAAATCAGAGTCCATAAATCGAGAGCCAAAAACGTAAGATCGAATGATAACTGTAAGTAGAAGTACACAACACAACGGAAACAAAGCGATGCGTCGAATGACAAACAAAAGCAAAATACACCCCGCGACTGGTATACGACCCCCTCCCCACTTCCCCGCACCAAAAAGCACCTGCAACCCCGCACGGCTCTTTGTATAATATACGCTATTATAACTACCAATATTTATTACCATTCTAGCTGAAAAATATTATAATAATAATATCTAAATTGTTTTAATTGTTCTTTTTATTCATAGTTTATCTAAGAATATTAAAAAAAAATTGTTTTAAACCATATTTACAAAAAAAATTGAAAACCAATATAAACTGGTCTTTAGTATAGTAGCAATACATAGCAACTAGAGGTCAGCTTATATTGAACAAGTCGCCCATAAAACTATGTACGGTTTATCTTTAATTCTAACCATGACTCGACTTTGCTGCCATAATAAAAATTGCTTCTTATATCAAGTACTATAATATGGCATAGGAACTTGAGACTGCCGCGCAATTTTTTTTTCAGAATCGTAGACCAAAAACGCCCATTCTCCTTTAAAGTATCAACTTATCGTCGCATTGTCGTTACCTAATATAAGTCGTAGCACTCGTAGCGACTCGTAGGCAAAGACCATTGTCTCCTTACCATCTATGATTTTATCTAAGATGTCTCGCGTCTCTTCTCCATCCCTCTATCTCCCGTCATACTTCCACTTTCTTCACATCTTCATACTTTCACACCTTTTCTTTCGCCTATCCCTATACCTCTGCGCCCATTCACTTTTACTTGGTAAGTAGTACTCGTAGCCGTAAGTAATTTGTAGGAAAGTAATTTTCAGGTGTCATTTTAGACATGTAAGTAAGGTTGTACTCAAAAATAGGCAATTTTATGATTTTTCAAAATCTACTTTAATATATTCTTAATGTGACGTTAAGACACCTGATATTTTTATTTTCTTAAAATTAAGACGCTAAATGCTAAAAAATACAATTTAAAAATTACGCAAAACAAGCTGGCGCCGAACCGACAGCCGCCATCATGGTGACGTCATACTAGCAGTTACAAATGCTAGATTATAAACGTTTGATCAATAATGCACAGTGTTGTCTTTTGTATTAAAAGCTATCTTTACAAATGAAATAGCATAAAAGTAGGTACTTACTTCTATTGAATATTTCTGCATTCGATAGAAAATATTTCAGTATTATGAGCACAGAACTTTGCTATTATCACCGTGATTATCCTCGGTAGATTTTTAGTTTTCACTCATAAATAACCGAGGGCTATTGTTGTAAATCGTGCGCAATGCCACTTAATATACTTTGAAGTCACAATATAAAGATTTATCATTTAATCACTGTTTACCTACAGCTCGTGTCTGCTATTTGGACGACACTTAAGAAAATAAAATGGTGGTCGACGTTTGTGATCACGTGACATGCAGACAATAAAAGTACGATTTCGTTTTTGAAATTATAAATCAATCATAAGTTTTTGTAAAAAATTAACACTATATTCGTGTTTCCTAAAGGGAAGACTATGTAAATAACATAATTGATTAATTTAAATTTGACCAACGAGAATAGCCTTTTAAAATTAACAAAAATGTAAAAATAAATATATACACAGAAAATACATTTAAATTTACCTACAACGTATACCTTTTGGGTTCTGGCAGAGTAGAATAGGAGCACTACAAGATTTAGAAAACCTAGCAAAATAAACAAAACTTATACTCAAACAACAAAGAGTTCTCTCCAACAAGTCTGGCCAGCCAAGTCAGGCCTGTATCACTTCCCGTTTAGGTATTGAAAATATATCTACATTATTACTATGCGCGCGGCGACCACTTTGAAAATTCAGGAACATGAATTCTTTGTCCACACAGTAAAAAGATTCTAGGTCTATGGTTCAGAGTAATAAGAATTAAATTGGCTTACAATTAATGTCTAGGTATCTAAACGAAGAGGTGAAGAGTTCTGACGCAAGCAAAATTAAACCATAGGGCTAACCACATTAAGTAGATATTTCTTTGGTAAGACTTCTGTACGTGAGTACTAGTACTTATTCTGTGGCCAAGTATGACTCTGGTAGTATAAAGAGAGTTCTCTGGTAGTATAAAGGGAGTGCTTCTCCAATAGAGACTTGATACTAAAAAGAACCAGATGATGAGGATGATTTTAGATTTATTAATTTATAATCAAGGTTGATTGACTTGAACGATTGCAAAAAAAAATCAACTGTACATTCTGCGTTAAGTTACATACCTACTACCAATAAAAATATGGTTCCTTTTTTAATAATTTCTAATACACCTAGACATACGCTTTCGGAAACTCAGCGACCTACTTGACATAAATTAACTCACAATTATTAAGGGGATACCTGAATTTTCCGGGGTCCAGTGCTGCCCCCATTTGAAAAAAATCATTTGATAGGAAATGTAGACATCATTTAAAATTTTGTCTTGACCAGGCACCAGATAACCCTTCAAACTATTTTATGAACTACTGTTTACAGTTTAAAGTGAAGGTTTTCTACGCACATTTGCAAAAAAACGGCAACTTTTGGCATATGAGCGTACAAAAACTTCACGTTCTCACTTACTACGTAAATAGTAGTTCATAAAATAGTTTGAAGGGTTATCTAGTGCCTGGTCAAGACAAAATTTTAATAGATATTTCCGTTCCCTTTCAAATGATTTATTTCAAATGGGGGTCAGGTAATTAAGGGTTATCTAGTGCCTGGTCAAGGCAAAATTTGAATTGCTGTCTCCGATATCTACCAAATAATTTATTTCAAATGGGGGTAGCACTGGACCCCGGAAAATTCAAGCATCCCCGTAAACAGCAACAAATTGCAGAGTTTATAAGTTATAGACGGGATGTACTTTATAATGACAGCTCTTAAAGGATAGACGTCTTTGATCGAAGGCGGATATCGTCACTTCTGTCTTCTGTCGATCTAAAATGATTTGCTTTATATTTGGTCATTAGCCAGCCTTCAAAAAATTTAAGTTTTATAGCTGAAAGCAGTAAATAAAGAAATTCAAAATATTTATTTATTTACCTATTTACCAATTTATGTACACAGAAAATTTATACAAATTCGAGTAATTATGGAATATGAGTACCGTCGTGGCAGCAACGCGGCACAAGCGGCACGCAACATCAACGACGTTTACGGAGCTAACACTACAAACCAACGCATCACCTGTTATTGGTTTGCTCGCTTCTGTTCTGGAAATTTCGACCTGAAAAATGAACCTCGCGGTCGTCCAAAGGCTTTGGTCGACAATGACGAATTAAAGGCGATTGTGGAAGCTGATGATACACAATCTACGGCTCAATTAGCAGCAGCTTTCGACGTTAGCGTCAAAACAATATTGGTCCATTTGCGTCAAATTGGCAAGGTAAAAAAGCTTGACAAATGGGTGCCCCACGAACTCAGTGATCGCCGGCGCGAAGTAAGCGTCGAGACGTGCCTTGCACTGCTCAACAGACACACAAATTAAGGAATTTTAAACCGCATTGTAACCTGCGATGAAAAGCGCTCAGCAAGTTGGTTGGATCCTGGTTCAGCACCTAAACAATGCCCTAAACGAAAACTTACCCCTAGAAAAGTGATGGTCACTGTTTGGTGGTCTAGCGCCGGTGTGATTCATCACAGCTTCTTACCAAACGGGGTGAGCATTACTGCAGATGTGTATTGTGAAGAACTGAACACAATGATGGAGAAGCTGGCACATCTCCAACCAGCATTGGTCAATCGCTCCTCTCCGCTGCTCCTGCACGACATCATACTGCACAGCAGATGGTCTCCAAGTTGCAAGAACTGGGGTTGGAAGCTCTCTGTCACCCGCCCTACTCACCAGACCTTGCGCCTACGGACTACTACTTTTTTCCAGAATTTGGATAACTTCTTGGCGGGAAAAAATTCAATACCCGAGAGGCAGTACAAAATGCCTTTGAATAATTTGTTGCCTCCCGTCCTGCTGATTTCTTTAAGAAGGGCATCAATAAACTGCCACTGCGTTGGCAAAGATGCGTTGATTGCATGGGTGAATACTTCGATTAATACAAATAAAAAATATATGAACAAAATTCGTTTAATTTTTTTCATACAAAACGGCAATTTCATAGGTAAAGACCTAATAATATATATACTTAATATAGATGATTCCAATAAATCATGATCTATTACTTGTCCTTTAAATACAGAAATCGTTTAAGATTCACGTATAGCAAGTGGTAATGAGTTCCATAGTCTGACTGCATGTACCGAGAAGGGGTAGGAAAAGGCAGCAGTGTTGTGAGGAGGGAATTTAAGGACAGTTCTTAGGTGGAATCTGCAAGGAGAATTTGGAGGATATAAAAAGGAAAAACGCTCTTGCAGATAGGAGGGGAAAGAAGATAAAGAATGCGAATGTCTCTACAGAGCTGTAAAGGCAACCATTTCAGCTGAGCACGGTGCTCTGAAACCTGGTCGAACATCCTCAATCCAAATATGAAACGGATGCGCAGATTTTGCAAACGTCCCAGTTTGTCTAATAGATCTTCTATTGCATCGAAGATGCCAGTATCAGAGTAATCTCAAAATTGGTGGAATAAGGGATTATGCAAGAGAAATCCTAGTCTTAAAGGGCAAGAAATATTGGAGAGATCTAAGAGTGTGGAAGGAATAATGATGGATCTTACAATTGACTTCATCAATGTGGGCTGACCATTTAAGGTTAGAGTCCATTATAATTCCCAAGCTTTTGGCTGTGTTGATAATCACAGAACCCTCAAATATCACAGGTGAAAGATCATTAAAATCAATCCGGTTACGCAAAATACTAGTACCGATCACCATAGCCTGAGGCTTAATGGGATTTACCTTAAAACCGTGACACGTTGCCCATTCCAATACACGACAAAGATTATCATTCATTGCTGCTATGGCTGATTCAGCATCATCCACCGGGAAGTGGCGATACAGCTGCAGGTCATCCGCGTATAAGTGAAATTTACAGGACAGAACTTTAGTGATAGTATTTATAAATATGGAAAACAATAAAGGGGAAAGACCATCTCCTTGAGGTACTCCGGCTGCCAGATCATACCAGTCGGAATGCGTTTCATCAAGGCAGACACGCCGTGCCCACCCATGTAAATAGGAACTGAACCAATTTATGGCAGAAGGAGATGCATTGATAGAGTGAAGGATCTCTAGAAGGATATCGAAGACTACTGAGTTAAAGTTAATATGTATGTACTTTAAAGAAGGCAGCAAAGGTCATCACCTCAGGAAAAGATACTAATAACTAGATACAACCCGTCACAGGCGTAGCTACAATACCACACACGGTAGCTATACTATAATAAATATATTTTCGCCATAATTTAGAACTGCAGTAAAATATATATTAATATTTCTTGCTATATCTGTCCACATATTTTGGTGACGTCAAAAAAAATATATATTATAGCTCCGTCTGTGGTCGCTCGAGGATGACTCTGTAAAATATATGGTAATTAAAAATCTTGCTATAAAATATTATCTATAGCTACATCCGTGGCCACGGCTTCGCCCCAGGGCACAAATCAAAATATAATACGCCATGGCTACGAAGGTTTTAAAATTTAATAGTAATAAAGAAAATACAAAAATACCTATTCATCATAATTCGGAGAGTCACATTGAGTATCAAAATTTAAAAAACCAGCCAAGTGCGAGTTGAACTCGCGTGGAGACGGTTCCGTACAATGCCAAAGATTTTCCGTAAGTAAACGTATTATCTTGAGTTTACCACTTCATTTTTAATTGATATAATTTTTAAAGGTGTTCTAGAAGCTATAATATGCAAGTAATGAACTATATT
This sequence comes from Acrobasis suavella, assembly GCA_943193695.1. NCBI lineage: Eukaryota > Metazoa > Arthropoda > Insecta > Lepidoptera > Pyralidae > Acrobasis > Acrobasis suavella. The sequence goes on from OW971929.1 coordinate 18,675,280, forward strand.
TTGTATTTTTTATTCCAAATTTTGGAAAGTTTGTATGTATGGATGGATGTTTGTTAGTCTTTCACACAAAAACGGCTGTACGGATTGGAACGAAACTTGGCATGTAGATAGCTTATTACCTGGATTAACACTTAGGATACTTTTTATCCCGGGAAAATGTGAGGATCCCGTGGGTTTGTCAAAAATATTCCACGCGGGCAACGCCGCGAGCATCGGCTAGTAACAAAAATATATTTGAGATCCTCATGACGAACCCTTTCGTTTGCAATCTTAATTCATTTAATACAGGATAAGCCTTACCTGCGCGTTCCCCTCTGCCAAAGAATAAGAACAAAATTCTAATACGTTCACAACAACTAGTTGCGTAATCGATTATGATCATTATGTGAATCGGTAAGACATCGGAAAGACTAAAAGTGCTCCGTTAAAAATGCCATGTTATGCAATTTTCTCGTGTAAAAGAGGTCAAACACATTTAATCTTCCAAAAGATGGCATAACCTTTCATTAGTAAGTATTTTTTATTTATTAACGTTGTTTTCTCTGAAAAATCGAAGAAATATCTATTAGTATCGATTACGGAAAAAATAATCGAATCACGTTTGTAACTGATTTCCTTCCAGCCCATAAAATTATCTAAGATCGCATACGAGACTAGTTCATTAACCCCCTTTTTAAATGTATTAATTACATTCTTAAGGTTCTGCACAGTATTCCATAGACCCTTCGGACCGGACATTTTTAATGACCCCGTAGGTTGACGTAGTTTGTTATACTGAGCAATTGTCTAGAAGTAACCCCTATTCAAATATGGATAGTTTTCGAGAAAAAAATTCTTAAAGTTTGCGGTTCCGGAGGAACCGAAAAATGAAAAATATTATTTATTTATACTTTTTATTTTTTTTCAACTATTTATTTCTAGTATGATGTGCCATTCAATTATGAGCTCTTAAGGCTTTTTATAAAATAACAATTGTTAACAGTTTAGAAGATATAAAAAAAAGAAGAAGAAAAATTTCCTGGTTCGTTATTTTGATCTATATATTATGCTTACACATTAGACCAAGTTGAAAATTTGAAATTGAAAATTTTGCTTTACAGTTTCTGAATTAGAGTTTGTTTAAACTATCAAAATATTGCCTTAAGGTGCTCCCTCACCATTCGCCTGTAATGTAACAATCAAACATTCGATTTTGACTCTTACGTAGTTATACAATCGATCCAGAAATGTTACATTACACGCGAATGCTCCAGGTGAGGGAGCACCTTTAAAAAAATCTTCTTCTCTTATATATAAAAATCAATTGCTGTTCGTTAGTCTCGCTAAAACTCGAGAACGGATTTGGTTAATTTTGGTTTTGAATTATTTCTGGAATTCCAGGGAAGGTTTAAACATACGCGAACGAAGTCCCGGGCTAATGTATAAAGCAAGAAGTCAACTTGGCCTAATATATAAAGCATATATTGATCAAAATAACGAACCAGGAAATTTTTCCTCTCATTCACAACTAAAAAGTACATATCTAAGTGATTTGTACTCAAAAATTGTACGTATAGCAAAATTTTCAATGCAACTTTGCTATGACCAATACTGTAGGCACTTTATACAAAATTAAAATCGCGAATATCTCAAGTAAGACGCAAGATCCTGCAGGCCTACCGTCATCTCTTATAGCAGCACTTAAACTGAATTGTATTGTTTAATGCAACCATGACACCTTTATAGCAGGCCTTAAACAGGATTGTTTTGGTTGACGTCACAAAACCATTCACCTTTTTTTGTATGGACTATTCCTACCATCACGTCTATTTGACAGCACGAAAACGATTATTGCGCGTCTCAAGTGTCAAATAAAGCGATCCTTAAAAAGTTACTTTCCAGTAACTTATATGGAGGATTTTAGTTGGTTTTCTTGTGAATGTGAATATGTTTTTTCTTTACTTTAGATTTTTACAAAACAGTTAGTAGATAATTGAAGTAACGCTACCATGGGACCTTAAATAATCCTACTTAATACCTTTTATTGGAAATTTGGATTTCAAAAACAAAGTAAGATATATTACTTCATTATTTTAGTACAACTTATGTGAAAAATAGTAAGATATTCCAACTTACGTAACATATTTTTTTGTAAGTAATAACAATGCTAATCCTTGTAAAATATTTATTCACACACGAAAACAAATAACAACACATTCTTAAGTATAAATTATTTATTAAAATTACAACTACATACATTTATACATTTTGTCTTACAGGATTCTTTGGTTACTCTCTGAGAAGTACCATGATGACATCAATAAAAAATACAAGACAGGATTCACTGGAGCCTATTATTAAATACAAACAAGACTGAGAGAGCCAGAGGATTACAGCCTCCTTTGGAACCTGTGATTGAACCAGTGAAATGGCAGAATGTTGAATTCCAAGCATTTTACAAGGCTAGCTCTGCTGCTAGGCTGGTTCGCTTTTTCACCAGAATACCTGAAAGAAAATAATAGTTTAGATTCATGTCGCAATCTACGAATATCAAATACATACCCATACTTTGTAATAAAATTCTTTGTGCACTACAATCACTGCGTACTTACTAAAACCTAGCCTTTATCTCGTTGAGTTAGTCTCGAACTTACTTTGTCTGTATATATTTATGTTATTTATAATAGCACTTAGTGAAGAAGCTGCAAGTTTGAACACATAATTATCTAAATATAAACTTTGAATAGGTATGTAGTTAAAATGTTACTTACGACATGGTTATTGATAAAATATATTTATGACAAGACACTGTGCTTTTGTACGATGAAGCCCACAATAAAATTAACTTCCAAATACTAGTGGTTACCATCGTATAATAACTATTTATCACAGCAATTCGAAAAAGCACTATAATATGAAGTGATGGATATATTTTGTCAGGTGGTTGCTCGGCTTCCAGCATTAAAAACATAAAACATTTATGTTTTCACGAATTTACGATTTATTTATAATTTCGAAAACCAGACGCAGACATCCGTTCAAAACTTTCACTCACAATTTTTTTCGCACTCATTAAAATTTTAGCCATCATTAATGGTCAATATCAAATTAAATTTATGTACATAATCAAAAGAAAACAAAGTAAATAACACTAACTTTTAGATATTTAAATAAAATATGATAGAAATAATTTTGATTTACGTAAATAAAAAAACCGGTAAAAATAATAATTTTTTGTCAAGGATTTGAACGTCTTCGCAGTCTCATCACCAAAACAAGCCAGAGACAACAAACAGTTCACCATTCAGGAATAACCATTCAAAAAACGTTCAGCATTATGAACGTCATGGTACGATTTAAAGTTGTCCTGCTTTTGACCTGCTTAAAAACTGCAACTCAACTGCCTTGTTTCTGAATGGTTTTATAAGTGTTGGTGGTAGCATTCCTGAGCTGTTTTTTTTTCATAGGTAGTTATAAAGCTGATGTATTATCAGCATAGAATAGTTCGTGCGGAAACTGCATATTTAAAAAAAAAAGAAAAAAACAAAATCAAAAATTGATTTTTTTTTATATTTTCTAAACTGTTAACAATTTTTATTTTATAAAAAGCCTAAAGAGCTCGTAATTGAATGGCACATCATACTGGAAATAAATAGTTGTAAAAAAAAAAAAAAAAAACAAAGTGTAAATAAATAATATTTTTCATTTTTCGGTCTCTCCAGAACAGCGAAATTGAAGAATTTTTTTTTCGAAAACTATCCATATTTGAATAGGGGTTCCTTCTAGACAATTGCTCAGTATAACAAACTATGTCAACCTATGGGGTCAGTTAAAAATGTCCGGTCCGAAGGGTCTTTGGAATACTGTGTTCTGTAATAAGGTTCCAATTTGAAAAACGATTAGTTGATGACGTAGGCGCACTCCCCACAAGACTATAGCGCACTCCTCACGAGACTATACAAAATACAAAATATTTATTTAACGAGAGAACACTACACTCCATGCTTATCAAAGATTCCCGCACTAGGTACAAGCCTGTATCGCGGGCAATCAGAAAGATTAACAAAAATATAAAGCACTTACAGTTTAGGACGAGCGGCGGGGAAAAAAAATAAGTTTAAAACTAATTATTACTTACAAAATCATCAGCTACAGAAAGAACTATACTACTCAATTACTATGTATTTATGATTTACAACCTTCGTCTTTATTCCCTGTGCATTAGAGTTGATATATTTTTTGTCTTCTCTCTCTTTCTTGCCAAGAGTGTATGTATATTTACACATTTTTTTCAGTGTGCAGAAAATAAGCTAGTATTTGAGTTTTTTGTAGTGTGCATTTATAGCGATACAAATTATTTCTGTGAATGTGTGATTTTGTTTAGATGTAGTAGTAGCTTACCCCCGGACCAAAAGCGGCAGAAAGTTTTGTAAAAAGATTTGTCTGCGTAACTCACCTGTATTAAATGATCTAAGTTTGCAATACATTTTTTTAATATTTCCTAATTTGTACCCCGAAAAAGAACCTTATTTAAAAAAAATATTTTCTTTTCACATCTGTGTTTGGGTCATGGGATTACACCATTCTACCAAATTTCACCTGATTTGGTCCAGTAAATTCAAAGCAAATTGGTCGTGACAGACAAACGCACGAGGGATCCTATAAGGGCTGTGTTTTATTTTTCATTTTTTTTTTCGGAATCCTAAAAAAATTAAGTGGCGGGCTTTTGGCACCAAATAAAAGAAATGGTAAAATATATACAAAACTATTTATAATCCTAGGCATACATACTGCTACTTGAACCTTGTAACCATAGTCCTATTTTTTTTACGTTGTTCTATAATAAATGTATCTATCATCTCTCCTACTTTATATTTTAAATCTGTGATACAGTCGGATTTATATTTGTTTTTTTGCGCTTTTAGGAAATAAAAAGTGATTGCCATCCATTTTATTCATTACAAAAAAATATTTCCGTTTCTCCAAGTTCTAATAAAAAAAGACTGGTTAACAGATTACCGAATACCGATTTTGTTTCATTTTCAATCAACTCTTGCCCCGCTCTCAAAGATATAGGAGGTATAAAATTTTTTTGCTCTTTGGCCGCTCTACTCAACAATTTTTTATCTGTCCAAAATATTTTTGACAGTTCGCAGCTGTGCGCTGTTAGATGTTTCTGTTGTTGAGGTTTTCAGAGTCGCAGAAGTGTATTTTTGTACAATTTCATTGAATAAAAGTGTAGAATTTTAGTTTCATTTCAATATAGTAATATTAGGTACAGCAATAGCTGCAATTTCTTGCAATATGATACAGGTAAATAACATTGTTTTTTAGCATCTTATTTGTTTTTCATCAGCGGTATCTGTGCCTACTATAAAAATAAACAGGAACGTCTCAAAACAGCATTAGTACTGATAATAGCCTGCTTACGTGCAAATTACAGTAATTGAGATATTTTCATTGTGAAAGGTTAACCTATTGGCATTTTCAATATGGCTCACCCCAGACAATTATAATGGAGCATTTATCTAACATCAAGCTAATAAAGGTGTACATGATATGTCAGTTATACAAGAGCATAACACATGCACATTGAAATGGCTTGCATTACTTAGTAGTAAATTCTAGATAACATAAACATCCAACTAACTGATTGGTTACTTATGTAACTATTGTTTTTATAAAGCATTGATTGTACATCTGTTGCTTTTTCACCTTCCAGATTTATTGTTCTATTTTTAACACAACAGTCTCATAACAAAAACGTAAGTCTCATTAATATATTTTTTTAATTTATTTATAATATTGTGAATTATGTACTGTGTATGTGTATGTCATTTTACTGCTTTTACTTGTAGGACCATGGATCCAGTTATAGACAATGAATGGATAGGATTCAAGCAGGAGCCTATAGAAGAAACTAGAAATGTTGGCAATGTTGTCCGTAGCTGGCAGTCGAGAGAACTCGGCATCAATTCTTCCAATAATTCATCAAACAAAACTGTCCTGGAGAATGCTGCGGAAGATATCCTTGTGCGGAAACCACTTAACATCAGAGTAAGTTTGTGTCATCAATATTAAGGGTTTACAATTAAGTTATTAAACTATTGTAGTAGGTCTAAAAAGATGGCAACACCTAACATTTTTAATCTGTGTTATCTGCAGTGGCATAGTATTCTTCCATAATAAATAATATTTTCTTCCAGAATTTTTCTGCAGAGAATTAGATGAATAAATTGATTTATTTGCATCAAACAGGGCACACATTCACAACTACACTAATATAAGAAGGGGACTGTGAATATGTGATGCAGTGATACAAATAGGCAGCAACACAGCGCATATATTGCTCAAAGAGCAAACCACTCCACTTTTGGTGGCTGCCAGTGACGCGCGCACAAATAATTGTAGTCCTATGCCTATTTCTGTTCATAGAAGTACTGCAACTTCCGAAGCAAATTTTCATTTATTTAGCTGTCCTCAAATACAGTTTATTTATTTTATTCTTCATCATGTTGCATAGCTTTCAGCTCAAAAGTAACACAAATGTAGTTATGTAGTTACCTATTCCTGGATAGGGCCAAATACATCAGTATTTTCTCAATATGGAATAATATTAATGAATAAAACATAACAAACATTTACAGAAATGTAAAGTCTTTTTAATATTTATAAATACCTACTTTTAACTGCAGCAAATTCAAGTGATACTTTACATGGAGGAGTAATCCCTTTTTTAAAGGAAAAAGTACACAAATTTTTAGTTCAGCCAGGCCACTTGGTAAGAATGTTATAACCGTCAGATTAAGCTCACGTCAGGTGGGGGGAGGGGGGCGTCAAAGTACAGAGCTCCCGGCGCTTATACAAAAAACTGACGGATGTCTTTGGACCTTTGAGTTAAATTTGGTGTCATTATCAGGTAACTAGATATTGACAAGAACCAGCTAATAGAACAAGCGGAATTCCGGTAGCAACACTCAACAATAGACCACATTCACGCAATAGAACAAATTATAGAGAAATTTAAAGAATTCGATAAACCATTGTTTATGAATTCAATAAACCATAGCTTTTGTGGACTACTCGAAAGCGTTCGACAACATAGTACACCCATCTATATGGACTGCTCTGAGAAATAATGATGTAAACAAAATATATGTTAATATTATAAAAAACATTTATGCTAAAAGTGTAAGCAGAGTAAAACTAGATAGACAAGGCGAGGAGTTCACAATTGGATGAGGAGTGCGCCAGGAGGACCCGCTGTCTCCATAGTTATTTATTGCTGTACTTGAAGACATTGTCAAAAACATTAATTGGGAAATTAATGGCATATGGATTCCTTATAACAAACTAACACACCTAAGGTTTGCAGACGACATTGTTCTTTTTAGTGAATCCGCGACAGAGTTAGAATCAATGCTACAAAAACTAAATTCGGAAAGCAAAAAAGTCGGCCTACACATGGACTTATCTAAAGCTAAAATTATGACAAACAGTCAAAAGAAAACAATTAAACTAGAGGAAAAACCGATGGACTATGTAAATAACTATGTGTACCTAGGCAAATTGGTATCCTTTGATACAAATTCTAATGAAAACGAAATAGACAGAAGAATGAGTGCAACTTGGAAAAAATACTGGTCCCAAAAAGAAATTCTAAAAGGGAAAATTCTAGGAGGGCCTTAATATAAAAAAAAACCATAATGGATTCTTGCATCCTCCCAAGCTTAACTTACGCCAGCCAGACATGGGTTTTCACTGAAAAAGTAAAGAACAAAATTTCATCATGCCAACATGCAATGGAAAGAAGTATACTGAAACTGAGAAAAATACAGAAAACGAGAAACGCAGACATCCGCATGAAAACTAAATTAACAGATGCACAAAGTGGAAATGGGCAGGGCACCTGTCAACATATAAAGACAAGAGATGGACTCACCAAACAACTAAATGGCAAGGCCCCATAGGCAAAAGGAAAGTGGGAAGGCAGCGGAAAAGATGGGCTGATGACATAATGAAAATAGCTGGAAAAAGTTGGATGCATATGGCTAAAGACAGGGAAAGGTGGAAAAGAATGGAGGAGGCTTTTACCCTTAAAGGGGCCACCTAACAATAACGGAAAGGAAAAAAATAATATATAATCACATTTATAATTTTGTAAAGTGTTGAATGGAAATAAAGCTGTAATAAAAATCAGGTAACTAAATGATGTTCATTCCCCATACCAGGTTTTTTAGGGTTCCATAGCATAAAATAACGCAATACATAAAATAATAAAGTTTTAGTAATAACACAATGCAAACAATCCTTATATTTTCAGATTTTTGAAACTTATAACACTCCTCTTTTTTGTTGGGGGTTAAAAAAAATATATCAGAATAAAAAAACTGAATATTCCTTGCCCATCTGAATAGGGTTGGCTGAAGAAGGACAAGTTAGGGCATCACTGTCGTGTGGACCCAAAGTTCTATAACTGCTCAGCTTAGAATTGATTAGATGTAGGTTCTTGAAATCTTGCAGTACCTACCAAATGTAATTGCTCCAAACGCCAGCTCAAATGCACTAATTGTGGAGGAAATTGTAAATCAAATTCTGTAAACTAATAAATACATCTAAGATGTATATGGACGAAATATGGAGCAATATATTGCCTTTAAGAAATCATTTAAATTTTCTAAATCAGACAAGTAATTATCGAATTAGGAGTGAAAATCAAACTACTCTTCTGCCATCTTTGACTCTCTTCTCCTCCCCCCTCCACCACTTCAGCACTCGACGACCGAGAGTTCATTTACAAGGAATCCAACGATCCAGTTCTGCTGTTGTGATGGCCAGGAAGTACAAATGAAAAGTTCCATAGAATTTCGAAGATAAATCGTTCTATGCGGCTCTATTAGGTATTTGCAATAATTACAGGCCTCCAAGTCGTCCTACTTTTCCTACTTTTCCTACTTTTTAGTAGGAAAGTAGGAAAAGTCCTACTTTTTACACATTTGTCCTACTTTCCTACTTTTCTATATGTTGTTTTTTTTTTTTTTGAAGTGAAAACTTCTTTAGCGGCGCTTGGCACTTTTTGTTGGATGGGTAAAAAATGTTGAACTCGCGTCAGATGCTGATCGAAAAAGCGTAAGATTTATGGAGAGGGGGTAATACATTTTTACCGTACGGTAGGAAGAGAGGGTATGCCTGCTCCGTTTGTCTCGTTTGAGTGGGCGCTGGGCGCCTGCGCGTGTGTGTTTGTATTACAGTCTTCCACGCGCATCTACAGATGGTGACAGCTGATGGCTCGACCGCCTGTGTAGTGCTGTGTATTTGTAAAAGTCGTGTATAAAAGTGTCATGGATGAAAGTTGATTTTCCAGAGAGATTGATGTAAAATAATCGTAATAGTTTTGTATGTTACCACATAAATAATACTTTTATATTGATAATTAAAGCAATTCGGGCAAAATTATTGCCTAACCATTCCAAAATGCACAACGTTGATATTTAAGTTTTCACTTCTGCCGGCACTCCCGGAGTGCAACCCGTGTTTTTTTTTTATTACAAAACCCACAGCCCTTAAGAATAAGTAATAAGCAATCATTTATTATGCTTATTAATTAATGTTTACCTAGCAATATTTCCCAATGAGAAGTTTTTTTTTCTACAAATATGACTGACTAAGATCCAATTTTTTTTGGAATAAAATAATTGATTTATTTAAATTTATAAGTTCCAGTAGTACATGTATGGTTAATCTAATCAACATTGTTATTGGGTGAAAATATTTTTTTTCAAACACATGGCAATACTATTGTGATACAAAATAAAAATAGTGATTATTATCAGTGCTTACTATTCTGACATGTCTCTTAGATTCCCCAATGAAGTAAACTGAGGGGAAATCCATGCTCCTGCCTACTTTAACCCAGGTTGTTGCAGCATTTTTTTCCAGGGTCAGGAAATATTAAAAGTTCACCTGAACTTTATATATTTTCTAATGGTCTTAGACCTACCAATTCATGTGTTTTTTTTTTGCGATCTTGAGTTAATGTTCATGTTGTTAGGAAAAAGTTGCAGACTTCTAATTCAGATTATTTAGTTTTTGAAGAAAGATCAATGTTTATGAACATAGCAGTGCAGTGAACATGCCTAATAAAACATCGTTCAAAGATGAGTGGTTAAAGAAGAAGGACTCAAACGGCCAAATTATTGAACAGTGGTGTGTAAAACAATCAAAATGTGAAGTGTTTTGTCGTTTGTGTAAGAAAGTTGTACGATGTGATAACCGTGGACTAAGTCAGTTGCTAACTCACTCAGAAACGAAACTCCACTCTTCATTTGCTAAAAACGTGTTAGCTGGAACACAGATGATTTTAGTAAGTCAAACAAAAACTTCAAGTGAAGCCGATAACGCCGAAGCTACTATTTTCTGTTGGACTGCAAAAGAGGAGGTCATAAAGGCTGAGCTGTTGTGGAGCCTCAAGTCAGTTAGTAGTGATTTTTCATATAACTCAGCAGATGATACTCCAAAGTTGTTTAAAGAAATGTTCCCTGACAGCACTATAGCTTCCAGGTTTTCTATGTCCCACACAAAATTATCTTACATGATAACAGAAGCAACTGGACCCTATTTCCATGAGGCCTTATTGTATGATATAAAAATTTCATCATCTCCATATTCCATTTCTTATGATGAGCTGACCAATAGAGAAGTAAAAAAACAGCTCGATCTCAAAATAAGATACTGGTCCAGCATTAAAAAAGAAGTTGTCGTCCATCATCTTGACACACATCTAATGGGACAGGCAAAAGCCAACACTATCTCAGAAAAAATTATTCAAACAATTAATGATGCTCAAATCCTATTAGCAGACTTTATTGCATTAGGCAGTGATGGGCCCAATGTAAACAAAGCAGTTTTCCAAATGGTGACTGAAGTGAAAAAATCTCAGGACCTGCCTCCTCTTCTCAATATCGGGTTTTGTAACCTACATTCCGTTCATAATGCTTTTTCCAAAGCTCTACATGAATTTGGAGACGATATAGCAGACTTAATAGTTGACTTACACTATTTTTTCAAACTTTCCCCTGTCAGGGTCGAAGAACTAAAACAACTACAAGATGAACTTGGTTTCAAAAATCAAAAGTTTTTAAAACATGTGCAAAGCAGATGGCTTACCTTAGGACCTGCTTTGGAAAGATTGCTGAGCCAGTGGTCAGTGGCAGAAGAATATTTTCTGAAAACCCTTCCTGTAAGAGATAAGAAAATAACTGAAAATGGACGTTACAACCGAATTATAAAATTCTTTAAAACCCCCGTCATAACTCTGTCCAAGATTCATTTTCTGATTACTGTATCGAATTTACTGGAACCATTTCTAAAACTTTTCCAGAAGGAAGAACCTCTTATCCACCTACTGTTTGATCAAATGGTCAGTGTTATTAAGAACTTGCTTGGACGTTTTATCAGAATCCAAAATTTAAAAGAAATGAGTTTTGAAGATTTAAAGAGTCTGAAATTCCCAAATTTTGAAATTGAACTCTCGGACAAAGACATAGATATTGGAGAAAACACTAGGAAATTAGTAGGTAAACTGAAGGCTGAACAACAATCAAGTTTGATTGTGGGTATGCGTAAATTTTTAAGATGTGTAACTTTGAAGTTGTTGGAAAAAGTACCAACCAATGGTGTAATCAGAGAAGCACGATGTCTGAAGGCCCAAAATAGGTGTGAATCTTGGACTCTTGCATCTGTGAAGAAACTTGCAACCAGTGTCAAATTAAAAGAACCCCTAAATGCCGATGTAGTAAGTGATGAATGGAAAGTTCTTCAGTGTGAAAATATTCCACAAGACTGGTACATGTATGAAATTGATGGAAATATAATGCATAAGAGGGTTGATCACTACTATAGTCAAATCTTTGCTTTGAATAATGATCTTGGCCAAGAAAAGTATCCTGAACTTACTAAATTAGTCAAAGCAGTTTTGGTAATTCCGCACGGTAATGCCGATGTAGAACGAGGATTTTCTCAAACTACAAACTTTTTGACTAGCACAAGAACATCTCTATCAGCAGCCTCGATTAGCGCTTTGCAATCAACAAAGGATGGCTTAAAAAAGTATGACAATAAATGTCACTTGGTCCCTATCACAAAAGATTTTATTAATAAAGGTGCTAGAGCCTACAAATCTTATGTAGAGAGAATAGAAGAAGAAAAGAGAGTTGAAGCGGAAATAAAAAAACAAAAGGAAGATGAAAAACAGAAAAAAATGAAAGAAAAAGAAGATTTGGCAAGAGAGAAAGCTGAATTTGAAAAGAAAAGTAGAAAAACTAAAGAAGTGATATTAAAAGAAAAATCTCTAGGAAAGAAAGAGGATGAAGCTGCGTCAGAGATGGACACTTACAAGACACTAATAGACGAAGCAAATGAAAGAATAAAAAATGCATTAAAGAAGCAAGATTTAAAAGGGGTTAAAATAGGACAAACCATGCTGGAAGCAGCGTGTAAAAAAGTTGAGGAAAGTAAATCCAGCCTAGCTGAAATCAGAATGCAGCAGAAAGAAATTGAAAAAACTAAACGTACGATGTTAGATATTTTCGTATCAAGTCAAAACAAAAAACTCAAGAAGAATTAAAAAATTTAATAAATTCCTGAGAAATTCCTTTGGTTAAGTGTTTCATCTGCATTTTTCTAGGAATATTTTCAACACCTAGAATTTTTTTGTATTTTTTACCTAATTTTGTCATTTTTTTATGAAACAATTACGTTAATTTTGTTTTTGTGGTAGCCTACAATGAGTCATTTGTTTTTTTGTTTTTCTAATGATAACTAGATAGTTTTTAGTTGTTTTTTCATGGTAATAGCAAGAAGCTATATTAATTGTTGATATTGTGTTTTTGTGGTAGTCTTAAGCGATGAGTCATTTGTTTTGTTTTCAAATTATAAAAAGATAGTTTTTGGTTGTTTTCTTTTTTCAAGGGTATACCAAGAAGCTATGTTTATTTTATTTAGTTTTCTTATTTAAAGGGCTATCTCATGTCAATGGCCTTGAAGTGGCGCCCTCACTCATTTAAATTCTGTTTCTGTGTGAGTGTAAGGGCGCCACTTCAAGGTCATTGACATGAGAGAGCGCCTTAATTTATTTTTATGGTAAAAAAAGTTTAAGGAGCTTTTAAACTTAAGAAGAGGTGATTGATTTAATATTACACAATTATGTAAACTACTACAATTTAAGACTGAAATTAAATTAGACTGATACACCATTATTCACTTAAGGTTTTTCTAGGCAGTGTAATAATATAGTTGTAATTTTGAAAATAAATTAATGGCCAAACCCCATCCAGAGTTTTAGTTGATTTTGTTGTAAAAACATATTCAAAGATTCAAAGATGCAAAAGATTCAAAAATTTATTCAGAAAATAGGCCTTATCAGGCACTTTTTCACGTCAATTTCACATTTAAAAAATATCAAAACTAAATTTACTTAAATATTAAATTAAATTGCTAATTTTACTTCGAAATCTAAAGACTCTAGTAGTCTTTAGATTTCATAGACCACTGCATATACTTACACGTTTTCAAGACAACCTCAACTAAAACTTTATCCGGCCTTTTGGTTGGGGATTTTTTAAAATAAAATTAATTAATAATTGATTACAATTTTAACATATTTGATAGACTATTGAGTTTTTTAGTATATTTGGTTTTTAAATATATATTGTTTCAGCAAAAAAGTTTGATTTTTATGGCAAATTCAGTCCTACTTTTCAGTAAAAAAGTCCTACTTTTTGCTGAAAAAGTCCTACTTTTCCTACTTTTTTGGGGTCAAAAACCACTTGGGGGCCTGTAATTATTTTACATTGAAAATAGTTAAATGTATGTATGTTTATTGTTAATGTTTTTATAATCTGCATTGAATGGGCTTTTTAATAGTATTTTTAAACCAAGTTTCATACAAAAATATGAAAATATAAGGGTTGGTTAACATTGTGGTATGTACATACCACAATGTTAACCAACCCTTATATTTTCATATTTTATTATTGTTTTAAGTATTGCATCATATTTTGCTATGGAACCCTAAAGGATACCCTAGGAGAACTGGTATAGGCAATGAACTGGGCATCACCTAGTTATCTTAAAACGACATCACACATTTGACTCAAAGGTCCAAAAAAATCCGTCAGATTTTTTTTCTGACTGCGGCAAGCCCCTCCTCTCCCCCCCATATGTTGCGGAGTGCAATCTGACTCTCGGGCATTTTGGGTTAAGGTGGACGTGTATAAGATTCGGACCAAGTGGCATTGCTGAGCTCAGAAAAATATACCTCTCCTTATAAGAATTCCCCTTAAAAAACGGACTAGAGAGGGGGAATTTAAAGAAATATTTATCTTTATGTACTTATTATATTAAGGCTACTATATTTACTAAGTATTTTATTATATAGAAGATGTAACAAAGTTGAGCAGATCTATGTGGTCTTTTGTTCAAGATATTAAAATTTATGTTTTCCTCACAATCAACTTTCTGTATTTAGAATTTATCCAGAAGATGGCTCCCTTCTCGTTCTTTTGTCTACAATATAGGTAGTTAATTAATATAAGTATAATATAGGTAATATTGTAATATACAATATGTAACAAAAACCCTATCCGAGAGTTTCAAGCATTGGACCCATAGAAAAAGTTGTTCATATTAAAGGGCCCGAGTTGCTCCTACAAGGATCGGACAGGGTTTTTGTTACATATTGGAACGAAGTTCCTTACGGCAGGCTTGGAGGAGATAGGGATTTTGCTGCGCGATCGAACTGAAAAAAATGTGATAGTAAAACCGTAAGGATGACCTCGTTAAATGAGACGTGCGCAGGCGCGACAGTCGTATACACATTGTTTCGATTCTACATTAGCCGAAGGAACTTCGTTCCTACCTGGTGTCCCACGACACCACATTCTTTTTGTAGATCTCGCACTACAACACTAAGTCTAACTTATTCAATACGATGTAATGTGGCTCTTGTGCATAAAATTACACTTTAATGATTAAAAAGGGATTTAATGTAATTCTCATTATACGTATACAGATAACTAAATAAATATACAATTCAATTCCATTCTTACTACAACATTGCTAGTAAAGAAAGATTTAAATTTAAAAGAGAAAGATTTAAATTTAGACAAACATACTATAAATGTGAACAGTCACTTTATTTTATTGATATAATGATGTATGTTCCAGTCATGTGACTTGCCAGGATATCCAAGATCAACATTTTTAATGGTCTTCAGCCCTGATGGGTGAGTTCTCAACTTTGGTATGTTACATTTTTTGATTTCATTTGAATTGAATAAATATGCTTAAACAGCGATAAACATTGTTGTTATTAGTATTACGGGACTAACCGCGATTAATATCATTTTTAGCTAGATATTTAGACTCTAAAAACTCTAAAAGCATATATAGATAAACATTGTTGTTTTCATTGTATTCTATCCTTTATGTTTATTTGATTTTGATTCTTGTTAAAGCTAAGACAGACGTGGCGCCTTCATTCGAAATAAATTGTTAAATCTTAAATGTGATTTTAATTATAATTTTGCATATTGTTAGGCATTAAATAGTCCTTAATTTTTTTTTTTTATGATTAAATTTTGAGATTATACACACATTCAGAACTCGCGTATAAACGGCCATGACCACGACCAGTCGTGGTCGTGGCCGCAATCTCGGTTGCAGAAGCTGCGGCCGCTATTCAAACTATACGTAGGTGGTTGCAAAGACCAGTTGCAACGAACAGACCACACACCGGCACCACTGGTCGTTGCAACCACCTACGTGCACACCGGTGTGCATCCAGTGGCCGTTGCGCGACGATCATATGGTTTCCTTAGTTAGTCTGGTCGTTGCGACCACTGGTCGTATAGTGCGTGAGCAGCCTTAGCCTTATTTGTAAAAAAAAAATGCATTCTGTTCCTTATGTTCTAGGACAAAAGTAGCCTCAACTCATGGAAACCACAATGTTTACGTTTCCGAGCTAGCTAGTGGGAAGCATGTACGCATATTGAAGGGCCACCCACGTACGCCCTGGTGCATCGCCTTCCACCCTTCACATCCACAATTGATTGGCTCTGGCTGCCTTGGAGGCCAAGTGCGCGTCTGGGATATAGAAAGTGTAAGATTTTTTATTCTCAGTCAATACTGAATGTCAGATAACAAACTTTGGAACATTGAACTTCTGTTTCCACACACTCAAACAGAAAGAAAGAGTCTAAGAAGTTAAAGCTTCTTACTTGATAGATTTTTTATTTTATTTCAGGGCGGTAGTGAAGTATGGAATGTCCGCAGCGAGACAGTAATAGCGTCTATAGCATTCCATCCTCGCGAACAACTGCTAGTGATCGCAACGCACAATGAGCTCTACTTCTGGGATTGGAGCCGGCCAGAGCCTTTTACTAAAGTGTGCACAAATCATATCACTGAGAAAGTTAGGTAAGAATTGCTTTTCAATTTCTTTTCTCGAAGTATTTCCTATTTTATAAAACTAGTCTACTATGAAGAAAGTACTCAGCACTGTCTACTTAGTCGCACGACGAAATTAAACACACACACTAAATAAGTATGTCCTAATTAAAGCTCGCAAGTCATCGCACGAGCATAATAAATGCTTAATAACGATCGTACGATGTTTTAAATCGTGCGATCGTGCAATCAAAGCTACAAAATATATCTTTTGGGTGTCCCAATTGGTAACCGCGTCATCGCGCGAGCACAACTACCCGAGGGGGCGAGGGTGAAGGGGTTGCACTCAAAATAATGATCGAAAAATTCACCGCGATGACTTCTGGATCTACAAAATATATTATGTGGTCTACGTTTTCTTTTTTCAATGTCATTTGCAATTTCCAAAGCAATATTGCCTGACAGCAAAAACTGCATCTCTGTAGACAGCATAGCATCGCGCGATGGACATCGCAGGGTCTATTAAGACACTGCAGACCATCGCACGACGATCAACGCATCGTTTGCTCGTACGATCTTAAGCCAATTAGGAATTTGCAATAATTGGGCAAAAGTTTCTTCTTTCTATTTACCTGTAATTTCTCAATCCAGGATTTTATTTTGTGTATTTTGTTAGAAAATGTTTACTAATTATGTACTCAATGATATAAGTTTCACAGGTACGTGGCTTTCGATGCGCTGGGATACAAACTTATAACCGGGATAGCATGCGCACAAGGTGGTCCCCACAATTTGCTCGTGCAAGAGCAGCAGCCCCTACGACCAACTGCTAATAGCAACAGTAGACGAGAAGAAAATGACGACAACAATGACAGGCCAAATGATAACTCGGGGAACTCGGAAGACGTTATGGCGAACTCGTATCAGAACTTGGTTCAAAGATACGATAGCTTAGTGAGGAACTACCAGCGGTTGTTTCGAGTGCGGCACAGGCTGGTGAATATTAACACGCATTCGCCACCGAGTACGGTATGTAATTTTTTACATAAATTAGCCACTATAGTTAACAAAAGACCGATTTCATATGTACAATCTCATAATAATTTTGAGTGAACAAAATTTTACAGCCACAACTGACTCTCACTTCATTGGCACAATTCTTTAAGATTTAAAGACCAGAATCACTGGGTATTCCACAAATTTCTAACATTGACCGCAATGCAGTTTATTATATGAGTACATAGGCATATTTTCTACCGACGTTAATCGGTTGTTTTGGAAATCCTTGCGAGAAGCCAATGTACAGCAGTGGACTACCTGTGGCTTGTATGATGATGACATTATTTGAGTACGGAATACGTTTTAGACCGACCGCGGCACGGACCCCATGGAGACGGACACGTCGCCCGGCCGCGGTACCCCGCTGTGGACGCGATCGCCTCGCACAGAGCCCTCCACCTCGCAGGACAATGGTACGGATAACTTCAAGAGTTTTACTTTGCTTGATAATGGAACGAAGACCTTCAAGAGTTTTGATGACTAAATAAAATTGTATAAACGGCGCCACACCCCATCCATTTTCAAAAAATCCGAAAAATGAAGTATGCTCAAATATTTTTTCGGCCTTGGATACAAGTGTTTACTTGTATCCAAGGCCGAAAAAATATTTTCCCTGTATCATAATCAATTAACAATAACCATATTCGTAATAATAAAAAATCGAAATAACCTTATTCTGTTAGAGAAGAAGTGTTGTGTTTTTTTTTTAATTTCAGTAAATGTGCTTAGAAATCTTTTTAAATATTATAATTCGAATATTACGATATGAGATTAGATAAAGATTATAATAAAGTTTTTTTCACTTTATGGAAGTGTTTTCATAAAGTGAAAGTTTTCATAAAGTTTTTGCCTATTAAATCACCTTGATTTTTTAATTTTGTTTGTCAGCTACGGCAAGCAGTTCGCGGCAGCCGGACAGCGGTGACAGTGGAGGCGAAGGTAGCAGCAGTCGCTTGTTGAATCTAGACGTCTTGTCCATAAATAGCAATCCAACAAGGTAAGTAGTATCTGGCTACCTTATAGTAAAAATTCGTTTCCTTTACGCTCCAAAACTGTTATAAACTCTCTCGTTAGTCAGATTAGTTAGAACAATTATTGTTACAGAAATCAAGATACTGCATCAAATCAAAGACACTCGATATTTGGATCAAGATCTTCAGCATTCCTGCCGCTGAACGATGCTTACCGACGAACTGTCCGCGCCGGAGACTCGAGTGAACAGTCAACCAGGCTTTTGCCAAATCCATTCTCGTCATCCGGCACGTCTCCTCGACCCACGAGAAATTTCCCCGACGGCCTTCAACAGTTCTTTAGAGACCTTGACAACTCATCCCGCACTAGTATTTTTACTTCATCTAGACCAGATTCTGAAAGACCAACTTTTGGTCAAGATTTCGCACGCCGCAGAAGAAATTCATCCCCGTCTACTTCTCGGAATAGAGATCCACTGATCCCTGAAGATTCTCCGTCGACGTCAACCGCACAGGCTGGAACTTCAACTCGTAATTCTCCATCGACTTCAGGGACGTCTTCCAACAGACCAACAATGACAAACTCGTCTACGCAAATAAGCCCCTCGACGGCTCCTGTCGATGCTCAAAGTATAAATGAGAGTCTTGATTTGATACGTGATATTTTAAGGGATTCTGGGACCAGACTGTTGAACTTGATCACTAACATGTCTCTTTCGACGTTGGCTAACGTAGAGCGAAGCATGCCGCGGCGGGGCGGCTCGCGACCGCACTCCGACGACAGCGAGGGCGGCAGTCGACAGCGACCGCAACTCAGACCTCGCGTGCGACTATTTAGCTCTATTATAAGACGAGATTTACTCGCCTCTAGTTCCGATTCTGACAGTGATCAGTCTTTGGAAGTTAACATTTTTCGGACGAGAAACTCTACATTTCGAGAGGACAACGCGCGGGATGACGATCATTCTAACACGAATGACTCGACTCCTGACAACGCACCGCCCGCAACTGACCGGATGGTGTTCGAACTGAACAATGACGCCCGCGAAGAGGGAACATCACAAGATGCAGGAGGTTTTAATGTCTCTGTATCCAGATGTAGGTTTAGAGTTAGGACCCAAAATAATTCCGCTGGGGAAGATGCCAGCACATCTAATAACCCTAGCAATGCTGAGGCTTCCTCTAGCAGGACGCAGAGTAATCCAGACTTTAATCCTAATCGTCCGTCCACAAGTAGAGACAGTGGACCGACAAGAAGCGACAATGGATCGACAAGAAACCCTGTTGTTTCTTCGGAAGAAGCCTTTCGAAAAGTTAAAGTAGGAGTCAAAGCATTACAAAAACACGCTGGCCAGCTAACAAATATGTGGCTGCGTGGTAACCGGACCACTATGCGCGAATTGCGCACCATGTGGGAAAACTTACGACGTCGTGTGCTTGCGTTACACAGAGAAACAGGAAGACAAGACGTACCCAGTTATTATACACGGTCGTTATTAGAAAGATGCATGATGTTGACAGAAATGTCGGAAAATATTCATCTCGGTACGAACAGAATGTCAAGAAGTAACCAGAGAAGCGAGGACAGCAACAGAAATACTGATGAGGCTCGTGACGTACCTACGAATTCTGATAATCCGAACTCGAACGAGAGTGAAATGAACACCTCGGCGGACAGCGTTAGTGACAATAGACAGGCACAATCTCGTAGGTCACCTCCGGCCAGGTCGTCCAGCTTTCGGTCCTCGCCGTCCATGAGAAGAAGACTTCAGTCGAGTTACAGGTGGAGACCGGAAGACGAGCTTAGGCGGCGGTACCGGAATCCAACTTCTAATCGGTTGGCCGCCCGTCGTAGAGATTTCGCTCGAGCTATTGAAATTAGTGCCACTAGACACGAGATACGTATGCGAGCTATGCAAGTACTCTCTGTGATGTTCAACATGATGATGATGTGCCTAGAGGAGCGAGGGCTCAGCCAGCTCATCATTGATATGTTGCGAACGCTCAAGAAGGCCTTGGCGTTGACATGTCTAATGTTAATGACGAACAGAAATAACGGACGGCCAGGAACGAGTCAGACACCTCCAGGCCAGAGCGTGGATTCCCTCAATGTAGTTCGCATTCAAAATGTGGACCATACGGGTCCTGTTAACGTCGATGGCCCTGATGATCCTGCGTCACCTCATGTGCCCAGTGAAGCTGAAGACAGTCAAAGAAAGACAACAGAAAATAAAACAACCGAAGAACCCAAGCCGTCAACGTCACAAGCCACAACCGCTGCTCCTGAAATCATGCAGCAAGAACCAGTTATTCCAGCACCTACTAGGGTTTCGCAAAGATGGAGTAACAGATTAGCCGTTCAGATTGCTGCGGCTAATAGAAATCACTCGGCTACAGCGAGAAATAGACGAGATTTGTACTTGGAATGCAAACGACTGAAAGCCCTGCATAGAACAAATCCGACTGCTCATCCGCTGATTAAAAAGCGAGTATTACCACCTGCTTCAACTTACAGAATACCTGCTCTGCGTTTCTTGCCGAGTCGAGTTAAAGGCCCCGGTTTGATAACACCGAGGCCTAGGCCTACCAACACTGACGAACCAGTCGCCGGTCCTTCGAATGAGTCCCCCTCTGCTGAAAATCTAAACAGAGAATTTTCACTAATGAATGAATTTGAGCATAGAGTGAATTTGATACGAATAGCTCACGCTCAAGCGGCCAACTTAAGGCACGCTGCCCGCAATAGATTTAGACGCCTACAAACCATTAGGTTATATACTCCATCGTCTGTACGGGAAATGTTCGCCCTCCAGACTAATAATTCTGACAGCAATCAACCGGGCAACAGGTCGCCTCTACAAAATAATTCTGAGTTGGGAGGTACAAGGCGAACTTTTGCCGCCTATGGAGCAGTAACTCCTCGAGGAGAAGCAATAGAGGATTTCCACGCCGCTTTGAACAATCTCGCTATGCCTCTGATGCAAGTGAGCGAGCCGCCTTCTAACTCCGAGGCTCCAGGGCCACAACCGCAGAGATTTCCACGAATACATGAATATTTACAACCGATCATTCTAGCGCAGGTAAAAGTTGTTTATTATTATGTTGTTAGGGTCGACTTACACCTGTCTCAGTGCTCCATATTACATTTTTTTCAATGCTACTTTTAGCAAAATCGTTCGTTAAATGACTTGAATTACCCTACAGTCTGTTATGCGTCTACCTTTAAACTGAAATATTAACACTTACCTTACTTCAGATTGTCTAAGAAATTGTAATAAAAGTACTTTAATGCCTTGTAGGCAGATCCTATAATTTTTTAATCTACACCCGTGCTAAAAATCCTCTATAGAAGTTTCTAAATTATGAATTATAATAGTTATTGCCAATATTAAAACAACCAGTGTCATAGTAACAATAATATCACCCAAACGAGTGTTATAATGTTGTACTAAATTTCATTTTGAAACGTGAACTTGATCTCTAAAAAGCCCCTGTCCATCGCTGGGCGACAGTTTCCGGTGCTGGGTGTGACCTTAGTCACGTCTCTGTCTGCTCCCGAATGGACAGAGACGTAATATCAAAAAAATTGCTCGTGCAATGATTTTTTCAAAGAGGGTATCATCCAGATATAATAGATAAAAAAATAATGAAACTTAGATTTGGCCTGTCCTAGACTTGCTGAAATGATGGTTTCGGAGAGTCAGTGACGGGGAAAAAATTACGATCCAAAACGTAAATAAAATTATTATAATAAATGATTCTATTATTACCTGTAAGTACATATTTTGTTTGTATTAGATACTCAGCAATACTTACCATGAATGTACATAAAATTCCTACAACACTGTAAAACACCCTATGGTTTCAGAACATTTTAAAGAGGATTCATATCATGGGTGTAGATAACAGTATTTTATGCAACAGTCGTATAAGAAGGTTCATAAAATGCGAGTGGCGCAGGTTACGATGCGAGCCTTGGCGATCATCGTAAGGAGACGCCATCGAGCATTTTTTGACATACTTATACAACGTTGCATACAATACTTTTTCTACGACTACATTTACTAAAATAAATCCAAAAATAAACAAAGAAAAGTTTGAAATACTACCATATGTTTGCTAGATACTTGGTGTCTATGGAAGACTTAATTTTTTTTATTGGCGTCTTCCTAGTGAACAAAAGTGCCTTTTTTGAAACAGAGTCACTTAAACAAATGTTTTTTTTATACAAAAAACCGTTTGTTCAGTGACTCCACGTTTGAAAAATGGCACCATATGTTAAAATAACGATTTTATTATGTTGGCAGTATGGTAGATCTAAAAAAAAAAGTTATAGGTCTATGGCAAGGAGTATCGTTTTAGCAAAATAACGACACATGTGCTATTATATTAGGAATGGACTATAGACTTTTCTGAAATCATATAATCTATGTTCTTATTCGTTATGTTATAGTGTGTTCGGGACCATTTAAAAGACAGATAACAGTACAGAAGTAGAAAAAATTTTTATATGCAACTGTTCATAATTATATTATTAAAACATTCATGTGATAATTTCACCCACATTCGTATTTTAATACCCCTTATTAACAACAGTTGCATAAATAACTATAATAAAATTGTAATGAATAATAAGAAGATTAAATTCAAATACCTATATTTTTTTTGATTATGGCTCGACGCTGAAATAAACTTACACAGAATGCCATGGTGGTCGACGTGGAAGGAAACGGCGAAGGCGGCGGCGCTCCCCCGGGCGGCGGGGCGGGCGCGGGGGGTGGCGCGGCGCGGCGCATGAGCGGCATCGCGGGGCTGCTGGACGCGGGCTTCGTGTCCGAGCCGCAGTCGCCGCCCTCGCACCGCGTGCAGGCCTGGGACTTCACCACCGGCGACACGCCCGAAATCGCTGACAGTGAGATTGTTGATGTTATCAGTACCTGGGCGACCGAGCTCCGCTCAATGAAACACCAGCACGAAGAGGTTCTCGAAAAATGAAACCTACTTAGATATTTCATCGCTAAAACTATCTATATTATTGAGCTATGCTCTTGTCGGTGGAGTATAAATTATCTTCCAGTTGTCTCTCTCGTCCGCCAGCCGTTGAAGTTCGCTGGACCACACAAATTCAAAATTTATTCGGTAAAACTATACATAATTAAATTGCATCGAAATCGTTAGAATGGTTTCCAAGATCCTCATGTTCGGTGCGCTTTAAAATGGAGTCATAATCTGTCATACAAATTGTATAAGAAATTATGACTCTATTTTTGAAGCCTGACCGTACATATATAACGTGGAAGGGACATACCCGTAATATAAATCGAACCACAGGCCATATACAGTGACGGATTAACCCTTAATCAAATTAAGCAATTGCCTAGGGCATCACGTCTGGAGGGGCACCAGAAGAAGCACAAAATAAATACGTGCTTAGGACATCACGTCTCACTCTCACGTCACCAAAAACCACACCAAAAAAGTTTCTAGGACTACTTACTTGAAAATTCGCGCGTTTTAAGTTGACATAGAGTCCGACCTAGAGTCATAACCCGGCTCCCGCTTGCCCACTCGCTGCCCGCTAGTGCGTTCGGCAACTTGAATGCACCGGAATTGCGATCAGCCAATTACAAACCACCCCTTTCTCACGGGCCCCCCGCCTGGCGCCCCCGCAAATCTGTGTCAATCAATATTTTGTTTTTGAGTAATTGTGCCGTAGGCCGAGCCACTATGTATGTGCAATGTACAATATGTATTTTGAGCCGAAAAATCCAATTTTTTTTTGGAATCCAAAATGGCGTCCGGAGTTTAGCAAATTAAAATTATTTCGTTCATAACGTCTCACTATGACTTCGTAGGGGTCTGAAATTTTGTATGCTGGGGTAAAGCACCCTGCAAAACTCGAAACTGGATTTAGATTTTGGATCCAAGATGGCCGCCCACACATTTTTTCATGTGTCCTCAACTGACTGCAGTTTCCATTTTCTGAACTTAAAACATTTTTTAGTCTTCGTCAACAGCTACACGAAAAACCGCGGGCTGCTTGCAGCCCGCTCAACCTCCGAAAAGCTAGGGGGGCCCAAAGGCGTGGATTGCTTAGGGCATCAAGTAGTCTTAATCCGTCACTGGCTATATATAGATCACTATAGTACCACAAACCAAAAAAAAACACTTTCCCATACAAATTGCCCGGGAGACTGCACACTTTTGGCTGGAAATTTCGATATTTTTTTTGTGTTTCTGCTGTTATTTCAATTTCATTATACTATAGTGATCTAATATAGTCCCTGGTTCGATTAATTACGGGTATGTCCCTTCCACGTTGTATACATAGGAACAAGAATTGCTCGTTTAAAAAAATAAGATACTATGTATGATACCTGTTATTAAGTGTGGACAACTTTCGACCATATTGCACAGACGTGGTCTTTGATCGAGGCTCCAAATTCCAAACTCAAGGTTTTGTCAAGAGCCATGGACTGCAGCATCCTAGGATTGTTACTTATAGACAAGGTTTACCGCCAGACCGCAACTAACAATCAAACCTCAGTTAAATATTTTAGTTGAACACCTTAAATTACCTAAGATTTTCTTTTGCTTATTGCACCTATATATAACCTATCTTTCTTGTTAGTGGCATCAGGTTTTCTTCTATTTTACAAACTGTGTATACCTACTTCCTTTTGATACCAGTCTTACTTTTATCAGGCACGAAGAATGTGGTAGTGCAGCGGTGTAAAATTCACAACGACGCCAGCATTGACATCTCCAAAGACGGACGGTTACTTGTGGCCTTACTTCCAGTGCCACGATTTAGAAACACTAACCACTGGCTAGGTAAGTAAAGTCCGTTTTTAACGCCCATTTTGTGTGTAAAGTTTCCCGCCGCGTACGCGTAAGCGACGTCTGTAACCATCCGAAAATAGATTCTGAATTTGATTGTGTCAGTAAGGTTTATTATGCAATGATTGAAATCTCGCTAACCGGTCTCAGGAGACCGCTTGGTGCCTGAGAGGTAGCAGAAAATCTTCAACTCCGAACTAAATTAAATACCTGCCGTGCCGAAATGAATGGGGCTGCAGTTTTTTCTTTTGCGATTTCTGGCATGGTTCCATAGTAAGAGTAGTTCACATTGATTAGTATGTTCACTCCCTTTCGGGTTGAGACCCCCTTTTCGATACATGTTGTATACACCTTTAACGGTGAGATAATCATGTCTCCCAGCTGAAGCCCATGGTATATGACCGCGCCCCTGGTGTGTAAACATTGCATTTTCCTCTGTTCGAGAAGTGACAATCGCGGTCGTGGCGAACGCAAAACGCCATTTACGGTCCAGAGGGACATAAAGATGCTGATATTTGATAACTTTCCGAAAGTTAAGGAATAACATCATAATACTATATGAGTATATGGGATGAGTTCGCCTTTTCGAATTTTGTATAATATTTTTGTTTTTTGATACGTAAAAATTTTTACAAACGAACAAAACTTTTCCCCTCACAGGCGTATATTCGCTAGAGTGGGGCCGTCTAGGACAATGTCTACACACGGCGGTGCTTGAGCAAAGTGCGGTTTCTGTGGCGCTGTCACCCACCGCGCGCCATTTAGCGGTGGGACTTGGTTTGCGGCGTATCACCAACTCACCGCGAGCTAGGAACAACGTCATCGCGCTGCTGTACAAGTTAGAACCGCTTGGTAAAGTACTTTTTGTAATATAACCACATATGGCGTTGTTTAAAAAAAGTTATGTTGAAGTTCTTACTATTTCCGCTTGCTGCAATCCCATTTTCCCACTTGGAAAATTGTTGAATTATTACTTTTTCTTATCTAGTGTAATTTCAGTTACCTACTGTAATCGGGTACTTTCCTGGGCCGAAAATACATTATTGGGTACTGTTAAGAAAATAAAACTTACAAAATAATGTCTGTTGTCATGATCATATCCATAGTCAACCTGATTTTAGATTTATTATTGCAGAAAAACTTATTATAAGAGCGCTATTTGACTCCAAGAAACTATGACGTCATTAGTCCATATTTCATTCAAATTACATACAAAATGTTTGTTTTGATGTTTAGAAAAAAGTATCCCAAAAGGAGTATAAAGGGCCTAGGGCGATAAAACCCAAACGTCACGTTTAGCGTGTTAGTGGGCGTGCACATAGCCAAAATAGTGATCGGTTGCTAGCCGCATCGCCTATTGATCATCAGGATCATTCGGTTTATAAATCAGCGCGTTATCAGCAGCTATTGGTCT
The DNA here is from genome assembly GCA_943193695.1 of Acrobasis suavella. Lineage (NCBI taxonomy): Eukaryota > Metazoa > Arthropoda > Insecta > Lepidoptera > Pyralidae > Acrobasis > Acrobasis suavella. Next base: position 18,701,989 of record OW971929.1, read on the forward strand.
GTCATTTTCAAGCTATGTCAAACGATTTGTTTGAAAAATCTGACACCAGTTGTGGCAACAAACCTCTTGCTACAGATCTGAAACCTGTATAACATGTGAGTTGGTCAACACGTTACACACAGAGACGGTTTCATTTCAAATAAAACTCAATTACTCTTTTAATATCTAAATTATAATTTGTCCAAAACTTTTTTACTCGCAGAAAACTCAAGTCGCACCGGCCTATCACCAATCAAAGAACTGGAGCAGAACTGGGCGCACAGTCTGACCAGCCTCAACTGCATCCGCTGGGCGCCGCAGCCTGGACAAGGTTTAGTATACGCCAACAACACTGGACAGCTCATAATCATGAGTTAAGTATAGTATAGTTCCATTTCCAATGAATTCACAGTCACTGCCATTTGACTGACACTATGTATGAAAAGCCTGTGAGTTTTCAATGTGTCATTTTGCCAATTTTTATACTTTGTTGACGGGACAAGTTCATTAAGACGAATTTCGCGCAGAAGTGGCGCCCTCATTTGAAATAAATTATTTAATCGTAAATATGGTATGGGCAGGCACACAGAGATAGGAGCACACACGACTAGCAAAAAAGTGACAAAGAAAGTGTTAAATATGTTTTTAAAATATTTATTGCATTAAGTATAAGTCATATTTCATTAATTATAGTACTACTTTATTTAAATAACAGTTATAAAAGATTTTAATGTTTTAATAAATAGCTATAGCGCCACCTATTGACAAGGAAGAGAAATAATTATGTTTATAAGGCGATGGATAAGCAGGCATCCTGACGGTTAACAAAATATTTATTATCACTCATCCAAAGGTTCCGGTTTCGATCCCCGGTCAGGGCAAGTTGGAAAATGGCCCTTTTCAAATTGTCCTGGGTCTTGGGTGTTTATCTTAAATGTGTTTGTAATAAAATATAGTATTGTTGAGTTAGTATCCCATAACACAAGTCTCTTACTTTGGGGCTAGCTCAATCAGTGTAATTTGTCCGTATATATTTATACCTACGATTAAAAAAAATATGCCAAATAAACGCGCCGCTTCTGTACATTACATTATATGTGATTTGTAAGCGTTAGAAGCAAACTAACTGCAAGAGTGCCACTACAAGTAAAGGCGTTACCTGTACAGGGGAGAGAATCGAGACGAGTTGACATGAGTCAACTAGCAAATCAAATCGCCGCGATGATATCGCCGTGTTTACATTGTTCCATAGTAAGTATGGAGTTATGTAGTTGGCACGACGAAAATATCGTCGCAATGCTAATTGCTTTTAAATTTTATTTGTATAGAGATATAGTATAGAGAGACTCGTATACCGTGAACAGAGTATAACTCTTGGCCTTTCGTTTCTAATGGAAAATAAAGTGGCCAAAGCTTTACCAGCCAAACAAGACTGGAAATTTCTCACTTTTACTATCACGACTAGCAATGTAAACCACGGGCGTGAGTGAGTGCATAGAAATGCAAACATTTAATCTGACCCTCTGGATTATGATCTCTGATTTATTGATCAGGTTACTTCGAATTTGTAGATACTTTTAGTATTGTCGTTTTATAGTGTTCCTGCCAATTTCATTTCATTGCATATATTAACGACAATGATCTCAAATAAATAACAGGAAAATAATAAATGAGACGTAGCGGGATATACATGTGGGTGTATGTATAGTATATACGATACGCATTTATACATATGAATTGCATCGGATGCTATATGGGCGTAAACGTAGATACGATAAAAATGAGACAGACGAAAACAAGATTGCATGTTTTTGGTATTGAAATCGATAATTAAGTTCATAACTAGTTAGTGGGTTAATATGATCGTCGTATTAAGCTTTCGTTGCAGTGGTGCCATGACTAAGTTCCACTAACAACTCTGTCTATGTACCATCCATAAAAAACTATTTTGAATCTATATAGAGTTAGGTTTCGCTATAGTATTTTTCTATTCAAACATTGATGTGTTCCTTTCAGGGAGTTGAGTTTTTGCCTTGGTTTGTAGAACCAAAATAAAGCCAACGTATCAAGGTACTAAATGACCCGTCTTTCTCCACATTATTTAGTATGGACATTATGAACTAAAACAAATAACGTCTTGCTTTTATGCAATGCAAAAAAATACTAATTTATGCTCGCTTTAACACTTCAGAGATTTGCCTTACATCACTTTTTCTGAAACAATTTTAAATGCAAAATTTGCTATACTTATTTGCCATAGTTTTAATACTTTAGAATAGGTAAAACTTTAAACTATTCTACTAAATGTAGTACTAACCCCATTTGGTTTGGTATTTAAATAAATGTTAACAATCTGACATTACTTTTTGTTGAAATATACACTTTAAAAATTAATATCTTTACACATTACAAATGAATTAAGTATGTTATTTATATAATAATTAAGTTGTAATTTGCAATGGTATTGATTTATAAAGTGCATTAGTATTAAAAAAAAAACATGTCAAGATCGTTTACCTTGTTAAGTACCCAAAAAAATGGAGTATAGTTATGAAATACATCAGAATCTCCGTGCAAAATATGGTGTACTTCATCACAATCATTTTAATATTTTGATTTCATGAACTGAAATCATGAGTAGATATCTAAAAAACTATATTAAATAATATTAGTTAATTTAACCCCAATGTAGATGATAAATCAAATTTGAGAAAAGTAGAACTATTTGATAGTTAGAATAACTGTTATTATTATTTTGCGACGAAGATATTTTTTGTTAGTGTCGAATAAGTATATATAACCAGTTTCGTAGGTATGGTACACAGTCTTGCATTTATCATTGTATTTTGATACTAAGTAATCGAAATTACATTTCGGACATGCGAAAATATATGTCGATAGCAACAAATCAGTTGATGCACAATAGTTTACATGCATAAATTTGCACGGCTTTAAATATAAGTAGAATTATTATTACGATTACATAAGATCATTTACGATGATAAGTATGATGCTCTGCACGGTAAAACTTATATTTCCTTCATGAAGATTAGTGACTCCGCTTTGCTACATCAATTAATGAGTAAAACTTATCTGTAAAGAAATACATTCCGAAAATATGCTATGTAATATAGTGGTAAAACGTCTTTTCGTTGTAGTGTATCTAAATTATTGAAAATATTTAATTTAGTTTCTTCACTCGCGTGCAATGGTTCTGCGTGGTTAGCAATATAAGGGGTTCTGACGTTTTCTCGTCGGTTTATTATTTATCCCACTCTCAGTTTAGGCGGCGATATTTTGTTATCACTCAATAAGCGTCTGAGCGGCCGAACTTCGGTCAAACGCCGAACTGTTGCGTATCACATCGCGGTCGGCCGCTCACTACAGTAAGCGAAACGTCACAAACTGCGTTATAGCAGTGCTATAACGCAGTTTGTGATGCCTATAGGCTAACTGCGTTAGCCTATAGGCGGATAGGGCGCACACAGTGGTTGTCTATAGTGCCATTTTTGAAACGCGGAGTCACTAAACAAACTGTTTTTTGTATGTAAAAACCATTCGTTTAGGTGAATCCGCGTTAGCGTTATATAAAATGGCAAAAGGTCAGTCGCACTCTGTTCAACTAATGAGGACACGTGTCTATCAGAAGTTATAAACGAGGATCCTCCTCGTTTAGAAGTTTCTAATAGTTATCTGTGGGCACAGTTTTGTAAGTATAGACATCTGTTCACTCTCATCTTAGCGTATTTGCAGCTCCTCAGCTGTAGTCACACTTCGCACGGTCTTTGGCATCCTTGGTAGTAAAACTATTGGCATGCATATCATCCTTGACGACGTAAAAGGCTCCAAAAAGTAGCAAATATGCAAAACTTGTTCTATGATACGACGTTTCGTTCTTTACTATGCCACTAAAAGGCACAGAATGATTTTGACTATTGTTATATTCTTTCACTCAATATTTTAAAAATATTGGTCAATTACCCTATGCTCGCGTGGGACTATGCTCGCGTAGGACCCTCCACGCTTGGTTTATACGATGATGATTATGATTTTTTAATTCTGTTTCGTATTTTTATTAAACCGTCATAAGCTTAAGCGGACAGTGAGATTAGGTTTAAAATTACTTTTCCTATGTTTGGTTCTTCCACTATGTTTTAACAACGCAGATTATATATTTTGTATAAAAAATGTTTCTTTTATTTACGTTTTGTCATGGCAATGTATGTAAGAAAATATGACGCGTTTAAGTATGTATGTAAAAAAATATGACGCGTTTAAGTATAGGTATTTAATTTAATAAACTGTGTATGTATACTTATAGATTTATTGATGTAATTTAGTTATTAGAAAAATCAGTGACGGTTTTTGTTTCGAGACTGATTGTTTATACCAGGGTAAAAGTTCAGTTACTTTTCGGTTAGCGTTACTATGTTAGAAAGAGGACACAATAAGCATGCCTTAAGTTTGTGCTCTCCTTGTCAAATCGAAATAAATTGTAGTCTCTTTGCTATTTCTGAGGGCAACTATTTTAAGAGACATAAAACAATAATTCTTTAAATTCGAAAATAAAATATTATTCGTAAGCAAAGTCTTAAGTAATCCTTAAATAAGTACCTCATCATACTTGCAATACCTACTTACATTTCAACGTCATAGATAGGTACTTAAACAGTTCTTATGTTTTTTATTTATTTATACGTTAAGATTATTAGCCGTGGTCGGCTGCTTACGGAGCAGTAAATAAATTTACCTATAACTTATGTTATGACACAACTTCCATAATTAGGAAAAAAAATGCATTAAAGTACCTACCTATTTTTTTATTTATTTCGAATCTTGTGAATATTGTTTCTTATTGTGTCCTCTTAAGGTGATTAATTCAAAGGAGCGTTTTAATTACTGCATTAGTGTACAGTTAAATAATAAGAAAAGGTGTACAGTTAATAACATTATGCTTCATCTATTAAATATTAATAACACCCTTGATCTTTTATTTATTTCTTGACCCTGTGTCTTGAATCTTGATAAAGACGATGCCTCTCACTGAATGCGTAGTCATGGCAAGCTAAACGTCGCATACGTACCCTAACAGTACGTACAGTACGAACACTTAATTTAAAAAACAATGTGGATACAACAGTTTCGAGTACCTACTATTTCACTAACGCCTTAGTTTTGAAATGAGTGTGCTATGCGTTTCTCCAGACACTACAATTCGAGGTTCTTCGCCCTTTGGCCGTGAACAAGTTTCTATACGGTCTCCATTAGCTACGGTAAAAACCATCAGGTGCGCCTTATGCCTATTTTTATGTATAAAAATCATTTGCTAAGCCGATTGAGGGAATGCCAGCAAGCCATCACTAGTTTGATTCCTTATTTTTATCATAGTTCTCTCTAAACCGATAAGGATGAAGACATGATTGCGTAGTATAAAAAATGCCCCCTGTTTACCATTGGTATATCTCAGCATGTAGGTGACTACACTACCATAGATAAAAGCACCACTACGAGAATCGTATTTGAAGGTTGAACTGGCTGGCATTGAGGAACATAAAGATAAAGAAGTTTTTTACATTTAACTTAATGTATGTAAAATAATACTATGTGCGTTTCCTTATTTGAGTTGCCAGCCCCCATCAATAAATAAAAACATTCAATACCTTAATAAATTATTACATAACTTGACATGTTGTCATAGTGACAAATTAGTGTTTTTTGACACTAATAATTTTATAAGTGAATGTTTTTTGACAAAAGGTAATATATACCTATCCAAATATAAGAAATTAAAAATTGCTACATTGGTAGCTTATACTATTAAGTTTTGGACGAGTTTACATTGTAATAGTAATTCTGTAGACTTGACGGCAGATTTAAACTGCACCTCCAGACAACGGAAAGGCCACTAGAACTAAGAGTAATTCATCAAAACATACAAGGCCTTTCCAGCAAAGAACTACTAGTTGAACTAGTATTAGAAGAATTAGATATAGATATATTGTGTTTGACTGAGCATTGGCTGCATGAGAGTGAGATGATGTTCAGCCTAAACAACTACGACATTGTTAGCTGCTTTAACAGAAAGTCTACTCGAGGCGGTTCTATGATATTTTCAAAAAATGGTGTCCGCTGCAAGGAGAGGAATGACATAGTTAGACTTTCTGTTGACCGCTGTTGTGAGGTGGCCTGTGCCGAGCTAGAACATCATTTAATTTTATGTGTATACAGTCCACCTGATAGCGATGTTAAGGGATTTTTGAAAGTAATGGATCAGGTTCTTAAGTTAGCTTCAAATAGTAAAAAGATTTTAATTATTTGTGGTGACTTCAATGTTGATATTCTTTTGCAGAATACAAGGAGTACACAATTCTTAAACCTCTTTAAATGTTATGACTTAGAAAATGTTTTTCTTGAACCTACTAGAACCACCGCTACATCTGCCACATGTCTTGATAATTTCTTTACCGATATAAGTTATTTTCACAAATCTGTTATTAACAAGTTGCCATCTGATCATTCAGGTGTATTTGTATCTTTTGTCAAGAAGTCCACCCGCTGCTTGAAAGATGATAAAATCATGTGTAGGCCAATTACTTCCAAAAAGATTCGTAAGCTCAAAAAGAATTTAGAAAATAAATTATGTTCAGTCGTATACACTGGAAGTAACCCTGATGATCACTACAATAAATTGTTTAGTACCGTGTCTAAGGAATATTCGGCAACATTGGATCAAAAAAAAGTTAATGTTAATAAAAGGTTAAAATTTAATGAATGGGCTACTACAGGTATTTATATAAGTAGAAGAAAGTTATTTGATTTATATGCTCAAAAAAAATTTAATTTTAACCCTAGCTTTGTTGATTATGTTAAAAATTATTCAAAATTATTTAAAAGAGTTTGCAAAAAGGCTAAAGCTATCTATATTAGTAGAAAAATCAATAATGCACCAAATAAAATAAAAGAGACATGGAATGTCATTAATAAAGAAACAGGGAAAACTAAAGCGAGAGAAAATATTCGTGAAATCAAATATGCTGACAAAAACATTACCGCACCTAAAGACATAGTAAATGTATTCGATAATTTTTTTACCAATATTCCCTTGGCACTTACTGCTGATGTCAATTCAAGTCCTCAACATGCTGAAGCCTTACTTAAAGATAATATAGCTCCATGTAATCACAAGTTTCAATTTAAACATATTACCCCTAAAGATATAGTCGATGCATTTAAACAGCTAAATTTAAAAAAGTCTGAAGATTACTGGGGTATGTCCGTTAATGTAGTAAACAACATCATAAATATCATTGCTGCAGACCTAGCTTTTATTTTTAATGAATGCATTGATGAAGGTATTTTTCCAAATTTAATGAAATGCAGTAAATTGATTCCTTTATTTAAAAAGGGGGTAAGAACAGATCCTGGTAATTATAGACCTATCTCCATTTTGCCAGTTTTGAGCAAAGTGTTTGAAAAGATAATGCTTAATCAAATGCAACATCACTTTATCACCCATAACCTTTTTCATAGCCAGCAGTTTGGTTTTACTGGAGGGAAATCGACCACCGATGCGGGGGTAGCGCTAGTTACTCACATTTACAACGCATGGGAAAACAAGCATGATGCAATCGGTTCTTTCTGCGATCTCTCAAAAGCATTTGACTGCGTAGATCACCCGACACTTTTGCTCAAATTCCGTCAGTACGGTTTTGACGATAAATCTATAAACCTCATTCAATCATATTTAACGGATAGGCTTCAGACTGTTGATATAAATGGCATAAAGTCAAACGGATCTCTTGTCAAAATGGGTGTACCTCAAGGTTCTATCCTAGGACCGTTCCTCTTCTTAGTGTACGTCAATGATTTGCCTTACGCGGTTGAAAAACAGGCTGGTATTGTGTTGTTCGCCGATGACACGTCTCTTATTTTTGAAATAGACCGTCATAGCGAAGATGCTACTGCGGTGAATGATACATTATCGGCCATTTCTAATTGGTTCTCTGCCAATATCTCTGCGAACCTTCTGTTGAATGCAAACAAGACCCAATGCATTAGATTTAGTCTTCCTAACGTGAGGCAGGCCAATGTTGATGTGCTACTAGACGGTCAAAACTTAGATCTCGTTGATAATACTACTTTCTTGGGAATCACAGTAGATTCAAAACTTCAGTGGGATGGCTTATTACGGAACCGATGATTATCTTAAAGACAACAACGTCTGGCTTGAGCTTGGCGCGGGTCCCTTTTAAAGGTTTATATTTGTACACTCACAAATGACATAATTTGAGTACAATCAGTACATGTATTTTATACAAACTGACACTAATTTCAAATTTGACATTTTTAATTAATAATTATGACATAGCAATGTATTCTCAGTCCACACATCTAATTTTAATATCAGTATAATTGTAAGGTTGACGTTTTTGGAGAAAATGCTGCAGTACAGTTTGTTACCGCTTCTTCTGTACTTGCGCTTTGGAGGCGGCAGTAAACTTAGTTGTAAGTAAATGATCTGACGTCAACAACTAATTATTAAGAAATCGAAAGAAAAAAGAAATGACAATTATCAAGTGATATAAATATCCAAAGATAAATAAATGATTTGACTTTGACTTTGACTTTGACTTTGACTTTGACTTTACGCGGAAATGGCACTTATTTTGAATACAGTTGAGATAAAGACGAAATGATATAAATATTTTATTCGGTTTCCATATAATATAATTGTAATAATGATCGTGACAAAATAAAATTGTAACATACAAAAATTTCGACAACTTATGTCTATAACACATTTAAAAACAATATAATTAGGTGAAATTTTACATACTGTTACCGAAATGATTACGAAGCATTTATGCAACAAATATTAAATAAGTATATTATTTATTACATAAACAATGACGCTGAAAAAGGGCTGAAAGCATGTTTTAGAATGACATACAAATGTTATAACCAATACTGACAATATATATTACAAAATACTTTGCTTCACGTTTAACAATCTATAATTCAGATGGTGATTTGGAATACAAAAGAAATATAAGAACAAAATGTTTCGATAAAAATGTGTACATTAATATATACAAATCTTCATTATAGATCTAGGACTCTCGATATTTCTCTTCAAAAAGCTCTAAACTTAGGGATAGTAGGCAATGTGACAAAATACATTTCGATTGTGACTCCGGCGATGTCACTAAACACGTCATAAAAACTAAAATGGTTTTAACAACTTACAAAGGATATAAGTCAAACCATAAGTAACACTAATTCCTACAAATCTTTATTAAAAATGTTAATTTGCTCGTAGCACAAATATACTTTCATCCTTGACTCATCACAGACCAAATGTAAATCCATTTAGAATTCCAATGTTTCTACTGAACTCTGCCGCAACACCCTCTGGTGACTTAGAAGCGTTTAAATATAATAGCGTCTATAACTAACTTCTTGTTGAGGAGGAAGTGGCGATACAATGAAATGCAATAATCGTTAGTGTTCGAGCGGTTTGAGTTCTTTGATTTGTTTTATAAGGTAAGCCTTCTCGTCGTTGAACTGCTCGTCCTCGGAGCGGTCCGTGTGGAACTTGGTGAGGAAGTCGACCAGCTTGTCCTGGTTCCGGAGCAAGATGTCCAGGATTGGCTTTGGTTTATTTGGATTGGCTACGAATACCTGAAAGTAAGACATAAACAATCATACAAAATGGCATGTACTTCATAAAAGCATAGCTAACGATGGAACCGAAAAGGCGCTTAGATGAGAAGTACACCACATTAAAATCCATCCAGTGGTTTTAAATTAGTAAGCGGGATCATACATAAAAAAAAAAAACCCTGACTGTCTTTTTATAAATACCCAGTGTCACTCTTAGAATAAAGACAAATCTAATGACACCTCTCCAGCATAAATCCATCGAGCTGTTCAGGCCGCAGAGGGTGCCAAACAATTATACATACGAGGGAGCGTTTTTATGTTCGCAAAATGGAGGGTAAGGGGTGGAAATAAAAAAACCAAATTATTTTTCCTTTTCAATATATTCACCTGCAAGACGGATACATTTTTCAGACCTTTCAATTAATTTATTTATACCCTCATAAAAAACTGTTTTATCTTTGTCTTCAAAATACGCTGAAACTGCCTCCTTAACTTCATCATCGGTGGTAATTTTTTTACCCCGAAGCTCTTTTTTAATTTTTGGGAAGAGGTAATCACTCGGGGCTAGGTCTGGGCTGTAGGGTGGGTGGTTTAAAATATCGAAGCCCACCTTATGCAGGGCAGCCAACGCAACGCGACTCTTGTGGACGGGCGCATTGTCGTGCAAAAGCAGCACACCCTTCGTCAATTTTTCCCGTCTTTTCTCTTTAATGGCTTCTTTTAGTCGCTCTAATATTGAAGCGTAGTATTCTCCGGTTATAGAAACACCTTTATCTTTATAATCGATCAACAATATTCCTTCTGAGTCCCAAAAGACCGTTGCCATGAGTTTCCCAGCTGACTGTGACACCTTAAACTTCTTGGGGGGTGCTGTGCCCTTTTTATGCCACTTCATGGAGTCTTGTTTCGACTCAGGTTCATAATGATGAACCCAAGTTTCGTCTCCAGTAACAATTCGACTCAATACACCATCCTTGTCGTCACTGCAGAGGTCCAAAAATGCACGTGAACACTACGCGTTGTTGTTTTTGCGGCGGCGTGAGCATTCTCGGTACCCATCTTGCGCTGACCTTAGTCATGCCAAGATGATCGTGCAGGATTTTAAAAATGGTTGTATCGGATACTCCAACCATTTCTGCGAGTTGTTTCTTCTTTAGTCGAGCATCTTCGAGTACAATTTTTTCGACTTTTTGAATAAGTTCTGGCGTGGTCACCTCGATGCTCCTGCCCGGCCTCGGGTCGTCTTCAAGGGATTCCCTTCCTTGTTTAAACAAACTGTGCCACTTGTATACCATGGTTTTTCCTGGACAAGAGTCACCGTAAACCGATGACATCTCATCCATTATGGTCGCAACTGATTTTCCTTGCTTAGTAAGGAACTTTATAACGGCACGATATTCGATTTTTTCCATATTTCACTTTTTACTCCCGATTATGTTGCTTGGTTGACGATAGCTCAAATACTAATTGTCTGATAACAATGAAACCTCGTATTTATACTAATTATGAGTCACTGAACGAGTTACGGTCCTAATGAGCCTAATCACCCCCCTCCAACCCTCTCATTCCGCGAACTTAAAAACGCACCATCGTACATACTCTCGAAAAACATAACCGTCCTTCTGGAGACGAAGACAAACAAACGCGGAAATCGAAAATCGTATAGCCATTCTTTAACTTTTCAGTATATCTATGATATGACTAACTGGTTCATCTACTTCTCTCTCACGTTTAAATATTTAACTTTGTCACGCTATTTTTAATTAATTTAAATTAATTGACTAATTGCGTAACTTTATACGCAAGTTCTGTTTGTTCCACACTGCGATAGAGAATGAGTCGTTTTTTTTTTATAAAATTGGACAATTCATTTTATGCGAATAACCTCCCAAAAAATTACGCTCTTTTTCCTTGGACCTAAGGCGCCATAGTCAGAAGTCGAAAGTTGCATTCTTTAAATTTGATTCACGACTTTATCTCTTAAGCGCCTTTCCACACTGGTACGACAACGGCTGGCAGCGCACTTCACTGTTATACCATATTCACCTTTAGAACTATCTACTAAATGTACAGAATAGCCTGAGAAAGACAAAGCCGCTTGTGGACGCGAGACTTGTTTTCCGCGAAGCTATGTATGGTATGCATTTCGTGTATAGAAAGATGAATACGGCTTGATAGTTTGAAGCTCAGACCGAAACGAGACGAGACGCGACGTGGCGCACACGTTTGAAGAAACAAGTAATTATTTTAAAAAATATTTTTTAAAGCAAACTTTTATCTAAAGTGATCCTCAAGACGAATCAAACTAGCCCAAACTCGATGGGGTTGTGTCTTTTCATTACAGAGTTCCTATGGCCACCGTCCAAGCACCATCATCAGATCAGCTCCATGTCTTCATAACATTGCATCGTCACGCGATATACGTATGCGTGCAAAATTACAGCTCAATCGAAAACTGAGAAATGGGTCAAATTTAACTTGCAAGATTTGATTACAAACAGACAGACAGACCGGCAGACAACGGGACTGGTGAAACTAAATAAAAAACTTTGAACACAGAACATGTTTCCTACTCAATAAGATACAAATTTTAGATCAACATACAACGCCGCGCTGCGATTAGTATCTTTTTGTGTAGAAAACAAGTTCTATAATTCTTCAAATGTACGCGCTACGTCGTGTCGCGACGCGTCTCGGTGTGAGCTGACCCTAATGCTTGGGTCGGACCTGCGCCTATCGTCACGAAGCTTCGTGCTATTACACGATACACGCAAATGTGACCGGCCGTTATCGGGTATCGTCCCGAATATTCTGACTTCGTGTTAGTTATCATGTCACATGTTAAAGAAAAGAAAGTCGTCGTCTATATTTAAAACACGTAGATGACGCCATCTTGGATTATTGCCAGATAGTTCGTAAAAAATAACGAAGCCGCTAGTGTGACCAGCGCTTTATCGCGATAACTTTTTAGTGTACAAAACGTACAAAGATTCACCGCGAATTGCTTCGGGACGATAGGCACAAGTGCGGCCGAAGCATAAGAGTCATACATAACCCAAAGCCGCAAGACCTAAATTCAACGGATACAGGATACGGACAATAAAAGCTTACCTTAAAAACGTGGAACGCCTCAAACTGTATATTGCGGGACTTTTCTTTCAACATGTTCATCATAAGCTTTAGGTTGTCTGGGTTTGTGATGTATCTCGTCATGATGGAGAAGTTATGCCGGTCGAGCAGCAGCTCGCCCAGCAGCTTCAGGCTCTGCCGTCGAGTCACGTAGTTCTCGGAGTTGAGCAGCCGCTGATAGTGGCTGAATACTTTGTCGTAGTTTGCTTCTAGAAACTCCGCGGATAGCATTTTGTGTCGCGTTAGCAATTCCTGAAATTATATAGTTGATGTACCTTAGTAAAACTTTTGTTGCACTGTAATCCTTTAGAATGTAGCAGCTGCTTTTCCCACCATGGGAATGGGCGTAAATCTAAGAATGCTTAAATGTAAACACGATGAACCCTCACTCTCTCTCGAAAGTGTTTGTTTTGCATCTTCTACCATACATCTAACTTTGCTTTAAGAGCAATATAACGTGCGCTCGAGGTATGTATGAGCAATATAGCGCAGTAGGAACTTCTAGTAGGTAGGTAGCCACGTACTAGCTGGGGCAGTTGGAGTTCCTACATGAAGAGGTAGGTAAGGTACGTAGTGGAGAGCTTGAGAGAAAGAGCAAAGAGTTATTTTTGTTTATTATAACTTTACAATACTGATATATATAAATTTACAATACTGATATAGGTGTAATCAGCTCGAGAGATGGTAGTGGAATGATGGTAAATGATGAGGAAGGAATCTAAAATTTAAAAATAGAATTTGAAAATGAAATTATTTTTTAGAAAACGGAAAAAGAGGAAAACAGGATCATGAAGGATAAGGTTTATTGTAACATCATTACAGCGCTATACAAAGGCATAATAAACTTTGTCAAAAATTCTGTTAGTATCAGATTCTTTTTAAATTCTGCACGCAGAAATGATGTAATTTGTTCCATTTGTACTAATCAAAAGAACAAAGTGATTCATAAGGCACACACTATGATCATCAGTCGATGGGTACACGACACAGAAGGTACCTTCATCATTATCAACATACTTATCACAACATATCTATTATGGTTATTCATTACCGTGAATCAAATCAAGGGGTATTGATTCCATTCCGCTATATCGATTTCCTACGCAAATGAATCATAACGTGACGTGTACAATGAATCACAAAACAATTGTTATTCAATCGAAATGCAATGGCTACTTTCACAAGTACTTTAATACCTGATAAAAGTGCACACAAACTTATCATTTATCAGCACAGTAAAACAAACCCGTATCAATAAACAATTAATCCACAGCATAACATTATGCTTTTAGGAGAAAAAAATATTAATAATAATAATGTAAGCAGTTTTACTGCTTTTTCACGGCAAGCAACGAGGGTGTGGGCTGTCCTAGATGGGATTTACAAGATGCATTTTACCTAGGCTTCTTTGTGTTTTGTTACTTTTATTGCTCGGTCCCGATTGTTTCAGATAGATGACAATGTCATTTTTTAAAGGTATCTTAAAAATAAACATAATGTCTTAGAAATACTTTTATACCTAGATATTCCAACAATCTCTGGAAAATTCATCTAATGAGGACTTCCTACATGATAATACATTCAAGTTCAATCCTATGCTTGGACTTTCAAATTATACTCACCTTAAAAGTAGAAAAGGCATCTGAGGCAATATCAAAAGTGGAAACTTCTACATAACGGAAGAAATTGTAAAAATCGTCTGAGTACAACATTATCTTGGCCAGCGCCTCGTACCGGGCGCACTCGCGCAGCATGGTGCCGCAGTTGGACGCTATTTCTTGGTGTTCGTAACTGGAAACATAAATACAATCGAGTAAGTCATTTTCGTGGATAATGGGGAAGCATTCTACGAGAAAAATAAATTACTTGGTACTGTTATGAAAACAGAATGACACAAAATAATTTATTCCTAAAAGCATCTTAAATCTTAAATAGGTCTTTAGAATGCTATAATACCTGCCTCTTTTCTGAAGTATTTGCATTTATTTCTTGTATGTATAATTTAAATTTATAAAATAGTTACAATGAGGGCTACACTTCTCTGTTCTAACTATGACAACAAGAATTTGTATTTATGGTGGGTTTTTTAAGAATACATCATAATCAAATAATACTTTGAATATGATTAGATTGGTTTGATGAAAGAAGGTAGTGAACTATAAAGAAGTGTCTAGTTTTATAATTATATATTATATGAGTATGTACCCCTGTAATATTCACCCACCTTTTTAAAATTATAAATAATAAATACATCGAAGACAATATATACTATATAATTACCCAGACATCAGAGTGAAGAGAATCTCTGGCTTGGTACATATGTACTCGACTGTGGGCGACCTGGTGCCGATCTGACGTCGCAACACATTGTTGAACACTTGTGCCACATCCTTCTTGCCTTCGAAGTCAATTCGATTTAGATTCTGAGGGCAATAGTCATTAGTATGTGTTACGATTTAAATAGAATATAAAAACATTTACTTATGCGTTTCACAATCTACTTAGAGAACGTAGCTTAACGTAGGTATTTAATTAAAAGATAAGCAAATAAACGTAACCCATCTTTAACCCCTCGATTATCCTGCTCTCACCTCTATCTATAGAAGTGTAAGGCCATGTTTATTAGAAGGGGCCACCATATACAACAAGCTTGATGGATTAATAATTTTCAAACTTGGAGTTACTATTTGTTACTATACTAGTATAATAAAGAAATTAAAACACATGAACAACATTTAGTTTTAATTTAGATTTTTAGTTTTAAGTTAAATTATGTCAACCATGATATTTTTCTATCAATAAAAATCTATTAACAGTCTCAGCGGCACGATTCTAGACACAATAGAAAATCTATTAATTGTGGGGTGTCAGCAGAGCACATGGGGCTGAAAGTATCAAAAAAAGAAACTTACCTGAATAAGAAGCAACAGCAGATTTGTGTTGTAAAGCTCTTGTGCCAACTGTGCTACAATGATATCCGTTTGTGGCTCTGCATCTGACGTGCCATAGAGCATATTTTTGATCAAAACCTGTAAATCAGTATGTATAAAACTTTCTTCCTACAGATTATCAATAAATAAAAAGGCAACATGTAGTGAATAAAACTTATCTGTGAAATTATTACTTTGTACGGAAAAACCATTCATTTAAGTGCCATTTCAAAAATGGCACTTCAAATTTACAGCTGTACAGCAGACTAATGCTACAGTTACACAGAGGTTAACAAAGAAACTTAAAATAAATTAATATTTATTAATAATCTTGCCTTCAACTACAGTAATGCCCCGCTTAACGCGAGAGAGATGCGTTCCAGGGAAAATCGCGTAGAGCGAATTTCGCGTATATCGCGGTCTTTTATTAAAGTACCAAATTCAGAATCAAACCGCTTTTATTAGATTTTTTTTACAATTAACCGCTTTTCAAAAGAAATTGTAACATTTTATATAAAAAAGAGATGTTAAGGTCTTTCTTCAAAGCCGAAATAATTTCTTTCTGAAGTTCGGATATAATGAGATTCTAAATTTTTGTTCAACTTATGTGCCGGGTATTGTAAATAAATAACATCCGAGGTAACGCAACGTCCCCGCGCAAGAAAATAACCAATCAAATATCAATTTGGTGACCAATTAATGCACTCGCGTAAAGCGGGGCATTGGAAATTTTGTGCGAAAATTTGAAATATGCGTTATAGTGAATCCACTTTAAACGGGGTCACGTAAAGCTAGGTATTACTGTTATTTTAACCCTTGTATGCCAGAATATCAGACACAAAAGTTAAACATTCCATTCTTGCATAGATCTACGCAATGGCATACAAGAGGTTAAGGCAAGATATTGATTATTATTTATGCATATGATGTGTCTGAAAACCAAACAATTCATGTATAATTTTTCAAAAGTAAAATCCAACTTCAACACCAAATACACAGCCAATTTCAATAAAAATTCTATGTAGAAAGTATACCCTATTAATTTTCTAAATTGGTCCACGCTTCTTTGAGTAATCAGTGAGCATACACTAAACAAAAAGGTGCCAACGAATTGATAACCTCTTTTTTTTATCAGTTAAAAACTCAATAGAATAAAAACACCCATTATGGTTTTATAAGATACGCTACTCTATAAGCATGCAACTGTGCATTCAAAGCAATCATGCTCTTAAATCTACATTATTTTATTGGGTCAATTAATATTATTAACTTTTATCACAGCATACTTTTCCTATAAGTGAATAGTTTATTTGAATCAAAATACAAGACCTCAATTCTGACATCTGTGTATCTTTTCAAAAATATATGATTTAGGTACATAAGTACCTAAATACCAAAAAAATGATTGTTGATTACACATCTTAGCTTAAGTCAAATGAAAAGATTG
This sequence comes from Acrobasis suavella, assembly GCA_943193695.1. Taxonomy (NCBI): domain Eukaryota; kingdom Metazoa; phylum Arthropoda; class Insecta; order Lepidoptera; family Pyralidae; genus Acrobasis; species Acrobasis suavella. The sequence continues at coordinate 18,719,137 of OW971929.1, forward strand.
AAAAAAGACATCAGTTCCACAGCATTGAAAATCAGACACCAGGCACTATGTAGGTACCATCAATCTACTTACCAAATTTTTGCTCACATCTTCCTGAGCCTTCTCGGCTTTCTTGTCGCCTCTTTCCAATGCAGTCACTGCATCTTTTAAAGATCTCACAAGCTCCGCTGGGCTCTTCTGAGACTTACCAAAAAGAGGCATAGTATCTCGGTATTTTTGAAAGGCTTCAAAATAATCCTTTCTACATAAGATTGAACCTGGAATCAGTTAATGCGCAAACTAGGTGGAGTGCACGATAAAATAACAGTTAAAACGAGCACTTGGACTTGATATTCACGAGAATGCAAGAAAATTAAAATGAGATTTGACAAATTTATAAAACCTTTGCCAACCTGGCTTTGTGTCACTAAACCTATGTAATTTTAAATTAATAACTTTAATATTACTTTAATAATACGCAAATTCACAAATATTACGGAATATAACTCACTTTCAGAATAAATTATAACAATTTTCCCTAGCAAGACAGACCACAGGCAAAACGAACAGCTGTGATGTCAATACAAATATTACCAGTGTAAAAAATATTTGATATTCCGTCGCTTAATAGATTAAATCGATCGATTATTTATGACTTTTCCTAGTGTCATCTATCCATACCACAGATGAAACTAGGAAAAGGCATAATCGATCAGTTTAAGAAGCATTAGGCTTCGGCCGCACTTGTGCCTATCGTCCCGAAGCTATTCGCGGCGAATCTTCGTACGTTTTGTACACTGAAAAGTTATCGCGATAGAGCGCTGGTCACACTAGCGGCTTCGTTATTTTTCACGAAATATCTGGCAATAATCCAAGACGGCGTCATCTACGAGTTTTAAATATGGACGACGACTTTCTTTTCTTTATCATGTGTGCTAACAATTACATAATGCATTTATTGAAACCTAGAAAGAAACAGCTAAAAATTTTAACACTCTTTTATCGTTTCACTCCATTTTTACGCAACCGTGGCACCGTCGCACAGCACCGTCCAAACAAGTTGAAAACAAACGTCAAAATGAACGAACAACGCAAGTGCGACCACGCAGAGCGAATTGTTAGCGTGCATAAATCCTTTGATGTATCGCCACCCGCGCGATAACTACACGAAGTCCGAATATTCGGGACGATACCCGATAACGGCCGGTCACATTTGCGTGTATCGTGTAATAGCACGAAGCTTCGTGACGATAGGCGCAGGTCCGGCCCAAGCATAATATATACATCTAAATCTTTGAATATATAAGGGTTCCTTTTTTTTCATTTTTTGTACGGAGCAGGATCTCTACCACTATCTCATATAGCAGTACCTAAACTGAAGTGCGATTTCTAAAACGCAGTCTCCTAAACGTATGGTTTTTGTATGGGAAAACCATTTGTTTAAGTGACTCCGCGTTTCAGAAATCGCACTTCTGAACTGCGTTGTTTATTGCTATCGTGACACCTTTATAGTAGCCCTTAAACAGGATTGTTTTGGCTGACGTCACAAAACCATTCTCCTTTTTTTGTATGGACTATTCCTACCATGACGTCTATTTTGACAGCACGGAAACGATTTTTGCGCGTCTCAAATGTGAAATAATGCGATTCTTAAAAAGTTACTTTCCGGTAACTTTTATGGAGGATTTTAGTTGGTTTTCTTGTAAATGTGAATATGTTTTTTCTTTACTTTTGATTTTTATTTGATTCATTTGTGAAATCAGTACGGATTAGCCTTATGTTTACGTTTTCCTTCGCCTCCTGCCGATTGCAATGCTTGCAATCCTCCAAGCAAGGTCTTCGAGAAAGGGCATCCGCGTTGCCGTGACTCTTCCCTCCTCGATGTTCAATTTCAAACTCACACTATTGGAGTAGCTCGATCCACCTGGCTACTTGCCCCTCAGGATTTTTAAATTCTAATAACCATTTTAATGCAGCGTGATCAGTCCTTACCAGAAATTTGCGGCCGAGCAAATATTTCTTGCATGCAAAATGTTGCAATGTCTTTACCAAGGCTAATAATTCTCTGCAAGTTACGCAATAATTTCTCTCCGGCCTTGATAGGGACTTGCTGAAATAGGCGATCACTACTTCCCGATCTCCTCTCTGCTGAGATAAAACACCTCCAATTCCGGTGTTACTTGCGTCAGCGTCCACAATAAATCTGCCTTTGATTTCAGGATATCCGAGGATTGGGGATTCACACAAACGCTTTTTGAGGTCTTGGAAAGCTTGCTCGCAATCTATATCCCAAGAAAATGCTCTTTTCTCTTCGGTCAACCGATGTAATGGCTTGGCAATGTCGGAAAACCCTCTTACGAATCTTCGATAGTAAGAGCATAGACCCAAAAATGCTCTCACCTGTGTCTTATCTGTCAGCGTTGGCCAATCTTTAACTGCACTTATTTTAGATGGGTCAGTGGCGATACCTTGTTCTGATATGACGTGACCCAAGTAGTTGACCTGTCGTTGAAAAATGAACATTTCTTTGGACTTAGCTTCAAATTTGCATTCTGTAGTTTTGAGAATACGTTTTCAAGCTTCTTGAGATGGTCATCAAAATCTCTTCCCATTATAATGATGTCATCTAAATAGACCAAGCAGCTTTCTCCTAGCATACCTGCCAGCACATGTTCCATCAACTTTTCAATTGTTGCTGGCGCGTTACATAGTCCAAATTGCATAGTTTTGAACTGCCATAAACCCTTGCCGGTCGAGAATGCAGTCTTCTCTTTATCCTTGGGATCCAAATCTACTTGCCAATACCCGCTTTTTAAATCAAGAGTAGAGAACCAAGTCATGCCACAAAGTGAATCCACATCAGTGTCGTTGATTCTAGGGAGCGGGTAACTGTCCTTTTTAGTTACATCGTTCAGTCGCCGATAGTCGACACAGAACCTAGTCGATCCATCCTTCTTTTTCACTAATACAACCGGAGAGAATTCATCTCCTGAATCATGTCCTCAACTTCCTGCTCACGGGCAAAAGGAACACGTCTTGGTCTCTGCCGGATGGGTGCTGTATCTCCAGTATCAATTTTATGTTTCACCAAATCGGTTCTGCCAATATCTCCATCATTTTTTGAGAACAAGTTAGAATATCTCAAAAAGAAATTCCTTGCCTTTATTAATTGCAATTTAGTAAGATTACCTTTGCAACCCTCCAGAAGCTTTGCTACATTTTCTTCCTGATTCGTGATTTTCCGCTTTTGTCCCTCTTCACGCTTCCTTAACCAGGCTACTTCGTCACAGTTTCCGATAATCGTTCCCTTTTGCAGTGTTTGCTCCACGTCATGAGGGTTGAAAACAGGTACTAAGGCAACTTGGCCACTTTCCACTAAGGTTCTGGCCGGGACCCATGGCGCATCTGAGATTCCTCCCTCTATAATGGCACATTTCCGCGGTCTCCTACCATTAGTAGGCGGTAGTATCACAGGAACCATCGTCTGGGAACTCGGGATAAGGATAGTGTCCCTCAAACATAATACCTTACCGAAATTTCCTCCTTTCATCGGAATTTCATCATTGCCATGTTTTAGAACACCATTTTTCAAGTCTATTTTGCACTGATGATTTTGTAGGAAATCCAAACCGATAGTGCAGTCGTCAGAGATGCCTGCGATAATCACTCTTTGCCAATAAAGTGTTTCTCAGATCTTAATGGCCACAATTTTCTCTCTTTGAGATGGGATTCGTTGGCCGGTAGCAGTTGTTAACGTGAGATTTTTACTGGATTGAATATACCGACCTCCAATATTCTTAAGTTTGTGGTTGCTGATGACTGTACGTGAGGCTCCAGTATCTAACGTCAGCTGGCAAGGTTTCCCGTTGATTAAACCGTCTATCACTAAAGTATTTCCGTCGCTTGTCTGCTTCACAAGAATTCTTGGGGCTTTGCTACTACCGGCCAGCGCTTCCCCCACAGCCCTGGCCTTCTCTAGTTTCCTGTGGCTGCTCCGACGTCAAAACCGCCGCGTCCACCTGGCGTCGGAAAGTTGTACGTTCACGCTTCGGGCAAGTGCTTCGAATATGGCCCCGTTCTCCACACTCATAGCACATTGGGTTGTAGGGTCGTCGTCTGTTATTTTCTGTGACTACAACCTCTCGTAGTCTCATACCTCGAGAATCATGACGCACCGCTTCTACTTCCAAAGCGTGAGCCACTGCTTCTTTTGAGGTGGTGTGATGATCCAGTCGCACAGCCGCCCTGACTGTGGGATCCCGTATTCCATCGATGAAAACCTGCAAGAGCATCTCTTCCACGATGGATGGTGATGATTGATATGCCTTGCGCACCATTCTTTCCACTTCAACGGACCACTGTTGTAAGGTCTCGCCAGCCCGTTGACAACGATCTTTGTGTTGAGCCCTATATACATGCTCTAAGTGACTGTCACCGTATCTGGCTTCCAGAGCACCTATGAGTTCGTTGTAAGTGACCTCTTTCTTTCCGGCGCCGAGTGCTTCCAATACGGAGAGAGCGTCATCTCGAAGTGCTAGGGTCAATGCAGACTGCGCTTCTTGTTCATCCCAATGGCTGGCCTTTTTAATTGTCTCCAGCTGCAGTTTAAAGGCAGCCCAGGAGGATTTACCGTCGTAGGGTTTTACCTTTAAATTTTTCTTTAAATTTTTGGTAAAAGAAGCGACTACAGAGCTAGTGACAGGGCCAGATGCTTTTAGAAGTTTTCCTTATCAAGTTGTTGAAACATCTCTTTTACTTCAAGTTGAATTTCCTTATCAAGCTGTTGGAGCGTCCCCCTTACCTCTGCAACTTCCTTCTCGAAGTCATCCATCCGGGCTGTATTAGCCTGAACCGCAGCTAAAACGTCTTTGGAAAAGACTTGAAGCTGCTCCTCCTGGCGGCGTGCCTGCTCCTCTTGGCGGCGTGTTTGCTCCCTCTGGTAACGTGCTTGATCTTCTTGCAGTGCGCGGATTTGCTCCTCCTGGCGGCGTGCTTCTCTTCCTGCAGTGTGAGGATTTGTTTCTCCTGGCGACGTGCTTGCTCTTGCATCAAAAGGGTCATTTGCTGTGAAAACGCGTTCATTTCCAATGGAGCGGCTGATGGAGCGGCCGCCGTCGTGGTTGCGGTGTCTCCAGGATTGGACTCCTCGAGCGGCTGTTCCTCAGCCGCTGCAGCTGCCGCCCGGGTGGTTACCCCTTTCTCATTCCTAGGCACGACTGGCATCTTTCCTATCCCACTTCTGACACCAATTGTCACGAGAGTGGGTTGGGGATAGGAAAGGAAACAACAATCCTATTGAATGGTGCCTTTATTTACAACTCAAGCAGTACTCACAATTGACAGCGTCAGTCCTCTTTGCACACCAACTGTCACTTCACTGTCAGGCCCGCTGAAACGTCACAGCACTGTCACGCACGCGGAAATGTCACTGCACTGTCACACGCACGGAAACGTCACTGCACTGTCACACGCGCGTTAACGTCACTGCACTGTCACACGTGCGGACTTCACTGCACTGAACACTTCACTTTTACTCACTACTTGACTTTACTCACTGTTTCACTTTACTCACTACTATTATTTTCTTTTCTTCCTTCTTCTTCGTATTTCACTTTCCATCTAAACTGCCTCAGGCGGCGCCTTGTTCCGTTTATATACTCCCCGAATTCGAACAAAATCGCATCAATGTTCGAAACCCAAATTACTAATTTTCTATCGCCTTCTCTCTCACTCATTTTCTGTCCCGTATTTTATTTTCCATTTAGTCTAGTATAATCTAGAAACTTCTTTCAAAACTTCAAAAACACTAAGTGGCTGTGATTCGAACCAGCGGTCTCTAGACTCCCAGTCCATCGCTTAGACCACTAGGCCAATCTTGTTCTGACGCTATTGACGAAATTTTCCTTCAGTTAAATTCTTTTTGTTCGAATCCGTGACGTTGACAATGTCATTCATCTCCTTATGCGACAATGTTATAGTTTGACGTAAAATTACTATTGTTATAATTAATTTTGATTGAATAAATAGTAACAAAATTGAACACAAATAGTAACCATGTCCAGAAAAAACTGCTTTTTTACTTAAACTGTAGCTAATAAATCGATACAATTTATAAATAACACGAGATGAATAATATCTACACCTAATTTTCCATTAAAAGCCAGAAAAAACACGTTTTTGAAAAAATCACAAAATTTTTTTTAGGTTAAAAAATATTTGAGAACTGATTATATACTAAAAACAGAATAAAACTAATATTAAAGTGGGGCTTTCATACAACAAACGTGATTTTTTTATACTTGGGCCGGACCTGCGCCTGTCGTCACGAAGCTTCGTGCTATTACTCGATACACGCAAATGTGACCGGCCGTTATCGGGTATCGCGCGTTGGTTATCGCGCGAGTGGCGATACTTCAAACGATTTAAGCACGCTAACAATTCGCTTTGCGTGGTCGCACTTGAGTTGTTCATTTAAAAATGGAGTGGAACGATAAGATGGTGTTAAATTTTTTAGCTTTTTCTTTCTAGGTTTCTTTTTAGGTTTCAATAAATGCTTTATGTAATTGTTAGCACACATGTTAAAGAAAAGAAAGCCGTCGTCCATATTTAAAACACGTAGATGACGCCATCTTGGATTATTGCCAGATAGTTCGTGAAAAATAACTAAGCCGCTGGTGTGACCAGCGCTTTATCGCGATAACTTTTTAGTGTACAAAACGTACAAAGATTCGCCGCGAATTGCATCGGGACGATATGCACAAGTGCGGCCGAAGCATTATATAATGTTACGGAACCCTACGTACTTGGCCTGAAGTGTGATTTCTGAAACGCGGAGTCACATAAACGAATGGTTTTTGTATGGGAAAACTATTCGTTTATGTGACTCCGCGTTTCAGTGGTGCGATTTTTCAAACGCGGAGTCACTAAACGCACGGTTTTCTGTATGGAAAAACCATTCGTTTAGGTGACTCCGCGATTGGAAAATGGCACTGCAGAAATCGCACTTGGTTATATATTCTATGATTCATCTTTATTTTTTTTTAAATAATTAATTAACGGCTCTGGATACAAGTCCTTTAGAGCCTATCTTTATTTATTCACTCCTTTATTCCTAAACCTTAACCCTAACTATACAATCAAAGGTTAGTGTAAGTCCTTTGATTGCTTCATGGGAGCTTCTGGCGACAAATCTATATGAGCCCACTGGTTTTCATAGCTGATTGAGTGGCGGACGGCGCCTAAAGATGCCCACCACAGTCCGCAAATAAATATCACTACAACCGCACTATGAGTGTCCACTTTAAATATTTTACATATTATCCATGATCATGAGTATTAATAACACTAAACTACACCAATTTCATATTATGAAGTCCACTAGAATCAATTTTCAAAATTGAAATTAGCCACCTGACAGAGGCCAAGAATGCATGGTCATAGCTATGTCCAAATTCCAAAATACCAGTTTTTCCAAATTCGCAGAAGCTATGGGACGGACCGCTTTGCAGCTCAGACCAGATTAAATTAATAGAAACATCTGGGAGTGCTGCAGAGAGAGCCCGCCTCCTCGCCGTCGCGGAATGGGAATCTGGGCTTTGGCTACAAGCCCTTCCATCACCCAACCTCGGCAATTTGCACCGTGGCACATCGCTGCTCCTGCGGCGACAGTGTTGATGACTTGGGTCACCACGGCCTCTCTTGTCGTAAAAGCGCTGGGCGTTTAGGGCGTCATGCTGCCCTAAATAATTTAATCCACCGGGCTCTTGCTAGCATCCACATACCAGCCGTTCTAGAACCTAGCGGCCTGGTTAGGGATGACGGCAAGAGACCGGATGGGATGACCCTTGTGCCTTGGAGATTGGGACGGCCCCTTGTGTGGGACGCTACTTGTGTCGACACTCTGGCGCCATCTCATCTCCCGGTCACAAGATCTAAAGCTGGGACAGCCGCAGCTGCTGCAGAAAACCTCAAACGGCGCAAATATAGTAGCCTCGGCAATAATTACTTATTTGAGCCGTTTGGGGTTGAAACTTTGGGGCCGTGGGGACCATCGGCGCATAAATTATATAACAATGTCGCCCGAAAATTGTCTGAAATTACGCGTGATCAGAGGGCTGGCCTTTATCTGGCTCAAAAGATAAGCATTGCCATACAACGTGGCAATGCTGCCAGCCTTCTGACGATTTGCCAGGGCTTTTTTATTTATAAGTAAGTAATTTAAGTAATTAGTTTAGTTTTAGTTTCTTTTTTGTTTTGTTTATATTATTGTATGTAATAAATATATAATTTTCAAAACAATTTAACGCAAACTCCAACTGAACCCCTTGACTTTCCGCCAAAAACCCACTATGATTCATCCTTTCTCCTCAACTGTCACTGTCGCTTGTCAAATCTGACATCTGTCTCTTGCCGTGTCGTGTCGTATACATAGGTTAGGTACATCTTTACTTACAGTTACGTACATAGTCTTCGTGGATGGTTTTCTGTTTGTAGGTTATTCTACATTTTCCGAGAATTCATCGAGATAAAATACAGAACTGAGCAATGGCAGAAGTTCCCGGTGAAAAATTATCCAAGAAGTGAGTATAGTGTGAAACAAAAATGTTCGCGCTAAAAAGCTTTACCTCTGTACCAGTTCGTTTCATCAGAAACAACATTTTTGTGCACCGGTGTACGAATTTATCAACAGCAGTCAGCAAACGGTTTGTTCTTTACTTATAACACTGATTATTCATAGTTCATTCACATTGTATTTTATATTTTTATTTTTAGTGAATTGAAACGTCGACTTAAAGCAGAGCAAAAGTTGAAGGAAAAGGCGGAGAAAGCTGCTCAACAGCCAGCGCCTGCTGCTGCGGAGAAAAAGAGTGCCAAACTTGAAGAAGAAATCAGCCCTAATGAGTATTTTAAGTTGCGATCTTCTGCCATTGAGTCTCTAAAAAAAGGGCCCAAAGATGAACATCCATACCCCCATAAGTTCAATGTATCAATATCTTTAGAAGAGTTTATTGAAAAATACAATAACTTAAGTAGTGGGGAAGTTCTTGAAAATGTCACTTTATCACTTGCTGGCAGAGTGCACTCAATCAGAGAATCTGGTGCTAAACTCATATTCTATGACTTAAGAGGTGAAGGAGTGAAACTGCAGGTAGAATATTGTTAAATAGTAATCTCCATATTGTATATCACACACACTCAGTTTCAATAGCCTTTATTGCTGAATTGACAATAATTTTTAGATACTAGAAATAAATAGTTGAAAAAAAAATAACATAGTATAAATAAATAATATTTTTCATTTTTCGGTCCCTCTGGAACCGCGAACTTTAACACTACAGTACATGCACCCCTTTTTTTTACTTGAGTACACGCGTGGCCTACTATATTAGGTCATTTTAAAATGTCAATATTTTGAATATTTATATTATTTTGACCAAAATAACGAAAATAATATAAAATTTATTTATTTTATTTGTATATTAACATTACAAATTAGATATTGTATTATTTAAAAAGTGAACAATAAACAATTTAGTAAATATCTACGAAAAAATAACAAACATGGCACCTCTGAGATAAATGCTATTTTTCTTTTAGTAATACTATATTTAATTACTATTTTCTTATTTTTCGTAACATTCAGGACACACTACTGCTTGGTGATCGGGACAAATCCATTTGAAGCAAGTCTTGCACCACTTTTTTGTCAACCGATTTCGGGCTCTCGAGCAGAGTGCACACCGACCAACTCGGCCTGTCTTCGGTGTCAAATCATGTTGAAACTCTTGAGATTCTTGAGCTGTGTTATCCAAAAGTGCTCCGATCCTCAATTTAAGTTGTCGGGGAAGTGTTGCAATAGATGCGCGACGGTTCAAAAGTGGTTTTATTAAATTGAAAGACAAATCCTGCAAAAAGTTACGCCTGATAATTTTTTCGGGCGATGCATTAATTTGGTTGATTACCAGAGCATTGATTCCAACAATGTTCATTAAATCAAAAAATATTGTTAGTGGCCATCGGCGGCTGTTACGCAGAACACTATACTGTTTGCACATTTTATCTAGGATGTCCACACCACATTTAGTACGATTATAAAAAGTTATAATCTCAGGTTTGCGTTCGTCGTTTGTATCAGGATCGATTGCTGCATCATAATGCATTGTAGACAATAAGTTGACTGCTTTGTTTCTTTTAGGAACGTAAGATACAAGGGTAACATCTTTTTGAAACCCAAAAAGAGAACTTTTGCTAGTTCTAGATTTAGAAGCTTTGAACGCCTTAGGAATTTCGGGTCTATTTGCTTTCATAGTGCCAACAATCGTTATTTTCTTCACCAATAACTCTTTTGCCAGAGGCAGGTTTGTAGAATAATTGTCCATTGACACATTACAGCCCAAACCATGAAGTGGATCCAAAATTCTATGGACAACGTCGTTTACTTTGTTAGACTTCTGGAATGGGCCTTCAGGTTGTGCTCGAACATATATCTCAAAATTGTAGACATACGGATATTTTGTATCGACAACCATGAAAATCTTGATTCCGAATTTATCTGGTTTATTCGGTATGTATATTATGAAGCCACAACGTCCTCGAAAACCAACAAGTTGTTCGTCTAACGTCAAATAATCGCTAGGAACATAGTTATTACGACAATTGTTGATGACCAGCTCTACAATTTCTCGAATCGGTGCCATTTTATCTAGTTCTCGGCGCTGTTCTCTGTCGGTGATGTCGTCGAATCTTAGGGCACGTATCAAAAACCGAAATCTATTAATTGACATTGTGGCATATACAATTTCTAAGCCAGTACCCTGAGAGTTATCCCAAAAATCTTTTATCTTACGCCGTCCACTTCGCGACACTCCCATCACGTACAATAAGCCCAGAAATGCTCTTATTTCGACTATATCAGTAGGTTTAGCGTCTGTGTTCCGCTGAAAATTGTCTTTTATTTTGTCTACATATATATTAGTGCATCTTACCAATTCGTCCAAGATGTCTTGCGTAAAAAATAGTTCAAAACAGGATAATGGATCTTTAGCATTTCTAGCTGCATCTCCTTTTGGGCCTGGTGGACTCATCCTTATATTTTGGGTACGAGTTCGCGTTGCCGATGGTTCGTTGATTTGTAGGCTGAACAGCGCCTTTCGGATGCTAGTTGCGACAGTGGAGCGTTATCTGAATCGTCAGATTCAGTAAACCTTTCCTCTCCATTTTCTTGGACTTCTGACTCACGAACTAGGGCCTGTAAGTCTACTTCTGGCTCAACTTCATCATCTTCACTCTCAATAACATCTTCATCATCGGTATCTAGCTCACGTAGCCACCTTTCCACTTGTGATTCATCCATGACTGAATCAGTTATAAATCTGTGAAAAATACAAAAATAATATACATTTTACAATTTAAAATAACAATAATTTTATAAAAATTTAAATATACATATTTATTATATTTCGTGAATATTGTTTTAGCATTATAAATTAATAATACACGAAAAGTTACTTACCTAATTTTGGTACACTAGTACACGCGCGGACTACTTTAGTAGGCCTGCACTTTTGGCGCCAAATATCTCTCAAGTGCGTCTGAGCAGGGATCACGCGGGGTACTGAAGTTGTGACAAATATGCCAGACGAGGCTTACCTGGAATCGCTAGCACTTAGAGCACGAAACTAAAAAAATATCACAAAAAACGTAACCCCGGTCTACTATAGTAGGCCACGCGTGTACTCTAGTGTTAAGAATTTTTTTCTCGAAAACTATCCATATTTGAATAAGGGTTACTTCTAGACAATTGCTCAGTATAACAAACTACGTCAACCTACGGGGTCAGTTAAAAATGTCCGGTCCGAAGGGTCTTTGGAATACTGTGCCTTGGGCCGCAAAACCTTAAGACGACAATAAGCGTAGTGTGGGTGGAAAGTAAAGATTGTGTTTAAGTCATTATCAGAGATCGGAATTGGGTGTGTGAAAATACCTTAAGTTTGCAGCGGGACAAATATGGAGCTGTTACAACCACTTAAGTAAACCGGTTTTGGATTTTACCGGTTTAGTTTTGGTTTTTTTCTTGTTTTACATGTTCCTTACCTATGAAACACCAAACTATAAACATTTACAAGCTGCTAATACAGTTCTAAATTAATTTTTGTTTTGTACTTTTCCGGTTAAAATTCGGTCTTTTAGTTCTCATTGTTCTTTGTCGGTCAAACACAGAATTTTATATATCTGCAAAATGCTAATGCGGTTTTAATTTTTTTTTTGATCTGTATCTTAAGTTAAAAAGTTTTGCTACAGATTGATGCAAGGAAAATGAACATTTTTTGCGTCTTTACATAGTTTTGAAGTTGGTTGTTTTTTTTTTAAATTATTAAACCTGCACTGCATCAAAAAATAAATTAAAAATATTTATTTCCATTGCAAGAATGTTTTGCGTAAACTACTTTCCACATTCAGAGTTCGGAACATGCAATAATATAAGTTTTTTCGCCGCGCCGCCCCGTGGCTGTCATTGTTTTAACCGACCGATAAACAGGTGCAGTCTGGCAGCGCAACTTGTTGAGTTAACACGTGTTATACCCTCGATATTTTGGTCGGTCGCAGATTTGAATACAGCTTATTTTTGGACTTGCGCCTATTTTTAAGTGTGCATATGTGATTTTGAAGATTACCTGTATTACCTCACCACGCACAAGTGTACCAATAATACTGGTAAGTATAATTGAAATACTTCATTTTTAACTTGGGATGTAATGGTCAAATATACAATGTTATGAAACGAAACTTGATCAAACAAAATGTGCCGATACTTAACACAAAAATCTTGCCAAGTTCATAGAGAAATCATATTTTTAAGAAAAATATAGTTCAAGTTTTGGAGTCCTGTTCGGCTTGGCCTATTTATATTGATCTTATTATTACTTTATAGGCCGAAGTTTTGGGGATAGAACCGTGGCCTTATTTCACATTTGTTTTTTTGAGAATTGTATGTATGGATGAATGTTCAATTTCTCATACTGCTGGGCCATTAAAATTCGTGGGTATACCTAATATAATAATTGGAGGCATTAATGAAACTATGTAGTTGTCTAAAATATTGATATGTTAGAATGTAAATCTTTGAAAATATTATATTGTTTCTTTACAGGTACTTCAAGTTTGACTACGTTTTCGTAGTAGTGCTTTTAAAATGTCTAGAGTGAGGCCAGAATTAATCCAGAGCTGGATTGTGAACAATCCAGAACTTGTTTACGATCATGCCAGTGGCCTCATATTCTGCACGAAATGTGAAACACAAATAACAGCCACGCATAAGAGCAGCGTGGATCGTCATGTCAAAGGAGCTTTACATCAAGGCCGACGACAACAGAGACCTGAAGAAGAATTTGACTTGGATTTTGTAGAGTTTTTAATACTGTGCAATATACCGTGGTCTGCAGTAAATAAATTGGCTTTCATAAAGTTTTTTGATAAATATTTATGTGGTTCATGTTGCTGCATTTGTTCGAAAAAGTTGTACCATCGGAATCTTTACTACGCAAAAAATATTGCGACATCGTTTTCAACAAAAAATTAAAATCAGTGTATGATGCTATAGGGGATAGCAAAATTTGGATTTCTCTCGATGAGACTACCGATTATAAAGGGAGGTTGTAAACTTATTGGTAATGCCATTAATTAAAAATCTACCAACAAAACCGTACTTAATTGCCTGTCAGGTTTTGGAAAAAGTAAACGGAGCAACGATGTCAGAATTTGTGACGAATTCTTTAAGGTATACGCGGGGCGATTCTTTTGAAGAAAAATTAAATAATGTGCTCATGCTATGTACAGACAGCGTAGCATATATGTTACGAGCTGGACGGCTACTGAAAATAGACTTCCCTAACATAATTCACGTAACATGTTTGGCACATGCACTGAATAGAGTTGCAGAACAAGTTCGTTCGCAGTATGCAAATGTTGATATATTAATAGCAAATGTAAAAAAAGCATTCTTAAAGGGCCCCAACAGGGTAAAAATTTTAAAAGAAATGTACCCTGACTTGCCGTTACCACCGCAACCTGTGATCACGCGGTGGGGTACATGGTTGCAAGCACATTATAGTAAACATTTTGAAAAGATTTCCAATGTACTAAATAGACTAGATAGCAGTGAGGCCTTAAGTATTACAAACGCTAAAAATGTTATGCGAAATGAAAACATATTATCTGAAATAAAGTTCATTCAAGATAATTTTTTGATTATAGAAAATGCGCTTACTAAGTAAAAATGAATCTGTCTCTTTCTGAAACTTTAGAAACTTTAGAGTTCTAACGAAATTCTACAAAATAAATTAGAAAATGTCTTACAACGAAATCCCGATTATGATGTTATTAGAACGACGTGTGAAAATATTGAAAAGGGAATTGAAACAGGTCATGAATCATTTTACAAATTTGCACCTCTCTTTTTCGTAGACGTTAAACGATCCTTTTCCACTTACAAATGGATATTAAATGTACAAAGAAACCGGTTAAAAGAAGAGAACATAGAAAAACTGATAGTAATATATTTCAATTCCCTTAACATTCCAAGCGAAGGTCTCAACGCTCCCGAGTCTGAAATAGATTCTGAAAACGTTGATCCTTCTGAAAATATTGAGCTATCATTGGAAAGCTAGTAAATATATTAAGTAATGTAAATAGTTAATAAATATATGTAAATAAAAAATATTGAAAATAGTTAATAAATAGTGTAAATATGTAGTTAATATAGTATGTAAATAGCCAGTTAATTAGATTTAAAAATTGCTCTTAAGAAATTGTATATTGTATTTATCGTTAGTCGTGTATTTGTAACAGTTTTACTTAGATTTGTTCAAGTAAGAACAAAGAAGTGATTGAAATAAATATTTTCTGCTAATATTTCATAGTAAACCCCTGAATACAGATCGATGCACGAAGGACGAACACTGTCACAGAATACCTAATAGTAACAAGTCGGAATTTAACTCCGTTGAGGTCAAGTAAGCAGGGCAAGTAAAAACAGAGCGACGCCATTAAAGTGAACGCCGCGCTTACATGAGCGAAAATGTTCGTTTTCCTTGCATCAATCTATAGCAAAACTTTTTAACTTAAGATACAGATATAAAAAAAAAATTAAAACCGCATTAGCATTTTGCAGATATGTAAAATTCTGTGTTTGACCGACAAAGAACAATTAGGACTAAAAAACCGAATTTTAACCGGAACAGTACAAAATAAAAATTAATTTAGAACTGTTTTGGCAGCTTGTAAATGTTAATAGTTCGGTGTTTCAAAGGTAAGAAACATGTAAAACAAAAAAAAAAAACGAAACTAAACCGGTAAAATTCAAAACCGGTTTAACTTAAGTGGTTGTACAGCTCCATATTATGTCCCGCTGCAAACTTTAAGTATTTTCACACACCCAATTCCGATCTCTGCTCATTATTAATGATAAAGAAATTCCAGGTGATGGCTAATGCAAAAATGTATGAATCTGAAGAAAAATTTGAGAAAGACACTGATAAATTAAGAAGAGGTGATATCATTGGCTGTGTCGGCCATCCAGGTAAAACCAAAAAGGGCGAGCTGTCCATAATACCAAAAAGTATTAAACTGCTGTCTCCATGTCTGCACATGCTGCCTCATCTACATTTCGGTTTGAAAGACAAAGAAACTAGGTTTAGGAAACGATATCTAGATCTCATTTTAAATGATAAGGTAAGAAAATTTTAAGTAAGAAAAATTTAAAATAATGAATTCTGCTCTGAAAATTATATTATTATATTACCAGTATTAAGACCTTTTTCTACAACTTTCAAAAGAGGAGGTACATAATCAATTCGTAGTGATCTTGTCAGGTGGTTTTATAGAAATTTTATCAAAATTGGTTGTGTACTTTGGAGGTGAAGTTGGTTTTTAGTTTTGAAAAATTATTATTCACAGGTACGACAAACATTTTACACCAGAGCAAAAATTATTGCTTACGTCAGGCGGTTCCTGGACAACATGGGCTTCCTAGAGATTGAAACACCAATGATGAACATGATTCCTGGTGGTGCAACTGCGAAGCCCTTCATCACACATCACAATGACCTCAATATGGATCTGTATATGAGAATTGCCCCAGAGCTGTACCACAAGATGCTAGTGGTGGGCGGCCTTGACCGCGTCTATGAAATCGGAAGACAATTCCGAAATGAAGGGATTGATTTAACTCACAATCCTGAATTTACAACATGTGAGTTTTATATGGCTTATGCAGACTACCATGATCTTATTACTATGACCGAATCAATGATCTCTGGTATGGTGAAAAGTATCCATGGGACTTACAAGGTATGTCATGAACAATAAGAACCTTTAAAAAAAATTTAAAAAGTAATTTTTGTCTTAAAAATAATACTATTATTTTACAGATTAAATACCATCCAGATGGACCAGATGGGGAAGAGGTGGAGGTTGATTTTACTCCTCCATTTGCCCGGGTGCCGATGATTGCAACCTTGGAAAAACTTCTTAATGTTAAACTGCCTCCAGCTGACCAATTTAATACCCCTGAAGTAAATGCTCTGCTTAGTCAGCTGTGTGAAAAACATGAGGTACCTAAATATATTTTAACAACTGTTCAAATACATTTGTACTTATTTATAAACTTAACCTTAGTTTATTAATTTATGTTTATAAAGATATAATGACATTAATTTTCAATTAAGTAAAGTTTGTAAGAAAGAACAATTTTTATTCAAAAATAATTAGCCATTTTATAAATTCCTATTTGGTTAACAGGTCGAGTGCCCACCACCACGAACCACAGCTAGATTGCTGGACAAGCTGGTTGGGGAATTCCTTGAAGAGAAGTGTATCAACCCAACATTCATACTGGATCACCCACAAATCATGAGTCCGCTTTCTAAATACCACAGAGATGTACCTGGGCTAACAGAGAGGTAGATATGAGATGACATTGTGAAAAACATATTATCAACCTTTAAATATAATTATCAATGTATGTAGTTGTAGATATGTGTGTATGTCTACATATAAAAAATATATCATCAATCTATATGGTAAAAGGATAATACTAGAAACAAAAAAAAAATTGATCAATCGTGATTCCCGTTACATGTTTATCGCTAAAGGTAGCTTTTTGGATCACTTCTGATGCAACAATACTCGCACTATGAAAATAAATGTCGCCATTAATTTTTCATCCACGCGCGACAAACTCGCCCCACGGAAGCGGCATCTTGCGTCATTTTCATAGTCCGAGTACCTATACTACAAACCACAAGTAAATAGCGACTACCTAAAATAGACATAATTACTTCCTTTGCTGTAAAAATAACATTATTTCATAATGAGAATAATTGACAACATTTCAAAAATGTTATATATATTTTATTCCTTAAAAAACTTCAAGAAAAGGACACTCGTATTTTTTCTTTATCATTTCTTTTCATTATTTCTCCTAAAATAAATTCTTTAAAATCTCTACATTCCAAAAGAGCGTAATTACAAGAGTTAGGATGTAACACGTTTACATGTTTGCCATAGGTACTTTATAATTAAAAATAAAAATTATTGACAAAAAAATATTATATTGAAGACTTGGTATGTGGAAAACAAATGGCATAAAAAATTACGCTTGTAATATTCGAAAATAAAAAAAACGAGCACTATCAACTCTATACTTGAAATGGGGTTTTTGGGTAACCCACGTTTTTTAACGGATTCTCATAGTTACATGTCATTACAGGAATCTAGAAGTTCTAGAACACAAAGAAAAAATTGTTTCACTTTTTACTTTTTAAGTTACAGCGTTTTGAAGTTAATTAGGGTGAATTTGACTGAAAATAAAAACAAGGGCTCCGACGTACATGCGTTGTGGAAAGAGAGCGGACATGCCAGTGGTGCGATTTTTCAAACGCGGAGTCACTAAACGCACGTTTTTTGTATGGAAAAACCATTCGTTTAGGTGACGCGTTTGAAAAATGGCACTTCAGGATTGCTTTTTCAAAAATATAAATAAATATGCGTTCAGAAATTTTAAAGATTTAATAAGAATTAAAAAATGCTATCATAAATGTCACCTTGTGTTTTGTCAGTCGCCCCATTTTTGGGCATAATTTTTCCTCATTTATTTTTTTTTATATTATTTTATTTTAACCTGAAATATCAATCGTGTAAAAGAAATGTTATCATTTCGTCACCAAACTATGTAAACATTTGAATTCATGTGTATTTTTTCCAATTCTAATTCTACTATTAACTATACTGAAGAATTATCGATATTAGATGGTCTTCCTATCGAACTGATACTTCTATAGAACAACACTACTATTATCTCTCTCTCTCTCTCACTCGTGACGTCAGTTGTCAGATTGACGCACGTGTCAATTGACAGGTGACAGCTTGTACATAATTTTTTTACTTTTAGATGTTCAAGCCCCCAATTGTGAATTATGTGGGGTAGTAGATGTCCAACATATATTAATGGAGTGTACCAAATTCAAATGTAAAAGGGATTCACTAATGAGGGAATTAAAATTAAATCATGATATCGGTATCGCTCAGTCTATTCTGTAGAAACCAGGCTCGATAGTAGCAAAAAAATTTTATGAAATTTTCATACCTCAGACGTAAATTCCTTAGTTAAGGGTACGATAGGGCTGACATGTCTATTAAGATAAAAGCCCTTAAAAATAAAGAGAAAAAAAAGATGTTCAAGCAAAGGCGTAACCTGTTAAATGCCTTTATCCTTGTATTTTTGATATTTTTTTCATTTATCGCTATAAATATAGGTAACTCAAAAAAATCTAAAGAAATATTTTATGTGTTTAAAATCGCCAAATCTGGAAATGATTTTCGAATTTTCATACCTTTTTGAAAATGAAAAGTTGTCAATTGCATCAACTACATATACATTTTCTAGTAGCTATCAGAAGAGAGGATTGATAATTGACAACATTTCATTTTCTAAAAGGTATGAAAATTCGAGAATCATTTCGAGATTTGGCGATTCTGAACATGTAAAATATTTTTTCAGATTTTTTGAGTTATATTTTTAGAAATAAATGGAAAACACTCAAAAGTACAAGGATATAGGCATTTACAACAGGCAACAGGTTACGCCTTTGCTTGAACATCTAAAAGTGAAAAAATTATGTCAAGCTGTCAGCTGTCAATTGACACGTGCGTCAATCTGACAACTGACATCACAAGTGAGAGAGAGAGATAATAGTAATGTTGTCTATAGAAGTATCAGTTCGATAGGAAGACCATCTAATATCGATAGTTCTTTCAGTAAAGTAGAATTAGGATTGGAAAAAATACACATGCATTAAAATGTTTACATAATTTGGTGACGAAATGCTAATATTTCCTTTGAATGATTGATATTTCAGGTAAAATAAAAATAATATTGACATCCAGGTCTTAAAAACTATTAAAAAAATGAAGTAAGGAAAAATGCTACCCTAAAATGGGGCGACTTTCAAAACACAAGGTGACATTTATGATAGCTTTTTTTTGTTTTTTTTTTATTAAATCTTCCAAATTTCTGAACGCATATTTATTTATATTTTTGAAATAGCAATCCTGGTACGTCCGCCATCTTTTCACAACGCGTGTACGCCGGAGCCCTTGTTTTTATTTTCAGTCAAATTCACCTCAATTAACTTTAAAACGCTGTAACTTAAAAAGTAAAAAGTAAAACATTTTTTTCTCTGTGTTCTAAATTCCTGTAAGGGGCGACTATGAGAATCCGTTAAAAAACGTGGGTTACCCAAAAACCTGGTTGGTGGTAATTTTTTATGCCATTTGTTTTCCACATACCAAGTCGTCAATATAATATTTTTATGCCAAAAATAGCTGAGATAGAAGCGTTTGAATTTTTAAATTAATCAAAGTAACCCTATTTTACGATACGTAAGTTTTTGTATCGATATCGATATCTTACTGCTACAAAAAACAACTCTATAGACGTCAGTAAAAGTTTTATTTTTTAATTATAATGTATGGCAAAGATGTAAACTCGTTACATCCTAACTCTTGTACTTACGCTCTTTTAGAATGAAGAGATTTTAAACAATTTAATTTTAGGAGAAAAAGAAAAAATACGTATGTCCTTTTTTTTGAAATTCTTTAAGGAAAAAATATAAAATATGAATATAAAATTTTTGAAATGTTGTCAATTATGCCATTATACATTTATTATCTTCTTATCTCTATTCATTTATATTCATAGTAAATGACTTTATTGCGTATTATTATATTATTTTACATTTCCATGACAGTTAATCCTTTTAAAAGCCATCGACCAATCTTTGCAAAACAGTCGCTTGACTGAGACGCCATTGACGACTAAGTTGTATAAATTGTACTTTATATTATAATAGTCTTACAATGCGACACAAATAAGTTGAACAAAAATGGTGGACTTCAAAGCATTTTTGTACAAATTCCCGACAGCCAAATGAACCAAAATGGCGGTCGTCGGCGCATTATTTGTACCTTTTGGTTCAACCTACGTGCCGGGAATTTGTTTAAAAATGCTTTGAAGTCCGCCATTTTTGTTCAACTTATTTATGTCGCATTGTACTAGGCTTGGCGTCGGGGTAAAGTAACGTAAATAAGCGCTGGCGTGCAAAAGGCTAAAGTTTAGATTTCCTTGTGATCTTGATTTATCTCTATAAATTTAAATACTGTTTTTTTTAAAGGTTTGAGTTGTTCGTCATGAAGAAAGAAATATGCAATGCATATACAGAATTGAATGATCCAGCAACTCAAAGAGAGAGATTTGAGCAGCAAGCTAAAGACCGCGCGGCGGGCGATGATGAGGCGCCGCCGACGGACGAGGCCTTCTGCACCGCGCTCGAGTACGGCCTGCCGCCCACCGGCGGCTGGGGACTGGGCATCGACCGACTTACTATGTTCCTTACGGACTCTAATAATATTAAGGTGAGGTAAACTTTTAGATTTTTCAGCACACAAGTCACTTTACAGTATACAGCAAGAGGGAAGATAACATATAACTCGATTCCTTTTAGCTTGCCTTGGCGCATCCTAATCACACTATCACACTAATATTATAAAGGCGAAAGTTTGTGAGTGTGTATGTTTGTTACTTCTTCACGCGCAAACGGCTGGGCCAATTTTGATAAAATTTGGTATGTAGGCAACTGACACCCTGATATAACACATGGCTACTTTAGACGCGGGTAACACCGCGGGGCGCAGCTAGTATTTGTATACATAATTATGAACAGATTATACTTAGTTCATCTCAGCACGACTCTCTAGTATTAACTTGCGTAAATTCGTGTTTAGTATGTGAAATGGTCCCTCCTAAAGCAATGGATATTTATGTGATGATAAGTGATATGATTTGTTAGTTCGTTGGCGGCAAGCGGTGAAGCAGGTTTTTTTATTGGTTTAGGAACCTAATTAAATTCAAACTAAAAACTAAATTGAAAACTAAATTAAATCTAAATTAAAAACGACATTTTTTTATTATATAATAAAAAATGTCGTGCAGATCATTGCCGTGCGGTAAAGTGCTCAAAAGGCTGGCAGCATTGCCACACTGGATGGTAATGCTTATTCGTTGGGCGAAGTAATTGCCAGCCCTTTGATCACCTGACACTTCGACCTACTTTTGAAAAAATAAAATTAAAAAGTTTATGGGTTGATATGGCTCCCACGGACCTAAGGTTTCCGCAGTGGCTGCAGCTGCGCCAGCCTTGGAGCTTGTACTGTAAAGATGGGAGGCCGCTAGAGTGTCGACACACGTAGCGTCCCACATCAACGGCTTTCCCAACTTCCACGGCACAAGCGTCATACTAACCGTTCTCTTGCCATCATCGCGAGCCAAACAATTTGGTTCTCAAATGGCTGGCAACCCGATGGTGACAAGCGCGCGGTGTATTATATTATTTAAATTAGCATGACGTGCCATTCTGCCGGCGCTCTTAGAGCACAAGAGTGGTGGCCGAACTGGTCGACAGTGTCACCGCAAAGGTAATGATGCGGGACGTTTGTCTTGGCTATAATTATATTACTTGTAGACGTCTGATGGCCGGCTGTAAAAAATCTACTTACTATAAAAAAGTTATTAAAAACTTATTTTAAAAATCCTCATCGCATACAAAATCCGTATGGCCGAGCGCTGATTTGTATGGGAAGCCGAATTTTTTATTTCGTTTTACGTTAGTAATTGATTTTCTGGAAAGTAGATCAGTATCATGGACAGGAATTGCTCCAAGGCTGGTGGTTAAAAAAATCACCCTATATTAAAAAAAAGTCTGACAACCTAATTGCACATAATAATACAATATGTGACAAAAACGACGAAGAAAAAATCGACATTTTCATACAAATTGCCAGGCCGGCCGAACACTTTTGTATGAAAAAGTCGATATTTTTCCGAGTTTCAAGCATTGGTCCCATAAGAAAAGTTGTTCATATTGACGGTCTGAGTTGCTCCTACAAGGATCGGACAGGGCTTTTGTTACATATTGTATCATCATCATCCGAGCGTATTCCCGGTTGCATCCTCAGCAGTAACGCTTCAGAGCCCGGGGTCCGCTACCTAACCAAGGAGATTTGAAGAGGTTACTGGTTTTTACACAGAGCGACTGCCGTCTGACCTCCACAACCCAAAGGGCAAACCAGGAACCAATCCTTGGATAGTGTGATGATCAAACGCTGGGTGGCGTTCGGGACCCACAGTTTTACGTGCCTTCCGAAACACGAAATCATCTTTCTTTTCGGATAATCAGGTGATTTAAGCCTGTAATATCCTATCCAGACTGGAAACAACTTTTCAAAACATATTGTATTGTATTTGTTACATATTGTATATCATATGCAAATTGGTTGTAAATGACTGTCGCTAACAAAGAGGCACAACTAATCCAGATGTTTTAAACAGACTTGTAAAAAATAATTTTCAATTGAACTAGTATTATTTATTGAGGAAGAAATGATCCAATTGAGATATTATGACTATGGATAGAAGGAATAACATGTACTTATCGAAACATGAAAAAAATGTTTGCTTTCTATGGAAGAAGTTTTTTTAGTTTTGCGGCCCTGGGCTCCGTCTGCTAAGATCCGCAAAACCCAAAATGCTCTGTGTGCCCCATTAGGGATAAAGATGATCAGAGTTTCGGTCAAGTTGTATGGAAGGCCAAGACTTAAGTATTTTTCATATTTTGATATGTTCTTAGGGTAAAGTTGTTTAGTATCATGGACAGAATTCAGCTTAAAAACAGTTCCAGTATATTTTGTTACATCCTGTATACTTACTGTTACTGTATGTTATTTCAGGAGGTCCTGTTGTTCCCGGCGATGAAACCCGACGACCCAAACAAGCACAATGCGGAGGATGACAAAGCTCCAGATGCGACGACTGTACAAAATGGAGCATAATTTTTATATATGTAACTGTTACATAGCTAATGGTGTGCAAATACCTGTCTAATATTGTTTGCTGAAATAAATTATTATTTACTAACATTATGTATTTCTATCCACAACCACACCCTATTTATTGCTAAAAAATATTTGCACAATATGAACTGCCATATGTGATGCGTATGCAATATCGGGTGCCAACTACTACCAACCAGTCAGAGAAATAACAAATTTGCAAACCCCTCATGACCTGGTTATGTTATGAGTCCTAAGTCTACAACCACAGACTTCAATAATTAAAATCCTTACATGCTGGTCTGGGAGAAAAGAAGAAACTCAGAATGTGCCAGCTTCTTCTCTTCACGCGCAGATCGTAGAAGCCGGTCGAGGAAACGGGCGAAAGTTCAAATCATGAAAAAATAAAAAAGTGGCAGCGAATGCATTAATAGGCAATGTGGCTAGCAACCCACCCACCTTTTAATTTTCTCATCCAGCATCACGTTAAAAGTACAGAGTCTTGCGGCGTGGGGACTCGTCGTCTTAGAACCGCAAGACTGTCTGCCCTAGAGTGGGTTACTCTAGCAGGAAAGTAGCCCCCAGAGAAATATGAGTGGAATTTATAATTAGTACTCAATATGCTGTAAATGTGCTATAACGGCACATAAATTAGCCGATAAATACGTGATAGTGTACCTATATACTTACATATATGAAATAAATATAAGCTGATAACTAGAAAACAAAGTAAGTAAGTAACAAAGTTCTCTTTCTAAATGCTAGAGACCTAATCAATACATATAATAAAACAGTAAAAAGTATCTGTACATTGAATATATTTCCAAAAAACTTTGGAGCGGTGGAGACGTAGTAAAAGAATAAAAATTTAAAAAAAACTGTTTGTTTCTCTGTACACGCTAATCTCCGGAAATATACTGGATGGATTCGAATGAAACTTTTTTGTTATATATAGCTGTAAAACTTGGGCGATATATCAGGTATATTGATTTTGAAAAATTTTACACCGGATGCAGAACCATAATGGTCCAGCTAAACTTTATGAAATATAAAAATGACGCTTAGCAAGTTGTTCAGCCTGATGAGCATTTTTTGTTGAGGTATAAAAATCGAAATGTATCTTGAAACAGCGTCGTTCGCGACCACATCCTTCGAGTACACAAGCCCTCGAACCTATGAGGCAGTGAAAACAAAATTCGCAACTGCGTGCGTCGCAACAGCGGCGCTCGCAACTACGTAGGGGACCCGGTTCCAATCCAAGTCATATACCATTACTTCTAAATTTTGAAACCATCACTGCAGAAAACTTATGATTTTTTTATTGTTTTCTAAAAGCTCCAACGTCATTATAAAATGCAACAGTTTATACATGACAAACAAGACGAAAGGTTTCTTTCACAGTTGTAGCGTAGCGTAAACGAGTGTTACCAAAGAACAATAATCATAGTAGTCAAGCAAGATCACTTGATCAAAAATAGGTCTCCTAAAAGGAAGGCACTATTGAACATTTTGTGTCTTGCTTAGTAAAATGTTAGTATTGTAGTGCAGATTAATTACTGGAGTTTTTGCAATATAAAGAGATCTACCAACTATATAAGTGTAAACTATTGTTAGGCAAGTAGTGCAGTATCATTCAATGTCATGACCTAAAGATTATGTATCTCCTTTTAGATTGATAAGGTATACAGATTGAGATTGATTGTACAGTAAGTACAGATATTGTGATACATTACTATAGTCCATTTGGTTAGGTATTTAAATAAATTTAAACAATCTTGACATGTCTTTTTATTGAAATATACATTTATCAATAACTTTGCTAATTAAAGTTATTTAGGTATTTTATAAATTATAAACAACATAATTAATTTGTAATTTGCAAAGTTATTGATTTGTAAAGTGTATATTTCATTAAAAAGACTGTCAAGGTTGTTTTATTTTCCGTGTATGTAAGTGGCCAACACTGGTGTCAGATTTTCAGGCTGCGTAAAGGCATCTGACATATGTAGCTTGACGACTGCCATACAATGATGACAGCCGGGACCAACGGCTTATACGTGCCTTCCGAAGCACGGAGGAGCTCGAGAAATTTTTATGCCACTTGTGGTCACCCATCGAAGTGCGGACCACGCCCGGTGTTACTTAACTTGCAAAAGCGCTAGTAATGCGCACTCCCGGCAGTTTACATTTATTTAAATACCTAACCAAATGGACTATCGAACAAAAAAACAGATTGGTATAGGTCAACTAAATCAGGGAACCTAAAATGATGGCACCACAATTTTCATTTTCTAATGTGTTATACCTAGTAATGCAATATGGGGAAGTAAAGATGTATGTCACAGACAGACAGACAGACATTGGCGTCAAACTTATAACACCCCACTTTTTTGTCAGGACTGAAAAAAAAGGTAAAATTACTTTCTTTATTTAGTAATAAATATTTTTGTTATATGAAAAGTTGCATTTCAATTTAATCATCTTCGACATCTTCATTTTCATTTAAACAAGTTGAATTGTAATGTTCTCCCAATTTGTACATGTGTCTGTGATAAGTCAATATGAGGGGGTCCCCAACAAACTCACTGCCCTGCTCTATCATCTCTGGTCCCGTTGCTTGAACTACATTTATTGGGCATTTCAATGAGCTTGATAATGCTCTTATTTCTAATTGGCCACCCCAAACTTTTGTACTGCAGATTTTATCACAATATTCTTCAAACTCTTCATTTGTAAGCATCTCATAAGTTTCAGAGTTGCTCATAAAAGGGAGAAATTCATTTTTGTTCTGTTTTATGTAATCAGCAACTCTGTTTCTAAGTTCATCTATGGAAATTGATTGTTGCTTTTTCAATGATAATTGATGAGCTACAGCTTTGTAGAGACAATCTCCATCAGAAGGTATTGGAAAGATTCTCAAATTTTTTTGTTTTAACCTTGCATTAATGGCTAAGATTTCCATATTTCTTGGACCATGAATATTTTCTTTTTGTTGCTGTTTTATTTCTTCCTCCCTTTCTTTTTCCTGTTGTAATTTTTTGTCTCTACGCTTTTGAGCTTTGGATACTTTAGCTTTTGTAACTTCATTTATATCTCTCTGTTTGGTGTGCTCAACACTGTCTACAATGTTGTCATTGTCATTCTTCCTGTGTGCAGCATCTAATTCTGCTTTATGACGACTGTCTTGCTCGGTCTCTAACCGAGATATTTCAGCAGTCAATTCTTTCTTTTTTGTCTTATCATTTTTGGCTGCTTTTTTTAGCGCTTGAATTTGGGCTTGGAGTTCCTTCTTCTCCTTTCTGTGCTTGCTTTCTAAAGAAGCTATTATATCGGTTTCCTCCATATTAGAAACAGCTTTTACGTTTTTTAATTTTTCTTTTAATTATAGGTTATTGTTGATTTTCATAAATATAATAGACACAAGCTTGGTGGTGAAAGTAAGCCGACGATAAAGATGCGTTGAAATTGAGAAATACTTTTACAATTTGAAGCGATACCTAAATTCAAGCTGAAGCCGAATGGATGGCAGAAACTCAGAATTCTATTCTAGAAATATGTAGGTAGGTACTAGTAGGTAGGTACCTACTAAATGTTGACATTTTGCTAGTTTGACAGGAAAGCAAGCCGACAACCAAATTGAAGATTTAAGAATAAAATGTTTACACTGGATAAAAGTTTTTTGCCCTGCCTGACTTTTAAGTGTTCACCCTACTTTTGAAAACTTTGAACCTTGCTGAACAGGAATCCTACCGTTATCTCTTATAGCAGCACTTAAACTGAACTGTATTGTTTAATGCAACCATGACACCTTTATAGCAGGCCTTAAACAGGATTGTTTTGGTTGACGTCACAAAACCATTCACCTTTTTTTGTATGGACTATTCCTACCATCACGTCTATTTGACAGCACGAAAACGATTATTACGCGTCTCAAGTGTCAAATAAAGCGATCCTTAAAAAGTTACTTTCCAGTAACTTATATGGAGGATTTTAGTTGGTTTTCTTGTGAATGTGAATATGTTTTTTCTTTACTTTAGATTTTTACAAAACAGTTAGTAGATAATTGAAGTAACGCTACCATGGGACCTTAATTAAAGAAACATACAAAAAAAGTGCTTTTATCTCTGGAATCAAAGTGTTCAATCATTTGCCTACAAATATAAAGAGTATATACGATTGCAATTTATTTAAACGCTCATTAAAAAGCTGGTTATTAGAACGTGTATTTTATGATCTTAATGAATACTTTGAGTATGATACCCGTATACCGTAGGTCTGCGTTGTTATAATTTTATAAGCATAAGATTATATCTAGTTATTAGTTTTTCTATGCTTTACTATTGCATGCCTGAAAGGGTAAACTGTTGATACAATTTTATTTTAATATTGTACCACCTATTTGTACATAGTTTATGCAATAAAGAATTTTGAAGTTTAATTAATCCTACTTAATACCTTTTATTGGAAATTTGGATTTCAAAAACAGAGTAAGATAAATTACTTCATTATTTTAGTACAACTTATGTGAAAAATTGTAAGTTATTCAAACTTACGTAAGATATTTTTTTGTAAGTAATAACAATGCTAATCCTTGTAAAATATTTCTTCACACACGAAAACAAATAACTACACATTCTTAAGTATAAGTTATTTATTAAAATTACAACTTCATACATTTATACATTTTGTCTTACAGGATTCTTTGGTTACTCTCTGAGAAGTACCATGATGACATCAATTAAAAAATACAAGACAGGATTCACTGGAGCCTATTATTAAATACAAACAAGACTGAGAGAGCCAGAGGATTACAGCCTCCTTTGGAACCACCAGAATACCTGAAAAAAAAAAATAGTTTAGATTCATGTCGCAATCTACGAATATCAAATACATACCCATACTTTGTAATAAAATTCTTTGTGCACTACAATCACTGCGTACTTACTAAAACCTAGCCTTTATCTCGTTGAGTTAGTCTCGAACTTACTTTGTCTGTATATATTCATGTTATTTATAATAGCACTTAGTGAAGAAGCTGCAAGTTTGAACACATAATTATCTAAATATAAACTTTGAATAGATATGTAGTTAAAATGTTACTTACAACATGGTTATTGATAAAATATATTTATGACAAGACACTGTGCTTTTGTGCGATGAAGCCCACAATAAAATTAACTTCCAAACACTAGTCGTTACCATCGTATAATAACTATTTATCACGGCAATTCGAAAAAGCACTATAATATGAAGTAATGGATATATTTTGTCAGGTGGTTGCTCGGCTTCCAGCATTAAAAGCATGAAACATTTATGTTGTCACGAATTTACGATTTATTTATAATTTCGAAAACCAGACGCAGACATCCATTCAAAACTTTCATTCACAATATTTTTCGCACTCATTAAAATTTTAGCCATCTTTAATGGTCAATCAAATTAAATTTATGTACATAATCAAATGAAAACAAAGTAAATAACACTAACTTTTAGATATTTAAATAAAACATGATAGTAATAATTTTGTTTCACGTAAATAAAAAAACCGGTAAAAATAATAATTTTTTGTCAAGGATTTGAACGTCTTCGCAGTCTCATCACCAAAATAAGCCAGAGTTAACAAACAGTTCACCATTCAGGAATAACCATTCAAAAAACGTTCAGCATTATGAACATAATGGTAGGATTTAAAGTTGTCCTGCTTTTAACCTGCTTAAAAACTGCCTTATTTCTGAATGGTTTTATAAGTGTTGGTGGTAGCCTTCCTGATTTTTATCAAATAAAGCTAAGCTAACGTAAAAAAAACCGCGTCGCAATCGGTTCATATGAATGCGTAAACCCAGCAAAATATTGCGCCTTAGAGAAATAAGAGTATTACAGATACATAGTTCATAGTAAGCTTCAATATGTTCAAATATAGCAAAATTCGTTCATGTTGTATTTTCGAAGCTATTCGAGAAAAACTGATTTTGCTGGTATATGAAAGAAGTATATGAAAAGACAGCTCTTAATGAGTTGTAAATGTATACCGATAGCAAAATTTGTGCATCTTATACTTTTTGAGATATTCAAGATTTTGCTGGGGTAACGTTTTGCAATTTTCCATATCTCAAAAACTGTAAGTAGCAGAATTTTGAAAAAAAAAATACTGTTTATAGGCCTTAGTTTGTTCAAATTAGTTTAAATATAAGTATTCCGGTTCATTAACAAATATCAAAGTAATTAATTATTTTAAAAAATCGGAACATTCCGGTTTACTCGTAAACTAGTACATTTACTTACAAATAAAAAGCAGTTACATATACGTATGATATACCCTTCTAACGTGTACAAATTCGGATGAACAAACATTACGCGTTATGAAGATATAAAGGATTTTGATCGAATTCCTAGTGGTGTAACTTTAGCCATCGAATACGCAGTTCTCTCTGAACACAAATAGATAAACTATAGTGAACATATGTGTTCATTTTGTTACAAAAAATGCCTGAAAATTTCGGCTTCAAATCTCGGATGGAATAAAAGTTATTAAACAAACAAGAAAATATCATCAATTCTCCTACAAAGCGACTTAATAACGGAGGCTACAAAAAAGCGGCCGTTTCTTACTTGAGCGTAACCATCTCAAAAAAATGGTATAATAGTATTTTTTTTGCTAGTACAGTCGCATACAAAAAGGTTCTTGCGTTTGGTGGATAAAGAAAATACATGAGCATGATTATTTTTTATTCAAGTTACTGTTTTACAATAATTGTATGCTATATAACGTAAACTAGGAAAATCACAGATAAATTGAGTATTATTTAACAAGTGTACTTTTATCACTAATTTTTGACTTAAATAATTAAATGCTTTTCAGTACAAGCTCGAACACATTTACAAAAGTTAATTAACTTTTCTTAGTAAAAGTATACTGAACGATACAACATTTCAAATATTATAATTAGTAATTAAGCTATATATAACACACACTATAAACAAGTTAATGAAAAAATAAAAATACTCACCATTTTTAAATAAAATAGCACAACAGCAACTTTCCAGGTCTCACAATGGTATGGCTTGACTAACATGACTCATGGTAGAAAAATGTATGCCTGTGCTTCGCGGCGTTGTGAGAAAGAGATGCCTACATAGTGGCAAGCGGGACAGAACTGTAAAAGTGGCAAGCGGGACACCGTGACATGTGATAAAATTTTATGCATTTCAATATTAATGAAAATTTTGTTTCTTTTACTAAAGGACTCGAGCATAGTAATCATCTATTAATTTACAACTGTTATTATTAAATACTTAGTTTTAACTATGTTTCTGGTTACCTCATACTAATGACGACAAGGAATTTAAAATCTGTCTCGTAGATAATAATAAAATATAAAACTCGTATTTATTGCTTTGTTTGAGTAGGGGATGCGACATTATCCGACATACTCTGCCATAGAGTTGTCAACCCTATTGCTAAAAACTAATTAAGTCACAAATGTATGAATTCATACCAAATATTACTATAGTAATTTTACTTAAAACATTTTAAATATCCGCTTCCTATCCGGGTGCTAATTTGTGTAGGAAACCCGCAAGTATGAAACGGCCGTTTTTTCGTAGCCTCCGTTATTTAGTTGGTTTGTAGGAGAATTGATGATATTGTCACGAGAGTGGATTGGGGATAGGAAAGGAAACAACAATCCTATCGAATGGTGCCTTAATTTACAACTCAAGCAGTACTTACAATTGACAGCGTCGGTCCTCTTTGCACTCCAACTGTCACTTTACTGTCAGGCCCGCGAAAACGTCACAGCACTGACACGCACGCGGAAACGTCACTGCACTGTCACACGCACGGAAACGTCACTGCACTGTCAGACGCGCGTAAACGTCACTGCACTGTCACACGCGCGGACTTCACTGCACTGAACACTTCACTTAACTCACTACTTCACTTTACTCACTGTTTCACTTTACTCACTACTATTCTTTTCTTCTTCTTTTCTCTTTTCTTCCTTCTTCTTCGGATTTCACTTTCCAACTAAAACTGCCTTAGGCGGCGCCTTGTTCCGCTTATATATTCCCCGAATTCGAACAAAATCGCATCAATGTTCCAAACTCAAATTACTAATTTTCTATCGCCTTCTCTTTCACTCATTTTCTGTCCCGTATTTTCTTTTCCATTTAGTCTAGTATTATCTAGAAACTTCTTTCAAAACTTCAAAAACACTTTAAGTGGCTGTGATTTGAACCAGCGGTCTCTGGATTCACAGTCCATCGCTCAGACCACTAGGCCAATCGTGCTCTGACGCTATTGATGAAATTTTCCTTCAGTTGAATTCTTTTTGTTCGAATTCGTGACGTTGACAGTGTCATTCATCTCCTTACGCGACACTGCCCCCTCTTAAGACATGATCGTCCCGATCATCATTACTTCCGTAATAACGTGCCAACCGGTCCACGTGGACTATTTTTGCTGGACTGCGAGGATTACGCTGAATCCGGAAGGGGACGTCGTTAATTCTGGTGACTATTTTGTAAGGTCCTTCCCAGCTTGGTTGTAGCTTTGGAGATTTCCCTTTCCGCCTCACAGGATTATGAAGCCAGACCAGAGTTCCCTCCTCGAAACTGAGACCGTTAGCTCTTCGATTGTAGTGGGTCTTCATCCGTTCACTAGCTTTACACCCAGCCTCTCTAATCTGCTCATAGACGTCAACCATATTAGTCCGAAGATCATTGGCATGGTCAGTTATTCCTTTCGGGATATCTGGTGGGCAACCCGATAGTAAATCAGCTGGTAATCTCAATTCTCTTCCAAAATTGGCATACGCTGGAGTGACTGTAGTAGTCTCATGAACCGCAGTCCTATAAGATAAGAGGTATAGCGCAATATACTCGTCCCAGTTTTTCTGATGGCTTTCTACTACTTTTGCCAGATGTCGTTCCAATGTTTGGTTAAACCTCTCAACCGGAATGGTTGAGAGGTTTAACCAAACATTGGAACAAATCTACAGAATACTTCGTTCACGAGCTTCGTCGCTACGGTGGTAGCCAAATGCTTCAGGCCATTTCGTGAAATAGTCCATGACTACCAAAATGAACCGGTTGCCAGCGTTCGTGATTGGAAATGGTCCGGCTATGTCAAGAGCCACCCGTTCCCAAGAAGCTCCAACATTATATAACTTCATTGCTTCTCTGCTTCTAGTCTGGGGTCCCTTAACAGCTGCACAACTCTGACATTTACGACACCAGTCTTCTACATCATCTCGGTAGTGTAACCAGTAGAAACGTTCTTTAATTTTTGTGAGAGTTCTTCTTATGAGGTGTCCGCCCGAAGAGCCATCATGAAAAACCTTTAAAATCTTGCTTATGTTTGCTCTGGGGATGACCAGTTGTAGATGGCAATCTTTACCTTGAGGACTTTCCCACTTTCGGTAGAGTAATCCATAATGTAGCACCAGACTGTCCCATTGCGCCCAAAGACTCTTTGTAGCCGTACTGTATTTCGCCACTTCTGACCATTTTGGCTTAGTAGTTCCACTTCTTAGCCAGTTCAATAGTGGTTGAAAATCCTTATCGTCTTACTGAGCCTTTTTCATGGCATCGTTAGTCTACTTCTCATCTATGGAATCAGTACGGATTAGCCTGATGTTCACGTTTTCCTTCTCTTCCTCTCGATGGCAATGCTTGCAATCCTCCAAGCAAGGTCGCGAGACAGGGCATCTGCGTTACCATGACGCTTTCCTCCTCGATGTTCAATTTCGAAATCATACTCCTGGAGTAGCTCAATCCACCTGGCTACTTGCCCTTCAGGATTTTTAAATTCCAATAACCATTTTAATGCAGCGTGATCAGTCCTTACCAGAATTTCGCGGCCGAGCAAATATTTCTTGAAATGTTGCAATGTCTTTACCACGGCCAACAATTCTCTGCGAGTTACGCAGTAATTTCTCTCCGGCCTTGATAGAGACTTCCTGAAATAGGCGATCACGACTTCCTGATCTCCTCTCTGCTGAGATAAAACACCTCTAATTCTGGTGTTACTTGCGTCAGTGTCCACAATAAACCTGCCTTTCACGTCAGGATATCCGAGGATTGGGGTTTCACATAAACGCATTTTGAGGTCCTGGAAAGCTTACTCACAATCTATATCCCAAGAAAATCCTCGTTTCTCTTCGGTCAACCGATGTTATGGCTTGGCGATGTCGGAAAACCCTCTTACGAATCTTCGATAGTAAGAGTATAGACCCAAAAATGCTCTCACCTGTGTCTTATCTGTCGGCGTTGGCCAATCTTTAACTGCACTTATTTTAGATGGGTCAGTGGCGATTCCTTGTTCTGATATGACGTGACCCAAGTAGTTAACCTGTCGTTGAAAAATGAACATTTCTTTGGACTTAGCTTCAATTTTGGCATTCTGTAGTTTTAAGAATACGTTTTCAAGCTTTTTGAGATGGTCATCAAAATCTCTTCCCATTATAATGATGTCATCTAAATAGACCAAGCAGCTTTCTCCTAGCATACCTGCCGTTACATAGTCCAAATGGCATAGTTTTGAACTGCCATAAACCCTTGCCGGTCGAGAAAGCAGTCTTCTTTTTATCCTTAGGATCCAAATGTACTTGCCAATACCCGCTTTTTAAATCAAGAGTAGAGAACCAAGTCATGCCACAAAGTGAATCCAAAGTGTCGTTGATTCTAGGGAGCGAGTAACTGTCCTTTTTAGTTACATCGTTCAGTCGGCGATAGTCGACACAGAACCTAGTCGATCCATCCTTCTTTTTCA
This sequence comes from Acrobasis suavella, assembly GCA_943193695.1. Classification (NCBI taxonomy): domain Eukaryota; kingdom Metazoa; phylum Arthropoda; class Insecta; order Lepidoptera; family Pyralidae; genus Acrobasis; species Acrobasis suavella. The sequence goes on from OW971929.1 coordinate 18,753,329, forward strand.
CTAATACAACCGGAGAGCACCGTGGGCTTGATGAAGGTTCTATCACACCATTCTTCTTCAATTCCTGAATCATGTCCTCAACTTCCTGCTCACGGGCAAAAGGAACACGTCTTGGTCTCTGCTGGATGGGTGCTGTATCTCCAGTATCAATTTTATGTTTCACCAAATCGGTTCTGCCAATATCTCCATCATTTTTTGAGAACAAGTTAGAATATCTCAACAAGAAATTCCTTGCTTTTATTAATTGCAATTTAGTAAGATTACCTTTGCAACCCTCCAGAAGCTTTGCTACATTTTCTTCCTGATTCGTGATTTTCCGCTTGTGTCCCTCTTCACACTTCCTCAACCAGGCTACTTCGTCACAGTTTCCGATAATCGTTTCCTTTTGCAGGTACTAAGGCAACTTGGCCACTTCCCACCAAGGTTCTGGCCGGGATCCATGGCGCATCTGGGATTCCTCCTTGTATAATGGCACATCTCCGCGGTCTCCTTCCATTATTAGGCGGTAATATCACAGGAACGATCGTCTGGGATCTCGGGTTAAGGATATTGTCCCGCAAACATAACACCTTACCGAAATTTCCTCCTTTCATCGGAATTTCATCATTGCCATGTTTTAGAACACCATTTTTCGAATTAATATTGCACTGATGATTTTGTAGGAAGTCCAAACCGATAATGCAGTCGTCAGAGATGCCTGCGATAACTACCCTTTGCCAATAAAGTGTTTCCCCGATCTTAATGGCCACAATTTTCTCTCCTTGAGATGGGATTCGTTGGCCGGTAGCAGTTGTTAACGTGAGATTTTTACTCGATTGAATATACCGACCTCCAATATTCTTAAGTCTGTGGTTGCTGATGACTGTCCGTAAGGCTCCAGTATCCAACGTCAGCTGGCAAGGTTTCCCATTGATCATACCGTCTATCACCAAAGTATTTCCGTCGCTTGTCTGCTTCACAAGAATTTTTGGGGCTTTGCTACTACGGGCCAGCGCTTCCCCCGCAGCCCTGGTCTTCTCTAGTTTTCCTGTGGCTGCTCCGACGTCAAAAACGTCGGAAAGTTGTTCGTTCACGCTTCGGGCAAGTGCTTCGAATATGGCCCCGTTCTCCACACTCATAGCACATTGGGTTGTAGGGTCTTCGTCTGCTGTTTTCTGTGACTACAACCTCCCGTAGTCTCAGACCTCGAGAGTCATGACGTACCGCTTCTACTTCCAAAGCGTGAGCCACTGCTTCTTTTAAGGTGGTGTGATGTTCCAGTCGCACAGCTGCCCTGACTTCGGGATCCCGTATTCCATCGATGAAAACCTGCAAAAGCATCTCCTCCACGATGGATGGTGATGATTGATATGCCTTGCGCACCAGTCTTTCCACTTCAACGGACCACTGTTGTAAGGTCTCGCTAGCTCGCTGACAACGATCTTTAAGTTGAGCCCTGTATACATGCTCTAGGTGACTGTCACCGTATCTGGCTTCCAGAGCACCTATGAGTTCGTCGTAGGTGACCTCTTTCTTTCCGGCGCCGAGTGCTTCCAACACGGAGAGAGCGTCATCTCGAAGTGCTAGGGTCAATGCAGACTGCGCCTCTTGTTCATCCCAATGGCTGGCCTTTTTAATTGTCTCCAGCTGCAGTTTAAAGGCAGCCCAGGAGGATTTACCGTCGTAGGGTGGAACCTTTAAATTTTTGGTAAAAGGGGCGACTACAGAACTGATGCTGACAGGGCCTGATGCTTTTAGAAGTTTTACTTTCTTATCAAGCTGTTGAAGCGTCCCCTTTACTTCTGCAACTTCCTTTTCAAAATCATCCATTCGGGCTGCATTAGCCCGAACCGCAACCAAAACTTCTTTGGAAAAGAGCTGAAGTTGCTTCTCCTTGCGTCTTGCTTGCTCCTTCTGACTGCGTGCTTGCTCCTCCTGGCGGCGTGCTGTTTTTTCCTGCAGCGTGCGCAATTGCTCCTCCTGGTGGCGTGCTTACTCCTCCTGGCGGCGTGCTTGTTCTTCCTGGAGTGCACGCGTTTGTTCTTGCATCATAATTGTCATCTGTTGTAGGACCGCGTTCATATCCAATGGAGCGGCAGATGGAACGGCCGCAGTCGTGGTCATGGTTCCTCCAGGATTTGACTCCTCGAGCTGCTGTTCCTCTGCGGCTGCAGCTCCCGCCCAGGTGGTTACCCCTTTCTCATTTCTAGGCACGACTGGCATCTTTCCTATCCCACTTCTGACACCAATTGTCACGAGAGTGGGCTGGGGATAGGAAAGGAAACAACAATCCTATTGAATGGTGCCTTTATTTACAACTCAAGCAGTACTCACAATTGACAGCGTCGGTCCTCTTTGTACTCCAACTGTCACTTCACTGCCAGCCCCGCGGAAACGTCACAGCACTGACACGCACGCGGAAACGTCACTGCACTGTCACACGCACGGAAACGTCACTGCACTGTCACACGCGCGTAAACGTCACTGCACTGTCACACGCGCGGACTTCACTGCACTGAACACTTCACTTAACTCACTACTTCACTTTACTCACTACTATTCTTTTGTTCTTTTATTCTTCTTTTCTCTTTTCTTCCTTCTTCTTCGGATTTCACTTTCCAACTAAAACTGCCTTAGGCGGCGCCTTGTTCCGCTTATATACCCCCCGAATTCGAACAAAATCGTATCAATGTTCCAAACTCAAATTACTAATTTTCTATCGCCTTCTCTTTCACTCATATTCTGTCCCGTATTTTCTTTTCCATTTAGTCTAGTATTATCTACTTCTTTCAAAACTTCAAAAACACTATATGTGGATGTGATTTGAACCAGCGGTCTCTGGATTCACAGTCCATCGCTCAGACCACTAGGCCAATCGTGCTCTGACGCTATTGATTTTCTTCAGTTGAATTCTTTTTGTTCGAATTTGTGACGTTGACAGTGTCATTCATCTCCTTACGCGACAATATTTTCTTGTTTTTTTTAATAACTTTATTCCATCCAAGATTTGAAGCCGAAACTTTCAGACATGTTTTGTAACAAAATGAACACATATGTTCACTATAGTTTATCTATTTGTGTTCAGAGAGAACTGCGTATTCGATGGCCAAAGTTACCCCACTAGGAATTCGATCAAATTCCTTTATATCTTCATCGTTTGTTCATTCGAATTTGTACACGTTAGAAAGGTACATTATACGTATATGCAGGTAACTGCTTTTTATTTGTTAGTAAATGTACTAGTTTACGAGTAAACCGGAATTTTCCGATTTTTTTAAATAATAAATTACTTCGATATTTGTTGATGAGTCGGAATACTTATATTTAAACAAATTTGAACAAACTAAGGCCTATAAACAGTATTTTTTTTTCAAAATTCTGCTACTAACAATTTTCGAGATATGGAAAATTGCAAAACGTTACCCCAGCAAAATCTTGAATATCTTAAAAAGTATAAGATGAACAAATTTTGCTATCGATATACATTTACAACTCATTAAGAGCTGTCTTTTCATATACTTGATTACGGAGTAACTAGTATCTAATCTGTGACTTGATTCTAGGCTAAATATTTTTTTTTAAAAACATCTTGATGGGGTAACGTTACTCCAGCAAAATCAGTTTTTCTCGAATAACTTAGAAAATACAACATGAACGAATTTTGCTATATTTGAACATATTGAGGCTTACTATGAACTATGTATCTGTAATACTCTCATTTCTCAAAGGCGCAACATTTTGCTGGGGTTACGCATTCGGTTCATATCTGTTACAGAGCTACGATGCACAGACAGACAGACATTGGCGTGAAACTTGGCAATGGAAGGAGTATTTATCATTTATGTTCCTTGCTTGGCAAACACCCTTCTTTTTGAGTCGTCGGGGGTTGAAAATAATGTGTTTCCACGGCTACTGCGATGCGATGTAATTCTTTGACTCCAATCCAATCCAAACAAAAAAATATGTTGATATATTGACAGCTGACAGTGACGGCAGCAATCAAATTTTGCATTGTTCTGCCAGTTTGCCAAAAACTAGATAAAAAATTTTGGTAGGTATAGATAGAATTCAACCGCCAAGTAATTTTTACATTTTATATATTTTTGCAAGAATAAATGATTATCGAAGAAATCTCATTATATTGAATAATAATATATATAATAATGAATCCTTGTTCAGCTCCTGCTCCACAATTAGATTCGGAAGGGGATGGCAGGTGGAATAGTATCGTAAGTATTTATGAATAATAATTGATTATCTCGTTCCGTGATCACGATTCTGCTAAAGGTATCTTTATTAATTGGTCGTGTAAATTCTTTCATTAGTTTCTATTAAGTATTTGGCTGTAATTTGATAACATTAATTTAAAACACTCTGTCAGTTTCCAAAACTACAAATCACTTTGTTTTAATTATTTTCAGCACAATAGATTCCTCTCCGATGCGAAAGGAAAAGATGCCGATGTCATCTTTATAGGGGATTCTATTTTACAAGCACTAGAACATACCGAAGTATGGAATCAGTGGTTTGCTCCTCTACACTGCCTTAACTTTAGTATCCACAAAGATCAGACACAAAATGTGCTTTGGCGTATTAAAAATGGAGAACTTGACCATGTCGACCCAAAAGTAAGTCAATGTGTAGGTACTATTAAAAACGATAGATACATGGATAGATACAACAATGGTTTGCCTTCGCTTTAACTCTTATAAGTGTCTCAATAAATGCATTCTGGCTCATGAATCTTGAAGTGCCAATTTTTAAATGCAGAATCACTTAATGATGGTTTTTTTCCATACTAAAAACCATTCCTATTAGTGACTCGGCATTTGAAAAATGGCACTACTGGTCTTGTAGTGTAGCCAAACTACTAACCACTATATCTTTATAAGTAGATCAAGACTATCGAAACTATATCAAACAATGTACTTACAGGTTAAGTTTCCTAGTTATTTTAACCTTAGTGGTTTTAAGTTCAGATGTGTCCAAAACTTATTTTTTCAATTCCATCTTGACACTGATAGATCATTTTTATCTTTGCAGGTGATTGTTGTGCATGTGGGCACAAATAATGTTGAACATACTCCAGAACAAGTGTGCGAAGGCATCTTAGAAATAATTAGAACAATCCGGGAGAAACACCCAAGTGCTTACATAGTGTTACCTGTAAGTAATTCATCAAACAACAAATCCTTTTTGAACGTTGTTGACTAATTATATGGTGCTCCCACTCTACTGTTAAAACTAAGTAAAAATGCATAATAACAAAAAAATGAAATACTATTTAATAATTATTATATATAACTTTATTTGAATTAAAAATTTTGACAGCAGTGGGAGGTGTAATCATGAAAAACAAAATGCAACAATCCATTCTCACCATAAAGCTTTCTCTGTTGCATCCTCGGTTGTGTTAATTTAGAACTCAAGGATTGCCTTTATTACCAAAGTCCACCAGTAATGCAGGTTTATAAAATTAACTTAGATAAAAATTATACCAGTATGTTGGATCAGAAGTGAATGTTAAATTCTAGTGTTTATAAATGTAAGTAATTATATTATAAACTTCTTGTTTCAGAGTCTTCTCCCTCGAGGCCAACATCCTAACAATCTAAGGGAGAAAAATTCTAAGATAAATCAGCTTCTACGGGAAAAGGTTTTAAATATGAACAAGGTTGAAATGGTCTCCATTGACAAAGGATTTGTTCAGAATGATGGCACTATCAGCCACCATGACATGCATGATTACCTCATCCCTAGCAATGCAGCCTGCCGCAAGGCATTTGAGCCTATTTATGACCTCCTTCAGCAAATTTTGTCTGAAGGCGAGCCTGAGAAGGATTTAACACCCTCAGAATAATTTTTATGTATGATTATGAATTATGGTAGCTTTTTATAGTGCAGCAAGCTCATTGTGATTATAAAGTACTTACAGTTTAGCTTTTTTATTAGTGGTTAAGATCCAGCGCATTGTTATTATGTATTAACTTTATGAACTTATACATTCCAAATTAGACTTTTTAGTTTTGTGATTGGCTGTGTTATACATCAGATGTTCTTTTGAGTATGCAAACATCACTTGCATTTGCACAGGGTACTTAACACTTTTATATTTATTCTTATTGTTAGGCTTATCTCATACTGGAACAGCAGGGGCGAGCAACGTACTTTACTGTCAAATCATAGTCATCCTTATTTCTATCTATGAAATGCATAGAATAGCTTGAAAAAAAACTAGGCTGCTTGGCGGCGCTGGCAGTCGCGAGAAGCCGCGAGGCTTTTGTTTTGTTTAAGCAATACTGTGCATTGCATACATAGAAATAAAGGTGAATATGGTTTGACACTGAAAGTGCGCTGCCTGCTGCTGCCGTTCTGGTGTAAGTTTATTACTATAATTTATTGCTACATTTTGGCATTGTTACTGTAATTTTTTTTATGGAGTATGAAAGAATTAGGTACCTACATTTAAATTAAATGATATTAAAATGATAGTAAACAATATCTTGTATTTAGTATGTAATGACTTCATGAAGTACATTATTTTAATTTGCAAAGTCTAGCAGAGCACATTAAATGAGAATATTCTCTTCATTATATGCATACAGTATTTGATCATCACAGTCCAGTTTCATAGAACACTGCTGCCAAAGATTTATAAATCTTTATTTAAACCAAAGGTGAAAATTATTAACACATAGAGGTATGTAAGTACTAGTAGCTTCTTTTATATTAATTGCAATATGTATGCCGGTAATCAAATTAAACAGAAATCTTGGCATGCAGTACATATCAGAAATTTATTTATATTGCCAGTATTCTTTGTGATTTGGGTAATACTCTGAATAAGTGTTAATTTTTATATATAATTTAATTATCTCCATCATTACCTTCCCTGCCGTTGACGCAAATGTAACGCGTTTGAAATAGATATGACAAGAAAAAAATTGCGCGCTGCTTACATCTTAGCGTATCAATTGGAGAACGCCGATGCCGCTTCTATGACGCCTACATAGAACTTAAAAAGAGACGTGAGTGTTGGCACCCGTTCATTAGGAATTAAAATGTCTTAATTTATGAATTGAATTGAATTGCATGTGAATGAGATATCAAATTGAAAATGAAATGTAGCCATAAGTAGCCAATTCAGTTTTTATGTTTTGAAAGCTTGACAAAATTTGTTAGAAATGCTTGAGATTGTAGTTTATTAGATTTCGTTATCGTTTTCTGTCATCATTAACTTAAGTTTTATGATGAAATCTAGGTGTAGCGTTAGTAGCTAGCTATTTAAGGTACTGATAGGTACTCAGGTTGCCAAACAATTAATGCTGCTTGAATCTCGAATTATTTATTTGCATGAAGGAGCTTGAAAATAAACAGTGCAATTATTTCTATAAATATATTTATCTTGGTTTTATTTATTAATTTCTTGTAAATATTGCAAAGTGGGTAAAATGGCATCTTATTATACTCATACTTACATGACTAGGAGATCAACCAGTGGATGTGTTTGCTGATTGGTGAACCGCTGCCAGAGATTAATTATCATAATCCTAAGAACTAATCCAAAGCCTTTGTATCTGGCGTCTTTTTACCCGACTACGGCAAAGCCAAAAGAAGGGTTATGTGTTTCGCCGCTATGTATGTTCATCTGTTACCTCGTAACCTCTATGATATAGGTACATTGGTAAAACTTTAAACTATTTTATGAACTACTGTTTACAGTTTAAAGTGAGAACGTAAAGTTTTTCTACGCACATACGCCAAAAGTGGCCGTTTTTCGCAATTGTGCGTAGAGAAGCTTCATGTTCTCACTTTAAACTGTAAACATTAGTTCATAAAATAGTTTACAAGGGTTATCTAGAACCTGGTCAAGACAAAATTTTAAATGATGTCTCCGTTTCCTATCAAATGATTTATTTAAAATGGCAGCACAGGACTCGGAAAAATTCAGGTATCCTCTTAATACAAATCCCACTAAAAACATTAATGTGAAAATGGGAGCCAAGTTCAAAATCCTATAAAAGATCTAAATGGCCACCAAGTTCTGTCGAGAACCATGAAAATCGACGAAATTCAGTTTTTTTATTTTTCCTTTGCTGTGTAATAGTTTACCTAGATTCCAAATAGCAACTTTCCAGGTCATATGGAATTAGATTATTATTTTGATACTGGATCAGTGAATCAATATTTTTCCGGTGTTTTAAACGTTATATCAATAACTGTATGAGCTACATTATATAAATTTTGGTTTCAAGATAAGCTAGAGTATTTAAATGTATGTATGTGCTAAATTTCATGTTTTAGGTTAAATAGATTTCGAGTTGTGAAGGGGTCAAAAGCAGTGACGGATTAAGACTTCTTGATGCCGGAAGCAATCCACGCCTGTGGGCTCCCCTATCCGTATGTCAACTAGAATCGGTCTTTAAACCTTTACCGCCTAAAAACATTAGTTATTTGTAAAATAAGATGATGAGATGTAACGTACCTTAGAAGTGGAGTAGGTGCGACAATAAAGCATAATTTATTTATTTACTGAAATGCGCCTTGTGGCTTTTTCGGGCATTTTGGTGTGGTTTTTTGTGACGTGAGAGTGAGATGTGAAGGACAGATTTTTTTTGTGCTGCTTCTGGTGCCCGAGTCTTGATGCCCTAGGCAATTTCTTAATTTAATTAAGGGTTAATCCGTCACTGGTCAAAAGTAGCTCGTAATGGTTTGTGGAAATATACACACGGCTGCTACGTCGCCAGTTACTTTCTTTGAACATGACTTTGACACGCTGCCGCGTGTCTAGAATAGATAGATAAATTGGCGCCGCATCGTTAATTACAGAGATCGGAATTGGGTGTGTGAAAATACCTAAAGTTTGCAGCGGGACATAATATGGAGCTGTTACAACCACTTAAGTTAAACTGGTTTTGGATTTTACCGGTTTAGATTCGGTTTTTTTTTGTTTTACACGTTTCTTACCTTTGAAACACCGAACTATAAACATTTACAAGCTGCTAATACAGTTCTAAATTAATTTTTGTTTTGTACTTTTCCGGTTAAAATTCGGTTTTTTAGTCCTAATTGTTCTTTGTCGGTCAAACACAGAATTTTATATATCTGCAAAATGCTAATGCGGTTTTAATTTGTTTTTTTTTATCTGTATCTTAAGTTAAAAAGTTTTGCTACAGATTGATGCAAGGAAAACGAACATTTTGGCGTCATTACATAGTTTTGAAGTCGGTTTTTTTTAAAATTATTAAACCTGCACTGCATCAAACAATAAATTAAAAATATTTATTTCAATAAGAAAGTTTTCATTTTAACAAAAAAATCAAAATACTTATATAAAATGTAAGGCAAAAAAAAAATAATATATATGGTAAAAGAAATGTTTTAAAAACTTAAAAAATGACAAAATTAACTCACTTTTACTAAATCGTAAATGAATTTTCAAGTGCGCGCGGAGCATTTGGTCTGTGACGTCACAAGTCTCTACGGGTCGACGGTACGGGTGGGTTGGAAAGCGCTTAGCGGCTGTTTCAAGTATTTTGTCTTTTGTTGCTCACAGAGTAAGTACAAGGAACGCGGTGTGTGAGTATCTGTATGAAGTATTAAGTAACCTTATTAAGATATTTCGAATAATACAGGCCCCCAAGTGGTTTTTGACCCCAAAAAAGTAGGAAAAGTAGGACTTTTTCAGCAAAAAGTAGGACTTTTTTACTGAAAAGTAGGACTGAATTTGCCATAAAAATCAAACTTTTTTGCTGAAACAATATATATTTAAAAACCAAATATACTAAAAAACTCAATAGTCTATCAAATATGTTAAAATTGTAATCAATTATTAATTAATTTTATTTTAAAAAATCCCCAACCAAAAGGCCGGATAAAGTTTTAGTTGAGGTTGTCTTGAAAACGTGTAAGTATATGCAGTGGTCTATGAAACGCTAGTAGTCTTTAGATTTCGAAGTAAAATTAGCAATTTAATTTAATATTTAAGTAAATTTAGTTTTGATATTTTTTAAATGTGAAATTGACGTGAAAAAGTGCCTGATAAGGCCTATTTTCTGAATAAATTTTTGAATCTTTTGCATCTTTGAATCTTTGAATATGTTTTTACAACAAAATCAACTAAAACTCTGGATGGGGTTTGGCCATTAATTTATTTTCAAAATTACAACTATATTATTACACTGCCTAGAAAAACCTTAAGTGAATAATGGTGTATCAGTCTAATTTAATTTCAGTCTTAAATTGTAGTAGTTTACATAATTGTGTAATATTAAATCAATCACCTCTTCTTAAGTTTAAAAGCTCCTTAAACTTTTTTTACCATAAAAATAAATTAAGGCGCTCTCTCATGTCAATGACCTTGAAGTGGCGCCCTTACACTCACACAGAAACAGAATTTAAATGAGTGAGGGCGCCACTTCAAGGCCATTGACATGAGATAGCCCTTTAAATAAGAAAACTAAATAAAATAAACATAGCTTCTTGGTATACCCTTGAAAAAAGAAAACAACCAAAAACTATCTTTTTATAATTTGAAAACAAAACAAATGACTCATCGCTTAAGACTACCACAAAAACACAATATCAACAATTAATATAGCTTCTTGCTATTACCATGAAAAAACAACTAAAAACTATCTAGTTATCATTAGAAAAACAAAAAAACAAATGACTCATTGTAGGCTACCACAAAAACAAAATTAACGTAATTGTTTCATAAAAAAATGACAAAATTAGGTAAAAAATACAAAAAAATTCTAGGTGTTGAAAATATTCCTAGAAAAATGCAGATGAAACACTTAACCAAAGGAATTTCTCAGGAATTTATTAAATTTTTTAATTCTTCTTGAGTTTTTTGTTTTGACTTGATACGAAAATATCTAACATCGTACGTTTAGTTTTTTCAATTTCTTTCTGCTGCATTCTGATTTCAGCTAGGCTGGATTTACTTTCCTCAACTTTTTTACACGCTGCTTCCAGCATGGTTTGTCCTATTTTAACCCCTTTTAAATCTTGCTTCTTTAATGCATTTTTTATTCTTTCATTTGCTTCGTCTATTAGTGTCTTGTAAGTGTCCATCTCTGACGCAGCTTCATCCTCTTTCTTTCCTAGAGATTTTTCTTTTAATATCACTTCTTTAGTTTTTCTACTTTTCTTTTCAAATTCAGCTTTCTCTCTTGCCAAATCTTCTTTTTCTTTCATTTTTTTCTGTTTTTCATCTTCCTTTTGTTTTTTTATTTCCGCTTCAACTCTCTTTTCTTCTTCTATTCTCTCTACATAAGATTTGTAGGCTCTAGCACCTTTATTAATAAAATCTTTTGTGATAGGGACCAAGTGACATTTATTGTCATACTTTTTTAAGCCATCCTTTGTTGATTGCAAAGCGCTAATCGAGGCTGCTGATAGAGATGTTCTTGTGCTAGTCAAAAAGTTTGTAGTTTGAGAAAATCCTCGTTCTACATCGGCATTACCGTGCGGAATTACCAAAACTGCTTTGACTAATTTAGTAAGTTCAGGATACTTTTCTTGGCCAAGATCATTATTCAAAGCAAAGATTTGACTATAGTAGTGATCAACCCTCTTATGCATTATATTTCCATCAATTTCATACATGTACCAGTCTTGTGGAATATTTTCACACTGAAGAACTTTCCATTCATCACTTACTACATCGGCATTTAGGGGTTCTTTTAATTTGACACTGGTTGCAAGTTTCTTCACAGATGCAAGAGTCCAAGATTCACACCTATTTTGGGCCTTCAGACATCGTGCTTCTCTGATTACACCATTGGTTGGTACTTTTTCCAACAACTTCAAAGTTACACATCTTAAAAATTTACGCATACCCACAATCAAACTTGATTGTTGTTCAGCCTTCAGTTTACCTACTAATTTCCTAGTGTTTTCTCCAATATCTATGTCTTTGTCCGAGAGTTCAATTTCAAAATTTGGGAATTTCAGACTCTTTAAATCTTCAAAACTCATTTCTTTTAAATTTTGGATTCTGATAAAACGTCCAAGCAAGTTCTTAATAACACTGACCATTTGATCAAACAGTAGGTGGATAAGAGGTTCTTCCTTCTGGAAAAGTTTTAGAAATGGTTCCAGTAAATTCGATACAGTAATCAGAAAATGAATCTTGGACAGAGTTATGACGGGGGTTTTAAAGAATTTTATAATTCGGTTGTAACGTCCATTTTCAGTTATTTTCTTATCTCTTACAGGAAGGGTTTTCAGAAAATATTCTTCTGCCACTGACCACTGGCTCAGCAATCTTTCCAAAGCAGGTCCTAAGGTAAGCCATCTGCTTTGCACATGTTTTAAAAACTTTTGATTTTTGAAACCAAGTTCATCTTGTAGTTGTTTTAGTTCTTCGACCCTGACAGGGGAAAGTTTGAAAAAATAGTGTAAGTCAACTATTAAGTCTGCTATATCGTCTCCAAATTCATGTAGAGCTTTGGAAAAAGCATTATGAACGGAATGTAGGTTACAAAACCCGATATTGAGAAGAGGAGGCAGGTCCTGAGATTTTTTCACTTCAGTCACCATTTGGAAAACTGCTTTGTTTACATTGGGCCCATCACTGCCTAATGCAATAAAGTCTGCTAATAGGATTTGAGCATCATTAATTGTTTGAATAATTTTTTCTGAGATAGTGTTGGCTTTTGCCTGTCCCATTAGATGTGTGTCAAGATGATGGACGACAACTTCTTTTTTAATGCTGGACCAGTATCTTATTTTGAGATCGAGCTGTTTTTTTACTTCTCTATTGGTCAGCTCATCATAAGAAATGGAATATGGAGATGATGAAATTTTTATATCATACAATAAGGCCTCATGGAAATAGGGTCCAGTTGCTTCTGTTATCATGTAAGATAATTTTGTGTGGGACATAGAAAACCTGGAAGCTATAGTGCTGTCAGGGAACATTTCTTTAAACAACTTTGGAGTATCATCTGCTGAGTTATATGAAAAATCACTACTAACTGACTTGAGGCTCCACAACAGCTCAGCCTTTATGACCTCCTCTTTTGCAGTCCAACAGAAAATAGTAGCTTCGGCGTTATCGGCTTCACTTGAAGTTTTTGTTTGACTTACTAAAATCATCTGTGTTCCAGCTAACACGTTTTTAGCAAATGAAGAGTGGAGTTTCGTTTCTGAGTGAGTTAGCAACTGACTTAGTCCACGGTTATCACATCGTACAACTTTCTTACACAAACGACAAAACACTTCACATTTTGATTGTTTTACACACCACTGTTCAATAATTTGGCCGTTTGAGTCCTTCTTCTTTAACCACTCATCTTTGAACGATGTTTTATTAGGCATGTTCACTGCACTGCTATGTTCATAAACATTGATCTTTCTTCAAAAACTAAATAATCTGAATTAGAAGTCTGCAACTTTTTCCTAACAACATGAACATTAACTCAAGATCGCAAAAAAAAAACACATGAATTGGTAGGTCTAAGACCATTAGAAAATATATAAAGTTCAGGTGAACTTTTAATATTTCCTGACCCTGGAAAAAAATGCTGCAACAACCTGGGTTAAAGTAGGCAGGAGCATGGATTTCCCCTCAGTTTACTTCATTGGGGAATCTAAGAGACATGTCAGAATAGTAAGCACTGATAATAATCACTATTTTTATTTTGTATCACAATAGTATTGCCATGTGTTTGAAAAAAAATATTTTCACCCAATAACAATGTTGATTAGATTAACCATACATGTACTACTGGAACTTATAAATTTAAATAAATCAATTATTTTATTCCAAAAAAAATTGGATCTTAGTCAGTCATATTTGTAGAAAAAAAAACTTCTCATTGGGAAATATTGCTAGGTAAACATTAATTAATAAGCATAATAAATGATTGCTTATTACTTATTCTTAAGGGCTGTGGGTTTTGTAATAAAAAAAAAACACGGGTTGCACTCCGGGAGTGCCGGCAGAAGTGAAAACTTAAATATCAACGTTGTGCATTTTGGAATGGTTAGGCAATAATTTTGCCCGAATTGCTTTAATTATCAATATAAAAGTATTATTTATGTGGTAACATACAAAACTATTACGATTATTTTACATCAATCTCTCTGGAAAATCAACTTTCATCCATGACACTTTTATACACGACTTTTACAAATACACAGCACTACACAGGCGGTCGAGCCATCAGCTGTCACCATCTGTAGATGCGCGTGGAAGACTGTAATACAAACACACACGCGCAGGCGCCCAGCGCCCACTCAAACGAGACAAACGGAGCAGGCATACCCTCTCTTCCTACCGTACGGTAAAAATGTATTACCCCCTCTCCATAAATCTTACGCTTTTTCGATCAGCATCTGACGCGAGTTCAACATTTTTTACCCATCCAACAAAAAGTGCCAAGCGCCGCTAAAGAAGTTTTCACTTCAAAAAAAAAAAAAACAACATATAGAAAAGTAGGAAAGTAGGACAAATGTGTAAAAAGTAGGACTTTTCCTACTTTCCTACTAAAAAGTAGGAAAAGTAGGAAAAGTAGGACGACTTGGAGGCCTGATAATATACATTAATAGATAAGAAATAGCAAGATTAAAGATAAATTTTGACGATGGAGAGTGGATTCGTGCGCGGACAGTCTAATAATTTACCAAAAGTGAACATGGTTATGTTTTTGGATTTTCTGGCAAATAATCCACTGTACACAAGTGCAGAGGTCAGAGGAGTTAAACTTTCAACGTAAGTACCTACCTACTAAGTCCTATAAATGTTTTTATTCAACCGTAACAATCACCACACGGAATGACTTCTCATCAGTTTACTGCAGCTTTTATTCATGTTAGGTAAATCGTTGTAGGTACTTCGCCTAGTTTGGTTAAAGTTTCATTTACCATTGATTGATAAAATATAAACATAAATGAAACATTGTTCCTTTAATATATTAACGAAATACTAAGGTAGTAAGATTCGGCAAAATCTCGCTGGCTCCAAGGCTTTGTTTTATTGACCGAGCGGGCGAAGCGTCACAGGTTTGAGATTGGCCAAAAAATGCTTTTGTCCGGCTGTCTGTTCGGCTGTCCTTTTTTGTTACCCTCATTAAGACGCAACTTTTGTCTAAACAACCTTTTTATCCAAAAAAATTCAACGGGTCGGAGGTACAGCTCACAGAGCCATTAGTTTATATTTCATGGCCCAGTCATTTAAAATCTCGGTAACCAAGTAGTAAAGATTGAATAAACAAAAATATCGATATCGATTTTTACGAATATAATTTTATGTAAATTATTTAATTACGACTCAACTCAATATTTATAATGTACTTTAGCATCAGTTTGCAGGGTTTCCATAACGATTTCACAACGATAATATCCGTTCCTTTTTGATCTAACCAAAAGTAATATGTTTGCCGGCCGCGCCTAGAAGTTTTAAAGCGGACGGGAAAAGTATCATAACTTCGTCATTTATGAAGATAATTGAAAAAAAACTTCAATGGAGTTTATTGCAAGTTTAGTACTATTTTTTGAAATAAATAAAAAAAAATTGGAAACTTCCTTATTGCAAGAACGTTGTGCGTAAACTACTTTTCACATTCAGAGTTCGGAACATGCAATAATATTAGTGTTTTCCTAGAATTGATAAATATTCTTCTAATGTTAAAAAAGGCTTTGTGTTCAACAGGTAAAAAAAATCAGTCTGCCGCCTCCCTCCTCCGCGCGCCCGCGCCGCCCCGTGGCTGTCATTGTTTTAACATGTAAAACAAAAAAAAAAAAACCGAAACTAAACCGGTAAAATCCAAAACCGGTTTAACTTAAGTGGTTGTAACAGGTCCATATTTGTCCCGCTGCAAACTTTATGTATTTTCACACACCCAATTCCGATTATCTCGGAAGATAAGCTGCTCCAACGCACATATTGATGGATATTTGAATCTTCGGCTATCGAATAAAAACAAAAAATACATTCTATACAACTATATTTAATTGCTATTAATTTAAGTACCTAACTATGATAAATAAATTAACTATGAGTCTCCTTCATAATTTAAAATAGTTCTCTTCTCAATATTATGTATATTACTTATTTAATCAAAATTAATATTTATTTATTAATCGTTTGTAATAAAGATGAAATGGCAAAGTGACACTTCTGAATTGTAGTGATTTATCAAATACGTTAAACTGTTGGCTTTGTAGTTTTTGGAGATATGCATCAACAAACACAGCCGGCAAAAAGATTTGATTTACTACTTTAGGTACTGCAATGCTTCTTGCCTGAAAAAAGTAAAATACAGTAATTTTAAAAGGGCAAGTAAGTGAAATTGGTATTTATTTTAAATGGGTATTTGGTCAGCAAGAAAAATAAGCCACGTAAATATTTATATGGTTTCTCAGGTATACAGTGTACAAACAAAATTAAGGGGCTACCTGAGGTCCATTTGAAATAAATAATTTGAAAAGAAACGGAGATAATATTTAAAATTTGGCTTAGATATAATCCTAGATAACCCTTCAAACTATTTTATGAAGTACTGTTTACATTTTAAAGTGAGAACGTGT
Organism: Acrobasis suavella; assembly: GCA_943193695.1. Taxonomy (NCBI): domain Eukaryota; kingdom Metazoa; phylum Arthropoda; class Insecta; order Lepidoptera; family Pyralidae; genus Acrobasis; species Acrobasis suavella. Next base: position 18,769,850 of record OW971929.1, read on the forward strand.
AGCTTTTTATAGCATTGCTAAAAGTGGCCGTTTTTCGCAATATATCTAGGATTATATCAAAGCCAAATTTTAAATAATATCTCCGTTTCTTTTCAACTGATTTATTTCAAATGGGGGCAGCACTGGACCACAGGTAGCCACTTAAATAAAACTTAATTAGCAAATTAAATAAATTTTATAGCTTGGCAAAATTTGATAAAATCTAGATCACGATTTGATATTCCAATAATAATATTGCTGCACTTTTATTATTTGTACATTTTGCTATGACATAAAATAAAAGTACTGGATGAACTATAAGTGTGAGAATTTCCAAAGGTATCCAGAGAGACGGAGGTGAAGCTGGGAGTTGGGAGGCGGCAAATGCCTAGGGCACAAAAGTGGTGGTTGTAGTGTTGCAAGCAATAGTATAAAAACCTGCAACGTTATGCAACTCTAGGTGGGTGGAATGACAAGGGCTAATGCCGCAATAATAGGTACCTTTTTTAAATGATTATTAGCTCTGCTAGCTATTTCAAAAGCCACCTTCCTCATTTTGTCGCTGTCTATACACCTTAAAACATTTTCTTGGCTAACATCATTCTTCATAAGAATATCCATAGGTAGAGAGACCATTTTGTGATGACTAGAAACAACTAAAGATCTGTAAACACATAAGTAATGTTCAAATTAATACACAAGCACTGCCATAGGTTGATCATTATTCAGGCACACACACTTGAACATGAACAATATCACCATCAGTGTGATCTACAGGCTAGAGGTAGTTAGGCCTGGGTTACTTCTGGAGAGACACAACCTTGACTAAAGCTATTATACAACCTTAAATACTAACAGTAATGATAGTGTCACTAAAAGGTAACTAATCATTAGTTAAAGCACAAATATGGGCTTATCTTGTGCATAGTCCAAGTAACTTAAATGTTACCTGCGTCATGGTCCCCTAAGTGGGTAAGGCCTGGCCTGTCTCACTCCCCATTTGGCTATCAATAATATACCTACATTATTACTATGCCATGCGTGCGGCGATTTCTAGGTATTTTAACGAAAAGGTGCTGAGTTCTGACACAAGCTAAATTAAAGCATATTGCTAACCACTATAATTATATTTACACTAACTAATATTGGTCCATAGTCTTTGCCTACCCCTGTGGGAAATAGGCGTGATAATATCTATGTATGCTAACCACATTGAGCAGATATTTCTTCTTCTCTATGTGAGTACTAGGACTTATTCTGTGCTAAGGTCAACACTGCATATAAGTTAGCATTTAAATACTACAACAATGATGCCATATTTCTTATAACATTATTTAGGTCAGCTACAAATAAATATACTGCTCAAATAGGACAGAATGCTAGAAATATATATACTATTATGTTTTGTCACTTATGGGGCTGACAGAGCCTAAGGTAACTAAACCTAAAGGAAGAAGGGAATTAAGATCCCATCTTCCTAATTAGTTTCTTCCTTTGGGCCTAACTACTTGATCAACTTATGTATGATATAGTTGATCATCTAGGGAGGAGTTTGATATTATAGTGCAGTGATGTGAACAGAGACACAAGAACAAAATGCCTTCCCCTTAATAGAGACAGTAAGAAAATTGCCAATGGACACATTCTAAGTCAACATATAAAACTAGGTCAATGTTAAATAACTTATTAGTCTGAGTTTAGGGTAGATTGAAATATTATTAGCATATTTATTTACTTTAGTAGGCACACTAAGAAAGGAAAAAAGAATCTAGGGAGGAGTAGCAGCTGGTACATACATTCTTTGTAAACATTTAAAAAAAATCCTTTTTGTGACACATATATTTTTGTTTATGAGATCATTTCAGTGTTAAAATGGAAGCAAACAAAAATAATGTAAAACCTTAAAATGTTGGCAATTCCTTGAGCTTTTCCGAGATGAGAAGCTACATGGTCAGCATGTACATTTTTCACTTTGGCTACACTCAAAATAAGATGATACACAGAAGATACAGTATCATCAGCATATCTCTCGACATCTTCCATGCTTCGAAAGTATTTTGTGTTCAGCAATGTACTCCTAGAGGAAATTAATTTTTCTAGGTGCCTCCTCGGTAGTTTATAAGCACGACAAACCTGGAAGAATAAATTATTACACAAATAAGTTTATTTTGCCAGGACAATTAAACAAAAACCCCTGACTTTCAAGCATTACAATCATTAACTTTTAAACCACTAAACTGGTTGCCATCAAACATTGCTCAGAAGAATCTCGATCAAGTCAGCTTTCAAACATAAAAAAACGCATCAATATCGGCCCATTTGTTTAGACACTTTTTTTTGACAGACACACTAGACATGTCAAACTTATAACACCCCTTATTTTTGTTAGGGTTAAAAATAGCATGTGCTAAAGATCTGCTAACAGATCTTAACAATATTGAACCAACTCAACCTGGCAAATCAGGTTAACACTAATAGACAGCTTTAAGTTGGGTAGGAATTTTAGTTTAACCAAACACTTAATATTAAAATCAAATTATTACACTTAACACAGATTGTTGTCAGTAACTGTGACAATAAATGTTTTATCCAAGCTAGTGAGCCTAGCTGTTCTATCAATGAACAAAAGCCTACATTTTCTTAATCATTCTTTTCACCTTAAGGACACAGGTGACAAGGATTAATATACATATAGGTACTAACATGCTTAAATATGAAAGTTTGTATTGAATGGATGTTCCATTACCAAGGGTCAGTTACTGTCATACAAGCCACGTGGGATTGTCAACAAGTTACACAGCAATTTTTTTAAAGTAATAATGATTTACATTAAGCAGGTACCTTAAATAATTCTTGCGCAACAGGATTAGCAGGTATGTTTTGTAGTGATTGATCTGCTTTATAAATATTGATAAGTGAATCAAGCCAAAATTGAAGACGAAATGCGGCAGTCTTTGGATCTGTGGTCTGGTCTTGGATTCTAGCTAGTTCTACATTGAATGCTCGGACCACAAATGCAGGTGAACGTATCGCTTCTGTCATCAAAAGTGTAGCCAAAAAGTTTTCGTTGTCATACTGTCTATCTGTAACAAAACCACAAAGTACCAGAAACAGACACTAGAATATTTTCCAATTTTTCATTTCCATTAGGGGGAAGACACACACACAAACACATTACACACTTCTATGATTTATCTAACGAAAAGCAGCAGGGTTAGAGAAATCAACGAGATCAGGTCATTCCGACCTTTCACTAAAGGACAACTTGCCATCTCAATTTGCATTATTCGAATAGAAAGGGTAAAGTTTACTACACCCAAACCATATTGTCTTATCCTAAATTACAATATTGTAAAGAAATTACATACCTTACAATATCGGCACAATAGTTAACACCGTGTAAATCCTTATCACTTTTTACAGAGTAATATCTTATAAACGATGAGCGGTATTTAGCGATATTATAAGTATTTCTACATAAAATATTAAAATTCATGTCTACACAGATTACTTTGTTTTCAACTGGTAATGAGGGAGGTTAGGTTATGTTCAAAGAGTATAAATCACTTCGCTTTAGTTATGTTATGATTTTGATTTTTAACTTTGTTTTTGTTGACTGACAGACGACAAGGAGGCAAAGGTGGAATTTTTTTTTTATGGATGGAAGGATAAACCAACGTGACACTGACAATGACATTTTGGATTATTTTACGGCGTACGAGTCTACGGGAGTAGTTTTATAGAGGTGAACCGAACGCACACTTAACCTAGCCGAACGCGTCGAACGAAACGAATTTAAGAATTCTATTTATGAAATCCTACGAAACCTCGAACACCTGTGGCGCGATTTTTCAAACGCGGAGGGTTAGTAGATTACTTTACTCTTTGGTTAGGATATCGACTATAACGCAAAATATCTGACTGCGTCAAATCGTTCGAATCCGGAAGAAGCAAGGGACGTATTTTTGAAATCACTTGTCATATTACGAATGGTTTACGCTAGCGTTTCCAAACGGGCGCATTTTTTAAATAATCGTATTACATGCGAAGGATTTGCAAAGAGTGGTCTCGACTACTCGTAATTTTGACATTTGTGGCGTATTATGTCAAAGAAACCTTTCATAGCGAATTCGTTCAGATTCATGCTGCTTTTTTATTCATGGTGAAATTATTGGAAAACCATAGACATTGTTTCGATATTTTCTACGTATAACAATATTGTTTTTGTTGAAGTTTACATAGAAACTCCTTTTACGAAAGTAAACATATACATAGACAGCAGTGACAATAGGTGTTTTGACAAGTAATAAAAAATAATTATCTGTCGATTGTCTGTCGTGAACTTAGAATAATAACACATAGAAAGATAGTCTTCTTACAAGCGCTCTGTCAAAAGTGAAGCACTAAACCGATTCACACAGACGTGACGATTACGTGCATACGCTCGGTGACACGCACACATACACTTGCGTAATGTTGCCAGTAAAAGTCAGTTTTCCCGAAAATGGGGAAACGATCGGCCGCTGATAACCATTTGTTTTTGGCAATAATCCATAAATAGCTATGTGTGGTAAAGTATGGGTATGATAATGTAAAGTTGTTATAATACGAGAATGTTTATTTTTATAAAACGAATAAAAGAAAACAACACATGAAAAATTACAATTTATTTTTTACAGATTGTACACAATTATTTGTTTATTTACTGTGTAACTAAAGTAAACCATTCAAGTAAAAAAAAAGTATTTCTAATCGAATTGTTTCCATCCATATTAAGAAAAATAAACAATGAAATTATTATAGAAATAATCAGTTTAGAAACCTGTAAACTGTATTTGTTTCTTGAATAATTGCCGCTTTGATAATGCTGTTTTCACTACATTGTCTTTTTTTGACTCGTAAAAAAGACGGATGCGCAAATATTTTTCAATAATAAGCCTTGATAAATTGTTAACATGATTTTTCACATTTACATGTTCCTCTGCATTAGTGAAAACAGACCTACCAACAAGTTTTTCCATAATTATCAAAGCAAGTTTTGTCTCTGATGTTTTATCTAAGTTATTTGTCTCCGCCATATACTTCCGCAAATAATTTTCGGCTATACCGCAGATTAAGTAAACAGCTTCTGATACATAAATTAAGCCGCCGTTGTCCCTTAAAGCGACCAACTTGTGAAACCACAATTTTTCTTTTGTGAGCATGCTATCGATACAAAAATTACACTTAATTTTTTTTATTAAGTATCTTGCAACATTCCCAGCAATGTAGCCTACGACATAATTTTTGTAGTTTGGATCATCAGTCGAAGCTAATAGAGAAGTAATGTCTACATCACATGCGGGACTTTCTGATTCTTGGTACGGCTGTTCTTCGTCATCGTCAAAACGTTCGGAAAAGGAGGTTTGATTAATACATTTTATTGCAGACGAACAAGTCAGAACAGAAATATCTTCTAATGGCACACAGTTGCCTGTTACGACTGCTTGTAGTTCCATGTGGCATAAAAGTTTTCTGTATGCACCTTTGAACTGCAGGACATTGGGATTATCATTATGTCCTCCGTTCATTCTTATCATGCCGAAGAACAGTTCCAAATGATCTTGGCTCAAACGATACGTTGAAATATAGGCCATTTCTTTTGTATCCTCAACAAGAGTTTTAAACAAGTGTTTTAGGCTTTCTATGCATATCAGCATTCCTTTAAAACCTGTATTACTTGGAACACTTAAGACTGACTCAAAACTCTTAAGTTTTATTTTTATAGCGGCCTCATTTTCATGATACGTACGCTTCCTAGTAGTTTTTATATTTAAATTTAAGATATATTTTTTGGCTTTTTCAAGAAGATCGAATATATCTACTTTATTTTCTTTTGACAATGGCCGACAAAATCCGTATTGTGTTAATTTTCTTGAATTAAAAACATCAAATAGGTTGTTCAAAAGCATAATAAAATTTTCTGTGCACGCAGATTTTACAAATTTGTCCAGTTTAAGGGTATCGCGGCAAAATTTTAGACTAATAGAAACACTTCTGCTAAGAAGTTGCATGGCCAGTTTAACTTTCATAATTGTATTTCTAAATTGTAAATGTCTTCGTGTTAGCTTGTTCGCAATGTTCAGTCCTTCTGTCTCCTGCAAATCATTTAAAAGAACCAAGTAGTTCCAATCTACTACGTTTCTTTGTTCGTCGAGGAATTGGGTTTTATCTTCCCAGTGATTACGGATAAGCTTGATCATGTGGCATGGATCTAAAAATACCGCCACTTCGTAATCTGATGAAGGGTGCCTAAAGGTGGTTTTCATATTTTTTGGATTTTTAACGCGACAACCTAACAATTCCATTGCTGAAATATTGGTAGGATGACCATCAAAGGTTATAGACACAACTTTAACTCCAGCATCGTGACATTTAGTTAAAAATATGTTTATTAAATTTTTTTTATGTTTTCCCTTTAAGCCATGAATTAGGAAATATCCCAAAGGGATTTTCCATCGTTCATTTAGGCAAACAAGCATAAAAACATATGCCTCCGAAGCTTTTATACTACTAGATGTGCCTATGCCAACATCTACATTTCCCAGACCTCCTTTGATATTTTGTGGTCTTATCGGCAATCAGTCCGCATATTACCGTTTTGTCCGAAGTTTGGGACTTTGATTTTAAAAGTTTAAAGGCTTCGTCTGTAAAACCAGGTGAACCATCGATGCTGCTATACCAGTTATACAATGTTTTTGGGTGTGGAAGACAGGTATTAAAAGTATTACGAACGTATGTATATGCTCGAGGACTATGATAGTGCAACGTAAGACAGAATTTTCTGAACTCAGGCTTGTATTTTGGCATAGGTCGCTTTTTATTTTCTTTGATTTTTTTTACCATGTTATTGAACAAATCGGCTGCAAAAACATTTTCGGACAATAAATTAGATACATCATTACTAATAAATCTCTTTTTTTTTAGTTCACCTATGATTCCTTTAAGCGATTTATTTCTCTTTTGGAGACGCCGGGTCTTTTGCTTCAAAGTTTTAATAATTTTCCTATGTTTGAGATTAAGTAATAAGCTTTTATTCAACTTTTTTCGAAGGAAGACTTTACGAGGAGTGTCGAATATATAATAGAATTCGTCGTCTGATGGGCGCCTAAAATTCCCACGTGACGTACTCTGCAAAATGAAAATTCTTATAAGTTCATGCCACAATATTTACAAAATTCTGGGTGCAAGAAGAAAGTAACGAATTTACAAAATCTACAGTTAAATAGGGTAAATTCCAGAGTAACAAATAAATTATTTTATACTGGTAAACGAATAAGAAAGTCACAAAATAATGCCTTTGTCATAAATCATATACATTTCGAAAGTTATTCTAGGTTTACTAGTGCAGAAAAACGAATAATAAGAGCGCTTTTTGACCCCTAAGATACTATGACTTTTTGTTTTGACGTTTAGAAAAAAATTATCTGATTTGACTTATTGGAAACTAGCAGATTTTAAATTTAAATACTAAAATTCAACACTTTTGATTAAAATTTTTGAAGATTACTTACAGGTTGCGATGAACTTTCAGTAACTAAATTTTTATTTGAAGTTTCACGAACACCTTTTTTCATGTCTTCGGCAGAATTTGAATTCTAAAAAAAAGTCAGGTAAGTAAGTTTACATAGACAGTTATCTAAAATTAAATAGTTTTTAACAACTTAACTGTCTACAACTATCACACGTGTATTACTTTTTCGTTTCGGTTAGGTTAAATAGCATTCACACTGGCACTGTCCTAAAAAAATATATTTCATAAAAATAGTTGTTTATATTTTATTTTATGACTTTTTCCCTATATGTATAGGGCTTGGGATAAAATATTTATTTTCCTAACTCCTGAACGTATTCTAAAAGTTCTTCGTAAGTCACATGTGACTCATTTGACAGTCAAGTTGTTTATTAACAACGACACAACTACACTCACTGATAGCCCATGAAAAGGTGAAACCTCATCTACATTCAAATTATCTTCAAATTGATAATCTGTGCCTGTGCATGAAATATGTAAATCCTGAAACAAATAATTTTATTATCATTTGCTTCATTTATTTTTATCAACATCATGTCACAAAATCTCAAAATACACATTAGTTTTAGTTTAAATAAGTACTAAAGAATGCTTTAATAATTATACCTTAACAGGGACAGCATTTCGACGCAATCTACACGATCCACCCTGTGTTATGTACTTATCTTCATTATTAAAATGTTTTGAACATATTCGTGTATTTTTGGTTGGCTTCCAATATACTTCTCCACGACTAAGTCTTATATTTTTCACCCACTCGTCAGCAATAACGGGGTCCACAGGAATCCTTTGAACAACAACACACAATATTTCTTAAGGAGCGTTCATTAATAACGTGAGGGGGCTTTTCAATTTCAGTTTCATTTATTTAACCTAATTTTCTCGCAATTTTACTGTTTCAGGCGAACAAAGAAAAAAAAACGTAATATTTTCCGAGACCCCCTCTCTCCAAAGTAAGATTAGATGACATTCGGTTAGACCCTAAACGCCTCACGTAATTAATGGACGCCCCCTAAGTAGTCATTTTAAAAAGTGTGAAATTAAAGTTCATTAATACTCCTCAACTTTCAAGCAACACAATAAGGACTATGCATGTAATACCAATCTGGCTCGTATTTTTATTTTATAATTCCTATTATTACGTCATTACACCCAGCTAAGTGTGTTCTTATTGATTTTTATTTGAATGAGAAATAAAATATGCAAATATTGCGCGGGAACTTTTAACAAATAAAACGGAAATGACGACAAAGTCTACATTTGGGTGCCTTTGGAAGGATTGTCCACAATGTCCATGTAGTTTGATTACCGGTGACATACAAGATGTATACTTTCAAATAGAGGTTTAACAAACCTCACTGGCTGATATTGTCGAACGTACCAAAAAAAGAAAAACATGCGTTGTCAGCTTCTGTCTCTAGCTAGGTTGTCACACAAGAAGTTTCTATGCTGCGGATGTTGTAGACGTCATATTTTAAAATGGTGCGTTTTAGTTGTTGCAATCTGCTTGCAATTTTTAAGTTTTTTTTATTTTCTACACCATTTCATATGTTTATTAGCACTGATATATTGTCGCGACTATTTCTCGACGAGAACTTTTGATTAAGAATAAAAAAAATATATATGCATACTCCCTATTTCAGGTATATGATATCGCTTAAAAACACAAACACCTACATTAAAGAACGTATCACATACCTACGTAGAAATCAGTAGCAACTGTTTTAAAATCAATAGTAATAAAGTCAGTTAAAATGGGTAAATATTTTCACAATCGGGGAACACTGGGCATTAAAACAATGCCGTTTCTATTTTGACCTAATTAACTGCAATATACTATGAAATATTGAAAGCTTACCTGTGAAAAGTGATGTTATTACACTTCTTTTGTTTTTCAGATGTGTTGTGACACAATTTAATTGCACAAATCGTCATAATTATTTTTTTATTCGCGAGACACGTTCGGCGTACTTTGACATTTGACACTGCGGGCCGGCCCGGCGTTTGGAGCCATAAATGGCTCCAATTAAAGTACTTCAAAATGGGCGCGCGGACTTGGTTTCTATTGTGTTATTATTCTAAGGTCGTGAAGTATGTAACTGTGATTTCGATAATAATATTCTAAAAACATCCGAGTAATTATTTCTAATTTATATAAAAGTGTGTTTGTGTATTATTCGTAACTGCCTGTGCTCTACGATTTAAAGATAGGACTCCAGCCGGTAAGATCTCATTCTATCAGTTTTTAGCTGACACGACGGTTTCAAAAATACGGCCAAATTGTATTTTGCGCGAGCGTAGTGTTGGAAAACTACACGTTTTGTGTTTCGGTGAGTCCTTCAATGAAAAATAGCACTCCAGAATTCCTAGATGAATTCGAATGACGTCATCAAATTTACGATTGAATCCATAGATCGAATCAACCGAATCGCCTGCATTTCGACAATGACAAGTGTGTGCGTAAGTAAGAGCAACGAGAGTTATGCGATCGAGTTACTACTTCGATTTATTTTAAATATTACAAAAATGAGTGATCCTAAAGTAATTGATTAATAAAACCCTGACAATAAAAATCTCTTCAAGATTCATCACAATTCATATCACATGTAATTACAGTGCGACAGGTGTAAAGGAAAAGCAAACGGACGGTCGGATGGAAAAATTTTGATTTATTTCATGAAAGAAGACGAAAATTGACCATTCCCCCCAGATCTTCGAAACCAGGGCCATAGGCAGAGAGGGAGGGGGGCGGGGGAGGAGTGTGTATTCAAACTTTATGTGATATTCGTCAAGATCCCCCCCTCTCCCCCCCGTGAGATTTGGTGAGACTTTGCTTGACCCCCTCCCCCCTGATTACCTCTCGTAATTAATAGACGCACTTAATTAATGGATGTAACTTATTATCTCTGGCTCAAACCCCCCTGAAACACATTTCTGGTTACGTCCATGTGTACTACTGAGCCTACACTTTTGAAAAAATGCAAAATATCTATAGTTCATTCCTTGTAGATAAGGAAAACCTAAAAGAATTCTATCAATTGAAAATAAAGTGGTGAATTCAATATAATACGTTCACTTACGGAAAATAGTTCACTAAAACATCATTAGTACGTAGTAGTTATCTAAGACCTCGTGTCTTACTGTGAGCATTTCAAATGTGATTTGTATTAATTTTAAAACTTTGGCATTGTACGAAACCCTCTCCACGCGAGTTCAACTCGCACTTGGCCGGTTTTTTATTCTGAGACCTATTTTGAGCTTTGATTATTTATATAGTGTAATAGTGGGAGTCATACGTACATACGAGCGAATGATTAAAGTTTTCGGGCCATAGGCCCAGCCTATCAGTTCATTGATTGTACGGGCTCTAAAAAGGTAAAAAAAAAAAAGTGTGGCACTCGGGGACTGCCGCGGTAAAGCTATTGCATAGCATTTTCTATCAACTTATGCAATATAATTATTTATTTATTTTTTATTTATGCCGTATTTTTTTTTCTTTGATATTAATTAAAGTTTTTTCTTTGATATTAATAATTCAAGTTACACTTTTTGGTGACCGATAAGAAAACATTTTATTTTGCTTTTATTGAATAATTGAGAAATTAATATCGTTTAAAATATTTTTACTATCTTACAATACATGTAGGTTAATCAGGAATTTTTATTGAGCATTTAGCAGCTAGTCTCAGAGTTGGGCAAAATTGACCATGTTTTTCAAATTCGAGCACAGATTTATTATAAGAGACCACAGGGACCCCCAGATATCGATTTTGTAGGCAATCGGTCCAGAAACAAAAAAGTTCAACATGGCGGCTACCTTTTTCAAATTCGAGCATATATTCATTACAAAATACCACAGGGATCCCCAGATATCGATTTTGAAGGATATCGGCGCAGTAACAAAAGAGTTAAAAATTGCGGCCAGTTTTTTTACATTTTGAGCATAGATTCAATATGAGGGACCACGGAGACGTCCAGATATCAATTTTGAAGGCAAACGGTCCAGTGAAAAAAAAATCAAAATGGCGACCAATTTTTCGATGCAATCGGTTAAAAAGAGAACACTCTGTTAAAATCTTCTTAGTAAGAATGTTCTTACTGGCTGACAAGAAGTTTTATATGAAAAATGTCACATTCAAAATATTGTCTTTATGTTATCATGGTGAAAACTTTATTATTACAAAAGATAGAATATTCATTCTGAAATATTTACATAGTGTTATTATTTGTAGATATATTTATTTAATGTAATATGTCTTACACACTGGTATACTCCAAAATGTAACTCTTCCCGACGCGAAAAAGATTTTCGCGAATGAATTATTCGTGAATAATTTTCCACGAATAAATTTTTATTCGAATAATTTCCAACTCTCTACACGTATACGTCTAGTCGCACGTAGACAAACACTCTGCCGAAGTCTTCTGAACTGAAACGACGTTAGACGAGTGTTAGGTATAATTTTCGTTACGAAATTCCTTGATTCGGTCGCCGCGCCAGAGGCCCGCGATAAAAGCTATGCAATAGCTTAAAATTGTAGGTCTATGCTAATAAGTAAAGCGCCCCGGGCGAATTTTCTATGGCGCTCCCTAACTGCAATTCAAACTCGTATAAAAAAAAAAAACCGGCCAAGTTCTAGTCAAACTTGCAAATTGGAGTTCATCACAGAGTTTGACAAGATCGGAATCTTTTATACAAAAAAGAACAAGATTTCGAGTGCCATTTAACTTTCTTTCAATATTTAGGGATATATTTACACGGTTTGACTCACGTAGTGTAGTTGGAAAAGGGACTGAGCGTAGCCTCGCGAGTCGCCTTTCAGGACAGCGAAACCGTCGGGTCATCGTCCCTCCTAATACTCGCCCTGATGATGATCGTCTAAACCGATCGAAATTAGTCGACCTTTTCCGACTACACTACGTGAGTAAAACCCTAATAATATATTTAGTCATGTCACCTCACGTTAGTTTTAATAATACTAGTATTCAGGGAATTCACAAGTCATAATAATTAGGTACTATTTCTCTTTATTTATTTTCATTCTCTTAAATTAGATTTTTTATAACATATCTATAAAAAGTAAAATAAAAAATATGCTACAAAATATACACATAATATAAAAAACCTAATCTAGCTGCCCAATTATTATTATTATATTGGTACGCTTTTGAGCCACGGCTCCATGGGAAGTGCTTTGAGGCTTTCATGGTGCCATAGCCAACAACTTGAGGTTATTATTATTTCGCTTATTAATCCTAGATAAATGACGGCCCTATAGGCCGTAACAGACGCGGCGCAAGTTGCGCCGCGTAACAGCTAGTGATGGGCGAAGAATAAATACTCAATCAAGCCATTTGAGTATTTACTCAGTAGATTGAGTAAATACCCGATAAATATCCTTATTTATCCATTTGGTGAGTAGATTGATTTATATGAGTTGCGACTCATATTTATATTCATATTTATTATTTCATGTTTTCACGACAATTTTGAAACTTAAATCTAGTATATACTTGCAATTCTTGTCGGAAAGTGTGTGCGTATGCCATAATATGCTTAATATGTAGGTAAACGTTATATGCGACGCTAAATTAAGATGGGCCAGATTATCTTCATTCTGGTTGCCAGATGGACGCAGGGGTAGGGGTAGACCGAGGACCAGATAGCGGGACGACCTTGATAAATTTATGTACGACTGGCAGAAGATCGCTGAAGATAGGGACGTGTGGAAGGATAAGGGGGAGGCCTTTGCCCAGCAGTGGGACACAAAACCAACAGGCTAGTAAAAAAAAAATTATATGAAAATACCATACTAATCATACACTGAAAGTAGACTACTTTGACTAATTATCATTTTTTGGAGGGAGGTGTGTCTAGACGTAATTTTACTTAAAAATAAGTAAACAGACATCAAATGCGATGTCAATATATGAGCACGTTCTATTTATTAAATCTAATGAGTAAATACTCAAATGGGTAGATTGAGTACTATCCACTGCCCATCTCTAGCTGTTACGCGACGCAACTTGCGCCCCGTCTGTTGCGGCACATAGTGCCGGGCAGTGGATAGTATTCAATCTACCCATTTGAGTATTTATTCACTAGATTTAATAAATAGAGTAAATACAGCGTGCTCATATATTGACATCGCATTTGATGTCTGTTTACTTATTTTAACATAAAATTACGTCTTTGCACACCTCCCAGCAAAAAATGATAATTAGTCAAAGAAGCCTACTTTCAGTGTATGATTAGTATGGTATTTTCATGTATTTTAGCGTCGCATTTAACCATTTAACGTTTACCGACATTTAAGCATATTATGGCGTATGCACACACTTTCCGACAAGAATTGCAAGGGTATACTAGATTTAAATTTCAAAATTGTCAAGAAGACATGAAATAATGAATATGAATATAAATATAAGTCGCAACTCATATAAATCAATCTACTCACCAAATGGATAAATTAGGATATTTATCGAGTATTTACTCAATCTACTGAGTAAATATTCAAATGGGTTGATTGAGTATTTATGCAACTCCATCACTAGCTGTTACGCGGCGCAACTTGCGCCCCGTCTGTTACGGCCTTAACCGCGCCCTACTGTTCCGTCCGCTGCTACTGCTACTGGCCAAATGCATAGTGTTGGTGACCGTCCGCTTCGAACAGCTTGCCGCAGATGCAACGATGTGGCTCGCACACCGTACTGCGCAGCCTAATCTCAACGCGGCAGCTACCCGCAAAGCCGCAGGGAATCATTATATGGTGTGCCTAGGTGGCGGATGGAACAGCGTGAAACCAAGGACTAGATTCCGGTAGCGCCGATTCTTCCATATGAGCGATTTGAGTGAACCCCATATGTTAGATCTCCAGATCTGTTAAATGGCTCGAGTTCTTGTAGGGTATCATCCCCAAGTTTTTGTGCCTCAAACGGTAAGCTTATCGGATAGGAGAGTAGGTAGTGCATTGCTATAAGATAAGACTAAGTGTCAGTCAATCCTTTACCATTTATTGAAAGAGTTTTAGTAGGTAATAAGATTGACTATCTTATAAGAGGATGCGAGGCAATCAGGTGGGGTGGGAGTGATATACAAATATGTCATATCTGCATGAAATGCGGCGTATACAAGACTACCATATCGAATTGGTATGGTAGGACCTGTGTGTGCGGTGTTGATTTGTACCAGTAAAGAAATGTAATATTTAGACTATTATGAGAACCTACTTCTCTCGCTCTACTCCTGCTAATCACCACTCACAAGTACTAGTACTTATTCTGTGTCGCAAGTCACAAGGATGTGAGTGATATTACAACGTGAAAGGGTCATACCCGTAAAAATCGAACCACGGGCTATACTAGATCACTTTATTATAATTATATTAAAATAACAGGGAGAAAACAAAAAAAAATCAACGATGTTTTTTGTGTTTTCGCTGTTATTTAAACTTCATTATACTTTAGTGATCTAGTACAGCCCGTGGTTCGATTTATTACAGGTATGTCCGCTTCCACGTTGTATGGATATCACGCAGGATGTAGGTACTGTAGGTAGGTATAGGTACTTACTCACCGTACTTAGCTATGCAGTCAAGTCCTCCATACTTATAAATAAATAATAAATACGGACAAATAACACTGATTGAGCTACCCTAGCCCCAAAGTAAGTTCGAGACTGTGGGATACTAACTTAACGATACAATATTTTATAACAAATACATATATAGATTATAGATAAACATCCAAGACCCAGGAAATTTTAAAAAGTCTATTTTCTAACTTGCCCTGACCGGGGATCGAACCCTTCCTCTGGGTGGTGGACTAGCATGGTGACCACTACGCCACGGAGGTCGTCACTTAGTACTCCTTAAGAAAGCAATAATGCACGTTTTTTATCGACATTATTCGTTGAAATGCGGCTGATAACGACGGCTTCCTTCGACCTAGACATCATTCTGTTATCGGCTTCCTCGCGGAGCGCGGCCGCGTGGCAGAACACCTGTATTCTGCTGCAGGCCTCCCGTAGCACGCCCTCTGGGACGGTCAGCACAATCCGTATATAACTCGGATAGTAGAAACACTGCAAAAATATTGTTTTTTGATTAAATTGACAAACAATAATGTATACTTAACTACCTCGAAATTTTTAATCGACTTTAGTAAAGGAACTGGTTCTTTATTTGGTATATTGTTTTTTTTTTTACGTTTTTGGTTTGTTACCAAAGAATTCGGTCATTTATAAATATTTGGATTATTTATTTACTTTAATAGAATCATGTAGGTTTGTTTCTTTGTTTCTCGTGTCAGATTTTTCAAGCTAAAAGCCTCTGAAATAGCTTGACGACTGCCATACAATGATTACAGCCGCGACCAAATATTATTGAATTGTAGTAATCCAAGATCAATCCCATAGGGTGTTTATCTATGTGTATTTATCATAGACCACGATTTTTTGTCCTGTTAGTACACATAACCATAACACGGCCACTTACTTTGGGGCTAACTCAATCTGTGTGTTTGTTGCCCTATGTGTATGATTTGTGATTAATTGGTCATAGATAAAAAAAATGATTCAGTAGTCCGGTTTTTAAATCAAAACACCTATTATTTCGCTTGCTTGCGACTTCATCTCGTAAACAAATTGAGCAACCTACATTGCTCAATTTGTTTACGAAATGGAGACAAAGCAAAGTATTGGCTTTAACGCTGTGTAGGCTGGAGCCTAGAGCAACAGATTTTAGGGGCTGCAAATTTTAGGCCAATTACATTTCCCCCATTTCGTGTATCACCACACTCAAAAAGGTAGATGTATTCCAGTGAATGCTGGTTAGGGACAGCAAAATATGAATAGCTTTCTGACGGCAAATCCGCCACCTGTACCTACGTGGGTAAATATTAATTGTACGCTATATATAAGGTTGGGGAAAAAGTCTTTTCGCATATAGTATGTATGAACTTGTAATAAAACCACATTGGCTATACTATTTGTACCTGGCTGGTTTTGGTATCATTTAAAAGTTTAAATTTTAAAGAAGATAATTTCAAATTCAAATTAGGAAAATGCGTGATTTTCATTAGTTTTTCTTACCGTCAAGATGAGTGAAACTAATGAAGAAATTAGATACATTTTAAAATTTTACTACCAAAAGGGTAAAAATGCAACGCAGCCGCGAAAAAAATTTGCGATGTTTATGGACCTAGTGCAGTGTGTGTGAGAGTAGCACGAATTTGGTTTAAGCGTTTTCAATCCGGAAATTTTGATGTCAAAGATGCACGTCGCTCTGGTCGCCCTGTTACGGATAAAATGGATGCTATTTTTTAAAAAGTGGAGCAAGATCGGGATATCAGTAGTTACGACGTAGCTGAAGAACTGGGAATTGACTACAAAACAGTTTTGGCGCATTTGAAAAAAAATGGAAACACAAAAAAGCTCGATATTTGGGTACCTCACGAGCTCTCTGAAAGAAACCTAATGAACCGTGTACTCATTTGTGATTCTTTATTAAAAAGTAATGAGACCGAAGCATTTTTAAAGAAATTGATAACTGGTGATGAAAAGTGGATCACGTACGACAAGAACGTGCGAAAAAGGCCATGGTCAAAGGCCGGTCAGGCTTCACAGACTGTGGCGAAACCCGGGTTAACTCGCAACAAGGTGATGCTGTGTGGAGGGCATTATTCATTATGAGCTGTTACCACCAGGCAGGACCATTGATTCAGAACTCTACTGCGAACAACTGATAAGATTAAAGCAAGAAGTTGAAAGAAAGCGGCCGGAATTAATCAACAGAAGGGGTGTGGTTTTTCATCATGATAACGCTAGACCTTACACATCTTTAACCACTCAGCAAAAATTAAGAGAGTTTGGCTGGGAGGTGTTAATGCATCTGCCGTATAGTCCTGACCTGGCACCTTCAGATTTCCACCTGTTTCGGTCTCTTCAGAATTCTTTAGGCAGTGTCAGGTTAACATCACGAAAGGACTGCCAAAACTACTTGACGCAGTTTTTTGATCAGAAGCCCCAAAATTTCTATAGCAATGGAATCATGTCCCTACCTATAAGATGGCAAAAAGTTATCGAACAAAATGGTACCTACATACTTTACTTAAATGTAAATAAACTATATCAAAAAATGTTTTGAATTTTCATATAAAATGCGAAAAGACTTTTTCCCCAACCTATTATAAATCGTGGAAGGGACATACCGGTAATAAATTGAACCACGGGCTATACAAACACAAAAAAAAATCCATACAAAACGGCACTTCCATACAAAAGTGTGCAGCCGCCCGGACAATATGTATGGAAATGTCGTTTTTTTTTGGTTTTTTGTTTGTTTTATTAATATCATTATACTATAGTGATGTAGTATAGCCCGTGGTTCAATTTATTGTGGGTATGTCTCTTCCACGTTGTATAGCATATAGCTACCTGTCCTGGAATACACATCACAGCTTGTTCCTTATATAGGGCCTCCACAAACTCCATTTCACTTTTGAACTGTGGAAACATAGCCATTTTGATCTCTATCATCATATACATGGCTCCTTGGGGCATGATCGGGCGCAGACCACGTATGCGTTGCAGTTTATAATAAGCCAGTTTTGCTTGACTCTGGGGAAAAATATATCAATTCACTTGCTATTTTAATTATGAACCCAAAAAAAAAACTACACTTACCTCTATAAATAACATTGTATTGTCAAAATAATCTTCTGGTACTGATGTTAATATTTTCGGCAAAGCTTGCTGAATCAGTTTATTAGGGCCCAAGATTTTGGCACTCAAGTTAAATAACCCATTTCGTATGTCTTTTCCAAAAATCTGATTTCGGTCATGAATAACAAGCCAGCCCATTCGCCAGCCCGGTGCGAGATATCTCTTTGAAAGGCCACTACATACTAGTACGGGAACATCTTTAGACACACTGGCAATAGAGGTGAACTTATGTCCGGAGAAGGCGAAAAACTCGTAGATTTCGTCCGCTATGATAGGCACACGGTGTCTTGAAGCAATGTCGAGGACTTCAGAAAGGTGTTTCTTTGTATAAACCGAGCCACAGGGGTTGGATGGGTTGATGATAATTATTGCAGCAGTGTAGTCATCTATTTTTGTTTCTAAATCTATCATGTCAATTTCCCATTGGTTATCGGGCTAAAATAATTAAAAATGGACTAAATAAAATATGTGAAACACTTGGAAGATTTCAAATCATCCTTAATAACAAACATTATCAGAATTTCAAAAATCATCTGTTCAATCTAAGTATATTGAATTCGAAATCTTTTGGCCTTTTTGACTCATGGCTAACTTCTTTGATAACGCTATCGTAATATTAATTACCTGAGAGCCACATTAAAACAGCCACTATTAAAAAGAATAAATATAAGTACCTGCCTAACTATTGCTACCACAAATGCTACCTCAGGCTTTCATAAGAAAACTGTTAAGTAGGTAATACACATACCAATAAGTCATAGTACTTCAAAGTAATGCCAAGACCCGCAGCTATTGTTTTATATATCATATATCCTGGTCTCGGCACCAAAATGTTCTTGTCCGGGTCTGCCAGTACTGTGATAGCCATTTCAAGTGCATGCGCACACCCGCTGCAAAGCACAACGTCATCCGCCGATACTTTCCCCTGGTGAGAACAGTGGGCAGCCACGGCCTGCCTCGCAGGCAGCTGGCCTATGGTTGGTCCGTAACTTCTGCTTACATCTAAGTCGATGCAGTCTCGGACAGCTTCCAGAAGCTCCGGTGGAGGGCGAAGATTCCCAAATACTGTAGGATCACCTGAAACATTATAAACAATACAAGACAACTAAGTATTTATTTTAGGTGTAGGTTGACCAGGACTAATAAATACTAACCTTTTTTATGTATGCTTGGGGCAAGTATAGTAGTTGAGAATAACAATGTCAATATTTTTTTAGGATCAGCTCAAAATCCCAGAGCATCTTATAAAAATTCATAAAAAAAAAACTAACTCACCAATAGAAAGTGATATTGGTTTCTTGTCAGGGTTAGGTTTCTCTTTAATTTTTTCGACGACATTTCTGATTGTGTTTTGTGTGTTTCGCGCCAAATACGAAGCTTGTACCTTCCACACCCTATCAGAATCTGCTACTCTAGACGACATTTTAATAGCGCACAGCGACAAACAATACCGATAACTGCTTGATTACTCTACTTAACACCCTTAAGTATTAGAAGTTTATCGTGATTTCATCATTCAGTTACCATCATTACGGACTAGGTTTAGCATAGATTTGCACATTTATATCTAGGTCGGTAAGTAGCTGTATTGTGATATAGCCTCGCGTGCTTCTTTTTTCACAATGACTTATCCTTTTCTTTTTATCCATTGTCAGAATAAATAATTTCGAAAGTGTTTTGCGACGACACCGACCGGCATGATAATTCATCTTCTATTAAAGTTATACTTAATTAACTACTTAGTAGGTACAGCCGTAGTAAACTGTTTCAAAGTGGCATAGTGCCTAGGTGTAGGTATATTTACTGGGTCTGGGATCACTTACTCTACTGATAAGTGCTGTTAATAAATCTAGGTACTTGATTAAGTTTTGGCAAGACGTCTAGGTACCTAACCTAAGTATATAGTCTAAGAACTCAAGGGATTTTGAAGCTTCCTTGAGTTCTTAGACTATACACTTAGGTTAGGTACCTAGACGTCTTCCTTACACAAGTGTTAGTGTCATATCCAAAACATATTGTATAGTTATTTTATGACTCACTCGATTCTACAAAATAATTATATTTTTAATGTTTGTAAGTATCCAGATCGATACTGATGTTCAATTTCTTAACTGCCCTATAGTATCTGAAATTCTGAAGACCACAGTTTATTGCACGCAAGTATAAACACGCAAAATTGAAATGCGCTATATCTTTAAAAATACGTAAGTATGCCACACTTTTTAAAAGTCTATTGAGACACACGTACAGACATCGTGATTTTGTAAATTTGGAATACATACCGTCGTCAACATGGATTAATATAGGTGAACATTTTTATGTTCGTCGCTTCGAAAAAAAGACATAAGTATACTTAATTAATAAAGCACAATTTTTGCCCTGATTCAAGAAATTACAGAAGATTTAGGTTATTTGTATTGAAATATAATTATTTGTATAAATCATCATCATCCTCACGTATTCCCGGTTGCATCCTCAGCAGTAACGCTTCAGAGCCCGGGGTCCGCTACCTAACCAAGGAGATTTGACGAGGTTACTGGTTTTTACACAGAGCGACTGCCGTCTGACCTTCACAACCCAAAGGGCAAACCAGGAACCAATCCTTGGATAGTTTGATGATCAAACGCTAGGTGGCGTTCGGGACCCACAGTTTTACGTGCCTTCCGAAACACGGAATCATCTTTCTTTTCGGATAATCAGATGATTCAAGCCTGCAATATCCTATCCAGACTGGAAACAACTTTTCACAAAGTACCCAACTAACATTTTGGTAATAAGAATTAGTAATAAAATAGTTATTTAAAAGTGAATTCGAAAAGCAATAGTTATACAAAAGTTTTAGCAATTGGTGCTAGAGCACGCTCTAAACCCTTACAAACCCTGGATTGGGCCCATGTCTTTAAGCGCTGTAAGTTATATAATAGTCATAATGCCCACTATTTTAAAACTAAGAGTTACTCAACAGTAATAGAGTAGTGTTAGTGGCAAACAATTTCTTGTATATATAATGGTAATATAATATATATCTTGCTACCTCAAGCACTTTAATGTCTGTATTATGGTTATAATGAATATTATTGGGGGTACACAAGTTCTTAAGTCCGCTGGTTTAATTTTTATAGTAATATATTTGTTCTTTATAGATCTCTTTTTTTCTTGAATTTGCTTTATGTATCTTGAGCAGTGTTGATAAGCAACTCAGGGCAGATGATGATAGCGAACTAAAGATGAAATAACGTGAATAACAAGTAACGAATTATCAATAACTCGGTAATTCAAGTTTGGATTCTTCATCATATTATGGCTAAAATTCATTGCGAGGGTTACTTTATTGAGAGAATAATATATGTTTTGCATCTCAATTTTGAAGGGCCTTCAAAATAAATGATATTTGAAGAAAAAAATAATTGGCATTCTCTCACGCGGGGCAAACATTCAATCTAAATTTCGTTAAAATCAAGGTATTGGGTCTATCTTTTATAGTTATTATGTATTATAGTAATTATATTGCGTTTTAAAATGATAAAATTATACAGGAAATGGGTTTTAAGTTATTTGTGTCCTGAATTATTTTTAGGTTATATTTGACTAAGATGGCGTCTATTCCTTATTACCCTAGGTTCCTATAATTACTATAAATTAACAAAAATTGCTGGATGGGATGTACTTAGAACGATTGTAGCACTTGTTATACCAGAATAAGGTTTTAAAGGTAATAAGTTTAAGGGGTTTGGTTTTATTATGGTTCGACTTGGATATTAAGGTAGTATTATTTTAGGGTTACGTTTTTCAATCGATGGAACCCAAATAAAATAACAAATCCCATGAATTTATTGTGATATTATTGTTATAAATATTCAATTCGTCGATTGCTACAAAGATGGAGCCAATATCTTGTTTTTAACGAAATGTAGATTCAGTGTATGCCCCGCGTGATAGAATGTCAATTATTTTTTCTTCAAATATTATTTTTTTTCAGTCCTGCAACATTGAGATTCAAAACATATATTATTCACTCAATAAAGTAACCCTCGTAATAAATTTTTGCCATATAATGAAGAATCGAACTTCAAACTTGACTTACCGAGCTATTTAACAATCCATAACTTGTTATTTACTTAATTTCAACTTAAGTTCGCCATCATTTTGAACGTAATAAAATAATACATTTGGAACTAAAATGTGTATGCAAAACTATAAAAGAAGAAAACATACTACAGCCTGATCTGATTTTCTTGATCTGTGAATGATAAAAACCTTAGTTATTATACTCGACAGAAAAGTAGGTAATAATACCTAATAAGATACTCCACACAAAGGAGGTCCAGCAAAACCAGCAACCTCGTCAAATCTCCTTGGTAAGATAGCGGACCCCGGACTCTGAAGCGTTACTGCTGAGGAAGCAACCGGGAATACGCTCGGATGATGGTGAAGATACATCACACAAACAAACAAAAACATGCACGGAACCTTGTTTAATTTCCTGCACTTGAACTTATGGCGAAAATCACAAAATTCTGACAATGAGTATGACTGTAATTTGCATGTCATGAGATCGGAATTATACATCTATATAAGTAATAATATAATTGCGTGTTAATATTGCTGAGAATAACATAAAAGTAAAAGTGAACCTCGCTGTAACGATAAGGACTCTAAAAATAACTCCATAATACCAATTGTTATCATATAGGGGTTTCTAATTACTATATTAATTAGCTGTAAATAAGTAGTAAATAATATTTAGCTAACTATTTTCAAGAGCTCCTGTTGGTATAAAGAGTTATAAGAAACTATTATATTACTTTAAATATTTCAATGACTTGAATTTATAGAAGCAGGTGCTATGATAGTTGCGGCTATACCATTTATACTTCCATAAGTAATATTACGTTTTCTAGCCAAGTTAGGCGGTATAAAACATTTATTTAGCATTCTTTAAGAACACTTGGAAATATTGAGACTTCTAGAAACCTTATTATTACCTTAAGTACCTATTGTTACTTGAAGTTATAATACCTAGTGCTACTATGGTTCAGCTTTTCTCTTTTATACTTACATAGGTCATAATTATGTCTTCATATTACTGTTACTCATCTTGATGAGTTATTTAGTTGTAGTCATGACCATTAAACAAACAAAAGTTTTACTGGAAGCTTTTATACACCCGTTAAATCAATTCAAACTATAAAACAGGTTTCAATTAGCGCCAAAATGTTGGTTGGGTATGCTTCCCAGTGGGAATCGAACCCATGACCTCCAGGTCACAAGGCGAACGCCTTGACCACTGGACTACGGAGGCAGTCTAATTATTTGTATAAATGTGAATACTTTTTCACTTGAAGTTTAAGCCAACAGTGAATAGGTATCAAGTTTTACATATAAAAATAAAAGATATGAAGGATCACGCGAACAAAGTTAGAAGTAAGCTCGTAAGTTGGTAGTCTACGAAAAAATATTTCTTAGTATTTATTAATGAAAACTACACCAAATAAAGGTTAGTATTAAATTTTCGGTTTAGATTCAAAGATTCAAATGTTTATCCAGTAATTAGACCTTTACAGGCACTTTTACACGACAATAAATATAATTTACGTTACGTGTAAAGTATATATCAAAATATGATTTATTTTTAAAGAAAAGCTACCGATACCAGCCCTTCGTAACGACTACTGCTGAGAAGAAACGCCGAAAGAAACTCATTTTCACAGTATTGGTCGCCTACTCGCCAGAAGGGCTTTGTCATATTATTATTATTGTCTTTTAATTAATAAATACTTATAATATAATACAATGTTGACACATTATAACATGTAATGCTTGCGAACAAATAAACAAACATTGATTGCGTAATAAAAAATATTAAGTAGTCAAAAAAGCGAAGCCGAGCTGACCAGTCCCTCTCGGCAGCACCCGTTCACGAGTTGACGCACGGATCAGCCATCGTTAAACTCAACCATATTAGAGGGAATCCAACGACCCGACCAGCAAGTCCAGCGACGCCACCACCGGATTGGACATTTTAGTGAGCATGAAAAATCCGAACTCGCAGACCTTGTCAAGAGGAAATATTATTTATATGTTGGTCACCTATTGATCGCAGAGCATTTACATGTTTTTACAGTAAGCTTATTATGGTAACAGAAAATGCAGCTATTTTATGTTTCATTTGTGGAGTGTAATGGAACATGTTTAGGAAGTATCCACGCGTTTTTATCTCTTAAATAATCATTGATAGTATAGTAGGCATTATTCAATAAAACTTTTTTAAGAGGCTTTACACCTTTGGTTGGCTGTCTCGCTCGGACAATCAAACATTTTTAAAGATTATCGAAAAATGTGACTCGTTTAAAGAAAAGTGTTTCCCTAACTTTCTATATAATTATATTGTGGATATTTTAGACATGTTTGTATGTTGTGTAGACATTGACTACATCGAAAATTAGGTCATCAAAATTTTAAATTTTTGATGACCTTATTCTCGATACCCACACACATAAACAATAAAAAAACATGTCTACAATATCTATCATATAATTATATAGAAAGTTAGGGAAACACTTTTCTACAAATGAGTCACATTTTTTAATAATCTTAAAAAATGTTTGATTGTGCGAGCGAGACAGCCAACCAAAGGTGTAATTTTAAATTTTGCCATTGGTAGGTTAACGATCGCTTCTGGAAGTTTATTAAATAATGTTATACCTAGACCTAAGAGTGACTTTCTAGTTTTAGTAAGTCGAAATTTAGGCGTATGAAGCTGATTTTTGTTGCGAGTATTATAACTGTAAACATCACTATTTTTCTTGAAATTATTTAACGTAGATTTAACAAACAGAAGATTGTCGTAAATAAATTGAGATGTCACAGTAAGAATATTTATAGATTTAAATAAATAACGTGATTTGAGTCCGTAGATCGACCGAATTGCTCTCTTTTGTAGCACAGAGATAACATGTATATTAGCCGCTTTACCCCATAAGAGCAAGCCATATGACATTATGCTGTGAAATAGCCTAGCAGTTTCAACGTTAGTACACCGTCTGACCCTCCTCACAGCATATGCTGCCGAACTAAGTTTCTTGGCAGTGGCCTCAATATGTTAATCCCATTTTAAGTTCCAGTCTACAGTCATGCCTAAAAATTTGGTGTTGGGTTGGGTACCCAACACCAATTTCTAGAACTTGGCCATTAAGACTTAAAGGTATGTGAGTATTGGGTTTATTCAATAGTGAAAAATTAACGCAATCTTTTGTGTGTTTAATGCCAACTATTAGTCGTAAACCAACTCAGTACTTGTGATACAGTATTGCTTACATCGTCATAGTTTGTGCATTTTCTGTCAACCTTAAAAAGTAAAGATGTGACGTCAGAAAACAATACTAATTCACACAACTTTTCTGCAAGACAGGGGAGGTCATTAATATAAATCGAAAAACAAAAATGGACCAATTATTGAACCTTGAGGCACACCCATGCTCACTGGTGCACTATTTGAGGATACTCTGTTGATTTCAACTCTTTGAGTTCTATTATCAAGATAAGATGAAATTACAGAAAGTGCAGTATCAATAATGCTTGGGCCGGACCTGCGCCTATCGTCACGAAGCTTCGTGCTATTACACGATATACGCAAATGTGTCCCGAATATTCGGACTTCGTGTTAGTTATCGCGCGGGTGGCGATACATCAAACGATTTAAGCACGCTAACAATTCTTTCTGCGTTCATTTCTGTTCATTTTGACGTTTGTTTTCAATTTGTTTAGACGCGTCCTGTGCGACGGTGCCACGGTTGTTAATGCGTAAAAATGGAGTGGAACAATAAAATGGTGTTAAAATTTTTAGCTTTTTCTTTCTGGGTTTCTTTTTAGGTTTCAATAAATGCATTATGTAATTGTTAGCACACATATTAAAGAAAAGAAAGTCGTCGTCCATATTTAAAACACGTAAATGTCGCCATCTTGGATTAGACAGTTCGTGAAAAATAACG
Source organism: Acrobasis suavella (assembly GCA_943193695.1). Lineage (NCBI taxonomy): Eukaryota > Metazoa > Arthropoda > Insecta > Lepidoptera > Pyralidae > Acrobasis > Acrobasis suavella. The sequence continues at coordinate 18,796,116 of OW971929.1, forward strand.
AAGCCGCTAATGTGACCAGCGCTCTATCGCGATAACTTTTTAGTGTACAAAACGTACGAAGATTCGCCGCGAATTGCTTCGGGACGATAGGCACAAGTGCGGCCGAAGCATAACGCCATAAAATTTTAGTTTATTTTTTAATATTATGTGATCGACACAGTCGAATGCTTTCGACAGATCGCAAAAGATGCCTATAACGTCTTGTCGATTCTCCCAGGCTTCGTAAATAATTTGAACTAAGGTCGCTGCTGCATCAGTGATAGGGCGCCCTTTTGTAAATCCATATTGGCGACAGTGAAGTAATTTATTAATATAATACGATACTAGCTGATCCAATATAATTTTTTCAAATAAGTTACTTAAAGCCGGTAATATTGAAATTGGTCTATACTTGTTCGGATCATCTTTGGATCCCTGTTTAAACAGTGGTATAACTTTACTCGCTAACACCTTCTGAAATACATTTATTAAATATTAAAGTTAAGTAAGGAGCAATCAGGTCGATGGTACTGCTCAAAACGGGAACCGAAATACCCGGTAGGTCCTCAGTTTTTTTTTAGTATTAACAGCCTTGTAAGCTGAGATAATGTCATATGGAGTTATGCTAATGCTAATGTAAAGGTAAAAGTTGTTTTGGGCGTAGATGAATTACTTTTCAATAGTTCATCGGCGGCGTTCGGACATGAAAGCAATGACTGGGTGATATCTTTGGAAATGTTAGCAAAAAAGTATTGAATTCATTGGCTACTTCGATATCCGAGTCAGGGTTTTATCTCCAATTTTCAATGTGAATGTTGAGTCCCTAGTATTGACTTCTCCTGTCTCATTATTAATAATCTTTAGAATTTTAATTTTGTTCATTAGATGTCATGCTTTCGCAGCCAAACACACCTTTTTGAACAATTTTGAATATTTTTTAACATATGCCAGAAAATCCGCACTAAAATTATATCTTTTTTCACCATATAGTTCAAATAATTTCCTCCTACTAGTGTAAATACCTTTAGTAGCCCAATCGCAAAATTTAGGTTTATTATCAGCTTTAAGAGTTTTCAGTGGGAAGTTTTTGCTAAATTCTCCTTCCACCGTGTTAAAAATATTTTTTGTAATGGTCGTTAGGGTTTGCAATAAAATCTAATCTAGGTAAATTATTTTGTATACATTCCCGAAAATGCACTCTACGATTGGTAGTAATAGGCCGCAAGTGATAGGTCGTGGGGTGTGATTTTTTGGAGATACAAGTGATACTTGTTGGCCGAGGTGGTCAGAGCCAAGACAATCAAAGATTTTTTTATCAATGACCGGGCCATCACAAAAAATATTATCAATGCTCTTGGCAGATGTTAGGTTAAAGTCTGATTAGGTATTGTAGGTGCTCTACTTTCTTTATATTCTGTTTTGTATTCGCTAGCTTTTCTTAGATACAGATGGAGATGAAAAGTAGAGTGTGCTACATGGGTACGGTTATGTTTTTATCTCGGGCAATATACATGAATCCCTCGCTTCACTCAGGATTCCACCGTAGAATCCTTCGTTTCGCTCTGGATTCAAAGTAGCGCACTCGCATTCATAATATTACTTTATTCCCTTGTAGCACAATTTATTTTACTCCATTCCGTATTCTATGAGGTATAGCTACGCCTAGTCACCCCTTCACAACTACAAGTAGGATGTGCAACGTGCCAGAGCCGAATTAAGATTGACGACTTTTTTTTTTGATTTGACATACACAGGTTGTCTCGGACGGCAATTCCTACTTCACCGGACACGACTGTGCAACGCTTTTATACGCCGCACATAAGGCCGCAAACAACAAGGTAATAGTGGAGCTTACGATACGCAGGTGTTGTTTACGATAGGGTGCAATTTTGCCATGTAAAATTGACTACTACCATAGGTACCGATATACTTTACCTGCCTACCTATATTGGATGTTTATCTATATATGTATTTGTTATAAAATATGTGTTTGTACCTACTTTTATATTTATTTATATTATCATATTTTAAAATAATTTCTGCAACAACTCTAAAATATAATGAACAAATAAAGCCCGTAAAAAAGTTATTTAAAAAAGTAAAATAATACTTTATGTACTTGACTTGTTATGATTGATATAAAATACCTAATTTTATTACGTAATAAAAGAATCTACGACTACCAACGAATAACACTCTAACAATTAATCAACACATATATTCATTCGAAAGATTCAGTCATAAAAAACTAAAAATTAGAAGGTACCTATTTAGCATGTTTCAGGACTTTCAGGGTACCTATGTCGTCTCGTCTCGTCAGTGGAAAATTTTGTTTATACTTCATACAGGATATGTTGATTATTGTCGATGCAAATCTTTTATTTTATACGAAAGTTTTGTAAAATATAGATATAACGATTTTAAAATACAAAACGTTTAAACTCTAGTACATGCGATGTGACAGCAAGCACCCTTAAAGTACATAAGTAAAAATTACGTAGGACCTTATAGTATTGTCAAATATTATCTAAGTTTTCTCGTAGAGCATGTCATACTACCTGTATATACCTACGTAGTATTACTAAAGTAACCGTATTTTTCTTACAAGATCGTTTAAAAATATTTCGGTTGTCCTTAATTTCTCTTTCTATTGAATTCTAATCCAAGGATTGCGAGGATCAGGTTGAGAAGCGAAGGATGTCGCAAACCCAATAACTAAGCATAACGGGTTCATTGCTTGATCTTGTTGGAACCATAGAAATAGGTCACAAACTTTTATGAAACCAGGAAAATACTGGTAACAACGTCACACTCGATTAATATTAAGTATATTATGCTTAAATAAATTAGAACAATTAAGCCATCTATTTTAACAATTTCTAACAATAAACAATCGTCTACTTTTATAAGAACTTCTAAAGATAATGGACTTGCAAAATACGTGTATGATAACGTGAATAAATATGTCGAATATTTAATTAACCCGTCTACTACCGTCATCTCATCTACATTTGAAACCTGTTCCATCGCGGCTCGGGAGCTCGAGCTTGTCCAACGCCACAGTGCTCATACAAAAGTACCGTGGATTGGTAGGCGGGCTATATTCTTAATTCAAGTTTAGAAGACTCCACATCTTGACATATTGTAAGTGCTTGTGTCCATGTCGAGGAGACCACGACTTCGAAAGGAATGGGAGGTGCGCGCATCGACCCTTGCACGCGAAACCCACAATCTTATTAGAGGAATCGTCGAGAACCTGCAAGTTGAGCCCAACCCAAACAAACAGCTGATAGCCTTGTCTGTTGGTGAGTTTGTCATTTTTTATAATGCATTAGGCATTTAAGATTAAAAAATATACCTTGTGAAGTTCATCATCGGTGGTTTTTAAAAATTTTAAGATGCCATGTCTAATTTAAGTTAGGCCATTGACTAAATGCATCAACTACTTAAAAGATTTGCTAATTTGATCTTCTGTCCTATGTAAATTATTGGGAGAATTAAATTTAGCATGGTCTTTAGATAAGTAGCCTAGGTAGGTAGGTACGGTACTCTTCAGAAATGGAGTCTCAATTTCTCATAGAATTAGTATGAGAAATTAATTGGGACTCCATTGCTGAGACGTATCTTCAGTAAAGTTTCGGAATTGAGACCCTACCCTAGCAACAGGGGCGGCTTTAGCATAATTCCTCCCCTCCTGACAGAAATGAGCTCTTCCTATGCAGTAACATAGCTATAAATAGGTTATATAAGTTTGCATAGACACGAAAAAAGATTTTAATTTACTTTTACATTAATTTGTGAACTTTTTTTGTGTCTATTTTTAACACCTCTTTTTTGACCCAGAAAATATTTGGAATAGTCTTTGGAGGAATCCAAATAAACAAACCAATTTAACGGATGGTTTAGCTGCATCTGTTTTTTATTAAATTCAAGCTGTGATAGCCACATCGATAAAAAAAGCTCGAGAATATTGATTCAGAATTTGGCGCCCCGAACATGACGACGCCCAGCAGTGCGGTCGAACCGCCCAGGGCCGCTGTTACTTAGCATTTTAGCAAGCATTACATGGCTGGCTGGTGTCCCGAATAAGATTAAATAAAGTGATAAAACAAAGTACCTAGGTCAGGTCAGTATAAAACAAAATCAGTAGGTAGACACCACAAAGACAAAATAGGTACTACGTAAAAGCAGAGCTTTAGAATTTTGCCTTTTTTCTATTTGCCTACATAATAAATTTATTTTTTGAAGGTAAAATGAGATTATTAAATAATCAATAAAATTTAAATAAAAAATAAGACAAGTTTCCAATACTGACGGGGACAAAAAAAAATTTTGTCGCGTTAGTTAGATTATTAAAAGGATGGTATACGTTTTTTTCTTTTCTTTTTATTTATCTTTTCTTTGATTATCAAATAATGACAAAGATGCAGCGCACAAATTTCGCGTGACGTTAAGATCGGCTACGATTTTTAACCAAAAATTAGGGTCCTTTATTTTTGGATAATCTAGTTGACAAACTAAAAAAATATTATACTTTTACTCAGTCCACATCGACTATTAACTATATAGTATCGATACTAGTGCCATAAGTAGCAACTGCGTATAAATAATCTGGTTTTATAATATAATTCCATGTAAATTAGGAAAAAAGAACAGCAAAGTCAAGGTCAACAGGATACTGATTTCGCAATATTTACAAATTAGATAGGTAGCCACTATAAACACAGATCCTCTATTGCAACTAGGTATGCCTACTGACAATGTGTTACAATGATATCTTTGCAGGTGATCCCACGATATTCGGAAATCTCAATCCACCGGAGCAAGTGTTAGAGAGTGTCCGTGAGAGTGTTGAATGGCACACAAGTCGGGGCTATGCTCCTGTCGTTGGACATTTTGAGGCAAGGAAGGCGGTGGCAGAGTATAGTGCGCACCAGGGAAATGTTTCACCGGAAGACGTTATTCTGTGCAGTGGTTGTTCACACGCCATAGAGCTGGCTATCACGGTACTAGCAGACTCGGGTCAAAACGTCCTGGTACCAACCCCTGGGTTCATGATATACCAAACAGTAGCTGAAGGATTAGGCATTAAAATGAAATTTTATAAATTGTTGGTAAGTTTTTACACAGCGTCCCGTAGAGTTTTATTAAATACCTTACCTGTAAATTACTTTGAAGAAAGAGGTATAAATCTATATTAGCAGAGAAACATAGATAAGAGTATTTTTTACGTGATGTGTATGCTGTATGTATTGTAGCAGAGACGAGCTAGTACCTACTTCGTTTTGTTGGAATTATCATTACCTATATCAATATTAATAGTCAGGTTATAATATAATAATTCCTTACTTTTTTACATTACTATTCTAGTAAGTAATAATTTAAAAAAAATCGGATTAGTGTTTATAATATGCAATAATTAAGTAAGTACTTATCCATTCAATTATTTTTTATCAGTGAATGCATTCATTACAATATTTTAGAATGAGTACCTACCTACTTTAATGAACGTAGCAACACAGTACGTCAATAGGTACCTACTTACTGTGTGGCTTACCTATGGTTAGTAGGTACAGTAACTACGTTTAGTAGGTAAACCTATAGGTTTATCGTATACTTATAGGTTTACCTACTAAACGTAGTTACTTTTGAGTAGGTACCTTTTAATAATAATTAATTATTTCTTTAATATATATGTGTATGAATCAAATGTATTTTTATCATTTATTTAATGTTGAACATTTTGATAAAATACACATACATATCTACATTACACATATCTAGTTATGGTAATTTTACTTTTGACTTTAGAAAAATAATTTGCAATTGATATTGTATTTGAAAATTTTTAAATTTTTGGTCACTGGAATAAATATTATTTTTTTAATTTATTTTATGTGTATGAATCTAACTGAAGCTTTTAAGAAGGAACCTACTTTCCATTTAGGATTTGCGCGGACGGGGTATATGGTACGATGTATATCTACATATTTACCAGTTTCTAGAATCATAACAAGTTTCCAGTTTACTGTGGACTACATTAGCATATTATTTACGCATTAATTTCTTTGTAACTGCGTAAATCATTGATTATAGGTTTATTTATAAATAATATTTACACTTGAACTAAATGTGACGTCTATTATTCCAGCCGGACAGGCAATGGGAAGTGGATTTAGAAGATTTGGAGAGTCAAATAGATGATGATACCGCCGCGATCGTCGTCATCAACCCGTCAAACCCGTGTGGCTCGGTGTACACGAAAGAACATTTGAATGACATTATCGATATAGCGGCGAGAAACCACGTGCCTATAATAGCTGATGAAATTTACGAGCATTTTGTGTTCTCAGGAAGCGAATTCACTGCCATATCAGCTCTATCGAAAGATGTTCCTGTGCTCACCTGTGGTGGACTGACGAAAAGATTTTTAGTTCCTGGATGGCGAATGGGATGGTTAATTATACACGATCGCCATAATATTTTAGGAAAAGAAATTCGCAAGGGAATAAATAACGTGGCGAGCAAAATTTTAGGACCTTGTACATTGATACAAAGAGCTCTGCCGTCAATATTAAAAAATACACCGCAAAGTTTCTTCGATGAAGTGATTTTGTTTATCGAGGTGAGTGGAAGGTTCCAGTTGCTCGTGGAGCAAGTTCGATGGAATGTAGTTATGTGAATTCATTTAAGTTTTCGATATTTATAATTTTAAGAATCCAATAAACTGACACATGTAATTCAGGGCATGGAAAATGAGAGCTTCCACGTTTAGCATGTCTAACATACGAGGTACCTAAGCTTTATCGATACCTGGACAGAAAATAATAGCAGGTAGGGTAGTTATATCATAGGAATATTCATACCTACTTATTAGGTATAATATAGATATTAATACTTACATACGGTAGGTACTTACTACATATAAATCATTGGCTACCTAACCTTTATCTACAAAAATATTGAGAAAGCTGGGATTTCAAGTTAATAATTAGGTATATCAATAGAAGTCATAGCATTGGGCGGGTCATACCGAGGTCAGGGTGTTTGGGTAATCAATAGGCAATTAAAATAAAATGATTTTGACTAACAATCGTATTAATTCATCTATTTACGCGACATCATAGAACAACAATTTTACAAAATTAAAAACCCGCGAACTATACTTACTCTCTTAACTATCAATTTTGATAACATTTCTGTGGGACCACCTGACCATAAACTCTATCAAACAAAAAAGATTTTTTCAAATCGGTCCAGGCGTCTTCGAATAATGGGTGAACATACATAAAAAATATCGCGACTAATTGATAACCTCCCCTTTTTTTGGAACTCGGTAAAAAACGGTTTTTCAAGGAAAGTATTTTTTTCAGAATCAAGCCAAATTCGCTTATAGTGAGCTTCGAAGGGCACCTGGACTAAAGCCGGTGATGCCGCAGGGAGCCATGTACATGATGATAGAAATCAAGTTGTCCATGTTCCCGAAATTCAAGAATGAACTGCAATTTGTGGAGCACCTGGTCGCCGAGCAATCCGTGTTTTGTTTGCCAGGAAAAGTAAGTGATTGACTAAGAACAAATAAAACTTACATTATAAAAACTTCGCCAAACATTTTCTTGAAACATAGCTATGATGAAAGAGAGGCGCTTTTACATTAGCATACAACATAAATAATTAATGTTATTAGGTACCCTAATAATTACCTGATTGCTTAACGAGGAAGACTCCGTAGCACCACAGTGTGGCACTCTAGCCATGAAAGCATGAATTACCTAGTTGAAAAGCTTGATGAATCAAGATGAATTGACGCGACCGCAAACCTCTCTAAAACCGGCCAAGTGCGAGTCGGACTTGCGCACGAAGGGTTCCGTACCATTATCTATAAAAAAACGCTTTTTTATGTGATATTTATTTTTAAGGTGAATATACAACTAAACATTCTGTGAATATTTCAAGGTTCTTTACATGTGGCCGTGTTTAATATCGAGCAAATAATGGCAAAAAAATCACGTTTGCTGTATGGGATGCCCTTAAATACTAATTTAATTCTGTTTTTACAGAAATACATCATCTGTGAAAATTTCAGCTGTCTAGCTATCACGGTTTATGAGATACAGCCTGGTGACAGACAAACAGATGGACAGACGATAAGACGGTCAGACGGACAGACATACGGACAACAAAGTCTTAGTAATATCCCGTCCCGTTTTTACCCTTTGGGTACGAACCCTAATGAAAAGATTCCTAGAGACTATAAGTAATAGAACCGAGTAGATTGGCATGGATATTTATGTGTATAATTTTATTAATCCTGCCGACAAAGTGGCAAAATAAAATCTTGAATGGTAGTGTTTTAAAGAAAAACTATCAGAGAGGAACAAGGTGGGTTTACAAATTAAAGAGTTATAGGCGACCAACTTATAAAATGTACACGAAAAAATAAAATTTCAAACGAATTCAATAGAAAAATAGTTTTTTAGACGTTTTTAGTCCCGTGAACTCAATGCTTAGCATACGCAGCTACGGAACCCTACACTGCGCGTGGCCTGACATGCACTTGGGTTATTAAATTTTTACATGCAAACTGTTAAAATCAGTAAACAGTAAAGTAACTAAATATAGACAATGTGCAAATACCTGAAGCCACGAGTGGGATTCGAACCCACACTCATCCTGCTATAACTTCCATGTTCGTAAAATCCGCATTTATATTCGAATGTCAACTGTTTCTTTTCCAGTGTTTCTGCTATCCCAACTTCATGCGTATTGTGCTGACGGTGCCAGAAGACATACTTCGCGAGGCTTGCCAACGGATAATACTGTTCTGCCAAGAGAACGTCGCAGTCACCACCCGGGAACAACATATGCAATATGACACTAATGAAATACCCGTACACAACGACAAAGAAGTCATCTGCGATAACACCATACCGCGAGTACTAACTCAACCTGAGAAATTATAATAATATATTACATTTTAACATTTTTGTAAATTTTCCATTATATTATTAAACCAAGGAATTACTGAATCTGAATGGTTTCGTTTTGTCTTTGACTCTGGACACAGCAATGTATAAATAAAATATATTTTTTCAAAATTAAAAACCGACTTCACCCTCAAACTACACAACCGATTTTGATAAAAAATCTATGGAATCACCTGTGGTCCCATTTTTAAAACGTGGAGTCACTAAACGAACGATTTTTTGTATGGGGAAACCATCCGTTTAGGTGACTCCTCGTTTCAGAAATGGCAATTCTGACAAGTATGCCCTTTCAAAAAAATCGGTCCAGGCGTTTTTGAATAATAACACTGGTCAACAAGGTTTTTGCCCAGTGATAATGAGGTGTAATATCAGGAAGTACGCGGTGACTATTCATCAACCATAGACGTTTCACAGCTGGCTTAGTTCGATTTTCTGAGTTATGCTCATGGTGTGCTTGTTGTAACATTATTGAGTGTTAACCCCGCGCATATCCACGAACGTGTTTTGTTTTGTTCAATGGCTCATATCTAACGAGTATGATATACAGAAACAAACTTGTGTACAGTATTCAATCTGAATTTACTGAACGAGTGTTAAATCTGTAGCTAAGAAATAAACAAATAGTTTGAATAGTGTATTTTGTATTAAGTGAATTTTTACCTTTTAATTGAGTTCTGCGTGTTTTTCTTTTTACATCGATTTATATCTAAGTGTTTTATCATTGATCAACTGAATAAAGAAGAATGGATTTCCAAGCCTTGCTGGCTTGGAAATCCATGGTACATGTTTTTACTAATTTTCTCGGAAATATGAGAACTGAGAACTATAAAACACTTGTAAAATATATGATTGAAGCCTTGCGCGTTATTGGCTGTAAAATGTCCCTTAAAATACATATTCTGGACTCACATTTGAATTTTTTACCTGAATGTATGGAAGACGTTAGTGATGAGCACGGTGAGCGACCGAGTTTCCATCAGAATATATCAGGAAAAGTGGAACCCTGCTATGCTAGCAGACTATTGTTAGACGTTAAGAAGAGAAGCTGTAAATATCGATTATAGAAGAAAAAGTAGTTCAACTTTACACTTTTAAAAGTAATAAATGTATTAATATTTATTATTATAGCAAATTATTATTATTATAGCAAATCATAATGGATAAGGACTTTTTCTATGACGTTTTAAGTGAATACCCTGATCTATGTTTTTTTCCTCCTATCGTGTAATGTATATGCTGTCAACAGTTTTATACCTACTTGGCGAGCAAGCAGTTTATGTTGGTTTAGTATTACGTAGGGTTCTAATTATAATAAAATTTTGTTAATTCGTTTTTATATATATTTATATTTAACTCAATTCAATGTCTGATGTGCTTTCTCCCGTTTCTGACCCAGAGTATTTTTCATTATCATCATCTCCAGGTAGTTTTATGACTGCTGAAAATGACGACATGCCATCTCTAAACAATAATTTAAGTATTACCTTTCAATCTTTGGCAAAGAACTTTAATGTGGTGCATATCAATGCCCAAAGTGTTCCTGAGCATTACGCAGAACTTCTTACCACCTTTTCTTCTGTTCAAATCCATGCTATTCTTATTTCTGAAAGTTTTCTCAAACCCTCTTTGCCTTCTACCCTCTACCCTCTTCCAGGTTTTAGATTGATTCGAAATGACCGAATCTGTCAAATAATTGGCCAAGATGGTTCTCGTAGGATGATGCGTTGTGGTGGGGTGGCAATATATTTACGCAGCGATATCCCTTGTCGAATCCAATCCTGAACCTGAAAAACCTGAGCATCTCTTTCTTGATATATCACTTCACCAAACCAAAATCATGCTTGGAGTCTATTATAGCCCATGCTCCCGTATTAATTACTTTAACTCTTTGGACTCTTTATTAGCTCAATATCGTGCAGATTTTGACCATGTGATCTTAATGGGAGACTTCAACACCTGCCTTCTCAAGGATGATTCACGAGCTCACTCTCTTCTTTCTCTTCTTCACTCTTTGGATTTACACGTCCTCCCTCTCACTGCTACTCACTTTCCACATAATGGTCCTCCTTCTTTACTTGACCTTATGATCACTTCCTCTCCTGACTTTGTGTCAAATCATGGTCAGTTTAAAGCACCTGTACCAATATAGACAACAAGGCTCTTACTCTTCTCGTATTATTGGACTTCACCAGTTCATTCAACACGGTGGATTTTGAGTTGCTACCTGGCAACAATGCAGTCTTTCAACTTTCCCCTGTCACTATTGCTTGGTTTCGATCCTATTTGACTGGACGGAGACAGTTGGTTAGGGTGGATGACAGACGTTCTGATTGGTGTGATCTCAGGGCAGGTGTCCCCCAGGGAGGAATCTTGTCGCCCATCCTTTTCTCTATCTTCATTAATGGCATTACTGCCTCTTTTTCCTCTTCTTATCATTTGTATGCTGATGATCTCCAGATATATTCGGCCGCCCCTCTCGAAAATTTCAATATGGCTATTTCAACCATTAACTCCGACCTCGCGATCATTGCGAAATGGTCTAAGAATTTTGGGCTCATGGTCAACGCTGCAAAATCTCAAGCCATCGTTATAGGCAGTTCTCATTTCATCTCCGAATTTAAGTCCATGGCGTTCCCGGATGTTGTCTTGGTTAAGGATATCATCCCTCTCTCTTCAGTTGTTAATAACCTTCGTATTGTCATGGATGAAACACTATCTTGGGCCCCGCAAATCAATGAGCTTAGCCGGAAAATTTTTGCTTCTCTACATTCGTTAAGACGCTTGCAGAATTACCTGCCTACTGAAACTAAAGCGCTTCTGGCTCGCTCGTTATTGCTCTCTATATTAGATTATGCGGATGTGGCCTTCCTAGATCTCACGGAAGAATTGACTGACAAGCTGGAGCGACTTCAGAACATGTGTGTTCGATATGTGTTTGGGCTACGTAAGTTTGATCATATATCTGAATACCGTTCTCGCCTGAGTTGGTTAACGATAAAAACCCGTCGCATTCTACATGTTCTTACTTTTCTTTTTAATGTGCTTCACAATCCTATCCTTCCCAATTACCTTAAAGACAAATTCCAATTTCGAGTCATTGATCCCCGCCTGCGAACTTGTAATAAGATTCTTGACATACCTACTTCCTCTTCTCGAGCTTATGCAAAGTCATTTGCTGTCATGGCTGCTCATTTATGGAATGAATTACATTATAGTATTAAAGATTCAACTACCTTGTATTCCTTTAAAGCTAGGGTTAAAAACTTTTATGAAGATTCCTGACCAGGATTGAGTTATTTATATATTATGTATTTTTATATATTTATGTTTATATGTATGTTTATGTAGATTTATTTATAAATTTGGACGTATAGTTGCCCATAAGTGTTGTACAATGTTCCACCCTACTCAATGTCATTCTTTCCTTTGGATTTGGGTTGACTGGAAAAGATCCCTTAAAGGGATAAGTCCGCCTTTGTAATGTTTTCTTTTGTATTTGTGTTGTATCCTTTTTGTACAATAAAGAATTTACATAACATAACATAATATAAGTAAACTTTTAACTGAGCTGTAAATCTTTTAATTGATATCCACAGTAAACCCGAGCTAACTAAGGCATACAATTATTACCACTGTCAACGTTTATTAATGCTCTCTTAAAATCAGTTGAATTCCTTTCATGGATTTGCAAAAGTGGTTTTTTTGTTGATCAGTGTAATCGGTAAACATACATTAGAAAAAGAAAATTCTGACAAATTGATAACCTCCTCCATTTTGAAGTCGGTTCATCAGAATAATTAATAGATAAGTTTGATGTAGGAATTTCAATAGGTTAGTTAGGTAGTTGGAGAACCGTCATGTCCGTTTGCACTAAACATAAGAATCGCATAGGTATTTCTTTCCTAACTTGTTTAGGCTACTCCTAGCAAAAATTGATTGCACTAACGCTAAGCCATTCCTAAGTCCACTTATGGGAGTCTTTATTTTATGAGTCCGAGAAGCGCCTGAGTGTAGCCAATACGTACGTACTTAAGTTGTGTTATTTTTAAGCTGTGTGTGTTATTTGTCTTTGTTTGTGAAAATATTGTGTTTTGGTTTTGAATTTGTTAAGACAAGCAATTCTAAACTGACGTAATCGCATCGCCTATATGATATGTTTTTTTTTTTGCTTATTCCCTTGATCGACTTTTACGACTTGCACTTCCCAATTTGATTTACTAAAAAGTAAATCCATTCCTTTGATCGCTTTTAAGAAATGCACGGGAAGAAAGTACCTATAAAAAGAGAATACAAAATAGTGTTGGGTTGCTAGGCACATATTATCGTCCTATCAACATGATTTGTATTTTTGCCCATTCCCTTGATCGGCTTATACGACGTGGGTATCATACGATAGAGCGTGTTGAAAAACCAACCAGAAAAATACTAAAAGTTGAAGCTCATCTTGATGTGGAAGGGGTCTGCAAGAATGGTTAGGGTTAGAGACGTGTCTTTTTCCAAATTGTACCCGACTGCAAAAGAAGGAGGGTTATATTTTTCGAGTTTATGTATGTATGTATAATTGTTTGTCACGCTCTGCAGCCTGAACGGCTCGATGGATTTTAGTTTGAGAGGTGTCGTTAGATTCGTATTTACTGTGAGTGACACTGGTATATAAAAAGGCAGTCGAGTTTTTTGTTTTTTTATAAATAATGACTTTTTTTGCCTAAGCCGAACAACTTAATAGGTGTTAACTAGGACAAGCCCAACTAACGTTTAGTAGTGTATTACACTTTATACATATGTAGGTACTAGGTTAGTACTTATTGATGGAATCCTATTATTTTTGAATAATCGAGCAGAACGGAATTAAAGAGCCTCTGAAGGACTTTCAGTACCAGCGTTCCGCCCGCTTTCAAAAGCTCTGCTGTAATTCCATCATCGCAAGGCGCTTCGTTGTTTTTAAGCTGTTTGAACAGGCTGATGTCCGGGATATCTTCGATATAGTGTCGGGTCAGCTTGGCTCTTGGGTCTTTAGCTATTTGTTCGCTGGGTTGTGAAACTGAAGTATACCCCATAAAACCTATCGATCTCCGCTAGAAACCCTTCCTTTGTCGACACCACGCCTCCGTCTTCAGCTTCATCAATCGGCTTTGCCCAACCGACATAGCTCTTGCGAACACTTTGGAGCCTTTGTTTTGCTCGATCGTTTCCATAGTACATTTTGTATTTAAGGAGCGGATGTCATGTCGCAAGGACTTTTGTCCATGATATGATTCAGCATCTTCGGAGGTCTGTAGCGGCCTTGGTCGTCGCCTGCCATTAAGTCTAGGGTCTGAGCAGAGATTTCCGTTTGGGGCGGGACCTAAACACCTTCGATCCCACCGCTTTAACAGCTTCTACAAACCCTTGGTCTATCTCGTCCACATCAATATTCACGATGCCTCTTAATATTCGGTGATTGCTCCCGGTTTTGATCCGATTGATCACTGAGACATCGTTGAATATTCGTCTCTTTGTCGTTTGAATGAAGTCGATTTCGTTCTTAACAGGAGGCTAGTTCTTCTTCGCTGGACCTATCCAGGTCCACTTTCTTTGTGGCGGCTTCTTGAAGAAAGAGTTCATCGCAAAGAGTCCCTTTTGCTCCAAAAAATCAGCCAGCCTACGTGCCGTTATTCGCACTCCGTATTCGTACTTTCCCAGCCTAAACTCTCCATCGCCTCGCTTGCTCAGTTTTACGTTGAAATTCCCCATGACAACCGTAAAAAAGGTTTCAGAAGTATGTATGGCTCTACTGATGTCCTCATACACTTCATCCACCTCTTCATCGGAGTGATCCTCAGTTGGCATACATACCTGTATGACCATCAGCGAGTATCTTTTAGATACTCTGGGTATGGGTATATAACCCTGCGAGAGTGTTTCATCTCGATGGTTGTGAAGTTGTTAATGAGGGACTTGTGGACGAGAAACCCGACACCATGCTGGGATTTCATTTTGTCTACAACATGGGCCGTGCTTTAGTCTCTCCAGCGATGCCGTATTGACTATCGGTATATCGAAGTGTAAAAGTGCTTATATATTAACGCCACTATGTCAGTCCGAGTACAGGAGACGTTATATCTCCGAAACTGTTCACCGTTACAATGGAAGATGCCTTCAAGCTTCTGGAATGGAAAGGATTTGGCATCAACATCAATGGCGAGTATATCACTCACCTGCGATTTGCCGACGATATCGTTGTCATGGCAGAATCGATGGAAGACTTAAGTAATATGTTCGGAGACCTTAATCGAGTTTCCCGACAGGTGGGCCTTAAAATTAACATGGACAAAACGAAAGTAATGTCAATTGCCATGTCGCGCTCCAACCTGTATGTGTTGGGAGCTTCACCCTTGATGTTGTAGACCAGTATATCTACCTGGGTCAATTGATCCAGGCAGGAAGTTCCAGCTTCGAGGAAGAGGTCTTTCGACGAATCCAACTCGGCTGTGTCGTCCAAGCAGCGTCTTCTCGTCCAAAATACCTCAGTGCCTCAAGACGAAAGTGTTTAATCAATTTGTGTTACCAGTGATGACTTATGGCTCTGAAACGTGGTCCCTTACTATGGGTGTCATAAGAAGGCTCAAGGTCACTCAACGCGCTATGGAGAGGGCTATGCTCGGTGTTTCCCTACGTGATCGAATTAGAAATGAGGAAATTCGTAGGAGAAAAAAAGCCACTGACATAGCCCAGCGGATTAGTTCGCTGAAATGGCAGTGGGCGGGACACATAGCGCAACGAACCGATGGCCGATGGGGCAAATAGGTTCTCGAATGGCGACCACGTACTGGCAAGCGAAGCGTAGGACACCCACCCACAAAGTGGTCTGATGACCTGACGAAGGTCGTTGGAAAGCGCTGGATGCAGGCCGCTTTAGATCGGTCATTTTGGAAATCCTTGAGAGAGGCCTATGTCCTGCAGTGGACGTTAAATGCGGCTGAAATGATGAATACAAATAGTACCTTTAATATCGATACTATCGATTGTATAAATTAAAAACTATCGATAGTATTGATACTATCGATAGTCCTATCACGGATCTCATCGATATTGTTACTGTTTTTCGAGGTCACGATAGTATCGATAGACTATGGATATTTTATACTATTGGTTGCAACGCTACAGTGCATAACAGTCAGCCGTGCGGTACGGAAGAGCTTCGAAGACTCCATCAAGCACAGAATAATTCAAAGGGTCTTTGTGTGACCTATCACGGTGACGGTCGTGTAAAGCGGCGTTTGTGGTCAACTCGTTCGGTTTTAGTCGGTGGCCGCTGGCTCGTCTCGTCAATAGTCAACCGTTTTTTTTTCATTTCTTTGACTTTCTATCTCGTTTCTTCGAAACACCGAGCTAGCCACCACACAATACGTAGGTAGGTAGGAAAACGTACTACCATCGTCCATCAAGAACCAGCGGCCTGTTCGTTTATGTGGTTGGTCCGCCACATTTTCCTCCCTTTAAACTGTAAACAGTAGATGTTAAAATAGTTTGAATGGTCATGCTCAAGACAAAATTTAAAATGACATTTTTGTTTCTTTACAAATAATTTATTTAAAATGGAGCGCCACTGGACCTTTAAAAATTCATGTATCGTTAACCGTTTCACCAAGACTTGGTACTGACTGCGAAATTATTGTTTGATACTTTATGAGGTGATTACATGATTTTTTCGGGGTCTAGTATTTGCAATAAATTACTTGAAAGAAAACGGAGATATCATTTGAAATTTTGTCTCAACCAAGCAGTTTAAAATAAGAACGTGAAGCTTTTCCACGCATTTTTGCGAAAAACGGCCACTTTTCGCTAATGTGCGTAGAAAAGTCCCTACTCGTCACGTTCTCACTTTAAACTGTAAACAGTAGTTCATAAAATAGTTTGAAGGGTTATCTAAGGCTTGGTCATGACAAATTTTTAAATGATATATCCGTTTCCTATCAAATGATTTATTTCAAATGGGGGCAGCACTGGACCCCGAAAAATTCCGGTATCCCCTTTTTGTATGACCACCACCCGGGAGGTGCAAGTCAAACACATTGCGAATTTTTCGTTTCGAACGAGACGCTATATATTAATCTTATTATATTCCGAACTAAATATCAAAACCGCAATTGGGTACTTGACAGATTTCGGAAAACTATTTTAGTACATACCTCTTACAGTCATTTTTTTTTTCCCAAAAAAAGATTTATTCATGGAGAAAACAAATATTTTAATCTATTGATTTAAAATTCGCACAAAAACTGTCGGTCTCGTGACATTTACGTCACAGCTCAATAAATAAACAAAGCGAAACTAATTAGCGTTCATAACCTTAATGTGCATTTTGAGTGGAAAGGTTGCATATTAATAAATAAAATTGTGAAAATGGTAAACTACAAGACGTGTGCCGTGCCCATATTCAGAAGAACGACAGTAAAATGTCCTAAGACATTGTTTACCTATACACGTTCCTAAATATGTCCTGAACGTCGCAAGCTGTGGCTACAGTTGGCACGCCGAGACCCGCAGTATACATCTGATAAATCTACGATATTCTTTTGTGAAGACCATTTTGATGTAAGTATTCATAGGAAATTAAGCATATACCATATTCCAGAAATATACGACACCTAACCTAACCTATAAAAATTATACCTACGAACAAACATATTTCATACATGTATTTTGTCTCTTTACAGCTTCCTATTGATATGCAAAATTACATCGAGTAGATTTCCTTGCTAATTGATGAAGCACTGTGAAACCAGATTGCCGTCCAAATTTCAATGTTTTATTTGACAGAATAAAACGTACCGCGCCTCAACAGCCTTGATCAGCTGTAAACAAAAGACAACGAATGGATATAATACAAGCTATATATATTATTTTCTGAGGAAACTGAAATGCCAAATATCAGGCATGACAAGTAATAGCGAAGTGGTGAGTAAAAAAGATAATAGTTCAATGATTTACAAATATGTTCCCTTGCAAATTTTAATCTTAGTACCTAGTTCATAAGTTCTACTGAACCTACCTACCTTCGTTAGGTATTAGATAAGGGTTTATCATAGGTTGTAGTCTCATTTTCAACCCATGTCTGTCCAACTGTTGGGTAAGCCAATTCCCAAATAGCGGGAAAATTTAGGCGTTACTACATTAGTTCAGATTCCACTATCATTTTTTACTAACCTTCAATCACTATGTATTAAAATAATGTCTTGTTTTTTTTTCAGATTTACAGTCTTTATTGGGAAAGATTGACAGCTATAATTTTCAAGATCAAGCAATACATTACAAGTATGCTCGGTAAACATCATAATGACAACATCAAGTAATGATCAAGAATCACAATGTGAATTAAATGAAATTAAATAGAAGATTGAAACAGAAAATCTTTACCGAATGTCTTTGTTTGAAAGGATGAATGTGTTATTATTGCATGTGCACTGATTAATCTACAGGATGGTTTAATAAAAAAAACATGATTTGGCTCATAGGTATATGTGTATTCTTTTATTTGGTATTATATTTTATACAGTAACAGATAAACATTTTTTTTTCCAATATTAGAATTTAATTCTGAGAGTAAGTCTTTCGCATACAATAGGTAGGTACATATTCTACAGGCAAATTATTCACCTCATTATTTTCTTTAGGCCCATGAAGCCATATTAAAAATACACTTTTTAAATTTAGTTGTATAGTATATCTATATTGTATAACTATACAATATAGATATACTATACAACTAGTGCATCTGCACTTGTGCATAATAATTGGAAGTAATTTGGTAATTGGAATTTTTTACTTTGACTGCAAAAAACACTGAAAGTTTTCACTTCTTCCAGTAACATTCAATAGCACTGCAAGATGATTCCTTACTCCTGTGAGACCACATTAGCAAGCAACTGCATGTTTGTACCAACCTTATTTAGATTAGTGTCAGTGCGCGCCGTAATTAATAAATCAGTGCAAGCAATATATAAAGCATAAAATATGAGTGACGAGGCGATTTTTGTGCAAGAGAAAAAAGATTGAAAATGAACAGTTTAATGCTAAAGATTGTCCAAGTACTTCGGCACAGCAAAGTACTAGTAAAACTGAATTAACAACACAACAAACTTCAGTTAATATTTATGATGTGGGTTTATATCTGGATTCTAACGTACCTATTAGTGATGAAATACGGTTTAAAGTGCTCGAAACACCGTGGAAACCTTCGCAAGATTATGATTTCAAGCAGGACATCGATAATAAAAATGAAACACAACAACGTGCATTTCGTTACGAGTGGCTCACAGCATACCCTTGGTTAGCCTATTCTGCTCAGGTTAAAGGACCACTTTGCCGTACATGTGTATTATTTCCCGCACAAATTCATCGAGGCAGTACTCAGGGGCCATTTATCGTTCGGCCATGCAAAAAATATCAAAAATTTCATGAGTGTGCAAGATTTCATGCAAACAGCCAGTGGCATCGTAAATCGGTTATACCGTTCTAATAAATTTTCTGGAAATCATGCAAAGAAAAAAAAAATATGTTTATGAACAGATTGATACTGAATATAACAGGGAAATTTCAGAAAACAGAAAAAAAAACTTCAACCCATTATATCTTCTGTCTTATTTTGTGCTACGCATGATTTACCCCTTCGAGGGAAAACAGAAGATGGGACAGTTTTCAAAGACTTACTACATTTCCGAGTAGAGGCAAGAGATACGGTTTTAAAAGACCACTTTGCAACTGGTTCAAAAAATGCCCTCTATGTATCCCATCAAGTACAAAATGAAATGATTGAAACCTGTGCTGATGTTCTTCGTGAAAACATTACTGATGAAGCAAAAGAAGCGGCATACTTTTCAATCTTGGCTGACGAGACAGCGGATATAAGCGGGACTGAACAGCTTTCAATGGGCATAAGATACGTCAAGTTTACGTAATCCTTGAAGAATTTTTGGGGTACAGACCACTTCAAAAATTAGATGCTGCATCGATTTCTAAAGTTATAATATCTTTTTTGACATCATGTGGTTTAGATCTCAACAAAATGGTTGGTCAAGGGTATGATGGTTGCTCCACAATGGCTGGACATGTTGGAGGAGTTCAGAAAATAATTAATGATAAATATCCCAAAACAAAGTATTTCCACTGTGCTAGTCACATATTAAATCTTGTTGTCAATGATTTAAATAATTTGTGTGAAATAAGAAATACTGCTGGAACTATTAAGGAAACTATAACTTTTATTAGAGAGAGCATTTTAGGGCGAAAAAAATTCTAAATATTCCCTTGTTTTGCGAAACCAGATGGTCTGCAAAGTACAAAAGTATTCGAATTTTCGCTCAAAATTTCACCAAAATTGTAAAAGCATTACAAGACCTCTCAGAAGATCAAGCTACTAATTCTAAGACAAAGGTTAGAGCTTACCAACTGCGCACTGCTTTGATCACCACAAATTTTATTGTGGCATTGCATATTATTGCTGCTTACTCGGCAAAGCTTGAGCCTGTCTGCAACCAGCTTCAACAAGTGGATTTAGACATTAATTCAGTGAATGACCACATTTGCAAACTCATTAAAATAATAGAGGGTCACAGACAAAACGCATCGCAGGAATTTACTGCTATATTTGGAGAAGCTAAACAAAGTTGCGAAGACCTTAATATTGAGATTAAATGCCAACGAGTAACGAAACGACAGGCTCATCGATCCATCCACCCATCCGAAAACGTTGAAGAATTTTACAGAAGAGCTTTATACATCCCTTACCTTGATTCGATCATTTCTTCTTTAAGACAGATTTTCTTAAACACATAAAAAATCATTTTCTCTGTTACAACTACACCCAAAAATAATAAAAGGCCTCAGTAAAGAAGAATTTCTTAGAACTGCAAAAGACATAGAAAATTTGTATGGCGATCTTTTACCTAATTTTATTTCAGAAATCACGACTTAGTTTGAAATGTGGAAATATCCACAGCCAGCGGCAAATAATATCAGTGGAGTTGATCGTTATGAAAAACATCTTATAGACTACATCGACGAGGCAGAAGATTTCTTTCCTTCGGTAGCTGAAGCGATCAAGATTGGCCTTAGTCTACCCGTCACAACGTGCACAGTAGAAAGATCTTTTAGCACACTTAGAAGAGTTAAAACTTGGAATAGGTCCACAACAGGTGACGAGCGACTGTCTGGATTATGCTTGTTAAGTGTCCACCGAGGCAAGATAACCAAGGACAATAATGATAACTTTATAGAAAACGTCATTAATAAGTTCGGTCAAAAACCCCGCCGGCTGCAGTTGCTTTTTAAATGAAAATTGTGTAATTACTACCTACTAATTATTGTGAATAAAAAAATGATTTCCAACAGACGGCTTTTTATTTCAATAATTCCTCGAGATTCTCAAGGGGTGCAAGTGGCACCCCCCTGCCGGCGCCCATGATGCTATTTTGTTCAGCTCGTTGTTTATTGAAATGTTAAGTCACACGATGCTGAACATGGCTGCCCTGTGTTTCGCTTGTTATCACGCACGGATAAAATACTCAGATTAATTTTCGAAAAATAAAATATTTTTACTTTTTAAAATGCAAAAAACTTATGGTAGAATTATTTATTATTGAACCTAGCAAACACAATATATTTTATATTTTAATGTTACATCTGTCTAGTACCCACTTACTTAAATTCTACTGCTAATATCTAGATTTGTTCCAAATTTCATTTTGATTGGAGCTTCAGTTCTCAAGTAATCTCGTTATATACATACTTACATACAAAATGTGTTTTCGCCCCAACTCGAATTAAAGACCACGCTCAATATTAGTCGCAAACGCGAATGCGTAACCCCAGCAAAATGTTGCGCCTTAGAGAAATGAGAGTATTACAGATACTTGGTTCATAGTAAGCCTCAATATGTTCAAATATAGCAAAATTCGTTCATGTTGTATTTTCGAAGTTATTCGAGAAAAACTGATTTTGCTGGAGTAACGTTACCCCAGCAAGATGTTTTTCAAAAAAAGCATTTAGCCTAGAATCAAGTATATGAAAAGACAGCTCTTAATGAGTTGTAAATGTATACCGATAGCAAAATCTGTTCATCTTATACTTTTTGAGATATTCAAGATTTTGCTGGGGTAACGTTTTGCAATTTTCCATATCTCGAAAACTGTTAGTAGCAGAATTTTGAAAAAATACTGTTTATAGGCCTTAGTATGTTCAAATTTGTTTAAATATAAGTATTCCGATTCATTAACAAATATCGAAGTAATTTATTATTTAAAAAAAACGGAAAATCCCGGTTTACTCGTAAACTAGTACATTTACTAACAAATAAAAAGCAGTTACATATACGTATGATATACCCTTCTAACGCGTACAAATTTGGATGAACAAACATTGCGTGATATGAAGATATAAAAGAATTTCATCGAATTCCTAGTGGTGTGAGTTTGGCCATCGAATACGCAGTTTTCTCTAAACACAAATAGATAATCTATAGTGAACATATGTGTTCATTTTGTTACAAAACATGCCTGAAAATTTCGGCTTCAAATCTCGGATGGAATGAAAGTTATTAAACAAACAAGAAAATATCATCAATTCTCCTACAAACCGACTAAATAACGGAGGCTACGAAAAAGCGGCCGTTTCATACTTGCGGGTTTCCTACGCAAAGTAGCAACCTAATAACCGATAAAAAGTACAGTCGAGCAGTATAATATTCATGTAGCCGATATTTAAAATCTTTTACGTATATTTACTACTTATAGTATTATTTGGTGTGAATTCATACATTTGTGATTTAATTCGTTTTTAGCAATAGGGTTGACAACTCTATGGCAGTGTATGTCGGATAGATTAATAAATGTCGCATCCCCTACTCAAACAAAGCAATAAATACGAGTTTTATGTTTTATTATTATCTAGGAGACAGATTTTAAATTCCTTGTCGTCATTAGTATGAGGTAACCAAAAACATAGTTAAAACTAAGTACATATTTAATAATAACAGTTGTAAATTAATAGATGATTACTATCTCGAGTCCTTTTGTAAAAGAAACAAAAATTATATTAATATAAATGCATAAAATTTTATCACATGTCACGGTGTCCAACACAAGAAGTTTGTTTTACAGTTCTGTCCCGCTTGCCACTATGTAGGCGTCTCTTTCTCACTACGTCGCGAAGCACAGGCATACATTTTACTACCATGAGTCATGTTAGTCAAGCCATACCATTGTGAGACTTGAAAAGTTGCTGTTGTGCTGCGCTATTATATTTAAAAATGATGAGTATTTTTATTTTTTCATTAACTTGGTATCGTTCAGTATACTAAGTATTTTTTACTAAGAAAAGTAAATTAACTTTTGTAAATGTGTTTGAGCTTGTACTGAAAAGCATTTAATTATTTAAGTCTAAAATTAGTGATAAAAGTACAGTTGTTTAATAATACTTATTTATCTATGATTTTCCTAGTTTGAGTTATATAGCATACTATTATTGTAAAACAGTAATTTGTATAAAAAATAATCATGCTCATGTATTTTCTTTATCCACCAAACGCAAGAACCTTTTTGTATGCGACTGTACTAGCAAAAAAAGACTATTACACCATTTTTTTGAGATGGTTACGCTCAAGTATGAAACGGCCGCTTTTTCGTAGCCTCCGTTATTTAGTCGGTTTGTAGGAGAATTGATGATATTTTCTTGTTTGTTTAATAACTTTTATTCCATCCGAGATTTGAAGCCGAAATTTTCAAGCATGTTTTGTAACAAAATGAACACATATGTTCACTATAGATTATCTATTTGTGTTTAGAGAGAACTGCGTATTTGATGGCCAAAGTCACACCACTAGGAATTCGATGAAATTCTTTTATCTTCCTATCGCGCAATGTTTGTTCATCCAAATTTGTACACGTTAGAAGGGTATATCATACGTATATGTAACTGCTTTTTATTTGTTAGTAAATGTACTAGTTTACGAGTAAACCGGGATTTTCCTTTTTTTTTAAATAATAATTTACTTCGATATTTGTTGATGAATCGGAATACTTATATTTAAACAAATTTGAACATACTAAGGCCTATAAACAGTATTTTTTCAAAATTCTGCTACTAACAGTTTTCGAGATATGGAAAATTGCAAAACGTTACCCCAGCAAAATCTTGAATATCTCAAAAAGTATAAGATGAACAGATTTTGTTATCGGTATACATTTACAACTCATTAAGAGCTGTCTTTTCATGTACTTGATTCTAGGCTAAATGCTTTTTTTGAAAAACATCTTGCTGGGGTAACGTTACTCCAGCAAATTCAGTTTTTCTCGAATAACTTCGAAAATACAACATGAACGAATTTTGCTATATTTGAACATATTGAGGCTTACTATGAACCAAGTATCTGTAATACTTTCATTTCTCTAAGGCGCAACATTTTGCTGGGGTTACGCATTCGCAAACGCCGAAATGATCGATTCACATTGTGACTCCCGCGTTCAAAAATATTTACTCACAAATTAATAAGAGTGTAAAAATTTTTTTGCCTAATTATTAAAAAAAGTTTGACATTTACAGCAACTTGTCACTGTCAACGTCAACAAGCTATCACAGATAAGTGCTTGCTTGTGCTTTTTGCGATCACGAAATTCTCAGATATCAATAAAATACGATTAACTTTGCTATTAACTAATAAGCAACAAAACTTAAAACAATGTCTCAAGGGAAATCAAACAAGAAATTTAAGTGGGCTCTGGATTTCAACCCTAAGTAAGTCTATTTGACTTCCCGTTTAGGTAGATCCACGACTTCCAAAGTGATTTTATGTATCTATTTACCTATATAAATTAAATTAAAGATTAATTTTCAGAAACAAGGTTCTGTCAACTGAACTGCCCTCTCCGCCAGGATACAGTCAATCTGCAAATGCTGGATACATAGAATCTTCGAAAGACTCGGATTCCAATCTGCTTTTGATTAAAAAGCTATGGGACGTGGCCTTGGGACCACTGAAGCAAGTACCAATGAACCTTTTTATCATGTATATGGCTGGTAACTCAATTTCCATTTTTCCCATAATGATGGTTGGTATGTTGATAGTCCGGCCTGTCAAAGCTCTATTTGCTACACAAAGCACATTTAAGATGGTTGAAGGCACTCAAGCAGCAGGGCAGAAGTTTGTTTACTTCATTGGTAATGTAGTGAACATTTTGTTGGCTCTGTATAAATGTCAGAGCATGGGGCTACTACCTACACATTCTAGTGACTGGTTAGCATTTGAAGAACCTCAGACCAGAGTAGAACATATTGGAGGTGGACTATCTTTACTGTGAATAGAGTAAGACGCAACATAATTTTTTTGTGTATTTTATTTAAATTATCATTGTATAGACCTAATAAATGGTATTTACAGAAAGATACGGTTATTGCATTTCATGTCTTCTTTAGCAATCCTTGCCCCCTTTTCCTGAATCACCCATTTTACTTTTGATCATCGCTTGTGCTTTTTCAATTAATGCCTTTGGATCATCCACTTTGTCTATCTGAAATTATTAATAAGTGTGTTATTATTAAAAACCTAACTTGCATTAATTATTGCAATTGAAATTAATACTATTTTAAAATTCAAATATAATATGTATAATGGGTGAGATCTTTGCTTAGCAATGGGAGTGGGACATACAGTACAGGTTAAAAAAAATAACCACCACACAATACCATTATCTTTAAAAAATCACATTCATTGTATGGAAGCCTTAAATATTTATTTTATTGTTTTTAGTATTTGTTGTTATAGTGGCAGCAGAAATAAATCATCTGTGAAAATATTAGCTGTCTAGCTATCACAGTTCATGAGATATAGCCTAGTGAGTTGACTAGGCTGTGTTGTTGTGTCACCAGTTGGACACCAGACAGACGCTTGACGGCGGAGTCTTGATGAAAGGGTCCCATTTTTACCTTTTAGGTATTGATCCCTAAAAAGTACTATTAAAGTGAAAGGCATGCTGTGGTCCAACCCTCATTTGAAAGGCTTTGGCGGTCAGGGATCATTTCGGGATTTGTCTAATTCTGGGTTTGACTATTTCTGGTTATGAGTCATTCGTAATGCAACCATTTCTGCATTTGACCACTTTGTTTCGTCAATCTATAATTTCAACAGTCAATTTGTACAGTACAGTACACAACCGACCTCTGCCTGCTCAACAACCCTCCTCCAGTTATAGCATGTGATTGTCCTTTAGTCTATGACATACACAGGTGTTGTAAGCAATAGCACAGTTAACAATAGTATAAAATATATCGATAGTCTATCGGAAAACAGTCAGAAAATCGACAGGACTATCAGTAGAATATAGAATTCAATGGTTAACGTCGGGCAGAGGTGCTTGTAAAACTTTTCGCACAAATTTATTCCCAAGGAATGTTTACATCGGGCAAGCTCGGTCTTCCCCGGGTACTTATATGTATGTCACCATATGATTGTGAACATCGATAGTTTATAAACAATCGCGCGATATCATGAACTTTAGATAAATTGTGAACAGTAACGTACTGGTCACAATATAACGTATTAATCTACGATACCTAGTTTTTTATCTCTCCACGTCAAACCGTCAAATTATGAACAGACAGGGCTCACAATCTCTCCGGATGTTATCACTCGTAAAATTTGTAAGTCGTCCCTCATTGGTCGGTCTTAACGGTAGCTCGTTCTCGACGACTTATTTATCACTGAAATATCACTTCTTTGTTAAATCGTAGATAAATTTTACTATTGAATGTAACACTATTTTAACTAAGTGTTATTTTCTACACGAAAACTATTATAATTAATAACCATAAAAAAAAACAAAAACTTTTGTGAGATAGTTGGCAGCTAAGGGTTGGATCTCACTTGTCAGCACGGAACAGCACTTTCTATGGCTCGGCCGGTGCTATAGCGTTCCGTCGCTCTCTTGCTCTGGCAAATGATGGTTCTGAGCGACAGAAAAGGATAGCAGCATAGAAAAGTGCTGTTTCATGCTGACCAGTGAGATTTAACCCTAAGGAATGATAGCCAAATATTTCATAACGGGCACGTGACATTTTAAATCAAACAGCGCTCAAGGTGTGGTCCAAATGCGTCCAGTCGTATGGAAGTATAATATCATCTCACAATTTGACGGATTGATGAGAGGAGACTACTATCATCATAACATAACTATCATAAATTTATACGTTATATTGTGAGCAGTACGATACAGTTCACAATTTATCGACAGTTTATAATCTCTCGAGATTGTTTAAAAACTATCGGTGTTTACAATAATACGGTGACATTAATAAACGAACTAATTTCCGAAACATGAAAATGTGTGCATTTACACACTACTAACGGGGTAGACATATACGAAGTGGGCAAATGCAGAAATGGTTGCATTACGAAATAGTCGTAACTAGAAGTAGTCAAACTCAGAATTAGACAACTAAAAGAAGTGGTCTCTCACCGCCAAAGTTATTTGAAATAAATGGTCAAATCATAAATAAGGCGATTATCTAAATTAAGCTTACCATTAGGATTTCAATTGATTATGTTAGCCCTAGTTAAGACGAAGTGGTAGCTAAAGTGACGCCCTCATTTGAAATAAATTGTTTAAAACTAAATACGTATGGT
The DNA here is from genome assembly GCA_943193695.1 of Acrobasis suavella. NCBI lineage: Eukaryota > Metazoa > Arthropoda > Insecta > Lepidoptera > Pyralidae > Acrobasis > Acrobasis suavella. Next base: position 18,823,737 of record OW971929.1, read on the forward strand.
GATAATTAAAAATTTGATTTGTATAAATGTCTAGAAAGACCTTTAAACTATTTTATGAACAACCTTTGAAATTATTACTAATAGTCCGTCTAGTTTTAAAACTGTTTTTCGACAAAAGTGGCCACTTTTGGCGAAAAACAGTTTTAAAACAAGACGGACTACCAATATTACTTTCAAAGGTTATTCATAAAATAGTTTAAAGGTCTTTCTAGACATTTATACAAATCAAATTTTTACTTATCACCCTATTTAGTTTTAAACAATTTATTTTAAATGAGGGCGCCACTTTAGCTACCACTTCGTCTCAACATAAACATGAGAACTTCACATGAACAGAAGGTTTAGGCGCAATTTGCCAGTTTCGCAAATGTACATAGCTCGAATATGGGTCATTTTCGCAGAATGTCACTTTCGTAAAAGGTCACTTTCGCAACTCGTCACTTGGCACTTTGTTATTTCCGCAATTGGTTGTTTTCGCAACTATTCATCAACATTTCTATCACATTTCCGACGGCCATAAGGCTTAACACACTTGTTTCTGCGTGTGTATCTATCTGTATTAACGTACCTCACAAACAGATGAACCTATATTTTACCCGACTGCTCTGTAGCTCGGTGGGAGAACGCATTACTAGCGTTTTTGCAAGTTAAGTTGCACCGGTCGTGGTCCTCACTTGCGTGGACACTGCAGACAATACCATATTTTTTCTTCAAAACGCGTTAAATATATATCACGCCTAAAAATATATTTTTTAGTATATTTACTAAAACTATTACAATGATAATAAGACACTTTCCCCAAAAAATATTATCGAAATATTATTTTTTTTCTTTCCATACAAACTCGGATCATCACTGATCGGTTAACTTGTATGGGAGGCCAGAAATTATTTTCCATATTTCAATATATGTTCCTTAGGGAAAGCTATTAATTATCATGGACTGAATTCAGTCAAAAAAAAGTTTCAGTATATTTTGTTAGATTCTGTATATTATAAGATTACAACGCATATTATTATGAGTTATAAAATCCAAATACCCGACTGCTAATCTCTAAATGTTATATATCCGTGACTCATTATTGTGACGCCTAGAATCTGTTTTTTTTTACAACTTATAAGGGAACTTGAGTCACCAAGAGGATCTAATCAAGGTATTAGATCCTCTTGGTGACTATATATGGAAATCAATACAGCCATTACGATGACACGAGTTAATAAATTTAGTAAAAAAATTCGTACATACAAGATAGGACATTTAATATAAGTAGTTAAAATTAAGGTGATATTGACACCCTAGCAGAGTATATCTATGTACTACATGTACATGTACATGTAAATTATTAATAAGATTTAAATCGTGTTATCTTAATAATGTTGTAATCAGGGCTGGGCAAAATACATGCTTTGCTTTAATTGAAATACAAATTAAAAAATACTGTATTGCAAGTAATTAAAATATGAAATACAAAATATCTTTAAGTAAGGTATTTGAAATATAAAGTACACAATACAGTATTTTAGCTATTTTAAATTGAAATACGAAATACAAATAACATAATAAGTAATCTAGACTAGCACGGCTGAAAAGTAGTTGAAAGCAAGATTTATTAATCAGTAAAACCAGAGCTTCCTTTCATGAACAGTACATTTTTAAATGTACTGTCAAACAAACAGCCTTTTGTTAGAGAGTATAACCTGATAAAGAAAACAATCTTTTTACAGGTCCTGATCAGCACAAACGTGTTAAATTGTATGAACACATTTTTTTTATATATTTGGATAGCACTCAAGAATAGAAAACTCTTTGCTTCTATCATTTAGGAAGCTTACTCATAGGTAACTCGATTTTAGATGTCATACACTCAAGATCGCTAAATGAAGGTTAAATGTATTTTATCTTAAAATGTATTTTGAAGCCTTCCAAGTATTTAAAATACTAATTACAAAATACCTCGGCGTTATGTATTTGAAATACGAATTACAAATTACATTTTAAGAAAGTAATTGAAATACAAATACCAAATACGTATTTGTATTTCAATTACGTATTTTAATTACAAGTAATTCAAACAGTGCCCAACCCTGGTTGTAAAGTGCATGTAACCAATTAATGAATGAAATATGTATAAAATACGCATGAAGAATTTCTTTACCAGTCGGGTAAAAAATTAGTTCATCTGTTTGTAAGGTTTACGCAAGAACGTTTACGATTTACGTTTTTGGCCGTCGGAAATTTGATAGAAAAGTTGTTGATGACCTGTTGCGAAAATGACGAATTCTGAAAATATAGTGCGAAAGTGACGAAGTGCAAAAATGACGAGTTGCGAAAGTGACCTTTTACGATAGTGACCAAAATTCGCGCGATGACCATTTGCGAAACTGACGAATTGAGCCTGAACCGAGAACAGAATAGCATGTACTGGATTGTGCACATGTTAAAATGTATAATTGCCATAATACTATCAAAGGTTATTCATAAAATAATATGACGAAATTAAATTTATTTGAAAAAGAAGGCGCCACTGAGCCGTGCCTTTCGCCTTTAGTAACACTTATCAAAGCAAAACAATTCCTGGTCATAATAAGAAAATAAATAATTAAAAAAAATCACAAACCATTTCTTTTTTTCTATGGCCTTGTCACATAACTCAACTTTTTTCGCACAAGAATATTTAATCACATCCTGCAAAAGTTCACTTTAATATATCCACATGATCACAAGTTATGGGAAATATGATGAGACAATCACAAAAGAGGCCATTAAACAAATATAAACCAGGAATAATTTTGCTTGTATGGAATAATAAATTTATTTAAAAATATATATAAAGAAAGATAGTTGTAATGGATGACATGGAATTAGAATGACCTCCTTTGTGAGTTTGGTTATAGTTATAAGTGTGACACATCAAGAAATAATATTCGTTTAGTAATTTTTACCTGATAATTTTGTGCTATGTATACTCCTGCATACACACCTGTACCAAATATAATCTGAAAAAGAATTCAAACTTACTCAAGGAAGGCTTTATATTTGAATATTATAGTTACATGTTATCATTGCTAGAAAGAGACAATCAGGCTCTAAGCATGTAACTTTTAAAAAGCACTTACACCATTTTTGATTAACATAAGAACACAGCGCATGGCTTTAGTATTTTTCTTCCTATTTACATAAAGATTTATTCAAAAACATATTTTTTAAAGTTATTTTTAATTAAAAACTAAACATAATAGCAAATAACAGTATGACAATGTCAATCAGACAACATTCTCATTTCAAAAAATTTTTTTGTTAGTATCTTCAAAGAGTTTTAATGCACATACTTTTTTTAACTAACCTACATTAATCCACTGCTGGGCAAAGGTTTTTACCATATCCTTCAAGTCATCACATAGGAAGCCAGTAAGTGGAGTAATGACATCAAATGTTTTGTGAGGAATTGGTTGCAGGTTATGTTAAATCAGGTACTTTAAAAAAATACAACAGCTTTTGTCAAGATTTGGAACCAAACGGAGGCAATATACAAGTTGAGGTACTTAATGGATCTTTTTGATACTTAGTCTATAAATGTGTGTTTTTTTTTATGGAATTAAGACCAAGAAAAAATAAAGCTTATAGGCAACAATGAGTTATTGAAAAATTATGATGATGAAATATGTATTTTAAAAATATTACAACCCTGTTTTGGAAACTTTATCTAAATTGGTTGAGGCGGAGTGTATATCACATACATACAGCTCTCTTACTCTAAATATTGAAATAGCCTAAACCAAAAGCATAATCTGCAATATTATTTTATAAGTTAATGTTTTCAGGTGACATTGATATTTATAAAATGTTAATATGGGTATAAAATAACATATACTTATACCTAACTATAGTCCAGTTGTTTAGGTATTTTAAAAAATGTAAACAATCTTAAAATGTCTTTTTCTTGAAATATACAATTTATAAATCAATAGCTTCGCAAATTACAAATTATTTATTTTATAAATTACATAATTTATTTTTAATTTGCAAAGGTATTGATTTATAAAGTGTATATTTCAATAAAAAGACATTTCTTCATTGTTTACATTCTTTTGAATACCTAAACAAATGGACTCTAGGTATAAACTTTTTTCCAATATATAAAATTGATTATTTTACTAAGTAGATACTATAAAATAAATGCATGTCCTTTGTATATCCATTGTCGCTTATTGTTTGCTTTTTAAATATAGGAAATGCTAAATTTTTTAATTTCACCTCCAGTTTTTCATTGTAAACATGGTCAAAATATGAACTTGAAAGAAAATATTGTATGTAGTTTTCAGTTTCTGAGACCAAAAATTAATGACACACTTTACTTATATTTACTGTGGAAAACTAGATGTATATGCAATTTCTTTAAAATTACTGAAATTTGCTGGAAATAGCTGCAATCTGACATGTCTTTTTTTTTAAATAAAAGCTAGAGTATGTTTTGGTTAAGTCTAGGGTAAGGACGTCCAATAAAGAAGATGCCCAGAACTATTACGAAATAACTTGGTCATGTTGTCATAATGTGATGGAGATTTTGAGACAAGAGAATACTAACTATTCTACCTACTTACCACCCCTTTGAACATTGTTTACTTTTTCTTATTTACGTTAACTAGGTAATGAACAAATTTACAACAAATAGAATTTATTTATTCTTACGTATAGTTTAAATAAGAATAAATAACTCCAATCGCTGATCTGTGAACAAATTCAATTTTGATTTGATTTGATTTGCGTTAAAGTCAAACTCGAGCGTTAATTCTTGTCATTATTTGACATTGACATATTTTTTCAATTATTATTTTATGGCACTGGATACAAGTACTTTGGTTGTATATTCTAAATCTTTGTTAAGAGACTCCAACCAACCCCACCCAACTGAACCCCTTGACTTCCCGGCAAAAACTCACATACGGATAGTTAACATTTTTGAAAGCACCATGTGGGATTTTGTATGAATCCCGCCCGACCCTACAGCAGTCATGGGATACGACACGGAACAGAGAAATAGGTGGAAGTGCCTTGGGCCTAAATTAGTTAAGAAACAAGCGTCGCCAAACTCACACAAATAAAACAATAATCACATATTGCACACATACGAAAAATTCGTTTGATTGGTCGAATATATTTATTTCAATATTGGCCTAAGTCAATAGACCCTACATTTTAAAAACGACATTAATTCTCAAGCATAAGGTTTATTTTGCTACGGTTCAAAAAGTACTTACGACGTTTTGCTATTTACTGTCTAACTCAAATTAATAAGTCTGATAATTGCGCCGTCTATCGTCGAGAAGCAGAATTTTTTCGTCACTTGAACCCCAAGCTACGAAATAATTCTGCTACTTGCCGACAGGTGCGCTACTCGAATAGTGATATCCATATTATTTAATATTGATTAACAGTATCGATATCATTCGACACAAAGGCATTTTTTAGAATTTTCTTATCTTTATTTAACACTAACTTTCACTCGCAACTTCGTCTGCGTAACTTTCTTATTTATAATATTAGTATGGATGTGCAGATTAAATCGTGGGCGAAGCCAGTCTCAAATAATTAAAGATCTATTATTTTGAGAACATGAAAAATCCGTCGTTATCCCTGTAGCGATCTTAATCCCAAATGGAATGGAACATACAGAGCATTTTGAGTCTTGCGGTTTTAAACTGAAATCGCCCAGGGCCGCAAGATCCAAAGGCTACTTTTAGCGTGACGGCGGGCGAGGAAGTGGGAAAGGGAATCAAAATAGTGATGGGTTGCTACCCGCATGGTCGAAATGGCAAAGGAATTTCTCTTCTGCCATTTTGCCCATTCTCTCGATCGGCTTTTAAAATCTGCGCGGGAATGCGGGAAGTACGTGCGTGGTACATTCTATTTATTTTCTTTTGTCCCTTTCACCCAAACCAGCATGGTGAGCTTAAAATACAGAAAATTGTGTCAATAACTTTGTAGATCCATTACTAGTATTACAGTGATATTCAAGTTAATCCGTCTGTCTGTTACTTCTTCACGCTTCAACTACTTAACCAATTTAATTGAAATTGAATATGTAGGTTTATTGTTTAAGAGTCCCGGAAAAGGATATAGGTTTATATCCCTTGTTTATTAACTTGGCATGGTGAATCTTATTTTGCCATAAAAATGGAGACTTTTTCAAATTACTTATATTACATTAACGAAGTCTTGGGTTAAAGCTAGTTACATATTTGGGAGCAGCAGCAGGAGCTAGAACAGAAAAAATTGACATAAAGGACAACCTTTATAAGAAAATTAAATTATTATATATAAGTAAATTAGATATAAATTATTTTCTTCAAAACGCTCCGAAAATATGGTGCTTGATTTAGTTGGCATCCAGTTAACCCTACCTGTTGCATCTATCCACTTTTCTTTTACATTTGGGCCTAAAAATAATTCGAAAGGTTAGACTAATATTAATTTTTATATTGCAATTAAAATACTACAAAATGTTCATGTTTATAATAAGTCTATATATTACTTAAAATCGTTGCGTTATTCTATTAAATTATACCTGAAATTTTGATTTATTTTATCGACAAAATCTGCATCTGACTCGACTACATCACTAATCGAGTAGCGAAGTTCATCGACATGTACATCACTAATCGAATAGCAAAATCTATACATCACTAATCGAGTAGCGACAACTTACGGGAACGAACTTTCTAGAACTACCTAGTTAATATGATCTTACCAGAATGATTTTCGTAATTTTTTAAAAGAAAATGCATGTTATCGTACATACTGATGGAAAGAAATACCTACATTGCTTTTATTTTTGTTCTTACTGCTATTTTTACATAAAAAAACACAACAACACGGCATATTTAGCTAAAAAAATGTTGGTCGGGCGGACAAAACGATCTCAACACGTAGCTAGAATACGACTGATGTACGGAGTCGGTCGATCTTGTGTAGTTTTACCGGATTATGACATGCGCGCCACGCCCACTTGGCACTTCCACCTATTTCTCTGTTCCGTGGGATACGATTACGATACGAGTTCCGAATTGGTTGGAACCAACCAGTCGATCACGATCAAATCGAAAAGTGTTTAAGATGGTCGGTCTGACCGTTTGGGTTCGGGTAGTGTACAATATTTATTTATAAATTAGTGCGAGTCCTTTTATTATGTGTAGATATGTATAAAAAGGTACTGTTATGTACAAATAAAAGAATAAATCTGAAAGAAAAGTAAGTCCATCGAGACTCGTACATGGTTTCAAGAGTGATTTATTGGTAGGAACCTACATTTCCATGTGATTTTTAGTAAAATCATCTGCTCCTTCAACTACGCTCTGGTTTAGCCACTCTAAACCCTTGTTACTTGCGTACCTACAGAATTTTATTATACGACCTGGAAGGGACATACCCGTAATAAATCAAACCACAGGCTATATTTGATCACTATAGTATAATGAAATAAAACAAAGAGTCAGAAAACTAACAAAAAAAAAATTTTAACTTCTATACAAAAGTGGGCGGCCGCCTGGGCAATTAGTATGGGAATGCCCAATTTTTATTTGTTTTTTTTGCCTGTTATTTTAATTTCATTACACTTTAGTGGTCTAGTATAGCCTGTAGTTCGATTAATTACGGTTATGACCCTTCCACATTGTATAAAAAGAAGGTGTCAGATTTCGCCATAATTTAATAAAGAAACATGTTATATATTAATTTGATCTGATTGTTTTACATACATTTTTGAAAGAAAAAAATTACGTATATGGCTTTGCTTGACTTCTCCCCCGCTGATCACCTCACTTAATTTAATTCAAGAAAATTATTGTAAAGGGATCAATGAACTTTTAGGGGTTCAGTGCTGGCCCCATTTGAAATAAATTATTTGAAAGAAAACGGAGATGTTATTAAAAAAAATGTCTGGATCATGCCCTAGATATCACTTCAATCAAACTATTATATGAACTACTGTTTACAGTTTAAAGTGAGAACGTGGAGCTTTTTTCTTGGCAAATGAATGTGCGAAGAAAAGCTTCATGTTCTTACTTTAAACTATAGGTAGACAGTAGTTCATATTAGTTTGAAGGCATGATCAAGACAAAATTTTAAATGATATCTCCGTTTGCTTTTTAATAATTTATTTCAAATGGAGGCAGCACTTTACAACGCGATATTCATGTATCGCCTCTCTGCAAATATTATCAAGCATTTGTGCTGCAAAAGAACAAAAAAGAAGAAAAAAAAGTAATAAAATAAATAAATTTATAAAACCTCTGTCTTATGGGACGCTACATGGGCTATAAGAAACAAATAAATATAAGATTTTTTTAAGGTTTCCGCAAAACTAAAGTTACCTTAAGACTATCCATAAAATGACGTCACACATCCAGGGGGAAGTAGGGGGTCAATTAAGTGTGACATGTGACAAGGTGTGGGAGGGGTCATAAGGTTTGTGACGTTACAAAACGAAACCAACATCTAAGTAATAAAACACAAATTTTAACTCATCATCATCCGAGCGTATTCCCGGTTGCATCCTCAGCAGTAACGCTTCAGAGCCCGGGGTCCGCTACCTAACCAAGGAGATTTGACGAGGTTACTGGTTTTTACACAGAGCGACTGCCGTCTGACCTCCACAACCCAAAGGGCAAACCAGAAACAAATCCTTGGATAGTTTGATGTTCAAACGCTAGGTGGCGTTTGGGACCCACAGTTTTACGTGCCTTCCGAAACACGGAATCATCTTTCTTTTCGGATAATCAGGTGATTCAAACCTGCAATATCCTATCCAGACTGGAAACAACTTTTCACAAAGTATGCTTCCCAGTGGGAATCGAACCCATGACCTCCGGCTCACAAGGCGAACGTCTTGACCACTGGACCACGGAGGCTGTCAAAACACAAATTTTAACTGATACGTATTAAATAAACTTTAAAACATTTCCAGCTTTATGTTTTATTTTATTTAAATAAAAAATTCCCTCCGGACCGCAAGTTCAAACCCTCGCCCCGCGATGCCACTATCCCGACGACAGCCGAGCGGGGCGCCGCTTTAATAGCGCCGCCCGACCTGAACCCCCAGCTCTAGAAACTTGATGTGGCCGCCACGGCCACTATCCTGAGACCCGCCTGTAGTTGCAGGCGGCGGCAGCACTTCGCTGTAGAGGGCCACAGCCCTGATCAGCAACCCCACTTTAGCCGAGAGGCGAAAGTTGAGATGAACTACTGTGTGTGGTATCTGTGTCGTCACACTCGGGTGTGGGCGTCTCAAAATCGTGACCAATGGGGAATAGCTGTGGTTCCTAACCTAAAACTAGAGGTGGGCTGGATTAGGTAAAACCGAGACCTGTTCCATCTAGTACTAATACTTAAAAATACCTAATCCAAATATTCCTTCCTAATCCCTGCTATTCGCAGCCCAAATTCAACCACTACGTGACGATAATTGTAATAATGTTGAATATTCTCGTCATCAAAGAACACTGATCCTTAAAGTAATAAAATAGAAAATCTGTTGCGAAAAAATTCGCCAGTGGTATTGTCTGGATTAGGTCTACTTTTATGTAATTATTTCATCTATAAACAACAATGAACTTTACACGTCTCAACAGTAAGATCGAAAATCCGATGCGATAAAAGTATTAGCAAAGTGTACTAGCTGTATTAGATAAGATTAGCTATTGCGTGAAATACTTACATCTCGGGAGTGTTATCTAATATTTTCGTTTTACAAACAATAGTTACCCTTGAATGGAGTGTAAGACATAAGGTTGAAAATTGGCTGCGAACAGCAGGGATCAGAAGGGATTATTCGAATAGGTATTTTTAAGTATTAGTATTAGTTAGAACTGGTACCGTTTTTACCTAATCCAGCCCACCTCTAGTTTTGACATTTAATTAGGTTAGGATAGGAACCAACGTATATGACAGCTGCTTTCCCCATTGTGACAAGGAGGATGGGGGAGTCAAAAAGTCATGACATTCGTGTGACGTAATTTATGTTACGTTATGCTTTGGCCGCACCTGCGCCTATCGCCCCGAAGCAATGAGCGGCGAAGCTTCTTACGTTTTGTACACTAAAAAGTGATCGCGATAAAGCTATGGTCATACTAGCGGCTTCGTTATTTTCCACGAACTATCGGGCAATAATCCAAGATGGCGTCAACTACGTGTTTTAAATATGGACGACGACTTTCTTTACTATTACATGTGTGCTAACAATTACATAATGCATTTTGAAACCGGGTTCCGTAGTCACGAATGCCACTTTGAGTTCATGCCATTAAAAACGTCAAAAACTAATTTTCAATTGAATTTGTGTAAAAATTTCATTTTGCGAGTACATTTTATAAGTTGATCGCCTATATTTTTTTAAATTGTACACCCTTACCGTTAAATTGTAAACCCTTAATTGTTAACCCGTAGCCCTGATAGTTTTCCTTTAAATTTCGTTATATATACTATATCTGTGAATTTTTCACTTGTTTATATATAACCGTTTAACAGATAGAGTGGGGGGACACTGAACTCAAACAAAAATTTTCACTTTAAAACCAAATATTTCAGAAACAGATCCCTAAATCGAAAAACGGTGTTCACAAACTCAAAATATTTTTGTAAGACCTATGCAACGATACCCAACATGACTGGTTAGTCGAGAAAATAAAATTGCCTTTTCACTTTATTTGTATGGGAGCTACCGTAAAAAAATATTTTTGCAATATTTTATTTCATTACTTTTTCCGCCTAATTAATATACATATCTATGCCAAATCACAGCTTTCTAGTACTAATAGTCGCTGAGTTAAACCGCGGACGGACAGACAGACAGACATGGCGAAACTATAAAGGTTCCTTGTTTACTACGGAACCCTAAAAACCAAGTCAGAAAAACCTAAAAATTTTAACTCCATTTTATCGTTCCACTCCATTTTTACGCATTATTAACCGTGGCACCGTCACACAGCACGCGTCTGAACAAGTTGAAAACAAACGTCAAAATGAACAACCATGGGGGTGAAAGTCCCATACATTGCGAATTTTTCGTTTTGAACGACGTTATCTATTACTCTTATTCCAGACTAAATATCAAAAGAACTTTTAGTTAATAGTTTCCTATAATTTGTATAGATGACGCACTACATGCTTTCTCATTATACCGTTTTACGGTATAGTAACCAATTATTTCGAGTACGTAGTACGAATCCTGGATGGTGTAACGGTATGGGCGTCCCAAACTAATCAGAAGACCTCAGGTTCAATTCCCCACAATGGCTAAAAACTTCAGTCTTTTTATTAGTTTTTCTATTAATTTAGAGTTAACTTTATAAGCCATAATTTCGTATGTAGCCAGTACCAAGCCTGAATTGTGTAGTGGTTAACGCAATAGACTCAAATTAACAGAGATCTCAGGAATCTCAGGTTCAAATCACACCTCAATGCAAATAAATTTTATATTTGAATGTTATTTTATTATGGAATAACATTTATAGATGACACTACATTTGCAGGTTTGCAGCTTAAATTGTTGGCACAAAAGTAACGCGAGTTGGCTCTCTATTTCAGTTATATTATAGTACTCTATGTGAACAACGCTAGTCCGACCCGACCACGCAGAGCATATTGTTAGCGCGCTAAAACTTCGATTTACCGCCACCCGCGCGATAACGAAGACGAAGTCCGAATATTCGGGACGATACCCGATAACGGCCGGTCACATTTGCGTGTATCGTGTAATAATAGCACGAAGCTTCGTGACGATAGGCGCAGGTGCGGCCATAGCATTACTAGAAAGTTGTCATTTGGCAAGGGTATATTAATCATGACGAAAAAGTGGTGAAATGAAATTTTGTACAAAATTGTTTTCGTGAAAGTAACTTCCATACATGTTAAGTGGTAGTTCATTTTTTTTTCTCGAATAAACCACTTTGTGCTGTGTGTCTGTGTGTCAAAGACAGACAGAAATGGCGAAACTATAAAGGGTACCTTGCTTACAAAGGAACCTTAAAAAGTTATAGGCGACCAAATTCTCAAATGTACGCGTAAAAGTAAAAATTTCATACAAATTTAAATCAGATTTTTTATAAGCCTACCTATTCAAATAAAAAAAAAAACATGAAATTTTTTTTTTTTTAATTATTTAATTAAACATTTCGAGGGTTTTCAGCAAAACGGTTTATGACGTCTCCGTTACCAATTTTTCTATGTAGGTACGTACGCTGAGCATAAAATAGTACATAACTGCAGAACTTAGGGATTGCCGGACGAGTAGAGTTTTCAGGCCAAGCGTTAGCGAGGCTTTGTCAATAATTACGAGTCCGGCAATCCCATTCCCACGGAGGTGTGTATATTATTATTCTCTATAAATGTGAGGAAATGATTAAAGAAATAGGTAACCAACTATGCAAATATTTACCGAAAGCAATTATAAACTGAATTGAGGTACCTACTGTGAAGACTGAAGAGTATATACAATGGCTTCTTCTATTAAGTACAAATATTTCATGGGGTAAGTAATGCAGTCCATCATTTTGAACAACTTTTTCCGATAAATGTATATCGAATAATATAAGTAATGCATGAGGCAAGAATAACAAACTTCATGTATTTGACGACCACTGTGGCCAAGTGGTCATCAAGCCAGGTTGTCACACTGGAGGTCCCGGGTTCGAGTCCCGGTCAGGTCAAGATGGAAAATGATCTTATTCTGATTGACCTGGGTCTCGGATGTTTATCTATATATGTATCTATTATAAAATATAGAATCATTGAGTTAGTATCCCATAAGTCCCATAACACAAGTCAAACTGTGTAATTTGTCCGTATATATTTATTTATCCTTTTTACTACGGTAATGCCTACTTTTTCGAGCATGTTTAAGAAAAACCCATTTAATTTATCTTGGCCGCCCATGTTGGAATACAACATGAGGTTAGTCAATATTTTTTCTAAACTAAAAACCGAGTTCACCCCCAAACTAGGTACACAATCAATTATGATAGAATTTCTACAGGACCACCTGACAAGTATGCCCTTTCAAACAAAAAAGAATTTTCCAAATTGATCCAGGCGCCTTTGAATAATCGGTGAACAAACATAAATAAATAAATTAAAAGATTCCGAAGAACTGATAACCTCCTCCTTTTTGGAAGTCGGTTAAAATTAACTACACTAATGAATTGTTTTTAAAAACGCTTTCGTAGGTATTCGGGCTATAAATAATGGATAGGTACTTACTATTATAAAAAAAAAGTTTTCTTTTTCAATGTATTTTATTCTTAATTATGATAAATTAACTACACAGATATTAGTAGGTAATGACAATTAGGAGCATCAAATTAAAGTTAATTTGATTATTAAAAAAAAAACTTAAATAAAGTATATATTATTACAATATAGATCGTTATCAAATAAAGTTAAAAAGCCTTATAAACTAAATACTTATTATACTTAAAGTTATAAATTATTTATGTACAGTTCTGTTGTTTAGGATTTTTTCATTGGTCCTACCTATTACATAGCTATATATTAAAAGTATTCACTTAGTACCTTAGTAGTATAAATTATAAAGAAAATGAGAAATTTATTGCAATATTTACCCGACTGCGCCATAAAAAGGTTTATGTTTTTTGAGTGTATGTATGTAGGTATATTTCTTTGGCTCGCTCTGCAGTCCGGGCTATGCTAACGGCTTGTTGGATTTTATCTTGTGAGGTGTCGTTCGATTCGTCATAATTTTGAGTGACTTTAGGTAACTGTGGCAAATTATTAGATTTTAACTTTTGTTTACTATAAATATAGGTACTTTAGGAAAAATATAAATTTTATATAAGAACTACAATAAATCGGCCAAGTGCGTGTCGGTTCTCAATAAACTATTTTTTTTCAAATGTCAAAAGGCTGGTAACTGTCGGGCACAAAGAATAAGCATTGCCATACAACGTGGCAATGCTGCCAGCCTTTTGCCCACACTGCCGAGGGTAATATTTTAGTAGGACTATATGTATTCGTTTTAATTAAAATTTTATTAAATATAGTTTAAATTTTATTATAATTTTAAACAATTTACAACTTACAAAATGAATGCATACGGGAATTAACGCGAAACATACTTTTAGGGTTCCGTAGAAAACAAGGAACCCTTACTGTTTGGCAATGTCTGTCTGTCTGTCTGCGATTTTACTCATAGGCTATTAGTAGGTACTAGAAAGCTGTAATTTAGCATGGGTATGTATATTAATCTTGAATAAAATCTTGAATTTTTAACGCTAGTTCCCTCCCATGCATGTAAAGCAGGAATCAAGTTTTTCGTATTACAAATTACAACACAATTTTTAGACGTTTTTGAACCGTTAAACCGTGGGTGTGAACTCGAAGTCGGCGTTCGCAACTACGGAATTTTACACTGCGCGTGGCCCGACATGGACTTAGCCGGTCATTTATTTATTTTGGCTGACGTTTCGTTCCGGGTTGCACCGAACGTGGTCTGCACCTGATTGAACCAGCAAAGTTCAGCCGCCCCCTGCCCCGTGTGATCTTCGTCCACCGTCAAAAAAAAACTGAATTTAAGGCTGCCTTTTTATTGGCAGGAACAGGATCCTGGCTCTATCTAAGGATTGTTCTTAGTTATGTACCTACTTACCCATACTCTTACTTGGTACCTACTTTTATCATAATGACGTACATAAGTATGTTTAAATACTTTATTCCTATATCTAGTTAATTATTATTCTGATACCTAATATTATGCAACAAGTTTATTTTATTTTGGCAAGGAACCTTTCCAATCTAAGAAGATAATTATCAAAAGGTCACTGTACATTATTTGATAAGTATACCTATGCATTAGTTAATATTTTGTTGGTTATTAGTTGCATTGGCTGTAAAGAGAAATCTGAATAAGGTAGATACATTTTTACAATCTACTACGAGTATGTAATCTCTCTAAAAAGTATCTAATCAGCCAATCATCGTTTATTTTGCAAATTAAAAAATTTTAGTTATTGAAAGACTTGAGCAAAAATTCAATTACGTAATAGTTAAGTGTGTACTTGCATGTACCTAATACAAAATTCCTATAATAATTTAGAAGTCACCAGAAACTGATAAAGTTAATTTAAATTTGAATTGAACTAGATGGATTCGGTACTTTCTTATGACACAAAACGTGTAGAAAGTTAATATAAACTAAGGACTTACAAGAAAATCCACATACATAACATTTCGTGCAATTTAACTATTTTTTCTTTCAAGCAAACTCCAATCAGGTTTTTTGTGAAGATGAACTGATATTATAAGATATATTCATAAAATAAACCACAGAAAAAATCTACTTTTACCAATCAGATTTACTGAAAATTGATGGACAGGTTATTTACTAATAATACTTACTTACCTTTTTGTTGACTTAACCTATGTACCTACTTACATATACCTACCTATCTAATTGGCAGAACGTTCCTGCACTTTCAACAACCATGAGTTTTATCACAATAATCAAGTACCTATTACTACTACCATGCTAGTTATTTTTGGTTCATTGTTCTGCGTTTCTAAAGAGGTATTGTATTGAGTCTTCGTGTAGTGCAATGAGCAACATGATAACACCTCCAGCGAGAATGCCAAGCACTGCTAGAAGTAAATTTATACTTCTTCCATGATTGTTTTCATTTATTTCGGGCACTAGGTCAGCCAAAGCTATGTAGAAAAATGTACCAGCAGTAGCTGCATAGATCCACTGCGAAGCTGATTCGTGGTCTTCCGCTAGCCAAATACCGCCCGCCATGCCCATAAAACTGAGAACGGATGACAATAAATTATAATATAAAGCACGTTTTATGCTCATGCCAGAACGTAAAAGTACGGCGAAGTCACCGAGCTCGTGTGGCAATTCGTGACAGAATACTGCTAATGCTGTCGCGAAACCTGTCACTGGATCTCCACTAAAAGCGGCACCAATGGCCAGGCCGTCAGTTAGATTGTGTAATCCGTCCCCAACAATGACCATCAGAGCCGTGGATGTCATCGGACGTTCCAAGGGCGGCGGAGGTGACCCCGGCATCATTGCCCCTAATTCAATAGGTGGTTCAATTTGTTTAGCCGATTCTGTCTTCATTTCTTCTACAGTTTTTCCTTGTGCATGATCATGTGAGTGTTTGTGACCTCCGTGAAGGGTTTGCATTACGGCTTCAACCGTGTAGAAAAACAGAATGGTTAGGAAGGTGACGCTGCACTTGAGTACCACTTCAGTTTCTTCTTGTGGTTCAGAGGACGATCCATGTGATTTGAGGGCGTGTGGCAGTAGATGGAGTAGTGCGTCGCCACACAGCGTGCCCACGGCTATTGCCACCAGAAAGTGGAGCACGTAGCTGAACACGACGGATTTAAGGAGAGGTACCACCGCTACTCCGAGAAGACCGGTAGCGCTGATTACTAGGATACTCAAGCTCGCGTATATCCAAGCTACAACAAATAAACATAGGTTAATAACCAGGAAGCGTATGTCAGATTAGCCCGAATATTGTTTAAAATAAGCTACCTATAAGTAGTATTTGCATTTTAGTTATGATTATTGTCATAACCTTTTATTTACTTTCAAGTGTGATTTCCTTTGTGATAAACACCAAGGATAGAGTGTATTGATGATGCTGATACAATTTCTACAATATTTACAACATTTCTGGGGACATCATTATGTACTTAACACAATATACTTAAATAATATTTACGGGATATACGTAGTATATCAAGCCATGCAATACTTTGTTATTTATCCCTGCTTAATAGAATATAGGTATCAAATTTATTTACAACTAAAACATTACAATTTAATTGATAAACTATAATTATTAAACGCACAATAAGTAAACATTTCTTTCAATTACTGCATGGCCGCCGGTTAACTGGAAGAGATCCCTATACACGATAAATCCGCTGTTGTATGTTTACTTTTCTAATTTGTAACTGCGTTATTTCTTATGTACTATAAAGCTTTATAAACAAACAAACTATTTAACTAAGATGAACAAGTAATTATTATAAAAAAAACCGACTGCCATTTTATGTAGGTACTCAGTTTCACTCGCAGTATCAAGACTAGAGCTGCAGAGCGTCCCATAGAAATTTATATACATACAAACACTAGAAAAACATAACCATCCTTCTGATGCAGTCGGGTAAAAAGAATACTTACTCCAATATCTCTCAATCTGGGCCGGCGGCGCCTCTGTTTTGAAGCACGTGCGCTGGTCCAGCTGATACACCAGCGCTGGGCACATCTCCAGAAACCTTTGCGGGTTGATGGTTATGACTCCCGGCTCGCTCTCCATCCCGTACACTTCCAACATCTTCCTTGGCGACAGACATGATTTTTGCAGTATGGGGTCAGCTGGAAAAGTTCAGTTTTTTAAACTTGTGGGTTTGTAACTAGATTTTCCACCTAATCCTACATCAGACAAATTAAATATTTTACGACTAAGCACTATACTAGATAGACACGTAACATTAATGTTAATTTCTTAGATATACCCTAAATCTGTTTATAGGTACCCCATATCGTTATTCTGTTGATAATCCCGTCTGAGATAAAAAATATGTCCGTTCAAGATCATCTTATTCCATTTAAATCCAGGGTCTCACCAGGGTCGACGTATTTCCGATGAACTTGGCTAGTCGTCCGCACTCCGGGCTGGCCCGGCTCTAATAGGATAATGACACTGTCCGTCCATCTTGGGTTTTATCAAATGTACGATTGATATGAAATACGAACACAATCTCGTTTTTTTTTTTCATTCCTTAAGGAATAGATAGAGTACAGGGTTCTATCTGTCTACTCTGTGAATAATTCGTAAAAAAATAATTTTTCTAAGGTCACGCTTGCTAAAGTGGTAGCCTCGGCCTATAAATAAATAAATATATACGGACAAATCACACAGACTGCTTTAGCCCCAAAGTAAGTTCGAGACTTGTGTTAAGTATGGTATGGGATAATTTTATCTCATTTTAATAACCATTTGAATTTTGAATTTTGGTACTAACTCAACGCTACTATATTTTATAAAAATACTAGCTGAAGCCCGCGGCGTTGCCCGCGTGGAGCATTATTGATAATCCCTCGGGAACCTCTCATACCCTATGTTACTTCTAGTACCTCCCAGAATATGTGTACAAAATTTCATGATTATTCGTCAAGTAGTTTTTGCGTGAAAGCGTAACAAACATCCACGCTTTCACATTTATATATTAGTAAGGATAAGGATGTTTGAAAAGATCATTTTCCATCATGAAGTGACCGGGGATCGAACCCGGAGCCTCCGGAGTGACAGCCTAGCATGGTGACCACAAGGCCACAGAGGTCTGCCTATATAGACAGACAACAGGAATTAAAAATATTGGTCATCGCCTATTTTAGCGCATGGTGCTAATAAATAGGGAGACATAGAAAATACTCCACGAACAAGAACTCAGTTCTTAAATTTATTGATGTTGGTGATGATGCTAATAAAAATGATTTAAGAAATGTGTTATCTGAAAAAAGTTAATTTTCCCAAGCACATACCTATCTTAAATGATCCGACACCGTCTTATTATAAAAACAGGACTAACTTTGTTACTAGTTCTAAACCATTATCCGCACAAAATGAAGTTGACATTGACTGGTGAGATAGTGAGATATTACTAAATGTCAACTTGATTTGGGCGGATAATGGTTTAACCCGTCAGCTTCCAGACGGTCGGATCCGACGGAGAGAACAATAGATAACAATGGGTTTGACGGGTTAAACCTAGTAACGAAATTAGTCTGGGTTTAATAATAAGACGGACAATCTTTATGTTGAAATATTAAAATTGTCTGCAGAGGGTCGGAGTTTTGATCGAATGAGTTTCGGGAAGTCGAAGAATCTTTCAGGATAAAACCTAGATTCTTTTGATGTAAACGAATATGCTTATTGTTTTGGACATAACATTTCACTTACTAATGCAGTATGTATTAAATTCTGTGCACACTTAGAGCATCTCGCATTGCTCGTTACTCCGAGAAAGTAGTCTGTCATGGCTTTCATAACTAAAAATATATCCACCTGGACACGTTTTACCGGATTATATGCAGCAATAGCGGTTATTAAGAGAAGGTATTTTATTTATATTTTCTATATTCTATCTGATCCAGATAGAATAGATATCAGATTCGTTCAAGCTGATCAAAGATATAACGTAATAACTTACGCCTAACGGTTAAATACGAATTAAAGAATAATTATTAATCAAAAGAGATTAGTCTCAGGTTGTGAAAGAAAATAAAGCGGAACGTAATAAGCACACGAAGAACTGGATTGTAAGTGGTGCTCTTAGATTTCTTATATACGGTTTCGCCTATTGCACGTTTTTCACAAGTTCACGCAAAAAATTGATCGAAAGTCTCGAGGAATTGCGGGTCGTTGGCACTTCTCAAAATTGCTCCTCATAGAAATTAAATGGACCGCGGCCCCAGTTTATTGACTTTGGGAAAAGACATTATGTAATAGACGAAAAATTACCAAGAATTATGTTTTTGTTCACCAAACGAATGACGGTTGTAGTTACTTTATTGTAAAAATCCAAAATGTCAATTTTATGATGTTTGGATACCGGCCAAACTAGATTGTCCTTGGCTAACCACGGGTCATTCTAAGCGTGTCAGGATATAGGTACTAGTTTAGCCCAGGACAATCTTGTTTAGCTCTAAACCTGTACAATAACAGTTTGGCCTAGGCCGAACTGATTTCGAAATATTATTCGGTGTGCGGGGATAAACTTGTGACTATCAGTTGGTAAGAGCATGCATATTAGTAATTAGACACAAAAAGCTTCTGACATAGCTTGACATCTGCTATACAATGTTGACAGCCGGGACCAACGGCTTTACGTGCCTACCGAAGCACGGAGGAGCTCAAGAAAATTTTATACCACTCGTGCCACACTCACCACACTCACCTATCCATGTGCGGACCAATCCCAGTTTGCTTAACTTGCGAAAGCGCTAGCAATGGATACTCCCACCAGGCGAACTATACATAATAATTAATGCTTTATCGAATGCAAACAAAGAATTTCGAATCAATGATGCAATACTGTAATCGTAATTACGACTGTTACGTACAATTAATTTTCTTTACTCGCTACAAAACCAATTTTCAAGGGTAAAATGAACAATTCGCAATGGAACAATCACAATCACAATAATTTCCGCCTTTCCTCGCTTCGTGGGAACTTTCAAGGACAAACAAAACAATATGAAGGAATTGTATTATTTACCATTTCTAATGATCACAACTAATTAGCTTATTAATTCCTAATTTACTGGTAATTAAACAATTTTACAAATTTGGTTCCGATCCGACTCGTTTGTTAAATGCTTTGATATAGTCATATCATAGTTGATAGATAGTTCTTTGTTCATCACTCGGTCTAGGCCTCTTTTAGAGACTTTATATACGTGGGGCGCACTATAAGTTTCCGGAATGAATATGAAAAAATACTATTAAAGGTACAAAATTAATTTATTGTTTTTCAAAATAATCTCCCTTGGCGTCTATGCACTTTTTCATTCGATGAAACCAGTTTTGAAAACTTTTGTGCCACTCCTCTGTGGTGACCTCTGAAACGTGTTTTTCATACTCATCGACAGCCTCTTCTGGTGATGAAAATCGTTGACCGCGTAATTGGTTCTTAATTTTTGGGAACAGAATAAAGTCACAAGGTTCCAGGTCGGGATGACTCATGAGTTCTACATTTTTCGCCTTCAAAAAGTCGTTTGTCTGTCTGGCCGTGTGAGAACAAGCATTGTCGTGGTGCAGGATGATACGGCGTTTACGGTTATTTTTACGGAGTTCGTCAATAACTTCCGGCAAACAAATGGTCGTGTACCAGTCACTATTCACTGTACGACGATTCTCTAAAGCAACAGTAGCCACGTGTCCAGTTTTATTAAAAAAAGAAGCAATCATCCGCTTAGATGCACTTTTCACGCGCGCCACTTTGGTTGGTTTCGGCTCATCTTGAAAGACCCATACGCTCGATTGCTGCTTTGTTTTGGGATCGTAGCAATAAATCCATGTTTCGTCACCTGTTACTATGTCCCACACCAAATTTGACGCACCTTCGTTGAATCTGGTAAGCATGGCACTGCACCAAGTGACGCGGTCCGTTTTTTGAGCCTCGGTCAAGTTGTGTGGGATCCACCGCGAGCACAGCTTTCTCACACCCAAATGTTTGTGTAGGATTAATTGTATTTGACTCATGCCTATTTCTAAGGATGCGCGAATTTCATGGTAGGTCACATGCCTGTCTGTTTCAATCATACGGCGCACAGCATCGATGTTTTTGTTGGTCACAGCGGTGGACGGCCGACCATCGCGAGATTCGTCACTGAGATTGATACGACCACGCTTGAATTCTGCAAACCAGCTATAAACAGTTGTCTTGCATGGTGCTTCATTGCCAAAAGCTGTTTCAAGCCGAGCAATGCTCTGTTGAGCTGTCAAATTACACTTAAAATCGTAGAAAATCATACTACGAAAATTTTCCCGAGTTAAATCCATGTTGATGCAGACACACAATTTTTTAAATGGCGCCACATGGTAAAAACAAAAGACAGTCAGATGAAACAAACTGCATTCTACAGCCAAAGAGTTCTATTTTCAAATGTTGCAATAAATTTTTAAATATTGTTTATGTAAGTGGCCAGTTCCGGAAACTTATAGTGCGCCCTATGTAACGTCTCTCATTATGAGAGGCCCTGTCGAACTTAGTTCTATATTTTATTTTTACCTAGTGATGAACAAAGAACTAAGTAAATATTAGTAGGGCTACCATACAACAAACATGATTTTTTAAATAATGATACGCAACCCTTCGTGCGCGAGTCTGACTAGCACTCGATCGGTTATTTAATTTACCTGGCAAATAATAGATGGCGCTATGGATATCAATTCAACGACGTATTTTTGAAAGAAAGAAAGAATTTTTTATTAATATTTTTTTCACTCCTGTGGCATATAACCTACTTAATTAATGAACAATAATTGTCAAACTAATTAAAAATATGTCTGCTACACCATCTAGTGATGAGAGGCGAAACTACATAATCCTACCGATCCGAATGGTACCGAACCCTCGCACACGAAGGGTACCGTACCATTATCTATAAAAAATAATGTGAGCTGTATGGTAGCTACTATTTATTTTATTCTGTTTCTAGTATTTGTTGTTACTCGTGTAGTGGCAACAGAAATACATCATTTGTAAAAAATTCAACTGATTAGCTCACGGTTCATGAGATACAGCCTGGTGACAGACAGACGGTCGGACAGCTAGGTCTTACCCCGTAAATTGAACCAAAATAGCATTCGTCGGCGCATTATTTGTACCTGCGCCGATAACCGCCATTTTGGTTCAACTTACGTGCCGGGAATTTGTAGAAAAATGCTTTGAAGTCTGCTATTTTTGTTCAACTTATTTGTGTCGCATTGTCCGAAGACAAACATTCAAAATTATTCTTTGACCGACTTCCAAAAAAAGGAGGAGTTATCAATTCGTCGCGATCCGTTATTAAAAAATATTTTTTTGTTTGAAGGGGTATACTTCCCAGGTTGTACCATGGAAATTTTATCAAAATCGGTTGTGTAGTTTGGGGGTGAAGTCGGTTTTTAGTTTTGAAAAATTATTTAGTTCTCTCTACAAAAATACAAGCACTTATGCTCCCGTTTCGTAGCAGCTGCTACAAGATTTCGGCTACGCTACGCTACGAAAGAGCATTTTATTTATAGGTCAAAAGTTCGTAGCATACATGTAGTTCGTAGCAAGAGGATGGCGTGGGAACTTGAGATTGTAGTTATTTGTTTTGTTTTATTCCTCTCCGAAACGGTTGGCCAGATTGTGACGAGATTTTCACTGGCAGATAGCTATCAAAGAATGGATGTACTGGGTAAAAAAAATTTGATCTTATCTAGTCCGAAAACAATAGACCCATATTTTTTGGTTAGCAAAGTATTAAATTCACAAATGTACAGCGCATCGATGTTGAGTGGGGGCGATTTACGTCACCTTCTGGTGAAAATCATACCCGATCGTGACGTCACGCGAAATTTAAATGCGCTGTATCTTCGTTATTATTTGCTAATCAGAATAAAGGAAATATACGTATACCATCCCTTTGGATAATCTACTTAATGAATAAAAAAAAATGTTGTCCACATCTGTATTTATTATAGGGTTCTACGCCAAAATAAAATCCAGATCTACCATCCATGCCTATCCAGGTCCACGCGGACGAAGTCACGAGCATAGCGTGTCTATCATATTTACGAATCATTTGCTACTTTCGCCTTATTTGTGCGTATCGTGCAGCTATCGGATCTCTATCCGTAATTTCAGAAGGCCTATGTCGGCCGTGTCCAGAAAAAAGACAAGTTTGAAAGATTTTACTAACCTGTTGGTTTAGGAGATCTCTTATGTCGGTGTTGTTGGTCGTGCAGCTGACGGAATGTGCCGTTGATGCGGTGGAGGGCTACGTCGTGGGGGGAATTGAACACCCTGCCCCCTAAGCCGAGGCTGTCCATCAAGTGCTCGAAACCCTGAAAAATAATAAAATCACATAGTAATATCCATTTTAGTCAAAATGTAACAACGGACAGCCAGACGCACGTTATTGTCATACGTTTCCATCACAGTTACCAGAGCCGGATTATCCTTAGTGGGGATAAGGCACTGCCTAAGAGCCCTGTGTCGGCTAGGGGCCCCGTGCACGCACAAAGAAAAGAAAAAGCGTTCCATTGAATGACTTTTCTTTCCTCTATGTGTACCAAATTTAATTGGTGTCCATCAGATCAACTCGACTTTTGTAATAAAAAAAAATGTATTTTAAAAAGGTTCTTTTCTGAGCGAGTATATTTTGATACTCTTTTACAAATTTATTTAACCTTTATTGTACAAAATACATTTTGTAAAGCACAATAGGCGGACTTAATGCTAAAAGCATTATCTGACAGCTAACCTTTGGGTTGTAAGAGAAACTAGGTGGGTGTAAAATAATAGGATAAGTAAAAGGGAAAGTGATTGGGTATAATAAAAAATTCTACTCCTGTACTGTCACGAACACTAATATAAGAACATGAATTATTTATGAGTTCAGGGAAGTCTATTAGCCATTCCCCATAACCCCATAACATGTGACCAAAGAGCAAAAAAAATGTGACCAATGAGCAAAAAATATTTTTTTTATCCTAGCCATATACCTAGAACTTTTTTTCTTTAGATCTACCATACTGCCAACATAATTAAAACGTTTAACATATGGTGCCATTTTTTCAAACGTGGAGTTAATAAACGAACGGTTTTTTGTATGAAAAACCATTCGTTTAGGGAACTCCATATTTCAAAAACGGCACTTTAGTCACTAGGATGAAGTCAATTAAAAAAAATAAAGTCTACCATAAATACCTAGTATCTACCAAACATATGTTAAGTATTACATACTTTTCTTTGTTTATTTTTGTATTTAATTTAGTAAATGTAGTCGTAGAAACATAATTGTATGCAACGTTGTATAAGTACGTCAAAATGCTCGATGGGGTCTTCTTACAATGCTCGCATCGTAACCTGCGCCACTTGCATTTTTTGAACCTTCTTATACAACTGTTGCATAAAATACTATAATAGGATAGGTAAAAGGGAAAATGATTGAGTATAATAAAATTAGATAAATATTACAAATTACTAAATAACATAAACTACTGTAGGAGTTATTATTAAACTAATTTACCAGCCAGAACACTTTTGTATAACAAAGCCAACATTTTAAGTTCAGGTAGGGGTTTTTATTGATGGTCTAAGTCGTTTCAACAATATGTTATTACCCTATACTTACCTACACTCTGTTTACCGATTTTTCTAACACTTTACACACAAGATGGATGCAGGCCGCTTCCAATCGTTCGTTTCGGAAAACCTTGGGGGGAGGCCTATGTCCAGCAGTGGACTTCTTGCGGCAGATATGATTGACACACGAGCCACAGGATCCCTGTCAATTTTATAAACTACGTAAGTTGGAGTTGATTTTCAATTCGAAGTGGGTGGTTCTCAGATATCCTAGCTCATAGGTTACCTACTAGTACAGCCCTACTTATAAAGTTAAGTAGGTAAGGTTATTTCCGGCTTTGCGTTGTTTCTCTATAAACTACAATACAATATAACAATTAGCAGTTTTGAGATTACCTATCCGCATATATACGAAAACAAACTTCTGTTCCGTTTCGTACCCAAAGAGTAAAAACGGGACCCTATTACTAAGACTCCGCTGTCTGTCCGTCTGTCCGTCTGTCTGTCACCAGGCTGTATATCATGAACCGTGATAGCTAGACAGCTAAATTTTTTACAGATGATGTATTTATGGTGTTCTGAGGTATTTCTGTTGCCGCTATAACAACAAATAAACTAAAAACTGAATAAAAGAAATATTTCAGGTGAGCTCCCATACAACAAACTTAATTTTTATTGATAATGGTACGGAACCCTTTGTGCGCGAGTCCGACTCGCACTTGGCCGGTTATTTTATTTGTTTGTTGCCCTCTCACAATAATTCTTCGTCAGCTAGCCTATAAAGTTATATGTGATTTATGTGAATAAGTAAGTAGATACCTATTAGGATAACAGCTTACATTGATAAACTGTTTATTGTCCACTGATACAATAGATTTTCCACTGATAAATGTATAATTATTAAATAATAATATGAAAGGATTTGTTATCTTCACTGCTGATAGATACTTATTATTATACGCTGACCTTCAGTGGCGCATTTAAGAAGTAATAGGTAGGTAACAAAATTCCAATGTCAAGTGTAAGGATAAGTCAAGCCCACTGATACTCGTAAATGGTATTATTAAATAAGAATTTTGCCAAAGTTTGGTTATATCTAAGTACAACTTGATTTTTCTGCATTGAACTCTCTCGATAACACCTTTATAATTGTCATTTTCTTCACGTAAGTATTTTTATAATAATAAAGTCGGTTGTAGTCCTTAATCGTGAGAGACATTTTTTGAAAAAAAAAAACAACGTAACTATGGTTTATAAAAGCATTAGATGGCCATTATCAGATAAGTTTATGATAAAATGTAACTGATATCCATATCAAACTACTACTGGAACTTGTCTTTATTTTCTCTTTACCCAATCACATTGAAATTATGAATTTTTTTAATAGGCTGGCAAACAAAATAAAACATCCTGTATCACTAGGTATGTATTTTTATGCAGAAAATTAATTCTATTCAAAAGAACATATATAAAAATAAACTGGTGCGTTCATACCGTGATTAGAAAATTAGAAGAATAACTTTTCATATCCAACGTAAACGTGTTTACAGAAGTTTATAAGCCGCGTGATAAGATTAGCCCACCGATTTAGGCAAGTGAAGTAAATATATACTGATGTGCTTTTTAGAGTTCCTTACCCAAAGGGTCCAACGGAACCCTATACTGAGACTCCTTTGTCTGTCCGTTCGTCTGTCTTATGGCTCTTTCTCTTGAACCATACTAGCTCGATACTTGAAATTTTCACCGATTATGTATAACTGTGGCGCTATAACAACAAATACTAGAAATAATCTCAAAATAGTCCCAGAAAAATTAAAGGAGATCGTCCGTCATACAAGAAACTTGCAACTCGCGCTTTAGTGGTTTTCAGCAAGTCGTGACAATATTTCGGCTGCTAAACAGTAATTTAAGTTAGGTAGGCACTCGGTATAGGTACTTCTACCGAGTAGTACTAGTATATATAGATAGAGTCTAAGGTAGGTAAGTATATAGGTAAAAACTAGGTTACTTTGTTTTAAGACAAAAATAAAGCTTATAGCTTTGATTTCAACCAATGAATGATAAAAATAAATCCTTTTTGAACTGAATGAACATTATTTTACAATAGTTATGCATGCATATAGAATGCATGTATAAGTATTGTAAAATAATGTTCATTAATAATATTTTTTTTCTGTTTTCTTGGTACAATAAAGAGATAACTAAGCCGACTATTCTTGTTGCTATGACTTTCATTCATAAATAGGATACAATAATTAGGCAATTCTAAAACTATTCCCTCATAGAATAATCATTAGGTTCATCATTAATCCAAATCATTTTCTGTTTTTAGGAAGCGAGTAAAAGAGTATTATCTTTCCTTAACGTAATGAATGGTATATAGTATATAGGTATATTTATTCTTAACTTATATATAATTTTATTTATTTACATTTATAGTTAGGTATATTTTAGTTTATGTATTATATAATATGTATGTGTATGTTTAAACTTTTAGATAAGTACCTATTTTATGTATTTGTATTTAACTTGAGTCTATTTTGTACACGCCTACTATTACCTGTTTTCTTCTCTTTTCCTGTCCTGGGTCTGCTGGAAGAGATTTCTTATGAAATAAGCAGTACCTATGTACTCAATGTTCTTACATTGTTCGTTCCTATTTTTGTATTTTGTGTACATGAATTTTGTAAATAAATAAATAAATAAATAGGTTGAATGAATATTTATTTTTATTTAAGTGTTTTTATGTATGTTTTTATAAATTGTGTTATGTTTAAGTTATGTATGGTGATATACTCATAAGCATGTACGAATGCCTTCGTGTTCCAGTGGTCAAGGTGGTCGCCTTGTGACCAGGAGATCATGGGTTCGAATCCCCTGGGAAGCATACTTTGTAAAAAAGTTGTTTCCATTCTGGATAGAATATTGCAGGCTTGCGTCGCCCGATTATCCGAAAAGAAAGATGATTTCGTGTTTCGGAAGGCACGTATAAACTGTGGGTCCCGAACGCCATCTAGCGTTTGATCATCAAGCTATCCAAGGATTGGTTCTGGTTTACCCTTTGGGTTGCGGAGGTCAGACGGAAGTCGCTCTGTGTAAAAACCAGTAACCTCGTCCAATCTCCTTGGTTAGGTAGCGGACTCCTGGCTCTGAAGCGTTGCTTACTGCTGAGGATGAGGATGCAACCGGGAAAATACGCTCGGATGAGCATGTACGAAGTGATCCGTTAGCAGTATAGTTGTTTGTGATATAATTAAGTAGGTGCATTGATTGCACTGAATCTTAGAACATTGTTTTCTTTGAATAGTAAATTATTTTATAGACTAAGCAATTTTAGAAAAGTTATCGCAAAAACAAAATCAAAATACGTATTGTAATATGTCGTTCAATATGTTGTTAGAGAATATGAATAAAACCAAGGTGGGTGTACCATGGAAGGCCACTCTAACAAATAAACAGTTATTATTCGTTTATTTACTGGATAAATAAAACTAATAAATATTTAAGTGATACTTTGTTTTATTACGTAACATATAAACCACTTTTTTGAATTGCAGATTTAATCAATATTGATTGAACTTAAGTTTCATTGAACTCTTCCAAATGGCCTTGCTAGGAACAAGGCTCTTTAGAAGGCCATCATAATAAATCAGTCATTTATCACTAAAAGTTACTGAACAGCGATTAAATCTACAATAAAAAGAAGTGGTTTATATGTTACGTAATAAAACAAAGTATTACTTAAATATTTGTTAGTTTCATTTATACAATAAATAAACGAATAATAACTGTTTATTTGTTAGAGTGGCCTTCCATGGTACACCCACCTTATTTTAACGTCGTCGATTCCCGATATCAAAGAAGCGAGGGACCGTACTGCCAAAATAGTAGCGCGAGCGATTCGCCGCCGCGTCTGTGATTTCCAGTTCGATGGATGTTTGTGTAAATAGAAGGAATTTGTTATCACATGGCAATAACTACGAAATTTTAATAATTGGCCTTCGAAGGAGCATGGCCTTCCATGGTCCACCCACTATGTTTTTTATGTCTCTGGAAGAGACTTTTCTTGCCTACTTTCTATTGATCAATGACGGTTATTCAATTTGTTTTCATACACATCTCATTGTAAATGTAGAATAAATATTTGTCTTTCTAGTTTTTGTTACAATTGACGCACGTAACTAATTAGGATTAGCAACATTTTTCAACCATTTTAAATACTTTAGAAATATGAATTATGTATTGAAAAGGAAGACGAATCTTGTGTTTATCTGTCACTCTCTTGGCAGCCGAAATGATGAGGTGATGTCTTTGAAGACATCAAAGAATACTTAATTAGGTATGTCGTAAGCCTTTGAAGAGCGAATCATCCCACAAATGCTCAGGTACTTGTACACCACGGTTAGACTCGCACTAGGATTTTCGATTCGGATAGGTACCTACTAACGAGAGACACACTTTAGGTTCGGACGTTCCATCTTTATCGATTCAATTCGAACAGATATGTATCACATTCGTCTTTAAACGCGTAAACGGTATAAGATTTAGATGAGACCGGACCTAGTTAAATATCAAAGTAAAAATAGTTTTTTTGACCGTTTCTAGATGAGGATGAGTGTAGAAGCAAGCTACGTATTTGTAATTTTTAGTAAATCGGTATGCGATAATAATTACTTATGCTGTGTGAAAATCCTAAATTATTGTATCTGATGCAAAATCCGTCCGACACGCTTCTCAGAATTCTTATTCATATCACAACAAGCATTGTTTACAAACAGGCAGAGAGAGGATCTCCGCAACTAATGCATTTTATTATTTTTACGGTGGCATGCTTGGTAATTGCTCCTGAGTAATTGTCATCTTTGTTACAGTTTCTCAAATCTCGAATTAGACTTTAGCGTCATCATTACATTTTATATTTGCCTATATATAATGTTATTAAAAGTCAAGTACATTTTATTACTGTGTTAAATCGAACTTCGACTTTACGTTAGTAAATCTATTAAGTAAAATACGAGAATCCCAACTTCCATGTCGGTTTGGGAGCAAAGAAACAAGATATACGTTTAAACTGTTTTTTTGGTTTCTCGTCTTTGCATTCATAAAGGTACATCATCATCATCCTATCAGCGACAGGAAGTCCACTGAAGGCCATAGGCCTCCCCCAAGGATTACCATACCTAGAGTATAGAGGTATTCTATTAACATATTAGATATCAAATCCAACATTTACATTCTCGTTCTTTTACGTATATGGCCAATGGTTAATACATTTAAAATGAGCTGCCCGAAAACATGAATCAGTGAAAGTGACTCAATAAAGCGAATGTTATGTAATATTGTGGCTAAGGATTTTAACTCGTTGGCAGATAGACTCATTTTTTAAAACATACATTTTTATTTCACCATCATCATCATCATCATTTCAGCCGCATCACAGAATCCAAGGCCAACATGACTCAAAAGCCAATTTAGCGTAAATAATAGGAGAGAAGGTGGAAAATGGAATCAAAATAGTGATTAGTTTAGTAGCCCCCTAATTAACGCGTGATTCGCATTTTCGAGAAAATAAGTATTTTTTTAAAGATTATGGCAATTTAAAATTACCGGCATCTTAAATGCCTTCATTGCACTGACCTGAATTTCAGGCTGATTTATCTAATATTAATTGCCTGTTAAATATTGATAAATTTAAGTTTTGTAAAATATAGGCAATGTAGGTATAGCGTGTAGCTTCCCATATTTCTGTGGATGTCGTAAGAGGCAAGAAAAGGATCTAGTACAAAAACATCTTGTGCTAAAACTGCATTTCCAAAGAGGGTTGACGTCAAAACTACTGCCAAATCGAACTGATCCCGCTATTCTTCTTCATATCGTATATTCTTCGGCATCTTTAGGATCCTGTGGAAATGCATTGATATGCATAGGTATATATATTTGGAGAAGAAAAGCGGAAAAGTACACCCCGGGCTCTGAAGCAGCACATGCAGCTGAGAATGCAACATGGAACGCGCTAAAATGAAAAAGAATGTATATGTTATGGACCAAGAGATTAATAAGACTTTATAATAAATGCCTGTGCCACAGCCCGCGCAGTTTGGAAAATTTCCAAAGTGAGAGTGCAGTGTAATAAAGACTTTTAAAATAATCAACCGTCCGGGCATTATTATAATGCTAATCACCGGGTAGAATAACCGCCGACAGCAGACTCGTTCCTGCAGAGTCATATAGATCACCCAGGTCATGTTGGTTAGGGGGATAATTCGAGGAGGAAAAATTAGTTGTTTTCATCATTTGGTCAATAGACCCCAGATAAATCAACTATAAGGCAATTTTCAGATTATCAGATTACCCGAAACATACATGACTACAATCATAATGTCTAGGCAATGGGATAAATAAGGAAGTTCGAATTATAATTAATTACTTCACCCAAAGTATCCAGTTTAAGATCTCTTAGAAAATTATGAGATCTGATATATGTATATCACAGTACTGAAAAAACTAGTAGTGACCCTAAAAACTAGATTGTGTGTGGGTCGGTGAATAGTATTGTCCACACTCTATTGTTATATTATAACGCTTGTAATGATTTGGTGATAAAGAAAAAATAAACAAAATATATTGCTTTTTAACGAAATTTGTATAAACTATTCGGTAAGTACACAGGAGTGAGTGCATTAAATAAATTAAGTAAAAATAATTGCAAACTATTTCTATCTCTTAAAATATATCAGTGATTTTTGTCTTTGGATGGATTTTTTACAATTTTCTAGCAAGCGGGTTAATAATATTTACTTACCAATTTTTTTTACAAAAGAACACGTAATTATCGCGACCACTTGATTATGTAGATCAATATCCAGTTGTGCTCATAGTATGAAACATCTGTCGCGCCTATGTTTATCTTAGCCGGCGAGAACAATACCTGTGGTATATTTTTCACTGCTTAATGAGCTTGTACCTAATCTAGAAATAAAAGACAGCATTCACAAGTGCGTAAATGCCCATTATGTTTGTGCGCTCCTGGCATGCCGAAAATTTTTGAAGACCATTACATTATGGCGCCAATCGTAAACAACTATGTACCAATTATATTAAAAAGTAAGTATTTAATAAATACATTACCTATCACATTTTCAAATACTAAATATATTTAAAAAATATATATTTCATAGCACATAATTATTTACATGAGAACTTAGGTACAGGTTATCACTTTACGACTTCTTTTTGCTTATTAGATGCGCACGAGTTGATTTATGTACAAAATTTACAGTATTAAAGAGGTATGAAAGTAAAATTTATTTCAAATAGGTATTCACTAAGGCAAATTTATATAATAATACAGAAGAATTTTATTAGGTACTTAGAAATAGATAAAATATTACTCGACTGTTTTCAAATAAGTAGTTCTAAATCTAGGACGGAATAACATTATAAACTCGCTCGGGACTCAAATCTACAACTTCCTTTTCCGCAATTACATGCAGACCCTTCAGATATCAATAGATCCTCGTTGTGTTAACGTTTGAAAAACAAGGTAATAAAGCATAAAAATCCTAATTAATTTACGAGTATTTTTTGTAACTAAATGAAATATTATAGGTAACAAGATATAGACTAGAAGTAAGTAGATATGTCTTTTTGAAGAACGTAAATATTTGTCATATAAATCCAGTGACAAATTGTATGTAAGTATACAAATTGTATGTTAATGAACTGGATGAAAGGAATAATAGCACAATGAGCCTTTATGTTAGGCGAGTTAAGTAAGTAGTCATTACTCTTTAATAGGCTTTATAAAGTGGCACTTTAGTAGGAAGCCAAAAGGCAACATATTATAAATGATCTATGGATTTAACTAAATAACAGATACCAGGTATCTTTGATTAAGATAACGCAACGAATTGATTGTAGTAAAGTAAAACGCAAGTTCGATGAACTTCCGTTTACGAAATAGGGAAAGCTGTTGAGGAAAATTGACGAGGGATTGGATTGGAAACCCATAGACCGTTAATAATTTTCTATTCTATCGTTAAAAATACTGATAAAAGATCTCTTCAATATTCGGAAGAGGTTATGGATGGTAAAACGAGCGAAAGTCATTATATTATAAAACTCATTGACTCTATTTGCATCTACTGAATAAAATTGTGTAAACATAATTTTGTCCGCTGTCAGAGAAAATCAAATAAATTATGAATGAATTCAGACGTATTGTGTGTATTAAATTATGAACGCTTACCTCAAATGTGATGACGCCTTTATCTCCATATTTGTCGAATATCTTGTCAATGAAAAATTGTTCTGCAGGCAGTGTGTTGTTAACATCCAGATCCACAGCAGCGAGATCCGCGGCGGCGGCGGCGAGCGTCACCACGGCGGCTACGACGGCGCACGTTGTCAACATGGTCGCGACTGAGAGCCGCACGGAGCGCCCGTGCGCCCGCGCCTTCACACCACACTATCAGCCGACCAGCGACCAGCCTCGGGTGCGCTTCGACAGACGTGATAATGAAGCGTCTTTTGTTTATTTGTGTGTGATTTGTCAAACGGCAAAATCGCGCACCACGAAATGTTCGATTGCAAACGTTCTCGTTACTTGAAGCGAGGTATGCGTCTGCGACTTTCACCGACGACTCTGGCTGGGCTGGAGTCTTCGAGGCCGGTTTCTGACACCGTTACTGATAATAATGTGTATTTACGGAGTGATCGGTGACAAGTGATCCTAACTCATTCAATTACTGCTAAGTGTCTGCTGAGTTCAAGGTGGAAGACCGGTGACTCCGCGCTCCTGCATAGCATAACCGTCAAGTGTTAGTTGCATTTTACTTTTATAGCATTGAGAATATTTACCGAGCATATCGTTATGGTCATTTCGGTCAAACGATAATATCTTTTGTCAACAAATAAGTATTAAGGTTATAAAATACCCATATTTTAATTAAGATCAGGTTTGTTTTCTGGTGTGTCGCATTACATTTATTAACTTTTTATCTAGTTTAATAGAGATGTTGCGAATTTTTAACACAACGAAATAATCCCTTTCGGCGCTACTGTAATATACTTGTCAATCTGAACACGTGCTGTTACGATTTATCATTCACACATGCGCAATCGCACGTGCGCTTCCTACTCTCCAAATGAGAACCACTACTTCAACGCAGTAGTATCAAAAAAACCTTAGTGCTAGAGCCATAGGTACACATTTCTACTAAGTATATATATTTTACAAAGTAAGTAAATGTGAATATATCATCCATATTATTGTATCTTAGTCTACTTCAATATATAATATACCTAGGTCTTACAGCCATGACGAAACTTCGCGGTGGGTTAGGTGATTAGCTACGTAATTTACTTGATAAAAGCCATATCGCTATTATATTGAAAAGGTCGGTAATTTCACCTTGAGTAAAGTACATATAGGTTCAAACCATTCAAAATAAAATGACGTATTGAATTGAATAGCAAAATTAACATAAGTACATAGTAAAGCTAATTCGTGTAATTAGTTTATTGTAACAAAAAAGGTAAATAATGTTTTTACTAAAATAACTTAAAACTATATGATACTTAAAATAAACCTTTACTAAAAAATATCTCTTGCCAATGCGGCATAATAGTAAGAACGCTGACTGCGTTCCCTCGCTTGATAGCAATGTTGATCCGTTGAGTTAAATCTAAATCAGATCAAAACTCAATATGGCGCGTTTATGTCTTTTGTTCTAATATAATTTTGTTTCTTAAAATAATATAGCTTACGTTAGTTATTACTCAGAAAGAAAGTACTTAAAGTACTTTACTTACTACTTAAACTAAAGACTAAAAAGTTGCAAGATCACTAACTGAAACAGCAATATTATGTAGGTAAATCTTTTATATGATATAATTTCTTTGAAGTAGCAATAGCGTGCATTTTATAAAGACACATAGAGTTTGTCTACCCTGTGCCACCCTAATATAATATCGGATACTAGCGAAATATGTATTAAATATGCTTGATATGCAGCCGTTCTCATAATTCAAGTAAGATTAGTGCTTGCCCTGTCAAAAATATTTGTTTGTGCACGTCACTGTGAAGTAGATATACAGTGCCATGATAAGTGTACTAAATGTGTTAAATATTTCCCACGTTATCAATTAATATGTTAGTCAATCATCATTTAGGATAGTTTTTAAATGTTTTTTTAGGAATTAAGAACTAAGTGAAAAAAACAGACATCATACATCTCACCTGATCATGGCCGTCAGAAATGTGATTCAGGGGGGAGGGGGGAGGGGGGGTTAGCCAGAGCCTACTTCCAAACTCTTAATTACGCAAGGCGTTTTTGAGGATTCCC
The DNA here is from genome assembly GCA_943193695.1 of Acrobasis suavella. NCBI lineage: Eukaryota > Metazoa > Arthropoda > Insecta > Lepidoptera > Pyralidae > Acrobasis > Acrobasis suavella. Next base: position 18,858,953 of record OW971929.1, read on the forward strand.
CACCCCCCTGATGAGATTTTGTGAGATTGTCATCGATCCCCTCCCCTCTACCCTAATCTCACGTGAGATCTTTCAAAATTTATATTTTGAGTGAAAGTGTGTTGGATTCAGAAAAGACATCATTTGTTTCATTATTTTACCCCCTTAGTGAATCCCCTTGGCTACGGCCCTGCAGCTGATCGTTATTGTTATCGTGTAAAATATAGTAGTACCTATATACATTTGTAACGTCAGGCCTTTTTTGCCCTTTGGGTGTATGTCATAGAATATACGAGCGTCACGAAAGATTTTTTTATTTCTAATAATAAATCTATTTACATAAATCTTACTCAAAGGTATCCATTTGGTATATGTCTCAATTATTGTGTTGGTGTCTTTGGCCAACACTGCACACTGGTGTAGTGGTGTCAGATTTTTGTGGGAGCTTGTCGACGTTCGTCTAGCTATAACGAATTGGCCAGCAGCTTAACGTATCTTCCAAAGCAATAAGTTTTTGACTTACTTGACTTATTTTTTTTACTGTGAAGGAATATAAATAGAATTTCACAAATGTTGAAACTTTGAAACAATGCGTTTACTTACCTACAACTAAAAGATACACGACGTGAAATCTTCTAACAATTGAACTATTTTAAATTCTTTTCTATTGCGAACTATTGTAACTTCCTAACACTAGGTTCACACATTTCAGACGTGAAAAATTATGTGATTAAAACTTCTCGTACAAAATAGTGATTTGAGAAGAGTTTAAGCAAAAAATACAATCTAATCTATAGGGACACAATATGCATCGACCACCTGATAACTGGTTGTTAGAGAACGGGTGTAGCATTGTTAAGGCCACTTAAGGCGCGCTAGATTCACAACCACAAATCATAATCTCGGGAGTATTAAAAAAAAACTGTAAAAATTTTTACCGAAGTCTGACACGTCGTTTCAAAATAAAACGTAGACTACGTTTGTATGGAAAAGTCTAGGGTAAGGGGACTCTTAAACTACGTGCTACATTTTATTTTCAAAACATTAACATAGAAATTTTAAAGCTTTTCTATATAGAGACAAACACTATCCAAAACACATATAATTAAGTATCTTTATATTTTGAGTTTCAATGGTTATTGTCCGCTAAAAGGGCAAGAAGTTTTTAAATTTTTATATGAATTTATAAGGGATCAAATTAAACTCAGAAGTAAAGATCGAAGTTGAACTTTGTGATTAAGAGTTACTGAAGTATAAGTTTTACCGATATTCTTGTACAGATTTTTTTACAAAATATATTTTCAAAAACTAAAACCCCATTACGAAAAAATTGGGAGCAAAACCTAATAATGAATTTATTTTTATGTGTGAATGAGTGCTTTTTTCCCCTTTTTTACCCTCACGGTTTTATTAGTTTGATTTTATTTTTTTGTAACCTATTTACTTTTTGTGCTACATAGGGAGCTATATTGAATTGATAGCGACGGCGCGTAGCCAAGACGTCTCAAAGAATTATGTCATAGAAGCACTACTTTTATATTCTAAATCTTTGCATAGAAGATATGAAGGAACGGATGAATATACATACATACATAGTAAAACACAACCCTCCTTTTAGCTTTGCCGTTTTCGGGTAATAACTTATGTGGAAAATACAAAAACAATCATTGACTTCAGTTCTGTGGATGTTTTCATTAAATTGCGTGAGTATTTTAGCAAGGAGAGGCTTTGTTTACCCTACACTGGGACCCGTCTGTGCGCCGAAACGCGTGAAGTAGCGTACGTGACGCGCGTGAGGTGGATAACACCATGCAGCATAAAGGTTTTATGGAGCATCGTTACAACTTGATATGATGCTAGTTCAAAAGGTAACATTCAGGTATACTTTGGCAAAAACAATACACCTATGAATAATATACCTACTAATAATTTAGAAAGGGAGAACGGGTAGTGGAATTTACACTTAACTTTCAAATCTGCATTTTCGGCTCGTAATAACTTGTTTACGATTCTTTTAGATTGTTGTTCATAGTAATATACTCACATACTTAATGAGATCATTGGTTATTTATGTTTATCAAAATGAGCATTACCAAACGACTTTCTAATTCTGATGCATTGTAAGACACAAAGGGGGCGTCCATAAATTACGTGAGATGTTTAAGGGGGGAGGGGGACGAGTCAAATCTCATCTAATCTTACGTGGGAGAGAGGGGGTCTCGGCAAATATCACGCAATTTTTTTTCTGATTGAAACAAAAAAATTATATTATTTTTTTGATGACAGTAGTTACGATTTAAGTATTCTATTGTTAAATTTTTATTACACTTATAACTCTCAGCAATATTGATTACTAGTCTTAACTAGTCATAAATAAAAGCACGAATCATTTTTTTTCTGTTTACAATAACAATCCAACGCGTTTACGTAAGAAACCCACATTTTGAAAAATCTCACGTGAGATTGGGGGATGGGGGAGGTGGTTGAATAAAATCGCACGACATTTCACCATACAGAAAATTCAAAAAAACACCTCACCTTATTTATGGACGCCCCCAAACCAGATTTTGAAATACCTATAGGTAGTCTCAAAAATAACATTTTTGTATTCACAGTGGACACTGAACTGAATTACGAATTTTATCGAAGTTTTATTTATTTTGATTTAAAAAAAAACTGACACTGATTGGATTATAAACCAGTAAGGAAAAATTATCTGTTATCTTTCTGTTCTTGACGGAGCTAGCGCGAATCGTGTTCTTTTCAGCTTGGGAAAAATCAGCCGTTCTCCACTCAACCGATTCTTGTGAATCTGTAAGCAGGGTCATTGTCGTTAATTCTATAGAATAAAAGAGCCATGGGTGCGTAGTCAACAATTATTTAATTTGAAGCTATGCTAAGGCAGACTCGCGAGCCTAAGTCTACAGCTCAAAGTGCCACTACAATATAGTGTAGGTAGGTGTAGTACTGTAGTTACATAGTATACGGGGTATGAATGATTCAGATTCAGATTTTTATTGCAAGTCACAAGTTCGAAGTTGTTACATAAAGATAATGTAGGATTAAAGTCGGTACTAAGTAAATGATCCACCGTCATTCAGGCCGTCAATATCTACAACTTTTTGGAACTAATGCAGCTTTGATCTTTCGCTTTCGCATAAAAATTGTTAGGTCGGCATAATAGGTTTGTATGAAAGGACAAAAATATTTTCGAGATGCCATTGATCCCTTAGGAAAAATTATACATATTGACAGTTTTGATTGACTTACCCCCTTGAATTTTTTCCAGCGATACATTTATTTGTACACCCTTAGGACATGTGTTTTGTATTTAAATAAAAATACTTATTTTTATTTTTTTATAAAAAAATAACCTTCCCAATTATGTAGGTACCGACTTTTACTAAAGTTTCGGAAGATCGGTGTCCGGTCGTCCTTTCGTTTGTACACGCTCGTGTTGACCATTGGCCACGCCCAAAGCACACATTCCCAGCCACCGACAAAGATAGCAAATGTCAATACGATAATTTCTGTAGTATATTGACTGATATGGAAAAACTTCAAGATGTTTTGCTTGTAACTTTTTCAATATGTTTTTACTTTTTGGATACGAGGAATTTAAATATATTTACGTATATTTTCTTTGTGAACGCATTTAGCTGAACCTCCTTATACTTAGGACTTGCAGATCGTGGAAGACGATCAAACAAACAAGCGCTAGTTAGGTACGTTGGAATCAGAAATTGAAAAACTTAATCGCCTAAGACATGGTGCCTTAAGAATCCCCTTACCATAGACTTTTCCATACTAACGTAGTCTAGCTTTTATTTTGAAATGACATGTGAGATTTCGGCAGTATTTTGTAATTTAAAGAAATTGCACATATCTAGGCATATAACTAGTTTTCGACATTCAAATATGAACTTGAAAGAAAATATGTGTGTAGAAGTTTTCCATACTGATGGGCAAATATGATTTACTATATTCTCTTTTGAGTTCATATTTTGATTGCGAAAACTAGTTATATGCCATAATATATTCAATTTCTTTGATATTACATAAATTCGCCAATATCTGACATGCCGTTTTAAAATAAAAACTAGACTTCGTTTGTATGGGAAAGTCTGATTCTGTTTAGGGAATATAAAATATTTTTGTCAAGGACTTTTAAATTGGCGATAAGTTTTTCTATGTCTAATTCCAGTTTTTTAATTCACGCCTACCATCTTGTGTAGCGAAGTCTTTGCGACGGCCCTGAGGCACTGAAGGAGAAAGACACTGGTGTTAAAAGTTCTGGCCATTCCCACTACACAATTATGAGCAACTAAGTACCCAGCACCTTTTCCATCACAATTGATTCACAGTAGGTATTTTATAATACAATGTGAAACTGTCAAATCTACTAACATTGTTAATCAATTCATTAAAGATTCAAAGATTCAAATGTTTAATCAGTAATTAGACTTTTACAGGCACTTTTACACGTCAATAAGTATAATTTATGTTACGTGTAAAGTATATTAAAATTTAATTTATTTTTAAAGAAAAGCTACCGATACCAGCGCTTCGTAACGACCACTGGTGAGAAGAAACGCCGAGAGAAACTCATTTTCACAGTATTGGTCGCCTACTCGCCAGAAGGGCTTTGTCATATTATTATAATTGTCTTTTAATTAATAAATACTTATAATATAATACAATGTTGACACATTATAACATGTAATGCTTGCGAACAAGTAAACAAACATTGATTGCGTAATAAAAAATATTAAGTAGTCAAAAAAAGCGAAGCCGAGCTGACCATTCCCTCCCGGCAGCACCCGTTCACGAGTTGACGCACGGATCAGCCATCGTTAAACTCAACCATATTAGAGGGAATCCAACGACCCGACCAGCGACGCCACCACCGGATTGGACATTTTAGTGAGCATGAAAAACCCGAACTCGCAGACCTAGTCAAGAGAAAATATTAATTATATGTTGGTCACTTATTGATCGCAGAGCATTTACATGTTTTTACAGTAAGCTTATTCTGGTAACAGAAAATGAAGCTATTTATGTTTCGTGTGTGGAGTGTAATGGAAAATGTTTAGGAAGTATCCACGCGTTTTTATCTCTTAAATAATCATTGATAGTATAGTACGCATTGTTTAATAAAACTTTTTTAACATGTGTTTTAAATTTTGCCATTGGTAGGTTAACGATCGCTTCGGGAAGTTTATTAAATAATGTTATACCTAGACCTAAGAGTGACTTTCTAGTTTTAGTAAGTCGAAAGTTAGGCGTATGAAGCTGATTTTTGTTGCGAGTATTATAACTGTGAACATCACTATTTTTCTTGAAATTATTTAACCTAGATTTAACAAATAGGAGATTGTCGTAAATAAATTGAGATGTCACAGTAACAATATTTATAGATTTAAATAACTCTCTTAAGGAATCGCATGATTTTAGTCCGTAGATCGACCGAATTGTCTCTTTTGTAGCCCAGAGATAGCATGTATGTTAGCCGCTTTACCCCATAAGAGCAAGCCATATGACATTATGCTGTGAAAATAACTAAAGTATACTAGCCTAGCAATTTCAACGTTAGTACACCGTCTGACCCTCCTCACAGCATATGTTGCTGAACTAAGTTTCTTGGCAGTGGCCTCAATATGTTTATCCCGTTTTAAGTTCCAGTCTACAGTTATGCCTAAAAATTTGATGTTGGGTAGCCATTCTAGAACTTGACCATTAAGACTCAAAGGTATGTGAGTATTAGGTTTATTCAATAGTGAAAAATTAACGCACTTAGTCTTTTGTGTGTTTAAGGCCAGATTATTAATCGTAAACCAACTAAGTACTTGTGACATAGTATTGCTTACATCGTCATAGTTTGTGGAGTATTAACTTCGCAAAGGCCTTTAGCTTCTCTATAAGGGCAATAATGTAAACAAACTGTATATAAATGTGTAATCTCTATCTAATCTACAACTTAGACACGGTCGACTTCCGTGACAGGTAGATACGTACCTGTAAATTGGATTTCGTTGCCTGGTTTAAACATAATAGTAGCGCAAGTGATAGTAAAGATGATTTCATACTGGCACCAATGTTAATTCGTTATTGTAAATATTATCTTATTTCATGTACGTAGGTACTGCAAAAGTCATTATAAACTGGAGTGAGAACTTCTAACTCCAGTTTATAATGACTTGCGACCTGCCAAACAAAAAATGTATAGTTTGCCTTTCACATCTTGAAAGTAATCCTTCATCCTTGGCTCTGCCTTCCCAATAAGAGATGAAGAAAACAATAGATATAATGATTAATTAATTGTTAATTAATTAATAGGTATTTTTGAATGTTTGTTACGCAGGTAGAATGGTCCATTCTTTCAATAAATTGATATATTTTGTAGTTGCGTCGTCTGGCGTAGTTCAGGAAATCCTTGTTAGGCGGTAATGTGCACGTGCGATTATTGTGTATGACAAGATGACGGCGCACGGCGGCAGCGGCGGGGCGTTGCATGGATGTCGCGGGCACAATAGCATGGCAATGACTGTGTTTAATTATATTCAGTACATTATTATAACTTCATGCTTCACCTACCTATGTTACCCGCGTGGTCAAGTTCGTTATTTGACAATCCCATAAGAACCACATTTAAAAACCAAAAAGGAGGAGGTTATCAATTTTGTTTTGTATATGGAACTCCAATGTATTTTTTATAATTGTAAAAGTTTATCAAAATCGGCTCTGTAGTTTGGAGTTGAAGACGGTTTTTTGTTCTGAAAAAATATTGTATAAAGTATCTTCTATGCAATCCGTTTACCCCATTTGGTTTAAAAAAGGAATAAATTTTCATGCATGCATCCATCCTTTCTAACTTTTATTTATGTAGTAGTTAAATATCTAAATATAAACTTGACAGCTCAGCAATGAGTGAATTTCTTGTATCAGTACAGTTGTGTGCGGGCCCAAACTGCATAGATCCAGGGCCGTTATTATCCATAAGGCGGATAAGGCAACTACCTAGTGGCCCCGCATCGACTTAGGAACCCTGTGCACGCACAATGAAAAAAATAGTTTCATCTTTTTTAAAATTAAATTAGTTGTTACTTCCTCAACAATAATATTATTCCTTTTTACCCGACTGCGCCAGAAGGAAGGTTATGTTTTTCGAGAGAATGTATGTATGTAAGTATGTATGTTTGTATGTATGTATAATTGTTTGGCACGTTCTGCAGCCTGAACGGCTCGATGGATTTTAGCTTGAGAGGTGTCGTTAGATTTGTATTTACTGTGAGAGTTACACTGGGTATATCAAAATAAATAATTATAATAGTTTAAGAGGCCCATCTCGTGGGCGGCAAGCCACCACGTGCCTACAATAGTCAGATATCATGATTATGGCAGGTGACGTTCCTATTGCAATATCCCAGCATCAGTCCATCTCAATCTTATTCCATAACCTATAGACCTTTCCCTTTTTCTTGCAATAGATCTTTTTCCAACCGAAACCTTTTCAAGGGTAGGTATATTCATGAAAGGGTTGGAGCGCCACATAACATCAACTTCTCCAAAGGGCCTCTACGTGTTGGATCTGTATCCCCGGGGTGAAAAGACCTGTGAATCTAAAGGAGATACATAATAATAATAAAAAAGGCAGCCGAGTTTTTTGTTTTTTTAATAATTCATTGTTTTTGACGTATGTTGTCATTTGATAAAACATGCATAGTAGAACTAAAACAAGTAATAACAAAACAAAAAAAAACAAAAACCCGAGTGTTGCAATGTCATATCACATAAGACATTGAAATAACAGGATACCAAATTTGGAGTCAATCTGATCGGCTCGACTTTGGCAATAGAAAAAAAGGGGCCTCAGTAATTGCGTTGCCTAAGGGCCACGATAGGGTTAATCCAGCGCTGCACCAGCCGTGGGTCAGTTAGACTTTATATACAGAACCTTAGAAGACAAATAATTGTGAAAAGTTTTAGAAGGATGGCAGCATTTCACCGCCCACCACCTATCTCAGTTATCTAATCCGATAAAATCACTTAGTATTATTTTTCGCTTCTTGAAGGGCTACCATTAGAGCCTTGCCTTTAGCACCTGTCTGTGATCGTGCCCACACAGATCGGCACGCAGACTTCACGCGCCAATGATCTCGATTTTGATTACAAAACGTAGATACGACCGTGTAGCCGCGTGTCATGCTGGCTGCCCACGAAAAATCAAATAATTTATCAAAGATTTTATTATTCTGACAGTTTAACATAGTTGGTTAGGTGCTGGGTGGTACCTTGGTGCGACTTGAAGGAAGCCTTCCGCAACTAACTCTTTAAAAATGTGTTTTATTTCTTATACACATCGTCCGGAAGTCGTTTTCATTTTCTTAACCGACTTTAAAAAAAGGAGGAGGTTTTTTATTCGACCGTTTATATACAACGTGGAAGGGACGTTCCTGTAATAAATCGAACCACGGGCTATACTAGATCACTATAGTATAATGAAATTAAAATAACAGCCGAAACACAAAAAAGAATTTCGACATTTCCATTCATAAGTGTGCAGCCGCTCGGGCAATTTGTATGGGAATGTCGAAATTATTTTTGGTTATTTGGTTGTTATTTTTATTTCATTATACTATAGTAATGTAGTTTAGCCCATGGTTTGATTTATTACGGGTATGTCCCTTACACGTTGTATATATTTTTTATGTGTGTTCGCGGATAACTTCGTCGTTTATAAACCGATTTTGATGATTCTTTTTTACTGGAAAGGAGATATCTCAAGGGCGGTCCCACAGTAATTTTATTAAAATAGGTTGAGTACTTTGGGGGGTGAAATCGGGTTTTAAGTACCTATAGGTACCTTCTTTTAAAATATACTTAAATACAGTGTACCTAGGTATGTATATTATTTAGTTATAAAGGTACGTACTTAACTACTATTAATAATTGTCGTTATTAGTAACTATATTATGTTAACCAATAGGTAATTAAGAAGTTACCTGGCAAATTAAAAAAAAACCCCGAGTGTGAAGAACAGTATCTAGTGATTGATGAGTAGCGGAATTACCGAAGTCGTATCAAGGGTCGGATTTAGAGGTCTGGAGGCCTCAGGGCAACAAGGAGTGGAGGCCCCCTGGTTTAGGGCCAGGGCCTGTAATGATTGTCTGATTGGAGTGAACAATATAGATCAACGATTGTTGTTAATAGTTAAGAACAACATTATCATGTTTATAAAAAGTACTATAGGTAGAGGTAAAACAGCGAAAAAATCAAAGGAAAGTGGTTTACTAGTGCGAACTAGTCGGAATCTGAAAGATTTTTTCGAAGTCTATTGTGGGGGCCCTACTATTGTGGAGGCCCCGGGCTGTAGCCCCGATTGCCCTCCCCTAAATCGTATCGGTGGTTCCACTACTCATCACTAGATGGATATACGTAGCGCCATCTATCTATTTGCTTGAGAAAGCCCTGGCTTTCAAACGTTGAGAGCGGTCAATCCGTTTCACTTTTCATACAAACTATCGTAGGTACGTGATTATGGCGTTGTAACTGATCTTTCTCAAAAACTTTTGAACTAACAGGTTTCTATCGAAATAAATCTGCTTTTTTTGCACAAGTTTTACCTGAATTTTGACCGTTCAAAATGTAATGAAAATTCTCGGAAATGTAATGAAAATTTTAAATATAAAACATTTATCACACTCTTATAAGGCACGCATGACCTGGAACAAGTTTTATAAAATTTCCACACCCTATGAATAGTTAATATTCGTTCAATGGATATCTACTAATATCTCTCTCTTTTTGCTTTGCCTCTTTTTCTAGCTTTTTCATAGCTTTGCCATGAATGAAACAACAAGCTTTTCAATTTATGCTCGCATTGACGATAGAGCGGCCGGGAATTTTTGGGTATTCAGTGCTGCACCCATTTGCAAAAAAAATTTGAAGGAAAACGGAGATATCATTTAAAATGTTGTCTTGATGAGAGCCTAGATAACCCTTTACACTATTTTATGAACTACTGTTTACAGTTGAAAAGGGAATATGAAGCTTTCCTACGCACATTAGCCAGAAATGGCCGTATTTCGCTAATGTGACATCAATAAAATCAAAAACTTTTAAACGGCTCAAACTATTTTCATCAAACGTAGCTAAGAACTACCGCAAGAGAACTTGCATTCACGTAAAAAAACCGCATCGAAATCGGTCCGTCTGTTCGAGCGCTACGATGCCACAGACAGGTAGACAGATAGACAGACCGGCAGAAATTAGCGTCAAACTTCTACACCCTTTTTTTGTCGGGGGTTAAAATGTATCATAAGACGTCTTGACTTCTTTTCTTCATTTCCTATATCCCCCTGTCGGGGCAAAGGGCAGACACAACCCGTCACCAATTCGATCTGTCAACCGCTGCGCTCTTGATTTCGCTCCAGGATAATTCAAGCTGCTTAGCTTCCGCGATGACGGTACGGCGCCAAGTTTGTTTGGGGCGGCCACGCTTACGCCTACCCTGTGGATTCCAATCAAAAGCTCTACGAAGAATATGGTCGTGAGGCCGACGCAACGTATGACCGATCCAGCTCCACTTGCGTCTACGGATTTGTACGTCAATTGGATCTTCCTCGCATAATTTCCACAAATCCTCGTTTGAGATAACTGTGTCCGGCCAAAAAATGCCCATAATGTAGCGCAGGCATTGGTTAACAAAGACCTGAAGTTGATGAGTCAGGTCTTTCAGCACCTTTCAAGTCTCACACCCATATAGCAGCACCGATTTCACGTTGGTATAAAATTTTGGAGAGGTGTTTGGACCTCCACACGGGGCGAAAGCTTGCAAAAGCACCTTTTGCCTTGTTTATCCGCGATGCGATGTCTATATCGGTGCCTCAGGTAGTTGACACAACACTTCCAAGGTATGTGAACTCTGGGACTCTCTGCACCTGCTCGCCGTTGACAAATAAAGGGGAAATGTCACAAGTGCCATTCCACATGTCTTTGGTCTTGCTAACATTGATTTTTAGGCCAACCTCTGAAGCCTTTCTCTGCAGGTCGTCTAACTTAGTCTGCATGTCAGCGCGCCGGTGACTTAACAAGCAAAGGTCGTCTGCGTAATCGTGGTTCTGCAGATGCTCGGTAAGACCCCACTCGATTCCCCGCGGTTCATAGGTGTTAACACGCGACATGACGTCGTCCAGCACGACCAGGAATAGAAGCGGTGACAGCAGCCAACCCTGTCTTACCCCTAAATGCACCGCTATTTTTTCAGATAACAGACCATCGCAGCGAACTCTACACGAGTAATCCTTATATGCGGCCTTAATTATTTGGATAAACTTGTCTGGTACGCCTATTTGGTGGAGTCTTGACCAGATAGATGACCATCGCAACGTATCGAAAGCTTTTTCGAAGTCTACAAACAGAAAGTATATTTTCCTTTGAAATTCTGATGCCTGCTCTAAGATGATACGCAACATATTGATCTGGTCAACACAAGATTTACCAGGTCGAAAACCCGCTTGCTCGTTACGGAAGATGGGTTCGATAGCTACTGACAGTCAACTTAATATGATATGGCAAAGCACCTTAGAAGGAACGGGTAATAAAGTTATGCCTCTCCAATTGTTGCATAAACTGAGGTCTCCCTTTTTCGGGACTGTTACTGGAGGAGGCTCGTCCGCCAGTTCGCCGGCATTTGCTCCTCTTCCCACACCTTCCTTAACAATGGGCCAAGGAAAGCTACCGCTGTAGACGAGTCGGCTTTCAGCATTTCTGCCGTTATTAGGTCTGTTCCCGGTGCCTTGCCATCCTTTAGTTTCATTATAGCATCATAAACCTCTTTGTCGGCGGGTCCGAGTTGATATTGAGCGCCGTCATGACTGTGCCTGACTCGGGTACGCTTGAAGCCCTCTGAGCTGAGTCAGCGCTTCCAAAAACTTCACTAAAGTGCTCGAACCAGCGTCTAAGCTGTCCCTCGGATGTGGTGATATACTCGCCATTCTTCGCTCGCTGAGGTCTTTTATTCCTGTAGGTCTTAAGGCCTGCCAAATCTCTTGTTTTGCGGTAAAGTGTTTTCATGTCATTCTTAGCTGCTGCAGCCTCAGTGGCCAGGTTATCAGCCCAGGTCCGTCGATCCCTACGACAACTACGATAAACACTGCGTCGAATTTGTTTATATTTGTTTTTAAGATGCATTTGGGTGGTTTCGTCTACAGTGTCCAACAACTGTACTCTAATGTGTCTCCTTTGGTCGATCAAGTCCAAGGTTGTCTGCGAAATCCACTGTTCTTTTTTACGACAGCTATGGCCTAGAGTGGTAGAATTTCTCTTTATTTATAGGCGCTTTTCATATGATCCCAGTGCGTATCAATATCTGTTTCGACAAAGTTAAGAGAATCAAACCAGTTCCGGAGCTCAACCCTGAATCTGACTTATTATTGATGTATATTTATGTATCGTAGATCGTTTTGTATTGTACCAAGTAACCCATCATTGACTGAGAGGAATGAGTCAATCGTCATTTAATTACCAGACAAAAGTTCCTTGAATCAATCAGTTTTGGCATTGTGTGATGTATAAACGACAATGGTAGGATGTGGTGGAACTAAAGCGGAATCGAACAGTTCGGATGTTTTTTGAGGCATCAAACAATAGGCAAGACTGGCGGTTGATCGTGTGAATTCATGTGAAAACAGTGACGCATAAATCAGCACTTTAGTTCAGTTTCTCACGGACAAAAATCTTACTCTCGGTCTAAGGTTCAACCATAGACCAATTTTTTTTTGTGTAACCTAGGTACCGAATTTATCCTTTGGAATAAACGCTTAGCGATACAAAAGTGTAGGTACCTTTATCTAAACAGATTAAGTAGGAATACCAAATTGTAATGGAGATTTGAATCCAGATTGTTCAAGTCGAAATAGCAATTCAATTACTAATCGAAGTATATCACTTGAGTGGTCCTAAGTGTTGAAGGAAATAACCCAGAAATCTAAATAGATTGTACTTACATACAGACTAAGTAGGTAGGTACCTATATTACTTAGCGTTGAACGTGAGGGAAATTTTCCCGTTTTTTTTTTAATTTAAGTGTTTTTTCCAAGATTCATTCGAAAGTTTTAAAATATTTTATGGTTTTATAAAAAAACGGAAAAACATGAAAGAAACGGACGTGTAATATTCCTAGTAATTTTATTTTTTTTCCACCATCGTCTGCAGCATCTGAAAGAAACTGGTCTATGTTCGGTCAAACGCATACAAAAGACAGGAACGATTTCTTGCAGAAAGACTTGATAAACTTGTTTAGGTATGTTCGACCTTTGAACTCAGAGAAACATTTGAATGTGAGCTTTGTGTTGTTGTGTTGTGACAATGATTCTTCAAAAAGCGATGGTCAATTTGTATCCGATAAGTGATCTAGATAGACTGTTTAATTATTAAATTTTATTTATAGATTTATATTAATTTGAGTAGAAAAATATATTTTTTTTTAAATAATAAATTTTGATTTTTATAAAATTTTTAATAAAACCTGAGTTTTTTGGTTTATTTTAAATAGAAACAGATAAAAAGGAAAGAACAATTTGTTTCTTTCGGAAGGAATCTAAGTTTCCTACACGATAGGCAAAGAGGAGGATAAGTACTAGTCGCTCTCTGAGCTGTAGAACTCGCGAATCACCTGCGACCCGTTGAAGTTTATCGGATAAAAAAGTTGTTCAGACAAAAAAGTTAAGTCTTAATTTAAGACTTTTTTATTTTAACACAAATGATTTCAAAAAATTTCTAAAATGTCATAATTTTTGAATTTTTTTCAAAATGATTGAAGTATGATATTTATAAAGTTATCAAGCCCCTCATTTACGACATTTTGTAAAATTTCAAAAACTGAATCGACATATAAATAGATATAATTTTCAAACCTTCTCACAAAATTTCAGGAGAATCGGTTGAGAAATGCGACCTGTAGACGAGAACAGCCGGACAAAAGCATTTTTGGCCAATCTCGAAACTGAGACGCTTCGCTCGCTCGGTCAAGTTATCTAATATTTATTTACCTACTACGATTAATTTCTATACCCTGTGTTAGTATATCTATCTACTTTCCACCTAGTTATATGTTTAATCAACTATTTGTTCATTTATTTGTAATGTCATGACTTCTTCTTTTCTTTTTAGGGTTCCGTACGTCTGAATACAAAAACGGAACCCTTATAGGATCACTCGTGTGTCTGTCCGTCCGTCGCTTACAGTCAATTATCTCCGAATCTATTAGACCGATTAAGTTGAAATTTGGTACACATATCAATTCCTGTGACCCAAACACAGAGGTGTGCCGTGAGCAGATGAAATCTGTATATGGGGGGTCATTTTTGGGGGGGAAGGGGAAAATTAAAAAAAAAATTTCTGAAACCTGCATCGTGTGGCATATCAAATGAAAGGTCTTGTCGAGAAGATCTTAAATATATTTTTTTGTAATTTTAAAATAAAAAGTTTCCGAGTTATTCAAGAAAATAGACGAAAATTGACCATTCCCCCCCCCTTATCTCCGAAACTACTGAACCTAAAATTTTGAAAAAAATACAGAAATTAGTTTTCTCCTTATAGATTATAGGAAAACCTATAAGAAGTCCGTGATATTAAAATAACATGGTAAATCACTCAATATTGTGCGTACCAACTTACATTTGCAGGTGGAATGTGTGGGAGAACATATTTTTTAACTCCAATGTTAAGTTTTGAAAATAAAGTGGAACACTCAATATAATACGTTCACTTACGAAAAATCTTTGATATTGTACGGAACCCTCTCCACGCGAGTTTAACTCGCACTTGGCCAGTTTTTTTTAAACTCCATTGACTCAAGCTACACTTCCCGTCAACCTTTAGGAAAAGAAAGACAGATTAGAAAGTTGGCGTCTAAACAACATCTTCATATTAGCACATTCCTGGTCGCATCTATAGTTGCTGTGTTGTGTTGTGCTACTCCGGGGTCCACCTGGGTGCTCTTTCTGGATTTTACTTCTCCTAGGACGTCAAGGGAGGCCTAAGACCATGTGCAATAGAGAAGAAATAAAAAAGCTTTGCCCTCTACTTACTTATACACTAAGCATGGTCCATTGGAATATTTAAAGGAATGTTTGTTTTTTTTTTCGTGTGGGTAAGAAGCTAACTGACACTCGAGGAGTTCAAGATGACTCTGCCATTAAAATTTGTAGTTCTGACCGACCACGCTTAACTTGCAAAAGCGCTAGTAAGGATCAGTTCACACAGATTCAAAATGACGCACAGTGGCGTCATGGCGTGCACTTAAAAAATATACAGAACTTGTTTTCTAGTTCTCGCCATATAGGTCGCCTCTCGTTGAATCTCGGTGTGAGGGAACTGACTCTTAGGCGAACTCTCGCCGGGCCACCAAGCTCTTTGCAGTAACCATTAAATGACAAATAGAATAAAGGCTTTTTTAAGAGTGGCCGTGTCATGGCTTTAGGTCACAAATTAATAAATAAATATTAGGTACTAGTGTTACAAAATCTTCACTCTTTGAAGTCGATTATCATGATGCTACACAAACGCTGCTACTCAACATTGCTTTAATCGTACCAAAAGGCATGAACTCAGTAACCGTCTATATCTGCATCAGCACAGAATAAAATGGTTCCGTCATCAATGTCGCATGAATGAATGTTTGTATACGGCAATTTTTATCGGAAAATCACACTTCATAATTAAATTTTCTCCTTCTATAATAAAAGTCAGTTTTAATCAAAATATCAATAGTTATAATAATAATAACGGGCCAAGAGCGAGCCGGACTCGCGCACGAAGGTTTCCGTACCGTTATCTATAAAAAATCACGTTTTTTGTACGGGAGCCCCCCTTAAAATTTTATTTTAATTTTAATTATTTATTTTTAAAGTGAATAAGTATACAACTAAATATTCCGTGTATGTTTCAAGCGTTTACTTGTTGCCGTTATTAATATGGAGCAAAAAATCGGCAAAAAATCACGTTTGTTGTATGGGTGCCCCCTTAAATATTTATTTTAGTATTTTGTTGTTATAACGGCAACAGAAATACATCATCTGTGAAAATTTTAACGGTTCATGAGATACAGCCTGTGACAGACAGGCAGACGGACGGACAGCAGAGGCTTAGTAAGTTAGCCTTATAGGGTCCCGTTTTTACCCACGCACGTTTTATACCTATCCGTTATCCTTTCAATCAAACACGTTTATCACAAGTCGAAGGGACATTTTTAAGATTCTCGCCTATTCCGTGAGGCGAGAATCTTAAAAATGTCCCTTTTCTACTTACTGACCATGGTCTTTGGGTCATATGGCTGTAGACTGCGTTTACCGGGAATTGTATAGGAAATTATTAAATTTTGATGTATGTAGTTACTTACTGCGGTGGCGCAGCGACCCGAACTGGATCTTGGCCTCCGACACTAGATGGCGCCATTTCTAGCAGTCTTGTGAGCGTTGCTGCCAGTCGTCAACTCCGAGGCTTCGCAGGTCTTTCTTTATCTCATCGACCCACCTGCAATGTACCTGAGGCGACCAACAGGTCGGTGGCCATTCGGCCAACTCAAATAGGCTCTCTTCAACGCCCGATCCTCTCCCATTCTTTCTACGTATCCGAGCCAGCGAAGTATGGCTGCTTTCGTTTTACCGATGATATTTGGTTCGGACACTAGATCTTGAATCTCCTGATTCTTTTTGATTCTCCAGCTTCCATCTTCCCTTTGCGTTGGTCCCAGAATCTTACGGAGGATCTCCCTCTCTGCCACTAACAGCTTGTTCTCTTTAAAATCAGCGTTCAAGCTGTCCCGTACTACAAAATCGGTCTGATAACAGTTTTGTAGACTCGTATCTTGGGTCTTCTGCGTAATAGCTTTGACACTAAGACTTTGTGAAGTGCGGCTGTACACCTGAGGGCACTGTGGATCCGGATATCTATCTCCTCACCTCTTTGGTTTTATGATGGAATTATGATGTATGTAGATAAATTTATATCGCACTTATGTTTACTGGCTTGTGCAATTATAGAGTTATGAAGTAATTTTTCTCGTTTAGGCGCATAATGTCAAAAGCGCAAAATGGTAAAAGAGCAAAATGGTAAAGGAGAAAAATGGTAATAGCGTAAAATGACATAGGAACAAAATTGTAAGTGCGCACGATGGTAAAAGAGCAAAATGGTAAGAGCGCAGAATGGTGAAGATTTCAGTGCTATAGTACCTGCGCTCTTACCATTGTGAACTTTTACCATTTTGCTCCTTTGTCATTTTGCTCTTTTACCATTTTTCGAGCGGTTACCGTTGTGGGCTTTTGACATTATGCGCCTAAACGATTTTTTCATTTAGGCGCATAATGTCAAAAGCGAAAAATGGCAACTGCTCGCAAAATGGTAAAAGAGCAAAATGGTAAAGGAGCAAAATGGTAATAGCGTAAAATGACAAAGGAGCAAAATTGTAAGAGCGCAGAATGGTAAATATTTCAGTGCTATAGTATATGAGCTGCCAGGACTATATAAACATCATATTGGTGAATTGTGACTCCCTATCAAGTAATAAAATACAAATCAAATGTGAACAGCTTTTCATATTTTTTTATTTATCAAACTTATATAAGGGATCAACATTTATAATATTTTTTAAAAATAGAAAATTATGAAAACCTCTTCACATTTTATTTGTATTTTATTATTTGATAGGGAGTCACAATTCACCAATATGATGTTAATATAGTCCTGGCAGCTCGTACTATAGCACTGAAAACTTTACCATTCTGCGCTCTTACCATTGTGCGCTTTTACCATTTTGCTCTATTACCCTTTTGCTCTTTACCATTTTGCGAGCGGTTACCATTGTGCGCTTTTGACATTATGCGCCTAAATGATTTTTCTTACCCAGGGTGTCGCAGTCAACGCCTTTCATGAACGTAGTGGCATTCGTTATCCAAGGAATAAAAAAATAAAAACTTAAATATCGTCAAGGGGCGAGCGCAGAGATAAAGTGAAAATAGGACTTTAGTTTTTCGATCGATATTGAATGTTGGGTTGAGACCATACTGAAGACATGTCAAGATAAATGGAAAACAATATGAACATTTAAAAACTAAAACGTGACTATGGATACTTTATATAATGGACCAATGAAACGTTTGCAACTCGATCTGCGTCGACGAGGGGTTGGTATCAAATACCAAAATAAAAACTGAGTAATACGAAATTTATTAGAATTTCATAATTCAACATTCTTTCTAAAAACTTAACCTATAAGTGCATAGGAATCATGTTTTGTCATAAGTCTAAGCTAGTATATGTCCATATTATGCTTAAAACAGGTAAAGTCGTTCAAATATACTAATACAAATATTTATAAATATAGATAAAATAATGTATAAGATCACTCATATCTCAGATTTGGAATATAAAGCTTAACACTATTTTAAGATCATAAATCCTTGGCGTCTTCAGGCAAGCAGAGGAATAATTTAGAGCACATGACGTTAAAAGAATCACACGCGGACAGCATCCACTGGGGTTTGGATTCCCAGCGAATGAATACCCAATAGACGGGTATACCAATAAGTATAAAAACAATTCCTAAGCCTACTTCCATAGGATTCGTGAAGCAAGAGCAGATCACGAGGAATGCGCAAATGACGAGGAATGCAATTGGGAGGAGCAGGTTGACTCGAATGGGGCGTTGCATTTGGGGGCGTTTGTACCGTAGCCAGAGCAGCCCGGCCACCGAGCACAGCGTGAACATGGCCTCCACGGCGGTCACGTAGATCATCAGCGACTCCACGTTGTTGGTCATCAGTAGGACGAGAGTCACCAAACACTGGAATGAAAAGAACCGTAAATTACTTTTAGGAAGGTGTTTCATATACCGAAAAGCAGGGCCGGATTTAGAGGTCTGGAGGCCTCGGGGCAGCAAAGGAGTGGAGGCCCCAAATTATTATTATTCTAGTAACTTTACAAATTTCGTAATAGAATACAAAATCTTAAATATTACTAAAAGATACATCAACGACATTAACCTCATTTATATTTAAGTTTTACAAAGTTGAATGAGGTGATCGACAACTAATTACGGAAACAAACCATGTAGGTACTGGTACATAGATAGTAAGAACACGCTTCAATAAAGTATAAAGTATCTATATTTATTTTAACCTTTTTAGTTTAGGTGTCCCCATGAGCTAAATGTTACCAATAAGGTAAACAAGGAACAAAATATACTTCCTAATGATGTACTGATATAAGTATCTTGTGGTTTTTATTTTACAATATTAAAGACACTACCTAGGAATATATATTGAAATTGCTTAATTAAGGTATTTTTATTATATTAGTTAGCTGTAAAAAATTGCACATACCATACTCAAACGTATCCAATATTAATAGTTGTCCGTGATAATGTTCTGATAAAAGTAATAAATTAAAATCCACATACTCATAGAAAACCCGCCCCCTCCCCCTTCACGGAGAAAAAAGAAAATCAAACTTTTAATCAGCAGCATCGCCTTACATAATCAATCTATAAAGCGCAGATTCTTTACGAGTATGATTGTAGTGATAATTATAACACAAACATTATACTCGCCATTCAAAAGTGTCATCAAAATTATAAAATCGGACATAAAAGAAAACCAGCATTATGGGCCGTGGTGACAGACTATAAAGGTGTTAATTTACTAAAATAGGTACAGTCAGTGTCTGAGGCAGAACTTCGTAAAAGGTCTCGATCTCGATGACGATCAGTTAATTAATTGACTTAAAAGAGGCATAAGATTTACCATTCAGCGTTATGATAACATGCGGCTGTAGACAAAAAAAATCCCTATGACCATTAATCGATCGTGATGATCATGGGCACCATCATACAAGTTTATATACATTATCTACATTGTCACTGACTGTAATCGAGACCTGCACTCCGGCTATCCAACCTCACCACTGACTACGTCTTAGTAAGTACCCATAGTCCATCCGCCTAGGCACCCAAAAGAATGTAAACAATCCCGACACGTCTCCCCACCGAAACACACACCCTACAAATCAATACCCCTGCAAATCACAAAAAAAAAATGTGATATGTATTTTATAAAATAAAAAATTTGTAACTTGCAAAGGCATCGATCTACAAAGCGTATACCCCAATAAAAAGACATGCCAAGACCGCTCACACTCCCCCAAATACCCAAACAAATGGACCATATACTCGTATACACACTACCTCACTAAAACGTAATAGAAAACAAAGATTTTACTAAAACATGGCTACACGTGGCACTCAGTATCCAACATAAGAGAACAAAATGCTGTCCAATGATAGCAACCGAGTCCGACAGTAGTTACCCACCTGAGCAGTGAGAAGCTCATGATAACGTGCAAATATCGAGCGCACCATTAAACCAGTTCGAAGGGTAGGTACATACAGCATATTGTAGATACATATCCATACTTGTTATAGGCTCGAGATCTGGATCGGGACGGCCCGATACTTAAAGATTATATCAACAAACGATATGTTATGTATGTAACGATACGTGTATGTATAAATTGACATTGACAAATTGACATTAATTTCAAATTTGACATTTTTAATTAATAATTATGACATAGCAATGTATTCTCAGTCCACACATCTAATTTTAATATCAGTATAATTGTAAGGTTGACGTTTTTGAAGAAAATGCTGCAGTACAGTTTGTTACCTCTTCTTCTGTACTTTGCGCTTTGGAGGCGGCAGTAAACTTAGTTGTAAGTAAATGATCTGACGTCAACAACTATTAAGAAATCGAAAGAAAAAAGAAATGACAATTATCAAGTGATATAAATATCCAAAGATAAATAAATGATTTTTGACTTTGACTTTTTTATAATTTATTTAAGTTAGTTCGTCTACTAGATTATCCAAATCCATCCGACGAGCCAAAAAAACAACTATTTTAGTCCCACATACCTATTACTAAACATAGCTAGTGTTAGTAAGTACTTGTTCATAATGGGTAATTAGTTAACATCAAATTGAATACACTTACATCAAGTTATTGTCCCATCTCTGACAGATCGCGAGTATTTATTAACCGACTTGCAAAAAGGAGGAGGCTCTCAATTTACCACGATTTCTTTCCTATGTATGTTCACCGGTTGTTCGACGACGCCTGGACTGATTTTGAAAATTCTTTTTTTGTTTGAAAGGGCATTCTTGTCAGGTGATCCCATAGGAATTTTATCAAAATCAGTTGTGTAAGTTAGGGGTGAAGTCGAATTAAAGTTTTGAAAAATTATGTTATTAATTCAATTATTTTAGAGAGTGAATATAAATTTGTGGATTATAAAACTGGCAAAGGCGAGACAAACCCAAGGGATATCCTTTGGTCACATCAACATGATTCTTTCACTCGTAGCGTAAAGGGCTTCTCCAAGGAGTGATTATGATCCATATCAATCATTCGTTATAGAAGCCAGTACTTTCTTCCTAAATGAACCAACATTATTTGCAAAAATATCTATGTTATTGAATTTTTCATTGTAGGTTCTAACCATGCGATTAAGCGGCGATCTTACCCCTGCATTAGTGCGCGCCCTTTTAACTGCAAATAATACAGGAGTCTGACGCACCATCCGCAAACGAGGTCTACGGGGCACATTATAACTTATTCCATTAACCAATTTAAAACTGTCATATTTATTATTACAAAGGTCATAAAGAAGCATTACCTCTATATGGTTGCGTCTAGATTTTAAATCAACAAGATTGTATTTCTTTAGGAGATTATCATAGGTAATTTTATTACGACTGAACTTTAATTGTATTTGCTTCAGGAATTTATTTTGAACCTTCTATACTATTACCTTTGGTATTTTTCATAAATTGGATTCCATATTGACACTGCATAGTCTAGTTGAGGCCTGATAAGAGATTTAAAAAGATAAATGTAAGAAAACGGGTTTCGGAATTCAGTTGTTGATCTCATTACGAAGCCATACATTTTGTAAGCTTTACTGATAATATTATCTATATGGGTATCAAAGTGTAATTTAGAATCCAATGTAACTCCCAGATCCCTAATAGTATTTATCAATGGTTTGACCCACAAAATGTATATGAATAATTACTAATATTGTATTTTTGGTAAAAGTTATACTTTTACATTTATTCAGACTCAATTGAAGTTTATTATCACTACAATATATACTACATTGTTTTGTATAACTTTATAAATTTTGAGATCATCTGCGTAAAGGAGAAATTTACTATGCTGAAAACAATTTACAATGTCGTTGATGTAGATGACGAACAAAAGGGGACCTAAAATTGATCCCTGAGGGACGCCCGAAGTAACGTTCGCAATATGAGATTCATGGCCTTGTATAACTACCTTTTGAGTTCTATTAAGTATGTCCGATCTAAACCATCTCCACAAATAACCCTAATGCCATTTAATGCAATTTTGCCTAAAAGTATCTTATGATCCACCCTATCAAAGGCTTTACGAAAATCAGTGTATATTGTGTCTGTTTGTTTGTTTTCATCCATCGCATCAAATATGTCAATAAAGTAGTCTAATAGATTTATTACAGTTGATCGATGCTTAACAAAGCCATGCTGTTGTTGCAGAATAATTGCGTGTATACTGGGATAAATGGCATTGTGAACCAGCCTTTCGAAGACCTTTGACAGGGTAGGCAATATAGATATCGGACGATAATTTTCTACATTATCCTTTGATCCATCTTTACAAACTGGTACGATCCTAGCACATTTCCAAATTTGTGGGAACACTCCATGCTTCAGGCAATTATTAAATATATAACATAACGGCTTATCCAATACCGAGGCTGTTGCTTTAAAAAATATGGGCGGTATATTGTCGACACCTGCACCTTTAGACTCATCTAACTTAAGAGCTTTTTGTACGTTATCTTCAGAAAATGCAATGTTGCTTATTATTAGGTCAGATTTATCATTTTGAAGGTTATTAGCATTCTGTTCATTATATTTATAATCGTCAGTTACAGAGGACGGTTGAAAAACTGATTGAAAGTAATTACTAAACAAGTTACAAGCGTCTTCGGGATTATCAGCAGAATTATTATTATATTTAACAGTGTGAGGGATATCTGATTTTGCTTTACGGTTAGCGATAAAGGACCAAAAATGTTTAATATTATCTTTCATGCTATTTTCTACGTATTATATATGTATATATATATTCTTTATAACATTTTTCTGATTCTAACTTGAATTGTTTTCTATATAAAGCGAAGAGATTATAATTTGATTCACTATAATTTCTTTTCATTGCAATCCACGCTCGTTGTTTTTTATTGTACAGATTTATCAGATTTTAAGTAAACCATATCGGATAATTCGATAGTTTGACACACTTGGTGGGGATATGTTTTCTTATGATTGAATATAGATTTTCATAAAGAATACTTACACATTCTTTAGGATCTTTATTTAAAAATAATGTTTCCCAATTTATATCAGATAGGTAGTTCTTGTCTTACCACATTATAATCCGCTTTATTATAACAATATTTTGTATAAGGCTTACGACGTAGGTATTGTTTGTTATCCTTATATGGGGCGAGGGCATAAAATGTGGGATGACGTTTATCTGGAGGGACATGCCATACAGCCGACGATAAACTACAGTCTAGGATATTGGTAAAAAATTAATCCAAGGTACGATCATCGACATTTTTAAGTGGGTTGAGCTGATAACAATTTAATGACGTCATAATTTTTTTTATGCATCTTTGAGTTTGATTGGTCACTATTCCCAGTGTAAAGTTTGTATGTTTCATTGTTATTGCTGATCCACTTCAAATGCGGTAAATTAAAGTCACCTACTAAAAAAAAAGTTTGTGACCGGGTCATTTATAAGTTTGTCTTGAATCATGTCACAATATGTTTCATATGATTGATTCGGTGGTATATAAATGGCACTAACAAAGTAAAGCTGTGTATCAAGTCGAAACTCAATGCTCAAGTGGTCAACCACTGGCGGCAAGTTGTGTTGCATGGGAACGAGGCGCACACTATTGCACAAACTATGTTTAATAGCAATCAACACACCGCCACCGTCGGCAAGCCCACAGCGAATAAGGTCACGATCCATGCGAAATACTTTATATCTCGCGTCAATGTATTCACTATCCGAAATGCCTGAGTGCAGCCACGTTTCCGTCAATATAATAACGTCGTAATCGTGTGAAAGAATGTTCATGTACAGTGTGTGTAACTTAGTTTTAAGGCAACGGCAGTTTTGATAGTATATACTAATATTGTTATCCATAAATAATGGTAATTCTAGTTAAAAATATAGATTGTAAGTTTTGGCGATGACATATTAATTTAAATAAAAGTAGTTTAATTAAAATGGCGGGTAAAATGTTACCTTTAGTGCGAGCAAGCGATACATATAATTGACCACATATATGTTTTACGATATGTTTATAATTTACGTAAAAATAAACCAGATTAGAACTTTTATTATGTAACCTCCCGAGTTGTAGATAGTGTCTATTTAAAAATATAAAATATCTAATTTTATTTTGAAAACAATTTGATAAATTATTTGTTATTTTGATATAATGTAAATAGGATGTATTACCTTTACTTATAATAACAATAAAATTCCATTTTAGTATGAAGAAATGGGCTAAGCTATTTAGCACAAGGGAACAATACGTATGTAGGGCAAAATGTTCATCACTTGATTTTGGTAAGATCCTGGACGCAGCGAACTGCAAGAACTGGGGAAGTGTCCGTCTTCCTGACGAGTATAGTCCCATGTTTGACACACACAAAGCGATAGTCCAGCTTTTTGGCCGCGTCACGGCACTCACGATACAGCATTTTATTTGTGAGCGTGAGGTGCTCATTAACGTAAATAGCCACTGATGATCCAGGAATCGAGCTTTAGAGTGTCGATTCCCTTAAAAGCACGACAAGCAGATATTATGTTGTCCCGTAAGATCCTGCTGTCAAGCTTTACGATAACGTTTTTTGGTCGCCTATTGGCTGGATCAGCGTCGATCAGCGGTGTACTGCAATGATGTCGCTGAGACGTGTGGGATGCTTTATGTAGTTCCCTAGTCATTCCAAAACTCCTACAAGATTTTCACTCCGTCTCTCAGGCAAATTGGAGATTTCGATGTTGGTCTGCTTAGCCTGCTGCTCCAGATTGGATAGTTTAAGTTCAAGCGAGTGGACCTGTGTACCGAGGTCACTATTTTGAGTAGTACCTGCCTCCATCGCCTTTAACCTTACATCAAATGATTCTTGGCATTCAGACGTATACCTTAATGCTTTCTCCACTTCACTTAGTCGTTGATTGGTTTCAGTCAGCGACCGGCGCATGTCCAGATTATCAGCCTTGAGTTCTTTTACATTGTTATTAATCTCCCTTAGACTCGCAGAGATGCCATCTTAAAGTAGACCGATTTACTGACCGCTTTACTCACGCAATTCATAATCCTCTCATCCCATACAGATAATTGTTTATCAAATTTTTCATCAATGTAAGCCATGTCGGGATCAAATTTTTTTACGTTTTGATGCTCGGAAATGAGTGTCCCTTTCATCCATGATCGAATTAGGAATATTGGAATCCGATGGGCACTTGCCGCACGGCGGCGAGTGTTGTAAGGCCATCACAGGTGGCGGGGATAGGCAATTGCACCGATACACTTCACGGACACGCGATTCTCACTTATAACACTATGAGGCACTGAGTTGAAATAAAAACGCACGTATTTCTACAGATTTTTGTCGCAAATATCGTTAGTTGTAGGTACACCACCACTCACAACGCTCGCGCAGAGCAGAATTATTTTTCAAATAAAATGATCAATTTTTTTCTGTTTAGATTTTCAATAAATAATTTATTGTAAACCAAGTAGATTCTTTTAGTACTTATTTAACAAACATATACAAATATAATCAGCAACAAGACTTATCTGAAATTAAATTTTAGTGTTAACGGACGGAACCTTCCAAGCTTTTCTTTTGTCGCCCCTTCCCCTAAATCCGGCCCTGCCGAAAAGGCGATGTTCCAAACAACAATACATACCTTTAAGAAAAAATCGTGTAGGTAACATACATTCGTACTATCGCACCCGTTCTTCACAATGGTAGACAGATACTATATGTACCCCCACTTGCTACGATCCTGACAGACCTATTTCGCTTTATCTACACTCCTAAATAGTTAAATAACAAGTTTCATGATTAGCATCTCTAACAAGGCACTTTCAAAATTTTACCACACTACACTTGATCACTTTCTTTTATGAGTGCAGCGAAATGCATTCATGCATGCACATTTCATCTCTCTTAGCACTTCGGCAGATATGTAGTTGTAGTTGCAAAATTGTTTGTTGTTTTTCGTGTGTGTAAATTTAAGTTGTCACATTTTTTATTCTACCTAAAGACATCTGACATAGTTTGTTAACCGCTTTATAATAAAGATGACAGCTTAACGTGCTTCCCTAAGCACGGAAGAGCTCAATAATATTTTATACCACTCGTGGTCCATCTAAGTGCGGACCACACTCGGGGTTGGTTAATAGGGCTACCGAGCTCCTCGAAAATTATTGAGATTCAATTGAGTCGAAGTTTCTTATTACAAAATACTAGAAATCTGCTTATTAATTATAGTTTTGCAGATTAACTATACTGCAGTGCACACCGTTTTGAATTAATTTGAAACGAAGAATGCGGTTGTTACGTAGACTTCACACCTCACTACCTAAGCTTACCCACGCACGAAGAATTAAAAACTCCTCCGTAAGACCTCCATGAAGACGGTAGTTACAGTTATTTAGTATTACTACCTGAATTTTTTAGGGTCCAGTGTTGCCCCCATTCAAAATAAATCATTTTAAAAGAAACGGAGATATCATTAAAAAATTGTCTTGATCGGATCCTAGATAACCTTTCAAACTATTTTATGAACTACTGTTTACAGTTTAAAGTAAAAACGTGAAGCTTTTTAAATTCAGGTAGCCACTTAAGTTTTATAGTCATCAAAAATATGAACTGAGAGTAAGTAAGTACTTTGATCTACAGTTGTGTAATATTTATCATAACTTCAGTTTTCATACCGTTCACCTAATATATAACAATTGGAGTGCTGGAAGGGAGGCCTTTGCCCTGCAGTGGGATAGTATAGGCTAAAAATAGAAAATAGAATATTTAGCTAGAAACTTTGCTTTGTTTGCTCGCTCACCTGATAGTCACAACATACTTAACCTTAGCCTAACGTATGAACCTGTCATAAATAATACGGGATAGCCATTGTTATTCGTATTTCAACTTATGTTAATTAAAGTAAGAAATGAATGACACCAAACATATATCAAGATTTCTGAAAACATGACAGAAGTGGAGCCGTCATTTTAAATAAATTGTTTAATCGTAAATATGGTGATAATTAAAATTTTGCAAATAGTTAGGCATGAGAAAAACCTTTAAATTATTTTATGAATAACTTTTTTAAGGATCATTAGTAGACCGTCTTACTTTAAAACGCGTTTCTGCTAGAAGTGGCTACTTTTGAAAAAAAAAAGTTTTAAAACTAGACGAACTAACTTAATTATAATCATTGATTGTTCATAGAATAATTTAAACGTCTATCTTATGCCTTACAATTTGCAAAATGTTTATTATCAATACATTTACGAATTAACAATTTATTTCAAACTAGCTGATGCCCGCGACTTCGTTCGCGTGGACTTTATGACTCCGGCGTATAAATATAAATAAAAACTAATGAGAGAGAGAGAGAGAGAGAGAGAGAGAGAGAGAGAGACAGAGAGACAGAGGGAGAAAGTACTTGTAACAGTGTTAGGAGTTAAAAGTCAATATTATTTTAATTCTTTCCTTCGGGAGCCAATATGAAAAGAGCTGAAGTGTTACTAACCCTGGAGAAAGCCACAATAAGTAGGCCATGCGAAAAACCAGTCCTTAGATCGACATCAGCAGCTTTAAGCCTCTAAAACTGTGACTTATTTTCATAGCAAAGCAAGTTAACATATGGAACTGTGTATTTTCAAAAGGAAAATTGTTGGGGATGAGTGGCATACGCGGAATAAATACAGTTTCACTGGCATCACTCACTTACTGTGAGCTTTAAGTGTCTCAGCAGACTATGCCGAAGTTTAGTGGCTAAAGTTAAGTGTCTAAAGTTCGGTGGGGATGACACACTAAATAAGCTGAAGTTCAGCTGCTGAAGTTCGGTGGAAACGCCGGACAGTAGTGATGTGCCGATATGAGAATTTAATCTTCCGTCTTTGGCGCGTCTGCGGCGAACGGAAACGGGAGCGGAAGAGGGAACGGAAGTGGAAGAGGGAACGGGAACGGGAACGGGAGCGTAAGCGGCAGCGGTGGCGGCAGCAGCGGCGGCGTCGGCGGTGGCGGAGGCGTCGGCAGCGGCGGCGGAGGAGTCGGCGGCGGCGGCGGCGGAAGCGGCGGCGGCGACGTCGGCGGAAGCGGTGGCGGCGGCAGCGGCGGCGGCAGCGGCGGCGGCGGCGGCGGCGGCGGCGTCGGCGGCGGCAGCGGCGGCGGCGGCGGAAGGTGCGGCGGCGGCGTCGGCGGAAGCGGTGGCGGCGGCGTCGGCGGCGGCGGCGGCGGCGGGAGCGGGAGAGGGAGCGGGAGCGGGAGCAGGAGTGGGAGCGGAAGTGGGAGCGGGAGCGGAACGGGTACGGGTACGGGTACAATACGGGTACGGGTATGGGTACGGGTACGGGTACGGGTACGGGTACGGGTACGGGTACGGGTACGGGTACGGATACGGGTACGGGTACGGGTACGGGTACGGGTACGGGTACGGGTACGGGTACGGGTACGGGTATGGGTCCGATTCAGGCAAAAGCATCGGAAGTTCGGCGTTATGTGTTGCTAGTAATGCAAATAACATTGCAGGCATGCATTGGCTGAAATTCAGCCGCTGAACTTCGGCATACAGTGCTGAGACATTAAGTTGGGTTCCGTTACACAGTTTCGGCGGAGTCAAATTTCGCATCAGCATTATTGGCCCTCCGACATTAAGACTTATTTTGTGAGCCGTGAGTCCATTTGCTGCAAGTGAATTAAGAAACTCAACTGGATAATTGGTGGCGTCGTCAACAACACTATCCAAGAAATCTAAATATATATCTATATAAACTAAATATATATAACTCAAAGGTGACTGACTGACTGACATAGTGATCTATCAACGCACAGCCCAAACCACTTGACGGATCGGGCTGAAATTTGGCATGCAGGTAGATGTTATGACGTAGGCATCCGCTAAGAAAGGATTTTGATCAATTCTACCCCCAAGGGGATAAAATAGGGGATGAAAGTGTGTATGAAACTTTGTCAATTTTAAACCGATCGGGCTGAGACTTTGCATGCATAAAGCTACTATGACGTTGGCATCCCCTAAGAAAGGATTTTGATAAATTACACCCCTACGCGAGCGAAGCCGCGGGCACAAGCTAGTTAACAATAATTTGCGTCATAAGTTCTTTATTAATTGATTTTTAATTTTTTGGTGTCAATATGGCGCGTTCACATAACCAAGAATTTTCTGGTGTGTTATGCTCTGAAGGTCCGCAAATACTGAACTTATAAGTTCTACTTCGGACGAAACAACTTTTTTTTTGAAAAAAATTCTATGTACAGACACATTTTTTTTACTCTTTTATTATAGTATACATTTAGTATGTTTTTGTTCAGCGGCAACAAAAAACATCATCTATAAAAATTTCAACTGTCTAGCTATAATGGTTAATGAGATACAGCCTGGTGAGAGACAGACAGACAAACAGTCGGACGGTCTAAGTAATAGGGTCCCGTTTCTACCCTACCCTATGGAACCCTAAAAATCGAATAAAATAAGTATTTATCGGGGGCTCCCATACGACAAACGTGATTTTTCATAGATTATGGTACGGAACCCTTCGCGCGCGTCCGACTCGCGCTTGGCCAGTTGTATTATAACTCAACAAAAAGTTCTCATCAGACTTAACAACTTTTGCTAAGGCGGCATTTTAATATTTCTTATAGTTTAGCTGGACCATTATAGTTCTGCATCATGTGTTCCATTTTCCAAAATCAATTATAGCCTATATGTTGCCCAGGCTTCACAGCTATATAACAAAAAAAGTTTCATTCGAATCCGTCCAGTATTTCCGGAGATTAGCGTGTACAAACAGACAGACATTTTTTTTTATTTTCTTACTCTATTACTATATCTCCATCGCCCCAAATATTTTTTTTTGAAAAATTTTCAATGTACAGACACATTTTTTTTACTCTTTTATTATAGTATTATTATAGTATAGAAGATGAAGGCGCCACTTCTGTCATCTTAACCTAAGCAATAATGTTGTCTCAAAAAGAGCATTACAACTTGCAATAAATATTACTGTTGGGACAGGTGTCATGCTCCGTATATTAATATGATTGATACGGTAAGCAAAACATAACCCTTAGACCTCAAACAAAATAGTCGAATCGAGGCATACATATAGTACGGGACAGAAAGGCAAACGTCAAAGCGACCAAATAAAGTTATGATTTTAAATATGAGTAAAAAATGACTTACCATAAATATAACTGAGGGAACAGGTGTCATCCTTCGGATATCGATCAACGATATCGCGAGCGGTAGATGGCCGTTTCTTGCGCCAACGAAAAATAGTCGAGACGAGGCATATATAGCTCCATTCAAGGAGCCAAACGTGCATAAAGCCACGAACAGAGGCATGATCCAGGAGAAGCTGCTGAGGATCTTCTCACTGAAGGTCACAGCCACGGCTTCCGACGCACGTATCTCGTCGCTAGTGAGCACCGCGAAGTAAGCCACATTGGTAAGTGCATACACTAGGGTTACTACAGGCATTGATATGCAAATCGCTCGGGGAAGGTTTCTGAAACGAAAAATTGAGGATTAATTTAGATTTACATTAGTAAGCTGGCAATGTCTAAAAAACAAACAATGAAATGCAAATGATAAGCTATAATATAATTTTGTTTGTTGTCCTGCAAGTAACCAATAACAGTCATAGATAAGCTATATAATAGGTTTTTACTGAAATTATTTAACATACCTAAGATGGTTTAAAAAATTACCACTAGTACATACTTATTTTGTCATATATATTTTTTTAATCAACCTGTTTTCATTTTACAGTAGCGGTAGTTATCTTTTTTTGCGCCATCGCCGAAGTCTAGAATATGTCTACCACTAGATAGGTGTGTAATGAGGTAAAAAGGTACCTACTGATATTTAAGGTCTTCAATAGTTAAGATGGAATGGCCGTTAGCCCCAGCCACAGAAGTATACCTAGATATCAGTATTACACACAGAACCGAATTTCCTAAGATCCCGCGCAATATGCGTCCCCGTCCTCGCACCTCTCCCCCGTTCACGCCTTGTGGAAGGTCTTGAGCGGGCGACTGCGGGCGCCTGCAGCCGCCTCGACAAGGCGAGAACGGGGGAGAGGTGCGGGGCCGGGGAACGGGGATGCATATTGCTAGGGACCGTAGGAGATTCCATTCTGTATAAAATACTTATAATAATTCAGTGCCTTAGCTAGTAATAAATTAGATGACAAGCGTCAAGCTTTGACAGATGCCATTAGGATCTTAGGTAAAGTCTGATACCAGTGTTGGTCAGTATAGGTATTTTTGTATTTTTAAACCCCACAAAAAAGGGGAGTGTTATAAGTTTGACGCTAATGTCTGTCGGTCTGTCTGTCTGTGGCGTCGTAGCGCTCGAACGAATGGACCGATTTCGATGCGGTTTTTTTTTATCGTGAAGGCAAGTTTCCTTGCAGTGGTTCTTAGCTATGTTTGATAAAAATCAATTGAGCTGTTTAAAAGTTATTGGAGGATTACGCTTGAAAGTCAGGGCTTTCTTTAGCAAACAATAGATGAAGCTACGGATACGTGGGGCGCACTATAAGTTTCCGGAATGAATATGAAAAAATACTATTAAAGGTACAAAATTAATTTATTGTTTTTCAAAATAATCTCCCTTGGCGTCTATGCACTTTTTCATTCGATGAAACCAGTTTTGAAAACTTTTGTGCCACTCCTCTGTGGTGACCTCTGAAACGTGTTTTTCATACTCCTCGACAGCCTCTTCTGGTGATGAAAATCGTTGACCGCGTAATTGGTTCTTAATTTTTGGGAACAGAAAAAAGTCACAAGGTGCCAGGTCGGGACTGTATGCAGGATGACTCATGAGTTCTACATTTTTCGCCTTCAAAAAGTCGTTTGTCTGTCTGGCCGTGTGAGAACTAGCATTGTCGTAGTGCAGGATGATACGGCGTTTACGGTTATTTTTACGTATATTTAGTTCGTCAATAACTTTCGGCAAACAAATGGTCGTGTACCAGTCACTATTCACTGTACGACGATTCTCTAAAGCAACAGTAGCCACGTGTCCAGTTTTATTAAAAAAAGAAGCAATCATCCGCTTAGATGCACTTTTCACGCGCGCCACTTTGGTTGGTTTCGGCTCATCTTGAAAGACCCATACGCTCGATTGCTGCTTTGTTTTGGGATCGTAGCAATAAATCCATGTTTCGTCACCTGTTACTATGTCCCACACCAAATTTGACGCACCTTCGTTGAATCTGGTAAGCATGGCACTGCACCAAGTGACGCGGTCCGTTTTTTGAGCCTCGGTCAAGTTGTGTGGGATCCACCGCGAGCACAGCTTTCTCACACCCAAATGTTTGTGTAGGATTAATTGTATTTGACTCATGCCTATTTCTAAGGATGCGCGAATTTTATGGTAGGTCACATGCCTGTCTGTTTCAATCATACGGCGCACAGCATCGATGTTTTTGTTGGTCACAGCGGTGGACGGCCGACCATCGCGAGATTCGTCACTGAGATTGATACGACCACGCTTGAATTCTGCAAACCAGCTATAAACAGTTGTCTTGCATGGTGCTTCATTGCCAAAAGCTGATTCAAGCCGAGCGATGCTCTGTTGAGCTGTCAAATTACACTTAAAATCGTAGAAAATCATACTACGAAAATTTTCCCGAGTTAAATCCATGTTGATGCAGACACACAATTTTTTAAATGGCGCCACAAGGTAAAAACAAAAGACAGTCAGATGAAACAAACTGCATTCTACAGCCAAAGAGTTCTATTTTCAAATGTTGCAATAAATTTTTAAATATTGTTTATGTAAGTGGCCAGTTCCGGAAACTTATAGTGCGCCCTATGTATCCATTTAGTGATGACCTATCGATACGACTTCGGTAGTTCCACTACTCATCACTAGATGGTGTTCTTGACAATCGGGGTTTTTTTAATTTGCCTAGCTAATAGACTTGCGTATTTTTTGGTGGCCTTATTAATTTTGCAAATTTGGAGTGTTTGTAAAATCCGCTATACTCACTTATATGGGTCTTTCAGTTCCTCTGTGACGAAGTTAAGATAATTCCATCCAGAGTATGAGAACAGGCCTGTGTAAAAGGCTATGGCGATCTCTCCTGGCCGTATGTTGGTGCCCTGCATGATCGACTGAAGGTTTTCCGTGTGCTCCGCGAATAGGTACCACAGACTGGCACAGAAAGTGACGAGTAAGGCCAGCACCTTGGCTGCTGTGAACGAATCTTGCAACCGCGTCACCCATTTCACATTGTAGCAGTTTATGACCGTAAGAAAGCCTGGAAAATGATAAGAAATATGTTGTTAATGTTTTAAGTCAAAGTCGGATTGGTACATACATAATGGTTATTTTCATAAGGCTTGAAAAGTGATAAAAAGTGTTAGAATGGTTCAAGTCAAATCGAATTGGAATACATATTGTATAGGTATTTACATCTATTGTTGATACGAAGAAACAATAAACAACAATACCAAGGAAACAATTAAATATAAACTTTATGTTACAGGTCATTGTTTGTATCGTATGCCACATCAACCAAATCTACTTATAATATACATACATATGTCTAGGTTTAATAGAATTTATGTATGAGTCACCTCATAGTAATATTATTTTCTTTTTCCCTGTAGTAATGTCAATAATTATTTATGAATTATAAGGAAATCTACATTTCAAAAAAAGCATATAGACATAGCTAAGTATATATTACTCTTATAGTTATCAATAGCAATACATATTCAGCATGACCATAATAAAAAGAAGAAAATAATGTAGACTTCCCGTAACTACTTTATTTCAAACGATTTCCGGTCAAACCGTACCATTACCGACAAAACTGTCGGTTGGTACACTGGACCTTCGAAAGCGGCAATCACAGTGGCGATTAAGTGCCCTTACATCGTTCGCCAAGATAATTCCGCACAAGAGCGTATGCGCGATGCGGGAGGAAGCTCGTATTATCCTGTCAGGAGCAATCTACTGGGACGGTCGAACACAGGTCAAGTGTAACATTACCGCGCGATTATACACTTTGCGTACGCGACATAAGAACGGTATTGAATTGTTAGTATTACGGCTAACGTGCAGTTTACTGTACGACCGCGCCTTGGAGTACTGTTTACAGGCAGTGTGATAAAGACGCGCTATATCGCCCTGCAGACGGAACATGTGGCCTCAGCCTCAGAATGTCTCATCCCTATTATTCTATTGAACGGTGTAAGACTTTGATTCAGGTTTATTGTTAGCTGATTTATCTTAATTTCATGACATTCAATAAAATCTTGAGTGCAAATACGGATTATGTAGAGCAGAAAATGTATTTATGTATTTTTAATGGACTACACTGAAACCATTAGAAAGCTCTTTTTAACACTTTAAGTTATTTTTTTTGTGTATAAGCCGTCATTTTTACGGTGGTTAAAACTAGTAAATGTTTTAAAAGGGTAACTTATCCTTTAAAATTATTTTACGGTTAGTAGAATTTTTATTATTAGGACTTTGTGTATGATTAAAAATAATACTAAATGATAGCGCCACTAGAGCCTTAAAGGTTCCTAATATGATACTATCTAATTGTATTTAGATATCGTTAAGGTAGCCTAAGTCTCATAAATTAAGTTTGTTTACCTAACATTTGGTAAATCGTTTGTCCAGAGTAATAGGAAGGAAATTGAAGTTTTGACGGAGGCTAAATTAAACCATAGCGCTAATCACATTAAGTAAATAATTCTTTGAATTTCTTTTCTGAGTAAGACTTCTGTACGTGAGTACTTATTCTGTGGCTAGGGATACTTAGCTAGGGTACGCTATGGTTATGTTTATGAAGGTGAGAATGACCTTAACGCGGATTTTTACAGGTATTTTATTTAATAGTATTTTATGCAACAGTTGTATAAGAAGGTTCATAAAATGCGAGTGGCGCAGGTTACGATGCGAGCCTTGGCGAGCATCATAAGGAGACGCCATCGAGCATTTTTGACATACGTTGCATTCGATACTTTTTCTACGACTACATTTACTAAAATAAATCCAAAAATAAACAAAGAAAAGTATGAAATACTACAATATGTTTACTAGATACTAGGTATCTATGGAAGACTTTATTTTTTTATTGACGTCTTCCTAGTGAGCAAAAGTGCCATTTTTGAAACATGGAGTCACTTAAACAAATGTTTTTTCATGCAAAAAACCGTTTATTCAGTGACTCCACGTTTGAAAAATGGCACCATATTTTAAAATAACGATTTTATTATGTTGGCAGTATGGTAGATCTAAAGAAAAAAAGTTTCAGGTCTATGGCTAGGAGTATCGTTTTAGCGAAATAACGACACATGTGCTATTATATTAGGAATAGACTATAGACTTTTCGGAAATCATATAATCTATGTTCTTATATTAGTGTTCGGGACCATTTATAAGACAGATAACAGTACAGGAGTAGAAAATAGTATTTTATGCAACAGTTGTATAAGAAGGTTCATAAAATGCGAGTGGCACAGGTTACGATGCGAGCCTTGGCAAGCATCATAAGGAGACGCCATCGAGCATTTTTTGACATACTTATACAATGTTGCATACGATACTTTTTCTACGACTACATTTACTAAAATAAATCCAAAAATAAACAAAGAAAAGTATGAAATACTACCATATGTTTACTAGATACTAGGTATCTATGGAAGACTTAATTTTTGTTATTGACGTCTTCCTAGTGACCAAAAGTGCCATTTTTGAAACATGGAATCACTTAAACGAATGTTTTTTCATACAAAAAACCGTTTATTCAGTGACTCCACGTTTGAAAAATGGCACCATATGTTAAAATAACGTGCTCTGAGCAAAGACTCTATACCATCTTTTACAGTAATCAACCCGTCTGCCTAGTGTGGTATTATGGGCAAAATTCTCCCTTAATTAAAAGGCCTTCAGTCGACCATAGATATATAAAGGTTGTAAAGTAGATGTGTAAGTAAAAATAACTAACAGGTAATTAAAGCCGCTATGAGGCTTACAGCGTCGGCGGGCGGCGTGCAGGCTGGCCACAGAGGTTTCAAGATGTTCTGGGCGAACGTCAGGGCAGTGATGGCGTTGCCGGTGGGCACCAGGATGAACAGTGCCACCCACAGGTATAAGAAGGCAGGCAGCGAGCCGAAAGCCTCACCGATGTACGCGTAGTCGCCACCGGACTTCGGGATCATTGTACCTGGAAGATTGATGTAACGTTGACCTTGATCTGGTGTTACAGATTTTCGGAAGGACGGATCGGAAAATGAAGGCTAATGGAATAAAATTTGGTAGGTACAAAATTACACGAGTGAGTAAAATTGCAATCGGGATACTAGGTACTAGGTATTGATATTTGTTTTGTAACATAAATATCCATATCTGTTACGTGTGCTACGGCACTTCTTATACCTTTCAAGATATATATAAAAAAATAGGCTCAAAACAGTTAGTAAAACGTTTATGGGGAACGGTATACTTTTTTATAATAAACTGCCACAATCGGTCCTTGATATGCCTGACAAAAAGTTTAAAGCTTATGTAAAGAAGGTACTCTGTGAGAAGGCTTATTATAGGACTGATGACTATCTTAAAGACAACAAAGTCTGGCTTGAGCTTGGCGCGGGTCCTTTTTAAAGGTTTATATACTCAGAAATGGTCACAATCTGGTACATTAAGTACATACTGAATTTACAACTTGATTTGACATTATTTCAAAATTTCGACATTAAAAAATTAATTTAAATTATGACAACAAACAATGTATACTCTGTCCACATATCAACTATAAATATTAATTTCATTGTGAGTTGACGTTCTTGGAGAAAATGCTGCAGTGCAGTTTGTTACCGCTTCTTCTGCACTGGCGCTTTGGAGGCGGCAGTAAACTTAGCTCTAAGTAACTTTTTGACGTCAACAATTATTGTGCAATAAAACAAAGTGACGATTATTAAGAGATATTATAAATATCCTATGATAATAAAGATATATTTGAATTGAATTGAATTGAATTGATACGTGTAAAACGTGCTTCTTTCTAATGTGAGCATTAGGTAGCTAGTTATGGTTTCGTAGATTAGAAGTCGATAAATCATTATAAATTTTATTTCACTTATTATTGCTAAGAAGAGCTAGCGATCGACCCTACGATATTATCCTTATCGGTAGTACCATGCTACGGGGACTGGGCTCACTTATAAGGAAAAAAATACTTTTGTCTATTAAATGACTTACCTACACAGTGAAATAAACAAACAAGGGTACCTACTTATTCCTGTTAAGGGTTTAGTGAATAAATATCTAGCATAAGATATCTCAGGTAGTATTAACGTACCCGTAAGTATCTAAAAGAAATGCCTAAAGAATAAAAAAAGAAAACTAATTTTAATGCAGATAACATACAAGTTGCTACGTAAATAGAGAGCTCAATAAACAACCGTTATTGCCAGGTGTCGTGTTGTGGGGTAAAATATGAGCATTATTATCAATTTCAAACACTAACAGCATAGGATTAAAGCTTGATTTCGCGTACATCGCCACGTAAATTGCAGCGAAGTCCCGACTGGCCACTTTGCGTCAATTTTAACCACCTGCACTGTGATTTAAGGTGCGAGTGACTGAAATGCAGTTGAAGATTATGCACTTTTTCTGTAGACGCAATGTCGATTATAAAATGCTTTAGACCTCCTCCCGAGTCGAGGTGTTTTGTAAAATCGGGAGTTGGAGCAAGTGTTATTTTATTGAGGGAAAGTGAAATGCTTTGTTAAATTATTATCTACTACATCAAAGTTCTTTGGCACTATCCCTTTGCGTCAACTTTTTGTGAACCTACCCACTAGGGCAGAGGTTCCCAAACTTATTTTGTCAAACGCCCACTTTAAAAAATCAGTTATTTTGTAGCGCCCCCCATTTTTTTCACCATAAAAACCTGAATCACATATTTGTCTTGCCTGTAGTTTAATTCAACCTATATTCTAAACTAGACTTTTTTACAAGAGAGAGCAATAATAATATACATACACAAGTACATTAGAGAATCTTTTATAAAAAAATAACAATAATCAACATTGTTAATTTTAAATAAAAAAATAGCAATAATAATACAATTT
This sequence comes from Acrobasis suavella, assembly GCA_943193695.1. Classification (NCBI taxonomy): domain Eukaryota; kingdom Metazoa; phylum Arthropoda; class Insecta; order Lepidoptera; family Pyralidae; genus Acrobasis; species Acrobasis suavella. Next base: position 18,897,477 of record OW971929.1, read on the forward strand.
TACAATAATAAAGAATATCGGAAGTCGGGACCTCACCTGCGAAACTTTAATACACGAATTTTTTTCAGTGTTTGATTCCTTTACCGATATAAATAGCGTTGTGAACGCATTAAATTACATTTTTAATAAATATTAATTACATTTTTAGTTTATATTTGTACAATAAAAAAGCATATAAATATGAACTAATAAATGGATGTTGTGTAGTAAGAGGATTTTAATTTCAGTGAATTTTAAAATATGAAATAGCTGAAGTTATAAATCACTCATTGCTTAAATCACATCAGCGCCCTCCAACTTTATTCTGGGCCCGTTACCGCCCCTCTTAAAGCCTCCAGCGCCCACAAGGGGGCGTTATCGCCCACTTTGGGAAAGACTGCATCTCTGTTTTTTTATCTGTTCTTGTAACGGAGATGTCTTTAAAGAGGGATGAATAGGCATTATTAAGATATTTACCGTCTTATTATAAAACCCAGACTAACTTTGTTACTAGGTTTAAACCATTATCCGCCCATATCAAGTTGACATCTAGTAATATCACACTATCTCACCTGTTAATGTCAACTTGATTTGGGCGGATAATGGTTTAAACCTAGTAACAAAGTTAGTCCTGTTTTTATAATAAGACGAATAGTCTATTGTATTAAAATTGTAAGTTTTACTAATGTTAAGTTTATGAGCCCGGTATACCTTACTTAGTTTTTTGTAGTAATATTTTCATTTTCAGTATTTGTTTAAATTTATAGCTTCCAGTTTTATTTAATTAGGTAGTTTCTAATTTACTTATTTGTTATTATTTTCTGTTACATGTATCTAATATGATATTTGAGTAAGGTATATATGTCGTAATACTTATATTAAGTATACCTACCTACATGTACTTTTAAAACTTATTGAGGCATATATGCATTGGATAATAGTGGATGGGTGGAAAGTTAATGATATAGATAATAATGGATAGGTATTGGTTTTTGAAGGTGCAATATAGGGAGATATAATTTTATAAGTACATAGCTGTTTAAAACATTTTTTCCTATATGCTATAAAAAGCTTCACGTTCTCACTTTAAAATATGAACAGCAGTTCATAAAATAGTTCGAAGGGTTAGGTACCTAGGGTTTAATCAAGGCAAAATTTTAAATGATATCTCCGTTTCCTTTCAAACGATTTATTTCAAATGCCCGAGCAGCACTGGACCCCGTAACATTCAGGTAGCCCGTTAACCAATCCCAAAGAGGGGTGTTATAAGTTTGAAGTGACGAGTGTGCCTGTTTGTGTCATCGAACTCACCGAACAGGTGAACCCATATCTGTGGGTGAAGCATTTTTGATATCTCTACTTAGATTCTTTGGCTGTTCTCAGTTTAGTTAGAGCATGCAGGTATAAATTCTCCGAGGTTCTTGATTGATTACAACGAAATCGGTTCATAGGGTAAAACCTGTGGGTAAAACTGGTAAAAAGTCGGGTACTTTTTAAATTTGACTTTAGTTTCTTTTTTTTGGCGATAAATTAATCGAGTTAGGATAATCCTGCTAAAAGATACAGATCTGTGTACCTAGGTAGACCTGCAAAATTAGTACCTAGGTACATACGGAAGCAAGAACTCTTGAAATTCTCATTTAATCAATGATGAGCAGTGAACTTTTATTAAGTGATAATTAAATTTACACTCACCTAACTCGGCATAGCAGAGAGCACCGACCATAGAGAGGAATCCGGAGAGCACCCATACTATGAGGGCCATTCCCTTCGACCCTGAATGCTTGAGGGCCAGGCTCGGGGACACGAAGATGCCGGACCCCACAATGACTCCCACTATTATGGCGACGCCGTTCAGTAAACTTAATTCTTTTTTAAGTCGAACACCACCATTGGAAGAGTCGTCATCGTTTTCACCACTATCATCACCTACATCCATCTTTTTTGGTGCTAGTCCTTCCACTGCTGACACTTTAGCCATTTTTATACAATATTATTTATTCACAGAAATAAAAGTTATGTCAGTAGAAAATTCAAACACATGGTTTAACTTAGCAGCTGTCGTAGTATTGTTGCCGAAATGTAATGCCTCTCTGATGGTTCCTCACGCAAACATTGCATCACACTGCGGCGAAGTCGCGGGATGCGGGAAACGACCACGTGCACTTCCGAAAACCATGAAACCACCGTGCACCGATAAAGGACACAATTAAATAGCGGTAGCCTACAACGGGAGTCACTGATAACGCGCTTAAATAAATAGTCACACGCGTATTGTAAGTTTAAATAAGGTTAAAATATTCATCAAATTTATGAAAACGGCAGGAATGTTAATTTAAGTATTTAATAGAATGGAAAAAATATCAAAATTGGTGTTTTAAATTTTTAACAAGTCCGTTCTGAGATAAAATATTGTAATAGCTTTGTTGATATCGAAACCATATCACGATCACGACAGATGGTTCGCGGAGACGAGGTGAACACGTATGACGCGTGCTAGTTTACTATTCACTTTACCGCTTTGCAGTTAACCATTCGTCTGCCGGCTTCATCGACGGTCGACTCATGCATACCAAAACGTCATGGGTGTATTTCCATATTTTGCAAATGTCGACCTTAGGTGCTTCGTGATATAACATGTTTTCGAGCTAAAAATACACCATGAGAATTCACTGCCAAGTTTGAACAACTGGTTTTTGCCGTCTCTGTCCCCCAATGCTACCACGTGCGTCTACTTTTGACATACATTTTTTATACACTGTTATACATTCTCCAAAATAGATCATAGATGATACTCGTACCTCGTACGTCGTTGGCACTCTGCTGATAAGCGAGCACGTTGACCGTGCATCTTACGAGATTTATGGTGAGTGTAGTCCTCGTACAGGCAGGATATGAACGATTCATTTTATAGCTCACCACTACTTGGAGGTCAATGACAGTTTTCTGACAAAACCACTCGCACAAAGCGTTAGTGAAGAATCTTCATCGGCTTGAACTCAAGAACAAGAGGAAGGAAGAAGACTTAAAACACATTTTATACTTAAAATAAATATTTTTTATTAATCTTTGTCTTTATTAATTTCGTATTTAAATATCCTTGCAGTGCCGTCATCAGAAGTGGTAAGAACTATATTCTGTTTAGCGTTGTAGCATAGGTCTAAGATCTCTGACCTATGGCCTGTTAACATAAGGCACTGTTCCCCAGTCCTGCCCTCGTAGGCCCTGACAGATCCGTCCAGACCACCTACCACAAGGCAGTTTTTGATCCATATCATCTTGGTTACTCCAGCGATAGAATTTTCATCAGATTTGGAGCACTCGTGGCGTATCATTTGCCTCGGGACGTCCCAAATACTGATAGCTCCTGTGAGGGTACCTAAAAAATAATGGGAATTTATAACTAATATCCATACAATGGGAAGCGTGCAAATAGAATAGGGCTATCCCCACACCCACCATGCCACCACTCAGTATGCAGTGTGTATTGCATACAGATACATAGAATATGTTTACCCTGTACTTGCGTCGTGCACCCTACGGAAATGTCACAAATGTACCTATTTTCTTCGATATGGAGCCATTCTTGTAATTTATGTATGATCAGTGCCTTCCCTATATCTAGTTTTTTTGCTAGGCAAAAAAAAAGCCCCGATTGTCAAGAACACCATCTAGTGATGAGTAGCGGAACTACATATTATAATTTATATTCATAGCGCCATCTATTATTTGCTGGGAAAACCCCTGACCCTTAAGTGTTAACCTCCAATAACTTTTGAACGGCTGAAACGATTTTCATCAAACAGCTAAGAACAACCGCAAGAAAACTTGTATCGAAATCGGTCCATCCATTCGAGCGCTGCGATGCCACAGATAGACAAACAGACACACAGACATTAGCATCAAACTTATAATACCCTGCTTTTTTGTGGTGCGTTAAAAATTGTTTTGCACGTCATAGCAGTTTAAAATTATGACAACTAGTCAAAATTACGCCTAAGATCCTTAAGGGGCTACCTGAATTTTTCGGGGTCCAGTGCTGCCCCCATTTGAATTAAATCATTTAAAAGGAAACGGAGATATAATTTAAAATTTTGTCTTGACCAGGCTCTAGATAACCCTTTAAACTATTTTATGAACTACTGTTTACAGTTTAAAGTGAGAACATGAGGCTTCTCTACACACATACGCCAAAAGTGGCCGTTTTTCGCAATTGTGCGTAGAAAAGCTTCACGTTCTCACTTTTAAATGTAAACAATAGTTCATAAAATAGTTTGAAGGGTTATCTAGGGTCTCATCAAGACAAAATTTTAAATGAAATCTCCGTTTCCTTTCTATAGATATATTTCAAATGGGGGCAGCACTGGACCCCGGAAAATTCAGGTAGATTAAATTAATTTTCTTCCTGCCCCTGTGGGGTGAATGGATGTACTTATGTATGGAATTTAAAACACATAAATAAATATAAAATTTCATACACGATCAATTGTTATCCAGTCATCTTTTAACCACTTATCTCGTGAATAACTCTTTTAAGAGGTTTTAAGAGGCTTTATTATCATTGTTTAGATATTACTATTGCCAAAAAATAAAAATAAAGACACAAACCTGTGGCAAAATAATCCATTTGTGGATCCTTGGAGAATGCTATCACTTCCAAATCATTTTCTGTCTCCAACTCTCCAACCACTTTGCCATTTGCTGCTGTGGCGAGAACGATTTTACCTGCGTAAGAAATTTCCTATTAAATTATTTTAACTCCTAAATCTTCTAATAAAGAAATGTAAGTCATCTTGATCTCTTGAAAGAGTGCAAACTGCAAAGTTTGCACTTTTGCACAATGCAAATATTACCTACCATTTTCTTGACTGCATTGTTTTTTCGTGTCAAGTATCATTAGGGTTGGTCGCCTTTTTAGCCATATTAGGATAATTTGTTTGTAATGCGAGATCTTGACAAAATAATAGCATTATGGTACATAAACAATCATATAACAATTCAAACTGAGTAGTACAAATTATGCGTTTAATAGGATGGTATGTAGCTCAATGTAGTGTAGTAAAGACTGAATAAATGGCTAGCAATACTACAGATCCTCACCCGTAAGCATAGGCGAAGATTTGGTCAAGCGCACGGACCAGTTCAAATACTTGGGAGATATCGATGCTGACGTCAAGGCCCGTATATCTGCCACATGAGCAAAGTGGAGGGAGTCGACTGGTGTCATTTGTGACCCCAAAACACCAGTTAGGTTAAAGGGTCAGGTCTACAAATAAATCATTAGACCTGTCCTGTAGATTTTTAGGAGCGTGGCCTTTGCGAGACACAAGCAGGAACTGCGTGTCAAGGAGATGCAAATGTTGTGCTGGATATATGGAGTATCACGGAGAGATCGCGTGAGAAACACCCGCATCCGCGGCAGCCTTCATGTCCATGACATAGCAAAGAAACTGCAAGAGAGTCGCCTACAAAGGTACGGACATGTGTTGCGGAAGCTGGCAAGTAACGTGGAAAACAAACGAATAGCCATGCCGCATCCGCCGGGGTTGGGCAGGCGTGGTAGACCCAAGAAATGCTAGCTTGACGTCGTCAAAGATAACACGCGGGCAAATGGTCTTACTACCAAGGATGCTCAAGACCCTGCGAAGTGCAGAAGAAAAAGCCGGAAAGCGGACCCCAGACTTCTCGGCATTACTGCAGAGGATGCAACTGCGAATACGTTGAGATGAGATAGAGAGAGAGAGAGAGAGAAGTAGAATAAAATAGGAGTGACGACAGGGATAGAAAAGTATAATTGTAATTAGTCCGTCTTTTAGATTGTCCAATAATATTTAACAGGTTGAAAAAAAAGTAAAAATTCACAAAGATACGAAGCATCAAATTTCCGGAGAGGGAGCTTGCGACGTTACCTCTATATAAAAATCGTACGTAGCCGTGATCCATGCGAAATTTCAATGCGCTGTATCTTTGTCATATTTTGTTTCACAGTGAAAAGAAAAAATACGTGTACAATATTTTTAGTAATCTAACCGATAGGCTAAAAACATTTTTCCATTCGTCATGCCTATTAAACTAAAGTATAATGTGTGTGGTCTATGGTTTGCAGATGGGCCGAGTTGTACTAGAAGTTATCTCGAGTGGAAAAGATTTTCCCACGTATTTTAGTGGTAAATATAAATTTATAAGAGGAAAACTGCCCACACTCGCGGAAAAATAAATATGCGCCTTAAAATTTAAAAAAATTTACTACCTATACATACAGAAGTCGCACAATTAACATCAATAAAAATAGAAATGCTTGATGGAAATTAGAAAGTACTACTTCATGACAGAAAATACTGACTTGTATTAGCTCATTAATTTAAAAAAAAAAACCTTTTTAGTCTATCTACCCGATTAGTAGAGCTGATTAGTAGAGCTATTCGTAATACGTCACAGAAAAGCCTTTTTGATCTGAGTATTATAAAAGTGATATATTAGGTTGGGGAAAAAGTCTTTTCGGATATAGTATGTATATACTTGTAATAAAACCACTTTGGCTATACTATTTGTGCCTGGCTGGTTTTGGTATCATTTAAAAGTTTAAATTTTAAAGAAGATAATTCATATTAGGAAAATGCGTGATTTTCATTTGTTTTTCTTACCGTCAAGATGAGTGAATTTAATGAAGAAATTAGATACATTTTAAAATTTTACTACCAAAAAGGTAAAAGTGCAACGCAAGCCGCGAAAAAAATTTGCGATGTTTATGGACCTAATGCAGTGTCTGTGAGAGTAACACAAATTTGGTTTAAGCGTTTTCAATCCGGAAATTTTGATGTCGAAGATGCACTGGTCGCCCTGTTACGGATAAAATGGATGTAATTTTTGAAAAAGTGGAGCAAGATCGGCATATCAGTAGTTACGACGTAGCTGAGGAACTGGGAATTGACCACAAAACAGTTTTGGCGCATTTGAACAAAAAATGGGTACATAAAAAAGCTCGATATTTGGGTACCTCACGAGCTCTCTGAAAGAAACCTAATTAACCGTGTACTCATTTGTGATTCTTTATTACGACATAATGAGACCGAACCATTTTTGAAGAAATTGATAACTGGTGATGAAAAGTGGATCACGTACGACAAGAACGTGCGAAAAAGGTCCACCGGCCTTTGACCATGAGGTCAAAGGCCGGTCAGGCTTCACAGACTGTGGCGAAACCCGGGTTAACTCGCAACAAGGTGATGCTGTGTGTGTGGTGGGATTGGAAGGGCATTATTCATTATGAGCTGTTACCACCAGGCAGGACCATCGATTCAGAACTCTACTGCGAACAACTGATAAGATTAAAGCAAGAAGTTGAGAAAAAGCGGCCGGAATTAATCAACAGAAGGGGTGTGGTTCCATCATGATAACGCTAGACCTCACACATCTTTAAGCACTCAGCAAAAATTAAGAGAGTTTGGCTGGGAGGTGTTAATGCATCCGCCGTATAGTCCTGACCTGGCACCTTCAGATTTCCACCTGTTTCGGTCTATTCAGAATTCTTTAGGCAGTGTCAGGTTAACATCACGAGAGGACTGCCAAAATTTCTTGACGCAGTTTTTTGATCAGAAGCCCCAAAATTTCTATAGCAATGGGATCATGTCCCTACCTATAAGATGGCAAAAAGTTATCGAACAAAATAGTACCTACATACTTTAGTTAAATGTAAATAAACTAAGTATATTAAAATTTTTTTTGAATTTTCATATAAAATGCGAAAAGACTTTTTCCCCAACCTATTACATAACACCTGGTTCATAGACTGGTAGAGAATGCATTAGCATTAAGACCACCTTTTGTACCTTTTTGGTCAATAAAGATGTAATAAATGAATAAATAAACACCAGGCACAACCACATAAAAGGCCAGTCAAATCTTAGTTGAGTTTTTGGTACTTAGCTATGTTATTGGGGAGGACCTATTTGGGGAGAGTGAAAATATCATAAATATGATTTGACAAACATTACACGAAAGGTGCGAGTGCGCTTATTTTGTTTAAAATTTAATGCATTTCTTACTCTTAACATACCCAAAACTAAGTTTAGTTCGCATTTCTTATGTGTAATTTTATTGGCCTGGTAGATATTAAGTACACCTACTAGACTCCATCTGTAACGTACCAACTACGAGTCAATATCTTTACTACAATGTTGTCGAAATACTTAAGATGAGAGTGATGATTATGCCTTATAGACACGTGTGACTAACCTCATAATTGTATACCACACTAATTAGGGTAATTAGAGTGCATGCAAACTATCTTGAACAAGCTTAATAACTAATTTCTATGTTTTCCAAAAGTTTTTTATAATAGCTAACCCAAACGTGGTTATTGTCAGACCCAGACTATGAAGTCAAAGTTCTATTATAAGACAGTGTGAATACATGTTATGGACCAAGTGATAAATGGGGGCATTTTTCATAATGCCCTGGTCCACAGTGTAAACTTTTGCTTCAATTGTGGTCACCTGTATTTTATCCCTTCATTCTATAGATCCAGCAAAGAACTAAAACTTTTGCAAAGGAACCATGATGTTTTTATGTTTAGTTTTGAAATAATTTGAAAACTCGAGAAAACTCTAAAGCAACCATAGAAATGCTTTTTTTTGTTTTAAATTAATGACTACAATTGTTATAAAATAGGGTCTTAAAAGGGCTGTTATATCTTCTAATTCAGTCAAGAACAAAATTAGAAATAATCGTAAATATCTATTTAAGCTTAGGGAAGCTTAGGCTTTTTGTTCGAATTGTTTTTTTTTTTAATCTGTTAAGTCTCGTTATGTCTGCATTTCTTTAAACATTTTCTTTAAACTTTAACAGTTTTATAATATAATCTGCATTATAAAAAAATCAGACCTGAACAATGTGTCCCACATTATTCGGAGTTATTGAATTTAAATTTTTGTGGTTAGGGCTGTCACAAACATCAATATTTCTTGAATAACTTTGACTGCCTATTTATTATCTTTCCTGATGTCAATTAAATAAAATAGTATATAATAATATTCCTTGGTATAAAATTAAATGTTTTTAGTTAGTTGAAGAGTAAAATAGGAAAATTATATTAATAGCTGTATTCTATATATTATTTTTAGTTATATGGTGCTATGATAATGTATCATCGATGTTTCAATCATGTTTCATGTAAACTGTAATTTATTTATATCACCCCGCTTTTGAATCGTCAGATCCATTCCTATCCATGATTTCAATCAGTAGCGCCAAAAAAAAAAAACAAACGATTGGTCCTCCCTGAAAAAGTTCTTTTGCTTTTAAAAACATCAAATGTATATGCTCTAAATCGCAGAGACTTACTACAAGAAACCCATGATGACTACATGTATAGGTTCGCCATTGTATATTTGCTCTTTCGATTTTTTTGTACTTTATTTTGTTTTGGTATAATAAAGTTATTACAAACAAACAAAATGTAATTTTAGCATTTGACGAAGTTTTAGTATCGTCGGATGTCCAAGTGTAACGAAAATGAAATGGATTAAACATTTCTCAATCACTGAATTTGAATAAAATGAATATTTGAAATTTGACAACCATATTTCCATAGAAATTCTATGAAAACTTTAGAAATGTAATATTTTCGAAGTCCTTTTAACTTATTTGCTTTTTATGTTGTGTTATTAATAACTATATTATGCATGCTCAGACTTAAAATCAGATACGGAATCGGTAGGACTACGGAGAAAACAGCAATTCAGTAAAAATACAAAAAAAAAAGATTACTCACGTCATTGATGATTGATTGTAGATGCAATGCCTAAACTTTGAATAGAGTTAGTCTCTGTATTAGAAATGTTCAAATGAGAACCGTTTTTTGCTGATGTCAGCATATGTTTAAATAACTTAAAAACCAAACATTAAAATGTCATGGTTCCTTTGCAAAAGTTTTAGTTTAATATGCTGGGTCTATGAGATGCAGGTGACCACAATTGATGCAAAATTTCACACTGTGCGGCCTTATAAATAACAAAAGACTTCGGGTAAAGTAATTAATTACGATTTAAACTTCCTTGTTTATAACATTGCCTAGACATTATGAACTGTAACGTAAATCCACCATTGCATTGTACCTGTGTATAATCAGACTGCCTGAAAACCACATGACAGTAATCATAATGTCTAGGCAATGTGATAAAAAAACAAAGTTCAAATTATAATTAATTACATTGAGCCAAGGAGCTTGTCATAAACATCCTCATCTAAGGCTTTCTTCTGCACACGGACAGATTTCTCTTTGTCAATGCCAACTAATACAAACAAACATAAATAAAAGAACAATTACCATCTGTAGATATAGAAGCTATCAGATTGTTTTCATGGTGTGTGTCAATGGCTGTCACTCTTATGCCATGGACGCTGTCTGGAATTTGCTGGAGAACTGAACTAGTCTTTAAGTCCCATACTTTGACTGCTCCATCTTCATATCCAGCTGCAAGATGAACACCGTCATTGAACAGCTGAAACATTTTTCAATTTTTTACAAGGGCTTATTATACACTATCAACATACATGCATTTCAAATTGTAAAAAATGCAATACTAATTGGAAAAGCAGTATCTCAGCAAGTAAGTTTGAAAAGTATATAGTGTTGTAATTATTCTTTATAAGTAATTTAATGCCATAACAATCAAATTGAATTCTTATAAATAAATAATTTTCAAAACTAAAACCTGACATCACCCCCAAACAACATAACCAATTTTGATTCAATTTCTATGGGACAATCTGATGAGAATACTCTTTCAAACGAAAGAAAAATAATTTCTAAATTGGTCCTGGCGTCTATAAATTATCGGAGAATATATTATAAAAAAAAAGATTGCACCAAATTGATAACCATCTCCTTTTTGGAAGTCAGTTTAATTAAATATATACTTATGGACAAATCACACAGATTAAGCTAGCCCTAAAGCAATAAGATATTTGCTTTCTCATAAAGTATTCAATAATTATAATAGTTAAGTTTTTAAAAAGTTATTGTTATTATTATTTATCGTAGAACACACTAGCAGCTTATTAAGCTGATGCGTGTGTGTCTTAATGTTTGGAAATGAAAAAAAATTACCTTGAACTATAAAGCTTATAAACTAACAACTTAGGTTTAAGATTAACTCGATTTCTACTAACCTTGCCACATTCAACTTTGACACTGTGACCTTGCAGAACCTTTGTTTCACCAGAAGGTATTTTGAAAACATATATGTCCCCAGTGTTTGCACCGCAGATCAGCACTCTGGCTCCAAAGTGCCATGTCCCCCAACTCAGGTCATCAGACTCATATTCAAAAGCCAGTTGCCATGGCTGCTGTTGTGTTTCTTCCAGTTCGCATTTCCAGACCTTAATGACGCCACTCATGTCGGCTGTCGCTAGATAGGCCCCATCAAAACTAAATCCAACAAAAACTACAGAATCCTTATGACCTAAACAGTCCATCACAACCTGTCCAGACTGTACAGACCACACATAGGCTTTATCATCTTCTCCCCCACTCACGGCCAGTTTACCATCAGGGTGTAAATCACAACAAAACACCGACCCAATGTGTTTGTCAAACATCATAGTAGAGTGATCTTCTGGAGGCTCCATTTCAGTGTCTTCTTCATCATCCTCCATTTCTTCATCCAGCTGAATTTCTTCCATCTCGTCTAGGTAAATAACACCATCGGCATCCATCGCGGAGATCTCATCGCCGCTGACAGACGATGGTGGCGTGTCCTCTTGAATACCTTTCATTCTATAAAACAAAGTCCAAGGAAGGCACGTCTTTAGATACAAAAATATGGAACTATATTCCAATATGACTAATCGCGTAATGATTTTATAATATTGTTATGAATTTCACAATGGAATGAAACTTAATTTATTACCTTTTTATCTATATAAGTGATAAACACACTGTAATCCAGTGTTTCGTTAATCCAGTGCAAAAATAAATCAGAATCAGAATATAATACGTAAAAATAAATACTAAAAATTACTTTCTTTTCTAATGTTCACAATTCACATGCACGTACGTACTAAGTGAGGTTATTATGTTATGTCAGTGTTTGTCAGTCGGTTATCAACGTCACTGTCACTTATATATTTAGTGATAAAGAACAAAAACAAGAAAAGCCTAAGCTTAACATTACGAATAAATCAATATTCATCACATGAAGCGTCGCGTCGTGACGTGCGTGATGCGTGACTCGTGTCGTAAACTCGTGATAAAAAATAATGGGCTTGTTAGTCCAGTTGCAGAAAATATACCATCAAAAAAAAGTAAAAAGTCAAAAAAGTGTTATTGTCAACTTTGTCAGTCCAAGTAAATGGAATTTAATTCAGTCAGATTCACAGAGTACTTTGTTTATGTTAGATTTGAGCATGGGATTTGAGTGATTTCTATAAACCAGAATATGTACATAGGTTATGATAATATAATTATTTGTAAATATAATAAATAATTTAGCTAAATAAATATCAGTCCAAGTTCCAATCATATTTATGTGAGCTCCATATAATATATTACCTGCGAGAAAAAGAGGCAATAATGGCTTTCCTGAATAGAGGTACACTTAGTGTTCTAAAAATGTAATGTTTTATTTGTCTAAATGACTTTTATTATTGATTTGCAAATTGCAGGATTGTTGCAGTCACAAGCATCTTTTCTGATGGTAAAACGTTTTCGTGGGAAGATCAACATACAGAAGCCACGAAAACCTCATTTCGAAAGACAGCTGCTGATCGATTTAAGTACGCCTTACTATGGGCCACGAAAGAACAGTCTACCAGATTATGTTTTCTGTGATAGAGGAGAGAATTTCATCAAAAAAGAAATTGACAACCCTTTTGAGAGAATTTTAGCTAGAGAGTGTCTTGATTGGTTCAATACATCTAAAATGGTCGTATTCCTGCATGTAAATTCTATTAGTATGGAAGACAAGACTCCTATATTTGCGGCATTAAAGAAGAATGATATGCATTTAAGAACATATGGGAAAAAAATTGTTGGCATGGCAACTAAAGGCACTCGTTATGAAGCTGTAAATCAGTTGTTCACTTCTCATCAAAACATCATTTTTGGACAGCCTGAAAAAGCCGACAAAATGTTCAAAATATTAAAGAAGGCTCCACAGCTAGTTGTTCTGGGTTTGTTTTACTTTTTGATTGTATGCATATTTACAGTGAAGGTGTCAGTTGTTAATACCTCATTTAATTTTTCTTTAATCATAAACAGGTGATCTTTAAGAAATTGGTTCATTTAAATTATTTTTTAATCACAAACAAGGTTATATACATACATTTAAATGAAGTTGGTTTATTAACAACTGAACCCCATACTTCATCTCAATTTTTGTTTTTATTCTTGTGTTCAGAGACACTTAACTGAATAGTAAGTTCTAAATATGAATTGAGATAATAAATAATATAATTTTATATTACAGCTGGGATTATCCAAGACAAGCTGATGTCCAAGAATGAGTTACTAGAATTCAGTAAAATGCCCAGTCTGGACATGGCCCGTGGCCAATTGTGCGCAGTCCTCGACAGTGCTGGCTCCAGCCTCATTACGCAGCTTAACCAGTCACAGCAAATATTAGTGTCGCATTTAGAGAAGCATGTGGATTTTCAGAACAGCTCAAAGAAAGACCCTAAGAGTTGAAAATTTTGTATAATGTAGTTTAATACTAATTATAGTTTTATAGATAATTAGAAATTTTGATGTTGATTTGATATTTTATATTTCAATAGAGACCAATTCTCAGCCACGGATATATTTACTTAACAAAACCTTCTTTCATTGTTATTGCTAGGGATGCAGTCAGGAATGCATTTTGAAGAGGTTTCTTTACTATTGATTTAAAAATTGTGGACATCATTTTACTTGCATATATGCACATTCATGGTAATATGGTAATATGCTTACTTAAGGAGTAACTCCATCCTTACCTGGGAGTAAGTCTTTATCTAGGCAGATTAATGATCATGATATAAATTGTTAATTTAAAAAATTACATAACTACCTCTACCTATCAATTGTTGCCATTCCCTGTCTGAAAGTATGATTTACATTATTTTAAAGGGATAATTAGCCTTAAATAGTTATCTAGTACTTTTTTTTATTAAACTATAGGTACTGTCCCACTGCTGGGAAGAGGTCTCCCCATCTCCTAAACATCTCGGTTATGTGTCACTTCCAACCATTTCTTCTCAAACAGGCTTAAGTCACACCAACGCTACCTGGGCTCTCTTTCTGCGACCATCTTGGGGAGTCAACTTTGTTACCAAAGTGGCCCGCCCACTTATCTGGACGCATTCAACAAACGTGACCCGCCATATCCCACTTTGATTTAGCGGCTTTGTGTCCGACATCAGTTATGCCGAATTTTCGCTCAAAAACCGCCATTGCTGATCTAGTACCACAGTGCCATAAATATGGACGAAAGAAATGATGAAAAACCTAGAAACGAACACTCGCGAACCCGACTTTAGTACAGGGACATTTGAGCTACCACGGTCGGGTCCGAAGACATGGCGGCGCAGATGATCTGGGTTCATAGTCGGAGTTCTCTGGTTCAAGTCCCATTCGCGTCGATATTTTTCATAAATGTTTTGTCTATATTTAAAACCTAGTAATGTCCTAAGTCTTGTATAACGTCTAATAAGAATCGGTGTCCCGATGGGAGTGCGCATTACTTTGCTTTCGCAAGTAAAGGACACCGGGCGTGGTCCGCACTTGGATGGGTGACATATACAAGTGGCATAAAAGTAATGAGTTCAAAGCGCAATAGTTTAAAAACGAATATTAAAAACAGTCGTTAATCTTTTTAAAAAGTTGACATGTAGCTGTAGCACCTATAAATATTAGGCTTATATTTTGTTGACCACCCCACAATTTAACCTTTAAGTACTTCATTAACTTTACTGTTACTCAACGGGAATACGGAGTGCTGTATTCCCGTCAAGTAACACTGTCCGAAACTGGAACTCATCAAAAAGTTATTTCCCCTTGAGTAACAGTGCTACTCAAGAGGGTGTTACTTATCGGGAAATTTTTCGAGCTTGCTTCGAAAGGCATGTATAAGTTCCAGTCGTCATCATTGTATGCCAGTTGTCAAGCTATGTCAGATGCCCTAAGGCTGCTTGAAAAATCTGACAACAGTGTTGGCCACTAACACGCATGAAAAAACAAAAAACAGAGTCCCAAAATACTTATACTTACTGAAACTATTACGGTTTTTATGAAACTGAACATCTCCCAAGGAAATATCAAAATATGTAACATCATGTATGCAGTAAGCATTAGGCAAAAATAAAGGGGACATCTTTAGTTTAAACAAACATTTATTGACGTAAAACTTGTAGGTAAACACAATCATTTATCTTTGGCAGGTGTTTCAACTTAAAACTAAACTAATGGAGATCAAATAGCCATAATTGCATTTATTTTTAAATCCTACAGTAAAAAGTCTCTTACATTAATAATACTTGAGCAAGACATAGGTAAATAATAATGTTATGTACTCAATAACATATAAAGTTTATAAGCAATTCGAAGGAGCTAGCCGCCCAAAAGGACATGTTCGATTTGATGCCCAGCCAGATAAGCGCATAAATAATAAAATCAGAATGATGCAATTTTGGATTGCTCTTTGATTTTTTATAATTACTATCAAACTATATTTGTGGCAGTGACATCAAAGATTAATAAATCTATTAAAATCGACCAAACTAAAGTAAAATGTAACCCATATTCATAAAAAATTAGCAACTGTTTGCTAAAACGTTTAATGTCCCTTTCCCTTTTTTCAATATTTGACATTAAAAGAGCGGGACAAAACATTTTTTAACTAAAATAAGAATAGCAAACGTTTGTTAATTTTTATGAATATGAAGGTAAGTATGTAAATCGTATGGTAAAAGTACAGTCAACAGTTTCAATGTATGTATTTTAGTTTAAAAAAAAAAAGAACGTGAGTGTCATGGAATACTCGGGTGGAACGAAGTTACTCTCGTAGTAAAGACGGAAAAATCTAATACTTTTTTAGTATTAATAAAAAAAAAATTAAAAAAAAAACAATAAACTAAAAAAAGTATTGGTGTGTGCTGGGTTTGAACCGAGAACATCGACCATCTCAGGCATAGCCTCTACGAACTGAGCTATGGACAAGAAGGTTAAACTTGAGAAATTACATTTCACTTAAATTCGTGACAGAAACAAGGTACTTCGTTCCGAACATTAGATGAAAGTAGTTGCTGCTTTACAATTTAATTAATTTGGTCTTTCAATTTCAACCATAGATATTTTGTTTGGTTTTCATAAGCATAGGGAATTAAAATGGATAGCTAGTTAACTTCCGACTGAAATTGTCCTTATACATGATATAGGCTTATTAGCTTAAGGCGCTGTTAGGCGACTCGTGGCACTAGCCAGGGTAGTCAACGCCATAGCTGCCTCCACTTCGTCTCGGTCATGGCGCGACGTGTTGATCACTCTTTGGATTTTCGTTTCTGGCTTACGTCGTTTACCGTCTGCCCACCACGAGTAGTTGGCTTCGCTGGGTTGAAATCGAGCTGCACTTTCTAACCACTTACTCAGCAGCAAAGGACTAGTAATGTTCTTAGATTCTTCTAGGGTGTAATTTTCGTGCACGATGTTATAGGAGTTGTTATTATAATTATCGCATCTCTCTTTAGATACGGAAGAAGAGTCTGATTCGTACTCAGAGTATCTCGTTTGTTCCGGACTGGCGTTCGCGCTGTTGCCGAGGTCTAGCGACTCTGGATTGGGACTGGCCTGCTCGTTTTCGCTCCATATGCTGTCGTCTGAGCAAATGCTGAATTGCTCGACATTGCCCTGTGCCCGGTCGTTGTAAGTGCGTATGAGATGGCCCCAAGTTTGTTGGTTGCGTTCCGAATTTACGTTTTTTAGCTTTCTTCTCCAGTTTGCAAACCAATTGCAGATCTGAAATTTGAAATCATGTAAGTTTTTTTATCGAAATTCTGGCCGTGTTTTTCCATGTCTACGTGTCGAATCTACGAATGCACGTACCTATTTTATATTTTTCTATACCTCAGTGTTTATATCTGAACTTATTTTTATACAACAAATAATTAGTTTCCTGCATCAATGCACGCGCATTTGTTACATAAGTTAAAGTTTTGTCCGATATCCAAGTAATTAAGTATTTAGACAGTTAAATAGGTTTAGAACAAAGTTCTATATGAGCTTAATGAAACTAAGTAAAGTGAAATATGATTTCTGTCATTTATACTATTTAGCAAGAATACGATACGTTTTGAAACTGAAATAAATAAGAGACGCCGGTGTTAACAAAGCAGTGACAAAAATAGTGCCTATATAGGTACAAGCAGCAAATACTGGCAATGTGCCAATTAGGTTGTGGTAGGCATCAGTGTGAGTAACAATATTCCTAAAAGTTGTAAGTTCATACAAATGTTATGATGAAAAACATGATTTTGAAGCTAGAGAAAAAATAGCAAAATATCTAGTCGTAACATAATATCTAGTGTCAACCTAATTGAAATTACTGTAACTCACTAGGTAGTAGGGTGATTATAGGAAAACTCACTTGAATGTATGTCAGCCCAGTCTCATGAGATAAAAACTTCTTTTCTTCTCTGTTCGGATATGGGTTTTCTCTACGTCGAACTAGCCAGTCTTTTAAATACCTCTTTATTTCAGGTGTAAATAGTCTCTTCTGAGGCTTTTGGCCTGACACTAAGCTTCTCCTGAAAGTTATTTAGTCACGTAAGTAACCCGTAAAACAAGCGAACACAAATAGGTGCATGTCACAAAAACATGACGTGTTTAATGAAGAAAGACGTGCTCTACAGTTCCTGGTCGTGCGTGACGCACAAAGAAATTGTTATTTCAATTTTCAATATGCAAGTAATAGCTCATAAATAAATCTACTGACCTTGTGTATCGCCTATTCCTCACGGGTCGTAAGGATTTGCTACTATCTTCTTTGCTCTGATGTCCGTCCATGGTTTCTGCTTTCGCCCCGAAAGCACTTTGAATAAGTGTCATCGGACTGTGTTATAGTAAAATATTGTCTGAAAAATCCTTTGATTGATGAAAAGTGTTGGGAGTGCAGCACGTGCGAAGGGCACCACCGCTTGCGACACAACTCGTGTCTCGCAACACCGTCGCTGCGGGGGATGCTTACTGATCTATTAAAAAAATAAGGACATGATGACATAAATAGATCGACTTTCGAACACACTGTCTAATTACTCCCAGCAGTTAGATAGGTAGTGCACTGTGGATGTTGATGTAACCGAAACATGACGGTCACATTCCTCGATTCACTTTTGGATGTTATTAGCCCTCGATTGTTCCTAGGCAGAAAAAACAGTGGTGTTTCTACGATTTATTTAACCACGTGTAGTAAGCTTTAATTAAATTACATTTTTTGTAATATTATATGCGGCAATCATGTTGGGGAACAAAAAACATGCTAACTATTACGTGTGCTCTCGAGGGTCAATGTTCTTGTTTCTGAAAGGCGTTTATAAAATTTTGCGTTGCAATTATGTTGTCTTGTGTGTCGTTAATAAGAATCATAATTTTGGGATATGTTAATTGTTAATTATGTTTTAATGGTAGTGTTAGTGCATGCGTACATACCTGGATGCGGGAAAGCTCGCGGACTGTGTGAAAATGGCGTCGGATAAGCGAGCGACCGTAGCGCCGCGGCGCGGGCGCATCGCACGGCTGCTGCAAATTCGTGTTATTTCAGGATGTCTCCCGCGATGTCTTTAAAAACATGATCACAGTAGAAAAGTTGCCTATACATTGTTTTAGGTGCATTATACTCATCGACATCGTTTCGGGTAGTGTTTGTTATTGTGTATCTTAATATGGTATGCATTGATTGCCGGATGTTCTTCAGGACCTTTCAAAAAGTAAGTGAGATCAAAAGAGTTATGTTATACTTATTACCTTTTTTATATTGAGGATTATATTACCTTTATTATATTTGATATATGAAGGTAAAATCTATTTTCCATTGTAGAGACATATATTGTTGGAACTGCTCTTAGTAAGTTCATTTTGATCACATCTAATTGGGTAATACTCAAAACTGACAAATACCTATGACTAAACTATGAACTGACCTAAAAGAACCTGTCAGACTGATTTTTACAAAAGTACCTACACCTGTTTTAAAAAGTATCTCTTCGTCTTTCACAGGTTATTATATATGTCTAAAATAAGCAAGCAAAGCGTACGTCCGTGACGATGGATTATCTACTTTGAAGCCGAACTTTCTACTCGCCCTTGATCGATGGAGAGTAGTTTTTGAAGAGATTTTTGTTTTTATATAATGCGATCCACTTTTTTAAAGATCTCTAAGTCAATACCGCGCGTCAATATGCTCTCTACATTTTTATTATATGTATATATAAGAAGAAACTGAATGACTGTGACTGACTGACTGACATATCAACGCACAGCCCACCGCTGGGTCTAAAGACTTTAAATTTGGCACATAGGTTCCTGATGAGATCTTTGGGGTGCACTAAGAAAGGATTTTTCAAAATTCACCCCCTAAAGGGGTGAAATGGGGGACCAAAGTTTGTATGGACAAACAGGATTAGTTTGACCATTTTATTTGAAACTTCGCAAGAGTACTCCCGGCGGTAAATACTTATATACTGCCGGGAGCACTATTGCGAAATATAGAGATATGTATTTTTGGATTTTCCAAAATTCATCCCCTAAGAGGGTGAAACGGTCCAAAGTTTGTATAGACAAACAAGATTAGTTTGACCATTTTGAAGCGTTCTATCGCTCTCTTTCGGTCTAGCAAATGACAGAAACGGGAACGAAAACGCGAACGGGAACGGGAACAGGGAACAGGGAACAGGGAGAGGGAGAGGGACAGCCCTATAAGAACCATTTTCGACATAGACATGGCTGACATAGATAGATAGAGACTGATCGATCAACGCGCAGCTGAAACCGCAGGGTCTACAGACAAGATTTTGACATAGTAATAATTCAAATGTTTTCACAACATTAATAAAGTAAAAAACCACTTTAAGTCTCATCTTTTATATATATACATATATATACACACACCCACCCACCCACATACACACCCACACACCCACACACACACACACACACACACACACCCTCACACACACACACAAACACACACACAAACACACATATATATATATATATATATATATATATATATATATATGTATATATATATATATATATATATATATAAGAAGAAACTGAATGAATGACTGACTGGCTGACTGATATCTAGCTAGGTCTAGAGACTCAAAATTTTACACATAAGTTCACATGAGGTCTAGGAGTGCACTAAGAAAGGATATTTCAAAATTCAGCCCCTAAGGTGATGAAACAGGAGACCGAAGTTTGTATGGAGTAACAAGATTAGTTTGAACTACCAAATCACGTGAAATTTGGTAGGATGGTGTAATCCTACGACCCAAACAGAGATGTGCAAAATAAATAAATATTTTTTTTAAAATAAGAATAATTTTCGAGGGATAAATTAGGAAATATAAAAAAAAGTTTTTCAAACCTTACTGTGTCATATATCAAATGAAAGGGCTTATTATGAGGATTTCAAATATATTTTTGTTATTATTTTAAAATAAATAGTTTTGATTTTATTCGTGAAAGAAGACGAAAATTGACCATTTCCCCCCTGATCTCCGAAACTACTGAGCCTAAAATTTTGAAAAAAAAAAAAACATAATATAGTTTATTACTTGTAGATTACAGGAAAAATAATATAAGAATTCTATCAATTTAAAACAAAGTAGTAAACTCAATATAATACGTTCACTTACGGAAAATCTTTGGTATTGTTCGGAACCCTCCACGCGAGTTCAACTCGCACTTGCCCTGTTATTTTTAGCTAATTTTATTATTATTTTGCCTTTATAGTGCTTTTATGCCGTGTTTTAAGTGAAGAATACCTTAGTAATTTCAGGTCATATTTTTGATTTTCTTACGAGGAAATAAATACAAAGCTTTTGTAGTAGAGTCATAGTACCCACTTACGTTTAATTGAGTTGTTAGTTAAAAAACATGTATTAAAAGATACGGAAATATAAGAACACCGATTGGTATTGAACACAGGCGGACTTCTTATATTAGGTAGGTTAGTACCTTCATTGTAAAGCGCGGAAAAAAAAATGAAAAAATGTAACCAAACATTTTGACACAAAAGTGTTTGTGGTTGGTGTAATAATAAAACCGGCCAAGTGCGATTCGGACTCGCGCACTAAGCGTTCCGTATCATAATCTATAAAAACGTTTATTGTATTTGAGCTCCACTAAAATCAGTTTTTAGGGTTTCGTACCCTAAGACGGTAAATCGGGACCTTATTACCAAGACTTCGCTGTCCGTCCATCCGTCCGTCTTTCTGTCACCAGGGGGGTTACTCCATAAAATAATACGGTAGTCGTCCGACAGTGACGTCTTATTTATACCTATGTCAATCCAAATTAGACTTTATCACTATACATTAATGCTTAATGTTGCTTGACACTGAAACGCGGACTCGCAGTAACGTCCGTCTTCCGTACCGCTTGGAGTAACACCCCTGGCTGTATCTAATGAACCGTGATAGAGCTAAACAGCCGAAATCTTCATAGATGAGATATTTTTGTTGCCGCTATAACAACAAATACTAAAAACAGAATAAAATAAATATTTTGATATGTGTATTGGTACGGACCGGTTATTATAAAATGTTAAATATGTAAAAAGCTGTGAAAATTTCAACTGTCTAGCCATCATGGTTCATGAGATACAGCCTGGCGACAGACAGACGAACGGACAGTGGAGTCTTAGTAATAGAGTCCCGTTTTAACCCTTCGAGTACGGAACCCTAAAAATGTAGATTATTGATAAGTTGCGACACAATACAGAAATCTCACCCATCAGTTTTGTCTACTAATGGCGATAACACAGCAGTAAGAGTTTAATTGTACCTTGTAAGTAAACATCTAAGCGCACGGTAGTGTGCAGGCCAAGTTCCAGCAACAGGCCGCGCGCACGCCGCCGTGCACTATTTACATCTAAGCGCACTGAAGTTGGCAGGTTAATTAAATTATATAAATAGGTTAATTAAATTATATAAATAATACAATTAATTATACAATTAATCAAGTGTTACGTACAGCACGAAAACCTGCCAAGTTCAAATTTAGAATTATTATATATAATTTTAGATATTTTTAACCAAGTACCTACGTATTTTCACAACTATACCATATTTTAAGTTGGGTGTATGGTAAAGTGAATTTTGGCCAGATGGACCGTTGACGTGAATAAGGTGGCGGGTAGTTGCTGGATGCGGAAGGCGGAGGACTAGGTGTGGCGGCGAGTCTTGGGAATGGCAAATGTTTGCTATGGATCAGGCTGTTGATGAAGATGATTATGATCGATTTTAAAGTGCATCTAAACTTGGCATTGGATTGGATTTCAACACTTTTTTAGGCGAATAATTAGCCGATAGGAACTTGGCCCCCTTTATAACAGGTATGTTTTTGGTGAGATTTTATATTACAGCGACGAACTAAATGAAAGTTACGTCTAATAAATATTTTTGAAAAATACCGAAGGTGAAGCGAGTTTTTAAATGTACTTAGCCTTGCATGCCACGCCGTTAATATAGGGTAGGTAACCATGTACACATTGATAAAACTTTCATTGGCCTTTAATTTTGTATGTGTGGCGCTCTTAAATTAATATTTACAGCTCTATGCTCTACTACAATTTTGTTTAGGTATTTCGTAATTTCCAGTAAAAAAAGCATGAACTACTATTACGTAGGGATAGAAGAAGACAAAAATGTTAGGCTTCTGATACACTTTGATCGATCATTAGATCCGTGTTTCTGTGGAAAGCAAAAAATATAACTTTAATATAACTTACTTCACGGTTATAATATCTTATCTAAGTATTAAAATCTAAGCAAACTACTTTCTTACAGAAAGTTATTATGTTTTATGGACTGAATCTTATTTTATTAAAATAACAAGTTTTCGATATTTTGTCAGGGCATGATTTGCTAACTGGAATTAAGTTATCTTCAGTATATTTTGTCCGACATTTATAGGTTTCATAGGTGGTTTACTTTGTTAAGTTTCATGTTAATGCTTTCCATTGCCGGGTGTAGCTTGCCGGCTGTCCCTATCGTGCCCACGAGGGGTCTTTTCTGCGTCTCTTTCATGTGGCACGCATTTCACGACGCGGTTCCGTCGAGTGACGTCGCCACTCGCCCCGCAACCCACGATCCACAATCCACAAGTCCTCTTATTCACATGCGCCGTAGCGACTGTTCGGCGGAGTCGTATCGCGCAATCGACGTCAACAAGTTTCCAGTTCGCTCGTAAAAATGGTAACAGAAAGTGATTCAGTCGTCTAAGAGAATCCGTGGAGTAGAGTAGCCGACATCCCGCGGGAGCAAGTGACGTGAGAGCGCGTGTTACTCATTCATCAAACACGTGCGTGCGTATACCGGTGCGCGATTGATTTTTTGCGGAATGGGCGAAGAATCACAGGCCGGGGACGGTAAACTTGTGTTAAAACGGAAAATCACGCTGTTCAATGGAGTCGGTATAATTATTGGGACCATTATTGGCTCGGGAATTTTCATTTCGCCGACCGGCGTGTTTTTGTATACTAAGTGAGTACCTAGAGTTTGTATTTACCGCTTAGTATTGTAAACAATGTTTTTAAATATTTCATAAAACATCTAGTGTGTTATTTCATGTAGGTTCTTAAGTACGAGTTTTCCTGAAGTCAACTAAGTAGTAGAGTAATTTATATAAGCTACTTTAAATAAATAGATACAAACAAGATCAATGCCATTCCAATATCTACGCAATAATCTGTGGAATTAATTACTTACACGCCATTCATTAGGTACTACGCATAATGCATTTGTTAAATATTACGATAATTTTAAAAACTTGTAGAGTCGTTGAAATGTGCACAAATATTGCAGGGCTTGCATTTAATCTTCTTGAAATAAACATAATTAGGTATGTATATGTAGAACATTATTCGCTTTGCTTACATACTTATTTGATATATTCCTATTGCAAAAAAAAAAACTAAAATCTCTGTGGTCGGTACCCTTAGAACGCGTGCACAGAAGGTGAGCACAGGCACAGCTCTATAAATGTAGAGAGTTTGCTGAAATATTAAGTATTTCATAATTTTTTTGGATTATGACTAATCTTCCTACTTCCAAATCTTCTATTAGATGACGGTTTGCCACATATAAATTCTGACGCTACACATATTATGCTTCCGTTTAAGTTTGTTGTATGATTGTAATCTGTTGGTATCTTTATGAGATTTTTTATGTATACTTACGTTACGTTTTGTTACACATTTACCTTCATATTCATAAGTTCATAACAGATATCAATCGTTTGCTAAGCCTATTTTAATTAAAATATGTTTGTCTCCTTCTTACTATCGAGCAGTATTAGCAGTGTATGAATAATATTATACTACTATGTCTCAAATTATAACACAATAATACTATTTTAGTGAAAATATGTTTTGTCTCGTTCTTACCATATGAAATATTAAAAAGAGAGACAAGGACGAAACATACTTCAAATAAAACAGGTTTAATAGGCTTAACCTATTTTTTATGATTATGCGGGTTAGCGTTTTAAACCGTTTCCAGACAGGAACGTCTGCCATTCCGTACATAAATTATCATATACAGCTAAGTAGCTACTAACTCAAAATTCTTGTTCTTTTCTACTAGTTTACAAGTCTTATTTATTACTACGAGTAGGTAGCCGATAAGTTTCGTTGCATGTAGGACGTAGGTTATACCTACCCATGTTAGTTTACCTTCTCTTCTGTACTTTTTATTAGCTTTTTCAAAGAATATATATCTTAATATTTTTTAATATAATTTTTATGTAGGTATATCTAGGTAGAGATTTTCTACTGATATATGAACTTAATAAGGTCTTCTTTGTTTAGTATTTCTTTGTATTTCATTTCTATGTCTTATAGGATTTAGATAAACCATGTACAGTCAGGCTTCAAAGATGGTGTCATAATTTCTCATGCTAGTCGTATTTTTGAAGCATACTGTACATACACATTACATATTTATATTATAATGTATCGGCTGTAAGTATGAATGCTAACTGCGAGGTGATGTGGTGCTAACAGGCAGCCGAACTAGTTAGTATAACGTATGTAACATATACGTAAGTAACTAGTTCGGTAACTGTGGCCGGTTCTGAACGCAAAACGTAGGGCTACCAACTTTGTTCTTTTAAAGAAAATGTTATATTTATTTACTACATCCATTTAGTGAACTCGGTAGGAATGTTTTGTTGACATCTAACGCTATATTGCTTTTATTCATTAAAATTATGATTTCTTTCATGGTGGTTTGGGAAACAAGAAAAAACCTAGAATTTACCAGCTGTTTCTCTTCCCCCGCAGATCTTAAAAAGGAACGAAAATCCAAAATTATGTTTATAGCGATGCGGTTAGCAACCCATCACTAGTTTGATTCCTTGTTTCCACTTATATGCCTTCCTCGCGCTATAAAAGTGGCTTTTGTATGTGTATCTGTGTAATATCCGAGTGGCAACCTTAGCGCCACGTTCGACTTAGCAACAAGTCCAAGGCTGAATCTTAGTTCAAGTTAGCATGTTTTAATAAATTGCCTACCTTTTAGTGTCACAGACCTCGCGGTGGATTATTTGACGGTCCTGGAAAATGCAAAGGGTACATAATTTTGTTAGTTAAGTATAATTTGAACATTTTATAAAAAGTACTAAAATAAATCCCAACTAATTTTATAATGAGAAAGTAAGCTTGTATATTTATTTGATTGTTACCTCTTTATGCTTCAACTACTAAACCTATTTAGATGAAATTTGGTATGGATGGTATTAGTAGTCTGAGACCCAGGGAAGGACATCGGAAAGTTTTTATTCCAAAATTCTCACAGGGAGCAGAGCCTATCGGCATAGCTAGTACAAAATAAAGTATTCTAACACATTGACACTGACATACCATATTGGGATAATAAGCTTGTTCGAGAGAATACAAAAGATGCTCTTAATACTTTGAAATATTCCTACAAAAGAATTAAAAAAAAATCTCTTAAAACAATATATTTAAAAAACATAGACAAACCTTATGTTTCCAGAACAAAAATGATTTTAGCAATCGAACACGTTCGAAACAAAATGTAGAGTCTGCGTTTATTCTTGAACGTGTTTTTTGCAATCGCTTATATTCTAGATGCTAGATGACCTGGAAATCTTGATTAGTCGCTAAGGAAGATAAATTATGTAAAAATACAACCTGAATAACAATTCATGTTTTACACAGGGAGGTATACGATATAGTCAATGTCAGCTATCTTTCTCGAACTAGTAGACCGTGGCCCTGATACATTCAGCGACCGGAGCTTGTAGTATGTAATAAGGGTATTATGCGTTTTTGTTTTCAATGTTTGTTATGACAATGACCCTTTTGAAATTTAAAAGTCGTTATTTAGTGATACAAATAGGAATGTGCATACCTACACTATAATACAAATAATATTTATATCAAAACGTTTGTTCGAGGTATACCGTGACCAAAAGGCTGGTAACTACCTGGCTCAAAGAATCAGCATTGCCATACAACGTGGCAATGCTGCCAGCCTTTTGGCCACGCTGCCGAGGGGTGATATTTTAGTGGGACTACATAATTTTTAATATTTTTTTTATTTATTATTTTTAGTTTTAGGTATTTTTAGTACTTATTTAGTTTTAATTTAAATTTTACTACTTATAAGTTTAATTTAATTTAAAAAAATTGTAGGTCTATGGTTTTAATAGAAATACAAATATATCTTTATTTGGAGTATAAAAATTACAAATGACATATAAAGGCTACCAAAATGGCTACTGTCAGAATTATGTCGAGTCTTTCTGAGGTCAAGACAGGGTATTCATAAGAACCGTTGGTCAAATGGTCTAAGGAACCAGTTGAGTAGACGTAGCTGTGCCTTACATTAACTACTTATACCTATATTACTTATTCATAATGCACTAATCAAACTTTATAAGTTTGGTTTTAAAGTCTTATAAAAATTGTGTCTATTTAAAATATACAAAGCACGAATTTTACTTCTTGTTATTTAACTTAAGAGCGGCCAACCCGTCTTACTTTTCATACAAACGCTCATACCTGATTAAGGCGTTGTAACAGGACGTTCTTTAAAACTGTTGAACTAACAGGTGTCTTGTTCACTATTTCTAGGTTTCTACCGAAATAAAAAATCAAAATTTGGAAAAACAAATTCAGTATAAGCCTCCGAAAACCTGCTTTTTTGTTCCAATTTTACCTGAACTTCGGCCGTTCATAATATACTCATAAATTATAAAGGCAAAAAAATATTTCGATATAAACCCCGCATATGTAAAGAAAATTTTAAATAAAAAAAAAATATTTCCCACATGTAAGGCCTACTGAAAACCTATGAATAGTTAATATTCGTTCAATGGATTGGAAAGTTAATAATAATACTAATTTCATTCAATAGAATGCAAACCGAGCCATTAGGCACTATCTCTCCGTATTTCTGCTTTGTCTCTTTTGAGGCATTGATGATGAAATTATACGAGTATTAATTTCATACGCTTATTTCATGAACATAAGTATAGAAAAAAAATATACTGCTAAGTTTATGTATTAAAAACACTTGCTTGTTTTTAATACATAATTGTGGTCAATGTATTCTCCGAAACTGAGACAAAGACGCGATTTTTCTTATATTTCATTAGGTTGACATAAAGTAGGAGTATATAAATAAAATATATACTACTGATATATATTCGTTAAACAGGGTGTCTTTTAATCTACCAGCCAAATTTATGGAGCAATTCTGTTCATGATACTGAATTAATTTCAAAAAATTGACAAAAAAGAAACATTCGGCTTCCTATATAAATTAGGACAAAATATTTTTTATAGAAATTAGTTCAGTATCTTATTTCTTTTTAAAATGAGATATACATATCATATTGTCACCAAATTAATACATTATATACATATATGTTTAATATTATAGCAAGGAAACAACTCAAAACATGTGTATACAGCAAATTTAAATATAAAAACAGTTGAGAGCTAAGTATAAAAAATTATATATGTAGGGAAGTACATTGCTGCCAAAGTCTTAAAAGTAGTAAGTACATATATCAAAAAGTAACTACTTCAGAAATGGAGAAGACGATAAAAGATGAAGTATCGTCGACCGAACTCACTCCTAAAATTTCGCTGGTGCGTAAAAAGTCACCATGTATAAAACAGTATGCTACGGTCACATGTAACGTATTAAACTCGTTGCATCATTTGCGACTAGTAACACACTACCAAGCTCGTAATTATTGCCCGCCTCATAAGCAAAGCGTTGAGGTAGTGCTCTACTCTCAACAAGTTTCTCTATTATATTCAGATTGCAGAGAGTCATTTTGAATTTCAATTCTCAGCTAAAGTAAATATAACGAAATTTAAAGAAAAACTATCAGAGCTAAGTAGGGTTAACAAATTAAAAAGTTATAGGCGATCAACTTATAAAATGATGGAAAATTTCATACAAATTCAATAGAAAATTAGTTTTTAGAAGTTGGTATTCGTAACTACGGAATCCTACACTTCGCGTGGCCCGACACGCACTTGGCCAATTATTTAAATAGCTTCTTACGTCACGGGATTATTTCCTATTGTAAATGATTATATATTTCAGTGTCATTTAATTATAATTAATAGAACCATAAAAAAACTTAGATGGCATTCTGTTAAACACAAAAGTAAATTTTATAAATTTATACATTTTACCTTTATACATTTTTTACTATGCTGAACTTCTGACGCGTTTTGGCAAAATCGAAACTTTGGCGAAAACACGTTCAATGTATTTTGCATAACATAGAAGAAATAACTGGTTAAAATTACACCTTTTAAAACAGCCTTTGAGCTAAGTCGCGAACGGACACACGGCCATCCGGATAGTTTCCGATACCACTAAAAGTTAATTAGACAGTAGGAGCTAACGTTTTTCATCCACACTTTTTATTATACAAATTATTCTTGTTGCCAGGTCAGTTGCAGCGTCGTTACTAATATGGCTGCTCAGCGGTCTCCTGTCTACACTAGGAGCTCTTTGTTACGCAGAGCTCGGCACCTCCATCACCAGGTTAGTCTCAGTCCTTTGTATTCACATTATTATTTTTTTATACCTAATCGTAAAATTTACTTTTAACGTTAGTTTCCGTGGCTTAGTGGTCACTGGTCACCATGCTAGTCCGCCACCCAGAGGTTTCGGGTTCGATCCCCGGTCAGGGCAAGTTGGGAAATGGCCATTTTCAAATTGTCCTGGGTCTTGGATGTTTATCTATATATTTTTTTGATTTAAAATATTGTATCGATGAGTTTGTACACATAACACTCTCGCCCATATGTCTCGCACTAACTTTGGGGCTAGCTCAATCAGTGTAATTTGTCCCTATATATATATTTATTTATTTACATCGGTTTTAGCTGCCGATTTAATTTTAACAACATTACACTCTTTATAGATACTTAAATCAGAAAACCTTTTACTGTGGAGCAATTTTTCCTTCATTTGCCCCAAGTGAAAGTTGCTCATATTGTTGAGCTGAGTGATCCTTTCGAGTATCTTTAGTAATATAAACCTAATGGTCGTAGGTCCGGCGGAGACTACGCCTACATCTACACAGCGTTCGGACCTCTGCCCGCCTTCCTGAGGATGTGGATAGCCCTGCTCATCATCAGGCCGACGACACAAGCCATCGTGGCTCTGACCTTCGGCCACTACGTTGTCAAAATCTTCTTTCCTGAATGCGACCCGCCGCAGAACGCTGTCCGGTTACTGGCAGCCGTTTGTTTATGTAAGTACTCCTGAATTAAAATAACAGGGCAAGTGCGAGTTGAACTCGCATGGAGGGGGTTCCGTACAATAACAAAGATTTTCCGTAAGTGAACGTATTATATTGAGTTTACTACTTTATTTTCGATTGATAGAATTCTTATAATATTTTTCCTTTAATCTACAAGTAATAAACTATATTAAGTTTTTTTTTTTTTTCAAAATGTTAAGCTTAGTAGTTTCGGAGATCAGTGGGGGAGGGGGGATGGTCAATTTTCGTCTTTTTTCGTGAATTGACCATTCCTCTCCTTCTAATAATAACAAAAATATATTTGAGATCCTTATTACAAGCCCGTAATTTTTTTTTTAATTTCCTAATTTGACCCTCGAAAATGACTCTTATTTTCAAAATATATTTGTTTACTTATTTTTCCTGTAATTGACAAACAATGAACTATATTTAATATTTTTTTCAAAATTTTTGACTCAGTAGTTTCGGAGATCAGGGGGGGGGGGTGGGGAATGGTTAATTTTTGTCTTCTTTCACGAATAAAATCAAAACTATTTATTTTAAAACAATAATAAAAATATATTTGAAATCCTCATAATAAGCCCTTTCATTTGATATATGACAGAGTAAGGTTTGTAAAACTTTTTTTTTTAATTTTCTAATTTATCTCTCGAAAATTACCCATATTTAAAAAAATATTTATTTATGTTGCACATGTATGTTTGGGTCGTAGGATTACACTATCCTACCAAATTTCACCTGATTTGGTCCAGTAGATTCGGAGCAAAGTGGCTGTGACAGACGGACGGACAGACAGACGCACGAGTGATCCTATAAGGGTTGCGTTTTACATTTTTGTACGGAACCCTAAAAAAAGTATACTCACCACGCTACGATTGTCGTTGACAGATAGACAAAACAATCAGGTGATCAGAGCTTCGTCATAAACTTTTTATTTATATTTTCTTCCTTGCGGAGTCGTTTAGTATTATAGGTAGTTTGAATCTGTTATAAAAATTGACTCATTTTGTAAATCTTAGTCCACAGAAAGTTTTGTTAATCTTACTACATAGACCTTTATACACTATCTCTTCGGGTTAAGTTATCGTGTTTCGCTTCCACAATATTCTTAACAGATAAAATAATATATTTATTTTATTAGTTCTATAGATAAGAGTTACTAAGTTTCAATGTGACTCTGCTCTACCATAGGTCATAGGTCTCTACAAATTATGCGGAATGTGAAAGGGTAGAGTGCACAACCTGACTAACTCTTGTCACTGGTCTTATATTTGTTTTTATACGTATATAAGACAAAGTTAAAAACAGTGACTAAATAATTATAACATGTTTTTTTTTCATATACCTTATCGTTCATACTTAAAATTTTGTCCGAGAATGGTACTTTTTGTGTCGCCTTCCACTTGAAATTGTCTTGAAATTAAAATGGGTATTGTTGTAACCCATAGCTTATATACCTATCCTTATAGGGTAAAAGGAAGGATCTAACAGTTCCTGCTTGTAAGTATAGGCCGTAGCATGACAGCAAGAAATGCATAATACTTACAAGTTGCATTAACTTACATAACATTGAATAATAATAACAGTGAGACGTTACAACTATTGTTAATTTATAAATCAAGATGATAATAGCGCGTCCATTGACATATTCAACTTTGCAACACTGTAAGTAACGTATAATCAATACAAGTTGTATCAGAATATACTGCTTAAACGGTTAATTCAGTCAAAAGGCAAAAGGATTTTCTCACATTTCGAAATATGTTCCATAGAGAAAAGTTGTTCAGTTAACGCATTGAATAGCCAAATAGATTCAGTATAATTTGTGACATATAATACATTACAGGGATGATTCCATTATAAATTGCGGTCAATATACTCGTGTGTTATGTCCGGCGGGCGACCGACGGTGATTCCCTATTGACTTCTGACATTCCAACGATGGAAGATCACCACATCTAATAAATAGGCGCGTTAACGATTGACAACTTAATAAAACTGTTTATGAGTCTGGGAATGTCGTTGATGTTCGGAGGAAGTATAAGTTCGTAAGTAACTTTACTACAAAGATGTTGTGATGGCAATCATTGGCTTCCCTTGCTGATTACATACAACATGCGTAGTGTTTTGACATTTCGAGTATTACGCTTTACGAAACGTGGGGTGATACGATGAATAGAAAAAAAAAGAACGTAAGTGTCGTCGAACAGTCGGTAAGAACGAAGTTACTTTCGTAGTAAATTATTAATTCGTGACGGAAAAATCTTACACTTTTTTTTAAATAATAAATTAAACGATTAAATTAAAAACATTATTGGCGTGTTCTAGGTTTGAACCGGGAACATCGACCATCACAGGTATACGCTCTCCCAACTGAGCTTTCAACGAAATAGTCACATTTGTAAAATCACCTTTCACTTTATTTCGTAACGGAAAAAGGTGACGGAAAAATCTTACACCTTTTTTCGCCTAGCCCCCATCCGCCAAGTTCGTACCGTCCGAAAAGGAACCTCGTACCAAAACTAATAAGTATAATCTTAGTGTGACATAAGTATGTACATAAATATGAATGTATGTATGAGTACGTGAAATAAGAAAGTACTACCAAAGTATATTTTTACTAACCTACTAGGTATATGTATTGTACAACATTTCATTTGCATTTTCGCCAAAATTAAAATGGGTAAAAATTGGGGCTAATAATCCGCTGGACCATCGATCTTATCACTCTCATTGAGATCTGAATGTGACAGTTGAGATAAAATACCGCGACTTGATTAACTTCTAAGGATGACATCTATGCACGTACAAATATAGGTATCTACATTCTATTATATCAGATTGACACTTTCCAGTCCCTAATGGTAGACCATCCGTCGAGAATCAGACTAACGTCTATGTATTTATTTACTTATTCCACGCGCCTTATCATCATCATCATCATCATCCGAGCGTATTGCCGGTTGCATCCTCAGCAGTAACGCTTCAGAGCCCGGGGTCCGCTACCTAACCAAGGAGATTTGACGAGGTTACTGGTTTTTACACAGAGCGACTGCCGTCTGACCTCCACAACCCAAAGGGCAAACCAGGAACCAATCCTTGGATAGGTTGATGATCAAACGCTAGGTGGCGTTTGGGGCCCACAGTTTTACGTGTCTTCCGAAACACGGAATCATCTTTCTTTTCGGATAATCAGGTGATTCAAGCCTGCAATATCTTATCCAGACTGGAAACAACTTTTTCACAAAGTATGCTTCCCAGTGGGAATCGAACCCATGACCTCCGGGTCACAAGGCGAACGCCTTGACCACTGTACCACGGAGGCAGTCAAAAGTCAGTTATTCCACGCGCCTTATATTAATCCATATTCATCAGGTTTACCATAAACTTGCGATTAAATGATAAAGTTGCATTGCATCTTAACGTGTATGGATGCAGCATGATTGTAATGTAGTTAACGGAGCAGGTTGTTCAGAAAACTCGTTTTCTTTGATGGCTTCACGTATTCTAAATATGGCATGAAGTAAATATAAATATTTTTTTTTTACTTGTTTAGACGTTTTGCTGTTAAAGTCGAAGTAGAAATCATGATGATAAGTGATGTACCTACTCGAATGTCAACAAAATCTTTTTGCTTATTACACGTATTAAAATCTTATAAGAAAAAATAAAGCGTAAGAATTCATACGAATAAACCACATAATTTATAAATTGACGATCTAAGAACAAATTTTTTTTGTTGGCGTTCTTCTGAGTTCTGCTGCCATGCCTTGTACTTTTTGGGGTCAGCTTTTATCATCATTCATGTCATCATCATCATCATCTTCCTCGCCTTCTCCGTATTCGAGGTCGGCTCCGTATGTCAACTGTTCATTATAAATATCCAGTGTTCCATTTTTATTTCCAGATTCTTCTTTACTGTTATTATCTTGTTCACGTGGCTATCAGTTATATTAATCATGTCTGCATAGTCCAAATTATTAGCTAAGAATATTATTTACCAAGATTTTAACTGTTTATTTAATTTTACTACTATATCTCCACAATCAACTCCTTGTTTGTCCGATTTTATAGGTACTTAAATCATTATCATCGTTTTGTTTACTTTTGGGATCAGCTAATGAGCCTTAACTTGCACTTTCCATGATGACTTTCCATATGATAGTAATAATGGAGTTATGATTGCTTAGGTCATTAGTCGTTCTTGCTAGTTCATCGCTGATTGTATTGAAGAAAGCTTACGATATTTATTGATCGCTATGTGATATGACATTACCCAAGTACGAAAGTATTTAAATGACTAGAATACAAATACCTACTCCTACTTTTCCTAAAAGTTTTTTTTTGTTTCTCTTCTCCGGCCTGACTGATCTGAATCTGTGACAAACTATATTTTCTGTAAAAAATCAAGATACGATTTTATACCATTAAATAGTAAATTGTAGCTGCGATAAATCCTTCAATGCTCTTTAGTAACACTAGATACAATTTATTTTCTTCATTGACGTGAATTTCCTTTAAGAGCCGGCCGTGGGCGTCTAACGGAGCACGATGAATAAGTGTGGTATCCGATAATTCCCTTGATTGCATTGCGCCTCGAACTCTCGGGAGAACGGCGGACGCTACCACTTAACCTAATTATTGACAAGGGAAGTTACTCCATCTTGAAATGAGCCTCCGTTGGCAAATACTGCCTAGCTCACGGTACCTAATTGAGTTCCTAGGAAATAACTATAAATACCTAATAATTTGAAGTTAGTTCGTCTTGATTTTGGGCTTATACAACCTACCTTTTCTATCATCTGGAGTCTTTGTAGTTGTTATTTTTAAAATTACTGTCATTGATCTTTTTATTATTTACTTATCATTTTTATCTGCTGTCTAACTGAATCTATTTTTTAAATCATAGACACCAAAAATATTATCTTATGTATTTGTATTTAAAATAATATTTGTATTTATTGAAGTATTTATGTAAGTTTATTTTACGTACGTTTATGTAGATATATTTATTAATTTCTGTTCAATTCTTTTTGACCCTAAAACTCCGTCATATCTCAAATCAAAATTCTTAATGATACCCATGGCAAAATGACGGAGATGAGACGGATCAGCAAAATCAGACAATATTTACAGCTTACAATGCTTATGCGTGGCCTAGATACTTTAGTAAAATTATCTCTTATTTTACTAAAGTATCTAGGCCACGCATAAGCATTGTAAGCTGTAAATATTGTCTGATTTTGCTAATCCGTCTCATCTCCATCTCAAACATTCAGTTTATCTTATCTCCAATTGTCTGACACAGCGTGATAGGAAAGGGATTACTTCCGCCAACATTATTGATATATCCGAATCTTGTCATGCTGTTCGTTATTAGTTTGATAAGATAATGCAACGTTCTCACCTGATTCTAGTTTGTAAGTAAACGGCTGGTCGATATTGATATCACGTAATTATCTGGCGGCGATCTAAAATATCACGGGGCTGGTAATATTGTATAATATAACTCTCTTTAGACATATTACACGTCGAGAGGACACGTCTGTGGAGCGACTCGTGGTCCAGGGCAAAATTGAGGGCATGAGGGCGCGCTGTAGATCACCAATGCGCTGGACTAACCCAGTCCAAACTGCACTAAATGGTCAACTCCACCAATGCACGAGGCAAGCTAAAGTACGACAGGAATGGCGACAAATTGTGAAGCTTGCCACCACCCACCCTGTCATGACGACCACGACCACTCTACCAAGAGTGTTACGACAGAGAAGAAAATAATCTCGTATAAAGGATAAGCATTGCCATTGCTGCCAGCCTCATGGGTGCTCTTCCGCAAAGGGATTTACTCGGAACTTTTCTTATTTTTAACTGACTTCGAAAAAAAGAGGAGGTTATCAATTCGTCGCGATCTTTTATTTTTTGTATGTATGTTCACCGATTATTCGTAAACGCCTGGAACGATTCCAATTTTTTTGTATTTGATATGGTATACCTACTTGTCAGGTGGTCCCATAAAAATTTTATCAAAATCATTTGTTTAGTTTGGGGGGTGAAGTCGGTTTTTAGTTTTGAAAAATTATACGGTCAATAAGTTTTACCTGCCTGCTGGGTTAGGTTTATTTTTAATATATAGTGTAATGTAAGTAATATTAAGTTAAGTAAAAATTGTAATGAGTATAATTTGTTGTTATCAGGTATTCTCACTGCCGTGAACTGCATGAGCGTGCGTTGGACGATGAGGATCCAGGACGTGTTCACTAGCTCCAAGCTGCTGGCGCTCATCGTCATCATCATTTCCGGGATCTACTACATTTGTGCCGGTAAGTGCTTTAAAACATATTTTAACCTCTGACAGAGGAGTGTTTGAAGTGTGACGCTAATTTTTGTGTCTGTGTGTTTGTCTGTGTCATCGTAGCCCTTGAACGGATAGACCGATTTCGATGCGTTTTTACGTGAAATCAATTCCCTTGCGGTGTTTCTTAGCTATGTTTGATGAAAGTTATTGGGTGTCAACGCATAAAAGTCAGGGTTTTCCCTAGCAAATCATAGATAGCGCTACGGATATCAATTGGAATATGTAGTTCCGCTACTTATCACTAGATGGCGTTCTGGAAAGTCGCTTTTTTAATTTACCTTGCAATTAAACTTGTCTTAAATGTAGTAGATAGTAACACAAAAGGTACATACTTATATTTATGCATCATATTTGATAACCCTAAATAAAAGTGCTTCCAAAGTAACATTATTTTGAATGTAATTCTATTTAGTAATATTATAAAAAAAAACATGAAAAATAGATAGGTTGATCGTAACTTAATTATACCTAGTTTTGTTTATTAACTGTTATTTACTCACTTAATCAAAGTAAATTAATAAAAATCACTCAATCGAATATAATTTTTCGTCTACTAATAGATATGAATTCGGTCTAAGTTAAAGATTTTTTTTGTTTGAACAACTTTACTCAAACGTAATAGCAGTTTCGCAACAAGTGTCGTCGACTCTATGTATGGCAAATTTTATTAGGACTCAATTGATTCGGTCAATCTAATAAAAAAATGATGTACGATATTGGCTGATTGAAATCAATGATTTCCAATAGAGCATTTAATATTTTATGCCGCGGAAAACTACAATAATCGTCGCGTAGTAACATAAAGTAACGCAGAGCTATGCCAAGGGTAACAAATATAGGTACTACTGAATCAAATGATTTATTCGCACAACCACGCTCTTGTTACTTGTAAAGGTCCATTGAATAATTCATTATACTGTCAACAAGTCCCACAAGTCGTTAGTGAGACATGATACTGTAATAAAGTATGTTTAAATGAGTCCGCCCGAGAAAGCTCTCGGTTTATGCGGACGCTATAAAATAAATAGATTGAACTACCATGATGATGCCTTTGAATATGGAAATGAGTGAATGAATCTATTTAAGTATATGAAATAATAAGCAATATGCAATATGTAACAAAAACCCTGTCCGATCCTTGTAGGTGCAACTCAGACCGTCAATATGAACAACTTTTCTATGGGACCAATGCTTGAAACTCGAAAAAAAAATCGAACTTTTCACACAAAAGTGTTCAGCCGACCCGGCAATTTTTATGAAAATGTCAATTTTTTTCTTCGAGTTTCAAGCTTTGGTCCCATAGGAAAAGTTGTTCATATTGACGGTCTGAGTTGTTCCTACAAGGATCGGACAGGGTTTTTGTTACACATTGTATATATATATGGTAGGGTGTCCCAAAAAAATCGGAGTATTTTTTTTCCAACGCATACCCTCTTATTATGTTTGAATGGTGCCCAGAGGGGTTAATGTTAGTACAACAAAGTAGGAAATTATGATGTATAATGATATCGATTCAAAATGTATTCTATCTTTGTATGATCCTTATATAAACCAAGATCATTTTATTTGGTCATATAATATAAGTTCGTACTAGAAATAACAGATGGCATAACTAGTAAAAGTAACTAAATAGTTCAATAGAATTTGAAAAGATGTCTCTAGTTACTTACTCATTTTTTAACGATAGTAGATTTTAATAATAAAAAAAAATATAATTCGATACAAATGAGGGTGAAAATAAAACCAATAAATATGATTTTAACTAAAAAAACATTTAACAAACCATAAAAAGACAAATGTCCGTAAAATTACATCAACGTCAATTTTTTCTTGGTACAATTTCTATATCTGTAAATGGCAACACCGATAAAGTTTTAAACTTGTAGGTACTAGTTTGTAATGTTGTGATGTGAACTTTGGTGTGAAACAAAAATCAAGAAAACTTACTAAATATATAAAGTATGTGCTGAGACAAATAGAACTGTGTTATATTTTGGATATGTTTTGTCATTTCAACCATGTATATTCTGCGATGATCGTGTGATTTGATAATATAATTGATTTTCATTACATTTTAAATAAGGCTTTCATTTTGAGCCTATTTTGCATTGTTTATGTACTTAATTATTTATAATCCAAAATATTGTGTGACTGCCATCTCCATTAATTGTCTCTTTGGCGTAATTACATAAACATTGTGAAGTATGGCAGGTTTATCTCCCAAAACAAAAACATCATACGTAGGTAAACTATAAAGTAGGTATACCATAGACGGCTTCGTGGTATAGATATATATATCTAATCCTTACTAAAAATAACAGATGGCGTTAGTTATGCATTGCAAAATTTATTTCCGCTTCACACCGCGAAGATAGGTCTCTATTTCAGTATATACAAAAGAACTCTGTGATGGTGCCCACACACTTGTAAACGAAATTTTACGTACTTAGAACGATAGGAACCCGTGCCGACTTGCATCGACACTTGTTCGTTCTTGTTCATTACGGCGCGTCGTAGTGACTTGTTGAAGTGCTTGCAATTACTCGTTTGTTTTATTAGTAAACGCATTATTTTCGTTCAGTCAAGATGTCAGTAGAATTACGCAGTTCTAAAAAAGGAATATTTTTAATAGGGGATGTAAAACATCAAATAACTGGCTCTAAATTACCGTCTAATGGACAAGTATTGGCAGTTCTATTCTACAATATTCGTGAAGTGAAATTAAGTGTCAATGAGAGCGCGAATCTAGCTATTCGTGAGTGCATTATTTATTGGGAAAAGGCGCGTATACCAACCAGAGCTTTACCTAATTGTGTTAAGAAACTAGTTACCTTATACCAAGTTTGGACAGATTTGCAAAAAAATGCGAATAAAACACAACAAATATTTGAGCAACGACGACAAGAGTTTGTTTCAAACTTGGATAATTTATTTGACATTGCACACGCCAATGCACTTCAATTAATAAAAATAAATGAAGATAGAATATTCTTAGAGCGTCAAAGAGAGCCAGGCAGGCCTGGTCACTTAGCTGGAGTGGACAAAAATAGTCAACCGAAAAAGAGGAAAAAGCACGCCTTCGAAGCATCGAGGAACAAAAACGTCGCATCAATTATTACGCATCCCTAGCAGCCCCTTCTACGTCTTTTTATCAAGAACATTCATCTTCTGAATCTGAGGTAATGGATTTACAACATAATTTGTCCACAATAGCCGAGACCGCCTAGTCCGATTCCAAGAAAACTTCAATAAGACGATATTTTATCACTCCCAAGTTAGTAGCCGCTTTGGATAGGTGTCAGCTAAGTATGAGAAATTCTATATTTATTATTGAAGCTACTATTGAAGCACTTGGTCTTAACATTGACGAATTTCCCATTAGTAAGTCCTCTATTCAAAGAATTCGTACCGAAAAACGAAAAGAGCGTGCACAGGCTATAAAAATCGATTTCCAAAACGAAGTGCCGGATATTGTAACTATCCACTGGGATGGAAAACTGTTACCAGCTCTAGATGTGCGCAAATGTAAAAAAGAACGCCTTCCGATAGTAATTTCATATGGTGAAAAAGAACAACTTATTGCGGTACCGAAATTGGACAACTCTACTGGCAGCGAACAAGCACAAGCAGTTTGGAATGCGGTTACAGACTGGAATCTCGAAGATAAAGTGCAAATTCTTTGTTGCGATACAACTGCATCAAATACTGGTCGCCTTAATGGTGCTTGTGTGCTTCTCGAACAAAAATTTAATAGAGAAATGCTTATTTTTGCTTGCCGCCATCACATTTATGAATTGGTATTGAAAGGAGTATTTGAAGCGAAAATTATTCAAGTGACTAATAATCCCGACATTCCTTTATTCAAGAAGTTCCGCGAAGCATGGAAAAATATTGATCCCGAGAAAATACAGATCCCTAAAGAAATTTTGTCACGTTTAAATGTTACACAAACTGAGAATCTACTGGAATTTTACCGATCTGAATTAACCAAGGAAATTATTAGAGATGACTATCGAGAATTGATTGAACTTTCTATCATATTTCTTGGTGGGGATACAGCAAGGAAATTTAAAATTCGCCCCCCAGGTGCTATGCACCAAGCGCGATGGATGGCAAGAGCAATTTATTCACTTAAAATTTCATTACTTAGCTCTCAATTTAAGATTCCCAACAAAGACAGATCGGCCTTATTAGACATCTGTGTATTTATTGTTACTTCT
The DNA here is from genome assembly GCA_943193695.1 of Acrobasis suavella. NCBI lineage: Eukaryota > Metazoa > Arthropoda > Insecta > Lepidoptera > Pyralidae > Acrobasis > Acrobasis suavella. The sequence goes on from OW971929.1 coordinate 18,938,053, forward strand.
TATGTCAAGCCTTGGCTGCAATGTATTTTGGCGGTAAAAGCACCTTACCAGGACTTGTGTTTCTTGAAAACCATGAAAGCTTACGAAACAGTTGACAAAATCATCTCAAAGGCGACTTTACAAAAATTTTGTCAACATTTGTGGTACTTAATCGATGAAGTGGCTGTTTTGTCTCTGTTTGATGACGATGTAACTAAAGAAACTAAATTAAAAATAGTGCAAAACTTATCAAAAGAAAATCTATCAGCTCACAGTAAACGATACATACCCTCCAAAGAAGATCTTTGTGGTTCACTTTACGAGAAAAACATTGAGGACTTTGTTTCCACCAAAAGTAAGGCTTTGTTTCATCGCTTGAAAATAGACGACAGTTTTCTCAACGAATGTCCAAATACTTGGTATAATAATGCTGCCTATGAACAAGCAAAGAAACAGATAATGACACTGAGAGCCGTGAATGATACAGCCGAGAGGGCAGTTAGTTGATGCAAGATTTTCATGGGAAAATAACCGTCGAAGAAGAGCAGAAACAGTTTTTACTCCGTTGCGTTCAGGAACACAGGCAGATATATCCTGATTGTAAAAAGAAAACTTTGAAAAAGAAATTTCAAAAATAACGTTGTTTTATATTGAATATATGCGTAATAAAATAAACACAAAAAGATTGTTTTATTTAGTAAATAAAAATTAAGTTCTAAAATTTTTCCTATATTTTTCATACAAATTCTGTTTTAAAAGTTTGACACCAAGTCGGCACGGGTTACCCTTTTCCGATGCCTATAATTTTTTTTATTTTAGCTATTTGGATTAATTAGAAAAAATATAAAGGGTATGCATACCAAAAATCGAAAAAAAAAATTTCGCCCTTTTATGCTGGGACACCCTAATATATGGTTATCAATACATCAATACATATAATAAAACAGTAGGAACCGCGCGTCTGTACATTTGATAAAATTAACAAAAAATGGGTGTAGGCGATAAAAAAAGAGTAACAGAAGACAAAAAAGATTTTTTTGATTTTTTTGTCTGTCTGTCTGTCTGTATGTACTCGCTAATCTTTAAAACTACTGAACAGATTTTAACGTGGTTTTCACTAAAAGATTAAGCTCATCTCTGAGCAACATATAGGCTTTGTTTCATCGAAATCTGATGTCAGATAAAAAAGTTATCGACATTTAAAGTTTAAAGATAATTTTTCTATGGGCGATGTTATAGTTATAGTTACATATTACATAAAATAGCAACAGATGGCGCCTCAAGAAATTTTAAAATGCGCTATGATTGTTTTTGTGAAAATGTATAAATACGAGCTGATTGTTTTGCACTGTACGAGATTTGGTTAGTTACTGTTGTTGATGGTTGAATTTGTTGTTTTTATACCGATGTTTGGCTATACTTGGCTATGAAAATACGCACTTCCGAAGTTCTGATCTCGCTTTGATGCTGTGTGGGTTGGTTAGTTAATATTTCGGATAATATTGTTGACTTATTTATAATTGACACTTGGCTATGAAAATACGGATTTCTGATCTTGCTTTGTGGATTGGTTAGTTAATATTTCGGATAATATTGTTGATTTATAATTTGTCACTTGGCTATGAAAATATGGACTCCAGATCTTGCTTTGTGGATTGGTTAGTTAATTGGTTAGTTAATATTTCGGATAATATTATTGATTTATATTTTGACACATGGCTACGAAAATACGGACATTTGATCTTGCTTTGTGGATTGGTTAGTTAATATTTCGGATAATATTGTTGATTTATAATTTGAAACTTGGCTATGAAAATACGGACTTTCTGATCTTGCTTTGTGGATTGGTTAGATATTTCGGATATCTTCAAAAGCTTCTTGGTTTTATAGATTTAGTGAACTAAGTTTGACATTTGGCTATAGCAATACGGATTTTGTGACCTTGCTTTGTGGATTGGTCAGGTATTTCGGATATTATCTTTAAAAAATTCTTGGCTACATATATTTTTTGAATTAAGTATATATACTATTGTATTTTGTGCTTTGCTTTCAAAAATGCTCAGAAGAAAGTCAAATCTGTCTCAGAATACTAGACAAGCGAAAAGACAGTGGATGAGTAGATCCCAAATATCCAATGACAAAAGACAGGCACGACTAAGTGTTAATCGAGAAAGAAATTCATTGACTCGCGCCTCGGAGAGTTCCAGTCAAAGGGAGTTTCGACTAAGTGCTGATCGTGAACGTCATTCACTATCTCGCGTCTCGGAGACTTTTACAGATAGGGAGTTACGTTTGACTGCTGATCGAGAACGTCACACACTATCTCGCGCCTCAGAGACTTTTACAGATAGGGAGTTACGTTTGACTGCTGATTTCGTCTGCGTACCTATATATTTATACAGAGTTACGTTTGACTGCTGACTTCGTCTGCGTACCTATATATTTATACTCAAAGGTTATCATTATTATTGTAAGGGTTCATTATAATCCAATCATAAGTTGTTGTATGAATGAGTTACTGATATCCATACATCTGTAGATTCTTATAAACTTTCACATTGGCAATATTAAAAGTATACCGCATTACATTAAAAATATCGAACTTAAATATACAGACTAATCTGACAAAATTTTTAAATTTGTCATATCATCAACAATTGTGTAACAACTGATTTCACACGGGCGAAGTCGCGGGCACCAAATACACGTACTTGTAAATGAAAAGTCAATTTTTTTTCCTCGACTAACCAATCATGTTGGGTATCGTTGAATAGGTCTTTTAAAAATATTGTGAATTTGAGAACACCGTTTTTTTTATTTTGGGATCCGTTTCTGAAATTTTGCTTCTAAAGTGAAAAATAATGTTGGAGTCAAGTGTCCCCCCCTCTATCTGCTAAACGGTTATAAATGGACACGTGAAAAAAATCACAGCTATAGAATTTTTAACGAAATTTAAAGGAAAACTATCAGAGCTAAGTAGGGTTTAAAAATTAAAAAGTTATAGGCGATCATCTTATAAAATGTACTCGGAAAAGGAAAATTTCATACAAATTCAATAGAAAATTAGTTTTTAGACGTTTTTAGTGGCATTAACACAAAGTTGGCGTTCGTAACTACGGAACCCTACTGCGCGTGGCCCGACACGCACTTGGCCACTTATTTAAATATATCTTTATAAAGCTCCATAAAATCCCTAGAAAAAAATGTTGTAAGTGGGCTTTGGTTGTGAGTGTGAACGAACATTTTAAACATCAATTTATTTACACGTAGGTCCTATAAATAAAAACTTTAGAGGTGTCAAGGGACACCCGGATGGAACGAAGTATAATATCAATATAAATAGGTCTAAATTACATTCAAACTCTTTTCTGCGTTCTAAAATCAAGTTTTTATTAACTTCATAAAGAATGAACAAAAAGTGCCGTTACAACTTTTGGTATTAATTTTTTCCGTCTAGCTCCCTTTCGCAACGCGCGATAAGGAACTTCGTTCCAATAATGTAATCATCGCATGACGCAATTTATTATTATAAAATTAGAAAGTTGGAGCACTATAATGCTCTACGTCAGGCTTGTAAAATAAAAATGAAGTACCTATACATATTTATATACATACAATATCACGTCTATTTCCCACAAGTATAGGTAGGCAGATACTGTGGACCTCCACTTGCTACGATCCTGACAAACCTCTTTTGCTTCATCTACACTCATCATTCTGTAGTACCTATAAGTTAGACTTATTTAAATTCTTAATTTGCTACCTTTAATATTTATCTACCTTTAATTAATCTGAGTTTATGGTACTTGTAAATTAAATATAAACGTCAACAAGAATTTTAGAAGAAGTACCAACCTAACAGTTTTCTCCGCTTAGAACGTACAAAATTTTAATTGTCTCCAATCAGAATATTACAGGAAAAAAGTTGTATTATTTACAGGTAACACGGAGAACTTTGACAGGCCTTTTGAAGGTGAATATAATGCGGGTAACATAGCTCTGGCTTTCTACTCTGGTCTCTTCGCCTTCGGAGGCTGGAACTACTTAAACTTCGTAACGGAAGAGCTGCAAGATCCTTACAAGTAAGTAGAGCAATTCATTAGGACGCCGCTTAAATTGGACGCTTAAGTTTGATGGTCATGTATTAAAATGGACAAGCTTACAAAGTTTACGATGGATGTTATTCGTAGATACATCGTGGACGTTGTAAGCTTGGTTACTTTATCAAAAATTACATTGTGCGAATACGATAATGGATAATAAAGTGGCCTCGAAAGTAAGTTACCATGCAGGGGTACAACTGGTCGCGATCTGTCGGAAACTTTGAACCTAGTAAGGACGTATAAGACTTTGATAAATTTCCCTAAAGTAGGTAACAAGCCTAATCGTATTTTTATAGATAAAAGAAATACACTGAATATAAATGGTCTTCATCCATCAACTTATACTTTGAACAGTTATTATATGTATATATCTCGATCTAAAGTTAAAGATAAGTTATAAGCCCTTGTTATTGTGGACCCAAAATTCATGCAAACCTTACTCATACAAAATTTTGTCTGTTTGATCTTCACGCTTTAACCACTGACCCGATTCAGATAAAATTTGGTATAGATATGGTTTAAGACTTGGGCAAGGACATGGAATAGTATTTATCCCGAAATTCCCACGGGGAGCGGAGCTAGCGAGTACAGCTAGTAAAATATATTAATTAGATCTTTAAAAAAATTACGATGATAATTTAAATATTTCTCAATCTTATTAGTTACATGATAGAAAATAGATCTACACACCCGCACTATTATAGTAACCTTGCCACGCTCTACGATAAGAGTTTCAATTTATCATACAACCTGTCAGTGTTATCAGTTCAACAGATTTTTAAAGATGATTCATTTGAGTTCAGGGAGTATAAGGGAAATGTGTTTTAAGAGTATGTGGCTATTAAAATTACATTTGAATAGATTAGGTAGATATATATTTACAACTTAAAAGTAAATATGATATACTATAAATTGTGCAGACTAAGAAGATCACATTACAGTAATGATCATCAAAGGTACACTCGCTTAAAAAGGAGGAAGATCGGAAATCGTATCCGACGTCTCCTAATAAGCATCATTGTTTCTGATCACGTTTAGACGTTCGCGTTGCGTTGCCAAATGTAATAATATATCAGGCAGATACCATTTTCTTCTAAGAACATGAATATAATCCGTTACAGGATGATTTACTATTTCTTATGCTCAATCAGTCATAATTTTGTCAAATGTAAGTATATCCTCGAGCATTTAAACAAGAACTAAGTTTTATGGATGGATATCGAATTGATCTTGCATAAAAAATCGGTCAAGCTTTGTCACAGGTTTAAGACACGTGCTACATTTCTGATAGGCACCCAAATGTTATTATAGGTACCTTTCGTCATAAAGTCCAAATGACTTTTTTCTTTCATCTGTTTGTTTTTTTCTAATCCTGTTTCTTTTTTGCTCGCATGTACGAGTATGTACACTGTACAGCCTTGACTGCCATAAATAACATCGGTTAAAGTTCGACCTTGACCTAATGAATATTACCTAATAGCTACAGTTAGGTACACGCAGATAACTATAAAGTATTATAGCGTTTGTCAGTTCTAACAAAGTATACAGCATCAGACAATGAAACAAGATACAGCTTCTTGTCAGAACTTTCAGAACTTATCAATTAAAAATGTACAAAGTTTATTGTATTGTCCTGGGTCTTAGGTCTTAGATGTTTATATATGTATGTATTTATTATAAAATATAGTATCGTTGAGTTAGTATCCCATAACACAAATCTTGAATTTTGGGGCTAGCTCAAACAGTGTAATTTGTCAAAAAAGATTTAAAAAAAAGAGTACTTAAAACGATTATAAAAATCGCAGTCATTAATGGCCGTGATAATTACTTCTCCGAACTTGTTCAACTTTCCTTGTTTAACCTACCTTTTAACTGAGATTTGTCCGTTTTCATGAAAAAACCGCAATTTATTTGCAGTTGATAGCGACCGTGAACCACGTGCAATACAGACGAGTATTGCGTCATGTCGTGCGAAAAATTCTTTCCGTTATACCGCTCAGCTATACCGCTGCAAAGGTGATAATCCACTTCTGATACGCAGTGGTGATTCAATTTTCGTCAGTCCTTGCGAATACTTTTTTTACTAAAGCACTTTTGTCCAGCAGTGTATAATACATATTTTTGTAGAAGTAATAAAAATATTGTACAGTGCCACCATATCGACAAATTTCAATTTAATTTTCATCCAGTTTGTGTGGAAAAAAGTATAAATGCTCCAGAGTGGGCGACCGCGTTGAATAAAATGTGGAGTGGGTCGCACGAGAGTTCCTCAAATATCGCTTAGCCTGGCTGGCTCTAAGCTCCGGTATTGACAGAGACTGAGTAAATATTACTAATAAAAGATTGAGGAAATAGGAATAAATACTTCGTATATGTGAATACTAAAGAATTTTCGCATAACAAAACCTTTTTTTTATACCTTTATTGCGAATGATTTTCCACATTCGTATCATACATACAATAGAAGCAAACAATACAATATTAATTAATTTATTCACATAAATTTATGTTTTGAACCAATTTAATTTTTATTCGTTTTTAGTTCAGTTTTTTCAGATGAAACAAATACTTGCAATAAGTAGGTACATCTATATACCGGTGAGGAAAACACTTAATTGGTGAATTTATATGGGGCTGGATGACTAGTTTATTAGACTAGACTTATTAGTTATTCCTACAACTAACCTTATTTTCCTTCTTGTGTTATGATATTTTACCATAGGCAAATAGGTATACCTCAGATACAGACACAAAGATATATTTAAGTAACTGCAAATAAATGAATTGTTCTCTCTTAATAGTAAAGCTCTTTTCCTATTACATGTATTATTCATAGTCCTCGCTCCTCAGTGCTGAATGAATGGAAATTTATGGCCTCTCATTGTACGAAAAGTCTTGTAAGAATATCTTCGCTGTTGGTGGTAATCGGATAAGATAATACTAAGTAGGTACCTCAAAGCAGGAGCCACGGTGCGTGCAATAATAGCGTTCACCAATGCCAGGGCAATTTGAAAACGAAAGTGAAACCCGTCCATGAGACGCCATGAGTTACTTTCCTCTCTATTTGCCTTTCTTGTATCTATCGACATCGAGAAAGTTGTTGCTTATGTGAATCGACATCCAGATGTATTTCATTACCGAATTTTATGGCCGTTGGCATGGAGCCAGCGTCCGGGTTCTCCAGAGATGCATCTATTTTCCTAATCATAAACTCAATTATAATAGTGACTCCATCAAACATACATCGGGATTATTAATTCGCTCATACTGCAAATAAAAACCATTCGACGTAGTTTGGCGATGAAGCTTTGTATTCGTATCAGTATACAGATTTTTTATGGATCCATGGTATTTTTATTTAATTCACAAGGCACATAAACGGAGTCTTGGAGAGAAAAATACTAACTACTTTATTTTTGTATTTTACTTAATGATTCTTCTTATATATAGTAGGCTGAGAACATTTAAATTAATTTTCCGACGTCGTTCTATAAATTTCAATAAACTATTTATACGACCGATTTTACTTGCTTTTACCTACACTACACAGTCTATCGATAAAGATAACTCGGTTACAAATATAGGCAGAACTTTTAAATTATTTTGTTAGGTTAGGGAACAAAAGTAATTATTGCAATAGTTTAGTCCAAATGTTTCATCGGGAACATTTTCTTTCCAGTGTGAAAGTTTTTACAGCAAGTTCCGTTTTAAGGATGGTTTTAGTAGGTAGGCAGAAAACCTCCCTACCTAGTAAAACCATCCTTAAAACTTATTTTGTTCTACCATACCCATACGTTTACCCATACTATTTTCTGTCTTACTCTTGTGCTCACAAATGAAATATTAAAGAGGCATTCTCACACGTTGCTCATTTATTTCAGGAATTTGCCGCGCGCCATTTGGATCGCTATGCCGATGGTGACCATAATCTACGTGATGGCAAACTTGGCCTACTTTGCCGTCGTCTCCAGAATGGAAATGATGTCGGGAGGCCCCGTAGCTGCGGTAAGCACTTTTTTTCTTGATTATTCAATAACCGTATTTTCCAGAACAAAACAATATCTTTTAATTTCGCCTTTTTTTAAGATGAATTTATTTTATAAAGGTTCGCATAGACGAGTGTGAGTGGCATTTTTAGGGTTCTGTAGCCAAATGGCAAAAAACGGAACCCTTATGGATTCGTCATGTCTGTCTGTCTGTCTGTCCGTCCGTAGGTCACAGCCACTTTTTTCAAACTAAAAGAACTATACTGTTGAAACTTGGCAGGTAGGTAGATGTATTCTGTGAACAGCATTAAGATTTTCACACAAAAATAGAAAAAAAAAACAGTAAATTTTGGGGGTTATACTTAGAACTGAAATTCAAATTTTTTTTTCATCGGACCCTTACGTGTGGATCTATGGATAATCCTGTAACTTCTAAAATAAGAGAATGATAAAAGAAAATATATGATGTACATACCATGCAAACTTCCACAGAAAATTGGTTTGAACGAGATCTAGTCAGTAGTTTTTTTTAATACGTTTATTAAACCATCGATCAAAGTTACAAAGAACTACAAGAACTTTTATATTTTGTTACTTGCTGCTACGGAACCCTTCACGGGCGAGTCTGACTCGCACTTGTCCGCTTTTATGAGTCTTATATTATAACTTACATTAGGTAAATAAGCAATCTTTGTATGGTATCCCATGTAAGTATAATAACGAAAATCTCAGAAATGGCTCCAACAATTTAGATGAAAACTGGTAAGTAGGCTTACAGGGTTTTCGGGGGTGGAAAATCGATATTTTTCTCCGTGTTTTCAAACGTAAAGCGTAAACGTAAAGTAGGTATCTAAACGCGTAAAAAAGAATGATGTCTTAGATTCTAGTTAATTTACAGAAATAAAATTCTACAGAACGAGTTGTTAATAAAGTTAGATAATTAAGATTAAAATAAATTTTAGGTAGATATTTTTTTCTTTACGAGGGTTTTACCACTGGTGTGAGATTTTTAGAGCTAAAGCCATAATATCCGACCTGACAAAGCTTCAACTTGATTCCAATTACTGCAGTTCAAATGTGTGCAGAAATCAATTAGGTAGTAGGTACTTACCTAAATACGATACGATAAGTAGGTGAATACGATACGCTACTTCAATAGTCCTCACCTATTAACTTAATTAATATTATTGTTATCAAAGTTATTAATATTAATAGCTTAGTTACTTGCTGATAGTTACGAAGATATACGTACCTAACAAACAATTTTGTTTCCTTAACCTATTATGCTGCTGTATCTCAACAAACCTTTAGCGAAATGATTAGCCACAGGGCCAAGATATCACTTTTCTAGAATCATAATAGAGACCGTGAACTTCGCATGCAGCACATAGTAAATATTCATAGTAATAAAACAACTGATAAATATTTATTAGATTGATATTTGTTATAATTACGCAATGTTTTGGTGATAAACATATAAATAGATTTTTACATTGATTAACATGGCGCGCCGTCGACGACAGTCGAGAAGCGCTACACGCGTGCATATAGTTTTTTTTGTAAATTACTGAAGATATTATGACCATTTTAAAATAGTAACGCCAAGTATATTAAACTTAATCAAATTTTCAAAACTAAATTTTATTGACAGTGTTAATAATAACATTCTCCTTCTAGATATTCGGTGACCATCTGTTTGGAGGATGGAGCTGGTTGATACCGGTGTTCGTCGCGCTGTCGACCTTCGGCGGAGTCAACGGGGTTCTGTTCACGTCCGCGCGGCTGTTCGCTACCGGGGCGCAGGAGGGCCATATGCCTGCCTTCTTCTCTCTCTTCCATATAGACAAGCAAACGCCCATACCCTCACTCATATTTACGGTAAGTTACCTAGCACCCATCCCAACAAATATTTTAAGTAAATGCGAAAGTGAGTTTATTGTTTGTTAACTCTTCACGCTTTAACCACTGAACTTATTAACCCGAAAGTCCTACGGGAAGTGGAGTCCTCGAGCACAGCTACTTTTAATATAAGCGATTACAGAAAAGAAAAACCGAATAAAAAAGGCAAAGTGCGAGTAGGACTCGCGCACGAAGGTTTCCCTACCAATATCCATAAAAAAAACGACGGGTTGCACTCCGGGAGTGCCGGCAGAAGTAAAAACTTGAATATTAACGTTGTGCATTTATTATATTTTGGAATGATTAGGGAATAATTTTGCACGAATTGCTTTAATTATCAGTATAAAAGTACTATCATTTATGTGGTAGAATACAATATTTATTTATTGCGCTATCGTACACAAACATGACAATTTATATTACATTAATTAAACACTAACCCCCTTATTCATAAAAAATTATAAACGTTTGCTAAACCTATTTTAGTTAAAATATGTTTTGTCTCGTTCTTTCAACGTCAAATATTCAAAGAAGGGAAAAGGTCAAAACATATTTTAACTATAATAGGTTTAGCAAACGCTTGTTATTTTTATGAATTTGAGGGTTTATGTACACAAATTTTACGAATACACAGCAGTGTGGCCACTATACAGACGGTCGAGCCATCAGCTGTCACTGTCACCATCCATGGATGCGCGTGGCACGCTGTAACATAAACACACGCGAACATTCGCGCAAGCGCTCTGCGCCGCCTAAACGAAACAGCAGGCGCCTGCATACATTTTCGCCGTGCCGTAGAAAGAGAGGGGGATACTTCCTCTCCTACGCCGCGCCGGCTGTCTACTCTCCATCCGTCTTACGAATTTTCGATCAGGGTCGCCCTGCGCGAGTTTAACATTTTTTACATTACAAAAAAAGTGTACAATGCCGCTAAAGAAGTTTTCACTTCAAAAACATGTTTGTTGTATGGGAGCTCCAATCAAATATTTATTTTATTTTGTTTTTAATATTTGTTGTTACAGCGACAACAAAAATAAATCATCTGTGAAAATTTCAACTGTCTAGTTATCACGGTTCATGAGATACAGCCTGGTGATAGACAAACAGACGGACGGACGGACAGCTGAGTCTTAGTAATAAAATCCGTGTTTACCGTTTGGAAACCCTAAAAAGCAATCAGATAAACAAGTTAAAAAATATATTAGGTTAAATTATATTTTTCCTGTCAAAGATACTTATTTCCCCTTTTTGCAAGACCCTGTATTAGTATGTTATTACATCGAAACTAAGTAGTTAAAGAACTGCATGAATCAACATTTCCATGTACAGGTGTTGTAAGTACAACTCCTGTACATGACAATGTTCATGATGTATACCTATGATCGGTGGCGTGCATTTAATACAGACAAAAACAAAGTCTACCCTGTGTCACCCTAATAATGAAGGCAAAGTGAGAAATGTACCTATTTTCTTCGATATGGAGCCTTTTTATTAATTTAGGTAATAATACCTAATTTACAAGAACGGCTAAAGAATATTTTATAAGGTAGGCACTGATCAATATAATAAAATATCAAATATAGTAATGCACGCCACTGCCTATGATATTATGTAAAATATGCAGTAGAAGTTGAAGTTGTTTATTTTTATGGAGCGCATTACATTTGTTACTTTGCCGGAAATAAATAGGTACCTAGATGTACTTACCTAGATAATTCTATTATGGGAAATCACCTATTGTATTTGTTCAGTGTCCATTTCAACATTTAAAAAGATTATGATGTCAGAATTTGTTTTGTTTTTGTGCAGTCGGTGACTCCATTAGATATCTAATCATTATCCAGCATTTTATTTTGTACTAATTAATACTTACATCCGACTGTTTTTATTTGATTTTGTTTTTACACCTAATACTTTTAGGTATCAGAGAAAAGTCTACAGAAACTTGACTGCTTACGTAGTCTAGTGGTCAAGGCGTTCTCCTTGTGATCCGGAGGTCGTGGTTTCGAATTCCACTGGGGAAGCATTCTTTGTGATAAGTTATTTCCAGTCTGGTTAGGATAGTAGCAGTCTTGCTTGAATCACCCGATTATCATAAAAGAAAGATAATTTCGTGTTTTGGAAAGCTCGTGTAAACTGTGGGTCCCGACCGCCATCTAGCGTCTGCTAATGTCTGCATATAAAAGTACAGGTCTAATGATGGATTTATAGACCTGTTCCTTTAACCTAACCGGAGTCACAAATGACACCCGTCACCTCCTGCCACTTTGCCCATGCGGCAGATATACGGGCCTTGACGGCAGTCGCTCTGTGCAAATCTAGTAACCTCGTCCAATTACCTATTTAGGTCAGGTAGGACCCCGGGCTCTGAAGCGTTACCGCTGCAGATGCAACCGGGAATACACTCGAATGTTGATGATAAGAGAAAAGTCTACAGAAAGTATAGGTTTTAAGCTAGAGAGCCTTGTAAGGAGTAAATAGTTAATTATAATTATTGCCCTTGTTTGTGTTGCCTTTTTACATACATAACTAATGTACATAACATGTTCTGTTGAGACCGCGGTCGAGGTAATCCGATTGAAACGTCAGCAAATAAATAAATAAAAAGGTACGTTTCGCGTTAATACAAAAATTAACAATTTCTTATCTTAATGACAATAATTTACGTTACCCTTTTTTTCCAGTGTTTCTTCTCTCTTCTGATGTTGACAACGAGCAACGTGTTCGACCTGATCAACTACTTCTCGCAGACTCTTTGGCTGTCCGTGGGCACATCCGTCGTGGGGATGCTTTGGCTCAGACGCGTCAAACCTGACATTCCTCGCCCAATCAAAGTCAACTTAGCTATACCACTTCTGTTCCTCGTCGCCATCAGCTGCCTGGTCATCATTCCGGCCATCACCAACCCCAAAGATACAGCCATAGGACTTGCCATTATGCTTTCGGGAGTACCAGTTTACTACCTCTGCGTTAAATGGCAGAACAAACCTGACAGTTATCATAAAATTTCCGCTGGCATACTAAGGTTCCTACAAAAACTTTGCTCATGTATTTATCTAGACTCCTTGGAGAAGTTATCGAATTGAATGACTAAATAGATAATTCTGTAGGTCTGCTCTGACTTCTTCTGACAAATATGCAGATGTGTATTTGCCTTTGATACCAACTTTCAACTCTGCCGTAATGACAAAACTCAATTTGAGCTTATTGTGTATACTGTCGGTGTCAAACAAATTCAAGTCAGAGTTGACGCACTGTACGTAAGAAACGTATAATGGACCAATCAAAATATGTAATGTACTCGTATCGTACGCTTATTGTGATAACTTAAGACATGTAATGGACGAGCTTAAATTATACTTATCGAAATAATTGCTGTGTTGTTATATAAATGTGAGTACTTGTATGATGTAATCCACTTATCTTCAAAATATGTTAAAGTAAGATGGCGGTAGAGAGAACTCAGAAAACAAAAAACTTCTGTAGGTAATCGCATTCTGCAAAAGAAACGTCCTAGAGCCGAATTAGACGTCGATCTTCACCATCTGTTCTGTTTAACGGATGAAAAGTATTTTTATTTATATAGATTGAGTTCAAAAAATTCCTGGCCAAACTGTGATTTAATATATTGTTCAGTTTATTAAGACCAGTTATTGTTGTTAGCCATATACATTACCACTATACACTGAGGTCTTAGTTTGGTCATAGAACATAATTTTTGAAAATTAATTGATGCCCCTCGGTTTCTTTAAATATCTAATATGCATTATGGCCTATTATTTGATGCATATCTGACTTTTTCTTAGATAACAAGGCGAACTTAGGAGAGTACTAGGGTATTTGTCGAAACAAAATATTTTAAGTTGTATGAAATGTTGATGATCGATGTAACGTATAATTTAATAGTTCGGTATGTCTGTATGTGGTTAAGAAAATAATCTGTGAGTATATGTAATAAACAAAAACAGTATTTATTTTAATTAGAGTTTCAATCATCTTTAAGGCCAAAATGATAAACAAATTTTAGTCACGTTTTTTGAGAGCACGTTTCTAAAAAAACTTAACAAAATAAAGGATTATTTTAAAAAAAAGTTCATGTTGTCATGGTAAAGTTATTTTTGAATACCTAATCTTGATAGGCTCGATGGCTTAATGGCTGAACGCATTACTGGCACCTACACGTAAAGCAACCTAAGTTGTCGAAGGTACTTACGAGGTTCAAGACCACATTTTTTTAAAATTCTAACTTGTATAACTACATTGTTTTTGTTTGTTCAAGTATTATTAAACACGTTTTAAACAAAGCTCTCTTAAATATATTAACACGTCTGGATGGGTATTTATGTTAGGTATTTACGATTACTACTTATAATTTACGCTTACTAATATCGTTTTTGAAAACTTGCTTTCGAATAGCGAAAATATTACATATTTAAATATGTTATAACATTGAGTTTGCAAAAATATGGTTAGGCATGATTGTTTTTTTTTTGTTTTGTAATGATTATCTACTTGTACCAATATGATATTATTTTATTAAGCTATTTTTCAACAAAAACACATTAAAATTACACATTACATTTTGTTGGTACTGATTGTACGATTTATTTCTACATGGAGATACTTACTGAATCTAATTTGGATCTTTACGTATTACGCCTACGACTTAATACTGCTAAAGCGACCATATTGCCTAAATTACTCGTTGCGGCCAAGTGCACGACTACGGTGACCAGGCTAACTAAAGTACCTAACCATAAGAATGGTTTCTTTAGTTCCTGGTCACCGTTGCTAATGGCTAAAGTCATGGTCGGCTAATGCGTGAGGTAGGTACTAAATGTCGCATACATTCCTTTTTAAATTTAAATCACCCTAGGATGTAAAATAAACGTAAGCATATAGTTTTAGTTTACAACAATATTTTTATACTTAGCGTTCCTTCCCGCACACTAGATAGAAGTGGACATTTTATACTAAAAGTTAAGTAATTTTTTAAATAATATTCGCCACCTGCTGTTACGCAAAAAGCAAAACATTTGTATTTATACGAAATATTCTTCTAGCTGGAATGTGTGAACCACGGAACAGCAAAAACTAGGTGTGAACGGATTGTCTTGTCTATATTTTACAATGTTTGTGCGATAAGTTTATTTTTTGCTAAGCATCGTTTTATATTTGTTTACACCATACACCATATTTTTCATTAATTTATTTTGATTTATTTATTAAACTTTATAACAATACATGTTAATGGCGGACTAGCTAGAGGCACAGAATGAGTACTAGTACTCACACATAAGTTTTATTCAGGAAATAAATTAAAAGAAATATCTACTCAATGTGGTTAGCGATATAGTTTAATTTAGCTCTCGCGTCTGAACTCAGCACCTATTTGTTTAGATACCTAGAAATCCATTGCAAACCAATTTGCCTTATTACTTTGGACAAACAATTCTTAATAGGTAGGTAACACAAAAACGATTCAGTAAGCGGCGGATTTAGTTCTGAATTCCCTGACTTGAGATAGTGTGCAGGCACTGCCTTTTTAAACGCAAAACGAGGTTGTGCTTACCGGGCAGTAACTGGGAAAGCTTTCCAAAGCCGTACAGCTGGTTCGACAAAAGAATTATTGTAGAACCCGTTGAGGCAATGTCGCATTTTAAGAATAGGTTTGCTAGAAGAGCGAAGATTTCTGACATATTTATTTTTTGTACATATTTATACTTAAAGATAAGTTTAAACATACGTAAACTTAAGTATATTCTTAAACTGTGTTTTAGATGAAAAGTAAAGAACAGATTTGTACATTATTTATCCATCAATATATCAATCTATCTACCCTAATTTTTGTCTTTATTTTCAAACCTTACTTCCCTCTTTCGTAGCACAAAGCTGCGTCAGGTGCTTCTCATGTGAAGCACATCCAATCCTTATCGTAGCGCACAGCTACGTCAGGTGCTATGTTTGTGTAGCACATTTATTTTGACTTCATTATAATACATATAAATAGCGGACATATAAGGCCGGGAGCTCAACCAAGAGGTGATGCTGAGAACGTAATCTTTTAGGGCAAGTAAGTACAACACAAACTTACTGAAAAGACAAAAAGGAGCAAACTTATTAATATTAAGGAAGTATATATTGTGGATAAACCTACACTTAAATAAACATAAATAATTGTTTAAAATAAACCATCCATAAACTACATAAATACTACTTATAGGTGTAGTCACTGACAGTTTTCGGAGATAATGGGCACGCACTGCTCTCTTAAACGCAAGACGCGATTGGAACTGGTAAGGTACAAAGCCGCGCAGCTTGAACAACAAGTTATTTTATAGCACATCCCATCTTGTAGCACTCAGCTACGTCAGGTGCAACGAAAGTGTAGAACTTCCAACTCTTATAGTAGCAGTATGTGTAGCACAACTCGTATAGTAGCACATTCACATAGCTATGTCAGGTGCGACGTGCGACGCAAGTGAAGAACTTCCAACCCTTATAATAAGCACACAGCGATGACAGTCGCTACGCATGTGTAGCCCAACTCTTATAGAAGCATCCAGCTTCGACAGGCGCTACGCATGTGTAGCACCACTCTTATAGTACCATACAGCATACTTCAGATGATACGCATGTGTAGCATGCGTAGCAGCACAACCCTTATTGTAGCACAAAGCTTCGTCAGGTGCTTTCGCATGTGTAGATATGCGATAGCACCACGTAGCTTTGTGTTGTTGAACCTTTGTCGTAGCACACAGCTACATCAGGTCCTACACATGTGGAGCACTCCAATCCTTGTCGTATAAGGGAGTCAAACATCACACAGATGAGCAGCACTTCAGCTGTCGAGTAAGGCAACTGCAGCTGTTGACATTGGTCAGCAGCACGTCGACAGCTGCTGCCTGCCCTGCAATGTTATAGCCCCCGCGAACGTTATTACGAGTATGGTAAGAGAGACAGGAGACAAAAAGTAACAATAGTAGTTTATGATACAAGTGTGGTAAATTGTTCATTACTGTTGAGGCGGGTTGACTCACAGGCGGGTGAAATCCGCGCGTGTGTCTATGGAGACGAGACTTGTGATGAACAGTCAGGGTTGGGCAGTATTTGAATTACTTGTAATTAAAATACGTAATTGAAATACAAATACGTATTTGGTATTTGTATTTAAATTACTTCCTTAAAATGTAATTTGTTAAAATTAAAAATAGCCAAAAAATATTGTATTTTGTATTTTATATTTCAAATACCTTACTTAAAAATATTTTAATTACTTGCAATACAGTATTTTTTAAATTTGTATTTCAATTAAAGCAAAGCATGTATTTTGCCCAGCCCTATGAACAATACACACGTAGTATACGTTTTTCAACAAACGAAGTTTTTCCTCAATATTTTGAGGAAAAAAATCTTCAATAATAAATCACTTCACTTAAACTTACAATAAATCTTGAAAATTAGAAATATAGCGCGCTTGAATTTTCTGTTGCAGGCGCACTTCGCCCATGCGCGAGGCCAAAGAGAATTCAAATACTATGCAGTGATACGAGAGACATAGAAATCAATGCACCAATAGCCAAACGATTATTAAAAAAAAATGTATTTTTTTTTATACAGCATATATTTATAAATTCATTTTAGTGTTGATACAACTATTTTATTTAATAAATAAAATGGAGTAGTTTGAGTAAAACAGGATATGAAATACTATCATACAAATGGGTAATGGGTAAAAAATGTTAAACTCGCGTCAGGACACGTGACCTGATCGAATATTCGTAAGACGGATGGAGAGTAGACAGCCAGCGCGGCGTAGAAGAGGAGGTATCCCCCTCTCTTTCTACGGCGCGGCGAAAATGTATGCCTGCGCCTGCTGTTTCGTTTAGGCGGCGCAGGGCGCTTGCGCGAATGTTCGTGTGTGTTTATGTTAGTTACAGCGTGCCACGCGCATCCATGGAAATGCACAACGTTATATTCAAGTTTTCTGCCGGCACTCCCGGAGTGCAACACGTCGTTTTTTCGAACATTTTCGAACAAATATATTTTTTAAATTTATTTCTGAAATAACGGTTGCTGCATTTAATGAATTTACTGCTACTTTGAGATAATCAATATCTCAACAAGATACTGTAATGCGAAAAAGCATGTAATTTAAAGCTTGTATAGTATCTGTGGTGCCATTTTTAAACGCAGAGTCACTAAACGAACGGTTTTTGTATGGAAAAACCATTCCTTTAGGTGACTCCGCGTTTCCAAACTGACACTTCGCTCCGTGTCTCGGTCTTTTTGAAGTCGACTGATAAGGCAGCACGCGCACTGCGCTCGATCGGCGCGGCGTGTCTGTTGATGTGCTGCCGACCAATGTCAACAGCTGAAGTTGGCTCTGTTGTCAATAAAGTGCTGCTCGTCTGTGTGTCAACTATGTCACATACTATGTCGGCGCTCCTCGTAGATATAAAAATCTAGCCTAATTATTTATATATATGACTTACGTACAACCTTTTTGCTTGTTTTCTTAAAGAAAAGTAAGTACGCGTCAGTTTCAAAATTGATTACACAGTACTTCAGCTTTGACTCTCTTTGACTTTTTTTGCTTTGATAGGAAATATTAGTAAGTGTTTCTTATTAAAAAAAAATATCTAGGATATTTATTTCAAAGCATTTTCTTTAAAAATGCAACATTTGAAACATTTGAATCGATATATCTTAAGGACAGTCACTCAAATTCGTTACTTCTCTGTGCACTCTCCCATGCGCGGCCATAAGTGGTTTCCAGATGCAGAATACATAAAACAATTTGAAGGGTCCGTCATGTATCCCACGGCGACTACTGAGAAATATTACAAAAAGATATACAGTTCGATGCTAAAGCCGGTGGAAAGGAGGCTCCAGAATATGTGGATCAACTTCGGCCCTCAGCACCCGGCCGCCCATGGCGTGCTCCGCCTTATCCTAGAGCTTGATGGAGAAACTGTTGTTAAAGCCGATTCGCACATCGGCTTCCTGCATAGAGCAACAGAAAAACTAATGGAAAATAAGCATTATAATCAAAGCTTGCCCTTTATGGATCGCATGGACTATGTATCTACAATAAGCAATGAAGTTGGCTTTGCCATAGCGGTTGAGACACTAATGAATATCGAAGTACCTCCAAGAGCAAAAGCTATACGTGTTATGTGTAATGAAATTTGTCGAATAGCCAACCATTTGCTCAATATCTCTGGCACGATTCTTGATGCTGGTGGAATAACACCTTTCTTTTGGATGTGTGAAGAACGAGAGAAAATATACGAGTTGTTTGAGAGATTGTGCGGTGCACGTGTTCATTGTGCATACGTACGTCCCGGAGGAGTATCACAAGATATACCTATAGGCTTTTTAGACGATGTTTATGATCTCTGCAGTAAGCTGGGTGAGCGTTGTGATGAAACAGAAGACGTAGCAACTGGCAATAGATTGTACTACGCAAGAACTGCTGGAATTGGTGTATTGACTGCGCATGATGCCATTAGCTATGGCTGGACAGGGCCTATGCTACGATGTACCGGTGTAAAATGGGATTTAAGAATTGCTTTTCCATACGATGGTTATGATTTGTATGAATTTGATGCTGTGGTGGGCTCTTTTGGAGATAGTTATGATCGCCATTTGGTTCGCCTGGAAGAGTTGCGACAATCTCTGCGGATTGTTAATCAAGTTATTGATACAATGCCTGAAGGTGAAATAAAAACAGACGATTCAAAAATTTGTCTTCCCTCAAGGAAGGAGATGAAAACTTCTATGGAGTCACTTATACATCATTTCAAATTATGTTCCGAGGGCTATCCTGTGCCTCCAGGTGCTACATACACTGCTGTTGAATGCCCTAAAGGTGAGTTAGGTATATACATGGTGGCAGACGGGACATCGAAGCCTTACAGGGTTCATTTAAGACCGTGCTCTTATACTCATCTCATGTCACTAAGCGTTTTAGCGCCAAAGCTGATGCTTGCTGATGTTGCCATACTGATTGCCACTATTGACATAGTTTTCGGTGATATAGATCGCTAAACCTAAAATGACTAAATTATTTAAACATACTAAGGTATTCAAATAATTTATTAAATATTATCCACTAGAAACATGTCTTTTATTGAATATCATGGTTTATGGTACGCACATATAGACACGCGGGAGCGTGTCCAAGAAGTTCATAAGTTAGCAAGGATAGAATAAGTACTTGTACTCACGTACAGAAGTCTTGCTAAAAAAGAAATTCAATGATATATTTTACTTAATGAGGTTAGCACTATGGTTTAATTTTTCGCCTCAGAAGTCAGAACTCCTCACCTAACCTTCGTTTAGATTACCTAGATATCCATTGCAAGCCAATTTCATTCTTATTACTCTGGACAAACGATTCATGAAACTGAATTTTCCCTTTCAAAGTGGTCGCCACGCGCATAGTACTAATAATGTAGGTATATTTCCGATAGTTAAACGGGGAGTGACACAGGCCTGGATAATGTGTACAGTTATATTGGTACTATTTTTTAAATGCGTAGTCACTAAGCGGTATGGTTTTTTGTATGAAGAAAAAACCATTCAAAATGGCATTTCAGCAGCCGTGTGTTTTATTATTATTAGCAGTATTATTTTTTTTATCCACACGAACAACTTTTGACCCCTTCACAACTCGAAACCTGATATCCGAGTACATGACATTTGTCACATTTACTAAAGCCTAGCTTGTTTAGAATGCAATTTTGCTCAAACAGTTCAGTATTGATATATTAAAGTTTTAAAACCGGCATTTTTATTACTGATTTAACGATCAAAAACATAAAAGATTTTTATCATGCGGCATGGACGGCATAGAATCTTACGTAGTATTTGAATTCTCTTTGGCATAGAATGCTAACTGCGTTTAACTGAATAGCCATGAGAAAAGAAGCAGACAGCCCTTCTGTCACCAGCGGCTGCGTGAAAGAACAAAAAAAAATTTATAGGTTCAGAATAGGTTCAGATGCAGAGTTCCTCCTATTTTTATGGTTTACATCTTTGTTGTTTTTTTTTATATTCGTTCTACTACGTCAAAGCACGAGGTATTATAGGTTTAAATTTCAATGATGTTTTTTTACGAAATTATTACTCGTAGTTGTTCTAGTTTGTATGTAATTTTTTGTTTGCAGCCCGCCAGGGGGTGGGGGTGGTGAAAGTCCCATACATTGCGAATGTTTCGTTAGGTACCTTATAGGTAGTTTGTTAGAATTGTATAAGATAACCAATAATTTCGCTCGTTCTGCACGAAGCCTGAATGGCAAAACTTCGATTTTTTTTAAATCCAACTATTTACATTTAAATAGAAAACACCGTTGATTAAATTTAAAAAAAAACTGACAAATGAAAGGCTATATGCCATCTCTTAGAAGTTAAATGTGTTTGACCTTTTTTTACATGAGAAAATTGCATAACATGGCATTTTTAACGGAGCAGACGTCGTTTTACCGATTCACATATCTAATAATCATCATAATCGATTACGCAACTAGTTTTTATGAACGTATTAGATTTTTCTTATACTTTGGCAAACGGGAACGCGTAGGTAAGGCTTAGTGTCTCAGCACACTATGCCGAAGTTCAGCGGCTGAAGTTGAGTCAAAGCATGCCTGCAATGTTATTTGCATTACTAGCAACGCGCTATGCCGAACTTCCGATACGTTTTGGTTGAATCGGAACTTCGGACCGGCAGAAGTTCAGCCAGAAGTCGCAACACGCTCGTATGTGCGTTACCCGGGCAGAAACATACCGAATTTGATTGTCTGACTATATTAGATATTTTGTCCCAAATGTTCTGTAAATGTCCGCCAAAGTATGAGAATGAGGACCAATAATGTAAGATCTCAATACGTACATCTGTTGGTAACGGGCGGTTACAATACTGCATTAATGAAAAAGAATGTGATCAGTATGGCCCCCCTTATTTTCAATAAATTGCCAGATCATTTTAAAACTTTAGATACTATGACATTTAAAACTAATTTAAAATTACTATTGACTGAAAAATGTTTTTATACTGTAAAAGAATACTTAGATGATAATTTGACTTAAATTTTTATATTATTTTACTTTATTTTGATATTGAATTGTATAATCATATAATGATAATTAATTACTAGATTTTATTTTGTATGACTAATTTTTTATTTTATTGTTTACCTGAAATTTTACCTAATTTAATTATTATTGTACGTCCATCAAGGGCAGGTCACAGTGGTACTTTGTATATTTATTTTAAGATCTCTTGTTACCTGTTTCCACAATAAAGATGATTTGATTTGATTTGAAGTATAAAATTTGTACCTCCCGTAGTTTTTGAGTTATCGGCCAAAAACGTTTCTGCTGGGGTAACGTTACTCCAGCAGAAAGTTGTGATACCTATATCAAGAAATTAACTAGCACAATAATTAGTCCGTGATATAAGGTAAATGTCCATGGTTGAATGGAATTTGTCTCTCTCGAGACTACGTAGGTATTAAAAATTTTGCTGGGGTAACGTTTGCCCGTTTGCTGGATCTCCAAAATGGGCAGCCTTTTACTTATAATATTTTTTACCCACATTGTCATGAATGCGTCCCAAATGTCTGTAAAAACAGAAACCCTAATAAAATATAAACTTAAGTTTAGGTATTTGGTCCTAGTACCTAAAATAGGGGACACAGAGACCACTTTCTGTCATTCGTTTATGCACTTGGATTGCTTACAACATCTGTATAAGTATCGTCTCAGTATTGTGAGAATTAAACGAGATATGTGAAAATTTATTTTTATATGGGCCCCATTATTTTTGACACTCTATTGCATGAGATTTCTAGTAGTTGCGAAATTAACAATGTTAGCAATAGCTCGTCCCTTTATTCAACTATATGCAAGAAAAAAACTAGCCCAATATAAGAAGTAACTAAAAAAATTGATAAAAAAACTGACCTAGAAGAAAATGTAATGATAAACCGACTAATTTTTAAAAAGCGACTGTCCAGTACCTTTTGGTAAGCCTTTAAAATGGTAGTGTAATATCGGCAGCAAAGTGGTAAATATGCGTGCACAATTCTTAGAATAGGCATAAAAGTCAACATCACGTAATTATCTGTAGGTATTGTATTTCTGTCGTACTTATTTGTATTTACAGTGTTTCTCAATTCTGGGCCCCGTGGTACTTTGACATACGTACCAACCATGTTTTAACTACATACCTCTTATCTATTTCACAATTAAGTGAATACCTATTAACCAGAGATGGGCAAAAAGTAATCAGATTAACAATAAGAATTACAATTACAATTACTTTTGTAATTGTTAATTAAATTACTTTGAAATCGATTATCAGCGGTAATCGATTACTCCAAGTACCTACAATAACTAGTTACAATGTAATTAATTGAGGTTAATTTAATATACTACTCATCAATTAATTAAGAATGTACCTAATCCGGTTCCAAATTACTTTTGTTATTACAGTACAACCTAATGTTCTGTTGTTGGTGGATGCGCGCAACGTACGGTGTCCCTGTGACAGCAGTAACAAAAAAAAATAAACGTACTAGGTACCGCCGAGTAGTTACATTTATTTTGTGATATTACCTTCCGATATTCAGTCGCATAATGACTCTATGAGTGAAACTTGTTAATCGACGCTGACGTAAGTCGAAAAGTTATAACAATGTACAAAGACGTGGAACACTCTTTAGACAATGATATTTTCGCCGAGGAATCTATATCTGCAGTTCAGTGTAAATCACAATCGTTGAGTAATATTAACTTTATCCAGCCAGTAATATTGGATGGCAATTTCTTTGAAAGAGATTCTAGTAAGTTTGGATCCGGTAACATTGTAGCTGTTTGTCAACGGTGCTTGCCTAACAGACGGGAAATAAAAGGTAATAAGCTTTGCACTTCAAATTTTAAGACCCATTTGAAAAGAAAACTCGGAAGTGACGTTGTTCAGGAATATGAAGAGTACATCAAAAGTAAAAAAAGAGCGAAGGATGTTAAATCGTCTACTTCGTCATTGAAACATTCACCACGGAGTAGAAAATCATCTAATGTTTCTGTAGTTTCATACTCGCAAAACGATTTTGACTGCGATATTCTAAAGTATTTCTTAAATTCAATAATTTCTTTAAAATGTATCAAAGGTCCATATTTACGACAAATTTTGTAACGCTTGAATACAAATAATAGTAATCTGAGAATTATGAGCCAGCGCTCGCTTGTAAGAAAGATTACAGAATTCTATAATAATTAGTATTTTTTGATAAAAAAAGAACCGGAACAAGTAAGATACATTTGCACGAATGTTGATATTTGGTCCGGACGTCGAAGAAGTTTCTTGGGCGTGACCGCTCTCTGGATTGATTCTAAAAGTTTAAAGCAAATTTCGAGGGCATTAGCATGTCAACGCTCCAAAGCAACACATAGTTATGACAAAATTTATGAATTATTTGGTTTACATAGTACAAATATTGTAGCGTGTGTAACAGATAATGGCAACAACTTTGTCAAAGCTTTTTAAAGTTTCAGAATACAACGCTACAATATTACAAATGATCAAATCGACATAAATTCATCTAACGAAGATTCTAACTCAGGTACTGATAGTACTGATAACGAATATGCTTCATATGACGAACTTTGAACCTGCTTGGAAAATCGTTTGCCACTTAAGATGTGCTTTTCATACCCTAAGTCTTTGTGCTACTGATGCTTATAAGATTCTTGAAAATCAAAACACAGAATTGTCAAAAATGCACGATCAAACATTTAAAGAAATGTAATGTGTTATGGAAGGCCACAAATAGACCTAAATCTGCAGAAATCATTCAAAATATTTTGGGTCATACTCTAAATAGGTCACATTTCTTTTCATTTTTTCAATATTATAATAGTCTTGTTAGTACATATCTCACTAGCGTGCAAACACGGATTCGAGACTTCCTAGAGGTTTCAGGGCCTTAGGCTGAAAATGCAGCTTTAGCTGCCATATCTCATCCAAATCCAAAATACAAAAAGTTAAAATGGATATCGTTAGTTGGCCAGTCACAGTATTTAAAAATAAAGAATTTGCTTATAAAAAAACATTTCTAAAAAGATTATACCGACAGAAATCCTGATGGTTTTTTTTTATCAGAAAAATCACGAGAGATAAGTATTTTGACATAGAATCAAGCTCTGATTCAGAAAACCCAACAAGCGAACCAAGGTCAAAGGCTGAACTTATGGTTTCACATTTTATTGCAGAGGAAACCAGTGACATTTTTTTGCTTAATAATTATTCTGAAATCAAGGAATTATTTCTAAAATATAACACCCCTTTACCTTCTTCTGCGTCAGTAGAGCGGATGTTTTCGTATGCAACTATGACTAACTGTCCAAAAGCAAATCGGCTGTCTGACAAAATGTTTGAAAAAAGGGTTGTGCTAAAACTTAATTTAAATTATAAAGCTGACAAACAACTTCTTCGTGTATTTTCGTTACTTTTATTGTCAAATTTGATTAAATACGATGTAAATGTAAAATGAAACTAATCTATCTAGTTTCCTGGCATAATCAAACTAAATTCCATTACAGTGGAATATGATTTTTCAATAAAATATTTTTGTTATTAATTGGTATTTTTATTCACAACTAGCTGATGCCCGCGACTTCGTTCGCGTGGACTTTATGACTCCGGCGTATTAATATAAATACAAACTAATAAGAGAAAGAGAGAGAGATGAGAGAGAGAGAGATAGAGAGAGAGAGATAGAGAGAGAGAGAGAGAGAGATTGTAGCTGTGATATAAGTTAAAAGTCAATATTACTTTAATTTTTTTTTCATACTGTAAATATAGTTTAAAAATGTTCTTTATAAATTATGTTGGAAGTCTTTCCTTCAGGAGCCAATATGAAAAGACCTGAAGCGTTACAAAACCTGGAGAAAGCCACATAAAGTTGGCCATGCGAAAAACTAGTCCTTAAATCGACATCAGCGGGTAGTAACCACGGAACAGAGAAGTAGGTGGAAGTGCCTTGGGCATAAATTAGATAAGAAACCAGCGTCGCCAAACTCACACAAATAAACCAAGAATCACATATTGCACACATACGAAAAATTCGTTTGATTGGTCGAATATATTTATTTCAATATTGGACTAAGTCAATAGACCCTACATTTTAAAAACGACATTAAGTCTCAAGCATAAGGTTTATTTTGCTACGGTTCAAAAAGTACTTACGACGTTTTGCTATTTACTGTCTAACTCAAATTAAAAAGTCTAATAATTGCGCCATCTATCGTCGAGAAGCAAAATTTTTTCATCACTTGAATCCCAAACTACGAAATAATTCTGCTATTTGCCGACAGGTGCGCTACTCGAATAGTGATGTCCACATTATTTAATATTGATTAACAGTATAGATATCATTCGACGCAAAGGCATTTTTATCGAATTTTCTTATCTTTATTTAACACTAACTTTCACTCGCGACTTCGTTTGCGTAACTTTCTTATTTATAATATTAGTATGGATGTGCAGATTAAACCGTGGGCGAAGCCAGTCTCAAATAATTAAAGATCTATTATTTTGAGAACATGAAAAATCCGTCTTTATCCCTGTAACTATCTAAATCCCAAATGGAATGGAACATACAGACCATTTTGAGTTTTGCGGTTTTAAGCTGAAATCGCCCAGGGCCGCAAGGTCCAAAGGCAACTTTTAGCGTGACGGTGGGCGAGGAAGTGGGAAAGGGGATCAAAATAGTGATGGGTTGCTACCCGCATGGTCGAAATGGCAGAGGAATTTCTCTTCTGCCATTTTGCCCATTCTCTCGATCGACTTTTACAATCTGCGCGGGAACGCGGGAAGTTGGTACATTCTATTTATTTTCTTTTGTCCCTTTTACCCAAACCAGCACGGTGAGCTTAAAATACAGAGAATTGTGTCAATAACTTTGTAGATCCATTACTAGTATTAAAGTGATATTTAAGTAAATCCGTCTGTCTGTTACTTCTTCACGCTTCAACTACTTAACTAATTTAATTGAAATTGAATATGTAGGTATATAGTTTAAGAGTTATATCCCCAAAACAGAGTGATGGAACTTGGCATGGTGAATCTTATTTTGCCATACAAATAGAGACTATTTCAAATTACTTATATTACATTAACGAAGTCTTGGGTTAAAGTTAGTTACATATAAATTTGGGAGCCGCAGCAGGAGCAGGAGCAGAAAAAAATTGACATGAAGGACAACCTATAAAAGAAAATTATATTATTATATATAAGTAAATTATTGTCTTCAAAACGCTCCGAACATATGGTGCTCGATTTAGTTGGCATCCAGTTAACCCTACCCGTTGCATCTATCCAGTTTTCTTTTACATGTGGGTCTAAAAATATTTCGAAAGGTTAGACTAATATTAATTTTTTTATTGCAGTAAAAATACAAGAAAATGTTCATGTTTATAATAAGTCTTTAAACTACTTAAAATCGTTGCGTTATTCTATTAAATTATACCTGAAATTTTGATTTATTTTAATCTAATCGAGTAGTGAGATTTCATCGACAAAATTTTTACATCACTAATCGAATAGCAAAATCTGTACATCACTAATCGAGTAGCGACAACTTACGGGAACGAACTTTCTAGAACTACCTAGTTAATATGATCGTACCAGAATGATTTTCGTAATTTTTTAAAAGAAAATGCATGTTATCGTACATACTGATTTAAAGAAACACCTGCATTGCTTTTATTTTTGTTCTTACTGCTATTTTAACATACTAAAACACTACAACATGGCATATTTAGCGAAAAAAATTTTGGTCGGGCGTACAAAACGATCTCAACACCACAAATTAGATAGTTATTGTCTCAACACGTGCTAGAATACGACTGATGTACGGAGTCGGTCGATCTTGTGTAGTTTTACCGGATTATGACATGCGCGCCACGCCCACTTGGCACTTCCATGGTAGTAACTATTTATTAATCTGTGTCAGCGGCTAAGCATTTGACACTGTGACTTATTGTCATAGCAAAGCAAGTGGACACTGGAACTGTGAAACATTAAACTGTGCGGGTGCGGGTGCAGGTGCGGGTGCGGGTCCGGGTGCGGGTGCGGGTACGGGTGCAGGTGCGGGTGCGGGTGCGGGTGCAGGTGCGGGTGCGGGTGCGCGTGCGGGTGCGGGTACAGGTGCGGATCCGAAGTTCCAATTCAGGCAAAATCATCTGAAGTTCGGCATTATGTGTTGCTAGTAATGCAAATAACATTGCAGTCATGCTTTGGCTGAACTTCAGCCGCTGAACTTCGGCATACTGTGCCGAGACACTAAGTCGGGTTCCGTTACACAGTTTCGGTGGAGTCAAATTTCGCATCAACATTATTGGCACTCCGACATTAAGTCTTATTTTGTGAGCCGAGAGTCCATTACCTGTAAGTGAATTAAGAAACTCAACTGGAAACCACTGCATCACCAATAATTTGCGTCATAAGTTCTTCATTAATTGCTGCGCATTGTTCATTTTTTGCTATCAATATGGCGCATTCACATAACCTAGAATTTTCCTGGTGTGTTATGCTCTGAAGGTCCGCAAATACTGAACTTATAGTTCTTCGGACGAAACAACTGTGCCACAGATATATAGTTAGACTAGATAACGCAAATGCATCTACTTCGCGTGTCCGAACTGTGGAGAATATCCACACTTGGCCGTCACTACAGACATTCCGCGCGCGTCCGTTGTTGTGGCCGGTCGTCCGTAAATATTATTAAAATGCGTTGTTGCGTCGTACTAAACTGCGATAGCCCAAAAATTGTGTGCACACAAAAGCAAGGACATGTTTCCTATCACAGGTAAGTTATTTTCAAATTATATTATGCGTAAATTCATTTTAAATTATTTTTTTACGTATTCCGAGGTGTGATTCCAAGTCTGTACCTAAGTAACTAGAGATTATCGGTAATTAAACAATGTTCACATTACATTGCTGCGTTTGCTTTGAGCGTTTAATCTGACGCTATGTGTTAAGAGACGATGAATATGAGAATAAGCGATACTGTCGCTCATCGCTTCGAGTTCGTGGTACAAGGCAACTTATCATTCGTCTGTCAAATCTAGCAACTAGTGTTGTTCGTTCTACAACATGTTTCAATAATAGATTTTAATCGATATCGGACAGACGAATGATACTAACTTCTTTTGGCTTCTAAAATATCTTCTCTGGTTCTTTCCATAGCCTACAACAAGTAAAATATGACCATGCATACAAGTTAATGTAGGTGAGTTTTAACTAAAAAAATCTTAAATTTTATACCTATACACATACAAAAACAAATCTTTGTTTATGTATGTGTATAGGTATAAAATTTGATGAAAACTTGATTCAGGGTACTTATAAAAAAAAAATACAAATTTTTACCATTTCAAAACAAAGCGATGTCTACAGCTCACAGAGCTAAAAATCCTATAAGTTTTATTTTGAAAATGTAATTCAAATATGCTTCCTTTATTTAATAAATCCTTTTAATATTATTCGTCTGTCTAAATCATTCGTCTGTCAGAAAATCGATGTCATTCATGTGAATCGATTAGTGATATTTAGGTTATACAACAAAACGGGACTTAATCGCGTACACACAGGTGTTTTGAACGTTCGAAACGTCGAGGTAATTAAATAAACATCTATGTGTACGCGATTAAGTCCCGTTTGGTTGTAATAAATATTTTTAGGTTATCTAAAACTAATGCGTTTCTTGTCATGCATGTCTATACTAATCCCTCGTGTTTAAATTTAAATATCAACGAGTATACTTACTTGAGATTATGCAGAGGTATCAAAGAGGTATCCATACACTACAAAGACTGACCTCTGTCTGACTGAATCGAGTCGAGCCGAACGGCGCGTGAGGCGGCGGCCTCGCCTTTGAATCGATTTTGCGCTGGCAACGAGGAATTCGCACTACTAATTCGCTCTTGTGACGTCACAGTAGGCAGAATAAAAGTGACACGGTTGGTTTTCATACAGATTGAGGTGTGTAAGTTATCTAGTCTAACTATATATCTGTGAACTGTGCCAAGTATTACGGGCAGACGGGCAGATCACCTGACCATTCTCTTTAAGAAAGAGACCTACCCCAACTTTTAATATTATTCTTGAAAACTCTTGGGCATGTGAACTAATACCAAGCCAAGCCAAACTGGGCTCTCATATTAATTGTCAATTTGAACTTTTGTATTTGAGGCCACAGATAAGACTGTTTTAATGAGGAGTTAATCTCATCTGCCCTAGAGCCCCGACATAAAACTGGAAGGGTTTGACGAAAATCTCCCGACAGCAAAAATGTGACATGGCCTAATGGCCTGTCATCTGAACGAATGTCTCGCAACGAATCTACAGCTTCCACTGCCTTTTTGTTAGTCATTATGCATTCATCCCAAACGATTAGACAGAAATTGGGAGGTTTAGCCAGTTTAGGCAAGTCGATATCAAAAATTAGCCCCAAACTGATACCGCCGTCACCACGTGGAGTTACTACCAGCATATGTTATTATATGATGCAACTTTAACCTGATATCTTAGATTTCAACATCAGATGATCATCGATTTTTGGTAAACAAAAATATTTGTTTACCAAAAATCGACAAATAAATTTTTGCAAATAAAGTTTGCATCAGGTGTTCCAAATCTTCGATTTTTAGGGTTCCGTATCCAAAGGGTAAAAACAGGACCCTATTACTAAGACTCCGTAGTCCGTCTGTCTGTCACTAGGCTGTATCTCATGAACCATTACAGCTAGACAGTTGAAATTTTTTATAGATCATGCTTTTTTGTTGCCGCTGAACAAAAAATACTAAATACCGAATTAAATAAATATTTATGGGGGATCCCATACTACAAACGTGATTTTTTATAGATTACGGTACGGAACCCTTCGCGCGCGTCAGACTCGCGCTTGGCCAGTTTTACTATACCTCAATAAAACGTTCTCATCAGGCTTAACAACTTTTGCTAAGGCGGCGTTTTAATATTTCTTATAGTTTAGCTGGACCGCTTCAGTTATGCATCATGTGTTCCATTTTCTAATAGTATTTTATGCAACAGTTGTACAAGAAGGTTCATAAAATGTGAGTGGAGCAAGTTACGATGCGAGCCTTGGCGAGCATCGTAAGGAGACGCCATCGAGCATTTTTTGACATACTTATACAACGTTGCATACAATACTTTTTCTACGACTACATTTACTAAAATAAATACAAAATTAAACAAAGAAAAGTACGAAATACTACCATATGTTTGGTAGATACTAGGTATCTATGGAAGACTTAATTTTTTTTATTGACGTCTTCCGAGTGACCAAAAGTGAAATTTTTGAAACATGGAGTCACTTAAACAAATGTTTTTCATACAAAAAACCGTTTGTTCAGTGACTCCACGTTTGAAAAATGGCACCATATGTTAAAATAACGATTTTATTATGTTGGCAGTATGGTAGATCTAAAGAAAAAAGTTATAGGTCTATGGCTAGGAGTATCGTTTTGGCGAAATAACGACACAATCATGTGCCATTATATTAGGAATAGACTATAGACTTTACTGAAATCATATAATCTATGTTCTTATATTAGTGTTCGGGACCATTTAAAAGACAGATAACAGTACAGGAGTACAAAAAATCAATTATGGCTTAAATGTTGCCCAGGCTTAACAGCTATATAACAAAAAAGTTTCATGCGAATCCTTCCAGTATTTCCGGAGATTAGCGTGTACAAACAGACAAACAGACTAACAAACAGACATTTTTTTTTATTTTCTTACACCATTACTATGTCTCCATCACACCAATTTTATTTTTGAAAGATTTTTAATATACAGACACATTTTTTTACTGTTTTACTATAGTATAGATACTAATTTAGTAATCGAGAATTACCTATGTAATTATAATTAGTTTCCTGATAAAAAAATGCCATTCCCCCTTTAAAAGCAAAAAAAGAAATGTGGTGTCGTGGGACACCAGGTAGGAACGAAGTTCTTTCGGCTAATGTAGAATCGACACAATTTGCAAACGAAAAATCGTGCTCAATTCGCGCCTGCGCACGTCTCATTTAACGGTTTTATTTAACGAGGTCATCCTTACGGTTTTACTATCACATTTTTTTCAGTTCGGTCGCGCAGCAAAATCCCTATCTCCTCCAAGCCTGCCGTAAGGAACTTCGTTCCAATAATCATTTATTCATAATAATAAAATTGTCTAAATACATTATTCTTATACTTCAGTTATTCTAAAACACTAAACTAAAAAATCATAATAATAATTACAAACCACTCCTTAGCGTTTCCGGTGCAAAGGTGCCTAAAACACTAGCCGCGTTGCCGCGCTGTATTGCTATGGCCATCCTTTGCACCAGAAACGAGCTAGAGCAGGTGTCACCGCATTTCTCCGCAATGCGGTGCCCGATATTCTTAATTAGGGCTCTTGGCGTCAGAGCCCCAGCTGCCCATTGTCTCCACGGCAATGGGCACAAAACAATATTGTGGCTCCATTGCGGTGTATTTCAGCCGCTGTGCTGTATCTGAGCCGCTTCCTCGGCAGCTGCCCCTACGGTACAGGCAGTTTTACTCAAGTGGCTGGGTGCAACTGTACTGACACAGGTAGCATCCTAGACCACGCATCTGCCTCGTTTCCATGGCACTAGGGTAAGTCCATCAGGCCTCTTCCCATCCGATCTATTTAGGCCCGGTGGCTCTAACACGCAGGGGACGCCGGCAGTGACGAAGGCTCTGCGGACTATATCGTTGAGCGCGATGTGAGCGGAATCGGGTGCATGGTTGCTCGCACTCCCATCGCCTCACCTCGGCACTTTGTTAGATGATGACTCGTTGCGGCGGCAGTGGCGCTTCGCCTGGGCTGCAGAGTGTGTGAACCACATGTATGCATCTGTGGGTCCCGGGTGGAAGCTGACGGTCATCATGCCCTGAGTTGCCGTCACTGATTCAATCGTTAGAATCGAATCCTTCACTTCCTCATGATTCATCTATGGCCCTCGAATTAAATCCGTCTTTCATTCACTAATTGCATACTATTGGCCTAATGAAACCGTATACTCTTTCAGTTTTTTAGTTGCCATGGATTCGACTTCCATTCGAAATATTATTTTTACACGACTGCTTCAGTAATAATCCTCCTTAGTTATGATTATTAGTGTATGTATATTTCTTAGCCTAAGCAGCATTATGGATTTTAGCTTGAGAAACGTGTAATTTGTATCATATTTAATGTAAAGTATTATCAAGTCAACTAATTATATTGTAATTACATTACTTGATAATTGGATTATTTTGTAACTAAATACATTATATTTTCGAATTAATTATGATTACAATGTAATTAATTACTGTGCAATTTAATTACTTTTTATCTAATTACTTTGTAATCAGATTAATAATCGGATTACATTGTAATCAGATTTTGCTCATCTCTGCTATTTACTAGGATCACCAGGGAACGGTGGGTAGTAATTCTTTGAAATGCAACGTAGTACTAAGGCGCATTACGTGTCGTTCGACCGTAGAGCCACTTTTGAAACGCCTTGTCACTAAATTATTATTTTTTTATACAAAACCGGAAATTACAGAAGAAAACAGTCAGTTGATATTTAAGTATTTTGTACCTACTTTGAATTTTGAGTATGTTCCTAATATTAAACTTAAGGCGGCCCTTCCCGGCCGCTCTGTTTACAACGCGAGCATAGTTTGAAAAGCTTGGTGTTTCATCCAGGGCAATGCTAGAAAAAGAGGCAAACCAAAAGGAGAGAGATAGGGCCTAAGGGCATGGTTTGCATTCTTTTAAATGAAATTTGTATTATTATTAACAATCTATTGAACGAGTATTGACTATTCATAGGGTGCGGAAATTTCATAAAAGTAGTTCCAGGTAATACGTGTTTATCAGTAAGCCTGACAAGTACATGAATCAAATGTTTTCTATACAAAATTTTCATTACATTTGCGAGGTTTGTATCAAAATATTTTCTTTACTTTTACAATTTATGAGTACTTTATTAACGGTTAACGTTCAGCTAAAGTTTGTGCAAAAAAGCAGATTTTTGGAGGCTTATACTGACTTTGTTTTTCTAAATTTCAATTTTTTATTACAATAGAAACCTAGAAATAGCGCCCAAGATACCTGTAAGTTCAAAAGTTTTCAAGAAAGATACAACGCCATAATCACGTACGAGCGTTTGTATGGAAAGTAAGACGGGAAGGCCGCTCTTAAGATGCTTATCATTCATTTAAAAATATAGTCGAAGTAGGTAAGTTTTCTACTTTCTTACTAGTAAGCAGCCGTAGTTTACGTAAAAAAGAACTCTAATAACTACATTTTTTACAGCTGTACATACTGATATATATACTAATCAAATCAATGGCAAAGGCAAAAATGACGCTTTCTAAAATACGTAAATTTATTCCCTTAACATACAATGTATGAAATATAATGGACTAGATTTTGACTTGCATATAGTTTAATAAAGGGACAAGCTATTGCTAACATTGTTAATTTCCCAACTACTAGAAATTTCATGCAATAGAGTGTCAAAAATTATGGTGCCCATATGGAAATATTATTTTCATATATCTCGTTTAATACTTACAATAGTGAGATGATACTTATACAGATGTTGTAGACAATCCAAAGGCATAAACAAATGTCAGAAAATGGTCTCTAAGTCCCCTATTTCAGATATGGGACCAAATACCTAAAGTGAAGTTTATATTTTATTACTCCTATAGGGTAATATTCTGGGGATTTCTGTTTTTACACACATCCGGGAAAAATTCATGGCAATGTGGATAAAAAATATTATGACTAAACGGCTGATCGTTTAAAGAGATCCAGCAAATGGCCGAACGTTACCCCAGCAAAATTTTAAATACCTACGTAGTCTCGAGAGAGACAAATTCCATTCAACCATAGACATATACCTTACATCATGGACTAATTATTGTGCTAATAAAATTAATTTCTTGATATGTCACATCTTTTTGCTGCGGCCTTAGTATGATGTTTTATCTGAGAGGTCTTTACGTATCTTCCCTCTGTAACGACAAGATAAAATTCATGAATGGACACGTAGTAAAATGAGTCGTCACACGCAGGCAGGTTTTAAACAATGTTTCTAATGTCCACCATAGATAAAAAAATGATATAAGTATGTAATAATTCCTAGAAAAAATATTGCAACCAAAGAGTATTTAAAATTATAAAATAAAATGTTATAAAAATGAATGTGCAACGGAACGTTTCAACTCATGTCGTACAACCAACATAAAGGAAAATACCATCGCCGAGTACGTATGCATTCACCGCCGCCGGGAGTGGTTGTAGGATTCATCAAAAGATGGCGCTATAGTTTCGTAATTAAATATATTTATTAGTATGTAAATACGAGTATATATTTAATATTAGTTCAATGGAATAACTATTTAAAATACGATTAAAAATGGTTTAATTGAACCTTATGTGGGTCTAGCAAATCGGCGACAAATTTACACGATTTCACGTTGCCAACCGTCGATATGTCTACTTTGACCTGTCAAAACCATGTTCGCACGGGAGTAAGGCATGAGATAAAATACGATGAATGAATGAAAGTTATTTTGTCGCTTAATTTTGTCTACGTTTGTTGCGGTAAATTATGCGAAATGCGACAAAAATTGAAGGATAAAATTTGTCGCCTTAATCATACTTGCCTCGCTGGAGTAATTAACGTTTCCCAGCAGAAAACGGTTTTGGCCATTAACTCAAAAACTACGGGAGGGAGAAGGGAAAAATTTTACATTTTACAAAATATCTAATATAGTCAGACTATCAAATTCGGTATGTTTCTGCCCGGGTAACGCACATCAACACGCTGCTGCGCGCTATAGGCCGCAGCCCGCGCACACGCGTGACACGCGTATATATTCGTGACCGGGCGGTGACACTCATTTAGCCTTTATGGCCTATATGTATTCTATGCATTTAGCTGTTTTCTGTCATCTGTTAGTGTCATTTCACACTGATAATGTCAATGTCAGCAGCGTGAAACAAACAATGAGCAAGCATGATTCATGATCGCATAATGTTTGTTTTGTAATAATTTGTTGTTATTTCCACTTTTCAGCCTAAGCGTTTATTTATGGTATGTACTGTGACTTGTAATTTTAAATGCTATTTTTCAATAAACATAAAAGTATTTACTGTGATAACTCCGAACAGTAGTGACCATGTTGAAGTTCGAAATAGTCTCGTCGAGAACTGTCGACGGCGAAGAGAAAAAGTTTGTTGCTTACATGTTGCAAGCAAGTCGAAATAACAAAGGAACTCATGAAATGTATGATACAGATCCAGCGAATGTGGAAAGACGTTATACTCACTTTTTAGATTTATATAATGGGCTGAAAAAGGAACACCCGTCTTTGCTCAGTAGCATATCATTTCCTAGAAAGGTAAGAAGTCTAGTTTTGCTTCTTTATATTGTTTTGAGTCACGAATGCCTTAAACTTTAAGAAAACAGTTCTAAGATGTTCAACTTATTGATAGGTATCAAAAAAATAATGATATTTTTCTACATTTTATTTTGATGATTGACTCATTTATATTGTGATAATAAAACAAGGAGGCGTTTCGAGTCACATGATTTAAGCGAGTGGCCTATTTGTATATACATGTATGTACTCCGTAATAAATTGTTAACTGCACCTTGAGACTTTCATGACTGGTGAAAAAAAGAATTTTACGAAAACCGAACTAAACATGCTCGCCTAATTTTACAAGATTAGTTGTAAAATGCAACCTGTGGAGGAGGATGGCTGGACATACGAAAGCTTGTTTATACTCAAGCTAATAATGCTTCACACTCGCATATAAGAACAAGGAGTTCCTTTATGCTTATTGAGGTACACTATAGACCTGTGTAACTCTTTACTGAGTCAACTCAGTGAGTCCTTTCTTTTAGGTGGTCTACTGAAGCATATCAAATGTGTATACATTTGAGATACTAGTGTATCATTTGGCGCATTCAGATCTCACTCAATTTTTGTTGGTAGGAATGCAGCTACATGCAAAGATCAACAAATCAGTTTTGCTACCGTTACGAAATTTTCATAGGCATTCGTTCATCGTGTGTGAAATAAAACGGCCAAGCCTCACGTTTTGACTAAAATGTAGAGTATGTAAAGTTAGGCCTGGTAAAGTAAGGGCGCATAGATCAAGAATTTTGGCTCTACATGAGATCTGACTACTTTTTCATAGATTTTGATTAAGGTGTAGTGTAGAGCAGGTAGTCTTTAGAGCTTGGCTTTATACGAGATCTGATAACTTTTTCACAGGGTAAGCTATGTAGACTCGTCTTGGCACAATTTTTACATGAAAATGTTTTTGGTGGGATTTCATTTATTTTTGTAAGTTAGTTTTTTGAATTTAAAAATAACCTATTTTGACCCCGGGCCTTTAGATGAACCAACCAGTACCGCTCTGTTCCGATGGTTAGGGGGATAAGCCAATTTTTTCTTCCTTTTTTTGGGGTGTATGTTTGCACATCAGCCACAGCTTTTTTTAAAGCCCACTCTCTGTCTTTTCCTTTTTTATTTGATTATTTACTATTTGAAATAAGTGTTAGGTCAGGGCAAAACTCAATTTTCAATTCAATTCAATTCATTTATTCAAAAAAACAATTACAATTGTGTCTGAAATATGTACCTGAAAAAAAATATATATAAAAAAATACAAACTGATAATACTATGTTATAACCAATGTCAAAGGGGAAAGCAATCTATTTCGTCTATTACAAATTCTATTCAGTAAAATTAAATTAAAATAAATTTATACAAATTGCACATTAATTATCAAAAATTCCTCAATTGCATAAGAACACTTTTCCAACAGAAGATTACGCAACTTGGCCTTAAATAAATTTTGACTGCATATGGTCTTCAGCTCCACGGGCAATCTGTTGAAGAGCTTAGTTGCCTGATACCTCGAGCCATGCTTAACTACCTCTAACCTAGGTCTAAGATCATCAACAAAGTCTTTTCTCTTGGTGCTCTCCCGTATTTGTCTTTCCAGATCAGTTTCATTAAGTAGCATCTTTTTTTTTTAATCAGTTAGAACAACCAGTATATAGACTAGGAACGCTTAGAATTTCATATCCCTTAAAGAACCTTACGCACAATTCCCATTGTGGAATGCATGCAATAGTCCGGATCACTTATGTTATGTTATAATCATAGCTATTTCCCCACAGTTTTATGCTATATCTCAACTTTGATTCCACAAGTGCATAGTACACTAATTTCAGCTGATTTACTGTAGTCTCATCCCGTAAGCTTCTGAGAGCGAAACATACAGAGCTTAGAGAATTTTCAATTGACTCTTCCTATTTCCTATTCAGCATAGAGTCTATGTCTATACCCAGAAATCTAATCAAATCCACTTGATAAATTTTTATCATCAACAAATATTTCCAAGTTATCATGGCAACTCGTCATTCTTTTAAATAGGATAACTGAAGTCTTGTTTGGATTAAGCTGAAGATTATTTGCAGTGAACCATTTTTCAATTGAGCAATTCATCATTTCGTTCAGTTCACACATGTTTGGGGTCAAAAAAACTGCATTTGTGTCATCTGCATAAAGTACAATATTTATGGTTGGTACAATTTTTGCATATAATTCACAAGATCATTTAGAAATATACTGGAAAATATAGGGCCCTGTATCGATCCTCGTGGAACACCTCTTTTAAAGAGCGACATTTTTGACCTGTACAATTTTTCATACCCCTCTTCGTGGACTTTCATTTCAACATATTGTTTGCGATTACTAAGGTATAATTCAATGAATTTTAAGGCGGTGCCTCTTATACCATAAAAAATTAGGTTTTTTGGGTGACGGTCATAATCAACTGTGTCGAAAGCAGCACTTAGGTCCAGAAAGAGCCCTGCGACTTTTTGTTTAGTTTTTCGAGAGTGGCATTAATCAAACTATCAATTGCATCCACTGTGCCAGTTTTTTTTGATGCCCGTATTGTGCCGTATTTAGTACGTTATTATCTGTTAGATGTTTGAGTAATCGATCCTTGGTAATTATTTCTAAAATTTTTGATAGAATTGTTAACAAAGATACAGGTCTAAAATTTTTAGGATCCATCTTTGAACCTTTTTTATGTATTGGGATTACCTTGGCTATTTTTAACTGTTTGGGAAAAATTCCTTCACTTGAGAAACATGTTACAGAAGTGTGCCAATGGGTCAGCTAAGATGTCAATGTTGTCTTTAAAGATTTTAATGGGCAACTTCTTTCTTAGGCGATTATATTCAACTATAGCTGTCTGTTGTGCTTTAATACTGTTAAAATCAATATTTATAAGGTGAACACCTTATAAATTTGTTACTCTAGAGAGGGCTACATAAGCATGCCAACATGAGAAAGTTGATGATCCTATATCAATAAGAGCACTGTTCAAGCTTAATCCTTGGCTTTTGTGTATGGTTATAGCGTATGCGACACAGATTGGAAATTCTGTTGATAATTTCAAATTTTCATTTTATTATATATCTTGAGGAAATGAGAAAATGTGTGGGCGGCCATCTTGGATCCAAAATCTGAATGCAATTTCGAGTTTCGCGGGGTGCTTTACAAATTTTCAGGCCTCTGCGTAGTCACAGTGAGACGTTATGAACGAAATAAGTTATTTTTCTAAAACCCAGACGCCATCTTGGATTCCAAATAAATTAATGATTTTTAATTTTTTTGTTGTCTTTGTAGTAATATTAGCTTACATACCAAATTTCAGCGTTCTAGGACTTCAGGAAGTTAGTCTTAAGAATTTTGATGATCAGTGAGTCAGTGAGTGAGTCAGTGACGAAATCGTGGCTTTTTAGACATTAATAAAATCTAAAGTAGAATAGCTACAACAGTCAAACTTTGTACGTTTAATGATTGTACTGATGTCATTATATTTGAAATTTTTAATTATTTAGCATCATCCAAACCAAAGTTATGAGAGTTCAAATAAACGACGAAACGTTTCGAGAAAAGGTAGGTAGTGCCCTTGCGCTCCGCTTGGCTCGTCTTGGCGGGGGCACTCCCGTGTTCCCAGATATGTTTGGTTTTCATATACATTACAATGAAATTCTGCGTTTATACAACGTGTTATTTTCTGATAGAATAAATAAATATCGCACAATTTAAAATAAAATCAACAAAACAGAAAATCTACACAAAAAAAAAAAACACCTCATAGACATTGAGTGATATGAGATTCGAACTCACGTCTTTTAAATTACAAGACAGACGTCAAACCAACTAGGCTATATATTTGATGACGTAGTTGGCAAAATTATTACTGTATTACGAATAAACGGATGTTTGTAGATAATTTTCATGTTTAAAGTTCAAAAATTTTGACTTAGATGGAGCTAATAAGGAGTTTGGTGTGCTTTTTGTAGAAAAAGCACACCAAACTCCTTACTAGCTCCATCTAAGTCAAAAATTTTGAAGAGAAAGTTCTCTTTTCGGAGACAGCCAAGGGGTGGTATTGATTGAATACCTTAAGGCCCAGAAACTGATTTGAAATATTTCGAAT
The DNA here is from genome assembly GCA_943193695.1 of Acrobasis suavella. NCBI lineage: Eukaryota > Metazoa > Arthropoda > Insecta > Lepidoptera > Pyralidae > Acrobasis > Acrobasis suavella. Next base: position 18,978,674 of record OW971929.1, read on the forward strand.
TTCACCCGCACTCCGCCCCCCTCCTGTAAAAGCTCCAGCTCTTGGCGTCTATGCACTTTTTCATTCGATGAAACCAGTTTTGAAAACTTTTGTGCCACTCCTCTGTGGTGACCTCTGAAACGTGTTTTTCATACTCCTCGACAGCCTCTTCTGGTGATGAAAATCGTTGACCGCGTAATTGGTTCTTAATTTTTGGGAACAGAAAAAAGTCACAAGGTGCCAGGTCGGGACTGTATGCAGGATGACTCATGAGTTCTACATTTTTCGCCTTCAAAAAGTCGTTTGTCTGTCTGGCCGTGTGAGAACTAGCATTGTCGTGGTGCAGGATGATACGGCGTTTACGGTTATTTTTACGGAGTTCGTCAATAACTTCCGGCAAACAAATGGTCGTGTACCAGTCACTATTCACTGTACGACGATTCTCTAAAGCAACAGTAGCCACGTGTCCAGTTTTATTAAAAAAAGAAGCAATCATCCGCTTAGATGCACTTTTCACGCGCGCCACTTTGGTTGGTTTCGGCTCATCTTGAAAGACCCATACGCTCGATTGCTGCTTTGTTTTGGGATCGTAGCAATAAATCCATGTTTCGTCACCTGTTACTATGTCCCACACCAAATTTGACGCACCTTCGTTGAATCTGGTAAGCATGGCACTGCACCAAGTGACGCGGTCCGTTTTTTGAGCCTCGGTCAAGTTGTGTGGGATCCACCGCGAGCACAGCTTTCTCACACCCAAATGTTTGTGTAGGATTAATTGTATTTGACTCACGCCTATTTCTAAGGATGCGCGAATTTCATGGTAGGTCACATGCCTGTCTGTTTCAATCATACGGCGCACAGCATCGATGTTTTTGTTGGTCACAGCGGTGGACGGCCGACCATCGCGAGATTCGTCACTGAGATTGATACGACCACGCTTGAATTCTGCAAACCAGCTATAAACAGTTGTCTTGCATGGTGCTTCATTGCCAAAAGCTGTTTCAAGCCGAGCGATGCTCTGTTGAGCTGTCAAATTACACTTAAAATCGTAGAAAATCATACTACGAAAATTTTCCCGAGTTAAATCCATGTTGATGCAGACACACAATTTTTTAAATGGCGCCACAAGGTAAAAACAAAAGACAGTCAGATGAAACAAACTGCATCTACAGCCAAAGAGTTCTATTTTCAAATGTTGCAATAAATTTTTAAATATTGTTTATGTAAGTGGCCAGTTCCGGAAACTTATAGTGCGCCCTATGTATTTTACTGACGGAGTTTATGAAGAAACAGAGGAATTTTACATTGGATTTATTTCGGAATTTGAAGAAATTTATGATAATTATTTGGCACGAAAAGAAAATAATTGTTCAAAGGAAAAGTCACAGGCTACAACATCAACAGTGAAGTTACCGAAGATAACAATCCCTTTGTTCTCGGGTGTTTATTCCTCCTGGATGAGCTTTAGAGACATGTTAACGTCACTTATCCATAATAATGAAACCCTTGATAAGGTCCAGAAGCTTCATTACTTAAAGAGCCACTTGACAGGCGAAGCAAAGGTGCTTTTACGTCATATTCCAGTGACAAATGAAAATTATGAACAATGTTGGAGTCTTTTAGTGAAACGCTACAACAACTAACAATATTTGGCGAACAACATTTTAAAAAGATTTTTTGGCTATAAAACTGTTTTAAATGAATCTTTGGCAGCCATCAAAGAACTTTTAGATGTAACTACAGATACGCTCAATGCATTGAAAAATCTTGCAATAGATGTAAAGTCTTGGGATGTGATTATTATTTATGTGGTAAGCCTCAAGTTAGACCAAGAAAGTAGAAAAATATAGGAAACTGAGGTCAGTAAGTCGGTCACCAACACCGAAAATATGCCTACATTGCAACAATTTTATGAATTTTTACAAAACAGGTACCACTCTTTAGAATTTATGGATCCAAAATTATCACAAGGTAACAGACAATTTTATGTTAATAATTATTCCCCAAAAACAAATACTGTTCAGACTTTACATGTATCTCAGGATGTGTCATGCGCATATTGTAAGGGTAGCCATCGCATTAGTAGCTGCAAAGAATTTTCTATTAAAGATTGTGACACGAAACGTAATTATGTCCAAGAAAAGGGACTCTGTTTTAACTGTTTAGCTAATAAACATTCTGCAAAACATTGTCGAAGCCTAATTTCATGCCATATTTGTAGGAAGCGTCACCATACTTTATTACATTTTAGAAACTTTCACACCAACACCATGGATAGAATACATACAACAGAGGCCGATGCTGTGCAGTTTGTTACTATCAGAACACATTCACGACCTGCGCACATGGTATCTCTGCAAGCAATCGACGAAAACATTGCTAGTCTCACATCAACCGGAAGTGTGTAATCGGTATTATTGGCAACGGCTTTAGTTAAGGCAAAATCTGTATATGGGACTCACCAGTTGCTGCGAGCTTTGATTGATCAGGGTTCGCAGGCTTCTTTTATTACAGAGGCTGCCGCTCAATTACTTGGAGTTAAGAGTACTGCAACAAGTACGATTGTTGCAGGGTTAGGGGGAGATAGACGCATTGTTTCTAAAGCAATGGTCAAAGTAAACATTCAATCTCTTTATGACCCTTGTTGCACCATTCAAGTAAGTGCCTATATCTTAGAAAAGCTAACAGCACACGAAGTATCATCATAGCCGGAACTGGAACAGATCCATGCTATAACACTCCTAATGAAATCGATATTTTGTTAGGAGCGGAGGTCTACGGTCAAATAATAAAGAAGAGTTTACTCAAGTCCCCTTCAGGGTTTCCAATAGCGCAAAACACAGCCCTGGGGTGGATCATAAATGGACAAATGCAACCGGCCTCCAGTGGTAATATAGTTAGTATGCACGTTCAAGTCGACGAGTTACTTAAAAGGGAAACAGCGAAGGAAACAGAATTAACTGAGAAGATAATAACGGAAGAAGAACAAAGATGGGAGGAGATATTCAAGAAATTAACGAAACGAGATGAAGAAAGAAAAAATATTGATAAGCTACCATTAAGTGATAAAAATACAATCGGTTCAAGAAACAAAGCAACAAAGATGTATTTCAATAGAAAAAAGAAGTTACAAAACAAAACATCTCTTAAGGAAGAATATGTAAACAAATATACAAAGATGAATCACATTTCAGCATTAAAAAAGAATGAAAGCTATACGAATAGGAAAAACTCAAGCTCAAAAGGCAAATGGAATACATACGTAGCAAACAGACCACCAGAGATAGTTTCTTATTTAGAATACAATAATTGGGCACATGTAACTTCTGAAGAAAATTCGGCAGATTGTGCTCCTAGAGAAGTAGTGCTGTCTGATATCTGTAAGAATAAAATGTGGATCAATGTACCCAATTACCTGAAAAATGAAATGACAAACTATACAACTGGAAGGCAAGCGCAGACTAACCTGAAAGAAAAAAACAGAAAAGATTAAATCACGTTCTACAGTTGTAGAGGATATAGATAATAAGTTGTGGTCTAAGTTATCATCATGGGATAATCTCTTACCTGTATAGACGTCCTGTTGGAAATACCTGAAAAAGAAAAGAAAGAAGCATACCTACTGTGTAAAAGAAGAGACAGAAGAAGCTTTAAGTAAATTAATAAACAAAAGTCAAGCGGAAGGATGCCATCATGGACTAAAAGATTTAAGAAAAGGAAAGACAGTTAAGAAAAAGAAACCGTACTTACTTCGATAATTCTTCTTTATTTAAATTAACTCGGAATACTCCGAGTTGGTGGGCGGTGAGAGAGAGAGAGTTAGATTGAAGCATCCATACCGCACAGCTTTTTCTTATCCGTTACTTACTTTTTTAGATAGCTTTCTTAACGTATTTCATGCAGAGATACATATGGCGCCGATACATACCTTTGAACATTTTTCTTGCATTATTTTTCATTGAAATACATTCAAACAAAGCTATTGATACTAGGAGGTAAACATATTACTTAATTTGTCAAACAAAACATATCACTTCTAGTAATCATACTTACAACCTTTCATACATAAAAACACTTCTTTTTGCACATTCCTTCCATTTATCACGGTCTTATCAACTAATCAAACTCATCGCCACTATCCAACAGTTAGAACAATTATTTGACAAACATCCCACCTTGGACAACATTACGCGAGTGATTAATCATAAAAACAGAATCAACCGTTCTATTTTCAAAATGCGTTATTTACCTACCAGCAACCGATCGTACCTATATCTTATTTGTTCGTATTTTGGAGATAGGTCTATCTATACATGTTATTGAAGTTTTAGCAGCTATTCTGTTTCAGTCCACTACGTTAGCTAACCTGTTTTTAGTTATTAAGTGATTCACTTGCTCAAATTTTGTTGTTCAATAACTAGGTAAAATGAAGAACAGTCGTTCTTGGTAGGCGGTTTTGTATAAACGGCATAGTTTATCTACATTGCAATAGATGGCGTTGTACAAAAATAGAACTAGATATGGGTATTTTTGTATGATTTAGGTATATCGTACGAAATATCTGTATCGTCAGGCTAGCAAAGCAACCGTAATAAACAAGTGATGTATCCAAGGTGTTTTACTACGAAAGTTTCCTGGGATTTGTTCAATTATTATACAGAATATAAATAATACTATTAGAAACTAAGTAGGTACCCGTTTAGTTACATCTGATCAAATGAAATAATATTGATTTAAAGTGATATGATACTACTATTTTTGAAAACTTTTTGATGTACATAATAGAATTATCTTATGTTTTCAGATGATGGTGGGAAATTTCGATCCAAACCTTATATCTACCAGATGTGCCGCGTTTGAGTCACTGTTAGAGCTGATAGCAAATGAATCCAGACTGCGGGATTCCCCAGCTGCCATCATATTCTTCCAGGATACAGAACTGAATGAAGCCAAGCGACTTATTAATGAAGAAAAATTTGACCAAGCTCTATCTGTTTTAGAAACCAGCTTTAAATTATTAAATAAGGTAAAAATATTTAATACGTAGTAGTAATATTTAATATGTAATCCCGGCACATAAGTTGACCTATTCGCAGAACGACGTTTTTGGTTGATACCTGAAAACGTCGTTGATACGGGGGTTCGGTATGAGGTGGCGACGTATAATAGAGCCCGTAACCATAGCAACATAGTGACGCCATTCTTCCGCGCACGCGCTCAGTAGCCCAGCAGTAGCTGCCTCTCTCTTCGCGCAGTTTCACGCCCCCCGTTGTCTTAGAGTACAGTCGCGCGAGTTAAGGGTGTCAACCCCACCTCTTTTCCTTTTGTCAGCAAATCTTAAGATTTTCTTGCTGACAAAAGGAAAAGAGGTGGTTGATCGCCAACATCTTTTAAGCTTACAGACAATTTCCCCAATTGACGTCAATCGAGGATTCGCTGACCAATAGAATAAATTAACATAAATACTAGTTTTAAATAGAAAGTAGTTAGTTATTAAGCCTGTAACGCTGTCGCTGAAATAAAGTTATTTTTCTCAAACATGCTGGGAAATGTAGGCATTACTGTAGTAAAAAGAAGACACGAAGTCTGTACAATGCGACACAAATAAATTGAACAAAAATGGCGAACTTGAAAGCATTTTTGTCCAAATTCTCGAAACGTAAACTAAACCAAAATGGCGGTCGTCGGCGCAGTATTTGTACCTGCGCCGATATCCGCCATTTGTGTCGCATTATAATTCTGGGCTTATGCATTACTTCACAGGTCTAGGCCAAGAAAGTAATATCCAGGGTTCAGGAAAGAATTTTATCATTCCTGCGGGGCAAGCATGCTTACGGCGACAAATTTTATCCTTCTAATTTGTCGCATTTCGCGTAATTTACCGCAACAAACATAGACAAAATTGAGCGACAAAATAACTTTCATTCATAAAACGTATTTTATCTCATGCTTAACTCGTGCGAGCATGGTTTTGACAGTTCAAAGTAGACATTTCCATATGACATTATGACCGATCGGGTTCCAACACCGACGTTACAATGCGCACAGTTAGTAACAGACAACGTTTTAATTACACCGATAACAAATTACAGTGCAACCTTAATATAACGTACCTCAATATAACGACTTCCTCGATTTAACAAATTCTTCGTAATCCCCTTGAATTGTCCATAAGAGTCAATATAAAATATACCTTTACATTGCGAACATTCTTTGCGTACAACCTCTTTATAACGAATTTTCAACTGTCAAGAAAAAGTATTCATACCTCTAATTAACGAATTTTGCCAACCCAAAACCTTTATATAAAGTTTCCACCAATAATAATAACTCTTAATCTTATATGTAATGTGATTCATGTCTCGACATGCTTTTGTTTGTAAAGTAATCATTGTTGTTTTGATGGAAAGTAATGTAAACACCTCTGCTCGTCACTATTGTTAAAGATTTAAGTTAAAATGGCTCAGAAACGTAAAAGGTGTTCCTTATCGGTCGCAGAAAAGAGAAACATCATTAATTATGTTGAACAAAATCCCATGACGAAAAAATTAGACATAGCTAATAAGTTCGGGATTCCCGCAAGTACATTGGCTACAATTATAAAATTTAAAGATAAGTTTTCAGAAGAAATTGGTTGAATGTAAACAGTAAAAGATTAAAATCATGCGAGTTCAAAGACGTAGAGGAATGTGTGTAAAAACGAAACGAGGTTGTTTTTCGAAAAATATGCGGTGAAAGTGGTAGTGTTAATGAACCAATGATGTTCTTTTACCTCTTTATAACGAATTTTAGACCAATCTAACCTCAACATAACAAACCTCAGTTCAACGAATTACTTGATATTACGAATATTTTCTTGTTCCCCTCCGATTTGTTATATCGAGGTTGCACTGTATAACGAATCATATGGTCATGACGATTACGTACCGCAATCTCTGGGCCCCATGTGTGGTCCGTCAACTAGCGAGTCATATATAACGAACATGCCAAATAATTTATTATTATTCACTTTATTTATTCATATTTTCTTAGATTAGGGTTTTATAATATATCTATAAAAAGTAAAATATAAAATATGCTACAAAAAATACACATATTATAAAAAACCTAATCTAGCTGCACACTGGCAGCGGGGCAAGGCCCAAGCTACCGGCGGTTAGGGCCGCAGAGAGAGAAACCTCCTGACAATGCGTGCCGTTATTATTATTATTTATTTATAGACGAGCAGCTTGGAACTGATATGTCTATATCACACAGTGCTGAGAGTCCATAAAGTCATTTTACGGTTCATTAATTCATTAACGACACTTTATTTGTCTTTATCCACTTGTCGAGTCTATTTTTAAATGCATTTATAGAAGGCGAAGTGACCACTTCTTCTGGTAGTCTATTCCAGTTATTAACCACTCTGTTACTGAGAAAGTGATGAGCAGTGTCCTCGTGATGGTTTTGTGCTTTGTCTCATATTGAAGATGGTATGCAAGTCAGGTAGATCGTAGCTGAGAGTTAGGATCTTAAACGTCTCAATTAAATCACCACGAAGGCGTCTTTCCTCGAGGGTAGTGAGGTGCAGGGCTTTAAGTCTATCTTTATATGATTTACGACGGAGAGCTTGAGGAATTTTGGTAGCTCTTCTTTAAACACTTTCTAGTAAGTTGATGTCTTTTTGAAAGTATGGGCTCCAGATTTGAAAACCATATTCGAGTAAGGGGCGTATATAAGTTTTTTATATTTTTCTGAAAACTTCAACAGTCATATTTTGGAATGATCTACGTATAACATAGATAAACGCGTTTGCTTTTTTAATTACAGAAGTGATATGTTCCTCCCATTTCAGGTTGGTAGCAACATGAATACCGAGATCTTTTTGCAGGTTCACCGATTCCAGAGTGTTGCGTCAATACTGTAGATGGTCTCAGGGTTTGTTTTACCTAGATGCAGAATACAACACTTTGCGATGTTCAATGAAATAACCCACTCCCTGGTCCATTCATTAATTCGGTTAAAGTCTTCCTGGAGTTGGCCACTGCTTGTTGAGGGATTAGCAAAGAACTTTCCATCGTCTGCGAAGAAGGCTGACTGACATTGTACAGTCTCTATTAGGTCGGTTATGTATATTCCGAATAGATGGGCCGAGAGCACAGAGCCTTGTGGCACACCACTAAGTACAGGTTTCTTTTGTGATAGACAATTACCTACTCGTACTTGAAATGTTCTATCAGTTAGGTAGTTTTCTATCCATCTAAGGAGAGATCCGCGTATCCCAAAGTGTTCAAGTTTTACCAGTAGGCGTTGATGAGGAACTCGGTCAAATGCATGTTCGTAGTCGAGGTAGCATATGTCTACATGGTTGCCGCTGTCGAGATCGTTTGACCATGAATGCACACATGACAATAAATTAGTAATGGTGGATCTTTTTTCAACAAATCCATGTTGTCTTGATGATGCATTCTTTTTCAGGAATTGTGTCAATTTCTTACTGATAATTTTTTCCATTATCCTTACAAAAATACTTGTGAGACTAATGGGACGAAAGTTATTTGGTAGAGTTTTATCTCCCTTTTTGTAAACTGGTGTTACCACTGCATGTTTGCAGTCTCGTGGTAGGTATCCACATTTAAATGACATGTTCATCAGTTCAGCAAGCACTGGTGCAAGTGTATCAGATCAGTTCTTTAGAATGCAACAAGGGATCTGGTCAGGTCCTGGTGATGATTGTAGCTTTAAACTAGAGATCGCCTCTTTCACATCGTCAGCCGTGAATGTGATATCGCACAAGCTATCCTGTACGCGTGCCTTGGCAGAAATTTTTGGGGGTTGGTTAAAAGCTGGTTCCATAGAGGAAGCTTTAAGGAATTCCTCGGCAAAAGCATCTGCAATGTCTTTCGGATTGGTAACCAAGTCACCATTCAGATTTCTAATAGCAGGTGGGATGCTCACTCTTGAGGTCATGCTTTGACGGATATATGAGTAAAAAGATTTGTCTCCCGTATCTAGAATTCGGGATTCAAAAATGCTTCTTTGTTTTCTTGACATTGCAACACATTCATTGCTCACTGCTCTAAAATCCTTATAATCTTCCAACTTCCCGGACAGTCTATATTTGTCCCATAATGCTTTCTTATCTGCAATCAGTTTTAGAATATTTTCATTTATCCATGGTTTGTTTTTGGATTTATTTTTAACTATTTTTTCTGGGGTATGTTTATCGGTTGTTGCATTAATTGCATTTAGAATTTCATTCCAAGTTTGCTCTGTATCTGTTAATGAACTATTTTTTTCTAGGTTACAAAGTAAATCACTGTTGTAGTTTTCATAATTAATATGCTGATAGTAGCGTTTCAAACGCCTTGAGGCATTTTCCGAAGTCTGCATAAGGTATTGAATACTAAACTAATACACAATGGTCACTTTTTCCAATTGGAGGTTTGTAAATAATTTCCTTTATAAGCGATTCTTCATTGACCATTATCAAGTCTAGCAAGGATGGCTCATACCCCATGCTGAATCTTGTGGGTTCATTCACTAACTGATAAAGGTTACTGTCAATGAATGCATCTGTAAAGAGTTCAGCTGACCCTGTCTGCTGTTGGTCTCCACTAATTGGCCATTTAATGGTAGGATAATTGAAGTCTCCAGCTATTACAACAGTGTTGTTTTCAGCCGCTGCAATGAGATTCTGTAATAATTTGCTGTCACGGGGTCTCCATATACACTCACTATAGTCATCTGATCGATATACGCCAATTACCAGGAAACTATATGTGCCATATTGAACATCCACAAAGAGGGCTTCGACTTCATCACACATATATCTCTTATTAAGTCTACCTATCAGTGGGATCCCGTTCACACAGTCTTTTAAATATATTGCTACACCTCCACCTCTAGTCTTGCGTTCTGTTTTTTTTTTATGTTTACGGTCTAATCTAAACAATGTGTATCCGGGTATGTTGTATGTTCTATTACAGTCTTTTGTATTGAGCCAGGTTTCTGTGATTATTACGATGCAGGGCTTACTACTTATTATATAGGCTAAAAATAGATCAAACTTCGAGTTTAGAGAAGAGAGATCTGTATACGTAAAGTCAGTGTATGGGTTACTATGTGGACTATTTAGTTTTTTTGCTGGACTATTTTCGGGCTCCCTTTTACATATTTAATGGTCAGGCCCGTTTCGCCTCTCTCAACACGGGCTTTAAGAGTCATCCGAAGTTTTTCCAGCTCTTCGCGTTGCTTGGGTGTCTTATCATCGTAAACTCTTACCTCTTTATTCGCCTTACTTTTATTCTTCAAAATCCAAATAGCGTCCTGCCTTGATCCTGCATAGGTCTAGTCTTGCCCGTCTCTTTGCGTCCCAATCGTTGAATTGCAAAAACCTTTTCTGTCTAATCAGATCCATTATTAATGCTGCATAATATCTCCTTTACAACGGATTCATCATGCTTTTTCCTATCATTACCGACATCGGAGACACATTCTTTCACACCAACCAGGATCACATTATTTGCTCTTCGCTCTCGCTCCACAATCTCTTCAAGTAGGGCGTTAGTATCAGTGTCTGGCGACGCCGTCACTGTCGAGGCTACCTGGGTTTGTTGAGGCATTGACAGTGCTTCCGTAAGTTGTTTTTTAAGGTCACATACTTCCTCAAACTGACCATCATAAGATTTTATTAGTTTGGGGACTTAAAATAGTGCTTCTCGACATGGAGGACATAAAAACAAAAGTGTCCGCTTTCCCTTAAGGCCCATCACGCGCGCCTCGCTACTTGTTAAATTACTACATTGTAGACATATATTTCGCTTGCAACCATCACGTCAGTTTGCTCATTATCAAACTGGAAACACTTCATTTTGGCGGTTTTAATGCCCACAAATGCAAACTCAATCAAAAAAGTCGTTACGATTTAACACTTTCACATTCACTTCACAATTCAGGTTGGCGCATTGATTTCACTTATCACTAGTATATTGCTGCGTTTTAGGCACAAATAGTCAATTTCTAGCACAGTTATAGGTCTTATACTAATTTTTATTACAATTTAACAGTGTTTAACAATGGAAAGCAGTGTTGACAAGATTCTCAACACTGCTTTCCATTCTGAGGGTAGAGAGAAAAAAAATAATTTATGTGATAACTGATAACGTACAACAAAGTGATTCTATTGTTGAAATTTTTTATATAAGGTCCTCCCCCATCCAGAAAAAAAAAGTTTTAAAATACAATAGAATATCCTTGCCTCATATACATGTGCCTGAGTCATAAGCGATGTTTTTAATAGATACCGGAGGTCATTCTTAAGCCCAAAATTAGTATCTCAGTTTTATGATAACTATAGACAGTATGAACCCTTCGAAGACGACAACCTCCGTGGCGTAGTGGTCACCATGCTAGTCCGCCACCCAAAGGTCCCGGGTCTGGGCAAGTTGGAAAATGGTCTTTTTCAAACCTGGGTCTTGGATGTTTATCTATATATGTGTTATAAAATATAATATCGTTGAGTTAGTATCCCATAACACAAGTCTCGAACTTACTTTGGGGCTAGCTCAATCAGTGTTATTCGTACCTATTTAATTAATTATGTAGTTAGTACACATGCGTTAAGTAAGCATAATGAAGAACTTATTAAACCTTTGCCGAAAATATTTATTTGTTTAGAATAACATAAATGTGTATAGTGTGGATAATAGGTACGATGGATTGTTAGGAAGTGATATATACTAAAACAACTTAGAGCTATTATTGACATGGAAAATCAAATTTTATTTACAAGTAAGACTAAGATTAAAATCTTCTATAGTCCAACTACGGAAGAGTAGTACAATGCGACACGAATAAGTTGAACAAAAATGGCGGACTTCAAAGCTTTTTTGTACGAATTCCCGGCACGTAGGATGAACCAAAATGACGGTTATCGGCGCAGGTACAAATAATGCGCTGACGAATGTTATTTTGGTTCAATTTACGTGTCGGAAATTTGTACAAAAATGCTTTGAAGTTCGCCATTTTGTTCAACGTATTTGTGTCGCATTGTACGTTTTTACCGCCTCATACCGAGTCAAACTTTAAACTGACCAAGTAGTACTATATCAAGGCCGATCAATCACCACATATATTGTGCTAGTACTGAGCTTACTGAGTAAGTGCCCAGAGCCTTTTGGCAAATGTGGCCCCAATTTATAACCTGCATTAGCTCATATATCTTCAACCTCACTCGACTATGAGCTAGCCTAAATAGCCAGCACCGATAATCACAGGTGTTGGATTTTGTCATAAGCTGATATTAAGTAGTAAAGATATTTATGTATATATTTTCTTAATTTTTCAGGTGTACACAGACAGATCACGTGTGGTGCTTTGCGCACTGTGTCGTATAGTGGCGTGTGCCGGAGCAAGCGGCGGCGCGCTGGCGGGTCCGGTGGAACGCTGGGCACAACTTGCGCTGCGTCGGTACGAAGCCGTCAGTGATAGCGATCTTCTGCTCATATACATTCCCCTGTTACACACTTGTATTTCCATATGGTAAGTGCAGCATTCCTTCCAAAATTCTGTTAAAACTTATAAAACTGTAAAATATTAGCATATGTGCTTAAACTATGTACTATCTGTATCAAAACTACACTGAATTTACAATAAGCCAATATGTGCAATAGCCTAGAGGAGAAAAGCAGCCAAAGGACTAAAGACGAGTTGGTCCTAAATATTGTTACCTTCTTAGTCAAAATGTGGGGCGGCAAATAATAGGCCAGGGCTGTTCAATTCAGAAATACGGCGGTGCTTATCAATGTCTAAAATAAAGCAGAATAAAAAAGAAATGTGGTGTCGTGGGACACCAGGTAGGAACGAAGTTCCTTCGGCTAATGTAGAATCGACACAATTTGCAAAAGAAAAATCGTGCTCAAAGGTATTATACACTACTCGCTTGACTATACGACTGTCGCGCCTGCGCACGTCTCATTTAACGAGGTCATCCTTACGGTTTTACTATCACATTTTTTTCAGTTCGGTCGCGCAGCAAAATCCCTATCTCCTCCAAGCCTGCCGTAAGGAACTTCGTTCCAATATGTATATTTGAAATTTCATTGATTTATGGAGGTTAAGTGCATTGATATAATTTAATCTTTTATTGTCTTACATTATCTCTTTTTGTTGACAACTGTTTTACTAATATAAGTAGGTATCTACATGTAGTAGCTGTGGTGAGTAGTTTATAAATTGTTTACAATTTAAGTGCTCAACAAAATTTTGTTCACCGCATTTGTAATCATATGATGAATTGTTTCACGAAAGTTATTGAATGGTTTTTTAAAGTTAGTAAAGTATCATATTAAGTCACAGTAACCTTTCACATTAAGAGTTAAAGGGGTCAAGCCGTCCAGGCACTGGCTCTGCGTCCGTGAGGTTCAACTACCACAACAAGTTCGTCTTATTCAACTAACTACCACCTCTTGCTTCCGGTGAATGAAGAAACCTATCATGCTCACTCATTTGTACGAAAACGGTATGAGGTATGACGAAATTTAAATTCCACATAGCTTCTTTTACATATTTAGTGTTTCTAGAAACTTTACGTGCATATTTATCAAAGCATGTAATCTTATTTTGCCAAATGTTTTATTGACAATAATTTAACCCACTAAAAGTATTAAAGATAAGAATTTAATTTTAATTACACAAAACGACTTAACCACGGTGGGTAAGTTAGGTTCGTTGGGTTTCCTGTGATCAAAACACGAGCGTGCGAGCGAAGTGAGCGAGCGACTCAATCTTAGGGCGAAAGTAATACAGACACAAAAACAACTTTGCCTTGGAGTGTAGGTCAGGTTCGTTAGGTTCGTTGTGACCAAAACACGAACGACCGACTAACTCGAGCTTAGGGCGAAAGTAACACAGACACAAAAACAACTTTGCCTTGGAGTGTAGGTTAGGTTCGTTAGGTTTCCAGTGACCAAAACACGAACGACCGACTAACTCGAGCTTAGGGCGAAAGTAACACAGACACAAAAACAACTTTGCCTTGGAGTGTAGGTTAGGTTCGTTAGGTTTCCAGTGACCAAAAAACGAACGACCGACTAACTCGAGCTTAGGGCGAAAGTAACACAGACACAAAAACAACTTTGCCTTGGAGTGTAGGTTAGGTTCGTTAGGTTTCCAGTGACCAAAACACGAACGACCGACTAACTCGAGCTTAGGGCGAAAGTAACACAGACACAAAAACAACTTTGCCTTGGAGTGTAGGTTAGGTTCGTTAGGTTTCCAGTGACCAAAAAACGAACGACCGACTAACTCGAGCTTAGGGCGAAAGTAACACAGACACAAAAACAACTTTGCCTTGGAGTGTAGGTTAGGTTCGTTAGGTTTCCAGTGACCAAAACACGAACGACCGACTAACTCGAGCTTAGGGCGAAAGTAACACAGACACAAAAACAACTTTGCCTTGGAGTGTAGGTTAGGTTCGTTAGGTTTCCAGTGACCAAAAAACGAACGACCGACTAAGTCGAGCTTAGGGCGAAAGTAACACAGACACAAAAACAACTTTGCCGTGGAGTGTAGGTTAGGTTCGTTAGGTTTCCTGATACCAAAACAGGAGCGTTTAAGCGACTCAAGCTTAAGATTGTAACACAAAAACAACTTTGCCGTCGAGTTTTAGTTAGGTTAGGTTAGGTTCTCTTGATGACCCCCCCATGGGTTCCCGGTTTGTCGTACCGGGGGGGCTCAGTACCCGTGGTAGCCTCGAGCCACGGGGAAGCTAAGAGGAACCCGCGAGGGGGCGCTCCTGCTGTCGTCAACCAGCAGTGAGCGCCCACATTGGGGCGGCGGGGGAGTGGGAAGATCTCCCCCCACCCGGGGAGGGGCGCTCCCGCGGGCTCGGCTTCGGCCTTGAGCCTGTAGGGATGCGCCCAATGGGGCGGCGGGGGAGTGGGAAGTTCTCCCCCCACCCGGGGTGGGGCCGCCGGGAGGGGAATGTTTCATTGCCCTCCCGGCGCTTCAGGCGGGGCCACACCGCCGTGGCTGTGGTTGGAGATCGGTCGCGGAGGAGGAGGAGTGTCGGTGTTACGTTGCCGCTCTCCCTATCCTCCGCGACCGAGCGGTGCCGCACCGCGTTTGCGGCGAGAGGTAAGCGGCGGAGCCTTTCATCTTCTCCGCCGCTGGGAGCCGGTTTATCTGGCTCCCATGGGTCCACAGGCGGTGGACTGCGTGGGAGTTTGCCGCCTCTCAATTGGGCCGAGGAGGTATGGCGCGTCCGTGAGTTCCGGACGCGCCGACTTGGTGAGTGGGGGGGCGCTGTGACGCCCCCGAGGAGGGGCCGCTTTGGCGGCCAGCCGCGCCGGGGTTCGCGGATGTATTTCCGTTCCCGTGTCCCCGGCAAAAGCGGTTGAGATGGAACTCCGGAGGTTTTTTAGTGGGTAGGCACGTCGATCTGGCGTGGAGTCCCACATAACCCGACAGCCTCCCCCGCAGGCTGACGGGTATCCGTAACAGGGATCTTTCCTCCGTAAAAAAAAAAAAAAAAAAAAGGTTCTCTTGATGATATGATGATTCAAGATTCAAAGATTCAAATGTTTATTCAGTAATTAGACCTTTACAGGCACTTTTACACGTCAATAAGTATAATTTATGTTACGTGTAAAGTATATTAAAATTTAATTTATTTTCAAAGAAAAGCTACCGATACCAGCGCTTCGTAACGACCACTGCTGAGAAGAAACGCCGAAAGAAACTCATTTTCACAGTATTGGTCGCCTACTCGCCAGAAGGGCTTTGTCATATTATTATAATTGTCTTTTAATTAATAAATACTTATAATATAATACAATGTTGACCCATTATAACATGTAATGCTTGCGAACCAGTAAACAAACATAAATTGCGTAATAAAAAATATTAAGTAGTCAAAAAAAGCGAAGCCGAGCTGACCAGTCCCTCCCGGCAGCACCCGTTCACGAGTTGACGCACGGATCAGCCATCGTTAAACTCAACCATATTAGAGGGAATCCATGATGAGATGATAATGATATTTGTTCTTTTCATAATATGGGAATCATTTTTGTAGAAAATAAAACATCTAGTGATAATAGACCTTAGCAAGGTTGCAGGAAAACGCTGGATGCAGGCCGCTTCCAATCGTTCGTTGTGAAAAACCTTGGGGGAGGCCTATGTCCAACTGTTTGCGGCTGATATGATGATGATGATATTTATTGTTTTCATAATATGGAAATCACTTTTTTATAAAATTAAACATTTTGTGATAATAGCTGGGGTTAAAAGTTAGGTTAGAATGCAAAACTTGAAGCATTCGAAAAAAAAACCAAAAGCGGAACTTTAGCAATATGTCAATTGACTTTTCAGTCAAATGAAAATATAGGAAATAAAATAATTAGGAAACGTTTTCGGTATAATGAAACTATTTCACAACATACTTGGATGTAGATATTAATAATATGTATGTTTATGTATGTATATGTAGTTTTTCATATAGTATATCTCTAAGCGCCTATCGTTCATAAACTTATTTCTGTTTTTCCTAAAGGCTGACTGGTAGAGAATGCATTAGCGTTAAGTCCACCTTTTGTACCTTTTTGGTCAATAAAGATTTAAAAAATAATATAAATATTTGTCTTTATGATAATGATAGGTAACTAGATGACAGTCTATGAGCTACGTCAGAAGCCTTTAAACTAAGCGTTGCATAACTATCGATATTTGACCTCGAAAAAAATTCACAATATCGATAGGACTATCGATAGTATCGATTGTCAATAGTTTGCAATACTATTGATGAAAGGTAAAACTATCGATAGTATCGATACTATTGATTTTAGATACTAACGATACTATCAATAGTCTCTATAGTTTTTAATGAACACTATCGATAATATCGATACTGTAACTATTATTTGTATGAAAAACTATCGATAGCTAAATTATAATCAATAAATAGTATTATAATTTCGATATACCATCGATAGTACCTTTACTTTTGATACTATTGATTGTATTAATTGAAACCTTTCGATAGTATTGATACTATCGATAGTCCAATCGATATTGTTACTGTTTTTCGAGGTCACGATAGTATCGAAAGACTATCGATATTTTATACTATTGCTACTTTAGATCTCGAAAAATCTAACACAAGTGCAGTTTTAAACGATAAGAAAAAAAAAGACAGTCAACAATAGGCTGACAGTTGTCGTTGTCAGTGTCCTCATTTTATGGTAAATATTTTCATTGTATAATAATATACTTCGCCTGGTATTTACGTGCAGCTGATGACGTCATTGGAACACAAATACGTCATCAGTTACGAAGCGAATTTCAAACGTTTTAGTGGGAAAAAAGATTAAAAGCAACACACAGTTAGTGAGCAATTTTTTTTATTATACAAGTGTTTATTTAATTTGCCCTGTTTGTCGTTTCGGAATGACCACTGCTGGGAAGGTAACGATGAAAGGAATCCAGTTCAGTATTGTTCCCTACCCAGCTTGATGGACTATGTTACAAATTAAAATACAGATTTACATCTTAACACTTCAAGCACCGATTGGCCCGATTGGGTCAAAAGAACAATTGAATTCAATTGTGTCTGCGATTTATGTGCTTGAAGGATTAAGCTATACAACACATTATATTTTACATTAAAATAAAACAATTAATTTTTTCAGTGGAATATTTTTAATATTTTTTTTTACCGAACGAAATAGAGCTATATTTGTGAGTGAGACGACGATAATGATGAAAGGGCGGGCTGTCAGTATGATACTTGTCAATTCTAAGTGTTGCCACTGTGTGCACCTGAATTACCCGAGCAAAATGTATTTTTTTACTTTTTATGTACCTACCAATTAGCTAAGTTAGTCAATATTTTATTTAATATTCATTAAATAATTGAGAAAGTCCTTAAGTTTACTGAAAAGAACAATCAGCGGTTACACTTATCGTGACGTAGTCTTGTGACAAGTCGGGAAGAAAATACTTTGTTTTATTGTACCATGAATATTTCCAAGGATTATCTGCGTCTAATCAAAATCATGGGACTGTTAAATATGTGTACTTATAAGAAAATAGTATAATAGGTATACTTTCGAAACTGATAAAAAATCCATTGTTTTCTTTTAATTTCAGGGAGACTTTGGGCAGAGACAAATCGAAACTTGTGGAGGAGCTAAATGCCCTTCGTAAGAGAGGAATGAAGGTCGACTCAGTGGCCAGTCTCATGGACGCTGTGGACGAGTTAAATCCAACGGTGTAACGCCATTTTCAAAATATGGCTTAATTCTGCTTGCTTCCATAAATAATTAATATCTTTCACACAAGTAGTCTTAGAACATTGGACGTAAGTTGGACGTTCGAACACGACACTTTTTATAAGGCTTAATTCATACTGAATTTAATTTAAATTCTATGCTTTAAATTTTATTGGTTTATTTTTGTATTTTACGGTTGCTAGAGATGAAATAGAATGGAATTGATATTTTCATAAAACAGTTTGCGCAGCCAATGTGCAACGAGTCTTATGTAAGGCTTAGACAACTGGCACATGAGATGAAGATTTAGCTTATTGAAAATATACTGTAATTCAACGCTGGCAACTATGATGGCTTAATAAAGCAATAGATTTTGTGATATCTAACTAAAATCAATATCTTATTATTAGTCAATTTAATTATGTAAAATTGTCTAGCACCATAAAGTGCATCTGATATTTCTGTATAAGATTTAGTGCTTTACTAGTCAAAAAATTAGGTCACAAATGTTAGAAAGGCATCTTTGTGTATAATATTTAAAGGAACGATGTTTTTTCGGTTTCTTATGCATTATCAAATCACACTTTTATATTTTAGCTAAATTATTATGATAGAAAAGAATAGTAGATTGTGCTACAAGGGGATAAGGTAATATTTTGACGCTCGGGCGCTACTTTGAATCCAGAGCGAAACGAAGGATTCCACAGTTGAATCACGAGCGGAGCGAGTGATTCTACGGTGGAATCCTGAGTGTAGCGAGGGATTTATGTATATCGCCCGAGATTAAAATATCACCGTACCCGAGTAGCACACTCTACTTTTCATCTCCATCTATGAGAAAAACTAGCACATTTAAAACAGAATATAAAGAACAGTAGAACACCTACAATACCTATCAGACTTCAACCGACAATTTAATAAGTACCAACCTTTGTTTGGTGTCGTTTTCAAACAATAAATACTAAGAAATATGTTTTCAAAGACCACCAACTTAATATAAAATGTTCACTCACAACTTTGTTTGCGTGGTCCTTTATATCTTTTTATTTTTATAAGTAAACTTGATAACTATTCACTATTGGCTTAAACTCACGAAAAAGTATTCACATTTACATAAATAATTACATTTGAATACAAATAACCTAAAACTTCTGTAATTACTTGAATCAAAGGGAAAAATTGCGCTTTTTTATTATACTTATTTCTTTTTCAGAAGCAAAGAACATAAAATGTTTAACCTACATTCATCCAAGCTGAAGACGATAAGTATTCCAAATTTAAAAAAATACGTCTATGCCAGTCATTTTTTATTTTAAAACCAAATTCTCCTTTTTTTGCAGGACTGCCAACATTATTTTTGATTCTACATAGATTACACTCGTGTTCTGTTTTCAAATTGGTTTTAATCCCTAGAGATCTTCTTTTTCAAGTTTTAGTCCCGTGAGAATAACCATTAACTTTAGCTCCAAATGTTTTGGGATGAAAACATAGTTTTTTGAGTAGATGAGATGAAAAAAATGTTACTGCAGGCAGAATGTCAATTTAGATTATAGTGAAATAAAGGAATCTTATTTATTTGCATAGTTTGGAAGATACTAATCTATTGATTAATACAGGCTGATTTTGATCCTGTTAGCAATATTCAAGGAACATAGAGTATGTTCCTTAAATATTATAAAAAATAAGTACATATTTTGTCATATGTTTTACTTACCTTGTTTCATTAAGTCTACAGTTTTGTGCTTTATTAGTCATTCTGATCCGAAGACTTCAACATTCATTCAGTGCGAAGTAGGTGGTGGGGGTAATATAGAGGTAATATATCGCAGCGCCCGTGGTTGTCAAAAGTCTAAATTATACGGTAGCTGTACCAATTCTGTCAAACACGTGTATGCAGACTTTAGAAATGATTTTCGCAATATGTCGCAAACAAAAACTGGTTTCTATAGTTTTTGTGTTGTAAATTGCAAGAATAGTGGTAGAAATAGACAATTCAATTTCTTTTACAAATTTGCCAGTGATCCACTTCTGGTTGGAATATTATATTGTTAATTTTACTCCGGCCGGCCTACAAAGCCGGTATTACGATTTCACAAATTTCTAGATGAAAACGATACTTAACTTATTAACTAGCAATACAAGAATAATAATTATAAAAGAATGTTTATTATTATTTAATAAAACATTAGCCTTATTTTTGTACTACAAGTAAACAGTGTAAAAAAACCCTGATGTTTCCATAATATAACACTTTTACAAGCCTTTGTTGTTTACCCAAATTAGAGCAACATACTAAAATTCAACATAATTTCCATTATAATTTTAAATGTTATGATGTATACAAAATTCTGTGGTTAACTAAGTATGTAACGATCTAAGATGCTCAAAGCTTGTCGCTTCCGACGACGCGGACTAACCGCGCGTGCGAAAGCGTGACTGTAAAACCAGCCTAAGGGGTACAAAATCAACCTGTATTAATAATAAGGGTCAGTTCAGAAAGAGACGCGACGCGAAGTTTCGCGCACTTTTGTAAAAATATAGAACTTGTTTACTACTTAAAAAGATACTCTGTATACGTACGGTTTGAACTGACCCTAAAAATGTTTTATCTTTTTAGAATGTAAGTGACACTTTTAAGAATCGAGATGTATGTATTATTATTATAATTTATAAATTGCATAATAATATAAATTTTTGCTGATTTATCAAATAAAGTAGCTAGATAGGTGTAAAATAGGTACCGAGAGAAAGAGAGTAATGGGGAAGATGCTTAGAAAGACTGGACAGGAGTGACGTAAGAACATTTGTTTGAGTGCCATGCGTCAAATATTGCGTTTATAGGATTGGTCTCATAACAAAAGTAGCTATATTTTTTTAAGAAAATCCTATGGTAGTATTATTTTTTAACTTTTTATTACTTCTAGAATTGTCTTTTTCAATCAACCAAAAACCAAGTTAATTAATCGATAAAAAATATAATTGTGCTTAAAGGCCTTTTTTATGTAAATGCTAACAAAATCAGAGATCATTTTTCAAAATCTACTTATTATGAATCATCTCTATTGGAATCTATCGATTTATTTTAAGTATGTATGCTAAGCTGAAGTGCGTTGAAGCAGAAGACGAAAATTCCCAATTTTTTTACATAGTGTGCGTACAATATGACGTCTAGTGGCGGCTTATCTAATCAATTATTGACAGTATGATATGTAGTACTAGGTACTTACATAATGCAAAGCAAGCTATATAAATGGCGCTTGTGGAGAAATCACGCAATCTTTGATTCATTTATAATTTTCCGTAATTTGAAACGTTTATTTTGGTAAAATGTTACGGTGCGTAGGTATCTCAGTTTTTTAAGGCTGAATTATATTGTCACAGCAAAATTGAATCGAGATTATGTTCGATAAAAAGGGATATGAGTCATATTGATAATTATGGTGTCGAATGCATAATTATGCTGATAAATTATATAAGTTTAAATTTTGATTTTTAATTTTGGTATTGAAATTGTATTACTCTATTTAGTCTGTCTATAAGTCGGTAAATTTTTCTCATTTCATTTTAAAATTTAAATAGAAGTAAGTATTAATAAAAACATATTGGTATTGGTATTGATTATACTTTGCTTAACGTGTTTTTAAACGACTACCCCAAAAAAGGAGTTACTATTTTTGAGGTTCTTGTATGAATGTGACTATTCTATCATCAAAATGCCTGTTTTGTTACATCATTCTGAATATTCCCGAGTAACATGTTTTACAAATTTTAAGTTAATTTTTTAAAGTAAACACCCCTATTTGCTTATTTACATTTGTATTTATCCTTAAATATCTCTTAACTTATTAAATTTATGACATTAAGGTTCTTCACACATGTTTACATTTTAAGAGAGATGATGCAGGTACCTGTATATATTTGGCACTTTGTGATTAATCATATTTGTTATTATTTAAGAATTTTATTGTGTAACTATAGTTTAATCAATTACTACACATTATAAATTTAAGTGTGCAATTTACAGCGACATCAGTCCATTTGCAAATTACATTCTCCAAAAAACCTTGTTTACTGAGTATAAACGAATAAAGGCCAAGTGCGTGTCGGGCCACGCGCAGTGTAGGGTTCTGTAGTAGAATGCCGCTTTGAGTTCACGGGACTTAAAATCATCTAAAAACTATTTTTCTATTGAATTTTTGTGAAATTTTACTTTACCTCTCTCTTTAATTTGTTAACCATACTTAGCGCTGAGAGTTTTCCTTTAAACGTTGTTAAATATACTATTGTTGTGCAATTTTTCACGTGTCCACATATAACTGTTTAGTAGATAGAGGACACGTGACTCTTAATAAAAAATTGCATTATATATTTCAGAAACTGATCTTTAAATCGAAACATGGGGTTCACTAGCTCCAATATTTTTTAAAGACCTTCAACGATACACCACACACGATGGGATAGTCGAGAAAAATACTCCCAATTCATACCTATGGGAGCAAAATTTTACCATTTTGTGGGCATAATTAATATACATACCCATGGTTTCTAGTACTTATATTATCTGAGTAGAACCGCGGACAGACATGGCGAAACTATAAGAGTTATTTGTTTACTACGGAACCCTAAAAAGGCAGCATTGTAGAGGAAAAAAAACATGCTCATGATTTATTTTGAAATCATAGCCTTTACAGAACTTACGTTTTATATTGCTATGCATGGACTGTTAAATACTATATAATCTTAAGGTGACTGATATTTTATACATTTGTAGCCATATAGATAATAAACCTTATATATTTACAATTTGGTATTTTACTGGTTTACCCTAAAAAGCGTTCAACTAAAGCGCATTACACACCAAAGCTGCCGACCCGCCGACATATGACTGCAACTTTTTGTCGGCGGGCTAGGCTGGCGGTTTCCCTAATTGCAAGTCGGTAAACTATGTCTGTAGCATGTCGGCGGCTCGACATCAGGAATTTATTTGGCTGGTAGTTAGTGATTGCCGTGCGTCGAAAGAGCTTGTACTACAGCTCAAATGTTGCCGGGCAACTAATCGCTTGCGTACGCAAGCCGCGCTGACAAGCCGCCGACGTGTCGGCGTGCAACATGCGCGGCCGCAGGTTGCCGATATGCTTCTTTGGACATAGTCCGCCGGGTTGTGTCGGCGGGTCGGCGGCTTTAGTGTGTGTGTGGTAGTGCGCATAAGCTAAACGTGCAGCAGTCATGGTATATACGTTACCGTGAATGCCCGAAGTGCAGTGTATGTTAAGATACTCTGCGGTGCCTGTTAGCATCCACCAATCCATCAATAAGTTGTCCACTTAGGTATCTTTTTCATGACGATTTCGGTCATTCAACGGTGACTGTTATCAACTTATCATAGACCACGACGTCTTGGTTAATATTCATTTTGAGCGAAATTGGCGGTGGCGTGCTGTCGACAAAGGAAGGAGTTTTGGGCCAGAGATCCAGAGGTTTTATAGATAGCCGTACGGGCCGTACCTATACCTCAAGTTTCACAACCAAGCGAACAAATGGCTAAAGACCCAAGACCCAAGCTGACCCGACACTAAACCGAAGATATCCCGGACATTAGCCTATACGAGATTAGGATGGCCCTCAAACTGGGCGCGGGGCGAGGATGGAATCGCAGCAGAGCTTCTGAAAGCGGGCAGAACGCCGGAACTGAAAGTCCTTAGAGGCTCTTTTACTCCGTTCTGCTCTAGGGCGTAAGGTCAGAGGCGTGGAACGGACGGGACGTCGTGGTCCTGTTCTTCAAAAAGGGAGATAACACCCTATTGAAGAACTATAGGCCTATCACGCTTCTGATTCATATAACGTATATAAGTTGTTTTCGGCGATCACCACGAATCGTCTCGCAAACAGGTTTAATGCCTTCCAGCCTCTTGAACAAACCGGTTTCCGTAAAGACTTTAGCACCATGGACCACATTTACAAGCTGCGGCAGTTTATAGAGACGACGAGGAGGTAATAACCGGCAGTTATGCTTAGGGTTCGTCGACTAAAGGCTTTTGATTCGATCGAAACATGGGCCGTGCTTTAGTCTCTCCAATGATGTCGTATTGACCATCGGTACATCAATGTTGAATTGCTTAGATATATCTACAGTAACGCCACTATTTCAGTCCGAGTACAGGAGCAGCTTAGTGCACGAGGGCTATTCCACTGCAAAGAGGTGTAAGACTGTTAGACGTTATATCTTCGAAACAGTTCACCGTTGCACCTTTAAGCTTCTGGAATGGGAAGGATTTGGCATCAACATCTATGGCGAGTATTATCACTCATCTTCCATTTGCCGACGATATTGTTGTCATGGCAGAATCGTTGAAAGACTTAAATACTATGCTCGGAGATCTACCTAAATCGTGTTTCCTACAGGTGGGCCTTAAAATGAACATGGACAAATGAAAGTAATGACGAATTTCCATGTGGCGCCCCTACCTGTTTGTGTTGGGAGCTCCGTCCTCGAAGTTCTAGACCAGTATGTCTTTCTGTGTCAAGTGATCTAGGCAGGAATTCCCAGCTTCGAGGAAGAGGTCTTTTGACGAATTCGACTTGGCTGGGCACCGTTCAGGAAGCTACGGAGTGTCTTCTTGCCCAAAAAACCTATGTGTTTCAAGACTTAAGTCTAGTATAACCAATGTGTGTTACCATGATGACTTATGGCTCTGAAACGTGGTCCCTTACTATGGGTCTCATAAAAAGGCTCAAAGTCGCTCAACGCCTAAGGAGAGGGCTATCGAATCAGAAATGAGGAAATTCAAAATAGAAGACCAAAAGTCTATGATATAGCCCAGCAGATTAGCTCGTTAAAGTGGCAGTGGGCGGGGCACATTATGGCGCGATGAACCGATGGCCAATGGGGCAAAAAGGTTCTCGAATGGCAACTTCGTACTGGTAAGCAAAGCGTAGGACACCCAACCACAAGGTGGTCAGACGACCTGACCAAGGTCCCTGGAAAGGGCTGCATGTAGGCCGCTATAGATTGGTCATTTTGTAAATCCTTGAGAGAGGCCTATGTCCAGCAGTGGACGTATGCGGCTAAAATCATGATGAGCGAAATTATGAAAATTCACAGGCAGAATGAATATTCGCTCGCCGCTAGGCGCTGCCGCGGCGGCGCCGTGTGTAAAAGGTACATTTTGAAGTTGAGGCGCAGGCGGCGGCGGCAGCTGCACGTGCCGCGCAACACTGCCGCGTGGCAAGTGCCGCTCGACTGGCTTTGGCGCCGCGCGGCACGTGCAGCTCGATAAGCTCAATTCAGTTCACTGAGAGCGCGTCAATTGCCACGCGTCGTTCGCGGCAAGTGCCGCTCCGCCAGTCGTATGATTCTAAGGTCATTTCTTAAGAAACCATAGTAACTACACTGTCGCCTGTCGCCGCGGCAATAGCCGCGCGGCGGTGCTGCTGGCATGTGTAAACGCTTTAAAATTTGTCGCGAGTTCACATTTCGGGGCGAACTATGTACTAGTTACGTACTAATAAGTAAGGATTGACGTGTTGAATAATATGCTTTAGTTACAAAATAGACACAACAATTTATGAGTCCGAAACGATCAAATCTCTAGGCTTGGCTCTATGACGGGGGGCTGATACTTCGGAGCCTCTCTCTTGCTGAGCTCGTCCCGCAGCAGCACCAGGTGCTCGTAGTGCTCCGCCGACACGTCCAGTAGCTCCACACACACTCGCAACGCGGCTGCTTGCCTACCCTTCTCTTCAAGCATCACTGTGTCGGTGGCTTGGCTTACAGTTAGCACTTTTTCTACCATGTCGTCGAGACTGTAAAGACAATAGTTATTCAAGAGAATACTCATAATTATGGGTACGTACTACGGTTCTCGTGTGCGTGCCGTTTTTCCCGTTGTGCCAAGAATGGACCTTTACAGGCATAATTAAATTTTTCGCAGTTTGTCTAATAATAAGTGACTTAATGTATCCAAGAAAAATATCTAATATATCGACGTTCATAGGAGAATAAACTAGCAGGTAAGTTAGTATTAAATGTTGGAGAACCATTCCAGATGCTGCATCTTTAGAGCACTGAAATGTAGCTAAGTAAGTACCTATATAGGTACGCAGGTTCTCTTGCTAAATCATACGTCTTCGGACCTGGTATTCGACCTTCATAGGATATTTTAGATAGTTCCTAAACCTATGTTATGTGTACATACACCGTTACTTACTTTCGCTTACGAATCTCAAGGTAAATGCAGAAGAACAGGACCAAGAGTGAAACAACAGCGGCGTTGAGTTGCGGCCAAGTGAACTGCTGACCGGCCACATGGAACCTGATGACGCGGACCTTCGGCACCACGTCCCACACTGAGAAGTCGGGGATAAGCAGCGTCAGCGGTAGTGCGAACACCACGATGGCGATCAGCACCACTACCGTGTCACAGTCATTTTTATTGCTAGACATCACTTTTGTGTTATAAAAAAAGGCTGAACGACATTTTACTTCTGAAGGAAGGACAGACGACTGAGACGACGTCTTCTGTCAAAATCTTGCTTTTTCTTTGATCCATATCAAAGAGTCCCATTATCTATGGTGAAATACCGTGATCGTAACAGTAACATATTCAAGAAGCACACAAAAAAACGTAATTAGGTAAGTACTAAGTTCCTATAGACAACGTGATGAGTACTTAAATGCTATTGTATCTAAAGGGGAGATAAAATCTACCAATAGCCAATAACGGAACATTAAAAAAACGACGTTCATAGCTAGGTTAATTAACCAAAAGTCAGCAAATGGGTGTTGCAGAAGTGTCGTCAGACGATCCAGCGCGCCGGTCGCACTCGCGCGGCATATCAATTTCGAATAGGTACACACTATAAAATTGGACGGTCTCCGGAGAGGGCTTAAACGATTCGCCGTTTTGTCTCGGGCCCAGCTGCGTAATGACCGGAGCAGGAAAAAATTGTCAGCAAGAAAACGCGAGGGTAGTCGGGTTTATGTGCACGCGGCAGCTGGCGGCACCGGGCGGCGACGCGCTCCTAACGGCCTCTGCTTACCTCGCAAAACCCGCGCCAATTTTATTTATCGAAAATATAAACCGATTTGCGGAGGGCCCTCGTAAATTCTGAACGGCTGATTTATGGCGGTTACAGGGCGCGCTTAAACAAAGTTGCTTCTTAAGAACTTCCCTACATACTATTTACAGTCGCGTATGAATGATAAATGAAAACGGGACTGCTCAAACAAGCATTTACATAAAGCCGCAGCTGCAAATAAGGCCGAAAGAGTTAATAAAAATATTTAAAAACCATATTTATAGGTACGGTACGGTAGGTACGTGTCAAAAATGGAGTCAACTCGAAACATAATCTCTTATACTAATTGTATGAGAAATTAAGACTCCATTTTGACCGTAGGTCTTTTGACGTAGGGAGCTATTATAACTGCCTAATTTAAGCCATCTACAATGCGACACAAATAAGTTGAACAAAAATGGCGGCTATATATATATATATATATATATATATATATATATATATATATATATATATATACCTATATATTTGTATACCGTTATAGACCGTTAGTATATTAAAAAAATATACTTGATAGTATTTTTTACTATATTTACTATGATTATATGATCTTTATTTTAATTTTATTTGCGGTTTCTAAGTGTCGGTTAAAATTTTCGTGCGAAAGCGGACGGTGACGTCACACGTGTCTGACTGTCTGTAGGCTGACTTGTTCGTCGCTGGCTTTCATAGTTACATACTTAAGGGGCTACCTGAATTTTTCGGGGTCCATTTGAATTAAATCATTTAAAAGGAAACGGAGATATAATTTAAAATTTTGTCTTGACCAGGCTCTAGATAACCCTTTAAACTATTTTATGAACTACTGTTTACAGTTTAAAGTGAGAACGTGAAGCTTCTCTACGCACACACGCCAAAAGTGGCCGTTTTTCGCAATTGTGCGTAGAAAAGCTTCACGTCCTCACTTTAAACTGTAAACAGTAGTTCATTTAATAGTTTATCTACACCCACGCTATAAATCTAATATATAAAATTCTCGTGTCACAGTTTTCGTTGCCATACTCCTCCGAAACGGCTTGACCGATTTTGATGAAATTTTTTGTGCTTATCCGGTATCTATGAGAATCGGCCAACATCTATTTTTCATCCCCCTAAATGTTAGGGGTAGTCCACCCCTAAATTTTTATTTTTATTTTTTAGACAAAATTTTTAATTTCTATTTTTTTATGATACAACATACAAAAATACATACAATCTATTTATATGGCAAAACAACGTGTGCCGGGTCAGCTAGTCCTCTATAAAAGTTTCTGAAGCAGTTAGCTTATTGCCAACATTAAAACACCCAGTGTCACAGACTATGACAGTATGACTCATAGTACTCAATGAATCACCTAAACGAGTGTTATAATGTTGCACTAAATTTCATTATGCAACGCGAACTAGATCCCTTCCTTTTATAAATTTCAAAAAAAGAACTTTGTCGTGTTCGCGCGATTCGCCCCAGCTCTGTCATTTAAAAAAGGAACTTATTGGTTATTCGAATTCACGTTGTATCCCGCCATTTTTGTTTGATATTTACTAATATCGAACAAAAATAATTTGCAATCCAATAATTGTACGATCCAAAATTTAAATTATTATTACAATAAATAATTTCATTATTACCTATACATACATCGTTAGTTTGTATTAGATACTCAACAATAAACTTACCAGGAATTTACATAGGGTTCTTACAACACTGTACAACACCCAATGGATTTAGAACCTTTTATTTAGGATTCATATCATGGGTGACATGATATGAATCCTAAATAAATATGTATACATTCGTGTTTTGATACCCCTTATTATACTACAGTTGCATAAATAACTATTAAAGGGTTATGACAAAATAGCCTGGTCAAGACAAAATTTTAAATTTTATCTCTGTTTCCTTTCAAATGATTTAGTTCAAATGGCACTGGACCCCGAAAAATTCAGGTAGCCCCTTAAGTTTCGACTTTATAAATATTTTTTGGATTAAGTAGTACAACAAGGTAATGTAAACTATAAAAATGGACAATTGGACAATCCATCATCATCAGTACCTAGTCAAACAATGCCACCAATGTTCCATGAAAAATCCATGTTGATTTATGTTTTTTATGCCAACGTGTCGGTCCATTGACTTGTCACTATTTACCCTCATAGTTGAATGTTTTGGCCATAGCTCCGAGGATTTTGGGAGGATCCGAGATGGGAATAGTACCAAGAGTTGAAGAATTTATCCAAACACATGTGAACGTTAGAATTTTTGAAATATTTTTTTTTTGTAATTTTGTAAAATGTAAAATGTTGGGTTTTTGGGTGGTTTTGTTTACTAAATTGTAAGTAAACAAGGTCCCTACTGGTACCATAGGATAATGGTACCTATGCCTAATAAATGGCGAATTATTATATTAATTATTGTGACCTGTAGGTGGTCCCTTTAGGTTTGGAATTGTAGAAAAACGGGTATATTCGTAGGTATAATAAAAGTGATAACTTCTATGATTATTGACCGATCGTTATGGCAATAGTGTTAAAAGATGCGGATGCAGGCGAGAAGTGCATTCGAGTTGGAGTTTTGAAAATCGGTTAATAAATTATGGAAATTTTATGAAGAGATTTTTTTTTAGTAGTTATTAACAAAAGCTGGAGTGATTAATGACCGATGAATTTTACTGAGATAAAAAAAAATGCTATTCTCTGTGTTAAGCTGTGTTATACCTACATTCGTATGTTATAATTCGACTTGTAAGTAATGTAGTTAGGTAATTTTAGGGCAGTAAATCTGAATAAAAATTCTTATTATTATGTGAACGCGTCGTTTTTTTTTCAAAATTTTTGTATTCATTTTTCGTTATAGGTGCCTACTGAGACCTAAATATTGTACCTAAACATTGTACCTAAATATTGTATCATCCATGATCGCCAACTCTCGAGCATATATTTACATTTGCTATATAATTCGGCAGTATGTTATTGCTATATATCGATGAAAGTATAAATAGGTAAATTAGTTTCGCGTGGTTTTGCGTGCCACTTAACTTTACCTACCTGAATTAACAAGGCCAGTCTCTGGATCGCAGGCAGCTCTCCAAGGACCGGTAGCAATAAGTGGGGGGGTATAAGGAGACAAGCCACGCTATTTAATTAAGTAAGTCGATTTGAGGGTTGTGGTATCGCGTGTCGTCGCAACACTGAGTCAACACTAGCGTTCATTTCGCGCTTCCACTCGTGAGCAGGTACCACAGAAGTGCCATTTTTGAAACGCGGAGTCATACGAAAGTTTGTTTTTCCATAAACCGTGCTTCTAGTAACTCCGTTTGAAAAATGGCACCACAGGGTGACTGTGCAGGTTAGCTACAATTTAAGGTCTAATGGTACCCCATTTTTATTATATTACTTATTTAATGTAAAAAAAAAAAAAGAAATTATTTAAATCTTGCTTTCAAATTCATATAATTTTAGAAAAACCGTTAAAGGTTTTTAGTACCTACTTAATTATAAATAGTCCGTGTAGACATGTAAAATAGGTTTCCGCCAGAAACAGTCCGATACATAAAATAATTGTGTTTTATATTTATTGTCCTTAAAGGTACAGTATACCTTTCTAAACGCAAACATTGGAGCACTGACTAAATAAGCACTTACCTGCGTCATCACAAAATCTGATCTGGCCGTGCTGTTACAGTGATCAATTTCCAAAATTGATCGGGGATCCACCTAAACAATTTACCCTTCATAAAAGCAAATTAATTCGGGGCCAATTACACGATGTAATAGCATTAGATTGCCGGTAATATCGTTGGCCATGTGGCTAATGTACTCATATCAGTTTATTCGGCTCGTACTTTACGTGATAGGTATTTGCTGATTGGTTTCTTGTACCTAAGTGAATTGGTTGCGTGTTATTGCAATAACGATAGGAGAATAAAAGGGGGTGTTGTATTGATATAAGGTAGGTATAAGTATCCAAAGTTTGTACTTACTTTCTCTTCTCTAATCGTTTTTGTTTAGGTAGGTGGATGTCATTTTGTAAATTTTTACAAATACTATTATGTATCAGGTATTTGTTTGATGATATTATTAAAAAATCTTGGCTATTCTATCAGGTCCGCACAACGTATATTACCTAGATGAATATTCTTAAATTAGTATTTACCTAAGTTTTCTGGAATACCTTGTAATGATCCCAAATAGGTACCAAATTCCGGCCTATAATTTGTGAACAATCACTAGCTAAAGTTCCTCAATTTTGCCACTAACATTAGTGAGTCTAACGATTTTAATGATGGTGAGTGAGTGAGTGATTGAGTACATGGGGTGGACAGGCGGGGCTAAATCAGTTTTTTTTAATAAGCATCGAATCAAATAAATAAACTTAATCAATGTAGGTATTTTTTATATAAATTCTTTAATTAAACAAATTAGCTCAATAAATGTTACTTGTAATGAACGAGTATATAAGTACGTACGTAAGTTTAAAAGGTATATAACATTGTACTGAGGGTTAACAGACAATGTTAAAATGAAAGACAGCTGAAAAACGGGAGCGCTACTTTCTCACGAGGAACGTAAAGTGGATCTGCGGCGAAGTAATCCGGACATATCTCAGTACATTGCTCAGCGCGACGCTAGGGACTCAGCGAAAGCCGCGCAGATGCTTATCTCAATAACAGTTTTATTTATTTTTGCAGCGGCTGATCCGCTCCCCGAGGAGACTGCTAATGAAAACAGAAGAGATATGTGCACGGAGGAAATAGTTTGAAAAATATATCTGAATATATGGAAGTTGCCTCAGATGGAACAGGATATTTCTGTATTAGTGTATATATAAGATCGAAAAAAAAAATACACGTGCTAATCGAAAGTAAAATAGTCGAGTGTAAAATTCAGGACACATGCAAAATCTAAATCTCTTCTTTTTAGCCGACTGCGCCAGAAGGAGGGTTATGTTTTTCAAGTGTGTGTAGGTAGACATATGTAAATTTATTCGGCGGCTCTGCAGCCTGGACGGCTTGATATAACGGTTAAGAGGTGTCGTGGATTCATCTTAATTTTCAGAGGAGCGGACTGGTACCTGAATCACGCAGTCGGGTTTTTTGTTTTATTACTCGTTAAAATAGTTTAGGTACCTAGGTGCTAAAACAGGGAAGCGGCGTTCGTCTATAGTTTTTAATCTTAGGCAGTAAGATACATTTTTATTATGATAAGGTCCATAAAATCATTGATATTTATTAAATAAACAAATCATTTTGATGAATGCACAGACCTAGATTTTTTTTTGGAAAGATTTAAAATATACACAAAGTGTGCTTCCGCTGACAGACGGCAGACCACGTGCATTTTTTTCAAATAGGTATAACGTAAATATAATGAGCTAAATAACCAGTCAGTAATATGGGCATCAATGAGACCTACAAACTTGCAAGATAGGCTGAAGTTTATCCAGTCGCGAATTAACGACCGCAAGCCATAAAGACTTCGGGATCATGAGTCGTAAAACACCACACATTGTGACTTGTCGATGTCAGCATCTTGCTAGGCAAATTGAAAATAAACAGGATAAAGTGCGTGTCGAACTAAACGTGAAGGGTTTCATTCTCTCTTCAATTAATATTTTAATTTGTTTCATTTCTTGACAGAGCAACTATAACTTACACTATGATATCAATGGTTCAAGATACAACGAACTATAGATATAGAGTAGTACTAGCTAATGCAGCGCCGCGCCGTTGCCCGCGTTGCCCTAATGTTTGACAATCCCACTGGAACCTCATACCGGAATAAAAAGTATCCTATGTCACAGAATAAGTACTAGTACTCACGTATCTATGTCCTACCCCGCGCGGGGTAGTTAATCTGAGACCCGCGGGTCTCAGACTATACAATACCAAATATAGACAGACAGACTGACATACAGAGTTACTTTCGTATTTATATATAAGTAAGGATAAGAATATGGATTTATTGGATTCAGTACGAGAACATACATACATATATGGACCTCCACTTGCTACGATCCTGACAAACCTCTTTCGCTTCATCGACACTCATCAATCTCTTCATACATGCCCTTCGGTTACGATTTAAGTATGAGAAACAAATGTAGAACTCTAATTGAACCTTAATATTTATTCTGAGATTTTATTTTTTTTGTAATAAAAAATATTTTCTGCATCTCAAATATGGTTAGTTTATGTTTTAGACAAGAGGTATTGTTTTACCATAAATAACGATGCGGTAGAGATAGCTAAGAAGGTACTATCCTCGATCATTTTTTTTTTCTGGTAGAATGATTTTTATTGTATTATTACGATTAAAAGTACTTACAATCCCTAACACCGTAGACAGTTTAAATAACCATCTATGCAAGTTTTGTTTAAACTAAAGCTTATGGCGGTCATTGTTAAAACAGTAACTAAGGTGAAAACCCCTGCAAGCCCGCAGAACCGGCACCGTTCCCCTAATTAGGTCATTTGCAATAATTGCCAGCTCCAGATTGGTTTTTTCACGTCGACAATGTCCCGGGGGACCCCCGAGACACTTGCTCTAATGAACACTTCTAGAACCGAGCGTTGAATAAAAATCCAATGCAATGGTTTCGCCGTACCCGCTTATTTAGCTTTGTTTTAGATTTTTTTATTAAAAAGAACTAGTGGAGGACTATTTTTAAAGATTTCTTTTGTGATAAGTCGGTACTTTATTTCAGCTGTAAAATGTTCACATGGATATATTCCTCCCCCAAATATTTATAAAATGGCTGATCAATATGGTATGATTACCAATGTATACAATATCGGAGTTATTTAGGTATTAACTACTTATGAAAAAAAGGGACAACTTGACAGATGTGCCTTAAGAGCATTCGAGACAGCGTGATCTTAAACACAACCCACTAAGATCAACTTTGATGATGCTTCAAAATTCAATGTAATAATTTTCTTAAAAACTTGAAAAGGACGAAGAAATTTTTCCATTGTCCCTATTGGTACTAGTACCTAGTTTTTAATTAATGAAATAGTTGTTTAATAATTTCTTTAAAATAGTTGGCAACCATACGTTAATATCTTAATCTCAGAATAAAATACCTCCGTCTGAAATAAAAAAAAATCTCGTTCAATTTCATTGCGCGGCGTCGTAAAAGCTCTGAAAACATGGGCTGAAACAAGCCGGGAGTTTATTAATCAAGCGAGTGACATCTCCTGGCTTAGTAGCATTTTTCTCCAAGGATGTCGTGTTCATTATATCCAGGGATGGCGGGCGTGATGAGAAATTAATCCGAGGCAGGTGGCGCCGCAGGTGCGGAGCGCGGCCAATTTGCTTCCACGATAAGCCGGCCGGGCCTCGCAATCGCTGTCTCCGTGAAGAAATCCTGGAAGAAAATGGACTTGCGAGGATTATCTTGCAGTTGTTTCAGGTAAATACGCGGGAGATTTTACTCGCTTTTATAACGTAGGTATTTCAGAATCATTTTGAATGATGCCACTGAAATAATATTACCGAGGCAGACCTGACCCTAGTAAGATTTTCTTTCACGCTACATTTTATAGTGATTGATCTGTAACAGATTAACCCTTCAAGCACCGAATTACCCGATCGGGTCAAAAGAACAATTGAATTCAATTGTTTCTGCGATTTATGTGCTTGAAGGATTAAAGATGATTTTTGAAGTACTCATTTTATTAATTTGTATTTCATCCGCAATCAACCATTTGATTACAAAATTTTGAGATGTCGCAACGGAGTAATTTACGCTTGTAAAACGAACAGCACTTAATTTGAAGAAACCTCCGTGGTTACTCATAATATGCTATCAACATTGTCGTTAAGATAGCGGCCGTAATAATTTAATTAGAAAATTATCACAAATTACGGCGGGGAGGAGAGCATTAATGAAGAGTTATGGTCATTCGTCGGCACGTCATTTACACGAGTCAACTTTCGGCCGTTGCCGTTAATTTGGCTGTATTACTGAAATTTGATTTTAACGACATTGTGGTCACAAAGTCACGAAACTAGCAGGCGTCACCGCAAGATGGCCGCAAGCATCTGTCGGGTTTGTCGCTCTTTCCTTTTGAAAAACAGTACTTTTGATACAATTATTCGCCATGTCATTATTATTGCGGTAACTTGAACACTTTCCGCGTAACAGACATTGCCTGGAGATGTGTAAATAGTCTGGTTTACCTTAACTACGTATTTAAATGACAATGGGAGACAGAAGGCGTCGTTTGGAAGACTTTCACTGGGTATTGAACGAACGAAGTATATATAATAAAACTACAACTTATTTAATGAAATTGCTTATTGTACATTGACCACTTTACTTATTTTATTAAATAATAGGATGAAAAGATGCAATTCTTGTTATTTTGTCAATAAGGTAAGATTATGGTTTGCCTTTCTTTACAAATATTGTGTATAATTAAGAGATTATTCAGATTGTTTACGGTGTGCTTAATGTGCCAGGTTGAGGGTGTCGCACGTGGAAAATCTGTAGCAGTCGCAAGTAAATTTATATACCTCAAACCTCAAACATAATTCTCTCGCACCACCACATTTGTAGGGTCATTTGTTGTAATGTTTACCGTAATGATAGCGAGTTACCTTCTTCTTATCTAAGTAGCCTATACTTATATTTGCATTAATGTCTTAAAAAAATCTTAGGAACATTACTACCTAAGTATATTCAAGAAAACATGATGCAGTTCATGATTTGAACGAGTAACATTCAGAACGTAACTTTTTCGGAAACAATGAATAACTCTTAAATTTCTTCAGTAAGAACTTAACTAGCTTCCGACCGTTATACCTACTTGGGCTAAATCAAAACCCACAATTTCTATTTGTTCGTATCAAATACAGGCATGTGGGGTGGACCTCAGGGCACAAATCTTTCAATTGCAGCCAGTCGCTACTTTAAAGACAGCAATCTTACATAAATTTAAATTATCTCTTCGGCGTTCGTACAGAATATTTATGTGACTATTTATTGTATTAACATAAATTGGACATGAGTTATTTTATTGGCCCGAATGCATCGAGAATGCGCCGTACAAAGGTTATGATTGTAATTCAGATTTGTCATAGCTCGTAAAGAAAACGATTGTTTATTTTATACCGTGAAATACTCTTCGCGTGGCACGAGCGGGCGTAATAGATTTTAAAAGTTTTATCACTTATATTTTAGACATAATAAATTGTACAATAATTTGTTTAAGAGCAAATTCTAAAGATTCAAGATTTGTAGTTAGATACATATGTAATGTATATTATTGTATATAGGTGTATATAGGTATACTCTAATACATAATATTTTTCTTAGTTTATCTTTTGAACAGCCATATTAGGAATGTAGGCCTATAACTATACCTACCCATGAAAGTTTAAAAGCTTATAGGTATGTTAAGGCACTTACCATTTTTTCAAGCACCCTGAAAAATTATCATGTTTTATCATCATCCATCTTATTGATATACTGAAAAGTCCCAAAAGTGATTTAGAGACAAAGAAGCAACGGAAATCAATGAAAGATTTTAAATTTATCTGTACACGAAACTAATTGTAGAGTTTTGAGTACCTAGCTAAATGACATATGTAAAGATTCCTATGCTCTTGCATTAATAATCGTAATGTCACATCGTAGACACACTGTGTTGTAAAAAAGAATGGTTATCCTGATTGATATCGAGCACTACATGCTACATCAAGCTGTCATAACACTGAATGTCGAGAGTTTATATTGTCGCACAAAATCAGGACTCCATGGTCCGTGGGCGGCAGAATGGGGCAGAGCGGCGGGGGTCCGGCCGGATTTAATTTAATAATCCTAATAGCATCAAACACAACACTAAAACACGTCTGCTAAGGCGTTGTAATAGTTCTGAGGTACCTATTTAGGGTAGTGATTGACTAATAAATGGATAAAAAAGAATTTCTTTCTGTAATGCGAAAGATCAGTGCATCTCAAATCTGTTTCTTATTTTCTAACATAACATAAGAATATACATACAATGTACTTTAATGAATTTCAGTTAGTGCGAGTGAAGCCTGAATATGGTATGTATTATATAGCAAGTCTATAGTTGGTCTGTCCAGAGTCTGGAGTCTGCTTAGGACTACACACGAGGGTACCAGTAAGACTTACCTAATTTAATAATGTGACGACTGGAATGTCAGCATTTGCCTTTCTTACAATGATACTTATTTAAGTATAAACAGGAAATAAATAATTGGCGTAATGTAAAATTCATTAAATTCTCTAATCACTTTTAAAGATATAGCAGAAAGAAAACGATAAAGTGAGAAATAAAACGATTACATGTATTTAGTTTAAACCACATGATTTACTGATAATGACATGTTTTTAGTTTTTATTATATGTATTTAAAAAAATCATAAAATGTAACCCATGAGAGCTATTTCAGCTATTCATGTAAATAATCGGACTAATAGCATAGAGCAGGATTAGTTTCAATTCAACTATTACCTAGGCGTAAGTTTTTTACAAATGAGTTGACTGTTTTAGACGGTTGTTTTTGTTACTGCATGTATTTTAAGGGTATCAGATATTATTACAACTGTTATTCTTAATCTGCCAGGATTTTTTTTGGGATCGTTAATAAATAAATTAGATATTGACGTTCAAAAATAGGTATGAAATTAGCTTTGTATTAAAAAGTATAGCTTTTGTTGATGATAAATTACATAAAGTTATTATGAAAATCCTATAAAATTTTACAGCATACAATGTTAACCATAAACAATACTTGAAATGTGGACGTTAATCATCACTAAATGTCTCTATATGAGAGTAGCGTCATTTAATTTGAAATGTTAACGATGTAGCACCGATACTCCAAGCACAAGCGTTTTCATCTGTCAAGTATTAACAGCCATGGAATTGGGTTATAATTTACGATTTTATCTCGTACCCCGCATAGGGGCAGCGGTCAGTACCGATCGAAAAAAAGAGGGGTAATGGTCAACAGTGTCCTGCTGGTCGCCACGCCTGCCCTGTTGTGACTTGCCAAAATAGAGCCATAATAATGAAAGATGAGAGTAACTTGCTCGTTATTTAGTACGGGGGTGTTTAGGGTGTTTGTCGAGCAGTTGTGTCATGCCGTTGGGGTTCGGAGGTAATTTCGTTTCACTTTTGTTGGTCACTTTATGTAGTTCGGCATTGTTAACGTGGTCAGCAGATAACGTTGTCACTGTTAATAAAATCGGGGAAGTCGCTTGTTATGCCATGTTGCGCCGTGATGAATGGCGAGTCGCGATTGTGGAGTGTGATGTAACAAAGCATCCTCCCGCTGAGATGTGGGCATTTGGGTGTAATATAACACACATATACTTAATTTAATACGTTTTGAAATAATTCTATCATAACTGATTTTAGGAATTGAGCATTAGATTTCGCTTCACATAAGTAGCTATAGGTAAGTATGAGAAGGAAAATAGAATATTGATGCATTACACAACTATAGAAAAATCTAACATCTCTTAATATTCATTTTTTTATTTTATAAATAATTTGTATTAAGGAGTAGTAAATAGGTATTCTGAGAAATAAATAGTAAACTCTTTCATGTTTATTTAAAAGAAAATAAAAAATCTAGAATATTCCAGCCTAAGCTTCCTATGCAGTTCGTAAAAGTCGATTGGAAAAATTGGTAAGAATCTATATCATGTAAAATGGCGAGTTTTTTTCCTAAACTCCCACTAAAAGAGTAAAAATGACGTTTGGTAGGCACTACTTAATATGATGTGCTCTTCCTATCTCGCAAGAAATAAAGATGGCTGTATTTGTTGGAATAAACTTAGTCCCTGTTGTAGGATAAGTACTAGTTATTATACTCAATATCGTTACTGTAATAAGTGATGAAACATCAACGTTGTAAGCACTAATTTAACAGTGAAGATTGATGCCAGCTTTGATCTCTAGTGCCTGATAAATAGTTGGTCCAGCGGAGGCGTCGCCCAGCGTCTTGCTATAAATAAGGATTAGGCTACTGACCACGCAGTCTTGAAGACGAAGCCCCTTGTGACGTCCCTCGCCTCGCCTCCTCATGTCAAATGTTTCACATACCCGCATCGTTTATTTCAAACGTACTCAGGAAATCTCGGATAAATTTTATCGCCTACAATTCACAAAGCTCATCTCTCAGAGCGTATTTGAGTCGTGAATTTGCCTTATTTCGGCGCCTAAGACCCGAATCACAAGTTAGAAGACGGGTATCAAGTTTGGCTTTAGAATAGTAAAGCCCTCCTCACACAGCCTCGATGTTGAAAATATCGCAGGTGATTTGGTGTATACTTACTAGCGGCCCGCTTTGGCTTTCCACGGGTATTTATTATACATGTCCTTTGTATCACTCTATTGATGGAAATCGCATTAAAAAACTTTGCGGTTTGCGAGGTCTAAACGTAAAAATATGCAGATAGCGGGAAGCAACTTTCTTTTGCAGTATAATTTGACTGATTATGGTAAAAAGGACATACTTATGTACCTTCTACCAACTAGACTAAGAGCGATGCGATACGTAGAGGTATTTATTAGTTCAGCAGTGGACTGATATTTGATGTAAAGCGACCACCGTCAACAGCGTTTATCGAGTGGTGACTCATGACACTTAGTCAGTCTCGCAATATAAACTATATTTGCGGCTGATCTTCAATGCCAAATGCGATTTTGTGGTCATCAAATCGCAGATGTGTGGTGCAGCCTTTATTAAGCCACGGCTGTTTTAGGCTCGGCGGCGATGTTTCAATCGCGAGTGCGACGGATTATGGGCTCACGATCCGCGACAGAAAGCGTCGAAACAAGCGCCAAATCCTCACTCCCTCGCCCTGATCTCAAGACCTATACTTACGGCTTTGAACCGTAGTGCCTCATTCAAATTAAGTGACGTTCAAATTTTCATTCAAACCATTTTAGCTGCGGTTTGTAGAGTGATATAAAACGAAATATGCAGTCGCTTTATTACACATTTATAAAAACGTACAGTCTCTAGTGAAAGAGGTTATATGTCGCTGAGATGTGAAAAAGTGAGATACGCTATGTCGGGTATTGATAGAGCATTTTTAGAGAATTTTTTTCGATTATCTATGGGTAGCCCACCAATTAATAAAACTGTAAAATAAAAGTGTATTATGTATAAAGTGTTATTTATTATGTGTGCTCTACTACTCGAAAGTATTTAAGTTGTTTGCTTATGTGACTTATGTCGCCTGCATGTTTCGTTAAGTACCTAGATCAAATTGTGCAGTAGATGGACCATAATAGCCCAAGTTTGGGGAATGGCCTTTAAAGTCAATGATGATAATCTCGCATCCATCCCGTGCTTAAGGTTTATTGCAATTTGCTTGAGTAGACAAGTCACTTTCTAATTTAGATAGATACAGTTACTCAGTTAAGAAGTCGCAATGAAATAGCAGGCATTTAGTTGATTCAGATGGCAAGACTTGTATGATTAAATCTACTTAGTGTGTCTACTCGTTTTAATAGGTATACATAGTTAGTGTTTATGTCTTCGGCATCCTTGTGTGGCCATTGGCATTATTAATGTCTTTGGAGAAGAAGGAAAATCCGGAAACCACATCCTAGGCTCTAAGGCAACATATTTGTACTTATAATATGTACTTACCTACTAACCACCACTTACCTACTGACGACTTCCGTGGCGTAGTGGTTACCATGCTAGTCCGCCACCCAGAGGTTCCAGGTTCTATCCCCGGACAGGGCAAGTTGAAAAATGGCCTTTTTCAAATTGTCCTGGGTCTTGAGTGTTTATAGTATAGTACAGTATAGTGTAGTGTAGTGTAGTGTAGTGTAGTGTAGTGTAGTGTAGTGTAGTGTAGTGTAGTGTAGTGTAGTGTAGTGTAGTGTAGTGTAGTGTAGTATAGTATAGTATAGTATAGTCTGACGACCTCCGTGGCGTAGTGTTTACCATGCTAGTCCGCATAATAGTTCCGGGTTCGATCCCCGGTAAGGGCAAGTTGGAAATGGCCTTTTTCAAATTGTCCTTGGTGTTGGATGTTTTTTATATATTTATTTATTATAAAATATGGTATCGTTGAGTTA
Source organism: Acrobasis suavella (assembly GCA_943193695.1). NCBI lineage: Eukaryota > Metazoa > Arthropoda > Insecta > Lepidoptera > Pyralidae > Acrobasis > Acrobasis suavella. Next base: position 19,020,038 of record OW971929.1, read on the forward strand.
ATATCCTATAAATCAAGTCTCGAACTTACTTTGGGACTAGCTCAATCAGTGTAATTTGTCCCTATATATTTATTTATTATTATTATGTTTTGCCTTTAGATTCACGGGTCTTTTCACTCCGGTCCTTTGAGAGGCTTGGGATACAGATCCAACACGTAGAGGCCCTTTGGAGAAGTTGATGTTATGCGGCGCACCCGCCAAAACTCATTCCTGAATATACCTATGAAAGGTGCACCCTTGAATAGGTTTCGGCTGGAGGAAGATCTATCGCAAGAAAAAGGGAAATGTCTATGGGTTATGGAATGAGATTGGGATGGACTGATGCTGGGATATTGCAATAGGAACGTCACCTGCCATAATCATGATTACTGACTATTGTAGGCAGGTGGTGGCTTGCCGCCCACTAGATGGGCCCCTCAAATGCGACGACAATAATTGCCGGCAAAGGGGCAACACCGGTGCAGACGACTCAGGGGTGTCGAGAGGTGTGCTGCGCTTTCTCCGAAGATACTCGCGTCGTTATGCCCTTTAACACCTTGAGCAACAGCTCTAACGACTCCTCTCTGCACGGCCAATTAAGGCAATGCAGAGATGAGAGCCCTGCTAGCCCTCTTGGGTCTCCACCCCGACCGATGAAGGCACGTCGGGGACGAGGGCCCTGACTGGCTCTCTGGAGCACTCGGGTCCGTGGTGTCGTTACTCACTAACAGCTCGCCACAAGCTGCCATGCGGTTTTTTTATTATATATCTCTTTTAGATTCACGGGTCTTTTCACCCCAGTCCTTTGAGAGGCTTGCGTGGGGATACAGATCCAGCACGTAGAGGCCCTTTGGAGAATTTGATGTAATGTGGCGCTCCTGTCAAAACCCATTCCTGAATATACCTATGAAAGGTGTACCCTTAAATAGGTTTCGGCAGGAGAAAGATCTATTGCAAGCAAGAAAAAAGGGAATTATTATTATTATTTATAGTATAGTATAGTATAGTATAAGTGCATATAAGCGATTAATAAAGAAATAAATCTAAGAATGCTAAGTAGTGCCGTAACATTTGAGTACTTTATCATTTAATAATCATAATGACTCGGTGTCATAATGGTTGACAAGCTAGTAACTCCGTAGGCTCTGGGTTCGATTGCCGGTTATAACTTATACATAGATTTTAAACTTACCTAAGTATAATTATAAAACTAAAAAACTTAAGTTAATAAAAAATGTTAAATAATTTAAAACGATGTAATAGTATGTCCTAAGTATAAATAATTTTCTGAGGAGTTCTGACTGATTATTATAACCTATTAATCTTATCTGGATAATATTATATCATTATTATGTATGCACAAATATTTTTTCTAAAGACCATCGTCCATTAACAGTATTATAACTACCATCACTGTAAGATGGTATCTTTAATCTATTGCATTTAATTACTTGCATGCTTTAAACCGTAACTATCAAAGCGGCAAAACGTTATTACTTACCCGATTCTGCAGTGATACTCTGTCCTTTAATATAATTAGAGGTCATAGTGTTATCTCGTGAAATCTCCAATTACATAGATATGTTTGAGTACTGGCAGAGACTATAGAGTTAAGGCGATATTATTGACTCGATATGTCGTAGTTTTGAGAAGGTGTAAAATCCTTTACGTATTAGGCATCTAAATCTTTTCCTATTTCTATTTATTTTGTAGTTTTAATCACAATCTAAGTGTTTCAGATCAAAGGATTAAGGAGATTATTTCGGATCAGGGCTTATTTTGCAAAGCCTTTTTTGGTCTTGGCCAAGATCATCTGTCTTACGTCGTCTGACTCAGCTATCTACCACCACTTATAGCTTGCGGCCATTCTACGCTTCTATTCTTAGCGGATATTGCAAGGGCCGTTTTTACACTAATGTCAAAATTTATCTTTGAAATTTCCACGTCTTCTTTCCATGATCTGAGTGTTGGGTAGAGGAGGTCGGGGATTAGTCGATGGTCAGTCTTCTCACGTCGTGTTGGGCTCGGAGTTTCAATTAGAGCGACCGCTGGGGACCACCAGAATGACAATATTGGTTTATTGCTGCCGTACATGAATATGTAACGTTGTTTGTTCTTGTAGGGTCTATCAAGCCCTACATACCTACTTTTTATGTTCTAAGACATAAATAGAACATCGTTTACCTGTTTTAAATAACAAAAAGAACAAGTTTCTAAATTAATACGTATTATGCCTTCGTAATAACCGCTACTGAGTTATAATTATGTAAAAAAAAACTACTATCTATCTCTTTTATTTGAAATATACCTCCTTAAAATCTTTAATAAGTGTCATCTGATATGGAATTACAAGTTTGTGTATTATTATTGTAAAATAAAAACCTGCAGCATTTAATAGAACGTCCACCAAAAAAACAAAACACGAAACCTCTTTACACACCCCCGTATCGTACAAACGTCAAATTAAAGGGTTATGTTAATGTTACACCTACATATTGTGAATTCGTTATTTTTTAAAAGCTTTAATCACGGATCTACATAATAATGTGGAACGGACGGGACTTCCCGTCCATCAGACAACTTGATTGATGTGCCTTCCTAGATTTATTTGCTGGAAAAAGTAGCACGCCACACGTCCGCAAAGCTTTACCGCACGTAAATGGCATCCGTGATACCTTTGTTTCATTTTTAAATACGTCCCTTTTATAATTAGCGTAATAAATTATAAAATGATAATGATACAAGGGCCATCTTGTGAAACGCTTAATGCCGCGCGTCGGGGGGCGCCGCCGGCGACCGCATGTCAATCACTCTCCCGAATGTAGAACAATTCTTATTTCGAAAAAGAATAAAAAAATGCGTATCACTTTTATTGTCTGTCCTTCTCTGTCCAGTTCGCGAAACGTTTGCGAGAAAGGAATGGGTTTAGAAATCGGTCTTGTGGTAACATCTGTGCTTTATAATAGACGCTTACGTAGGCTTCTTTTCGGGGATCGGTGCGAGCCCGGTGGGATCGCTTTAACATGATTGATCTGTTTATTTTACATTTTAAAGGAGCATTTTTACGGTTGCTTGTCAACTTAATAACAAAGTGTTTTATTTAGGGACACGTTAAGTTCAGTTTTATTGATAGGTTTCTTTTAACATTATTCATTCGCTGACTCGAAATATTTAAAATGTTTTAGTAATGATTCAACGGTTTATAGCCGTGATTGGTACCTATTTCAGATATTTGGGGAGGACTGTTATTAAATTGTATAAGCTTATTTCCAAATTCAAAATTTCCTGATTACCCTATTTCGCAAAGACACTGGGACGGCCTGCTTTGCAGAATAGCACAAGATCATTTAATAGAAACGTCAAGCAATTCTGTAGAACGTGCCCGCTTTCTGGCTGTAGCACAATGGGAATCTGGACTTTGGTTACAGGCCTTACCATCCGCCAACCTAGGCACCTTGTTGCTTAACGATGCGTTCCGCGTGGCAACTGCGCTGCGGGTAGGCACTACATGTGTAGTCCCACATCCCTGCCCCTGCGGGGATACCGTTGATGGCCTTGGACTCCACGGACTTTCCTGCATCAAAAGTGCCGGTCTTTTAGGACGTCATTCAGTCCTCAATAATATTATCCACCGTTCTCTCGCCACCATCAATATCCCCGCGGCCCTAGAACCCAATGGTCTGGCTAGAGATGATGGCAAAAGGCCGGACGGGATGACCTTGGTGCCTTGGAGATTGGGACTGCCCTTGGTGTGGGATGCTACTTGTGTGGATACCCTCGCACCGTCCCATCTTCAAGTCACCAAGTCAAAGGCTGGCGCAGCAGCAGCTGCAGCAGAGAGTCTCAAAAGGTGCAAGTATGTAGATATCGGAGAAAACTAAATATTTAAGCCTTTTAGGGTACAAACTGTTGGTCCGTGCGGTCCTTCAGCCCAAAATATATTTAAATTTATTTTAAAACGTTTGTTCGAGGTATCCTTTGACCAAAAGGCTGGTAACTACCTGGCTCAAAGAACCGGCATTGCCTTTTGGTCACGCTGCCGAGGGGTTATTACATAATTTGTAATATATACATTTCTTATTTTGTTTTAGGTTGTTTTAGTACTTATTTAGTTTTAATTTAAATTTTACTTTTCACAGTTTTAATTTAATTTAAATTGTATTAAGAAAAAATAAAAATTAGGATTAGAATTGTAGAAACCTTAATATTATAGCTAGGTGTATATGTCTTTTATCAATCACAACGTCATAGCATACATAATGACCTTTTCAGATATTGTGTAGCTACTGAATTAGGTGACCGGCAAAAACATTTCATACATTTTGTGTGAAAATACCTTCACAAGCTTTTAGTATTTAAATGAAATTGTGTGAATAAATATCTTAAATAAAATCTCTCTGCCCCATTAGGTTTAATGATGTGGTAGTGAAGATAAAAATGAACTTTACTTGTAGGTGTAAAGACTCTACACTACGTATTTTTTCCTAATGTATTTTTATCGCAGAATAATAAAATTAAAATATAATAATAAGTATGCGGAGGCTGAAAATAAATCTCTCGCTTACTAAAAGTAAGTGCAGGCGCCACGAGCTTAGCTACTGTTCATTGACAACCAAGCTTTCATCTCGCCGCGAGAGTACACCCACTCAGAAAGCTTATCAGACAGGTGGCTGCACTTTCTTTGGCATTGTGAAGAGATCAGGCTGTCTAGTTGTAAAGAGTAAGTAATCCATAAAATGTGTCTCTTTTATGAAGGCAGATTTGTTTAGAACTCGTAAGAGTCAGTATGTTTAGAAGATTTTAAAGTCAATAATTCTTGGGTTATGAAATGATATGAAACTAAAAGCTTTAATGCAGCCTAGTAACTCTTACTACAATGTTGTGTTTTATTACCATTACATAACTTACCCAATGGTTTTAGATTTCATTTATTTACTACAGTATGAAAAGGATGAGTAGAGAAACTCGCCTTTATTAACTCTCTTAAATTAAAGCCAAATGTAGGAATTACTTATCTTTAAATAATACATAGTAAATAACCCCTGGTATTGCAGTTGTCCATGGGCAGCGGTAATCACTTACCATCAGGTGACCCGCTTGTTCGTTTGCCGCCCTATAAAAAAAAACAACAATACATAAAAAAATGGAATAAAAAGATTGAGGCGTCTTTTGTGTTACCAGCTCTCTTAAAATAAAGCAACATTATCATCAAAAACTACAAAGTAAATGTTGACATAAAATCGCAATAATAGCCTTCATCACAGACGTACTTCGCATTAATCGGCAGTGTTTACGCACTAATTACCGAGAATCTTCTTAAAGTTTGTATTGGGCTCGTTAAACGGTAAGTAAACGCACAAAAAAGGCCAACCTCGTAGGAAGCAATTACAGGCATCTCTTTATTAATTTTCATAACTACCCTTGAGATCAAAGAATACCGCCCGCCTGAGAGTGCGCGCGCCCGCCCTTGATTCGTGGATTAAGTGATAAACTGATTTTACATTAAATTCAATGCTACTTAAACTTTGGTTCTTATATTCAAATGTTTTAATTTAATGTTCAAACTTATATTTTTTCAGTAGATAATAGGAATAGTAATTAATAAAAATATAAAGTAAATGTAGATATCTTAACAAAGAAGTTTGAAAACAGAGAAGATTTTTTTTATTAAACTAAAGTATAGTTGACGACCTCCGTGGCGTAGTGGTCACCATGCTAGTCCGCCACCCAGAGGTCCCGGGTTCGATCCCCGGTCAGGGCAAGTTGGAAAATGGCCTTTTTCAACTTGTCCTGGGTCTTGAATGTTTATCTATATATATATTTGTTATAAAATATAGTATCGTTGAGTTAGTATCCCATAACACAAGTCTCGAACTTACTTTGGGGTTAGCTCAATCAATGTGATTTGTCCGTATATATTTATATATTTAAAAAAAAAGTTAAGTTAGAGGCTATTACTTATAAAATTACTTTATATCAAACGTGGGTACATACATTCATACATACATACCCGGTCAGTTCAAGATAGAAAATGATATTTTTCAGATTTACCTGGTTCTTGGATTTTTATGTAATATGTTTTTGTTACAACAATATAGTATCGTTGAGTTAGTATCCCATAAGTCTCGAACTTACTTTGGGGCTAGTTCAATCTATGTGACTTGTGTGTATATATTTGTTATTTATTTCTTTAAACAAAAATATGATTGAAATAACAGCTATCGCCCGTCTTTTTCCCCTTGTACCACATACGAAGCTACTGTTTACCGCTCAGAAACCCTTGAACACGTTTTAACAGCACTCTCGGTCTGGCATATCTTCTTTTGATGTTCGACGACACAACGACAGTACGAGATGTAAAAATTTGTCTCTACATATATTGTGATGTTGGTGCATACTTACTAAGTTATTTAAAATATAAGAAATCGTGATATACTACTTAGTCCTTTACATATAATTTTTATTTTAAGATCATTCAATTTCTTTAGTTAAAAAGAAAATAAAAATACGTATTGTCTAATAACGTGTGTGTATATGAAGTTTAAAAAAAAATCTTATTTAAATACATATTTTTTTACTATGAGGTGTCCATTTATTTCTAGTTTGTGTTCTAGTATAATTTGAAAAGTTGTGTTACTTTTTCATACAATATTCCTTTGAATTTCCAAATCTATTATTTTCATTTCAAATTGAGATAACTACATAAGTTTCTTGAAAATGGCGCGTATTTACTATCATCTGTTTTGCTTAAAGGCAAGAATAACGTGTTAGATTACCAGCACCCGTTTGCTAGCTACTCGTATAATTCAAAGTTATCCGAGGCGACCGTTTGTCAAAGCCAACGGGATATTTATCAAAAACATCTATCATTTCTCCCTTTATGAAGCTTATAAAATAGCAGGTAAGATACGCGAAGCCCGGGATAAAATAAATCAGTATTCCAAACAAACAAAATTTACATGCATCGCGAGAGGTGAACACTGAAACACACAGAGACTTATCTCGCTAAAACGATTCCCACATAAATAAAGCTCATCGGATATGAAAGTGTATTTACATAAGAAAAATATAAAGAGGCCTAAACGATAGGTCCATAAGGGCGGTATCGGGCGGGCCGGTACTTGGGACGCCGCGCACGTCCGCCGGGAGCGCCCAGTCTTTAATAACAATACGAAATATCAGTTCGTTCCTTCGATCGCAAATCTACGTCAATAACATATCCAATAGTAGCGCTCAATTCATTTCGACATAATCTAATATAGCGGGGCACGTTTCCCGCCTAAATCTCCCGCCACATGTCGCCAATATGGCGGACCGGGCGAAACGCGAAACTAAAGAAAAAGGAGATCACGAATCGGTAATATCTTTCGAGTCCATAAACTTAAACGTTTATTTGCAGCGATATTTTGTCCTTTTGCGGATATTGCTTCGGACAAACGCATCCTATCTATCCGATAGGCCGCACAAATAATGAATTTGTAGAGCTTAATGCTTCGGGCAATTTGCTCATTGTTTAGTCATTAGGGAAAATTACTATCATTAACCGAAATGTGATTAAGTGATTCTTCACCGTTTCTCTGAAAATATATTTTATTCAAATTAAGTAGAGACTAGAGTTTAACTCGGTAGTTTGATTGAATCATTATGAAACAGAAGAAAATAATGTGAGTAAACAAGAATAGATAAGTGTATGTGATACGAACTACGAATACGATCATGATCATGATCATGGTGTTATGTTGTTGGGTGATTGAGATGTAGGGAAATACCGACTTAGGTACCTAATGTAAATGTTTGTTTGGTGTTAAGCGGTTATAACACTATCCGATTTTGAGGAACATAACTAGGAAACAGGAAGGTGTAATCTCAGTTAGCACGGTAAGCATCCTACTTAGAGTCAAAGAGTAGGTATCAATCGCTCTGATGCTAAATCAGGACAGTGTAATCGCCGCATTTTGCTAACTTAAAAGCACTTTTTAAAAGTGTAATCAATTATAATTCATGGTATATAATGTCATTCATCAATACAATCGTAATGAAAGCTATGTCAATAAAACTTTACATCTTTTAACTATAAATAAACTTAAATAAATTGTGATTTGGTCCAGTGTTAACAGTTAACAAAACGCGCAAATGGCCGTTGAGTTGACGTCAACTATGGTGCCATTTTCAAACGCAGAGTCGCTAAGCGAACGGTTTTTTGTATGGAAAAGCAATCGTTAAGGTGACTACGCGTTTTAAAAATAGCATTTCAGGTACGATTTAGGATGCGTGTAAGGATAGTGTAATCACTGGCTAACTACTTAGGATGCTAAGTAGAGTTCCTTAAAATCGGATAGTGTATAACCCCTTACGCCTGGGGTCATAAATTTATAATTTTGAATACTTTCCTTTAATATAATTTACCTACTCACAAGGATAGATTAGGTATCGAAATAAAGTAGGTGCCTATTTTTGTACTTGATTTGAGTTTTAAACTTGTATGTTTATTCTGTATTTGAAACCAGACTCATTCGTTGTCTTTTGTGTAAAATTTTAATAATAATAATAATATAATAATAATCATTTATTTCGGTCATTGTACAACCATATTATTGTTAGTAAAAAGAAACTTAAAAACCTAGTGTTAGTAGTGCGTTCATTCAAAAAACATATTAAATATATAAATTAAATTAATCAGGATTACAAAAATATTTACAATTAGTACAATTACACACTAAATTAATTTAAGTATCTGGTGTGCACACCCCCGGGGATCCCCTTCACGTCACAATGCATACGCGTCCAGTGCCACTGGATTGGACAATCCGGCTTATCAGTGATTACTTTCAGAATACTGTTACGGCTCCCACGAATTCTGCGCCTCAAGGAAGCTGTTCTTTTGCGTAATATGGCAAAGAAGTCATCAGTACGTGCCTCAGCAAACATTTTTGATGCGTTACAGAATCGCGGGAGCCCCATCAGCATCCTGAAAGCATTATTATATTGTACACGAAGTACGTTGTAGGCCCTCTGCGTATATCCGACCCACAGGCTACAGGTGTAAAAAGACTGGCAATATGCCTTAAAAAGAGTAATTTTTACCTCCTTTGTACATTTTGAAAACCTGCGGGCCAACATATTACATCGGACCGACAACGCCCTTCGTTCCCTCTCAATATCCTCATCATCAGACAAATCGTCGGTGAGAACATGCCCTAGGTACTTGAACTTGGATACCAAGTTCAGGCGTTTTCCGTAAAGGTACACAGGCGGAATTACACGGGGCTTCTTTGACCCTACCCTGAAAACCATGACTTCGCTCTTGCGCACATTGTACACCAGCCCATGTGACCTTGCGTACCTCTCACATACACCCAGCAATTCCTGCAAAGCGTCTGCAGAAGGAGCCAACAAAATCATATCATCAGCGTAGCTAATGCTGTTCATGGTTAGTCCATCAATGGAGCATCCGATACCTGTTTCACTGAGTTCCTCAATCAGCTGGTTTATATAAAGACTAAAAAGTGCCGGTGAGGTCAAGCCACCCTGTCTCACTCCGCATTCCAATTCATATGGCTCTGACAGCGCACCTGACCATCTTACCTGGTTAGTCTGGTGGTTGTACCAGTACTGCAGTAGGTTTACAGTTTCCCCTGGTATAGGTAATTGACGCAATACCGGCCACAGAATATCAAAATCAACCAAATCAAAAGCCTGTGAGAGGTCCAAGAAACCCGTATACACAGGTGTGTTTCTGTCTGTGTAGTATCTCACAGTGTGTTTAACCGCCAGTATTGCTGTCTCTGTGGACAGCCCTTCTCTAAAGCCAAATTGAGAGTCGTGTAATTTAAGGTGGTTTTTTATCTGTCGCTCAAACACACCGTCGAGAACCTTAGCTATAATAGTGGCTAATGAAATGGGTCTGTAATTGCTGCTGTCCGATATATCACCTGTTTTGTTTTTAACAATAGGGACTACTACAGTCTTCATCAGCTCATCTGGCAGATAGGAATGACTCACACAACACTATATACATTAATAGGTAATTTAATGAGTTTAATGTCACTTGCCTTCATTATTATTCAAGTTATTAGATTCTAGTAATTTATACCTAGCTAGATTACCGTTGGAATAAAATATTCAAGTAACTCCGTCCCCAGTGGTGGCCAGTACAAATAAAGTGGAATTGCTGCAATTATGCTGCTTTCTACTACAGCGATTGATCAATCATCGGACGCCGACAATCGAAGGAAGTTCTGCTTTGTCCGTGGGGCCGCGTTGTCTATGTACGTGCTCCTTAGAACGACATAGATGATGACACAAATGCAGAAGAAACATAGAGTAGCACGGGCGCTACTGATGCATAAAAAGTCCTCTGTAGAACCAACAAAGGTTGCCAGCTAACATGGCAGTTCTGTTAGCAAATTGGGCAATCTACCGCGGGGTAACGATTCGCACATTTTTTTTCTCTATATTTTTATGATTTTATTCTTGCTTGATATTGAAGCGGTGCGCTGTGGTGGCCAAACGATGCAGAGTTATAGATTTGAATGTTTATACTAGATGGTAGACATTAAGCAACGTGAGATGTCTTTAAGTAGCTTGGAATATCTGACACCAGTTTCAGCTGTTTTCACACTCGATAACAGTAACAAACTCATATAGATGATCCCCATTTTATAAAAAGATACGGTCTATTAGGTGTAAAATTGCATTATGCAACTTTGTAATGTACTAAAAAGTTACTTGTGCTCACATAAATTGTGACATAGCCTGTAACGTACAGGCATTTAGGGGGCTTAAATTATAAATGGTAAATGATTACGTACAGATGCCTACCATGAGTAAATTTCCAAAGCTCTTTGTCGACCTGAAGAAATTACAAAATATTATCTCCCGTTCTATAATTTAGTCGCTGGTCTACGCTAAAAAATACGGCAATATCTGATCAAAAATTTTCCTTTGGCTGAAATGATCATTATAACTCAAATATGCCATCTTTAGGTTATGACGTCATTAACATTTGTCACGGAATAAAAAAAATCTGTCTTGTGGGATATCAAATAAAAGGGCTTTATGAGCTGATTCAAAGATTCAAACATTTATTTGTTAGCTATGAGTCATAATACATACAGGTCTTAGGTATATTGATGTTCTAATCATAGCAACTCAAGGAGCACTGCAAATACAATGGGTAGATGTCAATCAATTAATTTAAAACTAAACACAATTAAAATAATATTATGTGTTGAACTAAATTTCATGCATAATATGTCAATTTCAACAATCAAAAAAAAATTTCTATATTTATTTACATTAAATAGTCTTTGACAGCGTAATAGCATTTTGAAATAAGGTAGGATTTTAGAGCATTCGAGAATTTTTTTTAATGGTTTTTGTTGTCGTATAGAGGCGGGTAATTCATTAAATATTTTAACTGCCATGTGGTATGGGCTATTGCCTAGCATTTTTATTCTAGACGCAGGTAGGTGTAGTCTTTCTTTATGTCTGGTATTTATATCATGTGTGGCCGATACCGTTTTAAAAGAGGATATGTTTTTATATGTAAACATGCAGACGTCGTATATATATAATGATGGTAAGGTAAGAAGGTTATATTTTTTAAAGTAGGGTACACAGGATGTCCTGTCATCTATTTGGGCTATTATTCTGACACATTTTTTTTGCATTGCGAATAGGTCACTAATATCTGTGCTGTTACCTCACAGGATTATTCCATATTTGAGTTGCGAATAAGCGAATAAGGCATAATACGCTGAAAGCGCTGCTTTATCGAGTATATAAAATTTTTCAAGGAACGTGTACAAGCGGTTGCACATTACTTTTTCAAAAATATTTGAAAAGTTCTGTAGTAATGCTATCGGTCTATAATTATTCGGTGTGGTCACCTTTTTTATGAACTGGTTTTATTAAAGATATTTTTATTGGTCCGGAAATTCGCCTATTTCAAAACTTTGATTTATTAAGATTGTTAAAACATATGTGAATGAATCGTAATATATGTAATGTCACGGAAGTTTTTTAGAAAATTTTCACATTTACTTTTTTTTTATTTCTTTTTCGTCCACGTTCTTAGAATTAAAAATAAATCAAAATTTAATTAAATTATGGAATTAAGTCTTTGATAATATATCAAATATCGCTTCTTACGACTCAAATATTGATTTAAGAAGGGAGCCATTTTGATTTTTGGTGTAGGTGGTGTGTAGGGTTGTGGTATTTTGTATGGAATTAGAATGTTTTCCCTTTAAATCCGTCGTTTGGAGTATGAAATGAAAGGGTTTTATGAGTTGTTTATAAAATAAAGAACATCATAACCTTTCAGTCACCTGTTTTTAAAGATTCAAGATTCAAAAATTCAAATGTTTATTCAGTAATTAGACCTTTACAGGCACTTTTACATGTCAATAAGTATAATTTACGTTACGTGTAAAGTAAAATTGAAATATTTTTTATTTTTAAAGAAAAGCCACCGATACCAGTGCTTCGTAACGACCACTGCTGAGAAGAAACACCAAAAGAAACTCATTTTCACAGTATTGGTCGCCTACTCGCCAGAAGGGCTTTGTCATATTATTATTATTGTCTTTTAATTAATAAATACTTATAATATAATATATTACAATGTTGACACATTATAACATGTAATGCTTGCGAACAAGTAAACAAACATTAATTGCGTAATAAAAAATATTAAGTAGTCAATAAGCGAAGCCGAGCTGACCAGTCCCTCCTGGCACAACCCTTTTTGCAAAAACCAATAATATTTTTAAACATTTTCTAAATTTGAAAAAAAATAATAATAGTGAGTGTTGCTCTCAGTATGTCAAATATGAGGATAATGAGTTTTTGGCGTATATTTTTCAAAAATGTATTAACTTGTTTTCTACCTGCAGGAGCCTAAACTTGCTATGTTTTGAAAATGTTTTTGGTTTTTTCAGAAAACAGGTGACTGAGATGATGCAGTATATTTTTTGAATCAGCTCATAAGGCCTTTTCATTTGACACCCGATACGACAGGTTAAAAAAAACGACGGGTTGCACTCCGGGAGTGCCGGCAGAAGTGAAAACTTGAATAAACGTTGTGCATTTTTGATGTTTTGGAATGGTTAGGGAATAATTTTGCACGAATTACTTTAACTATCAGTATAAAAGTACTATCATTTATGTGGTAGAATACAATATTCATTTATTGCGCTATCGTACACAAACATGACAATTTATATTACATTAATTAAACACTTTATATACACGAATTTTACGAATACACAGCAGTGTGGCCACTACACAGATGGTCGAGCCATCAGCTGTCACTGTCACCATCCATGGATGCGCGTGGCACGCTGTAATATAAACACACACGAACATTCGCGCAAGCGCCCTGCGCCGTCTTACGAATTTTCGATCAGGGTCACGTGTCCTGACGCCCTGACGCGAGTTTAACATTTTTTACCCATTACAAAAAAAGTGTACAACGCCGCTAAAGAAGTTTTCACTTTAAAGATATATTTTTAATTGCACCCAAAAAATATGACATCATAACTGTTCAAAAATTCAAGATGGCTCTCCTTCTTAAATCCATATTTGAACAACTCAGCCAAAGGAAATTTCTTGATCACCAAACGCCGTATATTAATTACATTTTTATGTTGTTCAAACTAAACACGCTACTAATGTGACTAGAAAGAATTAAAGAAAAATATTTTATTCAGTGCAAATACAGTGTGTCTGTTCTATACTTCTCATAACTTAGTCTTTGATTGTAATTACAGGCGATTTCAATTGATCCCGTCATTGTACCCGAGAGTAGTGATTTCAGCAAGATTTGTTCAACCGGACTCCCGTCAGTAGGTACCGCGCTTTATAACCTATACAGCTAATTTAATTTGATAAAGCTTCTATTGTGTTCATAATAACTTAAAACAATGTAAATATTTTGAGTTCAAGACTCACATTTAAAATCTGAACTATTTTTTGTGTATCTATGGATAAGATTTAAAGATAATGACAAAGATATAAAGTGATTAATTTTTTTTATAGCTAATTTAGTTCCGTTCTACAAACGGAAAAACAGAATCCATAAAGGATCACTCGCTTGTCTGTCACAGCCATTTATGAAGTTTTTATTGTCATTAAAAAACATGGACTAGCGCGTAACAGGTAGTAATTTAAGTACCTACACCATACAAAACGAACTGAATTCTTTAACTAGCAATGTTTTTATGTAAGGCAGTCTTATTCGATTGAGTCTTATTTTTCTTTCTTTTAATTTTTCTTTGACTGATGACAGGTCATCTTTTGGACTACATAAAACTACAAAGATTTGAAGATGCTCTTGACTAGATCCATTGCGTTCCTGAGTTTGCATAGGTACAGTAAGTACAGGTACAGATTACAGGTAGCTTGTACAGAATATAAGTTGCTTGGTACAGAGACTTACTTTAAAATGGATATCAACAATTGCACATTGCAGCGAGTGGCTGTGTCGGCGAGATGTAAGGGTCACCGATCACGTGCGGCCATTCCTATTGATTTCCATTTAATTCGGCGCGTGCTTGCGCCGCCTACTGTGGTACAACGACAAATTACTCCTCCGAAGCCTTCATTTCCTCTGATTGAAGGGTACTGCTATTGAAATCTATATTATTTATTTGATGTTTTGTTTCAGTAGTCGATAGTCGTGATGAACCCCGGCGGAATGGTTGTTTGAAAGTGACACGCTGATTTGATTGTGGCCGGGGATTAAATTATGAGTCAGATGTTTTGGAAAATTTACTGTTAAATCATTTTAATGCAAAAAAGATAGACTTCTAAGATGAGAGACAGAGAGGTAACTGAAACGGCAGAGCTTTGAATTAAAGTAGATGCAAACTAAAATATAAATATGATATGAATTGTAACTAGAACATACCTACTTATTCTGAAATTTTTTAAAGATACAAAATAATTAACCCATGCAACTCAAAATCTTTTCCAACCTTGAAAGTTGATTGAATTACTTAAGTTACTAACTACCTCAGTTATGACCAAGCTATATCAGTGGTATTTATTTGATTGATACGTAAAGCCTCTACCTATAAAACAATAACATGCTGTAGTATGAGACCTATTTGTACTTTCTTATATATCTTAGATAGATATATAGATAAAAGATTGATTTTGTTTTATCTGTAAGACAATTAATATAACATAATTATACAAGTGAAAAATTACTTTTAACATTAATATCTTAACACTAACTTAACCTAACATATATCATGTGTGCAACAGAAGCACAAAAGGGCTATAGCTCAGCGAAGTGTTGCTCGTGATGAACAACCGCTGATTCTCAGCTGGTTGAGTTGACGCTGAGCTCTTAATAATATCTTCAATTGTTTTAAAAGTTTTAGCGCTCCTGTATGATTTCTCTCTGGGTAGTACCAAGTCAGCCTAAGAATACGTTTTAGACATTACAAAATCATGTAGTAGCAATTTGGGTAGTTTGAAGTGATTGTAGGTTATTGTTCGTATCAGGCATTACATTAGATGAAAGCCTCTGTCCTCTGATTCCGAGACAATGACGCGCGTGATTCCATCTCGTAGGCAGGCGCCACCACTGGGCTGATTGCTTTTAAAACAATACCATCATCAATTTCACCGACAGATTTTCTAAATTTAATTTTCTCAACTAAAAGAAGTTTGCTCAATCTTTTATTTGATCAATTACATTTTGATACCCTTTTAAATACAAAATTGTTTTTTTATTGGACCCAGTAAATTTCTAAACGGCTTACGCTGCCCAAAAATTAATTGATCGGATCTCGTTTCTCGCAGGAAACAGCGCGGAAGAGTTTTAATTAGCGAGAAAAAAGCACCACGAAACTTCCGACGTAAAAAACCGGGAGACAAGGGTGGGCGTAGCGAGAAATAAAAATCCCGCTCGTAATGCGGGCAACATTTGTGTGAGGAAGACGCTCAGTAATGGAAGACAAATTTCAATATAATTTGCAATACATAAGCGTGTTACTTTAATAGCCCAGAACCACCCTTCAAATTAAACGGGGCTTAAGTTTTATTTTATTTTTTTCCTGCGCGATCGTGTTGCGGGCGCGTAAGCAACCTCGGGGAGCGCAGGGCGCCTCGGAAAAAATATAATCCGGCCAAATTGATTGCTCCTACAGACAATAGTGGAGCGGCCGCGATGCCGCCAAATCAAATTAAAGACGCGCTATAAAAACCAAATTAGTGCCCGCTTTAACCGTGAGAGGGTATTTAGTTACAAGACGTTAGTTCAAATCCCGCCATTTTCATTAACAATAAATATCCCCTCGCAGCCGCGCGGAATCCTTATTGTTTTACTTTTTACACCCTTGTGTCCCGAGTGGGATATAGCACGGACGACATCTTCTGCTGAGGCCGGCTAATTTGTTCTTTTTGTTTACTTACTTGCCGGAGTAAAGTAATAAAAATTTGTGTTGCGCGAATTGTATGGACTTTAAATTTTATATAGCCGCGGGTGCCGGCCGAGTTTTGCATTTAATTGGGAAAAATTTAGAGTCGGCAAAGCGCTTCTGTGCGGATTCTTAAACTAATTGGACGACCGTTACAACTTTTTTCGCTTATAAAACGTTTACGCAATCAAAGCGGGCGCAGTGGTTTATCAGCGAAAGACATTTCGAGACTTATTTTTTTTATTGTTGGATTATGTCTGTATCGTATTAAACCGAAATAAATCCGATATAAGTTAGCGGCAGACCGTTATTTCAAATGCCCCATATTTCAACCACAGATGCAGTTATCATGAAGGGGTGAGTTGGATGTGTTTTTGTTTGCCTTAATTACAGGCGATGCAGTGAATTAAAGGGCGGCAGTGATATAAAACAATAAGCTGGCGTCATTAGTGCGGCCGTTGCAGATCGCCGCCTGCACCTTCGTAATGTGACGACATTTATTTCCTTCACATTTAATTTTGTACTTATTAATCGTGTGATTTAAAATACTATCAGCTTGGGTTAAGATATGATTTACAGTCATTAATTTACCTATAACACTACAAAATTAAGGTCGTTTCCGGAACTAATGAAATTTTTTATTCGTATATGAACGTTAGTATTTCTTACATGCCATAATCTTTGTGCAGTACGTGATTATATGAATATCTAATCAGAAATTAGTTTCTTGTAAATATATTAAATAAATAAATATTTCAGAAGGAATAAGTACTACAACCTAGTTTTCTCCTAGTAAAATAAACGGTAAGTAAATGTACGTAAAGTTTTGGTTGTTGCCTTTGATAGAATATCTGAGTACTCATTTAAATAGGATTAACACACAAAAATATGAATATTTTCTATGATTTATGGCAATTAGTAAACAGTGTCAAGATCGGCTACGAAAATTACAGCTTGCCTAACTTTGGGTGTTTAATCATCTGATTGTTTGGTGTCATTACACCGAAAAGCCGCTAGGCCGAATATAACAATTATTATATTAAAATGAGCACGATGATTGCAGGAAACGTGTTATTTAACGTGGCATGATACGATCTTATCGGATCGCCTCCTAATATTCGACGTGTGGATATTATCGTGCCGCCGCCGAAATCGCCCGGATATTCGAGGATATTCGACACATGTCCGCTTTTACAATTTTATATACGGGATGACAATAATTTTCATACCTAACTCGAAAGAAAGTACGAAGTTTCATCTATTACTTCTACAACTCAGGTTGGCATTCTTTACACCATGCTTCAGGGTAAAAACCTTTAAGATTGTTAATTCAATATTTTACACAAGGTTTTAAGTTAGATATAATTTAGTTTTAGATTTGTTCAAGCTTCAATGTTTGTTTCTTTTATTCTTAAATAAATAAAGGCATTTTAAGGTATTATTATCGGGTTTTACTTTATTTACATAAAAGGTATAATTATGGGATTTGTCAGCTCTCAATACAATACCAAGTAGGTATACTTATTAGATTAGGTTCCTTTGCAAAAGCTATTTTATTTGAGAAGTAATTATTTGGTTTAAACATAGTCGCGGGGCCTCCTTAGAACTCGATTCTCATCGAATTCTCTTAGAGGTGTCTAATATATACGCATTAATTACTAACAACAATAATAACCTAAGTATATCAGTGCACCGTGCATTAAAATGTCCATTTACCCAATTAGGTAGGTATTTAATTTGTTTCATAGTGTTACAGCTGTATTTACTAGCCCAAATTCTCACCCAACGCTTCTGTAATACTTACTTAGAATTTTCAATTATACGAGAAATTTATAAAAAGTTTAAGCAACTTAAACACATTTTCAAGCTTCTTTCGGTGTACAATGTAATAAAATATGGGTACATACCGATAATAAATTCCCTTGGATATCAATTTGTCATAGCTTGGCAGCAGTGAACAACAGCGCGACCGCAGCACCCCCTATAAGGCGTTATTACCGAGACAAAGCGTTTTGTTTGTCTATCACGATAATCTGTGGACTGCTCATTTCAATTCTGTGTTGTGTAAACGCCCTAATGGAGCTCAGTAATGTGACACGCTTGACGATTTTACTCACAAATTGTACGAAACTCTATTACAATCTAATGACAGACGTCTAATTGCAAGGTTATTACGTTTTGTTGTGCACGGCTTAATGACGGTGGTGGTAATTATTGGGCGAGGTGAAACCCTGAAGATGTGTCGAATTGAATCGCCGAGCGTAATGAAGGCTCGCGGACGCTAAATTACTTGATCAATGGTACCGATTGCTTTTTAATTGTCACCACATTAGAATTATGAATTTTATTGATTATACTTATGTAATAACTGACCAAGTGCATGTCGGACCACGCGCAGTGTAGGGTTCCGTAGTTGCGAATGCCCACACTGAGTTCACGCCACTAAAAACGTCTTAAAACTAATTTCTTGAATTCAAATCTATTGAATTTGTATGAACTTTTCCTTTTCCGAGTCCATTTTATAAGTTGGTCGATTATAACTTTTTGATTTGTAAACCCTACTTAGCTGATAGTTTTCCTTTAAACTTTGTTATATATACTACTGCTGTGATTTTTTTCACATGCCCATTTAACTGTTTAATAGATTGAAGGCCCCCGCCTTTTATCTATTAAACGGTCCACCCTTGACTTTAACAAAACCAAATATTTCAGAAACGGATCATTCTCACAATATTTTTGAAAGACCTATTTAACGATACCCAACACAATGGGTTAGTCGAGAAAAAAATTGACTCTTACTTTACTTGTATGGAAGCTACCCTAAAAAAAAAATAGTTTCAATATTTTATTTTACCACTTTTTTTTGGCATGATTGATATACATACCTATATCAAATTACAGCTTTCTAGTACTTATAGTCTCTGAGTAAAACCGCGGACGGACAGACAGACAGACAGACATATCGAAACTAAAAGGGTTGTTTACTACGGAACCCTAAAAACGAGACACCTATAATACTTATACGTCATATCTTATACGCATATGATGTTTTGTGATATGTTTTTGAGTAAATAATTACGTTTTTATTATTTTCTTGCACACCAGACTTATTATAAAATGCGTTCAGAATTTCATACTATGTTTTTTTTAAACATTCCCGCCTATTGTCTGTGGAACTCGATATTTCTACACAAAGCGCCATCATTAACTACAGCAAACAAAAAGTCGATAGAAGGCTGTCACGACTGTCATCAGAGTTTCACCGACGCGCCGTGAAATATGGAAACGAGTGTAATTCCCCATATCGCACAATCGGCCCGAAGATCTGGAGCGACGAATACATTTCGTGAATAATTTAACAGACAATGGACTGATAACTATTTTATTCTATTATTTCGGTACCGTTTCGCTGGTGATATGAGAGGGTTATTCCCTAACTGGACAATATAAATCTGGATACTCATAAGTGATCTTGGTGTAAATAACTGTAAAAGAATTATGTTTTACCTAATAATCAAGCTATACAGCCAACACCAACTGCAGTTAATTCACATTTGATTAGGTATTATTTATGTTAGAGCTGTTGGAGAAATCATGAATAAAAAAATTATGAAATAGGCCCAAACTCGATTTCGTAGACCAACTCTATGACATTACTATGGTGTGTTGCCATCTTTCTTACATGCATATATGTATGCAAAATTTATACTCAAGTTGATAGGAGATTGAGCTAAGATTGTAAATAAATACTTGATTGTTAGGTATAATATAGACAGAAGTTGGTAAAAGTAAATAGTAATTCACACATTATTTCAAAAAATTGCATGGGGCAAGCATTTCATTTTGAGTTTCATTTCACCAATTGGAAAAACTGTCACTATGTCCAGTGACAGAATACCCCTCATGGGAAAGTAGCGTTTGCAGGTAATCACTTTTAAAATGTGTTTACATAAGCTTTCTCATTATCCGCGATTGTAATAACTCGTAGGCACCCTCTTGGGTACCGTTTTAGAGACAATTTCGTCTTCACACACACACTCAAATTCAATTGCTGATGCGCTGTTGTAGGCTGTAGTACACCCATATGCCTTGCTATTCTTAGTTATTTTTTTGAATAATGTATTATAATACTTTACATAATCTTAGAGACAAAAATATAAACTGTATCAATAGTGTGGGAAGTCTGAGGCCTGTAGCACAGTTTTAAACTAACACAGAGCCTCATAGCTGTCAACTATATTGTTAACACCAGTGCATTATTTTGAATAAAGTATTATTATTATTTATATTTGTTTATATTTTCTCTCAAAATAGGGTATTTTGAGGAGGTTTATTGCGTACGCGGGCTATTATTATTATGTTGGTACGCTTTTCAGCCACGGGTCCATGGGGACCCAGTCCTTTGAGGCGTTCATGGGGCCAAAGCCAACATGAAGAGGCCTTTTAGTACCTTTTTATCTAAAAAGTGAGATGGCTGCATCTATGGAGGTCTATCCCTTAATGTACCATTGAGATGCACTAACGGACAGTCCTCCACAGCTGCCGAACTATTGCCAGGGAGGGATTTACTTGGTTTGGGCTTTATGGATGGGATGTTAGTGGACCGGATAGCTGGGTTATGGAGTGAGATACGGACATCTACCTAAAAATCTCTCACAACAATTTTAGCCTGGTAGATGGTGACTTGCTGCTCGTTGGCTACACTGCCTGTGGGCACCCTAACTAGCCACGAAAATGCGGCCAGAGCGCAACACAATGTGAGCAGCTAAGGGTGTCGAGAGGTGCGGCTCCGGTTTCACCATCACGGGGCTTACCCCCGAGAGCGGGTTTCCCCGTTATTACGCCATTACGTGCAATACACTTCCACCCTGGAGCGTATGTTCTGCTCTTGCGACTCCACTCTGGCCGGCCAGTTAAGGCAAGACAGAGGCGGGGGGTGTGTAACTGTGTGTATGTGTGTGTGTAAGCGCATGTGTGTATGGTCCCCCTGGAGGTAGGGTACGTGGTGTCGCCACTCACCATCAGCTCGCCACAAGCTGCCCTGCGTTGACTGACTGCACTGGGAACCCAGCGGGCGGTGGGGTCGTCACGTCCCGACGCCTTTTATTATTATTATTATTATTGCATTTGAAACAAAACTAATGGCCTTTATTTTCTGAAATGAAGAGCCTGTTTCAACTGTGTTCTCCATTATAAGATCTCATTCATACATGTTTTTTCTTTGTAAATACACACTATACGACCAAGCTTTGCTCAGTTACTTTTTTTATTAAAATCATTTTTTCAGCTCCATCCTCCCTACATACCGATACAAGAACTGCTCGTTTAAAATATGGGATATGTGATTCTTCATAAAAATATTATATTAAAATGGCCAAGAGTTGAAATATATGATTTTGTTTTTATATGGATACAGTATGCAGTAGGTAGGTACTTACATTTCAATCTTGTTATAGGCTTCACAAAAAAAAGACCAAAGCTCGTTTTTATCTAAAGTACTTCTCTTCTTAAGCTTTTCACAGTGTCCTAAGTCAAATATAAATTAAATATCTATTTTCTAGCCTGTCTTTATTGTTTTGCTCTGCTAGGCGAAGGTATCCCCGTTATTTTTCCAATAATTAAATCTCAATGAATAAAAAATATGATCTCTGAAATATTTCTGTGGGTAATATAGCTTACCAATAGCCAGTTAATTGACTCGAACACCGACAGGCAACACCAGTAGCGGGTGAACGGGCCGGTAAGCGGATTTGGTCGGGAAGTCCACGAAATAAAGAAGTTACAAAGTATACCACGTTAAAAATAACACAGAACTAAAGTCGCGTACGAAGGTGGTCCATCCACAATATTCTTATAACTTATAAAAAGAGCAAAGTCTTTTTAGCTTTAGAATCGTCGTGACCACAAACCTACATATACTTAACTATGAGGTGGTGATGAAACCGCACTGCGCACCATCGCGGAACGCGGGGCTATAGATTTTAACGTTGTATGAACGTACCTGAATTTGACAATGCGTTACCGCGCGGGAGCGCGTCCCGCTCGCAGATTCTGCCAATCAGCGCGGGGGCGCGGTGCTAGCCGCGAGGTATAACACACTTCTCTGCAGTACCGCGCGTGTTTTTATGTATATAAGATGTTAACAAGAGAGCGTCCCGCGCACAGATTTTTCCAATCTGCGCGGGGCCTTTGTAGACCGTTGCTCCGCGCGGGGAAGTAGATCGAACCGCTAGGTGAAGCAGATCTGCGCCTCCGAATCCGCGCGCGGAATCTGCCGGTCCACGCACCGCGGTCGGGCGCGTTGCCAGTGGGGGAATCGCCTTATATAAACAGAGAGGAAACGTGTTTTTTTTTTTACTTTAGCACTATTTATTTATTTGAATGTAAAGCATTAGCTACGAGTTCAACTTAGGATTATAGCAGAGAATGTAGTAAATGGGGTGCAAGATTTATTATAAAGTATTAAAAGAAAGTAGGTAACAGCATTTGTTCCTTTTTGTAATATTTGACTAAAAATATCTCCTGGAAGAGAGATTGCTGTATTTTTTTTTTCTATTGGAAATAAAGTAATGTTCCCTGTTTGGGATGAAGTTGAAGCATGGCTTTTACGTACTTATATGCTTATATGGAAATAACATACGTATGTCTGGGGAAACTTTTCCGATTATTACTCCACATATATGCTTACTAAATCTAAGATGACACATGTACCCAATACAAATGAGTTACACTTCTACAAACTGTTTTATTTTACATTTAGTCTGGCGATCTCTTATTTTTGCCGCGTCGCAAGACTGGATTGATTTACGGGACGAAGTGCGAGGTGCCCGACCCGACCCGGCTTAGACCCCTCTAAGCCTTATTCGGGGATTACGCAAAACACACGCCACTCGCCTTGACGTGTGCCGAATTGAGAACAACCTATCCTCCGTGGCCTGTTTCTTTGGACCGTGAAGTGACTTTTACATAGAAAAGGCTTTGTTGAATAAAATTCCGTAGTTTATTTGCAGGTTTTTATTTACTTTAAGAAAGTACCTCATGTTTGTGCGTGTTTATATATATATACTAGCTGTGCCCGCGACTTCGTCCGCATGAAAATCCGTTCAGCAGTTTCGGACATTCGGGTGTACAGTGTGCATACAGAGACTGACATTCAAACAAAAATCTTAAAAATCTTTTTAGGGTTCTGCATTTTCTTATATATCTTGCTCACGAATACATAATTTATTATCTGTATTTGGTGCCCGCGACTTCGCCCGTGTGAAATCAGTTGTTACACAACCTTGTTGATGATACGACAAATTTAAAAATTTTGTCAGATTAGTCTGTATATTTACAGTTCGATATTTTTAATGTAATGCGGTATACTTTTAATATTGCTAATGTGAAAGTTTATAAGAATCTATAGATGTATGGATATCAGTTACTCATTCATACAAAAACTTATGATTGGATTATAATGAACCCTTACAATAATAATGATAACTTTTGAGTATAAATATATAGGTACGCAGACGAAGTCAGCAGTCAAACGTAACTCTGTATAAATATATAGGTACGCAGACGAAATCAGCAGTCAAACGTAACTCCCTATCTGTAAAAGTCTCTGAGGCGCGAGATAGTGTGTGACGTTCTCGATCAGCAGTCAAACGTAACTCCCTATCTGTAAAAGTCTCCGAGACGCGAGATAGCGAATGACGTTCACGATCAGCACTTAGTCGAAACTCCCTTTGACTGGAACTCTCCGAGGCGCGAGTCAATGAATTTCTTTCTCGATTAACACTTAGTCGTGCCTGTCTTTTGTCATTGGATATTTGGGATCTACTCATCCGCTGTCTTTTCGCTTGTCTAGTATTCTGAGACAGATTTGACTTTCTTCGGAGCATTTTTGAAAGCAAAGCACAAAATACAATAGTATATATACTTAATTCAATAAATATATGTAGCCAATATTTTTTTAAAGATAATATCCGAAATACCTGACCAATCCACAAAGCAAGGTCACAAAATCCGTATTGCTATAGCCAAATGTCAAACTTAGTTCACTAAATCTATAAAACCAATAAGCTTTTGAAGATATCCGAAATATCTAACCAATCCACAAAGCAAGATCAAATGTCCGTATTTTCGTAGCCAAGTGTCAAAATATATCAACAATATTATCCGAAATATTAACTAACCAATCCACAAAGCAAGATCAAATGTCCGTATTTTCGTAGCCAAGTGTTAAAATATAAATCAACAATATTATCCGAAATATTAACTAACCAATTAACTAACCAATCCACAAAGCAAGATCAGAAGTTCGTATTTTCATAGCCAAGTAACAAATTAAAAATCAACAATATTATCCGAAATATTAACTAACCAATCCACAAAGCAAGATCAGAAGTCCGTATTTTCATAGCCAAGTGTCAATTATAAATAAGTCAACAATATTATCCGAAATATTAACTAACCAACCCACACAGCATCAAAGCAAGATCAGAACTTCGGAAGTGCGTATTTTCATAGCCAAGTATAGCCAAACATCGGTATATAAAAACAACAAATTCAACCATCAACAACAGTAACTAACCAAATCTCGTACAGTGCAAAACAATCAGCTCGTATTTATACATTTTCACAAATACAACCATAGCGCATTTTTAAATTTCTTGAGGCGCCATCTGTTGCTATTTTATGTAATATGTAACTATAAAATCGCCCATAGAAAAGTTATCTTTAAACTTTAAATGTCGATAACTTTTTTATCTGACATCAGATTTCGATGAAACAAAGTCTATATGTTGCTCAGAGATGAGCTTAATCTTTTAGTGAAAACCACGTTAAAATCTGTTCAGTAGTTTTAAAGATTAGTGAGTACATACAGACAGACAGACAGACAGACAGACAAAAAAAGTTTCTGTTACTCTTTTTTTATCGCCTACACCCATTTTTTGTTAATTTTATCAAATGTACAGACACGCGGTTCCTACTGTTTTATTATATGTATCGATGTATTGATTAAGAACTCTACATCATTAAGTCAAGTTACCTGTATTTTCGAACAATTTCGACATTATTTGCCCTCAGCATCGACTGAAAGTAAAATTTAAATCTTCCGTTTTTTAAGTTATTACACCTATTAAGCGAGAAGTAAGAAGACACGTTCGGCCATTAATGGCGGGCAGGCAGCGGGCGGCAGCAGGATATTATCGCGCCGCTTGTTGGCCGCGTAAAATAATAATGGCCGAACTTCCGGCGCTGGTGCCCGCGGAAAACTTGGCGAAAAACGCGGTCGCCCGCGGCTGCCGCAACTTTGTCCCTCGCCGTGTAACATCACTTAATTTATTAACACATTCTACCATCCCCGGGAAGTAATTCCCACTTTTTATGACTTTTCACTCTGTCTACGAACGTGCTACGGAATCGTAGAGGCGGTTTAGAGAGACGGACTCTCCTGAAAATGTTCTCAGAAAGTGTCTAATGACTGTTGGTACTTGACTAGCATATGTTGAAATATGACAAATTATATTATTTGACGACCTCCGTGGCAGATTGGTCAACTCGCTAGACCGCCAATCTGGAGGTTCTGGGTTCGATCCCCAGCCAGGGCAAGTTGGAAAATGGCCTTTTTCAAATTGTCCTGGGTTTGGGTGTTTATTTACCATAAAATATAATAGGTTGGGGAAAAAGTCTTTTCGCATTTTATATGAAAATTCAAAACATTTTTGAATATAGTTTATTTACATTTAACTAAAGTGTGTAGGTACCATTTTGTTCGATAACTTTTTGCCATCTTATAGGTAGGGATATGATCCCATTGCTATAGAAATTTTGGGGCTTCTGATCAAAAAACTGCGTCAAGTAGTTTTGGCAGTCCTCTCGTGATGTTAACCTGACACTGCCTAAAGAATTCTGAAGAGACCAAAACAGGTGGAAATCTGAAGGTGCCAGGTCAGGACTATACGGCGGATGCATTAACACCTCCCAGCCAAACTCTCTTAATTTTTGCTGAGTGGTTAAAGATGTGTGAGGTCTAGCGTTATCATGATGAAAAACCACACCCCTTCTGTTGATTAATTCCGGCCGCTTTCCTCAACTTCTTGCTTTAATCTTATCAGTTGTTCGCAGTAGAGTTCTGAATCGATGGTCCTGCCTGGTGGTAACAGCTCATAATGAATAATGCCCTTCCAATCCCACCTCACAAACAGCATCACCTTGTTAACCCGGGTTTCACCACAGTCTGTGAAGCCTGACCGGCCTTTGACCATGACCTTTTTCGCACGTTCTTGTCATACGTGATCCACTTTTCATCACCAGTTATCAATTTCTTAAAAAATGGTTCGGTCTCATTACGTCGTAATAAAAAATCACAAATGAGTACACGGTTTATTAGGTTTCTTTTAGAGAGCTCGTGAGGTACCCAAATATCGAGCTATTTTTGTGTACCCATTTTTTTTCAAATGCGCCAAAACTGTTTTGTGGTCAATTCTCAGTTCTTCAGCTACGTCGTTACTACTGATATGCCGATCTTGCTCCACTTTTTCAAAAATAGCATCCATTTTTTCAGTAACAGGGCGACCAGAGCGACGTGCATCTTTGACATCAAAATTTCCGGATTGAAAACGCTTAAACCAAATTTGTACTACTCCCTTAGACACTGCACTAGGTCCATAAACATAGCAAATTTTTTTCGCGGCTTGCGTTGCATTTTTACCTTTTTGGTAGTAACATTTTAAAATGTATCTAATTTCTTCATTAGATTCACTCATCTTGACGGTAAGAAAAACAAATGAAAGTCACGCATTTTCCTAATTTGAATTTGGTTTTATCTTCCTTAAAATTTTAACTTTTAAATGATACCAAAACCAGCCAGGTACAAATAGTATAGCCAAAGTGGTTTTATTACAAGTTCATACATACTATATGCGAAAAGACTTTTTCCCCAACCTAATAGTATCGTTGGGTTCATATCTCATTACACAAGCTTAAGCTTACTTTGGGGCTAGCTCAATATATGTGATTTGTCCGTATATATTTAGTTATTTATACTGATATTTTGAAGTATACGAAAATAATCTAAATGAAGAGCTCTTAAAAACTGTTGGTACTTCATAAGCTTCACAACTTACTTCATAAATGTATTACATGTAAGTACGTCTTAAATTCTTTACGAAACAAAGCTTACTTTTGAAAGTATTTTTTAAATCTCAATGTGCATTTATAGCCAAATCCAACTCGAAAACGACAAGTGAAACTTAAAGCGTCACTGCAAACGCAGTCGACGAAAAATCAATAAACGAAACCGCACACAGTGCCTCCAATCGAATAAATACAGGCTGACTATCCAATAAAATACGCGAATCGTTTACAATTAAAGCTTTAAATCGGCAATAGGTGTTGCCATAAATCGGACGAGAAAACAATCAGCGGGAGCGCGTCGCTTGCAATTAGCGCTGCGCGGCTCGATAAATTTACATTAATGCTCTCGAAAAATCCGTACGGCAATAATTTTCACGTGGCACATGTATTGTGCCGTTCGTTCCGCATATAGTGCTGTTTTTCCGGATTCCCGCCCGCGCGCCACCCGGATTTTTTGGTGTTGCCAACATCGCAGCTCTATTTTGACTTGTAAATTAAGTTGAACTCGGTATTGTAAATTGTCTGTTGCAATTTAATAAATAAAGCGTGAATTCTTTTTTTTTTAATTTGTTTTTTTGCTTTAATATATTCGATTGTATTTCAGTTAATCACTCTAGACGAAGTACGTAACCTAAAGATGAAATTATTGAAATCTATGTAAAATAAGATATAGTTAGAGTTTAGCCGTTAGGAAAAAACATGAGAAAATAAGACATGCAATCGACGGTAAATATTACTAGGTATATTACTTTAGAAATAACTTCAAAACAGTTGGTAAATTTTTATTGAAATCAAGATAAAGAGTAACTATAGGTATGATAAAGAAAATGCTCGAGGACTTGGTCGGTCTGTCTGATTGTATATGTTTTATGTAAAATAGGGATGTATATTAACATAGGTAGATAGGGGTGATTTAAAAAATGCCACCATGCAACTACATACTTAAACAACGGCGATAAGGGTACACTTACACGATGATTGCAAATCTGGATACCCACATCATTGATTTATGAAACGTCCCCTGCATCACTGCGCCTTATACTTTTTCAGTCAAAATTAGCAATAATTAAAATAAAAAAGCTACATGGATACACCTACACGATGCATCAAAATCTGGATACATCAGGTAGGGCCAGCGCGTGATTTAAGAAAAGCCCCCGTGTAACTGCTACGTTATACTTTTTCAGTGATAATAAGCAAATTAAGAATGAATTTTAAATTTAAAAAAAAAACGGCTTCAAGGCTACATCTACAGGATGAATCCAAATCCGGATACATCAAGGCTGTCGATTTACGGATCGGCGCGTGATTTACGTAACGCCCCCCGCCTCACTGCACTTTACACTTTTGCAGCTCGCGCACCGACGCCTATTAATTGATATTCGGCACGACACCACAGACGCAATTGCCAATATATTTACAGATTTCAAAAACAAATATATTTTTCTGTTTGAAAACTTTCATTACTTTAGATTATTTGGTTGTAGAGTGTTTTTGATAGAGATCAAAAACTAGCCTGTTTTAATTAAAGTACCCATCTATGGCTTGTACCTATTTCAAATATGGTTTTAAAAATATTTTTTTTTTAAAGTGCCATTTCTATCTTTTAAACTAGAGCCAAAAGTAGCGCTCACGATTATCATTTATGCTGAATCAATTCGACAGAACTTAGAAGTGATTTATGTAATCAAAAACATATTAAAAAAGAGCCATTCATTATTTTGACTTTGTATAATTTCTACATTAGCCACTGATTGAGATGTTTAACAACCAAAACAACTCTTAAATGGAAATACGAAAGCATACAATTAATTTCTTTGTTTATATCGCAGAATTTGTCTGCTGGCACAATTAAATCGATGTCTTTAATATTATAGTTTGGAGTCGCCGGCGGCGCGCGTGGGTGGCTGAATCAATTTCACATGCTAATAAGCGCGTCTCCAAGTGGACTAATGAAACACTAGAGCAGTTGTTGTAAAGGCGAGCATCGAATCGTTAGTTTTCATGGTCAGAAAAATATAATTTTATTATAATCACAAAATACTGTCGCTTTGCAAAGCCAGGGAAACGGAAAAATATTGGTTATTTCGTGGTTGTAAGAGCTCGCAAGGTATACTGTTCTTACAGATCCACTGGTTTTTATGGTCAGAAAAATATAATTTAATTTTAATCACAAAATAGTGTCACTTTGAATAATCACATTTAGTTTTTATAAGAATATACATTTTTATTAGGAACCAATAAAATGATTGGTATTAAAAACGTTATTTGACTACTAAGAGGAGCGGTAATGTTGTATCTAGCTGACAAAATGCATGATTTTGTCTGGAGTTGTTTTTTTAGTGACTTAGAAAAATATGATAATCGTTCTATAAACTTAACCCGTTAGCACATAAATCGCTGACACAATAAAATCCAATTCCTTTCTGCCGGATCCGGCCAATCGGTGGTTGAAGGATGAAGGCTTACCTAAGAAACAAAAAATAAAGATTATAAGTAAAAAGTAAGCAATAAGTAGTAAGCTTATGATAAAATCTTATTATTATCTGTTACCTACGTATAAACTGCACAATTTTGCAAGTAAATGTCCAAGCAACGTACACGATGTCATGTGAATTGTCATAATTCTTACCCAACAGAATTGTAAGTACTTACATCGTGTACATACAGCTTTAAATACAGCATTACACGCGAAGAATAACCAATTTCTAAGTAACCTTATCTTAAGCCGATAAATAGTCTATGAATCTATTGCAAACGCAAAGCCCGTTTTAAATGATCACTTTAGCCACATATAGAGTTCTTTATCTCTTTTTAATAGAGTATTTATTCAAAGTAACAGGTTTTATTTCTATCGATGGCAGGAGGACGGTCTTCGCAGGTGTCACGGGAACTTTACAAGCGTAACAGTATGTGGTACTGACTAATAACGCTTCTATATGATAAAACAATTGCCCAATTTGTATATTTTGTTGGCTGTAGTGGTATTATGGGCTTAAGTCGGGAGTTTTATGAGTGTTTTACCTATGGTGTTGTAATTTTTTTATATGTAAAGAATTTTTCCATTAAAAGATTTTTTTTACTCAAAGATGTAGATAAAGGCGAAAATATTTTTAAACAGGCGGCCTGCCCGGCTTCGCAAAGGTATTTTAAAAAATTTCAAAAATTTTAAATTTTAAAACACACACACTTGCACACCCTTCTTTTTGCGTTATTTTAATGAATTTCTAAATCACGGTGCAGCCTAGCTAGCCGGGTGGGGTGAGCGGCAACCACGCGACTTTTTTACTTACATTTCACAATTCGTGATATTTTTGGAATGGAATGTCCGAATTGAATGATTCAAAAAGTTATATTAAGGTATTAAAGCAGTTTTGAATTTGAAGTAATTTAATAAGTACAAATAAAAAGCCTATTCTAGCAGCGGCATTTCAATAAAAATTTTAAAATAAAATTATTATGACATAGCTATAATGTTAGACATATGCTGTCGCGACATTTTTTGTAGATAATGACGTTTTCTGACAAGGTGTAGTACATAATTTTACTACGATCGTTGTATCACTCGTTATTTGTATACCACGTAGTCTCACTGTTCTTTGTATTGGGCAGATAACACAATCTTCAGAGATCTCCAATTTCAAAAACAACGTCTGACCTGTCACTGTCACCTGTCAAACCGGCCGCAGTCTTCATTCACTTTTGTTGTGCAGGCACGATAGCACATACATTAAAATTATTTTTTAGTTTCAGTTTTCTTCCATAGATTTAGTGTTATATTTACGTTATACTTGTGGTTTGTACATGTAGATTGTGAAATAATCATAAATTAGGTGAAAGAAGCACCAGCTTGACGTGGATTTTTCATGCAGCAGTAATGATTGTAAGTTAATTCTTTTCATTTATTTTTCACTGCAGTATTGTTACTATTTATTCAAACTGGGTACTTATATTGTGAATTATTCATGTGTACCCAAAATTTTTATCACTATTACGTAATGTACGTAACTTATTGATTACAACCTCCAAAGTCGAGTAACTTATGAATCACAACCTCTAAAATCGGTACCTACAAAAAAAAGTAGTAAAAATTACTGACTTAAATACAATATATACGACCCAAGGCATTTTCCATCTTGCCATGGCTAAGGATCGAACACAGAACTTCGAGTGGCGGATTGCCGTACCAACTATTACGCCACGGAGATCGTAAAATGTTTTTTTAGTAGTAAACTACCTACAATTTTGTTTTATTCTGTTTTACGTGAATTTATTTTTCGTGCTAAAATAAATATCAGCCGAAGAGATGCTACTTCAGATTATTATCATATCTTGTCGGAGTTTCTATGATCTGGGCAGAAAAAGGCGAGCATACGTCATGCAGCAAGTACTTCGATGTGAAGTATTTTGGTTTCAACGAACGATTACAAGATTTAAGGAAAATGATTTCTGCTCGTCATCACACACCTGGAAATAACAATTGTTTTGAACGTTGTGCATAGAACTATAATGCGGTTATAGTCACGCACACTTCGTACTGCGATGCGGTCGTAGTCTTGTTCAAGCATGTCTTCTGTACAGAGATAATGGAAATAACAATTGTGTTTTAAACGCAGTGCATAGAACTATATACTGCACTATTCTGTACTATGCTAAGCTATACTAATTTATGTTGTGCTGTACTGAACTATGTCGAGTCATGCTGTACTACACTGTACCATGTCGAGTTATACTGTGTTACGCTATAATATTTTATTCTTCTTCAAGTTATAATCTATCCTTAACAAACATGAAAGGCCATAAAAAAATATTCTTGAATGAATGATGGAAACATAATGACGTATGTAGTGAAAAGCGATACTATCGTTTATAAACTGTCGGTAAACCATGAATGATGTTGATATAATATTGCATTGCTTTATATCAATGATACGGCTAAATAAAAGCTGCTATATGAATTTTCTCACTTAGCTCAGTAAACCATGTAGGTTTATACATAAACAAATATTTAATAGCTATATTAAAATATTTTAATAAATCGGGTAACAAATTGTATAGCCCTTGAAAATTATGTACAGAGTGAATACATCTTTGTCAAAACTTCATGTTCCCAGACTACTTATTTTAACCTAGACAAGGAATAAATTATAAATGTTTATGTTGCGGTTATGAACTCGGTATTTTTCAACCAAAAATGTAACAAGTAATATCTAAACGTTTTTATCTTGAGCTATGAATCATGAGGAAATGGAGATTCTTAGAGGAGGAAATCCCTGTGGGAAATAGCTTCTGGCTATTGATACATTCAGATTTAACCCAAGTTTCGAAATGAAAATTTCTTAAGATACTACATACATGACGTACTTGCTGTGTAATTTAAACTTGCATAGACAGTACAGCCTCTTCGAGCCATAGAGATGCTTACTTGAAATAGTCAACTTAAAGATAATAACTATTTCTTGATGAAATCAGTTGTATGGGCTAACCTCACAGAAAGTTAAGCTAAGTTAAGCTGAAGGGTTGCTAGCTAGGCGGGAGGAACTCCGAAGAGAATATAACCGAACCCGTCGAGTGATTTCTTCACACTAGTTTTATTGATTTCACTTAAACGCTAAGATCACTATTTGATTGACATATTGACCCAGATTACTTAATCGCTAAGTTGTGCATATAGTTAAAAAGTAGGTTAAAATATTGTTACCTATGTAGATATTAATTGTTTGCTAAAATGTATGAGATGATAGCTCATACATCTTGCCGACTCAAAGGGAGGAAAGGACAACTACTTACTTAATATCTAGAATGAAATGATATCTACAATAGCAACTACAATCAAGCTGAAAAGTAACGCTAGATGATATAAACAATACAGTGAGGGATTGGAAATGTTGTAGTAAAACCAAAATATTAAAGTTAGTGTCATTGTTTAAGTTCTCGATAAGCCTATTTGTCTTTGTTAGGTCGCACCGATTCCCCATAACTGTCCGTTGGAATAGGAATAGACACAAAGTGCGGTTGGTTCGTCAGAGGCGAGTTATACTCTACACTGGTGTCTACGCTCCCTCTCACACACTTGTGGCACTCACGACCTTCACAACACGAAACGCGGTTTTCACTATTAAGCACACGAAGACCGAAATAATTGTCTTTGCTCGTTGAAGTGCCCGCCCTGCTTGAGACAGGGAGGACTGCTGCTCCTGGGTGCTGGCGACGGCGTCTCCTTCTTACGAATATGCATATAGCTACGATTGAACGGTGACCTGTTATTGTTATATAAACTCCTAAAATGTTGTTTAGAAGAATTGGTAGCTTGTCTCGAGGGATTAAACGAGTGTTGTTTTTCAAATCTTTGTGTACTAGGTTCAAGTGCGATGTATTTGCTCTCGAGAAACTGCATTAATTCG
Organism: Acrobasis suavella; assembly: GCA_943193695.1. Lineage (NCBI taxonomy): Eukaryota > Metazoa > Arthropoda > Insecta > Lepidoptera > Pyralidae > Acrobasis > Acrobasis suavella. The sequence continues at coordinate 19,053,981 of OW971929.1, forward strand.
TCTAGTGAAGCTAGATCCCTAGGGGACTTGCGCGCTGCCTTATAATCAATTAAAGTCTCGCTGTCCAATTTCTTAGCAACAAGATGAGCGAGAATCGGGTCCCAGGTTGTTGTATCCACTCCAAGATTATGAATTGCAAAATTGTACCTGCCTGTAAAAATGGGAACTTCTAACAAAGGAATAGCATGTTGTAAATGAGAGGTTGCAGCTAGTTTTTGATTTAATTCTCTTTTCATCCGCTTAAATTCTGTTTCATATTTTAAAAACTCATTAAGATACACTTCATCTTCACCTCCCAAAATATTATCTATATCTAAATGTAATTTGTCAATGTTCTTCCAGATAGATTGAAAGTTATTAAGCTCGTCATCTAATTCCCATTTTTCGGTAATTTCACTAATCTCAATACTAGATATCATACGCTGGAATGCTCGGAAATTAGTTCTTTGACGTGATAAAAGCTCATCAATTTTACCCACATTATCTTTTTCCTCTGGGCGCGATCCAGAGGGCTGTTTGTACGGTTCGTGCTTAGCTATTTTCGCACGAAGCTCAGTATAATATTGTTTAGTTCGCTCAAAGATAGATTCCTGAAAATACCTTTGATCTTTGGTACCTAACGATTCTAACCGTACATAATTAAGTTCGAACTCTCCCCAGAGGCTATCTATGGTCTCTAGACGTAGTTGTAAATACTCTGAGGTTTTCCTATGAGTTGAGTCCTTGTTGAAGTTGGTGCCAATTTGCTGGATTTTGGCAACGAGCTCGCTCTGGCGGTCAAATACCGCTTGGACGTTCGACATTGTTATAGCTTGGTTAGTAATATACAGGAAAGATCTTACTTGTTATCTGCAGCTTGCGCGTCTTACAACCCACGCAAACACGATGAAAGTTCCTGAAGCTAATTGTTGTAGCTGAAGCTGCGAGGAGTGTTCCTAGATTCGCGAACACGTGCCCCGGAAGTATGCTAGTGTCCCACGGAACGAAAGTTCAAGAAAACTGTCACGTCACGCGGAAAGCGTATGAACTCGAATTAGTCCACACGCGCTAGTTCACAGTACGCGAGACCGAAGGAGTAAACTCGCAAAAAGTCCCGCTAACTGTTAGCTCGAAGGACCATATGTATGGGCTAACCACACAGAAAGTTAAGCTAAGTTAAGCTGAAGGGTTGCTAGCTAGGCGGGAGGAACTCCGAAGAGAATATAACCGAACCCGTCGAGTGATTTCTTCACACTAGTTTTATTGATTTCACTTAAACGCTAAGATCACTATTTGATTGACATATTGACCCAGATTACTTAATCGCTAAGTTGTGCATATAGTTAAAAAGTAGGTTAAAATATTGTTACCTATGTAGATATTAATTGTTTGCTAAAATGTATGAGATGATAGCTCATACATCAGTAAAACCTCATTTAATTATACTTTATTTGTATAATATGGTAAAAAGTTGGATACAAATTACACGTATATTGTTTTACGCGTAATGACACTATCTAATCTCTACAAAGAGATATCATCTAAGATGTTGTTGAGTAGAATAAATTCAGTAAATTGATTTAGATAAATTTCAAAGTAAATGAACTTTTAAATTATAACCTGGTTTTATAGACACCAGCCCTATTAATACACTAAATACGTGAAAATTAAAATTCTTTACATGTTATTGCAGAGGTTATAAAACCGCCTGCAATCTAACCAGTTTCTACAATTATTATATACAAAATTTGAAGTTGATAATTGTGACTCTTTTTTAATATGGTTTAAGACTATCTTGTACAAACCTTTAGTCTGAAGCTATAACTATAAGTCACGTTTTGAGAAAACGCCACGTTTATTTGTTTTATATGGCTAATAATTTTCATACTTATACATTTTCATATACTAAGAAATAAAGATTGGCTATATTAACTATAGGCTGGTTACAACAATTTAAATAACTGACAACATCCTATAGTTAATAGATTCAGGTGTTACTTTGCGGAAGTCAAAGTTACATACTACATGATTTGAATTACTTTGTGCAATTCCGCCACCAGTTAGTTCATGCAAACTATTGCCGGCCGGCGCCCACCCACTACTGTTAGTCCCAGCATACCTGCCACCAACAGCCCGTGTGCACCCGCCACCAACAGCTGATGCATGCTCCCTCCGATACTGCTGCATCCGCTGCGGCTGCAGCAATATCGGACACCGCATACGCGACACGTGTTTCGCCTCTCCACGAGGCATCTTCAGGCACCAAACAAGTTGTTGATCGTTCGGCAGTCTAGCGTCGAATGCCTGAAGATGCCTCGTGGAGAGGCGAAACACGTGTCGCGTATGCGGTGTCCGATATTGCTGCAGCCGCAGCGGATGCAGCAGTATCGGAGGGAGCATGCATCAGCTGTTGGTGGCGGGTGCACACGGGCTGTTGGTGGCAGGTATGCTGGGACTAACAGTAGTGGGTGGGCGCCGGCCGGCAATAGTTTGCATGAACTAACTGGTGGCGGAATTGCACAAAGTAATTCAAATCATGTAGTATGTAACATACTATAGGTAATTGCAAAAAAAAAAAATCCTGGTCTTATAAATATTTTACCAAATCTATTTATTTAATTTATTCCACTTATAATCTTTAGGATTTATGTACAATGGGTATCTCTTGAAGCTAAGCGGTTTCAGAAAATACCTTTGGGACGTTTCTGAAAAAACTATTGATTTATTTTCACTATGGATTAATTTTCGCTACACAGGAAATATTATAGTCGCATCCTCAGCGGTGACGCTTCGGAGCCCTGGGTCCGCTACCTAATCAAGCTGATTTGACGAGGTAACTGGTTTTGGTTCTGCTTACACAGAGTGACGGCTGTCGGACGTCAGTCACTAGGAAATGTGGTAAGGACGTCAAATCGAACAAGACTTTTGTTACTCAGATTGTTTCGAATCCTGTCGTCATCTTCTTAGTCTCTTCCTTATTTGATAGATTTGAATTATCGTAATTTCAGATACTATTACTTACTGTTCGTTCAAATACGTTTATTTAATAATAATTAAATGTGACAAAGTGTCCTTGACACAAATTTTCACACAGCATCGAAGAAGAAAGTCATGCTCTATCTATAAAAATAATCTATGTTATCCATATCAAAAAATGTTGTCCAAAATGTGAGAATGAGATTTTCCCAATTTGTAAACAGATATTTTGCTTAAATAATTATCCTTCACGTTTTCTTTTAGAGAATTTCTCTATAACATATAAGGAACTAAATCGTTATTCTGTGTATACTACATTATCTAACTAATATAAAACATTTTTAATAAATCAGTTTTGTATGAAATACTATTTACATCTTATCTAAGCCAAATAAGATTATTTCTGAAAATAAGTTTATTAACGTGTGAACTTTTCTCATTACACGGTTGTAATTTAGTTCTTTAGATATACTCTTAATCACATAATGCTTGCTACTGTCATGTAATACTTACAATCAATATTTATAACCTATATAGATAACTTTCGCTGTGCTCCGGATTGGTTATAATATAGTTTTTTTTAATCAATGATACCTATGACAACAAAAAAATAATTAAGAGGATTAATGAGTACCAGTTAAGTTTACATTAATAATAATAAAATTCATTATCTTATACGTAACAAGATTATACTATATAAAATTTGCTTTAATCAACACATAAAATATTGCTGTATGATAAATAATCCTAATCAAAGATATCGGCGATTAGTTCTACTGTGACTGACAAATTTATGAGACAATAGAAAACTTAAAACTTGTTCGTCTCTTTAATATCTTATCCATTTTAATATTGTTATCAATATTAAGGTACAAAATAACTTTTAATTCAAATTATTTGAACATAAATGAATTTCTCGATTCATTCACCAGATAATTTTAATTGTTAGTCAATGTAAAGTCAAAGAGTTGACAAAATATACTTAATTTATATAGTTAGGTATTGATCGTGCATTCCCAAATTTTGCAAATTGGCTCTAAACATCCTACGTGGTATACAAATAACGAGTGATACAACGATCGTAGTAAAATTAATGGTTAAACAAACTTACCTTAAGCGAAGTTTGCAAAATTTGTCTCTAAAATAATGAAGACTGCGGCCGGTTTAACAGGTGACGGTGACAGGTCAGACGTTGTTTTTTAAATTGGAGATCTCTGAAGATTGTGTTATCTGCCCAATACAATGAACAGTGAGACTACGTAGTATACAAATAATTTCGGATACAAGATCTTATAAAATTATGGTCAAACTTCGCTTAAGGTAAGTTTGTTTTACCATTAATTTTGTTATATTATCAATAGTTTCCGCAGCGCACGCGATGTAATGAATTTTTTAAGTAATTTTTTATACGTTGGAATAAATTATTAGAGTATTTTTTTAAAGTATAGCCCATGTTACTCAGGAATAGTGTAACTTTCCAACGGTGTAAGAATTTTTATAATCGGTCCAGAAGTTTCGGAGCCTTATCGATGCAAACAAAGAAACAAACAAATCTTTCCTCTTTATAATATTAGGGTAGCTTTTGTGTAAATCATATTATTTATCTATTTGTTACTATTAGATATGTATATAGCCCAATAAAGTTCGATAACAACTGGGCGTCACGCACACAGCTGAAAAACGTTCGTGTTTGACGTGGAGACGTTAACAGCGATATTAAATAACATCTCTATTCTCAATAAAATCTAACATAAAAACTGAATGGTAGTGTTTGAATCCAGGGCTGCCATTACATGGAAATAAAATCAATTTTTTTTAAATTTAATAAGTATTATTAAAAAGCTTATGATAACAGACTGAGATAGATGGAAAGAAATGTAAGAGACTTTTGCCCAGCAGTTAAATGAAATAGGTTAATAAAAACAAACATTAATTTTAATAAATAAAAAACAAATTTCATTCTAGAATATCTCGCTTACCTATCATGAAAAAAAAGAATGAATTATTCATTTATACACATTTTAAAGATGGTTACTAGCAAACCAGCGAGAAAAATTCTAAAAAGGAAATTAACTTGACGAAACAAGAAAAAAATATGAATAATAAAATATAAAAAGTACTTTTAGGATATTTATATTTTTGTCATTTCTTTCAGATACGTGTTAACCCTGACATCAAGTTTGAAGTGCGTCTGCGCCGGAAAAGACGCGCCACAGGGGTATACCTCAGTGCCCACTTAATATATGAAAATATTCAATTTTATAACATTCCGGCGCGATAACATCTTCCTGACGATTTGATATTTTCGGCAGTAAGGTAACATTATCCGAAGTGTCCAAAGCAGTGAATGGAGACTGGATCATGCTGCGCGCGCGCACAGGACACCGTAACTTAACACTTAATCATTTATACGACACTTTATATTGTCGTCCTGAACTGGTCAGCTAAGTAAAACTAGACTTTGCTCGTGGCTGACAAAAATTGTAGAGATATCTATGAAAACTGTGATTAAATATCGATTTATAATAACATAAATAAATCTTTACCAGTTTACAGTGTGTTCAGACATGAACCAGCGATAATATAAGGACATGCTGTCGTCATCAATACGAACAATTTTTATTAAGGGCAAAATTACAAAACCGCGAAAAAAAAATGTTGCTCCATACATTTTTACGCGATTGGTATGTAATTACTATGGAGCAGCGATTTTTTTTCGCGATTTCTAATTTTTCAATTTCTAGTTCATGACCGAACACACTGTATATGTTTTTTACACTGTGGAATTAAAATGCTAATCTGTTGTAAAACATGAATATACGATATTTTTTGAGGCTAGTATAAATATTCGTACTATAAATATATTTACAACAATTTTATATATTATTTATAAGCCTCAAATAGTATTTGTATAATTATTATTATTACATACATTACAGAAGTGTACGTGTACTTAGTCTTGTTAGAGTGTATTTAATGATGTTTGCTACAAAGTCAAAAGACATAAGCTTATTAAATTCTTATCAGTAAGTAATACTTCAATAATGTAATGGTGGAAATAATTATTCTGAGAAAGGGTTCGGAATATGTCCAAACACCGGAAGAATGACATGCATTTCTTTGCCTCATGAAACAATAATAACACATTTCCTTATTGTTTGATTCCAGTGATAGAGTATGAAATAAGTCAGTCGGCTGGATGAGATGGGTCAGTAAATTTGAGAGTGCCGCCTCCGTGTGTCATGCTTGGAGTCCGGCTACAAACTAAAGAGAATGTTAGAAGCGGAATTTATCATAAAATATTACACATGGAGAAAATTTTGTAATCTCAGAAATGCACCTGGCAACACCTACTTCAGAGTGATATCACAATTAGGGTGGTTGGCATAGACAAGGCTAATAATTTCTCTTAGACCTGCTGGAACTTAGTAGGTCTACAAGCTCCTTTTAGGCACTATGTCTTGAGACTTTACGAGTAACCGATAAGCTATAGGTGCTATATTTCTCACTGTTGGACAAAGCTTTCTTACATGGATGTTTATCTTCATATGCAAATGTTATAAAATATAGTACCGTTGAGTTATTATACCATTCCAAAAGTCTCCAACTTACTTTGGGGCTAGCTTAATTATATCTATCTTACATTGAATGTTGTAAAGTTAAATGACAACACTTTTAAAGGATAGTCTATTTTGACGTCAACAAAACTGCTGTGTCCCCTGTATCTTAGGGTCGCATGAGTAGAAACAAAACTTTACGTTGAAAACATGCGCTTGGCTCATAGCAGTGTGTTGTGCAGACAAGTGGTAAGTATTACGTGAGTTATCCTTCTGGTGACTTTCTTTTTTGTGTTCAGAGTCCGGGTCTGCGCGTGGGCGACAGTAGCGAAAATTATAACTCTTCTCTCGTATTGTGTTACGCTTACCGAGGGAATTATATTATACAACGCGTATTTGTATTCAGTGATAAACTGCCACTTAAAAATAATGATTTGTTTTTTAAACTTTTGGATTAAAACGCTAATATTATAAGGTAGCTGAATCATAGCCAGTTTTTTCATTTATAACACTTAAGTAAAAAATGGATTTAAAACCTACAACTACTTTAGACAAACAATACCTAGTTACAAACTGGATATAACGTATCCAAGGTATGCTACGAAAAGTATTTGATAGTTCTTTCATAATTAAACTTATGCTTGATTATGACTATGAGAAGATTGTACCATTGAAATATTTGTCAGATATGATTTCTTTTTTAAATCGTAAAAATAAGTTTTGTACCTTTGAGTAGATGGATAAAAGCCTTGAAGCCCTTGAGCGATGCTAAAAGATGTAGTTGCAGGCGAAAATGGCGTCATTCATAAGTTCGAGTTACGAGGTGGACAACAAAAGGCTTGTTAGTCAACGACCGACTACCTACCACGGCAGCCCATAACACAGTTCATTATTTATATTAACAGTTTAGCAGTCACTGGCCAGCTCGCCCGATCCCGACTTATAGCCGCGTGAATATGCGTGGGCATTATTTGTACCCTTGTTAAGCGCTCAGGATATTATAAAAATGATTCCTTTATCCGTGCTGTGACACTCGTTGGAAATTGGTCGCTTAATTTATGGTCATCATAAAAAAGGATTCGAAACCGTGCAGGCTGGAATTTCATTCATAAGGTGGTAGAGGCGTTAGGGTCTTTATGGATGGATGTTTTCATTAATTTAACGCGGATCCGGGAATGCCACCGCGGTGTCGGGTGTCTCCTGATCCATCCTAGATAGCGGCTCATGCTGCAGCTACTGCCGTTCACCGCTACAAATGTCACCTGGAAAGATTAATAGACTTCATAGAAGTAATGATTATGAATGTATCTGCAATATTAATGGCGATTGCAATCTCCATTTATAAAAAGGTGTAATTCGTGATCAGGTTACGGTAAGTATATTTAAATCAAACATTCTTTGGGAGTCAAGTGCGTGACTTTATTTATTACAGAGATCAGTGAAGTATAATTCTTAGACATTCTGAAGAGCAGTCATTAGTCACAATGTATCGTGGTATTCGTGGCACCAGCGCCGGCCATACAGGCTGGCCGCGGGCGGCGCGGCACAGCGCAGCACATCATCAGATAAGGGACAATAAGTCGATATGCGCTCCAAATAAACCCAAAGACGTATTAGTCATCGCCGTGACCGACCGCCGACCGACAGTTCACCTAATCCTCTCAAAACATTCTGAGACATTTGTCGGCCCGCGCCAGGGATCGGGTGATCGATACCGCGACTCGCCACAAAACGATAGATAAAAGCCGATAACTCAGAAGAAATATGACGCGAACAAAATCGGGAGATGTACGTAATAAGATAAAAGTCAAACAATGATTCGACCGCGGATTCAGCGCGGCATAATTTATGTGACAACGCGTGATGGACGAGCGGCGACTTTCGGTAAACTATTTACATACTCGTACGGCGGCGGCGGCCGCGCTGTCGGATTGGGTTCTGTTGTGACAGAGGGTGGGGCTTAGTACCCAAAACAAATGTCATTGTTATTTATTAGGTTACGTTATTAAGCCTAAGACGGGAATTATGGTAAGTGGATAACCGATGCACTAAATGAACAAACGTTTTCAAAAAACCTTGTGGTTATTTTAAAAATGATAAATTAATTTTGGGTACAAATATCTCATGACAAAATAGTGACACCATTAACTTCGTGTTTAATATATTTTGTTTCTTTTGCAAGTCCAGGTAACTTGATGACATCTTTAGTGGATTAAAAAAAAAAAATATCGTCTTCTTTTTCAGGTTTAAGGTAGGTGTACACTGACACGTGTTAATAATTTATTTTGTATTCCAATGTCCTTGCTTTTCATCGACATCCATTTTCATTTGCCACAAGTACATATTTTCATTCAATAAAAAAGAACAAGTAGTTTGATGATATTGATCCCGCAGTTAATATCTATACTCTATTATTTTGCTACAAACATCACTGTCCATTCTGTGTAAAAAGGAGGAGGTTATCAATTCGTTATTCAAAGACGCCTGGATCGATTTGGAAAATTATTATTGTTTGAAAGGGTATACTTGTCAGGTGGTCCCATAGAAATTTTATCTAAGTAAATCGGTTGTGTAATTTAGGAGTGAAGTCGGTTTTTAGTTTTGAAAAAATATTTTAATTTATATTCATTTTGCGAAAAATTCCATATTTTTGACGATGCCCAAAATGGTTTTCGTAAAAATCGGTCTACATCATTAGCATGCTTTAAATTTATAGACAAAATTTTAGATACATTAAATAATAAGAAATATGCTATAGGTGTCTTCTTCGATATGACAAAAGCTTACGAAAAAGTAATATTCAAAATACTTTTGAACAAATTATAATAATAAATGTATATGTATATTATACGGCATAGGAGTTCGAGGAGTACCGTACAAGTGGTTTGCTTCATACCTAAGCGGACGAGAACAATATGTTGAGATCGAGCACACCAACGAAGAGACGCGCGAAATATCTATAGTCAGGTCCGAAAAACAGGCAGTAACCGATTCTATACCGCAGGGCAGCGTGCTTGGGTGTTTGTTGTTCGTAATATATATTAACGATTTGCCAAAAATTATAAATGAATGCTGCATTATGTTCGCGGATGATTTTTCAATTATCTTACAATGTCATGACAATGTAAATTTAAATAGAAAACTGACAATTATTATGGACAAAATTACACAATGGATGAATGATCATAATTTAGAAATAAATTTTAATAAAACTAAAATCATGCAATTTAGGCCTTATCAAAAATCTGAATTACAAATTTCATTTAAGTATAATAATAGTACTAGAATGTGTTCCTAATTTCCCTCTGCTGGGTATTGTTGTGGATTCCCATATAAATTGGAAAGCCCATATTGAAAATAAGTGCAAAAATGTCACAATTTATCTACGCACTACGCGAACTTAAAAAGTCTACTAATACAAAGACCGCTCTTACTTCGTACTATGCATACGCGCACGCGTGGTTAAGTTACGGAGTAATGTGGGGGGATAGCACGGATGTCCATGACTTGTTGGTGCTCCAGAAAAAATGTGTCCGAATACTCACCAATCTAAAGCGTCGTGATAGTTGTAGGGAGCACTTCACGAATCTCAGAATACTTACTTTGCCAAGTATTTACATATTAGAGTTGTGTAAATTTGTGAGAAAAAATTCTATTCTTAATAAAAAGTTCATCGACGTTCCGCGTCGATTTGAATCGCGCACACCAAACGACATAATACAAATATCATCTAAGTTAGAACTACATAAATCTGGACCTTACCCTATGTCTGTTAAATTATATAATCACTTGCCCAAGAACATAAAAGACGAAGAGAATTACAAAACATTTTTAAAATTATTAAAATCTCATCTGCTAAAAAAATCATATTATTCAGTCGCCGAATACCTGCAGGATACGATAAAATAAAATAGAAAATGTCTACCTCCCTCTCGTCCCATTGCAATGCCTGACAAGGTGCATGTGATTTTTTTTTGTATAGAATAGATCATGTGCAATGCAATGTAATTATTAAATAAATAAATAAATAGTAAAAACCTTGTTTCAATTAGTTTTGCTCGCAATAAGGTGCTATATGGTAGGGTGCTATATGGTGGTGCTATAGGTAGGGCAGATTTACAAACTAGCCAAGTTCGCTCCCGAGGTACTCGTCGAAATTGAATCCAGAGCTTGCAGTCTCGACAACTTGGCGCAAATCCCTCGTCGAGGTACCTTTGATTTTGCTACAAAATCACTGTTTTACTATAAGCTCATGATTGATTATATCATAGTTTAAGCTTTAAGTTTCAGTATGAGTGGTAGGTACTCATATGAAGTCTAGGTGCTGTAGATACAATAAGCGGGTTAGCAAAATTCGTTTCCGAGATAATCGTCAAAATTGAATCAAGAGCTCGCAGTCTACTAGACAAGTAAGCACAAAAACCTTACTGTATCTCGTACCTATTGAATTTATGATTATTTACACAGTGTTAAGCAATCGGGGTCAAATGCCAGAACTTTTTTTAGGGAATCCCAAAGTTCCCAGTTTTTTTCACTACGGAATCCCAAAGTTTTAACTTTGAATTAATGATGGTTTACCTATTTAAATTGTTTTATTGTTTAGTGTAGTGCTATAATTAATGTACTTATACTAAACAGGCCCGCTGGTCCCAAGGCGATCGACCTAATTGCATCAAGTGTTCACAGTCTCGACAACGCGGTACCCTCGTCGAGGTACTTTTTGCTTTCGCTACAACTTCTATTCACTACTTTCATTGAATGTAATCATTATCATAAAACATTTTTATGAATGTGGGTAGCTATCAGTATTTTTAGTGTGAGTTTCTTTCCATTAAAGGTCGATTAGGATGAGGTGCTTTCATGATTATTTAAATTACCTATATACTTTGATTAGTTTGGTTCTAAACAAAGTGCTGTAAAAGTGCTCTAAAAGAGAGAAGGACGTCGGCTGGCGGCCCTGGTGCAGTCTCTACAACGGTGTACAACTTTAAGTAGGTTTGTTATTACGTAAACAAAATACCAAAAACTCATATTTAAAATTGAATCGGCAAACTTCCCCGTCAGTTAAGTCTACAACATGAGTAAGTCTGCTCGGAAAATAGATGATTTTGTAACGTTTCACGCGCGGTTCGTTTTGGTCGTGGAATGGCACAAATTGCGTCGCTTACAAAGGACGGGTGGTAGGTGAAAACGTTAGGCGAGCGACAATCCCCGCGGAGACAGCGACGAGGTTGCTTCGCTTTTTATGCGCGCCGCGCCGCGCCCGCTCGACCGTGTAATTGGATGAGAACGGCGCGATCCCAATAGCGCGCCCTTATCTGTTCGCGGCAAATCCGCCCGCATCCCTTCCTGCACACCCCCGCTACCATCTGACGCTCCAGCAATAAGTTTTTAGTGAGTAATTTAAGATAACCCCTTGATGTTGTTCATTTTCACACTTCCTTTCGCGAGAACAGCTCTTTATTGCGTAATATGTAACTGTCTCGTCGCCGACGGGCGTCCCGGGGGCGCAGACGAACTTCGTCCCTTTTATGATGTTAATGCGATCGCCTCCGACCCTTCCTATCTGGATAATGATAATTGCTTTTTCCGAAATTATTGTTTGATGTTGTCGCTTAATGTCGCTTCTAGGAGTTCTGTAAATGGAGTTGTAATTTCTGAACTATTAATTGATTCTACACAAACAACTGTCATTAAAGGCCAAATTCTTTCTACGTTGAAAAGATAACATACTAGTTTTTTTTTAAACTACTTTGTTTTGTGTTTTCAAAAATATTATTAAAGTGAAAAAAGACGGTATCATTATTGAGAAACTTTACACATAGAAGTTTGGAGAGTTTTATAAAAATATGTAAACAGAGTGCAGTAAAAAATATAGAAGCTATTAAAATAATATTATAAAAATCTTATTATAAGTCATAGGCACGAGGCACAAACACTACGCTTAATACTCTATGATACATGACAGATACTCTATGATATATGATAGAGTACTTAGCGTACCTAGTATAGCCGTAGTGGAAATAATTTTACTCAGGAGTTCAGGACGTTTAAGAGTTACTGTCATATTAGTTGATCCGGACTGCGCAAGGAGGCATACTATAATATTAACATCCATACATAGCGCGATATAAGTACTCACTTAAAAAGATAACACATTCCATTAAAACATAAATCAGCCTAGATTAAAATTATTCATAATAAAGATTATTTCAATTAAAGCAGGAAAAAGGCGTAAAAGTTAGGAAGTATTTTGTCGCAGGTCGCTTGCGAATTGTCGTCGTATTACCCTTATCAGATGGGCATTGGGCGTCCTGTTATCTTGTCTCCCCTTGGTCCTCGCTTACTGCGCTATGCTCACATACTTATAATTTTATTCTAAACTAGGTTTTGCCTGTGATTACGTTTGTTTTTCACAATATTTAAAGGATGATTTTGAAACTTGCTTTAATTATTTTAAAAACCCTTGCTCTAGCTTTAATGATTCTCTACCTTAACAATCTGTCGATGACACAATACCTAGGTGCTAAGTTAGTACATGTATTATGTGCAACTAATCATATCAAACTTTAATTATTTTGGTATACGTATTTTCAAGGTTAATTTTATTTATATCGCATCTGTGATCATGGACAGAAATCTGACTCTGATGTTGCGAAAAACCACAAATCAGTTGCAAGTTATTTATTATATAATTATCAATGTTGTAGAAAACGCTGCGAATTTTGGGGGTCTATTCTAATCTGACGCAATATTCCCACCCCTTGTACTCGTAGGTACTGTTTGACCGACATAACTTTTCAAGCAAAGGAAAATTAATTAGTAATTATTCTAATGGTTTACTAATATCGATGAATACCGTTAAAATATTAAACGCTATGATAACTATTAGGTGAAATGAGGGGGATACTTAATTATTTCAAGTAGGTACACACTTATTTAGTCTCGCTTGAAATCAATAGTTTGAAGGTAAGTACTTATAGAAGTTTTGTTTTACTACCCAGTATACACACACGTCCACAAGCTAAGGCTGACATTTTTATCCACCCGTCATATTTATTATTATTAATAATAATAATAAAAAGGCGTCGGAACGTGACGACCCCATCGCCCGCTGGATTCCCAGTGCAGTCAGTCAACGCAGGGCAGCTTGTGGGGAGCTGATGGTGAGTGGCGACACCACGTACCCTACCTCCAGGGGGACCATACACACATGCGCTTACACACACACATACACACAGTTACACACCCCCCGCCTCTGTCTTGCCTTAACTGGCCGGCCAGAGTGGAGTCGCAAGAGCAGAACATACGCTCCAGGGTGGAAGTGTATTGCACGTAATGGCGTAATAACGGGGAAACCCGCTCTCGGGGGTAAGCCCCGTGATGGTGAAACCGGAGCCGCACCTCTCGACACCCTTAGCTGCTCACATTGTGTTGCGCCCTGGCCGCATTTTCGTGGCTAGTAAGGGTGCCCACAGGCAGTGTAGCCAACGAGCAGCAAGTCACCATCTACCAGGCTAAAATTGTTGTGAGAGATTTTTAGGTAGATGTCCGTATCTCACTCCATAACCCAGTTATCCGGTCAATTAACATCCCATCCATAAAGCCCAAACCAAGTAAATCCCTCCCTGGCAATAGTTCGGCAGCTGTGGAGGACTGTCCGTTATTGCATCTCAATGGTACATTAAGGGATAGACCTCCATAGATGCAGCCATCTCACTTTTTAGATAAAAAGCAATTGAATTTGAGTGTGTGTGTGTTTGTGTGCGGGTGTGTGTTTGAGTGTGAAATAAAAATTTAAAAAGTCCATGGAATTTAAAGATCTGTGGTCATTGCTGAATTATATTGCAGGATATAATATTTTTAAAAATTTCATTAGTTATTGACATGGAAATAAAATAAACTTAATTCAACGTTTTGTTCTACTGCTGGACTAAAGACCTCTTCCAATAAAAGGAGTTAACTCCTCACCACGCTCGCAGGCAGGTTGGTAAAAGTCTATTCGCAGAGAGTTGAGAAAGTCAGGGCTTCTTAACTCATTACAACTTGCGGACCGCTTATTATTTAAAAACTTACACATGTAATAAATTTTTAAAATTATATAAATAAAAATGTATCCAAACGACTCAATCGAAGCGCCGCCGCCGCCGCCGTGTCTGCTCGCCTGTTTGGGACGCGGTTGACAACAACAGCGTGCTTCGTTCGTACCGTCAAAAGCGGGAGATAAGCGACGGCTGCCATACAGTTTGCGATAATTAAGCGACAGTCGCTATTCGGAGACGAATTATGATATTTATAAATTCTCGGCGAACAGACTTCAGATGGTAAAAATCTTTGCATATTCGACGCTGCTGTGCGTACTCTGTTACATTTACCTATCTTAGTCGCCTCTTACGTCAAGCAGTGGACAGGAAAAGGGTGATGACTAATGGCCTACTCAAGAAAACAAAATATTCTCCTATTTAAACTATCGGTTGATCGCCGTCTGGAAAACTTAATTCCATAAATAGTAATTCTGAATGGCGTAGGGAACCCCGCCATACAGCTTACATACATAAAATATGCTTCAACATATATGAAAGTAGAGCGTGTACTTTTTCAGCCGATAGCCAAGTGGGTTCTTTATCTGTATGGAGGACGTTGGTGTATCTGAAATGCTGGAGCAAGCCGGGAGCTTGCAAACTGTCGTCATATTCCAGCGCTATCAGATTGGACGCGATAGGGTTGAATCACATGGAATATTCGAACATAAAGTAATCTTCTAAAGCATAAAATATCTGGCTTATCTTTCGAGAAAGGAGCTCGATATACAACGTGTAAGAACCACAGGCTATATTAGAATACTTTCGTATAATGAAATTAAAATAACAGTCAAAAAACCAAAAAGAAAATCGACATTCCCATACAACCCGCGCGGTTGCACACTTTTGTGATCTAGTATAGCCGTGGTTCGATTTATTACGGGTATGTCCTTTCCAAGTTATATTTTAATCTTTTTGAATGTTTAATTAATTTAGACTAGCTTTTTTAATCGTATTTGGTTAAATTAAAATTCGAATTATAGCAAACAAAAGAGTAACTAATACGGTGCAGTAGATTACCAAAGTGAGAATGATAAAAGAGAATTAAGTATTTTAAAAAATATGGAGTATAAACAATTAAAAAAAGGAATAGTATTTACGTACAAGTACTTCTAAATTTCCACAGAAAAAATATACTATTTAACTATTATATTTCCCTTCTCTTATAGTTGTTGTGTTGTGTCACTCTTTACGCCAAGGGCATGCTATCTTCAAACATACTTTCAGGTATACAACTACCTTATCTATCGGTCCCATTCATATACTGACAGTACACATTCCATATCTTGTCTTACTTACCGGCAAGGGTAATTTGTAGTACTTACAAAATCTTGAAAACACAGTATCTTGCGCCACCCCTGCGCCAGAGACGTGCTATCTTGAACATAGCTACTGCTCTAAAACTACCTACTCTAGCGTCATATTTATAAACAGTATCATTCTGTATCCTGTATTACTTAATAACAAAGAGATAACTTGTAATACTTTAAAAACTGAAAATACCAAGGGTGTATGTGTGTTAAAGAGATATTTACGTGACGGGAAGAGAATTGAAAAATCTTTTATTTGGTTTATACTGACCGTTATTTACAATTAAAAGCTACATCCTAAAATGTCCAAAAAGTTAGATTTTCACCTAGATAGTAGAAATCATTATCATTTTTATAAGAATTATCCATGTCTTTTAAATACAGATCAATCCTCAAATCATGCATTCTTGATCGACTCTTTCAATAACGTAAGAAGTAATTTGGAAGTTCTTAGAACAATTTCGTCAGATCACAACGCGATCTGCGTTCATATTCGCGGGATCAATACAAAAGGCAATGTTGTTGAGCTCGCTACTGCTCACGTCGACAGTTTTTAGGACGGGCACACACGACACGAGCTACAGGAACTATTTGAACGCGGAATCATTCAATGAATTCAATGAATGATTTTGCGAGCATTTTTAAAGTTCCGCATTTTTGAATCGGTTGTACGCGAAAGATAAGCAAAAAGAATTTGAGGCGGGCGAATGTGATTTTAAAAGCAACAATTTCTATTCTATCGAATAATTCTAGCTCTATTTTAGCAACTAGATACCTAATTGTTCATTCAACTTGTTTTTAAGTTTTGGAAGTTGGTTTTCGTGTCAAAAACTTCGAAATACGTTTTTTAGTCCATATGAGAAAAAATCTTAAATATATTCTTGAAAAGGCTAAGGCGGAAAATGTCAGTTTTAGTTTATACAGATTTTTAAAATTAATTTAAAGTTTTCAGCATTTATTATCTGTTTTTAAACATAAAAGCCGTCATGTTATTACTTCACACACCTGTGTAAATTAAAAGTGTCAACTGTCAAAACATTGGTGCATTTGTTTACATACAATCTGACGTCATGACCATACGAGTAGTACAATTTGGCGTCCACTGCTATAACTGCGAAATTTGAAAATGTAAAATTTTAATGCATTTTTATGACACTTATGAATTGAATAAAAATTTTGTGTATTTAAGTTGTTTATTAGCACCATGGAATCTTATTTAGACATTTTTCAAACATGGGTGTAAAGCCCTATTAGGAACTATCCAAATTTCTTTTGCTCGTGTATACGACTCTCAGGGATCTGCCGAAAACGTATTTTTTTATTGTGTTCATTATTTTCAGTGAAATTGCGAGAGCATTAAGATGAGTATAGGGTGGGACGCGGCCGGCCTATTACGGCCGCCTTGTAATCAGCGGCCGCGGCGCGCTAACTTCAAACACATATCAATTTGTTAGCAAATTCTTCGACTGGTTTTGTAAGTGATATGTGCCAATGAAATAAAGTAAAATAATGGTTAGTAAATTACAAAAATAGAGGTCTTAAAATACCACATTTAAATTATCATGTTATTGAAAAAGAATATGGCAATAATATGTATTATTTCGTAATTAAAGGTTTACCTTCTGGGTGCGAGCTCTCTTTCTTACATTTAAAGAATCGTCTCAATAAGTGCTTAAAACTGGATTTTATACGGAATCTAATAACAAATCCAAAAAAAGGACTACAAAATCGAAGATTATTAACAGCAATATTCTCTAATTCGCCACTTACCTTCATTTAAAAGGCCCTTACCGACTTGCGAACCGGCCGGCTTGGTCGGACGCCGCGCCGCGCGCGGGCAGCAATGATCGCGCCAACGCATAAACGTGCCATCGGCGTCCGAGCCCTGTAATTTTCCCCCTTAATTTGCCCATTTTAAACCTGTGATCCAAATTAGAATTTGCATAAAATTGTTAATGACAGTTCAATGTGTCAAAATTGGTATCTACCTATTTTGGGCTTTGATCTGAGTTTTTTGGCTGCGTTATCGGTTTGTTGTTTTTCTAATTGGATTCAAAACATTCATAATTTTGGTGTGCTTATAATCCTTGACAACATTAGCTCATATTTTTTTAATGCCGTGATTTTATAGTTTATACCTTTCATAAGAGCTCATTGGAATTTTCATAAGGGTAAAGTATTATCATTCCTTAATGTAAAGAATAGTAAATTATACATACACATAATATTTTTATATTTATAAATTTACATATTTATACTTAGGTATATATTAGTTTATGTAAAAACTAATAAACGTACATCTTTATAATACATAATGTGTTATAAAATATGTATGTTTAATATATATTGTTATAAGAATTTTGTAAAATATAAAATACAGTTGATTAAAATATCAATTTTATAGATAGTTATTAACTTATTTTAGTTGAAGCATTAAAGTACTATCAATATCTATAATATTAGTTAGAAACATAATAATAAAAAAACAGACAAGTGTAATAGTTCTACAAATGACCGAAGAAACAGATCATGGAACCTTATAATGACACATCCAAAATCAATGAAATATATCATCACGCATTCCTCGGGTGGCAATGGCTACAATAATTAGTTGCTCTAATATGGTAAAATGATGATTGTAAGTGAGTGAGAGAAGTTGCCTTGTGGCGTGTCTGCGCAACCTGTAATCTCGAGCCGGTCCCCAATCACGCAGTTCTCACCCGACCGCGTTGAAAAAATAATACCTCCGGAGATTCGTCTATAATTTGTCGGAGCCGCCGGGCCACGCGGCAGGTCTGCACTTACCCCCCACACTTTAAATTTTGACAACTACATGACATTATAACCCTTACATCTACGGTACTAAACACAATATCGAGTACAATAGTGTAAATGATACCGCATTACCTAAACGAATCATAACAGCTGAATCATTCCGATCTTTTTTATTTGGACGGAAGCTTTCTAATATACCAACACTGTAATTTTCGGTGAGCACTATCATTTTATCTACTTTTTAGAATGTTCTGCCGTATTGTTTGGTGAGAAATGAAAACAAAAATATTTTACTGAACATTACTGACATCCGAGGTGTCATGTTGAGATGTTTAGACATATTAAAATGCATGTTTCTATTGATACATCCTTTCATTCGCCGCGTGTTATATTGTTACAACGTAAAAACTCAAAATGTTATGGGAAATTAGCCCCAAAATTCAAGACTCCAGTAATATTTTGACATTTGAGTGACATTTGCTTTCAATAAAGAATTACGCGTAACCGACAACTGACAGGAATTCGAGCTAATGTTGTGAAGCGCATTATTGTTGTAACAATGCATACAACACAAAGTGATTATGGCCATAAAATAATTTAACAGGTTTTTTTGATATTCCTTAAAATGTAACCTTCCCTTATGTAAACTTAATGTTCATTTATAAATTTATTTAAATTTATTTATTTATTTCGTAATGGTACTGTTAAGTTTTTAAGAACATCACAGTCGTAGCGTAGCTATAATATAAATTAAAAGACTGGGCTGTAGGTATATTAAATTGTAGAAAAAGTTACCATATATATGTACTTACCTTTATGCCTCAAGAAACCATGTATATTAATATCTATGTCTTGCGTTAATATATATATAAATGAGAATTTTTCTCTACCTATTCGTACTTCAACTACAACGAATAAAGAAGATTGAAAATATCGTTCCAATTGAAGTACGAATAGATAGAGAAAAAATCTCATTTCTCAGGCCAGATGACTTATTTTCCAATGTAATGTCACATCATAAAACATTCTTTAACTCTTCGGAAAACTCTTCCGTGCTTCAGAAGGCCCGTTAAGCTGTTGGTCTCGTCTACATCCATTCAGTTTTCAAAATGTGACCCTATTGTTGAAAAAATATACATATTTTTAATTTCGTTGAGACATTTGGTGAGGAAATCATGTTGGATCACTAAAGATGAAATATACTCGCAAAGAGTAAGGAGTAAGCGCTACACCGCTGACCACACAGCTTGCCCTGTCAAAGTCCATGAACGATTGCTTTTGAGAGCTACCTACCGAGGCGAGTTGAATTTGAGAACAAATTAAAGAGAGTTAGATACATAGCTTTTATATTCTAACAGGCTAACAGCATATACATGGGTACTCTTTGTTTGTATTTAGGTTACGTCTAACAAAATATACTAAAACTATTTTGAAGGGTAGATTTAGTCCATGACACTGATCAACATTTTCCAAGGTACATATTATTATATTATAGAAATATGAAAAAAGTTCTTTGCCTTCCATAGAAACTCGTATCAGTTGATCGGTCAACTTGTAGGTATGTAACGTGAGGAAAGTAGTTTAGTATCATGGACTGGGTTAAGCCTTAAAATACTTTTAGTACTTATATTTTACTACTCTTTCATCTTCCTGTATGCCATGGTTCATTTTTACTGTGACCGTAATTAGTGTAAGTGAACCTTATCTACTTTTATGTATCCCAAATCTTATACTGTCTCAGCCATGATACGAGTAGATCGGATACTGGAAGAAGTTAGCTTTATTTTTAAACTATAATATTCGCTGTTTTCCAGTTACCATAATTAAATATTTTTTAACAAATCTACCATCGGTCTCTTTATCATTTTCCTGCAAAACCTAGATAGAGCGGACACATCCGCATTAAGAGTCACATCTGTTCCGTTAACTCTTTTTAATTTATGTTCGAGTGCCTCAGACAATATCCATTCACGTAAGACAAGATCGTGTTATGCTGCCAGAAAATTGATGTTAATCTTATTGTGACGGAAAAACAGAGCGGTTTTTTCTGCGATTCGTCATATTTTTTTAGTGTAAAAAGACTATCGACAGACAGTGGCGGCTGCGAGCCGGCTTGATCGACACTCGATAAATTGAATTGACGGCTGGCGTTGGAAAAGTTGTGCAAGAGATGTAGCTGGGCCGTCATAGCGTCAGTTATTCTTCAGTTTGTGATGTAATGCCATGGGCACTTTCCGATATTTGTAGACTAGCAAATGATTATTTTATAGTGTTACGAAACTGGGGTTCGAGATTTGGAGAAAAACGCCAAACTTCGTATGAGGGTCTTTATTCACTACGGAACCCTAAGTTGCCACGTGAAGATGGTCTTCCTGATGTCTAAATCCAAGTCGCGTAGCAGCTGAGGTCCAGATTTCTCGCCGAGGTTGTCGCAGGTACTTCCACTTGTCGCACTGAGGCAGGTTTCCTTCGCTTCGGTTCGCTTGAAATAATCGCTCCCGTAGCTCGTATGGAACTGCCGTGGTGCGCACTCGGTCGTCTTTATATATGCGCCGGTACAGAGGTCTACATTATTCTCGAATATTCCCCATACTTGAAGAATGTATTTCGATGCCGGGAAACATCGAGGCGCCGGTACGTGTATGTGAGTAGAACCGGCCAAACAATTCTAGACTTTATGCTATAAGGATATAAGGCCTAGTTTCGCTTGCACCATACCGACGTATTTCTACGCGGTTCTTGCTCGCGAACATTCTGCGTCTATCTCGTTCGCGACAATAGTAACTTTGATAAATAATTTTCATTGGTGGTATGGCATGACAGATAGGATATTTATTTAACTAAGTAGGTACTTGTTTTTTTAGTACAAACCATTAAATCACTCATATAGCATCATTATGTGTACGACACATTCTCATGTTCTAAGTTTTCATGATCTCCTTGACTTGCTATGGTGCGGATATTTGGTAGATACCTACCTATAGCATGCCTACCCATCGCCTTATAAACATCATTATTTCTCTTTCTTGTCACGAGATGGCGCTATAGCTAGTTATTAAAACATTAAAATCTTTTATTACTGTTATTTAAATAAAGTAGTACTTTAATTAATTAAATATGACCTATACGAAATGCAATTAATATTTTTAAAGCAAATTCAACACTTTCTTTCTCACTTCTTTGCTAGTCGTGTGTTCTGCCATCTCTGTGTGCCTACCCGCAACTCCAGTTTTGCCTACTTAAGGGCCTTCCAATCGTTATAATGGCGTTGGGTAGGTATGTTACGTTAGTAATCATACTATCTTTGCCTATAGGTACTAAAAGTCAAGGGACATTTGTACAAATAATTATTTTTAAGTATATGAAAAGGACGGCAACATTTCATACATTACTATGTTACATGCTAAATAATCAAAGCGTATTTACCGTCACTGCCGTGATGGCGGCTTCGTCGCTGCTGCCGATCCCTGACTTATCTCTGGTTTTTTAGGGTTCCGTAGTAAACAAGGAACCCTTATAGTTTCGCCATGTCTGTCTGTCTGTCTGTCCGTCCGCGGTTTTACTCAGAGACTATTAGTATCTACTAGAAAACTGTGATTAAACATGGATATATATATTAATTAGGCGGAAAAAGAGGTAAAATAAAATAATGAAAATATTTTTTTTTTAGGGTAGCTCCCATACAAGTTATATGAAAAGGCAATTTTTTTTCTCGATTAATCAGTCATATTGGGTATCATTGAATAGGTCTTTCAAAAATATAATGAGGTTGTCAGCACCGTTTTTCGATTTAGGGATCGGTTTCGAAAATATTTGGTTTTAAAGTGAAAATTTTTGTTTGAGTCAAGTGTCCCCCCCCCCCCCCCCCTCTATCTGCTAAACAGTTATATATAAACACGTGAAAAAATTCACAACTATAGTATATATAACGAAATTTAAAGGAAAACTATCAGAGCTAAGTTTGGTTTACAAATAAAAAGCAAAATGAAAATTTCACACAAATTCGATAGAAAATTAGTTTTTGGACGTTTTAAGTGGCTTGAACTCAAAGTGGGCATTGGTAACTACGGAACCCTACACTGCGCGTGGCCTGACACGCACTTGTTATTGGTACTCATCAAAGCTAGTACTGTAAGGTTATAGTAAGCAATAGTGGAACAAAACCCATAGAACGAAGTCACGTACATTTAATCTCATTGACCCTACGATGAGGGTGCGGGGTCGCGTCTCAGCGACGCAAAGCCGGCAGTGATTGCGGCTTCCACGCTGCTTACGACTTATCCCTGGTTTGTTACTGTGTTACTGCGATACTCATACCTACTTGCCATGTGGAATAAAGATAAAAAAATTGCAACAGTCGCCAATCTATAAGTATAGCGTTGTAGATCTCACCTAAAACAGTATGGCCACAGAATAAGTACTAGTACGTCTGGCTTTACTGGAACTGAGCGAAGTCGTGCTGTATTAAGTTAAAAGTTAAAATGTCATTTGTGTTTTAAACCCTATATGCAACCTACTTCAACAAACCGCGGAATAAGCGTAACGCTACATACGAATTTCGCAATGTATAATCAATTTCAACGTAAGTAACATACACAAATTTCAACAGGAAATACGCAAACCACACACAATTACTGTAACAAGGGTACACATAGCTTTATTTCCGCGGTTCGGCAGGGACAAAGGTGGATAGCGAGCACGTTTCAATAGCGTAAAAGCTCATAATCCGTCAGTAAGAGACGGGACTGCGGTATGCTCGACATCGGGACAATGGGACATTTACTCGCAGAGCTGAGCTGTTCGCGTGGGGCCGAATAGGCCACGTGGCCGCAGACACCATGTTAATGATGGTTCGATGTGTCTCCTAATGATGAAACAGCAGGGTTTCTATTATTATTTTCGAGAGTTAGGTTGTGGTGATAACGTTTTTGAAACGTTGTACCTAATGGTACCATATTGTACGTTATTTGGTATTATTATTTGATTTAAAGTCATTATATCATACATATGCCGCAGTCCTGGTGGATATGCAGTCATGTTACGTCAGGTCCTGGAAGTCTATACATTTACCATTTATATCTGATAAGTAATTAGGTTTCGGATAAACATATTGTCAATTACTTACAATAAAAACAGAAGAGTTCATTACAATCAGTTCATTAAACAATCAGTTAGCTTCAATCAGTACGAGCCACTCGTCGATAGCGTTCTTTACGATCAAATGATCAGCCATACAAAAACAATAGCTGATAAATTACCCGCCACCAGCCAACTAGTCTCTCAGAATTCGCTGCTGATACACAAGTCATGAAAGAATCTAGCCGCCATCACAAATTACAAACAAAAAGCTAGGAGCGCCCTATCTGACGTCGCATCGCGTCCGATCATCGGCTGATCATGATTTACAATACGCTGATAGGTGATCTCTGTAACAATTGATTCTCGTTTGTTGAACCTGCGTTAGCTCCAAGTAAAAGCCGGTTGCAACACTCCAACACACAAGGACGTCAAAAGTCGCCCAGACTCCGTTTTGGTTCAGCTCATTTTTATCTTCATATTATAGGCCAATTTCGTAATAGGTCAAACTGTTTACGAGAACTCTAATGAGCCGTGATTTATGAACAGACAGCATTTTGAATTACACAACGCATTGTAGATTTTTCATATTTGGTAAGTAGGTCATCGATTAGTGCAAAAGTAAAGTGAAATTACACAATTCATTGTAAGTTTCATGTAACTGTAAATATTTTGGTGGCTATAAAGTATTGGCTGAAAAATACTTTCATCTTTTAGAAACTACAAAAAAGCAATTCATCAAGATTAGATCGCGTTCGGATCGCTGCTGCCGCATCGTTTAGAAAAGAGTTGGAAGTGAAGAAGTTAAAATACCGATCGATCACAATACAAGCGTACGTTTGCACGAGATCCTCTTAGCTGGGAGGCACGCAGCGGCCTCCATCAGGCCACCTGTCCGATTAGCATCACCTCTTTGTTGAGGTCACTCAATGACGGCGCAACGCGCTACAAATTGAAATCTGTTTCGTTATGCCGTGTCAAGAAACTAGCTGACATGCCAGATACTACGCTGGATTAGAAGATGACTAATAGTTAAAACACTCCACATTCCTCATGTTTTTATGAGAACCATGCGTGTATGAAGCCTATCAACATGATTGTCAGTAACCATATCGAATCATTACACCCCAATATCAAAAGAGCAACAATCGACGGCTTAATTGATTAGTAAAACAATGTTACGGACGAGGGCTTCCTGAGTTCTTTGCATATATTAATTGAAATTGAAAGCTATAGATACCTCCCGCACGCCGAACATTAACCGCTCGGCCCTAGAGACTCCATTACGGGCAATAAAATGCCTATTATTATCGAGGGCCGAAAAGCCGATGCACGCGATGCAATTACTTGATTGGCAGTGTTCTGGTCGACTCTGGCTGAGCCGAGATTGATGGTGTACATAATTAGAAAACACTTCAGCGTATGTCTACATTGCCGTAATCTTAATTGCAGCCAGCACTTACCTTGTGAGTCAACCAGCACGTGCCATTCGAAGAAACACTCGCACTGCTATCTGCTTTATTTGAGCCCAAGTGTGATGCAGCTAAACTGACAATTTATCATGTTTATTTAGCAAAGCTGAAAATGTGTATTAAATGGATCGACATAAAAGCATTCAAAGTAAAAATATCTAAATTGGCAACTGAAAGCATTCTTCAAAGAGGCGAATGATGACTGAATGGATTTATTATATTAATGTATTAAACCACGCAAACAAATTAATCCGGTCAATACAGTTTTGGTAGTACGTACTTGAAATACTTCCTTAGCTGCTTTGCAAATGATACAAACCATCGAGCGGAGAGTGAGCGACCGATAGCAGCCGACAACTCGCAGATTTATAGCCGTGCAGATATCGAGCTATTTTCAGACTATATTGATATTCTCAGATGTGGCTATGAACTTTTAATGCGATGGAGTACTTGGTAAAGTGAAAACTGTACTGAGTAACGGCGTTTTAAAACATACCTACATTCGATTTGTTGTGAATGTTAATATCAGTACATCTGCAGTTGCATCAGCTTGCATCTAGTTTACAACTGCTAGGATTATCCCAGCGTTGCCACACATGGGGGCGAGCGGCGGAGCGGCGGCGGCCGGCCGCGGCCCCGCTGCAGCCCGCAAGTAATCAACCTATTAATAAGGGGCTCAACTCTAATGCGACCAATTAAAACGGCGACTCCCGTCTTGAGACGCCCACAGTTTTTGGGCTCGTTCCAGCCGGATTAGGACTGCTTCTTTAGAGTTACACTGCATTTTATGTGATGCCTCACTCTTAATTCGCGCGATTGCGTTTTATCTCGTTTTTTACGAGGTTTTTATGTA
This sequence comes from Acrobasis suavella, assembly GCA_943193695.1. NCBI lineage: Eukaryota > Metazoa > Arthropoda > Insecta > Lepidoptera > Pyralidae > Acrobasis > Acrobasis suavella. The sequence continues at coordinate 19,080,060 of OW971929.1, forward strand.
AATTAAGTGTATTCATATTCAATTGTCGATAACGCTCATCGGCCGTAATTTTAGCCGGGGGCAAACATTAAGTATGGACCGTGACCGCGTTGACAGGGCGGGCGAGGAGGCAGAGCGGTGCCTTTGTCGGCGAGGGTCTTTGATCGTGAGCTGCGCGGGCGCCAGTAGCTCTGCCTTGGAGTGCCAGTTTACGAGCACGCCTGGTTTTATGGCCCGTCTGCCAGCTCCAGTTCAATCAATAAGCGTGAATGGCCATTAGCCATCCCACGCGGTGGCAGTGCAGCGTCTGCCAAATTTCGTTTATGATTCACAGAAGCCTTAGCTTTATTCATTAGAACTATAAACTAATGTAATAAATGGTCTGTCTACATCAACGAATGTGGCTCAAAGATGTTTTTGTTTTAAACTTCTGCTAAAATAGTTTATTAGAGTACCGACTAGAGCGTGGTTTCTCTACACATTGGTTGATAGGATATTATATTTATGTCCGTATTGTATATAAAAATTGTATTTATATACAATACGGAATACAACTTGGAGTAGTCCAGTCCACTCAGACGTTCTTTGCTTCATCTTCTATATTGATACATGCTCTGGTATATCATACATACAAATAAGGCATAGATAATGCTTCAAACAGTTAAACTCTGGTCATTTTTTTTGGTCATTGTTCTGGTTTGAATGCAAGAGCAGATAAATATTTTTAGCAAATCAGTCAAATTCAGAAACAAATATGTACATAATTGGTCTATATAGCCTACTCAAGTACTTGTCAGCAAACTCTCCACTCAGTTTCAAGTTAAAATAATTAGCAGGTACGGCTTAGTCGTTTCCCGAGAGCAGTATATTTAGCGTCATTAAGGAGGCGTATCGTTTATGTGCTATAACGTGGCTACCGCGAATCTCGCACAAAAACGGAGTTTCATCAACAATGCCCGACGGTAATTAGTTTCGATTTAACGTCCGGTTTATGCATGAAGTTCATATTTTTTCGTGACCTCTAAGAACCATCCTCACGGAAAAAATATCGTTGCCCAAACGAGAAATATTGTTCACTATACAATATTTATAGTCCTATTTGTGACAACCCTCACGGTTAGTAAGGTCTACTACACAGTTATAGTTAATGTGTTTTAGTTACAAGTACGATTAATATAGGTTTTAAAACAAACATATATTGTAAACTCAACAATGTGATATGTTGTCATTTTCAGTAGGTTCAACAAGATCGTATTGTAGCAATTACTAAGCTTTTTGTAACAATTACAATCTTTTGTGTTATGTGTCCAATTTTCTTTGTTTTTGTTACTAAATTATTAGTTGTACCTGCTATATTTAAATGTTATAATTACTATGGGTAAATTGCCCTTGCTATATGACAAGTTGTATCTACTAATATTTGTTGTGTCTACTAAACAGGTGATTTGAGTAGCCGATAATATGGTCGCAGTATATTCGTATCTAAACGCTAGCGACTAGATTCAACTACATATGCTGCGTGCCCTGTACGGTGGGGACATTTTAATCATCCCATCAATTGTAGTCTCGGAGACCTTATATCTAAGATGAAAAAATCTCCATAGCGAGTTTTAAAATTTCACGAAACTGCACAACGCCATCTATCGGATTAGTTGTGAATATAGGCAACAGTTCATATAGTTTACAAACAGTTCAGTACAATTATAATTAACAAATTACGGTTTGTACTAACAACCTATTGAGTATTTATTACTTGTTATAGCTGTGTATACAACAAATCATTTATATAACTTTACAAACCATTTAGTACAATAAACTTTCAACAGATCATGAGTTCCTGGAACAACTTGTTATGTTTTTAGTACTGTTACTGCTGTATAGGCAACAGTTCATATAGTTTGATTTACAATCTGTTTAGTACAATTATATTCAACAAATTACTAAGTTCCTACCACTATATTTATTGTTAGCGCTACATATTACGTCATCTAGAAACGCATCGTACAGACTACAAATACATAGTATTAGAAACTAATCAAGTCGTTGAGGGAACGAATAAATCTATAGTATTAACATAATTATTGTAATATCAACAAAATTTAATCAACTACACATTCTGGTAGTATAGTAAACGTTCATTTCTTTCCGTGCTGAATTCTCGATCTATCTCAATCATACTCTACTATACACCATATAACCTCTTTCAACAAATCTCACACCCTGTACCTAATACACTTAACTCGGCTATCCTGTACTCGTCAGTACATGTCTGGTCCCTCAGACTATCACAAATGTAAGTACTTTCCTTCAAAGATCTAATTTAATCGGTACATCATTTGGGAGCAACTGCAGTAGGTAGATAAAAACATAGATTAAACTCTCACCCTTTCTATTTGCATCGGGGTTTCAAAACGCGTACATCTACGTACACAAGTTGATCAGTAGCTCAAGTGAGCCTTTATAAAATAATTGTTTCATCAGTATGTTAATGGCATTTGAACATCCGGTCTCTGCTATATTTTGGGCAATTTAATTTTCTCTCTATAAAGTACGCGTACGCCGCATAATTGTGTTAGGAAAGTTAATGATAGGTAATTAGCAAGTGAACGAATGAATAATGTGTTGATGTTAATAGTAACCTCTTAGAAATGTGAAAAATAATATGTAAGGTGGCAAGCTAGCGCCATTTATTTAACTGTTAGGGATAAGTATCTAAAAGAAAGGTATATCATGAACCTGTCATAATACTATTCTTTTTTTAGGGTTCCGTAGTAAACAAGGAACCCTTATAGTTTCGCCATGTCTTTCTGTCGGTCTGTCTGTCTGTCCGTCCGTGGTTTTACTCAGCGACTATAAGTACTAAAAAGCTGTGATTTGGCAATAATATGTACATTAATAAGGCGGAAAATACGGTAAAATAAAATATTATTTTTTTATTTAGGGTAGTTCCCATACAAGTAAAGCGAAATGTAATTTTTTTTCTCGACTAACCAATCATGTTGGGTATCGTTGAATAGGTCTTTTAAAAATATTGTTTGTGAACACCGTTTTTTATTTTGCTTTTAAAATGAAAAAAATTGTTAGAATCAAGTGTCCCCACCTCTATCTTCTAAACTGTTATATATATGGACACGTGAAAAAAATCACAGCTATAGGATATATAACAAAATTTAAAGGAAAACTATCAGAGCTAAGTAGGGTTTACAAATTTAAAAGTTGTAGGCGATTAACTAATAAAATGTACTCGGAAAAGGAAAATTTCATACAAATTCGATATAAAAGCCGTGACTGCGCGTGGCCCGACACGTACTTAGCCAATTATTGTTAAATTCATTCTAATTAAAATCATTATAGGTTTGGTGCGCTTTAACAATTTGTTGTCCAAAAATACTACCACAACCCTAAATTGGATACACAAAAAATGTGTAAAGTTATAACTATCATAGTTAATATCTTGTCCTCAAAAATTGTACTTAATGTGTACCTACATGAAATGTAAATCTAAGATTTCAGTTAATAAGCTTTAGATTGTTATTGGATTTCATTGTGTGAGCGAACGTGTAGTGTCTAGGTAGAGTATATACCAATGAACGTCAAAAAAGAGAGACATGGTAGTTCCGTACAGCATAACCACGTTCAATGCAATAAAATGATATCGTTATGCAGCTTAAGGTTGCAGTAATAGGCGAGACCGATCGAACTCGACCAAATTTGCAAAAAACGCGTCTCGCTCTCGGTAAACTTTAGCTGTACTTACAGACAGCAAAATAGATTAGTTTAATGAAAATATTATCTTCAACCTTTATTTACTACGGTATGCTTTAAAAATGGAGTCATAATCTCTCATACTAATCGTATTAGAAATTGTGACTCCATTTTTGAACCATGACCGTTCATATTCAAATCTCCTATTTTCCTTAAGTAGGTACAAAGTTTAGCTTTACATCTCCTGTTTTCTTTAAGTAGATCTTTAGGGCTGATTATTTAGGTACATATATCTAATATGAAAATGAAATAGATAATGTGCTTGTAAGTACACCTGCAGATAGTCAAACAGGTCAGACTATCTGCGGGTGAATTCGGCGCCACAAATGACACGACCTATTATGAAAGTAATTGAAATCAATATTTTTGCATTTTGCATTATTATTTTGCGGACGGTAGGTGTGAGAGCGCGGCGTATACAAAGCGGGAACTACAGGTGCTTAAATGGCGATCAAACATGGTCGAGATCGGCGCTTCTCCGTTTCACCTCACAATCAACCCAGCCTCGTTATACATACATCACATTACTTTTTATATCCACTCTCGTTGATACTTATAAAGGCGATGGAGAACGGAATCACAGCAAAGAACGAAATTTCTTATACATTAAAATTTTTGACGATTATGTTATGAAGCGCTTGACACTATTCATGCCTGAGCTCTAGTCGATACCATTCATATAAATTGCTTTTTGTTGTTAAATAAATTTATATCACTCGATAAGAATCCGAAAGGTCTTGTATGTTATTACCGATTTTAAAATTTTGAGTGCGGATGTATGATATTCGTTCAAGTTTTTAATCTGACAATTTTAATCGCCGAAGAAAGTTGACCGACCAACTGAAACCTTGTACTTACATTTTTGAACTCGCGAAACTGGTCAGCTACTCAGAAGTATACAAAAAAAACATTTAAAAATAAATATCTTCATACAAGAAATAGTTACTGTTTTTATATTTGGCGGGTGCGTAAACTTTTGAAAGCACTTGTTTGTTTCTAACAAATTCGTCTATTACTTAAGTGGCATATCAAATGGCTGGCGCCAGATATCGGCTACAACCAGTAGCAGTCGGGGTTTGAACTCGCCGCACCAGCACTCGTGCTCAAGCTGAGACTCTTGACGCATCAGAAATAGCTCTAGAAAAACTGCATATGGCTCGCTTATCTGTACCACGAGCGGTTAACGCACTTTCGAGAGCTTTAGGTATCGTTGTATAACTTTTAATGATCCCTTGTAAGTCTTTTTAAAATAATAAAATCGTGGATTTTGAGTTAAGGTAAAGAAAATTCAGCAGCAACATTTACCTTCTAGGTGCTTGTCAGACCATTGCAATTGCAACACTTACTCGTAATTTATTCTGAGTTACCTATACATATTTATATTCGTACACTTTTCATTATAATTTATGTTTCTCCAACACTATTTTTTTTTATAACACCTCTATCTCGAAACTATGTCTTAATGGACTCACTTACGGCATCTGTTGCAGGAAATATCTCTCTTCACCCGAATAGCTGGTGATCACAATTGTCACCAATTAACAGAGTGTGGGCGCGCAAAAAACGGACCACCATCGTTGAAGACACCTTGGTAAATGTGTCAGGCGACACGAGTGGCTCGGGGGCAAAAAGTATAGTTTTGCGAAACCGCAGGGGTGCCAGACGGTAATAGGCCAGTGTCCAAACATGGACCTCCGCGGGCGACCACGTGCGAACTGATGGCATCTCTCATTTGGAACATATGCGGGATGTTTTTTGCAAATAGGACATGTGAATGGATTTGTCGTAAATATCTAGAATTTAACTTTGAACAAATGAGTTTTTAATAGTTTTGTTGATAAAAAAAGATATCTCGATCTTAGTTTAGTGTCGTACTGGCCGTGCCCTGAATTTGCATCTTTTCCGGAGAACATGCTGTGTAAAACACAAGACGGATATAGGCATGGAGGAATGTTACGAGTAATTATAATATCTAAGTACGAACGAATAATTTAAAAAAAATATGATAATTAACAACAATTTAAAGTTGATTTTCTTCTGGTCTGTGCTTGGCCTATACTTAGTCCAAACTGCTGTGTTTACTAACCGTTACTGTGCGAGTAGCATCGCACATTTTCACAAAATGTCCCGCACTGAAAGTCTTTCCTAAGTAATATCAGGAGTTTTCATTTGGCCTACTTGCACACGGTGCACACCGTTTCCGACAATTTAGTTCTAATAATACCTACTCTACACAACAGTAAAATAAATTCTTGGGGCACTTCTAATACAATAAAAGTTCAAAAATATCGTATAGTGATATACGAGTAAACAGTTTTTTCTTTAATGTTTACCTACACCAGTGTTTTAAAAAGTATGAATATGCATTAATCTAGATTTTTATTTACTTGATGAATATCTAAGAATCAAACTTGCATATCACTTTTCGCGTTAGATTTCCTTTAACCCAGTGCAAAAAAGTAATTTTTCACGAGTCACCGTAGGCCACACAAGCAGTGACCGCAAATTGGTGGGCAAGTTTACTAGAAGACGCCCACTGTACTCCACGTACACAATAGTGTTAATAGTATAATGGTTGAAATGTCTTAATAGAGAGTGAGTTAAGTGAATCGTCTGATGAATGGCACAGTGGGAGCTAACGAGGAGTATATGACGCCAGATGTGATACAGTTTTGAAATTATAAGGTAGTTTTGTACACAGGATGGTTCACGTTTTATTTGGATCTTTTTCAGCGGAGAGTGCATGATATATTGTATAATGTCTTGAACTATTATGTATGAAAAACTAATTTTCGTTTAAGACTATTATTACATTGATCTTCATTTAGACTAATAAAGATAACTTTCATCTTTTAGCTTTTAATGTTGAAGATAGATGAAATCAAACTGTCATATCTTACACGATTTACTATTTACTACCAAGTGTAAGAGATGTTATATAAATCTGTATGTAAGAGATATTACGGTAGCTAAAGATTTTTTTTAAAAGGAAGTGCACTGATGCAGCAAAGTTAGTAATTTGCAAAATTGGGCATTTGTTGCCTGCTCATTTAGAAAATTAACAATTAAACTTTACCTTAGATTCATCCTGTATATTTCAATAATAATATTATAAAAAAAATGATCATTTACTTGAAGTGACATCGCGTGGATGTTCTCAAAAACGTGTTCAATATCATTTAAATGGTATTTTGTGTGCAAAAACGCAAATCAATCTTGTTTTAAACCAACACTGCAATAGATGTCACAACACAGCAACAAGGGCTGTTAACAATGCCTTTAAAACTCAATAGGCTATGAATGCCTTTGCAATAAAGTCAAGCGGTTAGGGCAACAATATATTCACTCAAGAAATGGCTCAAACACCTGGTAAAAATGGTTTATGTTTTATAACAGTTTAAAGTTATTAATCTGTGCAATTAATATCAAAGACTTATTGGAACCAATCAAACCTTTTGTAACGTCTTTTTGACCCCCGACAAAAAAAAGAGGGGTGTTATAAATTTTACGCTAATGTCTGTCTGTCTGTGTGTCTATTTGTGGCATCGTAGCATCCGTGAAAGCTTCCCTTGCAGTAGTTCTGAGCAACGTTTATTCAAAATCGGTTCAGCCGTTTAAAAGTTATTGGGGGCTACTCTGGTAAATAAACTTGTTTTTGAGTTTTTCACCCAGATAATGCAACCGTGTAGATTTGTAGGTATGTTGAATTACTAGCAATAATCCATTCTTAACGCATACCTAATTAAATCTGGGCTACTGTAATTTGATTGACGTGCAAGTTTTTATCATAAAATTACATAAGTAGTTAAAATGCAATTGAAATATTATAACGAAAACGCTGAATAAATATTATAATAAAAAAGATTGCTCGGAATGCTACATTCACTCAAAGGTACCCATTCCATTTTATCGTGACAACTAGACCGGCCACTTTATAATGAGTGTAACTATTCATTTGTGGATTTATAAACGTACAAAAGTATAGACGGAATGCGCGTCGTGTGGAGTGAAGGCAGCGACCGACCGAGCTAGATATGTCTTCGTCACAATTTACATAAATGATATATGCGATCCGCCTAATAATGCGCGCTGGTCATTTATTAAGCGGTGTGGAGTATGGGAGAGCTGCGCGGGCGCATAGCACGCGTGCCGGGCAGCCTGCGTCGACAGCGCAAGACAGGCGACCACACTGAAACCTCCAAGTTATGGGAGAATGCCAGCCTTAACGAGGTCAGACTTGTTGACGTATGTAAATCGTCTGGAAGATTATTATCTGAAATATTACTTATGGTACTTACAATGTAGAGCCACATTTAATTATCCGTCCGCAGTGTGTTTACTTATGTTGCATTATTTAAGTCTCAATTTCTGTTATTGTTTATGAAACCAAAATAGTTCAATCATAGGTGGTAAGGTCGTGCGTTCGCCCTATGGTCGGTGGCCGAGCACGGGTGGTCTGCGCGTGCGCCGCTCTCAGGAGGCGTCAGATTCACACATCTACTAGACACACTACTACTGATATATTTCTACAAACGTTTATAAATCTTATGTCTACACTCAGAAGAATAACTATTCTGTATAACATAAAAAGCTTCATACATCCTCTCTAAAATTTGAAGCGCAGTAACTCATTACATATGATAGTGAGTCTACCGAAAGTAAAGATTTAGAAGTAATAATAACAGATGGGTGTTAATTGCTATCATGAGGCGTCAATAATTGTTTTTTTAGCCACTAATGGCAATGGAAGTTCCGGGTTATGAAGGTTTTTGTGGGGTATAATCAAGTCGTAATCAGTGGGTTGGATAGACCGTGAGCTACTCTGTGCAGTCCGCGAGGAAATGATTGCGTCGGCCGCTGGTTTCGTGTGGACGCGACCGCGCCGTATGAAGACATTAGAGAAATCTTTATGATCCGTTGCGTGTGGTTCCCTGTAATTCATGGCGCAATCACAGCTCTGATGCCCTGCAATTTATGACCAAACATCGAGATGGTAACGCTGTCGAGTCATGAATTTGCTTTTGTAATGTCATGAAGCGGACATTTAGAGAAATATATCAACGCATCCGGAAGACGGGGGGCGTCGTTAAATAACCTAATGCCATAAATCAGAATAACAGTTTTTAAAAACAATTTGTAGCATCTTACGATGATAATAAATCAAGGAAAGGCATCTTGTTTCACAGAAACGGTGCATTGCTGAAATATTTGGAATCACATCTGTCATCTCTTGGGTTACTTTTTGCTGGTTGATTTTTTTGTGAAGGATCCTCGCTACCGCAAGTGCTAATGAGACGTAGTAGAACACATAAGGGACAAAAGATTAGTACAGTATATACAAGAAATTACGTCTTCATCTGTAATGGGCCGGACAGAGTATTTTGTGTTTTGTAAGTGTCCACGTAAGCAATTCAATTCGATTCATTTATTGTACTCATATTATACATTAGTTGTTAGGCTTACTAATATTACCACTGTTAATAATTAGGAAATTGGCAAACAGTAGTTAGTACCAAATAAATTTATATCCTTTTTTTCTTTGGTTGGTGGTCAAGTATCCTAAATATCCAAAGGAACAGAAAAACTATTTAGGCGCTGTTTCATCTGAAAATATGACTTAACAATAACTCATAAATTTTGAAGTGTACTGTTATTCTCGTTCCAGTTCATTAGTCTAAAACAGTAAATGCTAACAATACTGAGAAATACAGCTAGTAGAATTGAATCGTATGAGCTTGTATATGGCACCGTACAGGACTAGGTCGTGACCCAGCCACCACCCACGCTCTTGAGAGCACGGAGACAAACCGTGACGGCCGCGGCATCACGCCGCTACCGGCCCCTACACAAATCATGCTTATTTACAACACGTTTCATAGCAATCAAACGAATTTCGGAACACATTACATATTACTCTACTATTTCTAACAATTTATAGAGGGACACCGGTTTTCTTTATTCATTGCGTTACAAAATAAAATCAAGATAAAGAAAAGCCCTTCGAACGAAACCCAATAACGCAAAGCATGACAAACAAGAAAACGATCTTGCAAATAAAAATTTCTACAGTGAGCGCGGGATTCGACTGATCCTATCGCAAAACCCACTATTTTCCATCAGAGTAGGCCATATTTTTGTCAATTTTTCGTCTGACATATCCCATTTCCTATTCAGAAAAACACGGAGCAGACGTGAAGTTGAAAAACAAGGTAATGGAAAAAAGAGCGTCTCGTTCGAACCGGCAGATAATCGTGTTAGCCGACCGCACGGCGAATAACAGATGCCGCGCTGCACCAGCCCAATGAGATTGCGGTGTTTTTCCACTGAGCTCCGCGGAGACAAACAACGGATGCAAATTCGTGTTGACAGCGCGATCCATCTTGTTCGCCTCTCCCGAGACCAGCCTCCGAACAAATAGGGCCGCGATCGAGACGACCCAGCGGTTTATTTGTACTTACGTAACGAGATTTCAGTCGGAGCGTTGGAGCAATAAATAAGTAAGGTCAGTGAGTAGCGGATGCCAGCAGTTTAGTTTCGCTTAATCTTGGAACAAAACTGGCGCTGTGTCGTAAAACAGGAGCAGCGCGACACCGGCCGCGGCGGCGGCTGGCGGCGTCGGGTGTCGGGCGGACAGTACAAACTGTGACCTCACTCGAATGAAGAATGGCCTGCGCTCCGCTGCACAACGCAGACTAAACTCGCTCACTGAAAATTTTAACAACTTAGAATATTTTAAAGAGTAAAATTTTATTTGAATATATGTCTTCTATGTAGGTCGTTGGCTAGATTTAGAAGGTACACGATGGATATAGCGTAGGTGTTGTAAAATGTGATCAGAAAGGAAATAAAAAAAATCTAGGTCTATGGTCGTTGATAAACTTTTTATTTGCAATAGATACTATGTATGTTACCTACATTGCTAACTTTGCAGTAGAGTGCATCTTATGAATAGCTAGAGAAATTTACTATTACATTGAGGCTATTATATTACTGAATAACGAAGAATGATATAAAAACTAGGTAAGAATTGAAACTTTTATTCCAAAAATAAATGATAACTTGCTAGAAGTACTTCAACTCTTTCCATACACATTTTTCCTATTTAGCTTTTCTCTTTCAATACTTGAAATTTTTTCCGTGGCTTCTGAATCTGGCGGTTTTCTGTACGGCGGCACCACAAGATTGCAGCAAATAGATCATCCGTTGGTCCGGGTCCGAGCCCCACCGTACTGTCCAATAAATATATTGTTTCGCGCGGAGCCAGCGCAGATAAAGCAAGCTCGCGCCTGGCTCTGCCTCGCTGAGTTTGTGTGGCCCCTATGAAAGCGACACAAAATTATCCAATAAATATATTGTTTCGCGCGGAGCCAGCTGAGAAAAAGCAAGCTCGCGGCTGGCTCTGCCTCGCTGAATCTGTGTGGCCCCTATGAAAGCGACACAATATTATCCAATAAATAATATATTGTTTCGCGTGGAGCCAGCTCAGATAAAGCAAGCTCGCGCCTGGCTCTGATTCGCTGAGTCTGTGTGGCCCTTATGAAAGCGATACAATATTTACCAATAAATATATTGTTTTGCGCGGAACCAGCTCAGATAAAGCAAGCTCTTGCCTGGCTCTGCTTCGCTGAGTCTGTGTCGCCCCAATGAAAGCGACACAATATTTTCCAATAAATATATTGTTGCCCGCGGAGCCAGCTCAGATAAAGGAATCTCGCGCCTGGCTCTTCCTCGCTGAGTCTGTGTGGCCCCTATGAAAGTGATACAATATTATCCAATAAATATATTGTTTCGCGCGGTCCAAGCAAGCAAGCTTATGCGCCTTCGGCACGACAATTCGTTATAATTATGTGGGTTGACTTTTACACCGACTCTCATGGCCTTTCGGCTTATCACTTGCCTACCTTCTTCAAGATGTATATATCCCATTTTCCAACAGTGTTCTTCGAAACTGTCTCTTCGGTACTTTCTAGCTCTTTTTTTTTGACCTTATTGTTGCAGTGCCCAATTTATCATTATTTTGAATTCCATAATTGGCTTGTCAACTAAATAATATAAAATTTTGTAAATGATTTTAATAGAAAATATAGACCATTTTAAGAAAGTAATTTGAATAAAAAAATTCTAAGTGTTATCAGATTTTTTTATATAATTTTAAACTTTGCACCGGAAGTGACGACACACAGCAATCAAAGTTTACATATTTCCTATGTCTGCACAAAAAAAAAACCAATGACAACGATCATCTGTCAATGTCACCTGTTTAAATTATTTTTGTTATGTTGGTTGTAGTCGTTTGACATATATTGTTATAGGGAGATGACAGTGACAGTGACAGTACCATGGAATTATATGTACTTCATTAGACAGTACAGTACTGAAAACGGAAATTGCCAATCTTCATCGTGACTTCACTTCCTCAAATAAGTTGACCTTGCTTGAAAATGAAGGTCATTTGGACTTTTGCAAATATCTAAATAACTAAGACCTTATTTTAAAATCTGATAAGAGAAAGTTTCGCCTAGAGGCTATTCCTCGAAAAGGTTTGCGAATTAGATCTTTTCTCAAATTACTTGACAAGCGAATTAGTTTAGCCTCTTTCAAGAGTTTGAAGCCTTTGCTGGTCAGGACTGATGATGATTATATCTTCTATCTTGTCGTTGACTAACCGCATTCCCTATGGGATCTTCATCTTTGTTGGTTCGGAGCCCAGGATCTATTTAATTTATTGGTGGTATTGGTACCCGAGGTAACTGTGACCACAATCCACCGTCGTCTAAAACACTGTCAGCCAAACGCGGAGAGCTTGGCGTTTGCACATTATGCTTGTGCACATTTAACATTCGAATTATTACCACTAGTGTATATTTCCATTTTTTTCGATTTTTATCAAAGCCAATTGTACTTTATGTTTCTAATAATACTTATTTAATATCAGTGAAAGTGATTGGCAAAATTGTTTTGGGTCTTTTTAACATTATTTAAGGTTACATAGAGCTGGAGAGAAAAAAAAACATTTCCTGTAACAGTTGTAGAAGGGTGGATTTTGTTTACGACCCTACTAACTATCTCCTTTTGACGATGAAAGATAGGAAAGAAAAAAATTTTTTGCCATTTGCAATACATGATACAACTTGCAACAAGTTTATATGGCCGGAAAATTAAAAAAACCTATTTTCAGCATCCAATAACTTTTGAACGGTTTAGCCGATTTTCATCGAACTTAGCTGAGGACCACAGCAAGAAAGCTTGCTTTCGCGTAAAAAACCGCATCGAAATCAGTTCATCCGTATGCCACAGACGGACTGATAGACAGATCGATAGACAGACTGACAGACCTTATTCCACTGCTACAATTGAAAGATCATTCAGCACACTCAGACTCGTAAAAACGTGGCCAAGATCGACTATAATCAAAGATAAATTTGTATGCTCAGTGTATGTAAGTACTTATAGAAAATTTGTTAACACTATAGGCGATTCTTTCACGGAAGACAACATAAACCGTTTTGCTGCAGACCCTCGTAAGTTACAAAGTTAAAAGATAAAGAATTTATATAAAAATATATATTTTAATTTATGTTTATATTTATTTGACTAGGTGAAAATAAAAAAAACTGCCCTTTGCCCACCTGGCCCAGAGCCTGGGTACGCCCATATACAGTCAGGCTTCAAAAATGGAGTCACAATTTCTCATACTAGTTGTATGAAAAATTATGACTCCATTTTTGAAGCCGGACTGTACAAAGACTAGGAATTACGAACTCGATAGTGCATAGATAGGTAGATAATAGCAAATATAGCTTAATTACTTAAAAATTAACAAAGCTATATTTGCAAACATTTCACATAAATACCTTTTTTTAAAGATGGTTGCAATATTTATGAAAATATTATTTGTGAAAACCTTTCTGTAAATATTTGATAATTAAACTTAATTCTTTTTTACTTTCGTGTTTTTGGCCCTAACAAGTTCATATAAAATAAAATAACGCAAAAACGAAAACTGGTTATTGCAGGTTTATTTTTGATACGAATCTGACAGTGTTACAAATAAACGTATCAAACACTTTACCTACAAGAAAAATCTACTTGTATCTAAAACAGATGATACAAGTTACGGCAAACGGCAGAGGTTCGGTCGGGTTTAGAAAAAGGCTAAATAAAAGCAGAGAAACCAATACGATTTAGTGAGTCCCGGGAGAGAGATCCGGTTCCGTGCCGTCTGTCCGGACTCGAGCATTGTCACCCTATGAGCAAAATAAAGATTGTTAAGAATAATCGTATGTTTAGTGGTCTCAAAGTTCCAGTTTGAAAGTTCATCTAAGAGAGTACATGACCTTTGACAATTTCGATTTCTCCACTGTGATTCTAAGATCTCTCCGTCCGCTCTACCGGACTCGACTTTTATCAATAGTTTGATATATGATTAAGTAATCTATGAGTAATTTAATACCATTACTTACTTTGTTTTCCATGTCGGAAAATTAAAGAAACCCGGACAATATTACAGCTTATCTGAATTTAAGAATGCACTGAGTCATAAGGTAATAAAAGTTTAAATTTCCGTAAATGTAATAGTTCTAAAGTGTTAGTGATTATATTTTGTAATTTGGCTTCTTTGACTATAAAATTAAAGAGAAAGAAAGTGCATGGGCACTTTCTAGACCTTATTTATTTTATGATCTACGCAAGACGTGTGGTGCGCCGTCACACGGTTATAGTACTGGGGATTCACTGACGTGCAATAAATAAAAAAGAAATAAATGGTTGGTTAAAATTAGACTGAGATTTTTCGCAATCGAATTAGTCGCATAGGGAATTTGTTTAGATTGGATATGTCTCCAGATAACGTAAGACTTGTCAGTTGATTTGAGAAAATTGCTTGCTTGACACTTTGTGTGTATGTATCGTATCCATATCATAGATTTGATCACTTTATGAAATGATCGAACATTTCATAAAATGGTCGCATTTCATGAAACGGCCAACTTAATTTGACCAGATCATGAAATCGTCAACGTTTCACGATTTTGTCATCCACGTTTGGCCGGATCGTATAAACAGGCTGAAAAAAGCAAACAAAAACAAAAACTTGTGACAGAGCGCTATAGGTAGGTTAAATTAATAATTTTAAGCTGGTTACCATAAAGTCTTGAAAATCACACAAGGTTTTCTAAACAAAACCACATAATGTTTTGTAGTAGCAAAAAGGCTGCCTGATTTTAAAAAAATGAAAAATAGTATTTCGTGTCAAGCAAGAAAGCAAAAAAAAAGCAAGCGTGACTTGTGAATACCTACCTACTTTGTTAGCTGACTGGATGGATATTTCGAAATATAGAGTAGGTAAGTCTTCAGTGTTGATAGAATTCTCTATAGTGAGATCGAGATTTGACCACACGTTTGTAATGCTAGTAAGCATCTCTACTTGAGATTGCATTATAAAATATAACAAAACCGCACATATTTGATCGGTTAATATAACAGAATAACGGCGGTGCTCATACAAACGCGGTTTGATTTAGCTCTTTCAATAACGGTTGGTGGTAAAATTTTATTGTCCTAGCCAAATCGTACCTATGCACATCTGCGTGCGTAGGTATTGGACACAAAAGCTAGTTGTGTAGGTAAAATAACAATAACTTGGCAGTAAACTAGGGACTGATAGGTTATACATAGACTGACAGGTATTCATGTGTCACAATGATCTCTGTATCAACATAGACTTTTGGACAACATTTATCAATTTTCCTGCAACAGATATTTAATTTTTACCACATTTTTTTGCTTTTTTGCATTTGGTATTATAGTGAAAACTGGCGTAGTTAATTTACAAAATACATGTTAAATATATTTATATATGTATTTGTATTTATATTTAACTTTAGTCTATTTTGTACACGCCTACTACACCTGTTTTCTTCTCTTTTCCTCTCCTGGGTCTTCTGGAAGAGATTTCTTATGAAATAAGCAGTACCTATGTACTCAATGTTCTTACTTTGTTTGTTTTTTATATACATGAATTTTGTAAATAAATAAAATTCACCTTCGGTTAAGTAGAGTTTAATTCGCTCTTATTTTTTTGCCCTAGAACATGACCCAATCTCTTTCTATGGATGTATAAGGTTCATAAAGGACTACCTGAGTACCAACATGTAGCGTAAAAAACTATAAGTACAGAGTTTTAAGACTGTAAAAGTATTTGGGTATTATATTAAATACTAGCTGTAACTCGCGACTTCGTCCGCGTAGAAGTCGAAAATGGTTCTAATAGGATCTTTAATTGGTTTTTTTGCGTTATAAATTGTGTTATTATATCCCGTTCCCGTTCCCGCTACCGTCATTTGCTAGAGCAAAAGAGAACAAATGGTCTATTTGTCTCAAATTTTTTATCTCTCACTCAAAAAATGACAAAGTTTTATAATAATATAAAACCCCTAATGCACCCCAGGGGATGCAATTTTCAAAATCGAATTTCTGTTTTATTGACCACTAATTAAAAAATGTCATGTGTCTCGCTTCAAAAATGACGAAGGTTCATATAAACTTGCATCCCCTATTCCACCCCTATAGGGATGTAATTTTCAAAATCTAATAAATGCATTATTATTTTCTACTAACTATTAAAACAAATTAAAAAATTCATGTCTCATTTTAAAAATTACGAAGTTCCACACAAACTGGCAACCCCTATTTCACCCCCTTACGGATGGAATTTCCAAAAATCCTTTCTTAACGGACGTCTCCTAGTCACAATCTACCTTCCTGCCAAATTTCATCTTCATTGGCTAAGTAGTTTTCGAGATTTCGTGATGAGTGAGTGAGTGATTTTCGCTTTTATATATATAGAAGAAGAAGATTAGGATTGGGTTAACCTGTCCTGTTACTTGTCGACTCTACTTTTAGTATCCTAGTAATTTTACAACATGTAGTATTTATTAAGTGTATGTTTTCTTAGCAGATTTTTTAATCTAAAGTAAAACCATTTTGGTCTAGTTTTCTTTTTGTTTGAATTATATCGATATTGCCGGGTAGTACGTATTCTATTTCATGTAATTTAAAAAAAGCCTAAAAGGTGTATGCTATAGGACTTAAGGACTTCAAAATTGTCGCTCAAAAAAGCTTCGATAATAATCGTGAAGTGTTTCGACCAAAAAACTTGAAGCACGTCGCGCACTCGAAAGCTACTTAGCGAAGAATTGCCTCACTCCCACACGGTTGCAGTAAATGCACTTCAATCCTCACCACGAACTTCAACTTTATTTTCAGTTAGCTTAAAGTTGAAATTCGTTTGTGTTTGTGTCGTCCCGCCTACTATGGGCGGCGTTCCCCCTCCGCCGCTCGCAAAGAGTGCGTTCACACAAGTTGCTTACTTTTAAAATTTAATCACAAGTCGGCTGTTGATTTGGAGAGAGAAATAGACGCGACAGCGACCGTGGGGTGCGATTCGTTTGCGTTGTTTGCGAACGCACGCTGCAAATTATTGGTCACTGATTTCGTTTAGGTTTCGAAAACTATATGGGTATCAATAATTACTACAGGTCTTGTCTAGTTAGTTACCAACACAGAATTTTAAAAGTCAATTTGAATTTACCTAATAATTTAAAGTTTAAGTAATTGAATTACCTACTACTGATTGCCTTCTATTCTAACCCACATTGCAAAAGAACTATCTTTCTTAATGATTCCTACTTCCTTAGTAATTTTTACAATTTTAGGTATGTATGCTAATTTCGTCTGAAATTCGATTCAACGTTCTGCAAAAAATTAACTACATCTACGTAATATAAGATAGTAGCTCCTAACACTCGCCCTAATGATGATCATCGAAACCGAACGAAATTAATTGGACTTTTCCGACTAGGTACACTACGTGAGTAAAACCGTATTAAAGAGTTAACTACATATGAACTAAATATTCCACTTAATTGAAAAAAAAATAATCCTAATAAACGTTTTACATGAGCTCACAAATACATCCATTGATGGAAAAAAGACAAATGAAAATAATACTTCTGTGCTAATCTTTACGGCTTCATTATCGTTCAGGAGTTTTATTGTATGTATATTAAGACGGATCTTTAACCATACTTTCAGGATGTAGTACCTAACAGGAATTTAAAAAAAAACCGGCCTAGTGCGAGTTGAACTCGCTTGGAAAGGGTTCCGTGCAATGCCAAAGTTTATAAATTAATACAAAATATCACATTTAACAACTACTAGCGCTATCTAGTGGTGATTTATTGAACTATTTTCCGTAAGTGAACGTATTATATTGAGTTCACCACTTTATTTTCAGATGATAGAATTCTTGTAGGTTTGTCTGTAATCTACAAGCATTGAACTAAATTTTGTATTTGTTCCAAAATTATGGCTCAGTAGTTTCGAAGATCGGGGGGTGAAAGGTCAAATTTGGTCTTATTTCATGAATAAAATCAAAACTATTTTTTTACATTAATACCAAAAATGTATTTGAGATCCTCATAACGAGCCCTCCCATGAGATAAAGGTATGACACAGTAAGGTATGCGAAACTTTTTTTTTAATTTCCTGGTTTGTCCCCCGAAAATTACGTATATTTAAAAAATATATTTACTGTGTTGGAGTCATAGAATTAGGTACACTATCCTTCCGAATTTCACATAATTTGGTTAAGAAAATTCGAAGCATATTGGCTGTGACAGACGGATGGACAGAGAGACGCACGAGTGACCCTATAAGGGTTCCGTTTTTAATTTTTTGTACGGAACCCTAAAAAAATTATTGAGTTTGCATGACTGCATTTCCCAGTCGCATATTCTTCATCGTTTTCTCATCACTGAGGCTCGTGTCTGCGTTTGCGTAATTTATAAGTACATCTTTCGAACATTTGTTAACTTCTTAGCATTCGATAAATGCGTAATTTATACTCGTAAGTACATCTTTCGAACATTTGTTAACTTCTTAGCATTCGATAAATGCAAATCTTTTATGTTTAAACTATACTTAGGTACAAAGGCGTTACACATTTCTAAATGGAAAAGAAGCGTACTGTCAGCCATTGTGGAAATGTGAAATGTTAAGTCGGTGGATGAATTATTAGACAAATAGATGTCGGAGAACGGTGTTACAATCAAAGAAAATGTAGCGTCTCAGAAAACTGATTCGTTTTTAGAGAGACGCTGACGTAAACTTATTCTGTTTTTAGAGACTTCATTTTTCTTTTTCTTTATAATATAGTCATCGCCATTTACAACAATACCTGCGAGTTTGAAACTGAATCGTAAATTAATAAAGAATTCGAAAGTGTAAATAATTCTAATTCATTTTTACTCGCTTTATAGAATCAAATGGTTTATAATTCTGCTTACGATAGCAAAAATAAAATATTTAAGTACCTTTTTCGATAAAAAGACATCACTATATTAAAAAGGTAAGTATGTAGTAAATCCAAGATATTAATCTCAGTTTCAATTCATTGAATTTAAATTAAAATGTGTATTTCTGTTTTATATTTATATAATAAAGATATTATATAATAAAGATATTATATAATAAAGATACTATATAATAAAGATACTCCTTATCCATAATCTTAGGGCAGTTTATAAAGTAGGCCGTACAATTTGTGATTTAATTTATTTGTTTATGTTTATTGCACACAATCACACAATCTTATATTTGATTGATAACAATGGGTCAAACTTAACGTTTATGCATTATCTACCAGTTTGCCTTTGTGACATACGAGTATCGAGAAGTTGGTGGAAAGGACGCATAGCATCCTTATTGTTTACCAAAACAAAACAAGGTATATTATTAGAATAATATATCTAATTTACATTACTGATAACTCTGATAAGTGATGAAAAATTTTGGAGATTCGAACTCACGCCCCTCATGTTTGTACCACAAGAGCACTTCCAATTGTGATAACGTAACTTCGAAACACACCGGCGAATTTCTCCATCACATATTATCTGTTCACGCAATTGAATTGCTTGAACAGATAAAATGTGAACATGATCTATTTATCACTTTTTATTATTAAGTAGGTAATCATGTAAATCAATTTTGGCTGTTAATTCGTAAATCTCTAAGTACCCTGTACTTATAATACGCGTAAACTCGTGTAACAAGAGCATAACTGAATAAAAAAAGATGTGTGAAGAATTTTATTTGAAACATCGTTGAAATAGTTTTGAAGTAGTTTGTGTACTAAAAATTTATTGCAATGCGTGCTATTCCACGTAAACCAGGTAGACATGTAGCATGAAGAATAATTAAGATATTTTTCCAAGGAAGGTCCTAACATCCGAAAACCGTTAAGTAGTGCAAAGTTTTTCCGATATTAAGCTATATTGCTCGTGGCCTGTCTATCAAAGAGGTCTTGAAAATAGTTGCCTTAGATCTAAGAAATAGAAATTCAGTTATATCAAGTAAAAAAAACTGAATACTAATGTTAGACTCCCAAAATCCCTCCAATACAACACAGTTTCGCTACGCAGTATTTTCCACTGTAGAAAGTTTTTAGTCTACGTGAAATAGCAAATCAGGTAGAGCATAAAATTATATTTTGGCGCAATGCCACAGCAGCATAAGTTTCTCTGTATATTCAATTTTTCTTACACAGTGATTAGGTATATGTTGCTAACCTACTCCTAATCAATAATCAACACCTTTTAGTGTTCTTAAATATTTATTTTTTGCATTGGGTAACGATGTTTAATGATGACATTTTATTTATGTAATCTGATTCTGTTTATTTGTTGCCTTTGGATATCTGGCACATTAGACCGGTAACAATCTTATTCTTTGTACAAGTACGTTTGTACTTGTAAGTAAGTACAATAAGTAAGATTGTTACCATTTACAACATCTTTTAAGATTTCGTAGATAAATGAAGTAAGTATTGATACTGATACTTTTAAAAAATTTTATTTAAACATTTTTTTTAGTTAACTCATGCTTTTGCTAAGACTCAAACAATCCAAAATTACTGTTCCCTACAATAACGTCGATAAATTCGTTATCAGCGCAGCGCCTGTTCGTTCGAAAATCATCGAAATAATTAATGTGATTCGTCACAATTCACATATGTGGCCATTCGAGTGCCATTACCAGTTCCCTGTCGATAAGTTTTAGTGCCCGGCGACACGGTTAGTTTGACTTCCTCGCACGTAATAAATTATTATAAAAGCAGCCATTGCACGCGACTCCACCTGCAACTCTCAAGAACTTAAAGTCATTTTTAGAAGGTTGGAGGTTGTTTTAAACTCCACGTTATTCTTACGTAGAATTTAACGAATATTGGGCAACGTTAGAATCCCTTGGGTGACTCCCTCAACTATTTTACTGCCACCTCATATTTGATGTTGATGACTTGAATTATTAGAACAGTTAAGGGATTTTTTAAAGAGTATAGTAACGGAACCTTTGGTTCTTTAGTGATGTAAAGAAAGTAACTAGATAGATAGATACCTACTTACCCAATTACATTATTTTTGAATAGAAAAAGCTAACCTAATGTGAGACAGAATTCTTGTATTTCAAAGACACCTGTATCCGAAATGTATAATGGAAAGTCTGGAATTTACTGATTTACATGTATGACTACAACAATATCTCAATAGTTCAAATACTAACCAAACGTAATTATTTTATAAGGATCTACAATAATGAAATAAAATTAATTACATAATTTTGTATTGAAGGCAATTAGTAAGTTATCATGTTAAATCAATTTTGGCTGTTCATTCGTAAAACTCTAAGTACCCGTACTTATTAGAAGCGTAAACTCGTGTACCAAGAGCATAACTGAACTGAAAAAAAGACGTGTGAAGAATTTTATTATTTGAAATAGTTTGGAAGTCGTTTTTTGCCCTGTGTGCTAAAGATTCATTGCAATGCGTTAGCTATTTCACGTAGAGCAGCTGGACATGTAGCATGAAGAATAGCGTTTAAAATCACAGACAAACAGTTCAATTTTATTTATTGGTTAGTCACATCAATATTTATCAAGTAGCTATGAAGGTGGAAGTGTGTAGGTTCAATTTTCCGCAAATTTCATCTAGCCTCGTAAAGCGGCAATCTCGCGGGATTGCCGGCCCTCGCCCCGCACTCTCAGCCTGTGCTGTAATAATGGTGTTTATAAAACTTTGTTAATTGACCAGTCACTGCTTATTTCAATCAACGTCATTTTTAATTTCTTCTCATGCATTTTTATTGCTACCGTTTTTAACTGCTGATAGTTTCATAATAATTTGAAGTTGTGGTTGTTTTTTGTTTTTATTACTAAATAGGCATGTTTGGTTAAAAATTTCATTTCCTTTAGTAAATATTGTATAGTTGTTATATTGTACTAGCATATAATCCGATGTAAAGCATCTATTTTATACAGTGTTTGTACAAACTTAAAGTCTTCGCCACAATAATTTGTCTGGAAGCTATTTGCATGGTATAGTAAACTAAGAGGCTATTTATTTATCCATAATAGCATAACCGCGATTACTCTCTAGCAGGCAATCTTCGCGTTCAGCCTCATTGTAGTCGGCAGCTCTCAGAGCATAAATAGTGATGCGAAGCGTCGGCGCAGCGAGTAATGCGAATAAATACTTCGATGCGATCAACTCGCCGTTTAACGAGGGAGCCTTTTCCGCGCCGCGGTGAGCCATTTAGCGAATTTCAATAGTTATCGCGCAGAGAAAAACTCACTCGCTGAAGAGAGATAGGCGCGAAGAGCTCTATCGGCGCGAGTGAGACAGACGCAATAAGAAAGAAGTAATAAAAAAGCGGTTGTGTGTGCGTGGTCGGAGTGTGGTGGCATAGGGCGGTGATGCAGGCCCCTCCCTGTGGCGCGCCGCCTCGCCACCGCCTCAGTCGACTCGACATCGCGCCAAGTCGCACCGGTCCGCTCTACCGCGTCACGGCCGCGCGTAAAAAGTTTTACTACTACTCCGAAACTTCCGATCGTAGCGACAACACTGCTAAACTGATGCTAAACACTGTTTACTGATATTCCGTCACGGTGACACGTACGAGACTCTACGAAAGTTTGTGTTTATTTTTTATTTTTCATAGTTATCAGTGATTTTAAGATTGGTTGGCTAACTCATAAAATAACATTTTAAACTTTTTCAAAGTTTGAATCGGTATTTTTTTCGATTTTAATAAGGACTTTTGATTTAGATAAATATTGAATTTTAAAATTTTAAGTGTTAGAATAAGAAATCACCATAACGTCGAAGCGAGAGTTGTCAAGTTTGCGATTGCAAAGACTATGCTCCATCGCACCATCGATGGGATGTTCAGACGGTGACGGCGTGTGGGGTGCAGGCGGCAGGCTGGGCTCGGAGGCGGTCAACTTGATGCTGCTGCAGGGCGAGGCTCGGGAGCGGCAGGGGTCCGCCATGGAGGAGGACTGCTCCGCGCGGCCCTGCGCGACGGACTTCTCCATCGCCGCGATCATGGCCAGGGACCGCCAGGAGAGGCGGGAGAGGCGGAGACATAGAGATCCGAGAGAAGACACACTTACACCTTTAGGTGAGTCATTTGTTATCACAGATTTTTACACTGTAAAATATTAAACTTTATAAGATGGAGATGCAATAAAATTAATATTTCCTTCAAAAAGTTGTAAAAACAAGACACAATTTTAACTTATAAATAAATAAGTCATGTAAGCTATCTGAGTACTTTCATTTTTTACCTTTATCATAGGAATCCATATCAACCACAAACTACTAAATTATAATAAAGTAGCAAAAATTAACTTCTTTAATAATGAAATTAAATTATTCTTCTAAAATAAGTTTAAGTACTTTCCGAAGTTTCATTGCAGTTTCTAATTTTGACAGGTTTAATTTGATTTTTTTCTAATTTTAACTAAAAATTCACCCACCGCCCCGGATGGTGTTTGGTTCAAAGGATATCCATCGCTATCCAAAGAGGAAATGCAGCCAGTATAATGGGTACCTTTGAGCCGGATACAATTCGGAGTGGCATTTTAGATTAGTATTATTAATTTTAGTTTTTGACTTAGTACTTATCTGATTGATGTATGTTTAAAAAAAAGAAAACAAAAAAGAAACTGATTGATTATTATTTCACAAGATTTCGAAATATTTTTGTAATCTTCTTTAATTTTGCTTTATTATTAATACCCTCGTTAGGTTAAATAAAATTAACAACGACTTACAATTTATCGTCAATTATCCTCCATTTTGTATATATTTTTAAAACACCTTGGGTCATTAAGACAAATCGACACATTTGTTGTTGAAATTTATCAAGCAAGATCAGAAATTTACAAACACATATACATAAAAGATACGCGCGAAAACCATAACTTTTCCTTGGCAATCTGGTGAAAAGTAAACTAAAAAAATAAACATCTTAAAATTATTTTACCAATTTGGTTAAAATTTCACAAAACATGTTTGAATACCTAATACTAACGTGAATATCAAAATTTATGGATATCTTCTGTATCGCAAATATTTCAATATACCCCAAATCAATAATTTGTTGGGCAATCATGAAATTATCATAGTTAAATATAAGATATTAAGATCTTGATAAAATTAAACTATTATGAAATAAAAACCAGTCATAGTTAAATTTATTATCATTCGTAATGGATTGTATTGAATTATATTTAGTATTATTAAGAAAGAACTCTTTCTAAAATATTATTATTTAATTTCAATTTAATCGAACACAAACATGATTTCAAGGTGAAAAGTAACAAAATAAATCGTTAAAAACAAAATATTATTGACACAAATCACATTTAACAAATCTTCAAGAGAACAATAAAATTTTACTGACAATATGACTTGTTGTTGCACAATAAATTTTACGAATGTTTCGTCAAAAATGTAGAACCTTCTTCTTCTTGTAGTGTCAAGAGTAACTCCCTTGGATTTTTATGTTTTATTGGAAATAAATTAGGATCTGAGTAATAATTATATTTAACTTCTTATTCCCAAAATTAAAATGAATGTAATCAAGTTTTAAAACCACCGTACGGGATTCTTTGACAATCTTTTATCGTAGGTAAAACTAACGTTATTTTGGTTTACATATAAATAATGGATAGTTCAGCAATAAAAGATTGTCAAAGAATAACTGCAAAATTTAACCGCATGTAATAAGGGGATTGTGTGTCCCGAATGTATAATGATACATTCGGGACACACAAATCATGATATGTTGTGTACAATACTTTTTTTTCGAATACTCTTAATCTAACAGACGGACTAAAAATAACTTTACAGTCATCATGCCTATTCCGTTGACGGGAATTCTCTTGACGGTTAAGCGCTCAGATCAATATACCTACACATCTCTGGTGGAACATGTTTCATGTCTTCTTTTAAGAACCTTAATGACTCCACATTCATAAAAATGGGTTGTACCTTTTTTATAGACAAAATTTTAAAAGATTATCACTATACAGATTTTTGTCTCTGATTATCATTACATTGAATAATCTATACATAGATACTTAGTGTAAAGAATTTTTAAAAATAGATTTTTGTTACACCGAAAATCAATACTCAATAGATTTTTTATGAAGAATTTTAAATCAGTTTTTTTTACCAATAAGTTACTTTTTCGATGTTCATAATATCATAACATAATTAAATCAAATATTTTTATTTTCAATACATATTTTCAATATGTTTAATTTAAATTAAAAACTGTGTAATTAAATCATGTTAAATTTAAAAACCCCTATTTAACCTTTAGGTACAGATCCCTAAAAATGTAAAGCCTATAATTTCTTTTTTAGTATTGTAAAATGTAAAGATTTGCGCAAACATCATTTGATTTTCAAATTTATTTCACAAAACTTTATATTTTTATGGTGTACCCTTGTTTTACAGACATTTTCTGCGAATCAAAATTTCATTAAATTTCGATTCGCAGAAAATAATAAATAGAATATTTAATTCTTGTATTACAAAGACTTCGATGTCACCAGGTTATATCTCATGAACCGGGATAGCTATACAGTTGAAATTTTCACAGATAATGTATTTCTATTTCTATTGTTGCCGCAAATACTTTAATTAGAATAAAATAAGTATTTAAGAGCGGCCTTCCCGTTTTACTTTTATACAAATGCTCGTACGTGATTACCACATTGTAACTTATCTTTCTTGAATTTTTTTGAACTAACATGTATCTTGTGCGCTATTTCTAGGTTTCTATCGGAATAAAAAATTAAAATTTAGAACAACAAAGTCTGTTTAAGCCGCCAAAAATTTGCTTTTTTGCACAAATTTTAGCTGTAGCATAAAGTACTCATAAATTGTAAAGGTAAAAAAAGTATTTCGGTACAAACCTCGCAAATTTAATTAGATTTTTAAATTAAAAACATTTATTTCACACAATTGAAAGGCTTACTTAAAAAAACGTAACACCTGGAACAAGTTTTATGAAATTTTCGCAACCTATAAATAGTTAATATGCGCTCAATAGATAGTTAATAATAATACTAATTTCATTAAACAGAATGCAAACCGAGCCCTCATGCGTTATCTCTCTCTTTTTGCTTTGCATCTTTTTCTAGCATTTCCCTGGATGAAACAACAAGCTTTTGTTACTATGCTCGCGTTGACGACTGAGCGGTCGGGAAGGGCCGCCTTAAGTGGGGCTCCCATACAAAAAACGTGTTTTTTATAGATAACGGTACGGAACCCTTCCTGCTCTAGGCCCGACTCGCACTTGGCTGGTTATTTTATTATGGTTTTATCAATATTTTAATGAATGATATTTAAAAAAACAAAATAGGTATTAACAACTATAGTGTGATCAAAGTATCCTAAAAATACAAAGAGGTGTTCTAAATCAGAGCTATCAATAGCCCTATTTTTAAAGATTTGTTCCTTAATAAATTATTTCCCTCAACAAGATTTTTGCACGGCAAATTAAAAATAACCCTTGTCTTTCAAGCGTTCACCCTCAATAACTTTTGAACAGTTGAACCAATTTCTATTAAACTTAGGTAAGAACCATCTCGACAGACAAGGCTTGCGATTAGAAAAAAACTCGTTGAAGTCGATCAATTTCTTTAGGTGCTAAGATGCCACAGACAAACATACAGACTCGTCAAACTTATAATACCCCACTTTTTGCGTCGGGGATTAAAAAAATCGGTCATTTAGTGAGTTCTCATTTCTTGCCACTAATTCAGAAGTGACATTTTGACGTTTCTAAACAGGATTTTGCGTTAAGTGATTACAACAAAGCTCAAAGTCACAACTTTACACTTTGCGTGAGACCTTCGCTGTTGTCATACACGATTGTCGAAATATTTAAGAAAAATAAAATAATTTTGATTTTACGAATGCCTCTGTCACAAATTTTTAAAGAAAATCAACGTAAAAATTTGTCTAAACCGCAATTAATAACTAGTAAACTTGTCAATTTCAACAAAGAAAAGGTATTTAGATATTTGTGCCATTTAAGAACTTTAAAGTGACCTTATCTGTTTGAATAAAACTATATTAAATTGTCAGTTTTATATTTAATATTTTCAAGTCATGGTGCTTATTATTCAATAACTTTTTAGAGTCCTTTCCTGTCCGTCCCTTACCCTAGACAGAATCAGACTTTCCCCTACAAATGTAGTCTAGCTTTTATTTTGAAACGGCATGTCAGATATTGGCGAAATTTTGTGATTTCAATGAAATTGCATATATTGAGGCATATTTCTAGTTTTCACAGTCAAAATATCAACTTAAAAGGTTCATATTTGACTGTCGAAAACTAATTATATGCCTAGATAAATGCAATTTCTTTAAAATTACAAAATACTGCCGAAATCTCACATGTTATTTCAAAATAAAAGCTAGGCTACGTTTGTATGGAAAAGTCTAGGGTAAGGGGAATCTTGACGCCCAGTGAATTACATTCTGTTCATAAGTTCTTAGGATTGTCAACTCTTATGAAATGACCCGGTCACACATTTGACTAAGGTGTAGAGTTTAGATAGAGAACTAATATGTACTAGAATTGATGAGAGGGTGTGTATCGAGTATGGCTCCAACTTTTTTACAGATCAAGCAATACACTGAAAAAAAGAAATAGCTGGACCGGTTTTGCTTCTTGCGATTTGGTTAGTAGATAGCAATGTTCAGTTCTAATCAGCAGAACCATATAGTTGCATATCTCAAACTACAACTATTAATTAAAACACATTTTAACTAAGTACTAGTAGCCCTGAGTTCGGCAGTCACTCGATTTGGTAAAGTGTAGGAAAAATGTTTGCTACTAGCATCCTTTTTTTTTCAGTGTGTCTTGGCGTTACTTCCGTGAAAATGTTTTCGGTGAGATTATAATATATTGACAATTTTTATGCAATCTTTTCAAGTCATGGTAATGGTGACGAACATGATTGTTTGAAGAAAAACTAAATAAAATAGGTACTTACCAACTTTGATAATAGTTTCCGTCTTGCAGGATTCCATCTCTTTTTAACCGCCTTCAAAATAAAGGACATTAATAATTCGTCGTAACCTTTTGTTTTTTTTTATGTATGTTCACCGATTACTCGAAAACACGTGGTTTCATAGAAATTTTATCAAAATTAATTGTGTAGTTTGGTGACGAAGTCGGTTATTAGTTTTAAAAATTATGATCAAATGAAATGCATTAATACAAAGACGTTTCGAACCGTCTGTCCCTATTTATGTATTAAGTGTACGCTTAGATATTTTACAGATGTGGTTTTCATCAAAAGATAGCGTAAAAATAATTAAGGGGAAGATTTATGTGATATAATTTATTACAAAGTAGAAAAAAATATCGTTGGAAGATACAACTTAATTTAAGATACATAACATTAGACTGTAAGACTGTATATTTTATATTAAGCTATTTGAAGATTGCAATTAATTTTTTTTTGTCTAAAAAGGTTTCACCGATGTCCAATATTTGTTTCTAATTTTTATGAATCAAATCAAAATCAAACCTTGTCAGAGAAAAGACGAAATGTTTCAGATTTTTTATACTATTTTTGATTTGTATTTACCAATAAAAAGAACAAAAATTTTAGCCAAAGAGACCCTTCTTCCAATGATAAATAATACTTAATACATCTCTCATTTATATTATGCCTAGCGGCCTACCCCGGCTTCGCTAAATATGTTATTCATGTGAACATTTCTCTTGAATCACTATATCTATTGATAAAAAAACGCATTAAAATCTGTCCAGTTTAATAGATGTAAGCGGGTAGGAAGCGAATTATTTTAAAACTGTCTATTGATTATACAAAATGGCCAAATACTGTTTTATTACAAAAAAACTTACGTTTTTATTTTATGTTTAATAGTAACCTCAATATTGTATAGGTATAATAATAAAATAGTACTAAATAATGATAATTTGTGAAAAATAGTACTACATATTATAAAATAAAACTTGTCACCAGCTAAAAAAATCTTTTATACTTTGCAGAAAAGTTCGTGGATGCGACAGCATCAGCATCCGGCTCTCCATCTCCACCTCTAGCCGAGTACGAGAGAGATTCCCCAGTAGATGTCTCCTCGACGTCAGAGGCCGGCTCGGCGAGCGGCGCGGCAAGCGGCTCGCGAGCACTGTCCCCCCCTCCCCGCAATCCCCAGCTCACCGAGCGGTGGTCCAGCGAGGAGATGCGACACATACAGTGCCACTTAGAAACTAAAGAGCTGTGGGACAAATTCAATGAATTAGGAACAGAGATGATAATCACGAAAACGGGAAGGTGAGTGAAATTTACGATTTATCTATTGCGTAGGTACTAGGAATAGTGAATTTACTGCAAGTATTTTTTTGATAAAATACTTATCTCACAGATAAGGATAGTCCCAGGGAAATGGACTTTACAAAAGTAGAAGAGAGGTATTTATACAATAATATTTAGTAAATTATATAACGAGGACGATGAGAGAAGAAAAGTCTCAGATAACAATAATTAGACAACCGAGCCAAGACCTAGGGTACAAAGTAATATGCCTGTCTGAGACTTTATTTATCATCGTCCAAGGTGTGTATACAATTTTACGTCTTTCCGTTACCAGGAAGTAGCTTTTTATACACGAAGCGAGCAAAAAGAATTTTTAACCCATGAACACCGAAAATACTTATAAGTTTAGTATATCTACATTCACTATAAAATTAGGTCAAAGGCAACACACTGAATCGCAATAAACTGTGGGTGATCGACGAACTTGTTGGTTAACGAGAGAATGACATCGGAGAATGTGCAGTCGATAAGGTAGGTGGCACACCGGCGGCAGCGGCGCGAGGCGTATCGGTCGCGGCGCGCGGTAACAATGGCGTACGCGTCGTACGCCGTCGTACTTGCAATATTGGCAATCGACCACCGTCGACTTGGCTGACGCTCGCGCGGTGGCCGCACTCGTATTATACTCGTTGCTATTGATGAATTATTGATGGTGGAAAAAGAATACGCGTAACGACATAATTTGCGTAAATCAAATGTGAATTGTTTATGTTTACTCACCATTTCTCTAATGGTTCACAAAGAACCCTTTACATCATGTCCTATATCTCTACGACCACTAGATAAAGACTAAAGTTCGATCCTCATTTTTGTATTAATCTCATTAACTTAATAGCCTACCAGTTTCATGAAGTTGCGACTAAAGACACTTGAGTTATTCTCGAACACACATACTTATTGATACCTACTTACTATACATATGGATCGTCCAATTAAACTCCATAGTATTTTACTTGGTTGGCTCGATCAATGAGACAACACATATCCATTAATGAGACAATAATCAAAATAATTTAAGGAATTTTAGCAAAAACTTGTAGAGGAATTTGGTACAACAGATAGCTTACAACAATGTCTCGTAGATAATAAATATAAATATACTGAGTTATATTCTGTCGTGTTAACTTCGGTGGGTGACATACTAACTTGCTTAGCATGATCATTCCCGTGTAGCGTGGCATCGCTGCCCAGTGGCGTCGCGGCGTAGCCGTCGCTTATCGCGGCTGCTTTAAATCAACCGCGACGGCCTACCGATCGTGACAAATTCACAAACCTAATCTTTTGATAACGACACCGCTTTTGAATGCCCCTCGCCCAAGATTAATTTGTGAGTTCTAACCTAGAAGAGTATAAATTGCCACAAATTGACGAGCTGAATTAAACATTGACCGTAACCTAATTTAAACTTTTGACATATTACTGTTACGCTTTGAATTATTTAATGCAAAATAAGTCACTTTCAAAAGAATAATTTTGAACAAAAGCCGAGTATGAAACGCAAAACAATGAAGGCTCTTTCACGGACTATAAAGCCGTATTAATACCTCACTTATTTATTCCTTATAATGTTCTCGAGTTAACGACGCCTTGGGCACTCAGTTTTTTCTACCACGCACCATAAAATACGACATCTGGAAATATATTCCATTCGCATTTATATCTGAACTTAGCGGTCCAGAACGGTCCCGGTGCATGTTTAAAACTGTGTTGATTCGTAATAACTCGTTAGCAATAAAATTATCCCATAATTAAGTATGGAGCATTTTGGAAATACGAAATCGATGTATTCCGTTACGGTCATGTGAAGTAATAAAAGATGAAATGCGATAGCAAGCGGTACAAAGGGCTTTAGGAAGTCGCAATGGAAGACAATTTGCCACACACCGTCACGCGAGCTTATCCGAGTCGGCCTCGTCGATTAGCATAAATCTCGCCAACTAACCGTCACAAATGAACGGACGGTGCGAGGGAAACGGCTAAACAAACTGCCGCGAACGAGGATGCGATCGCGCGACACTTGCGTGTCAGCGCGACGATGCGCGACGAATCGCGACCGGCGCTCGCCCGCATAAATCAGTATTATCTCGCGAGATAGCCACGCGGACCCACCCCGCCATATCACACGGAGCCCCGTGTCGTTCGAAAAAATTAATGACTCGGAAAAACGATTCGCTTATGAGGGATCTTTCACTGTAATTGAATTGCCCCACAGAGATCAGCTGAATTGTCGAGTAATATCGCGAGGATGGTGCCGACTCAGGCGAACCTATTACAATGTCATCGTAACGACTTCGCGCTATATTTTGTGAAAAGAAAACTCCTCGGCTTTTGATAAAGAATCGCAACTATACAATAACGATACAAGGCCTTAATAGCCATCATTAATAAATAATGAAATTCAAATAAACTTGCAAGAATTGAATAAACCATATCAATGAACTATGAAGAAAAAAAATCATTAAGGAAACAAACATTTACACAGCATGACGCTACTGAGGTTTTATTTGAAGAATACGTCAATTATATGTAGAGACTCTAAAAAATCCAAGCTATAAGAAAAGAGATGTAAAAAGATTCGTAATAAACAAACGGCATGAAAAAATGCAAGAGTAAATCCGAGTAGAATAACTGCATAAACCCCTAGAGATTATCATAACAGGCGTAATAGAATAATGTAAATATGTCTGGCTGTCGGCCGCTAGTTGCCATGCTAATCGCGGAGCAAACACGGTAAGCTCCGTTTTAAAACCTGTCCCTTTGTACTGAACTCTTTTAGTTTATTCAACGGGGACCCATTTTTCATTCGCTGCGCAAATATTTTGATGTTTGTCGACTGCGGCTTGGAATCTGGCTTTATGATCAAACGCTGCATCTGATGTCATACTTTGTTTATGCTTTATGACTGTCGTTACTCGTTAGCATGTAGGATAAGCAAAAATAAAATTAAGGCTTCACAGAAACAAAACTATGGTTCGTTATATACCTATTTGATGATATTATTTTATAAGTACACATCATTATTTTATTGAGTAATGTTTTCTTTACTTTTCATGTTTATTAAAAAAATCTAACCTTTGAAGAAAAAAAGCATAAGTGTAATATTTATTTAATATCTAATAAGGTAATAAGACGTGGACAAATTAAATATAATCTTTTAATTTTAAAAGTTAATGTTAAATGGATCGGAATGGATCATTATAAGCTCAATATATTTTGTTTTGATATCTTATATATTCTGATATTTGTTTCCCTTTTTAGGGTTTTGTACCTAAAGAGTAAAAAGACAGACGAACAACGGAGTCTTAGTAATAGGGTACCTCTATTACTAGGAATCCGCTGTCCGTCTCTCTGTCTTTCTGTTCATCTGTCCATCTGACCTTTTGTCTGTCTGTCTGTCACCAGGCTGTATCTTATGAACCGTAATAGCTAGACAGTTGAAAAATTCACAAATGATGTATTTCTGTTGCCGCTATAATAACAAATACTAAAAACCATATAAAATAAATATTTAAGGTGCTCCCACATTATAATGCTCATGCTCACTTTTGGTTTTGTTTTTTACAGTAGAGTCATGCAGAATACTCCACTGACAAAAGCCTAGTTATTAAATTTATTGATTATGATGATGTTTCCCTTATTGGGAAAAACGGTCTAACTAGGAGAAATTCCCGGAGAGTATGTTACGAACACAAAAAAATCGTATAATCATAACATCGTGCCTATGATTTTCTGACAACAATCAATGATAGCTATGTGCAGTAGTGCTAATTACATTAGCTCGGTAGCGTTACCGCTGTAACTGTTTCCAAAATTAGGACATTGTTTAGGAGAATGTTTCGTCTTGTATCTGTAGGAATGATGACTCTTTTCGCGAGTATCGTTGCCAACACTAAATCGTCGTGGCCCGCACTTGGCAGATAACAACGCGTTTGATTTACTTCTCACCACCACTCTATCTCACATAAATCTTTTAAACATAAAGGAACGAAATCATCTCATATTCTCTGAACTTCTGTACCCACCAACGGCCCCGGACAAATCACAATAAATTACCGACATCTAAATTATGATCGTATAGTTGTGATGAGAGCCATAACACTTGTCTCCTAAATTGTGTTTTCTTTGTGGAACCTTTGATCTTCAAATTAAATTAATCGCGTTTGAATGAAATATTTCACGCGTAACGCTTTTTCCGCTTGTCTCAATTTCAAATTGTTTGAAAATGTTTTTTTATTTGTTTGAACAGTTGATTTTCTATTTTGATTGCTTAATAAGCGGGCTAACTAAACTAAAAGAATTTGTATTATAAAAATACATACAAATAAATTAACGTAGTACTAAGCATCTCTTAACAAGGAGACGTGTTTCTGAAACCTCACACCGTACAAGCAGAATTTTTAAACACACCAGCCAAAGTTTAGTTCACAATAATCAACAAAAAAAATCCATAAATCATTTAACTAAATTTGTACGATTTCGTACGATTTGACTCTAGTTAATATATATCAGATCTGAACACGTACCTATTTGTGTCAGAGACCGAAGTAAAAGCAACAAAAATCCACTTCAAGATATATATAGGCTCAAAAATATATGTACGGATTAATATTCTAAGTCTCTCCAGGGTGTCTCAAATGTGACTGTATGTTTGAGAAAGAACAATATTTTTTACAAACGATATAACAGGTCGCGTGTCGAATTCCCACAACTAGGCCCGCTAAAATTTATGGAGCAATACTGTTCCCGGTCCCATGTGTGCAAGTACGCATTGTACGAGTATGGAGGCGCTCGAATTTACAAAATGCGTAACTTAAAAAGTGGATGTTCCAAAATCTCAAAATATACAGCAGAATACTGGGTTCTTATCAACTTGTTTGTGCTGAATTGGGTAGATGAATAGGTCGGAAATAAATTATTTGGTACAGTTCAAAAAAAACGATACAAAATAGTGTTACTTTTTAAAATGCAGAAAAACTAATATTAAGAGCGCTGTTTGACTCCAAAAAGGCATGGCGTCACACTTTTGTACTTCATACAAATTCCATAGAAAGTGTTTGTTTTGACATTTAGAAAAAAGTGTCTGATTTGAGTTGTTGTCATCTAGTGGATTGTGCTGTGTATTTTCTGCAGATTGTAGAGATAACTAATTTTTAATCACTAATTTATTAGTATAAAATAGCGCATAACTATCGATAGTTGACCTCAAAAAACAGTCACAATATTGATAGTATTAATCGTCAATAGTTTGCAATACTATTGATGAAAGTTAAAACTATCGATAGTATTGATACTATTGAATTTAGATACTATCGATATACTACAGAACTAGTATAAAATACAAGTGAAATAAACTTCGAGCGTCACTGTACGTACGCGCGCATTTTAATAAGGTATATAGTAGGTATTAGTATACCTATTGGAAATGGTTAAATTATACAACGTATTCTACAACTTAACTTCTCTTTGACACATTCGGAGTGGTTTCTTATTAATTAATAAGTAATTAAATGGAATACATGTACGCGGAGAACTTGCTAAAGGTGTTTAAAAAAACATGCCCATGACACCTTCAGGTGTGTTGTATTGGGGTTTTGATAAGCCTTTTGCATTTAGTTTCATCTAGGGTAATTTTACGAGTATAACTTTAAGTAATTAAATCGGTAACTACTTTGAAAAATTTCCTTAGTTTTTTATTATAATTATTTTAAGTAGACGATTTTAGGTAATTTCGTTGAAGTATAGTCGATAACTCGTCCGATTGAGCAAAGTTTCGCAACTCCACCGGTGGCGAGCTCACACCGCGCTTACACGTGCACGGGGCTAGTTCGCCATTTGTCGCACTCGCGCGATAATTGTTGATATACGATCGCGATCCGACACCGTAATTGTCAACGCTTAATCTTCTAATTGGTTCGCATTTACCAATGCCAACGTATCGCAAGCTATTTGCCATTATAGTTACCATACGAAAAATTCATCACGAATATTACATTCGTTATCGAATCATAATCGTTTCCGGCAAAAACACGAAGCGAGCGAAGTCGAAAAGCAATTCGCAACGCCAATTTCAAGAACAGTAAAAAGTGCGATTCACAAGTGCAACTTGAAACGGCGTTTAAGAGCGAACCGAGGGCGGCGCCCACCGGGGGCGAGAAAACAATTTAGAATTTTATCGGCGGCGGGTGGGTGCGGCGGGGGTGCGGGGGCGCGTTACCTCTGATTTATGTGCAACATTAGGCGCGAGGTGGGCCAACGCGCGAAATGCACACACGCCGCGCGGACCATTGCCACTCACTTGCCGCCTCACCGACCTTACTACATCACAGGCAGCTTTCTTCTACCGCTTGACATTTCCCACTATCACGGTCTACTTCATATAAATTTCCCTATGATTCTCATAGACATTCAGAGCGTCAAAGAACATATCGACTTAGCATTATAAAGTGATCACAAAAGGTAATCCTGTTATCAACTGTTTGCTAAACTGTGTTATGATATTTTATTGAAGAAGCCGGATTAATGCAGCCCAAATTCCACAAACGGATACCGTAGATATTTCACTGTCATTCGAATTCAAAAGCTAATTTCACTAAAACCTTAAATGAATCGAGTTGGCCCGAGCTCGCACATTATTTAACTTGTTCAAAGTTTAAATTGAAAACGCCACCGAACTCTTTGCGGAGTTGGAGTCAAATTTTGAACTTTGCTGCTGAATCGGAAATTTCTTTATAAATATCTTATTAAGCTTAAATTCAGTTGGTGTCACGCTGCCGACACTAATTTTATTCGTGAGAGACGGCGTCGGGCGTCGCTGGGGAGCGCAGCGGGCGGGTGCCGGCGAAAATGTATGCAAACGGGAAGCGCGGTATTTGACGGAGCTGAAAACGACAAAAGAATTAAGGAGGCTCTTGCACCCTCGCGGGGCGGCTCGCGACGTTGACGCGGCGACACCGCCCGCGCCTTGTCACTGTCGCCTACCACATTGCAAATCCACTTTGCTTTCAGCCTTATTAAGAGATTAACTGTCACTCGATCCTCGAGTGATCCGACGAGCTCTTTCATTGCAACAGAAAACTTTACAAAATGCCACAATGTTATTTTAACCGATTGCAATTTATAATTTATTTTTCTGAAAACATACTCGTGTATACCTTATAAATTAAATACCACTTCACTAGGAATACTTTATTCCTAATTACAGACAGGAAAGAAAATTAATAAGACTTGTGTATCATCTACTTTGTATGTGTAAATAATTAAAGCGCGCAACCCTATCTACTGTTATCTAGGTTATGTGAAGAGAACACATGCAGCCCATTTGAATAAAGCGAGTAATGGATGTGTGATTCATGTAAATGTACCCTTAGCAAGTGTATCGCGGGCTAATCTCGCCCCCGCGCCCCGCCGGCGGCAATATGCCGCGCTCGGGGTGGCGGAGAAAACGTGTAAACTAATTATGTACATTTTCGTAGCCACTTATTTACATAACCACGGGCTGAACCCCGCTTTCACCGTGAATATTTCATTTGTAATCTTTACTTTGACGGTTTAATATGACAGCTGTTGTTTTGTTTGGAGGAAACTTTTAATTTTCGTCGTTTTCTTCCGGTACCACCACCCTTTGTGTACGCGTTGGCTGACGCCTCGAAGTAATGATAGGTGATTATCGAACAACTTTTTTTCGGTAAACGTCTGGGAAACTTTGTAAGGTGTAATTTGGGATTTTCGCCGAGACGTGTTGGCTGTTGTCTGACAGAAGGAAGGTGCTTATTATTATGATGACTGTTTTGACTACATGCGACACCATTTAGCTATTGTTTGACTGCCACCGTTTTGTAAAGGGGTGAAATATATTATGAATGGAAATTGATTGGGATTCTTATTGCTTGACGCGGTCGTGGAGCGCAGGAAGCCGATAAGTAAAACTATTAGTAGGTAATGAGCGAGTGGCCGGCGTTTTGCGGGTATTTATACCGCGCCTTCGCGGGAACTAATTTATGGAAGTAAGTACGCGGAAAATGTTTATGTACGTACTTGGCCCTCCGCCTGCGCCGTTGACATCCGGTAACCTCCAGTAGCATAGCTCACGCAGTAATCCTAACAAACACTCGTAACTACGATTTCAGCTATTTTTTTTAATAGAGTCAAAATGCCTATTACCTACTTATTGTTTTGTCAGCAAGCTACAATGTAATTTTAGATACAAATTTAGGGTTGCGAATGACATTTTTTTAAATATTGATATAAAAAATAGTAATTCGCAACAACTACAATGTAAGTCAAGATGAAAACAACTACAATTTAAGGTTTATGTTGGATGGGATCTGGACTCTTAATGTTAGATCAAATCGTTATTTGTGAAATGTACCTACGTTTCGGATCAAAATTGCATAAAAATGTTTATGAGTATTTGCTTTTTCTTTAATGTCAATAGTATTAATTTTATAAGGCATCCACTTTTTCCTCGAGATATCCAACTAATTTTTCACTCTTTCGGCCTCAGTTTCTTTGATGTGCATCAGCGCGGTGCGAGGTGGTGACTGACACTTCTTTCACTGCACTCATAAAGACGACAGTGTTTAAGGACGGGTTGGCGCCAAATGTTAAATATGTTAAAGGTGGTCATGCCCACCAGCTAAGCTTTTTTGATGACTACCTCCCATGACGTATTTGATGAGTGAGGTAAAACTTTTTTGTTCGTTTTAAGTGGTCAGTAATACTAGAAAACTAAAAATTAACAATTTAGGTGAACTTCAGATATTTTATAATAACCTCTGCAATACTCTACATATTAGATTCCTAATTCTTATCTGTAACAGAATTTCATGATATTCTTTTTGTTTGGTGACACGAGTGGAGTAGTAATAAAATGACTACAAGCTACGCACCAATGCTACGGCGTAGCAGTCGTAGCTAGAGCTAATAATAGCGAAACATTGACCTACCGTTTGATAAATATCATATGGTAAATAAAAACATACCTTTGCTTTTTAAGGAAAATAATATTTTATACATACTCTGGCAAGTTTTTTCTTGAAAGGGTTGGTGTTATTTTTTTAGCATATTTTGCGTTTTATATATTTATCTTTTTAACTCCACGACGCGCCTTATCTGACCTTACCCTTTTTAATTTAACAAACACGGGCTTTATTAAACTCCATCTGATAGGCTTAATCTGAGGCTCTAATAACCCCAAATAGTTTGGCCCAACCTCTCGCCATCAGAAGGTCACGACATTATCAACGAGCCTCCATCGCAGCGATTACAGCTTGGAGACGAGTCCCCGCCCGCCCCCGTTGACATGTAGCGTTTTAACAGTCAGTACGTGCACCCCCTACCTACCCGCCGCCCTCAACCCCCAAAACTGACGAAATTAGCAGCCGCAGACATAGGGCGCGTCCCCGGCCAGACGTTGACGCAAGTACCTAGATAACATTGAATTACATATGTATGTTGTGAGGTTGGTATTGACTGATGTATTACGTGTATAAGCAAAACATTGAAAAAAAAAAAATGATAAGATATAGCTATTTCAACACCTTGTATTTTCTTTCATTTCCTTTCAACATCTTGTATGATATTCAACCAGACACAATAAACATATCGTTAGTTTCCTAAAGTTCATCTAAAGAAAATTTGTATGTAGATATACTTTCGTGTCTCTATTAATTAAATTTCATCTTTAAATTTTGTATTGATAATTATTCCTCTTTTTATCACTGTCACTACACAATTTCATAAAAACCAATTTCGAAATACTTCACGTGTTAAAAACCTTGGAGATTCGTCAGTTTGCCAAGATGTTATTGAATAATGAGCTTACCATTGTCTTTATATATAACAATATTAAAGCTTAAATATTTAAAAAGAAATTTATAATGTCACATGAATGCAGTACCTACGTGGTAAACCCATAGTTGCGAATCGCTTGTTGGTTTTACCCACCCGCTCGGTTCCCTTTTAATGGAAGCCAAAACAATCTAAATATAGACCTACTGGTCCCCCAGGCGGTGCGATTCATTATTCACAAGTAGCTACTGGAATGAACTAAGTACCTACTTCCGATTGGAATTGAATGCACAAATGCAATTTTTACCTACTCACTGTGCGACCAATTGCTGATGCTTTTTCACATTTCAATGTTATTCCCATAGTGACAGAGATGGGTTAGTATTTCAATAATACCCAGTTATTCGGTATATTACCAAATGTAGTGGATAATGAATGTTGCTACAAGTTATCTATTAATTATTTTTTAAA
This sequence comes from Acrobasis suavella, assembly GCA_943193695.1. NCBI lineage: Eukaryota > Metazoa > Arthropoda > Insecta > Lepidoptera > Pyralidae > Acrobasis > Acrobasis suavella. The sequence continues at coordinate 19,119,838 of OW971929.1, forward strand.
ACAAGCTTTATCTTATACAATGAACTTGAAAGTGCTCTTTAAGATGAATCAAACGAGCCCAAACTCGATGGGGTTGGATCCTTTCATTGCATTTTCTATGACCACCTTCCGGCTCCATCATCAGATCAGCTCTATGTCATCATAATATTGCATTGTCACGCTATAGACGTTTGCTTGCAAAATTTCAGCTTAATCGGAAAACGGGAAGTGGGGCAAATTTAACTTGCAAGATTTGATTACGGACAGACAGACAGCTAGACAACGGGACAGGTGAAATAAAATAAAAGCTTGTAAAAAAAATAAAAATACACTATTTAAGTTTTAAGAAACTAAGTTGGCGGACATCAATATAGAGGTACCATAGATGTTAAGTCAACTTGACATTTGCTCTTATGTACATAGTACGTGTAATATGTATCGGTAGTTTCGCTACTCATCACTAGATGGCGTTCTTGACAGTCGAGTTTTTTTTTAATTTGCCTAGCAAATTCAGTTGTTACTGTAAGTGCATTCTGTGTATCGTTTTAACTTCATTTTTACAATTCAGCACTATCATCTGATCAGCTCGATCTTGGTACTCGTACCAAAATATTATATTCTTATCGAACCATCGTTAGTCAAGTTAATCGGAAACCATTGCTTCAGGGAGAAATTCATAAATAAAACGTCTTGAAAAACGTTTGTAATCTAAAAAATAACTTGTTTCCCGTCTACGGCGAAGCCAAAAGGAGCCTTATGTGTTTCGCTGCTGTGAATGTATGTAAGTATGTAATATGTCTGATCCCTGTATCGTTAGAAGCGTCTTGGCTGTACGCTAGCTATCGGCTATATGACGTCACAGTAAATGACGTCACAATATAGCGCCCTCTATAGGCCAAAAAGTAAGTAGCTAAAAAAGAAAAGTAGTGGCTCTGTGAGATGTAGATCTCGCAAGTAATCCCAAACCCGTAGAAGTTTGTCAGTTACCTGAATAGTTAATTAGACGAAAAAGTTGCGTCTTATAACTATCGTAAGTAGTAAGTGTATCAAAAAAGTACTTATTCAGACTTTTTTTAATTTAAGTTTTCATCTCATTTGCCTTTTCAAAAAATTTCGAAAAAATGCATCGACCATACAATGTGTAACGGAAAGGGGTATCAACCCGAAAGGAAGTTAACATACTAATCAATGTGAACAACTTTTACTATGGGAACATCCCAGAAATCGTATTAAAAAAATCTTCACCAAAATGTATGGAGATACAGATTTTTTATGTAAACTCTCTTTCGGGTTGATATCCCCTTTCCGTTACACTTTGTATAACTTTCGAACCTGCTCACAAAATTTCTCGAGAATTGCGACCTGTAGACGAGAACAGACGGACAGACAAACCGACAGACGGACAAAAGCATTTTTGGCCAATCTCGAAACTGAGACGCGTCGCTCGCTCGGTCAATAAATCAAACCATACCCGGATATGATAGCAATTGAAAGAGCTCAATAAGCACATTTCTAAATAAAATATTTACCTACAATGCTGGCTGTTTCTCCTTTTTCCGTTTACATTCAGTGAATAAACCTACTTTTCAACAAGAATCTACCAGTAGTCGGGTTTTAGTTTTTAAAACTACATCTTGTAACAAAAACAATACAGAAAAGTTACGAGAAAAAATTAAGTTTTACCCCTAAAGCCTAATATGAATACGGGAACACAAGAACCTCGATGCAAGCGCCAAGTTTTCGCAATATTGTCGCCAAAGTTCCCAAATTCGGTGTCGACTTGCGAAACTCCTCGCCCCGTGAAACACACAGGTGTACACCAACGTATTAAAGTAGATAGGTTGCGGTGTGCGCACGAACGCGATTCCAAATTGAGGGCTTTACAGGAATTAGCGTCGGATTTGCAGGGAATAATTCCCGGAAAACCGGTGATATGCACGTCGCGAGTCAGGATCGCTCTCTAGATTTGGTTCACAATATCATTAGCACGAAAAATGCAGGACCTACTTCAGGAAACTGCTACTTTCCTTACTTTCGCGGCCCTTATAATATTTTAATGGATATTTTACTTTTTAATTATTTTACAAAAAATCAAATAAGTTACCCACTACGATTTAAGTCTTGCTTACCGCACGAGGTTGTAAATTAACAAAACAATTTTGTTTGTACGCACATTTCCTAAAAAACTTGTGTCGGGGTAAACGTAGTCAGTATTACTCTCTTTGAGTTATGACACAAGTCTCAATCTCAAATATGTTTGCAAGAAAATACTACACGCCAGTCTTCTGGTTCGTTTTACGCAAAAACAAGTATTTATTTATTATACACACAATAAGTAAGGATAAGCACAAATAAGTTTAAATTAGTAACTGTTTAAATCATTATCTAGGTACCTACCTTCTTACCTAAGTGAATTTTCATATCTAATAATTGTTTAACACAAACATAGAACAACTAAATGAAGTGGAACAGCAACTAATCGTGTTTTCTTGCAGCTAATAATAAAGAAAGTCGTTAAAATTCCTCTAAAATATTTGAGTTTGTAATAAAACGCCAAGACTGTGCGAAGGCGTACCACGGAACGTTGGTGGAATGTCTCACAGGCGAATGTGACGATCTCATGCCTACGTACGGAAGAGGAAACCAAGGAGTCTAACAAAATATACTGAAATTATGTTATGGGTGAATTTAGTCCGTGATAATGAACAATTTCCCTAAAGAAACATATATCGAAATATTAAAAATAATTTTTGGCCTGCCATAAGTACAAATCGACGGATTAGATCAGGTGATCCTGTAAAAGAGTTTCTATAAAACAAAAAAAGACATATGTCGCGATTGTTCCCCCGGGAAAATTGATCAGTTTTTTAAGTAAATTCACCCTTGAAATGTTGTTAGTTACATTGTTAGATGTTGTGTAGGTATTGTAGGTATTTTGTGTTAATCAGGATCTCAATAGTATCATGTTATAATTTTGCGATTCTATGTTAATGATGAGTGTAGAATTTATTCTCTTTCAAGCACTTGTGTCATGTCCTTATCATATAAAAATAAATTGCTAAATGTAATTACGCACTCAAAACATATTATTATGTAATTTTTTTCTCGACGCCTAAGTATTTTAAATTCATCGGTACACACAATGAGTAACGAATGACAAAGACAAACAATATGTTTCAAATTATATTATACATTGTGTTAAAATTCGAAAACAACCGAAATAACCGGCAAAAAGACGAGCGCGAACGTTTTGTGACATCGTTCGCTATGCAATGTGACACCATTAGAGCAGTAAACGCGTGGACAATAGAAATAAAACGAGTAGAGGAATTTCGCGCGACGGCTTGCATGCCGGACTCGCTGCCCGTCCCGCCTCCCTAGCACAATCTCGTAAATAAATACATAGGTATACAGACATTTATAGGATCTAAATGCATTAAGCTGAGCGTCAATCAAAATGAAGAATTTACTTTTAGTAAGACTGTAAGCCCTATATATAGGTATTTCAATAATTCCCTCACACAATCACAGGGAGAAGGGGTGCCTGCAAAACAAGCTGATGCAAAGTTTTAAAAGCACTTATTCGTAATTTTAAAGTACGGCAATTAATAATATTTTTAATTTTAGTATTTCATCTTAGAGCGTTTCCAGTTGCATTTCAGATGTGCGGCTTCAGAACCCAGAGTGCAAAAAAATCATTTTTTAAAAGTGGGTATTGTTTTACTTTTGGAATGGCTAATTGCTTTTTCACCATTTCAGGGTTGATCTATTAGTGAAATTGTTTCTTTGACGAACATCTGCCCTCTTCCATGGTTTGATATAGAGGCCTCTCGGATTAAAATTGAAAAACAGAGACTCTCAATCTGAAATAAAACGTGATTTTTAATATACCTATGCATATAGAAGCTACTCTATGTTTTTTTAACAATGCTTACAAGTGTAACTGTAATTCGTCTACTGTTTTCTTAATGACTTAAAATTGGATTAGGTGTATTTTAAATTAAATCACTATGTGCCCGTTAATAATTTGTCTATACTTGTTTTTGAATGATTTAAAGTGATTAACAAATTATGAAAGAGAAATTAAATAACCGCTGAGCAAGCATACCTTTAGAACAAAAAGCTTGCGTTTCCGCCGCGCGCGCTACTCCGTAAACGCACCGAGTGTGTCATTACTCTGGCCTGCAATTAAAATTGTACGCTTAACTTATATTTGTTTAAATTCACTAATTATGTTGCCGCTAATAAATACTTACACGCAACATCTGCTGTGCACTAATGGTCGCGGTGCATTGTAGAAATGTTTTATTTGCTACGCGCGCCATCGCCCAACCTTATAATTTTCTGTCCGTGTGAACACAGGTTTTTACGTGAAACGAATGTGTTGTATGAAATTAAAAGTGCAGCTTAATGACGCTCTTTGTGACAATCTGTTTTTCATATCGATACCGTTATATTAGACGTAACTCACATGACGTATGAAAGGTCAGTGCAAAGTATTAATACCTAACTACCTAAATAAACAATGAAATACCTTGTAATTCTACAATGTTTGATACCTACCTACACTTTTTTAAATACTTACACTTTCATGGCTAAAACAAAATTTTGCGCAACTTATTTTTACATCATACAACCTTAGTTACTACAACAACACTTAACTATGCAAATACCATTCGTAGCTTTTTTGTCGACGTTTGCAAGTCGAAAGCGGCCGTGACGGCACCACACAGCGCAGTAGTTAGTTATCTCCCATCTACGCCGCTAGCCTGACAGAGATATTAATCAATACGATTGACAAAATCGTGCGAGTGTCGAAAATTTGACGCGGCATCGAACCAGGGACCTCCCAGGAAGAGCGATATTTCATCCGCCGAGCTTTAGACGCCCAGCCACGCCCCTTGCCTCATTAAGTGACTCTAATACGCATCAATCTCTTGGAATGTACTTTATACATGGATAGTTTTAGAAGAGTAACGATAACAACATAATTATAAATGATTGGGCTAATTAAGACTCTACTGTAGATATCTGAATTATAAAGTCAGAAATATGGTTGGTTAATTTTGTTACGAGAACATTATCTATAAAGTTAGTCTAAAGAAATTACAGAGGTAGAAGAACTCGTATATGGAAAAGCTCGTGGATCTCTAATACGCAATGACTTTTTTGATACTGACATGAAAATGTATATAATGGTTACCTAGGCAATTTAAGCTTATGAATATCTATATTATAAAATTATAATATGAAAACGCTTTGTGCATGATGGTGCAGCACAGCACAGTGCTACACCAGCATCCCTTTATAAAGAATTGATTCTAAATTTGTATATTACCCTGATATGAGTTTCTTTTTAGCCTAAGCTAATGAGGGACTTTTCAGGCCACGTTTCTTAAAAATCCTTAAAATTCAAACACTGGCGGTCTTTAGGCATCGTTCGCCACTCAATCGGCTACGAAAACCAGTGGACTCGTATAGATTTGTCGCCAGAAGCTCCCTTGAAGCAATCATAGGACCTGTACCAAACTTTGATTGTATATATATATAAAAAAGGATGGGTTCTAAAGGACTAGTAGCCAAAGCAGAAAAATAATTTTAAAAAATTCTATGGTTATCCTGGGTTTGCTCTTGTTTTAATTGTTCGTGATATTTTTTTTTCTATTGACTTTGGACCCCTTTCTTTAGACTCTGATTACCGCTTTAGATGAAAACTTGGCTATTATAATTGAATTCCGATTCTACAGCACTCTGACGACTTGGCTACAATATTTGTACATCAATTAATTGGAAAATATTTAGGCTAAGGTTCATAATCATACTAGCGATGCACAGCGTCATACATGATGTTTTATGGAAAGTGGCCTGGAAAGTCTCTCATTAAAAAAAAAATATCATGTACACAAAAAGTTCTTCCATGATTTGGTCATGGGGCAAACAACTCGTGGTGCAAGAACCAAATACCCAAATTAATTTATGTACATGGTTTGTCGTTCAAACTTCACTGTTTTCCTTTATTATTTAGCCTAGACAACCAGCAATCCATCACACTCACCTATTCACGTTTAGCAATCATAAAAACGTTAACTGTTTCTCTAACACCAAATAGACATAATTATGTTTGTACAACTAATAAAAGCCCAATATTCTGAGCACATTATCCATACCGTTGATACAAATGGACAGGCTCTGATGGACGTTGTAATTAATTAGCCAAAGTCAAAAAAGTGATAGGCGAGCATAATGAAATCTGTTCGGCACAACTCCGTCTTGGGTATCCATATAATCACGTGGGTTGACGCGAGATCATTTGTCATCGCGTCACTGTCGCGTCAGCGCCAGGGATACGCCCTTCTTCATCATAATCGCATCTTCAGGCCGTCGGCGAAATTTTACTACGTCCTACGGTCGTTCCAGACATTCCAGCACTTATTACTGAGTGTTTTTACCGTTTTTGAGGTAATTTGCTTCGAAGATTTTATAAAAACATTTTATAAGGTTTCTAAGCGAATCAACTTTGTACTGTGTGCTGATATAGGCCTCCTCCATTGCACGCCATTCCTCACGATGTTGCGCCTTCCTTTTCCATAGTGGACCAGCTGCTTTGGCGATGTCGTCTCTGCACCTAAGTTGTTACCAATCTTTAATGCAGTATCCACTTAGGGGTGGTTTTGATAACTCTAGTAATTCACAGAAGACTGGTGCATGAAAATCCTAAAACAAAACCATTGAGCTCTGTTTTATTGCATCAAGCATATTTACGTACCTGCCTACTTATTCTTATGGACAAAACACATTTTTTTTTCCAAAAAATACATGTAAAGTAGACCAATCTAAAGTATCTATCCAAATCTAGTTATGTCATCGACAAGAAAGAAGGCGACTTTGTTTAAATTATACTATGAAGCATCCATTCATAACAATATTTTCGGCAACTAAAATTCCTATTTAATTAATAACCGTGACTAGCTGAGGTGTCACAGGAGAGGATGCTTAGGGTTTCAAACATCGGATGCAGCAGGCGACGAGTCGTGACGGCTTCGTGACGGTACCGTGATGGCAAGTGATGCTCGCATCCATCACGATATGACGACCGTGACAACCAACACGACACTGAAACGCGATTCTAAAACGATTGACAGATCGCCGCAAAATCATCTGCCATATTATCTAGTCAACTTTTAGCTCGTACATCTTTTATCAAATAAATACTCACAAAATTGTATAAATAGAAAGGAATTAGACTATTTTAACCCGACTTTCGAAGGATGTCATATTGTTTAAATGTTTGATTGACAAAATATGTTGAAATCGCGGAAGTAGATATCTATTTAACTAGGAGTGATTGCAAAATAAAGGCCAGTTTAAATAAATATGTAGGGACAAATTACACTGATTGTATGGGATACTAACTCAACGATACATTATTTTATAACAAATACATATATAGATAAATGTCCAATACATAGGACAATTTGAAAAAGGCCATTTTCCAACTTGCCCTGACCAGGGATCGAACCCGGGACCCCTGGGTGGCGGACTAGCATGATGACCACTACGCCACGAAAGCCGTCAAAAGTTTATTTTTGATTAAAATCAATTTTCTGATTTTAGATATGTGTTCTGTCACAATTATTAACATATAAAGCAATATATCTTGAATTCTATAGTTTCAAAATTAGGTATGTATCAATTGAAGTAGGTTCCAATCTATGATCGCATATAAAGATTGCAGAATGTTTTTGATTTAAATCTTAAAAAGCCATGGCAAAATATGAATGCTAAATTACGCTAGCTAAACTGCAAATTGAAAGATTAACTATAATACTGGCCCTTATCAAGCTTAAAAACTTAGGAACTCCGCAGGTTGTTTATTCAATTAGCCTTATCGTAACAGATTCATATCTCTCAAGTTGTTAAGTATGCTAAAATTATTAACAGTAAACTACTTAAAAATAATGACTGGTAAATACTAAGTTTCAAGTACTTTGTAGTAGCTAATTATCTTTCAGATAATAAAAAACATATATTACTCAGAGATAAGTTTTTTGTCATCTGCCTTCTTCTACTTTTCACAAATATTTGTTTAAAATTATTGATTTACATTAAATCACAACTCTTATTAATTATAACCAATATATTGTCTTAGGTCGGTACCTAGTTTGTATCGACTATTTTCTAGACGACGTTTTTATTTAAATACTTATTTCATATTCCTCGATTATTATTACAATTTTTTCAAACATATTAAATTATTTAAAAACCTTAACTACTTTTTTCACTTAAAACCTTATTAAAACTAATAAATAATGTATAATTGTGCTCGCCTCTAATAATCATCATCATTTAGACTATTGGCAGGGAGTGTTATAAGGCCGTATGTATTTAGGGCCATTGCTACTATGAAATATTCATTAGCCACCAGAATGTTGCTAGTATAATTATGCAAAAATCACTAAGAAGTTCCCTATTAGCGATAATTTGCTGTAATGACGGCTGGGAACATTTTCCAGCTGTACGCCTACATAACTATTGCAAGAATGAATAGATGTATGCTAAATGCTTGCTAAATATCGTAAGCTAATTATTGTATTGCTATACATGAGATAGATAGTGATTTTTATTGAACTTGTATAAGTAGTTTAAGCAGACCTAAAATCGAGCTATGGACTATATAAGGCCGCTTTGTGGCTTTTTAAAAATTAGCTTTAAGAGCGTCCTTCCCGACTTTTTTTTAATACAAACGCTCGTACGTGATTATGGCGTTGTAACTGATCTTTCTTGAAAACTTTTGAAGTAATAAATATATTGTGCACTATTTCTAGGTTTCTGTCGACATAAAAAATAAAATTTTGGAAAAACAAATTCAGTATATGCCTCCAAAAATCTGCTTTTTTGCACAAATTTTACCTGAACTTCGACCGTTCATATAATAAAGGAAAAAAAATATTTTGACATAAACCTCGAAAATGTAAGGAGAATTTTAAATAAAAAAACATTTATTACATATTACTGATAAACACTTATCACCTGAACAAGTTTTAAGAAATCTTCGCACCTATGAATAGTTAATATTTGTTCAATTGATCATCATCATAATCATCAACAGCTCTCAGGTACCCACTGCTGGGAGCCTCCTTTTGTCTGCGCCATCCTGCTCTGTTGTTGGCCATCGCAATCCAGTTATTTCCAGCAACTTGCCTGATGTCATCAACCCACCTAGCCCCCAGTCGTCCCACACTACGTATCCCATTTCTGTGATACCATTCGGTGACGGCCTTACTCCACCTTCCATCGTTCCTTCGAGCCAGGTGTCCCAGTTCCACTTTAGAGTCGCAACCCTGGAGAGCACGTCATGAACTTTCGTTCGACGTCGGATACGAACTCGGTCTTGCAATTTGATGCCGAGCATGGCTCGCTCCATGACTCTCTGCGCAACAGCAACTTTATACATGGTACCTTTTGTAAGAGTCCATGTCTCGGCACCATAAGTTATTGTAGGCAGAACACACTGGTTAAAGAGGCGTGTCTTCAGGCACTGTGGTAGTTTTCGGTTTTTAAAAACATCTGTATGCTTACCAAAAGCCACCCATCCCAACTGTATCCGTCGATCGATCTTCTTGGTACGAAGCTCTTTGTCAAAGGATAAACAATGTCCAAGGTATGTGTATTGGTTAACTATCTCTAGCCTCTCACCACATATAGTTATGTCAATGTCTGAGAGGCTAGATGTGTCCACCATCACCTTCGTCTTGGACATGTTCATCCTTAGATCCACCTTGAGAGATGCATCATTAAGTTGATGCAGCATTACTTTGAGATCATCTGGTGTTTCAGCAAACAGCATTAAGTCATCCGCAAATCTAAGGTGGGCAAGGTATTTCCCGTTGATGTTAAGACCCTAAGTGTCCCATTCTATAGTTTTTAATGAGTCATCTAGAGCGGCAGTAAATAATTTGGTTGAGATGGTATCCCCTTGCCGTACCCCTCTGTTAATAGGTATGGGATTGGTATTTGAGTGCAGACGTACTCTGCATTGTTGCCTAACCATACACCTCTCTTAGTAGATCCACATAGCGTGCGTCTACGTGACAGCGATGGAGAGCGTTAAACAATTTTCATTTCAAAGTTCAATTGATAGTTAATAATAATACAATTTCGCTCAACAAAATGCAAACTGAGCCCTCTGGCGCAATCTCTCTATTTTTGCTTTTCTTCTTTTATTAGCATTGCCCTGGATGAAATAACAAGCTTTTCAAACTTTGCTCGCGTTGACGATAGAGCGGCCGGGAAGGGCCGCCTTAATGGTTGAAACATATATCAATGATCATGCATACGGAAAACCGTGCAATGCAGAGAAGAACAAGTTTATTTGCCTGGCAATTTAAAAATAACCCCGAGCCCCCGACTTTCAAGCGTTTACCTTCCATAACTTATTAACCTACAATACACTGAACTGATTTTCAAAGCGGTATAGTTGCCGATCGTGATTATTTAAAAAAAAAACTTTATAGCGCGTTTTAGTTTCGTTAACATTAAGACGACATTTAGTGATGAGTAGCAAAACGATCCGTAGCGCCATCTATTATTCGCCAGGAAAAATAGCAAATCGTTAACCCTCAATAACTTTTAAATTGCTGAATCGATTTTCATCAAACATAGGTAAGAACCATCGCAAGGGAACTTGCTTTCACCTTAAAAAAATCGCATTTCAATCGGTCCATAGTTTGAGCGCTAAAATGCTACATACAGACACAGACAGACTGACAGACATTAGCATCAAACTTATAACACTCCTCTTTTTTGTCGGGGGTTAAAAAGGTCAACCATTAATCGAATGAATGGTTGCTTTCTCATTAATTATAATGTATGAAACGATAACGTAACGTCGACTGCTGTACCTCAGATTAGGCTAAACTCTGCACCCGTCATAAGTGCGCTAATGGTCGGGTCGGAATCCGCAATACCATCTGTCTCTAATCAACGCATCGAGTTAATTAAATCGCTGGAACATGGCGGCTCAGTAATTGCTATTAATAAAGCTTTCCTGTATTATTAGGCGGGTGCGCGTATTGGCTGCGCGACCGGGCCTAATCACGACGTGATAACACGTGACTTAACTTAACGTATGCATGTATTGCATCACACATAAGACATAAATGAAACGTTTTAGCATCAAAGTAGGTAAATGTATTAAGTTGGAGAAAAAGTCTTTTCGCATATAGTATGTATGAACTTGTAATAAAACCACTTTGGCTATACTATTTGTACCTGGCTGGTTTTGGTATCATTTAAAAGTTTAAATTTTAAAGAAGATAATTCCAAATTCAAATTAGGAAAATGCGTTTCTTACAGTCAAGATGAGTGAATCTAATGAAGAAATTAGATACATTATAAAATTTTACAACCAAAAAGGTAAAAATGCAACACAAGCCGCGAAAAAAATTTGCGATGTTTATGGACCTAGTGCAGTGTCTGTGAGAGTAGCACAAATTTGGTTTAAGCGTTTTAAATCCGGAAATTTTGATGTCAAAGATGCACGACGCTCTGGTCGCCCTGTTACGGATAAAATGGATGCTATTTTTTAAAAAGTGGAGCAAGATCGGCATATCAGTAGTTACGACGTAGCTGAAGAACTGGGAATTGACCACAAAACAGTTTTGGCGCATTTGAAAAAAAAATGGGTACACAAAAAGCTCGATATTTGGGTACCTTACGAGCTCTCTGAAAGAAACCTAATGAACCGTGTAGGTACTCATTTGTGATTCTTTATTACGACGTAATGAGACCGAACCATTTTTTAAAGAAATTGATAACTGGTGAAGAAAAGTGGATCACGTATGACAATAACGTGCGAAAAAGGTCATGGTCAAAGGCCGGTCAGGCTTCACAGACTGTGGCGAAACCCGGATTAACTCACAACAAGGTGATGCTGTGTGTGTGGTGGGATTGGAAGGGCATTATTAATTATGACCTGTTACCACCAGGCAGGACCATCGATTCAGAACTCTACTGCGAACAACTGATAAGATTAAAGCAAGAAGTTGAGAGAAAGCGGCCGGAATTAATCAACAGAAAGGGTGTGGTTTTTCATCATGATAACGCTAGACCTCACACATCTTTAACCACTCAGCAAAAATTAAGAGAGTTTGGCTGGGAGGTGTTAATGCATCCGCCGTATAGTCCTGACCTGGCACCTTCAGATTTCCACCTGTTTCGGTCTCTTCAGAATTCTTTAGGCAGTGTCAGGTTAATATCACAAGAGGACTGCCAAAACTACTTGACGCAGTTTTTTGATCAGAAGCCCCAAAATTTCTATAGCAATGGGATCATGTCCCTACCTATAAGATGGCAAAAAGTTATCGAACAAAATGGTACCTACATACATAAAATGTTTTGAATTTTCATATAAAATGCGAAAAGACTTTTTCCCTAACCTATTATTAATAAAGCTTTTTCCTTTAGGCGGTTTTGCATATTCGCTAAGCAATGGTTCCTCACCACACGACGCGATAACACTGTGCTGTTCGTAGGCACACGAGTAGCTTGCATTACATACATATTATATATTCATATTCATTTATTCACATAAAATATATGAAATATATTAGATACGGTATACAATAATGAAAACGAATTCAATTCAATTTAAATATATATTATAAGTAGCTTTTCGTGCAGTTGTTGAGGTTGACTAAAATATATTATATTTATCTATCTCTAAATGATTGTCACTTTGTTTTGTTGCACAATCATTGTTGACGTCAAACAAATAGTGACTTACAGTACTACAGTATTTAAAGGAGAATTTATTTCTTTTAATAAAGCACTTAGTCCAAGGCAAGTAATTAACTGCATATTTGCAATATTATGTATTTTTATTTTTACTGAAGCGACTTTCAGCAGTATACCAATTTTTATTTTAGATCGATTCTAGACTTTAAAATTATTATTTCTTAATTAAAGGTTTGCAGGATTCACACTTGAATAATTTCAAATAGTGCGTGAAATAAATTTATCAAACGAGAGACGCTCCGGGAAACAATGATTGACGAGTTCGCACCTCGGCTCGCGGCACTTTAATTAAGACGACATGCGCCCGCGCCGCGCTGTTGCAGCTCTTCGCGCTCGCTTAACTCGGAAACATGTGGTTACCTATTTAAAATACTTACTTGGAGAAGAAGTTCTTCTTACCTCAAAACGACTAAATCGTTAGTCCTTCCAATGCAGTTTTGATGAAAAGTGATCCTTTATGTTCAATGTAAATTGGATGCTTGCTCAAGTACCTATGACCCATAAGTTGGATGGATGTGATTAATTTTACCCTTGTCTCGTCTAATTGTAACTTTTAAAATCGTACACTAAATCCTTAAACACAATCGCTTTCCATTATAAATTAACTTCGCCGTCGGAATGTGTACAACGACCAACCTGACGCGCGCTGCACTCCTGCATCTTAACTCCTAGCCACACTAAACCCTTCTATTCAACCGCAGCATTTTGAACTACGAAGCTAATTTATATCTTGATTTAACTATAGACGTGCACTTTAACAATGTCATAACAATAACGAGCTGCTGTAAACGGGCGCGCCTTATTTCTGTCTTCGGTATCTGCTCATTAAAGCGGCTCATATTATTACACTCGGAGCCTTTTTGTTTGCTCTCCCGCTTTTCCGCTAACTTTTGGGTGGTAGGATGATGAACGACGTCGGTGGTCATATATCATTGCGGTAATATATCGCGCAGTGCGCCGAGTGTCGCCATTAACGCATGCGCGCAATTGCCCGTGCAAGCGCACGCATCGCATCGCGAAAGCTATAAGAAGCGGCTCACAAATCGACGCGCGCGACCACAGCTAAACGTGCATAAATCTTATTAATGGTATTCTTATTTTTGTCCTCCCTCGATCTTGTAAAATCGTTAGAACGCACATTACGAACCTCAGCTTTGTTAAGCATCTCGCTATAATGGCACAGCGAGGCATAAAATTTCTCAGATAAATCAAACTAATCAAAATTATATTGTAGAGTAGTATCTACACAATCATGGTAAACGACTTGGGTGGTCGTCTTTCATTTGTTATGAATGTTTGTATGATCGTTTGCGGGTCAGAAGCCGCATTCCGTTGCTCAAGCTCGATAGCGAATTGTCAAAAGCTATCGCGCCTCCGCGCTGCCTTGCCGCGGGCTTCGTCACAAAAAGTGAGAGGCCGATGGCTGGCGCTGCGGTTGCGTCTCCGCTTACACTGAGATTCGTTGTTTCCGTTCTCGCCGCCTCAATGACTACCATTTTATGTCGATTAGAAGATAGTGTTTCACGCGCCCGCTACCGACACGAGTTTTTGTGACACTCCTTTCTGCTCACAACGAGTTTATTTATCGTTGATCAGCTTTAGTTTTTATACTAAGCATTTCAACATTCTGTTCCGGCTCTGGTTTTCGTTAGCGAAATACATTTGATCTAATATTTTTTTTATTTTATTAAACATTATGTGGAGTAGATGCGCTCCCCTTAAAAGGACATAATGACCCACAGGAAACCACAAGTACATATATAAAATAGTGTAATAAGGCCCATTATGTCGACCAACCACAAGCAATTCCACTCAGTAAACAAAAACATACAACTTTACAAAAATGTCTACCCATTCATCTTTCTCCAACAGAAGACATTCAATAATGTGTACGTTAAGGAGGGGAATGGATTCAAAGATTTAAGAGCGAAAATCCTCTGAAAGTACTTACGACTTACTTTATATTTTCTTTTCAAGTAAAAATATATGTAGTCAAACTTTATCGTTTTATAGTATCAGTAAGTTTTATTGCTTTTTTATTCTAAATATATTATTGCTGACAATGTCTTTGCTTAGGGGAGCGTAAATATAAGGTTGCCTCTCCTAAGTAGGGTCTGGTAAAGAGGGACGCGATGTCTCCATTTGTGAAATATGAACTAGCTTTGCACATGTTACACACACGTATTTACATAAATTTTTTATGGAGATATTTCGGTAAATATCGATTTGCGGTTGATGACTGAGCTATCGAGATAAAATATCAACGGTAAAAATAAAACAGGCATAGATATCTAGTCAAAGAAATTATCCCGACAAGATTGCCTAGTAAATCATTAAGCATTGACAACCGGTACAAACGCTCTATATCTATACATTAATTTTCAGAATCATGCCACTATCTCTGGTGTTGTGGGTTCCCTACTGATTTTTTATTGAATTTTTTATCACAATATAAACACAATTCAATTCTTATTCTTTTACAAATATAATCATATAAAAAGAAAAGTTACATTTGATCTTTTCAACTTCCATTTCTAACTTTATCAGCTTTATTTATATTAACATAGAACAATTCTATAATAAGTTGCGATAATTTGCGATAAGTTTAACCTTTAATGAGTGGGCCTCAATTCGAGGCGGTCTCAGAAAGCGATAATTGCCATCAAAGCAACTAATTGTCGAATAATTGCGCTAATGTGAAAATACACGCTTAAACAAAACAATGGACAAGGAAGTCGATAATGAAAGAATGGGCAATAATATAAGTTAAGAAATTTTCCGCGCATGATTCCTACACATTTTTTTAAATTCCTTTAAAAAAATTAGTCTGAAATTAAATGTACATTTTATGAAAAAATCTTTTTGTAGGAAATATCGGCAATAGTAGTCAATTTCAAGATGTTTAAATTTTTCCTAAACACAAAATTGAAGTTTTTAAAACTTCTAGAAATACCTTCAAATTTGATGATCAATGTCATTGAATGAGTGAGGGAAAAAATTAAGGTTCTCTATATCGAGAAAAGTATGGTATTCAACGGTACGGCTGTGCCCTTTATTTGCTCGACTTAAGGGAGGCACTGCCCCAGTTATGTTTGGTACTTAATTGTGACTCTACCAGGTATAGCCACACATAACTATATAAAAGTACGTTGCTAGGTAGTACAATTCTTCATCTTAAAAGAGTGACTTTACAAACTAAAGCGATAATAAGAGATTGGATATTGAGATGTCGGCTATTATGGAAAGCACATTTTTATAAAAAATAAAATCCGCGATCCCGAGAAAATTTTCCCTAGATCTTACATACACACATTGGGAAATCAAAAATACAATCGATAAGTTTTGCAATCACATCTGACTAGTTATAAAATTCCGAAATCTCGGGATTTTATTTTCAATAAAAATATCCTCATAAGCCTATTTCATAATTTGTTAGCCAAAAATTAACTTCAGGTTAATATGCATCCGATTATCCGATCTCTGGTGATAAGGCATAAAAGCAAAAGCTAGTCTCATACAATATAGGAAGACTTTTACTAAGATGAATATCCTGTTTGTACAGACGCATGTTTCCGACGGTGCGCGTGTCGTTCGCGGGGTGCCGCGCGGAGGCGCGCTACGCCGTGCTGCTGGACGTGGTGCCGGTGGACGGCAAGCGCTACCGGTACGCGTACCACCGCTCCTCGTGGCTGGTGGCGGGCAAGGCGGACCCCCCCGCGCCCGCGCGCCTCTACCCGCACCCCGACTCGCCCTTCTCCGGCGACCAGCTGCGCAAGCAGGTCGTCTCCTTCGAGAAGGTCAAGCTCACCAACAACGAGATGGATAAGAATGGACAGGTAAACATACCGTCATTATCTTTTATTCAGCTCTTAAAATACACATAGAAACCAAATTGATGTCCCATTTTCACAAAGGAACAAATTGATGTCTTCTTTTTATCTTTTTAAAATCTACTCATCATGAGTATGTTTCAAGAAATAAGATTGGTTAAGTAGACATTATATATATTTTTTTACTTTAAGAAATGACCTACTTACAAATCTTGATACAATTACGGATAAATGTATTTTTTTTTGTTAATCAACAGTTAGTGCTGAATTCGATGCACAAATATCAGCCGCGCATCCACTTAGTGCTGCGGCGAGAGGGCGCGCTCAACGCCCCCATCACAGATCTCGAGCAAGAGGAATTCAAGACTTTCATATTTCCGGAATGTGTATTTACCGCAGTGACGGCCTATCAGAATCAATTGGTGAGTATCTTTACACGTTGTTGATTAATACACAGGTTCAATTTATTACACATAAATAAGCGAGTAATCAAGTCGTTCTCTCGACGTTTTGGTCTATCATTTGATTTCTAAAATAGATCAGAGGACTAAACGTTTAAATTCACAGTGCGCTGTCGAATGACTATCGACTAGTTCTATAACGGTCTCACTAATTGCATCTCGCTGAAAGGTATGTCCAGTCTGAAACTCTGAACAAAGGGAGGTGGCACATAATTTTTTGTCTATCAGGCGGCCACACGCGGGCGGTGCTGACGACGGACGGACAGTGCGGCTGACGTGTGCACGACAGCAACGACTAAAGTTTTCACCCGAGCTAAATATACAGAAGATGGACTCTATTCCCATGCCCAACGTCTCCACAATATATCTATCAATATTTTTACACATTCACGGCTCTATGTCTAATGGGAAAGGCAGAGCAAGGATAGCAATTCGCTACTTTGCAAAAACTCAAATCAGATACTTTTTTTCCAAACGTTAAAACAAACATTTTCTATTGGATTTGTATGAAATAAAGACTAATGACGTCACAGTTTCTTGTAGTCGAATGGCGCTCTTAATACCAGTTTTTCTGTAATAATCTAAAATCACGTATAATAGGTACGATCAATGACAAGTGTTATTTTTTTGTAAAGTTTTATTTTCTTAACAGAACCAAATAGTTTATTTCTGACCCAGGAAACTACCCAACTGCAAGACCCAAGAGCCACGCTTAGCAATATGGTGTGCCTATAGATGACGGGAATCAGAAATCCAGAAATATTTTAGGAGGTTTACGACCAGAAGATGCCTTAGTAGACTTTTTTGATCCGTGCAAGAGACCAACAAGAGTTATATTTCGTTGAAAATTACAAAGTTAAGGCATCGATGTCACGTACATAAATTGAAAACTTTTCTTTAGCTTAGAGCCACCTAACTAGCTAATCGTGCAAAGGTCTCATATATTCATGAATGACGAACAACTAGAAATACAGGTTCTTAAATTAAAATTAAAATGTCATTTCTTTCGTTTTTATTTGCTACTGGTTTTACATTAGCTGAAGTCAATGACATGTTAAAAGAATATTTAATCAGCGAGTCATGTTGTCTAAAACTACCGCAATAGAATCCGTTTTCCGCTGATCGCTCCGCTTGTTAGCCCGCTCGTTGCACGTCTGCACGCTGCCGCATGTGTCGCCACGGACAATTAATTCTCTGTCACAAGAGCGTTTGGGCGTCTCCAAGTTTGTCGTTTTGTCTCGTCCCGCGTAGTAAAATAATTAGGACGTTTTGAGGTTCATAAAGGAAGCGTTACTTGCTTTATATCGACAACGCGGCACGTAAATCTTCATTTGTTTCTTAATTAGTCTCTTTTAGTTTTCTTGTATCAGTCATAAACTCGATATTATTAAAATAAAGAAGGACTTTTATGATCATTTGTACTTTTTGTGAACTGTTATTTTAATGAATGTACATAGATATGTCACTTGTTGTTTGAATAATTGGAATGCCATTAACATCTAAATTGGTAGCTATAAAATCATTGGAGACTCGTTGAGTGCACATAGCTGTCATCAGCCAACATCGAAGCGCTATCCATCACTGACAAATTGTTGAGATAGACCGCGAATAATGTTCGCATCACGTGGGCTGTTATCTCTGCATCTCGTACAAATAATGGCGATATTGAACATCAACTATCAATAGTTAGGTACCTCGTGGAGGCTCCACCTCCGCACCGGCTTCAAACGACTCCCCAGGGCCAGCGATTATTGATTTCCATTGATTCTAACGCATTTCCAAATTTACTGCTAACACCTAGCGATAGCTATCGATTACGAATACTCTGTAGTTACGCCTACTTCTCTACAATGTTGTGAGTCATCATTTATGAGTATTTTGTCGGTAATAATCATATTTAACATGTCAAAGAATATAAATGTCAAGAATGACACCCTCTTTGTTATGTTTATATAAAAATTTAAAACATCTTAGGTAACTACTTCACAAAGTAAAGATCGTGATATCAGTGGTTCGATCGCCGCAAGCGTCCGGCGCGAGCGCACCGCGCTGTCCCGATTTGGCTGACGTCACATCTCTGACAGCTAAAACATTTGTCGAACAGAATAGATAGTGTCACTGATAACCCAATCCCTTATAACAATAAGAATACACTTAACATGTTTGCACCTGCCCGCCAACCAAGATCGATGTGACTTATACCCGCATAACTTCGAGCTAAAAAAGGTAGCCATTTAAAACGCTTCTTTATTTTAATAAAAAAAAACTATAAAAATATAATTCAAACCATGAATATCAGACTAGAGAAGCACTAAAATACGACCGAATTAAAACAGAAAAAAGTGTCACCAACATTTTTATGTGTGTGCGACGTTTGTTAAATGGATTCAAAATGAAACATCATTATTGGTGCTTTATCATATTGGAACGTTGATATAAGAAGAGATAAAACTCGCACAAAAAATGTACGGTGAATTGTGTTTTTTGTGTGCGTGTCGCGGTGTGAGACTGTGCGTCGCCGCGCGCGCCGCGGGGCGGTTTCAGGGAAAGCGTCGCGCCGTGGGCCGACCTGCTTCAATATTTAACATTTTACACCCACCGCTCTATTGTCGTATTGGCCGTTTTCCTATAATCCTTTGTCTGGAATTCGACTCGCAGCGAGGTGACAATGTTTGTTAGCGTGTACGCATCCTCAGACCAAACAATGCGTTTTTTAATACCCGATGACTTGTGAATTTGTTTTGATCGATTGTGCCGTTCAAATTGTGCTTTTAAGATGAAAAAATCTTGCGGATAGCAACCCTGTGGAGATGTTACAGCATAAACATTCACGGCATAATACTTCGATTAAATTCAGTAGAACATTGGAATATTTTTTTGACAATATTGTTAAATTACATTCAAGTCTTTGTTAACAAAGTTGATAAAACAAACCTTTTATATAGAAATCGTATCAATGGTTTCGCCTGTCTTGGTGGCTTAGACTATTATGAGTTTTATAAGGCTTGAGGAGATAATCACGGAAATAACTGCGGCTGTTAGCTGCTCGCTGCATAAACATGCTCAATAGCCTCTTAATTGAAATTTATTCCTCATTTCTCAGTATCAACAATCAATATTCTAAAATCTCTAAAGCTATTCTCGCATTGAGCATCCACAAACGAGTTCTACACGAGTATAATCGAACAATATAATGAAGGAGTAAAGGCAAACACAATTTCAATAACAAAAGGCGCCCATGACAAATAAACATATTTCACAGGCCAAAATGGCTGCGGTCAGGTGTCACGAACGCAGGCCCGCGTCCCGCCCGCCGCGCTTCTTTTTCTTCACCGATCGATTCATTCTTTTCAATGCGATCCTCGATTCTTTATGTTTGTTAACTCGTTCGAAATTAATATTTCATTATTCAACACTCAATCTCATGTTTCTGATGTTGTTTTTTTACCTTCAAAAGTTAACAAAAACTGCGATTAGATATTCTTAATTGCAAAATATGCAAGTGTCGTCTCTACTTTAAAAATTTATATGAAGGAATGGGTGTGATATGTATTTGACGAAAGACATGTTCTTAAAATTCACAAATTTACATAGATGACATCTACCCACTGAAATTAAATAAAAATAACTTTTCACAGGTGGATTCGAACCCATGACCTCCGAATCACAAGGCGAACGCCTTGACCACTGGACCATGGAGTAAATCTACCTACCTTAATATAGTATCATTGGCTTATAAGTATGATTGACCAAGTCGTCTTATATTGTTTAAAAATACTTTTTTTTTTATATCCCAACTCTAGGTAAATTAACAGATTGCGTTCATATATCTAGCTATCATGAGACAGTCTTTTTGCCAATAAAAGCTATCCTAGTAAAATATTATTGAATTCATTGATTTATAAATAAATACTTAAATATGACGCGATAACACGAAAGTATCATAAGTCAAAAATACTAGAAGTCAACGTACTTGCTTAAAAGTGGATATAAAATAATTTAAGATGAAATAATTTATTGATCTTGTGGTTCACTCATTCGTACTGGATTTAATCGGTTTTCTCGTTCTCTCACGCCATCGATCACGCAAGGTGTGACGTCACGCAGAGGCGTCGTGTGCGGCCGGTTGAATTTATTGCGTCTGCGCACCCAGCAGCCACAGAAAAACTAAACATTTATTGTATGGAAGATCTTTAATTAATCTTACAAATGCACTTTTATGGGATTGGAATAATTTTATAAAAAGCTGTTTCACTAAAAAGAACGTCTATATAATCTTAGCTCTGTGTACCACATAGGAGGAAAAGACGATATAGCATATATAATTCTAAAAAACATGTAAGAAACTCTACCAACCCTGTACTCTACGTGTATGAACTTTACCATATATACTACTAATAAGGATACATTCAAATCTATGGATATATTTTTTATGTTTAATTGTGTCAAAATTTTATGTCCGTCAGCTGTTGTAAATAAACCGTCTTCTCATCTTGTGTACGCCAAATTCATCCTGATGAACCTACCTACAATTTATTTCAAACCTTGATGTTCTGATTCATATTGAAATGTGGCAAATTGCCTACTCGTTGATTTTTCGAGTGTACAGTCAAAACTACGGCCACGAGTGCAAAATAGACCTGATATTAACTGTTGGGCCACTGCGTGAACTTGTGACCAGACTGAACAGGGATTCCTTCGAGAGGCTACGTTAGAACTTGGTTAGAACTAGAATAAAAGCCAAAGAATACCTACCCAGTCTGAAATGCATTTAATAACGATAAAGCTTTCAAATATATGCGCATAGAGAGCTGAGATGTGGATGTGTAGACTGTTAATAAAGGTAGTGACAGAGGTTGCCCATGACCTGTACAACCTACATATGGTATATTTTATAATTTCATTTGGGAGTATCAACGAGAGCCTGCGGTTGCTAGATCTGTCGGAGCAAGATGAGGGGTTTTGAATTTAAAATTTATTTGTTAGTATGATTAGTAATACTATTATAGAATTTTACACAGATTCTTTTAATTTTTATTCGCTGATATATTCCAATAGGCAAGGGATAAGAAAAAACCAGACCTTTACCCAATACTTGGACAACAATGGCTAATCACATAAAAAGCTCGTATAAACATGAAGATACATATGTACAAAAATTATTAAATATCAAATCATAATTAAATATTAAAAACAGTAGTTTTAAATTATTTTCATTTTTAAATAACACACAATCACTATTAGAAGGGGTGTCTATTAGAATACATATTTTTTTGATATCTAATTTCATTTCCCAGAAAACTATTCCATGGTTTTTAATATATATCTTTCTAAGTCAAATAGATGAGCATCGCAGTTTCATATTATCGAACCAAATATCATAAAAAGAAATTTAAATTGTTTTCGTTACTACAAAAACGCTATATCGATCTAACATTAAAACGGCCTATAAAAACATTTCTCAATATGTAAAACAGTTCTAACATCATCTAACCTATAGGTTTGCCCTATCCTAGTAAAATGGATAGAACTGACCTAGCACTCGCCGGTCGCTGCCGCGGCGTGCTCGCTTCGCTCGCTCGACTCGTGCGTGCGTGTGTTGGTCGGAGTTCTAACATAACCTAACCCTCACCTAGTAAAATGGATAACAATGACCTAGCACTTGCTGGTTCTTGCACTCGTTTCAAATGCTTCAACTATTTTGTAAACTTAAACTTACTTGGAAACAAAATTATGGGTAACAAAACTTTGACGTTATATTATTTTGATAAAACACATAAAATATGAACAAAAAAATAACGATAGACTGAGTTTGCAAATAATAAATAATCGAGGAAATGAAATTTCGATGTAAACAGATTTTAGGATTTGTTAAATATTGCGAATAGTTTGCATAAAGTTATTGGTTCTCCTATTAGAAGACACAGACATAAAATTAACAATTATTTAACATGTTCTATTTGATATGGCCGGCTACAACATAATTCATTATCATTCTATTTAAAAATATTGCAAATAAATATAGCATGTCCATCAACCCAAGATTTTGAATTAAATATGCAATAGTCCATGAAAATTGTCGGAATATGCATATAAAAATATGCAATTGTATATAATCCAATCCCTATTTACAATATACTTTATAAATTATATTCAATGTAAATACCTACTAGAAAAATATTAAATTAATTAACAGCATTACATAAGTCCAGTGTAATTTAGACCGTACAGGTTTCTTTAGCCATTCATTTGATAAAAAAGGCAGCATTATTTTACATCTTATAACTATATTGCATAAAAGAGCAAATAAGTATACTAATAAAGGCGGTCTTTGTCCATGTAAGGATGTCTTCCAGTCAACTTCTCTGTATATGTATGTATGATTTATAGGTAACTTGACAATAATGAAAGAATGAAACTGTGAAATATATAACAATTTGTGAATTTTCGATATCCGGGTGGTGTGAACGCGACGCATCGCCGGCCGCCGCCGCCACATGCAGCGTTCATTACATCGACTACTCGCGAATTATTGACAATAAAGCATCCAATTTCTGGAAAGCATCGTTACGACTCGCAGCTGTAGGTCGTTTCGCTGTGAGAGCCTCTGTCTCCACCAACTACGTCCTTACAGTCTCGAGCAGTAAACAGGTTGAGATTGAGGTTATGTGCTTTTGGACAATTAACGCGCTATCAAAGACGGCCTTCATTAAATTGTCAAAATGTTCCATAAAAGAAGAATTTCGTGTATAAACATTTAATTTTCAATGTGGGAATGGTAAATTTATTTTTTGTTTAATAACTACTGAAGTTTTAATATCCTCAAGAGACGCATATAGTTATGCCAGTTTCTTTTAATATTTATGTTATTTATATTGAAACATTTGAAATCTCCAGTATTTTTAGTGAACCATATGGATTTCAAAAAGTAGTCCTAGAAGAATGTTATATAAGATGTAAAGTTTATGATCGTAAAGGCGGTGAAGCTAGGATTTTAAACATTTTAATATACATTCGAATTATTAAAAAAGCGGCAAAGTGCGAGTCGAAGTCGCGTGGAGAGGGTTCCGTACAATGCCAAAGATTTTCCGTAAGTGAACGTATTATATTGAGTTCATCTCTTTATTTTTAATTGATAGAATTCTAATAGAAATTTACAAACAATGAACAATATGTTTTATTTTTTTTTAAATTTAAGGCTTAAAAGTTTCTGAGATCAGGGGGGAGGGGCAATTTTCGTCTTCTTTCATTAATACCATCGAAACATTTTATATAACAATAATTCCAAAAATATATTTGAGCTTCTCACAACGAGCCCTTTTATTTGATATATAACACAGCAAGGTTTGCAAATCATTTTTTTTAATCTCCTAATTTGTTCCTTGAAAATAACCCTTATTTAATAAAATATATTTATTATTTTTCCTGTAATTTGCAAGCAATGAACTGTATTTTATATTTTTTATTTTCAATATTTTAGGCTCAACAGTTTCGGAGATCTGGAGCGGATGATCAATTTTCGTCTTCTTTCCTGAAAAAAATTAAAGCTATTAGTTTTTCAATAATAACAAAAATATATTCGAGATTCTCATAACAAGCCCTTCCATTTGATATATCACACAAAAAGGTTAGAATTTTTTTTTTTTAATTTCATAAGTCGTCCCTCGAAAATTACCCTTATTTAAAAAAATATTTATTTATTACGCACATCTGTGTTTGGGTCATAGGATTAGACCATCCTAACAAACTGACCTTTTTCACCTGATTTGGTCCAGTACATTCGGAGCAAATTGGCTGTGACAGACAGAGGCACGATCCTATAAAGGTTCCGTTTTTTCTTTTTTTGTACGGAACCCTAAAAAGCGTCTTCACTTGTCAGTGCTTCAATGAGAATGCGCTCTAAGACTACCCTCTTTAACAGATGTATTTGGCAGCCGAATATAACTGAAAGAACAGAAACAGTAGCACACAGCTGACATCGCTCGTCGGCGCACTGCATCAATCAATAGGGCTGTGTGCGCGGGCGCATGCTAAACTGACATTTATTTATTCCCCGGAATGTTCCTGTCGTGTCTCCCTTACATGTTTACATGACACCTAAGGAACATTTCGTCTTTCTCATTATTTCTCCCGCTTTGAAAGCCACAGACTTAGCGCAGCAGTTTCTAATTGGGATCGATTTTAGAAATCATAACTTGTTAAAGCAATGTCATAACTATTCAAATATCCAGGTTACGATATTTAATATCTCTTGTCAGTGATGCAATATCCTTAGCTCTATACTGCATAGGAATTAACGACAGTGTATAAAGTTTATACTGTGTAAGTACCTAATGTATGACAAATATTCTTGTTTTAATAAAATTATGACCTGCATGTGTCAAACATCTGTGGCATTTTTGTGTTTATAATCGGAGTACGAATCGCAGCGACAGTGAGTGTACTTCCATAAACAATACATCACCACCCCAATAATTAGAGCGTCGTTTGGGCGCGGGGAGCGGGAGACGCATCTCATTCCTTGACGCCTTTTTGTGAGTTTTTTTTTGTTTCCCGCCCGGGAATAATGTCATTATGGCGCCTTTAATGTTGTCAGTGAGCGGGAGCGCCTGCCGCCCAAGGCGAACGTTTGTTGATACTTAAATTAGGTTGTTTTGACACGCCTCGTTCTGATGTTTGTACTAAATCTAATAAATGTTGGTAGAAAGTAGCTCATTCATTATTCGTGTTTGCTTTCCTCGGGCATCATAATATATTTAAAGTGGTCGAATGTTACTGTATTCTATTGTTAAGCTTTAGTAGGCAGGAATGCAGTATCAGTGTGAAGCGTAAAGCCTGAGACAAATGGTATGCATCGAAAACAATTACGGGCGTTAAAGAGGATAGACAATGTTCAAATAGTTTATGTCGATATTGTCAGCTACTACTAGCATTGTAAGCGCACTCATTACGTCAGGCGCAGGCGCGACACAGCGGCCATTGTAGTCAATGGCGTTCGCCAGGTGGGTGTGCAAGCGTAAGTAGCTGCCGTGACATGACGCTGACCCTCGACACCGCTCACAGCGCGCTGCGGTCACCCATTCCATACCAACCAACCAACACACGAATATGTCTCACGCACCAAAACGCTATTCATGCTCAACGAATGACAATGCGTTCATTCATACCCTACAGTTCTTTCTAAATATTTGTCAGAATTAGCATATTTTTTAAAGTTATGTTACAGCAGCAGCAGCACAGGCATGATCTTTTTTGTTAAGTTTCCTCATGTCTATTTTTGAAATCATTAGTCTGAGAGTGACACGAAGCTTGTGAAATTACTCACCGCAAACCGAAGACATGACACAGACTGGTCAATAATTTGTATTGTTTATTATTTTCTTTTGATCCAAGACAGTGCAGTTTCGGGCATTTATCAAGAAGTTTCATAGATTAACGAACCTCTGACGAACAACATCAAAAAGACCCATAAATATATTTAACAGAAATTAAGAAGTTAATTGTCACAGAAGAGGAATTTTTAGAAACAATTCGGTGAGATGTGACCGGACAGCATTAAATTGTCTGTGACATTTTCGTCATTATCACGGATAACTTTTGTATTATTATAGTTTTGTCATTCGGAAATACCAGTATCATGAATTGAATTGAATCTTCACTCAATAATGAATTGAATTAGCCTAAAGTGATATAAACATTATTTTATATAACAATTAGAAAAATTGAATTCAATTCGACAGGGTAATTGCATCTAGGATGCCTTTTAGGACAACATGTGTATTGTATGTAAGTATAGGTTCCTTACAAATATTTTGGATCTACCTTCACGCATAATTAATAATGAAGACCGGGTTCGTCGCTCTAAAATAGCTATTTAGTGCGAACTTGTCAAATAATGTGCAATTAAGTCCAGCAGCGTAGGAGTGTCAGGCGGATCAGCTCCGTCGGCAGGTAATTACCTCGCCGCCAGCCCGCTGTAATACTGACACGGTGTGCCGATCGCCTCGACGACTTGTTTATTGGGAAACTTACTAAAACACCATTTTTTCTCACGTTCTCCTCGTAAAACCTGCCAAGAAAGCTAAATATTGTATAAATATTGGGTTAATTCGCTTACATATTAGGCAAACTGGCGCTATTTAACGGTGACTGGTTTCCGTGGAAGGTTTTGTCGTAAATATTATTTACAAATTGTATGGAGCCCCAGCGGGGGCACCGCTCAGCGAGGGGGCGATTTTTCATCGACGTTGCCTCTGCTCTGCCAAACAAATTTCTTGACACCTCGACCAGCACTTAAATCACAACATTTACTTTATGAGCGCATCGACTTACGAGTATTTCGATTACACTTATGCTTAATAATAAAGCTTCTGGCCAACTGTATCAATTTAAAAATTAAAGTCTCTTGGTGTGGAATTGAGAAGATGCGTAATGAGTAGTTTTTAATGAATGTCTCTGATTTCGTAAGCATTTACGTAAAAAAAGCCTAAAAGCACAATTATACTTTTTCAACTATTCATTTAATTTGGTTGATTTTTGGTTGATTGAAAAAGTCAATTTTAGAAGTAACATATAAAGTTTAAAAATAATATTACCATTATATTTTCTTAAAAAATTAAAGATACTTTTGTTATGTGGTCAATCCTGTAAACGCAATATTTGACATAACACCCAAACAAATGTTCTCATCACGCCTACAACTGCGACATAAGTGACGTCACTCCTGTCCGGTCTTTCTAAGGCGCTCCGAGACGGTCGCCGTCCAGATGTGACTTTGTAACCTTAATATCTTAAAGAGATTTTGGGTTAGCAAGGTTATTTTTTTCTTGGACGTGCCTATTGTTTGAACCACTTTCCAAAGCACAAGAAAAAAAATATATGACGCATTTTTCTGAATAGATGCTAAGTTAAAACCGGTTGTAGGCTCACAGTGTACATACTTATATTCTCATATGCAAATATTTACATAAGTGAAGAACCTATCAAACCCATTGAGATAAAATAAAGCTGTTCAACGATGTATTAAAGATTAGTTTAAATTGTTGTTGGTCTCCTGTAAAATCGTAGTAGGTATTGTGTGGCAGTTATCTCAATGATAAACGGACATGGAACGCTGTCAATAAGTTAACCTTATTAGCTGGTATGCCCCGCGCTGCGGGTGGCGTGGCCCCGCAGGCTCGTTTCGTACCAAGACACAGGCTGCATTATGAAAATACACTCTTCAAATATATGCATTAAAATATATTTTATTTTCGAACTAAACTATAGAGTTATTTATATAAGGATTATACTTTTTCATTTCTTTTAACAAAAACATCTAGCCACTATACATTGTTTAGGTACCTCAATAAAGTAAATAAAACTTTATCTTGCAAGGCGACACATCTTATATTGCAATTTACTATCAAATTTTACTCTACCGAGAAATACAAGTGTTACTATTTGAATCTTAACAATGAGGTTTGGCTATTCTGTTACCTATTCCTTCCACTGATAGCGTTTGTCATTTTGTTGCAGATCACGAAGCTGAAAATCGACAGTAATCCATTCGCTAAGGGATTCCGTGACTCTTCGCGTCTCACTGAATTCGAAAGGTACTTACATATTCTCACAATGTGTTTATTTACTGCCATTCATCTTAAACGATCTTGTACTTTCCACCAATTTGCAAAAAAAGTACCTATATTATTTTGAAAAAACCCTATCAATCAAGTTATAACTCTTTATTAGAGAACGAATCAATAAAACAGTTATTTTGATATAAAGGATGATAATCAACGGAAGAGGTGGTTGTATATCATTCGTGTGTATTCATTACTCCTCATTACATGTATGACAGAATTCGGTTTATTTTCTAACCGAGCATTCGATATGCTCTTAGAAACAAACAGCCTGCCTGCTCTGATTGATACCTCGTGTTCTCAATGTCTCTGTATTATTTCTTACTCAATACTGGGTGGGTTTAATTATCAATCAGCAATATTATGTTCGAAACCGTGTAATTTATAATTCAACGATTTCACTAGGAACGCTCGCTTTGCTGCGTGCCATTACTTATTCGCTTTCGTTGTTTTATTGCCAACAATCTTTGTAAATGTATGTCATTTATATAACACATGTTTTATTTTGAATTTGTTTGTTTCTTGAGATTCTATGTCACGGGGGAGCACGAAAGAACATCGATCTACCCCGATGACCCGCGCTTCAGCGCTGCTAATCATAGGTAGATACATAAAGATCACTCAATCATTTTTGTTTATTTCCACTTGGCCTGTCATTTTAAAAGTCATTCTCTCCTGTTCCAGGGAAACGATGGAGTCGATGTTAGCGGAACAGCATTACTTGCGGTCACCTCTACGACCGTTCGATTTGGATCAGCACAACAATAATTTGACGCTCGAGGAGAAAGCGATCCTCGCTGCTCGATCTCAACTTTTCTTGCGTGCAGCGTATCCCCTTTATGGTGTGCCGGCGGCAGCTCTTTGGGGGCAGTGGGCATGCTTGGCGCCGCAGCTGCTGGCTCAGCAACACCTAGCGGCGTCGGGGTCAGGGCTGCAGCTTCCGCGGCCGGTGTATCCAGGCGGCCTGCCGGCGGGCAGCGCAGCGCTGGCACAGCACCGGTTCTCGCCGTACCCGCCTCGTCGAGCATCTCCTGGCTCCTCGCCGGACTCACTGCGTGACGCTAGCCCGCACCCGGCTCCGCTGACTCCACACCCGCCGCATACCCCTCACCCACCTCACAGCCCTACTTAGTAATAAAACAGCAAATAAAAATCTCCCCAAGATCTCCCCATGCGCGGTATACAATAACTCTTTATATGATGTACTATGAAGAAATAAAAGGCGTTTCGAGTGCGTTGGCGTTTCGCGTTGGAAAGGTGTTTCTGAGTTTACGACGGAGGTTATGAATTGTAAAGTGAAACGATAAAACATTAGAGTGTCAGTGGTAACGAGCCCCGGCACCCGTGTCGCGATCGGACGATTAAAGTATACCTGTATGGTCGTTTGAATATCAATATATGTCATAATATCTTACGACATTTGTATTATAGTGTACCATACATATTTAATTATACATTAAATCTGTAATTATATTGTTATCTTATCATAATGTTCCTATAGTATTTTCTTGTAGTGATGGTTTCAGCAAATTTAATATTATAGTTCTAGTAATTAGGCTTTAAAGCATTGGATGGAGGCATTCGTAGAATTGTTTATTTGGTACGAGCATATATGTAAATTGTTTAAATATAAGTTCGCCTTCGGCTATACCTGATTTTCTACTCTTCAGGATTCTTGTGCAATAAAACAGAAATACAAAATTCTTTTAGAAATCACATGTTAGGTACTATTAGCTTGGAATAGATGTAGATTTTTAAGTAAATTGTAGAAATGATGTCTGCTGTCTGTGTTTACTATTAATTCCAACATCCCGTGTTAGTAACGGACACTAGTACCTACTACTAGTATAGTTAAATTAAAGTTATTATAGATAATATATTGCTAAAGAATAAAACAAATTAAATGTTTGTTAACATAGATTTTCTTTTTTTTCCCCATCTTCAGTATTTCCTTCGAGATCTTTTCATAATAGTACCCCCAGTAGGTAGTAAACTGTTTGGATTGTACACCATCAAGGTCAAAAAATATAGCCATTCTCAAAAATATGAAGAGGATTTTCTTTGGGTTGGATGTACCGTGCCGACATAGGTATGCCGTATGGCTGACTTTGCTTTACAGTGGGTACTTTTAAGTTTTAGAATAAAATATCTAACATAATAAATAAATAAATAAATATATAGGGACAAACATGATACTAATAAGCAATACACACATATATATATATATATATATATATATATATATATATATATATATATATATTCAATATTTATAATTCAAAATAGCGTTGTTTTAAGAAAAAATACTACTCTGCTATGCATAGTTACTTTACAATGTCTATGAATGAAGTGCATACAGGCTAGTGCAAATATGTGGAATAGAAGAAAAATGGAGGGAGTCGTTAATTTCTTAATGAACCTGCATATGTGAGTTCACATAAATAGCCTACTCAAATTAAGGAAAAGATGATGATTACTTTTCTCACTTTACGCCATAAATCAACTATTTAACGCAAAGCTGGTTTGGGATATAGTAGATTGGAACATTAGTTCAATAGCCAACAATAGATACGTCCAATACATAAATGCGTAAAAGAATATTTCAACAGTATTTTACACAAAAAATGCAGCTTATATAAATAACAAGCATTGGTACTTACATTCTTAAGGTAGTATTCAATTGTATTAAAAGAATAAATATTTTTACTTGATATTATAGCGAGTAGCACAGAGGTTCAGGTTGAAATATTTTGCATAATGTCGATGGGTCAGGTCATGCAAACCGGTCCTTAGTTCCCGCGGGCGCCGGTAGATGGCGCTACCAGTTGCGAGCTTTCAATGCCGTACGAGCTTTCGATAAAATGCTTCTCGGATAGCTCAGAAAGACGACTAGTTACAATTTGCTTTATTGTTGGTATTTATAAGCCTTAGAATAACATAACATGGTACTAAGAAAGCAACGATTAAGTACTTACCTATATACTCAAAGTACATACTTACCTAGCTCTTGTAACAGTTATAATATAATAAGAGTACTTATAGTACATACTAATTTTTTTATTGTAGGCCTTTTTTTGCATTAGTTGACGACACAGGGCAAAACGAACAAGCTACGAAATGGCTACGAGATTTCCCATTAGTTTTACGACTCGTAGGCATTTTCGTTGCTCATGCTGCAAAATTTTTGTGTGTAACAATACTTTAAAAATATTTTTTTGGATCTTTTGGATGTTTACTGAATGGAGATCATCCAGCGCTAACAAATGGAACTAATGGTTTTGGAAGGTGCATCTGTCCAGGTTAAGCCTGATATTTATCACGCGTTAATATTACAAACCACTCGCCCGCTGAGCTATCAAGCTAATCAGCAATCATTTTTCGATATTCGTCAATTATATTTGTAAGCAAACCAATTCTCAAAGCAACAAATCCATTGAAACGAATTGATTTACTAGACAAACCGTGACAGATTGCGAAATTGAAACAAATTAGTACGACACGGCTCAATTATGCAAAGCGGCTATAAAGTTATCTCTAGGAAAACACAAACTATTCAATTATAATGAAACAGTGGCGAGTCATTCGAGTCACATAGAAGGGTCTGTATTACAGCGAATTAGATCGGCGCGTGGCTACATCACGGGACAAATTTCACGTCCCAGGGGCACCGGCGGCTGGGGACGAGGGACGTAGGGACGCAACGCTAATCTAATCTGGATTGTAGCTAATAAATGTTGTAGCCTGTGACGCTGGCTCGAATTTATTGCTTGTAAAACTGTTTCCAATTGCAGATATGTGGGTGACTCTCATAAGTTCTGATTGAATTTTACTTGTTACTTTTGGGTAGTTGACTCGGTGATAAAGTGTGCGAGATAATAGTTATTTTTAACCGCATTCAAAAAAGGAGAGGGTTATTGATTCGAATGTAATTTCTTTTTAATGTATGTTCCCCGACTATTCGAAGGCACCTAGACCAATTTGGAAAAATCTTTATTTGAATATTCCAGTCAAATGAAATTTTATCAAAATCGGTTGTGTAAACGAGTGTACGAGTGAGAACGACGTAAACGGGTAATTAAACCCAGCAAGGTATGGTTATGCGCAAGTTTTCCACGTTTTTCTTTAGTAGTAAAAAGCAACATTAAAATACCAAGTTAAAGTTTGTCGAGAAGGCGAAAGATCGAAGAGCGTATTTATCTAGCCTAAATCTTCTGTTCTCTGCCAAATAACTACAATTTGCCGAAATTGTAAAATACGAGTATGAAATGTTATTGAGACATTTCTTCAAGCAAACTGCCAAAACAAAACATTATACAGTATAGATTACCGTGTGTTCGCAGGCTGCGGCGTTATTGGCCACACTCATAATCCCCTTTTAACTGCGGCCCGCGGACGTGCCTCGAATTTTTATGCCCGCTTCTTCTGCTTCTGAACATTCGCACTCCTTACTCTAATGTCAGCGATGCACATATTTATAGAAGCTATGTACATGTGAAGTGAGCGGTTTTTGAAGGTAAACTGCAAATAGTTTTTGATTACATTTATTCTTGATCCCCTTATTAATGCAGGGCCAGATCTAATGTACCTTGATTTTTAAGCTAGTTTTATTAGCTTGAGAAGATTCACACTTCTGACTCAATGGAGTTACAAAGTTAGGCTATGATTATGAGCAACAGTTTCATAACGCACTTTTCAATTCACGTTGGGTGAAATGAAGTGAAACTTTTTTACAAACACGAACTGCTATATTCATAAAAAACTGCCATCTTAAATCAGTCTTAAAGTAATAGTATTCTATCAATTTAAAAAAGTGCAGTCTTGAAATGAATTTGACAGAAAATTCAGCGTTCCTAAAATCGGCAGTATTGTACTAATATAACTGATATAAGAAGGGCAGATTTTTTATGAATACGGCGAGAATTCAATGGTCCTTATTAGAGCAACAAATATTTCTTGGTCAATATTGAAAACATAATTGAGTCAGTCTACGTCCACCAATACACCTGACTGCTTCTTAGCAAACGGTACCAGTACCTCTTTTACGCCGAACTATATGAAAGTGCGTTATGAAATATTAACGTTAACGCTCACGTTACCGAAATACTCGAACAATGTAATCGAAACAGACTGTTACTAAAACTGTTAGAAAATCTGTAAATGAATTTCCTAGCAAATAAAATATATCGCAACGAATCGACTTGGCTACTTTTAGCCTAGGTATACGTATACAAGTCCCTTTTTTTGAAATGTTCTATAGTTACCTAGGTATAAGTACCGTTTCAAAGTTTTATGTTTTTATTTGATAAACATGTCTCTGGGTATTCACCGAAAAAAAAAAAAAAAAAAAATATATATATATATATATATATATATATATATATATATATATATATAAGTAAATGGATAGGAAAAGCTTCTTTGAGTAGCCACTTACAGTACATTAGGTTAATACATCATTGTGATGGAAGATTGGTGTAATATATTATATTAGAAGATTATCGCTAAAAAATAATTTTCTAAAAATCATCTATGTAGGTAAATACCTATTGCTAAATATTGAGATGTTTACTTTGGAGTCTTTTAATAAAACCACAAGCGCGTAGCAATATTTGAAAATATTTTCGATTATATTACATAACTGAAGAAAATATCGGCAACCCCACATAATTTCCAACATAGCTTCAGCGCATATTGCAACTCGATAAAGTTATTTGCGTTCAATAACGCGAATGATCTGACTTTCCCGTTTTTCCTCCACTGCCCCCATCCCCACACCCTGGCGCTCCCTGACGCCCATTGCGGTGCAAAGTTGAGGGCATTAGCGTGTTATCGGCGGCAGCGGCGTGAAGACGGCGCCCACCTGATCCCGCATCACGAATCCATAAACGACCCCTTCAAATTACGACTCAACTAATTTTCACAACATACATTGCTGCTTTCTAAACCTAAACATACAAACCAACTTCAAACAAAAACAGCAATGTAGGTAAATTTTTTATACAAAATGAAGTTCACGTAATCCTTAATAAGTGTAACAGATACTATCTATAAGCGTTGAGATGTGGGGATAGGTGGGAAGCGTGAACGTGTTTTGCAAACCAGCCGAGGAAATAAGGTGTCCCCAATTTTACTTTGTCGACCGCCACTGATAGCAGATAATATAGTGTTACGAGGGAACTTTGTAAATGGGCTCTCTTCCGTTTGTTTTATTTCTCGAACATTTTGATAATTTTGGCTCCAATCGGATTGTGACAGATTTTTACAGTTACCAATTTTTGGTATAACTTTGATTGACACGTAAATTTGTTATCAGGTAGTAGTAACGCATATTCTCAAAGAAATAAATAACCTTTTGGTACCAACGTATGCCGCACAAGCAGTTAATTTAAGTTGTATAAAAATAAAGACATATCTCAGAACCAAGTACATCAAAATATCCAAATAGGTATCAGAAATTCGGTGTAGTCACACATGAACGCACGTACGATCATACACAATAAATGCTAGTTCGTATTATAACGATACTTGAAACAGATGAACGTTTGAACTTTCTCATCATTAAAATACATTGATAGCGATCTACCGGCAGTGCGAATTCACACGCCTATCGTAATACGTTTCTAATCAAATCCATGCGGTTAGAGACGCGACCGGCGAGCTTGCGGGCCAGAGGTCCCAGCGGGCCGCGGGCCCATTGACAGGTTATTGATACAAATAGTCCCTTCCCCCCGCTACCCCCACTACGCCACCCCGCACCTCCTCCGACAACACCAATAAAACCTGATTGATATTGTGTAAGTGCACCCGGAAAATGTGGGAACTCGATTGATGTTACAGACAAATTCGATTGAAGGGAAATTGAAAAGAACTATCAGTGGTTTAAGTTCTTACCTTACTACGCTGATCTAAGGGTTGAAAATAAGTTTATCTGAAGTTTTTCTAGTGCCTTTCAGCAAGGAAGTACTTACGTGTTTTGGTAGTTGGAGGCGTGAATAGTGCTCTCAAATGGCGAGGGTTTACGTGCTAGATACGAAACCTCCCATTTGATGGCCACAGCGCTGTCAAAGATAATCTTCACCAGTCAATTCTGCTTAGTTTATTAAAAGATATAAAAGAAAGATAAGAATTAAATACTATGCTATAATTTGAAACACAGTGGTTATTATACTTAACTGCAGTATACTTTTGACTATGAAGACCTTATTATTGATTTCTCTTTTTTAAGTGAGCATTATGCTTCATAATAGTTAAACCTAGCAGCAATTTCTCAAAGATATTGTACATACAAAGCCTAACACCGTCTCTACGAGTACATGATATCACCGCGGGGGCGGCCGTACCAACATTTTCTTGCCACATTGTTTGTCGTAAGTACTACTCTTCTTGATTGACAACGACAAATGAGCAGTGATTCAGAAAAACGCAGGTTATTGCTACTAAACGCGTGTCGTGGCTTTTCTAGATACTAAAAACTAAGGAAGGTATGGAGTCTGCCAAAAATTTACCTAATCCGTTTTCTGTTATAAATACAAGTGGAGTGACATATCAAATATCGCATGATTATTCCCTACTTGTTTGTTACGTTGTAGTAGTCATCATGCCGGACTGTCACACCAGAGGTCCCGGGTTTGATCCCCGGTCAGGTCAAGATGAAAAATTGTATTTTTCAAATTCTCCTGGGTCTTGCATTTTTATCATTCACCGGAAAATTACCATACAAAGTCAGAGGTACAAGTCTCGTTAAGTGAAGGATTGAGAATCGAACTAGTATCTCATAAACGCAGTTCCTAAACCGCTTGGCCGTTACTTCACCGGTTGTAGTGGTGACTGCTACAAAGCCTCATGAAACGAAGTACATGTACCTTAATCCCTTAACAGAAGTGATGTGGCATATCTGTATAAAAAACGTTTCTTTATTAACCTTCATTTCTATAATGCTAAATACTTAAATATTTTTCTCTTCTATACAACAAACCAAAACCGCAACAAAGTTGCATACTCAGTGCATGCTTAGGACACACGACATCGCAATGCGTTAAGAGGTCTCATTGTGTCGTGTGGTGTCATATAGGTACGTAGGACAACAGGTTAGCAGTAGCTACTACAGCTGCCAGTATCAAGAAGTAAACACGCAAATATTTGACGAGACACCGTCGACCCTGGATTGAAATAAAATATTCATAATGTGCATGTGGGCGTCAATTGACATCCGAGAGGCGGAACCTTCCGTTCAAAAGTTTTGACTGGCTGACACTCACCTATCGATTTGGTAATCGACGTATTGATGTGACAAGCCACTGTGATTTCTTGTTGTATGTCTCTATATGTAAAATGTAGGTACATATATCTGGATGTCACAATTAAAGGTGATACTGAAAAAATATAGATAGTCTTGAAGGCAACGCCTGTCTGTCTTTCAGTTTCCAATTGGCATGTAATGACGTAATACTATCTCAAGTATAAATATATTAATAGTAATATCTAGACACGCAGTATAAGATTTGTTGGTAAAAAAAGCTAGCCAGGTCAAATGTTAAAATTCTTATGAATAAATTTCAGGGGATTCTTTACAGAACTTTGACATCCATTACGATCTAAATTTTATCATAATATTGAACTTGGCTCCCTTGTTCACATTTTTGTTTTTGGTACGATCAGACATTGTATAAAAACAAACGAAATAACCCTTGAGAGTACAGGATAATGTAGACCCCACGACAAATACGAGTATTGCAACCCATAAAATAACGAGTCTGGTGGCTTTTCATTACGTCGTTTGAATTTCCTGCCTAGATCTAGATGCTCAGCTAATAATAATTTTAAATTTCAAAATGAAATACATGCCATAAAAAATGAAAAATCGTTTGACCAAATGCACTTCTAATAAAATTACCATTGAGGGTCCCTACCACCTAAGTTAACATTGTAATCCCAGCATCAAATAGATTGAATTGTGAACAATAAGTGAAACAAGCAAATAATTTTGCTTAGTAAGCTCTCAGAGGGTACAAATAGAATTTATGTCATTCCGATCAGTCCCGTTTTTATGGCGCTCTTGAGGGTTAACGGGTGTGAATGGCCACCCCATTGTGGGAAAATATCTACTAAATATTTATGATCCTTATATCGAACTTGAATATTGCGTGTACGGAAATGTTATGCGTTGTAATGTGTTTCTGAAGTAGGTATTTTATCGGTAGCATTTTATCTTTATCAGAGGTTACTGTACATAAAGGGTTTGATGATTATATCTCTGATGGCACTGTATTTTTTATCATAAGAAGATCATTTAAAATTTTCGTAGATCAAACATAGGTTTTTAAAAAGTACTATCGCGAACTAAATTAGTTTCAATATATTATTTCACTTCCTTGCACTTCAGGTACGAATTATTTAATATAAGATAAGAAATAATTCGTTGAGTAGGTTCCTTTTTTTATATTTCAAACTTCTATTTGTAAAGCTACAAAATAATTGGGTAATACCATTACAATTTATGTAAATACTGAACCAGTCTATCAAACAAAACATCATGTCAAAAGTAAGTTATCATTAAGTAGAAATTATGTTTCAATAATCCCACAATCATTGCAATAAAATTATTGCTTTCGAGAATTGCTACGTAATTTGCCCCCCAAGCCCCCAAATCGAGTCACAGAGAGCATAATACAGTCCAAGAGACGAAGTGCCCGCTCCGAATAAATCAATTACAGACACCCGCCGCGACAATTACACTTGTAAACTTGTTTTGGGGAGACACATCCGCCAACGCACATACAAAGATCGTACAAACGCTGATAACTCAGCTCTTAATCATTCAAATTATTCTAAACTCTATCAAAGGGCCTGAGAGTTCATTTTAGTCAACGCAATCCGAAAAAGGCTACGCTTAACCCCTGATGCAGTTTGGTAACAAGTGTATCACTGTCACCGTTAGGAAATACACTGGTTGGGTTATACCCTAATCACGGAACCCTCTGATTTGAGACAAACCTCGTCATTGGGAAGATATACCTTATGTACTTGGAGACAGAATTTAATTTTGCTAATGGTAATTTTGCGAATAAAGGGAAAGTGATGTTCATCGGTATTATTATGAAATGAACGAGTGCAAAGCGTAAAATTAACTCGTTTTGTGTTAACTTGAGAGCAGTTAGTGTTACATATCGTAAATTTAATTCAAATATTTATTTTTTATTTCCTTATAAAAAAACATTGAATCAAGAATACTTACTTACCAAGAAACACTAAATACACCTAATACCTAATGTGCATTTTCTATTTTGCTATTTGTTTTTTTTTTCGCCTTTCTGTAACACCCAGAATATATGCCGTATGTGTGTCCTTATTTTCTTTGTTAATTTTATAAAAAATTGGTGTTTTAATAATTTGCCTTCAAACATTTTGCCTAAGTAAAAAAAATGTACTTCGCATACGGATTTGATCAGCTTATATGGTCGATTTTCAAATACTCATATGGAAAAACTATTCCCTGAATAGGTTTTTGGTTCATTTCACCCACAAAGTTGTCAGAAAACAGTACTTAGATACATACCTTGATTAACTACTCTGACATGACTAATGTAGTATTGGAGTATGGCTGTGTCAGAGACCAGAGTAGGGTCTTGTTGGAGCAACAGCCAATCAGTATAACTACTTATTATAATAAAGAGTACGATAGTATTTCCGTCACCCGCCCCCGCGGAACTTTTTCCTCGGAATTTGATACTGACTTCTATTCCGTGCTTTATTTGCGAGATCAGATGTAGCACCACAGATTCCGGGAACGGTCACTGTGGACGTAATAAAAGCGAAGACAAAGTACCGCGAGTTGCCCACTTTGTTGTCGCAACATTGTTCTTGCTACCAATACGTATCGCATTTCACTTCATTTCACCGCCATAGAACAATATTAACCAGAAAATGTGAAATATTAAAAAGCCTTTTAGTTAGGTGATTAATTTCAAAACTGAATGTCTACGAGTATCTCGATTGTAAATTTTTTAGCGGTTGAAGTGTAGAAGAAGAAAATTAGGTAATTATTAGTGGTGGATATGTAGATAAAAATAAGACGGGTTGCTAATCACGTCGTCTAAAGACTATTTCTTTCATTCATTTTAACTTATTCCTTCAATCAGCTTTTGCTACCTGTGATGTAAAAGATGCAGTCGGGTCATTATACTTTATTTTGTTTTTTTTTTACCATATAAGATGGCTCTTAGTAATATAGTAGTAGGTATATTTATCTCGATACAAATTTAATAAGATATCCGTATGTAGTAGCATATTAATTTTAAAGTACAGATTGTGTGTATACATTAATTAATAAAGTTTTTTTTTAATTTCATCTTTTTGTCAATACACTAGTTTGAGTCCGTTTAAAATAACTTCTTTTTATTCTACAACGTTGATAAGTGTTGACGTGTTTCCTTTCTCGTCCCTCTATACATTTTAGGCACTCTACTCTACATTTCATCGCGAATGATGTCGTGGTCGCATGCGCCGCTCGTAAAACCCGAACCTGCTGAGGAATTTCAACCTGATTCTCTTTGTAAAAAACATGCTTTTGAAAAAAGTAGAGTAGATAGGTATTATAGGTTTTTAAAAAGATTTTCTTATGAGGTTGGAAAAAAATAATAACCAAAGTCATTAAAAAATGTCTCTTTTTTCCATATAGCCTACTCTCGCAATGAGCGAAAATATGGGGCATATATACCTCCTAATTACATAAATAAAGGCTCACAACCTGTCAACCTTTTGCGATTTTGCAAGCCTCATAAGCGAAGCGAGGCAGTGCTCTACTCTCGACATGTCAGGGTCAAGCATTTTTCTGAACTTAAACTGTTTCTATTTCTGGTTTTAAGCTCTTAAATGGCTTTGCTTGCCGTTTGGTATGGATGAATTAGCATGTGGTAAAATTTCGCGACTCTTGACTGAAAAGTGTAGTACCTTCTTGAGACACCAGAGAGTGGCACAACTTAAGCTAAATATAAGGTAAATACATTTTGTTCTGAAAAGTCATAGTTTCTTTATGTATGCAAGTACCTTTAAGCGTAAACCTTTTAAAGCGCAAGCATAAAATATATTGCCATTTATCAAAGCAAACATTCAACTTGTTAGCAGTTGCCTACTTTCATTAATTTTACAAGTTTACCGTGTTACTTTGTTATACAACGGCAACCACGTAAATTCCTACGCGGCTCCACATCAAATGAGGTTTTTACATTTATCGAGCAGAGGGAGTGGTCCAAATGAGTAATTACTGCGTGAACTTCGCAAAAGCTAATTAGTTTCGTAATGAAACATCGTCGTTTCGATAATTGGAATCTTGCGATGAAAGAGGTATAGTGATGATAACTTTATTACCGTTAATATCGCTATAATTTTTTCTTTGTTCTCAAAGGACAGAAAAAAACCTTTGTTTTATAGAGTAATTACTTAGTTTTTTCCTTTTAGTTTAATTATTACACAAAATGTTCTTTTTTTTTACTTCGGTCATTTAGAATATTAAAGACAAGTCTCGCATGTTTTGAAATAACATCACACAGTCAGATTTTTTGGTAGCTTAGATTCTATTAAAAATAAAATTATAAGCCCAACACTACTCCAGGGAAAAGGTACATTATTAAATGGAAAGAATAAATGGGTATTTATTTTTATTTTTGTAAACATTTTATGTCCCACTGCTGGGCAAAGGCCTCCCACTCCATTCATTCACCCTTCTCTATCTCCATTTGTAAACATTTCAACAAAAAATAGCCTACATTTTTTTGAACATGTAGGTACCCATCATGAATCTTAAATGCCACCCTCAGTAGCGGGACCACGAACCCTAACTTGGTGGGACTACGAGTCCTGTGGGACCATGAGTCAAAAATCATTTTTTTATATACTCGTATTTAAAATAAATACTTACCTAACCTAACCAATTGGTGACTGTTATGTAATATGTTTATCTAGTTTGAAATACCTACCTAATCAATTACTCACAAGTAGATACAGAATCAAATCAGTATTGGTTGACTTACATCCACGATGTTAGATGAGAAAGTAAGTCTTGTTTAGACGTTCACAGCATCC
Source organism: Acrobasis suavella (assembly GCA_943193695.1). Lineage (NCBI taxonomy): Eukaryota > Metazoa > Arthropoda > Insecta > Lepidoptera > Pyralidae > Acrobasis > Acrobasis suavella. The sequence goes on from OW971929.1 coordinate 19,161,604, forward strand.
TCGTCGGCTTCTGTGTGGACTTAGCACTTGATGGATGGATGTAAAGGATCAGTCAGACAATGGCTGCTCTCCTACAGAGATGACGGCTGATAGCTTTCGGCGAAGGTGCGACGTCACCGCGCCGCGTATGATTGTGCTGGCGCAATGTGACAAGTCACTGGGGACACAGGGTTGTCAGGTTGAGATTAAAATAACATGGGTGTTGTTACAACAATCTAAAATCATCAAAGATAAAGGTAGAACCTGTCTGAGGAATGAAAGTCGAAGTAAGAAGGGTCTAATGTGGAGACCGTAAGCGAGTACTTCACGAAGTTATCACTCTACGATTTCAACCATGTTCCTTAAAAGTAGGCCTGCTGCTAAACTTTATTTATGTCTGTTTATTTTTGTCCATAATAGCATCATGTCCAAAAAATTATTTTTTTTACAATCTACTAAGTTAAATTGCCAATATTCCTTCTGAAAACTAAATAAACATCTATTGAACTTACCTTTCATAACCTCTGCACTTTTACCCTTTATCGAGTTGAATGGATTTTATCCAACAAAATAACAAAATCAAAAATACAACCTATATAGATCCTAACAAAGATATAAGTATTTAGAGAGCCATGAATTTTTGCCAAGATCTTTATCAGTGTAAGTACGTATTAATTATTTTTACAAGATTTTATTTAGTTTCACCTGTCCCGTTGTCTGTCTGCCTGTAATCAAATCTTGCAAATTAAATTTGTCCCACTTCCCGGTTTCCAATTAAGCTGAAACTTTACAGGCAGGCATATATTGCGTGCCAATGCAATATATATCTGGCCTGAAAATGGATCTGGAAAGTGCACATGGCATATCTGTGATAAAACAACGTAACTCTATCAAGTTTGGGCTCAATTGATTCGTCTTGAGGAGCACTTAAAACTTTTTAGTCATTGATTTAGATAAAAGCTTAATTCAAAAAATATTTTTTTAATTAATTAGGTACTTACTTGTTATATTATAAGTTTGACTGTGCTTTGGCAAAATGTGTCAACCCTATGACAATGGCAAAAATGATGATTTCGAGACCTCGTTCTGTGTTTCATAAAAAAAAATATCAATCACGGTGTTATGAGAACGCTCCATCGAATAAATAGTTCACTACCTAGAACTAATCTGCTTGATGGCTTCAGGTGATTTTACGCTCGTTTTAAATGTTAATTGAAATTAAGGATTGTAACTGGCATTTATTCTTTCTTTTACTCTTTTTTCTCCAAATATTTCAGCAATAATAAAGTTTACAAACACTATCACTGCTTATACAAATATTTTTATCCTTATTACATATAGGATTGTAATTATAATAATTTACATAAAAACAGTCGTGCTCTTCCTTTTGATCTAAGATGAACTAAAGTATTTCTTGTTGCGGCAGATGCTCCAGCTCACTTCATAACAATATGTTCCTTACTAGTAACCTAATAAAGTTCACGATGGTATCACGACATTGGCATTATCGATAGACCCGCGGAGACGGTTGTGTTACCTATCGCGAATCACAGAATCGCGAAGCTTAGCTAAGCAGTATCGAGACACGATCAGCGCCGGCCTTATTTCCTGCCCTGTGAGATGCCGCATCCTGCATGCTCATGAATGTATTAGTAGACACCTATAGACATGATATCAAACTTACTTTATTGATCAACACTAGTTTTGTTCTATGTATAGCTAATCCCTTGACTACCAGCATTTCAAACACAAAAGATTTTTAATTGTTTTTCAGACAATCTATCATTAATCATCATGATATTTAAAGACTCAAATGTATACTTTAAATTAAAGGTCTTTATCCATAATAAAGCAAATAGAGCATTTTAGTTTATGCAGCTCAAAGCAGACATAATCCAGCGTCTTAGCCAAAGGCTCGTTTTAGCATGATGGTAGAGGAAAAGGTGGAAAAAGGAATCTAAATTTTGATGGGATGAGAGGACTTGCATTTTCGCCTACAAACATTCGTCCACAAACTCCATCAATGCTTTACATGTTAATTTTAAAAATACATCAAAATTGCTTTTGTACAGTCAAGTACCAAGATACTTGACCAGGCCCTTAAACTAAAAAAAAATATTAACATGAAAATTTATATTCAGAAAGACTTAATTAAAATCTTTCTGAATAAAAATTTTCATGTTAATATCATTTTTAGTTTAAGAGTAAATTCAAGATATAAGTAGAGGGCCTGGTCAGGTATCTTGGTACATGGCTGTACTTTCATGATACGCCAAAGGACTTCAATTTATGGATTCAAATGACTTCGTAAATCAGTCAATTAAGTAATATAATAACGTACTGAGGAACTCATAAATCTAGCCATTAGTTGCGGTACTTAGCCAGGATGTTAAAAATGCCGAATATTCCCTACTCACTGATGATGAAGGTGTAAAAATTGATCGACATGCAGGACGATTAAACCATCACATTATACATTAATTTATTGACCATTGGTTTCCCTCCATTGATCTTTTGGCGGGGGGCTGTCGATGTTATGGAACAGACGCCTTAACTACTTTTATACAGCAGGTGGTGCCTTTAATTTTTTTAGAACACGTCTTAAAATAATTGTTGATTGACGCGTGGTGTCCTTATTACCAATAGTTATTACAGTCTATCATCATCACCTTAGCCGCATAACATCCACTGCTGGACATAGCCTCTCCTAAGAATTTCCAAAATGACCGATTTATAGCGGCCTGTATCTAGCGCCTTCCAGTCTACTAACAAACTAAATATGATCTTTATCTGAGGTAAGCCCAGGCTCCACTAAAGATCAGCATGGCTTTGCTGTGTTTTACTTAACACTAAAATTATAATCAAGAAGACACAGTAACTGAAGGTCAATACTTACCGATTACCTCGGCTTGTCACGTCATAGCAATAATTGTATATGTTTATCCAATGGAAGAGGAATGAGGTGGTGACAAATTGTATTCTATTCCGCTATCACACACGGCCATGGCACAAAATAGAAAATGTTAATATTGCGCATTTTTATAGAGTTTTTATATGATTGACGGGGTCGCGTGCACAGGTTTGCTTACACTCAGCTATACAACCTGAACGGACATTCATCATAATAAATCGAACCACGAGTTGGTCACTATAGTATAATGAAATTTAAATACCAAACCAAACTACCAAAAAAATTGACATTCCCATACCAATTGCCCGGGCGGGTGGACACTTTTGTATGGAAATGCCGACTTTTTGATGTTTTAGCTGTTATTTTAATTTGCTTTATAGAGGTCTACACTATAGTGATCTGGTATAGCCCGTGGTTCAATTTATAACGGGTATGTCCCCTCCACGTTGTATAAAGGTAAATTCAGTCCATGATACTAAAAACTTTCCCCAAAAACATTTAAATATGAAAAGTCTTCTTTAGCCACCCATACAAGTAGAAACAAAAAAATTTTTTTTGCATGTTTCAACATACACTCTTCGGAAAAACTTAACGGACTGAATTCACCTTTCAAATACTTTCAGTATATTTTGTTAGACCTACTGAATCTCCTGACTCCTGAGTCAACTCGTATTTTAACTTCCTTTGATAGCTATCACATGTTGGTCTATTTTTCAACATTTACGAGTAAATCAATCATTGCAACGAAGGTTACCTATGACTACAAGTTAAATAGTTGCCAATCATTGCAGATATACACTTATGTAGATTTTAGTTTAGGTAATTAAAATTGCTGGCAACATTACATTTGAAATAAGCAAAAAATCAAATGTTTGCTTTTTGTAATGACTTCTTTGTTCATTTACCTAATTTCCGAATCACTGAACAAATTGATATATTATGAAATAAATACAAAGTTTCCTCCCGCTTAAATGATACAGTAGTGCATTACTTGAATAACTGGTATGGGCCTATCATCTATTGTATATCTTATAAGTAACAAAGTACTAAAGAAAAGGGTTCCTCAGATACCATCGTCAGAACTCATATGAGTAAATAGGTTTATATAAGTATTGTTTAATAATTAGACAAACAGAAATACGTAGCATTTGGATACCTGCAACACAATAAAAACTTATTCATTCTTCTATTTTCAATTCGTATCTACTTTTGTTTTACATCCTTATATTGTTTATATGGAGTAATTTACGCCATTTATCATTTTATTTCAGAAATATAATCAAATTTTTGAATGAAAATATAAGTAAGCATTACCTTATTTAATTTAAAAACCATGTAAGTTTTGCAATTTTACATTTAGAAGCCAAGTAATTAACTATTGGTCTCTACCTATTTCTAACTAAACTAACAAATAGGCATACAATAAACAAGCGACTAGGTAGGTTTACTGTTTTTTTGTTGATTTTTATCTAATTGATGTACGGAACATTTGATAAAACTATAATTATAAGGACAACCAAGAAAAGAGGTTTTTACGATTTGCTATTTCGTTTTTTCTTTTTCACGGTTCGTAAACTATGCCGACTATGATTAGCTACAATGTCTGAGAGCACAGATGATGTAACACCTGAAGTAATCTGTACTTAAGCACGCGCTTGCATCGGTATTTGAACCTACTGGGTTGCATTAACTTGTATTTAATAAGCAATTTGCAAATTATAACAAAGTATTTAATTGTACGCAGCACGCGAAAATCTAATCGTACTCATTTTATTTAATAATTAGATAGACGATCTGTAAACTTGGAATGCTAAACATCTGTCGGTAACTGTGCCACTAATACACGCTAACTACATTGTTAGAAGATTTTTTACATAGCTGCGATTATGTACCATCTTACGTTACAGTTAAGTGGTACTTATTGTCAGTAATGTACTGCAGTAACACACTTAATGTTTTTGCCACCTTAATAAATTATAATTTTATAGATTTTTTGCGATAATATTCGTACAGAGTACCATACAGAACCTATGTTATGAGAATTTACGAAATATAACAAAGATTTCGTATTTGGTAAATAGTAGTCTTAGCTTTGTAGAGGCTCGTATATTAGTAGTCGCAGCACTCATCGGGGGAACTTAGTGACAGTTACCATTATTGCGTACGTGGACTTTTTGCCAAACCTAAACGCTTAGTCTAAAGATCATGACTTCAGCAAGGGTTCCATGCAAGAGCTTGATATCCACTTCAAAGCACAAGTCGCGGTCGAGGCGTGGTCGCGCGATCTTATCACACCCATTAGCGAGCACCGCGCCCAGCCACTATCTGTAGCATCGCTCATATCCATCTAGTACTAAACATCACATCTCACATGGTTAGCATCCAAAATACGACTCAGTTGCGTTTACTTACGTTTCAAATTCAATAAGCGCAATATCAGCCCTACGGTGATTAGGGCGAAGAAATGAAGCTCATCTTTCTCCTTTCGGAATCGTAAGTCAGTAATATTGTTCGGCGCGTTTTTTCCGCGTTAGTAGATTTTCGTGTAGGCTCTATCGCGATGCGTATCGTATACGTAATTTGCGTGATGCAGCTGTTTTCGATGATGATAGCTCTTTTGTGCGGTAACATTATGGTAACCATGCGTTTAGGTTCCGTAATATTTTATATCATTAAGAAGATGTTAGTGGTGCTTTTGTTTTAGCACGCCTCTCAAAGACTATTGCAATTAGGTACTATGGCTGCCGTTCACTAAAGTAATATCTATTGGTTGTCCTGAAAGTTCTTAACAGCACTCCTACTGCACCGGCCTCCGTCAAACATTTTGTCAATCTCTTATTAGATCGCTATTCGAGCAATCTCACACACGCCTCACTCGATACCTTCTGTTTATAAGTACTATGGTTGCTACTCACTAGTTGGTTTAGCCTGAAAGTTTTGAACAGCATAATACTCCTACTGCACCGGCCTTTCAAACACTCTGTCACTTTCTTGTTATACTCGTATTGCTATGCCCGGAATGTCTCACCCACGCCTCACGCGCTGCCTAATGCGTTTACTATTGAATCCAGTTGATAACGATCGTTCCCAGAATTTCGGCGCTGCAAGAAATATTATTATCATAAATAAAGCCTTAAGCTGTGACAGTGCAACCTCGCGTTTTAAAGCGCGTCATAATTTATTTGTACCAATTAATTACTCTAAACACACATCGCTCAATGTGTCAGTTGGCGGTTCATTGATTCCATTAATTGCTGATGCTTATGCGCATTTATAATTTAGTGTAACAAGTTCACTGTTAAAGTAGCAAATAAATGTCTTAGCTTATAATAGACCGGATGTAAAAAGTTGAGTAAAACAGAAGTTTTAGTAATTTATGTATGTACTTAGTGTGACAGAGAATACCATATATTCTCACTTCAGTTGACAGAGCTACTGATAAGTTATAAAGAAGTATTTAGTTTTTGGTGCAGGGATGTTTTTCAATTTTTTTTTTGACTATCTTATATTCTATCTAATACTTGCTTTCTTAAGTAATGTAAGTAATTATTATAAATTTAAAAAGCATTCTACTCGAAATTGTATATTTTGATTTTATTAAAACTTGTTAAGAATTTTATTAATACATATAAGTCAAGCTGAATCTCAATGCACATACATAAATTATAAGAATCTACGAAATTAGATAAGATATACCTAATTTTGATAAATTCCCCGCACATCTTAATAAGCCCACTCAATTGATTCCAGTTCCACCATTTGGTCCACTGACCCTATTAGCATGTTATAGCCAAACAATGTGGCAAATTCAGACAGATGCAGCAGTAATTATCGACGGGCATACTAATAAGCAGTTGTTACGAATGCGAGCAAGCGTGCTAATTGATGATCATCGCGGATCGCTGGAAACGGAGACCGTTCTCGATTGCAGTCATCGCCTGCAAAACGTAGATTTTAGGGCTGGCAATAGCTATGTTAAAATACCTTCTGAAGAATAAATCATGTTAATGTTATAATTCATCGAATAATAACAGTGGTTGGGCTGGGCAGGAAAAGATCCTCACATCCCGTATTGAGGCCAACTCGGAGAAACTGAAGACGGTGATCTCTGGGTTGAACGGCAAGAGCATCGAAGAGCTGATGGCGTAGGTCGCGAGAAGCTATCGTTAAAGGTGGGCGATGAAGCCGGAGAAGAAGAAGGAGGAATCTGAGTCTGAAGATGAGAACATGGGCTCCTAAATATTTTTTTATGTGCACACGGCGTATGTGATTTCTTTTACAAATATGTAATCATCCCCCAATCACGTGTAACCAGCGTAACGAATAAATAAGTGGTGGCGTTGTTTACGTGTGATGGGGGGGTGACATGACGCTTGGGCTGGCTGCTAGTCTGCGCTGAAATGCTGCCGAATAAATTTGTATAAGGGACCTATTGTTACAAGGATATTTCTACACTTGATATCGAGTCTTTTGATAATTTGGTAACTTGATTAATTTTCTGTTTTATTTATGTTAACATGACTAGGTACAATTTTCATAAATTAAATAGGTATACCTAATCTTTTAAAATGTACTAGAAAAAAATACTGACAGTATATATGCACACTGTACATGTAACTCAATTTCTTATCAAGTTAACGTAAGTAAAAATACCTGAAGTAATAAAAAAAAACAGCTTGTTGGCAGCCTTTAGGTAAAGGAAAAAAGAACATTTAAATGCGCATACTAATGCAATAACAATTATTCTTTAACTGTTCCAGCCACAATCATGATATTAGGCTAGATTCTTCACAAATCAACAAGAGATCGCAATTTAATAATTAGATACTGATTTGCAACATTGTTACTAATTATCGAGTTCCTTCGCAACGTTTGTACTACTAATTGGGGTGCACGTAATGCATATGCATAGGATGCTGTATTGTAGGAAATTAGCAATGATATCGGATGAGATTTCAAATTATGTAACTAATGACCGACACGGTTTATTAGCAAAATGAAACATTGTTGCTTGAATAGTTACGTAGACGTCTACTTTTAACTTTTTTAACACAGAAGCAGTACAATTGCATTTAAGTTTTCTAAACTATTCACAAGAACATTGAACTAAACGTTTTCAAACAAGTACCTACACTCACTTTGTGTTTTATTTCATCATTTTTTAAAACTGGAACCAATTTTTTAATTATACCTGAATATTAATAATACCTATATAAGGTGCACAATATCCTTAAACGAAGCAACTGTTTTATGGGCAAATAAAGTCCGATACTTACTGAAAAAAATTTCCTCAAGAAACATATTTACTTAATTACAAAAACTTGAGTCAGCTGGTTAGTTGACTTGTCAGTTTGTTTATTTTACTATCATCATCATCATTTCAGCCGCATAGCGTCCACTGGTAGACATAGGCCTCTCCCAAGGATTGCCAAAATGACTGATCCATTTCTAGCGGCTTAGGTCAGGTCATCTGATGACCTTATGGGTGGGTTTTCCTACGCTTCGTTTCATTATTTCCGATTCACTCACATATAGAAACACCGAGTATAGCCCTCTTCATAGCGCGTAGAACGACCTTGAGCCTTCTTATAAGACCATAAGTAAGGGACCACGTTTCAAAACCATAAGTAATCACTGTAGATATTTTACTACATAACATGTTCCTCCGGGATATTTGTTTATGGACTGAATTTATTCTTAAAATTGTTTCGTTACGAACTCATTTATAGCTATTGTATAAATGCAAGTTTACGTATTCCCATGCACAAAACAATACATTATTTCTTTTAGTCTGTATCTACCACAAGCAATCCAAGATCTCCGATGAACCGCGGCACTTCCTGGCTCTACGTACCATATTGAACTGAGATCGATATCGGGCATACAGGCTGCGTCAAATAGTCACAATTTATGATTCGCGTTATTCCCGATGCAAGTCGTGATGCAGCGCGGGGAGGAGGCGGTTGTCGGCGAGAACAAAGGTGCAGTTCAAACGTGCCGCCGCGGCGCTCGCTAATAAGCAATAAACAAGGGGGCGGGGCCCGGGCACCTGAGGGATCACCTCGCACGAAGCTGGACGAGCTTGCACCATTCTTTGTGGATTATTGTGGCAGATGGAATGTCAACTGCATGTAATCTTAGACGGGAATACATTGAGAAGAAATGGGGTGAAAGTACTTGTCAGTATTAAATGAGGCTCGTTGGTCCGGTGGGATTACGCTTTGCTAGCGCTTTCGTAAGTAAAGCAAACTGGGGCATTGTCCGCACTTGCATGAACTGGCATTAAAAAAATCTCGGGCTCCTCGCTTCTGAAGGCATGCTAAGCCGTTATATATAGACCTGGCTGTCATCATTGTATGACGCTGTAGTTAGGCAGCTTGAAAAATCTGACACCAGGCTTAGCCACTTACGCACACGGAAAACTATAGGGCACCAACTTTAAAATAGCGAAGAAACTTCTGTTCCCACTTTTTCATGTTTATATTCACATGCTGCATTTAAATGAACGTAGGTATAAAAATTAACAATTTTTTGACATTACGGAAGCGAAGTCAACATATTATCAATGACTGATTTTACAGCTGTGTAGGCGCCTGAAAAGTTATCATTATCACTGTCGATAGATTCTTGGATGTCGATACTTCCTAACACTTCAGTGTTTTACTATTGACTCTACCTACTCTACGAGTATATTCGTCAAAATCATCGTCCGGGGTCAAACCAAAAATGCATTAGGTAGATAAAAGGATGTGAAATCTTCTCTCGCTCAGTAGGCTTTTGAGTCCAAATGATACCTACTCGAGTTGATTTTTGATTAGATAACTATTTTCGATCCAGCTTACTAAGGTTGTGCTTTTTTCTACTCACCTATATAACCATGTTGGAATGAAATCCTTTTAGTACATGATTTAGTAATTTTGTAGGTGACATATTAGTGGGTGATATATGTGATGTAAAATAGAGTTCTGAATTTAATATATTTTTAAATAAATTACTTCACTTACTTTATTTTTTGGATGAAATTGTATAAATTACTATTTAAACAATATGTAACAAAAACTCTGTCCGCTCCTTGTAGAAGCAACTCAAACCGTCAATATGAACAACTTTTCCTATGAGACCACTGCTTGAAACTCGAAGAAAAATTGACATTTTCATACAAATTGCCGGGTCGGCCAAATACTTTTGTATGAAAATTTCGTTTTTTTTTTTCGAGTTTAAAGCATTAGTCCCATAGGAAAAGTTGTTCATATTGACGGTCTGAATTGCTCCTACAAGGATCGGATCGGGTTTTCGTTGCATATTGTACTTCAGTGGATAATACGTTATATGTATTACTTAGAATATAGAATGTATTAATTACCTATTTCCATTTTCACATTTGGATACCTTATACACTAGATAAATAAAGAGCAGCTCGGTGATCCGGCAGAAGCGACGTACGTTTACTTTCGCAAGTAAAGCAGCCGGGAACAACGGTTTATTCTCGGCACGTATAAACCGTTGTTCCCGGCTGTCATCATTATATGACAGTCGTCAAGCTATGTCAGATGCCTTGAGGAAACCTGAAAAATTTGACACCAGTGTTGACCACCACAAAAACCAACCAACCAACAGCTAAATAACCTTAAAATAAAACGAAAGTGAAGGTTTAATATCGTACAATGATTCAATTGATCCGGTTCGATGTTCCACACGGGCACCTCTTATCTCTAGCGTAAATCAGATGCACCGTATTCTCACACAATCCAGCTCATCGAACCATTACTGCGTTTTCAATGCAATTAAAGTGCAATAAACGACCTGCATGAGCAACGCATAAAACTGTTTGCCGTTAGCTATCATTACACACGAATTAAAAAATAATTCGCCATACATTGTTGTCTTATGCTTTTTGAATTACTAATGAACGTAAAATTCGCTTTATGGTTACGGATTGGACTTATTAGAATTGATTTTATGGAGAAAAAGATGATAGATATATTTCCGGTTCGTGCTAAATACTTGATAGAAATAAAAAGTTAAGTATAAATATTGTATACTTAATATTGATTGTAAATAAAAAGTAAATTAAACAAAAAGAAGCCGAAAGTGTCAAGAACGCCATTTGGTGACGAATCGTAAAACTATTGATACGATTATATACCCTTAGCGCCATCTATATTTTTTTAAAGGGAAAGCCTAACTTTCTTCATAACTTTTAAGCGGCTCGTAGGGCTACACCGATTTTCATCAAACATAACTACTTTTACGCAAAAAAATCCGGATCGAAGTTGGTCCAACCTTTTGAGCGCTGCGATGCCACAGACAGACAGCTAGACCGACAGACATTAGCGTCAAACTGATAACACCTCTCTTTTTTGTCGGGGGTTAAAAACAAACAACTTGATTGCATGAAAAAATTCAAAATATCCGCCAAATAAGCTTTTTTTTTATTTTTAATGTCACCAATGTCACTCTGAAACTACACCTCTCAAGCTAAAATCCATCAAGCCGTTAGTTTAGGCTGCAGAGCGTGCCAAAGAAATATACATACATGCACTAAAAAACCATAACTCCTTTTGGCGCAGTCGGGTATCATTACCATATCTTTTATGGCTTCAATTCCAGTATCAAACGCAACAACAGAAAGGGTGTTTTCCCAGGCTAACTTAATGTGGTCTGAGACGCGAAACCGTTTGACACTCGAGCATGTGAAAGCAGAAATTCAAATTAAAACCAACTTTAATATGGCTTGCAATGAATTTTATAACTATGTTATAAAAAACCAGGCCAATCTAAAGGCGACAAAGTCCAATCAAAAATATAATTTTAATAAAAAATAAATAATTTACATAAATACTTACTTTATTCTTCTGAAGCGCGTCAATTACACTTAAAGTACGATTTTATTTTATAATTTCTGCTAGTCCAGCAAGATTGATTACTTGTCATGTAAGATTAAATACATATTTAATTTAGGTAATAGAATACTATACTTGCGCTAGTAGTTTACAATGCAATAAATTAAACCCTGATTTAAAAACACCTTGACTTTTTGCTTGTCCCTCTGCAACCCTAAAGCCCGATTTTTTTGACCTCATGTACCGATTTAAAACAAATCGTACCTGGCAACACTAGTCAGAACCTACGTAAGAATACATACCTCAGACCTACCTACCTAATGGAGTAGCCGACAGCAGCAATGCATACAGCGGAACATGCAAGCTGTCGATCACGGAGACGGCTGCTCTCGGCGCCTGTCTCCGTTCTACCACATACCAACCCTTAGTACAGTACGAGTCTCTACAGAAATATATTCCGATTTGATTATTGTCATTTGTGGTCACTGGTCACTAATCCAAGGATGAGCCACGCTCGTTGTTGCTCCAAATGTAAAAAAAAACCAGCCAAGTGCAAGTTAGACTCACGCACGAAGGATTCCGTACCATTATCTATAAAAAATCACGTTTGTCGTGTGGGACAATCCACACCACTGAAATATTAATTTTATTCTGTTATTCCGTTTTTAGTATTTGTTGTTTTAGCGGCAACCATATATAAATCATGTGTGAAAGTTTCAACTGTCTAGCTTTCACGGTTTATGAGATACGTACAGCCTTGTGACATACATACTCTTCAAGTTATACGATTCTGGAATGCCCTGCCTGAGGACCTTAAAACTATTTCAAACAGATATCTTTTTAAGAAAAAAGTCCATATGCGTTTACTTTCTCCTTGAATGCAGCAGAAATTTTTATACTGGTTTTCTATAGTAATTAGACATATTTATTTAATGTATTTATTGTTTGTATGGTTATGTATATATATTATTTATTTATGTATATTGTATAATATATGTTTATTTTATATGTATTTAATATGTTGTATGTTTGGTGCATACTGTTTGAGTATACATTACTTTTACGCCTACTACGCAAAATTTCTATTTATCCCGAAGGTTGATTGGTAGAGAATGCTATTAGCATTAAGTCCGCCTCTTGTACCATTTATTATTGGTAAATAAAGTATTAAATAAATAAATAAATACATACGGACAGCGGAGTCTTAGTAATAGGGTGCCGTTTTTACGCTTTGAGTGCAGAACCCTAAAACCTAAGTAATAAATAGACCACCAGACCACCAACCTCTCGACAGGAATACCTCAGTTTCCTAAGACTCATTCACGAGTGCCACGCGCATAAATAATACCTGGCTTGTGTCACTCCCCGTTTAGGTATCGAAAATATATACCTATATTATTACTATGCGCGCGGCTACCACTTTGAAAAAGAAAATTCAGTTACATGGATCGTTTGTGAAACTCCAGAGTAATAAGAATAAAATTGGCTTGCAATCACTAGGTATCTAAACGAAGGGGTTAGGAGTTCTGACGCGAGCAAAATTAAACTATAGCGCTATCAACATTAAGTAGATATTACTTTGAATTTCTTTTCTGAGTAAGACTTCTCTACGTGAGTACTAGTACTTATTCTGTGTTTATTTCAACATTGAATTAAATTTCCGATGTTGGCCTGTAATTTTTACATTAAGCAAATTAAGTAGGTTCCTACAAAAGTAGCGCCTGTTCTTGGATCTCTTTATTTTGTAGTAGGTGTACAATCAAGACAATTGGGCCCTTTGCTGTCAATCAACAACTTGTTCAGTTTAACTAGGTATAGGTAGATGTCTGTTAAAGTCTTGTACGTAATTATATTACCTTTGCTTGTGCATAGGATTTAACGATTACATTTTTTACAGCTGCAGCTGGTTCTGATTGCATTCCTTGTTTTAAGTAAGTATTTGGAATATTTGCGCCATTCACACCACAAGTTTATAAATATTTTAGTTATAAAAAATATTGTCTGTGGTCCAAAGTCTTTACGAAAAACAAAAGTGAAGTCAATAACCATATCGACATGATTGCGGTAGACACAAAATGAAGCCTGAGAGACTGGTATTTAAAGATATACATACGTACTTAATTTATATTGAAAAGGTAAATAATTAATTGCAAATATAATAAATTGTATTGATCTAACAAAATAAACTAAAACTACTTATTTTAAGGTAACTTTCTCGTTACCTACTTTAAATATACCTATCGCTTATTAGACAAAATATTGTAAAAAGACATTAATCAGAAAAGGTTTTAGAAAACGTTAACAATGTAAAATCGGATTTTGCACGTCCATGGTTTATAAACAAAGCAATTGTTAGAATAGTGTGACGGAGTAATTCGTTGTTTCCCCGTCTGGACGCGACGATTAGCCTAGCTCTATTTAGTTGTCTATCCCGCCTCGGAGCTGGCAGCTGACACCGGACGCGGCCGACAGACGGACACCGTTACACCGACTTAGAAAAACGTTTGTCAGACAACCGGCCTGTCCGTGCTAACACGAGAGACACGCCGTTTAAACTGCACCCCGATTGATCGGTACCGTTTAGAAATGGAACTTAAATGGAATCACCTGTCCCTTCGCTTGAAATAAACGGGACTTGTAAATCACTCCTCGACATTGTGTATATGCATCTTAAAGGCTATTTACATCTTAGACCAATTGAAGTCTTCCCACAGGGCAATGTGGGTAGATTTGATCTTCGTCGGGGCACGACGGGGCACGTGGGGCAGGAACGTCTATCGGCTTAATCACTGATAATCTGCTGCGCCAGGAACAATACCACCATAACATCCGACAAATGGGCGCAATTAATGCCAATAATTCGAAATCACTGCACGATCGTAAACAGCACTACATAGTAATAATGGAAATACCGTCCAGCGATTTACTCTGTCCGAGTCCGTGCCAACGTATTTTGTTCATGAATAGCAATGAACACCTTTCAGCCAACAATGGCTCTAGGTTTACTGACAGACAGACCGTTGATTTAGCAGATCTTTCTTCAAACTAGTGTTAGCTTCAAAAACCAATCAACGCCAACCATTATGTTTACAGGGTCAGACTTTACGAAAGTTATATATCGAAAGTACCTCGGGCGAGGAGTGCCGCCAGTCTCCAAGAATTAGCTCGAACCTTGCCACAATAGTCCATAATTATGAAATGTGTTGTGATTCCAAAGAGCTGTGCAATTTTTCTCTCGCGCCGAACAATGAGCGACGATAATGAAAGGAGTCAATCAGAGCGCGTCTGCAAAATATGCCCGCGTTAATTTATGCAGCGACTGTCTGCTCTTGTGAGCTTCTTTTAATGTCTTTGAAGCAATCAGAAAAGGCGATGAAATTTATCTTTCAAAATAATAGGGCATTGTTGTAAAAACTATGTTTACAGACAACAGTTACTGTAAATAAGTCCATATTTACAACGGAGCTTCTAACTTAAGGTCACTAAAATATTAATAACTGACACGTACCATTTAATAGCTAGGCTTCTTTAGTGTTTCTCACCATTCAATAAAGTAACCTAGCACGTAGCGAGTTAAGTTTTGTCATGTTATCAATGCAGCATCATCGCGTGTCTCACACTGCTGCATTTTACATCCTACGTTATGAATTTATAGCGAGCGGCATATTATTTACTAGCATTATACGCACAATTTGCGAAGCTGTCGCAAGGGCCAGCTATAATTTTCCGATGGCAGCAAATCCATCAATACCGGCCTCGGGCCACGGCCGCTTTCAATTTGTAGGCTTGCATCTCCGGCAATTACCGCTCCGGAAGGCTCATCATCGATACGCGCTTAATAATGCCTAATGACACTTAATAAAGACGAAAAATAAAACGGTGACGATTATTTATTATGCGGACAGCAATTGTAACGGATGGTGAGATATACAGGCTGCTACAGAATGTTCTGAGAAGTCAGACCAAGAGTTGTCTGATATTGACAGTCAGATCCATTTAAAAACAATGATTTAAAGGAATACCAGTCTTGTAACAGTTGTACCACCGTAAAAAGTTTTGAGATCACAACTTTCTGTTTGTTAAAAAAAAAACTATTTACTTGGCAATGCCACGGTAACATAAGTTTCCCAACTTTACAGGATATAATTAACAATTAAGGAACCCGAAATTCATGTGAATTTTTTTCCGCAATATAGTTCACTAATTTATTTGTTTAAATTTCAATAAGAACATACCTCCTACAGTAATTTTTTTGTGATCACTCTGTATGTAGGCAGTTTATTCTGTCGTCGTTATTTTTTATCAATGCGTCCCATATGTCGCAAAGTATACCCATTCAATGCTACTGATCTGAACGTTGGTTCAAGACAGGTTCTCTTTTATTCTTTGTGGTTCACTATCATGAACACCATTACTAAGTTAGCTTATGTAAGTATATTTTGGCGCATGTATGTTTTATGACTCTATTATTTACCTATTGGACAAATTTAGAACAAAAGAAAAACACATTCTCGTATTAAAAAAGTCGGTAGAGAGCATAAATATATAGACTACTTCAAAATCTTGTTTTCTTATCTTCACATATTATGTTAGATTGGATGGATATATGGCGTTGGACATGCATATGAGCAATGTTCTATGATTATTCGTGTTCGATTATAACTATGTAGGTATTCATCACCTTTTCGAATAGGTATTTATTTCTATTTAACTAACAGTTTTTTTTTATGGTCTGTGGGGTGTTGAAAACTGTTTCTTTTCTATTTGTTCAAGAGAGTTTCGACACAAAAAAAAGAAGAAATCACTTGGATAAAAAAAGAGGAAATTAGGTACTTAAGTGTGAATTCACTTATTATTTTGTACTACAATAATTTATACTAATAATGGATTCGAACTTAAACTCTTGTTTTGACGAAAATGTTGTCTTATATATGTGGAGGTATACATATTCAGGAAGAAGATATACGTGAATATATCAACTACATACATATATTTATTTGAGAAGTTTTCACCACATAGAAAACTTCATCTCGTGGAATTTTCAAGTTTACAGATCTTTTAGTAGTCCAAGAGAATTTTTACATGCTGCGTATACTTGCGCCCAAAGAGAATAATCGTATAATGGGGAAATGTCATGATTGTTCTTCAGATATAAAGCCGGTAAGCATGAAAGGGCAGCTTGTTCATCATCAACTAGTCTCAGCCCTTTTTTCGCCTACTGCTGAGCATAGGCCTCTCTTTGTTGACTCAGATACTCATTATGCTAGGGTAATTTACGTGGGAGGACATTAAATGGCTTTTGGAAAGGCTCTTGTTAGACGAAAAAGTACATTGAATAAAACAACATTCTGCTTGCTTTGAGTTTATTAACACTTAGGGCTCACCCTGATATGTGTTGCTACTTTAGTGTGCTGCTCACAAAATTTACAACAGGTTAAGATAATTCATAGGTGCATATATAATGATAATACAATGTAACTCATAATTTAGACATTGTTAATAAAAATCGTACCAAGAGTCTTGAATTAGGTAATAATGGAAACTTCAGCATGTAATTATTACTTAGATAAGTAAGGTAAGGAGATATTAATGTTGCAACATTGTGTGATATTGATGTTGAAAAATATTAACAGATAGCGAGTACATTTTGTCATAAGTTAGATACCTTAATATTTGGGAGGACCGGCGCTTGTGTCACGCGGCCCTAGTTGTCAGCGTACACATTTTATACAAAAAAGAATAGCGTTCAACTTATTATTAACCTCCAAATTATTGAAACAAATATCTATGTTGGTTGTTTTCTCATTTATCTTTAGAAATATTCTTGCATAGGTAATGTTCAACTAACATATGAACCAATGAGCCCCTTAATTAAAATCTGATTATTAACCTATTTGGTATCGTTTTATGTAAAAACGTTCAGTCATGGGTTTATTTAAAAAAAAAAATTATTTGCAAGTACCCATTTTATGGCTTTAATTAAATAGACTTGTCTAAAGTTTGTATTCACAAGTGATGTTTTTTGGTTATTTTTATCTTATTAACTAATAAGTAGAGGCGAACCGGCACATGGAAAAAGAGTTTAAAGTCAGTTAAAAAATCCATGACAGAAAAAATTTAAATGCGTTATTATATGTATTCCTGGTCAAAAAATTCAGCAGTAGTGTTTGATGACTTTCAATATCAGGTCAATATCACACACATATTCACTCCTATGTTAACATATATAGTCTCATTGAATTTTTTTTTTCCTTTTCATTCAAACTCGGATCAGCTAATCGGTCAACTTGTATCGGAAGCCAAAAAATATTTTTCATAATGCACGCCTCATAAGCGGAGCGTTGAGGTAGTGCTCTACTCTCAACATGTCAGGATCATGCATTTTCTGGACTTAAACTGTCTCTATTATATTTATAATGCACTGTAATACAATAATATAAGTAGAGAGATATAAAGAACAACCCTTTTATAAACACATCTTAATAATTGTAGAAAATTTAGTCAAGCATAACATATTGAAAAAATTAATTTAAAAAATTGTTCGTGGATGACCGCGTGTCTGTATGGACGTATGTGACACGATTACCCTCGAAGTACTTATCTCATCTCGTAACAGGTTATTTCCTATTTAAAATTATCATCTATTACAGCTTTGTTTAATTTTTTTTTAATGAGCGTTATGAGGCGTGCACTTTTGGATTTTCCAAACTTATTTGGATACATGTTCCTTAGGGAAATTCGTTCAGTTTATAGACTGAATTTACCATTAAATGGTTTCAGTATATTTTGTAAGATCGTGTATATAAACAACATGAGTACCTACATAATGTATTTACATTTTGATATTGAATTTGTTTTTCTTTAACTAAACATTATAACAAAAATAATATTCTCAGTAATTTCGGAGCAGCACTCTGAAAATATTTCTCTACTAAGACAATACTTCTTCAAACCTCTTATTTAATAAAAACGTCTAGGTGACCTGCTATTTACAGTGCTTAGCCTACAAAAATAATTTAGTCAACCACTATACAATACATACATTTATATCTTATTCGAATGGAATATAAATAGTCTTAGCGTTAGAATATACACACGAAGTACATACACTAGTTACGAGTTATCACTGATTTGTTATCAAGAGGAATATTGGTACTATGATTACATATATATGAGGACATCAATAATATCTTTAGATACGGTCAGTAGTCATAGCAACCATAAAAAAAAGATTGTTTTAAATGAAAAAAGATTAATTAATCTAATAAATGGATCTTTCAAACACAGAGACCTCGTATATTTTTGAAACAGAGAGGACACACAGAAACACTAACTGTTTTTTTTTCTACATGGAAGAAACATGGAGCTTCTGTCTTGATAATAGAAATTGAGCTTAACACCATGCAAATTAGATCTTAAGTTTGAATTCAAGTTTAGGTTTCCAGTTGTGGTTCTGATAAGTATGTGGTATGGGAAATCAATCTGTTACGGTAACTATTGTCATCTACTAATTGTGCAATGCCTTCTAACCATATTAGAATGTCCTGATTTCGAAATTTTAAAAGGAAATACAGTCCAATATTGCCCTTAAGTGTTTGGCTTATTTCATCTTTTCTCAGTAGTTTTACATTGCTCTATAAAAGTTAAGACAGTAATTGCAGAAATATAAAATAAATAATGGCTAGAAACAATTTAAGCCATAGTGAATGAAGATGATCATTTGTCCTAAATAAATTTTAGATCTGTGGTCCTATTGCATGAATCTACCAGCATGTTATATTTAATTGGTAGTACCCTACCTTGCTAATTTTAGTAACACATAATCATCGTCTCTCAGCATTAATGTATCGTTACAAATAATCCAATTTAATCAAATATTAGTACAATTGAACAAAAATGGCAGACTTCAAAGCATTTTTGTACAAATCCCCGACACGTCAATTGAACTACAATGGCGGTCGTCGGCCTATTATTTGTATCTGCGTCGATATCGCATTGTAATAATACATTAAGACGATACTAAAAAAGTAAATTATATTTCATGACAGCTTTAATATTTTGATACCTGTATTTTAATGTTAATATTTATTAAATGTGTGGTAATGGAACAATTATGTTTAGTGGACATTCTGTGATTAACATTGTATCACAACACTTTATCAATTAGCCAATGTAGCACTTGGTTACTTATCAAATACGAGCTCATTCAAATAATTTACGAAAATATAACGTGATTCAATAATTTACCATTGACCCGGATTTCACAATTAATTTAATTGACGTGTGTATTAAATTATGGAATGTTTTATTATATATAATTATTTTGTTTGTTTTAAAAAAAACTTACTTAAAAGGTTTGGAATCAAAACGGAAGCTGCTAAAGCTTTGCCACATACTACCTGGAGCCATTGAATTTTCTTTGGTGTTGAGTGTTTTTTTTTTAGACAACTCATGTATTATTAAGCAATAAGTAGAAATTTGTAAGTAGTTACAATGATCTCTACCTACAAACGTTAGCATAGATCTATGCTGACTGCAGGGAACTATTACAACTTTGAATCTACATTTATATTTAATCCAAATTATTTTACTTCGGGTAGGAACCTTGAAATTATGCTCTAGTAGTGCTAACTTACAGTTAAATACATACATTTTCTATTAAGGTACTATTAAAATTCACTTTAAATATTTCAGTAAGTCTTTAAGGGCTTTTTGCTCATCAAGTTAATGGCAGTAAGTTATGGAGCGGCATTGACTTTGCCAGTTAACGAACGTGGCCCGTTTATGTCACAGCACATTTTAATTTCTCATAGTCAATGGAATGTTAGTTCACAGTGGATGTCGTGGTGAAGACGAGTGGTCGGGTCGCGAAGGTTGCGCGCTGGGGTGAGCAGGGGGCGGGTACGGGCAGTACCGAATGGGCGCTGGAGGTTTTTGTAGCCATAAGTCTGGTGGTATGGAGAGCGGTTGTGGCCACGCGGAGGGCCAGGCGCGGCCGCCTAGCGCCAGCAGCTGCAGAGCTGGTGGGGTCCGCGCCCAGGCCGCCCGTTTCTCCGCGTCCTCGTCGCTGCCGGCGGCACCGGTGCCGCCAGCGTATAGCCTCAGCGGCGAGCGCAGTAACTGCTGTTCCATCAGCATCAGCTCCATTGGATCTCTGCGGAAGAGGAGGATATTTGTTTTTAATTAAGAAAGGCGCAATCTTTCGTGAGTAATTTTAAACAGATAAATATAATATATTCAAATATAGATGTCAAGACATTCTCAAAGATCGTTAGTTTTATTTCAGTAGAGCTAGATTCAAGGAGATCGACTCGAATTCCGTGAACGGAGGAGTTTCGCAAGTCGGCATGTTCGTTGGTTTTCAGTGGTCCGTAGTCTATAAAACAGTTCGCGGAAAGACGAGCGACCACCGATGAAGGCGTCTGTTTTCGAATATCATAAAACATAATGAGTTCCCGGCCCTTAGATGTTCATTCACGCTTCTCGGTAAATACGAATACGTCACCTTTTCTCATGAACAGACATTATATTAAAAACAATTGCCACACGAGGTAACAATGACTTTAATAGTGATGTGAAGACTATTAAAGTGCATTGAATAGTTTCAATCTGCACAAAATCTGTGGCAATTGTTTCGGCGAAGCGTCTTTATGGGAGCACTGCAAGTTAACGAGGCGTCGCGTCTCGGCCCTTTATTGCTGAGCTCGCAGCGCTTATGCCCTTTATCGGTTCCTGGAGGTTGTCGCGACCGCCACTGAGCATGCTTCCCGCTAACTTGCTATTTTCGCCTCTCTTCGAAACTATCGACAAAACTTATTAGCATGGATAATGCTTCTTTCACGCCCTGTCAATAGAAATCGAACGATTCACAATTTCTCTTCCATACGAGCATGCGGATTACAAAATTGCATCCTATGGAACCGGCGAGTTGTTTATTAATAATGGTTGGCGTCTGGAGATAGGGGCGAAGGTTTGTGAGCAGCAAATAAGCGTGACGACACGGCTGGTTCGAGGTGAAATTCAAAATTGGCATGACATCACGAGATGCCGTGTCGAATTAAATCTATCACCGCAGCTCGGGCCGCGGGCGCCGGCGTCCGCCGGGAAATTAAAACAGGTAGTGCCCACACACGCACGGAACATAGATTTTTTTACACACTCTAATTTCTATAAAAACGAATAATAGGTGGTGTTAATGCTATCGAAACCATATATTATCTCGCGTGAAGCTTTTTATTCAACCTCAATAATTTTATAAAAGATTGATGTATACAACACTGAGTATTTGGTGTGACTTGTTTTTTTTTTTATATTCGAAAGACAAAATTTACTCTGTCATTTCATAAGATAACGCATTACCTTTGTCAGTCTGTAACGTGTCCGTGTTTTGGAAAAGTTATGCCCATACATACCTACCTCATATTTCTACTTATGTAACGTATTATATACCTATTAATTTTTTTTAACGTCTACTTTAGTTACAATAAAAATAAACATCATAAGTTGAATATGAAATTAAGATCGTTCTCATAAAACGTTCCTCCTCACTAATGTTCTGAAATTTACACGTCATGTCGCAAGGTAAGGCGACCACAAGCGGCTGAGCGGCCAAGTTCGTGTGTGTACCGCCTGTTAGCCCGTGTAGTTATGTCGTTTCGGGGGCTTTGGGGCGTTAATGGCGTATTTATTATGATCTCGGTATCAGCAGTAATAGCCAACACTCTCGGCCGGCAAATTACAGGGCGGCGGCTCTAAGAGCCCGCCGATAGGAACGAGCCCCGCCGCTCGCGAATGCTTATCGATATCTCACTGCGTTCCACTTTATCGATATTGTTCTTGCGAGTGCATAATGCAGCAATCTGATAAAAAATGAAATATTGTTTCCTTTTAGTTTCACGTTTTATTACCTAGTGATAAGCTCGGCCGTAACTATTTGCAGGCTTAAACGCTAATTTCAGAATAAATCATTGTGATTGAATGCTTCTTGTGCAGATTATTTTGTTCGCATTGCATAAATATTTTACACAGTACTATTTATTATCAGCAGGGTTACTCTCTTTATCCAAATTAACTTGCGTGGACGTTGCTTTACTGCATAGGAATATCGATATCGATATATCGACATCTACGTGTCTACGACATGAACAGGACATAATCATGCAAATTGTTCAAACCAACACTCAACACGGATCGGAAACATTGCAATTTCAAGTTATTCCGTGGTTAACTGTACTTATATTTTTCTAATTTTATGGTTAAAGATAAATATTAAAATGTTGGTGACGAATTATAATAAAATGTGTTAGGTACACTAACCACGGCCAACGTGCGTTGTCGTTAAAGTTATTTCTAGCTAGTACGTGAATTGCATGCAATTAACGAAGAGGTGCGTCCGAACATAAATATAACTCCTCGCCCGCTAAATATCGGCTCTGATTGAGCGAGGGGCGTATCTTATTAATTAATGGATAAAAAGCCGCCCGGGCCACCACGCCAAATAACCACACCGGCCGATTCTCACACAATGGCAATTCATCATACTTATTGTCTGACGATTTTAAACGTCAGCGAAGGAAATCATTAAGACTGGATGCCATTAGGCAGTTGTTTTAAAACATTTATATTTATGACTGTGTGAATTCGGCAATCAAAGTAGAAAGCCTCGTCTGCGTATAAACAATGGATCGGAAGTTGCTAAATCGACTTTTAAAAATCAACCTACAGTTAGTGAGTGACACAAAGCGAGTGGTAATTTTGGTGTAGGTAGATATTATCTGCGTCGGACTTATGCTAAATTATTGGACTGGACAGTCGTGAGCGCTAACGCACGGTAGCACGGCTACCTGACAAGACGTCTATTATTTTGTAAGAGCCATTGCTAAATCATAATTGTTCACTCATTTATACGTAGCGAAAGGTACTTAAGTACGTACACAAAAAATTTAACTAATACCACTTACATTTAGTTTGATAATGTAGTGCCGAAAGCTTTAGCCGTCTTAGGTAAATTTTTGAAAATGTGGTAATCACGATTCATTTTCAGATAAAGAAAGTCGTCAGAGATTAAGTATGATTAAGGTAAGTATAAACATACCTACTCGTAGGTCACATCTGTCATTTATTAAATTAAGCAAAAACGTGAACTTAGATATGAATTTTTATTTAATTATGTAACGATATGTAGGTAAGTAAAAATTATTTTTTTATATAGGTATTACGTATTAAAACTTCCTCACTGAAAGCCTTCTGGTAACATCTTTTAGATAGATAAATTAAAAAATAAATAATCAACCCCATATTTCATGCATGAGTAAGACCACACCACATAAGTTGACACTAATTTATATGCCGTCGAGTCATTATTCTTTTTCTCGCCTTCTTAAAATCAATTTTCATTTTCCCATCGCTTCGACGCATTGAGATGCGTATCTGAGCACTTACAGGTTTCAATGGGACGTTTATGAACGTGGGTAAGTGCGGCCGCGGTGGCACCGGTAGCTCCCGACGGTAGAAGGCATAATTGCATCGATAACATCTCGAATTAGACGTCAATCACTACCTCTGAACTATCATCGCGGGCGCGCTATATCAATTAATACAAATCGGTAGCCGTGCCCGGACGCCTTGGAGATTAGATTATTAATAGACCCGATAATTCTGCTGATCATGGCTGTTATGCAAGTGAATGGGCTTCCACGGAGGTATGTGTGATTGAAGTACAAAAAGAAGAAGGAATGTCTTAGTGGGACTTCCCTTATTTGGATTATTTACTTGTTTGAAGTATAGAACATTGTTCTACAAGGGGTAAATGTAATATTTTTAAGGCGAGGGCACTACTATGAATCCAAAGCGAAACTAAGGATTCTAGGATTCCATACAGGAGATGAATCACGAGCGTAGCATGTGGTTCTACGGTTGATTCCTGTGTAAGGCGAGGGAGTCATGTATATCCCCCGAAGTAAGAATGTTACCGTACCCGAGTTGTACACCCTACTTTTCATCTTCATCTTTGATAAAATTGCAAATAAAAACAGAATATAAAGAAAAGTAGAACACCTACAATACATACATATACCTACATTAAGACTTCAACCGACACTAACCTTTATTTGGTATCGTTTTCGTTCAATATACTAAGTTTACCTATATTCGTTTAAAAAATTACGACACCTGTGCCAACTTTTAACTGTTGTAAAACAAAATTCTTCTTTTTTTTGCTGGACTGCCAACATTATTTTTGATTCTATAGATTACACTCGTGTTCAGTTTTCAAATTGATTTTAATCCCTAAAGATTTTTTCTTCAGTTTTCAGTCCCGAGAGAGCGGATAGAGAGTAACTTAAGCTCCAAATGTTATAGCATGAAAACATAGTTTTTCGAATAGATTGTGCTACAAGGAGATAAGGTAATATTTTGAAGGCGAGGGTGCTATTTTGAATCCGGAGCGAAACAAAGGATTCAACAGTTGAATCACGAGCGTAGTGAGTGAAATCCAACGGTGAAACCCTGAGTGAAGCGAGGGATTCATGTATATCGAGTAGCACACTCTACTTTTCATCTCCATCTAGAGAAAAACTAGCAAATACAAAACAGAATATAAAGAAAAGTAAAATGCCTACAATACTTAGTCAAACTTCAACCGACAATTTGATACTAACCTGTGTTTGGTGTCGTTTTCATACAATAAATATGAACTTACGATAAAATGTTCACTCATAACTTTGTTTGCGTGGTCCTTCATATCTTTTTATTTTTATAACTAAACTTGATATTATTCTCTATCGGCTTAAACTTACGAAAAAGTATTCACATTTACACAAATAACCTAAAAACATTCATCCATGCTGACGACTTTTAAAGTCGACGAAAATTCTTATTTTTTTTGCTGGACTGCTAACATTATTTTTGGTTCTACATAGATTCTCGTGTTCAGTTTTCAAATTGGTTTTAATCCCTAGATATTTTTTTTTCACTTTTTGTACTAAAAAGTGGAAAAGAAAATCTCTAGGAAGAATAAGCAGTAACTTAAGCTCCAAATGTGTTTTGATGAAAACATCGTGTTTCGAGTAAATGAGACGAAAATTTATTTAGGTAGTTACCTAGTTCGTAAACTATATAAACAAGCATTTTAAGCCTACTTGTCATATTCTTGAGCAAAAATCTTCTTCCGTTTCTGTCTATTTAACTCTACCTTCAGCCACCTTTTACTAAATTTGCTGATATCGACATTTATTTACTTTCACAATCTAACCTCTATTAATATGTTCAAATGAAATTATAATACTGATTTCATTGAAATTTCACCATTTTATTTTTAAGTCCAAAGGCATAGTAAATAATCTAAGGGTAAAGAAATTAATATTATCTGTATTGCAGATAAAAATTTGCATTTTAAACGTTAGCATAATTCTACAGTTTTTTGTAAAAAAACGTTAAAACAACTGAGAAAACATTGGTGTACATCACATCGAGACCAGTTCAGGCCGTGCATCACACCGATGGCCAGATAATAGAAACGCGCTTTAATTTGTCGTTTAGGGCATAATGAAGCGCTGGCCCTGTGATTACGCAGGCCGCCGCCGAGGGCTCCGCCGTTGACGTGGTCCACGTCTCACCCCGCCTTCTTTTCCACAACTATACGTTCTCGATGAATTCACACATGAGACATGTAGCAGAATTTTTAACTAGGCGTCCAGCGAAGTAATCTTAAAAAGGAGACTTTTTAAGATTACTAATATATATTTTAATACGAGAGTATTGAAAGTATCGTATTGAAAAAGCCTAGGCAATTTTTCTTCTCAAGATTTATGGTTGCTAAGTCGTAATTTTGTAATTAGTTTTTACAATTACTTTAAAAAAGTATATGTGTAGAAGTTATTGAAAAAGTCGTTTAAAAATAAAATGACCAAAGCAAACCAACGACAAGTAGTGGGTTCATATTTTGATCTTCTACCAACCACCATACAACACAAGTAAAATAAAAAAACAATAAATTAAAGTGTAATTTATCCTCTATTGTCTACGGTAATCACACAAACCTCATAAATACTAAACTAAGCAAGTAAGTACTTATACAACTTCAGTTGTTGAAACGAGTACAAGAGGTAGTGGTGGTGATACTCAGCGCTCGGCCCGCATGCCTCTCGGCAAATTCTCACCTTCCACGCCAGACGATTACCCACACTTCCATGTTAATGAGTGGAAAACGGTTTTTGCGAAACATCACCAATTACACATTGTAATTCGGACATAAAACTAGCCGTACATTAAAATTACGCTGCTTAGAAATCTTCAATTTATTATGAATAGTTTTCCGTGGTTGTAAATCTTTTATAGTTTTTGAAAAGTTCTACAGAAACCGCAGTGTTAATATAAAAAAGTCATTACTCTGTGTTTATATCATTCTTATGTAATAATGGAAGATTTATTGGCGTATAAAAGATGGAAGTTGCAATTTACTTTTTCAAACATTTTCCCGCAATAAAACAATGGCTTACCTGATATCTACCTACATACTTGTACAAGTACTTAACAATGATACCGTATTGATACAACAAGGGTGTGATTTCAGTAATAACATACATAACTATCTATATATCTCTATAATGTGACCAGAAGTTAAATGTTAATGTGTGACTTCATACCTAAAGGTTGTAAAAAAGCGAACGAAAACATCTAGTTGACACCATACTTGTACCTACCTATTAACTTTCCAAGGTTAAATACTAATTTTGTATATAGATACATATTAATTTTGACGACACTGTAGTGAAATTTGTAATTTCTTTTTCAATTAATAAATGATATTTTCAGATAACTAATAAATTTACACACTTTATAATTTGAAAAATCCAATGTCAGATTGTTAACTATTTCTTTTGCTCTTGTTAGCGGACCGTTAGTAAATTAATTTTGTTTGTCGCACTTAGTTATGGTGGTTTTTTTAACACAATATATTTTATTTACTCTTTTTTAATTCTTCTAAAACCTTATCTACTTGTTGTTGAATTAATTACATTTATACAATAAAATTCCAACAAAAAAATTATAGAGAAAACATTGCATATTTACGTTTTGTTTTTGTTTATATTTTTTAATGTTATTTAAAATTTCCATAATTTTGGAATAATAAAACCAAGTAAGTATATCTACAATTATTGGTAATAAATTTTATTTTACTTCTTGTCAGAAAATGTCTTTTAGTACTTCGAATACCAATTGATGGAAAATTGGAACTAAACTTTGCAAAATCTGGAAAGATATCATGAAACTTAAGTATCAGATATACACAAATCTTTCCGATATGCGTCAAAAAACTAAATATTGAACATATTAGGTGTTTAGTCACTGAAAAATAACAGATAGGTAGATATATTTTTATGAATAGATATTGTTTTTGCGTGCGCATGTCGTGCAGAGTGTGCCACTGAAATTAACACACATTTGAAAATCATAACCCTCCTTCTGGCGCAATCGTGTAAAAAGGGATATAAGAATTTATATATTATCATTATTTTGTTGTGTTAAAAAAATTCCCAAACGCAATTTAATAACATCTGTTCATTTTTACGATGACGTTTAGCAACAGACACCAACAACTTACGAAGTCAATGTGGCCATATAGCGTTTTACGATTTTAACAAACATCAAACAAATAACACGCTTATAAAATTTATAACTATGACACATATTACTATAATAACAACCGGTCCATAGTAACTAAAGCATATAATTCTTAACAAAATGGCATCATATAGTTGCATATTTATGAAAATAAATTACGTTTATATCGACATTATATCCATGTAACTATCTTCGTGCTTTGTTGATATAATATTTTATTTATCGCATTACGATGCTGTCTAACGATAATTTTTATATATCATTGTATTATGATACCTCCGTATATCTTTCACAATTAATGTAATTTTCTGACATAGTTAGGTTTCATGAGTAAGTACTGTAATAAACTTTCGAATATATCTTTATCACTTATTTACTGGCGTAACATTGAAAAGAATGACTGTACATAATAGATATAACTAGGGTATGATTGATAGCATTGTTGAGGTATACTAGATAAATATCTATCGACAGTGAATTTATGTCTCTATAGCAGGATTGTTGGTAAAGCTTTTTACACTTTTTAGTTTTAAGGACTGCTTGTTTTAGGTTATACAAAATTATACAAAATATATATAAAATTAAAAAACGGAACCCTCACTCGCGCGTATGTCTGTTTTCTCTCCGTCTGTCACAGCCAATTTGCTACAAATCTTCTGGACCAAATCAGGTGAAATTTGATAGAACGGTGTAATCAATGACTCAAGCACAAGATATGCCAAGCAATATTTTTTTTTTTGTAAATAATGTTTATTTTCGGGGGATAAATTAGGAACATCTTACTGTGTCATACATATCTCCAAATAAAGGGCTCGTTATGAGGATCTTAAATATATATTATTTTTGTTATTATTGTAAACAATAATTAATATTTAAATAGTTTTGATTTTATTCATGAAAGAAGACTAAATTTGACCATTCCCCTGATCTCCGAAATTACTGAGCCTAAAATTTTGAAAACAATACAAAATATAGTTCATTACTTTTGAATTACAGGAAAACCTATAAGAATTCTATTAATTAAAAATATTGTAGTTGACTCAATAAACACGACTAGATACTGCTAGTAGTATTTAACTTGCGTTTTACTGTGAGGATTTCGAATTTGATATTTTGTATTAATTTAAGATTTTTTGCATTGTACGGAACCCTCTCCACGCGAGTTCAAATCGCACTTGGCCTATTTTTTTATTTTCTAAGTCTTTATTCCATATTTTATGACCTATACTTTTTTATTTTTCTGAGTTATGGAACAATTTAAACGTTAGTTTATTATAAAATGTGACCAGAAATTAATTCTTTATGTGTGAGTTAGAATAGGGTTGTACTACACGACACGTACGTCATGATATCAATAACAATGATTGTTACATATATTTTAATCTTTCTTTATCCTTTGCGTTCAGTATTTTGAATGATGAACACGTAGGTAGAAATTATAAATAATATGAATGGAACCAAATAAATTGTGTATCGACACTATCCACATTATGTCTTATATCCCTAAATGGGCTTTTACGACCTGCGTAGAAAAAGAAGCAGCTCGTTTATATACTTATTCCAATAGGGTAGTATCCTGGGTCTAGTATCAAAAATAAGGTATTTGGTATAGTAAAGGGAATAAAACGTAAGGCTCTGTGAAAATTTTCAACTGTCTAGCTATCACGGTTCATGAAATACAGTCTGGTGACAAACAGACAGACGGACGGACAGCGGAGTCTCATTAATAGGGTCCCGTTTTTACCTTTTGGGTACGAAACCCTAAAAAGTACTAGCCGTCAGCGACAATAATATAAAATATAGTTAGCATTTTCATATCCTCTCCACCTCTTTCTGTGGATGACACAAGAGGCGACTAAAGAACAAAGCTTAATATCTCATATAAAATTTTCATATCCAAAGAATTGACCTCAGACATAGAGCGCTTGTAAAATGTTTCGCACGTGGAGGTGGAGAAAAGTAATCAAAATAGTGTCAGTTTCTAGCCGCATCGTCTAGTATCATAAATCGCGCCCATTTCCTAAATCGGCTTTTACAATCTGCTCGGAAAGATATATTACCTTTTTCTTGAGATAAATTATTTCAGTATTGATAAATTAATGAACAATTAAAACATGATAATGTATCTGTTTTATTATTCTGAAAATCTACAGATCGTAATTTTTACTCAAAAAAAGTTTGTAATCATTTGACCAAAGACTATTGACTTTTAATCGATATCTATTTTGATGACATAAAGTGACATCAATAATTTGTCAAGCCCTAGTAAACATATTCTTTTATATTTTATGCAAAATAGTCCTAAATTATTTCTTTAGGAACACTATACTGTGATTGCTCTAAAGGAAAACATTAAATACATTATCTGAACAGGCATTTTTGTGAAGTTCTGAAGAAAATAATTGACCAAGTGCGTGTCGGGCCACGCGCAATGTAGGGTTCCGTAGTTACGAATGCCAACTTTGAGTTCATGCTACTCAAAACGTCTAAAAACTAATTTTCCATTGAATTTGTATAAAATTTTCCTTTTCCGAGTACATTTTATAAGTTGATCGCCTATAACTTTTTAATTTGTAAACCCAACTTAGTTCTGATAGTTTTCCTTTAAATTTCGTTATATTTACTACAGCTGTGAATTTTTCACGTGTCCAAATATAACCGTTTAGCAGATAGAGGGGTCCCGACACTTGACTCTAACAAAGTTTTACACTTTAAAACCAAATATTTCAGAAACGAATCCCTTAATTTAAAAACGGTGTTTCTAAGCTCATAATATTTTTGAAAGACCTATTCAACGATACCCCACATGATTGGTTAGTCTAGAAAATAAAATTGACTTTTGACTTTACTTTATGGGAGCTACATTAATTTTTTTTTTTTAATATTTTATTTTACCACTTTTTCCGCATTATTCTAGTTACAGCATTCTAGTACTTATAGTCGCTGAGTAAAACCGCGGACGGACAGACAGACAGACAGACATGGCAAAACTATAAAGGTTCCTTTTTTACTACGGAACCCTAAAAACGATGAATGGGCAATGTGTGTGTCTAATTTAATTTACTTGAAAAACTTGCTTTCTTAGGAGTATTGTTTTTTGTCGCAAACTAATCCGTATTGCAGCATGATACCATCTTTCCAAGGTAAGAAAACTTACACACACAACACAGTTGACAACAAGAAAAATCCAATTTTCGTATGACACAATATAAGCCAGGTATACAGAAGTTAATTACTAATTCAAAAGTTGGCTCACGTCAATGTGATAGCTATCTCTTTTGCTCTTGTGAGGGCGACCATTAACGTATTGTTTGTCACATTCTGCTTGGTCAGTTTTCTTACGCAGTAAAAAAAATCTAGGTCTATGGATACAAGGGCCTGCCACGATTTGAAAGAGCGAGATAGTCTTATTGCGATTTCTAAAAAAGAGTTCCTCGTTTTATCCTTATCACCGACCGAGCATTTATTCATGGTCGGGTTATAGGCACACTTCAAAATTTCAAATTACATATACCTATGCGTAGTATCATTAATTTGGCTTTATTTAACCCCGGTCGCTCGGTGGCAAATGTACACTACTTGTATATTATCTTTGATCTGATACGATACGAGAACAACCCTAAAATTGGTTCGATCAGCAATCAGGCAAGGAGGCTCGTTTTTAATCTTTTATTCATATTAAAACCTCTCTCAAATTGCAGGGCGGCCGTCCTAATGCCTTTCAACTGTTGCTAATAACCTGCCAATTTATCAAACTCGCCCCGAGCGATTTGGACCACTTTGGCTAAACACATGTGGTACGAGCGCACGTCACTAATCTCAATTTTTGATAACCTTGAACTGTTAAAAATATTTATGTTTTTAATACTGTTAATACTTTTTAGACTGATGCAACTATATGGCGGCCTACGCGTTTAGGAGAATTAGGTAGATGACAGCGCGTTCGGTATATTTTAGTTACTTCCATAAATAAATTGTAGTATCGTTGAGTTGTATCCCATAACACAAGTCTCGAACTTACTTTGGAGCAAGGTCAATCAGTGTTTTTTGTCCGATACATATATTTATTCCGTAGTGTTAAAATTATGCCGGAATAATGCTATCTATGGGGTAACGCTGCAGATATAAATACCATATTTATTTTATAATACAATAAAAATTAACTTTATTGCACCAAAATAGACACACAAAAATTACAAAATAACAAAAAACATTATAGGGCCAAACACGGACTTATCGCTATAAATGCAACTCTTTCAGCCAACTTTTGGTGGAGGAAAAATTTATTTAAAACAAGGTGGGCGCAGAACTTATGATTAATTTACCTAATATCATATTAATATACCCAAATGCATATACATGTATGTAATACAAAAACGCGCTATAAGATTCATATATCTATAATATTATACATTGTTTATTTTATTTACACGAAAATTAATAAAGTGACCTAGCATTTGGTTCAATGTTATGTGTGGTTATTATACCAAATCGGTTTAGTTGATAACTATTTTTTTTTTACAAATGAACTCAAGTATTAACGTCGAGACCGCTTCTCTACGAAACAGCTGGTTTTTTACATAAATATCAAGTTCTCCCTCCCAAAATATACAAAGCTAAAATTTGCAAAACCTAAAGGCTCCGTTTAGCAAGACTAGGACCTTGAAACCGGTATCGGAACGATACGTCGCTAGCCCATTTAGAGGGATTTTCAGGGCAATGCCCACCATTTCCTTAATCGATTGATTGAGATACTTACTGCCATATCTCTAAAAGCCAATAGATTTTTTTTATACAAGTAGGTAAGTGTTACGGAAAAGCATACAGCCTTTCACAAAAGCATTGTTTTTAACAAAACTTACCTATCAAAATCGGTTAGCCTCGAAGAATCCCTGAACCCTTTTGCGAAAGGGTTAGAGTCAATCTTCAGCTTGGTGATCAACTGGTTTTGATAGGCAGTGACGGCGGTGAACACAGTCTCCGGGAACACGAAGGTGCGATGCTGTTCCCGAGACAAGTCTGTGATGGGACCCGCGCCTTCCCGAATTTTCACCAGGTGGATCCTCGGCTGGTACCGATGCATCGAGTTCAGAACGATCTGAGAAAAAAAATATATGTTTTTAGTCTTAATGAGGATATAATAAAATTTGCTCCTGTGCGCAATAATAGGGTGATTATTGGCTATTTTTGTCTTTGGGCATAGGTACGGAAATAAAATAATTTGGACTCTACCATAGAGTTCCACAAAACCACATAGCTGGCAAAGGTAGGTATACAATACAATACAATACCCTTTATTGTACAAAATAAATAAATCACGACATAATTATCTTAAAAACTAGGAAATGCGCAAAAGGCGGCCTTATCGCTAAGCAATTTCTTCCAGGCAACCTCGTTATATAGAAAATAGTAACGGGAAATTAGGTAGTGCGGGGCGGTAAATATAAACATACTTAAATACAATATTAAAAATAAACATACATATACATCTTACATAAATACATACAACTTACACTGAAAAATGATATTAACAGTACGAGATGAAGAGCAATGGAAACAAGGGAAAGATATTTATTTACCTTTCACAAGGATAGAAAATAAGATTTCACTTGGGATTTGAATATGGCTAACGTTTCGGCGCGTATCTAATGATAATCTTTATTAAGCGATCAAATTTATACAATATGTACCAAAAACCCTGTCCGATCCTTATTGTAGGAGCAACTCAGACCGTCAATGTGAACAACTT
The DNA here is from genome assembly GCA_943193695.1 of Acrobasis suavella. Taxonomy (NCBI): domain Eukaryota; kingdom Metazoa; phylum Arthropoda; class Insecta; order Lepidoptera; family Pyralidae; genus Acrobasis; species Acrobasis suavella. Next base: position 19,195,709 of record OW971929.1, read on the forward strand.
TTCCTATGGGACCAATGCTTGAATCCCATAGGAAAAGTTGTTCATACTAACGGTCTGAGTAGCTCCTACAAGGATCGGACAGTGTTTTAGTTACATATTGTGTAATAAAAAAATTATGACGATTTTTTTTTTAATAAAAAATGCGGTAAATCATATTAGTAGTTATATGCTTTTTTTTTAGTCAATCATCGTACAAGCATTTATTGTAAAGTCTAAGTACCTACTCATCAAGACAAACGTAATAAGCGCAAAGTCAATGGGGTTGCGTCCTTTTTTTACTGAGGTCCATCGAGCAACTTCCCTTCGTGATCAGACCCTAGACATTGTTTACCATAAAGTGCTTGTCAAGATAAACCAAACTAGTCCTACTGAATGGTTATGTTGTTTTATAACCGAGTTCTTTTGAATAACTCCCGGCTCTATCATCAGAACAGCTCATTGACTACATAATATTGTATTGTCATCCGACTTACATAAATATTTGCAAAGTCTTTGTTCAAATAGTTGAAGATTGAACTGGTTGAAAATTGAGTCGCAAAATTCAACCTACAGAAAAATATAAGATAACAAACAAGATACATTGCAAGTTGAATAAAAACTTAAAACTATGAAACCCTCTCGTAGCCATCTCTAACACACGCAATAATGATGATCGTCTAACTAGTCTGAAACTTGTCTAAAAAAAATAACGATGTTCTCAAAATATCATATGCTTATCTCTTAGCCTTCATAATTCCGTATAATTTGTGAAAATAAATGGAAGATATGCATCAAAATTAATATTCATGGGCCGTAAGCTGGTTCCGTCTATTTCGAGACGCTGTATAGGCCGCAATGAAACACACAATGTCGAAATTATGCAAACAAGTAATGCATACGCCGAAGACAGATGTTCGAAACGGGAATCCTACAGAATATGCTAATGTCATAGATCTACTTCTAATGCCAGCAGGCTAGGACCACACATTAGAATACGATGCCTTGAGAAATATTGACAGACTCTTTGGGCATAATTTGTAGGTACATTACAAAACTTTTTATCAGTGCTCTACTACGAGTATCCTTAATACAATCAATAAGAATAAAAAAAAATCAGAGCTATGTAGATTATCTGAATGTTCAATAGATTTATTTGTGACTTTCTTAGTTTAGTAAAACTCTAGTAGACGTTACTAAATGAAATAAGAATATTTCAATTTGTTTACGGTCTATGAAGACATCTTGCCGAATTATAATAACTTTTTCACTCAGGTTATTAATGATTTTCATCTTGAAAAATTAAGCTACTTAATTGAAATAAAAGATAATCAAAACAGCACAAAGGCGTTAGCGTCAACAATTCAACATCTCAGAAACGCGCAATGCCTAGCCTATCAAAGGCCGAAATTCCGACAAGATCTGCTTGTTACGTTAATTACTTCCATTTTATCTATTATAACAGTGTTGATGATTTCTCATCGTAGAATTTCAAAATTTTTACAATACCGAAGAATAACATATGAAAACATCAATTGGCTGAGTTAGCATTCCCATACCTGCTTTCATAAACTGATTATATGTGTCAAAACAATCATACTACTTATAATTGATTATGTAAATCTTTAAAAAAAGGTAAAAAATTTGGTTAAAATGTGGTCGAAATAAGTCACTAATACTATTTTATTGTAAATTTTATGACTTACCTTAGCAAGGAAGTGCATTTTTCGATATGAAATGCTCGAAGAGAATTTTATAAATTGGCCTAAATTCGAGAGATTTAGTACAGAATCTGCGCCTAACTACAAATTTAACAAGTGGCTACCATGTATTACATCTTTCGCAAATGATGTTATACGAGCAAATCAAAAGTGTACTTAAACCTTATGATAAACTACGTATCACTGTCACACCTCTCAATGTACTGATTCCTTGAACTAAGCCAATCTGTGAGATTCAAAAAGCGAATCGCCTATTCTATGGCCTCTATATTTTGTAGTACATTGTTGTAATTAATTGGGCGTCTGTCGGACGATGTGACGAGCCGATAAGCCCGCGCAGGCAAATTGTTCATGCCTTTACTGGCTAGATGAGATAATTAAACTGAAAATTAATTAATTCACTGCCTAGTTATTTTTTCAACGTAATTGTGTTAATGGTGTAAAAGTGCCGACTCACTGAGAAGTGAAACGTACAGTAGAAATTTAAATATGTGAAGAAACGTGGTTACCGTATAAAAAGCTACATGTTTATGTGGAAATCCTTAATGTTATAAAAAGACAGAATGCCCATATAAATACTCTATGCAATGTTGGTAACTTTATATTTAGCGTAGATCTGTAAATTGATTTATTTCTTTAAGTTACTGTTGATAAGTTAATGTCTACTATTTTGTTTTATAAAATATAATATTTACAACTCGGTGGTTTTATTTGACATGTTTAATGAAGATAATAAACAAGAAAATTTAAGAAATGAGGGAGGGTCCTTGTCATAAGGCACGCGTAATACTGGTTTTAATTGTTGCTTGTAGGGTTAAACTTATATCAGGATCCCGGCTCTCATGCTTTGAGTGTGAATGGGTAACATATTATCTTGCTTTATAAAATGTATGAGGAAATGTGTAGAATTTTTCAGAATTTACCTACTAGTAGCTTGTGATGTAAATACTTATTTTATCTATGATTTTTCTCTTACATTATAGACTTATTTTTGGGAAATTCTCCGGATTTTTTTACGCTAAACATATTCCACTATACCGAAAACTAATGTAAATTACCTTTAGGCTGCCAACAAAATCGAGACGAAAATTAGGAAAATATCTTATACCTTCTGGAATCTCTACAAAAACGTGTGTAGTATTCGAACCCTGGCCTCGGTCCATTCACTACTATCCAGGGCGTGGCTTGAGTCATTAAGGCGCCTCTAATATCCTCACCTGCGCCTTCTAATTAATTACCCTGCCGGGATTCAAACCTGCGGTCGTTTTATTTCATATCCGTTGATAATAACCGCTGGCCCTGATGACTACATCGGAATCTTATTGATAGACGTTTTATGTTAAAGATTTAATTAATGTTAGTATAATAGTAGATACAATCAAAGTCTAAAAATGAAGACTCAAAGAATGTAACCTGTACTCATATGTAGGTATGACTGATCCTTATATTCATAAAAGTAATTATAACAGGCATACGTTTATCTTAGGTTGATTAACTCATAAAGAATACATTAATTTACTTATAATGAGTTTAAAATTAATTAAATACTCAAAATAATCTTAAATACTTAAAATAGGAAAGCATTTTCCTGATACCTACAAATGAAGCTTTCGATACCATTACGAATGAAATGCACACGTAGGCGACGGCGACGGCGACGACATAGTAAGTACTTACATTTTGAACTGAAGGGATGTAGGCCCGTTCAACCCACCCGGGCGCCCCACGAGTGCCTCGCCACACGATATTAATCTTTATTATCTGAAGAATAAGACAATGAATGGCTCAGTGGCGAAAGGGCCAGAAGGTGTAATTGCGGTGGGGCGTTGGGTGGGTCGTGGGGAGGGGCGGAATATGGCGTTCGGAAGGGGCAGATGGCTCCAAGCCGTCGATCCGGTAACACGCGCGCTGTTAAAGTCGAAATATTTTATTATCAAACTAGAACATTTTCAATGAAATATCGGTGCATTTGCATCGAATATGATTAGTGTTTTTTTTTATATTTAATAGATTTATAATTTGCATGTAGTAGGTAACATAAAAGTAAAAACTGAATTATTTTTGATATTTTAACTAGTCTTTGTATTGATAGAAAAAATCATACGCATCATGCTTCGAATTTAAGAACGTTAAAATTATCTTTTTTCATTAGATATAGAAAACTGAATAACAAATTGCTTAATTAAATGAACCTATACTTATTCAAACTTGTCAATGTTTGAATAGGCACCTAATTTAATGACTAATAGCACCTTCTGACATCAGATAACCGGTAGCGCAAGCCATATTATACAGTAATAGAGAAAAGTGTAATCAAATTTACTAATTTTGTTAAACAAATGACGAGTAGTGTCAAGTATAACAACATTATGTCAATTCACTAGGTAGGTTTTCAACAACTGAATTCTGATACTTTTCTATGGGTATTTTATGAAATACAGGCCAATGACGTCATAGTTTCTTGGAGTCAAATAGCGCTCTTATTGTCAGTTTTTCTGCAATAATAAATCTAAAATCACGTTAAAATGGATTTGATCAATGACAAGTGACATTATTTTGTGACGTTTTATTTCCATATCAGTACCAAATAATTTATTATTATTGAACTAGGATAGTACCCAATTATATTATAAAAACCTCTACAACTACCTATGTGGGAGAATAAAAACGTTGAGTGCATAGTTTTTTTATTTCTCTTATTAATTACTTTTCTATTTTATGTAAAACGAAATAAGGCACTCTAGGGACTCGTTTTTAAAACCGTGCTACAAGTAAAAGCGTATAAAATTTTGCAAGTGACGCGTTATAAAATGTAATTTTCGTCAAAGGTACAGTGGACTGCCAGGCGGGACAGGGCTAAGGCAAGTCGTCAATAACCCGCTTGTCGATATTTCGATTAGCGCGGAGTTGCCGGATTACGGCGGATTTTCGCCTCCGCACCGCCGCGCCGCGCCGACAAATTGGCCCATTTGTACCTTCCACGCAACGGTTAGGTACTCCATGTTGACACACATTTTGTAAACATTTTTAATCAATTTATTAATTGAGAAAGCTTATTGGATTTGAACACACGACTGGGTCGGCTGGCTCAGGGAACGAGCTCTATTTTATAGATTCGGAAACATTGCCTTTTTGTGCAGGGATGTACATTCCAAGGAGATGAAGAACATCGTATAAATTTATTTCTCTTTTTGTTTTACATTTTAACATAAGTAGGCATTTTGGTATGAATGATAAAAAATTAAAAACAGAGTTTTGTTCTTAGTCTCGTGCTCTATAAGCCTTATAATAATATATACAACGTTTATATGCCTGTTGTTCGTGAGAACAAGAGAATCTATTTCCTAGCACAAGGGTGGATCCAGGGGAGGTCATGGGGGTCAAAAATTTGAGTTTTACAGCGCCACCGCCACCACATTGGTCATTTAAATATAAGTATTTTTAAGTACAGTAAGTACTTACATACATTAACAAAATACGCACTTTTTACTTGTATCTATGATTATAAAAATTGAATTATAACTTCTTGTGACTTAATCACGGCTCTTGTGACCCCCCCGGCACCAAAGCTGAATACGCCCTTGTCATAGCATGGCAATTGAGTACATATATCCCTTTCATAACATTCATAATTTAAATTAATGGTCAACTTAGATACTCTCCTCATGCATTTTCAAATACAAATCAAAGTTTTCATACAAAATCAATTTCGATGATCCAACTCATTCAACTGACAAAATATGGAATTCCACTTAATAATATGAATTAAAATATTAAACATTTACATAATATTTTTAAGCCACTATAAGCTTACTTACAGAAACACTATAAGCGGCTATCAATAAATCAATATCAAATTATACTAACGAAATTATTGCTAGCATACGTTTAATGATAATTACTATATTGGTACGACAGCTCTCATTAAAATAACTATTCAAGAATTTAACGACACCTCTCTACATTCCAAACTGGAAAATAAGTGAACATTTGAATAATGAGAAACACATGTTTACTTAGTGAATAAACATATTATTTCTAATCAAATCGTTGTAAGTTAACAGTCCGTCGCTGTTGTTAGTTTTCTAATCTATTATTATTTATGTATATCGCGATGACTTGGACGCTTTTCGGCGTGATTAGTTAGAAGCTCCTCTGGATAGAGAAAAAGGAAGGTAATTGGGAGACACCTTTGCCCAGCAGTGGGACAGTATAAGACAAAATAATGTTTATCTGTTATAATGCATGTTCTATGGTCTCTAGGTAACACTCTGTCAAGCGAAATAGATTTAATATAAGGCCATATATAATAATACGAGCATTATGTAACATATTCGAATTGAAAATCGTAAATTAACGAGTATTACAACTCAATAATTACAAAAACGGAATATGAGGATGTATATCCAAACTTCAGAGGAGCTACCGCCAGGTCATAAACTGCCATGGGCCACATGGAGGAGCTTGAATCGCCTCCGAACTGAGGTAGGTCGATGTAGGCACAATCTGACGAGCTAGCGCTACATTGACCAAGCAGACGCACAGTGCCAGTGTGTGCCAGTATGGTCACGACAATCAGACTATGCAGCACCTCCTCTCATGCCCTTTGTGCCATACGAGCTGTACCATGCTTGATTTATACTCTGCCTCAGAGGAAGGCGTAAAAGTGGCAACGTATCGGAAGAACAAAATTTGAAATTTGAGCCAGCGACACGATAAGAAGAAGAAGAACAAATGTTTTAGCTTTTTGCAGCTCTTCAAAATCTGAGTATGTCAAGCTACCAGAGCCCTAAATATTATTCAGTGTCCACTATTGACATGATATCTGGTAAGTAAGGTATGCGCACCGTACTCCAACATAGTGCAGAACTTCGTCACTTTTGTTTCAAACGCTAAAAATAAGATTTTAAATTGACTTATCAAAATTTCTAAAATTACTACGAAATCTTCGCCATGTATGCCACCGAAAACACCTACTCCCAAAATGTTGATGACTATATTCAGGTCAGGGCGACCCTCAAAATCCTCGCTTGACTAAGAACGGCTGTGTAGTATGGGACGCTTTGGTTGATACCGTAAGGCTGGCGGTCAAACTTATTAACCTTATATATAACGAGTAAATAATAAGGCCATTTGAAAATATTTTTAAACTGGGTTCTGTAGACCTTGACAATATGTTTGGCATAGACAAACATTTTATAAATATTTTTTTATGAATTGCAAAAAAAAAACAGCGTCCCGAAATAAGGTACACTTTATAATACGAGTATTTGTTACTCGTACTTCATGATACTGCCGAATTAGTAACTTTAGGGATTGTTTTTTATTTTCTTTAAATAAATTATATGAATCAAGATTTTACAAATGTAGTTTACTTGAAATTAACAATAAAGATTCTTATGACCTAAATTCGACATATATTTTGTTCAGTATATAGACTTACCGTAATACGAGTGTGAAAGTTACCTAAGTTACTATTTTACTACGAAAAATGGGTATTACTATTAACGAATTACATTTGTTTGGTATATTTTTCGTAAATGTGAGCGATAATAGTTTTTGCTATTCAGGAAAAATAAAGATTGTCATAAGAAGCTAAGTTGCCTGACGGAAGTACGCATTAGTAGCGCTTTCGCAAGTTACCTAAGTGATACCGGGTGTGCTACCCGCACGTTCAGTCCATATAATTATGGACTGAACGTGCGGGATAAAATTATTGTACACCGTACCTTTGTAAAAATATTCATTTCGTTCGGTGCACAAAGCTTTTAAATTACGATATTTAATTTTTCGGATAAATTTAATATAAATACTGATTTTCCTTTATCTAACAAACGGATTTTGATTCAAAAAATATTTTTTGAATCAAAATCTGTTTTATTTTATTTATATTGCTAATCATAACTGACTCTTTACATATGTCTTTATATGTTTATTTGTGCTAAAATACTCATAAATATTATATATATATATATATAGCGAAATAGGATGCAAAAATTCACGAATTTAGAAACATCGTCAAATTTTATGACAAATTAAAGTACAAACAGGACATTAACATATATTTTAAATAAAAATTAAATACGAACGAAAACATATAAGAAATGCATATCGTAAATGGAGAAATACCAATATGTATGTAAAAATAATATAGAAGCAGTGTCTTTTTAGATTTTTTTCTAGAGATCCTAAAACTCACGAAGTATAATGCTCTTACACCTGTAATATTATTTTAATCTAAAATTTATTGAAAAAGACTAAAGAGACAATAATATAACTACTTGATAAAATAAACTTGTGTTCGCGGTTGTCCGGTGGTGCACGAAGCAAGTCAACAGCAGCGGCGGTAAGCGATGAGAAACGATCCTCTAAAGTAGCGGATTTCTTCACATTTACATTCGTTACCGGCCCGCGGACAACAAGCCCGTTTTTATGTTAAAATAGGGATCGTGAATATAATATAATATTATTTGCACGCCATATATTTAAGAAAACATTCTATTTTATTCGTTTATCTGCCTATTAGTGCCGTAATACTGTCTGCCAACTTAGCTATGTGAGCTGCCTGTAGAACAAGTTGTTAACATAATTTCTTTCAACATAACTTGATCATAAGATAAATTAAAAACGTGTTTGATTTGAATATACAATAAAACATATTTCCAATAGATATAATTCAACGATGAGACGCTGTAACGATAAGCACACCGTTATCAATTTCATCTGTTATTGGTCCACGTCTCAAGTTCACGAATTCAAATTGAACATTAAAATAACTCAAAGGCACGTAAACGTTCATCATAACATTGGTGGTAGTAAAATATATTTCCAAATAAAATTCTCGCTCGTAAACAGAGTGACATCGGATGAAAAACTGGTAAATCGTCATTTAACTAGAGAGTTCGTCGCCGGGGAGTCACGATAAACGTCACCTCGGAATGAAAAAAAAGGAGAGGATTATGAAAAAACGACCGCCGATTGAAATGAAGTGAGACGACGGAGAGAAAAACAAATACGACCTCGAAATCGAAGTGAGAAATGCTATGTCGCTGCGGACGCCCCCCGCGAGGCAGCTACACTCGCGGTAGAGCTCGGGTTATTCACTATATTTCACCATAGGTATTTCATTTGACCCAACTCTTGTCCAAATTACGAGTATGAAGATCACAGTAAATATTTTTCTTGGCAAAATTGCTCAATGTACATACAATAATTTTTTTTTAAAGTAAAAGTCCAATGACTATAGAGCTATAAATCAAATATGCAGTACGTACCTTTATGTACACAAAGAAAATTTTAATTGCACGTCTCTACCAACTATCATGTGTGATCGACTCCATCAATGGTCAAACAGGGAATAACCCTGCAGCTATTTTAGGTTGTAAGAAGCAATCATTACCACGTTTGATTAATAAGCCTGACTCCGTATCATCGGCATCACGTCACGGCTCAACCTAAGGATCATAACTTTGCTAAATGACTTCGATCTCTCACACCGCCATTATTTGCATACAATACACGACCTCAGCTCACATCTGAATACCGCACTCTTCGTAACAACCATACAACGTCCCAATAATGACGTTGTCACTTTGAAGCATACGTCATCTTTAATCAAATCGATCATTAGAAATTTTATTATGACTGCAACTACATACTTGTACCTCTATGAATTTACTGCAAGCGTATATTATAAATAGTCATATACCTCCGATTAAGGTGGTTTTAAGAAGGAAAGAAGTATATTGTTGGTGTGAATCATTGAATGATTTATTTATAATAAATCAAATTGTTTTTGAAAAGTAATTTTAAAGAGGTTATTTAATAAGTTTTAATAAGTCGGGGCGAAAAAGCATTATTTGTATGTTATGTGTGTTTGTATGTATCTGTATGTTCCATATTATTTAGACATTCAATGCATATTCAATACATCAGCACATGCTTTTAAAACTTCATAATTTGAATTTAACTCTTCGATCTTACTTATTTGAGGAGTAGGTAGAGTCTGTCGACAGTCATGTAACCTATCATAAAACCTTAAACGTTCTGTCAACATGTTGGTAAGTCATTATTTAAATATATTAATAAAATTTTAAGTACTTACAAAGTTTCGCAGCAACGTGTGATGTCACACATGTAAATATCATATGACTGTACCGAAGAGAATATCCTAACTGTATTTTCAGATGTTGTTCCGTTAAATTGTGGATATTCACAATTGGCTATGAAACGAAATACAACTATAAAATCATAGCGGATACATGAATAGAGATAGGTAGGTACTTATGAAGAGAACGGAGGTTATGGAAATGGCCTGCACTTTAAATAATTTAGAGTATGATAATTAAGTCTTTTGACATGGTGAATCGATTCGTCAGTTTCTTTTTATGGTTCCGTACAAAAAATGAAAAAACAGAACCCTTGTAGGATCACTCGTACGTCTGTCCGTCCGTCTGTTACAGCCAATTTGTGGACCGAATCTAGTGGACTAAATCAAGTAAAATTGGTAGGATGGTGTAATCCTATGACCCAAACACAGATGTGCAAAGTGAATAAATTTTTGGGGGACAAATTAGGAAATTTAAAAAAAACACATTTTGCCAAAGAATTGATCCCCCCCCCATGAACTCAAAAATAAGAGAGTCTAAATTTTTTAAAAAAATACAAAGTATAGTTCATTGCTTGTAGATTACAGGAAAAATAATATAAGAATTCTATCAATTGAGAATAAAGTGGTAGACTCGTAAAAATTTTTGGCATTACACGGAACCCTCCCCACGCGAGTTCAAATCGCACTTGGTTGGTTATTTATTTTATGTCATGTAGGTACTTACACGGTGTAGAAGGCAAATGAAAAAACCACCACACTATTGATCTCTAAAATTGGAGTATGGAAAAAAAAAGGTACTTATTATATAAAGAGGTACTTATGGGCACAAATATTATCAGCTCTATATGATTAAGTCAACTTTCTGTATATAGAAATAGAACAACACAAACACGATCACTTCATCATAAATTATAAATGACGGGATGGTAAAAGAGTCCGATGTCAAGAGTAGGTAAAACTAACTATTTATAAATTGAAATACATTAATAATATATATTTCGATCCGAGATTAGAAATTTTATAAAGAAATTTCATCCTATGAAGTTTAAAAAACAACTTAGTACTAAAACTTTAAAAAAATTAAATGGCTTTATTTCATTACCAGTTTTATCTCACCATCAAAGTATAAATCAGCAAAACTTACAGTTTTTATCGATGGATATAAACGATGGAATTATAAGCAATAAAACCGATGGATCCGGGGCAGGCCCACCGGTTTCCGTTGCTCGGACGCGCACCCTTCTCGTACGATTGGCCTTATTATGACATAAAAATAATTCATGGGAGCCTCTGTAACATTGCCACAAAGTATACTAACCGTTAACCCTATTTGTATTAACATGGGCTTAAAGACTGCTCTTTCAGTATAATTTAATGCTGGGGCTTGGAACAATAAGTTAGCTTATAATTGAACACAATGCGATTTTGCAGTTGTGACGCATAAGAATTTTGCATTAGGAGCAAATGGACAAAAATATCTGTTATTTAAAAGGTTTGTAAATCTAGTCAATGAATTATTACCTGATTCTTTTACCATTAGGGAGTCGAGACCATACACAACCGTAAAAAAATCATGGTGTATCAAATATGATACACCTAGTCATGAAAGTGTATAATAAAATACCTAACTCACAAAACGATATAACACGAAAATTGGCTAATATAAGAAAATAATTGCGTATAAACTAGGTTCGTAGAAAACAAACAACACAGATGCTACTCGTAAATAACTACTTTGTATGAATAATTTGTTACTTTACTTATAACATATTCTGTCATCACATCAAGAAAATAAATTTACTTAAACCCTTGCCAGTAACGACATCGTGAATACGTAATAAGAGACAGATACGTATACCTAGTATTTCGTGATGATTGTGATTATATCGTACGCTATGGATATTATTACTGATAGATTTGTCACAGATTCAAAGGCCGATAACCGACACCGATACCCTACCGTTAGCGACGCGGACGCCTTCGATTCATTTCGGTCACGTTTCGACAAAATTCTTCGAATGTGTAATTCCATATTACTCTTTTTTATATTTCTGCTAATTAGATGTTCATTTTTTGCTCTTACAAGACGTGATGAGGCCGTGGGTACATAGTTCATTAGTTAGTAATAACACAAACGCTATAGTTTCTTAGTATGGTTTGACAAGTTAATAATGTCGACTAGGGAACAAAATGGATGCAATTCGATTAATAAATTTTGTAATGCATTTTGTTTGTTACTTTACTTCGGGATTGAGTTTCCACGAAACAGAAGAAGGTAGGGACTTGGTATAACTCGTGTAAAGTAAGTATGTTGGGCTCGGGCGGCCCTTCGCCGCAGGAGTCCACGGGCGACGTATAACTTATTAATTTATATTACACTTTTATACTCGCATCCACTACCTATTCAAATCACCTGTCTCAAAGTTTGTTTAAGTAACTGGTGGATCCCTTGCTGCATTAACGACGTGAAAATATCAACAGTAATTAAAACGAGAATATTCGTCCCAAATTGATGTTAGTCGATGTTCATCAAGACAGCAGTGCTGAGCGTTTTATTAAATTTTATTACCAATGTAGGCAGCGAACGTGGGAGCTGTAAATTAAATACAAAATATTAATGAAAGAATTTCGCAGATAACAGCGTGAAACGCCGATTAATAAAATTCAATTCCGTTGCTGTGAATTGTCACTTTGACGTGTGTACGAATTTATAATCCATTGAAAAACAATATTGTTTCTGCCGTGCAAATTGGCATTGTAAAAATAAATTACGTTTTTCACTTTTTATAATGAATGTCAATTCGATATTTAGCGGTCGGCTTGTATTTTTGCGACAAAACAGATGATAGAAATACAAATTGCCACTGTACATTAAATTAGATCGTGCATGACTTCCAATTAACAGACATCAACAAACGTCACAAAGGTAAATAACAAATTGACTGTCCTTTGTCAAATGGCCATCATCAAATCCAGTTGAACATAAAATATTGAGTTTATGCTGTCGATGCGCGTAACGCGTAATCATCTCGTTACGTGAGAAAAAGTGGATCATGAGCAAGATTAACCGTGTGCACACACCTTAAGTGCATTATAATTGCTTGCTCTACTTAAAAGTCGAACGTTGCATAAATAAATACTGCGATAGCCCGTCTAACGACATAATTCCAGGAGTTACTAATGGGATAAATGACCTTGATTACTGGACTCTATGTATGGTTTGGACATTGCGAACTTCGATTGTATTGTAATGCCTTAAATATCAGTGTTATTTAATGCTTTCAATAAAGTACCTTTCATAGTCACAATTTTAGGGCTAGACATTTTTACTTAAGTAAATAATTAATTTATTACTCTACTTCTAAAATAAATGTCAAATGTATAACAATAATGGCATGACCTCGCATGTGAGATTTCCCGTGAATTTCTACTATAAAGTTTAGTACCAAAAGTATGACAACAATGAAACGCTAGTGCAAATAACTAGAACCTTTGCCTCTAGCTATATTTCACAAGTGGCTTTCAAGTTAAATTTTATTGAAATGGTGAGACGTATCTTCCTCGTAGTAGAGACCGTTCTAGCAACGTCCTCAGGCGATGACAACTGATGGACATTTTTGCAAAATGGCGGCGAGTCGACGATCTTTTCAATTTTACGTCTATGTGAAACAACAAAACTCTATCTCTACAACACATAAAATAAGGATATAACGGTCTCATACCTAAATAGTAAGTAAAACTTTATTTAATTAAGGAAGATGTGTTCATTTTGTCAAAAAGATTGCTGCAACTAAAAATAGGAAAATAGAAAAAGTACGTAGTTTATTTCACATATATTATAAATACTCTTTGCACTTCGCCTAGACTTATGCCAAAGTCCACACAGCTCAATCGAACAAATAATTACATAGGTAGGTAAGTACTTGTATATTTTGTCTAATTCCATAATATTCAATGTGTACCTACAGCTGGATTAGATGTTCTTGTAAATTGGAACATTGTATGCGTGTGGTTTTCATAATTCTCATTATTAAAGTAAACGGTCGAACGGGCGTTCATTAATCATCGCAACCATTCGTCATTAGCGCGGTACCTCGAATACTCAAAACCGGCAATTTCCATATTTTCATTAATTAAACATTCTTACAACAATTAGTCTTAAATTCAATGTTAGAGATTATCTTTTGTTAGGAATCTGAAACAATGATAATTTAACCCGTTACAATCTCGTCAGGTACATTTTGTACTGGTGTCGGGTACAGCGATGGCTGCTAGTTGACAATTGCATAACTTGCACAATCGTCGTGACTCGTGAGTCATCGGCGCTAATCTTTCGTGTGTATTCGTTCTTAGGAATTGTAATGTTCCATAAGTTTTGACCCCCAAATTTTAAGATAAGTAACTCTAAAACAATTCCATAAATGGGATATTAACGAGTCGTACGAAAAGATCAGGTTCCATGAATTACTTTCAATTAGTTAAAGAAATGCCATAACATGTAAATATATTTACTGGCTACATCAGTCATACAATAAGTAGGTACGGCATATAAGTGTAAGTCCTTATACTAACTGAATAAATTATGATATATGTCGTCGAATACAAACATCATTAATCCATGAAACGAGACACTGGACGTCTGTATTATTTTTACTAACGAAATAAATTAACCATTCGTTGGGACCTGCGGCAACATTCGCAGGGTTGAGAAATTACAAGGCTCGTGAATGCCGTAGTTATTTTATATTATTCGAATACAGGTAGTTAAGCCGCGGACTGATGATTAATTCGTCGGTTTCATGGAGTTTTTGTTCCACAATTAGGCGCGAGTCGCGGCACGCGTGCCGGTGGTCGCACTTGCTTGCGTGGCTGCTACTTGCGTACCCAGTTCCGTTTTTGATAATTTATTGCTAATTAGGAACTTTATTTATAAATTTCGTATTTCTGAAAGCTTATATCTAGATAGAGGAATAGTGAAAAGCTAGAACGTTTTATTGTTTACGTGTAAATCGCATTTCACGCTTTGACCTACATAATTAAGTTTAATAAGCCCTCTCGAGGTGGGCGCGATAGCCATCGGTCCCTGGGCTATGGGAAAGCCAATTAGGTGTGTTTTTCGTCAGAATCGGGTCCATCCATCACCGCGCCACGCCCGCTACCGCTCGTTCCGTTCTGATGCCCTACCGCTACAACTATACACTCGCACACATTGCTCTTTTTCCTGAGTCATTTTAATCAAGACTAATTCGAAAAATTATATTCAATAATTACAATTACAAAAATGTTTCACAAGATAATTGTAATACGGTAATCTAAAATGCACCGTTTTTGTACCTAATGTTCTGTTTAATATAGTTTACGGCACTCGCGTTCTGCAACATAAAATTTATTTACAATTAAGTGTTGTACTTCCTAATGAAAATGGTAATAAATAATGTTGAAAGAAAACATTACTTACATACAATATTCATGTGAATAAGTAGTGTTGTAAGGTTGGATATCTAATAGGTAAAAAAAAACTGTTTATCTAGGTTTCTATGAATACAACTTTGTAATAACTTAGCTTTTAAGTCTCACAAGGTAACGATTTCAATACATCAAATATTCATTTATCGAGACTACGAAAAACCTACTAGGTATACTGTCTGTCATATACTTTTTTAAGTATCATCGTTACCAAGTTATTTGTACTGAGTACCTTCATAAAGTATATTTCGTTTTCAAATGTTTTTGCGAATAAGTCTTCTATTGACTACCGAACAAATGACCCGCACCTCGATCTTCAAGTCAAAACATATCTGGAAAACTGGTTAAGTACATTGTGACATTTGCTGTGCATAGCACCTGCATCTCCGAAGTAAGTGGCCCGAAGCCGGCTGACGCGACATGTGCCACTAATTTGAGCCACCAACGCACTCATTAAGTCCTCGGCGACGCCCGAGGTGTCGCGACACTGCGTCTACCCTGTAATTCCGTAAATTGCGTAAGGGAAGACAAGTTACTAGTGTCAGCCGATGATACTTTTGAGGGACATGTCAAGTGCGTAATTGACGCCAAAATGGGGTCAACCTCACTGCTGATCTATTGTGATCGCGTATAAGTTTCACTTATTTTGTATACTCTAGGTTATGAAATCAAAGAAGAACTCGTTTTGAGTGGCAAATATTTGTTCATTACAAAGTGAGTTCGTCATCATATTTAAGAACTATGTTCTTGTCAAAAATACGAGGCACGTCAACACGAGTTCAATTACGAGTATACTCATTGTAAGTTGCCAGTTGACAACTTCTGCTTTCATTTTTATCAAGTGCAAAATCTCTTTAAAAGCTCTACTTGTATTGGTCCAGTGGTTGACTGGCAAAGAACGCTATATGGCGTTAAGTCCGCCATTTATACACTTTTTTGTGTTAATAAAGTTTACTTGATTTAGGAAAAAATGGTTAGTTTTTACCCTAAATATTTTACTTTTACTCACACGTACATTAAAATTCGGCACTCTATATAAACCTACAGACCCCCCCCCCCCCTCAGTACGTTTATGTTACCAACCACTTGATATCGATATGCGATTCCTGTAATCTACAAGCAATAAAGTATATTGGGTATTGTTTTTAAATGTTAGGTCTAGTAGTTTCGGACATCAGGGGGGAATGGTCTATTTTCGTCTTCTTTCATGAATAAAATCAAAACTATTTATTTACAATAACAACTAAAATATATTTAAGATCCTCATTACGGGCCCTTTCATTTGATATATGGACACAGTAAGGTACGCAAAACTTTTTTTAAATTCCCTAATTTGTCCCCCAAAAAAGTCTCTTATTTAAAAAAATCATTTACTTTGCACATCTGTGTTTGGGTCATAAGATTATAGCATCGTACCAAATTTTACCTGACTTGGTCTAGTAAATTCAGAGAAAATCGGCTGTGACATACGGACGGACAGACAGACGCACGAATAATCCTATATGTGTTCCGTTAATTCAATTTTGTACGGAACCCTAAAAATTTAAAAAATTTACTCGCCTACCGTACCCGAGTGGCGCCTACATTGCATCGCATATCACGGTGCTACCTAGCTAGCCGAGCGGGGTGAACGGCGACTACGCGACTTTTTTACTTTAAACGCCATTTTAAACTCGTGATATCTTTTTAATGGAATGTCCGTTGATGATTCAAAAAGTTATATAAAGGTATTGAAGCAATCTTAAATTGAAGTAAATTATTTTGATAAGAATTAATACCAAGATTCGAATAAAGAGCCTCTTCTAGCGGCATTTTACTTTTTAAAAATGAAATAACACTTATTGTGACATAAATATAATAGTTAAACATATACTGTCGCGACACTTTTTGTAGATAATAATGTGCGCCACAAAAATTTTGAACATTATTTTGGTCTATCATATCAATACATTCCGCAATGTAAGGAATTTTTTAAGTCATTTTTTCACGCGTTGAGTTACATTTGTGGTTCTGTGAGAACAGTAGACCTTGCGAGCCCTTCCAACCACGAAATAACCGATATTTTACTTCCCTGGCTTAGCAAAGCCATTTTTGAAACCAACCTACCAATGGTAGAAAGAAGTGAAGTGGGAGAGCCAATGCAATTGAACAACTTTCCCCAAGGAATAATATTCATCGAAATATATAAAATATTTTTGTTTTTCTTTTTACTAAAGCATGATACTGCGAATCTTTTTTATTTATTTTTATTTCAGTATTCTAAGTTTATTCAGTGTTTTCAAACATAAAAGTGATTTGCAGTATCATGCTTTAATAAAAAAGCCGAAAAATATTATTCTTATTTTGATATACCTTTGTTCTTTGTATATTTTGATATAAGTTGTTCAATTTTACTTCCTCTCTCACTTCACGTACTCCAACTTCTTCGATTTCAATTTATATTTAGCTTTTGTACTACATATAGTCTGTGGGTTTGACCAATACTCATAAAGCCCTTTCATTTGATACAGCAGATGGTATGCTAACAAAAAAAATAACTCTGTGTTACCAACGTCACAGTTACTAGCCAGTGGGTAACTGTGACGTCGGCAACACAAGAACGTAAATGGTAGGTAGTACCCACCATTTTAGTACTTGTCATCCCAAAGATTTTTATACGACATCATACTGAAATACAAAATATACAGAAAATCGATTTATAAATAACTTTTAGGCGAATTGCCGACTATAAACACGTTCAAGAGTATCGTATAAAAAAGTTGCGTCTTAATAACATAACAAAAAGTCTAGACATATTTGTATTTTTTTTGTAATAGCCGAGATCTGAGATTTTTTAAGTTTCGACCCCCATATTTCCGACATTTTTAATAATTTCGTAAAACTGGCTCGACAAAAAAAATCTATATAATTACCAAAACTGCTCCCAAAATTTAATGAGAATCGGTTGAGAAATGCGACCTGTAGGCGAGAACAGACAGACAGAGGCACAAAGAATTTTTAGCTAGTCAAAACTGAGATTTTTCTCTCGCTCGGTCGATTATTGGAGTTTTAGTAAATATCCCTAATTTTTTTGATAATGTAGCCTATGTCACTCGGGAATAGTGTAGTGTTCTAACGGTGAAAGAATTTCTAAAATTGGTCAGTTGTTTCGGAGCCTATTCGATGCAAACAAACGATCAAATCTTTTCTCTTGATAATATAAGTTCAGATTATCAAATTCAAGGCTATTTAGTTGAATTAACTCAAAAGAGTTATAAAGCTGTAAATGGTTGTAATTTTTTTTTAACAAGACCAATCGAACGTTGATGTAGGTAATAGAAATTACGAATAAATTTTGTGACGAAGCTCTATCTCCATTCGAACTTAAGTACATACATGTTGTTTGACGTTAAAATTTGATTATTATTTTATTTGAAGAGAGATCATGTTCCAAAAATGTGGTAAGGTTGCTCGTTAGTGGCAATGATCCCTGGAGAGCCCATTAATCAGCAGGTTTACGTCAACACTTTATAGCCCGATTCTCGTCGGTTTATCACCTTGTTCCACAATACAGCCTCTCTAGCCCGTTTATTTGTGTTGGCACAACGAACTGTTGTTTATGACAACACTTATTGACACGAATTAAACGCCTATCAGGAATAAATAAACAAGGAAAACTTGATTTTAAAGGGTTAATCAAAACGTATATTCATGACGCCAAAAACAAAGTCACAAAGCTACGAGTATCTATTTTGATGCATATTTTTAGTTCATCTTATCACACTAATATTATAATATAATATAATATTAGCTAATGAGTGTGTGTGTGTGTGTGTGTGTGTGTGTGTGTGTGTGTGTTTATGTGTGTGTTTATTGCTTCTTCACGCGCAAACGGCTGGACCAATTTTGATTAAATTTGATGTCCAAGAAGCTGCAACCTTGAATTAACACATAGGCTACGTTTCTTTTTCTGCGGGTAACACCGCTAGCAGCTAGTGTTTTAATAAAATATTTTATATCACAAAGGTCAAAGGAAGACGAAAAAGACTCACAAGCTCTACCAACTTCACGTAAAGTGGGAAAAGATGAGGAAGTATTTCATAGCCCATTTTGTTAATTGGAATACCAACCTAGCCAGGACTCAATACATAGTATGTATACATTGCCACAGTTAGTAGAGTCATGTCACAAGTAATAGAGAACTTGCTTACTTA
Organism: Acrobasis suavella; assembly: GCA_943193695.1. Classification (NCBI taxonomy): domain Eukaryota; kingdom Metazoa; phylum Arthropoda; class Insecta; order Lepidoptera; family Pyralidae; genus Acrobasis; species Acrobasis suavella. The sequence continues at coordinate 19,215,175 of OW971929.1, forward strand.
CTATTCCTAAATCCGCATGGAATTATAGCTATAAAAGAGGTTGTATTAATGTTACGGACCTGTCCATTCTTGTCCATCTCGTTGTTGGTGAGCTTGACCTTCTCGAAGGAGACGACCTGCTTGCGCAGCTGGTCGCCGGAGAAGGGCGAGTCGGGGTGCGGGTAGAGGCGCGCGGGCGCGGGGGGGTCCGCCTTGCCCGCCACCAGCCACGAGGAGCGGTGGTACGCGTACCGGTAGCGCTTGCCGTCCACCGGCACCACGTCCAGCAGCACGGCGTAGCGCGCCTCCGCGCGGCACCCCGCGAACGACACGCGCACCGTCGGAAACATGCGTCTGCACAAAAATAAATAGTGTAAGTAAATACGGATACAATAGTATTATATTATACACTAAAAAGTTATTCGATTGGGTATATATATTATGCACTTGTAGCTATCTAAGTACTTATACGTTCTACGTTCTCCCCTGGCCAGGAAGTGGCTTTTTTCGTACGCTAACTGAGCGCTCAAGCTACTTTTTGGGCCTGGGAGGACGTAGGCAGTCTTGGTCATGAGCGAGGATCGAAATAACCTTGGCCGAATAACTGTTAACCACAAAATCTACTAACTGCGACGAGTAACGGTTGGCCGAGAGCACAAATTTTCTTTCACCGAGTAACTGTTTAATAATAATACACGGAATACAAAATAAATCACAAGACTTACACCACAAAACAAGTATGCAAGATCGAAGGCGTCTGTAACAAGTTACTATGCTAGCCCAGTGCCTATGTTATGTTTACGCCCTATACCTTTTTACGTCTGTCTACTAAGTAGTACATTTAATTGTTTCCTACTTTTAAGACCAGTAGACATAACACTGTTAATACCTACAGTGACACAAATTACACTAATGACAAGATATATCGAATTAGTTAAATGTTACGCGACTCGTAAAAAGCAAACGATGCTATACAACATGTTGTAAAAGCTGTCGCGACAAATTATAACAGCGTGAAACTTGGAAGTTTCAACTATAAATTTCAAAGCGGCCCTCATCGCACTAATGACCTCATAAGAACCGACAGAAAACTAAATTAGACATTAAGAATCAAAAGCTTATAAACCCCGAAAGTGTTTTACGAGGCCAAAACACATGCTCGCAATAAAAAAAAATGATTAATGCATCTCTACAAAAACTGCCAGAGATCCGGCCACGGACGGTGACTTGTATAATTATGGGGTAAAACGTGAACTAGGAAATCAAACAAATATGATGTATTCGATTTTAATGCACCCTTAAATGGGCCGAAGCGCTTCCTGCCGGCCGGCGGCGATAACATCTCGCCACCGATTATTATTTACAACGCAGTCTTTCTTAATCATATTTTTTATAATCTATAAACGGCACTTTTGTAATTTTAAAGCCCAAACAAGTAGTCATAGGCTTGTCAGATTAGATAACCGTCAGCTAACTATTTGTCCGCTTGCCTTAACTTGATCGGACGTCACCGGTCGCGCGCTACACTTGTTTCTATCAGCTTTTTAAGTTGCATATCCGCCTGAGTACTTTCTAAGAATTTATTGAATATCTTAAGTGTGAGTAATAAAATCCAGAAGTGAAAGAAAGAATTATTAGTATTCATAAAACACGGACGTGGTGTCAACCTTTCTATAAGAAAAGTATGATAATAATAATAAATAGAAGAGACCTATAAAATTCTCGGAGGCTGAACGCACGCCAGCACGACGACGATAAAGCATGGCGTATTGAGGGCCTCCGTTGCGAGTTAAGCACTAGCCATAAATAAATCGTATTAAGGTATGTTTTGAATGGTTGTTCCGTATCGTACGCGCGGGATCTCGACGCGTTCGACAATAAGTCGCTGTCAACCGCGTTTATGAGAGTGTCGTTAAGGCGAGAGTCGCGCGACGTCGCCGCGACGCGGAGCCACCCAGCGCGGCGACGTAATGAGCCGCATCCATCACGGATAACAATCGATCGCCACGAATACCTGCCCTGCCACTTGACTTTACATTAATTGAAATCCAATTCATCGTTGTCCTAACCAGGCACACATTTCCGCAAAAATCTTATGTAACCTCTTCTCATTAGCCATGTTCAATCAGAAGCAGGGAGAGCACCTCAAAGTTTGACATTTTGATTATTTTTACGCCACAACGACTGACAAAATTATCATACCGCATGGCAGCAGGTAGGTCAGCAACTCTTAGAGCTGCAACTGTAACTATTGAATCGACATCGTGATACATGTAGATAGATCTTATTGGAATATGTGTTGTATAAGTTAGTGGACTGTGTTTCGAAAAGTATTCAAAGGAAAGAACTGTAAAAAAAAATGGTGTGCATGACAAGAGCCTTCCCGAGTGAGGTTTGGCACTTTGGACAATCTGCGTGGAAAGCCAGTCGGTATCGCAGATTGACTGATCCTTTCGCTACGGAATTGCAATAAAAGCCATTCCGACTCACTTAGAAGAAGATAAAAAAGAAATTAACACTAACTTTCATATTGAATAGACTAGGCATAAAAGTAGAATGAAGTCAAAGAAAAATGTATATTAACAAAAATATTAAATAGTACTGTGATGTTATTTCTAATAAGTGAAAAAAAGCACATAATTAAGATTCAATTTGGTATCAACATGGCGCTTTACGAACAATAGGTTAAGCTATAGTGCGTAGTGGGCCTGCGTATTTACATAATTCATTAATAAACGTCCGTTTAAGATGGCCTCAGATAGCACTGAACAAATACCAAGTGGTTACATGGATTCCATACAAAGGATTATTTCTTGGTTTATTCAAGGTGTTGGTATTGGGACCTACTTACGCTTGTCTTCAATATAAATTACATACAAAGTCAGATAGGAACGGAACTTAGATATGTGATAAAAGATGCTTAGTTTTTGTAAATCTTTCTCATATAGTAAGATAATTGAAATCAGAATTAAGTGGTGCGAATTTTCTAATCTCACCACAAAAGAGAAATTCCACATATTTTGCCTATTTTCGATTTTTAATTACCATTTATTCTTTTTTTAACTATTTTCTTTTAATTATTATTTTAATAGAAAATAAATATTACAACTGCATTATTTATAATTTCATAATTTATTTATAAATAATTTAGTACTAAATAATTTTTAAATTTCTTCAGTATTAGTTTTAGGTGTAATAATGTTATTTACCTTTCATTAAGTTATAATTTATTATATTATTAAAAGTAACGTGAGAATAACTAAATATATAAAAACGGTTTGTTTTAAGTAGTGTAGTCGGAAAAGGCCGACTAGTTCTGATCGGTTTAGACGATCATCAGGGCGAGTGTTAAGTGGGACGGCGACGGTTTTGCTGTCCTCAGCGCACTGAGTGCGATGTTATATATTTAGTTTAATATTATTCTGTAGTTAAAATAAATAAATACAATAACAGATATATGACAATTGAATACACTTATTATAATTTTGTCATATTATTTTTGGTTTCGTTTGAATTGCGGTAAGAAACCGCAGTCCTGGACACGATAGCTTCAAGTCCTCAGAGGGCGCCAATTACGGACTACCACTTCCGCAGCGAGGCGCGAATTTACCTCTATTGAAGCCTTCACGGAAGCCCCATTACTGTTTACTTAGCATAATAATTTTACACGTTATGTCCAAGTAATAATGCCAAGTAGGGTCACATAATAGAGAACCTACTATAATTGGCAGTTATTAAGCAATAGAATGTACAAGTCAATAAGCGAAGCTAATCGAAGGAAGCTCCCATTAATTCCGTATAATTTATCATTCCCAATGACCTTTACTAGTTTGAAATACAAAGAATGAAAGCCATAGAACAGATAAGCATTATCACGATATGTATGTACCTAAATATTAATGTTAGCAATTTTTCTCACCAATGAATTTCTAGCATGTGTTGCGTGCGCCTTCAAATGAGAGTTTCCTATCGTCGACTTTCGTGATCAACTTTTTATAGTAATTACGTAAAAACCATTAACAAACACATACATAGATTGTTTTAGTATACGGTAACAATAGAAGATTTCAATCTTTAAAAAAGCTCTTCTGTAATCATTTTATTCATACTTCATATACGAGTATACTTTACGCAGTTACAGATTGTTTACAGGTAATTTGTAAGCGACTTCTTTTAAATGTTGTAATGGTTCATGAAACAACCAGTGAATAAAAAATGCACAAAAGTGAACTACCTCTATCATAGTTACAAAGTGTTTGTTAAATATTACATCTAAATAAGATCTACTCATTTACCTAACAAGCCGAGCACTTCATTTTATTATTTTTGTCGAATCCATGCTACATTATTTAGGTACTTAATATCTGGTAATTAATTTCACGTTATTCGAAGTGTATGTATCTTGGCCTAATCTAAGGTGCACTGGTCAATCTGGTCAAAAAACAAAAGCTCAATCTGCAGGTTTGCCAAAGAGCAATGCAACGCAATATATTATGAGTATTATGACTGAGTTAGGAACACACATATTGCGCTTCTTTACGCAGGTGACTGGCATTGGAAAAAAGTTTGCGGGCGGGTGACGCATGGCAACCAAAAGATTAACTCACTTAACTACAGTAAGTCGGAACAAAAAAAACCTAAATAAGTTAGACAAACGAGTTGCCAGCTTTTCAGAAGGAATTCAACGAAACAGCTGAAGATAGAAGCGGTTAGAAAAAAGCAGGAGAGGCTCTAAATGACAAAAAAAGGCGTAGTATATATAGTGAGAATGCCTTGTCCATCTATCATTTGCAATAACGTCTAAAAATCTTTGTAAGTTATCTTATCTGCATTAACGGAAATGTCCATAACTTAATGTTTCATTAAAGTATGCAAATACTAAAAGCCGTCATGTAACTATCTAATCGACGCGTCACTGGAAGACCTGCATGATGAAGAGATACTGGGTTTTCACCTGCTAACTCATTAATTAAGAGGCTGAATCACTTGCATACGTACAACGAATTTTAGGTCAGTGCCTAAAGTTAAAGAAAAGTTGGAACTAAACCTGTTTTTATAAAATATGTTTTGACTTATATTTGATTGATGAAATTGTAGGAGGGGCAAAAAATATTTTAAAACGAAGATAGCTTTAGCAAACGTTTGAAATTTTTTTTGAATTATGAGTTAAGTTTTTATAAAAAATATTTATTTTTTTATAGCCAATTGACTCGAAAAACGCTTAATCAGTGCGAGTCCGACTCGCGCACGAAAGGTTCCGGTTACCATCATCTATAAAAAAACCACGTTTGTTGAATGGGAACCCCTTAAAAATATTTATTTTATTCTTATTTTATTATTATTTTTCTTATAGCGGCAACAGAAATACATCATCTGTGAAAATTTCAACTGTCTAGCTATCACGGTTTATGAGATTAAACCTGGTGACAGACAGTCTCTTGGTCAAGGACCAACAGGCAGCAGGGTCCCGTTTTTACCCTTTTCGTACGAAACCCTAAAAAGGGGTTAAATTTAAAGTGTTTACTCGTATTTATGTCATTTACCGTAAAATAAATACAAATTGTATCAAATTAAGAGGAAGGCCTATGTTCAGCCGTGGACGCCGTTATGCGGCTGAAATGATGATGATGATAAACAGTAAAAACCAAAAAAAAATTGACCAATCAAATTATTAAAATCTGCCGATAAGTGAATAAAATCACAGTACTTTTAGTATTGCCATACCTTAATCTCAGAAATATTGAATACGTTATTTTGAAGCAGGTAGGTTCGCATCATTCGCATGTATTTTCCTAATGACCTACATATATCAGTGCCCTTAGGTGACGCTTTGCGATCAATCATCAGTCAATCAACTTTGGTTTAACCAGAATTGGAATTCCCTTAAGCGAAACTAACTTTATAAAATAATGCTCATAAAGATAACGTCAATGGTTTCTTATAATTGACGACCTCCGTGGTGTAGTGGTCACCGTGCTAATCCGCCACCCAGAGGTTCCGGGTTCGATCCCCGGTCAGGGAAAGTTAGAAAATGGCCATAGTTTGTCCTGGGTCTTGGATTTTTATCTATATATGTGTTTGTTACATATAAATTATAGTATCGTTGAGTTAGTATCCCATAACGCAAGTCTCGAACTTACTTTGGGGCTAGCTCAATCTGTGTTATTTGTCCATATATATTTATTTATTTAATTTAGGTGCGTTTATAATCCCAGAAATTAACAGTAAAACACTAGTAAGACTTAGTCCGATAAACTTATCTTACTTAATACAAAGTTATACAAAAGCTGATCAAGAGTACAACGTGACAACCCGTTACTATTTTGATTCCTACTTTCATCTTCTCAACCACCATCACGCTAGAAGTGGCTCTGAAGCCGCAAGCCCTCAAGGCCATTCTTATCGTCTTGCGACTTTAAGCATACAGAGCCCAGGCTCCGTCTGCTTAGAGTCGCAAGACCCGTAATTCATTTTATTTTTCATTTCACTTAGGTATCGTTATATCATATCACATTCACAGTTTTCCCACCAATACATAATGAGTTAACAGGATTATTCTACATGCACTTAATCTAGATATAATAAGTTCATTCTTATAAGACACGTCAGCTCTTTGTCCTCCTTTTCCGAACATATTTTATGTCTAACTCATTTTCTCTTCAAGCCTCTTGGTTCTGGAATGCTTTACCCGTTGACATCAGAGGAATTTCTACAAAATTCTCTTTAAAAAGAAAAGTTCACGACCACTTTTTAAACTCCCTTTCCTCATAAATTCATCATTATTTAGTTCTTCCCATTACATATATTCTTCTACACTGTAATTTTCTAACTGCGCCAACTCCCCCACATCTTTTATAGCTTTCTCTACAGGTTGGCTGGAAAAATCGCTTTAGTGATAAGCCCGCCTTTGTACCTACTAGATTTTTTATGTACTTTTGATTATTGTCATACTTACTTGGTGCAATAAAGACATTTTATCTTATCTTATTTTCATAGCTATTTATATGTTAGTATATGTAAGGATGGTATAAGTAGATATTTATTCTGAAATATTTTATACATTTATAATAGGTATGTAATGTTATTGTATATTACATAGTAATATTTTATCTACACCCATGCTATAAATCCTGTATAAAAGTTTCTGAAGAAATTAGCTTATTGCCAACATTAAAACACCCAGTGTCATAGTAACCATTATATCACCCAAACGATTGTTAGAATGTTGTAGGTACTAAATTTCATTATGCAACGCAAACTCAATCCCTTCCTTACTCATCAAACAGCCACATATTATGAATTTCAAAAAAAGAACATTGTCATGTACGCGCAGTTTACTACCAAAGCTCCGTAATTTAAAAAAAAGAACTTATTGGTTATTCGAATGCACGTCGTATCCCGCCATTTTCGTTCAATATTTACTAATATCGAACAAAGATAATTTGCATTCCAATAATTGTACGATCCAAAATTTAAATTATTATTACAATAAATAATATCATTATTACCTATACATACATCGTTAGTTTGTATTAGATACTCAGCAATAAACTTGCCAGGAATTTACATAGAGTTCTTACAAGACTGTACAACACCCTAAGAATTTAGAACCTTTTATAGAGGATTCATATCATGGGTGTAGATAAAGTTTTGTATGCAACTGTAATAATTAGGTATTAAACCACTCATGTGATACTATTATCACACTCGGCTTCGCCTCGTGATAAACTCACATTCGTGTTTTAATACCCCTTATTATACTACAGTTGCATACATAACTATTATAATGTAAGTATATGTACTGCTTTTTTGTGCCGCATAATTTTCTCTGTTTATCCCTATGGCTGACTGGGAGAAAATGCTCTCAGCATTACCTAAGTCCGCCATTTATTAAAAAAGTATATTTGTAATTTGGAACAATGAAGTTTGATAAAATAAATATAATTTACATATTTTTTTCCGTTTCCATAATGTACGTCATGTTAATTTTATTTTTCGATAAATATTGCACAGTTGCTCTTTCAAATTCCGCCAATGTACAATGGTATATATCTTTTTTGAAATGAAATGAAATGAAATTAAATGAAATTAAATGAAATTAAATGAAATGAAATGATTTATTTCGCTTAAGCGTGGTTACACTTAGCTGTTTCCAGCATGCAAAATTTGTATTAATACCTCAATATGTTATTTTATACATTATTTCATATTCAAGTCAATGTGAAACATAAATAAATAAATTGCATTATATAAAATTAAGATAAGATAATTAATTAGATTTTATTAAACATGTCATTTTAATCTTAAATTATTCTAAAAAATCATTTATACTATAAAATGCTTTCTCAGTCAACCATGTGTAAAGTTTATTTTTAAACAAATTAATAGGGAGGCATTTAATGGGTTCAGGTACACGGTTATATATTTTGACACTCATAAAACCGCAATTTCTGGAGCAAAGTGTAGTTTTACTGTTCGGTAACAAAAGCCGGTTTGGCCTTCTGGAGCTGTAATTTGTAAAATCTCCTTGCCGTTTATATAAATTAAAATAGTTTTTACAAAAATACACGATTCATAAATATAAATACATGGAAGAGTTAATAATCTCATTTCTACAAATATTTTTTTACAACTGGTGCGAGCAGGAACATTGCACATAGCTCTTATGCATTTTTTTTGCGTTTTGAAAAGTCTTTCTAGCTCAACACAATTTCCCCACAACAGGATGCCATATCTCAAGTTTGACGCCACATAACCGTGATAGGCTTGGAGAGCAAGTTTTTGGTCACTGATTTTTGTCAGGCGCCATAAGGCATAAGCAAACCGATCTAATTTAGTACATATTTTATCAATGTGTTGTTTCCACGTACAACATTTATCTACAGTTATGCCTAAGAACACGGCATCGTCAACTTCCTTTATGGTTTCATTATTAACAGTTAATGTCAATGGATGTCCCTTACCGCCTTGATTATGAAACTGCAAATATTTTGTTTTTGTTGTATTGACCTTAAGGTTATTTGCTTCAAGCCATTGTACAATATTTTTTATGGCATCGTTGACATCATCATTATAAGAGATCGCGTCAGAGCAAGGTACCACCAAAGCTATGTCATCAGCAAAGAGAGAACATTCATGTCTTGTAACTTTTGGCAGGTCATTTATATACAAGAGAAACAATAGAGGTCCTAAAATACTGCCCTGAGGGACTCCAGATTTATTAATTTGTTTCATAGATCTATATTTTTTATTTCATTTACTTCATCATAATTTAAGATTTCAACATATTGACTGCGTCCTGTAAGATATGTAGTTAACCAATCTAGTGCTTTACCTCTAATACCGCAAGCTTCGCATTTATTTAATAGAATTACGTGAAGTACCATGTCAAACGCTTGCTTCATATCAAATAATATAACAGTTGCTGGTATTTTGTCATTTACATTTCCTATAATTTTTGTTATGAGATTAAAAGCAGCTAACGTTGTCGATTTTCCCTTTTGAAAGCCATGTTGTTGGGGGCATATAATTTTGTTTTTATCTATAAAGTCTGAAATACGATTATGCATAGATTTTTCAAATAATTTAGAGAATATGGGAATAAGAGCTATTTGTCTATAATTTTTTATACAGTCCTTATCGCCTTTTTTAAAGATAGGTTTGACCACGGATGTTTTTAAACGTTCAGGGAATACACCTTGAGTAAATGATAAGTTTATGATATGGGCCAGTACAGGTGCTATAATAGGAGCACAGTTTTTTATGATACTGGTAGTTATTATCATAGCCCGTAGAAGAAGTATTATTTAACATTTGAATAATCTTAAGTACTTCTCGACTATCGGTTGGTGTCAGGAATATGCTATGAGGATTATCACGTGTTTGGTAGCTCTGCTTATATACATTATTATTAGTAGTATTGCTATCACAAATTGTTGTAAAATAATTATTAAATATATTGGCGATGTCTATAGGATTGGTAATAGTTTTCCCATTGTAATTTATATTATCTATTAAGAATTTATTATTAATATTATTATTATTTGTTTCGTTTTTTATTAAGTTCCACGACGCCTTACACAAGTTTTTAGAGATTTTTATTAGTTTCATATTAGTTATCTTTTTTGAAGTATTAACACACTTTTTAAATATTTTATTATATTTATGGTATTTTGTTTTAGTTTCATTGTTTTTATTGACGTAATATTGGTATCTTAGTTTTCTTTTAAATATGGAAGATATTTTTATACCTTTTGTGATCCATTTAGATCGTTTGGTCTCATTAGATATTTTTATGCGGAGTAGAGGGAAACATTGTTCAAATAGCATTGTAAATATATCATGAAAGGCATTCAATGCAATATCAGTATCCTCCATCGAGTAGATTTCAGACCAGGATAAACTATTGAGATATTTGCAGAACTTAACTACATTTTCATCACTGAAATCTCTTTTTCTTTTAAAATAATACTTTGGAATAGATTTTTTATTCGAGTTTATTACTGGGAGCGTAAGCAATTGCCCAGTGTTATGGTCTGACAGGCACAAATTTAAGACTTCGCAAGTAGCTTCGGCAGAATTACTTAATATTTGGTCTATACAAGTCTTTAGTCGCGTTGGTTCACGTACATGGAAGATTAAATTATAATTGTCGGCGATTCTTCTAAGTTCCATTAATGACTGACTTGGTACTAAGTAATCAATATTAATATCTCCAGCAATCACAATCTTTTTTTTACCTTTTTTACGCAGTTGAGACAAAAGTAGCTCTAATTTATTTAGAAAAATATTTACGTCTCTAACTGGTGTTCTATATACACAAACAACAATGCATTGTAAAGTTGTGATCTCTATACCACATGCTTCGAACATCTTATTCATGCAGTATTTATTAATGTTATCTAGTTTTTTAAAGCTGAGACCGTTTCTGCAAAAAATGCAAACACCACCCCTCCTTTTATCAGCTCTAGAGTGCCAATTTGCCAATGTAAAGTCTTTTAAAAACATGTTTTTTTCACTACCTGATTTTACAAATGTTTCCGATAGACAGAGGACGTCAATACTTTTATTTCTACTCGAAAGATCTTGCAAAACTATTTCTAGACTATCTTTTTTACTTCGAAAGCTAGCTATATATTGGTGCATTAATAAAATGTAATCTTCGTTGGAATTAGGTACGAAAAAGCTGTTTATTTTGTGGCGAGATACCGCATGACTGTTGTTGGTTTATAGCGTTATTTAATAGTAAATTATTATTTGTATATAATGGCACACTGTGCATTTGCCCCACCGAGCAATTTATAAAATGTAAGAGATTGCCTATATTTTCCAAAATGTTGTACATACCTGTATCACGTAACCTACCCGAAAAATATGAAAACATATCAAAATCAAGTTCTCTGTTAGAATCGAAAAAGTAAGCATATTTATTTTTTTGTATATCAGTTTCCAATAAAGTGATAAATGTCTCTACCCGGCTATTATATACTGGCGCTCCACATATATATGTCGGACAAGCAAGAGTGATATTGGTATGTTTGATATTTCCCAACTTATTTCTTATTGTATTAACTAAGTTACTATAATTTTGTGAATATAGAAAATCTGCCTCGCCTATTAATATAACACAATGATTTCTTTTGGAAAAGTTTTGCAATTTATCATGTAAGCCGTCTAATAATACACTTATATTTTGTCGCACTTTGATAAGATGGCAAGATTTATAATTTTTAAATCGCACACTGTGGCTCAAGTATGACATAATTTTATGTTTGTTATTTGAACTTAATACAAGTAGTTTACTCTTTGGAGTGCTCTTTATTTCCCTAGGAGTCTCAAAATTATATTCAGCGCAAGGAGAAGCTGATGTTTGTTGCTGAAGCAACGCAGGCATGGAGTTTCTGATAGTAGGTCTTTCATTTTTTGAGGTTCCTCCTTTGTTATTACATGACTCTGGCATGGAACCAAGTGACTTGCTCGTTTTGTTATTTTTCACATTATTTCCAGAAAGCTGCTTTTTTAGGGAAGCATTTTCTGTCTCAATACTCTTTACCTTATTTTTTGTATGTTTCAGTTCATTTTGCAGGGATGTTATAGTATTCTTTAATAACTCAGTCTTGCTCTTCTATACAACTAGAGTTAAGGCAATTTTCATTATTGTTATCCATGTTGAATGAAGTATATGCTATCCGACACTATATCTGATGAAGATGAGGATCTTCATCAGATATAGTGTCGGATAGCATTTCGAAGGAATTTTGTAGTACTAGGTTTGTCTTATGTTTAGATCTGCATGTTATATTATCCGATTCTGGTTGTGGAGAGGATGTGGAAGTAGCACCCGCTAGACAAACCATACAACGCCAGGATTTTTTGTGTTCGGTTGTCATTGTGGAATAGTAACGCTTTTCTGCTCTGGCACATTCTAGGTCAAAATGGTTTTTGCAAATCATGCATGTTAAAAAAATGTTTCCTTTGTATCTTTTGTTTACATTTTTCACAATTTAGAACATCTTCAACACTGTCTTTAATTAAGTTTGGTACTGGTGGCGCCATCTCTAATTATTTTTTTAAAGGTTTTGACGAAATGAATAAACGAGCACCACAAGCTCAATATGCTTTTCTTACTGACAGTACTTGCGTTTTAATTCATGAATGCTTCTAAAAATGTTCGTTCTTCGTGGGATTCGAACTCAGGTCTTTGAGAATGGCTAATTACAAATTCTACAGGGTAAAAGTAGAAAAAAAGCGAGTAAAAGGGGTGGGCAGAGCAGGGCGTGATCGGCATCTGCCATCCCGGGTGACGTGAACTATCCACTTAGTTACTTACAGTACGAGAACAGACTAATGTGAGGATGAAAACTTACATCAGTCACGTCACCTTACCGATGCCGCCACATGAGAGACCTTACGTGAGCCTTATAAAAGTGTGACAAAAGACCGCGCCCCACCACACGCTGATCCATGGATTCCCACCATACATGTTGAATCCTCTGGCCCCACAGAATTGAATACTGTGTATACACCTGGGCTTATCGTCTTGCTGAAATAGACTGTCATTGTAATAAATCGGTCTACCAATCCACATCTATTACAATAATCACATTTAATTAAGTCATGGCCAAGCCACAGCAAACTACACAAACAAGTTGTGCACAGTACGGCCACTCGAACAAGACTCGACATGAACCCATACCGCGTCACCTATTCTTTTCTGTCAACTGTCCAAAATGACATTGACGTGGAATTGCTGCCAAACGTCATCGAAATATTCAAAGGAAAGTAATCTAGTTTTATACAGCCATTGCATATTACGCTCCGACATATCTATGTCTCAGGACATTTCGTTTATCATTACTATTGCCCGCTAATGTACTGTCTGCTCAATAAGAATGAAGACACGATAGTGTATTATCCAAAAAAAGCTGATAAGACTTAAAAGTTACGTGCTTATTGATAACTTAAGTAAGCTAAATGAATTTAGTTTGCCCATTTATTAGCAAGACATTCAGATCGGGGACAAAAACTGGCGTTAAGAATATCTTGAGATGTTTTGAAAGGATAAGCCATTAATTTAGACTGTCATTATCTCCTACATAATACGTCAGGCGTCAGATTACGTCAAATGCCCCTAGGCATCTCGAAACTCTGATAGTAGTTTTTGCGTCTTACACGCAAGAAAACGACAATTTCGAAACTATATTGTATAACTATACAGGCAGCGTCCGTTTGAATATCTTTTTAACTTAAAAAGTATATAAAGGTATATGCATAAAGAGGTCTAATTTGTCCGTTCGTTAGTCAGCACATTTACAACCTCGCGGCAACCGCAAACCCAAATAAAAGTCGCTCCATATTTTATTTACAAAGATGGACTGACGGACAAAGAACATATTCGTCATCTGTCACAAAAAACCGTAACTTTGTTTTATTTAGGGTTAAAGTTAAAGTAAAATATTTTTAATAAATGCTTAAAATCAACGAATGCATCTAAGCGCTCTTACAGATGAGCGACAGTTTGCCCATGTCACGCGACGTCGCGCGATGGTCGCCGATTGTCGCAAACGGCCACGTGACATATGTCAATCGTCAAAAACTGCCGCGCGTCTGTCGCCGATAATCAGTGACTATTGGCGACTGTCGCTGACGGTTGCGCGGTAAACAATAAACTTATGTGGGATGCCTGCAGGATCATTAGTTATGTTACTATCTTGTTCCTTTGCAGAGTGTTCATCCTCCTATGACTTAGAATCCTATTCTATGTTGCGAATAATTTGGTGATCGTTGAATACCATTTTTTAATGTTTAAAGATTTTGTACCTTGTAACTGATAGAAGTTTCAAGTAGATAGTAGTGCAGTGACTTGCACCCCCACTATTATAACACCACTATTATAATTTCGATGGAGACAGTGACAGATTTTGTCACTTATATTTAATGTAAATTGATTGAATTTGTTCATATTACATACGATTCCAAGTAGAAGCAACTCTTACATATTATTTAATGTAAATTGATTGAAATTGTTCATATTACATACGATTCCAAGTAGAAGCGACTCGTACATATTATTTAATGTAAATTGATTGAAATTGTTCATATTACATACGATTCCAAGTAGAAGCGACTCGTACATATTATTTAATGTAAATTGATTGAAATTGTTCATATTACATACGATTCCAAGTAGAAGCGACTCGTACATATTATTTAATGTAAATTGATTGAAATTGTTCATATTACATAATATGATTTCAAGTAGAAGCGACTCGTACACATTATTTAATGTAAATTGATTGAAATTGTTCATATTACATACGATTCCAAGTAGAAGCGACTCGTACATATTATTTAATGTAAATTGATTGAAATTGTTCATATTACATACGATTCCAAGTAGAAGTGACACGTACATATCATTTAATGTAAATTGATTGAAATTGTTCATATTACATACGATTCCAAGTAGAAGCGACTCGTACATATTATTTAATGTAAATTGATTGAAATTGTTCATATTACATAATATGATTTCAAGTAGAAGTGACTCGTACACATTATTTAATGTAAATTGATTGAAATTGTTCATATTACATACGATTCCAAGTAGAAGCGACTCGTACATATTATTTAATGTAAATTGATTGAAATTGTTCATATTACATACGATTCCAAGTAGAAGCGACACGTACATATCATTTAATGTAAATTGATTGAAATTGTTCTATACGATTCCAAGTAGAAGCGACTCGTACATATTATTTAAATTTAAATTGATTGAAATTGTTCATATTACATACGATTCCAAGTAGAAGCAACTCGTACATATTATTTAATGTAAATTGATTGAAATTGTTCATATTACATACGATTCCAAGTAGAAACGATTCGTACATATTATTTAATGTAAATTGATTGAAATTGTTCATATTACATACGATTCCAAGTAGAAGCGACTTATACATGTTATTTAATGTAAATTGATTGAAATTGTTCATATTACATACGATTCCAAGTAGAAACGATTCGTACATATTATTTAATGTAAATTGATTGAAATTGTTCATATTACATATGATTTCAAGTAGAAGCGACTTATACATGTTATTTAATGTAAATTGATTGAAATTGTTCATATTACATACGATTCCAAGTAGAAGCGACTCGCACATATTATTTCAATGTAAATTGATTGAAATTGTTCATATTACATACGATTCCAAGTAGAAACGATTCGTACATATTATTTAATGTAAATTGATTGAAATTGTTCATATTACATACGATTCCAAGTAGAAGCGACTCGTACATATTAAATTTTGATTGCATGATGTTATCAATGTAGGAGCGACTTTTAATACCTACAGTGTTATACAATTCAAAGTAGAAGTGACTCTTAAAGTTTAAATGTTGCATTGCATAGTGTCATTATGTAGAAGTGACTTTTTAACACCTGTGTCACAAAGTTGGTTGCATGGTGTTATAAGGTAGGAGCGACTAATAATACGTTAAAGTGTTCTTTAGATTGGACTGTTTTAAACATGGAAGTAAATTTAAGCAACTAGTTTGATTTCAAGTCAGCAGTGACTTGTACAGAATTGAACGTTTGTTTGAAAAGTAATTGTTGCCTAAATCTTATTGAGCTGAAGCATTCTGTATTTACAGTAATTATACGATATCTTTGACTTACCTGTTAGATTACTTGAATTTATGTAGAGTGTGTATAAATAAGAGAATATAAATGTTTTGTTTAATATTTTTAATGTTCTTATAGATTCGTGTAGTTTGCACAAAGTGTCAGTAAACTATTTATTAAATATTAGTTATCAATATACAACTTATACATATTTAGTTATTGTTTTATAACTTGTCCTAAATTTTGTAATTGTTAATGCATATGTGTCATGAAGTTAAGTCTTGAAATTTGCTATAACAATGATTAATGCTCTATGAAGGAGTTAGGAATAAACATATATTTATTAGTAATACTTGTATGTTCCTTTGAAGTCTAAATGCTATGTTAAGACTTAGTGCTATTAAATTTACCTTTTATGTTAACTATTACATTTTGTCAATGTAAACAAGTTAAAAAAGGAGAGATTTGTTTATCATTTTATCACACGAGGACGTGTTTTTGCCGGATGGCCGATTGTAAGTAATCTTAATGTATGTAATAACTTATTGCAGAATTAGTTGTTTAAATTGTTTAATATATATTTGATACTCAGTTGTAGTAGTTAATTTAATAATGAATAGGGCAACACTATGTAGTTACTGTAAACTAGCTTCCGTGAGAAAAGAGTAGTTGTTCTGATATTGGCTATAAATGTAACATGAGCAATAGTCTGAGGTCTCTCCTCATTTGGTCGTTAAAGAATACAGATATCTGAAGTGAATTGTTGGTTCTAATTTTATTACCCCCACACTTATCTTCTATCTTCTTCTTCTTCTATATTATATATATATAAAAAAAGCGAAAATCACTCACTCACTCATCAGGGTTAAAATCCCTAAGGGGGTTAAATACGGGTTGCCAGTTTGTATGAAACTTCGTAATTTTCAAAGTGAGAAACTGAAATTTTTAATAATAAATAAAATCTTTATTCAAATAATTAGGAGCTAGACATTTTATAAGGAACACATTATTGATAGATGATTAATGAATGTATTTTAGTAGTTAGTAGAAAATGGTAACGGGAACGGGAAAAGCGGAACAAATATATTTATAACAAAATTAATAACGTTTTTTTACGTTATTAATTTTGTTATATATATATATAGGTATTTATATATATACATCGCTCATCTCTCAAAATCTCGTAAACTACGTAGCCAATGAAGATGAAATTTGGCAGGAAGGTAGATTGTGACTAGGAAACGTCCGTTAAGAAAGGATTTTTGGAAATTCCATCCCTAAGGGGGTGAAATAGGGGTTGCCAGTTTGTATGGAACTTCGTAATTTTTAAAGTGAGACACATGAAATTTTTAATTTAGTTTAATAGTTAGTAAAAAATAATAATGCATTTATTAGATTTTGAATATTACATCCCTATAGGAGTGAAATAGCGTTTGCAAGTTTATATGAATCTTCGTCATTTTTGAAGCGAGACACATGACATTTTTAAATTAGTGGTAAATAAAAAATAATATTACAGAAATTAGATTTAAAAAATTGCATTTTGCGAATTGCGGGTTGCTGCGGGTGCATTAAGGGTTGCGAATATATATTATTATGAAACTTCGTCATTTTTTTTAAGTGACAGACTATAAAGTTGAGACAAATAGATCATTTGTTGTCTTTTGCTCTAGCAAATGACGGTTACGGGAACGGGACCGGGATCGGGAACGGGACAATTTATAACGTAAAAAAACAATTTAAAATCCTATTAGAACCATTTTCGAATTCTACGCTGACGAAGTCGCGGGTTACAGTTATTATATGTATATACTTAGTGTATTTGCATTTAAATTATTTTTTTCTATTTTCCTACAGGTTGACTGGTAGAGAATGCATTAGCATTAAGTTCACCTTTTGTACCATTGTGGTCAATAAAGATTTAAATAAACAAATCAATATTAAATCAATCAAATTTTTGTAATTTTTCTATGCAGGAACTTGTATAAAAGTATTGATTTTTGAGGTGCCTAAATCCTGCACCAAAGGTTTTTACGTTTTGAATGAATATTTAACAAAGAAATCAAAGTCAAATAACAATTTTGTAATACGACTCACATTATAATAAAGAATTGATTTCCTAGTTATATTGTTTTAAAAACTCACATCGCTCGCTTCACATTCTTTAGAATAAAACATACGTAAGCCTTCTGGCGTATGTGTAATTTACCGTAAATCTAAATATTATATACTGTTATCTTATAGTACTCGCAACAGTCAACAATTTACATAGACTGTGTGAAAAATAATCATATTTTCACGTTGCGTTCAAATTCAAAGTGTAAAAAAGACAATAACAGACAGTACACCGTAATGTCTAGGTATTACGCACCAAGTGTTAATTTTGCGCACATACATGAAAGAAATCACATTACTTTGTAGGTAGGTATATAGAGTAGACAGTACCACTCTACCACTTAACATTCCATTCTCTTGCTGCCATTGTGTAATGCTACTTGTCTATTGACATACCAGGCCTCGTTTCTACTTCTTGCTAAAATTTAGACACTTCATATAGAAATATTTGGCTATAAGGGTTAATTTGTAAGAGTCTAAATAAAAATTAGCGCAAGAAATGGGTTTTCAACAACTAATACGGTGGAAAAATCAAACAATCTTTGAGATATAAATGTGATAAATATGTTATTTTTGAAAATATTTTGTTTGTTATAAAGTATTGATTTCATAGCATTTTAAAAATATATTAAAAAATTATGATTTTTCGATTACCACCCTTTATGATGAGAATAGCCCTAGATAAGTATACTTAAATTAAAATGTAAAATATAGATTAAAAGTAAGCTTAGTAAATATTGGTATACGATTCGGAAACACTAGGTATATTTACGTAATTGAATAGCACACTGGAAGCTGATTGTTAATAATATGGAATCATACATTTGCATGACACTGATCGTTTATAAACGTCGCTTCCAATCAAGCAAACTATTTATAACGCGTCAGCGGTGAATGGATAACGTAAAATAATAATAATGTGTCTAGGACTGATGATAACTTGAAGAAAACGTGATTGTATGTTACTTTAAAAAGATATTTCCTGATTATTTTTAAAGAAACAATTAAATAGTTGGTGAAGGTTATTTTTTTACCTTTTTCTTCCTTTTCTGAATGATATTTGTATATTTTGCATGCATTAAGATATGTTCCTTAAAGTGAAGTAGGTATGCAATATCATTTAAACTTGATAATAATATTTATTTAGATTCAGGTAATTCTAAGTAAGTACATATGGTTTGGCGCACCCATTACAATCATTCATTGAAATTAAAATTCTTTGTATGTCGCTGACATTTCATTACCACCCAATAGTAGGTGTTTACTAGTAAAGTGCGTGGCATAACATAGAAGCAAACTGGTTGCCATGAAATGCCATGCACCGCGGACAAGCGGCTCGCACGCGACACGGTCCAATGACGCGGCATTTTAATTTTTATTAGCTCTCAATTTGCACCTACTGCTTACCGATACGGTTTTGTATGACCTTTAGCGTTAATTACAATAATCACAATAAACACGTTTTGATATAAGCGCGAAGTAAACGTAGTCGTAGAAATCTGTTGGTGATTAAAATAAGTAATAAAGCAAAGTAATAAAGTGTTCATGTAGGTACTAAAGAGAATTAGCGTCGTGTCATGTCACATGTCGCGTGCCAAGTGTCATCTGTCCGTCATTCAGCCGTCTCGTTACGTCGCCACGCGACACCGCGCCACGCGGCTAATCTCTTCATTCAAAACAAGCTATCTTATTACTTGAAACCCCAGGAAGCCAGCGTTTAGCCAAAACTAATGTTTTATCCAATATACAAAGTCATCAAGCTCCACAGAAATCATAAGATCCATGAAACATCGGCACTCTTGGCGCCTCGCGAAAGCTACGCGGATTGTCATCTGTTAGACCTCCATTTTAATTCTCGTGTAAATTATACAAATTGACACTTGACATGTTTTGTCGTCTCCCGGGTAATCGCGCGAAATGGAACTCTCATTTTATTACTTTTGTAAAGTGGCGGAGGGTCTACAACTCCGTATCTTGTCATTCGATCTTGTTTTATGCTTCCTTTTTGTCAGCTACCTACCTACCACCAAGATAACTTTCGTCTACAGTTTGCTTTTACATGATAAAGCAAAATGGATTAGGGAAAGAAATTTGTAAAGTTATATTAGTTTAGAAATGTTCCCTACGTTTGTACAGAATAAGCCTATGAGAAACTACTGACAGAACTTAAACTACGCTATATCTTCGCCTGCACACCTGCCGAATCGTATGAAAAGAGAAAATGGTGTAAACTGTGACATACTCGCACACGCAAATGTACAGGACCACTTCATCAGCGAATTTCAATTTTACGACATCGTTTCACATGAAATATAATGTAGACATAAATATAGTGAAAAGTGACGTTTTGTTAACGACTTGAACGCCATGTGTATAAAGTAGCCGCGCCGCAGGGAGCCCGCCGCACGACAGCGAAACACTTTGATAATTAAAAATTCTTCTTTGTTTTGCGACGAGATTGTAGTATGCGAGAAATGTTTTATTGTTTCAACACACGATCATTCACAATTAACATAATTTTTCCGAAATTCTTTTGTAATTTTATGTCGTAGTGTTGTTATTGTAAGAAATTAAAGCTTTACTGTTCACTATATTCATTTTGACTGGTTCTGACTAATAACTAAATAATGTGACATAATTTGAAATAATATTTCAAGAATAGATATCTCAGATAGCAAAAGAACTTCGACGACCAACTCGCAAGATTCCTTTTTTTACCTTTTGTAACTAGACGGATTGTGAAAAGAAACGAGAAATCTAGAAAAATGTAATACTTTCAAGGTATTTGGTGAGCATTTGAGCTTGAAGTGTTCAGTGAATGATTTAAACTTCCACATTCAAGTTTTATTACCGACTGTACTCAGCCCCTGCCCGACGGCTACGCGGCGTTATTTTACACTTTATTAAACCCTGAAACATTATCCCCTACATGTATCTTTCACATATTAAATGTAAATCAGACATACCTACCATTAAACTGATATAAGGTCGTTTATGTGAATTAAATGCATTAAGGAAGAATTGACATAGAAAAAGAAAACGAAATGTAATTTTATCTTTTAAAGTAACTTATTCAATAATAAGATTCTCATCATGAAACCGGCTTGTTTCATAATTTATTTTCATATTTCATTGAAAAAGTTGAAAGTGGGTTTTACAACTTCGTACTTCTGGTAGGTACTATTTTTTTTTACCACAAAGTTATTTTCATTTATTTTGACCTGGTTAGTTAACTCTAAAAATCATTGTATGAGACTTCGCTATAAAGATAAAAAGCATTCATTCCAAAATAACTACCCTGGCATCTTACATGTAGGTACGATGAAACGAAAAAACAATAAAAACCTCATTCAAGTGACGAAAAGTTATTATCTCCTATCCAGGGCATTCCAGAAGGCTAGTCATGCATGCCCAGCATTAACTACGTGCCTTGCCCATATAAGCCTAATTAATAATTAATATCGGGGTGGCAATTATAAAACAGTTAACATTAACAAGGTGGCCTTTAATTATTATCGTCGGAATCTGACGATGATGTCGGTTTATGACACTTCCGGCGGAACCCTCCACTAGTCATAAAACTTTAGCCCAAAATACGATTATACGATTAACATTCGCCGTAAATTATTGAGGTCATGTTCGAACGCGGACAAAATATTAAAATACTACACCAATTATAATTTTATAACACAATATAAAAGCTTGTTAAGGTATGTATATTATAGTAATATATACTGACCCCACATTTTCATCACGAATTTGACTCAAGTTTCGAAGTCAACACTTTGAAACTTGAGTCAAATTCGTGTTGAAAAATTTATGGTGTTGATACGTTTTAAGTATAACGGATTTTTTTTTCATATATATCAATCAATATAATGAGATAATAAGTTTAATTAACGATTTGGATCCACTCAATTTGCAGTCCAAAAAAAACTTTGATTAAATGATCACATTATCCTAATAATATAATAAATGCGTTGTTTCTATTGCAATATCCTATCATCAGTCCATCCCAAGTTCTTTCCATAAACTAGGCTTTATAGCCTAGTTTATGGAAAGAACTTGGGATGGACTGATGCTAGGATATATACCTAGTTTCCCTTTTTCTTGCAATCGACTTTCTTATGTCGAAACCTATATATTCAAGGGTGCATAGGTATATTCAGGAATGGGTTTTGGCGGGAGCGCCACATAACAACAACTTCTCCAAAGGGCTTCTAGTTGTTGGATCTGTATCCCCGCGCAAGCCTGTCAAAGGACCTGGGTGAAAAGACCCGTGATTCTCAAACGGTTTAATAATAACCGTTTAATTGCCTATGGTTGTATGGATGTTTGTTCCGTTTTATGTATCAAAACGGAAAATTTTTTATCATTAATATATACTTATATTAATCCAGTATATTTTTTAAGATAGTATACTTTTCTATATCGAAAAAAAAAGGTTTCAGTGGGATTTTCAAATACCATTTGACCACAGGAGCGAAGATGGGGGCAACCTGTAGTCTTAAAAATATATAAAATTATCTTGCGGATTTTTCTTTTACCTACTTGTATAGATGTACATTTTCTGTAAGCTTAGGTTTTAAAAAGACCTACAAGAAACAGCTAGAGTAGAACACGTTCGATGAAAAATAGACTGGTTTAATCTTATACGTGTCAGCAGCGATGAGTACGTGATAGGTCGATTTCGATATTAACTAGCGTGCCACATCAGTAATCATACTTTAACGCGATGTGTAATTTTAGAAGAACGAAAAAAGCACTTCCTTTCAATCGGTAGCAATTAGTACTATGTAGTAGTTTTTCATTTCACAATCTTAGTAGTAAATCAAAAGTCATTATAATTTGATAGCATGTACTGCGACTAAGCACTTACGAGGTTAATTCTAGTCAACAGAATTATTATAAATATTAATAAAGATGAGAAATAAAATACGGTAGTCACGCGGAAGTCTATAGTTACAGTGAGTTGACTTCAAAAAGAGCTAAGTACTTCAATAACAATAAAAAAAATATATATACATTAAGAAATCTATTATGAAATGTGCTTGTATTTTTGATATTTTATAATAGCAGATATACCTATATATTTGAATCGTTACTAAAAATACCATTTTAAGAACATTTACACAAATACAAAAATCACTTGTTCGGTTACCATATGTGATCTGAGAATCATATTGGTAAAATATAAAAAATACTCACCATACAAAACTACATGTTGAGATAAAATTAAAATCAGAAACACTTGATAATTTTAACGAAGTCGGTATTATTCTGTCATGATTCGTGTTCATTATAATGTTCGGTATCTCGAAGCCACCTCGGGTCGAGATTACGGCTGTAATTAACTGTTTTACACGCTCCTAATGGCTTCATTTCGCTAATGACCGTCTCATCTCACCCTTTCGTTCCTATCTACAGTACCTACTTACGTTTCACAACCAATTTTCAACTTTAAAGCCCCTTATTTTGAAGTATGTTTTGCGGAAATATTTTTAACAATAATAAGTGTCGTTTACTTTAATATCGATAAGAACATTTGATATAATATTTGCTATACAAAATTGATTAGATATGATGGTGGCTCGAAGAGTGTAGTGACGTATTATTGTATTGATGACTACAAGGTAAAAAGAAAGTCCACAGCTGAACAAAGACCTACCCAAGAATTTCCAAAACGACCAAGTATAATATGTAATTATATTCTGAAACAACAACAGATCAGCTTTTGAAACGCGGAATCACCTAAACAAATGGTTTCTTCCTTACAAAATACCGTTCGTTTAGTGACTCCTTGTTTCAAAAATGGCACCACCGATCGGCGACCAGCGTTGCGAATTGTCGCGCGACGATCGCCAACTGTCACTACCGCGAACTGACGCTAGCATACTGTCACTCATCTCGTAAGAGCCCTTCCTGTTTATTGTTTTTCGTGTATGTATAAGTGGCTAACACTAGTGACAGAATTTTTCAAGCTGCCAACGGCAACTGACATAGCTTGATGGCTGCCGTACAATGATGACAGCCGATAGCCAGCAGATGATGCCAGCAGCGGATGATAGTCGGGAGGAGCTCAAGAATTATTGTCACTTATGGTCACCGAACCTGCACGGCCGGTGCTTAACTTGACAGCAATGCGTACCTACTCCCAACGGGCGAACTATTACATAGTTATTCAAGGCATTAACATTATATCGATGTTATTGTCTCTCGAAAAAAAAATATCTATCCACTGAAAGGGCAGTGGTTCTTGTTACGTAAACAACATAATAAATTAAAAGCTACGCTTATCGCATTACGAACTAAGCAAAGTTAGTCAACTTCTATTCTAGCAACAACTTCAAGTTATTTTTCTATGTTAATTATTCTCTAATTATTACTTATCATATATTTATTGCACAAGCCAACAAAGTCAAATTTATAAAACAATTTACGAGTATATTATGCTGTTATAATAACTGCATATACGCGAAAAACGAAAATATAAAATTAACTAGCAGCTTGTCTCCTCGTAGATCGTAAAAGCCAATTGAAGGAATGGGTGCAAATACGAATCATGTAAATAAGCAATGCGGCTAACAACAAATGAATAAATATATAGGGATAAATTACACTGATTGAACTAGCCCCAAAGTAAGTTCGAGAATTGTGTTATGGGATGCTAACTCAACGATATTATATTTCACAACACATCACTATTTTGATTCATTTTTCCAACTTTTCGTCCATCATCACACTAAAAGTGGCCATTGAGTCACAGAATAAGTACTAGTACTCACGTACAGAAGTCTTACTCAGAAAAGCAATTCAAACGAATATCTACTTAACTGGTTTACTTGGTTAGCGCTATGGTTTAATTTAACTTGCGTCAGAACTCCTCACCTCTTTGTTTAGATACCTAGACATCCATGACAAGCCAATGTCATCTTTATTACTCTGGACAAACGATTTATCTGACTGAATATTCCCCTTCGAAGTGGTCGCCGCGCGCTTAGTAATGTAGGTATATTTTCGATACCTAACCGGGAAGTGACACAGGCCTGCCCTAAACTCTATCTACTTAGAGCCGCAAGACTTAAAATGCTCTGTCTGCTTTATTAGGGATAAATACTGTGTACATGTGGAACCTAATAACGCAGTAAAAAATTATCTTTTATTTTTTTTCCTTTAGCGATATAATTTTCTTGAAGACGGTTGTTCAGTATTATGGAGCATTGAAATCATCATCATAAAGTATTTGTTTGATCTTTATCACTTATAGAATATCGGAATGACCTAGTCGAATAGTTTCGTTTTCATTTGCACTGCTCTACGAAAAGCGTAGACGATTCATTTACCGTAGTAGCTTTCGTAGCTCTGTTGTAGCAGGTCGTGGCAGATTACTTCTCAAATCAAAAAGTCATCAATCCTTATGACGAGTATGTTTGAAAGCAAATAGCTACTCAAGCAAACAGCATTCTCAAAGTGACCCAGCCGCGTTAATCAATGATAATTAGTATTAAAAAACGGGACAAGAGCGAGTACAAGAAAATTCAGAAAGATAGCATTGTTCTTTTTACATTTGGTGCTTTAACAGACTTACTACATCAAGGGTTTTTAAGCATTTTGCAACTGAACACCAAAAATTAAACAAGTGATCTTATAAGGCCATTCATCTATGCTATTACAACATAAAATACCACCAAGATTTTGCTTAAAAGCTCAAAACTTAGAAACGATTTTTGTGTACAAAAATACAAAGTTTTAATATTTTTAATTTCAAAGACATAAAAAATTAAGTTATGCATTTCAAAAGTCTAATACGAGTATAATAGCACGGAGTCACAACTAGCGTCGCATTCTTTAACGATGTTTTCGTAACGAGTTCGCGCTTGGCCGGTTTTACTGCAGTGTTTTACTTAACAGTCGCTGCACACTACACCACTGCATACAATAATAAATGAACAGAGAGACAACTCTTATGTAAAGCTGTTTAAATTTTAAGGCTGGCCTCAAATATGCCAAAGATAAAATTTTAGATGGTTATTCCACTGTTCTCTTAACATTTTTACATTTTCGATGCTATTATTATTTCCGATGGCGCTGTTAATAAAATTAATTATTAGCTTATTAATTCAGTCTGAATATTATGGAAACTTAATTAAGGATACACGTATTTTATTAAGGCCAACCTTACAATTTTTTAAACAACTTTAACAATGCTACTAAGTGCCTATTTGTGACCTACAAATAACTGGTATGTAGTAGAGAATACTTTTTACAATGCCATGTACTTAAAAGAAAGATCATCTCTGCATTATTAGTGTCGACCAACAATTTCAAAAAGTTCAAAAAGTAAGCATACAATAAATAAAAGTAGTATAATTACTTCAGTACAATAGAGTTTAACAAGATACCAACTCATTTCATGATTTTTATTCTGTTTTGCATTGCGTATTAATTCTCAATTCTACATTCATTTTAATTTATGCATTCACCTCTGCTTATGATGTTTTGAGGCTATTTATTTTTAATACTATACTATACACGGACATAAAATTTTATTGTACTCACAAGATATTGTGGACAACGTCCAATTATTCACATGTACCTAAATGCACAGTTGTAAAACCATAATGTTATGTCTGTTTTATGAAATACTTATTTTAATGGATTATTTTATTGACACTGTGATTTTGCCAGTTAATATATTCCCTCTTTTGCAATACATTGTAGTTTTATTAATCCACAAATGTTTAGTGATAGTTATGTAGGCTCATTAAGGTATTTGGAAAAAATGTATCTAGATAAAAAATATCTCTTGACATTTCATCCAATAAATAAAGGTGTCAAATTTGCTCGTATATTAATCATAGGTAACTAGCGTAATTATTTTTATAAGGATATTGGAAACTAATAACATGCATAGAGCATGTAATAGGATACCCGAGGCACGCGATGGCTCGGCCACGTTATCTGCTACAGGTTTAATGAACCGATACCGCCTATAAATGCCAACGCAGCGTGTCGCAGGTGCCGTCACTTTAGACAAATACAAAAATGCCGAGGGCACAGAATATTGGCTCGCTAAGTACTTACTTCATTTTTATGGCTATACTGTTTAAGCTGCGCTTCTCCGATGGCATGCTGGCTTCTGCGCATGGTTTATTAAGAATTAGAAATAATATTTAAATATAGTTAGTGTAAATAAAAGTTTTCTGGTTATTCACCAATATTCACATTTCGGCGAATCGAGATTTTTCTCAAAGGCATATATTTGATTGTCTGTTTAAGATTTCCGTAAATGCTAAAATGCACATTTTGGAGTGACGCACCCGTACTATTTTTAATTATGTCAATACTACGGCGGCGGCAGCCAGCCGTGCTTGTCTTTAGATAAACTAATAATATCGGTATGTTATTGCGTTATGAAACTTGATCATTATATTCCTAAAAAGGACCTTTTACCATATACAGTTGCATAATTCTCCATAATTTGTAGTAAATACACGATATTTTTTTAAGCAGACCTCTCATATTATATTTTATGCTATTATTTGTATTTGTTCCAAACATTAAAAAGAAAACCTTAAAATTTCTTATGTGTCCTTCCCTCCTACCAATCTGTCTTAAACAAATTGATTTCATCCAGTGTTACTAAAGCAACTTACTACTGAACTTGTTAGTAAAGCAAAGGCCCTACAAAATGAAAAAAAAAATATTTTAGGATTTTACATAATAATAAGTGCAGTTAAGAAATATAAATCGATAATATTAAAACCATGAACCTTCTTGTCTACGTCTATATAGGTATCGTAAAAGCTGCACCGTGAGGGATAGAAGAAAAAGCAATACAAACAATGAGCTTTAATGTTTGCATTTTCCTGCGCTCACGCACGCAAGCATATTTAACTCGAGCAGTAAAACCGTGTTCCCACATGATACGTTCAAAGTAAAGATTGATATCTACACTTAGTCGGGGCCAGCTGCTGATGCAATTAGTGATGCGAACCGAGGAATTTCTTGAAGTACGTACATACATTTGAAGTAGGAATATTTGCGGCTAATTGAAACTCTGAAAAATTGCGACCACATACTGAGCCCCTTAATGTCAATGCCTCGAGCTACGACCAGCACCGCAATGTTTACTTATAATCGTTAAATGTTGCGATAACTTGCAACGCAAGTGTAGCTGGGACGCCGATAAAGCAAGCCCTTTAGCAACAATAATTGTAAAGTACACGTCCTTAGCGTGCCTATAAATATATTTTGCAACTCTATGCTTGGTAACAAATTAATTTATTGGCTGTGAACAGGGGTAATTATAAAGACTTGATGTCAACTGAATCTAACTTGACTTGACTGACTAAAATATGTATTTTTGCTTCTGGGGTAAAAGTGACGTGTTTATTTTTCAACCTTTTTTTTTCGTTTTGATTACTTACGTAATCAATAGAAAGATACATTAATTTATGAACGTCATAAAAATTTTCATAGCATACCATAGAGAAAAATTTATCTGTTTTTTCCAATGGTTGACTGGGAGAGAACGCTTTTAGCGTTAAGTCCGGTATGACGAAAGGAAAAAAAATAAATTATGAAAAAATATTAAATAATATTAAAATTAGATTATAAAAAAATATTGTACATGTATTTTTTCTTTTCTCTTAGAAACAAAATATGACAAAGATACAGCTCACTAAAATTTCGCGGAAAAAATGTCTTCGCGGATACGTACGATTTTTACATAGAGCTTACATCGCAAGCCCCCTTTTCGGCACTTTGATGCTTCGTATCTTTGTGAATTTTAACTTTTATGGCAAACTGAAAAACATAGGTCCATTACTTTTAATGTATTTGATCTAGAAGATGGACTAATAACAATTATACTTTTTTAACATTTTTTAACTGTGGATCAATAAAGTTTTATAAATAATAAGAAGTAAAATAGAACTTACGTAATGAATTTTATAACGCTAATAACAAAATAAGCTGAATCACGACATCTTCGATGACCATAACATACTTGTGGCGATAAATAAAAGCTTTGGACGCGAAAGGCTTTGGCCATGCGATGAGGCTGCAGAGGGCAGGTCATTAGTGCGCGGTCACACCATTACCGATGATCGATGGCCGCTGCCGGCGCCGCCCGAGTCACCGGACACCCGACAAATTTAATTTAGACTGCTAATGTTGTCTTGTTTCCTCAGATAAAGTGATTACCACTCGATAGTGCTGTCTATGCCAACTAGTAAAGCAATAGAGTAACACTACTTAATCGCTCTATCTTCCGGAAGTTTCGTGTCCGAGACCACACGAAGCCTACTTCTTCTACATTTACTGACGGTGAGTAGTGAACAAAAAACACAATATATACTTACTCGTACAATGTCTCGATAATTTGCCGACGTATTAAAGTGGCTGCAGCGTACGCACATAAAATTTATAACGTAATTCGGTTTTAATGAGCACAAATAACATTTACAGCTCGCTGGCGAGGAGATGTAAACTGCTTTAATTGCACCTTTCGGAATCAAGCACCGAGCCGCTACCGGGGAATCAACACCTTGGACTCGAATAGGAATATAAACACGAAGCAATAAATAACAATTCCAAGTTTATTTACCATCGCTGCAACTTCTCAAAACAATAAGGAGTAAAATAAGAGGAGCGTTTTGCAAAATATGCTAGGAAATGTTGTTCACTGTTAGAGTAGACAGCATCGGCAGACAGGTACGTTATGTATGTGTATGACGGGGGTGGCGGGTGGTAAATGCAGTCGGTCGGGGCGCTAACGTGCGCGGGGCGACGAGGGGCGCGCGCGGGTGTGCTGGGGTGTAGACGTCGTCGAGAAGCGTCGGAGGCTGCGATCGATGAAGCGCGGACACGCCTTGCGCACGCCACCGCAACCCACAACCTACACTCATTGTTGATTCAGCCGTCGCCTCTCCGTCTACCTCTAACTAGCCCTCTACATGTTCGCAATGACAAGTTAACCTCAGACCCTTATCGTAGCCTACATTCATCATCCATAAACAAGTCGAGTGGACTCACCGAAAATAGCTTCACAAAGAACCATAGGATGTCCAAGATTGACGATGTCGGTATTATGCTCAAACACGTTTGCTGTCAAGAGATCGTCCAAATGCGATGAGCGTGTTAAACGACTGTATTGTGGGGTGCTGTCACTGCCGAGGTCGGTGCCTTTGCCTAAGCCCTTGCCACGTCGATATTATCTCGCTTCAAGCGAAAGGAAGCCACTCCTAAAATCCAAGTGGTTAAAAAACGACTAACTACCTAATCTGACATCGATCGATCAGCTTTTAATAATCCCCTTCACTATTAGTTCAAATTGAAACGTTGTTTATTTAAAACGTTTTGTTTTCCGTTTCTTCTCTTACACCTGCTTCGAATGACTTCAGTGATCATTATTCAGAATAAATTAACGACTCAATTTGCACATTCACATTAAGGCAACCTGTGTACAAAGCTAGGCACACGGTTCCCAAATATAAGCATTTTAAAGGTGATTTGACTATTAAATTCTCACTAAATTGTACAGCGAGTTAGTTCAACAACTTTTGAAGTTTTAATTACGTATCTAAGTAAGCAAGAATTATGACGACGCATAAAATGATACTGCAATTGGAAAGGAAAGCAAACGAGCCCTGTTCAACGTTATCGCTACATCTGAAATCTTGTCAAAACGGTTAGCTAAGCGCGGGATTAAGCAACGAATACAAAACGACCAACATGTCGGGTCGGTCGCCGGGAAGCAAGCAAGAACTAACCCTTTCTTTCAAAAACATCCTTAAACACTTCAGTAAAAGAGTTGATATTTTCTTGACATCATCATTCAGGTTTTTGGTCTCGTGATCGTCAAACAATTTGAATTCCACATAATTCTAAAGGACACTGATCCGTCACCGATAACACACTTTAGCATCTTTTGGTGACAAGTGAGTTGTCCACTTGTAATCCGAGAGATCGAAGATATCTACTAATTGCCGCCTCTGCCCGCGCCCGCCTAACAGATAAGAAGCAGTCCTGCAAGCAAAGGTTAATGACATCTTAGCCCAAAAAAACCATGGAAGTATATATTTATTACAGTTTTTCGATAGAGTCAATGTTCCTATATTTCCAAAACGCAGGAAAAACATTTTGTCTGTACTTGCTGATTATGTACCTCAACCAGAGCATCAAGACTTTCGTAAACTTGAGTGGTAGGTAAAGACCATTATATACTGGTTCATATTAAATATATGCTGATGTGATCAGACCTTCCTAAGTTTATAAACGCACTTACCGCAGAGCTAATTGCTTTATGTTCCCGCTAACACACCGTTAATTTCACTGTTATTGTGCTGACGGAAAAAAAATGAATATTTTATCTATAAATTCTTTTATCTTCAGACAGCGCTGCTATAATTTACGATAATAAAATAATAACTACAAAACTTAAGCAGGCTTAATGAGGCATCAGTCTGTGCGACCGCCGCCGTGTCGCTACTAATTTGAGCATTCACAAAAGCCAAAAGGCCAAAATATGAGTAGCTAGTACATTACATTTATATTTATAATATCTATGTAAGGTTCCACTTCGGTTGGCAGGAAGGGCTGTTCCATACGAGGGCGTACATATGTGTATGTGTGAGTGACAGATGAATGTAAGCTCACACGTATATGCATAACTTCAAAAGTCTTTTTAAAGCCTGAATTTAACGTAAGTAACTTTTGTTATTATACATCGGATTTGGAGTGAATTGTCACCTAACACGCAACATTAGACATAAAACTTATCGAGCCCATTTTACGGCTAATTAGGGTTTCACTAATTGTTGTTTATTAGCCACACGGAGCACACAAGCGGTCGTTATCTCTAGCTACCTACGTATATGATAGGGTGAAGATAAAAAAAAAACTTAATTTAAAAAACATGATTAAGTAATACTCATAACAACTTGGTTTTCAGGTCGTGTAAACAAAGCACTTAACTTGATACTAGGTAGAGTAATCGATTCGTTTACAGACATCAGCAGCACTACGTATGCACTGACGATATATATATAGTTAGAGATGAAACCATTGAGTTAGTCATACGTATGACTAACTCAATGGTTTCACACACATGACATGCAATATAAACATAGCTAAAATTATATCAGAGCAGGTAAGGGAGTGTTCGCTCAAACGATTATTCAATTTCAAAAAGTAATAAAAATACTTAGACAGTCCCTAAACGCCTTTTAAAAACAGTAATGTGTACGGAATTACATGTGTTAGTGGTGATTAGCTACTAACAGCGTATTATCATCGAGATAACGTCACGTCGTGGTTAGATCGTTGGTGACGTTGACGAGTCGCACCTGTACATGCGTTGGGTTATTCTCAGATTGGACATGCGGCTTTAGAGCCATACGTAAGTATTTTTTTAATGGAGAGTCACAACAGAATAGGTAGAAAATATTGTAATTCCTTTAATGACTGCCTATTTAAAATTTACGAGAGTAAGAAGTAATAACGAAATACGCTGAAAAAATAGCAAGTACTTATTGTTTATTTACAGGATTGACGGTCGCCACATACATAAAGGGGCCAATCAGTACGTCATTATTAACATTTTCATTAGTCGATTTTTTTTCAAGGCCCCATTTTGATCCCAGATGAAAAGTTATTCGTGTTCACAAGCTGAGTTACTCTATCAAGTAACTTATGATCTAACTTTACAGTCTGTACATCAGTTTGACGATTGCAAAACGTAATTGATCCCAAATTTCAACACCGGGACACTTAGACAGACACATGTGTGTTGAGTACCTAAGTCTAGTGATAGTCAGTGAAAAACTCAGTGCGTTGGCCACATATGTCAAGGTGATTAAGCCTAGTGATAGTTAGTGAATAACCCAGTGCCTTGCCCACATGTGTCTAGTTGACTAAGCCTAGTGATAGTTAGTGAATAACCCAGTGCGTTGGCCACATGTGTCTGGTTGAGTAAGCCTAGTGATAGCTAGTGAATAACCCAGTGCGTTGGGCTATCTAATTCGTCCGAATGCTAATGAGGTACGCACGTGAGGGCACCTTCGTAACCCGACGCGCCACCTGTCTCGGTATGAAATAATTTTTATTTACGGGACCCTCGAAAGATTATGAATATTTCGTGGCTATCGCGTCGAACATCGAACCGCATATTAAGTTACCTACGATGTAAGCTATAGCAATCCATTATTTACGTTGTAGGCGCTCCCTAACGCTGCGTGTGCTCGGTAAATATTGTTTTCACTTGACACCTTCTTTGGTAGTCTTGAAGCAGAAATATGGTTTTTTGTTAAAGACATAAAAATTCTTGTGCCACTTTTCAATCGAATTCCTTTATTGGGATATTTAATGGAACACTAAACAAAATAATGAAGTAGGTTATTATAACTATGTCACAATTCACATTCCTTATTATCCAGTCAAATTTATTATTTTTCTACTTCTTACTACATTATGTATTTATTAATAAGTCTATGCAGCTTAGGTTTCCGTAGTTGAGAATGCCGACTTTACTTAAAAAAAAGGTTTAAGAAAACGAATTTTCTGTCGAATTTGTATGAATTTTAACTTTTTCAAGTAATTTTAAATTTTGTGAGTGGGTCGCTTTCATAAGCTCTTTAATTTATAAGCCCTACTTGGCTCTGATAGTTTCCCTTAAAAGTGCGTTATATATACTACTGTCGTGAATTGCACATGTTTACTACGGCAACCTTAAAACGACAATTTTGTACGAAGTGTATCATTTTCATCTTTGTACTCGTATCCAGATTTATCTAAACTTTCACTTTGCACCAAAAGTTACTAGATATTCTCTCTACAATTTTTACGACAACCGAAATCTTGATTCCTGCACATGCACCGTAAAATCTAGACATATTAAAATGAAGCAAAAGACTGAGGAGACGGCCATCAATCAAGACCCGCGCCCGCGGCGCCCCGGAACGAATTCCAACCCAAACACCATTCTTGCCATTGTGGCGATACCACCCACACTCGCCGAAAACAGACTCAATCAGCCGTTGGTTCCGTACAGTGTTAAAATTATGCAAAATAATTTATGAAGCTTTATACTTCATCTAATAACCGAAAAATATTACCTGAACAGGAAAAACCCACTTGCGCTTACTTTTTATAGATATCCTTATATCACGTGTACGTAATATATTATATATTATATTATCTAACCTATTAAATATAAATTAAAAAACTAAGCAATTTTATTACAATATATAAAGCTAGTTTTTGTAGCTGATATATGAGTAATGATCGATATTGAACTGCTTCATTTACATACTATTTAGAAGTAGTTTTTTCCAACTTATAACTTACGAATATTCATCATTACTATATTTTACATCTGATGCATACTCAGGATGCACATGTCACTCATGCATTTGAAAGTATCTTGATGCCATAAAATTATAATAGGTACGTAATTGACTGGTGTTAATATGGGTTATGAAATAAATAACTGTACTTACTACCTTCTTGTTACTTAGGGTAAAGTAGGAGCAAGTATTTCATGGTTGATGGAGTACTAAATAAAGACAAATATTTGAAAAAATACAAGTTAGTTGGGAAATGTACACTAAACTCAAAGATAAGTCATCATACGAATAAAATACTTGATAATAAATAAATCCAGAATTTAAAAAAATAATCAAGGCAGTGCAATTCATGTTAGGTTCCATAGAAAGAATTAAGTTTATAGTTAATTTGTTAAATGAGATAAGTAAGTGAGGTACATTGACCCCATTTCGCCTTTATGAAACTTTGTCCTTTTCGTTTTTATACATATGTATAATCAAATTTATCATTTAATAACATAGAATAAAACCACAGACCTGTATATCTATATAAAGAAAATCCTTCACTTCACTTTGTATGAAACCTATAGTGTAATATTTTCATGTTAGAGAAGATTTTTAGTGATAATATTTGGCCTTTTATTAAGCCCTTCAACGTTCAATCAATTTTCTGCAGCTCAAAACGGCAGATAACGTTTTTATTGTTGAGAGCGCAGTTCCACGTGTAATGAACTGACATACGCGCAAAAGTAACGATCTTGAAATGAGTCGATTTTGCCTGTAACGGACACGCAAAATCATACAGAGGCTGTATTTATCCTGATCCTTGGTCTGAGTACAGAACCCTAAATCCTGAATGGAGTACCTACACATGCAAAAAGCTTATTGTGATTGCTCATTGACACGATCTTTTCATCGCCACGACAATGCCATTGTGCCATAATTAATGGTGTTGCACCTTACTCTATAGCACCTTCCGAGAAACTCTCCCATTGCGTAGCACTATGAAAACTTGTAAATGGACAAGTTCATAGTTTTGGTGTGTACCACACACAACGGTGCATTAAGGGAGTTTATTGCACACAATAATATTGGATCAATAATTTTTTTCTTTAAATATAAATAAAACTTCGGGAAATATTTCTAATAAGAAACTGTTGATTTTGTTTTTCTCCCAAGAATAGGGCCAGTTTTTAAATCACTATCTAAGTAAAAAAAAGGTATCGCAATAAGTACTTCATTGCACTACCGATATAAAGAAAAGACGAATACTAAATAAAAATTAATAACACGAAAGGTACTCTATTAATTATATAATTACAATGAATATTTTTACATTGTATTATTAATAAGGCCGTCTCAATATAACGACTACTTGAATCAAGGCGTGAAACGCATTTAAGTAT
This sequence comes from Acrobasis suavella, assembly GCA_943193695.1. Lineage (NCBI taxonomy): Eukaryota > Metazoa > Arthropoda > Insecta > Lepidoptera > Pyralidae > Acrobasis > Acrobasis suavella. The sequence continues at coordinate 19,251,138 of OW971929.1, forward strand.
GATGATTATTTCTCAACCTTCATTTACCCTAATAATAAAATTGACGATAATGGCTGATAAACATGTTTGATCAACATTAAAACTGCAAATAAATAACTGTGGCTTCATGAACTTAAAGCAAGTCAGTTTCGATTCAATTAAGTACCCATGGCACCTCGGGGTATGCCATGCATCCAACGCATACGCAATTAATTGGCTTATCGCTGAAGCTTATTGATTCGGTAAGGCGATACGTTTTAATTAACGCCATCGCTCATTTGTCGTTGATTGGCTCCCAAGAATCGATGCCTGCCTGGCACCCGACCGAATAGAGACTCCCCAGCATAGGAACAAACTTCATGAAGAGCATGATATTCATTTTGTCCGTGTAAGATTTTAATTACGGAGACTATTAAAACTCTTGCCTTTAATCAATAGTGACGTGGAGTTAACACTAACCGTTTTTATAGTCATGTCGTAAACTATCTATTAAAAACTCTAATGGGATTTCATCGGGAACAATCAAGGTTATTTATACAAGCCGGACAGACCAATTTTGCCAGACATTTGGGTAAAACCCTACATTATTGAGGATTTTGTGTGTCAGTATTAAAAGGCAGATGCGACAAAAAAATTGTATGAAAAATCAAGCCTTTCGATTATCACTATAAATGATGTCAAATTCCAATGAAATATAATTAATAAAATCGAATGCCAAATCAGTCCAATTGCTTTATTATTAATCAGTCAAATAAATTTATAAGTCAAAATTAAATTCTAGATAAACATTTATCAACATTCTTAAATTCTACTTAAATGTGAAATTAATTTCTCAACATTTTTGAATTCTTAAATTCCTGCTCTGACTCGCCTGCACTGCGCTTGGCAACGCTCGGCGCTCGCTTCGTTTGCAAAATGTAAAAAGCCTAACAAAATCCGGATTCAAATGTTTAATCAGTAATTAGACCTTTACAGGCACTTTTACACGTCAATAAGTATAATTTATGTTACGTGTATATTAAAATTTAATTTATTTTTAAAGAAAAGCTACCGATACCAGCGCTTTGTAACGACCACTGCTGAGAAGAAACGACGAAAGAAACTCATTTTCACAGTATTGGTCGCCTACTCGCCAGAAGGGCTTTGTCCGGACAAGCCGGACGCCGTTTATTTTGGCCGGACACGCAACCAAAAAGCCTAACTATGTCCGGCTTTATACGAATGCCTACGCAACGCTAAATGTGATTATCCCAAAAACTGATATATGCAAATTGTTTTTATGTTCATTTCGATCTATGGTCGGACGAATTTATACATACATATATACACACGTATACGCTGATTCCTAGAGTAGTTTCATAGGGTAAAATGTAGAGATACATAAATTTACATACTCTATCTACTTGTTCTCTCTACTGCCAAAAAGTGGAATTCTGTCTAAAGATATTTATTTGCACCATCTGCGCTCAAACTATTTAATATTAATAAATATACTATATAATAAATATTGCAAATGTTCAATCCAAGCAATAACTATTAAAACACACGATAAAACATTCAAACACTTTTGTCTTAGTTATGATATTCTAGGTAGGTTAAGTAGCATTTTTATCATTTAAGGATGTGAATTATATCGTACCCACAATTTGTAACAATAATATGTGTTTATGCAACGCAATAAAATAACTTTATGGTTTTAATCAGATACAATGTTGGCGGGAAGTATCCGACATAAAAGAACGTATGTCGGGTCTTTATTTTGAAGTAGTAGTATAATTTTATGTCGTAAAAGGCTACCAAAACAACGTCACCGCGTAACATATGACGCGCGCACATTGCTATTACATGTAATAGACAGTCAGAGTCGGCGTATGCGTCGCATTTATCCTACCATATTTGTCAAGTAACTGCTGTTACTAGATGGTAGGTAACTAGATACCAATTATACAGTACTTACGGAGATACATATCAGTTTATTACAAAATTGCTATTACTTATATGTATAAAAACTGCATTTTTATTTATTTATCGAGACAGAGATTAGGAAGCTTTAAGCGCTCTATTGTACAGCAATTTAGCGGCAGTTGTTATCAAACAAACTTATCAATAATAACGATTTGGTGAACCGCCCGGGGCGGACGTCGGGTTTCAGTACAACAGACTCATAATAAAGATATAATATCGCCGGCGGCGTGCTCTCCCGAGGGTGACGAATCGCTCGTCCGATTAACTCTTAAACGACAAATAGAGGAACTCCCTTCCCGCAGCCCTCTCGGTCGGGGGAAAACTAAGCCACGACTTCCGCTAATTATTCGAGGGAGCGGCACCGCAAACATCGCCGTCCCCCTCGCACTTTGCGAACCGATGCACATCTCCGCAAAAATTCTCTGAAAACCAAAATTTTCCCTTCTCCCGACGGGCGGTCATATTTCTTCCCTCTCACTCCCATTAAACACGCCGTAAACGCTTTCCTTTTTTCACGCCCTCGCTCTAATAGAAAGGCAAATTACGAGCTTACGGGCGCGGACGGGTGGCGATGTACGAAACCGCCGCGGCCGTCCGTCCGCCTTCCCGCTCGCTCCTGCCGCCCGCCATATTCCGTCCGCGCCGCTCGCCGCTCGGAAAACTGGGATCGACGTGAACTTTCACGTCATATGTTTGTACCTATCATGCGCTGGCTACCACATTCCGACGCCCGCATACAAATTGGGTTGTATTGTTTAGACAACCGATGTTGTAACGCTTTTTCATATTTTTTCACTTTCCACGTGATTTTTAAATGATCCATCTATGTGAAAATATATATATATAGCTATACTAAACAATCCCATAAAATATATACCTATTTTATGTAAGTATGTACTTACTTACTTACCCAAATAGAAACAGTTACAATAACCAACTGGCATTAAAATGTCCATACATGAAACTAGACACGCAAAGTTGTAAAAACCCCCAACAATAAAGCCATCTACTGGAATAAAAGCTAAAACAGCCAAATAACATGTTAATCCTACATTAACGCGTGCAATTTGTCGCGCGTAGATTGTCCCGCTGTCGCGTCGAGTGCGAGAGCGCAACAACAACGATACGTCACAAAGCGTTGACGAGCAGCTTGCGTGATGTCACCGATATGCTGCGTATCGGTGCGACACAATTCCCTCTTTACTCTCATTAAGCCTTTCTATTCCATTTGCCGGTGCGAGGAAGTGCAATTTGGTTAACAATCTAGAGTTTCCATGAAATTAAATATAGGTAGAGATAAATAAAATGTAACTACAAAACGAATTACCATAGGCACAGAAGTTAGTTGCACAATCAGTAGGTAAATACTTCATGTTATAATATATGGATAAAAAAATATAAGGCAATAATCTATATTTCCAGACAGGCGAACTAACTTTGCGGAAAAATCCTATGCGAGCCTTATTTGCATATACTTTTTAAGTAACAATCTTTTTTAACAGGTTTTCAAACTACTTGAAAAATAGAGGTTTAAACAACTAAACATAAATAGATTATTGTTTAATTAATTGAAAAATGAATCTTACGTTAACTATGAATCAGTAATAAATGGCAAAGAAAATCATAAAAAAAATATGCAAAATAAAGTTGATTTTAACATTAATTGGCATAAATATAAACAATAAATGTAACTGAAAACAACGAAAACAAAAATAATACTTAAATATAAACTAAATGATTATAATATTTTAATGATTTTTATTCCAGACAGATTACGTTCACTCAGTATTGTTGCGTATTAAGTATATAATTATCATGTATACTGCAACTGTATAACTTAACCCAAATAACTTCATACTTACACGGCATAAAGCTGATTGTATTGACCAAAATTGCTAGTCAAATAAAGGCAATTGGCGAAAGAAAACGGTGATTCAGTAATGATCGCATTGGATTGCAGGCTCGTTGATACGAATGCCACTAATTTTCGAGTTATCGACTTAACACCGCCGCGGAAATGGAAAATACGAATAATGACTTCATCGCTCGGCCACCGACGAATATAATTTGGACGCATTAGACGTCATTTGTACGAAATGTTATAGTGTTGCGCGAGCCATAATTATTTCCACTATTTGAGATTGGGAGTAATACTTTACGTTAGCAATAATCGTATAACTGAATTAGGAGAAGTTTGTAAGGTAAGTACTTACCTCTAAGTATATTATTCATTTCTGAAAATTATCTGCAACATTTATTTTCTCAAAAACAGACTATTAAATTAATTAAAATTACTTTGAATTTGAATTTCATTTATAGATATCTACGCTCTATGAAATATGTAGACAAAATGAATTGTGGAACGAGTGATTAAATTTACTACTGATTTTGTTTTCAATATCTTTTTCGGAAATGATTTCCAATGCATATAAACTACATTGAACAATATCATTGAACGTATATTAAAAAGGCAACATAAATTGCAACTTATGATTTTAAAATAAGCCTTTGAAAATTACTTACATCTGCTTAACCGTCAGTTAAAGCAAACAGGGTAGGCAACCCTTACTTCCGCGCAGAGAGTTACGATTACGTTTTTGTTGTACTCGGCCACCCGGAATCGACATAAAATGTAATTTATTCTGCCTAGGGTAGCTGTGAAATTTTAACGCTCTACTTGTAAAAAGTGACACCACATGACGACCTAGCTGTTTTTATACTTTGGGGTTCATTCACATACAACTAAGAGAATTAAAGTGGAAACTTTTTTCTTTCCTGTTTTCACTGTAATTCTAAAAGAAAAAAATTACACGATGGATTAATAAGCTCGGGGCTCGGAGGCTTGCACGAGCAAGCCTATGCTACGTACACGAATACGCTATTATGTATTAAATGGTAATGATCTACGCACATTCGTTTTTGTTAACCTGTTTGATTAAATGAAAATAATACATATACTAGTAAGAATAAACTGATTTGACCAAATATGAACAGTTTAAAAATAATATACAAGTTTACGCATCTGTTTGTTTACCTCAATGATTTAGGGTGGTCTTAAACATTTTAAATCTAAAAAAACATTTAAACATAAATTGATGTCACAAAACTCTTTCAGAATATGGAAGGCACTCCAATACATGTGAACGGATCCTTACTTCGTGTTAAAGCCCTGAAGCGGTAGGATTAAAAAACTTCATGGTGCAACTGTCGGCATTGCTTCCGCGTGGTGGCTTACCGTCGACGTCGATTGCTAATGACCCGGCCCTAATTAAGCAGGCATAGTATAATAGCCAATAGGTAGGCTACCTACCTACTAATTAATTTTGAGCTGTTATGGTGAGCACTTTTTTTTAATATCATCTAACTGCCATATGTATTCATAAAAAATCGACCTCTTATATCAGTCGTATAGTGAGTACCTAATCTACAAATTTAAAGAGTGTACAGACTTTTATCAAAAATATTGAAATTATTTCAACGCTTTGCAAGTTGCAAGCATTTACAAGCATCTAAAATGTAGTTTTGCACGGCGTGATATAGCATGTCATGTAAGTACATACTGCGCGGAATCATCTAAGACTTATCTAGCTAACAAGAGCAGCGATTTCCGGGGCATCAGCGTCCAGTTGTTGTCCGAGGTTGGCACTTGGCAGCGGCTGGCCGCGGTAACGAGTGGGGGTCGGGGGTCGCGGCTCACAATGCCTCGTTTGGGCGCATAATGCCGCCCCCTCGCGGCCCACTTCATTACGCGAGTATTGTGCGCTGCGGGCACGCGCTAGCCAAACCTGTGACTTCTGTGACCCATCACCGCCGGTGGCCCGAGCATTCCGCATTAGCAGCCTTTGTTTTGAGAAATGAACAAACACACGCATCAGACATCCCTAATTGCTTTTATTATACCGATGAAACGAACCGCAAGTGAAATTAGAAAACACTTTATTAAGAGGATTGATATAGGCACTATTCATACAGTATTGGATTCAATAACCCGACTATTGATCATCTCAGAAACAGCTCCCGGCATTACGACGATAGGCGAATTAAGGCAATCAATCACAATGAATCGACTATGAGAATACATCGTCTGGAGAACATTAAATCATTATCTATTTGAACATTACATTTTAGCTAATAATGGTTGAGATAATATATTTGAGTGTGAGTGGAGAGGTATGGCAAAGCGTGCGATCGAGGATCACAATGGGCGTAGGAGTAAAACCAACACGGCGCTGGGCGCCCGCGCACGCCACACAATGCGCGCATTACAATGGAGAGCTAATTGTGCGTCGACAGCCCGTCAGACACCACCGCATTGTTGCTCACCAACACTAAACTCCAAAGACGTTATTAAACTCAAGCATAACTTCTACATTGAAAAGCTTCTGTGTAAACACAACACACACTTTCTAAACCATTTCTAATTAACTTTGGTCAGTTACTTACTGTGTGCGCTGTTAAAATCTGACATCAGAATATCTGTTCAATGTATCGCCAACGAGCCATGAGATGAATGATGATTACTCTCTATGAGATTCCCGAAATCCCCGATGTCCATGATTACGTAATCAATCTCCGTCCGGGCTCGCCGTCAGCCTTTCATCGGCCGGCGCGCGCGCATCATTCTTTTCTGTTTTCAATAGCTTTTTACACCTTTTTTCGTAATTATTTAACGTGGGTGATTACGTTTTAGGCGTTAATGGCTGTTAAATGACCACCCTCTCTTGATGACGGCTCTCCGTCATGTGAGTTCATTTTCTGGTTTGAGTACGCTTTTAATATAAATTGCCTTCCAAATGAAAGGCCTAGCGTATGTGAAAGGAATAAGTAATCAATACTACCGTGTTATTTAATTTTTTTAGAAATCAATGAATATATAATATGTCCATTTTATAACTCCATATATGAAGATAAAGCGTGATAGATAAGACAAGGCTCCGTGCAAACGGTAGCCGCCGCGCGAATCCCAGAGTGCGTGGGCGCTCTTATTGTGTGCTCACTTCATTTTCTCCCATTCAAGCCATGGTAACCAGTAGCTAATGCTCTCAACATTCATTTAATATGAATTCAAATTGCGATACGAATTTAAACCTAATAAAAATGCTTTGCCCTATTAAAACGCTGCATGTTGGCGTTAATTCCGCGAATTGCGAGTGCCTCAGTCGGCAATTAAGGTAAAATTACAATAAATGTGGTGCGCGTAATTATCGGTTAACGAAATAAAATTCAACAACTGGGATTAATAATTTAATATAGTGAGGTGAATATCTAGATGGAAGTTCAGTATAATGAGAGTGTCGGTGAGCCAATTAGGATGTGTATGCATTAATTAGATGAAGTGTAATTGCGTTTTATTGCAACACCAACACTTAGACTTAATCTCAGGACTTGATCAACTTTATGTTGATGGCGGTGCGCGTGCGCACTTGCTGTGGGGTATTATAGTACAGATAAAACTTCACCTTTAATGTTTTGTGGTTGCACGAATAGCAATTTTATTTTTTCATAATTATTCTGTCATCAATCAGTTCACACCCTAAGTGTAAACTTGTCGATAAAACAATATTAAGATTTGGATTCGACGATTGTAGCGATGTCCTAATGCGCTCATGGTTTCACGGGTTCATCTCCGGTCATGTTATTATAGAAAACTATTTTTGCCATCCTGGTTCTTAGATATACTTATATGTTTTCTTTAATTTAATTACAGTATCGTTAGTATCTCATAAATTCGAAGGTAACATCTTAATTTGGGTCTAGCTCAATCTTTGTATGTTAGGTACCTACCTAATCAGTCTTTATTACTTTTACTTGCATTCAATCCTGTGATATGTCCTTTTGATTTCTAGGATATAGAAGTAAGAACTAAATGATTTTTTTAAAGAAATATTGTAGTCGAATTCCTCAAAAAAAAGTCATTAGTTACTTTATGATTGTGTCATCAAAAAAAAACTTTATTTAGCACACTTTATTCTAAATGACGGTCAGCTTTTTTTTTCTAGTGAAAGATAGGGATAAGCGAAAAAAAATGAGCGACACGAAAAATGGAAAATTTCTTAATAACTTCACTACCTACTGTACTGGTATTATAAATATGATAATTTATTATAAAATAAATAAATATAAATATATAGGGCAAATGACACTGATTGAGCTAGCCCCAAAGTAAGTTCGAGACTTGTGTTATGGGATACTAACTTAACGATACTATATTTTATAACCAATACATATATAGATAAACATCTAAGACCCAAGATAATTTGAAAAAGGCCATTTTCCGACTTGCCCTGACCGGGGATCGAACCCAGGACCTCTGGGTGGCGGACTAGCATGTTGACCACTACGCCACGGAGGTCGTCAAATTAATCCTGATAATCTATTTCTATGCAAAAATTACTACGAGTAGTAATTAGTAAGAGTTCTTATCAGTTCAGATATACATGTACATGCTTAATTGTATACTGTTGATTCTTAGTGTTGATTAACTGCAAAGACAAGTTGTAATCGTAATAAAATCGCGTGTAGTCAAGAAGCAATGAAAAGTACAGCAAACCTAAATGATTAATGATGACAACCGAGGTTAATCGTCACTTTGGATTTCATCATTCTATAGCATTAAAGTAACGTTTCAAAACCAGAAAGGAAGCTCTTCATAACCATTAATTTAAAAAAATTGCTGCTACGCTATTATACTTATTTTACTTCTCATCTCATACTACTAATTATTTCGTTTCAGTGCCATGTTGTACCATTACCCATTTTTACCATGCTTACATGAGTATCATTCAAAATGTTAAAAACCGTTTTTCAGAATTTGTATGTATGAATGTATTTTTTTAGTAATTTAAGTGCGTTTGAGGTCTTCATATAAAGTTACTACCAATATTTTAGTAGATACATAATTATAATTTTCGAGCTACGAAAACGAGCATGTTTTGTACATTTACTCATTAGGAATTAAAGTAAACTTGCTGGTATCTAATTATTACCTTTAATGTCTTTAGTTTGTTCGCACTATTATAGCACTTAGCAATATATTCAACCAGACTAAAACCGTACGTTTTTGTATGGCCGAGCATATTGCTTATTATACAAAAACAGTGTAAAAACGCTCTAGATTTCATCATAAACGGATCCGCACATCGTGCAATGCTCACTGATTTATTGCAGCAAAAACACAACACTTCTACATAATTATTTATAGTGTTAAATCGCGAATATTAAGGTCCATTCAAACAGATGCCAATATTTTTTACAAGTAGGTAAATCTGCATACTTGACGCCTGACATGCTTGTTTATCGGGAAATTTTACTTAGAGATGCCCGCTATATAAATATTGACAATAAGGTTTTATTGAAAATTATTTCAATGTGAATTACTATTTTGTTGTAATTCCTGAGCACTTGAGAAGCCTGTGAGTAATATGTCATAATGTAAAAAGCAAAATCTGTTGATCATGCGTTGAACTCTTTATAATGAATGGCTGCGGGTGCGGGACACGTCAGGCTGAAAGGTGCATTAGCGCAAAATAACACGTAGCCACGAAAATTTCAATTAAGTTTAATGCACATGTCGGATCCCCCTGCCCCCGCTACACCCTCTCACCTCGCTCGATTTATTAAAACCGATTACAGGCTAAGCCGACGCTTGCCTGACTTTGCACTTGTTTTATCGTCCACCGTTGCATTTTATTCCCCAAATTATGGCGATAATAACCCTATATCGATTGTAATTTTAATTATATAAAACTGATAAGTATGGTGGTACAATTAAGTTAGCGTTCGAAAAATGCAGTGCGAGTCGATGTTAGTTTTTGACGAGTCCAGTTACTTAGGCGTATCCTAACAAATCCTTATTTTTTTTAACTTCCGATATAAAAAAAGGGTAAGTTACTCAGTAATGTCTGTCTGTCTGTGTGTCTGTCTGAGGCATCGTAGCGCTCAAACGGATAGACCGAGTTCGATGCGATTTATTAACGTGAAAGCAAGTTCCTTTGCAGTGGTTCTTAGCTATGTTTGAGGAAAATCGGTTCAGCCGCTTAAAACCCAGGGCTTTCCCTTAAAAATTATAGATGGCGCTATAATAGCGGAACTACCGATACAATATCAAATCGCATCGGTATTTCCATTATTCATCACTAGATGGCGTTCTCGACATTTTCAATCGGGTTTTATTTTTAATTTGCCCAGCAAATAACCTTGTTCTGTATACCGTTACTCTAACTGTGAAAATAGGTTTAACATGAAATATCTCAATCATTTCACTATCAGGTATCTATTAAGCTAATTTAGTACAGAGAGCATAATTCTTAACCTTCAAACTTTTATGGATGGATTTAATATCGGTACACCTGTTCAAGGGCTGCAGCAAAAACTGTATTAAACCCATAATCGGCAGTAATCATTGGCTACAATAACTGTCAAAACGGCACTAAATATTATTTGTTAAATGCCGTGGCTTTTGTATTTTTTTTAACGGTCAACACCTTGGAGCGAGCACAAAGGCAGGAGCCTGATCAAAGGGTGCTAAAGGTTAACGTTTTTAAATATACGCATCCTCTTCAAAGAAGTTTTGACTTAAGAATTATTATTTTTTTTAGTTCTTTCTGTATTTCTAGGTTATTCAAAGTTATTATTTTTGATTTGACCTATATGAAAGTACATACGTACTTATTTTATAAGCACAACATGAAACTAGATTTATACCTGCTGTTATTATCGAACGATAATACGCCATCAGATTGGTACAGGTTTTAATTATAACCATCACTACTACCAGCACCAGCCCAGTCAACCGACAGGATTCCCCGTCCAACATACACGATTACTGCACTAATTCAACAAGTGCGTGATACAATTAACAGTTTCGAACAGTTAAAGTGGTCAGTGTTATGTACAAATACCTACTTATTCCGAACGTGATAAATTAATATAAACAATATGAAACAAAAACCCTGTCCGATCCTTACAGGCACAACTCAGACCGTCAATATGAACAACTTTTCTTATGGGAACAATGCTTGAAACTCAAAGAAAAAATCGACATTTTCACACAAATTGCCGGGCCTGTCGAATACTAATAATAAATATTTTTTCCGCTCCGTTGCTTCGAACTGCGTTTCGCAAGTTTTTCCTTATATTTGCTATATTCATATAAAGCTCGCATGTCTCGTTCAGTATGATTGTCACGTCAACCACCGCTGGATAATTGCTGAAGCATTAACCACCTATAAAAACCATTAATACGGTCAGCGGTCTTACACTGCGGAAACGAATGATTTTTGTCGACGCCCCTCGGACGCTCACCTGATATTAATTGGTACCCGACTGAGAGAAAGTCTATAGACTTCTTCAGCTTGTAATTTTAATTAAGCACATTAAAGTTATTTCCTTTAAAAATGTTTTAACAAAAACATTTAGCAGCTCTTTGTGAAATATAACTACTGGGTACAATATTTGCAATATTATTTAATTTGCAAATAATGATGTACAGATCCTTGCAAAGTGCATCTTATGCTATGGTTAGCTGCATACTACATAGCACTAACATAATATACAGAACATAAATGTTTTCAGGTTTAAGTAATCTTTGTACTACGTTCTCTCCTGTGTCAATTTCTGCCACAAAATGAACTGACCGCAACTTGAGGTATTGCAATGACGTTGTTAAGCACAATAAGAATGTTACAACTTAACAAATATTTTGAACGGCGACTGTCCTGGCTCTGCCATACATAAATCCTTCCCAGTTAGTTCACTCTAACAAAGTCCACTCGGCAGTAAAGTGGCCGCTTGTAAATCAAAACGACGAATCGAAAAAATGAAAAAATAAATAAATCGACACATGCCGACATTTCTCGCAGGCCACGCACCTTAGTGATGGGACACCCACCATTGAAACTGTATCGATATCGATTAGCTTTTATACATCACTTCAGATATAGATTGTTAAAAAAATCGCAATTATTTTCTTCGCTCATTAAAATATAAATAAAGTACTGTGTAATTTAGCAATTTAAACTTCAATTATAAAAAAATGACAAATATCGATAAACCTATCAGTCAGTGTCCAGCCAAGTGGACGTGAGAAGGAAAGGATTGTGCATCGCAATAAAAAAGGATAAAACGTATTACGGGATGTCCGGAGATAAGGGGCCACTTTATGTTTTCATATTAAGTTTGTCATAAAAATGAGCGCAGTAACGCTTTTTATGACTATTGGCTGCCTTTGTTAGTTTAGCACTCGTATTGATGCAAATTTTTACATTTTTATACTTTTGCCTCTGATTGTTTGCAAATTTTCAGATTCGTTTTACATTTATTCCTTTTTTTTGTTTCCATGTTTACTTTTGAAAACCTACAATCACGAAATTGGTAGTAGTTGTTGTAGTACATTGTGATTACCGCTGTCGTCGTTAGGTATTTTAATTCCAGTGATTTATTATAATCTGGTGTTCAAACTTTGTAGAGCAGTGTTTTCAAAATGCTAATTCTAGTACCAAAATAACCCAATACAAATTAATAGAGTGTACACAGTAGAGCAATTTAAAAACACGCTCCAACACCCTCCCTTGTAAAAATTTGTCCACGATATCCCATTTTGATTAGACGGGTTGATTTATCTCTTGTTTAGCCTCTAAGTAGAGATTACACGCTTTTGATACTTTTATGTTTGAAACAAAACATTTTATGTTTCTACCTCTACAAATAACATTAAAAATTATGCTAATGAAAATTCTTAAGATAATATTTGGAATAAAATTATAGTGAAACATTTATTGATTAAAAGGTTTTTAATTTAATTTACGATATTTACGATCGATTTGTTTTTTTTTTTCGGTACCTGATGTACTGTCTGAATCGTAAATGTTTAACCGTCGTGAAGTCGTGATGCCATAAATAAGATTCCTGGTTTGTGTAACATTAACGGTATCACTTTAAGATCTTGTATAGGTATCTCTGAGAATTGGTACCTACTTCAAGAATTTCGGATTGATTTATATTTTTACTAGGTCTATGTAATGAAAAATTCATTTTTAATGTGATTGATTTAAGATTTTCATACATTTTTATGAAAAATAAATACGCTGTTCGGTTTGGAAAGTCATTTAAATATAATCAAAACCGATGAAATACCTAGTTTATCTTATTACTTTTAGTATCAAGAATATTTAGTCACATAACACGCAACAAAACAATAGCGGGCTACCCCCGAGATTGAAATCCTCTCCGGGAGAATAGACAACAGTGATTTAGACTAACTGCACTTGTTGCGAGGGGCCGCCCTGCCCTGCAGATAACATATGATACGGGCTAATAAGGAGATTATGGTCATTCTATACACTTGCTGCAACAACTCATTTGTCATTACAATGCGATTGATATGGGACTTTGGACTGAGAAAGATCTATCTGTTTTCTAGTGAGATCACTAGAAAACAAATTGATCTTTCATATTGCAATTTTAGTCTTTTTTCCATATAGTATATAATAAGTTTTTATTTAATCATTGTAAATTTTTACAAGTTTAAATAAAATAAAAATTACAAATAAAAAAGAGATTCCAACGCATCACCGCAAGGCAGAGTACCCAGAAGGCTGGCAGCATTGCCTCTCTGCACCGCAATAGAAATTCTTTGTGCAAAGAAATTGCCCGCCTTTACGTCGCCCGTAACATCACGGAGACGCGTTGAAATCTTTGTTCGAAAAACTATGTCTTTATTCCTAGAAGGATTAAAATTACTCGGATTGCTAAGACGTAAATAATAAAAGAACCAAGGAATTAAAAAAAATAAAAACTGAAGTAAACATTTTGGTAGTCCAGCAAGAAATTCAGGTACTCCAGCATCAGTTAGGCGAGATGGTAAGGGGGTCAAACACTTGAGTCCATCCGCCTACAACGCCTGGTAATCGTAAGTTAAAAGGAAAACTATCAGACCCAAGTACGAGTAGGTTTAACAAATAAAAGATTTGTACAAGTTATAAAAAGTACTCGAAAAAATATAAATTCGAACAAAAATAAAAAAATGTTTTTAAACGTTTTGAGTCGTTAAGCCATGAGGCGTAAACTCAAAGTCGGCTTTCATAATTACGGAACCCTACATCGCGCGTGACCCATCACGTACTTGGCCGATTTTATTTAAAGTTCATTTTTCGAACATTTTATATTTCTCCTAAATAGTCTATAATTGATCTCCCGGAGGAGCACTTGTATGTGAATGCGGGAGCAGTCGAGGGGGCCCGCGTTCCGTTCTACGCTATGCCAATTTTCCGCTCGCCGCCACCGACTACGCAATTATTTAGATAAACCTCTCGGCGTGACTATAAAAACATCTTCCCCTCCCCCAACCCTGCTTGTTGTCTTTGGGGCTTTGTAAATTTATAGCTCGGCATTACGCCGACGGTTAGGAAAAAATGTACTTTTAATTTATCTCGTTAAAGGGTTGAAGGACGACCGGGTTCGCGAAGTAATTATTCCGGAATTGGCCACTTTGGCTGATGAATCCATTCCGCTGAACCCTTCGTTGGGGCGATTGCAGAGTGAATTAATTTGTTTTTGACTCTGATTTTAGCGGAGTGAAAGATTGCATTATGTTGATGAGCTAACCGATTCATTAAGGGATTGTTCCAACGACAGCCGAAGGATTTCTGACAACATATTTTATTATTTCATTGTTGAAAGATGTTAATCGGCACTTACCTTCCAGTTTTCGTGATGATCATCTCAGTGCCGAGGTCGTGGAACTTGTCCCACAGTTCCTTGGTCTCGAGTTGACAATCCACTGATAGTAATTCTTCGCAATTGCAAGATGTGGCCAGAGGAAGCGGTCTCGCTGGAGATGGCGTATCTCGTTCTCCTAATTCTGTAAAACATCAACATATATTTACCTACCCATGTTCCTACGAGTACCTATCTAAGCAGACAATGTATACCATAGAATTTATAAATTATTACTTACTATCAATATACTTTCATAAAACAAACAAAAGAAACCAAACAAGGAAATTATAGAAAATATTTCCTGATGTATTAGTCGAGGCGCTATATGGGGTTCGTCCGTCAGTCGCTTTGCAAAAGTTTATACGATGCATTATATCGCTAGATATTATTAGATATCAGATATTTTTTCTGTATTTCAACCTAAAAGTACTCCCTTCTATTAAAATTAATAACAAGAGTACTTGACTACAATACTCGTAATCCTCCTTAACAACACTCATTACACTAGCATTTAACGTGTAGTTGAATCAAATAGAGGCAACACACAATGCACAATAATTAAAGCCGTTGTATGCTGCCGTTGCCGGCAACCGGCAACTGCAACGATATCATCGCTCTCTACACGCACTCCATCACATGTTTACCGTCTGTGAGAACCGAATTGTCTGTATGAGAAAGCCTGTTTATTGTCCCGATAATTGTAGATATAAACGGCTTCAATTTACTTTTTACGCCACAACGAATGAATGCAATAGTGTCGTAATGATAACGTTTTTTGCATTATAAGCTATTACCGATTAGATGCCGAGCGTGCTGTTTACTCTCTCGAGGTTGAACGCGAACGCAGTAAAGAAATGCATAATTGCGAAATTTGAATATTGATAATAATCAGAATCAGTCAAGTGGAATATAACAAAGATCACTGTTATGAAAACGACAGGTAACCATAACGTTTAAAAACAATAATGTTATTGCAAGAATACAGTAATATTATGCAAAAATAAATAATAGAACGGAGGCTGCACTTGTACAAGGTCTTATACGTACTTCTACGTCATTGTTAGGGTGTGCCCTAACAATGACGTAGAAGTACGTATAAGACTAGGTGTGTGCACCTGAATACTAAGGACTAAAGTGGTAGGTGACTGACCAATGGTCATTCATTCGCATCGAATGTTTTTATACTAACAATACTATAGGTGTCAGATTTTTCTAGCTGCCTCGTAGGTCAATGGCTGTCATTTAATGACAACAGTTGGACAACAGTCAGTATTGCATACAAGTTTCACACAGCCAGTGCCTAAACCGCTGGAACTCACCAAATAAGTTGAACAAAGTATTTTTGTACGAATTCCGGACACGTTAATAAATTAATTAATTAATTAATATATAGGGACAAATTACACTAATTGGGCTAGCCCCAAAGTAAGTTCAAGACTTGTGTTATGGGATACTAACTCAACGATACTATATTTTATAACAAATACATATATAGATAAACACCCGAGACCCAGGACAATTTGAAAAAGGCCATTTTCCATTTTGCCCTGACCGGGGATCGAACCCGGAACCTCTGGGTGGCGGACTAGCATGTTGACCACTACAATTGAACCAAAATTGCGGTCGTCGACGCATTATTTGTAAGTACCTGTGTCTTATTTGTGTCGCATTGTACTTACATTCAGGCGAGCTTATTGTTTCCAATTATACTCACCGGAGGAGGGGGCTGGTGATGGTGCGGCGTGGTCGGAAGCATCTCGCTCGCCATCCGAGCACTGCTCCACGTCCACCTCCACGTCCTCGTCGGGGACAGGAGACCGACAGCTGGACGCTGGTGAACTAAGAGTTGCCGGCGAGCTTTGTCGTGATACTGATCCTGTGAGTGAACAAACATTTTAATTGTTAAACATAAACAAATAAAAGTTCTAGAAAAAGTTGTCTTGTAGTACCTAACACGTAAGTACATAGAAATTTCAATTAAAATTACAAAAATTGATTATTATTTTGAAGTAACTTATGCAATTATAATTAATTGGTGTCATAATATGATTATTTTTATTTTATTTTATTAGTGTTTTTGTGCCCCACAACTGGGCAAAGGCCTCCCGCTGTTCCTTCCACACGTCCCTATTATGAGCATTCTGCTGCCAGCCACTCATGAAAGAGTATATATCGCCCCGCCATCTCTTTCGTGATCTACCCTGGCGTCTGGTAATTTTTCAGCCCACCTATCCGGCTGCTAACAGCACACATCCCCAGCCCAGTCCCACTTGAGTTTTGCGGTCTTAACTCCTACATCTACGATTCTAGTTTTAGTGCGCAGGTCCGTATTCCGTACCCTATCTATTCGTGGAACTCCTAGAATGCTGCGTTCCATTGCCCGCTGGCATACCTTGAGTCTGGACTTTTGTGCCTCAGTCAGTGACCAGGTTTAAGCGCCATAGGTAAGAATGGGCAAAATACACATGTCTTCGAGATTGCGCTTCAGACACAAAGAAAGGTTGCCCTTCATTAGCACATTCATGTACGAGAAGCTCTTCCAGGCATTTTCTTTGTCCTGCCTGTTGCCAAAGGTTGCTATATGAATTATACATAATATTATGAACGGTAGTTTTACAGGCAAAGGTCCCATAAAATTAAGAGTGAATCTGATAATAATATGTACTAGATATTTAATTCATACAGCTATATATTTTCACGTCTCCAACACAAGACAGACAAAGGCCAATAAATATTTAAGAAAGAAATATTTACTTACAGTATTTTATGCAACAGTTGTATAAGGAGGGTTAAAAAATGCGAGTGGCGCAGGTTACGATGCGAGCCTTGGCGAGCATCGTAAATTGACGCCATCGAGCATTTTTTGACTACTTATACAACGTTGCATACAATACTTTTTCTACGACTACATTTACTAAAATAAATACAAAAAGAAAAGTACGAAATACTACCATATGTTTGGTAGATACTAGGTATCTATGGAAGACTTAATTTTTTTTTTTATTGACGTCTTCCTAATGACTAAAACTGCCATTGTTGAAACATGGAGTCACAAACGAATGTTTTTCATACAAAAAACCGTTTGTTCAGTGACTCCACGTTTGAAAAATGGCACCATATGTTAAAATAACGATTTTATTATGTTGGCAGTATGATAGATCTAAGGAAAAAAGTTATAGGTCTATGGCTAGGAGTATCGTTTTGGCGAAATAACGACACATGTGCTATTATATTAGAAATAGACTATAGACTATATATATATACTATCTATGTTCTTATATTAGTGTTCGGGACCATTTAAAAGACAGATAACAGTACAGGAGTAGAAAAAATCTTAATATTTCTATACATATTTTATACCTAATATACCTGTTCTGACAACGCCTTACACCTGTGTTCCCAATTTTGATACTAAAAGTAGAATTAGTTAGATAAACTTTCTTGTCATATTAGCAAAACTATAAGTATTTTATATCCCCGTTCCAATACAAGACCCCAAGGCTGGTTTACAGTTAAATCAAAATCGATGTTTATAAAATAAAATTTGTCACGGCTGTAACTCGAGTGTAACATGGTGTAACGAAATACTACTGAGTATAAAGAATAAATAGATAAAATGGCCATAATTTGATACTACTTGTCTAATTATTCTTGATTACATTTTGGTCGAAGTACATTGTTTTAAAAGACACACATTGCGATCACTGCTAAGACTATATCTTCTAGTTTATATCGTCTATTTTATGCTTCAAATCAATAGTCAATAATAATTGTGACCACTGGCATAATACAAAATGTAGAACGGGGCTGGTTATTCAAAAAAACATCTGCAATTGTTTTTAATTTTTTCCTCCTTTTATCAATTTAACATTAGTTTTATTATATTTTTCAATTGTTAGCTGAATATAATTTACTACACATAAATTATTTGATAAAAAGCTGTTGCCAAAGCCAAATCAAAAGGTATTTTATAATACCACGGGAACCTCACATTTTCCGTTATAAAAACATTTCAGTATTTTGATACGGAAAATGTGAGGTTCCCGTGGGATAATCAAATACCCTTTGATTTGGTGGGCAACAGCTAACATTTTTGTAAAATTAGTACCTATTTTTATTTGTTTAAATAATATCCTTTTTATTCACTAATAAGCTATCTTCAATTCATGCAAAAATAAATTCCAATACGTTTGGCTACAGACAAACATCCCATACATTTAGTATGAACTTATCTTGAAACTATGTATTTGAAAAGTAATAATCGAAACTGGTAGTCAGTACAATCAGTAAACATTTTAATGTCTAATGCATAAATTGTTATGATACACATTTTTCTATAAGTATAAAAGATAAAGTAAGGCAGTTTTATCCTTATGATTGTCCCAAAACCCAATCGATAGCAATTGGGGCTGTTATAATATGCAATGTTACTTTTTGGTTTAGTCCTTGACATATCTAAAATGGTTAAAAATATCCAAAGTTGCCAAAAAATTGCTGTCAAAAAGAATGTTTAAAAAACAACTTCTATTAGGAACCTTTTTTTTCATTTTCCAAACATATCTTTCAATAATTCCAATGAGAATAACATTTGAACAAACTTTATTTTACTATACCTTCCGATACAAAAAAAAGATTGTATAAAGTAGCTTGCAAGCTATTGCAAATAACTTTCAGTTATTAGATATAAAAGCGATAAAATCTTTTTTTAATGGCCTTTTCAAAGACTGTTTTAGTAATCAAAGTTTTATAAAACAAGAAGAAGCTTGGTGACCCGCGTATACTGCTGCACTGCAGTACGCATTACTTTTGACACTGGTCGTGGCCGGCACTTGAGTGTGTGACTACAAGTGCCATAAAATTTTCTCGAGCTCCTCCGTGCATCGGAAGGCACGTTAAGCTATTGGACCCGGCTGTTATCGTTGTATGGCAGTCGTGAAGCTATGTCAGATGCATTTAGGCAGCTTGAAAAATCTGATACCAGTGTTGGCCACCTACACATACCTACATAAAAAAAAGCGACGGGTTGCACTCCGGGAGTGCCGGCAGAAGTGAAAACTTGAATATTAACGTTGTGCATTTTTGATGTTTTGGAATGGTTAGGGAATAATTTTGCACGAATTGCTTTAATTGTCAGTATATAAGTACTATCATTCATGTGGTAGAATACAATATTTATTTATTGCGCTATCGAACACAAACATGACAATTTATATTCGCCGCGCCGTAAAAAGAGAGGGGGATACTTCCTCTCCTACGCCGCGCCGGCCTACTCTCCAACCGTCTTCGAATTTTTGATCAGGGTCACGTGTCCTGACGCCTGACGCGAGTTTACCATTTTTTACCTATTACAAAAAAAGTGTACAACGCCGCTAAAGAAGTTTTCACTTCAAAAACATAAACAAAGAAATTCGTAGTAACTAGGAACATTTTCTCTGCTTATTCCTATGATTGAATGGAAAAAAGGGTCCGTCATTTATTAAAAGTATTAACAATAACGTGTGTTAAATGAATAAATTATTTCGACTTTCGAGCTATTCCAGGGCCTCAACAAAAAAATGATTCTCCTCGCGTGTCGTGTTACTCAGGTCCAGGTATCGAATGGGTCTGGTTCCACGCAATTAAGTCTAAATAACGAACTCCACCACGACAAGTCGTCTGGCCTTTGCGTCCATATTGCAAAATAAAGAGGGTGTACAATCAGCGTCACATAGATCAATGAATGAAGGTACTTGCTTGGAATATCTTCAAACAAATCAAAAATAAAATCCTGCACGATTAGTTATGAAAACACAATTTTCTGCATCTGGCGATAGGTACTTAAAGCAATTATGAACATAATGTGCAATAATTACGCAATTTACGTGTTCCTTATGAGAAAATAACAGTGCCCTTACTAGTATTCTTAGTAAACGTGTGCTAGAAAACATAGCAACAGAAAGCAACTTTTTTAGTGTAAAATCATCATATCGCTAATTAAATTCAAATTGCTAGACAGTAGGTAACTGTACAAAGCACCGATCATGAAGACCTTGCTATGCGATAAAAAAATAAAATTAATATTCAACTTTCCATATTAGTACCACTATTAATCATTTAATTCAATGTTACGATGGTATTAATTTATTAGGTTATACATAAACTGTAAAGGAATAGGAATACCAAAAAGTTGTTAATGGATGAATAAAAGAAAAGGCAAAAGTAATAAATTAAGAAGATATGGATACTCCACCGACAAAAACCTAGTTCTTAAAATTATTGGTGATAATGACTTACGAATAAACTATAGCTATTATTAGAAATCTCACAAACTGTCTAACATATTTCGTGTATAACATATTATGTAACATATTTCGTGTCAAAGCATACATTTAAATATGTAAACATTGCCTAAAATAAATGTGCTTCTGTTACCCTTTTCATTGTATCTCTATATCCGAACTACGCCAATTAGTATAGTAAGCCATTTAGTTTCGCTTGCTCTTTACAGAAAATAAAACAAAAAAGCGGCCAAGTGCGAGTCGGACTCGCCCATGAAGGACTCCGTAGCAGCAAGTATCATAATACAAAAGTTCTTGTAGTTCGTTGTAACTATGATCGATGTTTTAATAAACATATTAAAAAAACTACTTACTAGATCTCGTTGAAACCAATTTTCGGTAGAAGTTTGCATGGTAATGTAAGTACGTCATATATTTTATTTAGTTTTATCATCTCTTATTTTAAAAGTTACAGGGGGGGATTTTACCACTTTGGAAGTGGCTCTCGCGCAAACTATTCAGTTTAGAAAAAATAAATTAGAAACCTCAATATCATTTTTAAAAACCTATCCATAGATAACCCGGTTTTAATAAAAAAAAATTGAGTTTCAGTTCTATGTATGGGCAACCCCCAAAATCTTTTGTTTTTGTTTTTATTTTTATATGATAATCTTAATGCGGTTCACAGAATACATCTACTTACCAAGTTTCAACAGTACAGTTCTTATAGCTTCGAAAAAAAGTGGCTGTGACATACGGACGGATAGACAGACAGACATGACGAATCCATAAGGGTTCCGTTTTTTGCCATTTGGCTACGGAACCCTAAAAATCTATATTATTAAATTCACTCATCCAGAAATGTATTGATTTAATACCTTCATTTGTAGTACATTCATAATTTGTTTATTTTTTCTAGAACAAGGCCTGTTTTATAATTTGTTTCGGTAAATTATATTTAATGTAAAATTAACTAGTAGTTTAATTTTATTTATAACTAATGCTCATTTCACTAATCCAGGAATCAATTTATGAAATAAATTGTAGTATCTTATTTGTTTGTTTCTATAATATCAACCGTTTTCCAAGATTTTACTTAAGAGTAATTTCACATTTGGTTGGCTGTCTCGCTCGCACAATCAAACATATTTAAAGATTATTAAAAAATGTGACTCATTTGTAGAAAAATGTTTCATTAACTTTCAATATAATTATATGTTAGATATTGTAGCCATGTTTTTTTATTGTTTTTGTGTATATGTATCCAGAATAAGTCATCGAAAATGTAAAATTTAGATGACCTAACTTTCGATGTAGTCAATGTCTACACAATATACAAACATGTCTAAAATATCCACAATTTAATTATATTGAATGTTAATGAAACACTTTTTTACAAACGACATACATTTTTTAATAATCTTTAAAAATGTTTGATTGGGCGAGCGAGACCGCCAACCAAATGTGAAATGCCACTTAACTTGCAATGTGTGTTTGTATGTTTGTTCGGCTCAAATTTTCTGCCTGTTCCCGGTTTATAAGCGAGTTGGTTTTTGATGCAAATATAGATCAACTGATCTGATGGAGGCTGCGTAGATCGTAAAGGCCTATTGAGAAAACGGGCGAAAATGCTAACCATGTAAACAGGCGATGCGGGAACTCATCACTAATATTCAATTCCTTTTTTCACATGCAAGCCCACCGTCACACTAAAAGTGGTTTTAAAACCTTATGGCCCTAGGCTTTGTCTGTCCCGTGAGGAAAACAGATGTGATAATGCATCTCTAAATTAAAAATATTTATAATGCATCTCTAAATTAAAAATATTGATAATTCATCCCTAAATTAAAATTTTTAAGTCGACTATTTATTATGATTTTTAATTTAAAAATGGTGTCAAAATAATTCTTCAGGATTGGCAACGACGTATAGCATATCTAGGTCCCCATAAGCCACAATGACCACTCACTATGAATCAGATGAGCCTGGCCTATTCACTTGCTAATAAAAACATTTAATATTACTACATTATTATTATTTTTACAACAAATCGCGCGTTAGCCCCAAACTGTAAACACACACAGCCTTAGGTTTACTTTGTAAGTAAGTAAGTACATTAGGCAATACAGTACAATTCATTCTTGTAAAAATTTTGTTATGCAAGATTCCTTCTCGTATTTAGTTATACCCTAATAGTTGCAGTCATTAAGAAATAAATTTAATTAGTTAATTTAGAACATGGTAAAACAAATGATTTTCCCTGCTTAGAATACAGATAATAACTATGATTCTGATAGAATAAGTACCTACACTAAAAGTAGATACTACCTTTACTAATTGTTACAAATACTATAGTAATTTATAGCTTGGTTGTCTGAAAAAATCCGCATCTTGGATGAACCCAGTGGTACATTTTGATTCTGTATCTCAGACGTTTTGTAACTTTTTATTCCTAAATATGTAATAAAGATTATTAAAAACAAATAGAAAAAAAGCCTTCAAAACATTATTTAATACATGGATAAATGAAAATACCTGTTCAAATAATTAAAAACAAATTGTATCTAGGCAAACATCTAAAAGATACTATTTTCTTCAAAAAGATTTCAACGGGTTCGATTACTAACCCACTATTTGTTTGATATCAAAACTTGTCATTTTCTCTCTATTTAGTTTATAAAAACATGTACGTACTTAGGTACCTACATAAAGAAAAATACAATAATAATTTTCCTGAAAAGAATATCAACGAGTTAAGATCTTAGAAAATTGTCAACAGTTTACCTGTACCTATTGATGTGTTGTTTCCTAACGATCTAATTTCTTAATTTAAATGTATTAGAAATATTTTTGTCGTAGGTAAATAAATTTTAGTTGCAAAGCCTAGTTAGGCCTAAGTTACCGGTGTGTGGCGGCGACCTCGCGACGGGGCTCCTCGGCTCGGCGGCGCTGCGGGCCATGATCGCCGCGATCGAGAAGTCCGTCGCCCGGGTCTTGCCTTCTTCCGCCACCATCCTGCCACCAGCCTTCCAGCACTCCGCGCTCTCCACATCCATCAAACAACTGCTAATTCCTCAGTCCCTAACAGCCCACGAAACATTACACCGGCAGCGTTCGATACATTGTTTTATCGTGGACATTTCACGAATCTTAAATAAATCAATTTTTAAATAATCTCCGACTGCTAATTTTGAATAAAAATAACATAATCACTTTAAAAAACGTAAAATTAATCACAGTAATTTTCGATCGCGTCGCAAGGAAATTATCGTAGAACGCGTGTCCATAGTTAAATTATCGGTTGTTGCACACAAGCGAAAACGGTTCGGCGGCCAAGCGCGGACTGAGCGCGCGGGAGAGGCGCGCGCGGGGCGGGGCGCAGCGCGCTCCGGGGGGGGGGGGGCCCGGCCGGCGCCGCCCTCGCCGCAACCACTGGCCGCGCGGCCCGCTGTCACCGAGCCCCCCCAGCCTGCCTCCTCACATGCTAAGTTTTCATTACAATAAAAATAATAACATTATCCATTCTTGAGCTTCTCAATTCCGATAAAACCCAAGCGATCATTTTAATTTCTACGTGTCTCTACATTTTAGTGAGAAAAAGTGCTACTTATGATGCTAAAATATTTCTCAGTTGTCTAATAATCAAAGTAATTTCATATTGTAAGTACAATATTTAAGAAAAGGAAAACTTTGTCAATAGTAAATGAATGGAAATCGAAAGAACATAAACAAAATGGTGTCAAGTGAAAATGACGAGTGATTGCGCCGCCCATTAAAACAGATAAGTAGATTAGAGCGGGACGGTAGAGCTGAACGCCAAGCGGCCGCGAACGGCGCGCGCGCACGAGGGAGACAGCGCTACGACGTGCTACGCCGGAAAATGTTGCTACAACATTTGCCTTGCAATGTGAAAAAGTGCAATAAATTAACAAAAACAGTGCGGTGATCTCATGTTGCAGTAAAAATATAAATGTATTACAATATATAGTTAACGTTAATATTTATGTTTATCTAAGAGAAAGCTCATGTGTTAAAAATAGATAGCCAAGTTTATATTTTTTATAAAAGTTAACAAAGGCATAAACCTATGTAGTATACGTACTATATTCTGAACTCTGCGAAAAAACTAATCGTTGGCCAGGAAATAGGGTGAAAAATTGCATAGTTTACTAACCAGGAGTAGTATTAAGAAAACCTCCGATAACATACTTCTCGCCTTAGATTTGAGCTACGTTATGTTTGTATAACAAAAATTTTACATGTACTTACTTATATGTACCACTTCCATAAAAGTATATAACTACGTATAAGAAGAAAATTATCTGTTTAACTCTTAACCGAGAGAAAAATATACTCTCTTGTAGGTACTTTAGTGTTAAATGAATAACCAAAAGAAGTTAAACCGCTATTGATCTTCTCATAATAAGAACTAATAGGTTCATAAATTGAAAGTATCAATAATAATAAAATACCTTGTGATACGTGCTGTAAAATTAAATTCATACTATCTGTAATAAATAAAATTGTGACCTTTAAGGAGTCGCTTAGGTGCTTCATTTTATGACTCTACATATCTGATAAAAAATAATAGATATAATGGACAAAACACCTTGGGTACTAATGATTATAATTACAGTAACCTACGGTCACAACACAAACATATAATGGTTGTAATACGATATCATTGACCAATCACCAAACCTATGATAATTTATTTATTATGTAGATCGAAATTCTGTTTTGTCACATTTTCTTAGCCGTAAAGTGCCAGCTAAAGAATCATAGACCTAGATTTTCTTTAACTTCTTAAATCTATGTAAAGAATAGACACCCAGGTTATATTTTTTATTCCGGTCTGATCCCTCGTCCAGGGTATCAGAAATAATAATTAAATATTGTATTCCGGTCGGATCCCTATATATATTTTTGTTACAGTTATAAATATAAAATATATATAAATATATAAGGACAAATTACACTGATTAAGCTAGCCTCAAAGTAAGTTCGAGACTTGTGTTATGGGATACTAACTCAACGATACTATATTTTATAACAAATACATATATATATATATAAACATCCAAGACCCAGGACAATTTGAAAAAGGCCATTTTCCAACTTGCTCTGACCGGGGATCGAACCGTGACAAATGGTGACTACTACGCCACAGAGGTCGTCGAGTTAGCAACAAAATATTTGTTTATCTACTGGAAAATATATTTAATCAGGTATATAAATTGTCGGCAAAATTAAGGTTAAATAATCTACATTAATATTTTTCACCTAGAAAATATTGAGGCGTGATTTGCAATAAAAAATCGTTATTAGCTCTTTTAAGTATTTGATTTTTCACTGGTTAATTATTTTCAATTTTATTTAATGTTATCTAAATCAAAGGTGCAAATATATGATAATATGTGAATAATTATAACTAATAAAAAAGAAATATTTTTTTGAAAACCGTTTTTCTCTTGACTGTATTTACCCATGAAGGTAGGAGATCAGACTGGACTAGTCAATTTTATAGTGGATCCGACCGGACAAAAGTAATAACAATAATTGACAGTTGATCAGTTTGGTAGATCAGACCGGAATAACTCGACAGACAGACAGATATTAGCGTCAAACTTTATAATATCGCTCATTTTTGTCAGGAGTTAAAAATATACTTTTTTTTACTACATTATTATTATCTTTATTTATTATAAATAATCTTAGATTAGATTTTTTTTATATCTATAAAAAGTAAAATATAAAAAATACTACAAAATATACACATTTTATAAAAAAACCTAATCTAGCCGCCCACATTATTATTATGTTGGTACGCTTTTCAGCCACGGTTCCATGGCGACCCGGTCATTTGAGGCGTTCATAGGGCCAAAGCCAACATGAAGAGGCCTTTTAGTACCTTTTTATCTAAGAAGTGAGATGGCTGCATCTATGGAGGTCTATCCCTTAATGTAGGTACCATTAAGATGCACTAACGGACAGTCCTCCACAGCTGCCGAACTATTGCCAGGGAGGGATTTACTTGGTTTGGGCTTTATGGATGGGATGTTAGTGGACCGGATAAGTGGATTATGGAGTGAGATTCGGACATCTACCTAAAAATCTCTCACAACAATTTTAGCTTGGTAGATGGTGACTTGCTGCTCGTTGGCTACACTGCCTGTGGGCGCCCTAACTAGCCACGAAAATGCGGTCAGGGCGCAACACAATGTGAGCAGCTGAGGGTGTCGAGAGGTGCGGCTCCGGTTTCACCATCACGGGGCTTACCCCCGAGAGCGGGTTTCCCCGTTATTACGCCATTACGTGAAATACACTTCCACCCTGGAGCGTATGTTCTGCTCTTGCGACTCCACTCTGGCCGGCCAGCTAAGGCAAGACAGAGGCGGGGGGTGTGTAACTGTGTGTATGTGTGTGTGTAAGCGCATGTGTGTATGGTCCCCCTGAAGGTAGGGTACGTGGTGTCGCTACTCACCATCAGCTCGCCACAAGCTGCCCTGCGTTGACTGACTGCACTGGAAATCCAGTGGGCGATGGGGTCGTCACGTCCTGACGCCTTTATTATTAATGTTCTCTCAAGGTTTATCCTTTACGGGACGATTTCCAGACCTTTGAGGCTTGCATGGGGACACAGGTCCAACATGTAGAGGCCTTATGAGAGTTTT
The DNA here is from genome assembly GCA_943193695.1 of Acrobasis suavella. NCBI lineage: Eukaryota > Metazoa > Arthropoda > Insecta > Lepidoptera > Pyralidae > Acrobasis > Acrobasis suavella. Next base: position 19,278,730 of record OW971929.1, read on the forward strand.
TGCTATAATTGTGATGGAGCACCCACCAGGTCATGACAGTAAGGGCACCATGATAATGACCTCACTGACAATTCCCAATAGGTGCAGGACTATGGAAGGGCAATGGAAAAACTACTTTGGGACTATTGGGGTGAGGTTGGGGAAAAAGTCTTTTCGCATTTTATATGAAAATTCAAAACATTTTTAATATAGTTTATTTACATTCAACTAAAGTATGTAGGAACCATTTTGTTCGATTACTTTTTGCCATCTTATAGGTAGGGACATGATCCCATTGCTATAGAAATTTTGGGGCTTCTGAACAAAAAACTGCGTTAAGTAGTTTTGTGTGATGTGTGATGTTAACCTGACACTGCCTAAAGAATTCTGAAGAGACCGAAACAGATGGAAATCTGAAGGTGCCAGGTCAGGACTATACGGCGGATGCATTAACACCTCCCAGCCAAACTCTCTTAATTTTTGCTGAGTGGTTAAAGATGTGTGAGGTCTAGCGTTATCATGATGAAAAACCACACCCCTTCTGTTGATTAATTCCGGCCGCTTTCTCTCAACTTCTTGCTTTGATCTTATCAGTTGTTCGCAGTAGAGTTCTGAATCGATGGTCCTGCCTGGTGGTAACAGCTCATAATGAATAATGCCCTTCCAATCCCACCACACACACAGCATCACCTTGTTGCGAGTTAACCCGGGTTTCGCCACAGTCTGTGAAGCCTGACCGGCCTTTGACCATGACCTTTTTCACACGTTCTTGTCGTACATGATCCACTTTTCATCACCAGTTATCAATTTCTTCAAAAATGGATCGGTCTCATTACGTCGTAATAAAGAATCACAAATGAGTACAAGGTTCATTAGGTTTCTTTCAGAGAGCTCGTGAGGTACCCAAATATCGAGCTTTCTTGTGTACCCATTTCTTTTCAAATGCGCCAAAACTGTTTTATGGTCAATTCCCAGTTCTTCAGCTACGTCGTAACTACTGATATGCCGATCTTGCTCCATTTTTCAAAAATAGCATCCATTTTATCCGTAACAGGGCGACCAGAGCGACGTGCATCTTTGACATCAAAATTTCCGGATGAACACGCTTAAACCAAATTTGTGCTACTCTTACAGACACTGCACTAGGTCTATAAACATCGCAATTTTTTTTCACGGCTTGCGTTGAATTTTTACCTTTTTGGTAGTAAAATTTTAAAATGTATCTAATTTCTTTATTAGATTCACTCATCTTGTAGGTAAGAAAAACAAATGAAAATCACGCATTTTTCTAATTTGAATTTGGAATTATCTTCTATAAAATTTAAACTTTGAAATGATACCAGAAAAACCAGCCAGGTACAAATAGCCAAAGTGGTTTTATTACAAGTTCATACATACTATATGCGAAAAGACTTTTTCCCCAACCCTTATATGTTTGTGGATAAGGAAATGGGCTATAGGAAGTATTATGGCACCTGCCTGACCAATGTTTAAAACACGGATAAAATAGGCAAGTGGTGACTCGCCGCCTCAGTCAATGGGTCCCCGAAAACTGGCTGCACGATAATGTGCAACAAGGAGGACAACACTAGTTGAGTTGCTTAAAGATGAAGAGGTGTCACTGGACTTTAAACGACCATCACTTGAGCCCTTAGGGTCCCATCAGGTACGCCTACTCGCCACTGACGTTTCACATCCACCCCACGAGCATATCGCTCTCGCGACTCCACTCTGACCGGCCAATTAAGGCAAGACAGAGGTAGGGGTTCCTAGCTGTTACCTCATCGGTTCCCACTGCGCCCGGCCAACAAAGGCATGACGGAGACGAGTAACAGGGGCCGCCCCTAGGAGCACTCAGGTCCGTGGAGTCGTTACTCCCCAACAGCTCGTCACAAGCTGCCCTGCGGGGTTATTATTATTATTATTTTTCTTTTCTCCCAGAGATGGTTTCTGGGGATTTTCCTGAATACGCGGGCTTGTGGCCAAACATATTTTATTATTACTATACGAGTCGAATATACCTATAATGTATTATGATATGACGTACAAGTTGATAAGTTCTTTGTATTGTTTCTTTCACGTTATAACATCTTTTCGCGCATTCACTTGAATGATTGGCATACAGCATAAACGAACGCCTGTTTGCAATGTGTCATTCTTTAAGACATAGTGGGCCGACAACCGACATCTATAAAAGGTTTTTAATAATTCATTCCCCTTTAAACGAAATGATAGAACAACGCGGAGTATTCAAGCATCGCGAGTATTCATGTATTTTAGTATAAACTGGGAAAAATAGGGATGTGACGGTTTTCGGAACTGAAATTAATACCGGAACGTAATGTTTTTATTGTTCTTGTAAGAACGTACAGTAATTATAATAAAAAAAAAATACCTGTCTGCGTGAAGATTTTTAAACGAAGATTTTTGAACTTAATAAATAACTTCCAAGGTATAATAGTACAATTTGCTAAGTATTTCAACTTGGAATACGCTCGGATGAGCGAGTTTATGTTGATTTTCCAAATTACATTTAAACATATACGTTCCTTGTATATAGTTTAATCCTTTTATAAAATGATTTAATTTGATAAGCCACTCGATAGGTTTTAAGATAATAAAAAAGAATCGAAGCTAAAAATCCGCCATTTTTTTAAATAAACCCACTAGTCACTTTGATAAAGGCAAATCTAAAGACATCTACCAAGCTAAAATCTATCAAACCGTTTAGGCTGCAGAGCGTGCCAAAAATATATATACTTACTACATAAGTTAGTACATACCATACGTACACTTGAAAAACATGACCACTTTCTGGTCTATTTACATAGACCTTTAGCGCTTATTTCTAGTAACTATATTTCCTGTAGAAGTATCGAAAAAGCACAATACGAATTAAATACGTAGTTTAGAAAGAAGTTACGGAATCACATTCCTACTATGCCCCTTCCTTCTACACGACTACTAGGCGCATTACCGTGCGTGAGCTGCGTAATATTTTCAACATTTGTAGAGCCTCGATCCAAGGGGAACAAAGCCAACAGAAAAGACCCACATACACTTTAAAACCCGTCGCACAACGCTCTCGTCGAACACTCGCATTATTTGCGAAAATATGAAAAATATTGCGCACTTAAGGGGCTATAACTCTCAGGGTGAGGCATTAAGAGGTATTATGAGCCACTCTGATGTTTTTCAATTTGGTGGAATGGCGTTTGCGGCGCTTCCCTTTACGGCAATGCTATCTTGCATACGTTTATACATACCCAGCATTCTTTATCTTATTTACTAATATGAACGTAAGAAAAACAAAGAGAAAGAGCTTTTCAGTATAAGCATTCAGCTGAAAGAATGCAGTTAACATTTAGTTATTTAATGTTACCTTATCTAGAATATTTATACGTGTATGAGATAATATATGTTTTTGAGCGTTTTATAAGCAATGAATGAAGTACAATTTAAATATGATACATTCATATTATAACGCCTGTTTTTCCCAGCGGTAGGCAAAAACCATGGACATTCACTTGCTACGATCTGACCTGACAGATCTCTCTTGCTTCATCGACACTAATCCCTCTCTTCATGCAAGCCCGTCGGTTACGGGTACTTCTTACCTCTCTTTTTTGAAGAATGTGTGCAATCTGGTCACAGTACGTTAATTGAGGGCAACCCTGACCCACTCTTTCACTATGGTACGGTAAGGTACTTAGTTTTGGTTTTTTTTTTTGGTTCTTTCATTATTTTACCTAAAATCTTAAGATTATAAAACAAAACATACAACTTAATACTCAGAGTATCTTTTATGTACCTTTACATAAAGGTTGTTATAAATCTTTGCATAGACGTCACATTTCTGTAGGGGTTGAACCTTTTAATTTATTGAATTATTGATATCGACTTTTATTACTCACTAAAACTCTTATACATCATTTAGTTACTCGAACAATGTAGAAATACAGTTTTTTGTAATTATTATGGGAATCTTATGACTTAGTCATCTATCAAACACCCGTATTCTTATATTTTTCTTTTTTTTTTACCCATGGCTTTTATCTATTCCATTATTTTTGATCACATGTTTATCAGTTGGTAGTGAGACTTTGACTGTAGTCAGTGACATAAAATATAACTCAAGTACAGTTAAATACCATCGATATTCTGATAGTCGATAAATTACGTGGAACACTCAGAAATTTTTGCTAAAGTAAAAAATAGGGTTCTAATGGTATTTTTTTATTAAATCTTTTGAAAGTACTCTCCACCAGCCTCTATACAAAGTTTCATGCGTCTGAACCAATTTTCGAAACACTTTTTCAAGTCCGCTGCAGGCACCTCGTTTATAGCCTGCTCAAATACTAACAGCGCATCTTCCGGCGACTAAAATTGTTTCCCCTTGAGCATATTATTTATTTTCGGAAATGAAAAGAAGTCACATGGTGCTAGGTCAGGGCTGTAAGGAGGGTGACCCAGGAGTTTGACCGGCGTGTAGCCAGGTAGTACCAGGAGCAGTAGCCCGCGGAGCCCTGTGTTTGGTCGCTTGTTGCTCACAACAGAGATAACTTCTGGCAAGCATTTGGTAATATACTATTTGGCGTTGATTCTTCTTTGATTCCGTAAAGGAATTGACACCAAATAGCCAATTAAATTGAAAAAGCTTCCTATCAAAATCTTCCCCCGCTTCAAGATTGATTCACTTTGATAAGCGTTGATTCGTTTTGAAACACCCTAACCGTCGACTGACGCTTCGTTTCTGGATCGTATTGATAAATCCGCCAAGACGAGCCTGCTTCAAATTTGTTTATCATATCGTACCACCCGGGCTTGCTTCTGAGCATCTGTAAGGTTGTGCGGTACCCATCGTAAAACTATCCTCCTCACACGAAGATGCACGTGTAGAATCTCGTGAACGCTTCCTGATCCAATCTGCAGGATGTGCTGAATCTCCTGATATGTAACTCGCCTATTGTCGTGGATTAAAATTTTCACTGCTAGCACGTTTTCTTCCGTAACAGTAAAAAAAATAGAAGGGAAATTTTATAATTGGAACGTACTTATTTTTACTTATAAATAATTATATATTAAAAATAGATTGTAACTGGCCAGTCTGACGTACATAAAACCGTTTTTTGCAATACTTACTGAGTGGCCTGGTAAAAGTTTCAACCCCTACAAGAAATTTATGTCATTGCAAAAAGATAACGGGGTCTTTTCATATATAACATTTTATATACGTACATACATAATATAGATCTTTTTTATTTAGCAAAACCAAAATAGGTTCCAGACAAATGTGTGTTTAGACATTTAGTCAATTCTTACAAATTCATATAAGCAGTATTATCATACAATTCCTTTTTTGAATAGATAGGTGTACCATTAACCGTTCTTACAAAACCAGCCACAACATTGTATAATATGTCGGAACTCATAATTCATTTTCAAAGTCAACATCGCTGACTATACCCTAAAAAATATAGGAAACGCCGAAAGATTTTTTTTCGAACAATTTCGGAACCGAATAATCTGAACACAAAGCATTGAAAGCAAGCATTATTGTGCGCGCGTAGAAACGCAATACACGACCGCTTTGGGCGCCATTTTTTCATTTCGAAATTCGAATGTCAAAACGCCAATGAGCCTTTGAAATAGCAGCAAATATTTGGTCGGAACACACATGGCGACAGGGCCACACAGAGAGCCACATTGGCCACATTGTGCAAAGTTAGAAGCAGTTAAGAGTTATGACTTTTTACTTGAAAAGTTAATGCAATCGAATCCGCAACACGGGTCACACGCGGACCGTGAAATGAGCTGTTTTAACTCACGAGTGGAATCGGAAATCAATTTCTCGCGTTCAATTACCTTGATGTGTTAGAACACAAAATTAATAATACACTCCTCACCGAATAATGTTATTTGACGAACCAACAGATTTATTATACGTCGAAGGGATTTAAAAATATATTACGTCAACTAATAGTATGATTGTATAAAAGATATTTAATTAAATAGATAAGTAAGGCCAACACTGTCAGATAACGGATATAATAAATATATATGAATGTATCTAATACCAGACTATATAGTAAGTAGATGCACGTCAATGTTAAGTAAATATATCTATCATAATGTGAGGATACCTATATCCGGTGACTACGATCTACCAATTTCTCTTTTAGGGAACTATAATTATGATAGTTATAAAATTGTGATTACCCAACATAATAAGTAATTTTTGTATCTAAGCATTAAATATGCAATTTTTCTAGGTAGCGAGTTAGGAAATTTTGTTAAATCAAAATACATCTTGACAAAAAATAAATTATGGTACTTAGTTATAATCCATACATACAGGTAATAAAACAGTAGAAAAATGTGTCTCTAAGTTGATGGAGACATTATTAGAGTTAACGTAAGAATTTAAAGAAAATTGCTGTCCGTCAGTTTGTACACGCTAATCTCCGGAAATACTGAACGGTTTCAAATGAAACTGTTTTTGTTATTTTTATATATAGCTACTTATATATATATATATAGCTATTAAGGCTGAGCCAGATATAGGGTATAAATGATTTTGGAAAATGGAACACTTTCTTTTTTTTTCTTTCATACATGCAGAACCATAATGGTCCAGTTAAACTATAAGAAATATAAAAATGACGCATTAGCAAAAGTTATTCAGCCCCATGAGCATTTTTTGTCGAAATATAAAAATCAAAAATCTAGATCATCTGATGCAGGATATATAGAAAAACCTAATGATGAAACATCTATCTACACTATGTAACAAAAACCCTATCCGATCCTTATAGAAGCAACTCAGACCGCCAATATGAACAACTTTTCCTATAGGACCAAAGCTTGAAACTCGAAAAGAAAATCAACATTTTCATACAAAAGTGTTCGGACGGCCCGGCAATAGAATTAAAAAGTGTCAAGGATTGGTCCAGTAGGAAAAGTTGTTCATATTGACGGTGAGTTGCGCCTACAAGGATCAGACAGGGTTTTTGCTACATATTGTATAAAACCCCAAAGTTTGCAATTATTAAAATCCAGATTACCTAATGGTTTAAAATATTTACATTCATATTATAAAAGTAGGTATACAATGTCATAGTTTACAACATAGAAAGTTAAAATATTACTTACATAAAATATGAGAAACCAGAAACCAAAATAAGTAGAAAAAAATGTAAGTACTGGGTAGATATAATATGCCGTTGCGATTGGTGTATTTGTTATGTTTAGATGTCAGTTGTTAGTAAGGTTCAGGTCAGTTTAAGTTCAGGTTAATGGTTTCACGTATGGTAAAAATCGTCAGTACAATGACAAATTTATTGTGAATGCAAATTTAACGCACATAAGTGGTCAACATAACTCCGCATAAACACTGTTGGCGCCGCACAATAATCTAACTTTACATATTATACTCACATGCCCTGAGTGGTCTACATGTCTCTGCATGAACACATGGCTATTACACTGGAGATAAGTAAGTTTTAGTAAATTAAATAGGTAACTAGTAGTTCAGCCCAAACTGTGAACACAAAAACACAATAAGACAATAACCAAGCCGTAAATTAAAAAATACGAAGCCTGGACATGAGGTATTTAGATAATATATGTGTAAGTACATATTGTAAAATTATGTTTTATGAACTTCGAAAAAATACTCATGCGAAATTTAGAACTTTCACTATTTTGAATTTAGGTCAACCAACCAAAGGCATTGTAATTTTAGGGGTTTTGTATTTCGTTTTTTTAACTACTGATGTTTTAATTTTACATGCTTGAATACGTACCCATGAATGTTTAATCGTAAAATTGCACGATTTGTGAGACTAACTACAATAAATATGTATTTACACGAGCCACATCAATAGCGAACATTTTTCTACAAATAAAACATGCACAGTGAAGAAATATCACTGTTCTTACGCGACAAAACTGAAGTCATAAAGTGCCATAAAAAATATGGCGAACATCGCACAGTTTGAATATTTGAATAAAGAATAAGTGGTCATAAAAAGGTTCTGTAGCTACGTGGAGAGGTGAGGAGCAACAAATCGCGCGCATTATAAATGACAAATGTAAGCTGCGCACGCGGTGTCGGGTTGCGCCCACCCGCGCGACGGATTAGTTTCAGCTTGCTTTCCGCTCAGCTCCCTGCTCTCTAAAATAACTCGCCCTCTGCCCTTGACACCCGCCCCCCAACTCCCTGCCATCAATACTTCTGTACTTACACTCGTAAAAGAGATCCAATTACAAATGTAAGCAATTAAAGTGGCAGTTAAGGCGCTGTAATGAATTTGGTACGGCCGCCTGGACTTTTGAAGCTGCTGATTGAATTATAACGTAAAACGAGCTTGACTCGTGTAAATGAGAGGTAAGCGAATATATGTCGCGACTGAATAATCATGTACCTATGTAGGAATGTTTCAGATTTAATGTGCATACGCAAACTTTGTATGGATTATTCACATTTACAATACCTATACAAATGTTCCAGAAAGGCAAAATTATCCTTGGTGCTTGATTGGTCAATGATAAATACGTTTCACAGTGGAAAAATAAGCTGATTGAGTTTCTATGAAAAGTAAAAAAAAAAACTTTTTATATCACTGTGGTGATTTTGCTTCTTATGGCTTATTTTAACAGCAATGGAATTTGAAAAAAGAATCAAAATTATAATGTTATGTGTCATGCAAGGCGTTCTCAGAGTACCACTGAGCAGATGCAATGCGCGCAGTCTCGTCGCGGAGGCTCGCACACAATGGCTCCTCTACAACCACGGCTTATGCCTTCCTATTAAATAATTCCCAGTTGAGAGTATTTAAGCTTTTATCGAGGTGCAGCCATAAATCGGTGCGCAGACGCACGTAATCCCCGCCCCCGCGGCACCCGCGCCCCGCCGCTAGCTATAAACAGAAGTCAACGTGTTGGACTTATAAATCGTGCTCTTAACTATTGTATCTCACGCCACAATAATGAAGTTAGCTCGTTCAGGAAGAAATACGAGTACCACGTGGGTGGCCGATGCGACCGGGATAAATCCCCGAAGATTATTGCGTACGAATGTGTTTAACCAATTTTTTGTGTGCTAGGCGGTAGTCAGGGCGGCGACAGTCGACAGCCGAGGTCTCGCAGCCGGTGAAAGGTCTCCTGAAAAAACAAACTTGCGGCTGACCTGTGCCCGCGCTTATTGGCTTGAGGTGTCGGGTTGCAAGTCGTTGTGTTCTGCTTGTTGATTTTTCTTAACGATTTGTCATTCATTTAATACCACAAATGATTCGGCAACCAAAACGGCATAACTAAATCAATTTAAGAAATATACTTACTTAACTGTTAAGCAGTTCCTATTTTTAACTACAACTTTTCTCTGAATTAAAATAACAAGTAAAATGCTAATGTTCCGCAAAGCTCGAAGGGCACGACAAAACGTGAGAACTGTCGTGACGAATCCGCCATTGACCGAAGCGGGCTGTGCGGCGAACAGCATGAAGAGGCGTGCGTAATCGTCCCTATAAACAAACACTCGGGCTCAGCACTAAAACTGATATATTTCACCAAACTTTTATATCCGTTCGCTCCAACTTTAAATATATTACTTTTTCTTTAGCACCTTTTGTATCTTTTAGTGTGCTGTGTCCCCGCTTTTATAGGTGCAGGCGGTTCGTAAATCATTGTAGTGGAAGTGGCGTTCTCGTAAACAATACCGCGCCGGGGCGGTCGAAGGCGGGCAGCGCGGTGCAGGTGACGATGACCACTGAAGCCAAACGAAAAGTTGGTTATTTCTGAAAAAAAAAAGAACGTGTGGGAGTGGAACACTCGATTGGATTGGAACGAAGTTACTATAAGTGAATAATTAATTCGTGACAAAAAAATGACGTAAAAATCTTACACTTTTTTTCGCCTAGCCTCCATCCGCCAAGACCGTGCCGTCTGAAAAGGAACTTCGTTCCCAAAAATCTTATCATTTATTTATGTTTTTGTAGTCAATGAAATAGGAAAGCACCTAAATGCACTCAATCGACGGGGGATCCTTCCCTTCTTTAAAAAGTATAATTTTATTACTATTTACCATGTTCGTAGAAACGGGCGTTTTTTGAATATAGAGGTAAAAAAAATGGTATGCTGACTTTAATTAAAAAAAAATTAATACCCTTGTTTTATAAAAAATAGAGCGTGATATATTTTATTATTTAAAAATCAGTTCGATCAAATCTGATGTAAGTACCTACTTATGTAAGTTTATAATAAAGAAAGGTAATTAATATTTCAAGTACCTACTTCGTGACGTGACTAAATCGAAAAAACGTTGTGTAGACGAGACATAACACCAATAACCGTTAATCAGGAGACAGCCAGTGCTGTAAATTAAACTTTATAACATTTTTAATGACTGCTTCGAATGGTGTTTTGATTGCGGCCGGCTGGAGGCGTCGACAAGTCAACACGATGATAAGGCGACAGTTAACGTGCGACACAAAAAACGCGCGTTTAATGGCCAAAAAAGCGACTCTCACGCAGCGCAGCCCGACCCATTCCTTACAAACATACGCTTTTATGTGGATTCTTACACCGCAATACACTTCACTTTTACGATTCTCTATAAGATTCTAGCTGATGTTATAGGACATCGTTAATAATTTTTAAGTATCTAGCTAATAACTCTGTTGTAACTATGATTTAATGCATCAGTCGTAAACAAGTCCATAAACTACTTTCTTTCCATTTTTTTTTCTGAACCATTTCTGTATTAAAGACACCAATTATTATGAAACAAAGTTTTTGTTTTGAGTGTAGTGTCCCTAATGCCATAATTTCACGCTCATTGATATTTAAACAGCAAAATAAACCGTGAAACGATGCCACAAAACGGGTAAAGAGCGTCGTTAGATAACAAAAACCGAACATTAATCTCGCATTGTGCGCCGCGCCGGTGAAACGTCCCGTTTTGTTTGCGGACTCGTCCCGATTTACATCAACTCAGCTCGTTTACAGTTCACCATTGTCCTTCAACCGACTGGGTGTGATCAAATACAATAAATGATACCAATAGGGCGAGAATAACTGTCTATTCTTCATAAGTCATAACTGTTTACACAAATCGTAAATTATGACGAACAAAAAAATTAGGGTCTAGTTATGAAATAAATTTCAGAATACACACTCCAATCCATAGCAAAAGTTTTGTGTTAACTTTCAAAATAACATAACTGGTAGCGGGAACTAACAATTAATCAAAAAGCCTTTAAAACCAGATTTCTGGTAAGCTCGCTTCACCTAGGGACCGATCGTTCATCGATACCGCATAAAGAATTCGTATGTTGGAAAGTCTGAGCGTGTCACAGTCGCTATTGATCCCACGAACAGTTGTCCCAGGGGCGTCAGCGCCCGCTTCTCATGCTCCTCGATTGACAGCGTCTGACATGTGATGGCCATTGTCGTGCTGACATGTTGACACTGTCAAAACTTGACTTCTGTCCGGATTCCGCATGTAAATCGTAAATACGGAAACATTACCCGCGGGCTAAAGAAAAGGGGACACAATGTAACGACAAATTAAATAATAGAATGGCCGAAATTTTGTATAGTGTCACAGCTGCCGATGCCGGTTTGTTCAAATACTTTTTGATGGTTATAGACAAGCCGACAGTATATTCGTAAAGATAAAGGGAATACCGGTTTGCAAAACTATAAAAAATCATTAAAAAAAAACTTCAGTCGATCAATAACTTCTCATAAAATTCAAACTTATGTTCAGCAGAAATCAGTCGATGCCTACTTAGGCATGTAATGCCTAAGTAGGCATCAAATAGTATCTAAGTCATTGTAATATATAATACAAAGTGACTTTATTATATTTACAATTTTAATATTCTTTTTTTTACGAGTGTGAATTTTATTATTGTTGAATACAGTATAATACCTAGCCAACTTAGTAATATACATTTTTGTTAAGTATCTATGACTGGTGCATACCTACGAACTATTTAAGAGTCCCCTTACACTGGACAGAATCAGACTTTCCTATACAAACGTAGTCAACGTTTTATTTTGAAACGAAATGCCAATATGGGCTGACATGTCTATTAAGATAAAAGCCCTTAAAAATAAAGAGAAAAAAAAAATGCCAATATTCGGGGTAAAAAATTGTAATTTAAAAGAAATTGGAAATTTCTAGGGTTATAATTGGTTTCCGACACTAAAATTATAAACTTATAAGAGAATATAGTGTATTATATCATATTTGACCATCAGTATGGAAAACTTGTACACCCTTCTATTTTCTTTCCAATTCATAATTTTACGTCGCAAACCAATTATAACCCTAGAAATTTGCAATTTCTTTAAAATTACAAACTTTTAACCGAAATTTGTCATTTCGTTTCAAAATAAAACGTAGACTACGTTGTATGGAAAAGTCTAGGGTAAGGGGATTCTTAAGGCGTGAGAATTAATACATGTAGGTATGCTTAATTAATTCAAACACAGTCTACATATACACTTTGTTGACACCAACAAACAATACGCCTGTACTAAAAAAAAATAGAAACAAATAGGAGACACAAGTTTTCGGAAAAATAGGCAAATGAGCGGAGACGACCCCTGGGGGCACCCCCCGCGGCCGAGCCGTCCAAGTGTCCAGGGCCTCTCCTCACCACGGTGACAAAGTGACAATTTACCATTCTTGTCTAATGTTGTTTAGGGAATATTCAATGGGCTAACAATTCCTTTATTTATCGCTGCGTTGTGCGCCCACAATAGACAACTCGTCTTAAATTCTTTTTAGTTTCATTTCCGGACACAGATAAAAAGTGTTTTATGGTTGACACGCAAAAAAACTGTTTTGGAAATGTGGACGTTCAAATCGATTAGATTTGGTTAGCCTTGGCCTTGTTATCATTTTTAATTGGCCTGAATAACCACAATAACATATTTAGTTTACTTACGCACATAATTACAAAAATTCATTGGTTACATGGTGATGTAAAGACGTTTGAATGTATATAATATCAACTATCACTATCTCGACCTATCGTATAATTTATACATAAATAAAACTGTAAGTTTTTTGTTTATCTAAAATAAATAAAAATGTATATACGAAAAAAAATTTTTTTCTTATATACCGTTACTAAAGTAATTGGTATTTAAATAAACAGTTTTTGTATTGTTAAAAAATCATACTTAACATACTTACATTTCGTTCCACGTGTGGTTACAGTAGAGTAGAATGCAATTATTATTTGTATCCAGCTCACCTATAAAGCCGCAAGACCCAAAATGCTCGGTAAATACTCGGCTTTTTTGTCCTTAGTTCCATAACCACACTTTTATATACAAACGCGAAAGTAACTCTGTCTGTTAACTCTTCTTTACCAACATTTGTAGGAAATTCCAAGAACTTAGGTAAGAAAGGGATCACCGATAACGCAATCATCCGAATAACCGCTTTAGTTCCAAACTACAAATCAAAACTAATTACGTATATGATAGCGTCACCTTCCACCCATAATCCGATTTACGATAGCTACGCTTCGTCCCCTGACAATAGAACAAACCAAATGTTTATTTGCACAAGATATTTAGCCACTTCCCCGCTGGATTAGTGGCCCGGGAGGGGTGCAAGAGATAAAGGAACTGGCTAATAAGAGGGGCGGACCCGGCTCCCTTCGGACGTGCAATAATTGAGCGACTTATAAGGGATTACAAGCAAAGTTGAAGCTTGGATTAGTTGACTATCGACCTTTAAAGAGACTAGTAAGAAAGTTAAAAAGCCTGTAAATGTTGTGTGATGTTTGTTTAAAAGTGGCTAACCGACCAGTATGTGTGCTACGGATGGATAGCATTCGCTACAACATTTCGTCCCCTCTCAAGTTATTTATTTGTAGAACCACAAGTAATTAAATGAAATAATTAAATCAACGCCTACCTTCACTAATTTAACCCCTTTATCTAGAAAACGGCCGAATCGATTTATTGATCATAAGATAGAACAAAACTATAACAAGACAAACACACAGTCATCAAACTTAGGTAGAACAAGTCCGTTTTGCATCTTGGGTTAATAATCTGTACTACTCCATTAGATTTTAATGAAAACTACAAACCAACTTTATCAATACATCAATACATATAATAAAGCAGTAGGAACCGCGTGTCTGTACATTTGATAAAATTAACAAAAAATGGGTGTGGGCGATAAAAAAAGAGTAACAGAACACAAGAAATATTTTTTTGATTTTGTTGTCTGTCTGTCTGTCTGTATGTACTCGCTAATCTTTAAAACTACTGAACAGATTTTAACGCGGTTTTCACTAAAATATTAAGCTTATCCCTGAGCAACATATAGGCTTTGTTTCATCGAAATCTGATGTCAGATAAAAAAGTCATCGTCGTTTAAAGTTTAAAGATAATTTTCTATGGGCGATTTTATCTCCAAATAGTTACATAAAATAGCAACAGATGGCGCTTCAAGAAATTTTAAAAAGCTTTGGTTGTTTTTGTGAAAAAGTAAATATACGCTGATTGTTTTGCTCTGTACGTAAGACCTTATAGTTACTATTATTGAATTTGTTGATTTTATACTGAAATGATGTGGCTATACTTGGCTATAAAAATACGGACTTCTGGTCTTGCTTTGTGGGTTAGTTAGTTAATATTTCGGGTAATATTGTTGATTTATTTATAATTTGACACTTGGCTATGAAAATACGGACTTCTGATCTTGCTTTGTGGATTGGTTATGGTTAGTTAATATTCCGGATAATATTGTTGATTTATAATTTGACACTTGGCTATGAAAATACGGATTTTCTGATCTTGCTTGGATTGGTTAGATATTTCGGATATCTTTAAAAGCTTCTTGGCTTTTTAGATTTATTGAGCTAAGTTTGACAGTTGGCTATAGCAATACGGATTTTGTGATCTTGCTTTGTGGATTGGTTAGGTATTCGGATATTATCTTTTAAAAATTCTTGGCTACATAGATTTATGGAATGAATATATATATATGCTCCGACGAAAGTCAAATCTGTCTCAGAATACTAGACAAGCGAAAAGACAGCGAATGAGTAGATCCCAAGAATTCATTGACAAAAGACAGGCACGACTAAGTGTTAATCGAGAACGAAATTCATCGACTCGCGCCTCGGAGAGTTCCACTCAAAGGGAGTCTTGACTAAGTGCTGATCGTGAACGTCATTCGCTATCTCGCGCCACGGAGACTTTTACAGATAGGGAGTTACGTTTGACTGCTGCCTTCGCCTGCGTACCTATATATTTATACACAAAGGTTATGATTATTATTGAAAGGGTTCATTATAATCCATTCATAAGTTGTTGTATAAATGAGTAACTGATATCCATACGTCTATAGATCCTTATAAACTTTCACATTTGCAATATTAATAGTACACCATATCACAATAATAAAATCGAAATGTAAATATACTGACTAATCTGATAAAATATTTAAATTTGTCACGTCATCAACAAGGGTGTGTAAGAAAACTGAATTTCACACAGGCGAAGTCGCGGGCACCAAATACAGATACTAAAGTATGTATTCGTGAGCAAAATATATATGGAGTTACAGAACACCAAAAAGATTTTTAAGATTTTTGTTTGTATGTCAGTGTCTGTATGCACACTGCACACCCGAATGTCCGAAACTGCTAAACGGATTTTCACGCGGACGAAGTCGCGGGCACAGCTAGTATTCAATAATTTTATCTAATCAGAGCACAAGTAGGTAATTAAGTACATGCCAGAATCTAAAGCATTAGAAATAGAACTTATACGATCAAATACGTAAAATAACAGTTACTAGAAAGTTAAATTTCTTCAAATGAGCAAGTAGCAGCAGCCACTACCGAAAACAAACATTGGGTCGCTATGTTCGCTAACACGTTTCCTAAACAATGCCAGGCATTATCATTGTATGCCACGAGCAGATCGACAGGTCCACGCCCAGTCCCCGGCTTCGTCCCAGCCAATATGTAAATCTAGTGGGAACATTGTGAGCTGTTCGCCTTACCTAGAAATTCATAAATAATCATATATTAACCCAAACTAATTTCTACACAATTCTAGTATACTTATTATGCTTCGTGTGTAACTTCATCTTTACAAACGATCTTCTCGTTGATATGCAAAATGTTTTGCCAATTTGGGAGATTTTTGTCATGTTTGTTTTGAATTTGTATATCTTCGAACGTGTTTTTGGCATTCAATCTTATCCATCAATGATATTGTGTAAAAAGGTTCCCCATAAACGATATTACCATCGAAATGAAGACGTTTCCGACTACATATTGTCAAATTTAAATGTAATATCAAATAAGGTTTGTCGAAGTTTCATACAATACAAGTTGATAAGTTTAGTTTGGGACTTGCACATGACGCATGTTAGCTCCCTTTTTTTCCAACTAGTAAGAAACTACTGAACATAAAGTGTTAGTCTTTATAAGCTGCTTAAAAGCATCGTGCATTCCTTAACTTATCTAGTGACAGCATCAACATACCTAGTAAGTTTGGGAAACATCTGATTCAACTTGTGCAAATAAATAATTTAAAAATTATCACAATATTGACGGTACACAATATCCATATTGGAGTGTATTATTACTATTACACTTAATTTTAATTATGTAATTTATTACTTATGCAAAATTAATTGTTATTTCAATATTATGTATTACTTTCTTCGATATAGGTGGCATCGACGAAGAAAGGTCTATGCTAAGCTGTGGGCGGAAGAAGGGCTGGGATTGATGTTGATGATGACTTTTTTCGGTAGAAACATATTATGGCATTTCTGGCACTGACATTAAAAGCAACATAGTCAGTGTCGTGATGTGAAAGGGTGTATCTGTGCAGCATGAAATTTGCATATAGCAGTCGAAGTTAGGATACGAAGGGCGTCGGGCGCGATGACGGTGCACATAGCGAAGAAGGCCGAACGAGCGCCACATGGGCATGCCTATTCATGAGCAACGCGACGGCTGTGTTCAGCCCCTGGCTCCCCGCATTTGAATAAATACAATTAACTTGTTTGTTTTACTTGGCCCGTCACGCCCCGGCGACCCGTCCTTCCGGCAAACGAGACATTCCTCGCTGGCACAATGCGACCATCTCCTATCCCGGGTGGCAAAATTGAAATCATTTCGAGGTATTCAAATTGCGGCTAATGGTGTTATTCGACAGCAGGCGGCTTTTCAAAGGCGAGCTGGCCGCGGCCAGCTACACTGTTATTATCTCAACACCATCGCGCTCACACCTAAGCTGTTCATTTTTTTCCCAGACGTCTCCATCTTCTTCTCTCCGTGGCAAGAGGAGCAGGACATCCGCTCGTTTATACTAAACTCGACTCGTGGGCGTTCCTTCGACGATTTATCATTTAGCGTAGCCTGCAGACATTATTTGAAACACATTAAAATCGCGGTTGTGGAAAATTTGTCGGCATCGAAATTAGTACTCCTCTCCGGGTCTGAGTGCATAATTTATCGCTTAAGCCGCATCCGCTAGAGTTGCGAATGCAGCCATACTTCTAATTAGAAATTCATTGACGCTAATGACCCACCTTGTAACCTTGCCTTGATTACTTTTAACACTAGTAGTAATTAAGAGTGTATACAGTTGCTAAGTGGCATTAGGAATGACACACTTGTCAATTTTGCCTACTTAGGTATATATTTGAGTTTTACAAGCTTTATGCATAGACCTCGAAGTTTTTTTATCTATACTTGTAAGTAAGTATGTTTGTTGAGGTCAAATCTTGCAACTCAATTTTCAACCGATTGAGCTAAAATTTAATCTGTGTACTCATACACTGTATACTCATACAGAATGACAATACAGTTTTATGAAGTCAATGAGCTGTTTTAATGATCAAGCCGGAAGGTATCATAGCATAGGAACCCTTGATGCAATTCCATCGAGTTTGAGCTTTTTCCATTTGTCTGAACTGAATACTTTACAATAACAGCTATTACAAAAAAAACTTTTTCAGAAATACTTTTTGTATTTATGTAAGTATATCTATAAGATCTTACGTATTTTTCGAACTCAACACATATTTTAGTCAGATAGTAGAGTCAGATCTCAGACAGTCACGGAAAAATATAAATAAATATAATAATAAAAACTACTGTTATCTCATTTTATTATGATCGGCTTTTATTTTGTATGTCCAATCAAGTAAGTGAAAGACGTAGAGACTACATTTTCATTTAAATGTTGCAGGTATTTCTGTTCTATGCATTGTCCATCTGCTAAAAACTCGCTGTTGTTTCTAGTAAAGGACAAATTAATCTTCGTCTTTCCATATTAAGTAGCGTTATAGTACTAGTAGTCAGCCCCGCACCAGTCACTCAGCCTTTTCAGGATAAAATCCTTCAGGAATATCGCTCTAATAAAAAATTTGGCAATCAAATTATATTTAACTGATTCTCTGACTCGTCATTGATTGATTCGAACCATTTAATGTAAGCTAAGTGGCTACAAGAAAAAAAATAATGTCTGTTTCAGCGTCATCATCTCGTGAGTTGACAAGCGGCATACACGCCCAAATTTCGTTAGTGACGAGCGTTCTTAAAAACAGTGATTTACTACGATTGACGGTTAATTTTTGAAAATATTTTATTTAAATCTCATTAAGAGTTTCTGTACTATAATCAATTAAAAAAGAGCACTTATTCTTAAGATTTATTATAAAGAAGCTGACTACAGGGTTTCATTTTTCCAAGCATTATCCCGTATACAGCCATCCCTGGGCGACTGCTAGTTTTAATGCTTTTTTTTAATTTTTAATCATATTGGTATTATTGCAAAGTTGGAAGTTAACCCTATAAGCTGAAATACCCATGCCATTTATATTTCATCAAAAAACTGGTAGTCAGCCATCTTACTAGTTTCATTGTTACTATGACCGAGAAGCGGCTGAACACTGGGTGCAACCCTGGTACACCACCCAGTGTTCAGCCGCACGACACCATCTAGATACTTTATTGTTTCTTACGTTTTAAGCCTATTTTTTTTGTGACTCAAATCATTTGCTTATGTTACCGAATTTAAATTAATTTAACTTAAAACGGTTAATCTCAGGAGAAGCTTACAACAAGTTGCACTATGGCTGATTACTCGATTTAAGCGGCTGAGCATTGATGAAAATTAAAACGTGATTTTCATTATATTTCAGAACATATTTGTGATTTTTGTTTTGTTTAAAAACTTTAATAAACGCATAAAACAAATGGTTTAGAATCTTTTCGATTTCTTTTATGTATATTTTTTTTCTATTTAAGAGTTTGATCTGCGGTTACCATTACTACTAGGACCACTGGGTGTTTTACTCTACCTATGATACTCAGTAAGTCAATTTCAATTTATTTAATGCTTTTCAAATTTACATTTACTCTATACTACATAATTACTTAAATTAGTAGGTATTCAATTTAATTCTTATTGGCCGTAGGCACATAATGAATTAATGTGACCATTATGCCGTATAGTCCGAGTCACTTATCACCAGATTATTGTACCTACTTACAAGATTTTTGCAAACGAATAATAAATCGACGACTTCTAATTCATCCTATCATATAACGGCCACAGCTTGCATGTTAGTGTAGAAAGCATCGGTCGGACCTCAGGTCGGACGAACGCGCCACTCATCCCGATCCCGCCTGCCCTGAGGAAGCTGTCACGCGCGGCGCGAACATCTGATGAATATGTATCGGCAGGCCTTACCGGCGCCTTGTAATTTGAACCTCGCCGGTAATTATTTACGTGAGAATGGCCAGCCGCCCGCCCGCCGCCCGCATCGCCCCGCACCGGAACGAATCGTTGATTGCGCGCGATATACGAGTGGATGAGATGCCGCCGCGAGATTGCCGGCCACGCTTCGATGGCCAGCGCCGATTTCGTTTAGACCACTTGTTATACAGGATTTGCTACATGAACACTTTGCTTGCGTCGATGTGCTCGCAAAAGAAAATTGATGGTCACTTTACTTACTTCCACCAGCGCTGAAAGGTCTGCCCTTTGGGATTTCCTGTCTTTTACAAAGATTATTCACCAACGACCAAAAAAATCTCATTTCCCGAAATACTCTTCGGAAGTCCACATCCTGTCTCTATTGCCAAAGTACTAGCACAGTCGTTCTTGTCATATGATGTCAAACCACTACCTAACAGCGTCGTCCTTGTTTGAGTGAATGAGATTTACAATATGTAGAGAAGCTCAAAATTAAAAATTCGAAATGTAAATATGCAAAACTGAGCTGTAGACTCGCGGGTATAATTATTAATATTTAACTGTAGTTAACTATAGTGTACGGTCAAGTTCTCGGTGCTCTGCTTAGAGCAAAGGTGTTCTAACGAGGAGGAACTGCAAAATTCATAAAGGTGCCAATGCCATGTACGGGTAACAAATAAAAGGGCAAAAAAAAGGGCAAATAAAAGTATGAGTAAAACTTACTGCGGTGCGGCTGAAATTATTATTCATTACATAATATTACACGTCTTATTCCCTAATGGGGCAAACAGAGCATTTTAGGTCTTGAAGCTCTAAGCAGACAGATCCCAGGGACGGAAAACTCAAAGGCCATTTTTAGCGTAATGGTGGGCAATGGCTATAACATAAAATTCTTATAAATGTCCTTAAGTACCTAAAAAATAGAACAAGTTGTCTCATCATATTAACAAGATAATTTAGCAAGGATCGACAAATAAACAGACCGTACCGCAGCCTGTTGTGAGGAAACATTTTATTTTCGCCTTTTTGAGGAGCTTGGTGTTCGAGTGATGACGGTTGTTGTGACTCGGCTTGACACTTGCGTGCAGTGGCTCCCGACTTGCATGGACTTAGCAAACCGAGCATATTATTTTATACAACTTATATAATATACTAATATAATATACAATTAATTCTACCGTTACCACACAAACATGACATAACATAGGTACTTACTTAGTTTTAGTTTGCTTTCATAAAACCTTATTAAAATAAGTAGAGTAGCGCCATCTATGGAAACATTTAAAAATCAAGACGTAAGTATTAAAGTACCAGAGCTTTTGCTAAACTAGCGCGTCTACAAACTTTATAAGGATTACTGATGTTAGGAAATAAATCACTCAGCTAAATTTCTATAATCAACTAGACCACTCACGGCACCCAACTATTTGTTTAAACAGCGAATGTTAAATTGGTTGCTTTCAATAAGTGGGCACGTCGTGTAAGTCAGGCCGGTATGCGAGCCCCCGCTGCGCGGAGCCCCCTAAACACACACAGACCGCGGGGCGCCGCGCCCTGCCACTAATAACACCGTCTTTCCCTCTGTCATGCCTTATTTCATCCGAGCGTCTCTTGTTTTTTCCCTGTTTTCGTTTTTTCGTCCTGTGAGCCGATCTCGAATATTAACAATAAAACGATTCCTTGATGATAGTAATTCTTCATCCTCATTGTCTTTTGGCATTTTCGTGGAATAATATATGTTGCGCTCTTGCGACTTGATATCTGAACGTCATATTATAAATGACGTCGTTTAAAATATTTTAATACCCTCTACATCACGGCGATATTAATTTAGTACGCTTGAGTGGAGCGGAGTCGGTGCCACCGACGGAATGTTAAATGACGGATTACTAACTGCCGCGATGGCAAGATAACCCGAAAATCTTGTACTTAGATTCTATCGATGCTCTTTGGTTACTTCTTCCTTACAAACTAAACTTTATATAAATATTTTTAGAAAATGTATCATATATCTAATACATTATACAATCAATAATTTTATCGGTTAGATATGAAAACTGCCCCTGCTTTTAAAATAAAATAAAATAATTAGCCAAGTGCGTGTCGTACCACGCGCAGTGTAGGATTCCGTAGTTACGAATGCCAACTTTGAGTTCATGCCAGTGAAAACGTCTAAAAACTAGTTTTCTATTGAATTTGTACGAAATTTTCCTTTTCCGAGTACATTTTATAAGTTGATCGCCTATAACTTTTTAATTTGTAAACTCTACTTAGATTTGATAGTTTTCCTTTAAAGTTCGTTATATATGCTATAGCTGTGATTTTTTTCACGAGTCCATATATAACCGTTTAGCAGATAGAGGGGGAGACACTTGACTCAAACAAAAATGTTCACTTTAAAACTAATTTCAAAAACGGATCCCTAAATCGAAAGACGGCGTTCACAAATTCATAAAATTTTTATAAAAGAACTATTCAATGGTACCCCACATGGCTGGTTGTCGAGCAAAAAAAAATTTACTTTACACTTACTTGTATGGGAGTACTTTATTTTACTACTTTTTGCGCATAATTAATACACATACTCATGCTAAATCACAGCTTTCTAGTACTTATAGTCGCTGAGTAAAACCGCGGAGGGACAGACAGATAGACATGGCGAAACTATAAAGGTTCCTTGTTACTATGGAACTCTTAAAAGACTTAACCGAGTTCACCTATTACTTCATGAGTTTGATGTTGCTAAGAAGAAAACAAATATTTGCGGTACATATAAATTTCTTTTCGTACCACTTGCACGTGCACTTGCACTTCTTTTGCTACCAAAAACGTCACACATTCTGTGGGTAAAAAAGCAAACATAACAATAGTCAATTTTAATTTGTTTAAAACAGGGAAAGAAAAAGTACTGAATTTCATTCAGCCTCTAGACCAAGAATGAAACCAGAGAAAGAAAATTGTACTGAATTTCATTCATCCTCTAGAGGGAGAATGTGGTTTAAGTTTTGAATACCTACCGAAATTTATACTGAACTAAAATCATTTCTGTATTGTTAGGCGTAAAAAAAAATAACGAATTTGAATCTACAACATGTATCCACAAAATCCATAAACACTCGATCCACTTCGATTTCATAAAATAAAAAACTAAATCAAGTCATGTCATTGTTTGTTTACACCAGCTGTTTAGTTTTCCAAAAAGAAAAAGCAAAGGGTCTTTTGCCTCTTACACATACAAACAATATATCATTGCATACAACCAAGTTTTCTGCGTACCTATATTTACAACTTAAAACATTTTGATTTTTTTTATGTAACTAAATAAAAAATAATTAAAGTATTATATATCTTTAATAAATGCTTTTCTCTTGTTATTATTGTCTTTATTTTTTCGCAAATGGTACGAAAAGTAGAGTATTTTCCTCTGTGATAAAGCTGTCTTAGTCTTGGATGAACTGAAATCCGTCGCTGCATACAGGACTCGTCCGAAATCCCTCGCTTTGCTCGTGATTTAAGAATTAAACACCCTCGCTCCGCTCGGGAGTAAACCTCGAGTCCTTCGTTGCGCTCGCGATTTAAGTCGTCACCCGCGACAGAAGACACTGCTTTATCCCCTTGGTTAATAATCTACTATTTCATAGCTAGATAAAATAGCTTAGGACAGTAAAACAAAGTCGGTCTTCAGGCCTAGTCCGACTATGTCTTACGGTCCTTAGCTATTTTAGCCAGCTAATTTTTGCAGTCAGTGTTAGTAGTCCCGTTTTGTGGTATATTCAACAGGGGGCCCGCACACTAGGACCCGAACCCGGGTGCCAGCGCTCTAAATTTGAGCAATAAAGTTCACTTTCAAAACGCACCATGACTTTTTATCAGATTGGTGATTATCCTATATTTGCAGCAGGAGCCCACGCAGACTGCGGCCTGGCCTACAAAGCCGACGGATGGCCAATCCGACACTGTCCAAAACCAGCCCGAAATGGTATGATTCAACTTTTCCAAACGATGCAAGCCAAGCACCTTAGCAGACGTAGCACAGACTGAAAATTTAAAAAAATGCTTCATAATGTTTACTAGCAAAAGCGAACGACCACAAGAAATACTAGATACATTTTTTTTCTAGTAATCACTAATAGAGGTCAGTGATCGCGGCACCATAGCGACCGTTGTCATGGTTATATTTATAATATTTCTACAGTCAACAAATATTGATCGCTATTCACCAAATTAATTCCTTGATTCTACCAATATAAATACATTTGTTTCTGTAGTTCATAATGGTGCGAATAACTGTTCAAATGGTGAGAAATAAGGCGGAACACCATGATAGACTTCTTGGTCCCTTAGAAGAAATCGCTCTTCATCAAGAGAACATTGAGAAAATTGAGTTCATACAAGATTGGTGCCCAAAACTGAAAATACTTCTGATGCAAAGTAATCTAATAGCTAAAATAGAGAATCTCAATAAGTTAAAACATTTAACGTACCTTAATTTAGCACTTAATAATATAGAAATCATAGAGAACTTAGAAAGATGCGAATCTTTACAGAAATTAGATTTAACCTTAAATTTTATTGGAGAAATCGTGAGTGTGGAGAGCCTCGTAGATAATTACAATTTAGATAATTTGTATTTGACTGGAAACCCTTGCACGGATTATGATAATTACAGAGATTTTGTTATTGGAACTTTGCCACAACTTACAAGCTTAGATGGTAAGGATATTGAAAGATCTGATAGAATAAAAGCATTGCAGAATTTAAAAATCATAAGATCTGATATTTTATTCGAACAGGAGAATTACAGACATCAAAGAAAAAAACAAAAGTCTCGTCTAGAACGCGATATTTCGGATAAATGGGATAATGAATATAAAGATATGGATCCTGATGAACGAAATAAAAAGTTTTGGGCTGAAAAATGTGAACATGCTCCAGAGGTCCGTCATGAAATAGAACGTATGCGTCAACTTAAACTTAAGAGCTATGAACCTGAAAATAAAGAAGTTGAATATAAAAGACAGTACAAAATGTTTGCTCCAGATGGCAGACCTTTTAATATAAATGAGGCGAAAATTGACTTTACATTCAATGACTTAGAAAGTAATAAATACGAGTTAGATTTGGCTGTTTACAAACATCTGGATACTAGTCTAGTAGATGTTGATGTTCAGCCGAATTACGTCAGAGTTCTGATTAAGGGTAAAATTTTTCAACTACATCTACCGGAAGAAGTGGACACTACTAACTCCACAGCCCAACGCTCACAGATAACAGGCCACCTAGTGGTGACTATGCCAAAGGCAAATATGGTCATACATGAAGCTGTTTCTCCTAAAAATAAAAGTGAGAAGAAAGCTCAATTGTGGTGTGAACATACAGAAGAGGATTGTGAAATAGGTACAGGCCAATCAAAGAGAGAATTTTTAGAAATAGGGGCTGCTGATAGCCTTCTTGACTTTACAAAAATAACTCGAGCAGCTTCTAAACCTGACTTTATTGACTCCAGAATGAAATTTGGAGAAAAGCAACCTTCCCCGGACTTCGTTGATAATCCTGAAGTTCCTGATCTTATCTGAAATACCTAATTACCTGCTTACCCTGGTATGTTATGAACATTTATCATATTTTCTCTGACCATTATTCCCAATGATATTCTTAATTTTATGTTTAATGAAAAACGAAGAAGATATTTTTGTGAACTTATAGTACTTTTTTATATTACCAATTTAAGGTTGTATTTATTAAAATACACGCTTAAAATAGGAATATAAAAATTAATAATAGGTTGGGGAAAAAGTCTTTTCGCATTTTATATGAAAATTCAAAACATTTTTTTAAATAGTTTATTTACATTTAACTAAATTATGTAGGTACCATTTTGTTCGATAACTTTTTGCCATCTTATAGGTAGGGACATGATCACATTGCTATAGAAATTTTGGGGCTTCTGATCAAAAAACTGCGTCAAGTAGTTTTGGCAGTCCTCTCGTAATGTTAACCTGACACTGCCTAAAGAATTCTGAAGAGAGACCGAAACAGGTGGAAATCTGAAGGTGCCAGGTCAGGACTATACGGCGGATGCATTAACACCTCCCAGCCAAACTCTCTTAATTTTTGCTGAGTGGTTAAAGATGTGTGAGGTCTAGCGTTATCATGATGAAAAACCACACCCCTTCTGTTGATTAATTCCGGCCGCTTTCTCTCAACTTCTTGCTTTAATCTTATCAGTTGTTCGCAGTAGAGTTCTGAATCGATGGTCCTGCCTGGTGGATCCATTCCTGAAACAGCTCAAAATGAATAATGCCCTTCCAATCCCACCACACACACAGCATCACCTTGTTGCGAGTTAACCCGGGTTTCGCCACAGTCTGTGAAGCCTGACCGGCCTTTGACCATGACCTTTTTCGCACGTTCTTGTCGTACATGATCCACTTTTCATCACCAGTTATCAATTTCTTCAAAAATGGATCGGTCTCATTACGTCGTAATAAAGAATCACAAATGAGTACACGGTTCATTAGGTTTCTTTCAGAGAGCTCGTGGTCGTGAGGTACCCAAATATCGAGCTTTTTTGTGTACCCATTTTTTTTTAAATGCGCCAAAACTGTTTTGTGGTCAATTCCCAGTTCTTCAGCTACGTCGTAACTACTGATATGCCGATCTTGCTCCACTTTTTCAAAAATAGCATCCATTTTATCCGTAACAGGGCGACCAGAGCGACGTGAATCTTTGACATCAAAATTTCCGGATCGAAAACGCTTAAACCAAATTTGTGCTACTCTCACAGACACTGCACTAATTCCATAAACATCGCAATTTTTTTTCGCGGTATGCGTTGAATTTTTACCTTTTTGGTAGTAAAATTTTAAAATGTATCTAATTTCTTCATTAGATTCACTCATCTTGACGGTAAGAAATACAAATGAAAATCACGCATTTTCCTAATTTGAATTTGGAATTATCTTCTTTCAAATTTAAACTTTTAAATGATACCAAAACCAGCCAGGTACAAATAGTATAGTCAAAGTGGTTTTATTACAAGTTCATACATACTATATGCGAAAAGACTTTTTCCCCAACCTAATACGTACCCTAGTTTATTATTTTCATCCTAAAAGGTATTAAGTATTTAAGTCTTACCAAGTCAATAGTCAACACCAATAGTGGATTTCTACATATATACAAAAATTCTTAATGTATTAATGAAAAGGCAAAGTTTAATTAATGTAATGTATCTAATAAACATATTTTAATAATAAAAGCGCCTGTTATTATATCTAGTAACGTAACAGCTTAAGTAACCATCACAGTTCAACTCTTCCGATATGAACTCGGCAGAAATTTGGTAGCGGCCAGCCCGCTAAAGATCTCAACGAAAAATGGCAAATTGCGACGTCTCCTGGTGCTATGACCTGAAATGAATCATTATTAGTTGAGCTCGTGTGATAAAAATTATTGTACTTATGAGTAGTTTTAGGGTCGTGTCGGAACTTTTGAAGTCGGATGAGCGTATCAGGTTGAATGAAAAAGAGATAGATAAAGTTTTTATAAGGCAAGCTCGTTTTGTTTGGCCAAATAATTTTTGTGTAATCAATCTAAATACAGATCAGCTATAGTCGAACTCAAGTATATAAAAGGAAATTCAGCGACCTGAGTACCCGATCTACGACGTCACCACCACGTGTGAAATGTTATTCAAGATGAAAAGCTCGAACTCGCAGACATAGTCGAAAGGGATAAGTTATATGTTAGTTACCGTTTGATCGCAGATAAAGATCTATTCATTTCACTTATTCATTTAATATACGAGTATGTTACATATGTTCTCTGCGAATCATACCTATCTCTTTCTTCTACATTGAATTAGGTATATATAACTATAATAGAAAGTAGCAAAAAACATAACCTCGTTTTACTGGTCCTCATTGAAATCCGTCTGGGTACGTGGATGAAGAACTCACCCCTCGTCAACGGGATAGGCATTGAGTTATCCACCTTCATGGTCACCATGGACTGCTCAAGTAAAACGGGTATCCTATCGAATAAAGAAATAGAGAAAAGGAATAATGACTACAGGTTATAAATTTTCAAATCCTAGTGCATCTAGTCTTTTATTGTGTAAATATCATAGTAAAAGTAAATGAGATCAGATAACATTTAAAAGTGGAAAAACATTTTCTCTTTTTGTGTGGACGTACTATACTAACCTCTTAATGCTGGCGCTGGGAAGTGGGTTAGGTGGTTACTCGTCCCCTATAAAACTCGGCCCAAGGACCAGTTATCCATTTGAAATCTAATTAGGGGTTAACTCGGACCAAATTTTCTGAGACATGGAACGAGTTCACCACTAAATATAACTAAGGGGTTTACTGGGACCGGGCCTGGCATCTAGTATAAACTTCAATTACTTCGAACATAAAATCACAAATTTAATTATGTATTTATGAAAACTTTTAAATATTTACTATATTTTAAATAATTATTTATTCTTAAAAATATCATAATAAAGCTGCATAATATAATGTATTAAACATCATTTTTATTTCTCAGAATATCAATAAACATAAATTTTTAAATATATATTTTATACATCATTTTGGTTAACATAACAATTGACAGACCTATAACAAAATTCATAATTTAATTCCAATTTAAACAAAACTTCATTTCGTAGGATAACGTAGGTTTATAAAATAGTAAGAATTATTGTAATGCATAACAACGGAAGGCATAAACTCCATTTCGCAGAAAATCATTTGGTATACACTCATTTATCATACATCGAAAACTTACAATTTTGTAAGTCAGAATCATCTTTAGACCACTTTCATATCCGTAATAAATTGAAAAAGTAGAACTATTTTATCGCAGAAAGTTCACAGTTAGAATTGTCCTTCGGCATAAGTTTCATATCTTTATCTATAGTCATTGATTTCTAAAATAGATAGGATTAGGCCCATAATTATCCATATGAAACATTGCAAACGCTTATATGTTTTTTTTAAATTGCGATCTCGGAAAAAGTTTTCCGAAAAGGTTTCGGAAAAAGGAAAAACTGCGAAATTCTGGGTCTTGTTTGTGTTATACTTTTGTCAAGCAAACTAAATTTACTACAATTTAAGTTCAACATAAGCTCTGTAGGTCTATTTATTGTGGAGGGGCACTTTTTTAAAAATTGTGGGTAGGGTTGTTTGTCAAGCTATTGCTGGCTAAACTAATGGTCGTAGAGAAAAGCCATGAGAAAAAAAAGATATAGAAAATTTAATTAAATTTAATTTAATTCCAAAGTGGAACCTCTAGGCCTCAGTTTCGTTTTATTTTTGAGGAATCTATGAGGCCTAGAGGTTCCTTTGGAATTAAATTGAAGCTTATTCAATTTTCTATAATTTATTTTTTATGACTTGTCTGTAGGACCATCATCCGATACGTGTCTTGGCTATATGTAGCTGAGGAGCCCAAAAGGGAATTTTTGGATATAATCAAGCTCATCAGACAAACAAAGTCTTGTCATGTCAGGATGAGTTCAATATAATGAAGTGTCGAAACATACAATGCGACACAAATAAGTTGAACAAAAACGGCGGACTTCAAAGCATTGTGTCGCATTGTTACATGTTTGCGCTTATTTGTTTTTTTTTTGTACGGTATTAGCTTTTACAAATAAAATATTGTTTTGTTAATCTGACTGAAATGTTACAGATTACGATATTCGTAATCTGACGATTTTAAATTAAATTCCCTCCAAATAATGGTCAGATTTTGGGCAAGTATGACTAGAACATCAAGCTTAACCATCTATATAAATATACACACAAGCTTGAGTATTTCCATGTAACTGATCACGATGATTTTGAACACTGTAGATGCTTCCCCCACCTGTGAAAAGGAACATATTTAACCTTTTATTTTTTTATAATCCAATATTCAAAATCCAACAGGTCCCACGACACTTGAGTAAATTCCCACTTAGCATCATGGTCTCCCTACTACAATTGCCCTGCCGATATTTTTTCACTTTTTGATAATAGTTCCTATCTTTGATAGCTGTATCTCCGCCACCAATGGACTCAGGGTACTCGGGTTTAACTCAAATTGTAGAAAATATTATTTGCTTGACAAAAGCTTAGAACAAATATACCTGAAAAACGCTACATGCGCGTTTGCGATTTTTGCCTTATTTGTGTCGATAACGACGGGGCTAGTATTATATAATAGATAATTGTTTGAAATATTTTCAATAACACTTTTCCTAGAAAATTTTAATCACATTCAATATTTTTTATTTCTTCAAATATCCGAGAATATTATGCCACCATCTCGAATATTTTAAGAGTCAGTGTTATATATTCTGCTAGATAGAGAGAACCTATTATAATTATAACATTATGCGACTCAAAATTATGTCAAAAAACATAATGAAATTTATTATTATAGAAACACTATGCCAAACTATGATTATGAAAAAAAAATGAAGTCATTATGGCAAACAATATTATGAATTAAAAATGTAGGCGTAGATTCAACCATTATTGTTCGAAAGTAATGAAATTTAAAACTGTAAGCTGCGTCCGGTCCCAGTAAACCTCTTAGTTATTAATTAGTGGTCAACTTGTCCCATTTCGTAAACGACGTGGTCCCAATTGCCTATTAACGAATATGAAAAGGGGCAAATGGTCCCTGGGACGAGTTTTATGTTGCAGGTAGATACCTAGTATTCTTATGTAGATATCTACATAAGAAAACTATTTATAATTTAATACTTAGTTAATATTTAATACCTGGTCAATCATTTTCTTGTAATAATTGTTGAAGGTTTCAACTATTTTGACTGACTTCTCAACCGCTGGTGGCATCATGAGGAAACATTTTTTCACCCCCACGTTTTTCCCTTTGGCTCCCGTATTACCTGACTGGATCATCCTTAATATTCATTTTTCTTGATATTGTTATTCTGAAGATTTTTTTTTACATGTAACATCTCGAATGGCAAATAACTTACTCCTCAAATTTTCACTTCCAGTAATACTGTCTTAAAAGTGGATATGTATCTTCTTACAATGTTGAAGTCTTGGCCGATCATAACATCGGGTTCAATTTTCAAATTGAGCTTCATGTTGTCGAAGGCCTCATAGAGGTAGTACCGAGCCTTGGTGCTGTTTGGCACGCGTAGTACCTAATGCTTTCTCCATCGTCGCTCTTTCCGCCTTCGATCCCTTTGCGTATTTGTACAGATTGGTAATATCCTGAAAAATGTAATGCATAGGCCAATAAATTTAAAGGTACTTAATACTTCTATTTTATATTAAGCCAAGCTTACCATCTTACTTTTTAGCAGTGCCGGAATGTAATAGAAGCAAATTCTATCGAGAGGCCCCTTTCTATGCTATACATAGGATTTTAAGTTAGATAAGGAAGTAAAAAAATGTTACAAATTACCTTTTGATATAATACATAAGTACTATTAGTGTCAATTTCTTTTAATAAATTTAAATAACTCTTAGAAATAATACTGTTTCTTTGTCAATTTCTTTGAGTAAAATTTACACAAAGAAATTGAAAAAGAAACAGTATTACTTTGAAAAGTTACTCAAAGGACAAAGAAACAGTATTATTACTAAAAGATATTTAATTTTTTTAAATTATTAATTTAGCTTTTGATTATTGGCCAGTTTTCTCTCTTTTGTAGCGACGGGTAGGTGGTCTTTATTAAATAAATAAAAAACTCTCTTTGCACGGGGCCATAACAACTAGGTAGGGGAAGGTGGTACAAAATGATCTCCCTAAGGGAAAACAGCTGTAAAACGAGAGTATGAAGTCTTTAACTTAAACTATGTAAGAGTTAGCTATACAATTAAACTACACATGTTGTAAGCGTGGAATCGCATTGGCCATTAAAAAACAATATTATTGATTGTTTCGTGAATTTCTACTTAAGGATGACCGGGGATGCGGGTAAAATGATCCGGGGATCATTTAACCCCAATATTCAAAATTCAAGCATAAAAATTATACATACAATATTTTTTTGTACTTTTATTCAAGATTCAGTCTTAGAAACAAATTTAAACAACTCTGTGTCAATATAATCAAACGTACCGAAGTTCTTAGCTCTTTTAAACATCTCTAACTGAGTAATTTTTAGAGGCAGTTTTATATGGCATGCCCTGTTTTACGGCCTTAATAGCATTAATCATGGCGTTTTCATTTCAATCCTCCATTTTCCAACAACTTAAATCAGATACTTTTTTAAACGTCAAAACAACCTTTTTGTATGAGATTTGTATGAATTACAGACAGATGACGTCATAATTTCTTGGAGTCAAACAGCGCTCTTATCATCAGTTTTTCTGCAATAGTAAATCTAAAATTACGTTAAATTGCATATTTTCAAAGACGAGTGACATTATTTTGCGACGTTTTGTTTACTTATTAGTACAAAATAATTTGTTTTTGACACAGGCAAATACCCAATTCTGGCGAGTGTTTTTTCGAATATAATTTCGCGGCATGATTTCTATAAGTACTAAAAAGCGATAAATTACTACTAAATATTGTTAGCAACGAAATAAGGATAACTCAACAACGTTACGAGTATATAGGAAAGTATATATAACATTAATATTATAGGATTGTGTACCTTAAAAAAATCCCACTTTTATGTAAACAAAAAAGTTTTTTTCTAATTTTATTTTACTACTTTGTCGGCATAATTAATAAACATAGCATACCCAAGCCAAATCACAGCTTTCTAGTACTAATAGTCTCTGAGTAAAACCACTGACAAACAGACGGACGGACAGACTTGGCGAAACTATAAGGGTTCCTTCTTTACTAAGGAGCCCTAAAAAGCTATAAATATATCTATAAAGGTACTTGAAAAAGTTAAAAAAAAAGGCAGAGGGTAAAATGATCCTGGGATCATTTTGCCCAGCCTGTAAAGGGATCGTTTTGACCCTAATGCCATATTCACGAAAAACATCAAAACATAACCAATATTTTTCAAATACTGTAATGAATCACAGTTAATTTCAAGGCTGATTGGTGACAGAAACTGGCACAAACACAACTATCACATAATATTTCCGTAGACTAAAGATATATAGGTAATGTCAAATAATGGCTTACATTACAAAATGTTTACTATTGCTAACGACTCCATGATACTGACAGAGACTGTACTGCTCGACGGCAGGAGCACGAAATTCAGATAAAATATCCTAGATGGCGCTTTAAAGTCCATATAACAGCCGAGGATCGTTTTACCTCGGGGGATCGTTTTATACCACATTCCCCTACTCCTGCTACTAGGCTAATCCGGCACTGAGTGCCAAAATATGTAAAACTCTATTTAACTGTATGTTCTCATAAAAAGATGTGTAAATTGTAATATAGATCGATACTGATGGCATCTTTAGCCTGTAGTTTTTGGTACAGCTTTAATACTAATTGAATGTTTGCATGACAAAATTTACCAGGCGAAGTGATTTCCAACTGTGAGTGTGACCATGCCGTTTTCAATTTTTGAAATTGCCTATCACGTTACCAATGATTTGCGCGAGCGTTTCCAAACGGGCCCATTCTTGAATTGATCGTACATCGTATGCTCGTACGCGATCCGCGAAGGATTTGCACGAGTGGACTTGCTCGACCACTCGTAATTTTGACATTTATAGCGTACAAATGTCAGGAAAATCTATTCCATTTTATGCTACTTTTTATTAATGTTGTAATTTTTTTAAACACAGACAAATTGTCGAAGTTTTATACGTTAAACAATATTGTTTTTCGCTAACACGCACGACAGTTTCAAAAATACAGTCATTTCATGCAAGCGGTGAGTTGGAGAACACTATATGTGTTTCGCTGACTGGGATAGGTGACAAGTTAATTAGCTTGCTAGGCAAATAAAATTTAAAAAAAAAAACGACTTTTAAGCATTCACCTTCTATAACTTATTAACCTACAATACATGCGCTGAAGTGAACCGATTTGCAAAGCGATGTAGATGCCAAAAATGATTTTTTAAGATATAAACTTCATAGCGCGTTTTTGTTTCACATTTGAACGATACGCAGCGCCATCTATTATTCGCCAGGAAAATTAGGAAAACCCCGACTTACAAGCGCTAACCCCCAATCACATTTAAACGGCTGTACCGATTTTCATCAAACATAGCCAAAAAGAGAAGGGAACTTGCTTTCACTTACACACGGACGGACGAACAGACAAACAGACATTATGGCGTCAAACTTATAACACCCCTCTTTTTTGTTG
Organism: Acrobasis suavella; assembly: GCA_943193695.1. Taxonomy (NCBI): domain Eukaryota; kingdom Metazoa; phylum Arthropoda; class Insecta; order Lepidoptera; family Pyralidae; genus Acrobasis; species Acrobasis suavella. Next base: position 19,312,750 of record OW971929.1, read on the forward strand.
GGGGTTAAAAAATAGCACTCGTGAACCTTGGTCCAATACTCGACTACTCGTATAATACTATAATACCTAAGGCCCAGAATCCGGTACAGTGACATCACATAAATAATTTAACCGTACGTATACAAACGTTTAGTCCGGAAAAATTAGTAGAAAAATAAGTGTGAATGGTACAAAAATTCAAGAGAAAGATCTATTGCAAGAAAAAAAGGAGAGGTCTATTGGTTATGGATTGAGATTGAGATCGACTGATGCTGGGATATTGCAATTGCAACGTCACCTGCCATAATCATGATTACTGACTATTTTAGACAGGTGGTAGCTTGCCGTTTGCCGCCCACTAGATGGGCCCCTCAAACGCGCCGAAAATCCGGTAAACACCGGTGCAGGCGACTCAGGGATGCTGAGAGGTGTGCTGCGCTTTTCCCGAAGTTATTCGCGGCGTTATGCACTTTAACACTTCCACCCCTGGAGCAACAGCTCTAACGACTCCTCTGCACGGCCAATTAAAGCACTTGGAAAAACCCTGAAACTCGTTTTTACTCATTTACCGCCATGAGTACTCTCTAACAAATCAAAAACTAATCTTGTTTCTCCATACAAACTTTGGATCCCCGTTTCACCCCTTTAGGAGGGGAGAGTTTTGAAAAATCCTTTCTTAGTGCACTCCTAGACCTCATAAGGAACCTATGTGCCAAATTTGGAGTCTCTAGACCCAGCGGTTTGGGCTGTGCGATGATATGTCAGTCAGTCAGTCAGTCATTCAGTTTCTTCTTTTATATACCAGGCCACTCAGAAAGTATTGAATAATAATTTAAAATCAGGCTCTTAAACAGTCTAAATTTCACAAGAGTACGAACGGGTACATAATACTCGCTCTTGACAGGCCGTAGTTGAAAATCATATGAGCTTCTCTCTAAGCAACACCAAGCACTGAGCTATGGCTATATATATACAATAGTACCTAATAGCAAAGTTGAAATTATGGTAGATTGATATTCATTTGTATCAGGTTGGTGGTTGACGTGACAACGCTTAATGTGTAGGAAGGAAGCTACCCGTGTTTTAAACGCTCGATTATCCTACGCTACGTCTAATTACTGGCAAACCAACAAGAAACATATGTTTTTCTAGGAGAAATCATAAAATAGGTTCTTTCCAATTTCATCACAATCTTTTTTTTCATTCTTCTAGTTTAGTAGCCCTAAAAAGATAAAGTCCAAATCTCACAGAAAGAAACACATAGGTAGATTTGCCTGCCTGCCGAATTTCCTCCTAATTTAAGGATTCCGACGGATTTTCCGTCATATTTTATAATATCTTGTAGATACATTAGTAATTAACTGATTACATAGTAAGAATAAAAGTAAGTATATCTCTTGGGATACGGTAAAGATCATTTGAACGCGTTGGCCGATATTTTTTTTTATTGATCCTGTATTTAATTTGTGGAACAAACTAATTAAAGGATTAATAAAAAAAATCTATCTAGGTGCATCCGACATACATGGCCTGCCCAATCTCAAGAAGCCGAGCCTAGGAACGTTGGAGTGATGACATCAGATATTTTGAGAAGAATTAGTCACATGTCGGAACTACCTACACTACCTCGGAATAAGTGGAAGGATGTGGGGGAGACCTTTGCCGAGCTGTGGTACAATAATAGTTTTAAAAAAATACTAATGCGGAACGAGGATGTGCTGTAACAACCAATGACATTTCTAACCTATTTCAAGAAAGGAACAAATTCGAATGTATATTATGTTGTTTTTAGGGTCCATGTTATCAAGGATACCTTATAGTTTCGCCATATTTGTCTGTCTGTTCGCGATTCTACTCAGAGACTATAAGTACCTAACTACTAAAAGCTATAATTTGGCTCGGGTAATAGGTACCCAAATGCCAAATTAAAGCGTTGACGGCATGATTAAAAACATTAATATACATAAGTAAGTTTATTAATCATGCCGACAAAGGAGTACCCTTTTCACCTGGTTCCGTGGGCATTTTTCTTTTAAGCCCCTTGCACGTGAGGGAGGCAGCGACGTTCTTCTGTGTCCCCTTTGTGGACTGGAAATTGTTGTTTTATTCGAGCCAGCCCAGCTCGTCGAGAAAGCGGAGCAGTGCAGAGGGTGAACTGCAGGCCTCCATCAGCGTACCATCCCAGGTACTCCTCTCCTGTGGATGCAATGCACGGACAATCTAGTATCACGTACTTTGCTGTTTTTGCCGTTTCCATACAAACTTTGCATAGAGGACTGTCGGTTATACCTATAACGAATAGATGTTTATTAAGAGTACGCAAGTAGTGCGCTGTTAGTAAGCCTACAATTTTTCTGAGTTTTACCCTTGGAAGTGTAAGTAGTCGACGTGAATAGCGTGGATTCCACACCGGTATGGTCTGCCTTGCTTGCCGACATGTTTCTAGGGTATTCCAGGCTTGTTGCTTTTTTTTGTTGGTACCTATCGGCTTTGGTCCAGGAGCGAATCTGGTTGAATGGAATAGAATCTTGCTTGAGGCTCCTATCGATACCATGATCAAGTCCGACAAAGGGATAAAAAAAATCATACTTTTTTTGCGATACACTCCCATACATATAAAATCGGAGTATTTTTTTTACTAAGCCAATAATGGGGTGTCGTTGAATAGGTCTTTTAAAAATATTGTGACCTAGTGAAAACCATTTCAAGGACAGATTGTAAGAAGGGTTAAATTGATAAATAAATATTTTTATTAGGTATTTCTATATCGTTATTATTAAAGAAGTTGCCTACATTAAATAAAATACAGCTCATATTCTGCCATGAATATAACATTGACTGTAGGTCTGAATTAAAATATTTCCCTCTTTGATAGATTTAGAAATAACTTTACAAACTTGTAATTTCTTAAATACTATATCATAAAAATAACCATTCGCGCCATTCGCGAAACAATGTACATAGTTTCATACTTATTTTAACTAATTTATTTAAAATACTTTTATCAAGCATAAATATGTACTTCCTAACTAAAACTTTATACACACATTACCCTTTTTTTAAATTTTTATTATCGAATAATTTCACTTTAAAAAATAATCAATGTCTAAAACGAGTGTAAAAGTGATTTATCATTTTACCTGAATAAAAAATCACTTTTACAAACAACGTTGAATGTACTTTGTTTTAATTTCTGTTGACGTGTTCTAGCAATGCAATCTGACCTACACTTTCGAAAAGCAAACTTGCACATTCTGGTATGATATCTGGTAATCGTCACATTTTATTTAAACAATTGACAGGCATATCAGAGTATGTAAAATTTTATTTGAAGTGTTAAAAACTAGAGGCTTTATGAGCTGTAGACATCCCGAGTCTGTATTCGCATGTCAACATTTCCAGAAACTAAATTGACTAAATATTGTTCTTACTTACATAGGTATACCTAATTATTGAATCTGTTCATAAATACGAGAATCAGTTGAGAAATGCGACCTGAAAAGGAACAGCTGGACATATAAATATACACATTTTTGCCCAAGCTGAAACTGAAACGCTTTGCTTACGGGATCGACAAAAAATCAATCAATAAAGGAACTGGTGTGCGACTTTTCATCAAAATCAGTTGAAAAATGTGTTCTGTATACGAGAACAGACAGTCGGACAAAAGCATGTTTGGTCAATTTCGGAACTGAGGCGCTTTGCTCTATTGGTCAAATAATAGCACTCGTATCAAAAAATGTTACAGAAAAGTGGGAAATTAAAAATTGAAGAAGAAGTCTACTGGTGCCAGAATAAAAGATTATTTGTAGAGACATGTGTAGGACATTGAATACGTATAAATATTTTTATTCAAATTTTTCATTTAAAACACACACTTACTATAACATAAGTTAAACTTTGATAAAATACTAATTTACATCAAAACATATTTGTATGGATCTCTTTCTCTCTCTCTCTCTCTATCTGAATGTTGGTCCTAAATTATAATTAGAAAAACATTGCTTTATTCATATTAGAAAGAAAATGTGTCTTCTTAAAGAATTGGTGGCCACCAGTAAATCTCGAGTATCATAAACATTTTTAATCAATTTAAAAAATCAAATTTGGTGAGTATCATTAGCATCGCTGGCATATCCATTGGTTTCTGGCGGCATGCCTACAATAAAGGACAGAAATCCGTCGACATCCTTCATCTCCTTCGAGCTGAACTTGGCGGAAATCTGGTGGCGGCCGGCCCATGGAGGCGTCAGCTTGAACTGGGCAGTTGCTAAGGCACCTGGCTCTACGTTCTGAAATTATTATTTTTTTCGTGAAATAGTGTAAATAAGTGTCTAACGGCCATAGACTTGGTTTTATTTATTAAACGAACATTATTGAAAAAAGACTAGAGTCAAGAGTAAGTTTGAAAGAACCTGAAGAATTTGGTACTGTTAGTAAACAAAGAACCCTTATAGTTTCGCCATGTCTGTCTGTCTGTCTGTCCGCAGTTTTACTCGGAGACTATAAGTACTCATGGCAAAAAAGTGGTAAATTAGGAAGTAAAAATGAGGGTAGCTTCCATACACATAAAGTAGGAGTCAATTTTTTTTCTCGACTATCCCATTGTGTATGGTATCGTTGAATAGGTCTTTCAAAAATATTGTGAGCTTTTCAAAAATACTGTGAGCTTGAGAACTTCATTTTTCTATTTAAGGATCCGTTTCTGCAAATTTTTGTAAAAGTCATGTCCCCTCCCCCTATCTATTTAACGGTTATATATGGACATGCGAAAAATTCACAGCATTAGTATATATAACGAAGTTTAAAGGAAAACTATTAGAGTAAAGTAGGGTATACTATACAAATTAAAAAGTTATACGCGACCAACTTATAATATGTACTCGGAAGGGGAAAAGTTCATACAAATAGAAAATTCGTTAAGACATTTTTAGTGGCGTGAACTCAAAGTGGGCATTTGCAACAACGGAACCCTACACTGCGCGTGACCCGACACGCACTTGGCTGGTTATTTATTTATTTATATAGTTATAAGTATGCATTATCTAAACATGAATATGCGGCAGTTGGATTCTATATTCCGCTGTTTGACAAAATCTCTAGCTATTTGGCATTACAGCTCGGTTTTGTAAATCAGCTGAAAATCATTCACCTGGATTGTCAATGTGTAACGTTTAACAATATAGCTAGAGGGTGAATGTAGATTTTAGTTCTGAATTCTGGCACTTGTGGTAACAACAAATATGGCTTCCGATAAGGTAAATACTTCACCGCGTTCCAAGAGTAAGTTGTTTTCATCGAGAGACATCGCGGATATCGGACTGCAAAAGGTTTAGAAGAATAAAATAGACCAAATGAAGGCCGTAAGAAACAGCTACGCCATTTTGTTGTTAGGCTTACAACATTTATGTAGATATCCAATTGCATCGAATTGATTATTATTCTTCATTGGTGTTTTATGAAGACTAGATTACATAGTAAGGAGTTAAATTGAGGTTTTATTTCCATGCTTCGAGTAATAAAAAAAGAACAACTTTTGCCGCTTTGTTTGCTAATAATTTACCATTACGCCATTGAGATGTCGCGTTTACATTTCAATATTCAATCGCATTTCCGAAAAATTGAGTTGGTTTTTTATTTTCATGCCATGCGTAATTTATAAAAAAAAAGCGGCCAAGTGCGAGTCCGTAGCAGCAAGTTACATAATATAAATGTTCTTGTAGTTCGTTGTAACTTTGATCGATGTTTTAATAAACGTATCGAAAAAAAAAAACTACTTACTAGATCTTGTTCAAACCAATTTTCGGTGGAAGTTTGCATGGTCATATACATCATATATTTTTTTTTTGTTTAAAATTTCAGTTTACAGAGCGGGGCACACATTTTACCACTTTGGAAGTGTCTTTCGCGCAAACTATTAAGTTTAGAAACCTTAATATCATTTTTGAAGATCTATCCATAGATATCCCACACGAATGGGATTCACGAAAAAAAAAATTTTTGTGTTTTAGTTCTAAGTATGGGGATCCCCCAAAATTTTTTGTTTTTTTTTTCAATTTTTGTGTAAAAATCTTAATGCGGTTCATAGAATACATCTACTTACCAAGTTTAAACAGTATAGTTCTTATAGTTTCGGAAAAAAGTGGCTGTGACATATGGGCGGACCGACAGACACACATGACGAATCCATTAGGGTTCCATTTTTTGCCATTTGGCTAGGGAACCCTAAAAATAAAAAACAAGTATAACAATAGGCAACTTTTGTTCTTTTTTTTATATTAGTATTATTTTGTTTGGTAACACAGTTTTATTTAATTCTGGTAACCCAACAAATGATCTAAACGTTAACTGTTTTGTTAAACGTACGTAATTACGTTACACATTGACAATCCATCAGCTGTTTTACAAAACCGAGTTGTAATGCCAAACAGCTAGAGATTTTGTCAAACAGCGGATTATACAATCCAACTGCGACAAATACATACATGCCTAAATACGAAAGTTGCAAAGTATTTAAATGAAAACTTGATAAATAGCACCTTACCTCATCTAACTCTATCTTAAGTTGCTTGTCCAACCCAGGCCCCTGAATGTAGAACTTGCCACTCTTTAACGGTATAGGCAGTGGGTTCTCCACCTTCACGGCCACCGTGAACTCTTTCTTGGAGACTGGCTTTTCGTCGATCACGATCTTGATGTCTGGGTTCCGCACTCGGAAGTCGTCTTGCGCAAAATAGTCGAAGTTTTTATCTACTATTGTCGCTAGGCAAGCGATGTTGAATGAAGCCTGAAACAGTGATAAACCAGTTACAAGACATTTCCAAGACTGTGGTAGAAAAAGGAAAAAATCATTTTATAAGATGCTTTCTTGCTTCCTTAAAAACTCTTTCCCACCTACTGGTAGGAATAACTTGAAAAGTCTACTGCGACAAGCGCAACAAAGTACCGGCGTGTGCATTACTAGTGCTTTCCCAAAAAGTGACACCGGGCGTGGTCCGCATTTGGATGAGTGACCACAGGTGACAGTAATTATTGTATGGCAGTCGTCAAGCTACTCGTATGCCAGACGCCTTTAGGCAGCCTGAAAAATCTGACACCTCCGTATTGACCAACTTAAAGTCCTTCATTTCCAACTTTAGCTTATAGTATAACAGATTTATAAAAAAATATTTTGTTTCCTTCGTTTCGTATTTCCACTAATTAAAAAAGTCTTTTATTTCGTTTAAACCTCACCTGGTCCACCAATTTTTTATAATAGTCGTCGAAGGTCACAAGCATCTTGACCTCCTCCTTGGCCGCAGGTGGCATCTTGAGGTCAAATTCGTATCTTTTTACGCCATCTCCCGTGACCCCCGTATACGTGACTGTGTCCACTCGTAATGTTCCTTTGACTTGATGCTGGTCTTCTGACGACCGGTTTTTTATGTGTAAGATCTGAAATTTCATTAAATTATATATTTAAAACATACATGTATATACTACGATCGGCCAGAGTTTTAATGTATATAGGTATCTATCTAATTTCTTTGCTTATTTTGTAGTAGGTTAGGTCAGGTACTACGTAAACATAATTGTTTAGTCAGGCAGGACTGAACTATTTTCTAAAAAAGCTTAAGAAACAATTTGATCCTTTTTCTTTTTCTATAATTATAATTAATAACATGAGTCAATATATGTCAAATTCTTTTTTTTTCTACTTTCTATATCGCACGCGACATTCCAAAAGCCTGTTGATTATGGCCAGGAAGCACACAGACTTTTGTAGTTAGGTAATATTCGCACTCCAAACCATCTCCAAACCCAACTCCGAACCCTACTGGCTATTGAAGTAAGTAAATATTAATCAAGTGAGATTACAAATGCATGTTGATTTCGGCCAGAAAACATTCACGAAACGCTCTGGGGTTTAGAGTACAAAAGCCTGTGCTTTTGTAGTCCAAACCCCAGAGCGTTTCGGTCGGGCCGAGCCCTATTGGTTGTTGGCAAAAGTAAATGTGAGATTTCAAGTGGTCTCTTTTCCTTGACATCACTGTGCGACAACGTTGCTGCTATCATTCAGGTAACACCCGTTATTTCTAATAGGTTGGGGAAAAAGTCTTTTCGCATTTTATATGAAAATTCAAAACATTTTTTAATATAGTTTATTTACATTTAACTAAAGTATGTAGGTACCATTTTGTTCGATAACTTTTTGCCATCTTATAGGTAGGGACATGATCCCATTGCTATAGAAATTTTAGGGCTTCTGATCAAAAAACTGCGTCAAGTAGTTTTGGCAGTCCTCTCGTGATGTTAACCTGACACTGCCTAAAGAATCCTGAAGAGACCGAAACAGGTGGAAATCTGAAGATGCCAGGTCAGGACTATACGGCGGATGCATTAACACCTCCCAGCCAAACTCTCTTAATTTTTGCTGAGTGGTTAAAGATGTGTGAGGTCTAGCGTTATCATGATGAAAAACCACACCCCTTCTGTTGATTAATTCCGGCCGCTTTCTCTCAACTTCTTGCTTTAATCTTATCAGTTGTTCGCAGTAGAGTTCTGAATCGATGGTCCTGCCTGGTGGTAACAGCTCATAATGAATAATGCCCTTCCAATCCCACCACACACACAGCATCACCTTGTTGCGAGTTAACTCGGGTTTCGCCACAGTCAGTCTGACCGGCCTTTGACCATGACCTTTTTCACACGTTCTTGTCGTACGTGATCCACTTTTCATCACCAGTTATCAATTTCTTCAAAAATGGTTCGGTCTCATTACGTCGTAATAAAGAATCACAAATGAGTACACGGTTCATTAGGTTTCTTTCAGAGAGCTCGTAAGGTACCCAAATATCGAGCTTTTTTGTGTACCCATTTTTTTTCAAATGCCCCAGAACTGTTTTGTGGTCAATTCCCAGTTCTTCAGCTACGTCGTAACTACTGATATACCGATCTTGCTCCACTTTTTCAAAAATAGCATCCATTTTATCCGTAACAGGGCGACCAGAGCGACGTGCATCTTTGACATAAAATTTCCGGATTGAAAACGCTTTAACCAAATTTGTGCTACTCTCACAGACACTGCACTAGGTCCATAAACATCGCAAATTTTTTTCGCGGCTTGCGTTGCATTTTTACTTTTTGGTAGTAAAATTTTAAAATGTATCTAATTTCTTCATTAGATTCACTCATCTTGACGGTAAGAAAAACAAATGAAAATCACGCATTTTCCTAATTTAAATTTGGAATTGTCTTCTTTTAAATTTAAACTTTTAAATGATACTAAAACCAGCCAGGTACAAATAGTATAGCCAAAGTGGTTTTATTACAAGTTCATACATACTATATGCGAAAAGACTTTTTCCCCAACCTAATATTACATACGTCACGCCTGCTTCCCACAGGGGTAGGCAGAGACTATGAACCATTAATTAACCTGTCAGGGTCGTTATTTTTAAATCTTCAAAATTCATAAATTAGACCTCTCTACATTGCACTTGACAGCTTTAGGTCTACGCTCAGCATCATTGTTTATTAATGATTTTATTTCAACGAGTTGCATTAAAAATACTCACAACATTAAAGTCTTGCCCGATCTTGATGTCGTCTCTGAGCTCGAAATCGAACACAATGTCGTTGAAGGCGTCGTTGAGGTAGTACCTAGCGAAGATACTCTGTGACTTGCGCAACGCTTTCTCCATCGTCACCCGCTCCTCCCACGTCCTCTCTGGGTATTTGTACAAGTTTGTGATGTCCTGAAATTAGAATTACAGCTTTTTCACTACCCGATCATTTTTATTTAGCCTCTTTCGTCCCACTGCTGGGCAAAGGTCTCTTCCATTTAAAATAGAGGTAAAATATTAAAAACACTTAAGGGGCCATCCACAAATTACGTCACACATAAGGACAGTGAAGTGCGACATTGTATGACAATGAGCTGGAGGAGTCAAAAGATTCGTGACGTCCAATTATAAAATTTGCTATAAATAAAAATGTGTAATTGGCTTCTTAATATCTAGTTTGTTACCTTATTTAATTTAATGTATGTGCTGTTGGTCTTCCTATTAAAATAAAATAAAATAAAAATAAATCACAAAATCTTAACTAACAATAAATAAACTTTAGGTAAAATGTTTCCAGCTGGATCAGTTAAATATTTAGTAGTATTGCTCGCTTGTCTTTTTTTAATTAAATAAAAATTGTGTATCACTGACTCCATACTAGCGGGTCTAAAAAGTATGACCAACTGTGACAAGGACGAGGGGAGAGTCATAAAGTCATGAAATGTGTATGTCGTAATTTATGGATGTTCCCTAAAATGCAGGTAGGAGCCTAAAGTCAAACTTCAACGTTCTTAACTTGCAGCTCAGAGTATTATCTACAAAGCGTAAGTACTTATATAAAGTTTATATATCAACAAATTTGGGCCATTCCATAGCAAAAGTGGTTCACATAAGTAAGAATTGGAAAGGTATACTAACAAAGAGTGAGGTTATTGACGGAACGATGGGATAGAAAAAGAACGATTCAATTAGCCTTCACTTTTAACCACGTTTATAAAATGTGATTAGTAATTGCTCCTTAAAAATACCAGGTGAAAATGTTTAGCATTAGGGTTAGGAGGTACCTGATAAGTATTGCTTCATACATAATCAGGTCATCTAATTTGGTAACGTTACCTCTCTTTCCATTCTTCCGATTGTTTTTGTTGAAATATTCTGTCCTATAGATGTTGTGTCACGTGCCAGTAGTTTCAGTGGTTGAATTTCTCCCGAATATTTCCATAAAATCTGGAACATTGTGAAACGCGTCTTGAATATAATTAAAAAAATCTATATTGTCTCCTATAGCTTAACGCCGCCAAAATGTAATTGTTTTATGTTTGCTTCAATATTGATTGTTTTGCGGAAATAAGAAAACAAAGTTCAAAACTGTACAATGATAGTAAATGATGTGAATGACCTCTATGATAAATCAGCTGCCTATTTATAAGAACAGCAATAACAAATAATTCACCTTATCAGCGTTGACCTGAGCGAACACGTAGCCGGCATCATACGGTCTCTGCAGTTCTCCATCGCGGACTGCGCGGAGGGAAGAGGGGCCACACCGGAACATGTCTTCCGAGATCTCCTGAGGAGTCGCGTCAATGGCCTGCCAGCCGCCGTAGTCTGAGCCCAGGTCGGGACGCTCCATCCATACCTAAAGAAATATATTTTTTTTATAGATAAACCGCAATTCACATTTAGATGAAGATAAAAATTAAAGTAAAAGATTTTAAAATACGAAAACCATTGTTAGGCAAGTATGAATACCTAGCATACTCGCGGGTTCTTTGGTCGCTAAAATATATATAGGTATGCTTCAAAAGTATGAAGTGTGTTGAAGCTGACCTTACACATCCTACCCACAATGTGCCATCCTACTTTACAAGAAGTAAGTGCCGCAACAGACGCGGCGCAAGTTGCGTCGCGTAACAGCTAGAGATGGGCAGTGGATAGTACTCAATCCACCCATTTGAGTATTTACTCACTAGATTTAATAAATAAAGTAAATAGAGCGTGCTCATGTATTGAAATCGCACTTATTGTCTGTTTACTTATTTTTACGTAAAATTAAGTCTATGCACACTTCCCACCAAAAAATTATAATTAGTCAAAGAAGTATACTTTTAGTGTATGATTAGTATGGTATTTTCATATAATTTAGCGTCGCATATAACGTTTACCTACATTTTAAGCATATTATGGCTTACGCACACACTTTCCGACAAGAATTGCAAGTGTATATTAGATTTAAGTTTCAAAATTGACATGGAAACATGAAATAATGAATATGAATATAAATATGAGTTGCAACTCATATAAATCAATCTACTAACCAAATGGATAAATAAGGATATTTATCGGGTATTTACTTAATCTACTGAGTAAATACTCAAATGGGTTGATTGAGTATTTATGCATCGTCCATCACTAGCTGTTACGCGGCGCAACTTGCGCCGCGTCTGTTACTGCCCTAAAATTACAACTAGGACAAGAAAAATTATAGGATCTTTCTTTACTAACCTAAGTTCATGTAGCAAAAACTTACTTTAGCCGATCCTGGGAACGAAGCTAAGGATGCAGTCGGGGAAGCGTTAACATGAGAGATACCTTACATAAATAGGATACCTTAGTATGACTTAATTTTCGTACATTTACCGAAAGTGGCCGTTTTTCGCAAATGTGCGAAGAAAAGCTTTCCGTTCTTACTATACAGTAGTTCATAAAATACTTAGTTGAAAGGGTTTTTTATGGCATAGTCAAGACTAAATTGCAAATGATATATCCATTTCCTTTCAAATAATTTATTTCAAATGGGGGCAGCACTGGACCCCGAAAAATACATATATCCCCCGAGTTGATAGTTGTAAGTATTGTACCTAATAAATTAACTGCAAAATAACTACGTATTGAAATATATTTCCTTTGACATAAAAATTAAGACTCCATGATACGGTTTCGAGCTTCTTATTACAAAAACAGGACTAACTTTGTAACTAGGTTTAAAATATTATCCACCCAAATCAAGTTGACATTGACAGGTGAGATAGTGTGTGATACTAGATGTCATCTTGATTTGGGCGGATAATGGTTTAAAATTAGTATCAAAGTTAGTTTAGGTTTTTAATAAGACGGCGAATGTTTAAGAGTTACTATCATCACAAGCCCACATATACTCGTATCGCCAAATCATGAAACATGTGTTCCGATTCGAACGGGAACTAATAGGAACTAGCGGCGTGAGTTATTCTGAGCATTTGATAGCAATATAAGCTACTTTTAGCAGAAATGTTTATGACTAAGGCGTATAGGTACTATTCATAGTCTTACAATCGGTGAACATCTTACTTCTTACTAATATTAGAAACGAGATAGTGTATGGCTGGATGTTTGTTACTCTTTTACGCAAAAACGGCTAAACCGGTTGGAACGAAATTTGACATGTAAATAGCTTATTACCTGGATTAACACATAGTATACTTTTTATCCCGGGAAAATGAGAGGTTCCCGATGGATTATCAAAAATGTTCCACGCGGGCAAAGCCGCGGGCTTCAGCTAATACATAATAATAATAAAAGATTGCCACGAATTGGTAACCTCCTCCTTTATTGGGAGTCGGTTAAAATATTAAAAATAAGTAATTAAAGTTGTCTGACATCTTTGATTCAAAAATTTTTAGTCGTCGTGGTACCCCTAAACCCTCACTCTTTAAGAATACTCATAATATTATGTGTATGAGTGTATTATGTGGAAGCCAAGAAGATTCGACTAAAATCTATAAGCTATGGACTTTTGCTTTCGACTGTACATTATGTATATGTTACCGGCAATGTGTGAAATTTAGGCATTGTATACAATGCCTACAATGCCTAGGCAATGTATACAATGCCTGAATCACTGTTAGGCAATGTATGAAATTATATGTTTGTTATACATTTCATGCATCCAATAAGACACGGTAGGCTAGGGAATGCAGATGTGCGAAAAGTTTTACAAACGGCTGCAGCCCGACGTAAACCCTCCCTAAAAATTTAATTGTGCGAAAATTTTTACAACCGGCCTCTACCCGACGTTAATCCTCCTTGGGGAGACATTCGTGCAAAAAGTTTGACCACCCAAGGAGGGTGAACGTCGGTTAGGGACCGGTTGCAAAACTTTTTACACAAATACAGTCCCAAGGAGGATTAACGTTGTAAAACTTTTCTCAAGCTACCTGCCGTGATTAATTGGAGGCATTAAATATATGACAAACATACCATTTGATACATTGCCTAACAGTGATTCAGGCATTGTATAAATTGCCTAAATATTGTATACAATGCCTGAATTTGAACATATATAAGGAAGGAAGTTTAAAATACAGTTTAAAATTTTTAGACAAACTATTTAAATATTTAAACTAGAAAACACACAGTCCAAAATTTTGCATTACCTCGTTCCAAACATGGTAGTTCCATACGGAGTCTCTGGTAAACTCTTCCAGAGTGTTCCCTTCCTCATCCTTGATGATGTCGATAGTCAGGCTTCCCTGGCTGTCATGCGCCGCGTCAAACCCTGTCACTGGCCTACATGGAATACCCAGTGCTCTGCAAACTGAAAACATTTTTTTCTACTCCTGTACTGTTATCTGTCTTTTAAATGGTCCCGAACACTAATATAAGAACATAGATTATATGATTTCAGAAAAGTCTATAGTCTATTCCTAATATAATAGCACATGTGTCGTTATTTCGCCAAAACGATACTCCTGGCCATAGACCTATAAGTTTTTTTCTTTAGATCTACCATACTGCCAACATAATAAAATCGTTATTTTAACATATGGTGCTATTTTTCAAACGTGGAGTCACTGAACAAACGGTTTTTTGTATGAAAAAACATTCGTTTAAGTGAATCCATGTTTCAAAAATGGCACTTTTGGTCACTAGGAAGACGTCAATAAAAAAATTAAGTCTTCCATAGATACCTAGTATCTACCAAACATATGGTAGTATTTCGTACTTTTCTTTGTTTATTTTTGTATTTATTTTAGTAAATGTAGTCGTAGAAAACGTATTGTATGCAACGTTGTATAAGTAGTCAAAAAATGCTCGATGGCGTCAATTTACGATGCTCGCCAAGGCTCGCATCGTAACCTACGCCACTCGCATTTTTTAACCCTCCTTATACAACTGTTGCATAAAATACTATTTTTACACTCCAATCAAAATACAAACCCACTCGTCACGGAAGACAATTCACTGACATGCGAACGAAACACAACTAACTAAACGTTAGTAGCTTTGACGGCTATTGTCTTCTTTTAGCTAACTAATGGCTCTTTTTGATAGCCTAGGCTTGTTGGGAGTTAGTCCCAGAGTTCGACCCATAATCTCGTAGGTAGGTGCCCACCATCACAGAATAGCTAATAGTACTTACAATATACCATGGATATATGAATGGTCAGTATCTACAATATTGTTACCAGTTAATATGCGAATGCACCGCATTTCGGCATAATCTTAGTTGTACTTATATGAATTTCCCAAGTATTATTTTGTGACCAAATACACATACTGATTCAGACATGATACGCAGACAGACGTCATAAAAACCACTGAGCTTAAATATAGAACTGACGAAATCCTACAATTAATTTGTGTGTAGGAAACAATTGCAAGATCAATATCATCACTGTTAGATATTTGTGCAGAGGCCACTTACCTGTGGTCAAGACACCGGCATAGACCCAACACTGTGCATATTTAACGGGCTTCTTCTTTTCATAATACTTTTGCAATATCATCAGCGAGCCAACCCATTTTAGCGGATGAGTTCCGCCACTGTAGTCACTGATTTCCTTGCCCCAGTTTCCGAATAACACACCATTATCGTCTTGAACATTTACAGCAGCCGAAAGTGCGCGTACGATCCTAATAGGATCGCTTCGAGCTCGCCCTTTGACCTGAAACAGTTTTTGTTCGTTAATGAACCAGTTCGTACGTAATAATTGTGACTCATACTTAGATAACATTATAGACATTGAACCGAAAATTTAGTCATGTTAAGTAACTACCCGCACTTACCTTCCCCACTTCTCTGACTAGATATAGAGAACACTCCAAAATATCCTTCTCATACTGCGCATAGTTCCATGGAGTCGGCTTTATTCGATTATATACACCTCTAAACATTAAACCACCATCTTCTTGAACGTATTCCTCGCGATGACTATGACCTGAAAAAAAATGCGACTTAATTAAAGCTCCGTAAATTACTACAAAAAGATTTCCTCTTCAAAAACACCAGCCAAGTCATGGGATGATAAATTACCTGGCATGTACACGCTATCATTTAAACACCAAGGATTAAATAATACGTATATAGGTTGTGGATGTGTATAGCTTAATGATCCTCCGTCCGTTAGTTTAGTGTCAATGTCGAGACGCCACGCAGCCACGATGCAGTCGGCCGCTGGTGTCACTGCGACCATAAGATGTGAGTCCATTTGGCCCTCGTACACTGCGTTCCACGCTCCCAATGTCTCTAATCCTTTTTCCAATAAAGGAACAGCCGCTGACGAATCATCAGAAGGTCCACGCTTCTCTACATCTGTTGAAAATAATTCATAATTTTTTATCACCTTCTCAAAATAGATTTTTGATGTATCAAGATCAAGCCGGTGACCTTCATACCTGCGACATAGAATATAAAGGAGACGGCGTCTCTTTTGGCATCATATGGCCTGTTTAATAGCAGATCCAATTTGAAAGCTTGACCTCGTCGGACGACGAGACATCTGTCAACGCTCCTCGTCATCAGGTTGAATTTGCTTGTGTGGTGGTTCTCGCCGTTGGTGTCGATGCAGAAATCAATGCCCTGAACGGCAAGAACGCCTTTTTTGGTCCCATCGATGACATCTAAATAAAATAAAATAAATTAATACGGCTATGGATTTGCTGTGGATAGACCTCTAGTTATGCCGTAAATGCTCTTGGCAGGATATGCGTAGGTGGGGCATGGACATTTAAGAATCGACTGCATTTATAAGTGTGCTGTTTATTTATATCATTTCAATAGTTAACCAGCCTCCAAGTTAACCAACTTCTAACTGTTCAAGAGTCGTGGTTACGTGAAAAAAAATTATAGTATGTAGGTGAGGTAACTACTGAGAATAAACGGCCTATTGTCCACATAATTTTCTCTTCGTAGGATACATATCATTTCTTTTAAACTTTTGATATTTTTGAATCTACTCCTATATATAATTTTTCCAAACTAAAAACTGACTTCTGCACCCCAAATTACACCACCGATTTTGATACAATTTTTATAAAATCACCCTTGGAATATCTTCTTCACAACAAAAAAGAGTCATCAAAATCTGTTCAAATGATCTGATATGCGTAGGTGGGGCATGGACATTTAAGAATCGACTGCATTTATAAGTGTGCTGTTTATTTATATCATTTCAATAGTTAACCAGCCTCCAAGTTAACCAACTTCTAACTGTTCAAGAGTCGTGGTTACGAGAAAAAAAATTGTAGTATGTAGGTGAGGTAACTACTGAGAATAAACGGCCTATTGTCCACATAATTTTCTCTTCGTAGGATACATATCATTTCTTTTAAACTTTTGATATTTTTGAATCTACTCCTATATATAATTTTTCCAAACTAAAAACTGACTTCTGCACCCCAAATTACACCACCGATTTTGATACAATTTTTATGAAATCACCCTTGGAATATCTTCTTCACAACAAAAAAGAGTCATCAAAATCTGTTCAAAAAAGGACGAAGTTATCCACGAACACACATAAAAAAAAGATGCGGTCGAATTGAGAAACCTCCTCCTATTTTGAAGCCGGTAAAAAACTGCTCGCATATGTAAAAATTCACCTTGGACACCTAAGTGTTAATAAATCCATTCAATGAAAACAGTGAGTATTCGTCATAGCCTAAAATTTTTGCTGCTCTAATGCAAAAAGACGCCCGCCATAATATCACATTTATTAATCATTCCAAAAAACTTTCGTAGTATGGACCTCTATTTTACACATGTTTGAATTCCCTACTAAACATACAAAAACAAGGGACTGCTATGGAATCAAACAGTTTTTTTAGTTTTTTGTTTTTTGTTTAACAATTGACCAATATAGTAGGTATTGTAATTGTGCATACTTTAGGGGTATTATATACTGTAACATCTCTATACTCAAAGTTAATTTATAAGATGTGTTTATTGATCATAAAGTAAACGATAATAAACTAAAACTACCTGGCTGAAACGGAACTATAATATATTTTTGGCGCCTTCCGAAATAGTGTCTCCATAAATTTTTGATATACTCCATTTTATTTAATTATTCCCAATTTTCAAAAACATGAGATCACTTCCTAATTCACAAACATCGCGGCAAACTGTTCGATTTCGTCCGGTTCGAAGAGTGTTAATTGCTAGTGACCGCGTGCACTGCTTTTTGCATACCGCCGAGAACTGTGGGCTTCAGCCATGGCCACCAGGCTATACCACCACTACCGATGATGTCATTGAGTCAACGAGACGAAAAGCTTCATCCCGTTACTGAGAAACATATATATTCATTGACAAGACCAAGGTTGGCCCACATTAGTCATATATCGATGGCCCAAAAGTTATAATCACGAGCAAGAAAATAGATGAAGTCATAACAATCATCAACTTCTATTTTATGTCATCATCAGGAAATTTCTCGGAATAACAGTGAAGATATTTATTTATTACAGTATCTAGTGATTGATTGTCGCGTGCCATAAATAAACAACAATTTATAGTAATTATTTGTATGACGATTATGTTAAGCTATGGAATAACTGTTTACATATACGTAAATCTAGAAACTAATGTGTTGCATGGCCATGGGCTTATTTGTTTAAGTACCAGTAGGTGTATTTAACTTATCTAGTCAGATTTTTATACATAGATATTATCTGGATTTTCAATGTTATAGTAAATTAAACAATACCAGTGTTCAAATTGCCCATGGAAATTCCGCAGTGTGAGCCGTAAATATCAATTTGACTCCTCAATTAACTCCACTTGACTGAGTGCCTTATAGATCGTCTATCAAATCACTACTCTACTTATAGACATCAGCAACGAAATTGGCGACAGCTAGGAACTTATCATAACCACTAAATACTTGAGTACTTATTTCTAATTCCACATTGACGTGGGCTTTGTCCCCTGCTAGTCCTGGGACCTTTTGCTTAGCAACATAATCATACCTTATATCGTATTATTTACTGCTTTTCACATATCTTATGTCATAGGACATAAGAAAATTCTCTACCTAATTACTCTCTCAATTTCACTACAATATCATCCGCAACTAAATCTCACTATAATATCAACTGCATAACGCCCAGAATATAATACAGTAATATTTAAAGACGGCCTATAGATTCTAGGACCCAGCGGACGTAGTTCATATTTGGCATTAATTACCTGTGTAGGAAGACCGTCACTGCCGTATATGTTTTTAGATAATAAACGTTTGATTTTCCCACACAGTCCACAGACGGCATCAGCGTGGGCTTGCGCCTTCTATGGTTGTCTGTTGCCATCAACCATCAATGTGCATGCATTTTGATGAATGATTGTATTGTAACTATTGTGTACGTTGAATAACTAATTATACGATGAAAAGCAATATTCATTGCAAAAGGGTGGAAATACAAAGGCAAGTAAAAGTTAATTAGGGCTAGAGTCGTGTAAAGTTACTTCTGATAGATTGTACAGTTATATCATTTATAACCTATCACATCAAAGAACTGGGTAAATATCTCCTCTATTCATCTCTATCTAGAGCTGCTTTAAAGCAAAGATGTTCGGATGCGTCAAAGCCATCATGCTAACTCTTTCTAGATTATCCATTGATATACATGGAATTATTCCATTAAGCCAATTCTGCTTTTTGAAATATATCAGCGATAACTATGTACATGTCTTGGAACGAAGTATAATATTGTGAAATCCAGTCTTTTCCCGCTGATCAGAGTGTCTAACTTTGAATTCGTATACGAAGCAAAATGTCTAAAATTAATGTCTACAAGGTAAATTACCTAAGCTATAAATTGCCTAATAAAACATCTATTAAGCAAAATGCCTAGCAAGATACGAACTGTCGATGAGCTTACATTTAAGGTTACTCTACATAAAAACAATATCTTTATTTAGGATGACTTTATGTAACTCATTAATTATTGACATTTCCAGGAAGTTACGACACATCGACACACGTGCTTTCCAAATGAATTAATATTCTATTTGCGTTTAAACCGTCTCAATTTCAAAGAAGTCTCCGAGGACAACTACTTTCCGCGCGAGGATTGTGTAATTTCGTTTTGTTATAAATGTAATGGTGCTGCTTTGGTACATAAGATATTTATAAACTACAAATGCTTATTTACAAGTAAGAAACGAGACCACCGATAACTCATTTTCTTCAATAGTTATATTATTAACCAGCCATAGGTTGTAGTACTTTGCATATATTACTTATATTACGACTATGGACGGACAGGTAAGTAATACTCGATCAATTGAATTCTCGATCACATCAATGGAAGAAGATCTTCGACATATTGTGCGCTCGAAGTAGGGTAGGTTCAATGTTATGGTTATAATTTATAACTACTTGATTATTCGTCTGATACCTACTTAGTTGGTACATATCGGGTCCCGAATACAAAACCTCTCTGTCGATATTTTTTTTAAGCTTTGTTCCTTACGAAGACAAACGATTTTTGGTATTTTTGCACATGTCATTTTAGAATCTTACTATTCATGATACCATGAAAGATATCTGTAGACAAAAATAGTCATAACAACTAACGATATTGGAAAATTATATCAACAGTCAAAAGATATTTCCTGACACATTACAAGATCAGGATCCAATTTGCCTTAACTACTTACATTGTTATGAGTGAGTGATTTATATTTAGTTTTCAGTGATTGCCAGACGTGCGGTTTCTGGTCGAGTAGTGTTATTCTTTGGAAGTAGGTGCATAATATGAATAAGCATTTATACAATTTTCATTTTTTTTATTTCTTAATGTTTGTTCAAAATCCTGCAAACTAACAAAAATCAACTTCCAATGTCATAGAGTGGGCCTAATAAATAAGCCCAAAAGTGGCCTTATAAATTAATTAAGAAAAACTTCAAATTTATCCATAGTTTTTTTAATAACTGCTATGATCTGATGATATCCAGGATTTTATAAAGAAATGAACTCTTATTAAAAGCTTGTGCCTACTTCTATATTATTAAAAAATTATTATAACCTTTTATTTTCTAGCATGTTTGTTTCCAACTTATATTCCTCATTTGACTCAATTAACGAACCTAATTATTTTTTTCTTATCTTTATCTATCAAATTAATTAAAAATTAAAACATAAATAGTTGGGTGTTAATTACTTTAATAGGTAGGTAATATCTACAGTACTTATCAAAGTATTTTCTTAGGTTTCAATTATAAATTTTAATTAAAAGTTTCATGAAAATGTTAAGAGGTTATCAGCATAACGGCTCATTTCCTAGATATAAATAAAGTACCTTAATTTAATAATTTAAATTACTTATAGGCAATTTTTCTACGTCATGATAAAATATATAGATATTTAAATAAAAAATTACATATACCTTATGTCATTTACTCTGTTTCAACGTGCTTTAACTATGAGCAGTCATCTCAAAAAAAATCCAAATTTCTCTCTTTCTCTCGGGCACGTATTTTACAAATGTATCTTAGTTAAAATTAGTTCCTCTAACTAATACAAATCAAAGATCGGCCTCCGTTTTTGTGGGGCTATTCTAAGAGTACCTACAAGATATGACACAAAAATGATGTCACGAAATCCGCCCCACTATGCGGAACAAACGGTCAACGGCAGCTTTGTTTATCAGCTGAGAGCCGGAGGCAGGAGGCTGGCTTGTTCACCTTGACAGCTGAATGACAAGAACTCTCAGAGGAGTCGCTTGTTTAACTCACCAATCCGACCTCCACATTCTCTTCGCCACTGCACTCTCGATTTCCGAATCAATTTTTAGCTAGGGCTGTTGGTTATAATTTCAATAGGTCTTCATTTAAGTATAGACCTATTGTAAATGGTCAAATATTTGCTTAGCTAAGAACCAATGTGAAATGAGCAAAAGTCTCTCTCCATAACTACTTAATACCTGAAATCTTTCTACCTACAACTACAACTACAACTTACACAACGACTACCTTTTACAAATATTATTTTTAAATTCATTTGTAGGTATTTTTTTTTTTCAAAAAATACTATCATCTGAATTTAAGCTTTTTATGAAGTTCTTTTCTTCTTCTTCTTTACTTACTTAGTCCACTACCGAACTAAAGGCATTTGTTTTTGTCTGTTCTGTTCTGAGTCCGCCCAGCCAACAGTTACACTGCAAGAGCTTATGAATGAAGTCTACCTTGAAAAGTGCATCATCGCGCTTACAGAACAAAGCCGAAATGTGTGCCGTCCTGAGTTCTTTGATTGGCGATGCCAATCCTCTATATATCACTCTAATGGCTCGAGAAACCAGTTGGACTCGTTGATAGAAGAGTGTAAGAGAAATTTGCAATCGGGGAGTAGGAAAGATAGGGGATAAAAACCAACAGACTACTTGCATCAAATCAGTATGGGGAGAATAAATAATATACTTGGTGTGTAATATATATACTTGGAAGGATAATAGACTGTTATGTTGTTTTTGCGTGGGGTGCTCTTCGGTTCTTCACTTTAAGATGCGTAATTTGTTGACATTGTCGTGGTGGTGTTGCATTTATTGATCCGGGACCTAAGTTCCGATTCCCTAATTCCTATTTTCGATTCACGATTCAGTATTCCCGCTTTCTGGCTACTGCATTCTGATATCCGGTTTCGGGATTCCAATTGTCTCTAGGTATCCAATTTATGGTTTTAGATTCCCGATTTCTTATCTCCATTTTTAAAATTTCAAATCCTGATTCTGGATTTTGATTTCTGGTTTCTGGATTCTGAATTCTGTTCTCTGACTTCCGATTTTTTCATAATAGACAACAATCCAAATAAAGTAGCAGTGAACATTTGTCAGTAATTTTTTTTCCAATGCTAGTTAACTTTACCTAGTTTATTGTTTATCTGACAGAAGACAAAAATCGATTTTCGCTGATAGAACTGATTGTCCAGGTCCTAGGTTGGTATTAAGTGTAACTAAGCTCTACTTGAAGGTACTTAAGCTGAAGAATTATTTGCGGGTAGTTCAATGAAATTAACCTACTGACACGAAAAACAAATAGGCTGAAGACATTGTGCAAGAGCTCATTTACTTAAGTATACTTATATTTAAAAAAGAATTTGTTTCAGTCATTAATTAATAATAATAAGATCAAGGTTTTTTACATAATGTTTGACAATATAATCATTGTATACTTGAAAACTTAGTATTTTCAACTGTGAATGAAGTGATCCTAACCTTACTTATGAATCATTGTAAGTGTCATATTTCGTTCTTGTACTTGACTAATTCATGTAGTAGGCACCTATTTGATAACTGCTTACCTACTTTATTAAAAAAATAAGTAGATCTGACCTCATTAAGGAAGTTAGAATGAAATCGTCCTCGAAACGTAAGTATTCAAATATTTCATAGTACCATTATTTCATGTATTCTAACAAACATTTTCAACCTTTATCTGGAAATACAAAAGAGTATCTAATTATTCTTATGTAGGTAAATTTTATTGACATGTATGAGTTTATTCTAGTTACAGCCGCTATAACCATAACTCATATACAAAACATTATCACGTCTTCATCCCTGACGGGCTAGCAGAGCCATTGGGCCATATTTATTAAATCGCAATTAAATTAATTAGTTCTATTTTTCTACAAGTTGACTGGTAAAAAAAGCATTAGCCATTAAGTTCACCTTTTTTACCATTGTGGTCATTAAAGGTTTTAATTAGTAGAATTTAGCGTGATGGTGGGAAAAGGAAATCAAAATAGTGTGATGGGTGATAGTAATAGGGGTTGTAGCCGCATTTTTTCATAATTCACATTCTTGTCCATTCCCTCTATCGGCTTTATCTCCGCGGGAAGCAGTTAGTACATTTTAAGTTTTTACTTTTATTCTAGACCAGCATAGAAGTAGCAACTACAATACTATCTTATTTGTGGTAGCAACTAACTATAATAGGTATAATAATTCATAGCCAAGTAATTTTAAGTAGTTATCCATAATAACATAGGTAGGCACATATTAAAAAATACCTATGGCATACCATATATTTATTATAACGATTATTAATAATTCGATCAACACACGACACATTAAAATGAGATATGCATCTCTAATGACTTTATGATCGGAACAATCGGAACAGTAATATTTAAATAAGGTTGCATATTGCATAACAATTGGCAAGGTAGATTTAACTATAGGTATTTTTGTAATATTCGACTAAATTTTATTTATTTTGTGATATTTACTAGTAGAAATGTTTAAACAGCACACACACATACTACAGCCATTCACAACTAAGATTTTGTAATTTATCTACTTACTTGCTGCTACAATGATTAAATACCTACCTCTTACATTCAGATCATGTTATAGTAAATAATAAATGAATAGATAATGGCAAATCACACTAAATGAACTAGCCCCAAAGTAAGTTTATACTTGAATGGAATATGGGATACTATATTTTATAATAAATACATATACAGATAAACACTCAAGACCCAGGACAATTTTAAAAAGGCCATTTTCCATCTTGCCCTGGCTGGAGATCGAACCCAGAACCAGAATAGTGGTATCTCTTGAATTAGTGTAAGTCGACCTACACAATTGTAGAGTCGTGTGCTTTCATAAGTAGGTACTTCATTGAACTCTGATCTTTAATTCAACGTATTTAGTGCGTTCAATTTAACTGTGGAACGTACTTGCATGCTATTACTTGTCAAAGTTAAGGTATGTAAGGTGCAAACCAGTTTGTAAATACTAGTATAACGTTTTATTTAAGTTCGACCTCAGAGTCAGAGGACAAGTCATGAGTAAAGTGTTAAATTTTAAGACAAGTTCACTATTGAATATATATACATATCTACACACTATTTAATACATACACTATATAAACATTATAAGTAATATATTACTTATAATGTTTTCTTATAAGGAATTTAGAACCAGCCCAGTGGAACTTAGAATATCTTTATACGAAAACTTTTCGGACGAAATGCTTTACACTAAGCATATTGAAAATCCATACATGATAATGACGACTAAACAAAGCAAAAAAAAACAGATACGGGATAATAAAATAAAACAAAAAAAATCTAAATATAGAGAAAAATCTAAATATAAAGAATCTATATATATACCTACACTTATATTAAAATGTGTAAGGCCAGTACACTCGAGAGCCATTTTACTAAGGGATTACTTAATATGAAGGTTATTGGACACTGGAATAGAGGAAGGGCAAGAAAAAGGAGGATGGAGTGCATAAAGAAGGATAAAAGGTAAATCGAAAAGACTCACATACTGTCCCGCTTGACCCTACGTAGAGTGGGATAAGGTGACGAGGAAGAAGATGTGAGGACAGTGCACTATCAAGAATTTATTTTTTAACGAAGCAGAATATAGACCCGAAGGATTGCAAAATTTTAAAAGCCACGCTAAGCAATTTTGCTTTGCGGGGCTTTTAAAATTTTGCAATCCTTTCAAAGGTGCATAACGATTTAGTTATGCACCCATATTGAAAATAACAAGTGACCAAATGGCGGCCATTTGTCTATAAATACGTTTTACTTAAATGAAATCCGTTGTTTTACTTCTATGATAGACAAGCAGCAGTAACATTGTCTACTTTTTCCTGTTTTCTTTCTGACTAGCCTTTAAGATTTTTTTAAACTTTTCTTTTTAATAATAACTGGCTGAAATAAGTGTTTTCTTTTAGTCGGTTAGCTTTTTGCCGAAAAATGCTACGGGAGAGACGGCCAAAAGTAATGGGTTTTATTTTTAAAACAACTTCTAAAGAATGATGGAGTATAAATCTCGGGTTTATGTTTATTTCTCTTGTGCATCTTTGGCCCACTTTCTGACAAAGCTCTTTGATTTATTTAGATTGAAGAGCGTTTATTTACCTTGTCTCTGTTCTAATTAATCTAGTCTAAAAGTATTTGGAGCCATTCATATTATATCGCCGACTGCCTCCGTAGTCCAGTGGTCAAGGCGTTCGCCTCTTGACCCGGAGGTCATGGGTTCGATTCCCACTGGGAAGCATACTTTGTGAAAAGTTGTTTCCAGTCTGGATAGGATATTGCAGGCTTGAATCACCTGATTATCCGAAAAGAAAGATGATTCCGTGTTTCGGAAGGCACGTAAAACTGTGGGTCCCAAACGCCACCTAGCGTTTGATCATCAAACTATCCAAGGATTGGTTCCTGGTTTGCCCTTTGGGTTGTGGAGGTCAGACGGCAGTCGCTCTGTGTAAAAACCAGTAACCTCGTCAAATCTCCTTGGTTAGGTAGCGGACCCCGGGCTCTGAAGCGTTACTGCTGAGGATGCAACCGGGAATACGCTCGGATGATGATGATATTATATCGCCGTAGTGACTCTAAATCCTCTATTTATTTGTAAATTTAATGAATTAACATCAAAAGTAGACATTTTACAACAAATATCACTACTATACTTATGGATCAATTCCGACTCGCGCTTTACGAGTTTCATAATCATACAGCAAGTATTCAAATGTGTTCCGACTGAATTCCTAAGAACAAAACTGTAATCAGATCAACCAATTACAATTTGCTAATTATAAGCTACCTATACTACCTACCTACTAGCTACCTATACCTAAACTTCCTACCTACATACTGCATAGCAAAATTGAGCTAATAAGGTACGTAACCCTACGTGCCTAGAGCATTATTTAAAATATTTTTATACACGTAGCTACGAGATAGCGTCTCATAATTGATACGTGTAGACAGAGCCAAAAAATTTGAAAGAGAATGTGCAAAAAAAGTTTCAATCACATTGTCTTTTGTTTTCATTTTAATACGTATTTGACTATTTTATTACCTAGTAAGAAGTAGTAATAAATATTTATATCCCTTATTATGACTTATGTAATCTTCGGCGCACCTGTGGTGTGGACGCAGAAGGTGCCTGCCGATTGTAGCAATTTCAAAATAATATAATTATTCATAACTAAAAACCGACTTCACCCCCAAACTACTCAACCGATTTTGATAACATTTCTATGGGACCACTTGACAAGTATACCCTTTTACACATAAAAAGATTTTTTAAAATCAGTCCAGGCGTCTTCGAATAATCGGTGAATATACTTATAAAACAACATAAAAGATCGTGACGAATTGATAACCTCCTCCTTTTTGGAAGTCGGTTAAAAAAGGTACGTCAGAGATAATTAAAATTACTTATTGTATCAAAAACGGTGTGTAGTTTTAAATTGCTACGAACAGGTATTCGAACTGGGCTTAACATTATCTACGTGATATATTTTTTAAATAACCTTTTGGGGCCGTAACAGACGCGGCGCAAGTTGCGCCGCGAAACAGCTAGTGATGGGCGATGCATAAATACTCAATCAACCCATTTGAGTATTTACTCAGTAGATTGAGTAAATACCCGATATATATCCTTATTTATTGTTTATATATTTATTATTGTTCTTATATATTTATTATATATATTATTTATATTTATCCCCGTCTGTTGCGGCACTTACAATATAAAACAAATATTGCATAGTAAGTGCCGCAACAGACGGGGCGCAAGTTGCGTCGCGTAACAGCTAGAGATGGGCAGTGGATAGTACTCAGTCTACCTATTTGAGTATTTACTCACTAGATTTAATAAATAAGAGTAAATAATAAATAGAGCGTGCTCATGTATTGACATCGCATTTGATGTCTGTTTACTTATTTTTACGTAAAATTACGTCTATGCACACCTCCTACAAAAAAATTATAATTAGTCAAAGAAGTCTACTTTCAGTGTATTATTAGTATGGTATTTTCATATAATTTAGCGTCGCATATAACGTTTACCTACATTTTAAGCATATTATGGCGTTTGCACACACTTCCCGACAAGAATTGCAAGTGTATACTAGATTTAGATTTCAGAAGTGTCATAAAAACATGAAAAAATGAATATGAATTTAAATATGAGTCGCAACTCATATAAATCAATCTACTCACCAAATGGATAAATAAGGATATATATCGGGTATTTACTCAATCTACTGAGTAAATACTCAAATGGGTTGATTGAGTATTTATGCATCGCCCATCACTAGCTGTTACGCGGCGCAACTTGCGCCGCGTCTGTTACGGCCCTAAAAACGGCAGTGACATAGTACGGAAATATTCTTTCTTCAGCTAATAAATAATTCATAATTGACGTAATCTTAAAGCCCGCGTTGAATTTTATCGTGACCTTGACCTACCGTTTGATGTGTCCAATCGAGGCGGTCGCGGCAGGTCCCTGAGGTCGTAGGAGTCGGACCTAAGACCCTTGCAGCAGGCACATCGGTAGCAGCACCCTGTAGCAGCCGCTAGCTTACTCTTCACTGCACCCATGGTCACTATCCATACACATTAACCATAAATCCCACAAATACTTCGCTTTTCGGATCACTTAGCACTATTATCACACACTGTATTAAAAAAATAAACTTCGATTAGATCATATCCGATTCTAGGTCGAAATCAATATTTGAACAGTTTGGCACATGTAAATAAATCAATAAGCTGTAGAAGTTTTTATAGTTCTGGTCTTTTTTACAGTGTTTTTAAATCTTTAAAATATTCAATGTTGTTTTTATGTTATATGCGATTATACTGATCCACTTCGGATGCGCGTGCGCGCGTGAACACGAGATCGGATCGTCTGGTGGGTCCAGCGCACCTTCGATCACTTAGGTATTTACGCGACCTGTTATCAGAAGGTTGCGGCTTCGCTTCGGCCCATTCAGAGACCTGATGACACGATTCACTACGTGTTTTGTTGACACAACATGCCTGCTTTAATTAGTCACAAAGCTTGCCCGTAATTACTTGTTGCGTGTCCTCGTTCCCAAAAACTTTATTATCATCATAAGGATACTAAATGTTTGCAAAATATCTGAAAACTGAATAAGAACTTTAAAACCAGGATAATACCAGTAAGTAGATAAAGGAAACTAATGCCGTCAAAGGGTTTTCTGAAACTCTTTAGGTACAAAAAATAAATAAATAAAAATATTAAAAGGTGATGATTTTATTTTATTGTTAATAGTTTATTCGACAATTTAAATTAAGTTCCAGCAGCGGTGAAAGAACGTCAGCTCGAATTAAGACTTATTTAACATCATAGTTGAATGAGTATCCCACGTGCTATACTTAATCATTTTTCAAAACTAAAAACCGACTTCACCCCCAAACTACACAAAGGATTTTGATAAAATTTCTATGGCACTACCTGACAAGTATGCCCTTCTAAACAATAATTTTTCAAAACTAAAAACCGACTTCACCCCCAAACTACCTAACCGATTTTGATAAAATTTCCATGATACCACCTGGAAAGTATACCCTTTCAAACAAAAAAAGATTTTTTTAAATCGGTCCAGGCGTCTTTGAATAATCGGTGAACATACATAAAAAAAATAAAGGATCGCGACGAATTGATAACCTCCTCCTATTTTGGATGTCGGTTAAAAAAGGATTTCCAAATCGGTCTAGGCGTCTTTGAATATAATCGGTGAACATACAAAAAATAAAAAGATTCCAACGAATAGATATTCCTTATTTTCTGAAGTTGGTTAAACATGCACACTTCCTTTTTGAAAATCAGGTAAAGCATGCTTCCAGTTTTATATAACTTTTATCAAGCAATATGTATAAAGCGATAAATAACATGACAATGTACACTAGTTGTAGACACACGTAATGCTAATTTACTACAGATGACATCATTCGCACCACAGTAGCCGTAGTTGACTCTCAAAATCAAAACTCGGGGTTTTTTGGTATTTTCCTCTTCAATGAACTACTATAATGTTCTATGAAAATGTTTGTCATAAATTTGTCATATTTATTGTACGTATTACAAAAGTAAAGTAATAAGTAGCTACTAACTGACGTCTATTGTATAGGTTTTCTAAGGAGTTTTATCATCTACATGACATTACGTGCTTGCACAACTGGTTATGATATCATCTCTACATCTACTTAATGTTTCTTATGTTAAAGAAATTATCCTGCTCACAGGATTGTAGCTAAGTAACTAATGCTACATATATTATTGATATTATTTAATTTACTGTTTTCTTCTCTATTAAGATTAAAGCCTTCTTGGTCTAGTGCTAGCATTTTATTTTTAGGGTTTCGTACCCAAAGGGTCAAAACGGGACCCTATTACTAAGACTCCGCTGCCCGTCTGTCCGTCCATCTGTCCGTCCGTCTGTTCGTCTGTCCTTCCATTTGTCCGTCTGTCTGGCCGTCCGTCTGTCTGTCACCAGGCTGTATCTCGTGAAACGAATCTAGATAGTTGAAGTTTTAACAAATTATGTACTTTTAACAACAAATATTAAAAACATTTTTTTTTCCTATATTGTCCCACTGCTGGGCAAAGGTCTCTCCCATCCCAAAAACAGAATAAAATAAATATTTAAGTGGGACTCCCAAACAACAAACGTGATTTTTATAGATAATGGTACAGAACCATTCGTGCCCGAGTCAGACTCGACTCGCACTTGGCCGGTTATTTATATGTCTGGTAAACAACGCAATGTCACTTTTGTCAACGGTAGGTATATCCAGTGTTCAATGAAACAATTGTTATATTTTTAACCGACTTCCAAAAAAGGAGGAGGTTATCAATTCGTCGCGATCCTTTATTTGTTTTTACGTATGTTCACCGATTTTTCAAAGACGCCTGGACCGATTTAAAAAAATCTTTTTTTTTGAAAGGGTATACTTTTCAGGTGGTACCATAAAAATTTTATCAAAATCGGTTTTGTAGTTTGGGGGTGAAGTCGGTTTTTAGTTTTGAAAAATTATTAGTAAATAGGGTCAGAGAGGGAAAGGTAGAGGTAATAAGCGCAGTTGAGATCTGTTTTCTCACAAATTCTATATCATCACTAATAGAGCACAGTAGGTACACCCAACATTTTACAAAAATGAAGGTATTTCTACCCCCATATCCCTTTACGTTCGAAAGAAAACACCTAATAAGTATATATAGGTACATGTAGTACTTAACTACCTTAAATACCTAATCAACTGCGTTGATGCGGACAGCAATAAATAGTAAATGATTTATATAAATAAATAAAGTCGATTTTAATTAGCTAGATAAATCATAATTGTATTAGATAGGGTGTTTCATTTTTCCTAACGAATTTACTAAGTAAGCATAGAAATAAGTATGATATAAGTAAATAAATGTTTAACTTAGCTGTAGGGAAAATATTGTATTAGTTAGGTTGTTTTATTAAAAGCATTACCGCAACGAGAACAAAGACAGAGGTATAGTTTGCGAACAAAAAGACATTACCGTAACGAGAACATCAAGTAGTTTTTTTGTCATAACTCGAGAAATAATAAAGATATCTTGATGATTCAAACGAAAATATGTACAGAACCTTAAATTGTATATAGGAAAAATATTAAATTGTAAAGAATTGAACGACATCATGTAAAAAACCGTAAAAAACTTACAATTTGCACTAGAAAGAGATGCACTTACGAGTAAAAAGGAGATAGCATGATTAGTGCCGTGTGCAAAAATTCAAGGAATCTGATTGGTCCAAGTTTTCAATAAATATGAACACGGTTTGTATGACGGCGTTCAGTTCTCTCTCGACAGTGCAGTAGAAAATAAGAAAAAGTGTACAGCAGAAATAAAATAGCGGTCAACGGTGCTCGGTGGTTTTATTACAGTCACCAATAGCTGGTCCTTCGAGCCGGATCTTTCGAGAACGCAGCAGCCATGGTGGTCACACGGAGCCAAAGCGGAGAAGAAACACGTGGCCGAGTTTTCGACTATCCACCCAGGTCGCCGAGCACCAACGAACCTGGTGCGGTCACTGGGCGTAGCATCCCGGAAACCACCGCCGCCGCCGCCACTGCGCGGAGCGCGCCGCTCGCGCCCGCTGCCACCGCCGGCGCCGCCGCCGGCGCCGCCGCCGCTGCTACTGCACGGGGTGCGCCGCCCGCATCCCTCGCCGCCGCGTCAGCAGTAGTACACGCGCCGACCGCCGTTCCCACCACTACGTATTCGTTGACCGCAGCAGTGCAGTGCCGCGTTCGCGACGTTCGCCTGACCGGTCAGTGCGCTCGGGTCAATCGCATCGATCATCCGCTAGTGCAGCCATGCGCATTAAGCAAGCCGAACTAGCAGCAGTTGAGAAGCTCGCCGAAATAAGAAGACGGGAACTACATTTAGAAGCAGAGATTATACAAAAGAAGCTCGCGTTTGAAATTGCTACGATTCAAGACGAAGAAGAAAATGATATCGTCAGTACCCACGATCAGAATATCAACAAGGTCAACCAGTGGCTGAGACATCAAGTACCTACGGATCCAGAGCCTACATATACTGAGGAGCCATCAGCCACGGTCCAGCCCGCTGTCGCTACCATCGCCGTCGATACTGCTGCCGCAACCGCAGAACTACCAGTGCCTACGCCCCGTGTTCACTCACACACAATACGGGGGGAGCAGCCAGAAGAATTCGATTGGCACACACCAAGGCAGCGACACTATGAACGACAGCGATCGCCTACACCACATCGAAGCCGAAGTAACGCAAGAGGAATCGAGCAATTAGCCGAAGCAATATCGAAGATGGCCCGCACCAGAGTACCTCCGAAGCAAGTGATCGACCTGCCGACATTTACGGGAGCACCAGGAGAATGGCTACCGTTTAAAGCAGCCATGAGGGACTCTGCAGCCATTTACAACTTCACAAACGTAGAAAACATGGCGAGACTTCGGAATAGCCTCAGGGGTGAAGCGAGGGAAGCTGTTCGAGCGCTACTGCATACAACAAGCGATCCAGACATCATAATGAAAACTTTGGAGCAGTGTTTTGGCCGGCCTGAAATAATAATTGACCAGGCGCTCGAAGATATCAAGAAACTGCCGCGACCGGGAGCCAGCGCTACTGAACTGAACCATTTCGCAGTCAAATTGCAGAACATCGTGCAAGTACTTAACAGTTTGGATCAAAGAGGCTACTTGTACAACCCAATGCTGTCCAGGGAAGTGATCGACAAGTTGAGCCCGCACCTTCGATCAAAATGGTGCGATTACGCAGAAGAACACTTCAATAGTGAAGAGCCGCAGATCATTTCTCTTTCAAAGTTCCTTATGAAAGAGGCGGACCGGACACTGAGACATGCATATGCACCAAGTGCAATTGCTGGGAGAACCACGAAGACTGCACCTGCAACGAAGCCCAAGGAATATGGAAAGAATAAAGCAGCTACCTTTGCCGCCACGACCGATCCTGCTGAAGAGGAGCGATGCTTATACTGTGGAGCCGCACACAAGATTCCACAGTGTGAGCAATTCAAATCTTTGAAAGCTGAAGAACGTTGGAAGTGGGCAAAAGAGAAAAGGATCTGCTTTAAATGCATCAGCAAGAACCATCGTCGCTTCAGTTGCAAAGCGAAGCCGTGTGGTGTCAATGGATGTAAACGACCACACCACGCCATGCTGCACACCGAGTTAACTGTATCGCCGCCTCCCTCAGACGCTACGCCTACGAACGACGGCACTGTGCTCACAGTAAGAACGAGTGCAATTCAGCGTACGGCAGTGATACTGAAGATGTGTCCAGTCACAGTAGTAGGCCCTGGCGGAGAAGAAGAAACCTAAGCCTTATTGGACGAAGGGTCAACTGCGACACTAATTGATGCAGACCTAGCACGCAAGATCGACGCTCGCGGGACTGTATCACCTCTCCATATACACGGGGTGAACTCGACGCGCCAAGAACGAGAAAGCCATCGAGTGAAGATTATTATCAAGACAAAGAATCAACAGTGGGAGATCGCAGCGCGCACTGTAGAGGGACTGACATTAACGAAGCAATCAGTTCCAGCAAGCCTACTGCAATGTAGACATCTAAAGGATCTTCCAATAGAAGAGTTGACATATGACTCTGCGACACCGCGTCTTCTAATAGGAACGGACAACTGGGACCTGATAGTGACCCGAGAGTTGAGGACGGGTAGAAGGCATGAACCTGCAGCTTCGAAGACTCAACTAGGCTGGGTGGTCCATGGAGTCGCGTCGCGAAGTCTACACAGAAATGAAGCATCAATCCTGCACTTATCTACGAAGGACGAGACAGATCAGCAACTACATAAAGAAGTTGAAGATCACTTTAAGATTGATGCTTTGGGAATATCAACGACAGTCAAAGTATCACCTGCCAATCATAGAGCAACAAAAATATTCGAAGACACCGTATTTGAAAGAAACGGACACTATGAAGTTGGGCTTACCTGGAGAGAAGATCATCCTAAGATGCCTTCCAGTTACGAACAAGCTTTGCGAAGATTGAAAACAATAGAGAAAAGAATGGATCGAGACTCAGACTTTGCAGAGCAGTACAGCGCCCAAGTTGAAAACCTCATCACAAAGGGATATGCTGAAGAATGCAACGGGAGTGAGAAAACGCTGCCACACAGTTGGTTTTTGCCACACTTCGCAGTGACTAACCCAAACAAGCCAGGGAAGATACGTTTGGTTTTTGACGCTGCTGCAGTCGCCAATGGTACGAGCCTTAATGACATGCTGTTAGAAGGCCCAGACCTACTTCGCTCATTGCTGGGTATTCTATTCAAATTCCGCGAGTATCCAATAGCCATCACAGCCGACATTGAGGAGATGTTTCTACGAATCAAAATACGAGAAGAAGACCAAACAGCTCAAATGTTTTTGTGGCGCGGCAGCGAGAGGAAGAAACCACCAAAGGAGATGAAAATGACGTCGATGATTTTTGGAGCGTCATGTTCACCATTTCTTGCGCACAGCGTACGCAATCACAATGCGCAGGTGCACGCAAACTCACATCCTGCAGCCTTCAAAGCAATAACGGAGAGTCATTACATGGATGACTATGTCAATAGTTACAAGTCCATCGAAGAAACGGTGCAAACAATTCAAGAAGTTGTAGAGGTACACGCCAAGGCAAGCTTCAAGTTGCGCAGCTGGAACTCTAACAAAGAAGAAGCTCTCATCAACGTGCCGACAGAACTACGAGCAAAGTGTAACACACAATTAGGGCACGACAATAAGACTCTTGGACTAGTCTGGGACCCTCACGAAGATACATTAGGATTCAACACCAACATGCCGAGAGTACCGAAAGATGTGCGCAACCGAGAGCGAACGCCGACGAAACGAGAAGCGTTAAGTGCCGTCATGTCAGTCTACGACCCGTTGGGATTGCTGAGTTGCTTCACCATAAGCGCTAAGATCTTCTTGCAAAACCTGTGGCGACTCCATATCGCGTGGGATGAATCTCTACCAGAAGACTACGCAAAAGGCCTGACAACTTGGTTCGAGCAACTTAAGAAAATAACAAAACTCAGACTGACGCGATGCTACGGCTCTGAAGAAAACATGAAAAGAAGACAACTTCACATCTTTTGCGATGCGAGCCAAGACGCGTACGCCGCAGCTGCTTACTGGCGTCTAGAATATGAAGACGGCTCAATTCACGTCGTACTCGTCGCTGCAAAGTCGAAAGTTGCACCGATTAAAGCACAGAGTATACCAAGGCTGGAGTTGCAAGCAGCTCTCATTGGCACAAGATTGGCTGACACAATCCAACAAGAGCACCGATGGAATACAGATGACGTTATCTTCTGGTCAGACTCAAGAACAGTCCTACATTGGATAAGAAAGAACGCCAGACGATACACTCCTTTCGTTGCACACCGACTTGGCGAAATAGCAGAACGGACAGAACCAAAACAGTGGAGATGGGTACCAACTGATGTCAACCCAGCAGATGTAGCCACCCGAATCAATTATGTGCCTACTGACGCTCAAGATTGGTGGTTCAAAGGCCCTGCCTTCCTGAAGCAAAAAGAAGACTTCTGGCCCGAAGAATCAACCACCTATGAAGATGAAGATGTTGAAGTAATCAATCACGTCAACTTTGAACGCCTACGACGACCTATACCCAGCATAGACAGATTCTCCAATTATCTACGCTTACTCCGAGCCACGGCGACAGTACTTTTATTCATCGATAAATGTCGACGTCGGAAACGAACGATGACCACAGCACACCTGAATCGAGCTGAAAAGTTACTGTTGGCGCACGCTCAAGAGGAAAACTTCTTGGAAGAATTAACGCAATTACGCAAAGGGAAACCGATTGCCCGTTCAAGTCGACTGGCGAAACTTGATCCGGAGATTGACGACGATGGGTTACTTCGATTAAGAGGAAGAGCAAACGCAGCTGAGTTGCCATCACATACGAAAAAACCTGTCATATTAGATGGAAAACATCCACTAACGAAGTTGATCGTGCTACAAGAGCATATAAAAGCGGGCCACGCTGGACGAGAACGCGTGGTCAACGAACTACGACAACGCTATTGGGTCTTACGCTTGCGGCCTACAGTACGAACGGTGGCTCGAATGTGCGCCTACTGCAAAGTTCGAAAGGCGAATCCTTGTACACCAATCTGCGGGGACTTACCGGCTGCTCGTCTAGACATGTACCGTCGACCCTTTTCCAACTGTGGACTGGATTACTTCGGCCCCATGATTGTGACCATAGGAAGACGGCGAGAAAAGAGATGGGGAGCTCTCTTTACCTGTCTCACGACTAGAGCTGTACATCTGGAATTAGTAGGCAGCTTGACGACCGACTCCGCTATAATGGCCCTGAGGAGGATGGCAGCAAGAAGAGGATGGCCTGCGATTATGTACAGCGACAACGCCACAAACTTTAAAGGAGCAGATGTTGAACTGCGAGTCGCTTACACTGAATGGGCTCCAGCGTTACAAGAGTACGGCCTAAAACACAACATGGAATGGCGCTATATACCTCCGGGAGCTCCAAACCAGGGGGGAGCTTGGGAGCGTTTAGTACGATCAGTAAAAGTAGCGCTCAGTGCAGTTCTCCATGAAAAAACGCCAAAGGAAGAAGTGTTGCAAACCGTGATGGCAGAGGCGGAGCACAGCATTAACTCGCGGCCTCTTACACACGTGTCCGTCGAACCAGAAGACCCCGAAGCTCTGACCCCTAACCATTTTCTGCTAGGGTCATCATCCGGCCTACCATACACTGGGCCTTGCGACGTAGCTGATCGACGCGTGTGGCGAGCCAGCCAAGCGCTCGCTGACGAATTCTGGAGGCGCTGGGTACGTGAATATCTTCCCACACTAGTAGCTCGTGGAGACTCCAGAAACGACAAGCAGCGACCGTTGCAGCCGGGAGACTTGGTCATCGTGGTAGACCCGACACTACCCCGCAACACATGGCCTCGAGGCATCGTGGAGAAGACCTATCCGGGACCAGACGGAGAGGTGCGCTCAGCAGACGTTCGCACTCGTGGAGGAATCTTCAGAAGACCCACCTCGAAGTTGGCTGTCCTCACCGTGATGGAGGCTACGCAGAGACTTCGCCGGGGGGAGGATGATGCGGACAGCAATAAATAGTAAATGATTTATATAAATAAATAAAGTCGATTTTAATTAGTTAGATAAATCATAATTGTATTAGATAGGGTGTTTCATTTTTCCTAACGAATTTACTAAGTAAGCATAGAAATAAGTATGATATAAGTAAATAAATGTTTAACTTAGCTGTAGGGAAAATATTGTATTAGTTAGGTTGTTTTATTAAAAGCATTACCGCAACGAGAACAAAGACAGAGGTATAGTTTGCGAACAAAAAGACATTACCGTAACGAGAACATCAAGTAGTTTTTTTGTCATAACTCGAGAAATAATAAAGATATCTTGATGATTCAAACGAAAATATGTACAGAACCTTAAATTGTATATAGGAAAAATATTAAATTGTAAAGAATTGAACGACATCATGTAAAAAACCGTAAAAAACTTACAATTTGCACTAGAAAGAGATGCACTTACGAGTAAAAAGGAGATAGCATGATTAGTGCCGTGTGCAAAAATTCAAGGAATCTGATTGGTCCAAGTTTTCAATAAATATGAACACGGTTTGTATGACGGCGTTCAGTTCTCTCTCGACAGTGCAGTAGAAAATAAGAAAAAGTGTACAGCAGAAATAAAATAGCGGTCAACGGTGCTCGGTGGTTTTATTACAGTCACCAATATGCGTACTAGAGCTTTAGTACTTTATTACTTAATAAAGCATAGGTAGGTATAAGTATAGTAGATATTCTCATAAAATACCTATGTCGAACGAGACTTTAACAACGTCGTTTAAAGTTGTCATAGCCCCATTTAGCCTGAAATTATTTTAGCAAACCTCGGCCAAGGCACGTTCTTGGTAGCATTATTAACTATTTCTGGTCAAAGCACCCACTTGTTCAAATTACTAGAGCAGGTCATACCATCTAAGATGCTTATGTACAATATTTAAAATAAATGTAAGGTATTTTATTGCAGAAGTAACCTACGTATGTAAAACTTTCAACTATATTATATTAGGTAATAGTAGGTATGTTATGGGCCAAATTTTGACCAGGTTGATCAAAGTCAGAAAAATAATTAATAAGCAAAGACTGCAGTGAATGCTTTTTATTTTTGAGATCCCAAAAACACACAAACACAGTGCAAAATATAATGTTGTTATAGCATTTGCTATTAAATAATAATTGATATAAAAATTATATTAAGCAACTTGTTACTTTAAATTATTTATAAATCCTTATTCCCTATAAACTTAACAACTAGTATAAATTCATATCATAGCAAATTAAATGGCACTTGAAGCATCGGTTACATATTCTTAATTACGAATGATTACAATATGAAAACACTCAGTGAAAAAAGTGATTGATATAAAATCAAGTATTTTTTTTAATTTTTCTTAATCTATATGTATCGTGCTACGTGTCACACAATCTTAGAAAAGCATCGTTACAATCCATATGAATGCCAAGTCGTCAAAGAAATATCCATAGATAATAAAGAAAATAAATACTCGTACATTCAACAACACACACGAAAATCAAAGAAACGTCTTTGCCACGCCTGTTCAAATAGACTTCAAGACGACGACCTCCTCTTCTTGAACATAGACGTGTTGATCAGGAGCTACGTACGAGGTGTAGGAGCGGTCCATCTGCAGCTGAGGCGGCGACGAAGGCCCCGGCGAGGCTCTGGGAGACAGCGCGCGAGGCCCGGGGCCTAGCTAGCCGCGCACATTCACCGTAGTACAACCGAAGATCTCGTCCATCTGCCGCGAAGAGAACGTCACCACGATGCGGCGCTCACCGTGGCGGCGGGGCACGAACTTGTCCTGGTAGTTCACGAACTCACCCGGCTTTACGTCGCGGAACCTTATCTGGAAATAAGTGTAGGTATAGTAAAATTACAGGGAGTGCCCTTTCATAGAGCATCAGTTATCTCAAATAGATAATCTTCGGACACGTGTTCAAATTATCATCGACGACCTCCGTGGCGTAGTGGTCACCATGCTAGTCCGCCACCCAGAGGTCCCAGGTTCGATCCCCGGTCAGGGCAAGTTGGAAAATGGTCTTTTTCAAATTGTCCTGGGTCTTGGATGTTTATCTATATATGTATTTGGCATAAAATATAGTATCGTTGAGTTAGTATCCCATAACACAAGTCTCGAACTTACTTTGGGGCTAACTCAATCAGTGTTATTTGTCCTTATACAGGGTTACTGGTAACTAACTCATAACCTCTTAACATCGAAATCAGACTCCCCAGCACATTATAGATCTGCAAGAAAAAAGGAGAAAATTGCACAAAAAAAAATTGGCCTCCTATACAAATTCACTGATCACCTGGTCGAGTTTCTATGAAGAGTCCATTTTTTTTCTTAGATTTTATTTATTTTTTTCTTGCAGATCTATATTATGTTAGGATTCTGATTACGATGTTAAGAGGTTTTGCGTTAGTTACCAGTAACCCTGTATAATTATTTATTTATTAATTAGTTGAAACCACTTCGTAACTACACATCAGATTTCTGATATAGTATGCTTACATCTAGCTTTAGATAATTAAAATTTAAAGAATCATAGTGAACCAAGGACCATTTATACCTGTCGCGGCCGCTGCACGCCAGCTCCCTCGAAAGTGAAGTAGCAATCCGTGAGATGAACATTCAGTGGGTTCTGGAAGCTGAACGTTATTGCGCATTCCTGCCCAATGCATGGCTGGCCTCTAACCTGTTCACAGAAAAATAAAATTATGTCAACCCCATACTAATGAACCAAAATATTATACTGCCGGAACGCATAATCACCTGCACTTGCATCCTGGGCTTATGTAGCGGAAAATCATCCTCATCAGACCAGGCCTGACGCGTCTGCTTCACGTACGCCATGGCATGCACCTTAACCATCGAGTGGTCTACCAGTTTGTCCATGTATTCCTGAGGACTGACATGCAACTTCAGGACTTCACGCTGGCCGGCGCGCACAACGAACTCTCCCTGAGCTCTCCTCAGACGAGAAGCAATCGCGCCAGTGTAGTAACATGAGTTAGCAGTCAACACACACCAGATAGTGCGATCCTCGTGCGATTTGTTCTGTATAAACAATAATAAGTATTGGAGGCAATGTCAATAGATTTAAACCTTAATAAGTATGTACAATATTTTGGATGTGATTAGGTATCTACCTGGATGTTCATGGTGCAATCAAACGGCTGGCCATACGGTACGATGTCTATGTCCATTAAATCGAAGTAGACATCTTCGTAGTTGCGATCTGGGTACTCGTAGTACTGTTGCAGACGCTGGTAGCCACGGCAAGACGCAATGACTGCAAGACGCTCCGGAGACGAGCTGTCCACTGTCTTGTACTCGTGCGTGATTTCCAGCATATCGCTTTCACCTTCATCATCATCTCGGTTGGGATTCTTGGTAAGGATCTTGCGGCCAACTCTGAAAGTAAGCCAAATAATAAGTACCTACTTATACGATAAATTATTTTCAAAGCATTACTTTATTGATTCATTCTTACTGGTATTGGTTAGATGCCATCCTAATGAAACCCCATTCTGAGTTTTCTTCTTCTTGGAAGTGGCAGAGTTCAGCGTTGAGCTGACAGAACATGAATGGCGTATCATATTGGAAGCCCACTTCACCACGGCGAACAGCTTCCACGCTAGCTGGTCCACAGTGGTATACTGATTCTGCTTCTTCCTGCGGCGTAGAATCAATGATCTGCCACCCACTATATCCTGGAATTATTAATCGTTTATGTCAATAATTCCTTCATAAACATGAAAAAAAAAGAAACAATATTCGCTACCAACCAATATAAAAAAATATATTGTGTACCTTGTGGCAAATCCGGTCTCTGCATCCAGACATCGTTCCATACATGGAAGTTCCAGCATGAATCATAGCAATCTTCATCAGGTCCATTGGGTACCTCATTGCCGTCGCGGTCGAAATATTTATCGACAGTGTAGGTGCGGTTAGTGTCATGGGCGGATACGTAGTTGGTCACAGAACGACAAGGTATACCTGCAATATAAGATCGTTAGAAGTAACTAGAAACGAAAATCAAAATCGAGCTATGATGAATTAAATCAGTTCCGATTCTAAAGGTACCTAGAGCCCTGCAGATGGTGACGACAAGTCCAGAGTATACCCAACATTGCCCGTATTCAACAGGACGACCACCGTCAGTCAAGTAACGTTCCATGATGGCTACAGATCCAGTCCAGGCATGAGGAGCCACGCCATCTTTGTATTCTCCATCATAGCGACCCACCATGAGGCCATCGTCATCATGATTGGCATTAATCTACAAAGAATGAAATATGTTAGATGCATATATTGATTGAAAACACCCATTTCTTTGCCTGTAGGTATAAACCAACCTACTTACCATAGATGAAATAGCTCGGCAGACGCGTATAGGATTACCACGTTCAGAATGCTCCAGGCCGCTGCGCTCAAGCAAATACATGCAAGCTGGCAAAACCACGTCATCAAATTGCCCGTAAATCCATTTTCTGCCCTTTGGTTGACGCCACGTACCACACCAAATTTTTCCTTGCTCATTGAGTACATACTCTTTCCTAGAAGATTCATTGTCCATGTAAACAGGGTCTTCGCGACACCACGGGTTGAACAGAATGTAAATGTCTTCATCACATTTGTAGTCATGGCGATTATCGCGCTGGCCGAATCGGTTGGTCTGCACCCAGCAGTTCCATACTCCTACGGGAGCAGTTGCAGGTACATGTACTTGGAATGTAATGGTGTTTCCATCCTGTCGCTGAATGCTAATATCCCATCTATCCATGTCATGTGCGAGTGATGCCAGATTCTGCATGGATCCATGACGCGATCCATGGCGGGATCCATACCCTCGGCCAAATGAAGAATGCTGCGTCGTCGACCCATAACGATCCATCATCGGCCTGTCCATTGGTCCATGTGGACTTAGAGGACTATGTTGCAAAGGCAGAGGCTCATTACTGAACGAACTACGACGTACGCCATAAGTTGTTGTTTCCCTCATACCGCTCATAGGACCCATTGGTCCCATTGAACCCATAGTGCCCATGGTACCTATCGTCCCCATAGTTCCCATTGTGCCCATAGTTCCCATGGATCCCATCGTAGCCATCCCGCTGCTAGTATCTTGCATACGAGACATTCCCAATCCCATGCCCATGCC
This sequence comes from Acrobasis suavella, assembly GCA_943193695.1. Taxonomy (NCBI): domain Eukaryota; kingdom Metazoa; phylum Arthropoda; class Insecta; order Lepidoptera; family Pyralidae; genus Acrobasis; species Acrobasis suavella. The sequence goes on from OW971929.1 coordinate 19,355,156, forward strand.
CATTCCCATCATGTCACGAGAATGTTGGAATACTCCCTGCTGTGTACTCCAGTTTACAGGGAGAACTACCCGTGTCCCTTTCGTAACACTGGGTTTAGGACCTGTGAAAATTATACATAATAACTCATTAAACATTCGTTATTGCGATAAACATACTATAAGAAACTTAGTATTTATTATCGATTACTTACCGAAGCAGAATACAACACGAATCATATCCTGTTGTTTATCGTACGTTCTATCAAAACGTACCGCAAAGAAGAAATTCTGACCACGTCTCAGAACTGGATTCGGTAGGATGTTATCATTTACCAAATCATACTGTTCAGTATGATGGTCCTTAGAGTTGTCTCGAGAGTAAAACTCGGTAAGCTCTACCTTCAGGGGTTGTTGAGAATAGTAGCTCTGAGGAATCATCTCCATTGTATCTTGACGACGGCGACGTTCATTCTGATCAGCCATCTTACAAATAAGATTGTGGGTATACTGGGTGTTTGGGCTGTTCCTCATCGAATGTTTCATGCGATGTAGAGATCCCGTACTATGAGAACGGCCAGGGCGATGCTGTGCCGTTGGTCCAGCACGTTGCATCGGCCATCGACGAGTCTGCCCCGGGCGTTGGCAGAAACTCGAGATGTTGTAGTACGCCGACAATCCTGGCACGTAGTTGGAAGGCATTCCGCCGATTGTCATCTGCTGTTCCCTCATGCAACTCAAAGTGCTCATCCCAGATGTCAGTCCAGTGATACCGCCAAGTCCCATTCCAGTCATGCTAGAAGTCATGCTGGACGACATCCTGTCCATACTAGATCTTCGGACCATGGACATCTTGGCGTAGATGCTGTACGTAGACAAGTGAATCCAAGTTCCTTTTCGGGAACGCACTGTGCTCCGGGCTAACACCAGAGCGAATGCTGCGGTTGTCTGGTTTCCCGGGTCTTATATTGTGCGACGCGCGCAAAGGGATCATTCACCACTGGGTGTCGAGTGTCGGCAGAGGCGCCGTAGCCTGGTTTCGGGCAACGCCATTGTTGATGTTCACTGAATTGTATTAGAACGGGAACAGCCACGCACATCTCTATACCTAATGAGTGCCTATGCGTGTAGACCGTAAGTCCAGTACACTTACGCATAACATTTACTTTAATGCATACATTTTGTGTAATACTTCCGTTTGGCGCGAATAGCGCGCCAGTGAATATGGCAGCTACTTGAAACATTAATAATATTGTGGAGTATTTTTTCTTTACTGACTACACTAAAACTACGCATTTTTACCGAAAAGGGGCTAAAGATTATTTTAAAGTAGATTCGACTCTTTTATTTGTAAATTTTGCTTAGGCACATTGGGTCTGAAGGCTAGGGGCTGCGTATCATTCGGCTGATAACGCGGTAGCTGCCTACCCTACACCCCTGGTCAACTAACTTAGTTGTCGAAATATTCTATTCAAAATGTTACCTACTTTGTTAGGTACATAGTTGAGTACACTTAAATAAACACTATTTTCCGTTTGTTTTTCAGCTTAAACTAGGTACCGAATGAGACTCCGACAGAGGTTCCGGGTTCGATCCTCGGTCAGGGCAAGTTGGAAAACGGCCTTTTTCAAATTGTCCTGGGTTTTGGATGTTTATCTATACAGGGTTACTGGTAACTAACTCATAACCTCTTAACATCGAAATCAGACTCCCCAGCACATTATAGATCTGCAAGAAAAAAGGCGCAAATTGCAGAAAAAAAAATTGGCCTCCCATACATATTCACTGATCACCTGGTCGAGTTTCTATGAAGAGTCCATTTTTTTTCTTAGATTTTTTTTATTTTTTTCTTGCAGATCTATATTATGTTAGGATTCTGATTACGATGTTAAGAGGTTTTGCGTTAGTTACCAGTAACCCAGTATATGTATTTGTTATAAAATATAGTATCATTGAGTTAGTATACCCATAACACAAGTCTCGAACTTACGCTGGGACTAGCTCAATCAGTGTAATTTGTCCCTACATATAAAAAAAATAAGACTGAAATTAAGCTACGCGAATACCAATGCAATAAAATCAAATTTTAATATCGTGAATGTTTAGTCAATTATTTTTGTAACTAGGTTTACCTAAGTAGGACTCTTCTTTATTTATTTTTCAAATAGATAGTAGTTTTTTCCTTCGACTGATGGTACTCTCATAGTTCTTCTCAAAAACAAAAACTTTTTTCAGTCACTGTACTGCTTCTGTATTTTAAAATCTGGCCTGCCTTTTGTTCAAATAGACAAATGCTGTCTGTAACCGACACCTTAGTGACAACGCTTTTGTTTTAGTCTCTTGGGTCCTTCTATTTTATTTCACTTTGTTGGTACCTAGATACCAATTCGTGCAGTACTTGAGGAGTAACTAGTAGGTATTCTAAAGGCCCTTAAATAAGATCCTTTACATAACTGTATTTTTATTACTCGCTATCATCATCTAAACGTGTTTCTGGCATCCTTAGCAGTGCTAAAGAGAACAAGATATAGGTATAGGTGCGCTTTCCGGCTTTCCCTCATTCAAATATAATGCGGGGGTGGGTCATATCAACGATCACCTAAGGATGCTGAAGAAGAAATGGCAAAGACCGGCTGCACGTCTGACGTCAGCCGTCCTCGAGAATGCATTTGTACGAACAGTGTTACATTTTACACTCAGCTGTTGTTTGACGTCGACCCCCCTTGGGAATCTATACTATAATAAAAGAGTAAAAAAAATGTGTCTGTACATTAAAAATTTTTCAAAAAAAAAATATTTGGGGCGATGGAGATATAGTAATAGAGTAAGAAAATAAAAAAAAATGTCTGTCTGTTTGTCTGTTTGTCTGTTTGTATACTGGACGGATTCGAATGAAACATACCTGGGCAACATATAGGCTATAATTGATTTTGAAAAATGGAACACATGATGCAGAACTATAATGGTCCAGCTAAACTATAAGAAATATTAAAATGCCGCCTTAGCAAAAGTTGTTAAGTCTGATGAGAACTTTTTGTTGAGTTATAATACAACTGGCCAAGCGCGAGTCGGACGCGCGCGAAGGGTTCAGTACCATAATCTATGAAAAATCACGTTTGTAATATGGGAGCCCCCCATAAATACTTATTTTATTCGATTTTTAGGGTTCCTTACCAAAATGGGTAGAAACGGGACCCTATTACTTAGACCGTCCGACTGTTTGTCTGTCTGTCTGTTTGTCACCAGGCTGTATCTCATGAACCATTATAGCTAGACAGTTGAAATTTTTATAGATGATGTTTTTTTGTTGCCGCTGAACAAAAACATACTAAATCTATACTATAATAAAAGAGTAAAAAAAATGTGTGTGTATATTAAATTTAAAAAAAAAAGTTGTTTCGTCCGAAGAAGAACTTATAAGTTCAGTATTTGCGGACCTTCAGAGCATAACACACCAGAAAAATTCTTGGTTATGTGAACGCGCCACACCAAAAAATTTACACTACAAATTTATTTTTATTTATTTATTTATTTAACTTTATTACATGAAATTGTAATTGGCGGACTTAAGGCCGTAGGCCTTTTCTACCAGTCAACCTACAGGTGATGCTGACATACGTAAATTTCGGAAATATGGTGCAAAAACTCTAAAATTTAAACTGAGTGAACTTATATTTTAACAAAATACTTACTTACATTACCACAGAATAATAAATAATATTATACGTATAAATACAAACTAACTGAAAATAAAAATAAAAATTAAATATATACTAATATAGATTTATAGATATATAAATATAAATTTACTACATTCTACATATTCTACATATATACAAATACTAAATATACATAAATACATATATTTTATGTAAATTATACAAATCTACATAAAAATATATTCTATCCGTCTGACAGTTTGTGCAAATAATGGTCACGAACGGCTTTTTTGAACGCGAGGCGACTACAAGATTTGCGGATATCTACTGGGAGGGCATTCCAAAGCTGTACGGCAATAGCAGTGAAAGAATGTCGGACAAACCCACTCCGATAATTTGGTACAGCTAGGAGAAGATTATTGGACGAGCGAAGCTCTCTGTCATGGGTGTTACCCAGAAAAGTAATTCTAGATTTCAAATAGAACGGAGTTTATGGGTCAAAGAGAATTGAGTCAATTAATAAAGAACTTATGACGCAAATTATTGTTAATTTCTGACGACGCCACCAATTATCCAGTTGAGTTTCTTAATTCACTTGCAGCAAATGGACTCTCGGCTCACAAAATAAGTCTTAATGTCAAAGGGCCAATAATGCTGATGCGAAATTTGACTCCGCCGAAACTGTGTAACGGAACCCAACTTAGTGTCTCAGCACTGTATGCCGAAGTTCAGCGGCTGAATTTCAGCCAATGCATGCCTGCAATGTTATTTGCATTACTAGCAACACATAATGCCGAACTTCTGATGTTTTTGCCGTACCCGTACCCGTACCCGTACCCGTACCCGTACCCGTACCCGTACCCGTACCCGTACCCGTACCCGTACCCGTACCCGTACCCGTACCCGTACCCGTACCCGTACCCGTACCCGTACCCGTACCCGTACCCGTACCCGTACCCGTACCCGTACCCGTACCCGTACCCGTACCCGTACCCGTACCCGTACCCGTACCCGTACCCGTACCCGTACCCGTACCCGTACCCGTACTCGTACCCGTACCCGTACCCGTACCCGTACCCGTACCCGTACCCGTACCCGTACCCGTACCCGTACCCGTACCCGTACCCACCGCCACCGGCGCCGCCACTGCCGCCGCCGCTTCCGCCGACGCCGCCGCCGCCGCTTCCGCCGACGCCTCCGCCGCCGCCGCTTCCGCCGCCGCCGCCGCCACTGCCGCCGCCGCCGCCACTGTTGCCGCCGCTTCCGCCGACGCCGCCGCCGCTTCCGCGGCCGCCGCCGCCGCCGCCGCCGCCGCCGCCGCCACCGCCGCTTCCGCCGCCACCACCACCGCCGCACCCGCCGCCGCCGCCACCGCCGCTGCCGCCGCCGCCACCACTGCCGCCGCCGCCACTGCCGCCGCCGCCGCCGCTTCCGCCGCCACCACCACCGCCGCTGCCGCCGCCACCGCCGCCGCCGCCGCCGCCACCGCCGCTCCCGCCGCCGCTCCCGCCGCCGCTGCCACCGCCGCTGCCGCCGCCGCCGCCACTGTCGCCGCCGCTTCCGCCGACGCCGCCGCTGCCGCCGCCGTTGCCGCTTCCGCTCCCGCTCCCGCTTCCGCTCCCGTTCCCTCTTCCACTTCCGTTCCCTCTTCCGCTCCCGTTTCCGTTCGCTGCAGACGCGCCAAAGACGGAAGATTAAATTCTCACATTGGCACATCACTACTGTCCGGCGTTTCCACCGAACTTCAGCGGCTGAACTTCAGCTTATTTAGTGTGTCATCCCCACCGAACTTTAGACACTGAACTTTAGCCGCTAAACTTCGGCATAGTCTGCTGAGACACTTCAAGTTTAGTGTGAGTGGTGCCAGTGAAACTGTATTTATTCCGCGTATGCCACTCATCCCCGACAATTTTCTATTTTGAAAATACACAGTTCCATGTGTTTACTTGCTTTGCTATGAAAATAAGTCACAGTTTTAGAGGCTTAAAGCTGCTGAAGTCGATCTAAGGACTGGTTTTTCGCATAGCCAACTTAATGTGGCTTTCTCCAGGGTTAGTAACACTTCGGCTCTTTTCATATTGGCTCCCGAAGAAAAGAATTAAAATAATATTGCCTTTTAACTCCTAACACTGTTACAAGTACTTTCTTATCTCTCTCTATCTTTCTCTCTCTCTCTCTCTCTCTCTCTCTCATTAGTTGTTATTTATATTAATACCGGAGTCATAAAGTCCACGCGAACGAAGTCGCGGGCATCAGCTAGTCCATAATAAATTAATTATACTTTGTGTAAAATTTCGTCTTCAATCATCTTGGGACCTACCCTATAGGGATAAAAAATGTGCTAACATAACATACTTAACTAAGGAGATATTTATAAAGTTTCTTGAGTTAAAAGACGGCTGTATCGTAACGGTATTACATATCTGTAAGGTTTTTTATTGAAAATGAATGTTAGAACTTTTGTCTGTTTATTTATCTGTGCGTTCATGCGCGCTTATTCCTAGTCTAATACGGCTACTTCTCCAAACGAAAAAAGAATTCGTCTTAATGGAGAATCCAATTTTCAGAATGTAAATTTGTCATTCAAAATATTGTTCATTGTAGTTTGATATGCAGGCTATCTAAGACATTTACATAATGGTTTCTAACTTAAATTGAAGTTAATTTAAAAAAATCGTGGACCCTCAAAAGTTGATCGATCTGGTGTGTCCTTACTTCAGATTTGTTACAATAATGTTTTATTTTTATTTTTACTGCCCAATTTCGACCAGCATAAATGTTTATATTATTAAAAAATAATATGGTTTTGATAAATAAAATTCATTTCATGCAAATTTTACTTAGTTTTACAACAATACAAAAAGAAAGATGTGTCCGACGGTTTTTGTTGATTACTCTGGAACGATATAAAATCGTCTGCACATCCCTAGTTTTTGAACGCATCGCGCCTCTTTCTTCTCAACTATCTGTTCCCATTCGCATTTCAACATTCGTTGGGAGCTGTCGTGCGCTGCGTTCCCGTATTGGCGATTTACGAAGGGAAATAGTTGATCACTCTGGTTTCCAATATAATTGATTGCTATGTATCGATTATTTAAATGACTAGTGGTTTTTCGTGCTAATTGTATGGCCTAGAGTGTTTATATTGAAAATATATAAATAATGTATAAGAATGGATTTCTTAGTGTTATTACTTTTGCCAAAATCGATGAAAATATAACTTTTTTTGACTGATATGGCATTGATCGCTGAAATGATGAATAATGTAATAAAATGAGTAAGGTACAAAAGTATATCGACAAATTTCTTGTGAATGTATGACTAGAACAGTATGTAAAAATATTGCGATCAGTATTGCGATCCAACGGGGAAATGCGGCCAGCGTTCTTGGCACTATGTCGCATGGGCACGATTTTTTAGATTAAAATAGTGAGTATTTCATTTTTTCCTTTTATTTGTGAATATGTTAATTATCCTATCCTAGCAATTTTAATAAAAAAGTATTCTGTTAGCAAAATATTGCTTTGAATTGAAATATAATGTTTTGTTTCTGTTATGTCACTTTTAAACTATCAGGCAGGCCCTGTGATCAGTGCCTACCCTATAAAATATAGAGCCGTTCTTGTAAATAAGGTATGATTACCTTAATTACAAAAACGGTTATTATAGAGTATAATGATTGTTTTCATTTTTAATTTAATTTTATATACGATTGAAATAAGAAATTTAAAATGACCTATTCCTAAATCAACTGTCTTTTATGTTATTTTTCTTTTTAATGTTGTGATTGTGATGTTATAATTTTGATAAATAAATATTACCTATACTAACAATTATGAGAATTAAAAGTTTCTATTTGAATGGTTTTTCTTTTACAAAATATCCTGCTTAATTATGTGTTCATGTCGATTGTGGTTTTACGATGATACTTTTATAGTAAGTTGAGTGTTATATTTTATTACTTTATTTATTGTCACGTCTAAAACGTGCCATTATTTGCCCATGGTTTATAGTATTCTTTGATCGATCTGGCGTTTAAATTGGTTGCTCTGGTCTCAAAATTTTCACAAATAAATATCTCTGAAACCGTTTGTTGAAAAAGAAGGCCAATAAGAAAAAATAAATTCTCTTAGGGTTACTTATCTTGTCTAAATTACTAATAACAGAATTACTGTTTTTTGGAGAAGTAGCCATACATTGCTACAATATGTGAGAGGCTACATCGTTAATTCATCGGAACTATCTCATGTTACATTGTTACTCATGGTTAACTTTTTGCCAAATTAAAAAGGAGGTGATTCTCAATTCGGTTGAATACTCAATAAATAAAAGGTTCGTGTAACCAAAATGACTCATGTATTTTTAAAGTACGAAGGATAGGTATATCTAATAATTGGCCAAGTGCGTGTCGGGCCACGTGCAGTGAAGGGTTCCGTAGTTACGAATGCCAACTTTGAGTTCAAGCCACTAAAACGTCTAAAAATTAATTTTCTATTGAATTTATATAAAAATTTGATCGCCTATAACTTTTTAATTTGTAAACCCTACTTAGCTCTGATAATTTTCCTTTGAATTTTGTTATATTAACTATAGCTGTGAATTTTTTCACGTGTCCATATATAACCGTTTGGCAGATAGAGGGGGGGGGGGGACACTTGACTCTAACCAAAAATTCTCACTTTAAAACCAAATAATTCAGAAACAGATCCCTAAATTGAAAAACGGTGTTCACAAGCTCATAATATTTTTGAAAGACCTATTCAACGACATCTCAATTTATTTACGACAATCTTCTATTTGTTAAATCTAGGTTAAATAATTTCAAGAAAAATAGTGATGTTCACAGTTATAATACGCACAACAAAAATCTGCTTCATACGCCTAAATTTCGACTTGCTAAAACTAGAAAGTCACTCTTAGGTCTAGGTATAACATTATTTAATAAACTTCCCGAAGCGATCGTTAATCTACCAATGGCAAAATTTAAAATACATGTTAAAAAAGTTTTATTGAATAATGCGTACTATACTATCAATGATTATTTAAGAGATAAAAACGCGTGGATACTTCCTAAACATTTTCCATTACACTCCACACATGAAACATAAAATAGCTGCATGTTCTGTTACCATAATAAGCTTACTGTAAAAACATGTAAATGCTCTGCGATCAATAGGTGACCAACATATAACCAATATTTTCTCTTGACAAGGTCTGCGAGTTCGCGTTTTTCATGCTCACTAAAATGTCCAAACCGGTGGTGGCGTCGCTGGTCGGGTCGTTGGATTTCCTCTAATATGGTTGAGTTTAACGATGGCTGATCCGTGCGTCAACTCGTGAACGGGTGCTGCCGGGAGGGACTGGTCAGCTCGGCTTCGCTTTTTTGACTACTTAATATTTTTTTATTTTTTATTACGCAATTTATGTTTGTTTACTTGTTCGCAAGCATTACATGTTATAATGTGTCAACATTGTATTATAGTATAAGTATTTATTAATTAAAAGACAATAATAATAATATGACAAAGCCCTTCTGGCGAGTAGGCGACCAATACTGTGAAAATGAGTTTCTTTCGGCGTTTCTTCTCAGTAGTGGTCGTTACGAAGCGCTGGGATCGGTAGCTTTTCTTTAAAAATAAATTAAATTTTAATATAAGTACTTTACATTTCACCATGTCTGTCGTTTACTACGGAACCCTAAAAACGTAGCGATTCTAACAGGAGCTGCAAGCTGCAATATTAAAGAGGTCCCTTTTTAATAATTCCATTATAAAATTATGCCAGCTTAAGTATTTCAAAATATTAATCGTAAACAAAGATTTAGAATATACCTACAAGTAGCTTAGAGCACAATGCTCTATGACAAGTAGTAAATGTTAGTGATTATAATTATGCTCTTTGGCAATTGTGACCTTGATATAGGTAATCTTTCATAGAGTTATCTATACATGTATGCATTTATTACCTTGAACAGTATTGCTTGGGCCGGACCTGCGCCTATAGTCACGAAGCTTCGTGCTATTACACGATACACGCAAATGTGACCGGCCGTTATCGGCTATCGTCCCGAATATTCGGACTTCGTGTAGTTATCGCGCGGGTGGCGATACATCAAAGGATTTATGCACGCTAACAATTCGCTCTGCGTGGTCGCACTTGCGTTAAAGATAAAGATAATTTATTTGCCAAACATGTGTTACAAGATATTACATTCAGTTTCGTCCAATCATGTTTACCATCACCGGTGTGCAAATTTTCGTTCATTTTGACGTTTGTTTTCAACTTGTTCGGACGGTGCTGTGCGACGATGCCACGGTTGTTAATGCGTAAAAATAGAGTGGAACGATAAAATAGTGTTAAAATTTGTAGCTGTTTCTTTCTAGGTTTCTTTTAGATTTCAATAAATGCATTATGTAATTGTTAGCACATATGTTAAGGATAAGAAAGGCGTCGTCCATATTTAAAACACGTAGATGACGCCATCTTGGATTATTGCCAGATAGTTCTTGAAAAATAACGAAGCCGCTAGTGTGACCAGCGCTTTATCGCGATAACTTTTTAGTGTACAAAACGTACGAAGATTCGCCGCGAATTTCTTCGGGACGATAGGCACAAGTGCGATGTGTAGGTATGTGTGTGTGTAATGTGTAGGTGTGTAAAAAAATGGGACGATGGACACAAAGTAATATCTATATCTATACATATAAATTACCAGTAAAAAAATGGGTCTGTACATTGAATATACATATTTCCAAAAAAATCGTTTAGTGGAGACACAGTACAGGGGTGAGAATTTTAACGCAAATCTCCGGAAATACTGCACGCATTCTAAACTTTTTTTTTAGTCATATAGCTATTATCTAAGCCTGGGCAACATTACATTTATTTGCATAAACATTTGTTTACAAAAAAAAAACCATGATCTTCTGATGTGAAAATCTAAGATATAAGGTTAAAGCTGTTTAGCATAATATATAAGCTGGGAGTAACTCCAAGTATTGAAGGCGCGGGAGGTAACAGTTTGGGCCAAATTTTTTAAAATAGGCTTGCCAAACTGGCTAAAACTCCCATTTGCAGTTGTAGTTGCAGTTCAGTTGCATTATTAAAAGTTGGGCAAGGTATCTTTCTCGAAGAGAATGGTCAAGTGAGTCTTCTCGAAGTACTTGGCAAAGTTGTTTCCTCCGAAGAAGAACTTATACTTACGTTCAGTATTTGCGGACCTTCAAAGCTTAACAAACCAGGAAAATTCTTGGATATGTGAACCACGCCATATTGACTGACACCAAAAATTTAACAATGCGCATCGATTAATGAAAAACTTATGACGCAAATTACCTATTGGCGAAGAAGTGGTTTATACTTTCTTCGATAGTGTAATTGATAAGACGCCAACCATTATCCAGTTGAGTTTCTAACTTGCAACAATTGATCTCTTTGCTCACAATTTAATGTCAGAGTGCCGATAATGCTGATGCGAAATTTGACTCCGCTGAAACTGTGTTACGGAACCCGACTTAAAGTCAAAGCTTTGCAGCGAAATACTCGTATAATTGAAGCTGAGATTCTTACTGGGAGTGGGTACTAATGAAAGGTTATGCTATTTTTTGGAAGATTAAATGTGTTTGACCTCTTTTTACACGAGAAAATTGCATAACATGGCATTTTTAACGGAGCACTTTTAGACATCTTTTCGATGCCTTACCGATTCACATAATGATCATAATCGATTACGCAACTAGTTTTTCATGAACGTATTAGATTTTTGTTCTTATACTTTGGCAGAGGGGAACGCGCAGGTGAGGCTTATCCTGTATTTAATGATCTGAGAAGGCGCCCCATGACTTATAATAAAAAAAAAATATCAGTGTACATTATGTCTACTTGTATATTCAGTCCATAAAGTTTATTAAACACACAAAAATATATACAATATAAGAAAACAAAAAAATCACTTAATTAAAACTAAACAAACTAAAATACTACCTACTTCAATTAAAACTAAATAAAATAAAAATAATTAAATAATAAAAACTTATATTAAATTATATAAAAAATGGAGGCCAAATCGCTGCCGTCACAGGGCAAAGTACCCAAGAGACTGGCGGCATTTCCGCGTTGAATAGCAATACTTAGACGCTGTCCGAAATGCGCGCCGGCCCTTGGGTCCCCCGAAACGTCGATCAGGCGTGCGAAAATTTCCTTAAAAATTTGACGAGCTTCCGCACCCCAAGGCCCTAAGGTCTCCACTGCAAAAGGCACAAATATATACGGCTCCCCTAGAGCTGAATATTTGCGCCTCTTGATGGCTTCTTGTATATTCTAAATCTTTGGATTATATGTTCTTGCAACACTGACCTTGTTGCTAGGCAACCACGATTGTTTACAGATCAATACAAACAAAACATCAATACTCAATAATATTGATATTAGGATTTTATTTTATAAAAATAAAAGGTTTTTAGTCGTTCGCACGTATATATACTTTCTAAATTTCTTAACAATTTGTTTAAGATGGGTCTGTATAAGTTGTTCAGTCACAATGTTGAAGTTCACTATAAAAGCAGTCTACTATCAAAAGCTATGCTGTTTACAACACTTACCACTCTGTTGAATTTAATTTTACCTTTTATCATCGCCTACAGAAGTAGAGGTAGGAAATACATTTATTTTTTTACGTTTTTATTTTATGCCATTTAGTTGTTTCGTTTTGAACTTAACCTATAAAATTTTGTGAAAATGTATTTTCAGGCTTTTGGTTAAAGTCACAGAGTTATTACGAGCAACCAGCAGTGCGATTTAAATATGATTACTTGCTGGTGGCAGAGACAGAGGATCCTAGTCAGCCCATAATATGTGGAGAAGCTGCTGTTTTAAATAGCCATGGGTTAACAGGGGATGAACACTGTGCTCAAATTCAGGTAATCAGACCATTTATAATCATTTCATATTCCCAAGAACTAACAATAAATAGATGTGTTTTACATAGAAATAGAAGTAAGTATAATAGGCAGGTGTGGTTAAAATGTTCTTTTCTTTCTTCTTTCTGACAGCTTTATCAGTCATGTCATAATCACCATGCTGGGCAGGCAGGTTGGTGATTGCACTAGATGGTATAAAGTCTTTGCACAGAGGATGCTGCTGCCCAATCTCTTTTATCCCTATAACCCCCCTTAATCAGCTCTTACAACTCCCTTGGTAAAAAAGGTGGTGGTGACAATGACAAGATGTATTCTACTCTGCTGTCCCAACATGGAAAATTTCCTAATTAGGAGCTTAAGAGGAGCCCTATAATGATGATGAAGTTATCATTTAATGTGTACACCTATCCTATTTACAGGTTCAAGAAAAAGATTATGATGGAGATGGGAAAAATGATATACTTGATATAAACTTCCAGCTCAACATACCTCATCATAGAACAGTTGTGTCATTTATAGGCATATTAGGACTTGACTTTCAGTTACAGGTAAATTACTTGTATTATGTTCTAGACTGTTTTAGGCTGTTTGAAGTGGATAAACTTGCTCCTTGAAACAACTCTCTCTCCCACTCAGAGAACCTACAACTATTTCTTCAATTTTCATGTTTAAGAATTCCCAGTTTGTATGAAGCAGCGAAAAGTTGATTTCATCATGCTTCCAGACTAGCATGGGAAACTAGCTACCTCTAATAGGCAATTTTCTGGTCATGTGGTCAATGTACTTATAACTTATTTGTAGCCTATATAATATCAAATATATTCGACTACATTATGCATATTTTACTGTTGTAGGATTTTTTGTCAAGGTTTTTACCTTGACAAAAATCCTACAACATTCATCACATTTATGATTTTCAGTCCTACCAAAAAAAAATAGATTCATTAATCCATATCCCAATACATGACACTAAGTGATCCTTGTATTCTTTTCTTTTCAGACTGTATGTCCATTGCATATGCAAAGTCTGGCTGTCATCAATGAGGACTTTAGTGTACCAGCATCGGGACTCAAGTATTTTGGGGATCTAGAATTCTACCAAGTGACTCATTTGCAATGTTCACGAAACACCATAGATACTAAGTACAACAGCTCAATATTAAGTTACACAAAAGATAGCAACGAGAATGTTGTAGACTTCATTCTGGAGAAATATTTCAGAAGACAAGGTATTTTTTATAATCATTTAAATAAACATACGAAACAGTAATGTACCCATAGTTTAGTACTGAATAATTAACTAGTTATTGAACTGAAATTTATTTTAATGATTTTTCAGTTATAACTGAGACAAGAAAGCTCCACAGCCGCAGCCGAAATGGTCACATTGGCACCATGGATATTGGAATACATATTAGAATACCAGAAATGAAAGCAAGGTATAAGCCAAGTCTACTGCAAGAGTTAAAATGGGCATGGCCACAATACCTCTCCCTTGTAGTAGTGTTCCACTGGATATGTAACAAAATCAAAAAATTTGTGTTCAACAATAGACTTTTGATGGCGTGGGAATTAGTTCCATGGAGGAACCCAAAATCTGAAACTGACACTTAAAACACGTTTTTCTGGACATTTTTTGGCTTGAGGCATAAAGTTTCTAAACATATATTTAGAAACTCAGCAAACTCATCTTTACATACTTATGGATATAAAAATCAATTCAACATTTCAAACTGAATACTAGAAACAAATGAAACTTGGGATCTCTTTGGAGTTACTAGAATACTGTTGGTAAAAATCATAATAAGTACAGTCAGGCTTCAAAAATGGAGTCATAATTTCTCATACAACTAGCATGAGAAATTATGGCTCCATTGCTGAAGCGTAATTATGGCTCCATTAAATAAACAATTGACAAAACTAATAAACGAAAATAAAAGCTTGTTATGTCAATAACAGTTTTTTTATTGAAGTATACAACAATATTTTAGCTTTTTATCTACACATTAGTCTATATATACATTTTTAAATGACTTTGGCTGCATTTTTACTGTGTAAGAGTGAGAGTTGGAAAAACCCCTGCCTCCGGCTTGCCATGGTCGAGGTCGGCTCTGTTGTCTTCTATGATGAAGGTCTTACCACTGAAGTCATCAAGCTGTACCAATAAATATCTGCACATGTAATTTCCATAATCATTCTGAAACAATGACAACATTTTAATTAGACCTTTTTTGTAGCCCTAGGTTATTTATTACGATATAATAATTATACACTATTTTGAATTATTAAAAAGCGACTTCTACTTTATATATTTAAACACCAAAAAAAATCTGAATAAGTTTGTTTAACAATTAAATGCAAATAAGCCTGACCATCAAAGGAATCAGGACCAAATCTAAAAAGAAGACAAAGACTAGTTACTATACATGTTAAATATGATCTTTGAATTAATATTGTACTATCTGATTCAGCATCTATTAGGTTTTTGTGTGACCATATTTCATTTGTTAGAAGTCAAGTCCTAAAAATATTAAAATCAAACATATATCCATCTATTTATAAGGCCCCTTTTACCAAAAACGTTGGATTTATGCATTGTCATGCCCATTTCACGAGTGTTAGATATTTCCGACAAAACTAAATGCTTGTATTGGATACAACTTAAATATCCATATCTCTTTTTTGTTGTAGGTTTTTATTTTAGATTTACTATGCCTCGCACCAGGGGCATGACAACTGATATAAAGTCTCACAGCTATAGGGTTAATACATACATTTTTCATGCCTGTTTCCCATATAATAATATTACATACTTGATTTTAATTAAGTACATACCTATGTAATATTTTTTTATAAGCCTATACTGTCCCACTGTTGGGCAAAGGCCTCCCCTCTAATACGCCATTGATCTCTATCTTGCGTGATGGATTTCCAAGTCTTGTCAAAAAGCACCAGATCATCACACCACCTTGTCCTAGGATGAGCTCTCTGGTGACCCCAGCCTACCAGCACCCATTCTATAGCAAACTTGGCCCACCTATCTGGGTGCATCCTTCAGACATGCCCAGCCTAGTCCCATTTGAGTTTGGCTGACTAGCGGTACCCGTGCGAATAATTCGCACTATATAAGTATGATAATATTTATCACTTAACAAAATTATAAAATTTATTTATTTTTTATTACATAACTTCTTTTTAAACAATATTCAAATTATAGATAAAGTCATCTGTTACAATTTGCTGGACACTTTCTGTAATTCAAATATCCGACCGTCAATCACGTTGACGTTGTTTCAAAATTAAAGCCGTCAGATGGCAGCATTGTCGTATTGTGTCTTAATGTATATATAATATATATATAATTTCAATAAATAATTAATTTACAAAAACAAAACCAATAATAATTTTTTTTGTAGTTGATACTGGTAGAGCAAGCAATTATTTATAAAATGATATAAAATTTATATGGAACAATTGTGAAGTTTTTTCTAAAAAGGGAGGCAAACATCTTAACCTTAACATATTAATATATATGATAATTATTTTTATTTTAAATTACAGTATAATTGAATAAAATAAAAAACCTATTCTAACCTGCTTCATGTCAAGTTCAACAACAGCTTTGTTCCTAATGCCCTTGATGTAGAACCTCATTCTCATGTGTTTAACCCCATCCTTTAAATACACAGCATGACTGACGTGGGTGCGCCTCCTTCTAGTAGTCTCCTCACCATAACCTTTTATGGGTGCTCCAAGTGCATCTTCTACTCTTGGATCCTTGAAAACAGAAATTTTTATGAAAAAATGTTATAAAGTTATGTTAAGGGGCTACATGAATTTTTTCGGGGTCCAGTGCTGCCCCCATTTGAAATAAATATTTTGAAAAGAAACGGAGATATCATTTAAAATTTGGTCTTGATCAGACCCTGGATAACCATTCAAACTATTTTAAAAACTACTGTTTACAGTTTGAAGTGAGAACGTGAAGCTTTTCTACGCACAATTGCGAAAAACGGCCACTTTTGGCGTATGTGCGTAGAAAAACTTCACATTCTCACTTTAAAATGTAAACATAAGTTTATAAAATAGTTTGAAGGGTTATCCAGGGTCTGATCAAGACCAAATTTTAAATTATATCTCCGTTTCTTTTCAAATGATTTATTTCAAATGGGGGCAGCACTGGACCCCGAAAAATTCATGTAGCCCCTTAACTACTTTTTGTTAGGCAAATATTGAAACTTGTGTTGTTAACATTATGAACATAGTAATACTTACATTCTTGCATTTTTCAAGAGCCACTGAGTATATGCTGTTAGCGCTGTTACTCGAAAACAGTTCTCTAAATACATAGTAGAAGATGATTCCAGTAACTCCGACTCCCAGTAAAATAACCCCAGTATATGATACTGTTTTAGTAGTTTCCTTAATTTTTTCACCTAGAGGACGAACATCAGTGGATACATCAGCTCTTTCTGTGCTTTTGGTCAAACCACTTCCTTTTTCTGTTGAATATTTACGAGTCAATAGAAAGTTCGGCGTGCAAACAGAACTGGGAACAATATAGACAGTTTTAGACAAGCGGAGGGAAGGTACGAGTTTTGAAATTATTGTCATATTTATTATAAAGGTATTTTATAAAATGAAAATAAGATTGAGATAATCTAATCTCTCTTTCAATTTCACAGGAGATAATTTTTATCCGCTGTTTATCGAAAAAATATTTTAAGGTTATTTTGCCGTTTTAGACAGTTTTTTAGCAGTGACCAGTGACATTGACGTTTGGTTTTATTTTCTATAATTTAGTAATGTTTGTTGGCAATAATTGGCAATCACGAGTGCGTTTATTTGAACTTAGTGTCAAAGTGGTCAAAATTATCATACTATTTAAATTATAATGCTTGGGCTGGACCTGCGCCTATAGTCACGAAGCTTCATGCTATTACACGATACACGCAAAAGTGACCAGCCGTTATCGGCTATCGTCCCGAATATTCGGACTTCGTGTAGCTATCGCGCGGGTGGCGATACATCAAAGGATTTATGCACGCTAACAATTCGCTCTGCGTGGTCGCACTTGCGTTGTTCATTCATTTTGACGTTTGTTTTCAACTTGTACAGACGGTGCTGTGCGACGGTGCCACGGTTGTTAATGCGTAAAAATGGAGTGGAACGATAAAATAGTGTTAAAATTTTTAGCTGTTTCTTTCTAGGTTTCTTTTTAGGTTTCAATAAATGCATTATGTAATTGTTAGCACACAATGTTAAAGAAAAGAAAGTCGTCGTCCATATTTAAAACACGTAGATGACGCCATCTTGGATTATTGCCAGATAGTTCGTGAAAAATAACGAAGCCGCTAGTGTGACCAGCGCTTTATCGCGATAACTTTTTAGTGTACAAAACATACGAAGATTCGCCGCGAATAGTTTCGGGACGATGATAGGCACAAGTGCGGCCGAAGCACTAGAAACGAATTAGGAAATCGGAAAGGAAACCGTTTACATGTTTATGTATTTCGGGACAAATCACAGAAGTGCCATTTCTAAAACGCGGAGTCACCTAAACAAATGGTTTTCCCATATAAAAAACCATACGTTTAGTGACTCCGCGTTTGAAAAATGGGACCACAGATTGAGCTAGCCCTGGCCCAAGCATAACATCGGGTATTGTCCCGAAAATTAGGACTTCGTGTTAGTTATCGCGCGGGTGGCGATACATCAAATGGAGTGGAACGATAAAATGGTGTTCAAATTTTTACCTTTTTCTTACTAGGTTTCTTTTTAGGCTTCAATAAATGCATTATGTAATATATATGAGACTTCGTCGTTCGTTGTCATACTGAGCAGACGTGTACAAGTGTTTTTTGAATTTCTTTAAGTCTGTACGGATACAATTCCATCCTTAACGAATAAAAAATAAAACTCTAAATAGTGTGAACGCTCTTATATATTAGTTTCGTGTGATCTTCCACTCCTGCGCCACAGTGAACAAATCCCCCACCGCAACAAGACACACAGTGCCCACTGACCGCCTTCACCCCCGCAAGACACGTACGGTTGATTTTTTTTTATTTTATTTTTTTTTTACTCCTTCACTCTATACGCTGTACTGGAGTATCGGCTGACGTAACGCAAGCAACATGAGTGTGCAGAGGTCACCAACTGGTGGGTCGCAACCTGACCTATCAAGGATAAGAAATTTAAGCCCAGACCCATCAATTACATTTCGTAAGCGTAAAGTTCCCTGCGATATTGAGTGTTCATGTAATGATGATATAAGAGAAATGAAATCGGAAGTATCTCATATTAGCTCCCTACTGGAAAAATATGTTGCATCTAACGAGCACATTTTGAAAAATATGCAAGAGAACATAACCGAAATAAAAAATCAAATCACCGATATGAAATCGTCAAACGATCGAACACTCAATGCAATGCAAACCAAAATTCAATCTCTTGAAACAGACCTAAACAACCTCAAAACAGTACCCATCACCTTGGAAAAGGAGCTAACTCTCGGTGAACACATCATACAAGAGATGCAAAATCGCTGTAATAGAGAAAAGAATGTTGTGCTGGTTGGCCTACCCGAACAAATCGCATCCACCCCTGAAGATAGGTCATCAAAAGACGAAGTTGATGATTTTAAAACTACCTCCACAGTGAGCGAAGGCATTCCGAAACCTTCAAAAGTTTTTAGAATCGGTAAACTACAACCAAACAAGAATCGTAGTATCAAGATTTGCTTTGAAACAATAGAACCCGCCAAAAAACTACTTCGTAATAGGAATAGGTTACAAGGAGGCCTTAAAATGTTCTCAGACCAAACACCGACACAACAGAACTTTATGAAAAACCTAAGAGAAGAACTGAAGCAACGCCAAGACAAAGGTGAGACCGATATCACAATCAAATATGTAAATGGTACCCCTTCAATCGTAAAAACGTCAAAAAACTAAATACATCAATTACAACTATCCATACTCAAACTGAAAACCATAATACCTACGAACTACTAGACGATTACCAAAAGTTCCCGAAGAACAAATCCCGATTTACTTTTTTTTTATTTAAATGCCAGAAGCATACGCACAAAAGGAAAACTTGACGAAGTCAAATGTATCCTACAAGCAATACCGAACACAGTACACATAATCGTATTAACCGAGAGCTGGTTTCAAAGCGAAGAAGAAGCACTACAATATGAACTACCGAACTATACTCACTATTATAATTATAGAACAGATAAAACTGGAGGCGGCGTATCTATATATGTTCGCAATAACCTGAAACACAAGTTATCGGAGTCAGTGTATATAGGAGGCAATAACTATTTATGGATACAACTAGAAAAATATGCGCTTGAAGTAGGAGTTGTATATAATCCAGGGAACACCAATTTTCAGCAGTTTCTAGAGGTATATGAATCACAATTAAGAGAAAGAAAAAGAGCCATCGTTTTCGGAGATTTCAACATCGATCTACTCACAAAAAAAGAAGCCAAGACTAAACAGTATAACCAACTTTTAAACCAAACTGGATACAAGATTATTAACAAAATCTCCAAAAAATATTACACTAGAGCAGGTCCACCCAAAGACTCCCTAATAGATCACGTAAGCACCAACTTAGAAAAAGATAACTTCCATGTGATAACAGTTGATTCATCTCTCTTCGACCATAGACAGCTATACGTTGAAATCAAGAAAATAAAACCACCTCCAAAGATACTTAATCAGTACGAAGCTATCAACTATAAGAAGTTTATTGAGGCAGTCGAAAAATCAAGACTACAAGAACCAAATGATGATTTTACAGAATTGGAAAAATTAATTAAACAATGTATAAAAAAAAGCAAGGTTGTGAAGACTAAAGTTAATAATGAGCCACAAAAAGAATGGATAAACAAAAACATAATAGCATTAATCACTGAAAGAAACCAGATATAGACAGAGTTAAAAGAGAATCCCGACGATGAAGTTTTAAAAGAGAAGTTTAACACCAAAAGAAACCAAGTTTTAACCGAAATCCGAAAAGCAAAGAAGTCATATTACAAAAAAGAATTCGACAAACACTCTAAAAAGCCTAAAAAACTATGGAATTTTCTAAACACACTAACAAATAACAAGTCCAGACAAAGGCGCGCTCCCTCAAAGCTTATTGTCGACTCATTAGAAGTCTCCGATCCCAATGAAATATGCAAAATATTTAATAACTTTTATGCTAACATAGGGTCATGTCTAGCTGATGAAATTCCTATAGATTTTCATATTAATTATATTCATGCACTACCTAAGCCAACGTCACAAAATCAGCAAATTAATACCTGGGAACCATGTGACGAAAAGGAAATACTTAATATTATCAATAACCTTGATTCTTATAGTAGTGTTGGTCTAGACGGTATCAGTACCAAAGCAATTAAATCTGTAAAGGGTTTAATAGTAAAACAACTAACAATATGCATTAACAAACTATTACAAGACGGAGTATTTCCAGATTCACTCAAAATAGCCAAAGTGACACCTATTTATAAATCAGGACCAAAAACGGAGCCTGGAAACTATCGATATATCTCTGTGCTGCCAATACTATCAAAAATTCTAGAAAAAGTCTTGCATACACGGTTACAAAATTACCTAGATTCTATTAATTTCTTTTATGAGCGACAATACGGGTTTCGATCTAAAAGTAATACACTTACGGCAACAATTGATCTCATTACTACAATAAAACAAAACATTGATAAAAAAAACATCGCACTAGGGGTATTTATTGATTTAAAAAAGGCCTTTGACACCGTTAGCCACAAATTGCTTTTAAAAAAGTTAGAAGTCATTGGTATAACTGGCAAAGCTCTTGACATGTTCAAGTCTTACCTTACAAACAGACTGCAGATTGTTAAAACAGACAATTACTCTCAAAGTCCTCCATTACCGATCGCCTATGGAGTCCCGCAAGGGTCAATTCTGGGCCCACTACTGTTCTTAGTTTACATTAATAATATGCATGAACTGGGCCTAAGCGGTAATATCACTTTATATGCTGACGACACCTGCCTTTTTTACTTCGGTTCATCAATCCAAACCTTAATTTCTCAAGCCCAAAATGACCTAAATATTCTTCAAGATTGGTTTCAGTATAATTTACTTACTATAAACGTCTCAAAAACTAGTTATATCATTTTTAAAGCTAAAAATAAACCAATACCCACTTTCACACCTCTTAAAATAAATAACACAACTTTACAACAAAAATCTTCAGAAAAATATCTTGGCCTCCTCATGGATACCTATTTAACATGGAATAGTCACATAAAAAAATTAATATCCAAATTTATATCGCTCCATGCCTCCCTCCGGATAAATGTTCGATATATACCACGTAAACTACTTTTTACCATTTACAATGCTCTAATAAAACCACACCTACTATATCTTATTGAAGTTTGGGGAAGTGCTGCTAAAACAAGATTAGATAAATTACAAACACTACAAAATAAAATAATAAAAATGCTGTTTAATTATAACTTTCGAACATCAACTACCAAAATTTATCGCGAAACTAAACTAATGACTATTAAACAATTATATACTTATAATACTTGCATTCTTATCCGTAAAATCATGAACAACAAGGTCCGCACCAACCTAAACTTTATTAAGCAAAAACAAGTTGGGCGCCCCTGCACTCGACGCGCGAGCTTCATAATTCTGCCTAACACACGATAACATACGAAGGTGCGCGCCTTTTTAACAAGATACCCTCGGACATCAAAAATATTAATTCGTTTGATGTATTCAAGAAACAATTAGCCAAGCACATAATTTCAATCTACTGAACTTGTCCGTTCTATTCTCTTTGTTAGTGTGACAACGAATATATTCATGTCTTGTATTTGATGTTCTCATGTAAGTGATGTAAAATATGTCTTTATGAGAATAAAAGTCTTTAAACCTAAAAACCTAAACCTTATGTAATTGTTAGCACAAATGTTAAAGAAAGGAAAGTCGTCGTCCATATTTAAAACACTTAAATGACGCCATCTTGGATTATTGCCAGATAGTTCGTGAAAAATAACGAAGCCGCTAGTGTGACCAGCGCTTTATTGCGATAGCTTTTTAGTGTACAAAACGTACGAAGATTCGCTGTGAATTGCTTTGGGACGATAGGCACAAGTGCGGCCGAAGCATTATGGGAAACTTACTAACGATACTATATTTTATGTTATATGATAAAATATGCATATAGAGAAACACCAAAGATACAGGGCAATTTTAAAAAGGCCGTTTTCCAACTTGCCCTAGCTGGGGATCGAACCCAGAAGATAGAACCTCCGGATTGGCGGACTAGCGTGTTGTTTCACCATTAATCCCTAGTCTGTGCCATTAACCATTACTCCCTACTTCGTCTGCGATTACTCCACGGAGGCGGAGTCGTCGCAGTTAGGACGGTTAGGTTAGAATCCTAGTTAGAGTCAAATTGAAGTCACACTCTCATCCTAAATCGTGTCCTAGCTAAGATAGTTTTATCGCAGCTTCGTAGCCCTACATACTACAAGATTAAAAAAAAATTTAACTACATACCTATTTAGATTTCTTACAAATCGGATAGTGTAACAACCCCTTTAAGCTTGCAACTCCGCGTTTTCACGTCAATGTCGTATTTACACATTGACACTGTCTAATTGTCAGTTGATGACTGATGTGATGGATGATTTCAATTTTCATTGCGTTCTTCTGTCATCTGTGGGTGGATCGGATTCGGTGGATCCGTAATCATTCGTATTGATTTATATTGTACTTGTGAACTGGTTGTTTTAATTTAAAACCGCAATTAATATTTTTACTATAACTATACACTTAAAAAAATGTGTCAAAAACTATATCATACGCAATCTTGCCTATTGATGTTAGTGTTTTAAGTGCCCAGAAGTCCTTATCTCCCACAATGGATTGGATTATTTCGGACGAGTTAGGCCTCACTGTGGGCCATCTGGTGGGCTGGGGAGCGGCTGGTGCTATGATTATTGGTGGTGTCGCGCCATACATTCCACAGTATAGGCAGATTAAAAGGACTCAAGATGCTGAGGGATTCTCCCTCTATGTTTGTTTAGCTCTTTTAATAGCTAACACTCTAAGAATATTATTTTGGTATGTTCAAATATATTATATCTATTTAAAAATTTAAAAGCTTTTTCTGAGATATTTGGTGTATTTATAATTTAATTCAAGGTACTTAAATCGTACTTGATCTTGTTGTTTGTATTGTTTTTGTAATTGGCCAACACTGGTGTCAGATTTTTCAGGCTGCCTAAAGGCATCTGACATAGCATGACAACTGTCATACAATGATTGATTACATACTTGATCTTTAGTGAATATTGGTACTGACTTACTAACAGGTTAGTAAGTGACAAAGACCTTTGTTAGCTTCTTGTCATAGCACATAGTAATTTCATAATATTGCATATTGAATTATTGACATAGTTCATCTACTACACATACATGTATATTATGTATATTACTACTATGATAAATAAATAGTTCAACAATTGCTTTGAACAAATGTAATGATTTATACAAACCTTAACTATGTACCTTGCTAAATAATCAAATAAAATCCAATCATTCTTACAATTAATTTGGTCTTTTTAGACTTTAAATTGTGTTATGATTGATTTTTATGTAAGTATTCTACTACTTTCAGACAACTAAGGTTGTAACAAGAAATGCAATAAGATGAAAGAGAGAAAATAACTATCCACCTTGTCAAAATTCTATACAAGCTAACATATTCTTAGTTAATTCCTTTACATCAGTGTTTCCCAATCAGGGGTGTGTGAGTTTACATCAAGGGGTACACGCAGCAATCTTCACTTTCTGAACTAAAATATTTTTTGGAAACTGCTTTTATCAATGGTAATTTTTTTGGCTGGTCTTAATAGTAGATTATTAACCAAGGGGATAAACCAGTGTCTTCTGTCGCGGGTGACGACTTAAATCATGAGCGCAACGAAGGATTCGAGGTTTACTCCCGAGCGGAGCGAGGGTGTTAAATACTTAAATCACGAGCATAGCGAGGGATTTAGTACGAGTCCTGAGTGTAGTGATGGATTTAAGTTCACCCAAGACAAAGACAGCTTTATCACCGAGGAAAATACTCTAAATTTCGTACCATTTGCGAAAAAATAAAGATAATAATATCAAGAGACAAGCATTTATTAAAAGATATATTTTAATTAATTTTTATCCAGTAACATAAAAGATACAAAATGTTTTACTTGTAAATAAACGCAGAAAACTTGGCTGTATGTGTGAGACGCAAATGACCTATTGCTTTTTCTTTTTGGAAAACTAAACAGTTGGTGTAAACAAACAATGACATGACTTGATTTAGTTTTTTATTTAATGAAATTAAAGTGGTTTTGTGGACTTTGCGAATACATGTTGTCGATTCAAAATCATTATTTTTTTACGCTTAACAATATAGAAATGAATTCAGTTCAGTATAAATTTCGGTAAGTATTCCAAACTTAAACCACATTCTCCCTCTAGAGGATGAATGAAATTCAGTACAATTTTCTTTCTCTGTTTTCATTCTTGGTCTAGAGCCTGAATGGAATTCAGTACATTTTTCTTTCCCTGTTTTTAACAGATTAATAATGACTATTGTTATGTTCGCTTTTTGTGCCATAGAATGTGCCTTTTTTGAGCAAGTGGTACGAAAAGACATTTATCTTGTCAGCAAAAAGGCTTACTGCCATTTCGCATGACTTACCTTTGCAAGAGCAGATTTTCCACAGTGACAAATTAAAAAACTAAACATAGTCACAGACTTCAACTCAAAGACGACTTGTGATTGAAGCTCCAAGCCGATCATCTATAAATAAATGTCAAAATGCATGTGATTTAATTTTTTATTTATCATTCCTGCAAAAAGGAGTAGGAGAGTTTGAGGTCTTTCTTAGAGTGGTCTTCTTAGACGAATTGGGAACCACTGCTTTACATGATCCGAAAATATTTTAACTTCTTACAGTCACAGTATTAAAATTTTCTGTATCTTGAATCTTGTATAGACTGATGGCCTTGCATGACTATATTTCATCAATCTTTAATAAACACATTTTGTGTAATGTTTTCAGGTTTGGTAAGCGATATGAACTGCCACTGTTAATCCAAAGTATTGTGATGAATGTCACCATGTTTGTCATGATACATCTGTGTGTTAGTGTCCGTAAAAAGAATCAGATAATTAGAGCAAGGGAGAGAATATTCACAGGTTAGTACAGAACTTTACACCTTCACTAGTACATGTCTGTGTTGATGGCTATTTAGTGGGTATTACCTACTTTTATATTCAAAAGTATATTTTAGAATGTAGAATATAAGTGCTGAGTTCTTAAATAAGTAAGTCATAATGCAACTTCATAATTTGATCAATCGGCATGTGGACTGAAAAAATATTTTTGACCCATCAGATAGATTATTAAAATGGAAGCGACTTACATGCTGTGCTGACTCCTCCAAGAAAATCGTAACTGATGGATTAAATAGAATATTGTGTTCGTCCACATTCGTATTTGGGATAATTATTATGGTTAATAGTATAATTACCTAGTGGGTACCAATTACAATGGTATGCATGTCCAAATGAATAATTGCTTTTTACTGTAAATTTATGATATTTTTTTTACTGTACCTGTGTGTTAAGCTTTTATAACATTTTTAAATAATTTATTATTGAAAAACGCACAATTATTTAATTGCCTTTTTACAGTTATTACCCTCAGTTTTATGTAAAGCATGAAAACCACTAATCATTGTGAAAGAGAACAAAGTGGAAAGGCTTTCATAAATTGTGCTCACACTATTTTCTTTGTATTCTACATATACTATGACTACATGTTATATATTGAACACACTTTATTAGTTCATTTACAAAGTGTCTTTAATTTTTTATTTATATTTTTTATTGTTAACATTATTTTATGTTTTGTTTGGTGGCTGGTGTATTGATGGTGACATTAGGTGCAATATTCATGTTATATATACTGTTGTGTTGTGTGAACGGCTCAGCCCAGCCAGACGACACGGCCCGCTGGCTCGACCAACGCAGTGGACTCTCCGGCCCTGAGAAACCACACCGCTTTTATGGTAAGTATCAACTAATCACTGATAAATTTTTATATGAGTGTGCTTTATTAGTATATGTATGATAAAGTGATATTGATAAAATACAAAAGTCTTATTACCATGACAAATGAAAAGATATAAGTATACTAAAACTGGTTATAACAATGAAAATTCACACATTTTTCCTGATTCTGATACTGTCTAATTAGATATTTCCATCGTTTATAGTACTATAACTTGCTTATTTTTATAAGATTTTTAAAACTCATTGTCTTTACTTCTTTTCTCTTTGTCATGTAGAAAGACTTTCACCTGAAGTCTAAACTTTAATACAAATTAGTGACCTGTGCAATACTGTGCATTCATAAAATCATCTGTTCTGTTTCAGTGATCAAAAAATTCATGCTTTTATTATGGAATGTGTGCCATCATTTTCTTTTGAAATTTTACAAATGTTACCAGTTCCATTTTCAAAACATCATCCTGCTTTTAAAAATACATAGCATGTGTAAAAAATATTGTTTGGATTGTTAAAACTACCTACATAAGGTGAGCTTTGGTTGCAGTTTTATTAAGTTTGTCATGTGGATATAATATGTTTATACATGTCCCGCCCATGAGTTAATTCACGTGTATGTCTTTTCATCATCAGATTGGTTCATTGCTCTTCGTCCATTATCTACAATATATGTGATATGTAAATAAATATCTTTGCTCCACTTAGAGTAATGAATAGGTCAGATACGACTAGATAACAAATAAATCTCTGACGAACTTCCTCATAATGTTTACTAATAATGATGTTAATTATTGTAATAACGAAATTTATTTATGTCGGACGGTTTTTAATTGTTGCTCCAAATTACTAAAGAGTAACATTCAATGAAATGTTTTTTTATTTAATTTTTTTAATTTTGTTTTTTATTTATACTTGCTTAATGTACCCTACATATATTAATAAAAAATATATGGATCTAAAATAGTTTTTTTTTGATTTTTATTTTTGTATATTATTTTTGTTTGGTTTTTAATGCAGAATTAATAATATTGTGATTTTGTCACATACGTACATAAATACGCCACGTCCTTATCCTTCAAGCTTATATACAGAGTAAACAGAGCACAGGATAAGACGTGAATGTTTTACTCGTATTGATAAAGCAACACCATAAAAAGTAAAATGCCTTAAAAATGTTGTTCATCATTTTATGGTGTAATTTATGCAATGTGTTCATTTGTGTTGGAATATGTTTTTTGTTTGTGCATTATGTTGCATCGTGTCTGGTGAGGGTTTCTCAAACTTTCTAGATGAGTGTATGTTCATTAGAATTTCTTTTCAGACATGGACAGGAGGTACTTCTGGGCGTGGACGGACTTCCAAAGCTACCTGGACTGCATGCTGGTGTTCTCCGTGTTCGGAGCGGCCGTCACGTACTTGCTGATCGAGTTCGCGCCCTTTGTCGAGCTGGTCGGCTTCATGGCAGTGTTTACGGAGGCCATGCTCGGAGCGCCGCAGATCGCAAAAAATCTGCAAAATAAAAGTACTGAAGGCATGAGGTACATACTTTTTTTAATGGCTGCTTTTTTTTGTATTTCTATTCTGTTTGGTTTAATTAGTTAATATGTATGCAAATACAAAAAAAAATCTTCTGGACTTCGCTTCTTCCTAACAACTCAAATCTGATACTTTTTTCTAAACATCAAAACAATCAATTACTATGGGATTTGTATGAAATGTAGACTAATGACGTCATAGTTTCTTGGAGTCAAATTGCGATCATAAGGCGGCCCTTCCCGGCCGCTCTGTTTTCAACTCGAGCATAGTTTGAAAAGCTTGGTGTTTCATCCAGGGATAGCTAGAAAAAGAGGCAAACCAAAAAGAGAAAGATAGCGCCTAAGGACGTGGTTTGCATTCTATTAAATGAAAATAGTATTTATTATTAACTATCCAATGAACAAATATTAACTATTCATAGGGTGCGGAAATTTCATAAAACTTGTTCCAGGTGATACGTGTTTATCAGCAAGCCTTACAAGTACTTATGTGAAATAAATGTCTTGTATTCAAATTTTTCATTACATTTGTGAGGTTTGTATCAAAATATTTTCTTTACTTTTACAATTGATGAGTACTATATGAACAGTCGAAGTTCAGCTAAAATTTGTACAATAAAGCAAATTTTTGGAGGCTTATACTGACTTTGTTTTTCTATTTTTCAATTTTAAATATCGATGGAAACCTAGAAATAGCGCACAAGATACCTGTAAGTTTTTGAAGAAAGATCAGATACAACGCCATAATCACAAAACGAGCGTTTGTATGGAAAGTTAGACGGGAAGACCGCTCATATCAGTTTTTTTTTTACAATAGTAAATCTAAATCACATTGAAAATGAATATGATCATGGCAAGTGACATTATTTTGTGAAGTTTTATTTTCTTAACAATGCCAAATAATTTATTTTTGACCCAAGAAAACACCAAATGTAGACTTTTTCAAGGAGTAGAAAAATCTGAATAGGTATACCGCTCCACTTGTTAACCTGTATTAGACCTATAGTGATATATAAGACTCGATTCCTCTGACTCCTTTTACTTAGGACTCGGAGTCGTTTCCAGGGCTCGACTTTTTTAACGGATGGCTCGACGACTGCGAACTTAAGTGAGCCTCGGAGTGTGAGATTAGAGCTCGAGTGTCTCTGCACCCGAGCCTGTTTGCCC
Source organism: Acrobasis suavella (assembly GCA_943193695.1). NCBI lineage: Eukaryota > Metazoa > Arthropoda > Insecta > Lepidoptera > Pyralidae > Acrobasis > Acrobasis suavella. The sequence continues at coordinate 19,384,562 of OW971929.1, forward strand.
GAGCCTGCCGACTGCGAAGAGGGAGGGCTATGATTTCGAGTGTGTTTAAAAGCAATAATTTTTAATTTTTAAAACTGATGTAACAACTTTTTTTTTTTTACTAGCCTGTAGACAATGTGTCCCACATAAAAAAAAAAGATGTAACAATTAGAAATAGAATATGATTAATTACAAAGTTACTTAAAAGAATTTTGCTTGCATACCTTAGATAACTAAAATTCATCTGAAATCACGCCTCAAGTCCTGGCAAGCTTTAAGAGTAGCTCATGTTCATTTTAAGACTCGAGCTCTTTTAAAGGCTCGCGTCGTTGCTCAGAGAGCTCGCGCTTGTGTAGCCTTGGAACTCCAAGACTATTGTGCTTATAGCCCAGCAAAACCGACTCGAGTCTTCGAAATTAGAAGGACTCGAGTCTTGTACATAACTTATTAGCCCCCGACAACTAGATGCCCGAGTATTATGCCTCGACTTGCCTTGCTAATTAAAGTTAACCTACTATTTTTCTGATATTTACCCCTTACGTTCTTTTTTCAGCTTAAGCATGGTGATCATGTGGACATGCGGCGATATATTCAAGACTGTATACTTCGTTTTAAGAGAAGCGCCCACGCAGTTCTGGGTGTGCGGGGCTCTTCAAGTCACGTTAGACGTTGTTATTCTCTTCCAAGTAAGTTCTCTTGCACTGTGCTTTCGCCTGTTGGCCTTGCTGCATCACACACATGCAACAAATGTATATAAAACTTTTTATAAATTGTGTCTTAAAGTAACCTATTTGTATAATTTTATATTTTTTGTATGTGTGTCAGTAGCAACACTAGTAACAAGTAAACAAATTATCTATCTCTTTACATTCGTTATCGTGAAGTTAATCTATAGATAGATGAGCGATCAAATGAAATCGATGACTCAGCGATACCGACACGCGTGATTTTCTGCGGTTGCGTTACTCGTGTAAAACATCGCAGGGTGCGGAGACGTAGTGGACCTTTACTATGAAATAACCCGACTATCATCAAAGCGTCACATTAAATATCACTTTCTTTATTGCACCAAAAGCATATCTATAAATAGTTCATAAAAATATTATACAGTTTAGGTATACAATATGTAACAAAAACTCTGTCCGATCCTTGTAGGAGCAACTCAGACCGTCAATATGAACAACTTTTCCTCGACATTTTCATACAAAAGTGTTCAGCCGGCCCAGCAATTTGTATGAAAATGTCGATTTTTTTTCGAGTTTCAAGCATTGGTCCCTAAGGAAAAGTTGTTCAAATTGACGGTCTGAGTTGCTCCTACAAGGATCGGACAGGGTTTTTGTTACATATTGTATAATACACACATTAAACCGATTGCGCTTTACAATGTTATTGACACTGCAGCGCCGGCACGTAGTCACGTGAGAGAATGAAATATCATTGATCGTCATTAGAGATAGCTCTATGTTTGCTCCAGTAAACGAGTATGTCGTACTCAATGACAACGCTTCGTTTCATATTTGCAATTGATATCTAACAGTCTGTTATATGGCTCTGATGCTCTGTTGATACGGCCATAAATTATACAAAGATGTGTTTTGCAATTACACTTGAAATTATAATTATAGTTGGATATTTCCACTGTACCTATTTGTGGAGGGTTCTGATAGTTTGTAGTGGTCATCCACGCCCTCGTAATTCCCATGCAATGACCATTAATATTTATAATCTATACATATAAAAGCAAAAAGCACTCACTCACTCACTCATCACGAAATCTCGAAAACTAAGCAGTTTTCGAGATTTTGTGATTGGCTAAGTAGCCAATGAAAATGAAATTTGGCAGGAAGGTAGATTGTGACTAGGAGACGTCCGCTAAGAAAGGATTTTTGGAAATTCCATCCCTAAGGGGATGAAATAGGGGTTGCCAGTTTGTATGAAACTTCGTAATTTTTAAAGAGAGACACATGAAATTTTTAATTTATTTTAATAGTTAGTAGAAAATAATAATGCATTTATTAGATTTTGAAAATTACATCCCTATAGGGGTGAAATAGGGGTTGCAAGTTTATATGAATCTTCGTTATTTGTAAAGCGAGACATGACATTTTTGAATTAGTGGTCAATTAATGAAAAATAATTCGGGAATTGGTATATAAGGAAAATTGTATAACACAATTTATAACGTAAAAAACCAATTAAATATCCTATGCGCGGACGAAGTCGCGGGTTACAGCTAGTAAAAATATAAACACAACGTCAGCTCTAGTCCTTGATCAAGGCGAAGCGAAAGCATTGTTGTGCCTGTGGTGGCTAGGGGTAATGATTTTGCCTCACGACAACTCCCTATCCTACCTGTGAATAGTCCGGCCCAGATGCGCCCTTGCTTAGATACTCGTATAAAGCCAGTTGTTATGGTTATAGTATAAAATGTTCTTACATTTAATTTATCGCAAGCTTTTATTTAACTTGCAATGCATCTTGTATGTTTGTTTGGGTCAAATCTTGCAGCTTAATTTTGAACCGTTATTCTCAACCGATTGAGCTAAAATTTTGCATAATCGTTGTATTAGGATTAGTAGGACTCGTTTAATTTGTCTTGACGAGCACTTTTTGGTAGACGATGCCTAGGGTCTGATCACGAAGACGGAAGGTGGCTAATGGAAGTCAGTAAAATGACGCAACTCTATCAAGTTTGGGCTTATTTGTCTTAATAAGTACTTTAACCCTCACAATAAAGCTTATAGCTACTTCAAAAAAAAATTTTCATTCTTTGAATTTAGATTCCAAGGCATGTACAATACCTAATCATTATTTTCACGAGACCTCGCAACCGAGGTCATAGAAAGACATTCTTTGTGTAGATCGCTACATTTGAAAATATTTATAGGCATATTCTCAAATTCGCTTTTTTCCAACAAGTCAAATCAGTTACTTTTTCTAAACTTCAAAACTTACATTTTATATGGAAATTGTATGAAATACTGGGAGATGACGTCATAGTTTCTTGGAGTCAAATAGCGCTCTAATTTTCAGTTCTTTTGCAACAATAAATCTAAAATCACGTTATAATGGATATGTTCAAAGACAAGTGACATTATTTTGCGACGTTTTATTTAGTTATCAGTACAAAATAATTTATTTTTGACCCACGGAAAATACCCAATTCACGTTACAACAAACTGCATACAATTTCCAGGTGTGGCTGTACCGCCACAACACTGCGGCGGCGCGGCGCACGCGGCGCGGCGACTAGCAGTGGACGGAGACAGACTTATAGCACGCGTCGTTCCCCGCGCGACGCCACGCTTCGCTGCCGGTACTTCTTCCCATTTTCCTCCAAATATTTTTATGACGAACTGTTTCACATAATTTACGAAATTCCACTCATAATGTATGGGTGACGACAACAACGTGACCATATTTTTAAGGTATGATTGAAGTGTTAAGGTGAACACCATGCAGAAGTGGCGCTCCAATTTGAAATAAATTGTTTAACTGTCAATATAATTTAAAAAAATGCAATCCGTTACGATTTAGATAGCTCTTTAAATTATTTTATATTACTTAACCTTTCGGAGTATCACCATAATTACGATTGGCGCCATATCTGCACGGTATTCACCTTAACCGACGATTGGTTTCGATACGGCTGCAAAACTCGCAATTCCTAGGCTATGCGACATGTAAATATTACATTCCAATACAGATACTGTTTCAATTGGCAAAACTAACCATACACACCTTCGAAACATTGGGTATATAGCTATAACGCGTATTTTGTCTGTCTTTTTCGGACGAGAGCGGGATAGATTGATATCACCCATTATATCAAAACTCATGTGTCAAATAGAAGCAAGATTGATTAATATACAATATATAAAATAATAAGTGTTTGCAACCCCTCTTATCTACCAGAAAGTACAATGTAAATACTTTGAATAGCACTTACGAGTTTACCAACGTTATCTAAGTCAATCATATCAATTCTAATAACATCATTAACTAATAGGAAAATACTGCTTGATATCTATTGAAATGCCAACCGAATGTTAAAAGTCATGATTTATATTCCTTAACTGCATAGGATTAAGGTGCTATAAGTTTGTGCCTAAAAGTACCAACGTTTGATGAGAATTTGTGGCGGTTAGACCGAAAATATCGCGCGAGTGCACACCACCTTACAACTGCTGTAAATAATAAGTCTAACTTATACCTCGTGTGAGTTTTCCACTCCAAAGACTAGGCTTGTGCTTGATATGCACGTATCATATAGGGCTTACTAGATTTCGAACGCGGTATTAGCATGACCTTAGTCGAAAAAGTAAAACTTAATTTCTACGACACAACGGTTTAACTCTTTCACCGCGAAACTTTATATCAGTTGCCGTGCCCCCAGCGCGAGGGGTAGTAAATCTAAAAAAATACCTACAATCAAAAAGGGATGTGGATAACGAGCATTTCTTTTTGTCGGAAATATCCAACGCTCGCGGGATGGGCACAACAATATTTTTCGAATAAATGCGACGTTCGCGGTGAAAAAGATGAACAACATTTTCGCCACGACTTGGTTGTGGCAAATTTTACCGATCGACGTAACCGGCTTACATCGATCGGTTTAAGTTCATGCCTTGACAAATGTGGGACTCCCTTAGTAACATTATCTACTTAGTCAACGACTGAAGTTCAAATTGTCTCCATTAGCATGCTGGTGCCGTTGTTGCCAGCTGTAGTAGCACACGAGCGATGTTTTCGTTAGAACGCATTGAAATAAATTAATATGAAAATTGTTACTAGAACGACCAAATGTGAATGCTTTTTGAGAAAAATATAATATTACCTACCTAGAGTGGTAACTAGTCGTGTAGAAGAATAGTTCAGCGTTTCTTAAAACAGTTTAATCCATTGTATTGTAAATTTATAACTTTTGAAGATTTAAGTAGGTAAATTATATTAAAATTTAGACAGTTTTATGATAAACTTATAATCGTATTCAAAGTCGTAAGTTCCTAAATAATTAAGTGAAATGGAACAGATACAACGACTTTCTTAGCTGGTTCAACTAAACACTACTTTATTAATCATCACTGAAAATAGCAAGCTCTAATGGGATCTACTAAGGTTAGGATTGGCAAATACAATCGTTGCTAGAATTCGAACCCATAACCTCTGAGTCGCGGGCTGGCGGCTTTGCCTTGATACGGCTTATTATGGTAGTTTATTAAAATTATGTATAAATTTGTAACATCGAATTGATGTTTTGCTTGAGCCGAAAATTCCTTATAAACTGTTGTATTTTTTATAAATTAAAATATTCCATAATTCGGTGGTGAAAAGTAAAGTACTTTAACTTTGGAGTACTCGTAATCGTAGAACGATATTTTGTAGTTAATAGTTATTAATTAATAAAATTTAACAAATGTCTCGTAGTACAATGAGAGTAAAAATATTAGCACGTGTGAAATCGTGACTTGAGCTGATAATAAAATGTACCGATTTGGTACATGGATATTATTGTTTAAAAAGTATTCAAATAAATAAGTCATTCTAATGTGTGTTTATAAGTCATGTCGTGATATTTTAGTACAAGATATAATGTTGTGTTTATGATGAAGTTATTCCATTTTTAGTATATTGTAAATATTGCCATTTAATCTACTGTTTGTGACATTGGTTGTTTTAAATATTTAATCTAATTAGCCAACGATTGGTTTTAATTTAAGACGGTAATTTATTACCTACTTATCTTTACATGAGAGCAATCTTTACTTCCCAATAACTTTCTTGAAACAGTTTTTTATAGTTGTATTCACTATATCATTATTGACACGTGCAAGAACCTAGAGAAATAGAGTAATTTACATATAACTGTATGTTACGGATTGGGGTCTAAATGCATAATATTAAGTTGATTAAAATGCATCGTCATAACAATATTTCTAGTCGAGGTTATTTATTATTACCTACGCATAAATATTATTTACAATAATTGAAATCGCATTAGTATGTTACCATAATTGTATTAATCCCAACGATTATTATACATACCTAATCTAAGATCAAAAGATCAAAGAATCAAATATTTATTCAGTAATTGGTTATATTGGTGAGTATAGTCAATAAGCTTAGTATACTTTACGTGTAAAGTTTAAAAGAAAAGCTACCGATAGGTAAGAAACTTACCGATATGTAAGAAACGCTAGTACCGATAGGTACTAGCGTTTCGCAACGACCACTGTTGAGAAGAAAGTATACACATAACTGTTTTAGATCATAATTACAATATCCATACTATTAATATGCCATAAACAAACATATATAGGTAAGTAATAATACCTATTGTCGCATTATTGTATTTATAATGTATAATTAGTATTTAATATTGTTATACAATGTGTATTTTTTATACTTGATCAAACGAAATCTGCCGATATTAGACAAAATATTATCGATAAAAAACCGAAAAAAAAATCGTTATTAAATCTTTGATTATTTTTCTAAAAGTCGGTGTTTTTAAGTATACGGCGTATTTTCTAAAAACGAAAACGAAAACTACAAAGTTTTAGAAGCTAAGAAAGAAAAAATCAACAATATCAAACAGAAAATTAGTTAAAAAATTATTGACGAAAAAATTCAAGTGCCTGGATTTTTTAAATAACTAACATAACGAATTATTTTTTTTTTCGTTTTTTTTTTTATCGATAATATTTCGTCTAATATCTGCACATTTTGTTTGATCAAGTATAAGAAATACACATTGTATAACATATAAAAGAAAAAAACTTAACATGTATCAGCTGCTTCTCTTCAGCCGATCGAAGAAATGGGCGAGATTTGAATCATGTTAATAGGCGATACGGCTAGCAACCCATCACTATTTTAATTCCTTTTTTTTCATCTTAACCCCCATTAACGCTAAGTGTGGCCTTTGAGTCCGTCTACCCCGTCAGGGATATAGACGTCGAAATGTATCTGTATTTATTACTGTTGTTTATTAGGTTCTTATTTTGATATTTTTTTAAAGAATAAAGCCAACAAACGTCAGTACCTGCATAACTTTAGGCAACTGAGCATTAGTCTAAACCAAAACAGGGCGACTTTAACCACCAGCCAAATTTTTGGAGCAAGATCTGTCCATAATACTAAACTACTTACCATGAAAACAATTAACTAATACCAAAAAAAATCAGCGTCCCATACAAATCAGCGCTCAGCCAAACGGATTTGTATGGGAAGGCAAAAATTTTTACGACTTTTCTAACTTTTTTTTATAGAATGTAGTTCAGTATCATGGACAGAACTTGCTCCAAAAATTTAGCTCGTGGGTAAAAAGTCACCCTGTGTGCCCTATAATAGTTATGGCACGCACATGCCTCAACTACATTTATGTCAAAAAATTATGCCTTCTATCTGTCATCGACAGGCATGGCATTTTTATTGAGTGGTCTAGGAAAAGTCTTGTAATAGTCATATTCCTGTAACACAATATAGAACACGATTGCTTTCATGTAAGACAAGTCAATATTCTAGGCACATAGAACATTTCCACAAATAAAAATAAATCACTTTGATGTCAGATATGTACGAATTGAAAAAAAAAAACTTAAATTTGTTTTGTTTGAATGATAGATCCTAACTATTTCGACACTTAAATGTTATTGTTTTTTGTGCAAACTTAATTAAGATGAAAACAATAGCAACTACTGACGATTTGGTGGGAATGAATCATTGCATCAAATAAGTACTAATATTTTTAATGCCACTCCAAATTCCAAGTCACGGTGTGTTAAACGCTGGACATATAGAAAAGACGTAAGACGCAGATGGGGCACAGACGGGGCGCCGTCGCGACTTTTGAAAACATAGAAAAGACGAGGCATGGACGTGACGTGACAGATACAAACAAATCCGTATCTATGGCAACACTGGCGACGCGCGAGTCCCCACAACCCATCCTCATCCCCGTTTACTCTGCTCTCGGCCTTGCCCCGTCCGTTCTATGTGTTCTACTATAGAACGCGGACGAGTAAGCGTCGTGTCTGTGCCTTGTCCGCGCCCCGTCTTTCTTGTGTGTTCGGCAACGCGACGCTTCTATACATTTTGTATGAAAAAGACGCAGAGGAGACATGTCTGCACCCCGTCCACGTCTTGCGTCTTTTCAGTGTGTCCGGCGCTTTAGAAATACATTTCTTATTGTGATGAGATCTTTGATTTATTTAGATTGGTATAAGTTATTACGTTAATTTAATTTATCTTAGAACAGCTACTGTTGCAAATGAAATAACGGAAGACTAATTTTTCGTTCTAAGTAAATGTATAGAAATGCACAAAGTCTTTTTTCTTTCTTTTTGAGCGTATATTCTTTTTCGACTGGTAAGACAAGATACTTTTGATGTAAAAATCGCTCTCTATTTTAATAGTGTGTTATTTTGGCTCCCAAAATCCTAGAGATATTCCGTACAAATTTAAAATGGTTGAGTACAAACTACAAACATTCTAAACCTGTGATTTAGAAGATGCAAGGTTGAATATTCATTTTTACGAAACGCTACTTCCAAATAAAGGATCTTGTCATTTTTAAGTGTTGCATATTTCAATTCTGTTTTTTATTTTTGTATAGAATATGTGATTTTTCTATTATTCCTCTAATTTATGTAAGTAAATGATATATTTTTAGTCTTCCTGTAAATTGCATTATCTTGTTATTATAGCTTGTTAAAGTGATTCTGGAGCATTCATTTCACAGAAATGGGCGAATGCATGTACTATCATCGAAAAAAGTATGTAAGTATAACAGGGAGGTATACTTACTCGTATTAGCATGTCCACCAAGTACCTATTAAAGAGTAAAGAGTAGATACAAAATCTACGGCAAAAAATATAGAAAGATATCTTTGTTAAAACTACAGCAGCACTTGAGATGTTTTTATGACAAAAAAAAGATGGCTGCTTTTTATTTTTATTTTACTAACTTCTGTTCGTTGGGCACCTATTCTATGCAGCGCAAAAGTATTCGTGTCTGTCGATGGACACGGCTTGTGAATTTTTAAAAATGCACACAGCTGTTTTTCTGAATATATTTTTTTCCATTCCCCAAAAAGGATTGACTTTCCATGTTAAATTAGGACGTTGATAACTGTATTTTCTTATCTATTTCTTTATTTTAGGGGAATATCATTAGTATTATGGACTGAATTTACTTCCAAAATTTACGCACTGGGAAATATTTTCCAGTATAATGTTACTTAACATTTGTTCCATTACATTTTTAAAGAAAATGGTACAAATGTTATAAATTGTTACCTTGTTATACTTTACAGTTGTACTTCACAAAATCGTATGCAAGAAATTATACCCAATAATACAGTAAATAAATAACTGCCAAATAAATATATCAGACATCAATAGCTTTTGTAGTCTCGTCCCCTCGCAAAACCTTAAAAAAATGAGAGACAATTTTAATATGTAATGGTACATATCATATTCATAGTACATATTTAGAACTGTATTAAATGCATTGTATGAAATCCAAATAGGCATATTTTGTCAATTAATTTATAATTTAGTTTAGTAATGTACATAAAGGATACCGATGACGTATGTATGTCGTGATTTATTGAAAGATGATATAAAATAAAGGTATTTTGTTTGTTAATTACGTTTTTTTATACTATCCCAAAATCCCAAACAGCGTACACAATCGTACGCGAAAATGTAGTACCAGCTGAAAATCAGCGCTATGTGGTTCATACCGCAGCAGAAAGCTGAGCTAACCGCCCTTTTGGCACTCTTAATAGATACAAGTCTATAGTAGATAAGATTTTGTTTGCCGCATAGACCAAGAATTTTTATGGTTTGCCAAATAAAGATTTTCTTTATTTCTTTATGTTATGGTTTTGGTAAATGACGGCCATTGACATTCAATTCTAAAAAAAATTTAGGTCTTCCATTCTACCTATGGCCTCAAAGTCAAAGTCAAAAATCATTAATATATCTTTGGATATTTGTATTGTATTACTTGATTATTGTCAATATTTTCTTTCGATTTTGTAATAGGTACCTAGTTGTTGACGTCAGATCATTTACTTACAGCTAAGTTTATTGCCGCTTCCCAAGCGCAAGTACACAGAAGAAGCGGCTATTTTGGAGACTAGTTTTAAAAAGCCACTTTTCTAGAAATCTGTGGTAGAAAATCTAAGTAGTAGATACGTTTCTGATACACGACTAAAGAACCTTATCATCATCCCAGCCCTTCTTTCGCCCATTGCTGAGCATAGACCTCTCTTCGTCGACGCCACCCATCTCGGTCCTGGGCTGCTTTCATCCAGGTGTGACCCGCGACTTTGATTATGTCGTCAACCCATCGCATAGACGGACGCCCGACACTTTTCAATCGCCCGTTCTGATTGAACCTATTATATTCATACTTATTATAGATTGTAGTTTTCCGGCGCTTATATCTATCTGTCTCTGTATGAGATAAACGTAGAACTACTAGGTCGATTTTGGTGTTGTTTTCACTATACCTGCATGTAGAGCATTTGAGTAGGAAGATTGACATGTAGAAGCCAGGGCCGCTAGTAGGATACACCCTTATTAAGGGGCTACCTGAATTTTCCGGGGTCCAGTGCTGCTCCCATTTGAAATAAATTATAGATAGGAAACGGAGATTTCATTTAAAATTTTGTCTTACAATTGCGAAAAACGGCCACTTTAGGCGTATGTGCGTAGAAAATCTTCACGTTCTCACTTTAAACTGTAAACAATAGTTCATAAAATAGTTTGAAGGGTTATTTAAGGTCTGATCAAGAACAATTTTTAAAGGAAATCTTCGTTTCCTTTCTATAGATTTATTTCAAATGGGGGCAGCACCGGACCCCGGAAAATTCAGGTAGCCCCTTAAATAAGTGTGTAACAAAGCCCTAAGCCGTCTAACATAAAAGAATGACGCGTTTATCAAAATTTTAATATATTACTAGGCACATAAACGACGAAAGCTATAACCATGACACAATGGTATGCAATTCCACAAATTGAGTGTTAATTCAAGGGGCTCCATTTGTCATGTTATTGTACACTATAATGTTGCGCGTATAACGCTCAGTAATCATCATTACGTCGCTCTACGTCAGCGAGAGATCGCCATCTGAAACTACCCTTAATTTATTCGATTGGAACATCGGAATGTGAACACTGTTTATATGGAGACAAGGGTGGTGGAAGCTGCAAATATGTGAAGAGGGGTGGATCGATGGTTGCGGAGGTTGTAGTTAGGCATGTGGCGCCCTCTTGCGGGAGTGAGATTTGGCCGGCAGTGTGCGAGGCTAGCGGCCGGTGCCCGGGCGTGTACCGCCGAGTCCCCGTGGCCCTCAGGCGCTCCACGCCGATCCCGGAGCGAGGTAAGTGAACCTCCTCAGGGCGACAACAAGAATCAGACGCCGAATTAATTTGTTGCTTGTTTAATTTTGTCGCGTCTTGCTGCGTTTGTTTTCAGCATTTGGATAAGTGACTTGAAGTTGTTTGAAAAATCTTGTTAAAGTAGCTAATCTGATTCGTTAAAATAAATAGATTTATGACATAAAATATTTGAATAACCGGCAAAGTGCACTTTGCCGGTTATTCAAATAGTAGGACACGGTCACAAAGGGTTCCGTACCATAAATATCTATAAAAATCACGTTTGTTGTATATTTATTTTATTCTGATTTAAGTATTTGTTGTTATAGTGGCAACAGAAATAAGTAAGTACCTACCTACATCATCTACGAAAATTTCAACTGTCTAGCTATTACGGCTTATGAGATTCAGCCTTGGTGACAGACAGACAGATGGACAGCGGATTCGAGTCTTAGTAATAGAGTACCATTTTTACCCTTTGGGTACGGAACCCAAAAAAGTATCACAATGGATATGGCGTCTCAACTGTTTATTATTTCTTGCTGAGAATATAATTCTTAAAAAATACAAACTCTTTACAAGTTCTCCGTTACTAACTACTCACCACCTACGCTTGGTATAGAAAGTACCTAAACCAAACTTCTTAATTTAAAATATACAACTTGGTAAAAGTTAAAATTCAGATTTATTTTTAGCCAAAAGAATACGCACCTACGTTATATTTATATATTTGTACTTTTCTACTTTGGAGAAACTTATCTATTCAATTAACCAGACCTTATTGTTTCAAATTTTAATTATTTTTGTAACACTTCAAGCTTTATGAACGTAATATGTTAAATCAATACATTTGTACAATAACTAATAATATTTGCATGTTCGATTTAGCAAAACATGTTATATTCTACAAGTTATCTTTATACATATAATAAAACGGTTAAAAAATGTGTCTGTACATTGAATATATATCCAAAAAAAAATATTGGGGCCTTGGAGACATATAAGAGTAACAATTTTTAAAAGTCTGTTTCTTTGTCTGTTGTACACGCTAATCTCCGGAATACTGGACGAATCTTTTTCTGTTGTTATAGTTGGGCAAAATATAAGGAAACCTAATATAAGACTATATTGTCCAGCTAAACTATAAGAAATATAAAAATGACGCCTTAGGAAAAGTTGTTTAGCCCGATTGATGAACATTTTTAGTTGAGGTATTAAAATCAAAGATCTGGAACACCTGATGCAGATACGCCTGAGTCATAAAGTCCTTGCAAACCAAGTCGCCGGTATCAGCTAATATGCGTATCATCATATTCATATTCGCATTTTTTATTTTTTGAATAAAAGTGCCTGCAAAGGCCTTATTAAAATGATAAATATTTGATTCTTTCATTTTATTTTATTTAAGTTTCATGTAATATTTCGGACTTTAACATAAAAAATAAACACATTTCCTGTACTTTCCCTCCGTGGTGCTTCCAGCATCAGACATGATACCTAAAACCTGATCAAAGCAAAGAGTTTTTCTAATGAAAAGGGCATACTCATATAATTTTTTATTTTTAAGGTTCCGTACAAAAAATTAAAAAACGCAAACCTTATATGTTATATACTCGTGCATCTGTCTGTCCGGCCGTCTGTCACATTCGATTTGCTCCGAATCTACTGGACCAAATCAGGTGAAATTTGGTAGGATGGTGTAATCCTGTGACCCTAACACAGATATGCAAAGTTCTTTTTAATAGGGGTCATTTTCGGGGGATAAATTAGGAAATGAAAAAAACAATTTTCAAACCTTACTGTGTCACTGTTCAAATGAAAGGGCTCGTTAAGAGGATAACAAATATATTTTTGTTATTATTGTACATAAAATAAAGAGTTTTGATTTTATTCATAAAAGAAGACGAAAATTGACCCACGAATCTCGGTAAATAACAAGCCTAAAATTTTGAAAAAAAATAGCAAAATATAGTTCATTGCTTGTAGATTACAGGGAAACCTATAATCTTTGGTCGATGCCTATATGAATTCTATCGATTGAAAATAAAGTGGTAAACTTAATATAATACGTTCACTTACGAAAAATCTTTGGCATTATACGGAACCCTCTTCACGCGAGTTCAACTCGCACTTGGCCGGTTTATTTCAATCATACCTACTACTAAGTAGACTACTGGGGACTGAGTAAAAATAGAATATCTACAAATTTCTTTATCAACGCTACTAGTAGATATTTGCAAGTATGTGTGTAACCTTCAAAAAACGAGTCTATATCCTGGAAGGCCGGCAACGCTTCTGTTACACCCCTGGTGTTGCAGTTGTCCATGGGCAACGGTGATCACTTACCATCAGGTGACCCGCTTGTTCGTTTGCCGCCCTATAACATAAAAAAAATGTGTGTGCTGTGCAGGTATTATGTACACTTGGGTAGATAAAATCATACGCTGATGGGAATTTTTGTAACATTGTTCTAGTCAGATCATCAGATTTATTATTATACGTAAACAAACCACATTACTGATCTGATCATATAAACAATAGGTACCTACCTAATTAAATAATGGGCTACTTCAACTTTTTTCAATCATGCTAGGTTTTTTTGTTTCCTAAATTAAACATCCCGGGGTTATTTGAAATAGGTAGGTATGTATCTACCAAGCCAAGTATCATCTAAGCTTGACTTTTAGGTATAACTGTAGGCATTCCTCAAATCTATACTTAGTTTAAAATTATGTTTCATCGCATTTACTCGAAAAAGGATATTTGCATCCCAAAAGATTTGGACATCCCAACATAAAGTTACTGCTCATTCTCTCGGGACTGCAAAGTGAAAAAGAAAATCTCTAGGGAATAAAACCAATTTGAAAACTGAACACGAATTATCTACGTAGAATCAAAAACAATGTTGGCAGACCACAAAAAAAAAGGTGCCGTACCATTTCTATAAAAATCACGTTTGTTGTATGAGAGCCCCAGTTAAATAATAGGTTGGGGAAAAAGTCTTTTCGCATTTTATATGAAAATTCAAAACATTTTTTAATATAGTTTATTTACATTTAACTAAAGTATGTAGGTACCATTTTGTTCGATAACTTTTTGCCATCTTATAGGTAGGGACATGATCCCATTGCTATAGAAATTTTGCGTCAAGTAGTTTTGGCAGTCCTCTCGTGATGTTAACCTGACACTGCCTAAAGAATTCTGAAGAGACCGAAACAGGTGGAAATCTGAAGGTGCCAGGTCAAGACTATACGGCGGATGCATTAACACCTCCCAGCCAAACTCTCTTAATTTTTGCTGAGCGGTTAAAGATGTGTGAGGTCTAGCGTTATCATGATGAAAAACCACACCCCTTCTGTTGAGTAATTCCGGCCGCTTTTTCTCAACTTCTTGCTTTAATCTTATCAGTTGTTCGCAGTAGAGTTCTAAATCGATGGTCCTGCCTGGTGGTAACATCTCATAATGAATAATGCCCTTCCAATCCCACCACACACACAGCATCACCTTGTTGCGAGTTAATCCGGGTTTCGCCACAGTCTGTGAAGCCTGACAAGCCTTTGACCATGACCTTTTTCGCACGTTCTTGTTGTACGTAATCCACTTTTCATCACCAGTTATCAATTTCTTCAAAAATGGTTCGGTCTCATTACGTCGTAATAAAGAATCACAAATGAGTACACGGTTCATTAAGTTTCTTTCAGAGAGCTCGTGAGGTATCCAAATATCGAGCTTTTTGGTGTAGGTACCCATTTTTTTTCAAATGCGCCAAAACTGTTTTGTGGTCAATTCCCAGTTCTTCAGCTACGTCGTAACTACTGATATGCCGATCTTGCTCGACTTTTTCAAAAATAGCATCCATTTTATCCGTAACAGGGCGACCAGAGCGACGTGCATCTTTGACATCAAAATTTCCGGATTGAAAACGCTTAAAGCAAATTTGTGCTACTCTCGCAGACACTGCACTAGGTCCATAAACATCGCAATTTTTTTTCGCGGCTTGCGTTGCATTTTTACCTTTTTGGTAGTAAAATTTTAAAATGTATCTAATTTCTTCATAGATTCACTCATCTTGACGGTAAGAAAAACAAATGAAAATCACGTATTTTCCTAATTTGAATTTGGAATTATCTTTTTTAAAATTCAAAGTTTTAAATGATACCAAAACCAGCCAGGTACAAATAGTATAGCCAAAGTGGTTTTATTACAAGTTCATACATACTATATGCGAAAAGACTTTTTCCCCAACCTAATATTTATTTTATTATGTTTTTAGTATTTGTTGTTAAAAATACATTATTTGTGAAAACTTCAACTATCTAGCTATGGTTCATACATAAGATACAGCCTGGTGAGATACAGAGAGACAGACAGCGGAGTCAGTAATAGGATCGCGTTTTTACCCTAAGGGTACGGAACTCTAACGAAGCGCAATTTTTGTCTTTGATTCAGAGTATCTTATTACAGAAATTTTATGTTATATTGTATTGCGACATGTCATTATTTGAGTTTAAAAAAAAATAATCCGTACATTTTAGCCGACAGTGAATATAAAGTTAACTTATAAAAATAAAAAGATATGAAGGTCCTTCATATCTTTGTATATTTATTTGTTAACTTCATATTCACTATCGGCTAAAAATTACGTTTTTTTGTGCGTTCACGAAACAAAGTTATGAGTGACAATTTTATCAGAACTTGGTGCTCTTTGAAAAATTATTTCTTAGTATTTTTTGAAAGAAAACGACATGAATTAAAATTAGATCTGTCAGTTGAACTCTGATTAAGTACCTAGGTATATGTAGGTGTTCTACTTTTCTTTATACATATTCTGTTTTGTATTTGCTAGTTTTTCTCATAGATGGAGATGAAAAGTAGAGTGTGCTACTCGAGTGCGGTAATATTTTTACTTCGGGCGATATACATGAATACCTCGCTTCACTCCAGATTCGAAGTAAAGCCTTAAAAATACTACCTTTAGCACAATCTACTATTATACCACAAGTCAACATTTTACTTAAGTACTTACTTCTAAGAAAGTAACTTTTAAAAGGTTAGGTTAAGAACCGAACCAACTTAATGTTCTTATTTCCCATATTATTACCTACTTCTTTGTTACATGCAGTGAGCAATCATGTAAACTGAAGGTTACCTACTTGTGACGAAGACGTATGCGGTCGGAAGGAGCAGCATCATGTTGCATGTTGAATGCAACGCGAGCTGCGAACGTATCACGGACTCATATGTTTCCTGCCGTGCGCTCCATTGTCTACCTGGCTTTATCATACCTAGTTATAATACCTACCTATAAGATGAACTATTTATAATGAAACTAATACCTACTAAGAAATATTGAGTAGAATCAACTTAGGTAATTCGTTATTTTATGTATTAAATGTCTTATTCTCTAATATTATGTGATTAATTTGTTGCAAACCAAAAAACTAAAAAAAGACTGGGCCCATAATCTGATTGTTTTTAATAAAAGAATATTATAAATGCAAGAGAAATGTTTCTTCGGTTTTGAATAATAAAGTAGTTAATAATTGATCGAGGTAGGATAACCGCAAAACGTACCTACTAACTTCACAAACACGGCTATACATGAGTAGTTTTTCAAAAATAGCTAGGCCTTGAAAATGTTTTTACCTACCCAATACTCTGTGTAAAATAATATTTTTCAGTTATACTCACAAGGGGTACCATCTATCTGGCAGAATCTTGATGCTCCGAATTTCATTTGGCAGAATCTTATTTAAAAAAACATTTCAAATGCATAAAAAAAATATTTAATATAATTTGCATTTGGCCGATTTTTTTATACATTGAATGTACCATAGCATACTTTTAACATGTCAGAATTTCATTTAGTATAATTACCTTTTACATACATTAACTTTCGTATAATTTGTTTTAGAATAATATTTAATTAGAACTACTTTTATTTAGTATAATTTCTTTTCACCTTCTAAGAAGATGGTAGGTATAATTTCATCTGCAATGCAAATCAAAAAGCATTATAATGAATAAATACCATAGTCACTAAATTCGATAATATTGTTGGTCAACATAAAAAATAGAATTCCGAGTTTAATCGGTTAGGGCAAAAATATAGGTTATGTTATGTTAGAACTGCGACCACCGCACGGTAGACAGCCTTTTCATACTATGATATTTTTTTATTACAGGTAAGTAAAAACCACATACGTTTATAATCAATTGTTTTATTTAAATTTTAAACACATAAAAATATTATTAACTAACACATGGGCATTTTACGTTACGCTAATCTTAAATTAGCTCCTATTGTATTACTATGTATGCCAAAATAAAATTCCATCTTAGCAAATTATATTAAATCATGATTCTGCATTGAATGACTATATGTATTAATTAAATACCAAAAGGCGGTTATGATTGCGAACTTTCTGCAATAAAATTATTCTACTTTTAGATTAATACGGCTATAAAATTTATGCGCTAAGATGATTCTGATTTTGAAGATTATTGGTTTTGAATCTATTATAAACGAGTAGATCAATCAATTTTCTGCAAAATGACGTTGCTGTAAACGGCTGTTATGCATAATATTTTAAAATAAATTTAGTAATGCATGATGCAAAATAAATATAATATACATTGGCTGAAGAAGAGTTGTGACAGCTTACGAGCTATTTTTTTATTAAAGCGCGGCACTGAATGAAACTAATGAAAAGGCCCTCGTTGAGGTATATTATTTACTTGTACCGTTATATACCCACCACTTGGAAAACTATTGGAAACAGAAACAAGCACTACGTAGGTAACTGGAAATTATGTTTAAATAAATTAATACTTGTCAAGTGTACCTATTAAATAATTTATTACGTCATTTGTGTCCATTCAAAGCAATCACGAAATAAGTACACAATATTACTCATGCAGAAAACACATGCTTCGGAGCAAGCAGGAAGTGTTCACGATTGCGCATATCTCTACATTATTTGATGCTTAATGAGAAGGACATTATATTAATTAATATATTATATTAATACATATAATATTTACTTACTTATCTACTTTCTTAAATAGTGTCGTACGAGTAGTTATACCCACCTTATGAGATACTTATGAAATAAATAATATTTTGTGAAATAAAAAAATACAGTAGAAAAGACTCTTATGCTATACGAGTACCAACTACCAACCTCACGTAGAGTGGAATAAAGTGAGAAGGAAGAAGATTTAGTGAGCAGTGATTTATAATTTCTTCTCTACATCTTACTATAGCCACAGAATTAATAAAAGTATAACATACTTATAGCGCCGCCGTATACGGTGTTCCAACTCACGACGATCGTAGAAGAATAGACCTAAACATGGGAACTAATAGTCACAACTATTAGGTATCCATACAATATATGTTGGTTCTATACCTATTAGTTTTAAAGCTATTCTGATTCGCGACCCGTGGTTCCACCGCCACCGAATTAATAAAATTATTAGATACCACCGGCACCGGTGGTATGTCCATTTTCTATTTGTAGCCAAAACGTACCCATAACATGTAAAGTACATGTTAGATCACGCATCAAATCTTGGCTCTGTAGTTATATCCTATGAAGATAAGTAAAAGTCATCATTGGCATAACGAGTGTGTTATAATAACCCAGTTGTCAAAATTTTCGAGCTATCGCCTTCTCCTAATGTCAACAGTCTTTATTAGACAGTGTTTCATCTCGAAACTTTCTTTGCCTGAAGCAGGTGCTGGAAATTCAAAACGACCATACAGCACATGAGTATAAACTTAGAGAATCAAATTCACTGGGGATCGAACTCACCACCTCTTTAATAGCTGTCTGATATTATGTTAACAAGTCTGTCGCCCTGTCTACCTGAACAGCGAAGCCAAGGCACGTGCTCCAAGCCTCGAATTTAAATGCGGTTAGTCACTCCAATCCCACGGCTACAAAGGAATTCTTAAGGTTATGCAGATATTTCAAATATTCCCCGGTAGCATTCGCAAAGGTGTGCGTGTGACGTCAAATAACCAGTATAATGTAAGAACGAAAACAGAACAATTTTATGAAACCAGTTTTTGTATTGTGACGCTCTTTCACATATGAGTTACGTTAACGAAAAACATTTAGGTATTCCGCATTTAAACTTGTGTCATGGATGTTATTTGACCTTTAACTTCCTGGGTATAGGAATCTGCTGGTACAAAATGAGTTTATTGCTTTATCAGTGGACCAGCGCAACTACAAGAACTGCTCGCCAACAACTATCTAGCTTAGATAATACCGATAATATAACAATCCCACCAAAAACATACCTGTTGAAAAGGGGGCCAAGTTCCTATCGGCTAACTGTTCGGCTAAAAAGCGTTGAAATCCAATCCAATAAAATCGATCATAATCATCTTCATCAACAGCCTGATCCACTGGTAAACATATGCCATTCCCAAGACTTGAACTTGGAAGGTTTTCGTGCTGTACGTAACACTTGATTAATTGTATGATTAAATTTATTATTTATATAATTAAATTAACCTATTTAATAAAACCTGCCAAGTTCAAGTCTTGGGAATGGCAAATGTTTACCAGTGGATCAGGCTGTTGATGAAGATGATTATGATCGATTTTAAAGTGCATCTAAACTTGGCATTCGATTGGATTTCAACTCTTTTTAGCCGAACAATTAGCCGATAGGAACGTGGCCCCCTTTTTAACAGGTATGTTTTTGGTGGGATTTCAATACTTTTTTACAAGAAATAGTACCTATTTTTTTCTACATCGCGATTCAATTATACCGCTAGCGCCATCTATCGAAAGTAATTTATAACAATAGAAGCCTGATTTTTAGGTAAGCAGTATTTAATAATAAGCTATACAGTATGCATTATTATGTATACATGACCATTTTTTATAACCTCCCCCCTCTCCTTCTTCCCCCTCTCCTCCTCCCCCTCCTCATCGTAATCTCATTGTATCACTGCTTCATAAATATATTTATTAAAAATTCGATATTCGATTAAGCCGACTCCCGCTTGACTGATTTCTTAAGTTTCTTAATTTTTTGTTAATCTACATATAAAACACGACCTGCGTGCAAAATTTCATAACGCTAGGACAATTGGAAGTGGCCTAGAGGTTTTGATTACCGGTCAGTGAGTCAGTCAGTCAGTCCAGTCAGATTCAGGATCTACTGAAGCTATATCTATGAAATTTGGCATATTGCTTTAGTACTAGTATATGATTGCGTAGATACAATTTTATCTCTGTACTTGCAATAGGCACTGAGCTACAGGGGGGTCAAAAGTGGGTCGAAACGGTTCGTGTAAATAGTGCACGGCATGCGCGCGGCCTGTTGCTGGAACTTGGCCTGCGCACTACCGTGCGCTTTGATAACTTTGTCTAATGCCGCGGCCCAATAAGTATGACTGTCGATTTTTAGTTCAAATTTCTGCCACTTGTAGCTGTTAGTGTCTTATCAACAACAAATCGGCCTATGGTAAATTCTTCACCGCGTTCCAAGAGTAAGCTGTTTTCATCGAGAGATATTAGAGACATAATTTATGATTTCGGGCTGCAAATTGTTAAGGGGATACATACATTTTCGGGGTCCACTGCTTTTAAAATTAATTATTTGAACGGAAACAGAAATATCATATAAAATGTCTAAGTCAAGCCCCGGATAACCCTTCAAACAATTTTATGAACTACTGTTTACAGTTTAAGTGAGAACGTGAAGCTTTTCTACGGGTATTAGCCAAAAGTGGCCGTTTTTTACAAATGTGTGTAGAAAAATTTCAAGACCATTTAAATGATATCTTCGGTATCTTTCATTTTTTTTTTATGGCGGCAGCCCTGGACCCCTGAAACTTCATGTATACTCTTAAGAAAATCAACTATTGTCCCGTCATATATTTATTTGTTTGAAACTACCTTGTTTTACTTAATCATGGCAACCCTACACGTGATCTAAATGTAAGCTATTTTTTTAAACGTAATACACTGACAATCCAGTTGAACGATTTTCAGCTGTCTTACAAAACCGAGCTTTAATGCCAGCCAGCTAGAGGTTTTGTCAAACAGCGGATTATACGATCCAACTGCGACATACATTTAAATAACAAGATTATTTGCCAGGCAAAAAAAAACCGATGACACCATCTTGTGATGAGTGGCAGACATATTCCAACCGATGTTAAGTAGAATTAATAACTGTAGCGCCATCTATTATTTGCCAGATAAATAAAAAACCCCGTCTTTCAAGCGTTTACCCCCAATAGCTATTGAACGGTTAAACCGATTTTCATCAACTAAGAAGCCGCCAAAGGCCGCCGCAAGGGAAGTTGCCTCCCACCAAAAAAACACATCGAAATCAGTCAATTCGTTCGAGAGCTATGATAACACCGACAGACAGACAGATATTGGTGTCAGACTTATAACACACCTCTTTCTCTCGGGGGTTAAAAACTGTATCAGCATATACCTACGTATTACTAAAGTAGATACTAAATTCGCAATCTATCGAGAAAATAGTAAAACAATTTTTTTACCTGCTTACCACCACGTATTTGACGTACGAGATACGTGGGCGCACTATAAGTTTCCGGAATGAATATGAAAAAATACTATTAAAGGTACAAAATTTATTTATTGTTTTTCAAAATAATCTCCCTTGGCGTCTATGCAATTTTTCATTCGATGAAACCAGTTTTGAAAACTTTTGTGCCACTCCTCTGTGGTGACCTCTGAAACGTGTTTTTCATACTCCTCGACAGCCTCTTCTGGTGATGAAAATAGTCGACCGCGTAATTGGTTCTTAATTTTTGGGAACAGAAAAAAGTCACAAGGTGCCAGGTCGGGACTGTATGCAGGATGACTCATGAGTTCTACATTTTTCGCCTTCAAAAAGTCGTTTGTCTGTCTGGCCGTGTGAGAACTAGCATTGTCGTGGTGCAGGATGATACGGCGTTTACGGTTATTTTTACGGAGTTCGTCAATAACTTCCGGCAAACAAATGGTCGTGTACCAGTCACTACTCACTGTACGACGATTCTCTAAAGCAACAGTAGCCACGTGTCCAGTTTTATTAAAAAAGTAGCAATCATCCGCTTAGATGCACTTTTCACGCGCGCCAGTTTGGTTGGTTTCGGCTCATCTTGAAAGACCCATACGCTCGATTGCTGCTTTGTTTTGGGATCGTAGCAATAAATCCATGTTTCGTCACCTGTTACTATGTCCCACACCAAATTTGACGCACCTTCGTTGAATCTGGTAAGCATGGCACTGCACCAAGTGACGCGGTCCGTTTTTTGAGCCTCGGTCAAGTTGTGTGCGATCCACCGCGAGCACAGCAAATGTTTGTGTAGGATTAATTGTATTTGACTCATGCCTATTTCTAAGGATGCGCGAATTTCATGGTAGGTCACATGCCTGTCTGTTTCAATCATACGGCGCACAGCATCGATGTTTTTGTTGGTCACAGCGGTGGACGGCCGACCATCGCGAGATTCGTCACTGAGATTGATACGACCACGCTTGAATTCTGCAAACCAGCTATAAACAGTTGTCTTGCATGGTGCTTCATTGCCAAAAGCTGTTTCAAGCCGAGCGATGCTCTGTTGAGCTGTCAAATTACACTTAAAATCGTAGAAAATCATACTACGAAAATTTTCCCGAGTTAAATCCATGTTGATGCAGACACACAATTTTTTAAATGGCGCCACAAGGTAAAAACAAAAGACAGTCAGATGAAACAAACTGCATTCTACAGCCAAAGAGTTCTATTTTCAAATGTTGCAATAAATTTTTAAATATTGTTTATGTAAGTGGCCAGTTCCGGAAACTTATAGTGCGCCCTATGTAGTAACTAAGGTAGGTACTGAACACATTTAATTTTCCAGAAACCCTCATTGACATAAGAACCTACTTTACTCATACATATAAAGCTCAAAAGGTAGGTTATATTCTTATATATTACATTGCAGCTTAGCGATATGGACATAGACGCTTTTGGTGCATTTCCTAGTTTAGATAGGTTAGTAACAATGTATTTTCATGTCTAATGAAATGTTTATTACGTGTCTAAATTTACAAATCCGCGTGAAAAAGCTTCTAAGTTATAAAAGTTGCCGACATCTTACCTACATAAAATGTTACGTCACCACAGTTTCATGTTGTTTTATTTTTTACCGACTTTCAAAAAGGAGGAGGTTATCAATTCGTTGCTATCTTTTATGTATGTTCACCGATTACACGAAGACGACTGGACCGATTTTAAAGGTTCTTTTTTTGTTTGAAAAGGTATACTTGTCAAATGGTCCCATAGAAATTTTATCAAAATCGGTTGTGTAGTTTGGGGCTGAAGTCGGTTTTTAGTTTTGAATAATTATATTTTGCATCATTCGTATTCAGACTACGATACCACAGAATACGTAGGTAATAAAAGTCTTTGCCTACTTTTCTCTGTGTACTTTTATTATTCACTGAAAAAAGATTGTACACGAACGTAACCTTTAATTTGATAAATATTGTCCTATCTTACTTTCGGCCGCGGTAATGAAAGTGACATTACTTTTTATGTGTAGAGGCCTAACGATATTCAAACAATTATTGTGAACGAGCCGCCGCTCTGTGTGCTACTGCTACGGTTGTCGGCCTCTAAATAAATAGCATAAATGGAACGGGATACTTATTCCGTCCATACATATTTATGTAGGTAGGTAATATAGGATTGTAATTTTACACCATTTCATATACTTAAATCCTTTTATCAAGCAAACTAGTCAAGACCTAATGACAAAGGGTGTTTTGCAGTGGCCATCAATTTTGTGGTGTAGCAGGTGTGATACCTAGAGAGGTAGATATTATAAGATGGTAAATACGCTATCCAAAATATCTCACTAGGTAGGTACTTGCTTCTTGCTTTTAATAAAAATATTTTTTATAAGAACCCAATTATTACCTATAATTATTTCAGCCACATTATCATCCTCTGCTGGACGTGGACATAAGCCTCCCCCAATATATAAATAAAATAGCATATATTGCACTATACACCTGAGAACTATACAACCAATAAGCACTATGTATTAAGTAAGTAGTTTATTTTCCAAATAAGTAGTCAATTTATTAAGACTATATTATTATTCTGGTGTTCCATCCAATTTGGCGTGGTTTGTTCAGCGACTATTTAGGTACACGACAACAAACAGAAATAACGAGTTCATTTCGCGTCGTGAATTACTAACGGGTTACCATTTGCTCTTATTCTTTCTTTATTTGTTGTCTGTCCTTTATTGCACGCTGGCTTGCTAAGGCCCGAATATTTTATCTACCAGTTCTACCATAAAAACATAAAAAATAAATCACACAATTAAAATCAGCCATACAACAACTTATTTACTTAATCAGGAAACATTGGCGTACTAACTCAACAAAATATTTTGGATCATTTGTATGGACAAATATTTAAGACCCAGGTCAATCAGAAAAAAAAACAGTACACACCTACAGAATACCCTGTGTGAGTGTGTGTTTATCAGGTATTTTAATTACCATGCCACAGGGCTTATCATAAAATATCGTCGTTATGCATATGTAGTGCAAGTAGATAGCTATTCGCTGAAGGGGTAGGCACGGTAGAAATTACTAGCCTACAGCACATAAAGGGAAGTGGAGCGGCATCCGAAATGCGCAAGCCGCACATTTTCATATCAATGGGTGTTGTTAGGACAGGGATCACGACTTGTCATCGTCCCAAATGTTAACATGCCCGTCTCTCTAATGGTAATGGAATATTAAAACAATGAAACCCTCTAGATACGTTGAATACGGTTATTGCAGATATTTATATATATATTATAAAATATTGGTTTTTTTAAGATAATGCTATAAGGTAGGGAAAAGTATTAAAACAAGCAATGATTTAAAAAATATATTTTCTTTAACAAGCTTTTATCTAAAGTGCTCCTCAAGACGAATCAAACAAGCCCAAACTTGCACCAAGGAGTTGCGTCGTTTCATTACAGAATTCCTACAGCCATCTTTCAGCTCTATCATCAGATCAGCTCCAAGTCATCATAATATTGAAAAATTTCAGCTCAATCTAAAACCGTGAAGTGGGTCAAATTTAACTTGCAAGATTTGTTTACAGACAGCCATACAGACCGACAGACGACGGGACAGGTGAAACTAAATAAAAGCTTGTAATAATGACCGTACCATACAAACTCAGTACAAACTACAGATACTACTTTAATATAAATAAAATAAAAATCGGAATATTGTTGGGCGTACACTGCATCATCAATTGAATTTTGATCATAAATATACTAAGGTTATCAGTTATCAAGAATAGGTACTTTAAGTACTTACATAATTATTTTTAAAGAAATCAAAAATTCGAAAAATTCAAATGTTTATTAAGTTATAAGACCTTTACAGGCACGTGTAAAGTACTCGTATATTAAAATTTAATTTAATTTTAATGAAAAGCTACAGATACCAGCGCTGCGTAACGACCACTGCTGAGAAAAAACGCCGAAAGAAACTCCTTTTCATACTATTGGTCGCCTACTCGCCAGAAGAGCTTTGTCATATCATTATTACGAGTATGTATCTCCTTTTCACCCCGGTCCTTTGAGAGGCTTGCGTGGGGATACAGATCCAACACGTAGAGGCCCTTTGGAGAAAATGATGTAATGTGGCGCTCCTGTCAAAACCCATTCCTGAATATACCTATGAAAGGTGTACCCTTAAATAGGTTTCGGCAGGAGAAAGATCTATTGCAAGAAAAAGGGAAAGGTCTATGGGTTATGGAATGAGAGTGGGATGGACTGATGCTGGGATATTGCAATAGCTACGTCACCTGCCATAATCATGATTACTGACTATTGTAGGCAGGTGGTGGCTTGCCGCCCACATATTATTATTATTATTGTCTTTTAATAAATAAATACTTATAATATAATACAATGTTGACACATTATAACATGTAATGCTTGAGAACAAGTAAACAAACATTAATTACGTAATAAAAAATAATAAGTAGTCAAAAAAGTGAAGCCGAGCTGACCAGTCCCTCCCGGCGGCACCCGTTCACGAGTTGGCTACTCTGATATATACTAGCTATTTCGAAAGTTTTTTTAAAATATGGTGTCCTTGAGAGAAAATCTAAACTCGTCGTTATTTCTAACATATAACCAATACGGAAACTTAAATTAAAAAGTGGATGACTCTACTTTAAAAAAGGTTTGTTGGTCCTAGCTATGAATATACTCGTACGTCTTTAAAATCGCTGTGGACTACAAACATTATAAACACAATTTTCTACCTAGTTCAGACAAAATGTTAACTTTCCAGTGTTGTATGGGAGTATATTACAGGGGGCGCAAAGTGAGGGGAAAATTGGACCCAACTGCTTATTCGGCCCGAGAACAAATTAAAATGTGTTACAGATGCGATATCCTTTCAGTAACTTTCTCCTAGTCTGCTAACATACTAGGTATGTCGGACGCAAGTAAGGATTTTAGCATTTCTCAGTAAGTTATACAGTAAAGCCGTAAGTTAGTGGTAAAGTCGTAGTCTCAGTTCGGTTGTAGACGTTGTAGTGTAGCAGGTCCGCGTATATTTGATCCCACCAAAAACATACCTGTTAAAAAGGGGCCAAGTTCCTATCGGCTAATTGTTCGCCTAAAAAAGGGTTGAAATCCGTTTTCGTGCTGTACGTAACACTTGATTAATTGTATAATTAAATTTATTATTTATATAATTAAATTAACCCTTTTATATAATTAAATTAACCTGCCAAGTTCAAATTTAGAAGTATAATAATTTTAGATATTTTTTAAAATGCATCTAAACTTGGCATTGGATTGGATTTCAACCCTTTTTTAGGCGAACAATTAGCCGATAGGAACTTGGCTCCCTTTTTAACAGGTATGTTTTTGGTGGGATTTCAATACTTTTTTTCAAGAAATCGTACCTATTTTATCTTTTTATAAGATATCAAAACGTCGTAAGTGTATTAAGAAACGCCCATCGATTTCTTATCAACTTTTCATATATACTGCAGACGAAACACACAATATCGCGTTTCAATTATACCGCTAGCGCCATCTATCGAAATTAATTTATAACAATAGAAGTCTGATTTTTTAAGTATAAGCAGTATTTAATAATAAGCTATACATTGTGCATTATGTATACATGACAATATTTTATACACCCTCCTCCCTCTCCTTCTCCCCCCTCCTCATCGTATTCTCATTGTATCACTGGTTCATAAATATTTTTATTAAAAATGTGATATTCGATTGAGCCAACTCACGCTTGACCGATTTCTCAAATTTGTAATTTTTTTGTTAATCTACATATAAAACACGACCTGCATGCCAAATTTCTTAACGCTAGGACAATTGGAAGTGGCCTAGAGGTTTTGATTACCGGTCAGTGAGTCAGTCAGTCAGTCAGTCAGTGCCAAAATTAGCTATTTTTCAGGGTCATATTTCAGGATCTACTGAAGCTATATCTATGAAATTTTACATACTGCTTTAGTACTAGTATATGATTACGTACTTTTAATTTTTTCTCTGTACTTGCAATAGGCACTGAGTTACAGGGGGGTCAAGAGTGGGTCGAAACGGTTCGTGTAAATAGTGCACGGCATGCGCGCGGCCTATTGCTGGAACTTGGCCTGCGCACTACCGTGCGCTTAGATTTAAGTCCACACTGTATTGTGAACCCGGGTTCGTCTTTATTGAAGTGAAAACTTCTTTAGCGGCGTTGTACACTTTTTTTGTAATGGGTAAAAAATGTAAAACTCGCGTCAGGGCGTCAGTACACGTGATCCTGATCGAAAATTCGTAATTCGCAGGGCGCTTGCGCGAATGTTAGTGGGTGTTTATGTTACAGCGTGCCACGCGCATCCATGGATGGTGACAGTGACAGCTGATGGCTCGACCGTCTGTGTAGTGGCCACACTGCTGTGTATTCGTAAAATTCGTGTATATAAAGTGTTTAATTAATGTAATATAAATTGTCATGTTTGTGTACGATAGCGCAATAAATAAATATTGTATTCTACCACATAAATGATAGTACTTTTATACTGATAATTAAAGCAATTCGTGCAAAATTATTCCCTAACCATTCCAAAATATCAAAAATGCACAACGTTAATATTTAAGTTTTCACTTCTGCCGGCACTCCCGGAGGCAACCCGTCGTTTTTTTCTAATAATGGTACCACGTTCTTTTTAAGCAAATCTAGTTGATACTAATGTTTTTTCCATGAAACAAATTCCAAGCAAAAAATGCCGCTGTCAACTTATCCACACAACCTTTATTTTACCTTTTTTTCTTGGATATTGAACCAAATAACGTCAAATAACTGAAATAACCTATATATAAAAACACGGGTTTATTAGACAGGTTTCCCCTCGGCAAATAAACGTGGGGCGCAATTTTGTCCTCTCTTTATTTTGTGGAACGGGTTGGCTGACCGTCCCTCCACGCCGTTTGTTTCGGGCCGCACCGGCACGATTTTCCAGACAGACCTCTATATTCCACAATTTTCCCATTCACGCCATATACGCGATATGCAGAATTTCCCCGCATCATAATATCTACAGTTTTACACGTGTGGCTGTCGGAATACATGAATATTACAGCAATTGATTTCGCTTCGATGTCCGCAGTTTTACTCTTAACTTTTAAAAAAGTATTCTCAAGGTTTATCACGATATTCACAATTCAAAATCACAAAACAAATACGTTTACTTTTGAGCGCCATCGCCCACTTTAGTTGCAAAACTGGCGCGTAACTGAGACGCCGTTGACAACTAAAGTGGTCGAAATTGTATTATTTTTACTAGGCTTGACGTCGGGGGTAAAGGAACGTAAACAAGCGCTGGCGTGCAAAAGGTAAAAAAAACAAACATCGAAATTTTCACATTAATAGGATTTCAGTTTGGTTCTGTTTACAAAACTACAAATACGGCGAAACAATACACTCCGCGTGATTACTAGTGAGCGCCTATATTCAACGTAGCGACAGTTTTACTTACTTAGTAGGATTTTTTTATAATTCAATTACACAATATGTCTTGCTGGTCATCGGTATCGAAGCCTTTTTATATTATACATACGATTTCCGTATATCATACGAATATACCACTAAGACTCCGACATAAACAACGGTACATACTGTATTATATTTCATGACATTACAATACAAACCCTCACAGGATCCATTTCTCTGATTATGTACCTACTTACTTATAAAATGACACATTTGCTTGTGTGAGAGCAATATGGAACCAAAGCCTCGATCTCAACAACAAAGAGCGCTGGGAATACGGTCCTCTCCCGTTCGTTGCTTTGTTTCACACACTACACGTAGAGAGGTACGTGAGGAGACTATATGAAACAAATAACCTAGACTTGTATGCTGTGTATACTGGCTTGTCAGCGAGAATTACCTCGTAAGGCCTACAGTCTGCCGAATCCGTAGAAAATAAAGTATAACAAAACTATATACGTGAAAGAAATTGTCTTCGACGCATGGTCTTTTACAGTGATTTTGCTTTCCTGAATAATTTATTTAAATTAGCAGTTAACTGTAATAGTACAAAACTTATAGGTAGCTTTACTTTCTTACAAGCTTTTAAACATCGTAGCTTGTAGCGGCGGTCGTATGACAGTCACCTACGTTGAAATGAAACTGCAACGACGCGACGTAGCTACAAAACCCGCTACGAATATTTTTTGGCTACTTATAAGTATAGCATTTCACCCCACGCGGCACTCCGATAAACTCAATCCCTCTCTCTATGTGTATCATCTCTGTTTCGTAGGAGTATTTCCAACCCATAGACCTAGATTTTTTTTTAATGTTCCAACTCAAATAGTGTAGGAAAACAAAACATTTCCTCACAATCACAACAGAAAGAAAACTGCAAGTTTTTGTAGATCTAATGATGCTTTAGTAAAAATTTTCATTTGGTTTCTTTTTATTCTCAATAACAAAGTAGTTTTAATCATAATGAAAAAAATGTACTTTGCTGACAATACAGCATTATTGCTCTAAAATTATAAAAAGCTACTTCAACTATTTATTTAATTAGCAGACATCGTCTGAAACAGGGTTATTTCTTATACATACACCATAAAAAATATTGGTTTAAAGACATTACTAAAAAACAATTTTTACACGTAAAAAAAGGTTCATATATGTACCTACATTCATAAATATATACTTAGTCGTATTATACCTACATGGATAAGGTTTTCTCCCCTCTCAAACTAAAACTTTTTAAAATAAGTATACAAACAAAAACAAACAAGGTAATTTTTTTTGCTCTTTAAACAAACCCAATAAATAATCAATAACTGTTACTGCCAGCTTGGCCACATTGACGTCAATGGATTAACTTTTCAAATATAAGATGAAAACAAAATTACAGGGCATCATACAACTTTTAACAAGCCTTCGTACTTTTGCTCTTTGCTCTTTCAAGTTTCATATATTATTATATGTTTTCAGTAGGTAAAATCAAGATATGACAAACAAATAAATGTTATTGAAGAAGCTAAAGTATAGTAAGAAGGTCGTTATACAATTCGAAAATAGCACAGGAAAATTAAAGGCATGTTGCTAGCCCATTTAAAAGGAACCCTCTGTTTATTGGCTTTTACAGATCGATGAAGGAGGTGAAGCAGCTTGTTTATTATACGTCTGCTCTTAGAACTGCATAAAATGATTATTTTTACAATAATTTCTAAAACGAATAACCAACTTCATCCCCGTACTACAGAACCGATTTTAATAAAATGTCTATAGCAGAGGTTCCCAAAGTTATTTTGTCAGACGCCCACTTTAAAAAATCAGTTATTTTGTAGCGCCCCCCATTTTTTTCACCATAAAAACCTGAATCACATATTTGTCTTGCCTGTAGTTTAATTCAACCTATATTCTAAACGAGAGAGCAATAATAATACATACACCAGTACATTAGAGTATCTTTTATAAAAAATAACAATAATCAACATTGACAATTTTAAATAAAAAAATAGCAATAATAATATAATTTTACAATAATAAAGAGTATTGGAAGTGGGGACCTCACCTGCGAAACTTTAAAACACGAAATTTTTTCAGTGTTTGATTCCTTTAACGATATAAATAGCATTGTGAACGCATTAAAATAATAAATATTAATTACATTTTTAGTTTATATTTGTACAATAAAAAAGGATATAAATATGAACTAATAAATGGATGTTGTGTAGTAAGAGGATTTTAATTTCAGTTAACTTTAAAATATGAAATAGCTGAAGTTATAAATCACTCATTGCTTAAATCACATCAGCGCCCCCCAACTTTATCCTGGGCCCGTTACCGCCCCCCTTAAAGCCTCCAGCGCCCACAAGGGGGCGTTATCGCCCACTTTGGGGAAGACTGGTCTATAGGACCACCTGACAAGTATACCCTTTTAAATAAAAAAAAATAATAATTTTTCAAATCGATGCAGACCAGGCATTATTATTTGAATTACTTATATTATTCGAATATTATTAGTAATACTTATATTATTCGAATAATCGGTGAACATACATAAAAATAATATCGCAACGAATTGATAACATTCTGCTCTTTGAAAGTCGGTTAAAAAGGGTGTTTTGTAGCCATATAACAAATACTCTAGGGAGTTATGAGCCATGGATTTATTCGATGTACTTATTATGCCTATTCCAGTTACCATCTACGATTCTAGCTAGGACTATTCATTTCATTGCGAGTGCTCTTTCGATTTTTATGAGCTAGTGACATGAAATCTCCGGCAAGTAAAAGAAAATATCGTCGAAATTCTAGGGTTTCCTTATACCAATGTGACACAATCAAGGTTCTAGAAGAAACGAAATGCTATAAGGCTGAACGGAAAACGGCAACGGTTTGCGTTTCCTTACCTGTTAGAATCACAGAATGTTTAGAGAACATACGACTAGTGGGCAGACAGCTAGTAGTCTTTTTACAGAAGACGCTGTAGATATTTTATGTTACTTTAGTTTCCCTTATTCGCCTCTAACGACTACAGCTACACTACAAGCTACTTTTATTTCCCCAATAGCCA
This sequence comes from Acrobasis suavella, assembly GCA_943193695.1. Lineage (NCBI taxonomy): Eukaryota > Metazoa > Arthropoda > Insecta > Lepidoptera > Pyralidae > Acrobasis > Acrobasis suavella. The sequence continues at coordinate 19,417,055 of OW971929.1, forward strand.
CATAGCAATACACACTTCCATTGACAAATAGTTGTGACTTGCTCCTCAATGGCACATTTGGTACATCTGCTTCATTTCCTTTATACTCCATAAAGTAGAAACATGGTCATTCTGATTTTTTTGTTTAATACATCAGTTATCAGTACATACTCACAACCGATGTACCACATACTATACGAAAATATATGATATAAAGCGGGGGAATAAATTAATTTACAAACGCCCCCGTACGTTGCATGGTTTCAAATGTATTCGTAGATAGGTATCAAAGTTGTGTACATATTTGGAGTAATTTCAGACATCAGCAGAACTCATATTAATTCTGTTACATCAGCATATTTTAGTAAAGCTTGTTGTCGAAATGACCTGCCCGAATGTTATCTCTAGCATCATAAAAATGTTGACAAAAATTTATCCCAGCGTTATCTGCGCAGCCAGGGAGCTGGCGCGACTTCACAGTAGCGGAGCAGGGAGGATGCGCCCGCCTCCCCCTGGTCCACTCCACCCGACAGCCTCCCTTTGTACTGCGATATACGAACATTCACCTAATTAATTCTCCACGAAACATTAGGTTTGTTGGATTAATCTGATAATCTCACAACTGAGCGCAATCTTCTTTGTACAATTATGAAGTTTCGTTCATATTCATAACTACAGTTTAGGTGTAACTAAAAAGGTAACTTCGTTATGTAAAATTTTCAAATGTTGGGTTCTTTAAGGTTGGTTTGAGTAGTTTCGGGCAAATTGTGAATACAAAAACGACGGAAATAAAAACTATTAAATCTCCAGATGTGTTTATTATTTTGCCAATGATACAAATAAACTTAATAATAGATATACTTAGGTTCTTATTACTATAATACTCTAAGGACACTCTCCAATGTCATCATTACACTCAATCATGTCGTCATTACACGGCAAGCAGTTCTTTCTAGATTATTTATAGTAACTTCGCCTTGTCTTCGTATAGATACTCCTAAAATAGAATAGCATTGATGTTAATGCTTTATCAATGATCCATTATATACAACTCTATTAGAAGAACTCTATCAATAAGAAGCAAGAAAATCCCGTTATCTAATACAACGAAGGTTTTCTTTCTATTCAGGATAGTGGCGTGTCCCAATGATATTTTACGTTTCAAAATCTCACTGACATGATTGCTCCTGGAGGAGGCACATAGTTCAGATAACTGCGATCTAGTTACATTTTCTCACATTCTCATCGTATTACTAAATTTGGGAAGTTTGTTATTGCAATACTATCCCGCTGTGTTCACTTAAAGAATCAGAATAGATATTCTGAAATCTTATTCGTGTCGACATTAATATCATCATTAAACATGATTCATGAACATTACTTAGGTATAAATTTAGTTACTTATCTCTTTTTTATTATTGATTGACAAGTTTCTTACACATACCTAATTAAATAAGGTACTAGAATAATTTTAATTGAATGTTTACAAAATCAATATAAATTATAGAGATTAAAGCATACACTTAATTGAATCAAAATCCAGTCAATCTATTTCATTCCGTAGTGGATTACTGGGGCTTAGGTATACGTGACGTGACATAGACTATGATGCATATACAATGCATACTCACTACCATTAGATATATAAAAGATTACAAAAGATTATTTCATTGTTTACCGACTGCGCCATTCTGTAAACAAACTACGTTGATACATTGTTCGTAGGTACCTGCTCTGTAAATATCGTATTTGAAATCTCGGAGGCGTACAGAGACAGACAAGTGTTTGTGTCGAGTTTATGGTTTGCTGTGGTCACCAAACGGTCACGCACGCACCCCCACACATCAGTCTGTTCATCACTCACCTCTCCAAGCCACACACAGGACGTGCGGCTAATTTGAAATGTTAACAGTCGTAAATGCCAGGACGCACAAAGATGCTCTGGTTTTATTAGTCTCGTATTGCTATAACTATACAAATTACCACAAAGCCTCATTTGGTTTGTGAGCTAAAACTGAGGAAGTAACAATCGACCTGTTTGTTGGATTTTTTCATCATTCATGAAAGTGCAATTTGGTTGATAAGAATTAAACCCATGATCTTTCGGTCATGGCCTGTCTTCTTAGTCGCATGTTGACCAACAAAATGATGTACAATCCACTACAATCCTCATTGCTTTAACTGGATCACCTCGAATGGAGTGAAATTGTCGTAATGAAACATGTTAAAGGGCGTGGCGCGTGGTTGCGGTACCGGACTCGGCAGCATCATCCCTTAATGTCAAGGCAAGACCAATACCTGTTTCTGTCAGAACATTCTTAACAACAAATCACATGGAATCATAAAACGTTTGATCGATGCAAAGAACTAAAGACAAGTACTGAATTATTATTATGTTAGTAATATCGTGATACTCGTACGTCCAATGACATATGTTTATATGTAGTACCGACTCTACCTGCTTTTAGATTATTTCAGCCAAAATTACCTACCTTCCTATTTAAATTATTAGGTAAGTACGGATAACAAAAATCAATAGCGTATTCTACAGACAAACAAGGCTTGAATTTGCAGCCCATTTTTGCCGCCTAAGGCTTCAGCTTACTCAGCCTGCTGGTAAATCCGTTACTTTTCTGAATACATTTTCATCTAATGTAATGGATTGAATTGAAAAGAATTAAACTAATAAAAGGCTCAAATATAGCTATAAAGTGGGAACGCTATCTGCCGGTGCCTAGTAATATGTATGCGTCATGGCTCTATGTGCGTTATTACTCTAAATCGTAGTACTTAACTCGATTCACCTACGACCCAAAAACATTTACACAAGTCGCCCGAATAATTTTCTCGCCTTTTTGGTTGCCCCGCAAATGAGCCGCAGCGATTCCATTACCAGAATGAAGTGTTACCAGTAGTATGGGTCCTACTCGTGTATCGCCTACACCCGGATGTACTTTGCTCAGGAAGATTGTGTGGGCGTGGAACGTGATAACGCCCACTGAGACAGTTTCCTTTTTTATTTTTTGAATGCTACTTTTTCTTTTTAAGTAATCTTTGGATCTACTGAACCGAGGCTAGAGAAATTTAATTTTGTTCGAAACGTTATAAAAAATAAACTTGGATGAAGGATATACCTGCGAAACAGACAATTGCTAATTACCGTAATAAACAATAAACCCATCTAATCTTCTTATCAATTAATCAGCTTCCAGGTACACATGATTGGATTTTTTCAAAATAAGTTGCTCTTAGACAAATAGAAACAACGTATGTATACTACCCGCCTGATGCTACTTCAATGTCGTAGCCTAAATGTACGTCTAAAACATCGTAGAGATGATTCTGGCAGGGTTGCCGTGATAAAGGATGAGGCGACTTAATGAAACGAGTGTTTCATTGGTACTCTTCATTTATTGGCATCTATGCTACTATGCACTACAACACCATTATTAGGATTTTTAGCGCAGATCCACGATTGTTTTGAACGTAGGTATTAATCACGGGTTGTTCTACATAGAGTTATACATATACAAAGTAATTCAAACCGTGTGGTAGCGTTTTTTCACCCTATCCTACATGTATAGATCCAGGCACTACACGCCACTCATCCGTGGAAGGGCGTGAGGTAGCGTTTACCCGCGCACGGAAATAATTAACAACTGCCACTGAGCGTTGGCTTTCAGTCTGCCGAACCAGCCGAATGGAATAACTACTCCATGCTCGAGCCTATCACTCGCTGTAATTAAACTACCGCTTAATACAGGATCGCTTTATATAGCTTTGTGTATTTGCTTTGTGTGTAATGTGCATGCAACTGAAATATCTACTGACTGAAGCATATCATAGCATTGTAATGAGTTGATGAATTTCCGATCCCTAACGAACGTAACGGAAGAAAGAAAGACATGGAAAGCACTTCACCGACAAAAGCCCAGCTCTAAGATATAAGAAGAATCTTTATCCGGTAAAATAATAAACGCCTTTGTAAAGAAATCTTAAAATCCTCTGCTCCTCCGTATCTTGGGTCGTAATATCCTTAGCAATGATGCTTTAGAGCCCGGGGTGCACTTTCCGAATGACGTCAACCAAACAATACATAAGACGTTAACTCCACGGGCAGGAGAATCGTGACGATATTAGACAGGACAACTGGAAACATAAATTGGGCCCATCGGTTAAATTATTAAAAATTATTGTACACGTATTTTTCTTTTATCTGAGAAACGAAAAATGACGTAGATACTTGTACAGCGCAAATGCGGCAATTTTTTCATGCGAAATTTAATTTCGCATGACGTCACACATAAGCACTTTATAAAGCGGTGACGTCGCAAGCCCCCACGTTGGATCTAAGATGTCCCGTATCTATGTGAATAAGGATTACTTTTTTAATAAACTGAATAATACGCCTCCATTATTTTTGAATAAGTAATCTAAAAGACGGACTAATTATCATAATTCTTTTCTGACCCTGTGGTTACCCCTTTTGCGTCGTGCAACCTAATTCCATACTGACTCTATACAGACCAATCTTTGCACGGCGAATATATTATTTACAAGTTAGTATAGTAAAGAACTTATTTTATTAAGAAGCTCAAGTTTAGATTATTTCCCTTTTATTACCTGGTAGATACCAGTACTATTACATGAGTATAGTAAAAAACCCCAATTTATAGCTATCGTTTTGGTTTCTTCGTACAATGTTCAGTAAATCAGAGATTATAGTAATGTACTAAGCTAAAGGACAATATTTATGGCTGCCCTTGGCTCGCCCTTGACTGATTCGAAGGGCACAATGGGAGCCTACGCGGTTGGCGAGATGCCCGATAGCCTACTATTATCACTGAAGGAAATAAGGACAAATTACTTACTCGCATTGTTATCAAAGGAAATATCTTTCATTACACAGCAGCTGCAAGGACCTCCGTGGTGATAATGAGTCATACAGCATCTTTTTACTATACTGTTGAAGACCAAGGAAAGCTTTGCAACTTAATTTCAGTTCCTGATTTCTTTCACCAAATTTTACATTTCATATATAATACTCAGACATAACATTTTTAATAAATGTTGTAAAGATCTCTTTACTTATTATGACTACCGGACTCTACGTAAAATACCCTTACATTCTCACGTTTTGTTCGTAATATAAACTAGTGTTTAAATCAGTATTAAATATATTTTAGTATCTAAAATCATTTTGTTTGCAGAAGGGGTCGAAATAAGCCCTATGAAGAATTGTTTCAGTTTCTTTGTGATTAATTAAATACCTCGTAAATTACTACGTTCTGGTTTCAAATTGTTCCCTTGTTATTCAGTGGCAAGAGATTAGGGATCTTTCATTTATTATTAAACAATACGCTTAATTAACCTTTATTGAAATCCATTCCTAAATATTGGAGTTTGCGTACCTAAAACTTTTGCGAATTAATCAAGAAATTTAAATATCTACTTTTGTTCACAATTTGTATCATAATATTCAGTAATATTTCGGTTAGTGGTACTATTTGAATGCTCTACGGCTCTATTTTAAAATTCTCTCCGTACTGAATCCCGAATGTCGATTTTTCATCTGCACTGCAGTATTTTTAACTTAATCTTTTTTGAAAATAATAGTTAGAGCGAAATATCCATAAACAACATTATAAACATTCGTAGTAAACTTAAATAATAAATAATTGTTTGTAACTTACCGACTACGACCATGATATTAGAAACTTAACAAGTTAATGTAAGTTGCCTATAATTTATATTAATACTAAATATTTTTTAACATTTTGCTATCTAATTAATTTGTTGCATCAACTATGATTTTTGTTTTCTAAAATCTTTAAAATTTTGCCTGGTTTATTTTATGGTTAATTATATCAAATAACATTATTTATATACCTCCTTCACATCTAATACTAACCTAAGCTACCTACGTATCAACAAAGAGATAATTTTTACACTTTAAACTACACAACCGAATTTGATAACATTTCATGGGACCACCTAAAAACTAGTATAACAACCTTACCCTTTCGAACAAAAAAGAATTTTCAAAATTAGTGGAGGTGTTTTCGAGTAATCGGAGAAAATACATAAAAAAACATACATACATTCGTATTTAAAGCCATCATTTTAACCGACTTAAAGGTAAAACTTTTTGATTTCGGTTAAAATTGTGAGCTGAGTGCATAACACAACTAAGAACAAATAGTAACAATGAGCAAATGTCAATAATACAGTAATTTATCGCGTCCCAGTTTACTGAATGTGGAGCCAGGAGAGCTGTCCCACTGGATCGATAAATAAGTTATTAATGTATTTCTCCTACATTTGTAAATATACATTTTATATATTTGTAAGTAAGTAGGGAATAATAAGTAGGTAGTTAGCTTTGAATACTAAAACATTTAGTTTATGTTGTCATCGAGTCATAGTGTGAAGTGAAAACCCTTGTACCTAACTTATCTTCTGAGTTTGTATTCCAATCTAACTCATATGCTTACACATTAATACCGTCCTATTTACATAAAAGCTACAAGAAATAGTAAACGTTATCTACTCGTATCTGTCTAATCATTGTCGGGTCCAATAGTCTCCTCTAATAGGTAAAGATAAAATAATTAATAACTTTGCATTTCTACAAACCATAGGAAAGGAAACGATAACATTTAAATAAACTAGAATCACAGAACAATACTGATATGAACGGCATTATCTCTTATTTCCTTTCAAACGATTACGTTTCATTATGAATCTCTTTGATATGAGGATTTGACTCGCATGGGATCTGCCTTGCCTTATCAGCACATTGCAGACAAACCATTTTATCTAAATAAATAGCTATGCGTGGATTGGCACAAGTTAATTAGTTTCCTTGCGGAGTAATAAATTATGTTGACCCTTAGCTATAAAATGTAACATTTAGTACACTTGAGGGCGATCCCGTACCTTATTACAGCCTTGACAAAATACATTAGGAGGTTTCTGAACCCTGAGTTTAAATGCGTTCGTGTTCAATCTTAATAAAATGTTGAATTAATGGAAATATTTCTTCCTTGTTTCAGATCTCTGTCGGCCATGTCAATCAAGCTGTCGGCCATCTAACAAGTGTGTGTGCCGAGCAAGTGTTCCTGTTGGCGCACAGCTTCGCTGGACGTCACTCGCGCCTGTCGCTCTGGGACAGCCTCGCTGCTGTCAGGCTGTGCGCCGGCGCACTGTGACTCACCCGCGCCCGCATCGCGACGCGTCCCCAGAGGAGCGATAACCGACCTCCTCCACTCTGCCAAGTTTCGATTTCATCGACGCTCTCACTCCGTAGTCGCCCGTCTGCTGCTGCAGACGCCTGTGCGAGACGCTACACGTGATGCGACCTACCTTACAGTACTGGCAACACGCACAAGCCGCGATCCTATTTTGAATGTGAAGTTTGACATGACGCGCTGCATTTCAAATGTAAACAACGCTCAAGTAAATATTATGAAAATTTAAGTAAAAGTTAAGTGCAAGGGTAGAAAGTGTAGTTAAATTAGTGCAAGATGACGTCGCGCTCGAAGGAAAAGGTGGCGGCCGCTTTTCGGAAACTGTTCCGGTCTCCGGAGAAGCTGGATAATGAAGGCGCGGGGCCAAGCGGCTCTCCCGCCAGACGGGGCCTACTAAGGCGGCACAGGTCAGTATTTTTATTTTAACGTTTTATTTCATAATTCTTCAACTTTTATATTTCTAAACTTACAAAGTCATCAACTTACGATAAACTTTAAACTTTGGTAACAGTCGAGAGACGAGAGTCAAAAAAGATAAACACCCAGAAAATAACGTTAAGATTTCCTAACAAAAACAGCAGAATGGTGTAAGGTGTTGCAACGGATATTCCGTAATTGTTTGATAACATGCATAACACAATCGGCCGGTCGCGCATGCAGTGCACAATTTACTTTTCTGCAATAAAATTTAAAAATGAACAACCACAGCATATTACACATACAGCTGTGTATAAGAAGCAGGTAAATTATGCGAAGATAAATTCCAAATACAGCTACTACCGGTACAATGACGGTCAACAGGAACTGATGATGACACAAGAATAAGTTTTTTTTTTTTACGCAGGAACATATATGTATTTTTGTAATTATAGTTAGTAATATTTATTTCTATTTTCATTCCATTTTACGAAGCTTTTCACGAACTATGACCTCTAAAAACTAGGCTGTGCCTCTATCTACTGCAGCTACTAGTTTTTCCAAAACAAATTATCACATAAGTACCTATAAGAGAACCATAAACGCCCGGCAGGTCAAAACGATCTATATCAAACTTTATAAAATACTTTATTATAAATCTGCATTTAACCAGTAAAACGAGGAGACAAGACAATCTATCAATGCTTAGGGGCTTTCAATCTAAGGGCGTGAAAGCCATTCAAAAAGATCTGCAGATTGGGCAGAATAAGAAGCAATGATGTTCGAAACCTTCTTCGGATCGATGAGCCAAGCATAGTAGTGCCCAGTATGTAGTATTATTATATGATAGGTATTTAACCACAAGTTAATTTACAATTGGTTTTTAATGACGATCATTAGGTGTGTGTGGTGTGTGTGCAATAATTAATGCAGTTGTTGAACGGGCTCACGTTCACATTAAACCTAAATTATATAGTACATTTATTAAAATTATGTGGTTTCAATTATGATGCAAATGCAAATAGTGCGATAGTAGTGGTTTTTTTAACTAAGTATATTTTGTTAAATGTCAATTTTGGGCGACAGCAAATTCTTAATAATAGGGTCGCGTTTTTACTCTTTGGGTACGGAACCCATAAAAAGACAAAAACGCACGTACACAAAAGCTATTTTTTCAAACTAGAATATCATATTTTTTTATGAATTAATCACATTAATATTATAAAGGCGATGTGTGTGTGTGTGTGTGTGTGTGTGTGTGTTGGTTAGGTACTTCTTCAAACGGCGGGGCCAATTTTGATAAAATTTGGTATGCAGGTAGCTGATACCCTGGATTAATCCATAGGCTACTTTTTCCGCGGGTAACACCGCGGGGCGCAGCTAGTAATATATAAAACCTAGTTACCTAAGTATTTGTTAATTTAAGATTCAGTGCACAACACGTGTCGACACGGTGTGAATATACTATGTTATGCTATGTTTAATGATTTTATTATTTCTATTACGACACAAGCGGGCTATTAATATCTCGCATATGTTGTAGGATGTAGTTGTAGAGTGAATAACATAGCAAAATAAGCGGTTTTCTTCCTGTTTTACCAACATCAATATGCAGGAATTTGTTTTGATTAAACGCTACTCCATCAAACACCAGTGTTAATTAGATTTTCATTCAAATTATCTCTTTGATTACCTTTATCGTAAAACAGGTAATCTACTATTATAGTATTCTTTTCTTGTCGCGGTCGCAAACCTTGTTATGCTTCGTAGCAACAAACTTAACTAATTTTAAAATTCTAGCTAAATGCTTACCTAAGTAAAAAGTATATCACCTGCAAAAAATTTAAGTCATTAACTAAGTACATACTAAGTACATTAATTACATCGCTATAGCAATGTTATAGATAGAGAATAAATAAATATATAGGGACAAACAACACTGATTGAGCTAGCCCCAAAGTAAGTTCGAGACTTGTATTATGGGTACTAACTCAACGATACTATATTTTATAACAAATACATATACAGATAAACATCCAAGACCCAGGACCATTTGATAAAGGCCATTTTCCAAATTGCCCTGACCGGGGTTCGAACCCGGGACCTCTCGGTGGCGGACTCGCATGGTGACCACTACGCCACGGAGGTCGTAGAAATCTATTAAAGATAGAGATACTCCGGATTGAGAATCGAGGAAATATAATACCTACGTGCATGAATTAATAAAATATATAGAACAAAGACTAAGTAGGAACAATACATTTTTAAGATTTATTGATGATTTACATAAGCCGATCTAGGAAATAAGTGCCAATTTGAGTCATATAATTAGTTGTTTTGGCTAGCTACCTATAACTATTTTAAATTTTCACGCGTAAATGTGGTCTTTTCTAATGTTCCAAGGCTCTGTCTGTCCCGTTATTGATATGATAATGTATGATGTACATAATAGGCGTAATGACTGGAAAATGTTAATAGGCCAATACATACATAGTATCACGCCTATATTCCACAGGGGTAGGCAAAGACTATGGACCTCCACTTGCTTGCTACGATCCTGATAAACCTCTTTCGTTGCATCTACACTCATCAATTTCTTCATAATAGGCTAATTGGATGGATTATTTAAAAAATATTGCCTTGGTACAATTTTTTTTTCAAAGGTGACCCCCAGTCATCTTTGTGATTTTTGCTAATTTGATTATTTTATTGTGTACTTTATTATTAATGAAAAATGATTACGGTGCGACAAAGATTGAAAGGTTCATTGAAGCACACATTTATTAAGATCAAGGTACGAGGCCGAAAACACGCATGCGTTTATTTACGACTTACACGTTACACATGTTTGTACATTTTAGACGTACATATGTAAAGGCCACCGACAATTAAAGTAGGCTTGGTATGCGTGAAGGTACTTCGCTTACCCAAATACATCAATATATCGAGTTCACGTCTTTGCCCCACGCTTATCCGATGGCGCAGTTATATGAATAATACTCGTGCAGTAATAGTTTTGTCGAATAAAAAATTGTCGAGTGCCTATAAAAATTTAAGGTTTTACATTTGATTAGTTCACACGAACTTTTTAAGTGTACCTATTTTGAACTCTAGCAATGTCGTTGCTCGTAACTAATCTTCCTGCATAGGGCCTAAAAATGTTTACCTACTAAAATTTTAATTCAAGTGATGAGTTTCCATTATAGTACTGAACTTTCGCCATTAAACATACAAAGAAATATGAAAAAAGAAATGGCCTACAAGCTGTCTGATAGCAAATCTTATTCTAATAAAATACATAAGGAAAAGTTCGTCAGTTTGACTGAATTTAAACTTAAAAATCTGTACAACTTATTAGTCGTTTAATAGGAAGGAAGGACTCTAAATTTTTATAGATTACTTACTTTTCAAATTTTATTGTCTCAAGCATCGTCTTAATCCTCCCGTTTATATATACTCGTATCTAGGTGTTTATTTTAATGTAGTACGTTCTATTAAGATTTTCAAGAAAAGCTAAGGTACTAAGAAAAGTAAAATACTTTGGCAAATCCTGTGATATTTCCAAGAAGCTGATTAACCAAATTAAAACCGGCATTATGAAATAAACATTGCGTTCAAAGAACCTTACACGAGTGGCAACCTTCTTTTACCCGAGATTTTGTAGAAATGTGACAATAGAGAAATGGTGGGCGCTTCAAGGAAGTGTGAAACTGATGCTGCGCCATTAGGGAACTCCTGCAGACAAAGACATTGTTTACGTACTGTCGTGGAGTCCGTTAGCACATTGCAGCGATGCTGTCACATTACACACAATGCGGTGACGTATCATCGGAACATTGCACTACGACAACAAAGCGAACAACACCACTCGACACTCAATATCTTCTCATTATTGTTAATTATGATAACAATTAAACATCATTATTATTAATGCAAACAACATTAACAACCAGTAATAAATATTATTTAATAATAGGCACATCGTTTCGTGGGAATTATTTAAACAGCAACTAATAGATATTATGTTAATAGAATCTAATTACCCAATAAACATCCTCGGGCAACCTATTAATAGACACAATCTATGTAGGTATAGTTAGTTCTTGTAACGCCCTTATTAATAAATAAATCCTTGATTTCGACCTTTTTGAGTTAATTACCCAAATGGGTAGGAGTGCTTATTACCCAATTGCAAATTAGCATATTTCCACAACATTACTATATATACTAGTAATACTTATAGATGAGTATTAAATAATATCTAATTTTAAACAAATAAGTACCTACATTCACAAAATTCGTATTTTATCTACCAGTTTATTCAATAGGTACCACAAAATTATACTCTAGCACTGGCGAACGTTGCATTTGGTTTCACAACACAACAACGGAGAAGTAGGTAAAGTGGGAATAAACCTTTCCCTTTCCTTGACACCATACGCGAAACGAGACGTGTTACTTGAGAATCTAAAATCCATATTAACCTGAGCTTGAGACTGGCTGAGACGCTTTTATGTAATTGTACCCCTGAGCATAGAACTACTCGTAAACTCGTCTCTCGGTAAAATCGAATATATAGATTAGATCAGATGAACCCGTCCAACCGGAACAGGGTGCCTTATTCCAACTGGTTGCACTTTCACAAATATCTACGATATACCTTTTTCTATTTTTAGCACGCTTTACTTGGTCGAGTTGCTGGGATATCGTCAGCAAATTGTTTATTAATTACTGACGATATTATGACTCTTTTTGCTGGTTTGATGGAATTGTGCAAAACTGTTGCTCATACATAAGGATCACAATGATGATATCATTGCGAATTGGTAATTATTAGCGATGCATCCGATACCGATACCGATACCGATATATCGGCGATACTTCGGGTTAGCTGATATATCGGTATCGACGATATTTTTATGACCGATTCAACGATACTTTTTTTTTAAATCGCCTTTCTCCGCAAAACTTAACGATTACTTTGTTTTTTAAATAAAAATGTTATTAATGTTAATTACTAAAATTTATAATAATTATCTAATATCGACCTATGTAACTACTTTTCATATTAATAAAAAAATAATCCGACTGGTGATTTATTTATTTTATCTTCATCTTTGATTCAATTAACGTATCGGTATCGGTATCGGTATCGCCGATATTTATATAAGAGTATCGGTATCGGTATCGTATCGGCGAAAAGGCGTATCGATGCAACCCTAGTAATTATCGAAACTTAAAAATATGAAAGAATGCTATCTGTAAGAGTACCTAGATAGACCATATAGAAATAGTATTATGTAGCTAATGGATGATGTTATATCAGGAGCTTTTAAAAGAACAAAACAGGGAAGGCAAAAGATGAAGAGGAGAATAGAAGAAATACTGCTGAATGCATACACCGACATAGCAATTATACAAAATTTGACTTCCCATGCTTTCTGAATCCGAGCAGTAACTTAAACTCATAATATGAAATATAAGAACAGCTTCGCACGATGTCATCAAGCAAAACATACTGCAATATTTGTTTTTTTTTTTTCTGAGAAGACACATGAATTTAGCAGCAAAATTATCGCGAACACTAGCGAGCCCTGCGCATGCACTTCATTAACAGATTGAAAGTTGTTTACGTAATCTACTTTACATAAATCTCCTGGAAGTCAACGACCTGCCAGCGACGCACCCGTGTACACCCGCATAGTGTTGGAGACAATCCAACCACAAGGTTGTGATAAGCCGACGTATTTACACGTTTTCACTCATGCATGGACACATTATTTGCAGCCATCACTACACAGAGATCTACTCTCCACTCCAGTTACAGTTCGGGAACTGGAGCAGTATGTCCCGAATCAAAAATAAATGTGATACTTTTACGAGAACACTTTTGAATGTCGGACGCGCCAATTCTCAACGAGTAACCTGATATTGTATTGTACCTGATTTTTGATCAACAGTTTTACATTATTATGTTGTTAAATATTAGCATATCCGAAACAAGAGTTTACAATTTATTTCTTCCTTTGTATACGCGTAATAGTCTACCCTAGATGCCAAATATCAACTTATAAGGTCATATGGAAGTAGGTTATCTTTTCGAAATGTTATTAATCGATAACTTTTTGAGAAATTTTGGATTCAAAATGAGCTAGAGGACTTTATGTGTTAAATTGTATTTAGGTGTCGAGTTGTGAAGGGGTGAAAAGTAACTCGAAATGCCTCGTGTAAATGTACACACGGCCACTGCGTCGTCGCCAATTCCTTTTGTTTGATCTTTGCTCCGACATGCTACCGCGTGTCTAGATAAAGCCTAAAGTCAGTTCGCCGAGAGTTGATAAATATTATGACTCGTCTCAGACTAGCGACTGTCGCTTAGTTATCACAAACTGTATGACAGTCGTCGCTTATCTCCCGCTTTCGCCGTTTGCGTGGGACGAGGCACGCAGTTGATGTCAACCGAGGCCCGAATGGGCGAGTAGACGCGGCGATCATATATTGCCATTCCGTTCTAGAATGAACATTAAATGAGTCGTCTGGGTGTTTGCGTGCATGTTGTTTTCTGTTTTATACAGTTAACAAATGTTTAAAATTGTAAAAATAAATTTGTACTTACACGTTTTTACATTACTGGCGGGTTTGTAATATTAAGTTGAGAAGCCCTGAATTTAACAAATCTCTGCGAGAAGTCCCACACACTTTAGGTTGCACGGTTGCTATCGCAAGATGACATAACAGCCAATAAATGGGTAACCAACGTTGGGTACTCTTTCGTAGACTTTATATGTAATGAAATTTAATAACATTACAACCAAGTACAGATAACATCACAACCAAGTACAGAAAAATTAATCAGCGAAGACGTGAAACCACATGTTTTCAGGAAATAAGAAACTAGGTCATTGTTTTAGCAATCCACGATTTACTTATGAATCAGCATGCAGATTGGTACCTCCCGTATAAACGTAACTATTACGTTCACACATAAATAGTTCAACATGAGTAGAACCTATGTTTTGAAAGTTTTGAAGATAACATTTAAATAAAAAAATTAACAAAACCTTTTAACATAACTTGTAAAAATCATTTAAGGTTCGCGACGCAGTTTTTCTGTAAAAAGTTGCGAAATAGTTATGTAATACCAACCAAATTAGATAATTGAGTAGATGCCCAAACATGTATGGAAGCTCCTACTTAACAATACAGTCAAAGCTTTCTAATTGTAAACACTTATACTAATCAAAATTTAAACCACTAGCCCCAAACTAATTCCAATAAAATAATTAGAACTACCTACTGAAAGTAAAGGGTTATTAAAGCAGTATGCACAAAGCAGATGTATCAATATTTTCCAATATCTTAAAGATATATTTATTTTGCTAAACATGTGTAATAAGCAAGATATTTACATTTCATTTCGTCCAATCATGTTTTACCATCACAGGTGTGCAAATTTTCATAATATAATACCTGTTAAAAAGGGGGCCAAGTTCCTATCGGCTAATTGTTCGGCTAAAAAGAGTTGAAATCCAATCCAATGCCAAGTTTAGATGCACTTTAAAATCGATCATAATCATCTTCATCATCATCAATCAGGTTTTATTAAATAGGTTAATTCAATTATATAAATAATAAATTTAATCATACAATTAATCAAGTGTTACGTACAGCACGAAAACCTGCCAAGTTCAAGTCTTAGGAATGGCAAATGATTACCAGTGGATCAGGCTGTTGATGAAGATGATTATGATCGATTTTAAAGTGCATCTAAACTTAGCATTGGATTGGATTTCAACTCTTTTTAGCCGAACAATAAGCCGATAGGAACTTGGCCCCCTTTTTAACAGGTATGTTTTTGGTGGGATATAACTCACGACAGTTTCTTTTTCCCTACATCAGATAAACTAGGAAACGAATGAGAATTAGTTTTCACAAATATTGCTATTTCCATTATGTATAGTGACGGGAGTGTAAGAATTTTATGTTGTTTAAACAGTGGTACACAACTATCTGTACTTTAAAGACCGAAAATTACTCGAATACTGCGCTTTTGCATTTTGAATGCTATATCTTTATCGATGGAATTTCCTAAAAAAATTATAAAATATCTAAGGACTGATTCCACTAGGCTATAGTTTGTGGTTATAAGTGCCTCAGTAATTACTTTGGGCATAGGATGAACTACTAATTCTTTTACAAAGACTTTCAATATATTTTCCATTTCAACTTAGAATCAATTACAACAAGAAATCGAGTATATGCAACATTACTTACTATATTACCTTGATATTCTAAATTAAAATTGTCAGCCTTTTAAGTCGTTGACTAAAATGCATTAAGTTAGTTTTATCAAGATTTATTCTTGAATTACTTTTGTCAAGCCATTTAATTATTGACGTCAATGTTAAGTTAACGTCGGATTTATAAAAAATTGTGTTCATGCATTTAATTGTAACCGTACTATCATCAGCAAAGCATCTTCTTTTGTATTTCACTATTAGTCCTCTTAGTAGTTCAATACAACTTCTTATAAAGTTGTATATATGTTAAATAAGGCGCAAAACTGTGGTATAACTACATTCCATACACTTTGTATTATATCCGCTTAAAAAACAACACAACATTAAATACCTCTACGTATCACGTGACTTGTTTGATAACTAGAATTTTCTGTAACTTTACTTCCTTGATTTATGTTTAAGTTATACTACTTATTCAATATATTTTTTCAAAAATAGAAACCGAGTTCAACAGCAAACCACACAATGGATTTTAATAAAGTTGTCGGATCACCTGACAATTATGCACATTTAAACTAAAACATAATTTTCCAATCGGTCTAGGCGACTGAAGTGTAATCGAGTAAAAAATTATATATAAATTAGGGTTAAAGCAACCAGTTGCAATATGCTTTGTCATAAAACAATGTTTGCAAAACATAAAGGGACCTATAAAGTAGCAGTCAGGCCGCCCACTCGCGCATTCAAGATGCGTTTTGACTACGTGATTAAGGTCGTCATATCCATTTAAATGCTAAGTGCATACGTTATTCATTTTAATATTTACTACTTTAAAACATTGCTACTGCTTACATTGCGTAGCAATTTTCATTGTGATTGACGTCGTAAAAATTAATCTATCTGATTCTGATTGACATATCTACCATATAGACGATAGCGTCATTTACATATTTGCTCCATCTCCATCAAATCTAAGACAATTTATGAAGAGTGGTCCGGCTGCCCATTCCTATATATATTATTATGTCCGTATATATATATATATATATATATATATATATATATATATATATATATATATATATTCCTATTAGCTTATATTCCTTCTTAATTACATAAATTCTTAGGTATTATTACCCGAGTGCCAACTTTAATTACATTTTAAAATCTTTTTATAGACACTGTTTGTACCAAAAAGTATCAAGCATGTCATTCTTTTTTTCCTATGCCGGAAATATACCCTCCGTAATCATGGTCGTAAAAGCTGACCGATGGAATGAGTGGAACTGCGAATCATGTTAATAGGTGATGCTGATTGCAACCCATCATAATTTTGATACTATTTTCCACCTTCTCGCCCACCATCATGCCAAAAGTGGCCTTTGGACCTTGCGGTCCTGGGTTCTGTCTGCGAGCCGCAAGACCCAAAATGTTCTGTCTGCCCCATTAGGCGTAAAGATAGTATATGTGTGTACGAGTACGTATTTTATTACTCGTAGTTCCTTTTTTTTTAAATTTTATATAATTATGTAATAGGTCAGAAAAATCGATTTGTTCTGTTTTGCACTGAAGGAAGTTACTAGGGTAGCACTGTATACAATAAGTTATAATGTTAGGAGGATAAGGTAGATATAACGCAACTAATAACAAAATATAAACAAAAATAAACAAATTTGTCTGGTGACACTGCTGTTGTCTAGATTAGATCCTATAAATAAATCAACAGCTCGTATTAGAAAATAATACATACTTAACTATCAGAAAATGCTTCTAATCGTTGCTGCATAATCAGACTAGTCCAGGGGTCACTCATAAATAAGCTAACCTAATCAATGTGGGGTTATTCACTAATTCATATCTAAGGATGTGATATGATAATGAAGCAGGTCAGTGCAATATCAATAAATTGGACAAATAAATCTAATTATGTAGAAAACTTTAGCTCATATATTTAACCACTCAACATTCTGATTTAGTACGCACTTTGTATATGACAAGTGAATTTATAATTACATATAGGTACCTACCTAATTTCAAATAAATTACCTAAATTGTAACTTGTCGTCAAGTCGGTGGGGCTTGTTGTGTGTATAAAATTTTACGTCTAACTCTGGTCTGGTGCACGTGGCATAATTAGCGAGTAGGGCAAAATGCCACTTGTGAACTGGAGGTTTACCTATAATAGCCAAATAGGTAATTATGAGTACCACAAGTGACATGTTAAAATCTAGCAATTGGAAAATAAAAAATCATACCTACCTTTTCCACAGAGACGGCGTCAGCCCAGCAGAAGCAGCTGCTAGCTTGCCGGCGAGTCCTGGCGCCGCAACGCTGGTCAAAAAGAAGGCTGCAGGGGCCAGCGAAGTCCGGGAGCGCGCGGCTGCCGTGCGAACGCGAAGACTGATGAAGGAGCTCAAGGAAATCCAGCGGTTGCAGGACAACAGGCCTGATCCAGTCTTCACGGTGAGCAAAGATATCTTAACTTGATCTACAAATACCACTTTATGGAAATAAAATTGAAACTGGCAGTCTGGCCCCTTCTGTGGTAAGGTTGGACAAGGGCGTGAAAAGATTTTTTCAGGGTCAGCAACGTGTGGGACTCCAGGAGTCCTGGTGTTGCAAGCGCTCAAAGGCTACGAAAACCACTTACAAGTAGGTAGGTACAATCATATGGGCCGTATGTCGTTTGCCTATTTAATTACTTTTGTTAACGGTACCTAGTTACCACCAGTCAAAGATAAAAAAAAATAATCGATCATTTTTTAATTCACACGGTTAACTCAGGTAATATACTAGGAAAGTTTCAATTGATTTAGATCTTCAGGGCGTGTAGCGGCCACTTGATAGTTTCGCTGCACGCTCTGCATATCTGACTTTATTACCTACGTAAGTTAACCGTGTTACCTAATTAATAATGAATTTATACCATACGTTAGTTATAATAAAATATATTTATAAACAGCTAATCGAATTCTAATAGTTGATATGATATAGACTAACGTAACCTTGACAAAAAATTCTGTGTCAATTCTCAGGTGGAATTGGTAAACGACAACCTGTTCGAATGGCACGTGCGGTTGCACCAGATCGACCCCGAGAGCGAGTTGGCGGGCGACCTGCGGGAGCTGCAGATCCAGCACATACTGCTGCACCTCATCTTTCCTGAAAACTTCCCCTTCGCGCCGCCCTTCATGCGGGTCATTGAGCCAAGGATAGAAAAGGGCTTTGTCATGGAAGGTACTTATTGCGAATGAGAGATGAGAGGTTACAATGACTTCAAATAAGTTTATGCGACGGTCAAGCTGTCGTGTGTGTTTTGGTAGATTAGATACATATTTACCATTCCTTACTGCTACCTAATTCCTAAGTACATACATAATAGGCATGACGAATCTATTTATATGAAAGAAGAAACTGAATGAATGACTGACTGACTGACTGACATATCAACGCACAGCCCACCGGGTCTAGGCACCAAATTTGGCACATAGATTCCTTATGAGGTCTAGGGGTGCACTAAGAAAGGATTTTCCATTTTCGACTTCTACGCGGACAAAGACGCGGTTTAAGCAAGTAGAAAAACATTCTTAGCCCATCGGTTAGATTATTAAAAAATATTGTACACATATTTTTCTTTTCTCTAAGAAACAAAAATTACAAAGATACAGCGTATTGAAATTTCGCATGACGTCTTGGCTGCGTACGATTTTTTTACATAGAGGGGACGTCGCAAGCCCCCACTCCGGAACTTTGATGCTTCGTATCTTTATGAATTTTTACTTTTTGGCAAACTGAATAATATGGGTCCATTATTTATGGATAATCTAAAAGCCGGAGTAATTACAATTATACTTTTCTAACCCTGTCGTCACCCGTATTTACGAAGTTACCACATTTTGAAACATGGAATTGTTTTACTTACATTTCTTTCTTGTCATTTTCCAGGAGGAGCGATTTGCATGGAACTGCTGACACCTCGGGGCTGGGCGTCGGCGTACACGGTAGAAGCAGTGGTGATGCAGTTCGCAGCGTCCGTGGTGAAGGGGCAGGGGCGGGTGGCGCGGGCGCCGCCGCGACCCTCGCGCGAATTCTCCCGAAGGCGCGCCGAGGAGGCATTCCGTTCGCTAGTGAAGACACATGACAAGTACGGCTGGGTCACACCGGCGCTCTCCGATGGTTGAAGCCAGGTCTGTATTATACAGGCAATCTAAGGTGGCAATAGTTTCAAACATTGGCAAGATGGTAGGAATAGGACACTTGACTAGTGTTTGAGAAAAAATAAAGATTGGTTATCCTAGCCTTTTCTTTGGGTTTCGTCTACCTCTTCATCAAGGGTCAATTTACCTTTTATATAGGCCGTGAAGTGGCTTACCACTACCGGCACAGCCTGTCTTGTGTTGGTTGCCGGGGCTGACTTCAGTCTGAAAGCAAGGCGCTGCTAACATACCAAACTTTGCTCGCTATTCCTAGTCTACCCAGAAAACCTTTCTAAAGTTTGCTACTTTTTTGGACTAAGAGTTTATATTTTCTATATTTACTTTTCTGTTCAAAAACAACAATCGGCGAATTATTTTTCTTTAGAGTCACTCAGACTATTTTAGAAGAAGCGAGAGGGATATGTGAAATTGTAAAGCAGTTGGCAGCACCTGTTGACAGGACGTTCAGCAACATAAGCAATTGAGCATCATCAGTACAATCATTGTTACAATGTCGTTGGTTTGTTTTAATATTTTTCTTAGGGTTTCCGGAATAATATATATTTTGGTACACCTTGTACAGAAGTACTTACCTATCTATTAATTTCTGACACTCCGATCTATTTGCTGTACCAACGTACGCCCAGTGACATTGACCCGAATATAAATAAAGTGGCCGCGGGCACCCGCACTGTTTCATAATAGCAGCATTTATCAATTTAGACGATCAGCACCGGCCAATACAACGCCACCTTTACGACAGACCGCCGTCGATGGTTAATAAAACCTTTATAAAGCCACACAGACAACTTGCCAACCTACTTTGATTAGATAAATACCCATTAAACCTCAAGAACCACTTCCATATTCATGTTTTGGTAGGTTGGGGTAACTTACTAAGCAATGCGCGGAGGAACTCTCGGGCAAAGACAAAACTATTTTCCGTGTATAAGGATACAGGTAAGTAGTTGGTATATTTCGTAGACTTATGGGGAAAAGCTACAAACCTTTAAATAGACACACATATATACACATAGATACACATAGACCTACAATTTTTTTACATGATTATACAGAAGTTTAGGGACCTGGTATTGCATTGTGCATTCTGTGATCTTCTTCTTCACTTCTGTCAAAATTACTCGTACCTTGTTATCCCGAATCTTGCATAAGGTCCATTAAAAAGCCATTGCTGATGTGCCATCTGCCATTGCTCTACAACCAACAATTCATATACGTGGGGCGCACTATAAGTTTCCGGAATGAATATGAAAAAATACTATTAAAGGTACAAAATTAATTTATTGTTTTTCAAAATAATCTCCCTTGGCGTCTATGCACTTTTTCATTCGATGAAACCAGTTTTTAAAACTTTTGTGCCACTCCTCTGTGGTGACCTCTGAAACGTGTTTTTCATACTCCTCGACAGCCTCTTCTGGTGATGAAAATCGTTGACCGCGTAATTGGTTCTTAATTTTTGGGAACAGAAAAAAGTCACAAGGTGCCAGGTCGGGACTGTATGCAGGATGACTCATGAGTTCTACATTTTTCGCCTTCAAAAAGTCGTTTGTCTGTCTGGCCGTGTGAGAACTAGCATTGTCGTGGTGCAGGATGATACGGCGTTTACGGTTATTTTTACGGAGTTCGTCAATAACTTCCGGCAAACAAATGGTCGTGTACCAGTCACTATTCACTGTACGACGATTCTCTAAAGCAACAGTAGCCACGTGTCCAGTTTTATTAAAAAAAGAAGCAATCATCCGCTTAGATGCACTTTTCACGCGCGCCACTTTGGTTGGTTTCGGCTCATCTTGAAAGACCCATACGCTCGATTGCTGCTTTGTTTTGGGATCGTAGCAATAAATCCATGTTTCGTCACCTGTTACTATGTCCCACACCAAATTTGACGCACCTTCGTTGAATCTGGTAAGCATGGCACTGCACCAAGTGACGCGGTCCGTTTTTTGAGCCTCGGTCAAGTTGTGTGCGATCCACCGCGAGCACAGCTTTCTCACACCCAAATGTTTGTGTAGGATTAATTGTATTTGACTCATGCCTATTTCTAAGGATGCGCGAATTTCATGGTAGGTCACATGCCTGTCTGTTTCAATCATACGGCGCACAGCATCGATGTTTTTGTTGGTCACAGCGGTGGACGGCCGACCATCGCGAGATTCGTCACTGAGATTGATACGACCACGCTTGAATTCTGCAAACCAGCTATAAACAGTTGTCTTGCATGGTGCTTCATTGCCAAAAGCTGTTTCAAGCCGAGCGATGCTCTGTTGAGCTGTCAAATTACACTTAAAATCGTAGAAAATCATACTACGAAAATTTTCCCGAGTTAAATCCATGTTGATGCAGACACACAATTTTTTAAATGGCGCCACAAGGTAAAAACAAAAGACAGTCAGATGAAACAAACTGCATTCTACAGCCAAAGAGTTCTATTTTCAAATGTTGCAATAAATTTTTAAATATTGTTTATGTAAGTGGCCAGTTCCGGAAACTTATAGTGCGCCCTATGTAACTACCTACTCACGTTAAATTGAATATTTTGTACTTACAATATTTATGATTTACAGGTGGTGCTGGTCAGCTGTACCTAATGCAGAATTGATCTCCTTTAGTTGTATTTAGAATTAATTAAGTAGTGCAAATTTTATAAATGCTGTGCTCTGTATTAGTTTACTGTTAATTTCAAGTGGAGCTCACATAAATGTTAAAAACTTTATTTCGAAATGTGGCTGATGCAATGTAGTTAGATACAACTAAAAATAAATTAAGATTAGATTACTTAGAAAAGCGATAACAAATAATGATTATTTCCCTCGTGCCAGCTTGCAATATCCATCAAAGCATACATATTATTGTTGTACAAAAAAACTGTTTTATAAATTTCTAAAGAAAAACTGGTAGTCAACAATTCATGAGGTAGGTACTTTATTTTTTTTTGTTTTAACCACCAATGGTATTGGGTTTGTATTACTTACACCTTCATGTTGAGTCAAATATTTTTTTTTGGTAGCAATGATGTTGTAACTTGAACTGAACTCTTATAGGGCAGATCTCTACAACTATGAAAGTCAGATTGGTGTAAGAAAGGTCAATGTAAAAGTGAACCGCTTTGGGCTATGTTAGAACACATCTATTCAGAGAAAGTGGATCTTTCAGCTCAGTGTAGGTATAAGTTCATCTATTCTTGAACTATGGTCAGAGTTGGGCAAAATGTAATTAAACTACTAATTACTAACTACAATTACATTTGTTAGTTAGTAATCGCAACAACATAATTACAAAAAGTAATTGAAAATGTAGTTGAACTATAAACTACAAAAAGTAGTTGTAATCACAATTACAAACTACTTTTACAAACTACATATTTTATAAAGATTTACTAACTTAAAAATTTTCGTTTCTTGCTTACAACTTTTTACACTTACAATTTATTTTACTAAAACTTTAAAACACGCCTGCGGTAATAAATTCTTATTGTAATTTGAAGTTATAACTACTAAATTACAATTACAAATTACAACTACAGTAGTTTCAATTGTTGTAGTTAAATTAAATGTAATTTCAACTATTTGTAGTTATGTTTAAGGAACTTTATTTTATATTATAGTTAACTACATGTCATTGTAATTTGTAATCAAACTACACAATAGTAGTTAACTACGTCCAACTCTGACTGGTTACTTGTACCAAGCCCAAAGGACTAACTTTTAACTAGCTATGCTAACTTTGTTCCTGCAAAGTTAGCTAGGTAGTACTCTACCTATCAGCTATCACTAAATGCTACATACAGTGGAGAAGACCAGCATGTTCTACAAATGAAAAGGGTCGGGGTATATTGATGAAACAATTATGTTTCAGACATAGGTACGCGAATTTTTTTACCTACCTCTTTTAGTGTTCCTTCCACTTCTCCAAAAAACATGAGCTTCTTTACAATTTTCGTGAAAGTATATGATCGAAAAAACTTTTTAAAAACTTTAACAGATTGGTTGAGTCGTTGAGTCCTTGATCTCTCTTACACCAAAAACGAGTACCTACCCACCTATCCAGATAACACTATTCACGTTACCGTCGACGCCTACAGACACCATTTTTTGTACATAACATCGTGCCAAACCTTCGTTATAAAATAATGCTCATTTTCATGTTTATCTTAAATATTATTAAATAAGGGCTAAGAAAAAACATAATTTTAGAAGCTCAATATTCTATCTCTAAACTTTACGATGATGTAGTCGATTATAAAACGATATGGTGTCCATGTCTTTGAAATTAAAATGCTATTTTATCTAAAAATATATCTGCATTGTATTGTATCCAAAGAACGCCATTAGACATTAAGAAAAAACCTTGTCAAAATTTACTGTGAAACGGTCTTTCCAATTCCATATCCTTTTTCAGATCAGTGCTTAATGTTTTAAAGGAAATGTCTCCGTCCCAATGTCATTTAAATCATTTTGATAATATAGCAAAATTTTGTAGTATTAATTCCACCAAACAAACAAGAAATTAGACTTTCCAGCTTGACATTTTATCTTACCCTTTTATTAATATTATTACATATACCTGATAGAATATTTTATTACTTATACTGTACTACATGCCAAAATATGCATGCTTTGTGTAATTTGTAGTGAAGTCAAATTAATACAACCAAAATACCTATATATGTATTTCTATGAGTAGTCCGATGCTCAAATTATTAGATAATGTATTATCTACCTATATAATTTTGAAATGTGAAACGAAAGGCTTGTGGTAATATAAATGTAATGTAAAATTAGAAAAAGTAACATACATATTATAGATCATTGGTGTTGTTAATTTGTTTGGTCAACCAAAGAAGTTTATTTTTGTGTAAATCAATTCAGTGCAAGAAATGTATTTATAACTGGATTATATGTACAATGTTATTATGGGTGTAATAAATAATAATACCTACCTACCACTTTTTTTATTAGTGCCCTTGACACCTATTCATATTCTACCTCAGTAATCCAGTGAATAGACTGAAGGGGGTTACGTTAAAATGGGTCCTATAGTTCTGAATTTTTTATATATTGTCTATGATGGTCCTTGTAATGCAAAATGCACAATTTCAGGAAAAGAGTAGCACAAAATTGCCAATTCTCAGTGGGCGCGGGGGGAGGGAATTGTGCATTTTGCATTTTAAACACTCACTAACCATTCTAGACAACTTATAAAAATTTCAGAACTACTAGACTGTTTTGTAATGTAACAGACTATATTCATTGGAATACAGCTGTAGGGTGTACCTTGTATGTATGCTTTACCTGTTCCAATCAACACTGGAAACAATCTCTGATATAAAGAAGAGACAACTGATATACTTTATGATGACAAACAGTTCTATGCCTCAATTAGGGAAGAACTAGATACGAAGGTTGTGCAAGGTACTGCAAGCATAACAATGTAGAACAAGCAATACACCATTTAAAGATAAATTATCTCACCCATTGCTGTAGTTACAACAGCATGTGACATATTAGGGGAGGCCTATGTGCAGCAGTGGACTCTTGTAGCTGATATGATGTAACATATCGCACAAAAATATTCCTAGCTTTTACCTAAACTCGATATAATTTCAATTAAACAAAGCGGCACTTTATGATATCATGTTGACTTTATACAAGAAATGAAAAATAAAATTACGAGATATAAATATTACAAAGAAATTATCACAAGACAGATCACTCCCCTCCTCGCAGCGCTAACACTAGATGGAGTACTGAACCTCCCTGGACTTTGTAATCTTGGGCAGTCTTCTCATCGTTCCTGAAACATAAGTAAAACTTTAATAAAACTCCATAGAACATAAGAATAAGTGCTATAGGAACTAAGTAAGCGACAATTAATTTTAATCTCTTGTCTATTTTTGGCTGACATGATGAAGAATTTTGCAACAAATGGATTCAAATGCACATACTATGTAAATGTACTATGTACAATTGTAACGAAACGAGAAATTGACAACAAACAGTAGTGTTTCTTGGTACAAAACCTACAGCGGGCGCGAAGAAGAGCAGAAAATACTAGGAAGCTATAGCAGCAGCGGACGTTGCGTCAATAAGCTGATAGCATTATTTCGAATTAAAATAAACGAGAACTAAAAGATAGTAATAAAACAAAGAAAACAAATAAATAACGCTAATACACGATTTGAGCATACATTTGCTTTCCTGAGAATATAAGCCGCTGTTGTTGAGGCGGTATTCCTTCTTTCTCCTCCACTCTCTCTTTGATCCTTTCCACTTTATCTGTAGGTTCAATGTCTATTTCGATCTCCTTACCAGTAAGAGTCTGCAAGAGAAATAAATTAGGTTATACTAGAGTAAAACATTAACACGACGCATCTGACGTAAAATGAACAAAAAATATTACCTTCACTTTGATCAACATATTTGTATTTTAAATTGGGATGTGTTCTATAGTAGTAAACTTAACAAAAATAGAGATATTTTAACCACTATCTATCAATAAAAATATTTTTATGAACCAATCAACGAAAAATGATCAAGCAAAACTCGTCGAACTTGTCGTCGAAAATGGTTTTCTACCATTTCTACCTATTTTGATTTTTGACAGTTAGTTTTGACATTGACAGTTATATCAAAGTTAATTTTTAAATATATTATTTTTGGTTCTGAATTTACCGCCTGGGCACGAATATAAGCGTGTGCTCGGGCTGCGGCCTGTGGCACGCGCAACGGCTTACAGCGACTGAAACAAATTTATGGAAAATTAGGCATGTCACGATCAAGTACAACGGCGACTTTTCAGGCTTATTTTGGTGCGATTTTACGCGCGTATTCCAGTTGCCAGGTCAGTACTGTACCCGAGGCTTGATCTCATTTTACCCTGGATTGGATAATTTTAACCGACTTAAGAAAAAGAAGGAGTTTATCAATTTGAATCGTATGTTTTTTTTTATTATTTTACTGCTGGATAGTGGCTTTTACAGTATTTATTCGTTTCTATAACCAATTGTATCTGCAATACTCCTTGAGTTGCTATGAGTAGAACATCAATACATCTAAGAAGAAAAAGTCAAAGTGGTCATTATAAACCCCCTGGGTTTATAATGATCACTTTGAATTTTACCTGACAAGACAGATATGATTTACATCGAAAATCGTGAAATGGCCACTTTAGCGCAATAAATATATGTCCCACGAGCGACATTACTTTTCCCAATTCATTTTTTTGACAGTCTCTATGGAAATTCGTAAAATGGATTACAAATGTCACAATGCCCGAATTGCTTTTGTGTTTGTGTCAAATGGGAGAATCACAAATAAAATCTCACGAGTAACTTTTTACGACACATCATCGCTACTTAGTTTGTGCGAAATATCTACGCGTGATGACACTTGAGGTAGAAAGTAAATTGTTTTCATAACCTATAAAAATAAGGATTAAGTCTTTCATAACTTATTGAAGCATTCTCTGGTAATGCAGAATATTTTGTTCACTTAGCAGAGAGTCTCAAGCCAAATGGGGTGTAGCTATGGCATCTAGATGTAAATGCCTAAAACTGAATTTGTTTAAGCCGTCTTATATTGGCGGATTCTTTTAAAGGAGATTGAAATATTTTTCCCATCTCATGTCTAATAGTGGTATATAAGCACAATTTTGTCAAAGAGGCAAAAGTTATTTATTAGTTAAAACTTGCTTTCTACGTTATTTATTGAGGTTTTCCTTATAAATAAATAAATTAAGTACATACAGACATACTTCTTTTCATGAATGACTATCTGCCTGGTATACTGCAAATTAAATTATTACAAGGCAAAAACCATATTTAGCAATATGATGAGGTCATGATCAAAAGGTTGTTAGCCCATTGCCTATTTAGAATTCTCAGAATATCTATCTACAGTAGTAGTCGGAGCTGGTATATTTTTCTTTATCTTATCTCCGAATGGCATCTAATGCATACCGGGATTAATTCTGCTTATATTAGACTTTTAAATCAGTGCAAGTTAATGTTAGACATAAAGCAAAATGGGTAGGTACTTAAATAAAATTCTATACATAAATATAACAAATTTATATGATTTATTCTGATGAATGTATGTTGTTCTTGTTTTAATCTTTGTCTTCAGTCTTGTTTTGCTTCATAATGTTTATTTCATCTGAGCAAACCCAGCTTGTCATGCAAGTTTAGAATCTCATCAAGTCAACCAAAGGGTTCGCTCATGACTCTCCCTGTATTTGCAGGATATCCTCTCTTGATGATACAAAACAAGAATGCTCCAGCAGAGGACGCGTAGCTGCTTCCTTAGCCTTCAAGCAGCCTCTGCAAATATCATATATTATTTATTACTTGTACAATTAAGTAATATTTAAAAGACGTAGGTACTGTCACTTAAAAAGGATAAATTTTAGATTTTTTGTTACATTACAAATATTGTTTGAGACTACAATATTTCAGTTGGTGGTCATACTACAAGTATAATATATGCCTACATACTACAAATCTTTATTATTATTTAACCTTTATTGAAAGCCGGGTCAAAAATACTGCTGCACAGGTCTAGCGAAAAAAGAGTCAAAAAGATTTCGGTCCAAGCCATTATACTTTTGTTGATACTGACATACTGTAAACAAATTAAAAGGGTTTAAGTAAATCTAATTTTACGTGTTAATTGTTAAAAAAAAAAACATTACAAAATTCACAACAGTTTCGTCAAAATTTATAAAGTAATCAGTCAAAAATACTACCCCGAATTGTACCCACATCAAAGGTACCCATTATGCTTGCTGCATTACCTCTTTGAATTGCTATGGATAGCCTTTGGACCAGGTACCATCCGGAGCGGTGGTCATATCCACGGGATTTTAACCGCCGACCTTTCTCACTAACAAAGTGCTTCGCCTCTGAACACCATGGTCCAGCTGTTTCTACGGCAACCGGAACGAATTCATACTGGTTAGATAAAACCGAATATTTTATATTTTTATGTCCAGCTGCCACCTTAGCTGCTGCACCAGGTGATCGCATAGTGTTAGTGAGGTAGGACGCCGCAAACGTGCTGACACAAGTTGCGTCCCATAACAGACAACGTCCCCTCTGCCACGGTATCAACGTGATTCCGTCAGGTCGTTTTCCGTCTGTGCGCGAGAGGCCTGGAGGTTCCAGCTGGCAAGGTATATTTGCCGATATCAATGCCTTTCTTATAATATCATTTAAAGAATGATGACGGGACAACCAACCCGCACATCTCGCACATCCAAGAGCATGGTGTCCATCGGCCTCTACCATCTTACCACAAATGCAGCGGTGAGGTTCACACACGTCGCAGCCCAGCTTCAAAGCCACGTCCACCCTCAAGGAATCGTTATCTAATAACGTACCCATTTGAGGGGATGGGACAGCGTGTAACCAAGCCCCAGACTCCGGCTGAGCTGCAGCTTTTATTCGCGCCAAATGAGCACCTTCAGCTTGACTCTCTAGTTCCTGAAATATGGTTTGAGTTATCTTTTCATCCCAAAGCCGCTGCACCTCGGGTCTTTCAGGAACTAAAGAATTTGGGCATCTTTCAAACCAGGCAGACAAAGCCCCACCTACGTGGGGCAAGATCAATCCATCACCATTAATAGAGAGTAAATTAGTGATTAGATTGACCACCCCATGTGATGAGGCCAAGAAAGCCGGGAGCGATATGTCTTCCAGGCGACGAATACCAAGACCTCCGTACCGCACTGGCAAAGAAGCCTGCTTCCACTGCACCTCATCAAGTTTGATGTTAAGTATGTCCTCAAGAATTAATTTTACCGCTTTGTCAAATTGTTTGATTTCGTGAGGGCACAGCCATGATGGAGATGCCCTAATAATGTAGGTCAACCGGGGAATAGCCAGGGAATTTCGAAGGAGCACCAGTGAGACGTGCGAAGATAAGTTTTTTAAACGATCGTGAGAGGCCGCCAAACTCGTCACCTTATTCATAATCGAGGTGGAAATCGCCTCCTTAAAAATAGGTGCACCTAAAAGGCTAAAATTGGTTTTGTCCAAGACCTTCACTCCTGGTAACAGAGTCTCGAAACGTGATATGGATGTCTGGGCTTCCTGTCCACACAAAAATAGTTCACACTTGTTTGCGCTGATCTCTAACCCGAGTTCTTTAAACTTAACCGACAAATTTTGTAAGTCCGTTGCCACGGTATCAGGAGGGCCACCCAATGTACCGTCATCTAGGTACCATACATTTAATGGAGACTTTAAACTCGTGACTGTTTTATGGATCGCCAGACTAAAAATGAGAGGTCCTAGAGGATCTCCCTGCTGTGCGCCCACTTGCGAGATGGGATCACCGTGAAAAAACAGGTGACTAGTAGAAGCATAGCATTGATAAAGGAACGGATATATAACTGGTGTGTGTTCAAGAACCTCTTTCAAAATTGAGTCTCGTTCTATGCTGTTGAAAGCATTAACCAAATCCACCTTGACAATAACACTATTAGTATTTTTATTGACTTCCGCAAAGTATCGAGTTGCGTGGATTGCTGCCTCACATCCTCTTGCCGTGCCGAAACCCAACTGCTGTGGCTGTAAGTAAAGAGCTGTGCTCTGTCTCACAGCGTTACAAGCGAGCTTGGAAACTAATCGTCTAAAAGTATTACCCACAGCAATTGGTCTAATACCACCCTCCCTCTTCCTCAGAGCACAAAGGGATCCGCCATACAAGTATGGACACACTTGAGGGTTAAGCAAACCTTTCAACAGAAAATTGCAAAGCTCTGTCAACGCTTCCAAAAGGCGAGTACCATTGTCCCCCGCAGAAGGAGAAAGGAGTTCTTTAAGGTGGTCTGGACGAATGCCATCCAAACCCGACGCCGAACCTGTCTGAAAAGAATTCAAGGCTATAAGAACTTCCTTTGGTGTAACGGCTAGAAAGGAATTTCTGTTATTTGGCTCCGCAGGCAAATTTAAAGGACGGGAGGGCAACGGATGCTTTAAAATCAAGGCGTTGTGTGTTTCCACATCGTTAGGCGCTACAGAACAATTCCATCCAATTATTCCATTGAACTAATATTAAATGCATATTCACTCATTTAAGTGTAGTAGTAGCAGACATCTTTAAACAATGTATTATTGAAGTTTACAAACTTAAAAAATATATGTAATTACAAAACTATAGCGCCATCTTTTGATGAATCCAACAACCACTTCGGCGTCGGTGAATGCATGCATACGTACTCGGCGGCGGTATTTTCCTTGATGTTGGTTGTATTGTATTGTACGACATGAGTTGAACGTTCCGTTGCACATTCATTTTTTTTATAACATTTAATTTTAATAATTTTTAATACTCATTGGTTGCAATATTTTTTCTAGGAATAATTACGTTTATATAATTCTTTTATCTATTGTAATTGATTTACATAACGCGTGTTTCAATTTAAAATTATTATATTTTCTTAGCAGACATTAGAAACACTGTTTAAAACCTGCCTGCGTGTGACGACTCATTTTACGACGTGTCCATTCATGAATTTTATCTTGTTCGTGTACATTTTTACAGAAGGAGGTACGTAAAGACCTCTCAATAAAACATCATACTAAGGCCACAGGCCCAGGGATTGCACTCGTCTCGACATCTCACGCGAGTGCCCTCGGCGAGGCATGGCAAGAGCACTCGGCCGAGAGTGTATAGTCGCCTTATTAATGTTCTATCTTGCTTGTATCATTGTAAAAAGTCATTGTCATGATTGTCCTGTCAGTCAACATTTTGAGGTTATGTTTGTCAGACAGTCCTCAAATTAGATTATAAATATTAAAATATTATTGTTTGTTCGCTTTGGATTCGTAAATAGTTTGTTCGTAGTTTCGTTGCTGTTTTAAAGTTTCAATTAATTTGATATAGGTAAATCTGTGATTGAATATTACAATATGAGTAAAGGCAAAACTTGTAATAAAATTACAAAAATGGATAATTTATTCGAGAGATTAAAGAAAATGACCCAAGAAGGTAAATAAAATGTATACAAGAAACGGTTTTGCTCAAATGCAGAATTCAAACGGGTTATACACGTAGATAGTCAGCTACAAGGAAACCTCTTCCAGAGGTCTAGAGGAGGGCTGATTATGACCCCTGGATAAGATCGAAACATGTCGGCTTGTAGCTGACTCTCTACGTGAGTAACCTGTTTTATTCACGGTTAATAATATACGTATTCATACCAAATTCAATTTTAATTGGTTTAGTGGTTGAAGCATGAAGAGTTAAAAGACAGAGTTACTTTCGCATTTAAAATATTATTTTGTTGTTTGTAATAATCTTATTTTACCAAAACAAATATATGTATATACAAAGATAACATACAAATGTATGTAGTATATAATAGTATGTAGGATATATACTTATGAACTTGTATTACTTTCAGATGGTCAGAAGGAATATTTATCTGTTTTATTTAATTCCTTGGATAATGATAGTTTTCACCACTTGAAGAACTTCTATTCCAAAATATTCAAAGAGATTGATGATTTGTCTGCAGAAATCAAACAAGATGATAAAATACTTATCAGTGTGAAAAATCAGAAGCTATTAAGAACCTGTTTTCAATTAATAACATCTCTTATCATTTCTCCCAGTTTTCTTCCTGGTTTGGGAATCAATATATCAAAGAGGTGTTTATCAGCTGCAACATTGCCAACATTGATTTTAAATGATGATCAGAAATATGAAATGTTAGTAGATTGCACAGATTTCTTTACAAGATGCTATGAAATCCCAGTGTTAAGAAACATTATTACCACTTTGCACTTAGTTGATTATCTAGCTATGTTAATACAGTTATCATTTGCCCCTTTAAAAAAACCAGGAACATACCCTAAATACGTAATGACACAGGAAAAATATGATACCCTGATGTCAGATCAACAGAAATATCTTAGAATTTATAAACATTTGGTGACTAATTGTTTTCAACCAACTCTAATGAAAGAACTGCTTGTACTTCAAAGTGTAACTGATCCATTTCCTCCTGCATTTGTGAAAAGAGTTGTAGCCAAAGAGATGAGCCAGCGTTTAACAGCTCCCGGAGGCCTGCTGAGCCTCATTAGATGCTTTATAGAGACTTACAATGTGGATACAGGTTTTGAATGGAAAAAAATAGATATGATTGCAAAGATAGTGTCAGTGAAACATGGCAGTGGCACTGAAGAGAGCTACCTACACAACATTTGTTCACAAATTATGCAAATACTATCTCTGAATAACACACACTACTTAGCTACTGCAGTTGCTTGTGCTCTCAGTCTTCAGGAAAAATATTCCCATGTTGACTGTGTTCAAATTCTCATCAAAGAAATATTTTACTCAATTGATATGGACTGCTTAAATGAAAAAGCAGAGCTACCTGGCACTGTTATTCTTTCACCTCAAGAAGTGGAACACAAAGTGAATGTTTTGTATGCTAGTGTGTGTGCAACAAAGCTTGATTGCCCATTTTCTCTCTTGTATCCCAACTTGTATGTGCTTTTCTCTCTTGGAATGAACTGCTCTAAAAATGAAGACTTAAAAATAAAAATTAGAGATATTATTTTAAAATGTATGGAACAGGGAAGTAGAAGAGAAGTGCATTTGCTATTGATGCACTTTTTGTTTGGACAGAATGTTATCCCAAGAATTGAAATTGAGGAGTATGATGCTGGGCTGGCCATTAAGTGTAAAACATCTCCTGGTCACTATCCGAAGGAAGAAGCATTATCTTATTTTTTATATATATTTAAAGCTGCTTGTGATAGTAAGTTCATCGAGATTGTATTTGAAGCTTCATTACAAATTCTTATTGATTTAAATATTAAAAGGCAAAGTAAACCTAAAAAGGACTTGCTTGGTCTAGAAGACAATCCAAAAATATTGGACAGCATTGATGAAGAATATATTATTATACTGCAGCTTCTTTCCGAAGTGTCTACATCGCCAAAAGTCATATCTGCATTGAAAACCAATTCAGGAATGGTTTTACATTTCATAGAACACTTAATTAAGAATTCACAAAAAGATTCCAATGAGGAGTGCACTGGTATAGGACTTGTGCTTTTAAACACTATATTATCCAATTCTGATAAGACAAAAGACTTTGAGAAAAAGCTAAGTGATTTGATACCAGTATTGAAAGTAATGGCTGAAGATGTGTCTAGTTACAACAACATTCTGTGTAAAGAAGCATTGACTCTCCTCACAAGCAAAGAAAAACAAAAATCTGAGACAAAATTTGAAAAAGCAATAGCTGACATGTTTGATGAATTGATGCCAGTGCAGGCACATGGAATAATAGCATTGACAAAACTGGTAGATGCTAAAGATCCTGAGACCATATCTAAGAAACACTATGTGTTTTGCCTCTTTCAAGTAAGTACAGTTTTCTAAATTCTTTATTGTATTATTTCTTTTTATTGTTTTAGAAATTAAACCATGATTTTATTAGGGTTCCGTACCTCAAAAGGTAAAAACGGAACTCTTAAAGGATCACTTACTTGTCTGTCTGTCGGTCTATCACAGCATTTGCTATAAGTAAACTACTGGAATGATTGAGTAGAAATTTAGTACACATATACGTAAGTCAGTTACCCAAAAACAGAGATATAAGTGTAAGTTATTGAAATCAATGAAAGAAATAGAATTTATCAAAAGATATAGTTCTCAATACATTTTTTAGTTTTGGTAATTTACACCTCTTAAAGTGGCCCCATATTTGAATGGGGCCACTTAAGGGGTGTAAATTAGACATGAAAAAATGTTTTGAGAACTAAATCTTTTGAGAAATCTTATGACAAAACTTTTTATGATAATTTAAAATATATTTTTTAATATTTGTAGGAGCACTTGAAGAATTCAGACTCATACATGTATCTGTCAGCTGTGAACGGCATTGCTGCACTTGGTAGTCATTGCACTGAAGATGTTCTGTATGTTCTTTGCAAGGAGTTCCTACAGATGTCCAATGAAGATGGTCTTCAATCCAATGAAGACCGAAACAAAATAGCAGAATTAAGAATGAAAATTGGAGACATCATTGTGAAAGTGACAAAGAGACTGGGTAATTTGATTTTAAATAGGCTTTACATGTATTATAAAACTTCATAAACTTGCTCTAAAATTAATATTTTATCTAATATTTTTATTTTTACAGGTGAAATGGCAATAGTTCATAAGACGATATTATTGAACACAATGTTATGCGGCTGTCGTGATGAAGACCCTCTCATCAGAACATCGGCGTTGTCCAATTTGGCTGAAATCGCACTTGTGTTGCATTACAAAATTGGCACAATAATTTATGAGGTAAAAAAAATTGCTTATATTATCCTTATTAGGTCTCTTTGCCTTGCTTTTTACAAATCAATAAAAAAAAACTTTCAAATTTCAAAATTTTTTGTAGTTGTTCTATAACTGAAAGTTTGCCGCGAACTATGTAAACTCGAAACCCGCCTTACATTACAACTAATTTTCCTATTTGGCTTATCTTCCAAACTCTAGCCTCGTTTTCGACACTTCTTATTTTCTTGAACAATAACAGATACAATTTCATTTTTTCAGGTTATACATTGTATTTGGAGCATATTAGAAACCGATAAAGCAATAGAATGCAGGAGAGCATCAGTAATGGTGATATCCAGCCTGATCAAAGGTCTGGGGAAGGAACTGCTGGTGGAACTCAAGGATAACTTGCTACCCGTGTACAGGACATTGAAAGCCCTGTACAGGGACCCAGACGAAGACTCCGTTCTTAGACTTCATGCACAGATCGCCTTAGAAGAGCTCAATGATATTGTCAGCGGGTTTATGTTCCCAGAAGTCAAAATGGAGAAACAAATATTTGTGTTGGACAAACCACAAGATATATTCAAATAAAAATCAAAGTACTTTTTTTTATATTTTATCACACTTTATTTTTACAACTATCTATAATTAACTTAAAACTAGAATTGCAGTAGTGAAGATTCATTGGAAGGTTAACTTAGGATTTGCATCCCAATGGTTTAACTTAGTTTCCAACATCTCAGGAGTGTTTAAGGCCTTCTCATGCCATCTCTTTCTGCAAGGCCTATTACATTCTGAGTTCTGACAGAGAATGAACTGAATTTGGCAGATGGCGATGACCCTTATGCTGGTTAAATTAGACAATATCACAAGGTACTGAGGATAAAGACACTCCTGCGATATAGCTTGTTGATATAAAATATAGTTGCTATTGCTAATCTCAAATATACAGCTACAAACGTGTATGGCAATCATAGCTTGTGTACAGTGCAAAAACATAATTGTACTGGCCCATTAAAAAATATAATGATCAATTAAAAATTATAGTAGAGAGCATCTCAGTGTTTATCTCAAGATCATAATCAGTCCTTTTATTATTCGCAATAAATATATACAAACCAATTAACTTGTAATAACGACAATAAAACGTGCTGTGAGTACTAAAGTTACTGATTACTAGTGCTATGTCTTAAGTTTACGCCTCCGAAGTATTATCTCCTTCATTTGGTTTCTTTATAGTGCCTTCGTCCTTTTCTGATAGTGTTATAGAGTATACTGAACTTTGGTCTGAGAATCTATCTCTGTTCCTGCTCCCGAAAATTCCGCTGCGTGACAAGGACGACACTGTTGCTATAGATATGTTGTCTCTGTCTGCCTGCGGGACCATCTTCCATATCAACAACGCTATGCCGCCAAAAGCCGCAACCACTAGGAACATCACCAGCGTAATTTCTCCAAACATGCCTAGAAACAAATCAATTTTATGTTTAGTAATGAAATTTTTGAGACTCCTGAGCACTTACTCTAACTTAAATATTTTCGAACCTTACTGAACTCTACGCTACGGTACACTCTAGTTCAGAGGTTCCCAAACTTATTTTATCAAACGCCCACTTTAAAAAATCTGTTATTTTGTAGCGCCCCCCATTTTTTTTATCATAAAAACCTGAATCACATATTTGTCTTGCCTGTAGTTTAATTCAACCTATATTCTAAACTAGACTTTACTACAAGAGAGAGCAATAATAAATACATACACCAGTACATTAGAGTATCTTTTATAAAAAATAACAATAATCAACATTGTTAATTTTAAATAAAAAAATAGCAATAATAATACAATTTTACAATAATAAAGAGTATCGGAAGTGGGGACCTCACCTGCGAAACTTTAAAACACGAAATTTTTTCAGTGTTTGATTCCTTTAACGATATAAATAGCGTTGTGAACGCATTAAAATAATAAATATTAATTACATTTTTAGTTTATATTTGTACAATAAAAAAGGATATAAATATGAACTAATAAATGGATGATGTGTAGTAAGAGGATTTTAACTTCAGTGAATTTTAAAATATGAAATAGCTGAAGTTATAAATCACTCATTGCTTAAATCACATCAGCGCCCCCCAACTTTATTCTGGGCTCGTTACCTCCCTTAAAGCCTCCAGCGCCCACAAGGGGGCGTTATCGCCCACTTTGGGAAAGACTGCTCTAGTTGAATAATCAACTAATGTGTGAAGAGGGCATATAATAATACAAGTTTATACGCCAGGCTAATTAAGAAAATCCCAACTTTCAAGCATTCACCCCCACAATTTATGAACCGCTGAACCGATTTCTAAATATTTCCAATTCTTTATTTGTAGATAAAGATAAAGATAATTTATTTGCCAAACATGTGTTACAAGATATTACATTCAGTTTCGTCTAATCATGTTTACCATCACCGGCCTTCATTAATTATAAAAAAAAACTTCATAGTGCGTTGTAGTTTCATATGTAAACATAGCCATCAAGTGCAGGAAATTGATACCTGTAGCGCCATTTATAAATTAAAAAACTTCGACTTTCACGCTTTAACCTGCAATATCTTTTAAACGGCTGAACCGATTTTTATCAAATATAACTAAGAACAACGGCAAGGAAACTTGCTTTCATGTAAAAGAAACCGCATCGAAATCTGTCTATCGTTTGAGCGCTACGATGCCTCCGCCAAGAAACATCCCAAGGGAACTTGCTTTCACGTAAAAGAAACCGCATGGATATCTTCTATCTATCCGTTCGGGCGCTGTAATGCCACAGAGCAGACAGACATTAGCGTCAAACTTTAACACCGTTATTTTTTGTCGGGTTTAAAAAAAGCAATTGTATGTTTTTCATTCTATGTAATGTTACAGCCTTGAACAAACGAAAGAGAGCGACAGAATGCTATAGCACGGCCGGTGCTTCAGCGTACCGTCGCTCTCTCTCACACTGGCAAATGACGGTTCTGAGCGACAGAAGAGGATAGCAGTATAGAAAAGTGCTGATCCGTGCTGACAAATGAGATCGAACCCTTAGACTTCTAAATCTGAACATTTATTATGGGTTAAAAAAGTGGCTACTGATCTTTTGGTACGTACTCTATTCGATTTCTTCCTTCGGACGATTGCAATCGGTAATTTAGAAATTCTTGGTGAGAGCCTATGCACTGAAGGAACCTGCGATGGATGGGTCGGCGCCTAACGGCTGAAATGATAGTTACGTACTCTGTTCGGTTTCTTCCTTGTCGGCCTCCAGCCTGGCCGGCTGCAGCTCGTTGTAGTCCAGGTCTTGGTTGTCGAAGGGCTCCGCCGACCCGATCGGCCGCATGTGGTGGAGCACATCGTCCGGGTTCGCTTTGGGCAGGTTTATTCCGGCGCGGACCGTCAGCGTTTCCGGCTTGTATGTGCACAGCACTAGGAAACTGAAATATAGTTTGTTGCTTGTGGTAAAAATTGCTCTATGTGTTAGTTCATCAAAAACTGATTACCTAAAGTACTAACAGTGCTTTATGTCCATTGCAGTTGTAGACCCTGGGAATATACCAACCAATTATAGGTAATTTTTTACTTGCTGGAATTATATGCATTGCAATGAGTATCGTTGAGCATTTGAATAGATAAGTATACCTAAAAATAGAAAGTATTATTATTAATTACTTTAGGACCTGTTTATTAAATCAAACTAACCGTCTAGTGCTGTGTGTGAGAATGGGTAAGTTCTCCTGCACAATGACGTAAGTGGCTACCGTCGTGTCGTTCACTTCGGAGCCGCACTCATCGTGGTGGATGCGCAGGATGTAGGCGTCCTGAGCGCTGTTCGGGTTCCCCTGCAGCGAGCAGCGCTCGGGGCCGCCGTCGGCAGCCTCCACGGCTATGCGCCCTCCGAAGAACGGACCCGTGGAAACCTCCACTTCGCTAGCGTGGGGTAAGCATTGAGTTGCACGCGCAGAGACTGGAAATCAAAGAATTAATCAAATATTACGTATCTATTAAACTTCACTATATAAAATTTAATCGAGTTGCTAACTTTATTTGCCAAAGTTTTTTAAGTATTTAACCTTTTGTGTGTGGCTATACCGGATTCCGGTATGAATCAATTGTTTTACTATTGTGTCTGGTTTTTGCAACACACAAGAGGTTAATATAATATTATATAAAATTCCCTGTAGGGTACTTATAAACTACGACGGCGACTTTATCGATAGGCAGGATATATAATAACTGTTCGGTACTTACACCCCTTGGTCGGCACTATAATAATTTTAGAACCGATCGAGTTCGGGTCGGCGAGGTCACGGGCGTCTCGCTTGACAGGACGAACTTCAAACGAGTATGTAGTCGCCATGCGCAAACCAGTAATCCGCGCGCTATACATGCGCCCCCGCCTGCCTCCCGGTGGCTGCATCGTCGTGGTGGTGGACGTGTCCGATGCTATCACCCGGCCAGCTCTCTCCTCCTCTAAATTATCTATTACCTACAATAAAAGAATTGCTTCAATTTAGGAAACAGTAGAGATCTCAATCTGCGTGTGCTTCAGAAGCAAGATGCGTATAATCGTTGTAGATGAATAATATCTGTGGAGCGTGCCTGCCCTGTCGTCGTGCTATCGGTCACGCTCCGCCCGTAAACTCCGCAATTATCTCCCGTTTTGGAGTGCAAAGTCATTATGGAATACAGCTTCACGACGTAATGCACTTGCATTGTGTTGTGCTGCACTTGCGATGTTACATCACGGGAACTTCCGCCGTAACATGAGCGAGACATTTTCATAATTATCTACATAAAGAGAAAATTATAAATTTTGATGATGAAGAAGTTTGATAATAGAAACTAACTTAACAATGTGTGTAATTATAATCCCACCAAAAACATACCTGTTAAAAAGGGGGCCAGTTCCTATCAGCTAATTGTTCAACGTATAGCACGAAAACCTGCCAAGTTCAAGTCTTGGGAATGGCAAATGTTTACTAGTGGATTAGGCTGTTGATGAAGATGATTATGATCGATTTTAAAGTGCATCTAAACTTGGCATTGGATTGGATTTCAACTCTTTTTAACCGAACAATTAGCCGATAGGAACTTGGCCCCCTTTTTAACAGGTATGTTTTTGGTGGGATTTCAATACTTTTTTTCAAGAAATCGGACCAATTTTTTTCTATATCGCTATTCAATTATACCGCTAGCGCCATCTATCGAAAGTAATTTATAATAATAGAAGCCTGATTTTTTAGGTAAGCAGTATTTAATAATAAGCTATACAGTATGCATTATGTATACATGACAATATTTTACACCCCTCCCCCCTCTCCTCCTCCCCCCTCTCCTCCTCCCCCCTCCTCATCGTATTCTCATTGTATCACTGGTTCATAAATATTTTTATTAAAAATTCGATATTCGATTAAGCCGACTCACGCTTGACCGATTTCTTAAAATTCTTAATTTTTTGTTAATCTACATATAAAACAAGACCTGCGTGCAAAATTTCATAACGCTAGGACAATTGGAAGTGGCCTAGAGGTTTTGATTACCGGTCAGTGAGTCAGTCAGTCAGTCAGTGCCAAAATTAGCTATTTTCACAGGGTCATATTACAGGATCTACTGAAGCTATATCTATGAAATTTGGCATACTGCTTTAGTACTAGTATATGATTGCGTAGATACAATGTTATCTCTGTACTTGCAATAGGCACTGAGCTACAGGGGGGTCAAAAGTGGGTAGAAACGGTTCGTGTAAATAGTGCACGGCATGCGCGCGGCCTGTTGCTGGAACTTGGCCTGCGCACTACCGTGCGCTTAGATCTTACTGACATGCATAAGCGTAGCCAGCCATGGGCTCAGGGTAGGGCAGCAATCTGAAATAATATGTAACTAGCAAACTACACGGTCCGCCGCTTACCCCAGTTAATTTTTACATATTATTATAAAATGTTGAGTGTGAACTTTCTTACGAATATTAAGTATTGTAGTAAGTACCTAGATAATTTAATTTTTAGGTTTGGTTCGGTAACTTAAAGGTCTGAGCCAGGGTGGGGCAAGCGCCTCACCGTGCCCCACCGTGGCTACGCCCATGCTGACATGAAATATATCTTCTAACTAGGTGCTCACTCATATAAGTATGTTATTTATAACATAGATATCTATATAACATTTTGATTTGCATAACGATCCTCTATTATTATTTGCCCTGCGATTTATGGCTATGTACTTAGTTTTAGACAGTTATTTGATAAAGATAACCCTAAGAATATCCTTCTTACTTCAAAGTAAGGTTGAACTATCGTCATTTAGACAATGCTCCGACATTTCGACCGTAATCACCGCCATTTTTGTAAAACGACATACATACGTACCTTCGTCCGACATCGGTACTGCCCCCAAGCCTGCAACTCGCAGTAGTGCACTTGGAAGGCTAGCAGCTTCGGTCGGTCTTCCTCGTCGTCCGCCTTCCCGTACTCCCAGCGCAGGCGCACGTCACGGAAATCCGGCTCACCGATCAGGTGCAGCACCTCTGAAAACCAAAAAATATTTGTTAGCCAAGGCGCTAGGTATAACTCACAAGTCGATGATTTGGCAGTTAGCACCCTACCTACTTGATAGATCTACATTACATGTAGAAACATACCTTTTTTGACAATTGTATAAGTAATTAACAAGTATGACGAAACGCTCCGAGAAAAAGTAAGTTGTGCCTAATGTTGGCGGGTCCCAGCTTCAAGTGTCAAACTTGTTAAGGTATGTTATGTAATAGTACACCAAAAAAAAAACAATTATCAAAAACAAAAATACACACCGAAAAGACATTTATATGTACAACGGGCGGTCTTATCACAAAGCGAGAGAGAATATAGTGAAACGTTAGCAGACTTATACTTAGTTATAGTGAAGCTTGGTTGCCAGAGAGATAGTGTGGGAAACTTAAAAAAAGTCTGTACTTGCGTAGGTACTCCTTAATTTTCCCCAACGAAAAACCAATTATTTTATCGGAATTTCATTTAGCCATTAGCTCTATTCAATGAGGTCTATTTTTTGCTTATTTTTAACAGACTTCAAAAAATGGGGAGGTCATAAATTCGACCCGTATGTTTTTTTAAATATTTTTTTAAATATTTTTATGTATGTTCGTTACGCAATATCTTCGCTAATTTTAAACCGATTTTTTTAAAAGCCTTTAGTACCAAGCTGGTCAGATATTAATTGACTGAAGATATGATGAACTTCGGAGATATGGAAGAAACTCCTGAAAGAAAATGAAGTCGTTTTTTGTTAAATGATTTTATTTATTCTATTTTACGTTCCCTTATAATATCTCTAGTATGACCCAATATCAAGCGAAGAAGCAAAAAATTGGGGACTGTATGAGTTTTTATATTTTTTTTTAAAACGAAAGTAGGTAAGTAGTTCGCAAATGATGGTATAAAATTTGTACAATAAATTACTAGTGTATATTATACACCAAAATTGGAAATGAATTAGGACACTAACCTACTTAGCTTGTACTGTTATGATTTATGATCTTCAGCTCAGACAGTATTAATAGTACTCTGTGATTTTGAATATACTATGTATTATGAAATAATAAGATAATATTTACTAGGTACCAATACATATATCAACACATTCGGAGACACTCAATTGACCAGACAACTTACATCCATATTACAAATTAAAAAATATATGACTATAAATATATATGAATATATACGGACGAATCACACAGATTGAGCTAGCCCCAAAGTAAGTTCGAGACTTGTGTTATGGGACATTATCTCAACGAAACTATTTTGTGCCAAATGTACCTA
Organism: Acrobasis suavella; assembly: GCA_943193695.1. Classification (NCBI taxonomy): domain Eukaryota; kingdom Metazoa; phylum Arthropoda; class Insecta; order Lepidoptera; family Pyralidae; genus Acrobasis; species Acrobasis suavella. The sequence goes on from OW971929.1 coordinate 19,460,277, forward strand.
TCATTCCGTGACGGCCCATGTCTTCCCATATTCCTATTGTGGTTTGTGAATTAGAAACAAAATCCAAGACCCAGATCAATATGAAAAAGATCATTTTCCATCTTGACCTGACCTCAAGTCATCAGTGGGATAGAACATGTCATAAATGAGCATCATATGAGTACGAATTTAATAATAAGAACAGGCATTTAAACAGGTATTATTACATTATTATTTTGAATTGATTCTTCCAAGCTGGTCTGGGAGAAAAGAAAAAACTTGGAATGTACCAGCTGCTTATCTTTCTGCGCTGATCGTAGAAGCCGATCGAGGGACTGGGCAAAAATGCGAATCATTTTAATAAGCGATGCAGCTTCCAACCCATCACTGTTTTGATTCCTTCTTCCACCTTCTCGCCCACCATACGCTAAAAGTGTCATTTGAATCTTGCTGCCCTGGGGCTCTGTCTGCTTAGAGCTGCAAGCAACAAGACCCAAAGCTCCCTCTCTGTCCCGTTAGGGATAAAAACGTGATAGTATGTTTGTAGTATTTTGAATAGCTATTGTTTAAAGAATTCCGAGTCTGTGACTTTGAATTTGGGACCAGTTTTAAAGGCCTATTTTATATTAATTTGTTCCGCATTAAATATGGTAACTATAGCCTTAAAGGCATGAGCTAAGTATGTATCGCATAATATATTTGCAGCCAGCGATCCAGGCGTGCCATTAACCCAATGACATGTTCATTGAGCCGTTCTTGCTAGTAATAACTAAACCATGACCGCCGTTATGAGAACCCGCGCTGACAGAGTCGGTCATCCCACTCATCCCTGTAGTGATTGAAAGTCTAGGAATTGTAGGTCTAGTGATACTGGTTCATGTTACCGGTTACAGCTCGCGGCGCCACCGCAACTAGACATAAATATTTTTTTACACGCCGCCATTGCTTTATCCTTTAAAGTCGTTAGGATCCTGCCCTCTAATTGACTAGTCAGCAGAACTAAATGATTATAATGTAATACAGGCTGCAACTGGTTTACGTCTGCTGCGCGCGCAAGCAATGTCGCAAGCTTCAGAGGAAGACGTAAAATTGTATACCTCTTTTAACACTACGGGCGGTAATAAAGCACCAAATCGCATTATTTATCTGTTACCGCGTAGTTAATTCCTCCGCTTACATTCTTTATTTCGCTGCCCTGGTGAACATAATACACCTACTTACTACTTATTTATTGGGCTCTATCGTCGCTTCGAACTTTATTTTATTGTTGTGTCGCGAGGCGTAAAAAGAAGCATGCATCGCGAGAAAAAAATCACATACTTTTCTTCAGGGTATAGTAAAAAAACGAAATATATCTTTATTAACATATTTCGTATAATGTTAGAAATTAATTATAAGTTCAGACGGTTTTTAATTACTTACTTAAAAAATCGAAATAACGACCTACGTTCCAGCCTTTGTTGTTGTAGACGTATACATTTAATTGTACATACAAATTAGAGAACTGCTCGGTAGCTCTTACATTGCTCTCTATTTTTTTCTATAAATAAATCAAAATATATCTAGATCTGATATTAGGTATGATACAGTCGGACGAACCAGTTTACGTTACGCTCGGCAGGTTGAACCATCTAGACTATCTAGAGGAGGCCATTGCATTTCATTTTTATTATAAATACCTATATAAAATATATGTAAATCATATATAGCTTTAAAACTACAGATTCATACCTCATGCGTATGGGCTATGACTTATTATGCAGGGTGAAAGTATTCATGAATATGAGCAACTTTTTGTATGGGACCGACTCAATCCAACCGAAAAAAAAAACAGCTGTTCCATACATTTTGGAATTCTAAGTATTGTAAGATAGTAGTGAACAGCTGATTTTTCTTTTCGGTTGGATTGAGTTGGTCCCATACAAAATGTTGCTCATATTCATGAGTACTTTCACCAGTAGAAAGGATGCCAGTGATTTAAAAAACACCCTGTATATATACTTTGTAGTAGGTAGCAAATTTATTCTTTTATATCCTGCTTGCCCTTCATCGGGTAATGGGTATGAATAAAAAGATTGACAGTAATTTGGTAGCGCGATAAATTATTTGTATTTTGTTTAATTCGGTGATGAAACACTGTGACGAAACACATCACGAATAACAATCATCTTCTTATCAAGTGTTTTATCATACTGGTCCAATCACAGTAAATGGTCAACTCTTAACTAAACTTTCCTTTTCACAGCTTATAGCTTCGTCGAAGAGGCAATAAATAGCATATTGCTCAGTGTTGGCTATTTTGTATCAAAAAATATACTTACCTATGTTCTTTAAATATGATCTCAACTTGTCTAAATACCTAAAGTATCTAAACAAAAGACAATGAATGACCTTTTTTTACAGGGCAAATTGTCATGACGATACTGGTATTGAAAAGTGGCCCGCCAGCGCCAGTGCAGCCGAAATTAGAGATGACTTGCAGATCTGCACCAATTTACTCTATAGTTGGAAAGTTTTTGGGTTGCTCACAATCTTATCAGAAACAGACTTGTTATGGGCTGTGGACAATAACAAGAATGAAAGGTTTTGTCAGTCTCATGTCGTGACCCTTCCAATTTGTTACAACAAAGGTATCATTAAATAAATTTCTCAATTTCGTTGAATATATCGGAAAGCACGAGGATAGATTTGTCATTGTATCTATCCCGTTTTAGTTCTAAATTGTTTCCAATGTTTATATACGGATGGAAATATTTTTAGTTGGTATCATTGTGGTCTGATTAGGTCAACACAATTTTTTTAACCTTAGTAGGTAGCAGCGTTGCCAGATTTTGGCGGGACGTCCCGATTTATATGTTGCGAGCAAAGTGCCCCGCGCGGGACACGCTCTGTCCCGCATTTCGGGGATAACTCGACTGTGCGTGCAGCGTGCTGAGGAAGACACAGACAAATGTGGACTGGCTGCCCGCCCGGTGGCCTAAGGGTTATTTCAGACAGAGAGGAAAAATGGTCGAGTAATTTACTTACTCCTACTACGATAGTTTAAGGATTATTTCTTGTGTCATAAAAAAATCCTCTCCATTGCGCTGTTCTCTGTCTAAACTGTCCCTAATGAAGATAAGCGCACGGGATATAAAGCTCTTTCACTCTTTTCTTATTGTCATTTGTTGATAAATTTATATTTCGCGTAAACGCACGTTTACGTACGAAGGAATAACAATAACTGTTGCAACTATTTTAGTATTTTGAAAGCAGTGAGCAAGTAGTGATTTGCGTTGCGACTTGCGACTTCGATTTTTGTTTTTATTTTCTTTTTAGTCGGAAGCCGCAGAAGACTCGACTATCTACCTAAAGATAGGGTAAACCTGATTTAAAATATCATAGGTATTTTGTTAAAATACTTTTTAATTTTTTCTATCTATTGTCATGTAAACGTTATTTTAAACTCAAATACAACGAAACGTTATTTTAAACTCAAATACAACGATAAATATTTAAAAACATCTGAATTTATAAACGTTTTTTAGTATGTCCCTTTTCCGGGTGCTGCCGGGAGGGACTGGTCAGCTCGGCTTCGCTTTTTTTTGACTACTTAATATTTTTTATTACGCAATTTATGTTTGTTTACTTGTTCGCAAGCATTACATGTTATAATGTGTCAACATTGTATTATATTATAAGTATTTATTAATTTAAAGACAATTATAATAATATGACAAAGCCCTTCTGGCGAGTAGGCGACCAATACTGTAAAAATGAGTTTCTTTCGGCGTTTCTTCTCAGCTGTGGTCGTTACAAAGCGCTGGTATCGGTAGCTTTTCTTTAAAAATAAATTAAATTTTAATATACTTTACACGTAACATAAATTATACTTATTGACGTGTAAAAATGCCTGTAAAGGTCTTATTACTGAATAAACATTTGAATCTTTGAATCCGGCGAAAGAATCCCGCTTTTTTCACTCAAAAAGTTTCAAATTCAAGACTTAAAAAAAAACTGGTAACGCTGGTAGGTAGGTACTTAACATTTTTATTTTTCGCTGTATCTCTACAATAAAGTATTGCTCACTTACCTTATCTTTCTTATTATTAATGAGCTAAGCTCTTGTCTGTGGAGCAACCAATCCAAAGTCAACTCCTTTACATCCTTGTAGGTTGAATCATTCATACCTTTATTTACCTGATATTATCCACATACGTACAAAAAGTGGCGTCACAAATGAGCTGCTTCCTTCCAAACAAAACACCGACGATACTGACCGAAGGTTCGATACGAGGTCGAAACCCATAATTCAGTTAGGCCTCCATCGCATTATATTCACGGAATTGACGCTCATTAACATTAGCACCGCGACGCCGTCATCGCGGATGTGGTTCATGTGAGTACGCCGGTTCATGCTCTTCAGCGGTACTGGCAGTACGGTACGCAGCACTGCATGTACCGCTATAGTTACAATTAATTTATACAAACGCCCTACATGTCACTAAACATAAATGCACTCTCTGAGACCGCGTTGGAGCCGAATATTTAAAAGTAAAAATGGTTCTGCTTTCAGAAATCAATGAAAGTGTTGAAAGGCTCTTAGAACGCAGTAGTTAGTGACGCTCTAATTGCTAAAAAGTTTCGAGTCGGCGTCAAAAATATTTTGCAGTGAATGAATATACATGAACGGACGTAGTCATGTATATTAGAAATAGTTCTCACAATGGCTTGTAGTAGTTGAAGGATACATACATAAGTCACGTCACGTCGCGAGGTAAACAACACCACAACTTTTTATCACTGCTATAATAAATTGATGTTACAACTAACATGTACAAAATAATTCCAATCAATAAAAATTTTTCATTATAGAGCCACTTATCTTTTCGCATTTTTTAAGTTTTGAACAAAATTTACAATCTACCTATTCGTAGTCATACCTAAGCATGGAGGAATGGATTCGTGATGATTCATAATTCGTAAAGTCAAAACGGGTACCTATTAACTATTTTTTATCAAGTCAGTGATCGCTATAATACATTAATTATTTGTACTAGGTATAGACAAATACATCAATAACATTCACCTTCAAAAACCTGCACAGAGTATATTGAAGGCGTTACCAATTTATTAACTCGACAGAGAGAGTGATTGCATTCATGTGTTTATTAATGGGACAATGTATCATATCTAGAAAATTGTTTTCTACTGTTTAAAGTGGCTTTTTATTTCTGTACATATATACTTGAGTAGTTATTTTTCTATGCTATGAGCGTTATGATTATTTTCTGTTGCGATGCCCTATCAGACCTCATGTTTTTTTTTTTTTAAATATAGGGACAAATAACACTGATTGATCTAGCCCCAAAGTAAGTTCGAGACTTGTGTTATGGGAAACTAATTCAGCGATGCAATATTTTATGACAAATACATATATAGATAAACATCCAAGATCCAGGACAATTTGAAAAAGACAATTTTCCAACTTGCCCTGACCGGGGATCGAACCCGGGACCTCTGGGTGGTGGACTAGCATGGTGACCACTACGCCACGGAGGTCGTCAAACCTACCTACTAATTTAAGAAGTGGCTATGTACTGTTGTGTTATATATGTACAATGTGAAAAGTAATAAATAAATTGAAATTTGAATGATGAACATTATTATGTGAAGAGATGACGGATGTACAAGCATGCGTGCATGACCCGACGACTGGACCATAACGACCATTATTGACAGTACAACGACGACTGATGTGTGATTGTGTTGTGCACGTTTACTCGTATACATTCACACATATTTAGTTAAATATGTATCTACTTATCAAAATGCATACTTGTTAATTTTAACTATAGTCCATTTGGATAGGTATTTAAATAAATGTAAACAATCTTAACATGCCTTTTTATTGAAATATACACTTCAAAATCAATCTCTTTACACATTACAAATAAAGTATGTAATTATGATTCATAAATAACTTGAATTGTAATTTGCAAAGGTATTGATTTTCAAAATGTATCTATATTTTAATTTTAAAAAAAAGTAAAAAGATTGTGTACCTTTATTGAAATACCTAAACATATGGATTATAGTTACATACAGCTACATAGAGCGCAAGTACAACAATCATTATTTAAAAAAAAAACCTGACTGCCTTCTTATATATCCAGTGTCGCTCTCAGAATTAAGACAAATCTAATGACACCTCTCAAGCTTAAATCCATCGAGCCGTTCAGGCTGCAGAGCTTGCCAAACATGAATTAGGTGCCAAAACTCCGCCATTTTGTTTTTTAATTTTTATATAACTCTTACAGTAAATACAAATCTAACGACACCTCTCAAACTGAAATCCGTCTAGCCGTTCAGGCTGCAGAGCGTGCCAAACAATTATACATACATACCTACTCTTGAAAAACAACCTCCTTCTGGCGCAGTCGGGTAAAAAATTGAAAGAAGCGAATAATCCGAGTATTATTAAGAAGTAACTTAAGTATAACGTAGGTCTAAACCCAAAGATATAGGAGGTATATAGAATCCGCGATGAAGGCTCCTAAACGTACACTGTTTTGAAATGTAGAGGCAGGCATCAAGACACTACTAAATAGAAAAGTCGCGGGATCAGAATTAAATGTCATTAGACAATGTCATTAAAATTTTGTCGTATTAAACAGCTCATGTAAACAAATCGGCTAGACTGCATTTTAAATTGAATTATCTAATAGGTACTAAAAATAATTTCAAATTAATTTCCAGTTTATTATTTATAAGCAAGATGCCATCGAAGTGCATAGTATCGAGATGCAAATCCCGCTGTAATAATAAAGAACATCGTGACAAAACTAAGCTTTCACAGGTGAGCACATATTTTTCACTTGAAATCACAATTTTTTATAGGTACACGCATTACATGTAATATTATTGTACTCATTTCTTGACTACAGTGCAGATGCTTTGGTGAATAACTGTTAATCTGTATGTGATTTATGAATAAAATAATAAATAATAATAATAAATTACATTTTTTACTGGAAATTGAGTGCAATACTTTCCCATTTTATTATAAATAGAGAATATAGTAATTTATGCTTATATTTCTTTTTATAAAAGTATTTGGTAAGCTGTTCGTAATTAATGAAATTGTTGACACTAGGGTTAGAAAAAATTTGTTAATAAAAATATCGATAACACATAATATTTTTATTTTTAAAATTAATAAAGCGATAAAAAAATGGATGAATGAATAGTGCAGCGTTTTACATTTCTTGTCTGGGCTCAATTTATTTGCGACCACGCGACCAAGCGGATTGGCCGCAGATTCCAGCGACCACGGCTGCGCCGATTTTCGATTTATATCGTCTGCGGGATTGGCTATTTAAAAAACATTACAGAGTGTGCTCAAAATATTTTGATTAGTCTTGTTTCACTTACGTGAAGAATCGCATGATTTGGGTGTTATCTGACGGATGCTACCTCTGCACCTTTGATCAAAATTATCCTATGTGTACTTAAAGCCAAGGAATCAAAATAATCTAGTATTAGTATTTATTTATAAAACATATCGTTTTAAAAATTAAAACCAGACAACATGGAGATTCTTGCTGAAAAATATACAACGTGGTAGGGGGCATACCCGTAATAAATCGAACCACGGACTATATTCGATCACTATAGTATAATTTAATAATAACAGTCAAAAAACGAGAAATAAATTTGACATTCCCAAATAAATTGCCCGGGCGCGGGTCGGACTCTTTTATAAGGAATTGCCGTATTTTTTGGTCTTTTGTCATTTATTTTACTTTTATTATAGTGTAGTGTTCTATTATAGCCCATGACTTAATTTATTACGGGCATGTCCCATCCACGTTGTATATTTTTCAGCAAGAATCTCCCTGTTGTTTGGTTTTAAATTTTAAAACGATATGTTGTATAAATAAATAGTGTACTTCCACGTTGTATAAGCCGCTTTGAACGACACCTCATTTGTCAAAGTGTCATGGATATGTCGCAGGCAATTTGTATGATTTGTCCGTTTACAAACGGCTTCGGCATTTTATAAACATGAAGCGTTATACAAATTACCGAAGGCAGATTGTCAGCGTATTCGAAAGTGTCAATGTAAACGTGATAGTTGTTCTAAGGTGACCATGATTTAAAAAGAAACAAAAAAAAAACATTTCACGCATTTTTCTTTAAGTTTTAGGACTAAATCTCACACTTCGGACTTCCAGTTTGTATTGAATTTTGTCACGACCACCATGCCCACAACTTTTGTGAATATCTGTGAGAATATCATAATACTCCTCCAAAGGTACGACGCGAACAGTAGGGCTATCATGATTTTCCTTTTTTAAAATTAGGTAATCTGAACCACCAATATTCATGACATCATACCTCGAGCTCCAATAATACTCCGCGGCAGTCCGTCGGACACCAGAATTGATGGCCACCTCAGCACTTTTAACATGATGGATAACCTCCAAAATTTTTTGTTTTGTCCACGGTGGTTTTACTGCTCCCGTTCGTGTTTCATAAAATTTACTTAGTTCAGTATTAAAAGTGTCCTTAAAATAATTAATTTCTTGCATATTTTGCGTATTAACACTAGAATTAGAAACGTTTTCAATTTGTTTTGATTCGGCACTTGCACAACACTCCGTCATGTTTATTGTTTTGGTGGACAGCGCCACGCGTGGTTAAATAAAGAACTAACACGAGAAAAATGCCGTGGCAAATCATAAACCGCGCTACTAATGTCATAAAACATTTTATAAAATGACGACAATTTACAATCTGCCTTCGGCAGTTTGTATAACGCTTCATGTTTATAAAATGCCGAAGCCGTTTGTAAACGGACAAATCATACAAATTGCCTGCGACAGATATATAGTGAAACATAAATAATGTTTTAATTGAAAAGTCTTTATTCTTTTAGTACTGACTACTTGCTAACCCTATTACCCGTGCACGAGGGTGAGTATTTCCTAAAAGTATCGATGTGGATATTTTTCATTTCATCCCTCCCTCGGTTTTCACAAACAGTGTACGCTTTCATATTTGACGTTTAACGAAGTCTCATTCTTGCAACAGTAAATTCCCATAACAGGGAAAGAGACACAAAATGGGTTTTATGTCAGATTATCTCTTTCTGAACCTAAAAATTTTTTTTGCTCTTTGTCTAAACCTTTTTTATTACCTACCAGCCTACCACAGATTACAAAATATTATGAAAAAGTCAAATGGCACACTATCAATAGGGCTGACTTTGTAGCTTTAGTGGGATTGGGACCGTCAGGATATATTCTGTCTAATTTGTGATTGGGACAATATCTAGAGCACCTCAGATGAGTCATATCACCTACAGTGGCGAATGCCATGCCACTTCGACGCGAATCAGTTCAGCTAAAGCACTGAATATAAAATAGTTGGCTAAACAAAGGTTTCACGCGCCACGTCGCGCTCTTCCTGTGCGGGATTATGGGGGCATCTGATTCCGAGGTGACACGGCGGACCGCTACGGTACTAACTACCGAGGCCAAAGATAAAGCTAATTTGCATTAATGCCTGCGGTTCAAGTAGAGGTAAACTGACCTGTGGGCAAGTCAAATAATACTTTTATTTATCGTTACTAGCATAACGATGATGAAAGTATTATTTGACACATCAAAATAATGTCTATGGTCTAAAGTAGACCAAAGACTTTTAATTTTATAAGTTAAATAATGAAATTACCTATCTCTTGTTATTTTTAATAAAATAATAACCTCAAGAATTATAAGTGCTTAATGAGCAGTGAAACACTTAAAAACTATGCACTAAGGTCAACTTTTTTTTAGTAGGTATTTCATGGAATAATACATATCGATATACCTAAGTACGTCAGGCTCGTTCAACCCGAGCCGAAGGCGAAGGCGTAATAGAGCCGCGTGTGTTGTTTTACCAATATACGCACGTATATCTTTTTTATTTTAAATAAACTCAACCATAAAACTGCAATGCACAAAGTTGCTTTCCTGCCGTTTTACTTTTTAAAATCGGTACGGCCATTCCGAAATTTGAAAAATATTGCGGTTATAGTGAATATATATATATATATATATATTCACTATTTGCCTTTATAAGACACGGGTGTTTTATGAGTTGCTTGATATATTTAAAACAGGTGAAATTAGATCCGCTTTACGAGCAATTGTGTTGAAAAATACTTGTGAACATATCAAATTCTTGTAAGTTAGTAGTTATTACAATACAAAAAACTTTATTGCACTAAAAGACATTTACATATTTGGAATACTTACTTATAAAATAAGGGTTTATAACATGATATAATGAGGTACAAGAGGCGGCCTTATCGCCGAAGCAATAGAAAGACAACAGATGGCGCAGTTAGAATTTTATACACGAAACTAGCTGTAACTCGCGACTTCATCCGCGTAGAACTCGTAAATGGTTCTAATAGGATCTTTAATTGTTTTTTTACGTTATAAATTGTGTTGTAACATCCAGTTCCCGTTCCCGTTCCCGTTTCCGTCCGTTGACGTTTCACAACCTCCTCTTATTAACCATTCATTTAATTGGCTCTCTAGTTCTACTCTCATTGAAGAGCAACCCTAACCGCGATGCTAATATAGTAAGACGTTCATCGAAACAGAAGGCTCAACATTAATTTTTGGTACCACGGAAGACCAGCGGCATGATGTAAAGGCTCATCATTGCCCTATGCTAAGTGGTGCCATTTCGGTGTAGAATTAATTTTAGTTATTTAGTAATTTTACTGATGTATACTAATTTGCACTGAATAAAATATTTTTCTCTAAATAATGTACAATGGCATAGCATCAACTTTGTACTAAATAAAATAGTTAATAGTCCATATCCATAACAAAATGTAGGCATTGTTGGCGATGCGCTTCACTGGGCTCACGTCCGAGAATTCCTCGAGATTGTTTTAGTCTGCGCCGATCCAAGACTGATGGGCACTCATAACGGCTTAACCAGGAATCGGTAATCTGTCGGTATTTTAGGAACAAACTAAAAATAGCTTCATGGTGCGGGAAACCTCAACTCGTTTTTAAAAGTGGTTGGCTAGGACTTACGATGTGTACTAAGTCCAAGAAAATTGGCTTCACAATTAAACATCGACATTGCAGATTATGTATTTGCATTTATATATTTTTATATTGTATTAATATTCATGAGTATGTCTTGATTATAATTAAAAGTACATATATGTATTCCTATTTATTGTATTGTATGTATTTTGGTATGTTATATCATATATGCTAGAAGAATACGTTGCGGATAAATAAGGTTTTAATGAATAAATAAATAAACAAACAGTAATCCTCTTTTTACCCGACTGCGCCAGAGTGTTATGTTTTTCGAAACTATGTATGTATGTATTTATGTATGTATAATTGTTTGGCACGCTCTGCGGCGTGAACGTTTCGATGGATTTAAGCTTGAGAGGTGTCATTAGATTCGTCTTAATTCTGAGAGTGACACTAGGTGTATAAAAAAGCAGTAGGGTTTTTTGTTTCTTTTTAAAACAGTGACATGTTATGATGCTGCGTTCCCGGTTGCACCTTAGCTCTATTGCTTAGGATTCCGCGTGCGCTTTGGCATTTGCAATCGGTGCTTGAAGAGTTAACTGTTGTGGATCATCGCCATTCGTTGCAGGGGGGTTGTCTACAGACTTAATTTTTTTTATGTGTTAGAAACTCATTTCCATATATAAAGAACCCGATATAAATGAGTCAAACCAACTTGACCACAAAATATTCCGAGTTTTTAGTAAATCGCAGCCGCGGTTGAGACGTGATTTAATTCGGAGTTCGCGAGAAATTGTCGTACAACGGTGACGCACTTCCCATCGGTGGGATATTGTAAACAAATCCATATCTAGTTCTATACTATGATATTATAAATGTGAAAGTTACTCTTTATGTCTATCTGTTACCTCTTCACGCTTCAAGCACTAAATCATTTATATGAAATTAGGCATGCATATAGTTTGAGACCCGAGGAAAGACTAAGGATAGGTTTTACTCCAAAATTCATCCACTGATGGAATGAAAGAGAAAGTGGAACTTTGTACGGGGAATCCTATTTTGCCATACAAAGTAGACTTTAAAAGTACGCAGTTTACGCAGACGAAGTCGCGGGTAAAAACTAGTCATGAATAAATGGAACAACAATGCCGCAGAAATTACTTCATTAAGAAATGGAAGCTTCTTGACAGTTCAACATTCTTTCTTGAAAAATTCTTTAAAAAAAGACATCAACGGGCCATTTTATTTTCTTACAAACATTTTTAGGTTAAAATTAAATTAAAAATATCTTCTACTATACTCAATGTGCTCATAAAATATAAAACCTATCTGGAAACTATTGTACTTCCGAGGTTGCTTTAAATTACTTTTATTACATAAGGTTTTACTAAATGCGATGGATATTTCCTTATATACTCGTATTGTAAGAAAATATATAATATTCCTTATTCTTTGATTTAGTGTTTACAGTTTCTACAATATTTTACATATTTCATCACGTCTTTATCCGTAACGGGGTAGATAGAGCCCAGGGCCGCAATACCCAAAGGCCACGCATAGCGCGATGATGGGCGTGAAGATGTAAAAAGGGGTCAAAATAGTGATGGGTAGCTAGCGGCATTGCCTAGTATCAGGATACTCGCCCCTTATCGGCGAAACAGCTAGTTTTTTCAAAGACCAACATGGAAGAATGCTGCTACTATTTTATGTAATACACAAACTTATAATTATCCCAAATTCGCCATCGTATTCTAGTCCGTGCGTGTATAATCACCGTTTTGGCGCATTCAATTAAAGTGACCCACTGCCGGCGTTCGTCGACGACGTCGCAACGTTACAGAACAATACAGACGACTCTATTACACCTCGTTCGAGCTAACCCAAAACCTGCCATAATAGAAGCAAAGAACTCAGTATTCTGGTAAAGAAAAATGAGGCCATGTCTTCTAAGACACACAGTTCAAAACTTAGTTTTAAGTAACTGTATCGGTATTAGTTTGTTGTATAGTACAACCAATAAACTGATAAGTGCCTTGTAAACATTAAGTTCCTAGGTTTAACCGGCATTGCTTTAATGACCAATAACGAGACTATGCAATACCTTGTATCAGCTAGTATAAGGTAGGTATTTTGTATTTTTTCCGTGATCTTATGATAAACGGAATGTCGTTTGTAGGTAGTATCGGACCTCGTCTTCTCAGGGAGAAATCATAACTTTTTATTCAAATGTTTTAAATTTCTCCTCTTACTGGCTCAAACTAACATGGACATAAGGTAATTATAGTACGCCCACGCGACTTATTTTCATAAAGATAATCTAAGGATTAAGCTTGTTTAGTCTGCCCACTGACCCAGAGACTGACATCAGACAACATACCTACATAGATTATGGAAAGGTAATGTACTTCTAAACTTGGATATTTGTCTACCTAAGACCATCATCCGCTAAATTTGCGCTCTTAGTGAAATTTTTTGAAAACTATGTTGATTTCCTGAGTTTAAATAATTAAACTTTGACGTAGGTAATTGTGAATCCCCATTTGGGACACGCACCAGGTCCTTATGGTTCAATCAGTACAGAAAATCTTGTATTCGTCTTCATTCAAAGGTTTACATACAATGAGTACTTGGTAGGTATTAAAGTGCACTGTGGTCTGTCGAGACCCACAACTTTGCCTATAACTGGCACAGCTATTGGAAGCCATATCGCGCAGCGGGTAACAGTTGTAACGGCGTAGAATTGCCAATAAAGCAGTAACAGTTTATGGCGCAACAGGAAGAGCTGCGGCACTCGTCGGGGTTGATTGCAGAGCTTCTCAACTGCACCACCAGACACCGTTATCATTATGACTGTTATGTAACTACTAGCCAGGCTCAAAGCAAGCGATAAAGGGCCTATGCAAATGAGCGTATTTTTTTGACATGAGAGTCGCAGAAAATGCGTTTTACATTAGAATGTTAATTGCGACATTATTTCTATAGACAGAAATTCACAACCGTTTTACACGCCGTGCCATGTGGCACAAATGCGACTCATTTTCTGCGACTCACAACGTAATAAATTACGTTCATTTGTCTTGGCCCTAAGTTGCCGAATCTCCCCTAATGTTAGTTCGTATGGACATCTGCCAAAACAGAAGTACTAAATATGGTCTGCCGACTCTAAATAATTCTTTTTCTTTTGTTGAATAGTGCGTAATAATTACTCATTTCTTGGTAAAACCGTGGTTGGATACAAGAGCCGTTGGCTATTCCTCATCCAAAGTGTTAAATATAAAAGGATCACAGCTCGTACAATTCTTTGATAAGTAACCTAGATCTAAATACGAATGTCCTTAAAAATATTAAAATCGTAACGCCATTCCGGGAAATGGTATCGATTAAAGAGACCAATTAGTGTAGGCAGATATACAGAAATGGAAATTCAAATGAGGATGGAGAGCCGTTACCATGAAATGGACAACAAACCAATCGATATCTTACAATTGAGATGACCATTAGCCGCATTTAAATCAAATTTACTGTTATAAAAAGATCCTATCTCCTATAAAAGGTATCGTCGCTGACCCGAGATCATCAGGGGTCCTGCCGGCCTACTCTGCTACCGTGTTTACACCTACCGGATTTATGCTAGAAACGCATAATGCATGCAATTTTAACGGTACATTCTTGTCCTGACAACATATACGCAAAGCGCTTCTATGTACCTAATACGTACATCCGTACATACCTTTCTCACATATTTGTCAACAAATGGAAAGGCCAATTGATAACTCAATTTGAGTTGCAAAGAGTGTAATATAAATAAACAGTAAAATGACATAAAGCCACGAAGTATAGGAGTAAGTAAATGTATTAGTTGAAACGTACAATAGTAAAATAATGTACTGTGTATCAGAAATCATACAACTACCTAATTAAATACTGAATCTGGTGATACACACAACATAAACCATCTCAAGTGGGTACATACATTACGAGTATGATATAGAGATCATAATTCATAATTGGACGTTCGATTCATTGCACCCTTTTACCTTGCAAATTTTGTCGGAGTACAAAGCAACTTTGCTTGTGAACCATGACACGAGGCATATTGGCACCTTCCTTACCTCCAATTCTTATAATAGGATTGAAGTCATTAGATACCTATTACGACGCTACTTTATGCACTACAAAAAATAAGAAAAGGACGAGTAGCATAATTTGCTGTAATAAACTACGGAGCTATCAATGGCCGTATCAAAAACGCAATTATCTGCTAATTATCGCGTCGTCTTCTAGTCAAACTCGTTCAGTGAAAGCAAGTTTCACACATGGCCCATTTGGCCCGTAACAAGAGTAAAACAACCACGTGTTTGGTGTGACATTTTACATTTCACTCATTAGTCGCAATCGCAAGTGATGTACTGAGTTTATTGAGTGTGGTGTAGAGGTTATTAGAGCGGCTTGGTTTGGTAAGCAACTCGGACCAAGGAGTAAGCAACCAGAGGCATTGCCGCGGCGTGGCCGCAAGAAGCCCAATGATTTTATATTTCTTCACGTTGTCATGTCACATTACATAGGTATCTATAGGTACCTATGATTACTTTAAAGGGTTCCGTACCCAAAGAGTAAAAACGGAACCCTATTACTAAGACTCCGCTATCCGTCCATCCGTTTGTTCGTCACCAGGCTGTATCTCATAAACCGTGATAGATAGTCAGTTGAAATTTTCACAGATGATGTATTTCTGTTGCCGCTATGACAACAAGATATTAATAACGGCAACAGGTACACGCTTGAAATAGTCATAGGATAAGTATTTTGTTGTAAATTCACTTTAAAAATATATAATAACGTTAAAAAAAATAAGGGGATCCCATACAACAAATGTAAGTTTTAATAGATGAATGGTACGGAACCCTTCGTGCGCGAGTCAGACTCGCACTTAGCCGGTTATTTAATTGCATTTTTGCACAAGATTTAACTTTGAGTCAGTCACTATAATTTGCCTCTATCCGTCATACAGTGCCAGTGTGCATCAGCTCGAGGGTATGTACCAAAAGATGGCATGGCTGCCACAAATGCAGAGGCAAATATAAGTAGAGCGTCTCCTTAGCTTTCTCCTAGAGGTTGAAAATGCTTTGCAAATTTGAAAATAGACTTCTTTGTTACTCGTATGTCACAACAAAAGTGTTAGCTTTGTCGCAAAGCTAACACTTCCGTTTAAAAACCTGACTTAAAAAGGTAGAGTTTAATTTCCCACAAACAGAATGCTCCGAAAGGGATAATCAATGCAATATTTGTCGGGACGTTTTGGAACATTGCTAAATCTACATATTTGTTAATCTATGAAGCCGCCGCAGCCGCCCGCATGTTGTTCTAACCACGGAAAATTATGAAAGTCATGATGTTGTGGCGATGACACACTGCGCTCGCTGATCGCTATGCGAGTATGGATACCATACCAAAAACACAAAGAGAAATGAACGTGGTAGTGTTGTGGAAAACTAATGAAAATTTAATAAGTCTTCATTATTATTTGAACGGTATAGTATCTACTTTATCTTTTTTATTAAAAAAAACATTCATTATTGTTTTTAAGGTAGAATATAAATAAATAT
This sequence comes from Acrobasis suavella, assembly GCA_943193695.1. NCBI lineage: Eukaryota > Metazoa > Arthropoda > Insecta > Lepidoptera > Pyralidae > Acrobasis > Acrobasis suavella. Next base: position 19,476,898 of record OW971929.1, read on the forward strand.
ACACGGACAAATTACACAGATTGAGCTAGCCGCAATCTAAGTTCAAGACTTGTATTATAGGATACTAACTCAACGATACTGTATGTTATAACAAATACATATATAAACACCCAAGACCAGGATAATTTGAGAAAGGCCATTTTCCAACTGGGCCTGGCTGGGGATCGAACCCAGAACCTCCGGATTGGCGGACTAGCGTGTTGACCATTACAACACGGATGTCGTCAATATAGGTACCTATATTAATAGAGGTACCTACATACGAGTATATGAAGTACAATATGTCCCTGCGCAGTAGCGTAGGTGTAATCAGTAAAAATAATATATATCTCATATTGATTTAAACAGCATTACATGCTCGCAAAAATGTTTAAATTAATTATAATTAAATAATAAAAATTTTCGAAACAAGTAAAATTCGAACTCACGCCCCTCATGTTTGTACCACGAGTACACTTCCAATTGTGCTACCGTGACTTCGAATCACCCCTGAATATATATCTCATTAGGTGAGCCTAAATAGGTACCTACTCAATTTTACACACAATTGATACACCTAGATAAGTGTCGATGTACCAAGAAACCGAGTGTAAAAAATGCTAATTTTGTTTTTGTAATGCCTAGGTTAGATGTCGTCGATCTCAATACATCCCGAGCCATCATCGCTCATACATAAGTACATAACGATGAGTGAACCAGTGCATCTCCGTTTTTGCTGTTTTGCGGAAGGCCATCAATCACTTCGCAAGTGCTGAGACGGATCCTATTGGCTTGGCTGTTCGCAACTTCACCTCTGTGCCTTTGGCGATCTTAGCCCTTGTTACAACGGTCTTGCCTTTTGCGTAGCTGTTATTTGTGTGCCCTAGTATGCATGCCTTCTGGCGACCCTATTTACTATCTAAGTACTTCCTCTTCGCAAATGTTAAGAGCGCTACTCAGTGTCTGATTTGAGCCTTCGTGTCCTAGAATAACATTCTCCGCATTCCATGCAGCTTCTGTAAACGGCAGAACAACAGCTTTATGTTTCACTTTTTTGAATGTGACTGCGAAGTATTATGCTGGCCCTAAATAGATACAGCATAGCAAATTGACAGTGATTACGAATGGATCTCTCTCTTATCCAAATATTGACCCAATTAAAATTGCTTTATAATACAGAGTAACGATGAACCGTATCCGATATCCATGTCATGTAAACAATGAAAATAATGAAGATGGCCCGATAGCGACGACAGCGTGAATAGAGCGGGCTGCGGGAGGCAGCCGGCGCGGCGGCCGCTGTGCCGGCGTTGTTCCGCGTAGGTTAATTTGACCGAAGCTATCTCGGAGATGGCGCGATAAACTGCGCAGATGGGACCGCGCTTTGGGAACGCGTCCCCACTGCGGTTGCTATTGCGATCCGTGACACAGATAATGCTAGTTTTACGTCTCCTGTCAGCTTTAAATATGTCGCAGGCACATTCAACATGCTAACGATGCCATTGATACACAGTTATGGTATACTCTACGGATGTGAGGAGCTGAGGGATGCTCTTGCGTGCGGCTTTATCTGATGCATAAAGGTACCGTTAAAGTTGTAGCTGCAATGTGGGAAAAGTGTGAAATATTGATAGTTTGCGGTAAGCGCGCATTGTTGAGCGATGCCGGACGATTGCGCAAACGCCGAGCGTGCGACAGATTCCACGGCTCCCGTTAGCAGGTTGTCTCTGAATACGTAATTAGTGAGAGCCTGGATATTACGTTGTATCAGGTAACATAGCATTTCACATAACGCAGCTGTTTCATAGATAAACTTTTCCTTGCAAATAAATCGCAATTTGTACCTACTTATTTTCATCCGTTACAAAATTTTTGTTATGGATTTTCAGAAAATACAATAGGATTTTCATATTAGCTTCTATCTACCAACTATGAATGTATACATTAAATTCAAAACGTGTACCTAATGATTATAGCATTGTAACGATTTCAAAATCCAATGACTTTGTAGGATAAGTACCTGTTTATATCTCGTTAGGGAAGATTTTCCGATAACATCTTTTTATTTGTCTGTTCAGCTTTATAGTTAAATTTATAAGGCCATATACTTTTCACACCTTTTCGGGTATCTATTAGTGTAGGTACTTATCCGAAAACGTTGTTTCTTTGAAATGTTACCAATGCATGCAACCTAAAGCGACTCACCCACAACACAAGCAATTTCCATGTGATATTCACGAGTGGTACACATTTGGAGTTGATCAATCGTAGTAAAAGTGTTGAGAATCAATACTTATACTAACAAAAGAAAAAGAAACGATGTGTTGGTATTATGCATATAAAATAATGCACACATATACTACAGGGAACTGAATTGATTTAGTGCTTAATTTTTTTTTAACTTTTGTTAAGAAAATGGATACAATAATTTGCTTTTTGGCAAAACGTGGCCGTAGCGGCGTCGTCAACCGTCGTTACGCACACGCGCGTGACATTTTCACCGTGTCTGTTTAAAATTTAAATCAAAAGTATCTTATTGTGTTTCCAACAATAGGTATCTACTCGCCGTCACTTACTAGAAGTGGAGTAGGTAAGTGTTGAAACGAGAATGCAATTAAAAGTGAGACACGTAATATGCAGCTAGCCGCACGCAAATCTACGGTTTTTGGTAATTTTCTCGGAACGTGTATTTGAAAATAAAGTCATTAAGTAAATAAATAAACAATGGAAAGAAGCAGACAGAACACATTAAATTTAAATGTTCTCATTAGAATTAGGTTGAATTTTTTTAAGATACGGTCGATGAGATGAGAGTTCCAAAAATTTGGCACACACGTCTTCCTTAGCACGCACTGTCAGAAATGTTTGTGGCAGATATGATGTGGATGTCGTGGCCATATCGTAGATATGATCACTTTATGAAATGATTGAACAATTCATGAAAAGGTCGCATTTCATGAAACGGCCAACTTAATTTGACCAAATCGTGAAACGTTGACACGTTTCACGATTTTGTCATCCAAGTTTGGCCGGATCGTATAAACAGGCTGAAAAAAGCAAACAAAAAACAAAAACTTATGACAGAGCGCTATAGGTAGGTTAAGGTTGCGGCGGGGTGGCCCTTGGGCCACCCTAAACCGCACAACATGAATGTATAGTGTAAACTAAAAATATAACAATTTTACGATATAATCAACCATTTCATGAAGTGACACGGTAAATTCATGAAATGGTCGAAATTATTTGATCATATCGAGAAACAATTTCTTATCATTGATCCGCCCAATCCACATCACGATGTGGCCAGTAGCCAGTGCAACATTTCATGAAATGTGACCATTTCATGAAATTCTCGATCATTTGATAAAGAGATTAAATTTACGATATGGCTACGACATGGATATGACATCCGCAACCGCAATTATACAGAATATCGGCGGATGTGGATGAACAAAACTCGTTTTTTTTTAAACAGAAGCAAATATGCAGAGCAAGTCTCGATAGAGAAGAAAACGTGTGGTACATTACATACATATGGTATGTGGGATGTGGGGGACGTACAAGTGGCGATGGCGCAAGCCGAGTGCCCATATATGTACAAAGTTATAAGTCCCTACATAGCAGTGGCGTTGGGTGAGAATACAGCCAAGTACAGCCCTAAAATTATGAAACGATTGTAATACCTACATAATTACGAATAGGTTCTATATACAGCTAGGTTAATAAGCCGTTCAATGTCCGGCTTATAATTTGCATATTTTTAATTATTGACTTAGTATGTATGCGTAATATGTCTCTGAGCACGTTTAACAAAATTTCTCATTGTGAGTGTATTTGAATAAACAGCGAAAATTTTCGTATTTTGAATATGTGTGTGTGTGCAATCCAGTTATGCTGCTAGTTTACGGCTTATGAAAATAGTAAATAGACATTGTAATGGAGCGCCGACATACGTAGGTTATAATTGTTGCTAGTAATAAATGCGTAAATATTACAAAACCCTAAGGGAACTCTATAGGAATCGCCTTCTAAGGAGGCCGCGCGACTGCTACATAGATAACATAGATAATATTATTAAAATATTATTAACGTAAATTAATTATGTATAACTATTTTAACACGGGTTATATACTCGCGTAGTGTGTAGGTAGTCGCAAATGGCCGACTAATTTCCATTAGTGCTCCGGCTTAAAACCTTAGGGGGTAACTGAATTTTTCGGGGTCCAGTGCTGCCCTCATTTGAAATAAATAATTTGAAAGGAAACGGAGATATCCTTTAAAATTTAGGCACAAATGCAGAGTTACGAAGCCACCAGCCAACTGTAGCAAGTTAATTTCAATATACTTGCAGAACAACTTGTCGTAAAATTAAACAATAAAAAGTCGATCGGTATAGGTATACTTAGATAAAGGTACTTATTATAGGAATCATATTTACCTTCTTAGTTTTAGTACTCTCTTCATCTTTAATGCTTAAATTAAAAACCTTAGCATATCTAAGGGCCTATGACATATTTACCTGCACTAATAGACATGATAGCAGTAGATCTATACGTAGTTAATGTAAACATTAAAAAATCTTCAACCTAGGCGTATTCAGTTGATAGTAGGGTAATTTACAATAGCAATTGTAAAATATTAATTTTAAATAAAATCAACCACATCCACCCCTTTACATTTTTATTATGACTAGTAGAAAAGAGATAAACTAAAACGCTTACCATCATCTGGATCAATTTCAGCGATAGGAGATACGGAAGCGATTCGCAAAATAAATCCAATTACATATAAATTCACGCGGCAAAACATTATGCCCGGCCGTTTTCCTAAACCACATACATTAAAATTTTTCTTTTTACAATAAAATGGGAACACGAAAATTTCAAATTAGATTTTTTATCGTGTCGCTGGCGTATTTGCGATCGCGCGAAAGTTGGATCGATCGGTTACGTGCGCGAGCGCCGGTGTGCTCTACTCGACTAACAATCGGGTAAAATGTGATTCAGAGACAGTGCGCTTTTGGTTGGGACAGTTATTATGTGGCCTTTCGGTCGTGGTTGAAAGGATTTAGAGTTCAAAACAGTACCAACAGAGATAATGAGTCTACATTATAAATACCAACTAAGTAGGTAGCAATTATTTAAAACCTTTGAAAATTTCCGGTCAGTAAGGAATCCTTATCTCAAAATTAAACAAAGCCTATCTAATCATGTTTTATTTAGTAAATATACTTAAGTAAGTGAACAGGTGACTTTTTAATCACCAGCCAAATTTTTTTAGCAAGTCCTGTCCATGATACTGAACTACTTTCCATAAAAACAACTAACGAAAAATATATTCGACTTCCCCTTACAAATCAGCGTTCGGCCAAACGGATTTTATATGGGAGGACAATTTTTTTATAATGATATTAATAGCTTATTTTTATAGACAGTAGTTCAATATCATAGACTAAACTAGCTTAAAAAAAATTGGCTGGGGGGTAAAAAGTCACCCTGTATACTTCGCGTAGCGTACATTAGCGTTCCTTCTTTAATGTCATGAAACAACCACGTTGCATTGCAACGCAGCAACCTAAGTAACTTTCAAGTCCAAATAGGTAGGTAGTAGGTCCTTTTTTTTAAGCCTTCTAACTATTTACCTACTATGAGTATATTACAATTTAAATCGACAAGCTAATCAAGTGTCCCTATGGTGAGGCGGAAATCCATGTCCTGTGCAAATGCAGATATCTAAGTATCACGAGTTTACCCTCGAGTATTATATCTAGACTAGACACGCGGCAGCGTGTCAGAGCCAAAAAAAGGAACTGGCGACGCAGCAGCCGTGTATATTTACACGAACCATTTCAAGCTACTTTTGAGCCCTTCACAACTCGAAACCTATTTAATATAAATACATGAAATTTAGCACATACATTAAAGTCGTCTTGAATCCAAAATTTCAATAATGCAGCTCAAACAGTTATTGATTGATACAATAAAATGTGGTTGACCAATTATCCATCATCAAAAAGGTAACTTACTTCCATATGACCTAGAAAGTTGATATTTGGTATCAAGATTACGCGTAAACAAAGGAAAAAGTCAAAAACAGTGAATTTCATAGATTTGATTATTTTTCAAAAAAGGTACCCTACTTCAATATCATCTGGAATAATTATATTTGGCATTTAGGTAGACTATTACGCGTATACAAAGGAACAATTAAAAAAACAGTGAATTTCGTAAATCTGATAATTTTTTAATTTATCGATTTTAGTAGGTAAAGTGCCCAACAAAATAATACGAGCAAGCATTTCTTCTTTCTGATACTGCTGTGCAAAAAGTAATGATATTCCACCAAAAACAAAAATTGTGAAAATGGGACCCAAGTTCAAACTCCGACAAAAGAATTGAGATCTAAATGGCCGCCAAGTTCTTTAGAGAATATTGAATTTTATTGATAAGAATTCTAACATTTGACTTGGCTAGTTTTAGCAAGCCTACTTATATTTGGCTAATCAACTTATAATCTTTATAATACGTTATACGTTATTGTTATTACATTGTAAGGTCCTATTCTTCTAAACAACAGAATACTGATCAAAAACTAGGTACATGGCTAGTTTTAGCAAGCCTACTTCTAATCTAATCAACTTATAATCTTTACGTTATACGTTATTGTTATTACATTTTAAGGTCATATTCTTCTAAACATCAGAATACTGGTCAAAAGCTAGCCAAGTCAAATGTTAAGATTCTTATCAATAAAATTCAATATTCTCTAAAGAACTTGGCGGCCATTTAGATATCAATTATTTTGTCGGAGTTTGAACTTGGCTCCCATTTTCACATTTATGTTTTTGGTGGGATTTTTATTTACCAACAAAATTGCCGATGTAACCGCGCATGCGCTCTAGTCTAGCATCCACAATCCCACCCTTGCCACGCACAACAACCACTTGCAGTGCAAAATAAATCCAAACATATGGTGTCCTTGATATCGGATATATCTTTTTGATGGTTTATAATCGTGAGTGAAGCTTTACAATGGGCAACCAGTTCAAGAATGTAGCTGTCATAGCCTGCCTGAAGACGTTCTTGTTTATTTTCAATGTTATTTTTTGGGTAAGTGCTTTTCCATGGATGATAGGTATGGAAGGAAACACTGATTATTTTTCTAATAAGATATACAACGTGGAAGGGACATACCCGTAATACATCAAACGATGGGCTATCTACATCACTATAGTATAATGAGATTAAAATAACAACCAAATAACAAAAAAAAAATTGACATTCTCGTATATTGCCTGAGCGGCTGCACACTTTTGTATGGAAATGTCGAAAAATTATTTTGTGTTTCGGCTGTTATTTTAATTTCATTATACTATAGTGATCTAGTATAGCCTGTGGTTCGATTTATTGCGGGTATGTTCCTTCCACGTTGTATACAAGATACATTTAATATAAGCCCAAAACTAGGTCCTTGTGAAGGGCCAGGAGTGGAACTATGATAAGTGGATATTTGAACGGTTACCTATCTTAAAGACGAAATTTTGCTATACGAATTTTATTTGTTCGAAAACGTTTCTTTCTTTTTTTATTTTCTATATTTTCATTAAACCGAAATTTAATTTGAAAATTTATATTTTTTTTTCAAAATCTATTTTTTTTTAAATCCTACTTGATTTTTGCCCGAATAACTAATGGAAGATGATTTAGATGTCATAAACATATTTTCTAATGTTTTTTTTTTATTGACATCTTATTAAATTCTATCATCTCTTTTCATCACGCAAAACGGCTAACATAGGATTATAATTATATATTTTTTTTATTTGTAACACTACTATAGTTACTAAAGGCTCTCTATCTTGGTTGGTCGCAGTTCTAACATAACCTAACCTATAGTTTTGCCATAACCATGTTTCGGTGTCTTTGTTATTTTCGCCCTAAGTTTGAGTATAAAAATACGTTGGTTGACGCGTAACATAAAATAATAGCAATGTAACATAAACAATAACAACATAAAATATGTATTTGGTTGAAATCACAAAATTAATTTGAATGATACTACTTATGTCGTATGTTACAAATTCGTCAATCAAGAAATGATTATTTTATTATGCATGTTCGAATATAATTTTAAATTAAATAGATTAATTCATGTTGTACATATTTTTTTTATTATGAAATTTATGGAAAACATTTGTTTAGAATACAAAACAGTAGCTAAGTTAAGTATAATAGTAAATAAGTTACTTCGACGTTTAGTACTAGTGAACAAGATTTTTTTTCATATGTCAAATGAAAAAAAATATACTTTTAATATTCGGCTATGTGTTTTTTTGGAAGATAAAACATAGGTAAAATGAGTTTATGGATGAGCAAAATTATGTAAAATAATCAGTTTGGTATGTGAAACTTCGATATATCGTTTTCGATCACCTGAAATTCGAACAGTAAAGTTTCGTAACAATGGTAGGTTACCATTTGAACATATCATAAATATAATTGATTGAATTTAAAAGCTTCTGAAACTTGATCTCAGAGCTTCGGACGTCAGTGAAAGTATCAGTACCTAGATTATCTATGTTTTACCTAAGTATTAATTGATATACGTGAAATGTGTGTTATTGAAATAGTGTGTCTCCGTAAGACTTTAATAGAAAGTTATGTGGGCCATTTTTACTCGACTGCGTCAGAAGGAGGGTTATGTTTTTCGAGTATGTCTATATGTGTGTATACATATATTGCTATGGAACGCCCTGCCGCCTAAACGGCTTGATGGATTTAAGCTTCAGGGGTGTCGCCGAATGAATAATTCTGAAAGTGACACTCGATGTGTAAAAAGGCAATCGGTTTTTTTTGTTCTTTAAATCATGACTTGTTATGAAAACTGTCAACAAATAACGATACATATGATCACCTTACGCACAAAAACACGTTTAGTGCATTTTACAATCCCTTACATTGCTTAATCTCGATTCTCAGTCCTCTCTAAACTTGCAGAAAATTAAGCACGCACATCTAGCGTACCAACGCACCTTAATATGTTGGAGTTTTTAGATCCACGGTACTTAAGAGTCCCCTTACCCTAGACAGAAATAGACTTTCCCATACAAACGTAGTCTACGTTTTATTTTGAAACGACATGTTAGATTTCGGTAAAAAATTAGTATTAGTAAAGAAATTGCAATTATCTAGGGATATAATTGGTTTCCTACAGTAAAATTGTGAACTGGAAAGAAAATATAAGGGTGTAGAAGTTTTCTCTACTGATGGTCAAATATGATATAATACACTATATTCTATTTTAAGTTCATAATTTTACTGTAGGAAATCATTATAACCCCAGATAATTGCAATTTCTTTAAAATACTAAATTTTTACCGTAATCTAACATGTCGTTACAAAATAAAACGTAGACTACGTTTGTATGGACAAGTCAAGGGTAAGGGGAATCTTAAGAGCTTATTTACTTACCGCGTTGTTGGCAGATCACAGGACTGCTGCTGCTCACAGTGGGCCTATGGGCGGAGTTCGACCTCTACAAATACATGGAGCTGTCCCCCGAGTTCTCGGGCACGGCGCCGCACGTGATGATCGGCATCGCGGGGCTCACCGTGCTCATCAGCTCCATCGCCTTCTCCTGCATCATCAAGGGACAGCCGGTGTTACTTTATACTGTGCGTTATATTTACTAATATAGAGTCTAATTTTGCTGGTCATTATACTGAAATAGTAGTGAACAATGCCATGTTGAACAAGTACCATTGGAATCTACAAATTAATATACTTATCGATGGTCTAGAAGACAAACGTGCTTACTTCAAAATTTTGATATTTTAACATTTTAATGCCAAATGTATTAATTGAAGATGCACTACCGTTTGCACTTACACAAATACATTAATTCCGTCTCTTTCTTCGTAAACTGTAGGTGTACACTTATAGCAAGTGATATCATTTTGATACCAAAAACAATAATGATAATTATTTACCATCAATTTAAACTACAAAAAATGTTAAATAGATTCATAACATTTCGCTTGCATTTGACACGATGGACAAATAAGCTAAATTAACGTTCTTATCAATTTTGTCATTTGGTAAATTTCGATTCCCAAATGTATTATCAGATGTTAATCTTTCCAAAATGCAAGTAGACAAATGGTTTAACTGGTCTTTATACTACTGAACACTCGTTAGCAAATAGTAAAATATAAAACCTACCAACGATACGCGAAAGTGTTAAGTGTACATTATGTATTTAAAGTTTATATAGATACAAAAATACTAAGAGATGACCCTTTTTAGGGTTCCGTAGTAAACAAGGGGTTCCTTGTTTACTACGGAACCTTATAGTTTCGCCATGTTTGTCTGTCTGTCTGTCCGTCCGCGGTTGTACTCAGCGACTATAAGTACTAGAAAGCTGTTATTTGGCATGGATATGTATATTAATTATGCGAAAAAAGTGGTAAAATAAAAAAGGTAGCTCGCTATCCGTTTTTAAAATATTTGGTTTTGAAGTAATTATTTTTGTTAGAGTCAAGTGTCTCCCCTCCCCCATCTATCTGCTAAACGGTTATATATGGACACACATATATAACCGTTTAGCAGATAGATGAATGAAAAAATTCACAGCTATAGTATATTATAACGAACTTTAAAGGAAAACAATCAGAGCTAAGTAGGGTTTACAAATTAAAAAGTTATAGGCGATCAACTTATAAAATGTACTCGGAAAAGGAAAATTTCGTACAAATTCAATAGAAAATTCATTTTTAGGCGTTTTCAGTGGCATAAACCCAAAGCTGGCATTCGTTACTACGGAACCCTACACTGCGCGTGGCCCGACACGCACTTGGCCAATTATTACTATTTTGAATACTTTTTAGCAACTGGTTGCCAAACTTAGTTGCCATAACGGCAGGGGATTTTTTTGTAGAATCCTTTGAATATTGATGTTTAAGTTAGTGATAAATAATTAAAAAGATAAATACTGTAACCAAATATACCTAGGCAGTATGTATACGATTCCTATGTTCCATTTTAAATTATAGTAGGTATCTAGAACTTTTAAGTGAATAAAAATAGTCCTCCTAAAAAGTTAGCTAGTCTGTTATTAACATGTTTGTCTTCTAGACCATCGAATTATAATGTATACATGTAGATACTATGCGAGTTACGTATTTATTCCGTTATAACTTCGGAATGCCTGCGAAGTTATGGCGGAAGCTAAATTTGATGTTGGAAGTATCAGTGGAATCCCTACATCACATCTAGTGACAAGGCTTCACAGAGTCGTGATCAAGTCACAAGAAGTTATAATAAAATTTTTAAATTCATAGATACAAGTAAAAAGTAGGTATTTTATTAATGTATGTAAGTACTTACTGTACTTAAATATTTTAATACATTTTAATACATCTTAATACATATATTTAAATGAGAATTGTGGTGGCGGTGGCGCAGTAAAATTCAAATTTTCGATGCGTTCGTTCCCAAATAATGCGTTTGCCTTGTTAAATTAATTAAGTATTGAAGGTACTTACATAAAATCAATATTGTGACAAAAAATATTTAAAAACATTATGTTTAACAATTTTCATTAGTGGTCCACCTAGGTCCTGGACACAGCCCAGGGGGGGTCATGACCCCCATGATCTCCCCCCTGGATCCGCCCTTGCAAGGCTTTATATGTTTTTATGGTCTTTTTAATTTTTTAATGTCTTGTTTCTGATCAACATCAACATTTTTTCTGACTGAGATACCGTGTAAATTTTTATTTTGCTTTGCCTAAATTCTAGTAATCTAAATAACTATTACTGATTTCAGTACGGCGGGTTTTTGGCATGCATATTCATGATGGACGCCGGAGTGGGCGCTTCTGTAGCATGTTACAAAGACACCTACGCTAAAGGCTTGTACGACGGACTCACCCAAACTGTCATCACCTACAACCCGCACAAGGCCAATTTTGACTTCGCACAGTCTACGGTAAGATCTCTTAACTTTCTTTTAAAACCTCAAATCAGTCCCGTCAACATTGAAAGGCGGCAGCAGGACGGAATCTGTAAAATACACAAATGAATTAGATAGATGATAGATAAGTGCAGTGCCGTGTGATTTCCGGCAAGTAGAATATAGGACCACTCCAAGTCTTCTCGAGAATGTCGTAGACTCGTAGATGGCGACTTAGGAAATCTCTTAAGCTAAACAAAACTTATAAGTAGGTAGGTACCTAAGATAACGCTTAAGAGAGACCTCTCCAACCCGTCTGTCCAGCGTGGAGAGTGCAGGTCAAATCCTCTGGCTGCTCTGGCGAAGTATGGCTAGTACTACAAAGAGCGTCGTGGCCCTGCAGTGATGATGAGAAACAATGATGAGGTCCAGCAATGGATCAAAAGGGTGTAAAGAAGAAATGAACGTACGCTTACTAGGAGTTTTAATGAACCTTTTTCGGTCCTTCCACTCCTTTCGCTATCATCTTTCTGTGAGAATTTTCTATTGCGATAGAAAAATATTTTCATAGATAGATAATTATATCAATGACAAAACGATCATGTTTAAATTTGGATGTAAGTAAAATGTCAAACAGTGGAGTAAAAACCCCCCGAAAGTTGTATGGAAAATTATCAAATTGTTCCACCATAAGGTCCTTACGGGGAAGATCTGTTAGGTACTTTCTACTAGGTACCTCCTGAATATTATGTAGACCTTTGAACTTACAGCTACACTGCTGCGGCGTCTCCAACTACACCGATTGGATGAAGATGTCGCCGCAACGAGTGGTGCCCATCTCCTGCTGCATCGACCCCAACAACTGCATCACGGCCAACTACGGCGACATTTATCAGAGGGTAAGAGCTCTTATTTACTAAGTCACACCATGTACTAACGTTCGTTCGTTTCCGTAGTAATTCAGACAAGACTCACATCGGAACTTAGCCTATTACCCTGCGCTGGACTTGAAAGAAGGAGGAAATAAAATTAAAAACAATTTATTAGCCCATCGTTCAGATCTAAAAGGATCATTACAAGCGTCAGTAGCGATAAGCGTGTGTGTATTGTTGATTTATGTGAAACAATAGTTAAAAAGCTCCGTTCGAGAAGCTCGGTCGTCCGTTAGGAGAAAGCGTTGCTAGGGCTTTCACAAGTTATGCAACCCCGAGTGTGCCAAAAAAAATCAGATTCCTTTTTCTAAACGTCAAAACACATATTTTCTATGGGATTTGTACGAATGGCAAACAAGCAGGAAGATGACGTCATAATTTCTTGATGTCAAATAGCGCTCTTATTATCAGTTTTTCTGCAATAATAAATCTATAATCACTTTAAACTGGACTGTTAAAAGACAAGTGACATTATTTTGCGACGTCTTTTTTTTCTTTTCAGTTTAAAATAATTTATTTTTGAACCAGAAATATACCCAGTTACTTGCATCTGAATACATTTCTATTATCTTTTTAGGGCTGCTACGAGGTCATTGTGGAGTACATAAAGAGCAACACGGAGGTTTTGTTCGGCATCGCCATCGGCACCGCGCTGCTGCCGCTGCTCGGCACCATCCTGTCCTGCTGCCTCGCCAGCTACATCAAGAGGTCCAAGTACGACGCCATGAACTGAGCCCACGACAACTGCCAATCTCCATTCAAGCCTTGAATCTCAATTCTTCAAATCTTTGGACTGATTTTAAAATCTAATTTAATTAAGACATTTTTCACTTATATTTTATCCATTATAAACTTTATTATTAGCTAAACAATTACAAATTCATTGTTGCATAACTAATTATTGTATATTATTTTTATTATAACATATATTTAAAATAAAATATATTGATGTTAATAAATGAAGCATACAAAAGTTGTGTTTAAATCCTGACACTGACAAAAGACGGCCGACAATTGAAAAAAACTGGCCAAGTACGAGTTGAACTCGCGTGGAGAAGGTTCCGTACCATGCCAAACTTTATTTAATACAAAATATCACATATAAAAACTCACTGTAAGACGCGTGTTAACTACTACTAGCGCTATCTAGTGGTGTATTAGTGAACCATTTTCCGTAAGTGAACGTATTATATTTTACCAAATTTCACCTAATTTGGTCCAGTAGGTTCGGAGAAAATTGGCTGTGTGACAGACGGACGGACAGATAGACAGACGCACATGTGATCCTATAAGGGTTCCGTTTTTTATTTTTTGTACGGAACCCTAAAAAGTCACAATCCTCCCATTGTTGCTGATATTAAACATTGTTAACTGACATGTCTTTTTATTACAAGTTGATTTGCTCGGCAAATTCAAAAATCCCCCGCAATGAAAGAAAGTGACAAGTGGCAGAAATACATAATATGCTAGTGGGATTGATATCCGTAGCGCCATCATCATGACTAAGAATCACCGCAAGCGAAGTTGATTTCACGTGAAAAAACCGCATTGAAATCGGTCCATCCGTTCGAGCGCTATGATGCCACAGGCAGACAAATAGACAGACCCACAGGCATTAGCGTCCGACTTATAACATCCCTCTTTTTTGTCATGGGTTAGAAATCTATACTTTATAAATCAAAACCTTTCCAAATCAATTCATTTATAAATTATAGTATTTATAGTACATACTTTATTTATATCTATTGTGTAAAGATATTAATTTGTAAACTGTACCTATATTTCAATAAAAAGACATGTCAAGATTGTTTAATTACATTTATTTAAACACCTATAACCAAATGAAGTAAGTATAGTCTATTCAAGCATTTGTGTCGGCTGTGTACGACGGTTTTAGTAGCTAGAAGATTCACTGAGAGATGCAACAAAAATTTTACTGAGAAACGTAAAAGCAAAGCAGGATATGTGAAAATATCAAACACGAATTAATTCATCAAAATATTTTTATTAGTTTCAATAATATCATAATTTATAACTTATGTGAAATCATATACATCGAATCCAAGCAACAATAATAATATGTTGTGCTGTTTTCTTTCGTACTATCATCCATTGCTTTAGACTAGTCACTGTCAGAACTATGTTTCTCTTCTTTACTTCCGACTGGCTCTTCCTGCTTGTAATGTCTATACTCCGGTTTTAATTCCCACATATTCTTGTGTGGATTCTTTAGATTATAGTTGCAAACCTCCTTCAATATTTCTTTTAAATATACAATAGGCTGTCTTGTAATCTGTAAGTTAACGATAACTCAATATTCTTCTTTATGAAATTATTATTTTATTGAATACATAAATACTAAAATGGATTAACTAAATATGGAAACAAAAAAGAATGTTCCAAATCTTTAAAATAATTGGTAAACATACATAAAAACAAGAAGATTTCGTCAAATTGCGACCTTCTCCTTTTTGGGAATCGGTTTAATATAATTCTTGCTAGATAAGTAATAAGTAATGGAATGGTTACCGTTTGTAGATCTTTAATATTGTAGTACTGATGTTTCTCAAATGCAGCAAACAGCATGTTGAGCACTGCATCTTTGTCATCACGAGCTTTCTTGCCCTCTGCTTTTTTCTTTTCCTGGTATTCAATCTAAAATCAAACAGAAATAACACTATACATATAGGCTACTAGTCATTTATTTTGTAATTCATGCTATTGATGACACAATTTGAAGTTGAAAGATTTGTATCAATTTCTAATACATTTGTATCAATTATTATCACAGAACAGAGGTGGTTATTATCACTAGATAATAAGACTGCTTGGTAAGTATTTTGTGTTGTGTTGGAGGAGCTTGATTTATAAATACTATGGTTGAGACTTTCCTATGCTGCTATCCTTTTCTATTGCCGAGATCCATCATTTGCTAGAATGAGAAAGGGCGACAGAACACCACAGAACTAGCCGTGCTGATGCGTTCCATCACTCTTTCTTGCTCTAGCAAATGACAGATCTGAGCGACAGAAAAGGATAACCGCCTGAGAAAGCTTCTTCCCTGGTGACAGATGAGTCCTAATCCTAAATGTTTAGTTAAATAGACAAAATATGTATATGGAACTTACATTATGCCTGTGATCTGAGACAGGTTTAAAGTTCTGCACAATCCTATCCAACTGCTGAACTTGTCTTTGAGGAATAGACGCTTTCCTGATAGACTCTGATTTGAGTTTATAGTATGTTGTGTCGGCATATGGCTTGCATTCCAGCTTCTGTACTATCCTCCCTTCCATATATAGCTTCTCAGATTCAGGTACAACTGCATCGGTAACAGTTGCTGAAAGATAACCATATTTACTCCAAATTCATTAGCCTTTTGAGCTCCATTAACTATTTTAGTTGCAAAACAGCTGTGACTGAGTTGACGACTAAAGTTGTCTGAGTTGAACTAGTTTTATTATTAGGTTTGGCGTCAGGGGTAAAGAAATGTAAATAAGTATAATCACACAAGTTCAACATTTAAAATGTTTGCTAGGGCATTTTTAAATTTATGTGTACACATAAGCAATGACTTTCCGTTTACTAGTAGAAGTAAGTACTGACTGGTCTTATACTATAAAAAAAAAACATTAATTGCTGACTGCATTGATAGAAAAATCTAAATTATTATTGATAACATCTTTTGAAATATCTAATTACTTATTATTATGAAATACTTACGCACAACATGTGAGAATACGCCCAAACTCTGTCTTGTTACATTAGAGACGTCGAGACAATGTTCCTTCGGAATGCTCTGTTCTCCAGGGTCCTTCAAGCACAGAACTGCCTCAGACAATGATAACTGCACTTGTGCTTTTTGACCAGCCACTTTTGATATTTTCAGCTTACCAACCTCTATATTGCCAGAGGCTTTATCCCATTTATTTGCTATATATTTCGGTACTTTAACAAGCCATACACCTCGACCAGTGTTTGACAAGTCTAATTCACGATCGATATGTGGGACATTACTATTAGTTCCATTAGGAGTAGTCATAATTATTGTTAGCGAGCGAATAATATTATTGATTGAAGAAATATCGTTTCAAATTTATCACCGAATATTCAATAGATTGCAAGAGTTCTCGGATTTCTCAACTACGTTACCTGCAAATAGCTTTGCGATTTTTAATACTTATTGAGTCAGAATTATTATAACCCAAAGTATTAAAATCATTGAATGAGAGAAATGAGAATAAGAAATCAAATACCTACATCACATCGATCAATCATACCAATTTGACATTGACATTGATAGTAAAGTGATAGTTCTCTATGGTTCATAATCATACCACAGACTGCCGGACTGCCGTAAAAAACCAAAGATTTAGAATATACAAGGAATCCTACCGTTATCTCTTAAAGCAGGAATGCTACCACCAACATTTATAAAACCATTCAGAAACAAGGCAGTTGAGATGCAGTTTTTAAGCAGGTCAAAAGCAGGACAACTTTAAATCATACCATGACGTTTATAATGCTGAACGTTTTTTGAATGGTTATTCCTGAATGGTGAACTGTTTGTTGTCTCTGGCTTGTTTTGGTGATGAGACTGCGAAGACGTTCAAATCCTTGACAAAAAATTATTATTTTTACCGGTTTTTTTATTTATGCTGGAAGCCGAGCAACCACCTGACAAAATATATCCATCACTTCATATTATAGTGCTTTTTCGAATTGCCGTGATAAATAGTTATTATACGATGGTAACGACTAGTATTTGGAAGTTAATTTTATTGTGGGCTTCATCGTACAAAAGCACAGTGTTTTGTCATAAATATATTTTATCAATAACCATGTCGTAAGTAACATTTTAACTACATACCTATTCAAAGTTTATATTTAGATAATTATGTGTTCAAACTTGCAGCTTCTTTACTAAGTGCTATTATAAATAACATAAATATATACAGACAAAGTAAGTTCGAGACTAACTCAACGAGATAAAGGCTAGGTTTTAGTAAGTACGCAGTGATTGTAGTGCACGAAGAATTTTATTACAAAGTATGGGTATGTATTTGATATTCGTAGATTGCGACATGAATCTAAACTATTATTTTCTTTCAGGTATTCTGGTGAAAAAGCGAACCAGCCTAGCAGCAGAGCTAGCCTTGTAAAATGCTTGGAATTCAACATTCTGCCATTTCACTGGTTCAATCACAGGTTCCAAAGGAGGCTGTAATCCTCTGGCTCTCTCAGTCTTGTTTGTATTTAATAATAGGCTCCAGTGAATCCTGTCTTGTATTTTTTAATTGATGTCATCATGGTACTTCTCAGAGAGTAACCAAAGAATCCTGTAAGACAAAATGTATAAATGTATGTAGTTGTAATTTTAATAAATAATTTATACTTAAGAATGTGTTGTTATTTGTTTTCGTGTGTGAATAAATATTTTACAAGGATTAGCATTGTTATTACTTACAAAAAAATATGTTACGTAAGTTGGAATAACTTACTATTTTTCACATAAGTTGTACTAAAATAATGAAGTAATATATCTTACTTTGTTTTTGAAATCCAAATTTCCAATAAAAGGTATTAAGTAGGATTAATTAAGGTCCCATGGTAGCGTTACTTCAATTATCTACTAACTGTTTTGTAAAAATCTAAAGTAAAGAAAAAACATATTCACATTCACAAGAAAACCAACTAAAATCCTCAATATAAGTTACTGGAAAGTAACTTTTTAAGGATCGCTTTATTTGACACTTGAGACGCGCAATAATCGTTTTCATGCTGTCAAATAGACGTGATGGTAGGAATAGTCCATACAAAACAAGGTGAATGGTTTTGTGACGTCAACCAAAACAATCCTGTTTAAGGCCTGCTATAAAGGTGTCATGGTTGCATTAAACAATACAGTTCAGTTTAAGTGCTGCTATAAGAGATGACGGTAGGCCTGCAGCACTTAAACTGAACTGCATTGTTTAATGCTACCATGACACCTTTATAACAGCCCTTAAACCAGTCTTTCCCAAAGTGGGCGATAACGCCCCCTTGTGGGCGCTGGAGGCTTTAAGGGGGGCGGTAACGGGCCCAGAATAAAGTTGGGGGGCGCTGATGTGATTTAAGCAATGAGTGATTTATAACTTCAGCTATTTCATATTTTAAAATTCACTGAAATTAAAATCCTCTTACTACACAACATCCATTTATTAGTTCATATTTATATCCTTTTTTATTGTACAAATATAAACTAAAAATGTAGTTAATATTTATTATTTTAATGCGTTTACAACGCTATTTATATCGTTAAAGGAATCAAACGCTGAAAAAATTTCGTGTTTTAAAGTTTCGCAGGTGAGGTCCCCACTTCCAATACTCTTTATTATTGTAAAATTGTATTTTTATTGCTATTTTTTTATTTAAAATTAACAATGTTGATTATTGTTACTTTTTATAAAAGATACTGGTGTATGTATTATTATTGCTCTCTCGTTTAGAATGTAGGTTGAATTAAACTACAGGCAAGACAAATATGTGATTCAGGTTTTTATGGTGAAAACAATGGGGGGGCGCTACAAAATAACTGATTTTTTTAAAAGTGGGCGTTTGACAAAATAAGTTTGGGAACCTCTGCCTTAAATACAGGATTATTTTGGTTGAAGTCACAAAACCATTCACCTTTTTTGTATGGACTATTCCTACCATCACGTCTATTTGAGAGCACGAAAACGATTATTGCGCGTCTCAAGTGTCAAATAAAGCGATCCTTAAAAAGTTACTTTCCAGTAACTTATATGGAAGTTTTTAGTTGGTTTTCTTGTGAATGTGAATATGTTTTTTCTTTACTTTAGATTTTTACAAAACAGTTAGTAGATAATTGATTGAAGTAACGCTACCATGGGACCTTAATTAATCCTATTTAATACCTTTTATTGGAAATTTGGATTTCAAAAACAAAGTAAGATATATTACTTCATTATTTTAGTACAACTTATGTGAGTAACAGTAAGTTATTCCAACTTACGTAACATATTTTTTTGTAAGTAATAACAATGCTAATAATTGTAAAATATTTATTCACACACGAAAACAAATAACAACACATTCTTAAGTATAAGTTATTTATTAAAATTACAACTACATACATTTATACATTTTGTCTTACAGGATTCTTTGGTTACTCTCTGAGAAGTACCATGATGACATCAATTAAAAAATACAAGACAGGATTAACTGGAGCCTATTATTAAATACAAACAAGACTGAGAGACTACAGCCTCCTTTGGAACCTGTGATTGAACCAGTGAAATGGCAGAATGTTGAGTTCCAAGCATTTTACAAGGCTAGATCTGTTGCTAGGCTGGTTCGCTTTTTCACCAGAATACCTGAAAAAAAATAATAGTATAGATTCATGTCGCAATCTACGAATATCAAATACATACCCATACTTTGTAATAAAATTCTTTGTGCACTACAATCACTGCGTACTTACTAAAACCTAGCCTTTATCTCGTTGAGTTAGTCTCGAACTGACTTTGTCTGTATATATTTATGTTATTTATAATAGCACTTAGTGAAGAAGCTGCAAGTTTGAACACATAATTATCTAAATAGAAACTTTGAATAGGTATGTAGTTAAAATGTTACTTACGACATGGTTATTGATAAAATATAATCATATATTTATGACAAGACACTGTGCTTTTGTACGATGAAGCCCATCATAAAATTAACTACCAAACACTAGCCGTTACCATCGTACAATAACTGTTTATCACGGCAATTCGAAAAAGCACTATAATATGAAGTGATGGATATATTTTGTCAGGTGGTTGCTCGACTTCCAGCATTAAAAACATAAAACACTTATGTTGTCACGAATTTACGATTTATTTATAATTTCGAAAACCAGACGCAGACATCCGTTCAAAACTTTCATTCACAATTTTTTTCGCACTTATTAAAATTTTAGCCATCTTTAATGGTCAATATCAAATTAAATTTATGTACATAATCAAATGAAAACAAAGTAAATAACACTAACTTTTAGATATTTAAATAAAATATGATAGAAATAATTTTGTTTAACATAAATAAAAAAACCGGTAAAAATAATAATTTTTTGTCAAGGATTTGAACGTCTTCGCAGTCTCATCACCAAAACAAGCCAGAGACAACAAACAGTTCACCATTCAGGAATAACCATTCAAAAAACGTTCAGCATTATGAACGTCATGGTACGATTTAAAGTTGTCCTGCTTTTGACGTGCTTAAAAACTGCATCTCAACTGCCTTGTTTCTGAATGGTTTTATAAGTGTTGGTGGTAGCATTCCTGCTTAAAAACTGCACCTCAACTGCCTTGTTTCTGAATGGTTTTATAAGTGTTGGTGGTAGCCTTCCTGCATAAAAACTGCACCTCTTTTGCCTTGTTTCTGAATGGTTTTATAAGTGTTGGTGGTAGCCTTCAAGTAGTGTAAAAGCCGCTCGCCATAGAATAACAACCATTTAAATAAATTAAAAATAATGCAAAGGTACAGAAAAAAAACCCTAATGTCACTGTCAGCATAAATTGGAACTGTCACTGACACACTGAGTTATGGTGTCAGCCTGACACTAGTGACACTATGAAATAAATGATATTTGGTGCTGTGCGTGTGTGAGATTTTGCTGTAAAAATTCTGAAATCTTCTCTTTTTACTGATTCCTTCTACTTTATTCATTTTGTATGAATGTTACTTCATTAAGTTAAGTACAATTACAGAAATTAACAAATGTGACAGTTTTTAAAATGTTTGGGTACAGCAAAGAAGCTGTGAGAGTGAAAGTCAAGGTTTGTAACATCTCGTTTCTGTATAACAAAGCATTACTGCTTAGATTTTCTCAGTCCTGATACAATAACATCTGTCTATGTACTAGATATCAGATAGATACCAGGACTCAAGCTTTAAACTCAGTATTCACATCACACACACTCAGTAAACTCTTAACTCGTAAACGATATTATTACTTAGTATACTATACCAGAATTAAAATAAATTGGCTTTTTTGTTATCTCCAACCCTTCTAGGAAATGTAGTTGAAGCACGACATATTTGCATTTAGTCCCTATATCATCCACAGAAAGAAATGAAGTGGACCTATTCTCTGCAAGAAACCGAACAACACAAAATATTTTATATTCATTTCATGGTAATTTGATGTCTTGTTTTAGAAATGTGAAGGAAAACTTCAGCCAGAGTTGAGGAAATTTTCTGTGGACCCTCAAATTACTTCCCTAGAAGTGTTACAGAGTATTTTAGTGAAAGCATTTGACATAAAGTCTGACTTTACTCTCTCATACAGGACAGTAGATGATTATGGTCAGGAAATATATTTACCATTGCTTTCTGACTGGGACTTGGATGCTGCTTTTCTCAAGTA
This sequence comes from Acrobasis suavella, assembly GCA_943193695.1. Taxonomy (NCBI): domain Eukaryota; kingdom Metazoa; phylum Arthropoda; class Insecta; order Lepidoptera; family Pyralidae; genus Acrobasis; species Acrobasis suavella. The sequence continues at coordinate 19,499,172 of OW971929.1, forward strand.
AGTATTACCACATTAGAAAGTGAGTAAATAAAATAAATGAAAACATTACTTATACCTTACTATACTATAACAGTTCATGGACAGACAAAGTCAACCAGATTTTTCTTAAATAATGGGTAGCTAACAGGTTTTTTACAACTATATATAGGAACTAATTCCTTTTTACTCATCACTGTATATTATTTGTGGTATTATTAGGAAATTATTCAAATGAAATAACTAATAATTAATTTATTATTCAAAGAAGAGGACAAATAATTTATTCATGAATAATCTTATTATTACTGATTTTTTATTCCAGTAATTATTTGAATGTACAATTATTCCAATAATGCACAACTCGGCCTAGGATCCATATGTGACATGATAAAATATTTATGAGAATTGGGATCATAAATAGGTGACAGACCTCAACCTTGATTTATCTGCAAAAGCTTTTTACATATAGAAATTATTAAAAGAATTTCTGTATTAGTCTAAAGCCAGTGTTATAGACACGACTAGATTGGGTAGGCTTATTGTGCAATGTAGATATACTTAATGCAAATTCTTGTAGCTACCTTGAAAATATATAACCTTGCCATCATTTTTGTTGAATAAGCAATATTGATGTATAACAATGCAATGTAAACTGCATAGGTACTAATTCCATTTTCTTGTATTATTATTCCTTTATTTTCAATTACCTTCCAGGGCGCATAATATAGCACTAAACCAAAAATCTGAACCATGTGTCCAACTAAAAGTGGACATGAAGCCCTTTGCCGAAGCATCGGAAGACTGGGAGCCCCCGAGTGTCAATCCAAATGTGTCTACTGCCCATCAAAGTTATCGGGAGAGCCCTACAGTAACTTCAATTCAGCACGCAGAAAAAACAGAGACACAAACAGGACTGCAAGGGCTTTTCATGAATCAGGTTTAGTATGAATCCAAATGTTTTATAATTAAAAAGTTTATTGTTTAGTTGAATTCGTTTTCTATAGTTGTGAATTTAGTTCAATATTCAATTAGTAATTGTATTGCTATAGAGAAATCGACAGAATGCTATAGCATGGCCAGTGCTGTTGCATACCGTCGCTGTCTCGCTCTGGCAAATGACGGTTCTGAGCTACAGAAAAGTGAGATCCAACCCTTACAGGACTTGTTTCAGGTCACTAACCAAACGTTTTTTTTGTATGGAAAAACCATTTGTTAGGTGACACTGCCTTACAAAAATGGCACTTCTAGAGGTACTAGAACACAGAATAAGTACTGGTACTCAGCTACAGAAGTCTTACACAGAAAACAAAATAAAATAATAACTACTTAATGTGGTTAGATCTGTGGTTTAATTTAGCTCTTCATTTAGATACCTAAATATCAATTGCAAGCCAATTTCATTCTTATTACGCTGGACAAACAATTCATGTAACTGAATTTTCCCCTCCGGAGTGGTTGACACGCGCACAGTAATAATGTAGGTATATTTTCGATACCTAAACCGGGAGTGACACTGGCCTGACTACTCTGGAATGAACTATATGAAAGTTTAGTATAAAGATTCAAATGTTTATTCAGTAATGTAATTAGACCTTTACAGGCACTTTTATACGTCAATAGGTATAATTTACGTTACGGGTAAAGTATATTAAAATTTAATTTATTTTTAAAGAAAAGCCATCGATAGCATCGGTACATTGCATAAGTACATATAACTTGAATATGTTTATGTACAGGTTGAGAAAACCTTCAACATAGTATCAAGAGCGCTTAACCTGTACGAGGACCCGAACAACCCGCCACGGCCGCCGCTCAGCGACATAGAGTTCAGAGCATTCCTCGATGCAGTGGGCCAAATCACCAACCCCACTAAGCTCAGAGAAGTAATTTACTGTGGTGGAATTGATCCAAGTTTGAGGTAACTATTGTAATTCAAATATTTGTAATTCTTAGAATATCTAATACACAATACACATAGCTGATTCACATAGTCGCGACTTGTATGCTGAATTGCAGTTATTATTGTTAGACCTTCAGGAAAAAACGGACACCCCATATTGGATTTTGACATTCAAAAGAAAGTAAAGCACTATTCCACACGATTTCATAAGTATTTTACAATATTTTTGACAGTGTAACAACACTAATATACTGGGTGTTTTTTTAATTCACTGGCATCCTTTCTACTAGTGAAAGTACTCATGAATATGAGCAACATTTTGTATGGGACCAACTCAATCCAACCGAAAAAAAATCAGCTGTTCCATACTATTTTACAATACTTAGAATCCCAATATGTATGGAACAGCAATGTTTTTTCTTGATTTGAAAAACACCCTGTATATGCAAAACATTGCAACATTGTGACTTTTTCAATAAAACAATTATTATTCTACAGAAAAGTTGTATGGAAACATATACTGAATGTTTATCCCGAAGGCATGAATGGCAAAGAAAGGATGGACTACATAAAGAGGAAAGCAAATGAATACTACAGTCTCAGGGCACGCTGGAAAGATTGTATACAGAAGGGAAAGGTAAAATGCCTTAATTAATAAGTACTACTAATTTTTAGCATTGCATCTCCCGTTCATAAGAGAACTTTCATTACAAGATACTTATAAAGAAAATTACCAAAAGGATAAAAAAGGTAGAGAGCCAAGCCAAGACAGTAGTGTATATCATGGTTAAGGCATCATCATCTGTGCTACAGTTTTTTTTTTAGGATTTTTGCAATTTTGTCACAAATAACACTTTTCAGGTTAATGCTGACTTAGCTTATGTCACCGGAATGGTCCGCAAAGACGTTCTACGAACTGACAGGCATCACAACTTCTATGCTGGTAGTGACGATAATCAAAATATTGCCTCTCTCTTCAATATACTCACTACGTAAGTAAAGTTACTCTAAATGTTCTATGTTAAATTTTAAATTAAATATATAGGTTAACTTTAGTGGATGGAGGTGTGGCGAACTTATAAAATTCGGCGAACAGATAAAAATCTGTTCGCCGAATTTTATAATTTTAGATTGCCAAAGTGATAATTAAGTGCATATATTTTCAGGTATGCTTTGAATCATCCCACGGTAAGCTACTGTCAGGGCATGTCCGACCTCGCCTCGCCGCTGCTGGTAACGATGGGCGACGAGGCCCATGCTTACATCTGCCTCTGTGCCCTTATGACTCGTCTCTACCCCAACTTCTTGCTAGACGGAGAAGCAATGACGCTCAAGTTCACTCATCTCACGGAATCACTTCAAGTTTATGACCCCGATTTCTATAATTATTTGAAATCACAACAAGCCGACGATTTGCTCTTCTGCTATAGATGGTTATTACTGGAAATGAAGCGCGAGTTTGCTTTTGACGACGCTCTGAGAATGCTAGAAGTCTTGTGGGCGTCTCTACCTCAAAAAACACCAGCGATCGAGTTGCCTCTCAAAGAAAAAGACTTTGATCCTTCCATAGACATAGAAGAGAATCCTCCTCCAGTGAGCCCATTAATCAAAGCACCACGAGAAAATGCTTACACAAAAGTTTGTGCAATACGGCGCCAAAGTTCTAGTTTCAGCTTAGCAAATGTGAAGGCCCCCAAACTAGCTACTTGTAGACAGATGAACCATAGCCTCGACGAAAGTGCCGCTCGGAAGGTGCTTACTAACTCTTCACTCAAACACGCCAAAGAATTCACGAGTTTAGATGACGCCGCTCTACAGACATCCAAATATGACAAAAATGAAAATGGCAACGACAAAAATAAGGAAAGTATGGCATTAGCAAAAGATACAAAACTCCACTTAAAGCAAAGTATGAAAAGTGTTCCTGAGGACTGCAAGCCTGTGGAGTCATACTCGATGACGTCTGGCACATGGTCCAGCACAGTGAACTTAGTGAATGGAACAACTCATGTTGATGCAAAGGGACCCTTAGGAAGCCAAATACGCCAGCTGCGGGATAAGATATCGATCCATAATAGTAAATTCTTCTCATCCTTGGAGAAACTAGATGACTCTTCCAGTTCTGAATCTTCAAGTAGACCAAAAGTTAAAATGATAAGAAATCTGAATGAATTTCTGAACTTGAATCTTGCTACTGGAAGTAAAAGTGAAGGTCCAGTTAAACAGGAAAGACTTCAGAGAACACATTCTGCTATTGAACGAAATTCAAAAAATTGCCCTAAAATTATGTTAACGAAGACATCATTTGACGAAAGTGATTTGGGTGTAGTGAAGGATCCGAAAAATTATAAGATTGTTTACAATGAAAACAATGAAGGGAGTAGTCCAGACGACTCCCAAGAATATTATCCTATGACAACTTCCATGACAAGAGAATTAAGACTTGAATTAGAACACCTGGACCGCCAGGTGTTCGGGCCGTCCTACGTAAGCCGGTGCAGCATGATATGCGACTCTCCTTCTGACTCTACAAGCACAGACGAGAAACCAACCAACGACTGTACGTACGTCAAGCAAGCCGAAGTGACGACTGATACGTTAGGAACAAGTACGGAACCAACTGAACTGATCGACACTGCAAAGAAGTCGCCTTTGCTGGACACGCTGCGATCGACCGCTAGAAGTGCAGAAGACATATACCTGTGGGAGAATCCGCTGCACCGGACGCCCACGACGCGCACCACGGCCAGCTGCCCGCAGACGCCCGACGAGCAAGCGGAGCTCGACTTCGACGGAGACACCGGCGAGATCTTCGAGGAACACTCCGGCAAAAAATCTATTACACCTATAAGATTATTGAGAAAGAACCAATCTCTTGAACGACCTGAACCTAGTAAAGATATCAGATATTCTAATGCGCATTCCAGCGAGTCTGATACTTCCGAGAGAACCCCTTCAGATGTTCCCGAAACACCTACTCCTAAGAATAGTCAACAGTCAGAAGCCACTACTAATTCTTCTAGATCTCAAAAATTCTTTTCGAGTATGTCACAGGAATTAGAAAATGCAAAAAGAAATTGTGAGTCGCTTTTGAATGCAAAACAGCCGAACTTGCATAGTGTGGCTTCAACTATCAATAATTTCCAGAAGAAGTATGAAGTTTTCAAACCTCCAGCACAGCGAAATGTTATGACTAGCTCCACGAACAGTGACTGTTCAACTAAATTCACTGTCAGTAATCTCCCCCCGCCGACATTTTTCGGAGGCGGCAACCCTTTCCTAATGTTTCTCTGTCTGACGGTGTTACTGCAGCACAGAGACTATATTATGCGAAATCGGATGGACTATAATGAACTAGCGATGCACTTCGATAAAATGGTTCGAAAACACAACGTAAACAGGGTACTGAACCAGGCGCGGCAGATGTATGCCATTTATTTGAAGCAGCAAGCGCATAAGACTGGCGACGTGACTACTTGAGTTAAGTACTTAATGTAAGATATCAGTTTATTTATAAAAAGTATTTTCTGTAATTGATGATCTCTTGTTGATTTTTTACTCATAAAAGTACTGTTCATTCATGAAATATTTTTACCTATTACCATTGCAAATGTTTATCTGCCAGGCAAATTTAGAAAAAAATCCCTACTTTCACACCTCATAACATAACTTTTAATCTGCTGAACCTGTTTCCATCAAACATACCTAAGAACCGTCGGATCAAGTCAGCTTTCAAAAATGAAAACCGCTTAGGTGCTACAATACCACACACAGTACAGACACATAAAATTAACACCCCTCTTTTTCCTCGGAGGTTAAAAAACGACATTTAAAATTTGAAATAGTGTTAGGGTAAATATAAAAATGCATGCATTACTTCGATTGCCCCACATGTTCTATGAATTTTCTGCTCATTCCATAAAAATAATGAAATATAGACTTTGCTATTGCTATCCAAAATGCAATAATATTTATAATATTTTGTTTATTCTCCATATATAGTACATTAATCAGTACGATAGTAACTATTGTAAACATTCCTAATAAAATTGCATTTTATTTCTTCACGCATTTAATATTTGTATGCAGCTTTAATTATGTTTAGAGTTCTTGTTTCCTAAATTCACGTTTTATTCTGTTTAATGCTTTCATTCCAAAGAATTGCTTTATTTTAGTCTCAACAATTTGTGATATATTTAGTATGTACCTAGTGAGCTTAAGTTAATTGTACTTATTTATTAAATTCTTTTTCAAAGTTATATTTGAAAATAATATCTAGTTAATCAAGCACAATAACTTAATATTTTGTATCTAAAAACATAGTGTATTCTTGATGTATCGCTATTGGAAAATATTTTTCGATCGATTCATAATAATATTCTAGTCTTTCAGATATCTTAAGATAGTGGAGCTTACGGCTTGGCCTATATAATTCTATTTATAATGATAATAACATACTCAAGTATTTATTTTGAATGCTGAGATCTAATAAATAATGTGTAAATAAAGTATAATTATATTATGTAAAGCACTGAATATTTTATTTGTTATTTGAAAAAGAAATAGCGACAACATAGACCACCTGCTAGGTGGTCGGAGGAGCTAAGCAAGGTTGTAAGGAAAACGCTGGATGCACACCACTTCCTACCGCGAGGAGGCAGTTAGATTGTATAATCCGCTGTTTAACAAAACCTCTAGCTGTTTGGCATTACAAAGTAGCAGCTCGTATTCGTAAAACAACGAATGACTTTACCATGCCACCAGAAAGTATTGCTAAAAAGTTTTTTCTACTCTTGTACTGTTATCTGTCTTTTAAATGGTCCCGAACACTAATATAAGAACATAGATTATATGATTTCAGAAGTCTATAGTCTATTCCTAATATAATAGCACATGTGTCGTTTTTTCGCCAAAACGATACTCCTAGCCATAGACCTATAACTTTTTTTCTTTAGATCTACCATACTGCCAAGCTAACATAATAAAATCGTTATTTTAACATATGGTGCCATTTTTCAAACTTGGAGTCACTAAACAAACGGTTTTTTGTATGGAAATCATTCGTTTAAGTGACTCCATGTTTCAAAAATGGCACTTTTGGTCACTAGGAAGACGTCAAAAAAAAAAATTAAGTCTTCCATAGATACCTAGTATCTACCAAATATATGGTAGTATTTCGTACTTTTCTTTGTTTATTTTTGTATTTATTTCAGTAAATGTAGTCGTAGAAAAAGTATTGTATTCAACGTTGTATAAGTATGACAAAAAATGCTCGATGGCGTCTCCTTACGATGCTCGCCAAGGCTCGCATCGTAACTTGCGCCACTCGCATTTTATGAACCTTCTTATACAACTGTTGCATAAAATACTATTATGTATGTGAGACATAATAGCCTACCTATGAAATTGCCGTTCTCCAGTACTGGCCATTGCAAATCAAAATAATTTTTGTTTGGCTAAGAATTCTAATTTCAAATTAATTTTATTTTAAAAACAAGGAATTCTTTTACCAAAAGTAGTCATGTTTCAATCTTTTTCGTCATCATGGATACGTTAAAAATTCGAGTAATTATGGAATATGAGTACCGTCGTGGCAGCAACGCGGCACAAGCGGCACGCAACATCAACGACGTTTACGGAGCTAACACGCACCACCTATTATTGGTTTGCTCGCTTCCGTTCTGGATATTTCGACCTGAAAAATGAACCTCGCGGTCGTCCGAAGACTTTGGTCGACAATGACGAATTAAAGGCGATTGTGGAAGCTGATGAATGATGATACACAATCTACGGCTGAATTAGCAGCAGCTTTCGACGTTAGCGTCAAAACAATATTGGTCCATTTGCGTCAAATTGGCAAGGTAAAAAAGCCTACGAACTCAATGATCGCCAGCGCGAAGTACGCGTCGAGACGTGCCTTGCACTGCTCAACAGACACACAAATGAAGGAATTTTGAACCGCATTGTTATCTGCGATGAAAAATGGATTCTGTTTGATAACCGCAAGCGCTCAGCAAGTTGGTTGGGTTCTGTTTCAGCACCTAAACAATGCCCTAAACGAAAACTTACCCCTAGACAAGTGATGGTCACTGTTTGGTGGTTTATCGCCGGTGTGATTCATCACAGCTTCTTACCAAATAGGGTGAGCAATACTGCAGATGTGTACGAGTACTGTGAAGAACTGAACACAATCACACATCTCTAACTAGCATTGGTCAATCGCTCCTCTCCGCTGCTCCTGCACGACGACGCGCGACCTCATACTGCACAGCAGACGGTCTCCAAGTTGCAAGAACTGGGGTTGGAAGGTCTCCGTCATCCGCCCTTGGTGAGTAGGGCCTTGACGCCGCCGTAGCCGCCGCCGTAAAAGTAGTAGTCTGTAGACGCGACCTTGCGCCTACAGACTACTACTTTTTCCAGAATTTGGATAACTTCTTGGCGGGAAAAAAATTCAATACCCGAGAGGCAGTAAAAAATGCCTTTGAAGAATGTGTTGCCTCCCGTTCAGGTGATTTCTTTAAGAAGGGCACCAATAAACTGCCACTGCGTTGGCAAAGATGCGTTGATTGCATGGGTGAATACTTCGATTAATACAAATAAAAAATACATGAAAAAAAATCGTTTAAATTTTTTCACGCAAAACGGCAATTTTATAGGTAAAGACCTAATATTTTGAAAATATAATTATTTATAAGTAAAAATAGGTACGCTTCAATTTTAAAATTTCCCTCCTAATGTTTGGCGGACTGATTCAAATTATCGTGTCTCATTGAAAAATGGATCTATGATTTTTTACTATTTCAAGTGTCGCCTGAAACCGGATGAATTGTACAATAGGCTTCAAATGGCATTTATGGGGGCAACCGTGTATCGTTGGTATAACGAAATCAAGCGCGGTCGACTAACTTTGGGGGATGAGGAAAGAAGTGGTAGCCCTTTCACGGCTCTTACGGAAGAAGACGTGCTAGCAGTGAAAAATTTAATCCAAGACAATAGGCGAGTGACGTATTAAAAGATTCAGCACATCCTGCAGATTGGATCAGGAAGCGTTCACGAGATTCTACACATGCATCTTCGCGTGAGGGGGATAGTTTTACGATGGATGCCGCACAACCTTACAGATGCTCAGAAGCAAGCCCGAGTGGAATGGTGCCGCGATATGAAAATGAATTAGAAGCAGGCTCGTCTCGGCGTGTTTACGACATCATTACAGGTGATGAGTGCTGGATTTATCAATACGATCCAGAAACGAAGCGCCAGTCGACGGTTTGGGTGTTTCAAAAGGAATCAACGTCTACCAAAGTGAAGCGATCTAGAAGCGGGGGGAAGATTTTGATAGCGAGCTTTTTCAATTTGACTGGCTACTTGGTATCAATTTCTTTACGGAATCAAAGAAGCATCAACGCCGAATGGTATACTACCAAATGCTTGCCAGAAGTTTTCTCTGTTGTGAGTAATAAGCGACCAAACACAGGACTTCGCGGGCTACTGCTCCTCCACGACAACGCGCCCGCCCACACCGCGCTCAAAACGAGGGACCTCCTGTACAGCACGCCGCTCAAACTCCTGGGTCACCCTCCTTACATCCCTGACCTAGCACCATGGGACTTCTTTTTATTCCCGAAAATAAATCTGCTCAAATGAATAAAATTATTTTCGTCGCCGGATGATGCGCTGTCAGCGTTTGAGCAGGCTATAAACGAGGTGCCTGCAGCGGAAAAACTGAAAAAAGTGTTTCGAAAATTGGTTCAGACGCATTCAACTTTGTATAAAGGCTGGTGGAGAGTACTTTGAAAAGATTTAATAAAAAATATACCATTAGAACCCTATTTTTTAGTTTCGCAAAACTTTCTGAGTGACCCACGTACGCGTTATGGTTAAATAACTAAATCTGTGCCACTGAATGCGTAACCCCAGCAAAATATTGCGCCTTAGAGAAATGAGAGTATTACAGATACTTAGTTCATAGTAAGCCTCAATATGTTCAAATATAGCAAAATTCGTTCATGTTGTATTTTCGAAGTTATTCGAGAAAAACTGATTTTGCTGGAGTAACGTTACTCCAGCAAGATGTTTTTCAAAAAAAGCGTTTAGCCTAGAATCAAGTTTATGAAAAAGACAGCTCTTAATGAGTTGTAAATGTATACCGATAGCAAAATTTGTTCATCTTATACTTTTTGAGATATTCAAGATTTAGCTGGGGTAACGTTTTGCAATTTTCCATATCTCGAAAACTGTTAGTAGCAGAATTTTGGAAAAAATACTGTTTATATGCCTTAGTTTGTTTAAATTTGTTTAAATATAAGTATTCCGATTCATCAACAAATATTGAAGTAATTAATTATTTTAAAAAAATCGGAAAATTCCGGTTTACTCGTAAACTAGTACATTTACTTACAAATAAAAAGCAGTTACATATACGTATGATATATGTACTTCTAACGTGTACAAATTCGGATGAACAAACATTACGCGTTATGAAGATATAAAGGAATTTGATCGAATTCCTAGTGGTGTAACTTTGGCCATCGAATACGCAGTTCTCTCTGAACATAAATAGATAAACTATAGTGAACATATGTGTTCATTTTGCTACAAAACATGCCTGAAAATTTCGGCTTCAAATCTCGAATGGAATAAAAGTTATTAAACAAACAAGAAAATATCATCAATTCTCCTACAAACCGACTTAATAACGGAGGCTACGAAAATGCGGCCGTTTCATACTTGAGCGTAACCATCTCAAAAAAATGGTATAATAGTATTTTTTTGCTAGTACAGTCGCATACAAAAAGGTTCTTGCGTTTGGTGGATAAAGAAAATACATGAGCATGAATATTTTTTATTCAAATTACTGTTTTACAATAATTGTATGCTATATAACTTAAACTAAGAAAATCACAGATAAATTGAGTATTATTAAACAAGCGTACTTTTATCACTAATTTTAGACATAAATAATTAAATGCTTTTCAGTACAAGCTCAAACACATTTACAAAAGTAAATTAACTTTTCTTAGTAAAAAATACTTAGTATAGTGAACGATACAACATTTCAAATATTATAATTAGTAATTAAGCTATATATAACACACAATAAACAAGTTAATGAAAAAATAAAAATAATCACCATTTTTAAATATAATAGATAGCACAGCACAGCAGCAACTCTCTCACAATGGTATGGCTTGACTAACATGATGAGTCATGTTAGTCAAGCCATGGTTGAAAAATGTATGCCTGTGCTTCGCGGCGTTGTGAGAAATAGACGCCTACATACTCGTAGTGGCAAGCGGGACAGAACTGTAAAAGTGGCAAGCGGGACACCGTGACATGTGATCAAATTTTATGAATTTCAATATTAATGTAATTTTTGTTTCTTTTAAAAAAGTACTCTAGCATAGTAATCATCTATTAATTTACAACTGTTATTATTAAATGTATGAATTTACACCAAATAATATTATACTTAGTAAACTAATTATACTTAAAAGATTTGAAATATCCGCTTCATGAGCTAAAAATATGCTTAGTAAAACCACTTTATAAAAAAGATGACAGGAAAGAGGTTTCCAATTACAGACCTGTAGCATTACTACCAATTTTTTCAAAAATATTTGAAAAAGTAATCTACAATAATCTTTACGAATATTTCGAAAAAAATAACATCTTCTGTAAAGAACAAATGGGCTTCAGGAAGAACAAAATAATTAACAAAGCATTATATAAGGTCCCTTTTAATTAAGTACAAATATTTGAAGGGCTCTTTCATTTAAGTGTTAAAAAAGGTTTAGTAGCATAAAATAAAAAATCGGCAGGTTAGTTTTCGAGATAACGTATTAAAAATTTTTCCATACAGAGACACTTAACAACAGCCTGTAGATGATTCTGCGTATAGCGTACTATTTGTTTACTATAAAATTACGTTACCTACACGCCCCGCCCCTTTACGCAAATTCATTCATAAAATATGTTACATATCTTGCCTACAAGTAGTAGTAGGTGGGTATGATTTATTTTTATACAGATAGACTTTCAGCTCTTACGGGGAAGACAGAGCCGATATTTCATAAAAATAAACTTCACTAGAGTCAAGATCCAAGTTTACGAAGTTTAAGATACAAGTTTAGTTAATTTGGAATATTTAAATAATAATAATTTTATTCACGAGTGATGAAAATTTTAACTTTCTATCACACTTTTCTCGGGCATTGGACTGACCAATTATTACAAATTCATATTCGTTTATACGGATAAATGAATAGGCATTTGTATCAATTTGGCGTGTTTAAAGTTAAAATTCATTGCTATTTACAAGGTTACTATTTACACCATTTACGAGATTACTATTTACACCATTTACAAGATTATTATTTACAGGAGTATCATGCACTTCCACTATTTACAAAATGTACATTACCTAAGTGAAATGATTTGTCCTACTCCTCATCAATTGTTGCACATATCCACCTTATTCTTCTATGCAAACTAAGCACGATCCAGGCCGTGCCGTGCTGAGGACGTGAAAAACCGGGATCCGCTCCTCATCCTCTGTGGCGTCAGCATCAGACATACTGATGTGGACGTCATCGGAGCGGTGAGGAGACAAAACCCTGAGGTTTTTCACGGCCTCGACAGGGAGGAAGACCGCCTGCATATTAAATATAAGAAGAAGGCGCGTAATCCACAGGTGCACCATATTGTGGTCAGCACATCGCCGAAGGTATGGAGGAGGGCAGTTGATGCCGGGACCCTCCGCGTGGACCTCCAGCACATTAGGGTAGCCGACCAGTCCCCCCTCGTTCAGTGCTCTCGCTGCCTGGCCTATGGCCACAGCAGGAGGTACTGTAGCGAGGAGGTGGACTCGTGCAGCCACTGCGGAGGTCCACACCTAAAGTCGGTGTGTGCTGACTACAAGGCCGGAACAGCGGCATCCTGCCGCAACTGCGGGAAAGCGGGCATAGAAAAGGCGGATCACAATGCTTTCAGCGGCGACTGTGCATTGAGAAGAAAATGGGACGCGATTGCAAGGTCGGCAACCGCGTATTCCTGACCTTGCAATCTGCGCAGACCCAGTGGCGCGTGGCTCGGTCGTTGGTGCCCTGCACCTTAGCTCATTCAATACAACTTTTATTTAAAAGTCAGATTGAAATGATTAGTATAGGTAGAAAATGAGCAGGGCACCATGACCCACCATACCGTCCGTCTACATGCACGGTGGACGGTGGAAGCATTGTGACTCGTAGAAATGGGGCAACTCCATCCACATGCCGTAAAAATCAAATACATGTGAATTATTATTAATAACCACTGTATTTTAGTAAATAAATTGAAGAGAAAAATGCGTGGAGGGAGATGCCTCGTTGAAAAGTGTTGGGGTCATCCCTGAGGTCGAAAAAGGGCTCGTCTTTCAATGCATATGAGAAATGAAACATTGTGTTATTCTTATTACCTTTATAATCATAATATATATTTCATCAATGTATTACAATCAATCAATGTAATATATATAAAAATGTAATAAATAGAAACAATAAGAAATTTAATAAAAACAAATGTAATAGCAATAAATTGAAATACATGTACATTAGACAGGCATACCCTAGTAATATAAAATGTTTAAAGATTCACTCCCTAACCTAGAAATCGGATAAATAAAGTAGAACACAAATTAGAGTAAAATTACAAGAGCCAAACTTAATAAAAAATCAATAAAAATACAGTTACAATTCGAGAAACGCAAAAATAGGCTCTGATCAAGTCAGAGGTTTTAAGTAAGTAAGTTTTTCCAAGCAGGTGGTGTTTTAGCCGGTAAGAGGCACTACCTGGGTAACATTCCCAGGTGTCCATGAGGATTTCACCACCTGTTTGTAAAAATTTAAAAAAAAAAAGCCGTGCCTTCTAACTTTAGCCATCACAGTTCTTTCACTAATTACGCATGGTATCAAAGGCCCGCACTATTCAAACACGTAGCTCGTCAGCTGATTGTATGGTGTGGCCGTCGTGCCCATACACCAAGTCCTTGGCCCTACCCCTACCCCACTGCAGCGAACCTGACGTCACGCGATTATGAGCAAAAGATTCCGAATGTAGTAAAAATTATAACTAGGTTTTGGCTTTTCATTTCCATTTGCATCTTTTTCACACTGAAAGAGACAAAAATAGCGGTAATAACATATGTGTGAGAAAGAAAGTACATTTCTATAATTTCGAAGCGATGTGTAGCCTTTGTTGTAAAGAAAAGCCGCTCGCGCACAGGTACAGAGTAGATACTCAACAGAGCCCAAGCTCTCACGAACAAGGAGCTCGATAGAACGGTAGGAGAACACAATACTAGCGCGTTTGCATGTAAAACAACCCTAAGCGTCATCGGTGGATCGTACAAGTAGTATACGTTGAATTTGCCTGTGCCCGAGAGCACGCTTATGCCGTTGGTAACGATTGTTATCATTAGATGGCTTGCGACGCTTGCCAGTACGTAAGCGCCATTCTAAAACTTATGTTATGACTTTTTTTACTTCAGATAGGCTTCTGATCGTAGGAAAACACCAAAAATGTAGTAACGCACATTACAAAGTCTCAGTCATATCATCAGTAGTTCCCAGGAACCATAAAAAAAAGTTTTGAGATTTTGGTATAAATTTGAAGATTTTCTTTTTTTATGAGTACAGGGTAGGACCTGGTTTATGGAAACGATGGTTCTTCTCTTTTTTTTTTCTTATCGAGTGAGTTAATGTGTAACACTGGTGTTTGATTTTTGAGCTATCTGAAGATATTTGACGTAGTTCAATGACTTACATCCAGTGACAACAGTCAGTATTACACACAAAATCTGCCTAAACTCCTTTAACAATTGCGGGCCAGCACCAGCACTAGCACAGCATTGCAAATTATTGTCTTTACTATATCTATATATATAGGTATCAATATTTCAGTCTTGTAAATAGGTAGTATTTAAAATTCTACACTGAGCTAATGCTAATCATAAAAAATCTTGAAAAATGAGCGCGTGCAGAATCGCACAGCTTTTTGATATGGTCGATTAGGTGCTAAGTGTCTTTTTTCTTATAATTTTAAAAATCAATAAGAACATGATTAATTTTATTTCTCTTGCATTTAAGAAAATTACCCAATGCGATCTTAATCCAAAATTTTGTGCAATTCCTACTAATGACATAATGCTGCAAATACCTACATTTTAACTAACAGTACTAATACACAAGAACCAAAATAATACATTTTTACGCTACTTGACCACAACCTACTCACACGTTTCCCTGTAAATAATGTTTGAATTGAATACTTAAGCTTACAGTGTCACCCTCGGCCTGAACAGATTAAATTTGTTTGGCTAAACGGTGACCCCGTGGCTCAAAAAAAAAAAATAATTTCCATTTACATGCACATCAAAGGTGTTAAAAATAGTACTTAGTAGTTTAGCGTGATAAAATCTCATACAGCTTAGACTCCGCATTTATTCTAATCCATGTTTTCTTTAAAAGCCGAAAAAACAAATACTGCGAGCAAAGAGTAGTGTATTACAGATGTGACAATGGATAGTTAATATTGTAATGCATACCTACAAATCAAAATCAATTTGTTCAAATCTTTTTAGCTCCGGATATAAAAGAGGGGTGTTAAAAGGTTGACGCTAATGTCTATGTGTCTGTCTGTGTGTCTGTCTGTGACATCGTAACTCTTGAACGGCTAGACTGATTTCTAGCTCTTGAACTGCTAGACTGATTTCAATGCACTTTTTTGACGAAAAAGCAAGTTCCCTTGCAGTGGTTCTTAGCTATGTTTGATGAAAATCGGTTTAGCCGTTTAAATGGTTGGTTGAAAATCCCCGCTTTTCAAATGTTAACGTTTGAAAAGCGGGGTTTTTTTTAGTTTGCCTTGCAAATGAACTTGTATTAATTTAATTATTTACGACATCCCGCTGCGCTGTATTTGGTCTGCTAAAAATTAAAGGTTCGGTCTAATAAAGTAAAATGATTGCAAAAAAAAAATTATTATAAATTAAAAAATAAATTAAAAGTTACTGAGCCTAATATCAGTGTGACTCAGCTGGGTTTCGCTGGCTTGTATGACACCACGCTAAATGTATGAAAGATCTCACAAGCAGCTTCCTCCTTGACCTGTCATCATTAACTGACAAAAGCGCGTAGGTGCCTCAATAAAACCACGAACACTAATTCAATAAGCCTACGTATACCATCTGCCTACTTAGAAGTCTTATCATAATAGCAAAGTGATGGAATGACCTGTCTGAATTTACCTTCTAAACCTTCTCTATGCTTTAGTACCTATTCCTCTGCCCGCAATTTACCGACAAATTAGGGCCGTAACAGACGGGGCGCAAGTTGCGCCGCGTAACAGCTAGTGATGGGCGGTGCATAAATACTCAATCAACCCATTTGAGTATTTACTCAGTAGATTGAGTAAATACCCGATAAATATCCTCATTTATCCATTTGGTGAGTAGATTGATTTATATGAGTTGCGACTCATATTTATATTCATTATTTCATGTTTTCATGACAATTTTGAAACTTCAATCTAGTATACACTTGCAGCTTTTGTCGGAAAGTGTGTGCATACGCCATAATATGCTAAAATATATGAAAATACCATACTAATCATACACTGAAAGTAGGCTACTTTGACTAATTATAATTTTTTGGTGGGAGGTGTGCAAAGACGTAATTTTATGTTAAAAGAAGTAAACAGACATCAAAGGCGATGTCAATACATGAGCACGCTCTATTTACTCTATTTATTAAATCTACTGAGTAAATACTCAAATGGGTAGATTGAGTACTATCCACTGCCCATCTCTAGCTGTTACGCGACGCAACTTGCGCCCCGTCTGTTGCGGCACTTAGCCGATAAACGATAGTCCGCTCCGCGGCATGCGTAAAGAAAGCGGTATCTTTTATTTCTTCTGAATGTGCCGACACACGCGATAGATAGTCTTCTATCTCGCTCTTGCCTCGTGTCGCAGAAAGCGACTATGGTTACTTGACTTGCCTAGACCGGCCGTCAGTCGACCGACAACATCACGCGCGCGGGCAATTAGTACCTATCTATCTAGGTGTCATGTCCTTATTTAATTAGGTACTAACAAAGGCGCGTACCTACTTAAATTTTTGATTGGAAATCTATTCGTGGCTTTGCAGATTTGTTCGTAGTGTCACCGATAAGTTCTAAGTGTGTTACCTATTTAGGTAAATAGTTAATAACTAAACTGCGTATCGCCAGCGCAGGGGATTCTAAGTGCTCTTTAAATAAGGTACGGATTACCACACTGCAGTGAGAAAGTTTAGTTTTAAACAAGTGTTTGAAGTGTTTTTGAGCAGAGGGGTTAATGTTAGTACAACAAAGTAGGAAATTATGATGTATAATGATATCGATTCAAAATGTATTCTATCTTTGTATGATCCTTATATAAACCAAGATCATTTTATTTGGTCATATAATATAAGTTCGAACTAGAAATAACAGATGGCATAACTAGTAAAAGTAACTAAATAGTTCAATAGAATTTGAAAAGATGTCTCTAGTTACTTACTCATTTTTTAACGATAGTAGATTTTAATAATAAAAGAAAAATATAATTCGATACAAATAAGGGGGAAAATAAAACCAATAAATATGATTTTAACTAAAAAAACATTTAACAAACCATAAAAAGACAAATGTCCGTAAAATTACATCAAAGTCAATTTTGTCTTGGTACAATTTCTATATCTGTAAATGGCAACACCGATAAAGTTTAAACTTGTAGGTACTAGTTTGTAATGTTGTGATGTGAAATTTGGTGTGAAACAAAAATCAAGAAAACTTACTAAATATATAAAGTATGTGCTGAGACAAATAGAACTGTGTTATATTTTGGATATGTTTTGTCATTTCAACCATGTATATTCTGCGATGATCGTGTGATTTGATAATATAATTGATTTTTATTACATTTTAAATAAGGCTTTCATTTTGAGCCTATTTCGCATTGTTTATGTACTTAATTATTTATAATCCAAAATATTGTGTGACTGCCATCTCCATTAATTGTCTCTTTGGCGTAATTACATAAACATTGTGAAGTATGGCAGGTTTATCTCCCAAAACAAAAACATCATACGTAGGTAAACTATAAAGTAGGTATACCATAGACGGCTTCGTGGTATAGATATATATATCTAATCCTTACTAAAAATTACAGATGGCGTTAGTTATGCATTGCAAAATTTATTTCCGCTTCACACCGCGAAGATAGGTCTCTATTTCAGTATATACAAAAGTACTCTGTGGTTTTTGAGTGTTTGAATGCCAGCTCGATTGGTCTTAAAGTGTGAGTGTGAATCCGAGTAGAAAGCGTAGTCGCATCACGCATGAGGCATGAGTGAGACCATTTGGTCCACTAGGAGCTTGACGGAATAGCGTAAGTAGCTTGGTGCCTGCTTTTCTCAATTTGTTACAGATGTATTTAGTATGTACCTACCTACTTATTTCATATTATTTGTTACTAACAAAGATGTAGTAGGTACCTAGGAAATGAAAGTCATTAATAAATGTCACTCGTAATTCTTATTATCTTCTGTTTATTGAAAGATCTCCGTAGGTACCTACCTTTATTGCGTGTAATCAACTCAACCGTATGTTTTAGATTGATTTATTGAGGTATTTTGTCAGGTACTTGGTTACAAGTTATTAGGTTGCCTTTTTCCGCTACTTCTCAATGGGTAATCTATCAGATTATCCTTTTATTGATGAATTGAGAATTCCAAGATAGTTACGTAAGATCTGTGGTAGGTAAAAATAATAATGAATCAATCGGATCGAACCACGCCTGAGTTGCCAACTAAGATTTACAAATACCCCAAACACTTACAACTCTCAATTTAATTTGATTGGTGATATCCGAAAAATTTTCGCTTAATCTTTCTTTAGTTTAAAACAGGTAATGGGCATGACAAATAATTGACTGCTTTTAGTAGATTATTAATAAAAACTTATAAAGTTAGACAGTTTATTTTTAAATATTTTTTTTTAGTTATCAATGGGAATCACATAACAAGACAAAACTATGAATATCATGCAGCACTTACATAAAAACGTATGCATTTCTAACAGATGACTTGAGCCATTACAACATTCCCATATTTGTGGGAAATCTCCCAAATATTTACTTTTTTAACCACCTACATAAGAATGTTCTAAAAGACGTTTGCCTCTATCTATCACAGACAATCAGCTAAAGTCAAATGGAGATAGATGTCGATGGGCGGTGCCAATGATTGTTTAGAACTATGAATGAATTTTAGTAGACCACGTACAGGAGGTTGGGGTAAATAATTTCATATTTTTATTAGAAAAAGTAAAAAGAACCAACCTGCCGATTTATTTATTTTTGGTTATAAACGGTTTATGGTACACTCATGAACCAGGGTTTCAAATATTTGTACTTAATTAAAAGGGACATTGTATAACTTCCTTGTAAAAATACATATGAATATGGACAAAACCAAACCAAGTGCAGCAATGTATATGGACCTAACAAAAGCATTTGATTATGTAGTACACGTAACACTATTAGATAAACTTTATAAATACGGCGTTAGGGGTAATGCACTAGACTTAATAAAATCCTATTTAGAGGATAGAATACAAATAACCCAAATAGAAAGATTAAATCCAAAGACTAAGACATTACAAATAAGCTCATCTGATGCTGAAAAAGTAAAATATGGAGTACCCCAAGGTGGAGTCTTAGCACCCCTTTTATTTCTAATTTACATAAATGACCTCCCTAAAGTAACAACAAATCAAATGTCCCTATTCGCTGATGATAGTGCAGTAATATTTGACAAAGGAAACTACAACCATATTGACAAAGATATAAATAATAACTTGACAAAAATAATAGACTGGTGTAATACTAACAACTTAAAATTTAATCTTGACAAAACAAAAGATATTTAAAATAAGACAAAATGATAAACCAACACTAAATATAACTTACAAACAAGATAAACTTGAAGAGACAAACTGCACAAAATTTTTAGGATTATTTATTGATAATTTATTGATAATCATGGCAAACACATATAGATCATGTCTGTAAACAATTAAGCAAATTCTCCCTATCTATGCTGAACAAAATAGCTAACAAAACAGCACTACGATACGGGGTAATATTCTGGGGTAATGCCAATGCCACTAATAACAAAAATGTGTTTTTAGCACAAAAAAAATGTATAAGAGCAATTTGTAATTTAAAACAAAGAGATACAAGCAAACCACACTTTCAAGATTTAAAGATACTAACTCTTCCATCATTATACATATACGAAGTATGTGTTTTCGTAAAAAATAACTATGATTTGTTTGATCCTGTTAAAAGCCTACGTCGCTCGGATAACCTTCATCAAATATCGACAAAAACTGATTTTTTACACAAAAGTATTTATGCAATGGCCCCTAGACTGTATAACGAACTACCCACACAAAAAGGGTGCAATGAAATTAAAAAATTCAAATGCTTATTATTTGACTTTTTAGTAAATAAAGCTTATTATTCCACAGATGAATACTTGTGTGATAAAAGTAAAACAATTAAAAAATAATTAACCATAGACATAACTTGACATGACATTAACTTATTTGTACATAGGGCGCACTATAAGTTTCCGGAACTGGCCACTTACATAAACAATATTTAAAAATTTATTGCAACATTTGAAAATAGAACTCTTTGGCTGTAGAATGCAGTTTGTTTCATCTGACTGTCTTTTGTTTTTACCTTGTGGCGCCATTTAAAAAAGTGTGTGTCTGCATCAACATGGATTTAACTCGGGAAAATTTTCGTAGTATGATTTTCTACGATTTTAAGTGTAATTTGACAGCTCAACAGAGCATCGCTCGGCTTGAAACAGCTTTTGGCAATGAAGCACCATGCAAGACAACTGTTTATAGCTGGTTTGCAGAATTCAAGCGTGGTCGTATCAATCTCAGTGACGAATCTCGCGATGGTCGGCCGTCCACCGCTGTGACCAACAAAAACATCGATGCTGTGCGCCGTATGATTGAAACAGACAGGCATGTGACCTACCATGAAATTCGCGCATCCTTAGAAATAGGCATGAGTCAAATACAATTAATCCTACACAAACATTTGGGTGTGAGAAAGCTGTGCTCGCGGTGGATCCCACACAACTTGACCGAGGCTCAAAAAACGGACCGCGTCACTTGGTGCAGTGCCATGCTTACCAGATTCAACGAAGGTGCGTCAAATTTGGTGTGGGACATAGTAACAGGTGACGAAACATGGATTTATTGCTACGATCCGAAAACAAAGCAGCAATCGAGCGTATGGGTCTTTCAAGATGAGCCGAAACCAACCAAAGTGGCGCGCGTGAAAAGTGCATCTAAGCGGATGATTGCTTCTTTTTTTAATAAAACTGGACACGTGGCTACTGTTGCTTTAGAGAATCGTCGTACAGTGAATAGTGACTGGTACACGACCATTTGTTTGCCGAAAGTTATTGACGAACTCCGTAAAAATAACCGTAAACGCCGTATCATCCTGCACCACGACAATGCTAGTTCTCACACGGCCAGACAGACAAACGACTTTTTGAAGGCGAAAAATGTAGAACTCATGAGTCATCCTGCATACAGTCCCGACCTGGCACCTTGTGACTTTTTTCTGTTCCCAAAAATTAAGAACCAATTACGCGGTCAACGATTTTCATCACCAGAAGAGGCTGTCGAGGAGTATGAAAAACACGTTTCAGAGGTCACCACAGAGGAGTGGCACAAAAGTTTTCAAAACTGGTTTCATCGAATGAAAAAGTGCATAGACGCCAAGGGAGATTATTTTGAAAAACAATAAATTAATTTTGTACCTTTTAATAGTATTTTTTCATATTCATTCCGGAAACTTATAGTGCGCCCCACGTAGTAGCGAAATTATATCTCAATTGACTTCTAATCTGTAGACATTTAAACACTTGTTTATAGTACATGTTCCTTTTATTTTAATTTACTAATATTGTATCTAATAAACATTTATTTAAATTAAAAGTATTGTAGTAATATAATAATAGAAATTCTTGTCAGCATGTATTACCAAAAAAATTGACTTTGTATGCCTAACGGCGCAACACAGTGATACTTGAATTTATGTACCTAACACCCATTGTACCTGTGATTGACAAAATAAATGATTATGATTATGATATGAATATTATTCTGCTAATTTGCGTAGGAAACCCGCAAGTATGAAACGGCCGCTTTTTCGTAGCCTCCGTTATTTAGTCGGTTTGTAGGAGAATTGATGATATTTTCTTGTTTTTTTAATAACTTTTATTACATCCGAGATTTGAAGCCGAAACTTTCAGACATGTTTTGTGACAAAATGAACACATATGTTCACTATAGTTTATCTATTTGTGTTTAGTGAGAACTGCGTATTCGATGGCCAAAGTCACACCACTTGGAATTCGATGAAATTCTTTTATATCTTCATATCGCGTAATGTTTGTTCATCCGAATTTGTACACGTTAGAAAGGTACATCATACGTATATGTAATTGCTTTTTATTTGTTAGTAAATGTACTAGTTTACGAGTAAACCGGAATTTTCCGATTTTTTTAAATAATAAGTTACTTCGATATTTGTTGATGAATCGGAATACTTATGACGACCTCCGTGGCGTAGTGGTCACCATGCTCGTCCGCCACCCAGAGGTCCCGGGTTCGATCCCCGGTCAGCCCTGATAGGGCTATCAGGCTAGCATGGGCAATTTAGCAAAATTAAAAAAAAAGTGCCAAAATTTGTAGCTTTTTAATTGCTAATTATTTGCCAAATAACGATTTTTTTGCTCAAGCCGATCGCGAGAAATCGCAAATTATGCTATCTTGATATAAACGTATCTCAAATATCTCAATAGATTGCATACTTTTCTCCTGACCATGACAGTAGATTTTGTTGCTAATTAGTTGCGATAAGTGAGAAATAGCGGAATATTCGAAAATTTTTTTTTTAATTTTTCTAGTATGTGCTACCTTGAAACCCGTTTTTCCTGAAATAATGAGTGCTCTCAATTTGTTGCTGACCGAGAGAGTACTTAGTTAGTCCTAAAGAACCAGCAACAAAATAGTTGAAACCGATCAGCCGATTTTTTTAATTTTTTTCGATTTTCCTGGTCCTTGCTACGTTGAAACCCGTTTTTCCTGAAATAATGAGTGCTCTCAATTTGTTGCTGACTGAGAGAGTACTCAGTAACTCCTAAAGAACCAGCAACAAAATAGTTGAAACCGATCGGCCGATTTTTCACATTTTTTCAATTTTCATTGAGAGCACTCTACCTTCGAGGAAAAACCGTTTTCAAGATAGCAAGGACCGGAAAAATTGAAAAAAAATGGGAAAAATCGGCCGATCGATTTCAACTATTTTGTTGCTGGTTCTTTAGGAGTAACTGAGTACTCTCTCAGTCAGCAACAAATTGAGAGCACTCATTATTTCAATCAAAATATATAATAAACTACCGAAATCATTACAATTAGAACATAATGACAAAACATTTGATAAAAATCTTAAAACTTCGTTATTGACAAAAGGTTACTATTCGGTTGAAGAATACTTAGAAGACAAATTACAAAACGAGTTTTAAAGAATTCTCAAGCCGTTCATCAATTATTATACTGACATTTATACTACATATCTATATTATTATTTTTTTGACATTACTATTATTGAGATAATTGAAATGTTTTAATGTATCAGAAAACACATCCAATTTAATTTATTTAAAATGTAATAGAATTCCCCTGAAATTAATACTTAACTTATAAGTTTATGTAACAGCTGACATTCAATTCAATTACTAACTTGATACCTACTAACAATTTCTGACATATCCCAAACGAAATATTTCTGAAATCACTATTATTATATAAACTCAACTATATACTTAAAGTTCGCAACACCCTGCCAGGGTTCATGTACTTATTTACCTACTAACCATGTTATAGTATAAGTGCATGTAAGCGAGAAATAAAGAAAGAAATAGAGAAATAATTAGCAATTAAAAAGATACAAATTTTGGCACTTTTTTTTTAATTTTGCTAAATTGCCCATGCTAGCCTGATAGGGCTGTCAGGGCAAGTTGAAAAATGGCCTTTTTCAAATTGTCCTGGGTCTTGGATGTTTATCTATATATGTATTTGTCATAAAATATAGTATCATTGAGTTAGTATCCTATAACACAAGTCTCGAACTTACTTTGGGGCTAGCTCAATCAGTTATTTGTCCGTATATATTTATTGTATATATTTATTCACTTATATTTAAACAAAGGGTCTCGCCGGGTTTCCATATGAAATCTGCACTGGCGTCTTTTTTGACATTGGTGCCTTTAATATGTTGCTAGTAGTTTAAAATAATTTTTGGCCAATTATCAAACCCCTAACTCCATTCGTTTTTGGAAAATGAGGGTTGCAACCCCTAACTTCAAAATTATTTTTCTACGAAACTATGATAGATATTCGCATGAAACCAACGCGACATGAAAGCTCTTAATTAGCTTTACATTACATATTTTTTTTATAATTTTTTAAATAACTATAGGGCTGCAAAAAAAAAATTAAAAAAATTGGGGTGGGTTTTAGTAGCTATTTCTTGAGGTACAACGACCAAAAAAAAACCGTATAATCAGTACGTATCCAACTATAATATGTAATAATTACATAGATGTGAGATAGGTGGAACATATTTAAAAAAATAAAAATTTTATGTAAGTGGACACATATTGAATTCTAGCTAATTCAATAAAAGTCATTTAAATTGAAATTAAAACAGCATTTTCCATGAAATATTAACCTTTTATTTTCCATATAAAAATATTGAAATAATTTAATCTTCGTCACTATTTTCTTCTATAGTTTAGTGATATTTGTAACATCAAATATATGTGTTAATATTTCAGCGGGCTTGATGATCTTCGATTTGTAACGGCCATGTGATAAATAATAAATTACACTGGTCAACAAGATTTTGTCACAAGGATACTTGCAGCGATTTCTAAAAGAATTCAGTGCAAAAAACATGAACCTAGTTATAAAAAATGTGTAGGACGTATAAAGTTTCAAATATTACACAACAAAAATTCAAATTTCTTATTTTTTCGGCAATTTCAAAATTAAACCATAAATTCAATAAGGTGATTTTCAATTTTGTAATAGCAGCTTAACACTGTGCAAACCTTACATTTAACAATATTTTTTACATCATTGCTAAATTATTTATAAAAATGACTTATTACAGATTTTTTGCGGGTCGGTATTACGCCCTACAATGCGCGCAGTACGCAATGTATGGAAAATATTACGGTAACTTAAATCTTTATATATATCCATAGATAAAAAAGGTACAAAAGTAAAACAAATTTTGTTTTGATATAGAAGGCTGATTACATAATTTTTTGTTACAAAATTAAATAACCTGCACAGAAGCTATTTAATATAAATAATTTAAAATATCAGAAATTGGGGAAAATTGGATTTTTGATATAACATTATTCTCAATTCTGACCTCCTAGAAACAAAAGTAAATTATGTCCTTAAACACTATTTAAAAATCTGTAAGAGACAACTAGTCTTACTCCAGTGGGAAAAAAAATCTAAAATTTTGTCGACCAGTGTTATTGATGCTACATGTGAACAACAACCTATAGTCCTATTTCCATTAGCACAATCACAGGTGTATTTCTTTATGCCCTTATAGTTGTTCATATTTGGTTCGTATTCAATAAAACATTGATATGTCTTGCTATTGATGTGTCGAGAACGAACTTTCGTCCTTATTATATAATCATTTTCTTTTAAGTATTCAATATTAATATTGTTGTCACTATCCAGCAGCTCAGGTGGTAACATACCGCTTGTGACATTTGATATGTTCCTGTAAAGAGTATTTTGAGGTCTTTTTCGGTTATTTCTGGAAAATCTATGAGGCAAGTAGAAGATAGTGTTGTAAAAGGTTTTTTGCGACGATTTAATTTTTTCGCTTCAATTAGATTTTGTAGTGTATTTTGTTGTGTTTCACGTTCTCTCATATAATCAATTATTGTGTCAGCAAGCTCCAAATCTGAGTTCAACCTTTTCCCAAACATATTGTGCAAAAATTCCACTTGTTGTCTAAATGCTTGAATACGAACTTCTAATCGCACGTCAATAAGATTTTTCGTTGAATCACATAAGGTACAACGAGTATGTGTTATTTTCACTCTCTTCATTGGAAGTTCCACGTATTCTATTTCAGTTTTATTTTTTTCTTGTATGTAAAAACTAGGATCATCTTTATTATCATCACTGCTCGATTCATATGATTGTCTCTGTTTATACTCTAATAATCTGCACTTGTTACAAAATAAAGAGCCTATTTGAACGGTATTTTTGCAAACAGCTTGGTATTTTAGAATTTCTTCGTCTGTTCGAATTTGTTTATATCTTTCATAGATTTTTTTACTTCGATTACAATTAATGCATCTTGGTCTGTCATCGTTGTCTTCCATTTTGCAGGTTTCAACTATAATAACAAAATCTTATATACAAACGAATAAACTATTTTCTGCTAAACACAACACGTTATTTATTTGAAAGTCAATAAATACACAATACTGTTTTTCTCTGAAGAAAACGTAATTATCACTTGATGAGTGGAATAATAAAATTCGAGAGTAGTATAATGCGATACTATAACTGATAAAAATAACGCAGTTTCGTGAACTTGTCATAACTTGTCGATAGCGCGAAATATTACGAGTGTCAACTAGTATCAGTTTAACAAGCGGCGGCGGCAGCGGCAAGCGTTTTGCGCGCTCACAAGTTCAGACTTCACGCAACAATGGATGCGCGAATCGCTTGCCGCTGCCGCCGCCGCTCGTTTCCGTGGCCACACGGTAACATATTTGAATAACCACATCAGAATTATTATAAAAGATTGTAAAGGCATTTATTAATCATAATACGACGAATGAAAAAATCTAAACAGACGTCAGGTTAGATCAAGTTTAAGTAACAAAATGAGTTTTTTTTTTATGTTCATCCACCCCTATTTTTTTCAATATTTTTTTTGCAGCCATATAGTTATTTAAAAAATTATAAAAAAATAAGTAATGTAAAGCTAATTAAGAGCTTTCATGTCGCATTGGTTTTATGCGAATATCTATCATAGTTTCGTAGAAAAATAATTTTGAAGTTAGGGGTTGCAACCCTCATTTTCCAAAAACGAATGGAGTTAGGGGTTTGATAATTGGCCAAAAATTATTTTAAACTACTGGCAACATATTCACGCCAGTGCAGATTTCATATGGAAACCCGGCGAGACCCTTTGAACAAACTAAGGCCTATAAACAGCATTTTTTTCAAAATTCTACTACTAACAGTTTTCGAGATATGGAAAATTGCAAAACGTTACCCCAGCTAAATCTTGAATATCTCAAAAAGTATAAGATGAACAAATTTTGCTATCGGTATACATTCACAACTCATTAAGAGCTGTCTTTTCATATACTTGATTATAGGCTAAACGCTTTTTTTGAAAAACATCTTGCTGGGGTAACGTTACTCCAGCAAAATCAGTTTTTCTCGAATAACTTCGAAAATACAACATGAACGAATTTTGCTATATTTGAACATATTGAGGCTTACTATGAACTAAGTATCTGTAATAATCTCATTTCTCTAAGGCGCAACATTTTGCTAGGGTTACGCATTCGTGCCACTGCCATAACAAATAAATTATGGCCTCCAAACTGTTTTTATCGAGACACATCGGGGCCATCGTTTATGACTTCGGACCTTTTTTTGCTCTTTATATAAACTGCAAATGATTGAAAAGAATAAAGCAGTCCCTAAGCTTGGTTCCAATATTGTTATTTCGACGCCGGTCTTTTGGTGAGATAGAAAATTCACGTGGATCAAATGAAAGCCGTAAGCCATTGAGATGTCGCATTTACCAACATTTCGATGTCCAATCGCATCCAGCTGATTAACATACATTATTGGTTTTATGTGATGTAGACTGGATTACCTACATAGTAAGAAGTTCAATTGACGTTCTGTTTCCATGCCACGCGTGATTAAAAAAATTAAGAACAACTGTTGTTGGATACTACACAGTTATATTCAATCATGGTAACACCCTACACGTCCGAACGCGCTTTTTGTTAAAGCGTAACACATTGACAATCCAGCTTAACGACGTTCAGTTGTTTTACAAAATATTAAAAAATAAATAACACTACAATTGACTTGTTAATTTGCTTTTATTAATGCCTCGAGAAAAAACGAAACATAAGTTTTCGATTAACAAAGTTTAAATTAAATTAAATACTTCCTATTTTATATCACAACAATCATTCCTTGGAAATTAAGATTAGTACAGTGAATTTAACTCCCTACTACTGTTTCATTCGCTTGAAATTTAACACTTAACCGAATGCAAGGTTTGTAAATATGAATAAGATTAGTTCCCTAAGTTAGATTACTTCCTCCTGTTGCCGCCCCCTCCTGACAGGATCATAGCGATGCGCATGAAGATGTTGAGTACGTCCAAGTATACTGATATTGCACTGTAACAAAAATGCCATGAGTCAAAGTTGGATCTACATCTAAAATGTACAGCGAATTTTGTGTAAATGATCCTGAGGCACAACTTAAGAATCCCCTTACCCTAGACTTTTCCATACAAACGTAGTCTACGTTATTTTGAAACGAAATGTCAGATTTCGGTAAAAATTTGTAATTTTAACGAAATTGCAATTATCTAGGGTTATAATTGGTTTCCTATGCTAAAATTATGAACTGGAAATAAAATATAGGGGTGTAGAAGTGATGGTCAAATAATAGGTTGGGGAAAAAGTCTTTTCGCATTTTATATGAAAATTCAAAACATTTTTAAATATAGTTTATTTACATTTAACTAAAGTATGTAGGTACCATTTTGTTCGATAACTTTTTGCCATCTTATAGGTAGGGACATGATCCTATTGCTATAGAAATTTTGGGGCTTCTGATCAAAAAACTGCGTCAAGTAGTTTTGGCAGTCCTCTCGTGATGTTAACCTGACACTGCCTAAAGAATTCTGAAGAGACCGAAACAGGTGGAAATCTGAAGGTGCCAGGTCAGGACTATACAGCGGATGCATTAACACCTCCCAGCCAAACTCTCTTAATTTTTGCTGAGTGGTTAAAGATGTGTGAGGTCTAGCGTTATCATGATGAAAAACCACACCCCTTCTGTTGATTAATTCCAGCCGCTTTCTCTCAACTTCTTGCTTTAATCTTATCAGTTGTTCGCAGTAGAGTTCTGAAACGATGGTCCTGCCTGGTGGTTACAGCTCATAACGAATAATGCCCTTCCAATCCCACCACACACACAGCATCACCTTGTTGCGAGTTAACCCGGGTTTCGCCACAGTCTGTGAAGCCTGACCGGCCTTTGACCATGACCTTTTTGCACGTTCTTGTCGTACGTGATCCACTTTTCATCACCAGTTATCAATTTCTTCAAAAATGGTTCGGTCTCATTACGTCGTAATAAAGAATCACAAATGAGTACACGGTTCATTAGGTTTCTTTCAGAGAGCTCGTGAGGTACCCAAATATCGAGCTTTTTTGTGTACCCATTTTTTTTTCAAATGCGCCTGTTTTGTGGTCAATTCCCAGTTCTTCAGCTACGTCGTAACTACTGATATGCCGATCTTGCTCCACTTTTTCAAAAATAGCATCCAGTTTATCCGTAACAGGGCGACCAGAGCGACGTGCATCTTTGACATCAAAATTTCCGGATTGAAAACGTTTAAACCAAATTTGTGCTACTCTCACAGACACTGCACTAATTCCATAAACATCGCAAATTTTTTTCGCGGCTTGCGTTGCATTTTTACCTTTTTGGTGGTAAAATTATAAAATGTATCTAATTTATTATTAGATTCACTCATCTTGACGGTAAGAAAAACAAATGAAAATCACGCATTTTCCTAATTTGAATTTGGAATTATCGTCCTTAAAATTTAAACTTTTAAATGATACCAAAACCAACCAGGTACAAATAGTATAGCCAAAGTGGTTTTATTACAAGTTCATACATACTATATGCGAAAAGACTTTTTCCCCAACCTAATATGATATAATACACTTTTCGTACCACTTGCTCAAAAAAGGCACATTCTATGGCACATAAAGCGAACATAATAATAGTCATTTTTAATCTGTTAAAAACAGGGAAAGAAAAATGTACTGAATTTCATTCAGCCTCTAGACCAAGAATGAAAACAGGGAAAGAAAGTTGTACTGAATTTCATTCATCCTCTAGAGGGAGAATGTGGTTTAAGTTTGAAATACTTACCGAAATTTATACTGAACTCAAATCATTTCTATATTGTTAAGCGTAAAAAATAACGATTTTGAATCGACAACATGTATCTGCAAAATACACAAAACCACTTAAATTTCATAAAATTTTAAATCAAGTTATGCCATTGTTTGTTTACACCAGCTGTTTAGTTTTCCAAAAAGAAAAAGCAAAGGGTCGTTTGCGTCTTACACATACAGCCAAGTTTTCTGCGTACCTATATTTATTTACAACGTAAAACATTTTGTATTTTTAATGTAACTGGATAAAAATGTTATTATTATATATATTATTGTCTTTATTTTTTTTTGCAAATGGTACGAAAAGTGGTATTGGTCGTATGTTCCTGGTGTCATTTTCCTCGGTGATAAAGCTGTCTTAGTCTTGAGTGAACTTAAATCCGTCGCTAAACTCAGGACTCGTCCTAAATCCCTCGCTTCGCTCGTGATTTAAGTATTTAACACCCTCGCTCCGCTCGGGAGTAAACCTCGAGTCTTTCGTTGCGCTCGCGATTTAAGTCGTCACCCTCGACAGAAGACACTGCTTTATCCCCTTGGTTAATAATCTACTATTAAATATTCTCTTTTAGGTTCATAATAGGAAACCAATTATAACACTAGATAATTGCAATTTCTTTGAAACCACATAATTTTGCTCATATCCAACATGTCGTTTCAAAATAAAACGTAGACTACGTTTGTATGGGAAAGTCTGATTCTGTTCAGGGTAAGGGGAAATGACATGTCCGATATGGGCAAAACTACGTAATTTTAAAGAAATTGCAATTATCTAGGGTTATAATTGGTTTCCTACAGTAAAATTAAGAGAATATAGTGTATTATATCATATTTGACAATCAGTATGGAAAACTTAAAAAATCCTTATATTTTCTTTCCAGTTCATAAATTTTATTATAGGAAACCAATTATAACCCTAGATCATTGCAATTTCTTTAAAATTACGTACTACTACGACTACGTTTGTATGGAAAAGTCTAGGGTAAGGGGATTCTTAAGATATGGCGCAAAACATGGCGCAACTACGTCTTTATCTATGTTACTGTTCACAGTCCAACCTTAGCTGTACTTTACGAACCCCAGGGTGCGCTTTCCTGCTATATTTTTCCAAATTAATACGCCTGTCAATGCTCATCCAAGAAATAGCCGCAACAGTTTAAACGATCTATCTGCCGCCTGACGTCAACCTTCCTTTGTTTGTTTCTCGTGTGTGTAAGTGGCCAACACTGGTGTCAGATTTTTCTATACTAATGGTGTCATATTTGTCAATAGAGGAGCTCGGGCGTGGCCCGCACTTTGATGGGTGACCACAAGTGGCATAAAAATTTCTCGAGCTCCGTGCTTCGGAAGGCGCGTGTAAGTCGTTGGTCGCGGCTTTCATTATTGTATGGCAGTCGTCAAGCTATGTCAGATGCCTTCATGGCAGCCTGAAAAGTCTGTCAACCCTCCTTGAGTATGCAGTTGTATTGTAGCACAAATGTCAGTTATATTACAACTATGAGCACAAGATGTTAATGCGTCAAGGGGCTCCGTACTATTATGGAGCCCCGATTTTATTTTAAAATATGAGCTCGCAATTTGTGAAAATAAATAACTTACGAATTGATTGGGTCATATGGCTGGAATCCCATCACGGGATGCATTTCTGCGCGTTTGATGATTGCTTGAGTGTCATACAGTAGGAACCCGCTGAATATTATTAATCCACCATACATGCTGAATGAATACAATCCTGAAAATCAATATAACGAGTTTAAAACGTTAATATAGCTCAGAGATAAAAGAATTGTAATAAATACATAAATTAACTCATAACGTCGTCGGAGTTGCTCCTTACGGGCTGATTAAATATAATGTGCTAATCGACACGCAAAGAGAAGCGATAAATGAAGGTAAGTGAGGTTATTTTTGCTTAAAATTTGCCTTTCATTACACACCACAAACTTAGGTGTGCCACTATACCATATAATTTGGAATTCCAACTGGGCAGAAATTGTGAATGAGTTTGAGAGAATCTTTTAAATTCTGCCCCCTTCATAAAAGAAAATATCTTCATGTAATACAAGAAAAAACAAACCAAGAGCAAGTCGGACTCGCGCACGCGGGCTTTCGTACCATTATGAATAAAAATCACGTTTGTTGTATGGGCGTCCCAGTTCAATATTTATTTTATTCTGTTTTTAGTATTTATTGTTATAGCGACAACAGATATACATCTGTAAAAAATCCAACTGTCGAACTGTCGCGGTTCATGAGACACAGCCTGGTGACAGATAGACAGACAAACGGACGAGTGGAGTCTTAATAATAGGGTCCCGTTTTTACCCTTTGGGTATGGAACTACCTATGTATTCTACCTATGTACCTATGTATTCTACCTATGTACCTATGTATTCTACCTATGTACCTATGTACAATTGTAAATACATAGGTACATAGGTAGAATTACCTATGTACCTATGTATTTTCAATTGTAAAACTTCCGTTTTATGTATTTTCTTTAGGTTTAGTGCAAAAGTTTTTCATTCATTCATTCGTTCATTCAACCATAAAAAGAGAGGTGTGTTCTCACCTGCTCCTAAAGCAGTAGTAGGCGGCAGGAACATGCCGGCGAGCGAGGCGGCGAACACCGCGCCGAGCCCCATGGCCAGCGGCGCGCGCATGTTCAGGAACTCCCCGGACGGCGCGCAGATCGCGATCGTGCTCAGCCCGCCCACGACGCCGGCTGTGTACCTATAGCACAGAATAAGTACTAGTACTCACGTACAGAATTCTTACTTCGAAAAGAAATTCAAAGAAATATCTACTTAATGTGGTCAGCGCTATGGTTTAATCTATAATATGTTAGAACAAAAACCCTGTCCGATCCTTGTAGGAGCAACTTAAGACTGTCAATATGAATTCTTGAAACTTGAAGAAAAAATCGTCATTTTCATACAAATTGCCGGGCCCCGGCCGGCCGAATACTTTTGTATGAAAGCGTCGATTTTTTTTTTTCGAATTTCATTGGCCCCATATGCAAAGTTGTTCATATTGACAGTCTAAGTTGCTTCTACAAGGATCGGACAGGGTTTTTGTTACATATTGTATATAGTACTCTGTGATTTAATTTAGCTCACGTCAGAACTCCTCACCTCTTCGTTTAGTTATCTAGACATCCATTGCAAGCCAATTTCATTCATATAGCTCTGGACAAGCGATTAATGTAACTGAATTTTCCCCTTCGAAGTGGTCGCCGCGCGCATAGTAATAATTTAGGTATATTTTCGATATCTACACGGGGAGTGACACAGTCCTCCTGCCTATACTAATTATTTGCTAGCAAATTTAAAAAAAAAAAACAAAACTCCCGAAGTCGTATCGGTATTTTCGCTAGTTATAACTAGATCCGTAGTGCCATTTATTATTTTGCTAGAGAAAGCCCTGACTTTCAAGTTAACATCAGTAACTTTTAAATGGCTCAACCGATTTTCATCAAACATAGCTAAGAACCACCGCAAGGGAACCTGCTTTCACGTAAAAATCCGCATCGAAACCGATCTATCCGTTCAAGCGCTACTATGCCATAGAGTATAGACAGACAGAGATTAGCGTCAAACTTATAACACCCCTCTTTTTTTCTGGGGTTAAAAATATATTTTTTTAGTAATTCAAGTGATTTGTTATACAGGTTGACTTTTTACCCACCAGCCAAATTTTTGGAGCAAGTTCAGACCAAAATACTGAACTACTTTCTATAAAAATCGATAACAATATTTCGTCCTCCCATACCAAATCTGTTTGGCCGAGCGCTGATTTGTATAGGAAAAACTTTTTTGTTTTTCGTTAATTATTTTTATGGAAAGTAGTTCAGTATCATACGCAGAACTTGCTCCAAAAATTTGGCTGTCGGTTAAATAGTCACCTTGGTTTTAATTGATTGTCCATTAACCATGTGATGCTAAGGTTAGTCTAAAACCTTACAACATATTACCAGGGAGAGGGAGTCAGATCTATGTCCACCTACCACAATTTTAATACAGTCTGGACTAGAAGACTGTATTAATACGGTATGGGGTGGAAATGTAAATCAATAATAACTGTTTGCTTTATTTTATCAGTTTTATGTCTGTCCTCCTTGTAACTGGGGAGCTGATGAGGCTAAAGGATTTACTCAAGCGCTGTGGCAAAGATATAGAATACACAAGTACTGTAGATTTGCCACCGAGCGACCGGGGGTAAGAGAAAGACATATTGATGATACTACGTACATTTTTTTCATGGTCGGGTAGTAGGCACACTTCAAATACATGCAATATGTAGTGTGCCTATAACCCGACCATGAAAAGATGCTCGGTCGGTGATAAAGACAAAACACGGCACTCTTCTTTTTCTTCTTTTAGGAATCGCAATAAGACTATATCGCTCTATCAAAGCGTGTCAGGACCTTGCGCCGTAGGGACCTATTAGATTTTGAAGATTAGATAAAAATAAGAAAATAATTGGCCAAGTGCGTGTCGGGCCACGCGTAGTGTAGTGTAGCGTAACTACGGAAAGTTACGAATGCCAAATTTGAGTTCATGCCACTAAAAACGTCTAAAAATTAATTTCTATTGAATTTGTATGAAATTTTCCTTTTCGGAGTACATTTTATAAGTTTATCGCCTATAACTTTTTAATTTGTAAACCCTACATAGCTCTGATAGTCTTCCTTTAAATTTTGTTATATTTACTATAGCTGTGAATTTTTTCACGTGTCCGTATGTAACCGTTTAGCAGATAGAGGGGAGGGACACTTGACTATAACAAAATTTTTCACTTTAAAAACAAATATTTCTGAAACGGATCCCTAAATCTAAAAACGGTGTTTACAAGCTCATAATATTTTTGAAAGACCTATTCAACGATACCCCACATGATTGGTTAGTCGAGAAAATAAAATTAATTTTTGACTTTACTTGTATGGGAGCTACCCTAAAAAAAATTGTTTTCAATATTTTATTTTACCACTTTTTCCGCATAGTTAATATACACACCTATACCAAATTACAGCTTTCTAGTACTTATAGTCGCTAAGTAAAACCGCGGACAGACAGACAGACAGACATGGCGAAACTATAAGGGTTCCTTGTTTACTACGGAACCCTAAAAAGGTTATATAAAGCGTAGGTACCCGTTCACTGGTGGGGGAAGCGTCTACAGGCTTTCATAATTGTAAAAAAAATCGATAAATAGTGGTGGATTTGGCCATACGGAAGAGGGGATGTTAATTGAGCCTAAAAGAAGCTTCCGTTCAAAAGATTGACGAGTCGGACGGTCGGACGGGTTTAAGTTGCCCTTACCTGGCGGCCATCTTAAAAAAGAAAGTTACAGTTGTAGTAATATAGTTGTCTGCCGTCAAATTGCTTACAACTTCCTACATTTTGGAAAAACAAAAAACTCGTCTCTAACTCTA
Source organism: Acrobasis suavella (assembly GCA_943193695.1). NCBI lineage: Eukaryota > Metazoa > Arthropoda > Insecta > Lepidoptera > Pyralidae > Acrobasis > Acrobasis suavella. Next base: position 19,534,924 of record OW971929.1, read on the forward strand.
ACCGTTTCTGCAGGCAGTACCCCTTTCACATCAAAATCTGGTGATCGAATGTGGGGACGGTGCGAGAGAGTGATGGATACAGAAAAAGTAAAAGGCAAAAAGAGGCGCGGACTAGGGAATACATGCATTGCATTTACGATTTTTGCTACTTCGGCTTGTGAAAATCGTCAAATTATATTTTTACTGTTACTCTTACATTACTTCCTTTAAAATAAAATAAAAAATTGACCGCGCTCAATTATGTCCACGTTACTTTAACCCACCTTATCTTAATCTGACGCACTTGAGTATTTCTGACCATCGATTTTTTTACTATTCTGAAGGGCTACCCTAGACGCACCCCTCTAGATCAATAGCATACTTTTTGGAGGTACTCAACAGGGTGATTGTGACGCAGTTCGTCTCTTTCGCAAATAGTCATCGCGGGTTGGTGGAAGGTGGGCCCTCTATATGTTAATATGACGCGCTCGAGTAAATCCAAAAATCCCCTTTTGGGCTCCCTAACTATTGTTAAACGTTTTCCTTTTTATGACAATAGTTCGATCTTTCATCGTAGTTGTTTAGAGATTGCGATGGATATAAAGTGAAACAAGATGGGAGACACCTTTGCCCAGCAGTGAAGTAAAAAAATTACTAATGACAATGGCTAAATTAACTAATTTGGTTCAAGCCCACAAAAAAAACTTACCATGCAGCACGTGTCAGCACCGGTCCGCCAAGGAAGCAAATCGGCGCGATGACAGCACCCATAATTCCAGTGTGCACAATCCAGGCCAATTGCTTAGCTCCAAATCCAGGTGTATACTCCATGCCCCGCACCACCATCCCAGAGCCGATCATCAGTCCCATCGTGACAATAATTGACTGAAATATAAATGATTGGATTTTCATTAACATACATCATGTGGCATTTTTCACCATTTCTTATTTCATTATTTGGTTTGAGTAATTGGGCATATCTATTGAAGCCATTATCACAGACTTAGACTAAACTAAGCTAGATCTTTTGTCCATTCCAAAAGGGACAGGAAGGGATGCTTAAATTTTGTTACTAATATTGGTATTGAAGTATTGATTGGTTTTTAAGCAGATTATATATTTTTTTCAACGTATCGCAGCAATTTTCGGAATACTCACCACCCATCCATTCCGTGCCACCAAGTTAAGCAAAGCAGGAGTCCGGAAAACTGTGACGGCACTGCCAGCTGTCAGGGCCAGCGAGCCGACTATGTAGGCATATGTCGCCCTAATACGATCTTTCACGTACTGTGGCCATAAACTGCAAAATTATATTTCATTGAATAAACTTTATATTTTTACAAAAAAGTTCAATTATACAGATACTATCATGTCTATCCATAATAGCGTAGACAGAGCCTAGGGCCACATGGCCACTCCTAGGGCCTTATCATACTAGCGGTTTGCGAGCGGCATCGGGGCAGAGCGTGCAGGCAGCGAATACGTTGCGGACGCGCTACGAACACGCCGCGTATACGCAGCAAATACGTCGTGGAATAGCAACGTCGACGACCCACCGCACCACTCCCCCCGCGCGGAGACGCGTAGTTTTTTTTAATTAATTTTTGAAAATAAATAATAACTATGATGTCATCCACATTTATGTAGAAATTAATAATTTATTCAATTTTATACACATATAGCCTTAACTTTCATGGCAAATTTCCTCTTTGCATATTTCGAAACGTGACATCTCCGGCGCTGCGGGAAGTGCAGCTCCTCCGCCCTTGCGTTAGAAAACGCAGGCACTCATGCTCGCCTTCGCAGCTTCGGCTTGCTGGTCGTCTTCGGCGACCAGCCTCAGCCGCTACGGCTTGCATGGTGCCTGCGTTTTTTTACAGCGGGCGAGGGCTGCCCTCCCTCCGCGCCTCCGGCTATAAAAAAACACTCGAGTATAAGGCTAACAAGACTACGTGAAGTCGGGGTTGGCCAGTTCGGATTTGCTCATAACTTTAATGTGATAAAAATTGGTTTTATTAGGGCTATGGAGCCCTCCCCCATTTTAATTTCCCTTCCATTTTACAGATAAGAAAAAAACTCTTACATTAGTAAGGTTTATTGGCAATTTCCCTATGGTTTTTATAATTTTCAAAAATTCATTAAAAAAAAACTACGCGTCTCCGCGCAGGGGGATGTTTATAAGGGGGTTTCTCCCCTCCCCCCCTACCCCCTCATACCACCCCCATGTTAAAAATCCTGCGGCTAGATTCTATACCCAACCCGATATATAAAATAAAATGTATACTTACTGGGCCTCCTGCATTGTTCCTGGTTTGACTCCTGATCCATAGTAGCAAAGAGCAAATAAGCCAACTGCTGATGCCCCTGCCAAAGCACCTTTTCCAATGCCAAATGCTGAAAAATTATAAAGAAAAAGAACCTGTTACAGGACCATAGATGGCATAAATCTGAGCAATTTCAACTATATTTATACAGTTTACACTATTCTCAGTGGACATAATTAAAACTTACCATTTGGTCCAGCAGGAGCCATTAACTTTTCCCAAAGAGTTGGCCGAGTCCTGGCTGCCGTCCTGGTCCGTGCGTCGCGTGCATAGTTTCTAACCACATAGTTTCTAGGGATGAACCGCTGCGGCACTGGTGTTTTCAGCGTCTGAGTGACGCTGAACGCAGAACGAGTCAGGCAGACGCGTGATAACATTGTGATGTAATCTGGTGAAATTTTAATTTAACTTTAATGAAGTACAGGCTCTAAATAAATGAAATTATAAATACTTATTACGAAGGACAGCTGTTGATCATAATAGCGAAAAAGATACTAAAATACTTACCTAAAAATCGGTTTGCAATTCCAAAGAAATACGTCAATCAAATAAGTAAATCAAAACAAACAATAACGTATTTGGAATCGGTTACTTCGCTAAACGTAAAAACACTGATCGGTTTAACATCAATAAATTAATTCTGTTCACGAAAAATAAATCTTGAGATTGCGCTGCTTTACTGAAATCGAAAGAGTTTTCTGGAAAAATCGTAAACCTGGCTTGCTGAAATTATGTTTTCTTTTCTATGTATTTTTTTTTTGACAGGAACATCACACTGACAGCATGTCCATCCATAATGTATTGGTTAAAAACATCTATGGTTATGGGCTGGAAGTGCCAAGTGGGCGTGGCGCGCGTGTCATAATTCGGTAAAACTACACAAGATCGACCGACTCCGTACATCAGTCGTATTCTAGCTACGTGTTGAGATCGTTTTGTCCGCCCGACCAACATTTTTTTCGTTAAATATGCCGTGTTGTAGTGTTTTAGTATATAAAAATAGCAGTGAGAACAAAAATAAAAGCAATGCAGGTGTTTCTTTCCATCAGTATGTACGATAACATGCAATTTTCTTTTAAAAATTACGAATATCATTCTGGTACGATCAATTAACTAGGCAAATCTAGAAAGTTCGTTCCCGTCGCCGTTGTTACTCGATTAGTAATGTACAGATTTTGCTATTCGATTAGTGATGTACAAATTTTGTCGATGAAATCTCGCTACTCGATTAGTGATGTAGTCGAGTCGGATGCGGATTTTGTCGATAAAATAAATCAAAATTTCAGGTATAATTTAAAAGAATAACGCAACGATTTTAAGTAGTATATAGACTTATTATAAACATAAACATTTTCTAGTATTTTTATTGCAATAAAAAAATTGATATTAGTCTAACCTTTCGAAATATTTGTAGACCCAAATGTAAAAGAAAAGTGGATAGATGCAACGGGTAGGGTTAACTGGATGCTAACTAAAGCTAATATCTAATTTACTTATATACAATGTCCCTTTTAATTAAGTACAAATATTTGAAACCCTGGTTCATGAGTGTACCATAAACCGTTTATAACCAAAAATAAATAAATCGGCAGGTTGGTTCTTTTTTCACTTTTTCTAATAAAAATATGAAATTATTTACGCCAACCCCTGTACGTGGTCTACTAAAATTCATTCATAGTTCTAAACAATCATTGGCACCGCCCATCGCCATCTATCTCCATCTGACTTTAGCTGATTGTCTGTGATAGATAGAGACAAACGTCTTTTAGAACATTCTTATGTCGGTGGTTAAAAAAGTAAATATTTGGGAGATTTCCCACAAATATGGGAATGTTGTAATGGCTCAAGTCATCTGTTAGAAATGCATACGTTTTTATGTAAGTGCTGCATGATATTCATAGTTTTGTCTTGTAATGTGATTCCCATTGATAACTCAAAATAATATTTAAAAATAAACTGTCTAACTTTATAAGTTTTTATTAATAATCTACTAAAAGCAGTCAATTATTTGTCATGCCCATTACCTGTTTTAAACTAAAGAAAGATAAAGCGAAAATTTTTCGGATTCACCAATCAAATTAAATTGAGAGTTGTAAGTGTTTGGGGTATTTGTAAATCTTAGTTGGCAACTCAGGCGTGGTGAGATCCGATTCATTCATTATTATTTTTACCTACCACAGATCTTAGTGCCGGACCAGACGGGACGCAAGTTGCGTCGCGTAACAGCTAGAGATGGGCAGTGGATAATACTCAATCTACCCATTTGAGTGTTTACTCACTAGATTAAATAAATAGAGTAAATAGAGCGTGCTCATGTATTGACATCGCATTTGATGTCTGTTTACTTATTTTTACGTAAAATTACGTCTATGCAAACCTCCCACCAAAAAAAAAAAATTAGTCAAAGAAGTCTACTTTCAGTGTATGATTAGTATGGTATTTTCATATAATTTAGCGTCGCATATAACGTTTACCTACATTTAAGCATATTATGGTGTACGCACACACTTTCCGACAAGAATTGCAGGTGTATACTAGATTTAAGCTTCAAAATTGTCATGAAAACATGAAATAATGAATATGATTATAAATATGAGTCGCAACTCATATAAATCAATCTACCCACCAAATGGATGAATAAGGATATTTATCGGGTATTTACTCAATCTACTGAGTAAATACTCCAATGGGCTGATTGAGTATTTATGCATCGCCCATCACTAGCTGTTACGCGGCGCAACTTGCGCCGCGTCTGAAAAATCCTTTCTTAGCGGACGCCTCCTAGTCACAATCTACCTAGTCATAATCTCTAGAGTAAGTGATTTTCGCTTTTATATATATAGACTAGCTTTTGCCCGCGGCTTCGCTCGCGTAGGGGTGTAATTTATCAAAATCCTTTCTTAGGGGATGCCTACGTCATAGTAGCTTTATGCATGCAAAGTCTCAGCCTAATCGGTTTAAAATTGACAAAGTTTCATACAAACTTTCATCCCCTATTTTATTCCCTTGGGGTAGAATTGATCAAAATCCTTTCGTAGCGGATTCCTACGTCAAAACATCTACCTGCATGTCAAATTTCAGCCCGATCCGTCCAGTGGTTTGGGCTGTGCGTTGATAGATCACCTTTGAGTTATATATATTTAGATTACGTAGCATGCCGACAATTTTCAAATACAGTTGGAAAAAAGGATATAAATATTTATTGGGGAAGGTTTCTTGTAAGATTTCATTAAATGTAGCAAAACGAGGTACCAATAAATTTATTTACTTGATGAAATTTATACTCTCAGTAGGAGTTATTATAGTAATTTATTCAACATATGTACAAAGAGCATCGCAAGGAAACGGAGCATTTTTGGCGTACTTATACAACGTTGCATACAATACTTTTTCTATGTCTATATTCACATAATAAAATAAAAATATAAATGTTTGACATAAGTTTTTTAGGTTAGATATTATGTATTTATTTAATTGACGTTTTCCTAGTGACTATGTTTAATTAAAAAACGTTTTTATTATGTTGGCAGTATGGTAGATCTAAAGAAAAAAAAGTTGAAAGGCCATGGCTAGGAGTATATTTTTGGGCAACTAACGACACATGTGCTATTATGGGGAATAGACTATAGATTTTTTGAAATCGTATATTATCAATGTTCTCATAATAGTGTTCGTGACTATTTAAAAGGCAGATAAGAGTACAGGAGTGGAAAAAGTATAAATAGACATCTAAACTGCTGCTAGTACTTAGTTAAATATAAGCAGCCTCTCGGCTTATATCTTGGTGGATAGAATATGCCGTTCGAGGCGATCTAATTCTAAAAAACAACATTAGCTAGATCTATCGTAAATCATCTACGGTCTACGAACACGCCGGTCGCACATACGAGGGGGGGTCAAAAAGTTCGCGGAACGGAGGGGAAGGGGGGTGAAATAAAATACTGTACTATTTTTCTTTTTCAATATATTCCCCCTTAAGTCGAATACATTTTTCAGATCTCTCTATTAACTTATTAATACCGTCGAAAAAAAATGATTTGTCTTTGTCCTCAAAATAGGCCGAAATCGCCGACTTGACTTCTTCATCATCGGAAAATTTCTTCCCCCGAAGCTCTTTTTTTAATTTGGGAAATAAAAAATAATCACAGGGGGCTAAGTCTGGACTATAGGGAGGATGGTTTAACATTTCGAAGCCACAGTGATGAAGGGCAGCCATCGCAACGCGGCTCTTGTGTACCGGTGCGTTGTCATGCAAAAGCAGCACACCCTTTGTCAACTTTCCCCGCCTTTTCTCCTTGATTGCTTCTTTTAATTGTCTTAGTAGATTAGCGTAGTATTCTCCCGTTATAGAAACACCCTTATCTTTATAATCTATTAATAAAATACCCTCTGTATCCCAAAAAACAGTTGCCATGATTTTTCCAGCCGATTGTGACACCCTGTATTTCTTAGGGGGGGGCTGACCCTTTTTATGCCACTGCATAGACTCTTGCTTCGACTCAGGCTCATAATGATGAACCCAAGTTTCATCTGCAGTAACAAGTCTTGCAAAAATTCCTTCCTTGTCGGCGCTACAGAGGTCTAAAAACTCCTTTGAATACTCGACGCGCAGCTGTTTCTGTGGTGGTGTGAGCATTCTTGGCACCCATCTTGCGCTGACTTTTGACATCCCAAGATTGTCGTGTAGAATATTTAAAATGGTTGTAGGTGATACTCCAACCATTTCTGCAAGTTGTTTCTTCTTCAAACGAGTATCCTCCAGTATAAGATTCTCCACTTTTTCAACGATGTTTGAGGTGGTGGCCTCAATCGGCCGTCCTGAGCGAGGGTCGTCTTCAAGAGACTCTCTGCCTTGCTTGAAAAGGCTATTCCACTTGTACACCATGGTTTTCCCAGGGCAAGAGTCCCCGTATACTGATAACATTTCTTCCAAAATTTTCTGAGGTGGTTTTCCTTGCTTAGTGAGGAACTTTATGACGGCACGAAACTCGATTTTTTCCATGTTCAAGTTTTTCTTCCGGATTCACTTGTTTGATCGACGACAGGTCAAAGGTTATTGACACAATCAGGTTCAAACTTGGCATATATACTCACAAAGAGTTGCTCATTAGTTACTACCTGCGGCAGGTCCCCCACCCCCCGCTATCCCCTCCATTCCGCGAACTTTTTGACCCCCCCTCGTAGATGCGTGGCGCTTTATTGGTAAGATTTGCGTTTTGTTTAGATTCATGCGAAAAGGAATCAGTTATAGTGCCGCAACAGACGGGGCGCAAGTTGCGTCGCGTAACAGCTAGAGATGGGCAATGGATAGTACTCAATCTACTTATTTGAGTATTTACTCACTAGATTTAATAAATAGAGTAAATAGAGCGTGCTCAAGTATTGACATCGCATTTGATGTCTGTTTACTTATTTTTACGTTAAATTACGTCTATGCACACCTCCTACCAAAAAATTATAATTAGTCAAAGAAGTCTACTTTCAGTGTATGATTAGTATGGTATTTTCATATAATTTAGCGTCGCATATAACGTTTACCTACATTTAAGCATATGGCGTACGCACACACTTTCCAACAAGAATTCCAAGTGTATATTAGATTTAAGTTTTAAAATTGTCATGAAAACATGAAATAATGAATATGAATATAAAATTATGAGTCGCAGCTCATATAAATCAATCTACTCACCAAATGGCTAAATAAGGATATTTATTGGGTATTTACTCAATCTACTGAGTAAATACTCAAATGGGTTGATTGAGTATTTATACATCGCCCATCACTAGCTGTTACGCGGCGCAACTTGCGCCACGTCTGTTACGGCACTTACGTTACTATCTTGGAATTCTCAATTTATCAATAAAAGGATAATCTGATAGATTACCCATTGAGAAGTAGCGGAAAAAGGCAACCTAATAACTTGTAACCAAGTACCTGACAAAATACCTCAATAAATCAATCTAAAACATACGATTGAATTGATTACACGCAATAATGGTAGGTACCTACGGAGATCTTTCAATAAACAGAAGATAATAAGAATTACGAGTGTCATTTATTAATGACTTTCATTTCCTTGGTACCTACTACATCTTTGTTAGTAACAAATAATATGAAATAAGTAGGTAGGTACATACTAAATACATCTGTAACAAATTGAGAAAAGCAGGCACTAAGCTACTTACGCTATTCCGTCAAGCTCCTAGTGGACTAAATGGTCTCACTCATGCGTGATGCGTCTGCGCTTTCTACTCGGATTCACACTCCCACTTAATACCAATCGAGCTGGCATTCAAACACTCAAAAACACTTCAAACACTTGTTTAAAACTAAACTTTCTCACTGCAGTGTCCGTACCGTATTTAAAGAGCACTTAGAATCCCCTGCGCTGGCGATACGCAGTTTAGTTATTAACTATTTACCTAAATAGGTAACACACTTAGAACTTATCGGTGACACTACGAACAAATCTGCAAAGCCACGAATAGATTTCCAATCAAAAATTTAAGTACGCGCCTTTGTTAGTAATTAAATAAGGACATGACACCTAGATAAATAGGTACTAATTGCCCGCGCGCGTGATGTTGTCGGTCGACTGACGGCCGATCTAGGCAAGTCAAGTAACCATAGTCGCTTTCTGCGACACGAGGCAAGAGCGAGATAGAAGACTATCTATCGCGTGTGTCGGCACATTCAGAAGAAATAAAAGATACCGCTTTCTTTACGCATGCCGCGGTCTATCGTTTGTCGGCTATTAAAAAGCCGAAAAAACAAATACTGCGAGCAAAGAGTAGTGTATTACAGATGTGACAATGGCTAGTTAATATTGTAATGCATACCTACAAATCAAAATCAATTTGTTCAAATCTTTTTAGCTCCGGATATAAAAGAGGGGTGTTAAAAGGTTGACGCTAATGGCTATGTGTCTGTCTGTGTAACTGTCTGTGACATCGTAACTCTTGAACGGCTAGACTGATTTCTAGCTCTTGAACTGCTAGACTGATTTCAATGCACTTTTTTGACGAAAAAGCAAGTTCCCTTGCAGTGGTTCTTAGCTATGTTTGATGAAAATCGGTTTAGCCGTTTAAATGCGGTTTGAAAAGCGGGGTTTTTTTAGTTTGCCTTGCAAATGAACTTGTATTAATTTAATTATTTACGACATCCCGCTGCGCTGTATTTGGTCTGCTAAAAATTAAAGGTTCGGTCTAATAAAGTAAAATGATTTGCAAAAAAAATAAATAAATTATAAATTAAAAAATAAATTAAAAGTTACTGAGCTTAATATCAGTGTGACTCAGCTGGGTTTCGCTGGCTTGTATGACACCACGCTAAGTGTATGAAAGATCTCACAAGCAGCTTCCTCCTTGACCTGTCATCATTAACTGACAAAAGCGCGTAGGTACCTCAATAAAACCACGAACACTAATTCAATAAGCCTACGTATACCATCTGCCTACTTAGAAGTCTTATCATAATAGCAAAGTGATGGAATGACCTATCTGAATTTAACTTCTAAACCTTCTCTATGCTTTAGTACCTATTCCTCTGCCCGCAATTCACCGACAAATTAGCCGACAAAGAAAACATGGATTAGAATAAATGCAGAGTCTAAGCTGTATGAGATTTTATCACGCTAAACTACTAAGTACTATTTTTAACACCTTTGATGTGCATGTAAATGGAAATTGTTTTTTTTTTGAGCCACGGGGTCACCGGTTAGCCAAACAAATTTAATCTGTTCAGGCCGAGGGTGACACTGTAAGCTTAAGTATTCAATTCAAACATTATTTACAGGGAAACATGTGATTCGGTTGTGGTCAAGTAGCGTAAAAATGTATTATTTTGGTTCTTGTGTATTAGTACTGTTAGTTAAAATGTAGGTATTTGCAACATTTTGTCATTAGTAGGAATTGCACAAAATTTTGGATTAAGATCGCATTTGGTAATTTTGCTTAAATGCAAGAGAAATAAAATTAATAAGAGTTCTTTTTGATTTTTAAAATTATAAGAAAAAAGACACTTAGCACCTAATCGACCATATCAAAAAGCTGTGCGACTCTACACGCGCTCATTTTTTCAGGATTTTTTATAATTAGCATTAGCTCAGTGTAGAATTTTAAATACTACCTATTTACAAGACTGAAATGTTGATACCTAAGTACACGGTGTAATTATTAAGTTTTAAAAGTAAAGACAATCATTTGCAATGCTGTGCTAGTGCTGGTGCTGGCCCGCAATTGTTAAAGGAGTTTAGGCAGATTTTGTGTGTAATACTGACTGTTGTCACTGGATGTTAGTCATTGAACTACGTCAAATATCTTCAGATAGCTCAAAAATCAAACACCAGTGTTACACATTTACTCACTCGATAAGAAAAAAAAAGAGAAGAACCATCGTTTCCATAAACCAGGTTCTACCTTGTACTCATAAAAAAAAGAAAATCGTCAAATTGATACCAAAATCTCAAAACTTTTTTTTATGGTTCCTGGGAACTACTGATGATATGACTAAGAGACTTTGTATTGTGCGTTACTACATTTTTGGTGTTTCCCTACGATCAGAAGCCTATCTGAAGTAAAAAAGTCATAACATAAGTTTAAGAATGGTGCTTACGTACTGGCAAGCGTCGCAAGCCATGTAATGATAACAATCGTTACCAACGGCATAAGCGTGCTCTCAGGCGCAGACAAATTCAACGTATACTACTTGTACGATCCACCGATGACGCTTAGGGTTATTTTACATGCAAACGCGCTAGTATTGTATACTCCTACCGTTCTATCGAGCTCCTTGTTCGTGAGAGCTTGGGCTCTGTTGAGTATCTACTCTGTACCTGTGCGCGAGCGGCTTTTCTTTACAACAAATGCTACACGTATGCCTATCGCTTCGAAATAATAGAAATGTACTTTCTTTCTCACACATATGTTATTACCGCTATTTTTGTCTCTTTCAGTGTGAAAAAGATGCAAATGGAAATGAAAAGCCAAAACCTAGGTATAATTTTTACTACATTCGGAATCTTTTGCTCATAATCGCGTGACGTCAGGTTCGCTGCAGTGGGGTAGGGCCAAGGACTTGGTGTATGGGCACGACGGCCACACCATACAATCAGCTGACGAGCTACGTGTTCGAATAGTGCGGGCCTTTGATACCATGCGTAATTAGTGAAAGAACTGTGATGGCTAAAGTTAGAAGGCACGGCCTGGATCGTGCTTAGTTTGCTTAGAAGAATAAGGTGGATATGTGCAACAATTGATGAGGAGTAGGACAAATCATTTCACTTAGGTAATGTACATTTTGTAAATAGTGGAAGTGCATGGTACTCCTGTAAATAATAATCTTGTAAATGGTGTAAATAGTAATCTCGTAAATGGTGTAAATAGTAACCTTGTAAATAGCAATGAATTTTAACTTTAAACACGCCAAATTGATACAAATGCCTATTCATTTATCCGTATAAACGAATATGAATTTGTAATAATTGGTCAGTCCAATGCCCGAGAAAAGTGTGATAGAAAGTTAAAATTTTCATCACTCGTGAATAAAATTATTATTATTTAAATATTCCAAATTAACTAAACTTGTATCTTAAACTTCGTAAACTTGAATTTTGACTCTAGTGAAGTTTATTTTTATGAAATATCGGCTCTGTCTTCCCCGTAAGAGCTGAAAGTGTATCTGTATAAAAATAAATCATACCCACCTACTACTTGTAGGCAAGATATGTAACATATTTTATGAAAGAATTTGCGTAAAGGGGCGGAGCGTGTAGGTAACGTAATTTTATAGTAAACAAATAGTACGCTATACGCAGAATCATCTACAGGCTGTTGTTAAGTGTCTCTGTATGGAAAATTTGTTAATACGTTATCTCGAAAACTAACCTGCCGATTTTTTATTTTATGCTACTAAACCTTTTTTAACACTTAAATGAAAGAGCCCTTCAAAACAAACGTCAAAATAAATAACGCAAGTGCGACCACGCAGACCGAACGATTAGCGTGCTTAAATACTTTGATGTATCGCCACCCGCGCGATAACCAACACGAAGTCCGAATATTTGGGACGATACCCGATAGCGGCCGGTCACATTTGCGTGTATCGTGTAATAGCACGAAGCTTTGTGACGATAGGCGCAGGTCCGGCCCAAGCATAATAGATAATAAAATATATCTTTTCCGCGATTGAATCAATTTCATCGTCATACAAGTTTATTTTCTAGGCCAATCAAAATAAAAACAGGCCAAGTGCGAGTTGAACGTGTGGACAAGGTTTCATACAATGCTAAAGATTTTAAATTAATACAAAATATCACATTTGAAATCTTCATAGTAAGATGCGAGTTAACTACTACTAGCGCTATCTACTAGTGATTGTGGATTATTTTTCGTAAGAAAACGTATTATATAAGAAAATATTACTTTATTTTAAATGATAGAATTCTTATAGGTTTTTTTGTAATCTACCTACAAGCAATTAATAATATAAGCAATTAATATCAGGGGAGAAATGGGCAATTTTCGTCTTTTTTCATGAATAAAATCAAAATTATTTTACATTAATAACAAAAATATATTGGAGATCCTCATAACAAACCCTTTAATTTGATATATGACACAATAAATATTATTTAAAAATAATATTTACTTCGCATATCTGTGTTTGGGTCGTAGGATTAAACCATTCAACCAAATTTCACCTGATTTGGTCTATTAGATTCGGAGCTAATTGGCTGTGACGGACGGACGGACAGACAGACGCACGAGTGATCCTATAGGAGTTCTGTTTTTTCATTTTTTGTACGGAATCCTAAAAACCCCCCACCACACCATCTAGTAATGAGTGGCAAATTAAAAAAACCCTGACTTTCAAGGATTAACCGCCAATAACTTCGAAACAGCTGTACCGATTTAAATCAAACATAGCTACGAAACGATGCAAGGGAACTTGCTTTCACTTAAAAAAAAAACACAGATTGAAATCTGTCCGTGGCATCGTAGCTCTCGTAGCAAACTACGATGCCATGGATAGAAAGACAGACAGACATGAGCGTTAAACTTATTACACTTTTTTTCGTCGGGTGTATAAAAACAGCCATCGCATCTGTGAAAATCGCGAGTTTTGAGTATTTTGAACAAAATATGTCACCTTCCAAACTTCTTTTCAAAGTAAGTAATATTAAAAATTGAATATTTTACAGATCGAATGATACCGCTATTTCGGCAAGCAAACTATTCAGCATTCAATTTAAAGACCTTTAGTACCAATCCAAGCTCATGTAATAGGCAGTAATGTATGGAGTGTGCTTCAGTCCTGCCCTATATCCGTGTTTTCTTTGATCAGTGTTTCCGCGCGGGATGTGAGGTATGCGCGCGGGGGCCAGGAGCCCAAACGTCCAAGGTCAAACCTAACTACAATCGCCTTAAGGACTCACCGAAACACAAAACGTGAGTTTTCCAAGTTCACCGCTCGCGTAAACCACTCACCTGCCCCCCTCTGAACCCCCCCCCCCCCTCGGTACGCCCATGGTCGTGTCAGTTAAAAACAATATTGTTTTACGCCGAAAACATCGAAAATGTCTATGGTTTTCTAAGAGTTTCACCATGAATAAAAATTGCAGCATGCATCAAAACGGATTCTCCATGAAAGGTTTCTCTGACATATTATGCCACAAATGTCAAAATCACGAGTGGTCGAGCGACACCACTCATTCAAAATCCTTCGCATACGATCATTTCAAAAATGCGCCCGTTTGAAAACACTCGCGTAAACCATTCTTAATGTAATGATATGACAAGCTGACAAGTGGTTCCAAAAATGCGTCCCCAGAAGTGCGATTTCTGAAACGCGGAGTCACCTAAACGTATGGTTTTCCCCACGGAACAGAGAAATAGGCGGAAGTGCCTTGGGCCTAAATTAGTTAAGAAACAAGCGTCGCCAAACTCACACAAATAAACCAATAATCACATATTGCACACATACGAAAAATTCGTTTGATTAGTCGAATATATTTATTTCAATATTGGCCTAAGTCAATAGACCCTACATTTTAAAAACGACATTAAGTCTCAAGCCTAAGGTTTATTTTGCTACGGTTCAAAAAGTACTTACAACGTTTTGCTATTTACTGTCTAACTCAAATTAATAAGTCTGATAATTGCGCCATCTATCGTCGAGAAGCAGAATTTTTTCGTCACTTAAATCCCAAACTACGAAATAATTCTGCTACTTGCAGACAGGTGCGCTACTCGAATAGTGATGTCCATATTATTTAATACTGATTAACAGTATCGATATCATTCGACGCAAAAGCATTTTTTTCGAATTTTCTTATCTTTATTTAACACTAACTTTCACTCGCAACTTCGTCTGCGTAACTTTCTTATTTATAATATTAGTATGGATGTGCAGATGAAATCGTGGGCGAAGCCAGTCTCAAATAATTAAAGATCTATTATTTTGAGAACATGAAAAATCCGTCTTTATCCCTGTAGCGATCTAAATCCCAAATGGAATGGAACATACAGAGCATTTTGAGTCTTGCGGTTTTAAGCTGAAATCTGAAAAGGGCCGCAAGATCCAAAGGCTACTTTTAGCGTGACGGCGGGCGAGAAAGTGGGAAAGGGAATCAAAATAGTGATGGGTTGCTACCCGCATGGTCGAAATGGCTGAGGAATTTCTCTTCTGCCATTTTTAGCCCATTCTCTCGATCGGCTTTTAAAATCTGCGCGGGAATGCGGGAAGTTGGTACATTCTATTTATTTTCTTTTGTCCCTTTCACCCAAACCAGCATGGTGAGCTTAAAATACAGAGAATTGTGTCAATAACTTTGTAGATCCATTACTAGTATTACAGTGATATTCAAGTAAATCCGTCTGTCTGTTACTTCTTCACGCTTCAACTACTTAACCAATTTAATTGAAATTGAATATGTAGGTTTATTGTTTAAGAGTCCCGGAAAAGGACATTGGTTTATATCCCAAAAAAAGAGTGATGGAACTTGGCATGGTGAATCTTATTTTGCCATACAAATGGAGACTTTTTCAAATTACTTATATTACATTAACGAAGTCTTGGGTTAAAGCTAGTTACATATAAATTTGGGAGCAGCTGCAGGAGCTAGAGCAGAAAAAAATTGACATAAAGGACAACCTTTATAAGAAAACTAACTTTTGCCCGCGGCTGCGCTCGCGTAGGGGTGTAATATATCAAAATCCTTCCTTAGGGGATGCCTACGTCATAGTAGCTTTATGCATGCAAAGTCTCAGCCCGATCGGTTCAAAATTGGCAAAGTTTCATACAAACTTTCATCCCCTATTTTATTCCCTTGGGGGTAGAATTGATCAAAATCCTTTCTTAGCGGATGCCTACGTCATAAAATCTACCCGCATGCTAAATTTCAGCCCGATCCATCCAGTGGTTTGGGCTGTGCGTTGATAGATCACTATGTCAGTCAGTCAGTCATTTTTGAGTTATATATATATTTAGATTAAATTATTATATATAAGTAAATTACATATAAATTATTTTCTTCAAAACGCTCCGAACATATGGTGCTTGATTTAGTTGGCATCCAGTTAACCCTACCCGTTGCATCTATCCACTTTTCTTTTACATTTGGGCCTAAAAATAATTCGAAAGTGTAGACTAATATTAATTTTTTTATTGCAATAAAAATACTAGAAAATGTTCATGTTTATAATAAGTCTATATATTACTTAAAATCGTTGCGTTATTCTATTAAATTATACCTGAAATTTTGATTTATTTTATCGACAAAATCCGCATCCGACTCTACTACATCACTAATCGAGTAGCAAAGTTCATCGACAAAATTTGTACATCACTAATCGAATAGCAAAATCTGTACATCACTAATCGAGTAGCGACAACTTACGGGATCGAACTTTCTAGAACTACCTAGTTAATATGATCGTACCAGAATGATTTTCGTAATTTTTTAAAAGAAAATGCATGTTATCGTACATACTGATGGAAAGAAATATCTACATTGCTTTTATTTTTGTTCTTACTGCTATTTTTACATACTACAACACTACAACACGGTATATTTAGCGAAAAAAATGTTGGTCGGGCAGACAAAATGATCTCAACACGTAGCTAGAATACGACTGATGTACGGAGTCGGTCGATCTTGTGTAGTTTTACCGGATTATGACACGCGCGCCACGCCCACTTGGCACTTCCACCTATTTCTCTATTCCGTGGTTTTCCCATACAAAAACCATACGTTTAGGTGACTCCGCGTTTCAGAAATCGCACTTCAGGAGTGCTATTTCTCATTTAAGGACTCACCGAAATACAAAACGTGTAGTTTTCCAACTCACCGCTCGCGTAAAAAACTATTTGGCCGTATTTTTTGAAACCGTCGTGTCAGCTAAAAACAATATTGTTTCGCAGAAAACATCGAAAATATGTCTATGGTTTTCTAAGAATTTCACCATGAATAAAAAAAGCGGCATGAATCGGAACGCATTCTCCATGAAAGGTTTCTTTGACATATCTACGCCACAAATGTCAAAATTACGAGTGGTCGAGACCACTCGTTGCAAATCCTTCGCATACGATAATTTCAAAAATGCGCCCGTTTGGAAACGCCTGCGTAAACCATTCGTAATGTGACAAGAGATTTCAAAAATGCCTCCCCAGGCCATAGGCAGGCCCTGTGTCACTCGGCACTTCCCGTTTAGGTATCGAAAATATACCTACATTATTAATTTTTTAATATGCGCGCGGCGACCACTTCGAAGGGGAAAATTTAGTTTCATGAATTGTTTGTCCAGACTATTAAGAAAGAGATTGGCTTGCAATGGTTGTCAAAGGAAGAGGAGTTCTGTAAACACTATATTGCACACCAAAGTTTTTGGTGGGAATTGGAGTTTGCTTTAAATTGTTTTGCAAATTAATTCTAGTGAACTTTATAATATGACATTGGTGTAGTTTAGTGTTATAAATGCTCGTGCTCATGGACGATATGTAAAATGTTAGTGGACACTCATAGCGTGGCTGTAGTGATATTTATTTGCACTTATGCCTTAGGCCCAAGCTCTAAAACCTTTTGACGTACCGCCCCACCCACGCGATAACGAAAACGCAGCCCGAATATTTGGGACGGTACCCGATAACAGCCACATTTGCGTGTATCGTGTAATGCTTGGGCCGCACCTGCGTCTATCGTCCCGAAGCAATGCGCGGTGAAGATTCGCTATCGCGATAAAGCTTTGGTTATATTAGCGGCTTCGTTATTTTTCACGAACTATCGTGCAATAATCCAAGATGGACGACGACTTTCTTTACTTTTAAATATGTGCTATCAATAACATAATGCATTTATTGAAACCTAAAAATAAACCTAGAGAGAGAAACCTCAAAATTCCAGCACCATTTTATCGCTCCACTCTACTCCATTTTTACGCACTGACGTAACCGTGGCAATGACGCACAGCACGCGTCTGAACAAGTTGAAAACAAACGCCAAAATGAACAAAGCTAGTCCGACCGACCACGCAGAGTCAATTGTTAGCGCGCTAAAACCCTTTGACGTATCGCCACCCGCGAGATAACGAGGACGCAGCCCGAATATTCGGGATGATACCCCATAACGACCTGTCATATTTGCGTGTATCATGAATTCGTGATTCGTGTAATAGCACGAAGCTTCATGACGATAGGCGCAGGGGCGGCCCCAGCATAATGCACGAATTTTTATGACGATAGGCGCAGATAGGCTCTAAAGGACTAGTATCCAGAGCCATAGAATAATTAAAAAAATATATATATTGCATATGTCAATGTCATGAAGGTCATGAACACAGTCATGAAGCAATTTGATTGATTTGATTACAAAAACGTGGTTGTTTGTAAAGTTTTGAATTTTTAATAATAGTAGAGCACGTGGATTTAGGAAATTGAAATGAAATCACAAACCTTTAAAATGAAATCTTCAGAACAATCAGGATCAGGTATACAAGTTATAAATTTAGTTTGTGGTTACTTTTAAGATTTCACTGGCCACGCTTGGCAAAGCCCTACGGTCCCGTCCGAGATTTTAGTCGGGATTCGTGATCTCCAAGAGACATAAATCTCGGGATTCCTGAGTTTTATTTACGACCTCCGTGGCGTAGTGGTCACCCTGCTAGTCCGCTACCCAGAAGTACCGGGTTCGAGCCCCTGTCAGGGCAAGTTGAAAAATGGCCTTTTTCAAGTTATCCTGGGTCTTGGATGTTTAAATGTATATATATGTATTTATTATAAAATATGGTATCGTTGAGTTAGTATCCCATAACACAAGTTTCGAACTTACTTTGACACTAGCTCATTCAGCGTAATTTGTCTTTATATATTTATTTATTGATTTGATTGCAATTATTTGCACCCTAAGGTTTCTTGGTACTGTGACTGTTTTAATTCATGCTTTTATAAATATTTTGTATACAGACTCTGAAGAAGAATTAAATGCTGAGAGTCACAAAAAGTCTTTAGAAAAACTAAAAAAAATAGATCCTGACTTCTACAATTTTTTGGAGGAGAATGACGAAAACCTTTTGAATTTTGATGCGGATTCTGAAGATGATAAACCATCAGACGATGAAGATAAAGAGACTGTGCATGTTCCTGGACCCCTCGAGGGGGACAGCGATGAAAGTGACTTTGAGGTAACCTTTATTTTACTAGGTAATTCAGATTTATTCAGCTGTATATCACCAAGCCATAGTAATTATGTCCTATCGTTTTACTAAATTATTTTATTCTCTAGTGTCAGTTGAAAGATATGACCTTCAACTTGTACAATTCTTGTATATATATTAGTGTTGCATAACTACAGACCTCGAAAAACAGTCACGATCGATTGTCAATAGTTTGCAATACTATTGATGAAAGGTAAAACTATTGATTGTATCGATACTATTGAATTTAGATACTATTGAAAGTATCAATAGTTTTTAATTGATGCTATCGATAATATCGATACTGTTACTAGTTTTTGTACGAAAACAAATCACTATCGATAGTATTTTAATATCAACAGTTTTTCTTACAAATAGCACCGATACTATCAATAGTCCTATCGATATTGTTACTGTTTTTCAAGGCCATGATAGTATCAATATAATATCGATATACTATTGCTTTCAACACTAATTATATTTACTTCTGTAGAATAAAATAGAAAATATTTTTTTTCAAGAAAAAGTTTTCTTGGTATTTTCATCATTATACTTAATAATGTGATACTTCACAAACCAAACTTAATGTAATTAAAAAATTATCAAGTAGATTGCTGTAAAGCTAGCATCTATAGGGCGGCATACTGTTCTACATTCTTTGGGATTGACCAGTAATAACAGTTGTAATCCCAAATCGCAATTTTTAACACAGTAGTCCTGCCTATGTATATTAATCATACCAAAAAAGAAGTAAAATAAAATACCGAAAAAAAATTTTTTTAGGTCAACTCCCATACAAGTATAAGTTATTTTTTTTTCGACTAACCCATCGTGCGGCTTATCGTTGAATAGGTCTTTCAAAAATATTATGAGCTCGTGAACATCATTTTTCGATTGTTGCAATTTTTTGTTATAGTGAAGTGTGCCCCCCTCTATCTATTCAACAGTTATAAATGGACATTTGAAAAAATTCACAGCAGCAGTATATACAACGAAGTTTAAAGGAAATCTATCAGAGTTAAGCAGGGTTCACAAATTAAAAAATTATAAGTGACCACCTTCTAAAATGTACTCGGAAAAGTTCATACAAATTTAATAGAAAATTAGTTTTTAGAAGTTTATAGTGGGGTGAACTCAAAGTAGACATTCGCAACTACCCTACACTGCGCGTGGCCCAACACTCACTTGACCGATATTTTTGTTGATGAATGGCTTATGGAAAAAACATAGTTTTGTGTTGCAATATTGCATTATATGCTTAGTGTAGAAATTTTCGTGGGTATATGTGAAAACTTTATGACATTCTTATTAACCAAAACCAATCCGCTATTTTCCAACAAGTCAAATCAGATACTTTTTTCGAAACGTCAAAACAAACATTTTCTATGGGATTTGTATGAAATACAGGTAGATGACCTCGTAGTTTTTGGAGTCAAAAAGCACTCTTATTATCAGTTTTTCTGCAATAATAAATCTAAAATCACATTAAAATCGATATGTTCAAAGACAAGTAACATTCTTTGCGACGTTTTATTTTCTTATCAGTACAAAATAATTTATTTTTGACCCAGGAAAATACCCAATTATGAGTAAAAAAAAGATTGTCATGAATAATTAAATTTTGGTTTTTAAACTATCGTGTTTTAAACACATTATTAATGTATATATAAACGGGGCTTAGCACGAACCTTTTTTGAAGTTAGGAGTTCTAATAGGAGTTACATCCTTAGTGGTCGCACACAGAGTCTGTCTATGACCACGAAGGATGTAACTCTTATTCGATACTTTAGACGTAACAAAAAAAATTATTATTGTGAATAGTTTTGCTGCCCACCTAACCCTATCCACAAGATAATCCCACATATAAAGTTGGCAGCCTTAAGTATCTAACTCATCATCATTATCCGCAGTCTTGATTCTCCCACTGTTGGGGATAGGCCTCCCTCAATGAATGCCATTTACCACAGTCCTGAGCTACTCTCGTCCACGTGCAACCCACAAACTTTCAGATGTCATCAACCTCATTGTTAATATTCTGTTTCACCCGTCATCAACCCTTCTTGCTAGATGTCCTGCCCAATTCTATTTGAGTTCCATCACTCGTTTTCCAACATCTTGAACTTCCGTTCTCTGCCGAATAACTAACTGTGTTGGGAACTCGGTCTTGAAGTTTATACTCGAGCATGGCTCGCTCCATGGTTCTCTAACCTATTTAACTTTTATTTGATACACAGCCTCTTCGATGGAAGGACACTTCGACACATGATTTAAAAAGGCGGGTTTTTAAACAAGTGGGATTTCGCGTGATTTAAGGATGTCTTGCAGTTTTCCAATAGTATTCCTCAGGCAGATGTATTTGCCTAAGGACTCCATTTTTCCTCAGATTTTTATTAAAGGATATGACTAAGATGCATGTACCTATTACCTATTCACGACCTCTAGTATTTTATTCCCCGAAAGGACAGCAGGTCCCGGGTGTATTGATCATCACCTTAAGAAAAGCATCATTGGGATTCTTTTACATCTCTTGGAGGTCTTCAACGTTTTCGGCAAACAAAATGAGAGAGGAAAACTCCATTGACGATAATACCTCGTTTGTCCCATGTATTTCAATGCCTTTTCAAGGTCTCATAGGCAGAATCGGGGGATTTCATCTCGTGAGATTCCACCAGTGGGTGGGGATCTAGGTTCTTCTGGGATTTCAGTATTCGCAAATATTGACGCGTAAAACTCTTCAACTATTGTTAATATCTGTTATCGATCAGTCGCCAGTCTCCTTTTTTGTTTGCTGATATGAGTATGATTTTTTCCTGTTGGGTCACTTGTACTCTTCGATAGTGTCCACAATAGAGACGGGCGCCATCCCGGGAAAAACCCGATCGTGGTAATATTTCCACTTTGGCCAATTTTTCCCACCCAGTTTTAAATTATTCGGGGAAGAACTGGAACCTTTTTATTTAGTCCCTATTCCTGCTTTGTCTCTTTATACTTACCTAATCTTTTTTTACTCCTCTCATTTCGGCGGCAACAAAATCATTACTTTAATTTTTTTCAATATAAGGCAACCATAAGACCATCTATTTTAGGTAGATTATCTGATTGCTTTTTTCTAATCCTTCATCCATATTATTGAATATAGTGTAATAACGAATCTACTAGCGTAAAGTAAGTTATAACAACTGCGGCTTGGTAGAGTACTGAGCGGGTGGAAGGAGTGTTGCCCTATGAGGTCACACAGAGAATGCGCGTCCAAGCGGCAAATTAAATATTTACGGGAGTTTTAGGTGTATGTGAAATCTAAACAAATTGATATTTCGAAATGAAACAAAAACTAGGTCTGTGAAAAAGTTTCAAGCGATTCTGCATACCCATTAACATTCTTCAATATCTTGCCTTGAGTTTAATAGTTTTATGAAAATTCTTATGTCCCTGTTAGCTGCATGATCAGAATTAGTGCTCTATTTCATGAACCTTAATTAGGTTTTGGGTTGAATCTGATAGTTTAGCAATAACTATGTTTCTTCTATCTGGCTGAGATGCTTTTTGTTGTTTCTTGAAAGGTCTTAGACCAAACTTGTTTATTATACTCTACGTCTAAATTTGTTAGTCAAGACACAGAAACTGATTTTGAGCTCTATTTAAAAATTTTCGTTATCTTGCAATTGATTAATTTCATGTGATCAATTTCATCTATAAATTAATCTATGAGCAAGAACCGTATGGAAATTCGTCAGAATGGTGAAAGCGAAACTAATAGGCCTTATGTGGCCTCTCAGCATGAAGTCTAGAATTGTTTGGCCGGTTGTACTCACACACACGTACCGGTGCCTCGACGTTTCCCGTCATCGAAATACATCCGTCCTGTATGGAGAATATTCGAGAATAATGTAGGCCTCTACCGGCGCATATAAAAAGGCGATCGAGTGCGTAGCGTACCACGCCAGTTCAATACGAGCTACGGAAGCGATCACTTCGAAGACAACCGAAGCGAAGGAAACCTATCTCATTGCAACAAGAGGAAGTACCTGCGAGATACCTGGACCTCAGCTGCTACGCGCCTTGGACTTGATCATCAGGAAGACCATCTTCACGTGTTAACCTGGGGTTCCGTAGTAAATAAATACCCTCATACGAAGTTTGTCGTTTTTCTCCAAATCTTCATCCCCAGTTTCGTAACAATATTATCAATTAAATTTAAAGAACACAACCATTTTCAATTGGTTTTAGGATGAAGAAGCTAAGCCAGTTCGTGGAAAGATCACCCTTAAAATGGTTTCTCAGTGGCAAACAGAATTACAGACTGAGGGTAGGGTCAAACTTGCCACCCTTACTACCGTCATAAAAGCTTTCAATGCAGCTATGTTACGAGCTACCAGTGAAGATGGCACTTCGGAGGGTGAATACAAAGTTGAAGGTGCGTATTTTAGATACCTTATTTTTTTACACGACTATAGCGAAGCCAAAAAGAGGGTTATGTGATTCGCCGCTATGTATGTATATATGTCTGTTTTCTCATATCTTATTGATATCGATGATACCTTGACAAATCAGATATCGTTAAAAGTGTCTTGGCTGTCCGCTAGTTATAGACTATGTGACGTCACAGTCAATTTACGGTGGGCCCCTTTATAAACTGGGGTCAAATGAAAGGGCTTAAAAAGTACATTTCAAAAATATATACATTATAAGCTGTTGCTCCCCAGTGCTTGCATCAACTGGATAAGCGTACAATTTTTAGTAAGAATTTTTCTGTAGTATGGTTTTAGTTTTTTTGTACTATATCTTGTTTATTTTGCAACAAATAAAAAAAAAATACAATACAAAATAATGTTTAAAAGACAATGTTACGTTTCAGGTTCTTCAATTTTCAATGCTGTAATACAACTGTGTGTACTATATTTGCCAAATGCCATAAAGAAGTATTTAGGAGTGGAACAAACTGGAAAAGATCCAAAAAAATGCAAACACTTTGTTAAAATTAAAGGGCCACTATGTGCATACTTAACTGATTTGTTGAAGTTACTTGGTGGTGTCACATCTGAAAATATTCTGACTGTGCTTCTTAAACATTTACATCAAATGTGTGTGTATGTGGCTTGTTTTGGCAAAATAGCCAAGCAATCTCTCAAAAAACTTATTGTGCTCTGGAGCACTGGTGAGGAAACTGTGAGAGTGCTAGCATTCCTCTGTATATTACGGATTACAAGAAATCAACAAGCAACAGTACTTGATAAAGTGCTTAAGGCAATGTACATGACTTATGTGAAGAATTGTAAGTTTGTGAGTCCATCTACTTGGCCAGGCATTAATTTTATGAGACGCTCATTAGTGGAAATGTTCACATTAGACCTGAATGTGTCATACCAGCATGTTTTTCTGTACATCAGACAACTGGCCATCCACTTGCGTAATGCTATAGTTGTTCAGAAAGTAGAGAGTCGCCAAGCGGTGTACAACTGGCAGTTCATCAACTCTTTGCATCTATGGGCAGACCTGTTATCAGCAACATCAAATAAGTCACAGCTGCAGCCACTAAGTTATCCTTTAGTGATGGTTATAACAAATACTATCAAGCTGGTACCGACCCACCAATATTACCCTCTGAGATTTCACTGCGTGGGTATACTGATAAATCTGTCTAAAGAAACGAATACTTTTATTCCTATATTACCATTTTTAGTGGAGGTTGGTATTTTTGTTGTTTAATAGTTTATTACCCCTTTCACCGCGAAAGTAGGATATTTCCGATAAAAAAACGCTTGTATTGCACATAAGTATCCACATCTCTTTTTGGTTGTTGGTATTTATTTTAGATTTAGCCCCCCGCGCTGGGGGCACGACAACTGATATAAAGTCGCGTGGTGAAAGGGTTAATTATATTTTAAACAAAAAAATATGCCAAATATAAATAATCTTTTATTTTTTCAGGTTCTAACTACATATGATTTTAATAAAAAACATAAAAAGGTTTCTATGAAACCTTTAGATTTTTCTTGTATCCTGAGGTTAGCTAAATCTCAAATGATGGAAAATGGATTTAAGGACTCTGTCATCGAGAGGTTGTATGCTCTGTTGCTGGAATACACCGCCAGTATCTCCCATACTATATACTTTCCAGATGTGACATTATTAGCAGTTATACAGGTAATTTATTATTTTCTATGTAAAATGTTTACTTTTGTATGTTTACGTCGTGCTTCACAAACTTTGTCTATTTCAGCTGAAACAATTCCTCAAGACCTGTTCTGTAGCTAACTACACGAAAAAATTAAGACAACTTTTGGAAAAAATTGAGGAAAATTCCAAATTTATTGAGCGTGAACGAAACAAAGTGAGTTTCGCTTTGAATGACGACAAAATGATCACTGCCTGGGAAACTAGCATAAAAACAAAATGCACACCTTTACTTAGTTTCTATGATAATTGGAATAAGGTTAACAAGATTCAAAAGCGCAAGAAAATAACAAAGAATGATGAAATAGCAGGACAGCTACCAACAATCAAGAGAGCGAAAGTGGCGGGTCAAGAAGTTGTCAAACCCAAGGAAGAAAACAAGGGACCGTTAGTATTGTTTCCTTCGGACAGTGAAGATGATAATGTTAAA
The DNA here is from genome assembly GCA_943193695.1 of Acrobasis suavella. Classification (NCBI taxonomy): domain Eukaryota; kingdom Metazoa; phylum Arthropoda; class Insecta; order Lepidoptera; family Pyralidae; genus Acrobasis; species Acrobasis suavella. Next base: position 19,560,520 of record OW971929.1, read on the forward strand.
TTCGGAGAAGATGATGTCGAGCCTCCCAAAGTGAAGAAACTTAAAAAGAAGAAAGAAACTAAGAAGAAATTACACAAAAAGAAACAAGAAGAGAATGATGATGTTGTTGATAAGGAGGATATTGTACAAGACTTTAGTGTTACAGAATGGTAATAAATCTTGTATAATTTTTATCTTATTTTAATTTGAATACTTAATGTTAAAGAGCGTGATTGAAGTCTCTTCCTGTGGGAGTCGTAAGGTGCGAGTCTAGTGATCTGCCGCCGAGAAATTCTCTGTTCTTGGAAACTTCCGGAAATTTCGGAAATTTTCAACAGTTTTCGAGAATTTTAGTTGAAAATTTTCATAAGGAAATCTGCGAGAAATTTCTCGGAAATTTTCCAGACCGTTTCGGAAATAACTCGAAAATTTCAAGAACGGCACATCATTAGGTGCGAATAAAGGAATAAGCACAAAACATTTCGTGCTACAACTCATAGACTTAATTTTTTTTTTACCCTAAATCTATGCTAAAACTGCATTCCCAAGCAAGGTAGACGTCGAGCGGCGGCGGGGCTCATAGACCAATTTTCTTTTTTCTATATCTATAGCGCGGCCCGTAGTAAAACTATAACTTAATTTTTCCTTATATTCCTTTTTATTTCGCATGGTCTTCGGCATTCTTTGACATGCATATTATATTCGGGAAAGCGGGAAAGTGAACCCCGGGAATGCAACCGGAAACGCGCTTAGATGAAGAAGGAATAGATCGTAATTAAAAAAAAAAACGTGTTATCACAATATTATCCAATGATGGCGACAATAGGCATTTATGTTACAGCAAAGACTCAAATGAAACATTGCATATATCACCACAGTTAATCAATAAATTACCTCTAGAATTAAGGCAAAAAATTACCATCAAAAACATCAAGTATAGACTCAAACAGCACCTACTAAAAACATCATCCTGTGAATGGGCGCACATCGATACACTTAACAATAATATATTTTATCGCCTATCTTACGTATTGCACACACTTGTATCTGTGTGCAGACGGTCCCAACTGTTCTTATCGGCTTTATGTAGTAAATTAACTTTAAAAGTTATTATTTGATTACCCACATAAATTTATTTTTGTGAAGGGCATTGCAGTTGGTATTGCCTAGTATAAGTAGGTATATTTGTTGAGTTCTTACTTTGACAAAAAACGTATACTAAACAGTAATATACCCAAACTTCAAACTTTAAAATTCTTTATTGCATAAACTATGTACAAATAGGTGGTACAATCTATACTATAATAAACGAGTAAAAAAAATGTGTCTGTACATTGAAAATTTTTCAAAAAAAAATATTTGGGGCGATGGAGATATAGTAATAGAGTAAGAAAATAAAAAAAAATGTCTGTCTGTTTGTCTGTTTGTCTGTTTGTCTGTTTGTACACGCTAATCTCCGGAAATACTGGACGGATTCGAATGAAACTTTTTTTGTTATATAGCTGTGAAGCCTGGGCAACATATAGGCTATAATTGATTTTGGAAAATGGAACACATGATGCAGAACTATAATGGTCCAGCTAAACTATAAGAAATATTAAAATGCCGCCTTAGCAAAAGTTGTTAAGTCTGATGAGAACTTTTTGTTGAGTTACAATACAACTGGCCAAGCGCGAGTCGGACGCGCGCGAAGGGTTCCGTACCATAATCTATGAAAAATCACGTTTATAGTATGGGAGCCCCCCATCAATACTTATTTTATTCGATTTTTAGGGTTCCATAGGGTAGGGTAGAAACGGGACCCTATTACTTAGACCGTCCGACTGTTTGTCTGTCTGTCTGTCACCAGGCTGTATCTCATGAACCATTATAGCTAGACGGTTGAAATTTTTATAGATGATGTTTTTTGTTGCCGCTGAACAAAAACATACTAAATGTATACTATAATAAAAGAGTAAAAAAAATGTGTCTGTACATTGAAATTTTTTCAAAAAAAAAGTTGTTTCGTCAAAAGTTCAGTATTTGCGGACCTTCAGAGCATAACACACCAGAAAATTCTTGGTGATGTGAACGCGCCATATTGACACCAAAAAATTAAAAATCAAATAATAAAGAACTTATGACGCAAATTATTGTTAACTAGCTTGTGCCCGCGGCTTCGCTCGCGTAGGGGTGTAATTTATCAAAATCCTTTCTTAGGGGATGCCTACGTCATAGTAGCTTTATGCATGCAAAGTCTCAGCCCGATCGGTTTAAAATTGACAAAGTTTCATACAAACTTTCATCCCCTATTTTATCCCCTTGGGGGTAGAATTGATCAAAATCCTTTCTTAGCGGATGCCTACGTCATAACATCTACCTGCATGCCAAATTTCAGCCCGATCCGTCCAGTGGTTTGGGCTGTGCGTTGATAGATCACTATGTCAGTCAGTCAGTCACCTTTGAGTTATATATATTTAGATATTAGATATATATTTAGATTTCTTGGATAGTGTTGTTGACGACGCCACCAATTATCCAGTTGAGTTTCTTAATTCACTTGCAGCAAATAGACTCACGGCTCACAAAATAAGTCTTAATGTCGGAGGGCCAATAATGCTGATGCGAAATTTGACTCCGCCGAAACTGTGTAACGGAACCCAACTTAATGTCTCAGCACTGTATGCCGAAGTTCAGCGGCTGAATTTCAGCCAATGCATGCCTGCAATGTTATTTGCATTACTAGCAACACATAACGCCGAACTTCCGATGCTTTTGCCTGAATCGGACCCGTACCCGTACCCGTACCCGTACCCGTACCCGTACCCGTACCCGTACCCGTACCTGTACCCGTACCCGTATCCGTTCCGCTCCCGCTCCCACTTCCGCTCCCACTCCTGCTCCCGCTCCCGCTCCCTCTCCCGCTCCCGCCGCCGCCGCCGCCGACGCCACCACCACCGCTTCCGCCGACACCGCCGCCGCCGCTTCCGCCGCCGCCGCCGCTGACGCCGCCGCCGCTGCTGCCGCCGCCGCCGCCACCGTCGCCGCCGCCGCCGCCGCCGCCGCCGCCGCTGCCCACGCCTCCGCCACCGCCAATGCCGCCGCCGCCGCCGCCGCCGCCGCCGCCGCCGCCGCTGCCGCCACCGCTGCCGCTTCCGCTCCCGCTCCCGCTCCTGCTTCCGCTTCCGCTCCCGTTCCCGTTCCCGTTCCCTCTTCCACTTCCGTTCCCTCTTCCGCTCCCGTTTCCGTTCGCCGCAGACGCGCCAAAGACGGAAGATTAAATTCTCATATCGGCACATCACTACTGTCCGGCGTTTCCACCGAACTTCAGCAGCTGAACTTCAGCTTATTTAGTGTGTCATCCCCACCGAACTTTAGACACTGAACTTTAGCCACTAAACTTCGGCATAGTCTGCTGAGACACTTAAAGCTCACAGTAATTGAGTGATGCCAGTGAAACTATATTTATTCCGCGTATGCCACTCATCCCCAACAATTTTCCTTTTGAAAATACACAGTTCCATATGTTAACTTGCTTTGCTATGAAAATAAGTCACAGTTTTAGAGGCTTAAAGCTGCTGATGTCGATCTAAAGACTGGTTTTTCGCATGGCCTACTTATTGTGGCTTTCTCCAGGGTTAGTAACACTTCAGCTCTTCTCATATTGGCTCCCGAAGGAAAGAATTAAAATAATATTGACTTTTAACTCCTAACACTGTTACAAGTACTTTCTCCCTCTGTCTCTTATTTATATTTATACGCCGGAGTCATAAAGTCCACGCGAACGAAGTCGCGGGCATCAGCTAGTATTAAAATAAAATAGTATCAACAGTTTACCCTTTCAGGCATGCAATAGTAAAGCATAGAAAAACTAATAACTAGATATAATCTTATGCTTATAAAATTATAACAACGCAGACCTACGGTCTACGGGTATCATACTCAAAGTATTCATTAAGATCATAAAATACACGTTCTAATAACCAGCTTTTTAATGAGCGTTTAAATAAATTGCAATCGTATATACTCTTTATATTTGTAGGCAAATGATTGAACACTTTGATTCCAGAGATAAAAGCACTTTTTTTGTATGTTTCGTTATTTATAATGGGTAAATATAGATCATGGCTGTACAAGTCCCTCAAGTTACTTCTAAATTCAATCTTTCTTTTAAAGTTGAACATGTTTTTTCTTACAAATACACATAATTCAAGTATGTAAATGTTAGTCAACGTAAGATAACCCTTTTCCTTGAATACATTTCTCAATGTCTCATCAGAGTACATGTTGTAAATAATTCTTAAACATCTTACCCACTTATGTATGTTTGGTTTAGTGAGTGTGAATAAATTTTTGCGAGTTGGATGTGCGTACAAACCTTGAATGGTTTTTGCTCATCCCATTGCCATGTAATAAATTATTTTTTGTAAATAAATAAATAAAATAAAATAAAATAAAAAACTTCTTGACCAATTTGTGTAATGCTTGAATTTTTTCGATCAAAGATACTAAAGTTATCTATGAACATGCATACAAAAACAATTTTGGCTAAGAACAGTCATCTAGCTTTACAAAATATAGTTGGCTATATCTTTATCAAGATTTCTTGATAAAGAACTTGACTGGCAGGTCTGAACATTTCATTTACCTACTTTCATATTTTAGATTATGGAGAAAGCCATAGCATACCACTCCATTATCTCTGCTAATATCGTCTTTGTGTGCATCTCTTTCCATAAAATGGCAACGAAAAGAGCCTGGCTCTTATGTATACTTAGACACACAGACATCACACTAATATTATAAACGTGAAAGTTTGTGAGTGTGTATGTACGTTACTTCTTCAGAAAGGGCTGGACCAATTTTGATAAAATTTGGTTAGCAGGAAGCCTATACTCTGTATTAACACATAGGCAATTATTTCCGCGGGTAACACTGGGGCGCAGCTAGTATCAGAATAAAAAATCGTCTCAATCAGAATCTTTCTTATATAGATTATAGGTCCAATAAAAACAAGTTATCAAATAAAATTAGTTTATTGAACCTGAATACAAATACACAAACATAATATTACGAGATCTCAAAAGGACTACAAATAGCATTCTAAACATAACAAGGTCAAGGTATTCCTTGCAGGAAGTAAGTCCAGCTGGCTTTGGGCTCTGGAGGGTCGTAGCATTCAATGGTGAGGCAGCCAGTAGGCTCCTTGCTCCAACCTTGCGGCGGCTTCTCGTTCAGGTAAACTGGAAATTTTATATCCTGAAAGGAATTAGAACAGTATTCAATCTCTGTCCTGTCTAGACTAATGGTTTAGTAAGCAACATGGAGATAGCATGCGATTTAAGAATTTAGGCTCAATTAATTGTAAGTGGCAGTGGCCATCAACGCTTAGGTATTGTCAATTCATACTAAAGGAGAGTCGAAGCGCATCAGCAGAGAAATAATTTATATTTGTCAAAATTATACTATTTTGTACTGATAAGAAAATAAAATGTCGCAAAATAATGTCACTTGTCTTTGATCATATCCATTTTAACGTGATTTTAGATTTATTGTTGCAGAACAACTGATAATAAGAGCGCTATTTGACTCTAAAAACTACGACGTCATGTGCCTATATTTCATACAAATCCTATGGAGAATGTTTGTTTTGACGTTTAGAAAAAAGTATCAGATTTGACTTGTTGGAAAATAGCTATGCACCTGTATCTCGTAGATAGAAAAGTACGCTACAGGCCGCTGCAACTTCTGTATGAATTAAGCCTTAGTTCTCTGTAAAAGCTGATTGTAAGACATTGTAGGTACAGATTTTTTATACTGTTGGTAGAAGTACAGGAGGTAGTTAGTGGTACTGGTATGAGTACTGGTAGTATAGGATTTTTGTGTAAAAGTTGCTGAAATTTTATTTCTATGTCGCTAATATCGCAAAGGTAAGCGATGATTGTGCAAAATCTGCAAGGCGTCCCTAGAATCAAGTTGAACCTCCGCTGTGTTAGTCGCGTAAAGTCACATACGATATAGGTAATTAAATTAATCGCCCGACTTAAGTTTGGTTGTACGCCAAAACGTGACGTGCTTTAACGAATTTACTAGTAATTCAAATAGCATGCTGGCGTAATTAAACTGAATTTCGGTCGCGAAATTTCAGCATGTACAATAAGAACTAGGCGAAAGAAAAAGAACAAGAAGAAGAATTTCGGCATAGTATGTTTTAAAACGTACCTACATCGTCGGATAGTGGTTTAAACAAAGTACCAAAATTAGCCCGCGTTTTGTTATAAAACTGATAGTACCTGTTTAGTATGCACCACCTACCTATCGTAAAAGACGATGAATGTAACTCTGTCTTTCCTCGTTAAATGGTCATATGGTTGTAGGACTTGTAGGTGTCTTGATTGATATTCTATTTTACTTAAATCGGCTTAAAAAGTATGTGCAGGGTGGAAAATAATAGGTGAAAATTTCATTTTCTTAATTTAATTGCATGAAATAAAAAAAATATTAAGTACTTATTTAATTTATACTATTTTGATTTTTTATAGAAAATAATGGGATACAAATTTCTAACTGTAGAAGTTCTAGAACATGACAGATGTGATTCTTTCCTTCCATTACGTTTTTCATTACATTATAGGTACTACAATATGGTATCTAATAGCAAATGTTACAATATTTACATAACCTTTTTCTATCCTCAGCGGTTCGATGATGAGTCAGTTAGTTGACTTTACTGCCTTTTATATTGCGGGCTTCAATTCAAGCCAAAGGGACGTTTGCGCCAAAATGCGATTTTTTTATTACGTTTTTCGATTCCATGGCATTCGCGCCATGGAATCGAAAAACACTCCGCCAATAGCGCCAATTTCATGAATTTTGGCATATAGGTGTTTGAGAAAATTAGAAAAAATGATTTGACGTATGATTGAAAGTGAGATAACATTGAGTAACCAAAAAGCCGTATAGCAGTCGTAAGAGCCACCCAATTTAGAATGCCGCATATTTTATCATGCCATATAGACGTATACGCTAACGACTCTCAAATTTATATGTTGGCTTACAGATTGCGTAAAGCCATACAGCCTAACAAGCTTTTTTTTAATCCTACCCCCTGACCTTATCAGGGACAATTTTTTCCGTTTGAGTTTTTTTCCACATACATTTTGAATATATAAATATAATAAAAAATAAAAATCTTTATTGGGTAAAATAAGTTCTATGATTAACATTTTGTGGTTGGAGCTACTTTTAAGCATAGAGACGCCTGTGCCAGTAGACTCCGTTCCCCCATATCACTATCATCCAATAGAACTATGTATGTACTTACAAAACTAGAAAGTATTTAGAAACAAAACTAAATTATAAACAATACAAACTAATATTTTGTGTGTGTGTGTGTGTGTGTGTGTGTGTGTGTGTGTGCGTGTGCGTGTCGTGTGCTTGTGCGTGTGCGTGTGCGTGTCGTGTGCTTGTGCGTGTGCGTGTGTGAAGATACCAAGACAGTCTTTGATCCACCATTACACCGAGGTATTTGGTCTGGTTTACTTTGGCAATACAAGGACAGGTACAATCACCCATTTGGGTATTGCTACAGGAGTGAATTTGTATGTCAAAGTTATCCGGTGGTTGTGAATTTTGTATATACTAAAACAGATGTAGTTAGTTTTAGATGCGTTTAGGGTAAGAAGGTTATTTTTAAGCCAAAAAACGACATGAGTCAAACGCTCCTCGGCATTATTACGCGCGATTTCCCAGTTTGGACCTGTGAAAATTATAGCAGTATCATCTGCATAGGAAAACAATTTAGCATCTTTTAATTTCATATTGCACAGGTCGTTGATATAGATGAGGAAAAGGGTTGGACCCAGCACGCTTCCTTGAGGCACACCATAGTTTATATTTTCTTCTTCACTGATTTGTTGTGATAAATAATCTCTGAATAATGCAAGTTGTTGACCTCTTATTCCTAGTTTTTCTAATTTAGCCAATAGAATGGGGATGGAGACCGCATCAAACGCCTTTTTAAGATCAATAAAACATGTCAAGCATTTTACACCTTTATCCAAATTATCAACTATGACTGTGGTAAGAGCAGCTAGCGCATCTTCCGTGGACATTCCTTTTCTGAAACCAAACTGAGAGTCCTATAGTATATTATAAGTTTCAAGGTAATTAAGTAGTCTTTTTAACAAAACGAAAGATTGGGGTTGACTAGGAATGTTATTTATATACATATTTATGTCATCTGTAGATAAATTAGACTGGATATTATTTGCAAGTTGGCTGCCAATATTTGCAAAATTATTATTAATATAATTTGCAGATTAAAGAGGGGTTGACTTTATATCTAATAACTCCTCATTAGGACCCTTACTCTTATTGTTATAAGTTAGTGCTTTGATATTTTGCCAAAGTAGTTTATTGTTTTTGATTGTACTGTTTCTTAGATTTCTCTCATAACTTCTCTTAGTTTTTTTAATTAGATTATTGCAAAAATTTATATATCTAGTGTATGTAGTATTTTTTTTTTTAATTTGACTATCGGGATCGTTTTGTGACTATTTTTGTAATCGATTTCTATTTTGAATACATTTAAGAATACCTTTGGTCATCCAGAGTTTAACTGTGCGTTGATTTTTAGACATGTTTACTGTGGTGGTGCTTTCTTTTAAAGATTCTATAAGTGTTTGTACAAGAGTGTTAGTAATTAAGTTTGGGTCGTTGCAAAATAGAAGCTCAGATAGTTTTTTTTTCTGCAAATAAGTTAAGGCTTTTTCAGAGTTATATTTTGTAGTAGTTTTATGTTTACTGTTTTTTAATTTAATTTTACTTACTGATAAAAAAAGTTGTTAGGTGATCCGTAATAGTAGTATCAAAACGGCAACAAATGCGGAATGTTTATTTCTATTTATCCTTAACATTAAATGATCAAGGCAATTATTTTCCCTTGTGGGCAGAACATGTCCAGGTAAAATTCCCTCAGCTGCAAGCATATTAAGATAAGATATTCTATTGCTTAATTCATGTAATTGTTCTTCTAGTTTTAATAAAATATTAATATTAATGTCGCCAGCAATAACAATATTTGTTTTAGAATTTAAGCTACTAATATGTTCATATCTGACATCAGGTTCGAAGGAAAGAGACGACATGTTTACCATAAAATCATCAAAGTTTTTATATATGCTAACGATATTTTGAGCAACTATTTTCCACTTTTATTTCCCTGATAATTTTTATTAAGGTCAGAAGTATCGCATGAAAGTGACTCTGCTATATTTAGGTTGTCCACTTCGGTTATTGTTCTTTTTGTATCACACATTTAGAACGATAAAGGCGTATGTAGTTGGTAACTCGAGAATTTAATAGAGAAAATATTTGTTATATAATACAATACTAATCAAATAATGGCGGCCCTAATTTTTTTAATTTGATCACCTAATTTTGTCAGACCAAAGATAACTAATTTTGTCAGAACAAGCGTTTGTGAGTGCCCGAATGGTCGAAGCAAACTATTTAAAATGGTTCGTCAAAGTGTAGCCGAAGAACCCACATTGTCTACCAGGCGACGTTCTAACTTTTTAAGCGAGAATTCTTATTGCCACCTTGACTTGTTGCAATCTTAGTCCCCACGATCCCCTGATTTAAAAGTTCCTGATTTTTTCTGTAGTATTATCTAAAGGGAAGCGTCTATGCTTAATCTAATTTGCGTCGATCAAAGTTATAACGAACTGCAAGAACTTAATATGTTACTTGCTGCTACGGAACCGGTTTTTACCTTTTTCGGTTTTATTGTTTCGTATAGTGTCTTCACATAGAATTCGTCCCGGTCCACAGCTATCTTAAACATTCTGCTATCTTCAAACACGTTTTTGAATCTGATAGTCGCGAATCCACCAGCTTTAATTTCATAAGGACCTTGGGGTTTTGGGTCAGCTGCTTTGCCTTTTATATTAAAACTGAAAATCATCACAGTGAGAATGCTCATTAGTAAACAACAACTTAAATTCATAAACCTTTTTCAAGCCTTATTGTAATGCTTGGGCCGGACCTGCGCCTATAGTCACGAAGCTTCGTGCTATTACACGATACACGCAAATGTGACCGGCCGTTATCGAGTATCGTCCCGAATATTCGGACTTCGTGTTAGTTATCGCGCGGGTGGCGATACATCAAAGGATTTAAGCACGCCAACAATTCGCTCTGCGTGGTCGCAATTGCGTTGTTCATTTTTACGTTTGTTTTAACTTGTTCAGACGCGTGCTGTGTGACGGTGCCATGGTTGTTAATGCGTAAAAATGGAGTGGAACGATAAAAAGGAATTAAAATTTTTAGCTTTTTCTTTTTAGGTTTCAATAAATGCATTATGTAATTGTTAGCACACATCTTAAAGAAAGTCGTCGTCCATATTTAAATCACGTAGATGACGCCATCTTGGATAATTGCCAGATAGTTCGAGAAAAATAACGAAGCCGCTAGTGTGACCAGCGCTTTATCGCGATAACTTTTTAGTGTACAAAACGTACGAAGATTCGCCGCGAATTGCTTCGGGACGATAGGCACAAGTGCGGCCGAAGCATAATAATTACTCCAATTATACTTATAGACAGTATACCAAAAGGAATATCACTCTTATAGGATGACACCAAAGCCTGTGAAAGGCACTCGTAATTTATATCTTTTTTACGACAGCATTAGCAAGAATGTTGTAAGATTTAATAACTGAAAACCATTGTAAACCAGCCATTACTGAAAATCTGAAAGTTTATTATAAAAACAAGATACGGTCTTGGGAAGTTAGGACACGTCTATGATCATGTTTTGCTTGTTGGGACTCTAGAGACCTGGTTTACTAGGGTTCATGCGAGTACATACTTACGTATTATTACGCCAGTTTCCTACAGGGGTCGGCAGAGGGTTGCATATAAGAAAATCGAAACTTCACCGAGCAAATTTCAAAAGAACAACAAATGAAATAACTAAATTTAAAAGAACAAATGTTTTATTTTACAAAATTTTATACTAAATGTATGTGTCATCAAATGGACGACTGACCAAAAGGTGCTAGATGTAAATTTAAAGAGCCAAATCAAGCCAGATAATTCCTAGTCAAATTTCGTTTATGGAATGATGACAAATGATTTCTTCTTCAGTGTTTGTACTAACCTAATCTATGTATGTGCCTGTGGACTGTCCTTGTATGTGGGGCTTGAACCCACTAAAAACACCCCGGTGTTCTACTATCCGCCTTTGTTCCTAGTTTGCAGGCACAACGGGGGAACATAAAGCCCCATTATTCATCTGCTTTCCAGGAGGCGTCGGCCAGTGGAGGCCCCTTCATTTATGTTTGAGTATTTACTCTTAACTATATGCTGGGAGCATTGAACACAAGTGCTCCCACACATTAAGTCTAGTGGGTGACGGACTAATACCCGAGTTCGCCGCCCTCGACTTGTTATGGAGGAAGATGCCTAGCATAGGCCATCCTTCTTGGCCCCGTCGGCGGATCAGTAAGGTAGTAGTGGCCTCGCGGACCCTCTCCGCATCCTCCTTTTCTTGCATCACGGTTTCAGCGAAGGCTTCAACCGCACACCAAGATTCAGCACTGCTGACCATGGCCATGATGACGACCGGCAGCGTTAAGACAGTACCGATAACTGCACCAAGGCGTGACTCTCCCCAGGCTGAACATTCTGCCAATGTATGCTGGGCTGTATCTACTTCACAGTCATTACAGTGATGACAAGCTGTTGCCAGCTCTCTGTTAATCCTCTCATACAGGTACTTTCTAAAACAGCCATGCCCGGAGAGCACCTGTGTGAGCCGATAAGTAAGCTCTCCATGCCGCCTTGTTACCCACTGTTTTAGGACGGGCCGGACCGCCTCAATGAATAAGTGGCCTGCAATCTTTCTTGCCACCAGTCAATGGCCTCTGTGCGCAGTTCACGCCGGCAGCCATCCACCTCTCTTGGAGCTGGTCTTTAACCTTGAGAAATCTTCTCTTCGCGCCACCTAAAGACCGCAGCAAGGATCCTCGCCTCAAGGTCCCAGGGCAATGATCTCGCTAGGACACAGGCTGCCTCGTACGAAATAGTGCGATATCCCTGAACCACCCTGATAGCCATCACCTTTTGTGGCTCATGCAGGAGTGCGGCTTTTCGGCTGGTCAGGGCTTCAGCCCACACAGGAGCGCCATACAGGGCCATTGACCTTATGACTCCCTCATAAAGACGCCGACAGGAAGCACCAGGACCGTGCAAGTTCGGCAGCAGCCCTCCAAGAGCTCCCGCTGCACGCGTCAATCTCGGCGCCAATGCGCGTAAGTGTGCGGTGAAATTCCAGCGACCACCGAGCACTAGACCCAGGTATTTTATTGTCGGTTTCACCTCAATTTGGGCGCCACCAACTTCCACCATTAAATCAGCAGGAGGGCCCCGACGAGGGCCATGGAAGCAAATCGCCTCTGACTTGTCCAAGGCCACTTTTAGGCCAAGCCGACGAATTTTGGCCACGACTTGAGCAACACCAGCTGTTACAAGCCTAACTGAATCCCTGTGCGTTGGCCCGGTAGCTAGCACTAGGGTATCATCAGCGTAGCATACCACATCAATTCCAGCCATCAGGTCACCACGTAAAACCCAATCGTAACCGATGTTCCACAGGAGAGGTCCTAGGACTGAACCCTGTGGAACACCGCATGAAACCTCCCAGTGACACAAGCCATCCCGACCTGGATATACCACTTTTCTCTCGGAGAGGTAGAAACACAGGAATCGGTACAGATACATCGGCACTTGGTGGTACTGCAATGCTTCTTGTATACATGACCAGGGCAAAGTATTGAATGCATTGGAGATATCTAGTGATACCCCCAACACCACTCCACCTCGGGCCGTAGCATCATAGAGGTGGACTGCCCTAACTTAACCTACAGGTTTGCCCTAACTTAGTAAAATCGATAGAAATTACCTAGCACTCGCCGGCCGCCACTGTGGCACGCTCGGCTCGTGCGTGGAGTAAAATGGATGTTAGAAAACGATTTTTTTACCTTTTTTAGTTAAACCAGTTGATCATTAATAATTAATCCTTTTGACCTTTTATAATAGATATTTCCGACTCTGATCAGTTGAACTTTTGATCAAATGACCATTGTTATTTTAAAATTTGTTGATTTGTTACTTGTTCTTTTGAAGTTTGCTCTATGAAGTTTTCATTTTCTAATATGCAACCAGGCAGAGACTAGACCTCCACTTGCTACGATCCTGACAGACCGCTTTCACTTGATCTACATCATCACTCTCTCTTTTCATATCTGGATCAGCGAACTAACCAAATCACGGATTTAACAATAGTTAAGCCTTTGATTTGGTTGGTTCGCTAAATCTGCCCGGTTGATTTCGATGTAGCAGTAATTTTAAGCTTACATTACAGTTGATGACAATCTAATACCGAGTAATTTAGTATTTCACTAAAAAGGAAACGTAGTGCAATGTTATAGTTAGCAATATTAACAATAGGGTCGTCTATTTTACTGATGCTTTTTCTCGTAATAGTAATAGGCCACTTACACAAATTCACCAGCGACCGGCGATGCAAATGACAGCTTACAGTTTTGCACGCCGAGCTGTGTTGGTTCGAACCACACCAGAAACTTCCCTTTCTCAAGTGGTAACAGACTATATTGAGGTTCAGCTAAAATGCATGGATGTGACGCCTGTAACACGCAGACATCATTTAAAAATATATATAAATTACAACCATAAAAAAAGGAATTATGTAGTTTAATATCTGTAGGGAATTTGCCGTAGGATATACCTACTGTTGAAGCACGCAAAGAACTGGTCGTGTGTAGGTCTCCCCTCATCGGATCTATTTTATCTTAAAATGCGTATTTTTTTTGATAGGACAACATCGGCGTTGTATTATTGTATCCGCTTTCGCTAGGCCCTCTTCTTCGCCATCTTACGCATGTAACGCGAAAGCTCCAATACAAAAAATAATATTGTATAAATTCGAAATACACGCAAATCTACATATCAAGCAAAGTTTTTATTTCAACGAAACACCAAAGCAAGCCTGAACATCGTCGTCGTGGACCTTCGTTGCCGCATTGAGACCACACCAGTACGAACCAGCGAGGCAAGGTTAAGGCGTTGAAGGAACAGCAGGACATCGAAATCGCATTCGGTACGGTCAGCCATCCTTCCTAACCTCCTCCCTGTGGGTTCAATCTGTGCTAATACCGTGTTTATTCGCATTTTTCAGTGCTTGCTTTGCGTCAGCTTCGCACCATCTTTCACAACCGCCAAAATGGGCTTAACAGACGAGGAATCGAAGCCCAAACGGGACAGATCCCCTAGACCTGCTGCTAGACATGAAACCGACAGCCAGCTTTTAGCCGAACTCATCAAGGCTAGAGGAATCATAAAAGGTAGGCTAACTAGATCAACCGCCTTTGTCAGAAATCTTTCTAGTGAATCTCTAGGCGCACAAAAATCTATCGATTTAAAGCTAAGAATGCAGGGCGCAGCTAGTCTGTTCACCGAATTTAGCGAAATTCAAACAAATATCGAGAAAACTGTCATTGATTCTGACTTAGACGCACAATTAACCCAAAGAGATTTATTTGAAGATAGCTATTATAGTGTAATATCACGCGCAGAATATTTGCTTAGCCAGGTCAAGGTCGCTGATAGTTCCAACGTGTGTCATAGTAAATCAAAAGCTGTAAAACTGCCAATTATTTCTATAAATTCTTACGACGGTTCCCCTGAATCTTGGCTCCAGTTTCGTGATGAATTTACATCCCTAATTCACGAGTCAGATGATATCGCAGACATTCAAAAATTTCATTACCTAAAATCATCACTAAAAGGGAGCGCGAAGCTGGTAATTGATTCGGTGGAGTTCTCAGCTAGTAACTACGCTGTGGCCTGGGAGCTGCTGCTTAATAGGTACAACAATAGCAGCCTTCTAGTACATAACCACGTAAAAGCCCTATTTTCTATTCACAAGGTGTCAAAGGAATCTGCCCATTCGCTCAGGACACTCATAGACACTGTCCTCAAAAACCTACGCGCTTTAAAAATATTAGGTGAGCCGACTGAGCACTGGGACACATTGATCATATTTATTGTTACTAGTAAGCTTGATGACATAACTGAACGCGAATGGGAAAAACATAAGTGTACATTTAAGCACAGTGAAACTAAATCATCCCTAAAGGTGGACGATTTGCTTTCATTCCTTAGGGATCGGGCTGAAATGCTGGAAACATTGCAAGTTTCTCACAGTAAGGTTAACTACGATAGTAAGAAACAAACCGTTACGTCACACAATACGTCACAGGTTAACACGCCACGCAACAAAACGCATTGCAATGTTTCCACCAATAAGCCGCAGAATAATCGCACTGATTTCACTAGGAAGCCGTGTTTAATGTGTAACGCTGATCATCCACTGTATTCATGCCAAAGGTTTCTAGATTCCGACATAAACACTAAACTGCAACTTGTAGCCACTAACAAACTTTGTGAGAACTGTTTACGTCCTGGACATACGATAGATGCATGTAAGTTTGGGCCGTGTCGAAAGTGCAATAAAAAACATAACACATTAATTCATAACGACACGTCCAACGAGGTACAAGGAGTGGCGGTTCACTTCGCATGCAATGGTAACCAGCGGCAGCGCTGTCCGCCGCCCGCGACCCCCGCGGCGCCCGCGGACACCATCCCCGTGATTCCATCATCTCAGGTAAACAGGTCACACACGGATAGCACCCATACTTATAACAATCAATCGGCTATATGTAATAGTATGCGTTCTGTTTTGTTATCGACTGCCATGATCGAGATAGCTGATGCAAACAATAGATTTCACGTCGCACGCGCACTTCTTGATTGTGGCAGCCAACATTGTTTTATTTCTAAAATACTTTGTGATAAATTAAATTCTAACTTATTACAGTCCACTTGCGAAATTCGAGGGATAGGTAACTTTGTTACTCACTCAACACAGATATGCGATGTGCAGATCAAATCACGCACAGGGTCCTACACAGCGCGTATTAAATGTTTTGTGTTGCCTTACATAACAAGTACCTTACCGGCAGTCGTATGTGATCAAAGCGCACAGAAGTACATTCCTGAGCACATACAGCTGGCCGATCCGTTTTATTACGAGTCTCAAAGCATAGATATTTTGATAGGCGCAGATATCTTTTGGGACTTATTATGCGAAGGTAAAATTAGGTTGCCTAATGGCCCATTTTTACAGAACACTAAATTAGGTTGGATAATTTCAGGGCCTATTAAAAATAATTCACGCAATAATAATAGGTCTGTCCAATGCAATTTTTCCCACGCAATTGAAACACAATTACGACAGTTTTGGGAACTGGAGGAGCTGCCTAGGATTGGGCACACACACACGGACGAGGAATTAGCTTGCGAGGAACACTTCATCAACACTACAACGCGCACAAGTGAAGGAAGGTTCTGCGTACAGCTTCCGCTCAAGGATTCACCAACCAGGCTGGGCAATTCGTTTTCCCAGGCTATGAATCGCTTTTTAGTACTGGAAAGACGCCTCGAACGCAACCCTAGTTATAAGAAACTGTACAGTGATTTTATACACGAATACATTGATTTAGGCCATATGAGGAAGGTCGACTCGTATGGAACACCACATTATTTCTTGTGTCATCATGGTGTATTTCGCGAGCACAGCACCACAACTAAACTTCGTGTGGTCTTCGATGCAAGTAGACCTACCAGTAATAATGTGTCCTTAAATGACCTTCAGCTCGTTGGGCCGCCTTTGCAGAGTGAATTAATAGATATTTTGTTAAGATTTAGACGATTTAAATTTACTGCATGTGCCGACATTTGCAAAATGTACAGACAGTGTTTATTACATAAATCACAACGTGACCTTCAGCTGATCGTATGGCGCGACAGCCCTTCTGAGCCCTTAGGTATCTATCAGCTAAACACTGTCACCTATGGCATGGCAGCGTCTGCTTTTCTTTCTGTCAGGTGCCTCAAACAGCTGGCGCTTGAGTGTACGGACCCTGATGTACGCAAAATAATCTTAGAAGACTTCTACGTTGATGATATGATCACAAGTTTGGATAATAAACAAGATTTGTTAACGCTATGTAACAAAACCTCGCAGGTTTTAGAGTCTGGTTGTTTTCCATTAAGAAAGTGGTCGTTTAACTTTGATTGTGATCAGTCATCAGCCTCTTCTAACATAGCTAAGGAGTCAACATTAGGTACCAACGCTCAGTGCAAGACTTTAGGGTTAGGATGGTGTAACACAAGTGATGATTTTTATTTCAACACACAATTTAAAGGTAACAGTGATAAGGTTACGAAACGCAGTATTCTTTCACACGTTTCACAAATTTTTGACCCACTTGGTTTGATCAGTCCAATCATTATCGTAGTCAAGATTTTATTGCAGCAGCTTTGGTTATTGCAGTTAGGTTGGGACGATGAAGTGCCGCGAGATGTTTTGCGCACTTGGACAAAGTTCGCAAATAGTTTGTCAGCGCTTAACGCTATTCGTGTTCCGCGTCACATCATGGTTTTTAAATCTACGCATTTGGAGTTACACATTTTTACCGATGCTTCTCAAGCAGCGTACGGCGCTTGTATTTACGTTCGCTCGGCTAGTGATGGTGATAATAAAGTATTGGTAAGACTGTTATGCTCTAAGAGTAAGGTTTCACCTTTGAAGCCGGTCACTATAGCCAAGCTTGAATTATGCGGAGCTTTGTTAGGCGCTAGGCTTTACGACAAGGTAAGCAAAGCTCTTCAACTTAAGTTCGATAGCGTTATGTTTTGGACTGACTCAACTATAGTGCTAGGCTGGTTACACATGCCACCACACTTACAAAAAACTTTCGTTCAAAACCGGACAGCAGAAATACACGAATTGACAGGAGAACTTCCATGGCGTCATGTAAGTGGAAAGGAAAATCCAGCTGACCTAGTTTCACGCGGTACGTCGCTGGACGACCTCTCGACTTCTACGTTGTGGTGGCAAGGCCCGTCTTTTCTCCGTCAACCTGATTTTAGTTGTAGTCAAGTGCCTTCGCATCTATCTAATTCGCTTAATAATTTACCTGAGCTAAAATCTACTTTAACTCTTTCTGCTGTAGCCGACAATATTTCTGGTCAAAACTTATTTCTTTTTGACAGGTTCTCTCAATTCAATCGCTTGAAACGTTCTGTCGCATACTTGAAACGCTTTATTTATAATACGCGAAATAGTAACAGTCGGCGATCAGGCGTTCTCACCGTGGATGAATTGAGAGAAGCTGAGCTAACTCTTGCTAGACTTTCTCAACTGGAATCTTTTCCAGATGAGTACAAGTCACTCACAAGCAATGGTGCTTTAAGCAATAAACATAATTTAGCAAAGCTTACTTTATTTATTGACAACAATAAATTGATTCGTGTAGGTGGTCGTATTGCTTATTCGCCAGAGTTCACTTTAGACAAGAAACACCCTATTCTTATTTCTAGTAAACACCCTTTCGCTATGTTACTCTTTCAATATGAGCACAAATGCTTATTGCACGCAGGTCCGCAAGCGCTTCTATACAATCTGCGAGAAAAATGGTGGCCTATTGGTGGCAGAAACTTGGCTAGAAAGGTGTCACATGATTGCATAGTATGCAAGCGTTTGAAGGGCAGGACTCCCACTCCTTTGATGGGAAATCTCCCAAAGGAGCGTTTGGAGCCGGGCTTTTGTTTTTTACGATCCGGGGTTGATTACGCCGGGCCAATGCTCATGTTAAATCGTAAGGGTAGGGGTGCTAGGACTACTAAATGTTACATCTGCATTTTTATCTGTTTCGCAACTCGTGCTATACACTTGGAACTAGTCAGTGACCTGTCTACGGACTGTTACTTGTTAGCTTTAAAAAGATTTATATCTAGACGTGGCAAGCCACTGGAAATATTTTCTGATAACGGCGGTAATTTTGTTGGCCTCATGAACGACTTCAAAAATTTCTTAAATAACTGTTCCTCTGAAATTTTAGATTACGCTATAACTCAAAATATAAAGTTTTCCTTCATTCCTCCCAAAAGTCCAACCTTTGGCGGTTTGTGGGAAGCAGGCGTAAAGTCCTGCAAATATCATTTACGTCGCGTTGTAGGCAACGCACATCTAACTTACGAGGAATTCAGCACGGTATTGACACAGATTGAGGCTGTCCTGAATTCCCGTCCTTTAAGTCCTATGTCCGCAGATCCACATGATTTCATTCCATTAAGTCCAGCGCACTTCCTGGTTGGCCGTCCGCTCACTGCGCCCATTTCTGAGGATATGGCTGAGATCCCAGCAAGTCGCCTAAATCGCTACCAACGCCTGGAGCAAATCCGTCAGCATGTCTGGAGTCGCTGGGCGAAGGAATATATATCCGAGCTACAAACAAGGACCAAGGGCATGAAAAATGATATTCTATTGAAGCCGGGCATGCTCGTCGTCATCAAGGAGGATAATCTGCCCCCCCTGAAGTGGCATCTCGGACGAATCATCGATACCATCCCAGGGAAGGATGGCATTGCCAGGGTTGCTGACATACGGACGTCCACTAGCATCGTGAGAAGATCCTACAAGAAGATATGTCCCCTTCTCGAAGACTAGACGATACGCACCGTTCCTAAAGCTTCGAAAGCAAGAGCTTTCAAGGCCGGGGGGATGTTGAAGCACGCAAAGAACTGGTCGTGTGTAGGTCTCCCCTCATCGGATCTATTTTATCTTAAAATGCGTATTTTTTTTGATAGGACAACATCGGCGTTGTATTATTGTATCCGCTTCCGCTAGGCCCTCTTCTTCGCCATCTTACGCATGTAACGCGAAAGCTCCAATACAAAAAATAATATTGTACAAATTCGAAATACACGCAAATCTACATATCAAGCAAAGTTTTTATTTTAACGAAACACCAAAGCAAGCCTGAACACCTACATCTAATTAGAATCATGAACGGGGTTCATGATTCTAGTTGGATTGGATTCAAAAAATTATTTAACTGCTGGTGACCGTGGTTCTACCCTTTATAGTAGAACTTTTTACGTCATAAGTCATATTATTATGCGTAACAATGGACGGAATAATTCATTTAGCAGAAAATCAAGTTTCTGTCACTTAATCGACGACCGCTCGCTTCTGTGATGGTCACTGCAAAACCATAACCTAACGTACCTTCCTTGCTAATTCGGGGTCGACAAATTGGTCGCTTCCGTCACTTAGTCCTTGATCGCTTTGTTCGATCGCTCCTGTGATGGTAACTGCATAACCATAATGTAACCTACCTCTCGTGACGTGACTAATTCGGGGAGCCAAATTGGTTGCTTTTGTCACTTAGTTGACTCTCGCTCGCTCCTGTGATGATCAAAATGCACTGCACAACCAAAACCTAACCTTCCTCCCGTGACTAAGGGTGGCCAAATTTGTCACTTGCGTCACTTGAGCAAAGCTCCTGTAATAGTCACTGCACAACCATAACCTAACCTACATTCCTTGATTAATTCGGGCAAAAATTAAAAGTTTATGCAATAATACAAATGCAACCATTTGTCATACAATTAATCCTTTTACTGTTCTAAATTAACCTTGTGCTAAACTTTGGGAAATTAATTTTGTCAAAGGTAATTATCCCTAATGAAATTCTGCCATCTAAAAAGTAAATGTCGGTATAGCGTTCACCGAGATTTCGTCTGTCGGAATTGAGCGGTAGACTCATTGTAAATGTATACATATAAACATTTAATTAAATAATATTAAATAATTTTTATGCCTGAAAAATATTCGTTTACAGAAGATTAGGCCAAGTGTGTTATGCTAAATAAATTTCGGAGCATCAAGTTTCTGCCAGACAGACTGTACCCGGTGACCGCACTTATGACCTTATTTTGACATAAATATTTGGCGTAAAACGTAAAGTGGTGCTTTTATTGTCTTACCGTGGAAATAAAGTCGGTTTTGACATCGGTGTTATTCTGTACACGTAGCCGTAGCGGGATGCACGAGCCCAGTTCTGTGGTATACTCCAAATTCTTCTCCTTGGCCGGAAGGCATTTTAGAATAATCTTGTAAATGTATGAGCCGACCAAAGCATTGTTGATTTCTAGATAATCCTGGCTTTCTCCAACCACGAGAGGATTGTAAGTCAGTACTAAAGTGGCCTGTAATATTTAATATCGTAAGCAAAAAATGTAGCAGGCCCTACGAGTGAAGTCTTCTTTGTTGAGACTTAGGACGCTGTACCATTCATTTGAAAAACTGACAGCAGGCTATGTCAAGCGAGTTGTTTTAATTTCATAGCTCATAAGCAGCGGGCCGAGCACGAGTGACCCCGCTCATTGCTTCTAAAGTTATTTTATATTTAATTAAGTATATCTTATGTATTACATTTTGAGGCAATTGAGTCTTTGAAATAAACTTAGAACTTTGCACTTCCTTCCAGATTACCAAGCATCCGCTGATGCTAATAATAAGTTCCGATTAGGGAACGTAGAACTTACCTCAGACATCCTCCCAATTTTTAGCGTGTCGGGGCAGTTGAGCTGGTCGCAGCTAACGGAAAACACGGCATCTGTTGCCAGTGGATTGCTAACTGTAAGCTCCGTGCGCGCAGTCTCCCGGGCGCGCGCCACGAACGTCAGCGTGTCCACAAGCAGGCTCGGCGTCACTTTCATCACGATGCTGTAGAACTGGTACTCGCGCGTCAGCTCATTTATGAATAACACCTGGCAAACACACCGCATGCATGTCAAACCCTGATAATGATTTACCCATTCTAGGCTGCTCATGAAACAGTGAAACATCTTGTCGCTTGGATTGCAAGTCCAAAGAAATTTTCATAAATTTGCAGAGCAGATTTCAGTGATGGGCTAGCGACCAACAATTGAAATCTGCTCTAGAGGAGGATTTTTTTAAAGATTTTGCGATAGTCTTTTTATTCCTTCGCGATGTGGAACGAAATGATATCGTCACACTTTCCATCTTCGTAAGCTACAAGTAATATCGACACACTTTCCATCTTCTTAAACTACAAGATTTACACAATAGAACTTGCATTAATAAAAGTTTCTCACTTTTAACTCCATTTCACATTCCTCGTAGCAAACGAACTTCCAACGGCAAGTGGCGGCTGCCTCGCCCCAAACTTTGATCTTCTCAGGGTGAGTGATCTCGTAGTGACCATCGAATTTATCAGGAATAATCTTCACAATTTCCGTGGACACTAGGTAGGATTCCGGCAACTATAAAAAAAGAATACGTTTTGATTTGTTTGCTGTTATTAATCAATATCAATTTTGACCATGTGGTTGTCAGTTTTATTTATTTGTTGAGCCTTGCTTTTCCTTGTGGTGGTTATCTACGAATACATGTGTCTATTAATTGTCCACCTTTTTCTTTTGAAGTCAAATAATGAAGACCTATTTGTACACTTATTTGATTAAGATACCTCAGTAATATTGTAGACTAGCAACTCCTGAGTGTGGCAGGTTTTCGCCGGCACGCTGATCGTGGTCATTCCGTTGGGGTTCGGATGCAGCGCCACGCCCAACAAGTTGACGAACAGAGCGGTCTCGCCGAGCGGTGAATACAACACCTGGCACTGATGACAAAATAAATTACGAGCAATAAATGGAAAAGGTCACCAAATGAGTGACTAGTCTTGGCAAATTTCGAAACACCTAGGTACTCTAGGAACGGTAGTTTTTTAAGGCTTGTATTTAAACGCTTACCAGAAATGCACCTAATTTACTACCAAAAATATTACAATGCCTGCCAAAATGGATGAATGCTCACCAAATTGTGTTTCTAGAAGCATTAAAATTACCCGTCTTAATAAAATAGTTATAAACTTTTTCAGCATACCTCATGTTGCCCTATGGTTTTCGGTTTGAAGTACACGGGTATCTCAAATGTAGAGTTAGGTTCAATATTGAACTCTCTTAGGGTTTCGAACGGACCAGCCTCAGAAAATTCGCTCAACACCAGCCACATATCGTCAGAACTGAAAATATAAAAACAGTAATTTAATTTAAGAGGGAAGTGTATAGCACGCGCTCTGTTTATATAAGAAAAAAAGCAGATGGAGAAAACGTTTTTCCATTCCTGTTATTTGATTTCAATGCACAAAAAAAAATAACAAAGTTTCTGTTTTTTCTAAATTTACAAATTTAACATAATAGCAAATTTTAAAATAAGGAAATCCTAAAAACCTAGTCTTTTATTGTGTAAATAACATACAAAAAATCATTGAGATCAGATAACATTTAGAAGTGGATAAACGATTTCTCATATTAAGTATATCTTACATTAAATATTTATTTTTTTAACATACTTTCTTGTTCCAAACTAAAAAATACATTTAACAAAAACTTGTTTTAACAAATAAGCGGACTTAATTCGCCATTTGTTCGAGTTCCCTCGATTTGTATGAGAACCTAATTGTTTTCGTATATTGATATACATTCATTGGGTAAAGTTGTTCAAAATAATAATGGACTGGATCACCTTTAAAAAAAGGTATTTATACTGATTTTGACATAGATATTGTATATTTGCGTCGCCGGCACGCCGGTTAAATACAGCGCAATCATCATCAGAGATGATATCCGGATGCATCCTCAGCTGTAATGCTTCAGAGACTGCGGTCCGCTACCTAACCTAGCGGAGACGAATATAATAACGGGTGGGCCAAAAATTTTTGCAAATAGCAACACTTGATTTCTCAAAAACCGTTAGAGGGAGGGGCGCGCGAGTAGCGGGGAATTGTGCGTCGTTTCATGCATTTTCAGTCACGATGGAACGCTTCACGGGGCAACAGCGTCGTTTTTTGTGTAAAACATTTTTACAAAAATAACGATTCCTATGTTACTGTAAGACGCCTATTTAAAATTGAATATGGCTTACGCCATGTCAGTGAATGTCCAAGTGTAAATTTAATCAAAGCTTGGGTTAAGAAGTTCGAGCAAACTGGATCGACAACCAATATTAAACAAACAGGACGGCCACGTTCAAGAAGAAGTGAAGAGAACATTCGCGAGGTTGAAATTTCCGTAAAGAACGATCCAGAATCGTCTACGCGTAAACGTTCGGCGGCTCTGTCAATACCGAGAACTACTCTGCGGCGAATTTTGCATCTGGACCTTAAACTACACCCATATAAGCTTCAAATTGTGCAGGAGATGAAACCAAACGATTACATTCAACGTAAGTTATTGGCTGACACTATACTGGAGAGATTCTCTAGCCTTGAAAATGTATTGTTTACGGACGAGGCCCATTTTCATCAATGGGCACGTAAACAAGCATAATTGTCGATATTGGAGCAAAGAAAACCCTCGCTTTAAACACCAAAAGCTACTTCATTCACCTAAAACGACAGTATGGGCTGCCATATCAGCAAAAGGCATTATCGGTCCGTATTTTTGTTTTGAAAATTATCAAGGAAATAATGTTACTGTGAACTCAGAGGAATATGTGAAGATGTTGCGAGAGTTTTTGACACCACAGTTACATGAATTTGAAGGATACAACAGCAGGACTTGGATGCAACAAGATGGAGCAACATGCCATACGTCAAATGTGACTTTACCGGTGGTCATAAAATGTTTCCTAACAAATTGATAAGTCGCAGAGGTGATATTCCATGGCCTCCGAGAAGCCCGGACCTTACACCTTGCGATTCTTTCTTTGTGTGGGATACCTAAAAAGTCGAGTGTATCTTAATAAACCAACGTCCATATCCCAGTCAAAAGAAAACATCCGCGAGGAGATAGCCCCAATCCCACGTAGCATGTGTCAGCGAGTTTTCCAAAGTTTGCGTAGTCGCTTGCAAGAGTGCCAACGACGAGACGGGGCACATCTCGACGATGTCATTTTTAAAAATAAATTGCGAGAATATTTATTATGTTAAATAAATGATCAACAAAATAACATTTGTAGTTTTATTTTTGTTCATGTTTCAAATGTGCAAAAATTTTTGGCCCAACCTGTACTTAAAAAAAATTTTCTAGCTTTTATTGTCAGGCCAAAGTACTTATTAAGACAAATGAAATACGCCAATACTCGATGGAGTTTCGTAGTTTTATTACTCAATAACAAATTGCAAACTTGTTAAGCTACGCCTATGCCTCGTTACTGTACGTCGAACCGTCAACAGGAACTTACCTGTTCGTTACGCTCAAATACTCTGTTTTCACTTCGCGAACAGGGCATTCCAAGTACATGGTTTTGTTTGTGAAGTTCCCCATGTCCACACAAGTTGCGTACATGGCAAGTTCCAGAGGCATATAATTGTCAACGTTGCAACTGGCCTATAAGTCAAAATATTAATAAAAATAACATTAACCTACATAATATAATGTGTATTGAGGTTTTCGGTCTCAAAACAATCAACACAATTTTGTCATAGACACAGTCGGGAATGAATAAATAATTTTCCAGGCACAATTGACAATTATTTTTACCTTATTGATAATATGTGAGAATGTAATTTTTTATTCATAGCTCAATTATTTTCTTTTTTCAGTTTGTCTCGATTCTGTTCTCGATTAAGCAATTAATAAAGGCGCAAAAATAATGTAGAATTACTTACCCAAACCTTAATAAATGGGTTGTGATTAACGGGTCTGAAGGATATAGTGAACGTGACGTTCGTATACGCTGCTATCGATCCCTGCATCGGAGATATTGTGAACTCATCCGAAATTAAAGGCTGCCAGCAGAACCTGTTTGTATGTTACAATTTGCTTGTAATTCTCAATTTTAACAGCTTTCTGGGAAAAGTAAACCTATAATACCTAAAAGCTTCGCGATCATGTATTTTTTGTGTAAAATCTCCAAATATTATATACAGCCCGACTGGACTGACTGTTGGTTTAGCACTTCCTAACACTTGATACCGGTAACTGTATTAACCGGTAATAACTTGTGCCAAAATTACGTATACCTAAATCAAGAACATTAGCCTCTTCCAATTCAACCAGTAGCGCTGTCACTCAATTTCACCAGAGGTACCTACCTGGCACTCGAGCACTTATATAAACGTCAAAATACCCACTTATCCCCCTGTCAATTAACATACCTAGTACCAAAATCACCCTTATTCAACAGCATGACTTTGAGTATCTTGCAGCCGCGCTTGCGCACACGGCCAAATTGTAGGGAGTTCTGGCTGAAGCAAAGGCTCATGCCGGTGGCACTGCCGCTCAACCTCACCAGAGGCCTCTCCGATTCTAACACTTTCATGTTTAACTGTAAAAAAGATGCAACTAAGACTATCGAAGTTAAATTAGGCACCGCTGCGGATATGTGGTAATAGACTAATAGATCGGAGACAACTAATGAAAGTCATCTAACTGAAATGTTGACTTAATCAACATAATAATGTATCCCGAACAAACCTGGACATTGAGCGTGCTTATCATGCCAATAGGTTTAAACTGTATCTTCAATGGAACTTTCCTGTATGGATTTATTTTGCACTTGTTGGGTATGACCCTTAGTGACGACAACGCATTCTGGATATCCATAGCAATTTGTTCACGGATCTTGTTGTCCTTGTATTTTTGCAACATTTGCACTCTAGAATTATTACAATTAATTATTTGTACATGTATCTTGTATGGTTTGATTGTTTCCAAGTAATAACAAATTCATTAGCATAATTATATGCAATATGGTATACTGCAACTTAATTGCCACTTTATTAAAGCAGATTCACTTTTGAGTGATGTGCAAATTTTGCTTTAATAGTTAAAGACCATGTCTGATTGTAGAAAGTGGAAAGTTACCGCTTTCACTGCTGAAAATTACACTGTAATAGTTTTCCCTTTTGCAAAACACACACGTTGTGTCTTTCAGCAGTGAAGGCGAACAACGTGAACGTGAGCAGTAAACGAACAGGATGGCTTATAGCTTATCTACGATGAAATACTTATAAATTCGAAAATAAAGAAGATTCTGTCTGACCTTGATGGACCTCCATCAGGCAAGGCGGCTGCACTAGGACTGAGACACACGCTAGTCGCGTCAGACTTTGTTGTATCTTCGATTATTGGGTACATGTCTCTAAATATAAAGCTGGCTTCTATCGCCACTTTGCTGTGATTCATAACCTCGATGGATCTTATAATCTTCTCCCCTACTTTAACGGGTCCCAAGTCGAAGCTTTTTTGGCAACCCTCATACAGATCGAATAGAAGTGGAACACCTTAAATTATTTGATAAAACTTTTTGAAAACTTACCAGCATTTGAAAGAAAACGTTCTTAAAGTTCAACACCTATTTCGTAATATATTCTATTATATTTATGTTGTTTAAGGAGATTTAAGTTTTATGGAGAATAATAAATACGTCTTTACTTTATTCTGTTCACTTCGGAAAAAAATGTTCAACATGAAATAATATATGTACCTAACTAGTTTATTAGTTTAATGTAAGTAATAATAATATTACCTACAATCTACTTACTCGTACTTATGGTTTGAATTATATTTTTATGCTTACCGATTGTATTTGGACGTAAATTATTGTTACGAAACTGGGGTTCGAGATTTGGAGTAAAACGCCAACACTCTATTATAGGGAATTTAATCACTTCAGAACCAAAGGTAGACACACAAATATGGTCTTCCAAACGTCCGATTCTCAAGTCGTCAAGCAGTCGTAGTCCAAAATTCGTCGATGAAATCTTATGAGTTACCTACTCGCCGATACCTAAGTATCACTTACTAAATCTCTTCAAAGTTATCTCACCGAAAGCTCAATTAGAACTGACTCGTGTTTTTTTTTGAAATGACATACATTGGTTGCCTCGGACGGCATTTCCTACTTCACAGGACAAGGTTTGAGGAGCGGGCCAAAGGTCCGGCTTCCTATATTTATATACTACTAGCAGCTGCGCAAAGGGCTCCCAAGGGGGAAACCTTGGCTTTGGGCGCACTAGGGACTATGGCAAATCTTGGGGTGCTGCAACACCCATGTTTTGCCGGAAGGGGCGAAGCTACGGTGCCAGAAGGGCCTACTTAGGACGCAAATGGTCCAGGTGCCGCCGGGCGGTACCTCGTGAACGAGCTAATGTTCCTACGCCTACGTATTCGATTACGACGAATACGAACGAGGGGTCGGACCGCGAGGTTCCTCTGGCTGCTCGGAGCCGCAGAGGTATCGAATTGGACCATGTCAGCCATAATCTGGTCATCGGAATCAGAGAGAACATGCCTCGGACGTCTGCCGGTGAGTCGGCGAGGATTGTGCTCCGCAAACTTCTATATAGGTATTTCTACATTTTTTGAACTTTTCTACTGCTAGACTGTTCTAAAACATTCTTCTCGAATAGTCACCTTCTAGCAGCTCCACGACGTTATGTAACAAGTGAGAGATACGTTTCTTTGTCTTCTTTACTAACCTTCTCCTTTAATAGAAACAATTTCCTCACAAAGTGAGTTTACCCAGAACTGCAACTTGAATTCATATTCCTTGACTTGCTTTGGCCGGAAGTAAACTGGAATTTTTACCCGTTTTCCTGGTGCTATCTGTGGCACCTCTTGGAAATCAACAAATAATTCTGGTACGTTCTCAAAATTCAAATGGAAACTGAAACAAGATCTCGTGCTTTACTTATTTTGGGGGTATAAAAAAATACAAGGTGAGCTTATTTTGTGGGTATAAAAAATACAAGATTTTTCTTATCAAGAATAATTGAAAGTCGTACATCACTGGGACAGTATCGTCGTTAGTGAATGCCAGATTCTTCTTGTAGGTTTCATCCGGAGCATTAATGATACATTTATCAAAATCTATGTCCATACACGTAAAGTGATATAGAGGCTTTTTTATATTGGCATGAAGAAGAATATAGTACTCGGGACCATCGGAAATCTGAAGCAAAATTAATATTAAGTTTCAGTTTTTTTTATAAATTATCACAGTATTGACTAATATAGATTAGTTACTGAAGCCATATCCTGTGTCAATCGCTGGCTATAAATCGACGCTACTCTAGGACATAATAGATCAGTTCGTCGCGCTCGTTTTTTTTTCATGTATGTTCACCATAGAATTATAACCCATTATATCTCTTATCTCTGATATTCACCGGTTATTCCAAGACGCCTGTGTCAATTTAAAAAATTCTTTTTTGTTTGATTTTGTCACAAGGTCCCTCAGACATTTTATCAAAATCGGTGTAGTTTGGAGGTGAGTTCTGTGTTTGGTTTTAAAAATTATGTATTTTCAAAATCATTCAAAATGCAAAATGCTTTTTATTAGGGTGCCGTACCCAAAGGGTTCTAAGTGCCAACGGGACCCTATTACTGAGGCTCCGCTGTCTATCCGTACGTCCTTGTGTCCGTCTGTTACAGTCCTCTAACTCAGTCTTGAACTATTATAGCTTGACACTTGAAAGTTTCACCGATTATGTAATACTTTGGCCGCTTTTTTAAAAAAGCACTAAAAATAAGATAAAGTAAATTAAAGGGAGTCGTCGTCGTCTATGTTATAATTCTATGGTGAACATACATTAAAAAAAACGAGTACGACGAACTGATACCCTCCTCCTTTTTGAAAGTCGGTTAAAAATATGTCTTAGAAGATATCTAAACTAATATTATAAAGAGGAAAGATTTGATTGTTTGCATCGAATAGGGTCCGAAACTATTCGACCGATTAAAAAAATCTTTCTCCGTTGGAAAGCTACACCATCCCCGAGAACATAGGCTATGTTTTATTTTCAAAACATTTGGGATCCTTACTAAAACTCCAAAAATATAACCAAACGTATAAAATGTGACTTAAAAAATTCCTTACACCGCGTGCGCTGCGGAAATTTTTGATAATAGACCAAAATAATGTACAACATTGTAGCACACATCGTTATGTACAAAAAGTGTTGTGACAGCATATATGTAATTATTATAGTTATGTCATAATAAGTGATATTTTATTTTAAAAATTTAGTTGTAATGCCGCCGCTAGAAAACGATCTTTATTCGTACCTTGGTATCAAATATCAATCCTTATCAAAATAAATCAACATAAATTCAAGACCTTTATACAACTTTTTGAATCATTAAATTCGGACATTCTATTCGAAAGATATCACGGGTTTAAAAATGTAAGTAAAAAGGTCGCGTAGTTGCCGCTACCTCGCTCGGCTAGATAGGCAGCAGCACCGTGATATGTGATGCGATGTAGGATTGTGGGCGCCAAAGGCGCAACGCGAGTCAGGAATTTTTTGTTAAATAAGCGTGCGAAGCCGGGGCGGGCCGCTAGTCACACTATCACACTAATATTATAAAGGCGAAAGTTTGTGAGTGTTTGTGTGTGTATGCTGTCTTTACGCGCAAACGGCTGGACTAATTTTGATAAAATTTAGTATGCAGGAAGCTGACACCCTGGATTAACACACAGTAACATCGCAGTGCGCAGCTAGTTTCATATAAATGCAAAATGCCTCTCAAAAAAAGTATTGAAATACAATATGGAAACAGGCATTCTGTATTTTGCAATTCAAATACTAGTATTTTCAAAATGTCACATCTCTGATAGAGACCCACTATTCGATTTAGATTCTAGTACATATCCACTTACATTAAGAGTAACTGGGAAAGCCTGCACGGGCACTTGTATGAGCGTGAAGTAAAGCGTGCAATTGGTCTCATTGGCCGGCGCCACGTGGCCGCTCTGAGGCTCCACGGACACCGTCAGATACTTCTTCACCGCGCTGCATTTGTAGCTCCAGTCGAAGAAGAACGTCGCAGAGCCATCGTTGCGGATTTTGAACGGTATTTTACGCTGATATGTTGAAGCCGTCTGCATACAAAATATATAAACTTAAAGTTTCTTCTTATTATGGTAGAGTCAATGATAAACGCACAAATTGGTATTCAAGTGACTTCCGAAAATATATTTGTCCCATAATATATTTTTAAGTTTATTTCCCTTATCTACTTAAATAGAAAAATATTTAAAATTAAAATAGCATAACAATGCTATTTTAATTCAAGTGATGAAAACTTTTCGCCACAATTTGTGACGAAATTTTTACAGAAATTATTATTTTTTTGCCTATACAGTCCCAATGCTGGGCAAAGGCCTCCCCTTATTTCTAATTATTGTTAATTTAGAAAAATATTTTGTGATTCTTTCACCATAGTCCAGTCAACTTTTTTACCAATATTCAGATCTATGCCAATTAATGAAACCATGATATGATATTTTACCCGGACTATATATTAAGTAGTTACTTTTAGATTTGCTCAATTACGTGCGTAAAGCGCATCAAAGTTGGATATTTTTGATAAATGTATAAGTATACCTCATCTAAATAAATATTAGTAGTAGCATCGCTGCTTAGAATGTGCTCATTTCCAATTAAATAATACGAAATCTTCGGCTTGATAGAATTACTCAGCGCGTTCACACACAAAGGTAAATATTTCACCATGTAACATACACTACAGTATATCTTAAACGAGAGTGGTCCGTCCACTATAGGAGTATAAATTATTCTGAAAACCAATGTTTGTTATTTATTTAATTTTCAATTCCAGTTTCCAATCTGGCAACCCTATCGGAACCTCAGACTAAGATCTTTACTCGTATGTACTCGGTTTGACACTCATACTACACTTTCCACTTATTTAAATGTCTCCGATATTGTTGATTGCTACTTGACTTTCCTCCCTCTTCATAACGTATTACTTACTCTTTATTTTCTTTTCACGGATCCCAGGTCTTCATCATACCAGTCACAAAAAGTCCACTGCTGGATATAGGCTTCTTCCAAGGTTTGCCAAAACGACCGATTGAAAGCGGCCTAACGGATTTCACTTGAAACTTCATAATCTTATTCCTATTAGCCTTAATTTTTTCTTTTATTTTATTTAAGATTTCATCGAAACAAAATATTAAAATAGAAATATTTGTTGTAAGCTCACTTTATAGGCGTTTCAGAACGTGGTTTTAAGATTCCCATTGCTGGTTCAACAATGACAGGAGTTTTTCCAGATTCGTTACATAGAGAATCGCCTTTGAATTCGAATTTGAGGCCCTCTTCCTCATTATTTTTCAACTTCACGTCGTGTGTGACCGTGAAGCCTACTAAAGAGTTCCTTATGATTAAGATCGTGGGTAAAAACACCACGTCTGGCTCTCTGACTAATCCCACAACTAGTAAATTAATAGTTAAGTTGTACACTGGTATCATGAATTTCCATTGCGACTCATAAACCTAAAATTAAAAACATTTATTTAGTTATTTATTTAGTTAGTTTGATTTGTTTTTACTATGAAGATGTGATGGCACCATCACATCATTTCCAGACCTGTAATCATAGAAAGAGGATTTAATCGAAAAATAGCTCCAATCGGTAGTTATTCAATTGGTAGTACCTATAGTGATTACTTTAGGTTTAGGAACGATTGTTCGTAAATTGTTATAAAGCTGATTGATTCCAAACCGCGTTCGATTGTCGATATTAAATCCCAAGAAGTAATTAAATGCAGTGATGTGGGTGGCATTCTTAAAAGGCAATGCGAGTAGGCATAAACAGATATGACGCCTATAAAAGTAGTAATCGATTATCACTTATCACCTTACGCGTATACTCAAATCAACATTAATATAATGCTCTTACCCCCGGTGCTGTGGGAGAGAAAGTAAACGTTACTTCTGTAGATGTGCCACCCTCAACGTAACCTTTCAAACTATCGCAGTGAACTGGGATTAGTTCTGGCTTGTCTGGCAACATCATCTCAAATATAAACTCATATGCCTCGCTTGTTGGGTTTACCACATTGAACGATCTGAGAATGTACATAACAAGTCACAATCAAAAATCTTGAAGGCTGCTCGGCTACTAACTTCAATTATTATGAAAAAATATACTACTTCATAAACGGACTGGACAACTGAACTATATAGTGGACCTCGCCATAACTCGCATTAGAGACAACTGTAGGGGCTCATTTATATGTACTCGTATACAAGCAATGAATAACGCAAAAAGCACTGAACTAAGTGGTACTTTGTAAACTACTACTAGAGTGACACAACACCCAAAATGTACTTAATATAA
Source organism: Acrobasis suavella (assembly GCA_943193695.1). Taxonomy (NCBI): domain Eukaryota; kingdom Metazoa; phylum Arthropoda; class Insecta; order Lepidoptera; family Pyralidae; genus Acrobasis; species Acrobasis suavella. Next base: position 19,593,600 of record OW971929.1, read on the forward strand.
ATCAGTATATGAGGTATATTTACTTTTTATAGCATCCCGATCCTAATACATTAAATTCCAATACATTCATGTGTTTGGGCAATGGAACACCGCCAGTTACTTTTCTCCGACCTGATGTTAAGTAATCACTTTCCGGCATATCGAGATGACAATACGGTATAAGGGATTTAGCTGTTATTTTACAACAAACATTTTGGTCGTACGGGTCTAAATTATCTGTATGAAATGCATTTTAGGTTAGACATATTGAAATTAACTCTTAGCGCCCAGGGGTTTTACAAATTTTAATCGTATAATGAAATAATCTATACTTCCACACTAATATTAAAATAGAAAGTAACTCTAACTGTATGTATGTTACCTCTTCACAATTCAACCACTAAACCGATTTAAATCAAATGTGGTATGGATATAGTGTAAAACCTGGGGAAAGACATTTAATATTTTTTATTCTAAAAACCATCCATTAAGGGAATGAAAAGGTTAGTGGAACTTTGTAAGGGAAATCCTATTTGCCATACAAAAGTAGACTTTTATTACAAATATTTTTTTTATTTTATTACGAATAGTACATTCGCAGACGAAGTTGCGGGCAAAAGAAAGTTATAAAATAAATAAAAGCTGATAAAGTATTTTATAAAAACGTACTTTTTACGTACCTACGCTTCGCATTTAAATACAAAACGCGATGCAAAGTTGCAGTTTCAGTATGTTTGTTTAGATTTCTTAGAGGAGTATGTAAAACGAAATAATAATATAACTGATAGAAAGAAACAACTGTTAGAGAAATATGCCAGTTTTCTCAGACTAGTTGTTAGAAAGGATTAAACTATTTCCAATTTTATGTTCTTTAAAATGATTTAAAGCAACTGATATCAAAAAGCTCATAGTTTTTGGATGGAATTGCAAAATCTGAAATATTTTTGACGTATTACGAAGGTAGCACAACTGGTTTTCCTTGTTCCGATTAACGTTTCTACGACCAGTGATAGTGTAGGTGGCCTTAGGCTGAATAATTTATAGTACCGACCGTAAGACTAATGGATAGTTGGAATAAAAAAAACTTGTTTACCAATAAAGCTTTTCAATCGAACTTGATAGTAAAAGGCGTCTTGTGGCGCAAACGTTACTGTGAAAGTTTGACTCTGGTTCGGCTGAAGACATGTTTTATCAGGAGTTATTTGGAAAGGTAAATCCACTTCAAACCAGGTGTCAACACTTTCTCTTCCAATACTGCCGCTGAATAAGGTCACTTTGCTGGGAACTAAATAACATGTTACATGTGCTTAGTACTTAATTCTTCTTGTCGAGTCAAAAGTACTTAATTGACATTGTCCTATATGATTAGGATCACATTGATACAAGGCCTCCAAAGAAATGGCTACTTAATAATTGCATTATATCCAGAAGATTGTTGCGATGATGGCGTCACATTACTGCGTCTGATGAAGCAGCTCAAAGTTAAAAAAGTTGCAAACTATTATATGCATAAATATTTACCCCTGTAGTTATTTTCTGGTTTTTGTTCTAACACTGGCACTTCTGATTGGACGAGTTCAGTGTTACGATTATTTTCATCAGAATTTTCATCAGTTGCCTGGGTGTCATTGCCCGTATCCTCACCAAGTTTTTCAGCACCATCATTAGTACTGCTGTTTTTATCTTTAATGTCACTTGTATCCTCTGTGACATTAACTTCAGTTGGCGCCTTGTCTTTACTGCGTTTATTATTTTTCTGTAACAGTATAAAACATTTTCTTTCATACAAGTATATGTTGAAATAATTTTTAAAATAAAATCCGATTATTATTTAGTTATGAGCAACTCATTAACACTTTTTTTATAAAAAAAATAAATAAATTAAAAGATTACTGGATATGTATAGGTTTGTAAGAGCTTAGTCAGACAAACAAGCGACTGCGTTCCAGCGACAGCTCGCGAGTCGCGACCCTGGTCGGCGACCGACTTGTGTCTGTTCGCGACAGCAGTGACAGTCGCCGAACAGGGTTGCGGGCATACTGTCGCTCGTCTGTAGGATTCCTTAGATAAATTAATCGTAAATAGTGGTTTGCCTTGAGTTACTTAACTGAAGTAATACTTTATTGTAGGAACACCAAAAATAAAATTAAAATACGCAGAAAAGACATTTAAATGTTACTTTGTTTACCTTGTTACATTTGTCTATTCTGGATGGGAATTCGTCGTCGATGGTAAAGCCCCACGTAGCTTTCAACGGTACGTTGCCCACATTTTTCATGGTAAATGTAAAGGTTCTCGTCTGTAATGAATACAAGATTTAGTTTTAAAAACTTAAATCCGACAACGGGAAGATTCTTGCTGAAAAGTACGTTTATCCAGTGAATGTCAGCACAGCAAAAATAAACGGCTAGAAATGTATGTATATTTCTGAAATATGCTAATTAAACCCTTTTCATTTGATACGGTATGATTCGATATTATTTTTTTAGTTCATTACTTTATGGCCTATGGAGAGTGCCATATTGAATTTACTGTGACGTCACATTGCCTACAACCAGTGTGCAACTAGGAATTGCAATCCAGCAAAGTGGGATCCCGCGATCCAGCGGAATCCTGCTCAATTTTAGGTTCTGCGGGATCCTGCAATATCTTGCGGATCCGCAGGGCGAATCCGCAAGCATTAGCCGGTGCAAATTTATTCAAATTGCCGCTTTAATCTATCTATCTTCGTCTTACGAGCGATGTTGCCGTTCAATCTTTAGTTTTGCGTCTGAATTGCACGTACACACGCACATAGCCTGTATCACGCCAATAATCATATTAGTCAGTTGTCGTTCGACTCGTCAGGTCGTCGTAAAGGCAGAAAGAGCTTTTCGGCCGCTGGCTACATATGTAGTTCTATAAGAAGTAGGTTGGGAGATAAAACCATTGATGCCATTTGTTTTTTAGATAATATTTTCAAAAAGAGAAGTGACTGATTATTTTTCTTATTTCATATTTCTAACGTTACGATTAATTATTTAGTAAGAAAAATTAAAAGACTATTAAACTAAATATATCTATTACCTCAGATAAAGAGTAGAATTCATATTTTTAGTTAAGTACCAAAGTACCTACAATACAAAGTTCTACCAAATATTAATATTTTTCTTATGTTTCTGGATCTTTTATTAATAATTATGTAGCCGAACTGGTGAAATAATTAGCCAATTATTAGTAAGGCGTTGTTAATTTTTGTTTTTTTAATAAAAAGTTGATTATAACCATCATCATCATCATATCAGCCACAGGAAGTCCACTGCTGGACATAGGCCTCCCCCAAGGATTTCCAAAACGACCGATCGGAAGCGGCCTGCATCCAGCGCCTCCCTGCAACCTTGCTCAGGTCATCTGACCATCTAGCAGGTGGGTGTCCTACGCTGCGCTTGCCGGTACGTGGCCGCCATTCGAGAACCTTCCTGCCCCATCGGCCATCGGTTCTTCGCGCTATGTGCCCCGCCCACTGCCACTTCAATGAGCTAATCCGCTTGGCTATGTCGGTGACTTTCGTTCTCCTACGAATTTCCTCATTTCTGATTCGATCGCGTAGAGAAACACCGAGCATAGTCGTCTCCATAGCCCGTTGAGCGACCTTGAGCCTTCTTATGAGACCCATAGTAAGGGACCACGTTTCAGAGCCATAAGTCATCACTGGTAACACACATTGATTAAACACTTTCGTCTTGAGGCACTGAGGTATTTTAGACGATAAAACACTGCGTAATTTCCCGAACGCTGCCCAGCCGAGTCGGATTCGCCGAAAGACTTCTTCCTCGAAGCTGGAACTTCCTGCCTGGATCAATTGACCCAGGTAGACATACTGGTATACAACTTCGAGGGTGGAGCTCCCAACAGAAACTGGTAAAGGCGCAACGTGCTTATTTGACATGACCTTCGTCTTGTCAATATTCATTTTTAGGCCGACCTGTTGGGAGACTCGATTTAGGTCTTCAAGCATCGTACTTAAGTCCTCCATCGATTCTGCCATGACAACGATATCGTCGGCAAATCGAAGGTGAGTAATATACTCGCCATTGATGTTGATGCCCAGTCCTTCCCATTCCAGGAGCTTGAAGGCATCTTCCAGAGCGGCGGTGAACAGTTTTGGAGATATGACGTCTCCCTGTCTCACGCCTCTATTCAATGGAATATCCTTCGTACTGTACTCCTGTACTCGGACCGACATAGTGGCTTTGTTATATAGACACTTCAACACCTCGATATACCGACAGTCAATGCGGCACCGCTGGAGAGACTGAAGCACGGCCCATGTTTTGATCGAATCGAAGGCTTTTACGTTGTCCACGAACCCCAAGCACAGCGGCCGGTTATACTCCCTCGTCTTCTCTATAACCTGCCGCAAAGTATGGATGTGGTCCATGGTACTGTAGCCTTTTCGGAATCCGGCTTGTTCGGGAGGTTGGAAGGCATCAAATCTGTTAGCGAGACGATTCGTGATGACCCTCGAAAACAACTTATAGACGTGACTCAGAAGCGTGATGGGCCTATAATTCTTTAATAGAGTATTATCACCCTTTTTAAAGAAAAGGACCACCGCGCCTCTGTTCCACGCCTCCGGCGTTACGCCCTCGAGCAGAACGGAATTAAAGAGCCTCTGAAGGACTTTCAGTACTGGCGTTCCGCCCGCTTTCAGAAGCTCTGCTGTGATTCCATCCTCACCCGGCGCCTTGTAGTTTTTGAGCTGTTTGAGGGCCATCCTAATCTCGTACAGACTGATTTCCGGGATATCTTCGGTATAGTGTCGGGTTAGCTTGGCTCTTGGATCTGTAGCCATATCCACGCTAGGTTTTGCAACGGATGTATATAACTGCCCATAAAATCTCTCGATCTCTGCCAGCACCCCATCTTTGGTCGACACCATGTTACCGCCCTCCGTCTTCAGCTTAGTCAGTCGGCTTTGCCCAGTAGACATAGTCCTTGCAAACACTTTGGAACCTTTATTTCGTTCTATCGTCTCCTCAATACAATTCGTATTAAAGGAGCGAATGTCGTGTCGCAAGGACTTTTGAATTCTTCTGTTGAGCCGCCGATACGACTCAGCGTCTTCGAAAGTTTGCAGCGTCATGGATCGTCGTTCTGCCATCAAGACTAGGGTCTGAGCAGAGATTTTTTGAGGTTTCTTTTTAGGGCGGGATTTAAAAAACTTGGAACCCACGGCTTGAACAGTTTCTACAAACTCGTTGTTTAACTAGTCCACTGAAACGCAATCCTGGAGGCCTTCAAAGCGATTGGAGAGCTCGACTTGAAAGCTCTCGGGGTTTTGGATCTGGCTCTGCGATGGTCGGAGCGTAGACTTCATCAGTTTTGACCTTTCGAGTCGGAGACTGATATTCATGATGCCTCTTAAAATTCGGTGATCGCTGCCTGTTTTAATTCTGTTAATCACGGAGACATCATTGAATATCTGCTTCTTCGTCGTCAGGAAGAAGTCTATCTCATTCTTGACTGGAGGCTGGTCGTTTTTACTAGGACCCATCCAAGTCCACTTCCTGTGTGGTGGCTTTTTGAAGAAAGAGTTCATCGCAAAGAGTCCCTCTTCCTCCAGAAAATCAGCCAACCTATGCCCCCTGTCGTTGCGTTCGCCATATCCAAATTGCCCCACCCTAATCTCTCCATCGCGTCCCTTGCCCAGTTTTGCGTTGAAGTCCCCCATAATAACCGTAAACTAGGTTTTGAAGGCGTGTATGACCCTACTAATGTCCTCATACACAACCTCAACCTCTGCATCTGAGTGTTTTCCGGTCGGCATGTACACCTGTATAACCTTCAGCAAGTATCTTTTCGATACTCTGAGTATCAGGTATATTACCCTGCTGGAAACACTATCGATGGTAACTAAGTTATTTACGAGGGACCTGTGAACGAGAAACCCGACACCATGCTGAGACTTTATTTCGTCTCCCTCCCGGTGATATAGTAGGTTACCGGACTCTAGGGTTGTCGTGCCCTCGCCCCCTCTTCGGACTTCAGACAACCCCACAATGTCCCAACGTAACCTACTCATTTCCTCTTCCACCTCAGCCAGTTTTTCGTCCAACCTCAAAGTGCGGACGTTGTGTGTTACCAGGGCCAGTTTCCGCCGAGGGTGGTAGCCCGATCTCATCCGGAGATTCTTAGCACCCCCTGCCACGCCGTTACCATGACCGCTACCGGAGTCAGGAATAGCGGGGCCGCCGGGTACTGGGGGCCTGGTCAATTTTTGTACCTTCATTGGAGGGTTTTGCCATACTCGCCACGCTTGGCAGGCAAGTTGGCGAGCGCAGTATTGTGTCACGATTTAGCTTCCGACGCTGCTGCCCATCGGAAGCCTGTTTTGGTGTTCGTGATGAATGTATCCTTTAGTCGCCTTTTACGACATCCACAGGAAGACTTGGAGTGGTTCTATTCTACTCTGCCGGAAACCACGGATTATAACCATAATAAAGTTTATTACTTTGAATTCCATAAGAACGCTATAAACTACGAGGGATCCCGCTGTTACCAAGTCAATCCAGCAAAAATCCCGCGGGATTGGAAACAGTGCGGGATTGCAATCCCTATGTGCAACCGAGGTACTTCCACTTTGATGACCTTTGTGGCGAACGGTCAACATGCCAGCCCGCCAAACCGGAGGTTCTGGGTTCGATCCCCAGCCATGTTGGAAAATGGCCTTTTTCAAATTGTACTGGGTCTTGGGTGTTTATTTATATATATGTATTTATCATAAAATATTGTATCGTTGAGTTAGTATCCCATAACACAAGCTTATAGGCTTACTGTGGGGCTAGCTCAATTTTGTGTGATTATTCCCTAGAATTAAATTTATTTATACTTCCAATGTTACCCAATAAGGGTAAGTTAAGGTACTATGGATATCTGTCTGTCTGACTAAAAATAAATGAGACTTTGTAATTATTTAATACTTGATCGCGTATCTTCAATTTATAAAAAGATCTAGACCGATCTAAATAAAGAAAGATCTAGAACGCAAGCAAGATTATTTAAAAATACACGTACCATTTTCATTTTGTTTTGATGTATGTACACCACGTTTATTTAAATTACTCAAAGTTATTCCCAAAATGCTTTGTCTGCCCCATCAGAGATGAAGGTGTACATGCACGTTTCCAAATCTCGGAGGAGCTTCAGTATAAAATAATTTTTACGGGTGATTTATATGTAATAATTTAAATAATACTTAGGTAGGTACGCCCTGTACTCATCTTACTATTCCGAACTCGTATTCTCGCTTGCCAATACCAGGCCTGTGTCACTCCCCGTTTAGATATCAAATATATTATTACTATGCGCGCGGCGACCACTTCGGAGGGGAAAATTCAGTTACATGAATCGTTTTTCCAGAGTAATAAGAATTAAATTGGCTTGCAATGGGTGTCTAGGTATCTAAACGAAGGGGTGAGGAGTTCTGACGCGAGCAAAATTAAACCATAGCGCTAACCATATTAAGTTGATATTTCTTTGAATTTATTTTCTGAGTAAGACTTCTGTACGTGAGTATTAGTACTTATTCTGTGCCAACACTTAGAGCTCAGACAAACGCCGAGCAGGTTCAGGTTCAGACAGTCGCGAAGCTGTTTCGCTGACAACCTATCGCTCGTCTGAAGAGTCCTTAAGCAGCAAAATTAAGTAAGAACATTGTGTTGCAACAAAGATAATGTAAAATTTGGTAAATACCTGATAAATAAAAGTGTCAATCAAAGGCATGTTTTCCTTCAAGGAGCAGTGATATTTGCTGTATTCCGTGACCGCCGAATAGACGATGATCATATGAAGCATCCCTATCAAGTCTTCCGGTTGTATAACGTTTTGCTCGTCAAACATCGCCTCGCATCTTTCATTCAAACTCGCATCCCTACACAATAAAATTAAATATTGAAGAATTAAATTAAATTTCTTGGCCGCTTAGGCAATGGTAAAATGGCTAACTCTGTAAGTACTTTTGAAATGGTATAATTGTTTTATGTATGAGTGCGGGAGAAACTATCTTACAGAAGTGTTTTACGTCTTTTTAGGGTTCCGTACCCAAAAGGTAAAAAACGGGACCCTATTACTAAAATTCCGCTGTCCGTATGTCTATGCGTCGCCGCTATAACAACAAATACTAAAAACAGAATAAATAAATATTAAAGTGGTAGGTACAAAAAACTTGAGTTTTTATGGAAAATGGTACGGAAGCCTTCGTGGACGAGTCCGACTTGCATTTGGCCGTATTTATTTAGAGAATATCCTTAATTTGATTAAATAGGCTAGATCAACTTACAACATAGCAATCACATGTACCCACGAATGTATTTATCGTTTTGTATAAGTACCTATTTATACGGTATGTCCCTTCCACGATGTATATGAATTATATTTTTACCTGTCGTGATTAAATTGCGTCACAATTTGCCGATTATCCCAGCTGGCAGATTTGAAATCAAAAGTGAGAGAGTCGTAACTAATTGCTGTCAATAAGCAATTTAATAACGTCTAAAAATTAAGGAAAAATCGTAAATACTAAAAATTTTAACAGCGTCTGATAGTAATCAATATATTTGACTTACGAGTACATACCTTTTTTATAGAAACTGGTTGGATTGAGAGAAACATAATCTGCATGTCTTTTTCTTCGCCTGGCAGAATATACCCCAAAGATGGTTTTACGCAAATGTAGTCAACCTGTTCCCATTCGAATTTATAAACTTTGTCGGAATTGTTTATCATAATGACGTTCCTCTTTTCCATTACACACAATTCACATCCACCTGTTACAGTTAATGATGCAATGAAAATCTTTAGATAAGTACTTACTTTTATATAATAATAAATAATAAATATACAATGTCCTTTTTAATTAAGTACAAATATTTTAAGGGGTTATTCAGTCCATCATTTTGAACAACTTTTCCCAATAAATGTATATCGATATACGAAAAAAAAATATTTAGGTTCTCATACAGATCGAAGTAGTCACGTGATACCGTTACTATGAAAAATGCAAAAAAAAAATTCATCTATCGATATATATTTATTGGGAAAAATTGTTCAAAATGACGGACTGAATCACCTCTTCAAATATTTGTACTTAATTAAAAAGGACATTGTATAGGGACAAACTACACTGATTGAGCTAGCCCCAAAGTAAGTTCGAGAGTTATGTTATGGGATACTAACTCAACGATACTATATTTTATAACAAATACATATATAGATAGAAACCCAAGACCCAGGACAAATTGAAAAAGGCCATTTTCCAACTTGCCCTGACTCTGGTTGACGGACTAGCATGGTGGAGGTCGTCATTATTTTTGTCGTTTTTATATATCTTTAATAATTCTTTTCATTGAGTTCTGTTGTTTAAAATGATTACCTAATGAATAGATTACAACTATGCCAAAAGCGACCTATTGAATGTGATATAGTGGATTAGACCTATCTTAATATATATTTTATCGTTGGCTTTGTCCCAATATTTGTAATTTATACCGAAATCCAGTAAATACTTCAAATCGTTGCTTTCTAGACTCATTGAGTTAGATCCTTGAATCGTTCGCTTGCTTCTCTTGATCTCCATTCCTTGTTTAGACTTCCTTTTCACTACAGGCGCACTTTTGCTCTTTTTTTTACTATCCATTGTAGATGCGGTTGACATAGTACTGTTAGTGTAAAATTAAAATTTTAATAATAAATCGACAGAGCTCACCTAGCATAAGAAAAATTACTTCCTATATCTGGCTTAAAAATACAAACACTACTTAATACCATTTTTTAAAGACTTAGCTAGGCAAATGTTTTCATCAAGACTCGTTGCATTGTCAAGGTAGTGAAACGTGGAAAAAAGTTTTTTACCAAAAGTTGGTGAATAAAACTAAACTAAAATCAATTTGCAATATTATAATATAATACTAACCCATCATTAGATGTTCGATAAGCATCTAAATCTATTTCCATTGGAAGCATTTCAAGCCCTACAATAATAACATCTTCCATGAAGGCTTCACCTTCACAAGAAATCTAACAACAATAATAATATAAGCATTATCACATCACTCTATATAATATAATTATAATGGCGAAAGTTTGTGAGTATGTGTGTGTATGTTTGTCACTTCTTCAAGTGCAAACGGCTGGACCAATTTTTGGCCAAACATGTCAAAACTACACATAACATCAATTTTTCCAAAAAAAAAAAAAAGTAAGTATACTTTATGATATATATAAGGATAAGCATGTAATTAACTACACACATGTGTACTATCCTTATATTAATTATAATATATGGGTATTATAAACTTCATGAATTAACTTTACACACATAAAAAATACCAATATAAATCAGTTGAAACCGCGTGTCTATACATTCTAATATATTGTGTTATAATTGGTAAAGGTAATATTTTGAAGGCGAGGGCGCTACTTTTAATACGGAGCGAAGCGAGGGATTCATGTAAGTACCCGACACTCCTTTTCATCTCCATCTATGAGAAGAACTAGCAAATACAAAACGGAATAAAAAGAGAAGTATATAACACTTACAATACCTAAACAGAGTTCAACTGACAGATACTAACCTTTACTTGGTGAAGTTTTCATTCAATAAATAATAAGAAATATTTTTCGAAATATTTACTAATAACATTGTTGCGTGGTCCTTAATCTCTCGGTCCTTTAATTTTCACATATTACTATAGACTTAAACTTACGAAAAAGTATTCAAATTTATACAAATAATTACATGCCAATACAATTTAACTTAAAACTTCTGTAATTATAGTGCGTTTGTTTAGGTATTTAAAAGAATGTAAACAATCTTGACGTGTCCTTTATAAATCAATACCTTTGCATATTTTTTTATTTTTTTTTAATTAATTATTTATTAATTTATTAATTAATTATGTAATTTATAATTTTTAAAATAAATAATTTGTAATTTGCAAAGGTATTGATTATTAATATTTATTAGTATTATTATTTAAAAAAAGTCATGTCAAGATTGTTTACATTCTTTTACATACATAACCAAATGGACTATAGGTACTTTAAATCAAAAGCCAAAATAGCACTTTTTTAATTATACTTATTTTTTTCCCAAACGAAGAATATAAAAATGTTTACCTACATTCATCCATGTTAAGGACGGTATAAAATTCAAATAAAACAATACGACGGCTGTGCCAATATTTATTGTTTTAAAACAAATTTAATTTTTTTTCTACTGGACTGCCAACATTATTTTTGAGTCTACATAGATTGCATCCGTGTTTTTAGATTGTTTTTAATCCCTAGAGATTTTTGTTTTCACTTGGCAGTCTCGAAAGAAATAGCCGCGACTTTAGCTCCAAATTTTTTGGGATAAAAACATTGTTTTTCCAGTAGATGAGATTAAACATTACTTAATCAAAAAACGATTGTGGGCGATAAATAGAAAAGAGTAACAGAACACAAAATATATATTTTTCGTCTCATCTATTCGAAACATGTTTTCATCTCAACAAAAAAAAAAGAAGAATGTAGATTTAAAACAAAAATTAATAGGCACGGGCGTCAGAACTTTTTAAATTTGGAAAACATGTCGTCGTCAACATGGATAGGTAAATATTTTTATGTACTTTTCATCGGAAAAAGAAATTTATATAATAAAAAATGCAATTATTGTCTTTGTTTCAAAGTAATTAGTTACAGAAGTTTTAGGTTTCGTGTGTGTTGTAATTACTTGTGTTAATTTAAGTATTCTTTCGTGAGTTTAATCCGATAGAGTACTTATAAAATTAACTTTTAAAATTAAAAGAATTTAAAGGACCACGCAATCAGTTATGAGTGAAAATATTATCATAAGTTGGTGGTCTTCGAAAAATTATTTCTTAGTATTTATTGTATGAAAAAGACACCAAAGTTTATAGTATTAAATTGTCGGTTGAAGTCTGATTAGGTATTGTAGGTGTTCTACTTTTCTTTATATTCTGTTTTGTATTTGCTAGTTTTTCTCATAGATGGAGATGAAAAGAAGAGTGTGCTACTCACTCAGGTGGATTCAAAGTAGCGCCCTCGCCTTAAAAATATTACCTTTAACCCTTGTAGCACAATCTACGATGTTTTTTTGTTCAGACAGACTCTATATTTCATAAACTTATAAACAGATTTTTATACGCGCTCCTGTAAAATTAGTTCCAAAAATGCACGTACTGAGTTTTAAAATTGAGCACAGTACGGAACCTTAAAATGAAGGTAAGGTCGTCATTTTTAGGGTTCCGTACCCAAAGGGTAAAATCTGTACCCTATTGCTAAGTCTCCGCTGTCCGTCCGTCTGTATGTCTGTCTGCCACCAGGCTGTATCTGATGAACCGTGATAGCAAAACAGTTGAAATTTTCACACATTATGTACCTATTTCTGTTGCCGCTATAACAACAGATACTAAAACCAGAATAATATAATCATTTAAGTGGGTTCTCGTACAACAAAAATGATTTTTTTATATGATAATGTTATGGAACCCTTCGTGCGCGACTCCGACTCGCACTTGGCCAGTTTTTTTCATTTCAAGCAAACTAATACACGTGCTAGCTGCATCGCTAGAATTTTTTTTTCTTCCTGGGAAGACAATGCATTATCGTTAAAGTTTGTGGTCAGTGTAGATTTTAATAAATATAACATTCGATTGGATTAATTTACCTCAAAGTGTTCATAAGGATTGTTTATTATAGTCAGTTTTACGTCACAACTACTCCTTCCTTTCTTGATCGGGCTGTAAAACACCTTCAGTGTCGCAATTTCAGTAGGATTTATTATTATTTTCATATTTGTTGGATAGTCGGCTAAAATAATGCATAATATAAGTATAAAAAATTGTACAATTTTTTATTATAGGTAGTTCTTTTGACGGCTAAAATAGTGTAAGTAATTAAATTGGAAGTTGCCAAATTGCGTTACCCTTTTTAAGATAACGCAATTGACAGAAAAATAATGCTTCTTAAATCTTTAGCTTTAAACTGTATAACTATTGATATTACTGTATAAGTAGTAAGGTCACATTTGAAATAACATTAAGGAAACCTGGACGCATTTTACAAATAAAAGATATTTGTTATTTAATTTAATTACCATTATTAGTGGAAAGAAGCATGTGTTCAGAATTCGGAGCTGGGTTAAGCCAAAAGACAGGTCTTGAATCATACGGTAACTGGTATACTTTCGCTACAACCGTACTTTTCGTAAGGCTGACATTTTTGAAGCGTATAGCATTACAACCAACTGATCCCAAACATGTTACGGGGAACTTTAACAGGTAGATTTTATGTCTCATGGGCGGTAAAACCATTTGTATTCTGGGTATCACTCCTTCACCAATAAGGCATATTTTGAATGATTGCTCTTGATTATCAAGTAATTTCAGTCTTACATCCAGAACGGCGCGGTATTCCTAAAAATGTAAAGCATATTTTAAATTTTAATCTTTATTCTTGATTACTTGAAAAATATAAAAATTATTCAGCCAAGAAAAAAAAGTTGATAATACCTTAAGAGCTCTTGGGTAAAATATGACCCCCAAAGTTTTATGAAGCAGAGGTTCAATATGCGTTTCGTATTTATCTAGATAAAATATATCCTGGTTTGTATTAGGCTGATAGTATAATTTCATAGAGATAGCGCTGGCCACGAGGCCATTGTTGTAGAGGTCGATAATTGCCGTGTAGCTCGTGTTGACAGTCACGCAAAAGAAGTGGAGAGTCACTGAATCTTCCACGAATACGCAGTGTGGTGAAGGCTAAAAAAATATTGTTAGAAATTAATTTGTCTTTTGTGAAAATCTTACTATTTTCCACATATATTTATGTTAAAATTAATATTTTATATATATTTAGTATATATGTTATTTATTTTTTTTTGTCTTTAATTTTATTTATTGCACTTAAAATCTTGGTGTTTCATATAAAATATTAGAAAATCATACAAAAATTAAAAATTAATATATATTTGTCAATCAAAAATGCCCCCACGGATTGTACCTGGCTCAAAAGTACCCATTATGCTAGCTGCATTTCCTCTTTGAATAGCAATGGATATCCTTTGAACCAGGTACCAGCCAGAGCGGTAGTCATAACCACGATCCCTTAAGCGACGTCCTATCTCACTAATAAAGTCCCATGCCTTCAGACACCATGGGCCAGCAGTCTCTACGGCGACAGCCACAAAATCATAATGTGTAGATAACATTGAATACTTTGCTCTTTTTTTGGTAGCAGCAGCCTGCGCAGCTGCCCCAGGTGATCGCGTGGTGCTAGTGAGATAAGACGCCGCGTAAGTGCTGACGCATGTTGCGTCCCACAACAAACTCCGTCCTCTCTGCCACGGAATCAAAGTCAATCCGTCGGGTCTTTTGCCATCCGTCCTTGAAAGCCCTGGAGGCTCTAACTGGCAAGGAATATTTGCGGATATTAATGCTCGACGTATTATGTCATTAATTACGTGATGGCGCGATAAACGACCCGCACATCGTACACAACCAAGTGCATGATGCCCATCTACGTCAACTGTTCCCCCACAGATGCAACGATGCGGCGCACATACTGCACAACCCAATCTTAATGCCACAGCCACTCTCAAATAATCATTATCTAAGAGTGTGTTATTTATTTAATATTATTTCAAAGAGAATATATAGTTACAGCAAAACCCGACTTGACCTTATGGAGCGGAATGTTGGCTCCTAACCCCCTTATTCATTAAAAATACAACCATTTGCTAAACCTATTTTAGGTAAAATATGTTTTGGCTCGTTCTTTTAATGTCAAATGTTGAAAAGATGGAAAGGGACAGTCATGTTTTAATTTAAATAGTTTTGCAAATCGTAATATTACATTTTTATGAATGTGTAGATGGTGAGGATAGAACTTACTAAATATATTAAATTTCACACATTAAAGATGAAATATTCAAATAATACAGGAAATAAAATATAAAACAAAAAATATCAAATGATTTCACCGTTACGATACATGAACAATACAGAACGATTAGTTTAATTACAACAAACATCAAAAATATTGTTAAATATAATTCAAAATAGAATCCAGCCTAAAAGATATAGTGGGCAACGACCAAATTGGTTTTCGTAAAAACAAAGGCACTTTAGAAACAGTTTTAGCACTTAGATGTATAATACTTATTGCATTTATATTATAGATTAAAGAAAGCGTTCGACATAAAAAATTGGAAACTTATTATAAAGGCGCTTATGAATACTAGAAGAGATAGGAGAATTATTTATTAAAGATCTGTATAAATAACAAAAGACAATAATAGAAAATAAAAATGAAAAAGGACAGGCGAAAATACCTGAGGGAGTGAGACAAGGTTGCCCACTTTCTCCACTAATATTCAATTTATTTATAGAAGCAGCAATATCTCAAATCAAAGACCATGATTTTGGAGGAGTAAGTGTTAGTGGAGAAAATATACATATCATAAGATTTGCAGATGACATAGCAGCTCTTGGAAGCAGTTCACAATAGTTAGTAAGAAAAGAAAATAATAGAAGCAATAGACATAAGTAAAAGTCCTTAATTTTCTTAAAAACAGGTCCAGTAATTAAAAACATCAAACTTAATAAGACAATACACGAATTTAAAATTTTTAACAAGTGTCCAAGATGGACAGAAGATATTAAAAAGCAGATTGTTATCGCAAAAAAAATAGAAAATAGAAGAGTGAAAATGTTCGGTCATCTACAACGTCTCGAATTATGTATGTAAAGCACTCCACCGACAAGAACCCAGCTCTTAAATATAAGAAAATGAGGGTCAGTAAACAACAAAACTGGTAAGATGCAGATGGCAGAAATGCGAATGTTGAGGTGGTCACAGTTGTCGAAGAAGTGCCCAATCGATTTGTCCAAGAAAGTTTTAAAGTAAAAACCATTACCCGACAAGCTAGAAGAGGCACGCCTTCGATGGTACGGCCACGTCATGGAAAGGCCAAACGACCACATGACCAGGAAAGATTTTGAATTCAAGTCGTTTCCAAAACGCCCCGGCAGGTCTCGATGGACATGAATGTCTGTCGTTAACAAGACCTAAAGAAAGCCAACACAGTACCAATGACGACCCAAAAGAGATCCCTTTTGAGAAGAAGGATTAGAAGAGCCGACCCCAACTAGAAATAGGATAAGGCCTGAGGAAGAGATTTCACAGTATAGAATAGAATGTAATATGGTTTATTAGCGAAATATGTACAGTTACAATTTTACAAATTGGTACATTCATTAATCTAAATATGACGCTAATGCGACGTCCACTCAGCATGTGTCGAGGCATTTTATAACACCCCAACGCTGGTCTTCCGGGGACCAACAAGAAGTACATAATATATATACTTATATATTATACTTAATCGTATCGAGATTATTTCTTACTGATAACCTTTTCTGAAGGTTGAAATACTCAAGCATTATCTCCCTGAGCATTAAGTCTACATATTGTAGTTTTTTAACTAAATAAAATCTATTCCGCATACGTATTGTGTTCTTTTTTCGTAACAAAATTATATATCACTTACCTCAGGGACTTTATATTCACACAAATTTTTTACAATTAGGTGTTCCCTAAAAGTAGTTTCTAGATTCCAAAAGTCTAAAGTTGGCATTGCGCCGGTGCCCACCAGCCTCAAGGGAACACCCTGAGCCTCGGCGGGGCAGGTGTCGCTTATAATGAAATTGATCGTCTCCTCGAACTTCTTAGCAGCTGAAGCCAAGAACTGAATTTGTAAAGTGCGACTCGTGCCTGGCGCCAGAAGGTTGTCCTCGTTCAGTATAATGAAGTTACCACATTTTAAAGGTTGGGCTTTTAATCTATAACAATAAGCTTGTCTAAAACACTAGGAATAAATCATGTTCTTAAATAGCCGCAGCAATAGACTTTTCAAAGAATACGATTTACGGATGTAAATCCTTTAGTTTCCTCAAAAATACAAAACATATGTAATTTCTTTTATTTACACCCTTGCTGTAAATCCTCTATAAAAGTTTCTGAAGCAGTTAGCTTATTGCCAACATTAAAACACCCAGTGTCATGGTAACCATTATAATAATATCACCCAAACGAGTGTTATAATATTGTACTAAATTTCAATATGCAACGCATACTCAATACCTTCCTTACTCATCAAACAGTGAGTACTCATTTTTATGAATTTCGAAAAAGGAACATTGTTATGTACGCGCTGTCTACTACCACAGTTCCGAGATAAAAAAAAGAACTTATTGTTATTCGATTTCACGTCGTACCCCGCCATTTTCGTTTGATATTTAATAATATCAAACAAAAATAATTTGTATTCCAATAATTGTACGATCCAAATTTTTTTTTAATATTACAATAAGTAATTTCATTATTACCTATGCATACATCGTTATTTTGTATTAGATACTCAGTAATAAACTTACCAGGAATTTACATACTCGTAGAGTTCTTACAACACTGTACAACACCCTATGGATTTAGAACCTTTTTTAGAGGATTCATATCATGGATGTAGATAAAGTTTTGTATGCAACTGTAATAATTAGGTATTAAAACAATCATGTGATAATATTAATCCCATATAATGACAAACCCACATTCGTGTTTTAATACCCCTTATTATACTACAGTTGCAGAAATAACTATTTATGCTTATTGTTTAATTATTTAGAACTAGCTTTAACCCGCGACTTCGTCCGCGTAGAAGTCAAAAATGGTTCTAATAGGATTTTTAATTGGTTTTTTACGTTATTAATGTTATGATAACATATGAATTATTATGTTAAAATGTTTAAATACTTATAAAATATAACGTTTTTTTTATTATAACGTAGAAATTTAAAGGCCTAGCAGACCCGGTGAACCTCCTTCTCCCGTTTTCTTCTCGTTCCCGTTCCCGTTATTTGCTAGACCGAGAGAGAGCGACGGAACGCTTCAAAATGGTTAAACTAATCTTGTTTCTCCATACAAAATTCCGGACCCCCATTTCACCTCCATAGAGGTTGAATAAAAATTCTGAAATACATACTTACTCATTTACCGTCAGGAGTACTCCTGCGAAGTTTCGAATAACTTAGTCTAACTAATCTTGTCACTCCATACAAACTTTGGACCCCCGTTTGACCCCCTTTGGGGGTGAGTTTTTAAAAATCCTTTCTTAGTGTACTCCTAGACCTCATAAAAACAATAACCTTGTAAACCTAGGTGCCGGAGTCTCTAGACCCTGCGGTTTCAGCTGTGCGTTGATCGATCAGTCTCTATCTATCTATGTCAGCCATGTCTATGTCAAAAATGGTTCTGATAGGGCTCTCCCTCTCTCTGTTCCCTATTCCCTGTTCCCGTTCCCGTTCCCGTTTTCGTTCTCGTTCCTGTCATTTGCTAGACCGAAAGAGAGTGACAGAACGCTTCAAAATGGTCAAACTAATCTTGTGAGTCTATACAAACTTTGGACCGTTTCACCCTCTTAGGGGATAAATTTCGAAAAATCCTAAAATATGTATTCACTTATTTATTGCCGGGAGTACTCTTGCGAAGTTTCGAATAAAATGGTTAAACTAATCTGTTTTCTCCATACAAACTTTGAACCCCCGTTTCACCCCTTTAAGGGATGAATTTTGAAAAATCCTGAAACCGTATTTACTTATTTACCGCCGGGAGTACTTTTGCGAAGTTTAAATAAAATGTTCAAACTAATCCTTTTTGTCCATACAAACTTTGGACCCCGGTTTCACCCCCTTAGGAGGTTAATTTTGAAAAATCCTTTCTTAATGCACCCCTAGACCTCATAAGAAACCTATGTGCCAAATTTGGAGTCTTTAGACCCAGCGGTTTGGGCTGTGCGTTGATATGTCAGTCAGTCATTCAGTTTCTTCTTTTATATATAGATGGAACTTTTATCAGTTAAATAGCAAGCTATGAGACACTTTCAACAACTCACTTGTTATCTTTGACCTTCACTTGTGGCTGCTCCTCAGGACTAATCTGATATTTCTCAGGCAGAATTATATCGTATGTGACAGGACACTTGCTGGTGTTGTTAATAATGACGTCTCTAATTACACCGGTGCCAACTGGTATAATGTGAAAATTCAGTTCACCCAATGGAAATAGTGTAAACCTAGAAAAATAAGACTTATCATAGTCATATGCTACCATAACAGGAATACCTATATAGCATACCTTTTACATTATGTTCAATAATTGATTCATAAATTGACGTATACACAAATTGTGACATATACACAAATTGACGTGACTTATAATAATAATCATTTATTTCGGTCATTGTACAACCATATTATTGTTAGTAAAAAGAAACTTAAAAACCTAGTGTTAGTAGTGCGTTCATTCAAAAAACTTATTAAATATATAAATTAAATTAATCAAGATTACAAAAATATTCACAATTACACACTAAATTAATTTAAGTATCTGGTGTGCACACCCCCGGGGATCCCCTTCACGTCACAGTGCATACGCGTCCAGTGCCACTGGATTGGACAATCCGGCTTTCAGAATACTGTTACGGCTCCCACGAATTCTGCGCCTCAAGGAAGCCGTTCTTTTGCGTAATATGTCAAAAAAATCGTCAGTACGTGCTTCAGCAAACATTTTTGATGCGCTACAGAATCGCGGGAGCCCCATCAGCATCCTGAAAGCATTATTATATTGTACACGAAGTACGTTGTAGGCCCTCTGCGTATATCCGACCCATAGGCTAGAGGTGTAAAAAGACTGGCAATATGCCTTAAAAAGAGTAATTTTTACCTCCTTTGTACATTTTGAAAACCTGCGGGCCAACATATTACATCGGACCGACAACGCCCTTCGTTCCCTCTCAATATCCTCATCATCAGATAAATCATCGGTGAGAACATGCCCTAGGTACATGAACTTGGATACCAAGTTCAGGCGTTTTCCGTTAAGGTACACAGGCGGAATTACACGGGGCTTCTTTGACCCTACCCTGAAAACCATGACTTCGCTCTTGCGCACATTGTACACCAGCCCATGTGACCTTGCGTACCTCTCACATACACCCAGCAATTCCTGCAAAGCGTCTGCAGAAGGAGCCAACAAAATCATATCATCAGCTTAGCTAATGCTGTTCATGGTTAGTCCAACTAGTTACTACTTAGACTACTAGATAATTATTAGTAACTAGTTAGACTTAGTCTCGATGGTGTCTCTTCCTAAATTATTAACATTTACGAACAGACGCCATCGGGACTAATTCATACAAATGCTAGAATCATCCTGCCGTCAAAGTAAACATTAACTTACGTATTATAGAAGGAAGCAATAGTAACGTAAATAGGGAACTTTGCAACCACTACTTGGTTCTTGCTTCCATCGAGTAAGGTACAGGTGTAGACGGGCACGTTGACCAGGTTCATGGATGTAGTGGGCGTGCATTCAAAGTCGATAGACACCAGCTTGAGAGTAGCCGGAATCATGCCATACTCAGGAATAGCTTCGAAAGAACGTAGCAGAGACGGCTCCGGAAAGCTTTTGACCTTCTTTAATCTGTTAAAAGGAATAACAGAATTTTAAGTTCGGACAGTTCAGTAATATCATATTGTTAAGTTGTTACGTACTTGAAATATATGTTGTATTTCCCTCGATTCAGTAAATATAACTCGCGGATAACTGTAGAGTTAACTTTGACGTTTCCGTAGTTGAGGAACATTTCACTGGGATTCTCGTACGCACATTCCACATTCACGTCATAGCACTCGGCAGATAAGGAGAGATGTTCAGTTATCATAGGATTGCCTCGTCCTTCCGCATCATAAATCTGCAAAGATACACTTCTACACCATCACAATTTTCAGTATCACATCACAGATTACAATAATAACTTCGTTTCAAAATATTGTTACTTACGTCAATAATAAGAATTTTGTTCAAAATAATTCCAACATTACAAGCGATGTAGGTCACTGGGGTCACTTGGTTATTATGCCTCGGTACAATGCCTGATGTACAAGCTATAATGAAATCGCTGACAAACTCTGCAGGGTTTCGTATTTTCCACATAATAGGCAGGATGGAGTCGTTCTTTACTATGAATCTGTCATCCTCTCGCCGATACAATAATAATTTCCCGTATTCTAGGGACGTAATAATCGTTATCAGTAGAGTTTAAATAATTCGGCACTAGACGGAACTCTATTTAGATGAAAAGTAAGCAATATATACGAACACACCTATTGTTTTGGTTAATGGAAGAATCTCCACCCGGGGTACTACTCCACTACATTCGATATTCACAGTAACGAGCTCGGGGTTATCTTTAATACAAAATAGCAAAACCACATTATGAACTCCTACTTCCGCTGGAGCAGCTGTTATAGTTAACTTTCCTCGGCATCCAGGCTGTAAAGGCACGAACTGTATTTTAAAACAACAAAAAAGGTTTAAGTCGAAGCGATGGCTAGGTTTTATGGCTATTGCATTGCTTTATGATCATAGTGTCTTACTTTTAATTCGTCTACGAAGCAAAACGCCTAAATATGGCAAAGCAATGTAAAGTGTAGAAATATACATCTTTGAAGATAAGCTTACCTCAAGTCGCATAAACATTTTGTCTATTTGAAACACTGTAGTGTCATCTAAGAATTCTATAACAACGTCTGCTCTTATCAGCGAAGCATTCTTCAAATCAATAGTGTAATCTTCTTCATATATTCTGTTAAGAATAAGTTCTAAGCTAATATAAATATTACTTTGAATATAACTAAGCCATTTTTAGGGTTACGTAGTAAACAAAGAACCCTTATTGTTTCGCCATGTCTGTCGGTCTGTCTCTCTGTCCGTCCGTGGTTTTACTCAGAGACTATTAGTACTAGAATGCTGTAATTTTTCACGGGTAGTCAAGTATATCCATCACGCTGACAAAGTGGTAAAATAAAATCTTGTTTATTTTTTATCTTAGCTCCCAAACAAGTAAAGTGGGAATATATTTTTTTTCACTTACCCATGGTGTGGGGTTTTGTTAAAAAGGCATTTCTTTCTATATTATCAAAATATTGTAAGTTGGTGAACATAATTTTTCTATTTAGGATCCCTAGATCCGTTGGCAAATTTTTATTCGCGTCCACTCCCCCCACTATCAGCTAAATGGATGTATATGGGCTTGTGAAAAAATTCACGGCAATAGTAGTATATATAAAAGCGAAAATCACTCAAACACTCATCACGAAATCCCGAAAACTACTTAGCCAATGAAGATGAAAGGCAGGAAGGTAGATTGTTCCTAGGAGACGTCCGCTAAGAAAGGATTTTTGGAAATTCCATCCCTAAGGGGGTAAAATAGGGGTTGCCAGTTTGTATAAAACTTCGTAATTTTTAAAGTGAGACCAATTAAATTTTTAATTTAACTTAGCAGTTATTAGTAACTAATAATGCATTAGTTCGAGGGCCCGTCCTGCCCAGTCCCTGCAGTAGAAGTCAAGTCTTCCCTCCATCACTTCCCGGGCCTACCGGACTTCCGCTTCCGTTTTGAGGAATATATTGTGTCACTGATTTGGTTCAGAGAGGTCCAGAGTTCGTTGGTCATACGGCAAACATGTCCTGCCTAGGTCTACTTTAGGGTTGCAGCTTTTTGTCCAACGTCTACAATCGTGTAATGAATAAGCTATTGCGTGAGCTAATTTTTATGCCATAGCGGCCCATGAATATAAAGAGAAATAAAAGTTGATAAATAAATAATTAAAAGAAATATAGGATACCTGTTCGAACCAATGAATATTGGTCCAAATTGAAATAATTTCATATCGTCCAAATATGTTAATTTGTAAACATTATCTTCAACCGTTCTTCTGACGAAGTTCTCAAACATTTTTTTTGGACGACTGTCAAGCCTAGAATTAAATACATAGATACATATAACGATACACAAATACGTATGTCATCATCTGCCTTTGCTCATCACCTGGGGTCAGCCGGTATGTCTTTTTGACCGACTTCAAGAAAGGAGGAGGTTATCAATTAGAATGTTTGTATTTTTATGTGTGTTACGCAATTCCTCAAAGGCGCCTGGACCATTTTTATTTTTTCTTTGAAAGGACATACTTGTCGGGTGGTCCCATGGAAATCTTATTAAAATCGGTTGTGTAGTTTGGTGCTGAAGTCGGTTTTTAGTTTTGAAAAATTAATGTTTACTCTATTTCTCAGGAATTATGATCGAGGAATCGTCGTGGCCAAACACTGGTCAAATTTATTATGGCCTTTCGACTCGAGAAGAAGGAGCATCTACTTCTACCGTACCTATGCGTAAGGCAGGATGCCTTCTGGTCTGATCTATTCTATGGGTTTCCCTTCCTTTAAATCCATCAACCGCTATATTAGCACTTTTTGATACATGTTTTTTAGTCATCACTCATCACACGTCCCATTTTTTTTACATTCTCGTTTATTGTTTCACCGCTTATACCTATAAAGTTCCACTTACATAAATATTTATACTAAATACCTATACAAAGCTTAGTAAGTAAATAGAATTTACCTGGGCAAGTCACAGATGCCAGTGACATTGATATCGACCCTGGAATCAGGCCATCCACAAACTTCCACAAATCTTTTGACGCTGAAGAAGCCCTCAATTTGAGGACTAAATGCATATTTACAGCGAACGAGATCTCCTGGTTGTAATACCAAACGTTTCAAAGGCTC
The DNA here is from genome assembly GCA_943193695.1 of Acrobasis suavella. Classification (NCBI taxonomy): domain Eukaryota; kingdom Metazoa; phylum Arthropoda; class Insecta; order Lepidoptera; family Pyralidae; genus Acrobasis; species Acrobasis suavella. Next base: position 19,617,312 of record OW971929.1, read on the forward strand.
TAAAAAATATAGTTTCGTGAAATTAAAAAAAAGACGCAAATTCACTCAAGTACTTACAGTTAATATGTGCAACACTTCGACAGTATGATTCGACTAGTGTTTTAAATAATTTACCTGCTAATGATATTATTTATTGATGACAGTTGTACTTAAATAGGGAAAATTTTTCATCAATATCAAATTGACGTATAAATACACAACAAACATAATTATTAGATATTAAAATCAGAATAAAGGCTATTCTATGCGTATGAATATTAATTCAAATAAATCAAACAATGACTAACTTGTAATAGATTTGACGCTGTGTAAAGGTGGAGGATAAAATATATCGGTTTCCTCTTCTCCCATCATTTGTTCTATGGAAGGAGAAGGGATTTCACTTGTTGACGTTTGAGATGATGCCATCTGTAGAAAATAAACATTTACAAATAACACTTAAATTTTTTTGAACAATAACGACAAACAATAGCTTCATAGTGATAATAGTATTTTATGCAACAGTTGTATAAGAAGGTTCATAAAATGCGAGTGGCGCAGGTTACGATGCGAGCTTTGGCGAGCATCGTAAGGAGATGCCATCGAGCATTTTTTGACATACTTATACAACGTTGCATACAACACTTTTTCTACGACTACATTTACTAAAATAAATCCAAAAATAAACAAAGAAAAGTATTAAATACTACCATATGTTTGCTAGATACTAGGTATCTATGGAAGACTTAATTTTTTTTATTGACGTCTTCCTATTGACCAAAAGTGCCATTTTTGAAACATGGAGTCATTTAAACGAATGTTTTTTCATACAAAAAATCGTTTGTTCAGTGACTCCACGTTTGAAAAATGGCACCATATGTTAAAATAACGATTTTATTATGTTGGCAGTATGGTAGATCTAAAGAAAAAAAGTTATATATAGGTCTATGGCTAGGAGTATCGTTTTGACGAAATACGTCGTTATTTCGCCAAAACGATGTGCTATTGTATTAGGAATAGACTATAGACTTTTCTGAAATCATATAATCTATGTTCTTATATTAGTGTTCGGGACCATTTACAAGACAGATAATAGTACAGGAGTAGAAAAAAATCTTTAAAGCGAGGTAGCCCTTGGGCGAATGCTCGTGGTAAAGATAATAATTTAGTTTTGGATTTTTTATAAAATTTCCAAAACCCAAAAAGTAATCTTTGACACAATAAGTACTTCTCACGTACAAAAGTCTTACTCAGAAAAGAAATTCAAAGAAATATCTCTTATGTGGTTAGCGCTTTGGTTTAATTTAGCTCGTGTCAGAACTCCTCACCTCTTAGTTTAGATACCAAGTCATCCATTGCAAGCCAAAATTCTTATTACTCTGAATAACGATTCATGCAACTGAATTTTCCCCTTCGAAGTGGTCGCCGCTCGCATAGTAATAATGCAGGTATACTCGTATTTTTTATTTTCGATACCTACACGGGGAGTAACACAGGCCTGACTTTGGAAATTTGGACTCTGCATATTAAAATATCTCCAGTTGTTTTGAGTATTAATCTACTTATTACATTTAATACATAGATAAGCACAGCCCACGGCCAATTTACCTTTTTTCCACATACGCAGTGCCATTTGGATAATATGTTAACAACATTGTCTTGAGTAGAGTCATCTAACAAATTCACATCAGTAAGCTGATGACATTCACATTTTCTTATCTTGAAAAAATAAGGATCATTATCTAAAATCACATTGCGTAAAGACCAAGATAAGAAACCAAAAGGCAAAATTATTTATGTAACTAAAAGGAAGCTACTTAAGTAGTAAATACGAGTATTGTATTATTAAATTTGATGTTATATGTATGTCTCCCAAATGGCATTAAACTTCCCCTTAGTGTGCGAAAAAGCCACTCAGATATACCTATATAGTCTGTAAAAAGTGACATTTCTTTCAACAATCATCACCCTTGGTTTGTGTGTATATATATATATATATATATATATATATAGTGATATATATAAGTGATCGCAGTACATGTATCTCCAGAATGGGGAGTGGAGGAGGTATCATTTGTTCGGACAGAACAGAGACCGCCAAGTCACAGTATCATAGGGTGGACGGACAATTTTTTTTTAGTAAAAAATAATATTTGGTTTACAACTTTGTAGTTTTTGGTCCAACGGAAAACGGTGTAGCATCTACGGTATTGAATTTACAACGGTAAGTTTTTTTTTTTAATTATTGAGAATATATTTATGCTTCATTTATTTTAAAAGTTTGAGGCAGAAATTGCTTTCAATTGACATTATAAGCATTTAATTGATATTGCGCGCTGTGGGGAAAGTGTGCGCATATTTTTGGTACCAATTGCTTAAGTTGTTGTTTTTGTTGAAATAAATAATGTATACACAGTTAAAAATAATAAAACCTAGGATCATGAATCATGATTAAAAGCGTACACCAGGCTCGTAAGCACACAGCTGATGATATAACCGGGAACTCACTCAGATAATGCTGAATGAGGGTTATAAAAATAATTTATTCACTTTTTTAGGATATCCTACCATGCCTCGAAATTATATAAAAAAAAACAGTTCTTACACCTATGGCTAAGGAGCAAATATCGAGAACTAAAGCTCTCATCCGTATGCTTATACTTACCCCATACGGGCGCGCACAGTTACCCGCTATGCGAGTCAAGTGAACGCATTCCGATTTGGTATCATTAAAAATTGATTAAAAAAAAAACTATTATGATTTCTGTTCTTATTTTTATTTCAACTTAGAGACTATTAAATGGTCTATCTCAAAGCAATGTTAATACATTCTTAATTCTTTTATTTTACGCGTAATGAGTCCTTATTTACCTAAGTGCGCACACTTGACCCGAATGACTCTAGCCCTTGGTACTTGGTATGCTAATCTTTAATTTATATATTTATAAAAACTGTACCGGATCCTCGTCTAAATAACGCCAATCCAAAGGTTTCTCATAATTAAGAGTAGGGAAGATCCTTGGAAGTAGAACCGTAAACTCTTTTCTTTTTTCCGGAAACTTTAGTACGTCGTACTCCTCTTCTTCTTTCAGGGCTTCTTTGATGATTATAGAATTTGCTAGACTGCTTACTAACGCTTTCTTATAACGTAGACATGGACATGTAATCAATGTCAAAGGAAAACCGCGATCTGAGTAGCTTACGTCGGAAATCTGAAATATGCTTATTTTGTAAGTGGACCAATGCAATTAAGGACACATGTTATCATCAACGGTATCTAACCTAAATCAGTACATATGCGACATATCAAATTGCTAGAGTTCTTGCAGTGCTTCCTTGGAAAGAACTCCGAATTTGTGTGGACACCTAGTCAAGTATTGCCGAACTGTCGCAAATCTTGTACTTATTTCAGTAAATATAGGTATTACATAACACAACCTTTTGATTACACGTCGGAATGGATAAAATATTGTTTTTAATCATTACTACTTTATGCTCAGGGTATAATTCATTCTAAGTATCTAAACAAACACACTATGTTAAATTGGGCGGGCGTTTTTCGCGGCTGATTTTGCTTTCCGAACAATTTATGTAGGATTCAAAGACTTAACTAATAGGTTGGGGAAAAAGTCTTTTCGCATTTTATATGAAAATTCAAAACATTTTTTAATATAGTTTATTTACATTTAACTAAAGTATGTAGGTACCATTTTGTTCGATAACTTTTTGCCATCTTATAGGTAGGGACATGATCCCATTGCTATAGACATTTTGGGGCTTCTGATCAAAAAACTGCGTCAAGTAGTTTTGGCAGTCCTTTCGTGATGTTAACCTGACACTGCTTAAAGAATTCTGAAGAGACCGAAACAGGTGGAAATCTGAAGGTGCCAGGTCAAGACTATACGGCGGATGCATTAACACCTCCCAGCCAAACTCTCTTAATTTTTGCTGAGTGGTTAAAGATGTGTGAGGTCTAGCGTTATCATGATGAAAAACCACACCCCTTCTGTTGATTAACTCCGGCCGCTTTTTCTCAACTTCTTGCTTTAATCTTATCAGTTGTTCGCAATAGAGTTCTGAATCGATGGTTCTACCTGGTGGTAACAGCTCATAATGAATAATGCACTCCCAATCCCACCACACACACAGCATCACCTTGTTGCGAGTAAACCCGGGTTTCGCCACAGTCTGTGAAGCCCGACCGGCCTTTGACCATGACCTTTTTCGCACGTTCTTGTCGTACATGATCCACTTTTCATCACCAGTTATCAAAATCTTCAAAAATGGTTCGGTCTCATTACGTCGTAATAAACAATCACAAATGAGTACACGGTTCATTAGGTTTCTTTCAGAGAGCTCGTGAGGTACCCAAATTTCGAGCTATTTTGTGTACCCATTTTTTTTCAAATGCGCCAAATCTCTTTTGTGGTCAATTCCCAGTTCTTCAGCTACGTCGTAACTACTGATACGCCGATCTTGCTCCACTTTTTCAAAAATAGCATCTTAGCGCACGGTAGTGCGCAGGCCAAGTTCCAGCAACAGGCCGCGCGCATGCCGTGCACTATTTACACGAACCGTTTCGACCCACTTTTGACCCCCCTGTAACTCAGTGCCTATTGCAAGTACAGAGATAAAATTAAAACTACGGAAGCATATACTAGTACTAAAGCAGTATGTCAAATTTCATAGATATAGTTTCAGTAGATCCTGAAATATGACCCTGTGAAAATAGCTAATTTTGACACTGACTGACTGACTGACTGACTGACTCACTGACCGGTAATCAAAACCTCTAGGCCACTTCCAATTGTCCTAGCGTTATGAAATTTGGCACGCAGGTCGTGTTTTATATGTAGATTAACAAAAAATTAAGAAATTTAAGAAATCGGTCAAGCGTGAGTTGGCTCAATCGAATATCACATTTTTAATAAAAATATTTATGAACCAGTCATACAATGAGAATACGATGAGGAGGGGGGAGAAGGAGAGGGGGGAGGGGGTATAAAATATTGTCATGTATACATAATGCACTATGTATAGCTTTTTATTAAATACTGCTTACCTAAAAAATCAGGCTTCTATTGTTATAAATTACTTTCGATAGATGGCGCTAGCGGTATGATTGAAACGCGATATTACTGGCGTTTTACCTTACAATAAAACGCTTATTAAATACTGACCTTATTCGAAGCCTATCGATAATAATTGAGAGAGCGGCACTTCCGATTCCCTTTTACATCGCTTACTTATTTCCGTTTTCCCCCGTTTTACCGCCCTTCCACCGCCACGCAGGCGAAGTGGTGGGGGCACTTGGGCGCCCTGACTTCGCTCTTGCTTCATTGGCTCTATAAAATAAAGACTGCCAGGCAGGCCTCATTCGATAGGCTTCGAATAAGGTAAGTATTTAATAAGAGTTTTATTGTAAGGTAAAACGCCAGTATTAAATCCTGTACGCTTATTCGAAGCCTATCGATAATAATTGAAAGATTTGTTTGATATCGCCTGGCGGTGGAAGTAAGGGTTGATATCATGGTCTAGATCGACGTCAATGTGAAAGGAATCATAAATATGAATTAATGTTCCACAATCGATTGAATAAATAACAAACTTGTGAATGCATATAAAGTTTATTATAGAAGAAATAAAAATAAATAAATCAATGTAATATAGGGTTCACCAACACCAGATTTAACAAAAATAAATCAAATATGAATATAAGATTATTCAATCTTAGTATGTGCGTAAAGCCATGAACAAAAAATTATGTTAACCAATACTTATTAATAAAAAAAAATAAAAGTAATTGTAAAGAATGCAGTATTTATACATCATCTATCAAGTAGATTAAAACAGATTACTTAAGGATTCGCTATTTTCTGTTGGCCGAACCTCCCGACAGTAAAATCTTCTGAAAGTGTTCCCTGAACGCCAGTTGCCATGTTTCATGATTTGGTCTGTAGAAAAATTATTTACCCAGTCCTTAGATGCAACTGCAGCTCTCACACTGCCTGGTGTTGCCTTAATGCCGGCATCCCGGAGCTTTGATTTTATCCAACCCGCAATGATGGTTTTTGATGCAGACTTCGGCTCACCTCTGACTGTGATGAATACCTTAGAACTCTTGCATAACTGTCTACGTTCTTGACCAAGTTCTATCAGCTTCCTTAACCAGTAAACTGGGTCAATCATCTTTGATGAAGTTTGTTTGAGATGCCACCCTGATCGGCGATAATCTGATTTATCAGTTTTTGAACCAAAACAGGGCCATAAAATTATAAATTCTTCGGAAATTGTTCATTGTTAAGAATCTATGCTCAAAAGGGTAAGGTCATGAACTCGTCGACCTGAACATAGCATATGGCTAAATGCCTGGATACTTCGTATAAAGAAAGCGGCACCTCTTTGTCCAATAAGAATCTTGTAACTATGGAAACATCCCATATCGGAGGTTTAGGATCTTTGGAATTTTTTAAAGCGATAGCTTTTAAAGTTTGCTTTACCAACTTATGGGAACTTAATGTACCTGAAATATCCGGTGCGCAAAATGTCGCAACGACTGACTTATGTAATAGGATTGTGTTATATGCCAGGCCTTCCTTTTGATATAAGTCACATAAATAGAGTGCCAGATCCGAGCCTGTAGGGTTATTCCAAGCAAGCTGGTTTTCCTCAGCCCATCGGCACCAGCGAGCCCATGCTACTTTATAAGTCTTCATCGTAGACTCTCGCCAGCTAGATTGCAACAGTGCCTTTTGCTGATCAGACCATTTATCTAAATTATTAAACCACCCGCACACCTCCAAACTTCGAGACACATCTCTGTTACGTTCGGTGGAGGTAATTGTGTTGACCGATCTATCAGGACTTCTTGAAGGTTCCACACAGTATGGGAAGGAGCCAGAGCTCTGCGCTTGATATCGGCTCTCCAGAATACGCGACTCCACCTCGGTGTTACAATCAAGAACGTACCTTTGGCCTGATTCAGGTGATGAAGAACTTTTGGAATGAGGCAAGGTGGAGGAAATATCCATGCCAATCGGTAAGACCACCGTCTGCTGAAGGCATCTTGAAATGCCGCCTGCTGGTCGTTTTGATCCAGTGACGCATATTGTGGCACCACATGGGCTGCCCGAGATGCAAACAGATCTATTTGGGGTCTGCCCCATTTGGCAAATATTACTGATGTCGCAGCTGGCAACAAGTGCCATTCTGGAGGTGGTCTTAGTCTCGAGAGGCAATCTGCATCGTTGTTGAATATACCGGGCAGGTGATAAACCCTCAATTGTATCTGATGCAATCTTGTATCTGATGAAAATTTATCAAGTATTAGAAGACTAATACTTGATAAATTTTGTACGTCAAGTCCATTAAGTAAGTCGAGTGAGTACCACCTTCGTTTCGAAGATAAGCCTGCACAGTACGACTGTCTGTCTGCAAAAGCATTGATGCATGGCAAAGATTTAGATCTTGACATTTTTCGAGTACTTTCAGTACTGCCAAAAGTTCCTTTTGGGTGCAGTGAAGCAATTTTTCCCGATCGTTCCACATTCCCGTCAGACAAAGGTTGTCCAACCTCGCTCCCCATGCGAGATCTGACGCATCCGTTGTTAGGAAATGCGTGGGGGGCGGAATATGTAGCGGAGACGACCTGTGACAATTGTCCTGCCACCAACAGATCTCCTGATCCACCAAACTCGGAAGAGATAAGCGTCTGTTTGGGTGTTCTTTCATGAGAACGTGAAGAAACATCTACATTTGACGGTGATTCAATCGCCCTTGTGGGATCACAAAGCTGGCAAAATTTAGGAGTCCTACAAGACTCTGCATTTGCGCTAAGTTTGCCTCGCCTTTTTTAGCTATCTTTGTCAGAAGATTTAAAACTTTCTCTTTCTTTATGACAGGAAGACTTTTTGAAATTTCCCAGGGATTCCATACAATCCCAAGATACTCTATTGAAGTTTGAGGCATAAACACTGACTTTTGACAGTTTATTTGCCAACCCAGCTTGAACATCAAATTGATAGCCATCTCTACGTGATTGCAAAGAATATGGCGATCCTGGTTGGCGAGCAAAAAATCGTCTAGGTAAATGATTACCCTTACTCCTTGTTCGCGTAGGATCTGAGCAATCCAGTTGGTCACAGATGCGAATACCCGTAGAGCCGAACTTAAGCCAAATGGAAGACAAGTCATTTCGAGCAATTCGTTCTGATATTGGACTCGAACCAACCTGCGGTGACTCTTGGCTAAAGCCAGATGAAAATATGCCTGTGTCAGATCTATCTTTGCCATCCAGTCTCCACGTTGGAGGAAATCTGGTACCTTGCCCATATTTATCAGGCGAAATTTGTCTACCTTGACGTAAGCATTAAAGGCTTTGAGGTTGAATATTGGCCGTCGCGACCCATCGCTCTTTGCAATCAGGAAAATTGTCGATAAAAAACTCGGGCTTTTGACCGCTGGAACCAATACCCTTTGTTCTTTCAAATCGTGAATTGCTTTTGACATTTCGGGCGAGCTTCGAATTTGATAGCTTTGATTGGGCATCACCAATGGTGGTTTTTTTACAAAGGGAATGCGATATCCGTGAATGACCTTCAGTATGTAGGGAGGAGCTTTAATTTCTTGCCATACTGCATAAAAATTTTGAAGTTGCCCTGCCCGAAATGGCCTCGCGTCAATATCTTCGACGTTTATTTCCGGTCTTATTTTGGTGACTCGGCGAAGATTGTCGTCGCTTTGTAGCGGAATGAGATTCTGCATTAGCTCCTCCTGAAAACTCACCTCTTTGACGAAGTGTGTTATAGCGCGAGGAGTTTCTTTGGGTTCCACTATTGTTTGGTCCTTGCGCAGGACAATAGTTTGTTTGAGAACAGCTGTAATTATTATTATAACCCTGCGCGGGTATATGATTACAGTGTTGATGGTAAGTACCTTGCGCAGGTACACGTTTTCTGTAATTGCCAGTCGGCACAGAAGCAACACGACCTTGCGCAGGGCGGTGCTGGTTACTGCTGCCCGCTTGCGCAACGGGAGCAGGTTTCGAAAGGGGCCAAAAAGATTTTCGTATCCCCCCTGCTTTTTCCAAAGAAGTAGTAAAAGCCTCAGAGGCAAAAAGATTCTCGCATGTAGGAGGAATCTTACGCAAAGCTAGCTTTAGCAACGGTTCTTTGACAAATTTGAAAATGCCTTCTCGTCTCTGCTGGATTAAATCAGCCCTGTGCCCACAAATTAACTGCAGGGCATCTACTGACACCTTATGATATTCACCATTGATGAAAATATTTTCTATTCCCTGCTTTAAATCGTTATACGACAGTCCATTGTCTTTTATTGCCTCCGCTAACAAATTTTGAATGGCTTTTTCCAAGACCTCTTTTTGTTTTAACATCGCATAAGTTAAGGCAGCAAAAGACTTCTCTACATAAGCAAGAGTTTTGGAAGTGTCATAGCATTTGACCTCATCGTTGGCCTCTAATTCTACAAAGCCAGGGGAATGGCAATATGTCTTCTGCACCTCAGCAAAGTGGACCTCAGACCAAGAATTTCCTTGAAAACGCTGAATTTCTTGAAGAGTTTTAATATATTCGTCTGATGCCTTAGGAATAGATGGCTCTATAAGACTGGTGTTAAATGAAATATTAAAATCCAACTGTTTACTAGAGCCTGGTTGATGATCAATCACTTTCTCTGAAACACACTCCTTCGAGGGAGAATCAAACAAATCCCCACTAATATTTGGATCAATAAAGTCATTATTCGAATGATGATTCTGAGAGTAAGCAGGAGTATCTCGTGAAAAAATATGATTTTGTAAATCACTTACCGCTTTCGTGAGCTGCCCCAACATTATCTCCTGCTTTTTACCACGCTGCCGTCGTCTTTGTTTGCGCGCTCTTGTTCCAGAGCTACTGCTTGAACTCGAACTAGAACTTGACGATGATTTTGATCGCTCTCTTAAGCGTGACCGAGTTCGGTTATTACCACTTAAATCACTCATACTTAACTGAAAAAATTTCACACTGTTAAACCACAAACAAATAAGCACGGGGAGAAAAACGTTTCAACTTTTTCAAAGTAGAATATTTAACTCAAACGACGTTAAAAAAGTCGTTAAAAAGTGAAAAAATAAATCGTTAAATCAAATATAAAGTAAAACTTACGCGATGTATAACGGTCGTTAATACGAAATAAAAATCCTTTTTGCGTTGCTGCAAAAAACACGACCGTTCGGGGCGGAAAATCAGACGCCAATGAAGCAAGAGCGAAGTCAGGGCGCCCAAGTGCCCCCACCACTTCGCCTGCGTGGCGGTGGAAGGGCGGTAAAACGGGGGAAAACGGAAATAAGTAAGCGATGTAAAACTTGGCATTGCCTTGGATTTCAACCCTTTTTTAGGCGAACAATTAGCCGATAGGAACTTGGCCCCCTTTTTAACAGGTATGTTTTTGGTGGGATCCATTTTATCCGTAACAGGGCGACCAAAGCGACGTGCATCTTTGACATCAAAATTTCCGGATTGAAAACGCTTAAACTAAATTTGTGCTACTCTCACAGACACTGCACTAGGTCCATAAACATCGCAATTTTTTTTCGCGGATTGCATTTTTTTAACCTTTTTGGTAGTAAAATTTTAAAATATACCTAATTTATCATTAGATTCACTCATCTTGACGGTAAGAAAAACAAATGAAAATCACGCATTTTTCTAATTTGAATTTGGAATTATCTTCTTTAAAATTTAAACTTTTAAATGATACCAAAACCAGCCAGGTACAAATAGTATAGCCAAAGTGGTTTTATTACAAGTTCATACATACTATATGCGAAAAGACTTTTTCCCCAACCTAATATATAGATTACTTGCTGATACGGAACCCTTCATGGGCGAGTCCGACTCGCACTTGGCCGCTTTTTTTTCGCCTAGTATTTAGTATTCAATTGAAAAAAAGGGTCACATAATGTACTGTACTACCATAAAGAGATTCAACAAAAAATAAAATCTACATTATTTCATCTAAGATGGTTGACTGGGAGATTGTGTACTTTTATGTTAATTGTGGATCAATAAAGGTTTTATAAATAAATAAATTACTATAAATTTGACCTTTGATATGATAACTAACCTGAATTTGCATTTCTGACTTTTTCTTAACTTTCTTTTGCCCTGCGCCGACGACTTGTCCATTTAATCCGATCAAAGGCGTACCCATGTCACATTCATCGACGATCCAGTTATTAGCGATGTTAATTAACTGCTCGTACGTAACCTTGCTGTATTCATTATACCTTGCATTCATTGTCGTGTATTCCGGAGAAGGCCTCCCTAAATTATATTTGATGAATCAAAATCTTTCTCATTTACGCTATACGAGTACTTACGTTATTCTTATTACATACACTTTGATTTGTATTTACATATAGAAAAAGCAAAAAAGGTAAAAATATCGTTTTCGTACCACTTGCTCAAAAAAGGCATATTCTATGGCACAAAAAGCGAACATAACAATAGTCATTATTAATCTGTTAAAAACAGGGAAAGAACAATGTACTGAATTTCATTCAGGCTCTAGACCAATAATGAAAATAGGAAAAGAAAATTGTACTGAATTTCATTCATCCTCTAGAGGGAGAATGTGGTTTAAGTTTGGAATACTTACCGAAATTTATACTGAACTGAATTCATTTCTATATTGTTAAGCGTAAAAAATAACGATTTTGAATCGACAACATGTATCCGCAAAGTCCACAAAACCACTTAAACATAAAATAAAAAAACTAAATCAAGTCATGTCATTGTTTGTTTACACCAACTGTTTAGTTTTCCAAAAAGAAAAAGCAATAGGTCATTTGCGTCTCACACATACAGCCAAGTTTTCTGCGTACCTATATTAATTTACAACGTAAAACATTTTGTATCTTTTATGTAACTGGATAAAAATTAATTAAAATATATCTTTTAATAAATGCTTGTCTCTTGATATTATTGTCTTTATTTTTTCGCAAATGGTACGAAAATTAGAGTATTTTCCTCGATGATAAAGCTGTCTTTGTCTTGGGTGAACTTAAATCAGTCGCTACACTCAGGACTCATCATAAATCCCTCGCTTCGCTCGTGATTTAAGTATTTAACACCCTCGCTCCGCTCGGGAGTAAACCTCGAGTCCTTCGTTGCGCTCACGATTTAAGTCGTCACCCGCGACAAAAGACACTGCTTTATCCCCTTGGTTAATAATCTACTATGATTTGATTAGTAGATAATAGAAAATCTTGAAAATCACTTAACACACACAATAACATGATATACCTAGTAGATTGTGCTACATAGGATAAAGGTAATACTTTTAAGGTGAATATAATCTCTACTTTGAATCTAGGTCGAAACGAAGAGTTCCGTACGGTTGAATCCTAAGTGAAGCGAGGGATTCATGTATATTGCCCGAGATAAAAATATTACCGTACCCGAGTAGCACACTGCACTTTTCATCTCCATTTTTGTGAAAAATTTGCAAAACAGAAATAAAGACCTTGACAGAGTTAAACCGGCAGTTACTTATCTTTATTTAGTGTCGTTTTCATTTAATAAATACTAAGAAATAATTTTTTGAGATGCGCCTACTTCTGATAAAATTTCCACTGATCGTTTTATTTCTTAACTGGGCGTGCTTACTAGTAACTTTCTATTTTCATAATTAAACTTGATATTCACTATCGGCTAAAACTTACGAAAATATATTCAAATTTACACAATTAGGTAACTACATATCAATACAATTTAACCTAAAAAATCTGTAATTAATTACTTTGAATTAAAGTGCGCTTTTTATTATACATATTTCATTTTCCGAAGTAAAGAAAATATAAATATTTACCTCAAAGATTGAATATTACCTACATCACGGCCGATTCACATGCCTTTAAAAAATTAAGAAATAGCAAAAAAGAAGAAATTATTCTTAGTGGCGAGGACCAACTTGAAACTTGCCATACATTTGGTTGTCTGAAGTGGTGGTTAGCACCCCGATCCTCGGACTCTTGGTTCGGATTTGTATAGGTTATTTGAATTCTGTTCGATTTTTTCAACATGGCGCCTTTTTGTGAAAATTATGTCCATCATTTAATAATTAAATAAAGCAATTATAATTTGTTTTTCTAACATAGGTAAACAAGCGATTGCTCATCTGCTGCTGTTATTTATATTTCCGTTTTCATTTGTCATTGAATGGATAAGTAATTAATGAAATAAACATTTGGTAAGTACCGATGGTATTGCAACACAATACGAAACTCATTTATTAAATATGTTAGACTATTTAAGTAATTGATTAGATTACCTATAGTTAGGTATAAGTTACGTACCTTTATAATTACTTAAGTTTATAACATGTATTTTATTGTTTAGCGAATAAATACAAGCAACAAACAGTGGAAAGAAATCGATTCATCTCATTGTAAAACTCCAGTAAGTACCTTCTATGGAAGGACCCTACGAAAAATCTAATTGTAAGTAAATATAATCAATTCTTATCTTTTTTGTCATACTATCTTCCACGCCATTCTTTAGAAGAAAATAATCCACGCCAGTCATAAAAGTCGAACCGGAACTAATTTCATAGGACAATTATATATCAAGTAGGTATAAACGAATTATCATTTTCCAATGGGAAACCAACATAAGTGTTCCATGTGTGTAAAGTGGTCAACACTGGTTATAGATTTTTACCCGACTACGGCATAACTAAATATATAAAAATTACACTATACTACGTGAGTAAAACCGTTTTTATATATTTAGTAAAAAAAAATAATAAAAAATTAAAACCCGTCTACGGGAAGGTTCTTGCTGAAAAGTATGTTTATCCAGTGAATACAAACACAGCAGGGGGAAAAGCTACTAATGCATTTATTTTCGAAATGTTATAATTATACCCTTTTATTTGATACCAAACACGCTTTTTTTAGTTTATTACTTATGGCCTTTAGAGGGTGCCATATTTAATCTTATGTGATGATACATAGCTTATAACTAGCGTAAAGCCAAGATACTTTCATATAGACCAGTCTTTCCCAAAGTGGGCGATAACGCCCCCTTGTGGGCGCTGGAGGCTTTAAGGGTAGGCTAGGTAACGGGCCCAGAATAAAGTTGGGGGGCGCTGATGTGATTTAAGCAATGAGTGATTTATAACTTCAGCTATTTCATATTTTAAAATTCACTGAAATTAAAATCCTCTTACTACACAACATCCATTTATAAGTTCATATTTATATCCTTTTTTATTGTACAAATATAAACTAAAAATGTAATTAATATTTATTATTTTAATGCGTTCACAACGCTACTTATATCGTTAAAGGAATCAAACACTGAAAAAATTTCGTGTTTTAAAGTTTCGCAGGTGAGGTCCCCACTTCCGATACTCTTTATTATTGTAAAATTGTATTATTATTGCTATTTTTTTATTTAAAATTAACAATGTTGATTATTGTTATTTTTTATAAAAGATACTCTAATGTACTGGTGTATGTATTATTATTGCTCTCTCTTGTAAAAAAGTCTAGTTTAGAATATAGGTTGAATTAAACTACAGGCAAGACAAATATGTGATTCAGGTTTTTATGGTGAAAAAAATGGGGGGCGCTACAAAATAACAGATTTTTTAAAGTGGGCGTTTGACAAAATAAGTTTGGGAACCTCTGATATAGACCATAAGTAATTAACTAAAATATAAAATAAATCAATTCATAACTTGCAGGATATTAAACGAAAGGGGTATATTACAAGCTGTTTCTGCATTCACGCAAGCACAGCAGAGAGATTAACGTCCTTTTCAGTAAGGATTTTCCGTAGTCGGGTTTTAGTTTTTAAAACTATAACTTGTTAAATATCATGGACTGAAGTGGCTGCTGCGACAAGGCTAGTTCCATTGCGGAAACTCTAAATAGCAATGTCCGAAGTTTACATTGCTGATACATTCTTTTCCTAGCTGATCACGCAAAAATGTATACAATTGAAATATGAATCCCTTATGGGGCAGGAAGAGCATTTTGGGTCTTGTTCCTTTAAGTAGACAGAGTCATGGCCCGCGAAAATTAAAGGCCACTTAATTCACTTTTAGCGTGATGATAGACGAGGTAGAGACAAGAATCAAAATAATGATAGGTTGCTTGGCGCCATTTATATTATTTGTATTTTTCCCCATGTTCTCGATCGATATTTCTTTCTGTGCGGAAAAAAAAACAGCCAGTACATTCTATAATTTTCTTTTTCACTGACCACCATGTAAAATGGAATTACTTACAAGTAAATTGGTTAGAAAGTTTCTGTCCAAACAATTTAATGAAATACTATATTATTTAGGTGGTTTTGTGGCCGAAAGATCAATCGAGCTTTTTTGTGTGTATTTCACAGAGCAATGCTCAGTCACCGAGGTACTAAATGCGAATAAAAAAAGATAAAGTATCTATTTTGTTTCAGATTTGATAAAGCAGAACCCTTTGAGTGATCTTCCCGGACATAACTAGTTTAGATTTTATATAACAATTACAGTATGAGTACCTACCTATTATAGGTATATGTTACGTTGCGTACATAAATAAATATATTTCATTTTTAATCTGGTTGTTTTCTTTGTATAATATAAATATTAGGGGTAATAAACCTTGCCTTAAAAGGTATTTAAAAAAAAAACACCCAATTTCCTTTGCTTCGGACAGGTAACGCGACTGAACCCCCCCCCCCCCACAGATTATGTATAATTTCTCTATCCATAGAAAAATATGTATGGCAGTCGGTAAATACCTTTTAAGGCAAGGTTTATTATGTATTCGAAATTTAAAAAAATTGCGACGCCTTTTCCATTTGTTTATTGTTTTAAAACTAAATTCTTCTTTTTTTTGCTGGACTTGCCAAAATTATTTTTAATTTTACATGCTCCAAATGTTTTGGGATGAAACATTGTTTTTTGAGTAGATGAGATGATAAATACTTAACATAAATAATGGGGTATTCACACGATTTTTACCTTTAGTGTCTTCTTTCTTCACCTTTTTCTTGGCATCCGAGGCGTCTGTTGCAATCATTAACTTGCTGTGTTCTGTCGAATCATATTAAATACAAATAGGTACACATTAAATCAACTTTAGTTATAAATTAATCCCAAACAAAAAATATATAATGTGTGCCGTGTGGTTTCCGGGCTTGAATGGGACCACTCCATGTCTTCGTGTGCGTGTGGATGGAGGGCTCCTTTTCCGAATCCTTATAAATAAAACGTTGGATAAAATCATATCTCATAAAGCGCTTCAGCTGTGTAGGAAGTTTATTTATGAAAAATAAAGACTTTATTTCTGTTACAGAATAACAGTTACATCAATATATTTTAATGTTTTATTTATATTTCATACGGGTTTGTTTGGAAACACTCTATCCTCGTAATTGGAAAACGGAGTGTTCCTGATATTTCCTATTCTAGCTGGATAAATTCGTAATGTTTTTTCGGTACAGTATAATAATAATACTTGCCCGCGTGGTTCCGGGTTAGAATAGGACCACTCCATCTCTCCCTGTGGATGTCGTAAGAGGCGACTAAAGGAAAAAATAAAAAAATAAAAAAAATAAAAAAAGCACTAATAGCTTGTGCTACAATAGCATTCCCAAGGAGGGTTGACGTCAGGCAGGCGGCCGGTTGTAAAATAAAGCCAAATCAAAAATGGAAAGAAAAAATAAAAGAGTCAGGCATAGGGATAGGGCGCCACCGCAAAATGGCGCGCAGGAGCCCCGCCCGACTCCTGTGACAAGTGGGCCAGGGCTACCGTGTCTGGGGTGGACACGGCCAAAGACGCGAGCCCCAACCCAGAAACTCCGCTTTGCAACGTGGAACATTGGCACGCTAACTGGACGCACGAGGGAGCTGGCCGACGTACTTTCCAGGCGAAAAGTGGCCGTGGCGTTCCTGCAGGAGACTCGGTGGAAAGGCTGCAGATCCCGGTCCATTGGGAATGGTCACAAGCTGATCTACACCGGTGCACCTGGTGGCGAGGATGGGGTGGCCGTAGTGCTGTCAGAGGGGCTTCAGGATAGCGTCTTGGAAGTAAAACGCTTCAGCAGCCGGCTAATGGTCGTGGTGGTGCTTGTCGAAGGGGTTATGACTCATTTGATAAGCGCCTACGCGCCACAGGCTGGCTGTGAAGACGCCGAAAAGACGAGGTTCTGGGACCTACTCGGCGGCGTGCTGCGTGGCATCCCGTTGTCGCAGGCAATCGTTTTGGGCGGCGACTTGAACGGTCATGTGGGTGAGGCGTGTGAGGAATTTGGGCGTGTTCATGGTGGCTATGGATACGGAAGTCGCAATCCGGAGAGTGGAGAAATCCTCTCAACGAGTGCGGCGGCCGACCTCGCCATCGTGAACACGTTTTTCAGAAAGAAATCCGAGCACCTAATCACCTACAGGAGCGGGGGACGCGCTACCCAAATCGATTACTTCCTAACCAGAAGAGACCATATCGGCAAAGTAACCAACTGCAAAGTCATACCCGGCGAGAGTCTCATTGCGCAACACCGTCTCCTTGTCATGGATCTTCGCATTAAGCCTGCGGGCAAGCCCACTGAGCGCTGTCGACGCCAAATCAAGTGGTGGCGGCTCGGAGAATCCAAGTCCCAAGAGTTCGCAACTGCGATCGGCAACAAATGCGACGAAACCGATGGCGAACCAATCCAGCTGCACTGGGACAAGATTCAGGGAGCTATCACTGTTGCGGCGAAGGCAGTGCTGGGTATGTCAAAGGGTGGACGCAAGTGTGACAAGGAAACTTGGTGGTGGAACGACACAGTCCAGAGGGAGACAAGGGTGAAGAAAGCACTCTTTAAAACGTGGCAAGCGTCAGGATCTCCTGAAGACCACGACGCATACAGGGTTGCAAAACGGGCCACTAGGAAAGCCGTTGCCCGGGCCAGGCGTAACCACGTACAGCCATTGTACGATAGATTGGAGTCGCCTGAGGGGCAGAAGCTTATCTATAAGTTGGCACGTTCCAGGGTCAAAGCGGCACAGGATATCTCCAAGTGCTGCTGTGTTAAAGACCCTAACGGCAACCTTTTATGCGAAGACCTCGCGGTGAAGGAGAGATGGCGCTCATATTTTCACGAGCTACTGAACCAGCAGCATAAAGAGGTGCAGCCACCGGACCTCCCTCCAAATCAAGGATTAGTGCCACCAATAACGCCTGAGGAAGTCCACTCAGCTCTTCGCTGCATGAAGGACCGGAAAGCTGTCGGAGCCGATGGAGTGCCCATCGAAGCCTGGAAGGCTATGGGTTCCCATGGTGTGGACATCTTAACAAACCTTTTTAACCGCATACTCTTCACCGGTAAAATCCCTGACCAATGGAGGCTGAGTATTATTACTCCAGTCTTTAAAGGAAAGGGATCGGTGCAAAAGTGCAGCAACTACCGCGGTATAAAGGTCATGTCCCACACCATGAAGCTCTTTGAGAGGATAATAGACTCTCGGATCCGACAGGAGTGTACAGTCTCGGAGTGTCAGTATGGATTTCGCTCCGGCCTAGGCACTACGGACCCTATTTTTGCCCTAAGAGTCATCATGGAGAAATACAGGGCAAAGAATACGCCTCTCCATTTCCTGTTTTTGGATATGGAGAAGGCCTTTGACTGTGTTCCTCGAGAGATGATCTGGTGGGCTCTGAGGGCCAAAGGGGTGCCAGAGATCTATACTGACATAATCCGCGATATGTACCGCGATTCCGAGTCCATAGTTAGGACTGCTGTTGGTGACTCCAAACCCTTCCCCGTTACAGTCGGGGTTCACCAAGGCTCGGTTCTCAGTCCGTACCTGTTCAGTGTGATATTAGACGAAGTGTCTGACAGCATCAGAGACACACACGAGCAACCTCCGTGGCTGCTTGTGTATGCTGACGATATCGCACTGGCGGATGCGGACAGAGGGAGACTGGTGCGACGCGCAAATGTGTGGAGGGAGTCGCTTGAAAACGGTGGTCTGAAGCTAAATGTGGCGAAGACTGAATATATGGCTTGCAATGCTACAGATCCCCCACCCGTACGCATAGGCGAAGACTTGGTCAAGCGTACGGACCAGTTTAAATACTTGGGATCTGTACTTCACGCGTCCGGAGACATCGATGCCGACGTCAAGGCCCGTATATCTGCCGCATGGGCAAAGTGGCGAGAGGTGACTGGTGTCATTTGTGACCCCAAAATGCCGGTTAGGTTGAAGGGACAGGTCTACAAATCCATCGTTAGACCTGTCCTTTTATATGGGAGTGAAGCGTGGCCTTTGCTTGAGCGGCACAAGCAGGAGTTGCGTGTCACGGAGATGCAAATGCTGCGTTGGATATGCGGAGTGTCACGGAGAGATCGTGTTAGAAACACCCGCATCCGCGGCAGTCTTCATGTCCGTGACATAGCGGACAAACTTCAGGAAAGTCGCCTACGCTGGTACGGTCACGTCCTACGAAAGCCGGCAAGCTACGTGGGAAACAAATGTATAGCCATGCCGCCTCCGCCGGGGCCCGGCAGGCGGGGTAGACCGAAGAAGTGCTGGCTTGACGTCGTCAAAGATGATATGCGTGCTAATCGTCTTACAACCAAGGATGCCCAAGACCGTGCAAAGTGGAAAAGAAAAAGTCGGAAAGCGGACCCCGGGCTCCTCAGCATTGCAGCTGAGGACGCAACTGGGAAAACGCTGAGATGAGAGAGAGAGAGAGAGTATAATAATAATACTTAAGAATGAATTTGTTCCATAAAACCCTTAACATAAAAGCACTGGTTCAAAAGCAAATTAAAATTTTATTTATTTTTTTCAATGACCATTTCGACTGTTCATATTTTTACCATCATTTACTAAAACCAACGTCATATCAAAACGGAACTAATAAAATCATGTTTTATTTATACTTCGTACAGGTTTGCTATACGAAGTATAAATAAAACATTAAAATCTATTGACGTAACTGTTATTCTGTAACAAAAATTAAGCCCTAATTTTTCATATATAAACTTTCTACAAAGCTGAGGCACTTTATGAGATATGATGTTATCCAACTGTACCAATGAGTGTTCCAATTCTTTGAGTATAACTTGTTGATCATAGGAGCATGAATTTTTTTAACTTTATCAAGATGTTGGCACAATTTTATCCTAAAACTTAACATTTTATTCATAAGGATTCGAAAAAGGAGCACTTCATCCACACGCACACCATCTCTTCCTGTGGATGTCGTAAGAGGCAAAGAGAATTGATGTCAAGCAGCCGGCCCGTTTTAAATCTATAGCCAAATCTTTTAAACTGTTTTGACTATTCTCCTCTATTTTTCATGGTCTATGGCATCCTTCGGTGACCTTGTCATGCATAAATTTGGAGAAGCAAAAGCGGGAAAGCGCACCCAGGTATTCGAAATAGCACAGCTGATGATGCAACCAGTAACGCGCTAGGATGAAGAAATATGTTTAGTATTACCTTTTTCTCGCTTAGGTGCGTCAGATGGGTACCTAGAATAATTATAACTGTTTAATTTCTTTACGCAGTAAGTAAATAATTATTTTATTATTTACTCTTGGTCGTCACAAAACAGTTACTAAATACATAAAACATTTAAAGTTTATGAATTGATAAATATTTGAAAGTAACCCAGTTTTTTCATAGAAGTTTCTTCTCCTAGATTCTAGTCCATAGGTTATATAAATTGCTTTCAAGTCGAGATTTGCGTCTTGAAATTTGTCGTAATCCATGTCTTCAAACGATTCTATGATTTGCTGTATTTCTGTTTCGTCATAAACTTTAGAATTCATTCTGCAATGATATAATAAAGGAATATACGTTAATACAGGCATTGTATTGTTAATGTTAAGTATAAATAAATAGTTATTCAAATGGTATTACTCGTCTGTCAGGTCGTTTTCCTTATTAGATTCTTCATAAGTTTGCGCCCACTTACTGAATTCAGATTGACACAAAATGAGATGAATATTCCGTATGTTATATTTGCACTTCAGAACTAATGTCAATGTTAAAGCAGGGTTCTTTAAGATCATACTTTTCAGAGAGTCTATTACAAAGCCACGGTGGAACTTTGGATGACTAAAGAAATCAGTCAAAAGTTCTTGGATTTGTTCCTGTAAAAACAAGAAAAGTTGTAAAATTTATTGATTACGTCTCAGTCCCACAGACTGTTTTACGGTTATGTCCAAAATATTAGTCTCCCAAAATTCTGCGGCCAAAATCCTGGTTGGATTATCTGATTCGTAAAATATATGATCTTTTTTTTCTTATCCGATATATAGGATACCTTTTAACTTAGATCCTTAAAAAAATGTAACGTCATTATCTATCAGCGATAATAAGCTTTAGTACCAAGTTAAACAAAGTTGAGGCCCCGAAAGCCCCCAAAGCAGTATGAGATGCAGCTGAAGAATTAATCGGGTTCTTCTTTTTATCACTTGTTTTCGACCGCGGTGTCCCAATGCTTTTGTTATTAGCCAAATATTCAATTTTTCTAAAAACTACTTGAAATTCGTCTTCATTATCGTCAATGGCTTCTGTAAATTATGCAATATTTAAATTAGGTGGTACTATTTAAGTTAGTAGGTGTTTTAGTATTTTAGAAATCGCCAATTTTTTTCAGCGATATAAAACTCTCATAAGTCAATTTCTCCTATGAAAACAACGTTGTTGATTTAAAATCAAAACTAGCTTTGGAGTGCGTTTTCGACTAGCCTAGAGACTAGACAGTCGACTTCGCCTTGATAAATTTGGGAAACGGAAGACCTATGTCTTCCCACATTCGTCGAGGCGAAGCGAAATGAACTTACACAAGACAAAGCTTCTAACAATCTCGATAAGCTATGAAATTAAAGGTAATTACCAGCCTCTTGAAAACTACTCATATGCATATTTGGGCCACTTAATTTCACACAATAACATGCACACGAAACTAATAGAGAGACAAATAGCATAGCAAAAGATTGTACACATATAGAATTCATAAAATCTCCAGACCATTGCATAGGAATGAAACGTAAATACATACATTCCTGCCTCGGTGCCGCAACTAGCCATTCATACGCCCATTCTATAAATTCATCCTTAAAATTTGCGCTCTTTTTTTGAGTATCGTGATTAAATAATAAAATAAGAAATGGTAAAAAATACCACGTGAGTGGAACTTGGATCCGGCGACCTTAGCCACTTAGGTGCGACCATGCTCTCCCTTCGGTAACCAACTGAGCTATCACGTATTCTACCCCGCACGCCGAATTTCTTCACCATATAAGCCGAGTAAAACATCATTATTTATTAGAATCATCTTAATTGTAATTAATATTGTTATTATTTAGTTTATGTTATATTTCTATCTAAATAGACGTATTACTTCTAATAGAATATTTATTTAATTATATGTGTAATATATGTATGTATGTGTTTATTTGTAGTTAGTGAAGTTTTATGTAATTTTAATTTTCTTCTTTCTTTATCCTATGTATGAACACGCCTGTATGCCTCTTTTATATAAACATCTCCTCTCACAGGCCAACTGGAAAAGATCTCTTGAGATAAGTAGTGCCTTCGTACTTTTATTTAATGTATTTTCTGTATGAATTTTCCGTGTACATAAATAGGACTGCCTCCGTGGTCCAGTGGTCAAGGCGTTCGCCTTGTGACCCGGAGGTCATGGGTTCGATTCCCACTGGGAAGCATACTTTGTTAAAAGTTGTTTCCAGTCTGGATAGCATATTGCAGGCTTGAATCACCTGATTATCCGAAAAGAAAGATGATTCCGTGTTTCGGAAGGCACGTAAAACTGTGGGTCCCGAACGCCACCTAGCGTTTGATCATCAAACTATCTAAGGATTGGTTCCTGGTTTGCCCTTTGGGTTGCGGAGGTCAGACGGCAGTCGCTCTGTGTAAAAACCAGTAACCTCGTTAAATCTCCTTGGTTAGGTAGCGGACCCCGGGCTCTGAAGCGTTACTGCTGAGGATGCAACCGGGAATACGCTCGGATGATGATGATGAAATAGGTAAATAAATATCATATTACTTTAACACTTACCATTTCTTATTTCCATCTATTTATTTAGGTGTTGTTTCACCATTTCTTATTTCATTATTTAGTTTGAGTACTTTATTAATGCATCTTTAATAAAAACCCTATTTTTTGTGATCCCATATACTAGGAAAGAAAAACAGGGAAAGACAATACATAAAATTGGAGGACGAGCACTCACAGCTCGCCCAAGTTGGAGAAGAGTTGCCAGAGATAGAAAGCAGTATGGAAATGGTTGGAGGAGGCCTTTGCCAAGTTTCACACTTAACTCGGAGACATTATATAAGGAGCGCCATATAACTTAAGAGTTCACGATAAATAGCTCATTATAATTGTACAATACGTAATTAAATTAGTGCAGCAAAAAATCTTGCTTAAACAATACCTTCAAAGGTTTCGTCATTTTCACCCATCTGAGAATCGGATTTATTCAGAGTTGTGGACCTGTTTGACTGGTACATTTCGTTGATTGTGCTCATTAGCATTGTCTTGGCGGGACAGGTGCACTCGCACAATGCTTCTACTAAGCAGTTGTCGATGTTAAAAGTTGGTATCCTGAGCTCCTTCCCAATGGAGTACGCCATTTCTTGACATTGCTCCTCTTGATTAATAATAAAGAAAGAATGCAGTTTATTATACTTACATACGTACATATTCTTTAAAAGTAAACCATTTACATAAAACATTACAAGATATAGTATCAAAAACTAAACCCAGACTACGGGAAAATTCTTGCAGAAAAGTACGTTTATCCAGTGAATGCAAACACAGCAAGGAGAAACAGATAATGATGTATTTATTTTTATATGTGCTAATTGAGTTAATAACCTTTTATTTGATACCAAACACGGTATGATTCGATTTATTTTATTTTGTAGTAACTTCCTTTTTGGCCTATTGAGGGCCTATATTGATTTTATTGTAATGTCACACAGCCTATATCTAACCAGCGCAAAATCTTCCAACGATACCTAATTTGTTAAGGTTCAATGGATATCATAGAACATACATACTAACCTCCTTTGCGCTCCGCCGTAGTCGAGTAATAAAAAATGTAAGAGCGATACCTTCACATGGAGATCCGTGGACAAAGACCAGTAGTCCTTTAGAATGTTTAACAGTACTCGATTCAGTAGATAAGTGATCAAACACGTGAAGGCATTCTTTCAAGGGATCTACGTCATTTTCCTTCAAATTTCTGATTTCATCTAGAAATTGATAAAACGTGAGAAATGTACCTAATCGTATCATCTCAATTACAAACAAAAAAGACTATTGTAGGTGGATGTACATATGTAATCAAGTTTTTACTATTCCCCTGCTTATATATAGTAAAAATCGTTCAATGAATGTTTAATGGGCGCAAACTAAAAATTTATAGTTTCTTCGTTCTTTCTTAGAGGGGGAATATTTTTTTTCTCGACTTTCCTATGGTGCAGGTGTCATTGAATATGTCTTTAAAAAATATTAACACCATTTTTCGGTTTAGGGATCAGCTTGTGCAATTTTTTAGTCACGTTATGCTCCCCTGTATCAGCTAAACGGTCAAATTACGGCTACAAATAGGATATATAACCAAGTTAAAAGAAAGACTCTCTCAGTTACAGGTTTACAAATTCAAGAGCTATGATTGACCAACTTTTGAAATGTACTTGGGAAATGTAAATTTCATGCAAATTCAATAAAATTGGTTTTTTAGACGTTTTTCGTCATTAAACCATGAAGCATATGAACTAAAAGTCCGCATTCGCAACTACAGGACCCTACACAGCGCGTGTCCCAAAGTGGGTTATTCCCAAAGTACTCTATTCTTTTGTTGTTCTAAAAAGATAAGAATCTCATACATTCATCCCCAAGTTTATCCAAGGAATTATTATTATTAAAAAAACTTTATATTTTGTTCTCAATCTGCTCCATAGGTTTTTACATATTCTGAAACTGCTCCATCTTAATAATTATAAAATGTTTCAGTAGGTACAATCAGCCACAAAATTTCTTAAACAGTGAAACGTATTTCGTTCTGATTAGTTTTCTTTATAAGTTTATATAATAATCGTGTATCTCTGTGGTGGTTAATGTGTCAAAAAAAGAAAGCATTAAAGTAAGTCTCCGATATCAACTATAACCGCAATTTTATTTCGTTTAAACATCATTGTGAATACAGTTTTACACCACTCATCATTTCCTTGTAATGCAATCGTTTGCATGCCTAGCTCTAACAAAGGATTTTTTTATATTTGAAAAAATATTTTTGCAAAACTTTTGAGTCTGACTCTACGTCAACTACCCTTTTCGAGTAAAATGTAACTAAAACCTGATACTTATTTAAATTAATGGCTATTTAATTAAAATGGGGTGGAGTACTTTGAGAACATTTTAATATTATCATGGAGTAGAATGAAACTTAATATTTTTTTGGAGTACTTTGGGAATAACGCCGTGGCCCCGACACGCACTTGGCCGGTTTTATTTATTCTACAACCCTTTATCTACACCATCAGATGACGTGGCCTACCTGCTATTATTTCCGCTTCTGTTCTAAACCTTTTGGGTGACACTACTCCTGTTTGTTTAGGTGCATTCTTTGGACTCTTTGTTTTTCTGTAATAGACATACAATTATTAAATATTTATTGTTTCAAGAATAGTCATCAATATCCTGAAACTTACTTTGCAATTGCTGCTCCTTTTGATGCTACAGCTTTCAGAGCAGCTACTTCTTCATCCTTAATTCTAAACAAGTAAAATATACTTTAGTCATCAAAAGTAAGGCTATAGGTATTTTAGGAATTTGAAATGCTGAAATATTTTATATTATTCTTCGTGGCGTAGAAACTGTGCTCATGATAACTATGACACACATCTCACATTTTACGCTCTTAAATATACGCCCGCGAGCGCGAAGTTTGGTGGCCATAGAGATAGGCCATAGTTAAGGCTCTACTCACAACATGTCAGGGTCAAGCATTTTTCTGGACTTAAACTGTCTCTATTATATTCATATTGCACATTACCCTATGTAAGTGTAATATGAATATAATAATATAAGAACAAAGATATGAAAAACAACCCTTCTGTATATCCATTTAATACCTTGTTGAAAATACTTGTCAAGCATGACATATAAAAAAAATTATAAAAAAATTCGCCAATGCTAATTTAGTGTTGTTTCATTATAATTAATAAAATACTTAAGTCACCTTTTGCAAACAACAAAAAAGAGAGACAAAAGCGACCGCCTTTGAAAAAAAATTACGGCTCTGGATAGAAGTCCTTTGAATCTATTTTTTTGTCAGCGCGCGTATGTCACGCGTTTGTTCTGTATATTATCCGAATAAGTAAGCCCCATGACAATTTCTTTTTTAATGAGTGTTATTACGAAACGTGCACTTTTGGAGTTTGCAAACTTATTTTTTATTAAGTGTGTTCAAATTTAACACTACTAACTTGGCTATTCTTTCTTCAAACTTTTTGTAAAACCCAACTATCTCCGGTGGAAGATCATCACCCGGTTTTACAGCTGGCACTAGCATCTCCTCAGGCTTATTGTAGTATTTATACAGCAACTGGTAAATTTTTTCTTCCTCATTCCATTTGCTAAAACATAAAAGTATATGATTAGAAAAATGTAGTACATTTGGGACTTATCATAGACCAGAATACTTGATGCTAAGACCACTACTATATTGTTACAAAACAAAGATCAAACATGCCAGTATACCGTGAGGACGGTTTACTCGCATACGAGTATTATGCTGGATAACATATTGGTACGAAATTGGGGTTCGGGATTTCGAGAAAAACGCCAAAATTAGCCAAATCCTAAAGGTTTTTCAGAAAGACCATCTTCACGTGTCAACGTTTGGTTCCGTTGTGAATAAGACCCTCCTTCAAACTTAGGCGATTCTCCCACTGGCAACGCACCCGCTGCGGTGTGGAGACTGGCAGATTCCGCGGCGACGACGGAGGCGCAGATCTGCTTTACCTACCGGTTTCATCTGCTTCCCCGCGCGGAGCAGCGGTCTACGACGGCCCCACGCCAGACATTCACTTTACACGGCGGAGCAATGTGTTATACCCCGCGACTAGCACCGCGCCCCTGCGCAAATTGGCAGAATCGGCGCGCGCGACGCGCTCGCGCGCTGTGACGCGTTGTCAGTGTGTTGGACTAGGCGTGTTTCTATACAAATTGAGGTACTTGCATACAATGTTAACATCTGCGGCCCCATGCTCCGCGACGGTGCGCGGTGTAGTGTGATCACCGCTTTAGGCGTTTTTTTTTTTCAAATATCGAACCCCAGTTTTGTCTCATTTAGTGTCGTAAGGAGAAGCCAGTTCCGTGGGAAGAAGAAGATACCACCAGGGAAGGCGTCAAGACTAGGGCCCAGCGTGTCATGGAGACTCAAGAGGGCGTAGCTCAGGCCAAGCCTATTGAACCTCAAGCCACACCCACTGCACGTCAAGCCACGCCCACTGACCCTGAGGCCACGTCTACCGCCCATCATGCTCCACCTACTGAAACTCAAGCTGCGCCCACCGGGCGTCTAGCCCGGCCCACTAGACTACAAGCACCGCCCACTGGTTGTCAAGCCTCGCGTGCATTAGTGACATTGCAGGATTTCAACTCCCTTAATGCAAAAGATGCAAGGCATAATTAACCATCAAAATAAATTGCACGAGGCACAATTGCATTTGCGAATCTTCTATACTTTGAAGTCGTTTTGTACTACAAAACGACTTCAAAGTATATATACCTATAGAAGATTCGCAAAATGCTCGACAACAACGTATAAAAAAAAATGCACGCTTTTAAAGCTTGTGTGAGGACCAACAAATGGTTTTGGTGGATGTCAGCAAGGTCAACAAGTTGGTGGACCAGATCCGTAAGGATGTTGATTTGTTGAAGAATGGAATGTCCAATTTGGAGAATCAGGTAACCCATTTGGAGAATAGTGGAAAGAAGAGTGGCGAGTTTAGAAAGAAAAGTACTGCAGCTTGAGACTTTGGAAGTTTAGGGACTAAAGGTGAAAGCGTCGCCTTATGATGGTACAGCATCGTAGGCTGCGTACAAAAAGCTATTTGAAATCGTAGGTGCTGCTAATGGGTGGACCATTGAACAAAGACTGACCGCTTTCACCGTTGCCTTGAAGGGTTCAGCTCTATTGGTACTGGATGTACTGCTATGCTTATCCAGCACCTTGGAAAAATTGATGGAAGCACTTGAAGCTAGGCAGGGAGAACGGCACTCGGAGACATAAGATGGCACTTCGTGAAATTGGCTGGTTTACTACTCAGGCGGGCTTGAGAGGACACAACGTTTAATTGGTAACGTTCTTGCTAATGGCAATAGGCTTTTAATGGCTAAGCAAGTGAATACGCCTTCATGGTAGCTTCGTAATTGACTAAATTATCTCTGATGACTGCTTCTACACCATAATCAATGTGGCGTTCGTAGCGTGTACCGTAAAATTTTTTGATGATTTTAGTATTCATCAACAAAAAATTGTTAGCTATATTGGTTATATGGATTCACAAACGAGTACTTACTCGTCGCTGTGCGCTATTATGAGTTCTATCGGAAATGGGCACGGGTTCGTCAGTCCGAAGTAGATGTCTGTTCTCTCCGCCCACGGCAGCGTCGGAGGGAAGTTTAAGTTGGGTCCAATCACATGGACCTGCGGCAATATACCTTGCCCCATCACGGGGATCGTCATTTTATTCGGATTCATGTGAAATCTGAATATCAACATTCCCTCGTACGTCATCTAGGGAAGAAATAATTGTTGTAAACTTAAGGTCGGATAAAAATAATTAATTTATTGCACTTAAAATCTTGAAATTATAGTACAATTATAAATACATATTCAAAAAATATATTATTTCCCTCCATTTTTAGAGTCCACAAGGACCACATATAGTTTCGGTATATCCATCTGCGGCTTACCCTACCCAGACACTGTTAGTACTAGAAAACTGTAATTTTTCATGGGTTTATATACTACGTACGCTGCTAAACCACGTAAAGGGGGACCGGCAAATTCGGACCTTCTTGCAGAAAATGTCCTCGATGGAAGTAAGTAGATTGTTGAAAATTATGAGGGTGGTTAACTTTTTGATTCAGTGACCCCGTTTGCGAAATAGTAGATTGAGGAAAAAGTTACTTCGCATTTTATACGAAGACTCAAGATATTTTGGTATCGGTAGCTTATCTTTAAAAATAAATTAAATATAAATAAACACTACACGTGATGTAAATTATACTTATTGACGTGTAAAAGTTCCTGTTAAGGTCTAATTACTTAATAAACATTCGAACTTTAAAGTTTATTTTCATTGAATTATACGAATTAAGGAAAACTTAGGAGTTGGGTCCTACCAGTACTTTAAAAGAATGGCTGAGAATGAAGAGAGAAAAGGAGATATATCTACAAGAGCAAGCTCTTAAATGACAAGAAGAGGAATGTAATCAATATAGATTGGTCTTGGTGACAGCACTTGCATGCTAAAAATAATATCTTAAATATAAGTTTATAATGTTCATACGCATTAAAATTAAAATGTAGCCTCACCTCCATAGTTGGCTTAAAAGCGATGCTGAGCCAGCCTCCTTCTCCCGGCTCGTACTTTCCCGAACTATCCAACACCAGCATCGGATTGGGTCCTGGCGCCTTCAATCTCAGCGTCGCGTACCAAATGCACGTAGGTTTGCCTCTATAATAAACAATTCATTTATATCGCTTCTATTCACACTTACAAAATTTTCTTTTAAGAGAAGAGTACACTCTCTTCTTTTAAATTAGTCTTTTGTCGTGTATTAAGTGATAATTTCATCCATTTTTATATATTTTGTATAAATAAATACATATATGGACAAATCACACAGATTGAGCTAGCCAAAGTAAGATCGAGACTTGTGTTATGTGATACTAACTCAACGATACTATATTTTCTAACAAATATATAAACATCCAAGACGAGGTCGATCTGCAATAGATCATTTTCTATCTTGACCTGACCGGGGATCGAACCCGGGTGACAGCCTGGCATAATGACCACTAAGGCCAACAAGTTTATTTGCCAGGCAAACTAACTCAACGCTCCGCTTATGAGGCGTGCAAAAAAATAAACCTACATCAAAACACAAATCTACGAAGTGACTACGGCGTAGCGTAGCTGTAGACTTATCCCAATCGTAGCCTACATGTAGCAAGTCTAAAACGTAGCAAGCTTGTAGCAAGCAACGTCCCTACGTAGCATTATAATACTCGTAGCCATCTACGGCGTAGCATATTTATGCCCCAATATCGTAGCATTACCAGCTCCTATATATTTTAGTAGCTAATAACCACGGCGTTATACGCTAGGTCTAATTTTAGAATATCCCACGAACAAATATCGATTAATCCATACAAACTTTAGCATTGACTATATTAAGACGAAGTGGTAGCTAAAGTGGCGCCCTCATTTGAAATAAATTGTTTAAAACTAAATATGGTGATAATTAAAAATTTGATTTGTATCACTGTCTAGAAAGACCTTTAAACTATTTTATGAATAACCTTTGGAATTATTACTAATAGTCCGTCTAGTTTTAAAACTGTTTTTCGCCAAAAGTGGCCACTTTTGGCGAAAAACAGTTTTAAAGCTAGACAGACTACCAATATTACTTTCAAAGATTATTCATAAAATAGTTTAAAGGTCTTTCTAGACATTTATACAAATCAAATTTTTAATTATCACCATATTTCGTTTTAAACAATTTATTTCAAATGAGGACGCCACTTTAGCTACCACTTCGTCTTAATGGGATCTTATGTTACGAGTCTACGTCATAACTGGTAATTGGATTTCTTCTTCACCGAATACCATTCGCAGGCGTAGCGAGCGACTTATAACATTCTGAGACTGCCACATAAAGACATAGCACATAGCCACTTGCACCATAATTTCTAGTCGACATAGATGATACATCTTAGAACCATACGATAGCTCTACTGATCTTTCTTTTACAAAAACCTGTAAAAGTGATACTAGATCACAGGCACAACTACTTACACATTTTTCAGAGGTATTGAGATTATTATTTTATCCCCACACCTCACCGATCCGAAGTTGATCATAGTAACAGTAGACATCAAATACGGCACAGCACAAAGTGCTTTTATTTGCACTGGTATAGTTGGTCCATAGGGCACCTGTAGCATTGAAAATTGTAATAGTATTTTATGCAACAGTTGTATAAGAAGGTTCATAAAATGCGAGTGGCGCAAGTTACGATGCGAGCCTTGGCGAGCATCGTAAGGAGATGCCATCGAGCATTTTTTGACATACTTATACAACGTTGCATACAATACTTTTTCTACGACTACATTTACTAAAATAAATACAAAAATAAACAAAGAAAAGTACGAAATACTACCATATGTGTGGTAGATACTAGGTATCTATGGAAAACTTAATTTTTTTTATTGACGTCTTCCTAGTGACCAAAAGTGCCATTTTTGAAACATGGAGTAACTTAAACGAATGTTTTTCATACAAAAAACCATTTGTTCAATGACTATACGTTTGAAAAATGGCACCATATGTTAAAATAACGATTTTATTATGTTGGCAGTATGGTAGATCTAAAGATAAAAGTTATAGGTCTATGGCTAGGAGTATCGTTTTGGCGAAATAACGACACATGTGCTATTATGCTTTTCTGAAATTATATAATCTATGTTCTTATATTAGTGTTCGCACTACTTGTATATTCTGACCCCCTTATTCATAAAAAGATACGAACTTTTGCTAAAGTTATTTTAGTTAAAATATGTTTTGTCTCGTTCTCTCAATGTCAAATATTGAAAAGAGGAAAAAGGACAAAACATGTTTTAACTAAAATAGGTTTAGCAAACGGTTGTTAATTTTTATGAATGTGAGGATAAATCTTTAAGTGTTCGGGACCATTTAAAAGATAGATAACATACAGGAGTAGAAAAAAGAAATTAATATTTATCTGTGTAGATATATAATTATTATTTTGTTGATTGGCAGTTAGATTGTTTACAATGCAGTTAATGGTAATATAAATTGAAGGCTGATACGTTACATCTAAATTAAAGTGAGTTTCCACGTTCTGTTCCAAGTCAGTGAAGTCGGTGGAGGTAGGCATGAAGACGATGTCGAGCTTGCCGGCCTCACCCGGGTTGAGCTTTCCGCAGATTTTCACGGTCAGCCACGTGGGGATGTTAGTCCCTTTGGCAAAGTGTAGTTTTGTTGTTATCGGTCCGTAGTTTATTATTTCCGCAGTAGATTGCAACTGCAAACACAGTTTATTTTATTTTAATTTTTGCTTAACGCTTTATATCTTGTAGACAGTCGCGTCAATGCAGGCTTTTTGTAGGAAGTTCTCAGAATTAGCTCCGATTATGATGATTCCTTTTTCGTTATGTTTGTTTTTTACATTACATATTTAAAATCAGAAATCTTTTAGAGGGGGGAAATAATTACTTATATTGTTGTTTTAACAATATTTGTGCAACTTATACAGGATTACTGGTAAGTCGCCCTACATCACTTGCAAGGGGTAAGACCTGCCTGAAACAAATTGGTTTTCACCCCATATTCGTTTTTTTACTTTTCTTTGGCACTCGTTAATACGAGTGTATTTGTCAAGATGTCTTTGACCGCTACTGGTAGTACCTACATCTACAGATTTATTAAACAAAAACCATAAGCTTACTGTACTGCCTGTGATCACGACGCCATAGTCTATAACGTAAGGAGTCGTGTGGAACCCTGGTATAGCCACCATTTTCGTAGCGTTAGCATAAATCGCCAGGATTTCAGGTCTGTGTTTTATGTGTTCTATAGCTAACATTCTTTCTATTGCCAGTTCAATGTCCGTCACAGTGGGGTATTTATCCTTGAACATAAGTATTACTTGTAACTTAGTTTAGTATAGGCATTTGTAAAAAGTATGTGAATGTGAACCCTAACCACATACGTGTATGACAAATTCATCAATATCCAATTTAACTAAATGAATATTACGTCCTTTATACGTACTACGTTCTTCCATCTTGTTAAACGTAGCGTTTAATTGGTGCTTACTAAAAAATCAAAACTGCATCGAGCAAATTTCAAAAGAACAACAAATGAAATAACAAAATTTAAAAGACCAAATGTTTTATTTAGCAAGATTTTATAATCCAAATGTATGTGTCATCTAATGGACGCCTGAACTAAAGTTGCTAGATGTAAATTTAAAGTGCCAAATTATTCCTAGTAAAATTTCAGAATCACAATTGATTATTTTTTCGTTGGCATCAGTTCTAACATAACCTTACCAATAGGTTTGCCCTAAACTAGTAAAATGGATAGAACTGACCTGAATTGATTAAAACACGAAAAATATTTTTACTTTTTTTTTTAGGTAAACCAGTTGATAATTAATAGTTTGTCCAATAATCTCTTTGACCTTTGAACGATTTGGCCAATAGTGCAATAAATAATTTAAAAGTTGCTATTTAAAACTGTGGTCAGTTGAAATTTTGATCATAAGTAAAAAAGATCATAAAAATTGTTGATTCGTTCGTTGTTCTTTTGGCTCCCTGAAGTTTTGATGTTCTAATATGCAACCGTTCAATTCAATGACATTGGCTAGTTGCACTTCAGCCATTTAATTGAATGCCGGCTTTTACAGAACGGTCTAGGCGTCCAGTTAGCGGGATAATTTAACCAGATGGCTGCGATATTTATAATATACATTGTGTATAAGGTTTTCTTACCCGCGAAGAGCATATATGCCAATCGACTTGTAAATCAGGATCGTCAAAGCATTTGTCCATTTGTGAAGAATTCTCCTCTTGGTCGACTTGTGGGAAAAACTCGCCAATTGCTGCCAAGTACTCATCTGTTAATGTTGGTATTGCGAAATATCCATATTCAGGGTTAAGCTGAAATTAAACACAGTTTAATTTTTATTTTTAAATTTAAATTGTAGGCATTTAATTGATGCAATTTTTTGGCACCACCGCGTTATCTTTCGCCAGAAACAAATCTTAATTAAAAGACTTTCTAAGAATATATATTTCTCGTTACATACCAAAAATATTTTTTTTTGCTTTCGTAATGTACCTACTAAACTCGATATGTATTGACGGCCTGCATGTTAAGGTCCCGGTGTAGATCGTCGATTCTTATATACCAAGGCACATTCACAATGGCCATCAGTACATTATTTTGGAAGCGTTGAATTATTTCAATATTAATAGGTTTGGTGCAGCCCCATAACTGTATACCATAAGTCCATACTGGCATGAGTACTTGTTTATAAATTACTGACACTGCAGAGTTCCTTCCAAGCAGCCATACTTCTTTTGGAATCTTATATCAAGTTCCTCTTTTCTGTTTGGCGTGGGCTCTCCAGCTAGGCTTCGCGTCTAGTATCATACCTAGGCAGTGTATTCATATGGCACCTGCTGTCCATTTATGAAGACGGGACAGTAGTCATCATGTTTATTTGTGATGTTGACGTGGACAGACTTCGATTCGTTTAGCTTAATTCGCCACTTTTTTGTCCAGTTATAAGTTCAGGCAGTCCGTTGTATTAGAGAAACGAACTTTTCAAGATTTTTAAGCAGTTGCTCGGAGTCTTTAATGGTACTCTTAGGTCGATATTGCCATCCAATTCAATTTTTTAACACTGCCAATCAGTATGTTTATTGACTAGAGAGAACTGCAGTGCATTGAACGTGTGGTATTACATGTTTAAGGTATTCTTGGTGTTGGATATTTTCCTTGATGATTACAGCACTATCGCCTCTTCCTTAGTTTGGTGGATGCAGTGCATGCATAGTAAACCTTATAGACTTTAATGTAATATATGATTTTTAGTAAAATGTGTTTCGAAAACTTAGACCATACGTCAATATTTTCCATATCTAGGACTACTTGCAGTTTACCAGAGATTTATTTGCATGATTCATTATAGTTATTTAAAAGTTGAAGTGCCAGTGAGCGGAGCAAGTTATGCCATATACCGATAGCCAATGGAGTCAGAAAGGTTCTCGAAAGGTTCGCCGAGAGTTGATACTTAAATCATATAATTCGTCTTCGAATAGCGACAAGTGTATAGCGACCTTCGCTTGTTTCCGCTTACGCCGTCTTTATGGTACGAGACACGCAGTTTTTTTCAACCGCGGCCTGTACGCGCGATCGGACGTGGCGATTTATCGACTTTATTTTTATTGACATTCCGTTCTCGAATGCGCTTTGATGAGTCGTTTGGTGTTGTTTTTTATTCAGTTTTATACAGTTAACAATTATTAAGAATCGTATAAATAAAAATTTAAGAGCTTTTAAATAATAAGCGGGCCACAATTTGTAAGTTAAGAAGCCCTGATTTTCTTACCAACTCTTGATTTTTTGCTTTATGACTTCATTCCTAGACCACGTGAATCCAAATTCAAGGAAAATGTTTTGTCTAATATTTGCCTCCCCATTCAAAGTAAATAATAAATTCTGAGTACGAATATATTGCTGGCGAATTTTTGATGTTGTGCCTATGCTTATGATATATGGTGCTGACTTTATAATAGCTTGAAATATTTAGATAATGGAAGAAAAATATCAAGGAAATTCCTGTATACACTTAAAACACAGCGATCCGGTATGATCTTTTTTGAGTATTTATTTAATAATTGAGTAGAAACGCGAAAAAAAAACTCATGGACAGTGCTGATCTTGTTCTCATCTGACTTGTCTCAAAAATGTTACGAATTATTTTCTTCTATAAGCATCTTATTATTATTGGCAAAAGAAAAAAAGGGTGGTGCCAAGGGCCCAATATTGAAAGCTGCTTCCCCTTTAACTAAAATATTTTGAAAAATTGCAAAGACCGCTGATAACTCACTTTCACTATATCTGGTCTATTAAGCGATAAATAAACTTGCGGGATCACACCCCAACCGAATATTTTAATGGGAATGTGAGGCAAGTGGCCGATTTCCAACACAAACAATCTTGTAAAGTAACCGACTACACCTGGTCGCAAGACAACTTTCATTGGTGCCTCTTCTTCAGGTTCCAGTATTTTGTTACGCGGCACCAAGTCCAATATAGTGGCGTCGAGATCATTTTCAAATTTGGGTTCGTTTAAATAGGTTTTGTATTCAAAGGGAAGTTGCGCAACATTAGTAATAATCAAATCCTCAGATGCAGGCTCATGAAAAGATCTTATTTTAAAGTTCAATTTGCGCGTATTAATCTTATAGACTAAGTCAGAGCTTTGTCCTGTTACAACGATAAGTTCGGCCGGGCCACCCAGCACCTCGCATTCTAGTAACGCTCGCACACTGATATTTTTTTTCGGCGTAAAGATAACCTGAATGTTTTGAATTTCGCTTGGTTTTAGTAAACCGCGATGTGGGGTGAGTTGTAGGACATCGTTAATAGTAGTCTTCTGAGATTTTTTCAATCTTTTGAATTTATGAATCCACTCAAATTTCGGCTCAATATCAAATTCTAACATTGGTGAAATTTTTGCAATCATCATCTTTTTAAAAGCATTAAAATTTGTATCTATTCGGGGTTTAGGTTCAACAGCTGTTTTAGATTGCTTTTGTACCATTGTCACTTTTGACGCTGTTTCCGTTGTCTTTTTTTCAATATCAATGGGTTCGTTAGCGTTGCGACCTGAAAGTGAATGAGTCATTTAAATTATGATGGATGAATATTTGTTTTAAACAGTTTGTTCTAAACTTAGACTTTACGTAACTTACCACTTAAATCACATTGCTTGCCAGATTTAAATGGAACTATTTTTTTCTTTTCCTTTGCGTACTGTACAAAATAATAATAAATTAAGTAAATATTTATTTTAAAGTAATACCTATTTGCAGATTAATATATTTTTAATATTTATAAAAGATACGAACGAACCGTTGGTGTTGATAGTATCGAACATTTTAACCACCTAAACCTGTAACAAGCTAAGAGGGGAGTCAAATTTTGTATTTGTATCGTTTTACTTTCTATGCTGCCATTCAAAATGCATTGAAAATCAACTCTAGGTGAATGGACAAATACGTTTGGAAAGTTTATTTTTCCAATGACTTTAATAACGTCCTGAAAAAGAAAGAAAATCTTTAGTACATTTTGATGTTTATATTCCACTTGAATAGAAGTAAAAGTATCCATGTAGAAGAAGGATTAAGATAAAATATATTTTACACGCCTTATTTTTATGCCCTCTGAATTTAATTTTCATCAGGTCACTATATATTTTCGATTTTAAAGAAGTATGCTTAGTAGTGTCGAACAAAATTTGTATTTTCATTGTTTCTTGATCTTCCAATCGCTCTTCAATGGTATGTGTAAGGTTAAAAGCCATTTTAATCTTGTTGATGTCTTCGAAGAAATGTAATGGCTCTTTACGCGCGGGTTCTACTGGCTTTAAAGTTAAATAATCTATGAACAGTCTTGATTGATAAGGGCCGATTTCATTGTGCATGTTGGGGACATTCAAGTCGCATTCCTTGTAACATATGCAACCACATAAATTTTCCTCATCCCGTGGAATTTTGTAAGTAAATTGCTTTTGAATAATAGCAAAAGGAGGCTTGATATTGATATCAATATCCAGTGGTAATCTTGATACGTTTTTTATGGTAACAATATCTGTAAATGTGAGTTTTAGTCAGACCATGGAAACATATCTAAACGTATTTGAAAAATTTTTAGGGTTCCGTAGTAAACAATGAACCCTTAATAGTCCGCGGTTTTACTCAGAGGCTATAAGTACTTGAAAGCTGTTATAGGGTATGAATACAATCATGCCGAAAAAGTAATAAGTTAAAATCTCATCTATAATTTTTTTCACGGTAGCTCCTATACAAGTAAAGTGGGAATCAATTTCTTTATCTCGACTAACTCATCAAGTGGAGTGTCGTCGAACAGGTCGCATTTTTTTGTTAGAGTATAGTGTCTCTATTTGCTAAACTACTATTACTGCTGTGAATATATTCACGTGGCCATTTATAACCGGCCACGTGAATATATTCACAGCAGTAACTAGTATACATAACGAAGTTTAAAAGAAAGCTATCGGAGTATAAGTACAGTATATAATTTAAAAAGTTACGGTCGAAAAACATATAAAATGTACTCAGAAAAGGAAAATTCTATACAAAGTCAAAAGAAAATAAGTTTTTAGTCGTTTTTAGTGGCGTGAACTCAAAGTTGGCATTCGCAACTACGGAACCCTACATACGCACTTGTCCGGTTATTATTATATTGGTTATTTTACCTGTTAGTTTATAAAATTCGCTGTATGGCCCGTAGTCGTATTGAAATTCGATGATAGCAACCGATACTTCTATTTTGGGATCCACAAACTCTGCCGCTATCTCGCATTCTAAGAGGAGTTCCTTTTTGTTTATACCTTCCACGCTGCCAACTAAATACCACATTTCTTTTACGGTGGTAACTTTATGAGATAGGCCTGTTATAGTTAGATCCAATTTTTCGTTAGCAGACATTTTGAAATTTTTTGGATCCAAACTAAAGAAGCCTCTGTAAATGTCAAAGTTAATAAATTAATTCTCAAATTGAATATAAGGGTTACTAAATACAATATACATGGTAACGAGTATGTATAGTGTATATTATTATAATAAACATGAATAAAGGACTGAATTATTGATGAATCAACTACTTACGACGTCAGCTGTTTGGTCTTCGGTGCTTTGTAATGTTCACTCCATTCCAATGCGTGTAGGCGAGAGCCACAATTTTCCATAATTATTTGGGCGTTCAATGGTATTTTAGTAAAATGACGGCCTAGGAATATTCTGTCGCGAAACTCTCCTACTAAAATACTTGTTCCAACTCCGGTGGCAGATAATGGTACCAACTGCATAAAAAAACGATGTTGTCAATTTTTCATTAAAAGGAGGTCTATTATTTGTTTGATAATATATTATGAAAAGTTAAACTAAATATTATACATACTAAAACAATTTTGAGGGAGATTATTTACTCATTATATTGATCGATGCTTTGGTTAGGGCATCTTTAGGTGACCTTCGATATGCCTGTGTACATGCGTTGTCACCCAAGGATGGCAAAGACCGAGCAAAAAGAATAAGTCCAAATGTTTTACCGAATACCGCCCGATGTCAACAGTCCGTGTTTATGAAGTTGTTACATGAGATGTTTGTGCTTAGTCACTTAGTCGCTACTTAAGACAGGAAGAG
Source organism: Acrobasis suavella (assembly GCA_943193695.1). Taxonomy (NCBI): domain Eukaryota; kingdom Metazoa; phylum Arthropoda; class Insecta; order Lepidoptera; family Pyralidae; genus Acrobasis; species Acrobasis suavella. Next base: position 19,656,608 of record OW971929.1, read on the forward strand.
ATGGAATAGTCATAATCTTCACGGGAAACCACACGCCACGGATCGGTCGATAATCACCTATTCCTCCTCCTCCTTGCGTCGCAACCCTCATTGCTGAGGGTCGTGATCTCTATGGAACACCTTCTTGTGCACTATGTCCCGCCATTTAGTTCTGTGCTCTGCAGCTCGGATGGCGTCGCTGACTTTGGTCTCAAGTGTCGAGCGAATCTGGTCGGACCAACGCATGGCACTGCGTCTTCTAAATCTTTTTCTTTCTATTTTGCCCGCAAACAGAACTTTCCCAAGATTGTCTCCACGGTTCCTGGAAATATATCCGAAGAACTCAAGTTCCGTCTGCGTAGACATATTGTAGAAAGATGCATTTGTCCGACGCTGCTGTTCATGGAATCCGAAGCATTTTCCTCCAACACCACATCTCAGAAGAGTCGATTCTAGTGCGGTCTAATTTTTTTAAAGTCCAGGTCTCAGCTCCACACAATAATATTGACAATATCAGGGAAATGACTAGCTTCTTTTTCAGGTTGATGAAGATGTTTCTATTGGCGACCTACGTGGCTTAGTGGTCACCATGCTAGTCCGCCACCCAGAGGTCCCGGGTTCGATCCCCGGTCAAGGCAAGTTGGAAAATGGCCTTTTTCAAATTATCCTGGGTCTTGGATGGTTATCTTTATATTTATTTGTTATAAATATAGAATCGTTGAGTTAGTATCCCATAACACAAGTCTCAAACTTACTTTGGAGCTAGCTCAATCAGTGTTTGTCCATATATTTATTATTATTATTCTCTTTATTTATTTTAAATATTCTTAGATTAGATTTTTTATACAATATCTATAAAAAGTAAAATATATAAAATCTACAAAATATACACACTTTATAAAAAAACCTTATTATTATTATTATTAGTCCAGAGCCGATCCAGTTGTGACATAGCATTCTTAGCCTTACCTATTATCCTGCGATCTGTACAACCAGGTAAATAAAATTTCTTACAGTGTCGAACTTCAGGGCGTCTGTTAGTTCTATTTCGTCTTTGCGATCTACCATCATGATATTTCGGTTTTGTTCCGGTTGATAGATAGACCATTTTTCTTGCTTATGGAAATCCTATAAAGAGAGTCTCTTTATTGGACAAGATATTATCCTGTCCAATAAAGAGACCATCTTCGTCTGCGTGTTGGAGATTGGTAACCTTATGACCTCTGATATTAACTTTGCCCTTCCAGCCTTCGCAGGTGCGTCTCATAATGTATTTTCCATAGACGTTAAATAGGACGGGTGATAGGATGAAACCTTGTCAATGAAACCTTGTCTCACTTCTTTTTTAAAATTTGAACGGTTTTTAGAGTATGTCTTCGACTCTAACAACTCTTTGTTGTTCATATATAGAGACTGTAGCAATACTATGAGATGATTAGAACGTCCCAATCGATGCAATCAAACCCTTTGCTATAATCTATGAAGCACATGATTACCGGGACATTAAATTCATACCCTTTATCGTTACCTTACCTGATGTTGAAGATCTGCTCTTTTGGGCCTTTGTCCATCACAAATCCCGCTTGCTCTTGTGGAATTTACCAGTCCAGGTAGTAGCGGGTGTGGCTATTTAATACGTGTATTAGAATTTTGCTACAGTGTATACACATGATCAGAGCTAGGGTGCGTGATCAGTATCACCGATTGGTCGTGCAGTATTAAGAGGCTAATTAGATGTTTTCGTTTTGCAGTATTTGATCTTTGAGGAAAGTTATTTAGAGTTACCAGATAGAACTGAATTCACTTTATATATTCAATTTTATTTGAGCTTATATTAGCTGATAAATATAAGTACTTACTGGTACAAATAAGTACTTACAATATCTTTTACTTTTTCTAGTTGCAGAACCGCTTTGTTTGTGTATGTACCGGCGTCTATTAAATACAACGTCACATTCAGGTCAAATTCAGATTCTGGTGCCACGTGTCCTTCACTGGGATGAATGCGCCATCGTCCATCGTTGTTTAGCTGATTAGACCAAAATATTAGAAAAAAAGTTATTAAGTGAATCAAATAGTTATATACACATAACTGGTGTCAGATTTTTAAGGCTGCTTAAAAGCATCTGACATAGCTGTACGACTGCTATTCAGTGATGACAACCGGGACTTTATATACTACGCATTTTTTTTTATTTCACTCATCACGATATCTCGAATACTACTTAGCCAATGAAGATAATATTTGGCAAGAAGGTAGATTGTGGCTAGGAGACATCCGCTAAGAAAGGATTTTTGGAAATTCCAACCCCAAGGGGTGAAATAGGTGTTGCCAGTTTGTATGGAACTTCGTAATAAAGTGAGAGATACGATTTTTTTTATTTATTTTAGAAGTTAGTAGAAAATAATAATGCATTCATTAGATTTTGAAAATAACATCCCTATAGAGATGAAATAGGGGTTGCAAGTTTGTATGAATTTTCGACATTTTAAAGCGAGAAACATGACGCGTTTGAGCGGAGTGGGAGCTCAAGCGGGAGTGGGAGTGGGAGCGGGAGTGGGAGTGGGAGAGGGAGCGGTAGTGGGAGCGGGAGCGGCAGCGGTAGCGGGAGCGGCAGCGGGAGCATTCATGTGTCATAACGAAATTAATAACGTAAAAAACAAATAAAAACATTTTCTAGTCTTCTACGCGGACGAAGTCGCGGGTTACAGCTAGTGTATTTATAAAAATCTTATCATTAGACTTGGCTAGTTTTTTACTAGCTATTCTGATATTTATAAGAATAGGAACTTTCAATGTAAAACAAAAACAATAATGTATAACGTAAAGATGATAAGTAGATAAGCCAAATATGATGATAAGTAGGCATGCTAAAACTAACCAAGTCAAGTGTTAAGATTCTTATAAATAAATTTCAGGATTCTCTACAGAACTTGGCGGACATACTTGAAAAACAAAATCAAATCTACGAAATTCACTGTCTTTTTTTTGTATACGCTTAATAGTCTACCTACATGCCAAATATCAATGGAATTGTCCTATGGAAGTAGGTTATCATCATTATCACTGATCATGGATCAGTGAATCAATTATATTTTTCCGTTTTTTTTTGAATAACTATTTGAGCTACATTATTGGATTCAAGATAAGATAGCTAGAGGACTAAAATGTATGTGCAAACATGTTATAAGGTTAAATAGATTTCGAATTGTGAAGGAGTCAAAAGTAGCTCAAAATGGTTTGTGTAAATATACACATGGCTGCTGCGTCGCCAGTTTCTTTCTATGAGCTTGTCTCTGACACGCTGTCGCGTGTCTAGATGCCACTTGTAATCATCCATCCTAGTGCGGTAGTTATCCATCCACGCCCGGTTTCGCTTTACTTGTGAAAGCGGTAGTGCTTCAAAGTATTTAGAATTAAGGCATATATTTTTTTACTATATCATTCCAGATGAATTAATTTTTAGGTGAAAAAAATAACCATAGTTTGTATTATTTCATCAAATCTTTACATGTCATCGTCTAGGATAGTGAATTATCCTGCCGACTTAGGTCACATAAACATGTTTTCCTTACGTACATAAATATGAATATGTGTGGAATTTCCACTTTTGACTCCCGATTTTATCAGTAATTTATTCTGAAAAACAACAATAAAACTGGCAATATTCAAGTTCAATCACTACCACATTTAAAACATAAGGACATACCAATGAAGCTTTAAATTTAACATACACCGGAGAGTCATTGCAAAGCGTCAGGACTTTCTGTGTCTTAGTGAGCAACTTGATCTGGCCCCAATGCAGCGCCACGGGAGTGCACGTGACTATGGGCCTCACGCCAGTTCCCGCTATGTGGCATATTTCCGTAGACTTGGACATTCCGAAAAGACGTAAACTAAAAGGCAATGTAGGGATAGTTGGTGATCGCCATGGACAAAGATTCAGGCAAAGAACTAGTTAATCAGTAGGCACTTCAGAAACAGGGACAAGCCTTATAATGCGATATATATCTTGCTTTAGTCTTGTGGATTATTCACACAAATGCAAAGCAATATCTATGGCAATATTTTATTTTACTAGTATTTTACATCATTCAAATAATGATTATTTTAAAGCGCATTTACCGAATCGAATACTCTTGAACGCCGAGGACACTTGTTGTAAAAGTCACAGGCAGAATTAATGTAGTGTTTGGTCTGATCATACCTTCCTTCACGCCGACAGTAACTTTCAAAGTGGATTCTTCCTACAAAAATTGTATCATAAACATATTTTTATTTCAATGAATTAAACAAGCGAATAATAAAAAAAAGAATACCTCTGGTTCATCTAATGTGAAATATCCCCAAAAGTTGTTAACGGACAATGAGATGTCATATTTATAAGAATAATCAAGGAAACATGCTCGAACTTTGATCTCAGGGGCTGGAGTGATGTCGGGCACTTTGGCGTCGAACATTACTGGTAGGATTATTGGAGGGCTGTCAGATTTTTCCAACTCAAGTTCCAGGGAAGTTTGGTTGGCCCTTACCAAATTGGCAGTAAGAGTAACCTTAAAAACAATCAGTAGCTAATTAATAATCATAAAACAAAAATTGAAATATTTTTTGCTTTTTAATATTAGGTTGGGGAAAAAGTCTTTTCGCATATAGTATGTATGAACTTGTAATAAAACCACTTTGGCTATACTATTTGTACCTGGCTGGTTTTGGTATCATTTAAAACTTTAAATTTCAAAGAAGATAATTCCAAATTCAAATTAGGAAAATGCATGATTTTCATTTGTTTTTATTACCGTCAAGGTGAGTGAATCTAATGAAGAAATTAGATACATTTTAAAATTTTACTACCAAAAAGGTAAAAACGCGCAACGCAAGCCACGAAAAAAATTTGCGATGTTTATGGACCTAGTGCAGTGTCTGCGAGAGTAGCACAAATTTGGTTGAAGCGTTTTCAATCCAGAAATTTTGATGTCAAAGATGCACGTTGCTCTGGTCGCCCTGTTACGGATAAAATGGATGCTATTTTTGAAAAAGTGGAGCAAGATCGGCATATCAGTAGTTACGACGTAGCTGAAGAACTGGGAATTGACCACAAAACAGTTTTGGCGCATTTGAAAAAAATGGGTACACAAAAAAGCTCGATATTTGGGTACCTCACGAGCTCTCTGAAAGAAACCTAATGAACCGTGTACTCATTTGTGATTCTTTATTACGACGTAATAAGACCGAACCATTTTTGAAGAAATTAATAACTGGTGATGAAAAGTGGATCACGTACGACAAGAACGTGCGAAAAAGGTCATGGTCAAAGGCCGGTCAGGCTTCACAGACTGTGGCGAAACCCGGGTTAACTCGCAACAAGGTGATGCTGTGCGTGTGGTGAGATTGGAAGGGCATTATTCATTATGAGCTGTTACCACAAGGCAGGACCATCGATTCAGAACTCTACTGCGAACGACTGATAAGATTAAAGCGAGAAGTTGAGAGAAAGCGGCCGGAATTAATCAACAGAAGGGGTGTGGTTTTTCATCATGATAACGCTAGACCTCACACATCTTTAACCACTCAGCAAAAATTAAGAGAGTTTGGGTCGGAGGTGTTAATGCATCCGCCGTATAGTCCTGACCTGGCACCTTCAGATTTCCACCTGTTTCGGTCTCTTCAGAATTCTTTAGGCAGTGTCAGGTTAACATCACGACAGGACTGCCAAAACTACTTGACGCAGTTTTTTGATCAGAAACCCCAAAATGTCTATAGCAATGGGATCATGTCCCTACCTATAAGATGGCAAAAAGTTATCGAACAAAATGGTACCTACATAGTTTAGTTAAATGTAAATAAACTATATTAAAAAATGTTTTGAATTTTCATATAAAATGCGAAAAGACTTTTTCCCCAACCTATTATGAAAATACATATATTCAAATACACGCCGACATAAATATTATTAGTAATATAACCAACAATTAGATATACCTTTAAAGATACTCTAGACTCTGGCCCCATCTCAATCCTGCATGGCTCGATATTGAATTCCCTTGGCCACTGTGGTATACTCGGCTTGGGGCTCTCGGCCACCGCGTAGTCTTCGAGAGTCATGCTGCTCACCTCTGGACCATCTGACGATATTTTCACGAAGGCAGTAACGTTCACGACCGACTCGTTAATCACATCGACTTCTAGCGTTCTGGGCACTCCTGTATATAAAGTATAAACGCAGTTTTTAGGGTTCCGTACCCAAACCGTAAAAACGGGGCCCTATGACTAAGACTACAGTGTCCGTCTGACTGTCACCAGGTTTTATCTCATGAACCGTGATAGCTAAATAATTGAAATATTCATAGATTATGGATTTCTGTTGCCGCTTTAATAACAAATACTAAAAACAAAGGAGCTCCCATATAACAAACGTAATTTTTGTATAGATAATGGTACGGAACCCTTTGTACGCGAATCCGACTCGCACTTTACCGGTTATTTATTATTATTAACATACTTTTGCACTAATATTACTTAAACATATTTTAAAACTACAAGTATAATAATATATTTAACTTAAACTAGCTAAATATATCTATATGAAGAAAAAACAGGATCAAATAATATAAATAATTTCTCAAAACTAAAAACCGACTTTACCTCCAAACTACACAACCGATTTGGTAAATTCTATGGGACCACCTGACAAGCAAGCCCTTTCAAACTAAAAAAGGATTTTTCAAGATCCAGGTGACTTCAAAAAAATCGGTGAACATACATAAAAAACAAAGGATCGCGACGAATTGATATCCTCATTTTTTTTGGAAGTCGATTAAAAAGGCGTAGATAAATACGGCTTTTTGCAAATGTATACCAAGACCCAAGGGTGACTTTCTGGCTTTTAGTAAGTCGAAATTTTAAGCATATTTTAACTACGAGAGCTAAACTGAACATCACTATTTCTCTTAAAACTTCCTAGATTTCCATTAAAGTAGTTAATACAATTTTGCACATCTGTTGTGAGTGTTTTATCTGTTACTTTATGGGTATTTATTTGACGACCCTAGATGCTGATACTCTTCATTGAAAGTAAAAAGTAAGGAGATAATACATATATACCTACCCTTCACTCACTTCATTAATTCAGAGTTCTTCTTTGTGTCCTTGCTATAGAAACTAAAGTAAGACTAAATCAAGACTTGAAAACGCAAAAACAATCATTAAAGACTCACCAACACTCACTTTTCCAAAATCCAAACACGGCATACTAAAGGCCAATGACGGATAAATTACTTCGCCCCTGAAATTTACATTAATTGACATTTATTTGACTCGGTGAAATTTATATAAAAAAAAAAAAAAAATATTTTCACTATATAAAATACTCTCACTCATACATACCTATGAGATTTAGATAGGTACTTTTTTAGGGTTCCGTACCCAAAGGGTAAAAACGGAACCATTACTGAGACCGCTGTTCGTCAGTCTGTCTGTCTGTCTGTCTGTCTGTCTGTCTGTCTGTCTGTCTGTCTGGCTGTCAGTCACCAGGCTGTATGTCATGAATCGTGATCGCTAGATAGTTGAAATTTTCACAGATGATCAGACGATGTATTTCTATTGCCGCTATAACAACAAATACTAAAAACAGAATAAAATAAATATTTAAAGGGGGCTCACATGCAACAAACGCGTATTTTTCGGCGTCTTTTGATTGATATTAATAACGGCAACAGGAAAGACGCTTGAAATATTCACAGTATATTCAGTTGTATATTCATTTTAAAATTAAATTCAAATAAAATAAATGTTTAAGGGGGGTTCCATACAACAAACGTGATTTTTTATAATGGTAAGGAACCCTTCGTGCTTGAGTCCTACTCGCACTTGGCACCGGCCAAGTGCGAGTCGGACTCAAGCACGGTTATTTGTTAAATATGGTTAATTATAAATAACCGTATTTATAAATAACGCATTAAATATATACTTCTAGCACATACTTCAAGTACAACTTTAGCACGACACTGGTATCGCGTATGACAAAGTTGATTTCTTCGAAAAAAGGTCCTTGGTTGGAGTTACTGAAACCTATCACGAAAATCTCTCTTTCGCCGGGACGCAAGCAATGCAGTTCTGGAGTACATTTGATGTTACTGTCAAACAATGTTGGCACTTCTTTGTACAAAATCACGCCATTTATATGTCCTGTAAATGTGAAAAGCCAGTAATACCTATTTGAATAACCTGTCGGACTGTGTTAGAACGTATTGCCTCCTTCTTGTCAAATTTTTAAGCCTCGTTAAAAAGAAGTTTTGTTTTATAATAAGTTTGACGCCAATTTCTGTCTTTCTGTCTGTGTGTCTGTCTGTGGCATTGTAGCTCTCGAACAGATGGACCGAATTCGATGTGTTTTTTTACGTGAAAACAAGTTTCCTTGCGGTTGTTCTTAGCTATGTTTGATGAAAACCAGTTCAGCCGTTCAAAGGTATTGGGGTAAACGGTTGAAATCCGGGGTTTTTAATTTGCTTGGCAAATAAACTTTTGTAATCCTATGATCAAGGGTTGATCACTAAGTTAGTAGACCGTAGATAAATTAGGCACTGAATATTTTTTAATCTGTATCATAGACGGTGCTGTAATAAATTTAGTTCTAATTTTCTTTCGAGACCAATTAGGTAACGATACAAACCTTTATTAAAAGCAATAACTTCATAGTGATACATCTTGTTTATATAAACACGGTCCATGTTTAAAGTCTCCAGGTTTAGATAAATCGTGGGCGGCAGAGAAGTGCCCACCATCCTGATAGGCACCCTGTCAAATACACCGTCAAAATCTAGGTACGCCATGGCCTCGAACTCTCCTACTTGCTTTGGCGAAAATGTTATAACAATTTCCGTACATTTATTTGGCCATAGCTTTCCGCTCTAAAAATAAATCATCAATTTTATTACTGCAGACTTGAATGTAAACTTGGAATTATTTGCACAATGCTATTGCAGGTAAGTAAAAGCATGTAAAAAGAACCCTAAAAAGGATTTTACTAACAATAGGCGTAATAGAAAAGTGTGTATCCTGAAAAGATAGAGTTTCATCTGCCACTAAAGCTTGAATCTCGTCGAAGAATATCCTCGTGTACACTCTTTCGTGTTCATCACTGCTCAAGACGTCGTACCGAATGAGTTTCAAGTATTTGGCGGATTCAGTGTCTTTCACATTGTAAAATATAGTTGCTAGTTTCACTTTTTCTTGAAAATCTACAAACAAACATGTCCATCAACGTAAAAATTAATCGTAGTTACGAGTAGGTTTGTAAGTCTTAGATTATATTACAAGAGGAAATATTTTGTGGTATTGTCTCATTGACAAATTGGCAGCCATTTGACTCTCCTGTAAGACAACAACATATGAGGTTTATGAAGCAACAGGGGTAGAGATTCTACTACCACGGTTCCTCATATGCCAAAACTGCTCTCTGTTTTTGAACTATTTACACGTATAAGCCAAAGCTCGTTATAGAACAATACTAAGTAGAAAACTTTACATTTTTAAGTTTTATTTGATATTCATTATATTTTAGCATTATACTCATCATTTATCATAATTTCAGCCGCATAACGTCCACTACTGACGTTAGCCTCAAGGATATTCAAAAAGTCCGAGCTAAAGCTGCCTGCATTCAGCGCTCTCAACGTACCTTCGTCCTTCGGTCAAATGATTTAATTATAAAATGTTGTCTTTGTGTCTTTTGTATAAACTTAAAATTATGACTTGCCCTAATAACAAAAGACTTACATGAAGTCCCGAAGCACCGTACAGCGGAATAAGGTGGAAAAGAAAAAAATACAAACCGTAATAAACACATTCGTTCTTCATGCACATAAACGTGATGATGTGGTCGGACTTGTTGGTGATTTTGAAGGTTTGCTGGCGCACCATTGTATTGTACGTATCAAGGAACCGCACCACTGCCTTCTCCAACTCTATGCTCACTATGTGCGTCGACCCCGACAATTTTATATGGAAGTTTTCGCCTTATTCATTGAAATAAGTTAAACAAACAATTATCACATTACACCTCTAACGATAAAGTTTTGTTGAAAGTCAAAATTAATAAATGATCTCTTTATTTAAAAAACTATATTTGAGCACATATATTTGGTGTTGTTAGCAGAGGCTTAATTTTTATACAATTCTAATAGACCACCAGAGGATCTGATCCAGCTCCAGAGGACAATCGCCAGTCAGATGTGACAATTAGGTATGTATTGAATGAAAAATTCAGAGACATCGAGACGTGAGTTCGTCAGTTCGATCGAATCAATATCTGTGCAAATTACAAATTATTTATTTTATAAAATATTAATTACATATTTTGTTAGTAATTTGCCAAAGTATTGATTTATAAAGTGTATATTTCAATTAAAAGACATGTCACGATTGTTTACATTCTTTCAAATACTTTAACAAATGGACTATAGATGGAAAGTCCAATGCTGAATAATTTACAGATGTGAAAACTATTTATTTGTGAACTTGTTGTATGATGTTTCTAGAACAGTACAAAGTTTCTTAAAATAATATGAAATATTATATATAATTTCACCTGTTTCTAACATAGCATAAAGCACTCCGTTGGTCTCTCCGAGATGCATTGTTTTAAAGCTGACCTTGATCTGAATCTTTTCTTCGGGAGTCAAGTAGGCAGATTTGGGTTGCACCGAGAATGGACTGGAATTTATTCTCAAGATGGAATAGACAATACTGAACTACCAAGGTGGATACATCGGGCAGCAGGTTTAAAACCGTTGTAAAACTTTTCACTCAAATGTATTTCCAAGGACAGGTGCCGGTGAAGATCAAAATGCGACAAAAATGGTGCAAACTCTTGTAAGCATCATAAGACAGTTTCAAAGTATGATTACAGAAGTAATATAAGTACTTATTACAAACAGAACGGAATCTATTAATGTCCCGCGCAATATGCGTCGCCGACCCCCGTCCTCACACTTCTCCCCCGTTCGCCATGTTGAGGCGGCTGCAGGCGCGCGCAGCCGCCAGCTTGATAAGTTGAAACACTCCATCCACACGACGCGTACAGGGGGAGAGGTGTGGGGACGGGGGACGGGGACGCATATTGCGCGGAACCTTAAGAGATTCCGTTCTGTATGCAATACTTATGTTAATTCTGTCGTAGGGTTTTCTTACCTACATATAGAAATTTTGAATGAGAAATTCGCCACACTAACTTCAACTGCTTATATAAACCCATTTTACCTCTTTGTTTGAAGTGTGAATCCAGCGGGTACTTGACCAACGTTATGCACAGTCATAAGATAGGAATTTTCAACTTTCAGTGGCACTTTTGGTATTACTATTTCATTCGGAAAATCAAATACTGGTCTTGGGCCCATAGCTGTTAAATCAAAGTCTTTATGCGTAAAAAATGAAAATATTACCCTCAACATCAATGAGTAGATAAATAAAATTTTCAAAACTAGTTTATTATATGGAAGCGAACAGCGCAACATCGTATTAGAATGGTACACATTCGACTAACATTAGAGGAAGTAGGCTTGTAAAAAAAACTTATCTATCTAAATCAAAACTTTGTACGGTTTTTAATTAACTAATAAATTGATAATATTATATGAGTAGGTACGTACCAATAAAAGCAACGACATACTGGTCTGCTTCAGTATAAAAAGTGACTCTATGCGTATAGTCCTCATACTGAACCGGTGTGAAAGTGACCGCAAAAGTCACGCTTATGCCGGGCGCCAGGCGGTACGTAAGTTGTCCGCCGCAGTCTTTCACCGCGAAATACGAAGATTCCTTGTACACCATATTGAGGAACGTAGGGCTCTGAAAAAATAATGACGTCTAAAGGATGGAAAGCTGGGCAGAAGACTAAATTTCGTCTGGTTTTGAATGCTGATCTAAAGAAACTTGTTTTTAAATATCAGTTATTAGGTGCTCTCATGCTTTCATAATTTCTCATGCTTTGCATATAGTTAAAACAAATGAGAGTAATGGAGCCTACTTAGGAAGGAATCCTTCTAAATATGCAATTTGTCGAACGTCATTATCTTCGTTTCCTTCGTTTCTCGTTTTTAATAAAGTCTGCGCCAAATCTTTTTTTTTTTCTGGGCCTGGTGATGCTTACCCATAATGATTCACATAGTAATTGAAACTTACCTTACTGATGTTTTTCACTGAAAATTTGGTCACGATCTTATCATTCGGCTTGAAGTTTTGGAACACGATAACCTTCGGTGTAAACAAGAGTACGGGCACATGCCCTTTACTTCCCGCCCTCACCATGTTATTCACATCTATGCTGTTCAGAGTATTCAACCTTTCTTTAGTGCTCATGCGCATTTCCTTTTCATACTGGGATGGAATTATGTCATTAATCTGTGGTAAAACCAGAATATTATGAATATTCCCATATACAGGAGGTACTCTATACTTCCTATTGAACAATAACTTGTAATTCCGAAGCTCGTATCAAAGAGAATAAACTTTGGGTTTCCGGAGTAAGTTTATTAACCACGAAAAAAAAGAAAACATACCTACAATTAAGGATATTCGTCTACTTTACAAAGAGTTGCGTATTTGTGTGTACCATGACCTACATATGTACATCGTCGTCTTAGATGGTCGTTATGACGAATGACTAGATCAGAAATGCACACTTAAGCAGTTGACTCTACGAGAAGAGTAACGCGTGTGCGTGTATGTGCTGCTAAACAGGTGTTTTATAAACATGAGAAATTTAGAATATTTACTTCGTTCACCTCTTCTGTTGGGTCCGGTGACCTCTTCTTAGCAATCAAATGGTATAGCTCCGCCGTAAAGTATCCATTTTGTTTAAACTTATGCAATATTTCCATCGTAAATCATTAATTCCTTCGTTTTTAGCACATATAGTTTAACTCAATTAGCATATAAAACACAACAAAATCTGACACATTGTTGTTTATATGCCAATGGTTTCTAAGGACACAAATCTTCGTTTAAATTTAAATTAAAAACTGGCCAGCATTATGTAATTCCTTTTATTTTAATGCTTTGCGTTTAATGTTTGCATTAAAATAAAAGGAGGCATTACGAAAAGAACCAAAATTGTTTTGTTTATTAACGCCTCACAGATAGAATTAGAACCTAAAATTAGGACGCATGTCTACAGTAAACCGATTCTCTTCATTTAGTTTGTAGCCATCAACATAATAAGACGAACTCTACACAAGTACCTACTTAGGTAAATTGATACTCGTAGCGTCGTAAAAAATGTGTGATTTCTTTGGAACTGAGTAGTTTCCTCACCTACTTCATTATATATCCGACGACGTCAAAAAGCTATTTTGCAAAGCTTTTTACGTGAGCAAGAGGGCGCAGTGGAGTGCGGAAATAGCTGCGCGTCGTAATTTTAGTAAAATCGGGGCAACGCGGCCGCGGACCGAAATAGAGGCGGCGGCGCACGCGTCTTCCCGCTGTCAATTTCGTCCGGTTAGGGAGCCCGATTAGCGGCGACCACGGAGTCCCGCAGCCCCGGCGCTCCGCCCGTCCTGGGCCCGCGAGTGCAGTGCAGTGCATCACACATTGCCGGTGTTGTGCGGTTGCATAATTTTTCTGCAGTTATGTTATGTGCTTGTGACTCAACACTTAAATTTAGTGTCATTCTTAATACCAGAGTTTAAATTGGAACTACAACGCCTCAAGTATGTATTTTAACATGTGCATCCGTTATTTTTTTTCAAATATAAACGATATGCGATTTCTTTTCCAGTAGGTTATTAGTAAACAATAGTAAGAAAAATGTTTTCATTGTTTTCGAGCTCATGCCCCCTTTATTTGCAATAATGTACTTAACATAAAATGAAGCCAAATAATTTTGATAATTGATATACCTATGGAAGCTGGAATATACTAAGTATGTTACTGAAATTTTATTCAAAATTAGTGTGCACAAACTTTCGGTATTTTGGGATTTAAGTGGCAGAATAAATGGGTCGGCGAAGCGTCCGCTACGTGGCAACGCCCGCACTATCCCGGTCACAGCTGCCATTTAAACATAAAACTATTAATATAATAAGAAATTCAGGAAACAAAACCGGCGAGGGATCGCTACAAATTTCACTCACACACAATCAAAAATATGAAATTGAGACCTACACAATATTTAAATCTGTGATTGGGACTTTTGGGACTCTACCGCAGACACGGAAACAAAAGAGGAGAATGAGTTGTCGATGTCCTGATATACAATATGTAACAAAAACCCTGTCCAATCCTTGTAGGAAAAAGTCAGACCAATGCTTGAAACTCGAAAAAAAATCGTCATTTTCATACAAAAGTGTTCGGCCGGCAGTTTCAAGCATTGGTCCAGAAAAGTTGGTTGGTTGGTGGTAGGAAAAGTTGTTCTTACTGACGGTCTGAGTTGCTCCTTTAAAGATCGGACAGGGTTTTTGTTATAGGTACAATGATTCCAATGAATGTTATTTGGAGGGCAATTGTTCTAATACAATATTTAGGTCGAAGTTTCAAACGGGCAATAGAAATTGTCTCAGTTATTTTATTAACAAATAAAAAACAAGGCTTAAATAAATAAAGCCCTACATTGGAATTGTAAAGTAAATCATAAGAGTTACTTTACAATTCAATTACTTCAGAACGAATTTCAAAAAAATTGTTCGGGGAGCAAAATACAGATTAAGATTTTAATTTAAGCCATCTGGGGCTTTAATAAATAAAGCCCTACATTGGAATTGTAAAGTAACTCATAAGAGTTACTTTACAATTCAATTTCTTCAGAACGAATTTCAAAAAAATTGTGCGAGGAGCAAAATACAGATTAAGATTTTAATTTAAGCCATCTGGGGCTTTAATAAATAAATCCCTACATTGGAATTGTAAAGTAACTCATAAGAGTTACTTTACAATTCTATTGCTTCAGAACGAATTTCAAAAAAAATTGTGCGGGGATCAAACTACAGATTAAGATTTTAATTTAAGCCATCTGGGGCTTTAATAAATAAAGCCCTATATTGGAATTGTAAAGTAACTCATAAGAGTTACTTTACAATTCTATTGCTTCAGAACGAATTTCAAAAAAATTGTGCGGGTATCAAACTACAGATTAAGATTTTAATTTAAGCCATCTGGGGCTTTAATAAATAAAGCCCTACATTGGAATTGTAAAGTAACTCATAAGAGTTACTTTACAATTCAATTTCATCAGAACGAATTTCAAAAAAATTGTGCGGGGAGCAAAATACAGATTAAGATTTTAATTTAAGCCATCTGGGGCTTTAATAAATAAAGCCCTATATTGGAATTGTAAAGTAACTCATAAGAGTTACTTTACAATTCTATTGCTTCAGAACGAATTTCAAAAAAATTGTGCGGGTATCAAACTACAGATTAAGATTTTAATTTAAGCCATCTGGGGCTTTAATAAATAAAGCCCTACATTGGAATTGTAAAGTAACTCATAAGAGTTACTTTACAATTCTATAGCTTCAGAAAGAATTTCAAAAAAATTGTGCTGGGTTCAAACTACAGATAGTGCCACTACTAACATTTGACTTGGTTGATTTTAGCAATTTGGCTAATCAACTTATCATTTTTACGTTATACGCTATTGTTTTTAGATTGTAAGGCCTTATTCTTCTAAATATCAGAATATCTGGTAAAAAACTATAGTCCATTTGGTTAGGTAAATATACACTTCATAAATCAATACCTTTGCAAGTTACAAATTAATTATGCAATTTGTAATTTATAAAGTTATTAATTTGCATATATAAAGTGTATATTTCAATAAAAAGACATGTCAAGATTGTTTACTTTCTTTTAAATACCTAACCAAATGGACTATAGCCAGGTCAAATGTTAAGATTCTTATATATAAATTTCAGTATTCTCTACAGAACTTGACGGCTAAGATCTTAATTGTTTTGTCGGATTTTGAACTTGGCTCCCATTTTCACGTTTATGTTTTTAGTCGGATGTATTGTTATTTGAACAGTATTAGTACTTACTTATTCTGTTTTTGAGCTTAGTTTTAGGCCATGCGCTACTCAATCAAGCAGAGTGAGAATGTGTTTATTTTAACCAATAGAATTCCGTTCCATTGTGTTGAAGCGGTAGGTTTTCCAACAAGCACAGAATTTATATAAGATTAAAACAACGTGAACGGAACATACGTGTAATAAATCGAACCACAGGTTAAATCACTATAGTACTTAGAGCAGTAAAGTTCCGTGTTGCTCTATGCTATAATATAGTACAGTGAAATTAAAATAACAGCCACAAAACAAAAAATTTTTTTTCGGTATTTCCATACTAAAGTGTGCAGCTGCCCGGGCAATTTTTATGGAAATGTAGTTTTATTATTTTAATTTTATTATACGAGTACTATATTGATCTTATTTAGCCGGTGGTTCGATTTGTTACTTGTATGTCCCTACCACGTCGTCTATAGAACGGAATACGCCATCCCGTTACCCGTCCTCGCACCTTTAACCTGTTCGCGCCGTATTGAGCAGGCGCCTGCAGGAGATTCTGTTCTGTATGTAATACTTCGTATATTAATTCTGTGCGTCTTACCCGACTACAGCGAAGTCAAAAGGAGGGTTATATGTTTCGCCGTCATGTATGATGGATGATGTATGTATGTATGTTCATCTGTTCCCTCATATCTTCAATTATATAAATGGTACGTTAAGAAAGGAGGTATCGTTGGAAGCGTCTTGGCTGCGCGCTAGCTATAGCATGGAGGCAAGATACTACCTACTTATTTAGTTACAGACAGTTTACAACGTGAAAGGGACATGACATACCTTATCGAACCACGGGCAATACTAGATCACTATAGTATAATGATGTTAAAATAACAGTCAAAAACAACAAAAAAATCGGCATTTCCATAGATACAAAAGTGTCCGGCTGCCCGGGCAATCTGTATGGGAATGTCGATTTGTTTTACTGTTCGTTTTATATCATTATACTAGGTACTAGTACTACTAGAGAAACTTTATGATGTAGGAAAACATTGCTGCGTATACGTCCCCACTGGACGGGACAGGTTTATTGAAAAACAATAAGGCTAAGCACGAGCATCGAGAATATGGCTAGCAATATTTTTTCGTTTTTCAGCATGTTAAAAGGCCGAGGACGCGACCCGCGGTTCGCCGGGTCTACCGCCCCGGGTCACCCCGCCGCGCGTCCCGCCAGTCAAACGATAACGCGCCCTACGCAGGGCCAGACACACCTGTCGGTGCGTACCACACTGGCACGGGCGCCACTGGCCAAGCCAGAGCCGGAGTACGAAGTGGTGGAGTTCCCCACAGAGCAGTACGTGAATGCCAAACTACAGCCGCCGCCACCGCCGCCCCCACGTCCGCCCACAGGTAACAACTTTTATTGAAAAAAATGTCTATTCTCAAATAGTGATATATTTTATTGTGTTTCTATAATAGAGTTCATTGCACACAAGAAAAAATCCCGTCCAAAACTGTTGCGAGACCGTTGTTGTGATCAATCCCTGCTACATTAGTATGTAGTTATAGTACAAAAGAGAAAGTCAAAATTTTTAGATTTATCTGTTTTTCCTTCCTTTATAAGCCAAACATTATATAAATTCCGAATTTGAAGTTTTGAAGGTATGCTAGAATAATGCTAATACCTCAGAATTTTGATGATCGGTGCGGTGAGTGAGTGAATTAGGTAGTGTCACAAATAAAAATGCCTCTAATCATTGAATTATCATAACTCTAATGGTACCGATAAACAAACGTAAAAGTATGGTATGCTGTGCCCTTTTCCTAGACTAGGCGGGCCACTGCCGTGCCCCCTGATTAACTTTGTATATTTAAGTATATATAGTTTACATTAGGAATAACTACTTTAACTAACTGGCTCGACGGAGTGATGGCAGGTGGAGCAGGGCTTTAACCAAATGGTGGCCCAGAGCGGGTGAAAGAAGCGTTGGACGTCCAGCAATGAGATGCGTTGACGACATAGTAAAAGTCATGGGTCGCACCTGGTTTAGAGCAGCAAAGGACCGAGATGGGTGGCGTGGACGATGGGAGGCCTATGCTCAGCAGTGGGCGGAAAAAGGGCTGAGATGATGACGATGATGATGACTCCGACCAAATAAGTCCAACTTAATCGGCAGTCCAACCTACAAGAAGAAATTTATAAATAACTAGCTTCTAGCTTCTAGCTCCCGCGGCGTCGTCTGCGTAAACATATAATATTATATAAACAGGTCATCCTGTAGACGCAGGGGCATCATGTGGCTTGTGCGGCGGTGGTGGCGCCCGCGTACGCTGCTCTGAGTGCGGGCGCCGCGCACTATGCGCCTCCTGCGACGACATGTACCATCGCCACCCAAAACGGAGGCACCATCAACGACAGGTATCTTTTGTTATTGATTCCTTCAAATTAATTGATTAAAGCCGGGCATCAAATGAGATCATCGACAAATGACACATAGGTCAACATACTTGCTTACTTTTACAAGAGCTACGTTTACCTACGTAACAAGTTTATTTGCCAGGCAAATTAAAAAAACCCCACTTTCAAGCGAAGAACGATTGCTTAATCTACAAATTTATCCCTTTCATTAATACCGCACTCAGGTATATTTGTATCTTTGGGCTCTTTGTACTCATCACTCCTTCACCCCCATAATTTTTTAACCACTGAACCGATTTCCATCACACATACCTAAGAACTATCTTGATCAAGTGAGCTTTAAAATAAAAATACCGCATCCAGCATCAACAATCCATTCGTTTAGGCGCTACGATGCCAGACAGACACACAGAAATGTCAAACTTTAACACCCCTCTTTTTCGTCGGGGGTTAAAAAGGGCATATCATAGAAAATGCAAGTTGTAAGTTCGAAACTTTCAATTCGACTCAACTGAATCTAGTAGTTGGCTTTCAGACACGATGTAAGTAGGGTACTTACACCTGAACAACAATCAATCACCTCTAAATTAAATATATTGTGTCATCTTCTCGGCCGAGTTGTGATACGACGCAAATTGTTCTGGCAACTAGTATTGCGTCAAGACATATTCATGCATTAATAAATATGTAGATAGGTAGAAATTTAAAATAAGATTTCTTCGTAAGCAACCAACTTTTAAAACATATTATGAGTAGGTACCTATGAATATTATTCGTAGCTTGGTATCATATTCTAGAAGTAGACCTGCCTATTAGGAATGGGCGTCTAAGTATATGTATATTCATAATTCCATTGCCAAAAACGAAAGAACATAAAATATTCATTATGTGATTTGATGGATAGTTTCATCTGTATTCACAGGCTCTATCCACATCTCAGCTCAGAGACGAGCGGCCCCCGCTACCGCCCAAGACTACGCCGCCTGTGCCGCCACCGCGACGCCACAAAGTAAGTGCCTTATTGGCCCAATGGTAAAAACATTTAAAAAATATCAAATAGATTGGTGCAAAAAGAACTTAAATTCACAAACAATTTACCTAAGTATGATACAATTTTGTTTTTGGTTAGCTTTCTAATTAGGTAGGTAGTTAACGGTTAAAGAACCAGAAATAGTGCGTGGCTATCCCATTATACTTAGATTTTCCAGGTTACGTTTACGTACGTTACTATATTAATTTGGCTTTACTTCGATTTCCAGATGAGCGGTGACAGAATGAGCGCAAGTCCAAGACCACCTTCCGCTGACCAGCGAAGAGCGACTGTTGGCAACTTGTCTATGGGCAACAACCAAACCTCCACGTTGCCATTGAACAACCACTCTCCTCAGCACACGCAACAGTTGCCTCTGCACCTTCAAGGTTTGTCTTAATATTTTAACATTCTAGTCGACAACATACTTGCCACTCCCACATTAGACTACAAGAACAATTCAAAAAAATCGAGGGTTACTTATTCTGTTAAGAGTCCCCTTACCCTAGACAGAATCGACTTTTCCATACAAACGTAGTCTAGCTTTTATTTTGAAACGGCATGTCAGATATTGGCTAAATTATGTAATTTCAAAGAAACTGGCATATAACTAGTTTTCATAGTCAAAATATGAACTTAAAAGAGAATATAGTGTATCATATCATATTTGACCATCAGTATTTAAAAACTCTACATGCACTCTCATATTTTCTGTTAAATTCATATTTGACTAAAGTCTAGTCGGAAACTAAGTTATATGCCTAGATATATGCAATTTCTTTAAAATTACGAAATACTACCGAAATTTCATTTCAAAATAAAACCTAGACTACGTTTGTATGGGACAGTCTAATTCTGTATAGGGTAAAGGGACTGAGGTTAAGATAAAACCCTCTTTTACAAATAAAATAAAAAAGTCTGACAAAGAATTGTAAGATTATACCAACAATTTACAATTTCTATTGCATTAGAAGATCCTTTTTAATCTCTCTACTTTCAATCAATTTTGAGAGCTAGGTCATTTAGGCAGACATACGCGCCGCGGGACTTTATTTTCTTAAAAGTGCAGGTAAACGGATATGGATATCAGTCACAGATATTTTTAATGTAGTAGTTTTTATTTATTTATTTAACTTAATTACATGAAATTGTAATTGGCGGACTTAAGGCCGTAGACCTTTTCTACCAGTCAACCTGCAGGTGGTATTTTGATAGTCAGTATTTTTTATTTTATTTCAACAGCAATTTTTTTAATTTATTTATGTTTTCTCAGGCAAACTGTCCCAACCGAGCGTCGGCGGCCATCTCGGCAGCATGCCATATCTGCCGACGACAATGCAGCACGCAGCTGCGCCGGTCACTCACGCGCAACAAACCAACACACTGGGACACGTGTCACCGTGGACACGACAGCGAGCCTCGCTCCCGGGATTCAATGTGTCGCCGAATATGATGAATGTACGTAACATATTTTACTGTCAAAATGTGATTATAATAGTGGTTGACCTCAGGATACCGGAAATACCGGAATACATTAAATAATATTATAAAATATTAGCGAAAGTCATATTACCTTTCAGTGGCGTTGGGTAAGATTTTAGGGTAGTACAGCTAACTATGAAAGGAATCAAATACCTACCTTAGTAGGTTCTATAAAGGTTAATAAGCCGTTCAATGTCCGGCTTATAATTCGCACATTTTTTTTTTACTAAGTGTGAGTACTATATATCTAAGCGTGTTTATACAAAATGTATCATTCTGAGTGTATTTGAAAACCAGCGAAAAATTTCGTATTTTGAATATGGGTGTGTGCAATCCTGTCTTGCTGCTAGTTTACGGCTTATGAAAATAGTACATGGACATTTTAATGCGCCGATATACGAAGGTTACATTATTGTTGTTAGTAATAAATGCATATATATTAGAAACCCCTAAAGGAACTCAATGGGAATCGGCTTTTACGGAGGCCTCGCGACTGTTAATATTTTTTTTTATTAAAACAGCAGCCCATTCCCGCTGAAGCCTGGGAAAACCAAGAAGCTGTAAGCAATCACGCTAGTCACGGGCAAGGCTGGTGCCGGCCGCTGCGGCGCGGCGCATCGGTGCTGGAGCTGGGCGGCGGCGCGGCGTGCGCGGGCTGCGCGCACTGCACCCCTGCCGCCTGGCGCTACGGCAGCTGCGCCAACCTCGAGGCGGGCTGGGGCCACGCCTGGCCGCAGCAGCTGCCGCAGTGCTGCGTCGTGCCGCACCCGCCGCCACACGCGCTCATGCACGGACACCCACCTCACACGCCGCAGCCTTACCGCAGAGGTATTTAGATCGTTTATTGTTTATTACATATTTATAACATTTTGTCACAGGTCTATATTATAACACTTAGAATCATACATCACATAAATACACATATGATTAGGAATAAACACACATGTCATATATAATATTTTACAATTAATGTCATCGAATTAAATACATCTCATTGACAAAATTCGTCAAGTGACGAAAGTGGGGGGTTGATGCTACTCACGTCCGCAGGCTTTACCCTAGTTACCCTGCACGTGACCCCCGGGTGGTGCTAATCGAGTAGCCCTTATTCTGGTGGTAGGCTTAACAGCTGAGGCTAGTCACCACCCTCATGGCCAAGTCTTGCCGCCAAGCGTCTATGACGCGTTTCGGCATTAGGCCATGAGTAGCCATCGGGAGATATGTCAATGTGTCGTTATATTGTCACAGAGAAGTCACACCAGACGGCTAGTCTTGGGGGGCAGCGGGATCCGAAGCACGGTGGTGCCGCTGGCCGACCGTGGACAGTTGGGGGCCCAATTAGTAGGAAAGCCACCTATGAAAGGCTGCCCCGCCGTCTTACAAAAAATCCCGGGACGTTCCATCGTGCCAATTGGCGATTGGATGGGAGGACCCGATGGCCGTTTCCGGGGAGGTTCAGGCGTCCCCGTGGTCTCTAGACTAGTCTTGTCGTAGGTGTGGCTTATCTGTGCTCAGGTCAGATGTTTGTTGTTCTTCGCCTTGCAACTTCTTGCAACTTCTGTTCTCCCCACCTATTCACTCTAAAATTAAACATGAAAAGCAAAATAAGGAAAAGTTTAAACAGCGGCTGCACTTCCTCCCACTAAAAGTGCATCTCTCTAATATAAGAGGTTTGCACTCAAATCTCATCGCAGTACACCTCCAGCTAGAAAATGAAAAGCCGCAGTTGCTCTTTCTCACTGAGACACAAATCACACGCCCAGCTGACGTGTCCTATCTATGCTACCCAGGATATACCCTGGAGCACAATTTCAAAGCTCATGCTGGCGTTTGCCTATATATCAGCGATACAATCTACTATAAGCGTCTCCTTGACCTTGAAGATCCATCCTTCTCAACTCTGTGGACAATGATCGACACCGGGGTGGAAAAAATACTCTATGTAAGTCTCTATCGATCTCATACTAGCGATCTGGAAACAACAAAGTTATTCGAGTACCTCATTAAGGCTGTTGACGAGGTACAATTAAGATATCCATCTGCCCATATAGTTTTTTTGGGAGACTTCAATGCACATCATCAACAATGGCTATTTCCCTATCAAAAGACAGATCATGCGGGGAGGGAAGCTTATAAATTCTCGCTGGCACATAGCCTTACCCAGTTAATCAACGTCGCTACACGGGTGCCGGATGTCAGCGATCACACGCCTAACTGTCTGGATTTGGTACTGACATCCGAACCGGACCGCTTCAACATATCGGTCCACTCTCCTTTGGGAACATCTGACCACAATATGATTAGAACTGTGCTCTCGTGTCTGCCAACCGTCTCAACCTCATCGGCCCAAAGGCGAGTCTGGCGATACAGAGCGGCTGACTGGGATGAGATGCGGCATTTTCTGGCAGCTTACCCTTGGCGTGATACATGCTTTTCCTCACGTGACCCATCGATCTGCGCGACTGCTATTACTGAAGTGATCCGCCGGGCAATGGAATATTTCATACCTTTTTCCGACCTGACATCTGAGCATAAGACCCGGCCATGGTTTAACACGGATTGCTCTAGCCGAAGCCTTCAAGCACGCTGCATATCTCACATGGGCAGAAGCTAGGTGTCGCGGATCCCCTGCAACGCGGGCACTGAAACAAGCCTTTAATCAAGCTGCCAAATCGTTCAAGAAAAAGCTTCGGGTGGCTCGCTTTGATCATATCCGTCGCATAGGGACCAAACTTGCCTCATATCCTACAGGAAGTAAGGCGTTTTGGTCCCTTGCCAAGTCGAGCCAAGCTAATTTCTGTCGATCGTCGATGCCTCCTCTCGCGTTACCTGATGACTCACTGGCCCACTCTCCTGCAGACAAAGCGAATCTACTCGCCAGTATGTTTGCGGAAAACTCACGTCTTGACACGAAAGGCCATTCACCCCCACAGTTACCTAAGTGCGATACCACCATGCCTTCCATCCGCATACATAATAAGGAAGTACTTAAGGTACTGCGTAGTCTGGACGTGCACAAAGCCAGTGGACCCGATGTATACCAGCTAATGTACTGAAGAACTGTGCCCCAGAGTTGTCTCCTATCTTAACACGCCTATACCGATTATCATACGAAACAGGCATTGTCCCCAGGTCTTGGAAAATAGCCAATGTTTAACCAGTGCCCAAAAAAGATGATCGTGCCGACCCTTCCAACTATCGTTCCATAGCAATCACTTCCATCCTCTGCAAAGTTATGGAACGTGTTCTTAACTCCCGCCTCTTAGCTTATCTAGAGAGCAACGACCTCCTGAGTGACCAACAGTATGGTTTCCGCCAAGGACGGTCTACTGGAGATCTCCTAGTATACGCTACTCATACTTGGGGCGAAGCCATTGAGAAAAAGGGCGAGGGTCTTGGAGTGTCACTTAACATTTCTAAGGCTTTTGATAGAGTCTGGCACGAGAGTCTTATTGGTAAGCTCCCCTGCTATGGAATACCGATTTGCCTATGCAATTGGATAGCCGACTTCCTGAGAGAAAGGTCAATACGTGTTCTTGTTGATGGGGGCTCGTCCGACCTAATGGATATAGATGCCGGGGTACCTCAGGGTTCGGTCCTCTCTGCAACACTGTTTCTACTGCACATTAATAATCTCTTTAGACCAGACATGTTCGGATATGCAGATGACAGCACTGTTTCAGAGAGGTATATTCCCACCGCAACACCAGGTAGAGTTGAGATTGAGGCCGAAAGAGTATTGATGACTGAACGAGCGAATTTATCACTCACGGCAGTTTCTGACTGGGGTGATGCCAACCTTGTTAAATTCAACGCATCTAAGACCCAGGCCTGTCTCTTCTCTACCAAAAAAAAGCCCCTTTACCTTGACTCCTACCTTCCAGGGCATATCCATCCCCTTAACCAACAAATTGGAACTCCTTGGGGTGCTTATTACATCAGACCTTAATTTCGGTCAATGAGTCCAGAGCCAAGATTGCTGCAAGGAAACTGGGCATACTATCCAGAGTCAGGCAATACTTCACACCCGAGCAGTTGCTTAACCTTTACACTGGTCAAGTGAAGTCTTGTATCGAATACTGCTCTCACCTGTGGGATGGCTCAGCCCAGTATCAGCTTGATGCTTTGGACTCAATCGATAATCGTGCCCGGAGAATCATAGGAGACGAGAACTTAGTCTCTGAAAGACTGCAAAGTCTTGAGCATCGTCGTGGAGTGACCCGCCTGTCTGTCTTTTACAGGCTACACTTTGGAGAATGCTCTCAGCAGCTTCATGATTTAATTCCACCTTCGCCGTTCGCTATCGAACTACCAGGGCTCCATCCCTATGTAGAACAAGTTCCAACTACTCGTACAAAACGCTTTGCGTCTTCTTTCCTTATACGTACGGCTAGAGACTGGAATGCTCTGCCCTCCCACATATTCCCCGAAAGATACAATTTGGATGTCTTCAAGAAAAGAGTGAATAGGTGTTACTTGATCCATCCCAGACCGTTTCGTCGCCTTCCACCAAGTGAGAAGCGGTCAAACGCTACTAAGTTTTAAATATAAAAAAGTGAGTAGCTAGTTCTATCAGCCATTTTTTAACTTTTTTAATATTATCAGCTGCTCTAATCTCCTGCGGCAACCCATTATACACTGTCAAACCCATGACATGCGTTATTTTGACTGATTTTTCAAGTATAGGGAATAATGCAAGTTTGTCAGCGTTTCTAATTCATTATCACCTTTTTTTGGGAACGTCTGACTATTTTGATACACGTATCGTATCCGTTCGGGGTTCTTGCCGACAATGGTGATCTCTTATGTTCGTTCGTGTGAATCTTACAGTATCTGTAATGTCCTTGAATTTCTCTGATGTCCAAACATTTTTGACTACAGCGGACAGCAGAGCAGTGTCGCGCGCAGCGTCCCGGACAGGCTCGCGTGCCGCTTCGCCCGCCATGAGCATGCGCTCGCGGACGTCGCGTCGCACCAAGCACCGCACGCCGTCCCCCCCACCGCTGCCCTCCAGCGATGCTGACTCCGAGAGCGAAAGCGACAGTGACCGGGGCCCGCAAACACAACCTCAGTCTCACAGCAACAGAGCAGAAGAAGAAGATCTAGGCCCACCGCCAGCGCCGCCCAGCGTCTCGTGGCAGTGCGAGTTCTGCACGTATGTGAACGAGGCTGGAGTCCGCGTGTGTGCTATATGTTGTCGCACTCCTACCGCAGCGCCCAAAACAGTAGAAGGGAGCGTCACTAGTAGTATGGCGCGGCTCAAAGTTGAAGATAAACGATCGCCATCACAAGGTCGTTTCGAAGAACCTCGAGCTAAACAAAGTAAGTTATTAACTTGTACTTGGATACCGCCAATCCTTTTACTTTGAACGAGCAATACAGATGATGACTGGGTCAGAAAAATATAATTCTATTTAGTCCGTCAGTTACGATTATCAAAAAATAATTGCAAATTAATGGCTATTTATTTTGGATAATCTCAGTGACGGACTTATAAAATATATATATATACCTGTTGCTCATATCGAATGCTCATATCTCACTACTACCTGTTTATGTTGGGAGCTCCACCCTCGAAGTTTAAGACCAGATATCTACCTGAGTCAATGGATCCAGGCAGGAAGTTACAACTTCGAGGACGAGGTCTTTCGACGAATCCGACTCGGCTGGGCAGCGTTCAGGAAGCTATGCAGTGTCTTTTCGTCCAAAAAACCTCTATGCCTCAAGACTACGATCAATGTGTGTTACCAGTGATGACTTATGGCTCTGAAACTTAATCCCTTACTATGTACCCTTACCTTTTTTTTGACTTTTTTTGTCGCTCAACGCGCCATGGAGAGGGCTATGCTCGGTGTTTCTCTAGTAGCAGTGGCCGGGACATATAGCGCAACGAACCAGTGGCCGGTGGGGCAAAAAGGTTCTCGAATGGCGACCGCGTACTGGCAGGCAAAGCGTAGGACACAAGGTCGCTCGAAAGCACTGGATGCAGGCCACTCTTGATCGGTTATTTTGGAAATCCATGGGAGAGGCCTATGTCCAGCAGTGGACGTTATGCGGCTGAAATGATGATGATGATATACTTGTATATGTAAAATGAGGATCTGTGAAACTGCTCCAATGAGTTTACGAGTAGTATATACGGAATTTCGGGACCAAAAAATCGATCTACCTAGGTTTCTATTTTATGTATTTCGCTTTCATATGTTTTCATCGAGCGAATCTCGGTCGCCCAGGTATCTCATTGATATACCTACCAACATTTCGACTGATATTTTTCAGATGGCGAAAGTGCCAGAGGTGGTAAGAAAAAGGAACGCACTTCAACCGGATGCGGTCCTTCACCACCTCGAGATGATAAATTGAAGAAGCCAATAAACCGATTGATTACACCGACGCGCGACAGCGACAATCGCATAGAACAATCTAAAACAAAACACGACACTGGAGTCGGGCCGTCGCCGCCTCGTGAAATGTCGAATCAAAAGATGACGCCGGAAAGGCACAGTGTGTCAGTAGGCCCATCTCCGCCACGCGAAGACGTGACATTACGAGCTTCTGGTAATTCGCCGATGAATTCTATGGCTAATGTTGAAAAAAAGTCAGCTGGTACGTCTCCACCGAGGTCCGGCGACAGCCGCCCGTCGTCCGCGTCGGTGCGCACCAACGTGTCAAACACGGGTACGTCTCCACCGCCGCAAAGTATCTCCACGCAGGTAAAAACTATATAAGTCTCTTTTTAGTTTCAACAAATAATGTGTTGATCTTTCTAATGATACCTGATTGTTTTTACCTATGGGTATAGCAAGCGTAGCAATGCGTGCGCGCCACGCTCCGTGTAGGGTTCTGTAGTTGTGAATGCCGACTTCACGGTTTAGCGACAAAAATTTATTCAATTTGTATGAAATTTTCATTTCCCGTGTACATTTTATTAGTTGGTTGACTAAAACTCTAATTTATAAACCATACTTAGCTTTGATAGTTTTCCTATTAACATTCGTTTTTTACTACTTTTGCCGTGAATTTTTACACCCGTTTAGCTAATAAAGAGAGGTGGGGGGCCATTGACCTCTGACAATTTGCACTTTAAAACCAAATATTTCACAAACAATAAAATACGTTATGACTTAGTCGAGAATAAAAAAACGATTCTCACTTTACAAGTAAGGGGGCCACCTCACCAAAAATTCTTCTTTATCTTTATTTTATTTTACCACTTTGTCAGCGTGATTTATATACTTAAATATACCTAATGAATACCGAAGTTTAACATGGATTAAATTTCGGGAAAAATAAATAATTTTTAATATGCTCAAAAGCTACTTGCCGTGTTTAATTTAAGAGGCTACATAAAAAAATGCATTTGTTTTGTGCAGACGTACGAGGTGCCAAATTCGTGGGAGCGCGCACCGTCCGTTTCTCGGGCGCGGTCCCGCGCGCGGCGGCGCCTGCGAGACGACGCGCGCCGTGAGCGCTCGCACAGCCGCCACTCCATGTCCAGCGATACGAGGGTAAACCAACATATTTATTTAGCTCTGCGTATTCGAGATCCTCGGTGGGCGCCGGCCCAGCGATGATAAGACGCTAACTGCGCCAGAATAGACCGAGCATCTCGAAACGTTTTTCGGTCATGTTACATTTTCGACATAACTCAAATAACGGCCAAAATTTTGTATGTAGTACAGCGGGGAAACGAGATACCTGGGCCGGCCCTGCCCGGCCCGAATAAATTATAATTGAAATTGGGCTAGCCCTCTACCTACATCTTAAATTTTCTCTTAAACTCAAAATAATATTTCCATGAAAATGTATATTTAGAAAGACTTCATTAAAATCTTTTTGAATATAAATGTTCATGTTAATATTATTAGGAGTTTAAGAGAAAATTCAAGATGTAGGTAGAGGGCTAGCCCAATTTCAATTATAATTTATTTATTGCTTTTCACATTGTACATATTACATATATTACACTTTCTACATAATCACTTCTTAAATTTGTAGGTACAACAACCCTATAGGGCATCGCGACAGAATCAGGTATCTCGTTGGCCAACTGTACCTGTGTTAATTGTTTAAAAGGAAAGTGAACGCAGCGCACGTACTAGCCGCGACGGCAGATGGGAGTGGCGCGAGCGCGACAGCAGCCCGGGCGCCGAGTGGAGCGACGGCGAGCGGCGGCGCGGCGGCGCCGGCCTGCGCCGCCGCGCCTCGCACCTCGACCTGCACCGCGCCCGCCCCGCGCGCCGCTCCAGCGTTTACGGCTCTGGGGTAAAGTTTCATAACCACTACTTCACATACTTACACATAAAAAGAAACTGGTCAAGTGCGAGTCGGACATGCCATTAAAAAGATTGAGTAAAAAATTGGAAAAAAACGCATTTCTTGTTTGAGGACCCCCTTTAATTTTTAACTTTATCTTATTTTTTGTTTTGTTGTTATAGCGGCCACAGTTATACTTATCAGTGAAAAATTGTGAGTCTAGTTATTACGATTCAACAGATAGCCCGGTGACAGACGGATGGACCGACGCCCAGACAGACAGCAGAGTCTCAGTAATAGGGTGCCGTGTGTATCCGCTACTACCCCTATCTACCCGTACGGAACCCTAAGGGTTGGATCTCACAAGTCAATCACGGATTTAAGTGTCGATTAGCACGAAGCAGCACTTTTCTATACAGCTATTCTTTTCTGCCGTTCAGAACTGTCTTTGCCAGAGCGAGAGAGAGCGTTGGAACGCTATAGTATGGCCGGTGCTAAGCGTACCGTCGCTCTCTCTCTCGCTCTGGCAAGTAACTGTTCTGAGCGACTTAAAAATATAGGAGTTCTTAGTGCTGCTCCGTGCTGAAAAGTGAGATTTAACCCTAAAACATACACAATATACATAAGCATAGTCTTAAAAAATATATGTTTTATAATTTTTACCTCAACAGGCAGGTTCACCTGAACCTCTATCCGGCACCAGAGCGCTCTCTTTGGAAGCTTTAGTAGGAGCCGGGGCGAGGCGGGAAGCAGAGCGAGGACTCGAGTTGGCAAGACTGATGAGCGAGGCGGAGCGGCTTGGGTTCAGCGCGGCGGAGGTGCACGCGGCACTAGCGCAGAGCCCGGCGGCGCCGCTGGCATGGCTGCGCGAGCGCTGGCCCAGCCTGTGTGCGGGGGTGCGGGCGGCCGCCGCGCGGCTCGCGCCGCACGCGCCCGTCACCGAACTCGAGGCGCGCGCCGCGCTCGCCCGCCACCGGGGCGCCATGTGGCCCGCTGTCACTGACTGCGTCGAGAGACACCGCCGACAGGTGACCGTCCTTCCAATAAATATAATAGGTTGGGGAAAAAGTATTTTCGCATTTTATATGAAAATTCAAAACATTTTTTAATATAGTTTATTTAAATTTAACTAAAGTATGTAGGTACCATTTTGTTCGATAACTTTTTGCCATCTTATAGGTAGGGACATGATCCCATTGCTATAGAAATTTTGGGGCTTCTGATCAAAAAACTGCGTCAAGTAGTTTTGGCAGTCCTCTCGTGATGTTAACCTGACACTGCCTAAAGAATTCTGAAGAAACAGAAACAGGTGGAAATCTGAAGGTGCCAGGTCAGGACTATACGGCGGATGCATTAACACCTCCCAGCCAAACTCACTTAAGTTTTGCTGAGTGGTTAAAGATGTGTGAGGTCTAGCGTTATCATGATGAAAAACCACACCCCTTCTGTTGATTTATTCCGGCCGCTTTCTCTCAACTTCTTGCTTTAATCTTTAATCCTGCCTGGTGGTAGAGTTCTGAATCGATGGTCCTGCCTTGTGGTAACAGCTCATAATGAATAATGCCCTTCCAATCCCACCACACACACAGCATCACCTTGTTGCGAGTTAACCCGGGTTTCGCCACAGTCTGTGAAGCCTGACCGGCCTTTGACCATGACCTTTTTCGCACGTTCTTGTCGTACGTGATCCACTTTTCATAACCAGTTATCAATTTCTTCAAAAATGGTTCGGTCTCATTACGTCGTAATAAAGAATCACAAATGAGTACACGGTTCATTAGGTTTCTTTCAGAAAGCTCGTGAGGTACCCAAATATCGAGCTTTTTTGTGTACCCATTTTTTTTTTCAAATGCACTAAAACTGTTTTGTGGTCAATGCCCAGTTCTTCAGCTACGTCGTAACTACTGATATGCCGATCTTGCTTCACTTTTTCAAAAATAGCATCCATTTTATCCTTTATTTTTAAAAATTGTATTAAATAATTTGCGAAAAGTTTTATGGGGAATGAAAATCGTTGAAGTTAATTGCGATAAAGTGATGGGTTCCCAAAAATTTGCTATAATATAAAATACCATTTCTAATCTTCTTGATCATTGGTCTTGGATGTTTATCTATATATGTATTTGTTATAAAATATGTTATCGTTGAGTTAATAACCCATAACACAAGTCTCGAACTTACTTTGTGGGTAGCTCAATCAGTGTTATTTGTCCCTATATATTTATTTATTTACCATTTCTACTAATAAATCAGATGGCAAACGACCTAAAAACAACAATGACTGAAAAAAGAAACTAAGACATTATTAACAAATTACATAACCCCTGAAATTAAATAACATCGTGTAATTACATAATGAACGTGGAAAAATATTCAACTGTATTCGCATCACACGCGCTTTTTTCTTTACTTACTAACAAACCGGTTGTGGTCGTGGCTAAGCCCGCTTCGTGTATACACCCGAATGGTAGATACTAATTTAACTTGTTATAGCTTTTAAGCTGATAGAACAAAGTCATAGAATATTGATAGAACGATATTCCGCGGTGAATATCTAGTGCAAAGAAAAACTTAATATAAGTTTATATTGCGCTGTATTAATATTGTTTTTTTTTTAATGTATTTTAATAAATAAATAAAATAACCATTCACATGTTCGCTAATGGTACGGTGACTGTGCCCGCAGGTGGAGTCGCTGGCGGTGGGCGAGGAGGGGCGGGTGCGCGGTCGCGTGTGGGGCTCCCCGGCCGGCGCGGACGACGACGCGACGCCGCCACAGCCTCGCGATCACGTGCGCGCGCGCGGTAAACCCACTCGCCCTACAAACCATTAGCAATACGTTGTTAGCATCGCAGAATCATCAAATCACATCATAACACTACACATTTACATTTCAGCAGAAGATAGTTCAGATGAGTTTGACGACCGAGGACCGACAAAATTTCAAGATGACGACTGGATGTACTTACCGCTAGATACTAACACTAATGACTTATATAGTAAAGAAGAAACTTGGAATAGAGCTCCGGCAGATACGATCCTTCAGAGTACAGAAGATGTAGCGTTAAAATTGAAATCGCTTCTCATGCAGGCGGGAATTTCAGCTATTGATGAAAATTTATTAATAAAAGGACTGCTATCTGACAACGCGATATTCAAAACGCATGATGAGAGTAAAAGTAACAGATCTCAATTCATTGACTTCATTCAATCTGAAAATGACTTCATAGAAGCATACAATGCTCTGACGAGGCTAAGTCCATTACCTAACGTTAACAAATTGACTAAAGAAATAAAAAAAGAAAATATAAAACAAGATGTTATAAAAGATAGTAGTACACTTACAACGCATAATGAAGCAGAAATGTACAATATAAATAATTCTACTAGAGTTAATGTATATATCAAAGAAAGTAGTAACTCTGGTTTACAGGAGTCAGATTTACACAGTTATATTCCACAGTCAGCTAAACAATCAGAAATTGAAAAAGCTGAAATAGCAGTGCTGAATGTTGCATTCATATCTAATGAAAAAAATGATAACGACGAAGAAATAGCAATAGACGACGTTTTAGAACCGCACGTTTCTCACACCGCTGTAGTTACCCAAGAACCAGATGAAAATAAATTAGATACTAATTTAAAAGTGTCACCTAATATAGTGATAGCATCTGTTACCACATCGCAAAATGTGGCCGAGAAATTGAAAAGAGAAGACATTGACAATGCTTCTGAAAAAATTGCACAACGTCCTTATGATGCAATGACAATAATAAACGAGGAAAATGAGCGCCAACACAACGTTTTACTTGAAGCAAAATTTCCTCATTCAACGCAGAATAATACAAAGAAATCTTCAACTAGCAATCATTTAATAAAACAAAATGAAGAAAAATCCAATAATTTAAACGACATTGTTGATAATACTCACAAACTTATACAACAAATGAAAGAGGAAATCAATTCGGATATTAATTCTTTTGAAGATTCAAATATTTCTCAAAGTGATGCTGATACAAGCTCCAATGAGTCTGAGTTTTCCTCTGAGCACGATTCTAGTTATAGCGAAACAGAAGAAGAAACTGATAATCTTACATCTAATGACGACGAAGAGAAATCAAGCTCTGGAAACGAAGAAGATCACATAACTGAGAAACATAAAATAGCAACTAGAACAAGCTCAGAAGACAATGAACAGTTTGAAGAGGCAATGGATCACATAGACGATCAGATAGAAGATTTCAAAAATACTAATATTGAAATTTTGGATTCTATCGCACGAAGCCTTCAAGAGGAACACACAGTTTCTGTAGAACTAAACGAACGTCGAGCAATAAAAAATAAGCAACAAGACAAAAATAATAATGTATTTGTACAAGTAAACTCCTTTGAAGAGATATACGACCAATTGACAACTAGCGGCGACAATGCTAAAACCAACAATAGCAGTAACAACAAACAAAGTACTATCCATAAAATCGTTATCGAAGAAAAAAATACAGAAAAATCTGTTCCACGTTTGCCGAAACAAAATATAAATATATCATTATTTAAACCGGTAACCGCTACAAAGTTGATAATAACAGAACAAAAAAGAGAAGTATTACATGCTATTGCAGAATATACCAAAGATGTCAAGAATGTTGAAGATATTCCCAAAACAAATAATGTTCAAGATAATAATGATTTTAATCCTCCAATTGTTCATCCAAAGGTTTGTCAATCTGCTGAAAATGTAAATCAGCAAATACAAATTGTAGAATCTGACAATGAATCTACGGCAACCACTGATCAATCTCATCAATCAAGAGACGTTACCCCCGAAAATACAACGAACGAAACTAAAATAAATTCTTCTAAAAATGAGGTCTCAGCACCTAATGAAAGAGGAAATGATGACGTCACACATTCAATAAAAAACAACATATCACCTGATAAATCAACAAGTAACGGAGAAATGCAGGGAACGCATACTGTAAATAATAATGCGTCACATGGAAAACAAAATACTAACAACGAAAACAATATAAATAAAAGTGCTCCTAAATCAAACATTCCAAAATTAATCAAAGTTGTATCAAATAACAGGGCAAAAGGAGATAAAACCTCTGCTAAAGTATTGTCATCAAAAGTTCCGATTCGCCGAACTTCTTTAAAACAGTATGCCGCACCGGCCCCACCAAAATCTCACTTTGGCAATATACAAAGTGGTTTCGTAAAACAGCTTCAAACCAGACTATTCAATGATAAATTTCCAAAAACAACCACTGCTAAAAACACCACTATTGTTGATGATAAACCGACTACATCGACAACTCTGAACAAAAAGAAGCCAGCCCCACAACCTCCTAAACCAGTCGAAATCAAACAAAATTCGCCGCCGAAACTGTCACCAACAAAGGAGAAAAAGGATCACTATTTTCGGGAAACGTGTCGTACGGAAGACGAGTGGACGGAAAGTGAATCCGAAGACTCGCAAATTCGGACGAGAAACACGAGCGAAGAGAAGTACCGCGCGCCGTCCCCTCCGCCGCCGATCACCCTGCGACGAGTTTCCGGGCAGATCATCGATCTTGCTGGAGTGCATCTTCCTGAAGGCTCACCAGAGGTAATTTTTTTTAATTATCTATTCGAGTCTCACTGCTGGAAAATGCCTCCCCCCCTCCTTCCACAATTCTCTATCCTGGGTCTTTTCTCTCCAATCCCCGTCGAAGTCGTCTGACCATCTCATTCTAGGCCTTCCTCTCTTCCTCAGTATCAGTTGGAATCCATTTAGTTAGAATTTGGACCCATCTTTTCGGTTGCATGCAACAGACGTGGCCCGCTCAATGCCATTTCAGTCTTGCTACCTTCTTTCCGACATATACGACTTTTTGAAGCGCAGCGGGGTGTTCCTTATGCATGTTTGATGCCTAAATTGCTGCGTTCCATTGCTCTTTGTCAAACCTTCAGTTTAAAACATTGCCTTTTGTCAGTGACCAAGTTTATAAAATACATATTAAAAATACAAAAATACCACGGCACCAAAAAATATTATTACCAGCATCGTTGGTAATTATGTTTTTGCTACGCTGACCGGGAATCAGAAATGATACGTAAAATATTTGGTCAAATAAAAATGCTAGCCTGGAAGAAAAGCTTCAGGCTCAAACGTGTGAAAAAATATAAATCCGGTTATAGGTTATTTATATAGTAAGATTTGATAGATGAAAAGCATTCTGAGGTATTTCCTACAAGTAGGATGTGGTAAAAGCTGACAAATTGTGATTGGTTATGGTAGAATACAAAGTAGCCCACTTATGACAAAGGATAAAAGTTTCCGACAAAAACTTGCAGCGTCAAGCCCGCATGTTATTGGCTGAAGGAGCGACGGAGACGTGGGAGCAAGCGCAGCTGGCGGTGGAGCTGGTGGCTCGCGGGGCGGAGCCGCCGGCGGCGCTGCTGGCCGCGCTTGAGTGCGCGGACCTGGACTCCGCCCTCGTGTACTTGCACCAGGAATGCGAGCTGTGCGCTTCTAAATATCCAGAACACGAGGTAAGTAATAACTAACACTAAACGTCAAAAAAAAGACAAAAATCTGGATTTATCTTTGGATTTTTGTATCTAAAAGCTGTGCGGCTTTGGAACGCTCTCTCAGTCAATATTCGGAACGCTCAAACTCGTTTTGTGTTTAAAAAGGCAGTGCGTGCACACTGTCTCCGAAAACTGTCAGTGATTATATAAAAAAGTATTTATCTACACCCATGCTGTAAATCCTCTATAAAAGTTTCTGAAACAGTTAGCTTATTGCCCACATTAAAACACCCAGTGTCATAATAACCATTATATAACCCCAACTACTGTTATAATGTTGTACTAAATTTTATTATGCAACGCAAACGAGTGTTATAATGTTGTACTAAATTTCATTATGCAACGCAAACTTGATCCCTAAATTTAAGCCCCTGTCCATCGCTGGGCGACAGTTTCCGGTGCTGGGTGTGGCTTTAGGCCCATTAGCCTGGGCTCTGTCTGCCCCGCAATGGACAGAGACGTGATATTATAAAAATTGCTCGTGCAATGATTTTTTCAAAGATTTCGAAGATCCAGATATACTGTAAAAAATGTAAAACTTCGATTTGGCGTGTTATTGTTGCTGAAATGATGGTTTCGGAGGATATGTGACGGAAAAAAAATTACGATCATAAATTGAAATAATTCTATCATTATCTATAGGTACATAGTTTGTTTATATAAAATACTCAGCAATACTTACAATGAATTTACATATAGTTCTTACAACACTGTAAAACACCCTATGGTTTCACAACCTTTTTTAGAGGATTCATATCATGGGTGTAGATAAAGTTTTGTATGCAACTGTTATAATTAGGAATTAAAACACTCATGTGATTAACCCACATTCGTGTTTTAGTACCCTTTATTATACAACAGTTGCATAAATAACTATTTTATAGTTTACGTATATGGTTTATTAGGGAATAATTTATACAAAGTGGAAGGGCCATACCCGAAATAAATCAAACCACATGCTATACTGGATCATTATAGTATAATGAAAAAAAAAATTACAGCCAGAACCTAAAAAAATTGGCACTTCCATACAAAAGTGTGCAGCCGCCCGGGCAATTTGTATGGGAATGTCGATTTTTTTGATTGGTTTTTGAATGTAATTTTTATTTCATTATACTATAGTGATCTAGTATAGCCTGTGGTTTGATTTATTACGGGTATGTCCCTTGCACATTGTATATGTATATTTTTGTGTAGGTTTATTGTTGGACTTATATATTTATGTATACATTTGGTTTATTTTATGTAATACTAGCGGTCGCCCGCGGCTCCGCCCGCGGATGTCGGTTACCGCTGCAAAAAGCCTACCCAGGAAAGACACGGTCAGCAAACAAAATGATTCCCAGGTCAATTCACAGACACCGACACTAACATCGACGAAGCAGTATCCGCAGGCTGAACAGATTTTCTTTCTGTGGATGTTAGTTGTTAAGTCCCGGAGTGCAACCCGTTGTTTTAGGATAGAAAACTTAAGCTATTATTGTAGAGCTTCTCTATACACAACATTTGACGTTATATTATTTTCTGGTAACAAAATATACTGATGGTCGGGAGCCCCGACCCGTGATAGGGCAACGTAAAGTTGCCCATGCGTAAAACATTCTTTTCGTAAATCAATTCCTACTAATTTGAATGTTTGGCCCTGGGATTTGTTTATCGTGAGTGCGAAAGAAATTTTTACTGGAAATTGGAGCCTTTTGAAGGGTATAGGCAAATCAGTAGGGATCATGGGTATTCTTGGTATATGAGCTAATTCACCAGCTGCAGGGCCGGTGATAATCTTCGCAACTATTAAATTATCTTTTAGCTCCTTTATAAGAAGTCTCGTGCCATTACACATGTTGGGGGGTCTTAAATTTCTGAGAAGCATTATCGGCGTGCCAACTTTTAACGACAGTTCATGAGGTGGAAGCCCAGCGGGGTTCAGAGAATTTAAAAATTCCTGGGGGTAGTGCACTGCGTCCTCGATGTTAGTGACGGTGTCTATGGATTTATAGCACTTAACTTCTCCCGGTACTTTCTGCATAATTAAATTGTTTATTTCGTTGACTGTGTCATTCCTGGGAGAAACTATTGCTCTACAACACAGCCAACGAAAATCATTTTGATGTAAGTTTTCGATGTCAGGATATATAGCATCTATCAGACTATCTAAATTATAGACTATTTGCCCTAGAGACTCATCCAAAGTAACCGCATAATCGGTGCCCAAATTTAAAGATGGAAAAATTCCTTCTCCCAGTTTCAGCAGCTGTTGTGGAAAATTGCTATGCGTATTTCCATGTAGATGAGCTCTCATATTAGTACGCAAATTCAAATGTTGAACAGATGTCCAAAGGTGAGACGATTTTAAACATGCCTTCATAATATCTGCTCGCGTACCTCTGTTGACGACAGGAAGCGTTTGTCGGAAATCTCCAGCAAATACAAAAGTGATACCACCCATGACATTAGCAGAGCTTCGGAGGTCTTTTAAAGTACGGTCCACGGCCTCCACATGAGCTCTATGACTCATGGTGCATTCATCCCATATTACCAACGACGCGTCTTGCAGCAACTTACCAAGAGGCCCATTTTTCCGAATAGAGCACGTAGACCGTTGATCTAAAGATACGGATAGCGGGAGTTTAAACGTAGAGTGAGCAGTTTTTCCTTCGTTCAAGAGAGTTGCAGCAATTCCTGACGAAGCAACTGCAATCGCTATCTTCCCTGATTGCCGTATCTTAGCAAGTATCAAATTTGCGAGAAAAGTCTTTCCGGTGCCTCCTGGTGCGTCCAAAAAAAATAATCTCCCCATGTTATTGTTCACGCTGTCCACAATAGTCTCATAAGCATGTCTTTGATCTGGTACTAATTTTGGCACATTGTCATTAACAAACGCTGTTAGATCATTGCTGTTATACTGTTGTACCATTGTGTCAATAGTATTATTCTGGGTACGAACGGGAGAAGGTAATCCAAAATCACTTAAATTTTTGTCGTTTAGTTCTAGAAGTTTGTTTTCTATTTCAATTAATACTTCATTATAAATGACTTCAGTGAAGAGTGAAGTGTTATCCTGATTTTGTTGTCTGATACGATGTCTAATATCTTCACACAACTGATCTTTGAAAGTATCCCATAACTTCAATGGTTCCGATGGTTGACAAAATAAAAGTATGACTACGAACAACTCCCTTAGTTTTTTTGGACAATGTGATAACGAAGCTTCGCTTAAAGTGTTACCCCAATGATCATCGTTTTCAAGTAAACCTCGGTCACGGCAAGCTGCTTGATACGTCTCTTTGACAATACCGTTTACAGTTTTAAGGTATGCAAATGAGGTCGGACCGCGTACGTGGTGCAGTAGAATCCTAAGATAAAAACACTCTGATTGGGATGGATGTATCCCGTAGACTCTACCTAAAGCGGCATCTTTTTTTATCCCCGGATGTCCAACTACATCTTCACCACGCCTCCTTCTAGTGAATGTATTATTTGCCCATGTATAGTATTGCGGGACTTCATGATACAGAAGAGTTTTCGCGAATTCATCTTCATTACAGAGAGCAAAAAATGCCAGTAATGTGGTATTGCGTGGGTTTTGGACAACTTGATGAGCTGTCCCTGGTGTAAAATACACCCTTTGACCGTTCTCTAGATGAACGGCCAAATGCACTACAGTAGGATGCCGCTCGTGAATGGGAAATTCAAATAAGCGCCAGACAGCTTCAGATGTGCTTATGTATCTGCCATTTAAATAGTTTTCGACCTCATCGTGTGGGTTTCTAAGGCTAAAAGTTGCCTGATCTGAACCTTTATTTATATACTTACATATATATTTAATGGCTTGGACAGAGTGGCAATACTCCACGTTTATATGAGCGTTAAAAGTCTTACATAGTAGCGGGGAGTATGGAACAATCCACCTATTATCTATCGTCACCATGTTGCCCCTGATTTCTAGCGTAGTGCTCCGACCGCCATTTCCTGTATCGCGCCTACGATAAACTGGATACCCATCCTCTCCGGTCTGGGTATCGTTCATGAAACGGCGAGGGTATTTTTTTGTGCAGACACCGTTCTTCATGCATGGTGCAGCTAAATTATGTTCTCCGCAGGGTCCATGTACCATATTTTTAGTTATAATGTCGTGTAGTACCGGATCAATTTGTTGATCGGGTAGCTCCGCAACTATGACACTGTCGATCTCATCTGGTTGTATTTTAGTTTCTAGCCAGAACAGCAAATGACAATGAGGTAAACCGCGTTTTTGCCACTCCACACTTGCCATATAACATTTTACTTTACCGAATATCTGTTCTTTGACAAATAATTTGATGAATTTCTTCATCTTTAAATGAAATACACGTGAAATTATGTCATGACGGTCGAAAGACCGTTGTCCTGGTAGCAGCTCGGCTTTTATTTCAGGCCATTCGGGGTTACATGTAAAAGTGACAAATAAGTCAGGTCTACCATAATTTCGAACGTACGTCATCGCGTCCTGCGTTTTCTCGTGCATGAAACGCGGAGAACCCGTAAATGACGATGGCAATATGACATGTTGACCGATATTTGATGGGTCAACATTTGCGTCATGATTTAAGGCATCTCTGAGATGAATGTAGTCATCAGCCCTCAGTCTTTGTTGATTCCGACAAATATAATTTAATCTTTCCGATATCATTTTCGCCATCATGTCAACACAATATTGACTAAATAAGTCTCTGTAATAATGTAACGGATTAAAAGAGTTAGTTCTAATCATTAATCTAAATGCATAAAATTGCATACACGAAACAGTTTTATTACGCGCAGAACCCTGCTGAGGGATAGTCAAATAATAACCGTCTTCTCCTGTCACAAACATTATAGGATACTGTAGTGGATCATAGGACCGATGTAGCTCAGAAACTCTTTTGAGCTGCCCGTCTCTACCGTGTAAGACTATATCCCTGGGACCTTTGTCTTCATCGACCAAGAGAACAGCTACCTCGTTTACAGTAGGAGCATTATATCTGCCTCTGTATGCTGTCTGTGGAGTGCGATCTGAATGAATAATTAACTTTAAATTATCTGAGGAGTTAAGTTCTAAGTTTTGTTTAAAACTTCGTATGTACACGTTATGATTATTTAAAGCGGTCTGTAATTCGTGAATTAAATCCATTTTTAAGGTTGGTGCGATGCTTGATCGCAACGATAACTGGTCTGCATCCGAAATAAAATATATTTGCAAGAACTGTGGGTTTTGGCCTGATGGTGGTAAAAGGCTACCAATTAGATGATACACTTGTCCTTCAATTTTAAAAGTGGGCATAAAATTTCCTTCCCTGATTTCTTTTGCGCCAAACGAAGTCATTTGAAAAAGACTATTGTATTTACGTATGTTTGTTAAAAAATGCCCAGATAATGGATGGTTATTAGTCAAAAGATTTTTTATTGGTTGTGGCGGCTCCTGCAGGTTAGGAAGACAAACTTTACCTGAAGCACAGCACATACCATTAGGTTCGTCCGCCCATTTCTTGGCAGAGCAGTTAGAGCAGATCTTATTCATGACTCCGATTTGGACGGACGCTTGTTGTGCATAATCAAACTGCGGATCATATCTGAAAGCCAGTCTGTTGCTGTTAGCTAAAATTCGATTGCGAACTCTATTTGTGGACAACTGCTGTCTCTCTGCCTGAGCTCTAAGTCGCTGCAAACGCTCGACACTCGACTCTCTTTCGCGCAACTGAGAGGTCCTTATATTTTGTTCATGAAGACGTTGGGAACGCTCCAGGCTCGACTCTTGAGCGCGTAGCTCAGAGGTTCTCAAGCTTTGTACGGCAAGGCGTTGCGAACGCTCGACACTCGACTCTCGTTCGCGTAAGTCAGAGGTCCTTACATTTTGTTCATGAAGACGTTGGGAACGCTCCAGCCTCGACTCTCGTGCACGTAACTCAGAGGTTCTCAGATTTTGTTTTGCAAGGCGTTGTGAACGTTCGACACTCGACTCTCGTGCGCGTACCTGAGAGTTTCTCTGATTTTGTTCAGCAAGGCGTTGTGAACGTTCAGGTGAAGATTCTCCCATACGACGTATTTTTGCTGCCCGTGCTTGAGAACTATGTTTAGAAAGTTGAGACCTGGCTCTCTTAGGCATTTTCAAATGTTTAAGATAATGTTATTAGCGTGTAATATTCTAGCTCTAAAAAAAACTGTTGGTTAGCCCTGAAAAGAACTGTTGGTAAGCCCTGAAAAGAACTGTTGGTTAGCCCTGAAAAGAACTGTTGGTAAGCCCTGAAAAGAACTGTTGGTTAGCCCTGAAAAGAACTGTTGTTTAGCTCTAAGAAGAACTGTTGTTTAGCTCTGAGAAGAACTTTTGCGTAGGTGTAGTTTAAAGAACGAAACCTAAAAAAATCGCATGAAAATTATTAGACTTCACGCACGACCGCTGCGTAGGGAGCCGACCGCGCGAATGAGCCGCGCGGGTACCTTACTCATAGATCTAAACTCCCCCTCCCACACGCTCACCGGGCCTTGGTAACGCCTACTTCGCAACGGGCCGTGCAGCAGAAATCGTAATATTTTAATTTCGCTATAACTTCAGAACCAAACGTCCAATTTTAATCATTCAAAGACCAAATATTATCTACATTAAATGTACTTAGTTATGAAATAATTTATTTTGATAAGGATTAATAGCATGAGTAAAATAAACGCGTTTAAATGTAGTCCAAAAAAAATCAAGATTTTTCAATAAAAAAATGGTTATTGTGCCTCACTCGACATAGATAGGTATAGTGTGTCGCGGACTTTTTTGTAGATATTTATAAGATCTACAATTACTTAGAACATTTTATGGTTCTATCTTTAATAGTTTAGGCAGGGTACGCAAAATAAGTAACTTTTTTGGTTGATTTTTTACACCTTGTGTCCGAAAAACCCTAAAGACCAAATATTATCTACATTAAATGTACTTAGTTATGAAATAATTTATTTTGATAAGGATTAATAGCATGAGTAAAATAAACGCGTTTAAATGTAGTCCAAAAAAAATCAAGATTTTTCAATAAAAAAATGGTTATTGTGCCTCACTCGACATAGATAGGTATAGTGTGTCGCGGACTTTTTTGTAGATATTTATAAGATCTACAATTACTTAGAACATTTTATGGTTCTATCTTTAATAGTTTAGGCAGGGTACGCAAAATAAGTAACTTTTTTGGTTGATTTTTTACACCTTGTGTCCGAAAAACCCTAATATCTTACGGAACCCTATTTTTGTTCAAAATGTAATATAGCCTATATTACTCGTGGATAATGTAGCTTTCGAATGGTGAAAGAATTTTTAAAATCGGTCCAGTAGTTTATGAGCCTATTCATTACAATCAAACAAACAAACAAACAAAGTTTTCCTCTTTATAATATTAGTGTAATCAAACAAACAAACAAACAAAGTTTTCCTCTTTATAATATTAGTGTAGATATTAGGTTGGGGAAAAAGTCTTTTCGCATATAGTATGTATGAACTTGTAATAAAACCACTTTGGCTATACTATTTGTACATGGCTGGTTGCGGTATCATTTAAAAGTTTAAATTTTAAAGAAGATAATTCCAAATTCAAATTAGGAAAATGCGTGATTTTCATTTGTTTTTCTTACCGTCAAGATGAGTGAATCTAATGAAGAAATTAGATACATTTTAAAATTTTACTACCAAAAAGATAAAATGCAACGCAAGCCGCGAAAAAAATTTGCTATGTTTATGGACCTAGTGCAGTGTCTGTGAGCACAAATTTGGTTTAAGCATTTTCAATCCGGAAATTTTAATGTCAAAGATGCACGACGCTCTGGTCGCCCTGTTACGAATAAAATGGATGCTATTTTTGAAAAAGTGGAGCAAGATCGGCATGTCTGTAGTTACGACGTAGCTGAAGAACTGGGAATTGACCACAAAACAGTTTCGGCGCATTTGAAAAAAAATGGGTACACAAAAAAGCTCGATATTTGGGTACCTCACGAGCTCTCTGAAAAAAACCTAATGAACCGTGTACTCATTTGTGATTCTTTATTACGACGTAATGAGACCGAACCATTTTTGAAGAAATTTATAACTGGTGATGAAAAGTGGATCACGTACAACAAGAAAAGGCCAAAGGCCGGTCAGGCTTCACAGATTATGGCGAAACCCGGGTTAA
Organism: Acrobasis suavella; assembly: GCA_943193695.1. Taxonomy (NCBI): domain Eukaryota; kingdom Metazoa; phylum Arthropoda; class Insecta; order Lepidoptera; family Pyralidae; genus Acrobasis; species Acrobasis suavella. Next base: position 19,700,493 of record OW971929.1, read on the forward strand.
CTCGCAACAAGGTGATGCTGTGTGTGTGGTGGGATTGGAAGGGCATTATTCATTATGAGCTGTTACCACCAGGCAGGACCATCGATTCAGAACTCTACTGCGAACAATTAATAAGATTAAAGCAAGAAGTTGAGAGAAAGCGGCCGGAATTAATCAACAGAAGGAGTGTGGTTTTTCATCATGATAACGCTAGAACTCACACATCTTTAACCACTCAGCAAACATTAAAAGAGAGTTTGGCTGGGAGGTATTAATGCATCCGCCGTATAGTCCTGACCTGGCACCTTCAGATTTCCACCTGTTTCGGTCTCTTTAGAATTCTTTAGGCAGTGTCAGGTTAACATCACGAGAGGACTGCCAAAACTACTTGACGCAGTTTTTTGATCAGAAGCCCCAAAATTTCTATAGCAATGGGATCATGTCCCTACCTATAAGATCGCAAAAAGTTATAGAACAAAATGGTACCTACATACTTTAGTTAAATGTAAATAAACTATATTAAAAAATGTTTTGAATTTTGATATAAAATGCGAAAAGACTGTTTCCCCAATCTATTATTTGTAAGTCCGTCATTTACACGTATTGTAATAAAGTTAAGTAATAAATAAATACAAGCACTTCTTTCAATAAAATACGGAAGATTGATCTCCAGTTGTACCTACTACTTAACTGCATTACACTACACAACAAAAATATCATGTAAGTACTATTGCTTCGTATACTCCCAATAGAGGATGACTATAGAGTATTTTGCAGATGGTGTCCATGCTCCGCTGCGTCCACCGCTGTTGCCGCGAGTGCGCCCACCACTACTTCACCGTGCAGATCACGGAGCGCAGCATCGCGGACTGCGTGTGCCCTTACTGCAAGGTGCCAGAGCTTGAGAGCCTTCCCGAGGACGCTTGGCTGGAGTACTTCGCCCACCTCGATATACTGCTAAAAACATTATTGGATGCCGATGTGCATGAGCTGTTTCAGAGAAAGGTTAGTAAGCAATATGTTTTGATTATACCAAGGGTTCAGTTACGTGTTAATCTATTGATCTTCTATACTGTCGGTCGTAGATGTATCTGTCCAGGATCTAAAGGCCCGGATCGCAATCATTCTCTCACAAAAATGTTCTGCTAATCGATTATTTTTTATGGAAAAAATACTGGATTCTTGATTGATTCTTGATTCAAAGATAAATGGGTCCATCAATTGGCTCAGATATTCCTACCATAAAGATTAACAATCGTGGAGTCTCACTGTCACAAGGCTTAATATATTAACCGCCAGCGCTTATTTACGTCACTTTACCCCCGACGCCAAGCCTAGTAAAAATAGTACAATTTAGACAACTTGTCGTTAATGGCGTCTTAGTCACGCGACCGTTTTGCCACTTAAGAATCCCCTTAGTATATGCAATTGCTTTGAAATTACATAATTTCGCCAATATCTGACATGCCGTTTCAAAATCCCTTCGAGATTCCTAGGGACTCTTAAGTGGCCAATGACGCTCAAAAGGTTAACCCACATTATGGCGTAGGTATAAATATTAGCGATTAGCGGAAAGATTTCACAATCATTAGTTTACGTTCTTTTTTCTATTTTAGCTCCGAGACCGAACACTCGCCAGAGATCCCAACTTCAGATGGTGTATGGAGTGCTCCTCGGGATTCTTTGTGCATCCCAAACAGAAGAAACTCCGCTGTCCTGAATGCCGCTCCGTCAGCTGTGCCACGTGCAGAAAACCGGTAAAGCCCTAACACTATTTGTATGCCAGTGGCCAAAAGTAAATACTTGCCATGTTTTCAAGCTTTTTTTTGTTTGTTGGTTTTCGTGTATGTGGCCAACACGGATGGCAGATTCTTTAAGCTGCCTGAAGGCATCTGACATAGCTTGACGACTGTCATGCAATGATGACAGCCGGGGCCAACGGCTTAACGTGCATTCCGAAGCACGGAGGAGCTCGAGAAAATGTTTTATGCCACTCGTAGTCACTCATCCAAGTGCAGACCACGCCTGGCGTCGCTTAATTTGCGAAAGCACTAATAATGCGTACTTCCACCAGGCCACCAAGCTTTTCAAACTAACATAACAGCTATGAATCTCCGGATATAGACCTCTTCTCGATCTCTTGACGTCATCTTTCAGGTGATATCAACGCGCCAGTACACTAATTGATATTTCATATTATTATTTTGTAGTGGACTTCGAACCATGAAGGTTTGTCGTGTGAGCAATACACCAAATGGCTAGAAGACAATGACCCTGAGCTGTCCATGACTGCAGTGCAACAACACTTACGGGAGAATGGCTTAGAATGTCCTAGATGCCATTTCAAATATTCACTATCCAGGTAAATACGTATACTTACAATCATTTACAAATGACTACGGTGAAATATTTCAACTGAAAGTCAATGATGGAATGTACCTTCTAGCGTAAGTGACAGACGGTAAAGTGAAAACACGATAGTAAAGTAGTCACTAATCTAACATAATGTAATACTATTAGTCTGCATTGCACTTGTATGTATTTGAAATACTTATTGATTTCAGGGGAGGCTGTATGCATTTTACGTGCACACAATGCAAATACGAATTCTGTTACGGATGTGGAAAGCCGTTCACGATGGGCGCGCGCTGTGGGCTGAGCGAATATTGCGCCAAGCTGGGCCTGCACGCGCACCACCCGCGGAACTGCCTGTTCTACCTTCGAGACAAGGAACCACATGAATTGCAGACTCTACTGCAGGTATCATGTTTAATAAATTAATATTAGGTTGGGGAAAAAGTCTTTTCGCATATAGTATGTATGAACTTGTAATAAAACCACTTTGGCTATACTATTTGTACCTGGCTGGTTTTGGTATCATTTAAAAGTTTAAATTTTAAAGAAGATAATTCCAAATTCAAATAAGGAAAATGCGTGATTTTCATTTGTTTTTCTTACCGTCAAGATGAGTGAATCTAATGAAGAAATGAGATACATTTTAAAATTTTACTACCAAAATGGTAAAAATGCAACACAAGCCGCGAAAAAAATTTGCGATGTTTATGGACCTAGTGCAGTGTCTGTGAGAGTAGCACAAATTTGGCTTAAGCGTTTTCAATCCGGAAATTTTGATGTCAAATATGCACGTCGCTCTGGTCGCCCTATTACGGATAAAATGGATGCTATTTTTGAAAAAGTTGAGCAAGTTCGGCATATCAGTAGTTACGACGTAGCTGAAGAACTGGGAATTGACCACAAAATAGTTTTGGCGCATTTGAAAAAAAATGGGTACACAAAAAAGCTCCATATTTGGGTACCTCAAGAGCTCTCTGAAAGAAACCTAATGAACCGTGTACTCATTTTTTATTCTTTATTACGACGTAATGAGACCGAACCATTTTTAAAGAAATTGATAACTGGTGATGAAAAGTGTATCACGTACGACAAGAACGTGCGAAAAAGGTCATGGTCAAAGGCCGGTCAGGCTACACGACTGTGGCGAAACCCGGGTTAACTCGCAACAAGGTGATGCTGTGTGTGTGGTGGGATTGGAAGAGCATTATTCATTATAAGCTGTTACCACCAGGCAGGACTATCGATTCAGAACTCTACTGCGAACAACTGATAAGATTAAAGCAAGAAGTTGAGAGAAAGCGGCCGGAATTAATCAACAAAAGGGGTGTGGTTTTTCATCATGATAACGCTAGACCTCACACATCTTTAACCACTCAGCAAAAATTAAGAGAGTTTGGCTGGGAGGTGTTAATGCATCCGCCGTATAGTCCTGACCTGGCACCTTCAGATTTCCACCTGTTTCGGTCTCTTCAGAATTCTTTAGGCAGTGTCAGGTTAACATCTGTACTTGCGCTTTGGAGGCGGCAGTAAACTTAGTTGTAAGTAAATGATCTGACGTCAACAACTAACTATTAAGAAATCGAAAGAAAAAAGAAATGACAATTATCAAGTGATATAAATATCCAAAGATAAATAAATGATTTTTGACTTGACATCACGAGAGGACTGCCAAAACTACTTGACGCAGTTTTTTGATCAGAAGCCCCAAAATTTCTATAGCAATGGGATCATGTCCCTACCTATAAGATGGCAAAAAGTTATCGAAGAAAATGGTACCTACATACTTTAGTTAAATGTAAATAAACTATTTTAAAAAATGTTTTGAATTTTCATATAAAATGCGAAAAGACTTTTTCCCCAACCTATTATATAAAGACAAATAACACAGATTGAGCTAACCCCAAAGTAAGTTCGAGACTTGTGTTATGGGATACCAACTCAACGATACTATATTTTATAACAAACTAGCTGACCCGGCGAACTTTGTTCCGCCTTAATGGCAATAAATAAGCAGAACGGGATAAAAAGTATCCTATGTCCGTCTCCTGGCTCTAAGCTACCTCCCTACCAATTTTCAGCCAAATCTGTTCTGCCGTTCTTGAGTTATAAGTGGTGTAGTTCTTTTATATATATAGATACATATACCTATAGATAAACATCCAAACCCAGATCAATCTGAAAAAGATCATTTTCCGTCTTGAACTGACCAGGGATGGAACTCGGGACTTCGTAGCAGCCTGGCAAGATGACCACTAGGCCGCAGAAGTCGTCATGTCGTTATGTTTGTGTGCGTAATGTATAGAAATCGAGTAGGTTTCCGAGCTCCTATACAGATTAATAGCTGTAAGAAATTCATCCGCTACTGCATTTCCACATCACATTGTGCTGTTCAATAGGTGCTCTTCAATTAAATCGTAATCAGGATAATTATAACTCTCAATATGATAGACATCTGAGCACAAACATCTCGTGACACAACTGCATTCCCTATTTCTGCCTCACTTCGCAAGGTCTTTGGCATCCATATTGTATTTGGAGAAGAAAAATGGGAAAACGCACCCCAGGCTTCGAAGCAGTCCACAGGTGAAAATGCAACCGGGAATGCGCTAAGATGAAAATCTATCAAAGAAACAGACTAATGATCAAAATGTAGTAAGTAAGTAGGTAAATGTAGGTACCTGTAACGACTGCTACAGTAACAATTTTTGTTTTACTTTCGAAATTTTAGATGAACAATGTACCTTACGAGACGGAGTCGCCAGAAGGATGTACAAAGCGTTGCCCCATTCAACTGCAACGGGAAACACCCACTGGACTCGTAGACGGCACCTGTGGCGGCGATGTACCCCCCAATCATGCCGGACTATGCAAGTACGTACCTTCGTTTTGTTTTTTGTTTAACCATTCGTCAAGTCTTAGTAAACCAAGTCAAAACTGTTCGTTTAAAAACATTTAGGTATTTACTCAGTATTAATTTTCAGAATATTGAAAATTCAACATTGCACAACAAAAATTTGATAACTGTACCTTCCTTTCTGATAAAATAATCTGTGGTAACATTTACTTTATTTTCGCATGTACTAAAATGCTAATTCAGTCTATGATTGTCTCAAATAACAGCAGTTACCTAATTAGGCAATTAACTTAAATTAAGAAAAGTAGTAAAGCCACTTCGTTGGCATCAGTGTCTGTGGCAGGCTCGGTGCGGTAGTGGTGGCGCGGCGGTGAGTGCGTGTGTTCTTGCAGGAACCATTACCTGGAGTACCTGAGCAGGTTGGTGCGCGCGCGCGGCGTGGACCCGCTGCCGCTGCTGGGCGTGGAGGACCTCGAGACGCTGGTGCGGCGCGCCGCGCTGCGCCCCCCGCCGCGCCCCTACGGCTCGCTCGAGGGGCTCTACAAGCGCGGCCTCGTCGAGGTGTGTACCGACGGCTGACGGCCGCTCTCGTTGCAGGGCGCACTACGTCGAGTACCTGGCGGGGCGGGCGCGCGGGCTCGACCCCATCCCCATCATGGACGTGCCCGAGCTGGTGGCCGAGCTGCGGCGCCGCGCGCTGCCGCTACCCGAGCGCGGGCCCTGGGACACCGACCCCATATACGCAGGGATGTGTGCAGAGGTATCGCGACATCTGACCCATCTGCTTCACAGATGCTCCTTGTTGTCTTTTTTTATACACACATTTCGCAGTATGGAGCATTTGCATGAAACTAAAAATCCGACTGGTATTGTGTAGCGAAAACGATATCAGATCATTTAGGTCAGTTTAGTTAGGCATGCATAATTGTTGCCATTGATTTACTCATTTTCATTATTGCATTTCAGATTGTAAAAGAAAAAATACCATTGGATTGAAGTGATCGGCCGAAAGCGAAAATGGAGTCAAAAAGTCTATTCTTTAAATAAAGTCGCTTCATAGCACAACAAATATTCACCCTAGCCGAAAGCTATTGTTTAATTTTATATAATAGGAGGATATATGTAATATCATAGCAAAATATTAACGATTTGGGTAATAAAATTAAATACTACATAGGTATGTGGATATTTTATTTCAATTAACCCAATCACTCTCACCTCTTTGCGAAATGTTCATCCATGTGTCTGTGGCTGCGCTGGATGTAATGTCGGTTGGAGTGTATCCTGGTCTCGAGCGAGTCGGGCAGCATGCGCGCCTCGTGCGGCGCGCGCGGGCGGGCGTGCGCGGCGTGCGCGGCGTGCTCGGCGCGCTCGGCGGCGCGCTGCTCGGCCACGCGGCGGCCGCGCTGCCGCTCGCGCTCCGCGCCCGCCGCCGCCATGGCTGCTAACGCCGCCGCGCGCTCAGAGGCGCTCAAACCTGCACCTCTATTTCTCCCGTGACCGTCATCGGTCCTTTCTTTTTTATTATTTTCCTCGCTACGATGGGAGGAGAACTGTCTTCTTTGATTATCCTCTCTATATTTACTGGAGACAGTAGTATTACTCTTTCTGCTGCGATCGTCCGCTTGATCTGAACGTAATCTGCTCTTTTTATACTTACGCTCTCCCTCAGAAGACTCGTCTTGGCTTTTTCTTTTTCTGGAATCTCTATGTTTTTCATAATTTACTTTATGACTATTATCTTTCGACTCCCGGTTTCGGTATTCCTCATCATCTGATGAGTCATCTGTAGAACTATGCTTCTTTCTTTTCGTTTTTTTCTTTTGCTTCTTTATTTTATCACGTTTATGTTTCTTTTTCTTTGACTTTTCTTCTTCAGTTGATGATGAATCTGAGTTGTCTGATGCGAGTAGTGTAGCTAAATTGAGCCCTTTTTCACTGCTTAAAGCATTGAGTTTCGCTGCAAGCTGTTTATCTAAATCCTTATCTTTCTTTTTTGTTTTCTTACATTTATGATTATTTTTTTGATCCTACAACAAAAAAAAATTAATTAACTAATGTAAACATTACTTTAAGGCGTTGCCTCTATCCCGATGCCATAAACTTCGTGCCCCCAAATCAATACTGACTCTACGAACGTGTCTCCACCACGATATCATCACGGCGATTTGATGTAGGTTACGGCTAGCAAACCTACCATTTAGATTCCTTTTTCCACCTTCTTGCCCACCATCACACTAAGAATGACCTTTGAGTCTTGCGGCCCTGGGCTCAGTTTGCTTAAAACCGCAAGACCCACCTGCTCTGTCGGCCCCATTAGGTATAAAGACGTGATATTAAAGAATGTATCGTATGTTCGAGTACACAAGGAAATATATGGTAAATTGGATGATAGCAAAACAAGTTTATTTTTAAAAACAGAAGAATAATTATCCACATCTGCTGGTAGATTCTGTTACTTATGAACCGCTAACTGGTTGAAGATACTGATAAAACTGTCTGATGGGCTAAGTTTTGAGTATGACTATAATGAAAACAAAAGTATCAATACATTATAAAATTAGCCTTACATGCTCCTTTCTGAGTAATTCTGTTAGACGGCGTCTTTGCAGGGGGTTGTTAAGGAGAGCGGCGCGGGCTGCACGTTCGCGTTCTTTGACAAGCAGTAATGGATCTTCACGAAGTTTCCTTGCCAAATCTACTTGTGAATCTCCGGCTGTAAATAGCATACTAGAACCAACCACTCTGCGAGCCACAGCTGGAATAACATCTGGTTCTTGTTTTTCCACATTATCATAATTTTTCTCTATTGATTTACCAAGTAAGTAATCTTCCTGTTGTGCTTTCCTATCAGGTTTCTAAAATAAATTACAAAATACCTATTAAGTGCAAAATGTATAAAAGAAATATTAGCATCATTGTGATCTTGACAAAGTCAGTAAGTACAAAAAATTTAATTAAAGAGAGACCTGAGTATTTGTGATGCTATATTCACAAAAATATCTTTTAAGAGAGAAAATATGATGCCTTTTTTAACCTTCCTGAAGCTCAAAACTGAATAGATCTAAATATTTATTAGTATGCCATACTTTATACTTAGTTAAAATATTAATTTACATGTTTTTCCATGAATAAATATATGTTTATGATAATTTTTTCGTTTTATTTATTTATTACCTTTTATTAGATTTTTCATAAGATTAAATCAATCTTTATGAAAAAATATGGACAAATCACACAGATTGAGCTAGCCCAAAATTCAAGACTTGTGTTGTGTATACACATATAAATAAACATCCAAGACTTAGGTCAATCTAAAAATGATCATTTTCCATCTTCACCTGACCAGGGATTGAACCCAGGATCTCCAGAGTGACAGCCTGGTATGATGACCACTGGTCACAGAGGTTGTCATGCCAGCCTAAGAAAATATAGTCATAATAATCATCATGATTTTGATGAGTCAATCACATTTGATGAGGTATTCCTTTAATTCTGATAACAAATTTTGCCCACATATGCAAATCGAAACTTACATCATACATCCAATGTAAACGGTTATCACCAGAACCACCACCGGAAGTAGCATTCTGCTTAATCATGCTGTTGAGATCAGCCCGATCCCTTTCTTCGGCATGTTCACGTTGCAGTTCTTGGATGCGCTTTTTCTCCTGAGCAGCAGCTTGCTCCGCTTTCCATACTCGTTCTTGATTTTTCATTGTGTTGGGATGCCATGATTTCTTCGAGTTCTATGGAAATTAAAAATTTTACCATTATCATATTAATAACAAAGGTTATAATGAAGCCATAAGTATTTACAGTACGCAAGCCAAAAAGTGCCTCCTTGAAAATTACAAAGTAACTTGCTGGCCAAACTCTCCGGATTCATTGTCTCCAGGGTATTAATTTGCACAATACAGTAAAATTTAATACCTACAACGCCTGGGCAGACTCATTGGATTGGATTTTATGTAGCGACTGAGTGTGTGTGTAAACTTTGATTCAGATATAGAAAAGATGTGCATATCACGGGTAGTACACAGAATCTGACCCACCAACTATTGTTCACTTAACAATATTAGCCAGGAGAAGCTAAAGAACCTATTATTTTGGTTCGAACATGTCCTTGACGAATTTACGTTCGTTCTTTAGGCATGTGCACGCAAGATGCACGGTTAGACACACTAAAAAATACATAACGATTTAATAATGATTTATGAAATATAAGTAAATACTTACTAAATCACCACCCCCCATGACGGTTCAATAGAAAAAGAAATTGAAGAGCAAAGCATACAAATATAATGTAGGTATTGGAAATTGTCACAGGTACATACCCTTTAAAAACTACGTATTTAGAATATAGGTAATAGGGTAGTCAGTAAAGAAAGAAAGAAAATCTTTAAACCAATAAGTTTTTCCAATAGCCGTACAGAATATTTAGGAAGAAGATACTATTCATAGAGTACTATTAACTATAATATAACTGAAATAGACAGCCATCTCGCGTAATTTTTCTGCCAACAATTTAAGCTGCAAACCTGTAAACGTGGTGTCATCTATTAATGTTATTCCAAAATAAAATAAAATATCAAATATAAAATTTATTTGCAGTGAGGTAGGATTTGAACCTGAGTTTCCTGAGATCTCAATGACTTTGAGTCCATTGCGTTAACCGCTACGCCAATTACACTTAGTACTAGGCGCGCGAAATTATCGCTTAAACTTCAACTCCAAATGAAAAGAAAAACGAAGAAAATATTTTTATCAGATACGTTTAGGCTTTGTGGAGACTTGAACCTGTAGACTCCTGATTAGTTTCGACCGCGTAAACCGTTACACAGAACAGGCTTCATACTATGCGTGTGAAATTATTGGTTACACTATACCGTAACACCGTAACCGAGACAGCATGTAATGCGACATCTTTACAAATTCTAACAAACTAATAACTAAAAGTCCTTTTAACATTTAATTCAGAATAAGACTAATAGATAACGTCCTTCAAAACGAAAAATTCGCAATGTGTGGCACTTTCATCCCCATGATACTATTACAATACCTATCCTGAGCCGCATTACTTTACCTATATGACGTTGACAGTTTGCGTGCCGTCGTGCCGGGGCTGTGCCGGCTTGGAAAAACGGGGTGGGGGTGGTGGGGCCCACGTCTCAGCGCCACGCGCGCCGGGCCGTGCCGCCGGTGCCGCCGCCATGCAGACTGGTGGAAAAACACCTTTTCGTCTATTCCGTGACTGGCGCCAACCGACATACCGCCAAGTAGGTTACAATAATACCCAATACGCTGGTCCACTACCAAAGGTGTACTGCGGCACAGAATTAATACAGAACGGAACCTTTTAAGGTCCCGCGCAATATGCGTCCCCGTTACCCGTCCTCACACCTCTCCCTCGTACGTGCCTTGTCGAGGCGGGGCGGCTGCAGGCATCTGCAGCCGCCCGCTCTGCACCCCTTTCTAATTTCTGCTCTAAGGACTCTTTCTTATTTGTGCTCTGCACCCTCCACACGGCGCGAACGGCGCAGAGGTGTGAAGTCGGTGAACAGGAACGCATATTGCGCGGGACCACTACTTAGTTTGTGCGCGGGACTTTATAGGAGACTCCTTTCTGTATGTATGAACTCATTAGAGTCGCATAACTATCGATAGTTGACCTCGAAAACAGTCACAATATTAATAGGACTATCGATAGTATCGATTTTTAATAGTTTGCAATACTATTGATGAAAGGTAAAACTATAAATAGTATCGATACTATTGAATTTAGATACTATCGATAGTATCGATACTGAAACTACTTCTTGAACGAAAAACGATCGATAGTATTAAATATCGATATTCGTCATTATACTATCGAAGGTTTTTAATACAAATAGTACCTTTAATATCGATACTAATTAAAAACTATCGATAATATCGATAGTTGCGAAACTATCGATAGTTACTGTTTTTCAAGGCCACGATGGTATCGATAGACTATCGATATTTTATACGATTGCTTGCAACACTAATACTGATGCTTCGGCCGCACTTCCCGAAGCTATTCGCAGCGAATCTTCGTACGTTTTGTACACTAAAACGTTATCGCGATAAAGCACGGGTCACACTAGCGGCTTCGTTATTTTTCACGAACTATCTGGTAATAATCCGAGATGGCGTCATCTACGTGTTTTAAATATGGACGACGACTTTCTTTTCTTTAACATGTGTGCTAACAATCATGTACGTAATGCATTTATTGAAACCTAAAAAGAAACAGCTAAAGATTTTAACACTATTTTATCATTCCACTCCATTTTTACGCATTAACAACCGTGGCACCGTCGCACAGCACCGTCCGAACAAGTTGAAAACAAACGAACAACGCAAGTGCGACCACGCAGAGCGAATTGTTAGCGTGCATAAATCCTTTGATGTATCGCCACCCGCGCGATAACTACACGAAGTCCGAATATTCGGGACGATACTCGATAACGGCCGGTCACATTTGCGTGTATCGTGTATGCACGAAGCTTAGTGACGATAGGCGCAGGTCCGGCCCAAGCATTATATTAATACCTAGCTTTAACCCGTGACTTCGTCCGCGTAGAAGTCGAAAATGCTTCTAATAGGATTTTTTATTGGTTTTTTTACGTTATTAATATTGTGAAAGCTGAATATAATTAGTTAACATTATTATTATGTTTTAATGTTTGAATACTTATAAAATATAACATTTTTTTATTATAACGGAGGGATTTAAAGGCCTAGCAGACCCGGCGAACCTCCCTCTCCCATTTCCTTCCCGTTCCCGTTCCCGTCATTTGCTAGACTGAGAGAGAGCGACGGAACGCTTCAAAATGGTTAAACTAATCTTGTTTCTCCATACAAACTTCGGACCCCCATTTCACCCCCTTAGATGTTGAATTTAGAAAAATTCTGAAATACATACTGACTCATTTACCGTCAGGAGTACTCCTGCGAAGTTTCGAATAGTCTAACTAATCCTGTCACTCCATACAAACTTTGGACCCCTGTTTGACCCCCTTTGGGGGTGAGTTTTGTAAAATCTTTTCTTAGTGTACTCCTATGCCTCATAAAAAACTATGTACTAAATTTGGAGTCTCTAGACCCTGCGGTTTCAGCTGCGCGTTGATCGATCAGTCTCTATCTATCTATGTCAGCCATGTCTATGTCGAAAATGATTCTTAAAGGGCTCTCCCTCTCCCTGTTCCCTGTTCTCTAATCCCGTTACTGTCATTTGCTAGACCGAAAGAGAGCGACGGAACGTTTCAAAATGGTCAAACTAATCTTGTTTGTCTATACAAACTTTGGACCGTTTCACCCCCTCAGGGGATAAATTTTGAAAAATCCTAAAATACGTTTTCACTTATTTACCGCCGGGAGTACTATTGCGAAGTTTCGAATAAAATCGTCTAACTAATCTTTTTTCTACATACAAACTTTGGACCCCCGTTTCACCCCCTTAAGGGATAAATTTTAAAAAATCCTGAAATGTGTATTACTTATTTAGAGCCGGGAATACTTTTGAGAAGTTTGGAATAAAATGGTTAAACTAATCTTGTTTCTCCATAAAAACTTTGGACCCCGTTACACCCTGTTAGGGGATGAATTTGAAAAATCCTGAAACACATTTTTACTTATTTACTGCCGGGGGGTTCCCTCTATTTGGCAGAATCTTAATGCTCCGATTTTTATTTCGCATAACACACATGGTAGAATATTCTTTGGACAAACATAGAAAAGGCATTTTTTTTTCATAGAACCAATATTTGGCTGAGTATTCATGTGGTAGAATTTTCAATGGCATCCTGAATTTTAGTGAGCATAATTGCTTTTAACATACATTACATTATACATAATTTCAAATAGAATAACCTTTATTTTGTGCGATAGTTATTTGATATAATTTCACTTCTCCTTTTACAAAGACGGCAGAATTTAAATTAGAATAATTTTAATCCCAATAATTTTATTCGCAATCATGATTTATGCGTAATTCTAAAATATGTTACGCAATTATAAGCTGCTAGCAAATCCAACTTAGAGCACCCCGACTTCACGTGGCTCAACTTTGTCATATACTTGAGTGTTATTCCTTAACGCGGAACCAGAAGTTTCGCGAAGGAAGTCCTGAGTGTAATGAGGGGACGAGGCCGAAGCGTAGCGAGGTTGAGTACCCGAATGAAACGAAGGGCTGACGAAGCGAGTCTTCTGATGGAGCCACCCAGACATACTTGCACGCTGCATGCTTGCTTGCATGATGCATGCCTGTTTGCATGCTGCATGCCTGCTTGCATGATGCATGCCTGCTTGCATGCTGCATGCCTGCTTGCATGCTGCATGCCTGCTTGCATGCTGTATGCCTGCTTGCATGCTGCATGCCTGCTTGCATGATGCATGCCTGTTTGCATGATGCATGCCTGCTTGCATGCTGCATATTCCAAGATATGATGGTTCTGCCTTATAATGACATAGAAATTGATTTTATGCCAAAACGACATTCTAGCTGTGAACTGTCTGCGACATATTGATTCTTCGTTTTAATTATTATAACTATCAAGTTCATTCCAAAGGATGAATATTAATTTAAAAAGTATGGATTCTAAATGTATGAGAAATGCCAATCTTAATTCTACGAAATGAGGTTTCTACCATACGCTGTTATGCATGATAATATTCTTAACTAAAAAGTTCTACCATACAAGGTAGACCCACTGCCGGGAGTACTCTTGCGAAGTTTCGAATATAATGGTCAAACTAATCTTTTTTCTCCATACAAACTTTGGACCCCCGTTTCACCCCCTTAGGGGATGAATTTTGAAAAATCCTTAAATGTGTATTACTTTTTTAAAGCCGGGAATACTTTTGCGAAGTTTTGAATAAAATGGTCAAACTAATCCTGTTTGTCCATACAAACTTTGGACCCCCGTTTCACCCCTTTAAGTGGTGAAATTTGAAAAATCCTTTCTTAGTGCACCCCTAGACCTCATAAGGAACCTATGTGCCAAATTTGGAGTCTTTAAACCCAGTGGTTTGGGCAGTGCGTTGATATCAGTCAGTCAGTCATTCAGTTTCTTCTTTTATATATATATACTAGCTTCGCTCTGCGGTGTTACCCGGGGAAAAAGTAGCCTATTTGTTAATATCTTATCTCTACTTAGTTTGTGGTGTTAATTCAGGGTGTCAGCTTCCTGCACACCAAACTTTATCAAAATGTAATTCTGTGACTGCGGCCTGATTGGAAAAAGCCCTTTATCGAGTTTCATTCTGCATACACAACCAGTCCAGTTGGTCGTTTTAGTTAGTCGGAAAGGAAGTGTACAATAATAATAAAATAAACTTTATTAAGTAGGTATACCATTTAATAGGTAAAGTAAAATACATAATTATCATTGTAGATAAATATAAAACTTACAACAACGACGGCACAAATGCAGCTTAAACAAAGTCTTTTTATTTAAATTCTTAAGTCTATTTTCTTCTACTACCTACTTAGGTAAGAATTACAAACTATTTTAAGCATACAATACACGTACACAATCTTATTCCTATTGTAAATTATAAAGCAAAAACAATAAAAATCACACTAGGTACGTTACTTTGTCGCTACGATTTTTGCACTTTAAGTTCTTAGAGGCACAAAGCACTCCTTAATAATCTAAGTTTAACAAAATTCATGAAACTCATGAATCTAGCTACGACGCATCAACCAACGCAGGTGCAAATTGTATAACCGACGTGTGTCGCACTACTGGCACTGGTGACGGATCCGGTTGAGGTATGAATTTCCGCTTACGCGGTGGTAACGTCGAATGTACCGTAGTGTATTGAAGGGATGTTGTTACTTGACTTGGTATTGGAGGTAATGATGATGGAGTAGCGACAGGTACCACCGGCGCACTCGAGCATTGTGGTGATGGCGGAGAACTAGGTGGTGTCGGAGGTAATTGCTGAAGAGCAGCTTCTACTAAATCGCACATCACGTTACCATTTACTACAAGCGGCACTGACGATTGTAAAGTTTGTGTGCGAGGGGTTTCAGCACCGTGCTCTTTATAGATATGGGCCTCCATTTGTTTTTTAGTGTTAAATGTCCCGTCACATACCGTGCAACGATAACAACGCTCGCCATAATGTTGAAAACGATGCAATTTTAAAACATGGTTGTATCCAAAATCTCGAAGGCAAATATCACAAGTATAAGGCCGTTCACCTGTATGAGTACGCGAGTGCACTTTTAATTGCTTCGAACATGTAAAGCCTTTGCCACATCCAGGAGCAGGACATCGATAAGGTTTTTCTCCAGTGTGTGTTCGCAGATGAATAACCAACTGACCAGACTGAATAAAAGTTTTATCACAATGGGGACAAGCGTGGGGCCGCTCTCCTGTGTGGATCCGAGCATGACGATGAAGTTTTCCTGAATGCTCGAAGGCTGCATCGCAAACATTGCAACGGTACGGTCTCTCTTTAGTATGGATACGGCGGTGAACTTGAAGGTTTTCCTTGACACTGAACATCTTATGGCAGTACTCACACTCGAAGGGTCGCTCTCCGGTATGGGTTCGGTAATGGCGAACTAGACGCGCAGGCACAGCAAAAGTCTTGTGACAAACATCACATCGATGTGCATCAGCAGCAACACGATGAGAGCGCGCGTGTGCAGTCAGTGCACTCCGAGTGGAGAGCGTCAAGCCGCACTCACCGCATTGATGAACACGTTCTTCTTCACCTGTCGGGCGATACGATTTAAATGTAGAAAAACAGTCCATTATTGTTATTATTTTAATTAGGTTATTTAAAGTAGGTACGTTAATAAAGGCCTAAGTCGACCGTTCACTGTGCACAACATATTGTATATGCAGGCAAACAACGATCAGGAATATCAGGATGCACTACAGTATGACCACAAAGGGGATTGAGCGGGAAAGGGGGAGCGGAATGCCGAAGAGTGAATGTCCTCTGAGCGCACGTGGAGGCCTATACCGCGGTTTCGACGCGTCGATACCGCAGTACGGGCCTCCACGTGTTTGGGCCGCCGACCCCGATGTCCGCGCTCTATTATAAACCCCACTCTCCCGCCACCACACCCTACCTTATTCCAGTTTTGTTAGGACACTTTACGGATAGTTACGTAGGTACTTATTTTTAAGCGCAAAATATCTCGTAAAAATTCTAAGTTAATCTGAATGATTTAGGTATGTACCTTGTCACAATAAATAAAAATGTAACAACCTATTTTAATAAAAAAATGTGCATAAAGCTAATCAAAAGATAACTGAGCAATTAATATTCGAAGGGGCTAATAATAATTTCCGAAAAAAAAACAATACAATCCAAAAATTATTAAGTAAATACCTATATACTAAATAAAGTCATTATTGTACCAAAAATAAAAAGGCTTAATAATTAGTTGGTATGCTTACCTATCATACTGCACGTAGATAATGATTGATCACTTTCCCAAGCAAGGCAGGTTTAATAGCTTTGGTGTTGGTGTAGGTTGCGTACGGAGCTTGTGATGTGACAACGAAACAAACGCGCGCTCAACCGGCGGAGGCTCGAGGCTGAATGTGGGCTGGCTGACTTGACTGAATTGAAATTGAATGCGGCGCAATGGCGGGTGGCACGGAACGGAACAGACAGCCGGCGGCGGCGCGGCGCGCGGCCCACCGCAGCAAAGAGCCACGAGCACGACGACATACTCGACACCGACTCGAACAAGTCATCTCATCGGTCAAATCAGTCATACTCTCTCATAACAACCACTCGCACAGCCCCAGATCTAAGATTTGAACATACCCAACCCAATACCCATGTTTAAGAGAACGCAAATTTGCTTGTTTGTTTGGATTGTAGTAACTGCAACTACAACAAACTACCGACAACGGTCAGAACCGGCTCGTATTTAAATTAATTTGCAATACTTAAAGCTCTCCCTACCTGTAGCTACCCCACTATTGAATATTAAATTAATAGGATTTACCACGATTGTCAAAAAAAAAACAGCCACTTTTGGCTCACGGACCTAAAAATTGCTAATGTGACTAACTCTACTAAACTTCAAACTATAAACTTTCATAAAATAGTTTGAAGGGTTATCTAGGGCTTGTTAAGACACGATTTTAAATCATATGTACCTCCTTTCCTTTCAAATGATTTATTTGAATTGGGGGTAGCACTGGACCCCGAAAATTCATGTATCCCCTGAACTTACGCACGTAAAAAATTAATCCAACCAAAAACATAAATGTGAAAATGGGAGCCAAGTTCAAACTCCAACAAAAGAATTGAGACCTAAATGGCCGCCAAGTTCTTTAGAGAATATTGAATTTTATTTATAAGAATCTTAAAATTTGACCTGGCTAGTTTTTTACCAGTATTTTGATGTTTAGAAGAATATAACATAATAATTAACGTTTAACGTAAAGATAATAAGTTAATTAGCCGAATATATGTAGGCTTGCTAAAACTAGCCAAGTCAAATTTTAAGATTCTTATCAATAAAATTCAATCATTACTACTTGCACAGCAGTATTAGAAAGAAGAAATGATTGCTCGTATAATTTTGTTGGGCACTTTACCTAATAAAATCGATTAATTAAAAAATAATCAAATTTACGAATTTCACTGTTTTTTAATTTTTCCTTTGTATACGCGTAATAGTCTACCTAGATATCAAATATCAACTTTCCAGGTTATTTTTTTTAAATAATCAAATCTACGAAATTCACTGTTTTTGATAATTTTTTTTATATACGCGTAATAGTCCTACCTAGCCTAGATGCCAAATATCAACTTTTCAGGATATATGGAAGTAGGTTACCTTTTTGATGATGGATAAGTAGTTAATCACAATTTTCGAGATTTTAAAACGTTATTATATCAATAACTGTTTAAGCTACATTATTGAAATTTTGGATTCGAGGTGAGCTAGAATAGAAAATGAATTAAATGTATGTGCTACATGTGTTTAAGTTAAATAGGTTTCGAGTTGTGAAGGGGTCAAAAGTAGCTCAAAATGGTTTGCCAATACCTTTCCTTTTTTTTTTGAACTTGGCTCGAACACGCTGCCGCGTGTTTAGATAGAATATTTAGAGTCCTTGTAACCAATATTCAAAATACCAAATTTTATGTTCCAGCTCGAAAATTGGGTAGATGACTGGATCAAAAATAAATTAATACCTACGTAGGTACAGTAATAAAATAAAACGTAACAAAATAGTGTCACTTATTATATTATGGATCATATCCATTTTCAACATGATTTTAGATTTAGTCCTCATAATCATCGATTTAGATTATTTGTTCTTACGTAATTATAGGTAGGTAATTGAATCAGAAATATGGATTAATGATAATGAGTTAAATTGGTTTATATATAAGTACATAAATACATGTATTATTTTATTATATACTAACTGACTATCTATGTACTTATCTATCGTATTCATATTCACCGCCGTAAACGTTCAGTCAGTGCAGTGAGCAAACTAGCTAGGCGGGTGATGCGCGGCGCGGGGCAGGGGAAACGAAACGATACACGTGGAGGCCTACTGCGGTTTCGACGCGCGTGTGAACTCTCGACATCAGTGCGCGTGCGTAGCTTTGGACTTCCTCCCGCACCACGCCCCTCATTTCCCGCTCCGCTTCTGAATCTGTCTGTTCAGTTCACACTGTCTAGGCCAACATACCATTAACTACGATAGGTAGGTATCACCCACGCAGTAGCTATCTCGTAACCGTAACCTACAGTGACCTCAATATTGGGTCTTCTTTCCTGAATATGCTGTAAACAGTAAACGGATAGATACTAACCAACGAGTTTCTCTGTGTATAAGGTATGAGTTCATCTTCTTAGATATTAAGTATAGGTATTATATAATAGACAATTTATTGTACATAAGCAAGCATCTAACAAGGGTTTGACAAAATGAACTGAAACTATTTTAAGGGTAGATTCAGACCATGATAATGAATAACTTTCACCAAGAAACATAACCCAAGGTATGAAAAATCATTTAAGCCTTTCATGTACAGGTTGTTCGATCAGCTGATGGCTGATCCGAGTCTGTATAGAAAGCAAAAAAATATGAATTCCCCCATAAAGCGAGTGATGCGAGGTGGAGTGAAGGTGCAAGGCGATCCACGAGTCACGATCACTATCAGGACCACGACGCACCCCGCGGGCTATACAACTTATTAGTAATAATCTGTGGCTATACCCTATTGTGAGACTGACGGCGCGGCGACGGGGAAATAGGAAGTCCGGAATTAATGCAAGATGACTTTTGTTTTGTATGAATATTCAATTATTTATTGTTTACTTTATATTTTAGCATTTTCTCCTTAGTACTTC
Source organism: Acrobasis suavella (assembly GCA_943193695.1). NCBI lineage: Eukaryota > Metazoa > Arthropoda > Insecta > Lepidoptera > Pyralidae > Acrobasis > Acrobasis suavella. Next base: position 19,720,061 of record OW971929.1, read on the forward strand.
ATGAATAATATTTTTATATAAAAAATGTGCAAAGTCAGAAATATTGCTACTAAATCAATTCGTTTTAGCTTTTCATTTAGCTTATTTTCAGCATTTAATTTGATCGACTAAATAACAACCCATTGTGTAACACATACCTAATATAATAACAAATAAGACAATGTCTTGGGTAAGTGGCATCTGTACGCGACGTATTGTACGGCGTTTTGAGTTTTGAAATTGAATGCGGGCCTTCCTTAGGGCCCAAAAGTTTATTTAAAAAGAAAAGCCATTAAGATTTTAAGGGTTCCGTACAAAAAATAAAAACGGATCCCTTATAGGATCACTCATGCGTCTGTCTGGCCGTCCGTCTGTCACAGCCAATTTGCTCCCAATCCACTGGACCAAATCAGAACAAATTTGGTAAAATGGTGTAATCCTGTGACCCAAACACAGATGTGCAAAGTAAATAAATATTCATTTTCGAGGGACATAGGAAATTAAAAGAAAAAGTTTTTGCACACCTTACTGTGTCAAATATCAAATGAAAGGGCTCATTATAAAGATCTCAAATATATTTTTGTTATTATTGTAAAATTAACAGTTTTGATTTTATTCATGAAAGAAGACGAAAACTAACCATTTCCTTCCTCCCTGATCTCCGAAACTTCTGAGCCTAAAATTTTGAAAAAAAAATACAGAATATAGTTAATTGGTTGCAGATTATAGGAAAATAATATTAGAATTATCAATTGAAAGTAAAGTGGTAAACTAATTATAATACGTTCACTTACGGAAAATGTTTGATATTTAAAATCGAAGTCGAAGTCAAAAGTTTTTTATTACTGTCTTGAGGTTCTTAGCCTCCGGCCCAATCTTGATAGATGCATTTATTAAGAGTTTCGTATCATATTAGTTACACTTATGGATAATAAATTCATATTTGGTTTTACATTTGCACAATTCAGATGGTAAACAAAGCAAAATAAATAATAATAAAAATCAAGTGATAAAAAATCAAGTGAGTATATCGGACGTGTTATTTATAGTAAGCTTTGTCGTCTAAAATAAATATTTGTGGTTAAAAACTTGAAAGTAAATAATACTGTGCATCATTGGAGATTTTTTCGGACTTTTTTTTCAACATATAAACTGTGACTATACGTAAATAAATGTAAATGTTATTAACAAATTAATCTCAATATTGGATTCATTGACATTTTTTAAAGTGGGTGATCTTACAATTTTAAGGATGATTCGTCACTTATCTTCACACAGACACAATTTAACAGACTTAGTTCAATCTGGCAAAGTAGATTGTTCAGCGGACGCCTGAGAGTTTCCAGTTCGATTTTTAGCTGGCAAATCTCATGCTGATGATCAGCAGCTAGTAGGGTGCCCACAGACAGTGTAGCCAACGAGCAGCGAGCCACCATCTACCAGGCTGAAATTGTTGTGAGAGATTTTTAGGTAGATATCCGTATCTCACTCCATAACCCAGTTATCCGGTCCACTAGTATCCGATCCGCGTAGCCCAAATCAAGTAAATCCCTCCCTGGCAATAGAGGACTGTCCGTTAGTGCATCTCAATGGTAAATTAAGGGATAGACCTCCTTAGATGCAGCCATCTCACTTTTTAGATAAAGAGGTACTAAAAGGCCTCTTCATGTTGGTTTTGGCCCCATGAACGCCTCAAAAGACCGGGTCCCTATGGACCCGTGCCTGAAAAGCGTACCAACATAATATTAATTGCTTGATTAATCAAGCAATTATTATTATGTTGGTACGCAAATAGAGTTCTATAAAATAAATAAACAAATAGTGTTCTATAAAATAAACAAATTGGAGTATTTGAACAAACAAAAGGATAATAGAGCTCTTTTAAAAATAATTTAAAAGAGCTCTATTATCCTTTTGTATATTAAAATAATAACAAAAACCTTATATTCTTTTCTGGCTGATAAAAAAAATATATAATAAAACCGAACACCGTGTGTTATTATAATATTATATCATACATTAAAAATATGGTGTATTTGGTGAGTTCTTATCACATATATTTCTGTTAGTAATGAATCTTAAAGTTAATTTTTCAATAAGTTAGGCAATGTTTGTCAACAAAATTGTCTTCATGGAAAAGTAAAATAATATTTTAAATAATTGGCATTGTTTAAATAACCCAGCTCATAATAGTGTTCAGGAGCAGACAGTAGGATTTTGGGGAAATAAACTTGATCAATGCGAGCAGATAAATCAATTCCAAAGATTGCAATTTTCGAGTTTATATCATAAACTTTGCGTGCCTCTTTTCTTTCTTCCACCCTGGCTAATGTTGATAATGGACTTTTCCTTCTGATTTTCATTGCTGTCTGCACACATGCTTGTCCCATCGATTTCACATTTCTGTTGACTTTAAGTAATTAGGTGTACTAATAAACATCTAATAAACTAATATGTACTGATCCTTGAAAATCAATACCGATCGTACAATTTCTTCACGTTTGCTGAAAAATAAAATAAGGACACGTAAACAATATTATTTACAGATAACATATGTTTATTTTGTACAAAAATATGGTTAGGTAGGTTCTAATTTTTATATAACAAGTCATTTCTATAGTTTTCTTACCCAAAGGGTAAAAACGGGACCCTATTACTAGGACTCCGCTGTCCGTCCGTCCGTCCGTGTGTCTGTCTCTCACTAGGCTGTATCTTATGAACCGTGAAAGCTAGACAGTTGAATTTTCCACAAATCTAGACTCACGCCAGCGTATCAAAACCAAGTTCAAAGAAAGGAGCTAGTGACGCAACAGCGGTGTTCATATTTACACGAACCATTTCGAGCTACTTTTGACCCCTTCACAACTCGAAATCAGAAAACATTGAATTTAGTACATACATTTTAGTCTCCTAGTTGTTTATCTTTGATCCAAATTTTCAATAAAGTAGTTCAAACAGTAATTGACAAAATAACGTTTAAAAAACCGGAAAAATATCAATGATTCACTTATCCATCATGAACTCATGATCAAAATGATAAACCACTTTCATTCGACATCTAGGCAGACTATTACGCGTACATACAAATAAAAAAATGTAAAAGAGTGGAATTCGTAGAAACGCTTTTTTTTTAATTAATCGATTTTATAAGGTAAAGCCTATCAAAATTATACGAGCAAATATTTTTTCTTTCTGATTCTATCTGATACTACTGTGCAAAAAGTAATGATATCCCACCAAAAACATAAATGAGATTATGTTATACGGTTCTATTCTTCTTAATATCAGAATACTAGTAGGTAAAAAATTAACGAGGTCAAATGTTAAATAAACAAATTTCAGGGCTCTCTCCAGAACTTGGCGGCCATTTAGATCTCAATTATTTCGGCGGATTTTGAACTTGGTTTCCATTTTCACATTTATGTTTTTGTTGGGATGATGTATTATATTTCTGTTGACGCTATAACCACCAATCTAAAAACCGAATACATATAATAAATATTTAAGTGGGGTTCCCTAACAATCGTGATTTTTTACCCGGCTGTCCCAAAAGTAGGGGTATGTTTTTCGAGAGTATGTATGTATGCTTGTATGTATATTTGTTAGGCACGCTCTGCAGCCTGAACGGCTTGATAGATTTTAGCTTGAAAGGTGCCGTTAGATTTGTATTTACTGTGAAAGTGACACTGGGTTTATCAAAATAAAAACAAAATGGCGTATTTTTGGCGCCTAATTCAAATGTTAGGCACGCTTTGGATGATCATCGATTATTGTAAACACATGTTCATGCAAATAAATTAAACTTGGTTCTGCATCAGGTGTTCCAGATCTTCGATTTTTAGGGTTCCATATCTAAAGGGTAAAAACGAAACCCTGTTGCTAAGACTTCACTGTCCGTTTGTCTGCCCGTTTGTCTGTCTGTTATCAGGCTGTGTCTCATGAACCGTGATAGCTAGACAGTTAAAATTTTCACAGATGATGTATTTCTGTTGCCGCTATAACAAAAACTACAGAATAATATTCATATTTAACTTCCATACAACAGACTACAGACATATCAAGTAGACGAATAGAGTTCAACGATTTGTATGAGGACCGAGCGTGTAACATATTGCGTAGGTACTTTGACGTCCCGACTGTAATTTAGAGATGGAAACCATAAGCCGCGTGAATAATCGTTTTCACGATTAGAACGAGGCAAACCAATTCTAGGCACCGAAGTCAGCGTAGCAACTGTGCTTGTCAAGATCAAAACACCGGACGGTCGTTTTCGTTGTGAAGGCAAGTAAGTACCTCCCTACATACGAGTACCTTTTACTTTATTCGTGTGACCACAAACAAATCACTAGGTATAAATTATTTGTTAATGAAATAATATTACGCAAGTTATTGTGGGTGTATTTTATCGATTCAAAATATCGAAATGAACCGACAAAGAAACTGATAATCATAATCGACTTAGAAAATTATAATAAATTTAACAGAGAGACACTCAAAATTTTAAATCGATAAACATATAGGTATGTTTCAATTGGCCCGTATACTACCTACCTAACCAATAAATTGCGTTACATTTGTCACTACCTATTACAGTTATTCTGACAACCTCTGTGTGTCTGTATATGTGTATAGCTCCGAAGGGATGGACCGATTTCGATATGGTATTTATACGGGAAAAAACCTTTGCGGTGGTACTTAGCTATGTTTGATGATAATCGGTTCAGCCGTTTAAAAGCTATTTGGGGTTAACTCTCGAAAGTCGGGGTTTTTAATTTACCTGGCAAATAATAAATGGCGCTACGGATATTGTTAAGGAAACCAAAAAAATGGGCTCCCACTGTGAAGTGTCTTAGCTCCTATCCCCTTGGTAACAATAGATTCCTATACACGCTAATGATATAACTCACATCTCTCAAACAAAGTCTTTTGGTCAGCTGAGGCCAACCTGTCAAGAGCCCTATGCGGTACACTATGCGGAAAATACTTTAATAAAAATATAAAAATCATTTGCTTTGAAAATCATCGTTTCATTCAAATCGAGTCTAGTCGAGTCAAGAAAATCGCAACGTACAGCACTATTCTTACGTTTGCCATAAAAATAAGAATTTGGCCTTAAAATCGAATCGACAGTCGGAATTGCTTATTATTACATCGCTGGATTTGAATGCAAATGAAGTCTGGCTTGTCTAATTAAAGCCGCAATGGAAAACTAGCGTTGGATACAAATCGCCCGCTCCTGTTTTAATGAAAATAATACGGAGCTACAAAATAAATTGTTTTTTAATTAATGTCAGATATTTTAGGACAAAGAGTACTTACTGATGAAAGAATATACCTCGATTAACAGCTCCAACTTTATTGGTGGTGTTTGAACAGTTAATTACCGAATAACTAGTCATTTTTCTTTTCAAACCTGACGTTCGCACGCGGTAAGCGATGGGGAGCAGACAGAACTTTGCGGCGAGCACTGGCGCCTTCAACATATCGTTTTATCACGCGAGGTACATACACTTTTTCCTTCTACTTGATATAGTTCTGTGCAACAGACGTGATTTTTAATAGATTATGGTTCGGAACCCTCAGTGTGCGAGTCTGACTCGCACTTGGCCGGTTATATTATACCTCAACAAAAAATGCTCTTGAGGCTAAACAACTTTTGCTAAGGCTTCATTTTTATATTTCTTATAGTTTAGCGTGACCATTATAGTTCTGCATCTGGTGCTCCATTTTCCAAAATCAATATACCCTATATGTTGCCCAGGCTTAACAGCTATATCAAAAAAAAGTTTCATTCCAAACCGTCCAGTATTTTCGGAGATTAGCTTTTGCAAACGGACAAACAGATAAACAGAAATAGGTTCATTTTTTTAATTCTTACTCTATTACGATGTCTCAATCGCCCCAATATTTGTTCTGGAAATAAATTTTGTGTACGGACACAATTTTCTTACTGTTTAATGAAATGTATTAAACTTATGTAAGTACTTACGTATGTAAAAGTTTTGCAAACCTTACTTTCGTATATCAACAAATAAAAGGGCTCGTTATGAGGATCTCAAATATATTTTTTTACTATAGTAAAATAAAGTTTTGATTTTATTCATGAAAGAAAATTAAACATATACTATGTGATTTGGTATAGGTATGTATATTAACTATACAGAAAAATTGGAAAAGTAAAATATTGAAAAAAAAAAGTTTTTTAGGATAGTTCCCATACTAGTAAATTCAAAAGTTAATTTTATTTTGTAGACTAACCAATCATGTGGGGTATCGTTGAATAGGTCTTTCAAAAATATTACGAGCTTGCAAACAACGTTTTTCGATTTAGGGATCCGTTTCTGAAATATTTAGTTTTAAAGTGAAAATTTTTGTTAGAGTCAAGTGTCCCCCCCCCCTCTATCTGCTAAACGGTTATATATGGACACGTGAAAAAATTCACAGCTATAGCAAATACAACGAAATTTAAAGGAAAACTATCAGAGTTAAGTAGGGTTTACAAATTAAAAAGTTATAGGCGATCAACTTATAAAATGTATTCGGAAAAGGAAAATTTCATACAAATTCAATAGAAAATTCGTTTTTAGACGTTTTTAGTGGCATGAGCTCAAAGTTTGCATTCGTCACTACGGAACCCTACACTGCGCGTGGCCCGACACGCACTTGGCCAATTATTTTTAATATACTTAAGTGTCGGACCCGCCCCTTTCCCCGAAAAATAGTGGTTGATAGTAATAATTAGAAAGATACTGACTTTCTAACTTAAAGGTACTAACTTTTAAAAATTTATTACTTATTACATAAATAGCTAAACATAAGATTTCATTATTAATATTATAATAGAAATTTAGGACCTCCTTCTCTTTTGATGTCGGTTTATAAATAAATGACGTAATCAAGGATTATCTAAAATGTCTCATATTGGTTTGGTATTCGCGAACGCGATACGTTGGACGGGCGGGAGAGGGGCAAGCGGTGTGGGGGACGAAACGTCGACACGCGCTGCACGGTCACCGAACGTTCGAAACCACGGTGTTGAGGCCAAGCAGCTCGTGCGCCCGATTCAACCTTCCTCAACGCGACCGCAACTGACCCGCGCGTCGCTGGGCCGCGCCAAGGCTTGTCCCCGCGCCTCCTCATGCCGCACCTCCCCCTTATGAGAATCCTCATCAAGTACCTAAGTTGGTTCAGCCGATTTCGAAAAAGGAGGTCGATAACAATTATTTACTTTCAGACTACTCAATTTGTATATCTAACCCTCATATTCATAAAAAATTAAATACCATTTGCTAAACCTATTTTAGTTAAAAGTTAAAACATGTTTTGTCCCTTTCCTACTTTTCAATTTGTGACATTGAAAGAACGAGACAAAACATATTTTAACTAAAAGATGTATGGCAAACGTTTGTAATATTTTATGGATTACTCAAATCTTTGCACTCAATTGACTTAAATCAAATACTTTTTACTAAACGTCAAAACAAACATTTTCTATGGGATTTAACCCTTTCACCGCGAGATTTTATGTCAGTTGACGTGCCCTCAGCGCGAGGATCATGTGGATACTTAAGTTATGTGCAATACGAGCGGGTGTTTTTTTGTCGGAAATAACCGACGCTCGCGGAATGGGCACGATAATGTTTGTCGGATAAATCCGACGTTCGCGGTTAAAGGGTTAATATAGATCTACGGGTTATTATTATTGTATTATATAGACTAATGACGTCATAGTTTCTTGGAGTTAAATTTTTCGTAGTTAATTTGAATTCTCTTTGGAGTCAAATAGGGCTCAGTTGGAGAAAAGTATCAGTATTTCTGCATTAAATAATCTTAAATCATATTGAAAATGGATCGTGACAAGTGTATTTTTTTGTGTTGTGCCGTTTCATTTTCTTAAAAGTACCAAATAATTTAATTTTGACCCAGGAATACCCATTTGGGTACTTTCCTTGTTTAAAAATAATTATTTAATAGGTAATGTTATGAAAATAAAACGTCACAAAATAATGTCACTTCACTTGTCATGATCATTTCCATTTTTGATGTGATTTTAGATTTATAATTGCAGAAAAACTAACTAATTAAGATCGCTTTTTGACTTCAAGAAACTATGACGTCATTGGGCGATTTTCCTCTTTTGCCGGCACGGTGACGGCAGGCCGGCGGCAGCCGGGGCGGGGCCCCGTCTTTCCACTAGCCGGCACGGCCCCGGCACGACAGCACGCAAACTGTCTAAACTGTCTTGTGTTTTCACTTGTCCTTGACAAAAGAGTGTTGTTGTGACATCAAGTTTCGACACGAATGAGTTGTCAAAATTGACACCTGACAATCACAAAAAATGGCGGAACCACAGATGAATTAATATCTCCCTTGCTCTATGGGCCAGTGCATGGGGGTGAAAGTGCCAAAAGCACTTTTAGTTATTACTAATAACTAAAAGTGCTTTTGATATTTAATTGAAAAGTAAAATGAGAAAGCATGTAGTGCGACATCTTTACAAATTCTAACAAACTAATAACTTATTAGTTTGTTACAACTTTGTAAAGATGTCGCACTACATGCTTTCTCATTTTACGGTTTTACGGTATAGTATAAGCAATAATTTCGCAGGCTTAGTGTGAAGCCTGATTGGTGTAAAGGTTTCCACAGTCGAAACTAATCAGGAGTCTACAGGTTCTATTCTCCACAAAGGCTAAACATACCTATTAAAAATCTTTTATTTGTTTTTCTTTTCATTTAGAGTTAAAGTATAAGCGATAATTTCGCGCGCCTAGTACTAAGTGTAATTGGCGTAGCGGTTAACGCAATGGACTCAAAGTCATCGAGATCCCAGTTCAAATCCCACCTCACTGCAATTAAATTTTATAATTGATAATTATTTTTTTTTGGAATAACATTAATAGATGACACCACGTTTGCAGGTTTGTAGCCTAAATTGTTGGCAGAAAAATTACGCGAGATGGCTCTCTGATTCAGTTATATTATAGTACTCTATGGGCCAGTGCTAGGCCGCCATGTTTGTTTGTTTGCATTAAAATTTAGCTTCCTTTGTCAAATCGAATATTGATATTATAATTATTTAGCAGAATTTTACAGGACAATCAATTTTCAAAATGGTTTGTATAAAATAAATCTTATATAATATTTACTATTCTTAGTGATTCATATTGTATTTTTGCGTAACATTTTCTATTACCGGTAAATTTCAATAACTGTTTATATTATGAGTTTTACATTTCTGTGTTCCCTGAATGAATGAATTGGCTTTTTTCTAATTTATGATGTAAATAAATAAACAGTAAAGATATTTCGTAGAAATGTCCTGGGTAGTAAGAACCTGTAAAATATCTTCCCGGGCCGGGAATGGTTGTTATCAAGATGATCCATTTGGTTGCTAAGAGTATTTTACCTACTTTTTGTTTGATATATTATAATAGCAGGACTTTATGAAGCTTTGTTTGTTTCAGACGATCGGCAAAAATAATAAAATGCAGCAGCATTTGAATTACAGAGTACGGGTTATACTACAAGACTCCCGTACATTTATCGGTACATTCAAGGCTTTTGATAAACACATGAATTTAATATTGGGAGATTGTGAAGAATTTAGAAAAATTAAGTCCAAGAACAGTAAAAATCCAGATAGGGAGGAAAAAAGAACTCTTGGATTTGTGTTACTACGTGGAGAAAACATTGTCTCGCTTACTATTGAAGGCCCACCACCTCCTGAAGAAGGTCTGCCACGAGTCCCACTGCCTGGCGCCATGGGCGGACCAGGTGGCGGCCGAGCGGCGGGCCGAGGATCAGGTCCAGGTGGAGCACCTCCTGGTTTACAAGGGCCTGCGAGAGGAGTAGGTGGACCATCTCATCAGCACATGGCGCCAGGTTCCCGGGGTCAGCTATCAGCACCACCACAAATGAGAGGAGGTCCAATGATGGGTGGTCCTCCCCCTGGTATGATGGGAGCTCCTCCTGGAATGGGTCGTGGAGGTCCTGGTGGTAGGGGCCCACCGGGTATGCGTCGGTATTAATTTAAGTTTATGTGAGGGGTATATCGAGAATTAATGCATTTTCATTAATAAGTGATTATTTTATGTTTAATGTCTAGAGTGTGTACCCACAATGATTTAATATAAGGGTTAAGTATCAAAAGTCTTATTATTCTGGATTCTTCTACTTTATAGTGCGATCTCAGATCCTCATGTGCGCTTGGTTCTACTCCATTAATTACTCAAATTGCTTCCGTTACCTAATTGATAGAACTAATGTGTGTATTCCCGTTTTCCCCATTGTTGGTCTCCCTATAAATGGGGACAATGGGACATGAACAAAATAAATTACTTTTAGTAATCCCCATATGCAGTCTTGTTAGAGGACAAAAATAATTAACATTACTTCCTTTTCCCATTGTATTAGTGAGTGACTTTACAGAATAATTATGGTTTAAACATATATTGATTAGACTGTAGAAGTGGGAATCAAGATTTATAATACTAGAGCATATGATAAGTAAGAGAAAATTACTAAACTGTACAATAATTGTTGACGTCAAAAAGTTACTTAGAGCTAAGTTTACTGCCGCCTCCAAAGCGCTAGTGCAGAAGAAGCGGTAACAAACTGCACTGCAGCATTTTCTCCAAGAACGTCAACTCACAATGAAATTAATATTTATAGTTGATACGTGGTCAGAGTATACATTGTTTGTTGTCATAATTTAAATTAATTTTTTTAATGTCGAAATTTTGAAATAATGTCAAATCAAGTTGTAAATTCAGTATGTACTTAATGTACCAGATTATGACCATTTCTGAGTATACAAACCTTTAAGAGGGACCCGCGCCAAGCTCAAGCCAGACTTTGTTGTCTTTAAGATAGTCATCGGTCCTATAATAAGCCTTCTCACAGAGTACCTTCTTTACATAAGCTTTAAACTTTTTGTCAGGCATATCAAGGACCGATTGTGGCAGTTTATTATAAAAAGTATACCGTTCCCCATAAACGTTTTACTAACTGTTTTGAGCCTATAATACGGGGCAACTAAGTCACTCTAATTGCGTAAGTTTCTGACGGTAAAATCGCTTACTTTATTGTATGAGGAAATATTTTTCCTTACATACAGTATGTTTTCAAATATATACTGTGATGGTAAGGTTAGTATACCTATTTCCTTGAATAATTCTCTGAGTGAGTCTCTAGATCCTAAGCCGTAAATAGCTCGAATTGCCCTTTTTTGTAAAATGAAAATAGTCTGAATATCGGCTGCACTCCCCCATAGCAGTATGCCGTATGACATTAAACTATGAAAGTAACTAAAGTACACTAGTCTAGCAGTTGCTACATCTGTCAATTGTCTAATTCTCCTAACAGCATAAGCCGCAGAGCTAACCTTATTTGAAAGTTTTGATATATGAGCGCCCCACTGAAGTTTCGAGTCGATCGTAATTCCTAAGAAGGTAGTACTTTCAACAAGATCGAGTTTTTAGCCATCTATCAGTATGTCGACGCAAGCTTGCCTCACATTGGGAAGAGAAAATCGAATGCATTGGGTCTTTTTCGCATTTAACATGAGGTTATTGGCAGTAAACCAATCAGAAATGGAAGACAAGGTGCTGTTCACCGCGCTAGCATCTGTGCTATGACGGTCAATTTTGAATATTAGCGAGGTGTCATCAGCAAACAGCACTATGCCTGCCTGTTTCTCAACCATGTAAGGCAAGTCATTTACATAAACTAAGAAAAGGAAAGGTCCTAGAATAGAACCTTGTGGTACGCCGATTTTAACATTAGATCCGTGCGATTTTATGCCGTTTAAATCAACAGTCTGAAGCCTATCTGTTAAATAAGATTCTATTAATTTAATTGAATTTTCATTAAAACCATATTGACTAAATTTAAGCAAAAGTGTCGGATGATCTACGCAATCAAATGCTTTAGAGAGATCACAAAAGGATCCAATCCCATCATTTTTGCTCTCCCATGCATCGTAAATATGAGTGATGAGTGCCACTCCCGCATCGGTGGTTGATTTTCCGCCAGTAAAGCCGAACTGTTGGCCGAAAAGGTTGCAGGTCTTGAAGTGAAGTAGCATTTGATTGAGCATTATCTTTTCGAACACCTTACTCAAAACTGGCAAGATAGATATAGGTCTGTAGTTGCCAGGGTCTGTTTTTTCTCCTTTTTTGAATAAGGGGATTAGTTTACTACATTTCATTAGGTTAGGAAATATGCCTTCATCAATACATTCTTTAAATATAAAAGCTAAATCACCAGCTATGACATTTATAATATGGCTTACTACAGCAACCGACATGCCCCAATGATCTTCCGATTTTTTTAAATTTAACTGTTTAAATGCTTCTACTATATCACTAGGGCCAACATGCTTAAATTTAAATTTAGAATCACAAGGCCTAAAATTATTCTTAAGCAAGGCTTCAGCACGTTGGGGGTTAGAATCCACATTGGAAGTAAGTTCCAAAGGTATGTTAGTAAAAAAATTATCAAAAATATTAACAATTTCTTCAGGTTTAGTAATAATCTTAAAACAAACAAACAAATATATAGGGACAAATAACACTGATTGAGCTAGCCCCAAAGTAAGTTCGAGACTTGTGTTATGGGATACTAACTCAACGATACTATATTTTATAACAAATACATATATAGATAAACATCCAAGACCCAAGACAATTTGAAAAAGGCCATTTTCCAACTTGCCCTGACCAGGGATCGAACCCGGGACCTCTGGGTGGCGGACTAGCATGGTGACCACTACGCCACGGAGGTCAAGGTTGGCCTTGGCTTGTCTACAAACTTTTTTAAATATTTTAGAATAATTTTTAACATATTTTACAAAGGAAGGATTAAAATTAAATTGTTTTTGGGCATATAAGTCATAAAGCTTGTTCCTACTTATGTAGATGCCGGTAGTAGCCCACTCACTAAATTGTGATTTACTATGCACAGCAACTTTTTTTGTTTCTATGTTTTAGAATATTCTGAAGAAATACAATTAAAAAAAGAAATGTGGTGTCGTGGGACACCAGGTAGGAACGAAGTTCCTTCGGCTAATGTAGAATCGACACAATTTGCAAAAGAAAAATCGTGCTCAAAAGTTTTATTTAACGAGGTCATCCTTACGGTTTTACTATCACATTTTTTTCAGTTCGGTCGCGCAGCAAAATCCCTAACTCCTCCTAGCCTGCCGTAAGGAACTTCGTTCCAAAAGTTTATTGTAATGGTCGTCCCGATTTTTCGTATACGACAGATAACAGTTTGTTATCTAAATTATTTTTAAGTTTTCTTATATTTTTTTAAGTAATTGGTCTACAGAAGGTCTTATCTTTGTTCAAGTGGCTGAACTTGCCTTTGGACTCATTGAAATAAGCTACGTATACACCCGAATGATCAGAAGGCAATTTATTAATAACAGATTTGTCAGAATATTGAATATTACTAAAAAAATTGTCTAGACATGTGGCAGATGTAGCAGTGATTCGGGTTGGCTCAAAGAATACGTTTACTAAATCATAACACTTAAAAAGATTTACGAATTGCGTACTTTTTGGATTATCTACTAAGATATCAACATTACTAAGATAAAAAATTAAAACAAACATAATATTGAAATATTATCATGATTCATGACTGATGTTAGTGTGGTATGTGATTTTAATTAATCTATAATATACAAAATCATCATCATCATTCTTGCCACTTCCCTATTTGGGGTCGGCTTTGTATGTCCACTTTTTCATTAAGTTCTTAGACCGGCTGCTCTATGTTTACTCCCTTTAAAATAAAATAAGCGGAAAAGTGACATTTTAACTGATGGTAAAGGAATTTGATGACTTACACGTCCCCCATAATTGAGACTACGGAAATTCACGTACATACGATTAGAACTAAATGCCAGCCCCAGTAGTGACATCATCAACATTTCCGCAAGAATGTAAGGTTTTAAAGCTCTGTAGCCGCTGTAGCTTCGAAGCTCAAAATAATGTTTCATTAGGTTAGGTGTTTATAAAAAATTAATTAAAAGTATGTACTCAAAAGATTTTATATAATTTAAATATTTAAAAATATTATTAATAATATAATGCAATTCTTATTGTTAATAAACTCATACAGTCCTCGAGGGATAAGCTCAGCTTTGCATTCATAGATTTAGAAGTAAAAAAATTTTAAGTCTGTTTCCATTAGTGTGAGTCCGCGCCAAAAGTAGTCAGTCAAAAAAGTATACATAAAAATAATATCTATATTTTATCAGATAGTTACGAACAATTTTTATGTTTAAATAAAAAACGATATAATGTTCATTAGGGTTCCGTACCCAAAGGGTAAAAACGGGACCCTACTCCACTGTACGTCTGTCTTGTCTATTACCAGGCTTTATCTCATGAACTGTGATAAATTTTTCACAAATGATGTATTTCTGTCGATACTAAAAACAAAATGAAATAAATATTTAAGTGGCTCCCATGCAACAAACTTGATTTTTATATAGATAATGGTATGGAACCCTTCATGCACAAGTGCCACTCGCGCGCCGTATATTTATTTTATTATATTATTCATTTCATTTCTTTTTGTTATTAGACTAGGTTATTTACAATGTAGGTTGGGGAAAAAGTCTTTTCGCATATATTATGTATGAACTTGTAATAAAACCACTTTGGCTATACTATTTGTACCTGGCTGGTTTTGATATCATTTAAAAGTTTAAATTTTAAAGAAGATAATTCCAAATTCAAATTAGGAAAATGCGTGATTTTCATTTGTTTTTCTTTCCGTCAAGATGAGTGAATCTAATGAAGAAATTAGATACATTTGAAAAAAAATGGGTACACAAAAAAGCTCGATATTTGGGTACCTCACGAGCTCTCTGAAAGAAACCTAATGAACCGTGTACTCATTTGTGACTCTTTATTACGACGTAATGAGACCAAACCATTTTTGAAGAAATTGATAACTGGTGATGAAAAGTGGATCACGTACGACAAGAACGTGCGAAAAAAGTCATGGTCAAAGGCCGGTCAGGGTTCACAGACTGTGGCGAAACCCGGGTTAACTCGCAACAAGGTGATGCTGTGTGTGTGGTGGGATTGGAAGGGCATTATTCATTATGAGCTGTTACCACCAGGCAGGACCATCGATTCAGAACTCTACTGCGAACAACTCATTAGATTAAAGCAAGAAGTTGAGAGAAAGCGGCCGGAATTAATCAACAGAAGGGGTGTGGTTTTTCATCATGATAACTCTAGACCTCACACATCTTTAACCACTCAGCAAAAATTAAGAGAGTTTGGCTGGGAGGTGTTAATGCACCGCCGAATAGTCCTGACCTGGCACCTTCAGATTTTCACCTGTTTCGGTCTCTTCAGAATTATTTAGGCAGTGTCAGGTTAACATCATGAGAGGACTGCCAAAACTACTTGACGCAGTTTTTTTAATAAGCTCCCAAATTCCTATAGCAATGGGATCATGTCCCTACCTATAAGATGGCAAAAAGTTATCAAACAAAATGGTACCTACATACTTTAGTTAAATGTAAATAAACTATATTAAAAAATGTTTTGAATTTTCATATAAAATGCGAAAATACTTTTTCCCCAACCTATTATGCCAAAAAATATACATATTATAAAAAACCTTATCTAGCTGCCCATTCACTGGCAGCTTTATTTATTATAATGTTAGTTTATTTCTCTAATATTTCGAACACAACAACACTGGAACGTCAAGCTACTAGCGGTATGGCTTGACAGAGAAATGAAGGGCCGTGCCGCGACTTAATCGGCGGCGCGAGCCGTCCCGTCCCTCTAGTCGATGTCTCACCTGCATTATCTGTGTGCACAAATGCAAAACTGAGCATATATCTTTTTGTTTGTATCGCTTTTAGTGAAAGACTCTCTCTCATCTCGGCGTATTCCCAGTTGCTCTTCAACAGGGGCGTAGCTACCGCCGTATCAATTATACGGGGCCCCAACGTGCGTAAGGAAAAATTAATAAAACCTTTCCAAATTTTTATTTTATTTCAGAAATGACAAAAGTAATAAAAAGCAATTTCTTTTTTTTCCCCCGTAAAGCGTGCGTTCAAAAGTTGGCAACGCCCTACATCAGGGAATTTTGATGAACGTCAAGATGGCGGGACCCCGCACGGTTTTACGAATATCATGTGACTAGGATTTAGTACAATATTAGTGCTATTTTATACTTACGTAGTTAAATTCGTACACTCATAAGATTTAAAAATATTCAACAAAGAAAGTGGTCCCGCTATTTTGATACCAAAATGGCGGGACCACTACTTAATTATTAAAAAACAAATGGCGTGATCGTAAACCGAATGCATCAAATTATAATACGATATAGTACCACAAAGTTCCAATTGTTGTTATTCATTTATAGAAATAATTTCAATTATAAAAAATATATTACATTCTCAACAATAAGCTCCTGAATAAAAAGTGAAATTTTAACGCAAGTACTAGTATATTGCTATTAAAATTTATTTAGGCGTTAAACTTTAGGGCCCCCTAAAGTTTGCAATATTTTATACACTTTACAAAGACATTTGAATTTAATACAGTAATTTTACAACTTACAACTAACCACACAGTTTTACAATAAACAAGTTTTCTCGTATGACCCTTCATATATTTTTTAATGATAAATCATGACTGCAGCGAGTAATTTTAAAACACACATCTCACAAATACTAAGTTGCATTGTATCAGTAACAGGAAGTGTGTGCAATAGCATTTTATGTATAATAATAACATACTTAATCAGTGTTTGTTATAAAATGAAGAAAAACGAAAGAAAACCCGCGGTTCCTATAGATCAACAAAATTTAGTTTTTCTAAAGAAAAGGATGTATTTAAAAATCATTCAAATAAGCGAAGAACTATATTATCGTATGACGCCGAAAAGTTTGTACTTATAAAAAAAAATCGTCATTTTCATACAAATTGCCGGGCCGGCCGAACACTTTTGTATGAAATGTAAATTTTTTTTCGAGTTTCAACCTTTCAAGCAACCCATAGGAATAGTTGTTCAAATTGACGGTCTGAGTTGCTCCTACAAGGATCGGACAGGGTTTTTGTTACATATTGTACACAAGTAGCCATTAAAAAAACATTATGACTATTACAAGGGAGATTCTGCTCTACGACATCTGAAGATATCAAAAAGATACAGTTCATCTGCGTCTTCGTTAAAATCTTACCATGAGTTTACTTTTCATATAGATATTTACGCTCGGACACAAAATCCAGCTTATTGTTACATATGTAAACAGAAATGACCCTAAAAAAATCGAGTAAGTATCATAATAATTTTTCAAAACTCAAAACTGCATTTACCCTCAACTGCACAACCAATTTTGATAAAATACCACTTGGCAAGTATTCTTTTTCAAAAAGAATTTTTCAAATCGGTCCAGGTTTCGAATAATCGGTGAACATACATAAAAAAAACATAAATATTCCGACAAATTGATAATGTCCTCCTTTTTGGAAGTCGGTTAAAAAATGGTGTTTACCGAAACATACATGATTGAATTATTAAGGGAAATATATGAATTATAAGGAAACTGTGCACTTAAAAATTTAGAACAGTTGCCATAAGTTTTATTTCTCTACAACTATTCTCTACAACTGCCACAGCACTTTATGGATAAATACAAACTTTTCAGCGTCATACGATAATTTCGTTTTTCACTCACCCATTTGACGATCGACGATATCGACGATTTTTAAATCCATCGTTGTACTTTTCTAAACTATTTTTTGGCGATCTATAGTCAATAGTATCCGCGGGTTTTCTTCCTCTTTTCATTATTTTGTTACAAACACATATAAAATATATTACTATTACTCATGCTTTTGAACACTACCACGACACTAGATACAGAAAAAAATATATTGCACCCACTTCCTGTTACCGATACAATGCAACGAAGTATTTGTCAGATATGTGTTACAGATATAACTTACTCGCTGCAGTTATAATATATCATTTAAAAAATAATATGTTGGGTCATACGAGAAAACTAGATGTTTGTTTATTGTAAAACTGTGTTTAGTTATAAGTAGCAAAATAACTGTATTAAATTCAAATGTCTGTAGTGTATAAAATATTGCAAACTTTAGGGGGCCCTAAAGTTTAACGCCTAAATAAATTTAAATAGCAACATACTAGTACTTGCGTTAAATTTCACTTTTTCTTCAGGAGCTTATTGTCGAAAACATAATTTTTTTTTTAATTGAAATTATTTCTTTAAATGAATAACAACAATTAGAACTTTTTCGTACTATATCGTATTATAATTTGATGAGTTCGGTTTACGATCACGCCATTTGTTTGTCAATAACTGAATAGGGGTCCCGCCATTTTGATATCATAATAGCGGGACCACTTTCTTTTTTGAATATTTTGAAATCATATGAGTGTACGAATTTTACTTTGTAAGTATAAAATAGTACTAATATTGTACTAAATCCTAGTCACATGATATTCGTAAAACCGTGCGGGGTCCCGCCACCTTGACGTTCATGAATTTTGGGAATTTTCAAAATTTTGGAAAAAGTTACAGATAATTATGATGAATAAATGAGACGACCTCCGTGGCGTAGTGGTCACCATGCTAGTCCGCCACCCAGAAGTCCCGGGTTTGATCCCCGGTCAGGACAAGTTGGAAAATGGCCTTTTTCAAATTGTCCTGGGTCTTGGATGTTTATCTATATGTATTAGTAATAAAATATAGTATCGTTGAGTTAGTATCCCATAACTCAAGTCTCGAACTTACTTTGGGGCTAGCTCAATCAGTGTTATTTGTCCCTATATAATTATTATTTATTTACTTTTAATTTTATGCAAACATTTTTATTATTTTGTGAGAAATCTTTACCCTTCCTAAGGGCCCTCAACGATTTTCATACGGGGCCCGCCAAGGCACGCTACGCCGCTGATCCTCAACTACCTTTTGTTTTATTGCAAGTATGATAATAATCATAATCAAAAGGAGTTCTTTGACTGTCATACTAAACTCCGACTTTTAAAATATTGATGTACGGAATTTCGAAATTTGCTGTATGGAACTTCGAAAGCTATCAAACTTTCGAAGTTCCGTACATCGATATTTTAAAAGTCGGAGTTCAGTATGACAGTTGAGTTTTTTGATTATTCCGCTCTGTGAAACATTGTTTTTTTTGGTACCCACAATGTAAAAACGGAGCCCTATTGCTAGACTCCTGTCCGTCTGTCTGTCTCTCATCAGGCTATATCTTTAGACAGTTTAAGTTTTCAGAGGATGTATTTCGGTTACCGTTACATAAAACAAAATAAGTACTAGCACATTACTTATTTTATTGGGTATTTTCTTCGCAAGTGTGTTGAAAAACGTCGTACGATATACGCGCGTATATATAGTTAAACACACTCGGCTCTATTACGCCTAGTGTTTTATAACATAACAACCATAACGCACTTACAATATCCGGCACGTAAGTTGAACAAAAATGGCGGCCGTCGGCGCATGTTTAATTAGAGATAAAAGTGTTAAAAAAGATTTTTTGGTCTTTCTTGAAAGCCGAAATCATTTCTATCTGAAGTTCGGATAGAAATTTTATAGAAATGTGATTCTAAAATTCATTTTTGTTCAACTTACTTGCTGGGTATTGTATATCGTTATGTACTATAATAATAAAAATAATTGTTTAATTCGGACAAAAAGATCCATAAATTGTTAGTAACATTGTTCGTACTTACTATGTTAGTATGTGTACACGCGATATGAGCTCGCATGCAGTTGAGTCCAGTGTTTTAAAATGGGCCCATCTACCCTGTCAGCAATGATGGTGAGGAGGCTGTAGGAACCCTACCCTGCGCATTAGGGAGGCCACTCTCTTTCGCACTATGGTTTGGAAACTATCCACCTGAGCCTCTGCAAACATACCTGATGCGGAGCAGTATCTCGGCAGTCCCAAAAGCGCCCTCAGCCCATTATTATATTGAACACGCAGGGCGCTGTGTGACTTCTGCGTATATTTGACCCATAAACTGCATGTATAAAATACCTGGCAGTATGCCTTAAGGGACTATATAATCAAAGCCTTAAACATAGTTGACTTGACACTATTTGTGCATTTAGCAAATCTACGAGCCAACATATTACAATTACACCTAACAGACAGCGCCCTACGCTCCCTATCCATGTCCATGTCATCACTCAGCGTATCCGTCACCCAAAGTAATATTGTTAGTCCGTCTACTTTTAAAACTGTTTTTCGCCAAAAGTGGCCACTTTTGGCGAAAAACAGTTTTAAACCTAGACGGACTATTAGTAATAATTTCAAAGGTTATTCATAAAATAGTTTAAAAGTCTTTCTAGACATTGATACAAATGAAATTTTTAAATATCACCATATTTAGTTTTAAACAATTTATTCCAAACGAGGGCGCCACTTTAGCTACCACTTCGTCTTAAGGAGCGAACCGGTAAGCGAAATTGGCGGAACCGAACGATACGACCTACCATTAGCCTTGAAGATTACAAATTCGCTCTTAGTCGCATTGTACCTGAAGCTGTAAGCCTCGGCGTAACGCTCACAGACTGAGATTAACCTTTTGAGGGCACTAATGGATGGCGCAAGAAGCGCCATGTTATCTGCATAATTTATGTTGTTAATTACTGTGCCTCCTACTAAACATCCAATCCCAGTGCTGATGAGCTCACGAATCAGCTGGTCCATGTACAGGTTGAACAATGTTGGTAAGGTCAGCCCACCCTGCCTCACCCCACATTCCATCTTGTATTCCTCTGACAATGAGCCTGCCCAACAAACATAGTTGCTTTGATTGCTATACCAGTATTTAAATATTTTAGTAACTTCACTTGGCACATCAATCTCGGAAAGTTTTCACCATAACTTTTCATATGATACAAGGTCAAAGGCTTTGGAGAGGTCCAAGAAAGAAGCGTAAACTGGCGTTTTCCTATCTGTGTAGTAACGGACAGTATGCTTGAGACACAGCACTGCTGACTCAGTGGAGAGTCCGGGTCTAAACCCGAACTGAGCATCACGATTCATGAAGTTTAATATGTTTGCTTAGTTGTCGATCAAGCAGACTGTCCAGCATCTTAGCTAGAATAGTACCCAAAGATATAGGTCTATAATTATTGACATCAGACCTATCCCCTGTTTTATTCTTTGGAACCGGCACCACCGTCATCATCAACTCTTAAGTTGTAACTCTTAACTGGTAAGTATGCATGTCCCACACAGAGAGTATATAACATCGCTAGCACTCGGGGCAGATGGTCATGCTGTAGATGTTCAGTACTGAGTGAGTCATGTCCCGGGGATTTACCACGGGTCATGCCGTTCACTGCATCAACCACCTCGTTAACACCAAAATGAAGGTAATGCTGCTTGCTCTTGTTACTACTTGATACATTAACTGGCTGTGACGGTCCCAAAGGTGAGACAACTTGAAAGTGTTCTTTAAACATTTTAGCAATTTTGGCAGGCTCACTAACACCCTTCACGTTGGCAGGTAGACTCGAAGCATGGTTAAGCTTATTTGTTTGTTTCCAGAATTTATTAAACCTTTTGGCTGTATGGTGTGTGGCCAGTATGTCCATTTTGATTCTCTCCTGGTTATCCTGGCACCACCTTAATTTAGACTTAAACATCCTTCGAATCTCACACATAGAGATGGGCGGTGGGAAAAAACCGATGGGAAAAAACCTGGGTTTTTTCCCAAATGGGAAAAAACCGGGAATTTATTTGGGAAAAAACCCAAATGATGGGTTTTTCATTATTTGTCTCAATTAACACGCTTCTTAAGGTTCCGTACCAAAAATCTTCCGTTTCAAAATGAAAAATTGAACACTCTTGTGTGCATTTGTCAGTCTGGAAAAGTGAATTGTCACAGCATGTACCAAACCTATGAAGTTGAAATTTTATATGAACATTGTTTTCAAAAATATGTGTATTTTTTAAACTCTAAATTACTGTAAATATGGGGGACTATTCTAGAGGGTTTAGGGATGGAATCACAAAAATATCTAAAAGTGTAACTTTAAGTAAAAACTACTTTCAGTTCAAAATAAAACGAATTTGATATAATTAAGATTATTATTATTACACAATAGAAAATAGTCCTTAAAATAGAGTAATTTTTATAACAAGAGTATAATTTTAATCGCTATCGCTACTATCATTATCATATACTACATCAACATCACAGAACTCAATTTCCTTTTGGTTTCCGCGTGATGTAGAAGGTTTTTCGTCGTCAGTTGGACTATTTATTGGGCTCGATAATTGTTTAGGAGAAGATAAGGGTTCTTCATTTTCGTCGTTGTCATCATCTACATGTTTGTGTACAATTATAAGATATAAATGCAATTTTTGCTGCCCTCTCTGTTGTCAATCTGTTTCTTTTGCGACCGTGTATATGAGCGTGTGTGCTAAAGGACCACTCAGTGGCTGCGGAAGTGCAAGGAGCAGTCAAAATACGTACAGCAACCCGACTTAGTAATTTAGAGCTGCAAAGTCCTCTCCACCAAACGACAGGGTTAAGTTCTGCAACATTTTTCCATGTAAAGATTTTGCCCCATAAACCCTGTTTGGCTCTAAAATTGGCCAAATCCACACCCACGTCAATATTAAGTGATTGACCCACGTCATGTATATACTCCATAGCATCTACCTCGTGCTCTTCATCTAACTCCATGCCTTGCGATCTCGGAACTAACAAATATGCAGCATAATGTATTGGTTTCATGCAAGTATTTGTTCGCCTTGTTACTGTATTTATAATGTCCTGTTTCTGCTGGTCATTTAAAATTGATATTTCTGTAAGGACAAAATTAAACGTATACTTCGTTAATTAGTATCCCGTTGCCTTCAAGTTTAAAAATTTTATCCGTTATCGGCTCTAACAATTTTATACAATTGTCGGTCATGGTCCAAAAGTTGACATCCAATATATTTGATTTAATTTCTTCTGAAATGGTAGCATCTTCGTAAACAGCTAATGTCTGTAATGCTACTTTCGAGGTTTTTAAGCTTTTCAATGCGGTACAGTAACTGCCCCAGCGGGTTTTTCCTGGCAATTTCAATGTCTCATCTGAACCTTTACCTTTTATGATCTGGGCTCGCAAAGCACTCATAGTCTGACTTCTTTCTATTGCTTTTATGGTCTCCGTAGCAATAGAAATAAATGCTTTGACAGATTCTGGTTTTAGACAGTCTTCACATAATACATTTAATTGCTACACAACTAAGTGGTAATACGTGTGTATAAGTATCTTTTACCATCTAAAACGCTCTTTGAATATTATTCGCGGTATCTCCAATAAGAGTTACGAACTTATGGCCCCCGTACACATTCATTACATTAATTATCTCTTGAGAAAGATATTGGCTTGTGTGTCGGTTGGTAAGAGTATTGAGGCTTTGAATAAAAACGGGCTCAGGTTTTGCAATGATGAAGTTTATTACACCTTCATTGCGCTGATTGCTTCAGCCATCACACTGCAGATGTAAATCATTTGTAGATTTCAGTTCGTCAGTAATTTCCTTTACCATCTCGTTATAAATAGCTTCCAGATATGTAGTTGAGATTGGCCGGGCGGCCAGTGGTCGGAAGGAAGTGTGCTTCTTTGGTGATGAAATGATGAAGATTTGATTGAATATGACTCGTATATTGAATGACTATTATAAAAAATAATGTGTATGCACTGTGGATGTCCGATAGCGAGTGGGGGCCCGCGTAGCTGCGTCGCCGATGGCCGGTGTGCGTCTGTGTGCGTGTGATGGTGTCGATGTAGTGCGTCGACATGCCGCCCCTCATTGAAGCATTTCTTCAATCTTGATCTGGTTTCGGAAGAGGACAAATCTTTGCAAACGACCGTCGAATTGTTCCTGATGACGTTTTAATATCAGCAACTCGGGTTACTCCATCGGTTCCAGGATATATGGTTACGACTCGCCCCAGGTGCCATTTCATGGGAGGCAGGTGATTTGAAGCTCTGAGATGTATTCCCGATGCCATCTGGACCAAAATTGTTGTCGAAGTTTTTCTATTCTCTGGTATCGATCAAGGCGATTGGTAGGAACTTCGGCTAAATCTGGCTCTGGTAATGACGTTACTTGCTTGCCAATCAGGAAATGGCCAGGAGTAAGGGGTAGTAGGTCTTGAGGATTTGAGGATATTGGGCTAAGAGGACGTGAGTTAAGAATCGCCTCAATTTGTGTCAGAGCTGTGTACAACTGTTCAAATGTTAGATTTGAATTACCAATTGCACGTTTTAAATAGTTTTTTGTGGACTTTACCCCGACCTCGTGCAACCCCCCGAAATGAGGTGATCTTGGTGGAAGAAAACTAAATTTTATAGATTGCTGTGCAAAAATATTAACAATTTTATTTTCGTCTGAAGTTATTATCCGTTTTAACTCGTTATTAGCTCCGACAAAATTAGAACCATTATCCGAATAAATGTATGATGGTTTGCCCCTACGGGCTATAAACCGTTTTAAAGCTAAAATGAATTTTGATGTGGACATGTCACTCACTAATTCTAAGTGTATGGCTTTAGTGGTAAAACACACGAAAACGCATATATAGGATTTAATCAGAGGACATCCTCGCCCTTCCTTGTTAGCGATCATGACGGGGCCGGCGTAATCGACTGCTGTAAATTGAAATGCATAACCAGCACCAAACCTTTCTTTGGGCAAGTTCCCCATTATAGGTGCTATTTTATTTGCCTGATAACGGCTACAGGTGTTGCAGTTTCGATACACGAACCTAGCCAAATCACGTCCGCCTACCGTCCAATAACTTTGACGTGTGGAGTATAATAATTGTTGAGGTCCAGCATGCATTAACATTTTATGTTCATTGTTAAATAAAAGTTTTGAAAATGTATGACTTTTGTGAATTAAAAACGGGTGTTTTTTATTGTAGTCGTACTGTGAATTATGTAGTCGCCCACCCACTCTTATTAAATTTAACTTGTGATCAAAAAATGGATTAAGAGATTATAATGAAGTGCCGCCTTTTAAAGTTTTATTGGATTTTAATAACTGGTACTCTATAGGAAATGATTGCTGTTGTGAAATACTAATTAATTTGTAAGTAGCTAATTGAAGTTCATGTACTTGTAAAATACCTTTTAATTTATTGGTTTTACTTTGTAAGTTATGAATAAATCTGAGCACAAACGCCATAGTCCTTTGCATACGAAAATAGCTGGAAAATCTCTCAAATGGAAAAACAGATTCAAACGCTTTGATCATCATACAGGTAACTTCTTGCTTCACTTCCGGTAAAGACTGACTATTATTTTTTAAATCAATAGATGGCCATAAGGGCTCATCGTTTTCAAGAAATTGTGGACCGTTCCACCACTGCTTACAACCGATCAACATCTCAGCGCTCATCTTACGCGTCAAATAGTCAGCTGGGTTTAAGTGTGTTGGAACATGTTTCCAAGTGCTATTGTTTGTAGTGGACTGTATTTGATGTATTTCTCCGACTCTGTTCCGTACAAAAGTTTGCAGCTTGTTCGTAGTTGTATTAAGCCAACCAAGAACAATGGTTGAATCGGTCCAATAAAAAACTTCATTGATAGTCAGGCGAAGCGATTTAAGAATCTTTGTGCTTAGTTTGGCTCCTAACAAAGCACCACATAGCTCTAGCGCGGTATGGTTTGGGGTTTTAGAGGGCTTATTTTGTTTTTTGAGCACAATAAAATAGTGAATAGAAGATTGTTTTCGTTAATGGACCTTAGATAAGCGCAAGCTCCATATGCTTCTTCAGAAGCGTCTGTAAATATATGTAATTGTAATTTAATGTAATTAGAACAAATTGTGTGTCTAGTAATTCTTAAATTGTTTAATTGAGACAGTGAATTAATGAATCGATGAAAGCATCTCGTATAGCCTCGGGAACATCGTCGTCCCACGAGAGCTTGCATAACCATAATTTTTGTAGTGTTATTTTTGTTTCTAATATTGCAGGGCTGACCAATCCCAGTGGATCAAATAGTTGTGAAATGGTAGATAGAATGTTTCTTTTTGTTATTTTTTTGCATGGTTTTAACTGTAAATCAAAGCAAATTTCATCGGTTTTATGATCCCAATTAATCCCTAACGTTTTACAAATATCATTTGGACATAAATCAAAACGATCATTAGAGACATTATCTTGTTGTTTAATTTGAGCCATGACGTTCTTATCGTTGGAACACCATTTTCGAAGCGGGAAGCAACCTTTTTTAAGTTGTTCGGTTACTGCGGTATAAATATGGAGCGATTGATGGACATTTCTAGCGCCGGTGATGAGGTCATCGACGTAGAAGTCCTTGGAGATCACCTCCTGAATAAGCGGATCGCTACACTCGTCGGCTAGTTGCTTGAGACACCGTATCGCAAGGAACGGTGCCGAAGCAGTGCCATATGTCACGGTGTTTAACTCGTAGGCTCTCAGGGGTTCACTCGGCTCGTTGCGCCACAGTATTTGTTGCAGGCATCGTTGCGACTCATGCACTTCAATTTGGCGATACATCTTAGTGACGTCAGCAGTTATAACTATGTCATGCTGTCGAAAACGTAATAAAATTGAGAAAAGATCATCCTGTATAACCGGGCCAATCATTTGAAGCTCATTAAAAGAATAACCCGATGATGACTTAGCAGAACAATCGAAAACCACCCTTAATGACGTGGTTGAACTGCTTGGACGCTCAACGCCATGATGGGGAGCAAAATACTGAATGTGATCACTATTTTTATTTTTGGATAGTCTCATATGGCCCAAATCGATATACTCTTGAATAAATTCTTTATATTTAATTTTTAATTGCATATTATTTTCAAGTTTTTTTTCTAAGCGTAAAAATCTAGTTTTAGCTAATGTATACGAATTGCCAAAACTTCTGCACTAAACTTTAGAGGTATTTTTACACAAAATCTGCCATTAGGTAGGCGAGATGTAGTGTTTACAAAAGAATTTTCACATTCAATCTCTTCCGGAGACCACTCTAGTTGTTTATTTTTATTAGATGTATGGAGAGTGTCTAATTCCCAAAACTTCGCCAATTGGTAGGTGAGTACTTGAGAATCAGAAAAATGGCAGTATGATGGATTGCGGTATGGCTTTGATTGTATCGATCCAGCAATAAACCACCCTAGTTTGGACTTTTGTAAAATAATGTTTTGATATTTTAATTTAATTTGTTCTGGTTCAATGAATTCCCACAATACTCCGTTACCTACCAAAATGTCTATATTTGATGGTATATAAAATTTTGGATCGGCCAGAGAAAACGATTTCGGAATTTTAATAACTTCTTTATCAATAGGAGAATTTGGCCAAGGATTTGTGATATCTGAAATAATTATACAAGTTATTGTTTTACTATAATTCGAATAAAGTGATTGAATCGTAATATCGCAACATTCTTTTGCTACTGACACATTTTTATTCAAACCATTAATAGTTGTACTTATGTTTTTAGTAGGTAATTGAAGTTGTTTACATAAACGTTCCGTAATAAAGTTCGAAGTGCTCCCGAGTCCAGCATGACGCGCACACGACGGCGATCGCTTGGTGCGGGCGCGGGGCCGGCGGAGCGCACACTTACGCACGCCGTTGATAACAGTCCTTGGGCGGACGCGACGGCACAAGATAATGCTACTTCGCCCTGCGAATCTGATGTATCGCGGCCATAGCTCGGCAACTCCGGGCAGATTAAACTATTATGTTTTTTATTACAGTTCTTACAAGCTCTTAGTTGACACTTTTTGGTAGTATGCCCAGCCCTTAAACAATTTAAACACAAGTTTAATGAGTTAGCTTTAGCTTCTCGTTCCTTAATCTTTAATTTTAAAAATGTTTCACAATAATAAATAAAATGATCCGATGATTGACAGATGGGACACTTTTTATTTTTATTATTTTGATTAGTAGCTAACAAACTGTGTGTGTTGTTACTCAGTTGTTTAGGTATTATTTTATTTTTGTTACTTTGTTCCAATGTTTCTAATAATTCTGATCTATTTCTTGTAAATTTAATTAAGTCTTCAAAAGATAAATGTTGATTTTCGTGTAATGCCTTAAATTTTTCCCATTCAATGAAAGTTTGCGAATCGAATTTGTTAGATAACATATAAATCAATAAAGTGTCCCATTTATCAGTGGGTTCACCTAACGTCGTTAAGGATCTTAAATTCTTTACAAAATTGTCAACTAAGCGCTTTAAATTATATGAAGTATCCTTTTGCATAGAATAAACGGTAAACAACGCCTTCACATGATTAGCGATAAGCATTTTTTTATTATCATAGCGATCACAAATCAACTTCCAAGCCATTTCGTAATTACTTGAAGAAAATTCAATTGATTTTATAACCAACAATGCGCTGCCTTCTAGTGATGAACGCAAATAATGAAATTTGTTGATTGGGCTTAAGTCATTGTTATCGTGAATTAAAGATAGGTACGTATCTCGAAACTCCAGCCAAGAACAATAAGCACCATCGAATTTAGCGAGCTGGATAATAGGTAGTCTAACACTAGCTCCATTTGTCTTGGGACAAGAATTATCGGAATCACAGCTACGATTATGTGTTTGCTCCGCCACTATGCCTAACTTCGACTTAGCGAGCGCCACGGCTTAATAGTACATACTCTCAAACAGATCGCGCTCTTTACACTGCTCCGTGATATTCGTGGTGATATCTTCTATTTCCTGTTGGATCTCATTGTAACTGTCAAATAATGGTTCTAACTTTGAAATACGAACTTCAATTTCTAACTTAAGTTCGTTGCTCAAATGAGCTGGTAGACTATTAATATAATTGTAAAACGATGTTAAACGGCCTTTTATGCTTCCTCGCTTTTTAACTAAAGCTTGTTCGTCGGCCATTATTAAAGAAAACAATTATAAAACGGAACACAATTACAACTAATATCGATGTTAAAAGGGCGCACCGTAATTTAGTGCGCGTCCTTTATAACTTGAGTTAGTAAGCGCACAGCACGATCGCGTTCAATGTACGGATACCCGTTTATTAGTAATCGAAAATAAATGTTTGTAATATTCCTGCACTTTTTGGTTTAAATAGATGAGTAGATGATTTAATCGTATGTGGATTACGACAATTACACGTTGTAAATAGGTATACAACAAATGTAAGTAGGTATGCTGTCTAGTGTTAATTAGGATATTATTAGTGTATTCCACTGTCGGATTTAATCGACGGGTAATAGGTAACCCGGTCCTAAAGCAATAGGTAGCTATAGGAATATCGTGAATATATAATATTCTACACAGCACTGACACAAATGACGCGGCACAGAGTTAGAAGTAGAAGAAAGAAAAAGGAAATTGGCTTTATCTATATAGCTAGTCTGACCAGTTCGCCACTTGCCTGTTCGCAATGCTGTTCAGCATGTATGATGATTGATGGATGATGGATGATGAATGTGCACAATCCTTTGTCCGATCCAATGTTGTCCCTGCTGGCCAAATGCCTGCTGTGACCAAATGGCCGGGCGGCCAGTGGTCGGAAGGAAGTGTGCTTCTTTGGTGATGAAATGATGAAGATTTGATTGAATATGACTCGTATATTGAATGACTATTACAAAAAATAATGTGTATGCACTGTGGATGTCCGATAGCGAGTGGGTGCGTCGCCGATGGCCGGTGTGCGTCTGTGTGCGTGTGATGGTGTCGATGTAGTGCGTCGACAGAGATTGCTTTTCTGGATGGTAATTTGTGAAGCGATTGCAACTCTTCAAAGAAACGGATCCATAGTGGATGCTCAACAATGGAAAAAGGAGCACCGGTAACAAATATGGCCTTCGACAAAAGGTGATCTAGATATTTTTTCTTTTCAGTGGATATTTCTGTTCTGAATGTAATGATATCCATCAAACTGGTGTCCTGTAACGTTTCCACTGAATCTACTGATACATCTTGCAGGGACAGATTTGTTATACTTGCATCAGTTTCAGAGGTGTTCTTAAATTTGTTTTTGATGATAGTTGGACATTTAAGACATTTCAACAGATGGTTGGTCATTTTGCTGACATTGGCAAATTTATAGACTTTTTCACAGTGTTTGCACTTAACAGTTTTAGTGTTCGATGAATGCAAATAGTTTTGCCATACATCATCTTTCTTTTTTCTAGGCATGATATGACCTTGAAAGAAAAAAAACTATCGTAGAAATAAGTACATCGCTATTAGCTAAGAAATATCTAAAGAAAGGCTAATAAAAGAAACCAAAAGAATTGTCAGTCCTTTGGTGAACGAACATCCAATATAACACTACGCAACTTATCACGAAAAAAAATGAGCTCCCGTCGATTTAGAAATTTCTAGTCAAGATGATTCAATAATAAAAGTATTTTAGTATTGTACCACTTATTAAACTATGTTAATAATATTTAAAAAAAAAATTACCGGTTAGTTATTTTTATATAAGACAGCAAGAATCATTGAGGATAGCAGCAATCGTTATTCCAAAGTAAACATGTATTTAATCACTAGGCAATCTAAAGTCCACTTAACAAAATCCGGTCGTCACTAAAATAGAGAACAAATTAAACACAAGTGCGCACGATACGAAGCTAAAACAACGTCTGACATATAATTGGAAGCTGTAGGCTACGCTTACTACCTGTGTCATCCCCAGTCATCACTAATTGCTAAGGAATTGTAACTTTTAAGATAGAGATAATACTTTTTATTGTACATAAACAAAACGTGGTAACAATAGAAAAAATGTATACAATTGGCGGTCTTATCGCTTTAGTCTTTCAATGTGCGGATTTCCAGAAACAATAGATAAACAATCATTGCACGACCCAAGTGGGCGGCGCAGGTGCGGAAAGGCTTTTGAGATTTTTTCTAGGAAACCGGTAGATGACACAGGTATGATCACCGAGCAATATATTTAATATTTCGTTTAGACTTTATGTATAAATAAATTTAATGAAAAGTACGTTAAGTGGCCATTATTTTAAAGGGAATGAGAACAAAATTAAAAAATTAAATTTTGTTTCACAAAACCAATGCTCATCTGCATTATCCTTTTCTGACTGGATGCGACGCTAAAGGTCTACAACGACAGGAAGGAACCATCAAAATTGAAAAAAAAATCTATTGGTTTGTGTAAAATTACCCAGTTTACAGTTTAAGATCCCTTGTCGGCAAACTAGTGAAAGTAACTTAACTTAACTAAGTAAAGTAAACAGGTTAAGCATGTTGGGAATAATTTATACATTACAATCAAGACAAAAAAATCGTTTTCGCCCGTTATAAGACTTTAATTGATTAACCTACAACATATTTCATTAGTCTGTTCCAAAAAACCCAAATATTTTCCCAATTGGGAATTTTCCCGGGTTTTTTCCCACTTTTGGGTTTTTTCCGGGTAAAATCCCATCTCTACTCACACATTTGATTATAGATGGGCCTGGTAAATGGTTTATTATAAAATACCCAATTTTTAAAACTAAGTCTGGCTTGATTATGGGCAACTATTATATGTTTATTCCATCCAATTACATTTTTATGTCGCTTTTTTATTTTGTATGCATAAGACAAAACAGATGCATCAGTAAGAATATTAATAATACTATTATAAATTGAATCAATTACATTTCGACGAGTATGTATTATATTCAATGTGTGGATTAAAAACAGAAGAGAGCTGTGTACCCTTGTTTAAGTCCCTAAAATTACTAACGTTACCATGTATTTATATTTTAGAAATTTGTGTATTTGTGAAATCTAATCCACATATTTTCGTTACAATACAAGAGTCAAGACAAAGGACAGAACGTATTCGATCACAATACAAGTTTAAATTAGTAACTGGTGGCCATAATACAGCACTTATGAAAAAAAGCTGTTTAGGCATGGCACCTGTGATTTACAATAAATTACCAGATATATTTAAGGAGTTGAATACGAAATCATTCAAATTTCAATTAAAATTATTCTTGACGTAAAAATGTTATTACTCCATTGACGATTTCTTAAATGATAACATTTGATGACTAAAGTAAATTATGAATTTTAATTGCCTAGTATTAATTGTGTGTATTTAGTTTGTTTATTATTTATTATTGTATGTCCAGTATGGGCCGAGCATGGTGGACTTTAAACCTGTAACACCGTATTTACCTGTGTTCTACAATAAAGAGATTTTGTATTTGTATATTATTACATTTATGATTAGTTATAACAATCTATAAGTTCAGAGGGAAAGTCAATTTCTTTTCTTTTGTAGGGCTATGAGATATCACCATAATATTTCGATAGGCTCCCATGCAACAAACGTAATTTTTTATAAATAATGGTACGGAACCCTTGGACGGTCATTTTCATAAAAACCTAATGTTGTGGTCAGTATTTAAGTATGCCGCATGCACGTTTCTCTAAACAGGTTTTAATCATTTCCTTTTAGGTCTTGTTGGGTAAAGTATTTTATGCAAAGATATCTCCATGTTCTACAGCTACATATAATTTAAAAAATCTGAATAGTTCAGGTTTTTCTTAAATTGTTTCCTATGACCTAATAAAAATGTTGTTTATGTCATAGCGCTACTTATTTGTGACGCACGCAATAATCGCGGTTCGCAATAAAAAAAAAAAAGATTTTAAAGAAAAATCGTATTTTTTTTTGTTTTACAAAAAATAGGGAGCTGATGATCTGGCTTATATTTTTTTTAACTCTTTAAATATTCTTTTGACCTGGCTACCTGGGTCAGGCCTGTTGTATCACCCCCCATTCAGGTATCAAAAATATACCTACATGATTACCACTCCGAAGGGGAAAATTCAGTTACATGAATCGTTTGTCCAGAGTAATAGGAATGAAATTGGCTTGCAATGGATGTCTAGGTATCTGAACGAAGAGGTGAAGACTTCTGACGGGAACTAAAATTAAACTATAGCGCTAACCACATTAAATAGATCCTTCTTTAATTTTTTTTTTCTGAGTTAGACTTCTGCACGTGAGTACTAGTACTTACTCTGTGTCTGGGTACCGGTACTCTTCCTTTAAATACAGGCTTATATTTGTACCTGCTGATAGGTATCTGCTTTCTCACTCTGACGTGATTTGCACCGGTACCGGTATAGTACTGATACCAGGGGCGTAGCTACCGCCGTATCTGCCGTATTTATTTTTGCTTATGCACGTTGGGGACCCCGTATAATTGATACGGGGTCCCCAACGTGCATAAGCAAAAATTAATAAAAACTTCCCAATTTTTTTTATTTCATAAGTGACAAAAGTCAAAAAAGCATTTTGTTTTCGCGTAAAGCGTGCGTTCTAAAGTTGGCAACACCCTACATCGGTTATCGCGGGCTGCGGGATTTGGACAAGGAGATTGTCGTACACATGGTATAATAAAACAAGGTATCTTATTCCCGAGTAAAAAACATGTTACGTCACGATAAGTGTTGCCACTGATTGTTCTTTTAGTAAATTTAAGGACCTTCTCGATTAGTGCATGAGCATTAAATAAAATTTTAACTAACTTAGCTAGTTAGTACCTCGTGTGTTCAACTTTTTAATAATTTAAACATTGGTAATATGGATTATTAATTCGCAATTTTAATATCCAGTAATCAGTATCCAATTAAGTTCCAAAAATGCATTTTGATCGGGTAATTCAATTACACACAGTGGCAACACATCAGATTGACAAGCAGCCCGCTTTGTCATCGTTATCGTCGTCTCGCTCACTCTTATAGCGCTATTTCGTTTGATTAAGAAATTACTGTGGTTTACAAACTTTTGCGGTGCAGTGAACTGTGCTTCATCATGCGCTAAACCGATAGTGGACAGAAGGTCAATACAATTCATTATTCTTTTTGCGTTTGCATATTTAGGAATTACAGTGATTTTTAAGCTAGTTCGTTCACGTCAAGTAGATATGACGTGACATATTTGGCGTGTATGCAAATATTTTTTTTCTTTTTTGAGAAATCTTTACCTTTCTTAAAGGCCCCCAAACAATTTTTATACGGCCCCACCAAGGCACGCTACGCCACTGACTGATACTGACGGAAAAATAGTACCGGTATAGATAGTACAGGTACTATGTCTTGCAAGTGGTACCGCACCAAGTTCAATGGTACCAGTTCCCATAAATACCGATATTTCAAGCCTTGCTCTTCAAGCATTTAAAAGTTAAGGCAGAAAATATTATACCTCACATACACATTAACTTTGAAAACATAGCACTCCTCTTTCGAGACAGTGGTGTTAAAATAATTCGTTTATAGTGACTGCGCGTTTAAAAATAGCCCCCGTAGCATGGCACCGGATTATATGTATCGATATACCCAGATTAAGTTTGTATCGCGCGAGGGCCATCTCTTATTATTACGGAAAGAGATAGATAATAGCGCTCGCTCGCTGTCGCCGGTGGGGGGCAGGCCTGCGCGGAGGAATGAGTGACTAACTCAAAACTGAAAAAGCGTTGGGATACAAATCAATTTTATTTTATTTAAAGTAGGAAAGTATACAAAATACATTACGTTTAATGACAGTATCCACAGGAAGGGTGGCACCTTTTGCCATCCACGCCACAGCGACAGCCCGCGCTGGTGTCGCCGCGACCCGCAGGTCCCCAGCGGCGGCCGCGCGTCACCCAGCAGATTTCCGTCTTGCAAGCAGAACATTTAACCCAATCACATCCCCATTTCTTAGTTATAATTGCATTGCATTCGGGACATTCGAGGGCTTCACCACGAGAAATCAAAGAGTCTAAAAGTGCTTTAGTACCTTCGTCGGTTTGATTAGGAATTTTATTATTAGCTTCTTGCAATTTAGAACGATATTGCTCGCACGTTTCTCCTTCGTGTATTGCCTAAAATAAAAAATAGTAACTTTAGATATCACATGATATACGATACTACAAGGTGACTTATTGCCCACCGGCCAAATTTTTGGAGCAAGTTCAGTCTATGATATTTTTTTTTATTGATTTTTAGGGTTCCGTACCCCAAGGTGAAAGCGGGACCCTACAATGTGCGTGGTCCGACACAAACTTGACCGGTTATTAAAATAAACTAGTTGATTAGTTGTTTTGTTATAGGGAGGAAATTAACTCAAGGGGAAAGCATGCGTGAAGAGAGTGTTGACTGCAGATGAAGCAAGAGAGCGACTTTCAGGTTATGAACTGTTATTATAACTGTCGCAGTTGAATTGTATAATTCGCTGTTTGACATAACCGTTTAGCAATAGAGCAATGACGAACTCGGCGGCCCGGCAGGAGTGCGCAATACTAGCGCTTTCACAAGTAAAGCGAAATCACTTGGATGGGTGACCACAAGTGGCATAAAAATTTCTCAAGCTCCTCGGTGCTTCAGAGGGCACATATACGGCGTTTGTCTCGGCTGTCATCATAATGGACAGTCATTAAGCTGTCAGATGCCTTTAGGCAACTTGAAAAATCTGACACCAGTATTGGCCTCTAACAGACACGAAAAACAACAAATACAGCTCGTGTGGCCCGGTTTTGTAAAACAGCTGAACATCGCTCAGGCTGCATTGTCAATAAACGTATGGTTAGCAAAAGTGCTAACCATACGTTTAGACGTAATGCAGAATAGATTATCTGCTATTAATGTATGAATTAGTGTAGGGTGATCATGAAAACACAATATACCTATAATAAGTGAGGAATATGATCCTTCGCCTTAACAAATGCAAAGATTTAAATTAATAAAAAACAAATGTTAAGATTTAAATGAATAATAAATAGGTACTCCTAGTTACGAGTACAATCTGTGGTTATTAATATCAACATTAAACAATAAAATAAATTTTTTTTCAACACACTTGGTCGTAAAGTGGATCTAATTTCACCGGTTTAAATATATGTATAAAGCAGCTCATAAAACATGCGTGTGTTATGAATGCCAATAGTGAAATTAAATTCTATAACCGCGCTAAATTCAAATTGTTTTTTTTTTCCTTAAATTTCGAAGTGACTCGCCGCGCGGTGCCAGCCAGTATGATTTTGAAAAGTAAAACGGCGGGAAAGCAAAAGTGTGCATCACACTTTCACGTTTGAGTTTATTTAAAATCAAAAAAATATATACTTAGATAATTTGGTATTTTTTCCTCGCAAGTGTGTTGAAAAATGTCGTACGATATACGTGCGTCTATTGGTTAAACTCACTCGGCTCTATTACGACCTCGCCTTCGGCTCGGGCTGAAATTCCGCCTTGGGTGTTTAATTGAATGAACTTCTGTGTTTAATTAAATCACCATAACGCACTTATATCGTAATGTACTAGTTTGGACTCGTGTTTGTAAGTTTACCTGACAAGATACACAGTTATTTTGTTTGCACACAGGACAGGGGAAGTTTTGCACGCCAGCTTCACAAAGAGCCCACCCTTTGCAGTCACGTGTTCGACAGTGGAATGCGTTTCGAGTACCGCTCTCCGCGGCAGCCAGTCCACGCGCTAACCATTTCTCATATTCTTCGGTTGATACGAGTGCACGGATTTCTCGTTCGTGAAACGTGCCTGGACAGCCCATGGCTGGACATGAGACTGTGGGCTCCTCGCAGTGACGTATCATATCAGCGAGGCAATTTCGACAAAATGTGTGTACACATTCACGCAAAACCACGCCGTTGCCAGCTGTACACTCTTCCATGCAGACCTGACACTCGAACGTGTCTGTGTTGGGCACGAGAGCCTGCCGCTCTAACAGCATGAGTTCGGTATAAACGTCGCCAGTTTTTTCGTTATCGTTCTTTGTCAATACATGGTTATTATTCTGGCCTATAGTAATTCCATTCCCGTCTTTATTATGAGACGTAGATTTCCGTTGCGTATCTGGAAAACAAATATTGTTTTATTTGAAAATAAAACAGGACCTTTACTTGATAATTTAACAAGAGCTAAACTCGCACATTTCGACTGTACGCGATTACATTTATGTAGGTCACGTGTCACCTGTTTTAACAATTAAGTAATTTACATCAGCAATAACTTCGTGACGTGGTTTTGTATCTCCACACCCTAGCATCATCAAGCCCTCAACAGCATCAACACTTCATGTATGGCGTGGGCCTAGGTGACAACCGAAGCCAGCGTCGTACATATAGGCTAACTAAGAAAACTTAAGATATACAAAATAATACAAGCACTATTTGCCCGAAAACGTACAGCTATGAAATTTGACCCATTTCTATATATATAGTTAGTTTGCTACACTTGCCATGCGAATTTCTCAACCTGTCTGAAGGCAAACAGGTAGTTAATGCATGCAAAATTTTTTCATCACACTCCACATATGAAACATAAGATAGCTGTATTTTCTGTTACCATAATAAGCTTACTGTAAAAACATGTAAATGCTCTGCGATCAATAGGTGACCAACATATAACTAATATTTCTTCTTGACAAGGTCTGCGAGATTGAGATTTTCATGCTCACTAAAATGTCCAATCCGGTGGTGGCGTTGCTGGTCGGGTCGTTGGATTCCCTTTAATATGGTTGAGTTTAACGATGGCTGATCAGTGCGTCAACTCGTGAACGGTTGCTGCCGGGAGGGACTGGCCAGCTCGGCTTCGCTTTTTTGACTACTTAATATTTTTTATTTACGCAATTTATGTTTGTTTACTTGTTCGCAATCATTACATGTTATAATGTGTCAACATTGTATTATATTATATAGTATTTCTTAATAAAAAGACAATAATGCTTCGGCCGCACTTGTGCCTATCGTCCCGAAGCCACTCACGGCGAATCGTCGTACGTTTAGTACACTAAAAAGTTATCGCGATAAAGCTGGCGATAAAACTGGTAGTGTTTATCGCATCTCTAACGATAAACACTAGCGGCTTCGTTATTTTTCACGAACTATCTGGCAATAATCCAAGATGGCGTCATTTACGTGTTTTAAATATGGACGATGACTTTCTTTTCTTTAACATGTGTGCTAACAATTGACAACATTTGAAAAATTTTATATTCATATTTTATATTTTTTCCTTAAAGAACTTCAAAAAATAGGACATACGTATTTTTTCTTTTTCATTTCTTTTCATTATTTCTCCTAAAATTAAATTGTTTAAAATCTCTCCATTCTAAAAGAGCGTAAGTACAAGAGTTAGGATGTAACGAGTTTACATCTTTGCCATACATTATAATTAAAAAATAAAACTTTTACTGACGTCTATAGAGTTGTGTTTTGTAGCAGTAAGATATCGATATCGATACAAAAACTTATGTATCGTAAAATAGGGTGACTTTGATTAATTCAAAAATTCAAACGCTTCTATCTCAGCTATTTTTGGCATAAAAATATAAATAAATTGACGACTTGGTATGTGGAAAACAAATGGCATAAAAATTACGCTTGTAATACTCGACAAAAAAAAATTGCCCTATCATCTCTGTACTTGAAATGGGGTTCTTGGGTAACCCACGTTTTTTAACGGATTCA
The DNA here is from genome assembly GCA_943193695.1 of Acrobasis suavella. Lineage (NCBI taxonomy): Eukaryota > Metazoa > Arthropoda > Insecta > Lepidoptera > Pyralidae > Acrobasis > Acrobasis suavella. The sequence continues at coordinate 19,758,557 of OW971929.1, forward strand.
CATAGTCGCCTCTTACAGAAATTAAGAACACAAAGAAAAAATGTTTCACTTTTTACTTTTTAAGTTACAGCGTTTTAAAGTTAATTGGGTTAATTTGACTGAAAATAAAAACAAGGGCTCCGGCGTACACGCGTTCAGAAATTTGGAAGATTTCATTAAAAAACCAAAAAAAAGCTATCATATATGTCACCTTGTGTTTTGAAAGTCACCCCATTTTAGGGTAGCATTTTTCCTTACTTCATTTTTTTATAGTTTTTAAGACCTGGATGTCAATATTATTTTTATTTAACCTGAAATATCAATCATATAAAGGAAATATTAGCATTTCGTCACCAAACTATGTTATCATTTTAATGCATGTGTATTTTTTCCAATCCTAATTCTACTTTACTGAAAGAACTATCGATATTAGATGGTCTTCCTATCGAACTGATACTTCTATGGACAACACCACTATTATCTCTTTCTCTCACTCGTGATGTCAGTTTTTTAGATTGACGCACACGTCAATTGACAGCTGACAGCTTGCATTACATAATGCATTTATAGAAACCTAAAAAGAAACCCAGAAAGAAAAAGCTAAAAGTTTTAACACCATTTTATCGTTCCACTCCATTTTTACAAACGTCAAAATGAACAACGCAAGTGCGACCACGCAGTAATTGTTAGCGTGCTTAAATCGTTTGATGTATAGCCACCCGCGCGATAGCTAACACGAAGTCCGAATATTCGGGACGATACCCGATAACGGCCGGTCACATTTGTGTGTATCGTGTAATAGCACGAAGCTTCGTGACGATAGGCGCAGGTCCGGCCCAAGCATAATAATAATATGACAAAGCCCTTCTGGCGAGTAGGCGACCAATACTGTGAAAATGAGTTTCTTTTGGCGTTTCTTCTCAGCAGTGGTCGTTACGAAGCGCTGGTATCGGTAGCTTTTCTCTAACAATAAATTATATTTGAATATATTTTACACGTAACGAAAATTATACTTATTGACGTGTAAAAGTGCCTGTTCTAATTACTGAATAAACATTTGTATTACGGGAGTCATTCAATGTGAACGCGAAACTCTAAAATCATACTATACTATCTAAAAAATATATAAAATATTCACAAATAACTATTATTCTTTTAGTAGGGCATCGTCCAAGTAAAAAGTAAAGTAAACATCACTGTTTTACTTATTATTTTAGATACCTTTGCAATTCGCGTCAGCTCTGTCTCGTGATCAAAAATCAATGTAGACTTTGTATAAGTACCTAGATAGATATATAAATCGTTTATTTTTGAAAACTGCACACACACACACACACGCACGCACCCTCATACACATACACACACACACACACACACACACACACACAAGGAAATACACGAATGACTTCTACTGCACACGCACACAAGGAAATACACGAATGGCTTTTACTAAGTACGAAGAGCAATGTCTAAATTCTTACCAAATTCCACTAGACATAAATAAAAGGGAGCATCGAGTAGCGGGCCGGCGAGCGCTCGCAGCGGCGTGCGGTCGTCGGCGCAGAGCGCGCGGCCGACGATCCAGCGCTGCAGCCGCGCCGGCACGCCCAGCGCCGCCTCCGCCCGCCGCCGCAGCGCGCCCAGCCGCGCGCCGCGCGCCACCGCCAGCTTCACCGGACCCCGAGCTGCGTTTTTGTCTTCGATCCATACGGAAATTCTGCACATATAGTAACGAGTGTAACATTAAAACTTCGTGAGAACTTATTGACATCATTCTTCGTTGAATCGTATGAGTACAATTGGGTATTTTCCTAGATCAAAAATAAATTATTTTGTACTGTTCGCAAAATAAAACGTCGCAAAATAATGTCACTTGTCACGTGATTTTAGATATTGTATCGGCCAATACGATAAAAAAAAAATATTTTTACACAAGAATGTTGTTCTTGATTTAAAGTTTAACTATTTTATTTTAATTATTATGTAATTAAATTACTACATAATTAACTTTCAATTTAATTTAAAATGTAGAATGTAATTTTATTTTGTATTTTAATTTTCCATTTTAAACGACTGAGAGCATTATAATATCTAATGTGCATACTGTGTCCACTTCAAGTAGGTTGGCAACTTAGATGCTCCTATTTGCATTTATATAAACTTGTGTGTTTTTCAGCCAGTTAGCGAAACAAAACTATAAAACAAAAACTGAACTAAAATGAATTCTGGAATAAACAGGTACTTAGTGCAACTTTTTCATTTGTTCAGTTATGGTTTATTTTGATTAAATGCATCGACTTACGATACCATGGAGTCATCTTCGTGAGAGTCTGTTTTAGATCTCGCCGCATCTATTTTAAATGTTTCTGTGTGGTTTTCTGTGGAAGTTTTGCTACAACTTGGTTCTGATTTCTCAGTTCGTATTTTATTCGCGTTGTTTTCTAATATCTCATGCTTCCCTTCAATAATTCTGTTAGGATCTTTTGACGTCGTAGGTACCACTACGCTTTTTGTAATAGTTGTGTGAGGTTCGGCCTGTTGAATTTTATTTTCATTATCCTCTGTAGTCTTCTGCACAGCGCCGTTATCGTTAGATAGTTGACCTAAGATTTGTGAAGTAAACGATAACACGGAGCATGACAATCGCAACTGGGCAAGTTTAGCAGCTGCATCAGCAGCGGCGCGCTCGTCACCTTGGGCGATGGAATTCTCTAGTTGGTTTATTAAATCTCTACGCCGTGAATGTTGATTTATTTCGTCTACCTTGGACGTCACAGATTTTCGATTCACTGCGCTTGTTTGTGACTCAGTGGAAACTGTTGTCTTGGCCAATCCTGAGGACTCTCCAAACTGTTTAGGCGGTGAATTTTTCTTTTGAAGCATTTGAATATCGCGCCAGTTTTCTATTTTGGTCAATAAATCTGGCAAATTGGATGTCGAAGGTGCAACAGGTAAAGGTGTTTTTATTTGAGATCTTACTTTATCGGTTCTTATGTTTTTATCAGTTTCCACTATTTTGTTTCCAGTTTTCGGCGAACCTGAAGAAGCTTTGAGTTGTGCGATTTCAGCACGTGATTTTGGAATATAAACAGGGTTCAAAAGTGATGAAATCTTTAATGGTGTTTGCAACTGTCTGATGCTACTCGAAATTGTGGGTGCATTTAAATCTAAATTGGCCTTTTTATTACTATGATCAGTGCCAGTGACTTTGTCATCAATCGGTGAATTTTTGTTTGTGCCAGTTGCTTTTTTTGCTAAATACCCTTCCCTTGATTTTACATCATCATGAAGTAAAATTTTTTTTACGATTTCGTTGGTATTGTCCCGTTTTGATAATTTTAAGTCATCTTTGACAAAAGCCGAGGGCTCTAAGTCACCAACTCTAGCCATAGCCGAGGTTTGCTCCTGCGGCCTTGACGATCCAATACGAAGAGTAGGCGTGTCTGTGATAGACTTAATGCCTTTAGAAGGACCTGCTACCTCGTCATTTTGCGCAATACTTTTCGGTGGGTTTTGTTTCTTAGGAAGAGAGTCTTTCATCTCTTTTAAAATTTTTTTAAGATTCTGTCTTTCATTATTCTCGCTGTTTGTTGTTGTAGCAACGTGCAAATCTTTGTCCGTTTGAGTATGAATACTTTCATTTCTGTAAGTTTCTTTTAAATTATTAACAGGTTTCTGGTTCGATAAGCAAAATGTACATCTATTTACCGAGACATCAAAACGTCTTAAACACGTAATGCAAATCCATCGAGCTCTTTTAGGTACTTGTGAATTTGGTATGCATTCTTTCTGTTCACGTTGCATTTTTAAAATACTATTATTCTTCTCTCGCTCTTTTGACTTGTATAATTCTATAAATTCCGCCGCTTGCTTGTCCAATTCACTAATATTAGGAAGAATCTTTATAGAAGACGTTTCGATAGCAGATTTTCTCTTTTTATTGTCAAAAATCTGTTTTAAAAAACTTTTTTCCTGTTTAGATTTTATTTCTGTACTCATATTTTGTTCTTTTTTGACGTATTTTTCTGACTTACAACCCATGGATGTATCAATAATAGAGCTTTTTGTTTCAGTGCTAGGTCTAGGATTCATTTCTCTATTTTGAGCACTCTCGTGGTTTTCTCTAGTTTTCTCCTTTAATTTTATTGGAGGCTGTGGCGCCCGTCGTTTCCGCGATTGTCGGTGGGGAAGAGTGGCGCACGCACCGGGCGACTGGCGCGCAGGCGGCGGCGGAGCGCGGCGCTTGCCTGGCACGTAGGGAGTGCGGCGTTGCAGGGATTCGCTAGTGGCTCTGCGCTCTCGTTCCTGTTTGCCAGTATTACTGGGAGCCGAGCGCCGCGCCGTCGGCAAACTCGTCACGTCGTATCCGACAGTGATGTCTCTGTAGAGACCGTACTTGCGGTGCAGAGTGAGGTCTCTGTCGTGCTGTCGCCAAAGGTTGCGATCGTGAACCCGCTTCCTGTAGGAGTCTGTGGGCGGGCCAGGCGGCGGCAGCGCGAGCGGCGCGGGGCGGGGGCAGCACGCGGGCGCCACGAACGCGAAGCTGGCGACCGTGCGGTCGGAGCCGGCGCTGGACAGGCTCTCGCTGGAAGACGTGTCGTCGCGCCGCAGCCACGAGAACAGCGTCCACAGCCCCCCGGACAGAGGACGAGGCCGCACTGCCTCTTTCTCCACGTCGCCGTTCATCACATCTGGAAAATATTTACTTACAAATTACCAAGACGGACATTTCTTTATTCATTTCTAAAACAACACTTAGTAATTTTAACCCATTTGCCAAAAGCCGTTTTTCGCAAATGTGCGATGAAAAGCTTCACGTCCTCACTTTAAACTGTAAACAGTAGTTCACAAAATAGTTTGAAGGGTTATCTAGAACATGATGATGAGACCAAAGTTTGAAATGATATCTCCGTTTCCTTTCAAATAATTTATTTCAAATGGGGCAGCACTGGACCCCGAAAAAATCATTTAACCCTTAATAGATACATACAGGTATTAACCTGCTTAATTAACTCTACCTTCTATACGTAAATCACGGTACGTCAGTGAAATGTAAATTATATTAAAAAGAAGATACACATTTATAAAAAAAATAACAGCTTTAGATCCCACAAAAAAAACCATTACCTAAACACTATTAAACAAATAATAACAATAAATAAAGAGATGAGTGTAAGAAGAAAATAGAACAATAAAGTAAGTACTTACGCACATGAGAATAAAGATGAAGTTTCAAAGTGCGAAAACTAGAACTAGAGCATATTAGCCTCAATTTAGCGCATTTGAGGTTGCAGGTTTATTCTCAGATGAATGATCACACTACAGATTTGCATAAACATTCACTTTTCTAATAAACGAATAATTTGTTAAGTAACGTTAAAAAGTAAGTAATATATAGGCACTTCAAGATGGTTATTAAGAACAATAATGCGAATAAAACAGAGCGAGGTCGCGTGTGCGGACGATCGACTCGCGCGCAGCTCTACGCCGCGCCGCCCGCCCAAGCTATATTTAGCACTTCGCGACTCAGTTTTTGCTATTTTCATTTCATTCTTGTGCGCCCCGACCTCACTTAAATTTGGCTTCCTACTAACTTTATACGTATATGATGCTTTAGTTAGCCCCTCATTTTGCTAAATATATCTATATATGTATATTCCATATGAAACTTTATGTATGTACTAACTTTGTCGAGTACCAAATAACCGAATTGAACAAAGTCAAGTCAAAATCATTTATTTATCTTTGTATTTTTGTATCACTTGATAATCGTCAGTTTTTTCTTCCGCTTTCATAATAGGTAGTTGTTGACGTCAGACCATTTAGCTACAGCTGTTTATTGCCGCTTCCTAACCGCAAGTACAGAAGAAGCGGAAACAAACTATACTGCAGCATTTTCTCCAAAAACGTCAACCTACAATAAGACTGATATTAAAATTAGATATGTGGACTGAGAATACATTGGTAATAATTATTAATTAAGAATGATGTCAAATTTGAAGTTAATGTTAATTTGTAAATTCAGGACTTATACAGTAACAATTGTACTCAAATTATGACATTTGTAACTTGTAAGTGTAGAAATACAAACTTTTAGGAGGGACCCGCGCCAAGCTTAAGCCAGAGGTTTTTGTCTTAAAGGATTGCTTCCGCAATAAGGTAAATAAGCCTTCTCACTCAGTACTTTGTTCACATAAGCTGGCATATCAAATCTCTATCTGGCATATCAGGCACCAATTCTGGCAGTTTATTATAAAACTTTATACAGTTTCCTATAATATAATACTTACGGGGTAACTCAATCATTTATACTTCATAAACTTCTATCTGTTAAATCACCCATTTTATAAACAAGGCAATATTTTTTCTGACATACATTATATTTTCAAATATGTACTGGGAAGGTAAAGCGAGTGCATTAATTTTCTTAAAAAAGTCTGTATATCACCTGCACTCTCCCATAGAAGGATCCCGTAGGACATCAGACTATTAAACCTACTGGAACTCATACGTAAAAAACACCTAATAACTGTCTTCATGCATGGTTATATAACTACTTACCTCAGTTAATTTCTAGTTAATTCCAAAATTATTTCGAGATATAACAATAAATTCAAAAGAGAAACCTTCGTATTTTTTACCTATACATATATTCTATAAAACAATTACACGTATTGAATTGACATCTTTGTGTCTATTATTATTTAAATGTCTACTACTACTAACTTTCAAATAAATAAAAAAAAAATATCAACTTATATGGTATTTAATTATTTCTAACTATATGCGGTCTCATCCTAAGAATTTGTATAACAAATGTATAAATAGATAAAAACAACCGCAAGGTAACTTGCTTTCACGAAAAAAACCGCATCGTAATCGGTTCATCCGTTCGAGCACTACGATGCTACGAAGTAAAAAATTACACACAGACAGACCGACAGACATTTATTGTCGGGGGTTTAAAAGAGAAAAAGTTTTTCCACTCCTAAATGTTGTTTGGGAGAAGAGATTTATAATATTATCTTTAGAGCTTTGTGTTATCAACGTCACAATGAATAATATCATGAATATTGTATGCATTGCAGCAACTATTTAAGCAGCTATAAATAAATAAATTTACTGTTTAATAACAGTCTATAAGCAACCACTTTTAAAGGTAATTTGATTGCGCGGATAGTTCTCCCGGGGGCGCCTTTCTGGCTGAGGCATAGCGCTCCGAGGAGCACTGCACGACCAGCAGTGAGGCGGCAACGCGAGCCGTCAGCTCCACCTGGTTCAACTCGTGCGCCCACGGCACTCGACCCCAGCGCATAAGCTACACAAAAAGAAATGTTTCTTGCTAGTGATAGTGTGTTATCAATACATTATATTAAATCGCATATGTAATATAATTAATTACACATTACATTAGACACATAGACTCGACAACGGATGGAAGTACCTATGTCGCTACGCCATATGTGTATTTTTCGCTACATTTTTATGTGTATGAGCTGTAAAGAAAGGAAGAAAGAAAATTTGTTCATTCCTATCTACAGATGACATGACGCCATTTATCAATACATATTTAAAAATTGTACTTGTTCTCATTCATATTCACGTATTGAGAAAAAGGACGAAATTCTGAATCATGTCAATAAGCAACCAGTTACTAGTTTGTTTTTTTTTTTTCCACTTACAAGCTCATCAACAAACAAAAAGTGGATTCTAGGCCTAAGAACCTTGGTCCTGAATAGTTTGAGTTTTATGTTTTATATTTAGTATACAATTCTAGCTAGAAAGTATTTATTTATATTATCTGATCTGACCTGATACTCCTCCTCTAAACGTGCGAGCAGAACAGCTTCTTTGGGATCTAAATGCCTTTCCAAACATGCAAGCATCAGTATAGGTGACTTGAGGGCTTCTGCTCCAAAGCATATAGCTGTTAAAAATATCAAAATGTTAAAATATAATACTAGGAGCATTAACCCCATCACTAAGAGCTATATTTAATGAATTTCGAGGTTGAAAAGTCGATCAAGTGTGCTTAGTCCAAATGTAAGACTTGTGTTATGGGATACTAATTCACCCCCCCAATGGGTTCCCGGTTTGTCGTACCGGGGGGGCTCAGTACCCGTGGTAGTCGGTGGCCACGGGGAAGCTAAGAGGCACCCGCGAGGGGGCGCTCCTGCTGACGTCCACCAGCAGAGAGCGCCCACATTGGGGCGGCGGGGGAGTGGGAAGTTCTCCCCCCACCCGAGGAGGGGCGCTCCCGCGGGCTCGGCTTCGGCCTTGAGCCTGTAGGGATGCGCCCAATGGGGCGGCGGGGGAGTGGGAAGTTCTCCCCCCACCCGGGGTGGTGCCGCCGGGAGGGAAATGTTTCATTGCCCTCCCGGCGCTTCAGGCGGGGCCACACCGCCGTGGCTGTGGTAGGAGATCGGTCGCGGAGGAGGAGGAGTGTCGGTGTTACGTTGCCGCTCTCCCTATCCTCCGCGACCGAGCGGTGCCGCACCGCGTTTGCGGCGAGAGGCAAGCGGCGGAGCCTTTCATCTTCTCCGCCGCTGGGAGCCGGTTTATCTGGCTCCCATGGGTCCACAGGCGGTGGACTGCGTGGGAGTTTGCCGCCTCTCAATTGGGCCGAGGAGGTACGGCGCGTCCGTGAGTTCCGGACGCGCCGACTTGGTGAGTGGGGGGGCGCTGTGACGCCCCCGAGGAGGGGCCCCTTTGGCGGCCAGCCGCGCCGGGGTTCGCGGATGTATTTCCGTTCCCGTGTCCCCGGCAAAAGCGGTTGAGATGGAACTCCGGAGGTTTTTTAGTGGGTAGGCACGTCGCTCTGGCGTGGAGTCCCACATAACCCGACAGCCTCCCCCGCAGGCTGACGGGTATCCGTAACAGGGTTCCTTTCTCCGTAAAAAAAAAAAATGGGATACTAATTCAACGATACTATTTTTTACAAGAAATACATTTAGATAAACATCCAAGACCAAGGACAAATTGAAAAGGGCCATTTTCCAACTTGCCCTGACCGGGGATCGAACCCGGAACAACTGGGAGGCGGACTAGCATTGTGACCAATACGCCACGGAGGTCGTCGACGGGAAATACGGTAAAGACGATAAATACCTCAACAATATATTTTATACATTAAGACAACGAAGATCCAGACTCCAGATAAATTTGAAAACATCACTTTCGATAATGCACTGGCTAAGAATTGAACCTAGAACCTTAAAAGTTGTGGACCAGCGTGTTAATTATTATGCCTTAAAATATGATAAATAATACATATCGACCAAAGACCGCGCGATGAGGAAAATAAAAAGCAGAAACCACTGATGGGATTTGGCTGTAGTTATACGAATGGTTTTGAAGATTGGAATTGAAATTTATTTTTTAAATTACTTAAATTCTCGGCGTCATTTGTTTTATTTTATATGTATTTCATTGTTTCAGTAGAAAATATTAAAATAATACTAGAAATTAGTAAGTTATTATGTACATAATTACCATTGAGAGCTGGGAAATCATATGACAGGAAATGCCTCGCGAGAACTGCACAGGTTTCTGTAGATATTGGAGGCAGAGTGAGGCCTCGCGACACTTCTTGTTTTACATTAAACCTTCCTTCGAACCACTCCAATACAGGACCCCATTTATTTTCTTGTAAAGCTCTTAAATCTTCCTCGTCCTTAAAAATAAAAAGTAAAAAATTACAAGCAATTGAGTAAGTATTTATTACACATTTACACATTATTAAATTTATAGAATATATAGGTGCTTCAAACTGTTTTATATTCTCTTTGAATTGAAATTTTTAATTATATAATTTTTTACTAACCTTTTGTTAGAGTTTCATACCTCAAAAGGTAAAAACGGAACCTTTATGGGATCACTATCTGTCTGTCCGTCTGTCACAGCCATTTGCTTCGAAACTACTGGAACTCAATTGAAAAGGTACATATATATAATCACATATATCTCGGCATCACCAGTAGGTTGACTGGTAGATCAGAATGAAACAGAAGTGTCTGTAGGAAGATAGTCCAGCAAATAACTAGTAATGTCATGAGAAGTCAATTTTCCAGGATAATTCAAGGCTGTATTTCACATAAGAAACTTACATCAGAATGAAACAGTAGAGTGTCTGTAGGAAGGTAATCCAGCAAATAACTAGCAATGTCATGAGAAGTCAATTTTCCAGGATTATCCAAGGCTGTATTACACAAAGCAGTCTGAAAATAATTTAATATAAAAGATTAGACAATGTATACTTTATGAGACAAATAGATAGACAGTGAAAGTGCAACACAACTTTTGTTAGTATACCTATTAATATGAACATTAATATTTACTAAGTCAGCATGCACTAACAAGATAAATAAGAAGTTAAAATCATAGTATTGTAAACATCAGTGTGCACAAAATCACTAAATTATAGAAACATATGCAGAGCAACACTTAATTTAAAGATATTGTGTATTTCTTAAATATGCAATATATACTTGAATATTTTTATACATTAAATACATATTGTAGATTATTTGAATATTTTGTTTATTTTATTTACCAAATGCATAGTGGGCTGTGATATGTATTCCTTTTGCGAGTCCCACTCAGCAGCAATAGCTCGAGCTAGAGGTTCACTATTCACAAACAACACTTTCCCATTTGGTGTTTTTAACCGTCTCTGATCAAGAGTTACTTCCCAATTTTGCTCATTTTGGATAATACTTGTGTTACGATAAAATCGTTTACGTGTAGCTAAAATAAAAAATTGATGTCATTAAAATTTTTATAAAAACGTATACCTGACTGTTGTCTCTGTTGTCTATAAATTATCCCTAATGGGGACACAGAGCACTTTGGGTCTTGCAGCTCCAAGTAAGAAAAGAGCTATTAAACTACAAGAGAATTACAAGAAGCTCTAAGCAGAAAGAGTGTAAGAGCCCAGGGCATGCAAGACTCAAAGGCCATTTTAGCTTGATGGTGAGCGAGGAAACAAAATAGAGACAGGATAAGCTAGCCGCATCGTCTACCACTACCAATGATTTACATTAATGCTCATTTGTTGGACCGGCTTTAACGATCTGCGACATTCTGTTTTTTTCTTTTTTGTAATACCCCATTAAGACGACCACTGTGGCGTAATGGTCTGGTCACCGTGCTAGTCCGCCACCCAGAGGCCCCGGGTTCGATCCCCGATCAAGGCAAGTTGGAAAATGGCCTTTTACAAATTGTCTTGGGTCTTGGATGTTTATTTATATATGTATTTGTTATAAAATATGATATCGTTGAGCTAGTATCCCTTAATACAAGTCTCGAACTTACTTTGGGGCTAGCTCAATCAGTGTAATTTGTCCCTATATATTTATTTTATTATTATTTATTTAAAAATATAACTTAATATTGTTAAAACACTTACCATAACTTTGAAACCGAAACTGAATAGGATATTTTGTTTTTAAAATATGAAATAAAGCAGTAGTTAAGAATGACATGGTTTTAGAAACTTGTTATCACAAATTAAATAGTTATTTGTTATTGTAATTTTGTTTTGTGATTGTTAATTTAAGTATTAATTCAAACACAGAGCACTATGTTGTACTTTTTTATGATAGGTTGACATCTTAATTCTTAATATAACTGACATTGACATTTGACATGACATAATACCCTGTAGATATAGGTAGGTTATAAGCAATAGGCTTCGGCCGCACCTTGTAACTAATAAAAGTAGGTGATTATTTGAATTACATGAGTACAGTATGAAAGATGCCTTTTTTACTTTCTATAATTTATTTTAATTTATTAAATTAGGTGTCCTTCACATTCAAGATTAATTTAAGACAAATAATCAGGTGCAAGTATAAACCAAAACGTTACTATTAGCTTATTGCGTAGTTCAATCGATAGAATTAAGGATAATATGTACCATTAGAATGCCACAAAATAATTAAATAATTCTTTTTCTGACATTGTATAATTTCAATGTATGAATTTTTCGATGTCCGACCTAATTATATTATGTATGTAACTGTATATTTTTTTATTGATTATTTCTCTAATTAATATACAGTTGTGTTTTAATTAGTATTGTGTTTAATAATTTCCCCTTTACTAGCCATTATTGTAATTATTTATATTATATTAGAAACAATTTTTAAAATTGTTCTAGTAAAATCTAAATTTTCGTATCAATTTTGTTACCGTGTTATTTCCCAGTAATTAAAACTATATTTTGACGGAAGTGAATTTTAAACAAAATAAATTAAAATTGCTCGTCAAACATCAGTGTAAAATCAAAGCAAGCGTTAGGTTAGGATTTGGTACAAATTTGTGCTCAAATTTGTGACTCGTTTTGCCTGGTTAGGATTATATTTCATGTAATGTTAATTTTCGTAATAAAACTGCTTACGCTGCGCTTTTTACTCAATAATTTTGTGAGTTATACATGGTTATACGCCAAACAGAGAAAATTTTAAAGCCTCCCGTATCGCTAATCCTCTCAATTTTGTGACTTCAATTTTGATACTTTTGGTACGGTTACATATAAGTTGATCTGATTGGTAACAAAATTTAGTTGTTAGGAAACATTTACATTAAATTTATTTGTGTTAATCATATGGAATTTATCGTTATCGTCGTCAACTTATTTAGGCACCATACTAAATTATCGTAAATTTTATAAGCACCAGAGAGATGATAATTTTTTATCCTTCAGAGTTCAAAATGAAACCATCGCAAAACCGGAGTATACCAAGAATCAAGAAATAAAAGACATATTTTTTCTACTAGCTTCTAGCCTAGTGCTATTCTTTTGTAATAAAGTCTATTCTTGTATGGCAAAATAGGAATTCTCATACAAAGCTTCACTCACCTTTTCATTCCCTCAATGAATTATTTTTGAGATAAACACTATTCCATGACCTCCTCAGCCCCGGGTCTCAAATTATATTCATATCAAATTTAATCTAAATCGGTTCAATGGTTAAACCGTGAAGAGATAACAGACAGATGGAAGACAGACAGAGTTACTTTCACATTTATAATATTGTTTGGAAGTATAGATTGGATCGTAGAAGCTCTAGATTTAGATAGATAAACATTAATGTACAAAACTAAAGTACCAGTATAAAAGAGTCCTTACTTTTTATTTGGTTACAATTGAACTAAATTTGTTACTGTCCCCAAATATTTATAGGCTTTTTTTGTCTAAAATTGTTATGTTCCTAGATTACATAATAACACGTTAAATATTTTACAGAAAATTATAAGTTTTGACAATGACCATGATACTTTTAGCTTTATATATAAAACTTTAAGGTAAATCGTAAAGAGAGGCTTGAATTTTTACCTAAGTAACAATATTGATCTTCAACCTATTGAATTTTAAAATAAATACTTTTTAATCAAGTGATTTTTGGTTTATACCTAACTTTATCGTCCTTAAATTGCAATTATGTTAGTATTTGACGCAAAATTACTATCTTTATAATTAATTTTGATTATATAAATAGTAACAAAATTAAACACAAATAGCAACCATGTGCAGAAAAAACTGCTTTTATACTTAAGCTGTAGTGTAGGTTTAGCTAATAAATCGATAGTATCGATACCATTTAAAAATAACACAAGGTGAATAATACCTACAACAAATTTTCCATTAAAAGCCAGTAAAGACACGCTTTTGAAAAAACACAAAAAAATTGTAGGGTACAAAAATGCTGAGAACTGCTCACCTACTGCTTTTCCTGTTTTTTGTTGGTGAGCTGTTGTTTTTTAGTTTCTTGGAGTTGGCAACGCTGCTCATGGGGTACTGAAGCGAAGTGTCAAAGACAGTGCTGCCATTTTAGCGCTTTGGCCGCTAAATGCGGTTTATAAAGTGTTTAGCGTTTTCAATATTTTTCACCTAGCGGATAATCTAGCGCTTTTTATAGACCCCTGAATTTATATAACCGATAATTTTGTCTTTATGACAGCAATTGTTCTAATTATCAGCCAGTACTGATATCAACAGTATAGGAACTCAACACTGTCCTTGAAAAAAAAATATAGATTCAAAGATTCAAATGTTTATTCAGTAATTAGACCTTTACAGGCACTTGTACACGTCAATAAGTATAATTTATGTTACGTAAAGTAAATTAAAATTTAATTAATTTTTTAAGAAAAGCTACCGATACCAGCGCTTCGTAACGACCACTGCTGAGAAGAAACGCCGAAAGAAACTCATTTTCACAGTATTGGTCTCCTACTCGCCAGAAGGGCTTTGTCATATTATTATAATTGTCTTTTAATTAATAAATACTTATAATATAATACAATGTTGACACATTATAACATGTAATGCTTGCGAACAAGTAAACAAACATAAATTGCGCAATAAAAAATATTAAGTAGTCAAAAAAAAGCGAAGCTGACCAGTCCCTCCCGGCAGCACCCGTTCACGAGTTGACGCATGGATCAGGCATCGTTAAACTCAACTATATTAGAGGGAATCTAACGACCCGACCAGCGACGCCACCACAGGATTGGACATTTTAGTGAGCATGAAAAACCCGAACTCGCAGACCTTGTCAAGAGAAAATATTAATTATATGTTGGTCACTTATTGATCGCAGAGCATTTACATGTTTTTACAGTAAGCTTATTATGGTAACAGAAAATGCAGCTATTTATGTTTCATGTGTGGAGTGTAATGGAAAATGTTTAGGAAGTATCCACGCGTTTTTATCTCTTAAATAATCATTGATAGTATAGTACGCATTGTTTAATAAAACTTTTTTAACATGTGTTTTAAATTTTGCCATTGGTAGATTAACGATCGCTTCGGGAAGTTTATTAAATAATGTTATACCTAGACCTAAGAGTGACTTTCTAGTTTTAGCAAGTCGAAATTTAGGCGTATGAAGCTGATTTTTGTTGCGCGTATTATAACTGTGAACATCACTATTTTTCTTGAAATTATTTAACCTAGATTTAACAAATAGAAGATTGTCGTAAATAAATTGAGATGTCACAGTAAGAATATTTATAGATTTAAATAACTCTCTTAAGGAATCGCGTGATTTTAGTCCGTAGATCGACCGAATTGCTCTCTTTTGTAGCATAGAGATAGCATGTATGTTAGCCGCTTTACCCCATAAGAGCAAGCCATATGACATTATGCTGTGAAAATAACTAAAGTATACTAGCCTAGCAGTTTCAACGTTAGTACACCGTCTGACCCTCCTCACAGCATATGCTGTCGAACTAAGTTTCTTGGAAGTGGCCTCAATATGTTTATCCCATTTTAAGTTCCAGTCTACTTGTATTTGGTGTTGGGTGTAAAGGTCTAATTACTGAATAAACATTTGAATCTTTAAGTAGGTATATTTTTTATAGTATTATTATGATAGATGATAGCTCTTCTGACAAAATTTGCACACCGGTGATGGTAAACATGATTGGACGAAACTGAATTTAATATCTTGTAACACATGTTTGGCAAATAAATTATCTTTATCTTTATCTTTAAGTGAGGAGCAATCAGGTCGATGATACTGCTCAAAACGGAAACCGAAATACCCCATAGGTCCTCAGTTTTTTTAGTATTAAGAGCCTTGTAAACTGAGATACTGTCATATGGAGTTATGCTAGTAAAGGTAAAAGTTGTTTTGGGCGTAGATGAATTACTTTTCAATAGTTCATCGGCGGCGTTCGAACATGAAAGCAATGACTGGGTGATATCTTTGGAAATGTTAGCAAAAAAAGTATTGAATTCATTGGCTACTTTGATATCCGAGTCAGCGGTTTTATTTCCAATTTTTAATGTGAATGTTGAGTCCCTAGTATTGGTTTTTACTGTCTCATTATTAATAATTGACCATGTTGTCTTAACTTTATCTTTAGAATTTTTTATTTTGTTCGTTAGATGTAATGCTTTCGCAGCCAAACACACCTTTTTGAACAATTTTGAATATTTTTTAACATATGCCAAAAAATCCGGATTAAAATTATATCTTTTATCACCATATAGTTCATATAATTTCCTCCTACTATTGTAAATACCTTTAGTAGCCCAATCACAAAATTTAAGTTTATCATCAGCTTTAAGAGATTTTAGTGGGAAGCTTTTGCTTAACTCTCCTTCCACCGTGTTAGCCGAAAATGTAAGCCTAAGGCGCAATAATAATATTTTTTACTAAAACGGTTCTATTTTCATATCTATAATAATAATTCAAGCTATTAGCACCCAAAAATCTATTTAAAATGTAAAAAATTCGGCTGTTTATATTTGTAAAAAAAAACTGCTGCTAATTCCGTGGGATATCGGAGAAATTCGATTAGATATATTTTTATAATTATACACACCTTAATGCGTACAATGAATTAAAAATCTAATACCTATTATAAGTAAGAAGTCATCATCAGTTATCTTTAAGGGTGCTATAGATAACTGATGATGACTTCTTACTTAGGTAAAGTTGGTTAGTTAAAGTAGGTACTTTAGTGATTAGTTTTGTGATTGTAAGGTGAATGAAAAAGGAAGCGCTAAAAACTATATATTATGTTTTTAATTATTAGTATATTTAATATACAAAAATTGTACACATATTATAAAGTGACAGAAATATATTTGCAACATAATTTATCCCACGGTAAGTAACGTAATAAATAAGTATTCACAAATCGCACGCTTACCACATACAACAAAACTCCGTTCGCCATTGCGGCGCGACTGTTTGTAGGTACGCCGAGTCACTGACCTTCGAGGCGCGTAGGTATGACCATAGTATGTCTTGCATCCCGAGTTTCCGACCGTTTGTTTTGTATGAAGATATATTGCTGTATTTACCGTGGTCTAGTGTCTTAAACTTGTGACTTGTGAGCAGATTGAAACTTTCGAAAAATATTTTAAGAGAAAATATTGGCCGTAGTTTAGCTATTTCAATTTAATTTCACATGTTTTAGTTGATTTTGTTTGTAGTTATTATTTAATTCTACAATAAAACTGAAAGGCTACCACCAACACTTATAAAACCATTCAGAAACAAGGCAGTTGAGGTGCAGTTTTTAAGCAGGTCAAAAGCAGGACAACTTTAAATCCTACCATTACGTTCATAATGCTGATCGTTTTTTGAATGATTATTCCTGAATGGTGAACTGTTTGTTGTCTCTGGCTTATTTTGGTGATGAGACTGCGAAGACGTTCAAATCCTTGACAAAAAATTATTATATTTACCGTTTTTTTTATTTACGTTAAACAAAATTATTTCTATCATATTTTATTTAAATATCTAAAAGTTAGTGTTATTTACTTTGTTTTTATTTGATTATGTACATAAATTTAATTTGATATTGACCATTAAAGATGGCTAAAATTTTAATGAGTGCGAAAAAAATTGTGAATAAAAGTTTTGAACGGATGTCTGCGTCTGGTTTTCGAAATTATAAATAAATCGTAAATTCGTGAAAACATAAATGTTTTATGTTTTTAATGCTGGAAGCCGAGCAACCACCTGACAAAATATATCCATCACTTCATGTTATAGTGCTTTTTCGAATTGCCGTGATAAACAGTTATTATACGATGGTAACGACTAGTTTTTGGAAGTTAATTTTACTGTGGGCTTCATCGTACAAAAGCACAGTGCCTTGTCATAAATATATTTTATTAATAACCATGTCGTAAGTAACTACATACCTATTCAAAGTTTATATTTAGTTAATTATGTGTTAAGAACTTGTAGCTTCTTCACTAAGTGCTATTATAAATAACATAAATATATACAGACAAAGTAAGTTCGAGAGTAACTGAACGAGATAAAGGCTAGGTTTTAGTAAGTACGCAGTGATTGTAGTGCACAAAGAATTTTATTACAAAGTATGGGTAGGTATTTGATATTCGTAGATTGCGACATGAATCTAAACTATTATTTTCTTTCAGGTATTCTGGTGAAAAAGCGAACCAGCCTAGCAACAGAGCTAGCCTTGTAAAATGCTTGGAATTCAACATTCTGCCATTTCACTGGTTCAATCACAGGTTTCAAAGGTGGCTGTAATCCTCTGGCTCTCTCAGTCTTGTTTGTATTCAATAATAGGCTCCAGTGAATCCTGTCTTGTATGTTTTAATTGATGTCATCATGGTACTTCACAGAGAGGAACCAAAGAATCCTGTAAGACAAAATGTATAAAAGTTGAAGCGTTGTGCGAGAGGTGTTAAATGAACAACACGAACTTCAGCTTTAGAAAAATATAATTTATTAAAAATAGTTCAGGGTGGTTTCAGGGGCCCTACTATGCCGGTCGTTCTGATCACTTGCAAAAGTAAAGGTACTGTCCTGGAGTCCGGTGCTGGGAAGTGGAGTACAGTGGATGCCAGATATTGTGGGCTGTCCAGGACTCGAGTAGGTGGGTGTCTATGTGCCTAGGTCCTTCCGTGGGAAGGTCGTAGTATCCGTACGGGTATTCTTAAAGTCCGAAACTGGAACCCTGGAAGTGATCGATGTCCATGGTTAGAGAAATGCCCAAGAAATGTTGACCAGCCATTGCCACGAGAGGTGATGATGATGTGAGGTGATGGTGACGGACGTACCTACTTTTACCTAAGTGCAATGACTATGGCTGCTGGACATCATTAAGAACAGAGTTCACAATATGAAATTACTAATTATAAAAAAAAAGATAAAATCTAGTGGGAGAAATGTTCTAGAACAAAATTTACTTTTCAAACCGGGCGGTAGTTGAAGACTGCCACGCCCGGGCAAAATCTACGAAACTAGATTAGTATTACTTATTAAAACATTACTAGAAACACTACAACAAGTTAGCAATCCGATTTAAGATGTATCTAGATTCTAGCCAGTGAAGTTACCTATACTTATATACTAAATTTGAAGAATAGTTCGCCACTTACCGAATTTCGGGTTTGAATAGCACTTCACGAGAATCTTTAAACTAGGTGTAGGTACTGTATCGCTTAGGATTGGTACCTCAAATTCAATTTTTGAAAATCACAACATATAGTGAAGAACGGTCTGGGATGAGAACGTATATACGTGTGTCTCGCAACAAGAAAATGATGCCAAATGATCACCGATTGACCGGTAGCCGCTCGCCGGTGCATCGAGACAAAGGATCTCAACTGCCTACATAAAAAACGCTGCATGTCGCAGTCACTATTTCGAATTCAGACATTTTTCTTGAGTTGACCAACTTCTGCCGTAAGTACTTAAGTAGTGTTGAAAGTTAATTTGTTTTATTTGTAATTTATGTTTATTACTATTTTAATTGTAAATAAGTTTAGATAGGTTTTAAAAAGTATTTTTTTTTTGTAAAGTTTAGGCAAAGTTTTAAGTAAAAATGTTTAAAATTGTAATTAGTTTATATTTAAATTATATTCAATTACCTAAGAATGTGTATTACGTTACAATGTATGTAGTTGTAATTTTAATAAATAACTTATACTTAAGAATGTATTGTTATTTGTTTTCGTGTGTGAATAAATATTTTACAAGGATTAGCATTGTTATTACTTACAAAAAAACATGTTACGTAAGTTGGAATAACTTACTATTTTTCACATAAGTTGTACTAAAATAATAAAGTAATATATCTTACTTTGTTTTTGAAATCCAAATTTCCAATAAAAGTTATTAAGTAGGATTAATTATGGTCCCATGGTAGCGTTACTTCAATTATCTACTAATTGTTTTGTAAAAATCAAAAGTAAAGAAAAAACATATTCACATTCACAAGAAAACCAACTAAAATCCTCCATAAAAGTTACTGGAAAGTAACTTTTTAAGGATCGCTTTATTTGACACTTGAGACGCGCAATAATCGTTTTCGTGCTGTCAAATAGACGTAATGGTAGGAATAGTCCATACAAAAAAAGGTGAATGGTTTTGTGACGTCAACAAACAATCCTGTTTAAGGCCTGCTATACCTAAAGGTGTCATGGTAGCATTAAACAATACAATTCAGTTTAAGTGCTGCTATAAGACATAACGATAGGATTCCAGTACATAATAAAATATTTAGCGCGAAATCTAGCGCTTTTGTTTCGTTTTAGCGCTCAATCATATTTTTTATCTGGCAGCACTGGTCAGAGATAATTTTTGTGTCTTCCTTCTCTTTGTTGGTCGTTCTTTGTTGTTTGTCAATCCATGGTCTATTCAGGCTTCTTCGATTTTTATGTAATTCCATCAACTGAAGTGATTTCTAGAAACGAATAAGTGATAAATTATTGTTATACGTGACGATGTCTACTATGGATTTTGATTTGTAACATTTACAAAAGTGTTATTCAGTTTTTTGGGACATCAAGTGAAGTGAAGTGACGCGCTCCTTGCAGAAGCCAAATAGAAGCTATAAATAATTTGCTACACAGTATAGCGATTTCAAAATTCTTTTTTTTCCCCTATTTGTGATGTACCCGCATTCCATCAGAGCGGAAGAACAGAAGACGAATCTTATTCCGAGTGTGAAACTTCTACATTCAAAAAGAAAAGGAATATTTATACACCCCTCTGCTATGTACAGAAGTAGTGCACAGTTCTGCACGACAATAATACCGTTGATAACGAGAAGTTTCTGTGGTTAAGAGTGAAATCCAATTAGATAGGATGAAACTCTTGGAGAGTGGACACTTGGAGGCCCTTAGCAGGGCACTGTCGATCTTAAATGGAGACAGCGCAGTGCAAGGCCGCGTTGAGAGCTACAGCTGCAAAATGGCAGGTGCTGAAAAAGCTTTCTACAAGAAGTTCACAGCAGATGGGGAGACTACTCACAATCTCCAGGCACTGTCACCACCAGAGGGTATCACATATAGGTACACAATGTCTTGCCTGTTTTTTATTTCCAATTTAATTTTATTCATGGTAACCCTTCACCTGTTTGAATCTGTTGTTATTAATATATTATCAGACGACCTCCGTGGCAAATAATTATCAATAGTGATTATAAATATATCTTAAAATTAGCAATATTTTATGATTTCAACTGTAATACCCTAAAGGAACTAATTAATGATAAACAATATGTTATGAATTGTAAATTTTATTTATTATAGTCGAAGCCTTTCTGGTGATGAAGATGGAGTGCTGTGTGACACAATATCTCGGAAGACATTGTTCTATCTGATTGCTACACTGAATGCGGCCTTTCCAGATTATGATTTTTCATTGGCAAAGGTGAGAATATACTAGTATATTTTATTTCATTCTCATCATGAAGCTGTTTGTAGTTGAGGCCTTGACTGAGTAGCTGAGGTTGATGTTATCAGGGTTGGCATAATTAAACCACTTTGTTTTAAATCATAATTTAAGTGATTTTTTTCTATAAAAATCATTGATTAAAACGTAGAGCAATGTGCCATCCATTAATTAGAGCCAAGTTGCCGTAAGCGCCATGTTGATTAATGGATAAAATCAAATCGTTCTGTTTCTTTTGTTGTGGTTACACAAAAGGTTTGTGTGTGTGTGTTTGAATTATAATATTTAAATTAAAAACACTAGCTATTTTCATTCCCAATCTGTTCCTGACTTTAGTTAGAATGTACAAATCCTAGGTTGGAGAAGACTATTCACATCAGTGAATATGCAATGACCCCCAAATATTTGTCTCAAAATTGGGTATATTTTGTTTTAATTATCTTTATCAAAAACATTTTTTGTGTCTTTAGTAAAGATAATTAAAACAACTTTGTGTAAAACTTCCTCACCAAAATCGCTGATATGAATTGATGTGACTTGCATTTAGTTTAATTAAGAATGGTCATAAGTCTGACCATTTGTATTGAGACCTAGCTGCTTTCAGTGCACTTCATTTCTCTTCTTCTGAAAGATGGTTTATAGTGTATGTCGGATCTTAGTAAATAAGCTAAAAATATTGGCATAGCACATGAATACATAATAGCTTGTTGGCTAAAAAGGGACTAGGGGTCATCGCCTGTTCATATCATTTTTGAAACATTGTCATTGTCTGTGAATTCTGAAGAAATTGACCTAAGCTCGTTTAATACACTATTATGTATAAGTAAATTTTTAAAGTTCAACACCCAAAATAGAATGAAACACTCGATATTTTTAATATTTTTTAAAAATTTATGGTTGGTATTTTTTTTATAATGATAATAATTGAAAATTTCAACTTGAGATCTTTCAGATATAAAACAAAGTCTTAGCTGTAGGCTGTGGACCACCTTAAACTATGATTTTAAATTATAATTTAAATATATCTACACAGACGAAACACAGGAATACAAACTTTTATTGCATTCACATTTTTTTTTGTGTCAGATGTATATTCATTTAATCTGAGATATTTTTTTGTTTTCACAGAGTAGCGAATTTAGTGCTGAACCATCTCTGAGCTGGGTTCAAGGAGCTGTGGATGCTGCTCTTTCGGCAGTGGGGGGTATGCGCTGGCGACAGTTGCGACCTGCCCTTTGGTCTGCCATAGACAAGGAAGTGGTCCTCTCTGACTGCCGCATTTACAGCTATAATCCAGACTTAGCTAGCGATCCATTTGGAGAGCCAGGCTGCTTATGGGCTTTCAACTATTTCTTTTATAACCGAAAGTTGAAGCGCATCGTTTTCTTCACCTGCAGAGCCATGAGGTAGGTAACAAATTATTTGTCTGTACATTTATATAAAAAAAGAAACTGACTGATTCACTTACTAATCAATCAATACACAGCTAAAACCACTGGGTCTAGAAGCATGAAATTTTGCACAAACATTCTTTTTAACTCCATTATTAGATGTAAGTTTTGTTTGTTTTTTATGTGTTTAAGAGACCAACACTGCAATCAGATTTTTCAGGCTGCCTAAAGACATAGCCTGACAACTTGCCATACAATGATGAAAGCCGGGACCAATGACTTATACATGCCTTCCAAAGCACGAAGGACCTCGAGAATTTTTTATTCCCCTTGTTGTCACGAAAGCGCTAGTAATGCGCACTCCCGCTGGGCCATCGAGCTCCGAATGATTAGGGTCGTTCTTTAGTCAATCAAATTAAATGCTGAAAATAAGCTAAAACGAATTTATGTCGTAGCAAAATTTTTGATTTTGCACATATTTTTATATAAGAACTAGCGGTCGCCCGCGGCTCCGCCCGCGGATGTCGGTTACCGCTGCAAAAAGCCTACCCAGGAAAGACACGGTCAGCAAACAAAATGATTCCCAGGTCAATTCACAGACACCGACACTAACATCGACGAAGCAGTATCCGCAGGCTGAACAGATTTTCTTTCTGTGGATGTTAGTTGTTAAGTCCCGGAGTGCAACCCGTTGTTTTAGGATAGAAAACTTAAGCTATTATTGTAGAGCTTCTCTATACACAACATTTGACGTTATATTATTTTCTGGTAACAAAATATACTGATGGTCGGGAGCCCCGACCCGTGATAGGGCAACGTAAAGTTGCCCATGCGTAAAACATTCTTTTCGTAAATCAATTCCTACTAATTTGAATGTTTGGCCCTGGGATTTGTTTATCGTGAGTGCGAAAGAAATTTTTACTGGAAATTGGAGCCTTTTGAAGGGTATAGGCAAATCAGTAGGGATCATGGGTATTCTTGGTATATGAGCTAATTCACCAGCTGCAGGGCCGGTGATAATCTTCGCAACTATTAAATTATCTTTTAGCTCCTTTATAAGAAGTCTCGTGCCATTACACATGTTGGGGGGTCTTAAATTTCTGAGAAGCATTATCGGCGTGCCAACTTTTAACGACAGTTCATGAGGTGGAAGCCCAGCGGGGTTCAGAGAATTTAAAAATTCCTGGGGGTAGTGCACTGCGTCCTCGATGTTAGTGACGGTGTCTATGGATTTATAGCACTTAACTTCTCCCGGTACTTTCTGCATAATTAAATTGTTTATTTCGTTGACTGTGTCATTCCTGGGAGAAACTATTGCTCTACAACACAGCCAACGAAAATCATTTTGATGTAAGTTTTCGATGTCAGGATATATAGCATCTATCAGACTATCTAAATTATAGACTATTTGCCCTAGAGACTCATCCAAAGTAACCGCATAATCGGTGCCCAAATTTAAAGATGGAAAAATTCCTTCTCCCAGTTTCAGCAGCTGTTGTGGAAAATTGCTATGCGTATTTCCATGTAGATGAGCTCTCATATTAGTACGCAAATTCAAATGTTGAACAGATGTCCAAAGGTGAGACGATTTTAAACATGCCTTCATAATATCTGCTCGCGTACCTCTGTTGACGACAGGAAGCGTTTGTCGGAAATCTCCAGCAAATACAAAAGTGATACCACCCATGACATTAGCAGAGCTTCGGAGGTCTTTTAAAGTACGGTCCACGGCCTCCACATGAGCTCTATGACTCATGGTGCATTCATCCCATATTACCAACGACGCGTCTTGCAGCAACTTACCAAGAGGCCCATTTTTCCGAATAGAGCACGTAGACCGTTGATCTAAAGATACGGATAGCGGGAGTTTAAACGTAGAGTGAGCAGTTTTTCCTTCGTTCAAGAGAGTTGCAGCAATTCCTGACGAAGCAACTGCAATCGCTATCTTCCCTGATTGCCGTATCTTAGCAAGTATCAAATTTGCGAGAAAAGTCTTTCCGGTGCCTCCTGGTGCGTCCAAAAAAAATAATCTCCCCATGTTATTGTTCACGCTGTCCACAATAGTCTCATAAGCATGTCTTTGATCTGGTACTAATTTTGGCACATTGTCATTAACAAACGCTGTTAGATCATTGCTGTTATACTGTTGTACCATTGTGTCAATAGTATTATTCTGGGTACGAACGGGAGAAGGTAATCCAAAATCACTTAAATTTTTGTCGTTTAGTTCTAGAAGTTTGTTTTCTATTTCAATTAATACTTCATTATAAATGACTTCAGTGAAGAGTGAAGTGTTATCCTGATTTTGTTGTCTGATACGATGTCTAATATCTTCACACAACTGATCTTTGAAAGTATCCCATAACTTCAATGGTTCCGATGGTTGACAAAATAAAAGTATGACTACGAACAACTCCCTTAGTTTTTTTGGACAATGTGATAACGAAGCTTCGCTTAAAGTGTTACCCCAATGATCATCGTTTTCAAGTAAACCTCGGTCACGGCAAGCTGCTTGATACGTCTCTTTGACAATACCGTTTACAGTTTTAAGGTATGCAAATGAGGTCGGACCGCGTACGTGGTGCAGTAGAATCCTAAGATAAAAACACTCTGATTGGGATGGATGTATCCCGTAGACTCTACCTAAAGCGGCATCTTTTTTTATCCCCGGATGTCCAACTACATCTTCACCACGCCTCCTTCTAGTGAATGTATTATTTGCCCATGTATAGTATTGCGGGACTTCATGATACAGAAGAGTTTTCGCGAATTCATCTTCATTACAGAGAGCAAAAAATGCCAGTAATGTGGTATTGCGTGGGTTTTGGACAACTTGATGAGCTGTCCCTGGTGTAAAATACACCCTTTGACCGTTCTCTAGATGAACGGCCAAATGCACTACAGTAGGATGCCGCTCGTGAATGGGAAATTCAAATAAGCGCCAGACAGCTTCAGATGTGCTTATGTATCTGCCATTTAAATAGTTTTCGACCTCATCGTGTGGGTTTCTAAGGCTAAAAGTTGCCTGATCTGAACCTTTATTTATATACTTACATATATATTTAATGGCTTGGACAGAGTGGCAATACTCCACGTTTATATGAGCGTTAAAAGTCTTACATAGTAGCGGGGAGTATGGAACAATCCACCTATTATCTATCGTCACCATGTTGCCCCTGATTTCTAGCGTAGTGCTCCGACCGCCATTTCCTGTATCGCGCCTACGATAAACTGGATACCCATCCTCTCCGGTCTGGGTATCGTTCATGAAACGGCGAGGGTATTTTTTTGTGCAGACACCGTTCTTCATGCATGGTGCAGCTAAATTATGTTCTCCGCAGGGTCCATGTACCATATTTTTAGTTATAATGTCGTGTAGTACCGGATCAATTTGTTGATCGGGTAGCTCCGCAACTATGACACTGTCGATCTCATCTGGTTGTATTTTAGTTTCTAGCCAGAACAGCAAATGACAATGAGGTAAACCGCGTTTTTGCCACTCCACACTTGCCATATAACATTTTACTTTACCGAATATCTGTTCTTTGACAAATAATTTGATGAATTTCTTCATCTTTAAATGAAATACACGTGAAATTATGTCATGACGGTCGAAAGACCGTTGTCCTGGTAGCAGCTCGGCTTTTATTTCAGGCCATTCGGGGTTACATGTAAAAGTGACAAATAAGTCAGGTCTACCATAATTTCGAACGTACGTCATCGCGTCCTGCGTTTTCTCGTGCATGAAACGCGGAGAACCCGTAAATGACGATGGCAATATGACATGTTGACCGATATTTGATGGGTCAACATTTGCGTCATGATTTAAGGCATCTCTGAGATGAATGTAGTCATCAGCCCTCAGTCTTTGTTGATTCCGACAAATATAATTTAATCTTTCCGATATCATTTTCGCCATCATGTCAACACAATATTGACTAAATAAGTCTCTGTAATAATGTAACGGATTAAAAGAGTTAGTTCTAATCATTAATCTAAATGCATAAAATTGCATACACGAAACAGTTTTATTACGCGCAGAACCCTGCTGAGGGATAGTCAAATAATAACCGTCTTCTCCTGTCACAAACATTATAGGATACTGTAGTGGATCATAGGACCGATGTAGCTCAGAAACTCTTTTGAGCTGCCCGTCTCTACCGTGTAAGACTATATCCCTGGGACCTTTGTCTTCATCGACCAAGAGAACAGCTACCTCGTTTACAGTAGGAGCATTATATCTGCCTCTGTATGCTGTCTGTGGAGTGCGATCTGAATGAATAATTAACTTTAAATTATCTGAGGAGTTAAGTTCTAAGTTTTGTTTAAAACTTCGTATGTACACGTTATGATTATTTAAAGCGGTCTGTAATTCGTGAATTAAATCCATTTTTAAGGTTGGTGCGATGCTTGATCGCAACGATAACTGGTCTGCATCCGAAATAAAATATATTTGCAAGAACTGTGGGTTTTGGCCTGATGGTGGTAAAAGGCTACCAATTAGATGATACACTTGTCCTTCAATTTTAAAAGTGGGCATAAAATTTCCTTCCCTGATTTCTTTTGCGCCAAACGAAGTCATTTGAAAAAGACTATTGTATTTACGTATGTTTGTTAAAAAATGCCCAGATAATGGATGGTTATTAGTCAAAAGATTTTTTATTGGTTGTGGCGGCTCCTGCAGGTTAGGAAGACAAACTTTACCTGAAGCACAGCACATACCATTAGGTTCGTCCGCCCATTTCTTGGCAGAGCAGTTAGAGCAGATCTTATTCATGACTCCGATTTGGACGGACGCTTGTTGTGCATAATCAAACTGCGGATCATATCTGAAAGCCAGTCTGTTGCTGTTAGCTAAAATTCGATTGCGAACTCTATTTGTGGACAACTGCTGTCTCTCTGCCTGAGCTCTAAGTCGCTGCAAACGCTCGACACTCGACTCTCTTTCGCGCAACTGAGAGGTCCTTATATTTTGTTCATGAAGACGTTGGGAACGCTCCAGGCTCGACTCTTGAGCGCGTAGCTCAGAGGTTCTCAAGCTTTGTACGGCAAGGCGTTGCGAACGCTCGACACTCGACTCTCGTTCGCGTAAGTCAGAGGTCCTTACATTTTGTTCATGAAGACGTTGGGAACGCTCCAGCCTCGACTCTCGTGCACGTAACTCAGAGGTTCTCAGATTTTGTTTTGCAAGGCGTTGTGAACGTTCGACACTCGACTCTCGTGCGCGTACCTGAGAGTTTCTCTGATTTTGTTCAGCAAGGCGTTGTGAACGTTCAGGTGAAGATTCTCCCATACGACGTATTTTTGCTGCCCGTGCTTGAGAACTATGTTTAGAAAGTTGAGACCTGGCTCTCTTAGGCATTTTCAAATGTTTAAGATAATGTTATTAGCGTGTAATATTCTAGCTCTAAAAAAAACTGTTGGTTAGCCCTGAAAAGAACTGTTGGTAAGCCCTGAAAAGAACTGTTGGTTAGCCCTGAAAAGAACTGTTGGTAAGCCCTGAAAAGAACTGTTGGTTAGCCCTGAAAAGAACTGTTGTTTAGCTCTAAGAAGAACTGTTGTTTAGCTCTGAGAAGAACTTTTGCGTAGGTGTAGTTTAAAGAACGAAACCTAAAAAAATCGCATGAAAATTATTAGACTTCACGCACGACCGCTGCGTAGGGAGCCGACCGCGCGAATGAGCCGCGCGGGTACCTTACTCATAGATCTAAACTCCCCCTCCCACACGCTCACCGGGCCTTGGTAACGCCTACTTCGCAACGGGCCGTGCAGCAGAAATCGTAATATTTTAATTTCGCTATAACTTCAGAACCAAACGTCCAATTTTAATCATTCAAAGACCAAATATTATCTACATTAAATGTACTTAGTTATGAAATAATTTATTTTGATAAGGATTAATAGCATGAGTAAAATAAACGCGTTTAAATGTAGTCCAAAAAAAATCAAGATTTTTCAATAAAAAAATGGTTATTGTGCCTCACTCGACATAGATAGGTATAGTGTGTCGCGGACTTTTTTGTAGATATTTATAAGATCTACAATTACTTAGAACATTTTATGGTTCTATCTTTAATAGTTTAGGCAGGGTACGCAAAATAAGTAACTTTTTTGGTTGATTTTTTACACCTTGTGTCCGAAAAACCCTAAAGACCAAATATTATCTACATTAAATGTACTTAGTTATGAAATAATTTATTTTGATAAGGATTAATAGCATGAGTAAAATAAACGCGTTTAAATGTAGTCCAAAAAAAATCAAGATTTTTCAATAAAAAAATGGTTATTGTGCCTCACTCGACATAGATAGGTATAGTGTGTCGCGGACTTTTTTGTAGATATTTATAAGATCTACAATTACTTAGAACATTTTATGGTTCTATCTTTAATAGTTTAGGCAGGGTACGCAAAATAAGTAACTTTTTTGGTTGATTTTTTACACCTTGTGTCCGAAAAACCCTAATATCTTACGGAACCCTATTTTTGTTCAAAATGTAATATAGCCTATATTACTCGTGGATAATGTAGCTTTCGAATGGTGAAAGAATTTTTAAAATCGGTCCAGTAGTTTATGAGCCTATTCATTACAATCAAACAAACAAACAAACAAAGTTTTCCTCTTTATAATATTAGTGTAGATATTATTCATGAAGTAGGTACTAGAGAGTGGGCTAAAATACAAAGTTCTCCAATAAATAATTTTACATCTCATCTACTCAAAAAACGATGTTTTCATCCCAAAACATTTGGAGCTAAAGTTACTGGTTATTCTCTCGGGACTAAAACGTGAAAAAGAAGATCTCCAGGGATTAAAACCAATTTGAAAACAGAACACGAGTGTAATCGTATGTAGAATGAAAAATAATATTGGCAGTCATGCAAAAAAAAAGAAGAATGTTGTTTTAAAATAAAAAAACTAGGCACAGACTTAGGATTTTTTTAAATGTAGAATACATATCGTCTTCAACGTGGA
Source organism: Acrobasis suavella (assembly GCA_943193695.1). Taxonomy (NCBI): domain Eukaryota; kingdom Metazoa; phylum Arthropoda; class Insecta; order Lepidoptera; family Pyralidae; genus Acrobasis; species Acrobasis suavella. Next base: position 19,788,082 of record OW971929.1, read on the forward strand.
TGAATGTAGGTTAAAATTTTTATATTTTTTGCTTCGGAAAAAGAAATAAGTATAAGTAATAAAAAAGTGCAATTTTTCCCTTTGTTTCAAGTAATTACAGAAGTGTTACGTTATTTGTATTGAAATGTAATTATTTATGTAAATGTGAATACTTTTTCGTGAGTTTAAGCCAATAGTGAGTAGTTATCAAGTTTACTTATAAAAATAAAAAGATATGAAGGACCACGCAAACAAAGTTAGATTGTTAGTATTAAATTGACGATTTCGACTTGCTAAAACTAGAAAGTCACTCTTAGGTCTAGGTATAACATTATTTAATAAACTTCCCGAAGCGATCGTTAACCTACCAATGGCAAAATTTAAAACACATGTTAAAAAAGTTTTATTGAACAATGCGTACTATACTATCAATGATTATTTAAGAGATAAAAACGCGTGGATACTTCCTAAACATTTTCCATAACACTCCACACATGAAACATAAATAGCTGCATTTTCTGTTACCGTAATAAGCCTACTGTAAAAACATGTAAATGCTCTGCGATCAATAAGTGACCAACATATAATTAATATTTTCTCTTGACAAGGTCTGCGAGTTCGGGTTTTTCATGCTCACTAAAATGTCCAATCCGGTGGTGGCGTCGCTGGTCGGGTCGTTGGATTCCCTCTAATATGGTTGAGTTTAACGATGGCTGATCCGTGCGTCAACTCGTGAACGGGTGCTGCCGGGAGGGACTGGTCAGCTCGGCTTCGCTTTTTTGACTACTTAATATTTTGTATTACGCAATTTATGTTTGTTTACTGGTTCGCAAGCATTACATGTTATAATGTGTCAACATTGTATTATATTATAAGTATTTATTAATTAAAAGACAATTATAATAATATGACAAAGCTCTTCTGGCGAGTAGGCGACCAATACTGTGAAAATGAGTTTCTTTCGGCGTTTCTTCTCAGCAGTGGTCGTTACGAAGCGCTGGTATCGGTAGCTTTTCTTTAAAAAAATAAATTAAATTTTAATATACTTTACACGTAACATAAATTATACTTATTGACGTGTAAAAGTGCCTGTAAAGGTCTAATTACTGAATAAACATTTGAATCTTTGAATCTTGAATCTTTGAAGTCTGTTAGGTATTGTAGATGTTCTACTGTTCTTTATATTCTGTTTTGAATGTGCTAGTTTTTCTTATAGATGGAGATGAAAAGTAGTGTGCTACTCGGTTACGGTAATATTTCTATCTTGGGCGATGTACATGAATCCCTCGCTACACTCAGGATTCCACCGTAGAATCACTTGCTCCGCTCGTGAATTTAGAGATGGGCATCTACCAGGTAAAAACCCGAGGCTTGGGTAAATACCCATTTATATCTATTTTTACCTACCCGTTTTGAATGTTTAAATTAAAATCAGTTAAATTAGAAATAAATTGGGATTAAAACAGATAATTTGATACTTCTACTATAGAATTGGGTTTCCCATTAAGTAAATAACCGAAACATCTACTTACAAACTACAACTTTCAAAAGAGTATTTATTATAAGCATATTGATGGAAGTTTTTTTTCGACATTTTATTCATTTCCATGGAAAGTAAACAGATCTAAGACCCGTTAGATAAAATGTCCGTAAATCACATTCCCGGGTAAAAAAACTTCATTGTTTGGTTATGGAATGGGAACGTACGAATTGACAGGTCTAAGTTTAAATTTTTGCTGACAAATGTTTTTAGATCTAATCATATGTTAAAATAAGCAAACGGACATCAAATACGCTGTTAATATATGAGCACCCTCATACATATAAGGTAAGATGTTCTTAACTGCTCATTCAAGAGCCAAAACTACTGATTTCGGGGTTGATCCCGGAACAAAATATTTTCGTATTGACGAGTTCTGCGATTCCCCATCAACTCGTTATAACATTTCTTAAAATATAGTATGCCGGGTATTTACCCGCATCTATCCGTTGTGTGGGAATATATATATATTGACAGTTCTAAGTTTACATTATTTGCTGGCAAATGTTTGTAGACCTAATTAAATGTTAAAATAAGGAAATACAGGTCAAATGCGATGTCAAATGTACCCGTTATATGGGAATATATATTTGCTGGCAAATGTAATAATATGTTGAAATAAGTAAATACAGATCAAATGCGATGTCAATATATGAGCAACCTCCCTCATACATAAATGGAGAGCACATTTATTTTGACTGCTCATCCAGGATCCAAAACTACTGATTACGGGGTTGGTCTCGGAACAAAAGATATTCGTATAAACGTGTTCTTCGATCTCCCTTCAACTTGTTATAACATTTTGCATAAAATAGTATGCCGGATATTTATCCGAATCTACCCGTTATATGGGAACATAAGAATTGAAAGGTCTAAGTTTATATGTTTTGCTGGCAAATGATTGCAGACCTAATTATATGTTATAATAAGCAAACAGACATCAAATAAAAAAAAACTGCATATTTAATATGGAAAGCATTAGTGATTTTAATATTTGTTATTTATTCTATGATATATTCATTTAATAATACATAACATAACCATTCCACACATTTCTACACATGCTTAGAGGATTTCCACTCATTTTAAAATAAATATTCCAATCTACCCACCCAAAAGGGTAGATAGTGTAGATACGGGTATGTACCTGGTGCATATCGGATAAATACCCGGGTAGATGCCCATCTCTATGGGGCCTGATAAATCTGTTTTACAGCATATGTAGCGTCATAATATTTGTTGATATGAACAAATTTTAATGGGATATTGTTTATTTAATAGAAATATTTTTGATAATTAAAGATTATTACTTTTTTACTTCGTTTCATTCGAAATATAAATCTTATATTCAATGCAAATGTCAAATTTATCACAATAGATAGCATTCTTAAGGGTTAAGACAGTAAAGTAACATATTATAAATTTTAAAAGCTGTATTCTATTCTTACCTGGTATTTTTAATTAATACCGGGTGAAAATAGGTATTTATTAATTTTTACCCTACCTACCCATTTTTACCTATTTTTACCTACCCAATTTTTACCTACCTGCTCAGCTCTACACGTGATTCAACTGTGGAATCCTTCGTTTCGCTCTGGATTCAAAGTAGCGCCCTCGCCTTCAAAATATTACTTTATCCCCTTGTAGCACAATCTACAATAATATTAATTTAAAAAAAAACTTGACTCGAATCAGACATCAGTAACATATTTAATTACTAACGTAACAGGTACCGAACGCCATAGAAACTTTTGGAGGGTTACGGGCCCAAAGGCTAGCTACTAGGCAAAACTAGTAAGCGAAATTAGTACTAGCTGCTCTCCTAGAGATGGCAGCACACACGACTAGCAAAAAAGTGACAAAGAAGTGTTGAATATGCTTTAAAAATATTTATTGCATTTCATATAAGTAATATTTAAATAGTTATAGTACTAATCTATTTAAATATTTTAATGATTTAATTAACACCTTTAGCGCCATCTAGTGAAGAGGGAAGAGAATTAATTAGGTTTATAAGGCTATGGGTAGGTAATGAAATGAAATGAAATCTTTATTTGCAAGGGTCATCAAACAATTTCCCGCCTCTATAACATAGGCATACTTTCCGAGTTCTAGGTGGCAAATCAGTCTTGCCACCTTAACGTTGAAATTTAAAATTCAAATGTTTATCCAGTAATTAGATCTATACAGGCACTTGCACGTCATTAAGTATTATATACGTTATGTGGAAGTATTTAACATATAAGTGGAAGTACATTTATTTTTTTTGTAAAGAAAATTGAAAGAAATTATACTACAAATTCCAGAATCTGGCTACATAATTATCTCAACACATACAAAATGGGATTATATGCGTTTTTCATAAATCTGATGTGGCTCCTCAATTCATACGGACATAAGATTTATTACAAACCTATATTCTGTGACCTACTAGACCTACGTTCTGTGTCATGCTGCGTCCATATCGCGCTTCCCGCTCTCCCGTCTCATTCAATAGGTAATAGCCTGCGCGGCATCTCCCTGGAGAAGTGGAAAATTCTCGCCGTACAGTGCCACTCTTCATTTTGTTCATCATATGAAACTGGTACATTGCTGTCATACATAACTAAACAAGCATATGTTGTTTTGATCTTACGTGAAATTCTAAAAGGAAATAAATAAATTTATTTACAGTATCATACAGTATAGTATTATGTTGTAAATCTTTGGAAGATATACATTAAAACAAAAAATCTTTGACCCAGAATTTGCAGGAAAAATCTGTTTTTCAACTTTTAAATGAATCCTCAAAAACTTTAAAAAATTAAGCAAATTATCTTGAAAATATAACTTGTACCATAGACCAACAACTTGTACGTAGTAATGTTGGTTAAAGTGATTTTAGTAATTACATATAAATAATTCTGATTTTGCTTATTAGTTTCAATACGAAATTATACTGCAATATTACTAATAATTACTAGTAAATGTGATAAATCGATTTGTTCTCTTAGACTAAGTATAAAAAGCATTAGTAATATTACTGCTACGAAATCGGGGTTCGAGATATGGATTAAAACGCCAACCCAACACTCTTAGGGATAACTTTATTTATTTTATTAACTACGGTTAGGGAATTTATTACCACTAAACATGGGCGCCGGCAGGGGGGTGCCAGGGGGTGCACTTGCACCCCTTGGGAATCTCGAGGAATTATTGAAATAAAAAGCCGTCTGTTGGAAATCATTTTTTTATTCACAATAATTAGTAGGCAGTAATTACACAATTCTCATTCATAAAGCAACTGCAGCCGGCGGGGTTTATGACCGAACTTATTAATGACGTTTTCTATAAAGTTATCTTTATTGTCCTTGGTTATCTTGCCTCGGTGGACACTTAACAAGCATAATCCAGACAGTCGCTCGTCACCTGTTGGGGACCTATTCCAAGTTTTAACTCTTCTCAGTGTGCTAAACATCTTTCTACTGTGCACGTTGTGACGGGTAGACTAAGGCCAATCTTGATCGCTTCTGCTACCGAAGGAAAGAAATCTTTTGCCTTGTCGATGTAGTCCATAAGATGTTTTTCATAACGAGCAACTCCACTGATATTATTTGCCGCTGGCTGTGGATATTTCCACATTTCAAAACAAGTTGTGATTTCTGAAATAAAATTAGGTAAAAGATCGCCATAGAAATTTTCTATGTCTTATGCAGCTCTAAGAAATTCTTCTTTACTGAGGCCTTTTATTATTTTTGGGTGTAGTTGTAACAGAGAAAATGATTTTTTATGTGTTTCAGAAAATCTGTCTTTTAAAGAAGAAATGATCGAATCAAGGTAAGGGATGTATATAAAGCTCTTCTGTAAAATTCTTCAACGTTTTCGGGTGGGCGGTTGGATCGATGAACCTGTCGTTTCGTAACTCGTTGGCATTTAATCTCAATATTAAGGTCTTCGCAACTTTGTTTAGCTTCTCCAAATATAGCAGTAAATTCCTGCGATGCGTTTTGTCTGTGACCCTCTATTATTTTCATGAGTTTGCAATGTGGTCATTTACTGAATTAATGTCTAAATCTACTTGTTGAAGCTGGTTGCAGACAGGCTCAAGCTTTGCCAAGTAAGTAGCAATAATATGCAATGCCACAATAAAATTTGTGTTGGTCAAAGTAGTGCGCAGTTGGTAAGCTCTAACCTTTTTCTTAGAATTAGTGGCTTGATGTTCTGAGAGGTATTTTAATGCTTCTACAATTTTGGTGAAATTTTGAGCGAAAATTCGAATACTTTTGTACTTTGCAGACCATCTGGTTTCGCAAAACAAGGGAATATGTGGAATTTTTTTTCGCCCTAAAATGCTCTCTCTAAAAAAAGTTATAGTTTCCTTAATAGTTCCAGCAGTATTTCTTATTTCACTCAAATTATTTAAATCATTGACAACAAGATTAAATATGTGACTAGCACAGTGGAAATACTTTGCTTTGGGATATTTATCATTAATTATTTTCTGAACTCCACCAACATGTCCAGCCATCTTGGAGCAACCATCATACCCATGCCCAACCATTTTGTTGAGACCACATGATGTCAAAAAAAAACATTATAACTTCAGAAATCGATGCAGCATCTAATTTTTGAAGTGGTCTGTACCCCAAAAATTCTTCAAGTATTACGTAACTGTGTTTCGTTTGGTCAAACTTGACGTATCTTATGCCCATTGAAAGCTGTTCAGTCCCGCTTATATACGCTGTCTCGTCAGCAAAGATTGAAAAATATGCCGCTTCTTTTGCTTCATCAGTAATGGTTTTACGAAGAACATTAGCACAGGTTTCAATAATTTCGTTTTGTACTTCATGGGATACATATCGGGCATTTTTCGAACCAGTTGCAAAGTGGTCTTTTAAAACCTCAACTCGGAAATGTAGTAAGTCTTTGAAAACTGACCCATCTTCTGTTTTTCCTCGAAGGGGTAAATCATGCGTAGCATAAAATAAGACAGAAGATATAATGGGTTGAAGTTTTTTTCTGTTTTCTGAAATTTCCCTGTTATATTCTGTATCAATCTGTTCATAAACGTCATTTTTTTTTCTTTGCATGATTTCCAGAAATTTTTTAGAAGTATAACCGATTCACGATGCCACTGGCTATTTGCATGAGATCTCGCACACTCATGAAATTTTTGATATTTTTTGCATGGCCGAACGATAAATGGCCCCTGAGTACTGCCTCGATGAATTTGTGCGGGAAATAATACACATGTACGGCAAAGTGGTCCTGTAGCCTGAGCAGAATAGGCTAACCAAGGGTACCTATGCTGTGAGCCACTCGTGACGAAATGCACATTGTTGTGTTTCGTTTTTATGATCGATTTCCTGCTTGAAATCATAATCTTGCGGAGGTTTCCACGGTGTTTCGAGCACTTTAAACCGTATTTCATCACTAATAGGTACGTTAGAATCCAGATATAAACCCACATCATAAATATTAACTGAAGTTTGTTGTCTTGTTAATTCAGTTTTACTAGTACTTTGCTGTGCCGAAGTACTTGGACAATCTTTAGCATTAAACTGTTCATTTTCAATCTTTTTACTCTTACACAAAAATTGCCTTATGTCACTCATATTTTATGCTTTATAATAGGTTGGGGAAAAAGTCTTTTCGCATTTTATATGAAAATTCAAAACATTTTTTTAATATACTTTATTTACATTTAACTAAAGTATGTAGGTACCATTTTGTTCGATAACTTTTTGCCATCTTATAAGTAGGGTAGGTAGTACATGATCCCATTGCTATAGAAATTTTGGGGCTTCTGATCAAAAAACTGCGTCAAGTCGTTTTGGCAGTCCTCTCGTGATGTTAACCTGACACTGCCTAAAGAATTCTGAAGAGACCGAAACAGGTGGAAATCTGAAGGTGCCAGGTCAGGACTATACGGCGGATGCATTAATACCTCCCAGCCAAACTCTCTTAATTTTTGCTGAGTGGTTAAAGATGTGTGAGGTCTAGCGTTATCATGATGAAAAACCACACCCCTTCTGTTGATTAATTCCGGGCGCTTTCTCTCAACTTCTTGCTTAATCTTATCAGTTGTTCGCAGTAGAGTTCTGAATCGATGGTCCTGCCTGGTGGTAACAGCTCATAATGAATAATACCCTTCCAATTCCACCACACACACAGCATCACCTTGTTGCGAGCGAGAGAGAACTGAACTGGCTAGTTAAAGGAACACGCGTGCGTGTTCCCATATCACAGGTTTTGTTCTTTTAAAAAATCTAGGTGACTTCTTTTAAAAATGTCATGTACCTACTTAACCTTCCGTGACCCCAAGCTAGTATGTTCTAGAAAGAATGGCTTAGTCCTCCTTCTCGAACATTCCGCAATGTTCTGGATCTTTCTGCTGCTAGACTGCTCTGGAACATTCTTATCGAATATTCTCCTTCTAGCAGCTTGGCAACATTACTAAAACTGTAAGAATATTATATAAATAATTGAATGTGGTACTTTTACTTTATTTTAGGCACTTATAGGTACCTGCCTTACTTTCTTTACATTGCCTGCAAAATAAATGATGATCTATGTTTTGTTTGTTTACAGCCCTGTGTGTGCGGTTGACTCTGGAGTCGACTTTGCTATGGATGAAGATGAGGAATACAATTGAATTGAAGAAATATATTTGTTGTATTTTATTTATGGTATCCAATATTACTAATTGATGTTAATTTTGCTTTTTACTTAATAAGGTATTTGGTTTCTTGCTCCATCCAGTAGTGTAGTTGTTTCTTAGGTTGCCTAGGTTTAAACATAAAAATACATTTAATATATTTTGAACTCTCTCTTTGCTGTACAATTTTCAGCAGCAATTTGCAGCAGAGTGCATCGTCAGAAAATTTGATATGGCAATAATTTTCATTAGCAGAGATACTATTTGGGTTCCCTGCAAGTATATCAGACTTACTTTAACACCCAGGACAATTTATTTTAGGATTTTGGGGCTTAACTGGTAATTTCTGTAATTGTTAATACGCGCCAAGTGGCGAAAAAATTCGGAACTAATTTCAACATGAGACCGCCCGTAATCCAGCTCAAAAAACCAGTAAAATACGAGCACGAAGGGTTCTGATGGGAGCCTAACTTAAATATTTATTCTGATTTTAGTATTTTTTGTTATAGCGGCAACAGAAATACATCATCCGTCAAAATTTCAACTGCTTAGATAAGCAGTTGAAATTTTGACGGTTCATGAGATACAACCTGGTGACAGACAGACAAACGGAATTTATATTAAATAAAAAATAATTTAATTCAAGCTTGTACTGGCGGTGGGCTGAACAACTACACTATCTGTTCCAATACCTTATTATGTATATTTTTATATACAGGGTGCCTCACCGAGATGGGTCAATATCAGGAGTTATAAAAACGCCAAATTGATGATGTTCACATCCACTTATTGACTCGGTAGATTTTATAAATTTCTTTTTAAAATACATATAACAAATCATAATTGTTAAGTACCTGTAATTCAGGATATTTTCTACTTTATCAGGTTTAGGTAGGAATGTTTAATTATATAACGGTATAAAAATTGATATGGTGAGGGCTTTAACCAAAATATTCCTGAGAAATGGAAACTTCGTTGATATGCACCAGCCAGCAGCTGCAGCATAAGTAGGTCAAATCAATCCGTAAAATTATTTTGCACTCTCAAATATATTTCGTCTTGTAAGTAATAAGATTGTAAGTAATAAGATTAAAGCAAGAAGTTGAGAGAAAGCGGCCGGAATTAATCAACAGAAGGGTGTGGTTTTTCATCATGATAACGCTAGACCTCACACATCTTTAACCACTCAGCAAAAACAGGTGAAAATCTCTAAAACTTCAAACTCAAACATGTCAATGTTTCTTTGATCTCATAGTTTATCCAACTTTAATCGAAATAGGTCTCGTTGGAACACCCTGTATACTTGTCGTATTTTATTGAAAACTGTCTTTTGCATGAGGATTCCGCATATAACTAGATATAGATACTAAACTTGCACACATCTTATTGACTTGTAATAATAGACTACTACACGTATAACATAAAGAAATCTTTATGTATTTTAATATACTTAATTCAATTCACAACTGTACGGGACCGGCCGTACACTTATCGTGCGCTGGTGTTTTTCTATTCGTGGGTGGTTCCCTTCCCACACGTAGGGCACGCTATGGCGACCGACGCGGTTGAGGCTCTCGGAGCTGTGGTGGGGCAAGAAGAAATAGGATGGTATCAAAGAAACAGAATGTAGTACCAATATTCGTATCCCCCAACCACGGCGAGCCAAACGGGTAGAGAAACGGGCAGAGTAACGGGGCCAAAATAACAGGCGGACGAACTGTGTTACGTATCTTCTGCTCTTCTGTGTGTACCGGTGGCCCCGCTGTCGCGAACTGTGTTGCGCTGCAGCAGTGGTTCATCTCACTCTCCCTTTTGTGGGAGACGAGGCAGACTGGTCAGGGCGGTGGCCCTCTTCAGTGGCTTCTTCGCTGCCCACTACTATGGGCAGGTCGCTGGGGTGGCCATGGCGGCCGTGGTCTTCACTTTCTTCCTTGGGTGTCTCACTTTTGTACCGATGCGTCCGCTGTTGCGGAGACGTCGGCGATGGTGTTGCGTGGCGATGGCTTCGTGCGGCGATCAGGAGGGCGGGCGTGAAGTGGCGCAATCCCTTTAAGGTGGGCGTGCGCCGAATTGTCCGCGCGCTCGTACATCTGGCTGGCCAGGCGGGCGACGAATGTGTCAAGTCCCTCCATTTTTAAGTCCCTGAAGATCGTCGCGTTCCTCACGTAGCGTGGGGCCCCGACGATTGCTCGGAGACTCAGGTTTTCCTGTGCGCGGAGTTTCTTCTTATTAGACTCCGAGCAATACGTATGCCAGGCTGGGGTGGCGTACGTGAGGCGGGATCTAATGTAGGTCTTATAGATCCCGAGCTTCGTCCTCAGGGGCAGGCGGGAAGCCAGCACTCCGTGTAGCTTCGTCCTGGCCAGCTTCGTTTGCGCCACAACATCACCGACGTGCCTCTGCATGGTGAGGTTTCTGTCGATGGTGACACCCAAGTACTTTACGAGCGGCTGCCATGGTACGTCTTCGCCGAGTAGTTTGAGCGGTGGCGGTAGATGGCGATTCCCCGTCAGCATGGCTTGCGTCTTGCCGACATTCACCGTGTTGCGCTGGCGTCCCGGCGTCTATTATATGCTCGTTTGGTGGGGCGCGCGCTGTCGCTAGCGCGCCAAACTGATTGGCCAATCACGTGCGTGCATTTCTGTGTGCCCCTCTCTGCCCGCACCCTTCTGACTCGTCCCGGCTAAGGGATTTCACTTTATTTACGATTAATATTACAATTATTTACTTATTTTAATCTATAAACTATTAAATTCTATAAGTCTATTTACTAACTTATTTAAAGTAAGTAATCTATTTCTACTGAACTATATATTACTGAGCGAACATTTATAATCTATTTACATGATCTATCAAACTATAACGCTATCTATTTTAACTTTTTATAACTTTATTTCTATATAGGGAATTAAAACAACCGGATTTCTATCTTTTATTTAAACTTAAACCTAACTAACTACTATTACATTGTATTTATTATGCACGTGGTATTTTCTGTAGAGGCTGTCCCGTACAACAACAATGATGCCTAGTAAATAAGATTGGGTTAAAATAATTAAGTAACCCAATCCAAAGCCACAAGAAAAGGGAGCATTTTCGATGTAGGCTTAGATGTGTAACGTCACAGATTTTCTTGTTTAAGAACTAACACACTACCTATACTAATGGTTTCCATGTTTTAGTTTATATGTTTAAAAAAAATGTGGATCTATTTTTTTCTTAATAATTTTACTTAAGTACATAGTAACAGTAATTACTAAAGCAGTAGCTTTACCATTATAAGTATATCTTTTTAGATTTTATATTTAGTATTTTTGCTCAGCAACAAACTTGAAGGCGCTATCTACCTTCACAGGGAAGAATATTACGAGTAGGTACGATGAGTAGTTATATCGGAGGGCACCTTCTTTACGATCATCCGCCATCGTCTCGTGCGTGATATTATATGGTCTGGTCGTGTCTCTACGTATCTGCCGCGATACGTAAGTTCACGCACAGAGGCGGAATCAAACTCGCGGCGGTCATGCGTAGTATCACTACACTACACGATGGACTCGGCAATATTGGCAATACTGTAATTTATGTAATTTTTTATACTTTATAATGTTTGGATTAATTTAAAAAAAAGCTCGAAAATAATAATTTGGAATGGATAGTAGCGACAACAGGTAGTACCACTCATATCGGGACATTTTCTTGTCAAATGCCACTCATATCGTGGCATGGCAAGGCTATAATATCGTTGTAAAATCCCTACCCCAATATTTTTATAGTATTGGGTGGCTTGCACAAGGACGATTTAGATTTCTTTCTTTGAGGTGATGAGTTAATGAATAAGTACAGGATTGATGTAGAGTTCTCATGTCCTTAAGTACAAAATTACTTTGGTATCATTATGATTAACATCGACTTTTTATTATTTTGAATAAAACTTTTTCGTATACAAAGTTTAAGTCTTATAGATTGGCCGCTTTAATGAGTCCTCGCCTGGTCGGTACAGGAGCGCGCTGAATTGCGTGAATTTGCGTGATACAAGCCCGCAAGGGTACTAACCTGAATTAATATCTGTGGTGCGTACTAGTACTTATTCTGTGGTGGTGCTAACGATCGATGTTAAACATATTTCTATAAGATCGACCCCGCTAGGTATAGTAACATCACCGCGCACCTGAATCGCGCAGGCGAGAGCAGAAGTCGGTATATAGAAAATAGTGTGTAAGGTATTAAATGTCTAAATCCCAAAATCTCCAAAGGGTGCAAAACGTCCATATCCCAGAATGTCCAAATCCCAAAAGGTCCAAATCCCAGAAGGTCCAGATCCCAAAATGTCCATATCCTAAAATGCCCAAATCCCAGAATATCCAAGTACACTCTAGAGAAAAATAAGTCTTCATTTGTTGCAAATAATGAAAAAATAGATAAACAATTGACCTGGGAGGAATTCCTCCCAGTGACAGGTAAGGGGTTAAGAAGCAATAATAATATTTACAAAAATATAAGTTTAACTAATTAATCCCACTAATGTAATAAAATCGAAAGTTTGTGTGTGTGTTCTCTGTGTAATGGTTGTTACTTCTTCACGCCGAGACACCCGGACGGAATAACATAGACCCTGATAGTTACCAATCAATATTACGATCAATAAGACCAGCAATAAACTGAAACAAAAAAATTGTCGCTCATCATTCGTTTTTCTTTTTACAAATATAAATTTTTGTAATAAATTTTATTATGAGCAAATTCATACTATAAAAATTGTTGACCGGTCTGTACAGCAATGAAGAGATCGGCATCATCAGATCAGCTCACTGACTTTATAATATAGCATTGTCATATACGCCATATACATATGCATATTTTCAACTCAATCGGTTGAAGATATCTGCTTTACAATTAAATGGCAAGATTCCACTGGAACAAACATAGTTACATTCCCATACATACATTGCAAGTCAAATAAAAGCTTGTAAAATACTGTCTAATCACATATTTATCCATTACATTATATTTTTCATTTTAATCCATTATAGAAAATGTAATAGACACTAGTAACATTACTAATACTTACATTAAAAAACATACACCAACATATTATGTAAACATTCTGGGATTTGGTCATATTAGGATATGGACATTTTGGGATCTGGACCTTTTGGGATTTGGACATTCTGGGATTTAGACTTTTTGGGATATGGACGTTTTGCACCCTCTGGACATTTTGGGATTTGGACATTTTGAACCTAAACGTTTTAAATATTTAAGTATTTACATAAATGTTTTGCGCCTACGCTTAGGCTAAGTTATTTGGTGTGAGGTGGTAACTTGTACTCCTTGGATAATCACGTTTATACGAAGTTGATGATGGTATATATTAAAACGGAGTTTTCCAACTCTGTAATAAAATTAGCTTTTTTCTTCTAAAGATTGCAAAAAAATCTCTAGATGCCTCACTTGTAGGTACCTATTTAAAGTTATTGTCAATCAAAACATTTGTAACCCCCTATTGGAGTAACCGGCGGATTTTTTTTTGGGATAATCAAAGAAAATAGCTAATTAAAACTTATTTCCATCGATTTTTCTTCTAATAATTTTGTAGGTAGGTATTTAATTTTGAGTGTTAGTGACATGTAAACTAACAGTTTATCGAATCAGCTTTTTATATATGCTTGCTATACCTAAAATTGGATGAATTTGATGTACCTACCTACTTGTAAGTGTGATATGTATATTATACTATACCTACATAGTTCGTGTATAGGTATGTAGTAAGGTGATAAAAAATAATGTAATATAAGTCACTTTAGTCCGCCTATAGTTCAAGGCGTCACCTTAACACGTTGTTGGTAGAATGTCTAATAAATTTTTGCCTCTAAAAAAATATTTAGTTTAATTTAACAGTAGTGCATGTGACCCCGGTGTGATGCAACAGACGCTCCATAGACACATTAAAAAAATACATTAAATATAAATATAAAATATAAATTATTATTTAAAAAAAAGGCGTGAGTTTCGTGGAACACTGTGTTGGAACTAGTATGTAGGTTGTCTATGTTTGAAGGACCTATTCTGTCGATTAAACATCAGTCATAAATAACAAGCCGTCTTTCATTGTGTTCTCCTATATTTATTAGTGGCGACGAGGATTTTTTAAACATGTTTCCCACGCAAGGCTACGGAATGTTGTCCAATTTTGACCATACGCAGCAGGATTGGTCAACTTTTATATCGAAATTGAAACAAAGTTTCATTGCTTGCGGTACCACAGAAGAAACGGACAAAGCCGGCGTCAGAAGGCGCGCCATCTTATTGAGCGCTCTCAGTGACGAAACTTTTCGATTGGCCAGCAATCTTGTTCTACCGGACAAGTTAGAGGAAAAGGAATATCCTGAAATTGTTAAGATTTTATCTGATCATTTCACGCCGAAGCGTTGTGGTTTCGCGGAACGTTACCGGTTTTACGCAGCTCCGCAACGGCAAGAGGAGTCATATACGTAATGGGCAGCAAGGCTAAGACGACTCGTGGAGCACTGTAATTTCAAACACTTAGAAGACGCTTTACTGGACAAATTAGTCATGGGAATGTTGCCTGGTCGGGAGCGTGAAAAGTTGTTTGCGCAAGATTTCAGTGAGCTGACTGATGAAGGCGGTGGACCTGGCAGAAATTGTGCGCTGGAGCGGCTGCAGTCCCGGCAGCCGCGGCCACGGCTACCGGCGGTGGCGGTGACCCCGTGTGGAAGATCTGCAACACCGGTAAAGCGTCGAAAACAGGCACGGATACCAAGTGTACAGTGTGTGGCCGTAATAACCACATCACGAAGGAATGTCGTTTTGCGAATTACAGATGTTCGAAGTGTAAGAGCAAAGGGCATTTGCCTAAAATGTGTAAAAGTTCAGTCAAGTTTGTGGAATCGAGGGTGGTGACCGAAAACGACGACGACGGTGAGTTATTTTTCATACGTTCGAATGACGGAGCTCCTATGACGGACATAGTTTCAATTTCAGGAATGAAATTCCGTTTTTAAATCGATAGTGGCTCAGCGCCTCAGCGGTAACTGTAATATCGGAAAAATAATTTAAAAAATATTTCAAATCTGTGCAGTTATCTCATACCCGGAAAAGACAAATAAATTACACCGGGGGTACTATTGAGTGCTGTGGCACGGCGAGTTTTCCGGTAACGTACATGGGTCAAACGAGAATTTTAAATGTTTACGTCGTCCGCGGCGAGGGCCCTGCTTTGCTTGGTCGTGATTTTATTAGTTCTTTTAAATTAGAACAAGCTCCGATTAAATATTGCTCTGATTCCGATGACAACTTACAAACAAAACTTATGCCAGAGTTTTCAAGCATTTTTACCGAGAAACTTGGTGGTTTTAACAAATATAAGTTACAGTTAACGTTAAAAGACAATGCCAAACCTATTTTTATGAAAGCGCGACCTTTAGCATTCGCATTAAAGCCTAAGGTTGATAAACCTTAATACCTACCTTAATACCTAATCTCAGTAGCCAATAGGCTACTGAGATAATAGGTATTTCCCATTGAGCACTCGGATTATGCATCTCCTATAGTGCTCGTACTCAAAAAAGATGGTTCGTAGAAGAACTGTTTGCTAAGTTACATGGCGGGAACAGTACACCAAGCTCGATATGTCAATGGCTTATAATCAATTTCAGTTAGATGATCCTAAAAATATTACATGTTTAAACTCGCATCGAGGTTTTCCGTTTCACTCGTTTAGTGTTTAGTCTGTCGTGCGCCTCTGCTATGTTTCAGCGTGCCATGTCGGAGTTGCTGGCAGACATCGACGGAGTACTGTGTTTCCTAGATGATGTTTTAATTACAGCTAGTAGCAAATCCCTGCATATAGAGAGACTTAGGGCAGTTTTACTATGTTTTCAGGATGCTGGTTTGACTTTAAATACGGATAAATGTTCTTTTTTTCAATATGAAATTTCCTACTTAGGGTATAGATATCATTAACAAATTGGGTATTAAAAAATGTCCTAAAATAGTCAAAGCAATTGTAGATGCTCCTGTGCCTAAGAATGAAGGTGAATTGCAATCGTTTTTGGGTTAGTTAATTATTATAGGAACTTTATACCGAATGCGTCGGCAAGATTAAGTTCCCTTTATAACTTATTAAATAAAAGGATCAAAATAGGTTTGGTCAAATGAACAGGATAATGCTTTCAAGGATGTAAAAAAATGCTTAAGTTCTGTAAAAGTAGCGCATTTTAATCCTAATGCAAAAAATATTTTAACGGTGGACACTTCGCCTAAAGTGTTAGGAGCTATTTTGTCTCAGGTGGAAAATGGAGAAGAAAGGCCAATTTCGTATGCTTCGCGTACTCTTAACGCCGCAGAAAAAAATTATTCCCAGATTTCAAAGGAAGCTACGGCGAATATTTTTGGAGTGCGACGATACCATCAATACTTATACGGTAGGTCGGAACCTTTCATTCTCAGATCAGATCATAAGCCTTTGATCTCAATTTTCGGAGAAAGGCGTGGTATCCCGAAGTTTCAGCTTATCGCTTACAAAGGTATGCAATATTTTTATCGGCTTATAATTACCGCATAGAATATGTTAAGAGTGCAGATGACAGCGCTGATTATATGTCGCGCGAGTTAAACAGACCAGTTGAATACCCCATAGGAAGACACAAAGCATAAACAAAGAGATAATAGACCGAATGACCCCATGGGTTATTTGTTTACCTTAAACCGTATGAGGTAACCTGCAGTTAATCATAGATGCTCACCAAGGAGGCAAGGGCTCAAGAATAACATTGACTCCCACAGCGATACCCCCAGCGCAGTCAACCACCAACCCCGAGTTAGTTTTAGATATAAATAGGGACTTGCATTGTATTGATTCATCTGTCACTTTTTCCGGTGTGGACAACATCTTGCCATTCTGGCAAATGTTGGTCCCGCCTTTTAAATTCCGTCGCGTCCGGTGAGCTGTATAATGCTTCCAGCATACAGCGTAACCTTCGTTCGAAAAAAAAAAAAAAAAAAAAATGTATTGATTCATTATTAGTTTACTAGCCGTCCGAGGCAGTACTCTGTAATCACGCTATGTTTAAATAAATAAATAAAGTTTTCATTCATTTTTTTTGGAGAATCTCCGTCGACGAAAGTTAACTCGCGCGACGTTGCCTGAGCCAAGCGGCGGGGAGGACGAGGCGCGTGCGGACGACGCAGCGGGCGGCGAGCTCGCCGCCTATGTCAATTTTGTTGTCGACGGAAGCCTGCCCGCACCTGTCACTGTTGAGCGGCTGCGCTCAGAAACAAATAACGATCCTGTATTTCAAAAGGTCATACAGTATGTGCAGACCGGCTGGCCGCGCAAAATGCGCGATCCTGAGTTAAAACCTTACTTTAACTGTAGGCTGCAGTTGAACTATGAAAACGGTTGCTTGATGAGAGGTCATAAAGTAGTAATACCCATAACGTTACGGGACACAGTTTTATCATACATACATGCCTCGCATTTTGGTATCGTAAAAAGTAAGGCAGAAGTGAGGTCTAGGTTCTGGTTTCCTGGTGTAGATATGGCTTTAGAGCGTTTAATAGGAAGCTGTGCGGTGTGTTCCTCATTACGGCCAGGGCGAGCGCCTCTCGCGCCGTGGCCATATCCGAGCCAACCTTTAGAAAGGATACATTGCGATTTTCTGGGACCAATTAATTCTCAAATGTATCTGGTAATAGTAGATGCATATTCTAAGTGGGTGGAGTGTTATAATATGAAAAATAACATTACTTCAAAATCGTTAATTTCGAAACTGTACGATTACATGTCCATATTTGGAGTGCCCAACACTTTGGTGAGTGACAACGGCACATCAACTAGGTATATCACTTGAATATAAACAGTTTTGTGCTTCAAATGGTATTTGTCATACAGTGGCGGCGCGGCGCCAGACCTAAACTTAATGCGGGCAAGGTACATTTCGCGAGGCCCTCTGATGGTGCAAGAAGAAGGGAATATAAAATCAAAAAGTTCCAACAAACCTAAATTTTTACTATACTCCTTTGAAACATTAATCAAAAATGAAAAAAAGTTAAAGTAACAAAAATTTGCTACTTTTGATTTTACTGATTTGGTTCGTAACTTGCTATATCTACTTCAATAGATTAACTGCCAAAGCTGCATTCATTCTCATTCATTTCATGCGCCAAGGAGAGGAAATAAGAAATAGTGGATTTTTGGGTTTTCCATACTTTTTCAAATTTATCTGTGAGGCGCGAGGCCCTTTACACCGCGAGGCCGTGGGCGGTGGCCCACAGCGCCCACGCCTTACGCCGCCTCTGTTGTCATATTACGAGTCCGGTTTATAATCCAATGAGTAATGGACAGGCGGAGACATATGTTAAGATAGTTAAGAAAGGTATTAAAAGTGCAATTTTGTCAGGAAAAAATGCGGGAGATGTAAATAACAGACTTTTGAAATACCTGTTTGACTATCGTAACTCTGTCCACACGACTACAGGGTCTTCGCCCGCCCAGCTGCTTTCAGGTAGGAAGTTAAGGTCCGTGCTAGATATGTTAAATCCTCGCGCACAATCGTCATCGCTTTCGCCTACCACTGAACTCGCCTATTTTGTTAAATCAAAGCAGCCTTTACAATGTAAATTTTATGGAGGCGTGAACAAAAGAGTATTTATGGCCGGAGATGGCTTTTTATATAAAAAATATGTAAATAAATCTAAATATGTCTGGACCAGAGGAACTATTCTGCGTCGGACTGGAAAAGTGACACATTTGATCCAAAACCCTGCTAACAGTCCAACACCGTTTACACGACATCAAAATCAACTTATTCATTTTAAAGGAGATGTGCAGCCACAACTGCAGCCGAATGATTTAGATACACAAGTGGAATTTTTTTCTTCGAGCGATACTTCCCGCCCTATTTCTTTTTTCCGTTGGATTCGCTTATGAGAGACGCTACTCAGTCGGTCGAGGAAGTTAGACCTGAGGTAAATCAAACAGAGGATTTAGATGTTCCGTTTGAAGATGCAGAAGAGCTCGTAGGCCCTTCGACGGCTCCAACGAGTTCTTTTAGTCTAAGAGAGGCAGCTCTGGAAATTCCAGCACCCACAGTGATGGGGGAGGAAGAGTGCTCGGAACCACAGACGAAACACCAAGCGAGCGCTCAACTAGAATCTGCGACGCATGTGGACGGGCAAGTTTCCGAACCGGTTATTTCGACTAAACGGAATCGGAAACCTGTAGATTATAGGCAGTTTTTCTGAATTGTTAAAGTTATTTCCTGAGTTAAATTTTAGGAATTTGTGGGGAGAAGTAGTATGTAGGTTGTCTATGTATGAAGGACCTGTTCTGTCGATTAAACGTCAGTCATAAATAGCAAGCCGTCTTTTATTGTGTTCTCCTATATGTATTAGAAACGAAGTTACTTTGTAGTGTATTAATCAAGCTGACACGGCGAACTTTATTGTTACGCCCGTTCCCGTACCTGCTCCCGTTTCCGTTTTACTATTTTTTTTTTTACAATATATTGGTTTAGGCATTTGTCCTCAATCTCACCTGATGGTAAGCGACGATGAAGACTAGGATGAAGCATGCCTATCCAAAAGATACCCATTCAATCTACTTTTGAATGTCCCGGGACTGTACTTCTCTGGGAATATAGACGCAGGCAGTTCATTCCACACCTTAGCTACTCGAACCAAAAAGGAATTGTCGAAGCGTTTAGTTCGAGACTTAGGTTTTTCAACGACAAAGGGGTGAAACCCCTGTCCGCGCCTCGTAGTCCGATAGAGAAATGGTGAGGGTTTCACGACATCAAAAAGAGCCTTCGAACACTCTCCAAAATGTATCCTATAAAAACCGATAAGCAGGCTACTTTGCAACAATGCTCTAGGGACTGCAATTTTCTATTCGAAAGCTCATCGCTGTTTATATGCCTGCGGGCTCTTCGGTCAACAGAGTCTAGTGCCTCAAGTTGGTATTTATCGGAGCCATTCCACAAGTGACTGCAGTACTTTATGCAGGAGCGAACCTGGGCTGTATAAAGATTAAGTAGCCGTTCAGGGCTGAAGTAGCGCCGGACCCTAGAAATGACGCCCAACTTCCTGGAAGCAGTCAGTGCTATCGACTCTATCTGTTGGCCGAAGTTGAGTTTGAACGTAACGCTGATGCCTAAAAGATGGTCAACTATCGGCAAGGAAACACCTTGGAAAGTGGGTGTAAGTTGGAAGTCACTCTTTTTTGCAGAAAAGAGACACGCCTGGGGTTTGGACGGGTTAAACTTCACAAGATTTCAATCATAGACTCTCTCAGTGACTGGATTTCTTGTGGACTTGTACGGGCATTGGACATATAACTCTCTACAACGGTGCTGTCATCGGCGTAGCCAATAATGCCTGATGTCAGAAGGTCATTAATGTGCAGTAGGAACAAGGTTGCAGAGAGAACAGATCCCTGAGGTACCCCGGCGTTAATAGCCGTTAGGTCAGAAAAGCAGCCTTCTACAACCACTCGAATCGACCGTTCCCCCAGAAAATCGGATATCCAGCTGCAGAGGTTTGCTGATATACCATACGCTACTTATAGAGCTTACTTAGAGAGCTTCGTGCCAGACCCGTTCAAACGCCTTGGACATATCAAGTGAAACGGCAATTGCCTCACCGTGACCCTCTAAGGCTTCGCTCCATAGGTGCGTGACGTATATCAATAAGTCACCGGTTGAGCGACCCTTCCGAAACCCATATTGACTGTCACTAAGGAGCTCGTTGGTTTCCAGATATGCCAGGAGACGATTGTTCAATACACGTTCCATAATCTTGCATAATATTGACGTGATTGCTATAGATCGATAACACTGGTCAACAAAAAAACAACTTTTGCAAACCCATGAAAGGAATTCAACTGATTTTAAGAGAACATTAAAAAACGTTCACAGTGGGAATAATTTTATCCCTTAGTTAGCTCGGGTTTACCGTGGATATCAATAAGACTTGCAGCTCAGTTAAATGTTTACTTATATTAATACACATTTATTAATTTTAAAAGTGTAAAGTTGAACTACTTTTTCTTCTATAATCGAGATCTATAGCTTCTCTTCTTAACGTCCAACAATAGTCTGCTAGCATAGCTGGGCTCCACTTCCCCTGATAACGCTGTTCTATGCCTTCTATATTCTGCCGGAAACGCTCACCGTGCTCATCACTAACGTCTCCCATACATTGAGGTAGAAAATTTAAATGTGAGTCCAGAATATGTATTTTGAGTGACATTTTACAGCCAATAACGCACAAGGCTTCAATCATATCTTTTACAAGTGTTTTCTGGTAGTCTTCTACACCCATAAGAGTGATCATAGTTCTCAGCTCTCACATTTCCGATAAAATTAGTAAAAACATGTACCATGAATTTCCAAGCCTTGCTTTCTTCTTTTTTCAATTGATCAATGATAAAACACTTAGATATAATAAATCGATGTAAATAAAAACAAACACGTAGAACTCAATTAATAAACTAAAATTTCACCTAATAAAAAATAATACACTACGAGAATTCAAATTTTTATTTTTTAAATATCATACTCATTAGATATGTGCCATTGAACAAAACAAAACACGTTCGTGGGTATGCGCGTCGTTATCACTCAATACGTACGAGTATTACAACAAGCACACCATGAGCATAACTCAGAAAATCGAACTAAGCCAGCTGTGAAACGTCTATAGTTGATGAATAGTCACCGCGTACTTCTTGATATTACAACTCATTATCACTGGGCAAAAACCTTGTTGACCAGTGTAATTGGCCGGGTCGGAGCGGCTTCCCTTTTTAGGAACAGGTTGTACGTTGGCAAGCTTCCAGGAACTCGGGACCATGCCAGTCTCCAGAGAAAGTCGGTATAGGGGTGTCAGAATAGGGGACAACTCGGGTGCGCACCGCTTTAGAACCACTGCTGGAATACCATAAGGTCCACTAGCCTTGTTCACGTCCAGACTTAGCATGCATTTAAGAACCTCTTTTTGGTGGATTTGAACGGCTTGCATCTTGGGGCCGAACGGAGGTAACTGAGGTGGGCTTTTACCTTTACTATCTAGACGCGAACAATCTGCAAAAAGATTAGCAAACAAGTCTGCTTTCTCTTTTGCGCTATGAGCCAGAGAACCGTCAGGCTTTTGCAGAGGTGGCAATATTGGGCGACAGAATTTCATCTCAACCGACTTAGCAAGAGACCAGAATGCTTTACTTCCTGAGGGACAAGAAGCAATCTTGTCTCCAATACGGCCAACGTGATCGAAACGAGCCTTCTGAACACCTTTTTGCAAGACTTGGCAGCAGCGTTATATGCTTTCTTCGTGTCGTGTAGATCAGCAGCTTTGCTTTTGCGAGCATCAGTCCAGGCCGAGTATGCTTCCCGCCTACGCTTCTCGAAGCTGAGAGGCAGTCGGCATTGAACCATGGGCGAGCTTTGGTTTCAAGCGAAAGGAATAAATACTCCATCGCTTGACATATCACACTCGAGACAGCATCCGTGCAGCAAGAAGGATCACTCGAAGAAAAGCAAACTCGCAGCCAAGGGTAAGACGCGAAAAAATGCCGCATCTCATCCCAATCTTGTACCTCCATACTCGTCTAGTGCCTTTAAGACTGGTGTCAGGTGGCGAGTAGTGGGATACAGATTTCATCACACAGTGATCCGATGTCCCAAACGGCGGTAATACGGACACCGAATGCCTGTCAGGGTCGGTTGTCAGCAGAAGGTCCAGGCAACTCTCAGTGTGGCCAGAAACGTCAGGAATACGAGTAGGATCGTTGACAATTGACAACATTTCATTTTCTAAAAGGTATGAAAATTCGAGAATCATTTCGAGATTTAGCAATTCTGAACACGTAAAATTTTTTTTCCGATTTTTTTGAGTTATATTTTTAGAGATAAATGAAAATAACTCAAAAGTACAAGGATATAGGCATTTAACAGGTTACGCCTTTGCTTGAACATCTAAAAGTGAAAAAATTATGTCAAGCTGTCAGCTGTCAATTGACGTGTGCGTCAATCTAAAAAACTGACATCACGAGTGAGAGAAAGAGATAATAGTAGTGTTGTCCATAGAAGTATCAGTTCGATAGGAAGACCATCTAATATCGATAGTTCTTTCAGTAAAGTAGAATTAGGATTGGAAAAAATACACATGCATTAAAATGATTACTAGCATGGTGACCACTACGCCACGGAGGTCGTCAAATTATATAATTTACGATTTTATTTCAGTAAAATTCCTAAGGCCCTAGTCGCCAAACGTTTAAAAGTGCTGTGCGCTCACATCTATACTGATATAAAGTATTATAAGTACCTATTTTTGTAGTCTATGTAGGGTTTATAAATATATGTGTTTGTGTGTATATTGCATTTAGGTTTATAATTATATTTATATATTATATCTTATAATTATTATCAGTAGGTATATTTTAGGTAAGTTATTTATTATAGTTATATAAAGTATGGATTCATCTAAAATTTTAACACCTCTAATACTTTAAGTACTTTCGTCCAAAATGCTTTCATCAGCACCACCTGTAGGTTGACTGGTAGAAAAAGCCTTGGGCCTTAAGTCCGCCTGTTACATTTTAAAGTTTAATAAATAAAATAAGCACAATACACACTTTCCACCTTGGTACTCTCCTGCTCTTATTATTTTTTTTCCTTAACGTACCCACTAAAGTTAATAAGTACGTTAATAATATTACAATCTAGCCTTAACTCAGACTAATAAGTAATTTAACATTGACCTAGTTTTATACGTTATTGACTAAGAATGTGTCCATCGGCACTTTTCTTACTGTCTCTATTACGGGGAAGGCACTTTGTTCTTGTGTCTCTACTGGCACATCACTGCAATAAAATATCACTGTATTTTTTAAAATTAGACTAGTTCAAAAGGTTTAGTTCTTTTGAGACGTCGCACTATGTCCGTGTTGTCGAGGAGCTGGATCGCCTCAACATTCACACGGTGAACTTAGCAGTCTATACTCATGTGCTTCGGCGTATTTCTTGATAACTTTATTAACGGTCTGCATGTTAAGGTTCCGGTGTAGATCGTCGATTCTTATATACCAGGGCGCATTCACAATGGCCTTCAGTACATTATTATGGAAGCGTTGAATTATTTCAATATTACTTTGTTTGGTACAATCCCATAACTGTATACCATAAGTCCATACTAGCATGAGGACTTGTTTATAAAGTAGCATTTTGTTATTTACTGACAATGCAGAGTTCCTTCCAAGCAGCCAGTACATCTTTTGGAATCTTATATCAAGACGTTCCTCTCTTTTTCTTTTGACGTGGGCTTTCCAGCGAAGCTTCGCGTCAAGTGTCATACCAAGATACTTAGCAGTGTTTTCATATGGCACCTGCTGTCCATTTATGTAGACGGGACAGCAGTCATCATTTTTGTTTGTGAAGTTGACGTGGACAGATTTTGATTCGTTTAGTTTAATTCGCCATTTCTTTGCCCAGTTGTGAACTTTATTAATGGCTGCTTGGACCTTCTCTGCTGCTTTGGCATGACTGTTTCCAACTGCCATAATGTCATCAGCAAAGGTCGCAATAGTATTTTCTTATAGTTCTGGAATATCGCAGGTGTATAATAGGTACAGGACACGACCTAATACACTTCCTTGAGGTACTCCAGCTTTTATTTCCTTAACTTCACAGTATGCATGATCTTGTCGCACTCTATAGGCTCTATCGCTTATATAAGACGTTAGTATCTCTACAAAGACATTGGGAAGCATTCTTTTGAGTTTTAAAATAAGGCCGTCAATTAAAATTTAAATGAAAAATTAAAATAATAGGGCTTTACCTATGAAATTGCCGTTCTGCAGTACTGGCCATTTCAAATCAAAATAATTTTTGTTTGGCTGAGAATTCTAATTCCAAATTAAATTTATTTTAAAAACATGGAATTCTTTTTCCAAAAGTAGTCATTTGTTTATTGATTAGTGTTACATTTTCATCGCATTTCAATCTTTTTCGTCATCATGGATACGTTAAAAATTCGAGTAATAATGGAATATGAGTACCGTCGTGGCAGCAACGCGGCACAAGCGGCACGCAACATCAAAGTCGTTTACGGAGCTAACAACCAACGCACCACCTGTTATTGGTTTGCTCGCTTCCGTTCTGGAAATTTCGACCTGAAAAATGAACGTCGCGGTCGGCCGAAGACTTTGGTCGACAATGACGAATTAAAGGCCATTGTGGAAGCTGATGATACACAATCTACGGCTGAATTAGCAGCAGCTTTCGACGTTAGCGTCAAAACAATATTGGTCCATTTGCGTCAAATTGGCAAGGTAAAAAAGCTTGACAAATGGGTGCCCCACGAACTCAATGATCGCCAGCGCGAAGTATCTACGCGTCGAGACGTGCCTTGCACGGCTCAACAGATACACAAATGAAGTAATTTTGAACCGCATTGTTACCTGCGATGAAAAATGGATTCTGTTTGATAACCGAAAGCGTTCAGCAAGTTGGTTGGATCCTGGTTCAGCACCTAAACAATGCCCTAAACGAAAACTTATCCCTAGAAAAGTGATGGTCACTGTTTGGTGTTCTAGCGCCGGTGTGATTCATCACAGCTTCTTACCAAACGGGGTGAGCATTACTGCAGATGTGTACTGTAAAGAACTAAACACAATGACGAGCAAGACGCCCAGTTGCGTCAGTCAGCGGAGGTTTCCAGCCTCTATGACGAGCTCATTGATAGTGTCCCTGTGCCTTCCTCAACTAATGCCTCAGTGATTGATCTCACTAGTGATACTTCATCCTTAAATATTGACTCTGATACATCAAAATTTAAAATGAGCCACAATAAAATTAAAAAACATTTGAGGATTTCAAAAAAGATAAAGAAAACAAACTTAAAACTAAAAACCAATCTTAGAAGATCATGTTTAATCAAATCAAGTTCATTAAATTGTAAATTGCAATCAGAGATAGACTTATGTAATAAACAATTGGCGGAAAATCAAGAGTCATATGAGGTCAACAGCATCAGACTTGAATCGCATATAAGTAAGTTACAGGAGGATTATTCAAAATTATTTAGCAAGTATGACCTACAACGGAAGCAAAATACTGAGCACTGACTGTGGAGAAATTGATTAATGACAGCAGGTACAATCAAGATACACTTGACTCATTAGTTCAACAGTGTACTTGCGGGCAGTTCAACCAGCCTATTGTCAATATTTCCACGTCAGAACTCTCTCCTTGTGGCAGTAGGTACTTTGTCTGTGTCTGATGTTGTGGACTCCATAGACTTTCCAGCTAATACAGTGGTGACATACATTCAGACAGTGTTGGTCGCAATATGGGTCACATGTTTTATGAAAACTTAGTGCATCCTTGTATTAATTATTGCTTACCTAATACAACCTTTCCCAAGTTCATAGAGAAAATCAAATCATCAAAATTTAACCATAATTCCACCATTGTATTGCTTGTAGGTAATAGTAGTAAAATAATATATAATTCAACTAGCTTTTCGGGCGTTGCGCGGGCTGCAAGCAGCCTGCGGTTTTTCGTGCAGCTGTTGAGGTGGGCTAAATAACATGTCCAGTTGAGAAAATGGGTAAAACCTGTAGTCGGTAAAGGGAAATATCAAAAACAAGTTAAGATTCGGATTCCGCGAGCAAAAAACCTCAAGAATATTGAATTTCAGCTAAATAGCATGCTGTTGAGAATTGGCGGCCATC
The DNA here is from genome assembly GCA_943193695.1 of Acrobasis suavella. Lineage (NCBI taxonomy): Eukaryota > Metazoa > Arthropoda > Insecta > Lepidoptera > Pyralidae > Acrobasis > Acrobasis suavella. The sequence continues at coordinate 19,814,992 of OW971929.1, forward strand.
TTATTATAAAAAAAGTAAAAAAATCGGCTCAGCACTTGGTAGGAGTGGCTCGGCCTACGGCCTCGCCACGCAGCTCGCCCCTCGCAAAAATTACTTGGGGGATGGAGGGGTGAGGGGGAGGGGCTCGGCCTGCGGCCTCGCGGGGGGCTGCGCCTACGGCCTTCGGCCTCAGGCTGCGCCTAGTTACTTAGGGGGGACTTTTGTATGAAATTTGTATGGGGGGAAATTGTCCATGTATGGCGGCCATCTTGGATTTTGAAAAAAATCTAAAAACAAATAACAGTCGTCAAATTGCTCACGACCCTCTACATTTTGGAAAAAAAATCACGCCACTAACCCCAACCGTTTTCGCAGGCCGTACACCTTCCACATGAGGTTTCCGCAGATCTTGAAATGTCAGATTTTTCTGGTACTCACTGGAGCACCCGCTATACGATGGTACACCATTTATTACCCCTGTCACCCGGGAACAAACCAAACAACTATGTCAATCAGTAAGTCAGTCAGTGGTATGGTAGGTTTATATAAATATAACTAGTGTTTGGGGTGCTGCGCGGGCTGCAAGCAGCCCGCGGTGCAGCGGTGCAACTGTTGAGGAAGGTATATGTTTCCAGTTTAAAAAATAGGCAAAAACTGCAGTCAGTTGAGGAAACATGAAAAAAGGTGTAGGCGGCCATTTTGGATCCAAAATTAAAAGACGCCATCTTGAATTCAAAAAAAAATTTCAATGTTGGATTTTTCAGCTCAAAATACGTATAGATATTGATTGTCAGCCAAATCGGAAGCAGTTGACTATCGGCGGCTATTTTGGATTTCCAAAAAAAAAACGCACCGTTTGGTGGGAGTGGCTCGGGCTTCGCCCTCGCCAAACAGCTCGCCCTCCGGGCTCGCGTCACTCGGCCTGCGGCCTCGTGAAAATTACTTGGGGGGGGTGAAGGGGGGAGGGGGGAGGGGCTCGGCCTTCGGCCTCGCTCCGCAGCTCGGCCTGCGTCCTCGCGGGACGGGTCCGCCTTCGGCCTTCAGCCCCAGGCTGTGCCAAGTTACTTGGGGGGCATTTGTATGGGGGGAATTTTTTTTTGCGAAAATTTAAAAAAATATACCGACTCTGGTAATTGATCAGGAACTACTTTCATTTTGTCTATGGGGTCAAATCTCCAAGTCCAACCGTTTAGCCGGGCCGTACCCCTTCCACGTCAGGTTTCTGCAAATCCTCAACTTTCAGATTTTTCTGGTACTCGACCCAAAAATCCCTATACATTCCACCATAAACCATCACCCCCACTGTTCGGGAACAGGTCAAACAACTATGTCAATCAGTGTGTCAGTCAGTGGTAAGAGTAGCTTTATAGTATATAACTAGGTTTTCGGGCGTTGCGCGGGCTGCAACCAGCCCGCGGTTTTTCGTGCAGCTGTTGAGGTGGGCTAAGATATGACTTCAGTTCATAAAATGTGTAAAAACTGCAGTCAGTTGATGAAACATGAAAAAATGTGTGGGCGGCCATCTTGGATCCAAAATCTGATAGCAGTTGCGGGTCCCGCGGGATGCTTTACCCCAGAATACAAAATGTCAGACCCCTACAAAGTCCCATTGAGACGTTATGAACGAAAAAATTTGAATTTTCTTAAATCCAGACGCCATCTTGGATCCCAAAAAAAATATAAAATTTGGATTTTTGGCCCAAAATACATATAAATATCGATTTTCAGCCAAATTGGATAAAGTTGACTGTCGGCGGCCATCTTGGATTTCCAAAAAAAAAAAAAAACAGCGCATCGCTTTGTGGGAGTGGCTCGGCCTACGGCCTCGCCACACTGCTCGCCCTTCGGGCTCGCATCACTCGGCCTGCGGCCTCGCAAAACTTACTTGGGGGGGATGGAGGGGTGAGGGGGGGGGGAAAGGGGGGAGGGGCTCGGCCTTCGGCCTCACCACGCAGCTCGGCCTGCGGCCTCGCGGGGGGCTGCGCCTTCGGCCATCGGCCTCAGGCTGCACCTAGTTACTTAGGGGGGACTTTTGTATGGAATTTGTATGGTGGGAAATTGTTCATGTATGGCGGACATCTTGGATTTTGAAAAAAAAAACAAATGACGATCGTCAAATTGCTTACAACCCCCTACATTTTGGAAAAAAAATCACGCCCCTAACCCAAACCGTTTTCGCAGGCCGTACCCCTTCCACATCAGGATCTGGTGATCTTCAACATGTCAGATTTTTCTGGTACTCCATTTAACACCCTTTATACGATGGTATACCATTCATTACCCCTGTCACCCGGGAACAGACTAAACAACTCTGTCAATGAGTCAGTGAGTGAGTGGTATTGTAGGTTTATAGTATAATAACTAGCTTTTCGGGCGTTGCGCGGGCTGCAAGCAGCCCGCGGTTTTTCGTGCAGCTGTTGAGGTAGGCTAAATATGTTTTCAGTTCAGAAAATGGATAAGCATTGCAGTCTGTTGAGGAAACATGAAAAAATGTGTGGGCAGCCATCTTGGATCCAAAATGTGATTGCAGTTTTGAGTTTCGCGGGGTGCTTTACCCCAGGATACAAAATTTCAGATCCCTACGACGATTTTTTTTAATGTAGACGCCATCTTGGGTTCCAAAAAAATTTCAAGTTTTGATTTTTCGGCTCAAAATACATATAGATTTCGATTTTCAGCCAAATCGGAAGCATTCGACTTTCGGCGGCCATCATGGATTTCCAAAAATTAAAAAAAAAACGCAGCCCTTGATAGTAGTTGCTCGGCCTACGGCCTCGCCAAGCAGCTCGATAAGCATTGCAGTCTGTTGTGGAAACATGAATAAATGTGTGGGCGGCCATGTTGGATCCAAAATGTAATTGCAGTTTCGAGTTTAGCGGGGTGCTTTACCCCAGGATACAAAATTTCAGACCTTTCGACGTCCCATTGAGTCGTAATGAACGAAATAATTTCCAAAAAAAACTTGGATTTTTCGGCTCAAAATATACGTAGATATCGATTTTTAGCCAAATCGGAAGCAGTTGACTTAAGGCGCCATCTTGGATTTCCAAAAATTAAAAAAAAAAATACGCAGGGCTTGGTGGGAGTGGCTCGGCCTACGGCCTCGTGTTTATTACTTAGGAGGGGGGGAGGGGGGGAAGGGGGGGAGAGGGGCTCGGCCTTCGGCCTCGCCACGCAGCTCGGCCTACGGCCTCGCGGAGGCCTGCACCTTCGGGAATAGGCCTCTGGCTGCGCCTAGATACTTAGGGGGGACCTTTGTATGAAATTTGTGACACCTGTCACCCGGGAACAAACCAAACAACAATGTCAATCAGTGAGTCAGTCAGTGAGTGGTATTGTAGGTTTATATAATATAACTAGTGTTTCGGGTGCTGCGTGGGCTGCAAGCAGCCCGCGGTGCAGCGGTGCAGCTGTTGAGGTGGACTAAATAACATGTCCAGTTGAGAAAATGGGTAAAAACAGCAGTCAGTTCAGGAAACATAATGGATTTTTCGGCTCAAAATACAAATAGATATAGATTTTCAGCCAAATCGTGAAAGTTACTTGGGGGGGGGTGGGGGTGAAAGGGGGGGAGAGGGGAGGGGCTCGGCCTTCGACCTCGCTCCACAGCTCGGCCTGCGGCATCGTGGCACGGCTCCGCCTTCGGTAATAGGCCTCTGGCTGCGCCTAGTTACTTGGTGGGGGGCATTTGTATGGAGTTTGTATGGGGGGGGAATTGTTTTAGCGAAAATTGAAAAAAAAAAAAAATACCGGCTATGGTAATTGATCGCATACCCCTTTCATTTTGTCTATGGGGTCAAATCTCCAAGTCCAACCGTTTAGCCGGGCCGTACCTCTTCCACGTCAGGTTTCTGCAAATCTTCAACTTTCGTACATTAATACATTTCACCATAAGTCATCACCCCCACTGTTCGGGAACAGGTCAAACAACTATGTCAATCAGTCAGTCAGTGAGTGGTAAGTGTAGCTTTATAGTATATAACTAGCTTTTCGGGCGCTGCGCGGGCTGCAAGCAGCCCGCGGTTTTTCGTGCAGCTGTTGAAGTAGGCTAAATAACATGTCCAGTTGAGAAAATGGGTAAAAACTGCAGTCAGTAAGGGAAACAAGATTAGATTTGGATTCCGCGAGCCAAAAACCCCTAGAATATTGAATTACAGCTAAATAGCTTGCTGTTGAGAATTGGCGGCCATCTTGGAATAAAAAAAAGTAAAAAATTCCGTTCAGCGCTTGGTGGGAGTGGCTCGGCCTACGGCCTCGCCACGCAGCTCGCCCTTCGGGCTCGCATCACTCGGCCTGCGGCCTCGTGTAAATTACTTAGGGGAAGGGGTGACTGGGGGAAGAGGGAGGGGGGAGGGGCTCGGCCTTCGGCCTCGCCACGCAGCTCGGCCTACGGCCTCGCGGAGTCCTGCGCCTTCGGAAATAGGCCTCTGGCTGCGCCTAGATACTTAGGGGGGATTTTTGTATGAAATTTGTATGGAGGGGAATTGCCCATGTATGGCGGCCATCTTGGATTTTGAAAAAAATCAAAAAACAAATGATAGTCGTCAAATTGCTCACAACCCCCTACATTTTGGATAAAAAAATCACGCCCCTAACCCCAACCGTTTTTGCAGGCTGTACACCTTCCACATGAGGTTTCCGCAAATCTTGAAATGTCAGATTTTTCTGGTACTCACTGGAGCACCCTCTATACGATGGTACACCATTTATTACCCCTGTCACCCGGGAACAAACCAAACAACTATGTCAATCAGTGAGTCAGTGAGTGGTATTGTAGGTTTATATAATATAATATAACTAGCTTTTCGGGCGTTGCGCGGGCTGCAAGCAGCCCGCGCTTTTTCGTACAGCTGTTGAGGAAGGCTAAATATGTTTTCAGTTCAGAAAATGGATAAACATTGCAGTCTGTTGAAGAAACATGAAATAATGTGTGGGCGGCCATCTTGGATCCAAAATCTGATTACAGTTTCGAGTTTCGCGGGGTGCTTTACCCCAGGATACAAAATTTCAGAACTTTCGACGTCCCATTGAGTCGTAATGAACGAAATAATTTCCAAAAAAAATATGATATTTGGATTTTTTGGCTCAAAATACATATAGATTTCGATTTACAGCCAAATTGGAAGCAGTCTACTTTTGGCGGCCATATTGGATTTCCAAAAATTTAAAAAAAACAACGCCGCGCTTGGTGGGAGTGGCTCGGCCTACGGCCTCGCCACGCAGCTCGCCCTGCGGGCTCGCATCACTCGGCCTGCGGCCTCGTGTAAATTACTTAAGGGAGGGGGGTGAGTGGGGGAACGGGGGAGGGGAAGGGGCTCGGCCTTCGGCCTCGCGGGGGGCTGCGCCTTCGGAAATAGGCTTCTGGCTGCGCCTAGATACTTAGGGGGGACTTTTGTATGAAATTTGTATGGAGGGGAATTGTCCATGTATGGCGGCCATCTTGGATTTTGAAAAAAATCAAAAAACAAATGACGGTCGTCAAATTGCTCACAACCCTACATTTTGGAAAAAAAATCACGCCCCTAACCCCAACCGTTTTTGCAGGCCGTACACCTTCCACATGAGGTTTCCGCAAATCTTGAAATGTCAGATTTTTCTGGTACTCCATTTAACACCCTTTATACGATGGTATATCATTCATTACCCCTGTCACCCGGAAACAGACTAAACAACTCTGTCAATGAGTCAGTGAGTGAGTGGTATTGTAGGTTTATATAATATAACTAGTGTTTTCGGTGCTGCGCGGGCTGCAAGCAGCCCGCGGTGCAGCGGTGCCACTGTTGAGGAAGGCTATAATATAATTCCAGTTTAGAAAATGGGTTAAAACTGCAGTCGGTTGAGGAAACATGAAAAAAGGCTTGGGCGGCCATCTTGGACCCAAAATCTGATTGCAGTTTCGAGTTCCGCGTGATGCTTTACCCCAGCATACAAAATATCAGACCCCTACGTATTCCCAGTGAGACGTTATGATTAAAATAAGTGAATTGGGTCAAAATACATATAGATACCGATATTCAGCCAAATCAGAAGCAGTTGACTTACGGCGGCCATCTTGGATTTCCAAAAATTAAAAAAAAAAACACGCAGCGCTTGGTGGGAGTGGCTCGGCCTACGGCCTCGCCACGCAGCTCGCCCTGCGGGCTCGCGGAGGCCTGCGCCTTCGGAAATAGGCCTCTGGCTGCGCCTAGTTACTTAGGGGGCACTTTTGTATGAAATTAGTATGGAGGAAAATTGTCCTTGTATGGCGGCCATCTTGGATTTTGAAAAAAATCAAAAAACAAATGACAGTCGTCAAATTGCTTACAACCCCCTACATTTTGGAAAAAAAATCACGCCCCTAACCCCAACCGTTTTTGCAGGCCGTACACCTTCCACATGAGGTTTCTGCAGATCTTGAAATGTCAGATTTTTCTGGTACTCACTGGAGCACCCGCTATACGATGGTACATCGTTTATGACACCTGTCACCCGGGAACAAACCAAACAACTATGTCAATCAGTGAGTGAGTCAGTAGTGGTAATGTAGGTTTATATAATATATTATAATATAACTAGCTTTTCGGGCGTTGCGCGGGCTGCAAGCAGCCCGCGGTTTTTCGTGCAGCTATTGAGGTAGGCTAAATAACATGTACAGTTGAGAAAATGGGTAAAAACTGCAGTCAGTAAGGGAAACATGAAAAACAAGATTAGATTTGGATTCCGCGAGCCAAAAACCTCAAGAATATTGAATTACAGCTAAATAGCTTGCTGTTGAGAATTGGCGGCCATCTTGGAATAAAAAAAAGTAAAAAATTCCGTTCAGCGCTTGGTGGGAGTGGCTCGGCCTACGGCCTCGCCACGCAGCTCGCCCTTCGGGCTCGCATTACTCGGCCTGCGGCCTCGTGTAAATTACTTAGGGGAGGGGGGTGAGTGGGGGAAGGGGGGAGGGGCTCGGACTTCGGCCTCGCCACGCAGCTCGGCCTGCGGCGTCGCGGAGGCCTGCGCCTTCGGAAGTAGCCCTCAGGCTGCGCCTAGTTACTCAGGGGGGACTTTTGTATGAAATTTGTATAAAGGGGAATTGTCCATGTATGGCGGCCATCTTGGATTTTGGGAGGGGGGTGAGTGGGGGGAAGGAGGGGGGCGGAGGGGCTCGGCCTTCGGCCTCGCCACGCAGCTCGGCCTCCGGCCACGCGGAGGTTGCGCCTTTGGCCTTCGGCCTCAGGCTGCGCCTAGTTACTTACGGGTGAGTTTTGTATGAAATTAGTATGGAGGGAAATTGTCCTTGTATGGCGGCCATCCTGGATTTTGAAAAAAATCAAAAAACAATTGATAGTCGTCAAATTGCTCACAACCCTCTACATTCTGGAAAAAAAATCACGCCCCTAACCCCAACCATTTTTGCAGGCCGTACACCTTCCACATGAGGTTTCCGCAGATCTTGAAATGTCAGATTTTTCTGGTACTCACTGGAGCTCCCTCTATACGATGGTACATCGTTTATGACACCTGTCACCCGGGAACAAAACAAACAACTATGTCAATCAGTCAGTCAGTGAGTCAGTGGTAATGTAGGTTTATAGTATAATAATATAACTAGTGTTTCGAGTGCTGCGCGGGCTGCAAGCAGCCCGCGGTGCAGCGGTGCAGCTGTTGAAGAGGGCTATAATATGTTTAACTATATAAATATGTTTCCAGTTTAGAAAACGAGTAAAAACTGCAGTCAGTTGAAGAAACATGAAAATAGGTGAGGGCGGCCATTTTGGATCAAAAATTTAAAGACGCCATCTTGGATTTCAAAAAAATTTCAATGTTGGATTTTCCTGCTCAAAATACGTATAGATATTGATTTTCAGCCAAATCGGAAGCAGTTGACTATCGGCGGCCATTTTGGATATAAAAAAAAAAAAACGCACCGTTTGGTGGGAGTTCGCCCTCCGGGCTCGCGGCTTCTAAAAATCTAAAAAATCAAAAAATTACTTGGGGGGTAAAGGGGGGAGGGGGGAGGGGCTCGACCTTCAGCCTCGCTCCGCAGCTCGGCCTGTGGCCTCGCGGGACGGCTCCGCCTTCGGCCTTCGGCCTCAGGCTGCGCCAAGTTACTTGGGGGGCATTTGTATGGAATTTGTATGGGGGGGAATTTTTTTTGCGAAAATTAAAAAAAAAATACCGACTCTGGTAATTGATCAGGAACCCCTTTCATTTTGTCTATGGGGTCAAATCTCCAAGTCCAACCGTTTAGCCGGGCCGTACCCCTTCTGTTAGAATATATAGGTAATAAAATTATCAAATGTGTTGACTAACGCCATCCATGCATTACTATGTGTAACGTTGTAAAAAAAATTGAAATAAAGTCAGTCTGTTACGGAAAGCCACATGTTTTAATAGGTTATGGGCAAATATCCATAATTTTTCGGTTTTTACTGTGTAAAATTAGTTAAAATCAGTTGAAAATTGTTGACTTTTCGTGGAAATATGGCTGTGAACTATATTCAAAGCATTCCTAAGCTCAAAGGACGTGAAAATTATGACGAGTGGTGTTTTGGTGTCGAAAATCTGTTGGTGCTCGACAACCTGGTCAACTACATCAGATCGGATCCGGACGCAGGATTTGAGAGAAAAGCATCAGATGACGCAAAAGCCAAGGCGAAGATCGTTTTAACCATTGATTCTGGATTGTATGTGCATATCAAGGAAATAAAAACATCTTTGGAGTTATGGATTAAACTAAGAACCATGTTTGATGACTCCGGGTTTTCTCGTAAAATAACCCTACTAAGACATTTAATCTCGTTACGACAAGAAAATTGCGATTCCATGACTTCATATGTTACGCAAGTGGTCGAAACAGCTCAGAGATTAAAAGGCACGGGATTTACAATCACCGAAGAATGGATAGGATCATTATTATTAGCTGGCCTGCCAGAAAAATTTTCGCCGATGATTATGGCCATCGAGCACTCGGGAATGCAGATTACCACCGATGCAATAAAATCAAAGTTGATTGATATGGAGGTTTCAAGAAATGACGTGGATTCCAGGGGCGCTGCATTCGCTGCAAACAGAACGAAGCAGAAATTCAAAAGTGGCGGGACGTCAACGTCACACTCAAAAGTCACAATGACAGGTGACAAGACTGACAAGATCGTCACTTGTTACAAATGTAAACAGACGGGTCATTTTCGAAACCAGTGTCCATTGTTGCAAAAAAATAAACAATCAAATGCTTTTAGCGTGGTATTTTTGAATGGAGAATATAGTACAAACGAATGGTACGTAGATAGTGGAGCAAGTGCACATATGACGGCCAACAAAGAATGGATAAAAAACGCAAATTTTACGCCGTATTTGTCTGAAATAACCGTCGCGAATAATATGAAAGTGCCAGTTTTGTGTTCCGGAAACGTACAGATTTCGACTAATTGTAACTACGATATCATTATTAAAGATGTGCTATGTGTACCAAGCTTAACAACGAACTTGTTGTCAGTGAGTTACGCAGTCCTAAACTACGGAAAGCGCCACGTCGCGAGTCCTTGCGTCACAGACCACCGTACCGCGAGTTCCGACAAGCGGCCACCTGCAGATGATTCACGCGACCGCCCGCCTCGTGAGAGTCGCGCCCGCGGTTCCCAATACATTTTGGGGGCACTTCATGTTCTCACATCGAACTGTCGTCACGTAACGTAATTTAATTAATTATTAAGTGATATATGTAATCTTGAACTTTAAATTAAATTTTCTATTAAGTATTCTTGGTTTTTTTTGCACCCTTCGGCTGTAGTCTTTCTAACTGGCGCAGTTGGTAGGATTGTTAAAACTAGAGTCAGTGCGTGCAATCCGGAAGAATCTACGAAAGTTGCAGCTGAAGGCGTATCCAGAAATAGATACCGCAAAGAAGCCAGGAGATGTTCAAGTAAGTGCCTAGAATCGATCTAGTTGCTGCCCTTCTTTCCTTCCTAAGTTTTTTGTAGGTTACCAAGATTTTCCATCCAAGGCAATCGAGGTCCCCTAGTCTTAGTGGTAGAGATAGGGATATAGATTTAAATAGAAATATACAGTTAGATAGTGATAGTGAGAGTGATAGCGAGCCAGGGAATATGGCCGAGAATTCATCTAGTTTAGATACCATATGGAAGGCCCTTCGACTGGTGCCTGATTTTGATGGCAATGTGAATGTGCTTACAAGATTTATAAAACTATGTGACCACTTGGTCGAAGAGTATGTAAAGCCAGATAGACCCCTTCAGAATGCTGCCCTACTAAATGGCATTATTAACAAAGTGACTGGACCCGCATCGCGCCTTATTAACGCGAATGGTGTCCCTGACAACTGGATAGGCATCCGTCGTGCCTTAGTTAATAACTTTTCAGATCAGAGAGACGAGACCTCTCTATATAATGACCTCGCTTTATTAACTCAGGGCTCATGCACCCCTCAAGAGTACTACGAAAAATGTCAAAACTTGTTTAGTACTATAATTACGTATATAACTTTACATGAAACAGTAGAATCAACTATCGAATCCAAACGATCCTTATATCAGAAACTGACACTGCAAGCATACTTACACGGTCTTAGAGATCCTTTAGGATCACGTATTCGTTGCATGAGGCCTGAAACTATAGAGAAAGCAACGATGAGGAGCGTATTAACTTAGAACATCTATGTGCTCGATACGCGGATGTATTATATATTGAAGGAGAACCCTTGACTTTTACTAATAAGATCAAGCATCATATCCGTACCACCGATGAAGTACCTGTACATACAAAAAGTTATCGGTACCCTTTTGTTCATAGACAGGAGGTACGTGATCAGATTAGGAAAATGCTAGAACAAGGGATCATACGACACTCAGAGTCCGCTTGGAGCTCTCCTATTTGGGATGTGCCCAAAAAAGCTGATGCTTCAGGTAAAACCAAATGGCGTATTGTAGTAGATTTTAGAAAAGTCAATGAGAAGACAATAGACGACAAATACCCCATCCCGAACATCACGGATGTCCTGGACAAGCTTGATAATTGTCAGTACTTTACCACTCTTGACCTTGCATCAGGATTTTATCAGGTGGAAATGAGTCCTGAGGATATTTCGAAGACTGCGTTCAATGTGGAGAACGGTCACTTCGAACTCCTTCGAATGCCGATGGGTTTGAAGAACTCGCCCTCTACATTCCAGCGTGTCATGGATAATGTGCTCAGGTTTCCAGAATACTATCTGTCTAGTTTATCTTGATGACATCATAGTGTTTAGTACGTCACTTCAAGAGCATATGGTTAATCTGGAGAAAGTGTTCACCCGCCTGCGAGAATCTAACTTTAAAATCCAGATGGATAAGTCTGAGTTTTTAAAGCTAGAAACCGCATACCTGGGCCATATAATCAGCAAGGATGGAATCAAACCCAATCCTGACAAAATTACGGCTATACAAAAGTTCCTCTTACGTCGCACAGCTACGGAAATAAAGCGTTTCCTGGGCTTGCTAGGCTACTATAGAAAATTCATCCCAGATTTTGCCCGACTCACAAAACCTATGACTCAATGTCTCAAAAAAGGCTCTAAAATCTCTACAAATAACCCAGAGTACATTAACTGTTTTGAGCACTGTAAAACTCTCCTCACTAATGATCCCATTCTTCAGTACCCAGATTTCAATAAGGAATTTATACTCACAACCGATGCATCTAACCTTGCTATAGGTGCCGTATTATCTCAGGGCACTATTGGCTCAGATAAACCCATAGCTTACGCTTCTCGAACGCTTAACACCAGCGAGATTAATTATAGTACCATCGAGAAGGAGCTGCTGGCGATCGTGTGGGCTACTAAATATTTCCGCCCCTATTTGTTCGGCAGGAAATTTAAAATAGTCACCGACCACAAGCCTCTACAATGGGTCATGAGCCTCAAGGAGCCAAGCTCTAGACTAACTAGATGGCGGTTGAAATTGAGCGAGTATTATTTCACTGTTATCTATAAGCAGGGAAAATCAAATCTCAATGCTCATGCCCTCTCTAGAGTAGAAATACATAACGAGGATGTCGCTCCAATAGTTCAACCTACAGAAAAACCCCCGTCTCATACCGGATCCTCTACTGATACTGCAAGTGAAGGACAGTCCATCCTAGACTTAGACATAAGTTCTATAGTTGTACAACCCACCGAGAAACCCCCATCTCTTATAAAATCCACTACAGCTACTATTCATACAAGTGATGAACACCCCATATTAGAAATTCCCATATCTGACCAACCCTTGAATAAATTTAGTAGACAATTATGCTTAACAGTGGTAGAAGACATTAAAAGACGCCCCATAGTTACGAAACCATTTGAGTCATACATACGTACCGACATACAGATTTCAGAATCAAACCTCCAGGAAGATATAGTTAACGCTATCAAAGAATACGTAAAGCCTAAAGTTAAAACTGGTCTAATTATACACCCCAGCTTAGCTATGTATAAGATTATCCCTGTAATTCAAGAGTACTTTAAGAGTTCAGCTATGGACCTTACTATAACAAAGACAGAAGTTGAAAATGTTAAAGATTACCTGCGACAGCAGAATATCATTTAAAAGTACCACGAAGGTAAAACGAACCACCGAGGTACCAATGAATGCTACCTAGCATTATCACATAAGTACTTTCGGCCCAAAATGCGAGAGCATATCTCAAAGTACATAAGCGAGTGTAATATATGCGGTATGGCTAAATACGACCGTAATCCAATAAACCAAAGACTGTCTATCGTACCACCGCCTACCAAACCATTTGAAATAGTACATATAGATCTGTTCACTACCGAATATGAAAAGTATTTAACCCTAGTTGACGCATTCTCTAAATACGCACAGGCCTACCATCTCCGTGACGGTACAGCCCTCAGTGTAGTACAAGCTTTATTAAAATATTTTACTCATCACGGAGTTCCCATCACTATAGTCTCTGATCAGGGTCCTGAGTTTACCAACCAGGTATTCTCAGAATTCACTAAACTACACAAGATTCAACACCATAAGACTTTAGCTCATAACCCTAATAGTAACGGAATAGTGGAACGATTTCACTCTACCATCCTAGAGCACTTGCGTATTTTAAAGTTAGAACACCGCAATGATCCAGCCATGATCCTTATGCCCTATGCTGTACTCGCTTATAATAGCTCCATTCATAGTTTTACTATATGTAGACCATTGGTCATTATCACCGGTCACTTTGATCCTCGTGACCCAATTAATATAAATGTGAATGAGCATCTTCTTCAGCAATATGTAGTTGATCATAAGCAAAGTATGTCTAAAGTCTATGACATGTTAAATGAAATATCCTTGCATAACCGCACAGAGCTAACAGAGGCTAGGAACAAAGATCGCGAGCCTGAAAAGTAATATGCCCCAGATCAACAGGTCTTTGTTCGCAATCCCATGGCCAGTAGACAAAAATTAGCCCCTCGCTTCACTCAAGATGTAGTTTTAGCCGACTTACCAATCCACATATACACTAAAAAGAAAAAAGGTCCTATTGCTAAAGCGCGTCTTAAGCGTACTCCTAAAGATAACCCATTGTTGCAGGATACTACTGCTGACGATCGCTCTGCATCTGACCCTAGCGCAAGACGTAACACATGACAGCCTAGACAATGGACCAGGAGTTCTACCATTCAAACTTGAACAGACTAAACTAATCTCTCATTACCATTCCTTCTTATACTATATTGACTTAGATGACATATCTCTTAAAGTTATTGAAGCGCAATCCCAGATAGATCAATTTCGATCTAATCTTAAAAATAAAACTCTCTCGTTATATGAGCCCCATCTTTCACACCTTTATAATAAATTAGAAAATGTTCGGAAACAGTTACACTCCTTTCAACAAACTCGAACTAAAAGAGGACTTATAGATGGTCTTGGTTCTATTGTTAAAAGTATATCCGGCAATCTCGACTATACAGATGCCATTAAGTATGACAGTGCTATAAAAACTCTTCAAAATAATCAGAACAAACTAGAGACCGAAATAAATGAACATATAAGCTTAGGCAAAAATTGGATAGCACAGCATTCCTTAATTCTAGATAACATCGTAGAGAATCAAAAGAATATAAGTAATATAATTAACTTCATTTTAAATTCAAATGGTGATAGAGATACTGAAATTATACAATATGCTCATCTATCTCAATACCTAATGATTTTGACAGATAATACAAGTGACTTATCGGATGAACTATATAACCTAGAAAATATGTTAGCGTTTATAAAAACTAAGAGCACCGCACACTATATGATAGATGTAAATGCACTTAACAGCACTCTACTTAGACTTAAGAAAATATACCCTAAAAATGAAATTCTAGACTTAAATCTAAGAGATTATTATGAAGTCATCAAGACAGGATTTTATTATGCAGGAAATAGATTAGTGATAGTTTTCATGGTACCGATTGCCTATCCTATAACTTATATCCTTTACAAATTATCCATCATCCCTAATCGACATAATCAAATATTTATTCCTCTCCAACCCTTCATAGCAACTCAGAGAACAGGTTCTAGGTATATAGAGGCAGAATGCCCGAAGTTAAGCGAGTGGTACCTTTGCGAGGAAAAGCAGCAAGATAGGATACTGAAGACTGCATGCATCGCCTTATACTAGATCAACGCGTCACGTCTTCATGCCAATTTACTCATGTCAACCTAACTAGCCCCGCCTTAGAGAAACTTGATGACCAGCACTACGTGATAAGCCTACCTGTTTCCACCAAGCTGCACATATCCTGTGAACATGAATACTACAAGACTCTTTGAGGAAGTTATCTAGTGACTATCCCGCTGAACTGTATCCGGAAGACACCTGAATTCACAATTGCAAACACCCGAAACCATATTAAGGGTCACGCTGTGCAGATAGCTGAACTTCCACCTATCGAGGCGGCCTCATCACACTATAGGCCTACTTTTAAACTCAACTCTATGAATCTCGAGCACCTTCATGAAGCTAATACCAAGATATCGTTGCAGCATCCTGTACACCTAGAAGAAATGAATATCGCCAGCCTCTATCATACAACTATACCAATCTACTCCATTTTACTTGGTACCTGTGCATTTATACTTACCATTGCACTTTACCGCAAATTTCGAAGGAATTGCACTAGAACTACAGAGACTCAAACTGCCGCATCTGGACAGCTCGATGGAAACTATTCATATGTAGCGGAACTAAACCAAATGAAAGGAACTAGACCACAAGATGTGAAGATCAATGCCTGCAGCATCACGGCAACTTCCTCTGCGAATAGTTGCCGATCTATGGAGGGAGGAGTTACGCAGTCCTAAACTACGGAAAGCGCCACGTCGCGAGTCCTTGCGTCACAGACCACCGTACCGCCAGTTCCGACAAGCGGCCACCTGCAGATGATTCACGCGACCGCCCGCCTCGTGAGAGTCGCGCCCGCGGTTCCCAATACATTTTGGGGGCACTTCATGTTCTCACATCGAACTGTCGTCACGTAACGTAATTTAATTAATTATTAAGTGATATATATAATCTTGAACTTTAAATTAAATTTTCTATTAAGTATTCTTGGTTTTTTTTGCACCCTTCGGCTGTAGTCTTTCTAACTAGTGAGCCAACTTATCAATAACGGAAACAAGGTTGTTTTTGAAGAAAACCAATGCTACATTCGCAACAATAAGGATGTGGTGGTGGCCACAGGAATATCAACAAATGGAGTGTACAAGCTAAATATTAAAGTAGCAGATTGTATGCTGGCAGCACCTGCTGTAGCAAGTGCAGAGCTTTGGCACAGGCGGTTAGCACATATTAATTGCAATGATTTGACAAAAATGAAGAATGGCATTGTGGAGGGATTGTCTTATCCGGATACCAGTGATATCACAATGACAAAATGTGTGACCTGTTGTGAAGGTAAACAAATGAGGATACCATTTCATCATGTCGGACAAATAAGTACATAAACACTACACATAATACATGCAGATGTATGTGGTCCTATGGAGTCAAAGTCCATAGGTGGTGCTCAATATTTTGTATTGTTCATTGACGATCACAGTCGTATGACTTTCATATACTTCCACAAACATAAGAATGAAGTCTTTAAAATATTCAAAAATTTTAAAGCAATGGCTGAAAATCAGCAGAATAAAAGAATTAAAATATTGCGCACGGATAATGGTGGTGAATTTTGTAGTAGTGAGATGGAGAATTACTTACACAAAGAAGGAATTATCCACCAGAAGACAGTTGTATACAAGCCGGAGCCAAAATGCTGTTTGTGAACGGGCTAACAGAACAATAGTAGAAAAAGCGCGATGCTTACTTTTTGATGCAAAACTAGACAAGAAGTTCTGGGCAGAAGCCGCTAACACAGCAGTTTACTTAAAGAATAGATCTGTGACTTCAAGTTTGGGAAATAAAACACCCTATGAAGCGTGGTATCAGAAAAAAATCAGATTTAAGCCATATCCGCTTGTTTGGCAGCCCCGTAATGGTCCACATCCCAAAAGAAAGAAGATTAAAATGGGACAAGAAGGCCCAAATGCACATTCTCGTAGGGTTTTCAGAAACAGTAAAAGGATACCGTGTATATGATCCTGTAAAAAATATTTTAACCATAAAGAGAGATATAATAGTGATAGAAGAAAAAACAGTATCATCAGAAATCAAAGAAGAAAACACAAACACAGCAGAATGGATACAAGATGGAGTTGAAATTGAAAGGCTAGAGCCGCCGGCTGCAAATGAAGTTGGCAGAGATTCAGTGGGGGAGTCTTCAATACATGAATCTCTCCATGATTCAGATCCAAATACATCTGTATATACTGATCCAACTAGTGACAATGATGATGATACAAGTAGTACAAACACAGAGACAGATATCTCGAGCTGTGAGATTACACAAAATCTGCAATTACAAGAACAAGATAAGAGAACACGAAGGCCACCAGAACGTTTTGGGTTTGGTAACATCTGTATTTCCAAGTCTAGTCCAGAAGTTGAACAAATAGATTTCTCAGAAGCGCTGAATGGACCAGAAGCTGATCAGTGGAGACAGGCCATGCGAGAGGAACTACAATCGTTCGAGGACAATGATGCATGGGAAATCGTTGATATACCAAGTGATAGAACAATTATGCAAAACAAATGGGTGTTAAATAAAAAACTAGATGTGAATGATAAAGTGCGGTATCGTGCCCGACTCGTAGCTAAAGGTTTTACACAGCGACGGGGTATTGATTATGAAAACACTTTTTCTCCTGTTGTAAAACATTCTACGTTAAGAATGTTGTTTGCTTTGAGTGTACAGTGGGACATGGACATTACACATCTAGATGTGACGACAGCATTTTTAAATGGACATTTAAAAGAAAATATTTACATGTCATTTCCAGAAGGTTTTTTAAATGAGCAAATTGGTAAAGTATTAAAACTAAAAAGAGCTATTTATGGACTAAAGCAGTCTTCTTTAGTCTGGTATGAGAAAGTGAAAGATTGTTTGCTTAACTTTGGTTTTAATATGAGTAAATTTGAACCATGCTTATTTACATATTTTTGTGCAAATGTTAAGATCATAGTAGCTATATACGTCGATGATTTTTTAATATTTTCGAATAGTATATCTGAGACTGAAAAATTAAAAAAAGTATTAAGTTCCGAATTCAAACTTAAAGATTTAGGTCCTGTAAGACGTTACTAAGGTGTGGCATCGCCTATTTATTTATCTACATACTTCTCTTACTATTATTTACTTACATACTTACTTACATTCTTACTTACATACTTACTTACTTACATCTAAAACATAATAATATTTTGTCATAAATTTATTGGTACACAAATCGAAAGACGATCGTGATCGTACGGCATAAATGCTAAAAAATCCCTGCTGGCCGCGAGAACAATAGGTGACGTCGCGCGCCTACCGCCGCACTCTGAGTACCGAGCAAAAACCAGTCCGCCGCTATCAGCCTGCGCACGCGCATGTCGCTTTCTCTATACCGCGCGCGCCTAACTTCGCCTTGCTTGCGTGATAGAACTGATGCTTTGTGTATTGTGCTTACTTTCAATCTGTGGACTATTAAGACTTTCTTCCTATCTATGCTTGTGCTCTTAAACTGTGCGTTCTGTGACTTTCTTCCGTGCCTTCTATGTATCCTGTTTTACGTCGAATATATGAAGTTAAAACGAAGTGAGTTGTTATTCATCGCCTAGTCGAGCCGTACCTACAACCACAAAGGCATGCGAATTAGTGTAAACAAAGAATGTAAGACTATAACTATAGATCAGCAAGAATATATAGAGCAATTACTGTTAAAGTTTGATATGTCTAATTGTAAAACTATAAATACTCCTATTGAGAGCAAGTTGAACATAGAAAAAGCTGAAAATTGTGTAGTAAATATTCCATATCAAAATCTAATTGGAAGCCTTATGTATTTGGCAGTTTTGACTAGACCAGACTTGTCATATTCACTTAGTTACCTCAGTCAGTTCAATAACTGTTACAATGAGACTCATTTTAATCATGCCAAACGAATATTAAAATATTTACAAAAGACAAAACATTATTGTTTAACATATCAAAGGGATAATGTAGGGCTGACGGGTTTTGTTGATGCAGACTGGGCCAGTGATAGTCTAGATCGTAAGTCATATACTGGGTTTTGCTTTGTAATGAGTGGTTCTGTTATTTCTTGGCAAAGTAAAAAACAAAAGACTGTCTCTTTATCTAGTACCGAGGCTGAATATGTTGCTCTTTCAGAAGCATCTAGAGAAGCTGTCTACTTAAGAAATCTTATGTATGAGCTTACTGGCAAAAAATGTACAATTAAATTGAGATGTGATAATCAAAGTGCATTAAAATTAGCAACAAGTCATCAGGCACATGCTAGGACAAAACATATTGATGTTTGCTTTCATTATGTTAGAGATGCAGTTAAAAACAAATTAATTAATATAGAATATATTTCAACTCAGGAAATGCCCGCTGACTTGTTAACCAAAGGTCTTTTGTCAACTAAGCATTATAAGTTCATGCACATGCTAGGAATCAAGGCTAAATAAAACTATATGTATATTGTTTAGAAATTCACATTTATTTTGTTAAGTAGGGGTGTTAGAATATAAAGGTAACAAAATTATCAAATGTGTTGACTAACGCCATCTATGCATTACTATGTGTAACGTTGTAAAAAAAATTGAAATAAAGTCAGTCTGTTACGGAAAGCCACATGTTTTAATACCTTCCACGTCAGGTTTCTCCAAATCTTCAACTTTCGGATTGTTCTGGTACTCGACCCCAAAATCCCTATACATTCCACCATAAACCATCACCCCCACTGTTCGGGAACAGGTCAAACAACTATGTCAATCAGTGAGTGAGTGAGTGGTAAGTGTAGCTTTATAGTATATAGAGAAGAGATAAAATGTATAGAGACTTTAAGTAAACTTAATGTATGTCAAATAATACTATGTGCGTTTCCTTATTTGAGTTGCCAGCCCCCATCAATAAATAAAAACATTCAATACCATAAATTATTACATAAACAGGTGCAAACCTAGTGCGAGCATCAGCTCCCACAAACATTAGCTGGTAGGTAGTACAACATATATATATATATTTTGTAACCTTAGTTGTTAAGATTACCATTGTTTGTGGAGAAATAAATAAATAATCATAAAAAATAAACATTACATAACTTGACATGTTGTCATAGTGACAAATTAGTGTTTTTTGACACTAATAATTTTATAAGTGAATGTTTTTTGACAAAAGGTAATGTATACCTATCCAAATATAAGAAATTTAAAATTGCTACATTGGTAGCTTATACTATTAAGTTTTGGACGAGTTTACATTGTGAACAAACAACTAGTTGTAAGATGTCTACCGAGTTACCAGAAAATTGTAATAGTAATTCTGTAGACTTGAAGGCAGATTTAAACTGCACCTCCAGACAACGGAAATAACTAAGAGTTATTCATCAAAATATACAAGGCCTTTCCAGCAAAGAACTACTAGTTGAACTAGTATTAGAAGAATTAGATATAGATATTTTGTGTTTGACTGAGCATTGGCTGCATGACAGTGAGATGATGTTCAGCCTAAACAACTACGACATTGTTAGCTGCTTTAACAGAAAGTCTACTACTCGAGGCGGTTCTATGATATTTTCAAAAAATGGAGTCCGTGGCAAAGATCGGAATGACATAGTTAGACTTTCTGTTGACCGCTGTTGTAAGGTGGCCTGTGCCGAGCTAGAACATCATTTAATTGTATGTGAATACAGTCCACCTGATAGCGATTTTAAGGGATTTTTGAAAGTAATGGGTCAGGTTCTTAAGTTAGCTTCAAATAGTAAAAAGATTTTAATTATTTGTGGTGACTTCAATATTGATATTCTTGTGCAGAATCCAAGGAGTACACAATTCTTAAACCTCTTTAAATGTTATGACTTAGAAAATGTTTTTCTTGAACCTACTAGAACCACCGCTACATCTGCCACATGTCTTGATAATTTCTTTACCGATATAAGTTATTTTCACAAATCTGTTATTAACAAGTTGCCATCCGATCATTCAGGTGTATTTGTATCTTTTGTCAAGAAGTCCACCCGCTGCTTGAAAGATGATAAAATCATGTGTAGGCCAATTACTTCCAAAAAGATTCGTAAGCTCAAGAAGAATTTAGAAAATAAGTTATGTTCAGTCATATACACTAGAAGTTACCCTGATGGTCACTACAATAAATTGTTTAGTACCGTGTCTAAGCAATATTCGGCAACATTCGATCAAAAAAAGTTTACGTTAATAAAAGGTTAAAATTTAATGAATGGGCTACTACAGGTATTTATATAAGTAGAAGAAAGTTATTTGATTTATATGCTCAAAAACAATTTAATTTTAACCCTTGATTTGTTGATTATGATAAAAATTATTATATATTAATATAATAAAGAAATTAGATACATTTTAAAATTTTACTACCAAAAAGGTAAAAACGCAGCGCAAGCCGCGAAAAAAATTTGCGATGTTTATGGACCTAGTGCAGTGTCTGTGAGAGTAGCACAAATTTGGTTTAAGCGTTTTCAATCCGGAAATATTGATGTCAAAGATGCACGTCGCTCTGGTCGCCCTGTTACGGATAAAATGGATGCTATTTTTGAAAAAGTGGAGCAAGATCGGCATATCAGTAGTTACGACGTAGCTGAAGAACTGGGAATTGACCACAAAACAGTTTAGGCGCATTTGAAAAAAAATGGGTACACAAAAAAGCTCGATATTTGGGTACCTCACGAGCTCTCTGAAAAAAACCTAATGAACCGTGTACTCATTTGTGATTCTTTATTACGACGTAATGAGACCGATCCATTTTTGAAGAAATTGATAACTGGTGATGAAAAGTCGATCACGTACGACAAGAACGTGCGAAAAAGTCATGGTCAATGGCCGGTCAGGCTTCACAGACTGTGGCGAAACCCGGGTTAACTCGCAACAAGGTGATGCTGTGTGTGTGGTGGGATTGGAAGCAGGACTATCGATTCAGAACTCTACTGCGAACAACTGATAAGATTGAAGCAAGAAGTTGAGAGAAAGCGGCCGGAATTAATCAACAGAAGGGGTGTGGTTTTTCATCATGATAACGCTAGACCTCACACATCTTTAACCACTCAGCAAAAATTAAGAGAGTTTGGCTGGGAGGTGTTAATGCATCCGCCGTATAGTCCTGACCTGACACCTTCAGATTTCCACCTGTTTCGGTTTCTTCAGAATTCTTTAGGCAGTGTCAGGTTAACATCACGAGAGGACTGCCAAAACTACTTGACGCAGTTTTTTGATCAGAAGCCCCAAAATTTCTATAGCAATGGGATCATGTCCCTACCTATAAGATGGCAAAAAGTTATCGAACAAAAATGGTACCTACATACTTTAGTTAAATGTAAATAAACTATATTAAAAAATGTTTTGAATTTTCATATAAAATGCGAAAAGACTCTTTCCCCAACCTATTATTTATTTGTGCCTTTTGCAGAGGAGACCTTGGGACCTTGGGTGAGGAAGCTCGTCAAAATTTAAGGAAATTTCCGCACGCCTGATTGACATTTCGGGAGTCCCAAGGGCCGGCACGTATTTCGGACAGGCAGCGCACATAGATAGATTTCTAGGATTTAGGCGGCCAAAAGTCAGTTTTCAAAAAGGTTAATTATATCAAAACAAATGGATTCTCAGAAAAATAGACATTCCAGAAAACAATAACCCACCCCTTCCCGATTGGTAAAAGTGCGCGGGCGCATTTTTCAGGTAGTCGGAACTCGGTCGTCGCACTAGTTGTACACATCCGTTCTCGGCGCTATCAGTGAACACGAACAGTGCATTGTGAATATTTTATTTTTTGAAGTGTATATTTTAGCGAAAGTGATGAACAGCAGTAACTGGTAAGCCACTTTATCATTTATAAATATTTTAATCAGAAATATAATTATTTATATAGTTATAGCCTACTAAAGTTGACCCTTTAATTATGTTCCGATTTTTAAGGATTTTCACTTTCAAAGGTAAAATACCAGTACCGGATCTAGAAAATTTTTTTGAGGCGGGGCAAAATAATAGGTCTTTACCTATGAAATTGCCGTTCTGCAATTTCCATTTTTTTCCGGCCATTTCAAATCAAAATAATTTTTGTTTGGCTAAGAATTTTAATTTCAAATTAATTTTATTTTAAAAACATGGAACTTTTTCCAAAAGTAGTCATTTGTTTATTGATTAGTGTTATATTTTTATCGCATTTCAATCTTTTTCGTCATCATGGATACGTTAAAAATTCGAGTAATTATGGAATATGAGTACCGTCGTGGCAGCAACGCGGCACAAGCGGCACTAACACTACAAACCAACGCACCACCTGTTATTGGTTTGCTCGCTTCCGTTTTGGAAATTTCGATCTGAAAAATGAACCTCGCGGTCGTCCGAAGACTTTGGTCGACAATGAAGAATTAAAGGCCATTGTGGAAGCTGATGATACACAATCTACGGCTGAATTAGCAGCAGCTTTCGACGTTAGCGTCAAAACAATATTGGTCCATTTGCGTCAAATTGGCAAGGTAAAAAAGCTTGACAAATGGGTGCCCCACGAACTCAATGATCGCCAGCGCGAAGTATCTACGCGTCGAGACGTGCCTTGCACGGCTCAACAGATACACAAATGAAGTAATTTTGAACCGCATTGTTACCTGCGATGAAAAATGGATTCTGTTTGATAACCGAAAGCGTTCAGCAAGTTGGTTGGATCCTGGTTCAGCACCTAAACAATGCCCTAAACGAAAACTTATCCCTAGAAAAGTGATGGTCACTGTTTGGTGGTCTAGCGCCGGTGTGATTCATCACAGCTTCTTAGCAGTGAGCATTACTGCAGATGTGTACTGTAAAGAACTGAACACAATGATGGAGAAGCTGGCACATCTCCAACCAGCATTGGTCAATCGCTCCTTTCCTCTGCTCCTGCACGACAACTCGCGACCTCATACTGCACAGCAGACGGTCTCCAAGTTGCAAGAACTGGGGTTGGAAGCTCTCCGTCATCCGCCCTACTCACCAGACCTTGCGCCTACTGACTACTACCTTTTCCAGAATTTGGATAACTTCTTGGCGGGAAAAAAATTCAATACCCGAGAGGCAGTACAAAATGCCTTTGAAGAATTTGTTGCCTCCCGTCCAGCTGATTTCTTTAAGAAGGGCATCAATAAACTGCCACTGCGTTGGCAAAGATGCGTTGATTGCATGTGTGAATACTTCGATTAATACAAATAAAAAATACATGAAAAAATTCGTTTAATTTTTTTAATACAAAACGGCAATTTCATAGGTAAAAACCTAATATGTGAATATGCCGCCCCCTAATTGGTTTTGCCACTTGTTTGATTACTATTACCGGAACAGTACGCATACACGGGGGGGTTGCAGACAGCCGAGATGCGATTGTAAATTTTTGAGTAGTAAACAACTTTTATACTTCTTCAAAAATAACCAGACGCCGCCTCCATTCCGTATCGGTAGCGTAGGAGGGGTGGATATCTATTTGATTTTGCCGCCCCTCTGACTTCGCCGCCCGGGGCATGGGCTTGCCCACCCCTAGATCCGGGGCTGTAAAATAGTTGTGCTTCCGGGTCTTTCCGAGCCATGTTTCTATTCTATTGAGTACCTTAACTCTTTGGGAAGATATTGACAAAAAATTAGCTTCTACTTTTTACTAGCCAGCAGTTTGGTTTTACTGGAGGGAAATCGACCACCGATGCGGGGGTAGCGCTAGTTACTCACATTTACAACGCATGGGAAAACAAGCATGATGCAATCGGTTCTTTCTGCGATCTCTCAAAAGCATTTGACTGCGTAGATCACCCGACACTTTTGCTCAAATTCCGTCAGTACGGTTTTGACGATAAATCTATAAACCTCATTCAATCATATTTAACGGATAGGCTTCAGACTGTTGATATAAATGGAATAAAGTCAAACGGATCTCTTGTCAAAATGGGTGTACCTCAAGGTTCTATCCTAGGACCGTTCCTCTTCTTAGTGTACGTCAATGATTTGCCTTACGCGGTTGAAAAACAGGCTGGTATTGTGTTGTACGCCGATGACACGTCTCTTATTTTTGAAATAGACCGTCATAGCGAAGATGCTACTGCGGTGAATGACACATTATCGGCCATTTCTAATTGGTTCTCTGCCAATAACCTTCTGTTGAATGCAAACAAGACCCAATGCATTAGATTTACTCTTCCTAACGTGAGGCAGGCCAATGTTGATGTGCTACTAGACGGTCAAAACTTAGATCTCGTTGATAATACTACTTTCTTGGGAATCACAGTAGATTCAAAACTTCAGTGGGATGTCCATATTTCTAAACTCGCTAATAGGCTGAGCTCAGCGGTTTACGCTATTAGAAGAATCAGACAATTGACAGATGTAGCAATTGCTAGACTAGTTTACTTTAGTTACTTTCATAGTCTGATGTCCTACGGGATTCTTCTCTGGGGGAGTGCTGCTGATATACAGACTATTTTTATTTTACAGAAAAGGGCAATTCGTTTTATTTATGATTTAGGATCGAGAGACTCCCCAAGAGTTATTTTTTAAGAAAATTGATATACTCACTGTACCATCCCAGTACATATTTGAAAATATAATGTATGTGAGGAAAAATATTGCCTTATTTAATAAAACAGGGGATATTACGGGTAGAAACTTACGTAACATAAATGTTTTAGTTACCCCGTATTATAGACTGAAAACAGTCAGTAAATCGTTTAAGGGAAACTGTATAAAGTTTAATAATAAATTGCCAGAATCGGTCCTTGATATGCCAGATAGAAAATTTAAAGCTTATGTAAAGAAAGTACTTTTTGAGAAGGCTTATTACGGAACCGATGATTATCTTAAAGACAAAAACGTCTGGCTTGAGTTTGGCGCGGGTCCCTTTTAAAGGTTTATATTTGTGTTTATATAGTGACACGTAGATATCTTTTTGCCAAGATGAACTAGCAAAATTTACCAATACTGGATGAAAAATTGGAATATTTAGAAAATTATTTGGTTGTGCGTTATGGGGATACAGACGAAAATAAGAAGTGTGTAAAACACAAATATTCTTATTTTAAATCAGAAATAGGGCACACGGTATATTCGAAAAATTTATGAGTAGCAATGACTCATGGTTGCAAGGAACATTCGAAATTCCTTTAACTTCGCATAATAAGCCAGGAAGGCCAACGAAAACATTCACTGAATCTAGTGAACAAGAGGATGAAAACTGAAGGAATTCGCTCCTCTGTGAGGGAAGAAGTAATAGTTCATGCGGCACAGATGGTTTTACAAACATGTGGAAAAAGAAGCGCCTCTAGTGTTCTTAAAGACATTACCAATTCTCCGGAAAGTGCAAGTGAATGTAAAAAGCGACATTCTAAATCAAAAGAGATAGAGCCCCTCATCCCACGGGAGGTATTGCGCATGTTCGTGGAGGCCGATTTGACAAGGCGGCAATATGAAATAATTCGAGCGACCAACATAAATTTTACCCCTTTTACGACTTACTGATAAAGGCTAAAGAGGAATGCTATCCACCTAAAGAGTCTATGCGAGTTACTGCTACCTGCGCTGAAAGCAATTTGCAATCGCTATCAGATCATACCGTTTGACGATTGTCTATTTTCCTGGAAGAAGTGCTACAAACACTTAGCGATAATTACAGAAAGTCTTTGTTCGTTATCTGTAAATGGGGTTGTAATGGTTCACAACAAGTTCAATACAGACAAAAGTTTTGTAATAAGATTAATAGCTTAAAACACTAGGTTAAAATTAGGTATTAGTCACAGAAAGGAATTGCTGTAAAACCGACTCCACGTAGTCTTGTCTGCCCTACCCCTAGAGTGTAATTCCTACCCGCGTGGGCGCGGAGGGGCGAGGCGGCCGGCGGGCTGAGGAGCAGATTCACTCGCCACCGAAGCTTCGGCTTGCTCGCAGCCTCAGCAGCACGAAAAGCGAGGAATCCCGTAAATTGAGTGATCTCGGAATCCACGGCGACTGGTTGCGATGGCTTGAATCAAGCTAATACTTATTCTGTGTCAAGGGTTATTGCTCTATTATTGTCCGATTACCTCGAGTGTCCCGCAAGCCGAAAGGCGGTCATTTGGCTCCTTTTATTGGATTCGTCGCTTTTCGTCAGAAACGCATTTCGTGGAGATTTGAAACTCGTCAAAAACGCAACTCGACAGACACGCAACTTGACAGATGCGCGTCTCGACAGACATGGCAGTACCAAGGATAAAGCCGGCGTGGACGGCTAGAATTGTCAGAATAACACAGTTTTTGTATGTTACTATATACATACAAGCTTTTACACATGTGTTTTCATAAATCTAGATGAATAACTTCAAATATCTCCAAATGCGTATCTGTCGAGTTGCGTTTTTGACGAAGAGCGACGAATCCCTTTTATTTTTAATATATTTATTAATGATCTCATCATAATGTTTAATCATGGTTTGTTTTGTTTTGTTTTTTGTGTGTGTAAGTGGCTAACACTGGTGTCAGATTTTTCAGGCTGCCTAAAGGCATCTGACATTGCTTGACGACAGCCCGGACCAACGGCTTATACGTGCCTTCCGAAGCAAGGAGGAGCTCGAGAAATTTTTGTGCCACTTGTGGTCACCAATCCGAGGGCGGACCACCACCGGTGTCGCTTAACTTGCGAAAGTGCTAGTAGTGCGCACTCCCGCCGTATTATATTATATTATATGTCGATATGAAAATTTTTAAAACTACAATGAGATGGATTGCGCCGACCTACAAAACGAAACAAATACAAAACGATTTATATACCCTAAACGAATATTGCAGAATTTGCAGACTTAATAGTTTTGACTTAAATACAGGAAAATGTAATATAACATTTACTAGGAAACTAAAACCAATACTATATAATTACAAATTAGACAGTGAATCACTTAAGCGTGTCTCAGAAATACAAGATTTGAGGGAGGCCAGTAATATTAGGTAGGGTAAGGACGGGTATTGCCGGTCACCTAAGGAAAATGAAACAAAAATTATAGAAAAATTAACTTTTTATTTCGTTACTATTAATGAAACATAACTTTAAGTACTATTCTACAATTATCACAATCAAAGAGATCAATATGTTTAATAATTAGAACACAATATTTTTTTTTAAAAAAAAGGGGGTTTGACCGCTTTTGTCACCGTGGCGGGTAATGTCGGTCAGTAGGAGTTCAATGCCGGTCGAGCCTTTAGCGACACAAATCGCATGTGTAGCCTTCGGGTGACTCACAGCCCGAACATTCAGCATGAGCCCAAAGTCCGCACCGAACGCATCTATACCACAATTCATTGTTACGACCGTAATCATGGCATAGCAAACACTTGTTTTCCACATCGTCAATGTCGGTGTCATCATCATCCCGTACGTCGAACATTTCAATTTCCGAATTCGACGAACTTTCATTATTCTTTTCTTGTAGCACCCTTTTTTTCACCTTTCTTACAGAAACTTTCTCCGCCCTTTTCTTTGCTGTCTTTTTTCCTGGATTCTTTTTAGTCTCTTTGCATTCTTTCTTCTTTTCTTTTTTTGCTCTTCGTTCTTCTTTCTCTATCAAAGCTTCTTTATAAGGAGTACTAGTAAGTATTTTTGCGTGCTGTCTTCGGCAGGCTTTCTTATTGATTGCAATTTTTTTAGGAACTGGAAGAAGCTCTTTGGCGGTGACTCCTGAAGTTGAGGGTAAGGAATCTTCTACTGACGTTCGCAGATCTTGGTAAAATGTCACTGTACCGGTTCCTGGAGCAGTACGAATTAGTGATTGGAGCTGAGGCGTATTGTTGGAGGCGATTTCTAAAGTTGAAGGTATATTATGGGTTATTTCTTGCAGAACTTGGGGCGATGTTGGAATTGTTTGGCTATGATCCTCGAGAATGGATGGTGAATTTGGTGTTGGTGTGTAATGGTCTGTAGTAAATGGAATGATTTGATCTGGTGTCTTATTGTCGATACGACGCCTCTCTTCTACCGCCACCGCCGATTCACTGTTGTTCAATACTTCAGCAGCCAGAAAATCTTCGTCAGTAAATATGTCTGGGTTAAGAGGATATATTCCGGTAGCAGCAAATCCTGCTTCAGCCTTTGGTATAGTGGCTATCTTTTGAAAAGCTTTTCTAAAAAGTGAGGCAACATCGTTTTGACCGATCGATCGTTTCAATTCAGATTTCATTAAAAGATTACACTCTTGCTTATATGCAGCTTTAAAAGGACCAAAAATAGATACGTCTAAAGGTTGAATTCGATGAGATCCGTGTGGTGGTAATGACAGCATTGATATGTAGTTAATTTTACAAAACTCATATGCCTTTAAAGAGATGTGACTGGAGTGATTATCTAATATGAGCAATATTGGGTCGGTCTCTGAAGGTTTTGTCAAAGTGGCGAAATGCTTAAGCCATTCTATAAAAAGGTCTTCATTTATCCACCCGTTTTTTGAGCAGCGATATATAGCGCCACGTGGGCCGTCATTTTCTAGTGCTGTTGAATGTCTCTGACGAGGATATATAAACATGGGGGGCAGGTACACACCCGTTGCGCTAACTGCACACACAACTGTTACATTTTTCCCTCTTTCACCAGAAGTTATGGACCCTACACGTTTTTGTCCCATTTCAGTAATAACTTTACCGGGCTCTGGTACTGTGGTGATACCAGTTTCATCCACGTTGTATATATTCCTTGGTAAAAATTTGTATTTTTCCATCAACTCCCCAAGAAGCGTAAAAAATATATTAACTTCATCTTTATTAAAAGCGGTTGCTCTGTTTAAGCTCGTACCTTCTGCTTTACGGATAGATAAATTGTTTCTTTTCATGAAACCCGTAAGCCAATCTTTGCCAGCCATTCTTAGTTCTTCATTAAAATTGTGTTTCAATTTATTTGTAACAGCATATTCATAAGCCATCTTTCTTATTTGAATTGGAGTACAGCCATAAAATATCTTACCGAGAAATTTTATTTGGTCTGCCATTTCCGCTTCCTGTTCTTTTGTGAAGAATGGATTCCTTCCCAGAGACGGTGAGTCAGAGTTCCTATTTTTCAGTCTTTCTTGGAGAGTCGAAAAAGGAATATCAGTTAAACGTGCTGCTTCTCTTATTGGTGTCCCTTCAAGGACGAGTTGGAATGCCCGGGTTAAATCACTTTGGCTCCATTTCACCTTCAAACCTTGGCTTCTATTCCGTGGCATTCTAAAATGAAAAAGATATGTTTATTTATATGAGTCGAAGATGATATGACGATCAACAATAAAAACTATTATTTTTTTTCGTAAAGAAATATTATCTGCTTGGTCAATGACTTGCGGGTAATACCGGTCAGCGTGACCGGCATTACCCATCTGTCATTTTTTAAGGTTAATAATAATTTAGGAAAAAACTTATTGCAAATTGCTTTAAATACTCAATCAAATGGATAGGTAAACGATTGATTGATGAAAATAAATATAAACAATAAATGAAATATTATTATTATGATACTCACGTCTTATGTTCTACGACGAAAAAGTTACAAGGAAGTGCCGCGAAACTGATACACGTCTCGTTCTCAGCGCTGCGTGGTCAGAACTGAAAGGGGGTCGGTGCGGCGTGCGGGGAATAATCACGCCACCGTCGTTGCAAGTGTGCGTGCCAATAAACCTAATATTTTGTGAGATAGTGTACTGACCGGTGTTGTCAGCTGACCGGGAATACCCGCTTTTACCCTACAGCAAAAGTTTTCATGTATGCTAGGCTTCATTCTCCATACCTGGCTTCGAGCGCGTC
The DNA here is from genome assembly GCA_943193695.1 of Acrobasis suavella. Classification (NCBI taxonomy): domain Eukaryota; kingdom Metazoa; phylum Arthropoda; class Insecta; order Lepidoptera; family Pyralidae; genus Acrobasis; species Acrobasis suavella. The sequence continues at coordinate 19,845,346 of OW971929.1, forward strand.
CAATAGTCCTTTAAAGTGAAAAAAAGCGCTTCCAGAACTATAAAGGCTGATTCTTTTAGAGCAATAGTGAGAGCTGCCTGGTTCTGTTCATCGGTCCAACCCTTTGCAGTAGCGACAGTCTGGAACTGTTGTTGGTACGCAGCCCAGGATTTGTTGTACCGTCATTTTTCACAGCTAGATGGTCAGTAGGCGTAGTGTGGCCAAGGTGGGCGGCGCTTCACATCTAGTGGGCGTGGCCTGAGGTCCAGTGGGTGGAGCTTGAGGTCTAATGGGCGGAGCTTGACGTTCGGTGGGCGGGGATTGCTGTCTAGTGAGCGGAGCCTGATGGGCGGTGGGCGTGCCCTCAGAGTTAGTGGGCCTGGCCTGAGGTTCAGTAGCCTCTCTTGAGCCTCCATGACACGCTGGGCTCTGGTCCTGACGCCTGCCCTGGTGGTATCCTCTTCTTCCCTCGGAAGAACTGGCATCTCCAAATCCACTTCGGACACCAACAGTCTTATTATAAAACAAGGTTTATAGATAGATCGAGTTTTAAAGTCGATCTAAACTATGTAACAAGGAAAATCTTATTATAAAACAAAGTTTATGTTTTGTTCTGAGGACGATCCTCGGCCTAAAGATAAACCAGCTAGGAGGCTAGTTTAAGCTACGATTAACCTCAAAACCGTGACAGAAATCAAAACAAAACATAAAAATTATTGTGAAATTTTAGTAAATCCGAAATTTTACTTGATGGCTGATAATAAATTATTATTATATCCAGGAAATGTGTTAAAACTGCCATGATTATGATATAAAAGTGTTTTTATTGTTTTACAAGTTTCTATGACAAACACAATTTCAACACTTTTGTTCGTTTATTTCCATTCACAACATTAAAAACACGATTTTATATTTATAACACAATACAACACACATATAAAAACAATATTTGTTAAGATTATTTACAATTTACAAATGTAAACAAAATCATAGGTTAGGCTCCATGACAGTTTATTAAGACGAGTGCCCACAGACTAAATATAGAATTACGTTGTCAAAGTTGTCAACTTAGCTTCGTTCCGTTTTTTGATACTGTAATTACTTTATTATTCTTTAATAATTGTTATTTAATAATCAGAGCAATAAATAAGAGGTTATTGATAAAATTATGTACGTTGCATAGTTTTGAATTAATTTTATTTAAACTTATTTCGCTTTTAATTAAAATCTTTTCGACGAAAATATATTATTATGAAAAATGGAACGATTTTCCTACTTCCGGTCAGACTAAGTTGGATCTATCGTATTCTGTGTTTGGTTCAGGTTTTGTAATAAAAGAAAGTCTAAAGTAGATTTATCGCTTGTTACCGTACTAAACCCCGACTTAGATAATACGGGACTAAACCACGATTATGGCCTTTTTTATAATAAGACTGCAAATGTTACGAAACTGGGGTTCGAGATTTCGAGAAAAACGCCAAACTTCGTATGTTACACGTGAATATGGTCTTCCTGATGTTCAAGTCCAAGTCGCGTAGCAGCTGAGGTCCAGGTCTGTTGTCGCAGGAACTTCCACTTGTCGCACGGAGGTAAGCCTGTAGTAAGCGGTAAGTATGTAAGGACATAAGGCCTATTTTCACTTGCAACATTCTCGCGAATTTCCATGAACTTCTTGCTCGCGAAGATTCTGCTTTATCTCGTTCGCGATTTTATTATCGAATGTGTTAAGTTATTTTGCTTTAGTTTTTTTGTAACTCTTTGTGTCCTTTTTTTATAGTTTCTGTACATTGCTCAAAACATTAGTATGAGTAAATTGTTAGTGGAAACTTTACTGATGTATGTTTAAGTAGTTAAGTTATTTCTAACTGTACAAGGCTATTGTTTGTTTCCAAAATAAATACATTTCATACCCCGAATCAGTCACGGAACGAAGGTTAGGTAGGTTTTGACGTGGTATGGTTATGCAGTGGAGTGACAATATCAAAGCCGAATCGAAGTCCAAAAGTCCAAAAGACAGTCTAAGTCGAAGTACAAAAGTCCAAAAGTCGGTCGTCTAGCTCGTCTAGACTTGGACTTTGGCTTTGTTATGGTCAATTGGTCACTGCACTCAAAGTCAAAACCACACCACTTATCCTTCCGTAACTAATTCGGGGCATCAATTATATACAACGCCTGAATTCAACACATTGCCGGTAACAATATACAGCGTGGAAGGGCCATACCCGTACTAAATAAAACCACGGGCTATACTAGATCTATATAGTATAATGAAATTAAAATAACAGGCCAAACACAAAAAAAAACCGAATTTCCAAACAAAAGTGTGCAGCCGCCCGGGCAATTTGTATGGGAATGTAATTTTTTTTTGGCTCTTTGCATGTTATTTTAATTTCATTGTACTATAGTGATCTAGTGTAGCCCGTTCGATTTATTATGGGTATGTCCGTTCCACGTAATATAAAAATACTTCGTGGGCTTTGTGGTGGAAGTCTTACACTTTTTAGGGTTCCGTAGCCAAATGGCAAAAAACGGGTACCCTTATGGATTCGTCATGTCTGTCTGTCTGTCTGTCCGTCCGTATGTCGTCTGTTGAATCTTGGTAAGTAACATAACCTTGGGGAGTTCCCCATACTTAGACTGGAACTCAAAATTTTTTTTATAAAACCCATTCTCGTGTATATATATATGGATAGGTCTTCAAAAATGATATTCAGGTTCCTAATATAATTTTTTTCTAAACTGAATAGTTCGCACGAGAGACACTTCCAAAGTGGTAAAATGTGTGTCCCTGTAACTTCTAAAATAAGAGAATGATAAAACTAAAAATAATATATATATATATATATATATATATATATATATATATATATATATATATATACTAGCTTTAACCCGCGACTTCGTCCGCGTCGAAGTCGCAAATAGTTTTAATAGGATTATTTTAATTGGTTTTTTACATTATTAATGTTGTGATAACCTGATAACATACCTATGAATTATTATGTTAAAATGTTTGAATACTTATAAAATATAACATTTTTTATTATAACGTAGAGATTTAAAGGCCTAGCAGACCCGGCGATCCTCCCTCTCCCGTTTCCTTCCCGTTCCCGTTCCCGTCATTTGCTAGACCGAGAGAGAGCGACGGAATGCTTCAAAATGGTTAAACTAATCTTGTTTCTCCATACAAACTTCGGATCCCCATTTTACCCCCTTAGAGGTTGAATTTAGAAAAATCCTGAAATACATACTCATTTACCGTCAGGAGTACTCCTGCAAAGTTTCGAATAAAATAGTCTAACTAATCTCGTCACTTTGGACCCCCGTTTGACCCCCTTTGGGGGTGAGTTTTGAAAAATCTTTTCTAAGTGTACTCCTAGACCGCATAAAAACCTATGTGCCTAATTTGGAATCTCAGATCCTGTGGTTTTAGCTGCGCGTTGATCGATCAGTCTTTATCTATTCTCAGTCTCTGTCGAAAATGGTTCTTATAGGGCTCTCCCTCTCCCTCTCCCTGTTCCCTGTTCCCGTTCCCATTTTCGTTCTCGTTCTTGTCATTTGCTAGTCCGAAAGAAAGCGACGGAACGCTTCAAAATGGTCAAACTTATCTTGTTTGTCTATACAAACCTTGGACTGTTTCACCCCTTAGGGCAGTGGTTCCCAAACTTATTTCGTCTACTGCCCACTTTGAGAATAAATATTTTTTTAGCGCCCCCATTTTTTCACCTATTTAAAAACCACTATAACTTCAAATTAAATTAATTAATTATTGTGACCTATAAATGTATATTAACGGAGAATTCTAAACGAAACTTTTACTATAACCCGCAACTTGAAACCTGAGCGCAGTAGGTAACATACAACGGCGCTTAGGTCTCAAGTTAACTCTTACGGGCTCCACCTGCCAATAAGAATGATTATTGAAACGCAACTTTATAGTATTAAAACAGAGTATCTTTTATTAAAAATATAACTAAAATAATCAATCCTTATATAAAAACTAATGTGAAGGATGAATCTGATGCTGTTTAATAAGTTTGTTGATATCAGGTTCCAATTTACTCAAGAACAGTCGTAAGTCGCCACGTTCGGTAACAAGCAAACGATTTCTCTTTTTAGTAAGCAGTGTTGTCACAGCACTAAATCCACGTTCACACAAATATGACGATGGGAATGCTATCAAGAATCGTTGAACGATTGACCACAATCCAGGGTATAGATAGCGGCACGAAACTCTAGCGCTGACCTTGCCTGCGCAGAAGTCAAAAATTAGTACCGTACCCGTGCGCAGTATCCCCTCTACATGTCGCTCAGCCCTAAACTTACGTGCCGCTACGTGTACAATTGCGGGATCGGTTTTTGTAGCCAAAATTCTTGGTAACCATTTTTGAACTTGATTTTTATTTCCTCGTTTGTTGTCAATTCTATAAGTTCTTCTTCCAGCTGAGGTGACATTGCTGTGTTGACATTTGAAAACGGATCTAACACCCAGTCTGGTATTTCCAAGTTCAAAATGTCCTGGTATCGTTCAGTGAAGTCAATGTGGAGGTTTTCCAAATGTTGGCAGTAGGCAAACAATTCGTCGTTACTGCATGATACTGATAAATTTGGAAAATTGTGAAACTCACGTCTGCCCAGATTCTTTTTGTGTAGAAGCAGTTTGGCTGCGAAAGCAGCAACGACGTTTTTTGTTTTAATTAAATTTAGTTTATCGCCTTGCAGTTGGAGATTCATGTCGTTGAACAATTTATACAGGTCTGTCATGTAAGCTATATCATTCTTTGATGTTATGAGCTTGTCGTGCAATTCTGTATCTTTAGTTTCCAAGAACTCTATAACAGAGTCAAACAGGTTGTAAAATCGAGTCAGACAATTGCCTCTTGATAGCCAACGAACTTCAGTATGAAACAACAAACGGTTGAAATCCTCGTCATTAGTAACACAAAGCTGATGAAATAATCTATCATTCAAAGAGCTGTTGCGGATTTTATTGACTGCTTTGATAACATATTGCAGTGATTGAAATAGTTTTTCACTTAAGTTTCTAGCAACTAAATGTTGTCTATGAATAACGCAATGTACACCAAGGACATCTGGAATTTTATTTTTTAAGTACGCTATGAAGCCTTTATGGCACCCTGTCATAGCCGGAGCGCCATCTGTTGCAACTGAAATAATATTTTTCAAAGGAATCTCTTTCTCATCGCAAAACTTTTCCAATGTATTGAATATGGTTTCCCCTTTTGTATCGGTCTCTAAATTTCTAGCAAATAATAGTTCTTCACATATTTTCTCATCTTTAATAAACCTTACGTAAGACAACAACAATGCTTCATTAGTTGGTAAAGTGGACTCATCGAGCTGAATTGAGAATTGACTTGTCCTCAGGTGATCGCACAATGATTCTTCAATGTTTTCAGCCATTTCATCAATTCGTCTTTGCACAGAATTATTACTCAAAGCAATTTTTCGGATAATATCTGCGGCCGGTTTATGAAGCACAGTAGTTATTACTTCATTTATTGCTGGCAATAATAACTCTTCTCCGATGTTATGTTGTTTGCCTTTTTGAGCAATTAACAAAGAGATATTGTACGAAGCTCGAAGTCCGTCGTCATCTTGCTTAGCAGGCGCCGAAAATAGTTTTGCTACACTTGGCTGAGTATTATGCTTCTTCTCTAGGTCTTGAAAATATGCTACATTCTTGTCTTTCTTATCTGGATGCATTTTATTCAAATGATCTTGCAGCCTTGAAGGCTTCATTGCTTCATTCGAAAATGTTTTTAGACATTGAAGACACAAAGGCGACGATGGGTTTGTGGGATTTTCAATAAATCCAAATTTAATATATTCCGCACAGTATTTCCGTGTCTTCTTTTTTACTTCCGACATTGTTTTGCTTTGAGAAATACGTTCAACTTCGCGAGTAGTGTAGAGGAGGCGTAAGTACTGCTCATCTATTGCGCGCTGTTACATACTTAATCTATGAACATATATTGCTGATCTGCTAAATTGCCAAAATTTTAAGACTAATCGGCAATATATGGCTATATAATCAGTAGAATTCTAGTTGTTCGACAGTCGTCGTTCTGCTGCTCTTCGGACCCGGCTCAACCCCTCCGAATAGGGTTCTAGTGACTAGCACTAGGGAGCCACAACGCACCCCATGGTCCACCGCGATGCTTTAAGTTTTAAATAAACCAAAGTGAAGTGACGTCAGTTTATAAAGTAATTGTAGTGAAAAAGTTAAAAGTAAATAAATTAAGTTCGGGTTAAAATAAAATTGTTTTTTTTTTATAAGAACAAAGTGGCCCGGACTAACAGCGCGAAACCACAAATGAAAATAAAATAAATATTACATTGTTTATATAGGTAATAGGAATGCTTAAGCAGCACGCACCGACAGGAATAAAACAAACATGCATAAACTCGTTTATCTCATTCGACGCTCAATCGTACTCAACAAGTCCGAACAAGTATTCAATGAACCAGCCAACTGATACAGGAATGCACAATTCGGGTTATTTAACAAAAACTTGTTAAAACATGATAGATATCTACGAGTACTAATAACTATTAAAATGCGAAAGTGTGTCTGTTGCCTTTTTATTTGTTTGTTTGTGTCTACTTTCATTACGAAACGGAGCGACCGATTGACATGATTTTCATTTTTTCTATATTCAATAAAATAGATATATGAACTACGCGGAGAGAAATATAGAACCGAGTTTGAGCAATCTTTTAATTCATATAAGTTGATGTTCACAAGTTGTTGTTGAGAGTCGAGAGCCCTTGCAGTCGTTGTTTAAAAGGCCTCCTAGCTAAATAAAGCTCCTAGCAAAAAAAAAACATTTTCTTTCTGGGTCTCTTACCGCCCCCCTTGAGACCTGCAGCGCCCCCCACAAGGGGGCGTTATCGCCCACTTTGGGAAAGACTGGCTTGGGGGATGAATTTTAAAAAATCCTAAAATACCTATTCACTTATTTACCGCCGGGAGTACTCTTGCGAAGTTTCGAATAAAATGGTCAAACTAATCTTGTTTATCCATAAAAACTTTGACCCCCATTACACCCGTGAGTTTTGAAAAATTCTGAAAAGTTTATTACTTGTTTAGAGCCGGGAATACTTTTACGAACTTTTGAATAAAATGGACAAACGAATCTTGTTTCTCCACAAAAACTTTGGACCCCCGTTTCACCCCCATAGGGGATGAATTTTGAAAAATCCTGAAACACGTTTTCACTTTTTTACCGCCGGGAGTACTCTTGCGAAGTTTTTGTCCATACAAACTTTGGACCCCCGTATCACCCCTTTAGGGGGCGAATTTTGAAAAATCTTTTCTTAGTGCACCCCTAGACCCCATAAGGAACCTATGTGCCAAATTAGGAGTCTTTAGACCCAGCGGTTTGGGCTGTGCGTTGATATGTCAGTCAGTCAGTCATTCAGTTTCTTCTGTTATATATATAGATTACTTGCTGCTACGGAACCCTTCATGGGCGAGTCCGACTCGCACTTGGCCCTTTTTTTTTCGCCTAGCCTTTTCCGTATCGTCCGAAAAGGAACTTCGTTCCAAAAAAATATTGACGTTTGCTTTGCTGGGTTTGAATCGGGAACATTGACCATATCAGGCAAATGGCTTCCAAGTCCAACTGAGATATCGACGAGATAGTCAATTCGTAAAACTATCTTTCACTCGGAAAAAAATTTTTTTTTTACTCCAAATCCGTACCGTCCGAAAAGGAACTTCGTGCCAATAAGACAATCGCAGTCTGGGTTTTTTTTTAGGATATGGCAAATAGTTGCGTTCGATTATTTTCAATAAAAAGCAGCATTTTTTTTATAAAATATAATGATGAACAATCAAATAAATCTTTATAGAACTATACAACAGAAAAGATACTCGTAAAAGAACTTATAAAAATAAGTAGACAACTAAACGATCCCTAAAAGTATTTACATACATTCACCTTATAGTGCACACAGCGATACACAGTCTATTATATAGCCAGTAAAATGTCAGCGCCAACCCCAGATCTAGACTCTTCTACAGGCGGGCAAAAAAAGAAGGATTGCCTCAGTATGCCGCCAGAAGTATGGCTAGCGTTTGTCCTGCGGCGGCGTGGCCGGCGGCGTGGCGGGGTCGGGGTCGGCGGCGGGCGCGGCGGGCGCGGCGGGGGCGGGGCTGCTGTTGCTGGCGGCGGCCGCGGGCGAGCGCTGCTTGGCGCGCGGCCGCCACGCGTCCAGCAGCGCCTCCACGCGCTCTTCCGTGGGCCCCCAGCGCGCGAATCCGGCCGCGTTCTGCAGCCACACCACCACGGTGCCGCCGCCCCACCGGAAGTACACCTCGTTTCTGAAACAACAGTAGTATACACTCCGCTTTAGTCCGGCTACTTCGTGCGCGACCTTCCTGCGGGGTACAGACTGGCGGGGAGGAGATACTCAAGGTGACAGCGGGCTATGGATGGTGTAGCAGGGAAGGGTAACGCATGCAACCCTTCCCCGCGACACCATCCTTAACCCGCTGTCACCTTGAGTATCTCCTCCCCGCCAACGTCTGTACCCCACAGGCCGCAGGAAGGTCGCGCACGAAGTAGCCGGACTATAGTTACCAACGAGTCAAATCAGATACTTTTTTCTCAACGTCAAAACAAACATTATCTATGGGATTTGTACGAAATAGCATGTCGTGACGTCATTGTTTCTTGAAGTCATACAACGTTCCGATTATCAGTTTTCTGCATTAAGAAATCTAAAATCACGCCCAAAATGGATATGAAAATGACAAGTGACATTATTTTTGTAAGGTTTTACTCGATAGAGAACATGCAATATTTTTATTTATACTTAAATTTGAATGATTTCTATGCAGAATAGACCTATTAGACCACTAGTGTATAGAAAAATCAAAATACTTTCATTTATTGCCAAAAATTGCCGTTTTAGAACTTTTTTTTCCTTTTCTTAACGTATCTACCTACAAAAGTAAATAAGTACGCTAATAATATTACAATCTAGCCTTAACTCAGACTAATAAGTAATTTAACATTGACCTAGTTTTATACGTTATTGTCTAAGAATGTGTCCATCGGCACTTTTCTTACTGTCTCTATTAAGGGGAAGGCACTTTGTTCTTGTGTCTCTATTGGCATATCAATGCACTATAATAACACTGTATTTTTTAAAATTACACTAGTTCAAAAGGTTTAGTTCTTTTGAGACGTCGCACTATGTCCGTGTTGTCGAGGAGCTGGATTGCCTCAACATTCACATGGTGAAGCAGTCTATACTCATGTGCTTCGGCGTATTTCTTGATAACTTTATTGACGGTCTGCATGTTAAGGTCCCGGTGTAGATCGTCGATTCTTATATACCAGGGCGCATTCACAATGGCCTTCAGTACATTATTTTGGAAGCGTTGAATTATTTCAATATTACTTTGTTTGGTACAACCCCATAACTGTATACCATAAGTCCATACTGGCATGAGGACTTGTTTATAAAGTAGTATTTTGTTATTTACTGACAATGCAGAGTTCCTTCCAAGCAGCCAGTACATCTTTTGGAATCTTATATCAAGTTCCTCTCTTTTCTTTTTGACGTGGGCTTTCCAGCGAAGCTTCGCCTCGAGTGTCATACCAAGATACTAAGCACTATACACAATAGTCATCATTTTTGTTTGTGAAGTTGACGTGGACAGATTTTGATTCGTTTAGTTGAATTCGCCATTTTTTTTTCCAGTTGTGAACTTTATTAATAGCTGCTTGGACCTTCTTTGCTGCTTCGGCATGACTGTTTCGAACTGCCATAATAGCCGTGTCATCAGCAAAGGTCGCAATAGTATTTTCTTCTAGTTCTGGAATGTCGCAGGTATATAATAGGTACAGGACCGGACCTAATACACTTCCTTGAGGTACTCCAGCTTTTATTTCCTTAACTTCAGAGTATGCATGATCTTGTCGCACTCTATAGGCTCTATCGGTTATATAAGACGTTAGTATCTCTACAAAGACTTTGGGAAGCATTCTTTTGAGTTTTAAAATAAGGCCTTCATGCCAAACTTTGTCAAAAGCTTGTGCTACATCTAGAAAGATAGTTGAGCAAACATTTTTATTTTCTAGAAACTGTTCAATGATGTTAGTTATTCTATGTACCTGATCAATTGTAGAGTGTTTTTCTCTAAAGCCAAACTGATGTTCAGGTATAAGATTTCTCGTTTCATATCAATATATATATATATATATTTTCAATTAAATATAATTATATTATATATATATATATATAAGGCTTAAACCTATATATATATATATAGGTTTAAGCCTTTTAAGTAACAGTTTTTCGAACAGTTTTGACATTACAGGCAGCAAGGATATTGGCCTATAAGACTTTGTTTCATTTGGTGACTTTCCAGGTTTTGCTATCATTATAACTTCAGCTATTTTCCACAAGTCTGGTACATACCTAAGTCTCAATGCAGCATTTATCAGATTTTTTAGTTTAATTAAAGCTTTTCTAGGAAGGTTGTTTAGTATTTCCCCTGATATCAGATCAAAGCCAGGCGATTTTTTTGGATTGATTTGTTGTTTTATTTCACGTAAGACTTCATTCGGTGTCACAAGCTTTATGTTGTCTTGTTCATCATTAATATCGCTGATTACATCAGTTTCGGCCTCATAATTTACTTCCTGACTTTCATTTGGTTTAAAAATATCCTCTAGATGATCAGCAAACTTAGCAGCTTTTTGTTCATTAGTAACTGCCCACCTTCCAGATCCCATTCTTAGGGGAGGATGGGGTTGATGGGGCGTTTTAAATATTTTGTGGCCTTCCAGAGTGAGTAATCTGTGCTACGGTCACTGGTAAGCTTTTGAAGGTACGTGTTTGTACACTCATCAACATGATTCTGGATTACTCGTTTAAGTTTTTTGTTCAGGTTATTTAATTTTCTCTTGTCTTCTGGTGACCTGGTTTGGTGCCATAATTTTCTTTGCTTTCGTTTTTCTGTGATGAGTTCTCTAATTTCTATTGGATATACATTTCTGACAGTTTTCTTTTTCATCTTAGGAGTGTTGTTCCATGCAGTCCGTTGTATTAGAGTAACAAACTTTTCAATTTAAGAACTGACAGTTTAAATTTTCGCGCGAAAACAGGCGGTGTCGTCACTTGTGTCTTACATTAGCTTTTAGTGTTGCCGAAAAATCGATGTTTCAATCGAAAAATACCAAACTATCATTTTACATATACCTACCTACCGTAGCACTTTGACAACGTGTGACTACGCCTTTCCAAACATGAAAATTTATCTCTACATAGTGAATATTGCATACGTCAGAATAGTATTGTATGACATTATTGTCAATTTACAACGAAGGCATCTTGGTAAAGTCTACTGTGTCCATTTACTTGCAACTACATTAGCAACTTTGTTCAGTTCAGTATTCTGAAAATCTTGTTTTATACTTTTTCAGCGTCGTTTTTTGTCGTAGTTGGGTTTTAGTTTTTTTACTTTTTATTATTTCGCGCAAAAATTTAAACAGTCAGTTTCAAATTGTCAGTTTGAAACCGCAATTTTTGGTGTGCGTGTGGATGGAGTGCTCCTTTTCCGAATCCATATGAACAAAACGTTAGGTTTTAGGACAAAATTGTGCCAACGTGACATAATTCAAAAAATTATTCCTCCTATAGTCAAAAAGTTATAGTCGAAGAATTGGAACACTCATTGGAACACTTGGATAAAATCATATCTCATAAAGTACTACAGCTGTGTAGAAAGTTTATATATGGAAAATTAAGACTTTATTTGAGTTATCGAATAACAGTTACATCAATCGATTTTAATGTTTTATTTAGATTTTATGAGGGTTAGTTAGACTCATTACTCGTAATTGGAGAACGGAGTGTTCCTGAAATTTCCTATTCCGGCTGGATAAATTCGTAATGTTTTTTCGGTACAGTATAATAATAATTTAGAATGAATTTGTTCCATATAAACCTTAACCATAAAAGCGCTGGTTCAAAAGCAAATTGAATATTTATTATTTTTTCAATGTCCCTTATGAGTGTTCCATGTTGACCATTATTTACTAAACCCAACGTCATATCAATATGGAACTTATATCCAAAATTGTGCAAATGCAAGTACTAAAACTTGGGATTTTATTTATAAATGTAAGTTGGATGCTTTATTAACTATCAATATTTTAATATTTCCAAAGGAAATAATTGTGTAGGGTGTCCATGCATTACAAAAGAAAAATATTTATATATACATAAGTAAGTATTTATTTTAAAAAAATTAACTAAAACACGTCACGCATTTAAAAAAACCGGCCAAGTGCGCGTCAGATTTCCGCACCGAGAGTTCCGGACAAACCTGTAGGTAAAGGAAGTTTAAAATTTTTAAAATTATTTTTATTATATGATGTAACCGTTTTTTTCCTTTCAAAGTACGAAACCTTAGAAACAAAAATATTTATAAGTATAAATAGCTATAAGTACCTAATATTAGTTTTTAAGAACGATTAATATCATACAAGCGTACAAAAATAAAGTACATTACGTCATATACTGGATCATTTCGACTATTTTTTTGATCCAGATTATATTTTTTTTTGTACGAGTACCTAGTGGCCAAGATTATTAGATAGATCCCATGCCAGGTACGAATTAAACGGCTTCAAGTTTTTTTTTTTATATAAAAATATTTTACATTGTTACGTCTTTATCCCTGACGTTAAGCGTGGTTTTTGGGCTCTGTCTACCCCAGACAGATAGAGACAGTGGCTTTTGGCCCCAAAGTAAGTTCGAGACTTGTGTAATGGGATACTAACTCAACGATACTATATTTTATAACAAAAACATGTATAGATAAATATCCAAGACCCAGGACAATTTAAAAAAGGCCATTTTCCAACTTGCCCGGACCGGGGATCGAACCCGGGACCTCTGGGTGGCGGACTAGCATGGTGACCACTGCGCCACGGAGGCCGTCTTCTGGGCATTAAGATGGGAAAAAGGAATAGAGAACTTGCAATATTTTTATTTTTGAATTTGAGTTAATTTTATGCAGAATAGACATAATAGACTACTAGTGTACCTATTAAAAAAACAATAAACTTTCATTTATTGCCAAAAATTGCGGTTTCAAACTTACAGTTTTGTTTTCGCGCGAAAATTTAATCTGTCAGTTTAAAACCGCAATTTTGGCAATAAATGAAAGTATTTTAATTTTTAATATACTAGTGGTCTATTCTGCATGAAATTCATTCAAATTAAAGCAAAAATAAAAATATTGCATGTTCTCTATTAAAATAGTGATGAGTTGCTAGCCGTATCGTCTATTAACATGATTCAAAACTCGCCCATTCCCTCGATCGACTTTTATGATCTGCGCGGGAAGAAAACAGCTGGTACATTCTGAATCTTTTTCTTTCAAACCTTTTATACATACACTTATACATATACTTATGCATATACTTACTTATTTTTATACTCTTAAACTTATACATGTACTTAAACACTAAAATATTGATAATTAATAAAGCATTCAACTTACATTTATAAATAAAATCCCAAGTTTTAGTACTTGCATTTGCACAATTTTGGATATAAGTTCCGTATTGATATGACGTTGGGTTTAGTAAATAAAGGAACAACATATGGAACACTCATAAGGGACATTGAAAAAATAATAAATATTCAATTTGCTTTTGAACCAGCGCTTTTATGGTTAAGGTTTATATGAAACAAATTCATTTTAAATTGTTATTATACTGTACCGAAAAAACATTACGAATTTATCCAGCCGGAATAGGAAATTTCAGGAACACTCCGTTCTCCAATTACGAGTAATGAGTCTAACTAACCCTCATAAAATTAAAATAAAACATTAAAATCTATTGATGTAACTGTTATTCGATAACACAAATAAAGTCTTAATTTTCCATATATAAACTTTCTACACAGCTGTAGTACTTTATGAGATATGATTTTATCCAAGTGTTCCAATGAGTGTTCCAATTCTTCGACTATAACTTTTTGATAATAGGAGGAACAATTTTTTGAATTATGTCACGATGTTGGCACAATTTTGTCCTAAAACCTAACGTTTTGTTCATATGGATTCGGAAAAGGAGCACTCCATCCACACGCACACCAATTTTTGGCAATAAATGAAAGTATTTTAATATTTTAATATATGTACTAATGGTCTATTCTGCATGGAATTAATTTAAATTAAAGCAAAAATTCCCATGTTCTCTATTGTTAGTATAAAAAAAAAAATATTTTTGACCACGAATTATTGGATAGATGAATCGAATCACTGTTACTTTTCCTTGATCATACCCATTTCAACGTGACTTTAGATAAATGCAGTAAGACTGATAATAAGAGCGCTATTTGACTCCAAACAAGCATGACGTCACACTTGTATTTCATACTAATCCCATAGAAAATGTTTGTTTTGACGTTTAGAAAAAATATCTGATTTTACTACTTGTCATCTAGCGGATTTACGAAAACGATAATTTATTTCATTCTATTTAAAACATTCTTTTTATTAATTCTAAATCTTGCAATGAAAAGTTAAAACTAAATTAAATAGTAGATATCCAATTAAAAATTCTTTATTCAGTGACAAGATAAAAGTTTAAAAATAACTGAAACCTACTATGGGAAAATTCTTATTGAAACGAACTTTGTCTTTATAAGTGTGTATTCAGTCTAATTGAGACCTATGTAAAAATATGAAACACTCACTTGGGAAGTACGTGCTGGAATCCATGTCTGTATTCATGTTCGAAGGCAGGTATCACTACCTAAAATAAAAATAAAAATGTGTTAAGGTAAACAAATACACACGGCAAAATTTAGCATACAAACTGCGATTTCAGTGCAGCAAATTGTGAGCGTGCCCCCCCCCCCCCCTTAGCATTGTGTTGCTTCATAGGGTGGAGTCCGCTTCAGACTTTTTTTCTCCAAGGATAAATTTCTCATAAATAAGGAGCCAAGTCTAATAATACCAGTAGGTTATTAATAGCCTGTCACATTTTTGTTTAGGGTACCGAATCTCAAATAGGACCCCTACGTATACTTTCAGAAGTCTGACACAGGTTCTCTTTTCTCTGAATATAGAGAACATAGAAAGGTCCCTGTAACAAACACACAAAGGAAAATAATAATAATTCGATATACAAGTATTGCATTTCATACCAATATGGTCATTTTATTCGTGTCATATTTTCTAGCGGTGACATGACCTAATACGAACTTGAGGTTAATGTCTAAAACATGTACGAAATATGTACGAAATCGTATGTTAAAGTAACAAAAACGTACTATAAAAATTTTGCAGGAAAAAATAATCAAAGTTTCTAGCGGGGATTACATATATATTTCACTTTAATACTTTGTTATGGGCCAAGTATAATGTACGAAAAGTGTACGTTAATTTTTTATAACATTTAATTATATACGAATGTTATTAAAACATTCTTATACTCGTATAATAAATTATTTATTTATCTTAATTATCCTATTTTGTACATCAATAAATTACACGTAATTGGCTTGAATGTTGATCTTCATACTTTTTTGGCCATATCGTCAAATACTTCCCACATATCGTTAAATTTTTAGTGCGCCCGGTAACATCCATCTCCACCAGGTATGTACTCAGTTATTGATATCAGTTTGTATGATTTATTTTGTAGTGTTATTTGATTTGGTATATCTTTTATGTAAATGGTTTCATCAAGTTCAAAAAAGAGTGTAGGAACAGAAATTGTATATCTTAGTACAGTTTTACCATTGCATGAATCATCATTGCAAGGACAGATCTGATCTTTTATCATAGACGATGCAGATTCTTATAAAGCTGCTGGTTCTTTAATTGACAAAATTAATGAATTCGAAGGAAGTATCGCAGTATATCTTTAAAGCGACTTACCACAACTATCACAAGTTTTGGTTGTGCATGTACTTTATGTCTCTAAAAATATTTTTTTTATCAAGTATAAAGGTAACATTGTTGAAACAGTATTGCTAGCCTGGGAGAAAGGAAACTTAGAATGTACCAGCTGCTTCTCTTCCCGCGGAGATCGTAAAAACCAATCGAGGGAATGCATGCACATGCACCGCATCGCCTAATAACATGATTTTAATCATGTTATTAGGCGATGCGGCTAGCAATCCATCACTATTTTGATTCCTTTTTCCATCTTAACGTCCACCATCACGCTAAGCGCGGCCTTTGGGTCTTGCGGCCTTGGGCTCTGTCTACCCGTCAGGGATAAAGACGTTAAAATGTATCTGTATGTATGTACGTACTTATATATTTATGAAATTATACCTTACAAAATGGGAGTCCTTTGAAATTTCATTACCCGATTAATATACCTACTTACGACCATAGATATACCCAAACTGTTATAGAAATTGAACGTACACTTTTCGTACATTATTTTTGGCCATTAACAAAGTATTAAAGTGGAATACTACTTAATGAAATATATAGCCCCCGCTAGAAAGCACAATTCCTGGTGGTGAAACTTTGATTATTGTTTCCTGCGAAATCTTTACTTATAGTACTTTTTTTTAAAATTTAACGTACCATTTCATACATGTTTTAGACATTTAACTCAAGTTCGTATTAGGTCATGTCACCGCTAGAAAATATGACATTTTTATTCTCTTTTTTTCTTGCTTGCCATTTCCCATTTATAAATAAAGGGTGGGCGACAAATGTTTCTTTTCAATTTTCTCTTTTGCAAGTCATTTATTATGATTTTTTTTTCTGTTATAAAATCTGTTTAGCGTTTTCTAAAGGAACCAACTACAGGGAACCCTGTTACTCAGATAACTGACCTAGAATATATACCAGATCAGATATGTTGGTATAGTAGTAATCACGCGACGTAAGGCGTCAAGTGCGTTACATAGCAAAACTGCACATGCCTATTGTAAACACTTTTTTTAATAGCCATTAAGGTTCCACTGTTGGGCCGAATCTTTCCATTTTTCCTCCCATACGTCCTTATAAACAACACCTGCGTATCATAAACCCCACTATTGCCTGGTTGTGTACGGCGCGCGTATAGAAGCGTCGCACAGTCGCTAGTCATCAGTCTTAGATCGGCTGTGATACGGTGCACAACTTGTAGTTGTGTAGCTGTGACTGGGCGTAGAGCTATGACTCGATAAATTATAATTTTTCTAATGAATGCAGATCGCGTGAACTACTTTTTATGATGACAGTCTACTTAAGCTGGACGGTAAGCCCAGAGTTAGTCTAAGCTGGATGTGGTTTCCCAAAGCTGCTTCTGTCTCATTTTTAAAGATTCGTCATGTATATTATCGCTGCGGCACACATACTTAGTACCTTACAAACTGTGTTTAATTTGTAATATTTTTTATTCTGCACTTATTTAATGTGAGTGTAATTATGTGTCTTTATGTTATCAAAAAAATAATTATCTATCTATCTATCTATATTTTCATTCCAACATATATGTTTACCAGCCCCCGTAGCATGGCACCGGCGAAAGCGTTTATCGAGCGCTATCATCTATTGGATATGTCATCTGAATGCATAATGATCGATGAGCGAAGATAGTCCCTAACTTGACTGGACGCCCAATGGCAAATGTGGACCTGGCCGACCCAGGACAAGAGGGTGTGACGAACTTAATAAATTCAACTGCGAGTGGAGAACAAAAGCTGTAGGCAGGCCGGAATGGAGACGAGAGAAAGAGGCCTTTGCGCAGCATTGGGACAAAAATGGCTCGTTATAATCAACGGGACCATGGAGACATGCTAGGGGCAGATATACATATACAATACAATACCCTTTATTGCACAAAATAGATAAATACACGACATAATTATCTTAAAAACTAGGAAATGCGCAAAAGGCGGAATATACAATGTGGAAGGAACATACCCGTAATAAATCGAAGCAGAGCCTATACTAGATCACTTTAGTATAATGAAATTAATGTAACAGCCAAAACCCAAAAAAAGATTTTCGCCATTTCGTCGCCATTAAGTGTGCAGCCGCCCGGGCAATTTGTATGAAACTATCAAAATTTTTTTTTGTTGTTATTTTGTTTTCATTATACTATAGTGATCGAGTATAGCCCGTGGTTCGAGTTACTACAATTAGGGGCCGTCCATTAATCCCGTGAGATACGGCTTCGGAAAAATCACGAAATATCACTACAAATACAAATATCTTTATTTTGCTTCAAATGTGGTACACGGGCAGGTTTAGTAAAGTTATTTAAAGGTCCTCACATTTTACCAGGCACTGGCATGCAAAAAATTAAAAGTGAAGTTAAAGGTTTTTAATAAATGAAGGTATAGAATTATTTATTTCATACTCTGGTCAATAATGTCATCATACGAGTCATAATTGTAATTTGAACTGTCAGAATTTAAAATAGTAAGCACAATAAATTTAGGTAACTTATTGTAATTTAAATATCATTTGATTTTAAAAAAGTCAAAGAACTCATCAACAGAATAGAAACAATTTTAAATCAGCCAACTCCTCAACTTTCTTTTAAATGCATTAAGAGATAGAGACTTTGTATCTTCATTGAGCCTATTATATATCTTGACAGCCATTTGGTAGCTGTTGTAACTAAAAACGGCTGTAGTTGTTTCCTGTAGATTGAGTCTGTTGGGGTCCCTACAACTGTACTTGAAAGTTTCACTCCGTTTTTTTAATAGGTTCGGATTATTTTTGACAAATACACATATTTCATAAATATACAAGCAAGGCACTGTTAGAATTTTTAGTTCTTTGAAGAGAACTAGGGGGTGTAAGTAAGATATCACTTGTATTTATATTTTCGTCAAACGCGCGATTTCTTTAATATTTATTTTTATGCTAGTCAAAAACAACCTGCAACCTTTCAACCTTTCTGTCTAGACATTTTTATCATGGTCCTTAATTTTCTAAAATAATATCAGATTATACTTTATACCTGTATTTAAAGATAATATTCTAAAAATTTTAAGATTCTTTGTATGTACAGTCAAGTACCAAGATACCTGACCAGGCCCTCTAGTTATATCTTGAATTTTCTCTTAAACTAAAAATGATATTAACATAAAAATTTATATTCAGACAGATTTTAATTAAGTCTTTCTGGATATAAATTTTCATGTTAATATTATTTTTAGTTCAAGAGAAAATTGAAGATATTAGTAGATATTAGTAGGCCTGGTCAGGTATCTTGGTACTTGACTTGACTTGAGGTTTAGTCTTAAACCTCACCACGTATCACCAAGGGGGAGGAGGGGGGTTAAAAAATGTTAAAAAATCATCACGTGATTAATGGACGACCCCTTACTATGGGTATGTTCCTACACGTTGTATATTTCTTTAATGAATATTATCCCGGTGCACCCCCGTCGTATCACCTGCTTCCGCTTAAAGTGGCTGGCCTGCAGCTTGTGCAGCGCATGCGTGGTGCGCTCGGGCCACTCGGGCAGCACCACCACGAAGCTGAGCGGCTCGGCCGACTCCTGCAGCAGCCGCTCCATGTGCCGCAGCGCCGCCTCCAGCAGCTCCTCGCAGTACGGCGGGTGCGCCACCAGCGATCCCGCCACCGGCCGCAGCTCCAGGAATGGCCTGCACATATATGTATGGATTACGTTTCTACGGGACCTTTTTAAATTAATAATAGTAGATTGATAAACAAGGGTTGTAAGTGATCAATTACATCCGAGATATTTAGGCGCACGAGCGAGCAAAGTGAGTGAGGGCGCTTATAGTTCGAGGGTGTTATTGATCACTTACACTCGAGTTGAATACTTTACTTTTCATCATAAAAGTTTACTTCCCTTAGGATGTAAATCGAACTTACTACCCAGATTTTGAGTTAAATACAACCTCCTTTCAGAGCTTGAATAATGAAAAATAACATGACAGTCGCCCTATAGTGTCGTCGCGGTTTTAATGTCAAATCCAATTAGACTTTATTATCATTTCGTAGCGCTCAATGTTACTGTTTACAACCCTGACGTACGTGATTTTGTCTATTACAATGAACAACTTTTCCCAATAAACGACATAAGATTTTTTTACTTCTCATAACCAAATGACCTGCTGCAATTACATTAAGATGGTGGTGGAGCGTAAGGTAAGCGACACCAGCTCCAGATGCGGGGGCGGATATCTGATTCAGACACGGTGGATTTAAACTCCCACATTTAACACAATTCCCGAAAAATCACCTAAGAAACGCGAAAAAGGGACTAGGACAGGCACGTTCGTAGAATGGCTCTAAAAAGCTAAAAAACCTTCATCACTGATATGACCCGTAGATGAGCAATACTTGTCTTCAGCGCAGCGCTTAGGATGGCTCGGAATTTCACACCAATAGGGGGCACAGCACACAGAGTCCAAATTGTTCAAAATGCGAAAACAGACGAAATCTAAAGGCGGGAGCTCACTGCCAGCGTGGCGTGAGCCTTATTCTTTATGAGGACGCGCCGATTAATCTTGTCGATGAAGCTGTATGCGAATAGATGCGGTCGGCGACGAACTACACGTTCACAGCCTGCGGCGTCGGTCTTTCAGGACGCGATGGAAAAAAAGAGAGCGAAGCGAATACGCACGTCTTTCGTCGAACGCTAATTTTATGCCAATGGCGCGTGTGCGAATGCGCACAATTCAAATGGGCGAATCAGGACTCGGGTTTTTAGCACAGATAAAACACATTTTTACGAAATATGCCACTTGTCTATGTCCAAGTCCAAGTAATTATAATAAGCGTAACTAGATGGAAAATAAAAAACCTGCCAAGTGTGAGTCGGGCTCGCCAATTGAGGGTTCCGGAACATGAACAATTTACAAAATTACAGAATGAGTTCGATCGTCTTATACATTTTGGACTATCATTGTTGCAAAAGGTACATTGTCCTAAATCAGTCTTTCCCAAAGTGGGCGATAACGCCCCCTTGTGGGCGCAGGTCTCAAGGGGGGCGGTAAGAGACCCAGAAAGAAAATGTTTTTTGTTTTGCTAGGAGCTTTATTTAGCTAGGAGGCCTCTTAAACAACGACTGCAAGAGCTCTCGACTCTCAACAACAACTTGTGAACATCAACTAATATGAATTAAAAGATTGCTCAAACTCGGTTCTATATTTCTCTCCGCGTAGTTCATATATCTGTCCTATTTTATTGAATATAGATAAAATTAAAATCATGTCAATCGGTCGCTCCGTTTCGTAATGAAAGTAGACACAAACAAACAAATAAAAAGGCAACAGACACACTTTCGCATTTTAATAGTTATTAGTACTCGTAGATATCTATCATGTTTTAACAAGTTTTTGTTAAATAACCCGAATTGTGCATTCCTGTATCAGTTGGCTGGTTCATTGAATACTTGTTCGGACTTGTTGAGTACGATTGAGCGTCGAATGAGATAAACGAGTTTATGCATGTTTGTTTTATTCCTGTCGGTGCGTGCTGCTTAAGCATTCCTATTACCTATATAAACAATGTAATATTTATTTTATTTTCATTTGTGGTTTCGCGCTGTTAGTCCGGGCCACTTTGTTCTTATAAAAAAAAAACAATTTTATTTTAACCCGAACTTAATTTATTTACTTTTAAACTTTTTCACTACAATTACTTTATAAACTGACGTCACTTCACTTTGGTTTATTTAAAACTTAAAGCATCGCGGTGGACCATGGGGTGCGTTGTGGCTCCCTAGTGCTAGTCACTAGAACCCTATTCGGAGGGGTTGAGCCGGGTCCGAAGAGCAGCAGAACGACGACTGCCGAACAACTAGAATTCTACTGATTATATAGCCATATATTGCCGATTAGTCTTAAAATTTTGGCAATTTAGCAGATCAGCAATATATGTTCATAGATTAAGTATGTAACAGCGCGCAATAGATGAGCAGTACTTACGCCTCCTCTACACTACTCGCGAAGTTGAACGTATTTCTCAAAGCAAAACAATGTCGGAAGTAAAAAAGAAGAGACGGAAATACTGTGCGGAATATATTAAATTTGGATTTATTGAAAATCCCACAAACCCATCGTCGCCTTTGTGTCTTCAATGTCTAAAAACATTTTCGAATGAAGCAATGAAGCCTTCAAGGCTGCAAGATCATTTGAATAAAATGCATCCAGATAAGAAAGACAAGAATGTAGCATATTTTCAAGACCTAGAGAAGAAGCATAATACTCAGCCAAGTGTAGCAAAACTATTTTCGGCGGCTGCTAAGCAAGATGACGACGGACTTCGAGCTTCGTACAATATCTCTTTGTTAATTGCTCAAAAAGGCAAACAACATAACATCGGAGAAGAGTTAATATTGCCAGCAATAAATGAAGTAATAACTACTGTTCTTCATAAACCGGCCGCAGATATTATCCGAAAAATTCCTTTGAGTAATAATTCTGTGCAAAGACGAATTGATGAAATGGCTGAAAACATTGAAGAATCATTGTGCGATCACCTGAGGACAAGTCAATTCTCAATTCAGCTCGATGAGTCCACTTTACCAACTAATGAAGCATTGTTGTTGTCTTACGTAAGGTTTATTAAAGATGAGAAAATATGTGAAGAACTATTATTTGCTAGAAATTTAGAGACCGATACAAAAGGGGAAACCATATTCAATACATTGGAAAAGTTTTGCGATGAGAAAGAGATTCCTTTGAAAAATATTATTTCAGTTGCAACAGATGGCGCTCCGGCTATGACAGGGTGCCATAAAGGCTTCATAGCGTACTTAAAAAATAAAATTCCAGATGTCCTTGGTGTACATTGCGTTATTCATAGACAACATTTAGTTGCTAGAAACTTAAGTGAAAAACTATTTCAATCACTGCAATATGTTATCAAAGCAGTCAATAAAATCCGCAACAGCTCTTTGAATGATAGATTATTTCATCAGCTTTGTGTTACTAATGACGAGGATTTCAACCGTTTGTTGTTTCATACTGAAGTTCGTTGGCTATCAAGAGGCAATTGTCTGACTCGATTTTACAACCTGTTTGACTCTGTTATAGAGTTCTTGGAAACTAAAGATACAGAATTGCACGACAAGCTCATAACATCAAAGAATAATATAGCTTACATGACCTGTATAAATTGTTCAACGACATGAATCTCCAACTGCAAGGCGATAAACTAAATTTAATTAAAACAAAAAACGTCGTTGCTGCTTTCGCAGCCAAACTGCTTCTACACAAAAAGAATCTGGGCAGACGTGAGTTTCACAATTTTCCAAATTTATCAGTATCATGCAGTAACGACGAATTGTTTGCCTACTGCCAACATTTGGAAAACCTCCACATTGACTTCACCGAACGATACCAGGACATTTTGAACTTGGAAATACCAGACTGGGTGTTGGATCCGTTTTCAAATGTCAACACAGCAATGTCACCTCAGCTGGAAGAAGAACTTATAGAATTGACAACAAACGAGGAAATAAAAATCAAGTTCAAAAATGGTTACCAAGAAGTTTGGCTACAAAAACCGATCCCGCAATTGTACCCTGGATTGTGGTCAATCGTTCAACGATTCTTGATAGCATTCCCATCGTCATATTTGTGTGAACGTGGATTTAGTGCTGTGACAACTGTAGGGGCTGATTGCCACGTCTACACTTGATGATAGATGATGAAGTGAGCTGATCGCTCTGGTGGTGTGGAGAGAGGTTTTGAAATAATACCACCTAAGTTGAGTACTTGAATTAGACTGGTTTATTGATATTAAATACGATTACTTGAAATATATGAACGAAGTTAAAACTACTGAGTCGGCATCTGCCTGACCTACTTATTAAAAGTACTGTTCAATAGATTGAACATCTTGGCATCTCAGCGAGGAAGATGCCGAGCTAAGATACATTGACTAATGACATCTTAAATTAAATGTTATAATTGATTGTTAGATGATACAAGTGAAATACAATATGGTGTTAGTTTGATTCAACCGAACGAAATATTTATTTAGAGTCCACGTTAATATTGCGCGGGAACGTGGGTGAAGTACTCATATCGACACTATTTACGCTTTGCACTGATTTACTTTTCACCTTATTTAACTGAATCGTTTCAATATTATCACTGACACTCGCGGTACCCTCTGCTTCTGCCGCTGCAGGAGAGGGAGGAGGTCCCATCCTGACACGGTGAGTCCGGCATCGTCGACGTACCCTCAGTGATGTGAAGACGATAGCTATGATGATTGAAATTCCAATGATGGAGTAAAGGACCGTATAGTGATGAATATTATGGACGACCAGAGGTTGTATCTCTTGCGCTTTCAAATCGTCAAGCTGACTCTTCAGTACTACAAATGTATGATTGTTTCCGTATGTTCCTAATCCCAGGCTATCAGTATCAGGCACTGTAGTGTTTAAAATAGAGTTCAATATCGAAGTTTTAGGCACGACTACATTTGGTTGAAGGTTCATACTCCGATAAAAGTTGTTATGAGCATACAAACTGAATGAATCTCCTTTTAACGTGCAACCTCTTCCAATAGTGATTATACCGTTTCCTGACAACCGATGCACCATCATCTGGGCCGCGCAGTAGATACGTATAGAGCATGTAGAACAGCAAGAAAACAGCCAATCATTATTATGATGTAATTTACTCCAATTATTTTGACATGAATTGGTTTCTGTTTTACACATATAAGTTTCGGTGTGAGCATTGAGAGCGTGAATTTCGCAAAATGATTGTTTTGATTTTAGATCGTAGATAGGCAAATCTAGCGAGCATAAAAGTCTGATGTCTGTGACGTGAATGCATGACTGAATATCTGCTTCGGATAGAAAAAAAAGCGTTGTCCTTCTCTAGGCTATACGCGATATAGGGCTGAAGAGGCATGATACGAATAGATGAATCATTTTTGATAAGGGGTACAGGGATAACTTTATCAAGTTCGAAAATATCGTTACTAATGAGGGGTATCTTAATTTCAATAATAAGATAATTAGAAATGACTCTAACAGCAACTTTCAGAAGTTTATAAATATCTCTGATGTTGTCGTTGTCGACGGGCAAGGTCAAATCTCCGTGAAGCTGTCCTGAGATGATGTTGAGCTGATGCTGCAGTTGTTCCGGGGACAGCAGTCTTGTATCGATATGACCATGAGTGATGTCCGTGACGGTGTCTATAAGAGCTTCTTGAATCTTCCTTACTTGAGATAAAAGGATATTTGCTTCTAGGATAGATGATGACAATATAGAAGCTACCTTAACCCTGTTCAAATCTTCTGATAGACTTCTCATACGTTGGCCAACTGTGAAGAACTGATCTTTCATTGCCTTCTCATTTCTTTGCAGGATGTTGTACTCTGACTCTAAGACCGATGTTTGATTCTTGAGTAATAACTGAAGATGGTTTTCATTGCCGACAATCCTTTCAATGTCCCCTTTATACTGATCTGCAAATCTTTCATCTAGCACACCAAACAAAGTGTTAGCTAGATAGCCAACTCCATTGATCAATCCTCGTTTTTGTCGCAATGAACCATGAGTCTTCAATAATAAGTTATAATGTTCAATTTCGTTTACTTCATTCTGTAGTTGTAAAATGATATCTGAGTATTGTTCAGTGACCTGTGAACATAGCTCTTTGATTCTTTTGATGTAATTTTTTGCATTCGAGACGCTATCCCAGTAAGTTGACATATTATAATAAACAATTAGTTTCCAATCATCCTTAACATATTGGAGGTCCGCAATTTTATCAAAAAATAGACCTTGATTTTGTTGAAGAAGGGTAATGTTATAGAATGGTGATTGATTGGATGACTGTTGAATACTAGGGGGAATGAACATTGTAAATAGTAACAGAATATTAATAACGAAGTTTTTCAAGTTCAAACCACGCCTGCGTGTGTTCCTCGGGGCTTTATCACTACTCGAACTTTTATGCCGATCTGAATGATCGATTGATGATAAAGATGATGTTTTAACGTTTTGTTCTGATGCTGACTCTTGCACTGGTAACAAAATAAGTTTGTTCGCGGGTCGCTTTATAATTTTATTATTAGTTTTTAATGAAACGACTCGCACATATCCGTCCTTTCCCGGAAAAACTTCCTGAATCCTACCGAGTGCCCATTTCCCGGGAGGCAAGTTGTCCTCCTTGATTATGACTACATCTCCTACCTTTAGATTTTGATTGGGCGTTCTCCATTTTGACCTACTCTGAAGTTGTTGTAGGTATTCTCTTGACCAATATTTCCAAAAGCTTTTATTCATGGCTTGCACCATTTGCCAACGTCTAGACAGAGTCAGTGATTCTGGTTCTGTCTGTGGTCTTGATAGCAATGAGCCACCTACAAGAAAATGGCCCGGGGTGAGACATTCATCATCAGAGTTTTCCGTCTGATGACAAAGTGGACGGGAGTTGAGACACGCCTCAATTTGGTGAAGCAACGTAGCGAACTCTTCATACGTTAACTTTTGCTCGCCCAAAACACGCTTTAGATGGTGTTTTAAACTCTTAACACAAGCCTCCCAAAGCCCACCAGCATTTGCGTGAGCGGCTGCATTGAAATGCCAAACTATCTGGAGGTCTGTGATATTTTTTATGAAATCTTGATTGATGTTTTGGGTGATCTCCTGATATTCTCTCTTCAAAAGCCGGTTAGCACCCACGAAGTTGGTACCGTTGTCACTGTACATGTGAGCAGGAGTACCGCGGCGGGCACAAAACCTACGAAACGCGGCTAAAAAGGTGGGCGCGCTCAGGTCTGAAACTAACTCGAGATGCGCAGCCTTAGTTGCGAGACACACAAAGACGGCGACATAGCCCTTAGTTGTTTTAATACCACGCCCTTTATTAGCCTTTAACTCTACGAATCCTGTGAAATCAATTCCCGTATGAGTAAAAGGGCGTGAGGGTGTTACCCTGGGTGGGGGCAGATCACCCATGATTTGTTGATAATTTTCGCGACTGAAGCGTCTACATTTCACACAGTTTCTTAACTGACGTTTGACTGTGCGAATGCCGCTGATGATCCAAAATTTATCTCTGATATAAGATAAAGATAAACGTGGGCCGCCGTGCAATGTGGTGATATGCGCCTGATCTATGACTAGCTCGGTAAGACGTCCATGACTGGACAAGATAATCGGGTGTTTAGCTCCAAAACTGACATTGGAATGCCTTAAACGCCCACCTACCCTTAAGATCCCATCCTTATCCAAGAAGGGGTTTAGGCCTATGATCTTACTACTACTACGTAACCGACCATGCAATTTTAAATAATTAATGTCTTCCCCAAGTGTCTGGGCTTGCTCGGCTTTTACGATCAAATTGAATGACCTATTTAATTCCTCTAATGATAATGAATTTCCGAGCAATACCTTTTGCTTATCGCGCGAACATATGATGAAACGTGATATCCATGCAATGACCCTGACGACACGAGTCAGTGAACTATGTTGCT
This sequence comes from Acrobasis suavella, assembly GCA_943193695.1. NCBI lineage: Eukaryota > Metazoa > Arthropoda > Insecta > Lepidoptera > Pyralidae > Acrobasis > Acrobasis suavella. The sequence goes on from OW971929.1 coordinate 19,872,778, forward strand.
GAAGCAAATCGCTGACTAGTGAAGATTCGCATTGTAAAGCTGCGTTTACATGGTGCTTTTTCATTTCAATATTTGGAGTTTCATAATTTGTATGATTTTGAGTGTTGGGATTGAATTTTAAAAGCCATGATGGGCCTTCCCACCACAATTTATGATCTGATAGGGCTTTTTTATGAATTCCTCTAGTGGCGCAGTCCGCGGGATTATCTTCGGACCTTACGTGTTGCCAACAGGACGCTGGCACAACTTTTACGATCTTTTCTACGCGGTTTGAAACAAACTGCTTCCATCGTGATGGATCTCCCTGTAGCCAACCTAGGACGATCATTGAATCAGTCCAGGCATATAACTTGGCATCCAGATTAGGAATAGATTTTAACAACTTTTTAAGCAGTTGTGAAAGCAGTACCGCACCTAGGAGTTCAAGACGCGCCAAAGTTTGTTTTGTTGATTTCGGAGCTAGTTTCGTTTTTCCAGATACTAGCGTCGATGTGCATTCGCCCTTATCGTTGTGCGTCACAAGGTATATTGCACAAGCGTACGCCTTTTCTGAAGCGTCGCAAAATGAATGCAATTGAACTGATATTTTTATATTTCCTAAATAACGAGGTATTTTGATATTACTTATGGTGTTAAATTCTTTGACTAACTGAACCCATTCTTTATGTAACTCTGATGAAATTTCTTCATCCCATGTCATTTTGGTACTCCATGTTTTTTGAAAAAGTAGTTTCGCTCGGATCGAAAGTGGGGATAACCACCCTAAAGGATCGAAAATTTTCGATATATTTGATAAAAGTTGCCGTTTTGTACAAGGCTTATTATTTTGATCACTTAACTGATTGTCAAATATGAAACTATCTGATGACGATATCCACTTCAAACCAAGTGTCCTTCTAGATTCGAGGCACTTGAACTCTAGGGGTGTATTTAGCAGTTCTGGTGATAAATCGTCTAGGAGCTGAGGCTCATTGCTAGACCATTTTCTGAGGTTCATACCTGCTGATGCCAAAATGGACACTAGTTCTTTTTGCAATTTCTTGCAAAGGTCAATTGATTCCATTCCTGTTAGGAGGTCATCCATATAAAATGATGATTTCAGCGCTGATGCTGCTAATGGATACCTCTCTGCTTCATCTTCTGCCAGTTGTTTTAGCGTACGCATGGCCAAGAAGGGTGAAGCCTTTAGACCGTAAGTGATAGTTGTTAAGAAATATTCCTGAAGTAATTTGTGTGGAGCCTCTCTCCACACAATAGTTTGGAGATGCTGATCGCAATCTCTGATAAATATTTGACGGTAAAACTTCTCTATGTCTGCTGTGACAACATATTTATGCGATCTCCATGCAAGTAAAAGGCTCTGGAGATCTTCTTGAATATTTTTCCCACTGAACATGAGATCATTAAGACTAAATGACGAAGTCGTCTTTGAGGACCCATTAAATACTACCCTTAATTTGGTAGTACTAGAATCGAGTTTCAATACTCCATGATGAGGAAGATAATTTTTGAACTGACCTTGTGTATCACAAGCCGGCCGCATATGCTTCAACTCTAAATATTCATTCATAAATTTTGTGTAACTACCTGAAAATTCTGAATTCTTCTGCATTTTAATTTCTTGTTGAATAAACTGTGCTACCGCCTTTTGCCTCGATTGACCTAATTTATTTTCATAGCCTGGTCTCATTGGTATACCAACTTCGTACCTACCACATTCCAAACGTTTCGTTGTTTGATTATAAAAATCTTCACAGTACTGATCCTCCTCTGTCAGCGGTGATGGTGACGATTCGGAAGAGATGTCCTCCATCTCCCAGTACTTTGAGATGTCTGAAAGGTCATTGATTACGACATGGCATTGAAATGTTTTCACATTGCCTGATAAGATCCATCCCATCTTAGTTTGCTGTGCTATAGGCGCCTGAACGGGCCCTTTGATCAATCCACTCATAATGATATCTGAGTAAAAGCTAGCATCTAAGAGGATATCGATGGGTCTCGAAACATTGTAATGTGGGTCGGCTAAATTGATATGTTGAAGATGAGGCCAAGATTTTTTCGGAAATGACGCGTTCGGTAAGTTATTTATGACCCTACGCATAACCAATGCTTCAGTCTGAATTTCATAATCCCCGTATATCGAACGACAGTGCAAAAGTACGACCCCCTTTGTCTGTTCGGTGTTAGGGCCGACACCTGTGACTGTTGCCTGACAGTGTCGACGCGGTAACCCTAGTAACTGAGTCGCGTTCTCAGAGATAAGAGAAACCTGAGAGCCCTGATCTAAGAGAGCGCGCAAGGTTACGAATGTGCCATCAGCTGATCGAACGTCTAATAGCACGGTGGTAAGTAAAATCTCTTCAACCGGCGCGGTCACGTTGTTGACATTTAGCTCGTGAGTGAGGCTGGGAGTCACCGCAGTTGAGGTTGAGGGTTGAGATGGGGAGATTGTCACTGAATGTGACCCTGATCGAGCGTATGCGTTATGAAGCAAGGTATTATGTTTTCCGTTACATTCCCTACAACGTTTATTTGACATACATTCCTTGTCATTATGGTTATACAGACAATTCGGGCAAATATGATATTTCGTAATAGTCTTTAACTGCACATCCGGTGGCATGTTAATAAATTTATTACATTTATATAAGTTATTATTGTGACTCAAATTGCAGATTACGCATTTGTTCGAATTTGTGTAATTGATGACCGGTTGATAGTTTTTATTAGCTTGATAATAAGGTTTAGAATTATTTGATTTTGTTTGATTAGAGTAACGTTTAACATTGTTACTGATTGATGACGAAATTTCCCTATCTTTTCTAGTGATGGGTTCGAGAGCTGTGAATTTGCCCTCGAGGAACGTCATGAATTCATCTAACGACGCCAAATCTCGTGGTGATTTGCGAGATTCCTTGTAATCACAATAGGTTTCGTGATCTAATTTTTTACACAATAAATGAACTAACAGAGGATCCCAAGTAGTGGTGTCTACACCTAAGTTATGAATTGCATGGATGCACTCTGTCGTTGTGTCATAAAGTTTCTTGAGCTCGAAGGATGATTGCTTCGTTATACTATGCTGATTAAGAAACAGCTCGATTTGTTGGGTGAAAGGAACCTGAGGGTTATTGTATCGATGTAATAGGATATCCCACGCCGTATCGTAATTCTCAGCGGAGATATGCAGGTGCTGAATGAGACGCTCAGCTTCTCCTCTGACCTTGCCCTTCAAATGTTGCATTTTCTGAGCTTTGCTGATAGAATTATTATTATGAATAGTCTCAGAAAAGAGGCTGAAAAAAGTGGGCCAATGAGTATACTTGCCCGTGAAAAAGGGAATTTCAAGTTTTGGAACTGATTGTTCAGAATGGGTACTAGAGGATAATTTACTATTTAATTGACGTTTGATATTCTTATAGAGAGTCTCATGCCTACAAAATTCACTCTCATAACCTATATCGCCTCCAGCAAGTATATTATCAATTTTTAAATGAGTGTTATCGATATTCGTCCACCTGGCTTGAATATTTCGCAACTCGTCTTCTATTTCCCACTTTTCGGAAATTCTATTCACGTCTATGCTCTTAATTAACCTACTCAATGCTCTGAAATACGTACGTTGCAATGTGAGAAGTTCGTCGAGTTCTCCACTAGGCTGAATTGCCTTCTCCGCTGTACTAGGTTGAACTGCCTGCTCCAGATTCCTATATGCCAAGATACGACTACGAAATGCCTGATAAGTATCGTTACAAGCCTGATAGGAACCTCCTGCTAAGTACTGAGCAGCTTCCTCTGGATAATTCGACAGGAGCTTGTGGTTCTTATCAAACTCGTCCCAAAGGCCATCTAAAATCTCTAATTTTTCTGATAAATACTCTGGCGTCTTCCTCGACGCAGAGTCCTTGTTGAAATTGATCTGATTTTTGCTGATTTTGGCGATGATTTCCGCTTGACGGATGATAACAGATTCCATGATGAAGAAAAGGAAGTAAGTAACGGACAGATCTTACTTGAGCAGTGATGAGTGCGACCTGACTGATTATCGAGTCGCTGCCGCTTGACTGATCGTCGAACTGCTTCAATGATTGTCGCTGATAAAGTCCAGAAATACACGGCACCACCGAGTCCCGAATAACAGTTCGTTGATCACAAAAATGCACTCGCGACGGGTCCCGCTTTTCCCGGACCGACGAAGGACCAAAACAAAATGTAGGGGCTGATTGCCACGTCTACACTTGATGATAGATGATGAAGTGAGCTGATCGCTCTGGTGGTGTGGAGAGAGGTTTTGAAATAATACCACCTAAGTTGAGTACTTGAATTAGACTGGTTTATTGATATTAAATACGATTACTTGAAATATATGAACGAAGTTAAAACTACTGAGTCGGCATCTGCCTGACCTACTTATTAAAAGTACTGTTCAATAGATTGAACAACAACACTGCTTACTAAAAAGAGAAATCGTTTGCTTGTTACCGAACGTGGCGACTTACGACTGTTCTTGAGTAAATTGGAACCTGATATCAACAAACTTATTAAACAGCATCAGATTCATCCTTCACATTAGTTTTTATATAAGGATTGATTATTTTAGTTATATTTTTAATAAAAGATACTCTGTTTTATTACTATAAAAATGCGTTTGAATAATCATTCTTATTGGCAGGTGGAGCCCGTAAGAGTTAACTTGAGACCTAAGCGCCGTTGTATGTTACCTACTGCGCTCAGGTTTCAAGTTGCGGGTTATAGTAAAAGTTTTGTTTAGAATTCTCCGTTATACATTTATAGGTCACAATAATTAATTAATTTAATTTGAAGTTATAGTGGTTTTTAAATAGGTGAAAAAATGGGGGCGCTAAAAAAATATTTATTCTCAAAGTGGGCAGTAGACGAAATAAGTTTGGGAACCACTGTCCTAAATGAATGTTTCAAAATTATTCATTCCAATTAGGTTGGCAACCTATATGCTCTTGATTGTTATGCATAAACTCGTGTGTTGTTTAGCCAGTTAGCGATCCAAATAAATAAAAATTATTCTTTTAAAAGGAATGGATACGCGGACATAAGAAAATGTTTACCCTCTTGAGCCGAAATAGGAGTCAGTATCGGCGAAGGCGGAGCAGTACTGTCGGAAGTAGCAGTCGAGCGGGCTGGCGAAGCACTCGAAGGTGACCCCGAAGCAGCGGTGCAGGCACTCGAGTACGGGTACGGGCAGTGACATCTGCGTGAGGTGCGCCTCTCCGCCCGCGCCCACCCACGCCGCGTAACGCCGTAGCAAGCACCACACGCGGGACAGGAACTGCTCGAACTTCTTATCATCGAAGCAGCTGTATCTGTATAGACACTCCTAAAACACGTTCATTACGATTGATTAGAGTATACACTTTTATAAGAAACTGTGGTCAAGTGCAACTTTAAGTAATTGTTAGTCAATCGTCATCATCAATTGCTTTCTGGTACCCACTGTTGGTGAAATGCCAACTTTTGTTTACGCTGTCCTGTTTTTATTTTCAGTTCAGTCACAATATAGTTTTGAAATAATAGCTAATTGTAACAATACTACTTATTTATCTTTCTATATACTTTCCTAAATGCTTGTAGCTTACTTGTCTCTAGAAAGATACTTGACAATCCTAGATATTTTTTAAGCTATTGCATAGCTTTTATCACGGGCTTTGAGCGCGGCGACCGAATCAAGAAATTCCGTAACGAAAATAAAACCTAACACCCCCCACTAAACGCCTAAACGTTTCTCGGAATCTCGGCAACCGGCGACCAGCACAGCGGCGCGGCGTTAAAAGCCGTGCATCGTCTAACGTCGTTTCAGTTCGGCAGACTTCGGCATGGTGTTTCTGTGCGAGCAACTAGACGTATGCGTGTAGACTAGCTGCTAACTGCTCATAATAAAAATTCCTGAATAACCTACATGTATTTACCCTTTCACTGCGAGACTATATCAGTTGTCATGCCCCCAGCGCGAGAGGTAGTAAATCTAAAATAAATACCTACAACCAAAAAGGGATGTGGATACGTAAGTTATGTGCAACACGAGCATTTTTTTTTGTCGGAAATATCCGACGCTCGGGGATTGGGCCCGACAATGTTTGTCGGATAAATCCGACGTTCGCGGTGAAGGGGTTAAACGATATTAACTTCTCATTTATCCAATAAAAGAAAAAAAATGTTTATAAATCGGTCACCAAGTGTAATTGATTTATATATCAAAGAAAAAACTTGAATTAATAAGAAAAAAAATACTGATGATAATTTTTTTAGATATTGTCATCCTCTTGTGGTCATATTTTGCAGGTTTAAGCAGATATCTTCATAACAGGAAGTCCACTACTGGACATATCTCTGCTTTTTACAACAACCAAATAGAAACAGCCTGCATCGGTTCAGATTGGTCTTTATGAAATCTTTTAGGAACACCTATGACAAGCAGTGAACTTCGTGGGGCTAAAATAATGATGAGGAGAACTATATTAAAGATGTTGTGCTATATATATATGTATAGCACAACATCTTTAATACATGGATGCTTACCAGCTTTTGCAAAAAAGTAGCATTAAGGATTTGGCTCTCTCCCAAATAGCGCAGGAGCGCTTGGTCTCTGTCCAAGAAATGTTCTACGAGCGGAGGGCGTGGCGCCGGCACCGCGAACTGTATCGGATAGCACCACACCTTGCGCAGTGCCGCCTGCTGGAGTGGCGCCTGTAATTCCTACATTACACATACCGATTTTATTAACAATAACTATTATCAAGTTTACAGATAATCCTAACCTCACCGTTACCGTGACGACCTCCGTGGCGTAATAGTCAACACGCTAGTCCGCCAATCCGTAGGTTCTGGGTTCGAACCCCAGGCAGAGCAAGTTATAAAATTGCCTTTTTCAAATTTTCCTGGGTCTAGGATGTTTATCTATACTTATCATAAAAAACTGGCCAAGTGCGAGTTAAACTCGCGTGGAGAGGGTTCCGTACAATATCAAAGATTTTTCGTAAGTGAACGTATTATATTGAGTGTTCCACTTTATTTTCAAAACTTAACATTTGAGTTAAAAAATATGTTCTCCCACACATTCCACCTGCAAATGTAAGTTGGTACGCACAATATTGAGTGATTTACCATGTTATTTTAATATCATGGACTTCTTATAGGTTTTCCTATAATCTATAAGGAGAAAACTAATTTCTGTATTTTTTTCAAAATTTTAGGTTCAGTAGTTTCGGAGATAAGGGGGGGGGAATGGTCAATTTTCGTCTATTTTCTTGAATAACACGGAAACTATTTATTTTAAAATTACAAAAAAAAACATTTAAGATCTTCTCGACAAGACCTTTCATTTGATATGCCACACGATGCAGTTTTCAGAATTTTTTTTTTTTAATTTTCCCCTTCCCCCCCAAAAATGACCCCCCATATACAGATTTCATCTGCTCACGTCACACCTCTGTGTTTGGGTCACAGGAATTGATATGTGTACCAAATTTCAACTTAATCGGTCTAATAGATTCGGAGATAATTGACTGTAAGCGACGGACGGACAGACACACGAGTGATCCTATAAGGGTTCCGTTTTTGTATTCAGACGTACGGAACCCTAAAAATAGTATTGTTGAGTTAGTATCACACAAGCTTAAGCTTACTTTGGGTTAGCTCAATCTGTGTGATTTGTCCCTAAATATTTATTTATTTATAATTTACTGTTCATAGAACTTTACTATAGAATACATGACATTAGGTTACATTTAGGTAGAATACTAGTGGTCTGCCTCTGCTTCTCATGGGTATGAATTATACAATCCAACTATGACATTAAATTAGCCCAGTAGTTTCAGAATTTATAGTACAGACAAGCAGGCAGATATGTGTGCTGGGGACTTTAAAAGTATGGATTGTCTGGATTTTTTTTTTTGAAGACTTGGAATTCTACCTATCATCCTGCCTATAAATGTGCTAGTGGCTAACACTGATTTCAGGATTTTTAAGATGCCTGCAAATCCGCTATATATGTGTATTAAGTTTAGAGCCCATAAGATAGCATTATTGGGAAAAGGCCTCCCTCTCAGATCTCCATTTGTCACTGCTTTGTTCTTTGGCATGCTAGTCTTTCGAGTAGGCATATAGATTGTCACACCATCTGCACCTAGAATCTTTCAGGATGCCGATGTGTTAAATATATAGGTACATCAATCAAAAATATACATACCTGAATCCCATTTTCTTTGAGAAGAATGCTGTGCTTTTCTCTTATCTTGCGGGCATACTCTGCTGACAAGTGATATATTTTCAAGCATATCCCTTCAACAGAAGCCTTGACAGTCTCTGCTAAATGTGGCTGACATTGTCTCTGAAATAATGGTGCATACTTTTAGTCATAAATGTTTACCGGTGGTTTCTTGCCGATATAGAAAAGGACTATACTCAAACCTCATTAATCCTGAAAACATATGATAAAATAGACTGAAATTGAGAGAAAAAGAACCAAGTTGACCTAAGACCTAAGTCACAATCAAGTGTAATCATTACAGTTTCTTTTTTGTATAAATTGGTACTGATTATAGACAGTTCTGAATGTTTTAAGTGTATAAGCATCAGCACCACAGCTGCTGAAAACATTAACTAAAGCCTAGGGCTTGTACTCGCTTTATTTGATTTGAAAAAATATTATTGTCTGTTGTCAATAAATAGAGTATAAGTGTACATATAGGTAGTTAAGCATTAGACTAACCCTGAGATGTGCCAGTCTGTCCTGAAAATCATCATAAGTAGCTCCAACTGTCCGTCTCAACCATTGGAATGTATCTTCTGCATTCCACTTCACCACTTTCCGGCTTTCTGGTGAAGCATTTCTCGATTCTATCATCTTCTTGGCAGCTTCTGCATAGCGAGATAGTTGTTTCCGAGCATCTCCCGTAAACTTTGGATGTGTTAACTTAATTGGAATATCATTCATGATTTCTTCATACATCGATCGAGATATTTCAGGAAAACAATGACTTGGTAATAAAGGATCAGAACCACCTTGATCATTTACTTTACGCTCCATTAACCAGCGGTTAAAAGAGTCTTTAGGAGCATCAATACTCTCTCTAGTGTGACACAGCTCCTGATAACATTGTCTTAACTTATTTGCTAAGGTAAATCTGAATCCTTCTATTTCTGGATGTGGATGAGGACAGATTGTGGGTGGACGTTCATAGATAACAACATTTGTTGGTACTTCAATATCCCATGGACCAGCCAATACAAATTTTTTTGCAGGAGGACCGTTATCCTCTGATGGACGCCGTTTTGTAGCACCAGGTGTCATATTACCAGGATTAGGAGGCCCTGTATGACATATACCCAAGGGATCTGTGATTGGGTCAAAGTCTCTTTTTACTGCTGGTAATTCCCACATAGATTCACCAGACAATTTGTTCCAAAAGTATGGTCTGTTTTCTCTTTTAGACCAATATTTCCTCCAGCCTTGTTGCAATAGATCCGGGTGTAGGTCGGCGGCGAGATGAGGAGCGAGCGGCGCGGGCGCTCCGGGCGTCTGAGGGGTTTCTCCACTTCCACTGGGTGATGATTGAATTTCTGGAGAAGAGTCACTATGAGTTGTATTGGTTTCCCACGACGAGGAGCCGGCCACCACTTTGTCACGAACATCATTCATTTTGGTGCACTATACGTATTTATTTTTGAACGAAGTAGGTTTTGAATAGGTAATTAATTGAAAAAAATGCATAAAGTCTGTAAACTTTAAATATAAAAAATATGTCCAGACGATTTTATTACTAATAAAGGATCCAATAAGCATAACAATTTACTTCAGATGGGAGTCACAATATTGTTAGCGCCAAGAAATGTTACCAAAAAAAATTGATTAATCTCAGGGAAACATATTGAAATACATTTCTAACAATGATTTACAAGAACTATCACAAAAAAAAACTTGATTTTAACAGTGTAAACAACAGGAAAATCTGTTGATATACGATTTGATTAATAAACTAACGCAGGTCCCCAAGCACCGCCATCACAGAATGACAAATGGTGTCAAGTCAAAATGCAAGCAAGTTGACGACAGCAGACTCTTTTTTTATTATTTTTCGGCTTTGGATACTATATCTTTAGAGCCCATCTTTATTTTTTTTACTTCTTTATTTCAACCCTACATCGGGATACGCAAAAAGTATCGATACCTCAAGGTATCGATACTTTTGTTTCGATACCAAGTACTTTTGGAATCGATACTTTTGAGGTATCGATACTTTCTCAAGAGGTATCGTACTTTCCTTCTTCTTATCCTCATTTCTTATAAATTATTAATAAGAAAATTGAAAATCATTAATCGATATTTCAAACAAAACATTACTACTAAACCTAAGGCATGATTCAGTCAAAGAATTTTAGCTTTTTTAGGAAGGAACTGAAAGATGCTGTGTAAATCATGCAATTATTCCATAATTTGCACAGCATCCTTCAGTTCCTTAGCTATAGGAAAGTAATTCTCTGACATATTTCTGAAATAACAAGTAGCAACACTGCGTATGTAAGTTCAATTCACATGAAGGTGACGTAAATAAGCGTTATGAAGCGTTTGCCCTTTTGAGTTTTCCAAACTAATTTGTGATTTTTATTGTCATTTATTTTTAATTAAAATAACACAATTAACGTATGAATTTACTGAAAAATAAAAAAGAAACATTTTCAATTTTAATTGTTGTTATATAAGTATCATTTTCTCCAAATTTTTACGTTTTGTCTAACAGTTTTTAAATATCTATTGGATATTAATGACACGTTCCTGCTAGATTTTTTTTTGAACTTGTCAACACAAACTACACTCCATCCAAGTTTTTGATTAAAAGTATTAAAAAGTACTCGATACCTTCAGGTATCGATACTTTCGTTCCAGAACTTTTTTGGTATCGATTCTTTTGAAACGATACTGGTATCGAGCAAAGTATCGATACTTTTGTAATTTTGCGTATCCCTAACCCTACATAATCAATCAAAGGTTGGTGTAGGTCCTTTCATTGCTTCAAGGGAGCTTCTGGCGACAAATCTATACGAGTCCACTGGTTTTCATAGCCGATTAAGTGTAATTGCCCTTGAGTCTTTAGGCGCCGTCCGCCACTCATTCGGCTAAGAAAACCAATGGACTCGTATAGATTTGTCGCCAGAAGCTGCCTTGAAAGCAATCAAAGGAACTACATCAACCTTTGATTGTATAGTTAGGATTAGGCTAGGATCTAGGAATAAAGAAGTGATAAAATAAAGATGGGCTCTAAAGGACTAGTATCCAGAGCAGTAAAATAATTACTAAAAAAAAAACCACGGTCTGCATTCAAAGATATAGGAGGTAGGTATATAGTATAGATTCCGCGATGAAGGCTCCTAAACGTACACTGTTTTGAAATGTAGAGGATGGCATTTAGCCATCTGAAATAAGACAAAACCTTTACAGGTTTTAATTAACTTAAAAATTCGACATTATTACAATGACAAATTACAGTAATCTATACTATAATAAAAGAGTAAAAAAAATGTGTCTGTACAATAAAAATTTTTCAAAAAAAAATATTCGAGGCGATGGAGATATAGTAATAGAGTAAGAAAATAAAAAGAAATGTCTGTCTGTTTGTCTGTTTGTACACGCTAATCTCCGGAAATACTGGACGGATTCGAATGAAACTTTTTTTGTTATATAGCTGTGAAGCCTGGGCAACATATAGGCTATAATTGATTTTGGAAAATGGAACACATGATGCAGAACTATAATGGTCCAGCTAAACTATAAGAAATATTAAAATGCCGCCTTAGCAAAAGTTGTTAAGTCTGATGAGAACTTTTTGTTGAGTTATAATACAACTGGCCAAGCGCGAGTCGGACGCGCGCGAAGGGTTCCGTACCATAATCTATGAAAAATCACGTTTGTAGTATGGGAGCCCCCCATCAATACTTATTTTATTCGATTTTTAGGGTTCCATAGGGTAGGGTAGAAACGGGACCCTATTACTTAGACCGTCCGACTGTTTGTCTGTCTGTCTGTCACCAGGCTGTATCTCATGATTCTCATGAACCATTATAGCTAGACAGTTGAAATTTTTATAGATGATATTTTTTGTTGCCGCTGAACAAAAACATACTAAATGTATACTATAATAAAAGAGTAAAAAAAATGTGTCTGTACATTGAAATTTTTTCAAAAAAAAAGTTGTTTCGTCCGAAGTAGAACTTATAAGTTCAGTATTTGCGGACCTTCAGAGCATAACACACCAGAAAATTCTTGGTTATGTGAACGCGCCATATTGACACCAAAAAATTAAAAATCAATTAATAAAGAACTTATGACGCAAATTATTGTTAACTAGCTTGTGCCCGCGGGTTCGCTCGCGTAGGGTGTAATTTATCAAAATCCTTTCTTAGGGGATGCCTACGTCATAGTAGCTTTATGCATGCAAAGTCTCAGCCCGATCGGTTTAAAATTGACAAAGTTTCATACAAACTTTCATCCCCTATTTTATCCCCTTGGGGGTAGAATTGATCAAAATCCTTTCTTAGCGGATGCCTACGTCATAACATCTACCTGCATGCTAAATTTCAGCCCGATCCGTCCAGTGGTTTGGGCTGTGCGTTGATAGATCACTATGTCAGTCAGTCAGTCACCTTTGAGTTATATATATTTAGATTTCTTGGATAGTGTTGTTGACGACGCCACCAATTATCCAGTTGAGTTTCTTAATTCACTTGCAGCAAATGGACTCACGGCTCACAAAATAAGTCTTAATGTCGGAGGGCCAATAATGCTGATGCGAAATTTGACTCCGCCGAAACTGTGTAACGGAACCCAACTTAATGTCTCAGCATTGTATGCCGAAGTTCAGCGGCTGAATTTCAGCCAATGCATGCCTGCAATGTTATTTGCATTACTAGCAACACATAACGCCGAACTTCCGATGCTTTTGCCTGAATCGGACCCGTACTCGTACCCGTACCCGTACCCGTACCCGCCGCTTCCGCCGCCGCCGCCGCTGCCGCCGCCGCCGCCGCCGCCGCCGCCGCTGCCGCCGCCGCTGCCGCCGCCACCGCTTCCGCCGACGTCGCCGCCGCCGCTTCCGCCGCCGCCGACGCCGCCGCTGCCGCCGCTGCCGCCGCCGCCGCCGCCGACTCCTCCGCCGCCGCTGCCGACGCCTCCGCCACCGACGACGCCGCCGCCGCCGCCGCCGCCGCTGCTGCCGCCACCGCTGCCGCCGCTGCTGCCGCCACCGCTTCCGCTTCCGCTCCCGCTCCCGCTCCCGCTTCCGCTCCCGTTCCCGTTCCCGTTCCCGTTCCCGTTCCCTCTTCCACTTCCATTCCCTCTTCCGCTCCCGTTTCCGTTCGCCGCAGACGCGCCAAAGACGGAAGATTAAATTCTCATATCGGCACATCACTACTGTCCGGCGTTTCCACTGAACTTCAGCAGCTGAACTTCAGCTTATTTAGTGTGTCATCCCCACCGAACTTTAGACACTGAACTTTAGCCACTAAACTTCGGCATAGTCTGCTGAGACACTTAAAGCTCACAGTAAGTGAGTGATGCCAGTGAAACTGTATTTATTCCGCGTATGCCACTCATCCCCAAAAATTTTCCTTTTGAAAATACACAGTTCCATATGTTAACTTGCTTTGCTATGAAAATAAGTCACAGTTTTAGAGGCTTAAAGCTGCTGATGTCGATCTAAGGACTGGTTTTTCGCATGGCCTACTTATTGTGGCTTTCTCCAGGGTTAGTAACACTTCAGCTCTTTTCATATTGGCTCCCGAAGGAAAGAATTAAAATAATATTGACTTTTAACTCCTAACACTGTTACAAGTACTTTTTCCCTCTGTCTCTCTCTCTCTCTCTCTCTCTCTCATTAGTTTTTATTTATATTTATACGCCAGAGTCATAAAGTCCACGCGAACGAAGTCGCGGGCATCAGCTAGTGTTAAGGATCCTTCGATAGTTAAATGAAATTTTGGACTGTATGTTAATTAATACGTATATTGAAAGCAAGCAAGCTTAAAACAGATATATACAAAAAAAAGGTGGCGTCGTCGCAAATGTCCACAGGCAAGTGGTTATCGGTTGGTCACCACCATCCAATCCACACGCCGCTGCCTCCCGTGCGTCTTGCTCGCCCCTCAGTGGCCCGGAGCGCCAGCGACGGGCGCGAACATGCTCCCCGGGTTGAAGTGTCGACTTCAAAGGATTGGTAGCGGGCAAATATTGTTGAAGGCGCGCCGAATCGTGCCTCTCTTGGTCTTCAGCTCAGCGACCCTCACGACGCCATCGAAACCCGGATACACCTGCACCACGCGACCTAAAAGCCAGCAGAGAGGAGGAAGTGCCTTATCCTTGACCAGGACAAGGCTCCCCAGTGTGATGTCTCCCGAAGTTGCAGACCACTTGGTTTTTTGCTGAAGGAGAGATACATATTCGGTATTAAATCGGTTCCAGAAGTGTTGCTTAATGAATTCCACCCGTCGGAATCGCTCAAGTCTGCTTATATGTCCACCATCAGCTATTTGTGGATGCGGGACTGATGTAAGTGAGCGTCCAATCAAAAAATGGGAAGGAGTAAGGGCAGAGAAATCTAGTGGATCGGGAGAAAGGGGAGTGAGGGGTCTGGAGTTGAGTACTGCTTCAATTTGAGTAAGGCAAGTAATCATTTCTTCGAAAGTGAAATGGGTCAGGTTGAGCAGTCTCTTTAGATGGTGCTTAGTGGAGCGGACAGCGGCTTCGACTAAGCCGTTAAAATGAGGAGAATATGCTGGAGCAAAATTAAATTCAATATGTTCCTGAGCTATATCCGCTGCAATATTCGAATCTTGTAGGAACTTGCGTAACTGATTGCAAGAACCAACAAAGGTTGTGCCATTATCGGACAATATACTACGAGGTCTACCACGGCGTGCAATAAACCGGTTTAAGGCCGCCATATATGCCTCCTTTGTGAGGTCCGTGACAAGCTCGAGGTGTACTGCTTTGACAGCCAAGCAGACAAAAATACAAATGTACGATTTTATTAGTTTGCAACCCCTACCTTTTCGGTCAGCGATAAGTATTGGCCCAGCATAGTCGACACTGGAGTTTAAAAAGGGAAACTCAAGATAAGTTCGAGAATTCGGAAGATGTCCCATAATGGGTTGTATACTTTGAGCCCTATGCCGAAAACATATCATACATTTCTGTACAGTGAATCTAGACAGACTTCTGCCACCCAAGGGCCAGTAGTTTTGACGTATATTTGCCAAAAGCGATTGAGGGCCGGCATGAAATAAATTTATATGAAGTGACTGGAATAAGATCTTTGTTAAATGGTGCTTACTGCATAAAAGAATGGGATGTTTCACGTCGTAGTCATAAGGTGAGTTATCTAACCTGCCTCCAACTCGAATTATGTCATCATCATCTAAAAAGGGGGACAAAGAGATCAGACGATTTTTAGAAGGCAAAGGATTTTTAGATTTTAATATAAAATATTCATCATGAAACATTTCATACTGGGCAACTCGCAAAATGCATTTTAAAGACAGTTGCATTTCTTGATTTGATAAATGACCTCTTATTTTATTATTTTTATTATATAAGTTATAACTATATCTTTTCAAGTAGGCTACGATTCTCTGTGAATAGTTAAAATTTGAATATTTATGAATGAATTGGTGAATTATAGTGCAATTAGTTAACTTATTGTCTTGTTGATTTACCAGGTTACAAATTACCTCGGGCATATTTTGTTTCTCGATATTTTTTGCAAATTTTGGCCAAGATTGTTCATCTTGCGATAAAAACGCGGGGCCAGACCACCATAATGTTGAACAGCTGATCTGATCAGCCTTCACGCCTCGAGAAACAAGATCCGCTGGATTGTCTTTTGTTGGTACATAATTTCATTTACAACCAGAGGTAATTTCTTGGATTTCATTTACACGATGCCTTACAAAAGGTTTAAGCTGGTTTGATGGTATAGATAACCAACTCAACACTATTGTTGAGTCGCACCAAAATATACAGCGACTAATATCCAAAGTAAGAGACTCTTTGACCTTTGTACACAGTCTTGCGCCTAAAATCGCTCCGCATAATTCCAACCTAGGTATAGTTGTGGGCTTTATCGGGGCTATTCGATTTTTTGAGGCTAGTAAGTGAACTGTGACTAAACCCTTACTGTTAGTGGAACGCACATATACACATGCACCGTAAGCTACTTCACTACTATCCGAAAATACATGTATTTCATGACGAACATGGTCATCACACAAAACCCATCTGGGTATGTTTAAAGTATTTAAAAACTTTAGTGTATTGACGAATGAAGTCCACTGACTCGCTATATCTTGGGGTATTTCATCATCCCACTCGCATTTACTAAGCCATAACTTCTGCATAATAATTTTTGCCTCAACCACACAAGGACCGATTAAGCCTAGAGGATCGAAAATCTGGCTAATTAAAGACAAAATATGGCGTTTTGTAATATTATTATTGCTTTCAATATTAATAGAAAACGATAAAATATCTGATTTACATGTCCACAATAACCCCAAAGTTTTCGATAAAAAATTATCAGACAGATCTAAATCGAGACTAGAATTATCCCCGACATCGACAATTTCCTTCAAAACTTCTGAGCTGTTAGACTGCCATTTTCGTAAAAAAAAATTTGCAGAAGCTAATATAGATTTGACTTCGCGACAAAGTTCAATCGCGCCGATAACAGTGTCCGCGCCACTCAAAAAATCGTCTACGTAAAAATCATGGCGGATACTCCGTTTTGCTTCCAAGTTATCTGTTTCGTCCGCGAGGCTCACCAGACACTTGGTCGCAAGATAGGGCGCAGACGCCATTCCGTAGGTAACGGTATTCAACGTGTACACTTTGAGCGGTTCGGATGGACTTACTCTAAATAGTATTCGTTGCAATGAACGTTGACTGGGGTTTAATTCAATAGCGCGATACATTTTTTCTATATCCCCAGATATTACATATTTAAATTGCCTAAACCTAATTAAAATCGAAAATAAATCGTCCTGAACGGTAGGACCTACATGCTGTATGTCATTTAAAGATATGCCCGACGTACTTTTTGCTGATGCGTCGAAAACAGTACGTAATTTTGTTGTCTTACTAGCTTCACGCAACACTCCATGGTGGGGCAAAAAATAGCTAATTTCTTGCCGATCCCTAAATGGCATACCTTTATCTTCAGTCATGTGACCTAAAGTCTCATACTCGTTCATAAAATCTAGATACATACGTTTAAAAGTGTGATCGCGCTCGAAGCGTTTTTCTAAAGATAAAAACCTACGCTGCGCCATAGCCCATAACGTATGAGTCACCTAGAACGGAGGAATCCGATTTGAGCGGCAGTGTTACAACGAAACGACCGTTCGATAAGCGGACAGTATTTAATTTAAAACTTTCTTCACAAGCACGCTCGCTTAAGGAAAGGCAATGCTTTGGCGAAATTGTGTCGAGTTCCCAAAATTTCGTTAAGTCGGGACTTGTGTCTATTTTAGTGAAATTACAAAAATGTGAATAAATATGCGCAGAAGAAGGTACGGAACCTGAGACTATCCAGCCTAATTTACTCTCACATAATTTCGGCATATTTTTTCCTAAATTGATACAACTGCCCTGAATGACTTCCCAAAATAGTTCGGCTCCTAACAGGATATCTATGTCTGACGGAATATTAAAAGACGGGTCCGCTAAAATTAATCCTGTCGGGATTGGTACGCATTTTACATTTATATAGGAACTAGGCAATTTTTTCGTAATCTCGGGTAAAATGAAACAATTAATATTAGCAGAAAAATCGTTATATAATGAAGCAATTGTTAAGTTGCAAGACTGTGTACTGTGACTAGTTAGGTTATTAATACCTGCTACTCTGGAACTAGTACAGACTCGAGACAATCCGAGCTTATTACATAACTCGTCGGTAACAAAGTGAGCTGTACTACCGTTGTCGAGCAGGACTCGAGCGTTACACCTTTCGCCTTTGTCATTCACCACCTTCACCACCACTGTGGACAGTAAAATATTTTTCTGAAAGGTAGGCTGAATATTGGCTGAAAGAGAAACATTATCGACGGAAGGACTTGGCATATAATTAACAATTTCAGACCCGGGTTGATCCAAATGTAACAAAGTATTATGTTTACTTTTGCAATATTTACACCGTGAAAATCTACAGCGATTTTCTGAATGTCCAAAACGTAAACAGTTCATGCAAACCATAAACTCTTTCGCTTTCTGCAATCTAGTTTCTACCGTTAATTTTCTAAAAGCATCACACGAATATAGAAAATGATTTTGTGAACATAATGGACAAATAATTTTATTTTTGTCTTGTACATCATTGTTTTTTGTTTGTTGCGTTACTACAAAACTTTTAGATTTATTTGAATTATTATTATTATATACTTGTGTTTTTTGTAATTTTTTGTTATCCTCTAATGTTTCTAATAGATTAGCTTGATTATTTATAAATGTACAAAACTGAGATAAAGTTGGAAAATTAGGCAATGTGTTTCTATACTCTTCCCAATGTCTACTGGTGACAACATCCAATTTTAATGACATCATGTAAATGATCAGAGTGTCCCAATGCTGGGTAGGCTCATTCAACGCCTTCAAGGCTCTTATATTTTTATTTGTGACATCAATGAGGCGACGTAAAGAAGTACTAGACTCTGAAATAATTGGTTGGGCGTTAAATAATGCTTGAACATGATTATTGATTAAGAGGCGACTATTGTTGTATCGATCACACAACAAGTCCCAGGCCATATTATAATTATCACCTTTAAAATCGATATTTTTGATAATTTCGGCGGCTGCTCCCTTTAAGGACGCTCGCAGATAATGGAACCTGTTTATATTATCAATACTATCATTATTATGAATCAGCGAAAGGAACGTTTCTCTATACTCTAGCCAAAACTGATAGCCACCATCAAAATGGGGTAAATCTATTTTAGGCAAACGAATAAAACTGTTCTTTATACCACCTGCCTCAGAGCCTGATACGGAACCTGGAGAAGACTTGCCCGGTGGCGGCTGGCGATCAGCGAGCAGCTTCCGAGCGATGGCAAGCTGGGGAAAATAGCTTTCTTCGAACTTGAACCGCTCGTTGTAGACCTCGTCATCGTCCGACAGCAGCTCAATCTCGCTCTGCAATACATTAAATTCGTCATATAAATATTCGAATTTATTAAACCGACCTTCTAGTTCAAGTAGCTGCAATTCAGACAATCGGTCACAACTTTTTAAAATATTCAAGTAGTTAATGAAATTAGTGACTTTAGCTTTGATAGAACTGCGTTTTTTAATTAACTTGTCAGCCATAGCGGGCAAAAAAAAATAGAGAAAAAATAAACTAAATGCGTTAGAATATTCAATGAATGATTGCAAGTAACTTAAGAAATAATCGCACAAGATTATGTAATGAATAGGCACCACACAGCTGATCCCACCGGTATCGACCTAACGGTAAATCTGACCGGAATAAAAACTGGTTGCGCGCTACGAATATTCAATTTACAATAGCTCTTTTTAGCAGTGCATTAGACGCTTGCAAAGTGGAATGACATGCGAAGAAATGACGCCTGCCCTATCTCAAATAAAGACGAGAAAAGTGATATGAGTTGGAAAAATAAAATGAAGCGACTTAGCACTTAATTTTGGAAAAAGATAAAGGTAAGGAAATGATTGGAACGAACTCACAATACCGCCTTTATCCGTCTCCAAATTCCACAGTGAATTGACTTGTCCTGGATCTTCGAAATATGCACACTCGAACACAGTAAATGACACAGCGCAATAGATCGGCGCGATGTCTCCGGGTCAAAGTCCGTTCTCGTCAACGGCCGTTGACAATATTATCCGTGGATTGTTTTGTTTGGCACGGTTCTTCTTTCACGGTGAGTAGGACCAAACTGTTAAGGATCCTTCGATAGTTAAATGAAATTTTGGACTGTATGTTAATTAATACGTATATTGAAAGCAAGCAAGCTTAAAACAGATATATACAAAAAAAAGGTGGCGTCGTCGCAAATGTCCACAGGCAAGTGGTTATCGGTTGGTCACCACCATCCAATCCACACGCCGCTGCCTCCCGTGTGTCTTGCTCGCCCCTCAGTGGCCCGGAGCGCCAGCGACGGGCGCGAACAGCTAGTATATAATAAAATAATCTTTTCTATGGAGATTTAAAATGAGTTTTATCTCATTCACCCACACTACTTTCTGAAACAACACACTCGTAATTATTAAGGTATCGGGGTGCCTGGCGCAGGCGGCCAGTTCTTCATAGTGGCGGCGCCGGCGGTGGGTCGTTATCGCTAGCATCTGGCACAGTATCTGTTCTAACTGGATGAGAGAGCGGCGTTGCGGTCTTCTTAATCTCTACATGATCTGCGGTCTGAGAAATGTCATTAAACTGTAGGTCTTCTCTTTCAGTTCCCAAAGGTGGAAGATGACGATTTAAAACTATAGTTTCACGACCGTCTGGAAGTCTTACATAAGAAAAATCTGGATTGCTGTGTAATAGTTCCACTTCCTCTACTACTGGTTGATATTTATTAGCACGATTACAAGTTTTCATTAAAATTTGTCCAGTGCTCGTTAACCAGGTTGGAAGGTTCCATTGCAGGATCTACGTGGGTGTAAGAACATCCTTTCATGAGGTGTGCAATTTGTAGCAGTGCATAAAAGAGAGCGAATGGAATGAAGAGCTTGGGGCAATACTTGCTCCCAAGACTCTACTGGGAGATTCTTCGTTTTAAGGGCCAAAAGTATTGTTTTCCACAAGGTTGAGTTCAATTTCTCGACTTGTCCATTACCTTGCGGATTGTAGGCGGTAGTACGGCTAATGGCTATGCCTGTACAATGTAGAAATTCCTGCACTTCAGCAGATAGAAAAGCAGAACCTCTATCGGAGTGGACATATGAAGGCATGCCAAATATCATGAACAAATTATTAAGGTGTTTAATAACAGTTTTGGAGCTAACGTCTGAACAAGGGAAAGCAAAAGGAAAACGAGAGAACTCGTCAAGGACTGTAAGAATAAATCGATTGCTTGAATTAGTTGGGACAGGACCTTTAAAATCGATACTTAATCTTTCGAAGGGTGCCATTGCCTTTATAAGATTTCTTGGTTGGCTGTTTCGAGTAAACCTTGGCTTAATTTCACAGCAAATACGGCAAGAATGAGTCATTTTCCTGACTTCATCGATTGAAAAGGGGAGATTTTTGGAACGTACCCAATGAAACATCCTTGTTACTCCTGGATGACATAGAGCTTCATGCAATGAAAGTAATTTTCCGCTGTTAAATTCCAGTGAGGCGCATATTCGAGAGAGTGCATCTGCAGCGTAATTCTCTTTTCCAGGCCTGTATATAATTTCATATTTAAATGGAGCAAGTTCTAATCGCCATCTTTGAATCTTTTCATTTTTGATCTTGCTTGAGTGTTTCTTACTAAACATAAACGATACGGACCGTTGATCAGTAATTAATTTAAATTCTCTACCAATAAGAAAATGTCTCCATTTCTTTAGTGATTCAACAATGGCATAAGCTTCCTTTTCTATCGCAGAATGATTTAATTCGCTCGATTGTAATGTTCTAGAAAAGAATGCTACGGGTCGAGAATCCTGTGAAAGTACAGCTGCAATTGAGTGATCAGATGCATCCGTCTCAACAGTGAA
Organism: Acrobasis suavella; assembly: GCA_943193695.1. Classification (NCBI taxonomy): domain Eukaryota; kingdom Metazoa; phylum Arthropoda; class Insecta; order Lepidoptera; family Pyralidae; genus Acrobasis; species Acrobasis suavella. Next base: position 19,894,526 of record OW971929.1, read on the forward strand.
AGGTAACTTATCATCAATTGCATGAATTGATGCAATGCTTTCTTTGAGTCTTTCAAAACATGTTATTTGATCTCTAGATAAAGGAAATTTTGTCGTTTTTGAGAGTAAGTGAATTCTCTCAGAAAAATTTGGTATCCATTTGGAATAATGGGCAAACATTCCAAGAGTTCTTCTTAAAGATTGCAAGTCTCGCGGTGGAGGCAAACTCAAAAGTGGTTTAAGGCGCTCACTGTCAGGCTTGATTATATGATTCTCGATAGTATATCCTAGTATATTGACTGAATCTTGTGAAAACTTACATTTTTGCAAACTGAGTGTGAGACCATATTTCTTGACAGCATTCATGAAACACTCTAAATTTTTGTCATGTTCTTCACGTGTACGGCCTCCAACGGTAATATCATCAAGATAAGCATATGTGTTTTGAAGTCCTTCTTTTCTGATGATCCAATCAATAGTACGTTGAAAACTTGATACTCCGTTAGTAACTCCAAATGGTATACGTCTAAATTGGTATAAGTTGCCTATGGCTTCAAAGGCTGTATATATTTTGTCTTTTGAGAGAATAGGCACTTGATGATAGGCGCTTTTTAAATCTAAAGTACTAAAATAGACATTTTTGGCAACTTTTAATATTAGTTCTTCGATATTTGGTAGAGGATATGCATCTAATTCAGTGTATCGGTTAATAGTTTGTGTGTAATCAATTACCAGCCGTTTTCTATGAGTGTCACCTTTTAGTTACAAGTACCTGGGCTCTCCACGGGGATTTACTTTCCTCTATTACTCCTTCAGCAAGCAATTCTTCAATTTCTTTTTTGATAAACTTGTTATCCTCATGACTATGTCTGCGAGACTTAATAGCGATGGGTCTGCAATCCGGAGATAAATTTGTGAAGAGTGCTACAGCTGGTACTGATGCTTCAGCAACATTGCATACATGAAGAGGTTCCTTTGGTCCACCAAATGCGAAATCTAATGATGAATGCTGCTTTAGAACATCGTGACCAATAATCATATCTGCACAAAGATTTTAAACGATTAGTAGGTTGACATTATCATATTTATGATTGTCAATAGAGATTGTTTGGCACGTCTGGCCTTCTACTTGTGTCGTATGATTAAGTGAAGCCATGAAGGTAGATTGATTGCAAAACTTCTTTTTCAATCCACACAGTTTAGAAAAACTGTCATTAATGAAACTGCTTGAACTTCCCGTGTCTAATAGTGCTTCTGCTCTAATTCCTCGGATATAAGCAGGGACTGTTGCTTTAGACAACGATGAGGGCGATGCTGCTATAATACATGCTGATAAATCTGAATTTCTACCAGACGTAGAAGCAAATACTTTGGAAGAACTCCTACAGACAGTGGCTAAATGTCCCTTTTTGTTGCAGAGTTGACATGTTTCTTCTAATGCTGGACAGTTTTTACGAACATGAACTTGTCCTCCACAAAAGAAACATTTACGTTTCTGAAAGTAGGCAGCAGCCGCAAAGTTCTCTTCTTTCTTAAACTCAGCTTGAGTAGATTCAGTTTGAATGGCATTTACAGATGATACATTATTAAAACTTAATGAATTAGCCTCAGCTGCCTCTAAAGATATTGCTTGATTATAAGCTTCATCGAGAGTTAAACTCAAATTTTCCAGTAATCTTTGTCTAATTTTATTTGACAATAATCCAGATATAAATGCATCTCGTATGTTGTCATTTCGATTCGTTTCCGCATCTACAGCAGTAAAGGAGCACTCTTTGGATAGCTGTTTAAGTATCTGTAAATAAGTATCAACGTTTTCGTCAGAACGTTGTTTTCTGATTGCTAGTGAATGTCTGGCAAAAATAATGTTTTTAGGTTTTACATACAGTTTGTCCAGTAAGTTAATAGCTTCAACGTAAGTTTTAGCTTCACTAATAAATGAATAAATATTTGGAGAAACGTGGTTGATAAGCAGATGGAGTTTGAGCGTTGTCCATTCCAGCTGTGCGTCTGGTGTTTTATCCAATGCGGCTGGTTTGCAACATACTAGAAAGCTGTTTCATCCAATGCTCCCAAGCTGTCGCGAATGCGAAGCTAGTGTACATTTTTTCGTATTGGCTGTTAGCAATTCTATTCCTTCGTCCGTGCGCGGAAGTTGGTGCAGAAAGGTTTAGCGCTAAAGCCAGAGGGCGACACAAGTAATCTGTGGCTCGATAGTGGCAGACGACTGATCGAAACGGGAGACCTACCTATACTGAGAAGGATTACAAAGTGAGCTAAAGAGAGATTTCGGTGAGTGTTTTATAAGTTTATCTGTAGAGGATTGCACCACCAATTATGTTCAATTAACATGTGTTATATTCCAGTGTTTAGAATTAACGTTAAAGTTAGAGATGCGTCGGTTTGCAGTTGGTCTATTGCGAGTTGCGACTTGCAATAGATAAATCAGAGACAGAGAAAGAGAGTTACCGATGCGTCGGTCTATTAGTTGGTCTGTTGTAAACTGCGTGTGTTACAACAGATAGAGAGAGTTACAGAGTTACCGATGCGTCGGTCATCAGTTGGTCTATTGTAAACTGCGTGTGTTACAATAGATAGCAGAGTCAAGCGAGGCTCGGGGCTACAATACAATACAATACAATACCCTTTATTGCACAAAATAAATAAATCAGGACATAATTATCTTAAAAACTAGGAAATGCGCAAAAGGCGGCCTTATCGCTAAGCAATTTCTTCCAGGCAACCTCGTTATATAGAAAATAGTAATGGGAAATTAGGTAGTGCGGGGCGGTCAATATAAACATACTTAAATACAATATTAAAAATAAACATACATATACATCTTACATATATACATACAACTTACACTGAAAAATGATATTAACAGTACGAGATAAAGAGCAATCGAAACAAGGGAAAGATATTTATTTACCTTTCACAAGGATAGAAAATAAGATTTCACTTGGGATTTGAATATGGCTAACGTTTCGGCGCGTCGGATAGTAAGTGGTAGTGAGTTCCATAGGCGTACAGCTCGAACAGAGAAAGAACGTGAGAAAAAGTCAGTGGAGTGAAAAGGAATTCTTAAAGAAAGATTTTCAGAACTGCGTAGAAGACGAACTTGAGACTCACTGAAGAATGTAAATAATTCTCGTAAATAGTTAGGGGAGGTAGGATTAAAAAGAATTGTGTACAACATAGACAGGATGTGCCAGTCACGGCGACGTCGGATCGGAAGCCACTTGAGTTCATTACGAAAGTGAGAAACATGGTCATATTTACGAAGGCCATATATGTATTGAATAAACATGTTTTGGAGACGCTCAAGCTTATCAAGTTGCTCCTCAGTAGGCCCGGGATAACAAGTATCAGCATAGTCTAGGATGGGAAAAAGAAGGGTGTGTGCGAGCGTAATTTTGGTATCCATTGGAAGGAACTTCCCAAGCCTCCGCAAGGCTGCAAAAGAGGCAAAGATCTTTCTACTAACTTCAGCAACTTGCGGTGACCAAGAGAGATTTTTATCCAGTTGTACACCAAGATTTTTAACACAGCTACTGAAGTTAATAATCGTTCCGTTAAATAGCACTGGCGGAAGCTGATCAAAATCAATCCTAGTCAATAACCCTGAACTACCCACAATAATACACTGAGTTTTTGCAGGGTTGACAATCAAGCCATGATTTCTACTCCAAAGAGAGATACGTTCTAAGTCTTCATTAGTAGTACAGATAGCTGTGGAAATAGAATCAATACTGGCTTGAGTGTATATTTGGAGATCATCTGCATAGAGGTGATAGGAAGACTGAAGCTGTGCAGTAATGGAGTTAATAAATATAGAGAAGAGAAGTGGAGACAGGACGCCACCCTGCGGAACACCAGCAGATGTAGTACACCAGGACGAATATGCATCCTCAATGCGTACACGCTGCTGTCTTCCTGACAGGTAAGAATGAAACCAATCGATAACCGTTGGAGATATATTAAGAGATCGCAGTACACCCAGCAGAATATCGACATCAACTGTATTAAAGGCATTGCTAAAATCCAGTAGCGTTAAGACAGTAAGCTGTTTGTTATCCATTCCCCTTCGAATGTCATCGGTAACTTTAATGAGAGCAGTAGTCGTACTGTGACCTGGACGGAAACCGGATTGGAAAGGATTAAAAAGATTATGAACAGAAAGGAAATGGCTGAGCTGTTGTTGAACCACTCGTTCCAAGACTTTTGAAAGGAAAGGCAGTATGGATATAGGGCGATAATCAGACAGGGATGACGGATTAGGTTTTTTTGGAAGAGGAGTTATGTTAGCATTTTTCCAAGCGCTTGGGAAAACACCAGTCATCAGGGAGTTGTTAAGGATTATAGTTAAAATAGGAAGTAAGATGTCAATGATAGGTAGGATCATTTTCCGGCTAATGTTGTCACTACCGATGGCATTCGATGTTATGGAACGCACCTCTCTCTCAATATCACAACCAGTAATCGGACTGAAGATGAAATGTGGAATATTTGGAGTGGGAGTAGAAGAAAGCGAGTTTAAGGTATTTAATTTTACGTTGCTGTCCATAGCAACAGAATCTGAAAAGTGCCTATTAAGGGTATCAATATTTAAACTACTAGAATTGTTCCCATGGGTCTTCCCAACTCCAAGCGTTTTAAGAAACTTCCAGACCTTCCCTGGATCTCCGCATTGGACAGATTGATGTATATGGCGTCGTTGTGCCTCCCTAACCACCCTATTACAGTGATTTCGGGCTTGAACGTATGCGTCACGGTAAGTGTCAGGGTATGATCTATACTTGGCCTTCGCTCTGATTTTCTTGGCTTGAATTTTCTTAATTTCTTCCGTCAACCAAGGCGCAGGAAGGTGTTTTACACGGACCGGACGTACTGGAGCGTGCTTGTCATAAAGGTCTAAGACCATAGAATTAAACAAGCGCAGTTGATCATCAACGGAATCAGTGTCTACGATAGATTGCCAATCATAGTCACGTGCATCTTCACGGAGTTTTTCTAAATCTATAGCACGAAAATTACGCTGCATTAGGATTTTGGATTTTGATTTTGAGGGACGGATTTTATAGGAGAGGAAAATAAGGTCATGGTAGGAAAAAGCATCCGCATTTTCCTGGCCGAACTTGGCAACATGGTCAGAAGAAGAGACAAGGATGAGATCAAGTAAAGAAGGTCGGCGACCAGGAGTGTGATGTGTAGTCTCAAGGGGAAGGATTTTTAAGTTGCAACTTTTTGCTACTGACTTCATGCGCTGAGCTCGACAATCATTCTTCACTAAACACGTATTAAAATCGCCCATGATAACCGAGTGGGTGTATCCTGGCATTAGGTCTTCCAGGAGATTTTCAAATTCAGAGAAGTAGTCAACAGCTGACGAATAACTATAAAAAACTCCTAGAAGTACTTTTGTGTGTGAAAGATTGACTTCAAGAACAAGATATTCAAATTCACTAGTGGGACTAGAAGTGTTTAGAACACTGCACGTGATATAGGAACGTAAATATATGGCAACACCTCCACCACCTCTGCCAACGCGATCGTGACGAAACAGTTGAAAACCAGGAAGAGAATAAGAAGTAGAAGGGAGACAAGGATTAAGCCATGACTCTGAAATAAGGATAGCATGAATATTTTTGACATCGAAAGTCGCTAGCATATCAGCAAAATGAGCAGGGATACTCTGTGCATTAATATGCACAACATTGAAATTTTTACGAAAAGGTTGAAAATGAGATTGAAGAGTTTCATCAAGAGGAGTAGGTAAACTATGAAAACTTTCATTATCGGAAGATGAAGACAATGAGAAGTATAAATCATCATGACCGTCAAACATTTTATGTGTAAGTTAATAAATATAAAAATAAAGTAAAATTAAATAAACAACCTAATAATTATATACAAAAGTAGGCAAATTATTTGCACCTATATTACCCGCTAGCTTAAATAAAATGACGGTGCACAAGTTTATGACAAAGTAAGTAGTTATTATTTTAACTATGCCGGGAGGAAATATGACAGCACTCCATTGCAATTTAAAAACAAGGTAAAGTTGACTGGCAGAAACTCAAGAAGTCAGAAGGAAAAAATTAAAAAAGTAAAATATAACAAGTGTCAAAGTCAAAGTCCAAGCGACTGTCACTTGGCTGTCACTACACTAGAAAGTAAAGCAGGTATTTGTCTACCGGCAAATACAAAGTTATTTATAACATCAAATGTAAAAGTGTTTGAAGGTAACTTAAAGCACAGTAAACGGCTATAATGTAACAATAACCAATGATCAAAATGTGCGAAGTCTATCATTTTCTGACGCCACGCTTCGGCCGCGCCTGCGCCGGCGCGGGCGCCGCTGCTGCGGCTGCCGATGTCGAAGCCGTCGCTGAAGCAGCTATGAATTCTGGAGCATCCTCGAATATTGCGCTGACTACCTCAATGCCCGCCAGCCGCTTCACCTCATCCGATGTGCTAACGCGATGCTTGGATCCATCGGGCGAAATAATGTGCACTAATCCATCCCGTGTCCAAGACTTGGTCACTCCGAAGTGCTGCCTGGCCAGCATAAATGCGTCGTGTCTGCTTTTGGTCAAGAATTCCGACAATGTTATGCCACTTCCTTTTAAGCTGGGCTTGGCAAACCAGATTTTATCTTTTATGTCTAGACTGGAAAACTTAACTAATATAGACCGGGGTTTGCCTTTCACCGACTTGCCCATGCGATGACATCGGCCAATTTCTTTGGTTGAAAACTCTGGGACCTTGAGTTTCTTTTCGACCATATCAACCAGCACAGCCGACACATCCTCCTTGTCGCTTTCGGGGACACCGTGCACTAGCAGCATCTTACGGCGGGAGCGCATCTCATAGGTGTCTTGTTGGTGCGCCAACATAGTTATTTGCTTCTGCAGGCTGTCAAGCGCAATCAAAACAAATGACTTGAAAGTTCCAAAGTCTGCTGTGAGTGTCGCGGCAGTGCTAGGATTGGCATTGGAGCTGTCCAAATTCTGCTGAAACTCGGCCATCTTTGTGTTAAAATCTCTCGCCATTGTGTCCATTGATTTTTGAAGTGCCTCCATGTTAATGTGCAATGAAATAAAAAAGGAAATATGATACTAGCAGGTAATCTACTTTCACTTAATTGTTTTAAACATTAATAAATTGCTTTAAATAATTTTAATATATATTTTAAGTTAAGAGTAAAATTTCGATGTTGTGGTTTTTACTCCTACCCGCGGAAAAAAAAAATGGGTTCCCGGTTTGTCGTACCGGGGGGGCTCAGTACCCGTGGTAGCCTCGAGCCACGGGGAAGCTAAGAGGAACCCGCGAGGGGGCGCTCCTGCTGTCGTCAACCAGCAGTGAGCGCCCACATTGGGGCGGCGGGGGAGTGGGAAGATCTCCCCCCACCCGGGGAGGGGCGCTCCCGCGGGCTCGGCTTCGGCCTTGAGCCTGTAGGGATGCGCCCAATGGGGCGGCGGGGGAGTGGGAAGTTCTCCCCCCACCCGGGGTGGGGCCGCCGGGACAGCTGCATCTGGATTCGTGAATGAGATTGAAATCCGATTTCTTCCTATATGTTTCAAGCTACCATTAACAATGTCTTTAAAGCTATTATTTTTAAGAAAGTTGCCAAAATTTATTGGGTAGGGTGGTACCATCATTGGGGGCTGACTGTATTTTTTGAACATGCACAGTGAATGGACCACAATCGTTTGAATTATATAAATTTCTGGCAACCTGGGCACTTGGTTCCCTATCAGGGATATGAGAATGTTTCAGAGTCGAATCTGCAACGGGGACATTAGGCGGAACCATTGTAACAGTATTTCTTTCGGTAGGCATTTCATCCACACCGTCACAAGCACAATCACCCTCAATTCTTACATTCTTGCTCTTTCTGCATTTTCGTTTGTTGCAACTTTTGCAAACACGAGCTGCTCGTGTCCTTTCACGCGGTTTTATAAAACCAGCATCTGACGCCGAGCAGTCTGTGTCTGTGTTCATAGATACATTCAGAATACTATTTACAAAATTATCTTGTGGGCTATTTGAATTATTTTAAAATTTTTAAAAAAGACCGCGAAAAAATACGTCCACCTAAGTCGAAGTTTCCCGCGCTTTTTCTAAATATTACCTTATCCCTTTGTAGCACAATCTACTCTGTAATGTTTTTATGTCCAATCCCGCAGACGATATAAACCGAAAATCGGCACGGCCGTGGTCGCTGGGATCTGCGGCCAATCCGCTTGGTCGCGCGGACGCAAATAAATCGAGCCCAACCAAGAAATGTTAAACGCTACGCTATTCCTTCATCCATTTTTTAATCTCTTTATTAATTTTAAAAATAAAAATATGTGGTATTATGTGGTATCGATATTTTTATCGACTAGTTTTTTTTTCTAACCCTAGTGTCACACTAGGGTTAGAAAAAAAAACTAGACAAATTCAATAATTACGAACAGCGTACAAAATACTTATATAATGAGAAATATAAGCATAAATTACTATATTTTCTATGATAAAATGGGAAAGTATGACTCTCAATTTCCAGTAAAAAAATGAATTCCTATAAGAATCTGTGATATCAAGTGAAAAATATGTGCTCACCTGTGAAAGTTTTGTCACGATTTTCTTTATTATTACAGCGGGTTTTGCATCTCAGTACTAAGCATTTCGATGGCACCTTGCATATAATTAAAAATGTGGAAAATAATTTTAAATTATTTTTAGTACCTATTATGCTTCGGCCGCACTTGTGCCTATCGTCCCGAAGCTATTCGCGGCGAATCTTCGTACGTTTTGTACACTAAAAGTTATCGCGATAAAGCGCTGGTCACACTTCGTTCTTCACACACACACACTTCACACACACGGCTTCGTTATTTTTCACGAACTATCTGGTAATAATCAAAGATGGCGTCATCTACGTGTTTTAAATATGGACGACGACTTTCTTTTCTTTAACATGTGTGCTAACAATTTCATAATGCATTTATTGAAACCTAAAAAGAAACAGCTAAAAATTTTAACACTTTTTTATCGTTCCACTTCATTTTTACGCATTAACAACCGTGGCACTAGTGTTGCTTATCGATAGGTTAATATCGATAGACTATCGATAGTCTATCGATAGTTAAGGCAAAACGAATAGTATCGATAGTCTATTAATAGTATTATCACGTGTCAATAGTATCGATACTATCGATAGTGTCGATAGGCCGTAATGAGTAATACTATTGATATTGGCAATACTATCGATATTATCGATAGTTTCAACTCTAATACTATAAATAGTATCGATAGTATTGTGATTTCTAACAGTTTTAGCCCAAAACAATCGATACTATCGATAGTATCGGTAGTTTTCATCTGTCGATAGTCAACTAAGTTTCGATAGTATTGCCGTCTAACACCACAAGAATATTCAGATCATGAAGAAATATGTAAAATATTTGACCCTCTAGAGACTTGTACAGTTGGTATATCTGGCGAAGAGTATGTCACAATATCCCTGATAATTCCATTAATAAAGGGCTTATATTGAAAAATGACTGAATTGGAAAATCAATGCAATTCAGATTTCGCAAAACGAACTATTGAGTGTATGAAAGAATCGGTACAAAAAAAACTGAAATTTTATGAAACACGAAGGCCATGCATGATTTCTACTCTTTTAGATCCCCATTTCAAAAGGCTCGGATTTAAAACTTCCTCTTATGCAGAAATGGTAGTCTCAGTCGTCAAGACATACAAGATATGCTGCATATTTATCGTCACTAAGACTGCAAGCATCATCCGAAAGCACACCTGATGTATCTCAGGAAATAGTCAGCCCGCCATCTGCAAAAAAATCTAAACTTGGCAGTTTACTATCAGTTGTTGACAACCAACCTAGCAATAGCTCTACTTGTGTTACTGCTGATGCTATAATAGACATGAGACAATATTTAGGAAAACCTGTAATACAATTTTCTGAATACCCAATAGAATATTAATACCATCAAGAAAACCAATTAAAACATTTAGCATTGAAATATTTGTGCATTTCCGAAAGTTCAACTCCATCGTAAAGGATCTTTTCCAAAGCTGGTCTTTTAATTACAGAGCGCCGAAACCGACTTAGTGCTAAGCACATAAACAATTTGCTATTTATAAATACAAACCAAAAATTGTTCTAAGAGCACAGATTTTTATTAGTTACAATTACAAATATCACAATCATTAAAATTGTTATTAAATAATTAAAAATATCTGAGACGCACAGTATATTTTTACACAAAAATGGTTTGCAGAAAAGTTCGTTAATGATTCAAAAGGTCATACTTAATTGATGATTGGCCATCAAGAAATAAATACGATAATAAAAACCATTTAAATATCAATTGACTTTGGCCAAAAATATACTGTGAGACCCAGTGCTATTTTTGTTTTGATAAATCGATATAAATCAAAGGAAATCAGTATTGAGAATATTAATTTTTGTTTCGTAAACTAAGTATTTATACAGGGTTACTTATAAAACACCAACAACCTCGCAGAACGAGATAGCTAATGTCATAAACAACATTTGTTCTACGACTTTTCACACAACTCAATAGATTAATAAAAAATGATATTTCATGTTTTTTATGGATTGTCGTAATATTTGTAAGTCTATGCTAACGTTTCATTCATAAAAGAAAGAAAGATAAAAGAAGAAACGACGCGACGAGTGTCGCGCGCGTAAGCGCTGCTGATAATAGGTACCTAATAACTTTTTTGTTAGGCACTATAGTAATCTGTGGCAGTGTGGTGTGTGCGGGTTTGTCTACCTAATCTTTGCAATGCGCTTAAAGTTAATGTACCTATATAAGTTAATAACATTCAAGTGGTTTTAAGGCTATTGCATAGCTTCTATCGCGGGCCTTGAGCACAGGGACCGAATCCAGAAATTCCGTAACGAAAAATCCTCACGCTCCCCACTCCGACGGGCACGGAGGTGTGGCTTAAAGGCCGCATCGTCTAACGTCGTTTCAGTTCGGCAGTCTTCGACACGGCGTTGTGTGCGAGCGATTAGACGTATTGTACGACTCTACGAAACTCGCACGAATCGAGACGAGCTGCTTCGAAATTGGACGAATACATAAGCAGCTGTATGCAATAGCTTTACCGCGGCAGTCCCCGAGTGCCACACGTCTTTTTTTTTGTATAGAAACAATATATAGCAAATTATAAAAAGCCGTAGAACAAAAATTGTTGTTTATGATGGTAGCTATCTAGTCCTGCGAGGTTGCTCGTATTTTGAAAGTAATCCTGTATACCTATCGTACTCATAAACATTTTCATGCGTTTAATAAAACTATTTTAGGTAAAATATGTTTTGTATTTGCTTCCTTTTCTATATTTGACATTGATATGGCAGATATGTATTTTTCTGTTACACATAATACAAATAAATATGTAAAAGGCTACTATCATAAACTTGGATTCGTTTCTTCAATAGTTATTTCTTGACTTTGTCGATTGTAATTATATGATTGAATAATATTGATTTGTTTTTTTATTGCCACCTTTTATGACTGATATATTATATTTTTTCGGTATCTGTTGCTTCAATTTCTAGAGTATGATGAACTTTTACTGTACTTAAGAAGTTCAATATTTTCACGTACACCCGGCTACGCATGCATGGGGTGATGTATTTGAGCTCTTCAAATAAAAGTTTTGTGAAACATTCGTTTCTATTATCTTCTTCAAAGGTTTCACAAGGCGCGCATTGTGGCTTTTTATCAATTGTACCTGTTCTGCTACTTGCTAATTGTACTGTTCTACTGCTAGATATATTTTTCTAGACCCTAGAAGGTAATTCACCATGGCATTGCCTTTCAAAATAATCTTCTGTGTCTTCATCTTGCCGTCTGTGACGTTTGATATCTGCAAAATTAAATCGCAAAAAATATTATGTAAAATCTTGTGATAAAACAAAAAAATATTTAGAACTTTGATTTCTTTTTGATCAATTTCTTACCTTTGTTATCAACCAGTGTTACTATGTTAATTTTAGTGAATTGTGACTGTTCGCACAAACAAAATAAGCAAAATACATAATATTAAAAAAGTCCTCTAAAAGTTAACACATAACATTTCATTAGGCGGCAATACTATCGAATCTCAGATGACTATCGACAGCTAGGAACTATAGATACTATCGATAGTATCAATTGTTTTGGGTTAAAACTGCCCGAAATTACAATACTATCGATACTATCAATAGTATTAGAGTTAAAACTATCAATAGTATCGATAGTATTGCTAATATCAATAGTACTACTCAAAACGTCCTATCGATACTATCGATAGTATCGATACTATTGACAGGTGGTGATACTATCGATATCCTGAATGATTTTCAAGGTCAACTATCGATAGTAAAACTATCGATGGTTCCGCAACACTACGTGGCACCGTCGCACAGCACCGTCTGAACAAGTTGAAAACAAACGTCAAAATGAACGAACAACGCAAATGCGACCACGCATAGCGAATTGTTAGCATGCATAAATCCTTTGATGTATCGCCACCCGCGCGATATCTACACGAAGTCCGAATATTCGGGACGATACCCGATAACGGCCGGTCACATTTGCGTGTATCGTGTAATAAGCACGAAGCTTCGTGACGATAGGCGCAAGTCCGGCCCAAGCATGAGAATTAAATTTAAAATGCAGTCTAGCTAGCCGATTTCTTTACATTAGCTGTTTAATACGACAAAATTTGAATGACATTGACTAAAGACATTGAATTCTGATCCCGCAACTTTTCTATTTAATAGTGTCTTGAAAGGTAGTGGTTGGCTAAATGCCCTCCTCTACATTTCAAAACAGTGTCCGTCTTATTATAAAACCCAGACTAACTTTGTTACTAGGTTTAAACCATTATCCGACCAAATCAAGTTGACATCTAGTAATATCACTATATCTCACCTGTCAATGTCAACTTCATTTTGGGCGGATCATGGTTTAAACCTAGTAACAAAGTTAGTCCTGTTTTTATAATAAGACTGTGTATGTTTAGGAGCCTTGATCGCGGAATCTATATACCTCCTATATATTTGCTCTTTCTGAACCTAAAATTTTTTTTGCTCTTTGTCCGCATTAGGTCGAAACAAACGAGACGCAAGTTGCGTCGCGTAACAGCGCAAGTTGCGCCGCGCAACTCGCGCTCCGTGTGGCCGCTTTACCCGCGCAAGATGTGCTAAGTACATAATGACGCACACAGATTATTTGGTCAATTTAGCTGGCTAAAAGACAATATTGTCTTAGTGGATTGTCCTGTCAATGGTTTCGTCTGAATGAAGGCAATCATTGTCTAATTGGATTATTCCGTCAGTGGCTTTGTTTGAATGAAGACTCATTGACATGGCAATCCACTAAGACAATGAATTGTCTTAGTGAATTGCCATGTCAATGACGTTGTTTGAATGAAGACAATCACTGTCATAGTAGATTTTTCTGTCAATGGCTTCGTATGAATGAAGATAATCATTGTCTAAGTGGATTGTCCTATCAATGGCTTTGTCTGAATTAAGACAATAAATTGGCTTAGTGGTTTGTCATGTCAATGGCGTTGTATGAATGAAGACAATCACTGTCCAACTGGATTCCACTAAGACAATCAACTGTTTAAGAAGGCTGTCCTATCAATGGCTTTGTCAGAATGAAGACAATCATTGTCTTAGTGGCTTATCCTTTTAATGGCTTCATATGAATGTAAACAATGAAGTATCTTAGTGAATTGTTCTTCCAATGGCTTCGTCTTAAGGAAGACAATGAATTGACTCAGTATGAGTGAGTGATGAAGAAACTGTTAAATACGGGGTCCCACAGGGGAGTGTCCTTGGCCCGACTCTCTTTCTCATATATATCAATGAATTGTGTAACCTACAGGATGTCGGGGGAAGGATATTTTCCTATGCGGACGACACTGCCATCGTCTTTTCAGGAAAAACTTGGGAAGCCGTGCATAATAAGGCTGCTGCTGGTCTGGTACGGGTGTCAGAATGGCTGAGGGATAATTTATTAACTCTTAATATTCAAAAGACTAATTACATATGTTTCGCTCTATACAACACGTCGCAACCGAGTTCTAATATGACAATTAAGCTACATAATTGCCCTGATCCTGACGATTACACGTGCAACTGTCCTGCTATAGACAAGGTGACTCAAACAAAGTACCTTGGTATAGTTCTTGATCAAAGGCTTAGTTGGCATCCGCATTTGGAAGCGTTAATAAGTCGAATTAGGAAATTGATGTGGGTTTTTAAGTCTTTGAGGTACGTTATGTCTAGCGACCTTTTGAATAAGATTTATACTGCCTTAGCTCAATCAATCATCTCCTACTGCATACCGATCTGGGGTGGAGCTACTAAGACAGACTTCTTAGCCTTAGAAAGGGCTCAGAGATCCCTTATAAAGGTCATGTACTTCAAACCTCGTAGATTCCCCACACATGCCCTATACAAAATTAGTAATCTTTTCTCGGTTAGAAAGATTTTTGTCCTTAACCTGATCTTAAATTATCATAAAACATTGCCGTACAAAGTAATCCTCCAAAATAAAAGAAGAAAGGTTAGAGTAGCCTCCAATCCTTTTGTACGTACCGCTTTTGCTAAACGTCAATACCCATTCCTATCCGCTTATATATATAACAAAATCAATACGTTTCTTGAAATTTATCCTATGAAATTATATGAGTGCAAAAGAACTTTGATCCGTTGGTTGGACACACTTACTTATGATGAAATTGAAAACTTATTATCTAAACATATTTAAACGTAGTCTGTTAATATTTGTTCAAGCTCTCTAAGGCATTTAATCTAATATATACACAAGTATACATATATATATACTTTATGAACATTCCTACGCACACTCTCATTCTCCACATATCTAATCGGTCTTCTCAATATCATCACATACATACGCACCAACACTCTCACGCATTCATACGCACAAACACTGTCGCACTTCCAAATCTTTACACTGACACAAGGAAAAAATGAATGCTCATCTTTGTTTTCTTTTCTTTTTGATTTGTATAAATATAATACATCCACAATTGTAGTCTTAATGTAACCCTATATAGGAAGCAGCGGGTCATTCCCATCACGAGTATCATTAGATTACTCACTGGGAAGTCCTAGCATCATGTTGTAACAAAGATTACTGTAATAAATGACTATTTTTTTTTTTTTTTTTTTTATATTGTCCTGTCAACGGCGTCGTATGAATGAAGATAATATTGTCTTGTGGATTGTCCTGTCAATGGCTTTGTCTGAATGAAGGCAATCATTGTCCAAATGGATTGTCCTGTTAATGGCTTCATCAGAAAAAGTACAATGAATAGGCATGACGAATGAAAAAATATATTTTGCCTATATAATAAATATATTAAAAATATTGTACACTTATTTTTTCTTTTCTCTGAGAAACAAAAAGTTAAAAAGATACAGCGCATTAAAATTTCGTATGACATCATGGCGAGGTGCGATTTTTACTTAACGGTGACGTCGCAAGCCCCACTCCGGAAATTTGATGCTCCGTGTCTTTAAGAATTTTTACTTTTTTGGTAAACTGAAAATATGGGTCCATTATTTTTATTCAATCTAAAAACGGATTATAATCATGGTACGTTATTTACTTTTTATTATTTTATTTCAACAAACTTATATCTACATATCTTTTATCTATATATCTTTGCAGGTAATCATACCTTTTTCACCCTGTCGTCACCCCTATTATCTCAATATATTTTTCTGTCCATGGCGTCGTATGAATAAATACGACTATACCTAATATATTAATAAAAACTAAAATATAACATAGTAGGTAGGTAAAAGTACAAAATATTAACACAAATAACACACATAAACATAAGTAAGTAAGTTATAAATACCTAACCTAGATGGCTGATGATAAGTACCTACCTAATTATTACTAAAAAGTGGTTCAGAAAAAAAAGTTGCGTCCTAATAAGGGTAACAAAAAAAGTATAATTAGTTTTTTTTTAAAATTCCGAATGGCTGAAATATGCTATTTTATTAAATTAAATATTGACGATTTTCCCGCTTTTTGCTATTTTGAAAAATTTTAATAATTTGAATTTTCCCGAAAGTTCTACATAATTTTTGAAACTTCTTACAAAATTTCACAAGAATCGGTTGAGAAATGCGAAAAAGAATTTTTAGGCGAGAACAGCCGGACAAAAACATTTAAGGCCAATTTCGAAACTGAGACGCTTCGCACATTTTGCTCGTTCGGTCTATTATTTGTTACCCTACCCTACCTCTTCCTACTTCCTAACTGTGGGAGTTACGAGTTTGGTCATCCCGGTCCTTTGAAAAGCTTGCGGGGGGTGATACAGATAAAGGCCCTTAGACCTTCGACCATAACCTTAGACCATACTCGAAGACTATAACCTTATCGTTATAGTCTTCGAGTATGGTCTAAGGTTATGATTTATATTAACACATGATATGATATTTATGTTAAGGTTATGATATATATTAACACATGATAATGAAATATGCTTATATTACTTTCATTACCTAGTGAGGTGCCTATCTACTAAGTATGTAATAATATGAACTAGGTAGGTATAAACATAACTGCCTGAACTTTATCTACCAAAAATTTATAATAAACATTAAAACATTCGAAACTCTTCAAACATTTGCCAAAAATTAAACTTTCACACTGCACGTACATATCAGAGGGACCTACCTATTTTTAATAACGTTCATTGCCGGTTGATTTCTTATCAGAAATCGGCAATAAGCGGCAAAAGGATACCTATGTACCTAATACAGCGAGATGAAAAATGAAACTGAACGAGCCGTAACGTAACCATAGTAACACATACGACGCCGCGGCGACACCAGACACACAGCCAGGCAAGAGCGAAATAGAAAACTGTCTATCGCGTGTCGGTGTTTGCACAAAGAGTTCAAAAGTACCGCTTTCGTTCTCGACTGTCGCGGACGGCTATTAGAAAAGCCGACAAAGAAGCTATACCGCGGACAAAGAGTACACACAGTACAGATGCGACAATTGGGTATTTTCCTAGGTCGATAATACATTATTAAGTACTGTTCAGAAAATAAAACGTTACAAAATAATGTTACTTGTCATTGATCATATACACTTTCCATGTGATTTTTTTATTTATTTATTTATTATTGCAGAAAAAAATATATAAAGAGCGCTATTTGACTCTAAGAAACTATGACGTCACCTGCCTTTATTTCATACAAATCCCGTAGAAAATGTTTATTTTGACGTTTAGATATATGCGTCCAAGTGCGAGATGGACTCGAGCACAAAGAGTTCCTTTACCTTTGTTGTATGGGAGCCCACTGAAATATTTATTTTATGTGTTTTTAGTTTGTAGTCATAGCGGCAATAGAAATACATTATCTCTGAAAATTTCAACTGTCTATCTATTACCATCACGCACGGTTAATAAGATCCTGCCTGGTGATAGATAGACAGACGGGCGGACAGACGGACAGCGAAGTCTTAGTAATAGGGACCCTAATACTAAGACTCCGCTGTCCGTCTGGTACCTTTTATTGAATTTGTATGAACTTTTCTGAGTACATTTTATAAGTTGGTCGCTTATAACTTTTTAATTTGTAAACCCTACTTAGCTCTGATATTTTTTCCTTCAAACTTCGTTATTATTTTATACAACTACTGTTAATTTTTCACATGTCCATATATAACCGTTTAATAAATAGAGGGCAAAATTTACAAAATTTCAAGGGACACTTGACTCTAATAAAAATTTGCATAATAAAACCAAATATTTCAAAAACGGATACCGTAATCAAAAAATGGCTCAAGCTCACAATATTTTTAAAATCCCTTTTCACACGATGGGTTAGTTGAGAAAAAAAAAAGAGTTACTTTACTTGTATGGGAGCAAACCAATTTTTTTTGTTTCCAATATTTTATTTTACCACTTTTTTGGCATGATTAATATTCATACCTATACCAAACTACAGCTTTCTAGTACTTATAGTCTCTGAGTAAAACCGCGGATGGACAGACAGACAGACATGACGAAACTATAAGGGTTCCTTGTTTACAATGGAACCCTAAAAACCGGGCAAGTGCGAGTTGAACACACGTGAAGAGGGTTCCGTACAATACCATAATTTTTTTGTAAGTGAACGTATTTTGAGTTTTCCAGTTCATTTTCAATTGATAGAATTCTTTTATTATTTGTTTTGTAATCTACAAGCAATGAACTATATTTTGTATTTTTTTTTTTCAAAATTTTAGGCTCAGTCATTCGGAGATCAGGGGCAAATGGTAAATTTTCATCTTCTTTCATGAATAAAATCAAAACTATTTATTTGACAATAATAGCAAAAATATATTTGAGATCCTAATTACGAGACCTTTCATTTGTATATAACACAGTAAGGTTTGCAAAACTATTTTTTCATTTCCTAATTTGTCCCTCGAAAATGAACCTTATTAAAAAAACACAAAACGACGGATTGCACTCCGGGAGTGCCGGCAGAAGTGAAAACTTGAATATTAACGTTGTGCATTTTTGATAATGGTAAGGGAATAATTTTGCACGAATTGCTTTAATTATCAGTATATAAGTACTATCATTTATGAGGTAGAATATAATATTCATTTATTGCGGTATCGTACACAAACATGACAATTTATATTACATTAAGTAAACACTTTATATACACAAATTTTACGAATACACAGCAGTGTGGCCACTACACAGACAGTCGAGCCATCAGCTGTCACTGTCACTATGCATGGATGCGCGTGGTACGCTGACATAAACTCACACGAACATCGCGCAAGCGCCCTGCGCCGCCTAAACGAAACAGCTGGCGCAGGCAAACATTTTCGCCGCGCCGTAGAAAGATATTTCAAGGGATACTTCCTCTCCTACGCTGCGCCGGCTGTCTACTCTCCATCCGTCTTACGAATTTTCGATCAGTGTCCCATGTCCTGACGCCCTGACGCGAGCTTAACATTTTTTACCCATAACAAAAAAAGTGTACAACGCCGCTAAAGAAGTTTTCACTTCAAAAATTTTATTTCCTTATTATTCCTGTAATTTAAAAGCAATAAACTATATACTGAATTTTTTCAAATTTGTAGACTCAGTAGTTTCCGTGATCAGGGTCAATTTTCGTCAATTTTCGTCTTTTTTATGAATAAAAACAAAACTATTTATTTTATAATAATAACAATAATATGATCCTCATAAGGAGCCCTTTTATTTGATAAATGACACGGTACCTTTTTTTAAATTTAAAATTCCTTCCTCGAAAATTTACTTTACACAACTGTGCTTGGGCCATATGATTACACCATTCTACCGAGTTTCACCTGATTTGGTCTAGAAGATTTAGAAAAAATTGGATGTGACAGACGGACGGACAGACAAATGCACGACTTGCATCTGTCTGTCCGTCCGTCTGTCCGAGTGATCCTGTAAGGGTTTCGTTTTTTTAATTTTTTGTTCGGAAACCTAAAAATATTTAAAAAAATGTCCACAGGGGTAAAGCTGTGGCCTGTGGACTACGGATAGTATTAACATATAAAGATATACTGGTGAAGTACTAAGTAGATTGAATGTGCAAAGTCATAAAGTTCTGAAATTAGTTATTTAACATTTTGTGTGTAGCAAAAACTAGACACAATAGTAAAACAATTTATTTATACCTGGATCCGGTATAGCCACACACAAAAGGTTAAGATTTATAACAAGAAAACGATAAAATCTACGTTCCTCATCATTCTGCTTTCATTCTGCGCTTCCCGCTCCCCCATCACTCTGAATAGGTAATTAACTGGGGCATCTCGTAGATCGCCTTGCACCTCAGCCGCCTCGAGTTTACGAAAACCTCACCTTAGGAAGAAATTAATTTTAGTACTTTCAATCAAGCCATTTAAGCTGAAGAGGGGGATGCTTAAAAAATATATAATTACACTCGAAACACATAACCCTTCTTTTGGTGCACTTGGATAAAAATGTTTTGCTGTGTAAATGTACTCATTGCAATTTTCTATGTCTACTGTCGCATTTGTACTGTATGAATCTGTCTGTATCTACTCTATGCCAGCGGCGGCTTTGACCTCTTCTAGTATTCGACGGCGGCAATCGAAAAAAGAAGGCGGTGCTTCTTTGATTCTTTTGAGTTGCACAAGCCGACACGCAGTCAACGACATGAACATACTTAAGGTGTTATTACACTATCCGATTTTAAAGAACTCTACTTAGCATCCTAACTAGGTAGGATGGTACGATGCGACACAAAAATGTGGAACAAAAATGGCGGACTTCAAAGCATTTTTGTACAAATTCTCGGCACGTAGGTTGAACCAAAATGGTGGTTATCGGCGCAGGTACAAATAATGCGCCAACGACGGCCGTTTTAGTTCAATTTACTTGTCGAGAATTTGTACAAAAATGCTTTGAAAACCGCCATTCTTGTTCAACTTATTTACGTCGCATTGTAAGTAGAGTTAGAATCGCTGGTGATTACACAATCTTTACTCGCATCCCAAATCGTACGCCATTTTTGAAAAGCGGAGTTGCCTAAACGATTTCCATACAAATAACCTATCGTTAAGCGACTCCACGTTTGAAAAATGGCACCAAAGATGCCTGATTGATTGATGATGATGATGATTTGCGTAAAAATATGCAAAAGTAACGAATATTTGATGGTTCATAACTTTTTAATGGCTTTTATAATTATTTTACTATTCTGTATCTGTACAGACAAAATGTATAATGAGACAAAACGATATCATGTTAAACTTTGCATGTACTGTATGTGTCAAACAGTAAAGGAAATCCCCTCCGAAATTTTATAGAAAAAGTATCGACTAGTTCACTCTTAAAATTGGATAGTGTAAAAACCGCTTTACTTCTTTCTCGCTTTTACCTCGTGTTATGCCCCACACAGTGGTTTGGAAATCGGATTGCGTACACATAGAAATGAAATTTTGGTTTTTGTTTGGATTCTTTACTGATTCAACTGATGTATTCCACTAAGGCCACCTATCTGAATGGCACCTATACCATTCCACATAGGACACCTAATATTCGCAGGTGCTTTTCATGGACTTTTTATTTTTACATTTTTGTCCAAGAAGATCACAGCAGATGCGAAATTGCCAATTGTTTTACTCGTTATGAATAAAATGTAGGTACTAGTATATTTTTAACTTTTACTTTAAATGACACCTAACACAATTCTTTTGTACTAAGTACATATGCGTAATTCGTATGGCCTTTGTTCTGACGGCCTCGGGCTCTGTTTATTCCGAATGTTATAAAGACGTGTTAATATGTCTGAATGTATGCGTAATTAATTAACGTTTTAGTGAATTAAATTGCTTTTATTCATTACTAGCTGTTACCCGCGACTTCATTCGCGTAGATGTCAAAAATGGTTCTATTCTAATAGAATCTTTAATTGGGTTTTTACGTCCTGTTCCCGTTCCCGTCATTTGTTAGAGCAAAAGAGAACAAATGATCTATTTGTCTAATTTTTTTTGTCTATCACTCAAAAACTGAAATTTAATAATAATATAAATTCGCAACCCCTAATGCACCCCAGGGAATGCAATTTTTTAAATGTAATTTCTGTAATGTTATTTTTAATTGACCACTAATTTAAAAATGTCATGTCTCGCTTCAACAATGACGAAGGTTCATATAAATTACAACCCCTATTTCATCCCTATAGGTATGTAATTTTCAAAATCTAATAAATGCATTATTATTTTCTACTAACTACTAAAATAAATTAAAAATTTCGTGTGTCTCACTTTAAAAATTACGAAGTTCCATACAAACTGGTAACCCCTATTTTACCCTCTTAGGGATTAAATTTCAAAAAATTCTTGCTTAGTGGGCGTCTCTTAGTCACACTCTACCTTCTATATCTATATCTTCATTGGCTTGGTAGTTTTCGTGATGCGTGAGTGAGTTAGATTAATTATATATATATATATATATGCTGCTGATGTATAGGTTCACTTCGTGGTCACAAATAGGCGCCCTTCGTGGAATAGACTAGATTTCATTCGCGCAGATGCCATTCAGACGGGTGCCCTAAGTGGAATACCTCATTCAACTTTTATACAAGTTAAACTTCCATGGTGCTTATTATAAATTACGAGAAAAAAAATGTACGGTACCCAACATAATGATGAGTAAGCAATACTTTATTGAAGACCAAAAAATAAAAATAGTTAAAATGTAGCTCGGTCAGATCGCTAAAAGCACATTTCTTCCAGACAACCGATGTATGGAGAGAAATATGGTGAAATGCCACTATTTTTTAAAGACAAGTCTCATAGACAAGGTCGGTTTTGTATTTCAAAAATAAGTTTTTCAAAACATTTTTGTCCCGCTTTCTAACACTACGCGACCTCTGTGCAGGCGCGTGCGAGCACGCGTAACGCAGCGCAGGTTGCGTTGAGACGCAACTTGCGCGTCGTGTGAACGATTGGTAGAAATTGTATGAAATGCTATGTAAGCGCGTAACGCGACGCAAGTTGCGCGACGCAACTTGCGTTCGTCTGGTCCGGCACTTATATGTTAACATTGTTGATAGATTGGCAGTATTGGCACCATAGACGTAAAATTTTTTTTGGTATTGGCACAATAACAAAATAATGTCTGGAAAGAGATCACCACAGAGTACTTTTGTATTGAAAGAGATATGGTATAGATAAATGTAAGGATTTTAAAGTATTTGAATTCTCTTTGAGGATTTAGTAAAGATAAACTCCAGAACGTAAAATGGAGCAAACTGAAATTGAAATAAATTCCTCCGTAAAAGATTTATGTGGCTTTGACTATGACATCAACATAATTGATCAAGTTAATTATGAAGAAATTAACTATGATCATTTTTTCACAAAGTATATGCTTAAGAATTTGCCTTGTGTTATAAAAAATGTTAGCATGAAGTGGGACTGCAGTAAGAAATGGACTGGAGATGGTAATATAATTTATGATTATTTGATTAAAAACTATGGTGACATAGAAGCACCTGTAGCTGATTGTGATAAAGTACATTTTAATTCTCATAGCAAAATTGATATGAATGTTGGCGCATATATGGAATACTTTGCAAGTGACGAGAAAGATAAACTGTTGTATCTTAAAGATTGGCATTTACGAAGACTACGGCCTAATGATACATTTTATGAAGTACCATTTTTATTTGCTTCTGACTGGCTAAATGAATTTGCAATAGATCATCATGATGATGACTTCATGTTTGTGTATATTGGGCCCCGAGGTACCTGGTAAGTTTTTTAGATAAAAATGTGTACAATAGTATGTAGATTACTTAGTTAAGCGATCATTTAATATACTCTCTGTTGCTGTAGACCAAACTCTGTGAGCTGAACACCTTGCGGGTCTTTTCCCATAGCAAGTGTAACATGTTGTAAATATTGTTTATTTTGAATGAACAGGTCCTTTTATCACCTTTTGTTTTGGATTGTTATACTCTTTTTGTTATTTACATGTTCCTTCGATAAATCATGAGCTTGCTTTAAGGTAAGATAATTTAAATTTTCATAATCACACCTACTAAGTACCTTTGACAATCAATTAGGTATTATAAGTAAATTGACACAAAGATGGGCATATTACTAAAGCAATTTCTTCCAGCCAATTTTTGGGTTCCTATTATAAAAGAATTGGGGGTTATAGTTTGGGGAATTGGTCCAGTATGAGTATATATGTTAAAAAAAGAAAAATTATTTAAATATATGTAAAATTGTGTTTCAGGACTCCCTTGCACGTGGATGTATATAATTCATATAGTTGGTCTGTGAATGTTGTGGGAAGAAAAAAATGGTTATTATTTCCGCCAGGAGAAGAAGAGAAACTCAAAGATTCCTTGGGAAATCTCCCATTAATTTTTGATAATAGTGCTACATCAAGCAACATAAAATATTTTGAAATTTTACAAGAACAAGGTGATGCCATATTTGTACCATCAGGTTGGTTTCATCAAGTAGTTAATATGTTAGACACAATTTCAGTTAATCACAACTGGGTTAATGCTTGCAACATAAAACTTGTATGGGAAGCATTACAAAGTGCTTTAGCATCAGTCGAAAACGAAATACAAGAATTTAAAGGTACACCTGAATTTCACATACAATGTCAGCTGATCTTAAAGTCTGTATTTGGAATGGATATTATAACATTTATAACTTTTATATGTTACATTGGTAAAAAAAGAGTGGAACAACAGAGAAACAACAATCATTTAGGATTTAATAATTTTAGATTAGGTCAAAATCACATCAAATTTGACATCTTAATCTTAATGAAAATAATAGATTGTATAGATAAAAATCAAAATTTATTTAATTGTAACGAAGATATTAAAAACGATTTGATGAATATTAAACAGTTACTTTCAAATATCGATCCATGAATATTGATTCAGACGTTGATCTTCTCCCATCTGTTGTATGAAAAGTACCTAGGTAAATATTACATAATTATCAATTACTATTTTATTTTTTCTTATTTGTTCTTCTTCATTTGTTTTTAATTTGTTCCCGGGTTCAATCCCCAGTTAGGGCAAGTTGGAAAATGGCCTTTTTAAATTGTCCTGGGTCTTGGATGTTTATTTGTATACCTATGTATTTGTTATAATATATAGTATTAAGTTAGTATCCCATAACACAAGTCTCAAATTTATTTTGGGGCTAGCTGATTGAGTGTTATTTGTCCCAATATAATATTTACATCATATTCTTTCATACTGGCCTGGGAGCTATGAAAAAAACTTAAAGAGTGTACCAGCTGTTTCCCTTCGTCGTAAAAGCTAGCACAGATCGTAAAAGCTAATCAAGGGAATGGGCGAGTTCATAGACGATGAGTCTACCAACCCATCACTATTTTGAATCTTTTCTTCCATCCTTACATCTACCATTACAACAAGCGTAGCTTTTAAGTCTTACAGCTCAGGGCTACTTCATCAAGTATAAGATGACATAAATTCAGAGGTCGGAATTAGGTAGAGTTATTTATGTACTTACACTGATTTCGTACAACGAAAGAATAAAGTGGATAGGCCTCAAATCCCAGGATAAATATTAAAGAGCAGAAAAATCATGTGATTTATTAAATATAAAAGTTATTTACTTTTACCAAATTTAAACCACTGCACGCGCGACGTTGCTAATACATATGTAAAAACGAATAAAAATACTAATGTACATACCAATAAAAATTTTATGTTAATTAAATTTGTTTTATTTGTCTTATCTGTCTCTAAGGTTTTTATTATTATTTACTTGTTGTACGGTTTACGTACATTGACCACGCGCGGGGGCACGGTCAGCAGATTGTCGCCGCGCCCGATTTTATTAACTTCGAATGTTTTCTTAGTCAGTACGCCACCAACTTTCCTACCATCCGCGAGTTCGTTTAAACCATTTACAAACACTCGTCGCGTGTACTCATAACTTCACCCTACTCTTTACCATCTTTCACCAACATTCCCATTTACCATTTATTTACCATTTTCTTTTATATTTGTATAAGTCCTTATAATTGTTGTTTATTTGTGTTTCACGCAATAAACTTTCTTTTTGTTACTTATATAAAATCTTTTCTATCTACCAATCCCCTTTCCTTTCTACCATTCACTTCTCATATGTACATAACCCGTACATATAATATGGTCCTTCGAATAATAGCTTAGTCCCTTTCGCGAGTGTGTGAACGTATTTTCCAAGTTACGTGGACTTACCTTATACTCCTCAAAAGGACACTAAGTGAAACCAGTGCCGAACAGTACCAGTTCAGTGCCTATACGAACTATCGTTGGAGTTACCAGAACCAGGATACCAGGTCTAGTCGTTACCAGGACTAGGCCGCACCGTAGTCGGGCAGAACCATTGCCGGGCTACACTTGCAGTACCAAAACCAGTGTTGAGCTAACCAGGAGCTCACACGATCCGCGTAAGCCGAAAAGCATGAAGTAAGATCTTTCCTTTTTTATCACTTATTTGATTTTTTTGTTCTAAACCATGGAAGGCTTACTAGCGACACAAAACCAGATCATGGCAGCGATGGATCAGCTGCTGACTAACTTTAAGAAAGATAGTCGTGATCGTAAAACACCAGATAAAATTAGGAGGAAGCTGGAGACTCTTGATAGTTACTGGGAAGAGTTTCAAGCTAACCATTTGCAGTTATGTAATTTAATTGTTGACAAAAACCAGGCATATTTTGATAATAAAGACTTTGAGCGAACTAAGGAACTTTACAATCAGGCTAGGCAAGTTATACAGGGTTACTAGGTAGAAGAAAGTCGTCCATCTACACCAATTTTAAAACCAGCTACCCTATTTAATTTTCCTTCGGTTTCCGAACCTGTTATGTCCGGTCCTTCTGAAAAATTTGAGGGCACAAATAGTAAATTAGACGAGTTGCTACGAAAGCAAACCAGTAATTTCAAAGCTTTTTCGCGAATTATTTCAATCGACATCAACGCGTTGACCGACAAATGGGAGTTTGAAGACGCACTCAAGATGCTGCATTCTCGCTGGCAAATTATCAACTCTTTACATTGGGAGATCGATAGTGAGCTAGACGGGGACCACAAGCCGTATGAAGCGCAGTTCTCCAAGTACGAAGATTATTACACCCATATGAAGAAGACAATCAACGCTAAAATGTGGTCTGTGTCACACAGAGAGCAGGCCACCCCTAAGATGGACATTCCAGTTTTCACGGGCAGCTACCAGCAGTGGACAGCGTTCAAGGATTTATTCGTTGATACGATCCGTAATAACCCTTCTCTGTCGAGTGCTCAGAAACTTCAATTTCTGAAAAGTAAATTGAAGGGCGAGGCAGATAAGCTAATTCAAAATCTTAGCATTAGCTCCGAGAACTATCAAATAGCCTGGGAAATTCTCAACCATCGCTATAATAATAAAAAAATGATTTTCACGTCACATCTCAACACCCTTTTAGACCTACCAAATATTCAAACTCAAACTTCCGCTTCGATCAAAAGGCTGCACGATACCACTAACGAGTGTTTGCATGCGATCGAGAGGCTGGGAGTCGACATATCTTCGTGGGATCCGCTTATAGTGCATCTATTGTCGCAAAAATTAGACGCCGAGGGTCTGCACGACTATGTTGAAAGTCTCAAGAATCCAAAAGAATTACCAACTATGAAAGAATTCATGAGTTTTCTGGAAATGAAATTTACGTCCCTAGAAGTTTCCAGGCGTAAACAAGAAACCATCAAGTCAACAAATCAGGAAGATTCACGTTTCAAGAAACCATCCTACCAAAATTCCTCCAACAATCAACATACAAAATCAACCAAACCATTCTCATTTAAATCTTTACACGTGGAAAATAACAAATGTCCTCATTGCAAAGAAAATCACGCAATATATTTTTGCAAATCGTTCCGTGAATCTAGGCCAGAGATTCAACAAAAAACAATTGCAAAATTTAAACTATGCAAAAATTGCTTGATTAATCACCAGGGCAAAGATTGCGAATCAAGCAAAACTTGTCGCTTTTGCAATGAAAATCACAATTCGCTGATACACAACATGTTTTCGACAAACAAAGAAATTGCAAAACCAGTAACCAACGTCAGTACGAGCAATGACCGAAAATCATGTCACACAACCCAAGATTGTGAAGCAGATAGAGAAACTCTCTTAGCAACCGCGTTGATACGAGTAGGTGTCCAAGCTGCAGATGGAGCACTCCTCACCATGCGTTGTCTCATTGACGCCGGCGCTCAGACATCCTTAATCTCCTAGAATGCAGCTCAAAGATTAAGTTTACCAAGAAAACGTTGCAAAGGTGTCATATGCGGGGTCGGTACCAAGGAAAATAATTGTAAAGGCATCTTAACCATACAGATGTCGTCTCTGCACAACGACTTTTCATTATGCATCGATACGTTTAAAATGAATAAGTTAATACATCATTTGCCAAACCAGTCCTTCAAAAAACCATCTTGGAGTTTTTTAGATAACATACCACTAGCCGATCCTCAATTTTACGAAAGTCGACAAATTGATTTGCTGTTAGGCGTCGATGTCTATGCGTTAATATTAATGAGTGGAATTATCAAAATTAGTACGTCGATACCAGTTGCGCAGGAAACTAAATATATACTATGTGGAAGTATTCATCCAACTTTTCATTGTAAAGTCGTCATAAACCAAGTGGACGAATTACGTAACTTTTGGGATAATATAGAAGACATATCTGAACTGACATCTCTATCGGAAGCTGACGACCGTTGCATCAAATTTTACAAGGAAGCCACTAGAAGAAGAAGGGCGGTACCACGTCAGACTACCCCTTAAACCAGATTTTGAGGAAAAATTAGGCCAATCGAAACCATTAGCGGTTGCCCAATTCCGACAATTAGAAAAGAAGTTTTCTAAAAATAAATCATTATAGAAAGAATATTAATTATTTATAAATGAATATCGCTCTTTAGGACATATGAAACCAGCCGCCGGTGCCAGTAATCAAACACCTACAGTTTACCTACCGCACCATAGCGTGTTGCGTTCAGACTCTACTACTACTGCACTTAGAGTCGTTTTTAACGCATCCGCGAAAATGACAAGTAGTTGTAGTCTTAATGATTTGATGGAGATGGGTCCAAACTTACAACAGGACCTACAATCTTTAATTCTTAAGTGGAGGCAGTATCCGTACGCCTTCGTTGCAGATTTGGAGAAGATTTACCGTCAAATTAGAATGCATGAAGATGACCAGAAGTACCAGATGATCGTTTGGAGGGACACAGCTTACCACGGTTACTTACGGAACCAAATCCGCACCATTTCTTGCGATGATGACCTTGAAGCAACTCGCTAGTGACGAACGGTCTAATTACCAGAATACCAAGGCCATAAAAGCACTAGAAGAATCCATGTACATGGATGACCTACTTCACGGCGTGTTTAACCCTTCCGACGGAGTAGCGTTGCAACAGGATCTCATCAAGCTGTTTCAATCGGCTGGTTTTAATCTTCGGAAGTGGAGATCAAACGTTGAAGAATTCCTACCAAACCAAACCAATGGCCAAGATCACTTCGACTTTAAACCACAAGACGAACCAACCAAAACCTTAGGGCTCCGCTGGGCTCCTCACGAAGACATATTCAGCTTTGAACAAAAAGATTAATTTTCTGATTCCCATCCGACTAAAAGGTCATTGTTATGGGACATTTCAAAACTTTTCGATCCCCTTGGATTTTTATCACCACTTACCACTAAATTAAAATTACTTTTTCAATCGGTTTGGCAAATACAAATCGAATGGGATAGTAAACTACCAGAAGAAATTTGCAAGGAATGGACAAAAATAAAGGCCGAGATATACGAAATAAACCAACTTAAATTACCAAGATGGCTCGGTACAAAGGAATTGGACACCATTGAATTACATGGCTTTTGTGACGCCTCTACCAAGGCGTACGCTTGTGTTATTTATTGCAAGATTATCAGAGCAGAATTAATACTCTTTCCTGTAATAATTCTTGGCTCCAGCTTCACAGAATTAATACTTATCTGTTCTCTTGCTGCGGTGTTTGCTCAATCCGAGGTATTTGTGGAAACCAGATCACGACAGAAAAACTCACTCAGGCAGGCATTCTTAGTCTTGGAGAAGACTGCATCATCAAGGGTGATACGTTGACAATAATTCCACACAAATTGTTAACCAGCCAATTCACCATTAAGCCAGATATTGTTTTACCTGAGATCCCACCTGTTAACCATGTCATTAATGTGTCTCTGCCTAACGCCACCTTTCACTTCGAACAAAACCAGCTAAAGGAAGATCTGAAAAGCATCGGTAACCAAATCGAACAAATGAAGTCTGAGAAAGGTATATCTGATCAAATTTCATACCATGACGTGCACAATTACGTCATTAGCTACGTCTTAGTAGGTGTAGTAGTCGTTGTCACCATCGCGTGGGCGTGCCGGCGTGTGCGCAAACTGCGTGCGGAGCGACGCGCTGCCGGCAGCAGTGACGCCGCAGACTCTTCCAACGTTCAGTGCGTTAGTGTAAAAGTGAGTGGTCCCCATGATAATAATGTGTGGTCGGCTCACAGTGTTAGTGATCTGAATGTCCCTAGTGTTAGTGATCCAACACCCCCCTGTGTAAGTGTTAGTGAAAAGGCCGCAAAATATAGTGCGCGTGTGGAGAGGAGCACCTCCCCAAAATTACGATACGAATTTAGTGAATCGTTCAATCAATCGGACTCTTAAGACTTTTATTTTAGCTTTAAAATAATATTATGCCCTTTTCATTCACCTTGTCAATCACCAAATATTGACTCACCCTTGTAACCATCTCACCAAATCACCACCATATCATCTCTCATTTTAGATAACTTTTCTCGCCCGGAAATATGTACGGTTTACGTACATTGACCGCGCGCGGGGGCACGGTCAGCAGATTGTCGCCGCGCCCGATTTTATTAACTTCGAATGTTTTCTTAGTCAGTACGCCACCAACTTTCCTACCATCCGCGAGTTCGTTTAAACCATTTACAAACACTCGTCGCGTGTACTCATAACTTCACCCTACTTTTTACCAACTTTCACCAACATTCCCATTTACCATTTATTTACCATTTTCTTTTATATTTGTATAAGTCCTTATAATAGTTGTTTATTTGTGTTTCACGCAATAAACTTTCTTTTTGTTACTTATATAAAATCTTTTCTATCTACCAATCCCCCTTTCCTTTCTACCATTCACTTCACGAATATTGTTGGCAACACGGGATTTTTACCACCACCATTAGAAATTCCGGTAAGATCCATATTAATATCAACATTTCGATGCAAGTACATAAATAACTCTACCTAATTCCGACCTCTGGGATACTGTGTATGTATCTGTATCAAATTTTGTGCTGATAAAAAATATGTCGCGAGTGGTTTGGCTTCAAAAGTCCTGATAAAATAAAATTTACCTGTATACCTAGTTAGACCTACAATTTGTTGGTAGTTATATAGAAGGGTTTTAGTTTGGTTGTTGATGATGATGACTTTTTAATAATATGGTAAAATTTTTATTACATTTGATATATAATAGAAGATTCTATATATTATATAAGGTTTTATATTTTTGTAACCAATCGTGCTGATTTGTATCAGTCGGGAAAAGGCTTGTGGTCTATAAGGTTTTATGTAATATGTAAAATTTATTAAGATCATAATTAAGTAAAGACGCGCAGCTTTTATCATTCTTGAAATAAAAAATTGTATAGGTACATCACTATTCACCACACCAAATAACTAAGGAAGTTTTATTGTCATAGTAATTATAGGATTACAGTTTTAGCGTTGTTTTTTTACTATTTTATCCCGAAACATGTGAGATTCCTAATTCCTTTGCTTTGTCAAATAACTGCCCTATGATGGTGGCGGCGCGACAGGGGTTATAAGTAAAACACTTGCTTGAAGAGTGCTGGTTTCTCAACAACAGTGAACTCCTTTATTGTAGAATTTCCATAGCTTATATACTAGTTTCCCCGGAGCCGCTATACGGAGCGTATACGTAACATAACCTTAATCTTTAAGATAAGAAAATAGAAATTAATTATTTATTGAGGTTGCGTGACGTAGGGCTTTGTCATAGGTTACGTAGAGAGATTAGGGCTATTACATACTGAAGCGTATTAGTGCTGGTATACACCACACCTTCCCCATTTTTCTTTTTTTTTTGAGACAAAAATTAACAATTTTTTGGCTTAGAATAAAATTTTACAAAATCAAAAAAAAATACATTTAATACAAAAATAATTTTGGTTGTTACAAATTTAAAAAGATAACTTAAAATGTTACAGTTACACCTCTCCCCTTTTTTTATAAAAATATACAGTATTACTGTACTACTTTTTTTTAACAAATGTCAATCATTCAAATCAATATTCATAATTTCAAACTTTAATTACTTAGCCAAATAAGAACAACAAAATAGAATTCAAACAATTGGTTTCAAAGAACCATGAGACAAACAGATTGAATTACTCCTACGAAATAGAACACCATTGCAAGTAAAGTGAAGAAATGCAGTGACACATGCAATCATATAATAAAATTACATTCAATAAAATCATAATTTGGACTTAAAATATACTGTGTTTACATCATTATCATTTTTTAAATCTATACTTTGAATATTATCTCTATAAAAAGTACATAGCAATTTATTTATGCTAATAATACATAGTTTATTTGAATTTATATCTAAGTTACTCCTACTGATCTCAAACTGTACACTCTATTAATTTCTATATTATCTCTATAGGATTTTTCCATGTTTAAATTCGTTTTCGTATCCATGTATTTATCTAAATAATTCAATGTTTTCTTACACTTCAACATTTCATTTATTTTCTTACAATACTTGCTTTTAAAAATGTTCATCGTTTTTCTCATAATATATTTTTTTCGCATTTTATTCATCGATTTGTGAATTAAATCTATAGTTTCTTTTTCACATTTAACATTATTTATTTTCATTTTTCTTAACATATTTATTTTATTAGTAAAACTAACTACTCTTTTCAATATATTTCTATTTTTAATCAATTTATTTCTATGTTTATTTGTCAGATCCGGTTTTACGCGTTTACACGACTTTTTATTTGATTTTGTGCGTTTTGGTTTATTTTCTTTAGTTTTTATAGTACATGACTTTTTATCAATATTAAACTCCTTATCTGAATTTAACACTTTTTGCACTAAGTTCTCTTTTTCTAAGCCGTTCTCGTCAATATAAAATAATTTAAGTAGTTCCAAATCATAATCAAAAACATCGTAATTAGATTTGCTGCACCTATTAGATTCCTCGACCGGCGGCGTCTGCTGCGTCAGCGGAACGTGAGCGCTGCACATGTTCCACGAATTAAGTTTTGTTGTCGTCATGCGCCTGGAACTTTCCGATACATAATTATTCGTAAACACCGATTTATGTTTTTGGAATCTTTTCAAATATTGATTTGATTTATTATGATCATGTTGTTTATATAATGATATCATTGTGTTTTCATCTATCGCGGTTTGAATGCATTGAGAAAGGGAAGTAAATTTTCGGCTAGAAATAATGACGTATAGTTTAAAATTATTGAGACCTTTAGTGAAACAATCGATTGCCAATTTTTCATTTATTGGACGCAGAACATTCATTTTATTTGTATCTCCATCTGATTGGGCTAATGTTAATTCCACAAAAAGGTTTTCTATTTCAAATCCATATTCCTGTATTGATCGAAAACCTTGTTTACAGTTTAATAATTTAGTTTGCAAAATTATAGGACACTTTTTCGGTAAAAGCAATTGTTTCATATCCTTTAATAAAGTTTTTATATCGCAATAATTTTTATTTAAAATAAATTTGATCAAAAGTTGTTGAGATGGACTATTTAAAGTAGTACTGTAAAATTTTATATTGTCAATCAACGATTTAATAACCTTTTCATCATTATTTATCATCACAGGCAAGAAAGCAATTGCCGTTTCAAGATCAAAATTATCATAATTTTTTAAAATAGAAATTGACTATGAATAACAATAAAAAAAAACAAAATAAACCAATATGAAAAAAAAATTGAAAAAATGTATAAACTTTGTATAAAAAAATCTGCAATAAAATTAAAAATTGAAACTGATCAAAATCTTTTGGGAATTGAATATTGTTTAGTTTTATAAGTTATTTACTTCGTATCTATTTGATAAAAAGGATACACTACTTTCGTAAGAATTCGTATAGCTTGACGTAAAATCCTGGAATTTTTTTAATCGCCTGATGACTAGGGACGATCACGCACGATGCTGATGTCTTCTCCTTGGCTGCTGCTGCTGTCTGCAAGCGTGATGGGCCGGGGTAACTCTGGACACCGCCCCAACAAAATTTTCTTTCTTCTCTCTTCTTACTTATCAATATTAATAAACAAGTAAAATCTTCCACTTCTCTACCTTTCGATATTTCATACTTTAATTATTTATCCGACGTCATATAAATATTTTTCTTTGATCAACTTTATTTTTTTCTCACTTTAACTTCATGTTAATTTTCATTAAAATTCTTCATTACTTCTCCATAATAACTTTACAATCTCCGCATATATTCTTCATGACAACATCGTAGGTAAACTTCTTTTTTCATAAATACTTTCTTCTTAAATAATCTTCATTTTTTTTCACTAATTTACTTAATTATTCTTCATATTTCTTTATAAACTGTATTTATTACTATTTTTTCTTCTTAACGATAGATTGTCTTCTTTCTTGAGCCTTCAAATTTTCTTTATTGATTTACGCGCAACGTGTATTTTTTTTTAAATCTTCATTTTAAATTTATTCAATTTACGCGGACGGCGCGAGCGCACGCCCGCGCCATATGATGGTGGCGGCGCGACGGGGGTAAGGTATAAGTAAAACACTTGCTTGAAGAGTGCTGGTTTCCCAACAACAGTGAACTCCTTTATTGTAGAATTTCCATAGCTTATATACTAGTTTCCCCGGAGCCGCTATACGGAGCGTATACGTAACATAACCTTAATCTTTAAGATAAGAAAATAGAAATTAATTATTTATCGAGGTTGCGTGACGTAGGGCTTTGTCATAGGTTACGTAGAGAGATTAGGGCTATTACATACTGAAGCGTATTAGTGCTGGTATACACCACAGCCCCTTTGACGACGGGGACGACGGGTAGGTAAAGGGTATAGGTCCTCTTATTAGCAGCTTCAAATATTAATAATCATGTTAAGTTTTAATTTCAAAAGAATGCAAAAAATATAGGTAATATATTACCATAGCAAATACCTTTTTTCTAGGTCAAACAAAGAATTCTATCTCACGCAACGTTTATGAAGATACCGATGGAAAGAAATTTCTAAAGGAGATATAAATACAAAACACAAAATATAATCATAAAAAAATTTAATAACTAATAAATACAATTTTACCTGTCATTATTTATAAACACCGCATAATAACTGTCCCACTCCCCCCTTCCCCCTCCCACTCCCCTCCTACCTGTATAAGTACGTATAAAAGAATATTTACTTAGTAGGCATTGAGGATTTGGAATGACCACAACTCTCCCACAGTAAACTCTGCTCTTTGCGATTAACCACAGAAAACATGTGTTTTCTGTGGTTAATCGCAAAGAGAACACAAACAGTTACAGAATCTTGTATTCTGTATTTTAATAATAAGAGATTTGTTAATACTCAAACAATAAGGATAATAACTTACGATAAAAATTAACAATTCAGGAATAAAAATTGATTAATTCAGGATAGGTCCATTCCCGAGTAAATAAAATATTGTAAAACAAACATACAATAAGGAAAGAAAAGTTGTAAAAAATACTCATAGGGTTTTAGAGGCGAAAGTGAACCCATTATTATGATTTTTTACAGTAAGAAGGTATTTTATCTGAACATGTGGCGGTGCGGATACATTAGCATCGGTTATTGCATAATATACCTATAATAATCTTTTAATGGTGCATATTTCCGAGTAGGGCACATAGATTTTAGCCGGCTAAATCAATTGTCAGTATCACTTATGCTTCGGCCGCACTTGTGCCCACAAATTAGATAGTATGTCTTGTGCCTAACATCCCGAAACAATTCGCGGCGAATCTTCGTACGTTTTTTACACTAAGGGTCGAAACAAACGAGACGCAAGTTGCGTCGCGTAACAGCGCAAGTTGCGCCGCGTAACAGCGCAAGTTGCGCCGCGCAACTCGCGCTCCGTGTGGCCGCTCTACCCGCGCAAGATGCGCTAAGTACATAATGTCGCACACAGATTATTTAGTCAGTTTAGCTGGCCAAAAGACAGTATTGTCTTAGTTGATTGTCATGTCAATGACTTCGTCTGAATGACGACAATCACTATCTTAGTGTATTTTCCTGTCAATGGCTTCGTTTGAATGAAGACCATGAATTGTCTTAGTGGATTGTCATGACAATGGAGATGTCTAAATAAAAACAATCACTGTCTTAGTGGATTCCACTAAGACACTGATAGACTTAGACAATGATTGTATTCATTCAGACGAAACCATTAACAGGACAATCCACTAAGACAGTTCAGTGTCATAGTGGATTGTCCTGTCAGTGGCTTTGTCTGAATGAAGGCAATAATTGTCTTAGTGGAGTGTCCTGTCAATGGCTTCGCCTGAATGAAGATACTTAATTGCCTAAGTGGATTTTCATGTAAATGGATTCGTCGGAATGAAGGCAATCACCGTCCAAATGAATTATTCTGTTAATGACTTCGTCAGAACGAGTAAAATCATTGTCTTAGTTGATTGACCTGTCAATGGTTACGTCTGAATAAAAACAATGAACAATCTTTATAGATTGTTTTGTCTATAGCTTCGTCTTAGTGAAGACAATAAATTATCTCAGTATATACTCTCCTGTCAATGGGGTCGTATAAGTAAAGGCAATCATTGTCTTCGTGGATTGTCCTGTCAATGGCATTGTCTAATTTTAGACAGTCCACTAAGAAAATGAATTCCTACAGTGGGTTGTCCGGTCAATGGCTTTGTCTGAATGAAAAAAATCCACCATAATTTTTTTCTGAGGACGAAATTCCAATGTCATTTTTTTCAGACGCCCGCTTTGAGATGGTATATTAGAGAGCGGGACAAAAATGTTTTGCAAGACTTATTTTTAAATACAATACAGGCGTTGTCCTATGGAAATTCTAGCAAAATGGTGCCGTTTTTCCATATTCTCTCCATCCATCGTTTGTGTGGAAGAAATCGTTTTAGCGATAAGACCGCCCATTTTACTTTTTTTTGTATGTACATTTTACCTTTTATTATTTTTTGGTATAAATCGTTGACCCACAGAGAAAACAATAATCGTAATCGACATGGGAAATGATAATTGGTTATGACAGAGGAAATGACAAAATCTCAAAATTAAAATCAAAAAATATAAATTTGCTTACCTATACCAATAAATTGCTTACTTAATTATTATGTTGGGCTCTATATAAAAAAAATATATTTTTTATAATGATTATCTGAATGAAGACAATCCACTGTCATCATTATCTTGAGGATAGTCTAAGCAAAAGCAAAGCAAAAAACACTTTATTGCACCAAAACACAAGAAATTTACATTTGAATACATAGGTAAATCAGATGTACAATAGGTGGCCTTATCGCCAAGGCAATCTCTTACAGGCTACCTTTGGGTGACAGGATTGGGAAGTAAAAATAATAATAAATAAGTGGTGCGATAGTGAAAATTAACTAACTTAAATTATATTGTGATATTAAACAGTAAATAATATATACATATATAAAGGATAAGTAAGATAACTTATTTAGGATATAAATAAATAAAAATAGTAATAAATATTGATTCCTAATGCGTAATATATAAGTATATATATACATACAAACATCAATACATATCCAGATAAAACTACTAACAATATAAAATACATGTCATACACATAGCACAACACACAACGGAAATAAGAACGAGGATAATGATGATATTATTTAAGTAACTGTATAGTTGAATTAATCTACTGCAATGGATTATCTTCATTCATACAAAGCCATTTTAGTCACGAAATTTATTGGTTAGGTAGGTTTACATTTACAATTTTCGGTTTGAAATGCTGAGAGTTTCTCTCTTATGTCGATTATGACTATAAATTTCTCTGTGGGTCAAAGAACATACATCTTTCTCGCTCTTGCCTCGTGTCGCCGCCGCACAGTGGTTTGAGAATCAGCCTGCACATACATAGAAATTAAAGTGTGGTTTTTGTTTTGATTTTTTGCTGATCATATTCATACATTAAAAGCAACAGCTTTTATATAAGTGTGACTACCATATTATAAGTTACGAGAAAAAAGAACTATTTCTTTGTATAGAACCTAACATATTAAGTAACACTTTATTGCATACCAAAAATTTATAATAGTTAAAATGTACATAGAAAAAATGTATCTTTTCTAAGATCTTTTGATAGAAGTCATAGACAAGGTCTGCTTTGCATATAAAAAATAATTCTAATCATTTTTGTCCAGCTCTCTAACACTTTACCACCTCTGTGCGGGCCCGTGCGAGCACGCGTAACGCAGCGCAAGTTGCGTTGAGGCGCAACTTGCGCGTCGTGTGAACGATTGGTAGAAGTTGTATGAAATGCTGTGTAAGCGCGTAACGCGACGCAAGTTGCGCGACGCAACTTGCGTGTCGTCTGGTCCGGCACTAAGGGCCATAACAGACGCGGCGCAAGTTGCGCCGCGTAACAGCTAGTGATGGGCGATGCATAAATACTCGATCAACCCATTTGAGTATTTACTCAATAGATTGAGTAAATACCCGATAAATATTCTTATTTATCCATTTGGTGAGTAGATTGATTTATATGAGTTGCAACTCATATTTATATTCATATTCATTATTTCATGTTTTCATGACAATTTTGAAACTTAAATCTAGTATACACTTGCAATTCTTGTCGGAAAGTGTGTGCGTACGCCATAATATGCTTAAAATGTAGGTAAACGTTATATGCGACGCTAAATTATATAAAAATACCATACTAATCATACACTCAAAGTAGACTTCTTTGACTAATTATCATTTTTTGGTGGGAGGTGTGCATAGACTTAATTTTACGTAAAAATCCGCGGCGCAACTTGCGCCCCGTCTGTTACGGCCCTATAAAGTTATCGCGATAAAGCGCTGGTTACACTAGCGGCTGCGTTATTTTTCACGAACTATCTGGCAATAATCCAAGATGGCGTCATCTATGTGTTTTAAATATGGACGACAACTTTCTTTTCTTTAACATGTGTGCTAACAATTACATAATGCATTTATTGAAAACTAAAAAGAAACCTAGATTCAAAGATTCAAATGTTTATTCAGTAATTAGACCTTTACAGGCACTTTTACACGTCAATAAGTATAATTTATGTTACGTGTAAAGTATATTAAAATTTAATTTATTTTTAAAGAAAAGCTACCGATACCAGCGCTTCGTAACGACCACTGCTGAGAAGAAACGCCGAAAGAAACTCATTTTCACAGTATTGGTCGCCTACTCTCCAGAAGGGCTTTGTCATATTATTATAATTGTCTTTTCATTAATAAATACTTATAATATAATACAATGTTGACACATTATAACATGTAATGCTTGCGAACCAGTAAACAAACATAAATTGCGTAATACAAAATATTAAGTAGTCAAAAAAGCGAAGCCGAGCTGACCAGTCCCTCCCGGCAGCACCCGTTCACGAGTTGACGCACGGATCAGCCATCGTTAAACTCAACCATATTAGAGGGAATCCAACCACCCGACCAGCGACGCCACCACCGGATTGGACATTTTAGTGAGCATGAAAAACCCGAACTCGCAGACCTTGTCAAGAGAAAATATTAATTATATGTTGGTCACTTATTGATCGCAGAGCATTTACATGTTTTTACAGTAGGCTTATTATGGTAACAGAAAATGCAGCTATTTATGTTTCATGTGTGGAGTGTTATGGAAAATGTTTAGGAAGTATCCACGCGTTTTTATCTCTTAAATAATCATTGATAGTATAGTACGCATTGTTCAATAAAACTTTTTTAACATGTGTTTTAAATTTTGCCATTGGTAGGTTAACGATCGCTTCGGGAAGTTTATTAAATAATGTTATACCTAGACCTAAGAGTGACTTTCTAGTTTTAGCAAGTCGAAATTTAGGCGTATGAAGCTGATTTTTGTTGCGAGTAGTTAGAGAGTTCACAGTTATAACTGTGAACATCACTATTTTTCTTGAAATTATTTAACCTAGATTTAACAAATAGAAGATTGTCGTAAATAAATTGAGATGTCACAGTAAGAATATTTATAGATTTAAATAACTCTCTTAAGGAATCGCGTGATT
The DNA here is from genome assembly GCA_943193695.1 of Acrobasis suavella. Classification (NCBI taxonomy): domain Eukaryota; kingdom Metazoa; phylum Arthropoda; class Insecta; order Lepidoptera; family Pyralidae; genus Acrobasis; species Acrobasis suavella. The sequence goes on from OW971929.1 coordinate 19,934,538, forward strand.
TTAGTCCGTAGATCGACCGAATTGCTCTCTTTTGTAGCACAGAGATAGCATGTATGTTAGCCGCTTTACCCCATACCTAGAAAAAAAAGATAAAATTTTTAACACCATTTTATCGTTCAACTCCATTTTTACGCATTAACAACCGTGGCACCGTCGCACAGCACGCGTCTGAACAAGTTGAAAACAAACGTCAAAATAAATAACGCAAGTGCGACCACGCAGAGCGAATGGTTAGCGTGCTTAAATCCTTTGATGTATCGCCACCCGCGCGATAACCAACACGAAGTCCGAATATTCGGGACGATACTCGATAACGGCCGGTCACATTTGCGTGTATCGTGTAATAGCACGAAGCTTCGTCACGATAGGCGCAGGTCCGGCCCAAGCATTAGGCATGCATGCATATAGCACCGTCTTTCTCGTGCTGATAAGTAGTTATTACCTACCTCAATTAATGAAACAAAATATTTTAAGTAATTAGCACCGAAAACTTGAGAGTAATTAAAAAAATGTCGATAACTTCCTAATTTTGTGTCATTACCCGACTACGAAAAATCCAAGAGGAAGGGTTATGATTTTAGCAGTCTATGTATGTGTGGGTATTTATGTCTGTTTCACCGGAGCATCCAAACCGCTTGTCCAATTTTTACGAATGATATGTCAATCGATTCGTCATTAATGTCATTATTGTCTGGGTGACATAGGCTACAATTTGTATGCAAAAAATGTATACAACGATTTTAACTACAAAAAAGCCTTCCGGAGTCTAATGACCATAGGTAAGTCACAAAAATTCAAGGGGGGTATCAAATGAAAGGTCTTGATTAGCACATCACATTTCAAAAATATTGTTAGTCGTCAATGCCTTCCGTCGCCGGGTAGCGTATTGCCACATTGTGTATCAGTACAGACACCCATAGTCTGTACTCGATCACTTTGAGCTCATTAAAATAACGAATATTCTAAAGCAAACTACGTGTGAATTCAGACCAATCTGTATAAATATACAGTTTGCTCGCATATTCCTAAAGCAAAATATGACCTTTTTATTTACATTGTAGGTAGGTAGCTAAGGTGTTATTATGACGATTATCATAGGGTTTTCTTATTTAAATAAACTCCATTTTCAGAAAAAATATCCAGTTGCTCTTTTAAGACTGTTATAACGTCACGATCAGAACGTCCTAAATTAAATTTACGCCATTTATCGTATAAATGTCTGATTTGACGATTAGTTGGATTTTGCTGAGCATTGGCGAGAACTTGATTGTACTCAGAATCTAAGATGCTTATTTCGTGGTAGTGTTTTGCGATAGTCGGTGTCATGCCTTGTTCAAAGTACACTTGTAACTGTTTCTGCACGTCTGGATCGCATCGTAAGAATTTATAATAGATGCAACATGTATATTATGCGCATGGTCAAAATTTTTCTCAATAAAAATGTTAATTCCATCTTTCAAAAGCACGTCGTTTTTTTTAATTTATTTGAATTATTTTTTATATTTAATATTTACTGCAGCTTTGCATTGAAAGTGTTTTTTATTTTTGTTTTTTATTAAATGACATGCTAACTTCCATACTGCTTACAAAATTCCCGTCTCTGAACAGCAGGACTCCGCTTCGCAATCTAGTTGGTCTTAGAAAACTCAGAATACTGTTGAATAAAACGCTTACATTGTTCACGCGGCGAATCATTTTCTAACGCTTGTTGTTTGCATTGAATCTTGGCACTAAATGTTTTTGTTCTCGTAATTGCTTTGTAAAATTGTGAATTTTACACACTGTTTTTAGTTTGTATTTACGCATTGTTTAAACTTATTAATTACTTATAACAACAAACACCATCGTTTAATTAGGTCACGGTCACTGCCAAAAAGCGAAGAGTGCAATAAGAATGTATCAGTATTTGGTGCAAAAGAGTACATGTCTGCACTCGCATGTATTTTGCTCGTCCTGAAGCATGCCATTCTACATTCCATAGCAGCCTAAATTGTCTGTACTCGTATGTTTTTGCTCTTACAGATTAGAGCAGTGTATTTTATTTCAGTCTGTCTCTGTACTGAGATGCAGTATGCTTTCCAGCTACAAGAGCATATTGCGTGCGATTTCAGAGCAACCCCTGTCTGTAGTAGTACACATTATGGCAATACGCCGCCGGGTATTCATTTGTTAAACGTACTTATACGTATATCTTGTTTTGAAATTACAATCCTAAAGATTACTTTATTTTTTATAATCTAATGTCGCATGTTTTGTCAATTTTCATGCATATTTAAGGCTTTTTATACTGCATTTAATCCGATCTTTAGTAATAAATGTAATAAAAGAAAGGATAATTCAATTATATCTAATAAAGTTACTACAAATTGGATTTTTGACTAGCATAAACACAACCGTTTTCTATTAATTTATTGACTTCATTTTTGCTATAACCCAAGTCTCTTAAAATATCGATTGTATCTTGACCTGGCTGAGGTAAAGGCTGTGTTCCTACGGATTTTCCAGGCGTCATTGACAACGTCGGTGCTGGCTCAGGTATAATAACGTTATTATTATCTCTATTAAATGTTTTGCTTCCCTTATAGTATTTATATCTATCCACAGAATCAAATTCCAATACAGGTGTAACACAGGCGTCTAATTTTTCAAATATAGCGCACCATTCATCTTGAGTTTTCTGTAAAAATATTTCTTCAAATTTTTTTTCACACTTTTCTTTATCGCCTTGCCCATATTCATCTTCTAACAGGTTTAAACCTTTTAACAGTTCTGAATAAAATTGTGGTTCTAAAGCTCCAACTGCCATGAATTTACCATCCTTGGTTCTGTATGTTTTGTAAAATGGCACACCACCATCCAATGCGTTAGTTCCTGGTTTTCCAAACCATATTGGTAAATTTCTTGATCGGAATAGCCATGATGCTAAATAAGCTAATCCTTCAGTCATGTTAGCATCAATAACTTGCCCCTTTCCAGACTTTGTTCTTTCAAATAAAGCTAGAACAATTCCTAAACTACATAAAACACTACCACTTGCAAAGTCAGCTAGAAGATTTAAAGGTGGTGATGGATTACGATTTCTACTTTGCAGTAACGATAATATTCCTGACATAGCAACGTAGTTTATGTCGTGCCCAGCTTTATCTTTGAAATAGCCGTTCTGACCATATCCTGTCAATCTAGCGTAAATTAAATGAGGATTTTCATTCAGGAGTACATCTGGTCCCAATCCCATTTTTTCTAAAACACCAGGTCGAAAAGTATCTAAAAATACATCGGATTTAGAACACATTTTTTTCACAATTGCAATTCCTTCCTTGCGTTTTAGATCAATTGAAATCATTTGTTTTCCATTAGACATTACATCAAAAGGACTTGGCTGGATCTGTAAAATGAAAATTGAAAATGTAGTTATTTTAATATTTGTTGTAATGTATAATTTTCTATTATTTTTTGCACACTGATCACTTCTGTAATCCATACAGGGAAAATATTTATTTTTATTAAAAGGGTAACTAAGTATATTTTGTTATTTATCTCAAGATGATCCAAACTAACAAAGGTCAATTAGCGCGGTGTCGGGCATTTAGATGGTGAAAAAGTACTATTGTAACTGTAAGACAAGTCCAAAAATAAGTGAAATTGCCGAAAATAGAAATTCGTACAGCCATATTGGTGATAGCAAGTAATAAATGAATAAATACTCGTATACAGGGTTGCTGGTAACTACCGCAAAACCTAATAACATCAGAATCAGACTCCCCAACACATTATAGATCTGCAAAACAAAAAGAGAAGCAATTTCTATTTTTCCAGCGTAAAGCGTGCGTTCAAAAGTTGGCAACACCCTACATCGGTTATCGCGGGCTGCGGGATTTCCCCTTTACTTCAACGGGAAATTTTAGGAATTTTTAAAATTTTAGAACAAGTTACAGATAAATAATAATGATGAATGAACATTTCTTTTAATTTTATGCAATCATTTTTTTACCTTTTGTGAGAAATCTTTACCCTTCCCAAGGGCCCCCAAACAAATTCTTATACGGGGCCCCGCCAAGGCACGCTACGCCACTGCACCAGGTCGAGTTTCTATAGAGTCCATTTTTTTCTTTTAGATTTTTATTTTTTTCTTGCAGATCTATATTGTTAGGATTCTGATGTTAAGAGGTTTTGCGTTAATTACCAGTAACGCTATACCCGGGACAAATCATAAACATTGAGCTAACTAACCCCAAAGTACCTAAGTTCGATACTAGTCTTATGGAATACTAACTCTACTATATTATTGTAATATATTTTGTAACAAATACATTATAGATAAACATCCCAGACCCAGTTCAATCTGAAAAGGATCATTTTGCATCTAAACCTAACCGGGACCTCTGACAGCCTGACTTGAGACCACTAGTCGGCAGAGGTCGTCGTTAAGTAAATAATATAAAAATAGATACACTTAAGGAGATGAAAGAATAAAAGCTTCAAATACAGCACAATAAATATTTGATCTGATGCATTCTTAGTCATCAAGTTTACGTACGGCTTTAGTACGATACGACTGCCCAAAAACTGGTGTGTAATATTTTCAGGATTCCAGTAGGATGTAAGTATACAAGTTTATTTATTTCCATCCTTACACATCTTTTCGAGTGCCATATGCTATAATTTATTACTTTAGAGACAGTCGTATTTTTATTAAGTAAGTACAAGTGTGCATGAGTAGCGGGCTTATTATAACACTACTTTTGGCCCGGGTATGCATAATGAAAAGCATAGCTCTCGTTTTGTATGAAGAAATAAAATATTTCTACTTACTTTTTGAATTACAGTCACATTTGCTCCAAAATCAGCTAATATTGATCCACAAAATGGACCTGGTGCCAATCCCATCATTTCAATAACTCTTACGCCTTTTAAAGCCATAATTAAAATCTGTAAAAAATTAAATAAGTACCAAGATAAAATCAAGGGATTGATATCTCAAAATTATTAGTAAGGGTAAGTATAAATCTAGAATAAGCTAGTTCTTCTACAAATACATAGATACATATAAAGACTTACAATACAACTAAGGGTACCTATACGGCCCACATAACTACATAAATGAAACTACATTGTAGTCTGCCATACCAAGAGCCCTACGGGGGTTTACTTATTAACATAACTATTCACAATCACTGCAATACAATATGAGCGAGAATAGCACTTTACTCCAAGTTATTTATGTTAATGTTATGCGAAACGTTGGACATGCACTTTGTTCGCTATGTGCTTATACGTCACGGCAGCACCGCAGCAGTGTAGGTGTAGTGTATCAGATTGTTATAGATACACAAGTACACAACAGATACGTATGTACTTACAACTAGCATATAAATATATAATAAAAAGGTACCTAATACGAATATTTTTGTTTCATCGTTGTTGTATTATCTTATGCATGGGTAAATAATTTAATTAAATTTCACTTACAAAAACCGTCCTTGCACAAATCAGCAAGATAAAGTCGTAATCACAAATTAGATAGGTCCTAAGAGGGCCAAGCAGTCACTAAATAGGTAGCATGTGCTGTCCTAATGAAGATAGAGGCTTGTCTTGACAACTTGTCAAGCATACAGTGTGACCATTTGTGGCAGGATCCTGCCTTTTTGGCAGGTTTGGCCCTGTATTTTACTTTCTGGCATATTTGTTTGACGTTTTGGAAATCTGGCAGTATTTGGCAGTTAAGAGCATAATAGGCTTTTTTATTTTTATTTGGCAATACAGCCTTCAGAAGGAGTAAAATGCAGTATTGACAAAAAAGCAGTAAGTAGGAATTTAAAAATGGTAACATCGGCTACGATAAGACCTTTGGTTCGGGGATTTCCCCTTACATTTCTAGTTGAATTTGTAGTTCATTCCATTGTGAACCTTAAAGTAATAGGCACAATGTCTATAATAATATTAGTAGTAGTCAGTTGTTTTTCTAAATTTCTAATTAGTCGGACACAATTTTGATTCGGAGTTCGTTCGACGTGCATGTTTTTTATTCCTGATTTATCATGAAACGTAAATATGAACGGTTATATCGCGTAGAGTGGGAGCAGGATCCAACAATTTCGTCCTGGTTATCAAAATCAAAAGATGAAGATGTTGCATGGTGTAAAGCATGTAACACTAAGTTGGCGCCTAGGTTATCTATTATAAAAGAACATGCAACTACCACTAAGCATACGAAAAACATGATTGGATTGATTTCAGGTGCAAATGTTTTTTAAAACGTCTTCACTAGAAGATCAGGTGAAAAAAGCAGAGCTTAACATGTGTGCTTTGTTGGCAGAACATAATTTACCCTTTCGCGTAATGGATCATATGAGTGAAATCATTTCCAAATGCTTTACCAATCCAGAGGTCGCGAAGTCTTTCTCCTGTAAACGAACCAAAGCAGCTGCGGTAACATATAATGTTTTGAAGCCGGAACTGGAGAGGAAAATGCACGCAGATTTGAGATCCTGTCAAAATATAAGTACCCGTGCACCAGTGTATTCTTTGATAATAGATGAGAGTACGGACGTTTCATCAACGAAAATGCTTGCTATAGTAACTAAATACTATTCTGAAAAATCATCAGCATTAAAAACGAAATTTTTAACTATGGTAGATTTAGAGGGAGAATCGGCACAAAGTTTGTTTGACGCTCTTTCAAAAGCTTTACGTGATTCAAACCTTAATACAAAAGATGCAATAGGTTTCGGAGCCGACACTACCAATGTAATGTTTGGTGAGCAAGGTGGAATAAGTGCTAAAATTAAGAATGTGAATCCGCATTGTTTATTTATCAAATGTGTCTGTCATTCCACGGCTTTATCCGTTAGTCACGCAAGCAAAGACATACTACCACGAGCTGTGAATCAAATAGTGAAGGAAGTTTATGGGTATTTTGCTCACAGTAGCAAAAGGCAGAGGGAATTTTCGGAGTTCCAACAATTTGTTAATATAGATAAACACAAAATACTACAACATTATGATATTCGTTGGCTGTCACTCCACTCATGTGTGAACAGAATTATTGAGCAATGGGATGCACTAAAACTTTATTTTCAAGGACAATATTTGCACGACAAAAATATATCTTCTCAATTTTTATACGAAAGCTTTAATAACAAAATATTTAAATTGTATTTTTACGCACTCGACTATATCCTGTCTATTGTCAATAAATTAAATACAGTTTTTCAAGGGGATTATGCGACTGTACACTTGGTTTATAAAGACGTGTCTGAAATGTTTATGGCATTGTTAAGCTGCTACATGGAAGTCCATTACGTAAAGAATACAGACCCACTACTTTTAGATCCGACATCTAGCGTTAACCACCTACCTTTGAAGGATATGTATTTAGGTGTCAACGTCAGCAGAGAAATCACTTGTCTAGCAAGAGATATAAATCTGAAACCGGCCATACAAACGTTTCTTGAGCATATGCAATCATTTCTTATTCAACTTTCAAGTCAACTAAAAACACGTCTACCATTAAACACTCTTTTTAAGCAATTGCAGTTCTAAGATCCTCAAGACGTTGTGTACAAGGAGTTTTCTATGATAGTAAATGTTATTACCCAATTTCCCAATCTTGTTGATGAACATACAATTCAAAAAATTGATGACGAATACAGACAATTAAAACTTGATAAAGATGTTAGTGATTTATTAGAATCTGGTGGAAGTAATGCAAAGCCAATTCTAAGTGTCGATAAATTTTGGGGTGCCGTTGGCAAAATCCGAAATTCAAATGGAAACTTAAAATATGTAAATGTTTCTAATTTTGTAAAAAGTTTGTTGTGTTTGCCAATGTCGAATGCTGCTTGTGAAAGGATATTCTCGCAAGTCAACCTTATAAAAACAAAAACGCGGAATAGATTTATTAATAAGCATGTCGCATCTATTTTGCATGTAAAACAGGGCATTAGTGAATATGGTGATTGCGTTTCATTCCAGCCAACTAAAGAAATGATTAAACAAATGACAAAAGCGATGTACAAAGAAAGTGATAAAAAAGAATACGATGCTAATACGAATTTATAATTTGATTTATTATTACTTTTATTTCATTATTTTAAATAAAAATATATAAAATTATGTGACTTTTTTTTTAATTTTAGAATTATATCGGCATTATTTAGGCATTTTGTGCAAAAAAGTTTGGCAGGTTTTGTCAGTTTTTTTGCCGAAGCAGGGCAGTATCTCTAATTTGAAGTTGGTCACACTGCAAGCATAGTCAGCACAGAGTACTTTTGTATATACTGAAATAGAGACCTATCTTCGCGGTGTGAAGCGGAAATAAATTTTGCAATGCATAACTAACGCCATCTGTTATTTTTAGTAAGGATTAGATATATATATCTATACCACGAAGCCGTCTATGGTATACCTACTTTATAGTTTACCTACGTATGATGTTTTTGTTTTGGGAGATAAACCTGCCATACTTCACAATGTTTATGTAATTACGCCAAAGAGACAATTAATGGAGATGGCAGTCACACAATATTTTGGATTATAAATAATTAAGTACATAAACAATGCGAAATAGGCTCAAAATGAAAGCCTTATTTAAAATGTAATGAAAATCAATTATATTATCAAATCACACGATCGTCGCAGAATATACATGGTTGAAATGACAAAACATATCCAAAATATAACACAGTTCTATTTGTCTCAGCACATACTTTATATATTTAGTAAGTTTTCTTGATTTTTGTTTCACACCAAAGTTCACATCACAACATTACAAACTAGTACCTACAAGTTTAAAACTTTATCGGTGTTGCCATTTACAGATATAGAAATTGTACCAAGACAAAATTGACGTTGATGTAATTTTACGGACATTTGTCTTTTTATGGTTTGTTAAATGTTTTTTTAGTTAAAATCATATTTATTGGTTTTATTTTCACCCTCATTTGTATCGAATTATATTTTTTTTTATTATTAAAATCTACTATCGTTAAAAAATGAGTAAGTAACTAGAGACATCTTTTCAAATTCTATTGAACTATTTAGTTACTTTTACTAGTTATGCCATCTGTTATTTCTAGTACGAACTTATATTATATGACCAAATAAAATGATCTTGGTTTATATAAGGATCATACAAAGATAGAATACATTTTGAATCGATATCATTATACATCATAATTTCCTACTTTGTTGTACTAACATTAACCCCTCTGATAGTCAGTCAATGTCAAGTCAGCGAAGTGAAAATACTGTATTACCTACTTTAATTTAATTATCGAAATAAAAAGACAAAATACCTAATTTTTTTTTAATCTGTATTGTGGATTTTTGATAACTGTGTATCAAAGATTAACAGTGTGTAAAATTAAAACAAAATATGTCTGTAGCTTTTGCTTCTAGAGGCAATAGGCCACCGTTGAGTCCTGCACAAATCCAAAAAATGTTGGATGAGAATGCTCATCTTATTCAAACCATTCAAGAATATCAAGCTAAAGGACAGCTAATGGAATGTCACCAGTATCAGCAAGTTCTCCACAGAAATCTGGTTTACTTAGCTTCAATTGCAGACGCCAACCAAAATATACAAAGTATATTACCGGTAAGCATTATCTTGTAGCTGTCAAAAGATTTGTAGATTACTATTTCGTGGAACCCTCGTTAAAAGGCCTTTAATTTGATTTTTTGTTGTTGTTAAGTATATTTTTGATTGCGAAAATTATTTTTGTTACCTTGATGTGGCTAAGATTTGTCGTATTTTATACGTTTTTTATCCATAATGGGGTCATTTTGGGTCTTTCGACTCTACACAGACAGAGCTCAAGACCTAAGGACTTAAAAGACCACTATCTTAGCAAGATATGTGATCTTTGATTAAAGTAACTATTAGGCCACAGATTACTAATAAGATACAAGGTAACAGATTTATCACTTTCCTACAAAACTACAAATACCTACGCTTTAGGTGACATAACTTTCTAGATATCAGGCAATGCAAAGAAAAATGAACTTAATGGCTTTAACTCAGCGGAGTATTTCAAGTAAATACAGTGCACAATGCCTGGTGACGTGCAGCCGGCCGGCAAATGTGTTAGGATTGGTCCTATAAGTCTGGTCTATTGACCATCTGGTTTATTGGCTCTTTGATTTACCTTCCAATTATAACAATAATGTTGTGAATTTGACATTGTGAAAACAGTAGATCATTTTTTAATCTATGACATGAGAAATATTAAGGAAATGCTACATGAGCGTGTGGGTGTGGCCCTTCTGTGCTCACTTGAGTGTTCTAATGCATAGCTAGCGGTAGTTACTTATCAAGTTACTGTGCGACCTTAAGAGACAGAGAGGGGCTTAATTAGGCTCCATAGATTGAACTGAATGTGTTTGATGTATCTCCATTTAACATTTTGCAGTCTCATATGTGCAAGTTGCCACACTCAAGTTTAAGACTATAATTTATCTTATTCTATTTTATATTTATTTTATTATATTTCCAAAATATTTTTATTATTTCCAGCCTCCTCACGTGCTTGCTGGCAATGTACCACAAGGGACAATAAATTCTCCCTCTAGTGGTGCAGATAGCTCAGGTCAACAGCAGTATCGGCCTCCAGGAGTCTCTTCAACACCAACACGACCAACGCAGTCATATGGACAAAGACCATATCCTCAAACACAGTATCAAGGCCAATATCAAGGTGCACCTGGTGTCTATCCACCTCAAGGAGGATATGGTCCTCCTGGACAAGGGTATGGACCACCAAATCCATCTCAACAACCTCAAGGCTATCCTCCTAACTCTAATTATGGACCCCCAAACACTACGACTCCAAGCAATTATCCTCCATCCAACCATCCAGGATCTGGTTACCCTCCATCCACTGTTCAACAGCCATATGCCCCGCCTCCTGGTAGTCCTGCTGCTGCTGGATCTCCATATCCTGTTCGTGGTGCTGCACAACCAGGATACTCTAGCAACTCTGCATATCCACCACCACAGTCAGGGTCGAACTATCCCAATGTTGGAGTCAGTACTTACAACTCGACTGCATCTCAACCTCAGCCTTATCAATCTCAACCTTTCCAAAATACCTCCCCAGCTTCCGCTTATAGTTCAGCTCCCACTTCCCAGCCTAATCGATCACCCCAGCCACCGTCTAGTGGCTACACTCCACAAAATCCTACAAGTACTGGCTATGGTTCTCCATCTGCTCAATCTCCTACATACAATTCCAGCTCGCATGGTAATAGTGCACCGCCATCTACTGTAGCATCAGGGGCTCCAGCTCCTGGTGGCCCCCCAGGGCAACAGTATCCGCCAAGTCAGCCTTCACCATATCCATCATCATCGCAGCCACCATATTCAAACCCCTCTTCACAACCAGGTAGTCCAGCACCATCAGTTTCAACCGCTCCTCCTCCTCAAACTTCATATCAACAAAACCCACAATCTTATCCTCCAGCAGGAGGAACTTATCCGCCACATGCTTACCAACAAGGTTATCCTCCTGCACAATATCCTCCATCTCCCTACCCATACGCTCGTGCACCTGCTCCGGGTGCTCCCCCTCCTGGAGCACCACAGCCATACCCAGGTTACGGTTTCCAACCACCAAACCAACAGTAGAAATAAGCTTTTTAAGAATTAAGTATACAATAGTATAAATACTATAGCTTGTAGGCTTAAAATTTTGAATAATATGAGTAGGTACATAAGTGGTATGTACTGTACGATAAAGTGCATGATTTTTTGGTTTTGTAAAAATTATTCTTTTGAAGCATTTTTACTCTTATTGTAATTTTAATTTTATATGCAATTAGGATATTTATTTTAAAACTATTTACAAACGAAATTGGAATCATAGTGTAGTAAATATTTTGAAGATACTTTTTGACTTTATGTTAATAGCGGATATAAAAAGTAGATTTACATGCGCTATATTGCGAAAAAAATAGGTACTGCATTTATTAATCTGGTGAAGCTTTAGGGTAATGTGATGTCCAATGCCTACATACATACAAGTGGCGCCCTTTTGACAAATCTCAATAGTTGTCGGTCCAAGAATCGGTTAATTTTAGTTATAAATAAATCTTTTATTTAGCTTTTAAGGATAAGGATCTTTACCCTATAAAATAACACGAGTTCGTCTTAGTGTCGTTCTATTTCGATGTCAAATCAAGTTAGATTTGATATCATCAGTAGCGCTCAATTTTGCTTGACATAGCAACGCGGACACGTAGTTACGTAAAAATGTCGTGCGCGCAGTTTTTGGAGTAAACTTCCAGGATTCTATTTTATAGCATAATTGCAGTAAGTAGTTAGCTTAAGTAAAATTTAAGTGATCTACTTTGGAACACCTGAATTTTGGATAGTGGATAGGTATGTATGCGTTTTTTACGATGTTAGCGCAGATTAAGCAATTGAATAAGTATACTTTTACTAGATCAATTTACCTACCTACTCAAACAAATACCTACATTTGTTTATTTATTTAACACCCAGAAACGCACTGATGATAATTATTTTTTAATATTATCATTTCATTAATAAAAGATTTTGATCAACAATTGTATTTAAATTACGCATTTTTTTTTGTGACGTCATTTTTATTCAAGGCCGAACTGTCCCTTAAGGAATGCGTAACCCCAGCAAAATGTTGCGCCTTATGTTGATGGTTACGCTCAAGTATGAAACGGCCGCTTTTTCGTAGCCTCCGTTATTTAGTCGGTTTGTAGGAGAATTGATGATATTTTCTTGTTTGTTTAATAACTTTTATTCCATCCGAGATTTGAAGCCGAAATTTTCAGGCATGTTTTGTAACAAAATGAACACATATGTTCACTATAGATTATCTATTTGTGTTTAGAGAGAACTGCGTATTCGATGGCCAAAGTCACACCACTAGGAATTCGATGAAATTCTTTTATATCTTCATATCGCGCAATGTTTGTTCATCCAAATTTGTACACGTTAGAAGGGTATATCATACGTATATGTAACTGCTTTTTATTTGTTAGTAAATTTACTAGTTTACGAGTAAACCGGGATTTTCCGTTTTTTTTAAATAATAAATTACTTCGATATTTGTTGATAAATCGGAATACTTATATTTAAACAAATTTGAACATACTAAGGCCTATAAACAGTATTTTTTTTCAAAATTCTGCTACTAACAGTTTTCGAGATATGGAAAATTGCAAAACGTTACCCCAGCAAAATCTTGAATATCTCAAAAAGTATAAGATGAACAAATTTTGCTATCGGTATACATTTACAACTCATTAAGAGCTATCTTTTCATATACTTGATTCTAGGCTAAATGCTTTTTTTGAAAAACATCTTGCTGGGGTAACGTTACTCCAGCAAAATCAGTTTTTCTCGAATAACTTCGAAAATACAACATGAACGAATTTTGCTATTTTGAACATATTGAGGCTTACTATGAACTAAGTATCTGTAATACTCTCATTTCTCTAAGGCGCAACATTTTGCTGGGGTTACGCATTCGCATTATTTGCAATAAGCAATGAAAAATGGTAATATGAATAATTTTGCAATTCATTTATTGACATGATTATTGAATAAGACATCTCATATGCAGATTAAACATCTTCAAAGGCTATGGTCTGACCTTCAAAGGGATGAATGTCTTCATCATAATACTCTAACGGCAGATCATCAGCAGGTGGGTGTGTAGGGAACGGTGGAGGAGTTTTAAGCCTTTTAAGTGGTAAAAGAGTGTCATATAAATAACACATTGCCCCAGTTTCTCCAGGTATAGCTACACCCATTGTCCATATCACATTATGTCTTGTGTTAATTCGAAGAATTTTAATTCCACGTATTGTTCTCCATCTAAAAGACAAAATAAAAAACGTTATACATAATGCATGATTAATAAATGGCCAAGCGCGTGTCGGGCCACGCGCAGTAGGGTTCCGTAGTTACGAACGCCACCTTTGTGTTCATGGCACTAAAAACGTCTAAAAACTAATTTTCTATTGAATTTGTATGTAATTTTCCTTTTCCTAGTACATTTTATAATCGCCTATAACCTTTTAAGTTGTATACCTTACTTAGCTCTGATAGTTTTCCTTAAAATTTCGTTATATATCCTATAGCTGTAAATTTTTTCAACTGTCCATATATAACCGTTTACCAGATAAAGGGGGGGGGGACACTTGACTCTAACAAATTTTTTCACTTTAAAAGCAAATATTTCAGAAATGGATCCCAAAATAAATTCCGAAAATGTTATGTTTGCATTTAATTGCAATGTACGAATTAGAATCGGTTTATTATTTACATTCCTCCCTCAGTGATATGATGATATCACATCGATCAGTTATGTTAGTAAAAAATAATTATGCAGAGCCCATTTTTTTTAACTGACATTATTTTAGTACCAGGATCGCAGTAAGTGCCGCAACAGACGGGACGCAAGTTGCGTCGCGTAACAGCTAGAGATGGGCAGTGGATAGTACTCAATCTACCCATTTGAGTATTTACTCACTAGATATAATAAATAGAGTAAATAGAGTGTGCTCATATATTGACATCTCATTTGATGTCTGTTTACTTATTTTAACATAAAATAACGTCTTTGCACACCTCCCAGCAAAAATATTATAATTAGTCTAAGAAGCCTTCTTTCAGTGTATGATTAGTATGGTATTTTCAAATATTTTAGCATCGCATTTAACGTTTACCGACATTTTAAGCATATTATGGCGTATGCACACACTTTCCGACAAGAATTACAAGTGTATATGTACTAGATTTAAGTTTTAAAATTGTCATGAAAACATGAAATAATGAATATGAATATAAATTTAAGTCACAACTCATAGAAATAAATCTACTCACCAAATGGATAAATTAGGATATTTGTCGGGTATTTACTCAATCTACTGAGTAAATATTCAAATGGGTTGATTGAGTATTTATGCAACTCCCATCACTAGCTGTTACGCGGCGCAACTTGCGCCCCGTCTGTTACGGCCCTAACGTATCATAGCCGGAAGCCACGCCTATTTCAGGGTCCATTTGGAAAACTACGTGATGCCATTAATTGGAATTATTTTTAACCCATGATGCAAAAAGATAGGTATTAAAAGTTTGACGCCAATGTCTGTCTTTCGTCTGTCCGTTTGTCTGTCTGTGGCATCGTAGCTGCCAATAGGGTGGACCGATTTTAATGCAGTTATTTTACGTGAACGCAAGTATCATTGCGGTGGTTATTTTAGCCATTTTGATGGAAATCGGTTTAGCGGTTCAAAAGTTATGGGGTATTTGAAACATTTTAAGTATTGAAAATGTTCTTCGAATAATAAATGGATAGAGACAAGTCGGTAATTACATTTTTACAGTGTCAAGTTCTTACTCACAATATCACGGTCTTATCCATTACGGATTAAACGGGGTTTGTACAGAAGTGGAATTCTTGCAGCTGATACGATAATAATGATAATGATCATGTATGAAAATAACGCAGAACCCATTTTTTGAAACTGACATTATTTTAGTACTAGGATTGCAGTTATGTGTCATAGCCGGAAGCCACGCCTATTTCAGGGTCCATTTGGAAAAATAAGTGATGCCATTGTAGCTTAGGAAGCGACTACCGACGACTAAACACCATCACGAAACCAGACCGATATCCCGTACCAAGTGTCAAAGATTTCACCTACCAATTCTCCGGCAAAAAAGAAATATACTCCATCATCGATTTGAATCGCGCGTACCATCAATTATCAGTTCGTGAAGAAGATGTACAGAAAACTGCGATAATAACACCGATGGGATTATGGGAATTTCCGAAAATGGTTCCAGGTCTGAAGAATGCTGGTCAAACTTTCCAACGGTACATCCACGAAGTACTCAGAGGACTCGATTTCGTCTTCCCATTCCTTGATGACGTACTGATAGCTTCCTCATCAGAAATTCAGCACCGTGAACATCTACGACAAGTACTCCGACGACTCGAAGAAAACGGCCTCACAATAAATCCCGCCAAATGCAACCTCGGCAAAACGGAAGTAAAGTTCCTCGGCTACACAGTCTCACAACATGGCATCAAACCACCCAAAGAAAAGGTCAAGGTCATCACAGAATATCCACGTCCAAAAACAATAGAAGAACTACGAAGATTCCTCGGTATGATCAACTTCTACCGTGAGCACATACCGAACGCCGCCACCATACAAGCTCCACTGAATTCATTTTTACATAACACGAAGAAACGCGTTAAAACATTAATAACATGGAACGACGAAGCTACTAAAGCATTCGAGGCATGCAAAGCAAATATAACCAACGCAGCTCTGCTTGCCCACCCGTCGCACGAAGCCACTCTCGCGATATTCACCGACGCGTCGGACACCGCCGCCGGCGCCGTACTTCAACAACGTATCAACAACACATGGCAACCGCTTGGCTATTTTTCGAAAAAATTCTGCGACACAGAAGAAATATTCGACCTACGACCGAGAACTACTCGCCATCTACATGTCTATGAAACACTTCAGAAAAACATTCGAAGGACGACAACTTATTATTTTTACCGACCATAAGCCACTAACATACGCAATGAGCAAGGTACAATCCGCCACCGAGACACCACGCCGAACGCGACAATTATCCTTTATCAGCGAATTTACATCCACGGAGAAGAAAACACCGTCGCCGACGCACTCAGCCGCATCGAAACAATCACTTGTCCGTCCGCCATCAATTTCGAAGAACTGTCACGAGCCCAAGATCAAGATAGCACTATTCCATTATTACTACAACAGCCAAATCTCGCCATCAAGAAACTTACGATTCCCGGTACGAACATCGCTACCTACTGCGAAACGTCGACATCGCAAATTCGCCCTTATGTACCCCCGAATTTACGCCGAAACGTATTCGACGCAATACACAACGTTAGCCACCCCGGAATACGCAGTACAAGAAAAATAATAGCGCAAAAGTACTTTTGGCCGTCGATCAATAAGGACATTGGATTATGGGCGAAAACATGTATTCCCTGCCAGTAAAGCAAGATACATCGACACACTCAGAGCAAACTAGCCGAATTTCCGCCTACGGACCGATTTAAACATTTACATGTCGATATTGTAGGACCTCTCGAAACCACCGCCCAAGGACATCGCTATCTCATCACCATGATCGACCGAACTACGAAATGGATAGAATGTGTACCGACAGACCACATATCAGCCGAAAACGTCGCAAGAGCAGTGTACGACCACTGGATCACCAGATTTGGATGTCCTGTCACCGTCACCACCGATCAAGGCCGGCAATTGAAAGTGAACTTTTCACCAAACTTATGAACCTCACTTCAAGACACTGCACTCCCGGATTCATCACCACAAGTTATCATCACACAGCACTGCAATCCAACCACGATCGCCCGCACGCGCACTGATAACGACGGGTCATTGGACGCACCGCCGCGCGCTGTCAATGTCGCGCCTGCGCGAAACACGCCGCCGCCGTCGCCCGCGCGCTCCTGTTTACGCATCCCGGCCGCACCTCCTACAGCGCCACTTCCCGCTGCAGTTCAAACTCGCTCCGGAAGAATCATCAAGCCACCGGTACGCTTTCGCTAAGGAGGGAGTACTGTAGCCACACTACAGTATGCATCGCGTAGCTACAATACGTCTCCATTTTTGGCCATCAACACTAGCACTCGCCCGCGCCGTCATTCATTACCAAATTAGGGAAAATAACAGGACCCCAGAGCAGTCGCGCGCCGCGCCAACCAATCACAACACAGGAACGGGAACACTACCATATAAGGCCATTGTTTCGTCTCATAACGATTGTATATAAACCTAAATCTTGTAAATAAATGATGCATTCGACTTTCTACTAAGGAGCTAAGAACACGCTATTTTATTTATCTCCCGTAGGTACACGTAACCTACCTACACACACTCCATTTGATAGCTTCCTAAGCTACACCATTAATTGGAACAGTTTTGTTTTTAATCTCGGATGCAAAAAGATGAGTACTAAAAGTTTGATGCCAATGTCATATTTTGTCTGTCTGTGGACTCTGTGGCATCGTAGCTCTCGAAAGGGTGGACCCATTCTAATTCGGTTTTTCGACGGCGACGTGAACGCAAGTACCTATCATTGCCGTGGTGTTTTAGCCATTTTGATAGAAATCAGTTAAGCGGTTCAAAAGTAATGAGTTTTATTTGATATATATATTTTAAAATTACTAGAATAGTTTTTTAACCCGAAGTACTCGGATAAAGAGACAAGTCGATAGTTCAGTTTACAGTGAAGTAATGTCAACTTCTGTACTCACAATAATACGGTTTTATCCCTTACGGCTTAGACAGGGTCTGTACTTCCTGCAGCTGATATGATAATAATGATAATGCTCATGTATGAAAATCAAATATCTAGAAACCCCTCTTCGTAGATCTAAGACTAGGAGCACAGTTATGGGTTAGTCAAGGGGGTGGGAACTGATTATGAAATGGCATGGTCATGTTATTGACCTTACAGCTGTTTAGTGTGATAGTGTTGTGCTAACGTCAATTAAGTTAAAATTTTGACTAGTATTTCAAAAAAACATTAAAAATCAACAAACGGACTTACAAGGCTACACGTGGCCCCATACAGTTTGTTACCGTTGTCTGATTTAGTACTCTCGATATTATTATACCCTTTCCGTAACACCCTGTATAGATAATCATCCAAGACCCAGGACAATTTGAAAATAGTATTTTATGCAACAGTTGTATAAGGAGGGTTAAAAAATGCGAGTGGCGCAGGTTACGATGCGAGCCTTGGCGAGCATCGTAAATTGACGCCATCGAGCATTTTTTGACTACTTATACAACGTTGCATACAATACTTTTTCTACGACTACATTTACTAAAATAAATACAAAAATAAACAAAGAAAAGTACGAAATAATACCATATGTTTGGTAGATACTAGGTATCTATGGAAGACTTAAATTTTTTTTTATTGACGTCTTCCTAGTGACTAAAAGTGCCATTTTTGAAACATGGAGTCACTTAAACCAATGTTTTTTATACAAAGAAACCGTTTGTTCAGTGACTCCACGTTTGAAAAATGGCACCACATGGTAAAATAACGATTTTATTATGTTGGCAGTATGGTAAATCTAAAGAAAAAAAGTTATAGGTCTATGGCTAGGAGTATCGTTTTGGCGAAATAACGACACATGTGCTATTATATTAGGAATAGACTATAGACTTTTCTGAAATAAATCATATAATCTATGTTCTTATATTAGTGTTCGGGACCATTTAAAAGACAGATAACAGTAAAGGAGTAGAAAAAGGACATTTTCTAATTTGCCCTGACCGGGGATCGAACCCGGAACCTCTGGGTGGCGGACTAGCATGGTGACCACTACGCCGCGGAGGTCGTCAAATATCGTCATATCCCTCTGAAGGACTTACAGTACCGGTGTTTCGCCCTCCTTCAGATCTGCTATGGTTCCTAAAAAATAACCAGGCGCCAGGTGAGGACTGTGAGGGCCTAATCTGGTACAAACTGATGTCTAGGATGAATGCGTAACCCCAGCAAAATGTTGCGCCTTAGAGAAATGAGAGTATTACAGATACTTGGTTCATAGTAAGCCTCATATTGTTCAAATATAGCAAAATTTGTTCATGTTGTATTTTCGAAGTTATTCGAGAAAAACTGATTTTGCTGGAGTAACGTTACCCCAGCAAGATGTTTTTCAAAAAAGCGTTTAGCCTAGAATCAAGTATATGAAAAGATAGCTCTTAATGAGTTGTAAATGTATACCGATAGCAAAATTTGTTCATCTTATACTTTTTGAGATATTCAAGATTTTGCTGGGGTAACGTTTTGCAATTTTCCATATCTCGAAAACTGTTAGTAGCAGAATTTTGAAAAAAATACTGTTTATAGGCCTTGGTATGTTCAAATTTGTTTAAATATAAGTATTCCGATTTATCAACAAATATAGAAGTAATTTATTATTTAAAAAAAACGGAAAATCCCGGTTTACTCGTAAACTAGTACATTTACTAACAAATAAAAAGCAGTAACATATACGTATGATATACCCTTCTAACGTGTACAAATTTGGATGAACAAACATTGCGCGATATGAAGATTTAAAAAAATTTCATCGAATTCCTAGTGGTGTGACTTTGGCCATCGAATACGCAGTTCCCTCTCAACACAAATAGATAAACTATAGTGAACATATGTGTTCATTTTGTTACAAAACATGACTGAAAATTTCGGCTTCAAATCTCGCATGGAATAAAAGTTATAAAACAAACAAGAAAATATCATCAATTCTCCTACAAACCGACTAAATAACGGAGGCTACGAAAAAGCGGCCGTTTCATACTTGAGCGTAACCATCTCAAAAAAAATGGTATAATAGTCTTTTTTTGCTAGTACAGTCGCATACAAAAAGGTTCTTGCGTTTGGTGGATAAAGAAAATACATGAGCATGATTATTTTTTATACAAATTACTGTTTTACAATAATAGTATGCTATATAACTCAAACTAGGAAAATCAAAGATAATTTGAGTATTATTAAACAAGTGTACTTTTTATCACTAATTTTAGACTTAAATAATTAAATGCTTTTCAGTACAAGCTCAAACACATTAACTAAAGTTAATTTACTTTTCTTAGTAAAAAATACTTAGTATACTGAACGATAGCAAGTTAATGAAAAAATAAAAATACTTACCATTTTTAAACATAATAGCGCAGCATAACAGCAACTTTCCAGGTTTCACAATGGTATAGCTTGACTAACATGACTCATGGTAGAAAAATGTATGCCTGTGCTTCGCGGCGTTGTGAGAAAGAGACGCCTACATAGTGGCAAGCGGGACAGTAATGCAAAACAAACTTCTTGTGTTGGACACCGGGGTCCAGTGCCGGGGTCCAGTGCTCAGAAAAGGACTCGAGCATAGTAATCATCTATTAATTTACAACTGTTATTATTAAATACTTAGTTTTAACTATGTTTCTGGTTACCTCATACTAATGACGACAAGGAATTTAAAATCTGTCTCCTAGATAATAATAAAACATAAAACTCGTATTTATTGCTTTGTTTGAGTAGGGGATGCGACATTTATTAATCTATTCGACATACACTGCCATAGAGTTGTCAACCCTATTGCTAAAAACGAATTAAATCACAAATGTATGAATTCACACCAAATAATACTATAGTAAATATACTTAAAAGATTTTAAATATCGGCTACATGAATATTATTCTGCTCGACTGTACTTTTTATCGGTTATTAGGTTGCTAATTTGCGTAGGAAACCCGCAAGTATGAAACGGCCGCTTTTCCGTAGCCACCGTTATTTAGTCGGTTTGTAGGAGAATTGATGATATTTTCTTGTTTGTTTAATAACTTTTATTCCATCCGAGATTTGAAGCCGAAATTTTCAGGCATGTTTTTTAACAAAATGAACACACATATTCACTATAGTTTATCTATTTGTGTTCAGAGAGAACTGCGGTATATCATACGTATATGTAACTGCTTTTTATTTGTTAGTAAATGTACTACATAGTTTACGAGTAAACAAGAATATTCCGATTTTATTAAATAATAAATTACTTCGATATTTGTTGATGAATCGGAATACTTATATTTAAACAAATTTGAACAAACTAAAGCCTATAAAGAGTATTTTTTTCAAAATTCTGCTACTAACAGTTTTTGAGATATGGAAAATGGCAAAACGTTACCCCAGCAAAATCTTGAATATCTCATAAAGTATAAGATGAACAAATTTTGCTTTCGGTATACATTTACAACTCATTAAGAGCTGTCTTTTCATATACTTGATTCTAGGCTAAACGCTTTTTTTAAAAAACATCTTGCTGGCGAACGTTACTAAAGCAAAAAGAGCAGTTTTTCTCGAATAACTTCGAAAATACAACATGAACGAATTTTGCTATATTTGAACATATTGAGGCTTACTATGAACCAAGTATCTGTAATACTCTCAGGGGCGTAGCTACCGCCGTATCTGCCGTATCAATTATACGGGGCCCCCGGTCTACGGGGGCCCCTAACGTGCGTGAGCAAAAATTATTTATTAATTTTTGCTCCTAACTTTCCAATTTTTTATTTATTTCAAAAATGATAAAGGTCAAAAAAGCCATTTCTTTTTTTTCCGCGTAAAGCGTGCATTCAAAAGTTGGCAACACCCTACATCGGTTATCGCGGGCTTCGGAATTTCCCCATTTATGTCATATCATGTACAAAGGATAGATGATATACCACGGAGAGAAGTGTCAAAACTTTGGAAAAAGTGACAGATAGATAATTTTGATGAATAAATATTTCTTTTAATTCTATGTAAACCTTTTGTTTTCTTTTGTGAGAAATCTTTACCCTTCCTTCCTTCTAACAAATTTTTATACGGGGCCCCACCAAGGCACGCTACGCCACTGAATACTCTCATTTCTCTAAGGCGCAACATTTTGCTGGGGTTACGCATTCGTCTAGGATATCTTCGGTATGGTGTCGGTTTAGCTTGGCTTTTGTATCTGTAGCCATATGCAGCGTCATGGATCTTCGTTCTGCCATCAAGTCTAGAGTCTGAGAAGAGATTTTTTGAGGTTTCCTTTTAGGGCGGGATTTGAAACCTTAGATCCCACTGCTTGGACAGTTTCTACAAGCCCGTTGTTTAACTCATCAATTGAAACGCAATCGGATGCCTTCAAAGCATTCGGAGAGTTCAACTTGAAAGCTCTCTGGGTTTTGGATCTGGCTGTACGATGGTCGGAACGCAGACTTCATTGACCTTTCGAGTCAGAGATTGATATTCATGATGCCTCTTAAAATTCGGTGATTGCTACCGGTTTTAATCCTGTTGCTCACGGAGACATTATTGAATATCTGCCTCTCCATCGACCGGAAGAAGTCTATCTCGTTCTTAACTGGGGGTCGTTCTTACTACGACCCATCCAGCTCCACTTCATCTGTGGCGGCTTCTTGAAAAATAGAGTTCATCGCAAAGAGATATCTTCCTCCAGAAAATCAGCCAATCTATGTCCCACTGTCGTTGCACTCGGCATATCCAAATTGCCCCTTATCCAGTTTTGCGTTAAAAGTCCCTCATAATAGCCGTAAACTGGGTTTTGAAAAATTGTTTGTATGACCCTACTAATGTGCTCATACACGACCTCAACCTCGGCTGTATCCGTTTTCTGATCGGCATGTACATCTGTATATAACCGTCAGCGAGTATCTTTTCGATACTTTGAGTATCATGTATATGATCCTGCAGGAAACACTCTCAATTGTAAGAAAGTTATTTACGAGGGACCTGTGAACGAGAAACCCGACACCAAGCATTAACAACAAATACTAAAAATAAAATAAAGGGGGTCGTCATACAAAAAAACGTGCTTTTTTTCAGCATTTTAAACTCGATCTTTATAATGGCAATTCAAAGTGTTCCGTAACGAAATATATGAAGGGTTCCGTGCGGAGGTACAGAACCATTCATATACGAGTCCGACTCACACTTGAGGTTTTTGCCATACTCGCCATGCTTGGCAGGCGGGTTGCCGAGTGCAGTGTTACGTCACTATTGAGCTTCCGACGCTGCTGCCCGTTGGAAGCCTGTTTTAGTGTTCGTGACGAATTTATTCTTTAATCGCCTCTTACGACACCCACAGGAAGAGATGGAGTTATCCTAGGCCGGGGACCACACAACCAATGGGTTATAATAACACCAACCTATTTCCCATATGGCCAGGCATCTTCGTACCAGGCCATACTCGCGCTTTTTCTCCTCCAGCACCAATGTTACCAGGTCTCCTGTGCGTCTTAGTCACTCCGTGTGAAGCTGGCATGCCTTTGAATCCCCAACGTTTCATAACACCTTGGAATCCTCGGTCCATCCTGCAATGGATGGGATACCCAATAAAAACATGTGCAAATAAGGGATCAAGGTTAAAAAAATACCTAAAGGAAAACTACTCTAAATATTAAAGGAATTAATTATATCCAAAGGGACATGTGAAGAGACTAAAAGAAATATGAAGAACACTTTAAGGCTATGTATTCCAAAGGCCTACTTGGATGAGGTACGGGGCGATCTGCAAGGCACCCCGCAAACTTTTACATGTCTCGTCTTACTGAGGAACGAAGGCGGGGAATGAATGTGAAGGGTATGCGGAATGTAGATTTTCTCGGATTTTAATTTTTTTTAAAAAGTAAACTTTGAAAATTGGCTACAAATATTTAGTGGCCTTAATTGATCACAAGGATCAAACCTAAAATATCAGTAATTTAGTCATAGTTTTGAAAAAATATTACTGATTGACTGAAAAATTGAAATATAACTGATTTTCTTTATCGAGTAAAGTTTGTTAGATCTTGTACTGACTTTCACTAGAATAGATCCTTAACTAACAAGGAGAGTGCACGGGTTAGGGGAAACGAATTTCAATTCTTTTCAGCGTAGTGGTAGTATACCACGTGGGTATACTACCCATAAAATATTAAAGTGCAACGCTCAAAAGTTACGGAGAAAAATGGAACTAAAGTTCCTCGAGCACTTTATATATAAGTAGTATAACATTCCGACTGAGCGTGCGATGGCGTAGTGGTAACGCTCTAGACTCGTACTCCTGCTGACGCGGGTTCGAGTCTGCCTCCGTGACATTTTTTTTTTTCGTTTAATTTATTATTATTAATTAATTAATTTTTTACAGAGTAAATAAATAGTTGTTTTACATAAATAGTAACATGGTTGTTGTAAGTGGGTAAAAAGTAAAATTGAAATTACTGATACTGATATGTAATTACATAATATTACGTAAATAAATTAAAATAATTTTTATAAGAATTTGAATTTTACTTTTTACCCATTTACAACAACCATGTTACTATTTATGTAAAACAACTATTTATTTACTCTGTAAAAAATTAATTAATTAATAATAATAAATTAAACGAAAAAAAAAAAATGTCACGGAGGCAGACTCGAACCCGCGTCAGCAGGAGTACGAGTCTAGAGCGTTACCACTACGCCATGGCACGCTCAGTCGGAATGTTATACTACTTATATATAAAGTGCTCGAGGAACTTTAGTTCCATTTTTCTCCGTAACTTTTGAGCGTTGCACTTTAATATTTTATGGGTAGTATACCCACGTGGTATACTACCACTACGCTGAAAAGAATTGAAATTCGTTTCCCCTAACCCGTGCACTCTCCTTGTAAGACATATTCGTTTTTTCAGATTTTTAAACACTATTTTCTCAAAAACTCTGCCAACCACACCTTAATTTAACAATTTTGGCACCTGTTGGGCAAGCAAAATTAAGCATTGTATTTGCTCTATTACAAGGCGTGAGTTGTACAGTTGTACTGTACATATGTACTTTAAATATGAATATTGTATAATTGATGTAAAAATTCAATGGAACTTACGTTTTTGCTCTAACATCAATATGGTCACCAACTCTGAAATGGGTTGCAAAAAGTGGCGTTCCAGTAGGAAGAGCTGCTTCAGGTGACACAATGAATCTACATAAATGTTGTTTTGGTAGCATTCCTACATTATTAAATATACCACAGTAGTCCTTTGTTAGTGTACTTGGATCAACAGTTTCTGAACCAACTAGGACGCAGCCCATACGCTGCTTCTCGCGCCAATTCACTTTATTTAATTTTTGTGGTTTAAAATCTTCTGGTGGTATATATTTAATTACATGATTATCAACAACCTGAAAAATAAATTATATTATGAACAACTATTATTATGGGATTTATCGCTATTAATATTTTATTAATATAATTTTTAGTCGACCCTTCTGCCGTAAATAATTTTAATTGCGGTATGTCCGTAGTAAATACTAATAAAAGTCATTGTGACTGCTTACTTAACTTAAAAATCATACACTTTCTATAAGTGACAAAGTGTCTATAAACCGTAGCAAATATTTTATCGTAAACAATTTAATATCATGAGCAATTCTTGTATATATGTTCGGAAATGGCTCCAACGATTTCAATGAAACTCTCGGTATTTAGGGGAGTGGCTAAAAAAATGTGTTTCATTATACCTATAATTTATTGTGGGGTCTATTCCCAGTCGAAGGCGGATTTATACATTTTGAAAATGAAAAAGTAATTATTTACATTTATTTACTGTACAGTGAAGAAGCTCAGCTCTACCATAATCTTGAGCTCGCAAAATTTATACATTACCTACCAACTCCCCCCCCCCCCCTTGTCCCACCCCCAACTTGCCCAGGCCTTCTTATGGCGGCGCTCTTGAGGTAGGTATGTAATTCATAAACCAATAATACCTGTAACAAAGTAGTTAATATCTTCTTGCCATTTTTGTCCCATACAGGGTAATTTCCAATTTTCCTAGCTATCAATCCGACTCTTCTTGTACGCAGAGTCCATTGACCAGTTGATTGTACTGTCTCAGCTTGAGCTAATGGGGATTCCATTTCTGCTTGAACTTTTAGTCTGTCTTTCATAACTTCTTCAAGAAATTGCTTATTTTCCAAAGTCACTTGATCATCAGTCCTCTAAAAATATTAAAACTTAAGTTTTATAACAGAAACAAAAAACAAACTGCCTACTTTAACAGTAAATTTGTTTGATAGTGGTAATAATTAATTTCTAAAGTGATAGGCTTTTGTTTTTTTTCAATGGGTGGTTATCATCATTTTACTAAGGCTTCACTTCACTTGGTGTGACCATGCCAGCCTCATGGGGGACTTCATTAAGTATTGTCGCGAACGAGATAGACGCAGAATGTTCGCGAGCAAGAATCGCGTAGAATACATTGGCCGGTTGCACACGTACCGGCGATGTTTCCCGGCATCGAAATACATTCTTCAAGTATTAATTAAGTATTATCTAACTTCTGTCCACCATCACAGCTTGCAATAAAACATAGATGGTTTTTGCCATGTGCAACAGTGGATTGCTTAACATTATGCTAAGCTCACTAATGTACATTGGTAGCCCAGCTAAACACTGGTCACACATGGTATACTATATTATTTAGGTACAGTTACTGCATTAGATTTATTAAAGACCTTTATTAAAGGCACTGATTTAAAGAGGCAGTTGTTATGTTATTAATGTTAAAAATTATAAATGGCACGTTTAATAACTAGTTCAGCAGTTAAAACTAAGCAATAAAGTAAACAAAAATGAGTAATAAAAAATAATGAAATGGATCAGTGAATATATAATTGAGCAGGAAAATAATTAAATGGGCGGTAAAAATTATCGTACGACCCGTTACGTGTGGGCAGTAATAAATCGGCTGTTGTCGGTAAGAAATCTCATTCTAAGCAATTCTATAAACAATGAGGTGGTAAAATAAAATAAATAAAAAAATTACTTAAATAGTAATGAAAAATTAAATAACTTTAGCTCTGACTGAAGGAATTAAATAAAACAAATTGTATAATAATAATAGGAACATTTATTCGTAATTCAAAACATACTTAAGTATTTAAAATGAC
Source organism: Acrobasis suavella (assembly GCA_943193695.1). Lineage (NCBI taxonomy): Eukaryota > Metazoa > Arthropoda > Insecta > Lepidoptera > Pyralidae > Acrobasis > Acrobasis suavella. Next base: position 19,962,070 of record OW971929.1, read on the forward strand.
ATAGAATTTGCTTCGGATACATTCCAATAATTAAAAGACCAAATTTTTTCTTGATCTAAAGCTTTTTGAGCTAGGCCGCTATTGTCAAACTTCTTCACGAATTCCCAAGATTGATAAACACGCTTCTTTTTAACCGAGAGGTTTTGTTCTTGGTCACTATTTTTACTGTCACTATCGGATTAAAGCAATGGCACGACAGATGTGTTTAATTGCGATGTGCTTGGTATATTGCAGTCAGTAACAATATCTTCCTCCATAATAATGAGAAATCAGGACAATTATGACATTAATTAACAATAACTACAAAATATTGATAACAACGATGCACTCACACGCTTATTACGAAAACAAATGCAAGAATTCAAAACGCGAGCTCACGCGAGACGATTACTAACCTTGTGATCGGTCTCTTCCGCCACCCGCACTAATAAGCTCCGCCCAACTAACGAACATTTACCTCTCCTTTCAATGAATTTGAGTACAGTGTCACCGCTCGCTATGATCTGCCGAACTATTTATCGAACCGCTCATTCCATCATTTTTACCGCTCATTCAGTTATTGGACTGCTCAATTATTTTTAGAGTTGACATTGTATGATAAAATAACTGACTAAATTTTTTATTACTGTCCATGTTTTACTGTCGCAATAATTAATCAACCGCCATTAAATTAAATAACTGCTCAATATGTTTTTCAACTGATCATAATAACATCTCGAATATTTAAAGACAGCTCAAAAAATTAGTTCTCTTTATTAAATTATTTAATGAATAACCTTTGGAAGCATCATTGGTATTCCATCTAGCTTTAAAACTCTTTTCTGCTTACAATGTTAGCTTGTTCCTAACATACATTTTAAGATTGCAATAGAAACAAAACACAAGTAATCAGGAAGGCTTACCACACGATCCTTAGGCATGTACCAATACGGGGGTCGGAATCTTGGTGGTTTATAAAATGTATTTGATCGAGTGATCAATTTACCCACACTGCAATGAAGTAAACATAATAATGAGAGGATTTGTACAATGAATACAAAAAAATAGAACAAGTTATTTCACAAGATCTAATCTTCAAGTACAACACTTACCTTAACATCCTAAAACTATTGCATAGTAATTTCAAATTAGCAGTAGACATTTTATACCTGTCTAATTTTGGTTCTCAATATAACGATGATTTTATTACATTCAGTCGCTTTATAGTTACAAATTTTAATACAAGGCTACAAGCACTATAATCTTAAAAATTAAAGAAATTAAATAAAAGGCACGATACCATCAGCGAACAAATCACGATTCGATCGAATAAACTATTTCTTTTCCCGATAGGACATTGAGATACAAAAGTACTCTGTGACATTGAGTCATTGACTGACATATCGTCGCTGCGCGTGCCATAGAATTAATAGGTTGGGGAAAAAGTCTTTTTGCATTTTATATGAAAATTCAAAACAATTTAACTAAATTAAGTAGGTACCATTTTGTTTGATAACTTTTTGCCATCTTATAGGTTTGCTATAGAAATTTTGGGGCTTCTGATCAAAAAACTGCGTCAAGTAGTTTTGGCAGTCCTCTCGTGATGTTAACCTGACACTGCCTAAAGAATTCTGAAGAGACCGAAACAGGTGGAAATCTGAAGGTGCCAGGTCAGGACTATACGGCGGATGCATTAACACCTCCCAGCCAAACTCTCTTAATTTTTGCTGAGTGGTTAAAGATGTCCACACATGTAAGAAGAAGAGAGGCCCACACAAGGCGGGCGATTGTGACCGCCCAATAGATCAGCCCGCAACCTGCGCCAATTGCGGGGGCCCACACCCCGCAAACAACACTTCATGCCCCGTTTTCAAAAAGGAGGCTAGACACAAGCGCGCCGGCCCGGTGGCACGCACGGGACCCGCTCCTACGCCGCGTCCGGCCACGGAGGAAGCGGTGGAAACAACAAGGGCCTCCTTGATGGCCCCTGCCAACGCCCCCACGGCCAGAGGAGCAGAGCTCCCCATGAAAAAGAAGAAGAAACCAGCCGCTGGGAGCTCTGCTTCCGCCCCACCCGAAGATCGCCAGCCCCAAGTCTTGCAGCCCCCGGCCACCCAGGCCCCCAGCCACAGCCACCAACTCAGGGGATGCCCGCAGAGCAGCTACAGATGCTCTTCCAGGCGTTCCAGTCCCTGGCAGCCATGACACCCGACCAGCTGGCCGCGTCGGGTCTCCTCAGAGGTGTCCCAAACCGTCCATAGTATACTGGAACGCCGAAACCCTACAAAAGAAGAAGCTGCTGCTGACGAACTTCCTCCGTCAGCAGCGAGTGGATGTCATGCTGGTCAGTGAGACCCACCTCCGGGAGAATGAAGACTTCAAAATACCGGGGTACATTGCCTACCGGAAGGACGAGAAGAGTCCCGTCAACGGCAGACCTTACAGAGGACTCGCGGTGTTCGTGAAGAGGAATGTCGTTCACCAGCCCATACCATTCCAGGAGTTCTAGACAATGTACGCACTGGGCGTACTCGTTAACGTCGCCGGCCAGGATTTGCGCCTGTTCGCGACGTATGTGCCGCCTGCTAACCTGAAATCGAAACCGAAATGGAAGCTGGACCCCCAAGAGCTGCGCATACTGTTGCAGCACCCCACGCCGACTATTGTGGCCGGCGACTTTAACGCCAAGCATACCATCTGGAACTCCTCGAGGGTGTGCCCTCGCGGGCGACTCCTTCACCTGGACTCTGTAGTTCACGACTACGAAGTGATGAGCCGACCCACTATGGCCCGTCAGGCGAGTGCCATCACCTGCTGCATCCGCGCTGCCCTTGAAGCCGCAACACGTCCGGTCTCGGCAACAGCAAGACCGGACCCGCTGCCCGCTGATATAAGCAAGTTGTTGGCCCAGAAGAGGCGGCGCGGCGGCAGTAGCAAAACACTCGCTGCCCCGCCACTAAGACGGAGCTCAACAAGCTGGTGGAGACCATCAAGGATCGCCTACCACAGCACACAGCCAGATCGTGGGAGAACCACCTACTCTCGGTGGGCGGTTATATCCCCTCCATTCACCGCCTATGCCGGCGGCTTATGGGCGAATCTCAGCCTGCCCGACCGCTGCTGGCAGCCGATGGCCTCCCACGGTTTAAAGCTGAAGATCGCGCTGAGATCTTTGCGGAACATCTGGAGCGTCAGTTCACACCTTCGAGAATACCTCGCGGAGCCGGTACTGGACAAGGAAGATGCAGCGTTCTTTACGCCCGGCTAGGTCCTGCGGGTGATCCGAAGCCTGAAGCCGAGGAAAGCCCCGGGCGCAGACAACATCACGAATGAGGCGCTCCGCCACTTACCGCCTGTATTCATCACGGCGGTAACGCGCCTCTTCAATGGCATTCTGCGCTCGGGTCACTACCCCAACGAATGGAAAACCGGCCGGGTCATCATGCTACCTAAGCCGGGCAAGAACCTGCAGAAATCATCACGCTGCTCGGCGCGCTCTCGAAGGTGTTCGAAAAACTCCTACTTGGCCTCCTGCTCCCGCACATACCTCCACGTGCGGAGCAGTTTGGGTTTCGGCCTGAACATTCAACGACGCTCCAGATCACCAGATTGCTTCTCAAGATCTCGGAGGCAGCCAACCGCAAGGAGTACGTGGCTGTGGTACTCCTTGACAACGAGAAGGCGTTCGACAGGGTATGGCACGAGGGGCTGCTGTACAAGCTGTCTGGACCGCCTATGCCTAGAAGACTGTTCAGAGTTGTGGCCTCCTTCCTAGAGAACAGGAAGATAAGGGTGGCGGTAGAAGACGCCGTGTCATCGGACGGAACGCCCAGTGCGCGCTGGTGTTCCCAAGGAAGCTGCCTGTCGCCTGCGTTCTTCTCCTGGTACACCGACGACTTCAAACAACATGAAGCGCCGAGAAAAATGAAGATGACATCGATGATCTTCGGTGCGTCGAGCTCGCCTTTCCTCGCACACAGCGTGAGAAATCGCAACGCCAAGGACCACGCAGAAACACACCCAGCTGCACTGCGTCCCATTCTCGAGGCGCATTATATGGACGACTTTGTTGATAGCTTCGACAGTATCGATGAAGGACGCAAAGTCATCACTCAAGTCGACGAAGTGCATCGCAAGGCGGGATTCGCGTTGAGAGGCTGGCATACGAACGACAGCCGACTACTAGAGACGACGCATCTGCGGCAGCAAGTTGAGAAGAAGCAAACCACATCGCTGGGAGGCACAGAGAAAATGTTGGGGCTACTGTGGGACTCCCACACCGATCGGTTGAACTTCAACACGGCTCTTCATCGACTCCCACTGGCAGTAAAGAAAAGAGAGCGCCCGCCTACGAAAAGAGAAGCCTTAGCGACGGTGATGAGCATCTACGATCCACTCGGCCTTCTTAGCTGCTACACGATCACTGCTAAGATCATTCTTCAGAAGCTGTGGCTGCTCTAGACTGGATGGGATGAACCGCTGCCCGATCACGTCACCGAAGAGTTCGACGCGTGGCTAGCAGATATGGAGACCATCTAGAAACTGCAGATCCCCCGAGGCTATCACGGGGAGAGAGACGTACGTCGCCGGGACCTGCACATATTCTGCGACGCTAGTGAAGAGGCCTATGCCGCCGTGGCCTACTGGGTGCTGAAAGACTATGCCTCGACTGAAGCTTCAGGCCGCACTCATTGGGTCAAGATTAGCCAAGACGATTAGCGAGGAACATCAAGTACAAGTCGACCAAACAACGTACTGGTCGGACTCGCAAACAGTACTTCACTGGTTGAGGAACGATAGCAGACGCTACACACCGTATGTCGCGCACCGCCTTGGAGAAATTACAGAGGCAACAGAACCAGCGGAATGGCGATGGGTGCCGACGCACCTGAATATAACAGACGTAGCAACGAGAACAGGCTACACACCTTCGAGCGAACAAGACGAGTGGTTCACTGGGCCTTCGTTCCTAATCAGACCCAGGAGCGAATGGCCACGCAGCGAAGTGAAGGTAGAAGAACTACCCGAAATGTTGCACGTCGCTGCGGCACTCATAGACGATCGAGACGCCATTCTTCGCAAAATCGAGCGCTTCTCAAATTACGACCAGCTGATAGGTGCTACGGCTCACGCACTGCTTTTCGTGCAACGGTGTCGTAATCGCAAAACGACGCTCAGCCATGAACATGTGAAGACGGCCACCGACCTGTGGCTACAACGGGCACAGCGGGACTCCTTCTCAACTGAGATCGACCGTGCTAAGAAAGGAGTCGCCGTGTCTCGAACGAGTCCTCTCTACCGCCTGAACATCGTATGGGAAGATAGACTGCTGAAACTCAACGGGCGAATCAATAAAGCCGACGCGCCTATAAGTATGAAAAGGCCTGTCGTGCTAAATGGGCGTCATAAGCTGACGCGACTTCTCATCGAACAAGAACATCGGCGAGCAGACCACGCAAACTCAGAACGCGTGGTCAACGACATGAGGCAACAATTTTGGATCCTGAGGCTGCGACCAACAGTACGAGCGATCGCCGCAGCCTGCCCAATGTGCCGCTTTAGAAACAGAAAGCCGCAGAGTCCTCCGATCGGGGACCTACCGATAGAACGCCTGCAGCCCTACACCAGACCGTTCAGTTGCTGCGGGCTGAACTACTTCGGTCCGATGACTTTGACCATCGGCCGCTGTCGAGAGAAGAGGTGGGGCGCACTGCTCACGTGCCTCACTCGAGCCGTCCACTTGGAGTTGGTGGCATCACTATCCACCGACTCCGCGATCATGGCGCTTAGAAGGATGGCGGCGCGACGTGGATGGCCGAACGTCATCTACTCCGACAACGGGACCAACTTCAGAGGAGCAGACGCAGAACTGAAGAAGGCGTACTTAGAGTGGCTGCCCGAGTTGGAGAGATACGCAATAGGCAGAGAGACGACATGGAAGTACATCGCGCCGGGAGCGCCGAATCAAGGAGGCGCGTGGGAACTACTGGTGCGGTCCGTGAAGTCAGCGCTCCACGTCACTCTAAGGGAGAGGGCACCTAAGGTGCTTTCCATGCTGCTCGTCGAGGCTGAACATGCTGTCAATTCCCGACCCTTGACACATGTTTCCGTCGCCCCGACGACCCCGAAGCGCTGACCCCAAAACATTTCCTGTTGGGGTCATCCAGAGGCCTGCAACTTATCGGACATACCACAGAAGCTGACCGACGGACCTGAAGGGCAGCACAAGCGCTTGCTGACCTCTTCTGGAAGCGATGGGTACGCGAGTATTTACCCACACTCGTGCCACGCATTGACCAACACGGCCGGCGAGAGGACGTCAAAACGGGTGACATCGTGATCATCGCCGACTCCTCTCTGCCGCGAAACACCTGGCCGAGAGGAGAGGTGGTCTGCACCATCCCTGGACCTGACGGAGAGGCACGAGTGGTGGAAGTACGCACCAAAGGCGGCGTTTTCAGAAGACCAGTCAGCAAGCTGATCAATATAGGAAATACAACCCCACCTTCCCCGGACCAGAGGGAAGGGACGCGCTGCACGTCGAGCACGGGGACATCGACCAGAGGAGGCTGCGGAGAAACTCCTGCGCCGGGGGGAGGATGTTGACGTCCGCGTGCTATTTTCTTCCAGCGTGTTAATTTAGAAATACCTGGAAGGATCTCAGCCGCTGGCCGAGAAGCGCCAGCCAATCAGAGAACAAAGAACGCCGGCATTTTCACTCGGCCGCCTACCTGCCGATAACAGGGCCAACATTTTTTTTACCCGCACCGACCCGAACGGCCGGAGCGGGGACCCGAACGCGCGCTCTGATTGGCCGGTGTACTTCGCCGCACCGCATAACTTAGGATAGCGTAGATTTAAGATAAAATAGGGACCCCCATTGTAAATAGTACAGTGTGTATTATCAGACATCAGAGAGTGTAACAGCAGAGAAATAAAGAGTGTGCATCGTATCATTGTGTTTCTTTGAAGATCCGCCAAGCTCAAAAAAAAGTGTTTCAGTCCTTATTTCTTTGAACGAACGAATCGCCAGTCTATCGCCAATATGCATTTAAAAGAACTTAGCTACAAAACTGTGTCAACCTAAGACGCAAAGAGTCCATAGATAACGAGTAAATCGAGTTTAAAGCGGGCATAGTCGCACTGGTGAAAATTCACCTTGCGCCTTGTAATATAGCACGAAGCTTCGTGACGATAGGCACAGGTGCGCCTATCGTCACGAAGCTTCGTGCTATTACACGCAAATGTGACGGGCTTTATCGGGTATCGTACCGAATATTCGGACTTCGTGTAGTTATCGCGCGGGTGGCGATACCTACATCCACGGAACAGAGAAATAGGATATTTCTCCTATTTCTCTGTTCCGTGCCTACATCAAAGGATTTATGCACGCTAACAATTCGCTCTGCGTGGTCGCACTTGCGTTGTTCGTTCATTTTGACGTTTGTTATCAACTTGTTCGGACGCGTGCTGTGCGACGGTGCCACGGTTGTTAATGCGTAAAAATGAAGTGGAACGATAAAATTGTGCTAAAATTTTTAGCTGTTTCTTTCTAGGTTTCTTATTAGGTTTCAATAAATGCATTATGTAATTGTTAGCACACATGTTAAAGAAAAGAAAGTCGTCGTCCATATTTAAAACACGTAGATGACGCCATCTTGAATTATTGTCAGATAGTTCGTGAAAAATAACGAAGCCGCTAGTGTGACCAGCGCTTTATCGCGATAACTTTTTAGTGTACAAAACGTACGAATATTCGCCGCGAATTGCTTTGGGTCGATAGGCACAAGTGCGGCCGAAGCATAACGTGTATTTGCTGCCAACTTCGTTCGTAGCGTTGTTCCGCGGTAACGTTTCGATGTCAAAGTAAACGTTTCTTATAGGTTAATTCAAATCGTGTGAGAGCCTGCCTACGCCAATCCGCGTTACGGATCTGTCAACGCGATATTTCAAATTTGCGATTTTTGCTGTTACGCGGTTTTTACCAATTGCTCTTCCGCAGTTTTGCACGCGCAGCGACGATATATTGCCACATTGAAAGCCCGTGGTGACATTTTTCAAACGCGGAGTCACCTAAACGAATCGTTTCTCCATACAAAAACCGCTCGTTTGGTAACTCTGCGTTTAAAAGGTGGCACTATCGAAGTGCCATTTCTGAAGTGCGATTTCTGAAACGCGGAGTCACCTAAACGCAGTGGCGTAGCTAAGGGGGGGCGGCGGGGCCGGCCCGCCCCGGGTGTCACCCGTTTAGGGGTGACACCCGAGCCCGACTATGACCATCAGTTATAGTTCTTTCTATTTATAAAAAATCGTAAATCTGCGGCAGAGAGCATAACCGCCACTAATAAAATTATCTAGGTAACTATAATATCGTACCACGAACATAATAATTGATATTAAAAAAAAACAATGTGCACAGTGTCAATCGATCAGGGATTCCCCCAAAATTTAATACCCCGTTCGCGCATAACCAACGCTAGTCAGGGGATTCCCTCGATATAGCGCTCGTCACTTGTATTGTGGATTGGGCTTCTTTTGTTTCCGACCGCATTCATTTCAATATTCGCTTACGTGAACGTGTGAAAGTCTAGTGCAAAGTGTTTGTTAATTATTAGATATTATAAACAACATTTTTTGTATAAAAGTCGATTCTTGAAGAAAATAAACAAGGTAAGTGAATTATTTTTGTTATTACAGGTAATACTTACATTTTTTATCCATTTAGTTTCTAATAGCAGTATCTTAGATTATTTTGAAAAACCCTTCAATTTTATTCTCTTTTAATTACTGTGTATTTTAAACTATATTATTGAGACGTCCTAAATGATAAATAGGTACCTAAAGAAGGTATTTCAGACGGATTGCAATAATATTTTTTTGTTTAGCCTGGGCAAGTATTACTTATCTACTAAAGGTATTTATTTATTAAAATAGGTTTTAAAGACTTTGCTGGTGTAAAAAGATTTTACTTATATTTCTACACGTTTTACGATATTACTTTAGGTAATAATGTTTAATTGTAAATAATATTCTTATTTATTATTAACTTACTTAATATTTTCCTATCTAATAGCAATGGGATTTGTTTACAAAAACGGAATACATTAAGTTTAGATTTTTGATTGAAAGTTATCATAATCATATCATACAACTTCGCGTACGTTGATTTTGCTCCGAGATGAGCAGCTCGAGCACTCGTGGCACGGATATCACAATTAACGGTGGAGTTTTTAACTAATATTTTTCTAATAATACTTAAAAACATATTTACACCCAGACGCAGGATTGTTAGGTAATATAAATTAACAATCCTGCGTCTGGGAAAAATATATTTCACAAAGCTAGTTACGTAACGTGTAGGTGTTTATTTACTGTTATAATTAGTTTATAAAATCAACGTTTCACTTACTAACTAAAAATATTTTTTAGAATACCCAGAACGAAATATGCCTCGGGGAATTCATACTTCGAAAAGACAAAGCGGGTTTCAACAGAGAAAAGCCAAAAAGGCTAAAATGGATGAAATTCAGAGCATGTCCGGTTCTCTTTTCAAATATGTCACAAAAGCAGATAGCGGCCAAAGTTCAAGTAAAGTACCCGAGTCTCCTGCTGACGAAAGTAATGATTCACATCTTGGAGACTCACATTCAGATAGCAACATCGACAATACAGAATCAATGAAGACGACCCAGGACCTTGACGGAATCAAAATAAATAATGAAAATGACGCCGTTAATGCTACTTTCGGAGATAGCATTAGCTTTGAAGAATCAGTTCAACACTTGAGAGATGTTTCACATTGGAGTTTACCGGTACCTGATAATGTTCGCATTGACATAATAAAAAAGGGCAGTGAACATTTCCAGAACAAAGAAGGACCGTTTCCTACTGTATCTCGTCATGGTTCAAAGATTAAAGGTGATTCTCGTCATCTTTCACAGGAATGGTTTTATAAACCGATGCCTAGTGGTGAAAAAATTCTACGATCATGGATGGTATTTTCTCCTATATCAAATAACCTGTACTGTTTTTGCTGTCGTTTATTTGCTGTCAGTAACATACAAACAACATTTACAACTGGATTTCAGAAGTGGTGGAAACTAAATCCTAAAGTATTGGACCATGAAACTTCATGTGAACATTTAGAAAATTTCGAAAAGTGGAAAACTTTGGAAATGAGATTAAAATCTCACACCACAATAGATGATGCAGCCTTGCAATTAATGAATACGGAAAAACAGAAGTGGAAAAATCTTTTATCTCGATTATTAGATATAACATTGTTTTTGGCTAAACAAAACCTAGCATTTCGTGGACATGATGAAACCAAAGGGTCGTCTAATAAAGGTAATTTCTTAGAACTAGTTAAACTGCTGTCAAAGTATGATGCAGTACTCAAAGAACATATACTATATTTGGAGCAGGAAAAATCACCTAAAGTAACATATTTATCGCCAGAAATACAAAATGAGTTCATAAATGTTTTAGCTAATCATGTAAAATGTCAGCTTGTAAACGAAATTAAATCGGCCAAATATTTCGGTATCATGTTTGATAGCACACCTGACGTTTCACATGTTGATCAAATGTCTGAAGTGATTCGTTATGTAAAAATTAATAATAGAAAAGTAGAAGTCAAAGAAGTATTCTTAGGATTCTTTCCTTTACATGGAAAAAAAGCAGCTGACTTAAGCGCTGAAATACTAAAGAAGCTTGAAAACGATGGCTTAGATATTATGATGTGTCGTTCTCAAGGTTATGATAATGCTGCAGTTATGAGTGGTATACACGGAGGAGTACAAGCTATTATAAAAGAAAAAAACAATAAAGCAATTTTTATTGGTTGTATAGATCATTCAATTAATTTATGCGGCCAACATTCGTTCGCACAAAATGTGACTTGTGTTACATTTTTCGGAGCAGTGGAAACAATATTTAACTTTTTTTCAACTTCCACAAGCCGTTGGGAAGTGCTCCTCAATCACAGCAAAGCATCTGTTAAAAGACTTTCGACAACGCGATGGAGTGCTCATTACGGTGCAGTAAAAGTATTGGCTGAAAATTTTGATGGGATAATATCTGCAATTGAGGAACTATGTGACCAAGACGTAAATTTAGAAACTAGAGGTGCTGCACAAAATCTTATGCCTGCTGTGTGCAATTTCTCATTTCTTTGTTTTCTTTTCTTTTGGAATGATGTGCTAAGGGAAGTGAACAATGCTCAGATTGCATTACAAAGTAAAGGTTTATGTGTTGATGAAATAATCATAAAACTAGAAGCACTTCGTCTATTCATTGGAGAGAAACGGTTGCATCTAGCAGAAGAGGCAATAGATTTTGCTGTACAAAAATCGGAAAAATACAACATTTCGATGAAACGACGAATTCGTCGCAAGAAACGCATGCCCGGTGAGTTAGCGTCGTCCACCGAGGCTGGACTTACACTTAGAGCGGAACTTCAAAAGGACATGTTAGAATGCATTGACAGATTCAATATTGAACTCGAAACAAGAGTAAAGTCCATTAAAGACGTAGCTTCATTGTTTGAGGTTGTGCAGTCAAAGACCTTGCTTTCGGCAAACACTGAACAGTTAAAATTAGCTATATCAAAATTTACTAACCTTTACGATGAAGTATCAGAAACAGAACTCCTTTTAGAAATACCAAGATTGAGAAGACATTTAAAAGCGGCTAATATTACTGTCTCTAATTGGGTGATACTGGACTTTTTGAAATTTATTGTGGAATGGGATTTTACAGAATCTCTTCCGAATCTAACGGTAGCACTAAAGTTATTTATAACAATATGTGCATCAGTAGCTTCATGTGAGAGAAGTTTCAGCAAATTAAAATTAATTAAAAATTATTTGCGGTCTACAATGACCGAAACCAGATTAAACAATCTTGGTATTTTAACGATAGAACATGAAGCAACACAAAATATAAATTTTGAAGACGTGATTTCGGAGTTCGCTAGTGTCAAAGCTAGAAGGAAGAAATTTTAATTTTTAACAAACTAAATTTGTTTTACATAATAAACAAATATTTGTAATAGGTACTCATATTTTAATAAAACGTAAATGATTATAACTTTTTTTTATTTTAACAGTTTCGATTGAGTTTTAGGGTGACACCTATAAAATCCGCCCCGGGTGCCACCTATGCTAGCTACGCCACTGCCTAAACGAATGGTTTTCCCATACAAAAACCATTCGTTTAGGTGACTCCGCGTTTCAGAAATCGCACTTCTGAAATACGTAGTCACTTAAACGAATGGTTTCCCCATACAAAAAAACCTTTCGTTTAGTGACTTTGCGTTTGAAAAATGGGACCACTGGACTGCTATTTTTCATCCGCGACACTTTATATCAGTTGCCGTGCCCTCAGCGCGAGGGGTATGAAATCTAAAATAAATACCTACAACCAAAAAGGGATGTGGACACTTCAGTTATGTGCAATACGAGCGGTTTTTTTGTTGGCGGAAAAATCCGACGCTCGCGGAATGGGTACGACAATGTTTGTCGGATACATCCGACGTTCGCGGTGAAAGGGTTTTAAGGACTCGCCGAAACACAAACCGTGTAGTTTTCCAACTCACCGCTCGCGTTAAAAACCATTTGGCCGTATTTTTGAAACAGTCGTGTCAGCCAGCTAAAAACAATACTGTTTTACGCAGAAAACATCACTGTTTTACGCAGAAAACATCGAAACTATGTCTATGGTTCTAAGAATTTCACCATGAATAGGGCATGAAGCAGCATGAATCGGAACGGATTCTCCATGAAAAGTGTCGACATATCTACGCCGCAAATGTCAAAATTACGAGTGGTCGAGACCATTCCTTGCAAATCCTTCGCATGTAATACGATCATTTAAAAAATGCACCTGTTTGGAAACACTCGTAAACCATTCGTAATGTGACAAGTTGAGAAGAGCCATTTTTCAATCGTGGAGTCACCTAAACGAATGGTGTTTCCATAGAAAAAATCGTGCATTTAGTGACTCCGCGTTTGAAAAATCGCACGCGCGTGTGCGTGTACTTATGCCATACTACGCAATTTCGTTCGCGGAATATTTCCAGTTTAGGGCTTTTTACTTAAGAATTTCGAAAATAGCATTGATCATGTCATCCGCCCGTCTCGTACCGCACAATTAATAAGATAGCAAATTATTTATTCTTTATCAATAATTATAAGCTTTATGTAGCAATCAGAACCATTACAAATTACATATATCTACAATAAAAATAACAACATCAAATTGCTGTAATGCTTCGGCCGCACTTGTACCTATCGTCCCGAAGCAATTCGCGGCGAATCTTCGTACGTTTTGTACACTAAAAAGTTATCGCGATAAAGCGTAGAAGTGCGATTTCTGAAACGCGGAGTCACCTAAACGAATGGTTTTCCCATACAAAATCCATTCGTTTAGGTGACTCCGCGTTTCAGAAATCGCACTTCAGACGCGTGCTGTGCGACGGTGCCACGGTTGTTAATGCGTTAAAGTGTAAAAAAATGGAGTGGAACGATAAAATGGTGTTAAAATTTTTAAGCTTTTTTCTTTCTACGTTTCTTTTTAGGTTCCAATAAATGCATTATGTAATTGTTAGCACACATGTTAAAGAAAAGAAAGTCGTCATCCATATTTAAAACACGTAGATGACGCCATCTTAGATTATTGCCAGATAGTTCGTGAAAAATAAGGAAGCCGCTAGTGTGACCAGCGAGGCAAGTATGATTAGGGCGACAAATTTTATCCTTCAAATTTGTCGCATTTCGCGTAATTTACCGCTACAAACGTAGACAAAATTGAGCGACAAAATAACTTTCATTCATAAAACGTATTTTAACTCATGCCTTACTCCCGTGCGAGCATAGTTTTGTCAGGTCAAAGTAGACATATCAACGGTTGGCAACGTGAAATCGTGTAAATTTGTCGCCGATTTGCTAGACCCACATAAGGTTTAATTAAACCATTTTTAATCGGTTTTTTAAATAGATATTCCATTGAACTAATATTAAATGTATATTTACATATTTAAATACAGGCAGACATCTTTAAACAACGTATTATTGAAGTTTACAAACTTAAAAATATATTTAATTACGAAACTATAGCGCCATCTTTTGATGAATCCTACAACCACTCCCGGCGGCGATGAATGCATACGTACTCGGGATGGTATTTTCCTTTATGTTGGTTGTACGACATGAGTCGAAACGTTCCGTTGCACATTCATTTTTATAACATTTTATTTTATAATTTTAAATACTCTTTGGTTGCAATATTTTTTCTAGGAATTATTATATACTTATATCATTCTTTTATCTATGGTGATTGTTTTACAAAACGCGTGTTTTAATTTAAAATTATTATATTTTCTTAGCAGACATTAGAAACACTGTTTAAAACCTGCCTGCGTGTGACGACTCATTTTACTACGTGTCCATTCATGAATTTTATCTTGTCGTTACAGAGGGAAGATACGTAAAGACCTCTCAGATAAAACATCATACTAAGGCCGCAGGGGTAGCATTTTTGAAATCACTTGTGACATCACGAATGGTTTACGCATGCGTTTCCAAACGGGCGCATTTTTGAAATGATAGTTTGCGAAGAATTTGCAACGAGTGGTCTCGACCACTCGTAATTTTGACATTTGTGGCGCAGATATGTCAAAGAAACGTTTCATAGAGAATCCATTCCGTTTCGTGCTGCTTTTTTATAAGTGGTGAAATTCTTAGAAAACCATAGACATATTTTCGATGTTTTCTGCGTAAAACAATATTGTTTTTCGCTGACACGACGGTTTCAAAAATACGGCCAAATGGTTTTTTACGCAAGCGGTGATTTGGAAAACCAGACGTTTTGTGTTTCGGTTAATCCTTAAATGAAAAATTGAAAATATGTCTATGGTTTTCTAAGAATTTATCCACTTATAAAAATGCAGCACGAAACAGAACGGATTCTCTATGAAACGTTTCTTTGACATATCTGCGCCACAAATGTCAAAATTATGAAAAGTCGAGACCACTCGTTGCAAATCTTTCGCAAACTATCATTTCAAAAATGCGCCCGTTTGGAAACGCACGCGTAAACCATTCATGATGTGACAAGTGATTTCAAAAATGCTATCCCAGCCGTAAAATAATTTGTCATATTACGAATGATTTACGTGAGCGTTTCCAAACGGGCGCATTTTTGAAATGATCGTAATCGTATGCGATTTGCGAAGGATTTGCAACGAGGGGTCTCGACCACTCGTAATTTTGACATTTGTGGAGCGGGCGCCGGGGGCAAGAGAATCGACGGGAAGTCGAGCGATTCCGGCGGCACCGCCTGAAGTGCGATTTCTGAAACGCGAAGTCACCTAAACGAATGGTTTTCCCATAAAAAAAACCATACGTTTAGGTGACTCCGCGTTTCAGAAATCGCACTTCTGGATTCGCCGGAATGCTCAAGATCCTCGGGTAGTCGCGCGACATTTTCAAGCTGGTCAAAAGTCTATGGATTATAGTAATGTTGATAATATTAAAATCATCACACTGAAACTTCTCTTCGCTTCTCTTCTCCGCCGCGCCGGTGTGAGTTGAGCCTTATGGTCAATAACCCGTGTCTGTGGCGTCTCTCTCACTCATCTGTGCTCTCACTCACGTACCTAAAAATTCTTTTTTGCTATTTGCTCACTTCTGTCATTATATGAATGAGTATGCTATGTATGTACCTACTCAGTATACCTACCTATTTTGAATTTGTTTTGTAATCTTTGGTTTTGTTTAAATCATGTTCACGATGTTTACATTTAAGTACCTATAATTTATAATTTTTTTGATTGATTATTGTTTACATAGGTACCTAGAGAGAGATATTCCTTGCATAATTGTGCTGATTGTGCATACGACAAAATATGAATTTTGTATCCTACCGAAGCTATTTTTAAACTTTATTTACATTCGTGTTCTATATATTTAGGTCTACGACCTAGGTACCTAATAAATTACATTATCTGGTTATGTCCACAGAACAATATTACTCCTAGCGGAGGTTATGTCCACAAATTAGATAGTGTTGCGACTTGCGATTCATGGTGCTTGTGTGAAGATTTATCCTATAATAACGCATCATGTGTAAATTTCAAATTAAATTATATATATTACTTTTACATTTTTTAACAAATGAAGCTTATTATGACACGGATAAAGTTTACGGACCTGGTTTAAGACCGAAAGAAATTACCATGCCAGCAAGATACTTTTTTGTTAATCTCACTTCATTATCTGAAGAACCGTAAGTACTTAAATCTTTTGTCTTCGTCTTCCTACACTTAGCCATACGCGTTTTTGATTTCACTATTTTTACATATTGAGCATTTTTTTAAATTTTCCATAAAATCTTTCATCTTTTGCAGTTCTCTGTTACCCGACAGTTTTGCTGTGGAAATAGAAGGAAAGTCACATAATAAAGATTTCTGCAGAATATGGGTCAACAAGTTATACCGAAAGGATGGAACATTTATTGTAAGATATAAAAATTATGAAACATGCTCTGATTTATCCATCAGTCTTTATTACAAAAGTAAGCATATAAAAGGCTCCCCATTCACTTTTCAAGGTATGTAGAATACATTGTTACAGCAAATAAATATGACTGACCAAACTAGATTATGGCCCAAACTAGTTCGTCCTATGCGTGTCGGACATATTAGTTTAACCCACGACAATCTTGTTTTGCTTGAATGCTTTAGGCTTAACTAGTTTAGCCTTGGCCGAACTCATTTCTTAATATTATTCAAGTAAATGAATACTGAAATTAATAGGCTATAAATTAGATGAGCAATATTGATTCAGATATAGTCTTACTAATTAGGTATCACAGATCACGGGTGCTATTGCTATCAAAACTATGGATATGACTAAAAGTCCCGGGATTTCTTGGGAAAATATATCCTGATAAAATATATACAGGGTTACTGGTAACTAAGTCATAACCTCTTAACATCGAAATTAGACTCCCCAGCACATTATAGATCTGCAATAAAAAAGGCGAATATTGCAGAAAAAAAAATTGGCCTCCCATACAAATTCACTGATCACCTGGCCGAGTTTCTATGAAGAGTCCATTTTTTTTTCTTAGATTTTTTTTATTTTTTTCTTGCAGATCTATATTATGTTAGGATTCTGATTACGATGTTAAGAGGTTTTGCGTTAGTTACCAGTAACCCTGTATATAAAAAAAAGAAAAAAATATATATCCTGTAATCACATAATTTTGATTGTTTTATTTATATCCCAGTTCTTTAGTCATATCCATACTTTTGATAGCAATAGCACCCGTGATTCCGATCTCTGCTAATTATAAAAAAAAAACAGAATTGATTATAACTGTCACAACACTGCTATAAAACTAAAAAATAAAATTAATTCTTCTCAAACTAAACAATCCAGTAACAAATGGTGATAAAATACCATGTGCATGGGAATTGAATTATGACTTTGGTTTAAATACAACCATGCTTTAACCAACTGAGCCTACCTCATGTTCAACCCTGCACACCGAAGAGGCATTAATTTACTTCGAAAAATAATCAAAATCAGTTTGGCCTAGATTTTCCTGGGCTAAACTAGTATATCCTGACACACTTAGGATGAACTGGTTTGGCCTGGGACAAACTTGTTTGACCATAAGACTTGACAAGACCATAATATGCTGGCGAAATATTTTTGTTGCTGGCCATATGTTTAAAATAAATATTATCAAATTAAATTAAGTACTTGCCATTTCAAAACAGTTTTGAAGTCAAAACGGTTATGCTATGCGCCAAATACTTCCTATGCATTTTTGTTAATTTCAGTTAAATCGTTACAGCTATACTACTAATGCTGAGGAAGTTTAAAAAATATACAACCCTTGCTCATTAAGGATTTATCTATTATTTTCAGGTCCAATATATGCAGATCAGTGTAACTGCCCTGAGCCAGATTTTAATGCCTGGTTACAAAACTATGGATGTCCATCCTCATATGATAGTATTATTAATGATTTAAAACTACATACTAAAGTAAATATGAAAGTACAAGTCCAGAAAATAATTGACAGTTTTCACAGACCAGAAAGCACCAGCTTTTGTCACTATGTCATTAAAAAAAATGAACTGTACAGAGACTGTTATGGAAAGCATGTGGGATTTAATATGTTTTCTGATAATATATTGTTATTCCTGGCTAGAAAGGCTGTTTTACCCGATATGGAATTGGTGGTTAACTTGGGTGATTGGCCTTTGGTTCGGAAGAATACAGACCCCCTTCCAGTTTTTTCTTGGTGTGGATCTGATGATAGCCTGGACATTTTGATGCCTACATATGACATAACTGAATCAACCATTGAAAATATGGGAAGGTACATACTTAACAATTTTTTTTGTAGAATGTATCAAAATACTTTTAAAAGTTATTTTTGATGTTATTGTTTATTTTTTTTACAGAGTTACTCTTGATACTTTGTCAGTACAAGGTAGCATCGAGCGAGTGTGGTCCGCTAGAGAACCGAAGGCAATATGGCGCGGGCGTGATTCTCGACGCGAGCGTCTAGATCTGGTTGATATTGCTCGCGCAAACCCTGATCTGTTCAATGTTTCTTTAACAAATTTCTTTTTCTTTAGAGACCAAGAGGCTCAATATGGGCCCAAACAACCCCACATATCATTCTTTAAATTTTTTGATGTAAGTATAGGTCTGGCTGACTGAGTCTATTGTCCCAATTTGTTTTAATTATATATATATATATATATATATATGCTCCTTGACAAAACTTCTAGTTGTTTGGCATTACAGCTTGTTTGTGTGATTTAGCTAACATCATTCTGCTGGATTTGTTACGTTTGACAAACCAGATAACCATATTAAAAGAAAACAGAGAAATAATTTAAAATTTTGTCTTGACCGTTCTAAATAACCCTTTAAATTATTTTATGAACTACTGTTTAAAGTGGGAACGTGAAGCTTTTCTACGCACATACGCCAAAAGTGGCCTTGTTTCGCAATTGTGCGTAGAAAAGCTTCACGTTCTGACTTTAAACAGTAGTTTATAAAATAATTTGAAGGGTTATCTAGAGCCTGGTCAAGACAAAATTATTTAAATGATGTCTCAGTTTCCTATCAAATGATTTATTTCAAATGGGGGCAGCACTGGACCCCAGAAAATTCAGGTATCCCCTTAAGACGTAATGTTGTCACCGGTTTACTATAATCATAAAAAAATGTATATACATATGTATAAAGGTTATAATGACTCACTACTTACACCTCTTCTTTGTTACAGTATAAGTACCAGATCAACATTGATGGAACTGTGGCAGCGTACAGGTTGCCATATCTCCTTTCTGGAGGGGGCATGATTCTGAAGCAAGAGTCTCCTTACTTCGAGCATTTCTACAAACTGTTACGCCCATGGGTTCACTACGTTCCCGTATCTCGGAACCTCTCAAACTTGAAGCAGCGCGTGCTCTGGGCTCAGACGCATGATGAAGAGGCACTCAAAATTGCAGATAACGCAAGACAATTTGCAAACGAAAATTTATTGCCTCAGCATATTATTTGTTATCACGCCGTATTATTTTCGGTAAGTACGTTTTATTTAATTTAATAGTCAAGACGAATCAATTGAGCCCAAACTCGGTGGGGTAATGTTGTTTAATCACAGAGATGTCATGACCAATGACCACCTTCCAACTCCTTCATCAGATCAGTTCCATATCATCATAATATTGCATTGTCACGTGATATACGTGGGGCGCACTATAAGTTTCCGGAATGAATATGAAAAAATACTATTAAAGGTACAAAATTAATTTATTGTTTTTCAAAATAATCTCCCTTGGCGTCTATGCACTTTTTCATTCGATGAAACCAGTTTTGAAAACTTTTGTGCCACTCCTCTGTGGTGACCTCTGAAACGTGTTTTTCATACTCCTCGACAGCCTCTTCTGGTGATGAAAATCGTTGACCGCGTAATTGGTTCTTAATTTTTGGGAACAGAAAAAAGTCACAAGGTGCCAGGTCGGGACTGTATGCAGGATGACTCATGAGTTCTACATTTTTCGCCTTCAAAAAGTCGTTTGTCTGTCTGGCCGTGTGAGAACTAGCATTGTCGTGGTGCAGGATGATACGGCGTTTACGGTTATTTTTACGGAGTTCGTCAATAACTTCCGGCAAACAAATGGTCGTGTACCAGTCACTATTCACTGTACGACGATTCTCTAAAGCAACAGTAGCCATGTGTCCAGTTTTATTAAAAAAAGAAGCAATCATCCGCTTAGATGCACTTTTCACGCGCGCCACTTTGGTTGGTTTCGGCTCATCTTGAAAGACCCATACGCTCGATTGCTGCTTTGTTTTGGGATCGTAGCAATAAATCCATGTTTCGTCACCTGTTACTATGTCCCACACCAAATTTGACGCACCTTCGTTGAATCTGGTAAGCATGGCACTGCACCAAGTGACGCGGTCCGTTTTTTGAGCCTCGGTCAAGTTGTGTGGGATCCACCGCGAGCACAGCTTTCTCACACCCAAATGTTTGTGTAGGATTAATTGTATTTGACTCATGCCTATTTCTAAGGATGCGCGAATTTCATGGTAGGTCACATGCCTGTCTGTTTCAATCATACGGCGCACAGCATCGATGTTTTTGTTGGTCACAGCGGTGGACGGCCGACCATCGCGAGATTCGTCACTGAGATTGATACGACCACGCTTGAATTCTGCAAACCAGCTATAAACAGTTGTCTTGCATGGTGCTTCATTGCCAAAAGCTGTTTCAAGCCGAGCGATGCTCTGTTGAGCTGTCAAATTACACTTAAAATCGTAGAAAATCATACTACGAAAATTTTCCCGAGTTAAATCCATGTTGATGCAGACACACAATTTTTTAAATGGCGCCACAAGGTAAAAACAAAAGACAGTCAGATGAAACAAACTGCATTCTACAGCCAAAAAGTTCTATTTTCAAATGTTGCAATAAATTTTTAAATATTATTTATGTAAGTGGCCAGTTCCGGAAACTTATAGTGCGCCCTATGTATGTATACATGCAAAATCTGAGCTCAATCGGAAACCGGTAAATAGTCAATCCAAATTCAAATTCAAATATATCTTTATTATCATAGGATATTTATAATATCTCTTAATAATCGTCACTTTGTTGTATTGCACAATAATTGTTGACGTCAAAAAGTTACTTAGAGCTAAGTTTACTGCCGCCTCCAAAGCGCTAGTGCAGAAGAAGCGGTAACAAACTGCACTGCAGCATTTTCTCCAAGAACGTCAACTCACAATGAAAATTATATTTATAGTTGATATGTGGACAGAGTATACATTGTTTGTCATAATTTAAATTATTTTTTTTAATGTCGAAATTTTGAAATTATGTCAAATCAAGTTTTAAATTCAGTATGTACTTAATGTACCATTATGACCATTTCTGAGTATACAAATCTTTAAGAGGGACCGAATGCGTAACCCCAGCAAAATGTTGCGCCTTAGAGAAATGAGAGTATTACAGATACTTGGTTCATAGTAAGCATCAATATGTTCAAATATAGCAAAATTCGTTCATGTTGTATTTTCGAAGTTATTCGAGAAAAACTGATTTTGCTGGAGTAACGTTACCCCAGCAAGATGTTTTTCAAAAAAAGCGTTTAGCCTAGAATCAAGTATATGAAAAGACAGCTCTTAATGAGTTGTAAATGTATACCGATAGCAAAATTTGTTCATCTTATACTTTTTGAGATATTCAAGATTTTGCTGGGGTAACGTTTTGCAATTTTCCATATCTCGAAAACTGTTAGTAGCAGAATTTTGAAAAAAATACTGTTTGTAGGCCTTTGTATGTTCAAATTTGTTTAAATATAAGTATTGCGATTCATCAACAAATATCGAAGTAATTTATTATTTAAAAAAAACGGAAAATCCCGGTTTACTCGTAAACTAGTACATTTACTAACAAATAAAAAGCAGTTGCATATACGTATGATATACCCTTCTAACGTGTACAAATTTGGATGAACAAACATTGCGCGATATGAATATATAAAAGAATTTCATCGAATTCCTAGTGGTGTGACTTTGGCCATCGAATACGCAGTTCTCTCTAAACACAAATAGATAATCTATAGTGAACATATGTGTTCATTTTGTTACAAAACATGCCTGAAAATTTCGGCTTCAAATCTCGGATAGAATAAAAGTTATTAAACAAACAAGAAAATATCATCAATTGACAACATTTCATTTTCTAAAAGGTATGAAAATTTCAGAATCATTTCGAGATTTGGCGATTCTGAACACGTAAAATATTTTTTCAGATTTTTTTGAGTTATATTTTTAGAGATAAATGAAAAAAACTCAAAAGTACAAGGATATAGGCATTTAACAGGTTACGCTTTTGCTGGAACATCTAAAAGTGAAAAAATTATGTCAAGCTGTCAGCTGTCAATTGACACGTGCGTCAATCTGACAACTGACATCACGAGTGAGAGAGAGAGATAATAGTAGTGTTGTCCATAGAAGTATCAGTTCGATAGGAAGACCATCTAATATCGATAGTTCTTTCAGTAAAGTAGAATTAGGATTGGAAAAAATACACATGCATTAAAATGTTCACATAGTTTGGTGACGAAATGCTAATATTTCCTTTATATGATTGATATTTCAGGTTAAATAAAAATAATATTGACATCCAGGTCTTAAAAACTATAAAAAAATTAAGTAAGGAAAAATGCTACCCTAAAATGGGGCGACTTTCAAAACACAAAGTGACATTTATGTTAGCTTTTTTTTTGTTTTATATTAAATCTTCCAAATTTCTGAACGCATGTTTATTTATATTTTTGAAATAGCAATCCTGGTACGTCCGCCATCTTTTTACAACGCGTGTACGCCGGAGCCCTTGTTTTTATTTTCAGTCAAATTCACCTTAACTTTAAAACACTGTAACTTAAGACGAAAGTGTTTAATCAATGTGTGTTACCAGTGATGACTTATGGCTCTAAAACGTGGTCCCTTACTATGGGTCTCATAAGAAGGCTCAAGGTCACTCAACGCGCTATAGAGAGGGCTATGCTCGGTGTTTCCCTACGTGATCGAATCAGAAATGAGGAAATTCGTAGGAGAACAAAAGCCACTGACATAGCCCAGAGGATTAGTTCGTTAAAGTGGCAGTGGGCGGGACACATAGCGCGACGAACCGATGGCCGATGGGACAAAAAGGTTCTCGAATGGCGACCACGTACAGGCAAGCGAAGCGTAGGACACCCACCCACAAGGTGGTCTGACGACCTGAATAAGGTCGCTGGAAAGCGCTGGATGCAGGCCGCTCTAGATCGGTCATTTTGGAAATCGTTGGGAGAGGCCTATGTCCTGCAGTGGACGTTATGCGGCTGAAATGATGATGATGACTGTAACTTAAAAGGTAAAAAGTGAAACATTTTTTACCTTGTGTTCTAAATTCCTGTAAGGGGCGACTATAAGAATCCGTTAAAAAACGTGGGTTACCCAAAAACCCCATTTCAAGTATAGAGTTGATAGGGCAATTTTCTTTTTGTCGAGTATTACATGCGTAATTTTTTATGCCATTTGTTTTCTACATACTAATTCGTCAATATAATATTTTTATGCCAAAAATAGAAGCGTTAGAATTTTAAAATTAATCAAAGTAACCCTATTTTACGATACGTAAGTTTTTGTATCGATATCGATATCTTACTGCTACAAAACACAACTCTATAGACGTCAGTAAAAGTTTTATTTTTTAATTATAATGTATTGCAAAGATGTAAACTCGTTTCATCCTAACTCTTGTACTTACGCTCTTTTAGAATGGAGAGATTTTAAACAATTTAATTTTAGGAGAAATAATGAAAAGAAATGAAAAAAAAGAATGTGGTGTCGTGGGACACCAGGTAGGAACGAAGTTCCTTCGGCTAATGTAGAATCGACACAATGTGTATACGACTGTCGCGCCTGCGCACGTCTCATTTAACGGTTTTATTTAACGAGGTCATCCTTACGGTTTTACTATCACATTTTTTTCAGTTCGGTCGCGCAGCAAAATCCCTATCTCCTCCAAGCCTGCCGTAAGGAACTTCGTTCCAAAAGAAAAAATACGTATGTCCTTTTTTTTGAAGTTCTTTAAGGTAAAAATATAAAATATGAATATAAAATTTTTGAAATGTTGTCAATTCTCCTACAAACCGACTAAATAACGGAGGCTACGAAAAAGCGGCCGTTTCATACTTGAGCGTACCCATCTCAAAAAATTGTATAATAGTCTTTTTTTGCTAGTACAAAAAGGTTCTTGCGTTTGGTGGATAAAGAAAATACATGAGCATGATTATTTTTTATACAAATTACTGTTTTACAATAATAGTATGTATGCTATGTAACTCAAACAAGGAAAATCATAGATAAATTGAGTATTATTAAACAAGTGTACTTTTATCACTAATTTTAGACTTAAATAATTAAATGCTTTTCAGTACAAGCTCAAACACATTTACAAAAGTAATTTACTTTTCTTAGTAAAAATACTTAGTATACTGAACGATAGCATGTTAATGAAAAAATAAAAATACTCACCATTTTTAAATATAATAGCGCAGCACAACAGCAACTTTCCAGGTCTCACAATGGTATGGCTTGACTAACATGACTCATGGTAGAAAAATGTATGCCTGTGCTTCGCGACGCCTACATAGTGGCAAGCGGGACAAAACTGTAAAACAAACTTCTTGTGTTGGACACCGTGACATGTGATAAAATTTTATGCATTTCAATATTAATATAATTTTTGTTTCTTTTACAAAAGGACTCGAGCATAGTAATCATCTATTAATTTACAACTGTTATTATTAAATACTTAGTTTTAACTATGTTTCTGGTTACCTCATACTAATGACGATAAGGAATTTAAAAGCTGTCTCCTAGATAATAATAAAACATAAAACTCGTATTTATTGCTTTGTTTGAGAGAGAGAGAGGGCAAGACTGCCAGTCTTTCCCAAAGTGGGCGATAACGCCCCCTTGTGGGCGCTGGAGGCTTTAAGGGGGGTAACGGGCCCAGAATAAAGTTGGGGGGCGCTGATGTGATTTAAGCAATAAGTGATTTATAACTTCAGCTATTTCATATTTTAAAATTCACTGAAATTAAAATCCTCTTACTACACAACATCCATTTATTAGTTCATATTTATATCCTTTTTCATTGTACAAATATAAACTAAAAATGTAATTAATATTTATTATTTTAATGCGTTCACAACGCTATTTATATCGTTAAAGGAATCAAACACTGAAAAAATTTCGTGTTTTAAAGTTTCGCAGGTGAGGACCCCACTTTCAATACTCTTTATTATTGTAAAATTGTATTATTATTGCAATTTTTTTATTTAAAATTAACAATGTTGATTATTGTTATTTTTTATAAAAGATACTCTAATGTACTGGTGTATGTATTATTATTGCTCTCTCGTTTAGAATATAGATTGAATTAAACTACAGGCAAGACAAATATGTGATTCAGGTTTTTATGGTGAAAAAAATGGGGGGCGCTACAAAATAACAGATTTTTTAAAGTGGGCGTTTGACAAAATAAGTTTGGGAACCTCTGGAGTAGGGGATGCGACATTTATTAATCTATCCGACATACACTGCCATAGAGTTGTCAACCCAATTGCTAAAAACGAATTAAATCACAAATGTATGAATTCACACCAAATAATACTATAGTAAATATACTTAAAAGATTTTAAATATCGGCTACATGAATATTATTCTGCTCGACTGTACTTTTTATCGGTTATTAGGTTGCTAATTTGCGTAGGAAACCCGCAAGTATGAAACGGCCGCTTTTTCGTAGCCTCCGTTATTTAGTCGGTTTGTTGGAGAATTGATGATATTTTCGTGTTTGTTTAATAACTTTTATTTCATCCGAGATTTAAAGCCGAAATTTTCAGGCATGTTATGTAACAAAATGAACACATATGTTCACTATAGATTATCTATTTGTGTTTAGATAGAACTGCGTATTCGATGGCCAAAGTCACACCACTAGGAATTCGTTAAAATTCTTTTATATCTTCATATCGCGCAATGTTTGTTCATCCAAATTTGTACACGTTAGAAGGGTATATCATACGTATATGTAACTGCTTTTTATTTGTTAGTAAATGTACTAGTTTACGAATAAACCGGGATTTTACGTTTTTTTTTAAATAATAAATTACTTCGATATTTGTTGATGAATCGGAATACTTATATTTAAACAAATTTGAACATACTAAGGCCTATAAACAGTATTTTTTTCAAAATTCTGCTACTAACAGTTTTCCGAGATATGGAAAATTGCAAAACGTTACCCCAGCAAAATCTTGAATATCTCAAAAAGTATAAGATGAACAAATTTTGCTATCGGTATACATTTACAACTCATTAAGAGCTGTCTTTTCATATACTTGATTCTAGGCTAAATGCTTTTTTTGAAAAACATCTTGGTAGGGAAACGTTACTCCAGCAAAATCAGTTTTTCTCGAATAACTTCGAAAATACAACATGAACGAATTTTGCTATATTTGAACATATTGAGGCTTACTATGAACCAAGTATCTGTAATACTCGCATTTCTCTAAGGCGCAACATTTTGCTGGGGTTACGCATTCAGAAGGACCCGTGCCAAGCTCAAGCCAGACTTTGTTGTCTTTAAGATAGTCATCGGTCCTATAATAAGCCTTCTCACAGAGTACCTTCTTTACATAAGCTTTAAACTTTTTGTCAGGCATATCAAGGACCGATTGTGGCAGTTTATTATAAAAAAGTATACCGTTCCCCATAAACGTTTTACTAACTGTTTTGAGCCTATAAAATCGCTTACTCTATTGTATGAGGAAATATTTTTCCTTACATACAGATGTTTTCAAATGTATACTTTGATGGTAAGGTTTGTATACTTATTTCCTTGAATAATTATCTGAGTGAGTCTCTAGATCCTAAGCCGTAGATAGCGCGAATTGCCCTTTTTTGTAAAATGAAAATAGTCTGAATATCGGCTGCACTCCCCCATAGCAGTATGCCGTATGACATTAAACTATGAAAGTAACTAAAGTTTATTATAAATTAACTTGTAAGATTTAATTACAGACAGACAAACAACGGGACAGGTGAAAGTAAATAAAAGCTTGTAATAAACTTTTAATGTTTAGACGTCTTCCTACTCTTCAACCATTTAAATTAATTATTTTGCTCAACTTGAACACATTTCTTTAACTTTTTTACACCGTAACAAAAAAGTAGTTATAATGTAACGGCGACATTTGACTCCATAGACATAAAATAGTTGCATATATAGCTTGACTCCAACAAAAAATTGAACTTTAAAACCAAATATTTCCGAAACGAATACCTAAGTCGAAAAATGGTGTTAATAAACTTGCAATATTTTTGAAAGACTTATAGAGAAAAAATAAATAAATTATTCTCACTAAGGTTAGAGAAAAAATAAATTATTCCCACTTTACATACATGTCAAATTACAGCTTTCTAGTACTAATAGTCAGACATGGTGAAACTACAATATGTAACAAAAACCCTGGCCGATCCTTGTAGAAGCAACTCAGACCGTCCATATGAACAGCTTTTCCTATAGGACCAATGCTTGAAACTTGAAGAAAAAATCTACTTTTGTATGAAAATGTCGTTTTATTAGGATAATTTTTCTAAACTGTAAACCGACTTCACCCTCAAACTACGCAACCGATTTTGATAAAATTTTATGGTACCTCCTTACTACGGAATACGGTACCCTAAAAATGGTACAAACTTACTACGGAATACGGTACCCTAAAAATGGTACAAACATCCGCATTTTTTGTTCAAGCTTATAAATACAGTCTAATAAAAAGCCAAGAATGGCTTACCTAGGGCTAGGTAGGACTAGTTTTGAATTTATAAGGCTAAGAGTTTGTTTTTGTTACAGGAATGGAGTAAAAGATTAACCAATGAAGCTACGGTGCGCGAGAGTATGACCCACGTCCCTCAACCTAAATTAGCATGTGATTGTAAAATAAAGGAGAGAACACATAATGAATTATAATTTTATGATCTCTGCATATTATAACAATGTTTATGAACAAAGAATATAAATGGCAATAAATTAGATAGGTGCCAAAAAAGTAATTTGGGTTATCTCCATGGGTTCTCCCTCTGAAAACCAATGGGAATGAAACCAATTGAAAGAAATTAGATCGTCTTGGGCCAGCAGCTAAAACAACTTACAAGAATGTTGAATGTTGTAAATATTTTGATAATGTGTAGTAATAGTACATAGATATAGTCCAGCTACTTCGCGCGCGACCTTCCTGCAGGGTATAGACGTTGGCGGGGAGGAGATACTCAAGGCGTCAGCGGGTAGCGGTTGGTGTAGCGGAGAAGGGTATCCCGCAGGAAAGTCGCGCATGAAGTAGCCGGACTATAGTTGCTTAATTTTAGATAGGTACCAAAGTATAGTCCAACAAATAAAACAAAATGTTATAATTAAATAATCTTTAAATTATTTAACAGCAAATTTACATACATTAGCCAAATTATAATTTTTATATAAACTTTTATTTAATAATACAATGTTAACTTTTAACACACATACCCTATAGACAATGGTCAACATACTACTTTTCAGTGGTGAGTTAGCCGATCTAGGTATGTACATAAACAACTTTTCATGTAGGACCAATGCTAGAATCTTGAAGTTATACATTTAAGACAAACACATATTGTTACGTAAAAATTATTAAAATTTAATTTGCAATACGATTTTATGACGTTTCTATTATTTTGCGTAATTGTAATGGCCGGTTTGTGCATGATACTGTGGGTGCAAATTACAAAGTGATAGGCCTCTTCATTAATCTCTTAAATCAATTTACAGATTTACTAATTTTTTTTTGTTGTTTTATTTATATCACATAGAAAAAAAACGAGATGAAATTTTTACTTCAATCTGTCTTAATTATTTACAAACATATATAAAAAACTTCGTTTGAATGTCAAGTTTCGACAGCTAGCAACCGTCGATGCGTTCTGTCGACGCACTTTTTTAGTAAGCTCATCAAGGGCATAAGTTAAATAAATTCTCTGTCAGTACTGTCAAAGTCAAACTATTGCCATTTTGTCACACTCGGCATAGCTAGCTGTGCCGAGTGTGACAAAATGATGACAAAGGTGGTGGTTTAAAATTTGCCCCCGCCAGCCAGCTACCGGTACTTGGCCACGTCGGGGCTGCGGTAGAAGCACATGTACGCGTCGGCGAGCAGGCGAGTGCTCGCCCCCGCCAGCCAGCTACCGATACATGGCCACGTCGGGGCTGCGGTAGAAGCACATGTACGCGTCGGCGAGCAGGCGATCGCTCGCCCCCGCCAGCTACCGGTACATGGCCACGTCGGGGCTGCGGTAGAAGCACATGTACGCGTCGGCGAGCAGGCGAGTGCTCGCCCCCGCCAGCCAGCTACCGGTACATGGCCACGTCGGGGCTGCGGTAGAAGCACATGTACGCGTCGGCGAGCAAGCGAGTGCTCGCCCCCGCCAGCCAGCTACCGGTACATGGCCACATCGGGGCTGCGGTAGAAGCACATGTACGCGTCGGCGAGCAGGCGAGTGCTCGCCCCCGCCAGCCAGCTACCGGTACATGGCCACATCGGGGCTGCGGTAGAAGCACATGTACGCGTCGGCGAGCAGGCGAGTGCTCGCCCCCGCCAGCCAGCTACCGGTACATGGCCACATCGGGGCTGCGGTAGAAGCACATGTACGCGTCGGCGAGCAGGCGAGTGCTCGCCCCCGCCAGCCAGCTACCGGTACATGGCCACGTCGGGGCTGCGGTAGAAGCACATGTACGCGTCGGCGAGCAGGCGATTGCTCGCCCCCGCCAGCCAGCTACCGGTACATGGCCACGTCGGGGCTGCGGTAGAAGCACATGTACGCGTCGGCGAGCAGGCGAGTGCTCGCCCCCGCCAGCCAGCTACCGGTACTTGGCCACGTCGGGGCTGCGGTAGAAGCACATGTACGCGTCGGCGAGCAGGCGATCGCTCGCCCCCGCCAGCTACCGGTACATGGCCACGTCGGGGCTGCGGTAGAAGCACATGTACGCGTCGGCGAGCAGGCGAGTGCTCGCCCCCGCCAGCCAGCTACCGGTACATGGCCACGTCGGGGCTGCGGTAGAAGCACATGTACGCGTCGGCGAGCAAGCGAGTGCTCGCCCCCGCCAGCCAGCTACCGGTACATGGCCACATCGGGGCTGCGGTAGAAGCACATGTACGCGTCGGCGAGCAGGCGAGTGCTCGCCCCCGCCAGCCAGCTACCGGTACATGGCCACATCGGGGCTGCGGTAGAAGCACATGTACGCGTCGGCGAGCAGGCGAGTGCTCGCCCCCGCCAGCCAGCTACCGGTACATGGCCACGTCGGGGCTGCGGTAGAAGCACATGTACGCGTCGGCGAGCAGGCGATTGCTCGCCCCCGCCAGCCAGCTACCGGTACATGGCCACGTCGGGGCTGCGGTAGAAGCACATGTACGCGTCGGCGAGCAGGCGCCGCGCGTGCGGCGGAGCGCTGGCGGCCGAACGCTCGCCAGCCTCCGCCAGCCACGTGCCTAGCGTCGAGATGCACACGATCTCTGGAATGTTGTAGCCATTACGCTCGCCTGCAAATAAAAAAAATAAATACCTATATAAAAAAGGAGTAGACCCAGAAAGTAATTGTGAACACAATATTAAGATCTGTGTTACCTTTCCTATCAGCCATAGAATCGAAGAAGCACCAAGGTGCGTCGTGACCGACGCCGGCTTTCACGAACGCCACATAGTGGCTGGTCTCGATGCAGAGCACCGCGAACAGTTCCATATACACGCGCGGCACCGGGCAGGATTCCAAGATGTTGGCCGACTCGTCGCTAACTGTGAGAGGTGTCGCCTGCAAACATATTAAATAACAATAATATATAATCTACTATTTAATCATAAATTAGCCCCTTTATTCTGAAATTTTTGATTTTTGTTGTGAGTGTTTTTTGCTCTTATAATAAGTATCTAATTTCAGTGTGCCTTTGCTAAATATAGTAAAATAATAGATACGGTCAAATTACACTGATCAAGTAAGTCGCAGAGTAAGTACTTGTAATGTAAAGATAAACATCCAAGACCCAATAAGATTTAAAGAAGGCCATTTCTCAACTTGTCTTTGCTGAAGATCGAACCCTGAAGAACATCCATATTAGCGTGTAACCATTATAACGCAACGTAGGTATTGTACTGTATTAATATTGTGTTCGGTTGCAGAATATCCTGAATGCGTAACCCCAGCAAAATGTTGCGCCTTAGAGAAATTAGAGTATTACAGATACTAAGTTCATAGTAAGCCTCAATATGTTCAAATATAGTAAAATTCGTTCATGTTGTATTTCCGAAGTTATTCGAGAAAAACTGATTTTGCTGGAGTAACGTTACCCCAGCAAGATGTTTTTTAAATAAAGGGTTTAGCCTAGAATCAAGTATATAAAAAGACAGCTCTGAGTTGTAAATGTATACCGATGGCAAAATTTGTTCATCTTATACTTTTTGAGATATTCAAGATTTTGCTGGGGTAACGTTTTGCAATTAATTATCCATATCTCGAAAACTGTTAGTAGCAGAATTTTGAAAAAAATACTGTTTATAGGCCTTAGTTTGTTCAAATTTGTTTGAATATAAGTATTCTGATTCATTAACAAATATCGAAGTAATTTTTATTTTAAAAAATCGGAAAATTCTTGTTTACTCGTAAACTAGTACATTTAATAACAAATAAAAAGCAATTAAATATACGTAAGATATACCCTTCTAACGTGTAGAAATTCTGATGAACAAACATTACGCGATATGAAGATATAAAGGAATTTGATCGAATTCCTAGTGCTGTAACTTTGGCCATCGAATACGCAGTTCTCTCTGAACACAAATAGATAAACTATAGTGAATATGTGTGTTCATTTTGTTAAAAAACATGCCTGAAAATTTCGGCTTCAAATCTCGGATGGAAAAAAGTTATTACAATATTAAACAAACAAGAAAATATCATCAATTCTTCTACAAACCGACTAAATAACGAAGGCTACGAAAAAGCGGCCGTTTCATACTTGAGCGTAACCATCTCAAAAAAATGGTATAATAGTCTTTTTGTTGCTAGTACAGTCGCACACAAAAAGGTTCTTGCGTTTGGTGGATAAAGAAAATACATGAGCATGATTATTTTTTATTCAAATTACTGTTTTACAATAATTGTATGCTATATAACTTAAACTAGGAAAATCACAGATAAATTGAATATTATTAAACAAGAGTACTTTTATCACTAATTTTAGACTTAAATAATTAAATGCTTTTAAGTACAATCTCAAACACATTTACAAAAGTTAATTAACTTTTCTTAGTAAAAATACTTAGTATACTAAACGATACAACATTTCAAATATTATTATTAGTTATTAAGCTATATATTACACACACTATAAACAAGTTAATGAAAAAATAAAAATACTCACCATTTTTAAATATAATAGCGCAGCACAACAGCAACTTTCCAGGTCCCACAATGGTATGGCTTGACTAACATGACTCATGGTAGAAAAATGTATGCCTGTGCTTCGCGGCGTTGTGAGAAAGAGGCGCCTACATAGTGGCAAGCGGGACAGAACTGTAAAACAAACTTCTTGTGTTGGACACCGTGACATGTGATCAAATTTAATGCATTTCAATATTAATATAATTTTTGTTTCTTTTACAAAAGGACTCGAGCATTGTAATCATATTCATTTACAACTGTTATTATTAAATACTTAGTTTTAACTATGTTCTGGTTACCTCATACTAATGACGACAAGGAATTTAAAATCTGTCTCGTAGATAATAATATGAAACTCTTATTTATTGCTTTGTTTGAGTGGGGGATGCGACATTTATTAATCCATACATCCAACAGAGTTGTCAACCCTATTGCTAAAAACGAATTAAGTCACAAATGTATGAATTCACACCAAATAATACTTAAAACATTTTAAATATCGGCTACATGAATATTATTCTGCTCGACTGTACTTTTTATCGGTTATTATTAGGTTGCTAATTTGCGTAGGAAACCCGCAGGTATGTAACGGCCGCTTTTTTGTAGCCTCCGTTATTTAGTAAGTTTGTAGGAGAATTGATGATATTTTCTTGTTTTTTAATAACTTATTCCATCCGAGATTTGAAGCCGCAACTTTCAGGTATGTTTTGTGACAAAATGAACACATATGTTCACTATAGTTTTATCTATTTGTGTTTAGAGAGAACTGCGTATTCGATGGCCAAAGTCACACCACTAGGAATTCGATGAAATTATTTTATACCTTCATATCGCGTAATGTTTGTTCATCCGAATTTCTACACGTTAGAAGGGTATATCATACGAATATATATAACTGCTTTTTATTTGTTAGTAAATGTACTAGTTTACGAGTAAACAAGAATATTCCGATTTTTTTAAATAATAAATTACTTTGATATTTGTTGATGAATCGGAATACTTATATTTAAACAAATTTGAACAAACTAAAGCCTATAAACAGTATTTTTTTCAAAATTCTGCTACTAACAGTTTTCGAGATATGGAAAATGGCAAAACGTTACCCCAGCAAAATCTTGAATATCTCATAAAGTATAAGATGAACAAATTTTGCTATCGGTATACATTTACAACTCATTAAGAGCTGTCTTTTCATATACTTGATTCTAGGCTAAACGCTTTTTTCAAAAAACATCTTGCTGGCGAACGTTGCTAAAGCAAAAAGAGCAGTTTTTCTCGAATAACTTCGAAAATACAACATGAACGAATTTTGCTATATTTAAACATATTGAGGCTTACTATGAACTAAGTATCTATAATACTCTCATTTATCTAAGGCGCAACATTTTGCTGGGGTTACGCATTCGAATATCCTATATTTTAAACGAGTACTCGGAAACGGCTCCAAGGATTTTGAAGATACTCGGTATGTATGGCGTGACGAGGCAAAAAAAAAAGATTTCATAATAAAAGTTACGGAGCTAAGCCCAGCTAGTATATAGGAAATTGAGAGCGTCTCCAGCCGAATTATATCTCCCTGAAAGAATTGATAAATGCAGTACCTGAAAGTTTTAACTTTGTGTCTAAGCCATTTCAGAGATATTCTAGAAGTGAGCGCGGAGTTTTTGTTTATTCTGATTGCCCAGAATCATTAAAATCGGTTCACTAATTGTGAAGATATCGCGTAACAAACATTTAAAAAAAAATGGTTCGAATTGATAACACTAGTGTTGCAAAAAAACAGTTTTTATTCTAACATGAAAAAAAAGAACGTTTTTTTTCTGGAGCATGTTTTTTCAAGAATACAAAATTCAAAATTGATAAGGCACATTCCGTAAAAGATTAATACTTAACAGTTTATAATTAGAGTTTTTTATTTA
Source organism: Acrobasis suavella (assembly GCA_943193695.1). NCBI lineage: Eukaryota > Metazoa > Arthropoda > Insecta > Lepidoptera > Pyralidae > Acrobasis > Acrobasis suavella. The sequence continues at coordinate 19,996,596 of OW971929.1, forward strand.
TTTATGAACCTACCGTACTTTTTTGGTGGAATAGTACCAAGTTTACATAAATATATTGGCAACATTTAAATTGCGCACCGGGATTCTCGGTACAACTTGGTACAAACATAAACCAAACGGGGATTTCCCGGTCCGGGAGACAGGGACATTCATTAGTAATGAACCAATTAAAACAAAAAATCAGTCTAAAAACGTCAAAAAAGTTTAAATTAAGTAATTCGATATGTAATTTTAGTAAAATGTAAGAAATAAGAAAGCAATGAAAGAATATATAAATAAATTATTCAATTATCTATAAAAAAAATCTGAAAAACCCAAATTTAGAAAAAAACAAGGGCACTAAGTTTTTTTCATGTTTTTTTTTCAACATTGTAAAAAAAACAAATTTGTTTTTTTTTTCATTTTGCATCCCTAGATAACCCCCTCCTTTTTATACGTCGGTTTGAAATATGTCGGTTAATCGGGCAAGCCCGAGTTATCACACGCTATATGCTGTAAAACTTTTTTAATTTACCCCAAAACTTGCCCCATGTTCATTTAATTTTCGTTACATGTCATCCGATCGTCCTTGTACTCATCAAATTTCAACTTAAGAGGGGGACTATAGGTAAATTGCCCATCGCATATTGGATTTTTAAACTCGAGACTAAACCACAAATAACCTGGTTTTATTAATGTAGATATTACATTATATTTCAGATAAATTGGTCTTTTTAAAAACATAAAACCATAATATTTTAGTGATGAAAAAAAATCGCAGTTACATCTAATTTTTAACTAGAATCCATTTTTTGATAAAACTATGCGTGTTACTGAGTCAATATTTTTATACATAATATAAAATTATATTGCCGATAAGCCGTATTAGCATTTTTCTAAAATAATGTATATTTCACGAGTAATTAAAATAAAACGAATTCGGCGCTTTTGGGCGCTTACTACGTTCTTACTCAGAATGCTCTCGTTTTGTCGCACATGACACGAGGTAAGTGCCGGACCAGACGGGACGCAAGTTGCGTCGCGCAACTTGCGTCGCGTTGCGCGCTAACATAGCATTTCATACAATTTCTACCAATCGTTCACACGACGCGCAAGTTGCGTCTCAACGCAACTTGCGCTGCGTTACGCGTGCTCGCACGCGCCCGCACAGAGGTCGCGTAGTGTTAGAAAGCGGGACAAAAATGTTTTGAAAAACTTATTTTTGAAATACAAAACCGACCTTGTTTTTGAAACTTGTCTTTTAAAAATGGTGGCATATCACCATATTCTCTCCATACATTGGTTGTCTGGAAGAAATTTGCTTTTAGCTATAAGACCGCCCATGCTACATTTTAATTATTTTTATTTTTTGGTCTACAATAAAGTATTGCTTGCTCATTATGTTGGGTACCGTACATTTTCTTCCTTGTAATTTATAATAAGCACCATGGAAGTAAAACTTGTATAAAAGTTGAATGAGGTATTCCACTTAGGGCACCCGTCTATTTTTGACCACGAAGAGTACTTATAAATCAGCAGCCTAGTGCTGGGATTAAAACGTTAATTAATTATGCATACATTCAGACCTATTATCACGTCTTTATAGCTAATGGGATAAACAGAGCCCAAGGCCTTCAGAACAAAGGCCATACGAATTACGCATATGTACTTCGTACAAAAGAATTATGACAAGGTGTCATTTAAATAAAAATGTAAAAATATATTAGTAGCTACATTTTCATCATAACGATTAAAAATTTGCTAATTTTGCATCTTCTGTGCTCTTCTTGGACAAATATTCCATGAAAAGCACCTGCGAATATTAGGTGTCCTATGTGGAATGGTCTAGGTGCCATCTAGATAGGTGGCCTTAGTGAATTTACTGTTTCAACTGAGGTACAGTTGAATTAGACAGACAGACAGACAAAAAAAATACCATTATTTCATTTCTATGTGTACGCAATCCGATTTCCGAACTACTGTGGGGTGTGTACTGTGTGTGAACACGAGGAAAAAGCGAGAAAGAAGTAAAGCGGTTATTACACTATCCGATTTTAAGAGTGAACTAGTCGATACTTTTTCTATACAAATTTCGGAGGGAATTTCCTTTACTGTTAGACACATACAGTAATTCACTAAGACAATGATTGTCTTCATTCATACGAAGCCATTGAGAGAAAAATCCACTTAAACAATGATTGCCTTCATTCAGACGAAACCATTGACAGTACAATCCACTAAGACAATACTGTCTTCTGGCCAGCTAAGGTGACCAAATAATGTGTGTGCGTCATTATGTACTTAGCGCATCTTGCGCGGGTAGAGCGGCCACACGGAGCGCGAGTTGCGCGGCGCAACTTGCGCTGTTACGCGACGCAACTTGCGTCCCGTTTGTTTCGACCCTAATGGGCATGTTTTGTTTCATCAATCAGTCGTGATCGCTCCATTGAGACGAGAAGACTGTGCTTCTGTGCTCCAGCCCAAGAAAAAACGACATCGAAATTATGGCAAACAAAAACAATCACAGGAAACACTCACTAAGAATAAGAAGATAAAAATTAAACTCATGGCTAATTATCGATTTACTTTTCTTATATTTGTGTTACATCGATTATCATGCATAAGTATTGTCCTCGTCATAGATGTAGTTTAAGCAAAACAAATCGATGCTTTTGACTTCTCACGTGTTTCGACTCAAGGAGATGAAGGAAGACCGTGTAATCTTTTTATTTATAATTTATAATTATTTTGTGATTCAGAGCTGCTTTAGCTCCTTTTTGTCTTTGTATCACTTAAAGTAAATACTTTTTTTTAATTGTTCGTTTGATTTGCGCATACATATTATATTATAGAAATATATGGATACTTGTATATTTGCATGGGTGACCAAAAGTGGCATAAAAATTTCTTGATCTATTTCGTACTTTAGAAGCCACGTATAAGCCTTGGTCCCGGCTGACATTATTGTATGGCAGTCATCAAGCAAGTCAGATGCCTTTAGGTGACACAAAAATTCTGACACCCAGTTTTGGCTACTTACACACACCAAAAACAAAACAAACAAATAGTTGTATTATTTACTTACCTTCGTTTTACCTACAACACAGACATATATATCAATCCGACTCGCACTTACCCAATTTTTATCTGATTATTATGGTTATACTATGTATTTGCGATGATACTCGTATAAGGGTCGAAACAAACGAGACGCAAGTTGCGTCGCGTAACAGCGCAAGTTGCGCCGCGCAACTCGCGCTCCGTGTGGCCGCTTTACCCGCGCAAGATGCGCTAAGTACATAATGACGCACACAGATTATTTGGTCAATTTAGCTAGCTAAAAGACAATATTGTCTTAGTGGATTGTCCTGTCAATGGTTTCGTCTGAATGAAGGCAATCATTGTCTAATTGGATTATCCCGTCAGTGGCTTCGTTTGAATAAAGACTCAAAGTCAATTATTTATACCTACCTCTTCCTACTTCCTAACTGTGGGAGTTACGGGTTTGGTCATCCCGGTCCTTTGAAAAGCTTGCGGGGGGTGATACAGATTGAGGCCCTTAGACCTTCGACCATAACCTTAGACCATACTCGAAGACTATAACCATAAACACATGATAATGAAATATGCTTATATTACTTTCATTACCTAGTGAGGTGCCTACCTACTAAGTATGTAATAATATGAACTAGGTAGCTATAAACATAACTCATCATCATCATCATTATCCGGGCGTATTCCCGGTTGCATCCTCAGCAGCAACGCTTCAGAGCCCGGGGTCCGCTACCTAACCAAGGAGATTTGACGAGGTTACTGGTTTTTACACAGAGCGACTGCCGTCTGACCTCCACAACCCAATGGGCAAACCAGGAACCAATCCTTGGATAGTTTGATGATCAAACGCTAGGTGGCGTTCGGGACCCACAGTTTTACGTGCCTTCCGAAACACGGAATCATCTTTCTTTTCGGATAATCAGGTGATTCAAGCCTGCAATATCCTATCCAGACTGGAAACAACTTTTCACAAAGTATGCTTCCCAGTGGGAATCGAACCCATGACCTCCGGGTCACAAGGCGAACGCCTTGACCACTGGACTACGGAGGCAGTCAGCTATAAACATAACTGCCTGGACTTTATCTACCAAAAATTTATAATAAACATTCAAACATTCGAAACTTTTCAAACATTTGCCAAAAATTAAACTAGTTAATAGATTCAGGTGTTACTTTGCGGAAGTCAAAGTTACCTACTACATGAAATTAAACTTTCACACTGCACGTACATATGAGAGGGACCTACCTATTTTTAATAACGTTCATTGCCGGTTGATTTCCTATCAGAAATCGGCAATAAGCGGCAAAAGGATACCTATGTACTTAATAAAGCGAGATGAAAAATGAAACTCTGAACGAGCCGTAACGTAACCATAGTAACATACGGCGCCGCGGCGACACCAGGCACACAGCCAGGCAAGAGCGAAATAGAAAACTGTCTATCGCGTGTCGGTGTTTGCACAAAGAGTTCAAAAGTACCGCTTTCGTTCTCGACTGTCGCGGACGGCTATTAGAAAAGCCGACAAAGAAGCTATACCGCGGGCAAAGAGTACACACAGTACAGATGCGGTAATTGGGTATTTTCCTAGGTCGATAATACATTATTAGGTACTGTTCAGAAAATAAAACGTTACAAAATAATGTTACTTGACATTGGTCATATAAACTTTCCATGTGTTTTTTTTTTATTTATTTATTATTGCAGAAAAAAAATATATTAAGAGCGCTATTTGACTCTAAGAAAATCCTGTAGAAAATGTTTATTTTGACGTTTAGATATATGCGTCCAAGTGCGAGGTGGACTCGAGCACAAAGAGTTCCGTACCATTATCTATAAAATATTACCTTTGTTGTATGGGAGCCCACTGAAATATTTATTTTATTCTGTTTTTAGTTTGTAGTCATAGCGGCAATAGAAATACATTATCTGTGAAAATTTCAACTGTCTATCTATCACCATCACGCACGGTTAATAAGATCCTGCCTGGTGATAGATAGACAGACGGATGGACAGACGGACAGCGAAGTCTTAGTAATAGGGACCCTATTACTAAGACACCGCTGTCCGTCTGTTACCTTTTATTGAATTTGTATAAACTTTTCTGAGTACATTTTATAAGTTGGTCGCTTATAACTTTTTATTTTGTAAACCCTACTTAGCTCTGATATTTTTTCCTTCAAACTTCGTTATAATTATATACAACTACTGTTAATTTTTTCACATGTCCATATATAACCGTTTAATAGATAGAAGGCAAAATTTGCAAATTTTTATTAGAGTCAAGTGTCCCCCACACTTGACTCTAATAAAAATTTGCATAATAAAACTAAATATTTCAAAAACGGATTCCGTAATCAAAAAATGATGTTGACAAGCTCACAATATTTTTAAAATCCCTTTTCAACAATAACCCACACGATGGGTTAGTCGAGAAAAAAAAAGAGTCTTACTTTACTTGTATGGGAGCTAACCAATTTGTTTTTGTTTCCAATATTTTATTTTACCAATTTTTTGGCATGATTAATATTCATACCTATACCAAACTACAGCTTTCTAGTACTTATAGTCTCTGAGTAAAACCGCGGATGGACAGACAGACAGACATGACGAAACTATAAGGGTTCCTTGTTTACAATGGAACCCTAAAAACCGGACAAGTGCGAGTTGAACACGCGTGGAGAGGGTTCCGTACAATACCATAATTTTTTTGTAAGTGAACGTATTTTGAGTTTTCCAGTTCATTTTCAATTGATAGAATTCTTTTATTATTTGTTTTGGAATGATGAAAACTTTAGGCTTAGTAGTTTTGGAGATCAGGGGAAAATGGTAAATTTTCATCTTTTTTCATGAATAAAATCAAAACTATTTATTTTTAAATAATAGCAAAAATATATTTGAGATCCTAATTACGAGACCTTTCATTTGTATATAACACAGTAAGGTTTGCAAAACTATTTTTTTTATTTCCTAATTTGTCCCTCGAAAATGAACCTTATTTAAAAAAAAACGACGGGTTGTACTCGGGGAGTGCCGGCAGAAGTGAAAACTTGAATATTAACGTTGTGCATTTTTGATATTTTGGAATGGTTAGGGAATAATTTTGCACGAATTGCTTTAATTATCAGTATATAAGTACTATCATTTATGCGGTAGAATACAATATTTATTTATTGCGGTATCGTACACAAACATGACATTTTATATTACATTAAGTAAACACTTTATATTCACAAATTTTACGAATACACAGCACTATTGCCACTACACAGACAGTCGAGCCATCAGCTGTCACTGTCACTATTCATGGATGCGCTTGGCACGTTGACATAAACACACACGAACATCGCGCAAGCGCCCTGCGCCGCCTAAACGAAACAGCTGGCGCAGGCAAACATTTTCGCCACGCCGTAGAAAGAGAGGCGATACTTCCTCTCCTACGCCGCGCCGGCTGTCTACTCTCCATCCGTCTTACGAATTTTCGATCAGGTCACGTGTCCTGACGCCCTGACGCGAGTTTAACATTTTTTACTCATTACAAAAAAAGTGTACAACGCCGCTAAAGAAGTTTTCACTTTAAAAATTTTATTTCCTTATAATTCCTGAAATTTAAAAGCAATAAACTATATACTGTATTTTTTTTTTCAAAATTGTAGACTCAGTAGTTTCGGAGATCAAGGTCAATTTTGGTCTATTTTCGTCTTTTTTTATGAATAAAAACAAAACTATTTATTTTATAATAATAACAATAATATATTTGAGATCCTCGTAAGGAGTCACGTCACGGTAACTTTTTTTTAAATTTCCTAATTCCTTCCTCGAAAATGACCCTTTAAAAAATTTACTTTACACATCTGTGCTTAGGTCATAGGATTACACCATTCTACCGAGTTTCACCTGATTTGGTCCAGAAGATTTAGAACAAATTGGATGTGACAGACGGACGGACAGACAGATGCACGACTTGCATCTGCCTGTCCGTCCGTCTGTCCGAGTGATCCTGTAAGGATTTCGTTTTAAATTTTTGTTCGGAAACCTAAAAATTGTAAAAAAATTGACCACATGGGTAAAGCTGTGGCCTGTGGACTACAGATAGTATTAATATATAAAGATATACTGGTGAAGTACTAAGTAGATTGAATGTGCAAAGTCATAAAGTTCTGAAATTAATTATTTAACATTTTGTGTGCTGCAAAAACTAGACACAATAGTAAAACAATTTATTTATACCTGGATCCGGTATAGCCACTCACAAAAGGTTAAGATTTATACCAAGAAAACGATAAAATATACGTTCCTCATCATTCTGCTTTCATTCCGCGCTTCCCGCTCCCCCGTCACTCTGAATAGGTTATTAACTGGGGCATCTCGCAGATTGCCTTGCACCTCAGCCGCCTCGAGTTTACGAAAACCTCACCTTAAGAAGAAATTAATTTTAGTACTTCAATGAAGCCATTTAAGCTGAAGGCTTAAAAAATATATAATTACACTCGAAACACATAACCCTTATTTTGGTTCACTTGGATAAAAATGTTTTGCTGTGTAAATGTACTCATTGCAATTTTCTATGTCTACTGTCGCATTTGTACTGTATGAATCTGTCTGTATCTACTCTATGCTGGCGGCGGCTTTGACCTCTTCTAGTATTCGACGGCGGCAATCGAAATAGGAAGGCGGTGCTTCTTTGATTCTTTTGAGTTGCACAAGCCGACACGCAGCCAACGACATGAACATACTTAAGGTGTTATTACACTATCCGATTTTAAGGAACTCTACTTAGCATCCTAACTAGGTAGGATGGTACGATGCGACACAAATAAGTTGAACAAAAATGGCGGACTTCAAAGCATTTTTGTACAAATTCTCGGCATGTAGGTTAAACCGAAATGGTGGTTATCGGCGCAGGTACAAATAATGCGCCAACGACGGCCGTTTTAGTTCAATTTACGTGTCGAGAATTTGTACAAAAATGCTTTGAAAACCGCCATTTTTTTTCAACTTATTTGTGTCGCATTGTAAGTAGAGTTAGAATCGCTGGTGCTTACACAATCTTTACTCGCATCCTAAATCGTACGCCATTTTTTAAAAGCGGAGTTGCCTAAACGATTGCTTTTTCCATACAAATAACCTATCGTTTAGCGACTCCACGTTTGAAAAATGGCACCAAAGATGACTGATTGTTTGATGATGATGATTTGCGTAAAAATAAGCAAAAGTAACGAATATTTGATGGTTCATAACTTTTTAATGGCTTTTATAATTATTTTACTATTCTGTATCTGTACAGACAAAATGTATAATGAGACAAAACGATATCATGTTAAACTTTGCATGTACTGTATGTGTCAAACAGTAAAGGAAATCCCCTCCGAAATTTGTATAGAAAAAGTATCGACTAGTTCACTCCTAAAATTGGATAGTGTAAAAACCGCTTTACTTCTTTCTCGCTTTTGCCTCGTATTATGCCCCACACAGTGGTTTGGAAATCGGATAGCGTACACATAGAAATGAAATTTTGGTTTTTGTTTGGATTCTTTACTGATTCAACTGATGTATTCCACTAAGGCCACCTATCTGAATGGTACCTAGACCATTCCACATAGGACACCTAATATTCGCAGGTGCTTTTCATGGACTTTTATTTTTACATTTTTGTCCAAGAAGAGCACAGCAGATGCAAAATTGCCAATTTTTTTACTCGTTATGAATAAAATGTAGGTACTTATATATTTTTAAATTTTTCTTTAAATGAGACCTAGTCACAATTCTTTTGTACGAAGTACATATGTTTAATACGTATGGCCTTTGTTCTGACGGCCTCGGGCTCTGTTTATCCCGAAGTTATAAAGACGTGTTAATATGTCTGAATGTATGCGTAATTAATTAACGTTTTAGTGAATTATATTGCTTTTATTTTACGTCCCGTTCCCGTTCCCGTCATTTGCTAGAGCAAAAGAGAACAAATGATCTATATGTCTCAATTGTTTTTGTCTCACTCAATCAATGTTTTTGTCTCACTCAGAAAATGAAGTTTCATAATAATATAAATTCGCAACCCCTAATGCACCCCAGGGGATGCAATTTTTAAAATTTAATTTCTGTATTGTTAATTTTTATTGACAACTAATTCAAAAATGTCATGTCTCGCTTGAAAAATGACGAAGATTCATATAAATTACAACCTGTAATTTTGAAAATGTTATTTTCAAAATCTAATAAATGCATTATTATTTTCTACTAACTACTAAAATAAATTAAAAATTTCGTGTGTCTTACTTCAAAAATTACGAAGTTCCATACAAACTGGCAACCCCTATTTCACCCCCTTAGGGATGGAATTTAAAAAAAATCTCTCTTAGTGGGCGTCTCCTAGTCACACTCTACCTTCCTGACAAATTTCATCTTCATTGGCTAGGTAGTTTTCGAGATTTCGTGATGAGTGAGTGAGTGAGTTATTTTCGCTTTTATATATATATATATATATATATATAGATAAAAATTAAAATATTTAAATCCCAGCACTAGGCTGCTGATGTATAGGTACACTTCGTGGTCAAAAATAGGTGCCCTTCGTGGAATAGACTAGGCTTCAGTCGCGCAGATGCCATTCAGACGGGCGCCCTAAGTGGAATATCTCATTCAACTTTTATACAAGTTAAACTTCCATAGTGCTTATTATAAATTACGAGCAAAAAAATGTACGGTACTCAACATAATGAGTAAGCAATACTTAATTGTCCAAAAAATAAAAATAATTAAAAAGTAGCATGAGCGGTCAGATCGCTAAAAGCAAATTTCTTCCAGACAACCGATGTATGGAGAGAATATGGTGAAATGCTTCCATTTTTAAAAAACAAGTCCCATAGACAAGGTCGGTTTTGTATTTCAAAAATAAGTTTTTCAAAACATTTTTGTCCCGCTTTCTAACACTACGCGACCTCTGTGTAGGCGCGTGCGAGCACGCGTAACGCAGCGCAAGTTGCGTTGAGACGCAACTTGCGCGTCGTGTGAACGATTGGTAGAAATTGTATGAAATGCTATGTAAGCGCGTAACGCAACGCAAGTTGCGCGACGCAACTTGCGTCCCGTCTGGTCCGGCACTAAGACAACAAACATGCAATGACAAGCAGTCAGAAATGGGCAACGGCCATTTCTTTGATAAACTGTCAAATAATAACAGGGTCATAAGTCAGCAGTTCACTGAAAATGGAAATAAAAAAAATGAAAATATTTTTTTTATTTCTTTATTTGGTACATAAAAACTTTTGATTGTGTCCTTCTGTTAAGTGGAATACACCTGTATTAGAAGGGCACACTCAACTATAGTAATAACACTGGTCAACAAGGTTTTTGCCCAGTGATAATGAGTTGTAATATCAAGAAGTACGCGGTGACTATTCATCAACTATAGACGTTTCACAGCTGGCTTATCATGGTGTGCTTGTTGTAATACTCGTAGGTATTGAGTGATAACGACGCGCATACCCACGAACGTGTTTTGTTTTGTTCAATGGCACATATCTAATGAGTATGATATACAGAAACAAACTTGTGTACAGTATTAAATCTGAATCTACTGAACGTGTAGTGTGTTAAATCTGTAGCTAACAAATATTTTGAATACTCTTAGTGTATTTTTTATTACGTGAATTTTTAGTTTATTAATTGAGTTCTACGTGTTTGTTTTTATTTACATCGATTTATATCTAAGTGTTTTATCATTGATCAATTGAAGAAAGAAGAAAGCAAGGTTTGGAAATCCATGGTACATGTTTTTACTTATTTTATCGGAAATGTGAGAGCTGAGAACTATGAACACTCTTATGGGTGTAGAAGACTACCAGAAAACACTTGTAAAAGATATGAGTGAAGCCTTGTGCGTTATTGGCTGTAAAATGTCTCTCAAAATACACAATTTCTACCTCAATGTATGGGAGACGTTAGTAATGAGCACGGTGAGCGTTTCCGGCAGAATATAGAAGGCATAGAACAGCGTTATCAGGGGAAGTGGAGTCGCGCTATGCTAGCAGACTATTGTTGGACGTTAAGAAGAGAAGCTATAGATCTCGATTATAGAAAAACTTTACACTTTTAAAATTAATAAATGCGTATTAATATAAGTAAACATTTAACTGAGCTGCAAGTTTTATTAATATCCACGGTAAACCCGAGCTAACTAAGGGATAAAATTATTCCCACTGTGAACGTTTTTTAATGTTCTCTTAAAATCAGTTGAATTCCTTTCATGGGTTTGCAAAAGTTGTTTTTTTGTTGACCAGTGTAATCTTAGAATAATAACCCATAGAAATAGTAATGACATACATTGCGTTTTTTTATTTATTGCTTATTATTACCCAACAGCTGAAGGAGTGTAATGATTTAAATTTTTGATTCTTGGTCGGTTGCTAAAGCTGTGAAAGTGTGGTCACCTATCTATGTTACCACGCACCCAGGTCAGTTTTCCTTCTTCCCTATATTTCCAATTCGCGACGTGGCCCTTATCAATACGGCCACAATACATTGCGGTCGTTCTGTGATTGCCACAATGCGTCGTCGTGGTCGTGGCTGTTTGACATGAGCCACAACGCGTTGTGGCCTATTTTTTCAATCATTGAGCGTTTTCGGTCTTTGAGCTTAACAGTACATATAACAGAAATAATGTTGCTAGGCCGTTCTCGTCGGTCAAAATTAAATTGATAAATAATGTTATGAAAATGGTCTTTACTTTAGGAAACGCAAAAACAGTGTTAATTTTTTCCAAAAACTTACAATTTATTTTTATTTCCATAAACAAACACAAAATCGTACTTGTATGTCACGTGATCAAAAAGATCGACCGCCGTTTTTAATGATTACTTTACGGTTTTAGATACAAGTGCATATCTTAATTTATTCTTTTGGGTACCGTGCCCAAAGGGTAAAAACGGGATCCTATTACTAAGACTTTGCTATCCGTCTTTCCGTCCGTCCGTCTGTCCGTCTGTATATCATCAGTCTTCTCATGTATCTCATGAACCGTGATAGCTAAACAGTTGAAATTTTCACAGACAACAAATACTAAAACCGAATAAAATAAATATTTGAGTCGCCATTTTGTTTTTATAAGTAATAAAATAGTTTGGAAGGGGTTATCTAGAAAAAATATATAATGATATCTCCATTTGCTTTCAAATAATTTATTTCAAATGGGAGCAGCACTAAACTCTGAAAAATTCATTTACAAATAGTTATCCCCTTAAAACAATAGGCGCACACTTTATTGTGCATTTATTATTAGATGAATAGTTTGCAATCTAGTATTTGTTACTGCAGGTATGACGTCGCAATCATGGCGGCTGTCGTTTTCGTGCGAGTATGTTTTGCGTAATTTTTCTAAATTTAATTTATTAGCATAATGAGATTACATTATTTTAAGGAAATAAAAATATCAGTTGACTTAAAGTTACCTTGAGGACATATTAAAATAGATTTAAAATTAAAAAAAATACTAAATGAAAATACGTAAATTCAATGTTCCTTTTTTGATTTCCGATATAACTTCAAAAGTGTTAAGGTTAGGAAAAAGATGGGATGAGGTGTGGAATTGTGGGCGGAGGACGATCAGTTGTAGTCGGGTAAAAAATTTTTTTCTACCTCAGCCCATCGATAGTTTATATTCTATCAGCCCAATATTGAGCTACTCTGACGACGTCGTCACTATCACGTATAAGTCGTCCAGGATGCAGGTAGTAGGGCTCCCGGGGCAAGAAAGCAGGTGCGCCAAGTAAAAATTAAAAGTAAATCAAAAAGAGCAATGTATAAAATATCGATACAACGGTAGCGCAATGGAGTCTTGGGTAATGTCATTAGTTAAAATGAAATGACGTTCACATGGCTTGTTGCCCATCTGTCCGTTAGAATATATTCTTTCTAATTTATGGTAGCGACTTCGCTGAAGCGGTGGACGAAAGCGGGGTGTGTGAAGTGCGCGGGTGAAATCTGATATTTTCTTAGGTTTATGCGCGCTCTTAATTGGGCCAGGAGTTTCGAAGCTAATTGGTTGTGACCAGAGGTCAGAATTAGGTAGTTTTTATGTACTTGCATTGTTGGGGTGCAAGGTTGCGGTGGTAGGGAAAATGCCGAAAGTTAGTTAAAATTATATTTATTCAAAGTTCTACAAGTAAGTCCGCACACAGCTAGTTATATTTTAAACTGCAGTTTACTTCACGAATAGACAATGTTATATAAATGTTGATAGATATTGTTATGTTATAGTAAAATGTTAAAGTTAAGTTTAATGTTAGAATGCACCCGGATTTGCCGGCGTTTAGTTGTGCACTGATTACGTGTTACCATCGATGAAATATTACTAGTATAGATAGTTATCCTCCATACATCAAAACGTGCCTGCACTTGACCTTTCCCTTTCCTAAACTAGATGTCGCTACCAGTTTCAATCTCACTTATTTTGCAAATCAGTCGTAAATATTAGAACCATCAAGCACACTTCGTGTGACCACAAATTAGTAATTATAGTAGTATCACACAAATTCACTAGATGGCGCAATTCCTTTAATTTTTATCTTTTGTGTGTATGTACCTACCAAAAAAAAATACTTAGAATTAAATCGGGTATTCTGTATTCGGTGATTCAAAAAACTTTATTTTTTTACCGACTTCATAAAAAAAGATTATCAATTCTAATGCATGTTTTGGAACAAAGTTCCTCTTTGGACGACGGTACGTACAGGGTTTAGGCGAAAAATACAATGTTTCTGTCACGAATTAAAGTGAAAAGTAATTTAACCATCATAATCATCGGACCCATAGCTCAGTTGACAAAGCATCCGACTGAGAAGGTCGATGTTCCCGGTAAACCTGGTTCGATTCTAACTTAACGAAACCCTTTGTGCGCGATTACTAATTGGTAATTACGCGAGGCATTTTTGAGGATTTTTCGCCCCCTGGTTTATCGTGAATTTTCCCCGACCTACCCCTATCCTTATCTCACGTGAGATATTTCAAAATTTATATTTTGAGTATAAATGTGTTGGATTCATTAATATGGACATCACTTGTTTCATTTTTTTATTAAGACTAGTAAAGAATTGTTTTGAAATTATTTAGATCATAATCTAAGATCACCGTGATTAAATTTAACAACAAACCAATAGGCACTACTAATATCATTTTGATTCAGTCAATCTGAGCAGTCCATGGTGACTCGTGCAAGTCGTGCATTATCCTGACAGCACTGTTTTGTTTTGTAGATGTGTCTTTTAACGTATACTTTGCAATAATCTTAATACTCATTTTAGATAAATGAAAACATTAACTAAGTCTTTATGCCATGAAAGATTTACGGGTGTAAACAAAGCAAGTTGGAAACTGTCCGTGCGTAGCTGCGATGTTCGTCGCGTCGCGCGTGTCGCGTCGGGCGGCTGGCCGATAGCACTCAAACATATTACTCTATGCACTCAAACAATTGACGAGCTATTGTGCAGCCTAGTGGCGGCGTTCGGATAACAACGATAAATATTACTACTTGAACTGTGCGTCTCAATTTTGCAACTAATAAGAACTCAGCGCAGCGACTACGTTTTCGATATATCGATACTGTGTATCTTCACACGCAGGTACTCATGGATGTTTATAAAAAAAATTGTCAGACTTCGCCATATTTTAAAACATGTTTTACATTAATTAGATCTGGTTCTCTCACATTTATACATCAACATCGGTGTTGTGTTATGTACCTAGTTTTGTGATGAAGTCGGTTTTTAGTTTTGAGAAATTATCGTATAAAAAAGTGGCTAAAAATGGTGTCAGATTTTTCAAGCTGCCTGAAGGCATCTGACATAACTTGACGACTGTCATACAATAACAGCTCGGACCAAAGGCCCGTGCATTGTGAAGAACGGAGAAGATCGATAAAGTGCTATGGTACTTGTGGTCACCCATCCAAGTTTTTCTCTTATTAGTTGCATCTTAGCGATCGGATCAAAATATAAAGATTGGGCTTCTTTATACTTTGTAACATTATGCATTCCGTTAGTGTTTGTTATGATAGTCATAAATAATGTTAAAGCTAATGCCATAGAAACGAAATTCGATCGGCTCCGTCTAACTGCCTGTTTTCTCGTGTTTTGTTCTTTTTCTTGTAATATTGAATTTTGTTTTGTTACTTCTTGTTTTTATTCATCTTTCTCCGCTGTTGAAATAGGTAGTAGTGATAGCTTTATGATAGGCCTTTTAAGAATGCAATTTTTCGTTTTTAATGCGTTAACCCTAACGAGTCTGTCTTTTCCTGGGTGGAGCTCCACCACTATCCCCATAGCCCATCTTCCTGCGGGGATGTTCTCTTCTTGGATCATTATTAAATCTCCTACTTCCATGTTTTTCTGTGGCTTTAACCATTTACTTCTTGCCGTTAGTTGATGAAGGTACTCGGATTTTCACTTTTTCCAAATACATATCTTCTGTTAGTTTGTTGACCAAATGCCACCTTGTTCTCGCATCTTCTTTCGTTTCCATAACTGTTAGTCCTGATCTTCCTGTTAGAAAATGTGCTGGAGTTAACACGTCAAGATCCTCTGTGTTGTCTGTAAGGGGGCATAATGGCCTGGAGTTTAAGCAGGCCTCAACCTGGGCAAGGATAGTTGAAAAATCCTCAAACGTGAGTCTTTGCTCCCCGATTACCCACTTCAAGTGAAATTTCAGGCTACGGACTGCCCTCTCTCAGAGACCGCCAGCCGACGGAAATTTCGGACAATTGTGGTGAAATGTTATATTCATCTCGGTAACTTCAGCCAAGAAATCATTGTTAAAAACTTGTTGCAACTGTTTATACTCTTCCTGAAGAAGATTGTTAGCACCCACGAAATTTGTCCCTTGATCACAATATAAGTGACGCGGGGCTCCTCATCTAACTGCCATCCTCCTTAACGCAGCCAAGAAGGCGGAGCTTGTTAGATCCGACACCAACTCGAGGTGCACGGCCTTGGTGACCATGCAGACGAAAACTGCCACATATCCTTTAGTAGTCCTTGAGTTGCGTCCTTTGTTTATTTTTATTTCATAAAATCCCGTAAAATCCGTTCCTGTATGATAAAAGCAGGGCGCTTGATTAACCCTGGCATCCGGTAGATCAGCCATCAATTGATACTGTTTAGTAGGTTCCACTTTTCGACACACAACACACTTCCGTATCTGTTTCTTCACTACGTTGGTACCACTTGTTATCCAATACTGTTGCCGTAGATTAGCTAGTGTAACTGGAGGTCCACCGTGGAAAGTTAAATGATGTGCTTCGTCTATGAGAAGCTCTGCTAGACAATACAATACAATACAAATCAACTTTATTGCACCATAATAGACACACAAAAATTACAAAACAACAAGAAACAATATAGGCACAAAGGCGGACTTATCGCTATAAATGCAATCTCTTCCAGCCAACCTTTGGGTGGAGGAAAAATTTATTTGAAACAAGGTGGGCGCAGTACTAATTCTATTTTACCTACTTACATATGAATATATACCTATATATATATATATATATATATATATATATATATATATATACATAAATAATACATACTTATATGATACATAAAAATATTTACATAAATACATACAGTAACACTGAACAGAACTGATTATATCGTCAGGTAATATTTATAAAGGCGATTTTTAAAGATTGTTTTAGTCGTAGCAGTCCGAATTTAAACAGGGAGAGCATTCCAGAGATAGACAGCTTGTACTGTAAAAGATTTGGAGTAGAATCCGGTCGAATGAATAGGAATGTTTAAACGTAAGGCATTAATACTCCGCGTAGGACGGTTATTATCCTGATGGAGAAACGTAAAACGCTCCTTTAGATAAGGATCTGTTTCTGCTAGATGATTGTTATGCGGAATTATTTTAGGGTGTTTCATCTCGTTACTTATGTTCGCGTTCTTAAGCCTTCCTCCTACTCGTAAGACTCCGTCTGAATCAATGAGTGGATTCAAACTCAATAATTTACTCTTCGAATCGACTTTACCCTGTTTTCGCAATAGCTCTATATCCGTTCCAAATTCTTTGTTTTGTATATATTTCACAATAATAATTTTTGCCTTGCGTAATTCATGCAGCGTAAGTTAACCCGGCAGTTGTTTACGTTTTTAAGTAGGTATCAATGCTCGTAATATCCACGAATTACGATAGCAGTTCCCGCAGGACTCAAAAAAACCGAAATTTGTTACAACGAATTTATTAGAAAAATAAAAATTACAATATAAAACTTATGTGCTAACGCGTCGACGTTCCGGAGTAAGGAATAGGAGTCCGCGCTGACGCAATGCTTGCCCGATGCCTCGTTTACGTGTTGCGCCGTCAGCGGTTTACTTTAGGTGCATGGAAGTATGTCGCAATAATATAATGGAAATTAAATGTTCTAGAATGTTCGATGTCTTGTCAGCATATTACATTAGGGTTGCGCACATAACACCTCCCCCCGAAGTTCAGCAACTATTTCGTGAGGTTAAGCTGAAATGTTGCTGGTGTCACGTTCTGCTTTCTTTCACGAATTGTTTCAGGATTCTCGTAGCAGTGGGCGTTACTTTCAGCATTTGGGTTTGTGCTGATGTCCTCAGATGCTGTCGAGGATGCTCGAAGTTTACGACGCACTAGGATGATGATGAGTATTGCTGCACAAGTGATTATTAATCCGTACAAAGGTAAGGTAGTATGGTAAAACACGTCGTTATTCACTTTCTTCAGATGTATGGGTTTCTGGGATGAAATCTTGTCTTGTATCTCATGTAGTCTTCGTAGGTTGATGCGAGTAAGTTCGACTGGATACTGCTGAGCAAATGTTATCTCTTGAGACGTTAGTATGTTTAGGATCTTCAGTGGTTGTCCTTTTACTTGATCTTCGACGTTAGCGATTGTAAATTCGTTTGTTCGCAGGATACAGTTGCTAGGAACGGTTGCAAGATAACTGCCAGTTAGGGTGCTATATTCATCTCGACCGCATGTCACCTGAACTTTCGTCGGTACTGGGAATATCAAGGTGTAGTGCCGGTCATCTAATTTTTCTATAGTTTGCTTTATGAGTGAAATTGTGGTGAGCTTGCAGGTACTGTCCAATATTTGTTCCGTGATGAGCTTTGGGATACAGTCCGAGCTTGATCTGATTTGTTGGTTTAACTTTTGCTCACAGATAAATTGATCGTTCAGCTTCGGGCATTCTGCCTCTATGTACACATGAAAATTACTGCTTGTTGCTATGAAGGGATAAGGGGGAACTAAAACCATGTTATGTCTATTGGGTACTAAGGGTAGTTTATATAGATTATATATATCCGAGAAACTATGGGGAATTTAAACACTACAACTATTCTACTCTTTACGAAATATGAACCAGGCTGTATAACATTATAATATTCTCTATGGTCCATCTTTAAAAGCTGTCCTTTATCGTAAAGATTACCTAATCTACTTAACATTTTCTTAAGAACTTCTATAGTTAACATCGAATGATGTGTACTAGAGATACGAGTATAAGCTAAAAACTATTTCTATCCTATCTAACTCTCTTATAAGATCGCCTATGTTACTATCAAGTATACTTAATAACTGAGCAAACTTGGCGTACTTAATTAAACTATAACCTCTGTAATTTTCGGCGTCTAAAATAATACTCGTATGTAAGGTTTCATTAATTTTCTTTTAATTCTCTACAATTTCGGATATAATACTAGTATGGTGAGATATCCAATCCTGGCTAAGACTAATGTGTTTATTAATTTCAGCGGTTAATTTGTCCTGATTTTCTTTTAGATGGTCAATAGCCTTATTATACATAATTGCGTCATTATAGTCAAGGTTACCAGTAATTTGTTTTATGACGGAACCTAAACCGTTTATTAACCCGCGTTTTGTCCGAGAGGGTTCTAGCGATTTTATTTGAGACGAAGCTTTATCTAATTTATGGCTAAGGTGATTTATCTGGGTTTCAAAGAGCATATATGTATCATTGCTTAATTGATTTACTATATACTTTCTCTGATCTCTAATATTTTGAAGCTGGTCCTCAATGTCATGCAATTCGATATATTGTAAAAAGGTATGTTTGTGAATAGTTAATCTCATAGGTCCAAGTTTAAAAGGTAATAAACCAGGTCCGTCACTCAGACTCTCCAGCTTGATCTCCTGAGTCCTTGTCAGTGTGAGTAGTGTTGTCAGCAGTATTCTGTAACAATGCAGATTTGGGGGTACGTTTAAGACGGGACTTAGCTATCGGGAGACGTTTCTTAGACGTATATATGTGAATGGGAAGGTCGGCTAATACGGTGTCTTGGGTGTAGCGCGGAGCGAGCTTTTGTCTACTGGCTCCGGGGTTACTTATGAATACTTGTTGTTGCGGCTGGTATTCTACCTCTTTCTCTCGCGTTTTATTCCTATTTTCTATAATGGAGGTTCGGTTAGAACACAAGATTTCTACTACTACAAGTACACAAGATTCGTGGACTAATTCATATACCTTTTTCATTTGTTCCCTATGTGTGATAACATATTGTTGTAGTAGGTGTTCAGTCACATTAAAGTTGAGTGGGTCACGTGGGTCTGTATGTCCGTTTATAAGGTCATATGGCCTACACTTCGTAAAACTGTGCACAGAGCTGTTATATGCGATAACAGCGTATGGCATTAAGTTAACAATAGGTTCATCTTTTTGTTTTAGCCTTAAAATTCGGAGATGTTCTAGGATAGTACTATGGAAGCGTTCTATATTGCCGTTATCATTAGGTGAATTTGGCACCGTTTTATGGTGGTGAATCCGGTGTAGCCTTACGAATTCTGCGAACATTTGGTTCGTGAATTCGGTTCCATGGTCTGTAACAATAGTTAAAGGCAAACCGTGGTGAGTGCTGCATGTAAGTAGGGCCTGTATCACGCTGAGGGCAGTGCCATCCCGCATGTGGTAGGCTTGTCCATATTTGGAGAATACGTCTACAAAGGTCACGTATTTTTCACCTTGCGCAGTAAATAAATCCATATGGACAGTTTCATATGGTTTTGATGCAGGTGGAACGATATTGAATTCTGGCCTAATGGGGTGACGGTCGTATTTGGCTTGGCCACAGATAGTGCACTCATTAATAAATTTTGCTATCTGCTCTCTCATCTTAGGCCAATAATATTTTTGAGATAAGGACAGATGGCATTCGTTAATACCACGATGGTTTGTCTTACCTTCGTGGTAATGTTTAATTATCTCTTGCTGTCTGAGGTACTCCTTAACATTCTCTATTTCCTTCTTTGCTAACACTAAGTTCATGGGGAGCATTTAAATTTATCTTGTAAGATTGGTATTATGGAATACATTGCTAGTGGTGGTGTTATAAAAAGGGCTGTTTTAACCTTAGGGTTCACGTACTCTTTAATTGCGTTAATAAGGTCTGTTTCTAGATTGGTTTCGCAAAGTTGTACGGAAGTGCGTGTGTGAGTTTCGAAGGACTTAGATACCGTAGGGCGTCTTTTTACATCATTGACTACAGTAAGGCATAATTATTTATGAAATTTGTTGAGAGGGTCATCTGTTATAGGAATCTCAAGGATTGGGTTTTCGTTGTCAGTGTGTACGGTCAGTGTAGTAGGTCAAGTTATTGACAACAGAGTCTGTGTCTAGATTTGGAGGTTGTGCATCATCGTCTTTCGGAGAAGTTTTGGTGTTATTTAATTCAACTCGAGATAGTGCATCGGCGTTGGTATTATGGTTGCCTTTCTTGTACACTACAGTGTAATTGTACTCGCTTAGCTTTAGGCGCCATCTTGTTAGACGCGAGTTGGGTTCCTTAATATTCATAATCCACGTTTATGGTCAGTCACTATTTTGAATTTTCTCCCGAAGAGATAGGGTCGAAAATATTTCATTGCCCAGACAATGGCAAGAAGCTCCTTCTCTATCGTGCTATAGTTAATCTCGCTCTCGTTTAATGTGCGAGATGCATAAGATATTGGTTTATCTGAGCCGATGGGCCCTTGGGAGAGCACGGCTCCAATAGCCACGTTAGATGCGTCTGTAGTCAGTACAAATTCTCTGGTGAAGTCAGGGTATTGTAGGATGGGGTCGTTGGTCAGTAGTCCTTTACATTTCTCAAAACATTCAATGTAATTTGAGTCGAGAGTCATTGTACTGTTCTTTTTTAGACATACGGTAAGAGGTTTAGTAAGTCTAGCGAAGTCAGGTATGAACTTGCGATAATATCCTATCAGACCTAAAAATTGTTTTATTTGTTTTGGGGTTTTTGGTAAAGGGTAGTTTTTAATGGCGTGGATCTTATCTGGATTAGGTTGAATACCATCCTTACTGATTATATAACCGAGATAGGCCGATTCTAACTTTAAAAATTCGGACTTGTCCATTTGTATTTTAAAGTTAGATGCGCTTAGTCTTTGGAACACCTTCTCCAGGTTCACCATGTGTTCTTGTAAACTGGTACAAAATACTACAATATCATCCAGGTACACCAGGCAGATGTTGTTCTGGAGGCCACGAAGGACATTGTCCATCACCCGTTGAAATGTTAATGGGGAGTTCTTCAGACCCTTGGGCATCCTCAAATACTCGAAGTGCCCATGCTCTACATTGAAGGCTGTCTTTGGGATGTCACTTGGATTCATTTCGACCTGGTAGAATCCAGAGGCCAGGGTGGTGAAGTACTGGCACTTTCCTAATTTATCGAGGACATCTGAAATGTTTGGAATAGGGTATTTGTCGTTTATCGTTTTTTCGTTGAGCTTACGAAAGTCGACAACAATGCGCCATTTCATTCTACCTGATGCATCTGCCTTTTTGGGGACTACCCAAATAGGTGAGCTCCATGCAGAGCTAGAAGGGCGGATTATACCTTGGTCTAACATTTTTGTAATTTGGTCTCTAATTTCCTGTCTATGTATAAATGGGTATATACGTTTTAGTATATACGGGTATTTCGTCGGTAGTCTTAATATGGTGTTTAATTTGGTTAGTGAAGGTCAGAAGTTCACCGTCGATATAAAATACGTCAGAATAACGTGAACAGAGTTGAGTTAAATTTGCTTTCTCCTCTGGGTTGAGGTGGTCAGTTCGTAATCGTGACAGAACATCCTTCGTGCGGTTAGAAACAGGCTGGTCTTGATAAGAGTTAATGTCGAAATTAAATATTTCCGCTTGGGCAGGCCTATCTAAAGAAAATATAATATCATTGTTAGTTTTGTTCTCTACCTCGATTATACCGCGGCTATTTGATACTTTAGTGACGCATTCGTGTATTAAGCAATTGCATATTACTTGTTCAGTAACTATGACGTCACCATCCTGAGCGTTAATAGGAATGCAAACTAATTTGGACGAATTGGCCGGGATCATATCCTCATATAAGTTAAGATTGCGTGCGTTATACATCTCGATAGGGTTAATTGCAAATTGCGTAGCCAAGGTTAAGTTTTTTAAGTCAATTTTTGATTCCAAGGCAGTTAGTAAATCTAAACCTATTAGGCCATCGAATTGATCATGAAAGCGGTAGACAAATAACTTTATGTTAGGTCTGCTAAAAACATGAGGGGCAGGTAGGGAGGCCTGCTGTCTGTTCGTTGGTAACATAGAGTTATTAAAAGTGAACGGTCTGGGAACCGGGGGCTTAATGCTTGATGTGCTTAGAACTAGAAGGAGGGCCCTGTAAAGATTTAGGTAAAGCTTTGTTTCGTTGCTGTAAATAAATTATATAAATTTCTTCATGCACATATTCTAGTGCCTTTTTAATACTATCTGGGCGCATGCACCTTATACGAGATCCAAGGGGCTATTTTAACCCTCGTACAAAAGATTGCATCGTTAACTTTTTGTAAAGCTCACGTTTGGCCTGAATTGTTGTGTCAAGAGCCTCGTGTAGGGTGAGAAACGTCATGATTGTACTGAACAAGATCTGACACCGCTCATAAAGCTCTTGCGGTGTACCATTACCCTGTGACTGTAATGACAAATCATTATATAACGCAGTTTCGTCTCGCTGGTCAGAAAAATTGTTAATAATTCCAGCCCAAGTATCAGGTATGCCGTTTGAATTAATAGTTCGCGCGGCGGACTCAGTAACTTTATTCAAGATGCCATTTATTAATGATAAATTATTAAGTAAATGTTCAGGTCCTTCTTTCACAGAAGTCATTACCAACTGATCGCATATTTTTATGAATCTAGTCAATATATTGGGATTGCCGTCAAATTCCGGCACTAGGCGGAGGGCCTTAAAAATAGTATCTGGTGTAGTAGCCATTTCTAAATCACTTTCTTCGATTACACCTAATTCTCTATTAGAATCTACTAAACTATTCCTCCACTGTTTACTAGAAACAGTTTCGGGACCTGTTTTCCTAGGGTGGAAAATCTTGATTGATTTACCGGGACTTAGGGGACTAAGGGAGCACAACAGATCAATTCAGTGATGTACTTACATATACATCTCGGTTTCTCTGAGCGTTATCAATGTCTGGATACCACGGCACTGTTATCTTCTTACAGGTTTCCCGGTGAGAACTTGAGAGTCTATCAGCACGGCGATGGCGACGGATTTTCGATTTTTGAAGTCTTTTCGCGCACTGACCCGGGAATCCTACCGACTGCGCCAATTACGATAGCAGTTCCCGCAGGACTCAAAAAAAACCGAAATTAGTTACAACTAATTTATTAGAAAAATAAAAATTACAATATAAAACTTATGTGCTAACGCGTCGACGTTCCGAAGTAAGGAATAGGAGTCCGCGCTGACGCAATGCTTGCCCGATTCCTCGTTCACGTGTTGCGCCATCAGCGGTTTACTTTAGGTGCATGGAAGTATGTCGCAATAATATAATGGAAATAAAATGTTCTAGAATGTTCGATGTCTTGTCAGCAGATTACATTAGGGTTGCGCACATAACACACGCTAAAATATATGCTATTTTTCGGAATGAGTTATGTTTTACTAAAAGTTGACCGATAATATTACAGTTACCCTGCACAATGTTAACCCTTTGTTGATTGATTTTGGCTTCATTTGTTTCATAAGTTATTGTTTCTGTTTGGTCTTCTGACGACCATGTTCGTAGCCACTTAAGGCTCTTCCACCATAAGTTATGTTCCACCATCTGAGACGACAGTAAACCGCTGCTAGCAAAAAAAGTTGGGTTATCTATCGACTTAACATAGCGCCAGCATTCGGGAGGCATCGTTCCAATTGTTTTCTTTACTCTGTTTGCCACGAACGGCTTCCAGCGGCTTGGCTCATCCTTTAACCAGCTGATAGTGACCATAGAGTCACTCCAACCGTATATTTCTAGTTGATTGAACAAACATTGTTTAATTTTTGTTATAAGTTTAGATAATAAGTACGCGGCACTCATTTCTAGCTTAGGTAATGAGAGCGCTTTCTAGTGTGGTACAAGTTTCGACCGAGCGGCGACAAGTGTTATGTTTCACGTGTTTTTGATTTTTGCATATACCACACATGCATAGGCTTCTTGGGATGCGTCACAAAACCCATGAAGTTCGATTACGTCATTCTTATGACTCATCAACCATCTGGGTTTTCTGCAGTGTTTAATGTTCTCGATGTCCGCTTTTATTTAGACCACTCGTTCTGAATGTCATTTGATACTTCGTCATCCCATCGTATTAGGTTGGGGAAAAAGTCTTTTCGCATATAGTATGTATGAACTTGTAATAAAACCACTTTGGCTATACTATTTGTACCTGACTGGTCTTGGTATCATTTAAAAGTTTAAATTTTAAGGAAGATAATTCCAAATTCAAATTAGGAAAATGCGTGATTTTCATTTGTTTTTCTTACCGTCAAGATGAGTGAATCTAATGAAGAAATAGATTTTAAAATTTTACTACCAAAAAGATAAAAATGCAACGCAAGCCGCGAAAAAAATTTGCGATGGGCCTAGTGTAGTGTCTGTGAGAGTAGCACAAATTTGGTTTAAGCATTTTCAATCCTGAAATTTTGATGTCAAAGATGCACGTAGCTCTGGTTGCCCTGTTACGGATAAAATGGATGCTATTTTTGAAAAAGTGGAGCAAGATCGCCATATCAGTAGTTACGACGTAGCTGAAGAACTGGGAATTGACCACAAAACAGTTTTGGCGTATTTGAAAAAAAAATGGGTACACAAAAAAGCTCGATATTTGGGTACCTCACGAGCTCTCTGAAAGAAACCTAATGAACCGTGTACTCATTTGTGATTCTTTATTACGACGTAATGAGACCGAATCATTTTTGAAGAAATTGATAAATGGTGATGAAAAGTGGATCACGTACGACAAGAACGTGCGAAAAAGGTCATGGTCAAAGGCCGGTCAGGCTTCACAGACTGTGGCGAAACCCGGGTTAACTCGCAACAAGGTGATGCTGTGTGTGTGGTGGGATTGAAAGGGCATTATTCATTATGAGCTGTTACAACCAGGCAGGACCATCGATTCAGAACTCTACTGCGAACAACTGATAAGATTAAAGCAAGAAGTTGTTGTTTTTCATCATGATAACGCTAGACCTCACACATCTTTAACCACTCAGCAAAAATTAAGAGAGTTTGGCTGGGAGGTGTTAATGCATCCGCCGTATAGTCGTGACCTGGCACCTTCAGATTTCCACCTGTTTCGGTCTCTTCAGAATTCTTTAGGCAGTGTCAGGTTAACATCACGAGAGGACTGCCAAAACTACTTGACGCAGTTTTTTGATCAGAAGCCCCAAAATTTCTATAGCAATGGGATCATGTCCCTACCTATAAGATGGCAAAAAGTTATCGAACAAAATGGTACCTACATACTTTAGTTAAATGTAAATAAACTAGTATATTAAAAAATGTTTTGAATTTTCACATAAAATGCGAAAAGACTTTCCCCAACCTATTAAATTGTTTGCCACAGTTTTTGAAATAAAAGTTTTAATTTAGTTGATAGTGGAGATAACCATCCTAGGGGGTCGAATAATTTTGAAATTATGGATAGTAGATGACGTTTTGTTATTTTGGCCTCTTGATTTGTAAAGTTATAGCGAAAATAAAAATTATCGTTTTTCGAATCCCAACATAGGCCTAGCGTTTTGGAAGCGTTTTCTTGTTTGTTGTTGGAGACCAGGTTTTCGCTCTGACTTTGATGATCTGTTGTATGTGCGATTAATTCAGGTTTGTTTGCAGCCCACTTTCGTAGGTTGAAACCGCCCGATTTTAGTAACGCAATTAAATCCGTTATAAGTTGGTTTCCTTGTTCTATCGAGCGGCTCCCATGGACAAGGTCATCCATGTAGAACGAGTTTACAAGCACCTGGACTGCTTCGGGATAATTGTTTTGTTCATCTACTGCTAACCGTTTCATCGTCATTAGAGCCAAAAATGGAGGGCCTTTGTTCCATACGTCACAGTAGTCAATTGAAACGACTGTATAGGTTGTTCAGGAGAATCGTGCCAAATGATTTTGTTTTACAAGAGGCGTTAAAAACCACCCTGTATTTCGGTGTTGTTGACTCTTCCCGCAAAATTCCGTGATGCCATTCAGTATCATTCAGCCGCAAATAGCATTCCAGTATCGCGTTACCGACAGCTGGTTTCATATGTTCTAATTCTAAATATTCTTTCATAAAAAATTTATGACGATGTTCCAATTGATCATGTTGTTGAAATTTTCTTACTAAATTTCGAAATTGGGCCACTGCTATTTGTTTTGATGCTCCTAATTTACTCTCCAAATCATCTTTTAGCGGTAATCTGACTTCATACCGCCCATCCGATCTCCTGTTTGTTGTATTTGAATAGAAGTTAATACATAATGATAGCTCTGATTGTTCGCAAATCTCTTCTTCTTCCCAGAATTTACGTATTTCGTCTAAGTTGTTCAAAACTACGTTACATTGGAAGGTCTTCACGCTACCGCATAAAAGCCATCCTATTTTAGTTTGTTGCGCGATTGGCTGGGATGCATCTTCGCCCCTAAGGATTCCTCCTAACATGATTTCTGCGTAAATGTCGGCTCCTAGTAATAAGTCGACGGAACGACTGAGAGAGTATTCAGGGTCCGCTAAGTTAATGTTTTCAGTGAATGACCAAGAGGGTTTCTTAAATGTTTTGTTTGGCAAATGTTTAATAAGATCATTCATTATTAACGCTTCTGTTGTGAAAGAGTAATCATTATATGTTGACTTGCATGTTAGATTTGTTACACCCTTACAGTTTGCTTCATTATGCCCTATACCAAAAAAAACTCCCTTAAAATGTTGTCTTTTCAGTCCTAGTTGTTGGGCAGCATGCTCCGATCCGAGTGACAGTTGTGAACCCTGGTCAATTAGGGCTCGCAAAAGGTGATATGTACCATCGGATGCTTGAACCTTAATCATCGCTGTAGCTAATAATATTTCGGGACTGTATTCCTGGGATACATGCGAGCTGTTTCCCACGTGTTCTCTAGGTTTGACGGCTTGTTTCGTAACTTCGGACGATGACTCAGTTGGCGGCGACTTCGTAAAAGCTTCATGAAGTAAAGTATTATGTTGAGCTTGACATTTGAGACATCGTTTTGTAGAAATGCATTTATTTCCATTGTGGCTGAACAAACAATTAATACAAACACGTAATTTATTTGCTGTTTTTAGTTTTTGTTCGACGGAAGATTCCAGAAATGTTTTGCAACTGTAAAGTCCATGGTCACCGCTGCACAATGGACATATGATATTAGACACGTGTAAAGATTTCGTAATGAATTTGTTTTTAGCGTTTTTGTAGAATTAATTGTTATAATTTTGATTAAAACTATTTCTTCTGATTAGGTGAAGGTGATGCGTATTGATGATTGTTTGATTGATTTGAACGTTGTTGAGACGAATCTTTACGACGAGCTGTTTCTAAACTAATGAATTTGTTCTCCAAAAAATCCAAAAACTCTTGAAGTTTCGGCAGATCACGGGAATTTTTCAGCGAATCGATGTATTCTGAATATGTTTCCGAATCAAGTTTTTGGGACATGATATGTACCACCATCGGGTCCCATGCTGATGTATCTACGCCTAAATTTTGGATTGCGCGTAGACTTTCTAATGTTGTATCGTGTAGCTTTTTAATTTGAGGCAATGATTGATTTTGCATGTTTGGTAAACCTAATAAGATATTCATATGTGACGAAAAAATTAAGTTTAGTGTTGTTATATCTGTGGTTGAGAATCTCCCAACACAGTGTAGTTATCCGAACTTATTTGTAAATGTTGGATAAGGCTTTCCGCTTCTCCTTTAAAACCTTGCTTTTGAGAAATTGTATTTTTTGGGCGTTTGACAAGAAAGGGTTATTATGTATGGTCTCTGAAAATAAATCTTTAAAGGACCTCCACTGATTATAATTTCCAAAAAAGACAGGTATTTCCAGACACGGTGTTGATTGTTCACGACGGGAAACGGACTATTAATAGATTTTTTCAGATTGTTAAATTGTTGTTCATGTTTGTTAAAAGTATCCTCGTATTCCCAATGTTCCTCACCTATTTCGGCGTCGATCTCCCAGTGTAGTGAATCTATCGCTGACCACCTGGACTGAAGTGTTTTCAAAGCGTCCTCAAACTCCCATTTTTCGGAGATAAATTCCAGATTTATGTTTGAAACTGTTCGCCTGAACGCCTTGAACGCCTTGAAATCGGGCGGACTGACTGCTTACGTAAAAGATCATCTAGTTTGCTGTTTGTACCTTGGTGTACCATCAGTGGTTGCCGTTGTGGTGACCTGCTACTCCTCTTCCTCTTCTTCACCGTGCGAACATGCTTCTTCTTCCTTCGTTAAATGTTGCTGCAACTCCTTCTTTGTTTTCTCCTTGCTCGTTCCTGACTCACCAAGTAGCTGCTGATACATCTTGTTGATAGTTGCTTTAATAGTTTGATAGGACTTACTGGTATTCTCGTAGCACTGCGCCTTGAAATAATCATGGCTGGGACTCTCCTCCATAGACATGCGGTCATGGTTAAATTGGTAGTCTCTCAAGTGTTGTTCTAAAGTATCTGAATATTTCTTTAAGTTGTCGACATTTCTGCGTTAATAACCAGTTTTTCTTAAGTTAACGCCGATCTTAAGAATATTGTTGGCTAATGTTAACTGACTATTGTAAAGGTCAGAAATGTTAAGTTGTTAATAGTAAGTTAATCTCCCAAAGAAGTAAAATGGGCAGGTCTTACTTGTTTTTACGCTGTTTGCATACCGCTACCTTAGGGTCAGACAGGAGCAGGCAGGTATTCCCAATGTTAAGTTCCAGTACCACTGCAATCCTCACACTTGTTCACTATGTTATCACTAAGTTAATTTTTAGCAGTACACTCCACAGTTTGCTAGTTCAATCCTCACAAATCACACGCGACGACGCAACGCAACTTGCAAGGTCATTCGAAGGACCATTTGTTGGGGTGCAAGGTTGTGGTGGTAGGGAAAATGCCGAAAGTTAGTTAAAATTATATTTATTCAAAGTTCTACAAGTAAGTCCGCACACAGCTAGTTATATTTTAAACTGAAGTTTACTTCACGAATAGACAATGTTATATATGTAAATGTTTATAGATATTGTTATGTTATAGTAAAAATGTTAAAGTTAAGTTTAATGTTAGAATGCACCCGGATTTGCCGGCGTTTAGTTGTGCACTGATTACGTGTTACATAGTGTGGCTCGCGGTTGGCGAGTTAGGTAAAATAACAAAAGTGTTTGGTTGCATTTATTGCACCGAACATGCATCGAAATATTGATATTAATATGGATCTTTTCGGGGTTTCTAATGGACAATCCCATGTTGCCAACAATGTTACAAATAAATAATCATAAAAACCTCAGAGATAGATAAGAAAAATAAATCACAGATAATTACATACAATTTCTATTAGTATTAACATTAGTATTTTTATTACTTTTAACATATTGGCAACGTCGCGCGTGCAGTGGTTTAAATTTTGTAGAAGTAAATAACTTTTTATTTAAGAAATCACGGGATTTTTCTGCTCTTTAAAATGAATCCCGGGATTTGAGGCATATCCACTTTATTCTTTAGCTGTATGAAATCAGTGTAAGTACATAAATAAATCTACCTAATTCCGACCTCTTGTTGTGACAGACGGGAGGAAAGGACAGACAGGCACGCGGGTAATCTTATAAGGGTTCCGTTTTTTGTGGCAAAGGTCCCTAAAAAGTGCAAAAAGTCTCGCCCAGGCCCGCTGGCCGCACAGTACACGAGTATACGTTGTACGTTGCGTTGGGTGAGAATTTGAGCTAGTGCAGCTAAAATAACTAATTAACGAAAATACCTACCTAATGTACGTATATAAAGGTTGATAAGCCGCTCAATGTCCGGCTTATAATTCGCATATTTTTATTTTTATTGACATAGTGTGAATAATATGTCTCTGAGCACGTTTATACAGAATTTATCATTGTGAGTGTATTTGAATAACCAGCGAAAATTTGCGTATTTTTAATATGTATGTGTGTGTGTGTGCAATCCAGATATGTTGCTAGTTTACGGCTTATGAAAATAATAAAACCACATTAGCGCCGATATATGTAGGTTATAATTGTTATTAGTAATAAATGCGCATATACACGTTGATTTTTCAATGGTTTTGGAGCCCATAAGGATCGTTAGTCAGACCTACATAGCTTGTCAAAATTAAAATTCTGAAACAAAATATGTTGACTAAAACTCAAAAGCAAAATCGTGAGATCATTTAGTGGTACTTAGTAGTACCGCCGGCCGGAAAGATTTTCAGTTTTGGACGGGCGTAACTACGTGGTCTCGATCGAAAATCATTTTCGCAACTTTTCTTATGTCATACACAAATTTATTTACTACATGACTTTTTTTTCGAAAGCCATTCAAAAGCCAGCGTGACCCCTACGGGAACTCGAAGAGAATCGGCTTCTAAGGAGGCCCCGTTACTGATACCTTGTGGTGCGGCCGCGAGGCGTGTGTGAGGCGCAGACAAGCCGGGCACAGCGCGCCCGCCTCCAGCCCCGCGCCGCTCGCGCACTCGCTGCACTCCCAACGCGCTAGCGACCCGCAAACTGTACACTGCCGCGGTACTGTAAACAACATATAGTTTAACAATTTACAATGATTTGACGACCTCCGTGGCGTCGTGGTCACCGTGCTAGTTCGCACCCAGAGGTTCCGGGTTCGATCCCCGGTCAGGGCAAGTTGGAAAATGGCCTTTTTCACATTGTCCTGGGTCTTGGTTGTTTATCTTATATGTATTTGTTATAAAATATAGTATTGTTGAGTTAGTATTCCCATAACACAAGTCTCGAACTTACTTTGGGACTAGCTCAATCAGTGTAGTTAGTCCCCATATATTTAATTTTTATTTTATTTTATAGCCTATAGGGCGCCATATTGAATTTAGTGTAACGTCACATAGCCTATAAATCAGTGGGCAGGCTAGGCGATTCAACGATACCTCATTTGTCAGTATATCATAGAAGATACGCGGGAACAAACGAACATACGTAAATTCGTAGCGACGAAGCACTACAAGTTCCGATGCAGTGCAGATGGCTGGCGGGAGCAAGAAATAAGTGTTAATGTTTAGGGTTCCGTACCTGAAGGGTAAAAACGGGACCTATTCCTAAGACTACGCTGTTCGTCTGTCAGTCTGTCACCAGGCTGTATCTCATGAACGGTGATAGACACTAGTTAAAATTTTTACAGATGGTGTATTTCCGTTGGCGCTATACCAATAAATACTAATATTTGGCCAAGTGCGTGTCGGGCCAGGCGCAGTGTAGGGTTCCGTAGTTACGAATGCCAACTTTGAGTTCATGCCACTAAAAACGTCTAAAAACTAATTTTCTATTGAATTTCTATGAAATGTTCCTTTTCCGAGTACATTTTATAAGTTGATCGCCTATAACTTTTTAATTTGTAAACCCTACTTAGCTCTGATAGTTTCCCTTTAAATTTTGTTATATTTACCATAGCTGTGAATTTTTTCACGTGTCCATATAAAACCGTTTAGCAGATAGAGTGGGGGGGGGGGATACTTGACTCTTACAAAAATTTTCACTTTAAAACCAAATATTTCAGAAACGGATCCTTAAATCGAAAAACGGTTTTCACAAGCTCATAATATATTCGAAATACCTATTCAACGATACCCCACATGATTGGTTATTCGACAAAATAAAATTGACTTTTGACTTTACTTGTATGGAAGCTATTCTAAAAAATTTTTTTTTTTTAAATTTAATTTTCCACTTTTTCCACATATATGAATATACGTACCTATACTAAATTACAGCTTTCTAGTACTTATAGTCGCTGAGTAAAACCGCGGACGGACAGACAGACATGGCGAAACTATAAGGGTTCCTTGTTTACTACGGAACCCTGAAAACAGAATAAATAAGAATATAAGTTGGGCTCCCGTACAAAACACGTCGTGCGCGAGTTCGACTCGCATTTGGCCGGTTATTTTATTTTTAATGATATTATAGGGGTGTCCACTAAGTGCGGGCACACGCAGCGGGTTCAGTCTATGTGCAAACTCTACGTGCGACAGAGACCGGTGACCCGCGACGGATTTTGCTATCTCTTTCGCACTTAGAGTTTGTGACAGAGATAGACTGAAACCCGCCGCGTGCGCCTGCGTCACTTAGCGAACGCCCTTAGAGTAGATAATTTATTACTATGAGCACTTACATCCTTCAATGAGATCTGTAACGTCTAAGAGCGGCGAAGGTAACACTCGCTGATAGAGTTTGTACTGTTTACCGAACCGCGGCATTTGGATTATGAACGCTGCTGGCACCTACAACATAAACATTTATTACATTTTGTTCGTCTTCAACATATATTTCCGACAATGGACTGGTATCAAGACAGTACAAGTATTGCCATGGACAAATAAAGATTTAAAGAGCTGACTGCCAATCTTCAGGAATGAAGTGGCACCTATAGAAGAAGAAAATCGGCACCGAGTATGAGAAAAAGCATAAGGGTTGTGCTTCATCTGGAAGCACGTAACAGCACAGCACTTTTCTATGCTGCTGTCGTTTTCTGTTGCTCAGAACCCTTATCCGTCATTCGCAAGAGCGAGAGAGAGCGTCGGACCGCATCAGCATCGGCGATTTCGCCGCATTCCGTCGCTCTCTCTCGCTCTAGCGAATAACGGTTCTGAGCGACAGAAAAGGATAGCAGCATAGAAAAGTGCTGTTCCGTGCTGACAGATGTAACCCAACCCTAAGATGCCTGTTCCAGGATTGAACACAAACCTCACTAAGTTTGACTCCTGAGGTAGCAAACGACTGTTCCAACAGCTGCTGCACGCTTGGCAGCGAGACGTGTTCGTCTTTCTCCACAAACAGTTGATAGCAGTAGGATTCTTGTCCCGAGGACAACTTTAGGAATGGCTCGGCTCGCAACAATTGAGCTACCAGCCCGTTCAGAAACTCTTCAGGGTCCTGTGTGTTATATAAAATAGTACCTATGTAGTGTGTTATATTCATTAAATAATTGAAACCAAAAATTACACTGAACAACAAAAAAACAACTTTTGCAAACCCATGAAAGGAATTCAACAGATTTTAAGAGAACATTAAAAAATGTTCACAGTGGTAATAATTTTATGCTTTTTAGTTAGCTCGGGTTTACTGTGGATATCAATAAAAAGACTTACAGCTAAATTAAAAGTTTACTTATATTAATACATTTATTAATTTAAAGAAGTGTAAAGTTAAACTACTTTTTCTTCTATAATCGAGATCTACAGCTTCTCTTCTTAACGTCCAACAATAGTCTGCTAGCATAGCAGGGCTCCACTTTCCCTGATAACGCTGTTCCAGGCCTGCTATATTCTGGTGAAAACGCTCACCGTCCACATCATTAATGTCTCCCATACATTGAGGTAAAAAATTTAAATGTGACTCCAGAATATGTATTTTGAGGGACATTTTACAGCCAATAACGCGCAACGCTTCAGTCATATCTTTAACAAGTGTTTTATAGTTCTCAGCTTTAACATTTTCGACAAAATTAGTAAAAACATGTACCACGGATTTCTAAGACTTGCTTTCTTCTTCATCCAATTGATCAATGATAAAACAATCAATGATAAAACACTTAATTATAAATCGATGTAAATAAAAACAAACACGCAGAACTCAATTAAAAAGCCAAAAATTCACTTAATACAAAATACACTATTCAAACTATTTGTTAGCTATAGACAGATTTAACACTCTACACGTTTAGTTGATTCAGATTTAATCCTCTACACAAGTTTGTTACTGTATATCATATTCGTTAGATATGAGCCATTGAACAAAACAAGACACGTTCGTGGGTATGTGTGGCGTTAACACTCAATACATGTTACAACAAGCAGTGGTAAATAGACTACGGGGTAGCGGTATTCCAGCTACTGGGAAGCTGATCTCGAAGAAAACTCCAAATACTTCAACTTGGTTTATTTTATGTGCAAATAAAACACTTCGTAATACTTTAACACTATTTAAATTAACTCACTTGATTAATTTCTAACGGAACACAGCTTTTAATTTTAGTGCTTCACAATCCAACGTCCAAGGCAGAATGCCCAAAGAATACTATACTGCCGTCCGCTAACTAAAAGGGCGCTAAGCAACAAAACCAAATTTTGAGTTATGAGCGAAAAACGCGGGAAATATTTAAAAAATATGCCACTTGAAAACTAAAGGTCGTACAAAATAAAATTTAATGTTCAAAAATAGCTTGTTAAATTTACTAACTAATGGCGTTAATTTGGTTGTAGTACAATATGTTTTATGGAAAAAAAGACACTTTTTTCCTTTAAGTATATAATTGGTGATTTTAAAATAAATACTCACCTAAAAAGTCGCTAAATGCACCTTAACGACTTTATAGCTTATGATTCCAACATGAATGAAGAGTTTTATTTTTTTGTTAAAAAACTAATCCAAATAACTTCGCTAAACAGGCACTTAGTTACTTAGTGGCTTTATAATTATGTATTACCGATTTCCATTTAGCATTAATTCTTAGCTATATTAATACAATAGAGCGTTAGTGCCTTTATAGATATGTTTTTGAGTTTAGTGTCTTTTTAGGAATATTTTATTTCAGACTTATTACACTTCAAGGTCGTTAAACGGTCAAAATTTTGTCTTAACGGCTTTTTAGTTATGCATTTGGGATTGAATATTCTAAAACAAAAACAAAATATATCAAATTTGTTTATTTTAAGGACCAATGTGAAATTAAGTTGCATAAAACATGTAGGAATACCTACAGTAATCATCATCTTCGCGTACATCAACATCCACAGCGGTAATCAGAGCCTAGGGTCCGCTACCAATTTTTTTTGAAATGGCTGTAAAACATTTTCTTTTCAGTTTTGAAAAAATTCGAAAAACTGAATCGGCAAGAAAATGCTTTATAATTTTCGAACCTTTCACGAGAATCGGTTGAGAAATGCGACCTGTAGGCGAGAACAGGCGGACAGACAAACTGAAAACCGGACAAAAGCATTTTTAGCCAATTTCTAAACCGAGACGCTTCACTTGCTCGGTCAATAAAATATAGTATCATTGTATTAGTATCCCAGAACATAAGTTAACAAACTTACTTTGGGGCTAGCTCAGTCTATATAATTTGTCCCTATAAATTTAATTATTTGATACCTACTGCTAGTGTTTCTTTGCCATACAACAGTACATAACTTTCACCAACTTAAAGCCTCAATTTATTGTCATCCCATCTAGGAAAGTGTGAACCCTTTTGTTCATCATAAGTAATAACACGAGGCGCCACCATACCGTGTACCACACGTACTATGCGTCAATAACGATTAAAGACGTTATATCCAGCGACTTTGAGTAAACCGTTTGTTAGCAATAGTTTATAAGTTTTAAAGCAGTTCGTATTTATGGAAGTGATTATGTTACGAACTTGTTACGGAGTAACATATATGTATGTAATATGAGCCAGTACTCCATTATTTGACATAACCTAGGATTTATACTCTATCTCTTCATGGATTGAATGAAACATCGTAGTTTAGAGTGTGCGAAAGCATAACCCCTGCACCGCACACGTCGCCGCCATTCTTCGCGCGCCGTCATCCACTAGTCTACTTTAAGGACAAACATGTTTTTTGTGTTTTATACTAATACAGTGGACCCCCGGTAGACCGACAAATATTTTGCAGGGCAGTGTCGAACTATCGAATTTGTCGGATTATAGAGTGCTGCCTAAGACCCCCTATAGTCCGATTTTTTTTACAAAAGAGTACGTTGTAATCCGACAAATTACAGATCCAATGATAAGAGTTTTTATATTATATATGTATCACATTTTTCTTTAATTGTCAGTGTTTTGTGCTTTCGCTTCTGAGCTTGTGACCACATTACTAGGTACGTATACGTAATACACAATGAATAAACAGTAAACAATGAACACCGCTATCCTCATCGCATGTAGTCAAATTCAAACTAAGCAATCAGAATCAAAACAATACCCTACGCATCGAGCACAATAGTGATGGTGCGTACAAGTTGTAACTTGTTTAATCATGCATTAGCGAATATTATCAAAAAAATATTCAATAATAAATAAAATAGACCATGTCGGATTACAGGGGGTGCCGGATTAGACAGGGGCCGGATTACCGGGGGTCCACTGTACTGTGAATGAAAGTAACACAAACTCAGAATATCAATCTTATATGAATTTATGATACTAAATATATAAACTATAATGATTCTAATTTTCTTTTGAAGTGTATTTTACTTGGAAAATCGAAATAATCAGAATAAATAAGAATGCATACACTAATGTGATACAAATTAATACAAAGGGTATATTTAGTTGTTTACTGATATGTTGTATTATTTTTTTCAACACTAATTATCTTTTTGGTACTGTTTTTATACATGGGCCATTAGCCAGTTTGCAGTGGACAAAGGGTGACACAAATAGGTTTGCACACTAATCAGGCTATGTTTGATACAATACTATTCCATTTTACAACTTTAAATCAATTTTGTCGATTCAGTATGGAATTAAATAAAACAGTCACAAATCAATAAATTTTCCGAAACGCAAACCCCGAAAGTGACACAAATCGAAATAATAAGCCTTTTAGATACGACTCTATTCAGAGGCAAGAAATAAGCATATCTAGATTTCTTGTAAGTTATACCCTCAAAATTTGCTAGTGCTACCGGACTAGATGACTTATGTATGTGATACTAGGAACACAACTGCGTGTGGGTGAGAAGCGAGAGCAGGTAGCGTCTTTTTAGCCAATTATTGTGCCTTAGCGACTTTTTAGCGGAGGAATAAACCATAAAATGAGTAACTAAAGGCGGTTAGCGATTTGAGAATAGTATTTCTTGATTAATATTATATGAGTCCTACGCTAAAAAGTCGTTAGCAGATCTTAACGTCTTTCTAGTGCATTATTTTTATTAGACGCCTTTTAGCCTGGGATATTGATGCAAAGTACCAAAATGATTCTTGGCTTGAAAGTAATTAAAGTATCTTTAGGACTTTCTTGTCTTGTAGTGTTAAAAAGCGTCTTTTTTGCCAAGCAGAAATTAATATAAATATTGAAAAATTATGGCGTTAAGGGCTACATGTGATATTTTAGTTAAATATGGATGGTTAACGTACTTTAAGTTGCGTAAGCTATTACTTTTGTAGTGTTTAACGACTTTTTCGTAATAATTATTTCAAAAAGTATAAACGTTATAAATATGATACTTAGACAGATCGATAGAGAATTTTTTTCTGTATACGATGGCGTTAATAACTCAAAATCGACCCTCTGAGGGTTAACGCCTTTCTTGTTAATGGACGGCAGTATACAGAATGCCCGCTTAATCATTAGCTCCTGGCCAAGAACCCTACAATTATGGCGGGGGAAATCCAGCCTTCCCATTGGCGGATGACATCGCGTGATACCGATGACGTCAACCAATCGTTGAGCGGCTTTATTTTCCCGCCATAAATTCAACCAATCAAATAAATCTGGTGTTGCCATAGATAAATAATAAATGTTAATTGTGTAAACCATAGAATAATAGCAAGGTATTTAAATATAAACGTTAAAATAATACGAACCTAACACATACACGTGAAACGTCTGTGGTTAATGAATAGTCACCGCGTACTTCTTGATATTACAACTCATTAATACTGGGCAAAAACCTTGTTGACCAGTGTTATTAATCCAGAGCACATAATTTTTTTACACAATCGATTTTGATAAAAAATGTATTGGGCTTCCTGAGAGTATGACAAAAAAAAAGAATTTTCCAAATTGGTCCAAGCGTCTTTGAGTAATCGGGGAACGTACGTAAAAAAAAATATATACATTCGAAATAAATAAAAATTAATAGCCACCTCCTTTTTTGAAGTCTGCTAAAAATGGTGTATTAAATTATAGTTTTTTAAGTGAAACAGAATAAATAAA
Organism: Acrobasis suavella; assembly: GCA_943193695.1. Taxonomy (NCBI): domain Eukaryota; kingdom Metazoa; phylum Arthropoda; class Insecta; order Lepidoptera; family Pyralidae; genus Acrobasis; species Acrobasis suavella. The sequence continues at coordinate 20,035,093 of OW971929.1, forward strand.
TGAAAGTAAAGCTGTGTGAAACACATGCCGCGTCTGGCAGTTCCGTACCTTTTCCTCAGAGGTCAGGCCGGGCACGTCAGAGAGACGCTCGAGCAGCGTGCGCAGTTTCATGACACGATCTGCGCGCACGTAGCCGTGCTTGCGCAACGGATTCACGACCTCCTCGCGCAACACGCGTTGCACTTCTGCATAGTGAGGTGAGTCCTAGAAAAATGTTTTTACAGAAGTGCTGACACGTATCATAATAACATCGCAGTGTATTGCTTTTTTTTTTTTTTTGTATTCTCGGGCCAAAAGCTTGCCAAGTAAATTTAAGCCGCCTTGGTCCGGGGAAGATGTAAAGTACACACCTCGGCCAAGGATGTGGAAAGCCTAGAAGTCTCTCCGCATTATACAATTTGTTATAATCTAACATGCATAAATAAACATTAGCATTTCGCTATTAGTTCCAAGGGAAAAAACAGAAAAAAGTGGATTGTATCTGTCTTAAAAAAATAACTTCAATATACTTTTTTCTATCTTATATACATAGATATTGCAGTAAATAAGAGTTGCCTTACCACATTCAAGAATATAGAAAGAAAGAAAAAATATGAAATACTTTCGTCTTCCCTGTTTGTATTTTTGTACCACAAAGCACAAAAATACAAACAGGGAAGACGAAAGGATTAGAAAAGTTTTATTGTAATTAGTATGTCTTTTAGATTATCCAAAAATAATTGACCCATATTTTTCAGTTTGCCAAAAAAGTTAAAATTCACGCAGATACGAATTATCGAAGTTCCGAAGTGAAGGCTTGAGACGTCACCTCTATGTAAAAATTGTACGTAGCCGTGACGTCATGCGAAATTTCAATTTTTTTTTCTTTAGTTTTACGGCTCTGGAAACGAGTCCTTTAGAGCCCTTCTTTATTTTTAAAGTCATTTCACAGTCATTTAACTTTCTTATTTAAGGTTGTTGATTGTTATTGTTCTTAATGTAGTTTAATAATGTCATTTTATTTATCAAAATCATATCACACACACATGCACTTCACTTTTATAACTTTTGAACAGTGTTTTTAATAAATTTATAGATTGGAAAATAGAAATCTTGCTTTGATTTTAATAAATCACCCAAGCGGCGGGGGGTATTATTTGGGCGTTTGTCCAATTCTTCTATTTCTGTGACAAGTAAAAGCCGTTCATAGGAATATGCTGGACAAGACATCACTATGTGTTCAATGTCACAAATGTCATTTTGACACTTCTCGCACGTGCTGCTATTTATTATTTTCAATCGATGTAAATGTGCTGGAGTTGAGGAATGGCCAAATCTAAGGCGATTTATGGTAGTAATAAAGTCTCTGCTTGCATTTCTTATCTTATCATACCAGGGTTTAACTGGTATATTGGGGTTTATACTGGCGTACCATTTGCCTTTTACTTGTTGATCCGACTTCCAAAAATCTTGCCAAAGGTGCCTTATTTCTTGTTTTATAGGAAGGTAACAATCAGTGAACGGTATAGGAACAGTTTGTTTTACATCAATACCATTAATTCCTTCATATGCAGTCTTATCAGCTATCTCATTACCAGTGATTCTGGTATGTGATGGAACCCATAAGAAGGTCACGGTTACCCCTCTTTGATAATAGTAATATAAGACGTGTTTTATTTTTTGAACGATATAATTTGTTTTATAATTTTGTTTCAAACTATTTATACTATTGATTAAACCTAACGAGTCTGTTATAATTAAAAATTTACTGAAAAATTTAACCTGTGATATTCTTTTGAGTGCTTCTAGGACTGCATATGCCTCTGCTGTAAAGATATTGCTAGCATTATTCAGAACAAAGCTTTGACAGAATTTGATTTGAGGATCATAAACGGCACTACGGACATGGTTTTCAGATTTATTACAATCAGTGTAGAATCTGTAATACTGTTTGTTAAAGTGTATGAATTCCATAAGATCTTTGTTACTATTTATTTTGTCCTCAATGATTGTAGGTTGAAATGAAAAGCTATTATAACTATTAGAATAGTATGGCCAGAGTGAGTGTTTATAAAATTTATGAGTATTTTGTACTTCAAGTAGTATCTCTGTCATATTTGGGAAGTTTCCTAGTAGTCAATTTTGGCCAGATGTTATTGGACAACTGTAGCTAATGGTATAATGAGGCAAGATTCTTTTTAAAACACTCTGATTATCACATGCCAATATTTTAATGCAAAACCTTTAAGCGATGTATAATCTTCTGATACAAAGGGGCATAATAACAGCTTCAACTTCCATTGCCCTGATGGGGGTCGAACACATGGCTCCTAAGATTATCCTCAATGCTTTGTTCTGCACTAAATCCAATTTATTTACATGTTTACTGCCTATATAGGCTAAACAACTATAATCAAAATGACTCCTAACAATAGCTTTATATAACATGGACAGTGTTTTTGGGTCTGCACCCCAAGATACTCCAGCTAAGTATCTCATAATATTTACACCTTTTAAAGCATTTTGTACAATATGTTTAATGTGTGGTTCAAATGTTAACTTATTATCTATAATTACACCCAAAAATTTGTGGGAGCTAACATTTTCAATTTGCTGATTGTTATACTGTACTTTAAAACTTGGTATATCTTTACTAAAAATCAAAGCTTTCCTCTTGCTTGCATTAACTTTTAAGTCTAAAATATTAGAGTAATAGAAATTAAGTTGGCACAAAGAACTATTAAGTTTTATGATTGCACTATCTACATAATTATCTGTATTATACAATACAATATCATCAGCAAATTGTAATATTTTAATGGAGTTATTATTTACTTATTTCACATATATACAAATTATACAACAATGGGGACAGTGTTGCCCCCTGCATGGTACCTTTACTAGCTCTTTTTGGTCCATGTAATATATTATTGTGTTTTACCTATACTAATCTATTTGTCAAGAAATTATAAATCCATTTACATAGCACCCCAGGGATCCCCAACCTTGTTAAGATTTGAACTAAAATTCCCGGTTGAACATTATCAAATGCACCCTGTAAATCTAGGAATGCACATGCAGCGGACTTATTGCCTTGTTTTGCATGTTTCAGGTCAGTAATGAGAGAAACAAAACTTTCTGCACAATTTTTACCTCTACGAAAGCCATATTGAAACTCAGGAAGAATGTTTTTGGATTCAGCAAACCAATCAAGACGGATTTTTATCATATTCTCGAAAATTTTGCCTAAGCATGAAGATAAGGATATTGGACGATAAGAATTTGGATCATCTTCTGGTTTGTCAGGTTTAAGGATAGGAATTACGCACTGAGTTTTCCAGGATTCTGGGATTATTTGTTGGTGCCAAAGTGCATTTAGTATTTGTAAAAAGACTTTTTGTACTGATACATCTAAGTTTTTTATTAAAATATAAGAAAAGTCATCTAATCCTGGAGTAGTGTCTTTTCTGCTCTGTAAACTGTTTTTAAACTCTTGGAAAGAGAACAGTTCTATGAGGAATTTTGTTTCTTCATTTTGATTATTGATATTGAAATGATACTCTAAGTTACCAACATCTTTGCCATGTGGATCATTTTCATCTACAACTATATCTGAAAATTGAGATTTAGAAAGCCTATGGTAATGATCCCAGTTGGTTTTTTTATATAGAATTTTTTCTACTGGTGGATTTACTTGAAATCTATCTATACCTAATACAATTTCAGTTACACGTACAAAGTGGTGCAAGGCATGGACTAGTAAATGTAACATCAACAGCAGAAGGATTTGTATTTAGGTAGTGCATAGTAGTTGTGGAACCATCATTAGGGATGCATAAGTCTAACTGATCAATTATGTCGTATAATTGTTGTCCTCGATTTTTAGTAGTCATACATCCAAATGCAATATGATGGGCATGAAAATCGCCAGCTACAAAAATAGGTTTAGGCAGAGCTCTTATCATGTTATGTAATTTATTTAGCCTAATGTTTCTGTGAGTAGGAGGACAATACACACATGGTATAGTAATATTACCAATTTCAGTTGACAAACTAATGGCAATGGTTTGAATGTCTTGATAAAATGTAGTTTGTAACAATTTATACTTAAGATAAGGCCTTATTAGAAACGCCACTACACCATGTTCATTTATGGCGTTTTTATAATGAAAGTTGTATCCAGGAATGTGAAAGTTATTATTTTCTTTTAACCATGTTTCATTTATTAAATAAATATCAATATTTTGTTTATTTAGGTGATTAATTAACAGGGGTTTCGTACTATTTATACTCTAAATGTCAAATTGTGCAATTCGTAAGTTTTTGTGTGGTATTAGGTGTAATAATTTGAAAAGCAAATTTTAATAGTTGTTGCAGTCACAGGTTTGTTATCATTGTTGTTGGCAAGTTGAACTAAAGTGCGAACTATAGCCATTGTGAGGTCATTGTTGTTCAACAACTGACCAACGACATCATTTGATGTCACAGAATTACTATTTACATGCTGTACAGTTTGTTTAATATTATCTGCAGATGTTTCTACATAATGTACAGTAGTCTTAGAATATGATCTATTTACAAAATTGTTTGCTGCTTTAGGGATGGTAGTCGAAGGCAGAGGAGGAAACTCTTGGCTATTCTTAGGTTTACTTAGAATGCTAGAATATGTAATTTTGGTTCTCTTTTCTTCAATCTTTTTCTGTTTAATTGGACATTCTTTAGATATAGCTACATGAGCACCTCCACAGTTAGCGCAGCTAACTCTGTTGGTTTGTCACAATTTTTATATAAATGCTTACTGCCGCAGCAGCTACAGCGTTGTTTGCCATTACAAACCTTGGGCGAATGATTAAATTTTAAGCATCTGTAACATTGTTGCAACGCTGATACATATTCAAATACTCTGTATGAGAATAAATTGTACCATATCAGAAAGAGTATTGGACAGAAATGTAATGCTTACAGTCTGAAGGGGCACCTTTTCACGGTTGATTGTCTTCATAAATCTTCTTACTGCTATTATTTCATAATGAGATGAAAGCTTTGTATATAGCTTCTTATTAAAAATATTTGTAGGTACGTGTCTTATTACTCCAGTTTTTTTCAATGTGAGCTGCTGGTATGAATGCTTTTATATTGTACTTATTCAAAAATGTTGTGTTGCAGATAAAGTTATTGGCGTTATTAAATTGCTTAAAAATAACCACAATTTTATTTGCATTTACTCTTTGAATTCCTACATCTCCCTTGACTTCCGTTGTGAATATATGGTTTAAGTAAATTGGACTTTTATTACCAATTTTCTCCATGCCATCACTTTGGACAAACACCTTAAAATCGACGTTCATAGAATTTTCTGGGTAAAGACGTGTATATTGTGGTTTATATTAAGGAAGAAATCCATTTTCCCCACCCCCGCCGCTATTTTCACAAGAGTCCTCCAGTGTCCTTTTACGTTTTTCGTTCATGGGGTTGGGGGTTTGGCCCCCACCCCCTACACTCTTGTCCATTTTCCTAATGTACTCGTACACACGCACTAATTTACACTTTTACAAGAAAGAAACCTACATTAATTATTTAAAGTTAATTATTTTATTTTCCGAAAATTTAAAACGCGCGCGCTACTTCAAATTTCCCGCCTTTTTTTCCGAAATTTTAATGCGCTGTATCTTTGTCATTTTTTTTTCATTGAAAAAAAAATACGTGTACAATAATTTCTTATAATCTAACCAATAGGCTAAAAATATTTTTCCATTCGTCATGCCTATTGTGTTCTATGTACAATATAATGATGAGATAAAGCAGGAGATAAAACAATGTTGTTTTTACTGTAGATAAACGCATAATTGTGCTGTCTTCACTTGAGGATGGATTACTATCCATCCGTGGTACTAGGTCATCTCAGTGGCTCCAAAATAAGAGTAATGTCAATAATTTGCTTTAGATTTTAAACTTTTTCAATGAGAATATCCAGGATGTCAGTCATTATGCAGGCACATTGAGCATTGAGCATTACATTATGCCGCTCGCTACAGGCATGTTATGTATAAATTTCAATGGTTTGAGTTAAATACACTGATTAGCCACTGTTAACGGCTTATCTTATATCAAGCGATGCGTTCGTTCTACCGTCGAGCTTTAAATAAATCTTTGACATTACTAACTGACAGTGATGACACATACACCTTAAGGCGCAAGAACAGCGTCGCGTCGACTAAATTACTAGGCCATTGTAAGTAGAGTTATGTTCAAGATCAATCCACGTACCCCCTGCTCGGGCGGCCGATAGAGCAGCGCGTCGAACACGCTAGTGAACGTGAACATCGCAAAGAGCGTCGCGTCCAGGTAACAGGAGTTGTGATGTCCTTGGATGCCGCGATTCTTCCCCGCGAGCTCCCCGAGCGAACTAAGAGGTGGGACCACCCCTGGCACTACGGGACATTCTGGCTGAAAAAAAAAACGCACATAGAATATTTTTATAAATTATTTTTTTGCTAACTTGTCCATTAGAAGTAAGTGTACCTCGGACTACGAAAGGGCAAATCATTTTAGCCGCATAACGTCCACAGCTGGACAAAGGCCTCTCCCTATAAAATGCAGGCCGCTCTTGATCGGTAATTTTGGAAGAAGCCAATCTCAGGATGTAAATAATTCCAATAAAGGAAACAACCGGGAATAAGATGAGAACGAAAAAAAAATAGATGATAGAAATCTTATCAACATTTTATATTAGTTCGGCTTATACATCTCGATATGCCAGTCATCTCAAGTGGTAACGACAGCTATAAGTAGCATCTACTGAAGATTAAGATTATTTTATCTTTTATATAAGGACCACCAGTAAACATCGTGGTAAACAATCGCCATGGCCCAGGGTTACAACATGCTACGTAATGTAGCATTACTTCTGTAAGTATTCTTTTTATTCATTTAAATTGGCTTGTCAACGAAAAAATATAAAGTTTTGTAGAAGGTTTTAATCGAAAATATAGACAATTTTAAGAAGGGGATTTGAATAAAAAAATCTAAGTGTTATCAGGATTTTTTTTATGATTTTAAACTTTACATCGGAAGGGAAGACACAGCAATCGGAGATTACATTTTTCCTATTCCTCCACAAAAAAAAAAACAATGACATCGGTCATCTGTCAATTTCACCCTTTAAAATTACTTTTGTTATGTTGGTCGTAGTCCTTTGACATATATTGTTTTTTTTTTCAAGTATTTTTTTTCATATATTGTTGTAGGGAGATGACAGTGACAGTATAGTACTGAAAGCGGAAACCGCCAATCTTCATCGTGACTTCATTTCCTTAAATAAGCTTGCCATTGTTTGAAAATGAAGGTTATTTGGTTTTTTGCAAATATCTATTAAGTATTAACGTAAAAAATATAAGTAAGACCTTATTTTAAAATCTGATTAGAGAAAGCTTCTCCTAGAGGCTATTCCTCGAAAAGGTTTGCGAATTAGATTTTTTTTGGAAATTACTTGACAAGCGAATTAGTTTCCCGTACTGGTTAGGGATCAAAAATACTCAAACTGTAGGTACCAGCTGCAATTGCTGCCTAAGGATTTGTATAACCTGGTTTGTATAACCAATTGTTTAACCTGGAAATTTGTTCTATAAGTATAGGCGATGGACTAGAATTCTGTTACAAATTATTGTTTTCTATCTACCCACCAAACCAGGCTCTCTCTACCACATCTTCACTTGTTTTTTTTTTTATTGTTTTACAGTAAATCAATCATAAAATATTGTAGTATGATTTTACAGGTTTTTAACTGCTACTATAGATTGCCATGTGACAAAGAATACCCGGCAAGACGTCAGACCATTTCCTGACGGGTTCTTATTCGGGTCGGCTACAGCGTCCTACCAGGTAGAAGGAGCATGGGATGAAGATGGTAAGTTGAAGTTAAATTAAATAGGTAACAAGATAATTTGCCAAGCAAATTAAAAAAGAAACCGACTTTCAAGTGTTCACCCCCAATAACTTTTGAATGGCTCAACTGATTTTTATGAAACGTAGCTAAGAACTTGCTGTGGCATAAAACCGCATCGAAATAGATCCATCTGTTCGAGAGCTACGATGCCACAGAAAGACAAATATTGGAGTCGAACTCATAACACCCCTCTTTTTGCGTCGGGGTCAAAAAGGGCCCTTAATATTTTTGGTCTGAGCTTCCAATCACTCATATATTTCCGATAAAGTAATTGTAATCGATGTTTCACAGGGAAAGCTCCCAGTATCTGGGACGAATTGACTCACACTAACCCCTGTGTCATCAAAGATTGCTCCAATGGAGACGTAGCTGATGACTCATACCATTTATTTGAAAGAGATGTTGAAATTATGAGAGAACTGGGGTTGGAATTCTACAGATTGTCGATTTCATGGCCCAGACTGATGCCTACAAGTTTCCCTGACCAAATTAACCAAGCAGGCGTGGATTACTACAACAACTTAATAAATGAAATGCTCAAATACAATATTCAGCCAATGGTGACTTTATACCATTGGGATTTACCACAGAAGCTACAAGAACTGGGCGGGTGGGCAAATCCTGAAATAGTTGATTGGTTCGGCGATTATGCACGGGTTGCGTTCGAATTGTTTGGAGACAGAGTTAAATATTGGATGACAATCAACGAGCCGTATCAAGTTTGCTACCAGGGTTATGGTGCCGTCGCCAAAGCGCCAAGATTGAACATCACAGGAATAGGCGACTATATGTGCACTAAAAACTTACTGTTGGCCCACGCGAATGCTTACCACATTTATGACAAAGAATTTAGGGCATCACAAGAAGGTGTTATATTTATCGTTTATAGCGCCCAATGGTATGAGCCCGCCAATGAAAACGAAATCCAGGCTGCCGAGGAAACGAATATGTTCATGGTAATGTACTACTTAGCTTTTTCGCTTGGTTAATACACAGGCCATAGCAAAGCTTTATAAACTCTAGCAATCGCACCTTCTTACAAATATACATTAAATTGTATTGTTTACAGTGGGGTCTCTACGTGCATCCCATACATTCGGAAACCGGTGATTATCCGACGGTTGTAAAAGAAAAAATAGCACAGAAGAGCGCTGATCAAGGTTTCCCCAGGTCTCGCCTCCCTGAATTGTCTGCCGAGGAGATAGAATTTATAAGAGGGAGTTCGGATATGTTCGGCTTGAATCACTATTCCACGCGACTGGTATACAGGAACGAATCTGTAATTGGAGCTTTCCCGGTCCCATCGTTCGATGATGACATGGGGGTACAAATGTACACTTTGGATGAATGGCAAATTGGCCAATCTGAATTCGTGCAGGTCAGTTATGTTGAAAATCAAAAACTTTAGAGGGAAGAAAAAAAATTTTAGACCTAAGGTTGTTTGAGCAAATGGGTTCTATGTTTAATCTGTTCCGATTTGGACAGAAGATCAAGAACAATCTTATTATGTGTACTTACATGTATTATTACTAATTAATAAAAAATATGTATGAGAAATCTTAGTTTAGCCCTTCCCTCAAGTCTGTACTATGAGCGAGACTTCGAAAGACCCTAACGAATTTCTTCAGCAATTATTTCATCACATTTTTAAAATGAAATATCTAAAATATTGTTAATGTAAAATGCTATTTTTCATTTAAAATTTTGTTCAAAAACTTGCAGTCTGTTCCGTGGGGCTTCTACAATCTACTTACCAAAATAAGAAAGGACTACAACAACCCTCCAGTAATCATAACAGAAAATGGTTTAGCCACACCGCCGGGTCTGGTGGACGACGACAGAATTTGGAACTATAAGACTTATTTGAGTGCTCTCTTGGATGCCATAGATGAAGGGTCTGATATTCGGGGTTATGCTGCGTGGAGTATGATAGACAACTTTGAATGGATGTACGGCTACACGTAAGTAGATGCTTCCTTTAAGAACAGATAAAATTATGTTTGTTAAAAAATCCATTAAGTGCGAGTTGAACTCGCGTGGAGAGGGTTTCGTACAATGCCGAAGATTTTTCGTATGTGAGTGTATTATATTGGAGTTTACCACTTTATTTTCAATTGATAGAATTCTTATATTATTATCTACAAGCAATGGGGGGGGGGGGAGTAGTTTCGGCGATTAAGGCCCTGAATCGTATCAATCATAACAATTTATTTTACAATTGATAAAAATATATTTGAGATCCTCATAACGACCCCTTTTATTTGATTTATGATACAGTAAGGTTTGCAAAAACGTTTTTTTATTTGTCCCTCGAAAATAAAACTTATTTAAAAAAAATATTTATTTACTTTGCACATCTGTGTCTGGGTGATAGGATTGCATCATCCTACTAAATTTCACTGTTAGAAAATTAAATAAGTTTTGCAAACCTTACTGTGTCATAAATCAAATGAAAGGGGTCGTTGTGAGGATCTCAAATATATTTTTATTATTATTGTTAAATATATATTATTATTGTTAAATAGTTAATATTGGTCCAGTATTTTAGGAGCAAAATGGCTGTGACAGACGGACGGACAGACAGAGACACGAGTGATCCTATAAGGGTTCCGTTTTTTTAACTTTTTGTACGGAACCCTAAAAATAAACCCTTAGCTATCTGTTGTGGAATTGCATATAATTAAATAATAGCACAGATTACATATGTTTCATACATGTATACGTTTGTTTTTAATTAAGAACTAATAATAGCAACCAATATAATAATAACAAACATGTTCTTTGTTTCAGTGAACGTTTTGGCCTGTATGAGGTGGACTATGAAAGTCCGCAGCGCACGCGCACGCCTCGCAAGTCTGCGTTCGTGTACAAACAGATCGTGCGCACGCGCACATTAGACATGAACTACGAGCCCGACACCGACGTTATGACCATCGATGAAGGACATTAAACTTTATTTAATTAATATAAACATCAAAATAAAAAATCCGTTTTGATATAATTATTTAAGCGTTTTCTTTTTAATGTAAATTAATATTATTAAAAATTAAAGCGACGATATGTGTCAACTAATTAGTAATGTAATGACAGACAAATACATCATACTTTTAGCGCTGTTTGATGATAGTATCTATAAGGCTGATTTCAGAGTGACGCCGGCGAGACACACCGTTGACTAGCGGACCGCTGTGAAACGATTAGTATCGTTTCGTGCGGACCGCGCGCGCTTCGGCAACTCTGGCCGCGGCGCGGGTTTCACGAACAGCGCGTTTGAACTGCGTTACTATGAAACGCGGCTACTATCTAGTGTAATTACAAGCGCGCGCGTCTGGACAACGCGGTTCAAACGCATGACTCTGAAATCAGCCTAAATAGTAGTAGGTCTCATCTAAACGTCGGGCCTGCATCTGTAATGGCAAGTTTTAATCAACAAAACTCGTACTTGGAATGACAAAATCAATACCTACCACGCTCAAACAAAAAAATTTTTGTTTTTGCTATTTATCGTATAGAACAACAGCTTGTAGCGTAAGTTCGCACTGTAGGGCGGGTCATATAGCACACAGCCCGGTACATGCTCGTCCCAGTTCGCATTCGCTCTCTAAATCCTCACCGTGGGTTGTAAACCTGTCCTGCAGCTTACCTGCTGGTCATCCTGCGAATCGTGCAAGTCAGCGCGATCTGGCGGCGGCGTGTCGCGGAAGCGTGCATCACGGCGACAGAGCGGCAGCGGCACGAAAAGCGCGCGGCCCGGCGCGCACGCGAACACGCGCGATCCACCGCGAGTGCCGTCTCCCAGCCCGCACACACTCTGCTCTAACTCCACACCGGCAGTCATTGTCTCTGCAACAGAAAATTAGGAACATTCTGACCAAAGGCCTACATGCAACGGAGTGATGTACCGACAGATGGAATCTAATATAGTGGATGGACCAAAAATTCCTAATAGCACTAGATCTGAGAACTTTTTATCTTTTGCAAGTTTTAAAACGGACCACTGGACAAACGAGCGATCTTTAAAGTATTTCGTTTTTACACTTGAGGACCGAAACTCGTTAAATTTACATCACAAATATATTAGTAGGTAATACTTAGGACTAATAGGAACTTTAAAACTAGATAGATCATTCTTTACGCCCCGACATGATAACGCGCGACCTCTTACAGCCCCACATCTCAACAACCTCTATCCAATTTGTTTTGAAAACGTAAGTATCTTCTATTTTTCTGTTCAATCGCTTTATGTACTAGGTACATACCATCAATCATCCCGATCCACCGGACAACACCATAGTAATGTTGATCAACATCGGTAGCTACTTCAACTAATGATCCAACCCCAATATCTTCCTGCAACTGAAGCGGTGAGGACCGAGACGGCGCCACCGGTCGCGGTGAACCCACTGCTGGCGAGTCGTAAAGCTCTTCAGGAGCATCACCACTGCACACATCTGTAACGAAACAAAATCTGCCATTGTACAAATCATACTAAACATGCATGCATGTTTAATTTGATTGAAGTAAAACATACTTTCTTCTAATTCAAAAACACAGAGAGGAACTTCATCGAGGTTTAATTCCTGTAAATACGCGTACGACATTTTCCACAGCGTACACAACCACGCTGTCAGCCGGCCGGGCGCCTGCTACGCGCTGCTAATTTTAGAAACTAGGAAAGCTAAAATGGGACAACTAAGAGCAGTTGCGTTTGAGCTGTGTTGTGGTGTAATGTTGTGTGTGTATACAAATAATTAACCAGTCATCTAAAAATGGTAAAGATAATTTATAATATACCTATTATATGTACAAATAACAATAGCACATTTTAATCATTTACTTTATGTAATCCTAAGTTATGAAAATGTTTACTGTTTTATACTTTTCATTTCAATGACACTGCATCACCTTTGCATACCTTCTGCCTACTGTGTTCATGATGTGAAGAGTGAAAAAAAACTTTGATTATAATTTGGCATGAATTTAGAAATCATGTTATTATAATTGTTTTGAGAAGTGTAATAAGAAGTTATTTAAAGCATATACTTGTAGAAACTCCATTCTCAAATTCGTAATAACAACATACCAACTAAGATGCCTGTCTCAACTTTTTTGGGTTCTTGAACCATTTTGTGCTTGGGTTGAGATTCTTCAGCAACAGGAGTAGGCACAGATAGAACCGGGTGCGTGGACTTGCGGCGTCGCTCTGGCGCGAGATGAGCTATCAGGTTGAGAGACTTCACTCGTTCATTATGTGATGCACGCTGCATAGTTCGCCTTGGGCTTCTCGGCACTGACCCATAATCAGGGCGCTCAGGCTCTCTTGGCGCTGGTGGCCAGCTTCCCGCAATAAGGTTGAATAGGTCAATCTGAGTCAAATTATAAAGATGCCACATTAGTGAAGGATATGAATGACGCTATGGAAAAACATAATAGATTGTTTTTACTTTGTGGATAAATACAGTTTAATATTATAATAGATGCGAAAGTTTGTATAGATGTTTGTTCTGCTTTCACACCAAAATAGCTGAATGGATTGGAATTTTACCAGGCACGTAGATAGCGTATTACTTGGATTAACACATGGAACTTTTTTATGCAGGTAAATTTGAGATTTCTATGTGATTGTCAGAAATGCATCAGCTTGAAATTACACATGATTTTCTTTTGAACAAGTTTCTATATCTTGAAACTTGTGATGTAAAACTAGTTAAACTGTTGATTCCGTTATTATTAAATAACAGTTGCCAAGGTGAGAGTCATGTGATGTCTTTAAACAGCTTGAAAAATGTTAGACATCTCTGATTGATATTAAAAGTTAATAAAAATTGGATGTTATTACAAACAAAAAATAATATATATCCAGTACAATATAAAATATATAACACATGAAGAAATACATTGATCTCCAGTGTCAATGAATAGTGTTAGTTACTGGTGCAAACAAAAATGGCCCACCACTTTAGTGAAGCTGAACTCACAGTGTCTTAAATTCAGATGACATTTTGTAATGATCAATTAGAATTTGAGCAAAAATGCAAATCACATTAATAGGTGCTTTAATGGCTAGCACCACATCCTTCCTTTTTCGATCTCTATCATCCTAGAGCCACAAGATCCAAAATGATGTGATAGTGTGTATATGAGCAACCCAAATTTAATTTAATTAAAGCAGCATACTTGTAGGTATGTGATCATTCATCATCATCATCATCAGAGCGTATTTTCCCATTTGCATGTACAGCAGCAACGCTGCAGAGCTCGAGGGCTAGCTTACCAATAAGATTCGACAAGGTTACTGGTGTTTACACAGAGCGACTGCTGTCTGACCTCGGCAACCCAAAGGGTACACCAGAACCAATAGTTTGATGATCAAAAGCTAGGGGATCCACATTTCATATGTGCCTTTCGGCCTTTCGAAACACGGAATCATCTTTCTTATCGGATAAACAGGTGATTCAAGCCTGCAATATCCTAACCAGACAAGAAACAACTTTTTACAAAGTATGCTTCCCAGTGGGATTCGAACCCATGACCTTCCGGGTCACAAGGCAAACACCTTGACCACTGGACCACTGAGGCAGTCTTGTATGTGATCATTATTTGAATTTACGACAGTGTGAAGCTAGCATGACAGTGTAATTTTGTTAGTTAAGTTTCCAATAATGTACTTAATGTAAATAACATGACTGCACTGAAATATTAAGAGCCATTTCTAATCAATATGTTGTGTTTGTACATCTTTTAAAATAATTATTTTTTTTAACTTCTGTTCAAGTAAGAAATTATTTGATTGAAACAAAATAAGACAAAGAGTACTGTTTTTGTTCAAAATACATGATGCTGAAAAAAGGTTCATGAACAATAGGATCTTACATATATTTAATATATAGGTACACATTTGTGAATGAAAAACTGTATTGCCACATAACATCCTCTTGCATGGCGTGGCTGTATGTGGCACAGTGTTTAAAGCCAGTAAAAATATATAGACATTGTTATACCAGCTACTAACACTGATAATTTTTCCAGCTTTAATGTACCCTTAATCCAAGTGTTTTTTATACTCTTATTACTCTTATTTTTAACACAATACTGGAGAAATATTGGTAGTAATTGTTAAATCAATGTGCATGTCGTGCAGTTAGAATAAAACCAATATTTTATGAATAAATTTAAACCTGTGCACTTCGGCTGTTGGCTGTTTCATCGTTTCCGTGTCGATTTTCATCGGTCATTATTTGTGTTGAAGATCTTGATCAACTACATTTGTCTCTAGGATAGTGCTAAAATATACATGAAGCATAGATTTTTTTCATAGGTAGGTATTTACTGAAAATATTCAGTGCATAAAGTTTAGAGTATGTACTTAGTTACATGTAAATGTTGGTAAACTGACCTGCGAAAATATTTATTGTAGAATGAATGTAATTTTTACAAAATACATATTTATGTAAGTTTACATACGTAAATCAAAAATATTTTTACATATTTTGCATTGATCACAGTTTACAAAATTGCTCACTTTCAACATTGCACCACAAACCAGGTACAATAGCAAAGAATATAATATAATACTCTCTGACGAGAGAATGACGTCTCCATAGAAAAAAAATGTAACCATAGATATACACACTGATACACACTAGCGCTGCAGCGGATTAGCACCGACAATACAACGCGAATGGGAATATTTATTTTCAAAATTTTTAAAGGTCATTGATGGAAACGGTTTGCAATGGCAATCGTGATTAAAACTTCAATAAGTTCGTCATCGCGATTACCATCGCATACCGTCTCCGTCTATAAATAGAAAAACAAACAACAAATGATAAAAAAAGTTTTATTCAAATACGCGGCTGTGGAACTTGTGGACAGTTATAAGAAAATAGGTTGTCATGGGTTTTATAAAACGTACCCAGATAAAAATACCTTTATACATTTCCGACAAAATACAATGGCAAAACATTATTCATTACATCTACATTTACAATTAGTCAATTTCACTACATAATGAAGATTTTTCCTGCAAAGCTTGCAGTCGCATGAGCTTCCACATGAAGATCATCTGGAAAAAGTGAACTTTATAACTTAACAAACAAAAGATAGACTTACAGAAATATACAGATACATACAGACAGACTAACCTATCCTAATATATATTATAAATGCGAAAGTTTGTGAGGATGTATGGATGTTTCTTGGTCTTTTATGCAAAAACTACTAAACGGATTTTGATAAAATTTACATGACAAAATAACCTATTCTAAAACACACAAAACAGGTTACAAAACTAGCTACTAAAAATCCATCGATTTATCTTTATAATTGAAAAGAAAAACCTCCCTTACACCTATCATTTAATACTTAGTATGCATACAATTCAAATAAATAAAATAGTCTACTAACTTGATCCAATTTTTGAAAATATACCACATGAAACAGTATGACTGAAGACCTGTGCTGCTTACCTTAACCATTAGCTGCTTGACATTTAGGTGAATATGTTGGTCGGTTGGAGCAGCAGCATATCCAAAATTTGGGTTATTTTCATCCAAATCATAAATTGATTCAAAGTGACTCCATTTCACTATGCCTAAAACAAACATAACATGTGATTTAGATAGACAATATTATTGTAGGAATCATCATGGTGTGTAATATACATATGGGACCACTTGACAAATATGACTTTTCAAATAAAGTTTTCCAATTCGGTCCAGGTGTCTTTTAAAATCGATGAACATACATTGAAAAAAAAGATTCCGATGAATCGATAACCTCCCCCTTGTTGGAAGTTGGTTCTTCTTCTTCTGCTTCAATCTTTCTCCACCCACTGTTGAGTTTAAGTCTCCTATAGTCTCCTGTCTCAAGACCGAAAAGAATGGCATGCATATTAGGAAGTCGGTTAAAAACTGTCTTTCCTTTTAAAGATTAAGCCAATCTTTCACAGCGTATTGTAGCCACTGCGGGACATAAAACCTCTGAGTTGTACCAAATTACTTAGACGTAGCAAAGCTCATACACTAACATTATTATCTTGTAAATCTAATTAACAGTGTAAACATATTGCTGTATCTTTTAATTCTATCAACTCAACTACCTATGTCATTGGTATATCTTATCGTGGGACTACTGTTCCTTTGTAAAAATTATGAACCTTACAGTAGGTATATTATTACTTACTTTGTCATATTTCCAATGCCAGGATTTGGAAATCTGGTGCTTCGAAATATCTTCAGCGCGTGTTTTCCCACACCTTGCGCATTTTCTTAAATTGTTTCGATTAGGTACTCATCGTTATTGATATAGAACAGTTGCGCATGATAGAATCATAGAAACAATAGGCGCACACCGCGCACATCAATATTTATACAAAAAAGATAACCACTATCAAAACTAACCTAAAAACGCCATATCCATGTGAAGTATTACGTATGAGTATTTTGAGTGGTGCTGCCAGTATTATTTGAATTTATAAATTATTTTTTGATAGGGCACTCAATAGCACTCTCAACAAGCAAACATTGTGCATGTGTGCAAGGGTAAAATTTCGTCCATACAAGACAATAGACCCTGCCAGGTAGCAATCAGCATTGCACGGACATTTGTTTGACATCAATCAAAACTTGACAACACCCATGGCATTGACATGTTACTCTACTCTTTGGCATTGACATAGGTGTCATTCACACTGTCCTTGTTTTGGTTGGGCGTAGAGATGGGTCGGGGTTTTTGCCCAGTGGGCGAAAACTAGGGCCGAATGGGCCGAAATAATTTAAGCCTGATAAACGCCCATTTGCTGGGCCGAAAAAAACTTACTCATATTAGAATAGTTTTCTCTTGACGTATGAACGATAAGTGATATTATACTGTCTTGAAATGAATAATAAACCTTTTAGGATGAGATATTAATATATGTATTGATTTACACACATTTTATTATAAAATATAGCAGATTTTATTCAGCACAAAAAAGAACACACATTAAGTAAAAACAATACTTTCATATCATATGTCATAGAAAAATATATGTAGATAAATCGGCCAGGTTTACAAAAGAAGTTTTGATTCTAATCGAACCTACAACATGCCCCCTTAAACTTGGACGACTTCCAACATATCTTTTACAAATGAACTATGTTTACAATGCAGTAATGCCTTTGTGAGTGTACCGGAAGATCCCGGTATAGACTGATGAGATGATAATAAAAGTCACTGATAACTGAAATGAAACTACTCGTATATTCTGTGAAACTTAATTTAACTAAGTATGGATATTGATGGGATATGAAATGAGTATGCGCGAAGCTCTTGATGGCCGGCTAGTTGCGAACTGCTTTAAATTACGTAAAAATGCGCATCAAACACACTTGGGCTGATGTAGCATTTTATTGTACGACTTGCTCGTACATATTCCCGGGCGGAAAAGATGGGATTAGTAGATGGGATGCTGCGTGATACATTATTCTATGAAACAAATTGTATCTATGAACTAAAGGTTAGTAGATTTACAAGATGATAGCGAACTGATACAATATGCTTTAAAAGTGATCCAAATGAATTATTTTGTCCATTTCACTTGACATTACACTACACACAATCGTCTGGAAGGCTAAATGCCGACGCAAACACGATAGGGGACGACCTTTGATTAAAATAAAATACCTTTGATTTAAATAACCGCTATTTTATTTTAATCAAAGTTAGTCTTAAAGTCTACGAAAGAACAAGGGTCGTCCCGACCCTTGTTCTTTCGTAGAAACTCGCACACGGTGAACATTCGGTAGCGTGCTTGCTCGCTTAACGGACACTCGCGCACTTCTGTCAGACATTTTTTGATTTTTGTCATTAATTTGGCGAGTAATACTGCGCCGCATAATTCTAAACGCGGCAGGGAACAATTTTTCGACACTGGTACTAATTTTGCTTTTCCTGCTACTTAGATTACCGAAGAATTATCGCCCTTATTCACCCTACAATTGATAACATTTCAAAAATTTTATATTCATATTTTATAAATTTTTCCTTAAAAAACTTCAAAAAAAAGAACATACGTATTTTTTCTTTTTCATTTCTTTTCATTATTTCTCCTAAAATTAAATTGTTTAAAATCTCTCCATTCTAAAAGAGCGTAAGTACAAGAGTTAGGATGTAACGAGTTTACATCTTTGCCATACATTATAATTAAAAAATAAAACATTTACTGACGTAGAGTTGTGTTTTGTAGCAGTAAGATATCGATACAAAAACTTACGTATCGTAAAATAGGGTTACTTTGATTAATTAAAAAATTCAAACGCTTCTATCTCAGATATTTTTGGCATAAAAATATTATATTGACGACTTGGTATGTGGAAAATAAATGGCATAAAAAATTACGCTTGTAATACTCGACAGAAAAAAATTTGCCCTTTCATCTCTATACTTGAAATGGGGTTTTTGGGTAACCCACGTTTTTTAACGGATTCTGATAGTCGCCCCTTACAAGAATTAAGAACACAAAGAAAAAAAATGTTGTACTTTTTATGTTACAGTGTTTTAAAGTTAATTAGGGTGAATTTGACTGAAAATAAAAACAGGGCTCCGGCGTACACGCGTTGTGAAAAGATGGCGGACGTACCAGGATTGCTATTTCAAAAATATAAATAATGTTGCGTTCAGAAATTTGGAAGATTTAATTAAAAAACCAAAAAAAAGCTATCATAAATGTCACCTTGTGTTTTGAAAGTCGCCCCATTTTAGGGTAGCATTTTTCCTTACTTCATTTTTTTATAGTTTTTAAGACCTGGATATCAATATTATTAATGTCAATATTATTTTTATTTAACCTGAAATATCAATCATATAAAGGAAATATTAGCATTTCGTCACCAAACTATGTAAACATTTTAATGCATGTGTATTTTTTCCAATCCTAATTCTACTTTGAAAGAACTATCGATATTAGATGCTCTTCCTATCGAACTGATACTTCTATAGACAACACTACTATTACCTATCTCTCTCTCTCACTCGTGATGTCAGTTGTCAGATTGACGCACGTGTCAATTGACAGCTCACAGCTTGACATAATTTTTTCACTTTTAGATGTTCAAGCAAAGGCGTAACCTGTTAAATGCCTATATCCTTGTACTTTTGAGTTTTTTTCATTTATCTCTAAAAATATAACTCAAAAAAATCTGAAAAAATATTTCACGTGTTCAGAATTGCTAAATCTCGAAATGATTCTCGAATTTTCATACCTTTCAGAAAATGAAATGTTGTCAAAGACTACACTTCCATAGGCTCTTGTGCTCGCGTCACAAAAACCATGTAGCTCTATTTGATCGTGTTCTTGAGTTTTAAACCACCTAGGCACTCTAAACTCACTGATAATACTTATCTCCTGTTTGATCTTAACCCATTCCTCATAAATATTTTGAGGTACTGGCTCGTCCCATTGTATATTTGATTTCCAGATCTCTTGAAACAATATTTTAAGCATAGTTGTAAGTGGTGAGAGCTAGCCGAGGGGGTCAAACATTTTAGAAATATCTGATAAAAATGCTCTTTTGGTAGCCTTTGAAGAAAATTCTAATTTTGATTTGAAAATAAAACTATCTTGACGTGGATTCCACCCTAATGCTAACGCCTTTGTTGATTCTACTTGTTTAAAATCAAAATTTGTTTGCTGATCAACACTTTCATTTACATGTTCTAATAATTCGGGACTGTTAGATTTCCATTTTCTTAAATTAAAACCACCGGCTTTTAAAAGGTTGATCAAATCCGTTTGTAATTGTTTACCAGATTTTATGGAATACGCTCCATGAACTAAATCGTCCATGTAGAATGACTCCTCAACGACAGTAGGTGCGGAACTACTGGGATAATTTTCTCTCTCATCTTGAGCCAATTTTTTCAGAGTCATCATCGCCAGAAACGGCGATGACTTCATCTCGTATGTAACTGTGGCAAGCTTGTACTCCTCCACCTTCTTGTTTGGAGAATCTCGCCAGAATACCATCTGAAGATTCTTATCGTCAGGATTGACTCAAATTTGCTGAAACATTCGTTCCAAATCTCCTATGATAGCAAACTGATATTGCCTCCACTTGATAATAAGGCTTTGTAAGTCATGCTGTAAATTCGGGCCAAACCATAAAACGTGGTTTAAACTGCAACCGGAAGTAGTTTTACTTGAACAATTAAAAACAACACGCAATTTTGTTGTAGTAGAATCCTCTCGTATGACGGCGCTGTGCGGCAGATAACACTTGAGTGTCGGGTTACATTCGCCAACCGCCGGCACCATATGTCCACGCGACTTATATTCATTTATAAATTCTGAGTACTGTTTTGCAAAAGGCGGATTTCTAATAAGTTTCTCTTCTAATTTATAAAACTGAGCAAGTGATCTATTTTTAGACTGACCTAACTTTTCCTTATAATCTGATTTTAAGGGCAGACAGACCTCGTAACGTCCATCCTCCCGTCTGATAGTCGTAGACTGATAAAACACTAAGCACTGCTTATCTTCTGCTGATAAATCTGAGGGATCTGTTACATCCTGAATTTCCCAGAACTGCTTGATTTCGTCCAGATTATTTAAAACAACATTAAATTGAAAAACTTTTGTATTACCGCTTAAAATCCAGCCTAGCTGCGTTTGCTGTGCAGTAGGCAAGGAAGTTGAATTTTCTTGACAGATGCCATTCATTAAAGTGAGGGAATAAATATCTGCACCTAACAAAATATCTATACTTTTATAAAATTCTGGATCTGCTAGATTAATGTGATCTAAGTATGACCAATCAGGTTTTATGAACGAACGGCTGGGCAAATTTTTGATAAGTTGACTCATAACTAAAGCGTCTGTTTCAAAAGTGTAATCATTGATAAGTGAGGAACATCTGATAGTAACAAAGCCCTTTCTATTTGTTGCCTTGTCGCCGATTCCCTTAATGACTCCCCTGCATTTTTTTCTTGGCAAACGTAAAATCTGAGCCGCGTGCTCACTGATGAGGGAAGCCTGGGAGCCTTGATCTAGGAGGGCGCGCATGGTATGATAAGAACCATCACCTACCTGAACATTGATTAAGGCGGTTGGTAATAAAACTTCAAAAACATCGTCTTGAAGTGACACGTGGGAATTAGCTTGAATTA
Organism: Acrobasis suavella; assembly: GCA_943193695.1. NCBI lineage: Eukaryota > Metazoa > Arthropoda > Insecta > Lepidoptera > Pyralidae > Acrobasis > Acrobasis suavella. The sequence continues at coordinate 20,057,162 of OW971929.1, forward strand.
TTTTCCCAGCAATTTCATTTGCGTCAGCAGCGCTCCCTCCGCCCCCTCGCGAACCCGCCCCGCTACGTGTAACTTGAGGCCCGGAGCTGGAAGGCGCTTGCGCAAACGCTTCATGCAACAAGCGATTATGACTCTTATTGCATTCGCGACAAACCCTATCTGATTTGCATGGATTTCCTTGATGATCAAATAGGCAATTAGGGCATAAATTTAATTTGGTGACTGTTTTCAACATATTATAAGAATTCATTTCTAAAAATTGATTGCAACAATAAATTCCATGTTCATTACTATTGCACAACGAACAATGATATTTTGATGACACTGATTTATTGTTATGAGGTGACTTTGGAATCGATTTACTGTTTGTGAAGGAATTTTTATTATAATAAGGCAAATTAATTTTCTGATTTTGATTATAATTATAGACTGATTTTTAGAAACTGATTGAAATTGACGTTTCGGTGCAGGAGTGTCTTGCTTCCTGCGAGAGGCTTCCAAAGTCGTAAATTTTAATTCTAAAAACTGTAAAAATTCTTTTAAATTTGGCAAATCCCTAGGATTTGTTACGGATTCCATATATTCAGTAAAATAAACTGTATCTAATTTTTGAGTAAGCAAATAGACTATTATAGACTATTTCAGACACTCTTGTGTAGTGTCGTGCATCCGTTTTATGAGACTGATAGTTTGCTGCTGCATTACGGGAAGATTATTTAACGAATGCATACCTATGGGACGTGAAAATTAATCTAAGGTTATTATATCTTTGATTAAGACACTCTTGTGTAGTGTCGTGCATTCGTTTTATGTGACTGACTGTTTGCTGCTGCATTACGGGAAGATTATTTAACGAATGCATATGGGACGTGAAAATTAATCTAAGGTTATTATATCTTTGATTAAGTAAGTCCCAACAAGTCTGATAGTTTTCTGAACTAACATCTAAATGAGAAATCAATTTTTCCGCCTCCCCCTTTACTTTTGATTTAAGATACTGCATTTTTTGAGAACTAGACATGGCCGTAAGTAGTGCGGTTTTGGGCGTTCTGACCCACTTTTACACGAATACCGAAAGTGTAACAAACTTACTGTGAATGCTTTCGTTTGTGCTTCTAATAGAATGGAATCAGGTGAGGCTGAATAATGTTTAGATGGTTAAAATTACACTGATTTATGGTTTTTGGGCGTTCTGACCCAAAAGTGGGTTGAAAGCATTCACAGTAAGTTTGTTACACTTTCAGTCCGGACTACTATATTTACATTCATTTAGGCTTCCAGTCACATTTTATGTTGATGAGCGTATTTGGAAACGCATCTTCCACTTCAGTCATTTCTACTTCTTTTCCATCTATTCGGGTGACTTCCAATCAAATTTTAGACCATAATGTAGTGTATTTTTGCGAAGGTATTAGAATAGCATTATATTGCTCATAATTTATAATTTTAACTATGTGAAGACCAAGTAGTTTCTCAGAAGTAATTATTATATCCACGTAATCTCCAATATTCAAAGATGTGTCAACTGATCCAGTGATAATCATTTTTACTGTGCGAATACCGAATATTTTTCTCCTATAAAACAATACTATATCTACGTAATTTCCAATATTTAATGACATCTCAACTGATTTGACCAACAGGTAAATATTTTAGAATGGCTGATACCCTGTTACCCGGACTACTTTACAATAACTGATCATAATTGTAACTGAATCACTTATATATGTCCCTCAGGTCAGGTGTAAGTGTTTTCAAAATAAATATACACAGAGCTAGTTTGTTTCGAATTTATATATATAAATCATTGCTTTACAAATGAAAAACATTCAATCAAAAACAGCCTTACTGGTAAAAAGGATGAAATTCGTTAAACAATCTCAAACTTTACAACTGAGTAAAATATGTCCAGATGAAAAAGTAGATGTTTCCCGACATGGCGACCTTCTACCTAATACTATTCGATGTATTATTTGCGGTCCCTCGAATTGTGGGAAAACTAATGTAATCATAGGTCTCCTATTACACGAAAATGGTTTACGTTTTAAAAACGTTTATCTTTATTCAAAGACATTGTATCAACCGAAATATGTGTTTTTAGAAAATGTTCTTAATTTAGTGCCAGGTGTATCGTTTGTAAAATATAAAGATAATGAACTTGTTTTAAGTCCTCACGATGCAAAACCCCACTCCATAATAATATTTGATGACGTTGCATGTGAGAACCAGTCCAATATGAGGGATTATTTTGCAATGGGTAGACATAAATTTATCGATTGTTTTTACTTGAATCAAACGTACAGTAAGATACCTAAACAGCTAGTAAGAGACAACGCAAACCTTCTAATATTATTCAAACAGGATGAAGTGAATCTCCATCATGTATATGATGAACACGTTAATACCGACATGTCGTGGTCTAAGTTTCGAGAAATGTGTTCAAAAGTATGGAGCGAACCCTATAACTATTTAATAATCAATAAAGACTGTATAAAGAACAAAGGCTGTTACAGGAAGAATTTCGATACTTTTATCTTGTTTGATGAGAATTAAAATATGTACGAGCATATAAGAAGATTTATTCGATAATCATCTTCAGTTGAACTACTACCATACTAAGAAAATAACGTATATTCATCAAGTTCAAAATGGAAAAAGAGTTGAAAACTCAGATAGTTAAAATAGCAGAAGTTGTTAAAAAGAAAATCAAAGATATGAAAACTATGGAGTCATACAATGAAGATATTTTAAATACAGTTTTTAGACCTGTTACTGATTCAATGCATCAGTTAATTAAGGATGAAAATCATAAAATTAAATCGAAAGAAGCAAAAGATGATCCCATGAAAAATCATTTTGAAAAAGACCAAATTCCATCGCCTGAACCACATTTCAACAAAACTCTTCAAAAAAATATTTCCCTACAAAGTTGTTCTGAAGATAATTCTGGTGAAGACAATTCTGATGAAGATATTAGTTTAGACAAATTGGGTGACTGTACCAATACCAGTGATACATCGTATAAAACCATTGAGTCAATACCTAGTCCTAGTCAAAATACTTCGTCTTGGTCACTTTCCTCTGAAATATATAATGATGTACCTTTTGGCGTTAGGCTAGAACGAGGTAAATTAATGATGGGTTCAGCACGTGTGCATATAAATGATCAAATTATATCTGTAGCAGGATGTGATTATCGGATAACACCAGGGTTGCAGGAGTTATTGTTAAAAAAAGGACCTAATTTGAAAGTGGTGACTGAAAATGATTGTCAAGAATATAAAGCCATGTTAATAGACACAAATGCTCACCGGCGAGACTTTGATCCCAGTAAACCAATTAAGTCTAATAAAGGACGGAAGTACTTGAACATCATTAAACCACTTTTTAGACTGCGAAAGCCTTCAACATCTTCTGTCAGTAACGTTGATGATGTTAGCGCAGGAGAAGGTTTGATGCTTAAAAAGAAATTAAAAATAAATACTGATTACATTTACTGGGATGACCCTAATGAACTAGTAGAAAGGTTGAAATTATTAATAGCATCTAAAGATGCAGGCAACACTGGCTTGGATAACGAAATAATTTCAATAATAGAAGAACTACGTAAAAATGGTAGTATAAATTAAAAACCGCAGATCCGTTGTAGATCATTTATTACTTCACTGCGACCGACTTCAGTCCAAAATGAATGTTGATAAATTCGGTCACCATGTTCATAAAAGACTACGTTTGTCAGAATTACTAAATTGTACAACTAATCACCTAATTAGATCAGAAACCGGAGATTTTGATTTACAATCATCTCGATTAAGAGGAGTTCAAGAACCTGTAGCAAATGATGATGCGGTGAACAAAAAATATGTAGATAAAAAGATAGCTGATGAGATTGCTGCTCTTTTAAATGCAATAAAAGAGGATGTGAAAAATAATCTCAATCAGTTCGAAAAAAAGTTTTATACTAAAGACTTCATCGATAAAATTATTAAAGTACGAAATGACGAAACAACAAGTGGTAAACGAAATTCACAGATCAGCACGCAGAAATTTTGATCGTCGCAATGTGATCTTGAAAGGAATGGATGACTTATGGCAAGCGGACTTGATCGATTTTCAATCTTTAAAAAACTATAATAATGGATACGCTTATATTTTAACTGTTATTGATGCTTTTTCAAAGTATGCCTGGATGATTCCTTTAAAAACGAAATCAAAGAAAGATGTTCTTTCCGCATTCACTCAAATTATAAGGGAAAGTGGACGTATTCCCAAAAATCTACAAACTGACAGAGGTACAGAGTTTTATAACGATGTATTTAAAAAACAAATGCAGTTAATGAAGATTAATCACTATTCATCGTATTCAACAAAAAAAGCTTCAATTGTAGAAAGGCTTATCAAAACATTGAAGAATAATATGTATAAATGTTTCAGTTATAATGGTAACCATAAATGGTTAGGAAAAACTTTAAATGACGTTTTGTCTTCATATAACAATTCAAAACATAGCGTTACTAAGTTTAAACCAGTAGATGTAAATACAATAAATAAAAACCTAGTTAAACAAAATATTAAAAAATTCCAAGCGAAACGATGTAAATTAATCAAAAATAAATTTAACATAGGTGATCACGTTAGAATAAGTAAATACAAGAGTAGTTTTGCAAAAGGTTATACTCCTAATTGGTCTACAGAAATTTTCACAGTTAAAACGGTTAATAAAACTAAACCAGTTACATATTTAATACAAGATCAACGAAAACAAAATATATTGGGTTCATTCTATCAAGAAGAGTTACAAAAAACTAAGAACCCAAATATATACTTAATTGAAAAAATTATAAGGAAAAAAGATGATAAATTGTTTGTCAAATGGTTAGGACTTCCTGACTACGAAAACAGTTGGGTAGATATAAATTCAGTTGTATCATAATATACATAAATCTTAGCATCTTATATTTTGCTCATTATATAACAAGAAATGAAAGGAGGTGGACTTGTTAATAATTTGATAAACAATATCCCATTTGAGCTTCACTTGCCAGGTTACAACTATTGCGGACCAGGCACTAGGCTACAAGAAAGATTATTGAGAGGTGATAAAGGTGTTAACAAATTAGACGAAGCTTGTAAATACCACGATATTGCATATAACAATCCAGACCTCTCCGTTCGTCATAAAGCCGATTTACAGCTTATGAAAATGGCTAAGAAGCGATTACATTCTAAAGACTCTAGCAAAAGAGAAAAGTTAGCATCGTGGATAGTAAACAAGGTTATGAAGGCAAAATTAAAAACAGGTGCCGGAATAAAAAAATTTAAAACCATTGTGTCAAAAATACGTTCACAAATAAAGAAACTGAAATCAAAGGATAACAACACTGCAATTAAGTATGCTTATGAAGCGGCAAAAAAAATGTTTCCTAAAACATGTCACGTTCGTTTACCAAGAATAATACCAATCCCTAAAACAGGAGGGATTTTACCTTTAATACCAATTTTTGCGGGATTATCAGCACTAGGCGCTGTAGCAGGAGGTGCTGCTGGTATAGCTAAAACCATAAATGATTGCAAAACTGCTCAACAAAATTTTAAAGAATCTGAACGTCATAACAAAACCATGGAGGCTATTGCGCTTGGAAAAGGATTTTATCTTAAACCATATAAAAAGGGAAGTGGGTTATTTTTGAAATCTACAAAAAAAAAACTAATAAGTAGGCTACCTAAACGTGCTCTTACGAATATCGATATTATTAAATACGCTAAAAATATTCCCTACTTTCGTGGTGTGTATATGAGAGATAGATTACCACGTAAACCAAAACAGATAGAGTGTGGAATATTGAACTTAGACAGTCACAATAATAATGGAACACACTGGGTAGCCTATGCAAAAATTAATAATTATTGTGAATATTTCGATAGTTTTGGTAATTTAAGACCACCCAATGAATTGGTGAAATATTTGAATGTTATTGATATAAATTATAATTATACTAGATTTCAAAACTTTGATACTGTGAACTGTGGTCATTTATGTTTAAATTTTTTGGAAGACTTTTGGTGTCAATATTGTATATATTAGTTATTACATTTGAATAAAACATCATTTCAAAAATGTCTTTCACTCTGTCTATAACTGGAAACAGCTCAATACTAACAACGAACTATTCCCCTCCATTGGAACTCGATGGTCAATACGAGTGCTCTCTTTTACATTTCTCTACTTTTAATTCTATACCTAATGTAACAAATACAAATAATAAATTTTATTATGGCATTGACGAGGTGGTTGAAATTCCTGAAGGAGCGTATGAACTTCAAGACTGATGTCTTGCGAGTTCATACAACCAAAAGTAAAGAATTGTGTTTTCAAGTTATTGTGCAATAATAATACATTGAAGCTCTCGATATTATGTTCTAAGGATATTCACTTTGAAAAACAAAATTCTATTGGACCTTTACTGGGTTATGGTAAGACTTTACTGATGAAGGATATATGGCACAAGTCTTTACTGCCAGTGAACATTCTACCTACAACTGTGCTCCGGGTTGAATGTGATATTACTAGAGGTTCCTACATTAATGGAAAATCAAGTCATATAATACACGAATTTGCTTTAAATGTTCCTCCAGGCTACCGAATAATAGAAATTCCAAAAAATACGATTTATTTTCCGGTAAATAGAAGCACAGTAAATAGTATAAATATTAGAATATTGGACATAAATAACGATTTAATCAACTTTTGCGGAGAGCAAATTCAACTGTATCTACATTTGAAGAAAATATGATTGACTACAATAAATACACTACTACATGTATTCAAAAGATTAGTACGCATCGGGCAATCAAGAAGACTACACATACTCGTGATAAAAAGAAGAAATTGACAGCTGCCAATATACATTTTCTCAAATCGATTGGATTACTAAAATGAGTATTTTAAATATAACTAACCCACCCGCTTATGATAACTCCATAGACGGCATAGAAATCCATTCTTACAAACCATATACCACTACATTCAATATAAATGATGAAATTTGGATACCTATAAACCAACAAGATTTATATGTGCTTCCATGTGCAAGCACCTTGTATGTGGAAGCTGTGATTAATGTTATCAAAGTTGAGAAGAAAGAAGCAGTTCAAGCAGTACAATTTACCAATAACCCACTTCTTTTCCTTTTTCAAGATATAAGATATGAATTGAACGGTATTGAAATAGACAAAGTGAAGAATGCTGGTATAACTACTACTATGAAAGCACTGGTGTCTATGAACGCAGACGAGGCGAAGGTATCCAAAGCATGGGGTTGGGATATACACGGTACAAAAAATGAAATTGCAGGTCATTTTGCTGCGTCAATACCTCTCAGCAATATACTAGGATTTGCAGAAGATTATAAAAAAATAATTGTCAATTGCAAACACGAACTTGTGTTGCTACGAAGTAATACTAACCTTAATGCTTTAAAGCTAAACACTGGCGAAGAAGTTGAAAGTATTGACATAAAAAAGATTGTATGGCGAGTTCCTCACGTTAAAGTATCAGATAGAGAAAGAATTAATTTACTTAAAATACTTGAAAAAGATAGACCCATTCAATTAGTGTATAGAAACTGGGACCTTTATGAGTACCCTTTGTTACCAAAGACTACAAAACACACTTGGTCAATTAAAACTTCGTCACAAATTGAAAAACCAAGATATGTCATTTTAGGTTTACAAACAAACAGAAAGAACAACGGTATGAATGATATGTCTCGGTTCGATCACTGCAATGTTCGAGATGTCAAAGTTTTTTTAAACTCTACATATTACCCGTACGAAAGTTACAATACCAACTTTTCATATCATAACTATGCTTTAATATACGAGCAATATGTAAATTTTCAGCAGTCTTATTACAACCGCCCATGCAATGCATTGTTGACTGCACAGGAGTTTAAAAATTTTGCACCATTATTCGCGATAGACTGTTCTAGACAGAACGATAATATTAAATCAGGACCGGTGATCAACATTCGCCTCGAACTAGAGTGTGATAAAGAGATACCAGATAAGACATCAGCATATTGTCTAATTTTGAATGACTGTATAGTCGAATACAGACCTCTGAGCAACATTGTTCGTAAAACATCATGAACTCGATTTTTTTCGTTGATGTGCAAGGATTTAAGGATCGCTGTAATAAATTTATAATCAAAGAGTTTGCATTATCTACTAAGGATTTCACTCAGGTTTTTCTAATTAAACCTCCATATGCATATACTACATTATCTCCGGAAGAAAAGAAGGCTGTTCGATACCTCGAGCGACAGAGAGGAATCACTTGGAGTGAAGGTCACATTGACTTTAGAGAATTTAAGAGAATTATTACACCAATAATGCAAAATAAAACTATAGTTATGAAAGGTCTCGAAAAACAGAAATGGATAACGGAACTGTGCGAAAATTCTATTCTAATAGACATAGAAGACAGAGGGAGCCCTAACTTTATGATATTATATAAACGTTATTGCAAAAATGAATGTAATTTCAATTGTTTAAGTCATAAAAACTTTTGTGCACTAAAAAATGTTATTTGTATCAAGAAATGGTATTTAGAGAATATTTCGTTGTGTATTTAAAATAAATATCATCATATCAATATTTGCTCTTTCTTTATTAATATCCTTTATTAGTTCAACCCTAACATGCTTTATAATCAATAAAAAATTAAATATGTTATTTATCTAATGAATTTTTCTTGTGAAAGAAAACAAGATATGATTTTTATTTATACTTTTATTAAATAATAAAAATACTTAAATTAAAAATTACATAATGAAAATAACATAGGTACACAAAGAAATTAATGTTCATCAGAATTAAAATATTTACATTTATTTCCTAACATACATTACTTAACAACAAAATATTAAAAACAATTAGTATAACTATAATTACAGATTTTTTTTGAAATATTACTGATAATTTTTTCAGTCTGGTCCATAATTTCATCACCAACGTCTTTTACCACGTATTGTGAGCTCAATAGGACCCTGTCATCATGAACACAGTCACTTATTAGTTGATCACACTCTAAATCCAGCACTTGAATCTTAATCAGTCGGAGACCTTTGTGTGGAGCACTATTTATCACAAATGAATGATGAGGAACGCGTGAATTAATTATTTTTTTGGAAATATCTTTCCTACTGCGACTTCCTTTTAACTTCAATTTCCGTTGACGAGCATTTGTTGTTGCTTCTTGAGGACTTTGCATCTTGAAAAATTCTTCACAAAAGCCTAAAGAATCTCTAGCGTATTGAAACGAACTAGGCATCTTTTCTTCGCTTTCTGAAATGGCGGGGTCCACATCATTTACACGTTGTGTTGTCTGTAACAAAAACAAAAAACACTTCAATAAATTATTAATTTCAATAACAACAAACATAACAACTAACTAAAAATAAACGGTAAAAAATTAAGTTACCTTCCGTTCATGAGTCTTCGTTTTAGATTTTTGATAAGCATGCATTGGAAATAATTCTTTGGTTAATCCTTCCGACAATCGTTGAGCGTGCTCAAAAGAATCGGGAATGAATATTTCGCTATCCGAAACAGTAATAAAATCATCCACTTGTTTCGCTGTCTGTAACAAACCAAAAACACTTTAAAGTAAAAAAAATTAATTAAATATAATCTAATTAATATAGAAGTATGTAAAGATCAATAACTTACCATTGTTAAATATTTAAAAAATCCAAAATTCAGAAAAGCAACGAGCAGTTGTGTATGCTAATGTCAGTACAAGAATGAATTAAAATAATCTTTATTTCTCCTATTGTTATCGCCTTTTCATTTTATGTCATCGTATTCACTCGCTCTTACTACAGTTTGCCTCGAAACATGTCATCGAGGATATCAAGTTTCAACTATTGTTTTCTTGCTTTATGTTATAATAATGATGGAGACAGCACTAGTTCTAAACACAATATCCATTTCAAATAAAAACGTGTTTGATCATGTTAAACTTATTCTGATACTCGCAACAACTGTGTTGGATTGTATTTCAAAATTATTGCATAACGTATGTAGGTTAATAATGAAGAAGACAGCATTAATTCTAATCACAATATCCATTGCTAATGAAAACGTGTTTGATCATGTTTAAACTTATTCTGCTTCTAGAAACATATGACTCGGATTCTATTTCAAATTTATTGCATAACGCATGTAGTTAGGCATCTCATGATAGAACATAGAAATAAAACAAGTAGGTATATTTAAATAAGGCATTTATTTTTGAAAAAGCTTAATTATGCAAGAAATATAATTACAATCTAAAATATAGTGGAATGACCCCACGCTAAAATAGACACTTTATTTGATAACTAAAATCGCTTATCATCGTTGCTTGAAAGTGTTATGCAAGTAATATTATTACAATCTAAAATATAGTGGAATGACCCCACGCTAAAGTAGACACTTTATTTGATAACAGAAATCGCTTATCGTCATTGCTTGAAAGTGCTATTTTGTTAACACTCTGAGTAAATATCTCATGTTTTATAGACTTGAACAGTAAATTTTTTTTACGAATGACATTATTGGTATACAAAACATTTTCATAATCTATCATTTTCAATCTTTTTGTTACACTTTTTTTCGTACCTTTAGCTTTCTTTATTGTTTTGTTTAACGTTTTGATACAATATAGCTTAGAACGAAGTCCAACAAAATCAGTAACAACCCTACCAGACATTTCATCTTTAAAAAATCCAGGAATTTTTTTATTTTTAATAGGTATCTTAAACTCATTATCAAGATCATAATTGCTTGTATCAAAATAATTTAGAAAATTTGCTTTGATATCTCTATAAAAATCTTCTGTATTTATATTGTAAATGAAACTATCTGTATCAGTATAACATAATTCAATACGGTTACCATAAAATGGTTTCATTACAGAATAGTGGAAATCGTACATGTGACATTTTGATAATTCTAATACTGTAAAGCCTATATATATTGGTTTGTTGAGAATGACACGTGATGGACTCATTTGAATTAAAACTAAGTCATCGGACAATATGCTTGTACTGTGAAAATATGGATTAGCAATTAAGTTTTCAGCACAAATTGCTTTTTTTGTTTTATTATTATTATCAAACCATTGATTTACCAACTTGACATCAATTCTTTTTTCATTATTTTCTAGAGTCTTACCAAAAATACTATTGTTAAGAAGCTTAAAAAAATCTTGCTCAAACTCTGACTCTGCTTTTTGCCGTAACTGTGTGTTAAGATCAATGTATTGCTTTAAAAATGCACTTTGTTTAAATTCAATTGCACGATGAATCCTCCTTAGTATCAAACCATGCTGTAAACATTTCTTCAAATGTACATAATGAATTACATATCGATATTTATCATATAGATTCGGTATTAATTTTTTATTTGTACCGCCAGGAGGTGTAAATTTTTCCGGACAAAATGGAAAGTCGTTGTGAGCAGCATGTAATGTAACAGGATAGATTAAGTCAACTTCTAGAATATATCCCTTTTCTGCGGTATCACTTATGTGAGCCAAGTGCAGTTGTAAATTATTTATTTCTTCTGTATTCATAAATCTAAAATCTGAACATGGTAGATATTGACACATGCTATGTCCATATAAATTATTGCTATCTAAATACATAATGAATGAATTTGGACTGGAAGCGTCATAAGAATCTAAATATTTATGATTTGCTTTGACATGTCTTTTAACACACATACAGACACCTCCACGTATACCTTCTTGTATCATTCTAAACATTTCAACATCGTTTAGTAGTTCTAATTTCACCTTTGTTTTTAAAAGCATTGCATCGAACGAAAGTGCAGGTGAAGTTAAGTACCATATGCAATCAAGGTCATAGTGTTTTTTGCATGCTTCTCTAAAACTCTCAAAGACGTCTGTTAGTAATAAAACGTCTGTTTTAAGATATATATCTGTATACATACCCATATTTTGAATATTGAACACTGACCAAACTGCCTGAGCGTGTTCATAGTCTTCGTCAGTAATATGTTCGTCAGTAATAGAGTTATAAAAATTACTTTTAGATGGTAAACTAGTTTCTTCATAGCATTCCCACTGAGACATATAATCATAAGGATATATTCCTTTGCGTATAAGCAGATTAAATTTTTTCTCATTAGGGAAATAGCACTTCAAATGTTTAAAATCTTCTTTTTTCATAGTCTTTACCAAATTACTCAAACTAGTTCCTAGAAACTTGAACGAATCAATGAATCGAATCTCCATGAATTCATTATCGGAAATAGGAATGAATTTTGAAAAAGAAATATAGTTTTCTTTCGTTTTAGCTATTACTTTAATGGTACCAGGGGCTTTACTCAATTCTTTTATGAAAAGGTGAGAATCGTATCCGGATAAGTTGTGAAATAGAATCGGCAAAAACGTCGGTTTCTTGTATTGCAAGTTACAATAACTATGAGCAGCACCACGGTATATACCTGTTAAGTGACAATGATCGCGAACCCTATCACCGAACAAAAATTGCTCGCAAATGTAACAAGTCACCGCCTTTTCAAATTCGCGAGCGTTTTCATCCGTGAAAATGATTGAAACATTTTTTTTTAGTTCCTCGTTAATTTTTTCTGCATCTCTATAAATACACTTTATAAACTCCGACACGCAGTATGGACCGCGATATGAAACGTATTTGTTTTTTGTTTCATCTAGTCTACAAGTAATATGATAAGCAAAAGCTATCGGCACGTGGCGCTGACGCGTCACCGTTCCGGCATGCACTGGGTCAGGATCACATGATTGATAGCGTTGTAGCATTGTTTCAAAGTCTGCGTAAACAATGAATGAACAAAACTCAAAAAACGAATTTAGAGAACCATTATTATTTGTATCGACTATTTTATAGGAAGCTATACGGTTCCGAAACGCTGAATTTATTTTTTCAACGCCTTCACAAAAATATGAAGTACTTTTACTTTTATGATTGGTACTGCGAATGTGACCTATCCAATGTCTTTGCTTAATAGTTAAGTTACAAACAGTACAAAAAGGCATTTTTAATTGAAATGAACTGTTAATATTAAAAAAAGGGTAAACTTTAAATAATTGTTATTTATTCATAATGGGTATTTTGTATTACTACCATAGATCAAACAGATAAAAAACCTCTTAACATGTTATACGTATCTATTTATGAAAAACTTACAGTTATTTAAAATGTATTTTATCACTGTAATAAATAGGTTCCGAGTTAATGAACAACTCATGAACCTGCGTAACAAAATTTTGCAATTGGTTACACTGGGTAGACTCTTGATCCAACTGCACCTTAAGAGCTACAGACGCCTTTTTCCATCGATCCTCTGGACGTTTTGATAGTATGTCATCCTTGTTATAGAACTCCTTAATAAAGAAACAATAAAAAAATATTTTAAATTAAAATATTTAGAAATGTACCTATGTTATTTATTCATAATGGGTATTTTGTATTACTATCATAGATCAAACAGATAAAAAACCTCTTAACATGTTATACGTATCTATTTATGAAAAACTTACAGTTATTTAAAATTTATTTTATCACTGTAATAAATAGGCTCCGATTTAATGAACAACTCATGAACCTGCGTAACAAAATTTTGCAATTGGTCCCACTGGGTAGACTCTTGATCCAACTGCACCTTAAGAGCTACAGACGCCTTTTTCCATCGATCCTCTGGACGTGTTGATAGTATGTCATCCTTGTTATATATTTTGAGATCGATGAAGAATCCACCTGATAAATCAGCGTTCCGTTTCACCTTGCCGTTTGCCACTTTGCATATAACAGATGAGGCGAGATCCGCGCTGCTCTTAGGTATCGTCTGGCGATTTTCTACATCTCCCTCTAAATTAAACAGGTCCGTGCCGCGAGATCTTTTGCTGCAACAAGGACAATATATTTTTTAAGTACAAGAATAATATAAATGATATTTATTTTAAGTACCTATTTAAGTTTATTTAAGTAACTTAGTTTTAGTTTAGTTATTATTATTTTGTTTAGTTATTACTAGTTAAATTGTTAATATTTCAATTTGTAAATAAACTTGTATTATTTTAATTGGTATTATAGGTACATATCTACATATACAGGGTGACTTTTTAACCACCACCCAAGTCACCCTATATAACACAGATAACTAAATGGTATAAAATATTAATATAAACTAGATATAAAAAAATGTAAACCAATAGATATAATATATCAGAACGGAAAGAAAAAGAACTGGAAGGTAAATTTATCATAGAAATTATTAAATTTAAATTAAGTACCTTGTTTTCGGTCCGGATCCTGAGGTGGATGCTGTTGAATCTGTTTTACGTTTTAAGAACTTTTCTTCGGCTTTGCAGAAATCGGCTTCGGTTTTCGTACAATTATCTCAGACGTTTCACTTTCGTAGTCAGACCTGTAATTGGAAACACATAATTTAAAATTCGAACATTTTTAGAGTTTTAATTAGGTACTAGGTAAGTATAACTTTTTAAAAGTAATAAACTACTCTGTTGTGTAAATAACAAATGAGAGATATTTTATTTTTTAATTAGTAAAAGAACTTTGATGCTGTTATTAAGTGAAAATAAGTTGAAAATGAAAAAAAAAAACATCTTTAATTAGTCTACGTTATATATATACACTCAAAACTGACTACACCAAACTACACAACCGATACTACACAGCTGTCTTTAAATAATCGGTGAACATACAAAATGAAAGATTACAACGAATTGATAACCTCCTCCTTTTTGGAAGCCGATTAAAAATGATATTAAAAATACTCACTTACATTGTTTGAAGTTGGTAAGTAGGTTCACGTAGTAACAATTTCAACTTGTTTATGTCGCTGAAGAGCTCGAACAAATGTAAATTTTTAATCGAAATCTATGGGTTTTGTTCACAAAAAACTACTATATCAGCAAAAATGTTGTGTCATAATAAATTCAACCTTAAGTCAATGTTTTTATGAATGAAACATACTTACATTATAATTAATGAAAAACATTCACACGATTCCATCAAATTAATGTTGCGTTATCATGAAATTAATGTCCATATCATATTAAATTACAATCGTTTCCGCCTATTACAATCGTAATCGAATTATATTACAAAGACAAACCGACTTTGTAGCTGTTGTAATTAGTAAAAATATCGAAGTTGACAATTTTCTGTTAAAAATAATGAAAGTGTAGAAGAATAATTCAGGTATGTTGGTGATTTCCATGTCAAGTATACATGCATTCGCATGTTATACTGCACTGATTTATGATCGATCTTATTTATGATGGTCAATGAAATCTTTCGGTAAAGTAATCTCGGTTCATGTTTCACCTGTCGATATTTTCAAAAAAACATCTTCTACAGTGTAAAATAGAAAACAAAGTATTTTTAGCATAAAACTTTTTTAACTTGTAGATCGCCCAAAATGTGAACTCACAGATCAACAAACGTAACCTCGTAAATCAACAAACCTTGACTGATTTGGCTCATGTTCTAACTTAAAATTCTATTAACCATGTAGACATGTCTACCAAATTTCATGATGGCAAACGTCAGATTGTTCAAGTAGAATCGGAGAACTTCGCTCGCTTGTTTAATGATCTAAAAGATATTTCTACTTCTAGTGATTCTTTATTTTAATGCTGAGGCACGTGTAAAAACATGTTGCGGTAAAACTATAGAAATTTATTCTTATATTTATTAGTTAACAGTTATAATTGCTCATTTTGACTTATTAGTATCTTTTAACTGTTCTTTAATAATTTAACAACTTACGTAAGCACTCATTTTTGGTTTTGATCTATGAATTCATACTTTTACTTTTTAACTAGTTTATTTTGTAAATGTGAGTTTATGTGAGTATCGAACCTATGACCACGGGACAATTATGATGATGATGATGATGATGATGTCCGACCGGTTTCGGTCATGGTGACTGCTTTGTATTAGGAAGTAAATATAGCGTTTTTTGTTAAAAAATTCAACTCTTTGGCGTGGGAAGATAAAATATCTACATATTGAAAATATGACGATTTTAACTTCAATGTGTGGAAATAATTCAATACTAATCATGATTTCACATACTGACTACAACGTAAGTAGTACATAGCAACTCAACAAAGCTGTGGTCGTCGGTTACTAAGAATGCTGAACAAACAAATTATAGACAGAGCGAAACAAAGAAACTGAACTAGAGAGAGAAGTCACTCAGTGTTGCTAGATTTAAGTTTTTTCCTAAAACCTAGGGTTTTTGGAGATCTTTGAGATCAAACGAAAACACTAATTTATTTATTTGAAATTTCGAAATCACTTAGGTACTCGCTCACTGGAAAGAACTAGTGAAAGAATTTTGTAACAAATGGATAATACATATCCGTTTATAGGCACGTGTAATTTTAAAACTTAGTGAAGAAATGTATAGGTTATTTATAAAGAAGAACCGTATCACATCAAATACTTAATTAACTTTTGGGACTAATTTGAAGGAAATTCTTATGACTGTAGTTTATTGCAATTTATCAATGTAAGATTAATAAAAAACTTTATAACACTATTATTTTATTAACTGTCAATAAAGTGGCTTGTATGCAGTTATCCTTACATTAAAATGTAAGGAAATATGATTGACAAAATTCCTAATAGGTTTTATCAATTATATTTGGAAAACTGGGGTTTTTTCAACGCCTCTAGGGAAAGGTGGATAAAAATCTGACAACACTGAAGTCACTTATTTTGTATATTCGTGATTAGTGATATGGTGTGTTGTTGGTGTTAGTTGTACGAGTATTAAATTAAATTTAAATTTAGTAATGTGTCTCAAATTTAAACCGGTACCCTAAAATTCAGATATCTTCGAGCCAACCTGGTCACAGAAATTTAAGTTTGTGGAAGATATGAGTTAATCTGACCTGAATATTAGAATATCGGATAAATTTGAACATTAAAGATCTTATCTTCTTATATGAAATGAAATACAATTGAAATTTCGATGTCATTTGAGCCAATCTGGTCACAGAAAATAGATGAAATACAAATAGCTTTAAGACAAAATGCTTATTCATTTTCCTGTGAAACGACATGAGTCAATCAGACCTAAATTTTAGTTGTATGGAAAAACAATAAGTTCAGATTTCTTTCGAGCCAACCTGGTCACAATAAGTTTGTGGAAAGAAATGAGTCAAACTGATCTGAATTTAGTTTATCCCATTTCGTATAAGTTGATTAGTGATAGGTATTACAAGTATAAGTAAGTGTAGTGTGTTTCAAGTTGAGTGGTCGACATTACTTTTTGCTGTAATCTGGTAAGTCATTATTATTTCTATCATACTGATTAAAATTCTTCAACGTCACATGATATTGTTATCACTTAAGGGACAAACGTTTTGATTATTGGGTGTGTAGAATCAGGTGAGGCTGAATAATGTTTAGATGGTTAAAATTACACTGATTTATGGTTTTTGGGCGTTCTGACCCAAAAGTGGGTCAGAACGCCCAAAACCGCACTACTGCCGTATTTTTATGAATGGTTTCCTGAAATAAATTTTTGAAGGAACTCCAAGAATTATATGAGCCAAAAAAATCGGAACTTCTAAAAGGGGGACGGCTTTTTCTTTATAAGCTTCAGACCACATTTTCTTGTTAATGGCTTTTTTAAACTCTGGTATTTATGTTCGTATACTGCAAAGGTATTTTCATACTCCTCATTGCTCCCGTTTAACTGACTGTCAAGGTCCCAATGGAGCGAGTCAATGGCTGTCCAGCGAGTATGGACAGTCTTGAGAACATCTTCAAACTCCAATTTTTCACTGATGGACTCCAGATCCATTTCTACTATAGTACGATGGAAAGCCTTAAAATGACTGCTCTGCTTACACAACATCTCCTCCGTCTTACTTGCTGACGCAAATGAGGCAACCTGGGCCTTGCTGCCACTTGCCTGAGGATTAGAAGCTAAGGTTTGCATGGAATCATTGGGTTTTGGTACAAATATGGGGGGTTTGACAAGAGGAGACTGAGGTAAATTTTGAATATGAGCCCTAATATAACCATATCTTTCTTTAACTGTTTCCCTATCCTTTTCAATAAACTCCCTTAAACCGGGCTCTACATCCAAACTTGATAGATTTCGATAGTTAGTTTCGTAATCCAACCAATACATATTTAAGAGATCTAACTTCTTCTTGATGTAATCTGCTGTTTTTCTGCTGGTACCCTCTTTCTTAAAGTTTGTGTAAGTGTTCTCGATTGCTGATGCAAGCTGCTTTTGGCTGGCTTTCAAAGATTCAAATGTTTATTCAGTAATTAGACCTTTACAGGCTTTTACACGTCAATAAGTATAATTTATGTTACGTGTAAAGTATATTAAAATTTAATTTATTTTTAAAGAAAAGCTACCGATACCAGCACTTCGTAACGACCACTGCTGAGAAGAAACGCCGAAAGAAACTCATTTTCACAGGATTGGTCGCCTACTCGCCAGAAGGGCTTTGTCATATTATTATAATTGTCTTTTAATTAATAAATACTTATAATATAATACAATGTTGACACATTATAACATGTAATGCTTGCGAACAAGTAAACAAACATAAATTGCGTAATAAAAAATATTAAGTAATCAAAAAAAGCGAAGCCGATCTGACCAGTCCCTCCCGGCAGCACCCGTTCACGAGTTGACGCACGGATCAGCCATCGTTAAACTCAACCATATTAGAGGGAATCCAACGACCCGACCAGCGACGCCACCACCGGATTGGACATTTTAGTGAGCATGAAAAACCCGAACTCGCAGACCTTGTCAAAAGAAAATATTAATTATATGGGCGCCAGGTTCTAAAGGGCGCCGCACGCGCCAGCTTAACTTTTTTTTTAAACTGCAGTCGGTCCTCGACTACGAACATTATCATGTATTATAAAGTAGTCCCTTGTCTAGTTTTATCATAGTCTTATTCATAGTATAGTCTATTATCCTTATAATTTTTGCAGCCATCACAAACTTTCAACGACAGCAATTTTTTTTTTTTTTTACGGAGTAAAGATCCCTGTTACGGATTCCCGTCAGCCTGCGGGGGAGGCTGTCGGGTTATGTGGGACTCCACGCCAAAGTGACGTGCCTACCCACTAAAAAACCTCCGGAGTTCCATCTCAACCGCTTTTGCCGGGGACACGGGACCGGAAATACATCCGCGAACCCCGGCGCGGCTGGCCGCCAAAGCGGCCCCTCCTTGGGGACGTCTAAGCGCCCCCCCCCCACTCACCAAGTCGGCGTGCCCGGAACTCACGGACGCGCCGTACCTCCTTGGGCCAATTGAAAGGCGGCAGACTCCCACGCAGTCCACCGCCTGTGGACCCATGGGAGCCAGATAAACCGGCTCCCAGCGGCGGAGAAGATGGTAGGCTCCGCCGCTTGCCTCTCGCCGCAAACGCGGTCCGCTCGGTCGCGGAGGATAGGGAGAGCGGCAACGTAACACCGACACTCCTCCTCCTCCGCGACCGATCTCCAGCCACAGCCACGGCGGTGTGGCCCCGCCCGAAAAACAAACCGGGAACCCATTGGGGGGGTACAACGACAGTCTATGCCAGCCGACGTCAACACGTGCAAGTAATCACAACAAACAAAAGAACTAATTTCTAAGAATTTTTGGTACAAACGTATTCAGGGGTCAGTCTAGGTCAGTCTTTCCCAAAGTGGGCGATAACGCCCCCTTGTGGGCGCTGCAGGTCTCAAGGGGGGCTGTAAGAGACCAAGAAAGAAAATGTTTTTTTTTTTTTGCTAGGAGCTTTATTTAGCTAGGAGGCCTCTTAAACAACGACTGCAAGAGCTCTCGACTCTCAACAACAACTTGTGAACATCAACTAATATGAATTAAAAGATTGCTCAAACTCGGTTCTATATTTCTCTCCGCGTAGTTCATATATCTGTCCTATTTTATTGAATATAGATAAAATTAAAATCATGTCAATCGGTCGCTCCGTTTCGTAATGAAAGTAGACACAAACAAACAAATAAAAAGGCAACAGACAAACTTTCGCATTTTAATAGTTATTAGTACTCGTAGATATCTATCATGTTTTAACAAGTTTTTGTTAAATAACCCGAATTGTGCATTCCTGTATCAGTTGGCTGGTTCATTGAATACTTGTTCGGACTTGTTGAGTACGATTGAGCGTCGAATGAGATAAACGAGTTTATTTTATTCCTGTTTGCATGTTTGTTTTATTCCTGTCGGTGCGTGCTGCTTAAGCATTCCTATATAAACAATGTAATATTTATTTTATTTTCATTTGTGGTTTCGCGCGCAATAGATGAGCAGTACTTACGCCTCCTCTACACTACTCGCGAAGTTGAACGTATTTCTCAAAGCAAAACAATGTCGGAAGTAAAAAAGAAGAGACGGCAATACTGTGCGGAATATATTAAATTCGGATTTATTGAAAATCCCACAAACCCATCGTCGCCTTTGTGTCTTCTATGTCTAAAAACATTTTCGAATGAAGCAATGAAGCCTTCAAGGCTGCAAGATCATTTGAATAAAATGCATCCAGATAAGAAAGACAAGAATGTAGCATATTTTCAAGACCTAGAGAAGAAGCATAATACTCAGCCAAGTGTAGCAAAACTATTTTCGGCGGCTGCTAAGCAAGATGACGACGGACTTCGAGCTTCGTACAATATCTCTTTGTTAATTGCTCAAAAAGGCAAACCACATAACATCGGAGAAGAGTTAATATTGCCAGCAATAAATGAAGTAATAACTACTGTGCTTCATAAACCGGCCGCAGATATTATCCGAAAAATTCCTTTGAGTAATAATTCTGTGCAAAGACGAATTGATGAAATGGCTGAAAACATTGAAGAATCATTGTGCGATAACCTAAGGACAAGTCAATTCTCAATTCAGCTCGATGAGTCCACTTTACCAACTAATGAAGCATTGTTGTTATCTTACGTGAGGTTTATTAAAGATGAGAAAATATGTCAAGAACTATTATTTGCTAGAAATTTAGAGACCGATACAAAAGAGGAAACCATATTCAATACATTGGAAAAGTTTTGCGATGAGAAAGAGATTCCTTTGAAAAATATTATTTCAGTTGCTACAGATGGCGCTCCGGCTATGACAGGGTGCCATAAAGGCTTCATAGCGTACTTAAAAAATAAAATTCCAGATGTCCTTGGTGTACATTGCGTTATTCATAGACAACATTTAGTTGCTAGAAACTTAAGTGAAAAACTATTTCAATCACTGCAATATGTTATCAAAGCAGTCAATAAAATCCGCAACAGCTCTTTGAATGATAGATTATTTCATCAGCTTTGTGTTACTAATGACGAGGATTTCAACCGTTTGTTGTTTCATACTGAAGTTCGTTGGCTATCAAGAGGCAATTGTCTGACTCGATTTTACAACCTGTTTGACTCTGTTATAGAGTTCTTGGAAACAAAAGATACAGAATTGCACGACAAGCTCATAACATCAAAGAATGATATAGCTTACATGACAGACCTGTATAAATTGTTCAACGAATCATGAATCTCCAACTGCAAGGCGATAAAAAACGTCGTTGCTGCTTTCGCAGCAAAACTGCTTCTACACAAAAAGAATCTGGGCAGACGTGAGTTTCACAATTTTCCAAATTTATCAGTATCATGCAGTAACGACGAATTGTTTGCCTACTGCCAACATTTGGAAAACCTCCACATTGACTTCACCGAACGATACCAGGACATTTTGAACTTGGAAATACCAGACTGGGTGTTGGATCCGTTTTCAAATGTCAACACAGCAATGTCACCTCAGCTGGAAGAAGAACTTATAGAATTGACAACAAACGAGGAAATAAAAATCAAGTTCAAAAATGGTTACCAAGAATTTTGGCTACAAAAACCGATCCCGCAATTGTACCCTGGATTGTGGTCAATCGTTCAACGATTCTTGATAGCATTTCCATCGTCATATTTGTGTGAACGTGGATTTAGTGCTGTGACAACACTGCTTACTAAAAAGAGAAATCGTTTTCTTGTTACCGAACGTGGCGACTTGCGACTGTTCTTGAGTAAATTGGAACCTGATATCAACAAACTTATTAAACAGCATCAGATTCATCCTTCACATTAGTTTTTATATAAGGATTGATTATTTTAGTTATATTTTTAATAAAAGATACTCTGTTTTAATACTATAAAGTTGCGTTTCAATAATCATTCTTATTGGCAGGTGGAGAGTTAACTTGAGACCTAAGCGCTCAGGTTTCAAGTTGCGGGTTATAGTAAAAGTTTCGTTTAGAATTCTCCGTTAATATACATATATAGGTCACTGTTTAAGTTCCCAAAAACAAGTCTCCCAGGTGTAGATTCAGTCTAGGTCTAGACCTCTGAATAAAACAATGCCAGGAACGAGGATACATTTATTTGTTTCGCACAAAGTATTCATGTTTAACGAAAAAATAACCATAGCGCGTTTGAGGAACAGTTGTTTACATTGAGGCGCCATCTATCGGAAATGACAATAAGCTTAACATACCGCCCACAATGAACACTTGTTCATAACTAATCTTAAATTTACATACAATAGGTATAAATGAAGCTTGTATTTATACAAAAACAATAATGAAAATAAAATAAAAAAGACAGTAGGTAACAGGGAAAAATCACAACTGACTGTTGACTTACTAAATATCAACAGAATTTGAAGATATTCGCAAGAAAAACTAAGAAACTAACAAATAGTTTCTAACATTAGTTTGTTACTGGTAATACAATAAGTTTAGACACAGGTCTCTTAACAATAGATCCCTTGCAACGCAATGAAACCACTCTTGTGAGATTATCTAAACCAACATGTTTGTCTGTAATTATGCCATACAGCCACCTTGTTGGTGGGAGATCATCTTCCTTGACTAGAACGATGTCTCCAATCTTGGGTTCTGCAGTTTGATGTGCCCATTTGTATCTATGATGCAGTTGAGTGAGATACTCCTGTGACCACCTACGCCAAAAATCCTGCACAAGTCTTTGAGTGAAATGCCATTTTTTGAGCGTGCTTATCGTAGAATTTTTGAAATTAGTGTCTGGGATAAGAACTAAGGTTCACCTACTAAGAAGTGCCCTGGAGTCAATGGGTACGGGTCTTCCGGATTCGTACTAATTTGAGAGATCGGACGCGAGTTGAGACACGCTTCAATTTGGGATAAAAGCGTGGTCATCTCTTCAAAGGTAAGAGTACTGGTACCAATTACTCGTTTCAGGTGATGTTTTGTGGATTTTACTCCACTCTCCCAAAGCCCTCCAAAATTTGGAGAGCGGGGTGGAATAAAATGCCAATTTGTCCCATTTGTCACTAACCAATCACTAATGTCTCTAGCAATTGTAGATTTTTCGCGATCAAGTAAAATCCTCAACTCTTTATTAGCGCCTACAAAGGTAGTGCCGTTGTCACTCCATAACTCTGCGCAGTGGCCTCTTCGGGCAACAAAACGTCTGAATGCCGCCAAAAACGCTTCGGACGTTAGATCACTAACAATTTCTAGATGTATGGCTCGTGTGGCCATACAAACAAATAAACAAATATAGCCTTTGGTGGAGTGATGACCACGACCCTTTGTCGCGCGGACACTAATGGGTCCTGCGTAATCAACTCCAGAATGCAAAAAAGCTCGACATGCCGTGACGCATGCTGGAGGTAACTGGCCCATCAACTGCTGAATACCTTGACCGGTGTACCGAATACAAATTACACATTTACGGTAGTACTGCCGTACGAGTGCTTTAGCATTTACGATCCAATACTTTGTCCTCAAATAGTTAAGCATTAACTGAGGCCCCCCATGTAAGGTTCGCTCATGAGCATCGGCTATTATGAGGTTGGTCAAATGTGACGTCTTCGGAATTAGTATTGGGTGCTTCATGTCTAATTCAACATTGGCTCTCTGCAATCGTCCACCCACTCTGAGGATATTGTCGCTATCGAGGAACGGATTAAGAGAGGTGAGTTTACTATTTTTC
Source organism: Acrobasis suavella (assembly GCA_943193695.1). Taxonomy (NCBI): domain Eukaryota; kingdom Metazoa; phylum Arthropoda; class Insecta; order Lepidoptera; family Pyralidae; genus Acrobasis; species Acrobasis suavella. Next base: position 20,081,237 of record OW971929.1, read on the forward strand.
TTCACTTTTCCATGTATTTTAATATTTTCTTTTTCTTCCCGGAAGTTTGACGACTGACATATACAGATGCAGGTAAGTAAGGACTCATTTATTTCCTTTGTGGTAAGCCAAATCGTCTGTTTAGTTTTATTTTTTAAAGTTAAAAACCTCTTGCAGTATGAAATAACTCTGACTAATTTGCGTAAATTTGAAAATTTTCCTAAGATATCGTCCGACTCGGTAACTATATGACATAAAACATTTTGTTTTCTTTCTTCTAGATTGATTTGTTTGATTTCTCCTTTGTTATAATGAATTTCTTCATCTTTTAACCAGGTTGGACCTTCCCTCCAGAGTTCCTGATCACTAAAAGCGCATGGATTTACACCTCTCGACGCACAAACTGCAGGATTCTCTTCAGACTTAACGTGTGACCATTGGCCACGCTCCATTAGTACCAGGATTTCGGAGACCCGGTTGGCTACGAAAGTCTTCCATTTAGATGGATGACTGCCTAACCATGCAAGGACTACACTAGAGTCAGTCCGAGCGTGAATTTTTTCCTTAGACACTCCAAGAGTGTTGGAGACCTCGCAAAGAAGTTTCGCCAGGAGCACAGCGCCGCACAACTCCAGCCTAGGTATGGAAACCTGTTTCACTGGTGCCACCTTTGTTTTAGAGGTAACCAAATTGACGTGGATGTTGCCCAATTTATCTTTCACTCTAATATATACCACAGCAGCAAATGCTATGTTAGAGGCATCGCAAAAGCCATGAAGCTCTAGGTACACGTCGTCATGAGATGTTTTCAACCACCGTGGAATTCGAAATTGAGTAAGATGTGTTAGTTTCTCACGATAGAAAAGCCACTCATTCAAAAGCTGAGCAGGTAACTCATCGTCCCACTCGATGCCTGATAGCCAAATTTTTTGAATGAAAGCCTTTGCTATCGTTATGACTGGAGCAATCCAGCCGAGCGGATCGTAAAGCCTCGCGATATCAGAGATGACTTTACGCTTTGTAACGGGGAACTCCAATGGAGGAAGTTGAACCGTGTATTGAAATTCATCGTTTTGTCGATTCCAAGTCAAACCTAATATCTTCATAGTAGCATCAGAGTTTATATCAAAATTTTCATCGTTGGTTTCCTTTTGACTTTCTTGTATTATTTGCAGCAATTTGCCATCGCTACTAGACCACTTTTGGAGTTGGAAACCACCACGAGCAAGCATTTCGTTCATCTCGCGATATATCTGAACGCCTTCTTCTACTGAATGACAGCCAGACATCAAATCATCGATATAGAACTCCTTAAGAACTCGACCGGCAGCTAAAGGAAAGTCTTTGCCTTCGTCATGGGAGATTTGTTGCAATGAACGTACAGCTAAGTAAGGTGCTGCGGAAGTACCGAAAGTAACTCTGGAGAGTCTAAGATGTTGGATTTCTGCTCTAGAATCATTACGCCATAACAGACGCTGGAAATCAACATCTTCTTCAGCAACTTTCACTTGCCGGTACATTTTAACTATGTCCGCAATGAGACTTATTGGATAACAACGCCAATTCATTATAATATGCCGCAATTCCGGTTGTATGGTTGGACCAACCATAAGATCTTTGTTTAAAGATGAGGCATTGTTAAGCACACATGAAGCATCGAAGACTACTCGAACCTTCGTTGTCTTTTTGTCGTTTCTTACAACTGCGTGATAGGGTAAATAGACGACATTTGGTTTGTCGATATCTGATTTAGGAATCACTTCCATATGACCGAGTCGAAGATATTCCTCAATTACTTGGGAATATTGGTTGCGGAATCCTGGATCCCTAGAAAACCTTTTTTCTTGCATAATAAATCGATTCAAAGCGACTTCAAAGGAATTGCCGAATTGACAATTCGGTACTTGTGACTTGAATGGTAACTTCACCACATAGCGACCTTCGTCGTCTCTTTTGGTAGTTTCGGAGAAAAAATCTTCACATTTCTGCTCTTCTTCTGTGAACTGTTTGGCGTCCACAGAAGTGATCTCCTCTAACTCCCAAAACTTCTTTAATATATCATAATCGGTCACTTTAGTATGCATGCTAATTATTTTATTACAATGTGACTGTAAGTGCACTTGACCAGAGAGGATCTAACCAAGCTTGGTATTCTGAGCAATAGGAGAACCTGGTGAACCCTTGATAAGACCATTCAACAAAATCTGGCCGTACACTTCAGCGCCGAGCAATAAATCAATTTTGTGAGGTGTGTCGAAAGATGGATCTGCTAATTCTAAAGCTTTTATTTCATTTGACAAGTCTTTCATTGCGATTTTCTTTTCCGGCAGAAAAGAAGTTAACTTACCAAGGACGTGAGCTTGAACCAACAGTGAAAAACTGGGATCATGGCGTGACTGAATATTGATCCTTACGATCCACTTAGACTGCACAGTCTGATCACTACCTAATCCTGAAATGTAACTCACGTCTGGGATCTTCTTCAAACCCAACATTTGGACAGCAGACTTCGTGATGAAAGACACCTGCGATCCTTGATCTAGAAGAGATCGCAAAATGGTGGTACCTGCTCTCGACTCTACCTTTACCAAAGCAGTGGCCAAAAGAATTTGACTGTTCAAATTAGAAAAACAGGTTACTATGTTTGATGCCTCGTCCTGTGAGGTTGATGGTTTCGAGAAATCTGAAACCTGTGCCACGTTGACCGTTGACTGATTATTATTCACAGAATCAAGATTGGAGACTGATTATGGGTGAAGCAAAGAGTGATGCTTCCTTCTACAAATGCGACAACAAGTTGACTGACGGCATGAAAAGACAGCGTGATTAGACCCAAGACAATTAAAACATAACCGATTTGTTTGGGCAAATTTACGGCGTACATCGACATCTTCACTCGCGAATTTTTTACAATTACATAATTTGTGAGTTTCGGAACAGAAAATACACGACAAGCTTGTAGTAACATGCATTGCTTTGGACGTATTGTTACGAGTATTTGGTGTGAACTTAGTTGACTTATTATCTAAAAATTCAAGGGATTTCGAACGATATTTTAAAAATTTCAAAAAATCAGACAGCTTTGGTACATCATATGAAGGTTTGCTAACTTCAACTTCCCACAATTTTTTGGATTCATTATCTAATTTTGAAAATACAATGAATGTAACAATGATATCCCACGTGCTTACATCAAACCCTAAACCAGTAAGACCACTTAGACAATCTATAGTAGTATTAAGTAACTCTCTAATTGCATTAGCTGATTCTGAATTAACTTGCTTTTGATTAACTAAACGTTTTAATATCTCATTGGCTAAAATCGTTTATCATTAAAGCGTTCTTCTAATTTTTTCCAACACTTTTTATAATTAGATGCAGTAATAGCTTCATGTCTAAGTAGCTGTTCGGCTTCTCCGGTTAAGCTACTTCTCAAATAGTGTAATTTTTGTAAATCATTCAGATCTTCGTTGTTTTCGACGATAGATAAGAATAAAGCACGAAAACTCGTCCATTCAGTGTATTTACCACTGAAAATGGGAATCGACATTTTGGAAAATTTAATAGCGTAGGACTGGCCTTTTGCTGTAGTGGATTCACTGTTCTTATTGGTATTTATACTTTCCGTCTTGGGTTTCAATTTTGTCAAAAAATCCTTTAATTCACTTTTGTAATCTATATAAAGTTCTTCTGATTGATTATACAGATCCTTTACAGAGTAAGGTGATTCTGCTACTGCATTAGCCTCGAATTCAGAAATAATAGTCCTATGTGTGTCGCAAAACAATGACCAATGTTGTTCTAATGTTTTTAATCGCGTTTCCACATACGATAGTGTAATTCGATCTCTCGGCGATTTTTTGAAGTTTGTCCTTGCTTTCTGAATTTTTTGTAGTGTATCTTGTTGTATATTAAGGTAGATCCATCATAGAAAAAAAAATTTTTTTTTTTTCAAAAATTTTCTTAGATATTTTGCTCACAAATTTTCTAAGTGTTTGACACTTCGGTAGTCAAACCAGCGTGGATTCCCCGTAGTTCCACTTTTACCGTGATTATTCTAAGTCCATGCAAATACAATCCGAATTATTCTAAGTCCATGCATTAATCTTGAAATATTTTCTAAGTGCTGTTCCTCTTGATATTTTAACAAGTTCATGTAAATGTACTCACAGTTCACTTCCACTTTGCACTTCACCTTATAGATGTCACATCCGCTTCACTTCCGATGACGTCGCTTCGCTACTCCAATTAATCCGACTCGTTAAAGGACCATGTTTAAGTTCCCAAAAATAAGTCTCCCAGGTGTAGATTCAGTCTAGGTCTAGACCTCTGAATAAAACAATGCCAGGAACGAGGATACATTTATTTGTTTCGCACAAAGTATTCATGTTTTACGAAAAAATTACCATAGCGCGTTTGAGGAACAGTTGTTTACATTGAGGCGCCATCTATCGGAAATGACAATAAGCTTAACAGTCACAATAATTAATTAATTTAATTTGAAGTTATAGTGGTTTTTAAATAGGTGAAAAAATGGGGGCGCTAAAAAATATTTATTTTTAAAGTGGGCAGTAGACAAAATAAGTTTGGGAACCACTACGGTAAAAGACAGACAAAGCAACAAACAAAAAAAGGACACATGTGCAAAGAAAATACTCTTTGCTTATTGGTGACGTAATTTTGAACTTAGAAAAAAATTATGAAAAAAGGAAATATTTGAATGTCAATAAGAAGTTGTGGAATAACCCTACAGGTTTCATGCCATACTAACAAATGCTCACCATTAGTAGTACTAACCATAGAAATAATAGCCGCCTGAGAGCTGGAACTTTGACTTTGGGCCCAATTTGAATTTTCTAACCTAATACTATTGAACCGAAGACAACTATCGATAGTTTAAAACTATTGATAGTATCGATACTATCGATAGTACGTTTAATAGTCAGCTTCAATACTATCGATAGTATCGATTGTTTAGCTGCTATTGACGGTCGATACTATCGAATTCCATCAATGGCATAAAAAACGCAAAACTAATTGTAGATGTCGCTACCTACGCTTGACTCATAACAATACGCTGTCAGTTTTCAATAATTTTTCCGGAGTCATTATTTATATGAAATACGCATACACTGTGCATACGCGATAAATAATGTATTCGACATGGTCAGTTTGTACCGTTTTGGTTAGTAAAACATAGATTTAGGATCTAGGAGGATAGATGAGATAAAGGAAAGACTAGATATTGGCAAATGAGTATAATGAACAACTATTACATTACATTAGTTACAAAGATTCACAAGAACACTAGGTACAGATTAGGTAGTCAGGGTCGTGAGTTATAGGCACTAGATCCGTTGAGTAGCCCTTCTAGGTAGAAGAACTACTTAGCTTGAGATGCAGCCGAAGAAAAAAAGAGGGGCGAGCGCCGGCCGCTGCGCCTTATATATGGGCATGCCCCCCCCCCCCCCCGCTGCGCCGAAGAGGGGCGGAGGAGTGCTGGAGCCCGCGCGATGTCACACACCCCCCTCGATAGACCAGAATTTTTCCTGGCGGAAAATTCGGCTGCGAGCTGCGCTGGTTGAGGCTGCCAGAGCACCCGGCAGGAGCAGCGGGGAACACGGCCGTAGACCACCCGACCTGAAATTTAGAAAAGAAGGAGCTAAATAAACTAAGTAGGAAATAAAATACGAGTTTAGGATAGTGAAGCTACCTATATAGGATGTAGAAACGTGCTGAGGCGAGCCATACAAAAGCAAAACAAGTGTAAAAGTATCTAAGAATGGAAAACAAATGGTTTCAAAGATGCGCAGGTAATAAAATAACTATTGATGAATAAGTATGTATAACTAAATGAGCAGCGACGCGTGAACAAAAGGTGTGCGAGCCGTCGACAGAGTTAAGCGAATTACGTAATCAACATCGTTAGCAGATGCTATTGAAATGAAATATCGAATGACTCACAGAATTGAACTTGTATACTTGATTCAAGTAAGTACGACACTTTTACCACAACACCATAGGGGGAATTTTTTTTTTTCCTTTAGAAGAAATGTAGAAACGACTTAGTTTTGTTTACAAAGTTATAAGATTATACAATTATTGTTTATAGTTTATTTGTTTTATATCTTTATTATGCCATTCACCCAGCGGTTTACCCGACATATCAGCAAGTTTGTAAACTAAAGGTGATTTTTTTGACACAATTTTGCATTTTATAAATTTATAAGCTAGTTTTTTACAGAAATATTTATCTTTGTCACTCAAATAGAATGTTCGTCTCCAAACAATATCGCCTAGATTGAATTCTGCCGGTTTACGGCGAAGATTGTAAGAAGTGCAGTTACGCTGATGAGCGGATAGCAAAGCCGCCTGTACCTTTTCAAAGATAGAAGATAGGTAACCAAGCGATTTCGCGTAACTGTCACGCGGCTCATGTACCAAGTTGGGATCTAAATCACAGTCGATATGGCGCGATCCACATGTTATCAACTCGCGACCGTAAACAAGAAATGACGGTGAGAAACCGGTTACTTCATTCACAGCACAATTCAATGCGAATTGAATTTTAGAAATTAATGTATCCCAAATTCTTTGGTCGTTATTAATAAATGTAGAAATAGCTGTAATTATAGTTTTGTTATAGCGTTCGACGGTATTAACCTGAGGGGTATAAAATGGAGTATAGTGTAAATTAGGAATTTTGTATTTCGATATTAAGTTTTTAAATTGTGTGCTAATGAATTGTTTACCGTTATCAGTTAAGACAGTTGAAGGAATACCATGTACTAAGAAAACATTATCCTCCAAAATTTTTGTTATTATTTCGGCTGTGGCACGTTTTATAGGGAAGAGTAAACAATATTTAGAGAAACAACAACAGACCACAAAAATAAAAGTGTTTTGTTTTTTGGTAGGAGGCAATGGACCAATTAAATCGCAACTTATCATTTGGAAGGATTTGAGACAAGACTTAGGTCGACCCATATGGCCTAAAGTGGCATGATTCTGGTGTTTGTGAGCGATGCAATCATCACACGAATTTACCGCCTTGACAACGTCCGAGTACATGCCTGGCCAATAGTAGTTAAGAGCGACACGCTTATATGTTTTGAATATACCGAGATGACCAGCTGTGGGCAAAAAATGATTTTGTTTAATGACATCTGATCTTTCTTCAGATGGCACCACTTCCTTCCATTGAAACTCTCTAGTAAGAGGATTAAGACTTTTTTTGAAACGGTATAATTTATTATTAATTACTTGATAGTCCACAAAAGAGGATGGGGATTGGGAACAACCATTAAAAATATTTAAGTACCACGAATCATTTGTAGTTATAGTGTTAGTAAAAATTTGAGAATTACACTCAGTAGACAAGACATTTGGAGAACGGGAAAGAAAATCTGGCACGACGTTATCAGAACCACGACGATGCCTTATTTCAAAGTTATATGAGGAAAGACGAACTCCCCATCTGGCCAGTCGGCCAGTAGGATTATTGAGTGTAAGGAACCACTTGAGCGCGGCGTGATCGGTGTAAACAATAAAAATTTTCCCATTTTCTACATAGCAACGCCAGTGTTCGATGGCGGACAAAACAGCCAGAGCTTCACGCTCGGTAGCACTATAGTTTCTTTCTTGATCCGTAAGGGATTTACTATAGTAAGCTATGACTTTTTCCTCCTTCAAGACCTGACAGAAAACAGCACCAATGCCATAGTCACTACTGAAGCGGACAGCGAGAATTGATCTACGAAATTGATCAGGACGCATGGGTCAGCAACCAATCAGAAGCCTTACATTTTCACCAATAGGGTACTAGAGAAAGAGACGGAAGATAAAACGTCTGAGCTTCTGATTGGCTGTTCGACTCACGCGTATCGCAATAGTTCGAATGGTAAAATTTGTAATAAAAAGCGGCCAGTCCCAGTCAGTTAAGTCAGTTAAGTCAGTTAAGTCAGTTAAGTCAGTTAAGTCAGTTAAGTCAGTCAGTTAAATCAGTATCAGTTCAAAAGGAAAATTCCAGTGTTAGATCATCAGAAAGACAATAAAGTGAAATCAAGAACCAGTGGTGTTTCAATTATACAGTCCTCAATAAAGTGGTCCTTCGCGAGACGGATCGAAGAAATCAGCGTCGAAGAAAATGGTGGTTACGCGAAGTCAAAGCGGTGAAGAAGAACGTCGTGGCCTGGTCTTTGAGGATCCACCCGGCTCACCGAGCGCTACCGAACGAAGCATTCGTGTCGGGCGTCGTATTCCGGAGGCTGGTGCCGCCGCCGCCGCCGCTACCGTGACCACCAGTACCGCTGGTGATGATCTAACCGCGATTCGTAGTGCGCAGGAGGAGCGAAACGCGCCGATCGCGCCCCTCGCCGCCGCGCACCCCACCACGGTACCCGTTACTACCGTGCCCCGTGCTGCCGCGCCCCGCGCCGCCGCGCACACCGCCGTCGAGTATTCGTGCGCGACCGTACACTCTTCCAGCGCGCGCCCCACCACCGCGGGCTATACTACTGCGCGCCCTACTACCGCGCCGCGTGTACCGCGCTCGCCTGACCGGTCAGTGCGCTCGGGCCGCCCGCGTTTGTCGTCCGCCAGTGCTGCCGTCCGCATCAAACAAGCCGAACTTGCTGCTGTTGAGAAGCTTGCTGAGATAAAACGTCGTGAACTACAAATAGAAGCTGATCTCATTCAGAAGAAATTGGCGTTCGAAATTGCAAACATACAAGAAGAAGAAAATTAAGCTGTCAGCGTGCACGAACAACAGATTGAACGAGTGAATCTATGGCTCAGTCAGAACGTACCTAATGAACCCACCGTCGAGCAAGAGCCTACATACATGAGTTCACTGCAACAAACTGAGATCCCAATCGCCACCGCCGCCGCCGCTGTCGAACATCATAAACCAACTACACCTCAACTGAACACACCTGCGTGCAATACTATGGGACCTGCTCATCCACTACGGGGGGAGCGTGTCACTCGTCAGGAACACGCAAGCGAACATCAAGCCAGACAGCGTGACACTGAATGGGACAACACACCGCGACGTCAACAATATGACCGTCAACGTTCGCCGACACCAGCTCATCATAGAAGTCGCAGTACTGGGAGAGGAATCGAACAACTCGCCGATGCAATCACGAAGATGGCAAGAGTACGCGTGCCTCCCAAACAAGTGATAGAATTGCCTACATTTTCTGGAGCTCCTGGCGAATGGCTTCCTTTCAAAGCTGCAATGAGAGATTCAGCTGTTATCTACCAATTCAGTGATGTTGAAAATATGGCAAGACTACGCAACGCCTTGAAAGGAGATGCTCGTGATGCTGTACGTGCCTTGCTGCATACCAGCCGAGATCCGGAACTCGTGATGAAGAGGTTGGAGCAGAGCTTCGGTAGCCCTGAAATAATAATCGATCAGGCCTTAGAAGATATCAAGCGACTTCCACGCCCAGGTGCCAGCGCGTCCGAACTGAACAACCTAGCAGTGAAACTTCAGAACATCGTCCACGTGCTCGACAGCCTTGATCAGCGTGGGTACCTAAACAACCCCACGCTAACTAGAGAGGTTATCGAGAAGCTAAGTCCACATTTACAATCCAAATGGTGCGACTACGCCGAAGATAATGGCAGCTACAATGAACCGCAGATAGTGACAATGTCAAAGTTTTTGATGAAAGAAGCTAACCGCGCGCTGAAACACGCCTACGTGCCGACCACCGCTAAGCCGTCGCGAAACATGAAGGCGACCAGCAATGTACCTCCAGTGCGACGACAAGATACGACTCGTCGAGCAACAACATATGCGACAACCACTAATTCAAGCCCAAGCAACAATGAGGAGAAGTGCCTATACTGCGAGGGACAACACAAAGTCTCACAGTGCGAGAAATACCGAGCACTCACTACAGATGAACGATGGCAATGGGTCAAGGAAAAGAAGATTTGTTTCAAGTGCGTCAACAAAACACATCGACGGAATAACTGTCGAGCCAAAGCGTGTGGCGTCAATGGCTGCTCGCGCCCACATCATTCATCACTACATGCATCAATACCCACTGCTGCGCCACCGCCAGATACCGTGCTCGCCATTAGAACGAGTACAAATCAGCGAACGGTTCTACTGAAGGTGTGCCCAATAACAGTGGCTGGCCCTGGAGGTGAAGTGAAAACATACGCCCTTTTGAATGAAGGTTCAACTGCAACTCTAATCGACGCAGAACTGGCACGGAGAATCGATGCACACGGACCTGCTTCGCCACTCCACATCCATGGAGTGAATACGACACGACGAGAACACGACAGCCGCCGTGTCAATACGAGTCAAAACTAGCGATCGTACCTGGGACATCGGAGCGCGAACCGTCGAAGGACTAAGCTTGTCCAGTCAGACAATTCCGGCGCGCTTGTTGGACTGCAGTCACCTGCGAGATCTACCGGTTGAAGACCTGAGCTACGATCTAGCCAAGCCTCAATTGCTCATTGGCGCCGACAACTGGGAAATGATAGTCACCCGCGAGCTGAGAACCGGCAGAAAATATGAACCTGTCGCCTCCAAGACTCAGCTGGGTTGGGTCGTTCACGGCGTCACACCAAAGACCATTTTCAAAGACGAAGCCTCCGTTCTCCATCTACATGTTAATAATGAAGAAGAACAACGGCTGCACGAACAAATCGAAGCCCACTTCAAGATCGACGCGCTAGGGATAACACTAACCACAAAAGTGTCTCCCGCGAATCAACGAGCGTTCGACATCTTCAACAACACGGTGACGTGCAAGAGTGGACGTTACGAAGTCGGCTTGACGTGGAAAGAAGACGCTCCCGCCATGCCACCTAGCTACGAGAACGCGCTTAAGAGGCTGAAAAACATTAAAAAGAAAATGGACAAAGATCCGGACATCGCACAACAATACAGCACACAAATAGAGAATTTAATAACAAAAGGATACGCTGAAGAGTGCGATGGAACCGAGAAGGAACATCCACACCGATGGTATCTGCCACACTTTGCTGTGACCAATCCAAATAAGCCCGGCAAGGTACGCCTAGTATTTGACGCTGCTGCTGTCACACACGGGACAAGTCTGAACGACAAGCTACTAGAAGGCCCAGATCTACTCCGTTCCTTGCTCGGTATTCTCTTTAAGTTTCGAGAATTCCCAGTTGCAGTCTCTGCGGATATAGAAGAAATGTTTTTAAGGATAAAAATAAGAAAGCAAGATCAACCAGCGCAAATGTTTCTATGGCGTGGAAACGAGAGAAAAACCTCACCACGAGAAATGAAGATGACATCAATGATCTTCGGTGCTTCGTGTTCTCCATTTTTAGCACATAGCGTGCGTGACCATAACGCACACGCTCACGCGCACTCTCACCCTGCAGCATTCAAGGCTATAACCGAGAACCACTACATGAATGACTTCGTCAATAGCTACGAGACAGAAGATGATGCTGCCACAACCATTAAGGAAGTCATGGAAGTGCACGCCAAAGCTGGATTTAGAATACGCAGCTGGAATTCAAATAGAGAAGGCGCGCTCATCCATGTGCCGGACGGGCTGCGTGCACGAACTACTACGCAGCTCGGACATGACAACAAGACTCTGGGACTCGTGTGGAACCCCAAAGAAGACACTCTTGGCTTCAACACCACAATGCCCCGCGTTCCAGCAGAAGTGCGCTCACGACGACGCGCGCCGACAAAAAGAGAAGCCCTAAGCGCAGTCATGTCGGTGTACGATCCATTAGGTCTACTCAGCTGCTTCACCATCACTGCCAAGATCTACCTGCAAAGACTTTGGAGCCTGCGAATCGCCTGGGACGAATACGCAGATGGGCTGATGAACTGGATAGAAGACCTAGAACGCGTCGCGACTTTGCGCCTGCCGCGATGCTACGGTGACAATGAAACTTACAGTAAGAAACAACTGCATGTTTTTGCGACGCCAGTCAAGACGCGTACGCAGCAGCAGCATACTGGCGTCTAGAAAAAGACAGTGGAACAGCTCACATCGTGCTCGCCGCAGCCAAAAGCAAGGTGGCCCCAATTCGGACCCAGAGTATTCCACGACTGGAATTACAAGCAGCCCTCATAGGATCCCGGCTAGCAGATACTGTTCAGAAAGAACATCGCTGGATCGCCGATGAAGTCATCTACTGGTCTGACTCCCGAACAGTTCTCCATTGGATTCGCAAAGATGCTCGCAAACATACTCCATTCGTCGCACATCGACTTGGAGAGATTGCAGAACGCACCGGCTCAAACCAATGGAAATGGGTTCCAACGGACGCGAATGTAGCAGATACAGCCACCCGAACAAATTACGTGCCTGAGGATGCAACAGACTGGTGGTTCACAGGCCCAGAATTCCTAAGACAACCAGCAGAATCGTGGCCTAAGGAACACTCGATTTCTGAAGACGAAGATATAGAAGTAATCCATCACGTCTGCGTGGAACGACAGCAACGCCCTTTACCGAAGATCGACAGATTCTCCAGTTTCTTGATACTATTACGAGCAACTGCCGCCGTACTTTTGTTCATCGACAAGTACAGACGACGGGAAAAGGACATGACTGTAGCACACCTCGATCGCGCTGAGAAATTATGGCTGGCTCAAGCTCAAGAAGAGAGTTTTTCCGACGAACTCGGGCGCCTGCGCACGGGCAAACCAATCGCCCGTGCAAGCCGACTATTGAAACTCGACCCAGTGATAGACGACGACGGATTGCTACGAGTAAATGGACGCATAGACGCAGCCCAGATATCACCACGAACTAAGCGACCAATAATCCTAGATGGTCGACATCCGCTAGCAAGACTGATAGTGCTACAAGAACATGTGAACGCCGGCCACGCAGGCGAGAAAAAGTGGTCAATGAGCTCCGTCAACGCTACTGGATGCTACGACTTCGGCCTACTGTACGTACCGTAGCACGTAATTGTTCACATTGCCGAGTCAGAAAAGCGAATCCCATCGTACCCGTATGTGGAAATCTACCAACAGTACGACTTGACCCATATCATCGACCCTTCACAAATTGTGGGGTTGATTACTTCGGTCCCCTGATTGTTGCTGTCGGGCGACGACGAGAAAAGAGATGGGGTGCCCTATTCACATGCCTCACAACCAGGGCTGTCCACATAGAGTTGGTCGGAAGCTTAACAACCGATTCGGCCATAATGGCGTTAAGGAGGATGGCGGCACGTCGTGGATGGCCGTCCACGATGTATAGCGACAACGCTACTAATTTTAAAGGAGCAGACGCAGAATTACGTGCAGCATACGCCGAATGGGCTCCAGCTTTACAAGAATACGGACTGAAACATCGACTCACGTGGCGGTACATACCTCCCGGCGCACCAAACCAGGGAGGAGCGTGGGAACGCCTGGTCCGATCTGTGAAAGTAGCTCTGCAAGCCATACTTCGAGAGAAGACACCAAAAGACGAAGTCTTGCAGACTTTGATGACTGAAGTGGAACACAGTATCAACGCTCGACCACTGACACATGTCTCCGTTGAGCCTGAAGACCCCGAAGCACTCACGCCCAACCATTTCTTGTTGGGTTCATCGCAAGGATTACCAACTACCGGACCATGCGACATCGCCGACCGGAGTTTGGCGCACCAGCCAAGCCCTAGCAAACGAGTTTTGGCGACGCTGGATAAAAGAATACTTGCCCACTCTGGTAGCACGCGGCGGATCCAAAGACGACAAACGACGATCGCTACAGAAAGGTGATTTGGTGATCGTGGTTGACCCAGCATTGCTACGTAACACTTGGCCAAGGGAAATAGTAGAGAAGTTATTTCCAGGCCCCGACGGAGAGATACGAATGGCAGAAATAAGAACAAAAGGAGGAACGTTCAAGAGACCTACATCGAAACTCGCTGTCCTCACCGTGTCAGGGGCTCCGCCGAGTCTTCGCCGGGGGGAGGATGAAGCGGACAGCGAGAATTGATCTACGAAATTGATCAGGACGCATGGGTCAGCAACCAATCAGAAGCCTTACATTTTCACCAATAGGGTACTAGAGAAAGAGACGGAAGATAAAACGTCTGAGCTTCTGATTGGCTGTTCGACTCACGCGTATCGCAATAGTTCGAATCGTAAAATTTGTAATAAAAAGCGGCCAGTCCCAGTCAGTTAAGTCAGTTAAGTCAGTCAGTTAAATCAGTATCAGTTCAAAAGGAAAATTCCAGTGTTAGATCATCAGAAAGACAATAAAGTGAAATCAAGAACCAGTGGTGTTTCAATTATACAGTCCTCAATAACTACTATCGGCATGAATTTCAAAAGGCTGTGTGTAATCTGGACAAGACAACACAGAAGAAGAAGCCAAACATTCCTTTAATTTTTTAAAAGCTAGATCTGCCTCTGGTGACCAACTGAATGCCGTTTTTACCGTTAGAGGTTAGTTTATTTAAGTGAGTAGCCAACTCACTAAAATTAGGTATAAATCTTCTATACCACGACGCCGCACCAAGAAAACGGCGGACTTCCTTTTTGTTAGTAGGAGTAGGATAGTTTGTTATTGATTCTACTTTTTCCGGATCGGCGTGAAGACCCTTCGAGTCAACAATGTAACCCAAGTATTTTAGTTTATTTCTAAAGAATTTACATTTGTCAAGATTGATAGTTAGGTAAGCGTACTTTAATTTGTTATAGATTTTATTTAAGAGTGAAATATGGTCTTCGAACGACTCTGAAATGCAAATAATGTCGTCAACAAAACAGAACACTCTGTTTTCGAACTCTGGACCATAAAATAGAATGTCTGCCAAACGCTGCTGAGTCGCAGGTGCGTTAGTCAGCCCAAATGCCATTGATTTAAAATGAAAAGTACCTCTAGAAGGAACTTAGAAGGCCGTCTTGAAACGATCTTCTTCTTTTATTAAAGTCTGCCAAAAACATTTAGATATATCTATACTAGAAAGATATTTTGCATCCCTTAAGTTGTCTAAAATTTCTGAAACATACGGTAAATTATAGGCATCTTTTTTTGTTACAGAATTTAATTTACGACTGTCAAGACAGAAACGCATTTCGCCATTCTTTTTAGGAGTTAAAATTACAGGATTAGACCAAGGACTTTCAGAAGGTTCGATCACATCTTCATCATTTCGTCGACGAGATTTACCAAAATGCGTTGCTTCTCGGGAGACATACGATAGTAACGCTGCCGAATTGGAGGACTATCCCCCGTATCGATCGAATGAGTAATAAGAGAAGTACGACCCAGACCCCGCTTTTGATAAGAAATGTCGGTAAATTTAGAAATAATATTCTCAGCGGTAGCTCTCTGCTCGTCTGTTAAATGATCGAAGGAAACCAAATTACCTTCGATGTTGGGTTGTAACTCCGTAATGCCAGAATCGAGTTTAGTAGGAAGCGAGACAAAATCTAAGTGATCCGGAAACAAGCCAAAACCTCTCCAAAAATCCATACCCAAAATCAATGAATTTTTAATCTCAAGTACGATGTGAGTAACAAGGGAAACAGTTTTATTTTGAAATTTAAAAGGCAGTAACACAGAACCGAGTGATAAATATTTTTCACCACCAGCAGCGGTAAATTCCAAGGGCTGGGAGGTATCAAGTTTTAAGTCATTTAAGAAAACTTTGTGAGAAATGTTCCCAAGAATGGTAGCACAAGACCCAGAATCTAGAAGACCAATGGTATTTTTCCCATTTAGTACAACCGGAATATAAGGAGTATGATTTAGTGAGGTATCGATTGAGGAAAGTTTATGTGAATTAAAAAAAACAGAGATATAGTGAAGCCAATCATGCCATTCGGATTTACTTGTTTTAATAGCTGACTTCTTATTTCCCCAATCGAAACTTACAAGTTTTTTGGAACATTATTATTATTTTTACAATTAGGACAATCGACAACCCTAAAGCCTTTCAAACCACATTTAAAACAAATCAAATAGCGCGGCTGACGACAATTATTTAAAGAATGCGAGTCAGTTCTGCATCTCGGACAGTATTGTTTAGGGCTAGGAGCTAACGAGTTAGCGACCGCACTAATTTGACGACTTTTAGTAAAATTATTAGAAGACGAGGGTACCTCATAATTTTTAGAATAATTATTTTTAGTATAAAGATTGTTGCCAGGTAAATTTTTATTTAAGTTAGCAGAAGTAGAATAGTTGTAAGCAAACTCAGGTGCCAAAGTTTCGGTGGTAACCCTAGGTGGTTCAGAAACTTCCCTACTACGGCTGTCATATTTCTAAAAATTCCTACAGACACTAATTAAGGGGCTACATTAATTTTTCGGGGTCCAGTGCTGCCCCCATTTGAAATAAATCATTTGAAAAGAAACACAGAAATATTTTAAAATTTGGTCTTGATCAGACCCTGGATAACCCTTTAAACTATTTTATAAACTACTGTTTACAGTTTAAAGTGAGGACGTGAAGCTTTTCTACGCACAATTGCGAAAAACGGCCACTTTTGGCGTATGTGCGTAGCATCTAATGTTGTAGACATTTCTTCTTTAAGGGGTTAAAGAAGAAATGTCTACAACATTAGATGTTAGAAGAGAATTTGTGTAGCAAGGCCGAATATTATTTAATAATATTTCTAGCTTTTCCGACTCACTAATCGGCGTATCCAAACGAGAAAATAACCCTTGCATTTTTGCCACATATAAAGTTATGTTCTCGTTTACGCCTTGAGAACGTAGCCTTATTTCCGATAATAATTTATAGTCGTAGTTATGCGGACTAAAGTCACGCTTAAGAAATTGACAAAGTTCACTCCAAGACCCGACACTATCCTTAATCGACCGATACCGATGCAAAGCATCGTCTGAAAATATTTCGAAAGCAAAAGAAAGTATTTTACTATCCGGTATATTCCTACAGGACATGAATTCGTTCACCTTCTGAATAAAGGCGCGCACACTGGTTTTGCCATTATATTTAAATTTAGTAAGATCAGAAAATAATTTACGCTCGTAAAGTAACGCCTCGGTGGAAAGATCGCGAACATTCTGTGGCACGACCCCGCCCGACACTACAGATTTAGGGGAAGATAATGAGGAGATAATTTTATAGTTAGCGTGAAACTCGTCCCAAACCGATTTAAGTTGTTTATGATCGGATAATAAGGAGTCATCAATACGATAAAAATAAATCGTAAGTTTTGCAAAAAAATTAAAACTTTTTTGCGTTTCCTAAAGTAAAGACCATTTTAATAACATTATTTATCAATTTAATTTTGGCCGACGAGAATGGCCTAGCAACATTATTTCTGTTGTATGTACTGTTAAGCTCAAAGAGTGAAAATGCTCAATGAGTGAAAAAAAAAATAGGCTACAACGCGTTGTGGCTAATGTCAAACGGCCACGACCACGACGACGCATTGTGGCAATCACGGCACGACCACAATGCATTGTGGCCGTATTGATAAGCCACGTCGCGAATTGGAAATATAGGGAAGAACGAAAACTGACCTGGGTGCGTGGTAACATAGATAGGTGACCACACTTTCACAGCTTTAACAACCCACCATGAATCAAAAATTTGCCAGTAAACGTCATTTAAATCATTACACTCCTTCAGCAGTTGGGTAAAAATAAGCAATAAATAAAAAATCGCAATGTATGTCATTAGTGTCATTACTATTTCTATGGGTTATTATTCTAAGAAACTGCTGACTTACGAGTTATGACACGACCCTGTTATTATTTGACAGTTTATCAAAGAAATGGCTGTTGCCCGTTTCTGACTGCTTGTCATTGCATTTTCGTTGTCTTATATGATCGCACATACATAGTATAGCCATAATAATCATATAAAAATTGGGTAAGTGCGAGTCGGATTGATATATCTGTCTGTGTGGTAAGTAAAACGAAGGTAAGTAAATAATGTAACTATTTATATTTGTTTGTTTTGTTTTTGGTGTGTGTAAGTGGCCAAAACTGGGTGTCAGAATTTTTGTGCTACCTAAAGGCATCTGACTTAGCTTGATGACTGCCATACAATAATGTCAGCCGGGACCAAGGCTTATACGTGGCTTCTAAAGTACGAAATAGATCAAGAAATTTTATGCCACTTTTGGTCACCCATGCAAATATATAAGTATCCATATATTTCTACAATATAATATGTATGCGCAAATCAAACAAACAATTTAAAAAATGTATTTACTTTTAGTGATACAAAGACAAAAAGAAGCTAAAGCAACTCTGAATTACAAAATAATTTTAAATTATTATTAAAAAGATTACACGGTCTTGCTTCATCTCCTTGAGTCGAAACACGTGAGAAGTCAAAAGCATAGATTTGTTTTGCTTATACTACATCGATGACGATGACGACACTTCTGCATGATAATCGATGTAACACAAATATAAGAAAAGTAAAATAACTAAACAGAAGAGATACATGCCTTCGACAATTAGCCATGAGTTTACTTTTTATCTTCTTATTCTTATATACGTATTCTCTTTTGGAGTGTTTCCTATGATTATTTTTGTTTGCCATAATTTCGATGTCGTATTTTCTTGGGCTGGAGCACAGAAGCACAGTCTTCTCGTCTCAATGGAGCGATCACGACTGATTGATGAAACAAAACATGCCCATTACCTCGGGTCATGTGCGACAAAACGAGAGCATTCTGCGCGGAGTAAGAACGTAGTAAGCGCCCAAAAGCGCCTAATTCGTTTTATTTTGATTACTCGTGAAATATACATTATATTAGAAAAATGCTAATACGGCTTATCGGCAATATAACTTTATATTATGTATAAAAATATTGACTCAGTATCACGCATACTTTTGTCAAAAAGAGGATTCTAGTTGAAAATTAGACGTAACTTTGCGGTTTTTTTTTTCATCACTAAAATATTATGGTTTTATGTTTTTAACAAGACCAATTTATCTGAAATATAATGTAATATCTACATTTAAAAAACCAGGTTATTTGTGGTTTAAAAATCCAATATGTGGAGTTTAAAAATCCAATATGCGATGGGCAATTTACCTATAGTCCCCCTCTTAAGGAGCAAGAACAGCGTATCGTCGACAAATTACTAGGCCATTTTAAATAGCGTTATTTTTAAGATCAATCCACGTACCCCCTGCTCGGGCGGCCGATAGAGCAGCGCGTCGAACACGCTAGTGAACGTGAACATCGCAAAGAGCGTCGCGTTCTTCCCCGAGCGAACTAAGAGGTAAGACCACTCCAGGCACTACAGGACATTCTGGCTGAAAAAAAAACGCATATAGAATATTTCTGTACATTTTTTTTTTCTAATTTGTCGTTAATAAAAGTATGTGCACCTCGGACTACGAAAAGAAATCATCAACATCATCATCATTTCAGCCGTATAACGTCTAAAGATGGACATAGGTCTCTCCCAAATCCAAGCGCTGGATGCTGGCCTCGGTCATTTTGGAAAAGGAAAATCTCACAATGTAAATAATTCCATTATTAAAGAAACAACCGGGAATTCGTTAAGATGAGAATGAAAAAAATAGATGATAGAAATCTTATCAACATTTTAAATTAGTCCGGCTTATACATCTCGATATGCCAGTCATGTCAAGTGGTAACGACAGCCATAAGTAGCATCTACTGAAGATTAAGATTATTTTATCTTTTATATAAGTGGTCACCAGTAAACATCGTGGTAAACAATCGCCATGGCCCAGGGTTACAACATGCTACGTAATGTAGCATTACTTCTGTAAGTATTCTTTTTCTTCATTTAAATTGGCTTGTCAACTAAATAATATAAAGTTTTGTAGAAGGTTTTAATCGAAAATATAGACAATTTTAAGAAGGGGATTTATATAAAAAAATCCAAGTGTTATCAGAATTTTTTATATGATTCTAAACTTTTCATTGGAAGGGACGACACACAGCAATCGGAGTTAACATTTTTCCTATGCCTGCACAAAAAAAACAATGACAACGGTCATCTGTCAATTTCACCCGTTAAAATTACTTTTTTTATGTTGGTTGTAGTCCTTTGACATATTATATTGTAGGGAGATGACAGTGACAGTATAGTACTGAAAGCGGCCAATCTACATCGTGACTTCACTTCCTTAAATAATCTTGACATTGTTAAATGAAGGACATTTGGATTTTTGCTATATATATAATATCTATTAAGTATTAACGTAAAAAATATAAGTAAGACCTTATTTTAAAATCTGATTAGAGAAAGCTTCTCCTAGAGGCTATTTCTCGAAAAGGTTTGCGAATTAGATTTTTTTCCAATTAATTGACAAGCGAATTAGTTTCCCGTACTGGTTAGGGAACAAAAATACTCAAACTGTAGGTACCAGCTGCAAATGCTGCCCAAGGATTTGTATAACCTGGTTTTTATAACCAATTATTTAACCTGGAAATTTGTTCTATAAGTATAGGCGATGGACTAGCATTCTGTTACAAATTATTGTTTTCTATCTGCTCACCAAACCAGCCTGTCTCTCTACCCCGTTTTTACTTGTTTTTTTTTTTTTATTGTTTTATAGTAAATCAATCATAAAATATTGTAGTATGATTTTACAGGTTTTTAACTGCTACTATAGATTGCCATGTGACTAAGAATACCCGGCAAGACGTCAGACCATTTCCTGACGGGTTCTTATTCGGGTCGGCTACAGCGTCCTACCAGGTAGAAGGAGCATGGGATGAAGATGGTAAGTTGAAGTTAAATTAAATAGGTAACAAGTTAATTTGCCAGGCAAATAAAAAAAAACCGACTTTCAAGTGTTCACTTCCAATAACTTTTGAACGGCTGAACAGATTTTTATGAAACGTAGCTAAGAACTTGCTGTCTCTTAAAAAAACCGCATAGAAATCGATTTATCTGTTCGTGAGCTACGATGCCACAGAAAGACAGACATTGGAGTCAAATTCATAACCCCTCTTTTTGCGTCGGGGATTGAAAAGGGCTCTTAATATCTTTGGTCTGAGCTTCCAATCACTCTTGCATTTCCGATAAAGTAATTGTAATCGATGTTTCACAGGGAAAGCTCCCAGTATCTGGGACGAATTGACTCACACTAACCCCTGTGTCATCAAAGATTGCTCCAATGGAGACGTAGCTGATGACTCATACCATTTATACGAAAGAGATGTTGAAATTATGAGAGAGCTGGGGTTGGAATTCTACAGATTGTCGATTTCATGGCCCAGACTGATGCCTACAAGTTTCCCTGACCAAATTAACCAAGCAGGCGTGGATTACTACAACAACTTAATAAATGAAATGCTCAAATACAATATTCAGCCAATGGTGACTTTGTACCATTATGATTTACCGCAGAAGCTACAAGAATTGGGCGGGTGGGCAAATCCTGAAATAGTTGATTGGTTCGGCGATTATGCACGGGTTGCGTTCGAATTGTTTGGAGACAGAGTTAAATATTGGATGACAATCAACGAGCCGTCTATAATTTGCTACCAGGGTTATGGTGCCGTCGCCAAAGCGCCAAGATTGAACATCACAGGAATAGGCGACTATATGTGCACTAAAAACTTGCTGTTGGCCCACGCGAATGCTTACCACATTTATGACAAAGAATTTAGGGCATCACAAGAAGGTGTGATATTTATCGTTTATAGCGCCCAATGGTATGAGCCCGCCAATGAAAACGAAATCCAGGCTGCCGAGGAAACGAATATGTTCATGGTAATGTACTACTTCTCTTTTTCGCTTGGTTAATACACAGCCAATGCCGTAAATAGCCTTTTCTGCACCCTGTGCGAGCTTCTATAACTGCGCCCTTGTTTTTTTTAGATATTATAGGTACCCTAGAGCAATGCTATGTATATGCCTACTTTATTTAATTCAGTGTGATAAAATAATCCACAAGGAACTGACTCCGATTAACACTAAACTCAAATACGCTCGTACATTGCCAAAAAAGGAGCGCGATGTTTTGTTTGATTTAATAGACGTTTTTGATGATACTGGCATGTAGGTACGTATGTGTTGGAATCGAGCACTAAGGGCGCAGCGGAATCTTATCAGGAGCAAACCCAAAAAATTATAGCCCTGCTTGGTCTGGCCATTCTTGCGCCCCCAGATTACCCCAGACGCGATATGCCTGGGCACCGGTGGCACTGTACATAGCACAGCAAAATAAACTCTAGCAATCGCACCTTCTTACAAATATACATTAACTTGTTTTGTTTACAGTGGGGTCTCTACGTGCATCCCATACATTCGGAAACGGGTGATTATCCACCGGTTGTAAAAGAAAGAATAGCACAGAAGAGCGCTGATCAAGGTTTCCCCAGGTCTCGCCTCCCTGAATTGTCTGCCGAGGAAATTGAATTTATAAGAGGGAGTTCGGATATGTTCGGCTTGAATCACTATTACACGCGACTGGTATACAGGAACGAATCTGTAATTGGAGCTTTCCCGATCCCATCGTTCGATGATGACATGGGGGTACAAATGTACAAATTGGATGAATGGCAAATTGGCCAATCTGAATTCGTGCAGGTCAGTTATGTTGAAATTCAAAAAGTTTAGGAGGGAAGAAAAAAAATTATAGACCTAAGGTTGTTTGAGCAAATGGGTTCTATGTTTAATCTGTTCCGATTTGGACAGAAGATCAAGAACAATCTTATTATGTGTACTTACATTTATTATTATTAATTACGAGGGTCATTTGAAAAGTTCTTAGCTTCTTATTTTATAACTACCCTCATTTTGTAGCTACATTATTTAGTATGCAAAGTTTAGTTTATTCACAATAATTCATTGTTCGTTTACACGTGATATCGTAAATCAAGTCAGAGCTGTTTTTGAAAATGGATAAAATTGAACTTCGTGCAGTAATCAAATACTTGAATTTGAAAGGTTTAACTCCAAAAGCCATACATGAAGACATGTCTGCTACTTTAGGTGAGTCCGCTCCTTCGTATGCGACTGTTAAAAACTGGGTAGCAGAGTTCAAACGTGGTCGTGAGTCCATTCAAGATGAGCCCCGTAGTGGTCGGCCCTCAACTGCTTCCACTGATGAAAACAAAGAAAAAATCTGTGATTTAATTTTATCTGATCGAAGATTGACTGTCGAGGAAATAGCTAAGAGTGTAGGCATCTCTTCTGAGCGGACACATCATATAATTACTAATGAACTTGGATTCTCTAAGGTGTCTGCGCGGTGGGTACCGCGGCTGATTTCAGTGGAACAAAAACGCAACCGATTCACAACTTCCCGCGACTGTTTAGAGTTATATGAGGCAGATCCACAGGAATTCATTGAAAGATTTATAACCATGGATGACACCTGGATTCACCACAATACACCTGAGACGAAAGAACAATCGAAACAATGGAAAAGGGCAGGATCACCCACCCCAAAGAAGGCAAAGGTGGTTTTATCGGCCGGCAAAGTCACGGTATCAGTTTTTTGGGATGCAAAGGGTATAATTCTGGTGGATTATTTAAAAAAGGGTGAAACAATAAACTCCGATTAATATTGCAACCTTCTGCGTCGTTTAAGAGAAAAGATCAAAGAAAAACGTCCAGGTTTATTGAGAAGGAAGGTCTTGTTTCATCAGGACAATGCGCGCGTTCACACCTCTGTGTAATCCATGGCAGAAATCCATCAGTGTGGCTTTGAATTATTACCTCATCCTCCATATTCACCGGATTTAGCACTGTCAGACTTTCCTCTGTTCCCAAAGCTGAAAAAATTTTTAGGTGGTAAACATTTTTTTACAAATGAAGAGGTTATAGCTGCCGTGGACGCCTATTTTGAGGAGTCAGACGAAGATTTTTTTAAAACTGGTATCGAAGGCTTACCGGGTCGATGGAAAAAGTGTATTGAGCTCGGGGGAGAGTATGTTAAAAAATAAAAATGAAATCAAAATCATGTGGTTTCATTAAGTATGTTAGGCTAAGAACTTTTAAAATGACCCTCGTTATAAAAATTATGTATGAGAAATCTTAGCTTAGCCCTCCCCTCAAGTCTATACTATGAGCGAGACTTCGAAAGACCCTAACGAATTTCTTCAGCAATTATTTCATCACATTTTTAAAATGAAATATCTAAAATATTGTTAATGTAAAATGCTATTTTCCATTTAAAATTTTGTTCAAAAACTTGCAGTCTGTTCCGTGGGGCTTCTACAATCTACTTACCAAAATAAGGAAGGACTACAACAACCCTCCAGTAATCATCACAGAAAATGGTTTAGCCACACCGCCGGGTCTGGTGGACGACGACAGAATTCGGAACTATAAGACTTATTTGAGTGCTCTCTTGGATGCCATAGATGAAGGGTCTGATATTCGGGGTTATGCTGCGTGGAGTATGATAGACAACTTTGAATGGATGTACGGCTACACGTAAGTAGATGCTTCCTTTAAGAACAGATAAAATTATGTTTGTTAAAAAATCCATTAAGTGCGAGTTGAACTCGCGTGGAGAGGGTTTCGTACAATGCCGAAGATTTTTCGTATGTGAGTGTATTATATTGGAGTTTACCACTTTATTTTCAATTGATAGAATTCTTATATTATTATCTACAAGCAATGGTGGGGGGGGAAGTAGTTTCGGCATAACAATTTATTTTACAATTAATAAAAATATATTTCAGATCCTCATAACGAACCCTTTTATTTGATTTATGACACAGTAAGGTTTGCAAAAAAGTTTTTTTATTTGTCCTTCGAAAATGAAACTTATTTTTAAAGAAATATTTATTTACTTTGCACATCTGTGTTTTGGTGATGGCATTGCATCATCCTACCAAATTTCACTGTTAGAAAATTAAAAAAGATTTGCAAACCTTTTTATCTCATAAATCAAATGAAAGGGGTCGTTGTGAGGATCTCAAATATATTTTTATTATTATTGTTAAATATTTATTATTATTGTTAAATAGTTAATATTGGTCCAGTAGATTCGGAACAAAATGGCTGTGACAGACGGACGGACAGAAAGAGACACGAGTGATCCTATAAGGGTTCCGTTTTTTTAAACTTTTTGTACGGAACCCTAAATAAACTCTTAGCTATCTGTTGTGGAATTGCATATAATTAAATAATAGCACAGGTTACATACGTTTCATACATGTATACGTTTGTTTTTAATTAAGAACTAATAATAGCAACCAATATAATAATAACAAACATGTTCTTTGTTTCAGTGAACGTTTTGGCCTGTATGAGGTGGACTATGAAAGTCCGCAGCGCACGCGCACGCCTCGCAAGTCTGCGTTCGTGTACAAACAGATCGTGCGCACGCGCACATTAGACATGAACTACGAGCCCGACACCGACGTTATGACCATCGATGAAGGACATTAAACTTTATTAAATTAATATAAACATCAAAATATAAAATCCGTTCTGATATAATTATTAAAGAGCTTTCTTTTTATTGTAAATTAATATTAATAACAATTAAAGGGACGATATGTGTCAATCTAATGACAGACAAATACATCATAATTTCAGCGCTGTTTGATGATACTATACTAGTATCTGTAAGGCTGAGTGACGCCGGCGAGACGCACCGTTGACTAGCGGACCGCTGTGAAACGAGTTTTAGTATCGTTTCGTCCGGACCGCGCGCGCTTCGGCAGCGCTGGCCGACGGGGCGCGGGTTTCACGAACGGCGAGTTTGAACTGCGTTACTATGAAACGCGGCTATTATCTAGTGTAATTACAAGCGCGCGCGTCTGGACAACGCGGTTCAAACGCATGACTCTGAAATCAGCCTAAATAGTACTAGGTCTAATCTAAACGTCGCGTCGGGCCTGCATCTGTAATGGCCAAGTTTTAATCGACAAAACTTGTACTTGGAATGACAAAATCAATACCTATACTACTCACGCCAAAACGGCTGAACGAATATCGTTATGAAATTTAGCAGGTAGGGAGCTTATTTCCTGGATTAATACATAGAATACTTTCTCCGAGGAAAAGTTGAGGTTCCAAAAATTTTACCACGCGGACAACGCCGTGATCATCAGCTATTCATATATACAATGTCCTTTTTAATTAAGTACAAATATTTTAAGAGGTGATTCAGTCCATCATTTTGAACAACTTTTCCCAATAAACATATATCGAAATACGAAAATTTTTTTTGCTCACCGGCAGTCATTGTCTCTGCAACAGAAAATTAGGAACATTCTGACCAAAGGCCTACATACAACGGAGTGATGTACCGACAGATGGAATCTAATATAGTGGATGGACCAAAAATTCCTAATAGCACTAGAGCTGAGAACTTTTTATCTTTTGCAAGTTTTAAAACGGACCACTGGACAAACGAGCGATCTTTAAAGGATTTCGTTTTTATACTTGAGGACCGAAACTCGTAAAATTTACATCATAAATATATATAGTAGGTAATACTTAGGACTAATAGGAACTTTAAAGCTATATAGATCATTCGTTACGCCCCGACATGATAACGCGCGACCTCTTACAGCCCCACATCTCAACAACCTCTATCCAATTTGTTTTGAAAACGTAAGTATCTTCTATTTTTCTGTTCAATCGCTTTATGTACTAGGTACATACCATCAATCATCCCGATCCACCGGACAACACCATAGTAATGTTGATCAACATCGGTAGCTACTTCAACTAATGATCCAACCCCAATATCTTCCTGCAACTGAAGCGGTGAGGACCGAGACGGCGCCACCGGTCGCGGTGAACCCACTGCTGGCGAGTCGTAAAGCTCTTCAGGAGCATCACCACTGCACACATCTGTAACGAAACAAAATCTGCCATTGTACAAATCATACTAAACATGCATGCATGTTTAATTTGATTGAAGTAAAACATACTTTCTTCTAATTCAAAAACACAGAGAGGAACTTCATCGAGGTTTAATTCCTGTAAATACGCGTACGACATTTTCCACAGCGTACACAACCACGCTGTCAGCCGGCCGGGCGCCTGCTACGCGCTGCTAATTTTAGAAACTAGGAAAGCTAAAATGGGACAACTAAGAGCAGTTGCGTTTGAGCTGTGTTGTGGTGTAATGTTGTGTGTGTATACAAATAATTAACTTGTCATCTAAAAATGGTAAATATAATTTATAATATACCTATTATATGTACAAATAACAATAGCACATTTTAATCATTTACTTTATGTAATACTAAGTTATGAAAACGTTTACTGTTTTATACTTTTCATTTCAATGACACTGCATCACCTTTGCATACCTTCTGCCTACTGTGTTCATGATGTGAAGAGTGAAAAAAAACTTTGATTAAAATTTGGCATGAATTTAGAAATCATGTTATTATAATTATTTTGAGAAGTGTAATAAGAAGTTATTTTAAGCATATACTTGTAGAAACTCCATTCTCAAATTCGTAATAACAACATACCAACTAAGATGCCTGTCTCAACTTTTTTGGGTTCTTGAACCATTTTGTGCTTGGGTTGAGATTCTTCAGCAACAGGAGTAGGCACAGATAGAACCGGGTGCGTGGACTTGCGGCGTCGCTCTGGCGCGAGATAAGCTATGAGGTTGAGAGACTTCACTCGTTCATTATGTGATGCACGCTGCATAGTTCGCCTTGGGCTTCTCGGCACTGACCCATAATCGGGGCGCTCAGGCGCTCTTGGCGCTGGTGGCCAGCTTCCCGCAATAAGGTTGAATAGGTCAATCTGAGTCAAATTATAAAGATGCCACATTAGTGAAGGATATGAATGACACTATGGAAAAACATAATAGATTGTTTTTACTTTGTGGATAAAAACAGTTTAATATTATAATAAATGCGAAAGTTTGTATGGATGTTTGTTCTGCTTTCACACCAAAATAGCTGAATGGATTGGAATTTTACCAGGCACATAGATAGCATATTACTTGGATTAACACATGGAACTTTTTTATGCAGGTAAATTTGAGATTTCTATGTGATTGTCAGAAATGCATCAGCTTGAAATTACACATGATTTTCTTTTGAACAAGTTTCTATATCTTGAAACTTGTGATGTAAAACTAGTTAAACTGTTGATTCCGTTATTATTAAATAACAGTTGCCAGGGTGAGAGTCATGTGATGTCTTTAAACAGCTTGATAAATGTTAGACATCTCTGATTGATATTAAAAGTTAGTAAAAATTGGATGTTATTACAAACAAAAAAACATATATGTATCCAGTACAATATAAAATACATAACACATGAAGAAATACATTTATCTCCAGTGTCAATAAATAGTGTTAGTTACTGGTGCAAACAAAAATGGCCCACCACTTTAATGAGGCTGAACTCACAGTATCTTAAATTCAGATGACATTGGGGACTTTGTAATGATCAATTAGAATTTGAGCAAAAATGAAAATCATATTAATAGGTGCTTTATTGGCTAGCACCACATCCTTCCTTTTTCGATCTCTGTCATCCTAGAGCCACAAGATCCAAAATGATGTGATAGTGTGTATATCAGCAACCAAAATTTAATTTAATTAAAGCAGCATACTTGTAGGTATGTGATCATTCATCATCATCATCATCAGAGCGTATTTTCCCATTTGCATGTACAGCAGCAACGCTGCAAAGCTCGAGGGCTAGCTTACCAATAAGATTCGACAAGGTTACTGGTGTTTACACAGAGCGACTGCTGTCTGTCCTCGGCAACCTAAAGGGTACACCAGAACCAATAGTTTGATGATCAAACTCTAGGGGATCCACATTTCATATGTGCCTTTCGAAACACAGAATCATCTTTCTTTTCGGATAAACAGGAGATTCAAGCCTGCAATATCCTAACCAGACAAGAAACAACTTTTTACAAAGTATGCTTCCCAGTGGGATTCGATCCCATGACCTTCCGGGTCACAAGGCAAACACCTTGACCAATGGACCACGGAGGCAGTCTTGTTTGTGATCATTATTTGAATTTACGACAGTGTGAAGCCAGCATGACAGTGTAATTTTGTCAGTAAAGTTTCCAGTCATTAAAAATTAAAATAATGTACTTAATATAAATAACATGACTGCACTGAAATATAAAGAGCCATTTCTAATCAATATGTTTGTACATCTTTTAAAAATTTTTTTAACTTCTGTTCAAGTAAGAAATCATTTGATTGAAACAAAATAAGACAAAGAGAACTGTTTTTGTTCAATATACATGATGCTGAAAAAAGGTTCATGAACAAAAGGATCTTACATATATTTAATATGTAGGTACACTTTTGTGAATGAAAAACTGTATTGCCACATAACATCCTCTTGCGTGGCGTGGCTGTATGTGGCACAGTGTTTAAAGCCAGTAAAAATATATAGACATTGTTATACCAGCTACTAAAACTCTGATCATTTTTCCAGCTTTAATGTACCCTTAATCCAAGTGTTTTTTATACTCTTATTACTCTTATTTTTAACACAATACTGGAGAAATATTGGTAGTAATTGTTAAATCAATGTGCATGTCGTGCAGTTAGAATAAAACCAATATTTTATGAATAAATTTAAACCTGTGCACTTCGGCTGTTGGCTGTTTCATCGTTTCCGTGTCGATTTTCGTCGGTCATTATTTGTGTTGAAGATCTTGAACAACTACATTTGTCTCTAGGATAGTGCTAAAATATACATGAAGCATAGATTTATTCAGTGCTTAAAGTTTAGAGTATGTACCTACTTACATGTAAATGTTGGTAAACTGACCTGCGAAAATATTTATTGCACAATGAATTTAATTTTTACAAAATACATATTTATGTAAGTTTACATAAGTAAATAAAAAACATTCTACATATTTTGCATTGATCACAGTTTATAAAATTGCTACTTTCAGCATTGCACGGATAGACATGTCAATGTCAAACATGAGTTGACATTTGGTTGACATCAATCAAAACTTGACAACACCCATGGCATTGACATGTTACACTACTCGTTGGCATCAAAGATTTAGAATATACAAGTAGTGTTTGGCATTGACGTAGGTGTCATTCACACTGTCCTTGTTTTGGTTGGGCGTAGAAATGGGTCTGGATTTTTGCCCAGTGGGCGAAAACTAGGGCCGAATGGGCCGAAATAATTTAAGCCCGATAAACGCCCATTTTCTGGGCCGAAAAAACTTACTCATATTAGAATAGTTTTCTTTTGACGTATGACCTATAAGTGATATTATACTGTCTTGAAATGAATAATAAACCTTTGAGGATGAGATATCATTGCTGTTGTAGCTAGGGGTCTACTCCTGCCTGACTAAGCAACTCTAAAAAAGTCACTAGCTTAGGTATGAAACTCAATGTATGCAATCATTGTAGGTAGGTAGAGGTTTTGTTTTTTCAGGAAGTGATGATAAAGCCTACTTAGCTCATCTGTTTACAAATACTTTGAGAGATTGATTCGTCGTAACGTTTCTCGTTCATACTATTCAAAGACAATAATCGGTGTCAATAAATGAATAGAGACGTAAATTAACATGTAGAGATGGACATCTTCCCGGGTATTTACCCTTGTTCGGGTATTTATCCGATATGCACCGGGTAAATGCCCGTATCTACCCGTGTAGGTGAGTAGAACGAAATATTTATAGAAATAAAAAAATGTGCTAAATGAATATATCTAAAAGAATAAATAACAAAGAGAGCTGGAAGAGATTTCTGAGGAAATAAGCAGTACTTAATAATATTTATGTACATAAGTACTGCTTATTTCTTACATTGTTTGATTTTGTGTTCGTGAATTTTATAAATAACTAGCTTTTGCCCGCGGCTTCGCTCGCGTAGGGGTGTAATTTATGAAAATCCTTTCTCAGGAGATGCCTACGTCATAGTAGCTTTATGCATGCAAAGTCTCAGCCTGATCGGTTTAAAATTGTCAAAATTTCATACAAACTTTCATCCCCTATTTTATCCCCTTAGGGGTAGAATTGATCAAAATCCATTCTTAGCGGATGCCTATGTGATAACATCTATCTGCATGCCAAATTTCAGCCCGATCCGTCCAGTGGTTTGGGCTGTGCGTTGATAGATCACTATGTCAGTCAGTCAGTCACCTTTGAGTTATATATATTTAGATTAAATAAAGATTAAAATCACTATGCTATCCATATAAATTATACAGATTTCATTACATGACAGATTCCATACAACGGATAGATTGGGGTAAATACTCGACATGCTATTTCGTGGGAAATGTTATAATAAGTTGACGCGGGGTTCAAAGAACTCGTCAACTTGTTTTTTGCAACGTTATCTTTTGTTTCGGAATCAAACCCGGAATCAGTTGATCTCTTGAAAAAAAATCTCTCTTTACCTCTATTATGAATGAATGCTCAAATGTTGACATTTAATGTCTTTTTATTTATTTTAATACATGAATGTCTATGCACACCTCACAGCAAAAAAAATGATTATATTATTATGTCTAATACAATATATGATAAGAAGCCTAATTTCAATGTAAGATTAGTAGGTACGGTGATTTCATATACTTAAACGTTACACTTGACGCATATCTGCAAAATATATTATATTCTCAGTCCACATATCTAATTATAATATTAGTATAACTGTAAGTTGACATTTTGGAGAAAATGCTGCAGTGCAGATTGTTGCCGCTTCTTCTGCACTTACGCTTAGGAAGCGGCAATAAGCTTGTAAATTTAATGATCTGGTGTCAACAATTATTGTGAAATTAAAAGAAAATGACAATTATCATGTGACACAAATATCTAAAAAAAACATTTATGATTTTTGACATTTGACTTTGACTAAAACAAGATATTTGCATTGACGAGTTCTCCGAACCCCCATCAACTTGTTATAATAATTCCCACAAAATATCACGCTAGGATAGGCCTGTGTCACTCCCCGTTTAGGTATCGAAAATATACCTACATTATTAGATTATTACTATGCACGCGGTGACCACTTCGAAGGGGAAAATTCAGACAGTAATGGTCAGTTAAGATTCATACCGCGATGCGATTTTACATTATAGTAAACAGTCTAGAATTTTTTGAGGCAGGGCAAAATACTACATTGCTAGTACCTGAATAGTAACCAGTACACGGGGGAAGGGGGTGGGGGGGTAATGGTCACTTATGAGATTCTGTATGAACTTTAATACTTCTTCAAAAGTAACCAGACGCTGCCCCATTCTGTATCGGTAGCATGGGAAAGGTGGATATATTCGATTTTGCCGCCCCTCTGACTTTGCTGCCCGGGGCATAGACCCCGGCTTGCCCCCCCCCCCTAGATCCGGCACTGACTATTGGCGCCACTTTTAATCTAAAAGTAGCCCTCTACTATACTCGTTCCGGATCTTATCCATTTTAGTAGCCCCACCAGACATCCATTTTAAATTCTTAACTTAACATACGCATCTCAGCCACATGCATCTTCTTGTTTTTTCGTTGCCCAACACTCTGCTCCATGTAACAAGGAAGGTCTAACGAAGGTCTTATATATTTTCAATTTGAAAGGAAAGCTCTTGTCAGTCATCACGCCTGTAACTTGTCTGGACTCCACTTAAGACATCCGGTATTAATTCTCTTCGTTACCTCCCGAATTCAAAAAAATCCACGTCTCCGTCGCTCTGCAAGAGTGATCCCAGGTACTTGAAGTCAGTACAATACAAACTGGTAGTGGTAAATCCGAGACCGAGATGCTTCCGCAGCGCTGGAAGTTCCCCCAAAATAGCAGAACATATATATAGTCTTCGATCGGCTGATTTTCAAACCAGCATCTTCCAGCGCTTTCTGCCATTCGTCAAGTTTCTCCTGAAGCTTCTCCCCTTCTACCTCTATTAACACGACGTCATCCGCGAATAGCATACATCAAGGTGTACACGTACGCAATACAATCGGGAGTGAGCAGGGAGCTTGATGTCACAGACGAAGTAGTGATTGCTCGATGTCCCCAGTAACGGAAACGGGGCATTGCAATGCACTGCACACTGCACTCAATGAGATTTTTATTTGTAAATCAATGTTTTCGTTAAATAAGTACTAATGCCGGCTGCCTCACTCACACGTGTTCAACAAAAATTGATTTGTATTAGCGCCTACTTGTAATGTAAAAATTACCACTGCCCTTTCTTAAATTTCAACTGTAGCTACGCCCATTAGCCGTGTCGGCGCCGGGGAAACTGGGGAAGGCATCGCCGTGCCGGGGCCGCCGTAACTGGAAGTGGAAAAACGCCCAAAATGAACAATCATATCAGTCACTGTCAGTGTCAATACAGATGCATGTCAAACCCACAAATCATAGATTAATATTGTACTATCACAGAGTACTTTGTATATCATACTATGTAGTACATAGATAACTATCTAATTTGTGGTACATAGTTTGTGGTGGTTGTTATGTAAAGAAATTGTATTTTTTGTTTGATTTGATTGACCTCTCAATGACAATAGCAAGTACCTATCTAACTAAATATTATACTGTAAAAATATATAAGAAAAAGTTTTTTAAGTTTTAGGAATAAGTAAAGTACCTTCCTAGCCTATATGTTATTTTAAAATATTGGTAAGTATGTAGGAAATCTTATTTATTTGTACGTGTTTACGTACGTTACCCAAATAACTATCTAAATAATAATTAAATTTTATTGTTATTGTTGTGACAAAATTGCTTATGTTCTCAGGCTTCCCCAGACATAATGATTCGTCAGGGGAGTATCGACGATATCAATGCTCATCAATTTTTAAAAATCTCAGATTATGAAGACACCGTGAGACAATTGGATATTTATTATGCCATTGGTATGTACCTACCTTTCTATTACACTTGTATTCAATTTCCTTGCACGAATGATAGCTATAGACAATTTGTCTACTGTCTGTATGTAAATAATTTTGTTCAATGGAGGTTAAGTGCTTGCTAAAAGCATTTTATAGCATATCTAATATCATTATTTTTTCTAAAAACAGTACTGCTTTGTGTGGGTTCTGTCTTTTAAACTTCTTTATGTTTTGGTATGGTTTATACTTACCCATACCTTTATTAAAATATATCTTAAACAAATAAGTTGGTAGACTTTGCCATATTGCAGAAAAAAATCATAACTAAATTTGACACACAACTGCCCATAATAACAATTTAAAAATGTTTGTTAGCGCCATCATCTTACTTTGGGGCTAGCTCAATATGTGTGATTTGTCTATAGTAGATGTATATTTATATTTATTTATCAGTTTGGGCCCACTATAACTAAGTAGTTGACCTAAACCTGAGCTTTTGTTACTTGCAGTAAAAAGACAACTATTGAGGTTTCAAAGTCCAATCACAGGACTGTTTCCAGTGATATCATCTGATCTCCATGTTGCCAGCGTGAGAGACAGCATATATTGTGCATCAGCAGTTTGGGGCCTCTACCAGGCTTATAGGTAAGTATGTCAAAATGTATGACATAAGTAGCTAGTTTTCTTCAATCAAACTAAGAGTGCCATTTATGGCACTAAATGTATATCAAAGAAAAATGGAAATACAAATGATAAAATATGATAAATATTTTCTATACACAGATACACTAAAATGTATGTATTCATTTTGGGAGAGGGTCTATCAAAGCCGAAAGAAAAAGTTATAAGACTCAAAAGCTATTCACTTATCAAATGATGGGCTTGTATTTAGAGAATATTATTCAAAAGAACTATACATAGTATAAGTATTTCTTATTCAGCTGCTTTTAGCGCTTACTTTTATGTGTTCTTGTAATAGACGTATCGATGATGATCGAGGAAAATCACATGAACTGGGTCAGAGCACAGTTAAATGTATGCGTGGCATCCTAGAATGCTGGGTGAAGCAATCTGCTCGAGTAGAAGCATTCAAGACAAGGCAGAGCGCTGCACACTCCCTGCATGTCAAGTTTCATCTCATAACAGGGGAACCTGTCCTTGCTGATGACCAGTATCATCATTTACAGATTGATGTTGTCTCTCTATATCTGTTGTTTTTAGTACAGATGATTACATCCGGACTGCAAATTATTTATACACAGGTATGTAAGGATTAAATAACTTTCTCTATGAATCTATGAATAATAAAATAATTTAATATTTGATATAAATATGTGTAATAACTTATAATTAACAAATCTATAGAATATACTATGTAATACTTGTTTTTCAGGATGAAGTAGCATTTGTTCAGAACTTAGTCTATTATGTGGAACGTGCTTATAGAACACCAGATTATGGAATGTGGGAGAGAGGATCCAAATACAATGACGGGAAACCAGAAATACATGCTTCCTCCATCGGTATACTGTTTTTTACTTACTTTATATGACTGTGTCTTTACAAAAATAATGCAATATCATATTAAAAAACTATATTTGCACATTCTAACCCTCATATTCATAAAAGTTAACAAACATTTACTAAACCTCTTTTAGTTAAACTGTGTTTTGTCTCGTTCTTACTATGTAAAATATTGAAAAGAGGGAAAGGGACAAAAATGTGTTAACTTAAACCGGTTTTAGCAAAACTCTGTTAATTTTTATGAATATGAGGGTAAATCTTTTATTTGCAGAACATCTGATTGTTCATTTAAATTTTTTTCAGGTATGGCTAAGGCTGCAT
Organism: Acrobasis suavella; assembly: GCA_943193695.1. NCBI lineage: Eukaryota > Metazoa > Arthropoda > Insecta > Lepidoptera > Pyralidae > Acrobasis > Acrobasis suavella. The sequence continues at coordinate 20,116,743 of OW971929.1, forward strand.
TAGAAGCTATTAATGGATGCAATTTATTTGGAGACAAGGGAGCCTCGTGGAGTGTTGTATATGTAGACATTGATGCCCACAATAGAAACAGAAGTATTTTTGAAACGATGCTTCCCAGGGAATCCAGTTCCAAAGTATGTACTAGTTATTATTTTTATGCTTATTGATGTAAAGTGAAATTACGAACTTTACGTATGTCAATCCAATTTCAGGGAGTAGACGCCGCGCTATTACCCACTATATCATTTCCAGCATTTGCAACACATGAAGAACATTTAGTACAACTAACAAAGTCCAATATTTTACGTCGACTTAAAGGCAAATACGGCTTCAAACGATTTAGCCGCGATGGATACAAATGTGTTCTAGAAGATCCCAATAGAAGATATTATAACGAAGGGGAGTTAAAAGAATTTGATGGCATAGAGTCCGAATGGCCGCTGTTCTATGTACTTATGATTATCGATGGTGTCTTCCGGACACTACCTGAACAAGTAGAAGAGTACCAGAAACTGTTGAAGGCTAGAATTTATATGGATGAATTTGGAGGTATAAACTGAACTATTAACAAGTTATGTCCCTTATAGTACACAACTAGTACTTACCTAAGTATAATTTTGTTGCTTTTACAGATCCTGTCATCCCGTGGTATTATTACGTACCGCGAGAAGGCGTCGAAAATGAGCGTAGTGAGCCAAATTCAGTGCGGAGAGTGCCTGCAAGTAAGTTTCATTCGTTTTTTTCATTCTTCATGCCTCTACCAAAATTGTATGTACCTTTAACATTTAAATTTTAAAAATATTATTCGAATATTTTTGATAAATTTATTTTATAGCCGTATAATAATTACAGATCACCCGGCAGATAATGAGAATAAAGGTAAAAATTGTAGTTAGTGGAGAATACCTGTCCTTTTTTCTTCTGCTAATATTTTAAAAGCTAACTAATCTGCTTTAGTGCTAATAAAAATATATTTGTATCAAAGCATCTCAATTTTATTCATTAAGTATAAAACTTCATGATTTCACATTGACTCTGAGCTTTGCTTGTGTCTAAAATTTTTTGTTGTTTTAATCATCATACATCACAGAACCTGGACTTCCACTCCAACCAACTGAAATGGACAACTATTTTACGTTCTCAACCATAGAACTTATAGTCGAAGAGCGTTCTAAATAACTCACCATTTAACGCCGATTTCTTGGGTGAGTTTAGGACCCGATTCACCTGGCGAATGTTTGGCGAAAACGTTATCTTATTCGTCAATTCGTGAATGATGGCGCTAGATATTCGTCTCAGTTTGAATTTCGTAACTACACCTATACACTGGCTGCGCGCGTCCCATGCAACTTAATGTTCATGCTAAATGATGCATCATTGACTGTTCAGACACCGGTGGGCTGTTCCTCTGGGCGCAGTCGCTGTTCGTGCTCGCCCAGTTGCTGACAGGCGGGCTGCTGCACGTCAACGAACTGGACCCCATTCGTAGGTACCTGCCGTCTTACAACCGCCCACGTCGCGCTGGGAGGTACTCAGCGTTCCAGGTTAGATGCATTTCATGTGTAGTAAGTGATTTTTACAAGTGACTAGAGTTCTGCCGTACCCGAGGTGTGCTAGAAATTCACATGAGCATAGGTACTTCGAGTCTACAAGCGTTCTGGAAGTGGACTATTGTATTTAAATAAAAATCTTTACTAATGAAAAGAACTTAAGTTTTCTCGACTTTTTATCGCTATTCGTCCCTGGTAGGTATTTTACGGCTAATACTGATGATTTCAAAATTTTTACTTTCACGCACCGACACAGGCCAAGCCAGCATTTGTGAGTATTGGATATGTAGTCGAAATTATAAGCATGGCACTTGCCTGTTGTATGTGTAGTTATGAATACATTTTATGCAAGAAAACTTTTAATAATGTTATTTGCATGAATGCAACGTTCATTCAACCTCTTATATTGAATTAATAATAGTTTTCAGCAATTTTTACATTTCCTTTACAAGTGATTTCAATTGTGGCACATAAACGGCTATATTTAACATATAACATTTCGCAATTCGCGCTGTTATTAGTTTGTTTAGTCTTTTTTTTCCAAACCTGTTCGAAAATTTAACAAGAGTTCAAAACATAAAAAGCAAAAAAGTCTACTCAGAAAATCATACGTTTAGTCGCAGAAGATAACTTTAATTACATATCGGCATCAAAGTTCACTCTTATTGTTTTTATGACGAAAATGAAAACCAAATGCACGTAGCATCTTCTATGAGCACGCTATAAATTCTTTCAATTATTAGCACCTACAGACGCATGAATACATTGAAGATTTCCCTTTGTAAAATATTTCGTGGTGTGCAGGGCATAGCGACAGACTTGGTGGTGCAAGTGGTCCTAATAGCAGAGTCAATGCGTCTTCAAGCCATGATGGGTACTTATGGCATTCAGACTCAGACACCACACGAAGTTGAACCGGTTCAAGTAAGTACCCTCAAACTGAAACTTCTTGTTGTTCCTATATTTATCTACAAATAGCACTTCATTTCTTTAACTGTGACGAACATTGTTTCACATCAAGGGCCTTTATTCACTGGATGAAGGTCGGAGGTTTCTCGAACTTGCATAATAAAATAACCGTCAAAGTGCGAGTCGGACTCGCACACGAAGCACCATTATCTACAAAAACTAACGTATGTTGTATAGGAGCCTTATTTAAATATGATTTCATTCTGTTTTAAGTTTTTTTTTTTGCGGCAACAGAAATAAATCATCTGTAAAAATTTCAACTGTTTAGCTATTAGAGCGTTCGCTAAGTGACGCGGGCGCACGCTGCGGGTTTCAGTCTATCTCTGTCACAAACTCTAAGTGCGAAAGAGGATAGCAGAACCCGTCGCGGGTCACCTGTCTCTGTCGCACGCAGAGTTTCTGACAGAGATAGTCTGAACCCGTCGCGTGCGCCCGCGTTATTTAGCGAACGCCCTTACAGTTCAAGTAAGATACAGCCTGGTGAGAGACAGACAGAAAGGGTCTTATGCATGAAAATAGCAAGCGCCCGAAACGCAGCGCTCGGGGCGCTTCCTATGTTTCGTGCCTTACTGCTACGTCTCGTTTTTACCCTTTGGGTACAAAACCCTAATAAAAGTTTGCCGCCATTCTGGTGGTTCTGGGTTCGATACCTAGCCAGGGCAAGTTAGAATCTAGCCTTATTAAAAATTGTCCTGGGTCTTGTGTGTTAATCTATATTTTAATTAATTTTAAAATATAGTATCGTTGATCGTTGAGTTAGCATCCCATAATACAAGTTCTAACTTAGTTTAAGGGCTCTTAAATAATTGCTGAGTTTTGACCATACAGCGCTATCTACTGCTTGGGAAATGCGGAATGAATAAATTAGGTACTATTTATTATGTGTTCTTATATTATTTATATTAATTCTCATCTTTCTAGATTTGCAGTTCAACACAGCTAGTACACGTGTATAGAGAATTAGGGGTTTGTCAAAAATTAAAGCTGACGGGGCGGCCAATACGTCCTGTGGGTTCTTTGGGAACGAGTAAGGTAAATAAAACAAAAGCATTTATTTATAGCAAATAATGTAACATTTTCAAAACTTTATATTGCACTTGACTTTTGTGTTTTTCTAGATTTACAGAGTTTGCGGCATGACGGTTTTGTGCTATCCACTCATATTTGAAGTTTCGGAGTTTTATCTGTATCGAGACATGGCGCTACTCATTGATGACATCAAGACGGAATTGCAGTTTGTTGGAAAGTACGTATGTCTAAGGTTTTGCACTGAAATAGGATTTATTATTATTATGGATTGAGAAGAGTTAAATAAATATAATTATAATTATTTATTTTCAATTTGCTTACTAATAAAGTTAAATTCTTTAGATAAATCTTTACAATATCTCATGCTTCATTTTATTCACTACAGATGGCTATCGACATCTTGGCCACTAACAAAAGAGAGCCGTTTTGGTTACTGAAACTAACTTAATAAATGAAGTTTGGTTAATGAGTGAAGTGAAGTGAGACGTGTTATTGGTGCTGGATTTAAAGAAATCCAGGACCAATACAGCTACCTGTCAAATACATCGAAAACTCACGAAAAGCATTGTTCTCCTGGATTCACTTCGGGGAAGTGTCGGATGATTTTCCTTATATTCTGTTCTGTTCAGGTATTGGCGTCTGTCCGGCCGTCCGACTGTATGCCTGTTGGTGCGCGAAGAACACATGCGCGACCCCCACTTCAAGCAGATGCTTGACCTGTTTGCGATGCTGAAGAAGGGCCACTGCGACGGCGTCAAAGTGCGGCTCGGCCGGCTGCAGAATCTCATCTCTAGCTCGTGCATGGGTGAGTTGCTTTATTTTCTTTTCAACACACTTGCTCGTAATTTGGATGATCCACAACCACAACAAAACCGGTGAAATTAGATCCACAGTGGATCTAATTTCACCGGTTTTAGATATATGAAGCTCATAAAACACGCGTGTGTTATAAACGCAAATAGTGAAGTTATATTCAATAAGGTCCGCACTATTTGCTATTTATATGCTTCAAATTGTTTTTTTAGGGTTCCGTACCCAAAGGGTAAAAACGGGACCCAATTACTAAGACTCCGCTGTCTGTCTGTCTGTTGTCACCAGGTATTTCATGTATTTTTAAAATTTCGAACTGGCCCCCCAGCAGGCAGCGCGCCGCACTGATTTTAAAAAGTAAAACGGCGGGAAGCAGCACTGCATCACAGTTCTATGGTTAAGTTTATTCAAAATCAAAAAATTCTTCCTCGCAAGTGAGTTGAAAACCCTCGTAAGATGTAAGTTGGTTAAATACGTATATTGGTAAAACACACTCGGCTCTATTAATATCCAGCAAAGCGGTTATGGCACTCACACGGTGTGTCTGTGAGATACGAGCTCGATCATCACTAGGTGCGACTTGGGGTCCATTATAAAAACATATTACAGTTACCTTAGTGTTTATATTATGTGTATTACAGAGCACCTGGACTTTATGAGCCAAGGCGAGTTCCCCTCGGAGATGTTCACTCAGTTCCGGCAGCTGGAGCACGAGTACATCGGCTACCAGTCGCTCACGGACGTCCCTCGCACCCTCACCTACCGCGAAGACGCGGTCTCCTACGACTCGTACAAGCACCGCTCCACGCCGGACATCGTCTGCGCTCTGCGGGCCACAGACAATATTTACGCGCAATGCCAGCTGTGGGGCATACTGCAGGAGAGAGAAGGGCCTATGTATGAGGTAAGAAAAGCTTCCAATAGTTATTAATGTTCAAACAAAGGCGGTGGCGTTCCCGTAACGTAAATTGAACCAAAATGGCGGTCATCGGCGCATTATTTGTACCTGCACCGATAACCCCATTTTGATTCAGCCTACGTGCCGGGAATTCGTACAAAAATGCTTTGAAGTCCGCCATATTTGTTCAACTTTTTTGTGTCGCATTGTACTCACGTACAGAAGTCTTACTAAGAAAATAAATTAAAATAAATATCTTCTTAATGTGGTTAGCGCTATGGTTTAATTTAGCTCGCATCAGAATAAATAAATAAATGTATAGGGACAAATTACACTGATTGAGCTAGTCCCAAAGTAAGTTCGAGACCTGTGTTATGGGATACTAACTCAATGATACTATATTTTGTAAGAAATACATATATAGATAAACATCTAAGACCCAGGACAATTTGAAAAAGGACATGTTCCATGCCAGTCCACCACCCTGAGATTCTGGGTTCGAACCCCGGTCGGGGCAAGTTGGAAAATGGCCTTTTTCAAATTGTCCTGGGTCTTGGATGTCTTGGATGTCCAGAAATACTTGGAAATGATGTTCGAGCACCACCAATTCTTCGCTTGAAATACCACCTTTCATATCATCAGAAATTACTGAGGCCTTAACCCAAATGAAAGGCAGGCTCCTGGCGAAGACGGAATTACAGTCGAATTGCTTCGCTTGGGGGGGCCATATGTCATCGCGGTTCTTACAAAACTATTTAACGAAGTTATGTTTGGTACCTGCACTCCAAATTCTTGGAAGAATGCTGTCGTTATAATTCTCCACAAAAAAGGTGACACAACAAAACTGACTAATTATTGCCCGATTAGCCTCCTTAGTTGCATTTATAAATTGTTTACCAAAGTCCTGTGTAATAGATAGACACGACAGCTGGACGAATGCCAACCACCTAAGCAAGTCGGCTTCTGGAGCGGATATTCAACTATCGACCATATACACTCGGTAAAGCAGTTAATGGAGAAGAGTCAGAAGTATAACCGCCCTATGCATGGCTTTCGTTGACTACGAAAAAGCCTTCGACAGTGTTGAGCACTGGGTCGTGTTCGACTCTCTCTATCGATGTAACGTTGACAAGCGATATGTTGACCTGCTCCGGGAGTTATACAACTCGGCAACTCTGCAAGTAAGTCTACATGAACTGACAGAACCAATACCCATCAAAAGAGGAGTTAGACAAGGCGGCACTATTTCACCCAAACTCTTTACAGCTGTATTGGAGGACATCGTAAAGATGCTTGATTGGGACAACCAAGGAATTAACATCAATGGTGCCTATCTCTCTCACCTTAGATTCGCAGACGACCTTGTTCTATTCGCAGAAAATTTGGAGGATCTCCAGACAATGTTGCAAGACCTTTATGATGCGTCGTTAAAAGCAGGCCTAAGCACGAACATGTCGAAGACAAAGGTTATGGCAAATGTCCCTGAACTCTCAAATTCATCTGTCTCGGTTGGAGGAGAGAGTCTGGAGGCAGTCGACAAATATGTCTACCTTGGACATGTTTGTAATAACATTACTGTACAAAAAAAAAATACATTAAAAAGACAACATACGAAAGAGCAAATATATAAAGGCGGACTTATCCCATGTAGGGATCTCTTCCAGTCAACCTGCGATAGATTGAGAGGATATTTACTCAATTAAAAGGTAGAAGCAAGTACGTACAAATTTAACTAAAAGATCATACTTACATCGCTACGCACATACATAAATATATATATATAAACATACATACAAAAATTATAGCAATACACATATACAAATATATACATGTTCTATCTATAAAGAAACTGGATAATAAAAAACAGATAAAAACGATGATGAAAAAGAAGAAAAATACGAAAAGGAAAAAATATAAAAACAAAGACATAGACATGAGAATACAACTTGGGTGGGCGGCATTTAATAGGTTAGACGATGTACTTAAGTCAACCCATACTCCACAGAGCCTGAAAACCCGCTTATTCAATCAGTGTGTCCTGCCCACCATGACCTATGGTGCCTAGACTTAGACGCTCACTAAAAAGACTGTACACAAATTGAGGGTCGCACAGAGAGCCATGGAGCGTGCAATGCTTGGCATCAGATTGCAGGACCGCATTCCTAACACCGTAATCCGACAACGTACCAAAGTACGGGATATCAGAAAAACGGTTATAAACCTTAAATGGAACTGGGCAGGACACCTGGCACGCCGGAGTAATGGCCGGTGGAGTAAGGCACTAACAGAATGGTGGCCTAGGACGGGTAAAAGAAGCGTCGGACGTCCTGTAATGAGATGGGTTGACGATATAGCGGACGTCCTGTAATGAGATGGGTTGACGATATAGTCAAGGTCGCGGGTCGCAACTGGATGAGAGCAGCACAGGACCGAGAGTGGTGGCGTAGACGAAGGGAGGCCTATGCTCAGCAGTGGGCGGAAGAAGGGCTGACATGATGATGATGATGAACACAAGTCTCGAACTTACTTTGGGGCTAACTCAATCAGTGTTATTTGTCCATATATATTTAATATATACAAACAATATTATGAGATAAATAGCATACTTAAATAATGCATATCATACATTTATATTGTAACATTTCATAAAATTACAAATTGACTCATAAATATATTTAGAATTTAAACGAAGAAGAGAAAGAACATGGGTCGAAAGCGGAATATTTTCATCAAAATTGCATATTTCTAGCAGAGTACGATCTAGAAGAGGACAACTAAAAAGAATATGGTTTAAATCACCTACTTCCATACCACAGCAGCAACTATTATTATCAAAAACTCCAATTCGACACAGATATTGAGGCGAACTGTTATGTGCAATTCGCATCCGACAGGGGAAATTGAATAGTTGATGTGATGCAGGTGAACGGTGTGACGGCGTTGGACTCGCTGAAGAGTCTGTACCAGACGGCGGGCGTGCTGCGGCACTGGCGGGCTGTCCGCTACTGCTCGTCGCGGCTCAACCACACCGTCGACTCCATCAGCCCCTTCATCACCACCGTGTTGGTCAACGGCAAGCAGGTATGTACCTGACATCATTTGACATATAGATTGATAGGTAGATAAATCGTTTATTTGTGAAAACTGCACACACACTCAAACACAAGGAAATACACGGATGACATTTTGTGTATATTAAATACAGGTTTTTAGCAATGTTATGTGTGTATGTATGCTGCAACAGCACAAAAAGGTCATAGGCTCAGCGAAAATATTGCATAAAGAGCAATGCGCTGATTTTTTTTAGCTAAAACCTTAGGTAGGTGCCAGTGGGATCAGTTGTTAAGATTGTTAAATTATGTGTTAAAGACTAAATAAAAGACAAGAATAAACTACAGGACATATATGTATACACAATAAATAAATTTACATACAGTGCGACACAAATAAGTTGAACAAATAGGTTGAACAATAAATTGAACCAAAAGGGCGGTCGTTGGGGTATTTTTTGTACCTGCGCCGATAACCGCAATTTTGGTTTAACCTACGTGCTGGTAATTGATACAAAAATGCTTTAAAGTCCGCCATATTTATTCAACTAATTTGTGTCGTACTGTACCTTGGAATTTACATTTGTCATTAGTTGATGGTCGGAGTGATCGGTCACAAGGAGACTGTGTTCGACAAGCCGATGACGCCCGGCGAGATCCAGTCCGTCATGTACTCTACCATCCAGCCCTATGACGTCATTGGCGCTGTGTTGCAGCAGGTACCTACTAATATTTTGTTCATAAATCGTATTAAATTGGTATTTCACAACTTTTTAGCCGCATCTTTGACAGATTAGATATGTCCATTTCACGGGAAAACTTGAGTTCAAGCTTGTTTAAATTAAGTACCTATTCATTGTTATTTGTCCCTATATATTTATTTATTTATTGTTTTTGCCATTACCCTTTTTAAAAAGTATTACTTTTATAAGTACCTTTATAATTTTTTGTAGGCGAAAGGGCATCAATAAACATGACAAATGGAAAAATATTTTTAGCCCATCGGTTAGATAGATTAACAAAAAATATTGTACAGTTATTTTTTATTTTTTCTGAGAAACAAAAAAAAAAACAAAAATACTGCGCATTGAAAAATCGCATGACGTCACGGCTAGGTACGATTTTTACTTAGCGGTGACGTCGCAACCCTCCACTCCGGAACTTTGATGCTCCGTATCTTTGTGAACTTTAACTTTTTTGGTAAACTGAAAAATGTGGGTCCATTATTTTTGGATAATCGAAAAGACGGACTAATTACAATCTTCTGACACTGTCGTCACCCCTATTATTGTAGGTCCAATCCTAGACTTTGTTTGGGGTTGCTGATGAATGATGACCACCTCCACAGGAAATAGTGCTATACTGCGGTCGTCTGATCGGCACGAACCCGGACATGTTCCGCGGCATCCTGAAGATCCGCGTGGGCTGGGTGCTGGAGGCGATCCGCATTTACCTGCAGCTGTTCCCGGAGGAGAAGCGTCCCGACGCCACGCTCGAGAGCCTGTCGCCGTACAAGCTGCGCACGCTGCTCATACGAGTGCTCACCGTCTCCGACTGGGCTGACGAGAAAGGGTAACAGACAAGTCATTGTCATAGAATTAATGTAGATACAATGCAACACAAATAAGTTGAACAAAAATGGCGGACTTCAAGCATTTTTAAATATTGTACGCGTATTTTTTCTTTTCTCTGAGAAACAAAATATGACAAAGATACAGCACATTGAAATGTCACGGCTTCGTACGATTTTTACATAGAGGTGAGGTCGCAAGCCCCTACTCCCGAACTTTGATTCTTTGTATCTTTGTGAATTTTCACTTTTTCGGCAAACTGAAAAATATGGGTCCATTATTTGTGGATAATCTAAAAGACGGACTTATTACATTTATATTTTTCTAACCCTGTCGTCACCCCAATGGTCTTGTCTGCAAAAATAGTTTTAAAAACAGTTAGTCTTTTTCAGATTGACTCCTTTGCAGCGGCGACAGCTGGAAGGATGCCTGTGTCGGGTGCCGAAACATTTTTACATACAAGTTTGGGATATACTGCTCCGTACTCCAAAGGGAATTATAGTACATGTAAGTTGTGCTTTGAATTATTGTCAATTTAATTTGAGGTTTAGAACGAAATGTGAATCTATTTTAGCTTCGGAACTCGGCGTGCACGTCCCGGTCCCAGACAAGTAAAGTGGTAGAAGAGCATGTCAACGTTCCCCTAGACCGTGCGAAGAGTTTAAGTTAGGAGCCATTCAAATAATTTGGCTACGTTTTACTACGGCCACCTGCCTGACTCCACCCAGGATGGTTCAGGCCTTGGGAATGTGTTGGTGCATGAGATGTTTTTGGTTAGTGTTTTAGCCCAACTACGGAACCCTAGGTTGACACTTGAAGATGGTCTTCCTGAAGTCCAAGTCGCGTAGCATATGCGGTCCAGTTATCTCGCCGAGGTTGTCGCAGTTACTTCCACTTGTCGCACTTAAGTAGGTTTCCTTCATTTCAGTTTTCTTCGAAGTACTCGCTTTCGTAGCTCGTATTAAATTGCGTGGTGTGCACTCGATCGCCTTTTTATATGCGCCGATATAGAGGCCTACATTATTCTCAAATATTCTCCATAGATGACGAATGTTATTTGTATTGACATGTAATTATTTGTGTAAATTTACTTTTTCGTAAGTTTAAGCCGATAGTGAATAGGTATCAAGTTTACTAATAACAATGAAAAAAAAAAATAAGAAGGAGCCCGCAAACAAAGTTATGAGTGAACATTTTATCTTAAGTTGGTGGTCTTCGAAAAATTATTTCTTAGTATTTATTGTATGAAAACGACACCAAAGGTTAGTATTCAATTGTCAGTTGAAATCTGATTAGGTATTGTAGATGTTCTACTTTTCTTTATATTTTGTTTTGTATTTGCTAGTCTTTCTCATAGATGGAGATGAAAAGTAGGGTGTGTTTTGTATTTGCTAGTCTTTCTCATAGATCGAGATGAAAAGTAGGGTGTGCTACTCGAGTACGGCAATATTTTTATCTCGAGCGATATACATGAATCCCTCGCTTCACACAGGATTCCACCGTAGAATCACTCGCTGCAAAAACAGTGAATAAAATGCATTTTTACTCACTATTTTGGTTATTTATTTTATTTACTAAAAACAGGGTATAAAAAGCACTTAACTATTTATGAACGTCAAGATGGCGGGACCTCGCACGGTTTCACAAATATCATGTGACTAGAATTTAGTACAATATTAGTAATATTTTATACATACATAGTAAAATTCCTACACTCATATGATTTCAAAATATTCAACAAGGAAAGTGGTCCCGCTATTATGATATTAAAATGGCGGGACCACTATTCAGTTATTGATAAACAAATGGCGTGATGGTAAACCGAACTCATCAAATTATAATACGATATAGTACGACTAAGTGCCAATTGTTGTTATTCATTTAAAGAAATAATTTCAATTATTAAAAATATATTACATTTTAAAGTGAAATTTTAACGCAAGTACTAGTATATTGCTATTCAAATTTATTTAGGCGTTAAACTTTAGGGCCCCCTAAAGTTTGCAATATTTTATACACTACAGACATTTGAATTTAATACAGTTATTTTGCTACTTATAACTAAACACAGTTTTACAATAAACAAACATCTAGTTTTCTCGTATGACCCTACATATATTTTTCAAATGATAAATTATGACTGCAAAAGTTAAGTTATTAAGTTATATCTATATTTGACAAATACTAAGTTGCATTGTATCGGTAACAGGAAGTGGGTGCAATATTTTTTTTTCTCTATCTAGTGTCGTGGTAGTGTTCAATAGCATTTTATATATAATAGTAATATACTTGTTTGTAACAAAATAATGAAAAGAAGAAGAAAACCCGCGGTTCCTATTGACTATAGATCAACAAAAAATAGTTTTTCTAAAGTACAAGGATGGATTTAAAAATCATCGATATCTTTCTAACGGTGACCAAGTTTTTAGCCAAATGAGTGAATGAAGAACGAATTTATCGTATGACGCTGAAAAGCTTTTGTCCATAAAGTGCTGTGGCAATTGTAGAGAATGTAAGGCCACAACACTTTATGGATTCATTAGGTTTTATGGCAACTGTTCTAAATTGTTAAGTGCACAGATTCCTTGCAACCTTCAACAATTATTCCCGTAATAATTCAATCCATGTATGTTTCGGTAAACACCATTTATAACCAACTTCCAAAAAGGAGGAGGTTATCAATTCGTCGGAATCTTTTATCTATTTTTTTATGTATGTTCACCGATTATTTGAAGACGTCTAGACCGATTTGGAAAATTCTTTTTGAAAAAGTATATTTGTCAAGTGGTATTTTATCAAATTCGGTTGTGTAGTTCTGGGCAAAAGCAGTTTTTAATTTTGAAAAATTATTATGATACTTACTCGATTTGTAGAGTAATTTCTATTTACATATGTAACAATAAGCTGAATTTTTGTCCGAGCGTTAATACTAACTCGCTGCAGTCATAATTTATCATTAAAAAAATATATGTAGGGTCATACGAGAAAACTAGATGTTTGTTTATTGTAAAACTGTGTTTAGTTATAAGTAGCAAAATAACTGTATTAAATTCAAATGTCTGTAGTGTATAAAATATTGCAAACTTAAGGGGGCCCTAAAGTTTAACGCCTAAATAAATTTGAATAGCAATATACTAGTACTTGCGTTAAAATTTCACTTTTTCTTCAGGAGCTTATTGTTGAAAATGTAATATATTTTTTATAATTGAAATTATTTCTATAAATAAATAACAACAATTGGAACTTTGTCGTACTATATCGTATTATAATGTGATGAGTTCGGTTTACGATCACGCCATTGGTTTTTTAATAATTAAGTTGTGGTCCCGCCATTTTGATATCAAAATAGCGGAACCACTTTTTTTGTTGAATATTTTGAAATCATATGAGTGCACGAATTTAACTACGTAAGTATAAAATAGCACTAATGTTGTACTAAATCCTAGGCACATGATATTCGTAAAACCGGGCGGGGTCCCGCCATCTTGACGTTCATTACTATTTTGGTGTTTGAGTTTAGGACAATTACTCAATTAATTAATTTATTAATTTTAGTACTTGTTCCAATTGCAATGTGCTTTTAAATTGATTTAAACTTCCTTTTTCTGTATTAAATGTCTATTTTCGCTTAAATCTTTCTTGTTCTCGTAGTCATGGTATAAAGTATAGTATGCAACTCTTAAATAAAACGGATTTACGTCGAGGGCCATGAATCACTCGCGTCGCTCAGGATTCTAACACTTCAATCATCATGAAGTCATTAGAATCATTCACTTGCTCGTGATTCATCTACGGCCCTAGATGTAAATCCGTCCTTTATTGACTAATATACTATTTTTGCAGGGGCACTCGATCCCGGCCGATCCGACGCTGGTGAACATGTCCCGCTCGGAGCTGTCGTTCGCGTTGCTGGTGGAGGAAGCGCTGGTGCGCATCGCGCGGCCGGCGCGGCGCCAGCTGTGCGTGGAGCTGCTGTGCGTGCTCGCCACCATCCTACGCCGCAACCCCGAGCTGTGCCTGCAGCAGCCACTCGACCTCGACCGTCTGCTTGATGATGCTCACTACACATATGCTAAGGTATGACATTTATGATGCTACTAACTTTTACCCTGTCTGCGTAAATTTAGTACTTTGTAATAAAGTCTTCTTTTGTATGGCAAAAATGGGATACAAAGTTCTAACCCCCTTTTCGGCTCATGTCATGAGCAAAACGCCTCTTTCGAAAAATGTCCACTAGTCATAAAACGTCTCTTTCTCATAATGTCACTTTAGCAGAAGGTCTCTTCCGCAGAATGTCTCTTTCGCAGAATGTCTCTTTCGCGACATGTCGCGACAGGGACTTGAAATTGAATTTCGATTTTCAAAGCAAAATCATTTATTATTAATATGAAGAGCCCGGAAACGGCCCCAACATTTTGATGAAACTCGGTATTTAGGGAGTGACGAGGCTAAAAAATGATTTTCGTAAAGAAGCGGGTAACTCAGGTAGTTTTATCTAAAATGAAGAGGTAGCAGACAGACAGACAGGGTTACTTTCGCATTTATATATATTAATAAGGAAAGGAATATCACTTTTGGTCGTTCGATCGAATCACGCGGCGCCAGCCCTGCGTAGTTACTTTGCGTGCATCCTGCGCCGCAACTCATTTTTACGCTTACGCTAAGGTATGCCTCTGATAATACATTGTTGCCTAAAGGGTGCGTGGTTAAAGGGTAACAATACGATACTGGACAATCCCAAGGGCACCTTACTTTTTTTTTCGGAATAAAAAGTGTACCGTGTTCATCTTGGTATAAGAAATCTACATACATGTAGAATAAAGGAGTTATGAATGGAAAGGAACGTACGATGTGTAAGAGAAGAGAAGGCACACGATATAAGAAAGATAGTGTAAAAGACAAAGGGATAGACGCGCGAAGATTTTGAGCTTGGAAGGATGTGTAAAAATTGTGTTTAAAAATATTGAGTAATGGAGATGACTTTAAGACGAATTATATTGTAAGACGTTTTTTAAAGATAAATGGTTTCACACACGGCAGCTATATTGTCAAGATGTACATAACATCTTTCCGTAGAAATCGTCAGGATGTTAAAAATATACATGAAATCGTCAGGATGTTAAAAATATACATTATAGCTGTCGTGTGGTTTCCTGACGATTTAAATAAAAAATATGAATGAGATGTATCGTGCTATATAGAGCCCTTAAGTTTAATAAGACGGATTGTAAAGTTTAAAGTCCAAAGACGAATATATCAGTTTTATTCTCTCAAAGAAGTTTCTTTCTGTGGATCTTCGTCGGCCCCAATCCTACATACATGTCTCATTTTAATCTGTGGTTTTGGAAATCTTTAGGGAGCCAATATTGTTATATACTTAATTTTTAAAAAAACTTATGTTGACTAAGATGCCTTATTGGACTACTAGGAAACATAAAATTTTATCGCAAATTTATGACTGCGATAAAAGTTCCAATTAATGCGTGCAGTATGGCGTAAGAGTACTTTACCACCAATAATCTTTACGGCCCTATTCACCTATCAATTAATGCCAAAAACTGGCAAATTTTCATACGCATTTTTGCCATGGTATTCAATCTAGCTCTACCGCTGGGATTTGTTAATAGCGATGGGGTTGGATACTTTGTATATGTACTCACAAATATCATAATTTGGTACATACTGAATCTACAACTTGAGTTGACATTATGTCAAAACTTCGACATTTAAAAAATTAAATTTAAAAATATAAAATAATAACAATATATTCTCTGTCCACATATCAACTTTAAATATTAATTTCATTGGGAGTTGACGTCCTTGGAGAAAATACTGCAGTGCAGTTTGTTGCAGTTTCTCCTGCACTAGCGCTTTGGAAGCGGCTGTAAACTTAGCTCTAAGTAACTTTTTGACGTTAACAATTGTGCAACAAAACTAAATGACGATTATTAATAACCTGATTACACCTACCGAGTAGAGTGGCGAGACAGTGCCTTCGGTCTAGCACTCGGTGCAGAGGCGGCGTAAGGCGTGGGCGGTGTGGGCCACCGCCCACGGCCTCGCGGTGCAAAGGGCCTCGCGCCTCACAGCCGAAAATAAATTTGAAAAAGTATAGAAAATGCTAAAGTAGGTACGCCGACGCACGCCACAAGAATGAAGCAGCTTTGGCAGTTTTATGTATTGAAGTTGATGTAGCATACATATAGGTACCTACGAACCAAATCAGTAAAATCAAAACTAGAAAATTTCTGTTTCTTTATTATTATTTTTCGTTTTTGTTTAATGTTCCAAAGAAGTATAGTAAAGATTTAGGTTTGTTTGAACTTTTAATTTTTTTATTTTATATTCCACCACCAGAGCACTATTAGAGGGCCACACAGAGCATTATAGGCACCATCAGAGGGCCTCGCGAAATGTACCTTGCACACATTAAGTTTAGGTCTTGCGCCGCCACTGACTCGGTGTATGTAAACATCTAAGTCGAATGTTCGGCCAAGCGCTTCAAACAAGCGCGAGACAGTCAGTCGGACCCCGTTCTTTTTACTAGGTACGAGTACCCACCCCCCGCTACCCCGTACTGTCACACTCGCTCACTCGGTAGACGTGAACACGCATTTGGCGATCACTCGCCCCTCGACGCCATCTTGTCATTCTTCCGGGTATAATCTGTACTGACTGTCTCGCCGCAATTTCAAAAAATACGTGTACTCGTAAACCCTCACTCGGTCGCAGCAATGTCTCGGCCGAGTGGCATTTTACCATGTGGACACTCTACTTGGTAGGTGTGAGTGATCAAGGTAAGAGATATTATAAATATCCTATGATAATAAAGATATATTTGAATGAAGGTTCTCCTAAGTCCTACTTTTCCTATACAGGATAGTGGCTTGGCAGTGGGCGAGTCGGAGGACGCGCTGGGGTCGGCGGCGCCGGGGGTGACGGTGGGCTACCTGGCGCGCGCCGTCGTCAACAGCGTGCTGCAGGCCGCCGCCGCGCCAGACCTCGTCACCACCGCGCACCCCTCTTGTCTCGTCTCATAGGAGCCGCGAGAGAACAACTCACCGCCTAGCGTACTCATCATGTTATATTTACCCTTATATTCATAAAAAATATCAACGGTTTGCTTAACCGATTTTAGTTAAAACATGTTTTGTCCCTTTCCCTCTTTTCAATATTTGTCATTGAAAGAACGAGACAAAACATGTTTCAACTAAAATAGGTTAAACAAGCCTTTGTTATTTTTTTTTAATGTCAGGCACCGCCTAGCGTACCCATCATGTTATAGGCTGACCATGCTTATTCATAAAAGTTTACAAACATTTGCTAAAGCTCTTTTAGTTAAAATATGTTTTGTCTCGTTCTTTCTATGTTAAATATTAAAAATAGGAAAAGGGATAAAACATGTTTTAACTAAAATAGGTTTAGCAAACGGTAGATAATTTTTATGAATACAAGGGTTAGGGATTATTATTGAAAGGTTGTATTTTATTGAGGTAGCGTGATAGTCGTGATGTAGATTTAATCATCAAATGAATCTTTAACCCAAAAATATATATCCTATATAAAGGGATGAAAAAGGGTTATGTTCCTATTTCAAAATATTAATATCAAAAAGTTGAAAACTTACAAATAACTTTATTTGTTAGGGTTGTTTAGGTATTCAAGATATGAAGTATTGCCTACTCAATCAAACTAAATAAAATAAGCAATTAACCTGCTTTGATAATATTAAAATGTTCATTTTAGCTATTTTATGTGCAATAAAATAAATGTAAATATAGTTATTGTTAATACAAATTGTTCTAAATTATTAGGCATTCCAGGTAGATGTGAGCTGTGTTCAAAAGTTTTAATTATAAATCGTGCATAAGACATTTTACGCATATGAAAGATATGAAGAATTTCATGTTCACCTTATAATATACCCAATATTTTTAATGAGTGTTAAAGTTTATCTGCTCAAATAGTGCATCCACAAGCTATTTTAGAAACTATACAAAAATATTAATATATATTTTATAATAAGTTGTCAATTTCGATAAATGAAAGAACGGTAAATCATAATACATATAAGTATATCCTCCAAATCAATTTCAGTGTTAATAATAAAAGTTTAGCTGTTGAGATCAAAGTATATAGCGAATACAAACAGTCGGCGCAACGCATCAGTGTATTCTGCGAGTGTATAGCCGCCGGCGTCTTTGTCGGGCCGCGGACAAAGCGTGCTAACCATTTGCCCAAATGGACTATAAAGTGTATTTTATTATTTAAAATAATTGTTTATAAAATAAATCCTAAGAAATTAAGGTCTGGTTTGTTTTATTTATGATAAAAAATCTGTAGACTGGGCATTGTGACTTTATTTTACAAAACAATCACATGTTCACAAGTACACATTACCTGGCTTCACACAGACGCGACTTTGTTCATTTCATACCATTCATTGCACTCATTTCACTACTTAATTGTAAAAAGGTTGACAAAAAGTTAGTGGACCGCGCCATATTGCGGAAATAATCGGAACTAAATTTGACTCGGCACGCTCAAAACATTAATAAACATTGAGAGGCATTTTAGGTCCAATAACTTAGTTGTTGACCTTTTAATAATTATTGGTTGAATTTCTACTATAGTCCATTGTATATTTTGTTATTTGGTGCCTGTTTAAGTATTTTCCGCAGAGCTGAAATAAAGAAAAAAATTCACTTTATAATGGGTACTTAATACATAAAAACACTCATATTCTAAGCAAGTGCCATGTTGCCATGCAAAGCATTTGATGTGCGATTACCCGAGCATAGATATACATTTTAAACATTTTAGCGCAAAAGGTAAAAAAAAAAACAACTGCAAGTAAGTAAAATTTGACAAATACTATCCCGGGACATGCACGCTCATAGAATTATGTTCATTGGAAGCTATGATTGCACAAAAATGCAACAATATATTATTTCGTTTTGCCTATTTCAATTTATTATAATCGTTTTGCCTATTTCAATTTTTGTGCAGAAATAACAGAACACTTACCCTCTTTTTCTTCATCCGTAAAGTCTTGTTTGGGGAAATCAATGTCAAATGTGACATACAAGTTGCCATAGAGGTTGTTGTTCTCAAAGTTAGGCATTCCCTCCCCCTTCTTGCGCACTCGAGCGCCCGCCCACGTCACCTTGTCGCGGGACACCGTCACCTTGTGCCCGTCGAGATGCACCAGCTCTAATGTGAAACCAGTAAGGGCATCCTACAAACAAAAACAATTAACAATATAAATATGCCATCATTAGTTGGGAAGAGTATAAACGTCCCTATGACTAAAATAATTTTTCAATAAATTTTAATAAATATCCTAGTTTCACAGATCTCACATTGAGCTAGCCCCAAAGTAAGTTTGAGACTTGTGTTATGGGATACTAACTCAACCATTCTATATTTTATAACAAAAACAATCAATCAATAAACATCCAATACCCAGGACAATTTGGAAAGGTCATTTTCCAACTTGCCCTGACCAGGAACCGAACCCAGGACCTCTGGGTGGCAGACTAGCATGGTGACATCACGCCACGAAGGTCGTCAAAATGAGCTGGTATAAACACACAACTCATGATTAACAGTGATTTTAAAAATGTGCCTAGGAAAATGATATTCTAGCTACACTACTGTGACAAATCAATCTAGATAGGCTTTTTGTGCTGAACCAAACTCACAAGGCTCACAATAATAATATGTTCATAAAGGTTGATTGAATTAACAAAAGTTCAGTACCTAACACTTATAAACATAATGTCCAAAACATACTTGAATATTATCTTCACAGCAAATAGTATCTTCAGTTCAGACAGAGAGGAGCGCAGCAGACAAAAAAAAATTGACAATCGAAAATAAACTTTTAACTATTGACATAAAGTGCAAGACGCAAACATTTTGTCATACGTGGGGCGCACTATAAGTTTCCGGAATGAATATGAAAAAATACTATTAAAGGTACAAAATTAATTTATTGTTTTTCAAAATAATCTCCCTTGGCGTCTATGCACTTTTTCATTCGATGAAACCAGTTTTGAAAACTTTTGTGCCACTCCTCTGTGGTGACCTCTGAAACGTGTTTTTCATACTCCTCGACAGCCTCTTCTGGTGATGAAAATCGTTGACCGCGTAATTGGTTCTTAATTTTTGGGAACAGTCACAAGGTGCCAGGTCGGGACTGTATGCAGGATGACTCATGAGTTCTACATTTTTCGCCTTCAAAAAGTCGTTTGTCTGTCTGGCCGTGTGAGAACTAGCATTGTCGTGGTGCAGGATGATACGGCGTTTACGGTTATTTTTACGGAGTCCGTCAATAACTTCCGGCAAACAAATGGTCGTGTACCAGTCACTATTCACTGTACGACGATTCTCTAAAGCAACTGTAGCCACGTGTCCAGTTTTATTAAAAAAAGAAGCAATCATCCGCTTAGATGCACTTTTCACTCGCGCCACTTTGGTTGGTTTCGGCTCATCTTGAAAGACCCATACGCTCGATTGCTGCATTGTTTTGGGATCGTAGCATTAAATCCATGTTTCGTCACCTGTTACTATGTCCCACACCAAATTTGACGCACCTTCGTTGAATCTGGTAAGCATGGCACTGCACCAAGTGACGCGGTCCGTTTTTTGAGCCTCGGTCAAGTTGTGTGGGATCCACCGCGAGCACAGCTTTCTCACACCCAAATGTTTGTGTAGGATTAATTGTATTTGACTCATGCCTATTTCTAAGGATGCGCGAATTTCATGGTAGGTCACATGCCTGTCTGTTTCAATCATACGGCGCACAGCATCGATGTTTTTGTTGGTCACAGCGGTGGACGGCCGACCATCGCGAGATTCGTCACTGAGATTGATACGACCACGCTTGAATTCTGCAAACCAGCTATAAACAGTTGTCTTGCATGGTGCTTCATTGCCAAAAGCTGTTTCAAGCCGAGCGATGCTCTGTTGAGCTGTCAAATTACACTTAAAATCGTAGAAAATCATACTACGAAAATTTTCCCGAGTTAAATCCATGTTGAAGCAGACACACAATTTTTTAAATGGCGCCACAAGGTAAAAACAAAAGACAGTCAGATAAAACAAACTGCATTCTACAGCCAAAGAGTTCTATTTTCAAATGTTGCAATAAATTTTTAAATATTGTTTATGTAAGTGGCCAGTTCCGAAAACTTATAGTGCGCCCTATGTATTTAAATACTTTAAGCTTTGGTGGAACAGTCTTATTTTTAGTCAAGTTAATATATTGTTTGAGCATTTTTCCTATCTGTCTGAACTGGCCCTAAGTTAAAACATGAATTATTGATTGCATACTAGTATCCATAATAATATGTGTGAGCAAGTTAATACATTGTTTGAGCATTTTTCCTATCTGTCTGAACTGACCCTAAGTTTTGACATGAAATATTGATTGCATATGCAGTATCCATAATATGTTTGACTGACCTGTAATGAAATTGTGACATTGGTGTAGAGATCATCACCCTTTCTTGTGAACTGTGGATGTCTCTCGGTTTTCAACACAATGATCAGGTCACCAGGTTCCCCATCCACATGGGGTTCACCTTCACCTCTAAGTCTTGACTTGTGGCCATCAGGTGCACCAACTTCGACCTGAAATAATACATAATACTGTTAAAGATATTACATTACTTTTAGAGCAAAAAATATTATCCTTTCAACTTATGAGTAGACCCCGTTATCTTGTCACACTGACATCTCTTTTTTGTAGATATTGAAATTTTTAATTTATTTACTATCGAAATGTTGTTGGTATTGTACTTGCGTTATATATCACTGACAATGAGACAAAGACAATCACTATCAATGGAAAAAAAAATGATGAAAATTAATGGACAAAATAAAAGCCACGGGTTTAGTTATGACTTATCATAGTTTTCAGTTATTGCAGAATAATTACAAAAAACTGTATACAATACTACATTGTCCATGTAACTAGAGGATGTATAAGAGTTTTGGTGCTCACAAAATCAATCATATTGTTTGTATGTTCAAAATATATTTAATAAATAAAATGTAAAATAAAGAAGTTGATAAAGATACTGTCGATAAATTAAAAGTTTCAATCTCTACGAAAAAGTGACATTAGTGCGACAAGATACCAGGGTCAATTCATAAGGTTAAGGCTCATGGTAAAAACCAATCATTTTCTCAAATGTATTATATAGACATGAGGCCAGCACTTGCAATTATAGTCCTTTAATTTTAAAAACTTATTTACAACTATAGATTTTTGAACATTTCCTTTTATTACATTATTCTCTCAAATTTTATGTAAAACATTATATTTCTTACTGGTTTTAATATAAACGAAGGCTGAGAAACAAAGATTGGTCTTCAAAGAATGCTGAAGTAGGCTAATGTAAAACCAAAACCGCCCCCTTTTAGATTAGAGTTGTAACGATGTTACAATAAACCTCATCCTTCATGTTCCCATTTACCTTTTTTCTCCATTTCATACTGTCCACCTATCTAAAAATAGATTCATTTTCAAATTCAATTTTTAAATTTTAGGTTTTTCTCTTCATTCTGATTCATTCCACTATCATCTCTCGAGCTGATTACATCTATATCAGTATTGTAAATTTATATAAATCAGTATTGTAAAGTTATAATAAGTAAAATAACTCTTTGTTTATTCTCTCAAGCTCTCCACTATGTACCTCACCTACCTCTTTATGTAGGAGCTCCAACTGCCTCAGCTAGTGCACTGTACTAGGAGCTCCTACAGAGTATAACCAAATTACCTCAATTTCCAAAAGCCTTTCCTCATTGACAAACTTGACATTAGGACACTCGTCACACACAGTCTGCTGCATCATCTGGAACCGGCCTGGTCCTAGATTTCTGGTCACCATTTCTTGACGACAATTACATTTTCTGACACCCGATGCTGCTTTGATTACTGGCTTATTACGAGTTATCTGAAAAATACAAACATATTTTAAAACTACCGGTTGATATTTTAATACATTAGTACCTTTTATATTTTTTCTGGCAATGTTAAAATGATTAGCAGGATGTAAATTAATATGTTTATTATGAGTAATATTTTAAGTTTCTAGGTACTGACTTCTATGAAGTTTCCATTGTAAAGTTCATCCAGAGACACAAAAAGTTCCATGACGACGTCAGCGCCGCGCGGTGTCTCGTGTTGCTGCGGCTCTCCACCAAAGTGGAAGCCGAAGTCACCGAAGAAGCTTGCAAATGGATCGTTGTTATTCATCATACCGTCTTTCTTCAGGCAGTCTTCGCCGCATCGGTCGTACAGTTCTCGTTTTTCCGGGTCAGATAGTGCTTCATACGCTGCCCCAAGATCTTGAAACTTTTGTGATGCATTAGGATCGTCTTGGTTTTTATCTGGATGAAGAGCCTTTGCTAATTTTCTGTAAGCTTTTTTAATTTCATTCGTGGATGCAGTACGGGACACTCCTAGGATTTGATAAAAATCGCGACCGGCAAGTGTTAAAACAAAAGCACTAATTAAATAAACTAAACACACGTATGCCGTATTATTAAACATTTTTCTAATTTTACCTAGGAACTATTAGAGAATATAAAGATATGAAATAGAAGACAAAACTCTGCCTCGATTCAACACATTTCGCGATTTCGCCAATTTGACACTTGGGTATGACTTGACAACCGTGTGCGTGTGTGTAGACAATTCGTCTCGTTTTGATTGGTCGATTTTAGCAGCAATTTTAATGGCAAGTGCTGTCAAATTTCGTTAAAGTAACTAAAACTTTATCACATAGCAATAAAGCTTAATTTTTTAAAGCATTTGTTGATAAAATTTAGCCAATCACATTAAGCCTCGTACGGCATGATGTTACCAAACTAAAAAATAATTTAACCCTAGAATGAAACAAATATATATGTGGACTTTGATTATTTTTGATGAATAAAATCTAAAACTTTTAGTAGGTTGGCAATATTGTTCATTCATTTCATTCATTCATCGGTGTTTGGAAAGTCATCCCGTTGACAGCAGGCAGTAGGTACTTGTTTGATTGAAAGTACAACTTGCGTTTTCAATAATTCTGTGCTATTTTATATTATTCATATTACAAATACTTTTCTAATAAAAATATGGCATCTGTGTTAATCCCTGAAGCGCCGGCGCCTGGATTTTCTTTTGAAAACTGTCAACGGTTGGTGGTTAAAATTAGCAAATATAGTTTGTATAACTAAAGTTTGTGGGATTTCCTTCAAAATAACTCTTTTTCTTTTTACAGCAATGCTTTCCTTGCCCAAAAAGGATTCCCAGCTCCAAAAGCTACTAAAACCGGCACTACTATTGTGGGTATTATTTATGCCGATGGGGTTATCTTGGGCGCTGATACCAGAGCAACTGAGAACACTGTAGTGTCTGACAAGAACTGCCAAAAAATCCATTACTTGGCTGGTAACATGTACTGTTGTGGCGCGGGTACAGCAGCAGACACTGAGATGACGACGCAGACAGTGTCGTCACAACTGGAGCTTCAGCGCTTACATACCGGCCGCACGGTGCCTGTTGCTACGGCCGCCACGCTGCTGAAGCGGATGTTGTTCCGCTACCAGGGACATATTGGGGCTGCTCTCGTCCTTGGAGGAGTAGACCGCACTGGACCTCACATCTACTGTATTTATCCTCATGGGTCAGTGGATAAGCTACCATATGCAACTATGGGTAAGGTTCAGTTATGCTTTATTTTCATTGCAATATCAGCTCAGGATTGCAATCATCACTCAATAGAAAATAATGTAATTAAGTGAAATACCTTTGCTTAGTTTTACAAATACAATGCACTGTCCTTTTACATATCTTTTTAACGAATGTTTCAGGTTCTGGATCTCTAGCAGCCATGGCAGTATTTGAAGCAGGCTGGAAACCCAACATGAGTGAAGAAGAGGGCAAGAAACTGGTCCGCAATGCAATTGCTGCGGGTATCTTCAATGACTTGGGGTCTGGTTCTAATGTGGACTTGTGTGTTATTCGAAGCAGTGGTCCAGCTCAATATCTCAGGACATATGAGGAAGCCAATGTTAAGGTAATTTCAAACTATTGGAAATACATTTCTTGATGCTAGTTGAGCAATCTGGGTGGCAAGTCTTATGTAGTAAACTCATCATGGAACACAAACTATGCAA
Organism: Acrobasis suavella; assembly: GCA_943193695.1. NCBI lineage: Eukaryota > Metazoa > Arthropoda > Insecta > Lepidoptera > Pyralidae > Acrobasis > Acrobasis suavella. The sequence goes on from OW971929.1 coordinate 20,141,800, forward strand.
AACTGCTACCATCAGTAAATGTGTCATGTAATTGTCTCAATTGACTTGCTTATCCCTTTACCTGTTCCTATAAATAAAACAATAGATAAACACTTGACCTGGGAGGAATTCCTCCCAGTAACAAGTAAGGGGTTATCAGGTTCCCTGTCCCATGTATCAAATATGATTGATGACCATTGTTTAACCCTTTCACCGCAGGACTAAATCATTGGTTGTGCCCCCAGCGCGAGGGGAAGTAAATCTAAAATAAATACCTACAACTGAAAAGGGATGTGGATACTAAAGTTATGTGCAAAATGGGCTTTTTTTGTCGGAAATATCCGACGCTTGCGGTATGGGCACGACAATGTTTGTCGCATACATGCGACGTTCGCGGTGAAAGGGTTAACTATTGTGTTTTATTTATGGAGGACAGCAAATGGGTTAAACTTACAATTCAAGCACATGTACAGTCAAGTTTTTGTTTCCTAGGGCAAGAAGCAAGGATCGTACAGGTATGCTCCTGGCACAACAGCAGTTCTGAGACAGCGTATCATTCCACTACAAGTGGAGTCTGTAGCTGTACACCCTGTGCCCAGAGCACAACCCATGGACGTGGAACCTTCGCCCAGTCGCCGTTAATCTTCATTCTCCGTCATAATGTATTGCTATTATTGGTAATAAAAATATCATGTTTTTCACTTCATCTTTTAATGAATTTAATTACAAAAAATATATTACTTTTTTAATATAATTGGATGGATTCTTAATACTTATAAATATGCACCAACACCATACATTCTAGAACATAATACTTAAAAACTATTAATACTCAGATGCATTTGAGATTCTATTTGAGTATTTAATTTGTATTGTGTTTGTTCCCCTTTACTAAATCCTATTTAATTCCAAGAAATTACAAAAGTCAATAATTGAAATAAATCTAGTAGCTTTCTGAATGCAAATGACATTTGGTAGAAAAATAGATTGATAGCCAAGAGGAACAAATCCTGATTTAAAAACAAGTTCTAAAAAATAAAACTTATAAAATCTGATTTACATACTAATTATACAAAAGAAAATTGTGACAAGATCTTAAATGGCAGTATATAAAATGGTATTAAAAGATTTTGTTACTAGATTTAAAATTGTTACAATAATAATAATATCTATCCTTTTTTATGAAGTATAAAATCCCAAGTGTCTTTCCACCTGAGACTTATGAGGTCATTTTCAGTCATGTCAGCATTTCCGTAATTTAAAACGCTGAACTTCTTAAACGTAAGGACAACATACGCAAGCCACACAACAATGCATAAAATAAACAATGAAGTCAGTCGGTGTGTCTTCTCGCGCAATTGCAAGACGTAATAAATATGATCAATAACAAAAGCTAAGAGGAGAATTTTGAAAATGTAAGCAGGTAAGTAATGATGAAGGAAGAGAGTTCGATCCATAAAGAAGTAAGGGAGGTAGTGAAGCCAGTATCCCAGAAATAGGATGTATCCGGCGTCATAGAATTTTTGTGACACACTGGCTGGTAGATCCGTACACGCACGACGCTGTCGAATAGCGTACACGGCAAGCAAGCCGCCATACAGCAGGACGGATAATGTGCCTGCATACCACGTCACCAAGTTTCCAATCAGATGTACTTGAGCCTGGAAAAAAGATGTTTGATACATAAAGTAAATGCCTTTAATAAAAAGAAATCAAGCTTATCACATTTGTTTTTGCAAAACCAAAACGCTGAAAAATCTAAGGCGATTGGCACACTGCTCCGCACACACGCGCGTATCGCAGGGCCGCCATACAAAAATCACGCGCGTAGACGCGGTGTCAGTATGTTGTACTATACGTGTTTTCTATACAAATTGAGGTATTTGCGATCGCCTAAGGTGATCAAGTCTTAATCAATCAGTCAAATTCAAACAAGAATGTGTAAATGCGTGTCATGTACCGAGCTGAACGGCACAACCACTTGACGTTCAGTTCGTGGTGGTGACAGCTTTAAAGAACGTGGACGGATGAACTTACGTTAGAATGAGGCGACAGCCAATAGGCGATGGAGCGCACCAGCAGCGGCCACTCGGCGGGCTCGCTCGCGAACATGTGTCCGTGCGGCGCGTCGGGCGCGTGCGCCGCCATCTTGTACTGCAGCTCGAAGAACTTCTCCCAGAACGACAGCTGCGTCACCGCTGTTGGGATCATCTCTGCTGACACCAACTCACGCTCGCGCTCTTTTCTGTCTTCAGCTGGAATGGTTAAGATTATATTTAGTTCTCAAAGCCCTGCAGCGGACTGAGTGCGGCTGAATTCGTGATGTATGTTTCATAATGTAGCATATGTAGGGACATACCCGTAATAAATCGAACCACGCACGGCCTATAGGCTAGTTCTGTATAGTAAAATGAGATTAGAATAAAAACCAAAAATATAGCGACATTCCCATACAAATTGCCTGGGCAGCTGCAAACTTTTGTATGTATATGCCGAAATTGTTTTCGTTTGGTTCGATTTACGAGGGTGCGTTTTTAAGTTCGCGGAATGAGAGGGTTGGAGGGGGGTGATTAGGCTCATTAGGACCGTAACGCGTTCAGTGACTCATAATTAGTATAAATACGAGGTTTCATTGTTATCAGACAATTAGTCTTTGAGCTATCGTCAACCAAGCAACATAATCGGGAGTGAAAAGTGAAATATGGAAAAAATCGAATATCGTGCTGTTATAAAGTTCCTTACCAAGCAAGGAAAATCAGTTGCGACCATAATGGATGAGATGTCATCGGTTTACGGTGACTCCAGTCCAGGAAAAAGCCACCCACCCACCTTGTGGGTGGGTGTCCTATGCTTCGCTTGCCAGTACGTGGTCGCCATTCGAGAACCTTTTTGCCCCATCGGCCATCGCTATGTGTCCCGCCCACTGTCACTTCAACGAACTAATCCGCTGGGCTATGTCAATGGCTTTTGTCCTCCTACGAATTTCCTTATTTCTGATACGATCACGTAGGGAAACACCGAGCATAGCCCTCTCCATAGCGCGTTGAGTGACCTTGAGCCTTCTTATGAGACCCATAGTAAGGGACCACGTTTCAGAGCCATTAGTCACCACTGGTAACACACATTGATTAAACACTTTCGTCTTGAGGCACTGAGGTATTTTGGACGAGAAGACACTGCGTAGAGTAATTACTAGATATATTCAGAGTGAAATGAACGATATAGTACCTGAAGTTATGACAAATACACACCCATTTGAAATGCAAGCGCGATCGAATGCGAACTTTGTTTACCTTTCGTATATCGATGCTCCTCGACATTCCATATCGTATCCTGATGTGTAAGCACCTTGTCCGAGACTACTTCGTGCTGGTGGAAGCCCCAAGGCGGCAGTTGGCGGCCGCTGTAGCGCAGCGCAGAGCCCGAGTCCACGTGTATGAGGCGTACGAGCGATCGAATGCTGTCCCAGGTGGCGTCGTCGCTGTCGCGGTTCACGATGTCCACGCGCCAGAGGATCTGAGCCGGCATCGACACATTGTAGTCGATGTAGCATGACACCTCCTGCAACCGGTTACATTTTAGTCAAGTTTTGCAACATCAAGTCCACGCAATGTTAAGGGGCTACCTGAATTTTTCGGGGTCCAGTGCTGCCCCCATTAAAGTGAGAATGTAAAGCTTTCCTACGCATGAAACATAAGATGCTGTTACCAAGTTACTGTAAAAACATGTAAATGCTCTACGCTGGTAGAGGTAGCTTTTCTTTAAAAATAAATTAAATTTTAATATACTTTACCATTAACGTAAATTATACCTATTGATGTGTAAAAGTGCCTGTATAGATCTAATAAACATTTAACATTTGAATCTTTGCATATAAGCCATAAGTGGCCGTTTTTCGCTTATGTGCGTAGAAAAAAACTGTAAACAGTAGTTCATGTAATAGTTTGGAGGGTTATCTAGAGTCTGATCAAGACAACATTTCAAATAATATCTCCATTTCCTTTCAAATGATGTATTTCAAATGGGGGCAGCACTGTACCCCGAAAAATTCAGGTAGCCCCTTAACCTCTTCTCATCTGCAGTGAGAAGACTCACTGCAGATCAGTAATCACTCTATCCTATTCAATATTTAATTCCCTCCATCTATAGTTGGTAAAGGTAAAAAAGTAAAAGCAAATATCTCCATTTCCCTTCGAATTGGGGCAGCACAGGACCCTGAAAAATTCAGGTAGCCTCTTAAAACTTCTTCTTACTGCAGATCAGTAATCACTCTATCGTATTCACTATTCAATCCCCTCCATCTATAGTTGGTAAAACACCTGGGACTGCGGAGAGACGGGCGCGGCCACGTCGTGAGAGTTGAGTGCTCTGCTGGTGATGCCGTGCAGCAGCTGCACCACGTCCCCGTGCCGGACGGCGTCGGGCGGCCGCGCCACCGCCAGCGACGCCTGCTCCGGCCGCTTCACGATCCACCAGTTGTTCACGTCCTTGAAGCTGTAGCAGGTCACTTGCTGCTGGTGGGAGGAGCCTCGCCCGTCCGCGTAACGGATTGGGTACACGTGAGCGTGGGAATGAAGCCAACACGTTCGGCCATGGGTGTGCCTGATGAAATAACAAAAAGATCATATCATTTGTCATCATTAAATTATGTATCCAACCAACAAAATGAATTATACTTAAAACAAACCTGAGTGTAATTTGTGAACCATGTGCAACATGCAGCGGTTGTCCTCTTGTTATGCTGGCTAGTCCACCTTGCAAGGAGGCTTGAAAGGCGCTTGTCATCACACTGTCGTGGGGCCCAGCCTTCGGTAACATCGCCAGATGTGCATAGAACACCGACACATATAGTGCCAAAGGTATTATGATCAAAATCATAAACCGCCATAAAGCTGATAATACTAGCATGTATGTCGACTCAGCATTTCCGATTTGTTTCCATATCTGACGCCCGATAAGAAATAACGCCAAATAATAAGTATATAATCCAGAATATTTTACCCTGAAATATGTATTTTTATAGTTTTGTTTGTTGTTGCAGAATAGCATGATAATTTTCTTAAATAAATAATAAAGGTACATACGAAAAACAGCTGCCAAGAAATACAGCACCAATGCAAAGCCACATCACACTAGAAACGCCAGTTTTGCGTGTGCTCTTAATAGTACACAGGATACCGCACAAACCAAACAATATTTGAATGCTTTCTAGTAGCATAAATCGGGATTGTGCTAAGAAACAATTTTCTGAAAAAACATTTTTTTAATTTATTAGTTCTGAAACCCTTGTCACATTCTGTTATACACTTAGTAACACTTTACCACTTTATGTAGTATATTATGTGTACAACACATACAACATAAGTATGTTTTAAAGCAAGACTTAACATACAACATGTTCAATATCAAGCATAACATGAAACAATATACATTTTCACATATTTATCTCTAGGGAGGGATAAAGATATGGAACAAACATGCATTAAAATTTGATTGTTCTATGTGTACTCACCAAATAAAACTAATATTGCAGCTAGAATGGCTGTCCATTGATAAAAGGCCATCTCTAGCATAACCTGATATGTCACTGCCACCAGAAAGCTACCAGCGACCGCTGGCACCATTCTCAATGCTTTAACTGGAACATTGTTCGTGTAGGGAGACCCAATTCTGTCAAATGTGAAGTTGCCATCATAGCCTGCCGCCCGACCAGCTAAGTATAGCAGTTGCTTGCCAAGGGGTGGATGGGCATCAAAGAAGAATACTCCTTTTGAGTATAGCGACACATAGCGGCCATAATGTAATTCATCAAATCTGCATTGGAAGAAAAAGCATTTTAAATTTATATTATAAAAATATTATTTCCTATTGAAAGAATCCTATTGATAAGAAAAGAACTTGAAGCAGAAAGTGATGGGCAATCTACAAATTTATATTATAAAAATATTATTTCCTATTGAAAAGAATCCTATTGAAAAGAAAAGAACTTGAAGCAGAAAGTGATGGGCAATCTACAATCTTCAAAACCTTAATACTGCAATTCTTTTTATAGTTCTCTGTGACACAGTGGTAACCATGCTAGTACACCGTTTGGAGGTTCGGGGTTCGATCCCCAGCCAGGGCAAGTTAGAAATTGGCCATTTTCAATTTGTCCCGGGTCTTGGGTGTTTATTTATAAAAAGGTTCACAAAATACAAACACAAAAACAAAAACAAACAAAGAACATTGAGTACATAGGTTCTGCTTAATTCATAAGAATTTTCATAAAATATAATACTGTAGGGTTAGTATCCCATAACACAAGCTTAAGCTTACTTTGGGTTTAGCTCAATCTGTGTAATTTGTCCCTATATATATTTATTTATTTATAGTAAAAGTCATATGATAATATTTCTAGACAAGAATGTACATAATACTTACACAATATACCGTGGTTCATCTAAGTTGTAGAGCCGTGTGCTCAATGCCAATGCTAAGAGGAGCAGAAACATCAAATCTATCTCCAAGTGTAAATGAAAGTTTATTTGTCGTAGTACACCGTTTGGTGTATCCACCATCTCTATAGTCTCAGTGTCCTCCTCTGCTGGGGCACCATCACCCTAAAATAATAATTTAATCAAATTACTTTCTATATGGAGATGGGCGGGTTATGCAATTATGGATAAAGATAAGTGGGCTAAAAAGATAATGAGCTGGTACCCAAGACACCTGACAAAGAAAAGAGGAAGATCTTGCAAAAGATGGGTAGACGACATTAAAGAAGTGGCTGGAGCTACCTGGATGAGGAAAGCAGGAAACAGAGAGACGTGGAAAGGATTGGAGGAGGCCTTTGTCAATGACAAAAGGATGAAGAAAATATTATTACTTTCCATATATTACAATTATTTTAAAATAGTAGGATTTCCAGATCAATCTTATCCAAAGGAAAGGTAGCTGGTACATGGTACATTCTTTTTTGCTCCCAGATCAGTACAGAAATCATGGTAAGTAGTTTCCATGAGCACAATCTAAGGGTTGTAATAACAATTTTGTGTTCAAGAGTCTTCTTCATCGTGTCAGTGACTGAAACATTATATCAAATTATTCCCGCCCAGTAGGAGGCCACAGCAACAGCATTGTCTGTGTACTGCATCAAGTTGGCCATTGAACATGAAGCAGGGCATGAGGAAAACTGGAGGTGTGTCAATGGCCTCCGTCGGCCGCACTGAAATAGTGGGTTGTAGTTAGCTCTGCCGGTAAAACCCCATTTTTGTATATTGCTCTTGCAGCATCCTACTGGGGTCCTTAGTCTATTGAGTGACTTTAAGACTGACAATGGCTGGTTGTGGCTTGATTCTGCAAAGGCAAGAAACCCTAAAAGTTCAAGAGTAACATCATCTTAACCGCCGCATGATTACATGCTGGAAGTAGATTAATTCACAATATACTGCAGAATATGGATGCAGGTTGATATTTGTAAATTACATTACTTACGACCTCTCGCACTTCCTTGATCAAGGATTGGTCTTCCTCGAAAGCCTCTCTTTGCGATTCATTGACCGCAATTATCTTGTTTTTATCCCTTCGCTTCCTTACTGATTTCTCTTGTTCCATATTCTACAATGTTACCTTACTGTAACTCCTCGCAAATATAATAATATAAACCTTGCATTCTACCGATTTTTTTATTTTTAAATAAATTTTATTATTACCAAAAAAATCGAATTTGTTTTTTTTACCACTTTTTGACAAAGAGTGCAAAGAGAATTCAAATACTACGTAAATGATTTTTTTGACTTGGACATAACTATATACATATCTAATTTGTGATCCGTGTGATGACATCCATAGTAGTGTTGCCACTCGATAGTCTACTATCGATAGTTTATGCAAAACAAATAGTATTGATAGACTATCGATAGTATCAATTGCTGTTTTAGAGCAATATTAATAATAATAACCAACAATACTATCGATGGTATCGATCGATGACGACGAACCAACTATCGATAGTATTGCTTTTCATAATGCAAAAACTATCGATACTATCGATAGTTTTGAAAAATTTATTGTTACATTTCTTTCAATAGTATCGGTAACCATATGCATGGCATACCATATGCAACTTCGAGCGTAGCCGCTTATTAGGATGAGTGACCACGACACGACTATCGTCGATTGTCGCAGATTGTCCTGTAGAGCCATTTTTAAACGCGGAGTCATCTAAACGAATGGCTTTTCCATACAATAAACCGTTCGTTTAGTGACTCCGTGTTTAAAAAATGGCACCACAGACTGTCCATGCAGGCTATCGCAGAATGCCCAGACTGTCGCCGACTATCGCTGACTGCATGGGCGTACCCAGCTTTTGGGCTAGGGGGAAATCAGGTTTTTTTCTAAGCATCTAATCAAATAAATAAATATAAATTAAATATGTCGTTTTTATAATTTTTTCAAATTAATCATTATCTATTTAAAAATACTTATCAAGGGTCTTCAGCAAAACAGTTTATGACGTGTCTTCCATGAAAGAATTGCTCATACCGTTTACAAATTTTCTGTGTACACTGAGTATATAAAAAAGCCCATTTAAGGTTGAACTAGTCGCGGGCGCCGAATTTACAGGCCTGACGCGAGTTTAACATTTTTTACCCATTACAAAAAGTGTACAACGCCGCTAAAGAAGTATACACATCAAAAAAAAAAAAACGAATCTTTGATAGCTCATTACTTTTTTTGAAGTGAAAACTTCTTTAGCGGAGTTGTACACTTTTTGTAATGGGTAAAAAATGTTAAACTCGCGTCAGGGCGTCAGGTGCGTCAGGACACGTGACCTGATCGAAAATTCGTAAGATAGCCGGCGCGGCGTGGCGTAGGAGAGGAAGTATCCCCCTCTCTTTCTACAGCGTGGCGAAAATGTATGCCTGCGCCTGCTGTTTCATTCAGAGGGCGCAGGGCGCTTGCGCGAATGTTCGTTTGTGTTTATGTTACAGAGTGCCACGCACATCCATGGAAATGCACAAAGTTAATATACAAGTTTTCACTCCTGCTGGCACTCCCGGAGTGCAACCCGTCGTTTTGCCAGCTGTCTCCCCTTGCCCCCCCCCCCCCCCTCGGTACGCTGACTGTCTTCGACTATCGTCAATTGCGCAGGCTGTCCAAATTGTCGTGAACTGTCACTGATTGACGCGTCACATCGCATTGTACTGACGTTGACATCTGATTTTGATCATTTGGACTGGCGTTGCATAACAATCGATAGTTGACCTCGATTAGTAGTCACAATATCGATAAGACTATCGATAGTATCAATTGTCAATAGTTTTCAATACTATTGATGAAAGGTTAAACTATCGATACTACAAAATTTAGATACTATCGATAGTATCGATACTGGAACTAACTACTTTTTGTATGGAAAACTATTGATAGCTTAATTAATATCGGTAGTATTTCAAATCGAGATTCATCATAATACTATCAATAGTTTTTAATACAAATAGTACCTTTACTAACGATACTATCAATTGTATAAATTAAAAACTATCGATACTATCGATTATATAAATTATAAACTATCGATACCTACCATCGATAGTCTTATCGATTATGTTGCTGTTTTTCGAGGTCACGATAGTATCGATAGACTATCGAAATTTTATACTATTGGAGCATTTGCACCGCAACGCTAATTTGGACGATTTTGACATTTGTGATTTTGATTTTGACTTAAATAAAAACATGAAAACAGCAGGCAGTTTATCAAAGTTTTAAATTAAAACAATTTGTTTGAGAAACTTCGTACTTCGTAGCAGAAACTGCTGATAGGCTTTTATGGAAGATTTATAATGAGAATTGAGATGGTGATGAGAAGGAATTTTGGTGTATATACTTTATTTGCTAAATGTAATCATGGAATCACAGGGTGCCAGTGTAAACAAAGAAACCGCTATTATTTGCCCGGTGTGTAATAAACAGTTTCAACAGGGAATTATTGAGGAACATGTCAATAAATGTTTATTTCTTAATACTCAAGACAACACCACTTCGGCCTCTAAAAGAAACGGATCACACTTCAAAGATATATCACCACATGATAAAAAAATAAAATTAGAATCATTGCCCAGCCCAACATCATTCAGAAAGAATCAGGTATGATATTAAGGGGCTAGGTTCCTGAGTTTTTCAGGGACCAGTGCAGCCCTCATTTTAAATAAATCATTTGAAAGGAATCAAAGATATCACTTAAAATTTTGTCTTGATCAGACCCTAGATAATCCTTTAAATTATTTTATGAACTACTGTTTAAAGTGAGAACGTGAAGCTTTTCTATGCACATTAGCGAAAAACGGCCACTTTTGGCTAATGTGCACAGAAAAGCTTCACATTTTCACTTCAGGTAGCCTCTTAATGCTATTATTTAAATCAATGTCTGTGTTTCATTTTTGTTGTAGAGTAAGTACAAAGCAATAAAATCCACGGGACCATTTTATGCTTTTAAAATTTGGTGTTAATATGAAAACTGTATTTGTACACTTTTCCTTTTTTAAGGCATCACAGGCTCCAACACCAAGCACAAATAAAAATGCCCATGATAAGTGCCTTCCATTAGCAGAACAAATGAGGCCCCACAGTCTGGATGACCTTGTAGGCCAAAAGGATGCTTTTGGCCCAAGTTCCATGCTGAGGTCCATGCTGGAACAGAAGAAAGTACCAAATATGATATTGTGGGGTCCACCAGGATGTGGAAAGGTATTTTTACAAGCTTATATTTAACTTGCAATGTATCTTGTATGTATATTTGTGTAGGTCAAATTTTGCAACTCAATTTTCAACCAGTTATGCTCAACCGATTGAAATGAAATTGTGCATACTTGTGGAAGTCAGATGACAATATCATATTTTTATTTTTTAATGCCAGGAGATATTCAACGGAACTCAAGACTCGTTTGATTTGTCTTGACAAATGCTTTATGGTATACAATGCCTTGGGTCTGATCGCGGTGACAGAAAGTGGTAGGTGGAACTCAGTAATAAAACGATGCAACTCCATTGAATTTGGCAATTAATTACAATCTCACAATATGAGCTTGTACAAAAAATGCAATTGGTTTGAATATTTATGTGTACAATTATTTATTAATAAAAAGAAAAACTGTTTATTTGATAATTATGTACTTTACAATGTTGTTGCTGGAGCCTCTTTTTAAGCAAAGAATATTAGGTGCCAGGAGGCTCTCCTCTACTCACTCTTTCTTATCTCTGATACTTTATTCTTAAAATGTTGACCTAATAATAAGACAGGAAATCTTGACTAAAAAAACAAAATAGCCATAATCATAGTAAAAATTAAAAATAAATCTATATATATATAGATATATCTATAAATATAAATCATAGTGTATTGTTATATTTACATACAACAAGGTGTGGTTACATTTAATGACTAGATGGGGGGTGTATTCTAAAAGTTGTTTGTTAACTAGTTAGAATTTTTACTAATAGATTTTGTTAATATTTTTTGTGTTAACTGTGACATCTCTATATGCAGTTTGGAAAATCTGGCACTGATGTTGGCCAAAAAAAACCAACATGGATTTTTATTATCAAAGGGTGGAATTTCTCCTCTTTAAATAAGAGGCATGTATGTGCATAGTCCATAGCCCAGAAAACGCATTTGTTACCAGTTTATAATTTAAGCGAGACTTAGTTTTCACATATGGCTGTCCAGTCCAATACATGAAAATTCTAATACACCATGGGCTGCATAAAATCGGTAAAATCTGTACCACAATAACTACATGTGGCCATGGTTCTTTTGTACTAGAAGAGGGATTTTTATTATTGTGCTTCTGGTTACAGACATCTTTGGCTAATGTTGTGGCAAATATTTGTAAAGAGCACAATAACATGAGGTTTGTCAAGCTGTCTGCTACAATGGTTGGCATTAATGATGTAAAAGAAATAGTGAAGGTGGCCAAGAATGAAAGTCAGTTCAAAAGACAAACAGTTCTGTTCATGGATGAAATTCACAGGTATTTACACTCGTATGATACAGTACCTACTTCGGTTGCCTACGCTATAATATTATAATTATACCATTCTGTAAAATGTTTTAGGCAAATAAAGAATTTATTATTTATTTATTATTATTATTATTATTATTATTTATATTTGTTTATATTTTCTCTCAAAATAGGGTATTTTGAGGAGGTTTATTGCGTATGCGGGCTTGTGGCCAAACGTAAGCAATTTAGAGAATAGAAAAGATGAATAGAGATTTAAATAGAGGCTACGATTCAGTGGAAAGGAACTTACGTACTATTCGACAAGTATTCAAAATAACTGCTTTCTGCATTAATATAAAAGTGAGTGGGTGTATTTGTAATAGGTTTAGGCTTGTGTGCAGGGATTTAGGTATAACACCGGTGGATGAGATTAATATAGGGACTGTTTTTACAGTCTCTACATGCCATTGCGTCTTCAGTTCTATGGCCAAGTCTGTATATTTAGTAATTTTTTCAGTATATGTAGGGCTAAGGTTATGGGTGTTTGGAATAGCTATATCAATTAAATATACTACTTTATTGCGTTTGTCGTGTAATGTTATATCCGGTCTATTGTGGTGGATTGTCTTATCAGTTAAAATTGTTCTATCCCAGTACAATTTACATTCAGGAGAATCTAATACTATTTGGGGTGTATATTTATAATATGCTATTTTTTCTGTGATTAGTTTATATTTAATTGCAAGATGTTGGTGTACAATGGAGGCGACCTGGTCATGTCGATGTTTGTAGTCACTCTGTGTAATAGATCTACAGGCACCTGTTATATGCTGAATCGTTTCGGAACTAGCGTGACAGTGGCGGCAAATGTCATTTTATGTGTATCGTATGATATGTTTCCTGTAATTTTTAGTGTCTATTATTTGGTCTTGTATAGCTATCATGAACCCTTCCGTCTCCGGAAACAGCTCCCCTCGCTTGAGCCAGGCGTTTGACGCAACTTTGTCAACATTCGGGTTCATCAAGTCAAGGCGATGTCTGCCATGGAGAGACTTTTGGGTCCATGAGTCTATTTTCTGTTGAACTGTGTTTTGTGTTTCATTCCTTTGCTGAGACCTATCTTTTAGGTTAAGCGGTGTTAGTTTTTTGTCGGCTTTAACTATTGATGTATGAAGTAGTGATTGTTGTGAGTGGTGATGAAAGAAGGATCGTAATGTTGTTATTTGCTTATTATGGAGGTTTTGTATATCAATTATTCCTCTCCCTCCTTCATGTTTTGGCAGTGTTTGTCTTTGGATGCATGCCCTAGGATGGTGTTTCCGGTATTTGGTCATTAAGGTGTTAATAATACGTTGAAGGTTTATAAGATCACTTTGGGACCAGTTAATAATCCCAAAGGAATATGTCAGGATAGGAATAGCAAAAGTGTTAATAGCTTTAGTAATATTACGTGCGTTTAAATGAGTGTTAAATATTGTATGAAGCCTGTGTTTGAAATCATTCGTAAGTTTTAGTTTTACCTCCTATTGGTGAATTTGTTGCGTTTGTTGATAGCCTAAGTATTTATATCCTACTGTTTGATCTACTGGATCAATTTCCTCCGCGGTTTGTAATGTATATGTGTTATTTTCTAGCTTTCCTTTACGAACCGATTGAATTTTGCATTTATCTATACCAAATTCCATGCAGATGTCTGATGAGAATGTTTCTGTTATATTTGATAGTGTATGTACATCTTCTAGGGAACTTGCGAACAATTTTATATCGTCCATATACATTAAGTGGGATAAGGTATGTTGTGTATGGTCATATTTAATTTGAAATCCTATGTTGCTGTCTTTAAGCATATTAGAGAGAGGGTTTAGTGCCAAGCAGAACCATAAAGGGCTTAAGGCATCTCCCTGAAATATTCCTCTACGTATACTGATTATATCTGTCTCAATGTTTGTATCATTGCTGTTAAGTATAAGCTTAGTATTCCAATGCTGCATGACAGTTTTCAAAAAATGCACTAAGGTAGGATGAATCTTGTAGTGTTCCAAAATGTAAATCAACCAAGAGTGAGGTACCGAATCGTAGGCTTTTTTATAATCAATATACATAGTGTCAATATTTCGTTTCCTTGTAAGGGCCTGCCTGGACACTACTGAATCTATAATCAACTGCTCTTTACAGCCGCGACTATTTCTGCGACACCCTTTCTGCTCTTTGGCCAGGATATTGTTGTTACTTATATGTTTGAGTATATTTTCATTTATACAAGAAGTAATGATTTTATATAGAGTCTGTAAACAGGTTATTGGACGATATTTAGCTGGGTTGGCAGTATCTGAGCTATCTTTTGGGAGCATGTATGTAATCCCTTGTGTCAAATATATCGGTATTGTATTTGGTTCCTGTATAAATTTATTAATTATAATAAAACATCTCATTTATAATTCTTTGATGCTAAGCATGGATTGTCAGTTTTTTATGGAATTCACACTTGGCTCATCCATATGCAAGAGCAATAAATTCCATAACAGTTAAATTTGCTAAATGAGGAGGAGGCAGAAGCATGTAAAAGCCATCTCAATCGTGTGTTCCAATACCTACACAAAAAATTGTATACTATTATAGGTATCAAATCAAATATTTTGTAGGGTAATGTATTCTGGCAAATAAAGATTTTGAGTTTTGAATAAAGTAGGTAAATAAGAAGCATTGTTCTTGTGACGTATTAAGTATGTTTAGGTATAGAGTAATCGCAGAATCTCTAGTTTTTGAAGAACCACCGACAAAAAAGAGAGGAATCTGTCTGTGTGTCTGTCTGTGGCATCGTAGTGCGCGAACCGATTTCGATGCGGTATTTTTAAAGCAAGTTCCCTTGCGGTGGTTCTAGCTATGATTGAGGAAAATCGGTTCGGCCGCTCAAAAGTTATGGAGTGTTACAGCTTGAAAGTCAGCGCTATAATAGGGGAACCAGTTAGAAGTTATTCCGCTATTCACCACTAGATGGCGTTCTTGACATTTTCGGTCGGGGTTTTTTTTATATGGTTTTTCATATAAACTTGTAAGCCAGCAACTTTGTAAAATCCCTTTGTTTATTTTTTTCATCTATGACATTTATTTTATTATACATATATATATCAAACATTCTGCTACCAAATTGCAGACGTGAATTGAAGAAAGGTGAACTATCCAAAACTGGAGAGCATTCATGAAAATAATAAAGTGGAGATCCATAGTCTCTGCTATGTATGTAAGATTAATATTTTCAGGTTCAACAAACTCCAACAAGATACATTTCTGCCGCATGTAGAACATGGCACTATTACCCTGATCGGTGCTACCACTGAGAACCCTTCGTTTAGCTTGAACAACGCCTTGCTTAGCCGCTGCAGGGTGGTAGTTATGCAGAAATTAAGTGTTGAGGATGTCTTGACTATCTTAAAGCGGTCCCTCAGAAAACAAGGCCAAACTAGAATTGTCTCTGATTCCAATATAGAAACGAATGATGTTGAGATGCCCAAGTATGTATTTAATAAAAAATGTCGTATGTAACTTATTAAATTTATTTTAATTTGTATCTTCCATGTTTATAGTAGTAGTAGTAGACTACTACATACTAGTTGTAATAAATTCTTTATTGTACATCCACAATTAAATATTACACAATTTAACAAATAAAAAAAAGACCCGACTGCCTTTTTATACATATATCACACTCAGAATTAAGATGAATCTAATGACACCTCTCATGCTTAAATCCATCGCGCCGTTCAGGCTGCAGAGAGTGCCAAACATTAGAATATGGCGCCAAAAATCCGCTTGTTTTGATTATTTTTTTAAATTTTGAGATATCCGGTGTCACTCTGACAATAAATAAAAATCCAACGAAACATCTCAAGCTAAAATCCATCGGGCCGTTCAGGCTGCAGAGCGTGCCAAACAATTATACATACATACTCTCGAAAAACATAACCTCCTTCTGGCGCAATCGGTTAAAAATTCTAGAGAAATGAAAATAGCAAGCCATTTCTCGCCATTTCAATTTCAGAAGTTACTCCCAACTGTCATTATTTCTTATTCAGTTTGCCATGTAGTATGTATGTAATACTGACTTGCAATATATTTATTATTTACAAACAGCGACAAAAAGTATGTACTTATAAACTGCCAGTTCACTACTATTTCTATTGTTGATATTGCCCTTAATTGCATTGCGAGAATAGATATTTTATTCATGTTTAGATTTCTTTCAGATACATAGTGGAAGAAGAGTCGCTAAAATGGTTAGCAGAAGTGAGCGACGGCGACGCTCGCATGGGTCTAGGGGCTCTAGAGTTAGCTCTGATGGCCAGAGATCCAGGAGCTGAATTACATGTTACGGGGCCAGTTATACTGTCTCTTGAGGATATTAAAAATGGTATCAAGGTGAGTTTTTCTCATTATGTTGTTTCCTAAAGTCGCCACTTTTTAGCCTCTCCACTTTAACATGCAATGGCGGCAGAAATCATTGGCAGATACTTCTCGGCAAGGCGCTCCTGTGTCTGTGTACTAGGAATATTCAATATTATCAGATCTTGCAGATGTGGAAGGAGTGCGGCCTGCGTAAACGGTTGGGGTTAGGGATGAGCGGCCCGAACTGCGAATCTTCCATTACTGACGTTATGATGACATTATCAAGAGAGTTGTGCCTACATCATCATCAGTAACAATAAAAAAGAATTAGGTGAACTTTTACTTCATGCAGCAGAAATGTTATGTTTGTTTTTTGTGTGTGTAAGTGGCCAACACTGGAAATGTTGTTTACTAGTGACATGTTGCATATGGGTATCACTTAAAGTTGGCCGTCTTTGTGTCTGGAAGCGTACAAATAAATATACTTTTTATGCTATTATGTCGTTATCACTTAAAGTTATAGAGCAGACAGACCCTACGGTCGAAAAACCCAAAGGCCATGTTCTATTGCTAAACATGGTCTTGGGGACTTGCTATATACATGGAAAAAGATTCAGGAAGAATCTAAATATCGTATGGGCGATTCACTTAAATAAATTTTAAAATGTATATGGCGGGAGAGACCTCTGTCTACACTAACTGACTTTTCAGAGGTCCCATATGGTGTACGACAAACAAGGAGAAGAACATTACAACACAATATCTGCGATCCATAAGTCTATTCGAGCGAGTGACGACAACGCTGCGCTGTACTGGACAACCCGGGCTCTGCATGGGGGCGAAGACCCTATGTACATCGCGCGCCGACTTATTAGGGTAGCTTGCGAAGACGTAGGTAATAAAAGAGCTGTAATAAAATTGCCAATCTAATTAGTTTAGTTCACCGTTCACACCTTCAAGTGCTTTCAAGCAATGAAAACGATGATGTAAACAGTGAGATATACATACAGATCAGATATTTAACAGAGTTGCGTTATATCTAACTTTGTAGATGCATTGTATTCTATTTTATATGTAATATATCCACGGAACAGATTTCTCAGTTCCGTGTAATATATCTATGAATTTGTGTACACTGCATGATCTACTTACGAAAGAGTGCCTAAGTTATTATAAGTTCGTAACTCAACAAAAAAAATTGTAATGAGGTTAATAAAAAAGAAAATATAAGTATGTAAAATATCAAGTAAACAATATTTATACCTAATGTACGAAGGTAATTGCGAGATTGTTTATAACTTGGTCGGAATACATCTAAACGATACAACTTACAATGCGGCAAGCAGCAACACGGCGAGATGATGCCGTGCCGTCTTTGTGCCTCATTGAAATACGCTTATCATTAGCTGTTTATTTATGAAAACACCCTTTACTTACCCGTTTTTTACTTAAATTTTTCCTGAAGTTTTTAGGTAAGAATTACTTAGGTACCCAAAAATGTTTTCAGGGGTAGCAGACCCCAGCAGTTTAGTCGAGGCGGTGGCATGTTTGCAAGGTTGTCAGCACATCGGGATGCCTGAGTGTGATGTGCTGCTGGCGCAGTGTGCGGTGCGGCTGGCGCGGGCGCCCAAGAGCCGGGAGGTCTACGACGCCATGAGGAGATGTCAACGATCTTTGGCCGAAGCAAAGGGGCCACTGCCACCAATACCTCTTCATTTGCGTAATGCTCCTACGAAGCTTATGAAGCAGATAGGTAAAAGCCATGCTTACATTCTATGGTTAGATTTTTTTTAGACTGAAAATCTTATTTTGATGTTTGGCACGTGTCCTTTCGCTCACCATTATGCCCGACTGGTCTTCTGTCCCTTTTCATTTTTCTGTGGTAGATAGTGGTTTTATTAGTTAGATTTCTTGGATACCGGGTTCAGGCAGATTTTGGCTGATGCCAATGCTTACTGGTATTATGTAATTACCTATCTTCTTCTTCACCTTATCCCACTTTGCGTGGAATCGGGATAGCTAGCATGTGAGTCTTTTCCATTTTTCTCTATCTTTAGGCAATAGTCATGGTACTTCTTGTCACATTCTTCGTATGTATATCATCGTTAACTCCATACACCTTTTTTTTGTCCTTCCTTGGAGGTTACTGGATATAGGAGCAAATCTGCTCCTATATCCAGTAACCTGCAAGTTTAGCACACTTTAAGACATCTTTCTTAGGTATCTCTGGGTAGACTACTACTAGATGGTACATTTTCTTTACATTGACAGAGTTAATTCGAGCTAAATTCGAGGTTCAGCGTTTTAAATTGGATGGAACAAATAACGTGGATGTAAGCTTCATTATCTCCATCGCGTCCGCTACTAGCTCAGTGGTGCAAAGTGCCACATACTCGTACACAAGCATGGACCTAGAATTTTATTTACTATATATTACAAGGCTTTGTCTGATGATAGGCAGAGGCGGCTCTCTGTACTATGTTTAATTTTTTGTCTTACTTTCAGGTTACGGAAGAGGATACAATCTTTTACATAAAGACGAATCTGGACTCGCTTATATGCCTGAGGGTATGGAGGATATAGACTTCTTCAATTCGGATATAGATGGCGGAAGTTGAATATATATTTTTAAGGCGAAGACAGGGCAGAGTTGGCCTCATTTGAAATAGTATCGTAAATGTGTTGATAATTTTATTAACACTGCAAAGTTGTTAGGCATTAGATAACCTTTTATATTATTTTATAAATAACCTTTAAAATTGAAGGTATTATTGGTGGTCCGCCAGGGGGAAACAAGTTATTAACTCTTTCACCGCGAGATTTTATATTAGTTGTCGTGCTCCCATCGTGAGGCATAGTGAATCGAAAATGAATACCTACCACCAAAAAGGGATGTGGATAGTTATGTGCAATAACAAGAGTTTGTCGGATAAATCCGTCATTCGCGGTGAACAGAGGAGGAAGGTATCAGGAGGAAGGTATCAGAGGAGGGAGTGGGTATATTTCATTCGTCCCCTGTGGAGACGTTCCATCTGGTGACAAATGGGGCCAACTTCCATTACAATTCTACAATTCTCATTTGTCCCCAGTTATGTTAAATTGAATAGCTGATAATGAGTGGCTTTGTGTAAATATATTGAAATAAAATTTACATGTATGTCAAACTTTTTATATTGTTATAACTCTTACCATAAGCGTAGCCAGCCATGGGCTCAGGGTGGGGCAGCAATCTGAAATAATATGTAACTAGCAAACTACACGGTCCGCCGCTTACCCCAGTTAAAATGTCGTGTGTGAACTTTCTTACGAATATTAAGTGTTGTAGTAAGTACCTAGATAATTTAATTTTTAGGTTTGGTTCGGTAACTTAAAGGTCTGAGCCAGGGTGGGGCAAGCGCCCCACTGTGCCCCACTGTGGCCCATGACTCTTACGCCTTACATAGACGATCATAAAAACATCAAATGTTGAAATTTTTATAAATTAAGCTAAGTTATCCACGATGGTATTTTATGGATGTAGGTATAATGTAGCGTAATTTTTGTACTTAAGAACTTTCAAACATTATTAACTCCAATGCAACCTATGTTGCATTGGAGAATTTCTTAAATAATTATGAGAAGTAAAACGTATACAACGTGTAACAGAATGGGGGTATCAACCCGAGATTCATTATATTCCTGGTGTGATGATAGTGGTTGTGCTGAGTATTCCTGCCTACCATTTACAAATAACTTATTATCACGCACGATGGCATATTTCCCATCTTTTCTAGCCGCTAGCATTGCCTCTCGTAACAGCCGTCTTTCCTGTAACAATTTTCCGTCTAACCGTCTTTCCTGTAACAATTTTCCGTCTAAAACCGGTGACACACTGATACCGGATGTCTTGAAATACGTTTTGTTTTGCAATATATGTTTAGTCATTCTTTTGCTGGTCAATTCGACAATTATCGGTCGTTTAAAACCTTTTTTCCCAATACGTGTTATATCTTCTATAAAACCCGTTAGATTAATATGTAGTATGTCATTAAATATAGCAATAATTTGTCGATATAAATGTTCGTCATTTTCATTTTGGTGTTCTTTTAGGCCATATATTACAATTTTTTTATCTATGTCTGTGTCCTGGATTTTTGAAGTAGGAGTAGGGTGAATGGACGTGTCACTTCTATTTTTTAGGGTTTCTAATTCGCATCGCAAAGCCTGGTTTTCAGATTTTAGTTCCTTCAACTTTTCCTTCACTAATTGTATTTCTTGGTCAGTGTCTTTTTGTTTGGAAAATAGGGTATCTAAATTTTGTTGAAATTCGTGTTTTAGAATGTTTATTGCGGTGTCTATTTGCGATGTAATTGTACTTGTAAGCCTGTTTAAAAGGAATGTTTTTGTGCTATCTAGTTTTTCATCAAGTAATTCACTAAACTTGTAGTATGTAATTAAGTCTTTTGCGGGTGTTATTGCATTATTTGTATTTGAGCCAGAGGTGTGTAATTGGACTGGTTCCTGGCCGTCTTTATAGGTATTGCCTAGCAAACTATCGTTATCTTGTAGTATATCGTCAACGGACATAGTAGTGTCGTTTAGAGTATTTGCTGTAGGTCTAATAGGCGTGTTATAATTTTTCCTGCGAGTAACATTATTACATGACGGACACCGAAATAAGTTTTTAAGCTCATTCCTGTTTGACATAAAATATGCGGTTGTGATGTTGAGACATTCATAGTGATATGTGTTTTTACAGCTAACACATCTTAACATTTCTCCTGTGTACGTTATCTTCTGGTTGCAGGCTGGGCAAGGCATGATTGTGTTTCTATGTAGGTAGATCGTGTGGTCTATGTGTAAGCGTGATGGATATATACTTGCGGTTTGCGGGTCAATGTGTGAGAAAAGGATGGCAATACTCCCTGGGACAGTTCGATGATGTCACCGTAACTGCCTTTCTTGATTTGAGTTCACAAATAATTTTGTCGATTTACTTAAATACACAATGTTCACAATATTCATTGATTGCTTATCACTTCACTTGACTTATAAGCTTTCTTTTGACACACTTTTTTGGTATAGGTGTTCACTTTAACACTGTAAAATACTTTATTTTTTTACAGAGCAGGTTTCGTCCGGTATCGCGCGCGTACCTCCTAATATAATATCCTTAAGATCTTTATTTTTTCACCTCTTTATTCCTAACCTAACCCGAAAATCGAACACGTACATCGAACGAACACTACCACAACAGAAACTCACCCCATACATTTCGTCACCCAATTTAAAATATTATTTCAAAATATGCAAAGCCTCAAATACAAACCACATATACTGGAAAGCTTCATCGAAACAAAACATTTTCAAGCAATATGCCTAACAGAGACGTGGATAGGAGTTCACCAAGCAAATCTCATACAAATTCAAGGTTACAAATTTGCAGCATCATACTATAGGCAGGAGCACGAAGGGAGGGGCGTGGCGATTCTGATACCGGACTCCGCACAATACAAACTAAGACAAGATATTGCTGACTTATCTACGGAATTTGTAATTGAGTGCTGTGCATTAGAATTACCTGACTTCAATACACTTATAATTAACATTTACAGACCGGGCCGTGAGATCGAGAAGTTTTTCACATTTTTATATAATTTGCTTAGTAAAATTAGGAAACAGGAACTAAACAAACACAATAATAGGCGGAGACTTTAACATACATAGGATTTCGGAAACAAACGAATAAATAAACGTCTTTACCACACCATGTTGTCCTCAAATTTCCATCAATTAATACATGTACCTACAAGAGTAACTAAGAAATCGAGCTCATGCATTGATTTTATTTTTACGAATTCAAAAACAACCGAAAATACAACAGAACAAGAAAACGGTATATTGTAGAAGAAAACGGTATATCGGACCACAGGAGTATAATTTATGGCTGAAATAAAGTGTCGAACGTAAAATATAAAAACACGACATTATACAAATATATGCGAATATTTAACGAAAAAAATATAAATAACTTTAAACTTGAAATTCAACAAATCAACTGGGGAAAAATATATAATAAAAATTGAAAATGACATAAATTCAAATTATAATGCATTCCATAAAGTACTCATAGAAACCTTAGACAAACATATACCAAAAAAACTAATTAAATGCATTTCAAAAAAAAAAAGAAAAACATGGCTTAAAAAAGTCGTGTAAACATAAACGTTTGTTAAAAATACTCGCCAATCAATAAAATAATCAGATTCTAAAAAATCATTGCAAAAAGTACGGAAAATTCTTAAGAAATGGGTTAAAAAATCCAAAAAAATTGGGTACTCAAACGAAATGAAAAAATCTAAAAATAAAACAAAACAATGTGGAAAATTATAAAAAACGTTACAGATAATCACATCCGCGACACTAAAAACATAACCCTAAAAATTAATGGTACGGAAATAAACTGTCCGCACTCAATAGCCAG
Organism: Acrobasis suavella; assembly: GCA_943193695.1. Lineage (NCBI taxonomy): Eukaryota > Metazoa > Arthropoda > Insecta > Lepidoptera > Pyralidae > Acrobasis > Acrobasis suavella. Next base: position 20,164,612 of record OW971929.1, read on the forward strand.
TACATTCAACGAGTATTTTGTGTCGATAGGTAAACAAAGAAAAGACCTGTTACGTAATAACGCGGACAGCACAGGGGCGCAAGCGCCGCCTGGCAACAGTGGAAACTCAGTAGGTGCGCGTGCGCCACGGCCGGCACACTGCGTCACTAACACGATGTATCTCTCATACGTAGATGAACGCGAAGTTTACAATATCATCAAAAAATTAAAAAATAAACATAGTTTTGGGCACGATGAATTACCTCCGACACTTATAAAGCAATGTGCAAATGAATTGACACCGCCCCTGGTAAAACTGATAAATCAATCATTTGACGAAGGACAATTTCCGGAAAAGTTAAAAATTTCAAATCTTTAAAAAAGGAGATCCAAATGATCCCGCAAACTTTAGACCAATTTCAATCCCATCGACAATATCAAAAATTTTTGAACACGCAATGACATTAAGATTAAATAATTTTTTCAATAAATATCGCATCTGATGAAAATCAATTCCGGTTTAGAAAACAACGACTGACCTCGCCGTCTACCATTATACACAAAAAGTGCTGACCCACATAAATAATAGAAAATACGGTGTCGGGCTTCTCCTGGACATGACAAAAGCCTATGACAAAGTCTGTCACAAAATTCTTTTGGATAGGTTACACGACGTAGGGATACGTGGTTAAGCGCACAAATGGCTAAGCTCATATCTAAAGGACCGGAAACAATTTGTACAAATTGAATTTAATAATAAAGATACAAATGAACTGGAGCTAATTAAATCTACTCATCGAATAACAAATAGTTCAATACCACAAGGAAGCGTGCTTGGATGTGTATTGTTTCTCGTATACATTAACAACCTGCCCTGACTATTCCCGGATGAAAAGAGCCTATGCGTTATGTATGCGGACGATGTCTCATTGTTGTTTCAGAGCAAAAATTCAAGCGAAGCATGCGCTGTGCTAAATGACACGGTAAATACACTGAGAGCATTTCTAGACTCACAAAACCTAGAAATAAATTAAAAAAAAAACTAAAATTATTCAATTTAGACCACCACAAAAAAATGCATTAACTCTAAATCTACAAATCGATGATATAACCATAGACGAAGTAAATCAATTTGATCTCCTAGGAATAACTATTGACTCGCATATAAACTGGAAAAATCATATCTCTGAAATAAAAACAAAACTAACCAGATTCGTTTATGCACTGGGTATATTAAAAATAAACACTAACTATGACACTGCATTATCGGCATATTACGCGAACGCTCATACAAATCCTGAGAGCATAAAAGTAAAACAAAAAGACACAATATTCAGACCACGCTTAAAATTATTACTGATCTCAAAGGCCTATTATTCTGTAGATGAATTCTTAAACGACAAGTTCAGTACCTAAATAAATTAATTTGTAGCGTGTGTTCAATCTCACGTCCACGGAAAAAATAAATAAATTAGGTATAAAATATTTGAATAACGTGTATATATTGTTTCTTATTTCTTTTTGCTACGCCCAAACTGGGTACATGTTGATATAATGTTCTTTTTGCTTACATGTAGCGAATAAATGACTCTGACTTAGGACTAGTATCCTGAGCCGAACTTTAATTTAAAAAAAGATGCTATGGTTTACCTGGTTTTGCTGTTGTTTCGATAGTTTCTGTTGTGATTGTGCGTGACAATCTTTTTTTTCTAAAGACTGGATCCCTTTCTTTGAACTCGGATTACCGCTTTATATGAAGACCTGGCCATTATTATTTGGATTCAGATTTTACTGCACTCTTAACGACTTCGCTACAAGATTTGGACATCAATTAATTGGACATAATCATATTGCCAGCGATGCACAGCGCCATCAATGATTTTTTTATGGAACGTGACCTGGAAAGTATCTCTTTAACGATAATTCATAATTTACAGGTCTATCTTATGCCAAACAATTTTCAAAATTTTCATCTCTACTATCATATCACCACAATTTATTCCTATTTACTATTTATGTGGGCGCCACTTCTACTCTGTTTTAGCCTAAAGGCAGGAAGTAAGTAAAGTAAATATAGGTATGAAAGTTTATAAATAAAATGCCCAAATCCTAGTGTCAATGTTTTATTTAATTGGATAATCTCATTTCACAATTATATGACATGGTAAAAATTTACTATTTACATGATGCTGATATTTGTAATATTACAAATTTACCTTTAACATTGTACCTTCTTAACATTGACGGCTTTGTTTTGCCACAATTTTTGATCTTAAATTTATAAAAATAAAATAACATTATTTCTTACTTTACAACATTGTGCACATACACACCGAAATAATTTACATCATATCTAGCTACACGCTACTCACTTGATTTTTCCGAATGTCCATATATTACTAGCTAAGCCACAAGACGTCAAGTATAGTAACAAACATACATTTTCTATAACTCGTTTGGAGATGCAGAGCAAACAAACATGTATATAATACAAAAAAGTCTACATTCTCACATAAAATATTATGCGAAGATGTCAAAACTTGTCAATTTGTAATATCCAACTTTGCAATGCACTAGGGTTCTCCCTAAAATATTGCTCACTCATGTTTTGATAATTCAGCAGCATAAGCTACCAAACAAAGAACGTGTTTGAACAGACTGCATAAAATCTATAGACAAACCTTAAACTAACTTACTATGCTTAGCCTACAAATCTAACCGAAACAATTTTTCTAATAAAATAAATTAGAATCAGACTTCTAATTTCGAGCCTAAACAAAGGAACAATACATCAATGTGTTTTTAGGTCCAAAATTATAACAATACTACAATCCAGCGTCGACTTTTCACGTCAAAAATTCATAAACATCCGCCATGTATAAACATAAGAATATATGTATAAATGGAACGTTTTTATAATTATTCAAAGAACTATGTATATAAAATTATAGCTAATGCTAATCAGATATCCTTTAGAAAACGTATTCGGGCCCGGCCATGTCGATCGCCCAGCGGAATTTGTCTCGTTGAGTTTTGTTATAAACTTTCTCAATGGGTACACCATGCTTCTTGCACCTGTAACAAATAAGCATATCTTTTTTTTTGCGTTGTTCAGATTTAGAATGTCTATTTCAGAAGATGAAAGGTTTTATTCAAGTTCGAAAAGGTCTGCCCTAATCCCTTAAAGATATTTACCATGCGACGGAGATACGAGGATCAAGATAGTTAAGTTTCGAGGTGCCCAGAGCAATAGTTTTGTTCTCGTCACGGTCGGTCTCCTGCAGCTCCAGTTTCTTCAGTTGTTCCTGGAGGCGTTCTAAAGCTTTCTTCTTTTTATCACGTATAATTTTCTCTTTCTCGGAGCCTCGCTTTGCTGCTTTAGTTGCATCTCTAAGGTCTTGCTCCGCCTCTTCAACTTGATCACGTTTTGCTTGTATCTTATCTTTGAGAGCTTCCATAGATTTAGAATGACCTGAAATAATAAATAATTTTTCAAAACTAAAAACCGACTTCGCCCCCAAACTACACAACCGATTTTGATAAAATTTCCATGGTACCACCTAGTAAGTATACCCTTTCAAACAAAAAAAGAATTTTTTAAATCGGTCCTGGCGTCTTTGAATAATCGCTGAATAAACATACAAAAAAAATAAAATAAAGGATCGCGACGAATTGATAACCTCCTCCTTTTTTGGAAGTCAGTTAATCATATAAAATACGTGCCACTGGCTACATAATACTGGAAAATATGTATTGCCTATGCACCTTTTTTTCCTGATCTTATTACATTCTTAAAAAACTTAATGACGAAATAAGAAAAACTTGTTTGCATTTTTGAGGTTTCTATATGAGCAAAGTAATTGAATACCTTTAGGTACTGCACGTTGATGGTTACATAGCACTGCCACGGCCCGGTTCGCTCTGTTGTAGGCTAAAATCTTTTCTGGTATTGATGCTTTAGGATCTGTCAGTTCATCTAGTTGCCGTTGTAATGTGATAGAAGCATTGTAGGTACGGAACACCTTAGCTGTGAGACCCGGCATTAATTCTTTCAAATGCTCATTTAATGTTTGGGTATTGAGTCTATCAAAGAGATCATCACTATCCTTCTTGTTCTCCATAAACAATTCGAGATTCTTATACACTCGCTTTTCCACTGCAACCTCATTGTAGTATCTGATAGAATCTTTACCAAGAAAGTCAAATACTACAACATATTCTTTACCATCTTTCTCTTTGTGAAGCTCTATGTGTTCCACTCTAAGTGAACAGCAACCTACAGTGTCTGCTTGATCATCATCCTTTTCATTACCAGCTCTCAACGCAAGTCGATCAATAAAATACAGTGCAACTGCTCGCTGCCGTACCCGCATCTCCTTGGCTTTCCAGTCTGCACGGTAAGTGTCTCTAATTTTATCAATGCATTTATGAAGTTTCCTTGCTGTTTCATACTTTTGCCAATCTTTTTCACCCTTCAATTTTGAACTTGGATTCAGCATTACATATTTAGATTGCCCTTGTACATTTTCTGTCCATGATGCTAGCCAGGTTACTGTATTATCATGTCGTACTTCCTTCCATTTGTGTCCAGCTGGTGCTTTAGGTACTTTACTATCCTTAGAACAGTTGATTAAGACATCCTCTGGCATAACTCGCCTTTTCAACATGCCCATTTTGGGATGTTCACCTCTACCTCTAAAGAGTCCAGGGGGTTCTATTCTAAAATTACCTATCTTTTCTTTATGACCATCAATAGTACAGAAGCCATATTCTTTTTGGATTTCTTCATTTTTAGCCTTCAGTGCAGCTTTCTCCTCCTTGGTACGGTTTTTATTTTTCTCAGATACACTTTGGAAATAAGCTTGCATTTCTTTAAAATCACATTTTGATAGATTTGTGATCAGCTTAGCTTCTTCTTTAGTCATGACTTTACGCCAGTCAGCAAAAAAATTATTGTTGAATATATCTTTGGTTGTATAATCGTGATCCAGCATTCGAGCATAGAATCCGGCAACCTCCTCAGCATCTTGTGACAGTCTCATTTCCTTGCCATCATACCTAAATTTAACATTTGCAGGTAACGGCTCGTAAGGAGGAGCAAACAAAGGTCCTTTGTGTTCTAGGAATGTCCATTTAGTTCCATCATCCTTCTTTTCTTCTTCCCACCTGCAAAATAAATGTCTTTAAATGTCTTCACCAAAACACATTTATCTATTAAAAAAAACAAATAAAAAAATGAACCTCGTTCTTGGAAACCTTATTTGCCTTATAATTACAATATTTGAGTATTTTACACTTTGTATGTTTCTATTTATTAAGAAACGCCTTAGCACTACAGTAAACATACTTTGCTCTAAGAATAAAAATATAACCTCAAAACTATGTCATGCTATACTAACGCCATCTATGGAAGTATGCCAATACTTTGTAATAAGAATTAAGTAGAACAAAAATCTTACGCTAGATGGCGCAAAAAGGTCAAACCCAATGAGCGTAATTTTAACCTGACTGCTCAGAAGGAGTTGTTTATCGTGTAAATATTTATTTCTTTGGCAAGTTCTGCAGCCTACCTACTGCTCGATAGATTTTACAAGATATTATTTAACTTGGAATGTTATGTATCTTGTATGTATGTTTGTTCAGGTTAAATCTTTCAACTCGATTTTCAACCAGTTATCCTTAACCAATTGAGCTGAAATTTTGCATATTTGTGTAAGACATACAATATTATGAAATCAATAAGCTGTTCTGATGATGGAGCCGGCATATATTCCATAGAACTCAGTTATAGAACAACATACCTCATTGAGTAGGACTCGTTTGATTTATCTTGATGTACACTTTATGGTACACAATGTCTAGGGTCTGATCACGGGACGAAAGGTGGTCGATGGAATTCAGTAATTAAACGACGCAGTTCCATCGAGTTTGGATTTATTTAATTTGCCGTAACAAGTACTTTGGCCTAACAGTAAAAGCTTGCACAAATAAATGCAATTGTTTCAAAAATCTTATTAGCTTGAGAGGTGTCGTTAGTTAGATTCGTTGACACTGGGTACATTTAAAAAATCTAAAATTACGATTTTTTGACGTCATGTCAGTTTGTTATATAAATACTTAATTTTTTTTTACTGAACATCTATCGATTGGGTACCAAAATAAAGGATATAAAAAGGATTACATACAATATATACCTACCTACGATTTATAATGTTAATGTGCGAGTAATTTAAATTTGGAATTAAAATGCTTAAAAACGCCATACCATCTGCTGTTTTATCATTATCACACAATCATTTCTTTTTAAATAATTACTTGTTTCAGTTACGTTTCGCAAGAAATGACATGCTTATTATCTATTCTATTGAACTGCTTTGTCGCCTTGTGGCACAAGATTTTCGGAGAAAACCCAATGCAGAAGGAATTATGCAACTCATTTTCTGGACTCGGAAGTAAAAAAATCAGCTCGTTTGGCTTGATCCTTAAGGGGGTACCTAAATAAATTGATGCTTTTTATGTGACTGTATCGCCCAATGCGGACAATGAAAAAATCTGAATTAAATATATATTTTAATTGATTATATACCCGAAGGTCTGGTGAAATTTAAAACATATTAGCTTATTATTTTCTAGACAGAAAATAATTCCAAAGTTCCCTCTCATTTTTCTTTATGTGACTAGGGCACATAAATGACGCATGTTTAACCATCGAATATTCGTTTAAAACAACGGCCACTGGTGTTTCTAGAGCCTGATCAAAATAAAATTATTTTAATATTTATTTTTATAATTTATTCATATTCAGCCACTAATGATAAAATGCCATTACGAACCCTAGGCACGAAATAACTTTGCCCAAGCTAACTAAAATCTCCCTACCTCTCTCTTTACTGTGCGAAACCCATTAACTGGTCTCTTTCGATTACTTTCGAAAGCACCGCCCAGTCGGCCATTCAATGTTGACGAGGTTGGACGTGCGTTCGATTTCGTCAGGTGCGAATTATGATTTTTACGAAAGATTTCCATAGGCACAATGCTATCTTTAATTTCGCCAATTACGTAGTAGCAATAATAGCGCTGCGGTCTGTTTTGTTATGGCAAATGAGGGCATCCGTGCGGCCCCAGGATCAAATCCCAACATATGGTCCTTCAATTTTTTATTTTTTTTCTGTTATGTAGGTTCCTATTATTATTATTATGTGAATTTACACAATAATAGCTTTTTATACGATAGGTATGATACTAAGTAAGATAGTAATACTTTTTTATAATTTTAGTTTTTTGTGGGAAATATGACAAAATAATTTTTTTTCAGATAAATTTTTATTTCTTTTTTTGATGAATATCAATTCTGCATAAAAAAACACGTCACGAACACAAATAGAACATATAACATTTTAATTATTTGAAAAAAAATTAAAATGTTATATAAAATATTTACACAGTATGCAACAAAAACTCTATCCGATCCTTGTAGGAGCAACTTAGACCGCCAATATAAACAAATTTTTCTATGGGACCAATGCTTGAAACTCGAGAAAAATATCGACATTTTTATACAAAAGTGTTCGGCCGGCCCGGCAATATGTATGAAAATGTCGTTTTTTATCTTACGCAGTAATATTTGATGATAAATTGGTTGCAGAAATAAAATGTCTATACATACAAACCAATTTTTGACCGACTTCGAAAAAAGAGGTCATCAATCGGTTTTTAGTTTTGAAAATGTATTCGTTTTGAAAAATATATATACCTACTAGTAGTAAAAGTAAAACGCACTTATATCGCGTGACAATGCAATGTAACGACATGGAGCTGATCTGATGCTGGAGAAGGTGGCAATAGGAAGTCGGTAATAAAACAACATAACTCCATCAAATTTGGGCGTTTGATTCGTCTTGACGAGTACTTTGTCATCAGATGGTTTCCAGAGTCTGATAATGGAGCTGGAAGGAGGCCATTGGAACTTCGTAATCACACAACATAACCCCATCGAGTTTGAGCTCGTTTGGTCTTGACGAGTACTTTGTCATCAGATCGTATTAAGGGTCTGATGATGGAGCTGGAAGGTGCCAAAAGGAACTCGGTAATGAAACGACATAACCCCATCAAATTTGGGCTCGTTAGATTCGTCTTGACGAGTACTTTGTCATCAGATGGTATCCAGAGTCTGATGATGGAGCTGGAAGGTGGCCCTTAAACTCCGTAATCAAACGACATAACCCCATCGAATTTGTCCTCGATGATTCGTCTTGACGAGTAGTTTGTCTATAGATAGTATCCAAGGTCTGATGATGGAACTAGGTGGCCCCAAAGGAACCCCGTAATGAAACGACAAAACCCCATCGAGTTTGGGCTCGCTTGATTCGTCTTGACGAGTACTTTGTCATCAGATGGTATTAAGGGTCTGATGTTGGAGCTGGGAGGTGCCAATAGGAAATCGGTTATAAAACGACATAACCCGATCAAATTGTAGCTCGTTAGATTCGTCTTGACGATTACTTTATCATCAGATGGTATCCAGGATCTGATGATGAAGCTGGAAGGTGGTCATAGGAAATCTGTAATAAAACGATATAACATGAATGAATTATTCGCAAATGAATTATGTATTCCACAAATAAATTTAGGGAATGCAAATCCGTTCTGATTCAAAATCCGGATTTTCAAGAACGGATTTTTGGTCCAATCCGGATTAACCGGATTTTACGGATTTGATGATGATGATGATGACGACTAAGTATTGTGTGAATATTTCAAGTGCCTACCTGTTGCCGTTATTGATATCGAGCAAAAAAAGAAAAACACATTTGTTGTATGGCAGCACCCCTTGAATATTTATTTTGTTTTGTTTTTAGTATTTTTTGTTATAGCGGCAACAGAAGTACATCATTTGTGAAATTTTCAACTGTCTAGCTATCGCGGTTTTTGAGAAACAGTCTGGTGACAGACAACGAAGTCTTAGTAATAGGGTCCCGTTTTTACCATTCGAGTATGGAACCCTAAAAATTGACAAAATTATGTACACTTCTTTTACTTAATTTGAAAAAAGAAACTCATACATTTATAAATTCAATTCAATTCAATTCAAATATATCTTTATTATCATAGGATATTTATAATATCTCTTAATAATCGTCACTTTGTTTTATTGCACAATTAATTATTGTTGACGTCAAAAAGTTACTTAGAGCTAAGTTTACTGCCGCCTCCAAAGCGCTAGTGCAGAAGAAGCGGTAACAAACTGCACTGCAGCATTTTCTCCAAGAACGTCAACTCACAATGAAATTAATATTTATAGTTGATATTTGGACAGAGTATACATTGTTTGTTGTCATAATTTAAATTAATTTTTTAATGTCGAAATTTTGAAATAATGTCAAATCAAGTTGTAAATTCAGAATGTACTTAATGTACCAGATTATGACCATTTCTGAGTGTACAAGTAAACTAATCTTCTTGAAAGTTTACCCTTTAATGCGCATGTCCCTATATAGGGACATGTGGGTCCCGAGAGGAAACCCAAACAAGTAAAGATTATAAACATGACAACAATCATGATCGTAACATAACAAGGCAAATATATTATACATATCGAAAAATCTTCAAATTACAACAGGTTAAAAAGAAACATCATTTGTGAAAATTTCAACTGTCTAGCTATCACGATTCATGACGTACTGATAAATGTACATCAAGTGTATATGTATAATAATAAAATACCCTGTACGCTCGATCTTTTTCATCATACTTTATTTTACTAACATAGTGATTGATAGTTAGTGACTAAGAATATTGTACTCTTAGTAGTAGAATTAATACTCTTTTCAATGAACGTTTAGTATAATGTATGCAATCTTATCGCATTGTGTGTGAAAGAATAATTATACTTTATTTTAAAGAAATAAATGTCTTAAATAATAAAATTAAAGAATAATAAATACTGGTAGTACTACAAAAATAGGTATAAATATAGGTATTTACTTACGTACGAAGTAAACAGTCTAAACCAATAGCGCGCGAGTCGCGTATTGTGATTTAACATACCTAACTGTGATTATTTTATGACTGAATTATTTTATTATAGTTATGATTTACAAAATCCCGATTACGTTCCTGCTTCTTTTAACTAATACAAATTTATTAATTCGTCGTTGTTGTCACCACGTTGTTGTCACCACGTTGTCGCCGAATGAACGGAACGATCAAGGACGCACTTGCTAGATCTGCGTCCCGCGCCTCGCTCGCGCCCCCCAAGGGCGACACGAATATTTGCGCGGTAATGTAGCTCCCGAATTACAATTTCTTATTATTCAGAAAATCCGGATTCGGTTTTAGAATCCGGATTTGGAAGTCGAGTGAAACTTTGCAGAAATCCGGATTTTTTGGATAACGAATAGTCCGGATTGCATTCCCTAAATAAATTATTTGCGAATAAAATACTCCTCCAATATAAATGTCTAGGTAGTGTGTAGGTACAGAAGGTAGGTTAAGTGGTGCACTGCAGTGACCATCACAATGTCAATATCGTCGTGGTCATTGAGGTCAATGTTAAGGTCGTCCAGGGCGCCGAGGTCAACTACGTCAACGAGGTCAATTAGGTCAACGAGGTCTTCAAAATCGCGAAGGCCTTAGAGGTCGTCAAGGTCTTCGAGGATATCGAACTCGTCAATGTCAACGAGGTCTTCAAGGTCGTCAAGGTTGACGAGGTCGTCAAGGTCGTAGAGCTTGATGTTGAAGTCGTTGAGATCGTCGTAGTCGCTGAGGTCGTCGAGGTCGTCAAGGTCATGTCGAAGTCGTTAAGTTCGTTTAGGTCGTCGAGATCTTCAAGATCGTTAAGATATTTCAATACGTCGAACGTCATCGAGGTCAATGTCGAGGTCGTCGAGGTCAATGTCGAGGTCGTCGAGATCGAAATTACTGCGTTATTGACAACCACGACGACCTCGACAACCTTGACGATCTTGACGATCTAAAGGAATTCGATGACTTCGACATCTACCTCGATGACCTCAGTGACCACGAAGACCTCAACATCAACCTCGACGACCTAGACGACCTCAACAGCCTCAACGATCTAGTAGACCTCGCTGACCTCGTTGACCTTGACGACCTAGACGACCTCGACTACCTTGACGATCTTGAAGGCCTCGTTGACCTCCTTCTGTATCCGTGGTCAGATGGCATTGTAAGAAATAAGATCGATCTACGACCTCGACGAAATTGACGACCTCAACGACCACGACGACATTGACGATATTGACATTGACATTGTAATGGTCACTGCAGTGCACTACTTAACCTACCATCCATACCTACACACTACCTAGACATTTATATTGGTGGAGTATTTTATTTGCCAATTATTTATCCGTGGAATACATAATTCATTTGCCAAATAAATAATTCATGTTATGTCGTTTTATTAGAGAGTTACTATGGCCACCATTCAGCTCCACCATCAACCCTGGATACCATCTAAACACAAAGTGCTCGTCAAGACGAATCATACGAGCCCAAACTCGATTAGGTTATGTCTTTTTATTATGGAGTTCCTATGGCCACTTTTCAGCTTCATCATCAGCCCTGGATATCATCTAAAGTCAAAGTGCCCGTCAAGTCATACGAGCCTAAACTTGATGAGGTTATGTCGTTTTATTACGGAGTTCCTATGGCTACCTTTCAGCTCCATCATCAACCCTGGACACCATCAAAAGACAAAGTACTCGTCAAGAAGAATAAAACGAGTCCAAACTCGATGGGGTTATGTCGTTTGATTACGGAGTTCTTATGGCCACCTTCCAGCTCCATCATCAGACCCTGGATACCATCTGATGACAAAGTACTCGTCAAGACGAATCAAACGAGCCCAAACTTGATTGGGTCATGTTGTTTTATTACCGAGTTCCTATTGCTACCTTCTAGCTCCAGCATCAGATCAGCTCCATCCATGCCGTTAAAATATTGCATTGTCAAACGATATAAGTGAGTTTCACTTTTACTACTTGCTTAAATAATTTTTCAAAACTAATAATTTCCTTTACCAACTACATTATTATATTTATAAAATTTCTATGGGACCACCTGACAAGTATACCCTTTCAAACAAAAAAAGTATATTCCAAATTGGTCCAGGTCCAGGCTTCTTTAAATAATCGGTGAACATACTTAAAAAAGAAATAAAAGATCGCGACAAATTGATAACCTCCTTCTCTTTGGAAGTTGGTTAAAAATTGGTTTGTAAAGGCATTATTTTTTTGCAACCAAAATCAAATACTGCGTAAGATCAAGGTGTAAACTGTGTATCAAAATAATAAAAAAAATATTCTAATGTTTTTAAATGATTAAAATGTATTTGTCCATTTTTAATTTAATTGTGATATCAAAATTATTGATGTGTTTACTATGTTTCTATCAGACGTGATAAATTCATCAAAAAAAGAGATAAGAATTCATATTTTAAACTAAAAAATTAAATAATAATAAAAGTATACCTATCTTACAGAAAGCTTTTATTTTGTAAATATAAAAATAGGTAAGTAATAAAAAATACAAAAATATAAAATTGTATGACACTTGTCGGGATTCGAACCTGGGCCTGTACAACCGCAGTTATTGCTGTAGCAAAACAGACCGCGACGCCATTAGCGCCACTGAGTATGTCATGAAATTAAAGATAGGATCAGTCTGTCTTATAGTTTTACGAAAATGTCGCCACTGTCATACGATGCGATGAAATGAAATGGCTATATATCGAATACCACGATTTGAGGGGAGCGGGGAAAAAGGCGGAGTTTGGAAATAGGTATTTACTAGTCATGACTGGCCTTAACTGTATAGCTGCTTCACAAATAAAGTGAGTATAGTTTGCTCCAGCAAAATGTCTATTGTCCATTTTGATCAGTTGCCCCTATTATTGAAATGCAGAGTCCCTAAGTTTGTTTTTTTCATACAAATAAATATCGTATTTAGTGACTCTGCTGTTATATTTATATTACTGCCGTAATTTTTGCTTTCTGTCTGGCAAAACACCTAGTGCTTCCAATGATACAAACTAGCAGTCTGGAAAATTCGTAAAATGTGCTAAGTGGAATTGATCCACAATTCAGTTTGATGTATATATACCCAAAATCCAGGGCAACTACTTTTGTATGAAATGCTACATGTAAATCATGTGCTAAAATATTATATTTCACAGAACAAGTACTGGCAACATTGTTTTGATAATTTTAATGAGACATAAGTATTAACATACCATTTCCAGACTTCTGGTTCATCTTCTTGCTTCTTCTTCTTTTTGGTGGGGCTAACAACCTCCACTGGTTCATGCTTCACAGGTTTTCTCTTCTCTGCTTTCACTTTTTTCTTTTTCGGTTTCACTTCTTCATCATCATCATCATCATCATAAAGTGGTTCTGCAATAGAATATGAATATTTATTGCCACAATATATTTTAATCGGATTTTTTTTATCTGCCCTGAAATAAGTTATACGATTTTAAAATCTGATGGAAAGGGTACTACCAAATTACAAAAAAAAAAGATGCATGTAGTGCTCTTAATGTCACTGCTAAGTCTCGCGCTTACGAAAGAGATAGATGTCCCGACCATGCTCACACTGTTCTAATTGAAATGCTTTTTACTGCTTCATTAATTAACCCATTTTCTGGCTGTTGTCAAAAAAAAATTTCATTTCAGTTATTTTTTGTTTTATGTAAAAAGAAAATACCAAAAACATACACAGTAAAATAGCTAATTTGTTGTTTGCAACTGCAACACATTTAAATATTACAAACCTTTCTTAACTTTCTTTTTGGACTTCTTACGTTGCAGTAGTGGAATATCCTCTTCACTCTCACTTGCTGCTCTTTTTTTAGCAGCTACACGTTCAAGCTGCAAATAAAAATATTTGTTAACATTTTAAACACAATGTAGTAGGTATTTTTTGTACGTGACACAATATTTCAGTTAGGTATGTAGTTAATAGTAGCAATATAATATGAAAGTAAAAAATAATAGAATAACTAAACTGGTATGGTTTGGGGACAAACACACATCAAATAAGGCCAAATTCTGATATTTTGTTATAAAACATATAAATAAATATATTAAAAAGTACGTAAGTAAGTACTAGTACTCACGTACAGAAGTCTTACTCAGAAAAGAAATTAAAAAAAAAAATCTACTTAATATAGTTAGTGCTATGGTTAAATTTTTGAGCTCGCGTCAGAACTCACAAACAATTCATGTAACTGAATTTTCCCCTTCGAACTGGTCGCCGCGCATTTTCGATACCTAAATGGAAAGTGACACAGGCCTGAGGTCGTCATAAAACATATGGCTGTGTAACAAAATTTATATGCAATTGATACATAGAACTTAACTTTCTTCCTTCATGAGGTACTGTACATGTAAGTACCTATATACTAAGATGTGTTTAATGGGGTACCCAGTGACCACTTTATGTTTTATTGGTAATAAAGTTATTGTTTGTAAGAAGAGTTAAAACTCAATTACAAATCACTTACCAATGGTGTGTCTTCTTCACCTTCACTTTCATCGTCCTGCAGTAATTCAGACAGAGGCTCATCCTTAAACTGAGACAGGGAGTAATCACAGGATGACGCTGTAGTGTTATTCACTCCATCATATGCATCTTCACTGTCCTCTTTAATTTCCTTCTTTACTTCTGGTTCGTCTACCTGATTCATTCAATAAAATATGAAGTAATGAAGAAAATAAATTTTATGTTAATAAAGTTATGAAAATTTGCAGTAACTCCAGGTCATTTGTTTGCATAGCAGGAAAATAAAATTAAGGATGATTGAAGAATCATTGAAAGAAAATAATCAACTTATTAACAGTAGTTACACACTTAGTTTGTATTTTTGCCAATGTTAAAGGTTTACATGTACATCTTTATCACTGAAAAGATTTTTCTATTTTTACACACATATTGGGCGACAGCATTTTGGGTCTTTCAGATCTAAGCAGACCAGAGCCCAGACGGTAGACAAAATATTTCTTTTTAAAGCAAAGTTTAGAAATTAAGGTCAAAAAAGTTGCTAGGCAGAAAAGGACTGTCTATGATAATTATCAAATTATTAAATCAGGGTAATGTATTCCTGAGGACAACATCCCTCTTATTATTTTGAGGTTAGTGTGTGCATATTATTTGTATATTCATATAGGCAAATTAGAACCCCTTTTTAGGGTTCCGTAATAAACAAGGAACCCTTATAGTTTCGCCATGTCTGTCCGTCCGCGGTCTTACTCAGCTATATATATATATATATCAATAAGGCGGAAAAAACGGTAAAATAAAATATTGTATAAAAAATTTTTTTGGGTAGCTCCCATACTTGTAAAATGAAGTCATTTTTTTTTTCTCGCGCCGTTTTTTGATTTTGGGATCCGTTTCAGAAATATTTGCTTTTAAAGTGAAAAAATTTGTTGGAGTCAAGTGTCCCCAGATAGAGGGGGCTCTATCTGCTAAACAGTTATAAACGAACGGACACGTGAAAAAATTCAAAGCTATAGAATTTATAACGAAATTTAAAGGAAAACTATCAGAGCTAAGTAGGGTCTAAAAATTAAAAAGTTATAGGCGATTAACTTATAAAATGCACTCAGAAAAGGAAAATTTCATACATATTCAATAGAAAATTAGTTTTTAAACGTTTTAAGTGGCATGAACACAAAGTTGGCGTTCGTAACTACGGAACCCTACTGCGCGTGGCCCGACACGCACTTGGCCAATTATTTGAGTATTTGGTTAAATATATGCCTGCAAATGCCTTAAGAGATGTGTCTGCAGTGTGGTAATAGCTTGTACTAGCATTGCAGCAATAGTATGGACTATCCATAGTATTGTTAATATAATCAATACTATCGATAGTATTGATAGTATATGTTTGAGGCAAATTTTTAATTTAGAGAAAGTCAAAGTCAAAGATCATTTATTTATTTTGGATATTTCTATGACTTGATAATTGTCATTTTTTTTTTCTTGAAGTCAGATCATTTACTTACATCTAAGTTTAAGCGCAAGTACAGAAAAAGCTGTAACAAACTATACTATTAATAGTATTGCTTCTCAACAGTACTAGTTGTAGTTGAACACATATATTGAAGGAGACTAAATTGCCTTAGAACTGACCTGCATGGGCTCTTGTTTCATGTGAGAGTCCAGAGTTTCCTCTTTGATTTTATCATGTTTCTCATTGCTCTTATTTTCACTTTTGCTAGAGTCTTTACTTTTACTGGAACTGCAAAAGAAGGTTATTTTAAGGAACAAGAAAAAACACATCCAATTAAAAACCATAGCAAACACCTATAGTTACTTGTCAATACAATAATTCCACATAATATAGTTAAATAATATTCCATTTTCCATAATTTTGCATTAAAACATTAGAAATTCATACAAATAATTTATAAGTTTGACACTAAAGTGACAGCAAAATTTGAATAAAACGTCTGTTAGTTGTAGTCTAGTCCAAATCAATGACCTGAGTTTTGACATAATTCAATTTCTAAACTGAAATAAATTTGCCAGGAAATATCACCGACCTGTGTTTGTCTTTAGAACTTGAGTGTCTGTCTTTATCACTCCTATGTTTATCTTTGTCACTCTTGTGGCGATCCTTCTCCCGGTCTCGATCCCTGTCCCGCTCGCGATCCTTGTCCCTGTCTTTGGACTTGTGATCCTTAGATGACGACGAACTTTTGTGCTCCCTGTCCTTCTCTTTATCTTTTGAGGATGACGATTTCTTGTCTCCATTGCTACTTCGGTGTTTGTCTTTTTCACGATCACTCCTGTCCTTGTCTCTGTGTTTGTCTTTGTCACTGCGATGCTTATCCCTGTCGCTGCGGTCACTGCGTTCCTTATCCCTGTCGCTGCGTTCTTTATCCCTGTCGCTGCGCTCCTTGTCTTTACTGGACTCCTTACTCCTGTCACTGCGGTCTTTGTCGCTGCGTTCCTTATCTTTACTTGACGACTTATGGGAGCTGCTGTGATGAGATTTACTACTTGAATGTTTATCTTTATCCTTATCTCTATAAAAAAGTAAGGTAAAATGACTTATTGTATGCTAAATAAAGGCACAATCTATGGAATTTTCTCGAAAACTAACCTGCTCGAGCTGTGTTTTGAACTTTTGTGGTCTCGATCTTTATCCCGATGCTTGTCCTTGCTGGACGACTTGTGACTGGATTTGTGCTTTTCAGAGCTGCTATATCCGTTCTGAATTCCGTTCACGTGTTCACTTTTATTACCATTTACCTTTTCCTGTGGGTGAGCAAACCATGCGATAATGAAGTATCATTTAAATAAACAACATGAATTAAACACACCACAAATAATATTTAACTGGATTTAAACATCTTCCAGCGACATTTTGATAGCGATTCCGACCAACGCTTCGGTTTTGATCTTGTATTAAACTACTTGACGCCATATTGGGACTTAGAAAATTTTCGCTTCGTGGGTCTACCGAACACTAGTAAAGAGAGGTATCCAAATACTTTTACACTTCAAATAACTAATAAAATTGATCATTTAAACGAGATTAATTTATTTTAACACTTACTGGGTCGTAATCGTTATCACTGGCCGGGTTTTCGACACTCATTTTGCCTACGTATTACCAACGTTTGTTCCAGATTACAAGAAGCTGGCAGACCGTTCGCATCGCAATTTTCTAAGTGCCGAAAAGTGACGAATGCGCATGCGTCGTCGCGTCGAGAGCTGCAATCTGCACCAACTTCATGGCCATCGGTTCAATGTTCTAGCTTGTCAAAACTTCAGTTCATTGATCTAATGTTGCCAGTATGTTACCTATATTTCTTGTGACGGAGAATATTATTTTTTAAAATCAGTTTAATAAGTAGACAAACATGCATGCATACGGCCACGGCATATGGCTCATAAGTCGCATATTTGTTTTTACGCAAAACTTCCTCTTGATTACAATTTTTTCCATGCACAAAATCGCTATCTCTCTAAGAAGAAATCCCATAGATACTCGTAACCCCCCGAAAATAAAGACTGCGGTTTTTCACCCGACTACGGGGAAGCCAAAAGGAGGATTGTGTTTCGCCGCTATGTATGTATGTTTATCTGTTCCTTGTATCTTCTATGATATCCACGGTACTATAATAAATCCGGTATCATTGGAAGCGTCTTGGTTTTGCGCTGGTTATAGGGTATGTGATGTCAGTCGTCACAATAAATTCAATTTGGTCAGGGCCGGATTTAGGGGAGGGCAACCGGGGCTACAGCGCTGGGCCTCCACAATAGTAGGGCCCCCACAATAGACTTCGAAAAAATCTTTCAGATTCCGACTAGTTAACACTAATAAACAACTTTTTGATTTTTTTCGCTGTTTTACCTCTACCTATAGTACTTTTTATCATAATATAGTACTTTTTATTATAAACATGATTATCAACTTAAGTGGCTACCTATTCGCCAACGTCGAAATTTACACATTCTGTGTACCCTTTTCTCAGTTCTCTTCGACCCAAAAACTCCGTTCTATTTGAAATCAAGATTTACTTTTCTGGGTAACAAATGAAATGAAATGAAATCTGAAATGAAATGAAATCTTTGAAATGAAATCTTTATTTGCAAGGGTCATCCAACAATTTCCCGCCTCTATAACATAGGCATGCAAAAATTTAAAAACATTGTTACAAATTTAGCTATTATTACACAATTATATATTTAAGTCAAGTTATGTATTATATAGAATAATTAATGTCATATTTATTACTTACTGTCAAAAAACTCTTTAATATCATAGAAACATTTATCAGATAACCATTTAAATAACATTCGTCTAAAATTATTAAAATTGAGCGTCTTTATGTCCACTGGTAATTTATTATAAATTTTGATAGTCATTAGGTAGCAGTTTTTGTCTATGACTGTGCCTCTACATATAAGGTTTCAGCAACAGAGTAGGATCCCTTGGTCTCAGTCTCGGGTGCACAGTTTCGGCTTCAAAAAATTCTGGGTGTAGTTTAACGAAACAGGCACTTTGATAAATATATAACCCAGTGATTGTTAAAAGTTTAAACTTTTTAAATAAGGGCCTACATGATTCCAATGGTCCAGCACTAGCCAATGCTCTTATGCATTTTTTCTGAGTAGCAAAAACATCATGCACATTAGTAGAGTATCCCCAAAGCATTAAACCATATCTAAGCACTGATGCAACGTATCCATGGTATGCAGTCAGTGCGGATTTAAATCCTGCTGTGCACTTTAGGCGTTTCAATGCGTATGCAAATCTTTCTATTCTTGTACAAACATTATTTATGTGTTCCTTCCAGGTACAGTGTTTATCTACCACTATACCCAAAAATTTTGTAGAATTTGTTTCTTTTAAATTCTGATTTTGACATTTAATATTCAACTGTGGTCTTTGAGCTTGATAATTACAAAATTGTATATAGTTAGTTTTTGTTAGGTTTACTTTTAAATCATTGGTATTAAGATAGTTATATATGTTCATAATTGTCTTATTTATTACATTTTCATATTCATTTAATTCTCAAATGTCACCTGGTATAACGATAGCCAAATCATCAGCAAAAAGAACACATTTAAAGTCAGTAATTAGAGGCAAGTCATTTATGTACAAAAGAAAAAGTAAGGGGCCCAAAATGCTACCTTGTGGAACACCTGTAGTGTTATGCAATGTAGATGACCTAAAAGTATGTATTTCTTTGTTCTTATCTATTTTTGATATTTCAACACATTGAGCCCGATTACTTAAGAAGCTTTTGAGCCATTCAAGTGCTACACCTCTTATTCCATAGTTTTCGCCCTTATCTAATAATATATTTTGATTAACCATGTCAAATGCTTTAGTCATATCGAAGAATACGACTGTAACTGGTTTTTTATTGTCTATATTTTCAGTTATATTTTTAATGAATGAAAAGGCTGCGAGTGTCGTTGATTTGTTCTTTTGAAACCCATTTTGCTCTTTACAAATAGTATTGTGTTTGTCTAAAAAACTCGTAAGTCTACTATGAAAAGCTTTTTCAAACACCTTTGATAAAATCGATATCAATGTAATAGGTCTAAAATTATTTATATCTTTCTTGCTATTTCTTTTATGCAATGGTTTGACAATAGAGGATTTTAGCCTATTAGGGAAAGTTCCTTGAGTAAAAGATAGGTTTATAAGATATGTCAGTATTGGTACTAAATTTGATGCGCATGAATTTAAGATGTGAGTAGATAAATTGTCAAAACCTACTGATTTTGTATTATTAAGATTCATAATTATTTTATACACCTCGTCTTTAGAACAGGGTGTCAAAAACATGGTATCATTTACTTTTATTAACACAATATTTAGCCAATGATTTTTTCTTGGCAGTATGATTACTTCCCTTTACAAAGAAAGTATTGATTTCGGCAATGCGTTCAGGGTTAGTTTCATTTTTCCCATCTATTAGAATTGACTCTATTCCTCTGTTTACTTGCATCTGATTATTTTTATTTTTCATGATATCCCACGTAGTCTTACATTTATTAGTTGATTTATTTAGTAGTTTATAATTAACATTTCTTTGTGATTTCATAATACATGCTTTTAGTATTTTATCGTAGTTTTTAAGTTGGTTTTTCAAATTTTCTGTTCTGTTTTTATAATAGTCAAATCTCAGTTTTCGCTTTGTTTTGCAGGATTTTTTTAGTCCTGATGTAATACATTTAGGTTTCGTATTGTCTGTTTTTACTTTAACTCTCTTTACTGGAAAACAAAGCTCGTAAAAAGTACACAGAGTATCAGGAAATAGATCAAATGCAGTATTTATATTTGATTCTTCATAAACGTCTTGTCACGAGATATTTGATAGACATTGTTTGAATTTTTTTATGTTGTCATCACAGTAATCCCTCTTTTTGATGAACCAATGATCTATTTTTTTTAGTTTTTTTCCAATTGTAAAGTTTAGGGTTTGACACGTATCATGGTCTGATAAATATACTCTATGTATATTGCCCTTGGCATCAGGAATATTACTTATTATATGGTCTAAGCATGAATCATTTCTTGTAGGTTCATTTATGTGTAATTGCAGATTATAACTAGATATAAAATTTTTAAATCGTTTGCTTTTATCCGTTTCTTGTAATGTATTTACATTAAGGTCACCTACAATAATAACTTTTCTATTAGTCATCTTATTACTTAATTTATGCAACAGTATGTCAAGTTTTTTGTAAAATATGTCAAATGTATGGCATTCAGGTACTCTATATATACACACTATTATGCATTTTAATTCTGGTATTTCTACACCACAACACTCAAAAGCTTTATCCGTTGTCATCTCTGCACATATTTTTAAGGGTTGAGATGTGATATGCTTTTCCAATAGGATACATACTCCACCCCTTTCATAAGTTCTGCAGTAGGAGTTTGCTACATAATAGTTTTTAAGAAAAATATTTGCCTCACTACCTCTTTTCACAAAAGTTTCAGATAGACACCAAAATTTTTTTTTTTTATTATTGTCTTGAAACTCATCAATACATAATTCTAGACGATCTTGTTTGCAAAACAGACCTTGAATATTTTGATGAAATAAGAAGATTTGCAACACCCATGACGCTCGTCCAATAAACTTCTCCTAGCTGTACCAAATTATCGGAGTGGGTTTTTTCGACATTCTTTCACTGCTACAGCTGTACAGCTTTGGAATGCCCTCCCTGTAGATATCCGCAAATCTTGTAGTCGCCTCGCATTTAAAAAAAAGTGCGTGCGTGACCATTATCTGCACAAACTGTCAGACGGATAGAATATATTTTTATGTATATTTGTATAATTTATATATAATATATGTAGTTATGTATATTTAGTATTTGTATTTATGTAGGATATGTAAAATGTAGTAACTTTATATTTATACATGTGTAAGTATATATTTATTTATTTTTATTTTAGTTCAGTTTGTATTGGTACGTATTATATGTACATATTATTTATTATTCTGTGGTAACGTAGATATGTACGTAGGTTCGTAAGTATTTTGTTAAAATATAAGTTCTCTCAAGTTTAAATTTTAGAGTTTTTGCACCATATTTCCAAAATTTACGCTTGTCAGCACCACCTGTAGGTTGACTGGTAGAAAAGGCCTACGGTCTTAAGTCCGCCAATTACAATTTCATGTAATAAAGTTAAATAAATAAATAAATGATTATGTTGTTCTTAACTATTAACAACAATCATTGATCTATATTGTTCAATTCAAACAGAAAATCAGTAAAATATTACAGGTCCTGGACCTAAACCAGGGGGCCTCCACTCCTTGTTGCCCCAAGGCCTCCAGACCTCTAAATCCGACCCTGAATTTGGTAACCAAAATATAAAATAAATGTTAACATACCATGTTTGGTATCAAATGAAAGAGATTAATTAGCTCATTTCAAAAATGTATCATTTCTAGCTGCTTCTCCCTACTGTGACTGTGCTTGCATTCACTGGATAAACATACTTTTCAGTACGAACCTTCCGGTACGCTGCTTCCATTAGAAATTTTAGACGTTATTTAAATAAGTTATAAATGTATAGATAAACGATAAAAGAGTTATTTTATAATTTAATTTACATTTTGCAAAAGCCTCTATTTTTCTTTAAATAATTTATTTCTAATGGGGGCAGCACTAGGCTTTATGTCCGGGCTTATGCAAAATGTTGTCACCCTATTTCATTATTTACTGCAGCACTGGACCCCGGAAAATTCAGGTAGCCCCTTAAATCTTGGCAACAAAAAGAGGAAAGGAAGGATGGATTAAATTACTGTGTTCATAAAATATAGTCATTGTCGCAAAGTTCTAAAGGTCTGAAAAATATCCGTTTAAAAGTCATATTAGGTAGGTAGTGTTGCCGATCGATAGGCAACTATCGATAGTCGGCCAATAGTCGGAATATCGATAGTCCCTATCAATAGTATTGATAAAACTCAATACTATCGATAGTATCGATAGCTTAAACGCAACAATACTATTGATGGGATTCGATAGTATCGACCGTCAATAGCAGCTAAACAATCGATACTATCGATAGTATTGATGCTGACTATTGAACGCACTATCAATACTATCGATAGTAGTCATCGATTCAATAGTATTGTTCACAATTTGCAGGTGTAGACTACACTACAGCATAATAAACTCATGACAGTGTACATGTTAACATGCAAGCAATGCAATTCCTACTCACTATTCACATTCAAATTTAACCTAATACAATTGAATCAAAGACAACTGACTGATGCTGACTATTGAACGTACTATCGATAGTTTTGCACTATCGATAGTACGTTCAATAGTCAGCATCAATACTATCGATAGTATCGATTGTTATGCTGCTATTGACGGTCGATACTATCGAATTCCATCAATAGTATTGCTGCATTTTTACTATCGATACTATTGATTCTTATCAATACTATCGATATTGTGGCTGATTTGAACTATTGACTATCGATAGGAAAACTATCGATAGTTTGGCAACGCTAGTAGGTAATAAATGAATAAGATATGTAAATCTAGTGTTTGTCTTGACATGGACGGACAATTTGCTCCTTGGTATTCCTTCTGTTATGAGAGTACTAGTACCTACTCATTCTGTCCTTCCTTGTGGACACTTCAAAAGACTGTATGGTTTGAAGATTAAATGCCGATAATGCATCACCACCATATAAAATTAAGCATTCCTAGCAAAGAGCACGGCATATTCTGATTGAGCGACGCGACATATAGGTAGAGGGGGCGACACATCCAGCCTTTGCCCCACATTAACTAAATTCTTGATCAGTTACTCATGTATCATTCTGAATAAGGTGTGTTGTTTGTTTTCTGGTTTTGTTTGGTGCATGGAGGATAGAAATGAAAACAAATTCATAAGATGTAATTATGTAAAGATTTTCTTTATTTATCCTTTATGTAAAGATCCTTAATTTCTACTACATAGTTGATTGACTATCTTTTGATGGTGTTTTATATATGAGTTTTCCCTCTGAATCTCTGTAAGATTTTTGTTTCTTGAAAGCAAATGCCATATATATTGCTGAAAAAAGAATATAATATTAGTATGACCCATTGAAAAGTCTCTGACCAAATAGGTACTTGGAATAAGGGTTTAAATGTATAACCAGGTCAGATGGTGGATGAATGAACTCTTATTTTTCTCAAGGGCTGGTAGGTCACACTGGATACAAAAAAGTAATACTTACCTTACTAGATTGATTATTATAACTGCAGAATTGGAGTGGAAAGAGTTGAATGTAAGTCCTGTTTGAACCTAATTAAGAAATATATAGGTATACTCACTTGCAACTTCCCATTCACATTTACTCATGGTACCAATTCTGTCGGGCTCAGATTTTTTCTCCGTACTTTCCCAATAGGTACGAGCATGCTCATATTCTGCCTCCTCTCCAATCAGCTCTTTGCCTGGAGGAGCAGGATAGCTTTCAAAGCAAATTATTCTCTGTAGCAATTGTTTGTATTTTTCTGAATGATCTTTGTAGAAATCAGCAAATCTAGCTTTATAAACCAATTCAAGGCCATATTCAAATGCCAACTTGACTAGTAAATCAAAGTTGACCAAGAATTCTGGACAGTCAACAACTCCTTCTAAATGAAAATCATATTTTGCTCCAAATAAGGGATATCCCTTTTCAGTGTCAAATAACAATTTTATATTTAGAATCCGATTGCCAAATGTACCATTTGGAGATTTTTTGACTCTTGATACTATTTCATAGGCATCTGGAATTGTACCGAAGAAGTACCCATCTGGCCTTAAACATTCTGATATGTTAGTCAGCATTCTCCGAGCTTGTGTTAAACTTTCAAAACTGTAATGCAAGCCAAACTGACAGCTAACTATGTCAAAACTAATTGATGGATCTTCATATTTATCTCTTAAGGTTTCTTTAGTACAGTCTGCTGCAATAAATTCTGCAGAGTATAACCGGCCACATCGCTTTTTGAGGTCATCATAACGTGTTTGACATTGCTGCACAGACACTGCAGCGATGTCTGCAAATATCACTTTGTCAACACGAGCTTTTTGCCATTTACTTAGATCTCCACCCTTTCCACAGCATATATCAAGCACCTTTAATGGTCTGCCATAATCCTTTTCTCTTATTTTGTCAGTATACTCCTGTATCAAGACACTTTTCACCCAGTTATTAAAATTTCTGACATAAAATATAGGAGAATTGTATCGTTCTTTTAATCCTTTTTCTTCCAAGTGGTTGTAATGTGCAGCTACCACAGAACTGTGTTCCTTTTCTTTTGGTTCTTTACTAGGTGGTGCATCATGATCATCAGAATGAGCCCTTTTTTTGGAGCATGCACTTGATTCGGAGTCGCTAGGGGGATGTGATTCACCGTTATTTTCAATTGACTTCGAGTACGCCAGTGCGCTGTCTGTATCGATTGACGACATAACTAACACAATATTTATGTTCTTCAATAATATATCGCTCAATAATATGTGATGTGAGCGTGTCAGCGTAAGCAAATTAGATTTTACAGATTGGTCGCTTTTTTCCATCCAATGCTTGTCAAAGTGCCTGACACTTAGTGTCAATGTCACTGTCAGTGCCCACATGTTTTTTTCTTTAAAAATAATTTAGTTTAGTTTATGTACGAGTGAGCGTGATGGCGTGATTACATGATTTACATGTCATGTTGAGCCTATCTTTCTGTATATTTTTTTTCAGCTGTTAAAAGATGGGTTCACTTCGCCAATCCGAAGTTCGTTTTGCCTTGTTAAAGTTACACTATTATAACTATGCCGGACGACTTATCCATTATTATTTTTACCAGTAGTTCAATTCTCACAAATCTCACAATGTTCGATATGACGAGGTGCATTTGCTCCGTGCTTCGTTTCACCCAAACACTTTTCCTTCATCAAACCGATTGAATGAGGAGTTTGGTGGCCGTGGGGAGTACGCATTACTAACGGTTTCACAAGTTAAGCGACACCGGGCGTGGTCAGCACTTGTATAGGTGACCACAAGTGACATAAAAAAATTCGAGTTGTTGTCTGTTTCGTTTTTACTCCAAAACGAGTTTTGGATATTTGTGTCTATCTCGTTTTGGAGTAAAAAGCTACCTACATTTAAAAAATTTTATACATGTCTTCAAGATTTAAAATTTAACAAAGCGCGGTCTTATAATTTTAGCGGAAGGCTAGTAATACTTATATAAAGATACGTAGATGTAGTCGCGAGTAAAAGCTAGTTCTCCGAGTCTACTTCAACAATCGGACCTTCATGAGTTGATTTTTTAGTTCAAACGTGAGCAAAATCGGTCAAGGGTTCGCTGTAGTTCGCGAGTTCACAGTTCGGAGCTAACTATTAGTAAGTTTATTCAAAAATTAAGATAACGTCAATACTTTGTCTGGTCCTTTTTTACGTATTTTATACGATGTAATATAGATGAAAGAGGAATGCCAACTTTGATCAAATGTTAAGTAGATAAAACGGCGTTGACCAAAAACTTTTACACAAAATAAGTTCTATAAGACTAAACACTTTAATGCAGTAATTAAAAAGTATCAAAAAGTAAAAATAACCGGCCAAGTGCGAATCGGACTCGTGCTCCGTGCCATTATCTATAAAATCACGTTGTTTGTATGGGAGCCCCACTTAAATATTTACTTTATTCTTTTTTTAGTATTTGTTGTCATAGCGGCAACAGAAATACATCATCTGTAAAAGTTTCAACTGTCTAGCTATTATGATTCATGAGATACAGTCTGGTGACAGACAGATAGACTTGCAGCTGAGCCTTAGTAATAAGGTCCTCGGTTTATAACCTCTGGGTACGGAACCCTAAAAATAAACAAAGTATTAAATCACTGTCTCAAATTCTCAATCGAGTGTCGCGCGAGTGCAATGACCCCACCACCTAATAAAAGGTATGCCTACGTTTGTTCTATTAGGTTGGGGAAAAAGTCTTTTCGCATATAGTATGTATGAACTTTTTTTTCTTTTCTTGTTGTTGGCGATTAAACTTCGTTGAAGCTTATTTTGCCAGTGTCCAGTTAACCAATGGCGCCAATCTTCTCATCCAATTATAAGGTTCAAGTGAGGAAATAGGTTTTACAACTTTCGAGTACGGATGGGAGTGGGAATGAGGACTAGGCGGTATTGAGGAAACTAGGGCAATATATACTTAAATTGTCATAAAGATGGATATGTAGGTAATAAAATTGATATAGTTAAAATGAAATGTCATGAAATAAGAGAAAAGAAACAAGAGCTTTAGTATATTTGAAGTCAATAAAGGAAAGGATAGTAAAGGAGTCACAGGGAAGAGGAGCACGGGATTCTATAAGGAATTCATAAAGTGGCTTAGAGTCATACTTGGTACATCTGAATAAAAGATGATCAACGTCGCCTTTTTCGCCTAAAGAACAATCGCATATGGCTGAATCAAAGACACCGATTCGGCGTAAGTGACTGGGAACACAGCAATGGCCAAATCTTAGTCTAGATATGGTAGATGTCACCTTTTTGCTTAAATGAAATTTAGAAAACCAGGGCTTTAAACAAAGTTCAATATGTAAACGTCGATAACGCTCCCCTTTAAACAAACTAGATTTTTCCCAATCAGAGTACCACTCTTTTAATAGATTCTCACGGGGTAATTCTAAAAGGTCTTGGGTATATGTATGAACTTGTAATAAAACCACTATACTATTTGTACCGTACCTGGCTGGTTTTGGTATCATTTAAAAGTTTAAATTTTAAAGAAGATGCTTCCAAATTTAAATTAGGAAAATGCGTGATTTTCATTTGTTTTTCTTACCGTCAAGATGAGTGAATCTAATGAAGAAATTAGATACATTTTAAAATTTTACTACCAAAAAGGTAAAAATGCAACGCAACCCGCGAAAAAAATTTGCAATGTTTATGGACCTAGTGCAGTGTCTGTGAGAGTAGCACAAATTTGGTTTAAGCGTTTTCAATCCGGAAATTTTGATGTCAAAGATGCACGTCGCTCTGGTCGCCCTGTTACGGATAAAATGGATGCTATTTTTGAAAAAGTGGAGCAAGATCGGCATGTCAGTAGTTACGACGTAGCTGAAGAACTGGAATTTGACCACAAAACAGTTTTGGCGCATTTGAAAAAAAATGGGTACACAAAAATGCTTGATATTTGGGTACCTCACGAGCTCTCTGAAAGAAACCTAATGAACCGTGTACTCATTTGTGATTCTTTATTACGACGTAATGAGACCGAACTATTTTTGAAGAAATTGATAACTGGTGATGAAAAGTGGATCACGTACGACAAGAACGTGCGAAAAAGGTCATGGTCAAAGGCCGGTCAGGCTTCACAGACTGTTGCGAAACCCGGGTTAACTCGCAACAAGGTGATGCTCTGTGTGTGGTGGGATTGGAAGGGCATTATTCATTATGAGCTGTTACCACCAGGCAGGACCATCGATTCAGAACTCTACTGCGAACAACTGATAAGATTAAAGCAAGAAGTTGAGAGAAAGCGGCCGGAATTAATCAACAGAAGGGGTGTGGTTTTTCATCATGATAACGCTAGACCTCACACATCTTTAACCACTCAGCAAAAATTAAGAGAGTTTGGCTGGGAGGTGTTAATGCATCCGCCGTATAGTCCTGACCTGGCACCTTCAGATTTCCACCTGTTTCGGTCTCTTCAGAATTCTTTAGGCAGTGTCAGGTTAACATCACGAAAGGACTGCCAAAACTACTTGACGCAGTTTTTTGATCAGATGCCCCAAAATTTCTATAGCAATGGGATCATGTCCCTACCTATAAGATGGCAAAAAGTTATCAAAAAAAATGGTACCTACATACTTTAGTTAAATGTAAATAAACTATATTAAAAATGTTTTGAATTTTCATATAAAATGCGAAGACTTTTTCCCCAATATAAAGCGCTGGGCACACTGAAAAGACGTAAGAGTCGTAAGACGCAGACGAGGCACAGACATACCTATGTCTCTTCCGCGCGCATAACTTTCATGTAAAATGTATAGAAGCGTCCCGTCTGCGTCTTACGTCTTTTCAGTGTGTCCAGCGCTTAAGTCCATGTCCGTCTACCCAGCAGGATGCATGATTGAATGAACAGCTAAGTATTTACTTCGACAGTATTTTGTACCTCTCGAATAGTTGAGTTGGGTTGTAGTTGAGTTAAGTAAAAAATTTGTACCTTAGGGTTTCAAAGAAAACTTGAAATCTTTTTCAGCAGGACCCTGCTCAGTTTGCAGGTCTTTAGATCAGTAGTATATGTTGCCGTAAACCGGTGTATTTGTACCTCAGAATCATCTTAGTTTTATATGTGAATATGAATAAGTTCAGGAGATATGCGCCAACAAATCTTTGATTATGCCAGCAGGACCCTTTTTTGTTTTGGGCCTTCCAGTATTAATCATCATAATATTTTTCAGCAGCAGTCTAAATGTACTCTTCAAATCTCTTTTCGCTTTGATCAAATATTTTGTAGGTACTTTAACGGTAATTTTTTTTAAATTGTTCATCATGAGCATAATAAATGTAGTTTAAAAAAAACATAATTCATTCATGCTGACCTATTTATAGATGTATTTTTATATTTTACTAGTAAATTATAGTCGTTATTGTAGGATTATGGAAGCCAATGAAAGACGAGATTATATAAAAAGCATTAATTATTTATTTCAATTATAATTGAAAGTTATGTTTTATAACTATTTGCGTGCGACGCTTAGTTATGGTAAGGGCCGGGAATACACTAAATTCTGAGAGAGCCTAGATGACGTACCTATTTGTAACTCTGACTTGGATAACAAAGACTTATTGGTTCATACATAAACAAACTAATTGAAAGGCACAAACTTCCTAAGTTAGAGAGAGAGACAAATTTATTTTTGTATATTCCAACACGCCCTCGAAAATAAATTCGAAACAAAAATTATAAAATCATGATCCTAAAGTTATTACAATAAAATACAACACACCTTTCTATATTACCATGGCTCAACATTTGTTGCGCATGATTAGGGAAACCCAGTAAAACCTAATCAAGCAATTTAAGGTATTCAAATCTTAAATAAAATAAAATAATTAAATGAAACAAATGTTGTTGACGACGTCCACGTGCTATTTTCTTCCAGCGTGTTAATTTAGAAATACCTGGAAGGATCTCAGCCGCCGGCCGAGAAGCGCCAGCCAATCAGAGAACAAAGAACGCCGGCATTTTCACTCGGCTGCCTACCTGCTGATTTTTTTTTTGGAACGAAGTTCCTTACGGCAGGCTTGGAGGAGATAGGGATTTTGCTGCGCGACCGAACTGAAAAAAATGTGATAGTAAAACCGTAAGGATGACCTCGTTAAATAAAACCGTTAAATGAGACGTGCGCAGGCGCGACAGTCGTATACACAAGCGAGTAGTGTATAATACCTTTGAGCACGATTTTTCTTTTGCAAATTGTGTCGATTCTACATTAGCCGAAGGAACTTCGTTCCTACCTGGTGTCCCACGACACCACATTTCTTTTTTTTTTTTTGATGTGACATACGTAGGTTGCCTCGGACGGCATTTCCTACTTCACCCGGACAAGGTTTGAGGAGCGGGCCAGAGGCCCGGCATCCTATATTTATATACTACTAGCAGCAG
Source organism: Acrobasis suavella (assembly GCA_943193695.1). NCBI lineage: Eukaryota > Metazoa > Arthropoda > Insecta > Lepidoptera > Pyralidae > Acrobasis > Acrobasis suavella. Next base: position 20,195,281 of record OW971929.1, read on the forward strand.
CGCAAAGGGCTCCCAAGAGGGAAACCTCGGCTTTGGGCGCGCTAGGGATTATGGCAAATTTGGGGTGCTGCAACACCCATGTTTTGCCGAAAGGGCCGAAGCTATGGTGCCAAAAGGGCCTACTTAGGACGCAAATCGTCCAGGTACCGCCGGGCGGTACCTAGTGAACGAGCTAATGTTCCTACGCCTACGTATTCAATTACGACGAATGCGGGGGGGTCGGACCGCGAGGTTTCTCTGGCTGCTCGGAGCCGCAGAGGTATCGAATTGGACCATGTCAGCCATAATCTGGTCATCGGAATCAGAGAGAACATGCCTCGGACGTCTGCTGGTGAGTCGGCGAGGGTTGTGCTCCGGAATGTAGTTAGCTGCCTCTCTAACTAGTCGGTTCGGGTGGTCGGCGGCTTTATCAAAGAAACGTTCGGACGCTTCTTTCATAAAGTGCTTTATAAACGGGAGTTCGAGATCGCGGTGCAAGTCGCAGTTTCTCGCTATCTTTGGAGCGTTGGTAGCTCTGCGGATGAATCGGTTCTGTACTCTTTGAAGCCTAAGCATGTGAGATGGGGCTGCGTGTGCGAAGACAACGCTTGCGTAGGTCAGGACTGGGCGAATGCAAAGTTTGAAAAGAGTTAACTTGTTATCAAGAGAAAACTTTTCATTGCGTATCATGGGGTTGAGACGGCTCAAATAGAAGCATGCAGTGTTGCATACCCTTTTGATGTGAGGACCGAAGGTCATGCCGCTGTCGAAGGTGACACCCAGATACTTGGCCGTGCGTGTCCAAGGAATGGGTTTACCGTATAAAAAGATTTGCCTGATGGGCTTGGGTCGGTGTTGAGTGTTGTTCTGAGGTCGCGACGCACCTTGTGGGTCCTTCGTAAAGTAAACTGCGTTACTTTTCTCCGGATTCACTTCGATGCGCCACTTCCTGAACCACTCGCCTAGTGCGTCGACAGTACACTGGAGTCGATTGCCTATTGTCTGCACCATGGTGGCAGAGCAATAGAGGGCTGTGTCGTCGGCGAAGAGGGCCAACTCCACGCCTTTTGTGCGCGGAACGTCACTGGTGTACAGTGAGTATAGGAGGGGAGAGAGGACGGAGCCTTGCGGGACTCCGGCTCTTATGGGGCGGGGCCGTGAGAGGCATCCCTCATATCTGTAGCGAAATGTGCGATTCGATAGGAAATTTCGGATGATGTGCACGAAACTGTCTGGTAGTCCCATGTTTGCAAGCTTGTAAAGCAAGCCTGCATGCCAGACTTTGTCGAACGCCTTCGCGACGTCAAAGAAGAGAGCCCCTGTGCGGCGGCCCCATCGTCGAAATTTGAGGATGTGCTCCGTGAGGCGGTGCGCTTGGTGGACGGATGAGTGCTTGGTGCGGAATCCAAACTGCTCATCGGGGATGAGTGGTCTCTCAGATAACTGAAGGTATTCTCTGAGGCGTATCGCAATAATCCTTTCGTATATCTTCCCCATACAGCTCAGGAGGCTGATGGGTCGATATGCTGTCGGGTTTTTGAGATCCTTGCCTGGCTTAGGAATGCCAATGACGGTTGCATGTTTCCAGGCGTCTGGGAACGTGCAATTGGCGAGGCAGGCGTTGAATATAGTGACTAGGAGGAGGAGGAGGGTCTGTGGTAGGCGTTTTAGGACGCCGGTGGATATCCCGTCGGCACCGGGTTCTTTTCGGGGTTTGAGGGACTTGATGATCGATAGAACTTCTTCAACCGTCGTCGGTGTTAGGGGGAACTCGGGAGGAATCGAGGCAGAAGCGGCGAGCCGCTCTACTTGCGATTCGACCTCTTGGAGGTGAACGGGGTTTACTGGCTCACGACTAGGAGAACATTGGCTCTCCAGGCTGTCTGCAAGGCATTCAGCTTTTTCGTCGTCATCGAAGGCGATGGAGCCATCCTCCCTGTTGAGGGGAGGTGTAGAGGAGATGACATCTGTCTTGAGAGATCTCGCCACGCGCCAGTAGGCGGTGTGAGACGGTGAAATTTCCGAGAGGAGTGTACCCCAGCATTCGTCCCTGATCTCCGCAATGCGCTCTCTAACTCGACGTTGGAGATAGCGCAGGTTGGAGCGGGCTTCTTCAGTTGGGTAGAGGTCGTGTAGTCTTGTCGCGGCTCTCTTTTCTGTCATCAGCCATCGCATATCCTCGGGCAGTTCGAATCTATGGGTTGGATCCATAGATGGGACCTGCCGAGAGCAGTCCGTTACGGCTGCTTGCAGGTGGCTGGTGAGAGATGAGATCGCCAAGTCTGTCTCGTCAGTGGTGGTTACCCTATCGGGGATTGCGTCCAAGTGCGCTGAGGTTTGGTCGAGTTCGAGTTTCTTCCAGTCAGTCACCGTTTTCGTGTGGATGGTGCGTCCGTTGTCTGTCGGTCCTAGTTGCAGTACTACTGGTCGGTGGTCTGAGTCAAGGTCTGGGTGGACTTCTACTGAAAATACCTGAAGGGTGATGTTCTTAAGTAGAGCTATGTCTAACACGCTGGGGTTTCCCTGGCCGTTGCGGGGGTATCGGGTGGGCGCCAAGGTGGCTACAACGTCAAAGTCTAGTTCGTCTGTGAAACGTTCTAGCCTGTTTCCGTTGGTCGAGTTAGTCACCGAGTGCCATCTGGTGGATTTGCTGTTGAAATCTCCCGCCAAAATGGTGGAGTTTCCTAGAGCGAATAGGGTTTCTAAGTCAGAGCGTAGCAGCTCTTTATTAGATGGCAGGTAGATAGAGGCGATATTGATCGGCGAGTGGCCGGTCATCGCAACGCGTAGGAGGGAGCATTCGATGTTCTCGAGGAGTGGAGGGTCCAGTTGGATACAGTGAAGAGACCTTTTGTAATAGATCAACGTGCCACCCTTCTCAGAGTGGAGCCTGTCATTCCGGATCAGGTTGTAGTTTGCAATACGCGGATTGCGATGGTGTGGTTTCAAAAAGGTCTCTTGGGCCAGGAAAATATCTACTTGGTGATCTGCCAGGAATTGGGAGATCAGTAGTGTAGGAAACACTAAAATAACCAATACTTTTTAAACTTTTGCAACGTTTATTTAACCGTTTAACCTTAACCTCAACTTTAACAATAACCGTTACAACTATCAAGTTCAATTTAAAGCGCGCACAACACAACCGTTCGCTTCGACCGGTCAACCAAGAATGCCCCGTTTCACCAAGTGCTAGTCACCGTTTTTAATCTCGGTGTTCCCCGTTCTCAAAATCTAATTTCTTCTAATTAATAATTAAAATATGATTTCTCAAAGTAGCTCCATAATTGGATACTTAAATCACCATAAATATTTATATTTTTTTGTAAACCTTACACTCGACCATTCTGACGACGTGTATGTCCTCATACACGCATCTGGTGAAACCTTACACTTGGCAAAATGAGGCTCTCCTTCTTAATCTTAAAGTATCTAAATCTTTAAATCGATTAAAAAAAAAAAATTGTGTTAATCAAATTCAATGAGTGAATAATAGTGACAAATGTATGAAGAATGACTGATGATTAGAATATTTACATAAAATACGTTATAATTATTAGATTTATACAATGTTTTATAATGATAAAGATTGTATCAATGATATAGGGTCGCAAAATTTTATACAAATAATATCTTATTACTCTAAGTATACTTTCTCCTGAGTTGCAACCATTTAGCTAAGAATTATATTTTATATAGAACTATTCACATTTATATTCATTTAAACAAATAACCATTTACTCCAGCAACAATGTGTCCAGAAGTTTGAGTAATCGATTAAACAAGTAACAAATAATAACGTATATAAGTATTCAATCAAATAACTAATGATTAATCTAGTAACAATGTAACCAAGTGTTTGAGTATAACCAATTAAATAAGTAACAAATAAAGCCAATTATCCAAGTAGCCAAGTAACCAAACAGCCAAGTAACCAAATAGCCAAGCAACCAAGTAGCCGAGTAGCCAATTAACCGATTAACCATGTATCCATTTGTACAACCAATTTATCCAAAAATCAATAAACCAATGCTTCTCTAGTCATTGGTTTAAGGATCATCGCTGTGTTGATCTGGTTTCAGGTCAAGTCGGGGGACTTTCCGCATTCACCTGCACTTGACCTGAAACAATATCACAAAAATCTTGAAACCATAAAGTTCTATCCAGATAACAAAATTACACATTATATAGGAACCAACATGAGTTGTTATTTGTAAATGTGAATGTAGTCTTAATCCGAAGTATTCCCATCGCTTGCATCATTCCCAGCATCACTGTCGTTTTCGGTACCGATTTCCAGAGAAGCTATGTGAATCCAAGGTCGTAACCGGTCTGCGGCAACGGTAGTTTTCCGCTTATTTTTCATACCTTCAAATCCCGCAATCGGTGCTACTTTGTACCGATCGTTTCCTAATACTTTTACCACTCTGTAAGGGCCTTCGTACGAAGGCAGTAATTTACTGCTTTTACCATTATTTTGAAAAGCCACTTTAGTTATTTTGACTAAATCACCGTTACTATAAGAGCGCGAGGGTCGTCTTCCCTTATCATAATACTCTTTTTGTAATTCCTGAGCTTTATCTATTTTGGACTTAACTTCACTACGGATAGAGGATAGGGAAGAGACCTCACGTGTTTCATCTACTACTTCATTCATCATCGGGTTAAACTCGCTGCTTATTCCAGTTCCAAACATAACATCGGCTGGCGATCTACCTATAGTCTTTTGTACTGTATTATTCAACCCCCATTGAATTCTCCCTAACTTATCATCCCAGGCCTTTTCATCATCCCTGAGATTCTGTGCGGTCAACGAGTCGAGAACGGTGCGGTTATAGCGTTCGACTTGACCGTTTGACCTGGGGCTTGCGACCGCATTTAAAATATGTTTGATGCCCCGGTCAAGACAGAACCTCTTGAACGCATGGGAGGTGAAACAAGAACCTCTGTCACTTATTAAACGGTCTGGGGTCCTAAAGGTGTCGAAAATATCTTGTAAAACTTTAATTACATTTTGTGCGTTCGTATTTCTCACCGGTCTGATAAACAAGAATTTCGTGAACGAGTCAACTACAGTTAGTATGTGTGTATTCCCTCTCTTAGACTTTACAAAGGGTCCAAGGTGGTCAGCATGCAATGTGTGAAACGGTTTTTCGACTTTTTCGATCGGGTGAAGCAGCCCTTCACGTGTGTTCGTAGCCTTTTTTGCGTACGCACAGTCAATACATGCCTCTACATATTTTTTTACGAATTTTTTCATTTTCGCGAACCAATAATTTCTTTTTATGCGCTCTAACGTTTTCTCGAAACCTACATGACCAATATCATCGTGATTCCTCTTGCATACTTGCCACCTTGCACCCTTTGGTACCACCCACCTTATGTTTTCCTTATTTTCCCCTTCACATCTGAATAGCTTATTATCCCTGAGCACATAATTTTGTCTAATATATTCAACCCCTTTAGGGTCCAAGTCGCTACTAACAATATCACGAATCCTGCGCAACTCTGAGTCTCCTAACTGCAATGTTAACAACCAGTCATCGTCATTTATAGCCATTACCGAGGGATACCGCTCTGGATTAAGAGTATCCGAATCGCTTATCGGATTTCTAGACAAGGCATCGGCGTGACCCATCTTTGTTCCCGGCCGATACTGCACAGTGCAATCAAATTCTTGCATCGCTAGCCACCAACGGGCGATTCTCGGTATTAGATCGCGTTTTTCAAAAGTAGAGCGTAATGCACTGCAATCAGTAATTACTTTGAATGACTTTCCTAGCAAATACACTCTTAGTTTTTTGAGCGCGCAAATTACAGCTAACGTTTCTAACTCGTAAGAGTGGAAGTTCCTCTCCTCAGGCGTTGTCTGGCGGCTGTAAAATGCTACCGGATGGAAGGAACCGTCGCTCCCCTCAGTACGCTGTAGTAATATACCCCCGACACCTATTCTACTGGCGTCTGTATGGAGTTCGGTTTCCGCCTTTGGATCATAAATGGCTAGGACAGGTCGTTCAGTTAATTTTGCTTTAAGAGCAATGAATGACTCTTCTTGTTCACTAGACCACTCCCAGCTTGCGTTCTTTTTTAGAAGTTTGGTTATAGGATAGGCTAGTTGTGCAAAGCCCTGAATAAACTTTCTAAAATAGCTGACTAGGCCAAGGAATTGTCGAGCACTATGCACGTTTTCTGGACGGGGAAAATCAATGACGCTTTGGATTTTGGCTTTGCCCGGTCTCATGCCACTCGCACTAATCTCGAACCCTAGGTAACTGATTGTGTTTTGAAGGAAACTACATTTGGTTAAATTTAATTTGAGGTTGGCTTTCTTCAGTAATATGAGGACTTCTTCTAATCGATCCAAACATTCGGATGCGGTTTTCCCAAAAATAAGTAGATCATCTATATAAACCATGGCTTTATTGAATCGAGCTGAACCCAGAACGTGGTTCATCATGCGCTGGAATACCGCGGGTGCGTTAGCCAAGCCGAACGGCATACGATTGTACTCGTATTGTCCGTCCGGCGTGACGAACGATGTTAGGTGCTTACTCTCCTCAGCAATCGGTACCTGATAATATCCAGACATTAAATCCAGCGTGATGAACCACGCCTGCCCTGACAACCTAGCTATCTCGTCTTCAATCACGGGAATGGGGTATCGCTCTTTTACTGTAATTGAATTAAGAAGTCTAAAATCAACGCACAACCGCATACCGCCATCTTTCTTTCGCACTAGAATTATCGGGCTAGCATAGTTAGACACGGATTCTCTGATAACTCCTGCTTGCAGCATTTCATCTATCATAGCCCTAACCTTTTCGCGTTCATGGTGTGACAAGCGGTACGGTCTATAAACCACGGGGCGTTGGCTATTCAATTCAATTTTCATTTCGGTAATATTGGTGCAACCAAGGTCCGCCAGGTCATGAGCAAAACAATCTCCATGACGACGAAGGAGTTCTATAAGCTTAGCTTTATCACTACCAGAAACAGATTCTCCAAGCCGTATCTGACTCTCATCAAATTGATTAGGTAAATTATTGTTAGACTGCAAAACCGATTCTGATATTTGAAAGACTACACTATCGAGCCTGTATACATTTTGGATTCTCTCAGCTCGTGAAAATATGAATTTTTCTTGAAGTAAACACGGGATGGAGCATGGTGTAACCGTAACAAACAGAAGACCCTGGCGCACCTCGTATACACCACCGCAAATTACAAACTGTTGATTTGGTTTCCCTACTAATTTGGTCTCTAGCATCACACTACCGGTATATGACGTATCCAATGCGGCCTTAATACTGGCGGCACCATATAAATTATAATGCGCTACTAAACTAACTCTGTCGGAACTGATGTTCTCATCCGGGGGGTTTGGCAGTTCAGAACCAACGTGAATGAATTGTAGTTTATTCGCGTCTTTATATATTATTATATGCGGCTGTTCGGAAAAGGACTGACCAACAAGCATAGGCTTATCTAAAAAGCAATCGTCTACAACTCTAAACCAAACGGAAGCTACCACATCATCAATAGTTATTTCTAGGTTAACAGAGCCTATGGATTCCACAACACTATTGCCAAAACCTCTCATTATTGTTGGACGCTGATCATGACCCAGTCCAAAACTATTAATACAAGATTTCTTAATAAGACTGACTTCACTACCTAGGTCAACAAAAGCTTCTAGTGGGAGACCGTTGACAGTGACTTGCTTTATAAACTTATGACTCGGATTGGCGTTCGAGATACACATAGTTTTGGCCACACTATCAGTTTTTGACGATACCAAATCTTGTTTTGCTCTACAGGCCTCGGGCTTGTGTCCAACCTTGTCACAATTCCCACATTTAACCAAGGGCTTAGGACACCTAGAAAATGGGTGCCCCTTTTCCCTACAATTGTAGCAATATAAATTAGGGTTAACTTTCGCATTTGTCTTACTGTTTTGTTTGCTATCTATTGTATTAACGTTTCTGTCCCTAAACGGTAGTGTCTGTGTAGAAAGTTCTTTATTGTTGCTTAGCAAAAATTTTAAAAGTTGGTCAGGCCCCTCACACCGCAGTGCTAAAGCACTCGACCTCATAGGTCTATCGGTAATGCCGTGAATGATGCAATCAACGGCACGTCTACCAGTAATTTCGCATTGATTTAGTAATGCTAGCTTTTCATAATAATAAATTTCTATTTGTTCATTCGGCCTACTCTTGCGCTTAAGCATATCTTCCAAAACCTGTCCGTAATTCTGTTCAGAGGGAAAAGCATTCATCAATTTCGTTTGCCACTCTTCCCAAGTAAACAAAATCGTGTTCAGGCTCTCGAACCACGTCTTGGCTAGCCCAGCAAGTTTTTGCATGGCAAAATGTACTTTTGTCTTTTCGTCCCAGCCGTAAACCTCTGCACATTCGTTAACTTTACGGAGCCAAACATCAATACGCTGATTTTTTTCAGAAGGATTGAATTCAGGAATGATATTTTTGTGATCCAAACTCTTATTCAACGATGTTGTGGTTTGGCTTGACGGCTGCGACGGTAAGACATCTTTAATAGTTTTGATTATTTGAATAATATCTTTAGAGGAAAAAGTAGGACTACATGACCTTTTCGTGCGAAGTCCAGCGCTCGTTCTCTCTTCCGATTGCCTGCTGCGGCTGCCTCTCCTGCGGTCCATCCGCGCACCCGGCTGCCTGGTGCGGCTGCGGTACTCGCGGCGTGACTGCTTGCTGCGGCTGCGGCCCTCGCGGCGCAACTGCCCTCCCGGCTGCCTGCTGCGGCTGCGGTCCTCACGGCGCGATCGGACTCCCGGCTGCCTACTGCGACTCCGTCCTTCGCGGCTTAGCCGCGCGCTCGATCCACGCCGCTCGCTTTGGCCCTGGTACTCTCGTTCCCTTTGTAAATCCATTTCCATCCTGCGGATCCTGACCTGCTCACGCTTTAGTGTTTGTTCCCGCTCTATTAGATGGCGGTCGTGGCTGCGGCTGCGAGTTCTTTGACGCAAGCTCGCATCGCTTCGTCTGGAGTGTGGGCGAACTCGCTGAGGAGTTTCCAGACTCCGACCAGTGCCATTCTCTGTATTCATTGTCAACACTCGCCATGAAAAAGAAAAGTAAGCCGACGTTATAACCTAATTTTTTCAATATCTGTTTTGGATTACATAAATAAACGTTTTAATTCAAATATCTCGAAAACTATGAATCCTAGCGCAAAAATGATTTAATTTTGCCTCCCCTTTAATGAACCCCACAGCTAGACAGGCCTGTCCACCAGTACCTATTATATATACCTATATATAATATAAATTATAATAATAAATAAATATATTGTAAATGTACCTATGATTTTTAATCTATACTTTATTGCGTTTACTTATTATATAATAACGTTGAAATTCGTTAATATTCTTATTTACTGATGTAATGTTTGCGTAAAACCAACTTATGAGCGGTATTCAATCGAAAACAATAGTAATAATCACTGGCCACATTTAAGGAGTAAAAATTTGTAAGCATACCTTTACTCTTTAGAAAAATAGTTATAAGTGGTTATTACAAAGACAATAAAACAAAAATCCAATAGAAAAAAGGTGTAGAACGTGTGACTAGAAATAAGCGTCGTAATAACAATTTGTAGGCGTGTACTTACATTTTTTTTTGTCGTTCACTTCTGAGATGTAGGAAACACTAAAATAACCAATACTTTTTAAACTTTTGCAACGTTTATTTAACCGTTTAACCTTAACCTCAACTTTAACAATAACCGTTACAACTATCAAGTTCAATTTAAAGCGCGCACAACACAACCGTTCGCTTCGACCGGTCAACCAAGAATGCCCCGTTTCACCAAGTGCTAGTCACCGTTTTTAATCTCGGTGTTCCCCGTTCTCAAAATCTAATTTCTTCTAATTAATAATTAAAATATGATTTCTCAAAGTAGCTCCATAATTGGATACTTAAATCACCATAAATATTTATATTTTTTTGTAAACCTTACAGTAGTTTCTTTTCTTTGAAGGCCCCGTCTGTGTTGTAGTACGCGATGGTTAGTGAACGCGATTTATTCCTCTGATTGAGACTACCCATAATTAAGGCTGACGTGGTTTTGCCGCCCCGGCGGCTGACTTAATTTGCTCTATTTGAGAGCGGAACTTGAGGAGGGTCCGGACAAGAGACACGGTGTCGTTGCCCGCTTCCGCCTGCGACCGACCCGAACGGGGACCGGAGCGGGGACCCGAACGCGCGCTCTGATTGGCCGGTGCGCTTCGCCGCACCGCATACCTTAGGATAGCGTAGATTTAAGATAAAATAGGGACCCCCATTGTAAATAGTGAGTAGTGTGTTATCAGACATCAAAGAGTGTAACAGCAGAGAAATAAAGAGTGTGCATCGAATCGTCGTGTTTCTTTGAAGAACCGCCAAGCTCAAGAAAAAGTGTTTACAGTCCACTTATTGACTGGTCTTATCTCTTTGTACGAACGAATCGCCAGTCTATCGCCAATAAATGTTTAATTATTAGTGTAGACCGAACTTTTATCTCATTTCAGTAAAACGCACAGACGGCAATGGCTTGGTAAGTATGTCTGCCAACTGGTTACCTGTTAATACATACACCATTTTAATAACATTTTTTTCTCCACCTGTTCTCTTGAAAAATGATATTTTATATCGATATGTTTTAATCTTTTGTGACTTGTTGGATTACTAGCAATACTGATGCACCCATTGTTATCTTCATAAATAGGTATGGCTTCAGGTATTTGAAGGCTAATGCTCATAGAGCAACACGGAACTTCACGGAATGCTAGTCACTAAAGACTTTGGCCATAAAGCTTCTCGTCTCGTCTAAAGCTTCTGCTTCAAACAAAGCCATGTACTCAGCTTCACATGATGAGGTAGCCACTGTTTGCCAGCATATTGTGCAGTTCTCAAATAATTTAAATAAATACCCCGTGGTACTTTTTCTCTCAATTTGATCACTCAACAAAGCCGCTCAGCGTGTCATTGTTTAAATTAGTTCTCCGGATGTAAGTCAGCTTTAAATCTTTGGACCCTTTTGTAACGTAACACTCTTTTCAATTGTGACCAAAGCGCTCTATTGTTTTTGTTAGTGAACCTACTGAGAATGTTTACGCTAAAGCTTAGGTCAGGTCAGATATAAACCATAATGTACATCAAGCATCCGATAAGATTCCCACAAAGGGCCTCAGTTCGTTTACTGGAATTTAAACCTTCATAATCAACTTTTAGTTTCTAAAGGCGTAGCAACGCTATTACAATCAGCCATATAACATTTTTCTAAGACTTTATTTACGTATGTGGTCTGATCCAACGTAATTTTATCACTTTGTCGTTGAATTCTAATCCCCAAGAAACATCTGATTTCCTTTAATTCTACCATTTTAAATTTGTTCATTAAATATGTTTTGAAATTATTCATAACATTTAAGTTTGCTGTTAAAATAACTATTTCATCGACATAAAGTACCACATAGATATTTTTCAGTATATCACCTGTATCTAAGATGTAAATAAATAATAAATAAATATATAGGGACAAATTACACTGATTGAGCTAGCCCCAAAGTAAGTTCGAAACTTGTGTTATGGGATACTAACTCAACGATACTATATTTTATAACAAATACATAAACACCCAAGACCCAGGACAATTTGAAAAAGACCATTTTCCAACTTGCCCTGACCGGGAATCGAACCCGGGACCTCTGGGTGACGGACTAGCATGGTCCAATCAATGCTTCCTCGAAAGTTTGAAACCAACAGCGTGCAGATTGTTTCAAACCATACAATGATTTGTTTAATTTGCAAACCATATTATCTGCGCTTGGGATTTTTTCAGGAATTTTCATATATTTTTTCCTCTAATTTCCCTTTCAAAAATGCTGTTTTTACGTCCATATGATAAACAGGTAAATTATATTGATTTTGAGGTGCAAATGTCTCATTATAGTCAATCAGGTACTCTTGACTAAAACCACGAGCTTTATACTTAAGGGGGTTTCCAAACTCGTCACTTTTTATAGTAAATATCCATTTACAGTCGATGATATTTCTGTCAACAGTTATTTTCAGTGAGTGCTTTAATTTCCTCATTGATAGCATTTTCCCATAAAAGTTTATTATTGCTAGATTCAATCTATTTATATGAAGTAGGTATTTCACAGATAAAAAAATGAGCGTATAAAAGGTAGTTCACAGAAATATCACCTTCACTTTCGTTATAAGATTTGGTAGGTAAATTTTTAATCCTTTCACTTCTTCTAATATTATGTGAAACTGATTCACCCCGAGGTACAGTCAAATTATTTTGCAATCTACTGTCTGTGTTCACGTCTGTCGGTAGCCTGATTTGTGGCGGTATAATTTTAGTTTGCTTGGACTCATCTGATTTTTATTTATCAGATTTGCACAACTTCCTAAAAGTGTGCACGTCAGAGTCATCAATCATCATGGTTGATTTTCTCAGTCATACTTTCAGACTGCAACGGCCTGTTCGACAAGAAATTAATCTCGTCAACTTGCACATCTCTGACCACAACAAACCTTTCATTCACCACGTCCCACACCTTATAACCATTCGGTTCATAACCAACTAAAATTCCTTTTAATGACTTTTCATCGAATTTGGTTTTCCTAGTTTTGTTTAGATAATAAACAGTTGAACCGAAAACTCTTAAGAACTTTAGTTGTGGCTTTTTACTATGCCACAATTCAAACGGTGTGTTATCTGTTTTAAGTGGTTTAGTGGGGCTGATATTTATCAAGTACGTCGCGGTTAAAACAGCCTCACCCCAGAATGACTTATTTAACTTTGCACCATTTAGCATGACCACACACATCGCTATGCACATTAAATAGAGGTCGTTTTTTAATTTTATGTTTTGCCTTATTAAATGGCAAACATGTTTGCTTTCCATTTATGCAAGCTTTACAAATTTTATCATTTGGTATTATTTGATTTATTTTCTCAATATCAGAAAACATTTGCTTGCTTTTTATTTGCTCAAACTTAGATTTCCCAATATGGCCTAATCTTTGATGCCATAATTCGTAATTCTTATTAACGACCGCATTTAATGAGCAACCTGTGCTGAAAACTTGTTTTTGAAGTATAAACTTTGTGCCAGTTAAATTGTTCAAACACTCACCCTTTATTACCATCTTACCCTCATAGTATATTTGAACGCCGCCGTCTTTGCCAAAAATAAGTGTCATTCCTGCTTGTTGCATTTTCTTCACTGACAGCAGGTTATAAGGAATTTTAGAACAAAATAGAACATCCTGTAGCATTCCATTTTTGCCCAAGTTGCTTGTTACTGGAATGTATCCTTTCGTCGTCGCTGTTATGTATGTACTATTTTTCGCAACTGATATGTTAATTGGCTTTTCTAATTCATCGAAATATTTTGCCAAATCTTTTCTATTTGTGAGATGTTCCGAGGCTCCAGAAATAATATGAATGTAATGGTGTTTTGATCTTCGTTTTTGATTCCACAACTACCGGCCATAAATGCGAAACCCGAGATATTAGGATTTTCTAAATCTGTCATGGTAACAGTTTGAACTGTTCTATTGTTTTCAGAGCGTTGTTTGGCTGTTTTGTTATAATAGCAGTCCTTCTGCATATGCCCTTTTCTTCCGCAATAATAGCATTTTAACGCATTATTTTTAGCTTTAAAATATGTCTTATTAGACACTCCCTTCCTTTCACAACTACGATTTTTATTTATATATGGTTCACGAGGTTCGTTTTTAGACTTCTGACTTTCTCTGCCTGGAGAACCTTCATACTGGTGTCTCGTCTTTCATTTATCAACTTTATCTCATGGTCAAGCAATCTAGTTTTCACAAAGGTTAAAGTGAGATTATCTTCTGCTAAATTCTCGATCGCCGTCGTCACACCGTCGTAACTTTTGGGAAAGGTTAAAAATAAATGAGTTATTTTATCTGGTTCTTCCAGCTTTGCACCTGCAGCCACCAATTCGCAAATGAAATCGTCGAATATTTGGAAATGTTTTATTAGCGGATTATCTTCTACCAACTTCAAATTTTGTAATCGTTTTCTTAATGCCAGCCGTGTCGCTATGCTTTTTCTTTCGTAGATGGAAACAAGCTTTAATAAAATCTGTTTCGCAGTATTTTCTTCATTGGTTAGGCCCAACAAAGTATCCGCTAAATACTCGATTATAGTATTCTTTGCGAGTCTTTGTTCTTAGTCGGCATCCGGTACCTACTTCAGGAATTTCTTCGTCAATTACATTAAGCACCTCGAGTTCATTCAGCAAATTACGGATCCGAAGTTTCCATACATTATATTTTTCTCCATCAACAGGTTTAATATTTCTCTTTTACTTTGAGTTTTCCATTATTTTACAAGAAAATAATTCACAGTCTATAAGTAAATAATAAAGTCACTTATTCACTGTTACATTCACAGTCCACGAGCTGTCTATAAAGTTTTGGTAAAACGCACTGCACTTTAGTGTCTGTTTTATTTTAACCGACGATTTATTTTTAATCTTATTTTTATTTCACTGGGCCCATAACCTGTATGATTATGGAAGCCAATGAAAGACGAGATTATATAAAAAGCATTAATTATTTATTTCAATTATAATTGAAAGGTATGTTTTATAACTATTTGCGTGCGACGCTTAGTTATGGCAAGGGCCGGGAATACATTAAATTCTGAGAGAGCCTAGATGACGTACCTATATATGTCCGAGTTACATATGTAACTCGGACTTGGATAACAAAGACTTATTGTTTCATACATAAACAAACTGATTGAAAGGGATAGACTTCCTAAGTTAGAGAAAGACAAATTTATTTTTGTATATTCCAACATCGCGTGTGACAGTATTTTGTTTAACAACTAATAAGTATACTAAATAATAAAAATTCGTTTCTGTGTGATTATGAGGAGCTTTAATCAGCAATCTTATTAAATTGACCTTGGTAAGCAAGTTACATAAAAAAACAAAGATTAAAAAAAAAACTAAACACAATTTTTTATGTAACTTACTTACCTGGGTCAATTTAATTAGATTGCTTAAATCCCCTCACAATCACACAGAAACGACAACATTTTTTTCTTTAAAATGTTTTTATTCTCATGCTATTTTTATTTGATTTTTAAATTACATGTCAAGTAACAAATTAGGATATTTGCTCTTTATATTATAAAGTATATAAGTTCCTTAATTAAAGCTTTCACACGATAACGACTTTTATTTACAAGTAAAATATAAAAATACACCTAAATAGGCCAGCATGAATGAATTGTGTTTTTTTTTTTTGAAATATGCTCATAATGAACAATTTAAAACAATTTTATGGTTAAAGTACAAAATATTTGATTAAAGCGAGAAGAGATTTGAAGAGAACATTTAGACTGCTGCTAAAAATAGACGAATAGATTAAAGTGAGAATAAAGATATGATTCAAAAATTCAAATGTTTATTCAGTAATTAGACCTTTACAGGCACTTTTACATATCAATAACTATAATTTACGTTACGTGTAAATTATATTAAAATATAATTTATTTTCAAAGGAAAAGCTATGATACCAGCGCTTCGTACCAACACAAACAGGTAGTGGCGCGACATGGGCATTCGACTTCTTTTTCGTTTTTTCCATGTTTATTTTAAGATCCTCTTGTTGGGAAATTCGATTAAGGTCTCCGAACATAGTACTTAAGTCTTCCATCGATTCTGCCATGACAATGATTATCGAAGGTGATGCTATCTCGCCATTGATGTCGATGCCAAATCCTAGAAGCTTGAAGGCATCTTCCAGTGCAACGGTAAATAGTTTCGAAGATATAACGTCTCCCTGTCTTACACCTCTTTGCAGTGGAATAGCCCTCGTGCTCTGCCCCTGTATTCGAACTGACATAGTGGCGTTACGGTATAAGCACTTTAACACTTAGATATACCGATAGTCAATACGGCATCGCTGGAGAGACTGAAGCACAGTCCACGTTTCGATCGAATCAAAGGCTTTTTCACTGTCCACGAACCCTAAGCATAACGGACGGTTATTACTCCCTCGTCTTCTTTATAATCTGCCGCAACGTGAATGTGGTCCGTGGTACTAATACCTTTACGTAAACCGGTTTGTTTGGGGGCATCAAAACTTTTTGCGAGACGATTAGTGATGACCCTCGAGAACAACTTGTATATGATGACAATGACTTAAAAAGGTTAAAGTGCTTCTCAAGATGAATAATAAATCGAGTCCAAACTCGGTGGGGTTATATTGTTTTACCACAGAGATGCCATACCTTCCAGCTCCATCATCAGATTAGCTTCATGTCATAATAATATTGCATTGTCACGCTTTATTATTATTATCGCTTTTATTATTATATTTATTGGTAGTCAAATAGGTGAATTTTTGGTAGGCGTTTAAATATATATATTAGATATTCTATTTTGTACGACTATATATTGTACAAACACTCCCATAAAATATCCCGTTGTAAATGTCTGTCAACAGCCTTAAAAACTCTCCGAAATATGAATTATAAGTTTTTGTGAAACACCATTTGCAAGAAACTAAAGAATTTAAGGTACAAATTAAGAATATAAGGTATAAGTTATAGGGTTAATTGAAGCCAATGAAAGACTAGATTACCTACATAAAAAGAACCTATTAATTATTTATTTCAATTATAATAATTGAACGGTGTGTTTTATAACTATGTGCGTGCGATGCTTAGTCAAGGCAAGGGCCGGGAATACACTAAATTCTAAGAGAGCCTAGATGACGTACCTATATGTAACTCGGACTTCAATAACAAAGACTGTTTTATACATAAACAAACTGAATAAAAGGGATAGACTTCCTAAAGTAATAGAGAGACAAATTTATTTTTGTATACTCCAAGTTCCAACCAACATAAGGTACACATACATACACACGAAAAACATAGCCCTACTTTTGCAGTTGGATAATTAAATGTTTATTAGCTTCATCCAAGTAGAATTATTTTGAATTGACTAAGCGAAGTGCGGAGAGGAAAACAATAGTCGCGAGCAATAGGTATGTGTAAACATTGTTATTGTGCATTGTAGTGAG
This sequence comes from Acrobasis suavella, assembly GCA_943193695.1. Lineage (NCBI taxonomy): Eukaryota > Metazoa > Arthropoda > Insecta > Lepidoptera > Pyralidae > Acrobasis > Acrobasis suavella. The sequence goes on from OW971929.1 coordinate 20,212,362, forward strand.
CGCAGGCTGGCGGTCGTCTGGTGAGGTGAGGCAGGACAGGTTCGGAGTGGGCCCCAGGGACGGCACGGCGGCGGCGGGGGCTTTGGTGCCGTTACGTGCGCGCGCGGCGGCTCCACTGCCACGACGCGGGCGTGCTTCACTCAGTTCGTGCGCGAAAGTCGTTACCTACCTGCGTCACTCGAAGGCATTTCCTTTGCACGCGAGCACCGTTCCCTCAGTGCGATTTGGTGGAACAAATCAGTTTACTAAGTTAAGACGATCAGTGTTTGGTGAGAAGTCAGTTTGTTGGGGATTCAAGAGCCGTAACTATTAATCCTTAACAACCTTTTGAAGTTGTGAGAAAGCGTGTGACGTCAGAAGGATCGGCCGCCGCGATCATATGTTGGACGCGGATGCAGTGATGGAATGTGGCGTGTTGTTGTGGTGACGTGCGATGGTACTGTGCCTTGGATTACCTTTGTAGCTGCAGCGCCGCCCCGGAGCGGATCCTCTACGAGAACGATGCGTAGAAAAAGATGAGCCAGGATGCGGAGAGCTTGGTAATATCACTTTTATTGCATAAGTCCACTTACAATCTTATAAAAACATGGTTTGGTCAACGTCTGCTGCCTACACAGATCGAATTTGTATGCATAACTTGCAGAGACTGTTTCTGAATTGGCTATTTATAATGATGATATAAAACGTAAACGTTACGTGTTTATTTTACACCAGACTGCGACGTTCAAGGCTATCGACGTTGGTGCTCGAACATATCTGATTGATGCAGTGGATAAGTATTTTAATTTCATTTAAAATAATATATAAGTTACAGTTTTGATGCATAACACGCCCTTTGTTTGTGACTTTTCCTTCCTTGATTATATATATATATATATATATATATATATATATATATATATATATAGCTAGGTACCTTACCTATACTTAGTAACTAGTCACAGTGGAAATAATATAAATACAATATCATCCCTATACCAATAACACGATTCATTAAGTGTATAAAGCCTTAATATGTAAGTACCTATAAAGCTGACGAACACTGCCGCTCACGTCCTAAAATCCTAAGGAAAATTATTGCTAAGGACGTGATCACGAGTACGACTGGATGGATCGATATAGGTCGGTAGATAACGTTCTTTTTTACAAAACTACCTACTCGTATGTGGTTCTGTGATCGATCTGTCAAAGAGAACTGATGATTCATTGCGTAGGAGTAATATTCTCCCACACGTAGGTACTGTAAACTCTAAGGTTATTGAACGGACCTACCTCTGCTCAACTATGTAAAAATAAAGTAAATTACTTATAGAAAACTTATAGAAAAATATTAATGTTTTTTTACCGATATTGCCACCTGCACTATGAACAAGGTATCGTGTTCCACACACAAAAAAAAAAATTCTGAGTAGATACAGTAGCATAACATTTTAAATATTTTAATTCATTCGTATTTCAAAATATGCAGCGATGGCATGGCCAGTTGCATAACATGGCCTAGGAAATCGCATGTGTTTTTACATCAGTAGTACGATACTGCTGGCAGTTGCAAAATTATATGTTAAAGGTACAGTTACACGGGCATGTTTTTAGCAATTGGCGCCGGCAATAGTTGCTCAAGGAACTTAAATACATTAGAGAACTGACTTTGCCTCAATTGCCCTGTCTGTCGTATGAGACAGGACTTGGCATAAGGTGACTGCCGACACAACTATAGAAGTTACACCTGACCCGGTCTTCCACAATAAACACTGTACAGTACATGCATATATATATATACTGTACAGTGTTTATTGTGGAAGACCGGTGATATATATATATATATATATATATATATATATATATATATATATATTTTAGTCGGACAATACAATTGAACCTAAAATTATTCTAGCTGTTACTGTGGTTTTTAGACTTATAGGAATCTCACATTATTCATTTTGTGGAAGATGTATGCCAGTATGCCTATGTTGAAAAAAAAAACTGATGATATTTTGATATCCATATCAAGCATGTGAAAATCGCCCTCTACGTATACTCTGAGTACATTACTCATGATGCCTCTCCTCACACCTACTACCTCAGTAAGTTCTTATATTAGAAAATTGATTTCCATGTAAGAGCACCTTTATGTACGATTCGAGCAATACCGTGGTGTTGAAAGTGTCCGTGGGAGCGTCGTCGTCGAGACGCGGTTTACCTCACTCGCGCCGCTCTAGTTTCTGCACCATTGTTCATGGACTCCGATTTCTTTAATTCTTCCCCCTTTATCAGACCTTTATTAATTATTATTGGATTTGTAGTTAACAATTCTTATATTACTTTTAGCAAAAAAGACTCGAATGTCCTGCACGCAGTGTTGCAGTTGCTTCATGTGCAATATGGATCTTCACTCACGGAGCTTTGAATAAAATATGCTTGCATTGTATAAAAAAAATGTTACCTTGACATCATTTTCCTCGCCACTTCCCAAAAATTTGGGGTCGGCTCTGTATGTCAACTATTTCCAGTTCTTTCTTTAACCTTGATGTATAGATATATTAAAATTTGGTTGAAATAAGGGCAACGAAAGTTCAGAACTGAGTGGTAACGTAATGATACGTTAGATGATAATTTACACAAACGTATTCATTTTATAAGGAACAAGAAAGGTAGGTAAGTATTTATCGTCATTGAGTTTCGGTATGCGTTACACCTATTTAATTTTCTAGTAGGTAGGTAACTACCTATGTTAAATGATTTGAAAGAGTTTTCACTACAGTATGTGTATCTGCAGCTACTTAGCAGTTTCTGTAAATTTATGGTTATGCATGCATGTAATGAGTACTGTAAGAGAAAATAGTTTTTTTTTTACGTAGCATAGGCCGCACGAACTAACTACGACTAACTTCGAGTCGGGTCGGGCCCCTAAACTGCTTATAATTCGGCAACGTCGTATTTTTCCGTAGAAAGTGAAACCGGCCGGACCTTCAGTCGACACTTTCACGTAACAATGTTATATTAGCTCAGCAAAACTATTGTATAGCTTTTGAGTGCCGACACCACACCGCTGAAAATGATAGAGATTTTATTATCAGAACATTAAAAACACGAGCTAGTCCCAGTAGTTCTACTAAGTTTGATCTACTAGTAGAACTACTAGGAATAGTACGTGCCATTAGTTTTGGTTCCCCGAGCACCTCACTATTTTTAAAAGTGCTCTATCATTTTACACGTAAAAAAGTCACGCGTTGAAATCTTTTGTATAAGAAAATTAATTTTCTTATTATTATTTTTTGACCGAGCATCGAGCAAGCGCGAAGTGCAATGCACAAGAGAAATGCGCTTCAGCTTGGGCTAAAATGTTTTTGTACATCTGTCCGGTCCGCTAGCCGACTGTTATTTTGGCGAAACAATGGGGGTTTTAACCCCCGACGGAAAAGTAGGGGTATTATAAGTTTGACGCTAACGTCTGTCTGTCTGTGTGTCTGTCTGTGGCATCCAAGAGCTCGAACGGATGCACCGATTTCCTAACGGTGGTAAGAACCACCGCAAATTTATTACGATATGTTTCCATAATAATTCCGTAACAAAAAGTGTCGCTGCAGTCGTAGCTGTATTCAGAGGCAATACTCTGTACACGGAAGATAATGAAGGCTTTAATCAACGCATAAAATACAAAAATAGTAGATTGTGCTACAAGGGGATAAGGTAATATTTTGACGGTGAGGGCGCTACTTTGAATCCAGAGCGAAACGAAGGATTCCACAGTTGAATCACGAGCGTAGTCAGTGATTCTACGGTAGAATCCTGAGTGCACACTCTATTTTTCATCTCCATCTATGAGAAAACCTAGCAAATACAAAACAGAATAGATATAACGTAGGACACCTACAATACCTAATCAGACTTCCACCGACAATTTTTTAATACTAACGTTTGTTTGGTTTCGTTTTCATACAATAAATACTAATAAATAAATTTTCGAAGACCACCAACTCACGAAATGTTGACTCATAACTTATTAGTGTGCGTGGTCCTTCATATATTTTTATGAGAAAACTTGATACCTATTCACTATTGGCTTACACTTACGAAAAAGTATTCACGTTTATAATTCAAATAACAATATTCACATTTACAATTCAAATAATTTCAATACAAATAACCTAAAACTTCTGTAATTATACTTGAATCAAAGAGATAATTATATTTATTTCTTTTTCCGAAGCAAAGCACATAAAAATGTTTCCCTACATTCATCCATGTTGACGACGATATGTATTCCAAATTAAAAAAAATCACGACGTCTGTGCCAATTATTTTTTATTTGCTTAACTGCCAACATTATTTTGGATTCTACATAGGTTACACTCGTGTTCAGTTTTCAAATTGGTTTTAATCCCTAGAGATTCAGAGCGAAACGAAGGATCCCACAGTTGAATCACGAGCGGAGCGAGTGATTCTACGGTGAAATCCTGAGTGAAGCGAGGGATTCATGATCCCTTTTAAAAATATTACCGTACCCGAGTAGCACACTCTACTTTTCATCTCCATCTATGAGAAAAACTAGCAACTACAAAACAGAATATAAATAGTAGTAGAACAACTACAATACTTAATCAGACTTCAACCGACGATTTAATACTAACCTTTGGTGTCGTTTTCATACAATAAATACTAAGAAATATTTTTTCGAAGATCACGAACTTACGATAAAATGTTCACTCATAACTTTGTTTGCGTGGTCCTTCCTATCTTTTTACAAGTAAATTTGATACCAATTTACTGTCGGCTTAAACTTACGAAAAAGTATTCACATTTACACAAATAATTACCTACATGTCAATGCAAATAACCTAAAACTTTGCAATAATTTAAATCAAATAAAAAATTGCCTTTTTTTTATTTATTATTTCTTTTTCCAAAGCGAAGAATATAAAAATGTTTACCTACATTCTTCCATGTTGACGACAATATGTATTCCAAATTTGAAAAATTAACGACGACTGTGCCATTATGTTTTATTTTAAAACGAAATTCTTCTTTCTTTTTCCTGGACTGCCAACATTATTTTTGATTCTACATAGATTACACTCGTGTTTAGTTGTTAAATTGGTTTTAATCCCTAGAAATACCAGTAACTTGAGCTCCAAATGTTTTGGGATGAAAACATCGTTTTTTGAGTAGATGAGATGATTTTTTTTTTTCTTTTTTATGATGATAAATAATTTGTTTTTTTGACCATCGTTTGATGGCGCTGTTCAAAGATTCAAAGATTCAAATGTTTATTCAGTAATTAGACCTTTACAGGCACTTTTACACGTCAATAAGTATAATTTATGTTACGTGTAAAGTATATTAAAATTTAATTTATTTTTAAAGAAAAGCTACCGATACCAGCGCCGACCACTGCTGAGAAGAAACGCCGAAAGAAATTCATTTTCACAGTATTGGTCGCCTACTCGCCAGAAGGGCTTTGTCATATTATTATAATTGTCTTTTAATTAATAAATACGTATATTATAATACAATGTTGACACATTATAACATGTAATGCTTGCGAACAAGTAAACAAACATAAATTGCGTAATAAAAAATATTAAGTAGTCAAAAAAGCGAAGCCGAGCTGACCAGTCCCTCCCGGCAGTACCCGTTCACGAGTTGACGCACGGATCAGCCATCGTTAAACTCCACCATATTAGAGTTCAAATTTTCAAGCCCCGATAAAAAAGAGAAATTATTATAAAATTGACGCTAAGAATGTCCATCTGTCTGTTTTGTTAGAATATTATGTAGTTTCGTCACTTATCACTTGATGGTGTCATCGGGTTTTGCCTAGCAAATAATTAATATGCACGGTGAACATCTAGCGAGATTTAGAGCCACTAGTTATTATGATTTCATCAAATATTTCTACCATTGATAAAATATTTGTTAGTAATTATATTATCTTTGTTTTTACGCATATAACAAGTTTATTTGTCAGGGAAATTAAACAAAACCCCGACTTTCTAGTGTTCACCCCCAATATAGTACGGGAAGTAGTGTCCTAAGGTGCAAATTTTGGTATCGGATGAATTAACGTGGTACGTAAAACTAAGCTAATTTAGCCCGGTAGCCATCCGCCACCCCCTGGGGGTAGGCAGGGGGGGCATTCAAAGTTACACACCGCCGCGCTGTGTGTAACTTTGGTGGCGGATGGCTGCCGGGCTAAATTAGCTTAGTTTTACGTATATTACATCTGTGCCAAGTGAATTCATCTGATACCAAAATTTGCACCTCCCATACATTGGGTGACACTACTTCCCGTACTAACCGATTTTCTTAAATAACCGATTTCTTATTCTACCCTTTCATTTTATACCTCTTAAACGGTTGGATCGATTTCTATCTCCATAAAGCATAGCTATTAGAAAAGAACCATTCCGATCAAGTCTTAGTGTGTTTGTCTGTGGCATCGTTGTTTAGGCACTACGATGACGCAGACAGACACACAGACATGTTAAACTTATTACAGCCCTCTTTTTTGTAGGGCATTAAAATGCATTAAGGTTCGAACTATATTTATAATACAACAGCATGACCTTTGTAAAGTCTGAAACATGTACTACTAGCTAGCGGCCCGCCCCGGCTTTTTCGGTCATGAAATGTAATCGTAAATGCTCTACATGTTATCTAAATCAGATAAGATGGCTTAAATAGATTTATGGGTTAAGTTTGTACCGATAGACTAAAAAGTAAGTTGAAACGCTAACGTTCGACGACCTCCGAGGCGTAGTGGTCTCCATGCTAGTCTGCCACCCATAGGTTCCGGGTACGATTCCCGGTCAGGGCAAGTTGGAAAATGGCCTTTTTTAAATTGTCCTGGGTCATGGGTCTTTATCTTTATATGTATTTGTTATAAAGTAAAGTATCGTTGAGTTAGTATCCCATTACACAAGTCTCGAACTTACTTTGGGGCTAGCTCAATCAGTGTAATTTGTCCCTATATATTTATTTATTTATTAAAAAAACGCTTTATTACACCATTCATGTAAAACAAGTTTCTAGACTAAATATGGGGAAATCAGACACATTGTTTTTATATATTAAATTCTAATTCAATCCATGGTGATTGGAGACTCGTGCCCGGTTTCAAGACTTATTATTGGTAAAATTTCCATGTGATTTTCAATCTTTCTATCTCATACTTATAAGACCGGTCTGAATTTTAGGGTTCCGTATCCAAAGGGTAAATAGGGTCCTGTCCTATTATAAAGACTCCACTGGCCGGCTGAATGTCTGTCATCAGGCTGTATCTCATGAACCGTGATAACTAGACAGTTGAAATTTTTACAGATAATATATTACTGTAGCCGCTATAAAAAACATCGAAAAATAATTAAGCGGTGATGCCATAGAACAAATGTAATTTTTTATAGATAATGGGTAAGGAACCCTTTGTGCGCAACCGGCCACTTTGACGGTTGTATTACATATTGCCACTTTGTAAATTATGTGAATATTTAAGTATTTTTAAACCAGAATGTTTCACGCTGATTTGTGTGCATCTCCGTTACGTAGAGATATGACGTCGCCGCTAGGAAAAGCCACGAAAAGCTGCACATGCGTGGATTGCGTGGTTTCCCTATATTTCTGTCCTCGGTAGTCCTCACCTCAGTAGAGCGCTCGCCGAGACGGCTCGTTCAGACGACTCAGACGTCGGGCGCCCGGCGTAACGCGCGGAAGGGCTTGTCAACATTTACGAAACACGGTTTCACTTATTCGATATTTATTTACCAAAGGTATTTACAATCTAAGTGTGACATTTTCGTCAAGAACATATAAATATCTCGCTCAGAAAGTCAGTTTTGTCTCGTGTTATAGTGAGTGAATCGTTCAGTGTATACTCATATTGGATTGAAATGTTTTGTTGTGGTTTAAATTGAAGTGGTGTTTGAACGGTGGCAATAATTTGCATTGTAATTAGATAGAACCTAAGCCAATTAGGCTTATCACAGTAGGTATGTAGTCAATGCCAAGTATTTTAATTATCTATATACTATTGATTAACAAACGACTTATTTTGAAATAAAAAAATAAATTTTAGTCTATTGATGATTTTATCATGAATCTTGATCTTTCTTACAGTGTTTAAATAATTTCGCCTAAAATACTATGAATAATATGAATAGATTTTGGTTAGTAATAATACTAAGTAAGTAGAAGTATATTTTAGGATGAATAAGTTTCCTGTTTTCCTCACAATGTAATCACATGTCGGATGTGTTATTATTCACATTTTCGAGTAGCGAAAAAAATAATCTCATCCTACTTACTTACACAGGGTGACTTTTTACGACCACCACCTAAATGTTTGGAGCAAGTTCAGTCCATGACACTGAATTACTGAAAAACTTTTTTATGAAAAAGTTTTTAAAATTCGATTGACTTCCCATTCATTAGTAGAGGGCTGATTTTTATAGGAACGCGAATAATTTTTTTTTCGTTTATTACTTATTGTTTTATGAAAAATGATTCAGTATAATGGACAGAACTTGCTCCAAAAATTTGGCTGGCAGTTAAAAAGTCAACCTGCAGAATAAATATAAATAAAAAATGATGCGCGGTGCCAGGTAAGAACACCTTTTGGTCGTTTTGTGTGGCACGGCACACCTGACGGGCTCGCTTGCCACCTGTCGCTATACAAATTCGGTGGGGGTTTAGGGTATGAGTAGGACGCATATATATATATATTCTTTGCAAGTTGCAAGACATCCATTGAGGTAAAAAAATAATAATTGTACAGCGAGAAGGTAGAAAACAACACCTGTCTTACTAAAACATTTGGAAATCAATCAAGGAGGATATTCATTTTTGCTTAGATATGTGATATAAGTAACATACCAAGCTTTGCTGTTGGCGGCTGAAGCCGCTATTTCTCGAATTATGTTATTAATAATTTTTTTAACTCTGAGATTTCCATGCTATATATAATTACGTAACTTAAAAAATAGCAAAGACCTCTATTTATTTTGTTTACTTATTCATAAAACTTCTTTGTAAAACTCATATGCATTTATTTTATACTTGGTTCTACCTTACCCAAATGAATTAAATGTTGGTTGGAATAACTTGGAAAGGATATTGTACCTTGTGATACGTACTAACATGAGCAGAAACATCCTACACTGTACTTATGGAGTTGGCATCGGCCGCTCCCTTCCTCAATTATCCAATTTTCTTGTCAGATATCGACCTATTCCGTAGCAACTCATTGACTGAGCAATCAAGAACTGGCAGTAACTAGTCTTTATTTTTCTTTTAGATACTTATGTTTTTATTAAATATCCAGTATCTACTATAATACATTACATAATAAAAGTTCATTTACGCATTTATTTATATCCTGAAGATATATTGTGTTTTCTTAAATGAACTAATTTGGTGGACATTAAAAATAAATATAAGAAAAAAGTTTTAATAACATTCAGATGTTCATTACACTGTTACATACCTTTTCTCACTAAAATAACAACTTAATTTACCTTTCTTACCCTGAGTAATCTTATGAAATTTAAAGAATCCCTCAAAAATATCACCACTATATGGATCTATGTTATGCTAACAATCCTACTTGTTTGTGAAATCCCAATTGAAGTGAGAACGATGGTGTGTGGTAAAAGATGATATACTTGGTATTGGTAACAATAATTGAGAAAGTAATGTTAAGGTGTTTGGTCATGTAGAGCGGTTGAATAAAAGTTACTAAACATATATATGGTATAGATGTGGCTGGGAGAACCGGACCAGGTCGACCTTGTCGAATGTTCTGCTACCAAATTCGGATTCGGAGATCATTCAAGAAAATTATAAAAGAGTGTTGACGAAACGCAAGAGGTTTTAAGGGGATACCTGAATTTTCCGGGGTCCAGTGCTGCCCCCATTTGAAATAAATCAATTGATAGGAAACAAACACATCATTTAAAATTTTGTCTTGACCAGGCGCTAGATAACTCTTCAAACTATTTTATGAACTACTGTTTACAGTTTAAAGTGAAAACGTGAAGCTATTCTACGCACATACGCCAAAAGTGGCCGTTTTTCGCAATTGTGGATCGTTTGGAGGAAGGATCATAGCATTCGTAGCAAGTGAAGGTCTAAACTATAGTCTCTGGATATCCCTATGGAAAGCTGGAAAGATAATGTGTATATATTTATATAAGCTTCTGCGTATAGTAATCACAGTAGGAACTCCTGCTCTGTATACCTTCAGCTATCTTAAATAGGCGTTCTATGTATGATGCATACATTGAACTTTTCTTTAATGAATATACAGATCGTGAATGTAATCTTATCGTTATCATCAGTATAAGAGAGGAAAGATAAAAACAACAAAGATTATGAGATGAACCAAGTTCATTCTTACGTTAATAGCATTACGTATACGTATAAATTTTGCAAACAGATTTCACTATTACCTACGTAAGTTAAGTACTAATTTCTATAAATTCTCATTCATGAGAATATATAGAAATTACCAAGTACAATAATTGTTTGGCGAAGACAAATCAGTTGATAAGCAGTGCTGGTGGGTGATATCTTTCAATGTCATGGATCCGCAAATATCTCAATCATCTTTGTGACAATTTATTAATAGCCCGACCTCCTTGACCTAGACCTTGCATGCTCCTCACGTACCTATCTATCTTATTACATGGGTCGAATTGTGTGGTACATTTTCTGTGTAATTTGTGATTGTTTCGCTTGTGTGCGTCTGAGTTATTGGACATCATGGCGTCCTGTGAGGAGATGAAACTGTAGATTTATAGCTTTCATTTACGACTTTCGTAACAACGTCAGCACTGTTTCTATTCCCTTCTCCGCCAAATCCATCCAAATATGGGATCTGTCCATAAAAATACTAACATTAGTACGGTGGGGGATACAATGAAGTGGGGATGATTCATGGTAATATGACGTACACGTCCTTATTTTATGTATGTAGGTAGTCTTATAATTTGGTTACTTAATTAAGTACTTGGCATTGATATACAGCTTTGATAAGGCTGTCAAAATCGTACCTCTTATATTACAATCTTCACTATATAGTTGGTAAAATAGAATGACAATGTGTGTAAACATTGATGAAGCCAACGTGTTTGCGCAAGAAGTTGGTTAAGTAGTGATGTTGGTGCGGGGGTGCGCGGGGGGTGAGTTGCGGCACTCGTTGGCGGAGCGCACCAAGGCGCTGGCGGCGCGATGCCATGCCCTGCGGTCGCCAGCGCGCGCCGACCAGCGCAGCGCTGAGCGTCGCCGCCCCAGGCACCGCAAGTCGCAAACGCGATGGTATGTCAAGGTAAGTTGGCGACCTGGATGTTGCATTGCAACTACACGAATCCTTTTGAACATTGGATTGGTCCAAATTTCTCATCACTTATTAGGTAATTTAGGTAGAAGACACCTATCTAAACTACAATATCCATGAGTAAAAGCATATCAAGCAGGGAGCTTGAAGCCTGAATACATAGCGGATGTTGTTGTTTGCCCAGAATTCTTCTCATAGTATGAATCAATACCGTGATTAAACTATTTATGACTGTGTCACTGATTCATTCATGCGTCGTCAACTTTGTGTAGCAAGTATACCTAAGTGAGTACACCATATTGGTTTGCATTAGCATAAACCAGTCTACATTATAACATTATAGAATATGAATTAAAAAATATGTATTTATTCGCAGTCCGCATGGTTCCATCTGAATTGCATTTATAGTAGATTGTGCTACAAGAGGATAAGGTAACTTTTTGAAGGCGATTGCGCTATATTGTATTCAGAGCGAAACGAAGGATTGTACAGTCGAATTACGAGCGTAGTGAGTTATTCTACGGTGGAATCCTGAGTGAAGCGAGAGATTCGTGTATATCGCCCGAGTTAAAAATATTACCGTACCCGAGTAGCACACTTTACTATTTATCTCCATCAATGAGAAAAACTAGCAAATACAAAACAGAATATAAAGAAAAGTAGAAGACCTACCATATCTTAATCAGACGCATCAATTTATTACTAATCTTTGTTTGGTGTCGTTTTCATACAATAAATAGTTACATATAAATAATTTTTCGAAGACCACCAACTTACAATAAAATTTTGTTTGCGTGGTCATTCATATTATTTTTTTTAAGTAAACTTAATAACTATTCACTATCGACTTAAGCTTACGAAAAGGTATTCACATTTACACAAATAATTACATGTATATGCAAATAACCTAAAACTTCTAATTACTTGAATCAAAGAGAAAAATTGCGCTTTTTTTAACTATATTTATTTCTTTTTTCGAAGCGAAGAACATACAAATGTTTACCTACATTCATCCATGTTGACAACAATATGTATTATAAATTAAAAAAAAAAATCACGACGCCTATTCCAATTATTTTTATGTTAAAACGAAATTTTTCTTATTTTGCTGGACTGTCAACTTTATTTTTGATTCCACATAGATTACACTCGTGTTCAGTTTTCAAACTGGTTTTTAGTCCCGTGAGAATAAGCAGTAACTTTAACTCCAAATATTTTGGGATGAAAACATCGTTTTTTGAGTAGATGAGATGAAAAATATTTTTTATAAATTATAATATAATTTAATACCGCCACCGAGGTTTTCCTCGGTGCCAGCCATTTATTATCGCTAGATGATAGTTATATAGTGCTCTATGCAGTTGAGCTATGTTACGCTGCCTTACAGCTTGAATCATTTGATGACACTAACACTACAATGGCCATGAGTGCCATGACTTGATGCAATCCGCGTCGAAATCGGTGTATCCGTATGAGCGCTAGGATGCCACAGACAGACAGACGTTAGTGTCAAACTAAGAACACCCCTCTTTTTCCATCGGAGGTTAAAAATAGCAAGCAAATGAGAAATAGCAAAGGAAAAAGTTTGTTTTGAAAAAAATACTTTTAAAAATCCATTTATTTATTTTAATTTTAAAAGTTAACAAAAAAACATACCTACATACCTCATTGCTCAGAATAAATGTGAATATGACCGTAATACTTTAGAAGCATGGTATAATATTACACCATGGTTAGTAGGTACTTTCATTAATTTCATAATCTTTGTTAAGGACGAGATAAAATTATCTCTTCAAGCACTGTCAATTTTTGGCGGATAATGGTTTAAACCTAGTTAGTCCGCGTTTTATAATAAGACCGAAGAGGTATCGCCAGTTTTTTGTTTGTGATAAAACGGGTCATGGACCTCTTCGCTCCATAACCCATTCCAGTACTGCTGTAATCTGTTATTTTGGCAGTGGTCCAGCTTTGTTTCAGACTTTACGCATTGCTATCTTTATGTAGGTACCACTTCTGTGCAAAATTTATTTGAATTCCTGCCACTGCGTAGCAATGAAATCGTTATAAAGTCTGATCAGTATATAAAATCGCTTCACATTAGTACATACCTTTTATTCATTCTAAATCTTCAAAGCCGTTTTCGAGTATTATACAAACAGCTATTTTAATATATAAAAAGAGAACGAGTATTCAGAACCGTAAATAAAAAAAGGCATCAATATCTAAAAATAGGCATATTGTAAATATCGCATTTTCGGAAGATTTCCACGGTTATTATTCTCTCTTTGAGATTTCAGTCAAAGGCTTTTAAGGCCATAGCCCGTGCCCATAGGTCCTTGAAGGGATGACTATGAAGAAGCCTACCCTACTAAGAAGTGGGGGCCGAGGTCACTCTATATTCGGTGGGTTTTCTTCATTTAGGTAAAAACGGGCTGTATTTTTTGTAAAGATAATCGACTAATCGTCTTACTGTCCCACTAATTTGTACAAATATGTCAGGATGTATTCTAATAAGAACATTAAATCCGTGTTTTGTTTGTATTTGTTCTTAGTATAAAGTATCTACTTCATTAACTTGAAAACCAAAAAAATAACTAAACTCTATTGAACTTTAAAACAATGATCCAGCATCATGAGGCAAAAACGACACGACAGACAAAAATCTGTGATGAAAATTATAGTATCGGTTGATCATGACCACAGGTACCTAACTCTCAGTCAGAAATACGGTGACGTGTCAGTAATCGGCGGGTATGCCCTCTGTAGTAGTGATTAGTATGAATCACGACTGCTATGACGTGTCACAGTATAGTCATATCATATGATGTTTAGCAATTAAATAAATTGACCCTGACTTTGTCGTATCCATGACCAACATGCTACTTAGTGTGGCTCTCGAGATACCTGTTACTGGTTTGATTATGTTGGAATATAAGTAGGACTTATCTACTTTTATTAATAAAACCAGTATAGTGATGTAGGTAAGTACCTACAATACAATACAATACAAATACTCTTTATGCACCATAAACAAAAGGAAAAACAAATAACAGAAAAAAAAAGAAGACAGAATTAAGATACAAAGGCGGACTTATCGCATAGCCGTCTCTTGCAGTCAACCTCTGGGTAGAGGCAGAAGTGAATATTTAAAAAAAGGCGGCGCAGTTGTATGTCAGACTTACAATAATAACTTACTGTAATTGTTACAATATAGAACCTGCCACAATATTTAAATACATAAAAATACTTACATACACTACATACATACCTATGAATGAATAGACAAACATACCTACCTACATTACCTATATACATACCTTTAAATAAGCACCTACTTAGGTATATTCCAACATTATAAAACCAGTAGTGATGAAGGTAAGTACCTACTTATATTCCAACATAATAAAATCAGTAACAGGTATCTTGAGAGCTACACTAAGTAGCATGTTGGTCATAGATACGACAAAGTGAGGGTCAATTTTGACAAATACTTATTTATCGCCCTCTGATTTTTGTTCAAAAAACACGTTTATACCAATATTTGTAGTCATTCAAATCAACGGACTCACGTTATATAGTTTCGCTTTTGCACGACAAGATAAAATTTATGTCAGGGTTCAATAGCACCATTTTTTACTTGCTCTACACTACCAACTATATGTATTCTGGGACTCTATTTACTAATTTCTTCTCGTCGTTTGCTTATTCAGTTAGCTATTTTGTAGTCTAGTTCGATAAGAAAATAGAGAAGACAATTGATTTATGAATTTTTAAGTATACCACAATCTTACTAAAATATTTTTATCGGAATAAAAGCAGTAACTACAAGTTGCATTGCAACTGTTAAATTAGAGTGTCCAAAATGCGTGCGGGTAAATGTTTTTTTTTTTCAAAAGTCAAAAATCATTTATCTTTGGATATTTGTATCTCTTGTATATTGGCATTTTTTTCTTTCGATTTCAAAATAATTATGAAATAAAATTTCATAATGCTTAAAAGATCTCAATGTGATGCCTATTGGCTTGTAATTTGCATCTCTACATTGTAAATGACAACTAAGTTTAATAAAAAATGATACTAGGCTAGGTCGTCTTTTGTGGAGCGTCTGCAGGTCGCGGGTTCACGACCGTCTTCGGAGTTCGTAGTTTCGCAGCGGTGCTCGAACCGTATCGATTGCGCGGTGTAGGGGACGACGAACTCGGCTGCTGAGGTTTTTATTGTCATGGAAAACTAGTCATCCTTGCAGGAATCACTGTTCCATTACGATGAACTGAACATGTCTCTTGCAAGTAGTCTTTACTACCGTGTGTAAATAAACGGCCACGTGCGAGTCTGACTCTTGCACCAAGAGTTCCATACTATTATCTATTAAAAATCACGTTGATTGTATGGGAGCCCCACTTAAATATTTACATTATTTTGTTATAAGTATTTGTTGTTATAGCGGCAATAGAAATACATTATCTGTGAAAATTTCAACTGTATAGCCTATATCTAGGTTCATGAGATACAGCCTGGTGACATACAGACGGACGGACAGCGGAGTCTTAGTAATAGGGTCCCTTTTTTACCCTTTGTATACGGAACCCTAAATAAAAAAGTACTTCTGAATTCTTTAGTACATAATTAGACTATCTTATCTAAATATAATACTTATTCAGTGAGAAAAACGAACATAGTATATTTATATTATATTTATATTTAACTTATAGATATTTAAATGATCATTCTAAATATTGAACAATAAAAAATTTGGATATGTATATTTTAGCTCATTACGCTTTTGTTTGCTAAAAGAGAATACGGTAGCATGGCGACACAAAGCAAACAAATGATTAAGACGAGTGCTTACAGTACTTGACAAGAGAGTGACTCATGGCCGCCGGTCCTATACAAGGCAGACTATTGTACCCGGTCAGTCAGGTCATGATCTAAGTATCCAGTTTGCGGCCATTTTTTTAATTTTTATTTTGACTAGGTAACTGACATTATTTTCTTTTCAAGAAAAATACAATTAGTTACCGCGATATAAGTGTACGTACGAATATGTGCAGCAGGCATGAAGTCAGGTGGTTTTTCCCGGTGTAGTGTAGTGCTTATTTCGATGAAGCTTTTCATATTAGGACAATATGGTTTATGTTGTAGGTATCTAAAGATTTTTATACATCTATACTCACGTTCATGTTGTACCTACTACTTAAGAAGTGACTGTGTAGTGTAAACTAATACATGTACAATGTGAAAAGCAATGAATAAATTGAAATTGAAATGATAATATGTTATACAAAGTAGTTTATTACTTTCGTATGAGTCGAACTCTCAACAAATAAATAGTTGCCAGTTCAATCATTTGATCAGTCCCTTTGTCCATCGTTGCTTTGACTTGACTAGCTTCCATGCTTGTCCGGAAGAAAAGAAAACAACAAAGAAAGTGCTAGCTGCTCTCGAACCGCGTATATCGCAAAAGCCGGTCGAGGGATAGGAGATAATTAAATCATATAATTATCATTATCATCATCATTTTCTATAGGCGATGCGGCTAGCAAAGCAATCCATCACTATTTTGGTTACCTTATTTCAGATTTACTTTTATGGCCACTATATTACCTTACTTCATACTTACATTTATGGCCACATAACAATTGCCCTATGGCTCGTACGACTCAAGGCTCTATATACCCATTAGGGATGCAGACTATTGCAGACGTGATAGTGTATGTATTCGACTTGTTAGAAGTAGGAGCAGCCGACACGGCTGGTGGCTACCGATAGTACCGATGGCATCGTCTTACCCAATAGTTGGCGGTGTTCCGGGTGCCGCCGGCAGCGACCAGAAGTGCCATTTTTGAAACGCGGAGTCACATAGACGAATGGTTTTTCCATAAAAAAAACCGTTTCTTTAGTGACTTCGCGTTTGAAAAATGGCACCACAGGGCGGGCGCGGCGCGGCATCCAGGCGCGTCCGTCACGCTCGGCGCCCGACCGCTGCCCTCCGACTTCACCGTCCTTTGAATTTCTAATGACTGACAGTTTTTCTTTGTCATTCTCACTCTTACGTAACGGCTGCGTTGTAGAACCGTTTATTTTTAACCGACTTCTAAAAAGGAGGAGGTTATCAATTCGACTGTATGTTTTTTTTATATGTATGTTACACGATATCTTCGTTAGTCGTGGACTGATTTTGATCATTCTTTTTTTATTTGAAAGCCTTTACTACCAAGTTGGTCCCATATAAATTTGGTACAGATATGATGAAGAACTTTGGAGAGATGGAAGAAACTCCTACAACGAAGTCGGTTTTTTTTTGTTAAAAATTGAATAATTGTTTGATTCATTGCTTATTCATTGTATTTCGATCCAAACATACCTATGCACTTTCATATGCTTTGCCATAGGTCTCATATACCTAAGATAGTTGAAAATATAAAATTACTGAAAGACAATACTTACCTAGGTACCTTCTCAAGTGCTTAATGATAAATGTTTTGACATATAGTCTTCTTTTTTCGCCATGTACATATTCAAGTTTTGCACTACCCCTGTCATTCTCTACATCACCCGTTTGGTTGACTGGTAGATAAGGCCTTAGGCTTTAAGTCCGCCATTACACTTGTATTTGTGTATGAAGATAAATAAATAAAAAAAAAAAAAATTTCAACAATATGGAATTTCGCAGAATGGCCCTTTCATAACTTCATACTTTACAAATGGGAGGACAAAAGGGTTTAGTACGGACAAAAGGGTTAAGTACTACGAATACGAGGACTTTACATTTTAAATTGTTCTTACTTAGCAAGTATGGAGAGTCTAAAAGGTTATTAATAATTTGTTGCCTGTGTTCCCTTCTTTTTTCCAAAGATAAGATTTGTTCCTGATAAAATTTTTGAATTCATTTTGTATGAATATAAGAAACTAATTTTGAATTTTTTCACTGAGTTAATATACTTCAATAGTATTCCAAATTGTAGATGCGTATTAGACCAAAAAAAAATGTGTGGCACTCGGGGATTGCCGCGGTAAAGCTATTGTATAGCAATCTTTATCAACTTATGCAATATAATTATTTAATTATTTTTTATTTAAGCAGTTTTTTTTTCTTTGATATTAATTAAAGTTTTTTTCTATGATATTAATTCAAGTTACACTTTTTGAGCGTGGTGACCGATATTTCACAGAATTTCATTTATTCAATTCATTCATTGATCTCATTTATTCAATCAAAGAAAACCTTTTTTTTTCTTTGATTGAATAAATGAGAAATTAATATCGTTTAAATATTTTTTCTATCTTACAATCCATGTAGGTTATTCAGGAATTTTTATTATGAGCAGTTAGCAGCTAGTCTCAGCAAAATTGGCCATTTTTTTCAATTTTGAGGATAGATTCTTTATAAAAGACCACATAGATACCGATTTTGAAATCTATCGGTCCAAAAACAAAAAAGTTCAAAATGGCGGCTACCTTTTTCAAATTCGAGCAAAGATTTATTATAAGACACAGGGACCTCGGGATATCAATTTTGAAGGCAATCGGTCCAGAAACAAAAGAGTCCGAAATGGCGGCTACCTTTTTAAAATTCGAGCATAGATTCATTATAAGAGACCCCCAGATATCAATTTTGAAGGCAATCGATCTAGTAACAAAAATGGCGGCGAGATTTTTTACATTCTGAGTATAGATTCAATATGAGGGACCACAGGGCCATCCAGATATCGATTTTGAAGACAATCGGTCCAGTGAAAAAAAATTCAAAATGGCGACCAATTTTTTCGATGCAATCGGTTAAAAAGAGAACACTCGTACACTCCAAAATATAACACTTCCCGACGCAATTGGTTAAAAAGAGAAGGGTAAGTTTTAAAAAAAAATTCGTTATTTAGAATAACGTATAAAATCATGATATTTTATTCGTGACAAAATTATTCGCAATAATTTTATTCGCGTATGAATTATTCGTGAATAATTTTCCACGAATAAATTTTTATTCGAATAATTATCTAGATAATTTTTTATTCTAATAATGTCCAACTCTCTACACGCATACATCTAGTCGCACGCACACAAACACCGTGCCGAAGTCTTCCGAACTGAAACGACGTTAGACGAGTGTTAGGTATTATTTTCGTTACGAAATTCCTTGATTCGGTTGCCGCGCCAGAGGCCCGTGATAAAAGCTATGCAATAGCTTAATAAGAATTTACAAAAGCATTGTATAATAGTATTATATGTATTTATATTTTTAAATTCAGAACTTTTGTTGAAAAACTAACCCTAAAAGATGTCTATAATAAGAAGTTAATATAATATAAATGTATGTATGTATGTATGTATGTATGTATGTATGTATGAATGTATGTATGTATGAATGTATGTATGTATGTATGTATGTATGTATGTATGTATGTATGTATGTATGTATGTATGTATGTGTATATACATACTTACATATCTTAACAATAGAAGCAGTAGATAAACATTTTAACGATAATTTTATATTTTATTGTACTTTTTGTTATAGTTACATAGGTATACTTACGTGCATTCTTTGGATTACGTGCAGAGGGACTAAGTTTCAATAAAGAAATAAAAAAGTACTAAAGTTATAAATAGCTACTTTTGCAAAAGGTCAGAATGGTGGCACTGATGCAGAAAATAAGGTGATATTCGATTGTGGGGTGGTTGGTGCGTAGGCACGGGGGGTCGTTGCAGACTCCACAGCGACGTCATTATTTATTCTATTTTTGTCCCAAACTGATATGACGCTCTACCATTTCATGAAGAACGTTTTGTGTAGCTATACACCTCAAACTCTTCAAACCACAAATTATGAAGGATACTATTAGAATATTCGGAGCATTTAAAATGCTCTAAGTTGAAATATGATGAGAATAAACACCTCCTACTAGATCTATTACTGGATAAAATTAAAAATTAATGAACAATATACCTTAGACCAGTCTTTCCCAAAGTGGGCGATAACGCCCCCTTGTGGGCGCTGGAGGCTTTAAGGGGGGCGGTAACGGGCCCAGAATAAAGTTGGAGGGCGCTGATGTGACTTAAGCAATGAGTGATTTATAACTTCAGCTATTTCATATTTTAAAATTCACTGAAATTAAAATCCTCTTACTACACAACATCCATTTATTAGTTCATATTTATATTCTTTTTTATTGTACAAATATAAACTAAAAATGTAATTAATATTTATTATTTTAATGCGTTCACAACGCTATTTATATCGTTAAAGGAATCAAACTAAAAAACAACTGAAAAAATTTCGTGTTTTAAAGTTTCGCAGGTGAGGTCCCCATTTCCAATACTCTTTATTATTGTAAAATTGTATTATTATTGCTATTTTTATTTAAAATTAACAATGTTGATTATTGTTATTTTTTATAAAAGATACTCTAATGTACTGGTGTATGTATTATTATTGCTCTCTCGTTTAGAATATAGGTTGAATTAAACTACAGGCAAAACAAATATGTGATTCAGGTTTTTGTGGTGAAAAAAATGGGGGGCGCTACAAAATAACTGATTTTTTAAAGTGGGCGTTAGACAAAATAAGTTTGGGAACCTCTGCCTTAGACTCCAAAGGTACATAATAGTTCTTTGCTCAAAAGGCTAGTTTTTTGTTATGATGGAGGTACTGAAGTTGGTGTAGTCATGAGTTTTACAAAACACGAATGACGTAAATAAATGATACTCGCAGTCGCAGAGCAACCGAAACTGACTGTGTGATGATTAACAGGAATTAACAATGGATATACAATTCATATAACTATGTAGACGTTAATTTAATGACGCATAAATACATAAAATGTCTCAGTACTAGTCATAATCCAGAGAAGTACAGTAATTTGAGTGTACTCGAATGTAAATGTAATAGTGTTTACTGAGAAAAAAAAATAGTGCTCCGTTTTATGTATTACCTAATATATGGACTTATTAGTCGTCATCATCATCATTACAGCCGCATAACGTCCACTGCTGGACATAGGCCTCTCCTAAAGATGCAGAACAGAATTCAAGAGCCTCTGAAGGACTTTCAGTACGGGCGTTCCGCCCACTTTCAGAAGCTCTGCTGTAATTCCATCCTCGCCCGGCGCCTTGTTGTTTTGAGCTGTTTGAGGGCCATCCTAATCTCGTACAGGCTGATATCCGGGATATCTTTGGTATAGTGTCGGGTCAGCCTTAGCCCTTATTAGACTTATTAGTATAAATAATGATTAACATTCCTCTCAATATTAGAATATTTTGTTATTTAAAAGGGGTGTGTAATATATGTAATAACAACAAATCCTCTAATGATCATACAACCTAATGTTATTTAATATACATTTGTTTAATATAAAGATCAATTGATATACCGTATTATTTTTATAATTTCATATGACCTAATTTTATGTGGTATTATAAACATTATATATAATGCACATATACATTAATTTTTACTTGCTGTAATTTTTTTCGCTCTAATAATTATAATCTATACGTAACATATGTCATAATTTTAAAACGCCTGTATTTATTTATGCGCTCAAAGTATGAAATAAAGAACAAGCAATTATTAAAAAAACCGACTGAACTTTTATATTCCCAGTGTCACTCTCAGAATTGAGACGAATTTAATGACACCTCTCAAGCTTTAATCCATCTAGCCGTTTAGGCTGCAGAGCATCAAATAGAAATATACATACATACATACATAAACTAGAATAACATAACCCTCCGTCTGACGCAATCGGGTAAAAAGAAATTGGTTACAAAAATTTAAGTATTATGTAAATGTTAAAGGAATATTTATATGTTTGTAAATAAAATAATTGGTTGCATAATCTGCTACCTCGATATTGAAAAAACTTTTGCGCATTTTCTATGTCTAACCAATTTTTTTATATATTTTTTTTACAAAAATGTAAATATACAAAATTTGGTTAGACATAGCAAATGCGCGCGCATATTCTATGTCTAACAAAATTTTTTAATTAAATTTTTTGTAAATAACATTCATATATTATTTGTATTTAATATTTTTTTTCATCTGTTCTTCGATATTAAAAGAATATTATAGAAAAGATTTGGTTAGACATAGAAAATGCGCGCGCATTTTCTATGTCTAACCAAATCTTTTCTAAGTATTTAGTTTTTGTTAAAATAATTTAAATATTCTTTTAATATCGAAGAACAGATGAAAAAAAATATTAAATACAAAGTTTTGACATAGAAAATGCGCGCGCATTTTCTATGTCTAACCAAATTTTTTCCAAGTATTTAATTTTTTTTACATGCTGCCTTGATATTAAATTATTTTTTATCTGCTTCCTCGATATTAAAATTAGATAATAAAAAAATATATTAAAATTTTGGTAAATATAATATAAATATTCTTTTAATATTGAGGGAGCAGAAGAAGGGTTATGTGCGGCGAAACACATACATAACCCTCCTTTTGTTTTAATTGTTTGAAATATCTTCGAGCTTTGGCCTCAAACTTAAATTTAAAATAAAGTTAGGTAATCATTACTTTTGTTACTGATTATTTCCTAAAAAATAAATGTCCGTGAATAGGTTTAATTAATGTCATTTTTTTTCTTATATACAAAACACTTATATTTATATTATTATAGTTACCAATTTTTATTCGTATATTTTAGTAAATTAACGTTATATGAAAAGAGCATTCGGATAAAGGATAGTTATATAAAAGAAGATTATGACAAATGAACGTTATATAAAAAGAGCAATTGGACAAGTGATAATTATATAAAATGAACATTAAACTAAAAGTTATTAGAGCACGCGATGGTTATATAGTATAAAATGTTAGGTGAAATGAAATTAGGTAGTGCGTTTTTATATCAATTGAAAATTATATTATGTGAGCGTTATTGCAATTGAAATTATATTATCTGTTATTATTACATATATTACACACCCATTTAAAAGTGCATTACATAGAACTTGTTCAGGCTACAGAAATAAAAGAGGTACTCGTATCTCAATCTAACTCGCAGCTAACTAATGGCGGTAAGTAGGTACCTATAATTATTTTTAGAGGCTTTCTTGGTTCTGTGTATAACGGTTTACCTTACCTTTTATTTATAATGGTTAACCTTTTTATAATTTTTTGTTTTCTCATCTAAGCTGTTTACAAAACATGAACATTACATTATAACAAACAGTATTTACCAGTTTCGAAACACTATCTTGTAGAGTTTTTAACAGCAAAATACTACCTATTTGTGTGCAGTGTAGACGGTCTATTTTATTTATAGGACTTTTCGAACTGCACTACCAATCGGTAAAACGAGCTAGTCAATGAAAACAATATTCCTCCTTGAAAAAGCGCATGGTCATGGTCATATCAAAACAAAATACTTAATAGATTAATTCTTATTGCAGGTGGCAACACTGGCAACGGTAACCATCATAGAATTATAATCGTAACGCAGTAAAAAAAATTGTAGGTTTATGATCGTAACCATGTTCGTCATTGATTGATTTGATAATTATATGACCCACTACGTCACATCACATAGTATTTGAAATTTCTTTGGTCACATCAATTTTGTAGCTTTTATAGCAAAGTTCATTTATTTTTCAATACGTGGCAGGCGCGACAGATCACACTCTGGGAGTGACCACGGACTGTCTGATAAACGTGTTTACTGGCTGTGAAAATTACTCTCCCTCTCCGTTTCTAGTAGATTTATGTCAAACTTAATTTATTATTCGTAATACGGTATTTACGAATAATAAATTAACTTTGATATAAATCTACTTGTTGTTGTCGCCTCGTCGGTGGCAATGGCACCTACTGTTCCTTATCGATTGTAAGAATGTTTTTCTAGAATAGATGTTCACTTGATTGATTTTCACACATCATTATAATAAATAAAACACGTTAGAAAATAACGTTGGTCTGTTCATATATCCGCTTCTTCTTGTCGACGCGGAATAGTTATTGTGCGATAACAACCTAAGAATAGGTAGAGTACTTCTCTTATATGTATTAACAAGTTTTGGTAATAAAACTACCTAGTAGGTAAATATTTAAGTGATAGCGAGTACCTATATGAATAAGAATACTAGTTTTATATTACTAAAAGGTTACGCGAGGTCAGGCAGCACATTTATTTGCTGTACTAGTATGTCGTAAACGGCTAGTAGTATACGAAAATGACGAATTTCATACGTTGTGCATTCCGTATACCGAATGTTTTGTATGAGCTGCAAGGAAATAATTTTCTCATATTTGTTATTCACATATTTTGTTATTCTCATATTTGTTGTGCACATTTGGCATAGATCTGGGATTATATTACCTTGTTAGGTACTAAAATGAATGCTAATATTATTATTTTAATTAATACCTGAATAAATAAGGACAAACTTATACGTGTAGTCAAGTTCAATACAATATAAATCAACTTTATTGCATCACAAAAATTACAAAACAATAAGAAACATTATAGGCACATATAAATGCGATCTCTTCCAGCCAATCTTTGGGTGGAGGAAAACATTTATTGAAACTAGGTGGGCGCAGTACTTATACCTATAATTAATAAACCTACTTACATATGAATATATACCGTAATACATATACACATAAATGAACATACACATATGCATAAATACGATACGATAAATACATATATTTACATAAATACATACTATAGTCCATTTGGTGAGGTATTTGAAAGTATGTATACAATCTTGACGTGTTTTAATTGAAATATACACTTTATAAATCAATACCTTTGCAAATTACAAATTATTTATATTAACATTATTTTTTTTATTTGCAAATGTTTTCATTTATAAACTGTATATTTCAATAAAAAGACATGTCAAGATTGTTCACAGTTTTTTAATTTAAATAACTAACCAAATGGATTATAGGAATATAGAACTTGACTGCAAATTAGTTTGCAAATGATTTAAGCAACGGAACCTTTAATTCGTGAGTCCAACTCGCACTTGGCTGGTTTTGATTAAGGATTCTAAACTACGAAAATAAAAACACGACCACGAGATAATGTTTTAAGATGGTTATTATTAGTACATACACGCTCAGACCTCGTGTGATTTGTCTATGTAAGTATATTAACTTCAAAGCTTTATAATACACTACCATTAAATATAATAAATATGTTTGTTTATGTAACACAGAAAGTTATAGAAGGAGTTGCATTAGCAATTCATCTATTCGTATAGGTATATACATATCTGTACTGTATCATTAGTTTAAATGAATACTTATAAGAGATTATGGCGTCTTGGTGTATTTTTAGCATAAAATTCCACATAAATTTTCAATCACACTTTTTGCTTTTGAGGTACTCGTATTGCATAAATTCTTATGTAATGTAATGATATAGTAAGTTTATTCCAGTCTAATGTTGGTTCATGTAATTGTAGCGAGCACAACATATTGGAAAGGTATCGCTTTCAGTTCATTGCATCAGTCGTACTTATACGGTAATTATAATTAAACGCTTCAGTGAGCTATTCACAAACGGTGGTCTGACGCTAATACACTAATAATAAGCATATCAAATATAGTTATTTTTGATGTGCGTTAGGACCACGGATGTACTTCACAGAATTGATTGTACAAAAAAGACGCGTTACAATTACATTGACTTATTGCTTCCAGCGCGTAGCACCCTTAAGGGGATACCTGAATTTTCAGGGGTCCAGTGCAGCCCCCATTTGAAATAAATCATTTGATAGGAAACGGAGGCATCATTTAAAAGTTAGAACGTGAAGCTTTTCTACGCACAATTGCGAAAAACGGC
The DNA here is from genome assembly GCA_943193695.1 of Acrobasis suavella. NCBI lineage: Eukaryota > Metazoa > Arthropoda > Insecta > Lepidoptera > Pyralidae > Acrobasis > Acrobasis suavella. The sequence goes on from OW971929.1 coordinate 20,238,498, forward strand.
CACTTTTGGCGTATGTGAAAGAAAGAAAGAAAAATATTTTATTCAGTGCAAATTAGTATACATCAGTAGGATTACTGATGTATACTAATTACTATGTGCGTAGAAAAGCTTTACGTTCTCACTTTAAATTGTAAACAGTAGTTCGTAAAATAGTTTGAAAGGTTATCTAGTGCCTGGTCAAGAGAAAATTTTAAATGATGCCTCCGTTTCCTATCGAATGATTTATTCCAAATGGGGGCAGCACTGGACCCCTGAAAATTCAGGTAGCCCCTTAAAGTGGGTGACCATACAGAACAGGGAGGCAAGTGAGGAGTTTTGTGTTTTACCGTAAAGTTGTGCCCATTACAATAGGAAAGCGGGAAATAGTTCCATCTAACTAATTCAGTAATTAGAACTTTACAGGCACTTTTACACGTCAAAAGTATAATTTATGTTACGTGTAAAGTATATTAAAATTTAATTTATTTTTAAAGAAAAGCTGCGCCAAAGCCAGCTCTTCGTAACGACCACTGCTGAGAAGAAACGCCGAAAGAAACTCATTTTCACTGTATTGGTCGCCTACTCGCCAGAAGCGCTTTGTCATATTATTATTATTGACTTTTAATTAATAAATACTTATAATATAATACAATGTTGACACATTATAACATGTAATGCTTGCAAACAAGTAAACAAACATAAATTGCGTAATAAAAAATATTAAGTAGTCAAAAAAAGCGAAGCCGAGCTGACCAGTCCCAGCACGCACGGATCAGCCATCGTTAAACTCAACCATATTAGAGGGAATCCAACGACCCGACCAGCGACGCCACCACCGGATTTGACATTTTAGTGAGCATGAAAATCCCGAATTCGCAGACCTTGTCAAGAGGAAAAGTTATACTCGTATGTTGGTCACCTATTGATCGCAGAGCATGTTTTTACAGTAAGCTTATTATGGTAACAGAAAATGCAGCTATTTTATGTTTCATGTGTGGAGTGTAATGAAAAATGTTTAGGAAGTATCCACGCGTTTTTATCTCTTAAATAATCATTGATAGTATAGTACGCGTTATTCAATAAAACTTTTTTAATATGTATTTTAAATTTTGCCATTGGTAGGCTAACGATCGCTTCGGGAAGTTTACCGGTCACCTAAGAGTGACTTTCTAGTTTTAGCAAGTCTAAATTTAGGCGTATGAAGCTGATTTTTGTTGCGAGTATTATAAATGTGAACATCACTATTTTTCTTGAAATTATTTAACCTAGATTAAACAACAGAAGATTGTCGTAAATAAATTGAGATGACACAGTAAGAATATTTATAGATTTAATAGATTTAACTATTAAATCTATTAATATTATAATAGATTTAACTATTAAATCTAAAATATAATAGATTTAACTGTGTTCTGGACACTTTTTTATTACATTAACGGAGATGCATACATACGGAGATACATTGGTGGCAGACATTGCGCTCTTCTTGGTGCCTATATTCTTGCCTTTTAGGTACTCGTCCATCACTTTGAAAACTTTTCCAAGTCACGTTTAAGCGCATTTATTAATGTAGAGCCACGGCCTGCACGTGGGCTGGCGTGGCATATCACGTCACGTGCCACTTCTAACTGGGACTTATCATGGGGTTCTAAAATATTTTTATATGACCTATACGCGATTTTGCATTCTAGGTGCACTAGAATGTAGACCTCAATTTTACATACGTGTTTTTCTACAAGTACTGAGTGTTTAATGTAGAGTGTATTCCATCAATCAATATTCCATTTTTGTTTACTTATAATTATGTTGATGGGATTATATGTATATAGAACCTACACTCATGAATCCAAGAAAAGAAATAGAATAAGTAGGTACCCTTGAAAGTTATATTTCAAATGACACTAATTGGACGTTTGGACTAATCTGCCACGTAAAACACAAAAAAAAAAAAAAAAATGTTAACTTTTTTAGTTTTTATCAAAAAAAAAGACAACTCGGGAAAATTGTGTGCATTATGTAAATATTGGGTGGTAGAACAAATGAGCGTAATTTGGAGTGGCAGCACGTGCCGGTGGCAGGCATTTGTTACATAGGTGATTTATGAGCCTCCTGCAAACGAGCCCTGCCTGAGTGTTTGCTCGTTTGAGCACTGTTCTAAACGAGTTTGTGTTTGAATTGGGAAAAAATAATTCTATGCATTTCTAACATACTTTAAATTGCAAATTGGAAACGTTATTAGTAATCCAGCACAATACTCGTAATAACTCAGATCTGTGTTAATTACCTACTTTGAAAGAAAAGTTACGCCATTAACGAACGATATACATGTTCACATACATATCACGTAATAAAATTTATGAAACCTCTCTAAGTCATAGTAAATGTACTCGTATTTAAGTATATCATGATTCTTTTATATACCTATGACGTAAATGACTAAGTGGCTAAAATTTTTGTCGGGCTTGTTAGCACGGTCGGATGCGGGCCTCACACACAGCCATGTGTTGTTATAAAGTTAGCACCTGTGGCTCACTGCTCGTGAGCCGTCAATGACGTGCTCTATCGGAGTTTTTCACGCGATCTCTCCGCGGGAGAGCAGTCGCACCGCGCTCGCGCCGCTGCATCACCGTATCACTACAAAACACCTTGCAACATTCATGTTTGTTATTTTTATAAAAACTTTAACAAATAAGGAATGATAATAAATATTCAGTGCACGAAGATCGGCTGCGTTAGTTCGTAGAGCCAGTTGTGCAACGTGAAAGTTTGTGATAAAACACCATTAGACATACTTTAGTTATGTGATGTCCACGTAATACTACCTATGCAAATGCATAATTTCATAACGTTGTAGTGAAAATGTGCACGTTGTATAAATGGAATCTAATCTAATAGCATCGACATTACGTTATCGCAAAACATATTTAGATGACTATATGATTTGAAACTCACGTAACTAAAGTGTTTATAAGGTGACAGTCGGATGCTGTCGGCTCGCTAATTGCTACCAGTTTGAGGAATCAAGACAACCCGGATACCATAGACAAGTGTGTCAGTGTCCGAGCGTGCACCGATTTCACCTGCGCCTGCGTCACGCACGTCTGCGCCGTTCGCATACTCGCTCTCCACTCAAAGGCGGCTCTGATCGATCTACTTACAGAATCATTGGATTTGTATGAGAACAGCGAAACGTGGTGCGGCGCGGCTGCGGCTGCTAGTGAAAGTGAGCATGATGCGGGACGCCAGCTGAGCCGCCGTGACGTCGGCGTGACGACATGGGCCATGTGGAGGATCTGCGGCGTCAGTAAGGCTGAGCCCGTGCTCTTTGGCAATAACGTTGATGATGACTTTGTAAGTCTTGCAAAGTGCTAATCAAACAATCTACGCGCTGCGTTTTATTGCAACATAGTAATCCTTATCGTCGTGTACTCTAATATATTTACACGTTGTTATCATTTAATGAATGAAAGCATCGTCCTATTAATGCCATTTGCCCTAGCCTCATCCTCATCACGTATATGTATGGTACAGCTGTTGTTACGGTACATCAATGTGTATTTAACGTCAAATTAGCGGCATCAATTAACTTGAGCGCTCCATTTTCTAGGTAAACTACCGTGAAAGCTACTTATTATAACATTCTTAGTTTATGGTGGGTGGGTCTGCTGAGATAATAATTACAAGTCATGAATAAATTTAACAGGTCTTTGTTTATTAATTTTTTATCAATTTATTTCCATGTGGTAAGTATGGGAAATTGAAATTTAAAATTTTCGTATATTTAGTATTTGTAGATAATACTTATGCATGCATACATGTGTATGTTTTTGTGAAAATCATTAAAGAATCACACATATTCTTTGGAATACTTACAGAACATGCTTTCGTAGGCAGTTCCTGACTAATTTATACTTACACAATTTTTTTTAATTACTGCAAAGTACGAAGAACAATTTGGAATGACAATTGCAGAATTTGCAGAAAAAAGTAGTATGAAATTCATAAATATAAGCATAGCTTAAAGTCAAGTTACGTCACGTCAAAGTATAAGTACGTAAGTACTTTTCATATACTAAACTGAAAGCATACAAGAAGTTTATATTATGCACAAACGCTAGGTATGGTTCTCGTGAAGTAGTAAGAGTAAAAAATCTAACTAGGATTTTCGATATTGAGCATACCTACCATATCCAGGATCACAAATTACAACATACAGGAGTATGTTGTAATTTGTGATCCTGGATACTTAGATCAGAATTTAAGTGCCCTATATTTTCATTTGTGTTGACCTGGTATTGGTTTGTTTCAGCAGCCAACATGGCGGCTGTGGGGTGAGGAGCGCGTGGACGGCGCCATCTACACCGTGTACCTGAAGAAGGTGCGCTACCATCGACCGACGCGCAGCGCTTCCAGTGTAAGTACTACAACTTTACCTACCTATTTATGATTCATACTTATCGTCTTCTAGGTGTGTTATGTCTATTATGGTGCAAAAAAGTTAATTTGTATCGTATTTTCACGAGAATTTACCCACCTATTTATGATTCACACTTATCGTCTTTTAGGTCTGTTATGTCTATTATGGTGCAAAAAAGTTAATTCAATTTAAATTCTCACGAGAGTGGGTTGGGGATAGAAAAGGAAACGACAGTCCTATGTAATAGTGTATTTATTTTCAACTCAAGCTTTTCAAAGAAAGAGGACTAACGCTGTCAATTGTGAGTACCACACAATTGACAGCGTTAGTCCTCTTTCCACGCCAACTGTCTTCGCGTTACGCGTTACACCGCACTAGTATGTACGCGGAAATGTCACTTACCTGTCACGCGCGCGGAAACGTCACTGCACTATCTAGCGCGCGAAAACGTCACTGCACAGTGTGCACAGTCACTCACGCGCGGAACCGTCACTACTCTATCACTCGCACGGAATTTCCTGCACTAAACAGTTCACTTTCCTCACTACGAGGTACTACTCTTTTCTTCTTTGACGGCGCCTTCTACTGCTTAATACCTCCTGAACATAGAGAGTACTTTAACATAATTGAAATAGAGAGCTATCTCGCGTAATTTCTCTGCCAACAATATTAGCTGCAAAACTGCAAATGTAGTGCCATCCATTAATGTTTGGATGAATGGGTTGGATGTCTGAGATCTCAATTAATTTTTGTTAATTGAGTTAACCGCTACGCAATTCAGGCTTGGTACTGATCGCGCGAAATTATCGCTTATACTTTAATGAATACTCCTAATGGATACAAAAACGAATAAAAGATTTTATATTTTTAGCCTTACTGGTGATTTGAACCTGAAAACTCCTGATTAGTTTCGAACGCGTAAACCGTTGCACCATTCACGCTATGTACTAAGTGTGCGAAATTATTGGTTATAATACTATACCGTAAAACCGTAAAATGAGAAATGAGAAAGCATGTAGTGCGACATCTCTACAAATTCTAACAAACTGATAATTAAAAGTGGGTTTGATATTTAGTCCGGAGGAATAAGATTAATAGATAACGTCGTTCGCAAATAGCATCAATGTTCAAAACTCAAATCACTAATTTTCTATCGCCTTCTCTCAATCATTTTCTGTCCCATATTTTCTTTTTCATGTAGTCTAGAATTATCTAAAAACTCCTTTTAAAACTTCAAAAACACTATACGTGACTGTGATTTGAACCAACGGTCTCTCGGTTCACAGCCTAACGCTTAGACCATTAGGCCAATCATGTTCTGATGTAATTAATAAAATTTTCCTTTAGTGAATTGTTTTTCGTTCAATTTTGTGACGTCGACATTGTCATTCATCACCCTACGGGACAGTATGTACCTACTAGACTGTAGAGTATAACACGCACATGTACGGTTCCCCGAATTTCTCCAGTCAAATTTGTCTTCTCCATAATTTTCTTTAATAAAAAGTTTTCAAGTAGGTATTTTATGAATAAATATGATGACATTGGTTTTTAAACTATCGCGGTTTGAACACATCATATGAGCAATGTTTCGCCGTGTCGTTAATGTGCCGACGCGTTGACGACACATTGACTAAACATTGACGACGTTGTTGGCATAACGACGTTGACGACACATTGATGAAACATCGACGATGCATTGACGACACATTGACGACATTTATTTATTGACAGTTTACGACGCAGACCCTTACTGACAGTCGCTGCGCAGAATGTCCACGACATCGATTTTCGCTGCCTCTCGGCGATAGTCTATCGATAGTAGTATTTCGAACGGCAACACTAGACTTTGGAATTTTCATCGAAATTAAAAGTGAATTCATATGAACCAACGTATAAGATGCCGCCCCATAGGTGATAAGCATAATGATAATGCCCGGACAATTATATAATTTAAAAAGTTTTTACACATAGGCCCATTGCCCTCATTTTGGGCATTTTTCACACTGCGCGGACATTTATTATACTGTCTAATTAATCACTTCGTCCATAACAAAACATTAATAATATGATGACATTGTTGAGACAAACATAGGAAAAATATATAGGTGAAATTAAATTAACCATGAGAGAACTACTTTCTATAAAAATATTACTATACACAAAATCCGTTTGGCTTTGGCTGAGCGCTTCTACTTCTTTCAAGTTGACTGGCTATTAAAACAAATAAAAATATTTTTTATAACAAGTTTAAACAGTGCCTATAACATGGCTGGGCGCTGATTTGTATGGAATGGAAAAGTATTTTATCGTCTTTAATTAATATTTTTTATAGAAAGTAGTTCAGTATCGTGGACTAAACTTGCTCAAAAAGGCCGGTGGGCAAAAAGACACTCTGTATAGAGTTGATTTTAAAGCTCGCAATGCCATATTAACTTGTATACTTATAACAAGAATTGTTATAGGTATTCTAGTCATATTCAAACTTAAAATACTACCCACCGCGACATATTATTCAACTTATCTACACAGTAAATGGACGACTATTGTGAGCGAGCCATAGAAGTACAAAACGTAGGTAACTTTCGTTCATATCACCTAAGTACTAAAGTTCTTCTATTGTGTTGTAGTGTGGAGAGTATGACATACACTCCGATTTATGGATCGCGATAAGATTTTGTGGAGCACAAAGCGGCCATAAAAACCGCATTGTTTACTGCCGTCTGCCGGAAGAGCGACCAGCGTAATGCACATATATAACGCTTGGGAATGTTTTAGCTAGTCTAATATAAAGAACTCGAACTGAAAATTAAGCCACGTGTATTATTAAAGTTCCTGGCTTCTACTAATACATCGCGTGTTTAGTTTAGAGCACACTTATGACATGCATTTTTTGAATCAAAATTTTATTTGAGCGTTACTAGGTATCAATTTTAGATGATACAAGATACAATTTTTCAAAACTTAAAACCGACTTCAACGCCGAACTACACAACCGATTTAAAATTTAAATGGCATCACCTCGCAAGTATCGTTTCATTCAAACAAAAAAAGATTTTTCCAAATTGATCCAGGCGTAATCAAGTATCCAGGCGAAATACATAAAAAAAATCGAATTGATAACCCCCTTTTTTTTAAGTGGGTTAAAAAGAGATGCCATTGTAAAGTGCAAACATCAGATATTTTCTTGCCTTGGCCGTAAACATTCATTCGCGAGTAGATAATTAAACGCATTACTCGTACTTAACGGAAAGGGGGTATCAACCAGAAAGGGAGTAAACATACTAATCAATGTGAACAACTTTTACTATGGGACAGGACAATCCCTGCAATTGTAAAAAAAACTGCAACTCTATATATTTTGGCACGGCAGGTATTTAATTTTGTATGAGGTGATTTTTTTACGATTTCAAGGATGGTTCCATAGTAAAAGTTGTTCACATTGAGTTTAATCCGTTTAGGGTAGATACCCGCTTTCCGTTACATGTTGTATATACTTTTAGTACTTATAGGCAAAGTTTCCAAATGAACGGTCACTGTGAAATCCCATTACAACAAAGCATACAGTATTTTAGGAGATTCAATAATCAGAGAATCCGTTTTGTTCTATACCTATAGCAACAATTATTACAAAGTTTTGTGTATCACGTTTTTCTTTTATTTTGTACAGTTCAAATGATGAGGGGGAAAAATGGACTGTAGACTCCTTACTCATATATATTGATTGAAGATTGAAGGTTACAAGGGCTGGTACAAGGAGGATTCAGTCTGTGTAATGCCTATGCTGGTAGAATTATTGGTTTTAGTTTGGTACTTGGTTTTAATAATATCTCAGTATCTACGTAGTCATTTGACATATGTATCTAGTTAGATATTCTCGTAGAAATAAATTGGTGGATAGCTCTACTGGGACAAGGTCGTTATTTATCTATTTCCGTAAACTTCTTCCGGCTTATTGCAAAAGATTCATTCAGAATAATGACCCAATAAAGTTGATACTCGTACACTTTGGTCGTGTCGTGATGTAATTACAAAGCCAAATACCAAATATATCTTATGAATATCAATGCGACTATTTTAGGATCGACAACTTTACTTCTTACGAAACGTCAGTATAGATTTTTGAAAGCTTATTAGGTATTATTGATATTCACGCATTCCACGACCAATTCTCACCGAAATTATGTAATAAAGTATACATACATAACATACTTCCTCATATTACTAGAAATTCCGACATATTCGTAAAAAATAACTCATTCTGTATTTTTTACTGGTTTCCGAGAGTGTTTCTAGAACCAGTCTACTTGTGATGTTGTGTGATGTGTGACTATTTAGCTCCTTATCATTAAATAAGAGATTATGTACTTCACTCCATTTAGTATAAACTAGCTGATGCCCGCGACTTCGTTCGCGTGGACTTTATGACTCCGGCGTATTAATATAAATAAAAACTAATGAGAGAGAGAAAGAGAGAAAGAGAGAGAAAGAGAGAGATAAGAAAGTACTTGTTACAGTGTTAGGAGTTAAAAGTCAATATTATTTTAATTCTTTCCTTTGGGAGCCAATATGAAAAGAGCTGAAGTATTACTAACCCTGGAGAAAGCCACATTAAATTGGCCATGCGAAAAACCAGTCCTTAGATCCACATCAGCAGCTTTAAGCCTCTAAAACTGTGACTTATTTTCATAGCAAAGCAAGTAAACACATGGAACTGTGTATTTTCAAAAGGAAAATTGTTAGGGATGAGTGGCATACGCGGAATAAATACAGTTTCACTGGCACCACTCACAGTAAACTTTAAGTGTCACAGCAGACTATGCCGAAGTTTAGCGGCTAAAGTTCAGTGTTTAAAGTTCGGTGGGGATGACACACTAAATTAGCTGAAGTTCAGCCGCTGAAGTTCGGTGGAAACGCCGGACAGTAGTGATGTTCCGATATGAGAATCTTCCGTCTTTGGCGCGTCTGCGGCGAACGGAAACGGGAGCGGAAGAGGGAATGGAAGTGGAAGAGGGAACGAAAGCGAAAGCGGAAGCGGGAGCGTAAGCGCGAGCGGGAGCGGAAGCGGGAGCGTAAACGCGAGCGGGAGCGGAAGCGGCAGCGGGAGTGGCAGCGGCGGCGGCAGCGGCGGCGGCGGCAAAGGCTTCGGCGGCGGTGGCAGTGGCGGCGGGAGAGGGAGCAGGAGCGGCAGCGGCGGCGGCGGCGACAGCGGCGGCGGCGGCGGTGGCGGCGGCGGTGGCGGCGGCGGCGGCGGTGGCGGCGGCGGCGGCGGCGGAGGCGTCGGCGGCGGCGATGACGGCGGCGGAAGCGGCGGCGGCGGCGGCGGGAGCGGTGGCGGAAGCGGTGGCGGTGGCAGAAGCGGTAGAGGGAGCGGGAGCAGGAGCGGCAGCGGCGGCGGCGGCGGCGGTGGCGGCGGCTGCGGCGGCGGTGGCGGCGGCGGTGGCGGCGGCGGCGGTGGCGGCGGCGGCGGCGACGGCGGCGGAAGCGGCGGCGGCGACGGTGGCGGAAGCGGCGGCGGCGGCGTCAGCGGAAGCGGCGGCGACGGCGGCGGAAGCGGCGGCGGCGGCGTCGGCGGAAGCGGCGGCGGCGGCGGCGGGAGCGGTGGCGGAAGCGGTGGCGGTGGCAGAAGCGGTAGAGGGAGCGGGAGCAGGAGCGGGAGCGGGAGCGGGAGTGGGAGTGGTAGCGGGAGCGGGAGCGGGAGCAGGAGTGAAAGCGGGAGCGGGAGCGGGAGAGGGAGAGGGAACGGGAGCGGAAGCGGAAGCGGGAGCGGGAGCAGGAGCGGGAGCGGAACGGGTACGGGTACGGGTACGGGTACGGGTACGGGTACGGGTACGGGAACGGGTACGGGTACGGGTACGGGTACGGGTACGGGTACGGGTACGGGTACGGGAACGGGTACGGGAACGGGTATGGGTACGGGTACGGGTACGGGTACGGGTACGGGTACGGGTACGGGTACGGGTACGGGTACGGGTACGGGTACGGGTACGGGTACAGGTCCGATTCAGGCAAAAGCATCGGAAGTTTGGCATTATGTTTTGCTAGTAATGCAAATAACATTGCAGGCATGCATTGGCTGAAATTCAGCCGCTGAACTTCGGCATACAGTGCTGAGACACTAAGTTGGGTTCCGTTACACAGTTTCGGCGGAGTCAAATTTCGCATCAGCATTATTGGCCCTCCGACATTAAGACTTATTTTGTGAGCCGAGAGTCCATTTTCTGCAAGTGAATTACGAAACTCAACTGGATAATTGGTGGCGTCGTCAACAAAACTATCCAAGAAATTAACAATAATTTGCGTCATAAGTTGATTTTTAATTTTTTGTTGTCAATATGGCGCGTTCACGTAACCAAGAATTTTTCTGGTGTGTTTTGCTCGGAAAGTCCGCAAATACTGAACTTATAAGTTTTTCTTCGGACTAAACAACTTTTTTTTGGAAAAATTTTCAATGTACAGACACATTTTTTATACTCTTTTATTATAGTATAGATATAGATAGATAGATTTAGTATGTTTTTGTTCAGCGGCAACAAAAAAACATCATCTATAAAAATTTCAACTGTCTAGCTATAATGGTTCATGAGATACAGCCTGGTGACAGACAGACAGACAAACAGTCGGAAGGTCTAAGTAATAGGGTCCCGTTTCTACTCTACCTTATGGAACCCTAAAAATCGAATAAAATAAGTATTTATGGGGGGCGGCTCCCATACTACAAACGTGATTTTTCATAGATTATGGTACGGAACCCTTCGCGCGCGTCCGACTCGCGCTTGGCCAGTTGTATTATAACTCAACAAAAAGTTCTCATCAGACTTAACAACTTTTGCTAAGGCGGCATTTTAATATTTCTTATAGTTTAGCTGGACCATTATAGTTCTGCATCATGTGTTCCATTTTCCAAAATCAATTATAGCCTATATGTTGCCCAGGCTTCACAGCTATATAACAAAAAAAGTTTCATTCGAATCCGTCCAGTATTTCCGGAGATTAGCGTGTACAAACAGACAAACAGACAAACAGACAAACAGACAAACAGACAGACATTTTTTTTATTTTCTTACTCTATTACTATATCTCCATCGCCCCAAATTTTTTTTTTTGAAAAATTTTCAATGTACAGACACATTTTTTTTACTCTTTTATTATAGTATAGATAAAGTGTTTTTGAATTTGGTAAAGTCAATAAACTATGAATCCAATGCCTCAGTATTTACTATTTCATAACTTTTTCTAAAATATAAACGCTATGTATGTAAATGTTAAACGGTAGTATTAATATTTTCTGAATAAATTTTACATTCATTTGTGGCCCTGGATATTCAATAAATGGGCTGACTGTATCGCCAAGACACCGTAGGTGCAGAGCACTACCTTCCTTTTCTCAAAGCGTTTCGTCGTATTTTTGACCCTTATAGTACTTACTTACTTACTCCATAAGTAACGTCAATCTCTCTTCCATTTTTATGTTCTATGTAAGCTTATGAATAATTTAAAGGCACGTTTCTTGTGCGCCAAGGTTTTGATTGTAAATTGTAGAGTCATGAATTTTATTCGCTCATTTCGGTCCAATGTTATCAAAGCAGTTTATAAATTTGGATTCTATAGTGGCTATGACTAATAATTCTAGTAGATCAATTGTATGTTGGTATTTAAAATAATATTGCCAACGTTTCAATATACACGCGTTCGCAAAGTGAGTTTCTTCATCAAACGACAAAAATATTTTTTGCATCAGGGTTGCAATTGCAATCTGTATATATTTATATGGCCTTATCTTTACGGTCTGATTAATTTAAAAAGCGGTAAGTCATGTTGTTCTTGAGTTTAATATTTTAATACAAAAAACGTAAATATAAAAGGCCTACAAAATTTATCATTTTTCCCTTCAAAAGTAGACCGAATGACTCGTTGTATTAAAATGTATTATCAAACTAAACAGAACCTAAATGGTTCTCGTAATGAGTTTTCTCAGCTTGGTAATTTAGAAATTGTAATTAGAGAAGGCTGTGGATTATGTAATTAGAGAAGGCTAAAGCAGCTTTTAATTTATTAATAACCGATATTGTCATTTGTTTGCAGGAGTCTGACGACGAGATATCTCACCTGGAATGGGAGACTGTGCGCGTGCGCTTCGTGAAAGCTGGTACTGTGGAGCGGCTGGTGGAAGCGTTGGCCACCGACGACGGCGAGCTCGAGTCGACGTATGTCAACGTGTTCCTCGCCACATATCGGTATGTGTAATAATAGTTCAGCTTACTAGAGTATAGAGATAAAAAAAATCTACAAAGAACATCTATTTATCTATAAAATACAGATCATAAAGTTTTCGCTTTAGTTTTAATTAAAAAGATTCTTTAGTTTAGTTTTTATTACTTTATTGATCATCATCATCCGATCGTACGAGTATTTTCCCGGTTGCATCCTCAGCAGTAACGCTTCAGAGCTCGGGGTTTGCTACCTAACCAAGGAGGTTACTAGTTTTTTACACAAAGCGACTGCCATCTGACCTCCGCAACCCAAAGGGTAAACCAGAATCAATCCTTGTATAGTCTGATGAGCAAACGCTAGATGGCGATCGGGACCCACAATTTAAACGTGCCTTCCGAAACATGGAATCATTTCTTTTCGGATAATCAGGTAATTAAAGCCTGTGATATCCTAACCAGACTGGACACAACTTTTCACAAAGTATGCTTTCCAGTGGGGTTCGAACCTATTACCTCCGGGTCAAAAAGCGAACGCCTTGACCACTGGAACACGGAGGCATAATCAGTTTTTATTACTTTATTTTTTTGTTATTGTAGTTTTTATGAATAAAGGTTCATAAATATGTACATGCACAATTTACCTTTCGTGCAATTCTTATTTAGTAACTACGCCTTGTTGCTGCGACCTTCGTGCCATACCCGTGAAAGTACGATGTCTTGAATAAATTAAATTGTACGGTAACTTCGATTTGAATTTAATACGTTTGCAAAAATATACGTAGGTATAAATCCTTTAGGTACTTGTTCAAAATTTTATATGGCGTTAAATGGTTTCAATTATTGTAATCTCTAGTACCAATATCAAAAGTGTAATTGGTCTTTGTAGTTTCTGCGAACACCTGATATGGATTCGTCAGCTGCGAGCAATGCGTTCCATATGCGGTAAACAAAGAATGTTTACCGTTTGCAATCGCACACTTGTTTACGTAAAACGTAAAGAAAACAAATCGTTACATTGTGTGGATCGATTCTTATTATCTTCAGAGTTTTTGGTTTCGTACCCAAAGGGTCAAAATGGGTCCCTATTACTAAGACTGCTGTACGTCTGTCTGTTTGTCACCAGGCTGTATCTCATGAACCGCGATAGCTAGATAGTTAAAGTTTTCACAGATGATGTATTTCTATTGCTGCTATAACATCAAATACTAAAAGCAGAAAATAAACATTTAAGCATAGATTTTTGCGTAGTAAAATTTTTTTTAAGTCTATGCATTTAAGCATAGTTTTTTTATTGATAAGGGTAAGGAACCTTTCGTGGGCGAGTCCGACTCGCACTTTTTTTTTTATTTATTTTATATTGGGTTAACAAACAGTGTAACTTTACAAATAACGTAATAGAATTCATAAATCTTAAATATTACTAAAAGATACACCAACGACATTAACCTCATTTATATTTAAGTTTTACAAAGTTGAATGAGGTGATCGACAACTAATTACGGAAACAAAATTCTAAACAAAAAGCAGATACCATGTAGGTACTTAGATAGTAAGAACACGCTTCAATATAGTATAAAGTATCTATATCTATTTTAACCTCTTTCGTTTAGGTGTCCCCATGAGCTAAATGTTACCAATAAGGTAAACAAGGAACAAAATATACTTCCTAATGATGTACTAATATAAGTATCTTGTGGTTTTTATTTTACAATATTAAAGACACTACCTAGGCATATATTTAAATTGCTTAGTTACGGTATACTTTATTTATCTTAGTTAAAGGAAACAGGCTGTAAAAAATTGCACATACCGTACTCAAACGCATCCAATATTAATAGTTGTCCGTGATAAAAGTAGTAAATTAAATTAAAGTCCACATACTCATAAAGAACCCGCCCCTCATCCTTTACAGAGAAAAAAAAGAAAACCAAACTTTTAATTAATCAGCAGCATCGCCTTACATTATCAATCTATAAATCGCAGATTTTTTACGAGTATGATTGTAGTGATAATTATAACAAACATTATACTATCTACCCGCCATTCAAAAGTGTCATCAAAATAAAACCGTACATAAAAGAAAACCATCATTATGGGCCGTGGTAACAGACTAAAGGTGTTAATTTACAAAAATAAGTACAGTCAATCACAGAGGCAGAACTTCGCAATAAATAAAGGTCTCGATGACGATCAATTAATTAATTGACTTAAAATAGACATAAGATTTACCATTCAGCGTTATGATGAAATGCGGCTGTAGACAAAAAAAAAATCCCTATGACCATTGATCGATCGTGACGATCGTAGGCACCATCATACAAGGTTATATATACATTATCTACATTGTCATTTACTGTAATCGAGACCTGCATCCCGGCTAACCAACCTCACCACTGACTACGTCTTAGTAAGTACCCATAGTCCATTCGCCTAGGCACCCCAAAGAATGCAAACAATCCCGACACGTCTCCCCACCGAAACACACACCCCACAAAACAATAACCCTGCAAGTCACAAAAAGTGTGATATGTATTTTATAAAATAAATAATTTGTAACCTACAAAGGCATCGATCCACAAAGCGTATACCCCAATAAAAAGACATGCCAAGACCGCCCACACTCCCCCAAATACCCAAACAAATGGACCACATATATACACTACACTACCTCACTAAAACGTAACAGAAAACAAAGATTTTACTAAAACATGGCTACACGCGGCACTCTGTATCCAACATCCACAACAGAACAAAATGCTGTCCCATATATGATAGCAACCGAGTCCGTCAATAGTTACCCACCTGAACAGAGAAAGGCTCATTATAATTATAACGTGCAAATAGCGAGCGCACCATTAAACCAGTTCGAAGGGTAGGTACATATCCACACTTGATAAAGGCTCGAGATCGGGACGGTACGATACTTAAAGATTATATCAACAAGCGATAATAGGGATGATAACGGTAATAGGGATGTGGACTGGGTGAACAAATAATATTATTTTATTTTATTTAGTTCGTCAACTAGATTATCCAAATCCATCCAACGAGCCAAAAAACAACTATGTATTTTAGTCCCACATACCTATTACTAAACATAGCTAGTGTTAGTAGGTACTTGTTCGTAATGGGTAATTAGATAACATCAAATTGAATACATTTACTATATTACATCTCTGACAGATATTTATTAACCGACTTGCAAAAAGGAGTAGGCTCTCAATTTATCGCGATTTCTTTCCTATGTAGTTCACCGGTTGTTCGACGACGCTTGGCCTGGATTGATTTTGAAAATTCTTTTTTGTTTGAAAGGGCATACTTCAGGTGATCCCATAGGAATTTTATCAAAATCGGTTGTGTAGGTTAGAGGTAAAGTCGAATTATAGTTTTTTTTTTTAAATTATGTTATTAATCCAATTATTTTATCTTTACAATAATATTTAAATGTTTTTATCAATCATTTTGAGAGTGAATACAAATTTGTGGATTATAAAACTGCCAAAGGCGAGACAAACCCAAGGGATATCCTTCGGTCACATCAACATGTTTCTTCCACTCGTAGCTTAAAGGGTTTGTTGGTTCCAAGGAGTGATTATGATCCTTATCAATCACTCATTATAGAAGCCAGTACTTTCTTCCTAAATGAACCAACTTTATTTGCAAGAATATCTATGTTATTAAATTTTTCATTGTAGGTTCTAACCATGCGATTAAGCGGCGATCTTACCCCTGCATTAGTGCGCGCCCTTTTAATTGCAAATAATACAGGAGTCTGACGTACCATCCGCAAACGAGGTCTACGGGGCACATTATAACTTATTCCATTAACCAATTTAAGACTGTCATATTTATTATTACAAAGGTCATAAAGAAGCATTGCCTCTAATTGGTTTTACTCTGTTATAATTAAATTTTAACAATTCTGCGCTGCGTTGTGTAAGTAAATTTATTTATTTAGCATTTGTTGTTATAGAGGCAACAGAAATACATTGTCGGTGATTTAAACTGTCTACCTATCACGGGTTATGAGATGAGATACAGCCTGGTGACAGACAGCCGGGCAGTGGAGTCTTAGTAATTAGTTCCCGTTTTTACCCTTTGGGAACGGAACCCTGAAAATGACTTATTACTAATGTACATGCATCACCTTTATTTTATGACTTTTAATAAATTATAATGTTTTATACGGCCTGCGTACCCCATTAACCAGGGACTGGGTTACACCATAGTGTAAAAAGAATTATGTTCTTGTCGCGCCTGCAAGTATTTTTGGCATGGCGTAGTATTAGACTGATATGTACTTCCATTGTACTCGTTTAATGTAAAATTATTTCATTGTGTTGTGTGTAAAGAGTATGTTCTATCTATCTTTTTATTTTTAAGCCGGTTTGATAAATCTTAACAACTGGTTTCCAGGTCGTTTGCGGAGTGCAGCCGAGTGCTGGACCTTCTGCTGCGACGGTACCAGGCGCTGGCAGCGGAGGAAGTGGTTTCAACCGTGGTCGACACTTCGCAACAACATAGAAAGTAAGAACTTGTTGACATCTCTATTTATTTTAACACATGTATTGATAGCCGGAAAAGCATCAATTCATTATATAAAATTTTCATTTTGTCGTCGGCTCTACATATTTTGTCCACATTACATTAAAAAAATAGTTATTGTAAGCTTATATTGTTGTGTTTTAGGACTCTGGTAGCATGTCTTCACGTGTGGTTGGACACGTACCCGGAGGACTTTCGGCAGCCCCCCCACTACCGTGCACTGCATCAACTTCTCGACTTCACCCGGCTTAACTTGCCCGGGTCTGAACTCCACTCAAAGGTATGGTGTTGATAAAAATCTAAAGATCTGTAATTTTGTGGAACAGAACCCAGAATCTACTGGAAAATTAACTGCCATATAGTATTGTTTTATTTTTGGACTATTCTCGTCTATGTTTTTGACGAGTGGCATTTTTTCTGTGGCCTAGTGGTCATCATGCCGTGCTGTCACGCCGTATGTTCTGGGTTCACCAGGAAAGTTAGAAATTGGCCTTTTAAAATTTTCCTGGGTCTTGCATGTTTATCTACGAGTATATAATGCATAAAATATAGTATCGTTGAGTTAGTATCCCGTAACAAAAGTCTCGAACTTACTTTGGGGCTAGCTTAATCTGTGTGATTTGTCCGTATATATTTATTTATAGATTTATTAAACAGACCTTTTTAAGAAATTAAAGTAGTTATTACATATCAAAACTTTTGATAAAACTAAAAAAGTTAATTTAAAACTTGTAATTCTGTCGATTCCAGGTTAGAGATAAGCTAGCGACATTCAGCGCGGAGCGCAATGGGTGTAGCGGCGGCGCGGGCGGCGTGTGCCTGGCGCCCGGCATGCGGCTGCCGGCGCACCACACCAGCACCTATCGGCTTCCACACGTGCCGCACCGCCACTTCGCCGAGCAGCTCACGCGCATGGACATGGAGCTGTTTAAGAAGCTCGTGCCGCACCAATGTCTCGGCGCTATCTGGTCTCGCCGCGACAAGGACCGCCAGCATGACGCCGCCACCGTCTTAGCCACCGTCAATCAGTTTAACGCAGTGTCCTTTAGAGTGATCTCTACGGTACTCGTAGAACCCAACCTGAGGCCGCATGAACGAGCCGACATACTCGCTTCTTGGCTCGATATCGCTCGCGAATTGAGAGTACTTAAAAATTTCTCTTCGTTGAAGGCGATTATTTCTGGATTACAGAGCAACCCCGTTTATAGATTGAGAAAAACTTGGGCGCTCCTTCAGAAAGAAAAGTCCGAATTATTCGAGGAGCTCGCTCGTATTTTTAGTGAAGACAATAACAGATGGACCCAGAGAGAATTATTAATGCGAGAAGGTACGGCAAAGTTTGCTGATACTGTCGGAGAAAATGACAAACAGCTACAGAAACTCCTACACGAGCGGGGATCGCCCGGCGTGAGCCACGGCACCATACCGTACCTTGGAACGTTTTTAACTGATCTTACAATGATAGATACCGCTATCCCCGACACCGTAGCAGATGGTTTGATTAATTTCGATAAAAGACGAAAAGAGTTTGAGGTCCTTGCACAAATAAAGTTATTGCAAGGTGCAGCCAATGCTTATCACTTAGCACCTGATCCGATGTTCGATCGATGGTTTGACTCCGTGATCGTACTAGATGACCGAGAGGCGTACCAGCTCTCGTGTCAAATAGAACCACCGACAAACCCGCCTAAAGAGAGGCGACCGAAAAAAGTAAACGACTACACGAATGGTCAACAAGGACATAGAAAGAACGACTCGATTGCAAGTACGAGTTCTAGTAATAGTTCCCAATTTTATTGCGAGACAGATGGTGCGGGTAACGCATGGAAGAGGGATAGTTTGGAGCGAAAGTCATCGCCGACGAGGCTATCGCACGGTTCTTCGTCATCATCGCTACCATCTCTCGATGTGTCGTTGTCGAGTGCGAATAGTGGCCAGAAGCCAGCGAATGGCAAAGCGAGTGCGGCTAGTCCGGCGCACGCGAAATCCCAGAACGGGCCGGATTTCTATGTTATCCGCGTGACTTACGAGTCGGATTGCGTGGAGACGGAGGGCGTGGTGCTGTACAAGTCCATCATGCTGAGCAACAACGAGCGCACGCCGCAGGTGATCCGCAACGCCATGCTGAAGCTCAACTTAGACGGCGATCCCGATGCGTACACATTGGCACAAGTTCTGCCGGACAGAGGTAAGTTTCATTTAGAGCACTTACAATATTTTAATTTTAAGAGTTGTTTGGTGTACCTGTCTACAAGTTTATTCCTTCAGGACCTATGAAGAGAAGGCGATATACATACGGAGGATTTGCTTTCTAATTTCGTATAACAACACTCAAACATACATAGAGTTTTCGATGTCACTGCTCTGTAAAACGCAAGAAGCGAGATGTTACACGAAATCAAAAATCGCTGTAACTTTGTAATTTTTGTTGGTCTAAGAAAAGAAAAAAATACATGTACCTACTAAATTCAAAATTCGAATGTTTATTTAGTATTTAGACCTTTACAGGCACTTTTACATGTCATTAAGTATAATTTACATTACAATTTTTTATAATCTAACTGATGGGCTAAATATTATTTTTCCGTAACTACGCCTATTGATAAATCTAAGTGATAATTGATTGATATAATTATTTTTTTCCAGAAATGCTGCTACCAGCAAACGCAAACGTGTACTATGCTGTAAATACGGCGTACAATTTGAATTTCATTCTGCGACCGCGGAAACCTCAACCGAACGAGTTGGCGAACGGAAAAGCTCGTGGCAAGCGCCCTTGATCGTGTACCCGTTAGTCGCCTTTCTAGAGGTTGCCCTAAGGAAAGAAAACGTAGTACGTTAAGAACGACGAGATACTCACTTATTTGCTCCGTGAGCAGCGAACTGAAGAACATTTATACAGGGCTTGACAATAAAATATTGAGAATGATAAGGCTTGCTTATTAGAAAGAGTTGATCAGAATTGCCGGACCAGAATAGTGGCAACCCTATCGACTTCGACGTAAACCTGTGATCTTGTACAAAATCTCAAGTTCCTTCGATTATTTATTTGTGTCTGTCCTGTGTGTCATCATTATCGAACGGTGAATGTTTATTGTGCTTCATGTGTCGCAAGTGTACTGATAAATTTAAATATACTAACAACGCCACCTGTAACATAATTTTAGGTTTGTCTTTTAAGTACTGTTTATATGTAAATGTGACTTAGTTTTTGTACATAATGTTGATGTAAATAATATGTTATAGTAGATTAAAACTAAGCCAAAGGGAAGTTATTGCGTCTATTAGCACGGTGCTGTCTCACTTGTCCCTGACAATGATGAAGCTTTAACGTCTTCAAAACTCTTTGTAAAACCGAATTTGATTTTTATTTATATCTATACACTTTGTGTACGTTAGCATTGTTTAGAACATTAATGTCTATATGAATAAATAGTAATTGTTGCTAGCAATTTTACAACTTTAGTTGAAATATTTAGTCATAATTTCCTGCTCTTTAGCTAGTGTAGATTCAATTATTTAAATAATAACTTATTTATGTTAGTTTGAAAACAATCTGTACGAAAATAGCGACGAAAAATATGTAACAACAGGATATTTTAAAGGTTTGTGTCATAATTTAACTGTTTATCCATTACCCATAATTTTAGTCATATTTACAATATAAATAAAAAAGTAGAAAATTTAACCCTTAAGTGCCTAGGGTATCAAATTTGATCCCTTTACTTTCACATATTTATTATACTTTATCCTTTTGCTATAAAAAATGCGGTCTATAATAGGTAATTTTTATATTATTATTTATGCCAAGTCAACTTTCTTGCGACAGCAAACCATAGAGCCAAAATCCATATTTATTTAAAAAAATATTTTATAAAGATACTAAAAATGGTCGATTTGCCATAAAATAAAATGCATAAAATAGGAAATTAAGCATATTTTTATAATTCATTAACAAAAATAAATAAGTCTTTCAAAAATTTTTGATCTTTTTAAATTTTAGCCATGAAACAGCAAACTTTTTTAAATATTTTTTCATGTTATTTGGGCTATTATTAATCAACGATGTAGGTTTTATGAAAACTCAGGCATTTAAGGGTTATCAAATGTTTTATGCATCAAGTAATTTAATTTAAACATGTTTTTGCTCCTATAACATAAACTGAATATTTTTACTTATTTAAATTTTAACTTACGTCAAAGACTAGCCATTAAATACCTGAATCTCGTAGAGATGTTAAATACTTATAGTTTGAGATTACAACTTAAAATACATTCTGGATAGAAACACACTTTCACATTATATAAACTCTTACTGGAACATTTCGTTCATTTTAGGGTTCCTAACCAAACGGTGCCACCACTGACCGGGGCCCTATTGCCAAGCCTCCATTATTGCATCACTATGCGCGAGTCTGACTCGCACTTGGCTGATTTTATTTAACTTAAATTATTCAATGTCAGTATTCGAGTAGAGCAGTAAAAAAGTGAATGTAAATTCTGAACCCTTATCAACATGCTCTTTTAATGTTATTAACTTTGCTCTATTGAATACCTATTTGATGTTAAGGTCTCTTAAATATTATATGTATGTTACCTGCCCAGACGATATTAGAACTTAGTATTTGTAAATATATGTACCTACTTTATACAT
Organism: Acrobasis suavella; assembly: GCA_943193695.1. NCBI lineage: Eukaryota > Metazoa > Arthropoda > Insecta > Lepidoptera > Pyralidae > Acrobasis > Acrobasis suavella. Next base: position 20,260,306 of record OW971929.1, read on the forward strand.
AATTTTGTAGTTTTCCACCAAGATATGTAATAATGTTTATATATTTGTGTAATAAAACCTAATGATACATTTCAGATTGTCTTTGATTGAATTCATCCGAGGAATAATTCCTCGAATGTTTAAGTTCCCCGTAATGTGTATGATATTATAGCTGGCTTCACGCTGGTATGAGCACTTTTATTTTTTTGCCCTTTGCCTCAACCCTAGAAAGTGATTATAAAGTGGTTCTAAAGGGAATAATATTAATTAGAGGCAATTAGGTTTTTTTGCAAATGCACTCATGATTTTGCGCCACAAATAAATCAATTGTTATTTATTTACAATATGCGTAATGGTACGAAAAATTGTGAGCATGATGTAATAATAAAATCAGTAAAGTGAGAGTTGCACACGCGCAAGAACGGTTCCGTACCACCGGCAATAAAAATACATCATCTGTAATGATTTCAACTATCTAGCTATTATGGTTCATGAGATATAGCACGGTGACGAACAGACAGACAGACAAACCGACAGACAGTGAAGGCTTATTAATAGGGTCCCGTTTTTACCCTTTGGGTACGGAACCCTAAATAACTACCTAAGGCACATCTCGCAAATAAAACATTGGTGCCATCTAGTGGACTCATAATAAAGTCGTTCGGCGACTACCGGACTGCTGCTGGCTACGCCTCTAGCGCATTCTCAGGATCTGCTACATTAAGCCTTATACAGTTTTACACAGATGGCAGTATATGTAGGTAAGTAAAGGAATAGTTAGGAATCTGTTACATTAAGCCTTTTATAGTAAAGGTACCAGGTATCAACATGCTGGCCGTAATGCAACGCGGCAGGGTTAAAGACACCTTGTTTTGGTTGGACGTCTAAAGATGAATGCAGTTCTATTTCAGTATTCAAAATTTTGACTAGCAACTATGAAAATTCTGTTTTATTATATCTCCGTCTATTGCCGAGAACGCAGTTGTTAAACATGTTGATGATGATTATGAAGTTTGTTAAAGATGATAAAAATGATTATTTGTTCGCGTACTAATTATTCTATAGGTTCACTTGAAACAGTTCGGCGGTAGCGGTAATTGAGTAAATCTTTTAAAGTAGAATGTTTATTTTGCCGGTATTGTTTTATTTTATTTAAATAAGTACTTCGACAACTTTACTACATTTTATTTGGATAGGTATTTAATTAAATGTAAACAATGCTGACATGTATTTTATTGAAATATACACTTTAAAAATCAATCTCTTTACACATTAAAAATAAAGTATGTCATTTATGATTTTTAAATAAATTGAATTTTAATTTGCAAAGGTATTAATTTACAAAGTATATATTTTAATAAAAAGACATAACAAGATTGTTTACCTTTATTTAAATACCTAAACAAATGGATTATAAATTTATATAACTAAGTACTCGCGACACGATATCCATACCTTTACCATTTCAAAATATCTAGCTAAAAGGTTCCTACTGTGGACGTCCCCATGGGAGATGAATGATACCCGATCAGTGGAGCAAAGCGTCTGAGTTTCAAGATTGGCCAGAAATGCTTTTGTCCGTCTGTCAGTCAGTCAGCCTGTCTATTCTCGCGTATTTCTGGGCCGACACTCATGAAATTTTGTAAGCAAGTTCGTTCGAGTTCGAGCAAGTCTACAGGTCACAGAGCCACTAGTTAGTAATAGTGATCTATATACTTACATCGAGCTTTATCTTTAAAGGTTTCTCAAGTTTACCTGGAATACCTTAGCTAGTATCAAATTTGATTTAAGGTCATAGTCCAATAAACCTTAGGGAGTTTATTAGCAAGGTGCCAAGATTACATCGGATTCCTTGTGGTGTGTTAGCGTAATGAAACTAGTAAAGGGAAATTAGCATACGTAATTACAACCTTTTGTCAGCGCATACGATATCTCAGCGCGCTTAGTGACGCAAATAGCTTTTCTCTAAAATGTCAAAGGTTACTCAGAGTTATATAAGCAGCTAATGATCACTTTTAGATTTTAATTGCTGGTTCTTGTAGTTAAACAGACAATTGATGGTAATTACAATTAGTCTATCTATATTTACGTGGTCTAAGTTTGGCTGGATGAAATCGTTTTAATAATAATACCTTTGAACCTTTGATTTTATTTTAATACTTCCATCATCTATATACCCTAGTCATTTTCGGCTATGGTGACTGTCAGTGTTTGATAAACAACACATTATAATTATAGTCTTGGTAAGGGGCAAGTCCTGATAATTGTTAATCAGAATGCGATTACGAGCACCTGCGGCCGTCAGCGTAAATCGCCAGCTTGAGTCGCCAGTCGCCAGCCGCTACCGGTTGACAGTCGCTCGGCTGAAATTTTCATGGCCAGTGTATCGAGCGGGGAGCGGGAGCCTGACCCGCGCAGTCGCGCCGCGCCGTCCGCCCGAGCGCCTCGCATGTTCATCTGCGCTCCATCACACCAACACTCTCGCTCTGAGAAAACCTAGTCCCGACACAGTCTCATAACAACAACACACGCCGCGCACGGCCCTCTCCCACCGGACTGTCAGTGAGTGCCGGTTGCAAGTGCAGTGGTCGTGCCACATGTGAACAGCGCTGGCGACCGCCGGTCATGTGAAAAACAAAGCCTTTGTGACAGCGCCGGCCTGAGACATGTGGTGCAGCAGACATACACGCAAAATGAAATAATAAGGTGGGTTCACGTATTTTTATTGCGATTTTATGAATAAACCTGTAATTTCTTTAAGCTTTTCCTGAGAGTCATGCAGTTTTTTTCAATTTTTGTTTGTTATTTCTGGCCAAATTCTTACGACTTTTATTTAGAACGACAGATTAGATACATGATGACCATAACTATAAATCATACTTAGGCAGTAAAAATGAAACGTTTCTAATAATTGTAATGGATAGGTCGTGAAACATGATGTATATATATTATGAACCGATTTGTGAGTGCGGTGGGAGCGGCTGAAGTCAGTATTGCGAAGCTCTACGACTGCCGCAATCTGATTATGGCACACCCAATGGCCATAAGATATTTAACGTCTATTGACCTTTGCTTTCACTAAATGTCCAACCAAAACTTGACAAGGTAATATTACTGGTTTGCTACGCAAAAGCTACGAAAGGACTACGAGCTACGACTATCGGCCTACGAAGCATACTCGTAGCTTGTCGTAGCAAGTGTATTGAAAACAATGCATGTTGCATTTTGTTGCACTTGTTCTGTTTTTGTTATGCGTTTTACAATTTGAAATTTCGGATGACTTATTTTCACCGTGCAAAATACGATTTTTGACCCTATTACTAAGACTCCGCTATCCATCCATACGTCCGTCCGTCCGTTCGTCTGTTTATCTGTCACCAAGCCGTATATCATGAACCGTGATAGCTAGACAGTTCAAATTTTCACAGATGATGGTTATCTGTTACCGCTATAACAACAAATAAGATAAATATTTGAGTGGGGCTCCCATGTAACAAACGTGATTTTTTAATGGTACGAAACCCTTGGTGCGCTAATCAGACTTGCACTTGGCCGGTTTATTTTTGTGGGGAAGCCGTTCCATATGGGCATTTCCTTTTAGGATTCTTTCACCGTTCTTAAAGTAGTGAAAAGTCGCAAAATACGTTCTGTTACTAAAACACACACTATTTCACCTAACAATGAGACACATACGAGTATTTACAATAGTTTATTCTTGTTTATTTATTGTTCAATATATTTTTTTTTTATTTAAAAACTTTATTGAGCCAAAAGCTACAATAGGTGGACTTAATGCTAAAGCATTCTCTCCCTGTCAACCTTTAGGAAAAGATAAACAGATAAGAAAGTTGGCGTCTTAATAGTAGATACTTAAAATATATAAAGCCAGATATCTTAATTACTTTTATTATCATAAATATAATAAATACATATTTAATACAAAATATATAAATATATAACTAAAATATAATATATAAGTACATACATACATACACTTATACATATATGGAAAATAGTAAGTAACGATGAATTCTGCTAATTGATTATGCTTTCAAAAAGTAAATCATGCACTTTTTTCTTAAATACATGTCTACTAGAGATTTGCCTGATGTTCTCGGGCAATGCATTCCAAAGCCGTATGGCTTGAAAAGTAAAAGAGTCGGTCATGAAGCTAGTATGATACGATATATGTGTATGTTAGACTTAGTATTCTGCGCAGATACTTATGAAATATTTAAACAGCTCGCAGAATCACCAAGTTCTGCTCTGCAGTACATTAAGCTCATGACTTTTACTTTAATGTACGGTTCTTCATTCCTCAACCCTATTAAAAGTTTCCAACGTATATTTACATATTCTAACGTCGCTAATAAGTTGGTTTTATGTTCCAAGCAAATGTGTATTATAATGTGTCACGTGACGTGGGTCGCGTGCGACTGACGTGCACGCAAGTAATATTAAATATGCAATAATTTATGCGTCGGTATTAGCTCCCAACGATCCCGCTATCACGCTGAGGAAATAATAAGTAAACAGGCAATAACTTCATACTTTTTCACCGCGAACGTGGGATTTATCCGACTAACATTTTTCGTGCCTATTTTGCGAGCGTCGGATATTTCCGACAAATATTTCCACTGCTCGTTTTGCACATAACTTAAGTATCCACATCTCTTTTTGATTGTTATTACTATTTTTTATATTTTTGTAGCCTGAAAGAAATTGCTTAGCGATAAGGCCGCCTTTTGCGCATTTCCTAATTTTTAACATAATTATGACCTGTATTTATTTATTTTGTCCTATAAAGGGTATTGTATCGTATCGTATTGTATTGTATTGATGTAGGTATTTATTTTCGATTCACTCTGCCTCGTGGAGCACAACAACTATTATAAAGTCTCACGGTGAAAGGGTTAAAGCTAACGTAAACTTATTGCCCATTTACTTATTTTCCGAAGTTCTCAACGAGTCTATATATGTTGTGTACCAAGTAAATGTGTATTACAATGTGTCACGTGACTTAGGACGCTTGCGATTATTCATGCGTCGGCATAAGCTCCTGCCTCCGCGTGATAGCCGGATCGTTAGGATCCGGCTATCACGCGGAGGCAATAATAAGTAAACGGACAGTCACGTAAGTAGTCATTTAAGGGCGCGTTCAGACGACACGTGCATGCCGAGCCCACGCCTTGCGCACGACAAGCGCGGTTTGAGTTTGTTGTATATAATTTGATATCTATCACACTACGACTCAAATTGCATTCACCGAAGTAAAATCGGGGTGAGCGCCGGACGGGCGCAAGGCAGAGGCAAGGCAGAAGCAAAGTGGAAGCAAGGCGAGTGCGTGGCGTAGGCGAGGCGTGCGCGTGTTGATTTCGGTTAATGCTAATTGGGTTGTATTGATGTGTGATAGGAATCAAATTACATGCAACAAAGTTCTCCAAAAATAGGCTTGCTCCAAAAATAAGCTGTTCTGATAATGAAGCCGGGAGATATTTGACAGAACTCAGTTATAAAACAACATAACCTCGTTTAGTAGGACTCATTTATATTGACGAATACTTTATGGTAGATGATGTTTAGGTTCTGATCACGAGACGGAAGGTGGTCGGAACTCAGTAATTTAATTTACTCGTAACATTTAACACCCAAAAGACTATTTACATGTTCTCGCATATATAATATGCACCTTTATGATCCCTTAATCACGCTAAGGAAAATACTAACAGTTAGTTAGATCAAAAATTGTCTTCTTGCGCTCACTATGCGTGCGAAATATCTTATTTCCAGCAAAGTTCTGGGAAGAATAATCAATTCAGTTGATGAAGACAATCTAAGTAGAGGATAATGTTTGGACATCTTATACGACACGAAGAGAAGAAGAGAATAGCGAAGAGAGGAAAGGGAAGGCCAAGAAGGATGTTAATGGACGAAGTAAAGCAAAAGGCAGAAGTCGTGTCGTATAGGGAGGTCAAGCATTTAGCTGAAGATCGGGAGGCATGGAAAATACTCCACCGACAAGAACATAGTTGTTAAATAAATTGATGATGATGTGGACTCCGGTGGCTAATTCACTTTCTTTTGAGCATCGCTGACGTCCTCCGGGGCGTAATAGTCAACAGTTCAACATGCTAGTTCGATAATCCAGAGGTTCTGGCTTTGATCACTAGCCAGGGCAAGTAAGGAAATGGCCTTTTCCAAATTTTCCTGGATCTTGGGTGTTTATGATATGTCCTTACTATCCTTATCCTTACATAATATATAAATGCAAAAGTAACTGTCTGTATGTAACCCCTTCACACTTCAACCAATGAACCGATTTAGATGAAATTTGGTATGGATGTACTTTGACAGTTTATGTCCCAAAATTCCCATGTGAAGCAAAGCACACGGGCTCAGTTAGTATTTATTAATTCTATCTTTATCGTTAAGTTAGCAAAAATAAAAGTAATAAACACCGGACTTAAGTGGCGGCAAGTCACCGGAACCACTTGTCATAAGCAACTTCCATTGCGGCTTAAGAGAAAGATTTATAAGACCGTAATAAGACCTGCTCTGCTGTATGGAGCGGAATGTTGGGCGACCAAAAAGACAGAGGAGCATAGGATGCATGTAGCGGAGATGAGAATGTTAAGGTGGATGTGCGGTGTATAGACAATAGATAAGATCCGGAACGAATATATTAGATGAAATTTAAAAGTTGCTTCAATAGTGGACAACTTAAAAGCCATCGTCTTACGTGGCCACGTCATGAGGAGGGATGCCGAACATCTGGCTAAGAGGATGGTGCATTTGGAGGTGGAGGGCTGCAGAAGGATAGGACAAGAAAGAATGTGTAAGGACAGATATGAAGGAACGAGGGGCTAGTGGAAATATGGTGAATTACAGAAAGAAGAGCAAACAGTTGACATACAGAGCCGACCCCAAATAGTAGTGTAGTAAGTAGCGAGGAAAATGATTATGATGATCGATAAATTAGTATCCTATGATACAAGTTTAAACTTACTTCGGGGCTAACTCAATTAGATGATTTGCCTTATCTATTTATTTATTTCTGTGCCCCTGGTGTACAATCTACTATTTAAGATGCAAGTTCGTAGTCAATTTTATTAACATCGTGTTTGGCTGCATCGCTTTGGCTACGCATTTGCTAAATATCCCTGTGTTACGATGCCTACGACTTTACAACCTTCGCATCGGAGACCATGGAGTCGTAGCTCGTAGTAATTTCACAGCAGTAAATGTCACTACTGTGAAATTACTACGAGCTACGACTGCATGCGAAGGTTGTAAAGTCGTAGGCATCGTAACACAGTGATATTTAGCAAATACGTAGCTACCTCGTAGCAAGTGCAGAACAATCACATAATAGCTTCGCATATAAGCTGGTTGCTGTGCCAAGTAAAAGTTTTTTTCCGTCCCATCGATCCCTATAATCAAGCCGATATTAAAAATAAACAACAATCAGTTCATTTTAAAAAGTTGACTTCGCATTTTCTGTTAGTGCAGCCATAGGTCTACGAGCTGCGGACTCAGAGGCCAAATCTTCTATTCCTCCATCGTAGCACGTGATGCTTTATAAGCAAACTGTGTAGCAACCTCTTGTTAGTCCGTAGCTAGTAGCGTTTCACAACTATCGATAGTTGACCTCGAAAAACTAACTTTTAACGAAAATCACCCTGTATAATGCACAACGCTAATAAACTGGTTGCCTTAAGTACCCCAAAGGATCACGTGACGTGGGTCACGTCGCATACGTGCAAGGCGCACGCAACGCGCACAGCTATGCAATAATTCAGACGTCGGAATTCGCTCCCCTCGATCCTGCTAATCACGCCGAGGATAAAAAATAAACGCGCAATAAGTCAACCGCCCGGAAAATTTAATACATTTTTTTTTAAATAAAGCCTTATCCCTGACTAATCCATACTTATGTTTCTACGTTGAGGTACACTCTTTTTCATCAAAGTTGTTGACATGGAGTATGTGGCCATGCATACTCTTTGTTACAACAAGATCACGATGACGATTATGTTGGTAAATACAATTTTTTATTTGTTTTACCAAAGTAAAATAATATAATTTCATTCGTGGTGGATTTGTGTTGAGATCTTTTTTGTGCTTCTAGTAGATTTAGGGCGCTTGGATAATTCTTAATCACTTAAAAATATTAACTCAACTACAATAATACATTTTGTATCGTCATATTTGACAGCAGGTATATATGAGATGAATTAATTGTTAACTAATTCAGGCAGTTGACTCTTGTAATATGAAATTTGGTCGGCCTTTCTGACTATATTATGTAGTAGTAGTGTAATAGTGAGTGAGTGATCTTAATTAATTAAAAATTAATTTATCTGAGGTTTTAATAAACTAAATTTAGTGGGAAAAGTAAGATCCGCAAGGAAGATAAAGATATAAATAGCTGACCCATCGTTGTATAAGCATCAATTGTATGCCACCACCAAATCTGTTCTGAGCGAAACTAACAAAGCACTGCGTTAAGGCTAATTATCTTAATATAGAAGCTCCATTTAGTTCGCGTCGGCTTTAGTTTGCGTTACAGTAGAGGATTAAGTTGCGCTTAAAATGGTAGCCTATTTAGTTTCGGGTCCAACGAAATTATAATGATTTTAAGATAATTGGTCGCCAATTTGTGCTTAAATTCTTAAAGATAATCATTTTAAACTAATATGATAGTGATTTAGTAGCGTACATTTAACTTTTACTGTTTTCAATGTCATCACAGAGTATATAATAGTGTTGACTGGCGTAACAAAATTGTCGACTTCTTTCCTATTTATTTTAACTCACAGAAATTATGAACAATTTTTGAGGTGTTTTGAAACCAATTAAGGAAATGTAGTTAAAAAGTGATTATTTTTCTCTTCAATTTGTAAAAACCGGCCGTAGTAAATGTCAGGCTTAAAAATTACGAAAAGCACTATGTTTTGTGAGGCAACACACAATGAGGCAAGTTTTAGGTACCCTAAGTAGTATTACTTTTATTTTTCTACATGAAAAGGAAATGAAAATATTGGCCTGGTTTACAAAGTTACTCAGAAATAACCTCGTATATCGAACAGAAATTGGGTTAGTATATTCACCAATACATGCAAACTTTACCATACGATATACTATATTGCGAATTGTTTAAGTTGTACATTTCAAGATGCACTAGTTACCAGATAAACATACATTACTGACTAAAATATATTCACCGAAAATTAAGTTGTTAACAGATATATACCTCTACAATAAATTGTTGTCAGATTTAACAGTATGTACATATAGTAATAGGTCACAAGCCTGTGAAAATGGAACAGTGACTGGATATAAGTTCTGACGGAGATAGTTGGGTTCAAGCGCTAGTAGCCGTCGGATGGTCCTCATAATACGACTCAACTTTAACGACTTCTGTGGAATAATGCCGATTCATAGATATCTGTGCTGAATTGGTTCATTAGATAAGGCACAAAATGGTAAGTATTTATATATACCTGGGACACTCAGAAAGTTTTGCAAAAATAAATAATAGGGTTCCAATGGTAATTTTTTTTATTAAATCTTTTCAAAGTACTCTCCACCAGCCTCTATACAAAGTTTCATGCGTCTGAACCAATTTTCGAAACACTTTTTCCAGTCCGCTGCAGACACCTCGTTTATAGCCTGCTCAAATGCTGACAGCGCATCTTCCGGCAACGAAAATTGTATCCCTTTGAGCAGATTTTTTATTTTCGGGAATAAAAAGAAGTCACATGGTGCTACGTCAGGGATGTGAGGAGGGTGATCCAGGAGTTTGACCGGCGTGCTGCCACTGTGTGGGCGGGCCCGTTGTCGTCGTGGAGCAGTAGCCCGCGGAGCTCTGTGTTTGGTCGCTTGTTGCTCACAAAAGAGATAACTTCTAGCAAGTATTTGGTAGTACACCATTCCGCGTTGATGCTTTTTTGATTCCGTAAAGGAATTGACACCAAGTAGCCAGTCAAATTGAAAAAGCTCGCTATCAAAATCTTTCCCCCACTTCTAGATCGTAGGCGTTGATCTAGATGACACTTGGATCGTATTGATAAATCCAGGACTCATCACCTGTAATAATGTCGCAAACACACCAAAACGAGCCTGTTGAATGTTTAGGTATGAAATAGGTACTAAATTATTGTAAAGGCGAATTGAAATTTCGATGCCCTTTCGTGGAAATCCTAAATGTGGGCAGTCGTCTTTACGTCAGAATGACTGCCCATTTTTAAAATTTATTTTCTCAGTTATTAATTACGTACCAAATATTTAAACAAAGGTATCAAATAGTAGCAAACAGGTATTACATTTTATTAATATTTTTAAAGTGATCGGTTATTTTGGCCAGTCATTCTGGTACACACGATTCATCCGGTTTCAGGCGACACTTGAAATATTAAAAAATCATAGTCCAAAAATCTTCTCAGCTCAGATCCATTTTTCAATGAGACACGATAATTTGAATTAGTCTGCAAAAAAATCCAGAGTAAAACGAGGGATTCCACAGTTGAATCACGAGCGGAGCGAGGGATTCTACGGTTTATTATTTTTTATTTTAAAACTTAATTCTCCTTTTTTTTGCTGGATTGCCAATATTCTTTAAGATTCTATAGATTACACTAATGTTCAGTTTTCAAATTAGTTTTAATCCCTAGAGATCTTCTTTTTTACTTTTTAGGCCCGAGAGAATAACCAGTAACTTTAGCTCCAAATGATTTGGCATGAAAACATCGTTTTTTGAGTAGATGAGATGAAAAAGTGTTTTTCGCAATACTTTCTGAGTGATCTGGTATATACGTACTTTTTAGACTATCTCCTGTATTTGATTTATTTACTGAATGGATTTTTATTTTAGTAAGAAAGATTTTTTTTTTCAGTTTTCCTAACTTTCAAATTCAAATTCAATCGAGTGTTTTAATATATAAATATTCCATTGGCAAAAATTTGGTTTATATTCTTAATTTAAATCCCAGTTAATAGTTATATTTATTATGTATTGATTTTGAAATAAATACTTTTACTATGTACTGAAACAAATATCTTAATAGTAAATTAAAATTTTTGTACAGTAGTAGGTATCTAGTTTATAGACCAGGATATTAATAAGAAATAGTAAACTCCTGTGTTCACGCCGTAAAGCTACCGGATGGCCTATTTGCCTTTATAAGTTTGTTCCCAGAGTAGTAAAAATTTACTGGCCATTACTCGCTGGATCCTTTACGAGGCGCGTCAGGCGTCGGTTCATCCTGCAAATTCCATACAATTCACCCGCTGAGCACCTCAATCCCAGCTAAAGAGGGTTTTCATGTTGAATCCAAGTAAAAACTTATTAAACTTTATCGGCACATTTTCTGATCGTGAGATGGAGTTAAAATCTTTTTAGAGTTACTTAAAGTTTTAAAACATCAAACATATATTTTATGAACCGAATCAAAAGTTTAAATACTTTAACTTATTTGCTAAATTTCACTGTATCATGCGCTATGATTCAATTTGGAAATGTCCGTATTTGAAGAGAGCATGATACTCACATAAAAATATACATATACTGAGCTAGTAAACTCAGTATCTTTTCTGTAGAATACATGCCGTCGACATTGCTTTTATAAGTAATTTCCTGGTGTAGTAAAAAATTTACTCGCTTTTACTGTCTAATCCTTTCGGAGTTCTCGGCCGCACACGTAAAGAGGGTTTTCATGTTGAATCCATGTTAAAACTCATAGAATGTTTTGGAAGGTGGAACTTTTCCAATGACTTAGATAATACTCACGCAATGACGCTTTGTACATGTACAAGTATTTATAAAATATCTTTTTGATGAAATTATATTTGTACCGTAAAAAAATGCCTTCTCATGAATAAAGAAATACTGTCTGTATTTAAGTACATATTTATTAATTTTGTTAATCTTTCTTTGTGTACCATGACCACACTCAGGTATTTGAATACAATGTCTGTGTTTCTTTTTCCCGCAGATATGCATTTTTAGAAAATTGCTAGAATAAATACTTGAAACGTTTATGTATTACAATGAACTTACGAATGAATTCCAATGGAAACGATCTGCCGCGTTTTCGCATTATAGCATTCCGTCGGATTCCTCCAAATTGACTGAGCGGCATTTAACTAAACAGTCGGTCATAAACAGTCGCGTTTGTATGCGGCTCCATATTTTCATTAGCTATATTCGTATATAGTAGGCAACAGTAAGGCAACGAGTTTAAACGGAAACATTTAAAGGTCCTCTAGCACGCGACCGGTTTGCTATGCGCCGTTTTGCGCCGCTCTTAAATTTTCCTGCCATTATTTTACGAAAATTAGATTCGGCTTAGCTGCGTAAAAGGATAACATGTTTATTTTTACATGAATACTAGTTCAATTTATTGACTTTGTCTGAAACGAGAACTCGAACAACGTTTTTATTTCATTTTGACGTTCGATAGACATTAAATTTTGGTTCATTTTAATACACAACACATAAGGTAAAAGCACCTATGGGCGTAATAAATTTCAAAAAAGAAAGGTTGTGGGAAAAATTAAACATTTAAATAAGTTCCAGATGGCTATTGTTATTTTTATACTTAAAAATAGAGTTTATATTTTATGTTTCTTTTATTATAATATCTATTTTAGATCGATTTAACAATAAAAATAATATTTTTAGTCGAAAAGGTCATTTTATCTATTTCCGGGGCAAGGCCAAAGGCAAAAGTTTTGCGAATTAGCAAAATTTGCTTTGGAGGTATTCAACGTTGAAGAAATGAAGGTAAATTGACACAGGCGCAACGACAACACATATCTACGCAATTTGTGTTCATTGTTTGATAACGGAACCCAGAAATGCCCTTTGCTTGTAATACAATCCATAGAAACTTGATTCCAAAGATATTTCCATCGGCATTGAATTCCCATGTAATATATTATCGAGGTACATTATTTAGCCTTCCAGGGAAATGGGATTGTCGAAAAACTCTTAATCTTAAAATTTAAAATATTTACTAAATATTTTAATTGAAATAAAAGAAAACATTTTTACACAAAAGAAAACAAATACAACTTTCATCTTAATGTATATTGTATAATTAAATTATTACACATGCTAGATTTTCAATTTAATATAGAATCAGTATTTTGATTTATAACTTTTCTAAGCGACTCGTTTTATGAACATTTTATTATTTCTATATTAAGGTTTCTATCAGATATAACATAACGCGGAAATTGATATTAACATTTTGAGTTCAATAAATATTTAAAATATCTGAATACTTTATAGTTTTAAAGTTTACTTTTGTATAAAAAGCAAAAGAACTCAACATTCCAAATCATCCACTACCATGGGTGCCACGGTCAAAGATGCTAAGGTCAAAATCGAGAACTAGATTCCGCGGTTATAACTTTTGAAAAAAGCACAAAAAACCAACAAAATCAGTAGTACAGATACACAAAAAACTAAAATTAAGATTTTCACTTACCTAAACTTTGAAAATATCGAGTCTCTTATCCTTATTATTTACGACTAGTTCCGGTAAACAGTTCCGGCGGAGTCAAATTTCGCATCAGCATTATCAGCACTCCGACATTAAATCTTATTTTGTGAGCAGAGAGTCTATTTGCTGCAAGTGAATTTAGAAACTCAACTGGGTAATTGACGGCGTCGTCCTCATTCATTACACTATCCAATAAAGTATAAACCACTTCACATGCGCATTGTTAATTTTTTGGTGTCAATATGGCGCGTTTACATAACCAAGAATTTTCCTGGTGTGTTATGCTCTGAAGGTCCGCAAATACTGAACTTATAAGTTATTTTTCGTAGGAAACAACTTTGCCAAGCATTCCGGGAAGACTCACCTTACAATTTTCTTCAAGAAAGAGACCTTCCCCAACTTTCAATAATATTCTCAAAAACTCTTGGGCATATGAACTACCGCCAAGCTGGGCTCTAATAATAATTGTCAATCTGAGCTTTTGTACTTGAGGCCACCGATAATCTCATCTGCCCCCTACTTATAACTGAAAAAGGTGCTTTTACCTTAATTTGATCTTTGTATAAAAAATATTAACGATTATTTACTAGATTATCTCTTCTCAATTTGTGATAATTAAATGATTGTGAAGAACAATCTACGACACATAAGTATAGTAGGCCGTATGACGTAGTTCTTCATGTTAATTTATTTGATAAAGGTAGGTATCCTCTCTTTTACTGGTGTTTTGTGGGACATTTCATGATCCGTTATAAGCAATATTATAGATGTGATAGCGCCATACTTAGCTTCTATATTTAATAAATGTGTTAAGTAAAGTTATCCCTTTATTTAAGTCTGGTGAAAAAAATAATCCAACAAATTACCGTCCCATTTCTATTCTGCCAGCACTAAGCAAAATATTCGAAAGGTTAATTTTTAACCAATTATTAGATTTTTTTAACAAAAATAGTCTGTTCCATAGTTATCAGTATGGATTTACTAAGGGTCGATCAACAACGGATGCAGGTGTTACACTTTTACAAAACATCTATGATGCTTGGGAGTGTTGTCAGAATGCAATTGGTGTGTTTTGTGACCTGTCCAAGGCATTTGATTGTGTAGACCACGAAACCCTTCTATCCAAACTTGAGCACTATGGAATAAAAGGGAAAGCTCTCGAATTGATTAAATCATATTTGAGTAGCCGTATTCAAAAAGTTAGTTTAAATCAAGTAAAATCTGAAGGATCAACCGTAGTGATGGGTGTGCCCCAAGGTTCTATCTTAGGTCCTTTGTTATTCTTAATATAAATCAATAATTTGCCATATTATGTAAAAGACTGTAAGTCTTTTTGCTGACGATACTTCGCTTGTTTTAAGCATAGATAGAAAAACTGACGCCTCTGATGAGATTAATAAAACATTGTCGCAAGTGTTGGAATGGTTTACGGCTAATAATTTAGTATTAAATGCAAACAAAACTAAATGTGTAAAGTTCTGCTTACCGAATGTTACAAAAGTTCCAACACGATTACTTATTAATAAGCAGTAGAAATGGTAGATAACACAACGTTTCTGGGAATAATGCTTGATTCCGGGTTGCAATGGGTGCGCATATTAAAAAATTAGGTGGAAAGCTTAGCTCTGCAGCCTACGCGGTTAGGAGAATTAAGCAGATGACGGACGTTAATACACCGCGTTTGGTATATTTTAGTTACTTCCATAGTGTTATGTCTGGAATATTGGTATGGGGTAATGCTGCGGACATAAATACTATATTTGTTTTACAAAAACGCGCTGTTAGATCTATATATAAATTAGGTGCTAGAGAGTCTCTAAGGGAACTTTTTAAAGACATTAATATTTTGACTCTCCCTTCGCAATTCATCCATGCGAACATTATGTACGTGCGTCAAAATATACATTCATATAAGACAAATAGTGACATTCATAGTATAAACACTAGAAATAAAAAAAAATAGCTATCTCAGCTTTTCGGTTGCATAAAACCAAAAAAATCTTTTGTGGGTCTTGGCTTACCCCTCTATAATAAGATTCCAGATAATGTAGTAGTGTTACCATTATCTAAGTTTAAGACTGCCATTAAAAATCAAAAATGCGTATTATCATGTAAATGACTATTTATCATCGTCTGATCACAATTCTTGGAAATAATGTAGATGACTGCAAATTTTAATTGTATTGTTTAAATATATAATATTATAATGTATACCTAGCTAAAGTGTAAATCTGTATTGTAACTGTAACATAGCCCATCAGGCTGGGTAGAGACCAATACTGAACTGGGTTTCTTTCGACGTAATCTTCCCAGCAGTGGTCGTTCCGAAACGCTTGTAGTTTTTAGCTTTTGCACTAAAATAACATTTAAAAAAAATGACCTATGAGATAAATTTATCCTACATTGAATAAAAAATGTTGACTTTGACTTTAAAATATATAAGTAAATAAGAATATACCAAGGTTGTTTTACATTCATCAGAGCATGTACTCGTAAGTGAATTCAGCTCGCAGATGGCCGTATCTAGCAGAATACCAATGAGCGAGTGACTAGAAATGCATCCTCGAATACTGACAGTCCATGTTCTATGTCTATCTTGAGGAACTATTGTAAGTTAGTACTTTAACTAAAAAAGAGAAGCTCATATTTGTATGTAGTAGCACTGAAATTTCGAGAAGGATTTTTGATACGATTATTGGTTTGATTTTGCACTTTGCTCCTTCATCTTACTTTTGGTTTTAAAAGAATAGTTAAGTGGTTTTGTTTTATAAAGTTTATTTTAATGTTTTCTGTTATAACTTCAAGTATTTGGGTTATAGTAAATGTTACTATTTGGCACTGAGCATTATGCTGTAAATGCTTTGTCATGTATGCACGTATATGGGTAGAATTTTACATACTGCAAGCAATGGAAACGTTTTTGGATATACTTTACATAAAACGTTATTTATTAACAGGGCCGTAATTGAATGTACAATGAGCCGTTTGCTGAAGGGTGCTGACCATAAATCACGAAGCTTAACAGCATATTTAGGCCACCCTTTTGTAGTCTAACACGAATTTCTCTGTTGTTAACAAATTTTGTTCCGTTTAAATAAAATCGCCAATGAAATTCGTTCAGTGAGTTTTACCGTAAAACCTCTTAAGAGCCGGTCAAGTGTGAGTCGAATTAACGCTGAAAGGTTCATCCGTTGGATTATTCTTTGATGTTGAAAATATATAGCGTTTGTTTGAAAAAACGGTGCTAGGTAAGAAGTAGAGATTGCAAGAAGTAGATATAAGTGTTTAAGCTAAATAGAAAGTCGTTAGCCTAAGAAGAGAGAAAATGTTTTTTAATTATTTATGTGAAGATCCTACTAAGTTCACTTTACCTTCATCATTTTGGGAGGCTTGGATATGTCCAGCGGTGGGCTTTTTGCCTGTGGCTGATATGCTGAATTGATCTATCTCAGCATTCTTTGAAGGTTTGGTAAGTTGATTTGAAGTAAATTTATTATTATTTTTGTCAAATGACCATTACTTGAGCTTTTGTGTTTCGGGATATTATATAAGGAGGTTGTGTTCATTGCTGTTACGAAAATAGCGTCTTTAAGTTTGATTAACTAAGTTTGGCCACGATCGTGATATAACTTTTAAGATTGTCACTTAAGATCTTGCCACATTTGAAGATTATGTTAATTTAAGCGCGACTCTCTTGTCAGAGGAGCTGGAGCTATTTCCTTAATTTAGTAAGGACCACTTTTACATTTTGGCTAAGTTTTACTCAGGAACAAGTACACTATCATTTTATTTTTTTAGCTACACACTTCCCTGTGTTTTATTTATGTGTATTTCAAGCTTACATTGAACAGGGTGACCTACTTCAGTCAAAGGGTAGTAACAAGTTTAGCTGACAGGTTTTTCAATTTGCGGACTTTTGCTTCCCTCAGTTAGTGTCACTTCCCGCCTACATTTGCCCCAGTTTACATTCAATCGCTTTTCATACGACAAATCCAAGCACGAGTGATAAGATAACTCTAGAAAGAAGAATATTGAATTTATTGGGTACCTAAACAAGAAATTGTTTTTAATACTTCAAAAATAGTATCGTCGTACAAACATCTTTAGTAAAATAATTTGGCATATGAGCCAGCAAATTATCGCTGCACAAAAGATGATTGCGCTCAAAGAGCCCGCTGGCTGTAGCTATCAGCGCAATAATCCCAGCGCGACTGAGTTCATTCCCACATTTTTTGTACGCCATTTAGCACTCTCGTACCCCCGGAATTGAATATGAGATGGCGCCGCCATTAACCACAAAAGAAAATGTTAACAGAAACTTTTGTACGCGTGTTATTTCTGCGTTCATTTTAAATGTTTGTTTTAGTACGGACATATTGAGAAGATGTGGGTCATGTGCGCATGGTAAAACCATACTATTAAATAGTAACTCGGAAGGGAGAGTAAAACATAAAACAACTAACTCTTCATCCACCGGTTGTCTGGAAGAGATCGCTCTAAGCGATAAGACCGGCCATTATACCTATGTATTTCAAATTGTAAAACTTCTTTTGTTACAATTTAAAAGTTTTTAATTCATTCAATTGTTAAGATTTTCATTCATTCATTCAACTTACAGAATTATAAAAAAAATATGTTTTGGTACATTCTGCATTGAAAAACTGTTAAGGTTCTACTGTGCATACAAAGCTCGATATACAAAACCATATCCGATTCATAACAGTCAATAACAAAGAGTTAGGAGTTATTTTCATTTTGACGGCAGCGTATCGTTGCCAGCAATGCTTGCATCGTTGTACAGTAAAACTCCAATGAAGCTATGAAATAACTAGTTTCTTGATTCTATAGAATAATACTGCTAGTTTCATTCTATTGTATTTTATTTTTAAATTATTTTTAAAAACGAATCCTACAGATACTCGTATGTAAGTAAGTTTTGTGATGTTTATGATACATCGCGTGGCGGCGATGCGCCAAGTGGTAAAATATACCTGCTTGTTGGTAATGGGGTTCTCGCAAGGCTAAATCGATAAGAGATTACTTTCAGAATCAGAATTTACTAAACCACCCGTTTTTATTGCTGATAAAGTGATTACTGCTATTGTCTTAATTGCACGCCTCATAAGCGGAGCGTTGAGGTAGTTCTCTACTCTAAAAATGTTTGGTTCAAGCATTTTTCTGGACTTAAACTGTCTCTAATATATCCATTTTGCACTAATACAATAATATAAGTACATAGATATGAAGAACAACCCTTTTATAAAGACATTAATACATGTAGAAAATATTTGTCAAGCATAACATATAAAAATAGTTATTTATGCAATTGTAGTATAATAAGAGGTATTAAAGCACGAATGTGGGTTTATTACACGAGTGTTTTAATACCTAATTATTACAGTTGCATACAAAACTTTATCTACACCCATGATATGAATCCTCTATAAAAGGTTCTAAATCCATAGGGTGTTGTGTTGTAAGAACTCTGTGTAAATTCGTGGTAAGTTTAATTGCTGAGTATCTAATAAAAACTAACTATATATGGAGAGGTAATAATAAAACTATTTTTTGTAATAATTATTTACATTTTAGACCGTTCCATTATTGGAATGCAAATTATTTTTCTTCAATATTTACTAATAATAAATACAATAAAAATTGGCAATCAATAGCACAAAATAGAGAGTCATGGAGAAGTGAGAGAGAGGCCTTTGCCCAATACTAGGACATCGAGGGCTATTAATAATAGAGCATAGTTATGGTGCCCACAGGCAGTGTAGCCAACAAGCAGCGAGTCACCATCTACCAGGCTAAAATTGTTGTGAGAGATTTTAGGTAGATGTCCATATCTCACTCCAAAACCCAGTTATCCAGTCCACTAACATCCCATCCTCATAGATCAAACCAAGTAAATCCCTCCCTGGCAATAGTTCGGCAGCTGTAGATGACTGTCCGTTAGTGCATCTCAATGGTACATTAAGGGATAGACCTCCATAGATGCAGCCATCTCACTTTTTAGATAAAAAGGCCTCCTCATGTTGGTTTTGGCCCCATGAAAGGACCGGGTCCCCATGGACCCGTGGCTGAAAAGCGTACCAACATAATAATAATTTACTAATTTACCAACATATTAATAATCCGCAGGGCAGCTTGTGGCGAGCTGTTGGTAAGTAACGACACCACGGACCCGAGTGCTCCAGAAAGTCGGTCAGAGCCCTCATCCTCTGCGTGTCTTCGTCGGTCGGGGTGGAGACCCAAGAAGGCTCGCAGGGCTCTCAGCTCTGCATTGCCTTAATTAGCTGTGCAAAGAGGGGTCGTTAGAGCTGTTACTCCAGGGGTGGAAGTGTTAAAGGGCATAACGCAGCGAGTAACTTAGGAGAAAGCGCAGCACACCTCTCTACACCCCTGAATCGCCTGCACCGGTGTTGCTCCTTTGCCGACAATATTGTCGGCGCGTTTGAGGGGCCCATCTAATGGGCGGCAAGCCACCACCTGCCTACAATAGTCAGTAATCATGATTATGGCAGGTGATGTTGCTATTGCAATATCCCAGCATCAGTCCATCCTACTCTCATTTCATAACCCATAGACCTTACCCTTTTTTCTTGCAATAGATCTTTCTCCTGCCGAAACCTATTCAGGGTACACCTTTCATAGATACATATATTCAGGAATGGGTTTTGGCGGGAGCGCCACATTACATCAACTTCTCCAAAGGGCCTCTATGTGTTGGATCTGTATAGTGGGGATACAGATCCAACACGTAGCAAGCAATGAAAGCCTCTCAAAGGACCGGGGTGAAAAGACCCGTGAATCTAAAGGATTTACTAATAATAATAATAAATCTTTATTTCGGATATATACTAATTTGGCAGGATACGACGTGAATTCGGATAACCAATAAGTTCATTTTTTAAATTACGGAGCTGTGGTAGTGAACCGCGCGTACATGACAATGTTCTTTTTTTTTTGTAATTTATAAAGAGAAGGGATCTAGGTCACTTGCATAATGAAATTTAGTATAACATTATAACACTCGTTTGGATAACATTATGGTTACTATGACACTGATTGTTTTAATGTTGGCAATAAGCTAACTGTTTCAGAAGACTTTTATAGAGGATTTACAGCATGGGTTAAGATAATAGTATTTTATGCAATAGTTGTATAAGAGGGTTTAAAAAATGCGAGTGGCGCAGGTTACGATGCGAGCCTTGGCGAGCATCGTAAGGAGACGCCATCGAGCATTTTTTGACGTACTTATACAACGTTGCATAGAATACTTTTTCTACGACTATATTTACCAAATAAAATACAAAAATTAATAAATAAAAATATGAAAATGTTTGACATATGTTTGGCAGGTACTAGGTGAGATACATATGTTTGGTAGATACTAGGTATCTATGGAAGGCTTAATTTTTTTTATTGACGTCTTCCTAGTGACTAAAAGTGCCATTTTTGAAACATCTAGTCACTTAAACCAATGTTTTTCATACAAAAAAACCGTTTGTTCAGTGACTCCACGTTTGAAAAATGGCACCACATGTTAAAATAACGATTTTATTATGTTGGCAGTATGGTAGATCTAAAGAAAAAAAGTTATAGGTTTATATCTAGGAGTATCGTTTTGGCGAAATAACGACACATGTGCTATTATATTAGGAATAGAGTATAGACTTTTCTGAAATCATATAATCTATGTTCTTATATTAGTGTTCGGGACCATTTAAGAGACAGATAACAGTACAGGAGTAGAAAAAATATTTTTCAACACCCTTGCTCGTAAAGTGGATCTAATTTCACCGGGTTTAGATATCTATAGCAGGTCATAAAACACGAGTGTGTTTACAAATGCAAATAGTGAAGTTATATTCAATAACCACACTATTTGCTAAAATTGTTTTTTTTTTCAAATTTTGAACTTGTACCGCGCGGCGCCTGCCAGTAGTGTAGGCCGCGCGCCGCACTGATTTTAATAAGTAAAACGGCGGAAAAGCAGCACCGTGTGCATTACAGTGGTCGAGATTATTTAAAATCAAAGAATTCAGTTTATTAGGTATTTTTCTTCGCAAGTGTATTGATGAAATACGTCGTACGATATACGTGCGTATATTGGTTACACACACTCGGCTCTATTACGGCCTCGCCTCTGCGTCTCGGGCTGAAAATCCGCCTCGTGTATTTTACGCACATATATCGTAATGTATTATAAAAAAAATTGTTCGTGGTTGTATAATTCGAATATCTGTATGGATGTATGTGCCACGGTACCTACCGTGGCACATACATCACGTCACGGGATTTTTCCCTATTGAAAATTACTATATAACTAAGTGTCGTTCAATTAATAAAATACTCAAATTACCTTTTGCATGCGAGATAACTGACGCCCGTTTTATTTATTTTTTAATTTTTAGTGCCACTGATAAGCTCTGGTAAAAGGTTCCAGGTATTCTCTTGGTTTACAAAGCAGTTAAAGATTACGCTTTGTTTGACATGATTTAAGTATTCACGAGAAAAGAACGCAGTAAGCCTTGCGATAAGTAAGGTTTCTGATCCGCTTCAAGGTTTCCTACAAGGTTATGTAGGACAGCTACTTACCTGATTGCTTGAAATAAACGAAGCAACTTGGATGAAATGTACGTAGGAACATGCACCTTTGCATTCTACCCAGATATTTAGATTCGCTTAGTGTTTTGTAAAATGATGAGGAAAGCTAAAATATTGTTATAAATATGTCAGAAAACACTCCACGTTCAAAGATAGGAAATATTACTACTTAAAGGCAGCAGAATCAATGTGCTTAGGCAATGTACTTAGATAGCTTACGAGTATTGTAAAGTGTATGGAACACATGTTTGAGAAGTTTCTATGTAGTGACTATTTCTATATTGATCTTTCTGTTGGAAATATTTAAAGTTATAAATATAGTTACCCCTACATATAACTTACTTATTGACTTTATCTAGAGGAGTTCTCCCTGAAGTTCCATAGAAGAAAATTTAATGAGAATTCGTTGATGTGGGTCGGCCCAGGGGTAGTGTGCTGGCAAGTTCGACAATGTGCGACGGGCCGGAATGTTTACAGCAAATTACTTCTGCTTGGCCGTCTATGGTGTGACTAATTTGTAGTTGACAAATCGTTGTATCGCCACTGTTCGCGATACCGCTTTATTATCTAATGACGGTTCAGTGAACATTGTTATTGCTTTTGGATTATACAGTAAACACATTTATTTTTTATTTTAATTATGCATAAAAATAGAAGAGTATTCTAGTACGCATAGAAGTGTTCGATACTAACTCTACAAGAGTACTTGTGATAGTGAACCATCCCTACTCCAGACAGAACTCGTGGACAGGAGAAAAAATCTCAAAATAAGGAAATATCAATGATTCTGAACAACTTCTTCTCTGACCCCTCCCAGTCTTTTAAATGGGATCCTCTTTCAGGATCAATTAACATCCCTTCTAAAAATCTGACGCGGTCGAACAAGTTTTTTTTTCCTATTTTCAACTCTTCCGTATGACCACCTCCACCATGCAAATCGGCAGATTAACATGCCTTCGTTATCAGAGACAAGTGGCAGAATTTAAGTTGAATTCGTTTATTTAAATTAGGTATACTAAACATCCCACTGCAGTCTGATATAAGTTCCATGACTGTGGCAATTGCAGCTGCCAAAATTTCAAGTTCTGGTGGCTACGAGATGTCAAACTCTCGCTTTGCTCTTGCCGCTTGATTGAATATAACAAGCACATTGTTACTTGTATTAAGGGTTAGTTAAATGTGTACTTATTTTATTAATTGAAGAAGGTAATTTGGTGGTTTCTTGTTCACATAAACGAAAATATGCAATTATTTACTTAAATGATATAGTTTTCCAGTTATTTTGGTTTAAAAACCAAACTAATGTATCGATTATTATACTTAATTTTTTGTGAAAGTATTTCCTTTCAAACAAAAAATAATTATTCACATTGGTTTATTAATGATAAAGTTATGAGATAATAAATAGTAAGAAAACATACAACTGAACTAATAATCTTCTATTAAAAGTCGCCTGAAAAATCATAAGGCTGAGTAGAATTAAATAACTATTATTAGGTGAATTTAATGAATGGGCGAGAAATTGAGTAATTTTATCAGGTAATTCGGCTAGCGAAATGATTGACTAAATAACAAAACAGAGACACAGTGGTCCGTTAACCACGAGCTGTAGTAACGGGGCCCCTGCGCCCGTGTCCCATTGACCTAAATTTCCCGCCCTTGAACCCCACCCCGCCCCTATACTCCCGTGACGTCATATACACCCTTTACGTCCATTGTCTTTGTATATTGTGTCAAAAGCCGGTACCATGTCAACAAACAGTTAAATCTATTTTTTCGATAAGTGAAGGTTACTTTCTAAAGAAAATACCTACACAAAGAGCTTAGGTACTTTTAGATCATTGTTTAACTGATGATGGTAACAGTTGACGAAAGTAGACTATCAAAATAAGTTTGGAAAATCCAAAGCACGACACATAAAGCTCATTAAAAAAAAGACGTGTGGCACTCGGGGACTGCCGCGGTAAAGCTTTGCATAGCATTTTTTATCAACTTATGCAATTATAATTTTTTATTTATGCAGTATATTTTTCTTTAATATTAATTTAAGTTTTTTCTTCGATATTAATTCAAGTTACTCTTTTTAAGCGTGGTGACCGATAAGAAATCATTTTTTTGGTCTTTTATTGAATAAATAAGAAATTAATATCGTTTAAAATATTTTTATTATCTTACAATACATGTAGATTATTCAGGAATTTTTATTATGAGCAATTAGCAGCTAGTCTGAGAGTTGAGCAAAATTGGCCATTTTTTTCAATTTCGGGCATAGATTCTTTATAAGACACCACCAGATATCGATTTTGAAGGCAATCGGTCCAGAAACAAAAGAGTTCAAAATGGCGGCTATCTTTTTCAAATTTGAGCACAAATTTATTATAAGAGACCACAAGGACCTCCAGATATCTATTTTGAAGGCAATCGGTCCAGAAACAAAATGTTCAAAATGGCGGCTATCTTTTTCAAATTCGAGCACTGATTTATTATAAGAGACCCAGATATCGATTTTGTAGGCAATCGGTCCAGAAACGAAAAAGTTCAAAATGGCGGCTACCTTTTTCAAATTAGAGCATAGATTCATTATAAAAGACCACAGGGATCCCCCCAGATATCGATTTTGAAGGATATCGGCGCAGTAACAAAAGAGTTAAAAAGGCGGCCAGTTTTTTTACATTTTGAGCATAGATTCAATAGGAGGGACCACAGGGCCTTCCAGATATCGATTTTGAAGGCAATTGGTCCAGTGAAAAAAAATTCAAAATGGCGACCAATATTTCGATGCAATCGGTTAAAAAGAAAACACTCGTACACTCCAAAATGTAACTCTTCCCGACGCAATCGGTTAAAAAGAGAAGGGTAAGTAGTAAAAAAAATATATTCGTTATTTAGAATAACGAATAAAATCATAAGTTATTCGCGAATGAATTATTCGTGAATAATTTTCCACGAATAAATTTTTATTCGAATAATTTTCTAGATAAATTTTTATTCGAATAATGCCCAACTCTCTCCAAGCATACGTCTTGTCGCACGCACACAAACACCGTGCCGAAGTCTGCCGAACTGAAACGACGTCGATAGACGAGTGTTAGGTTTAATTTTCGTTACGGAAGTAATGTGTCAGATTTTGCCATATTTTAGTTAAGAAACATGGTTTACATTTATTTGTTATGATTAACATATTAGGTTGGGGAAAAGTTATGATTAAAAAAAGTCTTTTCGCATATAGTATGTATGAACTTGTAATAAAACCACTTTGGCTATTGGTACAAATAGTGTACCTGGCTGGTTTTGGTATCATTTAAAAGTTTAAATTTTAAAGAAGATAATTCCAAATTCAAATTCGGAAAATGCGTGACTTTCATTTGTTTTTCTTACCGTCAAGATGAGTGAATCTAATGAAGAAATTAGATACATTTTAAAATTTTATTACCAAAAAGGTAAAAATGCAACGCAAGTCGCGAAAAAAATTTGCGATGTTTATGGACTTACTGCAGTAGTGTCTGTGAGAGTAGCACAAATTTGGTTTAAGCGTTTTCAATCCGGAAATTTTGATGTCAAAGATGCACGTCGCTCTGGTCGCCCTGTTACGGATAAAATGGATGCTATTTTTGAAAAAGTGGAGCAAGATCGGCATTTCAGTAGTCACGATGTAGCTGAAGAACTGGGAATTGACCACAAAACAGTTTTGGCGCATTTGAAAAAAATGGGTACATAAAAAAGCTCGAGCACTCGATATTTGGGTACCTCACGAGCTCTCTGAAATAAACCTAATGAACCGTGTACTCATTTGTGATTCTTTATTACGACGTAATGAGACCGAACCATTTTTGAAGAAATTGATAACTGGTGATGAAAAGTGGATCACGTACGACAAGAACGTGCGAAAAAGGTCATGGTCAAAGGCCGGTCGGGCTTCACAGACTGTGGCGAAACCCGGGTTAACTCGCAACAAGGTGATGCTGTGTGTGTGGTGGGATTGGAAGGGCATTATTCATTATGAGCTGTTACCACCAGGCAGGACCATCGATTCAGAACTCTACTGCGAACAACTGATAAGATTAAAGCAAGAAGTTGAGAGAAAGCGGCCGGAATTAATCAACAGAAGGGGTGTGGTTTTTCATCATGATAACGCTAGACCTCACACATCTTTAACCACGCAGCAAAAATTAAGAGAGTTTGGCTGGGAGGTGTTGATGCATCCGCCGTATAGTCCTGACCTGGCACCTTGAGATTTCCACCTGTTTCGGTCTCTTCAGAATTCTTTAGGCAGTGTCAGGTTAACATCACGAGAGGACTGCCAAAACTACTTGACGCAGTTTTTTGATCAGAAACCCCAAAATTTCTATAGCAATGGGATCATGTCCCTACCTACTTTTGTTAAATGTAAATAAACTATATTAAAAAATGTTTTGAATTTTCATATAAAATGCGAAAAGACTTTTTCCCAAACCTATTATTTACATAATTTTTTGAAAGAAAAAATTATGTGATGTTTATGTAGCTGCGTTCAAGGCCCGCGATAAAAACTATATGCAATAGCTTAAAAAAACTAATTATATTCAAACAATACTGAATAATATAGGAATGTTTAATAAGAAACAAGCCCGTATCGTGATGAAGCTATTAAAAAAATGGTACAAATACATTAAGTATTTCGCGCGTAATCATAGTCCATACAGAACAAATTTTTTTAAATCATTTCTTTTTATATGTTATGTAACTATAAAAGGGTTGTTCTTTATATTTCTGTACTTATAGAAACAGTATAAGGCCAGAAAAATGCTTGACCCTGACATGTTGAGAGTCGCTCACTACCTCAACGCTCCGCTTATGAGGCGTGCGATTACGGTAGATATTGTTAGAGTAAAATTTTGGCGAGCATGAGTAATATATAATGGTGACACAAATGGTGGAAGTACGTCACACTAATTTAACTTTTTTCATCTATACCTGCATTTTAATCATTTAATTTTATGACGTCGATGTCTGTACGCAATTCCTCTCTCGTCGTATTATAACTTAGTATAAGTAGGTACATTTATTATTTGACAGTCGAACGAATATTCGTCGTGAAAGGAAACCTCTTGCTTATTTATAAAGGTAATTGTTTGAGTTTTATTCAGAAGCTTTTTTATTTCCTTTGAACCAATTTTCTTGATGGATCTCTAAGAACGTCTGAGCACAGAATAAAACAGCCACAAAAATAACGGACTAAATATTCAAAATAAGCTTTCTAGTAGATTAGTTGGCATTTACCTATTACAATATTTTTCTTCTTGTATTCAAGAGCTGGGCCCTTGTCGGTGGAGTGCGTTTCAGTTCTCTCTTTCTTCCACTAAATTCTTAACCTCCATATATGTATTCACGTTTAATTTTTCTTTTATTTAAATTATTATAATATTCCTCAGGTTTTATTTCATTTTTTAACATCAGAAATTAATGAATTTCTGGTCTATTCAACTTATGATTCTGGTTTAGGAGAGCGAATCTCACGCGCTCGGTTACCTTGATATTAATCTCGTAGATAGTATAAAAGTCGAAAATCTCTAAGAAATTTGTGCGTGTGTGTGACAATCGGCCCGTGGTCTGCGGCTGCGGATTTTCCATTGGACTATATGCAGCGTCCTCGTTTTCCAGCTCAGTGGCTTGCTCCATCCGATGCATGATACAAGATACCCGCTCACGCTGAAATAACTTACATTGAGACTGATAAGTTTATCCTCACATTGTCTGTTTTAGCTTGTTTCGATTTATATGCAAGAATTATATGATTGCGATTTTCTCGTCGACTATATTTTTTGCCGGGCCTATTGAGCTATGTATGAGGCGTTAACTGTGATGCTGTTTAAATTCTGCAATATGCTTCTTCACTTGCCATGCTTTGTCCCGTTATTTCGGGTCGGCCCACTTCGTGCAGCGGCGCTAGGACGCTCGGTCGCGGGTTGTCTGGATATCTAGTTGTGCCCGCTTGGTATGCCTAATAATTAAGTTCTTGAACACGCAAATTTTACACAAAGTTTTAGCTACTTCTTGTGCGTAAAATAGGGCCCTTGATGTATATAGTTGATACCTTGCGACAAAATATATGTCTACTGTTCGTTTCCTGACAATACTACTCGTGCCCCCTAACCCTAAACTTAAATCTCTTCGCATTGTCGTAGTAACAGGAACCTAAAACAAGAGGAACTTGTTAATTTTTAAAGCGTTAAAAGCTTCCTTCAGTTAGTTATACATTTGTTATTAAGTAATTTATATTTACTGTCTCAAGAATTTCTTGTTCCTTAACAGGATATTCTTAAGACAGTAAACGTTGGCTAACGTTAACCAGCTGTAGTGAAAAAAAAATTGTTGCAGATGGCAACGCCAAATTTTTGAGCGCATTTATTTGAACTATCTGAGGAAAGATTATTTACAGTTGTAAATATTTTAAAATTGTATTTAGTTATTCATTTATATATAATGGGTATGTATATATACAACGTGGAAGGGATATACCCGTAATAAATCGAACCACGGGCTATACTAGATCACTATAGTATAATGTAATTAAAATAAACGTCAAAAAAGAAAAAGAAAAAGAAAAATTGGCATTTCCATACTAAAGTGTGCTGCCGCCTGGGCAATTTTTATGGCAAAGCCAATTTTTTTTTGTTTTTTGACTGTTATTTTATTTCATTATTCCATAGTGATCTAATAGAGCCCGTGGTTCGATTTATTAAGGAAACGTCCCTTCCATGTTGTATATACCAAGGAGACCAATCTAATTTTACGAAGAGTATCA
This sequence comes from Acrobasis suavella, assembly GCA_943193695.1. Lineage (NCBI taxonomy): Eukaryota > Metazoa > Arthropoda > Insecta > Lepidoptera > Pyralidae > Acrobasis > Acrobasis suavella. The sequence goes on from OW971929.1 coordinate 20,289,190, forward strand.
GAAATTAAATTAAGTACTTCACGGATGCGAGGTAGGAAAGGTTACGTAGGAACAAGCGATAAATTAGCTAGCGGCACTCAGGGTTGGTTAGCCTAAAAGGTGAACTTTGTGAAATATGGTGGGTACGTTTTTGATGTTTACCAATGAGCAAAGGTATTACTACTAGATATACACTACTGAAATAAGTCTTTTACAAAAAGATTCCTTTCAAATAAAATTTCTTCGAAATACTGGTATTCGTAATTATACATTATCATTGATCGAGCGAGCGCAGTTCTCCGGGTCTACCTCAACAATCTGGCGGTTATATGTTTGTTCTACGTTTACTCGAGTAGTTCTGAGCTTTGGTAGCCAATTTATTTTTAATTTCGAACATGAGCCAAATCGGTCAAAGGGTTGCCGAGATATCATGGAGTTCGCGAGTTCACAGTTCGGAGCTAACTACTAGTAATTTAGTATTCATTTGTGAAGATCTATCTTAGGTACATTGGTATTTCAATCAATTTTGGACATTATGAAGAGGTTTTCAGCGCGATGCGGCCCACGAGGCTAAGAAAACTGGCATCCGAGAAATCTCATATCCCATAGCTCATTTTACGATAGACGCCATCGATTACCCGCTCTTTTACAACACAGGATTCCTCCAGGAACGTCTTCAGAACGATGATTTGTTTTCAATTGGGCTAAGATTTCACATAGCGACGATTATTTATGATATACTTATCTTATTGTATTTATTTATTTATGCCTTTATTCTTACTTCTATTTTTAAGATAGCCTCTAACTATTTACTTATATAAAATGTTCCTCGACGACCTCCATGGTGTAGTGGTTATCACGCTTGTCCGCCGTTTTCAAATTGTATTGGGTTTTGGGTATTTATTCATATACTAGCTGGGCGACTGAGCTTTGTTCGGTTACTTTTTTATGAAAATATTTTTTTTAGCCTCGTTACTCCCTAAATACCGAGTTTCATCAAAATAGTTGGAGTCGCATTCGATACTATATTCTAGCTCACTCTAACTCAAAGAACCTATATATTCTAGGTTAAGTATTTATCATAGAATATAATATAGTTAATAGATTCAGGTGTTACTTTGCGGAAGTCAAAGTTACATACTACATGATTTGAATTACTTTGTGCAATTCCGCCACCAGTTAGTTCATGCAAACTATTGCCGGCCGGCGCCCACCCACTACTGTTAGTCCCAGCATACCTGCCACCAACAGCCCGTGTGCACCCGCCACCAACAGCTGATGCATGCTCCCTCCGATACTGCTGCATCCGCTGCGGCTGCAGCAATATCGGACACCGCATACGCGACACGTGTTTCGCCTCTCCACGAGGCATCTTCAGGCACCAAACAAGTTGTTGATCGTTCGGCAGTCAAGCGTCGAATGATAAAACTACACCGTATTGCCATCCTTTTATACTATTAGAGAAGAGGGTGGAGGAGCGGAGTTGCCCGAACTTTCTATAGTAAAAATATTTAATAAAGGGGAATTATTTACCTCAAGCTGTTTATTTATTAATTGAATATTAGATTTTTTAAATTTATTTATTTCTAGTTGCTCCCAAATACTCAATTTTAGCCCTTTTTCTTCGGTGTGTAATATTTTGTACGTATTATTTGATGATAAATTATGATTTTTATCAAGAAGGTGTTCTGCAAAATTTGACCTTTCTGGGTGTTTGTTCTTATACGCATTTATGTGTTCATTATATCGAGTTTTAAAATTACGGCCGGTTTGTCCAATATAAACTTGTTGACAATCATCGCAAGTTAATTTGTATATACCAGATTTTTTGTCTGACTCAATTTTATCTTTTACGTTACAAAGAGATCTTAACGAATTTTTTGTTTTTAAGGCTACGAATACCTTATTATTTCTGAATATTTTAGACACTTTATCTGTAATTTTACCTAAATATGTTAAACTTGCTGTATATTTAGATTTTATATTTTGTGGTACTGCATATAAAAGTGGTTTAATCATATTCTGTCTTTTCTTACGTATAATGTTATCTATTAATTGTGTATTGTAACATGATTTTGAGATTTATCGTAAGCCAACACATACAGATACAACAATCCCTGCGTCATCTAATCATCCATGGCAACATAAACTAGCTGCATACCAGTCAATGATACATAGATTAATGACGGTTCCTCTAAGCAAAAGTAATTATAATAAAGAACTGAACATTATATATCAAATAGCAAAGTCGAATGGTTACAATACACAATTAATAGATAACATTATACGTAAGAAAAGACAGAATATGATTAAACCACTTTTATATGCAGTACCACAAAATATAAAATCAAAATATACAGCAAGTTTAACATATTTAGGTAAAATTACAGATAAAGTGTCTAAAATATTCAGAAATAATAAGGTATTCGTAGCCTTAAAAACAAAAAATTCGTTAAGATCTCTTTGTAACGTAAAAGATAAAATTGAGTCAGACAAAAAATCTGGTATATACAAATTAACTTGCGATGATTGTCAACAAGTTTATATTGGACAAACCGGCCGTAATTTTAAAACTCGATATAATGAACACATAAATGCGTATAAGAACAAACACCCAGAAAGGTCAAATTTTGCAGAACACCTTCTTGATAAAAATCATAATTTATCATCAAATAATACGTACAAAATATTACACACCGAAGAAAAAGGGCTAAAATTGAGTATTTGGGAGCAACTAGAAATAAATAAATTTAAAAAATCTAATATTCAATTAATAAATAAACAGCTTGAGGTAAATAATTCCCCTTTATTAAATATTTTTACTATAGAAAGTTCGGGCAACTCCGCTCCCCCACCCTCTTCTCTAATAGTATAAAAGGATGGCAATACGGTGTAGTTTTATCATTCGACGCTTGACTGCCGAACGATCAACAACTTGTTTGGTGCCTGAAGATGCCTCGTGGAGAGGCGAAACACGTGTCGCGTATGCGGTGTCCGATATTGCTGCAGCCGCAGCGGATGCAGCAGTATCGGAGGGAGCATGCATCAGCTGTTGGTGGCGGGTGCACACGGGCTGTTGGTGGCAGGTATGCTGGGACTAACAGTAGTGGGTGGGCGCCGGCCGGCAATAGTTTGCATGAACTAACTGGTGGCGGAATTGCACAAAGTAATTCAAATCATGTAGTATGTAAGAATATAATATCGTTGAGTTAGTATCACATAACAAAAGTTTAAGCTTACATTGGGGCTAGCTCTATCAGTGTGATTTGTCTCTATATTTATGTAAAATATGTAACTTTCACGCAAATTCGTATTTATATTTTTTATTCAAATAGAAGTAAATATGTTTTCATGAACACTGTAAAAAGGCCAAATAGTTACAATATAGCGAGCGACGCCTGTCTATTCTCCACAAGAGATAATACTCGTATGACGAGTAAGAAAATCGAAGTCGCATTTTCTAAATTGAAGAGATCCAATTCAGTTGCGATAATTCATCTCGGCAAGTTGTGATGGGGTGAATGCTGGCACGGCGCCAATCTGACTCAGACGGCGACCGGCCGGCTGCCGGGCTGGCGGCCGGCGACTACGTGGCTGTCCTGATCGTATCAGGTGAAAGTTGGACACATTCTGATTGCATATATGACATTGATTTTATATCGCAAGTCTCTTATTTATTATTTTTGTTCTAACTTATACAGCCTGTGTAATAGAAATATTTAGGGGTTTAAATTCCTCTGCCTAAATCAAGTAATCACTTTGCAATTCTTTTATCTAATTAGATTTAATAGTATTAATAAAAAAAACACTGACCGATTTTCCTGTAATGACAATATTTCATGTATTTGTGTCCCGCATACGTCTTTACTCCTAGTGTGTTTTTTTTACATGGACCGACTCCCGTCTACAATCAGGCCCGGATATGACAAACAGAGAAGACCCTATGGTGTGGACTTGGTTTTGGAGATTTTGCACTTCTTTTATTACTTATTTACGCAAAAAGTTGCGTGAAAATAAGCAAAAAAAAAAAAAACTAATCTTTAATGGCCCATATATTTTTATTGGCTTTTTATTTTACTACTCTGTAACCATACAGGCAAGATTTATAATCAGACAAAACGATACATTATGTACAATGTCATACAATGGAGGAAATCCTCTCCGAAATTTGTACAGAAAAAGTATCGTCTAGTTCGCTCTTAAGAGCGCTACTTGACTCCAAGAATCTATGACGTCATACGCATGTCTTTCATACAAATCCCGTAGAAAATGTTTGTTTTAACGTTTAAAAAAGTATTTGATTTGAGTTGTTGGAAAGTACTGAATACTTTACCTTACACAGTTCAGAAATCGGCTGGCCACTCTACGAGTAAAATTAACAGCCGCCAGGAGAAAGCTCTCATAAAAATGGTATGATACGTTTTGACTAGCTACAGATCATCAGATAAATATAACAATAGTATAAAAACATACTTCAATGTTGGCAGGTATATTATATCTGTGATAAGTAGGTACAACTTAGCATTTTATCTCTACAGCGTTTTTTTCTATGGCCTGGGCTACGAAATCAAATCTAAATATTTAAACACAAATGAAAACAATATACCTTGTTACTAGCAAAATTGACAGAAGCTTAGAGCAGCGCAGTGCAGCACTTATGCAGCCGACTTAGTTGGCTATCAACGAGCGACCATCTAAGCCAATGTTCAACCGTTATTATTTCAGAGACTAGGTTTCTCGCAGATTACTGGCATAAACTACCGATAGTTCAGAGTTTAAAGTATTTTCTTAATATCCATTGACAAAGTGCTTAAGAATTTTTACTAAATAAGATAAAAAACAAGTAATTATTGAAAAAAAAAACAAGCTTTTATCTCAAACAATGAACTTAAAAGTTTGAAGTGCTCCTCAAGACAAATCGAACGAGCCCATACTTGATGGGCTTGCGTTGTTTCGTTACAGAGTCCTATGACCACCTTCCTGTTCCATCATCAGATCAGCTCTATGTCATCATAATATTGCATTGTCACGCGATATACGTACGCGTGCAAGATTTTAGCTCAATCAGAAATCGGGAAGTGGGTCAAATTCAACTTTGATTTGATTACAGATAGACAGACCGACAGACAACGGGACAGGTGAAGCTAAATAAAAGCTTGTAAAAAAATACATATCTATATATCATTGTAACCTTCTCATCTAAGCGCATTTTATAATTTACAAGCTACAACTGTCAAGCCTACAAGCCGACCGGCTTAAACCTTCTACTTTCTTTCTTATTTGCCTCTTCCGACGTTTACGAAAAATTCTAGTTTCATATTATACTAGTGGCTTATTATACAAAATGATTCAGAATGGCAAAATAGCCTTTAAAGGGCATGTGATCGCTTAGTTCGTGATATGGTGTATATCACGAACAGCTTCCTCAGAAAAGAAATTTCGAACCAGGATGAACAAGTCGATTTCCCGTACAAACCGAATAATTCGTTATTATGAAAAAAAAAAATCTTTCGTTATTCTATATGTCTTTTTTAACATTAAAATGGTGAATTATGTTTGACCCCATTTTGCATCAAGCGTTTCATCTATTCCTATGTAGTTTGTGTTATTGGCTCGACTCAAACTCTGCACAATGAAGCAATGAATATTTATGGCACGTTGATATCAAAAGTTTTTCGCTAATTTGAAAGTTTTTTTTCAAGCGTTATTAATTAAATACCTGGATTTGGTTACCATACCTCACCTACTCACTTTCTCCAGAATAATTCCCTTAATATATTTCCTTTACAAGAATATCGCACAGAAGACAGTATTGGTGATATACATATAAGTATAATAAAGATGATTAATGTTCATGATTTCAATTATTCTACGTGTAATGCTACATAATTAACTATGTAGGACTTGACTATAAGTAAGTATAGTATTCAAACATACACAAACAAATTGTTAATAGATAAGAATTGGTGGCTTAGGTCAGATTACGCTACTTCCCGACAAGTTTGGAAAGCGGACGTTTTAGTTTTCTTAAAGATAATAATAACATAAGAAATAGCAGACTAAGAAAGTTATTCTTATCACAGTTGCTAGTTTTTACGTGAAATTCTTTTTGTCCAGATTTTTATCATCACAAAAGTCCGGTAAAGTACAGGGCGGAAGGGTGAAGGTGGGCGGCGTGACACCGGACATCGCCAACAACTGTCGGAAACGTTTTGTATTTAAACGATAATTATTCCGCAATATCGTTCGTCGGTGGCCTGTTTATTCGTGTAGAATAATTCGTAAATTCTTATTTCGTTAAATATTGCAAAGAAGACTTTAATCGTATTTAATGTAAACGACGATTGTTGACCTAAATCATTTGACATTCAGAAGAAAATAGTATCGTAGAAAATGCTACGACTCGTAGCAATTAAATCGTAGTAGTTTTTCATTAGGTAAAAAAATGTTTGTACTGCCACTTAAATGTTTAAAACCTGTACGCTGTATAGAAATACGACGTAGTATCTATATATATATATATATATATATATAGGACTGATATGCAGGTAAGATATGTACTCAGTTTATTTGTTTGGTATCCCATATATTTTTTTTACTTCCCGTTGAGATTGCCATTCGTATTTATGTTATTTTAATTTATTTATTCAGACTGCATGGTAGGTCTACTTGTGTTAGTTGCAATATTTCTTAAAACGAACATATAGTAGTGTTGTAAGTAAGCACATTTAGTTATTTATTTAACAGCTCCTGTTACAATTTTGTTCCAGAATCATAGCAATGTACTGTCAAATTTGGAGCACAGTAATTTAAATATCTAATGTTACCTATGTCATCTGCAAATTTACAAAATGTTGCATACACAGATCTATATGTATATCTACAATTCCAAGATATATACGATGTAAATGAAAGCGTAAAAGGCGAAGGCGTAAAATTCAAATTCTAAAAAGTAGGCAACATTTGTTCGCGGGTTAAAAAGTTAATAAGAATTGAAGTTTTACTAAACTGCGCCTAAGAAGTCAGCTGGAGGCTACAGACCGCAGTGGAACTCATTAGAGAAACGAGCGGAAGGCGGCGGTGCGAGTTGGCCACCTACTACCGTCTGCTAGTTGCCACAAAGCATAGCTACTAGAGAAGTACAGCTTACTGTAATCTTGAAATTAATGATACATAACAAGCATTAGACTGGATAAATATTCAGGGATACGTATATCTGCAGTCTAACACTAACACTTATTGTTTCAATCTGATTCATGAAACATTAGAAATATTCTCGCCCGCCATTTATTGTAAAATACTAGTGGTCCTTCCATGCAGCTCAGGTAGGCGACTATCTTTGAGAAAGCAGGTCTTGCAGTTCTTTAGGTCCTGCATGCGATCTAGACATATTTAGTGCACGCAGGATAAGTAATATTGTCGTTGTGACTTGAGGTAGTAAATAATTGTTTATTGCAGTTTAGTGAAGCTCAGTATTTGGCAGTTAAAGACCAAAAGTTATAGCTAGATATACTTTATTTCTATCTTCGCGCTAGTTTGTACACCAACGGCCGCCAAACACTCCTTAGGCACTGTTTGAGGACTTGTTAACGGCATGACCGTAATTTCACTCTACAAACTTCAGAAACTGAAAATGTTATTAGATAATTTTTGGGCAAATTCCCCATTCTGTTCAAAACGAGGAATTTTAAAATAAAGTTATATCATTTATGTTACCACCTCCCTTCTATACATATCATTCGATTGAAAATCTACATAAGTTTGTTACATGGGCGCTTGAAACATATAAGTATAGGTATAAATATCTTTATCTTATATAGTTATTCAAAATTCAAATGTTTATTGAGTAATTACACCTTTACAGACACTTTTACACGTCAAAAAGTATAATATATTACATGTTGTGTAAATTGAACTTTAATTTATTTTTAAAGAAAAGCTAACGATGCCAGCGCTTCGCAACGACCACTGTTGAGAAGAAACAACGTAAGAAATTTTCACAGTATTGGTCGCCTACTCGCCAGAAGGACTTTGTTATTATTTTGTCTTTTCTTATAATATAATACAATGTTGTCACACTATAACATGTAATGCTTGCGAACAAGTTAGTCATCATGAATTACGTAATAAAAAAGACTAAGTAGTCAAAAAAGCGAGCTGATCAGTCCCTCCCGGCAGCACCCGTTCACGAGTTGACTTACTTTCCTATCCATATCCTTACTTCCTTTCTAATATATAAATGTGAAAGTAACACTGTCTGTGACACTTCACGCTTTAACCACTGGACCGATTAAAATGAAATTTGTTATGGATTAAGACCCGGGGAAGGACATAGGATAGCTTTAATCCAAAAAATAATCCATTAAGGAAATGAAAAGGGCAATGGAATTTTGAAAAAGTAGACTTTATTACATAGTACTTAATTTACGCAGACGAAGACGTAGTTATCGGCTAATGTCATATTATGTAAATTTTCTCAATAAACACAAACAATTGGTCTTTTATAAACTTCTATTAATTTCAATATATTTACTATTCGTATAGCTACCATTTAAAATGTTGAAGTCGGACTCCTGTTAAGTAAAATGTTTTTGCTACTCCTGTCCTGTTACCTGATTATCTGTCTATTAAATGTTCCCGGACGGTAATATCAGAACATAGATAATATGATTTCGTAAAAATCTACATTCTATTTTTAATATACACATGTGTCGTTATTTCGCCAAAAGATACTTCTAGCCATAGACCTAGATTTTTTTCTTTAGATCTATGCACCAAAGTGCCTATGTAGATGCACTTAGGTTTAGGATTTACTCGATCAACACTAACTTAACAAAAAAAACCACAACAACCAACTTAACAAACAATTGAATTTATACAGTTTGTATTCAAAATAAAACTTTCCGAAATTAATTCTTTACTGTCAAAATAAGAAAATAGTACATTACTGCAGAGGTCGGGAAATATGGCGTTGCGGGACGAATAGTTTTCAGAGTCCGGCAATGCCATTCCCGCCGAGGCATGTATAGTGCTTTTCTCAATCAATGTGAGGAAATCATTAAAGAAATAACCAGAAATATGCAAATATTTACCGAAAGCAATTAATGTTTGCTGCAGAGTTTAAAATCAATAACTACCTACGTGCTTTGAAAGAAAAAAAACTGCTTTCCCGCGTTTTTTATTGTAAAGGAAACATAGCATAACGAAATATAGCCCCGTCATATTTAACGCGAAAAATGTAATACCGTAGATTTTTTTTCTATCGCAACGAAAATTAAGCATATATTCGTGTAATTTTATAGCAACATAATTTTAATAAAATTGTGGTCATTAGAACATAAATAATACTCGAAGAGTGCATTTTTTATAATGCGGTAGAAATTTGCTGTATGACAAAGTATGGAATTAAACGCTTAATGTCTTTGCTAAATGTAAAAACAGAACTGTCATCTGAAACGTCAATGTCACTGTGCTGTCATTCTGAATACACTTTATTTGTCTTTTTGTTTAAAGCAGCGACCAGGAATGAATTTTCATACTACTTTCCTGGCCTAGTCCAGCAAAGTAATGCACGAGCCAAGAAGTATAAACTTCGTGTCTTCTTTTTACTACAATAATGCCTACATTTCCGAGCATGTTTGAGAAATAGTACATTACTGTAGAGGCCAGGAAATATGGCGTTGCGGGAGGAGTAGTCAAGGCCGAGCGTTAGCGAGGCCTTGACAATAATTACGAGTCCGGCAATGCCCTACCCGCCGAGGCATGTATAGTGCTTTTCTCAATAAATGTGAGGACATCATTAAAGAAATTACCAGAAATATGCAAATATTTACCAAAAGCAATTACTTAATGTTTACTGCAAAGAGTTTAAATCAATCACTACCTACGTGCTTTAAAAGAAAATAAACTGCTTTCCCGCGTTTTTTAGTACAAAGGAAACATAGCCCATACAGCGCCGTCATATTTTACGCAAAAAATGTAATACCGTAGATTTTTTGTTTTTCTATTGCAACAAAACTTAAGCATATTTTCGTGTAATTTTATAGCAACATAATTTTAATAAAATTATGGTCATTACAATATGAACAATACTCGAAGAGTGCATTTTTTATAATGCTGTAGCAATTGGCTGTATGACAAGTTATGGAATTAAACGCTTAATGTCTTTGCTAAATCTAAAAACAGAATAATTGTCATCTGAAACGTCAATGTCACTGTCTTTTTGTTTTGAGCAGCGGCCAGGAATGAATTCTCATACTACTTTCCTGGCCTAGTCCAGCAAAGTAATGCACGAGCCAAGAATTACAAACTTCGTGTCTTCTTTTACTACAATAATGCCTACATTTCCGAGCATGTTTGAGAAAACTTTTTTTATAGTATAGTCGTTATATGAAGTAAACGTCAATTAAAAAAAATAAAGTTTACCATAAGTACCTAGTATCTGCCTAACATAATATATCAAACATGTTCATATTTTCTTCATTTATTTGTGTATTTTATATAGTAAATATAGTCGTAGAAAAAGTATTGTATACAACGTTGTATAAGTGTATGTCAAAAAAAGCACGAAGACGTTTCCTTACGATGCTCGCCAAGGCTCGCATCATGACCTGCGCCACTCGTATTTTTTGACCCGTTTTATAGAACTGTTGCATAAAATACTATTATATGCAACAGTCACCAAACCTTAGGTGAGGGCTAGACACACGTTTTTGAAGCATCAAACAACCTATACCAACTGTTTACCATGGAATGCCATGTGGGCAATGTCTTTACATGAGAATTAGCGTGTTTATGTTTGTGGATGGTCAACACGGCTTACCCACACATTTAGCTGAATATAGTTTGTCCGCAAAGTCGATGCCCCTATAAATCGCCGCACCTATAAAGAAGCCGACTTCCCTAGTTTCTTGAAGGTAACCAACTTACCACGCATTATGCTTTTAAAATTGGGTATTTTCCTGGGTCAAAAATAAATTATTTTACTTAAATTTTACCATTCAAAGATAAAACGTTGCAACATAATGTCACTTGTCTTCGAACATATCCATTTTAACATGATTTATGATTAATATTGCAGAAAAACTGATAATAAGAGCGCTTTTTGACTCCTATAAACTATGACGTCATCTGCCTGTATTTTATACAAATCCCATGTTTGTTTTGACGTTTTGAAAAAAGTATTTGATTTGACTTGTTGGATAGCGGATTGAAAAAGGAATAACTTAATTGTAGTAGATCACTCTTTGTTCAAATAATGGCAATTTAAATCATTGTAACTAAGTTTTTTAAGACGGCAAAATTATATTTATACATCCAACATGTTACAGGGTGTTTCTCAATATGATTTTTACTGTTATTAGTAATACGGGACTTACCGCGATTAATATCATTTTTAGCCTGATGTGCCAGCCACCATGACGGCAGAAGGGTCGTCGAAATCTGGCTAAAATGATATTAGTTAGTCGCGGTAAGTCCCGTAGTACTAATAACAGTCATTGTGACTGCGAAACTCTCATATATTTATGTTTTTTTCTTATTTTTCTAAAACTGTTTCCTTATTTAAAAATATTTAACTGACCAGATAATTTTTATGAGAATGTCCTTATTTTCGAGATTACCTACAGTGATTTTTCGAGCTTGTGTGATTATTTCTATAACATTTTTTAATTACAGGGTGAAGGGTGACCCCCGGCATGAGGTCGGGGGAGGCGGGCGAGGGCTCGGAGCTGGCGGAGTTCGGCGCGCGCTGGCCGCCGCCGTACTCGCAGGGCTACGGCTGGACGCGCTCCGCCACGCCGCAGCACCCGCCGCCGCACCACCTGGCGAGGCACTCGCGCTCGCAACAGGTAAATACACTTTATCTACTCCAGGCCTACCGTCATCTCTTATAGCAGCACTTAAACTGAACTGTATTGTTTAATGCAACCATGACACCTTTATAGCAGGCCTTAAACAGGATTGTTTTGGTTGACGTCACAAAACCATTCACCTTTTTTTGTATGGACTATTCCTACCATCACGTCTATTTGACAGCACGAAAACGATTATTGCGCGTCTCAAGTGTCAAATAAAGCGATCATTAAAAAGTTACTTTCCAGTAACTTATATGGAGGATTTTAGTTGGTTTTCTTGTGAATGTGAATATGTTTTTTTCTTTACTTTAGATTTTTACAAAACAGTTAGTAGATAATTGAAGTAACGCTACCATGGGACCTTAATTAATCCTACTTAATACCTTTTATTGGAAATTTGGATTTCAAAAACAAAGTAAGATATATTACTTCATTATTTTAGTACAACTTATGTGAAAAATAGTAAGTTATTCCAACTTACGTAACATATTTTTTTGTAAGTAATAACAATGCTAATCCTTGTAAAATATTTATACACACACGAAAACAAATAACAACACATTCTTAAGTATAAGTCATTTATTAAAATTACAACTACATACATTTATACATTTTGTCTTACAGGATTCTTTGGTTACTCTCTGAGAAGTACCATGATGACATCAATTAAAAAATACAAGACAGGATTCACTGGAGCCTATTATTAAATACAAACAAGACTGAGAGAGCCAGAGGATTACAGCCTCCTTTGGAACCTGTGATTGAACCAGTGAAATGGCAGAATGTTGAATTCCAAGCATTTTACAAGGCTAGCTCTGTTGCTAGACTGGTTCGCTTTTTCACCAGAATACCTGAAAGAAAATAATAGTTTAGATTCATGTCGCAATCTACGAATATCAAATACATACCCATACTTTGTAATAAAATTCTTTGTGCACTACAATCACTGTGTACTTACTAAAACCTAGCCTTTATCTCGTTGAGTTAGTCTCGAACTTACTTTGTCTGTATATATTTATGTTATTTATAATAGCACTTAGTGAAGAAGCTGCAAGTTTGAACACATAATTATCTAAATATAAACTTTGAATAGGTATGTAGTTAAAATGTTACTTACGACATGGTTATTGATAAAATATATTTATAACAAGACACTGTGCTTTTGTACGATGAAGCCTACAGTAAAATTAACTTCCAAACACTAGTCGTTACCATCGTATAATAACTATTTATCACGGCAATTCGAAAAAGCACTATAATATGAAGTGATGGATATATTTTGTCAGGTGGTTGCTCGGCTTCCAGCATTAAAAACAAAACATTTATGTTTTCACGAATTTACGATTTATTTATAATTTCGAAAACCAGACGCAGACATCCGTTCAAAACTTTCACTCACAATTTTTTTCGCACTCATTAAAATTTTAGCCATCTTTAATGGTCAATATCAAATTAAATTTATGTAAGTACATAATCAAAAGCAAACAAAGTAAATAACACTAACTTTTAGATATTTAAATAAAATATGATAGTAATAATTTTGATTTACGTAAATAAAATACCGGTAAAAATAATAATTTTTTGTCAAGGATTTGAACGTCTTCGCAGTCTCATTACCAAAACAAGCCAGAGACAACAAACAGTTCACCATTCAGGAATAACCATTCAAAAAACGTTCAGCATTATGAACGTCATGGTACGATTTAAAGTTGTCCTGCTTTTGACCTGCTTAAAAACTGCATCTCAACTGCCTTGTTTCTGAATGGTTTTATAAGTGTTGGTGGTAGCATTCCTGTACTGTTATTTGTCTTTTAAATGGTCCCGAACACTAATATAAGAACATAGATTATATGATTTCAGAAAAGTCTATAGTCTATTCCTAATATAATAGCACATGTGTCGTTATTTCGCCAAAACGATACTCCTAGCCTATAATTTTTTTTCTTTAGATCTACCATACTGCCAACATAATAAAATCGTTATTTTAACATATGGTTCCATTTTTCAAATGTGGAGTCACTGAACAAACGGTTTTTTGTATGAAAAACATTCGTTTAAGTGACTGTTTCAAAAACGGCACTTTTGGTCACTAGGAAGACGCCAATAAAAAAAAATAAGTCTTCCATAGATAACTAGTATCTACCAAACATATGGTAGTATTATTTTCGTACTTTTCATTGTTTATTTTTGTATTTATTTTAGTAAATGTAGTCGTAGAAAAAGTATTGTATGCAACGTTGTATAAGTAGTCAAAAAATGCTCGATGGTGACAATATGCCACCGTCGTCAAGCTCTTCAGCTCCAAAACAAGACCCCAATTCAAATGCAACTTAACCAGGACCGTTAACTGTATCTTACTGTTAATATTAATTATAATTATTATAATAAATAATTTATTCTGTATGTGTTCAATTTATAGGTAGGTTATTTTGTTTTTAGTTTAATTATTTATTTTATGTATGGTGCTGTGTATAATTTATTCTGGAATAAATGAGTTATTACTTCTCTGCAAAAAAAAAAAAAGAAATGTGGTGTCGTGGGACATCAGGTAGGAACGAAGTTCCTTCGGCTAATGTAGAATCGACACAACTACTCGCTTGTGTATACGACTGTCGCGCCTGCGCACGTCTCATTTAACGAGGTCATCCTTACGGTTTTACTATCACATTTTTTTCAGTTCGGTCGCGCAGCAAAATCCCTATCTCCTCCAAGCCTGCCGTAAGGAACTTCGTTCCAAATAGTTTTTTATTACATTATTTTTAAATTACATTGTAATTCAGGTCAATTCCCTACGGTTCCTGAACCTATCTTAGAGCACTATGATAATTATGTTTGTAGATAAAGAAGTGTATGCAACTATACATAATTAGGCATTACAACACTCATGTGATGTTATTATGAAACTCGCCTTCGGCTCGTTTCATAAACCCGCAGTCGTGTTGTAATGCCCTTCATTATGAACAGTCGCATAGACTACTATTACTTGACAGGAGTTCTATTTTTCATTTTGTTAGTCAGCGAAACAAAACGTTTAGTTTTCCAACTCATCGTTCGAGTAAAATACCACTTGGTCGTTCTTTTGAATCCGTCGTTTCAGCGAAAAACAATACTGTTTTACGCAGAAAACTTGGCTATAGTTCTAAACTAAATTTTGTCTATGGTTTTCTGAAAATATTCGATGAATAAAAAAGCAACGTGAGTCAAAATTACGAGTGGTCACTCAAGACCAGTCCTGAAAATCCTTAGCAGACCTCGCGTGAAACATTCGTAATGTGAATGGAGTTTTAAAAACATAGCAATAGTAACCATTTCACTGAACAGTTACTGTAAATAAACACATGATTCCCTTCGATTCACTTACAGCTATATTTCGAATTGCCAATTGATATGGACTACATTATGTAAATGCGTTATGTGGGCAGCTAAGTTAGTCATAAATATGTATGAGTTCGATAAATCGATCACTAACATAGCCATTTGTAGAGACTTACTCTTATACAGTAAGCTACAATATTATCAGTAGATATTTTAATGATAGTATTGTAAATATAGGTAGTTTGTAGTTGAAGGGATGACTGAGCCCGTCAATAGTCGACAGTAGACTTTCTCGTACAAAAGTACACACAGACCGACATGAAACTGATGGACATGGTGGAGCTTAGGATTCACTAAGACGGGTTGAGTCACTTCTTCGAGTATGAATTACTTTATCATTCATAGCTTAAAGGTTCTAGAACGCTGATTTTGAGATGTTATGTTCGAAAATCCAGTGGTTGCAGGACAACCGACACACGAGCTACGAGGCAGAGGACGCGCGGGCGCGGGCGCGGGGAGGAGTGTACTACTCGCCGCCGGGCACCTCTTACACCATCGTGGAGCGCCCGGCGTCCTCGCACGGCCATCACGCGTCCTACTCGCAGCACCATTATTCGGGCAAGCTTTCGAGAGCGCCCTACCTTGGCTCCACCACTATCGCGAATAGCGCAGGTTTGTTCACTTTATGTTTGAGTAAACATTTAATGAGTATCGACATTTTTCATACTCTTCAACATGGTGCAGACTTCTCTTTATCTCTCAAGTTGCTATAATTTGTCTCTCGGTAAATATAACCAACCTTTTCTGTAAATTCGTGTGTAATTTTAATATAAAAATAAAAAGGTTTTATTTCCCCAACAGCAGGAGCATCGAGTTTAAGAAACAGCACAAACCACCTAAGCGTAGCAAATGGCAAGAAGCGGCCCATATCGCCAGAGCAGGTGCTGCGGCTGTTCGGGCAGGGCGGCGCCGCGGCGCTGGGCAAGGCGCTGCCGCCGTCGCACCCGCCCGCGCCGCTGGCCGCGCCAATGCCGGCCCGGCGGCACTCTCCGGCAAGCAGTCCTAGCAGTACCACGCACCATGTGAGCTCTTTCTTGACTTTGTTACCAATTATATTTTATCAGAGCATTTAGCTTAAAAGCGAGGCCCACCTTCAGAAAATCTGTTTCAAGGGAAGATCCGGCTCATATCTTCAGAGCAGGTACTCTGGCTGTTCATGCAGAGTATACGTATACGAGTACATATCCAGCAATATAATGCATTCAAAATATATAATTTTTATGTATGTATCGTAACTTATTAATTTTAGCTCGGTCCAAAGCCTTGAATTTCTCTCGAAACCCTCGAAAAACCTAATAAGAAGATAAAAGTTTCTGACGACTCTAAGACAGCTTACTAACTAGAAGTTTACGAAGTTCAAGCCATTTCCACACGGTCGGAAAGCATTTGAATTCTACTTGGGATCATTTCACTTCTAAATCTTTATTTTCTTGGCATTTTACTTTAATAATGCAGTTTTTTTAAACACACCAATGAAATTCAATGAGAGAAGGGAAAGAAAAGATCTTACGGAGAGAAGCTCATGTATTTATTTCTTAATATAAAAGAAAATTACATATAAACAAACGAAAATTACAGGATAACTTAAAGGATATTACAGATAAACAAATTTTATTATTTTTTGTCGTGAAATGTATAGTATTCTTATAATCTAAACTGCCTGGTCTGACACCAATAAAATTTATCCAGGTTTTATGTCCTTCAGATATTATTTCATTCAGATCCGATTTACCATTGGACTGGAAACTGTAGAATAATGAA
This sequence comes from Acrobasis suavella, assembly GCA_943193695.1. Lineage (NCBI taxonomy): Eukaryota > Metazoa > Arthropoda > Insecta > Lepidoptera > Pyralidae > Acrobasis > Acrobasis suavella. The sequence continues at coordinate 20,306,160 of OW971929.1, forward strand.
ATAAAATAGTAAATGAATGTAGTAAAATTTATATAAATAGGTACATAGAATTTTGAAACCAATACATTACCCATGTTTGTGACTTTCAAGAAAGTTCGAAATCTAGAAAGTTTTAAAGTGCATTGTTAAACGTATGATCGATAATTATGGCGTCATCGCCAAGGATGACACCGTGCGAACTAGAGTTCCCAAAATAACTGGCGGGCGCCGTGCGGGGCGGGGGGTGTCGACGTGTAAATAATTCCGGGGGAGGCCAACGTAGTCGATACCACTACTTTATTCATGACCACAGCGGCCGCCGTTTAGCTGGTAGTCAGCAGTATGGACCTGCCTGCCAAACCTTTTGACAATAATATATGTGCTTCCCTATTAGGTTACATGAATAAACTCATGAACTTCATATTATATACCAACATGCCTTCTTTACATCTTTACTAATTGTATTAGACTTCTTTTAATGTAATTGTAGTTTCCCTCATACAAGGAGAGGCTAAGGACACATCTCTTGGCCTCTTCTTTTATGGTGTGGTTTCTAAGTAATTAAGAGGTCCTACTTTCTCCTGAGTCTATTATCTATGCCTTTAATATTGATATGAATCCATGAATAATATCATCAAGCTTTATCACAGAAACGCGTAACGGTACGTTTTCAACTTTAATGCTGCTGGTTTCCTATCTCAGCGACTATAAACGAAAGTTATTTCCGTTATGTATTCTTACTAACAAGCTTTATTAATTCATCACAAATCCCTAGTCACTCTAATTATCATAGTACTTTTAACCTAATGAAAGGAAGGCGTGTCCACACCAAGCCTACCATGCCAACACGGTCACCGCGACGCTACGTCATCGTCACCGCCAGTCTTTGGTTCGAAATCGTCCCATAAACCACGCATCATATCGTTGTCATCCAAACTTGAAAAGTATTAGATTAAATATTTTATTTGTTACAACTCAAAAATCTGGTAGTGCTGTCAAAATTAATTGCGTGTAAAACAAATCGTTTTAGTATGCATTAATTAAATTTTGTAAGATATTGATACTAGAAATTGATCTAGTCAAAAAATATTAATAAGCTTTATTAAAGTCTTTGAAATATACATTTGGTTTTCATAATTTTTATATATCCGAAAAAAACTGTTTATTTTTCTCCTACAGTATTGATTTTCTTGAACATTCGTTGCCCTTTTACTAAAAATGGTGAGTGCTTTTAGAAAAGCCTAGTGATATAATAGTGCGTGATGTGCGTATGTGCTGTGGTGAGTTTTCCTGACTTGGTGTTAGTTTCGTTTTCAAATTGGATCCCACCGAGAATCATGAGGTATGCACCATTAGTATTCGTACAATATATAGGTATACTGATGATTTTATTTTCAAAGTAAAGGTTAGTGTTAGTTTGACAACATCTAAAATTATTTATATACCTTGTCAGAATGAAAATGTACCTTTTGATGTTTATCCATAGAATAATAACCCATAGAATTTATCTCTGTATTTATCAGATCCAGAGATGTCAGACCTTAACCGAACTATCAGGTTACGGGAAGTTTCATAAAATAAACTTTCAGTTCCAGAAACTACTACTACTACGTAGTCTGATTTCTTTTAATCAATATATTCTTGCGTAAAATCCTAATAACATTAATTCTAGTAAACATATTTTTTGTTTTCGTACTATCTGAGGCTATTAATATGTTAATCATATATTATCTTACTCGATTTTCTTGCATTTCTTTGCGCGAAGATATTAGATGAAGAAAACTTACGTGGTCGGTACCTGTATACGAACATAGTTAATCATTTAGCGAGCTCCAACGGGGAATCCGCAAAGTTTGGTGTAATCTGTCAGCCAACCAACAGGGACCCACTTGTGAGTGATTATTCCTGAGGAGCACTTGTTGATCAATTTCTCAACTTTTTTTGCGTAAGTTTGTACGAGTAACATGCATTCGATTAAAAATAATATGCGTGCATATATATTTTTTCATTTGTGATGAGTACTCAATAATAAGAGTATATTATGAAAACAAAAAGTCCGATTGTAATAATTTAAACTGGATCTACTCGTACATAACCTCCTTTGATTATAAAACTTAAATATAACGTTGGTTAAGGTTTAATATCCTTACTAATGATCTGATTGACAAATTTTAACAAAAAGCTGTTATTATGACTTAGCAATAATATTACACATTAAGTAAGCCTCGACAATTAGACATAGGTAACCTCGCAGACTTTTAATGATGCAAGTATTATATGAATAGTGTTAAAGTTTACATTGCAATCTTATATTTTTAAGATTAAGTAAAGCTTATTTAACTTGTAATAACTTAGATTTATTTGGGTAAAATAATTGTTAAAATCTGATCAGAAGTTATCGATTAATCCATTATAAAAAAAAAAAACACAAAATGAAATCTTTTCTTTTTACCATATCAATCTAAAATACGTGAAGGTACCTATGTAAAGATAAGACATAAGGATAGTTAAGCTTTTTTTAAAAACAAAGTAACATAAAGCTGTGGACCATGAACGTTTCCCTGATAAAGCGAAAAAGAAACGAGCCCTCGTAAGACAACCGAGCAATTTCACGTTCCGGCTGTGACATACTCGTAATAAGAACTCGTTGATACATCTGCTTCCAACGTACGCCGACCCAAGGCCTTTGAGCAATATGACCGTAATTTACGGGGCATATATCCACTGATAGCTCATATCTACGTCTTAAGAATAAAATGAGTGGCAAACAAGTGAAGGATCAGAAGGTCTATTGACCTTCTTTAAAGAATAAAGGCAGAAGAAGCCACGGGCAAAGGTTATCTCTGCAACATAAGTCAGACCAGACGTAAAAGGATCTGTAGATCTGTACTCATCAATATTTAATATATCGACATTTTTTACTGCGAAAACAGTTTATGTTTTCATGATTTTGGGATTGTTCCATTCAGTTCTTTATCAGCCTACATTAATGCAATGCTTGATTACTGGCCTTGCCTAAGAGAGTTATAGTGTTTGCAGTAAATTGTTTAAAGTTGCTGCATAAAAGACTTACTTAGGTTTTTTATGTCTCATTAACTGGCACACGGAATTTCACGAAGTTTTGTTCAAATGTATTTATTATCTCTTCTAATTATCATATTACGAGTATTATCAGCCTTCTATGCACGTTGCCATAGGCCATAGGGCAAGGAATTACCGGGCCTCTTTTATTTATAAATATAAGTGTGTAGTCTATTGTAGTTAGTAGTATTTGTAATATAGTTTTTAAGAAAATTGAATTCGTATTTTTTATACAGAGAAACGGACGGAGGCCTTTGTGTAGCAGTGGCAAACGTATAATGGCTGAGAATTAAAACAAATGAATTAATATATATATAAACGCTAGATTGTCCAAAACTTTGATGTCATTGCTTGCTTCTTGATTGCTGCTTTCCCTCGTTCAATAACTAAATCCGTAAATTGACTTCTTTTGAGCTTCATAATATTTATTTATTAAAATCTTTATTGACCACAATAGTACAAAAGGCAAACATAATGCAAATGCATTCTCTACCAGTCAACCTGTAGGAAAACAGAAAAAAATAATTAAATTGATACCTTATCTAATTGATAGTTACACAGGCCTTTGTTTTAATATTTATAAGCTTTGGATCAGTCGGTAGCAAATACAAAGCGTTCTATCCCGGCTCCGTAGCGACAACACCGCCTTTGAAATGCTAAATGCTTAAGTTGCTCAAGAGAAATACTGTTCGTGCAATAGAGGCTCGTGTTTTATTGCTTATGAGTGACTCGACGAAAGCACGAGGAAAACAATTCTTTACAGATTTTAAACATTATTCTTCAAAGAACATTTAAAGTGATGTTTACGCTGCAATTTCACGGGTATCTACGTTGTTATTCTTATCTTTGAACCGCAATATATTTGCATGAGAATCTACGTTATTTTTCTACAAGAAGACTTATTTATAACGTTAAATTTTGTTGAGTGTAACACAGTAGTAAAGTAAATATCAATACCAAAGCCTGTTCCAGGCTCTGCAGCAAGAAAAGAGCCCCTCGAGAATAACTGTCTGGATAGGTGTTTTATTGCTTATGATCGACTCAAAGTGTGCAATATAAAATAGTATCGAAAAACCCAATTCTTTATCTTAACAAAAAAAATATTATTACTTTCTCCAACAAGGCTAATTATTTTTGGAGGGAAAACTTCATTAGCGGCGTTGTACACTTCTTTTGTAATGGGTAAAAAATGTTAAACTCGCGTCAGGGCGTCAGGACAGGTGACCCTGATCGAAAATTCGTAAGACGGATGGAGCGTAGACAGCCGGCGCGGCGTAGGAGAAGAAGTATCCCCCTTTCTTTTTACGGCGCGGCGAAAATGTATGCAGGCGCCTGCTGTTTCGTTTAGGCGGCGCAGGGCGCTTGTTCGAATGTTCGTTTGTGTTTATGTTACAGCGTGCCACGCTGCGTGGCACGCGTGCATCCATGGATGGTGACAGTGACAGCTGATGGCTCGACCGTCTGTGTAGTGGCCACACTGCTGTGTATTCGTAAAATTCGTGTATATAAAGTGTTTAATTAATGTAATATAAATTGTCATGTTTATGTACGATAGCGCAATAAATAAATATTGTATTCTACCACATAAATGATAGTACTTTTATACTGATAAAATTAAAGCGATTGGTGCAAAATAATTCTCTAACCATTCCAAAATATCAAAAATGTACAACGTTAATATTCAAGTTTTCACTTCTGCCGGCACTCCCGGAGTGCAACCCGACGAATGAAGACGAGAGAAGGCTGCAATATTATGAGTATCTTTCTTATTTTACAAGAATACTTATGTAATTTATTATGTAAAAATTCCTTAGTTCGCTAATTTAATATCGTTCGAATTTAATCGCCTTAATAAACCAGTCAGTAGAAAAGCAAATATCAATATCGAAGTATTTTGCCCCGGCTTTGCACCATTAACAGCACCTTTGAGATGCAAAACTCTCTGCTCGAGAAATACTGTTTCCGCAATCGAGGCTCGAGTTTTATTGCTTATAAACGAGTCTACGAGAGCATTATCAAGGAAAACTATTCTTCTCAGACTAATCCACAATTCCACATTTAAACAGGATCTCTTCCAAAGTCTAGATTACTCTTGCAAAGGACATTAAGTGATATTCTCTCATTATTTACGATGCTATTTCACAAGTATCTAATTGGTTTTTGTTATTACAAGCCTTTATTTAACTTGCGATGTATGTACCTGTTTTTCTAGTCAAATCTTGCTACAGCTTTTTGAAGCAGTCATTTAATTCGTAGTTTACATGCATAAGTAAGTGAGATAATAATACATAATTATGTCTAAAGATAATGGGTTTAGGACATAGTCAAGCCATAGAATAGGAACTCAGTTATAGAAAGCCGAATATCCATCCTCTTTTTTGAGGCTGTGGTATATTTACATACGTATTATCCCGTCTTTGTCCCTAATGAGGTAGAAAGAGCATTTTGAATCTTGCGGCTCTTAGCAAAGAAAGCCTAGAGCCGCAAGAGCCAAGGGCCACTTTTATCTTGACGATATGTCCTTTATATTTGAAAGCAACCTTATTAACAAGACTGTTGCAACGAACCATTACGAGAAATAACACATTTTTAATGATGTAATTTCACGAATATTTACGTTGTTTTTCTCATTTTAAAGTGTGACTATAAGAAAGCAATTAGTAGCAAATATCATTATCAAAGCAGTTTGTCTCGACTCTACAGCAAGAATATTGCCTTTAAGATGCTAAACACTTGAGCTACGCTTTACAAATACTGTTAGTTCAATAGGAACTCGTGTTTTATTGCTTATGAACGACTTGTCCACATGAATATTGAATAAACAATTCTTTACGGACTTTCTTTATAGCAACCTTTATTAAACAAAAGTAGACTACTGTTGCAAATGACATTCACGGATACGAGTAATAGCGTAATGTTAACGCTGAAATATTTGAAGAATTCAAAGAAGGTTCAAAGAAGGAAGACAAGAGGTTGTTTTCAGTGTTTATGAACTACGGAGAGGGTTTTAAATGTATTGATCCGACCATGTAACAATAATAATTCTGCGTTGAATATGTGTATATTGATTACTCAGTGTAGTAAGGTATTTCACTTAAAATAAACGCAGTTTGAGTTTGTTGTTTTGTAAGGATCCTTACGCCCGGGCATCGATTATTTAGTCGAGCCCTGGGGTGGCGTTAATAAATTTACAATTAGCTTTGAAATATGACAATTCTGGGCAAGATTTTTAATCTACAGAAAAGGACAAATGTAGGGTCTGCAAAACCTAAATATACCTACTCATATGTAAGTTTTGGGAAGTATCCAAAAAAATAGAGTCGGTAGCTACGAATAATATCGATAGTCATTAGTTGAGCAAACAAGATATAGTTTTAAAAACTAAAATCTGCGTACGTGAAGATTTGAATTTTCATTTGATACCAAACACGGTATAATAAGATATATTTTATTTTTTAGTTACTTATTATTTGGCCTATGGAGGGCGGAATAATAAAATTATTTGTGACGTCATGAAGCCTATAACCAACGTACGGTCAATACGCTTTTAACGTTCATAGCAAACGTAATACCTAGTTTATATAGCCAATAGTAGTGGAGTGACAGTATTTTATGTTCTCAAATGTCTACTTGGATGAATTCCCTGGTATTGAACTTAATTTTTTTTTATTAAGTGTAGTTTTAATCAATATTTTGTTTTAATTTCGGTCCAGTTGGCAGGTTGTATAGATAATAGTGTTATATTATGTATACTTATTCATAGTTTCAATGTCTTAATTTTACTTTATTTATAAATGTATATTTTACTATATTTATACATATTTATTTACAGGTTTATTTTATGCAGCAACCAATCAATACTGATAATTCTAATGACTCTTTTTGCTCAGCGAGGTTCTCGCTGAACTCTAGTTTTACTTCTTGTGGCTCTGTAGACACACTAGGAACATTTGTTAATACTACTTTTAATGACTTTGCATAAAACTTCAACGTGTGCCATATCAACGCCCAGAGTATTGCAGCTCACTATACAGATTTCATAGAGACATTTTCATCTGCTAACTTGTATCAGAAATTTGGCTAAAACCCAGTCTGTCGTCTACTAGTTACTCTCTCTGTGGATTCGTTCTAATACGGAATGACCGAGTTGGAGCGGCCGGTGGTGGAGTTGCGATTTACCTACGGAGCGATGTCAGCTATAATATTCTGTCAATGTCTCCTCCAGAATACACGGGCAATATGGAATACACTCTACTAGAAGTCACAATAAAAACAGTAAAAGCCGTTCTCGGAGTCAATCTCCTTCATCTAAATTCTAAAGTGAATTATTTTTCTACTTTTGAAACTCTCCTTGAATCGGTTTGTTCAGATTATGCACATCATTTGGTCCTAGGTGATTTCAATACTTGTTTGCTCAGAGATGATTCTCGTTCTTCTCAGTTATTAAATATTGTCAAGTCAGTCAACTTTTCGATTCTCCCGTCTGGGCCCACTCATTACACTGATTACGGTCCTACTTTACTTGATTTGATAATAACCTCTAACGTAATCAGTGTAGCCACTTATGGTCAAATACTTGCTCCCGCATTTTCTCATCACGATCTTCTTTTTATTTCTTACAAAATTAAAGTCCCAAAAATTAAACCCACCATTTTACATCTTCGCTGCTATTCTAAAATAAATAATGAGGCTCTCACATCTGACGCGGCAGAAATTGATTGGTCACTTGTGTTTTTAGCGAGTACAGTTGATGAAAAAGTCTCTCTGTTTAATAATAATATAATATCGCTGTACGACAAGCACGCTCCAGTCAGAGCCATTAAAGTACGATGCCCCTGGTGGGCATCGTACTTTAATACTCCCTGGATTACGACAGGAGTCCGAATAGCCATGAAACGCAGAAATTTTGAATTCCGCATGTTCAAACGGGAACAGACAGATGAGACTGGTCTTTGTATAAGGCTGCAAGAAACCGGTGTAATCAGATGTGTAAAAATGCAAAACGCCAATACTTCACTGAAAATATAGTAAATGTCTCACCAGCTAACCTATGGAAATTTCTAAATTTTCAGGGCATAGGCAAAGTACAGAAAGAATCATCTAAACTACCTTTTCCCTTAAATGATCTCAATTAACATTTTACATCAGTTCCTCGACTGAATAATCATACCAAAGATGCAACTATCGCATATATACTTGCATTGCCTGTCCCTGACGGTAGGTCACTTGAGTTTACCGCAGTTGCTGAGGACGATGTTTGTAAAATTATCCTTTCCATTACTTCAAACGCCGTTGGATCTGATCAAATTAGTCGCGTGGTGTTAATTCCTATCCTACGTTTTTTACTTCCTGTCATCACGCACATAATTTATTACAGTCTCTTGGAACACTGCTTTCCCTCCTAATGGCTTATTGCACATGTACGCCCCCTTCCTAAGATCCCAGAACCCGTGCGACTGAATGATATCCGTCCAATCTCAATCCTCTCTTTCCTCTCAAAAATATTGGAAGCTTCTGTGTTTAGTCAGCTTATTAAACATTTACTGGACCATAATTTGCTCAACACCTATCAGTCTGGCTTTAGGCCTGGTCATAGCACTACAACTGCACTGCTTAGAGTCACTGATGATATTAGGGCTGGGATGGAAAATACGCAAGTAACCGTTATAGCCCTAGTTGATTTCAGTAACGCTTCAATACAGTGGACATTGACATCTTACTAGCTATCCTATCCAGTTGCAACGTTTTTCCTCCAGTGATTTAGTGGTTTTCCAGCTATCGTCGCGGACGGCGGCAACAGATTTGTATTGGTCAGGATATATTATCTGACTGGTGCAACCTAGGGCTGGTGTTCCGCAGGGCGGTATTTTGTCTCCAATATTATTTTCTATTCTTATTAATATTCTATCACAATTCACACTACCTCACATGCTTTTATCATTTTTACGCCGATGACTTGCAGCTTTATACACAGATAGACATCGACAATATTGATACAGCAATATCACTTATTAATGATAACTTGACCCGTATCATGGATTGGTCGAACAATTTTGGATTAATGGTTAATGCAAAAAGGTGTCAGGTTATTGTAGTGGGGAGCACTACTATAATACTGTTTAGCCGGTACTACGATTCGGTTTAGTCCGGTAGTTAAAGATCTTGGTCTCTATATAGATTCTAATCTCAATTGGAAGTACCATATTGTAGAAGTCAGTCAAAAAGTGTTTGCGATACTTCATTATCTGCAGCGCCTTAAGAATTTTCTCCCAATTAAAACTAAAATTATGTTGGCCCAGGCACTTGTACTACCTATTATTGACTATTCTGATGTGTGTTTTCTAGACATAACTGAGGAACAACTTGACAAGCTGGATCGTCTACTCAACAATTGCATTCGATTAATTTTCTGTCTGCGTAAATACGACCACATCTCAGAATACCGTTCTCAGCTTAAATGGCTCACCATCCGTCGACGCAGGAATCTACATTTACTATGTCAACTTTATAATGTACTTAATGACCCTGTTTCTCCAGAATATCTTAAAACAAGTTTCAAACTTTTAAGTTCTACTCGTGAGAGAATCCTGCGTTCTTCAAATAATTTAATACTGGAGCTTCCTCTCCACCGTACTGGTTTTTTCTCTAAATCTTTCGCCGTAACGGCAGTAAGACTCTGAAACGCGCTTCCTGACACTGTGAAGACAGCCACTAGTCGTGCTAGTTTTAAAACTTCGCTGTTTAAGCATTTGCTTGCTGAGTCCATTTAAGTGTGAAATTGCTGCATTTTTAGTTTAAGTGGTATCTATGTATTTTTTAGTAGTATATTATATATCATATATATTTGTTTATTTACAAAATATATGTATTTATTTTAGTAAGTGGTGTACAAATCTACACCTACAGTAGTTTATGTTATGTAGTAATTGTAAATATTTATCTAATTTAATTATACCCAATCACTTTCCCTTTCACCTATCTTATTATCTTAATTTTATATTAACCAATTTTCTTTCCTTTTTATCTATCCTATTATTTTACACCCACATAAGTTTCTCTTACAACCCAAAGGTTGGCTGTTAGATAATGCTTTTAGGATTAAGTCCGCCTATTGTGCATTACAAAATGTATTTTATACAATAAAGGTTAAATAAATTAATAAATACCTCATGTATTCTTCATAATATTGTCCATCTTTTTGCTCTATAAGTCTATAGCTTCTGTAGCCCTACGCAGCGTAGCGTACAAGTTACATTTGGCATTGCTACGACAGTCTACGAGCTCTGCTACGAGTCTATGAACGTCCCTTGCTAAGTAAATATAATGACCGTTTCAAAAATAAATATATTTTGGAAATACCTCTTTTTATATTTCGGTTTATAAGACAATATTTTTTTGGTATATAAGCTGATATTATCCAAATGTACGATTAAGTTGTCCAGTTTATAGGTACTGAAATTATTTTAAGATGTTTTCGTAATAGTTATATATTACATAAGTAATACTTTATATCATCCAGAAAGACATACGATTTTTTTTAAAGGAAACTTAAGGTTAGTGATGTCTTTGATTTTTTGGATATTATATGTTTTACAAATTGAAATAAAAATATCAAATAAAAAAGACTCTAAATGAGCACCGCGAGGCAGGGTACCCAGATGGCTGGCAGCATTACCTCTCTGCATCGCAATTCTTTGTGCAAAGGAGCTGCCCGCCCTTGGATTTCTCGTAACATCAAAATCTCAGTCATTAAAGATTTTGCTTCTAGGCCCCATGGACCCATCGTCTCTAGTAATAGATTTTAAATGTACGTTTTATATTGGGCAGGCAATATACCGCAGCGGGGATCGCGAGCGGGAGCGGCCGTACTCGTCCGGGGGCGTGCCGCCGCCGCCGGCGGAGCCCGCCACGCGCACCGTCACCATGAGTCGCGACCCCGCCGACTCGCACGGCTTCGGCATCTGCGTCAAGGGCGGGAAGGAGGCAGGTGAGCTTGGCGGTACGCTCACAACAACACATGTCATATTATGCTTTCATTTCTGCTCTGTACACCGTTGTGGTGAGTCCTAGCCCGCTACGTGCATCGTCATCATGACCCGCGACTACGTCGACTCGTGACGTCGCACCACTCGACTTTTGGCCTTGTCTCAATGACTTCAAGGAAACAGGTGAACTTTGTGGTACGCAAACTACAATAAATATTATATGCTTACATATATATTTGTACTATGTACACCGACGTGGTCGAAGCCCGCCAAGACACCGTCATCATGAGCCGTGACCCAGCCTATTTACGGTGACTATTCTTTCACACTTATACTTTATACGTTTTGAAATACTTACAATAATTTTTACATAAACATATTCGTAAATGTGCTCTTATAGGTTATTACTAAAATCAATTTTGAAAGATAATTGGATTTGTAGACGTACGAGAATGTTTGGACTAGAAAAAGCTTTCGCCCTTTTTTTGCCAGTATTGTATTGCAATCTATTGATGTCGTTCTTGCATGTACGAGAAATAACAGGTTATTTGTTATTGTATTTGTGCATTATCCAATCCAATCTTATGTTTTTATTAACAAAGAAATATAATTTTAAAATAAACGCGTTCGAACTAATATTCGCGATAGTAAACAAATCGTGCAATTTCTTAAGTAGGGTAGGAATGCGTTGTATTTATTTGGCTATGTATGTATAGCAAAATATTTTTTAGAAATCTAATAATGAATTAAGAAAACCATTTTAAAAGATGTTTGTTAACAGATTTAATCTTTAAAGATTCAGTTAAAAAGAGAGAAACGAGTTTACAGTACTTAATTACTTTGATGAATTCTTTATTTCTATGATATATAACTAAATACAAGCTTATCTCAAATGCAATTATTTTCGTAAATGTCATAAACAGACTTTTAAATTTGTAATTTGAGGTCTGTAATGAATTAAATTTTAAAATTAAGTTACACATTAATCTGAATTTGGTTACTAAGGATGTACTGAAAGGACATTAATTAGGAGTAAGGAACGGAAAAGACTAATCGATTGCAGGCGATAGATCTTTGTTCGTATTTTTCGTTTAGAGAATCCTAATTAAGCAAATTTCGTGACCTGCCTTTGTTAACTGGACGCTTGCAGTATGTGTTTATAAATAAATTAATGTTTCCGTTCCATAGAAAAAGAGAAATTTTGTTGGTATGGCAGGTACCGGGGTAACTTTATTTTAAATATAAGAAATTTTAATTTGGTAATTTCTTTTTAAAAAACATCAGTCAATATGTAAAGTCCCTAACAAATTCTCCTGTTTTACATGGAAAAAAAGTATCCAGCGAATTGCAGTAAATATAGTTAATTATAAGTATCTATTTCAGAACTATTTTTACTGCGTTTGACTTTGAACACCTTAGGTAAAAGCTTCTATTACGGAGTTAAATGATAACATTTAAAAGTAATAAAGAAAAAAAAGCATTTTAAGCATCAAGATAGGCATTAAATAAAATCTTCTGTATAAATGGAGATTAAATTTTATATTTTTCTTAGGACACTTTGTTTGTCATAAAGAAATTTTTACTTTTAATAAAATATGTTAGTGCTTACGGCTTATTTTAACTATTACGGAGTTGCGATTAAGGCGAGTGTGCTTATACGGAGCGTTGGCTAGTTAAATTTATTGCGGTTACAATATTCAAACATGCGGGACAATATTCAAACAAATTATAAATGCTCAAATAACAATAATTATTTGTATGTTATATTTTTAAGCTTTAAGTATCAGACCGTTTTTTTCCAATTTATTTATTTTTTTGACATAGGCTATATGATATCACTCATTGAAGTCAATTTACATAAAGCTAAATTTATACCTAGTTACCTAGATTCTAATGGTGAAAAAGAAGGCTCCCAAACTCCACTGCAGCATTTTTTCCAGGAAGTCAATCAAATGTGTTCTTAACACTAAAATGTGGATGTGGACGAGTAAACATAGGAATGTCTTTATTTTCTTGTAAATGGTAGGAAATGAAATGTCTATAATTATCTACAGAGATTTTGTATTTTTATAAGATTCTTAGATGATAGTGCATAGAGTAGAAATAGGCTTTTAGTTTGTGATATTAATAATTATTGTAACTTAACTTAGAATATATTAAAAGGATAATAATATTGATAGTTATATGCAAATAAATAAAACACAGTATTTCTTCTAATACGGATTAACCTTTAAAATTTTATGCATATTACGGCTCTATTTCGTGTTTTTCGTTTTAAAGGTACAAAATTTGTTAAAAAAAGAACAAAACTTAAATGTATGGTAAATTTATTGATATTAAATTACGAATTCATAAAATTCAACATCATATTAATATAAAAAAATAGACTGTATATATGAGTGTATTTTCCTATGTCGTTTTGCATTTGTATGAAACACCCTGTCGCATCGCCGTCTCGACACAATATTGATATTATTTTTAATTTGCGTTTCTGTCACACTTGGAAACTCCCGGTATGTGTTGAAGTAAAAGACTGTGAATGAGTAAATTTCACTTAGTGTACCTGAATTTACTCAAACGAGAAATAAACGCGACATTAAAAATAGCACCGTAATTAAAGTCGATTTTGACTAGCGTTGTAATAGGAACTTTTACCTTATTTATCATTTATCTTGGAGTAATTAAATATATGTGGTATAAAACTAATGACTTAGTATTAACTCTAGTATTTATACTGATAAATACTAATAAAATAAAATAATAAAAATAATCAAATTTATATAACTTTTACCAAGTAATAAATATATAAATAAATATAAAGTTTATTTAACAGGAGAATAATGTTTAAACATAGGTAGCAATTCAGAATACATTTATATTCATTTGCACGACACTGGCCCGTTGTTTCTGAGTTGCAGTGCAGCAAGAAAAGCAAATTTTCTAGTTATCTAAGAGTTATCTAGACGCTCCAGGCTTATTTAAATGGTAATCTTGCAGCAAGTTCTCTCTAGTTTTGTTCTATTTGAGACACAAATTGCAACACTTTCTTTACAAGAATCTCAATGGCAAAAAAACATTGGCCAAATTGATATTTTGTGTCAAGGGAATATAATTACTTTTTTTCGTATAAACTCTTCTAGTGTAAAAGTTACTATTCTTCAAGGATGTTCTTAATTCATTTTATTTCATTTCATATTTTTCAGCGTTTATATGAACTTTATCATATAGACTATGAATAAAATTCAAACATTAGAAAAATGTGCTTAATTTCTGGCCCAAATTTAATGCTTGCGTTCAGAATTCTTAGCATTGAGTAAAGACACAAAATATTTTTTTCTTTAAAGTTCTGATTATGAGGGCGCTTTTAATTAGATTTTTAATGAACGACAAAGTAATATCCGCCCAACGAGATAAGAACTGCGCCAGTGCTCATAACGTAGGATCGTCGGATGGTGATATTTTTCAAGGACGTGGCGTGGTGGAACCGCTCGAAAGGATCCTGTTTTATCTTAATCACATAGCTAATATATAACCTAACATTGAGATTTTTAACATGCTTGGCATTCCTATATTCAGATTTTTTCAAATTACATTTGTCAATAAATAAAGCAAATGTTACCTTAAGCTGCCCGAAAAGCATGTCAGGGATAACCTAAAATGACAAGGTAGACAGAGCCTATCTAGTACCATTAATTATGTGTGTATATTGGTTTCGACGTAAATAAATTATGTGTTTATATATAGGCGTGGGCGTGTACATATCACGAGTGGAAGAAGGGTCGGTGGCGGAGCGCGCGGGGCTGCGGCCCGGGGACTCCATCCTGCAGGTCAACGGGACGCCGTTCTCGGGAATCTCGCACGAAGATGCGCTCAAGGTGAGCTCAAAATAAACTATAAATCAGCAGTACAGAAAGTATATGTGGACTTATGTATAGATTTGTAGAAATTTTGACAGTAGTACACGAACCAAACTTTAATCCCGAAAGTTTCCAGTGTATTGAAGCTATGTAGGAAGAAGAGGTAATTTAAAAATTGTTAATCCAAAAGTTTTTTTGTTTTCTCACTGGTGACAAAATAAATAAACTTACAAAAAAATTACAGGTTTGTAACGTTATAACAAGAGACGTAGGTAGATTTGTGCTATTTGACACCATAGATCTAACAGCGACTATGCCAGGAACTACGGCGCAACACTATTACTATGTTTATCGACCCTGTCCTTACTCCATCTCTTTGACGGACTTTAAACTTTCAAGTAGTCTGGCTGGATCGCGAATTACATATAATCTTTTAAATTTCCATACCTTTAAGAGGTTCACAAACCTAATAACAAGGTGTTAGTAAGTCATTAAAAGTTCAGCACCAAATGTATTTTAATATGATGAAGCCCATTGCTGAGTTTACCTGTTGCCTCTGGCAAACTGTCCCGGGTGTGGGCCAAATCACTTCGCCACTGCGCGCCAAATAACCCATATACTAGTTTGACTCTTGCCAGTACTAAGGAACTTGCGACCGTCTATTTTATATTTCACTTTCCATTTTCATTCTAGAAATCGTTTGAAAGGTAGGGGAACGATACTCGTAATTTTCAAGATAGGCGGGCAATCAAATTTTTTAGACTTGTATTTGTATCAGTTTTTAACCGCCGACAAAAAGAGGAGAGTTTTAAGTTTGACGCTAATGTCTGTTTGTGTGTCTGTGGCATCGTAGCTCCCCTCTCTAATGGACGGGTCGATTTCGATGCGGTTTTTTTGATACGTAAAAGCTCCCTAACCTTTAGCTATATTTGGTGAAAATCGGTACAGCCATTTTAAAGTTATTGGGGGTTAATACTTGAAAGTCGGGGGTTTTTTTTTTTTAATTTGCCTGGCAAATAAATATAGATTGCGCTACGAATTTCTATTCCACTTTATATCGATTGGAGAAGTTCCGCCACTCATCACTAGATCCTAACGCGCTATGAGCTTAAGAAGTTTTTTTCATAATTTAAGACCTTCGTTTCTTCTTTTTCATTCGTACAGGCATATTAAGGCGGCCCTTCCCGGCGGCTCTGTCGTCAACGTGAGCATAGTTCGAAAAGCTTTTTTTTCATCGATCGCAATGCTAGAAAAAAAAGCAAACCAAAAACAGAGAGATGCCCTTAGGGCACGATTTGCACTGAATTAAATGAAACTAGTATTACTATTGACTATCCATTGAACGAATATTAATTATTCATAGGGTGCGAAAATTCATAAAACTTCTTCCAGGATATAAGTTTTTGTAAGTAAGCCTTACAAGTTTGTGAAATAAATGTTTTTTATTTAAAATTTTGATTACATTTGCGAGGTTTCTATCGAAATATTTTATTTTTATTTTTACAATTTATGAGTATTTTATGAACGGTCGAAGTTCAGGTAAAATTTGTACAAAAAAGCAGATTTTTGGAGGCGTATACTGAACTTGTTTTTCTAAATATTCATTTTTTATTTCGATAGAAACCTAGAAATAGTGCACAAAATATCTGTTAGTTCAAAAGTTTTCAAGAAAGATCACTTACAACGCCATAATTACGTACGAGCGTTTGTGTGAAAAGTAAGACGGGAGGGCTGCTCTTAAGGCTTTGCAATTAATTTGTCAATGAGACAAGTCAATTTATGGGACAGCAATTGAAACACAGCAATAATACCTTATAATCTAGGGTAGGTACCGGTGCGTTGTGGATGCCGATTTTGTTTAGGAGGCATTAAGTCACCAGGAGTCGAGGTCCCGGACTCTAGTATTTGAACTCCCTTTGCTGGACACCTCTAAAAATAAAAAAAAATCAGTTGTTTTTGTACGCTTGATGGTCAGGGATTTTTTTATTTGCCTGGTAAATAAACATGTTGATACAAATCTATATTGTACGCGCGTTTGACGTTTTTATTTATAGATACTCATATATAAATATAATTTATTTATATACTCAAAAAAAAATGTAATTTATATACGCGGGCATTCAAGCGAAGACAGGGCGGATCCATAAATAACATAGATTTTTTTATTGAAGATAATAGCGTCTCTTTCAGAAATAATTTGATAAACTCAACCTTATTGTCAAGTCTCGTGTCTCTACAATAATTTCCCAAGTCAAGAAACGCGAATATTTCATGAGCCAGCAGTGGCTGTCTCGTTGTTGTTCTTTTCGATAGAGGTCACGAACGCCTTTGAAATCTTCATTGAATTTTTAACAGGGCTTTGACATCGCGGTTTCTGGGTCAACAAATTGAATACGCTTTGAAGAAAAGTAACTCGTAAAACGAGTAGTTAACGTTATTGTTCGCGTAGATTTTTTATGTAACTATGTTGACAAACAGGCATTCCTACAGCCTACCTTAAGGGGTGGGTGCCTAATCTCAAACAATCTTTTCAAGCCCCTTTATAAGAATGTCACAGCAATACATAACATATTTCATACATTATAATAGAATTTAATAATTTTAGTTTTATTCATGATTATTATTATTAGTTTTCTCAACAGGATCCTCTATGCAATATGTAACAAAAACCCTGTCCGGTCCTTCTAGGAGCAACTCAGACCGTCAAAATGAACAAGTTTTCCTATGGGGCCAAAGCTTGAAACTCGAAAAAAATCGACATTGTCATACAAAAGTGTTCGGCCGGCCCTTCAATTTGTATGAAAATGACGTTTTTTCTTTGAGTTTCAAGCATTGGTCCCATAGGAAATGTTGTTTATATTGACAAGTCTGAGTAGCTCCTGCAAGGATCGGACAGGGTTTTGGTTACATATTGTATGAACTAAAATACCGCCAAATGGGCTCATCTATAGTATAAATATTATAATGATTATGTAATGGAAGTACGAAATAAACTTTTTATGGCTGTTGATACTGCCAATTAAAGATTGCAGGCCGCAAGAGCTTTAACCCGGTGGTATGGGGAACTAAATACAGTTACAAATTACTAGCCCATCCTCCCTTTAGAAAATCCTTTGTCAAATTTTACGACTTGTGCAGGAAAATAATTCCTTTTTATTGCTTTCATACCAACATTAATTAATTTCTAAATATGTTTTTATGACACAACCTGCGTTATTGCAATGCTGCAATGATACAATATCCCTACATGATTGTGTGTGTTGGGATTCCAACTGATAGAAGCGGAAAGGCTTGCCTGACGTTTTCTATTTCCGTCCACAACAGGCACAAGCGGGCTGCCTGTCGACTGTCGATCGAACTCGAATGAGTTTGTTCATAGCTTACATTATATAGATGATTATATGTATCGTATACCTAACCATTTTAACAAGGTACCTGGTACCAAGGTGTGTTCACATATTCCTTTTTTTACTTTAAACGATATCAAAATAGCTTAGCGGTCATGTATTACAACATATGTGTATGCTATTTACATATTGGATTGGTGTTTACATATAGAAATGTTACTAATACGCTTACTTTTGTATCCAATACTGTACAATATGTAACAATGTAAGCGTACCTTTGAAATAAAATAAACAATTCATTTTAATGAGCTTTTCGAGTGGTGCTTTAATGGGTTAGTATACAAAGTAAATGTTAACTGCTTAATAATTATCGATTTACCGTATTTCATATTTAATCAGTAACCCCAGGCCACGTTTACGTGACGTGACGGTAACGGCGGGTTAACTAACAAGCATCGGTCACAGAATAAGTACTAGTACTCACATACAGAAGACTTACTCAGAAAAGAAATTCAAAGAAATATCTACTTAATTTGGTTAGCGATATGGTCTAATATAGCTCGCGCCAGAACTTCTCACCTTTTCGTTTAGATACCTAGACATCTATTGCAAGTTAATTTCATTCTTATTACTCTGCACAAACGATTCATCTAACTGAATTTTCTCCATCGAAGTGGTCGCCGCGCGCATAGTAATAATGTAGGTATATTTTCGATACCTAAACGGGGAGTGACACAGGCCTGCATCGGTCAGCGCTCTTCTGTTTTTATGTTTGCTTCTCGTTAGGTCAATAAATAGCTGGAACATAGATATGTTCCAGCTCCAGCTATATATCGATCTAACGAGAAAAAGGAACCGCAGTTGCGGTTCCTTTTTTGTCGAAAAGAAACATGTAGCTGGCCCGCTCTTTTATACTAATTACAGTATCGCAGTTTACGTATACCTAACTATATTTTCATTATAAGAAGTTAACAAGGCAGCAGACCTAGAAGATATAAGTGCCTCTTTATATTCTCGTCTACCTATTTTTATTGTTTATTCGGACGGACGGATGGACGGAACCCGTTGGCAACATTTATGACTTATTTAAAATGATAAATCTAAAGCCATTTTTATCTGTACAACTATAAAGTGTGCTCTTAGTGTTCATATGTATTTATATTTGTTTACGTACATCTTAATGTAGACTAATACAAATACATATGAAGAGGAAAATACTAGAAATCGGAAAGTATCAGTAATATAATTTACGACAGAAGTTCGCCTTAATAACGTCGAGTATTTATGTCGTTCGCGTCGAGAACAAAAAGTTGGAATGAACCTTGCTCAGTTATTTTCTGTCTTGCAGGTCTCATAGGTAATTTCGACACGTTTTATATTGGTAATACGAGGTAATATCAAAAAGTTTTATTGCTTTGTGTGGCATTAGTACGTCTATATATGGTCTTATTATTCATATGTTTATACATCCTTTTAAAACTAAGGAAATAGCCGAGCAACTCAAAGGAGAGAGTGTTAAATACGAATATCCTTAGTCTCAGAACTTCAATTATCAACATCCATGTTGTGAAAAAAAAATTAGATGGGAGATAAAACAAATCCAAGTTTAAATATTTTGGATATAAGGAGTAACGGTTGGTTGAAATGAAAATCTTGGTTAGATAGTAAACAAGGCGCATCATTAATATAGGTAAAAAATGTAGGTGTACCTACCTAAAAAATCTTCAGTCAATTCCAAGATAGCAGGTGGGCGGGCCGACCTGCCGGCCATTTCGCGACCGTTCTCCCTTCAGCCTTCCTTCCGAGCTCGCGATATCGCCTGATTTACGATGCTACTTTGACAATCTAGCTTTTTGCGGACATTCGCATAGAAACTATTTGTATTTATATAAAAATCTACCAAAAATGGCACTTTAGACGGAATATCGAATTTTGTAGACCATCGCAGACAGTTGTAGCCACTGCTACGATTGCCCCCGATACCGGCGCGACGAATGCCTGAACAATGTTAAATTTCTATTGCTTCTGTTGTATCTGACTGTCTGGGGCCATGCAATTTTCACTTACATATAGAGTATTTCTTCGGCGAAACTACACGCACAAGTTTCGTGTAGAGTCAAAAATAATTAAGCTTTGTATCATAGGTACATAGCAATAAAATACTTTGGTAAGCCTAGTCGATGCAATTTACTATTGTAGTATATTCTTTGTTTTTGTGTTATGGTGCTTGATTCTCTGATATCTATTATTACTTACCTAATTATTGAAAAAGTTATACTTTCAATATACTTTTCGTATGCTTATAAAAATATTTAGTTTAGCAAAAATTACACCAATTTACGTTGGTAATTAAACTAATTTCTCTAGAGAGAAAGAGATAAAATGATTTTTGTTTAATATGAAGTTCGACTGTAAGAACTAATCGATTGGTCGATTCAACAGTGTATTATAGCTATAGGATAGGAATGTCTACACGACGCCGTGCTGGCTGGCTCGTGACGCCGTCATGTCCCGTGACGCGAGAGAACGTCCTCGCCCAGTGCTTTTCATTTTCTCTTTTATCGGAATGTAAGGGTTACTTTTTCTAGAGCAACGCTTCGTAATGTAAATGGCCAAAAATCGATTAGTAAATTATATATCATTATTTATTTCTTGGCACTATGCCACATGGGCACGATTTTTAAGACTAAATTCGTAGCAGTTATTTAAATTTTCTTTATATTTGTAAATATGTAAATTATTCTATCTTACTTATTTAAATAAACAATTTCCCCCGGTAGGACTCGATAACATTTTTACAGTCTGCTTCGAGGCTGTTAAAATTTCTTCATTCTTTGATAATGAAGATAAAGATGCCGATGAGAGGAAGTCACAGTATATAACTTAATATTAATCATGTTTCATTTCGAGTATGTTGCTACACAGAAAGTTACTGTTGTAGGCATAGCAACATATTAAAACCGAGGCATAAGAAGTAGATGCTTGAGAAACTATTCGATATAAGAGCCCATTTATCAAAATAAAGTAAAATTGGTTTAAAATAATTACTAAATACGCCCTAATAAACAGAGACAAAAAGTATTTTATATCAACAAAGCCAGAATGCGGCGGCACAGTGGCGATGAGTAACATTCGCTAGCTACTGTGGATTCTGAATGTGACGTCATGACAGATACGACTTGTGAAATGCGTAATCCTCAATCCTGCTTCTAGACTAGCTCAAGTGCTGTATTTGTAGAGTAATTCCACTAGAAGCTCTTGTTACGAAGAGTCTGCCGTGAGACTATATAATGCCGTAATAATACATACTGATAATAGTACTAATAGTAGTGAAACTATAATAGTTTACCTACTAACAAGTTCATTGTAACGCCCATTGTAATACTTCCAAGTTCAGTGTTATCATATAAAATCTTTCAAATTCATATTTTTTAATAATTTACACCTTTTATTTACACTTACGCAATGATCATTAGGTTAGTTCACAAGGGAAACGATTTGTCAGGTCTGTGGATTTTATTACGAGGAAGTGATGTAGCAAACTTCAATTCGAGAATGTAAATTCAGTTTCCCGAGTTACTTCCCTCAGAACAGTCGGAACCCGACCCTGCCAGTATACGACTGAAGTTTTCCAACTTGCTTGAGCTTGGCCAACAAACTTGTGTAGAGGATTGTATTATATTTTGGGGTCTTTTATGTAATTCTTCACTTAGTGTTGTACTATTGTACAACACTTTTTTCCTAGGTTGAGTTCATTATTTATTTATTAACCAACTCATTCATTATTAATAAATATATAAAAAAAACATAAAAAAAAATTAAAAAATTAAAAAAAACTAAACTTTTTTTAAAACTTTTTAACTAATGTTTCTATATTTATAGATATACAGTGATGTAAAGTGCACATAAATAGATAACTATTTATTTGATACTGATAATAAAAGAAACTGCAATAAAATATACTTGTTCAAATTTAAAAAAATAATGATTAATTTATTTTAAAACACTTGCGTAGTTATCGAAACAATATTTGTCAATTTTTATAAATATTCTTTTACCAAGAAAAATAAAACAACCGACTTCAAGATTTCAAAAAAAGTTGTTAAGTTTGTATGTGAAGGTATTGCTCCACATTTATGTCACCTAATAAATAAGTGATTATCTGCTGGTATCTATCCTGTGAAACCTACAATTATTATGTCTCTTCATAAGAAAAGAGTCAAACGAATTATTTCCAATTATAGACAAAAAGTTCTAGGATCAGTCTTTACAAAAAATTACGAGAAATACGTATTCGACTTTATTTATAAATACATGATACATTTACGTTACAAAAAAAAAGGATTGAGAAAAAATAAAAGTATCAACTATGGCAATTTATGATTTACTTAATATAGTGATGAGAAAAGTAGATAAAAGGAAACCTGTCTGTGTAATGCATACTGACATGACGCAAGCGTTTGATTATGTTTATCGAAAAAAAAAGTAAATGTTCAAATGCATTTAGTTTTTTTTTTCGAAAGAGGAAATGTGCTTAAATCAATAGAATTATATTTGGATAACAGAAACCAATATGTTGAAATTACTAGCCTGTGTGTCGAAACAAAACAAGAGGTAAGTTACAAGTCAAAACATAGAATAAATAATTTTGGTGTTCCTCAGGGAACTGTATGAGGACCTTTGCTATATTTAATTTATATTAATGTTCTGCCTCAAAATGATAGACAAAAAATGGTGCTGTTTGCCAATGACAGTACAGCCATAATTACATGTGTCGACCCAAGTGGATATTAATTTGACATAAATAATACATTAAGTGGCATTATAGATTAGTTGGACAAAAATAATCTAAAAATTAATCTAAAGAAAACTAAAATTATGCACTTTTGAAGAAAAAAACTACCTTCTAAACTTCATATAAAGTACTGACTTTAACCCGCAACTTCGTCCGCGTAGAAGTAGAAAATGTTTCTAATAGGATTCTGATTGTTTTTTTACGTTATTAATTTTGTTATTATAATAACATATGAATTACTATGTTAAAAATTTAAAATGTTTGCATACTTATTCATATTCAATATAACAATTTTTATTATAGTGTAGGGGTTTAAAGGAATAGCGGACCCGACGAAATTTGTTCCGCTTGTTCCTGTTCCAGTTTCCGTTTCCATTACCGTCATTTGCTAGAGCAAAAGAGAGCAACGGATCTCGAAGTTTCATAATAATATAAATTTGCACCCCAGGGTATGCAATTTTATAATCTAATTTCTGTATTATTATTTTTTACTTAGCACAAATTAATATAGATAATAGATATTAATCAAACAATAGAAGAAGTCCACACAACAAAGTTCCTTGGCCTTACACTTAATAGCAATTTAACATGGACTTATCATGTAGAGGAACTTTGTACAAAACTGAGCAAAACGGGATATGCTTTATTTAGGTTAACTCAAAAAGTTGCCTTAAAAAATTAGAAGTTGCCTTGGTAGCTTAACATGGTTTGGTTTCATTTCATTTGACTTATGGTGTAATATTTTGGTATAGCTCACAGGGCAATAAAAAAGTCTTCAAAGCCCAAAAAATATGTCCTAGGTCAATGTGTGCTTTGAATTCTTTAAATCTCTAAATATTTTTGACTCCACCCAGTATATACGTCGTAGAATTGTGTCTATTTGTAAAAGCAAATCCTCACTTATTTTCCAAATTCACGGAATCAAGAATGAGATCAAATAATGTTAACAGTCAATACAAACAAAGGTTGATAACGGGTGGACATAAAACTGCCACGATGAATAAAAATGATATAGCTGACTCCTACTATTTACAATAAATTGCCAAATTATTTGAAAAAATTAGACATGTTAAGATTTAAAAAGAAATTAAAATTGCTCCTGATTGATAAAGTTTTTTATAATTTTAAAGATTATTTCAACGATATTTTGACCTGAGTTTATCATATAATTTAATTTTGTTTTTAATTTATTGCGTGTTAGAATATAATTTAATGACTAGATTTAATTTAATTTAACTTTTATAAATTATTTGATTTGTTAAGCATTTTATTTATAATTATTATATGTCCATTAGGATAGGTCACAGTGATACCTTAATACTTATAAGTACTTTGTAACCTGTTTTCCACAGTAGGTACCTAAAGATATTTGATTTGATTCAAGAGGAAGATAATGTAACATAATTAAAATTTTGTCCTTAAGGAGTTTTCTTTTATCGTCACCAAATTAATATCGGTTCACGATTATATCGCGTAACATAGGTTTATACAAAAAACATACATACAGTCGAATTGATAATATCCTTTTTATTAATAGGAAGGATTTTATATTTATTAATGTATACAAAATCCTTCCTTCTACGAAGAATGTAACTCCTACTTAATAACCGGCCAAGTGCGTGTCGGGCCACGCGCAGTGTAGGGTTCAGTAGTTGCAAATGCCCACTTTGAGTTCACGCCACTAGAAACGTCTAAAAACTAATTTTTTGAACTAAATTTGTATGAACTTTTCCTTTTCCGAGTACATTTTATAAGTTGGTCGCTTATAACTTTTTAATTTGTAAACCCTACTTAGTTCTGATAGTTTGACTTTAAACTTCGTTCTATATACTACTGCTGTGAATTTTTTAACATGTCCATATAAAACCGTTTAATAGATAGAGGGGGGGGGACACTTGACTCTAACAAAAAATTGCAATATAAAACAACGATAAACCACACGATGGGTCAGTCGAGAAAAAACATTGACTCCTACATTACTTGTATGGGAGATAAACAATTTTTATTTTACCACGTTTTTGGCCTGATTAATATACATACTTATACGAAATTACAGCTTTCTAGTACTTATGGTCTCTGAGTAAAAACCGTGGACGGACAGACAGACAGACATGGCGAAACTATAATGGTTCCTTCTTTACTATGGAACCCTGAAAGGTGCTAAGTCTCGTTTATATACATTCATGTCTAATGCGATAGTTTCAAAACCAATACTCCTTCTTTTTAAAGTCGGTTAAAATGTAGATATTTCAAACTACATCCAATTCAAATTAAACGCTTTCTGAGCAATGTTTTACCTTGCTGGGGATACGTCGAGATACCGCATCACAAAGAGAACAAATTTTACGATACACCAGTGTAGAGCATATGAGCTTACTCCAAACTGGAACATATATTTGCGTTTGTTATTTATGGCGGGCCGGTTTTCTTTGCGCTCCTCTCATCCCACCGCTGTCGTAAAATTGTATTAGGTATAGTTACTGAACCTTTGGCAAAAATCTTTAAGGGTCGGTAATAACTTCTGGGAATTCCAATCCTATCTCTCTTTTATAATGAATATTTAAACATTTGAGCAAAATCTGTGCTTTGTCACAGAAGTATGTTGATATAAGTCGATATATTCTTATGTTTTATTTATTAATTACTAATATAAAGCTGATATTGTGTGTATTTCAGGAACTGTTTAACGAGTAAATATATTAGTATCTACTTATTTGCAATTCTGCATACTGGAATGGTTAAAATAAATATTTTATTTGCTCTAGATGTTGAAGTCGTGTCGTCAGTTGACGATGACGGTAAGAACAGCAGGCGCGCTGGTGGCACGAGCGTCCTGTTCGTGGATGGACCGCTATGGCCGGCCCGCCTCGCCCCCGCCAACGCGCCCTTCACGTTCCTCCAGCAAAGACCGGTCTATGCGAAGGGTGAGTTTATCCAGCCGTTAACGATAATGAAACCAAATATCTACTGGTGATAGTGAGAACATAGACCTAGAAAAGACAGCGGTCGTGTTTATGGCTCTCACGTCGTGTTTTGGATCAACTCTCCTCTCCGATCTTTATGCTTTGGCTGCAAAACTGCTATTTATATGCGAACATTTTTGAAGAGCCAGCAATATCCAATACTTTGATTTTATATCATAATTAGCCATTGATGTACAATGACATATCGCTCCCATGCTCCGTTTATCCCGGGACATATCACTGCAACGTCTTTTGCTCTAATGACATAAGTATACTCACAAATCTCAAATCGTTGAGCAGCTAGCAAACAAGAAAAATAATCCTTAAATAAAGTATGTACATATAATACCACATAAGTACAACGAGTCATGTTGGAAGCTTGCATATGACATAATAATCAATAAACAATACGATACGACGTAACCCAAATTGCTTGAATTTCCATCCGGGGTGAGTTTTATTGAGGGAATTAGAGTTTATGAGTGAATGGGTGTCAAACGACGATCGATGTGGCTTGCGGGGGCGTGCTGGCACTCTCATTACGACCGCTAACGACGGCCGGCGGTCAGTGGACAACGATTAGCATACCGCTCCCCTCCCCCTTCTGCCATCCCGCCGCCCGTACTGCGCACCCCCGCTTAATGCATTTTCATAGCTAGCAAATTGGCTCATAAAACTTGTTATGAGAAATTGAGTACCTAGTGGAAGACAATTAATGTCGCGACGGATTGGTAGAGCGATCTAATTTTTATGGCTCATTTTTTTAACCCCCGACAAAAAGAGGGGTGTTATAAATTTGACGTTAAGGGGCTACCTGAATTTTCCAGGGTCCAGTGCTGCCCCCATTTGTAATAAATCATTTGAAAAAAAAAACGGAGATATCATTTAAAATTTTGTCTTGATCAGACCCTAGATAACCCTCCAAACTATTTTATAAACTATTGTTTACAGTTTAAAATGAGAATGTGAAGCTTTTCTACGCACAATTGCGAAAAACGGCTACTTTTGGCGTATGTACGTAAAAAAACTTCACGTCCTCACTTCAAACTGTAAACAGTAGTTTACAAATTAGTTTGAAGGGTTATCTAGGGTCTGATCAAGACAAAATTTTAAATGATGTCTCCGTTTCCTATAAAATGATTTATTTCAAATGAGGGCAGCACTGGACCCCGGAAAATTCAGGTATCTCCTTAATTTCTGTCTGTCTGTCGCATCGTAGTGCTCGAACGGATGGACCGATTTTGGTCCGGTTTTCTTACGTGAAAGCAAGTTCCCTTGCGGTGGTTCTTAGCTATGTTTGATGAAATTCGGTTTAGCCGTTAAAAAGTTATTAGGGGTTAACGTTTGAAAGTCAGGGCTTTCTTTAGCAAATAATAGATGGCGTTACGGATATTAAGTCATATCGGTAGTTCCGCTTTTTATCACTAGATGGCGTTCTTGAGCAAGTAAACTTGTTTCTGATATGTTTAACTAAGGTCAAACAAAATAAAGGACGCCGTTCAGACCATGTAGGAATTTTGCTTTCATGGGAGATACTTAACCGTAATTTCTATATTAACAGAACTGTATTTGTGTATTTTCTAGTAGTGAAAATTATGTTTTTTTTACTAACTGTAAAAGTACTATACTTATAATTCACGTGAGTATTTTGTACGCAGGTGGATCTTTGCATAGAGCCAGGTCAGTCACTAGGACTGATGATCCGAGGTGGCCTGGAGTACAACCTTGGGATCTACATCACTGGAGTAGATAAAGACTCGGTGGCTGACAGAGCGGGCCTTATGGTATGTCTTTACTCCTTCTTTTCTATACTCCTAAGTAAGCATTATTCTCAATTACTGGTCGGTTGACTGGAAGAGATCCCTATACGGGATTAATCCGCAGTTGGTTGTTTATTATTTAATTGTTATCTTTGTTCTTTCTTATCTACAATTAAGCTTTATAAACTAACAATAAAATTCTTTCCTGACGTACAATTTTTTTTTTGCACGTTTATTGTTAATCTTCTACAAGTAAAATTAATTATTATGATCTGTTCATGAGCGGTAATAGTAAGTTAGAGTAACTAGAGGCCTACTAGGCGAGGCTAGTTGTTTAAGAATTATCGTTAGTATTTCAATTTACTCACTGCAATAGTCTACCTTATATACACGACATACGTTATGAAAGTTGTTCTTGTAACAATCCCCAAAGTCTGTGGTTTATGGTGAATATGCTACCTACTTTAGCTATTGGAACTTATACTATGTAGGTATGCATTGAATGAAACGCATGATGGAAAGGGAAATTGAATACAATGACCAAAATATTTCAATTCTGGTTAAAATATTATTGTTTCAAGGCATTGTTTATAGGGCTTTAGCCAGCCCTATAAACAATGCCTTGAAACAATAATATTGTAACCATAATTAGGATAATTTAGTCGTTGTTTTCAACAATTTCATTGTCACTCATTTTCCCCGGAAAATAATCATAATTTATTGCGCAGATAGCCGTGAAAGTAATTTTTCTCAATATATTTAAAGATTGCTTTAAAAGCGTGGATTATAATAATACATATAGATCTAACTTCTTACATTTTTTTTTTGTATAAAGCTATGTCTTGTTTAGTATTTTGTCTTCAGTTGAAAGCGTTCTGGGCGATTGAGCCATTCTATTTGCTGAGTTTAAACGGTTATGCGCTGTCCTAAACAGGAATTATTGCCTATTTCTTACCCCTTATTTCTGTAGAATTGGGTCAGGGAAGGCGTGCAGCTGGGCTAATTGTTGTGAAAGATATATTTGAAGAGAAAATGTAAATGTTTGCAATCCTAATAAAATCTATTGAATGAAATTAAGGTTTGTAAATGGTTTTACGGTAATATGTATAGCTTATTGCTTAAATGTGGAACCACCCTTGCCTTTTTACCTTTTCAGTACATTTTGTATAAAGAATACTGATGTTGAAAAACCGTTTTGTGCTGTTACTTACTTCTTACTTACTTATCTATGTCTCTCCAAAGTACGCTGTAATTTTCTTCATATTTATTCTCAGTTTGTCACTTTTGTTAAACATAGGTACAATGATACAGATGTTACAATAGAACTTAAATAGCTACATGCAGATAAAAAACCAATAATAAATAAATAAATATACAGGGGCAAACATTGAGTCATAATTTCTCATACAATAAGTATGAAAGATTATGACTCCACTTTTGAAGCGTACCTTACATGTCAAGTAAATTGGTAAACATTATCAGATTGAAAGGATATATAATGATAAGTAATGTCACATAATAAATAATATAATTCATATCGTTCCCCATCGTATTGCTCTTTTATTTGTAAAAGAGCCATGGATTCGTATTCGATCAAGAAAAATATTTATTGTATAACAAGTGCCCTTCTATATTCATATTATACTTACTGTTAACTCTTAAAACCTTGCGCCGTGTAGGAGTGGATTTTATTCATCAGTGCTCAAAATGTGAAATTAATATTGTCGGAGGTGTATTTGTTTAGCGTGGACAGAGTCATTAATCTTTTACTAGATAAGGGTAGTTTGGACAGCCGCCAGACATTGTCACGATGCATCATGTAGTGCAGACCTGGCGTGACTTGCTATCTTTACTTTATTTCAAGTACTTACAAGCAAAATCTTGTCTTTCATAAATTAAGTAAGTACCTACTTTGCCTGAAGTCTTTAAGTTTGAAAGTAAAAACAAACTTCAAATCTTTAAATAATAATATTGGTACTTAGACGAGTTTATCTGGCTTCGAGTCACGAGTAAGTGTTATTTTACATTCCGGATAAGTCTTCTCCCGGATTGAAAAAGAGAAATTATGCTCACCGGAACGTTTAGATATCAAGAATCACAAAAACACCACATACTTACATTACAATATGAAAAATATTAAAAGCTTTTGAGCTAGCCGGAAAAATAGGTCGGTAGTACGGCATGTACGAGTACTAGCCAAAAGCAAAAGGTTGAATTAAATAATATATCTTAGAATTTATTTTGTTGTACATGTACATATACAGCAATAACTTTACTAAGTACAATGTGCAGTTTCTTGAAAATTAATGCGAAATGTAAGTTGGAGCACTCGAAAGTAGCGAGTAGAGCACGGCGTCGGTGGCGTCGACTCGAAATAGCCTGGAAGTTTGCGAAGACTCGGTGGGAAGCGCTCATAACGCGCTAAATTGCTTGTTTGCCTTCCATTAAACTTCTGCGGAGCCTTGGAAGTGTCCATTTTGTTTCATTGATTAAATAGGTCGCGGTTTTCTGTGTTTACCCAAACCGACGCGGAAAACAGTTTTAATTAAAAGTAAGTTTGCAACAATCGAAGAAAACAGGCAAAATAAATTTTCTGTGTGGCGTGAAATTTATAGTGTTTGAGTCAGAGCTGGGCCCGCCCTCTGCACGCCACATCCGAAACTCATAACTTACTTTTAAACTTTCACCGCCAACATAAGCTTGGGTTTTTTACGAAACCAATGTCATTTTCTTCCTTACTTACCTCTTCTAGAGATATTATATACTTATCTTCATTTTGTAAATCAATTGTTTTCCGTTTAATATACTGAAATTGTTGTAAGGTCAAATTCCGTCTATGGTTTGAAACAATTTGAAGAAGCTACCCCCAGGTAAGGATCTCACCTGGGCTGTTTGGAAAATTTTAAACAGACTCCGATCTGATACAGAGAGATGCTGAGAGAGCAGAGCCAAATGGGGTTGGAACTTTGGCAAACAGTTTGTGTGAATGTGGGGTCACACAAACTATACTCACCTAATAGCCTAGCTCTAAGTATGTTTGACTAAGTATAAACAAAGAAATATAGTTATACTTAGAGCTGTACGAACATTACGTGTATGTTGGTACAAGAAGAGTTTTCCTTAACTTTTATGTTAACTTTCTAATGCATAACATTTTTACAGGTCGGAGACCAGATATTAGAAGTGAACGGGCAGTCGTTCGTGGACGTGACGCACGACGAGGCTGTGGCGCAGCTGAAGTATCACAAGCGAATGTCGTTGCTGGTGCGTGACGTCGGGAAGGTGCCGCATGCCTGCACCGCTTATGGGGAACGGGATGCTGCTCCGAGGTAAATAATCAACTACCACTCCCTCTCCTTGTACCTAAATCTTGTATTTTCTATTCTTATTTACGGTTTTTGTATCGCAAGTGTCAACAAATGTATCACACAATTTTGCGAAATAGACATACGAGGATTATTAAATTTTCATATCAGAATAAGCGGTTGGGGCAAAAGAAGAGGAGCAGCGGCCGTGGCGGTGGAACAGAAGGCGCGCTCGTTGCTGCCGCAGAGCGACCTGCCCGCGATGGCCTACTACATGGAGGAGTATGCGGCCAGGAGACTTACGCCGGACGCCTTCCTCACTGTGTTGCGGGATCTGTTAGATACGCCACAAAAGGTAACTCGTTATTTTATAAGTAAAATTATGTTTTCATTCTTACCTATACATATTTATATTTAAAAAGCAAAACGTCGTTAATAAAGCTTAACTAAACCTTTAAACTAAATAAGTATTATTTCAATAAATAACATTTGTCATTCGTCAGTTCTGTAGACAAAGTAGAGGGTGTCCATCTCAAAAAAATTTAAAATATTTATAAAGCTTTACATAATTTTATGTCTATAAAATTATCAAACCTTTCTTGAATAATTCTACAAAGGATACCTACCTACTTAAACGAGTTAGACAAACTTTTTCACAGTGAAAGATGGTAAAAAGATAACGTACATGAAACGGAAAATTACGTTTAAACTCGCGACACGCGATACAAAATTACAGGCGCAATGAATACAGATTTCTAATGTATTATTCAAATAATTGCTGAATATTTTCTCATTCAGAAAACCTTCCTTATTCGCAACCCTTTTTCGCACGGCTCGATGAATTTTACGTTTATTCAGCCTATTTAAGAGAAAATTGTGAAATAATCCAGAGCCAAAACGAAATTAGTTATGAGGCACTTAAGTAAAATGGCTCATCAATCATTTGAGAGGTTGCGCTTGACGGGAGTTCAATGTGAAATTCATTTATTCAGAGTCCAGAGTGGTGGCTCAGCACGGTGCACTTCTTAGTAGCGATAAGCCAGCTCGGCTTGGTTTTAATAAAGGTATACTTAATATTTATATAAATGTTTAGAGGCCATTCATCAAGATGGATCCTTTATATTTATTATTTATAGGTCAATCAACTCTTCACTTTAAAAACGAAGCAACAATGTGATTTTTTTTGGTAAATGTTGACTTGCAGTGCATTTTAAACCAAAAATTACTCCCGTGAGATACACACCAAATGGCGTATAATGTAACACTCGTAACAAAAATAAATGATTAATTTATCAACGAATATAAATAAAAAATAAATCTCCCATATCAATCGTGGTTAGAAAGAAAATTGTGTCAATTTTCTCTTCGTACTCAAGCGAGGCATTGTTATCAGAATTCATTGAAAGCTATTCGTTTCCCTTGGTGCGAGTTCACATAACAGTCCCGTAATAATAAAATCCTGAAAATGTGTTGTTTGCGTAATGGATTTTATACATCATATATTCTGGGGAAATAAAGCGAACTGATTACATAAAAAAGCAATTTATTTATAAGTTACCTAGTTATTTTCTTTCGTCTATATGTATAAGTTACGTGTTTGTTGCAGTACACCCTCCTGACGGAAATCAGAGAGTTTATGTTACCAGAAGATAGGCCGAGGTTTGATGAGCTCGTGTACAGACGCGGCGAAGAGCCAGTTGACCACCACACTAAGGTAACTGTGAAACGAATATAACTCTCGAATGGGCTTGAGTTGACATAGCATACCTTACTTATGTAAGATACATTTTGAGAGTAAAAGATTCAATTTTATGTTACATTTTACATTGAAGACAAACAAGAGAACTACCTTTGTCACAGAAATATAAAAATACACATACAAATTGACAAGTCCAAATTTTTATTTTCTTAGAAGAAAAGTGGATAGTGAAAAAGCATCTCCGTTGTGTTCATTAGGAGAGTTCTACCGTGTAATCTCGTAATCAGTGCTCACCTGGATGAACTAATTAGAATTTTGCGCTTCGTTTGCGCCCAGCTCAGACTCCAACTTAATTTAATTCAGTATTTTTCTTTCATAAACTCTCCTTAGTAATTGACTATAACTGATGAGTAGATTAAGGTTTCTATTTGATAAGTGTTACAGATTACTAAATAATCATTAAAGATGAAGGGCATGTTTGACCCTCGGCATCCTTAAACCTTCATTCTGATTAAAAGCTTTCTTGGGGTAGGTGACCAATCAATCACCAAAAGAAAAAAGACACTCATGGTTTTTTGGAACGAATAAAGCAAAATATTATACGTTTATTATGAGAAAATAACGTCTGAATGCAAAGTTGACTTTTAAAACGGGATATTTTACACAAGCAACTTTGCTGAAAACGGCATTTTATGTGACCTTTAGTAAAGTCCGCTTTTATTACACAGTACCACAACGCCATTCGCATGCAAAATGCAAATAACCGAATGTTTGTATATATCTAGTCCACCACACTAGTCCGTAAGCACATTATAAAGTATAATACCTACTTGACGTGTATATAATAGTTGAAGCTTATCATTTCTCCGTAGCGCGGAGGCGAACGGCACATGCTGCCTTCTTCGACGATGCACGAACTGCATGACCCGGTAAGTGCACATTTCTACATTTCGTGTACGCTGTTGCATGTCTCTTTGACGTTAGACACCTAGATAATGCTTTACTTGGTAGTATTTTATGCTTTATGATGATTGACGAAACTGTCTGATAAATTAAGGTCCAATTCCTCACAGAGATATTCCCTTTCAAGAAATTCAGTCGTGATAAATGTACGCCGTTACTTTAATTTTCTCTTTCCAACGACATTTTGTTGAATACCACGAAAATAAATATTAGGAATTTCATTTTTTTTAAAGATTTGAACATTTTTAAATTTTTATTGGAAACGACATTTTTATATATAAAACATCAATATAGCTTGGACCCAGATAATGAACAACAAGCAAGATTCAAATGCAGGGGTAGAAGGGTGAGGTTATGGGGTATTGTTGTAGGAGGGGCCGGCGGAGGTTCCTCTCGTGGCAGACCACCGTTCGCCCTCCGAAGACTCCGGCTTGGGCCTGCCACCGCACGACCACGCTTACAGGTGACACACATCACCATATTTTTGCTTCATTTAATAGTCAATCCATAGGTCGGTTACAATCAACTCTTATGATTTTGAACGAAAAGATTTCCCATTTAGTAGAAAAGCTTCGTCGTCAGAGAGCGTGGAAGCCCGACACTTTAATGAGCGAGGCGTAAATCCCCTGGTGCCCCTTATAAAGGCGCTTAAACGCTAAAGCACCCTCAAAATGCGAAAGCAAAGGCCGAGTCCTCGTCGAGCATTCGCTTTCGCCCGCTCTTTTACATCCAAGCGAAAATAACCGTTTTCAAGGGAGCTGCGCCTCGGCGGCGCTCACTTTCGCAAACCGAGCATCTCATTGGCCGGCGGCCAACACTTCCACTTTTATTTGATATCAGAATCGATTGCTTAACGGTGACATAAACGTTCACGTTTACTGTCACCGCTGGCTTTAATACTCCTGTCCTGCCCGACTGCCTGCAGATGTAAGAGCTGTTTTAAATTTATTGCCAATAAATTCTTGACGCGAACGATCCCTAATGTCATTACAACTTTCTATTTGGATACTGATAGATAAAATTATGTCAATTACTTGATCGATATTTTTGCCATTATGGTCCTGAAAATGTAGGTCAATCAATCTGAAAAAAAATTTCAAAAAAATATTCGTAGATATACCTACTTATTGAAACAAATGATTTGTGATTTTGACATTTGAGCATTGTCAAAGCTACTAAAGAAGTAGTGTACAATGATATGTGTTAAATAGATGTAAAGATTTGAATGCATAGTTTTAGTTTCGTGTTGAGACTGTTTAGTGACGAGATGTTGTGTGGGGCAGGAGCGGGCGGGGCTGGCGTGCGGCCGCGGACGCGCCTGCGCACGATGACGACCTGGAGCCACCGCACGAGGTGATTTTGCCAGAGTTACCTTCTACCACTTATCAGTACTCTATATCGACCACATTCACTTCTCTACGCCTTGTCTATAGCGGTGTCCTGGGTGTCACTCGCGGAACCATCTCTGATATCATTCACCTTCTTCTTAGAACAGTAATGGACCCCATGCAAATAGTTTTAGACTAGTGAAGCTCTATCAACGCTGACTGTTAATTAAAAATCGATTAACAGTTTAATTACTCGACTGCAGAAAGCACGAAATGTGTTTCTTTCGTGTCTTTCTTACCGCACGAATGCGGTCTAACGTGCACCCCGCTTTTCTTCCCCTGTACATTGAGTAGTCTAGCTTGAGTGGCACCTCGGCACTCCACTGAGTACGTACTTACCACACATTTCTTGCATGAGTCTCTAACGGCTAGAGAGTAGACCTCACACACTCACGTCCATGGCCGTTATTTCCTATAATAACACTCGAGGGGTAAATCTGGCAAAATTCTACGTTTCGCACCTCGCAAAGTGGTCGGCGGAGATTATTGGCATTTTAGACGTAATTCTTGTAATATCGGTAATAGCGGCCAGCCTACAATATTCTCTTTAAACTATTAGAATTATTTATATTATAATTTTATAGTTTTAAATAGTATCTAACGCTCTACACATTTGATTCTTCAATTGTTTTCAACTTTTACTATTTACTAAGTATAAATCTACAATTTTAAATTTTCCAATCGTTAGATAAGAGGAAATTTTTCTGGCATTTGATGAAATACCTACTTCTCTAACTATGCTATAGTTATCTTTCTTGGTACTTATGTATCTCTATTTTACATGCTTACATGTTTTATGTTATGAATGTATTACCTACTTATTTAAATAGCGTAAATGAAAACAGCGAGCACTAATATAACTTCTTTGATAACGAACAGATGGATATTTGAACTATAATTTAAGCAGTACCACGTATCGGCTCGTTGGTCTAGGGGTATGATTTTCGCTTCGGGTGCGAGAGGTCCCGGGTTCAAATCCCGGACGAGCCCACTCCACTGTCTTTTTATAAATAATTGAGATGAGATGAGATAATTACTTTTCGTGTAGTTGTTAATAAAATAACATTTTAAATAAAATTCATAAGTATTTAAAAATTCAGAATTATTATGAATAAAAACTAATAGCTTATAATAATAAAAAAAAAAACAACTTCAGGTAGGTAGCTTACCTAAACCAAGCGTAATCTTAAAATTAAAACGGATCTTAAAATCTAAAATAAATATTACATTAATATATTTATAACAAAACCGAGTATCCATAACTAAACAAAAGTTATAACTAAACGAATACGTTACCTATTTTATAGGGTTAATTTTAGTATACTTATAACAAGAATCACTGTCAATAATTAATAGGCCACTGATATAAACGAAAAACTAGACTATACTACGGGCGGTGCAGAGAAATAATATCTAAAATCATAAATCTTAAAACACAAAAATTGACAGAGTAAAGTTGTACCACTTGTATTATAACATTTTTTAATATAGAGGTAATTGCTAGTATCTGCTGGGGCTTACCGAAAGTTCGCCTTATTAAGTGCCTTGGCTGTTAAACTAACTAAAGGGCTCCTTCAAAAGATTTTTATACACAATATTTCAATGATTATAGAAAGCTCTGTATAAATACAAAGTGCTACAGGAAGTCAAAATTACCATCTTACCAAAACAGAAAATTTATCAAAACAAATTAAAAACATACGTATTCTAAATTAGAATGACGTTATTACAGATTTCTTCTTCTGAGTCGTACAATCTTGACAGAGTGGTCGTGATTATGGATTAGGTTGTTCGTCCATGGCCGCTGCTCTTGCGATTTTTCTCCACATATCTCTGTCTGCGGCTTTTTTGGAGCATTCCGTTGCTGGGCACTGTGTTACAGCTTTGACGAGATCTAGCCACCTCGTTGGAGACCGACCACGTGAACGCTTGCCTTCAATACGACCCTGAATCACCAAGCGCTCCACAGAGTTTTCTTTGCGGGTGACATGGTCGTAACTGCAAAATCGACGAGAGCCTTTTCTTAATTCTTTATTCCTTTAATATGGAGATATTAGTGCGGTGGGCCGTCCAACTTATACAGATTTAAAATTACCATATTTAAAATTTCAATAGGTACTAAATTATTTCTTAGGAAAGTACTCGAAGGTCTATACAATTGACTGAATATGTCCTTCAATGATGTGTAGCAATAAGTGTATATAACCATCATTTCGCTAATGTAATTCAGCAGGTTTATTACATTTTAATAATATTCAGCCTTCAGCCGTATTTGAAGCCAAACGACGAAAATAGCAAAGCGGTCGGCGTAGCCATTCCAATGTATCGTTTAGATATTTCTGGTTTATTCTTGGAGCGACGGACGAACATTACAGAGCCTCATTTGGAGTATTATTCGGAGGCAGCATTATCTTGAGCGTAACGTCTAACACAGAGTGTAATAACCTCAAGTCTGTTTAGACATGATTATCATGAATATTACTATCAGTACCTTAATTATTTGAAATAAATAAATTTGTCATCTGACTTAGTCTTTAAACCTCAGATGTTTTCTTGATGTACATATGGTATCTTTTAACTTTTTTTCGGTAAATTTTATTCATTATGAATTTTGTTGATAGCTTAGAAAAGCTTCACGTTCTTACTTTAAATTGTAAACAGTAGTTTATAAAATAGTTTGAAGGGTTATCTGTGGCTTCGTCATGACAAAACTTTCAAAAAATTTGTTTCAAATGGGGGCAGCACTGGACCCCAAAAAATTCAAGTAACCCCCATAAGCTTTCAGGTAAAGTCATGTACACATAAATAAAATGTGACTTTACGCAATCATAACTGGAATAAAAACAAAGTTTAATATTCTTCCCACCGTGTTCCAGTACGACTCCGTGAGGTTATTCAGAAATTGTACGAAATTAAAAATCTTCCGAGCGTATTTACAAAAGAAAAGGACGTTATATAATCTCCTAAGTTAAACAAGAATTAGCTACGCTGCTACGCCGTAGCCAGCCTCGTAGCACTCTACGCAAGGCGGCGCGTAGGCCTATAGAACGCCCGTAATGGAAGCTTTTGTGTGTTGAATTAAATAAGTATCCGTATTTAAAAAATATTAAATGATGTTCATATGTACCAAAATTAATTACTTTGATACAATTAGTTAAGTTCTGAAACCAGTCTTAACAGTATAAATTTCACAAAATGGTTCGCCAATCGTGATTGTAAAACTTTGCCATTTTATACACCTCAAAATGGCTTGAGATATCCCACTTTATTTCTGTTCGAAAACCTACGCTACGAGCCATTAATTCGGTGAGAATTTACATAGGTATTGGGGCTGGCAACTTTTACGTGAAGCCATAGGATAAAATGAAAATTCATGGTGATATTCGACCTTGAGTTCAGGGATGGGGTAGGATGGGAGAGCTTGCGAGGCCCGCGGCAGTGCGCGCCGCGCCGGCCCGGCGGGATGACGTCGCGGCGGCGGCGACGCGTCGCCTTTCGCGACTACGTACCTATGGACGTTCGCGCTATGGCAAAGGTACATAATACATTATAATTAACGCGTGAATATTCCAGATGCTTTGTCTAGTTCAGAACTCAATGGTTACCTGGTGAAGAAAGTATAAATAATGTATAAGTACGTAAACAAATTTGCCATTTTGTTTTCATGTTGTGTTGACTTATTAAAGTACAAACTCACTTAATTTTTTTCTAACAAATTGTTTTTTATGAAGTTAGTTTAAAAGTTTGCAAAACTTTCCTAATTATCATCCGTTTTATGAAATAAACTCCCTATTTTATTTTATTTTATTTCAATAACAGAGATGAACACCAAAGAACATGAAACTTTTAAATATGTTTATACCTACAAATTAATAATTATATCATTTAGATGCAGTTGTAGATTCAATGATAAGTATGATCAAAATTCGCTACTTTCCAACAACTCAAAACAGTTTTTTCTAAACGTCAAAACAAACATTTTCTATGGGATTTGTATGAAATGCAGGCTAATGACGTCATATATGATTTTAGAGTTACGTGGTCATAATAACTGTTATTGGTACTACATGACTTACAACGATTATTATCATTCTGCTAAAAATGATAATTATCGTTGTAAGTCGTCGAAATATCTGACTAAAAATGATAATAATTGCGGTAAGTCCCGTAGTACCAATAACAGTTAATGACGTCATATTTTTATGGAGTCAAATTGTGCTCTCAATATCGGTTATTTGCAATAATAAATACGTTGAAAATGTATATGATCAAATATAAGTGACATTATTTTCGGACGTTTGATTTTCTCAACAGTACAAAATAATTTATTTTTGACCCAGCGAAATTCCCAACAAAAAATATTTTCTAATAATATTTATCGTTTACATGTTTTTAAGGTTAAATTAAGTAAGTAATTAACTTAGTTAATAAAAAAGCATTTGAAAACCTTCAAAGGCATTTCATTTAAGTTACTTAAACCTACATTTAAAGCAAAAACATTCGACTTACCTAAAATTAAAGCAGGTTTTTGTAAATTTGAATGACCCTAGCATCTCGAAAGCGTTATAATGTCATATTACTGTAGTAAGTGTGCGTTGCGTGTCGGATTAGACGCAATGTATGAGCTTAACAGCGCATACCCACGACTTTACCGCACCGTGCCAGCCACATATTATCATGCTGCCATACTTTCGAGGTCATCTACGATATATGTGCTTCTCTGTATTTAAATTGTAAACAGTACCCAATAATATGCTTGCTTTCATGTCTGATAATTAATACTGTATAGGGAGGTCAAGCATTTCGCTGAAGATCGGGAGGCATGGAAAATACTCCACCAAGAGGAACATAATTCTTAAACAAATTGATTGATTGACTGTAAACCTACAGTGTGTTTGTTTAGGTATTTAAAAGAATGTAAACAATCTTGATATGTATTTTTATTGAAATATACACTTTATAAATCAATACTTTTGCAAATTAAATATAAACTATGTAATTTATAATTTATAAAATAAATAATTTGTAATTTGCGAAGGTATTGATTTATAAAGTGTATATTTCAATAAAAAGACATGTCAAGATTGTTTATATTCTTTTAAATACCTAAATAAAACAAATGGACTATAGGCAAACTATGTACATGACACAAGATATACGTTTAAAAAACTAATACGCGACCACGGAAGGCATAAACGGCTAACAATGTATATATTTTTGAAATGTGCTTATCAAGACCTTTCACTTGATACTCCACTCGAATTTTTTACTCTTTCTTTTTGTATGTAGCATTTGTACATAGGGCGCACTATAAGTTTCCGGAACTGGCCACTTACATAAACAATATTTAAAAATTTATTGCAACATTTGAAAATAGAACTCTTTGGCTGTAGAATGCAGTTTGTTTCATCTGACTGTCTTTTGTTTTTATCTTGTGGCGCCATTTAAAAAATTGTGTGTCTGCATCAACATGGATTTAACTCGGGAAAATTTTCATAGTATGATTTTCTTCGATTTTAAGTGTAATTTGACAGCTCAACAGAGCATCGCTCGGCTTGAAACTGCTTTTGGCAATGAAGCACCATGCAAGACAACTGTTTATAGCTGGTTTGCAGAATTCAAGCGTGGTCGTATCAATCTCAGTGACGAATCTCGCGATGGTCGGCCGTCCACCGCTGTGACCAACAAAAACATCGATGCTGTGCGCCGTATGATTAAAACAGACAGGCATGTGACCTACCATGAAATTCGCGCATCCTTAGAAATAGGCATGAGTCAAATACAATTAATCCTACACAAACATTTGGGTGTGAGAAAGCTGTGCTCGCGGTGGATCCCACACAACTTGACCGAGGCTCAAAAAACGGACCGCGTCACTTGGTGCAGTGCCATGCTTACCAGATTCAACGAAGGTGCGTCAAATTTGGTGTGAGACATAGTAACAGGTGACGAAACATGGATTTATTGCTACGATCCCAAAACAAAGCAGCAATCGAGCGTATGGGTCTTTCAAGATGAGCCGAAACCAACCAAAGTGGCGCGCGTGAAAAGTGCATCTAAGCGGATGATTGCTTCTTTTTTTAATAAAACTGGACACGTGGCTACTGTTGCTTTATAGAATCGTCGTACAGTGAATAGTGACTGGTACACGACCATTTGTTTGGCGGAAGTTATTGACGAACTCCGTAAAAATAACCGTAAACGCCGTATCATCCTGCACCACGACAATGCTAGTTCTCACACGGCCAGACAGACAAATGACTTTTTGAAGGCGAAAAATTTAGAACTCATGAGTCATCCTGCATACAGTCCCGACCTGGCACCTTGTGACTTTTTTCTGTTCCCAAAAATTAAGAACCAATTACGCGGTCAACGATTTTCATCACCAGAAGAGGCTGTCGAGGAGTATGAAAAACACGTTTCAGAGGTCACCACAGAGGAGTGGCACAAAAGTTTTCAAAACTGGTTTCATCGAATGAAAAAGTGCATAGACGCCAAGGGAGACTATTTTAAAAAACAATTAATTAATTTTGTACCTTTAATAGTATTTTTTCATATTCATTCCGGAAACTTATAGTGCGCCCCACGTATGCAAGAAATGTATGCAACATATGCATTTTTTGCATAAGAATTGTAGTCCCGGACAATAATAACGAATCGATGGACATATCATTTGTGAAAATTGAACAAGCGGTTTGGATGCTTCAGTGGAACAACATAAATACCCACATATTTATATATAGACAGCTAAAATCACTACCTTTCTTCTTGGCTTTGCCATAGTCGGGTAAAAATTTCGTAATCTGTAATTTTATTGATGTAGCAATATACCATTTTTGCAAGCAATATTTATATATAGACAGCTAAAATCACTACCTTTCTTCTTGGCTTTGCCATAGTCGGGTAAAAATTTCGTAATCTGTAATTTTATTGATGTTGCAATATACCATTTTTGCAAGCATACGTTGCATCTTTTTGTCTACTGGAATAATACCTAGTGTCTGTAATTTTGTGTTAAAATGTCATCTTCCTTTAATATTACCTAGAGAGCTTTAGCTAATATTAAACAATTGCGAGAGTGCTAGTACAACCGAAAGTCGTCTGCCGTTGAACCCTGAAGGTTAAAACTCTTATGAGCAACATTGAAACTCTATACGTGGCAGGCGCGATCAGCTAAAACTTTATTACATTTGGGAACCGCAACTTAACTAAGACTCATCTTTAAAACTCTAGTAAATCTTTAGTGGTCCTATTAGAAAAGAATTAGTATACCAGCTGCTTTGCCTCCCACGCAGAAAACAAAGCCAATCAGGGAAAATGGTTAACATGGGAATATTTCTATTCTAAATCAGGATATGGACTAAAAACTTTAAATTTTTTCTACTATCTTCTTTACCCATATCCCCTTTGCGTTTTGTACAATCGACTCTATTTTGCATTAGGAATAAAGACGTGAGTTGGTATTTAATGTACCTGTAAATCAAGTTTTATTGTTCTTGATATTTTTATTGGCCGATAGGTGCTTGAAGGATTTAAAATTGTCTTATATAGTTAGGCATATTTTTTGGGCCATGACTATGAATTTTTTTTATCAAGAATTTAACTTAAAATCTTATTACAAAATATGTTGGCCTACTTTGCTTTGAACTGAAATCTAGCAAATTAGGCCCAGAACCCAGAATATATTTCTCGCGTGACAACTTTAGTCGATAAAGCTCGTATTATATATTAAGCTAAAATAAATACGATATAAGACTAGGCAAAGGCGATAAGTACGTACTTACTTACGTGAAAAGTTTTAACACGCAACTGCGGACAGGGTTTCGCAGGTGGTCCTGCTCGTCTAACACCTGCTCCGCCTTTTAACTTTTTATTATTTATTTAGCCAGGTTAAATACCCGCAAAGAATCCGCACTTTTTTACTTTATTTTTTTATCTTTTGTTTGAAGCT
The DNA here is from genome assembly GCA_943193695.1 of Acrobasis suavella. Lineage (NCBI taxonomy): Eukaryota > Metazoa > Arthropoda > Insecta > Lepidoptera > Pyralidae > Acrobasis > Acrobasis suavella. Next base: position 20,349,233 of record OW971929.1, read on the forward strand.
AAAACCTCTATGATTATTCCAGTACTTACATATTTTTTAACAACTAGCCCATGTTCCGCGAGAAATGATTGTCGAAAATTATTTTCATGTTTTAATATATCTTGTAAATTAATAAATCATAAGTAAATTGGTCTCAAAGTCGCAGTAAGTTATGAAAAATATTCTATATATTAACGAAGATCGTTGATTATTGTTGCAATATTTTTCTCAATTGGTTTGAATATAAATAAAATCATAAGTATTAAACTAGGATCACGCTGTTCCAATCATACATGCTAAGATATTTAAAAGTCAGATATAATTGTTTTAGACTTTCTGTAATTGAAGAATACTGAGAGGCTGTATATTGCTCAGTGTGTTAAGAGCAGCGTCTGCCTCGGCCGTGGAAACTGTGCCAACATGCAAAAATAACACGGAAAATCAATTGCATAGTCGACACTGCTGGTCATTTCGCCCTGCAGTCCCAATCCGCCACTTCAGCTCTTCACACCACCGCACTAATCTCTTTCGGACATCTTACGCTAATAAGCCATGTTATTGCTAGTAGTTCTCTAAGTAAAATGATTTTTTTAGAAATATTTTTTTCGAAGTTTTAAACGGTTTACTAGGTATAGTGCTACCTATTTTTGTTGGTGCTTGTCTTCTATGTGGTGTTTGCATGTGTTGGTAGTGCATTCGTGTTGTTTAACTTATAGTAACGATCTAAGTATGTAATACATACTCTCAAATGTATATTTCAACAGTAACGATACCCAGAAAGAGTGAAAAACAAAGATTTGTTATCTTTTTAGGATACTGCCACAGTCTCTAAGATTACCGATGAATCTTAAGGAGTGAAATCGAACGAGCGTGTTTTTTTGGGTTTTCAGTCGCAATTTTTTACACTACATTAAGCATCCGGTTTGATACGACATGACGACGATAAATATATATTCAGAATTTTATGAAAACCAACTGACGCGACACAAAAATGAAAAAGAAATATGCTCGTTATCTACAGATATGTATCCTTTGTTTATCTTCGAAACTAAGCTGGTTGTATGTACAGGAATACGAGGAGGAGGGCCGGCGCTCCCGGAGGCACTCCTCGCCCTGCAACTCCCGGGAGGGCAGCACCACGGCGCTCCACACACAACACTATGATGACGCTGTAAGTACCGGTTATTCTTTAAATGGTAATAACTTAATTCCTTTTAAAGATTTAATATGTAATTTAAAATACTTTTTTACCTCTATCGTAACATAAGTTTTCGGGTTTAAAAAATCCTTAATAGATAAATCTCATGTCAAGTTTTATAATACAATGGTCTATATGAACATTAATATGTAGAAGATACCTACGTTCCTGTAGGCAATTGATCTATGTATGAATTATATATTAGAAAAAAATACAGCCAAACGTTATTATTATGAACATTATAGTAAAATATGAACATTAACGTGAATAATATTACCTAAAAGCATCCTGGTAATAGTTTTGTTGCTTTCATACCATAATGGACCAGTATATTCGAGCTTTTAGCAAACTTTATTTTTTTCAGAAACCTCAATACTTTCCATTATATATATTTTTCAGAATAAATCAAATTTATTACCATATTAAGCAAAATCTTTTTCCGAGCGGCTTCAAAATCGTAGTTTTTCATATTATTTCTGAACTTTAGCGTATTCAACGTACGTAACTTGTTACATTTGCAAACCCCGCGAAGCTTCAATCTTGGTATGGAAGATTGTCTAGTACGCAGTCGTTCTCCGCCGAAACTCGTTTGTAACTGTAGATTTTGGCGCCAAGCCAGCCCTTGATACATCCATTCTCATTTTGCTGCTCTATCAGGGAACTGTATCTAAAACACTTTGTCACTTACACTTATCCAATATATACAAAAAATACTTACTTCAAATGTATTTGAAATATTCCATATATCGTAGTTGACTCCCACCGCACTAACTGCAGCTATTTTATTTCTACAAAAAATATTTAATTGCCATAAACTCACGGACGACAAATTAAAACTCATTTTAACAATATTTTAATTCGTAATTATTTCGTATGGGTGAGATTCCAACTATATTACATCTATACATCAGTCTAATATACACGATACTTATATCTAAACTTGTTATTAATAATTACTGGACTTATTTTAATTAATATGAGTACTTACTTAATTATACTTAACTGTAAGTATTAATCATAACTGTATTTTATAATTCACACATTAATTACTTGAATTAATTGATTCATTGTTACAATTTATACGCTTTTTGCATAATTCCAGCGAAGAAGTAGCGTTATGATGAAATTAAAAAGATCATTAGGTAGCGAATTAATTGCCTTGGTGATTTTGAGAAATACTTAGGTATTTCAAATATACTGTTTTGATATATTATGTTGCATAGGTATATTCTTTACTGACAAAAAAATAGGCTTGTTGCTATTTGAAATAAGAGATACATAGAAAGTTTGTTAAATAAGATACGCTTTTGTGTGAATTTGGTCGACAAAATTAATCATTTGAAATAAACCGTTTGTTATTAAGCTAATCATCTGAGATATGCCAGGGCACGCTAGTCAAACGTTTTGAATAGGTATCCATTGGAAAATCCTGTCGGGGCGGAAACAGTTACACGAATGATTAGCACCAAGCCGTCAACAATGTGCAAGTGCGCCGGCTCACACCTAATACATTTCGCAAATCACGCTCATTTGTTTCCAACAATGTGCATTAAATTGCTAACGTAATCGCTTAATCGGCCGAGTACGAGGTCATTAATCTATCGTCTACGTTAAAGCTATTTTTATCCTATGTCCTCAATGTTACGTCATAGTTTCTCTTGTAGCGACCTGCGGAGTTCCTCCGTGGCCTTCGAAAGGTCTTTGTTGTTGTGGTGGCGCTGTTTGCTTCCCAGGTCAGCTCCGCAATCCTCCAGGTAGTCTTTGGGAGGTTCCGCAGGATATTTGCCTCCGAACTTTGGCCGGGGAATTCTCACACGTTTAACGTCTCCGAGCCAGCTCTCCATTTTATCTTTTTAAGCTCCAACGACTCTTTTACAAACTCGCTTCTGCCACACTGGACACCTGGAAAGAATGATAGTTCACTTTAAGCATTTTTGAAGTGAGTATACAGGTATGTACAGTATCGATCTTTATCCCCAATGCAAACATAGCCTAGGTCCGAAAAACCCAAAGACCATGTTTAACGCATTAATGTGCGTGAGGATGGAAATAGTAAGTATTTTGCTAGTCGCATATTAGCAATCTACATAAATAGGTACCTTTAACGTGTTCAAAATTGCATCTTTGCTGAGGTAATCTTTGTACCTAAAAGTAGTATCGTTTCCTATTAAACAAGGTGAAAAAGTGGCAACACGCACTGCTTTATTTTAGCATTGGCCAATAGTTGTGCAAACCATAGCGATGGTCAGTGGAATGGTGAAACCTCGTTGCAACTTTGTAAATGCGGTCTCTGCGACCGGCGCCAACTCGTGGGCGCCAATGTCAGCTCGCAGATGTACTTCTTTAGGCAAATGTTCGTGTTCGACCAATGTTCATTCATGTAACCGCAAAATTGACACAAAGACCCGCCATTTATAGCAGTTTAATGTAAGATGGAATGATCGGGAAAAGTAATACAACTCTGTGGCGAGAATATCAATTTACAACAAGTCTCTGTCCTAGGATTCCTGTACAAGGAATGGATAAATAATTGGCTAAATTAGAAATTACTTTATAGTCACAATGTATTCGGGCTTGAACCATACTTTTTAAAAACTTATAGCTTAATTATTTACAGTCTCGTTAAAATATTTTACCTCAATATTTATTGTTTATGTAGGTATAGGTGTTCTTCAGCTTAATTTGTATATGTTTTTCCATGCCATACCTCGCGTCGGACGCGTCACGTCGTCGAAACGAAGACTATAATTAACATACCTACGGTATTGCAGCACTCACAATAACTTGATCGAATTTTCTTGGCCTTGTTAGGATCACATCCTAGCCGAATATGTATTTATTTTATCATCTTTTCGTAAACAGTTAAATTCTATACGAAATTTGACCGTCTAGATTTACTTTATGGCAGCAATCGATGCCATACTATTTTATTTCTTTAATTTCACTACCACAAGCAAGTATCATAAAAAATATGAGAATTATTTCATGTAATATGATAAAAGATCAATAAGCTAAAGACAAAGATTTTTAACGCTCGAGCGCTTTCTCCAGTGAAAGTGACTAAACACAGTGGTACCAAACCGTCAGTCGCTTTCAAACATCGTTTTCTTATTTCATAATAAAAAGGTTTGTCAACGACGACCTCTGTGATGTGCACCAATCAGGTTGCGACGCGGATTCCGGTTACGTTCTGGGTCAAAGATGTTTACCAATCAAGTTTTTAAATTGAGAAAAAAGTCTAAAATCACCTAACTTATCTTAACTTAGGTCATTTTAGACTTTTTTCGAAGATATTCTCAGGGTTGGGTAGTGTTTGAATTACTGGTAATTAAAATACGTAATTGAAATACAAATACGTATTTGGTATTTGTATTTCAATTACTTCCTTAAAATGTAATTTGTAATTCGTATTTCAAATACCTGATGCCGACGTATTTTGTAATTAGTATTTCAAATACTTGAATCTTCAAAATACATTTTAACCTTAATAGTAGATTATTAACCAAGGGGATAAAGCAGTGTCTTCTGTCGCGGGTGACGACTTAAATCGCGAGCGCAACGAAGGACTCGAGGTTTACTCCCGAGCGGAGCGAGGGTGTTAAATACTTAAATCACGAGCGAAGCGAGGGATTTAAGACGAGTCCTGAGTGTAGCGACGGATTTAAGTTCACCCAAGACTAAGACAGCTTTATCACCTAGGAAAATACTCTACTTTTCGTACCATTAGCGAAAAAATAAAGACAATAATAAGAGATAAGCATTTATTAAAAATAATAACAATTAAAAGTAAAAGTTGACATTGGAAACATTAGTCCAATTATTGATAGAGAGAGTCACATTTTTGTTCGGTACATTTATTGTTGACGAGTTGATTTGAGTATTTCTTTGTTCTTGCGTCTGAGGAACTTGCGTTTCATTATAGATGTGATGATACGTCGGAGATAGTGGCGGTGGTGCATCGTGAGTTACGGACGAAGATGAGATGCCGGAAGTTGATGGTTGTAGCTCTGATGGATTAAGTTTTATATTTTTGTTAATTTGACTGCTTAATGTGGTTTTATTCGCCATTGAGCTTTCGATATAACCCTCAGCTACTCCATCAGAGCTCCAACCACCGTGTCTTTTTATTGACGTTATGTCCGCCCCTGAATCCGCCAAGAAAGTTGCCGAAGTCCTCCTAAAGCAATGACCGGTGTAGAGTTCAACATCTTTAAGTTTCAAATACTTAGCAATTTCCTTTGGCATATTGCTAATTTTATTTTTGCCAATGGCTTGTCGAGTACATTTCCCATTCCGATAGTTTATAAAAAATCTATTGTTTTCTATGTTGGTGGGACGTAATGCTTGGTATTTATGAACGATTTTAGTATATTGTCCCTGTACAACAAATGACCGATTTTTCTTTGTCTTTGTTTCTTTTACATTAACCAGCAGCAACTCATTGAAATGATTTTCCACGTCCTCCACCTTTAAGTTTACAAGTCCGCGGCAAGCACCATTGACTCCAAAAATTGAGTCGTTTTCGTAGTTTTCGTAATTTTATTTAATAATCATAACTGCGATATCTTAAAATTAATCACTCCTAAAAAATCTTTACTTAATTTTTATCCAGTTACATAAAAAATACAAAATGTTTTACGTTGTAAATAAATATAGGTACGCAGAAAACTTGGCTGTGTTAGACGCAAATGACCCTTTGCTTATTCTTTTAGGAAAACTTTGCTGGTGTAAACAAACAATGACATGACATGATTTAGTTTTTTATTTTATGAAATTTAAGTGGTTTTGTGGATTTTGCGGATACATGTTGTCGATTCAAAATCGTTATTTTTTACGCTTAACAATATAGAAATGATTTCAGTTCAGTATAAAATTCGGTAAGTATTCCAAACTTAAACCACATTCTCCCTCTAGAGGATGAATGAAATTCAGTACAATTTTCTTTCCCTGTTTACATTCTTGGTCTAGAGGCTGAATGAAATTCAGTACATTTTTCTTTCCCTGTTTTTAACAGATTAAAAATGACTATTGTTATGTTCGCTTCTTGTGCCATAGAATGTGACTTTTTTGAGCAAGTGGTACGAAAAATACATTTAACCTTCATTTAGCGATCTTGAGTGTGTGACATCTAAAATGGAGCTTCCTTAATTATAGAAGCAAAGAGCTTTCTATTCTTGAGTACTATCCAAATATAACTTTCTATCCAAATATAAATTAAATCACTGGACTCAACTGCATGCGAGCTCATATCGCGTGTACACATACTAACATAGTAAGTAAGAACAATGTTACTAACAATTTATGGATTTTTTTGTCCGATTTAAACAATTATTATTAATATTATATTAAATATAAAAAAATGTGTTAATACAATGTAACAAAGTTTGTTGTTTGTCTAATTGTACTTTTAAAAATCTAGTGTTCATGAAAGAAACTCTGTTTTTACTGATTAATAAATCTTGTTTTCCACTACTTTCCAGCCGTGCTGGTCTAGATTACTTTTTAATTCTTGTTTCGTATTTCAATAAAAAAAATAGCAAAAAAGCTGTATTTTGTATTTAATATTTCAAATGCCTTACTTAAAGATATTTTCCATTTCGTATTTTAATTACTTTCAATACAGTATTTTTTAATTAGTTGCATGTATCTTGCCCAGCCCTGGATACACTTACGAGTATGTTAAAGTAACCATGCCAAAAGTATATTCTGCATTTCCAAAAACTATATTCTATGCCAATTATTTTTAAAATGCTAAAAATATCCTGTTATTGATGCATCATATTGCAGCTTTAATAAGACATTGAATGTCTAAATACGATGGAAAAACAGCTTATACGAGTATTTCATAGCTGACGTGTTTTCTGGAGATAGTGTCGTAATATCGGTATGGGAAACGTATCGTGAGAGACAAACAAGCGTATTTTATGGGTTCTATACTGATACCGCTCAGGACGGCCGTTTATATGAGTCACGGGCGTGGGTGTCTGCCACGAGACTTTTGAGAACAAATATTGAGTCAACGGCCGGAGGCGATAGTTCACTCAACAGGAGTTACCTGCCATATCCTTGTTATATCGGGAAATTGAATACCGGTACAATTATTTTTTCATTTCGTAAAGTAACTTATGAAACTGCTTTTAGAATGTTGTAATAGTGCGTATTACTCTATCACCGTTGCTTTTGCTCGAAATATTGTATAGTCATAATCAAATAAACTCTTTCGCGTTATTTGTCAGTTTTTTTTTATTTACATTAAAGAGATTAGCACACGTAAAATAGCGCTCAAGCCATTTAGCTGAAGCGCTTTTTTTCATGTGCAAATTAGTCTGCTAGGAATTCATTGTTATGCTGATTTTACAACTCCTTATCCTAAGTTCAATCAGTGGTCTTCTATCTGAATCCATCACTTTCCCTAATAGTAAATATCTTCATGCAAGTTAAACACTATGTACATCGATGAATCTAGTTTCGCTTGACGGGATCCCAGGCTTGCCGGAAGCAATCTGAACGTCTCATTACGGCCGCACAACATAGTACAGCTAAAGAAAAAAGAAGATTACTTAAATAATTAGGTGCTATTAAAATTTTGGTTTTCACCTAGCCTACTTTTAGATTAAAAGACTAAAGGGGTCAGGAGGATCCGTGCGAACTAGGATGTCCGTTGTCAACAATGACCTGAAGAAAGTCTAGTATGACGAGCCACAACCGACAAGAAAACGAATAAATAAATTGCTTGAGTTCTCGTTTAAAAAAAAAATACCTTATCGGTGAGTTCTGATGTTGGCCATAAACATACCCTTTTGTTTTATGCAAATAAATTTTATTCTTGAACGTCAGTACTTTCTTGAACGAAAGTACCTATTTTTGATTATAATGTGTACTTAAGAAAATAAATATATCAACATGATTACTTGATCAATACATCAAAATCAATACATATAATAAAACAGAAAAAAGTGTCTGTACATTGAATATATAAAAAATAGGGCGATGGAGACATAGTAATAGAGTAAGAATTAAAAAAAAAATCTGTTTGTTTGTTTGTCTGTGTGTCTGTTTGTACACGCTATTCTCCGGAAATTGTGGACGGGTTCGAATTTATTTTTTATATATTGGATATCATTGATTTAAAAAAATGGAACACTTGATGCAGAACCAAATTGGGCCAGTTAAACTATAAGATATATAAAAATGACGCCTTAGAAATAGTTGTTTAGCCCAATGAGCATTTTTTGTTGAGGTTTAAAAATCGAAGACCTGATGCAGAACCAAGTTAAATTTATTTACATAAACATGTGTTTACGAAAAATCGATGATCATCTGATTTAGAAATCTAACAGGTTAAAGATATAGAACACTGCTATAAGTATCTTATGTATCTACATTTGTTCGTATTAATATTAATACGCCGGAGTCATGAAGTCCACGTGAACGAAGTTGCGGGCATCAGCTACTCAATAATATTTGGACCGCTGGAGAAAGATAAGAGCTGTTAATACAGCTACTTAATATTAGTAGATATTTTTGGTAGCTAATAGCGTAGTTTGGTAATCCAGACTACGCCATACTACAATAGGTCCACTTCCAATATTGTGACTGCTTATGGTAATCATGGAAAGCAATCGAACGGCATTGAGTTACATGAATATACATAAATGATTGGTTGTATGTTCCTCCGCGGGATTGTACACGCAATTTAAAATAGCAGACCAATTAACTTGCGTTTTATTTATATTTTAAGTGAGATCCGGGTATTATAATAATATCATGGTAACGACATACATGTTCAGAGTATCGTTTTATTATTGCATTATTGGTATTACGTAGTTATATGAGCGAGTGATATTATAAACGATATTGGTACCTACATATGTAAAAAGTGAAAATCCCTCATTACATTTTCTTTAAGAAAAATGGGAATTACAAATAGTATATGTATGGCATACATGCCTGCATAATAGACAAATACATTTTATCTTCATATTACATTTCTATCCTTCTTATATACGATCGACAGATTTAAACCTTATTGCGGTTTTCACAAAAATGTCCTCAGGGTGTTATTACGAAAAGCTTTACCAAAGACTATATAGAAGTTAGTAAGATATTACATGTAGGTACAAACGACTAAATCTAAGGCGAGCTAATAATAAAATAAAAAATTAAATATAAAAACAAGTGGAAGTGCAGAAGACTTAGCGTTATTATTATGCGTTATTATTCTTTACTTTCACGTAGTTAATTACACCGAATGGACTAATAAAGTAGCAAAGTGCAAGATAATGCTTCTGCGGGTTCACACAGTAATGGTATGGTTAGATAGGCCCACATTACGGGCTCGCTCCAAATTGCTTTTGTACGTGACACCGTAAATAGAGCTCAATTGGTGGCCACTTTACACCATAATACTTTCACTTCGCCTACACATACCCTACGCCGAGTCAGCGAACTTCTCTCACGAACCTAGCCTTATCCTCCGTAGGATATTGAGTCTTGTAACAATGAAACGTGATGCGAATCAGTTACGCGAATACATTGAAAGTATTAATTTCTATGAGAGCTGCGTTCACTTTTTCTTATATCGCGATATTAGAAGGTGAAATCTGTACATAAAATGTCAATTAATATTCTATGACAAATAAATCGTTTCGAGCGTTTTTTTTTTACTATCTATAAAAAGAAGTGTCACCATAAAAAAGGTTCTTATTAAAGCTTTCTTTCGCAACACACTAATAAAAATAAAAACAGCATTTTATGACTATCGGAAAAATATTTGCTACACTAAAATTTCACATCTACGAACTCTTGTTAACAAAGTAGGTAGACTATCATGTATTAAACATGCAATGGAAGTGGCTCAGTGGACGTCACGACTGCGTCTGGTCTGGCGTTCCCATGCCCCAAACCAACTGTTCCGGGGTCACGGAGCCGCACCTTAGACCTGTATCTTATGCACTTACAATTACTACCTGTACCTTTCCCTGAACGAAATGTTCACGAACTGAGATGACACGCTCTTGTTATGTTTATGCGGTGTTTCACATTTGAAAAGAAGCTTCTTAATAATTCATTCATTACACACTTTATCGATAGTAAGACCGACTTATTTTTTACTATAGTGAGTCAAAAGCATTTCTATTTATATGTAGCGGCTTTTTGAAATACTTTATAATGATTTTTAGGGTTCCGTACAAAAATTAAAAAACAAAACTCTTATAGGATCACTCGTGCGTCTGTCTGTCCGTCCGTCTGTCACAGCCAATTTGCTTCGAATCTTCTAGACCAAATCAGGTGAAATTAGGTAGGATGCTGTAATCCTTTGACCCAAACACAGATGAGCATAGTAAATAAATATTAAATTTAATTAATTGACATTTTCGAGGATTTCAAATAAGGAAACTAAAAAAGAAGTTTTGCAAACCTTACTGTGTCATATATCAAATGAAAGAGCTCGTAATGAGGATTTCAAATATACATTTGTTATTATTGTAAAATAAAAAAATTAAAAAAAAAAGTAAAAATTAAAAATAGCCTCAACAGTGAAAACACATTTTTAAAATTTTATCATGTATAGAGTTTATAGAATTTCCGTATTTTAAGTTGCAGTATACCTATCTTACTACTAAGGTATATTTATCATATTCGAGCATAAATAGGTTAGTGTGCAGTTGACACGACAGTTTCAGACCGTTACCGTAATAATGAGCAAACTGCAGACGTCCCAGTTAACAGACAGTCCCAGTTCCTTTTACGGTAATGCACCCATGCCCCAGTCGCTGCACTGATCTCTGCACCTTTCCCAGTGTTGCAGTTAGTTGGTGACACACTGACCCCGGTATATCATACGTCGTAGCATTGAACGCTCTGTCTTGTATATTAATCATCTGACTTGACTGCTAAAGATATATTGCTGAGGATATATTCAAATGCTAGTCGATATACATAATCTGTAATCGATCAGTAATGAAATAATACTGGAAGCTTTCAAGTAGCGTCTGTCACAAAAAGCGACTGAGGTGGTATGTACACATAGTAAGGCAAGGAATTGGACACCCATCCTCTGCCAGGTGATTCAGGGTGGCGAATGATGACGTAGGTTACGAACACTGGATATTGAAACCAAATACGAAACTACGAAACAGTAATCTCGTCCGTTTAGGTTTGGGACTCATTTCGCAGCACAGAACAACACTTTTCTATGCTATTCTTGTCGCTCAGAAAAGGATAGTACAGCGTAGAAAAGTTCCTAGCTGCCAAATGAGTCCCAACCCTTTAAGGCTGTTACAGAACAAACGGAACTAGCACATCATAAATAGCCAAACCGATCGAAACATATACCTAATTGAAGTTAGCAAAGGAAAATATAGTAAATACACTCATAAAATAAATTATTGGAGAGTTCATGTTTTTCCCTTAAAAGTGTAAAACACACGAAAACTACTGCTAGAGGAGAAAGATAGACTTTCTAGGAATCAAAAGGATATACACAAGGTAGGGACAGTTTTAAATCAAAGATAACGATATCAAGACTATCAATTGATTATATCCTGCAGATAATTGAAACCGTGAAATCAGGAAGGGAGCGGCGTGACCTAATATTTCCTGCATTTGCTTTGCAGTTTCCTGACGACTCACCAGTCCCAACTTTCTACATTACCTACAGGTAATAAATGTGACATGTAATAGCTACTCAGTTCTACGACAAAGTTTATTAGTCGGAAAGAATTTGTTCGAGGCTACGCAATCGAACAGTTTAAGTTCCTCATTATTAAGTATGTCGCGCGATCAGCATAATTCAATAAGTCGAATTAATCTCAAATCAAAGTCAGTACGCAACTACCAGCCGATCTGCGACAACCATTACCGCGTATTCAAACCATTTAACCATAATTATAACCGGCAGTGATTTTACCATTTTTTTACCATTTTATAACCTGTATTTTATCGAACCATTTAAAAGACCATTTAGTTGTGAAGTTCCGTGTATAGTGCAGTGTGTAAATTAAATATTATATTAACCAATTCGGGTGTGTGATTAACCAGCTCCCAAACGAACCATTATAAATAATTAAAGAACATTATTGTTAGGGTGAACTCTTATACTAAAAGGCGTCCCCTAACATATGGTCCTTCGAGGAAAAAGGACTTCGTCTCGCGAGTGATACGTTATTTGCGTTTTCGAAGTTCGTGTAAACCAGTGCCTACCGATTTAGATTGCAGTCAGTTGCTGTACCAGAGTAAGCTGAAACTACGGAAATAAGGTCAGATCAAACCATTTGTTCATACTACTTTTTTTTTTCCTTCAATTGTTTTTTTTTTATTTATTACTATGGCCAGCAATATGGAAAACTATTTTGTCAACCAAACTGAAATTTATGAAGAGCTCAAGAAATTTTTCACCAATTTTAAGAAGGATGGAGCAGATAGAAAAACCATCGACTACTGTAAGCGAAAGTTACAGATTTTGGAAACTTATTGGGCGGATTACGAGTCCAACCACATCAAGATGTGCGAATTAGGAGAGTTCAACCATGTTTATTTCAAGAAAAGTTGTAAAGAAATAACGGAAGAGTTGTATCTTACCATTAAATCATTGATTGAGGATACTATGCAGAAGCTTCAGACATCTTTGAGACCATTACCAGAGATAACCAAGAAACAAAGAAGTGTTAGAGCAAGCGACAGGCCGGAAGCTGAACCAGGGATGTCTACACCGATTCCTCCGTCAAACCAACCAGCAGTATCACCAGGAACGTCTACGGAAATTCCTGCTGTGATAACTCAGCAGCCGTTGAATCCTTCATCCTCCCCGGAAGACAATAAGATGAACGAAATGTTGAAGAAGCAGAACATTAACTTCAGAGCATTTATGCGTACGGTGACCAACATAGATATAGACCAGATGCAAGAAAAGTGGGAATTAGAGGACGCCCTGAAAAATCTTCAATCGCGGTGGAACGTCATAGATAAATATCATTGGGAAATAGAAGGCGAGAAAATTGAAGAGAATTTGTGGTACCAGTCCGAATTTACCAAACATGAAAAAATGTTTAATGATTTGAAGAAGGCTATAAATAATAAGATGTGGTCCGAAACGCACCGTATGAAATCAACGCCTGAGGTCTCCTTACCAGTTTTCGGCGGCAGTTACTTATATTGGACTTCTTTCAAAGATTTGTTTACCGAGACCATTCACAAGAACACGTCGTTGTCAAAAGCTCAGAAAATGCAATTTTTAAAGGGTCATGTAACCGGAGAGGCGGAACGTCTTATTCAACACCTGCTTATAAGTTCCGATAATTACGATGTGTGTTGGGAGATTTTAAACCATCGATTTAATAACAAAAAACTTATATTTGCATCTCATATCAACACTTTATTTGGGATTCCCAATATGCAGCACCAGTCGTTAAATTTAATCAAAAAGTTGCATGACGTCACCAAGGAGACTCTGCATGCGATAACAAACCTAGGAGTAGATATAACGACTTGGGACCCCCTGCTAGTGCATTTATTAGCACAAAAGTTGGATGGAGAATCGTTCGCCGAGTACATGGAGTCAGTGAAAAATCCCCGAGACTTACCAGTGCTTCAGGAATTTTTAGATTTTCTCGAGAGCAAATTTACCATTCTAGAAGCTTCCCGTCGCAAACAAGAACCATCGAACCAAAAAATAACCATGCAGCCTCAATCTTTTAACCAGAATAATATCTCATACCAAAAAAGAAATTTTAACCATATCATAAATCAAAGTTATAACAAAGGCCATGACTTAAAATCATTTTCAAAGTCGATGCATATATCTAGGTCAATAAATTGCGTAAAGTGTAACGCCGAGCATGGACTTTGGGCTTGCAGAGAATTTTTGCAACTATCGGACGAGCAAAAATTGAAAATGATTAATCAATTTAATTATTGCACGAACTGCATGATCTGCCATTTTAATAAACCGTGTCACTCAACAAAGAGATGTCGTAAGTGCAACGGTAGTCATAATACGTTGTTACACGAGGCACTTACGAAATCAAAAACCAATCCTAAACCAACCCCTAAACGTATGGTTACAACCCCTAACGGCCCAAGCGAAAATATAAGATCGTCGTCGCATGTATCTTCGAACAAGATCAATGAGATTTTACTAGCCACGGCTATGATCAAAGTGACTGGAGTTGATGGTACTAAGCATACCATGAGGAGTTTAATCGACCAGGGTAGTCAACTAAGCTTAATAAGCGAACAAGCCGCACAGACATTAGGATTAAAAAGAACCAAATGTAAAGGCAGGATATTTGGCATCGGGGAAAGGGAAAACCAATGTAAAGGAGCGATGAATATTCAGCTGTCATCCAATTACAACAAATTTACTCTGGACGTCGATTGTTTAATTATGAATAGCTTGATAAAGAATTTACCAAATAAGACCTTCACTCAACCAGAATGGCCTTACATTCAAAACATAAATTTGGCAGATCCAGACTTCAACCTCAGTCGTCCCATTGACATTCTTCTTGGTGCAGAAGTTTATAGTAAAATCATGCTAGAAGGAATTTTGCGAGGAGATAGCGAAGATCAACCAATAGCGCAACAGACACAGTTAGGGTGGTTGCTATGCGGCTCTATTAGCATGTCGTACCACTGTAACGTCGTACTCAACAACATAGACGACCTAAAAAGATTTTGGGAGACTGAGGAAATCACCAATCAAACCAGTGACATGTGTGCGGAAGATGAAGAGTGTTTAAACTATTTTCAATCAACCACGAGAAGGCTCGAAGATGGAAGGTATGAAGTGAGACTTCCTTTTAAATCAGACCAAAAAGAAAAATTAGGAAAAACTAAACCATTAGCGCTGGCCCAGTTTCGCAGTCTAGAGAGAAAATTAGATAACAATATTGAACTAAAAACAGCATATCAACAATTTATGAATGAATATTATAATTTAAACCATATGATACCATCAACCACAAACACCGTACCAGAATGTTACCTACCACACCATGGAGTAATTCGGCCTGAATCAACCACTACCAAACTGAGAGTAGTCTTCAATGCATCTGCAAAGTCGTCAACAGGAGTCAGACTGAATGACATCTTACACAAGGGTCCCAACCTTCAACAGGATCTCCAAAAGATCATCCTTATGTGGAGACAGTACCAGTACGTTTACGTCAGTGATATCGAGAAAATGTTTAGAGCCATATTAGTACATCCTGACGACCAAAATCACCAAAAAATATTATGGAGAGATAGTCCTCAACAACCACTTCAATCATTTCAATTAACTACAGTTACGTACGGTACCAAACCAGCACCATTTTTAGCAATGATGTGTTTACGACAGCTTGCTAAAGACGAAAGACTTCGCTATCCCGAAGCTGCGAAATGTTTGGAGGAATCGTTTTATATGGACGATTATTGTGGAGGAAATTATTCTATTTCCGCCAGTATTAAATTAAGAAACGATCTCATAAAAATATTACAATCAGGAGGATTCAATTTGCGAAAATGGACAGCTAACGAACCAAAACTTTTAGAAGGATTAGATAAAGATCAATGCAACCAACAGACGTACGAATTTAAACAATCCGACTCAACTAAGACGTTGGGTTTAGGATGGAACCCACTCAAAGATATATTCATCTTCAATACCAAAATAGAACAAAAATGTAAATCAAAACCAACCAAACGAAGCTTACTTTCAGATATCTCGAAATTATATGACCCACTAGGATGGTTAACCCCTCTTAGTACAACCATGAAGCTGCTTTTCCAAAAAGTATGGCTTACTAAACTGGATTGGGATGAAGCGTTACCAGAAGAAATTACCAAAAATTGGAACACATTAAGGGGAGAATTAGAAGACATAAAGACTATTGAAGTAAAGAGATGGTTAGGATTAAGGGAAAGGAACCAAAAAATTGAATTACATGGCTTTTGCGATGCGTCAAACAAGGCCTACGCATGTGTAATATATATCAAGGTCACCAATGAAGGTCAAAAAACCATTAATTTAGTAGCAGGAAAAGCTCGACTATCACCAATTAATAAAACCATTTCTACACCAAAACTAGAGTTGATGGCAGCCCTACTCTTATCGCAACTTCTAAACAAAGTAAGAAGCTGTTTACCAAAAAATTGTGACATTGATTTGTTTTGCTGGACGGACTCTACAGCAGTTTTAGGTTGAATACAAGGAGACCCGGCACGCTGGAAAATCTTTGTATCTAACAGAGTCAAACAAATAACCAAAATAATACCATCCGAGAGTTGGAAATATGTAAATACGAGCGACAACCCTGCGGACTGTGCGAGTCGCGGATTAACCACAAGTCAACTTAAAAACCATGAGCTTTGGTGGCACGGACCAAAGTGGCTGAAAACATACGAAAAACCAATTACAAAAGAAGATACCCGAGATGAAACCACTTTAGAAGCGAAACCAAAAAGTTTGGCCATATTCAATGCTTTTAACATCCAAAAACAGTCATCCGAAACAAACATCATTGAAATGCTATTAAATAAATTCACTTCTATAAAAAAATAACACGCGTTATTGCATGGATACTAAGATTGCCTACATTCAAAAAACAAGTGCATCAACCCTACCTCACATTATACGAGCTGCGTCGCGCAAAACAGCTGATTATCAAAACCATGCAACAAATTATATTCGAGCGCGACCTAGATTACTTACGTAAACACGGTAGAGTGCATTCGAAAAGTAATCTTTTAAATTTGAACCCGTTTATAGATGAATTCGGTATCTTACGTGTGGGGGGAAGGCTGCGCAACGCTCAGATAAATATTGAGATGAAACACCCTATTATATTGCCTCATAACCATCGTCTTACAACTCTAGTGATTCAAGAAGCACACGAGTTGACCTACCACGGAGGAGCGCGACTTACTTTGGCCCAAATCAGACAAAGGTACTGGATAATCAGCGGCTATATGGCTACCAAGAAATTCTGTAGACAGTGTGTTATTTGCAAGAAACAGGACCCTATTAAGCAATACCAACTTATGGGTGACCTTCCAGCATGTAGAATAAATCCTGAAAAACCATTTCACCATTGTGGAGTTGATTTAACCGGGTTCGTGCAAATAAAAGCTAACAAAGGACGCGGAATAAGAACTACCAAAGGCTACATAACAATTTTCGTATGTATGGTTACCAAAGCTGTACATATCGAATTAGTATCAGACCTCAGCAGCTCAGCGCTTCTAGCCGCATTGACCAGAATGGCAGCCAGAAGAGGAGCACCACGTCACATTTACAGTGACAATGGAACCAACTTTGTTGGGGCAAACAGAATGTTACAGGAAGAGCACGAACATCTAAGACAAGTTTTCAGCGATAGCTTCTTATCAGAAGTGAATGAAATGGGTGTCGAATGGCATTTTAACCCTCCTGTATACCCAAATGCGGGTGGAATTTGGGAACGGGCAGTACGGAGCCTCAAGCATCACCTCAAGAGAGTCGTCGGACATCAAAAACTGACTTTTGAAGAATATACGACCCTTCTAACCAAACTCGAGGCTTGCCTAAATTCTCGTCCTCTCTGTGCGTTATCTGAAGATCCAGAAGACCTTGAATTTTTAACACCAGCACACTTCTTATCAGGTCGGTCCGGATTGACAGTGATAGAGACAAAAACCGATGCTAGAACCAGATGGCATCTCACCAACAAAATATTCCAGGACCTATGGGTCAGATGGAAATCCGAATACTTGTCCCAACTATCCGCTAGAACCAAATGGATGCATGTTAACGAGAACATTAAAGTCGGAGACCTAGTTTTAATACAGGAGGACAACTTACCAGCAGGAAAATGGGCGATGGGTCGCGTAGTAGACACGCACTCGGGCGATGACGGCTTGATCCGAGTTGTCACGTTAAAAACCAAAAACGGACTCCTTAAACGGCCAATAGTTAAGTTATCCGTACTACCAATACCACAAAATAACCAGCAACCAGTACCAGAACCAGAACGAAAACCAGAACCAGCATTAATACCAAAAACAAGCGATAAACCAGATGACCAAATACAGGACGAAACTAAACCAGGAGAGATACGACAACGTCGACGGAAGATACCCACACTAACCACCATAGCCACGGCGTTACTATTTTTTATGACATTTATGATTTCGCCAACTAATGCATCATCCTATAGCCTCTACGAGTTACCTAGTAACCAAACACTGTATTTCGACCCTATCTCCAAAATACAGTTGATAAGAGATAAGTGGAATTTAGTCGTATATTACGACATGGTACCATATTGGGGAGGCATAGCTGCATATACCAGAATAAGTAACTATTTAGATAAACTTTGTACAACCATTAGTAAACAATCACCATGCAACATGATAACATCCCAATTACGTCACGACTACCTGGAATTAAAATACTACAATGAACTTTTACTAACGCAGCATTTTAATGTTCACGCTAGACGGCGTCGGCGCCGCGGCCTTATCAACGGTGTCGGTTACCTAGCGAACGATTTATTTGGAATACTTGATTCCCGTTTCGCCGAACAGTATGCCAAAGATATCGAAACTATAAAAATTAACCAAAACCATTTAGTCAGTTTATGGAGGAACCAGACGTCAGTTATTGAATCGGAATTTAATTTAATGAAACAAATGAAGGATACAGTAGATCAGCACTATAAATTGATTACCAAGAAAATAATAGCTTTGGAAGAAAATGAGAATACATTCAAAGGTGAAATTCAGAATATATCATACATACAAGATTTCACTCTTTCTGCCATGGCCGCCAACAATTTGTTGCAAGGTTTAAAGAGGGTACAAAGCACCATACTCGACACCATTACAGATATTTCTCATGGCCAAATAAGCTTACATTTATTACCACCACAACTTCTCAAGACGGAGCTTCAAACCATTTACAGTCATCTCATGGCGGATCTCACCTTGCCAATCAGCAACTTCGATAATGACTTACCACTTATATACAAACTATTAAAGGTGAAAGCAAGAGTCACCCAAAATTTTATAATATTTGAAATCACTTTCCCACTTGTCAGCAGAGAGAGTTTTCAGATGTACAAAGTTTTACCCATTCCTCACCAAATTAACAACCATATGGTTAATATTGTACCAATATCCGAGCATGTTGCAGTAAATCTTAAGAAAGATTACTTCTTCGTCATCACCACCAATGATTTGAACACGTGTGTACTCCATGGAGATACATACATGTGCCAAATACTGAAGCCGATCATGTCAATAGAAAATGACGAAACCTTTTGCATGAAGAGCCAACCAGATAGGCAGTGTAAACTCCAGACGTCAACATGCACTAACCAGTGGATAGAATTACATCATACGTCACAATACCTTTATTTCTGCTGCGACGTTTATACTATTAAAATCATATGTAATGATCAAGTTTCAATGCACCAGCTGACTAATTCAGGTGTCCTTAACATGGCGCAAAAATGCATAGTCAAAGGAAAAGACTTTGTTTTGCATTCGCTGTTACATAATTCAAATTCGCTGAATACCACACTAGATATATTTGTTCCAAAAATAGATCAAATGAACCATATTATTAACGTTAAGATGCCGTCTAATGAGAGTTTACCAGAAGACAAAGAGTTGACTTCATCTTTCAATAAAATCGTCCACCAAATTGATGATTTGAAGAATACCAACGTACCGGATGAGGCTTTATCTTTTCATGACGTGCACCATTACGTCATCAGCTACGTCATCGTTGCTGCAGCTTTGAGTGCAGCTTTCGCCTGGCTGTGGAAGAGCGGACGATGTCGCCGTAGTCCAAGGACCATGGCAGATCCCCGCCCAACTTCAGCACTAGCAGAGACGGGGCGACCAGCGCCGCCGCCGAGACCAATTATGAACTATCAAGTGTCGAATGCAGCTGGCCCGAGCCAGATAAATATTCATAAACCGAACGATCATTCAAAGTCCTTTGTCGAGAATTTAGCCAGCCGGTGGCCGAGTTTTAGGCGTGATGTGAATAAAAACGAACAGAGTGAAAACACATACGCAAAGATTGTTACAAAAAACGCAGTTTTTACTGTTGAGGACACGGTGGTTTAGGAAGTTTAACTTTACATTTTTACACCTTTTTACACATTTTTTATCTTTAACCATTTTTATATTTCACCATTTTTATTTTTAGACACATTATTTTACTTTGTTAAGGCTTTTAAGTGGTTGCTTTTGAATATTTAAGCCTCCGTTTTTTATGGTAGTAATTAGAGATGTATTTGTTCTTAAGTGAGATGCTTTCATCTCCTGCTCGGGAGCATGTTCGAGGCTACGCAATCGAACAGTTTAAGTTCCTCATTATTAAGTATGTCGCGCGATCAGCATAATTCAATAAGTCGAATTAATCTCAAATCAAAGTCAGTACGCAACTACCAGCCGATCTGCGACAACCATTACCGCGTATTCAAACCATTTAACCATAATTATAACCGGCAGTGATTTTACCATTTTTTTACCATTTTATAACCTGTATTTTATCGAACCATTTAAAAGACCATTTAGTTGTGAAGTTCCGTGTATAGTGCAGTGTGTAAATTAAATATTATATTAACCAATTCGGGTGTGTGATTAACCAGCTCCCAAACGAACCATTATAAATAATTAAAGAACATTATTGTTAGGGTGAACTCTTATACTAAAAGGCGTCCCCTAACAGAATTTATCAACTTAAAGGCGCTCAATGTGCTTACTCATCAAGCATCGTATTTCTTACAAATCTTATTTATTTTCTTAGATCGTTTATGAAAAAGCAGAGTACATATTTATGGATTGCTTGGTACTTTCTGTTGTAAAAAAATATACGTTTTAAGGAGTTTCATTCGTAAAATATTTGCTTCTGACTTGCAAGTTGTTGACTTAGAGTTTGGAAGTGGCACTGGATAGAGATTAATAGAAATGTCGAAGGCGATGAGAGAGACCTTGGCCCACCATTGTGACATAAAGGTTAATTTTACTAGAATGTAGTAAAATTAACCTTTATTGTTACAATAAAGTAAAAAGATTTAGAAAAATATTTTTTGTCCTCAATATATGTGATAGTAGCTCTACAAAGAATAGAGAAGAATAGAGCATTTGAAATCTCGTACAGCGGTTTTAGT
Organism: Acrobasis suavella; assembly: GCA_943193695.1. NCBI lineage: Eukaryota > Metazoa > Arthropoda > Insecta > Lepidoptera > Pyralidae > Acrobasis > Acrobasis suavella. The sequence continues at coordinate 20,370,557 of OW971929.1, forward strand.
AACCTATCAATACCTATAGCTTCGTAAATTCCGTGTCTACAAAACCACGGTTTATATCATTGCGAGTAATTTATTATGAGAATTTTTATTCAAGCAATCAACCTAAGTAACGTAACAGTATTTTTATCCGCTAATTAAAAAGTGTACTGTGGCCAACGAGAATGATAAATTTACAGTATCTTATAGCCGGTTCTTGTTTGTTATTCTGTATTATAGAAGGCAATTTTAAATCACCGATTACGGCTAATAAACAACTTTGAAGAGAAATGGTTTCCTTATTAACTATAGGTATAATGAGAATCTATATCTACTTGTATCGAGTGCAAAACGTGAAAATGACATTCTAATACCTATTAGGTACTATAGATCTATCTACTAAATATATATGTAATCTTAATACCCCAGTAAATTTAATGAGATTATATTTGACGTATTGTCTATAGTAGCTACTTTCAAATTTAGTCACGTTGATCTAGATTTGTAGTGTGTCTGTGATAGGTCGCGTTTTTTTTCCATAAAAACGTGTCCGAAATAAAACAACACGCACATGATGCAATTGATAACAGGCAAAAAGTTGTACTTGGTTTCGCCAACAGGCTTACTAGCCTGTTGCTGAAACTAACTTTTTGGAAAGAAATAACTGTAACGTTTGGTAGGTATCTCTCGAGAGAGTCTATCGGTACGTGGTAAAAATCGTTTCCTGTTTTTAACATTACAGTTGCCTTGACTTGAGCAACTTCTGCTGGGTTAAAAACACCCAAAAGCAGTTTGTGGCTGTTTCACTACTTACTACTAATATTTAATTAGTCAGCGAGTACGAGTATATAATAAGGATGCGGCGATGATCAAACGCGGTAGACCGGTGAACGGCCCGACATGTTTGGCTAGCGGGACCGCGGCGTGCGCCCGCGCAGTCTCCCGTCCGCTCTCCCACGCCGGCCAGCACGCTAATTACCATCTTTGTTGGTGGCACAAAGCCCGCCCACCGCTTCATGCTCATTTATACCGCCATAGGCTCTATTGAAGACGTCACACGCACGGGTCAAAGACATAAACTGAACAGTGCAAACCCAACGCTTTTGGGACGACACGTACAGAGAACAATAGAAAATATTTCAGCTTAATATTTAAAGACTGTAGTTATTTTACAAGAGAAAATTATATACAATATCAACAATACGAACAAGTATTAAGGCTCAGTAATGTACTTTTGTAAAAGACCTAATCTCCGTTGGCAATTTGTGTATAGTGTTATTCGTATTATGAGCCGGGCTTTGTTCCGAGCCGCCCCCGGAGATTGGTTTCCTCAGCCCCACTTAATTAAAAATAACAAGGAAGATGCGCCGCACACCTGCACTGCTAGGTACCCACTGAGTTATGCATCTATACGTCGTGACTCGTGTTGATGCTCTTTGTAGGCATTGTTTTGTTTATTATAATTAACAATGGAATCGGAGGTATGATACTATTCAAGCCATATACCTACTCGTAGATACTTATGCACATGTCATTTAACTATTCAAGAATATTTGTCAACCTTGTCATGATCTCATTGTGAAATGATCTTATGATGTAATCAATGTAGCTTTGATCTTATCAGGTTAAGATGTGGGCATTAACATTATACATCTAAACCTTAATATGACTCAATGGTAGAGTAACTTGAATTAATCTTATTTTTACCCGACTTCCAAAACTGGAGGAGGTTATCAATTCGTTGTTTCGTCGTGATCTTTTGTTTATGTTCACCGATTATTCGAAAGCGCCTGGACTGATCTGAATGTTTTTTTTTGTTATTTAGGGTATACTTGTCAGGTGGTCCCATAGAAATTTTGTCAAAATCGGTTGTGTAATTTGGGGGTGAAGTCGGTTTTTAGTTTTGAAAAATTATAATTTTACTAGAGTGTTTATGTTATTAACGGCTGTAATCATTTCACTGTCATATATTTGTATTTAAGAAGTCAGGTATCAAGTACTCTTAGTACAATATAATAACTTTTGAAAACAACGTTTGAACAAAAAATACAAACTTACATGCAGCTGTATTATTCGTTTTGAAATGTTGAGGTGTCACCAAATAAAGTTAGGTAGGTCTGACTGACCTATGACGAAACCCTATTAAAAATAAATTGGTCACTTTTATTTGCAAAGCTATATAGTTTCATTGAATGTTACGGTAAGATAACCGTGACTCAATCGCCAACCCAAACCAATAAAAATAATACTAAGTATTTAATAACAAGAAAATTTGATGTATAATTGAAATGCTAGTTTATAATAAAAACACAACGATTCCGCCACTTGTTACTCCTAGTCTTAGTCAATTTCAACGTTCCCCATTTCAACCTAAAAGCGCAAAATTGACTTTTAACACCAGTGCTAAGTTTCAAATAAATACCTAGGTACTTAGGTACGACGATAACCAAAATAAAAGCAAAAACAGAAACAGGATTTATAGTTTCAGATTATACTTAGATAGTATACGAGTAATAGGTATATTCAGTGAAGACCCCTTTACATAGGATACTGTAAATTTTAAACACTGATAGTGAGGAGACACTCATTATCCTAAAAAATAATAATACGAAAGTAGCATTTGGATCGTTGAATTAACCACTTCAACAGCCAACGCCGCGTTCCGGGTAGGTAGCCATCAGAAGAGATGTGATCGCCTGTAGATACCTGTGTCGGCCGTCGCCGTGACCCGAGGGTCGGCTAATCTCTGAGCAAGCCTTTGGCGGACCCTCTCGCCGATAAGTTAACCATCCGATTACACTTATCTAACTGTTGGGTTCGAAGGTTCTTATGATTTATTTCTCGTAATGGCAACCTACAGATTTCCGTATATTATCATGGATAAGGTGGGTTACGTATGTTGAATAAAGATATGGATAAATGTTCATATAATAGTTATCTTTGAAAATAATTTTGATCTTCCTTTGGAAAGAAATTTTTACTCTTTGATTTAAATGCAATCACCTGATCTCTAAATGCAATCACGTTACTCTTTGATTTAAATGCAATCACCTGATCACCACAGTAAATCAACGTCAATAAACCTAGCTTTTGGCTTTATCGACCCTGTAAGAAATTGAAGTATAACAGACGGCCGGCGCGTACCTATACTTTTATCAGTCGGTTTATCTGTACTCAAAAAACTCAAAAACTAGCGATTTTGATTAATATGTTATGTATTTACAAATAAAAGGTTTATATGTACAATACATACCCGTGCAAAGCCACGGCAGGCTGCAAATTTGTGTAAAAAATCAATATGAACTGTAGAACCTAGGTTTAAGTGTTTACTACATCTATGCACGATACGATGCATAGATGTTCAATTCTGTAAAGATGACAAGTGCCGTTACATTTTGACTTGTAAATGCGCTGTGCGAACTTCGTCTACAATACTTAATAAAACTAAGTCCGAGAAAACGGTGCTTTTCCATAGGGCCGGAAGGCTATTGCCGTGCCTCTGGCCCGCCTCAGACAGCCGTACTTTTAAGGAAGGTGTTCATTGTACGGACTGTAACATTAACCTGATTGCAGAGAGCCAGATCGAGATCTTAGTCGCGAGTATACACCAGAGACAATAGTGGAAATCTTAGATATCAATACTAAGACCGCTCTTGACATAGATAACATCTCAAGTATAGATTCAGCACGCGGAGAGAGTAAAGCCGATGCTGATAGCGATCGATGCGTCATTTCATAGAAAATGTCTGGCTATGGATACCAAACAAAATTTTCCTATAAAATAGATCAGTAAAATTAAAAGTTCACGATACGATTACGACGCCTGAGGCACAAAAGTATGATTTATATTTTACCTATTTTCAGGAGATAAAAATGTTTTCTACACGAATAAGTATTTCAAGTCAATTCCTAAAACCGTACCTCGTTCAACTTGTGTAAATTGTAGAGTAGGTAATATAATATTTTCCTTTGCAACCTTGGAAAAAGTAGTTTTTATATTGAAGGTTATTTGATATTATTACGCTATTTCATATCGGTTGTTAATAAACAAATAATAAGTGTATATAATTTGAGTGCAAGTTTTACAGGTTCTATAAAAATAGCTGATCAAAATCATAGCCAATGAAAAACGAAGAGATAGGAAGGCGGACATGACGAAACCAAGTTTCCCTATCCATATCTACGGAACCCAGACGATAATAGCCTTCAATTTCCATACGTAGTTATGCATGGAGAAGTATTAATTGCTATTACAATTGCGGAAAGGTTAGAATCGATCGACGTGATGTATTCCGCCAGTAGAAAGCGTGTCACGGGGCTTTGATGCCGGTAAAAAAGTGCATAATTACGAACAACAATAGCCGACATGTCTCGAAGGCCATCTGTGTCGCTCCGCGTCCTTGTTGCATCCTAACGTGCTAGTCAAGCATGTCACTGGTACACGTAAGTAAGTACCTCTGGGATTACTCGCAAACCTTGTATAGCTCGTTAGCCAACAACAGATTCAATAACAAATAGTACGATTGTACCAAATCACCTATGAATAGTTTGGTATGTACAATGCATTTGGATGTTTTAATCATTGTAATAGTAGGTATTTATGAATGCTTTGGTAATAGTACTTTACTAGTTTATCTATAATATTACCACAATTATAATTTCACTCATTGCACGTTCTGTTAGCTAAATCGAAGTTAATGAACGGCAATTTAAAATAAAATATTTTTTCTCTGGTATCAACTATTATAATAAAAATATTTTTTCTATGGTATCAACTATTAGACTACAAAAAACTTGCATTAATTCATTTAAACGCAACCGAAAATACAAGTACTACTAACAAAAGTAATATTTGATTGATAAACATATCTTATTTTGGCACATAAATACATTCTCATGCATATAACATCTAACTATAACTTCATTACAATATCATACATACCACATTACTTTTATAATTTGACGTAGGCAGCAAATGAATTTACATTATAAATCAAAAAATGACACACGTAAGATGGATCGTGTTTAGATAACGATGCGCAGGTGAGAGAAGGACTTTTCTGTCCGTGGCACAAAAAGAACCGGCCAACAAACTTGGCTCGCTTTGATAAATGTCCGCAGCCGCCGAGACAGCTGACCCACTATAGCGCCAATTAAAAGTCTAAGTTTGTTCACAGAGATTGAAGGTTTTTATAAATTGAAGATTTCGTTTAAAACTTCTGTCAATAAATATACAATGTGTTCGGAACTTCGGATTAGACCTACCGATAATTTGAGGCTATGTTATTATTGTCAGTACGTACGTACGTAACTTTTACTAAGGGAAAATTCTGAAAGAACAAAAAAAAATCCGCTTCTCCATAGTAAATTAAGAGTAGGCATAAGTTATAAATGTATCGGTTAACAGATTGTATTTTTTTACTACGATGATTTTTTTATTTTATTTTTTCAATCAATAAAATGTACTTACATCACGTATATACCTACGTTTTAGAAGTAGAAAATTTGATGATGATGATGATGTTAATCATGTCTTTCGATGATGTTAATCAGCGGCCATAAAGGTATTGTTGACAAATGTACACCGGGACAATGCATCGAGGTGGTTAAAAGCGATCGAAACACTGACCTCAATATAAGATTTAACTTACCTGTCACGGTTATCCTGTTAACTGGTATAAAGCACAACCTTCTATTTGTAAACAAGTCTGTGGTGTGAAATTGATGCGTGCACGTGCTCTGACGATTGGAGCAAGACTGGCGGCTAGTTGGTTGGTTGGTGTTAGTGTGGTGGGTGGCTTGGTCAGCGCGAATCGAGCTCACCGCGTCGCAGAGTGCGTGAGTGGTATACAATACAATCGGTGAGTGTCTGATGCTGCGCAGGCGCAATTATAGCCTGATAATGCAGATAATGTTTAGAAAATTCTTGGATAAAAGTTCGTTTCCTTAAACTATTTCTTCTAATAGTAAACAGGTCGTAATAGGTTCCAAAAATTTGCATATGAAAAGACATGTAGAAATGTCTAAAATAAGATTTCAACGCGCTACTTTGCGTATGAGTCGTTGCGTTTACGCATCATAGAAACAATGGCTTGTCATGTTTCTTTTTTTATAATTATGATTCGTTTGCGTATTCTTGAAACCTTAACATGTACTAGGCGTAGCCGCGTAGGTACCTATTGTATTTATTCTCCTAAGATTCTCGTTGCTGAATTAATTTATTGCATTCAAATCGAAACCAAGTACCTATTAAGTAAGAGGCGATCACAAAGATGAGATCTACTTACTCCCTTAATTTAACGTGAAAATGTAAATGACACAGGTCATAAGTACATTAAATTGACTACTTCCAGACAAATGAATTTACACAACTTTTATAAAAAAAATTTTTGGCAATCTCTACGGTAGTAATAGGACATAAAAGCAGGATCATTGATTTAAATTTTGGTAATGTCTTCGGAGTCTCTGTCTGGTCAGTCTGAGTTGTCGAGCAATTAGTTAGGTTCAGTCCATTTTTTAAATTGAACTGTGTACAACATCTCGTTTTGACCCTTACTTAGATATCAAATGGAAAAGCAGGGTCTAATAGGAGTCATATAAGATTCGGGAATATTGATTATCAGTACCAATAATTATAAAATTATAATATACACATTGAAATTAACTGAATGATAGATAAACGACAACTAATGATGAAATTACAACCAACGATCAATTGAAAAAAAAATTGCTACAATACATCGTACGATTTTTATATCTTGAAAGAGCGCGTTGCAGAATAAACAAATAGCAAAGTAAATACGACCACAAAAGTAATTGTTGTTCGCGAATCAAGTGTCCACGCCGTAAATTCCCATGGCGCATACATCTGTCCAAAACTCGACAAACCGGAAACCAGCACGTAAAAAGACAGAGCCAGCACCTGCTTTATTGGCATAGTAATTACGGCTCTGGCCTGGACACCACAAAAAATAGAAGTGCCTGTGTGCTCGGTGTAATAACTTAAGTAATCTGATTTTACAATATTTTAATGATGGCGAACTTTTTTTTTGGTTGAAACGCCATTACTTTAATTGACTATTCACTACATAAGACCAAAAAAGTAATGTTAAACGACTCAAAAGCTTTCTTAAAGATTGTTTGTGTTTTAACCATACTCCCGCGACAAAACGACTTAGGATAACTATAAGATTAGGGTATTTAATACTTTACGTAATAAATAATAACTCATTTTCACAGTATTGGTCGCCTTCTGGCGAGTAGGCGACCAATACTGTGAAAATGAGTTTCTTTCGGCGTTTCTTCTCAGCATTGGTCGTTACGAAGCGCTGGTATCGGTAGCTTTTCTTTAAAAATAAATTATATTTTAATATACTTTTCACGTAACGAAAATTATACTTATTGACGTGTAAAAGTGCCTGCCTCCGTGGTCCAGTAGTCAAGCGTTCGTCTTGTGACCCGGAGGTCATGGGTTCGATTCCCACTGGGAAGCATACTTTGTTAAAAGTTGTTTCCAGTCTGGATAGGATATTGCAGGCTTGAAACACCTGATTATCCGAAAAGAAAGATGATTCCGTGTTTCGGAAGGCACGTAAAACTGTGGGTCCCGAACGCCACCTAGCGTTTGATCATCAAACTATCCAAGGATTGGTTCCTGGTTTGCCCTTTGGGTTGCGGAGGTCAGACGGCAGTCGCTCTGTGTAAAAACCAATAACCTCGTCAAATCTCCTTGGTTAGGTAGCGGACCCCGGGCTCTGAAGCGTTACTGCTGAGGATGCAACCGGGAATACGCTCGGATGATGATGACGTGTAAAAGTGCCTGTAAAGGTCTAATTACTGAATAAACATTTGAATCTTTGACGTATGTAAAGGGAAAATAAATGCAACATTTTTAAGACGCAATAAACAAAACCGTTGCACTGAAGTTTTGGGATATTGTATTAATTGCAGTTGAAACGGGAATAGGCAAAATTACCTGGCTTAAAACTTATGGGGCAAGAGAATACCAAAACAAAACACACACAATCAAGCAACCAACAAATACGTGTTTTAATTGAATAAATCAAAGAGAAATTCGCTAGTTAGGTACAATAACTCTCAATTATCTCTCTTATATTACACCAATATTATGAAAATTAAAAATCTTGTAATTTATCATTCGTCGCGGAAATAGCTCATGACGTGGCCGAAATAAAAGAGAATAGGCCCCATTCATACACGGATACGTTATGTTACGTAAATCCGCACTCAAAAAGGCTTATTGTACGAAAGTGAAATAATACACCGTGTTGTATTTTGTACGATGTTATTCCACAATCTGTTAATTTTAAAAGAACTGAACGGCGTGACATGAATGAATATACTTTCGCATTATATATTTTATGATAATATTCAGTATTAAACGGAGTAACTAGGTATATTACATAATTATTAATAAGTCATTAGGTAATACCGAAGTTCGGCACCAAAAACTGGATTCGTTTAGATATATCGTAATCTGCTATTATCAAAAAAGCTAACTAGTGACTAGTTATTAGTGTTACATACATAGTACGTACCCAAATCATGCCAAGAGGATCCTATTACGAAGGCTTTGTTGTCTGTCACTGTACATTATCCTTTGAACTGTAATATTTGGACGCCTTAAACGTTCACAGTTGCTTTAACAGCAAATAATAAACACCATAATAACCAACACATACTTAATAAAAAACTAAACTTACAAGATGAAGCGAAATTTTGATTATTGTACGGTTTTATGAAACCCAAAAAGAGGTGATACAAGCTCTAATGAAATCATATTATTTTTATGCAGAATTGCCGACCCTACATACCTAAAAGGGGGATAAAGCAAGAATATTAAATCCTTTATGCGCCAGACAGACTGGCCAGTCATTTAGCTATCAGTAATAATTAAGACATTAAAACATTCGCCGCGTATCATGCGCGCGGCGAGCAGAAAGTCAGCAATTTAGCTGGTTAGTGGTTACAACGATTAGTGAAGCATAGTGCGCTGGGTAAAAGTGAAAATTGCGGATTTAATTTTGTCTGCGACAATACTGGTAGTGTGTAACAGGTTTCGCGACCACAGTATTTATCTTTGTGAACTTTCAAATTGGTTAAATTGACAGCCACTACGGATTTGGTCATGCTGGCAGCATTGTCACCACTATGCTTGTCACCAATCAATTCTTATGTTGTAAATTTATCATATACAACTTAAGAAACGATGTCTTATTGGTAATTTTTCAATAAAACCTAGTCAACACATTGTAATACATTACTAATATTCCCTTTGCTCCTTTATTTTTCTTCTGTTGTTTTTTCCCTTTGGTACGTACGCAGCCATGTAGGTAAGTTTCCATTTACTCCGTCATCATCATATTGCAACTCCACGGTATCGTAATTTCCTTTCGAAATCTAAAATAACGGACCATGATTTTGCTCAAAGATAAAAAATATGAGTTACCTATCAGTTATAATTGACTACGCATTGTTACTCGAATAGCATTTCGTAAAGTTTTTAGTAAAGTGGGATTCTGAGATTATCTTTCGTCGTGTCTTTATAAGGTAGCGGTACTTTGCTTTGCGATAATGGTCAATCGTTGCGGCTAGTTCACAACGGATGTACGATTCTCTCTATTAGGGCGGGCCGGTTTTAATTTTCGTTTACCAAGAAACTTAGGCGTTTGGCACACTGCTCCGCATCCCGCTGTGTAACGCGGGGCCGCCAGACAAAAACGACGCGCGTAGACACGGTGTCAGTGTGTTGTCCTATGCGTGTTTTCTAAACAAATTGAGATACTTGCATACAGTCCGGCCCCGCGCTACGCAGCGGGGTGCGGAGCAGTGTGCGAATCGCCTCTGTGCGTCTTTGAGGCACCAGTTTGATCCTCACTAGTCGTGACTTGTACATCTCCGTTTGTACTCATGTATGTACGGTCATTTTCAACTACCACCACTTGCTTCCGGTGAAGGAAAACATCATGAGGAAATCTGCACACTAGTTCAACAGTGTGTAAAAATGACTGTGTCATTATTACATGACAGTTAGATATTGTCTACGTCAGATGCCATTCGACAGCTCGAAAAATCTGACACCAGTGTTAGCTATTATACACTTTCGATAAGAGATATGAACGACGAAAAATATTTATCTGACGAGCCCTAATGTACGTTATTGTACTAATATATACGTATTTTCGAGATTGCCGGCCGAAACTGATTCGCTCCAGTGTGCTCACTGGCTAATACTAGCTATCAATATAAAGACAAGATATAGCACGAAATCGATGCCTGTCGGATATTTGCAAGAGCGTGTACAATTCGTTAGCACCAAAAGTGCCGTAAGCGTCACGTACTAAAAACTCTCTATTTGTTATATTCGCATCTACAGAAAGCCCGTTTCTAACGGATTCCAGTATGATTAAGGTACATAGTGTACATACTAAAACATAAGTGATATGCAACGTTTTGAGTGAAATATTTGTTAAAATGTTTAGATCTTGTTTTTCTAAACCTTGATTTGGCTCCGTGTAAGAAAACTATAATTTTGATAGAAATTTTGGCTTTATCATGGACAAAACTTGCTCCAAAAAATTTGCTGATAGATAAAAAGTCACCTTCGAAGTACTTACTTATAAAAATCTTCGTTGATACACATATTCTATGTGTACCTACCTACTTATAAGAATGCGTAATATAAGTTGTGGCGGTTGTTTAAGTTGTTTTGCGTACCGCCACGCTCTACAAGTTACAATCTTACAATGTAAAGGGGCGCGTGTCGAACGACAGTCTGGATAATATCGCATTATTTATAGTAGACGCTAACGAGACGCACCGTGTTGGGGCAGCCTCCAGATTCAGCCTCCAGATAGCCCTGTTTAATCTCAAAACTTGTTATGACGCGCCAAAATGTACCTGCCTAGAGATATTTATAATTTTTGAAAACTAAGAACCGACTTCGCCCCCAAACTAAATAACCGATTTAAAATTTTACCATTTTACCATTAAAAAAAAAATTTTTAAATCGGCCTAGGTGTTATCGAATAGGTGAACGTACATAAAAAAAGTTAGCGAAGAATTGATAACCTACGTCTCTGTTTAAAGTCGGTTAAAAAGCCAAGTTGTCAATCTGCGGAAATATTTTTGTAGAAATGATGGTCAATCGCTTTTCCCTCAGCATTGCCTTCTCGTCTCGCACACTACGAAGACAGATTTCTTTTATTGTTTTCCTTTATCTGTCTTTGTATATGTACATCTGTATCGGTGAGATCAAAATAAAGGACAAATACTTAAGTATACAACTTATAAGTCTGGAACCATTGGGTCCTCGGTTAGTTGGCTGACCAATAAATAATAAGTTCCGTACCATTGTCTATAAGAAATTACGTTTGATGTATGTGAACCCCACTTCAGTATTTATTTTATTCTGTTTTTAGTATTTGTTGTTATAGCGACATCAGAAATACATCATCTCAAAATTATCACGTCTTGCTATCACGGTCCATGAGATACAGCCTGGTGACAGACAGATGGACGGACAGACAGACTGACGGACGGATAGACGGACAGCGGAGTCTTAATGGGCCCGTTTTAACTCTTTGGGTACGGAACCCAAAAAAACGTAACACAAACACGTGGAAATTCAAAAGCCTTCAAACAATGAGGTTACGTGACCGACGTTCCTCAAACAAAGGAGGTATCTTTACAAAATAATGGTGTTTTTCTATGAAAAAACACTGAAATTGTCGGCAGGGACGAAACAGAGAGCACAATTGGTGGAAAGTTAACGCGACATGAACAATACAAACACAATAGGGCAAAATTGTTGCATGACTGGAAAGTTATGTCGTTAAAGCCTACATTTAGGCCGAATGATTATTTAGATTTGTTACCAGTTTACGAAAAGTTATGTAAGTAGATACATTATAAATATCTAAAGAACACTTTTCTTTTGTTTCATGGCATCTTCCAATAAAAGGATCAGGTATGTAAATACACATTTATTAGTAATACATATTTGCTAATTAATGTTAATCTATTTACCATTTAAAACTTTGAAGTGTGTGTATATCAAGTATTTAAGGGGTTAGTAAATAATTTATTATTTAAGGCTTCGCAGATTTACATAGGAGTTACTCTGGTACTACTAAGTAGATAGTTGGTTGATTGAAATATTAGATTGCTATTTTATATACTGTCTGTTTCACTGTACTTTGTCATTTGCTATTCCTACCTATGACAATACCAAATATCTTGTTCTGTAGTTAGAATCCTTCTGTTGATGAATCTTGACCGAAATATCAGTAGGTGTGAACCCATAGCGTTCGGCTAGATAATTTCTAGATGCTTAACAGTCATTGAACATAGAACATTACAAAGTACACACGGTATGGGGGTTGACCAGCGTCGTGGCTGGTGACTGTGTCATGTCGCGGCGTGAGAGCGGGTGCGGGGTGCGGGGATGCGGGGGTGCGGGTGAGGCTCTGGTCCTGAGTGAGTGTGATGTTTCAGTGCGGCTATCTCGAGGGGCTGCGCTCATCACTCGGTGGCTGGACGCAGAAAGTTAAATCTTGGTACTGGGGACGACCTCTAGTAAGTGGCCCGACCGTTCACCGCCGAAACGATCGGCGATGTCCTAGCACATTGACAGTTCTTACATTTGCACGATATTATACAAAATTAAATCTTTGAACCTTTTACTTATTGGAAATTCTCGCTTCTTAAACGAAACGATTGCTTGGTGTTAGATAAACATTTTTAACTAATGTATGTTCACTTCTCTCGTTGCACTCTCATCTCGGTGTTGATTTAACGCAATTACATAGTTTTATTTCAAACATTCGTTTTTATTATTTAATTGTAGTAATGCACCAATTTGTTTAATTTCCTCGTATTCCCGGTAAACTCATTAGCCTGTAGAGGTCCTACTTGAATGAATGAGCTACGTGCTGCATGAGAAACCTTCCCAGCAGAAAGTGTAATGACGAACACTTGCGGTATATTAAAAACTTTTGTATTGATATAGATGTTAGTCTAAAATCATCGTTTTCTTTTCAATTCATTTAAACGTTTGAGTAGGCTCATCGTTTGTGGATGTAAATACTGCGCATGGTGGCGTTACTTAATTGCAATCAAACGGTATGGAAACTAAATATGCATTTTCATCAAAGCTTAAATTTTTAACAAAGTTATGTTTATTTTTATTTTTTGCTTCATAACTGTCACTCTTTACTCTCAGTTGTATACTTACCTACATGGGTAATTGGGAAAACGACTTTCCATGAAACATGTGACACTTGTAAAATAATCCACTTTGAACCACGCCACCGAGTGATCGAAACGCATGATTCTAAGCCTCCAGCACACATCTCACTTACAGCTTCTCGATACATTCGACGTATACCAATCACTACATCAACGTAACTGAGAGGCATAAGGTCGTAAGTCTAGCATTTCATCTGAATTTCAAATTCCTGTTTACTATGCACCAGGAATAAGGCATGGAGAGTTACTACCCTCTGCCACCCAGATACTCTTGATCAAAAGATTATTCTTAGAGCACTATCCTATATTAGAGGCTGAATTAACCTTGCTGTTAGCGTTGTAGCATTACAGTTTTAGTGTGGTTGTGGTATACTTATAGTAATTATAATTAGGATTTAAAGGTTAAAAAGTTTTTAAGTATCATACCTTGTTCATTATTCTCAATATTGTTATGTGAGTTGGAGTTGCGTATGGGGCTTTCCGTTTTGCGTATTTTTTTTCAGATGTTTTTATTCTGCAGGAATTGGCCCACAAGTTGTCACGGAGTTTCGACATGAAGGAAGAGGGTGGGGCTCTCCTGGAAGATAGAGGGGGGATTCGCAGACACCAGTCGATGCAGCGGCTGCAGCACGGGGAGCCGCAGATGGACGAGAGCAGAGCGGCGCGGGTGGTGTCCGACCACCACGGGAACTTACACATCAGCGTCAAAAAGACTAAACCTATACTTGGAATTGCGATAGAAGGTGGCGCCAACACGAAACATCCGTTACCTAGAATTATCAATATCCATGTAAGTTATTACAAAAAACACCTAACAATATCAAGTTTAAGTATATTGTATTTTATGACATCATCACCTTTCTAATAATAATGACCTAATATGGATAAGTTATTTTTGTACCTACTAACCTTGTTAGTAGGTACAAAAAAAACTTAAATATCCTATTTCATTCTTAGGAATTCCAAGCTCGTCCAATTTGGAAATTGGATTTTTTTTTTACTGGCTTTTATTAACTCGCAACGTTTGTTATATGTATGTATGTTTGTTTAGGTCAGATCTTGCAGCTCAATTTTCAACCAGTTATCTTAAACCGATTTAGCTGAAATTGTGCATACTTGTGTAAGTCGGATGACATATTATACATTATTATGGTCAATAAGCTGTTCTGATGAAAGAAACGGGAGATATTCGACGGAACTCAGTTATAAAACAACATAACCTCATTGAGTATCGTTTGATTTTTCTCGACAATACTTTATGGTAGACGATGTCTAGGGTCTGATCACGGAGACGGAAGGTGGTCGATGGAACTCAATAATTAAACGACGCAACTCCATCGAGTTTGGGCTTATTTCATTTGTCCTAATAAGTAATTTGGCCACACAATAAAAGCTTGTACAAAAAATGTTTTCTTTTTAATTTATTTTAAAGAAGTTGCTGAAATAACAATCCTGTGTATTTATTTCTAGGAAAATGGCGCAGCATACGAGGCCGGCGGGCTGGAGGTAGGGCAGCTGATCTTGGCGGTGGACGGCCACCGTGTGGAGGGCATGCAGCACCAGGATGTCGCAAGACTCATAGCGGAGTCTTTTGCGCAGAGAGAAAAACCGGTAGGTACACAACTTTTAAAAACATTTGGTCGATGTAGAGTCGGTTGAGATCAAAATGAAAGTCAGGTACAAAGAGCAATTCGCACTTCTTACACTGTGAGCTGGTCGAGTCTATTAATAATCAAGTTCATCCATGCTTGCAATTTGATAGAAAACAACTCAATTTGATCTTCTGCTACTAGAATAATTATTAGATGAAGATGAGAAAAACCAATCGACTTTACCAATATCGTGAAGCATGAATAATCACATATTAGTTGGTCTGCATTTTAAAAATCACATTTATTTCCTATCATAATATTTGTTATATTAACGGTGAGATAGGTGTAAAGATTTGAGTTATCCACCTTTACTAAAGGTTGATAGAGACAACAAAAATAATTAGTAACGTTGTTGCTGTAGATCACTTTATTTCCAAATTGTTCGTATCGCCCATGGCCCTTAAACAACCATTTTATATTATTTACAGGAAATAGAGTTCCTTGTTGTAGAAGCAAAGAAGTCGAATCTGGAACCAAAGCCAACAGCCTTGATATTTCTGGAGGCCTAACATCTACTGTCCCTCCCCGCCAGCGACCCGCCGGCCGCGCTGGGCAGCGCGATGCCGGGGGTCGACCTCACCGCGCACACCACGGAATAGCCAACTCCAACCTGCGCTGTCACATGCTCTTCTGAACACGCCCGCTCAACGCTCCAATATCCGAACGTTTGTCTTCTCCATCGAAGTTTACCATACACTACCACGCATGACACTTGCGAAAACATTCTCATTCAATGAGGAAGGAGAGATCTATTTAAATGCTACAATTACACACATATTTTCCATATCTTCAAAATTCAATAGCTTAAATGCTACAGAAGTGGCAACTTTCCCAATGTTTATGCGTTGTGGTGTATTTCGGAAAGCTTTGATTTCTTAGGCTTGCGATGGAGTCGGCAAAGTAAATACAAGGAGCAGCGGAAACGTGTTTCGCTCTACAGGAAATGAGACCACTTTGTGGATGATGATCATCGTCGTAAGAACCATAACTGACCTGACGCTGCAACGGGCTGACATGAGAATACAGACTGGCGATTTGACGCAGGTAATCTAAGTAGGCTATACGATATTAATGGCACAAGGGAGGCTAACTTTCTATACATCTCGAGATTGTCCAAAATAATGAAGAAATTAGTTACGATGCACACTGCCCGAGAGATTTTAAATTTATATAAAGTACGTCCCACTTTTCTAAAGGGATATTTCGGGTAGTCTGAACGAGAATTTTGTAAATTCTTTTCTAGAAGTAGAAATTAAACCAATTTTACCAGTAGTCAGCGACTGAATTTTATAAAATAAATTCTCCTACTTTTACCAATTATGATAAGTTCATCATAAAAGGTCACACACATAATATTGAAGAGTATCGATAAAATTTCAAGTAGTCTCAATCATTTAAATTCCGTAACTAACTTTAATAGAACTAGAGTTGTAAAGAAATGACGATAACATAGATCTTATTGTTGATTTTCGAAAAGAATTGTGCTAATATTCGATTGGTAATGGTGCTATGAACAGAGATCACATTCGGTAAAGTTTCGAGTTGTCCGTTCATGATCACATCGTAGTTTTCACTAGCGGTCGAGTAGTGCTTGTTGTCAGCGCGTTCCGTAGCATTCCATGCAAAGAGTTCACTCGCGAGTCATCCATGTGCCATCAACGTTGCGGTAGGAAAGTTCGACGTTCAGCTCGTGTCATCTCATCCCAGATCGTTGTATCGGTGGTAGTTAGTTGCAACTACAGCGGCTAGCCGCTCGCGTCATGTCATTCGTAGAGCAGAGCTTGCAGCACGACGCGCTCCTAAGCAAGCTGGTTTATAAACTGACATTTTATTTATCACTTTTATTTTAACATTTGGACACGTTATATTTTTGTATGTGCACTACTGGCGCAGGTCACGCAATGAGACGCAAATTACTTCCTCTAGATTATGTTGGTAATTTACGTGACTAGTTGAATATGTGCCAATATTACTTAAATAATATTCACCAACATTTATATTGATTTTATTCCAAATTAAAGCTTTCCTGTCACTTTCGAAAATACATCATTCTGAGGTTGTGCATGATTTGCTTCTCAACCCTAGCTTATAATTTAAATACTTAGTTAACTTTTTATACAGCAATAGAAAAACTTTGGATAAGTTTTATAAAAAAAAAGTTAGTACAATCAATTCAGTTTGCTTAGCGAGGCTATTTTAAAAAAGCGTCAGACATTGTCATTCCATCAGGTAGGTATGCGGTGAGTTAACGAAATTATGGCGGAGAGGGATTTTAGCCCACTCTTTTATTTATATGCGTAGATTATAAGGAAATGTGTGCAATATTATCCAATTTTTTGTTAGATGTTAGATCATTATCGGCATTGATATTTTAGATGTTACGAAGCTATAAACAAAAAAAAAATTGGTAAAACATCCAATCATTGTCACCCCACTAACAATAAAAGGCAAAACTGAAAGAGAGTAGAGATATAATCTGTGAACACAACACACTTCTTCTAAAACGAACTATTCAACAAAACGAACTGTTTCATAAATATAATCAATTGACAATTTATAATAGATACCTACCTACATAAGCAGACCTTATAATATGAAAGCAAAAAAATAACAATACATATTGGTTCATAGTGTGTCAATAATTGCAGTGTGTCAATAATTGGGTGTTTTAAAATTATGTACTAGCAATAGAAAAAAAAACAAAACCAGCTCCGTAATGTCCTAAGATATCACTTGAACCAACATACATACCCGGTATATCAATGTGAGTGTTGCTAGTGCTTTTAATATTACCTTCTAAGCTGTAGATATTGTACACGTCCCAACCAATATTTAACATGTATAAAATGTAATATGCTGTAACAGAACCTCATTATTTCGTATTATACTTACATATAAACAAATGACAGTTGTAATTGTAAATATATCTATTTATTTAATGTGCATAAGCTGTAAATATCAAATTTGAATGTATTGTAATATAAAATATGATATACCTAACTATAAATATGTATAGAAGTTAGTGCCAAAAGCATTTTTAAACTCCCCCTCAAAAATTGCGTATACAGTATGATGGTAAAAGCGAAGCGACCGGCGGCATTAACAAACAAGCGAGGTTTGGGGCACTCGTCGACTACAATGACCTATCTGCAGTTGATGACCTCAGTACACAACAAACACGGCAGTCAACTGTCGACAGATCAATGGAATGAGAGACCATGCCCTTTACACAAACTGAATACGCTTTTTAACTATTAGAATTTGATCATCATTATAACACTATTTTAAGCAATTTTAACACGTTCATAGTAACAAAAATATATATTTTGAAGTATAAAAATACCTACTATAAACGATTTTTTGCAAACTGATTCTTGACGCATTGTGAATAGTATGTAAACTTAAGTCACAAGGTAAATCCGCCTTTTCAAATTTCAAATTTTAACCATTTTAATTATTAGATGACATTATAATGAAATGAACAGAGTACCTTGCACTGAAACAACTATATTTTGTACGAATAATTATAGTTAATTTTAACTTATACCTAATTATATTTAAAGTTATTTATAAGTTTGTATGATTGTTACATTAAGTATGTACCTACGTCAGGCGCGGCACTCCGCCAAGCCTTTATTTGAGTCAATTCATCATTTACGTATTAAACACGTCAAACCAAAAGCAATTTTAAAACGTAGTGAATAAGAATTATTTTAATTGAACTACAACAAATTATCCTAGTTAACTTTTTATTCTGTATTTTGGTTTCTTTGAGATTTGTTTACCAACAGCTTGATATATCTCAGTTCTCATGGACCCGCCACGCCCGCGGCAACGGCACCCGATTTTATCCTAATTATTCTAAGCCGTCCACTTACGTTCGCATTTAGTTGTATTTCACAGTGTTGGTGTGGGATTATTAAGTTAAAATTTACATGTAATCGACCTTAGATAGTGTTCGATGTTGGTAAACAGTTCACTGGAATAATATCTATCGCAAGTTTAAAATTCGCGCAGGCGTTTCGTTGAGATCTATGTTGTAGTCTGTTGTTAAGTTTGTCGTTGATGACAAAAATATATTGTTATCTAGATATTTCCTATGTTTTATTAGTCCTTCCTATCTTAGGCACACAGTTAGTTTTAAAATTGTAGTCAATTGATTAAACTTTTGTAATCTTATCTAGTCACTGATTCCAATAGCGCCTACGCTTTTAATCTTCAATCATAATGATCAGATGGTTCTTTTAATAATCTTAGCGATTCAAGTAAGTATACCTAATTACCTGCCTTCTCGAGTCCTACCGTACATTCAATACCGTACCTACATAACATTAGTAGGTACTGTACTATTTTACTAAAAACCTTAACAAAAAAGCGAATGGAAAGAATTCTAACAGTTTTCCTGTGAATAATCTGTTCTGGCTTGTCAGACGACGCTTTTCTACCCGACATTTTATTTTAGCCAAATCAGAAAATGAAAAATAAAGTGTTTTATGACGCGACGCGAGGTGCAGATGTTAAATATATGTACTATACTATTTTATAGCATACCTACCGCTTTAAAAAATAACTAATGGCCTATGACTACTAGTTATACCAACGTTCTACATATAAAAAACCATAACTCCAAAACTCGCTATACAGACAAAAAAGTACTTTTAGCCCAGGAAGATAAATAACAAATTTGGAAATTGAAAAAAAAATATTACCAATTTTTTTTGTACTTATTTCAAAAAAATTTCATAAATTATATTAGGTATATCCAATCCAAAAAAACCCTTTCAAATTATTTTTAAATTTATTATAAGCAATTAAAAATTGATAAAACTTACAACGAAATCACGAAACTACGAACGCGCCACGATTGGCGGCATGCGTGTGACGTCAAAATGGTTAAGCGATTCACGTCAGTACAGTGCAAACGGCTACAGCACGTGAATTGAAAAGAAATATCTGATATTCAGTTTAAAAGAAAAATCATTTTTGTCCATTACCTTGATTGGCTTTTACAATCTGAGCGGGATAAGAAGCTACTGGAAAAAGAATACAAGATATTTATGGGCTAGACGCATTGCTTGTCAGTACATGATTTGCATTTTCACCCATTCCCTGGATCGGCTTTTACGATTTGCACGGGAAAAGAAGCTGCTGGAAAAGGAATACAAAATAGTGATGGGTTGCTAGACGCATCGCTTGTTAGTATATGACATTTTCGCCCATTCTCTCGATCAGCTTTTATGATCTAAGCGTGAAGAGATGCAGCAGGTACCCTCTAGATTCTTTTTTTCTTCTAGACCGGCATGTAAGGTAAGTGGTATACTTACAGGTAAATACTGAACTAGGAATTTAATGCGGTATTCTGTATCCTTGAATAAATAGTGATTCTAGAAGGTTTTTTCAAGCTGCATTCAGTAACGCCACTATGTCAGTTTGGGCTATTCCACTGCAAAAAGCTGTAAGCCAAGGAGAAGTTATATCTCGATTTAGGAAAGTTTACTTAATTAAACAAACTGAAATATTATTCAGGAAGTATTTACTTGCTGCAATAATTATTACATACGACTTATGTACACAAAGGTAAGATTCGAGTCTATTATTACATCTTGATATCTATTAATATTTGTCATCTCTAATGAAGTACAGTCACAAATTCTTTCAGCGCAATTAAGTGCAGAATGGGTATGTGCAAATAGTTTGAAGTGATCAGGGTCAGGGCGATTGACATAACGGACACTAAAAGCCATGTATTTGGTCTTGTTAACATTAAGTGTCAAGAAATTTTCATTTAACCACTTTCATTCTGTCAAAACCTAATTGGGCCGACTTATAGGTTTCCGTACAGTTTTTTCCTGTAAATATTAATGCAGTATCATTTGCGACGGACACTATTTTACAATTTTTAAGAACCAGGTTACATAAATCGTTAACATAGACCAGGAACAGATTTGGTCTCAAAATACTTCCATGGGGAACTCCAAATTTAGTCTGTACTTATATATGAACCAATCTTCACACATCGTTTACGACCTGTTAGATAGTGGAAAACAATTTTAGCTGTATCCCTCTTGTACCAACTTCCTCTAATTTTTAGACCAGCAGGGAAATTAAGACTGTGTCAAAGGTTTTACTGAGGTCAAGATATATCACTAGGCACTTGGTGTTGGAGTCAAGAGCTATAACCGTTGTTTTAACAAGCGCATTTACAGCTTGTAAAGTGAATCTACCGGAACGGAAATTAAATTGAGTTTCAGAAAGCACGAAATTATTTTCAAGGTATTTGATAAAGCTTTTGACAATAATACTTTAAAGAATTTTGGATAACGCTGGTAGTATGGACATTAGGCGATTATTGTCAACATGATCGCTGTCGCCAGCTTTAGGTATTGGATGGACTACAGCAATTTTAAATACGCTCTGAAAGATACCTTTGGACAGGCATAGATCAGTTATATTATAGTACTCTATGGGCATAGATTACAGATATGGGTGATAAGAGGGGATAAAAACTTTTTATGCCTTTTTAGAATTTTTGCGGATATATTATCCCATCCTGGAGCAGCCTTTAGAGAGTCAATAATGAAACAAATTTCTTGCTCATCGGTGGTATTTAAAACAAAGGAAGTTTGCACGAACTATTAGACTATGGAGGTGCAGAAATTGTTGTATTCTGTTTAATTTGATCGGCTAGTGTTTTACCTATGTTGGAAAAATAATCATTAACGCAATTTACAGATTCTAATGGCGTTGCTTTAATAGAAAGAAGAGAATCAGACTTGTTTAGTTGCTTGTTCAAATCTGTAACTTCGTATCGCCTCCAATAGAGTCTTTGAGTTTAGACCAGACTTTTTCACTTCCCTTTTGTCATACAATCGCTTTAGATTTTTAATTAAAATCCAAACATAGAGTTATGATACACATAAAACAGATTGTCACAGATAAAACGCACAAAAGGTAGATAGAGTAGGTCACTACATTAGCACTGGTTATTGTTAATTAGAAATATTTACTCGTATTGAAAATTTACATGTTATGGGTGTAGAAGGCTACCAGAAATGACGAATGACTAACAAATGACGAAACGTGGTCCCTTAGGGTCTCATAAGAAGACTCAAAGTCGCTCAGCGCGCTATGGAGAGGGCTATGCTCGGTGGTTCTCTAAATGTTTAAATTAGAAATTAGGAAATTCGTAGGAGTACCAAAGTCACTGACATAGCCCAGCGGATTAGCTCGTTGAAGTGGCAGTGGGCGGGACACATAGCGCGACGAACCGATGGTCGATGAGGCAAAAATGTTCTCGAATGACGACCGCGTACTGGCCAGCGAAGCGTAGGACATCCACCCATACGGTGGTCAAACGACCTGACCAAGGTCGCTGGAAAGCGCTGGATGCTGGACGCTCTTGATCAGTCATTTTGGAAATCTTTGGAAGAGAGCTATATCCAGCAGTGGATGTTATGCGGCTATGATGATGATGACTGCTTGAAACCATTTATTTCGTCGTTTCCCATCATGTGAAACGTTTAGAAACATTTTTTGGGAGTTTATTTTTGTAGTATTTGTACATAATGGTACGAAACAAGCACGATAACCTCAAAGGTTCGACATCTCTACAGCACAAGAGTGAGTAAATTAATGCAACTTGACGTTACACTCACACGCACGCTGTAGTACAGTCAATAAAGGCAAAAATCAGCTACAACCTCCGATTTCGTTGAACCTCCATAGATTTGGATGAAAATTTGGGATTGAGTATGTTTTACCCTGTACTTCAAAAGTGACATATGCTCGTCTTGCGCTTTTTGTATTTTAGGGGTGAAATCCACCCCTTTTGTTAAAAATGGGAAAAAATGCAGATTTAATCATTCTGGCTTAAGTAATGTATTTATTTAGATAAAATAAAGGTGTTTTAATATTTATTTGCATGATTTATGATTTTAATTATTTTTTCAACCCTTTTCGCAACCACCCCTTAAGAATCCTCTTACCCTAGACTTTTCCATACAAACGTAGTCTACGTTTTATTTTGAAACGACATGTCAGATTTTGGTAAACATTTGTAATTTTAAAGAAATTGCTATTTTCTGGGGTTATAATTGGTTTTCGACAGTAATTATGAACTGGAAAGAAAATATAAGGGTGTAAAAGTTTTCCATACTGATGGTCAAATATGATATAATTTACTATATTCTCTTTTAAGTTCAGAATTTTAGTGTAGGAAACCAATTTTAACCCTAGATAATTGCAATTTCTTAAAAAATTACATAATTTTGCCTATATCCGACATGTCGTTTCAAAATAAAACGTAGACTACGTTTGTATGGGAAAGTCTGATTCTGTCTAGGGTAAGTACTCTTAAGTCCAAAATCATTATTTTATTTCTGAGTTTTAAAATCGCATATTAACATTACATAACAGTTTGTTTGATACTTGTGATATAATTTTTGGTTGACAGTGAAATTTCAACCCTTAAATACTACTCCCTTATTGCAGAATCACTGTAAAAATTTGTTTCAAAAACTTTAACCTAAATTAACTATTACTAAAGTGAAAAATTATTTACTGAGTATTAAATTATTTATTTATTTATTGCGAAATATTTCACCCTGAAAACCTAACCTTTGTCATAATAATTTATTTTAATATTTTTGACTCGTGACATATTTTTTGACATGAAAATTTAATTTATTAATTAAAAGAAAAATGTATTAAAATATATGAAACGTATATTCATCTTTTATTTAATTAATAAATAAAAAGATTTTTATTATTGCTCATCACAGCTCTCTTCACCAACTTCTTCATTTGTTGGAGGGCTATTTTGGCAATTATCACTGCTGCATGATCCGCAGGTTGAATAACAAAATAGCCCTACCCTACGATACCTACAAGATGTACCTATGCATGTAACTATTGTCAATTTTTTTCTATAATATATGCATACCAAATGCATGCTCCAAAAATTTTTACGAAAAAAAATATAATTTTATTTTTACAATAACTCCGTTAATTTTTAAGCTATCAGGTTCATCCGAAAACAGTTTGAAAGGTAATTTCAAGAGCTATAAGATCGTCTTAAATAGGATTTTTAAAGCCCTTGTATTTTAAAAGATCAAGGGTTAAAGGGTCCCGGTTACATGGTTCTCACAGTAAAAGTTAGGCTTTAAACGTCTCTATCTCGGTTATTTTACATCCTACAAAAATAAAAAATAAACCTATTTTTTTGTTAAAAAAGAACTCAAATTTAGTTTTTTATCATTTTTCACGAATATCCAATATTTTTGAAATTAGTTTCAAAAGAAAATGAAAATTACGAAAATTTGAAAAATTTTGATTTTCTTACTAAAAAGTAAGAAAGTGCTTTATAAATAACCATAAATTTGAATTTTTGTGATAACACACGAAATCCCCTTTCTTCCTAGTAGCGAGCGCATAACTTTTTAGACAACAAAACCAATCAAGCCCTAGACAGAGTAAAAAATAAAATAAAATAATTACTTAGAGAAGGGCGCGTGGAAGTCTAAATAAGTAGGTTGGGTAAACTTCCAGTCATTAGACGCTAACAGTCATTGGACAGAACACAAAAAAAAACTTATGTATTAAGGTTTTATTGTGTTCTTTCCAATGACTGTTGGCGTCCAATGACTGGAAGTTTACCCTACCTACTTATTTAGACTTCCACGCGCCCTTCTCTAAGTATTATTTTGTGTTGAACATAGAAAATCAAGCGTTGCGCCTACATTGAGATGTGAGCAAACACTCTACTCTCGAGCACCTAGTTTGCCGTTAGGTTATTTATTACAGTGCAACAGTTTTGCCTACATCCTGCATAGCATAGCATAGCATAAGTTTATAGTAATCCGACCTTTCTGAAGAAATGTCTGACACTAAGTTAAACAAAGAGAAGTTAGGTAGGTATATCTTACACTTTCTTACATAATTCACTTAAAATATGTACCTATGCTAACTAGCTGCTCTTTATAAAATTTTACAAGAAACATTTACTTAGGTATCACAAAATAATGGAGAAACTAAACTAACTAGATAACCTTTTTAGTTTTTAACCAGATCGAACTCGGCCGCGAATGCCAAGTCCATAGATGTAAAAAAAACCACTACCGTCGCCTACTCGTACGCAGCTTTGCGTCTTTGCTAGCAGCTATGGCGCCAAATTGATTGTTTCAGAAAGGTGAAATTAAAACTTTTTCCTCAATCGATCGTTTTTAAAATTTGTATGGGAATCAACTTATTTTTTGTATTTCAAAATTTGCTTCCGGTGGAACCTGTTTATTATCATGAACTGATAATATACATATTTCGCTTTTCTGCTTCGAATGAAAGTGCTTGTGCTTTTTGAGAAAAACAGGAACCTTAAGTGGATACATGAATTTTTCGGGGTCCAGTGCTGCCCCATTTAATATAAATTATTTCAAAAGAAACGGATTTGTCATATCAAATTTTGTCTTGACCAAGCCCTAAAACCTTCAAACTATTTTATGAACTACTGTTTATGAGAACGTGAAGATTTTCTACGCACATTTGCCAAAAAATGCCACTTTTGGCTAATGTGCCTAGAGCTTCACGTTCTCTCTTTAAACTATAAATAGTAGTTCGCACGCACACACAAACGCACACACACACACACACACACATATGTACACACCCTCTCATGCATCCACACATCTTCACTAACACACAAAACAACATACACGCATGTCAATAGAACTAAAAATCTCTATAAAGTTTTAAAATCTATTTGTAAACTAGGCCCATGTTAATACTAAGTGTTTGGAAGAGCGGGTCCCCCTGCCACAGGCTTTTTCAAAGCTTACTAGGTGGGTCCCAGGAATTTGTATTATTCAACTACTGGCTTGGAAATAAAGATTTTTATATATTTTTTTTTTTTATCTAGGGCTTGGTCAAGACAAAATTTTAAATGACAACTCCGTTACCTTTGAAATAATTTATTTTAAATGGGAGCTATCTAGCTTGGTCAAGACAACAGAA
This sequence comes from Acrobasis suavella, assembly GCA_943193695.1. Lineage (NCBI taxonomy): Eukaryota > Metazoa > Arthropoda > Insecta > Lepidoptera > Pyralidae > Acrobasis > Acrobasis suavella. Next base: position 20,396,458 of record OW971929.1, read on the forward strand.
TTGGAATACTCTTATATTCTATTTGATTATTTTCAAGTCCAATTCTGTTCAGTTGTTTCTCCAAATTTGATAGCAACTTTAGATTGTTGAATCCGCTTCAGAATTTTTATTATAGAAACACGCCTATCTCTATAAAAACAAAATGTTATATCAAGTCAGCGACAAGTGGGATGATTTCGATAGGCTTCGCAAAACAGAATGCTTTATCAGAAAAATAACATATTTTAACAACAGTTTAATCCAATGTTTAAACATTAAACAGCAATGACCTTTTCTCGCGTCAAAACTTTGTAGTTTATTAGATAAAGAATGTTAAAACTTTCCCGCATGGGTCATCGGCTTGTAGACAAAAAAATGTACCTAATGTACTTAATATCAAAGTAGTAATAATATAGCGATGAGTATGGTTGAAATGCTTCAACAATAACTAATAATAACAACATCATTCTCTTCCAGCGATTGCAGAAACGGCAAAGGACGTGCCATTTTTGAAACGCGGAGTCAGTTTCGAAAAGCACTTGCCGATTCTTTTTCTGTTTGTAAATTTTCACCGGTCAGATAAGCTTTTTATTAAAAAAAAATATTAAGTACCTATTTTATTAAAAAGTATCCTGGGAAACTGAAACTGACAAGAGTTGTGACAAATAGACATACAGACATTCTTCAATTTTAGGGGTTCTGTACCCATAGGGTAAAATCGGAACCCTATTACCAAGACTCCACTGTCCGTCTGTCTGTCTGAACCATGATAGGTAGACAGTTAAAATTTTCACAGATAATGTATTTTGTTACAGCTATAACAAAAAAATCTATAATAGAATAAAATAAAATATTTAAGTGGGGCTCCCATAGTCCCATACAACAAACGTGATTTTTTATAGATAATGATACGGAACCCTTCGTGCGCGAGTCAGACTCGTACTTGGCCGGTTTTTTGTTATTAAGTTTGTTATTCACCGTGAATACGTTAAGGTGAGTATAGCCGAAAAAAAGTTATCTATACTCAAAAACGAGTCAACAGGAAAAATATATCTTGGGCTAAGATATATTTACTTTCATCAGATTATTTGAGAATTTTGAGGAATATTAAATACTGTACTAAAATATTGAAATGGGGTCGTTTTCAACTTTCAATTTCTTACTACTTTAAAACTACTAGAGGTATTTTAACAGTTCTTGTCGTAAAACATTAATCTATAATTTATCTTGAAACTGGGTAATTTTTGACAAAAATATTAAATTAGATTTACAAAAATTGCTATAAACTATAATTTCACAATTATTTAACGTAACTAATAATCCTGTTTGCTTTAATTACATTTGTTTATTGAGTTGCGAACGCTATGCAAGGCAAGTGCGCTATATCGGTGCGGGGTATGCGGTTGGAGACGTGGCGTGGGAGCGTCCAAAGTCATTGGCGATTACAGTCGCCTTAATGCTGCGGTTAAATCTTTAAATTTCTAAGCCTATAATAAGCACACATTATTCTTGATAGAACCTACAAGATCCGATAGGGGTCGACCTTCACCCATCTGCCCACCGGATGAAAATTATTTTTATCAAATAAAATATGTTACTGAACATAATACTTGGCAGAGGTCGCAGACTTGAGATTGAGCTACAAAATTCCTCATGTTCTTGAAATAATAACGTTCTTTGATCTTTCGCAAGGTCCGCTCTAGGCCCAAATGACCTGCAGTAGGTGTGTCATGTAACCCCTTCATAAATGTTGCCTTTTAAAGACTCTGAGATAACCAACTGTGGCTCTTCAGTCTTCCCGTCTGGGACGTTTGCCGTGAAAATATGGTCATGGTTATTTTTTGCACGCCTCATAAGTGGAGCGTTGAGGTAGTGCACTATTCTCAACTTGTCAGGGTCAAGCATTTTTCTTTACTTAAACTGTCTCTGTTATATTGAACTAATACCTACAATAATATAAGTGCAGAGATATGAAGAACAACCCTTTTATAAACACATTTAATACTTGTAGAAAATAAATGTCAAGCATATAACACATTAAAAAAAAATTAAAGATATATTCGTAAATATCCGGATGTACCACGATGACGCTCGAAATACTTAATGTATTTGTACCATTATTTAATAGCTTCATCTCGGATTCTCGGCACTAGATTGTTTCCTATTGAAAATTACTATCTAATTCAGAGTAATTTTTTTATGAGCGCTGTTAGACATTCACTTTGGGATTTTCCAAACTTATTGTTCAAATTTAACTGTCTTGCTTGTCCAAGGAACTAGTTCCAATGGAAAGTATGCTATACAACATACATAGTCTGCAACCAGTAGGTTCCTTACCTTTTTATACAATATAATTTGTTTTCCTGTTTATACACGGCCACCAGGTAATAGGGACCAGAAAATAGTAGATTGTGCTACAAGGGACAAAGATAATATTTTAAAGGCGAGGGCGCTACTTTGAATCCTGAGTGAAGCGAGGGATTCATGTATATCGCCCGAGATAAAAATATTACCGTACCCGAGTAGCACACTCTACTTTTCATCTCCATCTATGAGAAAAACTAGCAAATACAAAACAAAATTTAAAGAAGAACCTACTACTACAACACATAATCAAAATTCACCCGACAGATCCTAACCTTTATTTGGTGTCATTTTCATTCAATAAATATTTAGATATACGAGTAGATAATTTTTCGAAGAGCACCAACTACTGATAAAATGTTCACTCATAACATAACTTTGTTTGCGTAGTATTTCATATTTCTTTTATTTTTATAAACTTGATTCACTATCGGCTTGAACTTACGTAAAAGTATTCAAATTTAAATAATTATAATGTCAATACAATATAACCTAAAACTTCTGTAATTAGACAAAAATTGCGCTTTTTTAAAAATAAACTTGTGATTTTTTTTCCGAAGCGAAGGACATAAAAATGTTTGCCTACATTCATCCATGTTTACAACGACAGGTATTCCAAATTTAAAAAATTACGACGCCTGTGTACTTAATTTAATGTTTCAAAACTTAATTATTTTCTTTTCGCTGGACTGCTAACATTATTTTTGATTTTACATAGATTACACTCGTGCTCAGTTTTCAAATTGTTATTAATCCCTAGAGATGTTCTTTTTCATTTTTTAGTCCCGAGACAATCAACAGTAACTTTAGCTCCAAATGATTTGGGAAGAAAACATCGTTTTTCGAGTAGATGAGATACAAAGCAACCTAACTGTTGCATACTGTGTATATTGTATGCTTTCTATTCGAACTTAGTTCGTTCGACTAGCTAGCAATATATTTGCTTTTTAATTTTAATAAACAGTGTGTGAATGTTTAACTGTTACATATAAATAGTAACAAACATTTTGGAAAATCCTCTTTCGTTATAAGTATGCTTACTTTATTAACTTAATTTAACCAGTACGTTTCATATATCATAACTCCGAATACCATTCAATCAAACTATATTATCAAACATTCTTTTATTTTTATTTTTTATAACCTCTAATTTTAAAGTGGGATTGGGCGGGGCACGTTTGCCGAATGCATCCTGATAGGTGGGCTACTTTGATAAAAAATGGACTCCCGAAGATGGCCGAAGAAAAAGAGGTAGGCCCCGGAAGCGTTGGTGTGATGACTTGCGACAGTTTGAAAGGGAATGGTTGGAAGTGGCACACGATCGAGATATTTGGAAGGAGACGGGAGAGACTTTTGACCAGCAGTGGGACAGTAGAGGTTAATAAACCTTCTTTAAAATATAAAATTGTCGGTTAATAGTTTTACCTTTTTTCTAAACAAGTGGAGCAATATTTTACAAACAATCGGTTTAAATATGTATATTTATATAAATTATGTATGTATATGTATATCCCAATGTATTACGTCATTACGTGTTTTAGCGTGTAAGTATTGTTCAAGGTTCCACCCCACTTTTGTCATTATCTCCTCTGGTTGTAGGGTTGACTAAAAGAGATCCCCGACAAGGATAAGTGCGCCTTTTTAATATTGTGTATTTTCATTGTGGCTTTTTAGGGTTCCTTAGTAAACAAGGAACCCTTATAGTTTCGCCATGTCTGTCTGTCTGTCTGTCTGTCCGTCCGCGGTTTTACTCAGCGGCTATAAGTACTAGAAAGCTGTAATTTGGTATAGGTATTTTTATTAATTATGCTCAAAAAGTGGTAAAATAAAATATTGAAAAAAAATTTTTTTGGTTACCTCCCACATGTAATACTAATACAAGTAATGTCAAAAGTAAATTTTATTTTCTCGACTAACCAATCATGTGGGTTATAACCTAAACGGTTATATGTATATGGATACCTGAAAAAATTCACAGACATAGTAAATATAACGAAATTTAAAGAATTTTCATGGACAGAATAGACTACATAGACTTTTTACATTAACTTCACTTCTTAGAAAATATCTTTACTAAAAATATCTAACTTTCTATTAGGTGCAAAGTAACCTATGCGCTGCTATGAGATAAATACATTCATGTATATTATTATTTTGGTAGATGACTGGGTCAAAAATAAATTATTCGATACAGTTCATAAAATAAAACATCATAATATAGTGTCACTTTTCATTGATCATATTCATTTTCGGCCAGATTGTAGATTTATTAATGTAGAAAAACTGATATTAAGAGCGCCATTTGAATCCAAAAAAACATGACCTCCGTGGCGTAATGGTCACCATGCTAGTCCGCCACCCAGAGGTTCCGGGTTCGATCCCCGGTCAGGGCAAGTTTTAAAATGGCCTTTTTCAAATTGTCCTGGTCTTGGGTGTTTATTTAAATATGTATTTGTTATAAAATATAGTATCGTTGAGCTAGTATCCCATAACACAAGTCGCGAACTTACTTTGGGGCTAGCTCAATTAGTGTAATTTTTCCGTATATATTTATTATTTATGACGTCACGCTTACGTATTTCATAGAAAATCCCATACAAAATGTTTATTTTGTCATTTAGAAATAACCGGCCAAGTACGTGTCAAGCCACGCGCATGTAGAGTTCCGAAGTTGCGAATGCTCACTTTGAGTTCAGGCCACTAAAAAGCCTAAAAACGAATTGTCTATTGAATTTGTATGAACTTTTCCTTTTCCGAGTACATTTTATAAGTTGGTCACTTATAACTTTTTAATTTGTAAACCCTACTTAACTCTGATAGTTTTCCTATAAACTTGGGGAGACACTTGACTCTAACAAAAATTTGCAATGTAAAACCAAATATTTCAGAAATGGATCCCTAAATCGAAAAATGATGTTCACAAGCTTAATATCTTTTTGAAAGACCTATTCAACGATACTCCACACGATGGGCTAGTCAAGAAAAAAGAAATAGACTCCTACTTTACTTGTATGGGAGCTACCCTAAAAAAATTTTTTTCAATATTTTATTTTACTACTTTTTTGGCATGATTAATATACATACCTGTACCAAATTACAGCTTTTTAGTACTTATAGTCTCTGAGTACAAACGCGGACGGACAGACAGACAGACAGACATGGCGAAACTATAAGGGTTCCTTGTAGGTACTACGGAACCCTAAAACGTGTCTGATTTGACTTGTTGTCATCTAGCAGATTCTTACGAAATATAACATTACTAAATGCCCAATGGAATAACATCATCCATACCTATTACAACACGCATAAAAACTATATCTATCAGTAAATTGCTGAGCATGGGACCTGCGGCCCGCGTCCGCCTGACGCAACATCTCCAAACGCCCAGTCATACAGTATGAATGGAGCGAAGCCCCGAAGCTATAGCGGGGGGCCAAGCGTCTAGAGTACATTACAGAGTAAACGCCGCCGCACGTGCCAAGCCCCGGCTCACGATAAAAACGCATGGCTTGCGTCAGCCGCTTGCGCCCGCGCCGACGCTACCAGACGTGCTGTATGGTCGCACCTTAGAATTTGTTGACATAGCAATTGATAAGCGTTCTACATTGATTACAGTAGAAAATTATAAGAATAACATTAGATTCCTAGCATATGTTAACTGAATCTGAACTTTTTAAGTCATTACATTGAAATGATTATACCTACTATCTATTTTAAATATTTTATATTATGATTGTTTATACATAGTGTACCTATTTCTGCCATGGTTCTAAAACAGTCAATGCAACGATCTAATTTTAGAGTAGGCATGTTAACCTTTACTTATAACTTGAACAGATGATATGTCTTGTCGGTTTAATAGATAGTTTACATAAGTATTTTACAATACAATGACGAGGATGTAAGCAGATAACGAAGAAAGAAATAAAGAGATTAGAAACATTTGAGATGTGGTGCTGGAGAAGGAAGGAACAAGTTAGCTGGAAAGACAGGATTACAAAGGAAGAAGTACTAAACAGAGCAGGCGTAAGGAGGCAATTAATAACAACTATCGGAAATAGGCGAAGAAATATATTGGGACACTCGGTACGGCACGACAAATTTATGAGGACGATACAGGGCTTCACACACGGCAGCTATAATGTAAAGATGTACATTATAGCACGAATACATCTCATTACATCTTTCCATAGAAATCGTCAGGAGACGGCAGCTTTAAATGTACCATACTAACTGTATTAATATAATTTACATTAATATACATTATAGCTCCCGTGTGTGAAGCCCTTAATAGAGGGCAAAAAAGAAGGAAGAAGAGGAAGAGGAAAACCCAGACACAGCTTTGTAAAGCAACTAAAGAAGAAAGTAGGAGTAGTGTCGTACCAAGACGTCAAAAGGCTAGCTGAGGACAGGAATGGAAGAAACTCCACCGACAAGAGCGTCGCTCTTTAATTTAAATGAAAGCAGACCTTCATTTAAATAAAAGATGTAAATACCGTGCTAATTGTCTCTGTGACCTGGCCAGGCTATGAAAAAAATAACAGGCAACACGTAAGTATGAGTAAAACTTCTATAGATAATAAGTATTTTTTTTTTATTCAAAAATATTTTTCATAACAACCAACGAAAATTTTCTCAATTAATTGATGTGAGATAGGAAAACAATTTTTTTCTTATAAGTCTCTACATAAAATTTAAGCAAATCTACGCAAAAAAAGCCTTTTTATGTCTTACAAATAAGGAAACTAATGTTATTTCCACAACGTAGTATAACAAAAAATAGAATCAAAAATAAACAATGAATTTCAGTAAAAGTTTAGTATGCAGAGGCAGTGGAAAAAACTGAGGGTCAAGTGCAAAGTCTACCTGATAACGGGAATTGGTAAAATCTGACATTGACACTGACTGCGACTTTGGTAGACTACTTCGCGGAAAACTTCGTCATTGATACCTAGAGATAAAAACGAATGACGCAAAGAATTAACAGTGTATTATGGAAGACCGTTGTTTGTTTTCCTTGTTTCCTAGGAAAATATAAGGATATTCTTACATACCTACAATCAACTGATCTAAACCAAAAATAAAATAACTGGCCAAATGCGTGTGTCACGCGCAGTGTAGGGTTCCGCAGTTGCGAGTGCCGACTTTGAGATCAAGAAACTAAAAACGTCTAAAAAGCTATTTTTTTATTAAATCTGTATGAAATTTTACTTTTTCGCATACATTTTAAACCCTACTTACATGGCTCTGATAGCTTTCCTTTAAACTTCGTTATATATACTACCTGCTACCGTTTTTGCACGTGACTATATACAACCGTTTAGTAGAGAAAGGCACGTGACTCGAACAAAAATAGACTATAAAACCAAATATTTCCTAAACGGAAATATTTTTTGGTCTTATGGGCGGGCCAAAAAGTATTTAATAAAAATATTTTTCATATTTCGATATATGTCCAGCAGCGAACTTCCTGTGGCTGATATGATGACCAGTGATGTGCCGGATCGTCAAAAATGGAGATCCGCAGATACGGATCTGAATACGGATATTTGGTTTCAAGATCTGCAGATACAGATACGGAGCGTAACTTATCATTGTGATTTTAATCTAACATTAACACTGTATGTGTCACGCAGTACTAGTTTACTTGATTAAAAAATCATTTAATTCTAATTTAAAATATTACGAAGATTAAGTTTTGTTTTTTTTAATAAAAAGTGATCTTATAACTTTTTATAATATTAGTCTCATTAAAAAGCTAGTTGATTTAGCACCTTGCCTTGGAGTTATGTACTATCGGTATAATAACTAACTACGGCAAAGTTTGCAACATAAAGGAGCCAAATATTTAATTTAAAAAAAAGTGTCTAGATTGAATTAAAAAGTTTTTTTATTGCTACCTAATCACCTATTTAAGGCGAAGAGTAAGGTAGTGAAGCCAATTGCTTTAAATAGTTAGCTACCAAACCGGATCTATTTTAAATAATTGTGGACCGTCAGAATCTCGGCAATTGGCGTTGCTAGTGCGCCTTACCCTTCGCCTTAAAGAATTTAATCTATATATTTATAATAAATAAAGTAAAGAGATCCGTCTGATCCGCTAAAAAGTAACTGATACGGACACGGATACGGATCTTTCTTCTGCCTCAGATATCCGCGGATACGGAAACGGATACGGATATTCGGCACATAACTAAATTGATAACGATACATGGTTCTTGGGGAAAGTTGTTCAGTATTATAAACTGAAATCACTCTTCAAATAGTTTTAATTTATTTTGTTAGACCCTGTATAATTCACATTAAGTACGTGTATATTAAATTTTAAATTATTTTTTAAGAAAAGCTACAGAAACGCGGAAAGAAACTTATTTTCACAGTAGTCGCCTACTCGCCAGAAGGGCTTTGTCGTATTATTATTATGTCTTTATAATAATATAATACAATGTTGACACATTATAAGATGTAATGTTTGCGAACGAATTTACAAACATATATAACATAATAAAAAATACGAATAAGTGGCCAAAAAAGCAAAGCCGAGCTGGCCAGTCTCTCCCGACAGCACACGTTCACGTGGCGCACGGATCAGCCATCGTTAAACTCAACCATATCCAGCCCAGACCTGACCAGCGACGCCACCGCAAGATTGGACATTTTATAGTCCATTTGTTTAGGTATTTAAAAGAATGTAAACAATCTTGACATGTCTTTTTATTGAAACATGCTCTTTATAAATCATAATTTGACGACCTCCGTGGCGTAGTGGTCACCATGCTAGTGCGCCACCCAGAGGTCCCGGGTTCGATCCCCGGTCAGGGCAAGTTGGAAAATGGCCTTATTTCAAATTGACCTGTTCTTGGATGTTTATCTATATATGTATTTGTTATAAAATAAAGTATCGTTGAGTTAGTATCCCATAACACAAGTCTCGTACTTACTTTGGGGCTAGCTCAATCAGTGTTATTTGTACGTTTAAAAAAAAAACTTTTGCAAAATACAAAAAAAATGTAATTTATAATTTACAAAATAAATAATTTGTATTGCAAAGGTATTGTTTTATAAAGTGTATATTTCAATAAAAAGACATGTCAAGATTGTTTACATTCTTTAAAATATCTAACCAAATGGAGTATAGTGAGCATGAAAAGCCCGATCTCGCAGACCTTGTCAAGAGAAAATGTTAGTTATTTAATAGTCACCTATTGATCGCAAGTAAGCTAATTCCTACAAGCTTTTATTTAATTAGCAATGTATCTTGTATGCATGTTTGTTTAAGTCATATCTTGCACCTCAATTTTCAACCAGGGATTCTCAACCGATTGAGCTGAAACTTTGCATACTTATGTAAGTCGGATACAATATTATGGTTAAGTCAATGAGCTTGTCTGATGCTGGAGTCGGGAGATATTCGACGAAACCCAGTTATAAAACCACACAACATCATTTAGCAGGACTCGATTGATTTGTCTTGACGAGTAATTTATGGTAGACGATGCCTATAGGATCTGATCACGGAGACAGAAGGTGGTGAATAAAACTCAGTAATAAAACAACGCAACTCTATCGAGTTTAGGCTTATTTCATTTGTCTGAATAACTACTTTGACCTCACAATAAAAGGTTACAGAAAATACAGCTATCATATGTTTTATCTAATGTAACTAAAATACCTTTAGGCAAATCGCAAAAACAGCGAGAAAAATTCAATGAAGTCAACGTAGACTAATTAGTGGAGCAATCACGTTGCATAACATTGTTTCACAAGAATCGCTTGTCACGGAGCTTCACGGCTTGACCAGATGCCAACGGCCTGACCCCGGATAACCAGCGAGAGATACTTGTATTTCGCTGATCATTATGCCCAGTGGTATCTCGATTGCGCCTGATGCTTAGGGTGATCGTTGTAGACAATCAGATACGAATGTCATTTTGTAAAATAAGTGACCCAGGCAGACTTCGCAAGTAGGATATCTGGCATGGATTTCGAACATTCCTACAATGTATCAGCAGCATGGCACCAACGTTTGTGCATCACCGCAATCGAAAGAAAAAATTAAATAATTAATCTTTGCCGATGGAATATTTATTTATTACTAGCTGATTTGCTCCCCGTGGGAATTTAGGATGAAAACTATTTATTTATTTATTTCATTTGAAGCAGACTTACAGCAATAAATAAGTAATAGAAAGCCGTTTAAAAGTCTCCACAAGTAGAAGTAAAATAGAAAAAATAAGATCAAGAAATATTAAGAAACAAGAACACAGTAGCCAGTGAAATACAATAAACAAATCACAGACATATAAAGGGAATTCCATAAAGGGACTTTCCTTTGTATTTCTGTGTTACTTTCGTTGAAGCGTGAAGAGGACAGACAGACAAAGTTACTTTCGCATTCATACGAGGGGGGGTCAAAAAGTTCGCGGAACGGAGGGGAAGGGGGGTGAAATAAAATACTGTACTATTTTTCTTTTTCAATATATTCCCCCTTAAGTCGAATACATTTTTCAGATCTCTCTATTAACTTATTAATACCGTCGAAAAAAAATGATTTGTCTTTGTCCTCAAAATAGGCCGAAATCGCCGACTTGACTTCTTCATCATCGGAAAATTTCTTCCCCCGAAGCTCTTTTTTTAATTTGGGAAATAAAAAATAATCACAGGGGGCTAAGTCTGGACTATAGGGAGGATGGTTTAACATTTCGAAGCCACAGTGATGAAGGGCAGCCATCGCAACGCGGCTCTTGTGTACCGGTGCGTTGTCATGCAAAAGCAGCACACCCTTTGTCAACTTTCCCCGCCTTTTCTCCTTGATTGCTTCTTTTAATTGTCTTAGTAGATTAGCGTAGTATTCTCCCGTTATAGAAACACCCTTATCTTTATAATCTATTAATAAAATACCCTCTGTATCCCAAAAAACAGTTGCCATGATTTTTCCAGCCGATTGTGACACCCTGTATTTCTTAGGGGGGGGCTGACCCTTTTTATGCCACTGCATAGACTCTTGCTTCGACTCAGGCTCATAATGATGAACCCAAGTTTCATCTGCAGTAACAAGTCTTGCAAAAATTCCTTCCTTGTCGGCGCTACAGAGGTCTAAAAACTCCTTTGAATACTCGACGCGCAGCTGTTTCTGTGGTGGTGTGAGCATTCTTGGCACCCATCTTGCGCTGACTTTTGACATCCCAAGATTGTCGTGTAGAATATTTAAAATGGTTGTAGGTGATACTCCAACCATTTCTGCAAGTTGTTTCTTCTTCAAACGAGTATCCTCCAGTATAAGATTCTCCACTTTTTCAACGATGTTTGAGGTGGTGGCCTCAATCGGCCGTCCTGAGCGAGGGTCGTCTTCAAGAGACTCTCTGCCTTGCTTGAAAAGGCTATTCCACTTGTACACCATGGTTTTCCCAGGGCAAGAGTCCCCGTATACTGATAACATTTCTTCCAAAATTTTCTGAGGTGGTTTTCCTTGCTTAGTGAGGAACTTTATGACGGCACGAAACTCGATTTTTTCCATGTTCAAGTTTTTCTTCCGGATTCACTTGTTTGATCGACGACAGGTCAAAGGTTATTGACACAATCAGGTTCAAACTTGGCATATATACTCACAAAGAGTTGCTCATTAGTTACTACCTGCGGCAGGTCCCCCACCCCCCGCTATCCCCTCCATTCCGCGAACTTTTTGACCCCCCCTCGTATATTGGTAAGGAAGTAAGGGTCTACGATGCCGTGCTACGAGGGTATAATGATGTTTTCCAGTCCTGAGATAGCACGAACCGAAATATATTAATTCATGTAGAGTGTGTTTGAAACAAACTAATCAAAATGACCAAAAATGTTTTACTTTGTTCTTTTTATGTATCCCTGAATTTTCTGTGCGTTATATGCACTTATTCAAAAATAAATCTATTGAGCCTCACCGACAGATTTCAGAAAACTTTCAACGGTATCTTCTTTTTCCCGATCTATCTCAGTGTCGGACGCGACATTCCATAAGCCTGTTGATTTCGGCCAGGAAGCACACAGGCCTTTGTAGTTAAAATTCGCACTTCAAACCCCAGAGCGTTTCGGCCGGTTTCCCTACAGGCAATTGGAATAAGTATTATCAATCAAGTGTGGTTACAAATGCATGTTGATTTCGGCCAGGAAGCACACTGGCTTTTGTAGTTGAAACTCATTCCAAACAGAGCGTATCGGCCGGCCCGAGCCTAACAGGGTATTGAAAAATTAAACAGGATTAAGTGAGATTACATATGCCTGTTCATTTCGGTCAGGTAGCGTTCTGGGTTTCATTGGTGGATATAAGTTTTTAAATGCTGTTAAAATATTTACGCGAAGTTTATTCAAGTTATACTGGATACAGCTAAAAAAATTTCGTAGTATAAATACATAAATAGAATAATCTGTTGTTATACACACATAAAATCGAACATCAAGTAGGTAATTATTTAAAAAAACCGCGAATGCGAGATAATTTGTAGTTGTTTACCAAACTACGGCGAAGCCAAAGAATGTCATCATCATCATTTCAGCCACATAACGTCCACTGCTGAACATAGGCCTCTCCCAAGGATTTGACAAAATGACCTATCAAGAGCGGCCTGCATCCAGCGCTTTCCAGCGACTAATTCAAAACTAATAAAATTCAAACTATACTCGCGTTGACGACAGAGCGGCCGGGAAGGGCCGCCGTAATTGTGAATTTTTTGACGGATAAATGTGCGTAGTTATATCGTCTGTCAAACCCTTTCTAGTCATGTCATCATTAAAATCTGAATAGAAAAAGATGTAAGTTTCATACCAATCTGACCTGTTCGTGTGTGGGTGTGGTGGCCCATGTCGATCGACCGAATTGTATTTTATTACCCTAAGCAGCCAAGATTGGTGGCATTATAGCAAATATAACAGTGAAAGCATGACCTTGCGTTCAAAGACTACAAACGAGATATTTCTTTTAATACGCTAAAAAGAGGATGAAAGGCAAGTTCATCATAGTTTTTTTGGTCTGTATTACAGTGCTTAAACTTTATAATATTAACGGCTTTTCTAAATTCAGAAATGACATTATTTTGTTTTGATAAGCTTTACTCGCAGGGGCGGATCACGTCTGCTGTTATCTGGCCTCAGTTGACCCGCCCGGGAACCAAATCGATCTAGATACGATACGACTTACGAATATAATATGGAATACGGCGTCGTCTCGTGAAGTGGACAAACCGGTTATAACCCCCGATTCACGTGAATCTGTATAATTACACTGACGAGCTGCGTATATATCATCATCAACATTATTATTTAACTAGAGAGCAGGTGTAATATATATATAGGTGTAGGTGTGTGTGTGTATATATATATATATATATATATATATATATATATATATATATATATATATATATAGGTTAATATTCATGTGTAAGTAGGTTTTAGTTACTTTAATTATAGGTATAAGTACTGCGCCCACCTTGTTCAAATATTTTTTCATTTCTCATACTCTGAAAGTAGTGTTGTTTTGATCTGATTATTGGGTGGAAAATGCTGCTTCCCTCCATAGAGAGGGAAAAACTCATACAAAGTACTTTCCATCTAAGGGCCGGAATGAACTTTAAAAATAGAACTGCTGTCAGCTGTGAAGAGTTTTAAGTAAAAAAAAAAACTAATTAAAAAAAATGCTGCGGCCATGTAACTTTCTAAACAGCCAGTGTGAACTTAGCGCAAACTTCTTTGAGCGGAATAAGCCGTAACAATAAGTCGACATAAATTGGCGGGGTATTAATCTGTTATACGTATCTGTGACGGAATTAAAAAAAATAGGTAATAATCTTTTATGCTAAGATTTGAATATTAAAAATAAGTTCAAGCGATTCTGAAATGTTGACACCAGATTTAATTAGGAGGCAAATTGTGTTATTGAAAATCTTTTGCCAGAAATCTCAAAAGAAAGATATATAAACACATACAATGATTTTATTAAGTGGCGAGCAGAGAAGAACATAAACTCGTTTTTCGAAAGTGTATTTTTTACATATTTTAATGGACTGTGTAGCAAACAACAGCCTTCTACGCTATGGAGCCGATATTCAATGCTCAAGAGTACCCTTAGTGTAAAACACAAAGTAAATTTGAAAAAAAAAACATAATATAACAATAAACAACTACCTAGTTTTATTTTCCTCATATTCGATATGAAAAGTAGAGTGTTTAACACGGGTAAAAGAATCAATTCCTACTCGGACTATAGCGGCCCTTGCTGCGCTCGGGCGTCTAAATACCTCGGGAATTGATTCTTTCGACCCTCGATTAACAATCTACTATTTCCTCCACCCAGAGGTTGACTGGGAGAGATTGCATTTATAGCGATAAGTCCGCCTTTGTGCCTATATTGTTTCTAGTTGTTTTTTTTTAATTTTTGTGTCGAGATATACAGGTAAACCATATCTTATACTTTAAATAACGAGATATTTAGGATTTATTTATTTTGAAATCACTTCAAGTTTCACAGGGGTTTCCTTAGAATTGCTATTATACACTATCACGTCTTACGGGGTAGACAAAGCCGCTAGACCCAAAGATTACTGTAGGTATGAAGGTGGAAAAAGCCGCATCAGAGTCTGGCCGATTCCCTCAATCGACTTTTCCAATCTGCGTGCAAAAATTTTAAATTTTAATAGCAATCGGTTCAAATATTTGTTTTTTCTTTCAAAAGAAATTCATAGGTTTATTCACTTATTAGACCTCTATGGGCACTTTTACACGTCAATAAGTATAATTTACATTACGTGTAGTGTACTCGTATAATAGAATTTAATTTATCTTTAATTCTTCCACACTAGCAAGGAAGAACATATTTTTGCAAGAAATTTAACAGCACCTGCTTTTACTCGTAATAAGACGTTTTATGCAAAGCTCCGTATAAAATAGGTAAGTGTACTAGTAAGGACATTATTCTTACATCAATGATTGATCTGGAAAACGATATCGCAGTGTGAAAACAAGAAAAGCAAACATGATAACAAAAGTGGTGATATCAGGGCTCTACTAATAGAATATCAGTCACAACAAACCGACGTCAGTATTTTGAAACTATATGTATGTCATTGCATACATACGAAGTTGTTGTTCTAAGCTGCTTTGCTTAGTGGACACTGTCAGCAAACAAACATGTTATTTCGATAAATGTATTCCTTACATGCTAGTCTAAAACTTAGAATTTGCCAGCTGCTTCTTTTCCCGCGCAAATCGTAGAAGCCGATCGAGGGAATATAATAATTAAGGGACATAGCGCGAAGAACCGATGGGGCAAAAAGGTTCTCGAATGGCGACCGCGTACTGGCAAGCGAAGCGTAGGACACCCACCCACAAGGCGGTCAGACGTCTGACCAAGGTCGCTGGAAAGCGCTGGATGCAGGCCGCTCTTGATCGGTCATTTTGGAAATCCTTGGGGAGGTATGTCCAGCAGTGGACGTTATGCGGCTGAAATTATGATGATGATGATCGAGGGAATGGACAATGGAGGTAGGGAAAATTCGAATGATGATTATAGATACGCGGCTAGCAAACCACCATAATTTGATTTCTTTTTCCACCTTCTCGCTCACCATCACGCTAAAAGTGGCCCTTGATTCTTGCGGCCCTGGGCTCTGTCTGCTTAGAGCCGCAAGACCTAACATGCTCTGTGTGTCCCGTTAGGGATAAAGACGTAATAGTATGTATGTATGTATCTAGTATCCACGGGACGGATCCTGCTTCTTTCAGACTTACATTGCTAGATTCAGCATGCAAGGGCCTTGGCCTAACATTGTTCTTATTGACTTACAACACGTGCAATCTTGTGCAGGTAAGTTAGACAATAGTTTGCAGACACAAAGATTGGCAAGACTATAGTATGTATGTATCTAGTATCCATGGGGCGGATCCTGCTTCTGTCAGGCTTGCATTGCTAGATTCAGCACTAAAGGGCCTTGGCCTAACATTGTTCTCATTAACTTACAACACGTGCAATCTTGTGCAGCTAAGTTAGACAATAGTTTGCAGACAGAAAGATTGGTAAGACTCAGTACATGAAGGTTATTGGATACAGGGAAATGCTTGTAGCATGGTACTGAGCTATGTGAAAATTACTGTGTGTTTATGAGTTTTATGACATACGGTCTGCCGCGACAGACAGACCCTAGTAGGTAATATAACACCGTTAGCACCACTCTGACACGGAATCCTAAAAAATAACTTTTTTAAGGATTTCGTTAGATTTCTTAGGCTGCCTTTTAAAGCATCTAATATGGCTTGTCGACTGCCACACAAAGGTGACGACCGGATCCATGGTTTATACGTTCATTCCGAAGCAAGGAGTAAGTAGCTCCAGAATTTTTTTATGCTACTTGTGGTCACCCATCCAAGTGCGGACCACGCCCGATATAGCTTAACTTGCGAAAGTGCTAGTAATACGCACTCCCACCGGAACACCGAGCTCTACACTTTACATTTTTACACTTTTTCTATACAGCGAAGTTGCCTGGTAGAAATTGCTTAGCGATAATGCCGCCTTTTGCGCATTTACTAGTTTTTAAGATACTTATGCCCTATTTATTTTTTATGCGACAAAGGGCATTGTGTTATAATATGCATATACAAAGTGAATGTAATATAGGTATTTTTCTTCTGTGGTACAATCTTTCCCTTAGCCCTTAGTAGTATTTTTTATACATAAGTTACATTTACATCGAAAATTTCAGTATAAAATCATTAGATAATCAAAATGAACAAGATTTACGTTTAAAAAACTAATAACCGACTACGTTACAATAAAAATGTATATATTTTTGACATGTGCTAATCAAGACCTTTCATTTGATACCCCACTCGATACTGAATTTGTTTTACTTTCGCTTTTTGTATGTAAAATTCCCTATATACGAGTACATTTTTTGCTTAGAAATCGTAGCCTATGTTACCCGGACAATAATGACGCATCGATTGACATATTATTTGTGAAAATTGGACAAACGGTTTGGATGTTACAGTGGAACAGGCATGCATACGAGTACATACATAGACTGCTAAAATCATTACCCTTCCTCTTGGCTTAGCCGTAGTCGAGTTAAAATAGACTAGGCAAATGTTTTTTATTGTAGAGTACTTACTACAAAATAAGTAACCAATGCATTATAGGTATATCTACCTTGTAGATATACCTATAATGTAGAGTAGTCATGTATTTATTTCTTTGTAACTAGTAATAATAAGTTGGGGAAAAAGTCTTTTCGCATTTTATATGAAAATTCAAAACATTTTTTAATATAGTTTATTTACATTTAACAAAAGTATGTAGGTACCATTTTGTTCGATAACTTTTTGCCATTTTATAGGTAGGGACATGATCCCATTGCTAAAGAAATTTTGGGGCTTCTGAACAAAAAGCTGCGTCAAGTAGTTTTGGCAGTCCTCTCGTGATGTTAACCTGACACTGCCTAAATAATTCTGAAGAGACCGAAACAGGTGGAAATCTGAAGGTGCCAGGTCAGGACTATACGGCGGATGCATTAACACCTCCCAGCCAAACTCTCTTAATTTTTGCGGAGTGTTTAAAGATGTGTGAGGTCTAGCGTTATCATGATGAAAAACCACACCCCTTCTGTTCTGTGCATCTTTGACATCAAAATTTCCGGATTGAAAACGCTTAAACCAAATTTGTGCTACTCTCACAGACACTGCACTAGGTTCATAAACATTGCAAATATTTTTCGCTGCTTGAGATGCATTTTTACCTTTTTGGTAGTAAAATTTTAAAATGTATCTAATTTCTTTATTAGATTCACTCATCTTGACGGTAAGAAGAACAAATGAAAATCACGCATTTTCCTAATTTGAATTTGGAATTATCTTCTTTAAAATTTAAACTTTTAAATGATACCAAAACCAGCCAGGTACAAATAGTATAGCCAAAGTGGTTTTATAACAAGTTCATATATACTATATGCGAAAAGACTTTTTCCCCAACCTAATATAAACAACATTAGGGATTACTTACTTACTGCAAATATAAAAACTTTAGAACAATCATTTACGTTTCAATGATTCAAGTACAGGTTTTTTGCAACTTAAAGTCATAAATAGTTCGCATGTCGCATCTTTGGTGGCATCGGCAAGACGCGAGGAGTATTACATCATTTTTGCGCGTCGCTAAAAAAAAAGCTTATGTGAGCAAAATTAACCCAGCCAGCACGTCTTTGCAATAAGCAAAACAGTTTTCATCAGACGATTTATTGATTATGGAAATATATTTTCCATGTTTTTGTTATGATTTAGCCTATGACGCCGTAAACGGGCAAGTTCTTAGATGTAAAAATATGTTTTCAAATTGCAACGAAAACAATGACGCGGGCAAGCCTCTATCGTACGATTTGTTCGTTTCATTTACCGAATACTCGTATATGTACGTCACTAGGAGGCTGGGCTAAGTAATCTGTGGATGGACCATAAACATTATGCGAGAGCGAGATAAGAATATACCAATTGCTTGTAACAATAATAAATACACATATACACTATACATATAGGTACCCTTACTCGTGCTTGGTAGAATCTACAACTTATATACGATATAACTAATAAATAAATCACACAGATTGAGCTAGCTACCTACAGTAATTTAGAAACTGGAAATATGTTTATGATGTTAAAAAAATAAGTGAGTAGATACTTTATTTATATACCTATTAGGTACTTATTGCATTATCTATGCTATGTTGTATTAGTATGTTTATGTGATGGGAATTATAAGCAAAACAGTATAATGATAAACAATGATTTTGCGATATAACTAATTAGCTACAAAAGTTACCATTTGAACAATGTAAATACATAATGTATGGCAATAATAAATACATACTTACATGGATTAACAAATTGCTTGTATGTAATAATAATTTTGATATTTTAAGTATAGTAACCTAAAAAAAATCATACATACAAAAACAGTTTTTCGATACACTACATGAATATGAATCTGTGTGAGCCCAGCCTTATAAAATAATTATGATGAGATGATCGCTTTTTACAACAACAAGAAAACACATCTAAAGAATGTTAGCACAAAAAGTAAATATTTATACTCGTAATTTAATATTTGAGTTCACGCGATGACGAAATTTCGTCAGGTTCATAACTACAATTATAAAATATACTTAGTCGGATGAGGTATGTATATACTTACCTCATTTCTATAAATTTTATATTTCATAATCATCTACTCAGTCTACGGTTAACTCACTTAATGTATAGTCGGTCTAGCTAGGCCGACTATTTTCGATCGACTTTGACTTTGACTTTGATCATCATCAGAGCGAGCAATTTATAATATTTTAGATCATTATTATAAGTTGAGCGGAACCAGATAATAATACGATTATAAGAAGATACGACTTCAAGAAGTAAGTGCACAGTATAACAGTTACTATTAAGAGCGCACCTTTAGTTTACTTTCTTGGAGGCTCTACCAAATGGAAAGATGGGTACTTAATTGTGCGCGGTGTACATTTCTACGCACGTTTATATCAGTAACATGATGTAAGCAGCTATCAACCGATTAAACTGACATAGGAAGTATAATTTGGCAAATATTTATTTTTGATAAAAATTTGACGCTCAATCATAATGTTTTCATAGCCAATATTAATACTTATTTGCTTATATAACTTCAAGATGACTTAGCTAATTTATAAGAAACTTATTTTTTTAATTATTTAATACTGAATAAGTAGGTAATTTCAATTTTACAAAATATATATGTATTGACCATTTTGAAGTGCCCCTGACACAGAAGCAAGCGCATACCCGTAAGAGCACTTTTGTATAATAAAAATGTGTTTTCCTGTTACGTTTTTCTTCATTTTATCATGAAAGCACTACTGGCTCGTGCCGGCTGAAAAAGACGCGGCGGCCGAGCAGCATGTGCGCAAGATAACAATAAACTTACATCAGACGGCTCGTGCGCGATCTCTATAAAAGCGTTACCGGACGCCGTCGATACTCATTCACAAATCGCACTCATAAATGCCAAGACATTATTAGTTTGTGGCAATGATCTGCGCTCTCATGCATTACCAACAAATAGTGAATACTGAAAACAACAAACAGTGGTGGCATAGTGACAATTTCTGTGATAGTCATTCTCCGCGTTTCGAACACCAGCAAAGATAATACACCCTGACCTGGGATCGATTGCATCGAAGAGGTAAATATTATTTGCATTTTCTTAAGTTCATAAAGTAATCAGATGACTTTAGATTGATGCAAGTAATAATCTGAAAAACAACGAATGTTAAAATTATTCTGACTTGTTATCTTATTATTTTCATCATAGCCTTTTTTAAAGTTACCATTCTCAATCTAGACATTATTAAGATTTTTATCAGAGTCATCATTAAGCCTAAATAATCACTTTAAGACGTTTTATCAAAAAAAAACAGGGGTCACTGGATACTTATCTCAAACGTCCAATTCGTTTGCGTCAATGGTGCTGATATCTCCCGGTGCCAATTATTGTTTTTGCAAGACGCTCGATAAAAGTTTTAACAATAGATTTTTGTTTTAAATTAGGGGTCAGTATATACGATAAGTGTCCCAACACGAGGTCAGTGTTCTAAATGGATGCTGCAAATGTTAGTGCACGCATTTATATATATATATATATATATTTATACACCTCTATTTATTTGTGGTCCTCACCTCTATTAATCACTTTGTAATAGATGTTTATGCCGCTCAGACTAGTAAACCGATGCCGGTTCATAGTATCACTTTACTGAGACTTTACACTCCAGTGAGCTTCATAGGGCTTTCACTAATCCTCAGATTTCTAAGAGCAAAAAGAAATATTTTCTTCCCTTAACCAATAACGATTTACATATTGTTACTTACAAAATATATTCAAAACTCTGAAACTTTTTAAAAATAAGAATGTAGGAAGAGAATGACATATAAATGTTTGAGTTCATTCGAATCAAAGCACATCCCTAGTACTTAAGCGAAGTGAAATTGCAAACACTAATACGGTTTCGTAATTCCTTTACAGAATTACAAGCAAATACACCATCGACCATTTGAGTCTTGCGCGCTCAAAGAGACCGACGCATTGGCACTCAAAGAGTCAACTTTAGAAGTTAAGAAGAAGAATAGAAAAGAAGAACAATGACGACTGTGGAAGCCCTGTGTAACAACGCGCTGCGCTTTGTCAGCCGGTGGGCCGTCGACAACAAATCCAGTGAATGGTCGCCGCCCATAGAGCCGGGCTCGCCTGAAGCCAAGGACCGCGTCATCACCCTCGCGGAAGTCAGCTGTCATGACACGCCTCAGGACTGCTGGGTCGTGATCTACGACCGCGTCTACGACATATCTAGTTTCCTTGAAGAGGTAGGTTCAGAAATCAATTATTTTTTTAGTTCTTACTCAACATCAACGAATGTTAGGTTTTGAAGACTGAAGTTTATACAATCAAAATCATCAGCTGTCTACAAAAATGTCTGACAATGTTATCACTTAATTTAATGAACTAGAAATCAAAATGTTTCTTTCTTTCGGTTTCAGCACCCTGGTGGCGCAGACGTAATGCTGGAGTACGCCGGCCAGGACGCGAGCACTGCTTTCAGGAGCTCTGGACATTCGCGGAACACGTCCCGCACCCTGGACCGTTTCCTCGTTGGGGAGCTACCCATGCATGAGAGGATGTACAGGCGGCCGGGTGGCATGCGCCTTAGTGACATACCGGACTAAAGAATTCAGGAGATATGAAAGAGGAAGAGGATTGGAGAAAAACACGAAAGAGTATTGTTGGATAAGATCGTTTGGAAGCTGTGGTTCCATTGTTATAGGATAACGAAAAAGAAGAAGTGATATTTATAACCATACTTAAAATTCTTAGGGTCACATTTTCGTAGTACTTAATTTGTTAATCAATATCACGCGCTTCAGTTCATTAAGATTCATATAATTAGCTTCGTGTAGTTGTAACATTTTTCATTATCGTTTAATTTAACCGTTTAGGTACTCTTCAAGTAGCAACTTGATTGTTAACCTCTCTGTAATGTCACGAGCTTCGATAAGAACACTGTGTAAATAGTATCTAAAAGGTACGACCAGATCTGTGGATACTACTATTACCTATCTAAAGTAATGTAAGTTTAATTAGCGAGTACCTAATATAAAGCTTCTGAAGCTAATTTGAGTTTAGCGTGATTGAATCGACTGCATTTATTTTTAATTAGGATTATTATTTTTCTTTACTTAATTTATGCATTTCTGTCTTATTCAGTATTATTTGGACGAGATGTTAGAATTTTGCCTTTTACGTAATGTGCGCAATTATTTAGTTATTTCCACAAATATTGTAACAAGTTAATAATTTGACAATGTTATTATTAATTTTTAATAGGTATAAGTACTTATCTATTCGCATATTGTGAATTCGTATGAGTGATATAGTTCCTATCATCTCCAATTTTTGAATAAAATTATAGTAATAATTATTAATGTGTCTTACTCTCCTGTCTTCACGTTAAGTAAATACTTAAGTCCGTTACTAGGCTGTACAAAATGGTACATTAACCAGGTAAAATGTGGATGTTTCTTAGAAAACGAGATAAGGAAGAAATCTTAGAGGAAAAGATATTTCAAATAAACGGTGAGTAAGTGAATAAAATTATGAAAAGATTGACGTCTGTAATTCATTTCAATGTCAGAAGCCAGAGAATACTCTCCGACTTAACGACTGTATAGTGATGTAATTATCTAATTTATTATTAATTCAATCGGTTTATTTGAAAAGGATAGATTTAATTCTTCTTCTAATTAAAGACTTGAACTAAGCTTTTGTCTGTGGAGCAACCAGTTACGTACAAACTTTGCGACCTTTTTCTTTTCAACCTTTAGGACCACCGCCACACTGAACGCGACCATTAGATCTTACGGCCCTAGGATACGAGTATGTGTGTGTTATGTATCCCGTAAGGATAACGACATGATATTTACACATGTGCGTTCTTACACTTGACGACCTCCGTGGCGTAGTGGTTACCTAGCTCGTCGTCCACTATTACCCCCAGAGATCCCGGATTCGATCCCCGGTCACGACAAGTTGGAAAATGGCATTTTTCAAATGGTCCTGGGTCTTGGATATTTAATATAGTATCCTTGAGTTAGTATCCCGTAACACAAGTCTCGAACTTACTTTGGGACTAGCTCAATCAGTGTTATTTGTCCCTACATATTTATTATTTATACACTTACAACTGTCTGTAAATAAAACTGTAGTCGTGGAACTACGTGTCAGTACCTACGAGTGCCACGCTGGTGTACACGGTGGTTTATCGTTCGGAGGTCGTGGATTAGATTAGAAGAATATAACAATACTCAATTATAGGTTAACCAACGGCAAGTTCTTATGTGCAAGATTTAATTAAAATTGGAAAAAATATGATTTATAGGTATACTTTTTTATTATCCTTTTTATCCTTCTTTGGAAAAAGATTTGCGAACTCTTAGGTACTTAGTATGCGCATTACCAACACAATGCACCAGACCATACAAACAATCACGATAGAGCTAGAGGAGACATTGAGTAAAAGCAATAAGTAATTAATATTTATTAGCTTTTCTTTTACCTGTTATCAAAGAACTTATGAATCTATGTGGTTTCATCATACCTAATTTAGTTAAGTTAGTTTCATAACTATGAAACGAAAATTACTGGATTAAATGAGAAAAAATAAAGGGAAAGTCATATCACAGAAACATTTACAAAACTAACAATCGCGTCTTTTCACTTAGATACGGTATACATATCCCATAAAAAAGGTCGCGGACTTCAAAAGCCACGCTTAGCAAGAATAGACTGCAAAAATAGACACTGCTAACCTATCGCCTATTAAGACGGATCTCCATTTTTTCCTCCTATAAACGAGCCACAGAGTACCATTATTGAATTACACTTTTTCTGCGATAAATTATCAGCTAATCACTTGCGTCAACATTCCCGAGGCCCGAGGCGAGCTGGGACGGGTGCAGAGCGCAGGTCGATCAACAGCAAGCAATAAGCCGGCAACTGGATCGAGCCGGAATGCTGCACTATCGCCGTGACTATCGTTAGTTGCTCCACAAACTCCAGAGACTACAGAAAATACACTGCAAAATACGCTTTTTTTAAACACACTACAAACGGAGCATCTATTTATACAAACAGAATCAGAAGAAATCACCCACAAAAGACCCTGGAGATCAATTTTATAAATCAATGGAAGTATTGACGTATACACACCTTAGATCTGATCTAAGATATACACACATTTAATTTATTCTAGTTTCACATCTAAACCACGTTTATCAAGATAAGACGCAAATCAAAAACAGTGACAGGTTGCGAGCCCATCGCCTATCAAGGATTACTATATTTTTCCATTTACAAAGGAGCTACAGAGTTCCATTATTGTATCTGCCTTTTTCCTCGATAAATTATCAGCTAATCACTTGCGTCAACATTCTCGAGGCGAGCTGGGACGGGCAGAGCCCAGGTCGGTCAACAGCAAGCGATATGCCGCCAACTGGATCGATCCGGAATGCTGCACTATCGTTAGTTGCTTCACAAAATAGAGACTATAGAAGACTCTCTGCGATTGGACTCAGCAAAAGTACCTTGAGGACAGTTTTTGAACTCGTTCAACAGGCCGTGACATGTAAGGTTAGGTATATATTTGAGCGACAGAGATTTTCTCGATGAAAAACACAAAATAGCCTGAATTTGACATTTCCGATGAAATAAGTACCAGTCGATAAATTCGGAACTAAATTTAACATGGTACCGCCTATAACACAGGTAAAATAACCGGTCAAGTGCGAGTTGAAATCGCGGATTCCGTACAATGCCAAAGATTTTCCGCAAAAGGACGTATTATATTGAGTTTACCACTTTATTTTCAATTGATAGAATTCCTATAAGTTTTCCTGTAATCTACAAGCAATGAAATATATTTTATTTTATTTTTTATAATTTTGGGCTCTGTAGTTTCCGAGATCAGGAGAATGTTGAATTTTCACCTTCTTCCATGAATAAAAACAAAACTATTTATTTTACATTAATAAAAAAAAAATATTTGAGATCCTTATCACTAGCCCTTTCATTTGAAATATGACACAGTAAGTTTTGCAAAACTTTTTTTTTATTTCACTACACACATTTTACCAAATCAGGTGAAATTTGGTCCAGTGGATTCGGAGCAAATTGTTTATGGTTATGACAGACGGTCGGACGGACAGACGCACGAGTGATCCTAAAAGGGTTCCGTTTTTATAAAGTCGCAGACAAAGTATTTTTTTTTTTCTAAGTTAGAAAACAAGTTAGTATACTTATTGTATAAGATTTTAAAGCAGTATATATACATCTGTACTGCTCGAGTTATGTTTTGTCTCTCGAACAATATTTTCTCATGATCCAAATTCTGATCAATAATTATTAGTACATTTTCTGTGTCAAGACTTTGACTGATATCAACAATACTAATCAAGTTTCATATCACACACAAGTTTATAATAAAAAAAGGCATATTACTGTGTATGACTGGTTGTATAGGTCGCTTTAAGTGCGTTAGGCACATGTTTATTTTGTAAGCGACATTTGGAAAACAAAACATACTAACTGATAAATATAATTATTTTGTGTCTAAAGAAAGGACTAAATTACAGCACTTGTAACATAAAGGCTATGTTATGTTCTATAAAGAACATAAACTTATTGCAAAATTATAGAATATAATGAGAAAGTCGCGTCGACTGACGAGGCTCGAGATACAGTTTTTAAAATAAAATGTACTTGATTATGGATTATATAGGTACAATGTGTATGAATGACAAATAAGTTTTTAATCATTTATATTACAGAGAGATAAGAGAATAGGTAGTACACCTATACTGTAAACAGATATTATCTCAGCTTCATTTGATATTATTCTAGCGTAAAAGTTTCGTTTTGCATTTTAATGTGCGAAAGACTGTTGTGAATATTTTCAATACACAAATCGCGACAGATTCATAGAAAATGAAACCAAGAAGATAAAAACAAAACACAAAGTTTGAGAGAAGATCTAGGTATAATATTGTGGGTCATTGGATAAGTGTAAGAGAAAATGATAGCAATAATTATTATCTCATTTATTGTTTACCCATATTGCTTTGTAATCTTTGGATATAAAAGTAATATCATACCATAACATAGTAGATAACTGTCCATCCTCTTTTGCGTTCTCATACCTTCTTGCCGAATCTGGAAAATATTAAACAGAAAATTTTTAGGGTCCATTATTAAAAGAGCTAAGCCTCCATCTCTGTCTAATTCTCATATAAAAAAAAACAAGTTTGATTTTGGCTTTTTCAATGAAATATCATAGGTGCTAGTTGAGTATAGCATAACTTTATTTGTTGACGGTTCTATTTCCTTTCCAAAAAATAGTTACATTGCTTTTAAGTAAAGGAAAATAAAAAAAGTAACTAAAGCGTTATATTAAATCTGGTACGCTGATAGGCGAACTTCCTTGTGCGAACCCGGCTTTTGTAATAATCATGGATGTTTACTCAGCTTTTTAAATTTCGGCTAAAATTTGAAGAGGTTTTCGAAGTAAATGCCAATAGACCATAACTTCATTTTTAACCCACGACAAAAAGAGGGGTGTTATAAGTTTGACACTAACGTCTGTCTGTGGCATCGTAGCGCTCGAACGGATGGACCGATTTCAATGCGGTTTTTTTTCGTGAAAACAACATCCCTTGCGGTTGTTCTTAGCCATGTTTTATGAAAATCGGTTCAGTCTTTTAAAAGTTATTAGATGTTAACGCTTGAAAGCTATAGTTTATAATTTAGCAGAAAAATAATAAATGGCGCTACGGATAAGAATATTATATAGTTCCACCACTTATCACTAGATGGTGTCGTCGGGGCTTTTTAATTTGCCTGCAAATCAACTTGTACAGCAAGTAAACTTACAGCTGTTTGTAGTTGCAGTTCTTGGCGCTTGTATAGTAGTACTTGAGATAGACGAGCAACGCCAGCACCATGAGCACGGCCGTCGCCTGCATGCTCCACTCGCGGGGCAACGCACATTTTGACACCTTCACTTCATCTGGCGTTATTGACAACTGAAAATAAATATTTAGTTACTATACAATGTGGAAGGGACGTTGCCGTAATAAATCAAACCACGGACTATCCTAGATCACTATTATAGTATAATGAAATAAAAATAACAGTCAAAAAAGTCTATTATAGCCCGTGGTTTGATTTATTACAGGTATGTACCACATTGTATATTTTAACCCTCATATTCATACAAATTAAATACCGTTTGCAAAGCCTATTTCAGTTAATACATGTTTTGTCCCTTATCTTTTCAATATTTGACATTTAAACATGAGACAAACCATTTTAACTAAAAGAGATTTAGCAAATGTTTGTATTTTTTTACGAATAACGGGTTGTTTGAGTCTGGTTTTATTTGTCGTGCATGTTGGTGGCCAACAATGTTATCAGATTTTAAATCTGCTTAAAGGCATCTGCCATAGCTTGACAGCCATACATTGATGAAAGCCGGGACCAACGGCTTTATGGGCTTCCGAAGAGCGCAGGAGCTCGAGAATATTTTTTGCTACTTGTGTTGTTAATGGAAGGAGATGAAGGAGACCTTTGCCCAACGGTGGGACAAAAAAGGTGAAAGAAAATTAGAGATCACGTTTAGGGGAACAAATATCATAAAAAATTTAAATACTCTCGGTGTTAAATTTCTTCAATAAAATAGCTAAGAACAATCTCGATCGCGTCACCTTTCACATTTTGGTAAAACTAAAAGCTCAAAAGTGGCTTTATTAGCATTTAATGCTATAAAGATTTTCATAGTATATATTCTAAGAAAACGATTTCGTCCCTGCTATCTATTGTGTGACGTGATGAAGTTATCAAGGTTATCACATTCGTTTTTCTAGAAATTTCTACTATAATGGACCGAATTATTTTAAGTAGGTACCTATGAATGTTACAAGTTACAACTTCTGAGTTCTGAGACGCTATGCAGAACAAAAAGAACATTATTTATAACTAAATAACACACACACAAAATGCAAATTTGTATAAAACTCAGGACTTACCAAATAATACTTTGGATCTAGTCTGTTCCTCCAAGAGAATGATGGCACAGTGTATTCGATGAACTCTATTTTATGGCTAGCAGTCGGCACGAAGCTATGCCGAACCACGCAACTGTGATGCGTGTGGCCGCCGAAAGCCGCCCGTGGAAGCAAGCTTTCAACCAGGAACTCGGTGGATTCCTTCGACAGGCAGTCCCATCGCTCTTCGAATAAACTATTGCGCTCAGGAAGAGGCGCGGCGTCGGGCTCTGTGCAAATGCTGTCCGACTCCCGATAAAGTGGATAGTGCTGGAAATATGTACCACTTTTAATTTTTTTATTCTATAATAACAGGTTTTGTAGCATGTTTAGATATGCGTGATCTCTTGGTTGATGTATTTCACATTTTATTAACTGCCTACCTTACTTATTTTAAAGAGAAACCCAGAAGTAATTCTCAAGATAAATAAACAAATATATACATATTTTTTTTAAGAAGTAAAACTGTTGAGCTCTGTGCATACCTGCATTATAATTGGTCTACTGTACTTCTTCAATTTAGTATTACCTCTGCAAAGTGTTGAACCACTGCTACATTTTAAAATATCTGGAAAGAATTGGGACGCATTTTTGTTCACGAGGCAACAAAGTAGGTCAATTTAGAAATAAATGGAAAAAGCAGTCCCTAAAACAGAGCATTACTAAAGATAAACTACTAAAGATGGTCAAGTTTTATTCATTTTATAAAGCAATTTAAAGATAACAGAGGACGAAAGAACTGTGAAGCTATAAATATTGGTGTAGCAGTGAAGAAATAATACAATAAAAATATATCCTTACCTGAAATTCTATCTATTTCGTTAACCGCCCTTGAACACAGTGAACAGCCATCGCCCTCCATGGCCATAGAGTTAATAAGCACAAAATGGTTGTCTTTGATGGTGACGAGGCGCACCGGCGGCGCCGACAGCTTACTTTCAAAACGCTGCGCCAGGTGCGGCGTTATCCTACAATTTTATTGACACACTTTAAAAAGGTAGTTCTTTTTTGTCACATATAAGGCACTTAACACAAGTATAATTATACACTTAGCAGTTTTCATGAAATCATTAAGCAGATTTGTGACTCTATTACTATACTAATTTATTTAATATACTTTCAGTGTATATGTACAGACATATACACTGAAAGTATATTAAATAAATACTTTGAGTACATTACACATACAGATGTGTAATGTACTCAAAGTTATCTAGGTAAAATTATATGTATTTAGTATAAAATGGATTCCTTCAACAGAAATGTCAATAAAACATTTTATGACACACATAGATATAAATGATGCTCCAACTTCATTAGTGAATTTAATATGTGCAACCTGTGGATCTAACTAAGTTATCAATACTCTAAATCTGAATCACTAAATTCACTAAACAAATTGCCTATTATATATACTCTTATAGAAATTAATTACCGCCGGAACTTATCACTTTGTTTTGGTCCATATGCTCTAATATTTCTTTCAAGCTGCTTACTTGGTTGAGAATTTTATTTAAAATAGAAAAAAAAAATGAAAAGTTATTGGTTATCAAAATAATTAAATAAGAAATGTATCATTTCCCTATACTTAGTAAATATTAAAGTTAAAATACATATTGCGGTTTCATATGTCAAAAACAAAAACTTTTTTTTAATTTGGTATGTTGAAATTCTTTAGAACACACAGGGAAAAATGATATAATTAACTAACCTATAGTGAAAACCAATATCATGGTTTCCTACAACTGAGTACATTTTGGTTCCTTCAGGTACTTTGAATAGTTGGTGGAATCTGTCTACATAGTCATTGAATTCCTTTTCAGGACACCATTTGCCTTCATCAAACAAATCACCTGGAATTAATCAAATTATATTATTAATAACATCACAGCAAGTGGAGGTCCATAGTCTCTGCCTTCCCTTGTAGGAAATAGGCGTGATGTTATGTATGTATTTAATTACATACGTTTTTAAATGCTTGTTTTCAAATAAGTACTTTGAAGTTGTAACAAACCTAGAACAAACACAACATCAGGTCTGTGTAAAGTCATTGCTGCTTGAAAAGCTCTATGCATCTGCCATTCCCTTCTCCATTTGTCCAACCAGTGACCGTTCCGAGACCCAAGCAAGTGCGTATCAGCTAACACCATTGCATAAACTGGCACATCCTGAGCCGGCTCCTTATTGAGAGCGGGCCATCCGCACTGTAAAATATACATGATTATATAACTCCATTCATCGTACAGCTACAGCGTAAGTATATAAGACTATTTAACCCACTTACCTGTAATTGCGTAACGTAATAAATTAAATATTCGCAGTAAAAATAAATACACAGAAGACCTACAACAAATCTCACCAAAACATTAAGAAACAATTTATGGCGCCATCGGCGAGATAATAAAGCCATACTACAAACAAGTATTGTTAATTTGGTGATTCAATTTAATAAAATATTTAACATTTTAATTAAAAACTTTAATTTTCAAAAATAATCCTATTTACCAATCAGTCATGAATTTATTTTCTTGTTTTGACAGCGACAGATGACATGTAGTATTTGAATTCTCTTTGGATGACATTAACATGTAAATGTAAACAAATGACGCTTTTTAGTTTTTAGCTTGTTTTTAGTATGTATTAATTCTAAAAGTTTGTTTGTGAGCTTTGAAAAAAGACGTTTTGTTCTTTGAAGCATTATTTTGCTAATGGTTTAGTTACATTCTCCTTCTTCCTTCATCATAATATCTTTTTTAGGTAGGCATTTCATTATGACGAGAATTACACAGCAACCATTAATTAAAAATTGTACTGTCACGTCAACGTCAATGTCAAAAACCAGCTGTGCCTGTGTGTGTTTGTCATTTGAAAATAAAGCAGACGGAAATGTGTTTTGATCAAAATATTTATTTTCTAATTAGTTTGCTTACAATGATTATTGGTCTTAAATAAAGTTATTATCAATTTTGTTTTACTGGTAACAGATACCTAACTGCAAACTTTTTAAAAATGTCTGTGCATTGGAATTCAGAGATAATGAAATGGGAGTACCGCGAGCTTCAAGCTACTGCGATGTCCGTAGATTTCTCAGGAAACAATGTACTCCTGGCTGGTAGAAGATGGCTTGCCATCAAGCAGATTAGCCTGGATGACGACGGAGGTGATATAGTGAAAAAGTATCCGCGACATAGCAAATATGATGCTGCTGGTGCTGAATGGTGCCAGTCATATCATGGACAGAAACTATGCGCTATTGCGGTTTGTTACCAATCTTTTATGTTTATTATTTACTTAACCTCAATGAAATTTGATTTTACTCATATCATTACAAACAATATTATTTACTTACTATGTTATATATAATAATATTATTGAAATGACTTACTTTGAGTAATTGTTATTGAATAAGCAAGCGAAACTTAGAAACATTTAAAATTGTTACTGAGAAATAAATTATGCTTATAATTTTTATTGTAGAGCAATCAAAGAGTGGATGTGTACGAATGGCGGGCAGGAAATGACTTGACTTGTATATGTTCACTCCGAGGCCATACACGTGTTGTAAGCGACACTCACTTCCACAGACAAGATCATAATTTGATAGCAACATGCTCTATTGACACATTTACTCATTTATGGGACTTAAGGGATGCAAGAAAACCTGTGGTATCCTTGTGTGCTGTTGGTAAGAACTTCAATAATTTCACTTTTGGGTGTATTTAACTCTAATAGCTGTTTAAGATACATTGGATACTACCTGGGCTTATTAACAGTAATACATGTCATCATGTGTTTGTGAAACTATTTAATGAATAGAAAAGCTTGTAAAAATAAAAGATATTGATATCAGTGAATGAATAAAACATTCACATCACATTCAATAACATTTGAAGTGCCACCAAGTACATATATTGTTTATATGTTACATCCTTCAACCAAAAACTTTTTATTATTCTTTTCAGTTGAATGAATACATTCAATTCTTATTATTACCTAATTAATCAATAATGCAAATGTTTAAATTTCGCTACAATGCATAACATTGTAAATATTAAACCCTGATTTTGAAATTTTTTTATTCTGCAAATGAGACATTGAAAAATTGGCTGTGAAAAGCTATTAAAAAAACTTTGTTTAACTAAATATATAAAAATGGTTTAACTCACATAGTGTAGTTGGAAAAGGCCGACCAGTTCCGACTACACTAAGTGAGTTAAACCATTTTTATATATTTAGTTATTTCATCTCAGGTTACTTTTAATAATATTAAAACTTAATTTATTTTATTTTCAGCGGGTGCATCACAAGTTCAGTGGAACAAAGTGGCTACACACATTGTAGCCACAGCACATGATGGAGATATAAAAATTTGGGACTACCGTAAGCACACAGCACCTATACACTACATATCAGCCCATTTGTGTAAGATTCATGGAGTAGACTGGAGTCCACATCACGAGTACCAACTAGTCACATCCAGTCACGATGGAAGTATAAAATACTTCGACATTAATAATGGAAGACGTCCAGAAAACATTATCATGACTAATTTCCCAGTTTGGCGAGCTATCTACACACCATTTGGCAGTGGTTTGTTGACTATAGGAGTAGGATGGGGGGGATTACCAAGAGCAGAACAAGCAGGTGTGATTGGTATATGGGTAGGAGGTTCCTTGACTCATAGACTAGTTGGTCACACAGATACAGTTCAGACAATGGTATGGAGACCAAACACCTCTCCATGTAATTATCAGTTGGTCACTTGGGGGCGAGACCAAACATTACGGGTATGGAACATGCATCAGTCTTTGTTGAAAATGTGTAACCATTATTTACCTGACGATGAAGACAATGAAGATGATAACAATAGTGACTGTAAGTATAAGATTTGAATTATTGTGTAAGAAATTCTATTGTAAAATATTACTATACATGTGGAAGTAATGCTGAAATAAATATACAAACCCTGGTATGACTGGTTCACCTCAGCAGGCCTGTGTCACTCCCCTTTTAGGTATCGAAAATATACCTACATTATTACTATGAGCACGGCGACCACTCCGCCGGAGGTCACATGAATTGTTTGTTTAGAATAATAAGTATGAAATTGGCTTGCAGTGGATGTCTAGGTATCTAAATGAAGAAGTAAGGAGTTCTGGTGTGAGCTAAATTAAAACATAGTGCTAACAACATAAGTAGATATTTCTTTGAATTTCTTTTCTGAGTAAGACTTCTGTATGTCAGTACTTATTCTATGACCTTAGTATATATTGTCATAGTGGTGATGTTTTTTGTTAGTTTTTCAAAGTGGATTTTCCCAGCGTGATAGGTTTATGGTACAATTAAAATTTCAGCAACAAGTTATTCTTCTATAATTGGCTCCATGAATGATGTCTCACTCGGTGATAACAAAGGACAAGACATTCAATTGGTAAGTAGATGGGGGAGCCCATGACTTTATCACGATTTTCATTTCCCAGGAAACTATTTGCAAAACTTTTAATACAATATTAACAAATCCTAAAATCTGTTTACATAGAAATTTCATAAACTTGATTATTTATTATTTAAAAACTCAGTCTATCGTTATTTCTTTTCATATTTTATATTTTATATAAATAATATAACATCAAAGTTTTGTTACCCATAATTTTGTTTCCACAAAGAATTCAGTTTCCAAAATAATTGAAGCATTTGAAACAAGTGCTAGGACTTCTAGGACAGTTCTATCCATTTGACTAGTTTAAGGCAAACCTATAGGTAAGGTTATATTAGAACTGCGATCAACACATGCATGAGCCGAGCGAGCGAAGCGAGCGTGCCTTGTCAGCGGCCGGCGAGTGCTAAGACACTCCTATCCATTTTACTAGGTTTGGGCAAACCTATAGGTTAGGTTATGTTAGAACTGCGACCAACTGCTATTATGTGTACCGTTAGTCCGTAACATATTGAAACATGTTTTTATGAACAGTTTGATCGATAACTTAATACTTAACATGAAATATTTTGATATACCATTTTTAAAGAAACAAAAAAAAAATTTTTTTTTGGAAGTATTAATCTGCGATTATCAACTATTCGATTTATTATGAAAAATGTATATTAAAATTCGAGGTTCGAAGTCAAATAGTTTTCTGGGAAACATAATTTTCATAAACCTTGTCAAAATTCTCCCTACATTTATAATTTGTGCTTTAGTTTATAATTCAAGTATTTAAGTTATTATTATTAGGCAACTATTTGTCTGTTATCTATTTTATGTACAAATTGGACATTGGTACGATATATTATTGTTTATTTAATAAATAAAGAACTGACAATATTCTTTTGATATTCAGAACCGGCTTTCCCACAAGTCAACAACAACAATAGACGAGGAATTCGAGTCAATTCGAGAGATGGCTAACATAGAGGTGACAGACATGAACATCGAAACGCGGACGTGCCAGATACATTCCGAACGAAATGGATACACAGCCAACCTACAAGTAGTCTTCCCCAGAAATGTTACGGAACAAACTATACCCAAGTTTTCTTGGCTATCAGGAACAAATGTTGATAGTGCAACCACTATAAAAATTCTTCAAGCCATAAATAGGACAGCTTACAAAAAGAAGAAAGACGGGCATAGATGCTTGTTGCATTGCCTTAAAACTTTGGCGACATCAATTGATGAAGTAAGGCAGTAGTATAAGGCGATTTACACACAGCTCCGCTGCGTAGTGCGCATTGTACAACACACTGACACCGCGTCTACGCGCGTGATTTTTGTATCACGCGCGTAGACGCGGTGCGGTCCCGCGATACGAGCGTAGGTGCGGGGCAGTGTGCCAATCGCCTAACATTATAACATTTTTCACTAATTAGCTATACTTAACTGAACTTTTATGAATGTTCTTATCTGGTTTTATTATTTTCTAGATACCTGTAAAATCGAATGACGATACGGACTCAATGAAATCGAGCCAAAGAAGTCAATCGGAAAGTGAAAACGCTGGAGACGCGTGCATCCCTTTCCCACGCACGTGCGGCGCTAAATGGTGTGGAGTGAGCACACTAGTCGTCTTCAACCGGCCACCGAACGCGAGACGTCTATCTCTTAAGCACGAGACAGGGACGCCGCGATCCATGTCATCCTTGTCATTGGCTCCAGCGCTCTTCGGAACCGGATACACGTCTGTGTCGCCTCATGCGACGACCACCCCGTCGCCGACGAACGCGCCAGGCTTCCCGCAATTGCATCACAGACATGCATCTAATTCTATCACAACTTTCTATTTTCAAGACAGATGGGTACGTGTCAATGTCTTTTATATAGATCACTCAAACTAATCAGTGCATTTTTATTTTGGTTTTTACATTTAATATGTGTCAGTGTCATTCCAAAGTTACAACTTTCATTTTGGTTTACGAAACAGATATTTTTATTGCTAGATACAAATGAGGATAGAGATACAAATGCCCCGCATCCCGCTACGTAGCGCGGGGCCGAAATGTATGCAAATATCTCAATTTGTATAGAAAACACGCATAGACAACATACTGACACCGCGTCTACGCGCGTTTTTTTTGTTTGGCGGCCCGCGCTACACAGCGGGATGCGGAGCAGTGTGCCAATCGACTCAAAAGTTTTTGTTTTTGAATGTAACCTTGCAGTAATAAATTAGTTTGAATGTGTTGAGTAGGTGAGCGTTTCGTCCCATTCATTTCTCGTCCCATTGGGATGAAAAGCTACTTTCAAAAAGTTCAAAGTGTGTGTTGTGCAATTCGTCCCTATATATATATATATATATTTTAATTTATTTTGTACAGACAGCAACACAAGCTTAATTAAAATAAAAGACAAAATATTGTACAACACCTAGTAATATTAATAATATATTATTCGTTTGACTTTTTTGCTGACATTACTTTCAAAAAAATCAATGGAACGAATCGCACACAGAATTCTGAATACTTTTTGTGTTTGTTTCGTCTCATTGCGATTGGGACGAAAATTTAATGGTATGAAACGCTCATCACCTACTCAACGTGTTTGTAGAAGGCGCAGGGGCGGCGCGCGGGCAGCATGCGCAGCCGCGGCAGCATCTCGGGCTGCGCAACGCCGCGCGTGCTGCTGTACTCCGCCGACGACCTGTTCCCGCTGCGGCGCACGCTCGCCGAGAAGTACGTCATCGACGCCGACGACCCCGCAGGTAAACAAAGACCATTTAATCACTACGTTTTTAAGAGACGGGACTGCCATACTAATAAAACGAACGAATGAACGATACTATTTCATTCATTTCTATCTGATCTGTGGTCCAAATATTCAAATAACAAAACAGTATTTATAAATATGAGTCAACAAATTTAAAAATAGAATTATATGTGCTTCATCCAGCGGAAATTTTGCCCTTTTCTTGTTGTCCTTCGCTTGGTGTGTTCACCACAAATTTGACAAGTTTCAACACGTTTTCGTGGAGGCATTTTATAAATTCAAGCCACTTGCATACAATTATAATGTTTTCCCAACACTTATCACAAATTTACTGAGTAATTGCGTAACTTTTGAACTTTACAATTTTTCAAACTTTAATGGCGGGTTTTCTAAGAAAGAAACATGGCAAACAACTGAATGAACGAAAGAATCAACCAGAGAGAAATTTCCTGTGCGAAAGAGAAACTCTACTGTAAGAGTGAGATGACAAGAGCTGCCATATTAGCCACCATTAAATGTCATTTATATTCCATCTTAGATCATTTAATACAGGATAAGCCTTACCTGCGCGTTCCCCTTTGCCAAAGTATAAGAACAAAAATCTAATACGTTCATAAAAACTAGTTGCGTAATCAATTATGATCATTATGTGAATCGGTAAGGTATCGAAAAGACGTCTAAAAGTGCTTCGTTAAAAATGCGATGTTATGCAATTTTCTGTGTAAAAAGAGGTCATAACCCTTTATTATTAAGTTTTTTTTTATTAACGTTGTTTTCTATTTAATTGTAATTTCTGATAAATCGAAGAAATATCTATTAGTATCGATTACGAAAAAAATAATCGAATCGCGTTTGCAACTGATCTCCTTCCATCCCATAAAATAATCTAAGATCGCAACGAGACTAGTTCATTAACCCAACAAATGTATCAATTACATTCTTAAGGTTCTGTAATAAGGTTCCAATTTGAAAAACGATTAGTTGATGACGTAGGCGCACTCCCCACGAGACTATAGCGCACTGCTGCGCACTCCTCACGAGACTAAGGCGCACTCCTCACAAGACTAAGGCGCACTCCTCACGAGACTAAGGCGCACTCCTCACGAGACTATGTATTTATGATTTACAACCTTCGACTTTATTCCCTGTGCATTAGAGTTGATATATTTATTATGTGTATTTACTCATTTTTTTCAGTGTGAGTTTTATTGGGGTGCAGAAAATAAGCTAGTGTTTGAGTTTTTTGTAGTGTGCATTTATAGCGACACAAATTATTTCTGTGAATGTGTGATTTTGTTTAGATGTAGTAGTAGCTTACCACCGCACCAAAAGCGGCAGAAAGTTTTGTAAGAAGATTTGTCTGCGTAACTCATCCTGTATTAAATGATCCAAGATTGGACCTACCGTCACTGTGCCGCCATCTGGTGTCCAATATTTTTTTAAACTCTCATCTAGAAGCATCCGTACCTGTATTGTTTCGGAGTCCAGGGTGCGCTTTCTATTTCTTTTCCAAATATAATATGCATATTTTATTATTATTATTATAAAAACAAACTTTTTAAAATGTTTCTTTTTTGTTTACCAGAAATGTGTGAAAAGAACGCTAAAATCGCATTAGAGGAAGACGAACGCGAAATATCTCAGGCGTGGGGTCTGGGCGCGCTCGTCGCTCGCGCCCTGCGCTCGCGTGTCGTGGACCACCTGGCCTCCAGCGAAGAGACCATGGGCTGGGTCGGACACCCGCTTTGCTGCAACCTCTTGCAGTCACTGTGAGTACCTTGCTCGCAGGGCCGGATTTAGAGGTCTGGAGGTATTGTGGCAACAAAAGAGGGAGGCCGCAGGCCCCCTGGCCCCAAATTTAATATTTTACTGATTGCCTGATTGGATGGATCAATGATTTCTACTAATATTTAAGAACAACATTATTATGTTTGTACGAAGTACTGAGATAAAAGTAAAACAGTGAAAAAATCAAACTTCTGAACTAAAGGCCACAATAAAGAAACGATTTATACATAATCACTATATTGTATCACGATGCGCACAGGACGTAGTCTGCGAGTTCTTCTCCTACACAGGTGACCTCTTAGATCATCTGTGTAGGAGGAAATGGGTGGTGACTAATTATATTCACTACACCCATGCTATAAATCCTCTACAAAAGTTTCTGAAACAGTAAGCTTATTGCCAACATTAAAACACCGTGTAGTATCACTGTGTTACTTATCAAACTATCACATTCTTTATGAATTTCAAAAAAAGAATATTGTCATGTACTCGCGGTTCACTACAGCTCCGTAATTTAAAAAAAGGAACTTATTGGTTATTCGAATTCACGTCGTATCTCGCCATTTTTTTATCCCAATTCCAATTTGCATTCCAATAATTGTACGATACAAAATTTAAATAATTATTACAATAAATAATTTCATTATTTATTACCTATA
Organism: Acrobasis suavella; assembly: GCA_943193695.1. NCBI lineage: Eukaryota > Metazoa > Arthropoda > Insecta > Lepidoptera > Pyralidae > Acrobasis > Acrobasis suavella. Next base: position 20,435,644 of record OW971929.1, read on the forward strand.
CATACATAGTTAGTTTGTACTATAGTCCGTTTGTTTAGGTATTTAAAAGAATGTAAACAATCTTTTTATGTCTTTTTATTGAAATACACACTTTATAAATTATACGTTCGCAAATTTCAAATTATTTATCTTATAAATTACATAATTTATTTGTAATTTGCAAAGTTATTGATTTATAAAGTGTATATTTCAATAAAAAGACATGTCAAGATTGTTTACATTCTTTTAAATACCTAACCAAACGGACTATAGATACTCAGCAATTAAACTTACCAGAAATTTACATAGAGTTCTTAACACTGTTCACCACTCTATGGATTTAAAACCTTTTAAAGAGGATTCATATCATGGGTGTAGATAAAGTTTTGTATGCAACTGTAATAATTTGGTATTAAAACACTCATATGATACTATTATCACACGAGGCGAAGCCGAGTAAACCCAACATTCGTGTTTTAATACCCCTTATTATACTACAGTTGCATAAACAACTATTCATGTTTCAGAATCTCCCACTACGCAAAATGCTCAGATCTACAAACGGCGGCCATGTTAGCCTGCGCTTTTTCTGTGTTCAACGACACCAGCAATTCCAGCTCACAGTCCACCATCAGCACTTCGAGCTGTGTACGTATATCTATAGTATCCATCAGTTCATCTTTTTTGCTAAGCGATTTTTTCGTAGCTTAGAGAACTAATATACCTACTGTAGTTTAACAACGATTTTGTTGTTTTATCCCACTATAACATACATAGAGGTGAACAACGAAGTTAGTGGGCCTGAAATTATGGCGCCACCGGTTGTTTTTTAATTTGTGTTATGCGGTGCCGTGTTAAATTCTGTTATTTCCGCAATATGGCTTACTAACTTAATTGTTAACCTTTACATACATAAAATCACGTCTTTATCCCTAAGGGGACAGACAGTATTTTACCACTCAAATCCATCCTACTATAACAGTTATAGAAAATTACTAATACGCCATATTATCGTGGTTTATTAGTAATTGATATGTAAAATTCCAGGGAAATGGTACCTCGCCGTACAGCACTGTGAACCAATTCAGCGAAATCAGCGCAGACGGCTGGACGCTGCCAATCATGTACAGTAACTCCTGTTCTGAAGCAGAGAACTTCTATACCGACTCTACCGTCTCCAAATCTGAGAGAACATCGTCTTGTGTGCTAGATGAAGCAACAGTGCACTTGTACCACTGTTTTAAAAGGGTCTACGCTGATATCTTGTTTCGGTGGCAGCTGATATATAAAAAGACAGAGGTGAGGACAAATGTATGTTGGAGAGTTCAATGTCAATTGCGTTTTCTTATTATTTTACACGTGCAAATAGAAAGTTGGTACTTCAAAGGTCAACGGTTGGATTTTCAAATAGCAAGATACATTAGCAACAAGTAATAAAACCGCTCGTCCTAGCGACAGTGACGAAGTCTTGTTCGAGCAGCCGTACTGTGCACAACTCGTTGTGCAGTTTGCTGTGGCTTGGCCATAACTCATTTATTTGCAATTATTGTAATTGATGTGGATTGGTAAACCGATTTATTACAATGACAGTGTATTTCTTCTGGTCAAGTTCTAGAATGGGTACCCAACACCAAATTTTTAAGCATAACTGTAGACTGGAACTTAAAATGGGATAAACATATTTAGGCCACTGCCAAGAAACTTAGTTCGGCAGCATATGCTGTGAGGAGGGTCAGACGGTGTACTATTTATTTAGTTATTTTCACAGCATAATGTCATATGGCTTGCTCTTATGGGGTAAAGCGGCTAACATACATGCTATCTCTGTGCTACAAAAGAGAGCAATTCGATCGATCTACGGACTAAAATCACGCGATTCCTTAAGAGAGTTACTTAAATCTATAAATATTCTTACTGTGACATCTCAATTTATTTACGACAATCTTCTATTTGTTAAATCTAGGTTAAATAATTTCAAGAAAAATAGTGATGTTCACAGTTATAATACTCGCAACAAAAATCAGCTTCATACGCCTAAATTTCGACTTGCTAAAACTAGAAAGTCACTCTTAGGTCTAGGTATAACATTATTTAATAAACTTCCCGAAGCGATCGTTAACCTACCAATGGCAAAATTTAAAACACATGTTAAAAAAGTTTTATTGAACAATGCGTACTATACTATCAATGATTATTTAAGAGATAAAAACGCGTGGACACTTCTTAAACATTTTCCATTACACTCCACACATGAAACATAAATAGCTGCATTTTCTGTTACCATAATAAGCTTACTGTAAAAACATGTAAATGCTCTGCGATCAATAAGTGACCAACATATAATTAATATTTTCTCTTGACAAGGCCTGCGAGTTCGGGTTTTTCATGCTCACTAAAATGTCCAATCCGGTGGTGGCGTCGCTGGTCAGGTCTTTGGATTCCCTCTAATATGGTTGAGTTTAACGATGGCTGATCCGTGCGTCAACTCGTGAACGGGTGCTGCCGGGAGGGACTGGTCAGCTCGGCTTCGCTTTTTTTGACTACTTAATATTTTTTATTACGCAATTTATGTTAGTTTACTTGTTCGCAAGCATAACATGTTATAATGTGTCAACATTGTATTATATTATAAGTATTTATTAATTAAAAGACAATTATAATAATATGACAAAGCCCTTCTGGCGAGTAGGCGACCAATACTGTGAAAATGAGTTTCTTTCGGCGTTTCTTCTCAGCAGTGGTCGTTACGAAGCGCTGGTATCGGTAGCTTTTCTTTAAAAAATAAATTAAATTTTAATATACTTTACACGTAACATAAATTATACTTATTGACGTGTAAAAGTGCCTGTAAAGGTCTAATTACTGAATAAACATTTGAATCTTTGAATCTTTGAACATAAGGTCTCTCTTACGACATCGATAAGGCAATGTAAGCTTTCATCCCGACGTTAGTCTGTTTTTGTACTGTTAGTAACCAAGTGGCCTATTCACTTCAGATGCCGATCCTGCTCAGCTACCCCTTTCTCAGCCGTCTGTGACAACACGAATAAGACTGTTTCTGAGTAAATTTATAGGTTTTCTTCATTAAGATTTTAAAATATATTTGTCAAATCATGCATTTTTATGAAAAATGCTTAAAAAGTGTCTTTAGTTATTAACCAGTGATATTAATTAATTACAATTTCAAAAGACGGCCTTATTACACAAATGAATGTTCACTGAGAGTAAAAAAAATAATACTTAAATTAGTTTTTTTATGAGAAATAATAAGTCAAGCGACATAATATCTTTTTGGTCACGTGATAAAGCTTCTTAATTTATAACTAAGCAACGGGAAAATGAGATAGCCTGTAATAAACTAATTCGTCTTTTGTACGATGCCAACTAAATATTCTAAAGAAAGCGTCAAATAAAGATCAGCAATTATTTTAAGTTGTCCTTCTGATTTATACATTGCCACCAAATTTACTAACTCAGCCCCGGATTTAACAGCTCATCACTATTTTACGTTTTACACCTTTAATTCAAGCTTCTTAAAAAATACAATTCAAGCCTCAATAGCCATCATCATATATCATAATTTAGCAAGTAAATTAAATACTTTCATATTCTTTTATCGTGAAAATAGCCACTGCACTACACGATTTATCGCGAGTGCGCGAAACGACTAGAGTTGTTTTGAGGTTAGGTTATCGCTAAACAGTTTTTGTCATCCCCTGCCCGCTGTAAGAAAACGCAGGCACCATGTGAGCCGTAACGGCGGCGACCAGCAAGCCGAAGCAAGCTGCGAAGGCGAGCAATGAATGCGAATGCCTGCGTTTTCTTAAGCAAGGACGTAGGGGCTGTACTTCCCGCAGCGCGGAGATGTTACGTTTCGAAATATCCGTAGAGAAAATTTGGCACGAAATAAAACAATATCTCGGCTGCTAGTTTTTAGTTACATACATCGGTAACCTAGCCTTCCCCCCCCCCCCCCCCATCCTTGCCTAGTGGAAATTTTTACCAAAATAAAGTTTTTATTTTTGTCTCCCCTCAATGGTTGCGTCCGAGGTAATATTATTGGCCATAATTTACTATTCGATGACAATTTTAGTTAAAGTTTTACTATCAATTAATGTACGATGAGTCACATAATAAAGATACTGAGTTATAAAATAAGAAGGTTATGTAATAACTTTTTTGGTGCCATATATTAACATTTTAGAAGTTTATAGCTTGAACGCATGATACAAATTTAGATGCTAAAAATATCCATCATGCTGAGTTGTATTTAGAGTGGATTACGTAGAAGATAATTAGTGGCTAGGAAAGTACTATTCAAATGCACTTTGGTTGTGGCTGACTTAGTAATTTAGAAGGCAACGTAGATTTTTAGAGGCCAATAATGCTATTATAAAGAAGTTTGTTTAATTAGCACCCTTTTTTTATGTGCGTAATGTAAATAAGGGTGACGTTAGCAAGATCATCGTTATAAGACAAAATTTTCTTTGTACGCTGATGAAAATGAACTTACTCACCAAAACGTTATTGTCGACTCGGGAGTTTTTTTTAATAATATATTTTAAAGATCATCGTTATTAAAAAAAAAATCGTTTTACGCTAATGAAAATTAACTAACTCGCCAAGACGTTATTGCCGAGTCCGGAGTTTTTTTGTAATTTATTTTGTATTGTATTCGTGACGTTTGACAGACGATATTAAAAGAAAATGAATTTGCAGGTAACGAAATTAGTGCACTGCAAACATGAGGGCGCGGAGACGTGGTCGGGGCCGACGTTGGGCGCGGAGTGCGCGCGGTGCGGGCGAGTGTGCGCGGGTGCGGTGTGCGCGGCGTGCCGGCGGCTGGCGCTGCGCTGCGCCGTGTGCGCGCTCGGCGTGCGCGGCCTGGCCGCCGCCTGCGCCTACTGCGGCCACGCCGGCCACGCCAGGCATATGATCGACTGGTCAGTTTCTTTTGTTTCTAACCCCCAACAAACGTAAAAACCCGTCGCATTCTACATGTTCTTACTTTTCTTTTTAATGTTCTTCAGAATCCTATCCTTCCTAATTACATTAAAGACAAATTACAATTTCGTGACTCGAAATTGTAATTTGATCCCTGCCTGCGAACTTGTAGTAACATTCTTGACATCCCTATTTTCTCATCTCGAGCTTATGCAAAGTCATTTGCTGTCATGGCTGCTCATTTATGGAATGAACTACCATCTAGTATTAAAGAATCAACTACTTTGTATTCCTTTAAACCTTTTAAGAAGATTCCTGACCAGGATTATGTATGTATGTATTATTTATTTATATGTTTAGTTGTATTTTTGCCTCTAAATGTACAATGTTCCACCCTGCTTCGATCCCCGCTCAGGGCAAGTTGGAAAATGGCCTTTTTCAAATTGTCCTGGGTATTGGGTGTCTATCTATGTACCAGGCCACTCAGGAAGTAATGCAAAAAAATGTTTTTATGTATGTGAGACTGGCCTGTTTCAATCTATTTTGAAAATATAATTATTTATTAGTAAAAATAAGAACTTTCCAATTTTCAAATTTCCCTCCTAATTCTTTGCGGACTAATTCAAACTATCGTGTCTCATTGAAAAATGGATCTGAGCCGAGAACATTTTCGCGCTATGATTTTTTACGATTTCAAGTGTCGCCTGATACAGGATGAATCATACAATCGGCTTCAAATGGCATTTATGGGTGAAGGCCCTTCCAAGGCATCCGTGTATCGTTGGTATAACGAATTCAAGCGCGGTCGACTAACTTTGGGGGATGAGGAAAGCAGTGGTCGCCCTTTGACGGCTGTTACGGAAGAAAACGTGCTAGCAGTGAAAAAATTAATAAGTATCAGGAGATTTAGCACATCCTGCAGATAGGATCAGGAAGCGTTCACGAGATTCTACACGTGCATCTTCGCGTGAGGAGGATAGTTTCACGATGGGTGCCGCACAACCTTAAAGATGCTCATAAACAAGCCCGGGTGGAATGGTGCCGCGATATGATAAACAAATTTGAAGCAGGCTCGTCTCGGCGTGTTTACGACATCATTACAGGTGATGAGCCCTGGATTTATCAATAAGATCCAGAAGCGCCAGTCGACGGTTTGGGTGTTTCAATACGAATCAACGCCTACCAAAGTGAAGCGATCTAGAAGTGGGGGGAAGATTTTGATAGTGAGCTTTTTCAATTTGACTGACTACTTGGTGTCACTTTCTTTACGGAATCAAAGAAGCATCGCGGAATGGTATACTACCAAATGCTTGCCAGAAGTTTTCTCTGTTGTGAGCAACAAGCGACCAAACACAGGGCTCCGCGGGCTACTGCTCCACCACGACAACGCGCCCGCCCACAGGACTTTTTGGACAGCACGTCGGTCTAACTCCTGGGTCACCCTTCTTACAGCCTTGACCTAGCTCCATGTGACTTCTTTTTATTCCCGAAAATAAAAAATCTGCTCGAAAGGATACAATTTTCGTCGCCGGAAGATGCGCTGTCAGCATTTGAGCAGGCTATAAACGAGGTGCCTGCAGCGGACTGGAAAAAGTGTTTCGAAAATTGGTTCAGACGCATGAAACTTTGTATAGAGGCTGGTGGAGAGTAATTTGAAAAGATTGAATGAAAAAAAAAATTACCATTAGAACCCTATTTTTTATTTTCGCATAACTTTCTAAGTGACCCACGTATATGTATTTGTTATAAAATATAGTATCGTTTAGTTAGTATTCCAAAACACATGTCTCAAACCTACTTTGGGGCTTGCTCGATTTGTGTGATTCGTCCCTATATATTTAAAAACACAAAAAAAGCAACAAAGTAATATAAGTATTACATACGAGGGTCAAACTGAAAATTCTTAGAAAACCAAATACTGAGCACACTAGCAAGTTATTCCTTTTTAACCGACTTCCAAAAAAGAAGTAGGTTATCAATTCGTCGCGATCCTTTATTTTATTTTTTTATGTATGTTTACCGATTATTGAAAGACACCTGGACCGATATAAAAATTCTTTTTTTTTGTTTGAAGGGATATACTTTCCAGGTGGATATTATATCAAAATCGATTGTGTAGTTTGGGGGTGAAGTCGGTTTTTAGTTTTGAAAAATTATTTTACATCTTTTCAAAATAGTGTCCTTTTACGTCAATACATCTCTGCATCCGATCGAACCACTGAGAAAAGCACTTTGCCCACTCGTCTTTAGGGGTCTCTTCGACGACGTTTTCCTCGAAGTTTTTCTTTTATTTTCGGGAATTAATAAAAATCGCAAGGTGCGATCGGTCGGGGCTATATGGCGTGTGACCTAGTAATTCCACGTTTGATGTCGCCAAATAGTCGATCGTACGCCCGGCGGTGTGCGACGAGGCGTTGTCGTCGTGAAGGAGAATCCTACTGCGAGGTCGTTTCTCCCGAACTTTTTCCAAGACAAGTGGCAAACAATTGTTAGTATACCACTCTGCAGTAACTGTTTTCGATCCTCTAAAACAATTGTCGCGTAATGACCGGTCCTTCCGAAGAACGAGGCCACCATCTTTTTTCCCACGCTTCGACCTCTCTTCACTTCAGTTGGCAACTCCTCGGAAGGAAACACCCACTGAGCAGACTGTCTTTTGGTTTCGGGATCATAACAGTAAATCCAGCTTTCGTCACGCGTAAGTATGTTAAACACAGCATTTGAGTCACCTCCGTTAAATCTTTGAAACATTTTACGGCACCAATCAACACGACGGATTTTTTGGGCCTCGGTCAAATCGTGAGGTATCCACCGGGCACAAAGCTTCCTGACCGCTAAATGTTCAGGCAGGATTTTGTGCACTTGGCTCATACCGATGCCTAAACTTGCTCGAATCTGCTGATAGGTCACTCTTTTGTCAGTCTCTATCATACGCCGCACAACACTGATGTTATCTTCAGTCGTCGCCGTAGAAGGCCGTCCCTCACGCAGATCATCGGTGAGATTAGTGCGATCATGTTTGAACTCATTAAACCAGTTGTAAACAGTGGCACGAGATGGGGCTTCATCTTGAAAGGCCAATCGAAGTCTTTCATAACTTTCTTGTTGACTTAAATGACAACGAAAGTCATAAAAATCATTGCACGAAAATTTTCTCGCGTTAAATTCATGCTGACGTGACACAGACAATTTTCAGTTTGCCGCAAAATGGTAAAACAAATGACAAATTATTAAAATACATACTCAATAATATTGGCAAAGAGTTCCATTTTCAAAATTTAAACTTATTTTTTTTTATTATACTGTTTACAAGTGGCCAGTTCTAAAGACTTTCAGTGTCGCCCTCGTACAGAACGGAATCTCCTACGGTCCCGCGCAATATGCGTCCCCGTCTTCCGTTCTCCCGAAATGCTATTTAATGCAACAAATAAACAAATATTTTCTAATGCAGGTTTTCAAAGCGCGACACGTGCCCGACTGGTTGCGGATGCAAGTGCAGCATCGAAGGCAACAACGTGTGGAAGGGAGCCAAGTATGTGTAACACCAATATTAATAATAGACATTCTAATTTGTGCGTATAAAGTGAAGTGTACAGTGATCTTTTCAGACTAATAATGTAACTTACAAAGTCCGCTATATTTGTAGAATAGTAGAATAGAGAAAATGCATAATGAGTAGATTTTGATAAATGTCTCTGATTTTGAAAGAATTTACGTAAAACAGGCCTTTAAGCACAATTATTTTTTTATCGATTTATCAACTTTGGTTTTTAGTTGATTGAAAAACACAATTTTAAAAATAATAAAATGTTTGAAAATAAAATATTACCGTAGAATTTTCTTAAAAAATTATAGCTACTTTTGTTATGTAGCCAATCCTGTAAAACGCAATACATATTTGACATAGCACCCAAACAAATGTTCTTACATCACACCTACAAATGCGACATAAGTGACGACACTCCTGTCCGGCCTTTCTAAGGCGCTCTAAGACACCGTCCAAAGGTGGACGTGACTTTGTATCCTTTATATCTTAAAGATATTTTGGGTTAGCAAGGTAGTTTTTTCTTTCACGTGCCTATTTTAGAAACTTTTTCCATAGAACAACGACAAAAAAATGATGCATCGTCCCTATATATTAGTGTAAAAAACCTTATGTACGTAAAATATTGTCACTCATTATGTCAGCAAGATTTAAATGAGATACTTAAGTGTGGACATTTTTATCTTTGATTCATTCTAAAATACGTGTTTTGACATAAATCAGGTGCTATATAAATTATATAGCACTGTATAAATTATAAAGCACTGAGGTGTTATGCGCACTGAGGTGTATAACACCTAAGCATCACACACATCAACTGTCGAACGGACTTTGTGAGATAGAGCCAATTCTACTACATTATAAAAATATTACACTGCGTATCTATCGTGGTTTTAGACTAAGAATATAATTGTTATACGGCTGTTTTATGTCATCATAGGAATATTTAAGGAGACGGCGATGTTAGAGTGAAATGGCCATATAACGATTCTAATCTAGTAACAACGATTAGTGTAAATATTTTGTAATTCAATTTTATTAAATATTAAATTTAGAATATTTGTAACATAATATATGTAGTTTTGAATAATTATTTCGAGACGTCATTTTGTAGTGTTTAGAAAGTATAATGAATAAGCCTAAGACTGTCATTATTTGTACATTTGCATTAATAAATAAGTACACGATTTTCAAATACTTATATTTTTATTAACAAACTTCTTAAATTACATACAAAATAACAAACAAAATAAACGTGGTAGTGAGTATTATAGATTCGGTGTGATTTACAATTAAAAAAGTATCTATCGATAGTTATAATGCTTTACTTTCAGTCTCGTCGAAGCATGTACAGTATAAGTAGAGAAAAGCTCTTTTAATGGTATAAGGTCAGGGTTATTTTTGATATATTGAACCGATTGAAGAAAAAGGTTTCAAATATTTTTAATAGAAATTGATAGAAATACAATCAAAACAATTAAAAAAATTATATGTTTGCTTATTTATATGTTCGGGTGCCTACACGTAAACAAGCATAAAGAGAAGCTAGAAAAGGCCACGTCACAACCTGGTATACATGCCACAGGCTGATTATAAAAACTAAATACCAAGAATTGCACTTGAATGAGTCTTAACCTTTATTTTATATGCAATATCGGTTCTAGTAGAAGATGTTTAAAAACAAACCTTCGTTTATTAAATATATCACTCATTGTTTATGCAATAAATTCTGTAAGTAGCCATCATTTGAGTAAAAAGAAAAATATTAGGAAATTGGTCCAATTTGTTTACAAATCAAAGTGACACACACTTTCTACTGGTCTATACCGTACCTCTTCATATTTTTGCAGTTCATGCACAAAAAAGGGTTTTTGCTAAATGGTTAAAAGCCATTTGATTTTGAAACTAAGTATCAAAAATATTGTATATATCAATAGTAGAGGATACGCATTAAGTAGATTTAGTAGCCTTGCAGTACAGGCTACAGCACTGGCGTCAACGGATAATGTATATCCAGCTTTATTATATTGCTATCGTTCAATAAATATTTACAGAGAGCGAGATAGCATTAGTAAATAGCGAGAGCTTTGTCGACCGCTTATGCCGTATCGTGGAGAGTTGAGTCTACGGATAAATAACTAAATCATCAATTTGGATCATTTATACGAGTCAAATCACATGGAACGGGAATAAAATTAATTAGTTAAATGAATTTTTTGGATCAATAAGTCGCAAGTTGACAGCATGTTATTAAAGTAATAATTATGTAATAATAAACTAGCTTCGTTAATTGGCTCCGTATAAATAATCCTAATCATGACCACTTTCCTTAATAGATCATGGATTTTAGTACATCTTTTGATACTTATAAATAAACCAATGACGAAGAGGCTATATACAAAAAATTTCTTACCGGGACGTTTCTACCTAAGAATAAAACTTACTGAGTATGACTAGAGGAAATTAGGCACCGATTGTTTAAAAGCAAACTACTCTAAGGAAAATACCTACCACAGTAAAACTCAAAGACACTAGTATTGCATGAAAACTGAGTCACTACAGAAGATTTGCGAGGAGTACTTTCGACTCTACGACTCAGCATAATAGAGCCGATATTTTATAATCTTGGTATTGCTTTTCATAACATAGTACCCTTTAGTTAACTTGTACGTGGAAGTATCAGAATTTCAAGAATTTCAAATGAAATGGTCAAGATGTTAAATTACAATGGTTCATGGTGGATATAGGAATAAAATATCGGCTTGCGATTTGATGTCTGTACCTTATACCAGGATTGTTTCTCATCATATTTTTTCAGACTTTTATCTTTGCGTCTATGATATTGGTATAGGATACAGCGTTATGGTGCATTTGGCTACATCAGACAGTTGTTACTAAGGCTACAATACGTCTAGGGAACCGGTACAAAGGCATGCGCGACGGATCGACACGGACGTCGACCATCTCAGAGTCGAGTCGTTCTATTGTAGCAGCTAAAACAAACAACAAATATTAGTTACCTAACGTATACCAGAAACAAACGGTATCCCAAGAGATACAGGGAACATTAATGCTACTTATACTGGTCATTTTTACAATATAGTAAATATCACAGAAATAAAACCCAATTATGGGAAAAAGTGCATTGGAAATATCAGAGGCTAAGGGTGAAACCACGTCTAATAACTAAAGAAAGAATTAAGATTTATTACTAGAAGAAATAGGAAAGAAAAATCTACAAGTTTAAAGAATAAACCACGTTATTGTAGAAATTAGTTACAATCTTAATCCCCACATAATAAGGTTTTTAGAAATGTAAAAAATTATAACATGAAAATTAATAGAACTAAGTTTGTTTCTAGAGTAGTCGGAAACATGAACCGACCTATAATTTTTGACATGTTTTATAGTACGGCACTCACCCCAAAATTGTGGAAAAAAAAAACGACTTTTTTATATGCTTACAAAAATTACAAGCTAATTAATTTTCACTATTTTAGTTTCGTATTGATCAGTATCGATGAGTAAGTTGTCCTTTCGGCTAAATATCTAATTCCTGGATTGTACGCCAGAGGATCATGTGGTCAATCAATTATCAGTCAACGCGACTTTGTCTTATAAAAGGAGTGAGTATAATGAGCGTGAGTTTGTTATGAGCGTACCTCTCCAGTAGGCGGCGCTTGAGCTCGGGCGGGTACGTGACGTAGATGTAGTGGTCGTCGTGGTCGGGGTCGTCCATCATGGCGTCCTCGGCGGCCAGCCGCTCGGCGCGTGTCGGCGACGAGTGCGTAGTCATGGAGACCGACGCGCTGCCCGCCACGCTACCTTCTTCTGAACTGTATGTCATTAGCAAAGAGTGTCAGTTTATTACATAGTCTTTAGGGGAAACAAACAAAAGATTAAAGACCGACACCTCGATTTTCGTATTAATTTGGATTTCAAACTGGAGCTCATTGTCTATATACTGGAGCTTTTTATAGAGTAGCTGAAGCTACTCTTTCTCTGCATGTGTTGTCCAACTGCGGGCAAAAGCTCTTTCAGTATTTCAATTCGTTCGAGCACCTTCGAGGTTCAATCCCTACAAGTCTTCGTCACTTAATCTCAGTTCTTCTCTTTTGTGTTCCGTTTTGAGAAATACACATAGGTAATAACGTTGCCACTTTGGCCCGCAGTTCAAAAGTAGATATTACTTAGACACAATGCCGGATGCCCGAGTCCAGTTAAGTAATCGTGATTATTATTTCAGTTATATACATCTCTAAACGATAGAGATAATAAAATTCTCTCTTTAATAACACAGGTGTCTGATAGTCTCTACCACTATCACACACCCGTGTTACGACTGTCGATTCTCTGTACCTCTGTACGGTAGTACCGCGTATTGTTCTGCGCCTTATCTAGTAATCAGGATAACAGAGTACAGCCCGTTAGCGTTAAGGCAGTGAATACATTAGTCGAAGATTAGAGATTAGATCGGCGAAGAGTAATCTAGGTAATAAAGTCCCGTCCTTACCAGGACGGTGAAGTCTCGGCGGCTTATTCTTCCAGTAGCGATCGCTGCTCAGCTTAAGCACACTGGACGATACATATGATGGAGCAACTCACTCGAACACGATCCAAATGATATAGTAGCACATGCAGAGTGCGAGCGCCAGGCCGGTGGCGAGCGCCAGCAGAAGCGGCCACGGGAACACGCGCGCACTGGGCGCTGTGTCCTCCCAGTAGCGGTCGCAGCTCAGGTACCAACACACAGCACGCTGCATTTCCTCTGTAAATTAAATACAAATCATCATTTTAGGATATAGTAAGTCAACTACTAGACACAGACTTTCACATGTACATATGCACTATCACGTTTTTATCGCTAATTAAGCAGACAAGAGCGTTTCAGGTCTCGCGGCTCTATGCAGACAGAACCCAGGGCCGCAAGATCAAAATGTTGCTTTAAGCGTAATGATAGGCGAGAAGGTGGTAAAAGAAATAAAAATTGATATAGGTACTATAGCCGCATCGCCTAATTTTAACATGATTCGCATTTCCGCCCATTACCTCGATCAGCATTTATGACACAGGAAAGGAAGCAGCTGGTACATTCTAAGTATTTTCTTTTTCCTAGACCAGCTCCATATGATTTCCAAAACGACTGACTGAAATCTGCATGCATCTAACCTTTTTTGCCAACTTTGCTCAGGTGGTCGAACGTGCTACAATTACCACCTGGCACAGCTAGTAACTGCTAGTTGGTGTTCAGCTAAGTTTGCCGATAAGTGGCATTTGGCCGCTATTCGAGAACCTATTTGCCCCATCAGCCTAATAATTCGCCGCGCTTGTAGATAAAGTTCTTTAGGTACATGAATGTACCGCGCGTGTAATTTGGCATAGCAAGACCAACCTTCCAGTTCTGTGAATTGATGCTGTGTGAGATGCAAAAGAAGTGTTGCGATGCAAGAGTGCACGATCCTCTCGCAGCGCACTTTGAGGCCTTGAAGACGCGTGGGGTCGCACGCGGCCCGCTCCGCCTGCAAGTCCGCCAGTCTCCTTTGGCGGCTGTCCGGCGGCAATGACGATTCTACTGTATCAGCGTCGCATAACTCTGCGGTCTGATTTGTTTCCCCTTCACTGTCTTCTGTTGGTTTTTCTGCTGCATTTAGACAAAATTCATCACCAATTAATAATTTTTCGAAACTAAAAACCGACTTCTTCTCTAAACTATACCTACAGCCGATTTTAATAAAATTTCCACCACCTGACAATTAGTATGCCTTTTAAAACATAAAAAGGAATTTTGCAAAATTGGTCCAGGCGCCTTGGGATAATTGATGAACATATATTAAAAAACAAAAGATTCCGATGAATTGAAAACCTCATCCTTTTTTGAAGTCGGTTAAAAAGAGGAGCCTCTGGATTATTAATATTGCGTAGTGAATTTAAATACTACGTATTCAATACATAACGTCCGCAAACACAAAAGATTTTCGTAATAATATTAAGACAAATTGTAGTTACGTATTGTCATTAATGGGTTTTTCCCCCTTTGTAGGTGCACTTATGCAGATTTGATGAATCTCTTTGAACAGTACCTAATCGTTATGTTAACTCTTTACGAGAAACTCAGACGACAGACGTGAAAAAAAAACACAATTTATTTTTTCTTAAAAATAACAATATGCATACCAGTAACAATGTGTTCAGTGTCGGGGGATTCGGTAGTAGGGCAGTCCGGCGCGGCCGCGGTCGGCGGCACGCGCGGGGCGCGCCGTCTCCGCGGGGACACCTTGGCTATGCTACGGGGCGACGCCGGTGCGAGCGCCTTCCGCGCCGCCTCCACGTCCTGCCACACCTAAAAACATTATCCTATTGGACACAAATCCTGTCTGATCTACGATGGACGATAAGGGTGATATGTGCTCGTGGAAAGTCTTTATCATTAATTGGTTCATGAATTTCCGATCAGAGAAACACTAATTATACGAACAAGCAAACATATTAGACTTGAAGAACTTCGATCGCACATTAAATTTATAAATATTGATTTCTGTTAGTGGACTTTTTGATCCAACTCTCAACAGTAAAATTGCGATGATAAATGATAGTTTTTAAGAGAAAAACGTAATTATTTTACAAGCTTTTATTTAGTTTCACCTGTCCTGTTGTCTGTCTGTATGTCTGTCTGTAATCAAATCTTGCAAGTTAAAGTTGTTCAACTTCCCTGTTTCTATAGAGCTAAAATTTTGCACGCCTACGTAGGTATATCACATGACAATGCAATATTATGATGACATGGAGTTTACATGATAATTGAGCTTGAAGGTGGCCATAGGAACTTTGTAATTAAAGGATGAAACCCCATCGAGTTTTGGCTCGTTTGTTTCGTCTTAAAGAGTATTATAAACTTTTAAGTCCATTGATTTGAATAAAAGCTTGTTTAAAAAAATATAGTTACTTATTTCATTTACAAACTGATTCTAGTTTAGGTAGGTACTCCAAAGTTTATCTACTCTAACTACTTAAATTAATAATTTCTAAATACAAATGCGTACTAATTTATAATGAGTGCCCTCTAGTTTGTCCCGTCTATTTCTGTTCTAAGATATATACAGTTATATTATTACATTGTTAGAAATGTAGAATATGTAGACCCAAAACCTGGTTAAAATAAAAATAATAATATTAGATATGTTTTGTGACCTCGATGTCCGTGCTAGGCCCAACGCCGCCGCTGAGCAGTCCATGCGCCACCAATACCTGGCACCGCATGATATCGCAGTAGTCTGCCAGACATACTGCGTCTTCGGCCTAAAAATAAATTCCAGTTATAGTCAAATTATACGCCAGTCCCTATAACTTCTTCCTAATCAATGTACATACATAAGTATTTACTCGTACTCCTGAATATTTTTGGCTCAGATGGTCTTTATGTCGTTTGATCGTCTACATCCTAGTAAGACGCTAGACGTACATTAGTATACCTTTACAGATGTAACATGGTCTGAAAATTTCAACAGTCTCACTGCCTTATGCAAAACCTTATTTCCTTAGAAGTCTGAATTAGGCTATAGATCCATTCAAGTACTATCATAGCCTTATCTAGGCTTTAATAAATGATGATCTAATTGTAGCTGAATTATGATCTAATAAGGAATCTATTTATTGATTGGAAATCTACTCGGTCACACATTTTTCCACATCTACCCCAATCCCGACATTTCACAGGTTACAACGTAAGAACTACTAGTGAGGTGTGTCTCTTATAATGTCTTGCCGCAAAAGGCGCACCTTCATATAGCGGACGCAGCAACTAACTTGAAATTGTTACAAGTACCTTGTTGATGTGGTTCCTGTGTCGCTGGTCGAAGTGCGTGTCGAGGTGTCGCTCCTCGTAGAAGGACTTGCCACAGAAGGCGCACGTCCACTGCGAAGGCCGGTGCTGCATCTTGGCGGCATGCTGTGGCGCAAAGATGTCGCGTGCTGGGTGGAACGGACACTCCAGAGGTAGCTTTACCTGAAATGTGATGGTATTTCGTCAATATCCATCGTATATTAGTTTAGCGTGCATGGAAATTACGTCAATTTATTTAACAATTTCTGTAATTTTTTTTTTGAATTACAGATTTAGCCCCAAAGTAAGTTGGAGACTTATTTTATATTAAAATTAAAATGTTACCATATTTTATAATAAATTCATATATAGATAACCATCCAAGACCCAGGCCAATCCGAAAAAGATCATTTTTCATTTTGACCTGACCGGAGATCTAACCCGGGTCCTCCGGTGTGACAGCGTAGCATGATGACCACTAGGCCACAGAGGTCGTCAAAAAAAATACAGGGGCGTTAGTGATACCGCCGGAATATAATCATATCATGCTTTTGTGTAATTATATCTACGTGTGTCATATGACGCCACTCTTACTACTACCTTATGATTTCTTTTTCCATCTTAAGAGCGGCCTTCCCATCTTACTTTTCATACAAACGCTCGTACGTGATTATGACGTTGTAACTAATCTCTCTTGAATTCTTTTGAACTAACAGGTATCTCGTGCGCTATTTCTAGGTTTCTATCGAAATAAAAAAAAAAATTGAAGAATAAAATTATGTGTAAGCCTCTAAGCACCATAGACTTAAATTTTTTTTATAAATCTATGCTAAGCACAAATTTTCTTGAACTTCGACCGTTTATAAATTTGCAAATGTAATGAAAATTTTAAATAAAGAACATTTATTTCACACACCTCACCTGGAACAAGTTTTATGAAATTTCCGCACCCAATGAAAAGTGAATATTCGTTCAATGGATATTTAGTATTAATATAATAATTTCATTCAATAGAATGTAAACCGAGCCCTCAGGCGCTATCTCTCCCTTTTTGCTTTGCCTCTTTTTCTAGCATTGCCCTGGATAAAATAACAAGCTTTTCAAACTACGCTCGCGTTGACGACAGAGCGGCCGGGAAGGGCCGCCTCAACGCCCACCATCACGCTAAGCGTCGCCTTTGGGTCTCACGGCCTAAGACTCTGTCTACCCCGTCAGGGATGAAGACGTGATATGTATCTGTAAATAATACTTTACCTGAAACCTTTCTAGAACTGGTAACCATTTGCTTTGTATGACCTTCCTTACGATTTTGGAGTTGTCACGTGAACAGGTGATTTTGAAGACTGACGGCCCCGGCCACGGGATCAGAGTCAGAAACAAAAGGGCCAGGACCTGAAAATAGATGAATATAAGTGGCTTTTCTTCTACTTTGATTAGAGACATTATGTCTTTATAGATTGACTCTATCGAGGTGGTGTAACGATGTAATATGTAAGATTTTATTTTTTGAATATAATCGGTTTGATTCCAGATCAAAGTGATGAAAGTCGATACCTCTTCTAGCTATTAAAAAAAAAACATTTTTAAAAGTTAATTTTAGCAACTTCAGTGTATAGAGCTCCGTGGTTTTGAGTAACTATATCTGAGTGTCTTAACATATCATCGACCATTTATAATTTATATTTGTTTCAACTTGAGCAAGGTTTATTTCAATTTAGTAGTAGGTACTATACCGATTCTTAGGCCACAGATTACTAATACTTACTTCTTATATAGGCTTTGTTTTAGCCCAGATATTTTAAGTAATTGTACAAGTACGTATTTGAATCACGGCATCTAGCATTTAATACCACAGACAAAAACCCTGTCCGATCCTTGTAGATGCAACTCAGACCGTCAAAAGTGATCGGCCAGCCCGGCAATTTGTATGAAAATGTCGTTTTTTTCTTCGAGTTTCAGGCATTGGTCCCATACGAAAAGTGGTTTACATTGAACCTAGACTTAAAAATGATAGTGACGGTCTGAGTTACACCTACAAGAATCGGACAGGGTTTTTGTTTATATAGGAGTAATACCTACAGCTAATACAGATGCAGGATGCTAGAATGTTAAAAGTAACCCATATTTAAGAAGGTACCTTCATTTATAATTAGGTATAATGACAGATATATTTTTTATGTCTCTACCATATTAGCCAATTTTGTGTACATAATATTGACCAAAATACATTATATAGGTAGTCACTGACGGGAGGTATTGACTTAATGACATTTTAGGAAAACAGGTTTTCCAGTTTTAATAAGGAGCATGAGAAGGATTTGAAAGTTCAAAAGTTCGATGACATCATCGACACCCTGATTTGTTATTCTATGGTAGAAATGTCTACACATCCGGGAAAACTAGCCACAGTTTTATGAAGAAATCCATGCTTACAATTAGGTGGAAATTCATAATCGTATTCATGGATTCTAAACATATTAATGAAAGAAAATGCGTAAGATGACCAAAAACAAAATTACGGGTTTTTGTAGGTTAGACCGCTATTATTTAATTATCGATTTTCCGACACCGCTTATAACCTTAACCTTAAGGATGTATTCGTTACATACCTCGAGGGAGAACGACGTGGTCCTCATTCATAGCTTTTATACGGCAGATAAACAATAAACCCTCTTGAATAGATTGTTATAGAAAATAAACTGTTCGTTTTGAGAGCCGAATCAAGTCGCTACCCAGTCCGCGGAACTACGCATGCGTCTACAGGCCTACCCGCTCGCTCCCCTACTTGCATCAAATTCATAAATTTTAATTTTACTTACCTTTGCAACGCTACTTTTAGAAGTTGTACAGTAATACAATACCATCCTACCATAATCCTACCGTTGTATCAAGGAGTCCTAGAATTGTGTCAAATTTGAATGTCTTGTTAAAACTCGTTTTTATCATACCAGCCTTTATGTTTGCGGCCGGCCCTCGTTTGAAAAGGAATAAAAGATACCAAATATGTATGTTAATTGCAAGAGTAATTGAATAATTCAAATGATTCTACAAGCTTTTATTTCACTTGCAATGTATCTTTTATGTATGTTTGTTTAGGTCAAATCTTGCAACTCAATTTTTAACCAGTTATCCTCAACTGATTCAGCTGAAATTTTGGATACTTGTGTAAGTCGGATGACAATAAAATATTCTGGAGTCAATGAGCTGCCCCGATGACGGAGCCGGGAGATATTCGAAAGAACTCACTTATAAAACATTTCATAACTAGTTTGATTTGTCTTGATGAGCACTTTATGGTAAACGATGTCTAGGTTCTGATCGCGGAGACGGAAAGCAGTCGATGGAACTCAGTAATAAAAAGACGCAACTCCATGAAGTTAAGACTATTTCATTTGTCTTAATAAGTACTTTTGGCCTCACATTAAAGTTTAAACAAAAAATCTTATTTTTTTTCAAAAATCTTTTTTATCACACACAACACTTAGATCTACGAAAAATTGCTTTCTGTCAAAGATCTAAAATTTTATTTTTGATATTTATCATAAACGAATGTCAGTACCAATGAAGCACCATTACCTAACTATAAAGTTAGAAATTGGTAAGATACAGATAACCGCCTAGGTTATAAAAATGGCGGCACCGTATATTTTGAATCATGAATTTAAATAAATCTGTGCCAGATTTTGATGTCCTAAATGATCAAACGTTTTATGGATTAAAAGCAACCAGTTTATTTGACAGTACCTCATGGCTTTATCATCATCATTTTCAGCTCACATCAACCCACTACTACTTTTTTAGCGCCATTTCCCAGGGTTCTGTGCCATTCTCATCCACTGCTTACACGTCAATCTTACAACATCTGACCAACGGACAGGTGGTTACTGCTTTGATCCATCGGCTGTATTCTCTTCTAGCCAAGTGTCCCACTTCAACCTCGTGATCCGTCTACGTTGATCTACGTCTTCGACCTTAGTTCTGCGGCGACTCTCTTACGTCTGGAACACGGTCCATCAGCGTGATGCCAAGCATGGCGCGCTACATCGCTCTTTGTGCATTGTTCTGCTTTGTAAGTGTCCATGTTTCAGCACCGTAAGTCACTAAGTATGGGTAGAAGACATTGGCTGTAGAATACCTTGGTTTTCAGGCATTGCAGGAGTGAATAAATAAATAAATATATAGGGACAAATTACACTGATTGAGCTAGCCCCAAAGTAAGTTCTAAAACTTGTGTTATGGGATACCAACTCAACGATACTATATTTTATAACAAATACATATATAGATAAACCCAAGACCCAGGACAATTTGAAAAAGGTCATTTTCCAACTTGCCCTGACCGGGGATCAAACCCGGGACCTCTGGATGGCGGACTAGCATGGTGACCACTACGCCACGGAGGTCATCGGAGGTGAAGACTTAAAGATATCTTCAAGTTGTTCGAATCGGCTTTATATTAGTGCAGTTTTATTACTTGCGTATGTATACTTAACCTGACGTCATGGATGTAATCATTGCTCGCGCTACATGCATCTAGTTTCCACGAGGACACAACACGCCAGCAAGCTGAAATTTCGCAATGAAAACGAAGTATGTACCTAGGATCTAGGTACCTACATAAGAGATGGAAGAAAGATGCGGACAACTTTTATATCATTATGATTTGTGTGCCATTAAGAAAATAATGAGATGTTAATTAATTTATAAAAGTCTGAGTGGCGGACTAATTGAATGGAGACCGAGAGAAAGGATGGAAGACCGGAAATATAAAGTTACAAGTCATAAATGTTGATTTATAGGCTGTGTCATCCGTTTTATAGTAGAATTTTGAAGTTTTCATACCTAGACAAACTCGTGCCCAACAGGGTCAAATAAGTTTTTAAAAACTCGGTGCCAAATGTTACTTTCTATGGCGTTGAATATCGTAAAAATTTAAATTCTTCTGGTCTATGCAACTTTTATGGGAATAATCGTTTTAGGCAGTATTACTGAAGGTTTATTGCTAAACTTTCTTCTTCCTTTAATTCATAAAAACGATTTGATAATGTTTATAAGATTTATTGATGATTTTGATAGTTGAAAGTGATTGATATGAGTACACGTGATGACTGATAAATAGAGATCGGAATCACGGGTGCTATTGCTATCAAAATATGGATATGACTATATCTATAAATAAAACAATCATAATAATGTTATTTCAGGATATATTTCAATAGAGAAAAAAGACCTATCCTGAAATCACATGATTATGATTGTTTTATTTAATTAGTACTCAATTAGATTCTCAAGAAATCCCAGAACTTTTAGTCATATCCATACTTTTGATAGCAATAGAACCCGTGATTCCAATCGCTGTTGATAAATGGGTACTAAGTGGGTCGCGGCGCGGTGCGCGTAAGATGCTGACACAAGCAAAATGTACGCTGTATGCTATGCTTCGTACAGTTACCATAGCCTCATAGCCCTAGAATTGTTTTTACTAGGTAGACTTAAGTGCCAGTTCATACCAATTTTTCTTGATAAATGTCAGGGATGTCAAAAGTTCAAAACCCGATTTATCAAATATGTAATGAGTGTGTATGCTGACAGCCTTTTGTCCTACGCTGCTTAGGGTTGATATTTTAGTGGGAATACATAATTTGTATTTTTTTGTTAGTTTTATTTCTTACTTAGTTTTAATTTCATTTAAATTTTATTTATGCAATTGATTTTCCAGTTTGATACCCGGTAGTTAAGTTTACCTACGCCCCAAGGAGGATTCCGCTACTCATCACTAGATGGCGTTCTGGAAAGTTGGGGTTTTACAATTTGCGTAGCAAATAAGTAATAGTTTTTTTTTGTATTTATAAAGATACAAAATGTCTCAAATAATAAGAATATTATTCTGTCAAACCATTTATTTATAGTACGTAGTATCTAGGCATTACCCGTTAGTAACGCAGCCTGGCTAGATATGTGACAATTAAATCTCATGGGAACTTCACACCTTTTTCGGGGGAAAAAATTTCAGATCGGTTCAAGCTCAGCTGCTTAGGCTTGAAAGCGGATCGAACATCCATCGATCCTTACAAACTTTTGCATTTAATTCGTTGGGTGGCCGAAATATGCATAGTACCTACATATAGCTAAAATCGGATTCGTACACTTTTATGCAGTAAAGTTAAAATCAATAAATTAATTAAAAATATTATTTTTCCATCGAACTTTTCATTGCTCATTCAAAATGATTGCCACAAAGGTGACTGCAAAATAGCTTGCTGATATTGGCCACACATTTAAACTTCGTGCATGCAGTTTATCAGAAAATAAAAATCTCATTAGGTGGACTGAACAAGCACTTCATGGCGATAGCCCTAGTATTAGGTATTTCAAAAGGTGGCGAGCAGTTAGTTTGGTTTGTGTAACAAAGCAATAAAGTAGCAATTACGGCTCAAAACAATGTGTGTTTGATAACAAGCGAGCGCACTGAGTGTGGCCGCCGCCGGCCGTTAGCATTCTTTGATTGAGGACGAGTATCCGAACACTAATTACACGGACGCTGTGTGACTCTACTTATACCTCTATATCTAAACTATTTCACAAGGTAAGTTGATCCATAGTATTAAATAGGTACTGATATGATTTTGATTTCTTTTTCGATCCTTTATGCTTTTTATAAGGGCTCTAACAGACGAGCGACGGTATGCCAGAAAAAAATTGCGACACTGGTCATGGTCAACGACGAGACGGCGAGCTGTCGCTCGTATGTCTGAGCATAGACTTTATTTATCTTTTTATTTTTTTACAATAATAGTTTTATTAATAAGATAATTTTATTTACGAAGTGTTACATGTTTACAGTAAATTCAGTCAATGATTATGTATACCCAAATACTAAAAAGGTCTGATTTCTCTAAACTACTAATCTTAATGTTAAACTATTTTTCGTGTCAAATATCAAATGAACTTGTTATAATAAAAATGATTCGCATTGGAAAAGTCTACCAGTAAAGTTACCAGTAAAGTTACCAGTAAAGCAATATGTATTATTAAGACCTTTTAATCCTTAAATAAATTTATATCACCCTAGGCACTTCTTCCTGCATATTTTCTTTCTCAGCGATACACTCCTTAAGATACAATAAAGTTTAATGTTTGAAGTCTTGGATATCTAGGGCTAAATATTCGGCCAAACTTTACATTGCTTTTTATTTCCAATGTTTCGTTCGTTTGTTGCTGTGGTATGTTGGTTAGCACTGGATGTCGAGGCTGCCATATACTTAAAGTTTGTAGGTAAATTATAAAACAAGTGTAACCACGTAATCCTTGTATGAATTGGATAGTACCTACTTTTATGTTGGTATTAAATTTGTTCGTTTCAACGAGTACGAAGTAATTTCCGATATCCTTGCAAGATATATTTCCCTTTTTTATGCCCTCTTTTTAAAACGTTTAAAACATAGGACTTGGGATAAGACATTGAAAATGCTTATATACATTCGAGCGTGCACTAGTTACGTACTGTAGATAGTAAACCGCCAGTAGGGCATTCAATGTTTTGAAAACCATTCGACTTTTTCAGTACGTACATATGGGTACCACAATCGGCGAAAGGAACTATATCATCATCGGGTTGATCAGCTTTGATATTATCTTCAGAACACTGCCTTCAATCGGAAGATGTGAGTTGCCTTATGAAATAAACGAAAACATGTATGCTAGTGGTATATTTCCTCAGCACACTTTAGACACTGAACGATGTACTATTCCCAATTTGTTTTACTCAGATCCAATAAAAAGGAATCACACACACTTTCCGTACGAAATGGAAGTATGCCCGAACAGTGATAATCGTTTGTTAAATAACAGCCGATCACACATATGGGTGATTCAAAGCAACATTCAACATTACAATGCGACAAATGATGAACTGTTCCGATGTTGCTATAAACCGTTTCATTTATCTCAGAATGTCGATAACAAAGACCATCACATCAAGTACGAAGATTGTATAATATTCAATGATATAATAGAAGCTTGTCACGAATTTGTTAGAGTTTTTTGTTATTATAACACAAGCATAATATACAACCAATTATTTGCTTTTGTTATTGACAAGCCGCCGAAACCGGTGACCAAAAAGGAAGCTTTTTACAAAGAAGATGAAACTATGGCAACCTGGACCAAGAAGTCCCCCAAATACAACGTTATCATTTTGGGAATAGGTTCAATGTCCCGGAAAAATTTCCATAGAACTATGACTAAAACAATGACAGTCTTAAAAGACAAAGACGCTGTTGAATTTTTTGGATACAACAGATACGCATCTAATCAATTCGATAACATTTTACCTGTACTTTTAGGAAAAGGGACCTATGAGGAGTGCGATCCTATACCCGAAGAAAGAACTCGAACAGAAGGTTGCTCCTTCATTTGGGAAACCTTTAAAAACCATGGTTACTATACAGCTTTAATAGAGGATGCCAGCAAATCTAGTATTTCTTCACAATTTATCACCAGTCCCACAGATTACTTTTTTAAACCTTTTGTTACTGAATCTGACGAACAAGACAAACAGAAATATCCTGCTTTTTGCACAGGAGACAAATACACTTACAAAGTCATGTTAGACTACATAGAGCAATTATGTACCACATTACAAACATCAAAATTATTTGGATTTTTTTGGCAATCCTCAATGAGCACTAAGGGAATCAACTACCCAATTGCAACAGACAGCGACTATGAAACATTGCTTCAAAATTTGGACGCAACTGGATATTTGAACCAAACGATTCTAATTCTTTTAAGTGATCGTGGCTCGGGTTATGGTTCATCTAGAGAAAATTACTTGGAAGAAAGACTTCCGTTATTTAAGATTATTCTACCTCCATCATTTCGTAGTAATTACATCATAGCATATAATAATTTACTAGTCAATAGTCAGCGTCTTGTAACAGTACTCGATTTGCACGCTACCCTTCTGGACCTTGTCAATCTAGAAACTATTAAAGACGAAGAAATATTAATTAAAAATGAGAAAAAGTACTCATCGGACCGAGCTATAAGTTTATTCGTAGAAATTCCAGGGAATAGAACTTGCGACTTGGCAAACCTTGATAGTAACCAGTGCACCTGTTACAAAAAGGACAGAATTAACACCTTTTCCGGATTGACAGCAGAACATGTAACAGAATTTATAATTCCCGAAGTTAACAAAATAATAGACTCTTATCCACAATGTAAAAAACTAAGGCTAAATCGTATGGTAGGATTTTCAAAATTATCTGCCCTGTATATGAAAGAAAATAGATGGATCGAGTATATAGTGAGAGTGACAGCCTCACCGGAAGGCTTATTCGAAGGCGTAGTGCGCTTTGACACGGAGACGGACTGGTCAGTGGTATCTCTCATAAATCGACTGGACTACAAGGAGCAAAACAACACCTGTGTAGATGACCCATTTGTGAAAATATATTGTCTGTGTAAGCCTCCAGTTATGATGAAACTGGTTGATGGCCCAATCTTCAAATAGCAGGGGCTTTGATCTTCTATAAACAACACTGCTTACACTTACAGTAATTTAAGAGACATTCCCTACTGGTTGCCACTTCAGTATAATGAAACGAGAGAAGACCACGATACTTAGTCAGTATGAGCCTCATTTTAATTTGCTTCTAAGTAAATGCCAACTCGCCCAACTTTCTACATAAAAATTATAGGTAGCTATTAAGTACAAGGTATATTAGTAAAATATTTTATTTTCTTAGGAGATCCCAGAAGATCAAATCATTTCTAGAGTTCCAAAAGGAGAATTTCTAGTTTCGCTGTCTCCGTTTGTCCAACCGCGGCTTTGTTCAGAGTTAGTACTAGAAAACTGTAACTGTAACATACATACAGTCATGTACACTGTATGACTGTATGTATGTTAATATTAATTACGTACACTGACTAGGTGGTAAAATAAAATGTTGAAAAAAATACATTTTAAGGGTAGTACCCGTATAAACATGAAGTGGGGATGATAGTAAGGATTTTGTTTGCAAAGTCAACTTTTCGGTTCATTGATCCATTTGTGAAATATTAAACTAATCCAGGACCCTTACTCCTTTCATAGAAATAGAACGATCACGTTAAACCTGGTCTTTGGATCTTATGGACCTGGGCACTGTTAACCCCTTAGGGATAAAGACGTGATACGAGTAATGTATCTGTATAGAAATATAACAATTTGTACAGTTGTCCGACAAAGCTGTAATTCGTATCGTATAGTTAGTTATACGATATGAATTTAAGAGTTACAGCTTTCAAATTATACCTATAGTCCATTTGTTTAGGTATTTTAAAGAATGTAGAAATTTTACAAATTTCAGCTCAATCGTTTAATGATACAGCCACATGGGTCTGTAGCTCTATCGCTGATAAATAAGAGTGGCAAATACTGGTCAAGTTTATTGTAGTTGGGTGGCCTTTCGAGAAGAAGAAGAAGTGTCTCAAATACGAGTACCTATTATTACATAAATGTAAACTTTATTCGTAATACAACAAAAACACATTTCTACACATTTTTTTCGATATTAAGAAGGAGTGAAGAAAGAACTACAGATTATTCAAATTAAAGTTTTTCCCAAATTAAATAATTAGAAAAAAGCGATTGGATTAAAAATATTGTGTTAGATTATTGATTTATTTACTCGTAGTATCAAATTATTAAATATTTATTCAGTAACGAGAATGCTGCATGCATTTTTGCACGTCAGACTTTGATAAGTAGGTACTTAGCAATACCATCAATCAAATATTACTAGTATAGTAATATACACTAATAGTAATATGTGATCGATGGCTATATTGTTAATTCAAACTAGAATGTTAAGAAAAAATATCTGTAATTAAAATTATTAATGTAATACGTCTACCCTTGTCTAACAATGGTTCCCGTATGTGGGATTCGCACCACTTGTTTCCTACGTTAGGACTGTTTTTTATTGTTTATGATATGAACCGACATTCCCACTATGTAAACAATATTTAGGTTTATTTTGTATATGGGTGAAATGTTAATGTAGTTATATGTTTTTTTACTAAATTATAAATAAATATTGAAATGTGTATCTATTTAAGTGATTTTATTACAAAATCCACGAAATGTTGAACCTAAAATGTAAAAGTAGGTATGTTGATTATACTCGTACTTATTGATAAGAAGAAATGCACTCATGGTTCCAAAAATTGGCTATCTCTCTAGTATACTAAAAGACTACATTGAACAGGCAGTAAAGGGTGCCTAGTGGCAGCACGCATGCGCGCAGAATCCGAAGGTGCTGTACTATTCTCGACTCTACCAACACGGGTAAATTTAATGCTATCTCTCTTTAAAGTTCGGTGATATGAAAGACAGCGGATACGATACACATAACTACCTCTATAAAATAGTCGCCCCAATAATGTGCGCTTAACGGGACCAGCATCCCGACCCGAGTGGCCCCGGCACTTCAGGCAACGAAATCACGCTCCTCTCGCGTGCAGCCGCTGATCTGAACATATCCTTAAAATCACGTGTTCAATGAAACTCGTGCTTATTTCGTCTTGGACATACAAAAGTGTGAAAGATGATGTTTAAAGTCCGCCGGTACTTCCTCTCGGAGTCGTCATACTCGAAGACAATTTCCATAAACATCTACTACATATTATAGGTGAGTCTATTGCGATAGATCATTATCAGGTTGCTTTAAACTAAATATGCATATTCAGCGTAGAGATATGAAATTAGTTTTACCTTGATCAGTCATTTTTTATTATTATGTAACATTATTTATTTTAATATATTTATTTGAGTTGTTGCGATTTTGTAATCTAAAACAATTGACTTTTTTGCGAGTATAATTTTGAGAACTAAATAGTTGCCTGCCTCAAAATTTGATTTCACGTAATAAAATCAAATTGTAAAAAAATATTAGTTATAAGTTAGTTAGCATAAGTGCTAGATATTTGTTTCCCGTTTAACACACCAAAGCCCCAATACTATTATTATTGTTCTATGAGAGGCTTGCGTAGGGTAGGGATACAGATTCAACACGTAAAGGCCTTTTGGAGAAGTTGATGTTATGTGGTGTTCCCGCCAAAACCCATTCATGGATATTACCTATGAAAGGTAAACACTTGAATAGATTTCGGCAGGAGAAAGATCTATTACAAGAAAAAAGGGAAAGGTCCAAGGGCGTCACCAGCTTATGACTAAGGGGGGGGGGGGGGGAATGGGGCAAATGGTAGCAGTTAAACTGCTAGCAAAATCCAGAGAGTTCATTGAACAATACTAGGTTTTACAAGGAACGGTTGTCGTAGAAAGAAACGCAATGCACACACACATTTTTTTACACTGTTTAATGGCCTTGCATTTTTGCAAATCTGATATAGTCGTTATGAAAATGGCGGCGATTTTAAAAACGGATATCAAAATCTTAATGTAGTGTTATTCTGAATATTTCAATACTTTCTACGATATACATTAAACCTTGTGAATTTATTTACGTTTTGTCATGCAATGCGGAATTTATTAATAGGTAAGGAAGTCAATTGCTTGCACGGCCTTAAGATTTTGGTCGCTTTGCGGCTAGCTACATTTGATCTCTAGGGGGTGGGCAACTGCCCCCCTTGGCGACGCCCTTGGAAAGGTCTATGGGTTATAGATGGGCTCCTCAAACGCGCCCACAATAGTTGCCGGCAACTCCGGCAAAGGAGCAACACCGGTGCAGGCGACTGTTACTATGAGATATGTATTGTAGAACAAACTAGCAGCTTATTAAGGTGATGCGTCTTAATGTTTAGAGATCATGTTTTTGCCTAGTCTATTTTTGAACCTGTTCACTGAAGGTACAGTCACAACATGAAAACGAATAGTACGTGTAACAAAGTTTATAAAAATGTGTGGGTTAGTTACTATTAATGAGTACTTGTATGCAAAATAAGGACTTTTAAGTACCTTCAATAGTCAAACATTTATGACAAACACATTCATGCTTATATCGTAACCTAATTCTGTTGTGAACAAATTTCATCCTCTTTAAATTAATGTCATTTAATCTTGCAAGCACTTCTTAGTTTAGTCTCTCACAAATACGTATTATGAATAGTTTGGTGACGTTAACTCATTTTGCAGCATGGTTCTGCTGGGCAAAAGCGCGGGAGGACGAGCTCGCTCTGTGCCGCTCCGCTTCCGGTACCTGTTCCTGCTGGCAACCATCTGCGGAGGTAGCTTCCTCATCTTGTCTATTAGCAGCAATTCAATTTTTTTCTTCCACAATGAACAACAACACGGTATGCATCAATTCAACAACATCAATTTGCCCAGTGACTTTTTCACTATTAAAACAAAGGGCTGTACTATACCCGGACTAGATCCATACCACGAAAGTATCAAACGTTACATAAAACGGCCGGGGGCAGTCGTATGTCCAAATTCCAATATATCTTTACTTAATAGCAATAGTACCCATATTTGGATAGAGATCGACAATATGCAATATTACGACATAGATAACGATTCAAACTTTTCCTGTTGCTACAAATCGTTTTACCGGCCCTCAGCAGTAGCCGACATTACTGCCAAAAACGTCGATGACAGAGTACAATACAAACCGTGTATTTTCTTCTTCTCACATATAGAAGTTATGCACGAATTTGTAAAAGTAACCTGCGGTAACGAGCTCAAAATATTATACGAGCAATTTTTTCTCTTCGCACCCTTGAAACAAATCTCCCACAATGATTTTAGTCCAGATACACCTCGAAATGTATCGGCTGTTTCATTGAATGTGATAGTTATGGGAATCGATGCGATTTCCAGATTGAATTTCCACAGGACAATGCCCAAGACTCTTGCCTTTCTACGAAAAAAAGGCGCTGTAGAATTGTTCGGTTATAACAAAGTAGGCGATAATACATTTCCTAATTTAACACCAATGTTACTTGGATTAAGAGAGACGGAGCTAAAGAAGACGTGTTGGCCGAACTTTAAGTCTAGATTCGACAACTGCCCGTTCATTTGGGAGTGGTACAAAGAAGCAGGCTACTTCACCGCCCTCGGGGAAGACAGCGCTAAACTAGGCACTTTCAACTTCGGAAAGTTCGGCTTCATTGGCACTCCCACTGATTATTACATAAGGACATTTATCCACGAAGCGGAAAGTCATGTTGGAAATAAAAAAGATTATAATACATACGTTTGTATGGGAAATAAACTTTTCTATAAAGTTCTTCTGGATTATATAGAGTTCTTAACTACAACATTAAGATCATCGAGATTATTTGGATTTTTTTGGGAAGTAACTTTAAGCCATGATTTCTTGAACTATCCAATGTTGATGGATAAAAGTTATCATAAATTATTAAAACATCTTGACGAGACCAGATATTTAGATGAAACAGTGCTTATTTTATTAAGTGACCATGGCATGAGATGGGGTGAAATTCGAAAAACTAAACAAGGGCGTTTGGAGGAACGCCTTCCATTCGTGCACATATTACTGCCGCCTTCATTTACACAGAACTATACTCTAGCTTACAATAATTTGAAAACCAACAGTCGACGTCTCTCTACTCCGTTTGATATACACGCAACCCTTTCAGATTTATTAAATTTAGATGGATTAAGGGACGATAATTTAAAAGCCAGAAGTGAATCTTCCTACGCTCATAACAGAAGTATCAGTTTATTTTTGCCCTTACCTAATAATAGAACTTGTAAAATGGCAGACATTGACGATCACTGGTGTACTTGCCACAAAAATACAAAACTGGCAACCGATGACCCTGAGGTCCAACAGGCTGCTGTAAGTCTAGTGAGAAGTATCAATTTTATGACACAAGACTATCCTCAGTGCTCCCGCCTGGTTTTGGCCGAAATAATAGATGCTTCGGAGATGTTAGCTGGCACGACAGAGAAGGACGAGGAAGGATGGAAAGAGATACTGGTGGTAATACGGACAACTCCGGGGGGCGGGGTGTTCGAAGCTACTCTGAATCACGATCATACCAGTGTCGAATGGGTACTAGCAGGAACTGTTAGCCGGCTCAATCTGTATGGCGATCAGAGTCATTGTGTACATAACTATCAACTTAAGCTATACTGTTACTGCGCCTAGAGAAATTAAAATAAACATAGTCGTAACAATATGCATAGCATCTGCATGTTCGCAATAACTAGACTAGACGAAGAGTTACATCATATCCCTCAGATTATTATTATTGAGTTGTTTCTTTTGTTAAATATCTTAGTTGTTGTTATAGATATTAAGGTTTGTAGTACGAATGCGAAATAATCTTACTAAGAAGCTGTGATATTTTAAAAATCAATATTTTATTTAGTAATTGAATGTTAGAATTATATTTGAATAAATATAGGAAAGAAAGTAGATATTATCATTACTTATAGTATGTAGAAAATGTAATGCTCAATATATACCCGGCCTAAAGAATTGTAATTTACGTGTTTGTCAAATAAGTATCATATTATAATGAAACGTATCGTAAGTTCATAACGTATAATAGTGTCATAGAGTGCCCTTCCACATTCGACAAATACAATATAAAGTCGGAAGGAGATACAATCGAGATGCAGAAGCAACAAAACTAGTCAAAACTTAAAGCACCTTACATGAACGTTAATTTCTTTATTCATATTTTTTTTATCGTTAACTAAATTTAAATTATTAAGTATATTTTTAACGTTTATTTTAAACGTAAGGTATTAAGTGTGATTTTATTATTTACTTGAATATGGGTAAGTAGGGTATACATTCTATACAAAAACAACACCTACTCGTAGATCAACAAGACGCGTCAAAGGTTGCCTAATGCGGTCTACACACGACAGAACTTGCCATGCAACCTACAGCTGCAGCATGTTGGAGTCGCGGTCGGCTGTTCTCTACACACATAGCAGTTGTGACCACAATTTCAATTACAACTTCAGTGCACGTCCGACTATCACAACGTGTGCAAGCCTTTAATAATATTGGCCCCTGTGCTTTCGAAATCACAAAAATCAAAATATACTGATAATATTTTAAGGATGGATTCAGTCCATGATAATGAACAACTTTTCCCAGTGAACATATATCGAAATATGAAAAATAATGTTTGCCACCTATACAATTTAAGTTGACCGATCAGCTGATCCCAGTTTGTTTCATCATCCATCCTTAAAATAGGCTATTTTGATGAACTTATACAACATCTTACAAAATACACTGAAACTATTTTACGGGCTAATTCAGTCCATGGTACTAAACAATTTTCCACAAAGAACATTTTATGGAAATATGAAATTAAAAAAATGGCAATAATGTGCAGCTTCGTCCGTAGTTTCTCGAGCACCGCGGCTCGACACAAACAAAATTACGAGTAACAGTAGATCAACTTAAATATTAATGGAGTTATCCTATTCGTGTAATTTATGTAAGTATATTTTTCTTGTCTCACAATGTGGCAAGTCTTTGTAAAGTTCTAAAATATTTAACCACACATTATTTTCCTTGCAGTTCATATTTAATTAAGTAACGTAGGTTTGCAACGAAAGTTCAAAAACGGTTTAGGTACTTAGAGAACCGCATCATAACGTGTTGACTTTCAACGGTGCGCGCGCGACTAAGGCAAATTACATCCAACATTCCAACCGAGTTAGTTACACACGTTGCGACATGGATACAACTTGCTGTACAGCAGCGGCTGAATACAGAAGACACGCAATTTGCTGGGACGCGCCCACAACACGTCTACACACATCACAGTCTGCAGCACAGCGCCAGATTGTACTCAAAATTGTGTCGTGTGTAGGTCACAAGTGCAAGTGCAATCTTTCTCTAGACAACTGAAGTAGATGAACACTTAATATCTGGATTGAAATTAAAATTAAAACTATTTTACTACGGGTAAATTGCATACTTAGCTTAAGAACAGCAGGCTTAAGTATACAGCATGTAACACCCACATATTTGCTGCAAATAATCTATATAGATATACAAATACATGTCATTAAGTACAACATTGTAATGATGATAAGTTTCCATAAATTACCTATATTTGGTTTGGTAAGTATTGTAACTGTAATTCTTAGCAAATATGTGACTCTTCCTATAGAAAAAAATAGATGTAAGAAGTAAAGTTGATTTATTAATCATCACCAAATAGGGGCAAGTGCCATGATATACTATTCGATTTGACTTTCATATCTACACTATATCCAAAATTATTTAATTCAAGTAAATACATAGAATTGTATCTTGTCAGAGATTATTTCTAATAGGTACTTCGTTACAAGTAGCCATACTCATCTGTCGATTTGTAAAAACCTGCAAAAAGAATAAATACAAGTGTATTATAGACACCGTACAATGAAAACTAATAAAAAAAAGTCAAGCAAAACTATCTCGTTTCCAGCAGACTCGTAACGTGCATATATTTTTGTAAGTTAATTTATGATTTTAAATATATTGGGTGATTATGATCTCGGAAATCTGTTTGGATTTTTGTCGGTACATATCTGACTAAAAACTTAAGCAATTAACCATATCAAGACAAAACGAGATTTTATTAAAAACATTACTATTAGACCAAAACTGATGTTGCGAAAGGAATAGGCCTGTAGGTGCCATCGTTTCGCCGAAGTTCATGTTTTCGGAGTTAGTCCCAACTTTATGTGTAAAATGTAACCACAAAACGTTGTTCTATGTGTGCAATGTGCATATTGTGTAATTAGAAAGAAAATATATATCTATGTTTTTGAATGCAATTTTTTAATTCATCTACCTTTTTCAGCTCTAAGACCTTTCGTCTATTTTGTATATTTTTTTATAGGGAAGTACAGATCGCGCAAAATAACTTGGCGGCTCGGCGCACACCTGTATTCGTCTACTGCGCAGCTTCCGCGCGAAGTTCAGAGCCGCCAGGTTATTTTGCGCGAACTGTACCTCTTTTCGAATGTGTAAAGGAAGTTGCATCCTTAAAACTTTTTCGTAGGTAGGAGCTTACTCTTCAACATCAATTAGTTTCTAAATACAGCGACTAACTAATATCTAACTAATCGCATCTATAATAATACGATCTACTAGAGTTAAGACTACAAGGAGTCTATACGGCGCATTGCTGTGTTACAGCATACTTTTTTATCACTAAAGAAGAGTTTATACGAAGGCAGTTTGTTGGTGCCAGTTCTACAAACAAGCCACTGCTGGCTTACGAGTAGGTACCTCTTGTTGTTGATAAAGCAAAGTCTACCTGGAATTTTCTTGTGTTGTTTCTTGTTTGGTGCTGTGTATTTTGAATGGAAAATGATGTTTTTCAGATTGACCTGGATCTTGGATGTTTATCTATACATGTATGTATTTATTATAAAATATAGTATCGTTGAGTATAACACAAGTCGCGAACTTACTTCGAGGTTAGCTCAATCTGTGTGATTTGTCCGTATATACATATATTTTTTCTATTTATTTATAAGGAACACAGCTGCACTATTATAAGAAGAGTTGATATATATACGTGGGACACTCAAAAAGTTTTAAGAAAACAACTTATGTGGATAAAATATTTTTTATAATCTTTTCGTACAACTCTCCACGAGCCTCTATACAAAGTTTTATGCGTCTAAACCAATTTTCAAAGCACTTCAAATAATCTGAGTAGAGTAAATAAAAGCGACCAAAAGCGAGTCGAACTCTCCCATGAAGGGTTCCGTAGCAGCAAGTAACATAATATAAAAGCTCTTTTAGTTCGTTGTAACTTTGATCGATGTTTTAATAAACGTATTAAAAAAAAACTGCTAGCTAGATCTCGTTCAAACAAATTTTTCGTGATGCACATCATATATTTTTTTTAGTTTTATCATTCTCTTATTTTAGAAGTTACACACAAATTTTACCACTTATAAGAAACCTCAATATCATTTTTGAAGACCTATCCATAGATACCTAACACTGAAGGGTATGGTAAAAAAAAAACATTTTTGAGTTTCAGTTCTAAGTATAGGGAACCCCCAAAATTAATTGTTTCTTTTTTCTATTTTTGTGTAAAAATCTTAAAGCGGTTCACAGAATACACCTAATTACCAAGTTTCAACAGTATAGTTCTTATAGTTTCGGAAAAAAAATGACTGTGACATACGGACGGACAGACAGACAGACAGACATGACGAATCTATAAGGGGTCCATTTTTTACCATTTGGCTACGGAACCCTAATAACACATTTTTAAATTTTACTGTAGAAATATTTAACAAAATATTTTTTTCAGCATTAAGGCTCTGAAAGAAAGTTGTATAACTCACAAACCGGGTTGTAAGTTCGATTTACATATAGGGAGGTAAGTCAATCTGAAAATCGAAGGCGGCCAGGCGGCCGCTACTAGGCTCCTATTATAATAAGCATAAATTGAGTTTTATTTTTAAAACAAGCGCACTGGCCTCTATGAATGGCTGAATACACCTTAGCGCAAGGCCATAAAAAATAGGGCTTGGCGCGCTAAATTTACTTGTTGAAATCTTTGTTGCAAAAAATTTCAAAATATACTTTTAACAAGTGAAGAATTCGATTCAACGCATGAGTCGGTAAAAATAGAGGCAAAGGCAGTCTAGGAAAACTTATTACTTACCTCCGATTTCAAAGGAATTTTCATTGAATTGTGTGAGTAGATACTTTTTGATGTGAAACATCTATAGGCGCACGTGAGACCGATTTCTGGCGTGGCGACGCGTCGCCACGCGCAATCGACTGTGCGTTTCTCTCTCACTCGATCCGGCGTTAAGCCATCTCTTTCGCTCCACTGAGCTCGGATACCTATAATGTATACTCTGTTTATTACAGTACTCATTGACATTTTTAGTTCCTACCACAATCTGTTCTTTTCTGCATACTACTTTTACGAAATAACGTCGATGTTTCACATCTACCAGGCGTCCCGTGACGGCTCCATTTTTTTTAATAACCAAATCTGTTCTTATATTACAGTTTTACATTATTTCTTCGCTTTAATGATGAAAAGTAGAGTGTTCAACTCGAGTGTAAGTGATCTGATCAATAACACCCTCGAACTACCGTTGTTTAACAATCTACTATTTAAATACTTATCTAGGTTTCAGGTATTCTGAAGTTCTGAACCTGCTAAAGTAGCGGTAGCTATAACTAGCTAGCTAGCTAGTAAGTATCTACTTAGCTAGGGTAACTATAACTAGTAAATATTTAGTTTCAAAGATTAAAATGACTTAACGAAATCTTTTTGAAATTAGAAAATTCAAATCAGTCTATCTACATTATACATATAAAAGCGAAAATCACTTACTCATCACGAAATCTCGAAAAATACATAGCCAATGAAGATGAAATTTGGCATGAAAGTAGATTGTACTAGGAAATGTCCATCCCTAAGGGGGTGAAATAGGGGTTGCCAGTTTGTATGAAACTTCGTAATTTTTAAAGTGAGACACATGGAATTTTTCATTTATTTTAGTATACATTTATTACATTTTGAAAATAACAACCCTAAATGAAATAGGGGTTGCAAGTTTGTATTAATCTTCGTCATTTTTGAAGCGAGACACATGACATTTTTGAATAAGCAATTTTGTGATTTTTAAAAACCTATTTTAATATGTTCTTAAACTTACTTTAAGTCAACTGGTATTTTTATTTCCTTAAAATCATTACGCTAAATGCTAAAAATTAAATTTAAAAATTACGCAAAAGATACTTGCACCAAAACGACAGCCACCATCATAATGACGTCATAGTAACAATAACAAATGCTAGGTTGTATACTTTCATCGATAATGCACAGAATTAAGTGTATATTTTAAAAAGCTATCTTTGAAATGAAAGAGAATAAAGGTAGGTACTTACCTACTTCTGTTTAATATTTCTGCATTTAGCAAAAAATAAGTCGGTAATAAAACTTTGCTACCACTATCGTGTCGATTTTCACTTTTCGCTTTTAATAAATGGACGGCTAGTATTATAAATCGAGTGCAATGCCACTTTAAAATCCAAATAATATAATCTGAAGTCACAAATAAAATAATATCACTTAATCACTGTTTACCTACAGCTCTCATTTGTTATTCTGACGTAACTTATGCAAACAAAATGGTGGTCGGCGTTTTTGATCACGTGACATATAAATTATAAAAGTATGATTTTGTTTTTGAAAACAAAAATCAATCGTGAGTTTTTGTAAAAAATTAACACTGTATTTGTGTTTCCTAAAGTAAAGACTGTTTAAAATATATTATTTACTAATTATATTTTGACCAACGAGAATGGCCTATTAGTGGTAAGTAAAAAATAGTAATCCATTAAATGGATTATTGAAAAGATTGTTACCCCGGACGTGCATTAATGATTGCTTTGTATTATTATAAAAAACTTCGTCAGGAACGGGAACGGGAACATAAGAATTCATATGTTATAACAAAATTAATAACGTAAAAACCCAATTAAAAATCCTTTTACAAACATTTTCGACTTTAACGCGGACGAAGTCGCGGGTTAAAGCTAGTTTTAGATAAAGTTTAAATAAGTCAGCTTTAATCACTATTTTGTTTGCTACTTAATAGGACGACTTTGGACAAGAAAATGACTAGGCGATACACCCATAACTGGAGCTTTTGCTTTGTTGCTAAAGCAACTAAGATTAGATCATTCTGAGTAAATTCTAAGGTATGTATATCCTACAGACATCCCGCGACAGGCGCAGTGGGTCTACGCGTGTCCGCAACGCTGGCGCAGGGGTTGAGGGGTATGTGGCTGGAGGTCACTAGCCAGCGCTGGCTTGGCTTGAAAAACTGTTTATACAAGGCCAATATCAAGCCAGTGCTGGCTGCTATACAC
Source organism: Acrobasis suavella (assembly GCA_943193695.1). Classification (NCBI taxonomy): domain Eukaryota; kingdom Metazoa; phylum Arthropoda; class Insecta; order Lepidoptera; family Pyralidae; genus Acrobasis; species Acrobasis suavella. The sequence goes on from OW971929.1 coordinate 20,473,790, forward strand.
CTTATAGTGACACCGACGTCGCTTCTACAGCGTAGCTTATTACCACAGCAGACATACTATCTATGTATGTCTGCTGTGTCATTACTGTCCCCTAATTACGCTGTAAAAGGATTACAAGACGACTACAAAGTTGTAAATATCAGCCACAAGAATAGGCATGACCAATGGAAAAATATTTTTAGCCCATTGGTTAGATTATTAAAAAATATTATACACATATTTTTCCTTTTCTCTGAGAAACAAAAAATGACAAAGAAACAGCGCATTGTAATTTCGCATGACGTCACGCCTACGTACGATTTTTACATAGAGGTGACGTTGCAAGCCCCCACCCCGGAACTTTGATGCTTCGTATCTTTGTAAATTTTTACTTTTTTGGCAAACTGAAAAATATGGGTTCATTATTTTTTGAAAATAATCTAAAAGATGGACTTATTACAATTATATTTTTCTAACCCTGTCGTCACCCCTATTGAGTCTACGAGCACTCTATCTATGTAGCCGTCGTAGCTGATATCAGCTCCAAATTCCGACACTTCCGACCCTACACCGTAGAAATGACTACGAGGTTCCTACGGCGTAGGCCGTAGCTGACTACATTAAGAGACGTCTACGAAGTAAAAACTTCCTCGGCAACTGGGATTAAAAGGTAACCGAGTGCGGTAACTGATGCGCGAACAGGGAACGCATTTTTGAAATCACTTGCCACAAACAAGTAATTATTAAAAAAACATAAAACCCGACTGCCTTTTTATATAATACCCAGTGTCACAAATTAAGACGAATCTAATGACACCTCTCTTAAATCCATCCAGCCGTTCTCGAAAAAACGAACCGTCCTTCTGGCTCAGTCGGGTAAAAAAAAATTCACCATATATCTTAGTCACGAATTAAGACGAATCTAATGACACCTCTCTAGCTTTAATCCATCGGGCCGTTAAGGCCGCACAGCGCTTTCTCGCATTTTTGAATCGGTCGCGTCGTGCCTATGCGATTTGCGAAGGATTCGCAATGTAATTTTGGTTTGAGTTCAGTTAGGGTTTTCTTTAAATTGTTTTGCAAATTAATTCTATTGGACTTTATAATATGAAATTGGTGTAGTTTGGTGTTATAAATATGCTCGTGCTCATGGACAATTAGTCAAATGTTTAAAGTAGAGAGTCATATAGTGCGGCTGTCGTGATATTTATTTGCGGATTGTGGTAGCGTCTTTTATATAGGCGCCTTCCGCTCAATCAGCTATGAAAACCAGTGGACTCGTATAGATTTGTCGCCAGAACCTCGAAGCAATCAAAAGACCTACACCAACCTTTGATGGATTAGGATAAATCGGATAGGAATAAAGAAACGAAGAAATAAAGAGAGGCTCTAAAGGACTTGTGTCCAGAGACGTAAAATAATTATAAAAAAATGTTAACGAAACCACTCATCGGAATTCAGTTCCATTTCAAGCTGCTTTATTACTCATATTAAATGTTTAGAAAACCATAGACAAAGTTTTCTGCGTAAAACATATTTTATTTCGCTGACACGACGGTTTCAAAAATACGATCAAGTTAGAAAACTACACGTTTTGTGTTTCGTTGAGTCCCTCGTTGAAAAATAGCACTCCTGTTCCAAACACCTGAAGTCCAGCAGTGAAATTTTTGAAACACGGAATCAACTATACGAATGGTTTTTCCATACAAAAAATCCGTTCGTTAAGTCATACCGCGTTTGAAAAATGGCACCACTGTGCCATTGCAAAAGTGACTACGAAGCTTCTACGTCGTAGTGGATTACACCATAGAAGGTCTACGAGAATACTACGCGGTAGCAGGTATCCGCATCGGCCGCATCTACGTTAAAAGTGTCTACGAGGTGTCTACAGCAAAACATTTGATATATTAAAACTATCAGCTGACTTGACCAATAATAGAGCAAGATCCCAGGGCCCCCAGACCTTACTTATTTTCTCAGAAACCAAACTTATGGGATAGAGTTAGTATCGACTATGAGTGTATGCATACTTTCTAGCTTGGACCGACGGCCAATTAACAGGTACCCGGTACTAAAGGTAAGTAAGAATGGTATTTACATTTCTCACAGTCTCATTGCTGATTTTTACGTATGTTTTAGAGAACTTAGTTAAAAACTTAAAATTAATATTGCCAGACACCTTCTGTCGGCGGTAACTTTTACCAGACGCTTTAAAACTTCCAAAAAAGTGACGACGTACGTAACTTTACTTATATTCTCAGTCTTGATTTTTGTATATTATACTCAGGGAACTATTTCAATACTATTTGTGAGCAGCCAAACCAATCTGATGGACCAAACTTCCTCCAGACACACATTAAGGGTCGCTGTGAGTATGAGCGCGAGCGTGATAATTACGTTCGCTTGAGCGTGAGAGAGATTTCAATACGCATCCATCTCTCTTATAGACTCACCCCCACTCTAGCCTACTTTATGAGCGTGCGCCTTTTATTTTTCAAAAAAAGAAACAAACAATGCTGTCCATGATAATGAAGACATTCAGTACCAACATTGGATTGATGATGAGTTATCGAACTTTAACGATGATGATAATGAAAATTGAAAAAATAAAAATAAAGATCACAGGACAATGCCACATAATTTTAAATATTAATCATTACCTAGTTACACAGCTAGGTAATGATTAATATTTAAAATTATTTAGAAATTTTCTGTGAATTTTCTTGTTTTCTGCTTATTACAAATGCTATAAAACAAATATCATTTTATTAAATTGATTGTTAACAAACCTTAAATTTCCTGGGGATTCAAACCTCATTAATCTCAGAGCCAACCAAAAGGGGCGTCCATTAATTACGTGAGGTGATCAGTGGGAAGAGGGGGTTAAGCAGTCTCACTGGGGGAGAGGGGGATCTCTACAAATATCACGTAACTCTTTACTTTTAAAAAAAATATGCAAAAATACATTTTTAGACTAAAATATGGCGAAATTTAACACATTATTTTTTTATATACCAAATACGAGTATAACATCAAATACATACGTACTATACATATTAAAATTCTGTGCGCAAATGACAACGGTTTAGAGTGGCTTAATCAGAGCGAAGTTGAAGGAGCAGATGATTTTACTGAAAATCGAATGGAAATGTTGGTACCAATAATCACTTTTGAAACCGTGTACGAGTATTTATTATAGAAAATATTTTAGTTCTTATTTAAGTATTTATTGTTAAATTAGAACACTGTGATTTTAGATTATGATCTAAATAATTTCAAACACTAGTTAATGGACGCCCCAAGACCCCAAATCAACATGGGTGTGTAGGTAGGCTTCTTTATCCACGTGTTTCCGGGCGAGTCTTAAGGGGATACCTGAATTTTCCGGGGTCCAGTGCTGTCCCCATTTGAATTAAATCATTTAAAAGGAAACGGAGATATAATTTAAAATTTTGTCTTGACCAGGCTCTAGATCCTTTAGGAACAGAAAGTTGAATTATAACCCCCTAATCTATTTTATGAACTACTGTTTACAGTTTAAAGTGAGAACGTGAAGCTTTTCTACTCTCAATTGCTAAAAACGGCCACTTTTGGCGCATGTGCGTAGAAAAGCTTCACGTTCTCACTTTCTCGTTCTCGCCCCTTTCAAATAAAAAAAGAATTTTCCAAATCAGTCTTTGAATAAATCGTTGAACATATGTACATAAAAAAGATACCGACGAATTGAAAATCCCTCCTTATTGGAAATCGGTTGAAAATGGCGCGTTTAAGCTGTTATACAATATGTTACAAAAACCCTGTCCGATCCTTTGGTCTAAACTAGAACCTGTGCATCTTTTCCTGTGGATGTGGTATGGTACCTAAGAGGCGATTAAAGAACTAAGCACAAACATCTCGTACTACAACTGCATTCCCAAGGAGGTTTGACGTTAGGCGGCGACCGGTTATCAAACTCTTTGCACAGATGCATTCACAAAAGTTTTTACGTCAAGCAGGCGGCCAGTCGAAAACAACTAAAGCCAAATCGTTAAACTGTTCTGAAGTGCCATTTTTTAAACACGGAGTCACCTAAAAAAATGGTTTTTCAATACAAAAAACCGTTCGTTTAGTGACTCCGCATCTGAAAAATGCCACCAAGGGTTATTTCAAATTTTTATAACTAAATTTCAGGATTCTCCACGGATTTATACGGATAGATACGGCGGATCTTTAGCAAATTTAGATCTCAATTCTTTTGTCGGATATTGAACTGGGCTCCCATTTCACATTTAAGTTTTTGATGGGATCGAGTATACGTTATATACATCTACCAACTTCATCCGTACAATATCAAAGATTTTCCGTAAGTGAACGTATTATATTGGGTTTACCACTTTATTTGCATTTGATAAAATTCTTATAGATTTTCCTGCAATCTACAAGCTATGAACAATATTTTGAATTTCTTTTTTTAAATTTTAGGCTTAGTTTTTTCAGAGATCAGGGGGGAATGGTCTATTGTTGTCTTATTTCATAAACAAAACTTTTTATTTTCAATAATAACAAAAATATATTTGAGATCTTCATAACGAGCCCTTTCATTTGATATAACACAGTAAGGTTTACAAAACTTTTTTTTAGTTCCTTATGTGTCCCCCGAAAATGGCCCTTATTTTAAAACCCAAATATGTATTTACTTTGCACATCTGTGTTTGGGATATAGGTTTACACCATCCTTCCAAATTTCATCTGATTAGGTCCAGTAGATTCGGCGCAAATTGGCTAGACAGACAGACAGGACGTACAGTTTGAGTTGAGGCGTCAGAGTCAGTTGACGCAAGGCGGACCTATAAGAAACGTGTGGGGCGCTTCAATAGCGTGACTATAAGGTACGATTCAGACCGACCGACCCCGGTCGGCACCCGGCCACGAGCGTCGGAGCCGTAATATGCTGCAGGAGCCGTATGCGTAAGCCGTATGTGTACTGAGGCAGCTGACAGCGCCCGCGGCATGCGTAAACACGTTACCCAAAGCGCCCAGAAGTGCTGCACTGTGTAGACGCCATAGAATTTTATTTAAAAAGAAAATTGGCCAAGTGCGTGTCGGACCACGCGCAGTGTAGGGTTCCGTAGTTACGAATGCCAAATTTGAGTTCATGCCACTAAAAACGTCTAAAAATTAATTTCTATTGAATTTGTATGTTTTCCTATTCGGAGTACATTTTATCAGTTGATCGTCTATTACTTTTTAATTTGTAAGCCCTACATAGTTCTGATAGTTTTCCTTTAAATTTCGTTATATTTACTATAGCTGTGAATTTTTTCACGTGTCCATATGTAACCGTTTAGCAGATAGAGGGGGGGGGGGGGTACTTGAATATAACTAAATTTTTCACTTTAAAACCAAATATTTCTGAAACGGATCCCTAAATCTAAAAACGGTGTTTACAAGCTCATAATATTTTTGAAAGACCTATTCAACGACACCCCACATGATTGGTTAGTCGAGAAAATAAAATTGACTTTTGACTTTACTTGTATGGGAGCTACCCTAAAAAAAATTGTTTTCAATATTTTATTTTACCACTTTTTCCGCATAATTAATGTACATACCTATACCAAATTACAGTTTTTTAGTACTTATAGTCGCTGAGTAAAACCGCGGACGGACAGACAGACAGACAGACATAGCGAAACTATAAGGGTTCCTTGTTTACTACGGAACCCCAAAAAACCAGCCAACTGCGAGTCGGACTCGCGCACCGAGGCTCCCGTACAATTTGATTTTGTTACAGTTTTTTTGCGTTCATAAGAAAATATTGAATTTAGGTACTATCGATAGAATCGAATACTGTAGCATAATATCAGAAGGGCAACCGCCTAAGAAAGGGCGCCCCTTGTTTATTCATTCCAAAAAAAATAATACCATTGCATCCTTCTAAGTTCACCTGGCAAGTAAACAAAAAGTAAAAATATATATGTTACGGTTAAACCAAGAAATGCGGCTACGCCTACCTAGGTTTAGCCGGCTAGACCTAGGTGCAGCCGGTCTCAGATGGTTACACTTAGGTTTATCCTGCTAATCTTCGGCTAGACTTAGGCTTAGCCTTTATCATTCCGGCTAGACCTAGGTGTATCCAATAGCAGGTAGTTAAACTTAGGTGTACCCTATTTATATTAGGTTCGAACTAGGTTTTTAGTTCCGTTAAGCATTTCGTTTTGGGTAGATAGTCTTATGTTGCATTTCCCGATCAACTAACTTTAATACCCGGTTTAGTTTAGTCAAGAAATCGACATTATAATGCATTACAATCCCATCTTCAGAATGTGTCGCTAATATAATGAAATCTTGGTTTCTAATCTCTATTAGAAACCAAGATTTCAATTTATTGGCGACACTATGTCTCTACCTACATAGACATTTACCACTTTTTATTACACAGGTTCCGGCAAATAATTATTCACTGAACCAGATAGTAATTAGGCTATCTGGTATATAATAAATATAATATAATAATATAAATGATTTCGATTTTATTTTATTTTTTGTACTTCACTATCTTTTCCATACCTACATTTTTTCAGTTTCTCTTTTAATATTTCAATTTTATCAAAAGAATGTGTCAATCTCTAGCTCATTACCTTGTGATTTGAATTGCATTTAGACTTTTTAGGCGTATGTATATATGTAAGGAATACAATCTAGATCAGAGGTTCCCAAACTTATTTTGTCAAACGCCCACTTTAAAAAATCTGTTATTTTGTAGCGCCCCCCATTTTTTTCACCATAAAAACCTGAATCACATATTTGTCTTGTCTGTAGTTTAATTCAACCTATATTCTAAACTAGACTTTTTTACAAGAGAGAGCAATAATAATACATACACCAGTACATTAGAGTATCTTTTATAAAAAATAACAATAATCAACATTGTTAATTTTTAATAAAAAAATAGCAATAATAATACAATTTTACAGTAATAAAGAGTATCGGAAGTGGGGACCTCACCTGCGAAACTTTAAAACACGAAATTTTTTCAGTGTTTGATTCCTTTAACCCTTTGAAGTAAATGGGACACCGGTGTCCCCAAAAAATAAATTGTGATTTTTCCAAAACTGATGATTATTTTTAATCACTGACTACCCTATAGTATTATTTTTGAACGAAATTTTATTTTTGCGCACATTTGGTAGCATTGCGAGCGAAAAAAATATAAAAAAATGATTATTGTTTCTGGTCGTTTTGGCGCGCTCATGTAAATTATTTTCTAAATGTTTTTAAAATATATTTTTAGTATTTTCAAGATTATTTGTGTGAAATTTAGAAAGAACGGTAAGTAATATTTATGATTTAACAATTATTATTGTAAATATTAATAGTAAGGTAGCTAAAATACAAAAATTGTTGCAAGGGACATCGGCGTCCCAATATGCGTGAAAGGTCGGAAAATGTACATAAAAACATATTACGTTTAGCATTATTTTTTCATATTTATGTATTATTTTTTATTATTTAAGGTACGTAGAGGAACGAGGATATTTCGATTGACAGATGTTGTTGTTGATACGACTTTGACTTTGACATGGGCACTACACTGCACCACCATATCACCTAAACCAACTATACCACCTAACCCTACCTTCAGTGACAAATCGAAGTATGAAATGTACATACATACCATTTCATACATTAGGTACCTGACAATGATTAAGGCATTGTATTTCCTAGAAAATGTATACACTGACTCGGTATTATATACAATAGCCAGAATTCAACACATTGTCGGTAACATATGTAGTGACGATGAAAATGCGCTTATTTTGGACGAAGAGGAACAGTCCTCCTTATTACAGGACATGCAAGCTGGGGTCTCAGGGGTGATCATCTAGCCAGCTGATTTACCAAAATCTTCTTCTGATCCTGATGACTTGGGATGAACGGTGATGAAGGCCTTGCAGTGATTGTCCTATGGTCCACCAATTCCAGAGTTCAAGTGACGAAGGAACACATATATTATCGGCCTTATAATTTTTCAGATAGTGATTATGAGTTTGGCTAGAGTAGGTAATATCTGTTTCAATCAAACCCTGTAACACCTTTACATGTATTTGAGTCTTGCGATTGTTACGAATGTAAATACTTTGAATTAGGAAGTAATCATTCCAGCCGATCATCGTACTGAGGGTCAATTACTTACATCTCTAGAATTTCGCCAAGTTGTAGCTCGAGTTATGATCGGTAGTTTTTCTATAAGATAACATGCCTTTCCGCAACCTTGATGACAAAAAACTAGTTCAAAATATGTGTGATAAGAAAAGTTCTTTACCGTCACATGTAATGATAAATGGTGTGCAAAAAATGGTGTAGAAAATCGTACACACAACATATGTTTATTTTGTACATTTGTGTTTTAGTGCAATCAGAAACTGTTTTGTTGATTTTCATATGTAAATATTATAATATATAATCACCTTTTTATTAGTATATGTTGTTTTATTATTATCAAATAGATATATAAAACAAAATACCCAAAATATAAATACCACTAAAATCAGTGAATGCCGACCCTTGACGCATATTGGGACAGCGGTGTCCCATAAAATTCCAAAAAAACCACTGATATATTTTTATTTTTTATGGTACATAGACTTTTAATACCCCAATATGAATAACCTAATGCACTCATATCCATTAAAATAGTTGTGATCTAGTTTTGTGCGTGAAAGTGTTAACGATATAAATAGCGTTGTGAACTCATTAAAATAATAAATATTAATTACATTTTTAGTTTATATTTGAACAATAAAAAAGGATATAAATATGAACTAATAAATGGATGTTGTGTAGTAAGAGGATTTTAATTTCAGTGAAATTTAAAATATGAAATAGCTGAAGTTATAAATCACTCATTGCTTAAATCACATCAGCGCCCCCCAACTTTATTCTAGGCCCGTTTCCGCCCCCCTTAAAGCCTCCAGCGCCCACAAGGGGGCGTTATCGCCCACTTTGGGAAAGACTGATCTAGATCGACGCTAAAACCTTATTGTACCTACTTAACAAAATATGATTGTTATCTGTTTTGTGTGCTAATAAAGAAATTACAGGTAAATGAAATGTAGTTATTTTTAGATAATGGTATGGGACCCTTCGTGCCCGAGTCCGACTCGCACTTAGCCGGTTATTATAAAAAAATATATACTACCTCAACTTTAAATCCTACTATTACGTTCATAATGCTGAACGTTTTTCGAATGGTTATTCCTGAATGATGAATTGTTTGTTGTCAACGTTTAAATCCTTGACAAAAAATTTATTATTTTTACCGGTTTTTTCTATTTACGTTAAACAAAATTGTTTCTATCATTTTTATTTAAACATGTAAAAGTTAATGTTATTTACTTTGTTTTCATTAATTATGTACATAAATTTAATTTGAAATTGACCATTAAAGAATGCAAAAATTTTAATGAGTGCGAAAAAAATTGTGAAAGATAGTTTTGAACGGATATCTGCGTAAAATAATTTTAAAAGTACCTATGTTATGTACTAGGAAATAATTTGTAAATTCGCATAACTTAAATATTTTATGTTTTTAGCTGGAAGCCGAGCAACCACCAGACAAAATATATCTATCACTTCATATTATCCTGCTTTTCCGAATTGCCGTAATAAACAGTTATTGTACGATGGTAACAACTAGTGTTTGGAAGTTAATTTTATTGTGGGCATCATCGTAATAAAAGCACAGTGTTTTGTCATAAATATATGATTATTTTATCTATAACCATGTCGTAAGTAACATTTTAACTACATACCTGTTCAAAGTTTATATTTAGATTATTATGTGTTAAAACTTGCAGCTTCTTCACTAAGTGCTATTATTAATAAGATAAATATATACACACAAATCACACAGAGAGAGCTAGCTCCAAAAAAGTAAGTTCGAGACTAACTCAACAAGTTAGAGGCTAGGTTTTAATAAGTACGCAGTGGTTGTAGTGCACAAAGGATTTTATTACAAAGTATGGGTATTTGATATTCGTAGATTGCGACATGACTATAAACTATTATTTTCTTTCAGGTATTCTGTTAAAAAGCGAACCAGCCCTAGCAACAGATCTAGCCTTGTTAAATGTTCTGCTTGGAATTCAACATTCTGCCATTTTACTGGTTCAATCACAGGTTCCAAAGGAGGCTGTAATCCTCTGGCTCTTTCAGTCTTGTTTGTATTTATTAAAAGGCTCCAGTAAGATAAGAGATAATGGTAGAAATCCAGAAGGACGATTTCTGAAACGCGGAGTCACCTAAACGAATGGTTTTCCCATACAAAAACCATTCGTTTAGATGACTCCGCGTTTTCTAAAATCGCACTTTAGAGACAAGAGTATATAATTCTATGGATAGGACACCTGGATTTCTACCATTATCTCTTATAGCAGCACTTAAACTGAACTGCATTGTTTATTGCTACCGTAACACCTTTATAGCAGCCCTTAAACAGGATTGTTTTGGCTGACGTCACAAAACCATTCACCTTTTTTTGTATGGACTATTCCTACCATCACGTCTATTTTGACAGCACGAAAACGATTATTGCGCGTCTCAAGTGTCAAATAAAGCGATCCTTAAAAAGTTACTTTCCAGTAACTTTTATGGAGGATTTTAGTTGGTTTTCTTGTAAATTTGAATATGTTTTTTCTGTACTTTTGATTTTTACAAAACAATTAGTAGATAATTGAAGTAACGCTACCATAGGACCTTAATTAATGCTAATTAATACCTTTTATTGGGAATTTGGATTTCAAAAACAAAGTAAGATATATTACTTCATTATTTTAGTACAACATAAGTAAAAAATAGTAAGTTATATAAAATTACGTAACATATTTTTTTGTAAGTAATAATAATGCTAATCCTTGTAAAATATTTATTCACACACGATAAAAAATAACAACACATTCTTAGGTATAAGTTATTTATTAAAATTATAACTACTTTCATTTATAAAAAAAAAACATTATTATAACATCAACTTCTTCACAGGGCCTCTGCGTGTTGGATCTGTTTCCTCATATGGGCCCCCTAAAGTTCAGGGGTGAAAAGACTGCTGAATCCAAAGGTTATACCTACAATAAGTTTTATCATTTGAACATAGCTATTACTATACAAAGTTATTTTTCACATTGTAACAACAAATGCATATAAGTGCTTATGCGTTATCTATGAACGAGTACTATCTAATATTTTTAGTTATGTAAACTATGGAATCTTCGAAATGTATGACTTCACTTATTTCGCAGGTCTTCACTGAACAACGAAGTGATTATATACTTACCTACTTTTTGCAATGAACAGAAATTTACGATGAAGAAAGTCTTTCCTATTACTCCCACAATTTAGCACATTAAATATAAATATGTATTTTAGATTATTCTTCTTGTATATCACCAACTATTACAAAATCTTAAGCACCAAGACAAGATACACGAGTGCAAATACAAACTTGAGCTTCGAAAAAAAACAAGATGGAGGATAGATTGGACGAAATTGACGAAAATCACAGTCACAGGCGAAAATGGTAAAGTGGAAAGAGGTGCGGGGAGGGGTAGAAACGTCATACAGTCGATTGCTCCAGCATTCTTACGACCACAGACAATAGTAGGCTTGATTTCTAGCCGTGGTCTCATCACCAAAACAAGCCAGAGACAACAAACAGTTCACCATTCAGGAATAACCATTCAAAAAACGTTCAGCATTATGAACGTAATGGTAGGATTTAAAGTTGAGCTGCTTTTGACCTGCTTAGGAACTGCACCTCAACTGCCTTGTTTCTGAATGGTTTTATAAGTGTTGGTGGTAGCCTTCCTGGTCCTATGTCTCACAGAGATAATGGGGTAATGCTATGTATGGTCTCTGACATAGTTTATTTCATGGCGGTGAAAGTCTCATATATAATAAATTTTTCGTTTTGAACTGCGTTATCTGTTAATCTTATTTCGGACTAATATCAAAACTAATAACTAAAGTGTAGTTATTAGTTTTTTAGAATTTGTGGAGATGTCGCACTACATATTTTCTCATTTTACGGTTTTACGGTATAGTATAACCAATAATTTCGCACGCTTAGTGTGAAGCCTGTTTGGTGTAACGGTTTACGCGTTCGAAACATATCAGGAGTCAACAGGTTCAAATCACCACAAAGACTAAATGTAGTTATTAAAAAATCTTTTATTCGTTTTTTTATTCATTTACTGTTAAAGTATAAGCGATAATTTCGCGCACCTAGTACTAAACCTAATTGGTGTAGCGGTTAACGCAATGGACTCAGTCATTGAGACCTCAAGAATCTCAGGTTCAAATTCCACCTCACTGCAAATAAATTTTATATTTGATATTTTATTTTATTTTGGAATAACATTAATAGATGACAGCACATTTGCAGGTTTGCAGCTTAAATTGTTGGCGGAAAAATTACGCGAGATGGCTCTCTATTTCAGTTATATTGTAGTACTCTATGGTTTATTTATTATCTATGAATGACATTCTGCCTGCTGCAAAAGTCAAAACTACAAAATAAACTGTGTCATTCCTCTAAAAAAATAGGATTTTATTATATTTTCACTTACAAAAAATGTATAATTTATAGTTAGTGTTTTAAGATTTGTCATGGCTTTAATTGTTAAACGCTTCGGTAGAAATATCTTCATACAACTTATAACCAAGCCGGCAAAAGTTTCTCTTGGAAATGGTTTTCCTGTCAGGGTTATAGCCAGTGGAATTTGTTATCAAAATAGTAACCACTATAGACCCTTACTCGATGAGAGCCCGAAAGATCCAGTTTTGGGATTGGTCAGACAGTATTCTTCAGGTGTCAAGAACGACAAGAAACCCGAAAATGAAATTCCAAAAATTGAAAAGCAACTAGAAGACGAAGCTAAAAAACCCACACTTTTTCAACGATTTAAGCAAATGTACAGAGACTACTGGTATGTCTTAGTGCCTGTGCACATAGCGACGTCGGCAGTTTGGCTTGGCTGCTTCTATTATGCAGTAAGAAGGTATCCACATTTAATGATGAAATCCTATGTAATTGATTTGTGGTCTTTGTTTGTAAAATAGATTAATTGTCTTTTTTTTTTAGTGGTGTAGATGTGCTAGCAATTTTGGAATGGATTGGAATAAATGAGAAATTAATAGCACCATTAAGGGACTCCAGTGCTGGATATGTAGCGCTCACCTTTGCTCTCTACAAGATTGCTTCTCCGCTCCGCTATACAGTTACTCTTGGTAACCACCATTTGTTTCCAATTTTTTCTAAGTCTAATGCAGCCATTCAAATGGCTACAGAACGTTGTACTCACTGTACTGCAGCTGATTCATACTGAGATGGCAGTGGCCAGCAGTGCCATAATACTGTTGAATCGAATATTATCCTCAATTCTGAGAGAAATAAAAGTTCAGTATCTTCATGAAGAGATCTGTGACATTTTGTTAGAACATATTGACAAGCAACCCAGGGCATAGTCTGCACTTAGAAGGGTGACCTCAAGTGGTAAAAATCTTTAGCTCCTCCATGGTTTTCAGAAGGCATTTAAAGCCATTGGTCCCAGCTGTCATCATTAATGTATTTTTTTTCCATATTTTAACATTTCTATATTGTAAATAACATTAACATATCTATACAATATTTAACAAAAACCCTGTCTGATCCTTGTAGGAGCAACTTAGACCATCAATATGAACAACTGTTCTTATGGGACCAATGCTTGAACCTCAAAAATAAAATCAACATTTTCATACAAATTGCCACCAGGCCGGCTGAATGCTTTTGTATGAAAATGTAGATTTTTTAGTTTCAAGCATTGGTGACATTGGAAAAATTGTTCATATTGACGGTCCGAGTTGCTCGTACAAGGATCGGACAGAGTTTTTGTTACATATTGTATAGGCAAAAATAGCTATTGTGTTGTTTTCTTAATATGAAATAATAGGTTAATAACCTATGAAATTGCCGTATTGTATGTAAAAATTTAAACGAATTTTTTTCATGTTTTTTTTATTTGTATTAATCGAAGTATTCACCCATGCAATCAACGCATCTTTGCCAACGCAGTGGCAGTTTATTGATGCCCTTCTTAAAGAAATCAGCTGGACGGGAGGCAACAAATTCTTCAAAGGCATTTTGTACTGCCTCTTGGGTATTGAATTTTTTTCCTGCCAAGAAGTTATCCAAAATCTGGATAGTCTGTAGGCGCAAGGTCTGGTTAGTAGGGCGGATGACGGAGAGCTTCCAACCCCAGTTCTTGCAACTTGGAGACCGTCTGCTGTGCAATATGAGGTCGCGCGTTGTCGTGCAGGAGCAGTGGAGAGGAGCGATTGACCAATGCTGGTTGGAGATGTGCCAGCTTCTCCATCATTGTGTTCAGTTCTTCACAGTATACATCTGCAGTAATGCTCACCCCGTTTGGTAAGAAGCTGTGATGAATCACACCGGCGCTAGACCATCAAACAGTGACCATCACTTTTCTAGGGGTAAGTTTTCGTTTAGGGCATTGTTTAGGTGCTGAACCAGGATCCAACCAACTTGCTGAGCGCTTGCGGTTATCAAACAGAATCCATTTTTCATCGCAGGTAACAATGCGGTTCAAAAGTCCTTCATTTGTGTGTCTGTTGAGCAGTGCAAGGCACGTCTCGACGCGTACTTCGCGCTGGCGATCATTAAGTTTGTAGGGCACCCATTTGTCAAGCTTTTTTACCTTGCCAATTGGACCAATAAACTGCCACAGCGTGGCAAAGATACGTTGATTGCATGGGTGAATACTTTGATTAATACAAATAAAAAATACATCAAAAATTTTGTTTAAATTTTTTCATACAAGACGGCAATTTCATAGTTAAAGACCTAATATCACAGGTGTATAGTAAGTACAGGACCGGACCCAAAACACTTCCCTGAGGTACATACTCCTGCTTTTATTTTCTTAAGTTCAGAATAAGCATTTTCTTGCCGCACTCTGAAATGTGCATGTACTCTAAAAAGAAAATTCATACAAATTCAATAAAAAAGTAATTTTTAGATCTTTTTTAGTGGCCTGAAATCAAAGTGGGCATTCGCAACTACGGAACCCTACACTGCGCGTGACCCGACACGCACTTGGCCGGTTATTTTTAGTCCTTTATTTTCGTTGTTCCGATCTCGCCCACCATTAAACCAGGGTATATCCCATTCGTCTTCGGTAGGGACGACCCTGCAAACTAGCCAGGTCAAATGTTAAGATTCTTATTTATTTAAATTTCAATATTCTCTAAAGAACTTGGCGGCCATTTAGATCTCAATTATTTTGTCGGATTTTGAACTTGGCTCCCATTTTCACATTTATGTTTTTAGTGGGATCTCTTACTTTTAGTCGTGGCGCTTTTAATAACTGTTGATTAGTAAAATGTATTTTTTCTCTTTTATAAGTTTCTCGAAACCAACTCTATAAGTTTACCATTCTCAGAAAAAACTTTTCAAGAAGTTTAAGCAACTGAGCAACTTGATAGTAATAATAAGAGAATACCCAGAACGTTACTGTATGGGAAGTCACCCAGTAAGTTTCTTGAAACTTAACTGTAAGTAACTAACTAGCAATATTGGGAAATGAAAAATTTGGTAATAGAAAAACAATCTAATTTTATGTAATAAAGTTAAGCCTATACACGCTGACTTTTCATTGGTTTTGGAAAAAAGAATGTCATGTGGTAAATAAATTCCTCTATCTATATACGTAATCCAAATTGGACATAAGAAAGAAATGTTGCGAAAATGATTTTCGATCGAGACCACTTAGTTACTCCGCCTGTTCATAACTGACGCGTGACCCCGATGAACTCGAAATCTAGAAGGCCGGCGGTACTACTAGTTGATCTCACGATTTTACTTTCGAGTTTAAGTCAACATATTTTATTCCTGAATTTTTATTTTGACTAGCTAATTGGGTCTTACTAACGATCCTTATGAAGTGGCCTTCGGCTTCAAAACCAATGAAAAATCACCGTGTATATCCTCACCATTTTATGCAGTCATTGTCGATTTCATTGACATGAAGATTTTTAAAAGGCATATCTGAATCTAGACCGTGAATCTCTTCTATAGTGAAATATTTACTACATCATTGAAATTGTTCATTGTTGGCAGGTGGCACAACCTTTGCGATTAAGAAATTAACAAGTATAGGTTGGATAAAACCGGTCCCTTCCACTGAGCGCATCAAGGAAATGCTGCAGGAACAGAAGGGTAATCTCCAGGATCGATTTAAAGAGAGCAAGGCACACTATAAGACACAAATGACAGAAAAACGTTCCCACATGTTGGATGAAATGAGGCGTTATAAAACGGAAATGCGTAATTTAAAAAACAAAGTCAAAAAGATGTAAATATGCCATAAAAGATATAAATTGTTGAATGATGTCGCTTTATTTATATTGTTATGTGGTCTAACCAAGTGATTTTATAATGTAGTAATTTCTAAGGATGTACTTCAAACTACAAGAACTGTGACATGAAAAAATATATACTAAAACATTGTATGGTTTTTTATTGATGTATGTATTTATACCGAGGCTTCAGTTCCTTGGTGTGTCCATGCCAGCCTCATGGGGGACTTTGGTTAGGTATTATCTCACTTTTGTGCACCAGCCATGTCCGACAGTGGATTGCTTAACATTATTACGCTCACCATTGTACATCGCAAGTCCCGCTAGAAATCAGTCACATAGAGCATTATATTAATAACATTTTAATTTTTAAGTTCATTGTATATCCTAGCTGCTTAAATATGTATATTATAAAACTTAGATTAGACACTACATATACAGGCTGGCCGCCTACCTCCGGAATCCAACTTGATGGTCCGGCCGGAAGCCTTAGTCTTTTAGTGACCACATCATAAGCTAAACTTTTTATCCATACCTAAACCAAGAAAAAGAAATTTCTTGCAATAGATCCTCCCGCTATAACTTATTCTATGGTACCTACATACAAGTTTTATTGGTATATCCAAGAATGGGTTATGGCATAAGTGTCACATACATATTAACTTGTCTACGTATTGGATCTGTATACCCATGAAATCCTTCCAATGTACTGAGTTGAAAAGGAGATACATACAACGGGTTGTTGTTAACTAACCACCTAATTAATTCCATACATTCGGAATAAATTCACCACTTGTCAAAATATAATATTTACTAAATATCTAATAAAATCCGCCCGAAAGTATACGTATTATGTTACAAAAAGTTTTTTTTTTTTTCATATTTGAATGATTGTCTTTGTAAGGCTTATGAGTTATATATAACAATCTAAAGGATTTGACACACATGTAACATAGATAAATAAAAAGAAGGGTTCCATTTCATCTATCCTAAAAATATACTTTTTCAAAATAATTATCAGCTATAACATAACTGGGGAAACAATTTATTCCAGTCTCCAATCTAGGCTCACTAACTTCTGTGGGATCCTTTAAGTCTTGTAAGCCTTGGTTATATCGGTCTGTACTGTATACATATATGAAAAAAGTTCCTTTTATATGAAAATTGCCTTGAGATAATGCCATAAATGCACGTGTGTATCTATAAAATAAGTACTGCATATTATTTCGAATACTTTATTGTTTAAAATAATGAAATATAAAAGAATGTAGGTTCCTAACACATTACTCTTATTTTTTCTATATAAAGCACTATTTAAATATAATCACATTTTCATCATCAAAATGTACAAATATAAAAACAACCTAATCTTAATTACATTAAGTACACAACAGGACAGCACATAACAGGAATGTTTCATGTTGCGCCACTTACTAACGAATTTGTGACTACACAATAAATATATCTCATTAAAACATAACTATTCTGTACCAGGTGTGCTGTCATATGCGCTGTTTGATAAATAGTAAATGCACATAAAAGCTGAACTTCAACCTTTCTTCGTAAGTACTTACCCAGATTCAAATAGTTTGTATTAGCGTTTGTACCATTCAATATTGGCAACACACAGGTCTGTATATTGGTCTGAGACAAGACATTTTCATAGTGAGAGGAGAATGCATATGCGGTCATTCCTACCACACTTTCCAATGAATCCTCCAGACAAGTGTCATTGCCCACCCACACTTCCCGAAACAGAAGTCCGGTTTTTTTTATTTAAGAATAGGTTAAAGATATGCAAGTAGTTTCAATAAAATACAATATTGTCTTGAACAAGTAACAATAATGCCATATCTATTGTAATAATATGTATAAAATCTCAAATTCCTGCACACTGAATTATGATAGTTACAGAATATATATTATTCAATTCCATCAAAAGATAACGATTTGTTCAGAATTATAATAATAAACCTATGAATATCACATAATATTTAAGAGACATAACATCGCTGGCCTCACAATTTTTAGCTTATTTATATTTTATACTACAATGACTAATCCTATTTACTAAATTTTAACATAGATTGAAGAGATAACACGTCTACAATAATTAAAATCCGGAACAATTAACTTGAAACTTCATTGTACTCAAACTGTTGAAATTTGTTTTCTCCGTCCTAAGTTAACTTTTGCAGATTATGCCTCAAATTAAATACATGCTAGGCTGTCTTTATGAGATATTTTAAAAGCCACTACATTTGTCACAATGACTACATTAAAATATTTGTTCACCCATACAAGCTCAATTTACTTGTGTACTTATACTTAACAACTCATTAAAACTATTATGACTGTGCAGTCATCAATCATTATGCATACAGTTTAGCTTAGATTTATTTAATAATCACTGCTACTGACTGATTTGATTACTGTTGAACAGAAATAAAAATGTGATATAGGTACATTTTATCGATTATTTTGCAATACATAAGTTAGTTGTTTGTCAGTTGTCTAGATACCCAGGTACAGGCATATTCACATTACATCAAACATTTGAATGTAATCTTATATAGGGTACACCACAATCACTCGGAAGTGCGATTAGCACTACTTTTAAATACTGATGTGGACGACTTTACTGGCATAATATTCCAACTAGTTAAACAAGACATATCCATCTTTATTTCCTAATAAGCAATAGCAGAGCAATAACGAAAAATTAAGAAAGCGACGCTATTTTAATAGTAGATTGTGCTACAAGGTGCTAAGGTAATATTTTGAAGGCGAGGGCGCTACTTTGAATCCAGAACGAAACGAAGGATTCCACAGTTGAATCACGAGCGGAGCGAATGATTCTACGGTGGAATCCTGAGTGTAGCGAGGGATTCTTGTATATCGCCCGAGATAAAAATATTACCGTACCCGAGTAGCACACTCTACTTTTCATCACCATCTATGAGAAAAACTAGCACATACAAAACGGAATATAAAGAACAGTAGAACACCTACAATACCTTACAGACTTCAACTGACAATTTAATACTAACCTTTGTTTGGTGTCGTTTTCATGCAATAAATACTAAGAAATATTTTTTCGAGGACCACCAACTAAGATAAAATGTTCACTCATAGGTACCAACTAAGATAAAATGTGCACTCATAACTTTGTTTGCGCGGCCCTTCATATCTTTTTATTTTTATACGTAAACTTGATAACTATTCACTATTGGCTTAAACTCACAAAAAGTATTCACATTTACATAAATAATTACATTTCAATACTAATAACCTAATAAGCTTTGAGGCTGGGCTGCGACGTGTGTGAACCTCACCGCTGCATTTGTGGTAAGATGGTAGAGGCCGATGGACACCATGCTCTTGGATGTGCGAGATGTGCGGGTCGGTTGTCCCGTCATCATTCTTTAAATGATATTATAAGAAGGGCATTGATATCGGCAAATATACCTTGCCAGCTGGCCTCTCGCGCACAGACGGAAAACGACCTGACGGAATCACGTTGGTACCGTGGCAGAGGGGACGTTGTCTGTTATGGGACGCAACTTGTGTCAGCACGTTTGCGGCGTCCTACCTCACTAACACTATGCGATCACCTGGTGCAGCAGCTAAGGTGGCAGCTGGACATAAAAATATAAAATATTCGGTTTTATCTAACCAGTACGAATTCGTTCCGGTTGCCGTAGAAACAGCTGGACCATGGTGTTCAGAGGCGAAGCACTTTGTTAGTGAGATAGGTCGGCGGTTAAAATCCCGTGGATATGACCACCGCTCCGGATGGTACCTGGTCCAAAGGCTATCCATAGCAATTCAAAGAGGTAATGCAGCAAGCATAATGGGCACCTTTGATGCGGGTACAATTCGGGGTGGTATTTTTGACTGATTACTTTATTATGTATAAATTTTGACGAAACTGTTGTGAATTTTGTAATGTTTTATTTTTTCCAACGAAAACTTAAAAGAAAATAAAGTATTTAATAACCTAAAACTTCTGTAATTACTTGAATCAAAGGGAAAAATTGCGCTTTTTAATTATACTTATTTCTTTTTCCGAAACAAAGAAAATAAAAATTTTAACCTACATTCATCCATATTGAAGACGATATGTATTCCAAATTTAAAAAATCACGAGGTATGTGCCATATATTTTTTATTTTAAAATAAAAAATTCTTTTTTTTTGCTAAACTGCCAACATATTTTTGATTCTACATAGATTAAACTCGCGTTCTGTTTTCAAATTGGTTTTAATCCCTAGAGATCTTCTTTTTCACGTTTTAGTCCGGAGAGAATAACCAGTAACTTTAGCTCCAAATGTTTTGGGATGAAAACATCGTTTTTTTGAGTAGATGAGATGAAAAAGTCATTTGATCACTGTCTCATAACCTCAATACCTCAGATCATTGCTAACCAATGAAGTTTTTCAAAAATATGTGACAATATAGGTGAGGCAGATCCTTATGACTCCAGTACACGTTGGCCAAGCGCGCTCGGCGAGTGCGCTCGGCAGGTTTTCGTGGTACTGTTCACACGTTGGCTTGTTTCATTCTACGTTGGTCAATTTATAAAGATGGACGTCAGGGCGATCGCGGCCGCTGCAATATACTTGTACGGTGCTTTCAAATTTTATTTACATGTGCGCCAGAGAAGAGATTCATTTTGATATAAACCAATGAACCGAAATATTTCTTCATTGCTCCATGACGCCATGACGTAGAAGGAAAACACGAGACTACTACAAACTAAATAGAAAATTAAAGATCACGGATGGACACTACCTATACCTACAGTCTATTCCGTTCCGACGCGCTACTATGAACTGACTGAACGAACACTCGGCCAACTTGTGAACGCTGTTTGCGGCTTGCGCCAAATTCCTTTGATTTGTGCACGAAAAACCGACACTAAACGGGTCGTCGGCGAATGTTGGCCGCAAACGCCAAATACACACAAAACGGCCCAGTACTTGTTGGCCGAACGCACTCGCTGAGCGCGCTTGGCCAACGTGTACTGGAGCCTTTAGAGGGTAGCGCAGGTCCAATCTACTGTTGTCATTGGACCATCAGTTGACAGGTTCTTTTTCTATGTCAAATGTTTCCAATAACAGCAGCCTTCACCGCCCCATATTTTTAAAAACCCTCATTCGAACAAGTCCCTTTGAATCCTTGGGATTGGGTAGAATTGATCTGAATTATTTTTTCGTCGGTCTAAATTAAATTAATAAATAACGTGAAACACGAATAAAGTTTAAATTTTTAACAAAAAATTACGATTGATTTTTAAATTCAAAAATCGTACTTTTAGTGCCGCAACAGACGGGACGCAAGTTGCGTCGCGTAACAGCTAGAGATGGGCAGTAGATAGTACTCAATCTACCAATTTGAATATTTACTCACTATATTTAATAAATAGAGTAAATAGAGCGTGCTCAAATATTGACATCGCATTTGGTGTCTGTTTACTTATTTTAACATAAAATAACGTCTATGCACACCTCCCAGCAAAAAATTATAATTAGTCAAAGAAGCCTACTTTCAGTGTATGATTAGTATGGTATTTTCATATATTTTAGCGTCGCATTTAAACTTTACCGACATTTTAAGCATATTATGGCATATGCACACACTTTCAGACAAGAATTGCAAGTGTATACTAGATTTAAGTTTCAAAATTGTCATGAAAACATTAAATAATGAATATGAATATAAATATAAGTCGCAACTCATATAAATCAATCTACACACCAAATGTATAAATTAGGATATTTATCGGGTATTTACTCAATCTACTGAGTAAATATCCAAATGGGTTGATTGAGTATTTATGCAACTCCCATCACTAGCTGTTACGCGGCGCAACTTGCGCCCCGTCTGTTACGGCCCTTATTATCTGTATGTCACGGTGACAATGGACTATACTTGTTTGGACTTTAATAAGGATACAAAAATACCATTTGACTTAAACTGCATTAAGGACAAAATAGATTTTAAAAATCATAAAATTGGCTATTGCAAATTAGGTAATAATTTTGGCAATCTTGTAGATATCGACCGACTATAGTATTAAATTGTCATTTTATTCTTCTCAATCTATACTGATAAAGATAAAGATAATATATCTAACAAATAATAGTCGTATAAAGAACTGAGCACTTATAAAATGTACTGAGCATACCATAGGAATCACAGCTGCCAGGGCGTTGATTGCGAGGCTCAATCAACCCATGTATTGGTAGGAGGCGGGCGAGAGGTGTGGCGCAGGCGGCTGGCCCGGGCCCGACGCGGCTCCGATGGTCGCCAGGTGGCAGGAACGGCACATCAAACGACCTGATTTATGAATATGATAAGTCACGACATGGCCTTACCTACATTCCATCCAATACTTTACAAACACAGTAACATCTGGACATGTACTAAATGTATGTAATTGTATACCGATTAAAAGAAGTCTTTACCTGCTAAAGGATAGCAACGTTTGTCCGGTTCGTCCGTAAGCTGCATGCCGCAGACGCAGCACATGTAGCAGTCGACGTGGAAGTCTCGATCCATGGACACCACTCTCACTGTCTCGTCTGTGCCCTCGACAGGGGTAATACCTTAAAATATTGACAACAAACCACTTTTAAATGCTTGCAAAACCTCTTATGGTTTCTAGTAACATTGTACTTATATTCAGCTTCTTTTTGCTTCAGTAGGCACAAGGCTCAAGGCTGCGTTCCTTGTTGCTATATCTAGATGACAGTTCTTAATTTTTTGTCACATATCTTTAGTTTAAGACAGCTTGGAAATTAATGCACAGGAGATGAAAATCTTTGCAGACTTTAATATTCATTTCCAGTATGAGACCATTCATGAATGAATGAAATAGTATAAAGTTAATATTCAATTTGATAAATAACAAAATTACTGTATAATGTTTAATTAAAAATAATAACATCGATGCCTACCTTTGCCACAGCTAGCGCACTTGGGAGCAAACATCCTGTGGTAGTCATTAACACAGTAGATTTTGTTGTCCATGTCCACAGTGAACGGCACTCCGTCCAGACATTCATTGCACACGCAGCACCGGAAGCAGCCAGGGTGATAGGATTTGCCCATCGCTTGCAATATCTATGGGTATGAAACACGACAACAGTGTTACATTGAACATATTCACATCGGGATTTCAGGCCGAAAAAGCTTCGCTTAGCTCGCATCATGATGGCTTAACTTATTCAGAAATAGCTTAAGTGGTAAGAACACTACATATTTTTAGGTTTTTCGCCATTCCAACCTTTGAACCAAAACTATGAATGGCTTTAGGCACAGCTTAGTAAGCGAGGGGCTAAGCGACATGTCTTGAAGGACCAGTAAGAATACGTATTATTACCGCTTACGCATGGTAATCTTCAGGTTGGGTTCAAGTGTTTCATTGGTGATCACAAGTGAATAAAAATATCCGCGACTTTCCTATTCTTATGTAGATCCCATCCAATGGTCCCATTTATCCCAGTGGCCATATCAGACGCATTTAAGCAGCTTAAAAAATCTCAAATATGTGCGAAATAATCCCGATAAAATTACTAAGCAATATGATATGCATGATAAAAGTACAAAAAGATAACATTGATAAAGAAGAAAAAGGTTCTCTTATTATGGCAATATTTAAAATATATGTTAAAAAGTTTTATTAAATAACGCGTACTATACTATGATTATTTAAGATATAAAAACGCGTGGACATTTCTTAAAAAAAATCCATTGCACGCCACACATGATACATAAGATGTATTTTCTGTTACCATAATAAGCTTACTGTAAAAACATGTGTTACAGTAAGCTTATTATGAAGAGCTGGTTTCGGTAGCTTTTCTTTAAAAAGAAATTAATTTTTAATATACTTTACACGTAACGTAAATTATACCTACTGACGCGTAAAAGTGCCTGTAAATGTCTAATTACTGAATAAACATTTGAATCTTTGAATCTTGAATCAAAGATAAATCTTACCATTTCCATTATGAGGTGTCCACAAATAGCACACTTTTCAGCTGTTTGTTGGAAGCCAGAGTACTGTGAACAATAAGTTATATTATACCTATGATATTCAAAACAGCACAGAATGCGTTTCTTAATATACTAGAAGGTTAATATACTATAATAAAATGGTATACTAGAAATTAATTCAACTGAAACAATGTCTACTAAATTAAAAAGTTATATGTATAAATGATTCAAATGATTTTGCGTTAGCCTGGGCCACTGAATCAATATAAGAATTACATACACACAACGGAAATTTTTAGGCAAGCCCAATATGCGTCCCCATTCTCCGTCCCCCGCACCTCTCCCCCGTTCTCGCGTTGTCGAGTGTGTTAGATGGCGAAACTCACACATTCACATCGACGTGTGCACGGATGTATAGTTTCCTTTGTAATAGTAGAAGGCATAAATGTTACCCCGCTTCTATGAAGCGGCTTACACCTGTGCCTGGGCTGGACTTCACTACAAGTGGCCGCGCGAACAATGTCACTTCCTAGCAAGAAGATGTAAAATTGGTAAGTACACACCGTTGGCCATGACAAAGAAAGTCCTAGATTGCATATCTGATAAATGGATAATTTTTGCTAAACCTAGATGTATAAACGCATGTTTTGGTTATTGTAGCCTATTGCATAATTTAGGGCAAATTGCAATATTTTTTTCATAGCCATGGTTCGAGTGGTATGACAAGGACAATAAAGGAGCAAACATGGCTAACTAGAACAAAAAATTTTGCACTAACCAGATAGTCCTCCTCGCAGTAAACCTTGCCGTGGACATTGTAGAACGCCTTGCCGCGCAGCGCGCGTCCGCAAGAACAGCAGATAAAACAATTGGTGTGGTACAGGTTGCCCATCGCCTGACACGCCTGTCCTGCGCCCGTAACTCCTGCTCCACAAGTATGGCAGATACCTAACAATAGTAAAATGGTTTAACATATTTCTAAGTTTTTTTCTGGTATTCTATTCATTATAAAAACTTTGTTAAACCTAATTTAGTTAAAATATCTACCTTTTCAATATTTGACATGGTCAAAACGTGTGGCTTGGCCGTTTTATTTCACACACGATGAACGAATGCCTACAAAATCTTCATAACGGTAGCAAAACGGCCAAGCATCACGTTTTGACTAAAATATAGAGTATGTGAAGTAAGGCCTGGTAAAGTAAGGGCGCATAGATCAAGAATCTTGGCTCTACATGAGATCTGACCACTTTTTCATAAATTTTGATTAAGGTGTAGTGTAGAGCTTGTAGGTTTAGAGCATGTAGTCTTTAGAGCTTGGCTTTATACGAGATCTGATAACTTTTTCACAGGGTAAGCTAGTAAGCTTGTCTTGGCAACATTTTTACATGAAAATGTTTTTGGTAGGATATGTATTGTCTTTATCTGGACTGCCTCCGTGGTCCAGTGGTCATGGGTTCGATTCCCACTGGGAAGCATACTTTGTTAAAAGTTGTTTCCAGTCTGGATAGGATATTGCAGGCTTGAATCACCTGATTATCCGAAAAGAAAGATGATTCCGTGTTTCGGAAGGCACGTAAAACTGTGGGTCCCGAACGCCACCTAGCGTTTGATCATCAAACTATCCAAGGATTGGTTCCTGGTTTGCCCTTTAGGTTGTGGAGGTCAGACGGCAGTCGCTCTGTGTAAAAACTAGTAACCTCGTCAAATCTCCTTGGTTAGGTAGCGGACCCCGGGCTCTGAAGCGTTACTGCTGAGGATGCAACCGGGAATACGCTCGGATGATGATGATGATGATGTATTGTCTTTATCTCCCTTTTTAATATTTGACATGGAAAAAACGATACAACACATTTTTTTTTATGAATAAGATGGTAAGCTTTCAATATGAATACAATCCTTTCACCATCTCCTCCTATCTTCATCATAATATTGCACATTTGACCCAATTCATTATGCAGTTATCTGTTAGGTATGCTGAATTTATTTATTAATTTTACAGCATCCTGTATTCCCCTTGAGTAATGGTAAAGTAACTAAGCGAAGGGTGAAGGCAGATCTGTCTCGCGAGGCCGCAGGCCGAGCTTCGTGGCGAGGCTGTGTATGCCAAGCCACTCCTACCAAGCGCTAAGCTTTTTTTTTTTATTTTTATTAATCCAACATGGCCGCCCGTAAGCGATTTGGCTGAAATTTAGTATTCTTGAGGTTTTTGGGTCGCGGAATCCGAATCTAAACTTGTTTCTAATGTTTCCCTTATTGACTGCAGTTTTTACCCATTTTCTGAACTGGAAACTTTTTTTATTCTACCTCAACAGCTGCATGAAAAACCGGGGGCTGCTTATAGCTCGCGCAACACCCAAAAAGCTATTTAGTTAGTATAATTTTAAACAATAGGTACTTACTTATATAATTTATTGAAATATATATGTAATAACCACGGAACAGAGAAATAGGTGGAAGTGCCTTGGGCCTAAATTAGTTAAGAAACAAGCGTCGCCAAACTCACACAAATAAAACAATAATCACATATTGCACACATACAAAAAATTCGTTTGATTGGTCGAATATATTTATTTCAATATTGGCCTAAGTCAATAGACCCTACATTTTAAAAACGACATTAAGTCTCAAGCATAAGGTTTATTTTGCTACGGTTCAAAAAGTACTTACGACGTTTTGCTATTTACTGTCTAACTCAAATTAATAAGTCTGATAATTGCGCCATCTATCGTCGAGAAGCAGAATTTTTTCGTCACTTGAATCCCAAGCTACGAAATAATTCTGCTACTTGCCGACAGGTGCGCTACTCGAATAGTGATATTATTATGTCCATATTATTTAATATTGATTAACAGTATCGATATCATTCGACGCAAAGGCATTTTTTTCGAATTTTCTTATCTTTATTTAACACTAACTTTCACTCGCAACTTCGTCTGCGTAACTTTCTTATTTATAATATTAGTATGGATGTGCAGATTAAATCGTGGGCGAAGCCAGTCTCAAATAATTAAAGATCTATTATTTTGAGAACATGAAAAATCCGTCGTTATCCCTGTAGCGATCTTAATCCCAAATGGAATGGAACATACAGAGCATTTTGAGTCTTGCGGTTTTAAGCTGAAATCGCCCAGGGCCGCAAGATCCAAAGGCTACTTTTAGCGTGACGGCGAGCGAGGAAGTGGGAAAGGGAATCAAAATAGTGATGGGTTGCTACCCGCATGGTCGAAATGGCAGAGGAATTTCTCTTCTGCCATTTTGCCCATTCTCTCGATCGGCTTTTAAAATCTGCGCGGGAATGCGGGAAGTACGTGCGTGGTACATTCTATTTATTTTCTTTTGTCCCTTTCACCCAAACCAGCATGGTGAGCTTAAAATACAGAAAATTGTGTCAATAACTTTGTAGATCCATTACTAGTATTACAGTGATATTCAAGTAAATCCGTCTGTCTGTTACTTCTTCACGCTTCAACTACTTAACCAATTTAATTGAAATTGAATATGTAGGTTTATTGTTTAAGAGTCCCGGAAAAGGACACAGGTTTATAGCCCTTGTTTATTAACTTGGCATGGTGAATCTTATTTTGCCATACAAATGGAGACTTTTTCAAATTACTTATATTACATTAACGAAGTCTTGGGTTAAAGCTAGTTACATATTTGGGAGCAGCAGCAGGAGCTAGAACAGAAAAAAATTGACATAAAGGACAACCTTTATAAGAAAATTAAATTATTATATATAAGTAAATTAGATATAAATTATTTTCTTCAAAACGCTCCGAACATATGGTGCTTGATTTAGTTGGCATCCAGTTAACCCTACCCGTTGCATCTATCCACTTTTCTTTTACATTTGGGCCTAAAAATAATTGGAAAGGTTAGACTAATATTAATTTTTTTATTGCAAATAAAATACTAGAAAATGTTCATGTTTATAATAAGTCTATATATTACTTAAAATCGTTGCGTTATTCTATTAAATTATACCTGAAATTTTGATTTATTTTATCGACAAAATCCGCATCTGACTCGACTACATCACTAATCGAGTAGCGAAGTTCATCGACATGTACATCACTAATCGAATAGCAAAATCTGTACATCACTAATCGAGTAGCGACAACTTACGGGAACGAACTTTCTAGAACTACCTAGTTAATATGATCTTACCAGAATGATTTTCGTAATTTTTTAAAAGAAAAATGCATGTTATCGTACATACTGATGGAAAGAAATACCTACATTGCTTTTATTTTTGTTCTTACTGCTATTTTTACATAAAAAAACACAACACGGCATATTTAGCTAAAAAAATGTTGGTCGGGCGGACAAAACGATCTCAACACGTAGCTAGAATACGACTGATGTACGGAGTCGGTCGATCTTGTGTAGTTTTACCGGATTATGACATGCGCGCCACGCCCACTTGGCACTTCCACCTATTTCTCTGTTCCGTGGTAATAACGTACACAACTATGGTGAAGGAACTATAATCTTAACAAGTACCTATGTGTCTAATAATTTATTAAACATACAATACATATGTGTTTAAGAAAATTTGAATTTTTTCATTGGTTTTATTTAACCATCAAGTACTTTAATTTAATCATTACAGTACTGGGGATAAAGAGTGCTATACTCCTGTTAAGTAACACTGTGTTTAAAATAGTACTTGACAGGAACAAGGCGCGCCGTTTAAGAGCCGTTAAGACACAGTGGTACTTATTGGGAAGAATGTTAGTTGCAATGGGTAACACTGGAACTCATCGGGAAGTTTTTTCCACTTGAGTAACAATGGTACTCAAGAGTGTGTTACTTATCGGGAACAATCATATAAAATACATTTTGTGTTCATAGCTGACCACTTAAGCATATTTATACTTTATAGCATAAGTAAAAAACTAGGTTTACCAAAGTACTCTCCTTCTTCATCCTGTCTTTCCATTTCCTCTTCAAGCTGTCGTGTGAGCTCTTCAATTTTTCTCTGCGCTTCACTAGGCCCAGGAGGTCGTGGAGGGGTGATACTATAAGGCAATAGGCTTTTGCCACGTCCACCAGATCCTCTGGAACCACCAGACAATTGGGACACAGAGCTTGGAGTAGGGCTGGGTGCCGGTGACTGTGCTGGGGAACAGAGTGATGTCATCCCAGAAACCAGGTTCCGTGATCCAATAGACTCTGCAGCTATTGAAACATTATCTCTATTTGCTGCAGCCACCACCGATGGTGCAGGGCCACCCGTCATACACACATAGTCTGAACCATTAGTGTCATCCACAATCTGCATCCTGTTGCCAGCAGCTGGTTTTGAATTATATCCACCATTACTCATAGCAGATTTTTCTTTTGCAATATTATTAACAATACTAGGCTTAGGATGAAAAAACTTTGGACTGGCTGTCACTGTTTGGACTTCAGTAGCAATGTTAGCTTTTGGTCTTTGAGCACTGGGGGCTATTGATGCATATATTGCTGTTGAAGGAATAGTTACAACCTTATCATCAAAATTCATACTGGTATTACTTTTCAGAAGGGCACTCACATCTGTGTATTTAGGAGGAGCCGACTTCATTACTGTATAATCACTGCTGGGGTTATCTTGTGTTGCGGTATAGGGTGGTGGGGGTGGGGCCTTATCTGCTTTACCCTTATCACCCACAACTTGTGGCACACTTCTATTTACACTACTAATTGGAACTTGTGGCCCAGGAATGGACCCTTGCTGGATATATCGCTGGTCATGGCTTTGGGCTATTTTAAATTCACTTTTCTTGTCACTATTGTCACTACAAAGCATATTTTCATAAACAGTAGGATTTAATTTAACTTTAGAAATAACAGGTACTTGTGGCTGAGCCTTGCTGTATCTCGTATCGTAATAACCGTCGGAGGCGGGGAGCGCGCTCGGCTGGTACAGCTGGTGGTAGAATGGCGCAGGGGCTTGCCGCTGCTCGCCGTAGTAGTCAATGTTTTCATACACTGGCGGTTGATATTGAGAGGCGGGGTTGGCCGGGATCTCATACAAATCCTCCGTTTGATAACTAAGCGACCTTTGTGACACCGAATCGATGGAGCGCGTAGGACTAGCAGGAAGCGCTGCAGTGTTTATGTCACGTTTACTGAGAGATGCAATCGTCTCAACTCGTTTAGGAGTTGCAAATTTAGAAGCAGCGATAACATTTGACCTCTCATAGAAGCTATAATCTTGACGATTGTTCTGTGTATTATCTAAAACAAAACTCTCTATTGCGCCGACGGGTCGGGGTTTGCCGAGAGAACTCGAATTGGTCGTCCCACCTCCGTGCGCTTGCTCAGTTACATCCTCATCTTTGTTTGATAATTTCAAATCTTGTAAACCAAGTATACACCGTTGTTCTTCTGAGTTGCTCCTTCTTGAAGGATCCATGGTATCGTGAACTAAAGAACTAAAGTGTGAGAAATAAAGAATTAACAATCACAATAATAATTTCATTTTACACCAATGAATCATTTTTTCCTAGATCACGCAAAGAGAAAATCACCAAAATCTTCAAACAAAACATTAAACATCTTTTTTTTTTATAAATATTTTACGGCTCTGGATACTACATAATCCTTGAGAGATGAGAGCCCATCTTTATTTTATCACTTCTTTATTCTTAACCCTTACCATCAAAGGTTGGTGTACAAATTAGATGTGTTGGTGTAGGTCTCGTCTGTGGTACCCCCCCAATGGGTTCCCGGTTTGTCGTACCGGGGGGGCTCAGTACCCGTGGTAGCCTCGAGCCACGGGGAAGCTAAGAGGAACCCTCGAGGGGGCGCTCCTGCTGTCGTCAACCAGCAGTGAGCGCCCACATTGGGGCGGCGGGGGAGTGGGAAGATCTCCCCCCACCCGGGGAGGGGCGCTCCCGCGGGCTCGGCTTCGGCCTTGAGCCTGTAGGGATGCGCCCAATGGGGCGGCGGGGGAGTGGGAAGTTCTCCCCCCACCCGGGGTGGGGCCGCCGGGAGGGGAATGTTTCATTGCCCTCCCGGCGCTTCAGGCGGGGCCACACCGCCGTGGCTGTGGTTGGAGATTGGTCGCGGAGGAGGAGGAGTGTCGGTGTTACGTTGCCGTTCTCCCTATCCTCCGCGACCGAGCGGTGCCGCACCGCGTTTGCGGCGAGAGGCAAGCGGCGGAGCCTTTCATCTTCTCCGCCGCTGGGAGCCGGTTTATCTGGCTCCCATGGGTCCACAGGCGGTGGACTGCGTGGGAGTTTGCCGCCTCTCAATTGGGCCGAGGAGGTATGGCGCGTCCGTGAGTTCCAGACGCGCCGACTTGGTGAGTAGGGGGGCGCTGTGACGCCTCTGAGGAGGGGCCGCTTTGGCGGCCAGCCGCGCCGGGGTTCGCGGATGTATTTCCGTTTCCGTGTCCCGGGCAAAAGCGGTTGAGATGGAACTCCGGAGGTTTTTTAGTGGGTAGGTACGCCGCTCTGGCGTGGAGTCCCACATAACCCGACAGCCTCCCCCACAGGCTGACGGGTATCCGTAACAGGGA
The DNA here is from genome assembly GCA_943193695.1 of Acrobasis suavella. Lineage (NCBI taxonomy): Eukaryota > Metazoa > Arthropoda > Insecta > Lepidoptera > Pyralidae > Acrobasis > Acrobasis suavella. The sequence continues at coordinate 20,505,681 of OW971929.1, forward strand.
TATTTCCTCAGTAAAAAAAAAAAAAAAGGTCTCGTCTGTGGTCTTTTGATTGCGTCAAGGACTCAAGGGAGCGACAAATCTATACGAGTCCACTAGTTTTCATAATCGATTGAGTGGCGGACGGCGCCTAAAGACGCCCACCACAGTCCACAAATAAATATCACTACAGCCGCTCTATGTGTGTCCACTTTAAACATTTCACATATTTTCCATGAGCATGAGCATTTATAAGTGATATGTATTACTTGTAATCCTACTACAGTACATCACTCTCTGATGCTTCGGCCGCACTTGTGCCTATCGTCCCGAAGCAATTCGCGGCGAATCTTCGTACGTTTTGCACACTAAAAAATCATCACGATATAGCGCTGGTCACATTAGCGGCTTCGTTATTTTTCACGAACTATCTGCCAATAATCCAAATGGCGTCATCTACGTGTTTTAAATATGGACGACGACTTTCTTTTCTTTAACACGTGTGCTAACAATTACATAATGCATTTATTGAAACCCAAAAAGAAACCTAGAAAGAAAAAGCTAAAAATTTTAACACTATTTTATCGTTCTACTCCATTTTTCGCATTAACAACCGTGGCACCGTCGCAACACGCGTCCGAACAAGTTGAAAACAAATGTCAAAATGAACAACGCAAGTGCAACCACGCAGAGCGAATTGTTAGCGTGCATAAATCCTTTGATGTATCGCCACGCGCGATAACTAATGCTTGAGCCGGACCTGCGCCTATCTTCACGAAGCTTCGTACTATTACACGATACACGCAAATGTGACCGGCCGTTATCGGGTATCGTCCCGAATATTCGGACTTCGTGTAGTTATCGCGCGGGTGGCGATACATCAAAGGATTTATGCACGCTAACAATTCGCTCTCCGTGGTCGCACTTGCGTTGTTCGTTCATTTTGACGTTTGTTTTCAACTTGCTCGGACGCGTGCTGTGCGACGGTGCCACGGTTGTTAATGCGTAAAAATGGAGTGGAACGATAAAATAGTGCAAAAATTTTTAGCTGTTTCTTTTTAGGTTTCAATAAATGCATTATGTAATTGTTAGCACACATGTTAAAGGAAAGAAAGTCGTCGTCCATATTTAAAACACGTAGATGACGCCATCTTGGATTATTGCCAGATAGTTCGTGAAAAATTACGACGCTGCTAGTGTGACTATGTGAATAGCTTCGAGACGATAGGCACAAGTGCGGCCGAAGTATTTTAGAAAAACAGAGCTATACTAATTCAGTTCGTCTTAGTCGGTGGGGACGTATTGAAGAAGCTTTTCTATATGTATACGCTACCCGGCATGCTATTTTGTGGGAAATGTTATGACAAGTTGATAGGAGATCGCGAAGAATTTGTCAATAAGAATCATTTTTCTTTCGGGACCAGCCCTGAAATTAGTAGTTTTGGCTCTTGAATGAGCAGTCAAAAAATACTTCTTCATATTATGTATAGATAAAGCTCATAAGAGTATGTTGACATCGCATTTATGTGTTTTTATCTATTTTAATATATATTAATTGAACTAAAATGGCAGTCGTCGGCGCATTTGTACCTGCGCCGATAACCGCCATTTTGGTTCAACCTACGTGCCGGGAATTGTACATAAATGCTTTGCAGTCCGCCATTTTTGTGTCGCATTGTACTCTGTGATATGTTGTGCTGCCTGTGATGTGATATAATTTTACGATTGTGTGACGAATGCTGGTTAAAAAAAATTGTTTATGGGCCATGGTTGGTTCAAAGATATAGAGGTATAATTTTTTTTTTGCATTTTGCTAAAAAATCTGTGCTGATGGCCGCTGCTGTCAGTTTGGCTGGCTGTCGCTGTCAGTCAAACAAATGTCAAAAAAGCAAAGGAAAGGAAGGAACGCCATTTTTTGTTGCTTCGTGCGTTGCATTATTTTATGCGTACTTGCATTGGATTGCACTCAAATACCTGTTTTACTTCAGACAACTGTCTAAAGATACTATTTATTTGTATTCATCATGTATGACACCGAAGACGATCAGTATGAAGAGGAAGACATTGAAGAAATTTCTTCAGAACTCTGGCAGGAAGCTTGTTGGATAGTGATTAACGCGTATTTTGACGAAAAGGGTCTTGTGCGACAACAGCTTGATAGTTTTGACGAGTTTATTCAAATGTCAGTTCAACGGATTGTGGAAGACTCGCCACCTATAGAACTCCAAGCAGAAGCTCAACATTCATCAGGCGAAATAGAAACTCCTCCGAGGTATCTTTTGAAATTTGATCAAATCTACTTATCTAAGCCAACTCATTGGGAGAAAGATGGTGCACCATCCCCAATGATGCCCAACGAAGCTCGTCTTCGTAATCTTACCTATTCAGCACCTTTATATGTAGATATTACTAAAACAATTGTCAAGGAAAATGAAGATCCTATTGAAACCCAACATCAAAAAACATTTATAGGTAAAATTCCTATCATGCTTAGATCAACATATTGCTTGTTGAGCCATCTAACTGACAGAGACTTGACTGAATTAAATGAGTGTCCACTTGACCCTGGTGGTTACTTCATTATCAATGGATCTGAGAAAGTTTTGATCGCTCAAGAAAAGATGGCCACAAATACGGTGTATGTGTTCAGTATGAAAGATGGCAAATATGCATATAAAACTGAAATTAGATCTTGCCTAGAGCACAGTTCAAGACCCACATCTACCTTGTGGGTCAACATGATGGCCCGAGGTGGACAAAGCATTAAAAAGTCAGCTATTGGACAGAGAATAATTGCAATTATACCATACATTAAACAAGAAATCCCAATTATGATTGTATTCAGAGCACTTGGATTTGTTGCTGACAGAGATATTTTAGAGCACATCATTTATGATTTTGATGATCCGGAAATGATGGAAATGGTGAAACCGTCTTTAGATGAGGCTTTTGTTTTCCAAGAACAAAATGTTGCTCTTAATTTCATTGGTTCCAGAGGAGCCCGCCCAGGTGTTACTAAAGAAAAACGTATTAAGTATGCAAGGGAAGTTCTGCAGAAAGAAATGTTGCCTCATGTTGGTGTATCTGATTTCTGTGAGACCAAGAAAACTTATTTTTTGGGGTACATGGTCCATAGATTGTTATTGGCTGCTTTGGGTCGTCGTGAGTTAGACGACAGAGATCATTATGGCAATAAGAGACTTGACCTAGCCGGTCCACTTTTAGCCTTTTTATTCAGGGGACTGTTTAAAAATTTATTGAAAGAAGTGCGAATGTTTGCACAGAAGTTTATTGACAGAGGAAAGGATTTCAATCTTGAACTTGCTATTAAAACAAGAATTATCACTGATGGTCTCCGCTACTCCCTTGCTACAGGTAACTGGGGTGACCAGAAAAAAGCTCATCAGGCCAGAGCTGGAGTGTCACAAGTGTTAAACAGATTGACATTTGCTTCCACATTATCACATTTACGACGTGTGAACTCTCCTATTGGACGGGATGGGAAGTTAGCTAAACCTCGTCAGTTGCACAATACTCTGTGGGGTATGATTTGCCCTGCTGAAACTCCTGAAGGTGCTGCTGTAGGTCTTGTCAAAAACTTGGCTTTAATGGCATATATTTCAGTTGGGAGTCAACCATCTCCTATTTTAGAGTTCTTGGAAGAATGGTCTATGGAGAATTTGGAAGAAATTGCTCCTTCAGCTATTGCAGATGCAACAAAAATATTCGTAAACGGCTGTTGGGTTGGTATTCACCGAGACCCAGAACAACTCATGGCTACTCTGCGTAAGCTGAGACGTCAAATGGACATTATTGTGTCTGAAGTCAGTATGATTCGTGATATAAGAGACAGAGAAATAAGGATTTACACAGATGCGGGTAGAATTTGCCGACCTCTGTTGATAGTAGAAAATGGAATATTATTATTGAAGAAAAAACACATTGACAATCTCAAAGAAAGAGATTATAATAATTATGGTTGGCAAAATCTTGTAGCTAGTGGTGTAGTTGAATATATTGATACTTTAGAAGAAGAAACAGTGATGATAGCAATGAACTGTGAAGATTTGGCTCAAAATAAAGAATATGCTTATTGCAGTACATACACTCACTGTGAAATTCATACTGCTATGATATTGGGAGTTTGTGCATCCATTATTCCATTCCCTGACCATAACCAAAGTCCTAGGAATACTTATCAAAGTGCTATGGGTAAACAAGCCATGGGTGTATACATCACCAATTTCCATGTTCGGATGGATACCCTTGCTCATGTTCTTTACTACCCACATAAGCCACTGGTCACAACACGTTCAATGGAATATTTGCGCTTTAGAGAACTGCCTGCAGGAATTAACTCTATTGTTGCTATCTTGTGTTACACAGGATATAATCAAGAAGACAGTGTTATTTTAAATGCATCTGCTGTAGAGAGAGGATTCTTTAGATCTGTGTTCTATCGATCTTATAAGGATTCAGAATCGAAGAGAATAGGGGATCAAGAGGAACAATTTGAAAAACCTACACGCCAGACATGTCAAGGAATGAGAAATGCTTTATATGATAAGTTGGATGATGATGGAATCATAGCCCCAGGGATTCGTGTATCAGGAGATGATGTTGTTATTGGTAAGACAATAACTTTGCCTGAAAATGATGACGAATTAGAAGGCACAACAAAACGTTACACAAAACGTGATGCTTCTACATTCTTGCGAAATAGTGAAACTGGAATTGTAGATCAAGTGATGCTGACCCTAAACAGTGAAGGCTACAAATTTTGTAAGATCCGTGTACGATCAGTTCGTATTCCACAGATTGGCGACAAGTTTGCTTCTCGTCACGGACAAAAAGGTACTTGCGGTATTCAATACCGTCAGGAAGACATGCCGTTTACATGCGAGGGCCTTACCCCTGATATTATTATTAACCCTCATGCTATCCCATCTCGTATGACTATTGGGCATTTAATTGAATGCATTCAAGGAAAAGTTTCATCTAACAAGGGTGAGATTGGTGATGCCACACCTTTTAATGATGCTGTGAATGTGCAAAAAATTTCATCTCTATTGCAAGAATATGGTTATCATCTTCGTGGAAATGAAGTTATGTATAATGGACACACTGGACGGAAGATCAATGCTCAAGTATTTTTGGGCCCTACATATTACCAACGTCTGAAGCATATGGTCGATGATAAAATCCATTCTAGAGCTAGAGGCCCTGTCCAAATTCTAGTGAGACAACCTATGGAGGGAAGAGCAAGGGATGGCGGGTTGCGTTTTGGAGAAATGGAACGTGATTGTCAGATTGCTCATGGAGCAGCGCAATTTTTGCGCGAGAGACTTTTTGAAGTATCCGATCCTTACCGCATTCATGTCTGCAACTTCTGTGGTTTGATTGCCATAGCTAATCTAAGAAACAATACATTTGAGTGTAAAGGATGCAAAAATAAAACACAGATTTCCCAAATTCGTTTACCGTATGCAGCAAAATTACTTTTCCAAGAACTGATGTCTATGAATATTGCGCCGAGGTTGATGGTGATAAATTAAGATGAGATTTTTAATTCTGTTAGATGTAAGAACATTGACAAACCTATCTTTGTATCGTAATGGGGATTGTTTAATACAAATAAAAGTTTCTTAAATATTTTTTACGCATTTAATTATCACAAATTGATGAACATTTAAATGCAGCTTACTCAACAATCACAATATAAAAGTGTACAATTATTCATACTTCATTATCTAATATATCAAATGCAATAAGACTGAGGTAAAGATATAAAATCCATTTGTACAAAATGGTATGTAGTGCTTGATTTTATTCAAGATTATTACGTATTTACAGAAAAGTTTGATTGCAGAACAAGCGTAATAAATATTAAGAGAGATAGGTACAACAAGTATAAGTAATTAAATAATTTATAATAAAATCTGAGATAAATACAAAACAAGACTAGGTACCTACATAGTACACCTAAATAACATCCAGCAACAGTAGAAGCTAGAATGAAAAAGTTGGTCACAATAAAATTTTATTTGCACCATGGTCAACATTAAGTCGTTGGAATATGAAAAACCAAAAGACAAAATAAAAAGGTTTGAAATAACTGAAGAACTACCGCCACTGATAGATAGTACCTTGAAGAATGGAAGAGAGGTCTTTGCCCAGCAGTGGGAAGCTGCAGACTAATCAAAAATGTATTGTGAAGTGTGACTGTTATATGAAATAAAGGAAATAGCGATTTGACTAATATAAAGTATAACTTAACAATACAGAATAAATTATAACAGAATAATTACATCAATTATTTAAAAACTTATAAGTAGGTAAATAAGCTGGAATAATTTACGTTGACGCAGAGAGCTTTCCCTATTCAGTCTGATTTCGACAACCTTTTTGTGGTAAAGATAGCAGTATTTAATATAAGACACTTGTTGTTACCTGAAAGTCTTCTGTTACTAATGGACAGTTTCGTTTTACTGGGGTTAACAGTAAGTACATAGTATTATTTACATATGTGTATTAAATCAACCAAATTTCAATATTTTAATTATTCGAAGACTTGAATTAATAATAAGTACGCAGCTCTAAAAATGCGAATGGTAACTACATATAGTGTGCGTTTCATAGCCTATATTCTAATTTTTGTTACCAACACAGATAAATTTAAAGATAATAATAAAACACAGATGAATAAATTTAAATAGATAAAATAAAGGCGTATTGCAGTTTATTCTTAAATTATTTAAATGTCTTCTGTACAACTTACTAGCTTCAAAGCATTGTCGAAATTGTAAAATATTCATAACATGGCAAGTTTCTTAAATTTTGTAACAAACTTAGATCTTGGTAATTCAAAATTATATTTATGTGTAAAACCATGTACTACTATTTATTAAAGATATACGCGAGACACGACGTCGTAAATGTCGGAAATTGAAACCTCTAGTAAGGTAACTGGATAAAATCACTGGAAATAGTGCGAGAGCGTGGGCCCAGGCGTATTACAATCCAGTTCAACGTAGATTGTAAAAACGGCGAATTCTACTATCTGGTTGCAATAGAAACGCTCACTAACAAAAGCCAATAAAACAGTTTTTAATCTAATCTGTTACAATATTACGCACTACAACATAATTTTGCACTGCATACTAATCAGTGGAATAAACGCGAACTAATGATTGAACAACTTTTCTTATACAATTTAAAAAATCGATTTTTGTTTTTAGGGAAAAGTTGTTCAATAATGTCATGAGATGAAGAGGCCATGTTTACATGGATATTATGGCCTTTTTATGTGTCGCCCTTATACTTAAAACCACACAGGTCTTAATGGACAGACCTAAACCATATCAAGAATTAGTGAATGTAACTGACGTAACATTAGGTATGCCAAGCTTGCTCACTGGATGTATACCGTTTCTCTAATGTCTAAAATTAACCACTCAGCGCGATGGTGGGAGCGCACGCTGCTCTTCTGTTTCTTCTTTTGGTCGACTCCACTTTATCATAGTCTCCGGCGAGCGGTACAGGAACACCAGTTTCGCGAATAGATCTTCCTCTAATGCTAGCTCTAGAGCTTCACGAACCTGTAAGCAAGTAAAATGAATGTAACGAAGTAGGTAGGCACTTCTCTCTAACTTATTTTTGATTTCTGTCCTTTGTTATAACAGAACACAGTTGGCGTCCAGACCATGGAAAGGCAGTGGCTGGAAACTCACTTCACTGTCAAACCATATTTATCTTTATTTCTATGAAAGTAGTGCATAGAATAGCTTGACTTTGCCGCTTGTGGCCGCGCGGCGCCGCTACAACCGAGACATATTTTTCGCAAGCTATAGGTACTAGATGCATTTAGTAGATCGAAATAAAGTCGAATATGGTTTGATATGTTAAGCGGGTGCACGCGGCGGGTTTCAGTCTATTTCTGTTACAAACACTAAATGCGAAAGAGATAGCAGAAACCGTCGCGGGTCATTGTCTGTGTAGCAGGTAGAGTTTATAACAGAGATAGACTGACTCCGGTGCGTGCGGCCGTGCGCCCGCTTTACTTAGCGGATGCCCACTATTAAACCACGAAACTATTTCGACATCTGGTAATAAGAGTAAAGCTCGTCCCTTGATCTCTTTCAGAAAGAGATGGTAGTTAAATAGTGGGTTGCAAAATAAAACATACCAGGTATATGTCGAGACACAACTGCAGCACTCTGTCGACGTTGGGCAGATCGTCGAACATGATCTTGGTGTAGATGCCGGAGAAGAAACCGCGCAAGATTCGCGACGCTAAAAACACGAATGTTGTGTACAAGCCGATGATCCTGTTGGAAAGAGGAAACTTTATTTAGACAATCACGAAACAGACGTGTACTTAGTTCTTATATGGTCTTACAAAGTTAACGATATGTCCTATTACTTGACCCCATTCCCATATTTTTATTTATTTATTATGCCCATTCTCAGCTGGAGGCTAGAAATAAAACGCGACAACAGTGCTGTCGTTTTTATGTAAATTTGTGACCCACAGCTTTTAGCACGTAATTAAGGGAAGTTAGGCTTCAGTCCATGATACTGGTCAAATTAATTGGATAGGAACTTTACTGTTCCATGAAAGTTAAACTTTTAGCTTAACCAAAGGAATAATATTTATATTTCAACATTTTTATAAGTATGTTGTTCAATATAAATAGATATAGGGACAAATCAAACTAACTGAGCTAGCCTCAAATTAAGTTAAAACATGTGTAATGGGATAGTAACTTAACGATACTTTATTTTTTTATAATATCACTATCTGGATTATACAAAGGGGCAAAGAAAAATTGAGGAAAAATGTTTTTTCCTCACCCGCTGCCAGAGATGAAGTTGAGTGTCTCGGGGAACAGCTTGTCGTTGAACGTAAACATGACCAGCATGTCGCAGTTGTTTAGGGGGACCGACTTCAGCTTATCCTGGAAATTGTGTTTAGCTTATAATCACCGTTTTAACATGCGAAAACCTGTTGATTGTGTTTCTAGATATTGAAGTAATATTGGAGTCCGACAATTACAAATCGGCCAGCCGATGTTCGATTGAACGTCTCGTCGACGAACCGAATGTCGAATGAATTTGAAATCGACGCTTCTCACTTTGACTGGGCTAATTCGATTTAATTTTTAACTTCGGGCACAAAAAGACGGGTGTTAAGTTTGATCCCAATGTATGTCTATCTGTGTGTTCGTCAGTGCGTCTGTCTGTGACATTGTATTTCTCGAACGGATGGACCGTCTCTTTTTCTTGCGCTGGTCTTTATATAGATGTTTGATGTAAATCGGTGTAGCAGTTCAAAGGTTATGGGGGGATGAACGCTTGAAAAATAGGGTTTTTTTAATCTGCCTGGCAAATAATTACTTTGTAAGTATAAATTATTAAAAAAAAATATTATAAATTATTTTGAAATATTTTATTTTTATTGCAGTATGTGGATTGGAAACTAAACAGAATTTGTTACTAAAGCAGCTTAAGCTTTAGTTACAAATTCTATTCAAATTTCATTTCTATTTATGTATTTATTATAAGTTCTTTATTGTTTTGGAGTTATGGTTTTTATTATTTTTCATCTCATCTACTCATCTGAGATGAGTGTAATCATCGATGTGTAATCTATGCTGTCCAGCACAAAAAAAAAAGAATTTTGTTTTAAAATAAAAAATCAAGACATGAGAATAAAAAGGGCATTTTTAATTATATTTATTACTTTTTCCGAAGCGAAATCATTAAAATGTTTACCTACGTTCATCCATATTGAGAAGCATCGATTTCAAATTCATTCGACATTCGGTTCGTCAACGAAACGTGCAATCGAACATCGGCTGGTTGATTTATAATTCTCTCGTCGTTTAGCTGATTGATCAAGTGTCTTTCGCGAACAGATTACGGACTCGTACTATTGCTGATGTAGATGTAAGAACTGTATTGGTTATCGAAAAAAGAAATTACGCACTAATATAGAAATGATTTGACCTATTCGAAGGTCAAATAAATAATTTCTTTGTTAACGAAATATGGCCGATCACATTCACTGAATGAAAAATTACAAAAATTTGCAACCATATATTTCAGAAACGGATCTCTAAATAGAAAAATGGTGTCCACAAGCTTACAATATTTTTTAAAGACCTATTCAATGACAACCCACTCGATGGGTTAGTCGAGAAAAAAAATCCATTTGACATGTATGAGATACTACCCACAAAAAAAAAATTACCACTTTTTCGCCATGATTCATATACATACTCATGCCAATTGTAGCTTTCTAGTATTTATAGTCTCTGAGTAAAACCGCATTCAGATAGACAGACCAGACCGCGGTCAGATATAAGGGTTCCTTGTTTACTACGGAACCCTAAAAACGGAACCTATTTGCACTTAGGCAATTTTAATGGATATGAGGAAACATAAATTATTTCTTAAAATTAAGCTACGTACCCGTGGCGCACACGCCTCGTGCACCCGCCAGTACATCCTCATCTCTTTGTCGGCCTCTCGTTCCAACCGCAGTTTCACGTCTCGGTACACCCGTGTTTCATCCATCTCTGCAATCATACACTTCGTCTATAATCATCATCTTATAAGGCACAGGAAGTCCACTGCCTGTGACACAGACCACAGGCCTCTCCCAGGATTTTCAAAACGACCGATCGAAAACGGCCTGCATCCAGTGTTTTTCTGCAACTTCGTCTATACTGTCTTGGAAGAAACATACAATGCGACAAAAGTAAGTTGAACAAAAATGGCGGACTTCAAAGCATTTTTGTACAAATTCCCGGCACGTAGGTTGAACCAAAATGGCGGTTATCGGCGCAGGTAAAAATAATGCGCCGACGACTGCCATTTTGGTTCAATTTACGTGTCGGGAATTTGTATTTTTGTTTAACTTATTTGTGTCGCATTGTAGTTAGATTTAAAAAAAAAAACAGCTAAATACAAAACTCACCGTTTTCCGTATCCCAGGGTATGAGTTGATAAGTAGGTTTAGCTGTGCCCTTGTTGAACACTTTGACGAACTTAGGGAACAGCGTTTTCACAGTCAACCTGAAGAATTATATAAGAAATTATTACACCATAACCCATAAATTCTCACAATACAAATACTTATAGTCCCACTCCTCACCAATTCTCTAGCCCCCACTAGTCATGAATGAACACAGTGATGTCAGACCCAATCCCAATCGACTGTTTGTCATTGGGCCATCATTTGACATGTTCTTTTGCTCTCTCAAATGTATCCAATAACAGCAGCTTATTACTGCCATCTTGTCACAGAAGACATATTTATACAGTAGCTTGACTCGGCCGTATCCTTGAAATTTATACCTACGGCTGGGCGGAGCGCTACGGTTGGCTTTTACGTAAAGTAAGCAGACGAGTGTAGACAGACTTTTATTGTATGTGTCTACCGTCTAGTTTAATGTTTAGGAATATAACATATTATGTCAATTTAATGATTATTTAGTTATCAATTTCTATTGTAAATTGTAAATATTAAGATTGGTAATATATATCCGACGGTCGTTTATTCGTAGTATAACAGTGGATTAAACAAAACATTCTCACTGCAAAAAATAAATACGACTATTGAAAAACAAGATATTTTGACAACCGACTTTTAAGCGTTCATTTACTTTCACAACTTTTGAACGGCTGAACCGATTTTTATCAAACATAGCTAAGAACCACGCAAAAAAAAACTTTTTTTCACGTGAAAAACCCGCATCTAAATGGGTCTATCCATTCGAGAGCTGCGATGCCACAAACAGACAGACAGACAGAAATTGGCGTCAAACTTGGCTTAACTTTGTACGTAGTATATTATTACTTTTGTGGGCTTAACTCACACCGGAATGGCAACGGCCGGCAGCAGGAACTTTCATTGTCAAACCATATTCACCTTTTTTTTTTATTTGCGCAATGCACAGTATAGCTTGAACAAAACAAAAGTCACGCGACTGCCAGCGACGCCGCTCGTCCACAAGAGGCTGTTTTTTTCAAGCTATTCTTTGCATCTTCTCGATAGAAATAAAGGTGATTATCATTTGACAGCACGAGTAAAGTAGGCTGCATCTGCTATCTGCATCAGCAGGACATTGAAAAATGGACAATATTGGTTTTATAACCGTTGAATTTAGGCACCCATTAACATTGCAGTATACTCGTTGTCGGGAAGACGCCAATATAAAATATTGTAGTTAGTTTGTATTAAATACTAATAACTACTTTACGTAAGCGCAACGGGGGCGAATAGCGCGGTAACGCGGTACAACACACCTACTCGACGAGCGACCGCGGCGTGGCACTGCGTAGTTTTGTTTTGCCAAGAATGGTTAGCGGCCGTCTAAACGACGCTTAGCTGTGTGCGTGTCTTCTGTGATCTTGCGTCTCATATCTTTGAAGACCCTCATCACATTACGGGGCAAATGGAAATTGAAGTAATTCCTATACGCCACTGATAGGAATCAATTTTTTTTTGTGAAATTTAAGGATCAAATAAATGAAAACGCAGCTCACCAAGCGTCGGGCGGGGCATTGCCCTTGAGCAGCTGCACCAGCGTGTCTCGCTCGGGGTTGCGCTTGCCGTTCACCCAGGCCTCCAGCTCCATCTCGCGCGAGTCCTCGATTGTGGGCGGGTTTGGCACCGCGTTTGTAGGGTGCGTTATCACGTACGTGAATTTCACCACGAGGGAATCGTCTGCAAATATAAAACACGGGTTTTATTTGGATTGGTAGGAAAAAAGTTTTCCATTCTAGAGCCAGCTGAACCCCCCTAGAAAGAATTTTTTAAGGACAAATGGCACTGGTTAAGCTAGTTCCAGTGTAAGCTTCAAACTTGTGTCATGGGATACTAACAAAACAACACTATATTTCTATAAATACCCTAGACCCAAGACCATTTGGATTTGCGTCTTTTAGAGCCTGAAGCAGAATTATGGTATAATCTATGGAAGGACAAGGGCATGGAAAGGAAAGATCTTGAAAAATTTTACTTTACTGAAGTATAATACTTATTTCCTTTGCACAACTGGTACATCAAGCAGCACAGAGGGATTTCTATACCCTGCGTTGTGTAATAATATAAGTATTCTAAGTTTTTGAAAATAGTCATTTAGAGATAGGGATATTTTTTATGACATTTTATCAAATCGTTTATTTGTAGTTCCACAACCCCACTCCCACATGTATATGGTAAACCTTTATACCATCTCCTGCTTTATACCATCACCAACCCACCTGCTAGTGTGGTTAATAGCATGTAGTCCTATTAGAAGAGGCCACTGCAACTTTAGTGGACTGATATAGACTGATAAAGAAACTATAAATAGTTTCTTTATCAGTCTATATCAGTCCACTACAGTTGCAGTGGCCTTTAAGGGATCAAATAAATGAAACGGGGGTAAAAATGTTAAGGGGTAAACCCCTTTGCTTTACTCTGACCTATAAATGTGGGTGAATGTTTACTTTTCAGTTATTTTTTCGACAAAGTTGTCTGCTTTTTTTTCTGGACTCACTAGACATGGCTTCATTCACGAGCCTGGCGAGCTCGGGCGGGGAGATCTCCCAAGTCATGGTGGAGTTTGGGTTGATGGAGATGACGGCCACATCATTGTACATGTAATTGGACAGGAACGTCTGCGCGGTGCGGTCGCGCCCGTACAGATTGCTCAACTGTGTGTAGTCCTGCTCCGAGTACCTGTGGTAGGCAGTCATACGGAAGTTTAAAGTACAAGCCTTGTGGTATCCCGCATATTTTATATGTGTATATTTTATATAAATTTTATCTAAATTTCATTACTTCAAAACAGGAAATGTACATGAATACCGAAATGGGTATCACAATATTTTTTGATTGGCCAAACACCAGTGGCGGATTTACCAATAGGCTGAAGCCTAGGCCAACTGCTACCTTTCGTGCATCGCGGCGGTCGAGAAGGTAGAAGGGTGTTTTTAACATATCATGATTTTTCAGTGAACGTAGCCTAGGGGGCGGCAAGTGTGTAAATCCGCCACTGCCAAACACATTATTCAATACGATCCGTAACTGCTACCGCTCACCGCGCAACTGTTTAGATTGTATAATACTCACAAATCAATATTGTGAGATTGCGCAGACATCTGATACACAGGAAGGTATGGTCCAATGCGAATCTTGACTGTCACATCCGTCGGTGGATTCGGTTTACCGACCTGTATTAATTAATACAAGAAAATCAGAATATTTTACAAATAGAAACGTTTAGCACAAATATCTATGCAGCGCATATACAAAGTGGAAGGGACATACCCATAATAAATCAAACCACGGGCTATATAAAATCATTACAGTATAATGAAATAAAATAACAGTAAAAAACAAAAAAGGAATTTGGAATTTCCATACTAAAGTGTGCTGCCGCCCGGGCTTTTTTATGTTTTTTGACTGTTATTTTAAATTCATTATACTATAATATACTAGTATGACCCGTGTTTCGTTGTATTACGGGTATGTCCCTTCCACGTTGTATATAATATATACTTAATAACAATAAAAAAAACACTTTTCTTCGCTAAGGTACGTTAGGTACTTTAGGTGTTCTACTTAGAAAAATGATGCCAAGTTTGTCACAAATAATAACAATACTTTTTATAATACTGACCGTATTACCGACGGCGAAGAACACAAGCGGGAACCAGATGATAGCGATGACGAACGCCAGCACGCCGCCGCCCAGCAGGTACTTCACCGTGCTCGACTTCTTCGTGCCGCGCGGCTGCGGGAACTCGTCCTCCACGTAGCGGGAGCACTGCCCACAAATTATTACATTTTTAAAACTATGAAAAAGTACATCTACACTGACCAACATACTTAAGAGTTACCTAGACAGAATCAAACTTTCCCATACAAACGAAGTCTAGCTTTTATTTTGAAAAGGCATGTCAGATATTGGCGAAATTATGTTTGTATGGAAAAGTCTCGGGTAAGGGGATTCTTATTAAGAATCCCCTAAGAAGACTACAATTTCAAATCTAAATATCAGAAATTCGATGAACGAACTTTGAGCAGGAAGACGCTGGCGAATATGTCCTCCATTTTGAGCCAGTCCATCAGAGTCATAGAGGTGTCGGTCCAGATCCAGTCCATTAGAGTGCGAAGCTCGAACACGAAGGGCACTGCCATGAAACTGGAATGAAAAGAGCAAATAAAATAATCGCCTGCAAGGGATAGGGCAAAGAAAGCAATAAATAAGGCATCATGACTCATGAGTCACGCACGATTTATGAGAGTATAGTAATTTATAAAAAGGGTGTTCTTTTGTTGTTTGTTATTTGTGTCGACATTAGTTTCTAAAGATGCTTAAAAGCATCTGACATAGCTTAATAATTGCCATCAAATGACGATAGCCGGGACTATAATGGCTTAACGTGCCTTTTCTTTTCAAAAGAGATCGGGATAATTTATACCACGTGTCACTTATCCAATTAGGAACAACGCTGGGGTTTCTTAATAAGCTTGTTTTCAGTTGTGCCTTTTACTGGGATGCTTTATAGCATGGGAGCTTTCTGGCTATTTTCTCCATTTCGCACGGTTTATTGTGAGACCAGATTGCACCCAAATAATCCTTTCCAACTTCAAAGTGGCATTTTTTGGGTTGCCTGTTGCCGGGCTCTTTCAACACATTTTTCCCCTTTCTTAACGTACCTACTAAACCAAAATAAATAAGTACGCTAATAATATTACAATCTAGCTTAAATTCAGACTGATAAGTAATTTAACATGGACCTAGTTTTATATGTTATTGACTAAGAATGTGTCCATTGGCACTTTTCTTACTGTCTCTAATAAGGGGAAAGCACTTTGTCTTGTGTCTCTGCTGGCACATCATTGCACTATAATATATTTATTTTTAAACTACACTAGTTCAAAAGGTTTTGAACACATGGCTATGATAATTATACTCACCCTCTGAAAAACAGCATGTTGAGGAAGTGGTAGGACTTGCAGAGGAAGTTGCCGATGATTCGGCGCGGGTATCCGCAGCGGATTTGGTAGGCCGACAGCAACAGGTAGATG
Source organism: Acrobasis suavella (assembly GCA_943193695.1). Lineage (NCBI taxonomy): Eukaryota > Metazoa > Arthropoda > Insecta > Lepidoptera > Pyralidae > Acrobasis > Acrobasis suavella. Next base: position 20,521,747 of record OW971929.1, read on the forward strand.
CACTTCATCATGTACCACATCGGCGGCGGCAACAGAGCGTTGAACGTCCTGCCAGAAAGTAAACACTTATACTTAATATAGTTAGTATAGTCATAAAATAGTAATTATTCAATAAGTGAATAAAGGACGGATTTAAAGCGAGGACCGAGGGCGGAAATAGCAAGAAAAGGATTCTAACGTCTGAATCACGATCGAAGGGAGTAACTCATAATGATTGAATCACAAATGTAGCGAGTGATTCAAGCTTTTAAACCTGAACGACGCGAGTTATTGCCCTCGATATAAATCCATTAGTTGCATACTAGACTTTATACCATGACTACGAGAAAAAGAAAGATAGACATTTAATGAAGAAAAAGGAAGGTTAAATAAATTAAAATGCACATTAAATTTGGAACAACTGCAATTAAGAGTAATTGTTCTAAATTCAAACACCAAAATAGTGCTTAATCTTTTTGTACATTACATGCATCATTTTATATTTAGTGAATAAAATAAACTTACTTTAAGATATAAAAAAAATAAATGGTATAAAAGATACTGTACGAAGCATACAGCGTACATTTTGCTTGTGTCAGCATCTCATTTCACACATTATCATTCATCGCGTGTAAGGACATACCAAAATAACTTTCAAAATAGGCGTGATTCGTTTCTGGACGCGGGAGAGACTAAGAATTCAGCTACAATATTTCCATCAAATGTAATAAAAAAAGTGTCTTAGCGCAATAGAAACGTTTAAAAAGGCAATTTTACGGTTGAAACTCAAACGATCTATAACTTGCGACATGCCTAACAGATCCTGACTTACCTCTCCGTGATAAACGGCAGCACGAAGAACATCCAAACATGGACGCCGACAATGAGCGCGTACTGGAACAATATCTTGCCCAGCATGAACTTTCGCAAGTACAGCGCTCGGTCTATGATGATCAGCGCGAACTGGAGAATCAGCATGACTAGGAACGGAATGGGCACTTTGTTCTCTTCTAAGTACGCTTGCACACCACCGTCGCCTTGGTGAGTCTACAAAGGAAAGATTTTGAGTTTTAGCATAGAGCTGCAAGAGTAACCAAAACAAACTGAATGCCCGAAAAATAACCGAACGCCGGGAAAATAAGTGACCGTCAAAAAACACAAAAGCCCTCCAAGAAAACCAGTGAGTGTCAGACAAAAAAACAAAATAACGTCGGATAGCAATGTCAGAAGAAAAAAAAAGTTGGGGAAACATGACTCATTTTTGAAATAGAAAGATTAATAGGAAATCTATAATTGAATAAACAAACTACAGCCTAGGTGTATGCAGCAGAAATCATAATAAACTTTTTCTGAAACATGCTCAGAAATGTAGGCATTGTTGTAGTAAAAATAACACACAAAAGTTTGTAATTCTTGGCTCATGCATTACTTTGCCAGCCTAGGCCAGGAAAGTAGTATGAAAATTCATTCGTGGCCGCTGCTCAAAACAAGAAGACAAGAAGGGAGTGTATTCAGAATGAAAAGACAGTGACATTGACGTTTCAGATGACAGTTCTGTTTTTACATTTGGCAAAGACATTTAGCGTTTAATTCCATAACTTGTCATACAGCCCATTGCTATCACATTATATAAAATGCACTCTTCGAGCATATATCCGCATGTGATATGTTATTAAAATATTGTTATAAAATGAAATGAAAATATGCTGCGAGAATAAAAAGCAATAATCTGTGGTATTGAAATTATTGAAAAGTACTCGTCCGGCAATGTCATACTTCCTGGCCTCTGCAGTAATGTACTATTCTAGCTAAGCTCTCAAGTACTTACCCCAAATGCCGCAAACCCGAAGATGACGACTAAGAAGTTGAAGAAATCGCAGAGGAACATGTAAGCGTAAACATCGGCCGTGACTCGCGCGCCAGGCGCTAACATGCGCTTGAAAAACAGCTTCGTCGGCCGCAAATAGCGCTTAAGGCTGCAACAAAGCATACCTGTGTCACATATCATAAGTATAGATCAGTTCTAACTGTAAAACTTGACTCGGCTATATAAAAACCAGTAAGTCATTTTGGTTTGACTACTGACAGAAGCAATAAACAAACGATAAATGAAGATACCGACTCAATTGTAAAGGAATTGATACCAATTATTTTAAAAATAAATCTTAGCCGTACTTACGCTAACAACATAACCTGAGGATAGTGACCGTATGTGTCCTCTAAAACAGTGGTGACGGCTATAATCGGTTCCTGGTCGTCGTCCACCCTGAAAGAAAGTTGTAAACGAATACATGTATATAAGTACATAGATTTACGTTTTAAAAACTAATACTTGACTACGGGAGCCATTCACAGCTAACTCTGTTAATATTTTTGAAATGTGCTAATTAAGACCTTTCGATATCGAAACAAAAAAAATGATTCTTTGACACGTATTTTTTTGTATACAACGTGGAAGGGACATATCCATAATAAATCGCACCACGGGATATACTAGATCACTATGGAATAATGAAGTAAAAATAACAATCATAAAACAAAAAAAAATTGGCATTCCCATACAAGTTGCCCTGGCGGCAGAACACTTTAGTATGAAAATGCCAATTATTTTTTAGTTTTTTGGCGGTTATGTTAATTACAATACTACAGTATAGCCCGTCGCACGATTTATTACGGGTATGTCCCTTTCACGTTGTATAACATTTATTGCATAAAAAATGTAGCCTATGACAGTAAAGATGAATCGATTGACATCTCATTCGTCAAAATTGGATAAACGATGCTATGGTGGAATAGACCTAAATACCCACAAACATATTAACATACATAGACTCCTAAAATCATTACCCTTCCCTTTGGCTTTACCGTAGTCTGGTAAAAAATACAATTTTAAATTTACTTTGGGGCTAACTCAATTGACAACATTACAAAAATTTTATATTCATATTTTATATTTTTTCCTTAAAGAACTTCAAAAAAAAGGACATACGTATTTTTTCTTTTTAATTTCTTTTCATTATTTCTCCTAAAATTAAATTGTTTAAAATCTCTCCATTCTAAAAGAGCGTAAGTACAAGAGTTAGGATGTAACGAGTTTACATCTTTGCCATACATTATAATTAAAAAATAAAACTTTTACTGACGTCTATAGAGTTGTGTTTTGTTTGTTTGCAGTAAGATATCAATATCGATACAAAAACTTATGTATCGTAAAATAGGGTTACTTTGATTAATTTAAAAATTCAAATGCTTCTATCTCAGCTATTTTTGGCATAAAAATATTATATTGACGACTTGGTATGTGGAAAACAAATGGCATAAAAATTATGCTTGTAATATTCGACAAAAAAAAATTGCCCTATCATCTCTGTACTTGAAATGGGGTTTTTGGGTAACCCACTTTTTTTAACGGATTCTCATAGTCGCCCCTTACAGAAATTAAGAACACAAAGAAAAAATGTTTCACTTTTTAAGTTACAGCGTTTTAAAGTTAATTGGGTTAATTTGACTGAAAATAAAAACAAGGGCTCCGGCGTACACGCGTTCAGAAATTTGGAAGATTTAATTTAAAAAACCAAAAAAAAAAAGCTATCATAAATGTCACCTTGTGTTTTGAAAGTCGCCCCATTTTAGGGTAGCATTTTTCCTTACTTCATTTTTTTATAGTTTTTAAGACCTGGATGTCAATATTATTTTTTTATTTAACCTGAAATATCAATCATATAAAGGAAATATTAGCATTTTGTCACCAAACTATGTAATCATTTTAATGCATGTGTATTTTTTCCAATCCTAATTCTACTTTACTGAAAGAACTATCGATATTAGATGGTCTTCCTATCGAACTGATACTTCTATGGACAACACTACTATTATCTCTCTCTCTCACTCGTGATGTCAGTTGTCAGATTGACGCACACGTCAATTGACAGCTGACAGCTTGACATAATTTTTTCACTTTTAGATGTTCAAGCAAAGGCGTAACCTGTTAAATGCCTATATCCTTGTACCTTTGAGTTTTTTTCATTTATCTCTAAAAATATAACTCAAAAAAATCTGAAAAAATATTTTACGTGTTCAGAATTGCTAAATCTCGAAATGATTCTCGAATTTTCATACATTTTAGAAAATGAAATGTTGTCAATTAGTGTGATTTGTCTTTATCTATCTATTTATTTATCTGATCATTTCCTACCCCACGTTTTTGTGAAAGTCTTTTATCTCGGCTCAAAAGTCAATTTTACTCTGTTTGTTAAAATGAATTTTTTTGTACGTGCGAACCGTATTATACAATCGCGTATAGTAGGCCTATTCGCTACAAAGGTTTCCGGTGAGCTGGCGGTCTTGTTGTTGACATACTATTCAAATAATTAATAGATATAAAATAATAATGAAGAAAAATTGGAATCATTATTTATATTTCGGCCTCAAGAAGTAAAGCTAAGGGGAAATTTAGTACCGGTGGGTCCACTTGCTTGTCCTACGGTTGGGTCCACGGGTAATTCGTAATTCCACGTTGTAATGCTAGCATGCCCCTCGACAGCACACATAAAACGTATAACTTCTGCTTCTACATTTGAGAGCCTAACTCCTGTAGGTGTCATTGTATGGAAGGAGACCACCATAATGACAATTTTAGTATACTGGTAAGTACACTTGTAACGTACAATATAAGTAACGTACGTATCTTCTACTTCTTAAAGAGAAATATAGAACTCAATTGTTCAAACAAAAAGGAGATGTGTTTTTCCACTCCTAAATGTTATCTGATCTCAATCTTTGAAATCAGATAACGTTTAGGAGTGGAAAAAAATTCTTCATGTTGTATAGACGAAATGCGTACTATAGATAAGTATCTATAGAGTAAGAGAAACCTTAAGAGGGAAGTCCTTCTTAAGGTTTCTCTCTAACTAGTGCGATTAGGAGATAGGTTAGCGATCAGCTTGGTTTAGTCCTCTTAGTTCTTAGCATCGCATCAGCGCCCGGTCCACTCTCCTCCCTACCTTTATTTTTACTGCGTCTTTGCCCATCATTATAAGCTGAAGGAGATTGTACCGCATGTGTATTTGTGTGAAATTGTATACTTACTTGTAATGGTCATCGTCCGGCGGTTTGGACGGGCCAGCGTCGTCTAGTTGCTCCTGATCGGCGGTCGGCGACGTACTGTGCCTACTTTGGCCGGTCTCATATTCCAACGAAAGCTCTTCGACTTCTTTTGAAGACCTGATTTCAAATAAAATGCTGTTTTACCAGGTTCTTGAAGAAGCATCAATATGGTATTTGAATCAATTTATTTAAATTATTCATATCAAAAAGTAACAATGCGAAAGCAAAAGATTTTTTTAAATTAAATATAAGAACTTAGGTTATATTTCAATTCTGGTAGGAAGGGAAACTGTCTAAAGAGAAAAAGGATGCATGTGATGTCACTACCGTTAGGTTACGCGCGTACAAAAGAGATGGCGTTTATGCATATGAAAGATCTGGAAATACATAGACCGACAATCACAAATTTGAGCATTTCGAGGTAGTTGATTAAAATTCTATGGCGGTTTGTTCCGTTTTCCTATATTAAATATAATTTGGTTTTAGTTTAAACTGGTTTACAAACAATATGTATTTTTTTACTCCGTGACTAAAATATTATATTATCTACATATACTTATTTTTTTTGTCATATTCTATGTAAGTACTACTTTCTACCATCCTTATTATCTACTTGTTATATATTCTATTAATTTATAATTAGCTTCACTTAATAACTATTTTAATACGTCACTTATTATCAGACACATAAACTAATACTTGAATAAATGCTCAAGAAAATACGTTTACAACATTACTTACTTAATTAAAATCGATGATAGATATAAACTACAAAGTTTATATAACAATACATGTAGGTATCCAGTATACACGACACTACATCTACATAATACTTATAATATAAAATTATTGACCAAGCTGCAGTTCTGATTGCAACATTCTCGTATGGTAGTATAGTACCGTCTTCTACGCCAATCGCGTTTCGTGGGTCGGACGGAGCGCCGCTCCTGCAGCTTGCGGCAGACGAGCGTGGCGACGCGCGGGTCGGAGCGGGTCGCGGCCAGCTCCCGCATGGCGGTCGCGATCGTCTCTTGCACGTGGTACAGCCGGTCCACCAGCCGGTGACGACTGTCTGATGCCCACACCACAGTATGATACACACCACCGATCTCTCTTATAATAGTTCCATATGGGACTGTGTCATAGACAATGGTAACGGCAAAGTCAGTCCGTGATACTTCCACCATTCGGATATCGGCACCCCCACTACTTTCGGTCTCTGATCAATTTAAAGCACCATTTGGCTTCAGCCAATCACTGTACGGCTAAACAACTAAAAACTACACGGGTCATAGATAAAGGGGAGGGAGGATAAAGATAGTCTTGCTGCCAAATCCTGGGATAGAAGTGATATCATTAAAATTAACCGTAAGGAAACTAACATCTGTCTTCCCTGGTTTCTACCTGGGATACGACGGAAGGCTTAGTGCGACTAATTACACCAAAAATATTATACTCACGGGCCGGTGCGGTTGTGCAGCTCCACGTACTTCCTGCCGACGTCCTCGGCGCGGCCCTCCACTACCATGCGAGTGTCCTCCGCCGTTAAATGGTACACCATGTCTTCGCGGAGCTCGATTTCGGGCGTCGATTCTTTCCACAAACCGAGCGATTTTAGCATGAATCTGCGATGTAAAAATACTGTCACAATAGGACCAAACCCGAAACAAAAACGCGAACGAAAATCAGTTGTTTTAAAAAAAACTGGTTCAAGGCAGCATCTCGAATGGAATATGCAAGGATGTATAAATAGAAGTTACTCAATTACGGTGACATTGTAAATGGTCCACGTTTGTTATGGAGGACACAGCGCCCCATCGTCGCTTTTGTTTCAAGGTCCCTCCACGTAGCCATATTAATCCGTATTTAATTAGCGCCGCTATGCTTCATATGGAGTCTCGTAGAAAACTACACTTACTACTACTTACGCGACCCTATTATTTGGCTTCGTGAAAAAAGGAAACCGGAGTACCTCTTTTCTAAACTTAGAATTTATAATGGACATAACGCTAGAGCATATCAAATACCTTTATTTGTATATCGTCATAAAACGGCTGCTTTCAGAGACAGCTTCCGATACCAGACGACTAAATGTTGGGAATAACATACCACCCATTAGACCTATCAGACAGAACGTATCCATTTAAACATTTAAAAAGCAAGAATGTTGCTGCTTGAATCACAAATTTAAATAATCCAACAACTCAACAAGGCACCGATAACGGATGCTGTCACCTATCTATAACTAACTGTAACTCTACTGTATCTTCTATATATTATATGTATAGTTTATCCCTCTTCTTACTTGATATTTATGTTCTCAATATTTTCTTCAACACTCATTATATATTTTTGTCTAATTTGATTTGCATTCGTACCTACCTTTCCAGGCCCTTGCTGAAAATCAGTGCATTGCTTTCAAGGCAATATTACCACTGAGCAATATGCAATTATTGTTGTCTTAATTTTTAAGCCTTTGTATAAAGTAGAATTTTTGTGTGTGTTTATTTATCATTTATTTATTTATACCATTTATTTTTGATAAATAAATAATAAAAATAAAATAGTATGTTAACCTGAATTTTGTCCCGGGAAAATGTGAAATTTTCGCAGGTAACCGACGGAGAAAAACTAGTACCTAAATTTTCTGTCCAATTCATAGATTACTCAATATATGATTGATTTAAGACTACTATAGTATATACTATATGTTTAGGTATTTAAAAGAATGAAAACAATCTTGACGTCTTTTTAATTAAATATACAGTAATAAATCAATACCTTTGCAAATTACAAATAAATTATGTAATTTATAATTTCTAAAATAAATAATTTGTAATTTGCGAAGGTATTCATTTATAAAGTAAGTATATTTCAATAAAAACACATGTCTATGTTGTTAACATTCATTTAAATACCTAAACAAATGGACTATAGTGGTTAGCCGCCAACTTAGGCCTCGCGATTTTTATTCCAAAATAAGAGTACATAAATTTACTGAACCAATTTCACTCAATATCTCCAAAACTGGTAAAACAATATTGATATCTAATATGTTAAGTTTCATCCAAATCTGATTAACGGTTCGAAAGTTATAGAGCAATATTTATTTTTTATCAAAATGCGTATATCTCAAAACCGATTTCCATGCCCAACGAACTTAAAAATTCTAGGAATAGTTGCTACACTCAATCTTCATATAATCAAAATTAGTTCAACGGTTCGAGAGTTATCAATTTTTTCAAAAATTACAAACAAACAATGTTTTTTTTCGCCTGAACTTGAATTGTCGCCCTCTCTCCCTCGGTTCATAAATATGGCGGTAAGTGACCAACTAAAAGGCACCTGTGTAGGAATATGATGAGCAACAGCAGCAGGTCGTAGAGCGCATAGTTAAACTTCCGCTCGATGCCGATGATGCGCGGCGCGGTGAACGGCATGTTGGTCGGGATCACTTTCTGATTCCATGGCAGGATCTCGAATTGGAACATGCTCTTGATGAGCACGATAACCTGTTACGTGATCAAGTTGACATTACTGTTTCTTTTTATTTTTTATTATTAAACCTAACGTGAGACACAGACACTATTAACAAGCACAAGTAACGTGTATGCGCGTCACATTCGCCCTGATGAAGACCTCCGGATAAGATTGAAACATGTCGGCCAGTAGCTAACTCTCTACGTGAGTAACCCGTGCTTGTAATAATGTTTACATTACTGCCTGATGGTGTGGTTGACTTACATTTTTAGGCATGAATTAGTATATCAAATATTCAAGAGAGCAAAAGTTTAGTTAGTGTTATTTATTGGTAAGCTTCTTTTATATAAATATGTGAAATGAATGAGGCAATCTTTATCATCCTGGATTTTTTTATCTTCCCTTGGTCAGCAAATCTTTAAGTAAGTTTCGTTTTACACCACTTTCTTGCTCAGGGAAACGTAAAAATATGCGATAATTTTATAACGAAGACTTTAGAATATTCTCGGAGAAAAAAAATATTGAATCAAAAATATATTAATATAGAAGTAATGGGAAGTTACCTCAGTGTACGCGATAAGAGTGACCCAGAACGTCTTTGTTGGCCGAGGAATAGTCAGCGTTCCCCACATGAATACCATAAGAGGCAACGGAATAGAAAGGATTGTCGCCGATTGAATCTGGAAGAGACGGTGAAATATCATTTTACAACTATTATTCTCTTTATTTATTTTAATAATCTTAGATCAGTTTTTGTTTATAAATCTATAAAAAGTAAAAGAATAAAAAATACTACAAAATATACACATTTTATAAAACAACCTAATCTAGCTGCCCGCTGGCAGCGGGGCTTTAAGGCCCAAGCTACCGGCGGTTAAGGCTGCAGAGATAAACCTTTTGACAATGCGTGCCGTGTCCAGGAGTACTGCCTTCTGTATCTGACCCTTGATCCAGCCATCTAGCGAGAGTCTTAAGGTGTAGGCCGTTCGCTGATATTACTATCGGGACAATGATCGTCGAATTCACATCCCACATTAATAATAATTGTTGTACGCAATAGTGTTGTATTAGAGCGAGATGTCAAATGATTTGTAATCTATCCATGCATAAACTGAGAGAGATATATATAAAGATGAGTCTTAAAATCAAGCATTACCTGATTAATGAACACCATGATATAACACACGATATCCGTATGCGCGAGCACAGCGTACCACAGCGCGTACACAAGGTACACGAATGGCGACTTGCCTTGCTTGAACATCGAGTCGTCTTGTTCTTCTAGTGTGGTCACGTCCTTACTGCAAACCGACGCATGATGTCAACAAAACGCAAAGAATGGAGATAAATAACGTGGAGGTTATACATTGCTCGTGCATTTAGAGTTTTAGTGCCATACGTACTAGCGGCTAGCATATTTAACTTTGAATCAGAGTTCTCGTACAACGTAAAAGGGTCATACCCGTAATAAATCGAACCACAGGCTTTACTAGATCATTATAGTATAATGAAATTAAAAGTTAAAAAACAAAATAAAAACGATATTCCCATACAAATTGCCCGGGCGGCTGGACACTTTTGTATGGAATAATGGACACGTTGTATATTCAAAGAAAAAACTTGCCGCAAGTCCGTGATAAGACAATTTATAAGTTATTTACAGGCCGTACAATATTCATTAAAGGAAAATTGAGTAAAGATTATGCACAAGATTGGAAATATCGTTAGATATTGATAAGACATGATATTTTATAAACAAAATACGAAAATTGATATACAATATACCATTAATAAACAATATCGAATCTCGGCTGAGAGCCAAAACAACAAAATACTTACAAGTCCATATGGATACAAGACAAATCGAAGCTGCGACAACATGCGATAACGAGACCAATATGAATAATAATTAATTAGAATACGAAGTATGAAAAATTGGTAGTTTCCATAAATACATAGCGAAGCCCATCGCATACGTCGATAACGGATAAGACCTGCACTGTTTTGTTAACGCTCAAATATTGCATGAACATGGGGCTATTACTTTATCGTAGAGTAACTACTTTCTAAAACAGTGCAGGTCATTCATGTAAAACCACCTTTCGGTAGACTGGAGGCTAAACGCGCTCTCGTGTTCGGACGTGTCGTCGTCCATTTCGTCTCGTCTCGTGGTCTCGGAAGCTGACTCGTGAACATCCTTACGATGCGGCGGCGGCGAGGCGTCGAGTCCTCGCTCCATGCTCGGCGCCAGGATGCGAATCTCTGGCACGCTTATATCGCTTAACTTACGGCTGGAAACACCCACCCCCATGTGTTATGTCCACCACCTCGCTACAATATATCTGAGGTTTGCCACGGATATTTTCATTTGCCATGTCTACTATTTGCTTATTTGAAAAAAAAATCTAGAATAGCAGACTAATGATTAATTACAAATGTAAAGCAATCTATTTCCTAAACTGTATGAACAATCTACAAGTATATCTATATTTTCTCAAATACTATTATTGCACTACTTCAAAGTAAAAAGTAATGTTACAAACCCCATGTCCTCCGTTGGCACCATCAGAGTATTGTTATCATTGGCATTGTCCACATTAGTACTATGCAGCATGCACAAATAAAACACTACTCACTATTCTACACTAGATTCTAAAATGCAATTTTCTAATCATTCAGGTCTATGCTATTTATTCAAATATTACAGTACTAAAACTAGTTCTAAGACTTTTTGTAATATTAATACAATTAATAACAGTCACGTCAGTCACTACAGCTAGCGCCAGTTAGCAAGTCAATAATACACATTGTCCTTTATCTGCCTGCCTCTGTCTCGCATGCCTTTAGATAAGGTCGAATATAACGAGCGCAAATGACAGGTACAGATATAAGACGATGTAAGTTATTAATTAGTCAACTGGCACTTATCACAGATACTATCCTAATATTATTATGTAGTTCCGTAACGCAGTACGACATGCAAGCAGGCAGTACTAAAGCGTTTTACTTTTTTATGGACCATTCAAAATACGGTATTTGAACATCACACTAGAACATGCGAAACGGTTGAACACGTGTACTTACTGTTGATGTACTAGTGCTTCCGGCAGCGGTTCCCATATCATTTGTGAACCTTCTCTTATACCCATCCCGAAGCCTGCTTTTTCCTGTAGAAATCATTACATTGTTATTATCATAGTCTCAGATCAGGCAATGGCGATCTTTAAAAAAAAAATGTTGAGAAAGTAGATGAAGACCATGGTCTACGAAAAGTACGCACGTGGGTATTTATTAATAAATACTTTTATAGCTACTCTTTTTCCATTAAATTAAGAGCATCATATTTACCTTAAGAATTTTCTTTTCCATCGATAGAGTTCGTGACACATATCGATAATCCCTGGAGTACTTCATGAGATATCGTGTCACTGTTACTAGAAAACTGGAGACGAATATCCACGCAGTGTCCATGTATCTCTTCAACTTGTCAAACCATGTCTCCGGCTCTGTAAGTTTCATAAACATTAGGATAATGAAAAAAAAACTAAATTCAAGAAATTATAATTTCAACACGAAAATGAGAAATTATCAAGTAAAAATTACAATAAAATCGGCTATAAATAGAATTCGTAAACTCAAATTGAAACATCAAAATTACTTCATGTAGTCTAAATTTTTTTTTTTTGAGTAAAGGAATAAGGATTAATTTAGTGCTATAACAACTGTTTGTTTTTCTTTGTTGTGATATGGCAACATTGAGTTAGATGATACCGAATGCTCAGTCACAACTTTGTGTTAGTGCATAAAAATATACGTATTAATGGCAAAATACAGCTTGGTTTGTAGTTATGTACCCGGTTCTGCTGCATACTCGTCGATCTCAGAGGACGGCCCGTCACGGTCTCGCTCCGACATGGGCTGGTTGCCGTCGCCCAGTGATGTCTCATCTGGCGAGTCTCGATCACGCCTCGCCTGTTTATTAAATGATGCTTTAGTTTCAATTGTTCAAAAGCAAACAATAAAATACCTACTTAGATTTTAGATGAAAAAAGAATGTGCCTTTAAATTATACTGTTAACTTCTGTATTTGGTAATAATTAGTACATTTCATATCACATAAAGCTGGTATGGGCAACCTTTGTCAAATGGTGTGTCAAACTTACAATAGTAATGCAGTGGCGGGCCAAAATCGGAAATAGTTTTATTTTATTTATCTATCCATGTATTAGGTTACCAGTGAAGTTAATTAACTTAACGGACGGTAACGGTTAATGTGATATATGTGTTTGCTCTTCAGAAAATTTCACTTGTAGAAAGGCGTAACGAGTTTTCTGAGTCTCGTACGGCATCTTGACCTATTAGTCTTCATCATCGAGAAGTATTGTTCGCATTTGTATGTACTTCCAAAAACGCGTTATTATACTAAAACTTCTTGCGTATTGAATTTCTAAAGTGTGAAAGGGGTGACAAGTAATCTTGTGAGGGTAAGAACAAACGCACCACTATACTACGATGACATTGCGTCTTTCGATATGTTACCTATTCATTTCATAGGCACGCTGCAATTTCATATGCATAAAGTGAAATTAACACGCAATGGTTACCATTTCTGTTAAGTGTTCGTTGTTTTCATGCTATTTAACTTAAGTTCTAGTTACAGCGTTCGTAGCCTGTTTTCGCACGAAATTACGGTTGCCCATATATGACATTAAGGAATGAAAAACCACTCTATATAATTTCTGAAATATAAATACTTACCTTAATTTTTAATCGAATATTAAAATCATCAGGCAAATATTAGTTAATCAACAAGAAAAAATAGAAAAATAATACCATGAAAATTTGTGATAAAATAGTTTTGGTCGGGTATAACTTAAAGTGAAATTAAGAAGTAAAATGGTTAGTAAAATTAATGGTTCAAACGTGAACACCAACACAACTCCATAATGTAAATAAGCTAAACATGCATGCAACATATATAAACAAAAAGAAGCAAACGATTTGCAAAATATGAGAAAATATGCTCAATGTTCTTTGACAATAGAACTGTATTATTATAGAATAAGGATATAGTATATGGAAATAATTTCTGATTATACCTGAGTTTCGAGCATCTCCAACTGTATACATAAGACTGTATTGGTGATTGCACATCACTTCACTAAATACAAATACTTGATCTATGGACTACGCTACACGTCGAATATTATAATTTATGAAAGAGAATATGTCTAAACAAACTTTACTTTACCGCATTGGAAACCTTAGCGGCAAATTATTTGATGAAGATTGGCATTACCTATCTGATGAAGATTTGCATTCGTGTTATAAAATTAAAGACACAATATTTTTGGTGTTCCGTAACCAAATGGTATGGGACCCTATTACTAAAACTCGATTGTCCGTCTGTCCTTCTATCTGTCTGTCTGTCACCAGGCTGTATCTCATGAAACATGATAGCTAGAAAATTGAAATTTTCACAGATGATGTATTTCTGTTGCCGCTTTAACAACAAATACTAAAAACAAAATTAATATTAAGGTGGGGTTCCCATACAACGATCGTGATTTTATAAAGATAATGGTACGGAACCCTTCGTGCGTGAGTCTGTGAGTTTTTTAATGTGCAATCATCAATATGAGCAATGTTACCTCGTGCGGGTAGGAGGACGGGTAGCTGGTGAGGGATTGATGGCGGGCGGAGCGCACGGCGGGCGCGGACGACCGCCGCATCGACACGGCGCGCTTCAAGTCCGTCTTGATCACCGTCGACAGCAGCTAGCGCGGTCACCCAACACGGTCATTCGTACGCCTAACACACGCTGCTTGCCCTACTTCTTAACCGACCATCAGCTTCTTTTTTTGGAGTATTATATATTTTTATTTCAAAGTTTAATTACAGTTACATCCGGGCGTGATCGTACCAACGTAGTAAGCAAAGTTGTCGCTCGGTCGAAAGGTCGAGTACCAGCACAAATGGTGCACACGACTTCGATATTTGGCCTTTAGATTAAAGACTGACGGAGCATTCATTCTCCTGAGATAGCCCTTCTGTTTGTTTAGCAATGCGTTGGTTTTTACATCCCACGGCTTAAAAAAATACCCTTAGCAGACAGATACATAGTTTGTAGATCCTATAAAAGGTAGGAGAAGCAACGTGTGTTTCAATAGCATTGGCTGTGCAATAGTTATCACTAGACATTAGGTTAGTCACCGTAAGCGCGCTGAGGCATCGGACGTCAACAAAAGCGCCGTATTCACTATGATAGACCAACATATATTTTAACATGTTTTCGATCTAGAATTAGGGGGCGGAACATGCGGGGTACACCCAGACGGACACAGGGCTAATTCATTCACCTCCCTTCATGCCAATTACCAAAATATTTAGCCTAATAACTCTTGCAACATCATCATCATGTAAAGGCCGCCCAAAAGTCTGTTATCAACAACGTATTGCAAAAAAATGATAATTTTGATATCGAACCGAAGTTCAACAGGTTTCGTTGCAAGAGTTCTCATTTAATGACTCATGCTGTCCACGACCACAATGACATGAACCCACTTAACTCAAAATAAATTAAGATCTCAAAGTCTAACACTGATATGGAAATAATCTATATAAATTCTCTATTACAATTCAACGTGGAAAAGAAAGACATATGAAACCAGAACTAAGAGCAGCGTCGCACTTAATAGCATACTTAATGTAATAATTCTACAATTTTGCTGAACAAGCTTTCTTGAACGATACATTTCGAAATACATGACTGATTTGTAATAAGAGTGCTTTGTGGCATGATATTTTACCTCTCGTAACTTTATGGAATCATTTGAGCGCGTTCATCGTTACCATACAAGCATGAATGTGCGTGTGTGCTGATGCTGATCTTAACGCTGATTCGAAATTGCTTACAATCCCAAGTAGGTCGGGAGCATACCTTGCCGAAGCCCATTTCTTTAGGTGCGTCTTCGTCTTCGCTCGACTCCTCTTCCTTCATATGCACTTCAGTGTCATCGAATTCATCGAACATGTAGTAGTCGCCGGAACGAACCGCTGTATAAAAAGCAAGATTTCAGAATACTGGCTATGTAAACTCGTAGTAACATGCTGTCTTGGCGTAACCATAAAGAGAGGAAAATGCTCAAGTATTCCCATAACTTACGACACTAACGGTCAAGTACTCAAACTTCTAAGCGAATAATATTTTAATATCGTGCTCACTCTGTCTAGATACCTAATAGTGTAGCTAGACAAGGATTTACATAGGAGAAAGATTTGAGTATTTATTTGTTTGGCCGTAAGTCTAACAGATTTTTGGAAGTTCTTTATTGGTACAAAGCAAACACTATTCTATTGACTCTTATGATTACGAAAGTTAAAAGCGTGAAAGAGCTAAATGTGAACGTTTTATGAGTAGGTACCATTTATTATTATTAATAATATTAAAAATAAATTATAGGCAATTCAAAATAAATTATTGTGTAAAAACATGGTAAAGGTAAATAACGTTATGGTTTTAGATAGTTCCCACAAATTATAATAAATCATAATAACCCAATAAAATAATATATTTTATCAACAGAAAAATTAACCATTTCTTTCATGAATGATACTTTGAATAAACATATGACATAATCATTAGGTTGCAAAAAGTAAGGTATAAAATAAAGGATATAATTACGAATAAATATTTACTATTTATTCGTAGGGATATAAACAAGCTAGATGGCTGTCGATCGTATTGTAATGTAGGTAACTTTTTAAACGACTTTCATTCGACAGCGGTCTAGCTGCAAATGACAAACACCGTGCAAGCCATTCAGTGCAACACGCAACAGGCAAAAAACCCCGTGCAGAAGTTACAAGCAAGTGCAGGAAAACTCAAATCAGGCAAAAAATCGTGCAGAAGTTACAAGCAAGTGCAAAGGCGTATTCTGTCTTTTAAAAATATATTTACATCTTTTTACAGAATGTACACATTCTCCAAGCCAATATTGTAGAAGACAGACCTTGCCGAATTACGATTCGCCTATATACCACAACCGAAGCGCATGTTAATATCACGTGACGTTATAATGAACAATAGAACGTTTCCAGACGTTACCCTTCTGATGGCTGGTTGGCTGCCTATATCGCGGTCTGTCGCGCGCTATAAAGAAATTCAGAGCTCAACACCACAAGAAAAAAGCATTGAAGATATAGGCATTGAAAATATAACACAAGGTTCACCCAACGCAGGTTATGAGAAAGTTATTGAAGCGCGTATAGTCTATGGGGCCGCATACGCAGATCCAATTCATGTCACTAGTTCCATCTATGTCCAAATAAGTTATTTAGAATAGGTAGAACTAGGAATAGCCAATTTGTATTTATCATTGAAAAACATTTGAATTCTAATGGTGATTATATTCCGCTGATAAATTATACATAAAATAGTATTTTGGATCGACCAGCTTATAAGGATTAATGGTGAGGACATGGTAATAGACATACACCTCCCACACCGCCCAAACTATGTATTTGTACCTTCATGTCTCTTCGTGTACACTCGCCTAGCGGGACCTGATTCACTGCCTAACAGATAAAAAAAAATATTTAAAAATATATAAGTATTATATTGCTTTACAATATTTACATAGTGTAACATGTAGTGTATATCCACCTTAAGTTTTTGG
This sequence comes from Acrobasis suavella, assembly GCA_943193695.1. NCBI lineage: Eukaryota > Metazoa > Arthropoda > Insecta > Lepidoptera > Pyralidae > Acrobasis > Acrobasis suavella. The sequence continues at coordinate 20,538,990 of OW971929.1, forward strand.
TGACATATTTCATTATTACTAGTGATGGTCACATCTAAGAGAGTGCATCGTCGTCCGTAGTTACATGTATGATGCGAGTTGGGCTCGGCGCGACTGGATTGAGAGATGACAGAGCGTTGGAGCACGCTGGGGCTGGCCAGCGTATGACGGCGGCGAATCGGCGGCGGCGAGAACACAGGGTAGGATTCCTCGGGGCTTTGTGCCCGAGGCAGGAGCTCGGACGACGGAGGCGAGCCGAACGATATCCGTCTCGGCTCTAAGTACGCTTCAAGCGATACCGTCATCAGAGCGGAGGAAGGTGACGGTGGTCCGCCCTGGGAACTGGGTGGAGGCGGCAGCACAGGGAGCGGTCCTGGAGGAGGTGTGCGGGCGGGCGAGGGGGGTGCGGAAGGTTCGGACACGGGGGTATGGAAGCCGCGTGGAGACGCCGCGCTGGGGCTGTCGGGAGTGTGGAAGCCTCGCGAGGCCTCCGAGTCTCCCCGCACTAGCGGTACGCGCTCCGATTGCTGCGTCTCTTCCTCCTCTTCCCCTTCTGTATTTGTGATAGCATTGCGAAACATCTAATGATTACACTATTCTTGTCATACGTCATATTCACAAATTAATTTCATAATTCTGAAAATATGAGCTAATAGGAAAAACATACTTTTTTATTCAAATAATGTTTCCGTAAATACCTACGTAACGGTGATATAGAATATTTATTATAGTGAGGTTTGAACTCACGAAAAACAACTACAGTATTTAGGTAAAATAATGGTAGAATATCCCGACAGCGTAAGGCTATTCGCCGCCGTAGGTACCAACTACGAATAATCGATACGATAGGCTAGATAATGGTAGTCAAAGAAAAATTACATTTTTTTTTTACATCGCACGGCTACATAAAGGAACCAATTTCTATAAAAGAGATTTACTAATTTCTTGCATACCTGCGTCATGATGCGGCGGTTCCTTAGTCATAGCACCCTGAATCTTCTTCTGATTGGCCTTTATTCTCTCCATCTTCACTTTGATCTTCTCCAATATTTTCACCTCCTGGTCCTCTTGTATTTGCATCTGTTTTTGTCTGAGTTCCTCGATTAACTCTGCCCCTCTTTGAAATAAATACAATCATAAACACTAAAATGAAATAGAAATGGCATATACAAATATTGATTTTACCCAAAGCAAATTATTATTTTTTTACAGTAATGTTGAGTTAGAGAGCAGTCTAAGGAATGCACGTATCTTAATGAATGTTCACATACATTTTAAAATAAAAATGGGTACAAGTTTTCGTTTGAATGACAAATGAATTTCGGACTTTCGAATCTTCACTCAGAAAACGCCTATACATACCTAGATGCCAAAACAGTCGTAGCTTTACTCTCATCGATTACCCTGTAGAAGTAGTAACTGTTGAACAGTCTACGCTGCAGTATTAGGAACGCGAAGCAGACGCCATCCCACGCAAGGCCTATGTCTTCTTGAGGCACAGAACACGCGGCATCCTACAATTTAAACTCATAATATAACGGATCAGTAATGTCAATATATCACAAACAAATATTCCCTTGCTCTAAGAAGGATACGGATAACTACCGGCTCTGTTTTAACCAGTAAAAATATTATCTCCTCACTAAATATACTATCAACTACGCTACTTTTAGTAAAAAGAAAATATGTAGATTAGATAAAAATAAAAACAACAAAACATATCAGACACTTCGAGCATTATATTCTCTCAAAATGTTCAGCACATGTCGCTTTCTCTCATCACCATCTCAAATGATATTTCTGCACCCGCCAGCACGCGTTCTTCTTCTCATCGAGGGTGTTAATGGCTAACTGATTTTTTAAACTGCTTAAAGGTATCTGACGTCGTAGACATTTGCAGCAGGCCACTGAACATGCAGCCCGGGATTTGCAGTAACGCCTTCTCGACCACCTTTACCTTAGTGTACTGCATCTTGAGGAAGCGCGCGATGTTCCCGCCCGCGAACTTGTCGACGCAGCCGATGCCCAGCAGCTGCACCAGCCAGCACGCGTGCTCCTGCAGCACGCCGCTGAACATGCAGCCCGGGATTTGCAGCAACGCCTTCACTACCACCACCGATACGTTGTAGCGGAGCAGCCATGACCACCTATTACATTGTTAAAGATTTGATGATTCAAATTTATGAAAAAAAAACCCTACTCCTTAGTAATGATCACAGCTATTATTTATGTACTACTATTAGTTATCTTTGTTTTAGATCTCCTACAAGGATCGGACAGGGTTTTTGTTACATATTGTATAATAAAAACAAAACATGATCAAAAAGTTAAATAGCACAACGTACTTAGCAGTTGTGGCCAAGTAAATTTAAAGCTCCTAATCTCCCCATAGGGTTCTATCGAGAAAACTCACCATAATAAGATAACTTCCTTAGGCCTGAGATAGAAGTCGGTGCCTTGCCATAGGAATATAAATGATCCGATAAGGTAGCCCATAGAGAATAGGTTGACACGGTTGGTGCCTGTCATGAACATGATGGCTAGCGTCACCCATAACATGCCAAGGAACACCATGCGTTTGATCACATCCAGCCAAGTCCTAAAATGTAAGGACGCTCATTAGTACGAAGTAGTGGAACGGAATGGACATGATAGTGTCGTTGACTCATGTTTCACTTAGTCTAATGAGTCATTCGCCACTGGCATAGGACCCATTTTTCAATAAAAATTTGGAAATTCAATGGCATAAAAATACAAATTTTGATGATGTGGGGCGAGTCGGAGTGGTGTCAGCATCTAGTTGGTGTAAAGTTCGAAAGCCTTAACAATAGTTTCCACTGCTGTACGTGTACGCATATGTCGTTGCAGTGAACGCAGAAGGCTCTGAAACATGGTATGGTTGTTGCCACCACTTTGACAGCGGGCCTCTAAATCGCTATGTCATGCCATATGGGCCGACTTCATCGAGCGGTGTTCACCAATATTAACAACATTAGGGAGAGGTGAGGTTGATATTATGACAGTGGATGATAAAATATAATTTGGTTCGTTTTTTACTCACCCTACAAAACATAAAAAATCAGGCACGGGGTTAACGAACTGCGGCGTCTCCCAGTCCTGTCCAATGTCCTCACTGTTGGAGCCGCCAAGGTAGTTATCGCCGTATTTGCGTTCCGCTCTAAACACTCGGAGCTGACGTGTTGCAAACACTAGTAGGAAGTAGTCGAACACCAGTTTTAATGCGTGCGGAGGTTCGTCAGGATACGGTAAGAATAGCCATGTGCGGATGTGTTTCATTTGCTGCAAGAGGAGAATAGCACTTTACTATACTGCACTGATATCAGGCAAAAAGAAGTCAGCTGAAGCGTCGGTCGATTTTTTTATGTCCGATCAATCTTATTAATTACCTGGTCGTTACCGGTCCACGGATACTGGAAACAGAACTGCGGCAGAAAGCCGACAGCTAGCGCGTACTGCACGGGCACGAGCACGCCCACAAACAGACAGAACGCTGGCCATACGCGTGCCTGCTGCGATCGCTTCATGGACACCAGCGCGAAAAGCCAGCCAGAGTACAAAACGGCGTATAGGTCCATGCGGGATCCGATCACGCCGATTAGACACATAAGGGTTACCTTCAAAAGTAAATCATGTAAATCGTTTGACTGAACATATTTTTTGATATATGAAAATATTGCTACGTTATGAAATATTTCGGATCGTCAAACAAATAATAGGAAACTCAGACATTAGGAGTCACAGATTTTGGGGCCTAAGCAGAACAACAAACAGTACCAAACCTGAGAAGATAGTCTTTTAGTTACGTGCGAACGGGTAAAATGAATGATAGAATTATTTTGTGTATAGTCATGAAGAAATCTGATACTAAAAATCATTCCATAAAAAATTTAAAAAAATAATTAAAAATTACCTCTACGCCGAACTTATAAAATCCGTAGTTAACCAAGTATTTTATACAATGTATTAAATCTAGATCTGCTTCCGAACGAGTCACCTCAGGAAACATTATTTTCTCATTTATTCTGGATTGTTGTACTGTATTGTATTGTCCTGCTTCACTAAAAAATATTTAAAAAAAGTGTTGGTAAATAGAAAACAAATATTCTTCTTTATGTGCATCTATATTTTCATATATACCATTTCCGTAACGAAAAATTGAATATTATTTAAATGTTACAAATGATTCTTGCAAATAAAAGAGTGGACATTGATCTAAACCAAATAGCTCTATGATATAAAATTAAATTCATGTTTTGAAATGCAAAGTGCGTGTGTGTATCCAAACTCACCATTTAGTCTGATGGCGGTAGGTGACGAGCGAGTAAAAAGTGAACGCACATATTAGCCCGATGTAGCCTTTGACTATCACTGCCAGCGGCTTATTGCTGGTCACCTTTCGGAAGCCGATCCACTCTGCATTGTTGTATGTCGTCATATTCTGCGTGCCGTTCGCATCAATCTATGGGTACAATACAATAATTTTATTTCCTTTTCAATCATTTAGTATAACTTGAGTACATACCAGCGGTCCGCCCCGGCTTCGCATGGGTATGTATTATACATATTAAAAACCTTCCTGAAAGATTACTCTTGTGATTGCTCTAAATGTTACGAGACTACATTAAAATGGGATTAATAGTTTCAGAGTTTATCGAGCCAGACATTTAATATACATTTTATTATAAGTATAGAATCACTATTGTTCATGGAACTGTCGTGAGGTAAATATAGATTTTCTAGACACAAAATTGTCTCAAAACAAGATTTTAACTGTGAATTAAACGATAATCAACCTAATTTCTTAAGTCATTACCAGCCCCTGATCTTTTTAAGCCCCGGGCGGCAAGATTTGCTTTACCAACTGTAACCTCCTCACCTATCCCCGCTCTGCATACCGACAGATAAGAGGGACGGCATATCCAGCTGTAAGGGGGCGGCAAAAAGTACAAATGAAGCCTGGAATAAAGTCTAGATCCTCTATATCTACTGGTCATTACTAGACCCCGTTATCTAACGCTCAAATTTGGGAGCACGTCAAAATTGTGATGTTACTTCACATCATTAGTTGATCCCTTTTTTTTTTAACGAGTTAATTATGTCAAAATAAAACAAAAAACTTTTTATTGCTCAGAAGATAACTCATTCATTGCATCTATTTGATCCGGTTGGAGGACGACAGTAAGTGAATAGATGGATTCAACTTACTGGGTAGGTCGACAAATCACATTCATTTTTAAAATTGATTTATATAAGTAGGCGACGAAGTTTGACTTCGTGTAATGTAGAAAATATATTGTTAATTTACTATAAATACTACTATTATAAATAAATAAAAAAATGAGAGAATAAACATCCTCTTGTATACATTCAGATTATTAAAAGTGCCCCATCACTTGCCCCTGAGCGTTACATAAAGGCGTTTAGACATTGCTATGCTTATATAGTTAAATGTTTATTATATTCCGCTATTAGACGAAACATCTAGCTGTTTGGCATTACCGGTAAAATAGTAAAAGCGTTTTGGTTTAATAACTGAACCTATGGCATGAACCATTCATCAATGTCGCGGCGCAAAACGTAAGATTGTAGATTTTAGTTTGGAATTCTGCAATTTGACATAACAACAAATAAATATGTATAGCCTCCGATAAGGTATATTATTGGCCGCGTTTCGAGACTTAGCTGTTTTTATCGAGAGACATCGGGGGCATTGTTTATGATTTCAGACTGAAAATTATTGAAGAAAATAAAGCACCTTGAATAAAATTAGCTTCAGATTAGTTTCCATATTGTTATTTCGACACCCGCCTTCTGACAAGATGGAAATTTCACGTGGACCAAATGAAGGTCTTAAGAAACCGCTACGCCGATGAGAAAGACGAGATGTTGGTTTTGCAAAATTTCTACATCCAATTGCATCGAGCTCTTATCATTCCTTATTGGTGTCCTATTATGTTGGAGACTGAATTAAATAGTAAGGAGTGAATACAGGTTTTATTAACAAGCAACGCGTAAAAATAAAATAAAATAAAGAAAAATAGGAAAGATGCATAATTTTTTTCATTGTGCTATGAAAAGCGTTCCTTGACAAAAACTACCTTGCTAACCCAATATATATCTCTTTAATATATAAAGGTAACAAAGTCACGTCCGCCTTCGGACGGCGTCTCAGAGTGCCTAAGAAAGACCGGACAGGACGGAACATTTGTTCGGGTGCTATGTCAAAAATTTGCGTTTACAGGATTGCCCCCCTAACAAAATTCGCAATATTTTTTTTAAGAAAATCATCGATCTGTGTAATAAATAATAGATAAAAAATATTATTATGCTTAAAGGCCTTTTTTACGTAAATGCTTACAAAATTACAGACATTTATCAAAATCTACTCATGCATATTCTCTATTATCGCCCCGTTATAAGTATATTTGTTGCATACACATAGTTTTATTATACACGTGCGGTTAGCTGTTTTATTAAACGTATCACATTGACAACCCGGCTTAACAATGTTGAGCTGTTTTACAAAACCAAAATGCCAAAAAACTAGAGGATTAAACAATCCAAATGCGAAACTGTACATGAGCACAGTCAACTTTAAATAATTAATGTTTATCTGGTATCATTACGTAGACGCTGATCAGTGTGGATATGAACAGCACGAAGAAGCGTTTTATTAAGACCATACTTACGTAAGTACATTCAACGTTGAAGAAGGAATGTTGTATGTAGTCTATCTGGTAGACCATCTGCGCCATTAGGTACACGCTGATCAACGTGGATATGAACAGCACGCAGAAGCGCTGTTTGCTGGAGTGCAGCCACAGCGCCGGGGAGATTATCAACATGATAGGCATGTGCATTGCGCATACCTGATGAAGAATAAAATTTAAACAAACAGAATCGAACGTCTTGTAACCTTTCTTAAAAGCAAACCATGTAAAAAAGTTCAAAACAAAAAGTATGTTCAACGGAGGGTTAATTTTCAAGGGCAATCATTACACACACCACGTTAAACTAAACTGGAATATTAATTACGGCGTGGCTAATAAGTTAAGAAAAAAATGGAGGCGCTATAGTAAACCTCTGAAATAAATTAGAACCCTATTTCAATGTGCGTTGAACAGAAATGTTATTGCGATTACAAATAAAGTTTCCTTTTTTAGATTTATAAACCACTTTATGATGTGTACAAGGCAATGAAAAAAAAAAGTTGAATAATATGGCGTATTAAAACACGATCGTGGGTGTGATAATAGTATCGCATGAGAGTTTTAATATCTAATTCTATACAGTTGCACACAAAACTTTGTTTACACCCATTATATAACTCCTCCATAAAAGGTTCTACACCATTGTTGTAAGAACTGTATGTAAATTCATGGTAAGTTTAATTGCCGAGTATCTAATACCAACAGTGTATAGGTAATAATATAATTATTTACAGTTTGGATCGTTCAATTATTGACATGCAAATTATACTAATCATCATCATCATCATTTCAGCCGCATAACGTCCACTGCTAGACATAGGCCTCTCCCAAGGATTTCTAAAATAACCTGTCAAGAGCGGCCTGCATCCAGCGCTTTTCAGTTTTAATTTTGAAAATATGCTCTGTTTCAGAAACTTTTATAGAGGATTTATAGCATGGGTGTGGATAAAGATAATTAGTCAACTTATGACCTAAACACTTACGTTGCATACACATAGCAGCATGAGCGCGATGAATAGAATCTTGATGAGGTGTATGTGCAGGTACAAGAATATCTTGTCCAACATATACTGGAGGGTAACCTTGGTGGATGCGTACTGCTTCGACATCCACTTGCGGAACGCGGCGGTTCCGCCTTTGCTGGTTTCCGTGCCCCCGGCGTAAGAGCGCGTTCGGGATGGATTTCTTCATAAGAAATAAAAGGAAAATCTTATTTTTTTGGATGTATGCTGCTAAGGGGAGATGAACACCCCGTTAGATGTCTGCAGCCTACCCCAACTTCTCCTCCACTGCGTGAATTACGTTTCTCTGTCGCACATATGGTTTGGGACAAAGACGGACAGAATCCATCGCGAGTGTTCGCTTTCTGTCGCACGTATGCTTTGCGACAAAGACGGACTCGTCGCCCGTTACCGCTTAATGCAGTTGACTCCCTAAGCTAAAAGCTGTTCAGTCCGCCCTAGTCACAGATCATGCTTACGACAGAGATCCGGTCAAGTTCATCTAGCTGATCTGTATACCTTCTATAATCTGTAATTCTACGTAGTAAAACGTAGTCATTGGTTGTGTAAATAAATCAGTTTTTTTTTTTAATTTTGAAAAAAATTATAGTTGCTTGTCTACACGACATAAAAATGCAAAATACAAGACTTATGACTCAAGTATGGATTTAAGAAGGAGAGCAATCTTGAATTTATGTACAGTTCCCACTGTATTATGACATCAAATTTTTGTATGGATTTAAAAAATAATCTTGTCGTCTGAGGTATCATAATATATGAAAGGGCTTTATGAGCTGATTCTTTATTGGATAAAATAAGTTCTATGACTAACATTTTGTGGTTGGAGCCTACTTTTAAGCATAGAGATGCTTGATTCTAAAAATATTATTTATTATTATTATTTAATCTTTATTGTTCATCAAATACAAATTGTACAGAACAATAGGCGAACTTAACGCTAAAAGCGTTGTCTACCAGTCAACCCTTGGGTTATGCAGACAGTCTAAATGTGGAATGCAAGATAAAAGATAAAATATAGTACATCATTACATTTCAGTCACAAATTTTCTGAAAAAGAAAAAAACAAAAACCTTTTGAAAACCAACCAAGTTTAGGTGACTGAATGTTATGATGTAGTACATTTTTAGAATGAGCTCATAAAGTCCTTTCATTTGATATCCCACACGACAGGTAAAAAAACATATTTCCTTCTTATTCCATACAAAAAATGTATGACATCATAACACCCCACTGTACAAAAATTCAATGTGGCTTAAAATGGTCTTATGGTTTAAAAGGGTCACCCTGCCAAAGGAAACCTATTGATCACCAATTGCCGTATTTTTTTGCGTAGACCACGTACTATAAGGCATTCATAAAAAGCAGACCTATTAAGACCAATCAAGGAAATTATTAGGATAGTGCAATAAAGTAAAAATAACAATATTAATAAGTACTTACCTGTTAGATTTTCTGAAACGACTGTTTGCCGACGACAAACCTAAGGAATTATCCACATCAGTCGTGCTTCTTGCGTCCGCATCGTGATTACGTGCTTCTTCTTCCAATGGTAAAGGTAGAGGCTAAAATAAAATTGACATAAAAAATACGGGTAAACAGAGCCTATAGATACATAACCTCCAAGTCAACAGGCCTACTTAAACCGAAGCGGTGTCCGTACCCGCCGTGGATAGCAAAATTTTATTGTTCTCGTAGTTTCGGCGCCTTGCTACAGTCTGAGCGTTGGCGGTACCTAATGTGTTTGGAACGGCGCGTTAGGTAGGATTCAGACTGACCGGCCTGCATCGGCTAAGGCCGGAACGGATGCGGACGCATGCCGCGGCAGCCGGCCACGTGCGTCGGAGAAGTAACGTCCAGAAGCGCTGCTTGCATTGCGCTGTGTAAACGCCATAGAATGTTATTTAAAAATGGTGGAATAGGACGTGGTATAACTAGCTTATAATAATAATAATAAATTGTTTATTTTAATTATTAGATTTTGGTTTACAATTTCTGGATTTTGAAACCTCCTTTTAAGCAAAGAATGCCTGTATTAGGAGATTTCGCTCTTCCATATCGGTTCTGTTTGCTTACTCTATACATATAATACTTACAAATGATTTGTGATTGAAAACATTTAATATATATATATATATATATATATATATATATATATATATATATATATATATATATATATATATATATATATATTTCCAAAATACATTTAAAACAATAAATCTTAGTGAACTTTTTTTTTTAATTTAAAAAATAAAAAAAAATTAAGAAATATATAAATATTGTACAAAATCAAATATGCCATGACTAACGAATTTTTATACATACCCATACAATAAAACAAATTAACTCAAAAAATAAACATTAAATTATATTTCTTAATCCACGTACATACAATGGACAGGTCAATATCAATACTTACAATAATTGAAAATCAAATTATAAAACCAAACCAAAAAACAGAAAAATAAATAAAATTAAAATCAAACTTTACAAACAAAGTGTTGTTTTTGTGATTTACCTACCTCGCTATGTGTTTTGTGTTAAGTTGTAGTGTAAACTGTGTATACTATTTTATTTTTTGCAAAAGTAACTCTGTTTCATCGTAATTCAGTGATTTCAAAAATTCCGTAATTTGTTTTTTACATTCGAAATATTTTTTCGGATACATATTTATTTTTTCGTTTATTTTATTATAAAATCTTGCAGATGAACATTTGTACTGTTCTTACAGCAGGAATCGAGGCTACAGTCTTATAACGCCGCTTTGTAAGTTTGCTTGGATCATAAAGTAAACTTTTGTGTTTTTTAAGAACGACGTATAATATATACAGTCTCCTAACTGATAACAAGTTGCTATGTTGATAAAGAAGTTCAGTGGGATACCTCATTTTTTAAAAATACATGACTTTTATTAGTGATCGTTGAGCACGTTCCATTTCCATAAACTTCGTTTTCCCCGCATCTCCCCAAACTGGAATGCAATACGCTAAGACAGATTGAACCAGGGCCATATACAGCTCATTGAGAACATGTCTTTCTTTATTTTTGCTGTTTTTTTACACATTTTGGCACTACGTGTCTCAGCGTCTTGAATATCCAAGTGAGTTTTCTGATCCTACCGACCAGTTGCTCAATGTGAGGATACCAAGTCATTTTATGGTCTACAACAACACCCAGATATTTCATTTGCAATACTTTTTCAAAATTAGACATTCACAGTCGTTTCCATTGCCGCAGTTATGTATTTTTATTTTAAGGTCGTTTTTCGGTTGAGTGTTATCATAAATACTGAAGCACATGTATTTCGTTTTGTTAGTGTTTAGTGTAAGCAGGTTTTGTTTCAACCACCTTGCAACTAGTGACATTCCCATCTCTGTATTTTCTTTAACTTTGGACCAAGTTTTTCCATAGAATAGGATTACCGTATCATCAGCATACGTGAAGATTTTACGTTGGTCAGCTCTGAGGCACAAAGTTCGTTGATATAAATCAAGAAAAGTGTCGGACCAAGTACACTCCCTGCGGTACCCCAAAACTTAGCTCTGCCTCATCGCTTGTGTGTGTGCCCAGTTTGACTCTTTGATGTCTATTAGAGAGGTAGTTTTTAAAAAGACGCAAAGGGGTACCTCTAATGCCAATCTTTTCCAATTTATTTATAAGAAGCGGAATAAAAACAGTATCAAAAGCGTTCTTAAGATCCAAGAAAAAGGTCAGGCATTTGTTTCCCTTGTCTAGCTGATCAATAACTAATGATGTTAACTCTGTAATCGCGTCTTCTGTAGATTTACCCTGTCTAAATCCAAACTGATTGGAGGATAGTATATTGTATTTGTCCAAAAATTAATCAGTCTTTTATTTATAAGTTTTTCTATGATTTTTGCAACACACGATAGGACTGATATTGGTCTATAATTTCTGACATCATCTCTGTCCCCACTCTTGAAAACTGGGGTTACAATCGATTGTTTCAGGGCCAGAGGAAAAGAGCCAGTTCTGAAGCAAAGATTCGCAAGGTGTGTAATTATAGGTATAACGTCATTTTTAACTAGTTTTAGGTACGTAGCTGGGATGTTATCCCAACCAGGTCCACTATCTGGTTTTAAACTCATCAAAATACTCTCTACCTCCTCGAAATCTGTTTCTAAAAGAACAAATGAATTGGACTGTGTTGCTTTTATCTCAGGAAATTGATGTTCTTCGTTACATAATACGTCCGATTTAATTTTTTGGGCTAGATTTTTTCCCACGTTTACGAAGTACTCATTTACTATATTAGCAGATTCTAATGGAGATAAACCTTTATTTAATAATTCTGCGGATGACTTCTCTTTGTCGTTAGTTTTTGTGTTTTTAATGTTTTATCCAGAGCAATTTTTATTGTATACCAAGTTTGTAATTTTTTCTCTTTCATATTTTCTCTGTAGTTTTTTTATAAGGTTATTGCAATAATTTCTATATCGTGTATATGTTATTTTTAAGACTTCATTTTCAGGGTTTTTTTATATTTCTTTTGCAATTGATTTCGATTTTTTATGCAGCGCAAAATGCCTTTAGTAATCCATGGCTTTATAACACGTTTACTTCTGGGTATAGTCACAGTTATTGTACTAAGGTTTATACAATCGGATAGCGCCTGTATGAGTGAATTTGCGAGTAAGTCTGGATCTTCACAAAATAACAACTGCGCCAAGTTTTTATCCTGAAGACTTTTTCTTGCAGTTTCAAAATTGATGGAAGTTCTCGTTTTCTTTACAGTGTGATTATATTTTATTTTTGATAGAGACATAAATGTAGTGAGATGGTCAGTAGTAGTCGTGTTTAATATAGCTATTGATGCCAAAAACTTGTTCCTATTAATTTTTATCATAAAATGGTCAAGACAGCTATCCTCTCTTGTGGGGAGGATATGCCCGGGTAGTATACCATGTAATGACAACATGTTGAGGTAATTTACTCTGTTGTTATACTCCTGTGTCGTTTCTTGCTCTTTATACCTGATGTTAACATTTATGTCTCCTGATATAATTGTATTTTTATTTGAATTTATTGTTTGTAATACTGTGCTTAGCGAATCGATAAAACTATCAGACTTATTGTTTGATGGAGAGCGATAAATACACAAAATAACACAATTTAAAAGATGATGCGTGTACTAATTTAATTTCTTGAACCTTAACTTTAAGTGTTTTTTTTTTACGAAAACCACTACTCCATCATTTTGATTCAATTGGCGTTTTGTATTATACGAGTCATAATTCTTTAGTTGTGGTATCGGTTTGTTGGCGTTTAATCTACACTCTGTTAAAACTATAATATCTACATCAAACTCGAAGTCTGAGATTGTAGCAATAAAATCGTCAAAATTGCGATATATACTTCGAATATTTTGCGATATCATAGTAAAATCGTTTTTATTAATTTTAATATTTTTAGTAAGATGTGAACAATCACATTTAAAAACTCGGGCAATCTCTATACTGTCTATTTCTTGTTGATTTTGTAGTGAGCTATCCATTTAAGTGGTTTGAAAATAAGCAGGTCAGTTCCAGAACTGTAATACATGCGTAACGCGGTACTTTATTTATCACAATAATCCTGCAACCAGTTTTATGCATACACAATACGATGTATTCATTACATTTATTCTCAGGATTTGTATTTATAATTATTATTGTTGTATTATTTAAAATATTAGAGTGATTTAGTGTAGTAGTGTCTAAGTACATCTGAGTGACGGAGTATGTATTAATAGATATATTTTTAGGACGATAAAATACTTTACATATAAACAGAAATCGAAGATATGTATAAGTACAAACGGTAGGTAAAATCATACAACTTAGTAGCAGCAAATTAAGTTTTACCAGTGGATAAGATAGTGAAGCCAAGTACTAGTCATTTTTCTTCAGATATTATCCTTTGAACCTCCTCCTTTGTTTTTTATGGTTATTATGGGTGTCTGCTCATTTTTCCGTACGTAGACTTTACCATAGGCGGTCCAGCAGAACTATATGACCTAGACTTGGCTAGGTCCCGAGCCAGGAAGAAAAGGCGGGAACCCTTTGGGGTCAGGTTCTCAGACAAGAAAATAGGCGTTTCTTCTTTAGTTCTGAAACCTAGATGTTTACAACATAAATTAGTCTTAATTTGATGTTAAATGATTTGGCTTTTCGTAGTATTTCAGTCTTCAATAATGTTGAATTAGTTTCTACAACGATTGGCGTGTTCTGCTTTTCAGGGTTCTTAGATCGTACTCTATATATATCCTTTATTTCCGACTTACTGATTTTACAATCAATACTCTGGGAAAGGGTGGTTACCATATTTATTAGGTCCTCTTTAGTCTCGTTGGAGTTTTTAGGTACATTTTTTATCTAAAGTTAGCCTTTCGGCTTCCCAACTGAAGGTCCTCTATTCTGTCTTCCAAAATAGTGATGTATTTCGTTTGTTCTTTTGTCTGGTTTTCCAATTCAATGATTCTATTTTTGATATCTTCATTCTGAGCTGTTAAAAATGCAACCGAACTCTCAATATTTGTGTTTGATTGTTGTATTGTGTTTAGACTAGATGGTAACTGAACGAACTGACTTTCCTGCCTAGCCGATAGATTTGCAATCATCTTTTTCATCTCTTCCTCAAAATGGGTCATCCGGTCAGTGAAAGAGTCATCCATATCACCTCTAGACCTCTTCGTTTAAATGTAGTCAGGTGGCGACTTGCATGCATTGTCTACTAAGTTAGAGTTCTTCTCTAATTCAGTGTTTTCCAAAAATGAGTCCATATTGTACTAGGATATCAGAAGTGCGAGGTAGTAGGTAAGTAATTACCGCAGTAGTCCGCAGTCTCCGCGTATAGGGCGGGCGGCGCGCCGACGTCACACGCTGGTGGGGGCTCGCTGCCCCAATTGCGAAACGATGGGGTGTGGCCAGTGATGAGTTTAAGATCGTGTCCTTGCGCTTACGCACGTAGTGGGGTTTTCTACAAACCGTAGGCGTGACTTTGTAGAAATCCAAAATGGTGTTCTTGCGCTTTTACACTTGTGTGCCAAACTTCTCGGCAGAGTGGGGGTGTGTGCGATAGCTAACCGAGTGAGATACCGAGTAATAACCGTAGGCTTACCGGTCGGCTTGTTGATGTAGTACCAGGATAAGAACACCTCTTCACAATTTCTGCTGTCCTATTTTTTTAAGCACCACTTATTTATGAAATTAACTTTAATTTTTAATAAAATGAGTAGCGGTTTAAAGATACGTTATCACCCTATGGCGGTCTGGGGGGAAGAGGATACTAAAGTTAATACGTCCTTATCCTTTAGTGTACGCAATTTTGAATGAGTCGTCTCGCTGCATCGCCGTTCGCGTTACGCGACAGCTGTACGGCACCGAACTGACCAGATGCATACCGATGGAACCGGCTATCTGTCGCGGTATCCGACGGGAGCTCGGAGTCGACCGGCCGTCGCGGAATGAACATATATATGTGGCAGAAAGAAATAACTTTAATTTCTTGTTACAAGTTTCAATTTACTTTACCGCATTGTTAAATGCCTTCCGGACCGGGCCGATGCGGGGCGGTCGGTCTGAATCGTACCTTATTCGCATACTCATTGGAATATCGCTACCCACGATGGGTACGGATACCACTACGGTTTGAGTAGACCTTATGGTGGGCATGTATGTGGGAGAGGGAAACAAAATAGACTGCGATTAACAATAAGTTACATATCTATTAATTGAGAACTTGATTTCCCCAGTTCAAAGCTAAAATTAAATTATTTACGTACGACCACACTCGTTTATATTGGGGCCTTGCTCCGCTAGCTAAACCACATATTAACGATGGGATACCATGTCATAGCCCTCAGTCACCAGTATTGATACATACTACAACGGATACGGACCTGCGTGTTGATGTCATGTCATATCAGAGTAAAGCCCCTGAACACTTTCATTATCGAATTTATATTCAACTTTTCAACCTTATTCCCCAAAGAGTATAGTTTTGTATGACACCTTAGATACTAACGAGTAAAATCATAAAGGTTGCGGGTTCGAATCCAGTTAACTTCGCACCGTACCCAGTTTGAATATTTTATGACTTATGTTACATTGATAAAGAAAAGCCACAAACATAAAGTGTTGTAAATTTTATAGTTGGACGTAGAAAAAGTATTTAGGTTTTCAATAAATATAATTGCAGGCACGAAATTATTATTTACTAGTTTTAACTCACGACTTTGTCCGCGTAGAAGTAGAAGATGTTTCTAATAGGATTTTTAATTGTTTTTTTTACGTTATTAATATTGTTATAACACATGAATTATTTTGTTAAAAGTTTAAAATGTTTGAATACTTATTCAATATAACAATCTTTATAATAGTGTAGGGAATTAGGGATTTAAAGGCCTAGCGCTAGTTCCCGTTCCCATTACCGTCATTTGCTAGAGCAAAAAGGGAGCGACAAATCTATACATCTAAAATTTATTGTCTCTCACCACTCAAAAGTTCCATAATAATATAAATTTGCAACTCCTTAAGCACGACCGGGTAACCATGACATGCACATTGTTTATTAAAAGGCGTAGACACCCCGAGCTCTGCAGCACACTTGAAGATGCAATTAGGAACGCGCTAAGATGAATGGGAGCATAAGACATCCATTAAGGCCTATCATGTCCGGCAGCGGCTTTCTGTGGCCGATATTACAATCATTTAGTTTAGGTTTAATATACGCTTTACCAAACAACCAACAGAAACGGAAAGAAACTCTTACAAGTTTAAGTATCTAGCTAAATTTTTCCAACAAACTCAAATTTCTCCTGTTGTGACTGACCAGACATTAGTTCAGCCACACACAGTAAGATTATTAGAAGATTTTTAAATACGAACGTAACGCGTTGTGTATTTATAAAATTATTCACTGGAATAAAGGAATGAAGTAGGTAGTATAGGTATACGAATGGGCCAATCCTTAAAAAATATAATATATTGGTAACTTACATCATCGTCTTTCATAGTTGAGGCACCAGCTTGACTTTGCCGACTAGATTCTACATCTTTGTTGACGCTATTATTGGTTCTGCAACAAAAATAATCAATGGTGAACAAGTCATTATTAAAAGAAAAACCCGACTGCCTTTTTATATATCCAGTGTCACTCTCAGACTAATCTAATGACACCTCTCAAGCTTAAATCCATCGAACCGTTCAGGCCGCAGAGCGTGCCAAAAAATTATACATACATACTCTCGAAAAACATAACCCTCTTTTTGGCGCAATCGCGTAAAAATTACCCATACTTAAATGTCCTCTATCAAAAAAGTCTGTTTTTCAGAATGTTGATTTTAATTTTCTATAATATATAACCACTGACATATAAGAACACGTAAACTATACTAAAAACGTCAAATATGATTGACCGATTGCAGTGGTGTCAAGGACTTAAATATGATCGAATGAACAGTGCAATCGGAAAGAAACCGATCGTGCTAGAGTATAAAGCATTTAATATTTTTAAGCAAAATTGTTATATCCAACTATAGGATACAACGTTGGTACATATTACATATGGATCCGTGTGTGTGTGAAACGTAGGGCTATCGCAATTCGACTTATTTATCCAACTATCTTACTGTCTGTCATTATTTTATAACAATTTCAATCTATGTAGCCATTCTTATTTCATATGTAACCATAATATACCGATTTGAGGGTGACACGCTCAAGAACATCATCTCAAGGGAGGGTTGAACTTCCCTTCTGAACGTTAGAACTTATATTAATTCTGTAGGTTGTGGAAAATATCTTTTCATCATTCAAGCTCTGAAAGGAGTTGTATTCACTCAAAATCCGAGTTGTATTAAGTTCGATTTATAACCTTAGGGTAAGTTCGAAGTCGAGCGCGGCCGCCAAGGCTCCAAACATATGCATGAATTTATTTTAATTTTAAAACAAGCGCATTGTCCTCCACAATTGGCTGAATGCGCCAAGGCCATCTACAAAAAATACGACATGGCGCGCTAAATTTTCTTGTTGAAACCTTTGTTGCAAAAATTGCAAAATATTTTTTATATCAAAAATGAGGAGTTCAAGTGAAGATTTGCATTAAATAATGAAAATAGAGGCAAAGCCAGTCATAAAAAACTTATACCTTCGATTTCAAAGGAATTTTCATTTAATTGTAAGTACCAAGATATATTTAAATAACCAAATGTGTTTAAAAAATTATCATGATTTCCTCGCTATTATAATGAAAAGTAGAATGTTCACCTCGAGTGTAAGTGATTAATTACACCCTTGGAACTATAAGCGCCTTCACTCGCTTCGGTCGCTCATGTGCCTAAACATCTCATCACTTACAACCCTTGTTTCACAATCTTCTTTTCATGAGTTCCTATCGGATTTGATTGAGTGCTTACGTTTTGGGATCCGACAGCGCCATGAAGTCTTTGTGGAAGTAATGGACCTGCATGATGGTAATGATGAGAAACAGCGTCGGTGTCAGCAACTTGACGAACAGGTCCGCTGGGTCGTACGTGTCCAGCCCCAAGTCGTGTTGTCTGAAAACAATCAGATTGTTACAAAAGCCAGAATATTTCGCACTGGTATAAATAGGACCATCTTCGGTTTGTATCTGCATGTTAGTCATGTCCCTCGGTTTTTTCTTTTTTTCGACTCAAGCCTGCACTTGTGTCAGATTTACCAAGCCGTCTAACATACTTTACGATTGTCATATGAATAAAGCTCTAACTCTAAGCATAAATTATAAATCAAAATCATTAAATTTCACTTACAATTTTTCGTTTATTAATAGGAAAGTTGCTATAGTCTTGGAGAAGTTGTCGAACTGATACACATATATCAATATAAGATTTATCATGGAGTATATGATGACTGTTATCCAGAACACATACATCAACCGCCTCCAATAATACCAACTTATCTGAAAAAATAAACACAACATAAATATCAGATACAATTAGCAGATCTATAGGTCTTTCGAGATAGACACAACCATGGCTTGTAAGATGCAAAGATCATCCTTAGCAAGATTATAGGCAAGAACATGTAAATCAGAAACTTATCACTATTTCCCTTTAACCTGTCTAATTCATGTTTGGTCTATAACTATCAGGTAAGATTTCCAATTTGACGCGTATTCCCTTGCTTAACTTATAAGCTTTGTGCGGGTAGACGAGAAGTACATGTTACGTCCTGTCTTTGCTCCAAAATTGCATGATTGGTAAATCAGCATGGATATTCTAATGCCATATATTCATAAGACCAACCCAGACATCGCTACTACCCTATCAAATTTTTGCATACTATGAAACATGATTTATTAAGTTGTGAACAAAATATTTTAACATCTGAAACGTACCCTAGATATAATAGCAAATAAAAAAAAACATGATTTATACGTACTTACTTGAAACATGAGTATAAAGACTAGAAATAGGAACATGTAGATGATGCGGAAGATAGTCATGCGCTCGCCGGTGATGCCGATGACGAACAGCATGATGACCACCACATAGATCCA
Organism: Acrobasis suavella; assembly: GCA_943193695.1. Taxonomy (NCBI): domain Eukaryota; kingdom Metazoa; phylum Arthropoda; class Insecta; order Lepidoptera; family Pyralidae; genus Acrobasis; species Acrobasis suavella. The sequence goes on from OW971929.1 coordinate 20,558,263, forward strand.
GTAGCGCGCGCACAATGCGCGCAAGTGCGTGCCCAGCACGCGCAGCAAGCGCGAACGGTATTCTTCCTCGCGTTGGCCTTCTATCACTACCATAAAGGAATGCCCATATTAAAATTTTAATTAATAGATTTTACATGAGATTATCAGGATATAGTTCAAACAAAATTAATAAATAGGTTGCTTATTGTATATAATAATCATCATCGACATCATCTTATGGGGCAACAGCACCGACTCACACGATTTATTTGTGATGCAAAAAAATGCTTTTTAAACATACACCAACCAAAAAGCTGTAGACCCTATTTATAACCCTGACCGTCCCCTCTATGTCCCTATATGTCCGTCAAAACATAACTCTATGAATTTCATAAAAATAGTCTGCGCAGTAATAACACCTTAATCCTACCAAAACCAATATTAGAAGTGTACAAAAATAGCCCATACTACAAATCAAATCAAATTTATAAGAAAATAGCCGATTATATAAAAAATGAAGAAATAAAATAAAAATTAAATTGAAACAATTTCTTATAAATGCGTGTTATTCTCTTCTTTGTGCGTCGCTGTACCCCTATAGACTTCTTGGAATGGTGATGTTACGAAGAGCGCGGAGATGACACATCCATTCTTGCCACTGCTTCACTATATCTTCATCCACTGGCTCGTCCCAACCGGTTTCTAGTTAGTCTAAGATTCAAAGATTCAAAGATTCAAATGTTTATTCAGTAATTAGACCTTTACAGGCACTTTTACACGTCAATAAGTATAATTTATGTTACGTGTAAAGTATACTAAAATTTAATTTATTTTTAAAGAAAAGTTACCGATACCAGCGCTTCGTAACGACCACTGCTGAGAAGAAACGCCGAAAGAAACTCATTTTCACAGTATTGGTCGCCTACTCGCCAGAAGGGCTTTGTCATATTATTATAATTGTCTTTTAATTAATAAATACTTATAATACAATGTTGACACAATATAACATGTAATGCTTGCGAAGAAGTAAACAAACATAAATAGCGAAATAAAAAATATTAAGTAGTCAAAAAAAGCGAAGCCGAGCTGACCAGTCCCTCCCGGCAGCACCCGTTCACGAGTTGACGCACGGATCAGCCATCGTTAAACTCAACCATATTAGAGGGAATCCAACGACCCGACCAGCGACGCCACCACCGGATTGGACATTTTAGTGAGCATGAAAAACCCGAACTCGCAGACCTTGTCAAGAGAAAATATTAATTATATGTTGGTCACTTATTGATCGCAGAGCATTTACATGTTTTTACAGTAAGCTTATTATGGTAACAGAAAATGCAGCTATTTATGTTTCATGTGTGGAGTGTAATGGAAAATGTTTAGGAAGTATCCACGCGTTTTTATCTCTTAAATAATCATTGATAGTATAGTACGCATTGTTTAATAAAACTTTTTTAACATGTGTTTTAAATTTTGCCATTGGTAGGTTAACGATCGCTTCGGGAAGTTTATTAAATAATGTTATACCTAGACCTAAGAGTGACTTTCTAGTTTTAGCAAGACGAAATTTAGGCGTATGAAGCTGATTTTTGTTGCGAGTATTATAACTGTGAACATCACTATTTTTCTTGAAATTATTTAACCTAGATTTAACAAATAGAAGATTGTCGTAAATAAATTGAGATGTCACAGTAAGAATATTTATAGATTTAAATAACTCTCTTAAGGAATCGCGTGATTTTAGTCCGTAGATCGATCGAATTGCTCTCTTTTGTAGCACAGAGATAGCATGTATGTTAGCCGCTTTACCCCATAAGAGCAAGCCATATGACATTATGCTGTGAAAATAACTAAAGTATACTAGCCTAGCAGTTTCAACGTTAGTACACCGTCTGACCCTCCTCACAGCATATGCTGCCGAACTAAGTTTCTTGGCAGTGGCCTCAATATGTTTATCCCATTTTAAGTTCCAGTCTACAGTTATGCCTAAAAATTTGGTGTTGGGTACCCATTCTAGAACTTGACCATTAAGACTCAAAGGTATGTGAGTATTAGGTTTATTCAATAGTGAAAAATTAACGCACTTAGTCTTTTGTGTGTTTAAGGCCAGATTATTAGTCGTAAACCAACTAAGTACTTGTGACATAGTATTGCTTACATCGTCATAGTTTGTGCATTTTCTGTCAACCTTAAAAAGTAAAGATGTATCATCAGCAAACAATACTACTTCACAGAACTTTTCTGCAAGACAGGGGAGGTCATTAATATAAATCAAAAACAAAAATGGACCAATTATTGAACCCTGAGGCACACCCATGCTCACAGGTGCACTATTTGAGGATACTCCGTTGATTTCAACTCTTTGAGTTCTATTATCAAGATAAGATGAAATAACAGAGAGTGCAGTATCAGTAACGCCATAAAATTTTAGTTTATTTTTTAATATTATGTGATCGACACAATCGAATGCCTTCGACAGATTGCAAAAGATACCTATAACGTCTTGTCGATTCTCCCAGGCTTCGTAAATAATTTTAACTAAGGTCGCTGCTGCATCAGTGGTAGAGCGCCCTTTTGTAAATCCATATTGGCGACAGTGAAGTAATTTATTAATATTAAAATACGATACTAGCTGGTCTATTATAATTTTTTAAATATTTTACTTAAAGCCGGTAATATTGAAATTGGTCTATTATTGTTCGGATCATCTTTGGATCCCTGTTTAAACAGTGGTATAACTTTACTTGCTTTCATTAAGTCAGGGAAAACACCTTCTGAAATACATTTATTAAATATTAAAGTTAAGTGAGGAGCAATCAGGTCGATGATACTGCTCAAAACGGAAACCGAAATACCCCACAGGTCCTCAGTTTTTTTAGTATTAAGAGCCTTGTAAGCTGAGATAATGTCATATGGAGTTATGCTAGTAAAGGTAAAAGTTGTTTTGGGCGTAGATGAATTACTTTTCAATAGTTCATCGGCGGCGTTCGGACATGAAAGCAATGACTGGGTGATATCTTTGGAAATGTTAGCAAAAAAAGTATTGAATTCATTAGCTACTTTGATATCCGAGTCAGCGGTTTTATCTCCAATTTTTAATGTGAATGTTGAGTCCCTAGTATTGGTTTTTCCTGTCTCATTATTAATAATTGACCATGTTGTCTTAACTTTATCTTTAGAATTTTTTTCGCAGCCAAACACACCTTTTTGAACAATTTTGAATATTTTTTAACATATGCCAAAAAATCCGCATTAAAATTATATCTTTTTTTACCATATAGTTCATATAATTTCCTCCTACTAATGTAAAAATACCTTTAGTAGCCCAATCACAAAATTTAGGTTTATTATCAGCTTTAAGAGTTTTTAGTGGGAAGCTTTTGCTAAACTCTCCTTCCACCGTGTTATAAAATATTTTTGTAATGGTCGTTAGGGTTTGCAATAAAATCTAATCTAGATAAATTATTTTGTATACATTCCCGAAAATGCACTCTACGATTGGTAGTAATAATCGCCAACCCGCCTGCCAAGCGTGGCGAGTATGGCAAAACCCCCCAATGGAGGTACAAAATTGACCAGGCCTCCAGTACCCGGCGGCCCCGCTATTCCTGACTCCGGAATCTCCTAATGAGATCGGGCTACCACCCTCGGCGGAAACTGGTAACACACAACGTCCGCACTTTGACGTTGGACGAAAAACTGGCTGAGGTGGAAGAGGAAATGAGTAGGTTACGTTGGGACATTGTGGGGTTGTCTAAAGTCCGAAGAGAGGGCGAGGGCACGACAATCCTAGAGTCCGGTAACCTACTATACCACCGGGAGACAAAGCCGACTGACTAAGCTGAAGACGGAGGGCGGTAACATGGTATCGACCAAAGATGGGGTGCTGGCAGAGATCGAGATATTTTATGGGCAGTTATATACATCCGTTGCAAAATCTAGCGTGGATATGGCTGCAGATCCAAGGGCCAAGCTAACCCGACACCATACCGAAGATATCCCGGACATCAGTCTGTACGAGATTAGGATGGCCCTCAAACAGTTCAAAAACAACAAGGCGCCGGGTGAGGATGGAATCACAGCATAGCTTCTGAAAGCGGGTGGAACACCAATACTGAAAGTCCTTCAGAGGCTCTTTAATTTCGTTCTGCTCGAGGGCGTAACGCCGGAGGCGTGGAATAGAGGCGTGGTGGTCCTTTTCTTTAAAAAGGGTGACAATACTCTATTAGAGAATTATAGGCCCATCACGCTTCTGAGTCATTAAGTCTATAAGTTGTTTTCGAGGGTCATCACGAATCGTCTCGCTAACAGATTTGATGCCTTCCAACCTCCTGAACAAGCCGGATTCCGAAAAGGCTACAGTACCATGGACCACATACATACTTTGCAGCAGGTTATAGAGAAGACGAGGGAGTATAACCGGCCACTGTGCTTGGGGTTCGTGGACTACGAAAAAGCCTTCGATTCGATCAAAACATGGGCCCTGCTTCAGTCTCTCCAGCGGTGCCGCATTGACTGTCGGTATATCGAGGTGTTGAAGTGTTTCTACAACAAAGCCACTATGTCGGTCCGAGTACAGGAGCACAGTACGAAGGATATTCCATTGAATAAAGGCGTGAGACAGGGAGATGTCATATCTCCAAAACTGTTCCGCCGCCGCCGCTCTGTAAGATGCCTTCAAGCTCCTGGAATGGGAAGGACTGGGCATCAACATTAATGGCGAGTATATCACTCTCCCAACAGGTCGGCATAAAAATGAATATTGACAAGACGTAGGTCATGTCAAATATGCACGTTGCGCCTTTACCTGTTTCTGTTGGGAGCTCCACCCTCGAAGTTGTAGATCAGTATGTCTACCTGGGTCAATTGATCCAGGCAGGAAGTTCCAGCTTCGAGGAAGAAGTCTTTCGGCGAATCCGACTCGGCTGGGCAGCGTTCGGAAAATTACGCAGTGTTTTATCGTCTAAAATATATCAGTGCCTTTTTTTTGATTCAGATCTGTTGAGAAACCGCCGCAGAGCGGACATCGTATGTCGATCCCAGGCCTGCCGTACCATCCGTATGCATAATTTCTTTCCTTTTCTTGGACCTTTTCTATATAACCAACTCAATAAAACTCTGACCATCTATCCCTTGCTAAAATACAGCTGTAAGCGTACAGTCTCTGACTATCTAAGAACATTAAACTATGATGATACTGAAAAGCTTCTTACACCATTAAAATAGTACACTGATTTAAATGTATTTGTTATCTATTATCTATCTGTATTTATTCACTTCACTTTTAATTCTGAATAGGAACACCCTGATTTCTTTCATATTTCTAAGAGCAAATATGGGAACATATAGGTATTCATTTACTTTTATCTATATATTTACTCATTCATTCATTCATTCATCATATTCATCCAACATTTCTACTTTCACCACTACTCTCACGAAAAACGCACTCACATACATCACTCCGCATACACACAAACACCTATTTTATTATATCGAGTTTGTAACTAAGTTAAAACATCTTTTGTTTATCGTATTATATGTTAGAAGTTATATTTTATTATTATCTTCTCCCGGCACATTATCACATTGTCTATTCTCTAAATGTTTTCTACTCGAACCTTGTGTGATCCATGGTGATCTTTATTACAGGTTTCTTCTGAGACCTACTTCAGACACCATTCTCTCACAATTTCTAGCTTAGGAAAACTGATCATTAGATTTAAGGAAAACTGTATAAATTGTGTGAGATGAATAAAGAAATTATTTTTATTATGTTGGTACGCTTTTCAGCCACGGGTCCATGGGGACCCGGTCCTTTGAGGCGTTCATGGGGCCAAAGCCAACATGAAGAGGCCTTTTAGTACCTTTTTATCTAAAAAGTGAGATGGCTGCATCTATGGATATTATTATTATTATTAGTGCCTCAAGACGAAAGTGCTTAATCAATGTGTGTTACCAGTGATGACTTATGGCTCTGAAACGTGGTCCTTTACTATGGGTCTCATAAGGCTCAAGATCGCTCAATGGGCTATGGAGAGGACTATGACCGGTGTTTCTGTACGCGATCAAAACAGAAATGAGGAGATTCGTAGGAGACCGAAGGTCACCGACATAGCCAAGCGGATAAGCTTATTGAAGTGGCAGTGGGCGGGGCACATAGCGCGAAGAACCGATGGGGCAGAAAGGTTCTCGCATGGCGGCCTCGTACCGGCAAGCGCAGCGTAGGACACCCACCTGCTAGATGGTCGGATGACCTGAGCAAGGTTGCAGGGAGGCGCTGGATGCAGGCCGCTTCCGATCGGTCGTTTTGGAAATCCTTGGGGGAGGCCTATGTCCAGCAGTGGACTTCCTGTGGCTGATATGATGATAAAGTCTATATATCATAGGTACATGTTAATTTAGAAAGAAAATATAGAGCTAAGTATATAATATTTTCCTTTAACTACATAGGGCGCACTATAAGTTTCCGGAACTGGCCACTTACATAAACAATATTTAAAAATTTATTGCAACATTTGAAAATAGAACTCTTTGGCTGTAGAATACAGTTTGTTTCATCTGACTGTCTTTTGTTTTTACCTTGTGGCGCCATTTAAAAAATTGTGTGTCTGCATCAACATGGATTTAATTCGGGAAAATTTTCGTAGTATGATTTTCTACGATTTTAAGTGTAATTTGACAGCTCAACAGAGCATCGCTCGGCTTGAAACAGCTTTTGGCAATGAAGCACCATGCAAGACAACTGTTTATAGCTGGTTTGCAGAATTCAAGCGTGGTCGTATCAATCTCAGTGACGAATCTCGCGATGGTCGGCCGTCCACCGCTGTGACCAACAAAAACATCGATGCTGTGCGCCGCCGTATGATTGAAACAGACAGGCATGTGACCTACCATGAAATTCGCGTATCCTTAGAAATAGGCATGAGTCAAATACAATTAATCCTACACAAACATTTGGGTGTGAGAAAGCTGTGCTCGCGGTGGATCCCACACAACTTGACCGAGGCTCAAAAAACGGACCGCGTCACTTGGTGCAGTGCCATGCTTACCAGATTCAACGAAGGTGCGTCAAATTTGGTGTGGGACATAGTAACAGGTGACGAAACATGGATTTATTGCTACGATCCCAAAACAAAGCAGCAATCGAGCGTATGGGTCTTTCAAGATGAGCCGAAACCAACCAAACTGGCGCGAAAAGTGCATCTAAGCGGATGATTGCTTCTTTTTTTAATAAAACTGGACACGTGGCTACTGTTGCTTTAGAGAATCGTCGTACAGTGAATAGTGACTGGTACACGACCATTTGTTTGCCGGAAGTTATTGACGAACTCCGTAAAAATAACCGTAAACGCCGTATCATCCTGCACCACGACAATGCTAATTCTCACACGGCCAGACAGACAAACGACTTTTTGAAGGCGAAAAATGTAGAACTCATGAGTCATCCTGCATACAGTCCCGACCTGGCACCTTGTGACTTTTTTCTGTTCCCAGAAATTAAGAACCAATTACGCGGTCAACGATTTTCATCACCAGAAGAGGCTGTCGAGGAGTATGAAAAACACGTTTCAGAGGTTACCACAGAGGAGTGGCACAAAAGTTTTCAAAACTGGTTTCATCGAATGAAAAAGTGCATAGACGCCAAGGGAGATTATTTTGAAAAGCAATAAATTAATTTTGTACCTTTAATAGTATTTTTTCATATTCATTCCGGAAACTTATAGTGCGCCCCACGTATAATAAATATTATATTTTAAGTGTAAAATGCTATGCCCAAACTGGACCCATGTAATGTTACACGTGTGTGAAAACTGACATCTATTCGCTGTGTATGTAGTACATGTGCATTGTAATTGTAATAATAATAATCTCAACAGATCTGTGATAACAATTTTGGCAAGGCGCAGACAAAAGGAGGCTTATATAGCAGTGGGTCGTTGAAAGCTGACGATGATAAATATTGCCAAAAATCTGTAAATTCGTTTGTTGATTACGGAAGGTGTAATCTTTCAAAACACTTTGTGCAACGAAAATTAAAGGGACTGCTATGATCCTTTATTATAATAAAATTACGTGTTTAAATAACTTAAGTTTATGGAAGTCTTCAATCACTTAAACAGAATTTATATTCCTTTAGTCCATTGCAATTTTGATAAAAAGGTTAGGTGTATTTTGTAGATCTACAATACAAGTAAAGTCAAAAATTAAAAATAAGTAAGAATAGAAAATATTTTATTTTCACATATTTACCATTCGCAAGACCTGTATGAGTTGTTCGGTAGAACATGTTAATTATATAATTATTTCGGGCATAATTTGATATCACATTGAATATTCTAAATACTAAAGAAGACATTTTCACCGACACCGCAAACTGTAACTATTTTACTATATCACACAAATAGAAATATGGACTACACTTTACAAAAATCCTCTGCTAACGTTGCGAATCAAACACTGAAACTACATACTTATCGCTCGAAGTTTGCATATTAGCGGCGTTCAAATTATTTACACGGCCATGATCAAGGTGAGAGTGAGATAGCTACTTTGCACATATACCGACTAAAATCCCTGTAATTAAGATTTATTACCCCTTGTTTATGAACTACCGATAATTCTGCTAGTTTCGTCGATTATTGATTTTGTTAATGCAATTCATTTATTATAACTTTATTGCAAGTAACTATAACAAGTAGGTAGCGTTTAACTATAATATTTATGTTCAACTTTATTGGCAACTGCATATGTCACATAAATCACAGACACAATTGAAATCAATAGTACTTTCGGCCGGATCCTGGTTGAAGGATTGACCTATACAATATCTTATGTGAGGACATGTAATTAAGAATCCCCTTACCCTAGAATTTTCCATACAAACGTAGTCTACGTTTTATTTTAAAACGACATGTCAGATTTCGGAAAATTTGTAATATCAAAGAAATTGCAATTATGTAGGGTTATAATTGGTTTCCTATAGTAAAATTATGAACTGGAAAGAAATTGTAAGTGTGTAGAAGATTTCCATACTGATGGTCAAATATTATATAATACACTATATTCTCTTTTAAGTTCATAATTTTACCGTCGGAAACCAATAATAACCCTAGATAATTGCATATTCTTAAAAATTACGTAATTTTGCCCATGTCCGACATGTCCTTTCCAAATAAAACGTAGACTACGTTTGTATGGGAAAGTCTGATTTTGTCCAGGGTAAGGGGACTCTTAACTTCTTAATATCTAAGTCTGTACCTAATTTTGTGCTGTTAGTTTTCCAATAAAATAAAATAAAAATAAAATTATATGAATTAATGAGAAGTTGTGCCAACAAAGAAAGCTATATTTACCACTAGCTGCAGTAGAAACAGTGAGCTGTAGGGGCGCGGCCATATCGGAGATTACAGCCGACTGCCGCCGCGAGCGGATCTCTTGCACCCTTTGCCGCAGGGTCACCCAGAACATGCACGTGAACAGGGACTTTATGAGCAAGGGCACACAAGGCTCGCCATCCGCGCGCCCTACGCCGATCTGGCGGAGATTTATCTCCTGAAATATATATTATATTCGATTGAAGGCTTCAAATCCCAAGTTAAATCTTATTTTCTATCCTTATGAAAGGTAATTAAACATCCTTCCCTTGTTTCCATTTCTCTTCATCTCGTACTGTTAATATAATTTATTTTCAGTGTAAGTTGTATGTATTTATGTAAGATGTATATGTATGTTTATTATAATTATTGTATATAAGTATGTTTATATTGACCACCCCGCACTACCTAATTTCCCATTACTATTTTCTATATAGCGAGGTTGCCTGGAAGAAATTACTTAGCGATAAGGCCGCCTTTTTCGCATTTCCTAGTTTTTAAGATAATTAGGTCCTGTATTTATTTGTTCAATAAAGGATATTGTATTCTATTGTATTGTTCCGTAGTAAACAAGGAATTGTTATAGTTTCGCCATGTCTGCCTGCCTGTCTGTCTGTCCGCGATTTTACTCAGAGGCTGTGTACTAGAAAGCTGTAATTTGACATGAGTATGCATATTAATCACGCCAAACATGTGGTTAAAAAAAATCGTCGAGAAAAGTTAGGGTAGCTCCCATATTTGTAAAGTAGGATTATTTTTCTCGACTAACCCATGGTGTGGGGTGTAGTTGAATAGGATTTTAAAAAATACTGCAGTTTAAAAACTTCAATACACAAACCGTAACGTTAGAAGGTAGTTCCATCTCTGTGAGATCCATTCCATAGATATACTGCACGAGCAACAGCGCCATTGCGTAAAAGACAAGCACAGGGCTGGTCTTGAGCATAAAGGAGCGCTGGTTCTGCCGCAGCCATACAACGTTGGCCCACATTAGGAACACGAACGTCAGCCATGAATGAAACATGATACTCCACGCCATCATGGTGATCGTCGTCGCTATATACGATGATCTGAAAATTATTTACATAAGCAGTCTTCCCCTGAAGAACAGATGTATATCATATTTTAAGTTGCGGTTGCTAATTAAATCCATTAACGCCTACAGATAACTTCTACGAAACTACACCTCTAATTGGGGCTGTCGTACCTGACTAGAACTTGGAAAAAGTCGATAACGGCGGCTATGATGTCATCCATTAGCGTCGGATCCTCCAGTTCCAACGAATCTGTAATTCATATTTCGTAGTAGTAAGCCAAGGATTCATTACCTATTCTGCGGGTGTAAGTATTTCAGGAAGCACAATCGGAGACTGGTTTATTTGATAGGGTTTTTAGGCATTTAAGATGCAGTATTAAAGTACTCAAACTAAATTATGAAATAAGCAATGGTGAAAAAAAACCACGTGAGCGGGAATTGAACCAGTGACTTTGGTCTTAATATGACCATGCTCTTACCAACTGAGCTATCACGTGTTCAACTCCGCACGCCGAATTTTTCCATTTCTCCTATTCCTTTAACACGCATTAGGCTTGCGTCACCTAACACTATTACCTACTATTATTTTAATTACGCACAAACATATTTTCAATAATCAGAAATTTCTGTGAACTAATTGACCAAGTCCAAAACTGCATGGACTCATAATCACGTCATCATGAGCTAAGCCACAGACAAAAAAGGTTACCTTCGTCCGGCACGACGACGGAGCCGGTCGAGTCCTGGTGTAGCGTTCGCGTCGTAGATGCCTGTCTCGACCAGCGCTTGAGGGGACTGCTTGAAGTCCGCCGCATTAACTAAACCATAAAAATGTTATTAAGCATTTGTAAAACTGTCTTTATTTTATTTGGCACGTATTTAGATTCAATTCTACGTCAATGGGTACATAGACAAAACCATACCTTATAAAATTCAGTTGTCCACAAGTTTTTAACTAATATCGCGATAGAAGAATCCTGCACAATGTATATACTGAGAAAAATATTGTGACCCGCCAATAGCATACGAATTAGGAGAAAATATAAGAAATTGTGTTCTTTATAACTACTATGATAAAATTTGCTATTTATCTATATCTAAAATGCTTTCTACCTGTGCTTTCTATAATACAAATAATAAAATAGTTTCAACTTTGTATTTACAGAGGTTTACCCAGCCTGAGCCCGTAGTTAGTATTTTTTAATAAGTTCGTTTTACATTAGCTAATAAATTTAAATAACTATGTTACCTATTTTATGCAACAGGAACAACAACTAACAAGAAACATCGATTTATAGGCACATAAAGCGCGCAATGAATTAGTGTGCAACAGCATTCACTGCGACAACACACCACACATGGACACAGAAACGACACGAATGCCAATTGCTGACATTAACAGCGGACACAACATTCGTTATTTAGCCCTTTATAAGTTGCACATATAACATCATCCTATTTTAAACCTTGTATAGTGAATATAAGGTGCAAATTACTTACAATATAGACATAGAGCCTTATAAAGGGCATAGGCATTTTAAGTAAACAACCTAGCTAGTTTAAGTGAATAATATTGCTTGAAAACTTATTTGGAATTTTAATAAAAAGCGATAGTGTTTAACCTTAGTGCATTCCTACACCGCTGGCCACAGTAACGCACAACTGCGTTTATATTTGATATAATTACTAATAAATTTCATAAGAAAACTGGCGTTACTGCAGTTGAAGTATTTATGCACTCGTCAGAATGTGATAGAAACATCACATATTCTGATGAGTGCACCAATATTTCTGAAAGCAACAAATGTTTTGAAAGCAAACTATTTTTTACCAATTAATTTTTTACGTTTTACTAATATACGTTTAATAGTTTGCGATCAAATACTGAGGTGTTCCGAACAGAAGTGCCATTCCCATCACCCATTCCATCAGCAATAAAAAAAATGAAATACCTACAGGAGTGGTCTCACTGATGTTCCCGCTGAGTGCGTTTGAATTTATGTACTTATATGCAACCTACAAAAGAATGAAAGCAGGTTGCAAACACAAGGTACAATAATTTTGAGGTTGGAATTAAAAGAAACAAAACCTATAATTCGTAACGCAAAGATGTATGTGAACAGTGAATAAAATCTTTTGAAAGTGCAAGAGGATATAACGGTAACTAAACTATCAATCACCATGCAGTTAACACTGTCAAATCACAAAGTCAGTCACAAACATTGTTTATATTACAAGTATGCAACAAACTATTTCAAAGTAACTACTTCTAAATAGTCAATAGTTCTAAAACTAAAATAAACTACTTTACTGTCAAATACTTCTTCTCTACGGTAACTGCAATCCACGACGCAGGCTGCATCTAAATAAAAAGTACATCAGCCTAAAGGAATTCTACAATTAAATTTAGAAAGTCGACAAAAAAGTACGATACTGTTTGTATAATACAACGAATATCTATTTACAGTAAGTGCTAGTACACATTAGGCCTGAAGCACGCGCTTATTTACTTATGGATGTAAGCGCGCCCTTCTGTACAAACACGCGTCAAGTTCAAACCACAATATGGCCGCTTAATATTTGACCAGCGAACATTGAATTCGTAAAACATTGGTCCTGATGCTAGAACGAATTAATCATAGCCTAATGTGTGAGCGCTCGAGGTGTAGCGTGTGCCGCTTACTCGCATCTTCTTAGTGGCTCTTATCCACTTGTCGCGGTTGACGCGCCCGCTGTCGCGCTGGAAGGACACGCCACGGATGAGGGAGCCGTTCAGCTTGCCCGCCTCTAGACCCGTCAGCAAGCTCTTTCGTTTCGCCTAACATCCGCGTTTGATAGCATAGGAGATAAAAATGTTCAGTGACTATGTGTAAGAGATGGCTGACAAAGTATTATAAAACTCATGACGAGCTATAATTATGATAAATGTAAATATTTTACAAAGTCCACCATTTTATTATGATCACGGTCACGTTTGCTACTATTTATTTCTAAATATTTAGTTATACATACATTCATATACAAATTTGTGTTTAAAAATTTTGAAAACTATCACGGTATTTAATATTTTCCAGTGTGGCCAAAGAAGTAGACTTCAGGTTGATTTGATTTAGTATAATATATTTTGAAAAACCTATGTCACGTTTCTCTGGATGTAGAGTGGCGCGGCGGGAGAGTATGCTCTGTGGCTGGACCACTGTTGTGGTTAAATATTTTAAAAAATATCACGGTACCTACTTTTACTTTTACAGTGTGCCCAAGGAAGTAGAATTGTTCCAGTAAGATATATTCTGGAAATCATGTCACATTTCTCTGGATTGAGAGAGGAGCGGCGGGAGAATACTGCTTTGCAGTTGGATCACTTTTGTGGTTAAATATTTTGAAAACTTTAGAGGTACTATTAATTTTATAATGTGTTCGAGCAGGTAGACTTTAGGTAGATTATTATTCGTGTTATGGCACCTGTACTGATATACGAGTACTCAATAGTGATCTGGCCAGGGAGTATTACACACTCAAAAAGATATATCGTCACATGGAGTCCTTTGTTTAGTAGGAAAATAAACCGCAAATTATTAATTGGTGGACATTCAGTCATCTAACCATGTAAACTAGGTATCATAGAGGTCTTAATTTAAAATGATCATAAGTAATTCATCTACCATCCCCTACAAAACATGTTCAAAACTCGCAAGTAAAGAGAAGAGCCGCAGCACTATACCGGCAAAGATGAAGGCAATTCTGAGCATTAACCAAGAAATGCAGCAAACTCCCAATCGAAACTTAGTTTAAAAAGCATTTAGCTAAATCATTGGGTTAGTCAAATAAAACTTTGCCAGTCATATCACTTATCCAATGCAGTAAATAGTTTTCTCCTTCATACCTTTGGCTTGAAGAGTTCCCGAGTTTCTATTGCGAGGATGTGGTACGTAAAAAGTATAACGAGCGGGCTCGCCAGGGTAGCCCACTTTTGGTCATCCGTCACTAAATATGAGAAGCTATTCGGCTCAAGATTACTGATTATGACCAGTTTTGTTAATCCAAAATATCTGAAACAGAAAATAATTTTAATTTTAGTAACAATTTAATAAAAATATTAAAGAATTTAAGGGGCAGCGAAACCAGCGCTGTTTTCATGGTGGTTGTATTTATATTTTTACCGTCTAATAAGTTCTAACGATCTCTCATAATAAAAGGAGGATTTATTGTGTGACACACAAGTCGATCAGTTAGTTAGTTTCAGTGTTGTGAATATAATGACACCGACCTCGCCATATCCATATCAGGAGGGTACAGCTCCAAAAGCCAGGTGCACTGGTACACAAGTAGCAGTAATATGTGGACAGCCATGATTGCCATCACGCAGCGGCCGATGACGGCGAAGCCGCGCTCCAGCGGCTTGCCCAGCGCCCACGCGGTCGCCGCGCCCATAAAAACCAGGAAGTAGATCCCGGATATGATGCCCGGCCGCATTATGCCCGAGAACATTAATAGGAAGAGGCACAGGTACTTCCCTAAGACAAATAAACATAATTGTAAGTCATAAATGGACTACACCATGTCGAGGAGCTCGGTGGCCCGGCGAGAGTGTGCATTACTAGCGCTTTCGCAAGTAAAGCGACACCGGGCGTGGTCTGCACTTAGATGGGTGACCACAAATAGCATAAAAATTCTGAAGCTCATCCGTTGTTCGGAAGGCACGTATAAGCCGTTGATCCCGGCTGTCATTATTGTATGGCAGTCGTTAAACTGTGTCAGATGCATTTAGGCAGCTTGAAAATCTGACAGCAGTGTCGGCCATTTACACACACGAAAAAACAAAAACCTTGTATGAGAGGCAAATTTTTGAAGTCGATCTCATGAATCGCCCACGACAATCACTAATCTTTTTTTTTTTAATTTATAGGTGTAGCTCGGATGACTTGAAATGTATTGTATGTTAATTATGTCAATGCTCAAGGTCTATATAATATAATACCTATAGGTATACAGATTTCATGGGTTCCCTCATTATGTACCGTTCCTTTCAAAAAGATTTAACTGAGGCACATGATTCAAACAAACAGCCTACAATGCAGTGACATGCAATGATAAATACTAACTACAATAGTTATATATATTATAACATTTAAGGTAACCCCAAAGCTTTCCTCGGATTAAAAAGTAAAGAGCAGGGTCTTACCAGCCGTTGTCAGCGCAGGATATCGCTGGTACTTCGAGTCGATCTTGTTTTCTTCGGCGACGGTTTCTGCAGTGAGCCTTTGAACTACCACATACACCGTCACAGAAATTAACGACATTACTAACTGAAAAAAGAAAACCAACATTATATTACAACCTGCATTCATAAAATACCTGCACTCCCTTATTCAGTTATAAACAGGGTAGAGTTATTTATGTACTTGCCTCGAAATGTTGATATTAATATGGATCTTCCCGGGATTTCTAATGGACAATCCCATGTTGCCAACAATACTAAAAATAAATAATCATAAAAACCTCAGAGATAGTTAAGACAAATAAAACAAAGATAATGAAATACAATTTTTATTA
This sequence comes from Acrobasis suavella, assembly GCA_943193695.1. NCBI lineage: Eukaryota > Metazoa > Arthropoda > Insecta > Lepidoptera > Pyralidae > Acrobasis > Acrobasis suavella. Next base: position 20,574,208 of record OW971929.1, read on the forward strand.
GTATTTACATACGTATTTTTATAAGTTTTAACATATTGGCAAAGTCGCGCGTGCAGTGGTTTAAATTGTGTAGAAGTTAATAACTTTTTATTTAAGAAATGACGGAATTTATTTGCTCTTTAAAATTAATCCCGGGATTTGAGGCATATCCACTTTATTCTTTCGCTATATAAAATCAGTGTAAGTACATAAGTAACTCTACCTAATTCCGACCTCTGGTTATTAAGTATAACGCTAACAAGATATAGTTTTAAAAACGGTACTACGGGAGCCATTTACAGCTATACATTTTTGATAGGTATGTACTTATTAAGACCTTACATTTGATACCCAACTCGATATCCAAACAATTTTTTTTTCTATTGACATGCACTTTTTTGTATGTAACATCCGTTATTAATACATATATTGCATACAAATTAAGACCTTACATTTGATACCCAACTCGATATCCAAACAATTTTTTTCTATTGACATGCACTTTTTTTTATGTAACATTCGTTATTAATACATATATTGCATACAAATTGTAGCCTATGTCACCCCGACAATAATAATGAGGAATCGATTAACATATCATTTATTATTACCCTTCCTCTTGGCGTAGTCGGGTAAAAAGTAAAACCCGACTACGGGAAGATTCTTGATGAAATGAACGTTTATCCAGTGAATGCAAGCACAGCATGGAGCAATGGCGCAGAGAGCAGGGAGAAACAGCTAATAATGTATACTTATATTTTTGAAATGTGCTAATTTAGCTCTTTTATTTGATACCAAACACGGTATGCTTCGATTTAATTTATTTTTAAGTTACTTACTTTTTGGCCTCTAGAGGGCGCCGTATTGAATTTATTGTGACCACACATAGCCTATAACCAGAGTATAGCCAAGACGCTTCCAACAATCCTATAATTATTAACGTACCATTTTACGAGGGAACAGATGAGCATACATACATACATTAAACATACATACATAGCGGCTATACACATAGCCCTCCTTTTTGCTTCGCCGTAGTTGGGCAAAAAATTCTACACTCCTTCAATTGATAGCGTAGTTACTATCTTCTATCTTCTTCTTCTAAATATATATAACTCAAAGGTGACTGACTGACTGACATAGTGATCTATCAACGCACAGCCCAAACCACTGGACGGATCGGGCTGAAATTTGGCATGCAGGTAGATGTTATGACGTAGGCATCCGCTAAGAAAGGATTTTGATCAATTCTACCCCCAAGGGGATAAAATAGGGGATTAAAGTTTGTATGAAACTTTGTCAATTTTAAATCGATGAGGAGTTACCTGCATGCCAAATTTCAGCCCGATCCGTCCAGTGGTTTGGGCTGTGCGTTGATAGATCACTATGTCAGTCAGTCAGTCACCTTTGAGTTATATATATTTAGAAGATTGGCATGCAGGTAGATGTTATGACGTAGGCATCCGCTAAGAAAGGATTTTGATCAATTCTACCCCCAAGGGGATAAAATAGGGGATTAAAGTTTGTATGAAACTTTGTCAATTTTAAATCGATCGGGCTGAGACTTTGCACGCATAAAGCTACTATGACGTAGGCATCCCCTAAAAAAGGATTTTGATAAATTACACCCCTACGCGAGCGATGCCGCGGGCAAAAGCTAGTACACAATATACAGCGTGATTTGGAACCTCCTAACATAATTTTACGGTTTTGTGTCCTATTTGTGATTCTGATTGCAAAGTTTCAATGTGGCTAGGGGTGCAAATTCAACCAGTATTGATTGTAGTGTACTGGTTTAGGAGAACAGCTTTTTCTTTGAATATCAGGGAAAGGATTTGAGCTAGATTAACTTCAAAATCTGATATAAAAACTCCGTCAGCGATTAGGACGGCTGGAACGCAGCCAACGCGCACTTTGTTCGCTGGGTACATGAGTAAAACAACAAGTCCGTACCTCGGGAGCTAGATAATGCACTGCCATCAGCGGGTCTATGCTGTTGTAGGAGACGAGGCCGAGGTTGTGGCCGATCTGCCGCAACAAGGGGTATTGCTCCAAAAGAGAGCCGTAAGGCTTGAACCCAGCGAGTACGGTGTGCCATACTGCGTGTGTGAGCAACAGCGGGATTGCCACTAGTACGTTTAGAAGGAGGTTACCACAGGAACCTGTAAAGGAATTTCGATTTACTTAGATCAAATGTTTTCTAGGCAAACTTTGAGTTTCATTGTAAAATATAGAAGCCAAATTTAAAGTCTTATATTAAAACGTTTTACAAAATAACATTTAATATAGGAAATATAAAGACATTTTTATAAAACCTTGCAACAAATTAGCTTGTCTTAACTGGAGTAGCAGTTTTTAAACGATTTTATCTACATCCATGCTATAAATCCTCTATAAAAGTTTCTAAAACAGCTTATTGCCAACATTAAAACACCCAGTGTCATAATAACCATTACCGTCGTATATCATAATAACCGTTTTAATGTTGAACTAAATTTCATTATGCAACGCAAAATCGATCCCTTATCCTTACTCATCAAATAGCCACATTTTTTATGAATTTCAAAAAAAGGAACATTGTCATGTACGCACCGTCCGCTACCTCAGTTCCGTAATTTAAAAAAAATAACTTATTGGATATTCTAATTCACGTTGTATCACGTCATTTTTGTTTGATATTTACTAATATCGAACAAAAATAATTTGCATTCCAATAGTTGTACCATCCAAAATTTAAATAATTATTACAATGAATAATTACATTATTACCTTACATATATAGTTTTATAGAGAATTCATATCATAAAGTGTAGATAAAGTTTTGTATGCAACTGTAATAATTAGGCATTAAAACACTCATGTGATACTATTATCACACTCGGCTTCGCCTCGTGTGATAAACCCACATTCGTGTTTTAATACCCCTTATTATACTACAGTTGCATAAATAACTATTATTATCTGATAGGTACTCATTGCTGCTACCCTAGATAGATATTATAACTATCTGCTACTAAGTCATTATTTACTGTATGACTTGGTTTACACTTAAATATATCTATATATATTACAGAAAATGGTAACCGTATTGAATGAAGCTTTGGAGAAAAATGGAATGAAAATTAATGTGAGTAAAACGAAAGTAATGGTATTCGAGAGGGATGAATGTATAACAGAATGCAATATTGTGGTAAATGGGTGTACAGTGGAGCAAGTGGAAGAGTTTGTTTATTTGGGATGTAAGTTTACAAGAGATGGAAAGCACGAGAGTGATATAAAAAGAAGAGTGAATGCGGGAAATCAAGTGAATGGGGCACTACACTCCTTTATGAACAGTACGAAAGTGTCAAACACAGCACGTTTGGCTGTTCATAATGGAGTGCTGATACCGACGCTGGTGTATGGAAGTGAGAGTTAGGTATGGCAGAAAAGGCACGAAAGTAGAATAAATGCAGTTGAAATGAGAGCGCTGAAGAGTATGTGTGGTGTTACTTTGAAAGATCGGATTAGAAATGATGTCATAAGGGAGCAGTGTGGACTGAAAGAAGATGTAGTAACAAAAATTGAGAAAGGAATGTTGACATGGTTCGGACATGTAGAAAGGATGGATGAAAGGAGATTCACTAAAAGACACAGGGTCGTCCGCGACGAATGTACCGCGATCAAATTGCAGACGTTCTTAAAAAAGGAGAGGTTAGAAGTACCCGTAACCGGCGGGCATGCATGAAGAGAGTGATGAGTGTAGATGAAGCGAAAGAGGTCTGTCAGGATCGTAGCAAGTTCAAGTTCGTAGCAAGGAGGTCCTTAGTGTCTGCCTACCCCTGTGGGAAACAGGCGTGATAATATGTATGTATGTATGTATGTATGTATATATATAAAAGGAGAAGCTGACTGACTGACAAATCAACGCAAGGCCTAAACTATAAGGGTTAGAAACGGGGATCCAAAGTTTTTATGGAGAAACAAGATTAGTTTGACCATTTTATTCAAAACTTCGTAAATGTATTTCCGGCTCTAAATAAGTAATACACATTTCAGGATTTTTCAAACTTCATCCCCTAAGGGGGTGAAAGGGACAAACAAGATTAGTTTGACCATTTTGAAGCGTTCCGTCGCTCTCTTTTGGTCTGGCAAAGGGAACGGGAACTGGAATGGGACAGGGAACGAGGAACGGGGGACGGGGACAGGGACAGGGACTTCTACGCGGACGAAGACGCGGGTTAAAGCTAGTTATTAATATTAGGTTGGGGAAAAAGTCTTTTCGCATATAGTATGTATGAACTTGTAATAAAATCACTTTGGCTATACTATTTGTACCTGGCTGGTTTTGGTATCATTTAAAAGTTTAAATTTTAAAGAAGATAATTCCAAATTCAAATTAGGAAAATGCGTGATTTTCATTCGTTTTTCTTACCGTCAAGATGAGTGAATCTAATGAAGAAATTAGATACATTTTAAAATTTTCCTACCAGAAAGGTAAAAATGCAACGCAACCCGCGAAAAAAATTTGCGATGTTTATGGACCTAGTGCAGTGTCTGTGAGAGTAGCACAAATTTGGTTTAAGCGTTTTCAATCCGGAAATTTTGATGTCAAAAAGCACGTCGCTCTGGTCGCCCTGTTACGGATAAGATGGATGCTATTTTCGAAAAAGTAGAGCAAGATCGGCATATCAGTAGTTACAACGTAGCTGAAGAACTGGGAATTGACCACAAAACAGTTCTGGCGCATTTGAAAAAAAAATGGGTACACAAAAAAGCTCGATATTTGGGTACCTCACGAGCTCTCTGAAAGAAACCTAATGAACCGTGTACTCATTTGTGATTCTTTATTACGACGTAATGAGACCGAACCATTTTTGAAGAAATTGATAACTGGTGATGAAAAGTGGATCACGTACGACAAGAACGTACGAAAAAAGTCATGATCAAAGGCCGGTCAGGCTTCACAGACTGTGGCGAAACCCGGGTTAACTCGCAACAAGGTGATGCTGTGTGTGTGGTGGGATTGGAAGGGCATTATTCATTATGAGCTGTTACCACCAGGCAGGACCATCGATTCAGAACTCTACTGCGAACAACTGATAAGATTAAAACAAGAAGTTGAGAGAAAGCGGCCGGAATTAATCAACAGAAGGGGTGTGGTTTTTCATCATGATAACGATAGACCTCACACATCTTTAACCACTCAGCAAAAATTAAGAGAGTTTGGCTGGGAGGTGTTAATGCATCCGCCGTATAGTCCTGACCTGGCACCTTCAGATTTCCACCTGTTTCGGTCTCTTCAGAATTCTTTAGGCAGTGTCAGGTTAACATCACGAGAGGACTGCCAAAACTACTTGACGCATTGCAGTTTTTTGATCAGGAGCCCCAAAATTTCTATAGCAATGGGATCATGTCCCTACCTATAAGATGGCAAAAAGTTATCGAACAAAATGGTACCTACATACTTTAGTTAAATGTAAATAAACTATATTAAAAAATGTTTTGAATTTTCATATAAAATGCGAAAAGACTTTTTCCCCAACCTATTTTATTAATCATAATATTAATAATAACATCAATCAAAATATTAATAATAACACAGGAATTCATTACGAAATGACAAAGATATGTCGTTTTCCTACAACGTAAATAAAATAATTACTTTACTAGGAATTAAGAGTCAATTGCTTTTTCCGTAGTCCGTAAATAAACATGACTAAATATAACAAACAGATACTATTAAGCTTTAATATATCATAGCTCAAAAAGAATACTTGAAAATAATCCTCCTGGGAGCTTATACTGTCTGTGCGAACGATTAAATTTACACAGTTTAGCATCAAAAACTTGGTGATAATAAAAGTAAAGATACACAAAACAAACTTCCGTAATAATTGCAGTTAAAAGACCGGGCTGTGTGTAGGTATATTTTACTAACCCACATACTCCGTACACACATACATAAACAACCGAGCGAAGAGCGCAACGTGATAAGATTTACATTCGACGACCTCAATAGCCCTCACACTATTGCTGTGCAAACACAAGATATTTTTGTCTGGTGCAGCACGGCATTCACATTAATTCACCAAAAATAGCCTCGACGCTAGACATTAAATTGGAAATAGCCGAGCTTACCTTTATTTGTGGAAGAGCTTGGTATTTGTGTGAGCGGTGATATCAAATACAGCAGCAGGTATAAGATGGAGAGGCCATATGGTCGCAGTGCTATACCTGTAAAAAATATATCACAATTAAAAATTATTTAACGTAAAATTGCTAACCGTACATATAATATCAAGATATAGCTGTTTTCTTCTCTTTTCCTGTCCTGGGTCTGCTGGAAGAGATTTCTTATGAAATAAGCAGGATCTCTACCATTATCTCTTAAAGCAGTACTTAAACTTAACTAACTGCCTTGTTTATTGGTACTTTGACACCTTTATAGCAGCCCTTTAACAGGATTATTTTGGCTGATGTCACAAAACCATTCACCTTTTTTGTATGTACTATTCCTACTATGACGTCTATGTTGACAGCACGAAAACGATTATTGCGCGTCTCAAGTGTCAAATAAAGCGATCCTTAAAAAATTACTTGTCAGTAACTTTTACGAAGGATTTTAGTTGGTTTTCTTTTGAATGTAAATATGTTTATTCTTTACTTTTGATTTTTACAAAACAGTTAGTAGATAATGGAAGTAACGCTACCATGGGATCTTAATTTATCCTACTTAATACCTTTTATTGGAAATTTGGATTTCAAAAACAAAGTAAGATATATTAGTTCATTAAAATAATGAAGTAATATATCTTAGTACAACATAAGTGAAAACTAGTAAGTTATTCCAACTTACGCAACATATTTTTTGTAAGTTATAACAATGCTAATCCTTGTAAAATATTTATTCACACACGATAACAAATAACAACACATTCTTAGTTAAATATAAGTTATTTATTAAAATTATAACTACATACATTTTGTCTTAAAGGATTCTTTGCTTACTCTCTGAGAAGTACCATGATGACATAATTAAAAAATACAAGATAGGATTCACTGGAGCCTTTTATTAAATACAAACAAGACTGAGAGAGCCAGAGGATTACAGCCTCCTTTGGAACCTGTGATTGAACCAGTAAAATGGCAGAATTCCAAGCATTTTACAAGGCTAGATCTGTTGCTAGGGCTGGTTCGCTTTTTTACCAGAATACTTGAAAGAAAATAATAGTTTAGATTCATGTCGTAATCTACGAATATCAAATACTCATACTTCGTAATAAAATCCTTTGTGCGCTACAATCACTGCGTACTTACTAAAACCTAGCCTCTATCTCGTTGAGTTAGTCTCGAACTTACTTTGGTTGGGGCTAGCTTAATCTGTGTGATTTGTTTGTCTGTATATATTTATCTTATTTATAATAGCACTTAGTAAAGAGTTGCAAGTTTTAACACATAATAATCTAAATATAAATTTTGAATAGGTATGTAGTTAAAATGTTACTTACGACTAATTATAGATAAAATAATCATATATTTATGCGAGACACTGTGCTTTTGTACGATGATGCCCACAATAAAATTAACTTCTAAACACTAGTTGTTACCATCGTACTTACAATAACTGTTTATTACGGCAATTCGGAAAAGCACGATAATATGAAGTGATGGATATATTTTTTCAGGCGGTTGCTCGGCTTCCAGCATTAAAATCATAAAATATTAATGTTATACGAATTTACAATCTATTTATAATTATTTCGAAAACTAGCTGACTATCATAAAAGAAAGAGATACCTCTACGTCCCATAGGAAGGACTTATCGTCTTTGGGTTATTTTGTAACATAGGTACCAAGTACATAACATAGGTACTATCAAAATTATTTTACGCAGACATCCGTTCAAAACTGTCTTTCACAATTTTTTTCGCACTCATTAAAATTTTTGCAATATTTAATGGTTAATTTCAAATTAATTTTATGCACATTATCAAATGAAAACAAAGTTATATATATATATATATATATATATATATATAATATGATAGAAATAATTTTGTTTAACGTAAATAATAAAACCGGTAAAAATAATAATTTTTTGTCAAGGATTTGAACGTTTTTGCAGTCTCATCACCAAAACAAGCCAAAGACAACAAACAGTTCACCATTCAGGAATAACAATTAAAAAACACGTTCAGCATTATGAACGTTATGGTAGGATTTAAAGTTGATCTGCTTTTGTCCTGCTTTTGAACTGCACCTTAACTGCCTTGTTTCTGATTTTTCTGAATCGTTTTATAAGTGTTGATGGTAGCCTTCCTGTACCTATGTACTAAATGTTCTTACTTTGTTTTTTCCATGTTTGTATTTTGTGTATATAAATTTTGTAAATAAATAAATAAGTATAGTAAATAATATCCCAATCATTCCCAATGGAGTGAAGACTTGTAATTAATTCCAAAGAAATATCAACGCCTCTAAAATCCATGGCATTGTACTGTGTTGTAGTGGCGGTATATTGTTAATAACTGACTTAAAGAGTGCACATTTTCTTATGAAAACGGCGGAAAGTGCATCTAATCTAATGCACCAGAGGCACAGGGAGACAAGTAGTTTGGTTTGTTCATAATATACTTATAAACTATTTCCTACAAATTTGCTGATGTTTTCAGGCGATAAAGAAAGACACTTTACATTATTAGTTACTAGTGTTATAAATGACATACTCATTTTCGGCTTATTTAATTTAAAACCAGCCAAGTGCGATTCGAACTCGCGCACGAAGGGTTCCCCCTTAAATATTTGTATTATTCTGTTTTTATTATTTTTTGTTAAAGCGGCAACAGAAATACATCATCTGTGAAAATTTCAACTGTCTAGCTATAACGATGTGGTGTTTCAGAGCCTAGAAACGCGTCCCCCTTCTAATTTTTCAGACATGATATGTACGGCACTGGCCAACCAGAATGCCGATGATTGTGCCTGGTCCTTTTATCAACGCTCACGACATCTCAGACTAGAGATGTATGGCATATATAGGTATATTATTTATGTACATATTTACGTTTATACGTGCCGTGTATATATTTCATTTTAAACTAAAAAACAAAAGCGCACAACCGCCGCATGAATCATATGACATAGGTATCACACTAATAAAATAAAGGGGAGAAAGTTGGTGAGTGTGTATGTTTTTGTTACTTCTTCACGCCCAAACTGATAGAACAATTTGATAAAGTTTTGTATGCAGGAAGCTGACATCCTGGATTTACACATAGGCTACCTTAGGCGCGGGTAACACCGCGGGGTGCAGCTAGTATCATATAAATTCGATATGGGCATTTGAACATAGGTACTACATATATTGTTTTTCATTTATGAACTGGACAAGAATAACGTTAAAATAACTAGATTGGAATCTGTTGTCATCATACCTATTTACTCGCAACCTTGCAAACAACGTTGTAATGATAGCGAAAGTGTCATAATGTGTATCGTATACATATACCATATTATTATGACCTTTTTAAACATTAAATTTTGTCTACTCTAGGTAACCTAAATATCCTAAATATCACTGTTAAAAATATTTTAATGCATGTGTATAGTTCTCGAAGCGTAAACTCAGCTCTGCATAAGTGCAAGTGAGCGTCAAAACAAGAGTCTGTAAAAATTACATAAAAGTAAAAGCAATGTTTTATTAGAAAGAAATGAACCATTTCGATTGTTAAAAACACACGATATTATGTTAATTTACTTAATTATATTATTTCTTATTAATATTAGTTTATTTAAATAATAATTGAACACAACAACACTCGAACGTTTAGCTGCTAGCGGTACCAAAGATGAAGGTGAAGGCGAAAAGTGCGTGACAGGGAGATAACGCGCGAGGGACGTGCCGCGTCTCAGGCCGAAACTCGACCTGAGACGATTATAAACCTAGACTATCTGTGTGGACTCACACAAATGCAAGGCTGAGCTTACGTCTCGATAGCTGTACACTTTCGTACCTACTTATAAAAAGTAATAACTACATCGATTTCCTTATTAAAATAATTATGGACCTACCAAACTAAATGCACAGTTAAGTATATTTAAATAAATAAGGATGTAAGTACACATACTCACGCATATAATTAGCCAACATTATCCTTGTTTGCTTTTAACAGAAATAACCCTACCGGAATCAAAAGAAGAAAAAAGGGTTAAGATTTGATATAAGTACGGTATTATCAACTGCCAAAAGCGACTCGTGGATTTGACTTATTTCTATTACTTTGTAATTCCATAAATGTACGAAAGAACTAAAGGGAATACCCAAGTCGACGTTGGCCAACCCAAATGTCACAGTAACATTTAGATTTTGTTCCACTACGTTTTATATAGCGCCCCATTTCACGTCCCGACTCCCGCTACACTCATAAAGAGTTTAAACGGTAAGGTAAGGTAAAAAAACAAAAAAATAATGTTTGATATAAAACCATAAAATTTCTTTGATATTTAAGAACGAAGGACGTAATAAAATCATCAATGAAATACTTCTTCCAAGAAACGGCGATTCAATCACAAGTTAGGTGCGTACTTTATGAATACGCGTCAAAGTATGTCAACGTAATTTTATAGCTTACATATTCAATTAGAGTCAATTTTTCAAGTGAGTGTTATAATATGTGATATCTGTCAGCTAGTTCATAAATTTGTACTTATAACTAAACAAAACACATTTAAGGGCCGTAACAGACGCGACGCAAGTTGCGCCGCGTAACAGCTAGTGATGGGCGATGCATAAATACTCAATCAACCAATTTGAGTATTTACTCAGTAGATTGAGTAAATACCCGATAAATATCCTTATTTATCCCTTTGGTGAGTAGATTGATTTATATGAGTTGCGACTCATATTTATATTCATATTCATTATTTCATGTTTTCCTGACAATTTTAAAACTTAAATCTAGTATACACTTGCAATTCTTGTCGGAAAGTGTGTGCGTACGCCATAATATGCTTAATTGTAGGTAAACGTTATATGCGACGCTAAATTATATGAAATACCATACTAATCATACACTGAAAGTAGACTTCTTTGACTAATTATCATTTTTTGGTGGGAGGTGTGCATAGACGTAATTTTACGTAAAAATAAGTAAACAGACATCAAATGCGATGCCAATATTGGAGCATGCTCTATCTACTCTATTTATTAAATCTAGTGAGTAAATACTCAAATGGGTAGCTTGAGTACTATCCACTGCCCATCACTAGCTGTTACGCGACGCAACTTGCGCCCCGTCTGTTGCGGCACAAACACTGGTTAGAGTACGTAACCTTTATAAAATTATTTTGGCATGTATTAAGTACGTATTCAAACAAGTAAGTAAATATTTTTATTAGTCTAATCAACGAATAATTTGTGGATAGAAAAGTCGAAAGCAGTAAGTTTGACTAAGGAACTTTGTTTGGACTAGTTAGGAGATAAACATACTAAAAGTCCTTACCCCTCCGAGGTAAGCCGGGTCAGGGGTCAGGGTCAAGCGAGGGGGGCACTCACAAGGAAGGTCCCGTTTTTAGGATTACGTACTCAAAGGGTATAAACGGGACCCTATTACTAAGACTTCGCTGCCTGTCTGACTGTCCGTTTGTCTATCACCAGGCTGAATCTCATGAAACGTGATACAGTTGAAATTTTAGCAACAATGAATAGCAACAAATACTAAAAACAGAATAAAATAAATATTTAAGGGGGGCTCCCATACAACAAACGTGATTTTTTATAGATAATGGTTCGGAACCCTTAGTGCGCGAGTCCGACTTATGAATGGTCGACCGAGTATGAATGGTCAATTTTTGTCTTCTTGCAAGAATAAAATCAAAACTACATATTTGAGATCCTCATAACGAGCCCTTTCATTTGATATTTGTATATGACATAGTAAGGTCTGCAAAACTATTTTTTTAATTTCATAATTTGCCCCGACAATAACCCTCATTATAGACGGACAGACAGAAGCACGAGTGATCCTATCAGGGTTCCGTGTTTTAATTTTTGTTTGTGCCCCACACTCGGGCTCACCTCGGAGGGGTAAGGACGATTAGTATGTTTATCTCCTAAAGTTCATAAGTCAAAATATGTGAGCACTCATTGACCGGGCTAATTATATTATGTTTTATTTATGAGTACGTCTACGTATTTTAATATAAAGTATATACTGGTACTATGTATGATATTATAAAGAAAAGTAGACGTACGACGTCTTTTCTTTATATTATAAATTATAATACATAGTAATATTATGTATCTAAGTCAATGCATAATACTATTCAGATAACTCTTATTATGGTTGAAAAAGTGTCCAGACAAAGTCTAGACATTAAGGCAATGATTCACACTCGATGTGTTAATGGGGGCATAAATAACTATATCACATTAGCAACGTTATATGATGTCATGTACAAACACTGCACTGTATCACTGTACTGTAACATCCCCATTTGCGAGCTTAGTTACAGGTTGCAAGTGCAGTGATAATGGCTTGCATTGTTTTATTCTCTGTGGGTCATCCGGCCCTGGTAATTAAAAAGCAAACCCATTACCACTTGCATTCATAATATAATATTCTTTATGTGTTTGTTTATTATAGGTAGTTTACACTAATGTGAGTGACTTCATACATAAAATGAGCATGATATGTAAAATAACGGAATATCTTTACATTCGATAAGGGTTGACCTTTTGGTGCAAATCGTTGTAAATATAAGAAAAATTCATCCGTCTACCGACGTCTATCATTAATAATCATGCACGTAATCACTGCACTGTAAGATTTTAAATTAAAATTTTAATGTTTACATTTTTTTTTATTTTAAAAGTGTAAGCCTTAAGTCCAACGGAGTGGTTTCAAAACATTTTAAATACATGAACTCTCGGGAATATTGCGTAGGTGGTCGTATTAAGAAGACCAAAGAAATACGTGCCTATATAAACAGATTTCTCATAAAATATTCAAAACGGCATTTGAAATTTGCATTAATAAAATAAGGAACTTGAAAATCTAATATTTATTTTCAAAAATAACTAGATTGGAACCTGTTGGCTTGCAGCTATAAATAGATATGTATCATTAGTAACTCTCTTATTCGTCTATTAAAAGAAAAGTTATAATCTATAGTTACTCATCTAGTTTTAAGTGTTAAAAATACTCATATAATCTAAAAATATATGTTTACGTATTATTTGTATATCAAACTGGTTACTTCATGAGTCATATATTTTCAGCTTACTCGTTACTTTATTGTGGTAGAAATAAGGTAGTATGTACGTACATACATTCATTCATATAGTAAGGTTGTTCAACAGATACATTTGTATAAGCTGTTGTGTACGAAGTAATACGAATTCTTTAAAGACAAACATAAAGTTAATTTATTTTCTAAAAATGTTTTACAAGATATTACATTTAGTTTCGTCGAATCATGTTTACCACCACCGGTGTGCAAGTTTAGTTAATACTTTTAATATACTGAATCTGTGAACCATTTATTGACGACCTCCGTGGCGTAGTGGTCACCATGCTAGTTCGCCACACAGAGGTCCCGGGTTCGAACCCCGGTCAGGGCAAGTTGGAAAATGGCCTTTTTCAAATTGTCCTGGTTCTTGGATGTTTATCTATACTCGTATATGTATTTGTAATAAAATATAATATCGTTGAGTTAGTACACCATAACAAAACTTTTGAACTTACTTTGGGGCTAGCTCAATCAGTGTTATTTGTCCCTATATATTTATTTATTTATTTTATTTATCTATTATTTACAATTCACTTTAAAACAAAATCATAAAAAATGTATCCTATAAGAAATTCTTAACACTATAACAACATTTTTCTATCAAAAAAACCTAATTTTCTTCTTAAACAAAGTCTAATTAAATTCTTTATATTCTTTCAGTATTTTATTATACGTAATATTATCGGTGCCATAACTTAATACACTATCATGTAATAAAGCAGTTTTGGATGAATGCATGCAGAATACATCATGACGTAGGTATCTTTCTAATCTTTCAGATAATTGAGGAGACATGTGGAGATAACTATTTACAAATATAGCTGTTTCCATTATAAATATATAATGACGGTAGTGTTAGAATTTTATGTTTTAAATATCGGTTCACATAATACCGTATCTTAGGACTTATTCAACTAAGCCATTATTAGTACATCATTATTTACTTCATTACATAGTCTTTACGGGGCATTAAATGAACTACTAATCCGTTTACAAAGACCTTCAATTTTAACTTCCAATCGACTATCAATGCAAAAAATCGAGAAGATGCAACATTAGATTCAATGTTGACCTGATATTTTAAGTAAAAATTGTCCGCCTTTTCCCTCTTTGAACAAATAATAGTATATTATGCAATTAGTGAATAAAAGACGGATTTAATTCGAGGGTCATAGATGAATCACGAGCAAGTGAAGGATTCTAAGGATTGAATCACGACCGTAGGGAGCGAGTGATTCAAGTGTTAGAATCCTGAGCGACGCGTATGATTCATGGTCCTCGATTAAATCCGTTTTATTCAAGAGTTGCATACCTACTATACTTTATACCATGACTACGAGAAAAAGCAAGGTTTAAACAAAAATAGACATTTAAAGAAAAAAAGGAAGGTTAAATCAATTAAAATGCAAGTTGAAATTGGAACAGTTACTCAAATCAAGAGTAATTTTTCTTTTTATTCACTGTTTTCAGTGAATAAAATAAACAACAAAAATAGAAAGTAACTTTTTAGATGGGGAATGGTATAAAATATTTTTTGCAAATCAGGAAAGCTAAATTAATAGTTTATACCAGATCAACTTTTGCCGGTCACGTTGATTTCGGTAAATTTAATTCAGAATTAATTACCTTACGCTACCTCATGGGAAATCGCTACTGACTAGTGTAAAGTAATATCCGTGGTAATATGGTGGTTGAACGCAGAACGCCTTTTACGAAACTTGCATAAAATACTCCTAAAGTGAAATAAAAAGTCACGATATCGAAGAATTACTGATACCTGGGTGTATTAACATTGTTTTTGAATGTGATCACACAGTTATTAATAAATAAAAAGATAAGGACAAATTGCACAAATTGAGCTCATTGAGCTAGCAACAAAGTAAGTTTTAAGACAAGTAGTTAGAGTCGAAAAAGGTTATATTTGAAGCCTTAAAACTCAAAAACGAGTCAACAGTTTTTAAGAAACTATATATCTTGGGCTTAGATATACCTATGTAACCTAATCTAGGTATTTGAAAATTTCGAGGAATATGATATACGGTACTAAAAAAAATTGGGACTTTAATCAACTTTCAATTTGCTACTATATTTTAAAAATACTTGACGTAAGTAAAACATTAATTAATCTTAAATCTGGGCAATTTTTGACAAAATATTCAGTTGTACAAAAACTGCTACTAACTTTTATTTACTCAAAATTTATTACATTAAATATGTTTTGAAAGGTCGAAGATCATGAGTCAGAAAAATAACATTGTATCTCTGTTGTGGCCTGAAGACGCAGCTGACCATACTATAAATTACAAATCAAACAATAGACGACAATGGTTTACTTCACACTTACTATCCGTTTCAAATCTCTTAAAGTTAGGTAATATAAGTGCCTACCATTATAATACAAGCATGCGGATGCGAAGGTCAGCCAGCACGGCGGCGTCTGAAGTAAAGCCCTAATGCGTTTCAACAATAAGATAAACGTAAACATGAGAATTCGTTTACCTTTACGTACACGGTGAAACGATTCATTTAATCTGCGATGTTAAGCGCACCTACGATACGTTCAATATTGAATATATTTAAACCATTTCTTCAGAATCAGAGAGAAAATATTATTCTAGAGCATTTTTTGTCAAGAGTCCTCTAGAAACAGAGTTTGAATTGTACTTCTTCTTTAGACCTATAAGTGGTATCGTTGGATTTCTTGTAATGTACTGATCATGGAATTGTCGGTCGTCAAGTGGTGAAAAGGGGTGGTAGAAGCAATCAAAGATGGCGACCGCTTTGTTTCGTTTTTACGCTTTCAACCCCCGATACAAAATAAGGGTGTTATAAGTTTGACACTAACGTTTGTCTGTCTGTGGCATCCTAGCGCTCGATACGAATACAACGATTTCGACGCGGTTTTTTTAGCGTGAAAGCAGGTTTCTTTGCGGTGGTTCTCTGCTATTTTTGGTAAAAATCATCATGATGGCGCTATATAAGGTAATTTCAAAATATAGTGTAACTCGTCTTTATCTCAGTTGATAGAGCGTATGGTTTGTACACTCGATGTTACCCGTTCAAATCCCAGTAAAGATGAGTAATCTACTCGACCAAATCAGGGTGAAATTTGGTAGGATGGTGCAATCCTATGACTCAAACACACACAGATGTGCAAAAAAGAAAGAAATTGCAAACCTTACTGTGTACAAGGGCTCGTTACGAGGAACTCCAAAATATATTTGTTATCATTGATTTTGATTGCATTCATGAAAGAAGACGAAAATATCTCACCCCCCCCCCGATCTCCAAAAATATTGAGCCTAAAATTTGGAAAATATTATATAAAATATAGTTCATTACTTGTAGATTACAGGAAAACCTAAAATAATTATATCAATTTCACATAAAGTGGTAAACTCAATAAAATACTTAGGGAAAATAGTTCGCTAAAACACCACTAGAAAACGCTAGTTGTAGTTAACTGCGTCTTACTGTGAGGATTTCAAATATGATATTTTGTATTAATTTAAAGATTTTGCCATTAAACGAAACCCTCTCCACGCGAGTTCTCGCACTTGGCCAGTTTATATTATAGGTAATTTCGGACCGAGTCGCGGTTGTCTCTATCGCACATCGCGACAGGTGGTTCGGGAACAGTAGCGCGATAGCAATAGATTTTACAAATACCCATTTTTCAATTATCTCGACCTTAGTGTTTCTTCTTGAAGAATTTATGCTCCAACATACTGCTGAAATGCTGAATTTAAGAACGTGTTAGCAAATACACATAATTTGTCCCTTACGATTAAGATTGTCATCAACATCAAGAAGCTACCTTCTCTCTAGAAGCTTTCGGGTAACACATGACTCGCATGTCATCTAACTTTATTAAAATATCTAAGGTTTGTTCTGTGCTCTCTGTATATGTATGTACGTATATATTGACATATTCATGATACTAATCCACGATTACCATCACGCTAAAAGTGGTAATTGAGCCTTGCGGGTCCGGGCTTTGTCTACAATACTCAAAATGCTCTGTCTGCCCCATTGGAATAAAGACGTGATAATGTATGAAACCAATGTGATCCGAAAAAAAAACAGTAAACACAAAACTGTGAAACCCAATTACCTACCTACTGCGCGTATTTATACTGACACAAATACAACAGAGCTAAAAATAATGGACTTTTGTTTTACACATTACTGAGCTCATAAGTACTTACCGCAGATTCAAGTAAGACAAACCTACTTATCCACAATGTATTCTTATAAGTAATAACTACGAGTAGGTAGGTATTTAGAAAATTAGAGAAAGTTATGCGCGTTCTTTAATTATACTCCCAGTATTCTTGCAAAAAGGTTATTTAAGCTGGTCAAACTATTGAAAAAAACTTCAAACTCTAGACACCTACTACATAAATAAGACATAGATACCAGAAACGCCGAGAAAAAATTAAAAAAATCACAGCAACTTTGCTGATGTCACGAGTCAAAAAATTAGGATGTGTTTATGAGATCAGAGATCATTAAATTATTAGGTTACCACTCGCCTGTTAACCGGTTGAACTAAGTGACCTTGTGACTCAGACCATATCAGTCGGCTGATGTTCCTCGCCGACTCGCGGCTTCGATTGCCGCCCTGCCAAATATGTATCGCATTCAAAGATAATAAATATGGGTAACATTGATTGAATTGATCCCCTGGCTAACGCGCCTACCTGCTTCAAGATTAACATCAGAATAGCATTCAGCAAGTACCTAATTAGTCAAGTCGGTATGCAAAGGTGTGAACGGAATCATAGCTGTTGTATAAAAAATGCGTTTATGGGTACTACAAAATATTTTCATTTACGGTAAATACCTCTGATCTACAGATACTTATTCGTATTATGTGAGACTGGGCTTTGTTTTCGTTAAAATAATAACCGGAGCACGGAGCACGCTCACCCTAAAATGACATCATCGTCTATATTACGAATGCTTGCAAAAACCACAACAAACTATATAATCGCGGCTGTGAATTTTGAATTTTCACAATAAAGCCTACAGTAGAGAGATTTTAGAAATTTCTTAGAATGTGCTATTTCGATTCAACAGTAAATTATAGATTTTCTCTTCAAAATTATTAAATATTTTTAAAAAATGCCATTCTAATACTCATATTGTTAAAGGTATCTTTCGAATAAAAAAAAACTACACGGGAAATTTTCCATCACATGTTTACTCATAAATACATGCTTGATTTATGAAATCTCTCCTAAATAAGGACAGGATATATATTTTTCGTATTCCCAAATTTTCACCATTCTTATAATTTTGTATGTACACACTTTTTATAGAAAAGCTATTTTTTTTCTATGACTGGAAACTTAATAAAAACTGGAGAATTTTTATTTACAAGATAGTGATGTCTTATTAATTGATAGTGTACATCAATCTCTACTGTAGGTGTTTTTTTGTACGAGCCAGGCCGTATAGTACGTATATTTCTCCCGTATTTCATAATACTCGTGGAGGAATGAGACAAAAGTTATACAAGGCTGTCTAAAAACATCATAATAACATTAAGGATAATAAATCGAGAGTGTAGGAATTAGTCGATTTTTTATTATATTTAACGGTACTATGAATTTCCCGGGGTCCGGTGTTGCCCCCATTTGAAAGGAAACGGAGACATCATTTAAAATTTTGTCTTGACCAGGCCCTAGATAACTCTTTAAACTATTTAATAAACTACTGTTTACAGTTTTAAGTAACAACGTGAAGCTTTTCTACGCATATTTGCGAAAAACGGCCACTTTTGGCTTATGTGCGTAGAAAGCTTCACGTTCTTACTTTTAAGTGTAAACAAAAGTTTATAAAAGTTTAAAGGGTTATCAAGGGTCTGGTCATTCCGAAGGGATTTTCTCCGCGACAAAAAAAAAGGCAACCAATATGCATCTACTCGTCTTGGCATTACATGAAAATGTTTTGGATGGATATCATATCTACTTTTTGTAAGTTACATTGTTGGTCATTTTAGCGTATACAAACTTTTAAAAATTAATATATTCCCTATAAGGGGTAAGTAATTTTTTAAAAGGCCGAATTTTCGTATTTTTTATTTGAAACCGACATTCTAAATAGCTATCCAACAGCTTACCAATTTTTATGTTCCTACTTTAAAATTGACGGAAGTTCCCTACAAACTTTCAACTCTTTTTATACATTTTATAAGGGGTTTTGAGGGGTCATTTTTGAAATGCGGTGATGAACGTATTTATCAGACCTAATAATTAAATTGAACATGATTGTTCTGCGCGGATTTTTACTTATTGAAAGTCTCGCAATGTGAATACACAACTTAATTAACTTAAACTACTAAAATAGATTTGAATTGCTATGGCTGTGGAATAATGAAAGTCATGTGATTAGAGTCAGATTTATACAAATGTCACGAATGTTTTCCATTTAATTAAAAGGAAACCCTCGTCCCTTGTAACGTCTATTGTTTCGCGGAATAGATTTTGTTTTTAATACAAGTGAGTGGTATATTATGTGTAATTAAGCAGGTGGATGATACGGCGCGGCGGGCGGCAGCGGTGGCGTGGCGTGCGTGCGATGTGCGATTACATCGCGAACATCTGGGAGTGTTCGCAACGCAATATCCTCATTGGTGTAAAAACAGTTCACATAATAACTTTATATGGATCAGCTTCTTCTTATTACAAAAATCGTAGGTACTTAATTAACCCAATCTAAAAAAAATTAAATACATAGGGCGCACTATAAGTTTCCGGAACTGGCCACTTACATAAAAAATATTTAAAAATTTATTGCAACATTTGAAAATAGATTTCTTTGGCTGTAGAATGCAGTTTGTTTCATCTGACTGTCTTTTGTTTTTACCTTGTGGCGCCATTTAAAAAATTGTGTGTCTGCATCAACATGGATTTAACTCGGGAAAATTTTCGTAGTATGATTTTCTACGATTTTAAGTGTAATTTGACAGCTCAACAGAGCATCGCTCGGCTTGAAACAGCTTTTGGCAATGAAGCACCATGCAAGACAACTGTTTATAGCTGGTTTGCAGAATTCAAGCGTGATCGTATCAATCTCAGTGACGAATCTCGCGATGGTCGGCCGTCCACCGCTGTGACCAACAAAAACATCGATGCTGTGCGCCGCCGTATGATTGAAACAGACAGGCATGTGACCTACCATGAAATTCGCGCATCCTTAGAAATAGGCATGAGTGAAATACAATTAATCCTACACAAACATTTGGGTGTGAGAAAGCTGTGCTCGCGGTGGATCCCACACAACTTGACCGAGGCTCAAAAAACGGACCGCGTCACTTGGTGCTGTGCCATGCTTACCAGATTCAACGAAGGTGCGTCAAATTTGGTGTGGGACATAGTAACAGGTGACGAAACATAGATTTATTGCTACGATCCCAAAACAAAGCAGCAATCGAGCGTATGGGTCTTTCAAGATGAGCCGAAACCAACCAAAGTGGCGCGCGTGAAAAGTGCATCTAAGCGGATGATTGCTTCTTTTTTTAATAAAACTGGACACGTGGCTACTGTTGCTTTAGAGAATCGTCGTACAGTGAATAGTGACTGGTACACGACCATTTGTTTGCCGGAAGTTATTGACGAACTCCGTAAAAATAACCGTAAACGCCGTATCATCCTGCACCACGACAATGCTAGTTCTCACACGGCCAGACAGACAAACGACTTTTTGAAGGCGAAAAATGTAGAACTCATGAGTCATCCTGCATACAGTCCCGACCTGGCACCTTGTGACTTTTTTCTGTTCCCAAAAATTAAGAACCAATTACGCGGTCAACGATTTTCATCACCAGAAGAGGCTGTCGAGGAGTATGAAAAACACGTTTCAGAGGTCACCACAGAGGAGTGGCACAAAAGTTTTCAAAACTGGTTTCATCGAATGAAAAAGTGCATAGACGCCAAGGGAGATTATTTTGAAAAACAATAAATTAATTTTGTACCTTTAAAAGTATTTTTTCATATTCATTCCGGAAACTTATAGTGCGCCCCACGTATATACAAATCACACAGATTGAGCTGCCCCAAAGTGTTTTCGAGACTTGTGTCTTGTGTTATGGGATACTTACTAAACGCTACTATTACTTACTACTATTTTTTATAACAAATATATATACAATATGTAACAAAAACCCTGTCCCATCCTTGTAGAAGCTACTCAGACCATCAATATGAACAACTTTTCCTATGGAACTCTCGAACTAAAAGAAAAAATCGTCATTTTCATACAAGTGTTCGGCCGGCCCGGCAATTTTTATGAAAATGTCGATTTTTTTCTTCTTATTTCAATCATTGGTCCCATAGGAAAAGTTGTTCATATGTCGGGCAGGGATTTTGTTACATATTGTATTGATAAATCAGATCGAAGACCCAGGTCAATTATTTTCACTTCCGCACTATTTGTAAAATTGACCATTCTCGGGTGAATCTCGTCATCGTCTTGTTCATCTTATCCATTTGTACCTATACCATTACAATGGTATACCTACAAAGGTACCGCTGAATAGGAATCTAGATATACACGGAAAGAAATGAACGTTTACTATACTACCAGAATGTATAGTTGATTAAATTTTGTTGATATTACAATAATTATGTTAATACCACAGATTTATTCGTTCCCTCAACGATTCGATTAGTTTCTACTATGTATTTGTAGTCCGTACGATGCCTTTCTAGTAGATGTAGCGCTAACAATAAATATAGTGGTAGGAACGTAGTAATTTGTTGAATATAATTGTACTAAACAGATTGTAAATTAAACTATATGAACTGTTGCCTATACAGTAGTAACAGTACTAAAAACATAAGTTGTTCCAGGAACTCATGATCTGTTGAAAGTTTATTGTACTAAACGGTTTGGAAAGTTAAATAAATGATTTGTTAATACAAACCGTAATTTGTTAATTGTAATTGTACTGAACGGTTTGTAAACTATATACTGTTGCCTATATTCACAACTAATCCGATAGATGTCGTTGTGCAGTTCCGTGAAATTTTAAAACTAGCTATATGCACACATATAAGGTCTCCGAGATTTTTATAACGATAAGTTACATTTAATGGAATGAATAAAATTTCTCCTACCGTACAGGGCCCGCAGCATAGTTGAATCTAGTCGCTAGCGGTTAGATACAAATAAACTGCGACCATAAATATCGGCGACTCAAATCACGTATTTAACAAATATAAAAGTAGATTCATTTGACAGTTCAGTAGCGAAGGATCTTGTGACCTGCGCAGGCATATCGAAATTCGTGCCATTTTGTAGTCAAAATTCACGAGCTCGAGGTTACGGGGATAAGTGTTTTCAACAAATCTATCAGGTTTAAACCGTTGATACTTGCTTGTTTTAATTAAAGAGATTTTAACGCAATATATTGGGTGTATATTTTTTTGTTTTATTTAATATTTTCATTAAAAATCGCATGGCCAGATTTAAGGCTGATTATTTCATGAAAAGCCTGATATCGGCCACAAATGGCGGCCGTAAGTGCCGTAACAGACGGGGCGCAAGTTGCGTCGCGTAACAGCTAGAGATGGGCATTGGATAGTACTCAATCTTCCCATTTGAGTATTTACTCACTAGATTTAATAAATAGAGTAAATAGAGCGTGCTTATATATTGACATCGCATTTGATGTCTGTTTACTTATTTTAACATAAAATTACGTTTTTGCTCCTAGCAAAAAAATATAATTAGTCAAAGAAGCCTACTTTCAGTGTACGATTAATATGGTATTTTTATATATTTTAGCGTCGCATTTAACGTTTACCTACATTTTAAGCATATTATGGTATATGCACACACTTTCCGTCAAGAATTGCAAGTGTATATTAGATTTAAGTCTCGAAATTGTCATGAAAACATGAAATAATGAATATGAATATAAATATGAGTCGCAACTCATATAAATTAATCTACTCACCAAATGGATAAATGAGGATATTTATCGGGTATTTACTCAATCTACTGAGTAAATATTCAAAAAGGTTGATTGAGTATTTATGCACCGCCCATCACTAGCTGTTACGCGGCGCAACTTGCGCCGCGTCTGTTCGGCCCTAAAAAATAATTCTGACTGCGGCCGATGTATCTATGGCGGGATTCGTTTTTAGGGTTCCGTACAAAGATGAAAAAACTGAACTCTTATATGTATATAGGATCATTCTTGCATGTGTGTGTCCATCCGTCTGTCACAGCTAATTTGCCGAATCTACTGGACCAAATCAGGTGAAATTAGGTACGATGGTGTAATCCTATGACTCCAACACAGATACGCAAAGCAAATATATTTTTTTAAAGTAAGTTTAATTTTCGGGTGCAAATTAGAAAAAAAGAAAAGTTTGGATCATCTTACTGTGTTAAACCCCTTGATCTCCAAAACGATTGAGCCGAGAATTATGAATAAAAATAAAATTATGGTTCATTACTTGTAGATTACAGGAAAACTTTTAATAATTTTATCTATTGAAAATAAAATGATAAACTCAATATCATACGTTCACTTACGGTAAATCATTGGTATTGTACGGAACCCTCTCCACGCAAGTTTATCTCGCACTTTGCCGGTAATTTTTCTATTTAAAAGTATAATGCTTAAATAAATATATTAATTCATTTTTGGTTTTTTCTTTCTTTTTTATTAAGTTATTTTTAGTTTAATCATTTATATTAATGTTTTTGAAATTTTAATTTTATAATTCACGTTTTTTATTTACTTTTCAGTGGGACTATTATTATTGATGTGAATACTATACTAATTTTAAATTCGAAATAACTTGTTAATACAAGTATTTTAGTTACAGACTTTACTTTAAAAAATTTTAGTTTCTAAATTAATCTAAAATCTTTATTCGATTTGATACTAGAATTAATTCGTCGTTTATTGGTAAAAATATTACCCTAGGCCGATACTTTGAAAATAAGTGGACGAATTTTGGGCGCAAGTGGCCGATCTCAGGGACATTGGGTGTGAACGAACAAAAAATTAATATAAGAAAATATTATTCAATTTTTAAATAATTAATGACATCATAAAGAAGCCAAATAATAACAGTTTATTAAAAATACCCCCTAGAAAGCTAGGCTAATAAATGTGAGAATAAGAAGCAAATAAATGTGAAATTTGGTTGACATGGCCGATACAAGGTGGTTTTACCCTACTTAGAACTTATTTGTAGATTGTTGTTTCTTGTAATTATTCTTTGTATTTTTACCTATACAATATTAACAAAAACCCTGTCCGATACTTGTAGGAGCAACTGAGACTGTCAATATGAATAACTTTTCCTATAGGATGCTTGAAACTCGAAAAAAAAACGTCATTTTCATACAAAAGTGTTCGGCCGGCCTGGCAATTTGTATGAAGATGTCGATTTTTTCTTCGAGTTTCAAGCATTGGTCCCATAGGAAAAGTTGTTCATATTGACGGTCTGAGTTGCTCCTAGAAGGATCGGACAGGGTTTTTATGATACATATAGGTATTGTAGTTACAATATCATCAGTCTATTATTGACGACCTCTGTGGTAATGGTCATCATGCCAGGCTGTCACCTAGAGGTCCCGGGTTCGATCCCCGGTCAGGTCAAGATGGAAAATGATCGTTTTCAGATTGACCTGGGTCTTGGATGTTTATCTATTTATGTATTTGTTATAAAATATAGTTTCGTTGAGTTAGTATCCCATAACACAAGTCTCGAACTTACTTTGGGGCTAGCTCAATCTGTGTGATTTGTCCGTATATATTTATTTATATATTTATTTATTAATTTTATGCTTAATACTATACATGAATTTTCGGGTCCAGTGCTGCCCTCATTTGAAATAAATTATTTGAAAGGAAACGGATATGTCATTTAAAATTTTGTCTTGACCAAGCCCTAGATTAGCCTTCAAACTATCTACTGTTTACAGTTTATAGTAAGAACGTGAACCTTTTTACGCACATTTGCGAAAAACGGCCACTTTTGGCTAATGTGCGAAGAAAAGCTTCACGTACTCACTTTAAACAATAAACAGTACTTAGTTCATAAAATGGTTTGATGGGTTATCTAGTAGGGCTGGATCAAAACAAAATTTTAATAACATCTCCGTTTTGTTTCGAAAAATTCATGTTTCCCTCAGATTCGAATCCTTATGAGCCCCTGTAAATGGTTAATTTATAAATTGATGGAAAATGATTATGGCGTTAACCATGCTCAATAGATAACCGTAGATCGTGGTCATTCTGTCAATATCATCAACTTTATGTATCAGGTTGTAAGGATAGTGCCCTAGCTAAATTAGAGTCACCTCATCGTAACCTTAGGTCGTAGCAGTAACAAGCTGATACATTATCGGGCAAACGACAGAGGTCAACGACGGGTTTCGGCGAGATGGGTTTGTTAGGCGCTGAACACGGGCAGCATAGCTTGATTGTTATGGTTGTGGTTAGCAAAGAAAAGACGAGATTTACTTCGGTCTTGAACATGTAAGTATAAGATTTCATAATGCATAAGGTGCAAGAACGTACCTAGTTAAAAATCGAAATTAACTTCTTAGTGTTACCATTTGAACGTTACGCTTTTAGATAACCCTATACATTATTTTATGATCTAGATTCTAGGTAGTTAGGCTCTTGAATAGTTTTACGCTTAGACTGTCTAGCTTCTTATATCTTCAAATGGTATGCCACTACCCTTGATTCGTTCGTGTTCCTCTTAGTTATGTTTTTACAACAAGGTTCAAAGCAATTAGGGTGTAAATCTTATCTGAAGTCGTCAAAAGAAATAAGTTACAAAGCACGGAAAGTACATGAAATGTTTGTTATAAGGTCGCGTCGCGCGCAGGGAAAAAATTCTACTGAAGTAGTTTTCTCAAAAATAAGAACCCATTATTACTTCTATTCTTTTTTCTATCGTGGTGGTGGTGTTCCTTGAGACTTAGTGCCCTTTGAGACTTGCGGCCCCGGGCCCTGTCTGTCCCCATTAGGGACAAAGACGTGATAGTGTAGTTTTACTATTAGATGTTGAGATTTTCAGTGCACGGTTTCAGTGGCAGAGTGAACACGAGTCTGGCAGGTAATTAATGGCGCTCGTGGCCCGGGTGTGGTCCATTAGCTGGGCAAACATCGGAACCTCACGCCAGTCTGCAATATACTCTTTCACCTTGTTTGAAGTATTCTGCACAACCGCTTTTAAGGAAATTATTTGGCTGATGCATTTTATGAACGTAACAATTCATATAGGTACCTACTTAAATAGGTGAGTATCTTATTTTGAATAGGGGATAAGACATTTTAAGTAATTTTACATATTCATTTCTTATCGTAACTGTAGCTCATTAGTTTATTACTATTAATTCTGTGCTCTAGCTTATGTAGGTAAAGAATGGATCAAGTCCTGGATTCTCACTCCAATACGCAGTACGACAACGTACGTAGTACCAAGCCTGTCTCACTCCCCGTTTAGGTATCGAAAATATACCTATATTATTACTAAGCGCGCGGCGACCACTTTAAAGGGAAAATTCAGTTACATGAATCGTTTGTCCAGAGTAAGAAGCATGAAATTGGCTTGCAATGGATGTCTAGGTATCTAAACAAAGAGGTGAGAAGTTCTGACGCGAGCTAAATTAAACCATAGCACTAACCAGATTAAGTAAATAATCCGTTGAACTTCTTTTCTGAGTAAGACTTCTGTACGTGAGTACTAGTACTTATTCTGTGGTAGTACGAGTCCGCGTTTAGTTGCAACAAACATTCAACGTTACAAAATTAAATGTATTAAAGTGTAATTTAGTTTGACAGAGAAATACAAACAACAAACAAAGACATAGACAATGTATTTTTAATGTTATCAGTGGTGTCAGTTTTCCTATCTACGCTGAAAACAAGCAAAGTATTATCAGCAAAAAGTATAGACTTACAGTCTTTTAGATATAATGGTAAATCTTTTATATATAATCGGAATAACAAAGAACCTAAGATAGAACCCTGGGGCACACCCATCACTACGGTTGATCCGTCAGATTTAACTTGATTTACACAAACTTTTTGAATTCGGCTACTCAAATAATCAATTCAAGAGAAAAGCTCTTTTATTCCATAGTGCTCAACTTTGGATAGAAGGGTTTCGTGGTCTACACAGTCAAATGTGTAATTAATTTTATGGGTTCCTGTTTAGGAATGATGCCATAGCTAACGACAAGAAGTTAATTATAATGATAAAAAAAATTACAGCCAATGTAAACAAGTCTTTATAAAGTATTTAAAATGTCGATACGTAACCTAACCTGTTATTAATCCATTGAACCAAACCAAAAGGCAAGATCAACATAATATTCTGGTTTTCTGTAACCTTTACACTTTTGGGTAACTTAGGTAATCTGTGCTTTTGGTAACAACTTTTATTTTTCATGTCAATTGAAAAGGTTGCTTGTACTACCCATATAATTTTATTTACGTATGAGGTCAAGCTTAATTAACCGACCTTATTATTACTACTATGTTATTAGCGCGTCATTTAAGCCAAATTCAGAAAGAGCTGTTTATCGCAATCATAACCTCACTCTTTATGGAAGGTTTTTATGGTAGGTAGAAATCACTCTATAACTAGCTAACTGATGTAAACAGAGGGACGGGCAGCTAGTAGTGTTCCAAATTATCGGATTTATGAGCCATGCCGAAAACGAGGTCAGGACGTGTGTCCTTTACGAGCATAGTGCGGATTTCAAACCATCAAGATATAGGTATCTGGGTAAACCCTGATCACCCCGGATAGGGCGCTAGTTAACAGCTTGGAGCAAACAACGTAGATATGTGTACCTATAATGTAATACAAGATTTTTGCGGGTTTATAAGACCGCATCCTCATGTGACAGCGTCTCGTCACAGAATGAATACAAGATATGTGTAAATAAAGTAAGTACTAACGTTTTATTCACGTAGTCTCGTCCATGTTGAACAGTTTGGAATCTCACCTCTCACCTCAAGGAAGCCTGTAGAGCTACAACAGGTATGTGCCTACTTATCACTAGAAATGTTGACGTTTGGTTGGGGCGCGAGCTAAATTAAACCATAGCGGTAACCACATTATGTAGATATTTATTTAAATTTATTTTTTGAGTAAGATTTGGTACTAGTGCTTATTCTGTGGTTGTGGTATATTTCATTAAACTTTATAAGTACCTTCGTAAAATCACACTCAAAATTTGACTAAGTTTAATTTTGAAATAGGTACTTAGCACAAAGTTAATCAGTTGTGATTATTGACTTAAACATATTGCCAGGGCCGGATTTAGAGATCTGGAGGCCTCGGGGCAACAAAGGAGTAGAGGCCCCCAGACCCCAAATTATTTTACAAATAAAATTAGGTATTTTTTTTTCACTCGAGTTTTTCAATAAATAATTCATTGTGAAACCAAGTAGACTCTTTTAGTATTTAACAAACATTTATAAATATATTGGGAAACAAGAATTATCTGAAATTAAATTTTGGCGTCAACGAACGGAAACTTCCGAACTTTTTTTTTCGAACTCTCTATTGTCCCGGGGCCTCCACAAAAGGGGGCCCCCTTTTGTAGAGGCCCCGGGGCTGTAGCCCCGGTTGCCGTCCCCTAAATCCGGCCCTGCTTATTGCTTTAGTTATGAATTATGATGTCGAACTTTCCCGGAAATAGGTAGATAAAGTGTAAACAGCCTGTATGTATAGGGGCGTAATCCAGATCCAGATTGCGTGTTAAAATGGCATGCAAATTTGGAGGTAACGCAATGAAAGGGCCGTTGGCAAGGCCATGGCAAGTCGGTCAACGGGTCGTAGTACGAATTGCGAGGACGCACCCAGAATCAACCGGCGCGCCCACCCAACAGGAGGAAACATTACTCCTTCCCTGCAATGCGACGATGCGTAGGCAGCATTAAATCCACAAATTCTCCATACTAACAGTTTCACTTCTAGTAATTTCTAATTTAAAGGGTACCCAAAACACGCAATGGCTATTAACACAGCCGTTATAAAAAATCTTAGCGGCGTCTTGATCGACACGATCGTGATTATTCGTGATTCATGACGTAATCGCTATTTTGGTAGTGTTGTTGCAGAAGTGGCAGGAATAAAATAAATAATATTACGCAGCGCGCTGTGACCTGCAAGTGAAGTTGCGACTAGTAATGTGCCGCCGAGAAAATCTCTTTATTTTCCGGAAATATCTTTCTTTGAAAATTTCCGGAAATTTTCAATTTTCGTTGAAAAATTTCCTGAAGAAATTTGCGAGAAAAGGCACATCAATTTGCGACTCCGCGACGGTACGGCGGCGCCGCCGGCCGGCCGGCTTCGCTTCATTGCGTCACGCCAATGACAAAAATGTCGCTCACCACTCTTTTAGGCAGATGTATCGTAAAACTAGATTCTTTAAACCGGGTTTCAACAGACACTTTGCTGCCATATAAGATTGTATATATATATATATATATAGGTCAATGCATATAAGTATGTAAGTACACTTAACATGTAAATTTAAATGTAGATGCATTTATACACATTCAGCTTAGACATTAGTAAAACTAAGGAGAAATAAATAAATAGGCTACTTACATGTATATAATATGTAATGGTTGATAAAATTTTTAAAGGTACAAAACTTATTTATTCTAAATGTGGGCTCCACTGGACCATGTCTTTCGCCTCAAATAGTTAAGTATGAACAGCAAACTGTCATATATTTTTTGAATAAAGTTACAAAACTTCTATAAAAATAGGCTATCAGCACTCGAGACGTAAGCTCAGCCTTGCATTTGTGTGAGTGAACACTGATAGTGTAGGGGAGACAACGGCCAGAGGCAAGGCACGACCCGCACCAGTTAATATTGGTTTTTGAAACTCTACCTGAGACACGGCACGACCCTCGCTCGTCATCTCCCTGCCGTGCACTTTCCGCCTTAATCTTCACCTTTGGTATGGCTAGCAGCTTAACATTCCAGTGCTGTGTTTGAATTATTTTTGAAATAAACAAACATGATAATAATATCAAAATAAATTCACATAATATCGTGTTTTTTAAATAATGAAAATGGTTCATTTCTTTGTAAATTAAGCATTGATTTTTTTTTAATGTAATTTTTTGACACTGTACTTTCAGTGCTTACTCACGCTATTGCAAAGCTTAGCTTACGCCTCGAGTACTGTACCTATATGGGAATATTCAGTTTAATATCTATGTTTACCAAAATACATATTTATAATCAAAACAATATGAAAATAATAAAAATGTTTAAATAAAGCCTAAAACTAATTAAAACAGAACCCTTAGAAATTGATAACAATCATTTACGAATTTACTTTTTTATGATAAAAGTTTAGGTGCAGTAAAAATTTTCTGTTGCATTATTATTTATAATTTCAAATGTTCTGTCATGCTAAAATTACCATAAAATTAAAAGGTATGAAAAGCTGTCCAAAGTTTACTTGATAATGATAAAAAGTATTTTAAAGTTCTATTCAGTACCTAGTAAATATTGTTAATGGTATTCAATACATTTACTTTTCAGTAAATCTAAATACCTAACTAAAGCCACAAAATACAAGACCAGTTAACAATTTCCATCATCAATATAAGTAGGTAAGTACAATGATGGAGGGTCAATAATAATAAAAATAAATGAAAATAAAACTTCTCTAACTTTAACCTATCAACTGCTAGCATGTATCTATGATAATATTGAAACTTACTGAGTAGAAGTCCTGCTGGCAGCACCAGGCGGACCATTAACAGGCTGCAATAATGAGTAGACGACATGGTGCTATCTGAAACAGGAAATCATAACATTAATATAAACCACAACAATGTCCAAATCAATTGCAATACTTACCTATGTTACTGCTTTGATGTACCTACCTACACATTTTTGACTCAAACGCAATCAGAAATTCTATTTGTTTATTAATATCTTAACTTGTTCTTTAACTTCAATTTGTTTAGTTTATCATGAAATTCTACTCATCCAGTATTAAGAGAAATTTCCATGATAAACTAAACAGACTTCACAGTATTGTTCATCTACATGATTAGGTAAGTTCTTATTCAGGTAGAAGACTCATGTTTGCACTCAAATTTTGAAAATGTCATGGAGAAAATGTTACAATGAAGTAAAATAAAATGTTTTTTGAAAATGTCACGGGGAAAATGTTACAATGAAGTAAAATAAAATGTTTTTGAAAATGTCGTGGAGAAAATGTTACAATGAAGTAAAATAAAATGTTAAGTATCTAGCTCATACTGTCGTAATTTAAAAACAAGCAGGTACAGTTATCAGAATTTGATGAAAATCCTTAGAAATAGGTTTCTAGATGACTATTAGAAATAGGTACATGTGATACTACTATTAACTAAAGCTCTTTATAAAATCATAAAGCAAAAAGTAATTATACATATAACTTTTAAAATCTTACCCATATCATTTCAGTCAAGCAAGAATAACATAAAATATCTACAACATTTTAAATGATATGTACTTACCTACGTAAACCTAATCATAAGCTAAGTCTCTTCATTGGCACACAACCACTTCAAACTTATAGTCAAATTATTAATACATTCTAGATATTAAATTTACATTATTCTTTAAATAGTTTACGACATAGTACACAGTTAAATATTAAAATAAAACAAAAACACAACCACCACCAACGACATCTGAAATGACACTAATGACATTTCAAAATTAGGGTTACCCACTGCACTGAAAGAAAATTAAAAAAGAATGTTGAAAACAAAACATAAATCATGTATTTTTTCATACTGTCAACATTTTTTCTGTGGTTTGACCATAGAGCATCAACATCCGGTTAGTGATGTACACATCGGATTTTAGTAAGTACTTTACCGGTTCTTAGTCAAAAAATATAAATTAATAATGTACGGAAAGGAAACAGAATTCGATATATAATTAAATTTTACGTCCCAAAATATATAAAATATAAATTAATTACACAATTTTGACAGAAAAATGTAAATCTTTAATTTCGAGGAACAACACTGTCAAAATTTTATTTTTATTGCGAATTAATGGCGTAGCCAGGTGAGTTTTCTTGTTTATTTCTTATTTCATTGTGTTCCACGGTTTTCAATTGTTTCGTCTTTATGTTTTTCATCTAGCAAAATATTTAATCTGTTATAAGTCAAAATTTTTTCAGCTTATCCGTTTTTATTACACGAGAAACAATATTACGAGTAATGAACACGTATTGGATTTGTTCCGAATTTATTCGCTAGGATCATTGTCATCACTTTCACTTTTCACACGATTTGCCATAATAGTGGTTCTAGTGTGCATTCGCTGCATTGGGGCGCAGTCGCCATGGATGAGTGAGTTTCCCGATAGTTCTCTTTGTTTTTGTATTGTATGTTTCACAGTGAGTAATAATTATTACAAGGTTACTCATATCCGAAAAATTGTGTCTATCACTGCGCTGCACGATGAATGTGTCCGCAGCTAATTTAGCGGCCTTTGTACCGTTTTTTTTTGTTTATTTAAGTCGTGATACTCTTCTTTTTACAGCACCATGTCGACCCTAACGAAAATGACCCGCACGGTAAAAAAACTGGAGGTTCCCAGACCCCTGAAATCAACCACCAGCTCTGCTCACAACCGCAACTCCGTGTTGGATGTCAAAATAAACTCTGGTAAGAATCTTGTTGGTTGGTAAGAATCTTGTTGGTAAATAAATGTGACCCCACTGAATGATAATGTACTGCATATTGTACCTACATGTAGAAAAATTTACATACTAACATCATACATTTTTATAAAGTGAATGAGTAATGTGTTGTTATTTTGCAGTTGATGACCTGATAGTTTTGACAGAAGCGGTGGCTTATCAAATGATGCAGGGCAACTATGACCGTGCGCTTCAAAGCAATGTGGCCACTATGTATTCTAACCTGAAGCTTTATGGCGCTCAGCTCGAATCTCTTTACAAAGACTTTCTTGATAGGTATGTAACAGTATTGCCATTTCATTGTTATTTTGACATTTGTCTATCATTATGCTGCAATGTCAATGACCCTGTGTAAAAATAAAACATTACTGTATTTACAAACAATACATATAAAGTCATGTCTAGTCAAGTATTTAGTTGTATCAATATAATGTTCTGAATAAATGTTGCAAAATGTATGTGTTACCAGAAATGTGTGAAATTCAGGCGTAGTATACAATGCCTGAATCACTGTTAGACAATGTATGAAATGGTACATTTGTCTTACATTTCATGTCTAGAATTATTCACGGTAGGTAGGTTAGGTGGTATGGTTTTGCGGAATGCAGTTTTGCAAAATGTTTTACTACCGGCCTTTTCCCCTATGTAAGCCTTCCTTGGAAATATATTCATGCCTGGTTGTAAAACTTTTCCCACAACTGCATTCCCAAAGAAGGTTAACATCGGGCAGAGGCTAGTTGTAAAACTTTTCGCACAAATTTTTTTTTCCAAAGAGAGTCAACGACAGGCAGAGACCGGTTGTAAAACTTTTCGCACAACTGCATTCCCAAGGAGGGTTAACATCAGGAGAGGCTGGTTGAAAATTTTTCACACAACTGCATTCCCAAGGAGACTTAACGGCAGAGGCCGGTTGTAAAACCGCACAACTGCATTTCCAAGGAGGCTTAACGTCGGGCAGAGGCTGGTTGTAAAACTTTTCGCGCAACGGCATTCCCAAGGAGAGTTAACGTCTAGCAGAGGCCGGTTGTAAAACTTCTCACAACTCCATTTCCAAGGAGAGTTAACATCTAGCAGAGGCCGGTTGTAGAACTTTTCGCACAACTGCTTCTTCAAAACCATATCAAATAACCTACCTGTCATGATATGTCTATGTTATATACTATTTCATACATTGCCTAATAGTGATTCAGGCATTGTATACAATTGACGACCTCCGTGGCGTAGTGGTCACCATGCTAGTCCGCCACCCAGAGGTCCCGGGTTCGATCCCCGGTCAGGGCAAGTTGGAAAAATGGCCTTTTTCAAATTATCCTGGGTCTTGGGTGTTTATCTATATATGTATTGGTTATAAAATATAGTATCGTTGAGTTAGTATCCCATAACACAAGTTTCGATTTAACTTTGGGGCTAGCTCAATCAGTGTTATTTTACCCTATATTTAAAAAAAAAAATTATTTACAAAATGTCTTCACACTTTGCAAGTAACATACACATTATTAAAAGGACACCTGATGAATTAGTACAGTATGCTAGATGACAATAAGACAAATCAGACTTTTCTAAATGTCAAAACAAACATTTCCTATGGGATTTGTATGAAGTACAAAAGTGTGACGTCATGCTTTTTTGTAGTCAAATAGCCCTGTCACTATCAGATTTTCTGCATTAGTAAATCTAAAATCATGTTTAAAATGGATATGATCAATGAAAAGTGACACTATTTTGTGATGTTTCATTTTATTAACTGTACCAAATAATATAGCCCAGACACGGTTGATGAGTCTCACTCAAGTTTTGTTTCATACATACACCCATAGACCTAAATTTTTTTTACCATACACCATGACATGATATCCTCCAAATATGACAAGCTATGAAGTTACTAATATTTTGCAGAGAAAGTATATCGTTTTTAATTTTTCAGATACTTTGTTGTATTCCGCAATGGTTCTCAAGACGAGCGGTTGGACAAAAAGACACGTCTTCATCTTCTAGAGCTTATTGAGCTGCGCGCTAAACTGTGGCAAGGCTCTGACTACATGAGTCAGTATTACAGGCACCGTGGCACACATGCAGAGGTAACCTTTAATATTTTAAAAATGAAGCTTTTAGAGAGAGAATTTCATAGATTTTTTTATAGAATTATACCTTGTTCAGCGGTAAGTTATCAAAAGATTGTGCTACTATGGGCATGGGACCTTAGAATTATATTTGAACACCAGCAGTGGGCAGACGAAGGGCTGGGATGATAATGATGATTCAACAATTTGTACCATGAAGATAGATTAATAGATAACTATAAAATAATTTTAAATGAGTACATTGGCGGTCTTATCGCTTAAGATGGAACTAGTCGATACTTTTTCTATACTAACGGAGGGGATTTCCTCCACTGTTTGACATTGTACATCGAAAGTTTGACATGATATTGTTTTGTCTCATTATAAATTTTGTCTGTACGGGATACAGAAGAGTAAAATAAAAAGCAATTCAAAAGTTATCTATCAGCTATCAAAGATTCTTTTTCGGCACCGGTACGGCTTAATTTTATCAAAGATTGTTATTTGTAATTGAATAATGCAGTAGTTTTTTTCATAAAACCCCTTTTTCCAAAGGACTTCACGTAGTCTTTTACGCCCTCGGTTTATTATGAATAATCGTGCATATCACTTCAATGTTAGGTGAGACAGCATGCTTTTTAGGCCGCGCCCACCTGTGACTGAGCCCGCGACTAGTTCAATCTTAAATAGTACACCAAAGAGAAAAATGTGTTATCAGTACATTTACTCATAATAAAGATAGATACATAACATGATATATAAGAAGACAGTGTCACACAGTTTACAAAGTAAATGTTGTAGCCACTGTTGGTGCCGACGATGGAGGGGTCGGGCACGGGCGGCGCGGCGTCCCCCACGCTGGCTGCGCCCGCTGAGCCGCCCAGCCTGCTCGGCCCCGGGGAAGTAATCAAGCCCTCTGGCAAATTCCCCAAGCCCACCAAGATCCCTGGCAAAAACTACTCCAAAGATGAGGTTGTCATCAGAAATGCTGATTCTGGAAAAGGTAATCCATCTATTTCCAATTATAGGATTCTTGATTGCATGTTAAAATTAAATTATACTGAGGGAGATGATGCATGAAAAACATGTCAATAGTTCTGCTTATCTGTTCTTTGTCTTCAGATTTAAAATTGTGTAGTGTTTATAGGATGCATGATGATAAGAAGAGATAACTGTAAATTGTAATAGAACAGCGTTTATTTGTCAGATTAAAATTTAAGGTATGCTTAAGTTTTACCTAAATGTATTAATGCAAATATTTGCCATGATGCTAACATAGTAGTTATGTGTAAGGATATCAAAATAATTGAAATGTAACTAGGGCTGCTACTGCTGATTAGTCCAACCTGGATTTTACAGGTTTCACAAATAAATCTCGTGTTTCCATTTTGGATATCCTTCCTGGCTAAATCTGGCAAGCTTAGGCAGCCAGGGAGAGTGATGTGTATCTGGATAATTCTTATTGTATGTGGCAGCCCTAGATATAAAACTCAGTAAGGTGAACATAACCCGTGCGGTAGAGCGGGCGCTGAGTGTAGCGCGTGGCGGCGAGTCTGATTGTCTTGTGGTGTTGCAGTGATGGGTATCAAGGGCAGGAGGGTGCACATGATCGAAGAGCTAAGTGACACGATTATATCGTTTCAGCGAGGTACGAACGCACGGTGCCGGCTACATGGCGCTTTCGCATGGTGGGGCGGTCTCTTCCCATAACCTTTTGATTTTATACTGTCTTCCTAAATTAATCTATAACAACAACGACACATTCTTCGACTTCATTATGACTACTTTTGAAAAATATAACACATCTGGATAATCAAATAAATTCATAACTTTCGAGTGATTGCTACTAATAAAATGTATCATGTGAGTGACGGGAGTAGTTGCATTGTAACCTTGGGAACGATAAATCGACAAAATAACACTCATAAAACTGCATTCAGCTTTGAGCTTCATGAATTTACTAACTTTACTAAAATATGACGAAAATGGAATTATTGTTGCTTTAATACATTTAAACATTTACAGTGAGTCCGGGGGCCAAGGAGAGGCTCGTCCAAATTACTGGACCCAATGAAGACAATGTGAAGTGAGTATATAGATAAAGCAAAAAAAAAAACTATTTCTCACTTTTCCCAATTTCATACCACATAGAACTTAAATTTGTATATAAATCCTCTATAAAAGTTTCTGAAACCGTTAACTTATTGCCAACATTTAAAATAAAACCAGTGTCATAATAACCGTAACAATCATTATGCAACGCGAACTCGATCTTTACTCATCAAACAGCCACATTTTTTATGAATAAAAAAAATACGCGTGGCTCTGTACCACAGCTCCGTAATTTTAAAAAAATAACTTAATATTCGAATTCACGTCGTATCCCGCCATTTTTGTTTGATATTATTGTAATTTGCATTTCATTAATTGCACGATCCAAAATGTTGATAATTATTACAATAAATCATTTTACTATTACCTATACGTAGGTAAGTACAAAGTTTGTATTTGATACTCGGCAATTAAACCAAGAATTAACATAAAGTTCTTACAAAACCCTATGGATTTAGAACTTTTTATAGAGGATTCATCTCATGGGTGTAGATAAAGTCTTGTATGTAACTGTAATAACAAGGTATTAAAACACTCATGTTGTACTATAATCACATATTATTGATAAACACACATTCGTGTTTTAATACCCCGTATTATACAACAGTTGCAATAACATATTGAGTTTATGTGTGTAGCCACGCCAAACACCTGATCGGCGACACGATCCGCCGTAATGCGTCGCCCGTCCGCCTTGAGGGTTCGGACGCTGCGCTGCGAGCCTCGCGCGCCTCGCTGGACTCCAACGGCTCTGACGACTCGCCTCGTGCCAGGGAGGTGAGGACCCCACTCCTTGTTATTGTTTTACGTTACATTAATATATTCTGCATAACAATTCCTATTATTGGATACTTTCCGGGGTCAATATAGTAGATAGTGCTATAACGATAAGGTAATATTTTGAAGGCGAGGGCGCTTTCGCTCTGGATTCATGGATATCGTCCGAGATAAAAATATTACCGCACCCGAGTAGTACACTCTTTCATCTCCATCTATGAGATAAACTTGCAAATACAAAACAGAATATAAATAAAAGTAGAACCTAACCTACAATATACCTAATCAGACTTCACCGACAGTTTAATACTAACCTTTGTTTGGTGTCGTTTCTGTACAATAAATACTAAGAAATAAATTTTCGAAGAACACCAACTTAAGATAAAATGTTCATTCATAACTTTGTTGCCGTAGTCCTTCACATATTTTAATAAGTAAACTTTATACCTATTCACTAACGGCTTAAACTTACATAAAAATATTCACATTTACACAAATAATTACATGTCAATACAAATAACCTGAAACTTCTGTAATTACTTGAATCAAATAGAAAAATTGCGCGTTTTTAATTATACTTATTTCTTTTTCCGAAGCTAAAAACATAAAAATGTTTACCTACATTTATCCATGTTGGCGACGATATGTATTACAAATTTAAAAAAACACGGTGTCTGTGCCTTTTATTTTTTTATTTTAAAAAGAATTTTTTTTTTTTGCTGGACTGTCAACATAAGTTTTCAAATTGGTTTTAATCCCTAGAGTAGATATTTTCTTTTTCTTTTTTTACTCCGGGGAGGATAAGCACTAACTTTAGCTTCAAAGTTTTTGGGGTGAAAACATCGTTTTTTGGGTAGATGAGATGAAAATAAATTATTTGGTACTCTTAAGAAAATAAAACGTCACAAAATAATGTCACTTGTCATTGATCATATACATTTTCGGTGATTTTAGATTTATTATTGCAGCAATATTGATAGAGCGCTATTTGACTCCAAGAAACTATGACGTCATTAGCCTGTATTTTATACAAAACCCATAGAATTTTTTTGTTTTGACGTCGTGTTTTTTAGAAAAAGTATCTGAGTTGTTGGAAAGAAGCGAATTGTGTATACCGCAAGGTAATAAGTTTCCTTATGAGTTAGGAAATAACTGAACTGAAGACTAGAATATATAAAATATCTTACCACAGGAGGCAACGCGTGATACGAAATTAAGACTAATAAGTTAAGACATTGCTTGTTACTTCAACTCTTTGTTTTGTTTTTCGTGTGTAAGTGGCGAACACTAGTTTCAAGCGGGCATAGCATAGCTTGATGACTACAAAACAATGTTGATAGCGGGGACCAACGCCTTTACGTGCCTGCCGAAACACGAAATATAATTTGTGTTCTTTAAATTAAACTTAATTGTGGTCTGGTCACTCATCCAAGTGCAGAACACCCGGTGCGTTGCGAAAGCGCTAGCAATGCGTATTCCTGCCGGGCCACTAACTAGTTACTTTGAATCATTTCAATTTCGTAATGTATCTTTTGTGGGTTGAGATTATTATGCTTCGGCCGCACTTGTGCCTATCGTCCCGAAGCAATTCGCGGCGAATCTTCGTACGGTCTGTACACTAAAAAGTTAACGCGATAAAGCGCTGGTCACACTAGCGGCTTCGTTATTTTTCCACGAACTATCTGGCAATAATCCAAGATGGCGTCATCGTAGATGACGCCATCTTGGATTTCTTGGATCTTGGATGTTTTAAATATGGACGACGACTTTCTTTTCTTTAACATGTGTGCTAACAATTACATAATGCATTTATTGAAACCTAAAAATAAACCGAGAAAGAAAAAGCTAAAAATTTTAACACTATTTTATCGTTCCACTCAATTTTTATGCATTAACAACCGTGACACCGTCGCACAGCACGCGTCTGAATAAGTTTAAAACAAACGTCAAAATGAACAACGCAAGTGCGACCACGCAGAGCGAATTGTTAGCGTGCTTAAATCCTTTGATGTATCGCCACCCGCGCGATAAGTAACACGAAGAACGAACATTCGGGACGATACCCGATAACGGCCCCGGTCACATTTGCGTGTATCGTGTAATAACACGAAGCTTCGTGGCGATAGGCGCAGGTCCGGCCCAAGCATTATAATGCAAATTGGTGTTTTGCGAAGATACGCAAGTTAATTAAAATTTGTTTTGTTTGCTCCTCAGAAGTCCCCACATAATAATAGAGCCCTTCTTCATAGTTTTTCTACAAACGACGCTGCGCTTGGAGAATACAAGTACACTGTGACCTTTGGGCAACATTCCATTAAGATCACAGGCAATAATCTGGATCTCGTCAAGGTAAGACCATTATTTCAGATATTAGGATATATTTATTTTTATTATTTTGTTTGCCCATTCATTCCATCTGGAAGGGTACAAAGGTAAACTTGTCGCCCAGGGTATGGATACAGTTTGAGGTTTGACACTCGGCCAGAGCTGTTGATAACGCCAAAGGACGTACTATGCATAGGAGAAAAGGAAAGCCGAACATAAGCTTTGAAGCAATGCAGCTAAGGGTCAATCATGGATAGTAGCGCAGAGTCGAAGCGAAACGTCAAATTCTTCACAAGTTTCAAATTCGCGCGGAGTATGTTCCGAGTGTCGACGCGTTGGTTCGTAGTAGGCGCTTGAGTTCGCGCGTATGCACGCGCACTAATTAGTGGAGGAGATGAGAGAGACGGTCGTGTGGCCACTATGAGCTCGGTCATGTCTACCCATCACCTTTTATTTCTCCTTTTTGTCACTCGATGGCGCTATAGGTATTTATTAAAACATTAAAATCGTTCATTACTAATATTTTAATAAAGTAGTACTCTAATTAATTAAATACGACATATGAAATGCAATAAATATTTTTAAAGCATATTCAACACTTTGTCACTTTTTTGCTAGTCATGTGTGCTGCCATCTTTGTGTGCCTACCCGCAACTCTGGTTGTCTTTGCCTACTTACGCGTCCTCCAATAGTTTATATGGCGTGGGCTTATGATAAAGATAAAATTTCTTTATTTCACCAACTAAGTATGACAATAATCAAAAGTACATTTAAAATATAGTAGGTACAATGGCGGGCTTATCACTAAAGCGATTTCTTCCAGCCAACCTTTTGGTAAAGAAGACTATAAAAGATGTGGGAGGGGGGGGGGGGGGGGGGGGGTTGGCGCAGTACGAGTATTACAGTGTAGAAGAATATAAGTATACAATTAAATAATGGGAGTACATCCTATATATAAAATAAACGAACAATAAAGAAATATAAATACATTAACTATAAAATCACAAACTAATAAATATTATAGTGTTAGTTAAATACATCATAATTTATTCCTTTCGATATAGTTATCTAATTTCATTTGCTCATCTACAATTTTTCTGCAACGTCCCAAAGGTTAACTGGTAGACAATGCTTAGCATTGAGTTGTACCTTTTGTACTATAATCTTAAGATTCTAAGTGAAATAAGTTAAACAGAAAAAAAAATATTGACATTTACCTTAGCCCGCTCCACATTCTTGTCAAGAGGTTTCGCTCTCGGTATTCGCCGAAACAAGACGAGATCGAGAACAGCTCTCCACACTCTCGCTTATGCAGTTGTCTGTTCGAGGACGTTGAAGATGGACGTTGAATTGAACCGATGCCGTCTTAGCATTATGTGCTGTAGCGTATTACAGTTTCACATTGATTACAGAAAAAAAAGTTATTCCGCGGAAATGTGGAGGGAGGAGGGAGTGTCTCGCGCAAACACA
Organism: Acrobasis suavella; assembly: GCA_943193695.1. Taxonomy (NCBI): domain Eukaryota; kingdom Metazoa; phylum Arthropoda; class Insecta; order Lepidoptera; family Pyralidae; genus Acrobasis; species Acrobasis suavella. The sequence continues at coordinate 20,615,939 of OW971929.1, forward strand.
AAACTACCCGAGAATCCTTTAATTTTGGCACGAAATACCGCCTCCAAATGAAGACCACCCGAATATAGCCGAGACTTGTCGAACACTGCCTCCACATTCTCGTATTCGGCTATTCTCGTGTAGTTTTGCCGAGAATGTAGAGCGGGCTGTACGTTAGTAACGATATTATGTTTGGCTCGGTATACCGCGTTGCAGACGGCCAAGTTGGTGCTAGACGAGTACTTCGAGAGCGCGGGCGCGCTGGAGGCGCTGGGCGCGGGCTCGGGCGACTTCTTCACGCTGTCGCAGCGGCCGGGCGCTGCGCTGCTGCTGCGCGACGACGCCGCACTCAACGGCAACGACGACGACGTGTTCGTGCCCAGGGACCACGAACACGCAGGTACGCATCAGTGACTTACAGTCGTACGTGATGTGCGCTAGGATATTATACTATACTTTAAACGAGCTATTCGTTTTTACTTGGTCAAAAATAAATTATTCGGTACAGATGAGAAAATAAAGCGTCGCAAAGTAATGTTACTTGTCTTTGAAAATATCCATTTTAACGTGATTTTAGATTTATTATTGTACAAAACTAACAATAAGAGCGCCATTTGACTCCAAGAAACTGTGACGTCATTAGTTTGTATTTCAAATCCCACATAAAATGTTTGTTTTGACATTTAGAAAAAAGTATCTGATTTGAGTTGTTGGGAAGTAGCGTATTCTTGTATCTCGGAAACGGCTTCAAAGGTTTTTATGAAACTGTGTTTAGGGAGTGATGAGGCTAAAAATGGTTTTAATAAAAAAAGTAACTGAGCAAAGCTCGGTCACCCAGCTAATTAATAATCAAATATCAAATAATTTATTTTGTTAATTTTGCACATCATGTACTAACTGGACATGAAGATTCAAAATAAAATTAAAACCGTCATCGTTTTTAAAAATTGCTATAAACTTCTACAGTTTCGTTATGACAACTGCTGTGAACAAACTATAGCCCCCATTGACTGTTTGTCATGTCTTAAATATGATGACTTAATAAAAATATGCAGCTACCAATAATAACACAGTAATGTGCTCCATTGCCATAACATAGTATAGTGGACACAAAGCTGTGTCCGCTACGCCAATTTTTAATATAACATTGTTGGAAAACATGAATTAGGGGCGTAGCCCAAATGTTTTGTCCGTTTGTTCGACGTGTTTGTCGGAGTTAGTGGAAAACATCCCCGCGCGCAGGCGAACGCGGGGATGTTTTCCACTAACTCCGGCACTGCTCCACAAAATCGTTTATTAAATGTTTAGTTCATTCTATGTGCAATAACAATTTTTGTTAAAGACTGGCGCATTGGACTCTCCTTAACTGTGATACTCAATACACGTCTCTTTATATGATTTTTTCCTAAATAGGATAAAATCAAAAATCTAGAATTCATAATATCCATACTGTAGTCATAATATTATTTTGCGCTAACTTGAATTGGTTTATTTATTTTATTCCAACTGCAGGCAGAGATGCGCTTATCGTGTATTATAATTTTATTACCTGTTTTTAATTAGTCATAAAGTAGTTATTTTTTTGCGTTTGCCTTTCAGTTTGTCCTATAACTATAACTACTACTGGACGGATTTTAGTTTCATTTCTTTCGTATAATTTATTTGATACAAGCCTGTGCGTTGACTGAACGCGACGCTAGTAATCTTATCTAGAGTATAATTCAAAAGGAAAGAGTTGCCATTTTGTACAGTTACAGCTACATAGTACTATTGTGTTAACTTTTAAAAATATGACGTACTCCAAGTACTATTTGTCGTGGTTGAAAATCTGCCCAACATTTTCTGAGTTCTGCCATTTTGTTTTTTAAGTTAAAAAAATAGTGTTTGCATGTTAATGAGCCCTTTAATTTTTAGATGCTTTGCAAGAGTTAACGGTTGAGGGCAGTGACTACTAACATAAAGTTAGAGTTCACAGTAACCAAGGCAAAGTGATTCAGGTTTTTAAGGCATGAGCTGTAGATATAAGATTATTGTTAGACAAATCTACGCATGAACATCTGAGCATTGCTAATAAAGTGTGCGACATTTTTCCCAATCAGTATATTCTAAAATTCAACCTCAGCGACTGACTGAAGCATGGTAAAGATTAAACATTATATAGATATTCATTAAAATAAGACAAAGTACCTAGGACATTCTCATGACATGTATCAATTTGTTGGATCATTTGTGTTATATCATTACTGTTGGCGTGTCCCACCTGGTTTCCAAAATATTTTATATTTATTTATGTATTTATATCATTATTTATTGTTTCTTGCGGACCACTGTCATCACTTCAAACCACGGCCGTTTCAGCATATTTTCCAAATTTTTTACAAGATGCATTTCATAACATGTCAACCGCCCATTATTAATTCACATTTTATTGCCATAAGACATTACAAAATATCCTTTTCGATAAAAGCCAACCATACAGAAGCAACTATTCACTATACTAAGATGCCTTTGAACTATTTCTTTTTTATCGCGTAGACGTTTGCGCCTAGAACAAGATGGTCAGACGACTTTAAAAGTTACAACAGAGACTGTAGAGAAATATAGGTGAAAATACAAACTTTTCAACCGCGTATCAATATGGGCAAATACCGCGTATCATTATGATTAAAAACTGTGATAAATGGTCAAATCTATTTTAAATGCTAGTCGAGTTCATACTCATACAGATCTTGACTGTACAGAGCCTATTAGCCAGAGAACATAAGTGAAGCACTATAAAAATGACATTACTGACATATACCTACAATAACTCATTGAGAGTTACCTAGTAACTCACACGTTGGACGATGTTCTGCGCAAATTTTGGCGTGACCTTTATCCATAAACATCTGTACTTAATTAAATCGATAAAAGAAATAGTCGGTCGCACCTTAGTTGCCTCCATTGCTTCTGCATGTGTGTGGTGTCGTGGTGAGGGGTGCGCGTGGCGTAACGTGTGGGTGTGTGTGGCAGCCGCGGACGGGGACGCCACGCCGCGCCGTCCGCGCTTCTCGCGCGCCACCAGCACCGACAAGAACCAAGGTAAGACCCACCTGCCATTATCAAACATCCAGTGATGAGTTGAAATGTGGACGCAACGTTCTTGCGCATTATATCATTTGTTAACATTTTTTGACATCATTGTACAGAACTTGGAGAGATCATTTCTTTTCGAAAGATTGCGATCACGTACTTTTATTTAATGTACGCCATGTGTTGCCTCACGTTTCAAATCACAAAAAAAAAACTTATTCTACATGTTGTTCCTAGAATATCGTACCAAAATAACCTTATACTACATATTTATATTTATTTGATATCATTAATATAAATGAAAAAAGTGCCTACATTTCTAACAATCCTGTGGCTAATATCAGATCGTCTGTTATTTACTACTTGACTTTCAGTTTAGAGTTCCGAAGTCCCTACAAGAAACACTTTGTTTTACTATGCCCGTCTGTCCATCCACGGTTAGACTAAAGTACTATTGTGTTAGTACTAGAAAGCTGTAATTTTGCATGTAGGTACATTTAATATTTATATTAATTCGCTTAGTGGTGAAATAAAATGACGAATAAAAATAATTTCTAGTTCGACTTACCCGTCTCTCCCCCTCTAAAAGCTAAACTGTTAGCTTGAAATAAAAAAATAAGTATTGAACTTTAAAGGAAAACTATCACGGCCGTTTGCTTTGTTAATAAAACCGCCGTAAATGCAGCCGCCTAACTTATTAAATATTCGTATTGCCTATTTGAAAAATCACATTAATTTCGTAAAAAAGACAATTATTAATATGAAGTTGTAACTTGCTATTTGGTAGTTAACATGTAAAATTGTGAAAAATTATGTCCCCATGTTATATTATTTAACTTCGGAACTCTACTCTGAGCGTGGCGTGGCCCGTTATTTTATCCCCATACGTCTTCTTTAATGTAAATATTTTTAATTAATTTATTGTAATGTTATTAAATATTTATATACCTACAAACAGATAATAGTTTAGGGTTCCTCTGGTTAATGTTATTTGTATTTATTAATTTATGGTTTCATTTAGTTTATATGATAACATAAGTATTATTGTATTGTTCAAGACCTTGGTATCAAAACATTATACCTATATACATTGCTCATTGCCCATATAATATATACGTTATCTTATTTTCACCCAAAAAAAGTTGAAAATGCAGAAGTCAGTCTAAATAAAAAAGTTTGCCTTGCGCTGATATATTGGCTTTAATGCACAAAAGCGATTAAATTTTTAGTTACATTAGGTCGACTTATTTTGTGAAAATTTTTAGTTACATTAGGTCGACTTATTTTGTGATCTTAACCACTAACCGCTCTAATCTCTTGCACGCGTTTTTAACTGCTGCAGAGCATGTTTTTTTAACTAGCTTCGTCTCGTGCTGAACGTCCGTCTCGCCACTCTGCAAAAGGTTCGGTGACTTGTATATAGAGTAAACGTTTTGTTGTGTGGTGCGCAGGCGGAGCCGGGTCGCGGCAGACGTACACGTACGAGACGTTGGTGCAGTACGCCGACTCGCCGCTGAGCAAGCTGCCGCCGGCGGGGCTGGCGGGCTTCCCCGCGGAGCTGGCGCGCAAGGTAACGTCCGGCGCGCGGCGCCGGGCCCCCCCCGCGCCGGCCGCCCCCGCGCCCGCGGCCGCGTGCGGCGCCCCGCAGCGCCTGCTAGCGCCGTTCCGGGTGTGGCCGCCGCTGCACCACCCCAACTACCTGGCGGCGCTGCTGTGCCGCAACTTCTACTGAGCGGCGGGCGCGGGCGCGGCTCGCACGCGTGTCACTGTCCCCCGCTTTCTTCCGCAGCCGGTGCCCGGCCGCGGCGACGCCGACGCCTGAGCTGCGACTGCGACCTCTCTCCCCTCCCGCTCCTCTCCTGCCGGCGCGGCCCCGCGGCGTCTCGCGCTCACCCCGCCTTGACCTTCGCTTGTCCGCGATGCGCCACACGCTGCTCCGGCGACGCTCTCGAGTATTATCGCGCCGCGGTCCTGCGACGGACGCACTGTGCGATAAGTTTTCCGATTCTATGAAAGTAATCGCGATTAACTTTTGCAAATATTGATATACCTAGCGCAAAATTTACTCGAGAGAGTTGCCGCATCTTGACGCTAATGCTTTTACTTTTTCTACTAACTGGTGTGGATTTGAAAATGGTGTTTCTGTTTTGTGTATTTATGTAGTCATTGTAAAAATATGACTTCAAAATCACTTGTCATTTTGAGCACTTGATAATCCACTAATATCTATCTCTTTTACAAAACAATTATCTGATTATGATCTCATACGTTAAGTACCTGTAATAAATAATAAGACTGACTACTATTTTGATACTCATAGTTGTACTAAGTGGGAACTAGGAAAAATTATAACGAGGATAACAACGTTGATTTAGTTGTTCCCACATCTGATGACAGTGAATACTTAGTTTGTAATATTTCAGTATTATTACTATTAGTTGATTAAAATTCAAATATTTAGATCTGACGACGATCTTTAGTTGATCTTTTGATTACTTTAATTTCAAAATGTTATTTGTTAGAAATATGTTTTCAATGTTGAACTCGTGGAATATTTTTTTAGGATTGATATATACGTAATGTTGATTATTGATTAAATCTTTTACGCAGCTATTTACAGTTTAGAATTGTATGTTTATGACGTTTTTATTATGGTTATGCAATAATATAAATTTATAATGTTTCTTTGTTCATGCTGCTCGGACAGAATGGTTATTTGAGAGGGGTTCGCTACAGGTAGAAAGTGATTGGGCGTGTCCAAAACGGATACTCTTGAATTTCTATATTGATATTCGAATGTGTGTTATTGTTTTGTTATATTGTTGATTTTTGTTTGAGTAGGTATAAAATTAACAGTGTCGTTTCACGTTATCATTGTCAATTTCTGATTTTTCAAATATAAAAATTTCAAAATGCCTCTGCCTTTCACTCATCTACTAACCACTTACCTAACTTCGCACAAGAACTCGCTTGATGGACACATGTAATTTCTAGTGACTAACCGCACATGCACTAAAACTGGCTTACATTTTATAAATTGATGATGTGCATAAGAGTGATTGTGGTCGACAGAGCTGCCTGGAGTTCGACAGCGTGTCCTACCTGAAGAAGGTGCAAGCGGCCGCCGGCACCACCGTCGCCGCTGACGACGCGCCCGACTCGCCCGAGCCGGAGTAAACTCGACACATTGCACGCTCGCTCGCAACTACATTGGCACGCGTACATCAATTTCTCTCCACTGTAGACTCGTAGCACGCGCGAGCGAACACGACATTTTCTAAATAGCAGCTTGTTGCAGCTGCGGACGCCTCCTATGTCTTTATTGGTATAAAAGAAACTGTGAGACGCTTGTATCTCCCCGATGTACAGACATGTTTATTGCCGTCCGCTGTGCTTGTGTTGCACGACTTTCACTCACACTAATATTAGTGATCTTATTTAAAAAGTATTAAGCACACCAAAATATTTATTTTTGTAGTGATGGATTTAGCGTACCTCATTTTATGAACGATTTTATGGTAATATTGAATGGGGTTATGGGTATATTTTTAAAGCACGCGTATGATTCTGGAATAACGATTGATCTCCCGGCAATGGCTTCACTTTTTTTAGTTGATGGCTGCAACAGCGCACGCGTATTGCTAAAGCCATCTCCGATACATTACTGGAAATTATTTACAACAGAAAACTACTGCAAGTGGGAGCATATGTTTTCAAATCTTTGTTGTATATATTGACGACGAATGTCATGAGTGATTCCATTTATTTTAAGAAGAATGCTTGCATTTCTTTGTGTGTTTGTATACTCATTTTCAGACTTTATCTAGTGTCTAGTCCTGACGATTAGTTGTCGATTCTCATTATAATCTTAAGCTTTTGTATTCAGGAAGCCTGCTTATCAATCGTTAAAAATAATTATAAAATCAGGGGCGCTCCCGATAAAAATAAATAATTATCATTGTTATAAAACCTACACCGTTAATCAATTAGAGCTTTTACTAGTGAGACTTGCTGTGCACTAAACCAAATAATTGTTATACATTTTATTGTAATTATATTTTATAAAATATATTAAACTAACATATAGGTTTCTATGGTAGTTGTGATTCCCAGGCTTCCTTTTATATTTGATTTCGTAAGTAGTCTATAATATTTTAATAACGGATAAAAATCTGTAATGAAAGACTGTTCTTTTTGTATTAAAGAGCAACATTTTCCTCTTTTTTAAGTTAATTTCTTCGCCTTTTTTAATTTTCTCGCCTACGATAGTTTCAAAAGCAAATTTTAAATAAGGTCATATCTTTAAAAGTTTTCATCAGAGCGTTATATATTTTTTATTATTCCTCAAAACTTCAACTTTCGGTGCTTATTCTTTCTGGTAAAGTATTGATTATTGTTGAATTTGTAATAAAGGTTTATGTTTACACTTTTGTTTTTATGTCATTAAAAGTAAGACTATTGTAAAAATTGATGAAATACTAAATTTTCTAATTAAGACGAGTTTTATTTTTATCTGATGATATCGTGATATGAGATGATTATAATAGGTAGGTTTATGGAAATCCTAGAAAATAAAAAGAATATAAAATAATAATACAATATATTTACAAAATAATTACACAATTAGGCTACACACTTTATTCGTATTTAAAACTGGTTGATATTACGGAAATCATAGAAAAATACATTTGTGTAAACGAATATGATCAGAAACAAAGGTAAGTACACATTACCTAATACAAATTTAAAATGGAATGCATAAGCATACGAGGGGGGGTCAAAAAGTTCGCGGAACGGAGGGGAAGGGGGGTGAAATAAAATACTGTACTATTTTTCTTTTTCAATATATTCCCCCTTAAGTCGAATACATTTTTCAGATCTCTCTATTAACTTATTAATACCGTCGAAAAAAAATGATTTGTCTTTGTCCTCAAAATAGGCCGAAATCGCCGACTTGACTTCTTCATCATCGGAAAATTTCTTCCCCCGAAGCTCTTTTTTTAATTTGGGAAATAAAAAATAATCACAGGGGGCTAAGTCTGGACTATAGGGAGGATGGTTTAACATTTCGAAGCCACAGTGATGAAGGGCAGCCATCGCAACGCGGCTCTTGTGTACCGGTGCGTTGTCATGCAAAAGCAGCACACCCTTTGTCAACTTTCCCCGCCTTTTCTCCTTGATTGCTTCTTTTAATTGTCTTAGTAGATTAGCGTAGTATTCTCCCGTTATAGAAACACCCTTATCTTTATAATCTATTAATAAAATACCCTCTGTATCCCAAAAAACAGTTGCCATGATTTTTCCAGCCGATTGTGACACCCTGTATTTCTTAGGGGGGGGCTGACCCTTTTTATGCCACTGCATAGACTCTTGCTTCGACTCAGGCTCATAATGATGAACCCAAGTTTCATCTGCAGTAACAAGTCTTGCAAAAATTCCTTCCTTGTCGGCGCTACAGAGGTCTAAAAACTCCTTTGAATACTCGACGCGCAGCTGTTTCTGTGGTGGTGTGAGCATTCTTGGCACCCATCTTGCGCTGACTTTTGACATCCCAAGATTGTCGTGTAGAATATTTAAAATGGTTGTAGGTGATACTCCAACCATTTCTGCAAGTTGTTTCTTCTTCAAACGAGTATCCTCCAGTATAAGATTCTCCACTTTTTCAACGATGTTTGAGGTGGTGGCCTCAATCGGCCGTCCTGAGCGAGGGTCGTCTTCAAGAGACTCTCTGCCTTGCTTGAAAAGGCTATTCCACTTGTACACCATGGTTTTCCCAGGGCAAGAGTCCCCGTATACTGATAACATTTCTTCCAAAATTTTCTGAGGTGGTTTTCCTTGCTTAGTGAGGAACTTTATGACGGCACGAAACTCGATTTTTTCCATGTTCAAGTTTTTCTTCCGGATTCACTTGTTTGATCGACGACAGGTCAAAGGTTATTGACACAATCAGGTTCAAACTTGGCATATATACTCACAAAGAGTTGCTCATTAGTTACTACCTGCGGCAGGTCCCCCACCCCCCGCTATCCCCTCCATTCCGCGAACTTTTTGACCCCCCCTCGTAAAAGCCTTGATATATGTAAAAATGCTTTAAAATTGATAAAAGGATTAAATTAATTTTATATTACTATTACTGATTGGATTACTACGTGTCAACTAAAGTCAACATTATGAAAATTTATATTTTAAATTGAATTGTTATTGATTGTAAGGTCTTACACTTTTGCAATATAATAGCACAGACAAAGGAAGTGAGCAACTGATCCAAATAGTACTCAAAGACAAGTTAACTTACGTTAATTTGTTCAATAGATATCTAATAACGTTTATATTAACCAAGGCCACCTAAATTGGTAAATCCTAATACGTACCTACAAATTGTTAGAAGGCATTACATAGCTTGATTGTATGTAATTAATATACACTCCCTGGGAATGTAACCTGAGTTCATCGAACAAACCAAGACGCACATGATGTTCTTTCTTCCTTTTATATTGTATCGTGCGCAATGAAATATTTGAAGGCGTTAGGCGTCATGACCAACTTAGTTTTAGGCAAAAGACTAGCTTACGTCAGAGTAGAGCGGAGCTATGTTCTGAGTCATGTGTTTGATATCAACAAATACATATTATCTCTCGCACAATTCTTTTCGAAATACATTGGTGCGAGCAACATAGAAAACGGCAATATCTCAAGTTCTAGATCTCCAGTTTTGTATGCAATCTTCTCGGTACAAGCGCAACTCCAGAATAAGTAAGTGCTCTCACGTTCTGAAAAGAAATTCAAAGAAATATCTACTTATTGTGGTTAGCTCTATGGTTTAATTTAGCTCACCTCTTCGTTTAGATACCTAGACATCCATTGCAAGTCAATTTCACTCTTATTACTCTGGACAAACGATTCATGTAACTGAATTTTCCCCTTCGAAGTTTTCGCCGCGCGAATAGTAATAATGTAAGTATATTTTCGATACCTAAACGGGGAGTGACACGGGCCTGGCACAACTCTAGAAATATTTTCAGATTGTAGCACAACTTGATTTGTGACGATAGTCAAGTCTCACTTTAGCTTAAACGTAAAATAAATTAATTTCTCTCTGCGAGTTTGTCCGTTATATTGGCAGCTCTCGATTTCGCATGTTGCATTATGTCTACAGCTAGGTCCTCCGCATTGGTGTAGCGGCATTTCTGGAAGCTAAACAGATCTGTGATGAAGCCGACTATCTCTGCTTGGAAGGTTTGGCACATGTCGCGCAGTCTCTCGCGCGGCCCGAGGAAGCCCCACACTAGCACTGGTAGAAGATGTTCCGATATGGAGTAAAAGTGCGCCATGAATCCCTCGGGATATTGGAGATATCTTCTTTTTGCTTTTATGACGGACCAGACGGCTGTTGTGAGGGCCTGAAACAATGAAATGAAATATTAGCCGTCGGAAGCCAGCTCCTATTTCATATATAGAACTCAAATTTTTAGTAAAATCCCTGACCAGACAAGAGGTATATTCGGACACAAGAACATTGGATTTTTGGAATTTTTACTTCTCTTAATATATAAGTTATTTAATTTTTTTTTATTTCTTTTATTTTATTTTGGCACAAACAGTCATTATGCTACAATTACAATTGATTATGTTGATGTATATTGACAAACACAGTGCCGAAACTAAAACACATTGGATCTCACATTGGAAAGATGTTATCGATTTTGATAGAACAAAAGGAAACAAAGTGAAAGGAAATAAAAATGTGCGAGTGTAGTAGAAAAAACGGTTGGAAGGAAGTTTGAAAAAAAAATCGTAACTGAAAGATCTTACATTTTTTTTCGCCTAGCCCCATCCGCCAAATCCGTACCGTCCGAAAAGGAGCTTCATTCCAAAAACCATATATATAAACTTGAAAGGTCATAGACTACACGGGTTAATTTTGACAGACAATCCCTTTTACAGTCACACAAACGATCACATTTTTTATTACGCAACGTGTATCTTGTATCTTTGTATCTATGCCTATAAGGCAGCTTGTCTACTAAAGGGGAGAGAACCAAGCAAATTGCATAAAATATCCGCTCCGCTTCAGTGGACAGGGATTTGAAAACTATTGTTAAAATTCATACAAATAACCGAAGAGCGGGGCTGCGGAGATGAGCAACGGGGAAGCCGAAGACTCGTCGAGTGCTTGTCAGCACGGAACAGCACTTTTTTATGCGATAGAGCAAGTGAGAGCGACGAAACGCTATAGCACGAGCGTACTAAAGCGTTCCGTCGCTCTTTCTAAAAGGATAGCTGCATAGAAAAGTGCTGTTCCGTGCTGAAAAGTGAGATCCAACCCTAAGAGCCGGCGCACAAATGGCAAAGCGCAAGTGCAGAGCATTTTTTACTGTCAAACTTTACTATTATGGACATTGTCCTCTTTCAAATAATATCCAAAATCAATTAGTACAACTTACGCACATATGGCGAATGTCGACTAAGCTATGTGTGTGTTTATTGATGTTTGAACATTATTTTAAAGAGGACAATGTTGATAATACTTTGACATTGGAAAAGGCTCTGCGCTGCGCTTCGCCATGCAATATGTATCTAACAAAAATCCTGTCCGATCCTTGTAGGAGCAACTCAGACCGTCAATATGAACAACTTTTCCTATGGGACCAATGCTTGAAACTCGAGGGAAAAATCGACATTTTCATACAAATTTCCGGGCCGGCCGATTACCTTGGTTTGAAAAATGTCGACGATTTTCAAGCATTGGTCCCATTGAAAGTTGTTCAGATTGACGGTCTGAGTTGCTCCTACAAGGATCGGACGCGGTTTTTGTTACATATTGTATGTTCGCCGGCCATAAAGAGACATGACTCACGCTCTCCTTGAAGCCGTCGGAGAGCCAGCGGTTGCGCACGACGGCCAGCACGGAGCTGGGCGGCGCCGCGAGGTCCTCGAACGCGTCCAGCAAGATGTAGTCCAGCACCACGTCGTAAAATGTCAGCGCCTTAACAATGTTTAGGTTTGAGGCAATTTAATAATATATTATACTATAATTTTATATTTGCAATAAGTTCTATAAACAATAAATCAGTAAAATCAATTAATTTATAATTTTATGGCACTAAGATATTTTTAGGTTTGGATCTCACTTGTCAGCACGGAGCAGCACTTTTCTATGCGATAGCGTTCTGTCGTTCTCTCTCGCTGTAGCAAATGACGGTTCTGAGCGACAGAAAAGGACAGCAGCAGAGAAAAGTGCTGCTCCGTGCTGACAAGTGAGATCCAAATCTTAGCTGCTTTCAGTAATGAGAACAGATTTAAGACATAAATAGTTGTTATTTGAAATATTACAAGGTCTTGCGCATTAGTGCGAGACTGCGAGTTTTTAACGGTAAAGGCCCATTTACACGGTGCAAGTTTCTAGTCTGTTGCATTCAATTTAATTGAAGCAATAGATAACTTGCATCGTCTAAACGGAACGTCAGCCACACAAATAAAATTTATTGCTTTATTAAAATGGTACCTATGCAACAGGCAAGAAACTTAAACGGGCTTTAACTTCTTTTGGTTACAACATGGCTGTACTAAACATTTCACAAAAAAAAAAAAAACTATTTTCAAAATACGAAATAATGCCTTTCACATTCCAGAGAAACGCCTCGGGGCATTTCCCTCTTGTTAGAAGTCAAAAAGAAAACAGCTAGATTGAGATTAAATTGGCAGTTTGATATTCAACAACCCACGGAAGCCTTAAATTTTTCCAGGATCAAGACAATCCTATTTGTTAATATTTTATTTCTATTTTTAGCTCCCTTCCGCTGTCTTCCAACTTTCACAGTCAAGCATAAAGGTAGAATAGATGTACCTCAACAGTCAAGGGCTCTTGAGGTCGTCTTTACAAAAAGTGTCAATGTTTTCCCGCCATTTCTTCCTGGGTCTATCTACCCGGCTTTCTTTTTGACTATTAAGTGGAGTCCACATTGTTATGGTTCTAACCCACAGATCATCCGATTTGGTCCTAAACTAACTGCATGCAATCTAACGCATTCACTCCTTTTTGCATGATTGAGTAACAAACATCTAATGGCAGCACTGGCGTTCGTGCAGATTGGCCACGTGATATTACTATATAAATAAAAATTTGGAAGCTAATAAATGTGCTCACCTTCACGCCTTTGCTAAATAATTCTTTTTCTATGGTAGACCAATTAGCGCCATCTGTCGCCCACGATACCATTTCTTCATAGGCGACTAAGAATTCCTTTGGTTCCTGTAAAATAAAAAGCAAAATGAAAGTTGTAACAAACAACTACAATAGATTTTGGACCTATTTCTTATGTTGTTATTGACTTGTTTGTTGATAAATAGTATGTTAATACTTACTATGTAGCCTATTCAACTAATATTATAAATGCGAAAGTGACTTTGTATATTTGTTTGTTACCTCTTCACGCTTCAACCACTGAATCTATTTGGTATGAATATAGTTTGATATCTAGGAAAGGACATAAGAGCCGTAACAGACGCGGCGCAAGTTGCGCCGCGTAACAGCTAGTGATGGGCGATGCATAATACTCAATCAACCCATTTGAGTATTTACTCAGTAGATTGAGTAAATATCTGATAAATATCCTTATTTATCCATTTGGTGAGTAGATTGATTTATATGAGTTGCGACTCATATTTATATTCATATTCATTATTTCATGTTTTCATGACAATTTTGAAATTTAAATCTAGTATACACTTGCAATTCTTGTCGGAAAGTGTGTGCTTACGCCATAATATGCTTAAAATTTAGGTAAACGTTATATGCGACGCTAAATTATATGAAAATACTATACTAATCATACACTGAAAGTAGACTTCTTTGACTAGTTATCATTTTATGGTGGGAAGTGTGCATAGACGTAATTTTACGTAAAAATAAGTAAACAGACATCAAATGCAATATATGAGCACGCTCTATTTACTCTATTTATTAAATCTAGTGAGTAAATACCTCAAATGGATAGATTGAGTACTATCCACTGCCCATTTCTAGCTGTTACGCGACGCAACTTGCGATCCGTCTGTTGCGGCACTAAAATAGTTTTTATCCCGAAATTCCCACGGGGAGCGAAGCCCGCGGGCACAGCTAGTAGTTAATTATTCCACTAGTTCCATACAAGTAACTAGTACTGCAGTAGTTCCATGTGGAACTAGCTAAATGAAACTACTGGCAATGAACGCACAGTATTCCAAAGACCCTTCGGACCGGACATTTTTAACTGACCCCATAGGTTGACGTAGTTTGTTATACTGAGCAATTGTCTAGAAGTAACCCCTATTCAAATATGGATAGTTTTCGAGAAAAAAAATTCTTAAAGTTCGCTGTTCTGGAGAGACCGATAAATGAAAAATATTATTTATTTATACTTTTTTTTTTACAACTATTTATTTCCAGTATGATGTGCCATTCAATTACGAGCTCTTCAGGCTTTTTATAAAATAAAAATTGTTAACAGTTTAGAAGATATTAAAAAAAAAACAATTTTTGATTTTGATTTTTTTTTCAAAAAGTATGTAGTTTCCGCACGAACTATTTTATGCTGGTAATACTTCAGCTTTATAACTACCTATGAAAAAAAAACAGCCCAGTGTGCCTGCAGTATTGGTCATAGCAAAGTTTAATTGAAAATTTTTCTATACGTACAATTTCTGAGTACAAATTGCTTAAATATGTACTTTTTAGTCGTGAAGAAGAGGAAAAATTTCCTGGTTCGTTATTTTGATCAATATATTATGCTTACACATTAGACCAAGTTGAAAATTTGAAATTGAAAATTTTGCTTTACAGTTTCTGAATTAGAGTTTGTTTAAACTATCAAAATATTGCCTTAAGGTGCTCCCTCACCATTCGCCTGTAATGTAACAATCAAAGATTCGATTCTGAGCCTTACGTAGTTATACAATCGATCCAGAAATGTTACATTACACGCTAATGCTCCGGTGACGGAGCACCTTTAAAAAAATCTTCTCTTATGTATAAAAATCATTGCTGTTCGTTAGTCTCGCTAAAACTCGAAAACGGCTGTACCGATTTGGTTAATTTTGGTTTTGAATTATTTCTGGAAGTCCAGGAAAGGTTTAAACATACGCGAACGAAGTCCCAAAAAATATTACGTCTATACCTACCTGGTTCTCAACTTGGCCTAATGTATAAATAACTTGGCCTAATATATTGATCAAAATAACAAACCAGGAAATTTTTCCTCTCATTCACAACTAAAAAGTACATATTTTCAATGCAACTTTGCTATGACCAATACTGTAGGCACTTTATACAAAATTAAAATCGCGAATATCTCAAGTTAGACGCAAGATCCTGAGCTGTTTTTTTTTCATAGGTAGTTATAAAGCTGATGTATTATCAGCATAGAATAGTTCGTGCGGAAACTGCATACTTTTTGAAAAAAAAAAAAAAAACAAAATAAAAATGATTTTTTTTTTAATATTTTCTAAACTGTTAACAATTTTTATTTTATAAAAAGCCTGAAGAGCTCGTAATTAAATGGCACATCATACTGGAAATAAATAGTTGTAAAAAAAACAATGTATAAGTAAATAATATTTTTCATTTTTCGGTCTCTCCAGAACAGCGAACTTTCAAGAATTTTTTTCTCGAAAACTATCCATATCTGAATAGGGGTTACTTCTAGACAATTGCTCAGTATAACAAACTACGTCAACCTATGGGGTCAGTTAAAAATGTCCGGTCCGAAGGGTCTTTGGAATACTGTGGAACGTAATCCGTGTCTGCATGCATACCTGACCAATCTATTAGATACTCTAAAGTAATAGTTTCATCTAAATTTTTCAGTATTAGTATTAGTACTCTTTGGTATTAGTAACACAAAAGACAAAATTATATTTAGACCCCACATCATAGTGATGGCCGAAAAGCGACCGTGTTTTACATTATTAGCACTAATGATAAGACAAAGTGATACTCATTGGGAAGAATGTTTGTTGCAATGGGTAACACTGGAATTCATCGGGAAGTTTTTTCCACTTGAGTAACAATGGTACTCAAGAGGGTGTTACTCATCGGGAACAAACGATTATGGCGTTAGTGATTGTTAGTATTATAAAGGTTTCGTACCCACAGGGTAAAAACGGGATCCAATTACTAAGACTCGGCTGTCCGTCTGTCAGTCTGTCACCAAGCCGCATCTCATGAACCGTGAAAGCTACAGTTGAAATTTTTACAGATAATGTATTTCTGTTGCCGCTATAATAACAAATACTAAAAACAGAATAAAATAAATATTTAAGGGGGACAACAAACAAACGTGATTTTTTATAGAAAGGTACGGAACCCTTCGCAAGTCCGACTCGCACCTGGCCGGTTTTATTAGTATATCTTAAACCCGTCAACGTGATTCCTGTGCAATTTTTTTTCAAGTGCCGGATTCCGTTTACGCTACAGACACTTTCACAGCCTATAAATGTATGACGCCTGAATAGTCTCTGTTTACGCGAATGGCAACCCTACTGCTGTGGAGCCCCCTGACGGAAGAACCTCGCAACCATCCGCCCATCTTCATCACGTGACGAAAGGTAAGCTGTGGCCCACCAATGAAGCTCGGTCTACTCCTTAATGCGTATATACCATTCGTCAATTTTGTTCCCAATACCTTAACCCCAGACAATGTAAAATCGAATATATACTCGTCATCGAACTTTCAACCTGATCACTGCATTTTATTTATCACCAAAAACATCAACTTTAACGGCAAATCACAGAGGCACTAAAAAATCAAAGTATATACACGCGCCGATACAGTCTCCATTATGAGATTTTTCGAAATTGTAACATACCTTTTGGTAGTTAGGACACCAGTTTATTGACACCAGCAGCTACTACAAACGGCGGCATCCTTGAACAAAGAGTATGTAGCAGTCACCTTGTCAGCAAACAGCAGCAGATCTGTGAGCATCTGGCGGCCGAAGTCCACGAACCAGGCCCACACGGCAGCGTCCTTGAACAGCCACTGGAAGACCACAGCAATGTAGCCCCTAAAAGAACGGTTTATATCAGTCACCTTGTCGGCAAAGAGCAGCAGATCTGTGAGCATCTAGCGGCCGCAGTCCAAGAACCAGGCTCAAACGACGGCGTCCTTGAAAAGCCACTGGAAGACCACAGCAGTGTAGCCCCTAAAAGAACTGTATATATAAGTCAACTTGTCAGCAAAGAGCAGCAGATCTGTGAGCTCCTGGCGACCGAAGTCCACGAACCAGGCCCACACGGCGGGGTTCTTGAACAGCCACAGCAGTGCAGCCCCTAAAAGAACTGTATATATCAGTCACCTTGTCAGCAAAGAGCAGCAGATCTGTGAGCTCCTGGCGGCCGAAGTCCACGAACCAGGCCCACACGGCGGCGTCCTTGAACAGCCACTGGAAGACCACAGCAATGTAACCGTAAAAGAACTGTATATATCAGTCACCTTATCAGCAAAGAGCAGCAGATCTGTGAGCATCTGGTGGCCGCAGTCCACGAACCAGGCCTACACGGTGGCGTCCTTGAACAGCCACTGGAAGGCTACAGCAGTGCAGCCTCTAAAAGAACTGTATATATCAGTCACCTTGTCAGCAAAGAACAGCAGATCTGTGAGCATCTAGCGGCCGCAGTCCACGAACCAGGCCTACACGGCGGCGTCCTTGAACAGCCACTGGAAGGCTGCAACAGTGCAGCCCCTAAAGGAACAGTATGAAGCAGTCACCTTGTCAGCAAAGAGCAGCAGATCTGTGAGCACCTGGCGGCCGCAGTCCACGAACCAGGCCCACACGGCGGCGTCCTTGAACAACGACTGGAAGGCCAGCCGCAGGCAGTGCAGCTTGCACAGGAACTCGCTGTCTGAATTGCACTGGACCACTTCTGTACGGAGCGTTCTGGAATAGTAATAGAATAGGAGTACGAGATAATACGCTCGTGATCGGTCATTTTGGAAATCCTTGAGAGAGGCCTATGTCCAGCAGTGCACGTTATGCGGCTGAAATGATGAGATAAGGCACACAGGCAAAATGCGCACCAGAGTGATAGTTTGGTTTTTAACGTTAACATATTGCAAGGATCACTGGTACATGGTTGGTTCCATATGAGAAGATCTAAAATTAATTAAGTTGTAACGATGTTGCAATAAATCTCCATCCTGCTGGTCTTACTCACCACCTTCCTCCATCATTTCATTCTGTCCACCTTTTACAAATTCCATTTCTAAATTCAATTTTTAAATTCTAGACTCATTTCTTCCTTATCATTCTGACTCATTCCTCTACCACCTCTCATACTGATTGTAACTTACTTACAGAGGCGGCGTAAGGTGTGGGCGGTATGGGCCACCGCCCACAGCCTCGCGGTGCAAAGGGCCTCGCGCCTCACAGCCGAAAATAAATTTGAAAAAGTATGGAAACTCCAAAAGTAGACGCACGCCACAAGAATGAAGAAGCTTTGGCAGTTTTATGTATTGAAGTTGATATAGCATACATAAGTTACGAACCAAATCAGTAAAATCAAAACTAGAACATTTCTGTTTCTTTATTTTTCGTTTTATATTTAGGTTTGTTTGAACTTTTATTTTTTTTATTTTATATTCCACCACCAGAGTACCATCAGAGGGCCACACAAAACATTATAGGCACCATCAGAGGGCCTCGCGAAATGTAAGTACCTTGCCCACATTATGTTGAGGTCTTGCGCCGCCACTGCTTACTTATAATTATCAATTTTATAATTTAATCAGTTCTGTTATAATAATAACAAATAAATTTATTAACCTTTGTTGTTTCTCTCTTCTCTCAATCTCTTGTTCCGCGACTACTTATATCTGCATATTTCATAGGGGCACACCTACTGAGCTTAGATTCCCACAAAGTAATGATAATATAAGGCATTTCTTACCTGCAAGGTATACCAGATTCTAAATGTTTGACCGCCATTTGATATAGTTCCAAATTGTCTAATTCTGGTAATATTTCTGTGAAGTCATCGAATTCCCTCAAGTCTGCTACCTGAAATAGAAATTACGTCGAAACATTAGGCAAGTAGGAGAGGAATACATGATCTCTTCATCCACTTTTTGGACAGTTTCAATAAATATCAAAAGTTCAAAACAGTCATCTTCTTACCTAAGTTATACCATAATATCACTATATGATTCGAATTGCTTTGTGCGATTCCGCCACCAGTTAGTTCATGCAAACTATTGCCGGCCGGCGCCCACCCGCTACTGTTCGTCCCAGCATACCCGCCACCAACAGCCGATGCATGCTCCCTCCCATGTTGCTTCATGCAACTATCATGCAGATTGAGCTAGCCCCAAAGTAAATTCGAGACTTGTGTTACGGGATAGGTACTAATTCAACGATACTATATAAATATATAAAGATAAACTTCCAAGACCCAGGTCAATCTGAAAAAGATATTTTTTCATCTTGACATGACCGGGGATCGAACCCGGGACCTCCGATGTGAAATTGTGGCATGATGACTACTAGGCCAGAGGTCGTCGAAATAGTATGTTTTGTCTTTCGCAAAGTAACACCTGAATCTATTAACTACCTACTACGGGGATAGAAGGGTATGTCAGTTTACTGTACTCAATAATTTATTGCTTCCTTAAATGACAAATAAGTACATGCAGATTAGATAGCAAGTTAATACATAGATGATTCCAGAATCACTTAAGGACCCTGATGGGCGCTGCAATAGAAGAGAGGAGGAATCGTGTCACTGTTAGTATTTAGTACCTTGAAGTAAATTAATTAATATTCCATTTTTATTTGTTTTATCTGTGTAACTATTATATAATTATATAAATACGTATCTTTTGTCTGCCATTTAATTATGTATTAAGATTATATTATAGGTATTTTTACTTTTAATATTTATTTATATTATAATTTGTTTTTAATATTTATGCATACGCATGTTCGTCAATGTTATGTCATTTATAATGTTTAATTAGGTTTTTTTTTGTCATTAGAATTTTATTGTCATTATTAATTAGTATTATTATTTTTATATAATTTTTATTATTTGTCATTTGTACATATTTTATATTATTATTTTATTTATCATTTTTAATTTCCATATCCCTATGTCATGTTAATTTATCATTCAGGTAATCTGATACCGAATAGTAGCATTTGGATAGAAGAATTTGTTTTATTTCTTTGATATATTTGCTATCTTTAACTTCATTTTTATGCGTTCTGGAAGTTTATTGTATATTTTTACCGACATCGCTAAAGGGCTATTTGAATGTTATATAGTTTGGAACTAGGCAATTGTAATTTGTTTTTATGTCTTAGATTATATTTAGTGGGAAAATCTCGTCTTTTTTTGAAAAAATGTTGGTTATAGCGTGCGAATTTACAAGTTTCTAGAATATAAATACAGGGTAAAGGCAATATCCCTAGTTGTTTGAAATGGGGTTCGCAGCTTTGTCTTTTCCTTATACTGGTTAGTATTCTTATTAGTCTTTTCTGTGCTCTGAATAAAGTCTGTGAGTCAGTGCTATCTCCCCATAGCAATATGCCGTAGCTCAGTGAGACATTAGCATGTGCGTAGTAGGTAGAGATGGCTGTTTTTCAGTCAGTCGTATTTTTATTTCTTTTAATGCGTATGCAAAACTTGCAAGTTTACGTTGAGTTGTTCGTATATGTTCTTTCCAATTTAGGTGTTTATCAATTGTTAACCCTAGCAAGCTGAATTCATCGACTACTTCTAAATCCGCGTTATTAAAATTAATTTTTATATCAATTGGTTTTCTTTGATGAGGGTAGAATGAAATAAGTTTAGTCTTCCCCAGATTTATTTCAAGGTTGTGATTTGCCATCCATTCATTTGTTATATTCAAAGTAGAGATTATTTTATTCTGTAATGTGGTTACATCCCATGATGAAACAAGTACTGACACATCATCTGCAAACAAGACACAAAACTCTTCCGTTATTCCTGGGAGGACGTTAATGTAAATTAGGAATAGCAGACATCCGAGCACGCTGCCCTGAGTTTCTGATGAGTTAATAGTTTTGCCTGATGATCTAATTTTTTCGATTAGTTTTTTATTGAAGTTAAAGTATTCTACTTCAACAAATTGTTCCCTATCTTTAAGGTAAGAAGAAAACCATTTATATGCTTGTCCGCGTATTCCTACATTATATAATTTTGACAGCAAGATTTTGTGCTGGACTTTATCGTAAGCTTTTGTCATATCCAACATTATGCCTATGGAATATTTTTTTAAATTTAGTGTATTTAGTACCTCTTGGATAAATCTATAAACTGCTAAGGTTGTAGTAGTTTTTTTGCGAAAACCGTGTTGGAAGTCGTGAAAGACTGCGTACTTTTCACAAAAACTGTAAACTCTTTTATACATAGCCTTTTCAAAAATTTTTAGGCTTAGAACCATTACCGCTGAGGATGCAAACGAAAATACCGCTCGGATGATGATGAAGTAGATAGTTGTGATACCTGGTCCTCGGCGGACGCGAAGGACTCCGCGCTGGAGTGGTGGTCGCGGCGGGTGTGCGAGGAGCCGGTGTGCGTGGACAGCAGCCGCGAGCGCCGCCCGCCCGCCTTGGGCGCCTCGCCGCCGCCGCTCTCCGACCGGAACAGCACCGATCGCTGATCCAAGAACAGCAGCTCGCACCTTTCCTGCGAGTTGGGACAGGATTTTTATAGTTCCGTACCCAAAGGGTAAAAACTGGACCTTATTGCTAAGACGCCGCTGTCCGTCCGTCCGTCCGAACCGTGATAGCTAGATAGTTAAAATTTTCACAAATGATGTATTCGTGTTGCCGCCGGTATAACAACAAATTTATACTAAAAACAGAATAAAATAAATATTTAAGTGGGACTCCCATATCACAAACGTTATTTTTTAAAAGATAATGGTACTGAACCCTTAGTGCGATAGTCCGACTAGCACGTGGCCGGTTATTTATTTATTTATTCATATTATCATATTTTGTGGGATAGGTAAAACCGGGAATCGGAAATAGTAATATTTTTAACAGACTTCAATAAAGGAGGTTATCAATTCGTCGGATTTTTTTTTTATTCGAAAAATTTTTATTTTTGAATTCAGATTATTCGAAATCGCCTGGACCCATGAGAAATTTTATCAAAATCAGTTGTGAAGTTTAGAGGTAAAGGCGGTATACCGTTTAGATTTTTGAAAAATTAAAAAAAAATCCTAGTTTTGTTTCCGTGTGCCTGTTATCTTGGCCGACTTCTGCGACATGTGCGGTAGAAAAAACGCTGATACATTTAAGTTGCTTTTCTCCGTGTTTCAAAAACGTAAATCGTTAGTAGCAAGAACTCTTTTCATGGACTCACCTGCAGTAAGTAAGCGTTTTGCAGAAGGTCCTGGATCTCGCGACAGAACTCCGCCTCCTCGGGTGACGTCAGTGCCAGCGTGCCCGACACGCCGCCGCGAGCGCCCAGCGAGAACGCGGCCAGCGCGTCCTCCCAGTAGTTTATACTCGTTTCTAATGCTTCCATACCTGAAAACAAATTATACTTATTATTTTTGGGTTAATGTGTATAGATTTCTGAAGAGCTTTCTAGTGAGACATACCTATCATACATTTGTTACGTCCTACGCAAGTCAAAAGCTGACAGTTGTTGAAATTAGGGTATTATTTTTTTTCTTTGTCAGCACGGAGCAGCATTTTTCTATGCTGCTACCTTTTTCTATCGCTCAGAACCGTTATTTGCCAGAGCGAGAGGGCGACGGAACGCAGCATAGAAAAGTGCTGCTCCGTGCTGACAAATGAGATCCAACCCTTAATGGCCTTAGTTAAAAATAATAATTTGATCACCCGTATATCTAATAAAATGCAAGAAAATTATTACTTAAAAAGAATAAAAGTCCTTAAGTCCTCCAATTACAATTTCATGTAATAAATCTAAAGGCGAGCTGTTGGTGAGTAACGACACCACGGGTCCGAGACTCCGAGTGCTCCAGGGAGCCGGTCAGGGCCCTCGTCCCCGACGTGTCTTCATCGGTCGGGGTGGAGAGAAGAGGGCTCGCAGAGCTCTCAGCTCTGCATTGCCTTAATTGGCCGTGCAGAGAGGAGTCGTTAGAGCTGTTGCTCTAGGGGTGGAAGTGTTGAAGGGCATAACGCCGCGAGTAACTTCGGAGAAAGCGCAGCACACCTCTCGACACCCCTGAGTCGCCTGCACCGGTGTTGCTCCTTTGCCGGCAACTATTGTGCGTTTGAGGGGCCCATCTAGTGTGTGGCAAGCCACCACCTGCCTACATTATTCAGTAATCATGATTATGGCAGGTGACGTTCCTATTGCAATATCCCAACATCAGTCCATCCCAATCTCATTCCATAACCCACAGACCTTTTCATTTTTCTTCTAATAAATCTTTCTCTAGCCGAAACCTATTCAAGGGTACACCTTTCATAGGTATATTTAGGAATCAGTTTTGGCGGGAGAGCCACATAACATCAACTTCTCCAAATTATACAATAATAAGCTTTTAAAACTTCTATTAAAGTATTAGAAATTACAAAGTATTTCAAAGAAACACATCTCTTTTCAAGTCTGGGCCATTTGAATGTATAGGGTGTGTTTGCTGCAAGTGTTGCACTGCCTCTTGCACACCGCTGTTAAGATCCTGCAATGTGCCTGCTATTGCCGTCAAAGCATCTGCTATCCTATCCTCAAGAACACTCCGTCTTTCAGCCTGCACCCTCATTAGTGAAGCCATGGATTCTAGGGATTCAGCCATGTGTTCTTCGGCTGCTATTCTACGTTCTTCAAGCTCCAGAGCCCATTTTGGTGGCGGTGTTGTTGATCCACCGTTGTTATCATCTGCAAGATCATTACAGATTTATTATTATAAGATACACACTACATCTACTACATACTACATATGCATCTACATATGATAGTTTAAAGTAAAAATTAAAAACAAACCTATAGATGTTCTAGAGTTCCGTGAGGATCGTTTACTCTTGACATTAGAGGCAGTAGTCCGTATTTTAACATTCTGTAGTGGTTCCGAATCGGAGTCCTCGGCTAAAAAGTTATCCAAATCCTTAGAAGATGAACCTGTAGTTGTGATGGATCCTTTTCCACTGAGTTCCAGAACTCTGATTTCCAAATCGTTAAGTGGCACTATTCTTTTTGAACCTCCATCGGACACAGACATAAACCTTCGAGCATCAGCAGCTTTCCTTCTACACTTATGGCGCCATTCAAACCAGTACTGAAATAATAGAAATTAAATAATGAGCTCCTATAAGTTTTATTTTTAAAACAACCAATAAAACGAATTTCAATTCGTTTTACTTTTTTCATCACCTTTTTCCATCCCTCAGGTGTTTTTAAGGCACCGGATTGAACATTGTTCAGTTTCTTGGCCACTGCTGTCCACTTCTCTCTGGTTGCCTGGTGGGAGATTGGAGTAGCCACCAGCAGGCCGTTGCACATATCTTTATTTTCCTCTAGGAACTCAATAAGAATTTCCAACTGTTGTCTCACTATGCGACGGGGTGGAGCCATCTGAATACATAAGTAAAAAAAATACTGTTTGTTTGAATAAGTACATCATTAGGAAAATAAAAACTTATCTTTTTTAAATGTTTAAGAACAATGTCAATATTTACCTTTCTTTTAGAAAATTCTCAGTTCTCTGTATTAAAAAGGAATAAACATTTATTTCTTCGAATTAATATTAATAAAAATTCCTTTTCACTTAGAACGTTAATACTTAGCACTTTGTTTATGAATTTTAATCGCGCGCGATTACTTTGACACAAGCAATCTCCATAATCTCCTTCAGTGAAACAGAACTAAGATATGTAATGGCGACTTCACATACATGGCATTGTATTGTTGTAATCAATTGTTACGTTCCGTTACAGGTCTTGTGAACTAGGTATGATATTGTGTGGATGAACAGAAATAATCTTTAAAAATGGATCTCAAAATAATGTCTTAAGATTTTTCATTTACACTTTGGTGCCTGAATTTGAACTCCAAATAAATTGATTTATGGTATTTCAAGTCAAAATAATAAATGATACAGTTGAGTATGTTTGGTAAAACGGAACATGGAAAGTAAATTAATTTATCTTGAGTTTTATCTCTCTTTTGTCATTAAAGATTTTTAAGACTTTTTTAACATTAATCTGATTCGGTTTCATGTTAAAAGAAGCTTGTAAAAATAGTTGTGAGTTCAAAAATAAACAAGTTCTTGCATATCTAACTTTTACCGCCATCTGTCGAGGAGTAGCAAAAGTGAATTTACCGTTTGTTTTAACTCAATTCAATCAATAGTCTAGATGGCACCACGAATGCCATCTAATCTAAGTAGAAGCACAGAGTACTATATACTAGCGTAGCGTAGAAGCTAGTACTTATTCTGTGGTAAAAGGTAGATTGAGTTTTCGTTGAAAAAATCGATTTCCATATTACTACATATATACAGAGCCGGATTTAGGGGAGGGCAACCGGGGCTACAGCCCGGGGCCTCCACAACAGTAGGGCCCCCACAATAGACTTCGAAAAAATCTTTTCGATTCCGACTAGTTAACACTATGAAACAACTTTTCCATTGATTTGTTTTCGCTGTTTTACCTCTACATATAGTACTTTTTTTATAAACATGATTATGTTGTTCTTAACTATTAACAACAATCATTGATCTATATTGTTCACTCCAATCAGACAATCAGTAAAATTTTACAGGCCCTGGCCCTAAACCAGGGGGCCTCCACCTTTGTTGCCCCGAGGCCTATAGACCTCTAAATCCGACCCTGCATATATACATTCTATCACATATTTATCCATAATGGGGTAGACAGAGCATTTTGGATTTTGCGGCTTTTAGCTGATAGAGCTCGTGGCTAGACTCAAAGGCCACTTTTAGCGTGACAGTGGGCGAGAAAAAATCAAAACAACATGATTCGTATTTTCGCCCAGTCCCTCGATCGGCAGTTTGCACGGGAAAAGAATCAGCTGGTATTTTCTATTTTTTAGGGTTCCGTACCCAAAGGGTAAAAACGGGACCCTACTACAAGACTCCGCTGACCGTCCGTCTGTGTGTCACAAGGCTGCATCTCATGAACCGTGATGGCTAGACAGTTAAAATTTTCACAGATGATGTAAGTATTTCTGTTGCCGCCTTGCCGCTATAACAACAAATACTCGTACTCAAATACTAAAAACAGAATAAAATAAATATTTAAGTGGGGCTCCCATACAAGAAACGTGATTTTTTTATACAATATGTAACAATACCCTGTCCGATCCTTATAGGAGCAACTCAGACCGTTAATATGAAGAACTTTTTCTATGGGACCAATGCTTGAAACTCGAAGAAAAAAACAACATTTTCATACAAATTGCCGGGTCGGCCGAACACTTTTGTATAAAAATGTCGATTTTTTTTCGAGTTTCAACGACAAGGGTATTCGTTAACCGACTTCGAAAAAGGAGGAGGTTATGTATGTTCGACTGTATTTTTTTTAACATATTGTAAACGGAACCCTTCGTGCGCTAGTCCGACTCGCACTTAGCCGGTTCTTTCTTTTCTCCCAGACCTATTACTAAGAAAATAATATTTACTAAGAAAGTTCACTAGCTTACTAAGTAAATAGTAGGCAAGTAGCGGGTACGCTGCCTGCTCAGTAGGCTTGCCAACCCAAAAAAAAAAGGCATTTCCAGGATTATCCAGCTCAAAATATGTACCTAGTTACCTAAATAGTTTTGTTTTTCGAGTGCCACAAAAAATGTTTGACCTAATGGCTAGCGGTGGCAGCGGGCGGCGGCACCCATGAAGGTGTCAGCTTACATCACAAAGTTAATTAATTTACCTTGGTACTCGGAATTTAACATTACATTTTGGGAACGCCGGGGTTATGAGAAATAGTAAGCTGAAGTCCGTTGTGTAACTTGTGTATCGTAAGTAGGTATCACAATAAACAGGCATAGGTAGGCGTACCCAGTATTTTGTAAAGGGTTGCTTTTCGTAAAGGGTGGGGCAGAAGCATAAGTAAAATCTCGATAAGTAGTAGAAAATTAAAAATGCTTTTTCCTTAATAAATCACTTAGCATTATACACTATTTCAATTATAGCTTGCGGAGGCTTTTGTTAGGCTTACTAAATATAGCTTAAATTTCGACTTCTCAAAAAAGGACGAGGTTGTCTTTATGTTTTTTGAAGTGAAAACTTCTTTAGCGGCGTTGTACACTTTTTTTGTAATGGGTAAAAAATGTTAAACTCGCGTCAGGGCGTCAGGGCATCAGGGCGTCAGGGCTTCAGGGCTTCAGGGGTAGCATTTTTGAAATCACTTGTCACATCACGAATGGTTTACGCGTGCGTTTCCAAACGGGCGCATTTTTGAAATGATAGTTTGCGAAGGATTCGAACGACGTCAACGAGTGGTCTCGACCACTCGTAATTTTGACATGGCGCACAGGCACGTATCCAGACTTTCTGTCCGGGGGGGAATAAACTTACACAAAAATTACAATTTGAAAAAAAAAGTGAAAGTAAAAATAGTCAAGTCACTGTTATCGATTTTTGACTCGTATCATATTTGAGTATCCTGTAGCCGCTAGCAGCCATTACATTAAGCACAATTTCAGAATTTGAGGTTAAATGCGGAATGTAGGGATAAATAGAGGCTCTAAGTTGTAGACCGCGCGAGTCACCCTGACCCGTTGAAGTTTATCGTATAAAAAATTGTTCACACAAAAAATTGCGTCTTAAAAAAAAGTTACATTTAGAAAATGAAAAATGCGACACGTAGGCGAAAAAAGCCGGACAGACGGACAAACTGACAGCCGGGAAAAAGCATTTTTGGCCGATCTCGAAACTGAGACCCTTCGCTCGCTCGGCTCGGTTAATAAAGCAAGCGCGGTCTGCCAGCTCCCCCCCCCCCCCATTCCGTTTCTCAGGAAAGATTTTATTCTCTTTAAGTACGAAAATAATCGCCTAACCGACACCGTCGAAACCTTAAGAGTGGCCCAAAATATATCGTTTAACTTGCTGATGGTCGGAAAGATGGGATCACATACATCCAAAACTTGCATTATTTGACTAGTTTATTTTCTATATTCTTTCATTCGGCACACAAGAGATTGTACACTGCGTTTATGGATGAATCTCCATCATCCTTATAAATTTTAATATTTACCAGTTCGCATATTTCCTTTCGTCTTCATTTTTTGATAGGACGATATCAATGGTAGAAATCAGGTCTCTGTTATTGATAACCGATTTACCAATGCCATGCCAAACATTAAATCGTGTAAGAAAGATTCACTGGAGGAGTTGTTCCGAAATGTTTGATGTCTAAAAAACAGTTTCTTGAACGCGGCGCGGGTGCAGGAACTGCAGGGCATTTGACTTATGAAGTTCTACATGGGGAGCATGTAGAACTTCATAAGTCAAATGCAACTGATGCTTGAATAAATCTTAACTCTAATCGCGCGCTGACTGTCTCCTTACTCGCCAATTTTAAATTACTCCCACTTTTATATCATGTCATTATTATGTTACGCTTACGCCAGATTTCGGAGGGGGGATAAATCCCAACTATAGTCCGGTAGCGCTAGCTAATTTTAAGGGTATAACTTACAAGAACTCTAGATATTCTTATTTCTTGCCTCTGAATAGAGTCGTATCTAAAGAGTTTATTATTTCGATTTGTGTCACTTTCGGGGTCTGCGTTTCGGGAAATTTATTGATTTGTGACTGTTTTATTTAATTCCATACTGAATCGACAAAATTGATTTAAAGTTGTAAAATGGAATAGTATTGTATCAAACGTAGCCAGACTAGTGTGCAAACCTATTTGTGTCACCCTTTGTCCACTGCAAACTGGCTAAGGGCCCATGTATAAAAACAGTACCAAAAAGATAATTAGTGTTGAAAAAAATAATACAACATATCAGTAACAACTAAATATACCCCTTGTATTCATTTGTGTCACATTAGTCCAGGGATTCTTATTTATTTTAATTATTTTGATTTTACAAGCAAAATACGCTTCAAAAGAAAATTAGAATCATTAGAGTTTATATATTTAGTATCATAAATTCATAAAAGATTGACATTCTGAGTTTGTGTCACTTTCATCAACAAAATAAGTATAAAACACAAAAAAACATGTTTGCCCTTAAAGTAGACAAGTGATCGACGGCGCGCGAAGGACGACGGCAACGTGTCCGGTGCGGGGGTTATGTTTTTGCACACTCTAGACTACGATATTTCATTCAATCTATGAAGAGATAGATTAAAAATCCTAACTTATGTCAAATAACGGAATACTGGCTCATATTAGGTACTTAAATATATGTTACTCCGTAAGAAGTTCGTGACATAATCACTTTCATAAATACGAACTGCTTAAATACTTACAAACTATGCTAACAAACGGTTTACTCAACTGTGCCTAACTAGCTGGAGATAACGTCGTTTATCGTTATTACGGCATAGTGCGTGTGGTACACGTTGTGGTGGCGCCTAGTATTATTACTTGTGACGAACAATAGGGTTCACACATTCCTACATGGGATGACAATAAATTGTAGTAGGTGAAAGTTATGTAATGTTGTATGGCAAAGAAACACTTGCAGTTATAAATATATAATGACAAATTATACAGAGTGCATTTGAAATAAGTAGCATTAATTTAACTTATTAACATACTCCCATAAAGGATATTTTGTACGGCAACAACACTGCAATTAATGCAGTAATTAAAAAGTATCAAAAAGTAAGAAAAATTACCAAAGTATCAAAACACTTGATTAGATTGAGATTGAGATTGAGAAGCGCGCACGTATTGTGTATACTTACGAGCCGTGAGGTCATAGAACCCGCCGCACACAGCCACGGACACAACTGAGCCACTGAGCGGGAGCGGGCGGCCGGCGTATAAAAGTAGACTTTAGAGTGAGTACGTGAATAAGGTTTAAAATCGAGTAGGGACGGGTGGAGTCACACGAACGCTTGAGAATGGTAGGTTATTCAAGGTTACGTTTGAAGTAGGAACGCATGTTAGTGTACTTCGGTGCGACGAAATTGATACTATTATAATTTATTTATTTTTTTGTAAGTTTTATGACGATTAGATTTTTTTATTTATTTATAATTGCAGTAATGGTATCTATCAAAGAGTTACACTCTTTGATAGATACCATTACTGCAATTACCGCATTTTTAGAGGATTTCTTTAATATGATAATGACGACTTTTGACTGAAGTTTTATTAGTCTTTAAATACTTTGTAATTGAGTTTGTATCATAGGTATAATAGATACTTAAAAGGCTACCAACGAATTCAATTCCATCCTGTATAGACTGAGCTAGCCCCAAAGTAAGTTTTCAAACTTGTGTCATGCGATACTATCACAATGATACTATATTTTATTGACCGAGCAAATGAAGTGTCTCAGTTTCGAAATTGGCTAAAAATGCTTTTGTCCCTCTGTCAGTTTGTCTGTCCGCCTGTTCTCGCCTACAGGTCGCATTTCTCAACAGATTCTAGTGAAATTTTGTGAGAAGGTTTGAATATTATAAAGCATTTTCTTGTCGATTCAGGTTTTTGAAATTTTTCGAAACTAAAAAAAATGTTTTTCGGCCATTTCAAAAAAAATTGGTAGCGGACCCCGGGCTCTGATTACCGCTGTGGATGGATGATGATTATTGTAGGTATTCCTACATGTTTTATGCAACTTAATTTCGCATTGGTCCTTAACTGTTTAAGTGTCCGGAAAGTGTCCACATATAATACATACAGTACTATATTTCAACTCCATTTTACTTTCAATTAAGTAAAGCATTAAGAAAATATAAGAGAAAAAACAAATTAAATGAAAATTGTCGTATTAAAAATCTGCAAGACTGCAGTTCATTTCGCAAGTATTTTTTTTTTATTTTTACCATTACTAGCGATGGGCATCCACCCGGATATTTACCCAAGGTTGGGTATTTACCCGATGCGCACGGGGTAAATACCCGTATCTACTAGTTTGGGTGGGTAGATTGGGATATTTATTTAAAAACTAGCTGATGCCCGCGACTTCGTTCGCGTGGACTTTATGACTCCGGCGTATTAATATAAATAAAAACTAATGAGAGAGAGAGAGAGAGAGAGAGAGAGAGAAAGAGAGAGAAAGAGAGAGATAAGAAAGTACTTGTTACAGTGTTAGGAGTTAAAAGTCAATATTATTTTAATCCTTTCCTTTGGGAGCCAATATGAAAAGAGCTGAAGTATTACTAACCCTGGAGAAAGCCACATTAAGTTGGCCATGCGAAAAACCAGTCCTTAGATCCACATCAGCAGCTTTAAGCCTCTAAAACTGTGACTTATTTTCATAGCAAAGCAAGTAAACACATGGAACTGTGTATTTTCAAAAGGAAAATTGTTAGGGATGAGTGGCATACGCGGAAAAAATACAGTTTCACTGGCACCACTCACAGTAAACTTTAAGTGTCTCAGCAGACTATGCCGAAGTTTAGCGGCTAAAGTTCAGTGTTTAAAGTTCGGTGGGGATGACACACTAAATTAGCTGAAGTTCAGCCGCTGAAGTTCGGTGGAAACGCCGGACAGTAGTGATGTGCCGATATGAGAATCTTCCGTCTTTGGCGCGTCTGCGGCGAACGGAAGAGGGAATGGAAGTGGAAGAGGCAACGGGAGCGAAAGCGGAAGCGGGAGCGGAAGCGGGAGCGTAAACGCGAGCGGAAGCGGAAGCGGCAGCGGGAGTGGCAGCGGCGGCGGCAGCGGCGGCGGCGGCAAAGGCTTCGGCGGCGGTGGCAGCGGCGGCGGCGGCGGCGGCGGCGGCGGCGGAAGCAGCGGCGGCGGCGTCGGCGGAAGCGGCGGTGGCAGTGGCGGCGGGAGCGGGAGCAGGAGCGGCAGCGGCGGCGGCGGCGACAGCGGCGGCGGCGGCGGTGGCGGCGGCGGCGGCGGCGGAGGCGTCGGCGGCGGCGGCGACGGCGGCGGAAGCGGCGGCGGCGGCGTCGGCGGAAGCGGCGGCGGCGGCGGCGGGAGCGGTGGCGGAAGCGGTGGCGGTGGCAGAAGCGGTAGAGGGAGCGGGAGCAGGAGCGGGAGTGGGAGCGGGAGTGGGTGTGGTAGCGGGAGCGGGAGTGGGAGCAGGAGCGGGAGCAGGAGTGAAAGCGGGAGCGGGAGCGGGTTAGGGAACGGGAGTGGAAGCGGAAGCGGGTGCGGGAGCGGGAGCGGAACGGGTACGGGTACGGGAACGGGTACGGGTACGGGTACGGGTACAGGTACGGGTACGGGTACGGGAACGGGTACGGTTACGGGTACGGGTACCGGTACAGGTACGGGTACGGGTACGGGTACGGGTACGGGTACGGATACGGGTACGGGTACGGGTACGGGTAAGGGTACGGGTACGGGAACGGGTACGGGTACGGGTACGGTTACGGGTACGGGTACGGGTACGGGTACGGGTACGGGTACAGGTACGGGTACGGGTACGGGTACGGGTACGGGTACGGGTACGGGTACGGGTACGGGTACGGGTACGGGTACGGGTACGGGTACGGGTACGGGTACGGGTACGGGTACGGGTACGGGTACAGGTCCGATTCAGGCAAAAGCATCGGAAGTTTGGCATTATGTTTTGCTAGTAATGCAAATAACATTGCAGGCATGCATTGGCTGAAATTCAGCCGCTGAACTTCGGCATACAGTGCTGAGACACTAAGTTGGGTTCCGTTACACAGTTTCGGCGGAGTCAAATTTCGCATCAGCATTATTGGCCCTCCGACATTAAGACTTATTTTGTGAGCCGAGAGTCCATTTTCTGCAAGTGAATTACGAAACTCAACTGGATAATTGGTGGCGTCGTCAACAAAACTAATAAATAAATAATAAATAAATAAATATATAGGGACAAATAACACTGATTGAGCTAGCCCCAAAGTAAGCTCGAGACTTGTGTTATGGGATACTAACTCAACGATACTATATTTTATAACATATACATATATAAATAAACATCCAAGAAATTAACAATAATTTGCGTCATAAGTTGATTTTTAATTTTTTGTTGTCAATATGGCGCGTTCACGTAACCAAGAATTTTTCTGGTGTGTTTTGCTCGGAAGGTCCGCAAATACTGAACTTATAAGTTTTTCTTCGGACTAAACAACTTTTTTTTGGAAAAATTTTCTATGTACAGACACTTTTTTTATACTCTTTTATTGTAGTATAGATAGATAGATTTAGTATGTTTTTGTTCAGCGGCAACAAAAAAACATCATCTATAAAAATTTCAACTGTCTAGCTATAATGGTTCATGAGATATAGCCTGGTGACAGACAGACAGACAAACAGTTGGAAGGTCTAAGTAATAGGGTCCCGTTTCTACTCTACCCTATGGAACCCTAAAAATCGAATAAAATAAGTATTTATGGGGGGCTCCCATACTACAAACGTGATTTTTCATAGATTATGGTACGGAACCCTTCGCGCGCGTCCGACTCGCGCTTGGCCAGTTGTATTATAACTCAACAAAAAGTTCTCATCAGACTTAACAACTTTTGCTAAGGCGGCATTTTAATATTTCTTATAGTTTAGCTGGACCATTATAGTTCTGCATCATGTGTTCCATTTTCCAAAATCAATTATAGCCTATATGTTGCCCAGGCTTCACAGCTATATAACAAAAAAAGGTTTCATTCGAATCCGTCCAGTATTTCCGGAGATTAGCGTGTACAAACAGACAAACAGACAAACAGACAGACATTTTTTTATTTTCTTACTCTATTACTATATCTCCATCGCCCCAAATTTTTTTTTTTGAAAAATTTTCAATGTACAGACACATTTTTTTTACTCTTTTATTATAGTATTACTCTTTTATTATAGTATAGATGAGTGGGAGTCTGCTAACTTTGTATATGAATGTGTGAAATGGTTATGCTATGTATTATTAAATGGTAGATTGGGATATTTATTTAAAAATGAGTGGGAGTCTGCTAACTTTGTATATGAATGTGTGAAATGGTTATGCTATGTATTATTAAATAACATATATTGACATAGAATAAATATCAAAGATTGAAATCCCTAATGCTGTCCATATAACACAGATTTCATCTTATTTTATTTCTCTTTGCTTATTATAACATATAATTGGGTCAAAAAACATTTTCCAGCAAAATAAATGAAATCTAACACCTGTCAATTTACGCGGCATATTTTTTGAGGGAAATATTATAACGAGTTGATAAGGGATCAAAGAAATCATCAATACGAATATATTTTGTTCGGGGACTAACCCTGAAATCAGTAGTTTTGGCTGTTTGATGAGCATTCATAAAAATTTACTCTACTTATACGTATGATGGTGCTCATATAAAGATATCGCATTTGATGTCTTTTTGCTTATTTTAACATATAATCAGGTGGACAAACACTTGCCAACAAAACATGTAAACTAAGACGTGTTAATTCGTATGTTATTCCCATACAACGGGTAGATTCCGATAAATACCCAGCATATTATTTTGTGGGAAATGTTATAACAAGTTTACGGGGTATTTAAGAACTCGTCAATACGAATATTTTTTGTTTCGGGACCAACCCCGTAATCAGTAAATTTGGCTATTGTTTGAGCAGTAAAAAAAATTTACACTCCTTATATGTATGAGGATACTAATATATTGACATAGCATTTAATCTGTCTTTACTTA
Source organism: Acrobasis suavella (assembly GCA_943193695.1). NCBI lineage: Eukaryota > Metazoa > Arthropoda > Insecta > Lepidoptera > Pyralidae > Acrobasis > Acrobasis suavella. The sequence continues at coordinate 20,650,717 of OW971929.1, forward strand.
TTTCAACATATAATCCGCTAGTTTCCAACAAGTCTAATTAGAAACTTTTTTCTAAACGTCAAAACAAACATCGTCTATAGGATTTGAATGAAATTGCACGGCGTGACGTCAGAGTTTCTTAGAGTCAAATAGCGCTCATATTATCGGTTTTTCTGCCATATTACATCTAAAATCACGTTGAAAATGGATATGATCAATGTCAAGTGACATTATTTTGTGACTTTTATTCTCTTATCAGTACAAAATATTTTTTTTTGACAAAGCCGATCGAGGGAATGGGCTAAAATGCGAACCATGTTCATGGGTGATGCGGCTAGCAACCCATCATTGTTTCGATTCCTAGGGTTCCATAGCAAACCCTTATAGTTTCGTCTTGATAAAAATACTATCTATCCCAGCCACTTCTGCTTCAGTAGAGAGATCTTTTTTTACTTTCGCCAAAATACATTAAAAAATAAAAAACAAATTGACGACAAACAGAGAGAGAGAGGAGAGTAAACTTACTATTTATATTCCCTTTCTTTTTTTGGATGTATGTTGGCGAAAGTAAAAAAGATCTCTCTTCTGAAGCAGAAGTAGTTGGGATAGATAGTATTTTTATTGTTTATTGTCCCAAACACGATTTAGAGAAAAGCGTTTCCCACCATGAGAGTGATAATTTGCCAAATTACAGCTTTCTAGTACTCATAGTCTCTGAGTAAAACCGCAGACAGGGACGACGAAACTATAAGGGTTTGCTATGGATTATACTACTATATGGGTTGCTCGCCGCATCACCTATTAACATGGTTCGCATTTTCGCCTATTCCCACGAATGGCTACGATCTGCACGGGAAGAGAAGCAGCTTGGAAGGGTGTACGTGCGCATTTTAAGAAATATTACATAAATAAATTAACAAGACTAACAAGACGATATCTATTAAACAATATTACCAGCGTTTGGGAATATTACCGGTAACAATAGAAACTTACTGGAAATATTCCCCTATAATAAAGTACTGGTAACGGTAATTTAATGCGGGACATCACTAGTTTGCACGCGCTTTCCGACAGGTGTTGTGAAGAATTTACTTATAATATATTTTAATCTAAGATTCAAGATTCAAAGATTCAAAGATTCAAATGTTTATTCAGTAATTAGACCTTAACGGGCACTTTTACACGTCAATACGTATAATCTATGTTACGTGTAAAGTATATTAAAATTTAATTTATTTTTAAAGAAAAGCTACCGATACCAGCGCTTCGTAACGACCACTGCTGAGAAGAAACGCCGAAAGAAACTCATTTTCACAGTATTGGTCGCCTACTCGCCAGAAGGGCTTTGTCATATTATTATTATTGTCTTTTAATTAATATATACTTATAATATAATACAATGTTGACACATTATAACATGTAATGCTTGCGAACAAGTAAACAAATATAAATTGCGTAGAAAAAAATAAAAAAATATTAAATAGTCAAAAAAGCGAAGCCCAGTTGACCAGTCCCTCCCGGCAGCACCCGTTCACGAGTTGACGTACGGATCAGCCATCGTTAAACTCAACCATATTAGAGGGAATCCAACGACCCGACCAGCGATGCCACCACCAGATTGGACATTTTAGTGAGCATGAAAAACCCGAACTCGCAGACCTTGTCAAGAGAAAATATTAGTTATATGTTGGTCACCTATTGATCGCAGAGCATTTACATGTTTTTAAAGTGAGCTTATTATGGTAACATAAAATGCAGCTATTTTATGTTTCATATGTGGAGCGTAATGGAAAATGTTTAGGAAGTATCCAAGCGTTTTTATCTCTTAAATAATTATTGATAGTATAGTACGCATTATTCAATAAAACTTTTTTAACATGTGTTTTAAATTTTGCCATTGGTAGGTTAACGATCGCGTCGGGAAGTTTATTAAATAATGTTATACCTAGACCTAAGAGTGACTTTCTAGTTTTAGCAAGTCGAAATTTAGGCGTATGAAGCTGATTTTTGTTGCGCGTATTATAACTGTGAACATCACTATTTTTCTTGAAAATATTTAACCTAGACTTAACAAAAAGAAGATTGTCGTAAATAAATAATTGAGATGTCACAGTAAGAATATTTATAGATTTAAATAACTCTCTTAAGGAATCGCGTGATTTTAGTCCGTAGATCGACCGAATTGCTCTCTTTTGTAGCACAGAGATAGCATGTATGTTAGCCGCTTTACCCCATAAGAGCAAGCCATATGACATTATGCTGTGAAAATAACTAAAGTATACTAGCCTAGCAGTTTTAACGTTAGTACACCGTCTGACCCTCCTCACAGCATATGCTGCCGAACTAAGTTTCTTGGAAGTGGTCTCAATATGTTTATCCCATTTTAAGTTCCAGTCTACAGTTATGCCAAAAAATTTGGTGTTGGGTACCCGTTCTAGAACTTGGCCATTAAGACTCAAAGGTATGTGAGTATTGGGTTTATTCAATAGTGAAAAATTAACGCACTTAGTCTTTTGTGTGTTTAAGGCCAGATTATTAGTCGTGAACCAATCTACCCACCAAATGGGTAGATTGGGTATTTATATTTGCCCACCGCCCATCTTTACATTACTATTGCGTGTTCGATGTACTTACCTTGCGTAATTTTATTCACAGCTTATTTTTACCCGACTGCCGAAGGAGGGAAATGTGTGTTACAAATTGCCTAATTTGTTTGTGAAAGTATGTCGGTAAGTAATTTTGTATGTATGTGGGTTTGTTCGTAAAATCTAAAAAGTGACTTAATATACAAGTGTGTATCCAAGTTTAAGAGGTTTTAACCTCCGAAAAAAAAAGAGGGTATTATAAGTTTGACGCTAATGTCTTTCAGTCTATCCGTCTGTCTCTCTGTGTGCCTGTCTGTGGTATCTTAGCGCTCGAACAGATGGACCGATTTCAATGCGGCTTTGCGGTGGTTTATTTATTTAACTTTATTACATGAAATTGTAATTGATGGACTTAAGGCCGTAGGCCTTTTCCACCAGTCAACTTACAGGTGGTGCTAACAGGTGGTGCAAAAACTCCAAAATTAAAAACTCAGAGCACTTATAACAAAATACTAACCTACGTGCATATCTACGTTACCACAGAATAATAAATAATATAATAATAGGTGGTTCTTAGCTATGATTGATAAACATCGGTTGGGCCGTTTTGTAGTTTACTTGTCAAATATTGGATGTTGCTACGGATATTCATTCTACTATACAGTTCCTCCACCCATCAATAAATGGCGTTTACATATGAAACTATTAAAAGTCAGGATTTTTTTAATATTCTTGGCAAATAAACTTGTGTTTGTGTGAATTGAGTATATGTACGTATACCTAAACAAGTTTGTATAGGTTCATTGTCAAAAATAAACAGGAAGAACTGCATTTAATAGCTTGGTTGAATGAAACCCATGCTTATAATAAATAACCAAAATTGTGAACAATGTCCCTATTTTTTTAATGCGGATTGATACAGTCAACCATAACAATCAAATTTTTTAAATAAACATATCATTTTGTACAAATCTTACACGAGAAGATTCTCGCGTTCTCAGAAGCAGCACATAAGAACCTACTCGTGCTAAGGTTACAGTAGTGCCGGTCATCATCGTTAGGTATAACAGACACACGGAGAACAAACAATATACACCTTTACCTATAAATCAAACATACTTACTAACATAAAAGACACGTGAAAAAAATGATCCTTCTTTTGCAGTTGTTGCACACATAAGTACGTCATTCAAGGAACCTTTGTAAAAAACATGTTGGTCACTGACACATACGGAAAAAATAATCAAAGTACTTCTAAATGAAGCTTTTGTTAGAACCTATAAAATAACAAGATATAAGTTTAAAAAACTAATACCCGACTACGCGAGTCATATGTTATATTATACTCTAAATTTATTGTATTTAACATTCGTTATATACGTTTTTTGCATACAAATTAGTAGCTATGTCACCCGGATAATAATGACGAATCGATTATATGTATATGTATATTTTGTGAAAATTGAACAAACGATTTGGATGCTACGGGGAAACAGACATACATACACACCCAGTCACCCACATACATAGACTGCTAAAATCACTACCCTTCCTCATGGCTTTGCCGTAGTCAGCTAAAAATCCAAATAATTAGTGACGCGCGCTGCGGCCGGCACGGCGGACAGATACTGTGCCGGTATGCCACGCACACACCCGTCCCCGCGCACCCATGCGTGCCCCCACGCTCGCCCTGTCTTCTCGCGCACTTTGAGTTTTGGCGCGGAAATATTTAATTTTTTTCAAATAATAAGATTGCCTGGATGGAGATGACACAAACTACGAATTGTGGTTTATCACACTACAATAATGAAAAAGACGAAACTCTAATAACACTAATAATCTTTTGTGTCTTTTACAGAGTATTGAATTAAAAAAATAAAATACAATAAGATATCGTGGATGAAATGTGACACAAAACATTTTGAAACACATATATTAGTGCTCTATGGCGTGTAATACCTATTTATAAAATTCTAATATTCTTAAAGAGCTATTTGAGCGAAATATTAAGTATTCGTGAAATGACACTGATCCTGTGGCCAGATGATGACACAAAAAGCTTTTGTACATCAGACACCACGTAGTTATTGTCATGCAAGTGAAAAATTCATATCTAATTTTCTTTTCATCTCATAATGTTCGAAAAGGCAAATACCTAAATTTCTACCCAAGCAAACATCGAAGATGACACAACGTCATGTTTTAGGTTGGTCAAGGGGTCTAGAAACTATATGCGAAAAATCGAAATATCTAATATTCTTGAAACTTAAAAACCTAGCGCTACCGGACTACTATCCCCCCCTCTGGATACGTGCCTGGGGCGCAGATATGTCAAAGAAACCTTTCATAGAGAATCCGTTCCGTTTCGTGCTGCTTTTTTATTCATGGTGAAATTCTTAGAAAACCATAGACACATTTTCGATGTTTTCTGCGTAAAACAATATTGTTTTTAGCTGACACGACGGTTTCAAAAATGCGGCCAAATGGTTTTTTACGCGAGCGGTGAGTTGTAAAACTACACGTTTTGAGTTTCGGTGAGTCCTTAAATGAAAAATAGCACTCCAGGACACGTGACCATGATGACCTGGCGTAGGAGAGGAAGTATCTCTTTCTACGGCGTGGCGAAAATGTATGCCTGCGCCTGCTGTTCCGTTTAGGCAGCGCAGGGCGCTTGCGCGAATGTTCGTGTGTGTTTATGTTACAGCGTGCCACGCGCATCCATGGAAATGCACAACGTTAATATTCAAGTTTTCACTTCTGCCGGCACTCCCGGAGTGCAACCCGTCTTTTTTTTTTGATGCAAAGGCCAACAACAGGCCGGTTTTCCGTCATAGTTGAACGTAACCAAATTTTTATTCTGCGTAAAGAACTAAATGATCTTTCGATATTGAATGTTGTTTTGTTCTGTGCAAGTTAAATATAAATAATTATAGAAATTCTATTATTAGCTTCAAATCAGAGTGGGGTAAATGCCCGTCATTGCCTAAGAGTGAGTGTATGCCTTGCCTTCACAGGCCCTGGTCTATATTACATTTATTTTTTGCTTAATACATACAAATACATATTTATACATATTATTACTTTAGCGGGGACCGGGGATACACGAATTTGGTCTGCGGGTCTGCTAAAAGAGCATTTGAAATAAATTATTTTAAAGGAAACTAAGGTATGATTTAAAATGTTTGTCTCATGCGGCTCTAGATAACCCTTCAAACTATATTAACCAACTTCCAAAAAGGCGGAGGTTATCAATTTATCGCGATCTTTCATTTTTTGAAGTGAAAACTTCTTTATGGTCGTTTTAGACAGAGAGGAAGATGCACGAGTAATTTATTTATCAATTGAAAAAAATACCGTTTACCATATTCATTCAGTGTATAAACGTTTAAACTTGACAAAATGCTCGCAAACATTTTATCATGTTTAAACACTTGCAAAAGGTATATGTTAATAGTTTAAAATTTACGAGTGTCATAAAAAATGCCTATCCGCCGCGCTCTTTTTGTCTGAACTGACCCTTAGGCGCGTGTTGGGCATGCACGGTAAGCATTTTTGAGATGGGTTTTTTTTAACTCGTATAATAGTATATTATGCAATTAGTGAATAAAGGACGGATTTACTTCGAGGGCCATAGATGAATCACGAGCAGGTGAAGGATTCTTACGACTGAATCACGACCGTAGGGAGTGATTCATGATGATTGAATCACGAGCGTAGCGAGTGATTCAAGTGTTAGAACCAAACCGACTTCACGACCAAACTATATCATATTTTAAAATTAATAAAACTATATCATATTTTAAAAGATAAAAAGAATATTCTAAATCGGTACAAACGCCTTCGAATAAATCGATCAACATATATTATATAAAACATAAGATTCCGACGAATTGATAACCTCCTCTTTTGGAAGTCGGTTAAAAAGAAAAATTTTTGTGAAAATAGACATTTAATGAAGAAAAAAGAAGATTAAATTAATTAAAATGGACATTAAAATTGGAACAATTACTAAAATTAATAGTAAATTGTTCTTAATTCAAACATGAAAATAGTGAGTAAAAGTGCATTTTATTCACTGTTTTCAGTGAATAAAATAAACTTTTGAGAGGAGGAATGGTATAAACATAATTATTTCTCTTCCTTGTCACAAGATGGCGCTATAGCTATTTATTAAAACATTAAATCTTTTATTATTATTATTATTTTAAGAAAGAAGTACTCTATTAATTTTAAAGCATATTCAACACTACCTTTGTCACTATTTTGTTAGTCGTGTGTGCTGCCATCTTAATATTGCCTACTCGCAACTCCAGTTTTGCCTACTTTCGAGCCCTCCAATAGTTTCTATGGCGTTGGGTAATTATCTTTGCCGTAACTGACACCCAAGTTATTAATTCCGTCGGCACTGCCGCAGTGCCACTATGTTTGTGTACTTGTATGTTTACCGATCGTCGCCTTGGACCGACTTGGTTTTTTTTTTTTGATTTGTCATACCTGTCAGCTGGTCCCATAGAAATTTGATTAACATCATGGTGGTTACAGTACAGTGGTGTACAAATTTGGCTTGAAGATTTTAGTTTTGAAATATTAGTTTAAATAAAGTGCGACGAATTTTTGCGAAGAACGGCCACAATAAGAAGGGTAGACCTATATGGTCGTATATTATGCAACGCACCTATTACTTAGGTACCTAAATTTAAATTAACAAAGTAAACAATACCTTGGTACCATTAAAGTATTCTGTGACACTACCATAAACTGTAACCACTCCTCTCTAAGTTTTTCGGCGCGCTGACGAAAGCTTTTTGTCACTAATAGCTGGGTCTAAATAGCTTTTTTTCTCTTATAATTTAATACATTTAATTTAGAGCTGACTTTTAAAAGTGTCGCTTGTCCCGCAAAGATTAAGGCCGAAATTAGTTCAAATCGTTTAGAAGAGGTTTTTTGTTAGGGAAGGATTTTCCGCGTACGCTTGCGAATTTTTAAGCTCTCGAACCGGTTTCGGTAACGTCACCTACCTCCAAAGGTTAAATTTAAATGTAGCCGGTGGTAGTGTCTACACACGGCTACTCTACATATTTTGAAGTCACTTAGGCCACTAAATGCTGTTACTGTGCCAAAGCCATATATGTATTAGATTTATGTTAAAATCTTGTAATCCTAATGCACAATGCACAATTACCAATCAGCATTTTTTTACCATTCAGGTTTAACGAACAGTCCACACATGTGTGCGTAAGTACTTACTTGAAGGGGTGGCTTAACCCGTATCTTGAAAAACTTTTTCTTAAGGACAATCATAGAGACCTAGATTTTTATTAAATCTATGGGGACAATACTGCATGGGATCTCGAAGAAACAAGATATAGACCCACTGCGGGGCAAAGGTCTTCCCCATTTCCTTCCACTTACCCCAGTCAAATAAAGGCAACCTGAGACAAATAAAAAAAAAAATCGTCGCTAAGACTACGTGAGTACTAGTACTTATTCTGTGCTAAGACACAGTTTAAAAAATTAAAACACGACTACGGCAATAATCTTACATACACCGACTACGGGTCCGGAGAGTTATCCATGGCTTTGTGTATCTTTAAATTAATTCACGGAAAAACTCACAATCCACAATTGTTAAGTTTGTTGAGGTTATGCGTTCCTAACGAGTACGTAGGGCGCCGCCGCCGGCCGCCGCTGATGTGTGTGCCCAGCGCTCGCACCGAGCTGCTCATAAAAGCCCCGCTGACGCGCGCGCTGCTCAACCTCAACCAGATTGCTGACAGAATAGATCTGTTTGCTTGTTCTCTGAGCGAATTCATAAGAACAGCTTTGTATATAATGTATTACAATAATTGATTGCTTTTCTATCGTATTGGTTATAACTGTAATAATAAATTTAAGTTCGTTGCAATAAATAAATATATAAAAGCGAAAATCATTTACTCACTCACTCACTCATCACGAAATCTCGAAAACTACAAAGCCAATGAAGATGAAATTTGGCAGGAACGTAGATTGTGACTAGGAGACGTCCGCTAAGCAAGGATTTTTGAAAATTCCATCCCTAATGGGGTGAAATAGGGGTTGCCAGTTTGTATGGAACTTTGTAGTTTTTAAAGTGAGACACATGAAATTTTTTATTTATTTTAATAGTTAGTAGAAAATAATAATGCATTTATTAGATTATGAAAACATATGTTCTCTTTTGCTCAAATGACGGTGACGGTGACGGTAACGGGAACGGGAACGGGAACGGGATACTATATTTCAATTTATAACAGAGGTTCTCAAACTTATTTAGTCAAACGCCCACTTTAAAAAATCTGTTATTTTGTAGCGCCCTCCATTTTTTTCACCATAAAAACCTGAATCACATATTTGTCTTGCCTGTAGTTTAATTCAACCTATATTCTAAACTAGACTTTTTTACAAGAGAGAGCAATAATAATACATACACCAGTACATTATAGTATCTTTTATAAAAAATAACAATAATCAATATTGTTAATTTTAAATAAAAAAATAGCAATAATAATACAATTTTACAATAATAAAGAGTATCGGAAGTGGGGACCTCACCTGCGAAACTTTAAAATATGAAATTTTTTCAGTGTTTGATTCCTTTAACGATATAAATAGCGTTGTGAACGCATTAAATTACATTTTTTATAAATATTAATTACATTTTTAGTTTATATTTGTACAATAAAAAAGGATATAAATATGAACTAATAAATGGATGTTGTGTAGTAAGAGGATTTTAATTTCAGTTAATTTTAAAATATGAAATAGCTGAAGTTATAAATCACTCATTGCTTAAATCACATCAGCGCCCCTCAACTTTATTCTGGGCCCGGTACCCTTAAAGCCTCCAGCGCCCACAAGGGGGCGTTATCGCACACTTTGGGAAAGATTTATAACGTAAAAAACCAATTAAAGATCCTATTAGAACCATTTTCGACTTCTACGCGGACGAAGTCGCGGGTTACAGCTAGTAATGTATATTTGTTGAAATATGCTAATTAATCACTTATAGTATACAACGTGGAAGAAGGACATACCCGTGATAAATCGAACCACAGACTATATAAAATTACTAATTTACTACAGTAAGAATAATTAAATTAAAATAACTACCAAAATCCAAAAAAAAAAGTTCTACATTCCTATACAAATTGCCCAGGCGGCTGCACACTTTTGTATGGAAATGCTGAAATAATTTTTGTGTCTCGCCTATTATATTAATTTCATTATACTAAAGCGATCATGTCTAGCTACTACATACATATTAGGTTAGAGAAAAAGTCTTTTCGCATATAGTATGTATGAACTTGTAATAAAACCACTTTGGCTATACTATTTGTACCTGGCTGGTTTTGGTATCATTTAAAAGTTTATATTTTAAAGAAGATAATTCCAAATTCAAATTAGGAAAATGCGTGATTTTCATTTGTTTTTCTTACCGTCAAGATTAGTGAATCTAATGAAGAAATTAGATACATTTTAAAATTTTACTACCAAAAAGGTAAAAATGCAACGCAAGCCGCGAAAAAAATTTGCGATGTTTATGGACCTAGTGCAATGTCTGTGAGAGTAGCACAAATTTGGTTTAAGCGTTTTCAATCCGGAAATTTTGATGTCAAAGATGCACGTCACGTCGCTCTGGTCGCCCTGTTATGGGTAAAATGGATGCTATTTTTGAAAAAGTGGAGCAAGATCGGCATATCAGTAGTTACGACGTAGCTGAAGAACTGGGAATTGACCACAAAACAGTTTGGCGCATTTGAAAAAAAAATGGGTACACAAAAAAGCTCGATATTTGGGTACCTCACGAGCTCTCTGAAAGAAACCTAATGAACCGTGTACTCATTTATTACGACGTAATGAGACCGAACCATTTTTGAAGAAATTCATAACTAGTGATGAAAAGCGGTGCGAAAAAGGTCATGGTCAAAGGCCGGTCAGGCTTCACAGACTGCGGCGAAACCCGGGTTAACTCGCAACAAAGTGATGCTGTGTGTGTGGTGGGGTTGGAAGGGAATTATTAATTATGAGCTGTTACCACCAGGCAGGACCATCGATTCAGAACTCAACTGCGAACAACTGATAAGATTAAAGCAAGAAGTTGAGAGAAAGCGGCCGGAATTAATCAACAGAAGGGGTGTGGTTTTTCATCATGATAACGCTAGACCTCACACATCTTTAACCACTCAGCAAAAATTAAGAGAGTTTGGCTGGGAGGTGTTGATGCATCCGCCGTATAGTCCTGACCTGGCATCGTCAGATTTCCACTTGTTTCGGTCTCTTCAGAATTCTTTAGGCAGTGTCAGGTTAACATCACGAGAGGACTGCCAAAACTACTTGACGCAGTTTTTTGATCAGAAGCCCCAAAATTTCTATAGCAATGGGATCATGTCCCTACCTATAAGATGGCAAAAAGTTATCGAATCGTACCTACATACTTTAGTTAAATGTAAATAAACTATATTAAAAAATGTTTTGAATTTTCATATAAAATGCGAAAAGACTTTTTCCCCAACCTATTATGTACAGAACGAACGTTTGTAAGTATACTTATTAATTTTTAACTCAAACATAAAGCAGTACAGCATGGGTTAAACGTGGTTTAACCCATGCTGTACTGGCAAATTGAAACGGACAACTTATTACGAATGTTCCAAATTAAGTTCAACCTTGTAAAAATTACTGTTCCTGATATTAGACCTGAACAAATAAATAAGATCAACTTAAAAGGATAGGTAACATAGCATTCATTACAATACAAGAGACACATTTTTTACTAGGTAAATACCTAAATTTGATTAAAATAATAATAAATAGAAGAGCAAAAAAGTATAGTTAAAATAGTCATTTCATAAAATTTACGTGACCTGAGGCTATTATTAATTAGTATTTTTATGACCAGCAGAGGTATACATCTTCCTTATGCTTAAATTAGTAACTAGAAAATCACAGAAATAATTATTGTCTTCAATTTTCCAGGAAATGGAAACAGGATTTTGAATTAACAGAGGGTTTCCTTGGCGATTCCGCGACGTCCGGAGCGCGTCCGCCCAAGCGTCACCAAGCATACGCCGCCGCGCCAGCCGACTGTGCTACAAGTACCCGCCACGGCTACCATACCACGCGCCGTGCCGACACTTCGCTCCGCCAGTCCTACGGAGACTCCGCAGTGCGGCGGTACCCTGTCATCTCATTGCTACTACGTCACAAATATCCGAAGCGCTTCTTAATCTTTCGAGTGAACCATTTGGATGCTGAGAGTGATTCTACTAAACAGTTCAGTGTATGTGTAATTTTGAAGAAACATCGGCGTATGTGATCCTATAAGGACTTTCTTCAAATACTGTAAATTGCTACGATCGTTGAGATTCAGGTAAGTTATCTAAGAAACATGTGGAATAAAATTAATTTCATAGTAAATGTTACAACAGAAATAAAAATTAACAAGTAATAAAGTGTTAATAGTGGATTCCTATATAATAAAAAAGTGTAATTTTTGACTGTGTTTTAGACATGAAATATAATAAGAAGAATATAATATTTCTTTGACTTTGACCTTTGCCACTGCTATGGAAGCATCTTACATCACTGATCATCTTACATTAGGTAGTATAGGCAGTACTTTAGATAGGTTATACCTATAGATTTTGTACAGCGGTTAATTTTTATTACTTTATTTTTGATAGTCTTGGAATTAGGCACAATCTGAGTAAATTGTTCTGGTTCTGCCTAATCTATTTATTTTCTTATTTAGAATTTAAGAAAGGGTTAAATATTATTCTCATTAAGATGCCCAATTTATACGGTTCGTTGGAATTCAAAAGGTGTTTTTCTGATTATAATCTGTCGGAGCATTTGAAGCAAGAGGAACACTGTCTCATTTTGAACACTAGGAGAGGACCTCCTAACACGTTTCTTCCGAACCGGTTCTAAGCTCGTTTCACCGGCGACTTATGCAATAAGGTTGGATGCCTAGGATCTTTATTATTTATGTCAAGACACATTCAATATAGATAGGTACATATTGTTTCATTCATCTGAAGCTGGAGCCAAGACAGAAAGATTATTGTCTCATGCATAACACAAGATTTGCAGCTATAATTTCAACAGCATCCCTGTTTTTGTTTTGAAATAATTCAATCGACCTATTTAATGTACATTTTTAGTTCACATAGTTTTGGTTATTTACATACGAATATGTCAACTACGCAAAATCATTGTAACGTTCAGTAAAGAGCAATCAAATTTTATATGTACCGATAAAACAAAAACTGCAGCCGTTAGAACAAACGATCTCAAAAGAACGAACTGTTTACATTTGCGTATTATACGATTACATTAAAGTTCTTTACTTATACAACATCCATGAAAACATCTGCTTATAAAAATAAACTTGTGATCACTGCGGTTTCACACTGCAGACGGCAGCTGCGACTCCACGTGCCCCATGACATTGTATAGATAATCTCCAATACTTGCAAAATCCGCATTGTGCCCAGGCATAAAAGGCAACGAGCACGCCAAAACTATTTTAGGAAGCTATTGTTATGTATAACAAGAATTGATGAAATTTGTCTCTCATTCTTGTCAGTAAATTTACCGAGTGAGCGAAAAGTCTCAGTTTCGAGACTGGCCAGAAAATACTTTTACCAGTCTGTTAGTCTGTTCTCGTTTACAGGTCGCATTTGTAAACCGATTCTCGTGAAATTTTGCGCGTAGATTAGATAATAATTATGCTATAGAATTTTTTGATCGATATAGTTTTTCGAAATTTTCCGAAAATGTCATTAAACATTTTTGTTACCCTTATTAAGAACAACTTTATCCGATAAACTTCATCAGGTGCGGGTGATTCGCGAGGTCTACAGCTCACATCACAGAGCCACTGTATGTTGCTAATTTAATAAAAAGTTGGGGAGTTCCAACCTGATTCATCGTCATCGTCGTAGTCATTTAACAAGACAAATCATGATTAAAAAAGATCACGAAAGTAATTTTCAATTTGTATCATTGGGCGGGTCTAAGCGCCCAAGAACATCATTGAGTAAAATCATTCAATTTTATAAAATTATTCCCAATGATTTCATTGAAAGTTTAGTTCAGTACGAACAAATATCGGAATTCAGAGGACGTGTTATCGTAGTTGTTGGTTTTTGGTACTGCAACAAAATATACCTGAAAAATTAAATTAGGATCAAATATAAACCTTGAGGGTTGAAGGTTAAAGTAGCGGTTCACAGCAAGTTTCGTCTGTTGAACCCTTGTTGGCAAGCACCGACAGTAGAAACACCGACCGTTTGGCGTCTATGTATCGATCTGCTATTTCACCAACCTCAATGAAACTTTGTCCATTGACGGACAGTTAATTGAACTCATTTTATGGACTTCAAATAAACTGGCATGTACGAGTATATATTTACCTAGTATAAGTTGGGGCACAAGTACCTAATTAATTTTCTGACGTTGCAATCGAGGCGCCATGTTTGGCGTCAATTTAAATAAATATAATTTTGTTGTTCAGTTGCAGCGTGAGCTAAAGAGCCAGTTATTTTTCCATTATCGTTTAATGATAAAGAATAACAAACTAAACATTACGGATAACTAAAAACACGTTATACCGGCACAAAGTCTTCATACACATTACGAAGATGATTATGGTACGATAGATACCTACGAGGAAGGTTAATCAGACGATGCGATGTTGTCCCGGGAGAAGACTCGCTGAATTGCCTCAATCGCACCGCCCCGGCTAGTTGCTCATTTCCGTTTGTCTACAATCCATTATCTGCAGCATGGAAGTTGCATACAGCAAGACTATTTACAAGTTCACTGAACTACAGTCGCATAACAGCCGGAGTAAGATCGTCTTATCTTCTAATTAATTAAGCTATCAACAGAAAGCTAGTGAGGCGAGAGACTATAATTACAGGACTTGTTTTAGTAAGAATTCTACCCGTAAATACTTTCTTCTACATCAAACAAACATATCATCTTATTTATTCGGTGACTGTCATCCATTACCTCAACTGAAGCAAATACTGGCAAAGACACATGCATATGTTTTGCCCTAGCCACGTTTGGCAAAATGTAAAATACAGTCCGGTTAAATCAACAAAATTTTAAAGAAGCAATTGCAAGAACGTCTTGTCTGGGTCCTAATTCGGTCGAAATTTTAATTAGAACTGGATTTTCTCCAGATTAATACTTTAAATTACTGCTTTCCGATTCCCGACCCCTGTTATGAAATTTACACGCATATAAATTCACGAACCCCAAGCTTGGCTGGCCTACTTAGCGCGCGGAGACATTTCGCGAAGCAATAAGTAGGCGCGATGTCGGCTGGAAAATTGCGTCAATTTTTGAGGCAGCACCATCCCCGGCATAATCAGTTAAATGGCTTTTACAAGGAAAATTCTGTTTCTTAATGCATTGCACAAAAATTAAACAGATACTTACCTACCTATCATTTTGACAGAGGGTTCTTAAATTGATGCTTTCACTTACAGATGAAACATCAGCGGAAAGAACATATATGTATGTATGTATGTCACGCATATTTATAGTCACATACCAATAAAAAACTTAAAAAAAAAAGTACCTTCGAGTCGTACGAGTATCATTCATTCATGCATAAACACTCCATTATTTTAACGGAGCGTGTTAGGTAGGAAATTTCCGGAAAACGATTTTCCGGGAAGCGAAAACCTTGTTAAATTTATATAGCTGTCAAAAGAGGGTAACATGGTTTGCATTTAATGGGAGTGCTCCGCAAAGTTTAGGGAGAAGTAATTCCATGGCTTATGTCATGGCGCTGGAGTGACCTCATCGTTAGGTCTAGCTAAATGCGATGTACTTACCTACTTCCAATCTCTGTGGAACGAGGTCGCGACCCTTGGGCTGGGAAAATAGGGAAAGCTTTTTGTAATTTAGCCGCGCTTGCTGTTTGTCATAACATTGTGTTGTGATTGCGACATAAACTGAGGAACATCCCCCGTTTTATGGCCTCAAAAATAAATGCCACAATAAAAATTCTTCATATCGAATTAAATCAAATATGTCTGATCTAATGATATTTAAATGAAGGTAATTGATGCTGACATAACAATCAGTGGGTCACGACGCTAACGAAGAGCTTAGACCTTAGTCTAGTGGAAGTGGTTGATAAGGGGCTGAACGGAGGGCGATTCTCGTATTCGTATGCAGGCCGCGCGGTCGGCGGCGCGATCGATACGCGCCCGCGCGACGGCGACGCCACCCTCGCGGGCTAACAACAACTTACAAGTCTGATTTAACAAATACTACATATCCTCAATTTAATTTTGAGACCTTACATTTGAAGGTATATTGACTCTTCTGACAATTTATCAGATCACTCCCACGTTGGATACGTTATCACGTGATAAGAAAAAGAACGATGCCGTTCTTCGTTCACTACGCGAAACGCTTATTTGATGAATTATACCCTATGGTCCGTGTGATCTGTGTCTCTACTACGAAAAAGCCCTCGCAGTGGGTATGATTTTCTAGCTATTAACTTAACCGAGAAATGTATGTAGAGTACCTACCCTAGTCTAATTCGCAAGATAACTTGTACTTAACAAAGTAGAAATTGTAAGAGTAAGTTAATTTTAGTATTTCCTCAATCCTTATGGAGAGCCTATAAAAGGTAAAAATACAAACAGTAATAGGAATAAGCACGACATGTGTACAACGTACAACTGCGTGGGTGAATTCGAAATACTCCATGAATATTTTAACGGACAAGATGTTGTTCATAATATCACGAGTGGCGCGAACATTTCAAGATAAGACGATGACATCATCGGCACCGCGGTTACGGAATGAAAAAACGTTG
Organism: Acrobasis suavella; assembly: GCA_943193695.1. Taxonomy (NCBI): domain Eukaryota; kingdom Metazoa; phylum Arthropoda; class Insecta; order Lepidoptera; family Pyralidae; genus Acrobasis; species Acrobasis suavella. The sequence goes on from OW971929.1 coordinate 20,667,154, forward strand.
ACAATCAACCTGGTCAACCAACAAGTAGGCATTGAAAATACGAATCGGTGACCGCTTGGCTTGGCCCTGATCTTGACGAAAAGTTAATGGCCCTTCTTGAGCTCGAGCGAGCATGAAGTCGATGAACAAAAACATGTGGTGACATTAACCTTGTTGGTCGTTTAAATATAACACCTATTTATTTAGTGACATAATAATACCTGAAAAACAAATGATTGTGTTGACCGAGATTCGATTTATATGATGTCATAAAAGTTATACTTATGGCCATTTAAATAAATTATAATAGCAAGCGTAGGTTAACAGTACCATAATCTATTCCAAAGTTCCATTGTTTAAAATTAATCTTTACGCAATAAATAAAAAAATTTAGCCAACCCTAAGCTTCGACACGTACCTACAAAGTGTACTAACTGTTTACTAATAGCTTAATGCACTACCGATGGCTGGCTGATGGACACCAGGGGGAGCCAGCGCAAACTTAGGGAGAAAGCTTAGAGTAACGTTCGAAGAGATATATAGATGGACCTTTACTACATAGTTCAGCGGACAGTTCATTATCACATTTATACTCTTATACTTATTTAATTGCATAGGAATTTCTTAATTCAAACAAATAAAAACATTATTATCAGTCAGCACGCAGCAGTAATAATATGAAAATGTATGCAGCCACGAACGTCTATATTATATATGCAATCAAAATACAAAACGAGTTACTAAATAATATGCCGCAACAAATATCCTATAGTCAATTATTTATGAAGTATTGTTAAACATAGTCTTATTTAGATGTAATTTACGATTGAATTTATTTTACTTAAATTAAATACAAATTGAGTTCCTATAATATATCACAAAAAACAATATTATCCGAATAATTTTATCGACACTGATTCAAATTTAATAGTATGTAAATTTGGTACAGGAGTTTCCACAATGAATTCAATTCGATCGATTGAGCATTGCCTCGACCACGACCACCAGATATGCATGAATTGATGAATTTCAATTAACAGATATGAGCTGAAAACCGCGGGCCATACATAACTGGGCATGTTGGCAATGCACAAACATTGGATGCATTGCGACTTGTTAACTGGTCAATGGTCATTGTCTACCCGCATGCACCTATACTATACTTACCTACTGATTTTGAACGAATTATTTATAGCTACACTTTGCCTGGTTCGTAAATGTAACATTGACAATTTAATTTTACTCCAAATAGACATGGGTACGATGAAGCATCAGAATATTATATAAATATATATATTATATATTTATATAATATTCTTTTTTTATATAATTATATATTATAATATATAAATTTATTTAATAACGTAGAGCGTCAATTCTTTAGTAGATCAGAGAATAACAGTAAAATACAAAGGTTGTCCGTGCGTGGGTACCTGGATGCGTTCCCTCATAATAGGTTTTTTTCTGGTACGGCCATTGCTCCCCGTCTCGGACGACCCTTTGGTCGAACAATGATTAGAGCGAGGGGAGCGAGATGCAGCTGCTCTTTTTATTTTAGTATCAAACATTCTTGTTGTATTCGCTGAAGGAAGTTAGTGGGTCGCAAAATTTGGGAACTTCATTTTCTTCTGAGATTTTACAATTAGATACCTTATACATGTATGTTTAAATGAAACTTCGAATACGTACTATTCTTGCTGACATGTTGTAGAGTACATTATCATTCAAAGTGTAACATGAAAGCTGAACGAGACATTTCTCATGAGCAAAAAGTATTCGAGATGCGTTGACGTCTGTGACGCAACGTGAAACGCAATGTGATCTCAATTCTTCAAGTGTACAACTTTTTCTTTAGGCGCCAGACTACGGCGATATCTTGCTGTCACCAACACGAGGTTTCTAGCTCATGAATAGTGGTAATGTACTTGCTTATGTTACACACATTGAAATCTTTAAGAAAAAGTGCCTTTCGTTATAAAAGTAGAAGTCGTTCGTGGTTCACTGCTTCGCTTCGTGAGAGGTAGTGGCGAGATCACGAAACTTGGAGTGCTGCGTGGCGTGAGATGTGGTTCATGTTTGAGTTCATGGCCAACTTAACAATCGATTCTCGAGAATTCACGGGCTGCGTGCCTTAATACACATTATCCGTATTCCCGGTTTCCAAGTAGTTGCAAAATACATATAAAATTTTGACACAACATTCAACAGTTGAGTAAGAATGTACCTACGATACATTTTAAGGGGCTACCTGAGGTCCAGTGCTGCCCCCATTTGAAATAAATCATTTGAAAAGAAACGGAGATATTATTTAAAATTTGGCTTTGATATAATCGTAGATAACCCTTCAAACTATTTTATGAATTGGTGTTTATATTTTAAAGTGAGAACGTGTAGCTTTTTATAGCATTTTTGCTATAAGTGGCCGTTTTTCGCAAAAATGCTATAAAATGCTATAAAATCATATTGAGATCAAATATTCTCGTTGCTACATCTAATAGGGCTAGCACGAAAGGAGGTGTTATTAAGCTGTCCCGGCTGCATTAACGAAGCTCGGTAAAATTAATTACTTACATTGAGCCAACAAGCGGTTATCGCGGTCACTGCGAGGAAATTAAATGAACACGCGCGGACGCTTCTTCGTGGTTGTTTCTTATTAGAATACAAACTTATTGACATTGGCTCCAGGCCCTAATGAGATAAACATACAAGTACGGTTTTAGCCATAATATTCACAGTCAATTAGAATATCACTACAACATATTTGATCCCTCATTTTCTACACCAGTGAACGAGGAATTAAATTCGGAAGTATCTCATTTAAATTCTTCGCATGATTAGACTGGCAGGTGTTACATGGACGGGGCAAAGACAATGTCATGCAAGTATAGCCCATCGTGAGCTTCCGGTGCGAGGCCGGCGCGTGCGCAACCACGTGCCTATGTATTGTATGTTTGCGCATAAACCAACTCTATGAAGATGGCTTTATAGCCTAGTCTTTGCCATAACAGATGATAACAGGTGTTAAAATACCATACCGTTGTAGATATGAGTATCAATTTTATTACCGGCGCTTCCACTCGCATCACTATGCGACGAAGCACGTATACAAGCTTACAAACAGCAATTTGTATCACTTTAATAGTGATTGATAAAGGCATATCGTAAAAGTTTATCAACAATAGTGCCCGCACCGAGGATTCCGGCTCTCACCGGCTATAATTTAATATCCGCTTGAAATAATCCTATTTCCTCAGTAATTCTGGTTATGCCCTTGACAATGCCGAGAGCCGTTTGTAGGGCTTCACGGTAAAATGTTTGTCAGGATTCACTGTTTTAAAATTTTCACCTTGGGCTTTGTTAATTGAACTGTATAACTTTAACCTTTGAGTGCTCTATAAAAAGAATCCATTAAGCAACTTATTCAAAATTGACACTACTAAGTGAAACACTGGATGGCTAATTATGGAATCCTTTAAAGCTAGACACGTGGTAACTTATTAGTATCTATGGCTAGAACAACTTTGAACTGTGTGGGTGTGGCAATTACATATTTGTAAATTAAGTTATGTAATGTGGGCATTACGTCATAAACGTTAAGGATTCTCATTCAGCGTGTAGCAGTTGAACACTAAAAAGATGAAAAAAAAAAATGAAATAGGTATACCTAATTATTGCCGTAAAATATGAATTGATCAAACTTTAGATGTAAGTACTACACTAGTCACATATATTAGAATCGATGATACATATTTTACATGAACTAAAATTATGCAGCCCGTTGTATCCTTGCATCTGACGTGAATGGATGGCCGTCATCAGGTTGTCCGCAACAGATGATGGAGAGCGCGACAAACGTGATGTATTGTTGAGACTCATCATAAGTCAGTATCAATTTACAGTTAAAGGAAAATTTAGGTCTAATTCCAGTTAACAGCATCATAGAAAATGTAATGTTAAGATTGAAAGTATTGTTTTATTATATTTTTATATACTCTGGTCATCAAACATTGCTGATATAAAGATTGTTTATGTCATTAGATGTCATATACATACAACACACATAACAATCTAATCTAAATATATATAACTCAAAGGTGACTGACTGACTGACATAGTGATCTATCAACGCACAGCCCTAACCACTGGACGGATCGGGCCAAAATTTGGCATGCAGGTAGATGTTATGACGTAGGCATCCGCTAAGAAAGGATTTTGATCAATTCTACCCCTAAGGGGATAAAATAGGGGATGAAAGTTTGTATGAAACTTTGTCAATTTTAAACCGATCGGGCTGAGACTTTGCATGCATAAAACTACTATAACGTAGGCATCCCCTAAGAAAGGATTTTGATAAATTACACCCAAAAGCTAGTATTTTTATAAAATCAATGAATTACTATGTTTTATTTGTTTTCCCTGTCCTAGCATCTGCTACTAAGTTTTCGCCTTGCATTGCACACATAACACCTATTAGGATTACACGTAATAGAGAGTCCAACAAAAATTTGTGTGTTATGTTACTTTACTTATGAACATGTTTTGCCACCGTTATGTTTTGCAAATTAGAATTGCGCAGTTTTGTAGCAAGTAAAACTTGTACACGGTACCGTTAATGGTATTACGTGAAATAAACAGTAGCTCGGATAGCTTATTGGTTTAGTAATCGGTTTAGCACTTATAGTATCCGATCGTTATGTAGCTTAATAAATTTATATAAAATTGTCAAATTCCCTGCTGCGGTGGGCAACAAAAGCAAAACGTAACTATTTATCATTGAAGTTTTTAGTTGTCTAATCCTATGATCTATTTAACGCAAAAGAGGTAAAGATTCGTATCTGTACGTTCATATTTTAATCAAAAAGTCTAAATGTTGTTAATGATAAGAATAGACGAGTTTCAAATGCATTTCAGTTCAATCGAGCCAATTTACGAGTATATTCAATATATCGAAGACCTCCTGTCGAAGGACATTTCCATTTCCTTCGCAAGGTTTTCCATGAAGGCCTTGCCCGGCCGAAGGGACGACATCCTTGAAATATTCTGCCTCTCCTAACTTCGCTCCAGATGGTATAATACACGAACGTATATTTAGGCAAAAGTTCGACGCAGGTCGATCAAACAAGGGTTTCGTGCCAAGCTTTATTACAAGGTCGAGCTATTTTAATTGCAGGAAGTATTATAGCAGTTTTTATAACGGATACAAAATTACGTCTTTATTTCACATGGGATATGCAACTGCGAATAAATCACAATACCCAGTACCGCTATGCATGTTTGATAGGCATGAGGCAAGAAAGTGGAATAGGATAAATCTATTTCCAAGAATTCGTTTCATTTTCGTCTTTTTACTAGAATTTACTACACGTAGATGTATAATGTAAAACCTTATAAATGGTTACAAATAAAATGCTTGCAAGATAAAATAAATAAATACAGTCGCCGGTGAATAAAATTTAAAAGAAGCGCTAACTACCTAAAACTTATTACAGAAAGGGTAGAGTAATAAACAAGCGAAGAAAGACATCCGCTTTATTACAGCACTCTTTTCAAAATTAAAAAGACACGGTACGGCACATCATGAATTTGTATTTTGTTTTAATAAAAAAATGAGAAAAATAATTTCCTATATGTGCAAATATTTAGGATTTTACATTAAAATTTCGAATGCAGAAGATCGTTAATTTAATATGTTTTTTTTTTTAAATATTGTAAACATATCGCTGTAGGAAAGACTGAGGTGTAACTTTTTATTGTGTGGTTAAAAGTAGGTGTGAAAACCACTATTCACTATATTCACTTTTTTACCATACTTATTTATTATAAAAAATAAAAAATTACAATTAAAAAATATTAATTTGCAATTACAGATTATAAAAAGCTCAGCAATACATGACAAGTTTGACGTTATTTCATAGCAGTTTTTGAGGTTATATTTACCTGCCCTCCTAAATATTTACCTAAATACTTTATCACTCTACCATCTATACAATAAGACAAAATTGAAAAATTTTGTCGGCTCGGGGCACTTTACTTCGGTAACAACTACTAAATCTTAATTAATTTCATAATGTCTGGCTACACTAGCAATATTCTGGAGAGATTTTTAACTACTCTTGCAACTGCTGTATACTTTTGCAACTGTTCCCCCATATGAGATGGTTCTTCACTGTTGTTCATAATTTACATCTTTACTCTATGGGGTAAGAGTATCAGCTGGTGCATTCTACCCTTTTTTTATTTTTTCCCAGACCAGTAACTCTAATGGTTTTAATTCAATGTATTTTTTAATACTCACTGATATCTACTTATTTAAAAAGAGTTGTGTTATATTAAGTTTAGGAATCAGTTCTTTGCAAATCACCGTGATACACTTCCGGCAGAACCCGTCCCTTTTTGAGGTCGCACCGTTTGCTAACGGCTCTGCATTGTGTTCAATTATGTTCTAATAAGTCCATGAATGAGCCCTAATGGTGAGTTAATTATGGCATGCACTGATGAGGAAATCTTATTACATCTTAATTTTTCGTGCTCTGACATTAAACGAAAATCGGTACTATAAATAGAAATATAACGGTGTCACCATGTCAAAAGTATGTAATCTTTATTTGTCTATAATGACGTTATGATGTGTACAAAAGCTTTTTTGACTATCTATGGATCCTATTGATTATTAAGATTCTCAGAATTATTAATACTTATTTGTGTACTTAGCATCTAGGTCTTCATATTTATACTTCGTTTGTCAGCAATATGAATCAGACAACGTACTTGTAGGAATGAAACTTGAAAAAACTTTATACCCGTAAACACCTCTATCTTGATATGGGCCCTATAATTAACCATAGACCAAAGTTCTTGAAATATAGATAATCAAGTTAAATTAGGTAAAGTTGATCATAGACATTTCCTGAGGCAGAACTCAAGTTCAATTTCCCCAGAAACATAACTCGATTATTATTGTAAAATAATACGTTGTACTGGCAAACAATACGCAATACACTGGTGCAACACCAAAATGCAAAACAAACAACCTGAGAACCTTACATTACGAATGCACAAAGGAGTATAACTGGCGGTGTATTGAAGCGGACAATGCGCCGGTAACGGGACAAGACACTAATTGTGAACAGTAAACCGCTCTTCCGTTACCCACAACATAGCTGAAAAGTCTCCGGGGGTTAAAATACCAGACAAAAATGAAAACCCAACAGCGCCAATGTTTAAAGATCAGCCCACAAAATATCAAAAGAATCAGAACAATATTTTCAAAGATAAAATAAAAGATTCACTTCATACATAAATGCCAGCCATTTCACAAATTCGACGTAAAATCGCAACAGTTTTATAACATAAAAGCGTTCGATCTTTTTATTTTCTGGTATTCAACAGCAGAGAATTTTGAATACGCTCGCTCTGTCACGTAAAGAATCAATTATATCCGGGAAGATGAATCTGTTGGAACGATAGCTTTTAATATAATTGGGGAAGAATTATAATTTGCCTATTGACGCTCTGGTGGGAAATAACATTGTAATAAACACAAGTTAGAGTAAATTAGTACAATTGGTCGCGTAGTTTGTGACAATGTGAGACGAATACTAATGCGTGCAGTTTATCAGGCTTCCAAGTCACGAATTAAGACCAATGCGTAGCGACAGTCGGTAACTACTAATAAACTAATAGATAATCATAAGGATTATTATTTAATTTGGATGAGATTTTGAAAATTTGGATGGCTTCAGTTGCTTTAGCCACTTTTTAGGGTTCCGTGGTAAACAAGGAACCCTTAAAGTTTCGCCACGCCTGTCTGTCTGTCTGTCCGTCCGCGGTTTTACTTAGAGATTATAAGTAGGTACTAGAAAGCTGTAATTTGGTATAGGCATGTATATTAATCATGTCAAAAAAGTACACACGAACGTGCGTACTACACGAAGTAGTAGGAGAATAGTAAGTAGGAGTAATTTTTTTTCTCTCAACTAACCCATCTTGTGGGGTATCGTTGAGTAGGTCTTTCAAAAATATTGTGAGCTTATAAACATAATTTTTCGATTTAGGGATCCGTTTTTGAAATATATGGTTTTATGTTGCAAATTTTTGTTTGAGTAAAGTGTCGTCGTCCCCCTCCCCTCTATCTATTAAACGGCTATATATGGACATGTGAGCATTAGTATATACATATAACGAAGTTTAAAGGAAAACTATCAGAGCTAAGTAGGGTTTACAAATCAAAAAGTTATAAGCGACCAATTTATAAATGTACTCGGAAAAGGAAAAGTTCATAGAAATTCAATAGAAAATTAGTTTTTAAACGTTTTTAGTGGCGTGAACTCAAAGTGGGCAATCGCAACTACGGAACCCCACACTGCGTGTGGCCCGACACGAACTTGACCGGTTAATAAGTTTAAGATATATTTCGTGAGTCAATTCAATTCGTATCACAAATCTACAATTTAGCGCAGCATGTCATATGATCACATCGCAAATAAAACGAAGCAGTTTATCTTTCATGCTAATTAAGAAATGTAGCTATGACAAAATTACATTTGCATAATTAATCGTTTCGATAAGACGACCAAGAAAGGTAAAATTACATGGAAATCCTATTAAATGAAGGATGTAGAATAAATACAGCTCGACATTGAGGCTAATTTGAATAGACAGAGCAAATTGTAGATATCTTGCACTTGGCATGCTTTTGCAACATAGCGTGATAAACGGAGGCTATAAATTTATATTTAAACAGGCGACGAAGCTTTATCTCACGATTCTCAGGGACGCATAGATACGTATGTAAATAAAGTCAACAAACTTGCATCGATCGGTAGCACTTACTTATCACAAGCACAATCCAAGCCTCTTAAAGCACTTGAAAAACTTGTCCAAACGATGCTTAAGAACTTTAAGCGGAATGTTAACAATCCAAGATTTGTTCCAAACAAACAGGAGTGTGAGTTTCGTTAGGTGAGACAGGTGTTTTATTGATCTTAGATAGATGTCTGGCTACGCGTCTTATAAATAATATATAATAAATTTATTTTACATTATTTATATTTATAAATAAGACATTTTTTCATTTGAGAAATAGCTATGTCAAAAATATCATAGACAAAGCTGAAAGAAACATAAAATGATAAGAAACAGAACAGACAGTAAACGAACGCTACTATTGCAATTGCAACATCTTTACAGTAGACATGTTGAACAAGCACTTAGCTTTTACTTGACGCCACCGCACGTACAGTAACTTCAGACGAGAGCTCTCCAGCAACCGTAAACATTTCCTAAAAATGTTTCCAGGCAAAGAAAACTATCTTTGTATGGGGTCTGGTCTGGAAATATGACTCGAGAGCTTTTTCAGTATGTTGACTTTCAATGACAACTTATAACCACATAAGTACATTTTATTAGAGAAGGTAAAATGATTTATGTGCGCCAGTATGGGTCGTAAAAATGCCCCATTTGAGTTCTTGAGGCTAAGGGAACAAAGTACGTGGTCTACGACAATAAACTCTACAGTTTTATTGTTATGTCGGGCAATAATAATGCTTATTATTACATCAAGGCACACAGTCTGCTGCGTTAACATATCAATAATAATTATACAGTTTGGTAGAGCAATATAAGTTTATTATACATTTATATATTTACATATATGATTTAAATATGATGAAGATATGTATGTATTTGGTTTCGTATATCAGATAGCCAGTGCACTTGTAGAGTTACTCCCGTTAGGGCATGGTTCACCGATCATTCATATCTGGTTACATACCTGAGAGATATCTAGAGTCAATGCAATGTATACCGATAAAAACAAAATTTGAGTATAATGCTTTTCCTGGGTTCTCTACTGTTCGTATTGAGAGGTAGAATGAGGAAGACAGGCGTATGAAAATCAAATCGCCAGTTCTAGGTCCTTGTCAGTAAAAGGGAGCTGTGTGGTCACGGAAGCTTTCATGGCTCGATGATGTGGCTGCTTTCTGATTAGGATCTATATAGAGCAAGGAAATACGATTCAACTTATCAAAGAAATTGTGACAGGAAAATTAAATTGCCGCTAACTTGCTACTGATTTGATCAAACCGACCTGAAAGGAGTGATTACTTACATTAGAAAGTAGAAAAATTCCACTACGATACGGTGCCCATTCCAGAAGCAGTCAAACAGATTATACGTAACAAAAACACGCCCATTGCGAACAAAAATGTAATTTAATTAGCAAAATTACCGATGATGCCTGTTACAAAAACTGTGAAGCATTACGCTACATTACCAGGCAGGGCACACCACACGTATGTTACGTAATCTAAGTAATTACGATCATGTAATGAGAATTAGCTAACTATGCAGTGGGAATGGCTACATTAACTGTATAATCGCTTTGCCGAAGTAACCTTGATCATTCGTCATCGTTCTGGGAAATATTGCTTTTTAATTATTGCGTGAAGAAAATACTATTTGAGTCCAAGTGGAATCTCGAAGGGTATTGAATGTAAAACATCGCAAGTCACGATACATTTCTGTACATATTAATTTTGACTTATAAAGGCTATAAGTATACAATAATTTTGTTTTAAAGTCACATAAGGTATAAACTAAATGGTTTATATTCTTCGCATTTGCATAAAAGGAACTTTCAATTGATAGAGATTCGATCGACCAGCTACGCCCAGCTGGACTTTATTTATTCAGTGTAAATTATGAAAATTAAAGTCGTAAAGAGTAGCTTATACCACACGTGGCCGTCTATATTGCGCTCATTATATTTATTTATTACGGCGTTATTTCGAGGCCAACATTCCAGTAAATTATTGGGCCCTCAGGTCAGCCGACTGACTATTCTATGCTCTTTATAGGGCAATAATGGCCCTCACCACTCTGCATACGTATACGCTCTTGAATTTGGTTATTACTGCATTTTAAAATGAATATTCATTGCCCGCTTTTGTTCTTTCGCCCCATTGACCAATGTTGAATTTCCGTTAAAGGTCATTTATCACATAAAGGGTTTTAGTTTCAATAAGTGTAGATCGATTACAATGTGCATGTTAAGTATGTACGTACTTACCTATATTACTTTATTATTTTGGCAGCTAGAAGCTCTAATTAAACTATTGTGTGCAAGTCAACACGTTGATCACGAATTTTATCTGAACTACGTGTGTACGTGACAAAGTCGTATAAGTAAGAAAATTTTCGCCTGGTCAACTGTTTGAAAAATTTCAAGTTCGTGCGCATGTCTTATTGAAGATGCTGCAACGGTGACTGAAGCGGCGATGACTCAACGTTGTGTCCGCGTTCGTCGACCTGCCTTCGACTTGGCGCCGTTATCTCAGATACTGCATTTACGTCTGCATTTTTTGCATGAGTTATATAGATACCGTGAGAATTGTACTACATAATGCTTCACTTCATCTTAGGAATTTTAATTCATCGCTACAAGTTCGGCGTTAAATTAAGCTTACTATCTGTAACCTTTGACTGGATGGCCATAATCATCTTAAACTTGAGTCATTATGTTAAAAACATTAAATGACTCAGATGAATGAAACCTCGACAAAATGAACGTATAGTAAATCAAACGATTGAGTCACCAAAGGATTGTAGAGTAAAAGAATGACGTCACAAGTTGTAAGTACGTAGCTTTGCACTTGCAGTAGTCTGACAATGACGAAGCAGCCGAGTATTTATATAAAGTGTATTTCCTACATCAATGATGATGAGTCATTATTCCTCTGATATGAATATGGTACAAATTGCCGTACAGTAGCTTTATCCCCGCACCGGTCGACTAATGGCATTTCATTTCACATGCAAACGGGAACTCTGCCCACAGTCTGTTTGCAAAGCAAAAAAAACTTTTCACCGGGGGAGCGAAAACTTCACCATTCACTGTAATTCGTGGTTTTAAATGAAATTCTCTTATAAAATCGCGTTCCAACTTTTTGTACGGTATTTTTACAGGAGTAACTTTTGAAATTATGGTATTTTTATAAAATTCGCTCAGTCACACAACCCCAAAATGTTTAAGGAACATAAAGATTCTTATTACTACAAGTTTATTAGCCGACTTCCAAAGTAAGTTAGGGCAGGGAACTTAATTAGTGAGATATTGCACAATGTTTATTGCTCGACATTTTGTTCACAAGTTTGCGGAGTCGGCAGTAATTAATGCGCAGTTCGGAAGCAAACTGGGGTCTCCCGGCCCATATAAACGCAAAGTTGGCACCCCGTATTCCGGGTAAACTTTCGTTAATGTAATGTATATGAATAATCGACACGTGTGTGTAGGCACCGCAAGCTAATGTCGCTCATAATATGACTTTCCATTAGACCAATTTCCAGCGGATAGCAACCATCGCGAAATTAAGCTATGAACGAGAATGAGAGGCCGCCATTTTATAATTAAAATTCATAGTATACACAAAGCTGTGTAAATTTGCATATCTGGTCAAATGTAAGCAGGTGTATGGAACATTTTATTGTATCGGTTATTTTATTTAGTTTAATATTCAAACGTCGCAATGTTCTACATAATTTTAAATAAATAAAATGCGTAAGTGACGTGGGGGACTCGGTTGATACGAAGTTTGAAAAACAATTCGTGCCGGAAAACATTAAATTTTTTTTTACTACCCCTATCCGCCAAGTCTGTACCGTCCGAAAAGGAACTTAGTTCCAAAATTTATGTATGCTTTACAACACAAACGTATATTTAAACTCAACGTATTTTTTAAGTTATCTACACCTAGTTTCAAATATTTTCTAGATCGAAACAACACCATCCCCGCACCGGAAAAGTAGAGTTCCATTTTTCTCAGTTCCCAGACCCTGTAGCAATAAATATGTAACGGAGGTACCGATATCGATTGCATTAGGTAAGAGGGTGCCCTTTTATTACTGGAGAGATGACATCAGCACAAAATTCTAACTTCATCTCTGACTTTCGTTTAAAATTGCAATTGGGGCTCAGTGGTTCGTTGACATATTGTAAATATTGACAATCAAATGAAGAAAAGGTTGATAACAAATAAGTCATAATAAAAAAAAAACAAACCCGACTGCCTTTTTAAATTTCCAGTGTCCCTCTTAGAATTAAGAAGAATCTAATGACACCTCTCAAACTTAAATCCATCGAGTCGTTCAGGCCGCAGAGCGTGCCAAACAATTATACATACTTACATATATATATAAATACATACTCTCGAAAAATCTAACCCTCCTGGCGCAGTGCGGTAATAAAGGGTTCAAACTTGAAACACAAAACAAAAATAACTGCTAAAATGTGAATAAAAGTATATGACAAAATCAATGAATAGAAGAATAAGATGATTATTTATTTTTAGCCACATCTTCAACAGTTCAACGCAGCACAAACAACCAATACAAAAGCATAGAATATGTGTAATTCTCTGACGACACATCAGTTCTATGAGAAATTTATAATATCGTAGGGTTGAAACTTTGTCTACGACAAATATTTTATTTTACGCTTACTATGAGTAAGTATATATTTTGAAACGCCCGAATTAAAGATGTAACGAATGAGTTTCTCAATTCGGTTATTAAATACAGTCAGTCTCGCTTGAGTGACGAACTAATGAGCAACAAGGGTAGTCTCCCCGGGCTAGTTCCATCCGTCTGAGGGTACTAAAGGTCTTGAATAAATAAAATGCAATTAGACTAGGGCACTATACACTCCTCTGCTCCATAAGAGACACATAAAGTAGAGTTATGAATCCCCCAGTCGATTTGTATACAGCGAGGGGAGGTGTGATTATCAATTTAGATGTAATTCACTCTGGTTTACTATAAACATGAGCAGTTTAAATTACTAACACGTGCAAAGGGATTACTAAAATAGAGCAAATCACACGTGCGATTACACAGGATGAAACATCCGTGGTGTAATCGGCTACTCTAAAGGATAACCTATAAATTAACTTCGCGTGCTTTCACTTGCTAATTCGGAGCCGCAAAAGCACGGCCACGTGCGGGGCGTTGTCATGGAAACCAAGGAAACTACGCCGTTTTCCGTTTTGCACCCCCACCCTGACTACCCAGTAAAAACGGTCTGTGTTTTCCGGCATTTAGTATACAACACGATCACTCGAATTCCTTATTTATATTTACAATCTCAGATTTTAATTATGATTTCATAAAAAATAAATGTACGTTTAAGTATATATTCTTTTTAAGCACATAAACATTCTTCATAAGACAATAAGTCCTTTAGTACTTAATTAATTTTGCAAAATATAAATAATAGGTACAAAAATAGCTATAACTCTATAACAAAAATATGTTTGGGATAAAAGGTCCGAACGTAATATGTTATGGTTCTGTTGAGATCCTCATCAAATCAGCGGCCCGTAATAATAACTCCATTGCGAAGGGCCACGATTTTGCCAGACAATTTAGGATTGAGAGTGTAGGGCGGTCTGCATCAAGAGCCTTATCGCAAGCTAAATGACATATACGACATATTGTTTGGGAGGGTACAACGGACCCTTAGATCACGGGCGTTGGTAGCACAATATTTCTAAACGAACAGTTCAGTAATTGAGTTGAAAATCCTCAGTAAACATTTCTGAAAAACAGCGATAGTAAAGTAAACAAACTCAAAGCTATCACGTAACCGAGACAAACAAATCCTAAGAATGAAGCCTTTTGAGCCTATGGTAAACTCTTGCGAATTGACAACATTTCAAAAATTTTATATTCATATTTTATATTTTTTCCTTAAAGAACTTAAAAAAAAGGACATACGTATTGTTTCTTTTTCATTTCTTTTCATTATTTCTCCTAAAATTAAATTGTTTAAAAACTATCCATTCTAAAAGAGCGTAAGTACAAGAGTTAGGATGTAACGAGTTTACATCTTTGCCATACATTATAATTAAAAAATAAAACTTTTACTGACGTCTATAGAGTTGTGTTTTGTAGCAGTAAGATATCGATATCGATACAAAAACTTACGTATCGTAAAAAAGGGTTACTTTGATTAATTTAAAAATTCAAACGCTTCTATCTCAGCTATTTTTGGCATAAAAATATTATATTGACGACTTGGTATGTGGAAAACAAATGGCATAAAAAATTACGTTTGTAATACTCGACAAAAAAAATTGCCCTATCATCTCTATACTTGAAATGGGGTTTTTGGGTAAACCACGTTTTTTAATGGATTCTCATAGTCGCCCTTACAGGAATTAAGAACACAAAGAAAAAAATGTTTCACTTTTTACTTTTTAAGTTACAGCGTTTTAAAGTTGATTGGGGTGAATTTGACTGAAAATAAAAACAAGGGCTCCGGCGTACACGCGTTGTGAAAAGATGGCGGACGTACCAGGATTGCTATTTCAAAAATATAAATAAATATGCGTTCAGAAATTTGGAAGATTTAATTAAAAGTGTTTTGAAAGTCGCCCCATTTTAGGGTAGCATTTTTCCTTAGTTTTTTTTTTTTTTTTTTTTAGTTTTAAGACCTGGATGTGAATATTATTTTTATTTAACCTGAAATATCAATCATATAAAAGAAATATTAGCATTTCGTCACCAAACTCCACTTTCACGTCACAAAACTTTACTGAAAGAACTATCGATATTAGATGGTCTTCCTATCGAACTGATACTTCTATAGGCAACACTACTATTATCTCTCTCTCTCACTCGTGATGTCAGTTGTCAGATTGACGCACGTGTCAATTGACAGCTGACAGCTTGACATAATTTTTTCACTTTTCGATGTTCAAGTAAAGGCGTAACCTGTTAAATGCCTATATCCTTGTACTTTTGAGTTTATTTCATTTATCTCTAAAAATATAACTCATAAAAAATCTGAAAAAATATTTTACGTGTTCAGAATTGCTAAATCTCGAAATTATTCTCGAATTTTCTTACCTTTTAGAAAATGAAATGTTGTCAATTGTGGATAGAATATAAAACGTGGTTCGTTTATTTATCACTAAGATTTTGATAGTACTTAGCCAATTTCATAGTGCCAATGAAATGTATACACATATTTTACAAATAAGTTACAATGTAATAATGGCTTTACTTATTTTTTTGTCTCAAATTAAACCTATTTTAATAATTCAATTGTTCTCATTATAATATCGAGTGTGTCTGAGTGAGTTTCATTCAAATTATGTACATCAAAAATATTTTCACAAAAACTAATACAAGTAAAAGTAGAGTTCACGACTACACGTCCCCTTAGCTATTTGACCCCTGTCAAACTGCAATTGCCCATCCATCGATCGGAACCCCGACCTTATTGGAAACTCCCTCTCCTTGCACACTTGTGGTTAACTGAGCAATTTCATTGAGATGGGATTGTAAACCACAAATCGTATAGGAATGTTTCTTTAGGTCTCAGCTTGATCATTGGAATTTAACTTGGTCATTATTTTTAGCTCTAGCTGACTTTAAAATCAAACTTTATGTGTCTAAGCTAAATAAATTATTCTTATCTGTATTAAAATGAAACCTTGCTTGAATAGGTTCAATGGGCCTCTTTAATTTACCAGAAAAAAATCTAAAATGAGTTAAACAGGAAAAAGTCACGGAGAAGGCTAGTTACTTAATAAAGCATAAAACATGTGATCTTTGCCGCGTTAGGTTTGGAGTTCGGCAACCACTTATAAGACGAGGTGGTCAATCGATAAAAATGTCACAAGTTCCGCCACTTGTTATTCCTAGAATTTCTTCATATTACTGCATCTGTCTCGTACATACTCGAATGCAGTAGGTTTCTCTGTTAGAATTAGCAGTTTCCTGTAAATGCATAATTAGTAAACTCGAGCCGACGCGAGTTGAAGATGTTGTATCTAGTTTCCAAGTGTTCATTGTAACAGTGGTAGACAATGGGACCGTTGCCGTAACGAAGGCCGACCCATCGCCGCATAACGACTGCATTAATGTAGTCGCTGTTGTATCAAGAGATGCAGTACCTGTGTCTAGTATATGCGCAATTTTAGAACACAAAGACATATCACGCGTTTAAACAATTTATGCATATACCTAATGTGTGTGATATCATCTTTGTTGAAGACAGTATAAGTAAATAAATAAAGGTGGCATGCATGTCATGCATATAAAATTATTATAGTATGTGGTTTTTATAACCAAGTAAATATAATCATCGATTGTTGTTTGTACATAAAATCAATCAAAGCGACAATTATGCGCATACTCAGCGTTTAGTCTCGGTAAGCGCAAACTGTTTTTATGACTAATCATAAGGCAGCTGCTCTAACTTGATATCTTGCATCCGTTGCAGTGCGCAACTTACACAATAAAAGAAAATATAGTTTATAAAGCAGCAGCTGTGTGTTTCACTTCAAGTTATAACTTTTTGCAGCAAAACGACTACTTCATTCCAAGAAGTAGTTAAGATATGACCAGATTGACCGGCATCTGATTACTTCACTGTTTTCTTTACACGTTCATGGCGTATATTTCGAGTTTTTTATTTCTATAGGAATTACGACATCTTAGCTTCGTGTTCGAATGGGATCACACGACATGTCGTAACATTTAATTGAAACAATGATCTTCTTTCGTTTACTATTGAGGTCAAGATCATATCTAATCACTTAAATTATAATAAATATTTTATAATTGAGAGTATTGAGACTAAGAGCTTTTCTATTGTTTGTTACAGATTTAATACCTAAGTCAACCTGGACAATTCATAGCCTGACGCATCAGGTAAATATTAAATATCATACGTAAGAATGTAAATTATGAATAAAATACAAAAACATAACCATAAGAAAATTGACAATACACTGGGATGTTTTGGTGATGTCGTCAACGTTCTAAAAATAGGACGATTTCGCAACGGGCACGTTCGAGAGTGTGTGCCCGCTATCATCCTGTTAGAAGTCAGGATGGACCCAACAATTGTCCTGTCATACCAACATGTGAGCTCTATTCATCCAAGTTACGCAAATTGTTACCACTGAATTTATGTTTCAGATGAATAAAAATAACAAGTAGTGCAATATGAGCATTTAAATTGAAACAACCTTCCGACCGCCGCGAGATTGAATTTATTTGTTTATAGACTTCTTTCTGGTGTGGAAAAAACCGCCTCGTTAGCCTTTGTATCACTTAAATATGATAGCATTGATAGCTATGGCATATCATTTTTTGAATAAGTTTTGGTATTGCAAAACAAACCTTCCGTAGACCTTAGCCAATAAAACGTAAATATACAGCAATAGGTACGTAAATATACAGATTAAGGAATAAACTTAGATGAAAAAATATGGCACTTAAAAGGAAAAACACCTAATAACGGTTGAAGATTTCGATAAAAATGTAATACATAGGTATGTAAAGAATTGGGCCAGTGTGTCGTCAAAGCATGATACCAAGTGCTATTACTGACAATCAGGCGCGACCTTGCCGCTCGTTGTCGCACAAATCGTGGGGAGGCGCAGATTGTCATCATCCACCTCGTCATCCGGCTTTTGCACTTCATTACATAACACTCTACTGCGCCTGTTTGTGAATTTAAATGCAGGACGTACTTGTTTTTCTGTGAAATTATCCACAGGAATTTTATCTGTCACTAAAATAAAGGAAATTAATTACCGATGTTATTTATGAGACTTACTTCTGAATATACTTACATAAGTGGCGCAACTTTGATCACAGTAGAGATATTATATAGATCACTTTGAAACAATTAAATTGCAAGCCCTCAATCAATGTGATTTATTAAGCTCAATTGAGTGTTAGTTTCAAAATCCAGAGTTACAGAAACATTACCTCTATCACCACATAGGTGCTTATAATATAAATTTCATTTGGTTCGTAGTTTGATGGTCGTATTAATTAATCCAACGTGCTTTTGTAAGATGATCTGTAAGACAATACATATTATGACCTTTGAAATTTCAAGAAAAATAGAAAGAAACTCATCAACATTTCTGTTCACATGATTGATGAAAGACGAAAACTTTAGTGAAAGCATTACAAGAAGTGTAAGTATACAAAAGCAATTAGACGAACAAAAATATGCTAATGATTAATGTGTATGTGAAACGTGACGCCAAACACTTTTACGTCCAAAACGGCTTTATTTAACGTTGTAAAGGAAAGGCGTCAAAATAACTTGTCACTCATGAAACGTTTATTTAGTCTGGACTCTGGACACACATCTCGCTTTGTTTAGCTTTGGTGTATGTAAACCGATGACGAATGTTTGCGTTCCTGAGACAAAATCGATACAGTCAATATTTACTTCGAGGGTGGTATGAGAAATAAATAATACTTGCTTTAAAAAAATCTTTGGACTTTAGTAGTATCAAAAACATTGTGGACATTACTCGACCAGGATTTTATAGAGAAAAACTAACAATTTATTGTTAGAAGAACAGAAAACTTACCTGTAGCTGTAGTGTAGCCCTACTCGATTGAGATATGTAATTCAAATATTTTCTGACCCACAATTTGAGTTCTGGAACAGTTATAAGCAGAGTAAACCAGCCTCAAACAGTTAAAGCTTTAGGTGGATACTAATTTCCACTCATACAATAGGTAGCATGTTCATAATTCGTCATTCGAGCGTAACCCCGGTTTTATCCTCAACGGTAATGCTTCAGAACCCGGGGTCCGCTACCTATTAACCAAGGTGATTTGACGAGGTACTGGTTTTTAAACAGAGCGACTGCCATGTGACCTCCGCAACCCAAAGGGACCACCAACCTGCCCAGAACCAATCCTTGGATAGGTGTCGACGAGCCCGTTCATAATTCGTCACCAAGAAAAGGAATAAATCTCACCTTCATTGGAGATCTGATCATTGCTAATTGCTAGATTTAATGTTAGTTCGGCCGCGCCAGGTGCGATCATATCTCCTGGACCCGGCGCGTGTTAATTAGCCCCTAGCTGCTTGATTTATAGCTTAACTTTGTCTGAGAATAAACCATGCTTATTTATTGTTACACGCGCAAATAGGCGCAACAGAACTAAACCCATATAAGAAGAGCATTATATAGGTTCGAATTCCCCAATATAGGCTAATATAGGCGCAATATAACTCCACATATAACATTGTCACTTTAAAGATCGATCAGAATTTTATTGTAAGAAACCAAGAAATGTATAGAATCAGCATTTAAATTAAGACGAATCATTTATATTATTGAAACATGTTGTCAGCACAGTGCCTGTGTACCTATTTAAATCGAATCGAAGTTCATGAACGTGTACAAAATGTTTGATACTTATTATAATGCCATTATTCATTAAACGGAAATGAAAGCGCGTGCTTAAACTGTACACATTTTATCCTTGCTGCGACATCTCCCACCGTGTCACGGTACGCGAATATGGTGCTTGTTGATGAATGCGATTAACACACTCCGCCACGCGGAACCATTCGTAAATTAGCCGACGGGAAGTTTACTGTTATTATATTAGTAATGCCATGCGACTGGCAAAAAGAATAATGCAATTCATTGATAGAAATGTACCTTCAACGACCTCTATTACGTTAATGGAACCACAAGCTTCAATATCTAGGGCACAAGTAAATATTGCGTGATCACTTCACTCAGAGGAATACTATGAAGTATCTGTTTAGCACCAATTAAATGATCGTCTCGATACTCGATAAAGAGGTCCAAATATAAGTAGTAGTAAGAAGTAGCGAAGTTATTGATAATAATGTACTACACAAAGATAATTCCTTTCTACGTCTCGCCGCTAGAGATAAGGGGAAATTAATGAAAGTAGAGGTCAGATAGCCGTAGGGCCGCTTTCAATTTAATCAAAGTATCCGTAATGATTTGTTTGCTTTTATTTTCCTTTGTTTAAAGCTTTTTATTTTGATGATGGTGATAAACAGTGTCTAATTCGCTTGAATTGGAATTCATTGAACAATGATTACTTAATTGTATTGTCAACGAAGTACAAGCGCGTGCTAGAGTCGTCAACAAGCTCGCCGTGGGCCCGCATCCTATTGTTCTAAACAGCTTTGAGAGTATGAGAACTTCCATTGACATTGTGTTGTGAGAATGACATGCTATTGCTAGCAGCTTTGTTGACATCTACATCGTACACGACAAAACAATGGAAACAATCGATATGATTAGAGATAGAAATGTACGTGATAAATATAACAATGAGACAGGAACAAATATGTTATGACTAGCTTTTGCCCGCGGCTTCGCTTGCGTAGGGGTGGAATTTATCAAAATTCTTTCTTGGGGGATGCCTACGTTATAGTAGCTTTATGCATGCAAAGTCTCAGCCCGATCGGTTTAAAATTGACAAAGTTTCATACAAACTTTCATCCCTATTTTATCCCTTTGGGGGTAGAATTGATCAAAATCCTTTCTTAGCGGATGCCTACGTCATAACATCTACCTGCATGCCAAATTTCAGCCCGATCCGTCCAGTGGTTTGGGCTGTGCGTTAATAGATCACTATGTCAGTCAGTCAGTCACCTTTGAGTTATATATATTTAGATAGAAGAAGAAGATAGATTATTATGAAATATCGGAAATTAATTTCCAATTAAATGTTTTTTGTACTCATGTATTACTTTCATATCAAAAAATATCAATTGGCTACTTCCTTGGGTCAAAAATAAATTATTTGTACGGTTAAGAAAATAAAACGTCTTAAAATAATGTCACTTGCCATGATCACATCCATTTTGAACGTGATATTTGACTCCAAAAAACAATGACGTCCAAAGTATTCATATTACCCCCAAAAAAAATTTTTGTTTAGAATAAATTGTCGGAGTTGTTGGAAATCAGGGAATTATGCAATGAGAGGGGGATGCCGATTTCAGGAAATGCATGACGCATATTGATTGCTAATTAATATTTGGTTCCATAGCGCACCTGAGTAGCGTTACGCTACGCATACTTCGAACGACCGGCTTGATTTGTGTAGTCTTTGACTTTGCGAATGAAGTTATACTTACATAGAAGGCATAACTTTTTCAAAAATAATCTTAGTTTAAATTACGGGAATTCCAAAACGCATCAGTATTGATTTATGCTGTCTGGCGCTGCCGTACCTAAAGCATTGCGGTTTGAATAAGCGCGTCGCGTGTTTGTCATTATTAGTATTTATCATCGAGGCTACTATTTCAAGGAAAAAATAAATATATTCAAATAAAATGAAATAAGTAGGTAACTATTGAAGACTACGATTCTGAGGAACCACTACCATAGCGTTCGAGTTATTATTACAAATATTATATCCAATACGCAAGTACAGCTCGAGCGGCGACACAGCTGGCGTGGTTTGCATGGTCACAGACATGGTGTGGCCTGCCTGATCTTCATGCATGAGGTTATTCCCACGATATCAGCTGGTTCACGCGTCGCCGCGCGCTCGCCGGCCCGCGACTCCGCGCGTCACCAACCAGTCCGTCAGATAAAGCCGGAACAACATGAATATTCAATATGCAACTGAAAAGCTACGTAAATGTCGAATGTACTTTTAAAATGGTGGACAGTATATTGTAAGAAAAACAACAATAAATTAAAAAAATCAAACTTATAGATCTATCGAATAAACAAAAATAATTTTACATACTACGTGATTTGAATTAATTTGTGCGATTCGACCAGAATCTGGTGGCGGAATCGCACAAAGTAAGTTAAATCACATAGTATGTAAAGGGGCTATTTGAGGTCCAATGCTGCCCCCATTTGAAAAGAAATGGAGATAATATTTAAAATTTGGCTTTGATATAATCCTAAATAATCCTTCAAACTATTTTATGAACTACTGTTTACATTTTAAAGTGAGAACGTATACCTTTTTATAGCATTTTTGCTAAAAGTGGCCGTTTTTCGTCGTAGGATTATATCAAAGCCAAATTTTAAATAATATCTCCGTTTCTTTTTAAATGATTTATTTCAAATTTTCTGGGGGCACTGGACCTCAGGTAGCCCCTTGACTAAAAATGATTTTACTGATTAGAGATCCTGTGGAAATGAAAACGTTGTAAACCAAATAACCCCAAAATAATTTACTTTACTTAGAGGAGGAATTACAGAAAATGGTAACCGTTTTGAATGAAGCTTTGGAGAAAAAGGGAATGAAAATTAATGTGAGTAAAACGAAAGTAATGGTATTCGAGAGGGATGAATGTAACAGAATGCAATATTGTGGTAAATGGGTGTACAGTGAAGCAAGTGGAAGAGTTTGTTTATTTGGGATGTAAGTTTACAAGAGATGGAAAGCACGAGAGTGATATAGAAAGAAGAGTGAATGCGGGAAATCAAGTGAATGGGGCACTACACTCCTTTATGGATAGCACGAAAGTGTCAAACACAGCACGTTTGGCTGTTCATAATGGAGTGCTGATACCGACGCTGGTGTATGGAAGTGAGAGTTGGGTATGGCAGTAAAGGCACGAAAGTAGAATAAATGCAGTTGAAATGAGAGCGCTGAGGAGTATGTGTGGTGTTACTTTGAAAGATCGGATTAGAAATGATGTCATAAGGGATCAGTGTGGACGGAAAGAAGACGTAGTAACAAAAATTAAGAAAGGAATGTTGACATGGTTCGGACATGTAGAAAGGATGAATGAAAGGAGATTCACTAAAAGAGTCTACAAAGCAAACTTGAGTGGAAGAGCGGGTCAGGGTCGTCCTCGACGAACGTACCGCGATCAAATTGCAGACGTTCTTAAAAAAGGAGAGGTTAGAAGTACCCGTAACCGGCGGGCATGCATGAAGAGAGTGATGAGTGTAGATGAAGCGAAAGAGGTCTGTCAGGATCGTAGCAAGTGGAGGTCCTTAGTCTCTGCCTACCCCTGTGGGAAACAGGCGTGATAATATGTATGTATGTATGTAGAATTTACTTCTGGTATTTAATTACTTTCAAACGAGAAAATAACAATGCCAGAAAGATTTAGGGTAGCAAAGATGATGTGTGGTAGAAAGTGTGCTCAACAGTCGATATGTTGCCCGGGAGAGCAACTCGCAGTTCCAATAAAAACGGACGGACGGGATAGACGGCAGAAATTTGTACAAATGTTTATATTTCAATTTTCAATGACGAGTAGCAAACAGCGTTTTCATTAGGCAGAATACTACATAGTTTAATTAAGGTCGGTATATTAAAGAGTAATTTCATGCCAGGATAGAATAGCTGCATGAAGGAAGTAGAACAGTGCTCTAAGAATATAGAACACAAATTGAAGCGGACACAAAGCATGACTAAAGTAGGAACAATGAAAGCAGCAGCGACCTTGTAATAATATATTCTCGTTCAGTAAACAATGACTGATGTAAATCGTATTGGAGAAGAGAAAGCAGGCGGCTAGTTTCATTAGCTATCGAGATGAGGCGGCGTCTGATAACGAAGTCATTACCAAGATAATTGCCTACCAAAGAGGACCGCCCATTTCACACCCGATTAACCAAGGATTTCAGTTATATTACACGGAGTAGAAATTATATTATAACAACGGACTCGACACGTCGCTGCACTAGTTTGTGCAATGAGAATGAGTGACAATACTGAACATAATATAACAGATGAAAGTGTGCCAGTAACGGTTAAACATTGTCGTAAGTTATCGATACTAAAGATAAGGAATGATGGGGGACATGACGAGCGTGACTACGGAATGTCGTTCCTGGGCGTGAACGTTCTTATTTCTCAACATCAGGTGGCTGCAGTCCAAGAAATTTTATTATAAACCAGCGAAGTCGATCGGCTGCAGAGATTGCGGTAAAATGCGAGGTTTACTGGGGTCAAGTGTAATTGTGAGCATCACGTTTTAACGGTTGCGGTGCAGCCGTTGGGTAATGGCACTGGTTGTCTGATAAAATGCCCAGCAATTTATCACTTCCTAAAGTGGTTAAATTTCTTCAAAACTAAAAAAGCACATCAATAATTCACCATACTATATGATAATAAAGAACATAAACAATGTTTTCGCTAGAATTTTTTATAAAGGTGTAAGTAGCTTATAATATTGTAACAGTGTCCGAGTCACCTTCGAGGTGCTTTGCGCTGACGTAATTGGAATATTTGCATTGCAAGCGAGCAGTAGCATACAACTGGGTTAAAAGCTTAGCGCTGTTTTGCAAACACAATACAGACCTACAATGACGAATAGGGCGGATGTATTTAGAGCGGACTTAACACGTCGTATGTCTAGGATTAATGTATAAAAATAAATGTTTAAGACATGGCGCCAGTGGCGCCAGTAATTCAACTTCATTAAGACAATCGACGAAATTGCTTCCTATTTCTTTATTTTGTTTCGTCATTCATAAATCATAACTGGACGCTTGCGAAAGGGATTGGCTGTATTTGCTCGAATTCTGTCTGCCCCCTTCACCTGCTCTAAGAACACTGATATTACGGTACATTTATTAACGGTTCATAGGATTTCATATTGCTAGCGTGCTTACAAAACATATGTACCGCATTGACGATATAGCTTCTAAACTCACAACACAAAAAATGAATCAATGTTATGTTAATTGGGATTCGTATAAGTAAGTACTTAAAATGTATAACAAATAAATGATCTAAACGATAGTATGTACTACTTTTATCTGTGACGTTCTGTGACGATAGTCTATGACACGCACCTAGACAGACAGTAATCCGGTGTACTTATTGATCGCATCATGAAGGTAATGCGATTAAAGCGCGAGCAATTGACTAGGAAAGCTTTTCGTTACGACGACAGTTTGTAGAAAGTTTAGGGTTTGATCTCACTTGTCAGCACGCAGCACTGTTCTATGCTGCTATCCTTTTCTGTCGCGGAAAACGGTCATTTGCCAGAGAGAGAGAGAGAGAGAGCGACGAAACGTTATCGCACCAGCCGTGCTATAGCGTTCCGTTGCTCTCACTCGCTGTTGTGCGTGCTGACATCCACATCAGCGAGAGAGAGCGCCGGAACAGTGTTGCATCGTGCTGACAAGTGAGATCAAACCCTAAACATGTCTAATAGCAGTAATGGAATAATGGTATTTTATTATTTAAAAAAATATATACTGTACTACTGTACCTACAAACGATGTCAG
This sequence comes from Acrobasis suavella, assembly GCA_943193695.1. NCBI lineage: Eukaryota > Metazoa > Arthropoda > Insecta > Lepidoptera > Pyralidae > Acrobasis > Acrobasis suavella. The sequence continues at coordinate 20,693,169 of OW971929.1, forward strand.
ACAAGACAAACAATGATTGAGTTGTCAGGTTAACGATTCAAAAAGTAATTTCATTAATCACAAACTGACTGTTATATTATCAAATTGTTCATCATTACTTGGTTTGTTCTCACGGGACAAACTTTAGAACGAAATTAGACGCGATCCGACTGTGAAAGTATGACATAATCTAACCACTTCAAAACAAGACAAATAGCTTTTTCAAAGACAAATTGACGACAATAACATAAAAGTGGTTACTTTTGTGATCCTATTCACGGATGCGGGACGATGCTGTTAATATAGTCAGTCAGTACCCTTACAAGAGTCGTGACACTGAATTTGAGACGAATTTAAGCTGAGATGTTATTTGATCGAATTGTATCCTAGACATAGTCGCACTATATTTTGAACATTTCAATATGCCTTTGTAAATCATTAATGATCGTACAAATGAATATATCATCTAAGTATTTGCACTGACAAAACTTGTTATTGTCTACAAATATGTGGATTTCCACTGAAGCAGTTAGACATTCACATTACAAACTGTACATTACTATAAAACATGACCTCGTCGTGGTAGCCACCGCAACACCGTAAAGTTTTATTGCTGCCCACAACATTATTGTTGCCAATACATAATGTTTAATATTTTAATGCTTTGTTAGTTAATATGATGTCATATTCATGTTTGTTTACCTACACTCTTAATTACGGTAGAAAAAGTGCCCGCCGATTTCGACAAGGGCATTTTCATTCGTATAATAATTGGCAGTCCCATCAGTAAAAAATGCGTCATAGCACTCATGATATACAAGGTTATTACTTCAATATCAAAGGTTATTTTTACACAAGTATTCAATTATGATATTAAAATGATCTTGTTCTTTCAAATAACACTATTCCAAGACTCGGAGTACTTAAGTGCAACAGAATTTACTAAAGACAAAAGCTCACTCCCATCCCAACTTCAGACGACAAACAGACTAGGGTTGATTCAGTGGAAGGAACAAGTGAGGAAATTCTGACAAGAGAGATTTCCACGTTTTGTTTAAAGCGCCTCCCCTCGGGGCATTGAGTGCTAGACAAGTAGACTAAAAAGGGGTTGTGTCGGAAGAAATCTATGGGGCGTTTAAATCGACTCATTAAAGCCCACCGCTGAGCTATTGTCTGTGTTATCAAAGCGTTATCACTACTAATTTCTCCGGGGAGTGGGATGACAATACAAATTATCTGAACAATTGGCTTTCAGATAAACTAGAACATTGTTTAGATTCAACCCTGTTGACCACCACGTTAATGAAGAGGGTCAATAGAAGGTTTCGAAAATTTATCCATCACAAATATTGATAACGACACAAATATTAATGTGGTTGGTCAAAAATCACAATAGTGATTTATGGGGAGAAATCAGTAAATCGATTGTGTTAGGTGTTGTACCTTTTTGTAACTACAATCGCTGTGGTCGACATGGTACATGCTTCCGCACAATGGTGCGCCCTACATATCGAAATATCAAATCAAGGACTTATCGCTAGCATTTTCAGTATTGTAGAAAATTCCACCTTTGACGTAATCAGCAAAGTTATGTTTAAAAATAAATACAAAGAAATAACTGTAACACGAAACAACAAAATGTATTGATATAAGTTTCACATGTTATCTGTAATTAACCTATGACGCTTTTAGCAACATGAGCATGACCTAATTGCTATAATAAAGAAATTGTTACTGTGCTTGACAAAATATTAGAAAATCGTTAAGTTGTTCATACACAATTATTCTCTATATCACCCGAACAGATAGTGTCAGTAAAGCCACATTATATGTGCAATGTACATATAAGATAATTAATTGTAAATTAAACAAACAAATGGGGTGCCCAGATTTACGAGTATGTTGGCCGAATGGTCCGTGTCAATCTACAATTGAACCTATTAATTGAATTAAAGTACTGCATCTGTTACGGCCATAACTGTGAGTTATTGTGATTCACCTCCGGGTCTACAGCACTTGTAATCTATAACTGTAACTCGTAAAAATAACGGTAACATACGGCGTGTCTTAGAATAAAACATATTTTATGATATCTACATCCAATCTTTGCTCAATTATAGAGCAATTTAAATTTGTAAACGCAATGTATTTTGTATGTTATGGTTATGTTTCATACAATCCGATAAACTGATCCGAGAAGATTTTGGTAAGGGTAAGGAGTATTCTATACGAATATTAAGCTTTTCTACGCACAATAGCGAAAAACCGCCACTTTTAGTTTTGGCTAATATGCGTAGAAAAGCTTCACGTTCTCACTTTAAACTGTTAACAGTAGTTCATAAAAAGTTTCAAGGGTTATCTAGGGCTTGATCAAGACAAAATTTTAAATGATATCTCCGTTTCCTTTCAAATAATTTAATTCAAATGGAGGCAGCACTGGACCCCGAAAAATTCATGTATCTCTTTAAAGATATATCAAGTGTTGTTGAGGCACTGTCTGAGTGTCAGAAAAAGGTATCTGTATTTGTTAAGTCACATCTCAACATCACATAATATTCGGTGCAAAAGTCGGCGTCAGCTATTGCATAAAACTTTTAAGGGGTTCCATAGTAAACAAAGAACCCTCAGCTGTAGTTTAAATTACCATATATATAATCATACCGACAAAGTGGTAAAAAAACATGATATTTTTTTGTGTAGCTCCTATACATGGGAAGAGGGAACAATATTTTTTTTGATTAACCGAAAAAAAAATGGTTCCCACTTCACATGTATGGGACTGGGAGTCCCATACATGTGAAGTGGGAACCATTTTTTTTCGGTCATGTGTTTTATCGTTGAATACACAGGTTGAATTATAGGCCATTAACAAATATTGTGAGCTAGTGAACATCACTTTTCGATTTAGTTTACGGCTGTAGTATATAAGGTCTAACAAAAAGTACTGAAACTATTTTAAGGGTGAATTCAGTGCGTGATGTAAACAACTTTCCCCAAGGCGAATGTCGAAATATGAAAAATAATTTTTGGCTTTCCATATAACTTTCTTTTCATATTTCGATATGTGTTCCTTGAGGAAAGTTGTTCTTCAGTTTCATGGACTGAATTGACCTTTAAAATAGTTTTAGTATATTTTTTAGACCTTATATATAAAGAAGTTAAGTGGGATTTACAAATTAAAGAGTTATATGCGATCAACTTATAAAAATGTACTGAAAAGTAGAATTTCATACAATTTATTAATAGAAAATAAGTTATTTAGACGTTTTTAGTCTCGTAAACTGAAAGACGGCATTTGTAACTAAGGAAGCCTATAATACGCGTGACCCGACATGAACTTGGTCAGTTATTTACTTAAAATACTGGCATTTTAGGTTAAGTTCATTTAAGCGATGAGTTTAAATGAACCTAACCTAAATTATATAGACAGAAATATTACATTAGACAAAAATCTGCAAAAGAGTAGAAAATAGCGGGTAGGACAAGGGAGGGAATGGAAAAAATAATTAAGCTAAATTGACCGCCAGACGAATAAGTTAACCGTAAAAAATTAAATTGGGTTGGATTAATGTCGTCTTTACATATTCATCCAAATGGAAAAAAAATAACATTTAACCAATCCATTAAAAGTGGATAAAAAACATGCAACACATCTTACCAAAATTACTGGTAGTTATTATGACACCAACATACCTGGAAAAGAAAGAGATTCATATTATTACTATTTAGTATTATGAAAATGTAAAATATCTAACATAATCGTAGCATAGTTACTGTCCATCTTATTATAATGGGCAGACTAACTAAAGGACTTGGTTTAAACCATTATTCGCGCAAATGAAGTTGAGAGTGACGGAAGAAAAGGTAACATATTATTGTGGGAGGTTTTCTTTTTTGGAGCAGATTAGGGTATTTATAAACCAAGAAATTATTTAAATTTAGTCTGTAATTCATAATAAGATGTTTTGTTTCTAAAGTATAATCGAATAAGTAGCGAGAGATTATTGGAATAAAATAAAATATAAGATAAGTCCTCTCTTTACTACAAAAATGCATTCGAAAACGTAAACAAAAAATGAAAGCCTACTTGATAAATATTGGCAACTCTCTAAATTCTTTCCCTCTTCTGGTTTGTGGGGCGAGTAAAATTGCCTGGAAAATAGAGGAAAGTATATGTACCTTCCTCCTTTCCCATTCGTGCAGCTTACCAGTTTAAAAAGTCGTTATATGAAAACATTCTCATTGATTTATACTTACTCTGTATCTTGTCTATCTTTTAAAGTATTAATTTTAATTATGTAAAAACATACATTTGAAATCAGGGAATTCCTATAAGTAGTCGACCAGTACTAATAGAGGTTCAATCGATTAAAAAACATAAAAGATTTTTTAAAAAAAACAATAATAAAACATCTACCTACACCAATACAACAGTATATCGATCTAAATTTTTGAAATTCTTAAGAGATTAATTTCTTTTTAAACATTGATTTTGATAAAATTGAAATTTGAAACATAAACAAGATAAACGTTTTTTTCGGATGCAACGGTGAAACATACATACATACCCACATACATACATAGACTAAAATCATACACTTCCTCTTGGCTTTGCCGTAGTCGGGAAAAATACCTTAAAATAATTTGATGCTGACATATTTTTTGTATTGTTACAGTTTGCAAGATGAAGAAATATAGAAATTGCGAAAGTGGGTGGTGGGTGGTATTATTAACCGCTACACTAGCATCTTCGGTGCTATCCGAAGCCGGCGTCGGCCTCTACAATAACAAGCTGAAGCAAGTTGTCACGTCAAGCACTCTCAAGTGGACCAATATGAATAAAGAATCTAAGGATACATACATAGCAGGAGCTGATTCGCCCAAAGGTAAATTGCACATTGCAAGTGTTTTGTTTGCCCAGATTAATGAATTTATTAATAAAATGTTAAATAGTCTTAACGTTTATCTGTTGGTCATATAACTATTCCTAATTTAAATTCGATTCGACAAAAAAAATTGTGCTTAGCAATCAAATTATTTTTATTTACTTTATAAAAATTAGATTAAACCTATTACGAAAATAACTACTGCAGATATACAAAAATCCAAAAAGTTAATTAAAAAATCTAATACATACATACTGATAGACTAAAAAAAATACTTTTCAGGTCCTATTTATCTATGCAGGGCGCGCCATGAAGGAGATATGCTCTTGGGACAATTAAGACCGGACTACACCTCTTGTGCAGTTTCAGGAAGTAAAAGTTATGATGTGTTTGAGGTTCTTGAAAACATTGAAAACGCATCACTAATACAGTGGCAGTCATGGAAAAAGTTTTATCCGAAGCCGCGTGGCGGCGTAGTGGTTGATTCTGCAGCAGATTCTATTTTTATTGGACGGTCACCATCTGAAGGTGGCTTTTCATATAATATTGGAAGGATATCTTTTGAAGGTGACATCGGGAAGTTACTTACCTTTAATGAAGAAAACAAGGATTTAGACCCTTTGATAGTTGGAGAAATTTTAGTGGAAATCGAACCAGTGAGTTACAAATTAGAAGATGTAGTATTGGATTTACCGACCCAACATATTCGTCAATCGAATCCTGAAATAATAGCAGAGCGAGTTTTAACAAACGACGGAGATGTGGCAGCAACGCGTGCTACTGAAATCGAATATGACTACAATTACAAACTGTCTTGGGGTCACGGTCATGGTGTTGCCATTGGTTTAAATACAACTATAAGTATGGCTGACGGCTCTGCACCTCTGCAAATAGAATGGGCTAACCCTTTCACACAAAATGTAACCAAATTATTTAAACTAGAAAAATGGTTAGAACCTGGAACTGCTTGCAACGTGACATTAAGAGGAAACCGTACAGAACGCGATGTCCAATATATCGGGCAGTTAACAACTTACTATGACAATGATTTCAGAGTGAGGCAAATGCGAGGTGAAAGAATCGAGAATACATTGGAAGTAGAAGCGATATATGGTGAAGTCTACTTTATTGGAAACAACAGTTTAGTTCCTACGACTACCACGACCACCACAACGACTACTACAACAACGACGACTACCACGACTCCGCTGCCTATGCCGCCGCCTGTCATAGCAGAGGTTGAAAATGATATCGCCAATTCCCTGAAGAAACCCGAACAAAAGGTTGATAACATGATGAATGATGATGATGGTAATATGGTGAAAGCACCTCCTGCTAAAGAAGTGAATAGTCCTGTTGTACGTCAGTTGGATAGTATCAAGCCAAATGGCGCCAATGTAAAAGTTGCCTCTTTTGCTTTTATCATTCCAATGTTCTCACTTTTACTTTAAAGAAATTGTTAGAAGTTTGTTCCTCTGTAAATATATTGATCTTAAAGATACATATATAGTTGCTTGATCGTTGATATTTATAATCTAAGCTTGATATGCTGTTGTTTAGAGACCGGATTCAAGCTGTAAAAACATTAGATTTTTCCGGTCCCGTTTCTGTAAATAGGATTTCTTTATTGTTTTTCATAACATTCCCGTTATGTGATTCATTCCAATGTACAGAACGAAAAGCAAAACTATCACATAACTGTAAATAGATGTGTACATAGTTATGGTATGAATATAAAAGTCGCAGAGCGACATACAACCTTGTCGTTACAAGTATTTTGGAGGTTTGTAACATCGTAGGTAGGGTATTACAATTAATTGATTGAAAACGATGCTGTTACCAATGAAACTTTATGAGAATTATACATGAGCTAACATTCACACCGTTGTACCTACCTTAATGTAAATGATATCTCGAAGTTTTTATCCAATAAAAAGTGGTATTATTTTAAAGTTACCCTTTTTCATTATAAATGATATTTTTGATTAAAACCTCAAAAATTTCAGGTCCAAAATAACATGGAAACAAAAGTTCGGAGAATACTGTTACTCTAACTAAGGATTATATTAAGTATTTTTGTTATTTTTAGTTGTAAGTTCCAAGAGTTTAAAATCCAGAATTATGAGATATTATTATTTTAAAGCTTTTAGTGTTTATAGATATTAATTTATTTTATTGCCTATAATATATATTAATATGAACGACTTCAACTTTAAATTCAGGTTTCATGAAAGGTATTGTCCCATGAAAAACTTTGTTTTCCATTGCCAAAGTTGTATTAACTATAAGTCTTCATCTTGTAGTTTTATCATTAACAAATAAACAATCCATCCCTCCGTATTACATAAATATCAGTAATTTTCATAGTAGGTAAAATTATTAGGAAATGAGCGGTTTATGAGATAACTGTGCTGTTGTGCTTAGCGGTTTTGTCAATGTGTAAAGAAAGTGGATAATATTTTTGTATGGGTAGATATTGAATATATGTTTTCGTCTTAAGTGTGAAGTAACTTTAACATTTCATCTTTCGTAAAAATAATCAAGACATGAAAATTAAGTATTTTTGATAGATTTCCCAATGAGAACTTTGATCAGTTCAATTAGTTGTAGTGTCATTAAAAGTTGGTTAATTTATAATGTCCCACCTAGTGTACCATTTATCTAATAAGTGAATGAAATCATAAATATTAATAACACTTTTCTTTTTCGACAAAATACACAATTTTCTCTTAAAAATAATGTTGTAAATTGATATGCTTGTTTCTCCAGTAAGATTAGATAGTGAATCTGTTCCTTATCAATAAGGTACTTTCGATTGTTGTGTATGGGTATCAATGAATCTCTACTTCATAAATATTGTTTTGCGAAGCATAATTGTGATGTTCCATGTAAGTTTTATTTGTTTAAAATCATTAAAGTGTAATTGAGATCTAACCTGCATTTTTATTAGATGAACCGAAAAAAAATCTAGGTCTATGAATAAACTGAATGATATAATGGCACAAGTTTCTTAAATACACTTATCTATTTCTTGTTACATGTACTTACTTAAACTAATACGCAGACATAAAATCCGACAAGACAATGGCTTTGGGTTTCAGCAACCCCAAAGGTCGGGGGAAGGGCGCCGTTTGGTCTGCTACACTTGGTAAACGGAGTCTAATGTGTCTGCAATTTGATAGAGGGAGGGAGGCAACAACACAATACAATAGAATAAGGTTTACAGCCATGCATAGTGTTTTTTTAGCAAGTTCAGTCCTCCATGATACTATTATATTCCCAATAGCTGAAACATGGTTCCATAAGACGGTTAAGGGTTACTCAACGGGGTAAGCTTGGTGTTTGATTAAGTAAATCAGAAATAACTAGGTTCGTACAAGAAATAAATAAGTAATAATGAATGCATACTTAACCAAAATGCATATAACAACATATATTTCGATTAAGTAGGTACCTATTTACCATGTTCTAACTATTACTACAATACCCAGCACGTAAGTTGAACAAAAATGGCGGTAGTTGTTGTACGTTGTTTGTCCGTTTAAAATCACATTTCTATCCGAACTCTAGATAGAAATGATTTCGGCTTTGAAGAAAGACCAAAAAATCTCTTATCATTTTTATCTCCAATTAAACATGCGCCGACGGCCGCCATTTTTAACCGACTTCCAAAAAAGGAGGAGGTTATGAGTTCATCGCGATCCTTTATTTTTTTTTATGTATGTTCACCGATAATTCAAAGAAGCCTGGGCCGATTTAAAAAAAATCTTTTTTTGTTTGAAAGGGTATACTTTCCAGGTGGTATCATGGAAATTTTATCAAAATCGGTTGTGTAGTTTGAGGGTGAAGTCGGTTTTTAGTTTTGAAAAATTATTGTTCAACTTTAGTGCCGGGTATTGTACCTATGTCTCAAGTATCAGCATTCGGCATGCGATCGGCGCACATAGATATATAGTTGCTTCGTATTGACTAAGAACTGACAAGTTAAAATACTTTTGCTGTATAATTTTAATATAATACGGATATATACAGCAGGTAGCGTGGGTCTAGCCAAGCAGGAAGAAAACAAAGACTTTGATATATTAATTACATAACATGACATAATTTTAAAGATGCCACCTCCCACACATGTGCTTATTCAACGATTATCACACGTAATTTGCATCATAATGACCTGCTGTTAATTCACTGCAAATATTGGAAAAGCGTAGGTAGTACGCATAGAAGTACAACATGCCTAGGTATAGTATAGTTAAAGTTTATTCAGTTTATTTATTTTAATGACGTTATCATAAAAGTTTATAAGCCAGTTTTTAACATTCGCGGGACAGGTCCCGAGCGTCACTATTGATATGCGTTGACAAAACCCCCGCTATTACAAATATCACACAATCGGCATAGCCAAATTACGCCATCATACGTTTACTCAGTGGCGTAGCTAGGTAGTTAACTAAAGGCCCTGGGGCAAAAAATAAACTAGAGCCCCAACTAAACTATTAAAAATCGTTTGTCCCGTATTCGTCGTGTCCCGAATTCGACGTACTACAGATTTGTCGTAATCCAGATACGTCGTAATACAGTCGACTCCATAGTAAAATTAAAAGTCAAATACAAATTGTAACTTGTTTTAATGAACAAACGAAATTAAGTTACAATTTGTTTATTTTATGAAAATAAAAGAAAATATCTACCTGTTACAATCCTGTGACATACTTATATATAGCGGAGCCATGTTAATAGGGTCCCGTTGGGCACGCTTTGGGTACGGAATCCTAATTACAAGTAAGTAGAAATCTTTAAACCAATAACACCACTTTCTTGACCGACAATACGTTTTGCGACGATTCCGGGTTACGACAAATGTCGAATAGCACTTTATAGTTACGCTGTTGAAGTGCGCCGCGTTTTAACCGACTTCAAAAAAGGAGGAAGCTACCAATTCGTCTGTATGTTTTTTTTTTGAAGGTAGCATTTACTACCAAGGTGGTCCCATATTAATTTGGTGAAAATATGATGAAGAACTTTGGAGATATGGAAAAAACTCCTGAAAAAAAATTAAGGTTTTTTTTTGTTAAAAATTGATTATTCATAAACCTTGCGTAAAGCGCGTGCTGTTGAAACGCGCTGTTCGACGACGTGACTGTGAAACCAGCCTAAGAATACAGGTAAGAATAAATAAGTTTCAAACAAAGATGTTAGAGACTAAATTGCCCTTATTAAAGTCGCGTTCCTAAAATCTGGTTTATTTATATTCCAAATAATGTGGAAGAAATGTTCACTAGTTCAATTTATAGTTTGTAAGTCAAGAGTCCGAGGGCCCCCCTGAGTTGTGGGCCCCGGGGCACTGCCCCATCTAGCTTTGCCGTAGCTACGCTACTGCGTTTACTACTATGTTTCAGCAAATACCTATATTTTGTTAGATCTTATACATGTTGAGCAGATGAAACGTAAGCAGATTACGTAATATCTCTTCCTGGACCTCATTATCGAATCCGATGACCACGCCACGTGACAGCACCCACGCCCGCGCTGAAATATTATGTTATTCAGCCAGCCTCGACCAATAACGCCAGCATTTAATATTAATCAAACTGCTATTTTTAAAAAATATACCAATTCGACTGTAAAAATACATGGTGACTTTTACCCACCAGCCAAATTTTTGGAGCATGGTCGATCCATAATACTAAATTACTTTCTTTTTTTAAAGTTATTAAAAGTCGATAAAAATTTTTCGTCTTCCCATACAAAATCTATTTGGCCGAGCGCTGATTTGTATGGGAAGCCAAATATTTTTGTTAATTATTTTTATATAAATAACTAGCTCCAAAAATTTGGATGGTGGGTAAAAAGTCACCCTGTAATTTTACTGTCATATTGGTATATTTTTAAAAATAGCAGTTTAATTTATAATAAATGCTAGCGTTATTAGTCGAGGCTCCGGCTGGCTGAGTGACATAATATTTCAGCGCGGGGCGTAGGTGTTGTCACGTGGAGTGGTCATTGGATTTTTGGCTGGTGGTTAAAACGTCAACCTATATCTTCCACTCAAGAAAGAATCCTGCATACATAACGTCTTAAATTTGGTCAAATACGTCTTTGAAATGTCCCTTTACACTATTTTGACTCACATTTCTATCCATCCAGTCCACCGTGCTAGACACGTGCTAGACAGAGCCTAGGCTAGGTCCATATATCTGACTACCTATAGACAACACTCTCATGTTCTGTTTTAAAACTGTTTTAAAACTGTTAACGAAAAACAGTTTTAAAACAAGACAGACTACCAATATTACTTTCAAAGGTTATTCATAAAATAGTTTAAAGGTCTTTCTAGACATTTATACAAATCAAATTTTTAATTATCACCATATTTAGTTATAAACAATTTATTTCAAATGAGGGCGCCACTTTAGCTACCACTTCGTCTTAAATAGTAATAGGAAAAAATATTTTAATGTTTTAATACACAATTAAAGCGCCATCTTGTGACAAGGGAGAAAAATAATTATGTTTCTAAGGCGATGCATGGGCATGGTCGTGGGCGTCGTGGCGTCGCGTCGCCGCGTCGCTCGTATGGTCAAAGCGCTAGGGTACCTATTTGACAATCTCACAGGAAACCTACATTATTGTGACCCTCCTGTGAGATTGTAAGATTCGATTAAATGTATACTATGGTTTATCCGGATTATAACCTACCTGAATGCGCAAAAAAACATATACGCGCTGCAAGACTTTGATTTATAAAAATATGGATTACGTTACGAAACATTAATTACCTCAGATTATTCATTAATCATTGCAAATTTTAGAAGAACAATCTTATTATTATTTCATCGATTTGGCTAGATCTTTTGTGATCTGCCAATATATGTCAGCGAAACGCGTCTCGTAGCAAATCTTGTTTCTGGAGTGCAAATTACACAAATGTTGCTAAATTTCCACATTTACCACCCATTACCTACTTAGCAATGAATAACATGAATTTTGTTTATTATACCTTAGATCACTTTACAGGAATAAATCGAACCTACGTGCTTTAAGTCTTAATGAAATTTTGTACTTTTACTTTGAATTTGAATCTTATTAATAGTATTCTTTGACGACCTGCGTCCATCTCGTACCAGTCCGGAGGTTCTGGGTTTGATACTCCCACGCCAAGGTAATGATCTATGAATTTCTAATGATCCTAGGTCTTGGGTGTTTATCTATATATGTATTTATACTAACATATGGTTTCGTTGACTTAGTACCTACCTATCCCATAACACAAGCACAAATTACTATTATAATATACAAGTTTCAACTTAATTTGGGGCTAGCTCAGTCAGTGTGATTTGTCCTTATATTTATCCTTGTGGAATTTCACAAAATAAAAATAATCTCATGAAGTCACGATGCACATAAATATCGTATGTTCAACAATTTTATTAGTCGATTATTTGCTTTCAACAAATTATATTAGGCAGGTATATCAGCAGTAGACCGAAATGAAACCAGCTTTCGTCAGAGCAGTTGATAGAGCAGCTGATTTCCACCATAAGGCAGTGTTTTGCCAAGTTGATCTTGAAATAACTTACGATTGTTTAAGTATAGTAACACCAGGTAGGTATTTAGAAAACTTCCTGCTTAGACTGCTATTAAACTATTTTAACTTCTAGAGTTTCATCTTCACTTAAAAATGAACATGCTATTTTTGAGAGTGTCTAGGGCAATAATGAACATAATGTTGCCGTTGAAGGCAGAAAATAGCTTTGCATTTGTTAACATTCTCGTAGTCTATTATATTCTAACAAGGGATATAGCATCACAGTAAAAGTTCACGGCACCATTGACATTTCATAGCGGAGGGGTGTGCCTTGCCGTGAGCAAAGAACACACGAGACGCATAAAAACCGACCATTCCATCACTTCGGAGGAGTGAGAGCTTCGGTATGCGGCTATAAAAACAAGGAATAGCCTTTAAAGGCCGAATTAAAGCAGTGGGTTAGCCAGGCCGTAAATTATGGATGGCGATGTAGACTTGGCCTAAATTCTAATGTGAGCTGCATTGTCTTGCGACTAATATTGCTGAATTGTGCTAAACTGTTTTTCAAGCAATAAAATCTATTAACACGTATCTAAAAGTATAGGTATGCCAATCGATAAGTGGGAGGCTTTTTTAATGTTTGATAAGTATTTAGACTGTCATATGCCACGTGAATAAAAAATGTGATCATTTCAGCATTTCACGTGACATAGCTCTAGCTGAAGTTTCAACATTGCATCGTGCTTATACAATTTGGCGAGTTGCTAACGCGCACCTCTGAAGCTATAGAAATTCCTTTTCTTCGAGGTTATTTATTCGATGGCAGATGGCGGCAACGACCGGCGGGATTGTAATATAAAAGATGGAGCCCAGCGGAAAAGCAAGTACAAGTAACAAGGATAATGGCACATAAATCAGGCAACGGGTTCAACAATTCGGTTTCACGAATACAATGCGTTTCTGTAACGCGCTGAACCTACACAAAGGCTTAAGTTGCATACATACACTCAACTGACTTGGCTTTGCACAATTGCACATCTCGACGAGTAGGTAGAAAGCTCGCCTAAAAATTTTACGAAATTAATTAATTGCGTATACATTTTTAAACAGAGTTAGATATTAGAACCTACAAGTAGTCATGCAAAAAAAAAAACAGTAACAGTACCTAAAGTAAGAAGTAGTAATTCCTACTAATTTTATATGCTACTCTATATCGGTTATTACTTATTATGCACCTTTATCTATCAAGTACCTACCTATGTAACTAAATAAAAACCTATACGTACCTACCTACTGTAAATAATAAATCCCACCAAAAACATACCTGTTAAAAAGGGGGCCAAGTTCATATCGGCTAATTGTTCGCCTAAAAAAGGGTTGAAATCCAATCCAATGCCAAGTTTAGATGCACTTTAAAAATATCTAAAATTATAATACTTCTAAATTTGAACTTTTAACCTATTTATATAATTAAATTTACCTGCCAAGTTCAAATTTAGAAGTAATATAATTTTAGATATTTTTAAAGTGCATCTAAACTTGGCATTGGATTGGATGTATACATGACAATATTTTATATCCCCTCTTCCCCCCCCCCCCCCCCCTCCTCATCGTATTCTCACTGGAACCTGATCTGCGCACTACCGTGCGCTTAGATAGAAATTGTTGTTAACCGCAAAATTGATACTTGCTTAGAGGTAAGTAAAAAAAAACTTGAAAGTACAGTCCAAATAGGTACCTATATATTTGAAACAGTCTTTTCAATTTTTTTTCATCATAAAACTGTAAAATGTTTCTACTCGTACCTTATTACGTTATTACATATATTAGGTACCATGAAAAAATTCAAAACAAATAAGTACTTAAAAGAATCGTCTTAAATTAAATTCCGTCCTCTTATTTAACTGCAGCACCGTAAAGACAATAAAAAGCGTTTGAGAAAAGAAAGCAACATAAATAGCGGTTGTTCCTTTTCACCCGCGGCGTATTCAAGTCGCTTTGTGAAGATATTTCAGGCTGCATGCTCAAAGGTGGGCTGGTGGCACTGTAATTACGAATATGCTCTACGTGCGAGAATGGGACGAAGCGACGACGGGGACAAGCGAAGCCTTCCCCGGGGACCCCTCGTAGGGGCTGTTTGAGAACTGGCGCAAAACGCTGCGAAAACAACTGGAAGTTAGAGAATACTATAGCTAGGTAATAATATGTATATAACCTAACCTAACCTACCTAACAGGAAATTATCGCTACCGCACGTGTCCCAGCCCAGCCCAGAGTATTATGAAATTCATACATACTGTACATTATGGAATACTCCAAGACGGCGATGTTGCTGACATTCTAGACGCACATATGGCTACCTACGTCATATCTTACTTGAAGTATCACCTCCTTTAAAATACCTACTTAGGTAGGTACCGAAACCATCATCAAAGGCGTAGTCCAAGCGTACCTACGAGTAGTCATTCGAGCATTTTAGGTAAGAAATTAAACTAATTAATGTTACAAGTTGGTTTATGGTACATGTTTGTAGGTACAATATATAATATAACCACAAACGGGGACCCACTTAAATATTAAATTTATCCTGTTTTTATAGTAATTGAGTATTTGTTGTTATAGCGGCAACAGAAATACATTATCAATGAAACTTTCAAATGTCTAGCTATCATTAGATGGTTCATGAGATACAGCCTGGTGACAGACAGACGCACGGACAGACAGACAGCGGAGTCTTAGTAATAGGGTCCCGTTTTAAACCAACTTCCAAAAAGGAGGAGATTATCATTTTTTTTATGCATGTTCTGGAAAAACCTGACAAGCATACCCTTTCAAACAAAATAAAAATAATTTTCCATATCGGTCCAGTCTTTGAATAATCGGTGAACATGCAAAAAAATCCGATGAATTGATAACCTCTTCCTTCCTTTTGGAAATCGGTTAAAAATGAAGTAAAACAATTTTCCTAATAACCAAAAAGATTTGGGCTCGTCCGGGATTTGAACCCGGGACCTCTCGCACCCTAAGCGAAAATCATACCCCTAGACCAACGAGCCGGTTGCTACACTTGTCGAAATTATAGTACAAAAATTTATAGATATTCATCTTAAAAATTATTATTATAATTAATTATTATGCTTTTAAAAGTTAAACATAAATTAACCAATAAAGTATGTATAAGAATTGTAATTGAAATATAGAAATACTGACTGCGACATACAAAACACGCTTCGTTCGTTTGCGCCAGTCGCCATCTAGCGCGTAATAGCCAAACCTCAAAGCCAAACGAGTTTTGAGGTGCAGATATAGACTGTTTACTAAAAGTGACTATGTTAACCCTTGCCGTGAAACTAATGGCTGTCTAGCTGCTGATTATCTCGGAAAGTGTTAAGAATTTAAAGAATTTATTTGAACATTTGAAACAAAAATTAAACTGAAGTCAACAACATATAATATGTAAGTATTTGAACTACTGCAGTCATTGAAGCGAAAAATACGGTCTTACCTCCGAATTTTTTTACTGTGAACCGATTTGCATGAAATTTTGGAATTAGGCTTTTCTTACCCTTAACTTCAAAAGTGAAAATGATCTGACCTCCACCTATTATTTTTAAGGGGTGTAAACAACCCCTTAATGGAAAAATTTACATTGAGCCATTTTATCGCTAGAAAACATGTCTTATAGTAAGTGGTGAAATTGTAAAGTGTTTTCTAACACAATTACCTCATATTAAAATCATTTTCAACCCCTTGAAAATCTTACAACCCTTGCAAACAACCCCTAAATTGAAAAAATCACAAAAAAATACTTTGGTATGACATAAAAAGATGTAAGTATAGAGTAAGTAATATTTTATATTCTCTATAATAATTGTCAAATTTTCAACCCTTAAAAACTACCCCGTGATAAAAAATTGTTAAAAATTTTTTTTTGATTACATGAAAAGGATTTAAATATTACTCCACACTCTAATATATCTCTCTCTCTCTTTAAATATTTTAAATAACTAAAAATAACTAATAACTAATAACCTTCACTCAAATGTGTTATATATACATATAAGAATGTTGGTATGTATTCATGCCTACGTTTCCAAAATATATGAGCCATATTATGTATATATATACACATTACAATAGTTTTGGGTCCGTATTATACTGCGTACTTTCACATTGCTCCAAATATTCACACTCCGAAATTTTCAGTTACTAAGTAGAAAAAAATATGATAAGTTTTTGGACCATAACTCCTTCAATTTTCATGCTATCACAGTTTATAAAAAAACATTGTAAAGATAATTCAGAGAGCTACAACATCCTTCATTGCAATATATAGTAAAAAACCTTTTTCTAAAACGGTGAAGGGTTAAAGGGCTTAAGAGAGGCTGTGATTGCGCTGCCACGCGCTCTTTAAACAATCATAACCTCGTCAATTTTTGTTTGACAGAAAAAACAAAAAAACCAAATTGTTTGTCAGAAAAATTCCAAAATTTTCCATCCCTACACTTTTATACGTATCTGTCGTCATTTTTGAGATATTATGAAAAAAAGGTGGGTTTTTTAAAAATTTGAATTTTTTTTTAATCGTGACTTTTTTGAAAAATATGTGTCCTGAAGCAACCAAACTGATCAATCTATCAAACTCTTCATAATAAAGTAAATTCTAGGCGGAATACGATTAATTTTGATTTAGGTGGAAATGGCACTTATGAATCCCATTGATCTAAAAGAAAAAACATTAGATGCTCCTCTTATTTGCAATACAGCTCACTTATTTTACGTGCAAAAGACTTTTAATAAGGCTCATTTTAAAAGCTGATTTCAAGCACTACAAAACCCTTTTTTATTAGAATGCATAAAATGCATCTGCTCGCCGCTAGATGGCATTGACCACATCGATTAAATTTCAGACAAAATACAAAACGGCTTTGATCTTTAATATCTAGCTTAATATTGCACTTAGAATACTTTATAAAAAAACCAAATTGTTCATTTTTTTACCTGCTACAATTTTGTTCTTTATAAAATTTTCGATAAAACGTATATTTTTGGAGATATTTGCAAAAAAACCGATGAAAAACGTGAAAAAATTGCGAATTTTCAATTGCCAATAACTTGAAAAGTATTGGATTTTTCGAAAAACTTCATAAATTATTTTTTGCTTAAAATTAGGCCTTCTATCGACATCCGAGGTGATTTTGAAAAAAAATTCACCCCCGAGAAGGGGTGGCAACCACCCCCAGGGTGGTTGCGGAGTTGAAATCATTTTCACTTTTGAAGTTAAGGGTAAGATGAACCTAATTCCAAAATTGTATGCAATTCGGTTAACAGTAAAAAAATTCGGAGCAATAATGCTCCAATGACTGCACTAAACCTACTGCAACTTTGACAGATTTCTTAATTTTTTTTTCTTTAAACTATAACTGAGGCGTAGGGAATTATTTATTATGTGCCCATTTTTTACCCGATTACGGCAAAGTTAAATGGAAGAGTAATGATTTTGGTAGTATGCAATGCATGTATTAATGTAATGTCTGTTTGTGTGTATGTATGTTTGTGGTATTTATGTCTGGTCTACCGGACCATCCAAAGCGCTTATCCAATTTTCACAAATGATGTGTCATGTCAATGGATTCGTATAGGCTACAATTTGTAAGCAATAAACAACATTACAATAACAATTTTACAACGAATGTAACATACAAAAAAGTGCGAGCTAAAATAAATATAAATAAATATATAGGAACAAATAACACTGATTGAGCTAGCCCCAATAAAGTAAGTTCGAGACTTGTGTTATGGGACTTATGGGATACTAACTCAACGATACTATATTTTATAACAAATACATATATAGATAAACATCCAAGACCCAGGACAATTTAAAAAGGCCATTTTCCAACTTGCCCTGACCGGGGATCGAACCCGGGACTTCTGGGCGGCGGACTAGCATTGTGAATGGTCACAATGCTAGTCCGCCACCACGCCACGGAGGTCTTTAAAAAAACTTTTATTTTGATATCGAGTTGCGAAGCGCTAAGCGTACACAGTACACAGGTACGCTTTTCTTTAAAAAAAAACTAAATTTTTATATACACTACACGTATCTAATGTAAATTGAACTTACTGAATAAACATTTGAATTTTGAATTTACTGCATCATATCATATCACTCGTCTGTGAGTTTTCAAAGTCTGTGTGATTTGTGCGTATATCAATACATATATTAAAACGGTAAAAATTGTGTCGGTACATAGAATAAATGAGTATATAGTACATAAAAAATGAGTCGATGGAGCTAATCTCCGGATATACTGGACGGATTCGAATGAAATATTTTTTTGTTATATAGCTGTTAAGCCTGGGCAACATATAGGGCATAAATGATTTTGGTAAATGTACCACCTGATGCAGAACCATAATGGTCCAGCTAAACCATAAGAAATATAAATAATATGACGCCTTAGCAAAAGTTGTTCAGTCTGATGAGCATTTTTTGTTGAGGCACAAACATCGATGATCTGGAACACCTGATAAAGAACCAAGTTAAATTGATTTGCTTAAACATGTGTTTGCAAAAAATCGATGATCATAATACGCCGGAGTCATAAAGTCCACGCGAACGAAGTCGTGGGCATTAGCACACTAATATTTTATAGGCGAAAGTTTGTGAGTGTATGTTTGTTCTTCCGCACGCGCAAACGGCTAGACCAATTTTGTTAAAATTTGGTTTGCGCAGGAAGCTGCTACCCTGGATTAACACATAGGCTACTTCTTCTACTACGACTTCTACGACTACTTCTTCCGCGGGTAGTTTAATGTATAATAAAGAGGAAAATATATAGTTTGTGGTATAGGCTTTTTTGATCACGTCTTGCCTTATAATCGAGTTGTCATCCCGGCTCGCTGCGCTGTGTTAGTGGGTCGGTGCGTAGTGCGTACGTGCCGGGAACACTAAACGAGATCCCGCGGGCCCGTGGGGCCCGGTACGCCAAGCGTCCATTGTTTCAAGCCTTCTATTATTGCGAAACGGTGTTACGCGGAAAAGCCGTTAAACATTTTGCAATACTCTACAGCCAACTCGGGAGAAATTTCACGTATGGGTATGGGTATGGTATATACTTAACCCAATTCCCAATATCCCATATAAAGAGAAGAAGATAAAAATGTAAGTGTATAGGAACAAAAGAAAGGGCTCGTCCGGGATTTGAACCCGGGACCTCTCGCACCCAAAGCGAGAATCATACCCCTAGACCAACGAGCCTTATTGATGAATGGCGAATGTAGCGATCGCGCCAGCCAGATGCATCAATGCGCGAGTGCGTCACTTTTACTTGTCTAGTTTCCTTTATTTAGTTGACACAAAGTCTACTCGTTTAGTTACATTCACCTACTCAGAAAGGCATCATCGGTTCACTTAGAAGATAAACTGTTTCTTTGCACCGGACACTACGCGTCCTAGGAGTATCATCATACGACTATTAGTGAGACACCGCAAATACCTATCTCACAGTCTTTTTCGTACTGTTTTCCTTTATTTATATGTGGTCAACGCAAAATGTCGGAAAATATTGAAAGTCCATCAACTTTCCAAGATCTTTCATATAATTTCTTATAAGTAGGCACCTACTTATCTTCTATAAAAGCTGAAAAATTCAGTATTTAGTTCTATAATACAAAATACCAACATAATTCGGCAGATATAACTAAGTATACTTACAACTACCTATATTTCGTTCATACAGATCATATTGTTAGTAATAAAACTAGTTCGTTTCAAAATATGTACAAACAACCTGTTAACAAACTGCACCAAAAGGCCAAAGGTTATTGCGGATTTGAGGCACGTAACAATTGTTAGCATGGCATCAGAGCAAAGCTATGTTGACACACTAGATAATAGAAAATATACTAAAGCATATAAGTAGTAGTGGGTCGAGGTGAGGCAGTCAGGAGCCGGGATCTGACATCAGCAATCGTGCAATGCAAGGATGCTATCATATTATTCAATGACAACGACTTGTTACTTTTATTGAGATATTGCATTGGTGAATTATTCGGATGCTCAATTTTGCAAGCTAAATTGCAAGGCCAAGTGGAGAGTTCATAATGATGCAATAGCGCGTTTCTGTCCGAAGATCACCTTGCGTCCGTCCGTTTAGCGTTTGATAAATTATACCAATATCTTCTTATTATCACTGCAACAATGCTACAGTAAAAACGAACACTGACATGACCATGCTCACTTGGTCACAATGACGTGAGGCAGCGGATTTTAAAGTTACTTTGTTACCATTACCTCAAGTAATTAATACAGCAAAAGTGGACACTTTTTTCCCTTTCTAAAATACTGAAAATACATTGAATACGTAGGTAAGTGCCTATAATATCAGTATCGCAATTGGATTGTATAATTCGCTGTTTCACATAATAGCTGACTGACAAAAAACTTCGGTTTTATAAAACCGCTGAATGACGTTTAGTGTTTTAGTTAAATATCTGAACATTAGTGTGCAGAATTGCATAAAAGTTTTGTTATTTTAAATGGCGCGAGTCAACGGTTGAAGGTTATAAACAAATAAAACGTAAGATTGTAGATTTTAGTTCTAAATTTTATTACAGTTATATTTAATTGTTTTACAAAATCAAACTGCTTACGGTTAAGTAAAATAGCGAATTATTTAATTCAACTGCTCTGCGGCCTGCGACCAACCCGATTCTAACTGTTTCTATTTTACACTCCATCTATGAAAAAATCAGAACACTAAAAGATATAAATAAAGTATGAAAGTTATGATATTTCGCTATTCGACAATAGATGGCGCTCCAAAAAAAGTGATACAAATCTTCAAAATATAGAAATATTGTAAAAATCCTTTAACACTCAATTTAATAGCACCCCATGAACTAACCCTGAATTATTTGCTTTAAACAGGAAGCACAATTCTACACATAGTTACAAACTCACTATGTCAGGGGACTAAATATGATTAATACGTTTAATCTTTTTATTGCTTTTCACCAGATTAAATATTACAAGCCTTTCTTACACTATAGATCCCTATTTAATCCTTTATATAAATTAAGTTTAAATTTTTTGGTCAAGATCCTCAATTGTTGTTCCACCACTCCCTACCAGATGGCGCTCATAGTTGTAATTTATAATGAAATTGCATTTTCATTAAATGTATCAAAAAGTTAGTAATTTATCAGCATTGCCATTCAGTTACAATTAGTTTTTATTTAATAGCTTTTGTATTACTAAACAAGTTTGAAATATAAGTCTTCAACTCAATTTCTCTGGTTTATTCCTAATGTGACCAAGTAGTCCAATAGATTCAGATATATAGTAGGGTTTGTCAGTTAACTCACCCATAACACCGAGCTGCTGCGGCGACAGCGGCGCTGCATCACCTGCCCCTGAACCAATAGACCCTGAAGCTAAGGACAGCCTTTCACTAAATCCCAAGGGACTGCTCCGACCTCCACTGCTAGCAACAGACCCCATCCCTGCAGATAAGAATTATTATGTCTTATAAACATTAATCCACTGCAGTGGATGAGAATGGCACAGGACCGTGGGAAATGGCACAAAAAAAGGGAGGCCTATGCCCAGCAGTGGGTTGATGTGGGCTGAAAATGGATGGAATGGATAAACATTAATAAGACATGACAATCTCTTCACAATAATAGTAGAAGGAAAGATAGAAGGGAGACAAGAAAGGAGAAAGACCGAGGATGAAGTTTTTCCAACAAAGTAAAGAAAAATTAGGAGTTGGGTTGTACCAGGACATTAAAAGGATGTCAGAGAGAAGAGATAAATGGAGGCATCTCCACTTAACGGACATGAGCAAGTTCTTAAAGGTAAACTTTTACTTGACTTTTTATATCTTTCGAATATTTCAACATGATTATGAATTTTTATGTTAAATCAGCACAAAATACTTTCAAAAGACATACTTTCATTTACTTCGAATACTCATATTTCTTCTAAATGGTACATTTACTTATATGGCACCATCTAATCATTTCATATTGTTTTAATTACAAACTATAACTTGTAGAACGTAATTTTGTACAAAATTTATCAACTTAAATTCTTAGATCAAAATGAAATGGCTAAAGGTACTCATATTGATAGGTTATTACTGCAGTTGCTTGACAGTTTATTCAGTTTGTATGTTAATATATCAGGTACCTCCATTAGGACTCCTCATACGAGAAATTCTTTTATTGATAGCTCTTTGAATTCGAGGATTCAACATAGGCTTTGCTCGACGTCTGGCTAAATATCTGGATAAGACTCCCACAACAACTGCACTGGTACCCATCACTCCAATACTCCATAGCACAACCTGAGAAGGCAAATGTATAACTTAGCACATAAATATTCATTTATATAATAATTTTGTATGTATATAATGATATAAACAGCATACCTTTTGGGAAGTTGTCAATTGAACTTCATTGAAAGTTATAGCTTGACGCCAATGCTTCAGCTTATCTAACAAAGGGCTTGCTTGAATTAATAGCTGCATAATTGTAGTATTCACTTATAAAAAACACGAAAAGAGTTAATATTTACACTATTGATGTAATTTCTTCTTGTTAGGTTATCTGTCAATTGGACACTTGATTTTTATAACTAAATAAATAATAATATTACTGTTTATTACTGAATTTATATCTCAACCAATTATTATATTTTCCTTAAGAAAACAGTTTGATATTGCAAAAAAATAACATTCACCAAATGATGATTGAAAATTCCCGGTCAAGTTCGAAGCACTATAGACAAAAAACTAATGACATTTTGATTTTCATAGGGTTGTGTTGTGACTTATTTTTTTTACTGTTTGATTTATATCGATTGGACTTATGGAATCCTACCGTTATCTCTCATAGCAGCACTTAAACTGAACTGCATTGTTTGATGCTACCATGACACCTTTATAGCAGCCCTTAAACAGGATTCTTTTGGTTGACGTCACAAAACCATTCACCTTTTTTTGTATGGACTATTCCTACCATCACGTCTATTTGACAGCACGAAAACGATTATTGCGCGTCTTAAGTGTCAAATAAAGTGATCCTTAAAAAGTTACTTTCCAGTAACTTTTATGGAGGATTTTAGTTAGTTTTCTTGTGAATGTGAATATGTTTTTTCTTTACTTTAGATTTTTACAAAACAGTTAGTAGATAATGGAAGTAACGCTACCATGGGACCTTAATTAATCCTACTTAATACATTTTATTAGAAATTTGGGTTTCAAAAACAAAGTAAGATATATTACTTCATTATTACAGTACAACTTATGTGAAAAATAGTAAGTTATTCCAACTTACGTAACATATTTTTTTGTAAGTAATAACAATGCTAATCCTTGTAAAATATTTATTCACACACGATAACAAATAACAACACATTCTTAAGTATAAGTTATGAATTAAATTTACAACTACATACATTTGTACATTTTGTCTTATAGGATTCTTTGGTTACTCTCTGAGAAATACCATGATAACATCAATTAAAAAATACAAGACAGGATTCACTGGAGCCTATTATTAAATATAAACAAGACTGAGAGAGCCAGAGGATTACAGCCTCCTTTGGAACCTGTGATTGAACCAGTAAAATGGCAGAATGTTGAATTCCAAGCATTTTACAAGGCTAGATCTGTTGATAGGCTGGTTCGCTTTTTCACCAGAATACCTGAAAGAAAATAATAGTTAAGATTCATGTTGAAATTTACGAATATCAAATACCTACCGATACTTTGTGCACTACAATCACTGCGTACTTACTAAAACCTAGCCTTTATCTCGTTGAGTTAGTCTCGAACTTACTTTGTCTGTATATATAATAGCACTTAGCAAAGAAGCTGCAAGTTTTAACACTAAATAATCTAAATATAAACTTTGAATAGGTATGTAGTTAAAATGTTACTTACGACATGGTTATTGATAAAATATAATCATATATTTATGACAAGACACTGTGCTTTTGTACGATGAAGCCCACAATAAAATTAACTTCCAAACACTAGTCGTTGCCATCGTATAATAACTGTTTATTACGGCAATTCGGAAAAGCACGATAATATGAAGTGATGGATATAATAGGTTGGGGAAAAAGTCTTTTCGCATTTTATATGAAAATTCAAATATTTTTTTAATATAGTTTATTTACATATAACTAAAATATGTAGGTACCATTTTGTTCGATAACTTTTTGCCATCTTATAGGTAGGGACATGATCCCATTGCTATACAAAATTTAGGGCTACTGATAAAAAACTGCGTCAAGTAGTTTTGGCAGTCCTCTCGTGATGTTAACCTGACACTGCCTAAAGAATTCTGAAAGACCGAAACAGGTGTAAATCTGCAGGTGCCAGGTCAGGACTATACGGCGGATGCATTAACACCTCCCAGCCAAACTGTCTTAATTTTTGCTGAGTGGTTAAAGATGTGTGAGGTCTAGCTTTATCATGAAGAAAAACCACACCTCTTCTGTTGATTAATTCCGGCCGCTTTCTTTCAACTTCTTGCTTTTATCTTATCAGTTGTTCGCAGTAGAGTTCTGAATCGATGGTCCTGCCTGGTGGTAATAGCTCATAATGAATAATGCCCTTCCAATCCCACCACACACACAGCATCACCTTGTTGCGAGTTAACCCGGGTTTCGCCACAGTCTGTGAAGCCTGACCAGCCTTTGACCATGACCTTTTTCGCACGTTCTTGTCGTACGTGATCCACTTTTCATCACCAGTTATCAATTTCTTCAAAAATGGTTCGGTCTCATTACGTCGTAATAAAGAATCACACATGAGTACACGGTTCATTAGGTTTCTTTCAGAGAGCTCGTGAGGTACCCAAATATCGAGCTTTTTTGTGTACCCATTTTTTTTTCAAATGCGCCAAAACTGTTATATGGTCAATTCCCAGTTCTTCAGCTACGTCGTAACTACTAATATGCCGATCTTGCTCCACTTTTTCAAAAATAGCATCCATTTTATCCGTAACAGGGCGACCAGAGCGACGTGCATCTTTGACATCAAAATTTCCTGATTGAAAACGCTTAAACCAAATTTGTGCTACTCTCACAGACACTGCACTAGATCCATAAACATCGCAAATTTTTTTCGCGGCTTGTGTTGCAGTTTTGCCTTTTTGGTAGTAAAATTTTTAAATGTATCTAATTTCTTCATTAGATTCACTCATCTTGACGGTAAGAAAAACAAATGAAAATCACGCATTTTCCTAATCTGAATTTGGAGTTATCTTCTATAAAATTTAAACTTTTAAATGATACCAAAACCAGCCAGGTACAAATAGTATAGCCAAAGTGTTTTATTACAAGTTCATACATACTATATGCGAAAAGACTTTTTCACCAACCTAATATTTTGTCAGGTGGTTGCTCGGCTTCCAGCATTAAAAACATAAAACATTTATGTTTTTACGAATTTACGATTTATTTATAATTTCGAAAGCCAAACGCAGACATCCGTTCAAAACTTTCATTTACAATTTTTTTCGCACTTATTAAAATTTTTGCCATCTTTAATGGTCAATATCAAATTAAATTTATGTACATAATCAAATGAAAACAAAGTAAATAACACTAACTTTTAGATATTTAAATAAAAATGATAGAAATAATTTTGTTTAATGTAAATAAAAAAAAAAACGGTAAAAATAATAATTTTTTGTCAAGGATTTGAACGTCTTCGCAGTCTCATCATCAAAACAAGCCAGAGACAACAAACAGTTCACCATTTAGGAATAACCATTCAAAAAACGTTCAGCATTATGAACGTAATGGTAGGATTTAAAGTTGTCCTGCTTTTGACCTGGAAGGCTATCACCAACACTTATAAAACCATTCAGAAACAAGGCAGTTTTTAAGCAGGTCAAATCCTTGACAAAATCTATTATTTTTACCGGTTTTTTTATTTACGTTAAACAAAATTATTTATATCATTTTTATTTAAATATCTAAAAGTTAGTGTTATTAACTTTGTTTTTATTTCATTATGTACATAAATTTAATTTGATATTGACCATTAAAGATGGCTAAAATTTTAATGAGTGCGAAAAAAATTGTGAATGAAAGTTTTGGATGTCTGCGTCTGGTTTTCGAAATTATAAATAAATCGTAAATTAGTGAAAACATAAATGTTTTATGTTTTTAATGCTGGAAGCCGAGCAACCACCTGACAAAATATATCCATCACTTCATATTATCGTGCTTTTCCGAATTGCCGTGATAAACAGTTATTATACGATGGTAACGACTAGTGTTTGGAAGTTAATTTTATTGTGGGCTTCATCGTACAAAAGCACAGTGTCTTGTCATAAATATATGATTATATTTTATCAATAACCATGTCGTAAGTAACATTTTAACTACATACCTATTCAAAGTTTATATTTAGATTATTATGTATACAATACAAGACCTGCAACCTTTTCCATAGCCAACAGTTCGGTTTTACTGGCGGAAAATCAACCACCATTGCGGGAGTGGCACTCATCACTCATATTTACGACGCATGGGAGAGCAAAAATGATGGGATTGGATCCTTTTGCGATCTCTCTAAAGCATTTGATTGCGTAGATCATCCGACACTTTTGCTTAAATTTCGTCAATATGGTTTTGATGAAAATTCAATTAAATTAATAGAATCTTATTTAACAGATAGGCTTCAGACTGTTGATTTAAACGGCATAAAATCGCACGGATCTAATGTTAAAATCGGCGTACCACAAGGTTCTATTCTAGGACCTTTCCTTTTCTTAGTTTATGTAAATGACTTGCCTTACATGGTTGAGAAACAGGCAGGCATAGTGCTGTTTGCTGATGACACCTCGCTAATATTCAAAATTGACCGTCATAGCACAGATGCTAGCGCGGTGAACAGCACCTTGTCTTCTATTTCTGATTAGTTTACTGCCAATAACCTCATGTTAAATGCGAAAAAGACCCAATGCATTCGATTTTCTCTTCCCAATGTGAGGCAAGCTTGCGTCGACATACTGATAGATGGCGAAAAACTTGATCTTGTTGAAAGTACTACCTTCTTAGGAATTACGATCGACTCGAAACTTCAGTGGGGCGCTCATATATCAAAACTTTCAAATAAGCTTAGCTCTGCGGCTTATGCTGTTAGGAGAATTAGACAATTTACAGATGTAGCAACTGCTAGACTTGTGTATTTTAGTTACTTTCATAGTTTAATGTCATACGGCATACTGCTATGGGGGAGTGCAGCCGATATTCAGACTATTTTCATTTTACAAAAAAGGGCAATTCGAGCTATCTACGGCTTAGGATCTAGAGACTCACTCAGAGAATTATTCAAGGAAATAGGTATACTAACCTTACCATCACAGTATATATTTGAAAACATACTGTATGTAAGGAAAAATATTTCCTCATACAATAAAGTAAGCGATTTTACCGTCAGAAACTTACGCAATAAGAGTGACTTAGTTGCCCCGTATTATAGGCTCAAAACAGTTAGTAAAACGTTTATGGGGAACGGTATACTTTTTTATAATAAACTGCCACAATCGGTCCTTGATATGCCTGACAAAAAGTTTAAAGCTTATGTAAAGAAGGTACTGTGTGAGAAGGCTTATTATAGGACCGATGACTATCTTAAAGACAACAAAGTCTGGCTTGAGCTTGGCGCGGGTCCCTCTTAAAGGTTTTTTCATACTCAGAAATGGTCATAATCTGGTACATTAAGTACATACTGAATTTACAACTTGATTTGACATTATTTCAAAATTTCGACATTAAAAAAATTAATTTAATTTATGACAACAAACAATGTATACTCTGTCCACATATCAACTATAAATATTAGTTTCATTGTGAGTTGACGTTCTTGGAGAAAATGCTGCAGTGCAGTTTGTTACCGCTTCTTCTGCACTAGCGCTTTGGAGGCGGCAGTAAACTTAGCTCTAAGTAACTTTTTGACGTCAACAATTAATTGTGCAATAAAACAAAGTGACGATTATTAAGAGATATTATAAATATCCTATGATAATAAAGATATATTTGAATTTGAATTTGAATATGTGTTAAAACTTGCAGCTTCTTCGCTATGTGCTATTATATATACAGACAAAGTAAGTTCGAGACTAACTCAACGAGATAAAGGCTAGGTTTTAGTAAATACGCAGTGATTGTAGTGCACAAAGGATTTTATTACGAAGTATGGGTAGGTATTTGATATTCGTAGATTGCGACATGAATCGAAACTATTATTTTCTTTCAGGTATTCTGGTGAAAAAGCGAACCAACCTAGCAACAGATCTAGCCTTGTAAAATGCTTGGAATTCAACATTCTGCCATTTCACTGGTTCAATCACAGGTTCCAAAGAAGGCTGTTATCCTCTGGCTCTCTTAGTCTTATTTGTATTTAATAATAGGCTCCATTGAATGTCATCATGGTACTTCTCAGAGAGTAACCTAAGAATCCTGTAAGACAAAATGTATAAATGTATGTAGTTGTAATTTTAATAAATAACTTATACTTAAGAATGTGTTGTTATTTGTTATCGTGTGTAAATAAATATTTTACAAGGATTAGCATTGTTATTACTTACAAAAAAATATGTTACGATAGTTGGAATAACTTACTATTTTTCACATAAGTTGTACTAAAATAATGAATAATATATCTTACTTTGTTTTTGAAATCCAAATTTCCAATAAAAGGTATTAAGTAGGATTAATTAAGGTCCCATGGTAGCGTTACTTCAATTATCTACTAACTGTTTTGTAAAAATCTAAAGTAAAAAAAAAACATATTCACATTCACAAGAAAACCAACTAAAATCCTCCATAAAAGTTACTGGAAAGGAACTTTTTAAGAATCGCTTTATTTGACACTTGAGACGCGCAATAATCGTTTTCGTGCTGTCAAATAGACATGATGGTAGGAATAGTCCATACAAAAAAAAGGTGAATGGTTTTGTGACGTCAACCAAAACAATCCTGTTTAAGGGCTGCTATAATGGTGTCATGGTAGCATTAAACAATGCAATTCAGTTTAAGTGCTGCTATAAGAGATAACGGTAGGATTCCTGCTTAAAAACTGCATCTCAACTGCCTTGTTTCTGAATGGTTTTATAAGTGTTGGTGGTAGCCTTCATGGTTACTAACTACATCTACATTGACCGTTTAAAACCGGTAAAAACATTTACATTTCATTTCGCTCGCATGTCATGTCATAATAAATGTCAATGTCAAATAGTTCACTGATTTCTGTTTTTGTGTATCAATTCTCAATTTTCGTAATTTAGACAATGAAAATGATCGTTTTGGAATTATAAATCGACGAATAAAATTTGCTATAACACGTACAAATGCTATAGAAATATGGAAATTGTACACGAGCCCCTGCTTCAGCAAACCTTGCGGAACACTGTTGAGGATCTTCCTGATGAAGTGTTGGAGTTTATATTGGGGTTTTTGCCACCCTATATGGATCTTCAAAATTGCATGACCGTATGTAGACGATGGTACAACTGTGCCCAAAGTATGTAATGCTATTTGTTTCAATACCTATCTAAACATTTCCTAATTGTAATTCATGCAACTATTTAAATACAAATCAACATTCACACTATGTGTTTTCATAGGTACAATACCACATATTTTTTTATTGCAGATGTCTTGCGCAAAACCTCAATGAAGTTAAATAAAGCAGTAGCAGAATTTAACATATTATGGAAAAACATTGGCCCCACTGACATGATTCCTACAATAACAAAAAGATTTTCCCATGCAGCTTGTGTCTTGGAAAACAACATGTATATATTTGGTGGCTGTACCACAAATGCTACAGCATTCAATGACCTGTGGAGATTTGATTTATCCCGGCGTCAATGGATTAGGCCTCTGGCGACAGGAACATATCCAGTTCCAAAGGCTTACACATCAATGGTACACTATAAAGACTATCTCATAGTATTTGGTGGCTGGACGTATCCTTCACCATCACAGTACTACCAGAGTGTGTTCATGTTTAATGAAATTCATTTTTACTGCACTAACACTAATAGATGGATACTTATAAACTCAGTCAATAGCCCACCCCCTATGGCAGGTCACTCTGCTTGTATAAAAGGGGATGAAATGATAGTGTTTGGTGGCCTGGTTGTGACCTCACCTCAGAATCATGAAATACAGTGTTCCAATGATGTTTGGGTGTTAGACATGCCATCTTTAACTTGGAGGAAACAACCAACTACAAAACCCAGACCATCTCCCCGGTACGCCCAATCACTTGTCCGATTGGATTCAGACAGGATATTAATATTAGGTGGAGTACAAACAATGCAAAATAGATTTGTGTACAGTGACTGCTGGGTGTTGACTATGAAAGGTCCCACTTGGACTTGGAAAGAGCTAGCAGTAAAAAACAAGGAGTGGGCTTCGTCTAATATATGGTGTAATCCTGCATGTCGAGTTGGAGACAAAGTTGTCAGTTTGAGTAGAAGCAGAAACGGCTGGAACTGTGCTAAACCTTTAGTCACATCTGCCGTCCGCTTGTCAGCTCTAAGCCGACCTGAAGGGGCTCCTGTGGCAGTCAGAGTGGAGCAGAGTCTTCAAAGGCCATTAGATAGGGACCAAAATATAAATGGCAGAAGAGGTGTTCTACCTAGACAAGCTTCTTTGAATTCTGCAAGGCAAGCCCAAGGCAATTCCTCAAATGAACCTATTGCAGGTCCTAGTAATGAACAAGCAAGAAGTCCTAATCCAGTCCCCAGTAATGAAAATGCTAGCCCTGACACCAGTCCAGCAGGCCCTAGTTCAGAAAATAAACAAGTGGAAGGTTTGGATTTGGATAAAAATTCAATGAAGGATCCAGTTTTGAGGAGGAACAGAAATAAGGTTTGATATTGTTATGAATCCAACTGCATGTGCATACATACTTACTTAAAATCCTAATACTAACCTCTTAAGTCCCACATGGCCTGAGGACATTATAATATGTTCTATTTTGGCTTATGATATGGTTGATCATGTACAATATGTAACAAAAACCCTGTTCGATCCTTGTAGGAGCAACTCAGACCGTCAATATGAATAACTTCTCCTATAAGACCAATGCTTGAAACTCAAAGAAAAAATGGACATTTTCATACAAATTGCCGGGCCGGCTGAACACTTTTGTATGAAAATGTTGATTTCTTTTTCGAGTTTCAAGCATTGGTCCCATAGGAAAATTTGTTCATATTGACGGTCTGAGTTGCTCCTATAAGGATCGGACAGGGTTTTTTGTACATATTGTATATCTAAAGCTTATTAAAATATTTTCCTTTCAGAATAGGGGCATTAAAATAGTTCGACAGCTTCAAGAAGCAAATAAATACAGAATGGCTGCATTTGCTTGTGACTCCTCAACAAATGTTACACCTCCTGAAAATGATCTCATTAATCAAAGACAAATTGCTCATCTAGAAAACAGGAGAGAGCCAGAGCCTCCACAGCCAAACCTTCAGCAAAACAACGAAAGACAGCCTGCAGCTAAGAAAATAAAAAGGAACACTTTGACATTGCATGTAATGGATATTTCAAGTGTTATTGATGGAAACTCTTACAATTATGTCACATGGCTATGTCCTCGGCTAGGAGAAATGACTGGAGCGCCTGAGGAAATTGTTATGTATTCTTTAGTGAAGGGAAATGGAGAACTAATCATGTTTGGTGGTGTTCGAAATGACATTACCCTATCCAATCATAGGCAAAATCAACAAGATATGTATTCTAATTCCATACATTTTATTACACCTCCAAGAGATGTTATATGAGTGTGTCTGAGGAGTGTATGCTGTTCACACCAACAGTTTCCTTTGTTGCTTATAAATTACTTTTTTTTGTATGTAAAGGTAATTATTTTGTATCTCCTCCTAATACTATTAGGAAACACATATAGTTCACAGCATAGTAAACAATAACATAGATATTTGGAAAATCTTAATACAGCCTGCTATTAAAAAAAAACAGTATGTGTGTGAAAAATAACAATCAAAAGCACAGTTTAATTTATAATGTTATGGTATATTTATTACCATTTGAATACCTACTTGTAACGTAATAAGTATCAGTTACAGTGTAATATTATGAAACACCACTGACATTCTGTGATTTCTGTTGTAAATAAGAGTGGCTTGTGTATAGGAGTGTAACAAACTAAGCTTATAAAATAAAAGTTGATTTATTATGAAAATTAAATTGTACTCTTATTTAGTTTCTGGAATAAGACCCCCAAATACTGCAGCAGGAATTTCTTTCTTCTGAACTGGAGCCTTCACTTCTTCATCATCTTCTTCACTATTTTCTGATTCTTCATCAATATCAATCTCATCAGGGTTAACAACTTTTTCAGAGCTTTCTTTAAGACCCTGAGTTTCACCCCGAACAAACATGATGTTGCCCTTATTTTGAACTGCCATTTCAGCAGCTTTTGCTTCTAACATTCTCATACCATCTTTCATTCCTGGAGCAAGATCTGATATGGTACCAGCAGCTTGTGCAGCTGAGCTCAACATCTGAGCTGACATCATATTGACTTGAGTGTTGTATGTAGCTTGCACACTTCTCTTTATTCTAAGCATTTCACGCATTGTGTCTTCATTGCCATGTCTCACTTCAAACTCTTTCCAAGTGTTCCAGAATTCTGCGGTAATTCTTGGATCACACATCTGACTACAGTGGGCATAGATAGCACGAGCACGGTCAATTTCTCCTAATTTAGTTTCCATTTCAGAAAATCTTACACACATTTCTCTAGCCTTTTCCTCAGGCAATGTTTCAATTGCTTTCTCATAAATTTGGCGTGTTTTTGGAACACCATAAATTTCAGCAGCTTTCTTGATGTATATATTGAACATTTCAAACATTTGATCGGGCAAAACTGCTGTTGTAGCACGCTCATAGACAGACATAGCATGCCTTGCTAAACCATGGTCTTCTTCCAATTTGGCATAAAGTAAAAATATAGATTTAGCAAATTCAGGTGGACAATGTTCAAGGCATTGCTCAAATAAATCTCTTGCTCTTTCAAGTTTGGTGCCTCCATATCTTTTTAAAAATTTTGTAAGATAGGTATTCCATATATCATATACGTTTGGCCATTTGAACAGAGCAATCCCTTTCTCATATGCTCTAAAAGCTTCTTCAAAGTAATTATGTTCTTCTAAAAATAAACCATAATTTATTATGATTTGTGGAGTTGCTATTTTCAAATCAATAATGTGATCGTAAACCGCTTTACAAGATTTGTAAGTGCCAAAACTTTCTTCTAAATCTGCATACATGGACCAAACTTTAAGTGACTTGTAAAGTCGCATTTGAACTGTTTCTGTATCATCATGGTAGGCCACTTTTCGGCTCGGCAAAACTGTAGCCTTCTGCATTAATTTAAGGGCTTCTTCATAGTTTTCATGTCTGATCTCCATTTCAGCCCATTCACACCAAACAGAAGCCAAGTCATCAACTTTAGCATACATGACCTGAGTTGCCTTCTCAAAAATTACTCTAGCATCTTCGATTTGTTCATTCTTCTCATAAAATTTGGCAAAACCAACCCACAATGTGTATAATTTTCCTACGGCAAGTTTGGGATCTACTGTTTGAACAGCCTCAGTGTAGGTATCAATTATTTCATGAGGTTTGCCTTCATACAATTTCACTCTTTTGTGCCACTCAGCAACATTGTGTGGATTTTGCCTTAATAACACAGAGTTTAGAAGTAGTAGCCTTCTCTCCATGAGGTATTCAAATCTAGCGAGCCGTAACTCTAAATCAATATCATCATCTTCAGAAGGATTTGGTTTCTTAGCAACTTCCTCCATTTTCTTACTCAAGCTAAGCTCTTCAAACTGTGCATATGCATCAAATACTTGAGTGAAATCTCTGACAGTGGTAACTGTTTGTATAGCTTCTTCATAAATATCTCTTGCTCTTTCAAAGAGGCCACTTCTCACGTAATAGTCTGCTAGTGAGTTCCATAAATGGCCCAGCTGATCAGTATACCTTCTGAGACCACCTCTGATAATTGCATCTACATTGAGAGAGTGTATTTTATCTGGATTTTTAGATATCAACTCACACAGTTCATTCCACAGCTGATGGTTTGATTTTCCATGTTTTGATTGAAAATTTTCATTATTCACAATTTGAGCCAACTTCAGTGCTGCTTCATCCAATTTGTTAATTGATATTAGATAGTCAATGTACTCCTCAGTGTCTTCTGGGCAGAGCTTCAAATATCTTCGAAATACTCTAACAGCAGTTTCTGGGATGTCATGTTTCTTCAAAAAATTTAGGTACAGAGGCCATATTCTATGATGTTGAGTTATGGGTAATGCTCTCAAAGCACTGTCAAATGCTTTTCTTGTCACTGTTATTCTGCACTGGTCAGTTAAAAAGGTGCAGTAATCCATCCATAATCTTGGCATTTTATGCATAAACACAAGAGATCTTTCAAAACAATTGTTTACATCCTCATAACATGGGTCAGTGATACATCGACCCCTTATTTGGCTCCTTCTCAGTTTCAGATAATTGTACCATAACTTAAATGATCCAGGCAACTCTTTTAGAGCTCTCTCATATATCATATTAATTTCATTTTTAGGTGCTCCTTTCTTATGCTCTATGTAGCGCAGCCAATGTTTAACAGAAAATGGATTCCTTAGAATTTCTTCTTCATAGGGTAAGTCTTCTTCACTCTGAAACAAATATATATATTGCAATAAATTAAATGCTTTTCAAAACAAAAAACAGACTTCACCCCCAAACTAGCCAACTGATTTTGATAAAATTTCTATGGAACCACCTGACAAGAATACCCTTTCAATCAAAATAATATTTTTTCAAATCGGTCCAGGCGTCTCTGAGTAATTGGTGAACATACATAAAAAAAGATCGATGAATTGATAACCTTTTCCTTTTTGGAAGTCTGTTAAAAACAATGCATTGACTGGTACATGACATGACCATAACAGCAGAACACATTGTTTTGCTGAACAGTATAAAATGGAAATGGTAGGATAAGGTGCGGAAGAATTTGAAGAATAGGTACCCACTTCGTCTTTGCCTGTCGATATTTATATAATTATTGATTGAAGTGACTTCTTTGGGGCTACCATCGTGGTGACAGGATTGGCCAGCCAAGAGTCTGCGTAGCCACTCTAGCTGTTTCTGGGTTCGCCGCGGGGAAGCTTCTATCATGCACCACCATCCAGGTCCCTACTTATGAAACAAGACTGGAAGAGATTCCATTAAGGGATAGGTCCACCGTTGTCAATTTGTTATTTTATGTAATTGTGTGTTTTCATAAAATAATAAAGTATTACAAACAAACAAGAACTTGTAGCTACTTACAAAAAATATATCAATTTCCTTTCCGTCTAAAAGCGGCATGTTTACTTCACGATTTTCGTGGTGTAAATAGTGGTACAACTTATGTAAGATAGAAATAATACCCTACAAACGCCTTCTAATTAATAAATTATGACACAGTTTTTCGTCAAAATAGCAACATATTGCTAAATTTATTAAAATAAACACCACAGAGTACTTTTGTATATACTGAAATAGAGACCTATCTTCGCGGTGTGAAGCGGAAATAAATTTTGCAATGCATAACTAACGCCATCTGTTATTTTTAGTAAGGATTAGATATATATATCTATACCACGAAGCCGTCTATGGTATACCTACTTTATAGTTTACCTACGTATGATGTTTTTGTTTTGGGAGATAAACCTGCCATACTTCACAATGTTTATGTAATTACGCCAAAGAGACAATTAATGGAGATGGCAGTCACACAATATTTTGGATTATAAATAATTAAGTACATAAACAATGCGAAATAGGCTCAAAATGAAAGCCTTATTTAAAATGTAATGAAAATCAATTATATTATCAAATCACACGATCATCGCAGAATATACATGGTTGAAATGACAAAACATATCCAAAATATAACACAGTTCTATTTGTCTCAGCACATACTTTATATATTTAGTAAGTTTTCTTGATTTTTGTTTCACACCAAAGTTCACATCACAACATTACAAACTAGTACCTACAAGTTTAAAACTTTATCGGTGTTGCCATTTACAGATATAGAAATTGTACCAAGACAAAATTGACGTTGATGTAATTTTACGGACATTTGTCTTTTTATGGTTTGTTAAATGTTTTTTTAGTTAAATTCATATTTATTGGTTTTATTTTCACCCTCATTTGTATCGAATTATATTTTATTTTATTATTAAAATCTACTATCGTTAAAAAATGAGTAAGTAACTAGAGACATCTTTTCAAATTCTATTGAACTATTAAGTTACTTTTACTAGTTATGCCATCTGTTATTTCTAGTACGAACTTATATTATATGACCAAATAAAATGATCTTGGTTTATATAAGGATTATACAAAGATAGAATACATTTTGAATCGATATCATTATACATCATAATTTCCTACTTTGTTGTACTAACATTAACCCCTCTGATAAACACCGAACCCAAAATTCGATTTGTATACGAATGACAGACAATGACAAGCAAGCTAAAGCTTTGACAGCGTTTGACAGTAAGTAGACAGACTGGGAGTTTATTCCTCGTTATTTTTACATTATTGGTAAGACTGTTTGTACTAACTTCACATATCAGCATCTGCTATTGTCTATGCTTGATAAATTCTATTCAAAGGTTTATCATTCATTTCATTCATTCTATTCAATAAAATAAACATGGCGTATGTATCGCCGGCAGAAATGTATATTTTCTATCGATTTTAATTTGTAAGTGAGACAAATGTATTTCTATTATAATGTCAAAACAGGGAAAGAGAAAAATAACTGTTGAGCTCCCGAAAACGAAAGATCTAGCAAATAGACCTAGTGTTTTTGAGCGTCTCGGAACCAAGAAAAGTTCCTCCAGTGCCAAAAAAACAACTGAACATTGTAGACAGTGGGCCCAGCACGGCAGTTGTGTTTACGGTAAAAGTTGTAAATTTGCATCTACGCATACACTGATTAGTCCTTCAAAGCAACGAGCAGCTAACAAGGACACTGAACAAAAGCGTTTGGTGAAAGATGATGGGAAAAACAGACTGCATTCGACTGTGGTTGTAAGATCCGGCCGTAGTCCCGATGGCGAAATTGATAACTGGGACCAAAATGACCTAGAGTATGCGGATACAGATGTGCTTGAGAAACGAAGGCAGCAACTGCAGCGTGAGTTAGAGTTACAGCTGAAAATGGACTCTGGTAAAGACATGAGGAAAGACAAAAAGAAACCCGTGTCAAGTACGTCGTCGTCGAGGAGCTCCAGTTCTTCAAGCATTTCTTCGTCGTCTTCCGATGGCAGTTCATCCTCCTCATCTTCAGGAAGGTATCAATTTGCTTAGTGCGCAAATTTCTCCTTGATACATTTGTACTAATCTGAAGTAATACTTTATAAATGTGAAATTAACTGTCTGTCTGTTACCTCTACACACTTTAACCACTGAACCAATTTAGATAGTATTTGTGTGGTTATATTTTGAGAGTCAGGGAAGGACATAGGATAGTTTTTATCCCAAAAATCATCCATTTACGGAATGAAAAGGGGAGTGGAACTTTGTATGGGAAACCCTACTTTGCCATACAAAGGTAGACTTTATTACAAAGTGCTAAATTCATGTAGACAAAGTTGCAGATAAAAGCTAGTGCTTTAAATAATAAATTTTGATACTCACATACATAAATAAATAAATATACAAGGACAAATAACTCTAATTGAGCTACCCTAAACTAAAATAACATCCAAGACCCAGGACAGTTTAAAAATATTAATTTAGATTTTTGCTAACAAAGTATACCATAATATACATGAATTTTTAGGGTCCAGTGCTGGCAAATGGGGGCCATTAGAAAGAAATTATTTGAAAGAAAACTGAGATATCATGCAAACGTTTGGTATAATCATGCTCTAGATAAACCTTCAAACTATTTTATAAACGACTGTTAACAGTTTAAAGTAAGAATTTGTGAATAACTACTACTTTTGACTAATGTGCATAGAAAAGCTTGATTCAGGTAGCCCCTTAATGAATAGATCTTATATCTATAGAAATATTTAGAATCAATTGGTTATCTAGGGCTTGGTCAAGACAAAATTTTAAATGATATCTCCATTTCCTTTCAAATAATTTATTTTAAATGGCAGCACTGAACCCTGGAAAATTCAAGTACTTAAACCCTAAATACATTCTTATATGTGTATAGAAATATTCAGAATCATCCTCATATACACTTCAAATAACTTAATTTTTCAGGGATGCTAGAAGAAAAGCAAAGAAAGGAAAATTGAAGAGGAACTCTAGTTCATCCTCTGAAGGAGATGTTCCAACTAAAAAGAAGTTTGTAAAAAGTGATTCACTAAAGAAAAGCGATGCTAAAAAAACGACTGTGAAGAAAGATGACAGATTACTCAAAAAACATGATGTAGGTAAGAAGAAACCCACTACAAAAACACCTATTGGAAAAAAATCTTTATCTCCAGGCAAGAAATCAGGTGGTACTCCTCCAATCACTTCAAAGAGCCTTTCTAAAACTGCAACAAAACATGGAAAGTCTCCACAACGCAGAAATAGAAGTGCATCTCCACATTCGACCAGAGATAGGGATAAAGATCGGACAAAAGAGAAAGATAGAGACAGAGATAAGGACCGTGACAAAGAGAGGGACCGCACGCGTGGTCGTAGCAGATCTCCAAGAAAAGGTAGGTCTAGATCACCACGCAAAGACCAGAAAAAGAAAGAGAGTTCTGAAAGAAGTCGCCCTGTCTCCCCAAAAAAACAAGTTAGGAGAGATGGTAGTTCTGAGAGGCATCGAAAACGCTCAGCTAGTAGAGATCGTGACAGAAGAGATCATAAAGACAGATCTCTAGAAAGAAGAAAAGATAAGCATGATGACAAAGACAGACATGATAGAAAGGATAGACGAGACAGAAAAGACAACAAGAGGGAGGATAGCAAGCGAAGAGGGCGTGATCGAGGCTTGGGCAATAGGGGTGGTTCAGATAAGGGTTTAGAGAAACCAAACAAACCAATGGAAAGATTGCTGCCTCGACCTGAAGAGCGCCTAGCAGCCCTTGCTGCAATCTCAAACAGAAATCTGGAAACTGATAAAAATTCTACTACTTCTAAAGATAGACAAGACACACATTCAGAGAGGGGTGGTCGTAAACAAGATAGGGTAGAGAGAGACCGTTCTACTACAAAAAGAGATAGAATGGACAGCATTGAAAGGGAACAAGGTGACTATGAAATGGGTATAGACCGTCCATATGACAATGATCGTAACATGGAACATTATGACCGTGTAGATGATAGATATGATGGTGGCCCTAGGGACGATGACAGGTCACCAGGATATATGCAGGGCAGGGAAAGGCACTATGACTCTGGTTATGATATGGCAGGACCACCCAGGGGTTATCCTGAGGATGATGACAGGATGTATGGAGAACATATGGGTGATCATCGAGGTGATATGGGTAAGGATAACAACACAACAAAACATGTTCATGCTACACCTATCATCTCTTCTCTATCTACTATCATACAACTATAATGGGATATGGCTATATTTACATTGACAGGATTGAATTTATTGCAATGACTGCATGATTAGCTTGAATTATCAGAAAAAGAGAAAGCGCAAGAAAAATTGTGACTTATTTTTATTTACTTGTGAACTTTGAATTATAACTGGAAAGTTTTACCAAAAATCTGAGAGCTGTGGACAAAATATAGAAATATTTATTGAATTCCATTAAATATTTTCAGGTTAAGCACAATAAAAATATAAAAAAGTGTGGGAGGAAAAAAAATATTGAGCCAGCTCAAGGCATAAGAGTTCCAGTGAAAAACCTCAGGATTTTATGTTACAACAGGCTAGATAACTAGGAAACTTAACAAAATCACTATTTCTAGTTCCCATACCCAGCTTTACATGTACATTAAAGTGATGTCTTTTGTGTCTTTATATGGAATCGTTTATGTATGATTTCAGGTTATGACGACCGTCGTCCACACCGTGACCGATCTTGGGAAGGAAGATCGTCCATTGATCGGGAGCGTGGCTACATGCATCCGCACAAAGACTGGGATAATGATGATTATCGTGCAGCCGGGGATTGGGGTAGAGATAGGCATTGGCCCATGCATGACCAGGTATAGTAACAACTTTTATGATGAAAAATGTGCATAATGTTGTATCTGTTTGTACAGTAGGATATTTTTTATGAGCTATTCAATTGCATGGTGAGTTGAATTGCTATCATAAATTGATGAATGGGTATCATAAATTTGTATTATCTTTTTTTTCTCTATTTCTACAAAGTATTTTCATGTGCTCTAAGGAAATTAATATTGGGTTGGGCCATCCAATAACTTTTTACAAGCTTTTATTTAGTTTCACCTTTTCCTTTGTCTGTCAGTCTTAACTGTAATCAAATCTTGGAAGTTAAATTTTACTCACTTCCCAGTTTCTGATTGAGCTGAAATTTTGCATGCAAACATATATCGCGTGGCAATGCAATATTTTGATGACATGGAGCTTATCTGATATGGAGCTGGAAGTTGGCCATAGGAACTCTATAATAAAAGGATGCAACCCCATCGAATTTAGGCTTGTTAGATTCGTCTAAAAGCACTTTAAACTTTTAAGTTCATTCCTTGTATTAGATAAAAGCTTGTTTAAAAAATATTTTTTTTTATTATCTTTGATGCACACGTCCGATTGCACAAATTGTATTCAGAATGAACTGACTAATTATTTTACTGCTTTTTAATTTGCTCTAGGTGAGTTTTTACTATCAAGCTCTCTACCAGCATGAACAAATTGATTACCGTAAAAGAAATTATAAAAATCCCTGTTTCATCCTATCCCACATTTTCCTTGGCTGTCCTTATCCTCATTTTGGTATGTGCTTTATTTATTTCTCTTATTCTAATAGGTACTTTTAAAAATGTAAGAAATATTTATGAATAATGGTACATTTTCAGATGAACGAGTGGGGTGACAAAGATCCAGAAATAGAAGGCTGGCACCACCGTGGTCACCCAGGTCCACATAGAGGTCGCGGGCATGGTAATAGTAAGAACAAAAACATTATTTCATAATCTTTTATGTCTTTTATGTTTCCAGGCTAGGGATGGCCACCACACTTGTTTCGCATTAGTCTATCCCTGCTTCTTCTTGTATATTGTAACACAAATTTACAATTCTCGTTATTCTCAGATGACTACAATAGAATGAGAATGGACCTCGGTAGAGGTGACGGAAAAAGGCGAATGCTTCGAAACGAGCCGGAAGCTGCGGCTAAGAACACGCCACCGCCGGCCCCCGCCGCGGCTGCTGCCCCGCCGAGGACCGAGACTGAAGTCGACGATAAACCTATACCTGATGACCTCAGTGAAATTAGCGATGATCCTGATGACATCCTTGAGAGAGATGATGTTAGTATAAGCGTTTATTTGGGTGACTTTAACCACCAGCCAAATTCTTGGAGCAAGTACAGTCCATAATATTGAACTACTTTAAAAAAAAAACAGAAATCGAAACAAAAATTTGCCTAGCCATACAAAACAGCGCTTAGCCAGATGGATTTTGTATGGGAGGACAAACATTTTTAATCATTTTTTAAATACTTTATTTTAGAAAGTGGTTCAGTGTCATGGACTGAACTTGCTCCAAAAATTTAGCTGGTGGTTAAAAAGTCGCATACTCAGTCTAATACGGCTTAGTGTAAAATAGAGTAGGCAAATGCCTAAGGTGGAGTTATCCAGGCCCCATTTGCACTGATTAAATCTCACATAAATAACATTCCTTTCTTTCAGATGGGAGATCAAAACATGGATGAAGATAGTCAAACTGCCCTGCCAGCAGAGGAAGGCAATTCTAAGGTAGAAGGTT
Organism: Acrobasis suavella; assembly: GCA_943193695.1. Classification (NCBI taxonomy): domain Eukaryota; kingdom Metazoa; phylum Arthropoda; class Insecta; order Lepidoptera; family Pyralidae; genus Acrobasis; species Acrobasis suavella. The sequence continues at coordinate 20,735,573 of OW971929.1, forward strand.
CTGAAAAGGAATCAACACAGGTAATAATTGATATTTTATTTATTATACAATTAAATTAGGTATAACAAGACTTGCTTGCATGAGTTAGTGATTACCCATGTGAATATTCATTTAAATTTTAAAATATTATTTTGTAGGATACAAGTGGTGCTGGTGAAGAAAAAGAGCTCCAGGAAGTCAAAGATGAGGAAGACGTTACAAACTTAGATTTTGAAGAAATTTCTGATGGAGAGCTGGAGGAAGAGAGGACAAGAGGTAAAATACAGGTTTTAAACACAATTTGTACCAAAATTGGTCAAGCACCAGTATTTAAATACTACTCCATAAAAAGATATGTACCATACTTTAAAAGGATAAACCAAAGGGGTAATTATTTGAAGCCTGCCCATCAGATAATTATGTCAGATTGATAGGAAGCCATGGATAAGAATGATTCAGGAATGTAGAAAATGACCAAAAAAGAGAGGTATATTATAGCAGTGGTGATGAACCCATGTTGACGCAGGTTGATTATGATGATTATTTTAACAGAAATTCAATTTTTGTTTCAGCTGGCTTAGGAGATGCTTTAGGTGTTGATTGGGCAAGTTTAGTAGCAGATGTACACCGTCGTGAGCACACAGTTCCAACGGGCGGGGCTAGGGACCGTTGGAGACCAGAACGAGTCCTTTCAAGGCTTGGTTTGTCCCTTAATATGGCCGGCAAAGATGTGGTTGAAAAAATATTACATAAGAATGCAGAAACTCTTGACTCTGCAACAAAATCGGAAGAGCAAAAGAAGGAAAGTGAAGAAAATAAAAAGGTTGAGAATGGTGAACCTAAAGAAGAAAATAAAGCAGAGCCTCCACCAGATGTTAATTCTCTGCATCCAGTGGCTGCTATACAGGTATGATAAAACATTAAAATATTATTAGTAATAAGTCTTTTTTGGTGTATCGGCTTTTGGCAAATACATGTCTTACCGAATTTCCACTAGCTCACTTAGAAAAATATCATCAAAGAAAATTAAGATTTTAATGCATGGATGTTATTTTAATTCCTTGTTGATTTAAAATGTAGGTTTCATGTATAAAGAGAGTGATGGATGTAAATGAAGCAAAAGAGGTCTGTCAGGATCACAGCAAGTGTAGTTCCATAGTAGGACAACTGCCCACCCCAGTGGGAAATGGGTGTGATAATATGTATGTATTTTATTAGTTTTCAACTTTTATTTTTGTTATAGGTTGCGATTCAGAAAAGAAAGCGTCAACGTGCTTTGTTGTTTGGTTCAGGCTGTGAAATCACTCGTGGTTTGAGCGCAAGGCGCGATTTAGCTCTACGACGGTATCTTTGCAACCTGCCCCCAGCAGAGCGCACAGGACAATCGCGTGTTACACCACAACCATCTCTCTTTCACGCTGCACGTGCCCTTCTGATGCAAGCGCCCGTCAGTGGCTGACGAAGATATTAAATCCAGAACCACACTGGATCATACTACAAGAATCAAGTGCAATACAGCATGAAACACTGGCTGTTCCTAAAAATGTGACAGGCATGACTTTCCTTTCCAAAATTAACATTGAAATTGAAGACAGTGAACTGTGTTAATTGACTAATGTGCCGGATTTCAGTGCCACTATAAACTGTATTATATCTAAGTAATCAATAGAATTAGTAGTTTTGATTGTTTAAAAATATGTGCTTGTTTCAAGTTGTTCACATGATTATAATATGCACCATCCTTTTTTTACCTTCTATTGATTTTCAAATAATAAAATTGTAAAAGTAATTTGTGTATATTTGAAAATATTTCTTTGTGCACAATGTTTACATTGTAATCTTCATAATATAATATCTCTTACATATTACAATAAAAATGAAAGAAATTTAAATCTTGATTTGATTTTATCATTAATATTATCATTTACCCAGTAGAAAAGATACATTTGCACCTACAGGATATTCAGTCTTCTTTTGGCCCCTGCAAGACAATAGTATTGTGATAAATCTTTGACAGTAAATATGTACATATAAAACAGTCCAGGCCTGTATCTAAGGGGCGGCAGTTTAAGGGGACGATCAAAATAGAGAAAGAGGTAAAGACCATTTACAACGACTCCCTATCACCAGAAATAGATTTTGGCCCTTTTGAAAAGTCGAGACTCCTATTTGCATCCTGTTTCGTTTAACTTTGCTTAGGTTTATTTTGCTGCCAATTAAATCTTAACTTGCGGCCTTTAGTCTGCAAGTTAAGATTTAATTGTAATTGTAGATAGTGCTTAAAAAATTAAATAATAATAATTTTCAAATATCACAATACGCCTATACTTACTTCAGAAATAGTACAGCTCCAGCTACTCCTTTTATAGTGAGAGAGTCTCCATTCACATATAATATTGATCCTTCTCTCAAACCAAGAACTGGAGAACAATTCTCCATCTCCAAGTACTCTCCTATCCTCTGATCTCTTGTTTCTCCCTTGTGAGTTTCACTTTCAGCTCTATCTATATAGTGGGGGTTTATATTGAAAGGAACTATTTTAATACCATCAAATGAAGGTGGATAGATAATAGGCATGTCATTGGTTGTGTGTATACTTTTGGTAGCCACATTGGTGCCTGCACTGCTTCCCATGTATGCCAAACTCCCTTCATTTACTCGCTTTCGAATGAGATCAACCAACTTGTTGTCATACAGTCTTTTTAACAGTAAAAATGTGTTACCACCGCCAATAAATACAGCTTTAGCTGAGTTCACAGCGTTTGCTGGGTCTGGGTATGTGTGGATGCCAGTTACATTGAAGCCCCAAGGATCTATTACTTCTTTTATTTTAGCAGTGTATCCGTAGAAGTCATTTTGAGCATATGGTATGAAGATTAATTCCTTCACATTGTTTCTGAAATTACAAATATAGCAAGTTTAAAAACCCGCGCTAACAGCCGGCCGGGCTAACAGCTGCTCCGAGACTTTGCGTGACGAATGAATGACGTGGCTTGGGATACGTGATAAAGTATAATTATCTCTTTAAATGTATACAATGATGTTTAGAAAAAAAATCTTACTTTTCAAGAAATGTGCATATTTCTTGTTTAGCAAATTCCAACATTGAATAACCATGACAATTCGAGGAGGAGAGCAATAACGCCTGACGGAGGGACGACATTATAATTCGACTGATTATAACTGATTAGTGATTACAAGAGCACTTGTACATTAAAAATTATGATTGGATAGTTTTGAGGTGATTCATGCACAAAACAATACAACAATAAAATCAAGAAACTGATAACATATCACTTTATCCACAGACTATGTGATTATAATCTTTAAGGCAGCAATAGCAACAGCTGAAGAATTATTTACAAGTAAGTTTTGAGTATTGTGTTCTCTGCTCTATGTTTGGTTGGTAAAGGATTATTCACAAACGAAGTAGCAGGGATTATTATTGAAACTACTTGGTACGAGGTCTAAAGTCTGATAATAGACTGACAGCATTGACATAAAGACAATTGACAGTAGAATGTTTTTTTAGCAAGCAAAAGAAGTTCCTACAAACGGCCTATTTACTAAAAGACAAACGGGATTTTTACCGACTTCCAAAAAAGGAGGAGGTTTTCAATTCTTTTGTAATATCTTTTATGTTTTTTTTATGTATTGTCACCGATTAATCAAAGACACCTGGACCGATTTGGAAAATTCTTTATTTGTTTAAAAGGGTATACTTTCCAGGTGGTCCCATAGAAATTTTATCAAAATCGGTTGTGTAGTTTGGGGGTGAAGTCGGTTTTTAGATTTGAAAAATTATATGTTATAACAAGAGATAATGGATATTAAGGGGCTTCCTGAATTTTTCGGGGTGCTGCCCCCATTTGAATAAAATCATTTAAAAGGAAACGGAGATATAATTTAAAACTTTGTCTTGACCAGGCTCTAGATAACCCTTTAAACTATTTTATGAACTACTGTTTACAGTTTAAAGTGAGAACGTGAAGCTTTTCTACGCACATACGCCAAAAGTAGCCGTTTTTCGCAAATGTGCGTAGAGAAGCTTCACGTTCTCACTTTAAACTGTAAACAGTACTTAGTTTTTAAAATAGTTTGAAGGGTTATCTAGAGCCTGGTCAAGACAAAATTTTAAATGATGTCTCCGTTTCCTATCAAATGATTTATTTCAAACTAGCTTTTGCCCGCGGCTTCGCTCGCGTAGGGGTGTAATTTATCAAAATCCTTTCTTAGGGGATGCCTACATCATAGTAGCTTTAATATGCATGCAAAGTCTCAGCCCGATCGGTTTAAAATTGACAAAGTTTCATACCAACTTTCATCCCCTTAGGGGTAGAATTGATTAAAATCCTTTCTTAGCGGATGCCTACGCCATAACATCTACCTGCATGCCAAATTTCAGCCCGATCCGTCGTTATATATATATATATATATATATATATATATATATATATATATATATATATATATATATATATCTTAATATATAAAATTCTCGTGTCACAGTTTTCGTTGCCATACTCCTCCGAAACGGCTTGACCGATTTTGATGAAATTTTTTGTGCTTATCCGGTATCTATGAGAATCGGCCAACATCTATTTTTCATCCCCCTAAATGTTAGGGGTAGTCCACCCCTAAATTTATTTTTTATTTTTTAGACAAAATTTTTAATTTCTATTTTTTTATGATACAAGATACAAAAATACATACAATCCTCAATTTTGGCAAAACAACGTTTGACGGGTCAGCTAGTATATATATATATACTAGTTGACCTAAAAATATTTAGGTTCTCATACAGATCGAAGTAGTCACGTGATATCGTTACTATGAAAAATGCAAAAAAAAAATTCGTATTTCGATATATATTTATTGGGAAAAGTTGTTCAAAATTATGGACTGAATCACCTCTTAAAATATTTGTACTTAATTAAAAAGGACATTGTATATATATATATATATATATATATATATATATATATATATATATGTATATATATATATATATATATATATATATATATATATATATATATATATATATATAGATACCCAACTAGCACACAAGCTGCTTGTATAACCTTTGTAGAACTTATTAGCGATACAATTGCTGTTGAAAAGGTAAAACCAACTCCTCAGCCTGTAGAGCACCGTATTTTAAAGTCATCATACAGGTATGTCACACAGTGGCCATGCAGTCGTAATCATTTACACTAACGAAGTTACAATGGTATCTTTTTTCGCTATCCTACAGGTAATAGAGGTAAAACATAGTTGTGAACATTTCTATAACACTAGTAGAGGTATAAATGATGTTTTGGAAGGTATGAGTGTTTGGAAAGAGCTATAAAATGCTATCGAATCACTTTGAATTGGAGAGAGCGTCTCTTTAGATTCTTAAGTTCTATTATAGAGTTTATCACCTCTCTTGTAGCGTCATTATCTACAGTAGAGTAAATTTATGCTGTAGTAGCGCTAAAGGCGCTATATTTGAGGATAATATAGTATTTGTACTGCGGAACCCGCTATAGTAGAGGTTTTCATTAATAAAGACTATGAGTAATACGTTTATAGCGTTACTATAACGCTTTGAGTGGGACAGGAGCTGTTTTAAATTCTTTGATTAGTATTCGTTGTCATCCATTTTGACTTAAAATCTTCGGTCATTATGAATAGAACAAAAACTTGGAAATTAATGAAGAAGCAGGGAAATATACGACAAAAAATTAAGAAGAAGTATTCTAAAATATTGAATAATCATTCAAAACAGTGTGTTAATTTTAAAGACCTTAGCAATAAAATACAAGTAGAATATGAAGTGGGTTCCGTAGCTTCCCAAAACAGTACCGTGGTGTCTGAAATAATTAACCGTGGTTTTGAGGGGGTTCACACTGAATTTATTGAAAAAGCTTCCTTAGGTGACGACACGACTTTGTTTAACATTGACTGTGCCCATCAATCTAGTTCAGATGAAGAAACTGATAGTACCGATTTTGTTAAAAATAATAATTTTCGATATGAACTCCAAAAGTGGGCTGTTAAATTTAACGTCACGCAAGTAGCGCTTTCAGAATTGTCCAAAAATTATAAATGTAAGAATACCTAACATTTTACCTAATGACCCACGGACTTTATTAAGAACACCTAGACACATCGATTTGAAGTCAATTGGAGGTGGTGGAAAATATTGGCATAATGGTGTTATTATTCCTTTGAAAAAAATCCTGTATTCTTGTGCTGCAAATGAAATGCCAGAAAAAATATCTTTAAATTTTAATTTTGATGGCCCTCCTATACATAAAAGTTCTAATGAAGAGTTCTGGCCCATACTTTGTAACATTTTTGAAATACCTAAACAAGACCCATTTATAATTGGCATTTATTGTGGAAAAGGCAAACCAAAAGATTTGAATGCATTTTTAAAAGATTTTGTTGAGGAAATGATACAATTACTTGAAAATGATTTAGATGTTTCATCTGTGACTCTCCTGCAAGGGCATTTATAAAAGGTATGTATTATTTACGGACGGGGACGGGGACGGGCACGGGGCGGGAACGGGGACCGGGATGGGGACGGGGAACGGGACGGGGACCGGGACGGAGACCGGGACGGGGACCGGGACGGGGACCGGGACGGGGACCGGGACGGGTACGGGGACGGGGACGGGGACGGGGACGGGCGCCGTCAGAAAGCGAGTTATCAGCTAGTATTATTCTAATAGTCTAAAGTCAATAACCTGCCTAAACCTGTGAACTTCTTTGCCTTATTTAATTATTTAGTTGATCCCTTTTTTATTATTTTAGGAGTGTGTAATTTCAACGGTAAACACAGATGCCTGAAATGCACTACAGTCGGCGATTACTCTCACAAATCTCACACGGTTACGTTCCCCCATACAAAGTGTCCTGAAAGAACAGATGTTGATTTTCGTGAAAAGAAGTATGGACAGCACCATAAGTATGATTCTCTTTTGCTTAAATTACCGATCGACATGGTTAATGATTTTCCTGTTGGTGACTCATTACATTTAATAGATTTAGGAATCATGAAAAGATTGATTACCGGTTGGTGTAATGGGAATTTCGGATTGTATTTAACAAAGTGGTGTTCTAGAGATATATATATCGTCAATATTTTTTTAAAGCAATGTAAAATGCCATCAGAAATTCACAGAACAGTAAGACAATTGGATACATTGGCTTATTGGAAAGCGACAGAGTTCCGAACATTCTTTTTTTACTTGAGCGTAGTGATACTGCCTGATGTTCTTAGTCATGATGTTATGGAACATTTTTTGTTACTCTACTGTGCAGTTACTATTTGTTCTACTCCAAAATATCAAAACTTTCTACCACTGGCAAAAATTCTGCTATATAAATTTGTGGACGGATATAAATATTTTTATGGTATTGACTACATTACGAGTAACGTACATAATCTTTCGCATATTGTAGATAAAATTGAGAGGTTTGGACCATTAGATACTTTTAATGCATACCCTTTTGAAAATAAATTATATGTTATTAAAAATATGCTACGTCAAGGCAATAAAGCACTTTCACAAGTAGCTAAAAGACTAAGTGAAGATGATATGATAGTTGAAAAAGATATGAATACATCAAAGCAGACGGCAGCGCCAGTAATATTGAAAAGAAAATCACGATATATATTTAAATTTAATAATTATGAAATATCGTCCAAACCTCAAGACCAATACTTAATGCTGAAAAACAATGATATAATAGAAATCACGAATATTAAAGAAGATGCAGGAAGCGTGTACCTTCATGGTTTTAAGTTCATAAATAAAATAGAATTGTTCCAGACTCCAATAAAATCATCGTTTCTCAACATTTATAAAGTTCCACATACTTGTACACGAAGAAGTAACATAATTGTTACTCCCCAGGATATAAAGTGTAAATTAGTGTGTTTAGAATATAAAAGGGAAATGTATGTTTTTCCGTTGTTACATACAATTTTGTAAAATAAAATAATGAAAATACGACTCAGTTTTTTATTCAATAATAATTTCTTCATATGAGGTAGGTATAGTATTATATACTATAATCAGTCTTTGATAAGGGCTTTTAACTTAAGTTTTAAAAAGTACTAATACTTATAAATACACATTAAACTGAGATATGTTTTGAAGTAAAATAGAGTACTAACAAGACAACCTATAACATTTGTGAAAATTTACATTTTTAGAACTTTTACATAAGAGATTTATCTTTTTCTCTTAGCTGGCTGTTCACAAGAGGACAGTAATTGTAATAATGATTAATAATATTTTTAAAACTAATTAATATTTGAAAAATCATCAATTTTTACAATAAGAAATTTTGTACAAAAGTTTGTGTCACATCTAATATTTTAAAAATTTTCTATCATATTCTACCAACAAAAAAGGTTATTAATTATAAATTTTAAAAAAATAATAAGAAAGAACTAGCACAGCAGTGATTCTCCCTCTTCTGACTCATTGTTTTGTGTGTCTTTCTTTCCACATTTTTCTTTTGTTTCTTCCTTTCTTTCCTCCTCTATTTCTTGTGTATTCTTTTCAGTAGTCATTTGCTCATCATTGTGAGATTTTTTTTGGACCTTTGCCTCTTTGTAGTTATTCTGTCATATTTTACACCTTTTCTCTTATTAGCATTTTTCAAAACGTTTTTGAAAAATGTGTCGTTCTTGTGTGTATTCATTATCCCACTGATTGATCATTGTGAAAAAAAAGTTAAGAGTATTCTTATAACATTTTAGGCTTATTTTAACACCATCACCACGTGTGCTTCCAGACCAAGAACATTCGCAAAGAAATTCCCCGGAGAAGAGTACATCCAACAATCGGTACGCGCAGGTTGTGCCTTTACCTTTACCACCCGAACAAATTATTGAGCATGATCGGATGAGTTTTATTTTCTGTTCATTATCAAGTAGGTCTTTTACACTTTTATTTGTTTTAAAATAAAGGAATTGTTGTCTGGATCAGATGAAGCTTTGCTCAAATTTACCGTAGTTTTACTATGACGATTTGACTCTTCGATCTGAATGGAGAGGCTTGCTATTTCGTGCATATTTTTTATTTTATTTTCAATTACATTGCCCATTAGTTCAAATAAAACTGACTGGTTTTGCAATATATTTTGAATGTCAGTATTTGCTTCTGGTAGAGATCGAACCGGATTTCCTATGTTTTCAGGTTCAGAATGATATATGTCTGACTAGTTTGTTCTTCAGAGCTTCCAGACTCGAGCGCTTCAGCTCTAGAATCATTATTTTCAGAACATATCTGTAAATAGGAGATAAAGCTATGATATAATTATACATAAATACAATGGTAACATAATGATTTACCACTTAATACGGTCTTTATCGCGTTTATTACTTAATTTCTTTAATTACTGACATTTCAAAAACTTCACAGTGGCAACGATCGCGTATTATGGATTGTAGTTTTAAATAATTATAATAACGTCACAGACATGCGCTATCTTAGTCTGCCTGCTACCATAGATACTATAAAGTGTTCGAAACATCAGTGCTTCAAGTAAACAAGTAATAAACGCGATAAAAACTGTATTAAGTTGTATAATTCTAAATAAATACAACGGCTTTATAACACAAACAAACAAAAATATTATCTGCTTTTTGTTATGTATTGTTTAGTTAGGACTCTTAAAACACAGGGGACGGGGGACGGGAGACGGGGGACGGGAGACGGGGGACAGGGGACAGGGGACAGGGGACAGGGGACAGGGGACAGGGGACAGGGGACGGGGGACGGGAGACGGGGTACAGGGGACAGGGGACAGGGGACAGGGGACAGGGGACAGGGGACAGGGGACAGGGGACAGGGGACAGGGGACAGGGGACAGGGGACAGGGGACAGGGGACAGGGGACAGGGGACAGGGGAAAGGGAACAGGGGGCAGAAAGAGTCCTATAAGAATCATTTTCGACTTCTATGCGGACGAAGTCGCGAGTTAAACCTAGTGTCTAATAATAATAATTAATGTTTATTTATTTTTTCTACACAAAAACTTTATACTCTAACTTACAAAGTACTTCGTATTTTTATATTTGTAAACAATAAAACTAAAGACATGGAGAACTGGTGCCAGGACACGCCACTAACATAGTAATTAATTAAAAGCAATAAAATATTAAAGAGAACTACTAAAAAGAAAAATATATATGTTCAAGTAAATCATATTAATGGAGAATGCAAAGAGAAAACAAAATAAAAATAAAACCTACTTAAATACTTTTTTATAAGTAACAACATTATATAAAAGATTATCACGACAACATTCAATAAGACTAGAAAAAGACAAATTTTATATGCACCCATAATCAATAGAATTAATTTTTTTAAGGCCATAATTTTTGCGGGACAATCTGGGTCACCAGTTTTGTGATTGCACGATTTTTTGTAGTGCAGGTATGTTGCACATTTTGGCGGCTCTGCAATTCATTGTTACCGTGCAGTTATATTTAGTTATTGCTTAGGTAGTATTAGGTCATGGATTTATAAATTATTGAATATTAAAATATTGGACGCGTCAGATCGCATCGCCTAGTCGGTGACGAATGACTCACATATACATAGATCAAATAACTCAATACAACGCCATCTCTAATAAATTCCTACTGCAAATCAATTATTTCTAAATTACTTATTAAGTACTTAGTTGTTCTAATCGTTGACAGATGGAAACCTAACAGTCTTTAAGTACCTACTGAAACGGACTATAGTTACCGATAAATGGTTTTAATTTATCGCTGAAGGATCCCTACTTATATGACAACAATGTATAACAATAACATTAACAATACCCACATCGATACCGTGTTATTACAACTACTTTTTGTTTTAGTTCCGCTATTATTTGATAATAAATGACTTAACTATCTATTGGAAAGTCTTATAAAGTACTTTAAATAAGATAAAAAATATGTCGCCAATATTATAAAATGATTATAAAGTTAAAAACGTAATATCTTGTGGGCGCGTGAAAATCTAAGCGAAAATACATGTATATTTTCACAGTAAACTGACACTCGCAATAATATCTCGCACAGTAATATATTCAATCAAACTTACCTGTTTCTGTAATAATGAAAAAAATCGGACAAGTCACTGTTTCATATAACACTGATTTAGAAATACAACTATTATTTTTCCATAAGTATTTGGTTTTTCAGTAGCACAGTCGCGACCAAACATGACAAGATCTGCAGAATAGCGCTAGAAAACTTTATTTTAGTCTTCCAGCGTTCGCTACACTTTTTAAAGCGTCATTGTATTTCCTTTAGCGTTACACAACCACTCTTACAGCGTCATTGTACATACATTGACGTACAGTACCACTCTTGTAGCGTCTTTATATGGCGGTTATAACTCTTATTCGCTACTATGGCGCGATTGTAGAACTGATATCTACCGTTATAAAAAGTGCCTATTTTGGGGTTAGAGTAGCGCTATAGCAGCTTACACGGCTACTGTATGGCTGATCTGTGAAGCTAATGCCGTAATCAATAACCTCTTAACGGCCACTGTAGAGCTTCTTATAGCGCTTGTGTGCTAGTTGGGTATATAGATGGGGGCAGCACTGACTCCGGAAAATTCTGGTATCTCCTTAAGAACGTCACTGATTTTTTTACTCGACTACGGCTTAGCCAAAAGAAGGGTTATGAGTTATGCACCGGTCGGCAAGGTCGAAGTGGCGGCAAAATCGAATACCTAGTTGCACCCATGTTGCACCCGTACTCCCTGGTAGATCAAAGTTTGTTATGTTTTATATATATACTTCGCAAAAGTATTGATATCGATATTGTTAAGGATGAGGAACGGGGACGCATATTGCGCTGGACTTTAGACGATTCCGTCCTGTATAAAATACGCATTTCACAACCGGATTTTACCTACAGTCAATGATCTTCAATCTTGAATTATTTATTGTTGTTACTTTTCTTTTCATGTTGTAGCGAAGTCTTATTCTTGCAACAGTACCTAAATGCCGATAGGATGGAAAGTGCTATGGTACAGACAAGTCGTCAGGTAGTCTGTGCACATAAAATCAGTCCAAAGATACTGGCACTAAAAGTTATCTTTGCTTTTGTTGCGCATACCTAGGTGGACAATATTGGTGTCAGATTGTTCAAGCTGCCTTATAATGCCCGTAAGCCATTATAATATCTGACACTGCTTGACAACTGCCATACAGTGATGACAGCCGGGATCCGCGGGACCAACGGCGGACCACGTCCAGTGTCGCATAACTTGCGAAAGCGCTAGGAATGCGTACTCCGGACCACAGAGCTATGAGATCGTGGAGTTTGCATATCTTGACTTCACCCATCTTTTTCAAACTTTCGATTCCCGGCTCGGTCTTGAGATATCCACAAGAAGATTGTTGCTGCCTTATGTTACGTGAGAGACATTTTTGCAGTTAGACATAAAAAGGTTGACATAAGTGTGCATAAGTCTGCGCATTTCATTACCCGCATCACAGTGCGTGTAATAATATAGGATTAAGGTTGACTCTTTTAAAGAGGTTTGTAAAGCTTTTCTTCGCACGTTTGCGAAAAACGGTCACATTTGGCAAATGTGCGAAGAAAAGCTTCAAGTTTTCACTTTAAACTGCGTAAACAGTAGCTCATAAAATAGTTTTAAGGGTAATCTAGAGCACGATGAGACCAAATTTTAAATGATATTTCAGTTTCCTTTTAAAAAATTTATTTCAAATGGGGTAGCACTGGACCGCGAAAATTTCATATATTCTATTAAGAAAATCCCACGCAGGACTCATAATCTGATGTAGGTACTAAGACTCCGAAGAAAAGAGGTCGATAAATGTAAATGAAAGGTATAAAATGAATAAAAATAATTACAATTTATTTAAAGTAATAACATATATAAAAAAATCATGCATTCATATAAATCTTTCGCTCTCAGTAATACATTATGGATGTATGGGATATTTACTTATTTATCAAATTCTGATAAAAAGCACTCGTAAAATAATCATCGCAAAAACACAGATCTTACACTAAGAGGCGAGGATGAAGAATCTTTCCTCGTGGGGTTTATCACAGCCGGGGCCGAGGTACCGGTAGCGGAGCTCGAGGTCTGGAGGCGCGGAGATGTCGTCTTGGAGGATCATGTACGCCTGTTCTATTGAACTCTCGATTTCCGATTTCAGCTCCTGAAAAAAAAAGGAAATTTTGCATAGTGGTTTCTGAAGCAAGTAGTTCACTTTGATTACAACGACATTGTTTTATATTTGCAAAGTGGCGAACCGCCTTGTACAAAGGGGCAGTCGTTACTTAAACGACGAGAAGCGATTTTGTTCCTTACTAGGTACAGTACAGCTACTCTAAGTATATATTGATTGAAGATTTGATGCTATTTCAAACTTCTTGCGATACGTTACAGGGAAGACATTAGTTTCAAGCTTTCGAGACTTCAAGTGAATATGTATGTCAGTTTAATAGTTTTATAGCTCCATTTCGTCAGTTGAATCTTCAAACGGAGATAAGTAGGCTGTCTGTACCCCATATTTACCTAATTCATAAAAGAATTATAATGACCTGAGAGCTTCTTTGTTTGCAACAACGCGGAAGTCCCGAGTAATATTGTGAGCAACATGTTAAGATCAATAAATCCTTCTCACTAATATAATTTATGTGAGAAATCTCAAGAGAAATGGGGCATCAAAACAAAAATGAGGTCACGGCTGAGTTTAAATATGTAGGAGCAATAATTTTGCAGAATGATATTTAGACATCGTATCTTACTATTATTACTGGCAAGTCCTCTTAGTTGGACATATTTATAATCATAGCGGCGATATTTAGAGCAATACGGCGTATTTACTTTTTCGCACTTAATATTTTGTTTAAAAACCGAAGTAACGAGTAGGTATGTTAGACTCGTGCAGTCGTGCGTGACACGGTGACCTGAAAGGTGTTTACAGAAATAAATACAAATAAATATATAGGGGAAAATAACACTGACTGAGCTAGCCCCAAAGTAAGTTCGAGACTTTTGTTATGGGATACTAATTCAACGATACCATATTTTATAAGAAATATATAGAGATAAACATCCTGAACCACCCGGGACCTCTGGGTGGCGGACTAGCATGGTGACCACTGTGCCACGGAGGTTGTCCAAAATGTGAGGACCAAGAAATCAACTTTTCAAATTCCCATAAATTTTGGATTGGTACCTGACGTAGGTATATGGATGACCCGAATCACAAAAATTCCATCGGGACTAGTAGAAGTAAAAAATTTATGGTAGTACACTACTTCGACGGGTATATGCTGAGAGCTTTGAATGACAGGTTGGTAGATACATCTTATAGAGATCTGGCTCGTTCTGCCAGCATGGGGTGCAGCCCGGGGAAGTGCGGTCGCTCGCTCCTAGCAAACCTGACAATGACAGTTTTGATAATAGCTAACCTCATACAGATCTGGAGAGCGTCTGACTCGTTCTACCAGGGTGGGGCGCGTGTAGGTGTACAGTAGTTACAGCTCGGGGGTGCGCGTCGCCCGCCCGCACCCAGTAAATCTGGCCATGACAGCTCTGATGATAGCTACCTCATACAGGTCTGGAGAGCGTCTGGCTCGTTCTGCCAGGGTGGCGTGCAGGTGTACAGTAGTAAAGCTAGGGGGTGCGCGTCGCCCGCGCCCAGTAAACCTGGCAATGACAGCTCTGATGATAGCTACCTCATACAGGTCTGGAGAGCGTCTGGCGCGTTCTGCCAGGGCGGCGTGCAGGTGTACAGTAGTAAAGCTAGGGAGTGCGCGTCGCCCGCGCCCAGTGAACCTGGCAATGACAGCTCTGATGATAGCTACCTCATACAGGTCTGGAGAGCGTCTGGCGCGTTCTGCCAGGGCGGCGTGCAGGTGGTACAGTAGCAGACCGCGGAGGTACGCGTCGCCCGCGCCCAGCGCCGCCACCGTGCGCAACGTGCCACGGCAGAGGTTCTCTTTCAGCGCCAGCTGAGACTCCGACAGCTCTGGAATAATGAGTCTTCATTATTTTAAACAATTTTTTTTTATTTACAATTATTCATTATTTACAATTTATTAACACATTTGAATAAAAAAATACAAAGTTCGAAACAGATTGCGAAACACATAATAATTCAACTTGTTTGAAGAATCTTTATGTATCTCGGTACCTATGTCTTTAGTTCATTGAGGTAGGATTGGTGCTTTCAATTCTATAGAATCTCTAGATTACCTACTAAATAAGAAGTTGTAAACTGAAAATATTTTAAACATTAAAGAGATCTTATATACTTAGTTAGCCTCAGTGACTTGATGCAGATTTGCAATAAATTAAAACCAGTTTAATTAGAAATTCAATTAGCTAAGTAGGTAGTCAGGAACTCAGGGACCATACGCATACAACGTGTAAATCTGTGGTTGTGTCATCATATAAACACGTATCCACCTAATTATATCAACACAAACGAACGTTAATAACTCATTATTAGATATAAATTAGTTGCATAATAAAACACTTTCATTATGATTGATTTCCGCTCAATAAAACTTTTGGCTGTTGTTTAGAAATAGTTGGCAGTAACGAAAACGCAGACCTTCATCGATCTTCGACGGCAAGAAGCCAAGTCGATCACACGTATCGAAACACGAAACGTCTAGGGCACTCATGTTTACTAACACATAATGGTTGATTAAGTAATTTGTTGTTGTCACATCACTACATGTATCATCTTCTATAATAAAATCACTGCAAGTATTGTTTGATATCGATTAATATCTATGTATCGATAATCGATTTTCAAATTCAGGATACTAACGGAACTGGCAGGCAGATCCACCTGGTGACGACGTGCGGACGGGCGTTCCTCGCGGCGGCGCCCATGTCAATCGGCGTTCAATCGACCAACTGAACTGACCCTCACGTTGTAAACGTCCCCGATTTTATTCACTTGTTGCGTAGTAGGTACCTACTCGTCGCCGGGACACGCTATTCTAAACGCACGTTGCAATACTAACTGTATAATTTAATATATACCGCTTTGTTATATGCGTTCACAAGTTTATGGATTGACGCAGCTCATAATGTAACAGCGCAATTCGCAGTAGGAATGACTGGAAATATCACAAAGGGTATAAAATCGTGCACAGTAATCATTGGTTCTTCTTTGTCCAAATGTGGTATTGTCTTATAAATACTTAGGAACAAAGTAGCGGAATGAAAATTGCGCATTTTGTAAAAAAAACTAGAATATAACCTCTTCTGCATTTTTTAATATCTACAAGTTAACATTGAATTTGAATTTCTTTCTAATCGCGTCATTGGAAAGCACATAAGAATAAAAATTAAAAAAAAAACAAGAGTCTAGAAGTGATAGCGTCCTTGTTTATTCATAGGTTAATACAGAGATTTTAATATTTTTATTTCAATTAATTCTGGTAATGTATCTCTTATACAATGTACTTTTGTATTAAGTACAAATATTTGAAGGGGTGATTCAGTTCATCATTTTGAACAACTTTTCCCAATAAATTAGGTACCGAAATACGAAAAAAAATTTAGGTTCTCAAACAAATCCATGTAGTCATGTGATATCGTTACTTTGGATTCTTTTTTGTATTTTAATATATTAACGTTTATTGAAAAAAGTTGTTCAAAATGATGGACTGGAATACCCCTTAAAATATTTGTACTTAGGTAATAAAAAAAGTACTTTGTCTTATCAGATTCTACCTATCTAAGAAGTGTAGTAAAAGGTACAATATAATAGTCGATACACATGTAGGCGGGCTGCCTTGGACGAGTGCTATCTCGCCCCAAATGAGCAACAGGCGTGTCAAGCAAAGCGGTGTTGCATGCAGTGTGCGTCTCCATTGCACTGGTCAAAGGTACATAGATACCATATTAAAGTACTCGGTGGTCATACCTATTTATAACGATTTAAAGTTACCTAGTGCTAAGTTTCAGAGACGTTTTTTCATATTTGTCGTTTCAGGGTTCATCTATCACATTTGATATTTCAAAAAAAAAGATACTTCATAGGAAGAATAAAAAGCAAAGTAGGTATGGACCTGCTAAATTATATCTATAGTGCGTATTCTGTTTTTATAAAGCTTAGGTACAAAGTCCGTGAAATAATCATATAGACCACTGTGAAAATCAAAAGTTGATGAATTAGACCCCATCGTAGTGTAGGTAGCGATGCTAACTAACTGGATATAGATTTCGAACTACATACTTTTTACATACGGTTTCTAAGGAATTTTGAGAATCAGCCCCCTTTACAAAGCCCATCTGTTTAATCTGCAGCCCTGTGGGAAGTTCTATTAACTAACAGTTTCTGGGGGGGTTAATCCAAAATATCAAGACGGACGTTACTGTATATCAGCTTTTCAGTGTATAGCAATATTGAGATTGAAGATAGAAATAGGACGTTACTATCGGAAGACCATCGTACCTATTATTTTAGGGAGTAGGAAACCCCGTTGCAAATATTTATGTTTAGTGAACGACGCCGACGGTTTGACAAGAGGAGTATAAGAGTATCTAGCTACAATAATGTTTCGAGAAATAGCGCCGTAAAAAACTCAAAAGTGATTATAAGCTATAAAATAGCCTTTTTTATTACACTTTCTATGGTTACTCGTATTGTTCTTTGCTTTTTACAAGCTACAATACAGAGTCTTAGACAAACTATGTGAAGAGATTTAAAAAGTTGCGTGCTTTTAAATTTATATCTACAGAAACTGTTTACAATATGTATTATGGAAACAATATAACATATGATGTAACGTGTTTGGATATTGTTTAGATTATCACGTTAGTAGTAATCCTCTACTATTAACATGATAATCGTCGATAGGAAAACTTTATTTTCATTTACAGCAGGTGCGTATGCACCAGCATACTTGTATGTACATACAATATGTATACAGATTTATTTAACATTTAAATTACAACATATAAATAAATACTAATTGTTCTTCCTTTATACACATGTTTACTTGTTCCAGAGGCGGCGTAAGGCGTGGGCGGTGTGGGCCACCGCCTACGGCCTCGCGGTGCAAAGGGCCTCGCGCCTCACAGTCTAAAATAAATTTGAAAAAGTATGGAAAATCCAAAAGTACACGCACGCCACAAGGGTTTTCTTATTTCCATTCTTTGGCGCACGAAATGAATGAGAATGAAGCAGCTTTGGTAATTTTATCTATTAAAGTAGATATCTAAATATATATAACTCAAAGGTGACTTACTAACTGACATAGTGATCTATCAACGCACAGCCCAAACCACTGGACGGATCGGGTTGAAATTTTGATCAACTCTATCTCCAAGAGGATAAAATAGGGGATGAAATTTTGTATGAAACTTTGCCAATTTTAAACCGATCGGGCTGAGACTTTGCATGCATAAAGCTACTATGACGTAGGCATCCCTTAAGAAAGGATTTCGATAGATTACACCCCTACGCGAGCGAAGCCGCGGGCAAAAGCTAGTAGCATATAAGTTACGGACCAAAACAGTAAAATCAAAAGTAGAAAATTTCATTTTTGTTTGATGTTCCAAATAAGTATAGTAAAAATTTAAGTTTGTTTGAACTTTTTAATTTTTCTTTTATATTATCTTCTTGCACCATCGGAGGGCCCCGCGAAATGTAACTTGCCCACATTAAGTTTAGGTCTTGCGCCGCCATTGCTTGTTGCTAGCATACGATAATGTAGACTAACTGTCTTTCCCATCACCCAGACTGCAACCGCCCACACGCTCCATACAACCCTACAGACGTGCTCACCTGGTTTCTCGAGCCGGGTCTTGTTTTAAAAAGGTCTGACGTGGCTGCGCTAATATAACGGAGGTAAAATAAGTACCCATATCGGCCAGTAGCTAGGCTGTAAGTGCAGTCATGTTCTTTACAAAGTGGACTTAATTCCAACGGTGTTACTGCGAAATGCTGGCTGGGTGAGCACAGAACTGAACTTAACTAAACTAAGCGTTTTCCTCTTATGGTCGCCTAAGTAATTAAATTTCAAAATAATTATTTGGTTATTGTAAACTCGCCACCGTTTTTAATTTATTCGTACGATTTACTTAGGATCTCGTTTCTATTTTTTCGAAGAAGGATGCGAGGGTGTTTTTCTTCGACTTTCTGATCCTCATCATAACTGGTCATAGCGACCCACCACATACTATCCTTCAGGACCGGACTAGGGTTAGAGGAATAGTGATCGGCTTAGGCAGCAGATGGCGCCAGTCGGATGTAAGGTTATAACTGAACAATTTTCTTTTATTTTTTAAAAAAATATGCAGCAAGCAAATTAAAAAAATTTAGGCTTTCATGATGCCGTGGGAGAAGGGTAAAAAATAGAATGTACCAGCTGTTTCTTTTTTCGCACATATCGTTATAAAGTCAATCAGGGGAATAGGCGACAATGTATTTATGTAATACAATAAAAGCTAAAATTAAAATAATGATAAACTAAACTAAACTAAACTAAAGATAACTAATTATACAAAATCATAAAACTAAAATAATATATTTACTAAAACTAAATTAAACCTAAAAGGAATCAAAAATTCCACCTCGGATAGTACCTGGTTCAAAGGTGCCCATCACGCTAGTAGTGTTTCCTCTTTGTATAGCGATGGCAATGTTAATTATAGAAGATTTGGTTAGCAAAATCACGTCACAATATCAAAATAGGGATGAATGGATTGCTAACCCATCCCTATTTTGATTTTGTGACGTGGCCTTCGGGTCTTATAGCCCTGATATAGTTAATATGGTCTCAAAGGTTTATTAAGTACGTAGACTTCTCGTTTTTTGTTTACCACCTAAATATCCTTCTCATAAACATTGACACGATAGAAACCGCAATTTGTTCCAGAAACACAAAACCAGAGTCTTTAAATGTGATTTCAATCAATTATGACTTGACCGCGCTATCCTAACTATTATAAGATAATGCTGCCAACAATATAATTATAGAGCTTCGTACATATGGTTTTTAAAAAAAGTAGCTAGGTTTAGGAGATAGGCAACGGAACATGCGTTATAAAAAGGTTTGTATCCGTTACGTAGAGTTTTCTTTTGTTCATATAATGCCATACGTTTATGTACTGAAGATTCAAAGATAATGACGAATGGGTTGTAACATGTAGGTTCCATTTCTTTTTGTGATTTTATTGTACCTACTTAAATCGTTTCTGCTCCTGTTCTAAGTACTCAGAAGAAATTGCCTAGATTTGAGGTTTATTCCCCAATAACAATATAACAAACTATCTACGAAAGTACCATATTGTCATAGTTGTACCTTAGTAAATATGTACTAGTCAATCAATCCTAAGACGATTATACTCGTACCGTACTATTAAAATAAATACTTATGTTTAGTAAATATTTTCTTAATATTAGATAAAAAAATAAAAATATACTATAACAGAAGCTTAAAAAAGGCGCATCGTCAAAAACTCTATAAAAATAATTTAATGACCCGAAATAAAATTCATGACACTCGGATTGGAATGATAAACGGAAGCGATATGTCATCGCTCTGTAGATTTGCTGATAGTACTACATTCGTGAACTAAATTTTCGACACGAGTAGATTTCATAATATTTTTAGAAAGTTATGTATTTAGTTTCAATGACTAAAAAACGATGCTCTGTCTTGTGGACTTGTTCGTCCAGGATATACAACTATTTTAAAGGTTCTATTTAACAAACGAGTTGTGTTATGTATAAGTAAAATAAGTTAGATCAAAGCTAGTTTATTAATAAGTGTATTATTATTATTCATAATTGACAACATCAAAGTTAGTTATGTAATAAGCCAAAATATTACAAAAGCGTTTTAATTTTGACACAATTTTAAATATACCGTTTAATTGCAGCCTTTCAGTAAACCCAATTTTGTAAGTCAACCTGAGTCGTAAATCGACAAAAATATGGTTTGAGTACGGTATGAACTGCGACAGTCTTTCCAAAATCACCGTTTCTATTCGGAATTGGTCATCTAGATCTAGAGTCCCTACTAGACTCCCTAACACACTTTGCACCGTGCTGATTTGCAGAGAGGTCACTATATTGTTACAGTTATCACAACACCATGGCGTATTTATATCTGTTGGAGTTTTAGGCAAAAGAACTCCAATACATTCCCTGTTAAAGCACTTAAGTGCTGCCAGTCTGGTGCCCATTTCGGTGGCATCCCTACAGCGTTCACATTTACACCAAAATTGTTAAGTTTTATGCAACTGACAGCGCCTTGCGGGCGTACACCACAAGATGCCAGTGTAGCAGGTCAAGATCTCTTCTCCAATTTCAATGTCTTTACTCGCATACACACACATTGTGTAATCACTTTTAAACACATTCCTGGTATTTGGGACGCAGTTATGATTGAGAAACGAAGATAAAGGGTATATTCCTCGCAATGGAGTCGTGTTTCCATCAGGTTTCCAGGATATTCTGAACGAGTTTATTTTCAAAATAGAGCTGATCGTATCAATACTTTTAACGTGTTCCTGTGGGATTATGTACTCTGAACATAAAGCGTTAGAATCTTTAAGATTTGAACTGTTGCCCTTTTGTAGCAAAGATAGCAGCTGTTTTTGTTCTTCGTTCAGCAGTAAAAGGCGAATATAAATAAGCATTTCAGCTTTTACTTTTGTGTTCGTAGCATCATTACTCCTAAGTTTCCAATTCTGCGCAATAAATGCCCATTCCTTCATATGTTCTTGGGAAGTTACGCAATTTTCAGAACAGACGAGTAATGCACAATTTTCACAGGGAAAGCAAGAACTGGTCATGATGTAGCAGATGGAGCAAAATATTTTCCCAGTGCAGTCCGCACGAGGTCCAACAGCAAGAGGTTTATTGGAAAATATGAGAGAACCCCTTTTTATTGGTTTACTAGCGAATAGTCCACGTCCTCCAAGCGCTGAAGATTTGATGACCCAATTCCGTGATGGTGTTTCTCCAGGTGTGGCTTCACAAATGTTAGATATGTCCATGTTTTATAATCACGCTTGTTTCCCACAGGGGTAGGCAGACACTATGTTTCACTATGTTTGGAGTCCTTTTGGTTATGGTGTGTGATGTGACTGATCGCTTTGGGCTGGTAGGGCTGGTAGCGCGCCGCGGCTGACTGAGGCCGCCCATCGTTTTACATGACCCGATATCAAAATAGCTCCTGGAATACTGAATTTTATCTGGTTTATGAATACGGCTTACGTGTCGAAGCTGACGTAACGTAACATTTCCGTTTTACGATTTACGCGTTGTTTACTTTCTTAGAATTACATCTTCGCAGTGGTTCATTCAAAAGTATAATGTGGGCTGTGTAGATTAATCATTCACTGAATTACGAGTGAGGGTTTTTCGGACCGCCGAATTTGTATAAATGTTACTTGACGATAACTCGGGTAATGAGGGATTTCATGAAAATAAAAGCATGAAAACTCATCAAAATAACCGGCCAAGTGCGAGTCGGGTCATGCTCAGTGACGGGTTGTGATTGCCTAGTTTGAGAAACTAATTTACTTAAACAAGTCCGAAACATATATGTAGATACGGTTACTTTCTTTATTCAAGTTTTATTTTACCACTTTTTTGGCGTAATTAATATCCCACAAAAAACATAAACATGCAGTGCCGGATCTATCATAAGGCTTTTTGGGCTTTAGCCCAGGGCCCCGTGGATTCCAGGTACTCCCAGCTAAGTCAAGTCAATGTCAAAAATAGACAATAGTGCGAAAAAATCCAGATTTTATTAAATTCAACAGATCGTAAGGTTTGCAGCCCTGCGAATCCAGCGAATAATCAAATCCATTCAATTCATTTAATAGGCTATTCTCGTTGGTCAAAATAAATTAATAAATTCTTTTATTTACATAGTCTTCACTTTAAGAAACACGAATGTTGTGTTAATTTTTTTACAAATACTTATGATTGATTTATAATTTCGAAAACAAAATCGTACTTTTATTGTCTGTATGTCACGTGATCACAAACGTCGACAGCCATTTTATGTTTAAAAGTGACGTCAAAAGAGCAGACACGAGCTGCAGGTAAACAGTGATTCAATGATAAATCTTTATATTGTGACTTTAAAGTATATTTAGTGGCATTGCACACGATTTATAACAATAGCCGTCGGTTATTTATAAGAGAAAAGTAAAATTCTACTGAGGATAGACACGGTGATATTACCAAAATTCTGTGCTCATAATACTGACTTATTTTTTACTGAATGCAGAAATAATTAATAGAAGCAAGTACCTACTTTTATTCCATTTCATTTACAAAGATAGGTATTAAAACAAAAGATATAACACTGTACATTATTAATGAAAAGTTTATAATCTAGCATTTGAAACTGCTGCTATGATGTCACCATGATGTCGGCTCTCGTTTCGGCGCCAGTTTGTTATGCGTAATTTTTTAAATTGTATTTTTAGCATTTAGCGTATTAATTTTAGGAAAATAATATACTAGGTGTCTTAACTTCACATTAGGAACATATTAAAGAAGATTTTGAAAAATCGTAAAATTGCCTATTCACATCTACGTTGAGGTGTTGGTACCTACTTCGAACTGACAGTTAAAATGTTCGGCAGCCATTACACATTCATTCGATCTCGATCATGGTCCGCTGTTTGTCTCTTAGACTCTCTGTTTGTCTCTTTCTATCTTGCTAGAATTATTTATTAATACCATTATGTATCATTTTTATTACGTACTAGACTAGATGATGCCCGAAACTTTAATCGCGTGGACTTTATGACTTCGGCGTATTAATATTAATACGAACTAATGTAGATTAATAAGAAAACTTTTCTATTAGTTTATGTCTTTAGCCTCTTAGATTCCCACATCAGATGATCATCGAATTTTGTAAACACATGTTTGTGCGAATAAATTTAACTTGGTTCTGCATGAGATGTACCTACCAGATCTTCGATTTTTATGCCTCAACAAAAATGCTCATCTGGTGAACAACTTTCTCTAAGGCGTCATTTTTGTATTTCTTATAGTTAAGCTAGACCATTATGGTTCTGCATCATGTGTAACAACTTTAACCTGATCTCTAAAATTCCAACATCAGATGATCATCATTTTTTGTAAACACATGTTTATGCAAATAAATTTGACTTGATTCTGCATCAGGTGTGCTATTTTCCAAAATCAATTATACCCTATATGTTGCCCAGGCTAAAGAGCTATATAACAAAAAAGTTTTATTAGAATTCGTCCAATATTTCCCGGAGATTAGCGTGTACAAACAGACACATAGACAAACAAACAGACACACTTTTTTTTTTATTCTTGCTATATTACTATGTCTCCGTCGCCTTAAATGATTTGTGGAAATATATTAAATGTACAAACACATTTTATTTACTGTTTTATTAAATGTATTGATATTGATTAAAACATAATTTTAATTTCTCGTGCGGGATTAACGTTTACACCTAAAATATTTCTAAATATCATGTGATAATAACAACGTTCCGCTAAAAATACCCACATCAAGTATTTTTTCATTTGAGAGTGACTGAGCATATTTGGCTCATATACCTACTAAGTCATAAACAAAAAATTGTGTGAGTACATATATTAATTATTTTTATATATTAACAAACAATAAGGCATTATATATTATAATATTAATCAAACATTTTATTGTCTTATTTTTCCTATACTATTGAGCAATAAGGTGGCCCCTTAAGCATTATCAGCCCCGGGCCCCCTAAACTCACGATCCGGCCCTGTAAACGTGAGTATGGGAGCCAAGTTCAAAATCTGACAAAAGAATTGAGATCTAAATGGCCGCTAAGTTCTGTAGAGATATTAAAGAGTTACCAAATCACAGTTCGTGAATTAGTAACTCATTATCTCTACATGGTGATGACCTGACATGGTGAACTAGGTACGTGTAATAATAATTTATAACGTGCGTGTAATGTAAGTAATTAATACTTAGTGGTTTAAGTAGCCAACATGGTGTCAGATTTTTCAAGCTGTGTACCTAAAGGCTTCTGACATAGCTTGACGACAGCCATACAACGATGGCAGTCGGCATCCACGGCTAAACATTTTTATGCCACTTGTGGTCACCCATTCAAGTGATTCACTCAATGTCACTTACGACCGTGGTAGAGTAAACCAACCGAGCCACCCAACTGTTCATTTAAATCCGATTAAACAAAATTTAAAAAATACATTGCCAGTAGAGAAACTCCGGATGATACATAAATGTCAGTTTTAACACCTGCAACGCACGTTGATGATCTAATCTCTCATCACAAACTGATGGCTTTTGATCATGTGACCGACGCGACGCTTTATCTATCTAACTACTTGCTTGCAACCCGAAATCTCGGCTTCAGCAGTGCTCAGAGGGACAGACTTTTTTTAAACTATTCTGCTTGATACTTTGACAATGTTCGTATCTTGTCTTACGCCACTGATATTAACACGCCGAGCCGACAACGACGAATTCGCGAGACTTTGAGAAGCTCGCGCTTAGAGCGCACGTGTTGCTCTTTGTCTTGCGCAGATCAGCGTGCATCAGGCCTGCACCGTATAGTTCTATCGAGGGGTCTGTGGGCAACCATGACTTGGACCTGATATTTTTTCCAGAGATAGTTTTTTATCGATCTAATAAAGTTTATCTTGCAATGATCAATCGATCAAACGATGTATCTCAAGCGTTAATCTTTGAGCACTGATTTCAAAATTTTGCCGCGAAGATTGAAATGTCAACGATCCTGCCAATTGTCAACTTCCCAAAGTCTATTTCGGTTACACCATAAATGTTACGCCTCATGATAGTATACCTACTGTATGCGTTAGCAGTAGGTCAAGGTCTATTATTATGGCTTTGGAGGAGATAGCCCAGCGGTATGCGCGCTTCGATGACATTCAAGCACGGCAAGAGTCTTGGGGCGTAGGCTGATCCGGATTGGTCTACAGTAGTCATATTTTATATGAGCTCCTGGCATGGCAATAATTTAACGGGAACCTATTACTGAGAATCCACCGTCTGGCTGTCTGTCAGTCCGTTTTTCACAGAGCTCTATCTCTTTAACCGTAATAGCTAAACAATTGAAATTTTCACCGATTATGTACTGTGGCCGCTTTAACATAAATACTAAAAATAAGATTAAATTAAAAATTAAAGGGGTCGTCATACAAAAAACGTGTTGTTTTTAGCGTTAACTCGATTTTTATCAATATAATATCAACAAGATACTTTAAATTTTCACAGAATATGTATTACTGTGGCCGCTATAACAACAAATACTTACCAATTTTTTTAAAACGTTAAACTAAAGTATGGATTCCTTCATGTACGAGTCCAACTCGCACTTGACCGGTTTTATTGTCATCGTTAGTTTGGAAACCCTTGTAAGCATCAACAGTTGAACCTACGAAATGAAAATAGTACATCCCTGTAAAGTCAGAATGTAAACCAATACTCGTAAGTCCCTGTAAAGTTCATTTACATCTGTGTTGAGAAATTTTTAAATAACTTTAATTTTTTCTCGCAAAGTATTTTATAAATATTAGATTCATGTTGTTTCGAAATAATAATAAAATATGCGATATACTCGATATTTCAAAACTTGACAATGATATCAGATTAAGAGTTTCAAAACATGACTGAGATAAATCAAGATTACCTACATATATGCGTAAGAATTGTACTTTCATATTTATATAAACAATTTATTTCCGAAAGGCCGACATGTATCTAAGTCAAATGAAATTTAAAGCGTCAGCTTTCTTATGAACAAGGATAAAAAAATTCAAAAATCGGCTTTAGAACGGAATATCAATGCTTGTGTTACCTGAAGCGATTTTATTGTAAATCACAATAATTACAATGTGACATGCTGCAAAAATAATCTGATATCTTACCATGCCACCGCAGTCCTTCTGTCTCCCCTAACTCCCAAATTAATCGGCACTGCAGATCCAAGATGATTTGATTTGTCTGTGGGATAAATTTTATAACTCGATGATTTAAGAAAAATTCCAATTCTTTAATGTTTTCGAAGTTTAACGTTCCCATCAAGCTTCCTAGAGCACCTTGCACTGCACATATGTTTTGGAAAGGAACACGTAGACCGCATTCCAGGCATTGCCACGCCGATGTAGATTTCAGCGGTTCTAGCGGTAGCAGAGAGCCGATGCATTCCGTCACAAAGCACTTGAGAGCAGCTAAGAGGGTCCCACGTTCAGTAGGATCCGCACATCGCTCACATTTGCACCAAAAATGTTTAGTTTTAAAAAGATGAGCCCTCCGAGCTGGCGTTCCCCATAGCACGCCGGAATAACAGGTAAATATTTCACTGCCAGCTCGTATAGGCTTTACGACTTTAACGGTCATCTGACCATCACGGTTAAATGTGTACCTAGTATTGGATATACAGCAGTGATTCATCAATGAGGAAACTGGATATAGACCACGCGTGCTTGCCTCTTTTTTGCCATATGGGGTAACTATTTGGAATGCATTAGCGTCGAGGGCGCGCGAAGCATGCACCATTAATTCTTCCTCTTCTTCCGGAATGTCAAAAAAATTCCTTAGGACTTTAATTTCGGTGCCATGTATCGGTTGTGTGTGGGCTTCGAGTAATGACATTAGCTTTTTCTGATCTTCATTTAATAACAACGATCTCATCGCTGTTAGCGCCCGAGACAGAAGCGTATCGTCAACTTCGTCAATCGGTACTTTGGTAGACCAACGAGATATAATTGCACAATCATTGTAATGGGTATTCGTATCTTGACACTCTTTGGAACACAGAAGTAATGCACAATTTGGGCATTTAAAAAATGTCTCTGCGTCTAATCTACTACAAACTGTGCATCCACCCTGCAGCGTGTTGCCAGATCGGGGTCCGCGGATGAGAGGGTGATCCACAAACAGCACTTCTCCCGACATGAGGTCTTCAGTGGCAAAAAGTCCTCGGCCACCTAAAGGAGACTGGCTAATCGTCCATTTACTAACGTGTTGAATGCCATCCGCGTGGCTGTAGAGCCCGAGGTGTTCCTTCACCATTTGTGTCAATTGCTCCAACGACAACATCCTGCCGTGACTCGCCCGGTGACGGCACTGCACTGAGCACTCGATGCGAATATAATACAAATCAGCGGATTTGATAACACTGAATAGGCGGCGTTCGGTCGATTTTCTGCGGAAAATACTTCGCCCGATCGACGTTCGCAGCTGTGTGCGGTAATTGTAGAACGTACACCTGACGTATTTTTCCCGGGCGTTGCCAAAACTAATATTTTAGGTTAGGCCTGCTCATCGTCAAGCGGCTTCCGTATAAAGATTTATGGGCAGCTCTTTAGATGTCTCGCGTATCAATGTTACCTGGCCGCGCGCGCGCAGTGTGGAAGACGAGCTGTGAGGTGACGTCTGAGAAAAATTAAAACAACGTTATATAAGCTAGAAGATCGTTTATTTTTAAAACCCTGAAGTGAGAGTAATATGTGAGCTATTCTAATCTTGGCTAAATACACAAAAATGTTTAAGGAACTAGCCGACGTAACCCAGATCGGAAGGGGAACATATTGGTTTAAAAATATACCTACCGCACAAATCACTTATGAATATTCAATGATAAAATATTTGCGTACTTTCTGTATGTACTTACATAATTACCGGTCACTC
Organism: Acrobasis suavella; assembly: GCA_943193695.1. NCBI lineage: Eukaryota > Metazoa > Arthropoda > Insecta > Lepidoptera > Pyralidae > Acrobasis > Acrobasis suavella. The sequence continues at coordinate 20,764,268 of OW971929.1, forward strand.
TAACTTACAAGTGGCAGTTAATAGGTAGGCAATGTTCTGCTGGGAGACTTCGATACGTACGATTAAAACTATAAATTTCAAATAATTTAGATTCCGCTCAGCTGTACCACATCGCAAACGAGTAAGCTACGAAATGATAACTATATTAACCACTTCCTCATTTGTTGCCTGTTTAGTTACAATACACTCGTAGCAGTACATCCACGCCAACATTGTTTTATTTGTTTATCTACACTATTGCTATTGTTACGTATTTAATCAGGACACTATAAAAATACTATATCCAAGCTAAGTAAATATACCTACGTAACGTGGATGAATCGAGCATCTTTAAACGTTTTTATCCGTAAGACATACATTTTAAGATATAAGATTATCCCATTCCAGTGATCAAGGCTATAATTCTACCGGGTACATTGGACAAAGTCTCTAAATCCCGAGATCTATGTCGATCTATGTTTGTACAGTACTGATTACCTACATAACACTTTCCTCTCCCCATGAATTCAACTGGATAGAAGCGCCAGATTTAACCATATCCCACATAGGTCTTATTTGACTATATTCCTAATTTGATGTATTTTTAAATAACTATTTCGCTTAGGATGCAAACTACTGTTATGCTAAGCAAGCAATACGTTAACTCACTTGCACAAGCGATTGTGTGCTGGATTGAATGACAATGGATTGCTTGGTAGGCTATTGTTTTCAATTGAAGCCTTATAAACAGAAACCTATCTTTATTAGTACCTATTATATGTGGTTATGTTGCTACATCGTCTTCTTCTATCTATATATATATCACTCATCTCGAAATCTCGAAAACTCCTTAGCCAATGAAGATGGAATTTGGCAGGAAGGTAGATTGTGACTAGGAGACGTCCGCTAAGCAAGAATTTTTGGAAATTCCATCCCTAAGGGGGTGAAATAGGGGTTGCCAGTTTGTTTGGAACTTCGTAATTTTTAAAGTGAGACACATGAAATTTTTAATTTATTTTAATAGTTAGTAGAAAATAATAATGCATTTACTAGATTTTGCAAATTACATCCCTATAGGAGTGAAATAGGGGTTGCAAGTTTTTTATAAATCTTCGTCATTTTTGAAGCGAGACACATGACTTTTTTGAATTTGTGGTTAATAAAAAATAATAATACAGAAATTAGATTTTAAAAATTGCATCCCCTGGGATGCATTAGTTTTTGAGTGACAGACAAAAAAATTGAGACAAATAGATCATTTGTTCTCTTTTGCTCTAGCAAATGACGGTAACGGGAACGGGAACGGGATATTATTTATAATACAATTTATAACGTAAAAAACCAATTAAAGATCCTGTTACAACCATTTTCGACTTCTACGCGGACGAAGTCGCGGGTTACAGCTAGTACTATATAAGTAAGTACTTGTATCTTGTTTATAACTTAAAAAGCACCTAAATACCATTCAACATATTTAATCTCTATAAATCTACCTAAATAAAACCCGCTTTTACTAGTAAAGTATTGGTTTTAATTTTTTTGCCCAATGCTGGACTTTCGATAAAAATAGCTAGAGGAGCATTTAAATTGTTTATGTTGGTAGCTATTTAAAATGAAGAAGGGTAGGAAGTGGGTTTATTTATAGGCATGTAGCATGTAGCAAAAACATTTCTACACTTTTTTATATAACTTCTTAATAAAAATCGGTAGCGTCCTATTGCTGGGCAAGCCCTTCTTATCTTTTAATATCTGTATTCTGCGGTCTCCTGCCATTTGCACAGAAAGAATTTCCATGTTTTTATTCCGACATTTTGTAGGTACCTAATTTGCGCTTCTAGAGCAGCCCTAGTTCATCATAAAAATTAAAACTAAATAGGTAAATTAACTTATTAAAAATATTCCTATTAAAATTATTAGTATACATCGATACATGCATAGGTAAGTACGACTGTAAGTAACAACTCCACTGCTTAGTAAAAAAACATGTCAGTTCTACCACGACGAACTGTTCACGCCTAGTTCACGCCCTCAATGCTTTGGACAAGTGGCGTCAGGCTCGTAACCTGAAACCTTCCCATTGTCAGCCCAGCGTGGTCGACAACCCGGCCAGTATCCTTAACATCTTGCCTGACGTGGACGTCACCTCTATGTGCAACGTCCGGTAGCAAGACAGATGCATGTCGATCGGCGGCTGGACTGTGACCATGGAATTCTTGTACGACTACATGGAAGACGAGTGTCCGTGGTATTACTTCGACAGTTCATACAAAATTCTGCTGGGCGTCTGCCTCATTATCTTTGGTTAGTGGTTCTATGAGTACTTCATTTGTAGTAGAAAGTGATGTGACTTGTGAGGTTTGGTTTTTTTGCGGTGTACTTTGTAAGTATTGTATAGTGCGAAAGTTTGAACATATTTACTTTATAGAGCAAGATTAGAGTACGTGTAGTTTTCAGGTTTTACATAAACAAATTATTATAAAATCAAGACCCCGGAGTATATCAATCTCTCAATATCACGAGTAATGATCAGACTCTGATGTCTGGATGTTGACAGGTGTATTTGGGGTGCTGCTAAACGGCTGGCTTTTTGCCACGTTCATCCACAGTCACCTGCTTATTTTCAAGAGTCACATCCTGGTTCTCAATCTTTGCTCCGCATCGCTTGGCAGGAATCTGCTGGGGTTCCCGTTTTCAGGAGCATCTGCTATAGCAAAGAGGTAACATTTTAAACTATTCAATCAAAATATAATATAATTAGTGGATATTTTAAATATAGATAGGTTTAGTCAAACCTAGTCCAGCTTTAGATTATTATTATTTCGTACTCGTACCTACGCTTTTTACATGTCTAAATACGTTAAAAATAAAAATAAATGTAATTTATACGCATGTAATTATTATTTTCTTAATAAAAAGTGTGAGTCTGCAACAAAATGTCAAATCTTAGTCACTCAATTTAAAATATCATGAACCTTATGATTTATTTAACAAAACTTAAGTGCCTATTTATAGAGCGACTCTTTGTTGGTGATTTTTATATAGTGCCTACTTATATTTTTCTGTTCTAGATGGTTATTTGGAACTGCGTGCTGTCAACTCTTCGCTTTTATCAATCAATTCTTTGGTGTCTTTCAAATGACTGCAATCTTGGCGATAGTTGTGGAAAGATATATTCAGGCGAAATTCTACAGACATGGTAAGTTATTTTCACAAGTGAGTCATAACTTCGTTTCATGGCTAAAAAACCTTGTTTCTCGTGATTGTAATAAATAGGTACTTATAAAATTATGATTATTTAGTTCTACGCTGCTAAAATATTACATGATAATTAGTTTTATTTGCGGCTATAACGAGTGAGTAAGACCGGCGCCTCACGTGTAGTATAAACCTACGATCAAATTTTCCATTCGATTTCATATTTCAAGCAGGTTAGTAAAACTCATCGTTAAAAATTTGGACTCTACCATTATATTGAGTCAAGTCTACTTGACCATAAAGAGTAGATGGCTAAGTCAATATGACTATATGTTTAGGCATTTTAAAAAGATCTTGATACGGAAGCATAATTTGGAATTTAATTAAATGAGTTCTATGTGAAACCTCTTTTATGAGACCATTTTCCGGCTTGCTCCTAGATAATTATAATTAGAAACTAGCAATATTTAGTGTATTAAAGAAATAGGTCCTAATAAACTTTTTATTGTTTCAGAAAAATACCTCTATATTCGGCTTTACTGGATATTGATCGGAGTGTGCTGGTCAGTTTCGCTTATATTTGCGACTCCACCTCTGTTCGGATATGGGCTGTACTCTTGTGATGCCACAGGAACGTCCTGTTCCCTCCTGTGGCCTTCGTTAACTTCAGGGCTGAAGCAAATAGGTTTCTGTGTTCCATATATAATTATCTGTGGAGTGGTACCAGTTGTAGCCATGTAAGTTTATTTCGTAGTTTTGTGATGTTGTAGAAACAATCGCGGCAAAAGGTGAGGTTAAGTTTATCTTAAATTACAGATTCTATTACATGGGCAAGGCTGTGAGATTAGAACAAATATTTTATCGAAATGATCTACAGAGGGAACAGAAACGTCTTACAAGGGTAAGGTGTAGACTTTTAGCTGATTGGGTTTATTGTTTTAAATATAATAATTCTGACCAGTGTTTGGCTGTGGTACCCCCGATCTGCTTTTGCGTAGGTACTTATTTCAAACCTTAAGGTTATGACAATATTGTTACTACTAGTATTATCTCACACAACTTGGAAGGGACATACCCATAATAAATCAAACCACGGGCTATACTAGATCACTACAGTAAAATTAAAATAACAGTCAAAAAACTGCCGGCTGGACAATTTTGTATGGAAATCCCGAAAATGTTTTTGTTTTATGACTGTTATTTTAATTTGATTATACTATAGTAATTAAGTATAGCCCGTGGTTCGAGTTATTAAGGGTATGACTCTTCCACGTTCTATAAAAAGCTTCTAAAAATCCTGGCGTTGTAAGCAAGGTTAAACCACTACGCCTAGTGCTCTCAAGAGAATTTCTTGAACTCTACAATGTCAAGAGATCGTTAAAAAGATCGGGATCATCACGACGCATGACGACATGGGGTGGGAGGGGTCATAAGATTCGTGAGGTCACAATACAAAAACTATAAAATGCAAAATTGTACGGAATCATAATAAAACTTTAAAATGTTTCCAGCTTTATCAGTTAAATATTTAGTAGCATCGCTCGCTTGTTTTTTTTGCAATTCAATAAAAAATTGGTATCTGTGACGTCACACTAGGTATAGGGTCTCAAAATTGTGACCAATTGTGTCAAAGAGGAGGGGAGAGTCCAAAAGTCATGAAATTCGTGTGACATAATTTATGGATGTTCTCTTATTGGCTGAAATTATTTTTTGCAGAGTGCCCACGCGCTGGCCGTCGCGACTTTGGCGTTTTGGATTCCGTCCGCGGTCCTCGCTGGCTGGCAATGGGCACCGCTTTTGGTCTATGGTTATAGACCTCACGTCCCTCCGGTTCTAGCTCTGATTGCATCCATAGCTTCTGAGGTAAGTTAAGTTTTTCTCTAGAGTCTTTCTTTTTCCTGTTTCTTTAATTTCGTCATTATCTATTTTCAGACCTAGGTTCTTGTAGTTGGATTTATTTTCTAGGAAGATATTTTAAAATGATTGATTTAAATTTTTACGTTTTAAACTTATATGAGAAGCCATCTAATAAATATTTTCTAAGATGAAGAAAATATGACGAAGGAGCTGGTGACCTTTCACATCAACGTAATAAACAATGAAATAGAGAAGAAAAGATTGGAGCCATCTTCATTTAACTTCACCGACAAGAGACTATTCATAAGCAGAGACAAGAAATATTGATACATATTGTTAGTCGATATATGATGTACCCTATTTATTTCAGGCTGCAACAAGCATTCCAGTTCTCTGCTATCTTGTTTCCGACGAAAGACTCCGCGCTGCATTGCTTGGTCGAATGCGAAAACACTACGCTCTTCTACCCCCAGAAAGAGCAAAAAGGTATAACCGAGCCTAGTACCAAAAATATGTCTTGTGAGGACAATACCATGCTGTGTACATACAGATGCCTTTGGCTGAAGTCTAAAAGGTAACCTAAAGGATAATCCTGCCCCGGGGTCTGCTGAGACGAAATTTCAAGGTGTTTAGAGAAATGTGCCCTGTCGCTAAATTTAAAATAAATTGTCAAATCATATTTTTAATAGTTTTACTCATATTATTTACCTTATGAGTTTAAAATCTTCCTTCAGTATTGTAAACAACGTATACTTACTCTTATATAATAACTGTAATTTATTTAATTTCTTACACTTCCTCGATGAACGTATCACGATCAGATTGCAGGCGTTCTTAAAAAAGGAGAGGTCAGAAGTACGCCGGCGGGCATGCATGAAGAAAGTAATGAGTGTAGATGAACCGAAAGATGTCTGTCAGTATCGTAGCAAGAGGAGGTCCATAGACTCTGCCTACCCCTGTGGGAAACACGCTTGATAATATGTATGTACACTTTTAAGAGAGTAAAAATAATAATTGTGTCTAAGTTTTGATGGGTTCTCACTTCTCATTTTATGATACACAATCAGACAAAATAGTAGATTGTGCTACAAAGGGATAAGGTAACATTTTGACGGCGAGGGGGCTACTTTGAATCCAGAGCGAAACGAAGGAATCTTTCTGAGTGAAGCGAGGGATTCATGTATATCGGCCGAGATAAAAATATTACCGTACCTGAGTAGCACACTTTATTCACACTTTATTGATCTTTTCATCTCTATCTATGAGAAAAATTAGCACATGCAAAACAGACTAGATACAAAAAAGTAGGACACCTACAATACCTAATCAGACTTCAACCGACAATTATTTAATGCTAACCTTTATTTGGTGTCATTTTCATACAATAAATACTAAGAAATATTTTTTTCGGTGACCACCAACTTACGATAATGTTCACTCATAACTGTATGTGCGTGGTCCTTGATATATTTTTATAAGAAAACTTCATACCTATTCACTATCGGCTTAAAATTACGATAAAGTATTCACATTTACACAAATAATTACATATCAATACAAATCACCTAAAACTTTATAGAGATAAATGGCGCTTTTTTAATTATATTTATTTCTTTTTCCGAAGCGAAGAACATAAAAATGTTTCCCTACATTCATCCATATTGACGACGATATGTATTCCAAATTTAAAAAAATCACAACGTCTTTGCCAATAATTTTTTATTTTAAAACAAAAATTTTCTTTTTTTTTGGTGAACTGCCAGCATTATTTTTGATTCTACATAGATTACACTCGTGTTCAGATTTCAAATTGGTTTTAATCCCTAGAGATTGTCTTTCTCACGTTTTAGTCCCGAGAGAATAACCAGTAACTTTAGCTCCAAATGTTTTGGGATGAAAACATCGTTTTTCGAGTAGGTCAGATGAAAAAATATTTTACGTCTATAGGTATCTGTGGATGATCCGGAAAGCCCCAGTAAAATTACATTTATAATTATTTTATCAAAATGGAAAAGCACTTCAAACAAATGTGAAAAATAAATTGTCTATACCTATTTCAGTTTTTTATACGATATTAAGAAAAAAATTAATATTGCAGTTTTTAACTCAATTTAATACATAATTTAAAATCAAGTAGTTACATTTTATATTCTTATGTACCAGTCCTTTGTTGTTTATAAAACAAACTGCTTATTGATCACCTCTTTGTGCTTTATGAAGAAGATCCTAGAATCTTCATTCTTTTTTGATGTATAATTTGTAAATTTCAAGTAAATAAGAATATTTGAAGAAGTTGTATCATTGGACCAAGTTTGCCTGTACAGTTGGTAAAGTAGCCAAGCGTTATTTTGTCTTTTAATACAGCCTGCAGGAAAGGGTCTAGAACTTTTCAATTTATAACATTTCTATCGACAACTGTGCAGCAGTTACACCGATCGTTAATGCAGATTAAAATTTAACTGAGATATAGTGCATCACCAGGGAGATGCATACAACAAACAAAATATGAGTGTGAGTGTATACTGATAGGGCTGGAGCCCTAGCCCGAAAATCAGCTCAGATTTTATTGATCGACTCCAAATCATCTATACAGAATTGAGAAAGTTTGTTCCTGTTTATTTATGACTCAAATGTGCATCAGTCCTTGACGTTGAAGTGTTTGTAGCCTTTGTTTTAAGACAGGTTTGTTTTGTTTAGAATAATACAGGAGTACTTAGAGCATGACGCGGATTGTGGGGTCTATTATTCAATATGAAATCTGAGATGTTTAAAGTGGACAGAGCTGAGTGGCAAGGGCGAGTGCATCCTGTCCCGTGTACGCAGGCGCACTGCAGCTGCAGCCGGGACCCTTACACATCCTATGCCCTGTACTTCCCAGTTTCCGTCTAGACTTTACTCAGTCAGCATGTCAGGCCTCTTAATCCAGGCTCTTATGGGCCCTGAAGAAGTTAATATTGGGCCCTGTGCTTGGATAAATATTTTTGATAACGACGAAAGAAACTCCTATCACCAAGGCTTAGTAATTACAGGTAAGAATTATCTTAACTTTTGTTAAACTTTTCCTATATTTAATGAATTTTATACACAAGTTTCGTTAACCTATAAGTACAAGAATTAAATCTCATATAAACTCTAGATCGTAGAAAGTATTTTTTGAGTGTGAGAATTATTATGAATGGCTATGTATAACGAATATACAACGTGGAAGGGACATACCCGTAATAAATCGAACCACGGGGTATACCAGATCACTATAGTATAATAAAACTAAAATAACAGTCAAAAAGCAAGAAAAAAAATTGACTTTTCCATACAAAAGTGTGCAGCCGCTCGGGCAATTTGTATGGGTATGTTGAATTTTATTTTTGGTTTTTGACTGTTATTTTACTTTCATTATGCTATAGTGGCCTAGTATAGTCTGTGGTTTGATCACGGGTAAGTACTTCACTCGGTCACTTCCACGTTGTATAGATTCTTTTAAAAATGACAAAGCATGGTTTGTCTTCAGGTTGACCTACACAGTGGGTAAAATTTTAACTATACCTACATATATAATATATAGCTACCTAAATGGGTATGGATATCCATAGAAATGGGGTGGCGTGGTAGGGTAGACGAATGTGGAAAGTGGGAGGCAGGGTAATCTCCCACACTTGCGCTGAGCGCACCGTCTGCCCATAAAAGGTCAAAGGTAAATTAGTAATGATACAACCCCAACCAAATGAGACCGTGAATATATGGGTACATCAGGAGTATAGGTATAATTTCATATTATTACAGGCGTAATATCCCAGATCCTCATTCTATGGCTGAACTTTGCTTTGATGCTGACGCAATTGTGGAAGGATGACAATTATCGCAGCTTGGCTCTTTTCACCATTGTCTCATGCTTGCGCAAGATGGCCGCCGGGGTGGCCAGCTTACCTTCATTCCGATACATAGATAGGTAAATACAGAGCAGATTTTATTTTTGCATGAGAAAGAACACACTTGTGCATGTGGACGTGGTTGTGACTGCGTGTGCAGATGCGGAAGCGGATGCGGATGAGAATGCGAATGCGGATGCGGATACGGATGCGGATGCGGATTAGTGGATGTGGATGTCTCATTTATTTTTATAATACCTATCAATAATATCTACAATTTGGGTTTCAGCTGGTTCAAATCAAACTTGATTTCCTGCACGATGTTCGCCTACCACGATTCCTTCTTCGGCGTCATGGAGATTGAAGCTTTGACTCACGTCTGCATTGCAAGATTTGTATTGGCCCGCTACGCATCTAATGGTATTGTTACTGTATAAAACTGAACATTAGCGTTTAAGGGATCATCATTGAACGCTTCGGGACAGTGGTCTGTTACGTGTAAGTAAACGTACCTAGTAAAACCAGAACTAGAGACATAACTAATATAAATAATGCATACGGTAATTACTCGTAACTGGACACTTGACTCTAACAAAAAGTTGCAACGAAATGTGTCACAAACGGATTTCGAAATCGAAAAATGGTGTTCAAAAACACACAATATTAAAAAAAACCCTTAATTAAAAAAATACATTAATTTCCTCTTTACATGTAATGAGAGCTACCCTAAAAAAAATTACAAGATTTTATTATACCTCTTTATTGGCGTTACTAATATATACATGCCAAATTACAAATTTCTAGTACTAATAGACAGACCGACTAACATGGTGAAACTATAAGGTTTCCTTGTTTACTACGGAACCCTAAATAGGTATGTTTCGCATTAACTCCCGCATTAATTTAGTAATAATGCAACGAGATAGTTTAAGAGAAGTTATAACTAGAGACAATACCCCTAGAAGACCATCTTCTATCTTACTCGTCAGAGCCTGCATATTGTTTATCAATGTGCGTTATTTCCAGGCTGGCCAATGGAGAAGAGATATTACTTCTTATTCATGTGTAGCACCGTAGCTTTCGCTGTCGTCTACACATACCTGCCTATGTTCGGCTTCGGCGGATCCTTCAACTACGACTTCTCTTGCACCACTTGCACCTACGAAATGATACTGCCAGAAAACCATGAGCGATACATCATCTTGTTTTTATTCCTTCTGAGAAGTATCAAGCCTGCAATGATGATGTAAGTTGGTAATTTTTGAAATTAGCACGATCAAGTAGATGTTGACTGAAAAATATACTTTTTTCTGTTCTGTACTGAACGTTAAGATGTAAAAAGAATATTTGTAGTGTAATTACGTATAATTACTTGCCTGTTACAGGGTGATCATGTTGGGCTGGGCTTATTACTTGGAGGCGAAAGTTTGCAAAGATAAAGAAGCTGGTGAAAGAAAGATATTCACAAGGGTGCGTATCTCTTTAAAATGTAAATTCTTGAATGAGGTATGCCATTGTTTCGCTTTTTTTTATTGTCTTCCTTCCAGAATGTGATGGCAATAACATTAGTGACACTGTTTTGTTGGATGCCGCTGGCCGCGTTCAGGGGCTATGTCGTTACCGGGCAGCTGATCTACAACACTGCTGACGTCATCAAGTCTGTGACGCCATATGGCACGTACATCAAATGGGCGTTTCTGCTTCATTGGGTAAGAAACTGTAAAGTTTATTCATAGAAGTCAGTTAAAAAACAACTTGCCCAACTTCTGTTACGATGTGCGAGATGTAGCCGGTAGATTCTGTCTTGTTTCTAATTAGCATAAAGAGAAAATCAAGTATTGTGCACATTATTTTTTTTAGTTATATCGTGGTATTGTCTACAAAGTAAAAAAAAATATGTATAACTTTGTGATTACAGATAGCTCCGACTTTTATGGTCATTGTGCTAATGCTGTTGGACGACAAGGTTCGCTACCAAATGATCCACCTGCGTGCCTGCGCCAAGGTGGCGGCAGAGCTTGCTGATAGGGAAGCCGATGAAAAGGAAAAAGCGGAGAAGCAACGGATAAACGAAAGGGAGCAAGAGAAGGGAAAGAAAAAGCAGTAACTCTAAAGCAGAAACTACGATGTGTATATTAGGCTAAAATACTTAAAAATATAATCAGTTTATGTAAAGAAAAATCCGTGTACCGTGTGGTGACACGACAGAATAGGATACGATTTGTCACCACCCCATTCCCTCCCAAGGGTGTCTTAAGAGGTGAATAAGGGAAGTATTAGGGAAAAGAAAACGTGCGGTAGCGTCCTCTATACAATCTGCTGCGATCACCAACACATCTGCCCAGCGTAGTAAAAATCCTACTTTTAATGAAAGAGGCATTTAGTCGGCCTGTCAAGTACTTGTCAAGACAAATCAAACGGGCAGGGTTTCCAAGGCCTCCCAGCTCCACCATCATACAAAATTTTGGCTCATGGGAAAGTGTCTCTTGAGCTTACGAGATTTGATTATATTCATACACACAAACACCGGGACTAGATAAGTGAGAAAACAATGTTTATCGTGTGTAAAAACGAAATCTTAATATCGGTTAACAAACAAAAATCAAAGAACTGTAATAAAATAATTAATTGAACGGTAATACCATCTCTTTGTTGTCGAATGTAAAGAATAAAAGTATGTAAATTAGACATAAGAACATATTTTTAACCCTGCTGTGTGCGCTCGAGTTTGTTACAGAAGAACAAATACTATATTGTCTATGGACTAAGTGTCACGGACTCAAATTTCAAAGTGTTTAGTGAATGTAAGGACAAATTGTAAAACTTTTTGGTCATATGAGTACCTATTTGTTGTTATTTAGCCATAAGAATATTTAAATTTAATCTTGCTGAGTGGGCTGAGCTTAGTTATAGTAAAATGCAACAGACTGCACCGCAAATTAAATTTATGTGAAAAGTACAAACATTTGTTTGATATTCTTATTGCCATGTTGGAATCGCAAGAATATTCTTGAACATTTTAAACGAGTAGGAGTGATATTTGTATATATGTAAGTGTTGATGCCTTAAAAGACTGTTTCATAAATGTTTACAGATATATTTTTCTCCAGCCTGCCCGCTGTTCTTAGATATATAGGAAATCAAATAAATGTTGAATAATGATGGGATGATGACCACTTCATACATTTTCTACAATTAATATTGTTACGTAAATATTTTTATTGTAATAATAAATTATTCATTGTGTGGCAAAAAGTTGATAGGATTTTTTTGTAGATTATCTGCTGGTATTTGCCGTGTGGTGACGGTAGAGTAGAATACAACTTGTCACCAACCCATACCTCTCCCACGGGTGTCGTAAAAGGCAACTAAGGGACGTATAGGTAAGAACGGGCAGCAGCGTCTTCTGTCTAACGACTGTAGACCGAGACTCCATTAGATAAAATTGAGCGAAGATGTGCTGTAACAACCAATAATATTTCGATTATGACACAGCGGCGTAGGGCCCAGCCAAACGGGCGTAATTTTATAAGATGTGGAAGCAAGAAAATGACTGTGCAAATTCACATCTCATTTTCTGTCGCCGTGTGACACCAACAGGACTTTCGTCTCAAACCGAATGCAGCAAAAATTATGCAACATTTTCTGCGAGTCATGTTATAACTCAATAAAAAGCTGGTTTGGCTTGGCCGGTAGAGATGGTAAGGTTAACAAATAAGTTGCCGGAGCTCGTTATCTATATTGAATATTGCGGAAAAAAGTAGGAACAACATTTTTATGTAGGACCCGGAAAAAAAAACTTTGGTGGCGCCATCATTTGAGGCCTAATAACTTTGTTGTTGACCTTTATATCTATTTAGTGGCATCGGAATTCTTTTGGTTGAATTATCTCGGTTTTGCTTATCTTGAATGGAGTTTTAGCTCAGCTATATACTCGTACCATCTACTGCGATCACCAACCCGTCTGCCCAATTGATCATGGGCGAATAATAACTTTACTGGGAACTGAAGGCTTGTAACTGGGCGATAACAATGTAACTTTTAATAATTTAAACAGATAAAATATATTTTTTCTACTCCTGTACTGTTATCTGTCTTTTAAATGGTCTCGAACACTAATATAAGAACATAGATTATATGATTTAAGAAAAGTCTATAGTCTATTCCTAATATAATAGCACTGTGTCGTTATTTCGCCAAAACGATACTCCTAGCCATAGACCTATAACTTTTTTCTTTAGATCTACCATACTGCCAACATAATAAAATCGTTATTTTAACATATGGTGCCATTTTTCAAACGTGGAGTCACTTAATAAACGGTTTTTTGTATGAAAAACATTCGTTTAACGGACTCCATGTTTCAAAAATGGCACTTTTAGTCACTAGGAAGACGTCAATAAAAAAGAAATTAAGTCTTTCATAGATACCTAGTATCTACCAAACATATGGTAGTATTTCGTACTTTTCTTTGTTTATTTTTGTATTTATTTTAGTAAATGTAGTCGTAGAAAAAAAAGTACTGTATGCAACGTTGTATAAGTATGTCAAAAAATGCTCGATGGCGTCTCCTTACGATGCTAGCCAAGGCTTCTGTGTGCAGGAACTTATGATAATAAAACTATTGGTTACTTATTGCATAAAGAAATGAATTTCTAGTGGTAAGTAAGTACCTATGTATTGTCGATATACATAATGGCGTAACTTGGGAGTCAAGTTTGTCGATGGAACTTTTTATCACTAAGAAGTCACATAGATAGTGGTAAATATAATTAAAATTACCTATGTGTTTTATTAACCCCATAAATAGTTATATGTGATGATTTTGTAAGTACATGTAGTACCTAAATACCGACTTGTTAACCGAATTCCAAAAAGGAGGAGGTTGTCAATTCATCACGATCTTTTTTTTATGTATGTTCACCGATCATTCCAAGACGCCTGGGCCGATTTTAAAAATTATTTTTTTTTGTTTGAAAGGATATTCTTGTCAAGTGGTCCCATAGAAATTTAATCAAAAATCGGTTGTGTAGTCTGGGAGTCAACTCGGTTTTTAGTTTTGAAAAATTATTTAACTTTCAACTTGTTCAGGCAAAGCCGAACATTTCCATAGTTAATATTTTTGACAAACGCAGCACTTAGCTGCGACCTAGATTTAGTACACTGACATTGTGACAACTCAAATAAGTAGCATTTAATTTTAGTGTAATAAAAGCACTCGGCAGATTCGATCGTTTTTGATTTCTACATATTCTTAGCGACCGGGTTTGTCTGACATCCTTGACATCCCAGCATTGACATACATTAAATGTACGGAGCCTAAGCAGGGACCCGTACATTTTGGTCCTTCGAAAGCTTTGACCTTACGCGCGTGGTGGTTTAAGCAGGATCATTCGCGGGTGAGGTGAACCAGTGACAGTGGTGAACATTCCACGTTGACATCGTACGTACAGTACATTGACATTTGTGAGTTAAATTTCGTGTTGCGGAATAACTCTAGTGACATTGCAGTGTAAAACGTTATCCTACAGTGATAAAAACAGTTTGTGACATTGACATAGTGTATGGACATAGCAGCCAGAACACAGGCTCCCTTTGGTGCACAGGAGTCTTGACATTACATTATCTAGCATAGCATTGGAGCTACGTGGCCTAAGGACCGTGCTTCAACTGACAGCAGCGTAAGCTTGACATCGGCATACAAGTAAGATCGTTTCATTTTTTTCTTGTATTGCTTTTTGCATTATTTTTTTGACATCATGGATGCCATAATTAAACGCCAAGATGACATAATTAAAAGTTTGGAAAAAATTAATACCAACTTTAAAAAGGATTCTTCTGATAGGAAGACTGCTGACTACATTCAGCAGAGATTGGAATTACTTGACGACTATTGGAAAGATTTTGACTCCAATCACAACAAACTAAAACTTTATCTTGACAAATCTCATGAATATTTTACTAAAAATATGTATCAGCAAGTGTACGATTACTATGTTGGAACTAGGGATATTATAGCATCTTTTCCGATTAAACATTCTTCGACATCAGGCTCGACATCAGCTACTGACAATATGGCTCAAACTGACAGTGTGACCATGCAACCTGACGCTAAACTTAAAGATCTTTTGAGTCAACAGCGTACTAATTTTAAGGCCATGCGTAGACAGATAGGTAATTGCGAAGTGGATGACATTGAAGAGAAGTGGGAATTGGATGACGAGTTGAAGAATTTGCAGTACCGATGGGAACAGATTGACAAATTACATTGGCAGATAGACAACCTCTTAGGAACGTCTGACACGATATATGAGATGGAATACACAGAAACTGAAAGAAAATATCGTGACATTAAAAGGCAACTTAACAGGAAGATTTCATCTACAGCACATCTTAAGGACTCCACGCCGCGGGTGTCGATTCCGATTTTTTCGGGAGATTATTCTCAATGGCCTACCTTTCTGGACCTCTTCAAGGAGACTATACATAATAATACCAGCTTGTCTAAAACACAGAAAATGCAACACTTGAAGGCAAAACTTAAAGGAGAAGCAGAAAGACTTATCCAGCATCTTCACATCTCGGCCAACAACTATGACACCGCGTGGGACATCCTGTACCAACGTTATAATAATTTGCAGCTTCTTTTCTCTAAACAAATGGAAATATTTTTAAATCAACATAATCTTCAAAGGCAAACTTCCTTTGAGATAAAACGTTTACATGACACTAGCATTGAATGTTTGCATGCAATAAAAAATCTGGGAGTTGACACAAAGACATGGGATCCGATTATTGTTCATCTCCTTAGCAAGAAATTGGATACCGAAACATACAGAGATTATCAAGAATCGCGCAGAGCGCCACGAGAGTTAGCAACACTTGAGGAATTTTTATCATTTTTAGAAGCAAAGTTTACAGCATTAGAACCGATCAAGAAGAAAGAAGATACTAGGATTCAGAATTATCAAGCATCTTCTACGAAGCCGCAGCATAAACCATATTTTCGACAAGATAAAGATAAACAGCATTATCCTAATAGAGCATACCAAACTTCGTATAGAGCAATTACGTGTCCATTGTGCAATACTTATCATGCGTTGTACCAATGCAAGAAATTTGAAACCATGACAGCTGATGCGAAGTTAAAGTTCATTTCAAACAATAAAATATGTAGAAATTGCTTGTACACTCATGAACTGAACCAATGCAATTCGACAAAACGTTGTAAAATCTGCAATAATTCGCATAACACATTATTGCACGATATTTTAGGTAGCAACCAAATTGCAACATCGAGCTCATTGAACTCATCGGCCAGGTCATTTACTTCTCAGCAGAAAAATGTGAATCACGTTGACAATGATAGTGACGAAATACTTCTTACCACTGTTCAATTAAGGGTGCAGGCGGCCGACGGGACGTATATGACATTGCGAGCCCTGTTAGATCAGGGTTCTCAGGTGACTCTAATTACTGAAAATGCAGTACAGCGTTTAGGGCTGCCTCGAGAACACATTAATGCATCGATATGTGGAGTAGGTATCACTCCGAAGAAGGGCAAAGGGAAGGTCACTTTGAACTGCAAATCTATTCATGACGATTACACGTTCTTTACAGAAGCGCTCGTTATGTCTAGAGTAATAAATAACCTACCCAACTTGACATTTGACAAGAAAAATTACAACCATCTTCGTAACTTACAGTTAGCCGACCCAGAGTATCACATTTCAAAACCTATTGACATACTTCTCGACGTTAAGGTTTATTCAATTATTATAATGGAAGGTTTATTGAAAGGTTCTGCATCTCAGCCTATAGCACAGCAGACGGCCCTTGGTTGGATAATCTCGGGAAGTCACACCACCACATATAATTGCCACGTTTTGACAAATCACGATGAAGACATGTCCCGATTCTGGGAGATGGAAGAAGTGACAGAAAACAATTGTAATTTGACACCACAAGAGCAGTATTGCGATCAATTTTACGTTTCTACGACGCGAAGATTGCCTGACGGTAGATACGAAGTACTCTACCCGATGATTGACAATTATGAACAGCATCTTGGTCCATCCAAACCCAAAGCGGTGGCCCAATTGAAACAATTAGAAAACAGGCTAGATAAAAATAAACAACTTAGCGAGCAGTATCATAATTTCATGCAGGAATACCTTTCCCTCGGACATATGCGGAAATGTACTACACAAAAAGAACCTAGCTTTTTTATGCCCCATCATGGAGTCTATAAGGAAGATTCAACTACTACTAAACTGAGGGTAGTTTTTAATGCCTCCTCGAAGACAAAATCGGGTTACAGTCTTAATGACCTGATGGAATGTGGGAGAAAATTGCATCATGACATACAGAGCTTGCTTATTAACTGGAGAACATTTCGCTACGTTTACTCAGCCGATTGTGAGAAAATGTTTAGAACCATTTTACTCGGAGAAGAACACCAACATTTACAAAAGATCATGTGGCGAGATGAAGCAGGAAATCTCCAGGAGTACCAGCTTTGCACAGTGACATATGGAACGAAAGCTGCACCATTTCTTGCAATGAGAACGATGCAGCAGTTAGCAATCGACGAAACAGAAAAATACCCATTGGCATCCAAGGTTTTACAGCATAATCTCTACGTTGACGATATCTTAGCAGGCGATAACAACTGCCAAACTGCAAAGGAGACGCAGTTGCAACTAATTGACATGTTACGCGGAGCGGGAATGAACTTGAGAAAGTGGTCGAGTAACACACGTGAATTACTAGAACATTTATCGCCCGATCAACTTAACCCCTCTGTTGTAGATTTAAAACACGCGGACTCAATGAAAGCATTAGGACTTCACTGGGATCCATTTACTGACATATTTAAGTTTAAAAACATATTGCAAATTGACATAAAACCTGACATTCAATTGACAAACTATACCAAACGCATGATGCTATCTGACATGTCTAAAATATTTGATCCCTTAGGATGGCTATCTCCAGTTATCATCAAGGCCAAAATATTATTTCAACGCGTTTGGGCAACTGACATTGGCTGGGATGACAACATTGAGGAGCCCCTACTACAAGAATGGTTAACATTTAAAAAAGAATTGACAAGCATTGAAAATATTGACATTCCGAGATGGATAGGTGACACTACACATAAGATACAGGTACATGGGTTTTCGGATGCCTCTGAAAAGGCATTAGCGTGCTCAGTTTACATTAAAACTACAGATGACAATGACAAGCAGATAACAAGGCTCATGGCGGCCAAGACAAAACTAGCACCAAAGAAGAAACCGGAAACTTTACCTAGATTGGAACTTTCTGCAGCAGTACTACTAGCGAAATTACTTAAGAAAATAATGACATCAATACCATCTAACATTGACATTGAAATACATGGTTGGACCGACTCCATGGTAGTTCTGGGATGGCTTCATGGGGATATTAGCCGTTGGAAGGCGTTTGTGGCCAATCGAGTTAAGCAAATCACTGACATTTTACCTGCATCTCAATGGCGTCACACAAAGTCAGAAGATAATGCAGCTGACTGCGCCACTCGAGGCTTGACACCATTGCAACTACAGCAACACTCCCTGTGGTGGGAGGGTCCTTCATGGCTGAAGGAAGAAATACCAGAATCAACACAGCTTTTTGACATACCCAAAATTGACATAAAGGAAAGCAATGTACATGCAGTACTATTGACACCATCGCCTATAATACTAGATTTAATAAATAAGCATAGCAGCTTATCATATGTCGTCAGAGTCATATGTTGGATTCGACGATTCGGGTTACATATACGTCACAATGACGATACAATGATACGTAATCCGGGCATGCACCTCACGGCGGACGAAATACAATCCGCTCGCCAGCTGATTATACGGAACGTTCAATTGCACTACTTTAAAGATGACCTTGCACGATTATTAAGAGGAGAACACCTGAGTTCTAAAAGTGACATTTTGGCATTGAATCCGTTTATAGATGATAAAGGAATTCTAAGAGTCGGTGGAAGACTCCAGCATTCAAATTTGACATACAATCGCAAGCATCCGATATTATTACCCCATGACTCACCTTTGACAAAATTATTGATTGAAGAAGCACATATGAGAACATTACATGGGGGTCCCGCCTTGACACTGACATATCTACGAGAACAATACTGGATTATAGGTGGGAATCGAGCAGTGAAAAAGCAAATCAGACTATGTGTGAAATGTAGACGATTCACACCTCGATCTCCAACCCAGATAATGGCTGATCTTCCGGAGCCTAGAGTGACACCATCAAAATGTTTTACACACACTGGAGTGGATTTTACCGGATACGTGGAAGTAAAGTCTAGTAAAGGCAGAGGCATCAAGACATCAAAGGCCTACATAGCCGTGTTTGTTTGTTTCGCAACAAAAGCCGTCCATCTAGAGCTAGTGTCGGACCTTAGCTCGGAAGCCTTCATCGCTGCTCTCAGACGCATGTGTGCACGCCGTGGATTACCCAAGCATTTGTACTGTCATAACGGTACGAATTTCGTTGGAGCCTCACGGATACTGAAAAAGGAATACGAGGAAACACTATCATTTATAGATACTGCGTTCTTGACCGAAATAAGCCAGATGAACATCACCTTCCATCGCAACGTGCCTCTGTGGCCCCAAGCTGGTGGTTTATGGGAAGCTGCGGTCAAGAGCGTAAAGTTTCACCTTAAGCGCGTCATCGGAGAGCAAAAACTGACACATGAAGAGTTCTACACTTTACTGACACAAATAGAGGCTTGCCTTAACTCCAGACCTTTGTTTGCACTTTCTGAAAGCATTGACGACGATTATTTAACACCAGGACACTTTTTGACAGGAGCACCACTACTCTCGTCTCCGTTATCAGATGTCAACGGTCCCACTAACCTACGTACTCGTTGGCATCTCGTACAGCAAATGCAAAACTCATTCTGGAAGAAATGGTCTACAGATTACCTACATCACTTACAAAAAAGATTCAAGTGGAACAAACCTCAAGAGGATTTAAAAATAAATGACATAGTTCTCATACAAGAAGACAACATGCCGCCATCAAAATGGGCACTCGGAAAAGTAGAAGAGATTCACCCTGGAAAGGATGGTCGTACTCGCGCTGTGACACTTAAAACCAAATCTGGATACCTAAAGCGTCCTATAATCAAACTGACATTATTACCCGTATATGACAACAATGACAAAGAAACTATTGACAACAAGCAAGCTAAGGAGGAAAATGACATACCGGGCCCATCTACTACGAGAACATATAGCAGAAGACCACGGAGAGGCAAATTATCCAGTAACTTCTTAGTATCTACACTTTTACTTCTAATGACATTTATAACACCGTCTATACAACAAACATGCAACGTCACTCAACTGACTCAAAATAACACTCTGTACTTTGACAAAATAGCAAACATGAGAGTTGTTCAAGATCACTGGAACATGGTCATCTACTACAACATGTCCATGTATTGGCAAAGTATGACAGACATCGAAAATTACATTAACCACGTCAAAAACATAAGCAACAACGAGTTAACATATATGCCCATAATATCACAGTTTGAACATGAACTTGTTGAAATAAAACACTACAACGATCTCATGGTAAATAAAACATTACACCATCGCAGTAAAAGAGGACTCATCAACGGAATCGGATACGTAGCGAATTCCTTATTCGGCGTACTCGACGATAGATTTGCACTACAATATGAAAAGGACATCGAAACTGTCAAAAACAATGAAAATCATTTGCTTGCAATGTTCAAGAATCAGACGTCTATCTTAGAAGCCGAGAACAACATCCTTAAACGAAATGAAGCCGTCATGCATCAACATTTCGAATACATCAACCAACACCTTAATAACATCACCCACGAGTTGAACAAGGTCGAAAGAGTGACAGCAAACATCTTTCAGTCCATATACGTTATGGCAACTGCACTCTCAGCCGATGTTATCATATCAAATGTAAGACGTATTCAAGAAACCCTACTTGACACCGTAACTAATATCTACCACGGACAAATTGACATGCATTTAATTTCTCCTGATCAGTTAAACTCTCAACTGCATACTATATCGGGACACTTACCAAGTGAATTAGTTTTACCATCAGATAGTGTGAGAGAGCTCTATAAACTACTGCATGCACAAGCTAGAATGACAAACAAATATATGATTATCGAAGTTAAGATTCCTCTTCTAAGCCTTGACACATTCGAATTACATAAAGTGATATCTCTCCCAGTGACAAGCAACGGAAAAACTATTTATAACTTCCCAGCAACTAATCACATAGCATTCAACATCAAAAAGGATTTGATAATGCCAATGACAGATACTGACATAGAAAAATGCATTAAATACAACAATGACAAGTTTTTATGCCATGAAAATCATCCTATTTACAACATCCACTTCAAGCAGTCCTTATGCAATATCAATTTATTTACAAACAATGACAATCAAACGTTTTGCCGTTCAGAGATAAGGCAGTGCACCGACAAATGGATCAAATTGCAAACGCGCGGCGCCTGGCTATTCTCGTGTTGCGAGGAATGCGCAGTCCGCATTTTATGCCCAGGTGCGCTAATAACAAAACAATTACGAGGCAATGGCATCATTTATATAGGTCAGGGTTGCATATTGAAAGGAGACACATTTATGATTCACATACCGTATGATTACAAGAACGAGATAGTTATACAACCAGAAATTGACATGTCGGAGATACCTCAATTTACATCATCATTGAATGAGCTGATACACACTCCAATATCTGATAGCGAAATCGACAAAATAGAGAATCACGAGAAGTTATTCGACGAGATAAGCGAGAGCATTGCGCAGCTCAAGGTTCAAGATCTGCAGCAAATACAGAACGACGGCACCACTCATTTGACAATCATTTATTCGGTGCTCTCAATCATCGTCCTTGGTATCCTGATGTACGCAGTCTTCAGATGCAGGAAATCACGTCGAGAAAGCACCAGGGCCCGAGAGCTTCCAATCCCCCTGACAACGATGCAGCGTGTGCGTAACGCGGAAGAGGTCTACAACAACGTGCCGGCTAAGCCAGTGTTATCTCGTGCAAAAAGTGTATCTGTGATGAGCGTGGACACAGCAACATCTCCTTCTATTAATAGAAAAGTGACATTTGAGAACCTCCCTAAACCTTAATGACACACATATATTTTATTGCAGTTTTAAAATTTTACTTTTACATGCATATTTTTATATTTTTAATTCTATATTGATTTTTAATATTTACATTAAGTAGGTACTTATAAATTTCATTGTTATATTTTTTACATTAACTTAACTTTGACATTTATACTGAATTTTTAATTTAAGTTTTATTTACATTTTACATTCTTCCTGTTTTTCTTTCTTGCTCTTCTGGCAGTATGTTCAGGCAAAGCCGAACATTTCCATAGTTAATATTTTTGACAAACGTAGCACTTAGCTGCGACCTAGATTTAGTACACTGACATTGTGACAACTCAAATAAGTAGCATTTAATTTTAGTGTAATAAAAGCACTCGGCAGATTCGATCGTTTTTGATTTCTACATATTCTTAGCGACCGGGTTTGTCTGACATCCTTGACATCCCAGCATTGACATACATTAAATGTACGGAGCCTAAGCAGGGACCCGTACACAACTGAACTTCAATTTATTGACTCCCGGCAAAAAAGGGGTGTTATAAGTTTGACGCTAATGTCTGTCGGTCTGTCTGTCTGTCTGTGGCATCATAGCGCTCTAACGGAAAGACTGCTTTTGATGCGGTATTTTCAACGTGAAAGCAAGTTCCCCTGAGGTGGTTCTTAGCTTTGTTTGATGAAAATCGGTTGAAAGTTTGAAAGTCAAGGATATTAAGCCGTATCGGTAGTTTCGCTGCTCACCAATACATGGCGTTCTTGACAGACGGGGGTTTTTTAATTTGTCTAACAAAGAAACTTGTAAAAAGTATAGCTGATTGTGAAAGTTAAGAGGGAAGTAGAGCACGCAATTTGTCCATATATCACACTAATATTATTAAGGTGAAAGCTTGTGAGTGTGAGTGATTGCATAAATAAGTATATAATTTTTAAATACCTGTATATTTTATTATTATTATTATTAAAAGCATTGTGTTAATAACATATTAAAAATTCATTGAGATCAGATAACATTTAAGAGTGGAAAAACGTTTTATCTTTTTGTATGGACAAGTGCGTGCTAATACTCTCCTCTTAAGGTGAACGCACACTTATCCGAGCCGAACGCGTCGAACGAACCGAACGAAACGAATTTTAGAATTCTTTACATGAAATCTTATGAAACCTCGCACACCTCACCGCGTCGAATCATCCGACTCTGGAAGAAACAGAATTCCTAGACGGATTCGGACGACGTCATTAATATCGGCGCGGGTGATGCGATCGAATCGCCTGCATTCCGGCAATGACAAGTATGTGCGTAAGAGCAACGAGAGTTATGCGAACGAGTAACTACTTCGATTTATTATCAGTGCTTTATTAATTGATTAATTAAGCACTGATAATAAAAATCTCGTCAAGATTCATCACAGGTCACATTTAATTACAGTGCGACAGGCAGGTGTAGAGGAAATGGAAACGATTCTTTCGGCGCGGTCGATTCTTTCGGCGCGGTCGATTCTTTTGGAGCCGTCGTTTCTTTCTGTGCGGATAGATTTATACGCGAGGCCTCAAACACTTCGATTGATTCAACGCGTTCAGCTCGGATAAATGTGCGTTCTCCTCTTTAACCTGAATAACAAGAATACTTCCTGAATTTTCCGGGGTCCTGCCCCCATTTGAAATAAATCACTTGAAAGGAAACAGAGATATCATTTAAAATTTTGTCAAATTATTTTATGAACTACTGTTTATAGTTTTAAGCTTCTCTACGCACATTTGCGAAAAACGGGCACTTTTGGCTTATGTGCGTAGAAAAGCTTCACGTTCTTACTTATAAGACCCTAGTTTTGAAACGCGGAATTGTGTGATTTTAGCGGGCACATCAAACGTGCTGCATTATTGAATATCACTGTTACACGACATGAAGGACTATCAACGAGTGAAGTTGATTAAATAAGTAAACGCAACGCAGTGCGTTGCGTTTTATTTAAACTCTAATTGCTTAAACATTTCCAAGCTTAGAGAATTTGTACAACTTTCAAATAAGATAAACATACTATTTTCAATTCCAATATGTTTAATATTAGGTATACGCGTAATAACATCAATGTACAAGAGCGCATCACATGCGCAAGAAGTTAACAGTATATTAAAGAGACGTAGATTTGTACGAAGATATAGTGATTCAGCACAGTCAGTATTTATATGATATAGTACAACGTTTATCTACATCAGTCCAAATACTTACATATAACGTGTAATAAAATATACTTAAATTATTTTGGGTAAATTCAGTCCAACAATAAGTTCTCAGGAAACTGGAGATAGATAAAAATGGAAAAATCTCACGCGTCGTGCTGATCCCACATAGTGGGATAAAGTTAAAGCAGAAGAAGAATAACGACCATAACGTCTTAGCAACACACTTATGCTTATCGAAATATAAAATAAAAACGATTATATTTTATACAAACTTGGCTCAACTGATCAAGTAGTTTGTATGAAATGTCAAAAAAAATCTATAAGGCCCCCGTTATATTTTATTCTTTGGTATGATGGACTGAATCTGCCCTTACAATAGATTCAGTATAATTTGTTATGTCTAACATCATACTAATATAATCCCAGCAAATCAATAATATAGCTATATCACTACTGAACACAACGTGGAAGATTACATCTATTTAACTGCAAAAATAAAGTAGGTACTTACCTATTATAAAATTAAAACAATCGATGTACTAAATATACTTCTACTAAATCACATAGCATTAGATTATGCTTCAGATAGGTACGTTTGGACCTCAAACACTCTACCTTCGATTGGTCCACGATAAGGCCATTTATAGAAAACCACTTTCACACAAAGTATCACCCTCATAACGGAAAATTCATTAACTGGATACACGAAACGGGATACATTTACTGAAAATTAATTTTACATTTTACTAAAATAAACTGGATATTCTATTTTATTAATTAATTAAATAGGTATTTAACTACTTTCTTACAACAATTATTGATAACGAAGTTTAAAATTTGGTTGAAATACTATCTCCTAAACATGAGTGAGATTTTTTTCAAATACATAGATATGTCCACATAAAGACATATTTATTTTAAGTTTTACCAATTGGCCAACGTGTATCCTGTTTCGTGTACCAGTTACTATATAATCCACCCAATTTATAACTAGAAAGATTTTACACATGATTATGTGTCGCAGTCGCAAATATGTTATGGCACTTCATGAAAATATTGAATTAAAAAACTAGAATAACGCGGCATTTGTAGGTCACACAAACATTGCGCATATACAGCTCTGTTTTAATAAATCAATTATCACCTTATTTATTATTATCACCACCTATTTTAATGATTAAAAGTATATATATTATGTACAGAAATAACTTAAAGATAAAGGCAATTATAATGTTCAAGAAGTGCGACAATATTATAAAGTAGGTACGATATTAATTATTAATTTCAGTAAACTTTAGCTAGAATATTGTATAGATATAATTAAGTATATACTTAACTACCACATAACTTATTTCTTATTTTATATTTTGTTGCAGTTCTTTGGGTAAAGTACGACATCGGCACTTTCCGTTAAACTAGCAAAATAATAGCCAATTGCACCATTTATCATATCACTAATCAATTGCATCTATACGCAACCTCACTTTCTTTGGAATGAGTTTGATGGATTTCATCACAGAGTTCGCATTCACACTCCCCATGATTATTTACAAGATCGTATTTATCTTCATCGATATAAAAAGTATCCTCATCTATTATTGTTATATTTTTTACCCTGTTGCTAAAGGTGTCCGACTCTGATGAGGGACATGGAGATGTGGAGGGACTGTTGAGTATAATAACCGGGTACACTCTCGTCCCTCGGAAATCTTTCTGCTAAATTTGCTCTAATGCTGTGTCTTCAGCCCATCTGCTATTGTTTCGTCGCTCTATCACGGGAACTAGGAAGAGGATAAGACCACTCAATGCGATTGTGCCTCCAGCCAGGAAGAATCCTGGAGCGTATGATTGCGTAGTATCGTATAACCAGCCTGGAATTAAAAAATGAATCAACATTATTATTTTTTTTTGTTTTAGAAAAGGTAAGTTAAAAAAATATGGTGGTTATGTTACCTGCAAGAGGGGGACCAATTAGTGATGCCAGACCTTGGAAGAGTAACAGTAAGCCAAAGGCGTTAGTGAGCTTCTCCAGACCCAATAGATCTACGAGGACCACAGAGGTGAGACCAACATAAGCACCAATAGTGAATCCAAACACAGTTGAGTATATTGCTAAGCCCCAAAACTCCCAGCACACCATCGACAAGGCGGTACCTAAAAAAGATTTAAATTAGATCAAATCAAATGGTTGCATAAAATGTTCACCATAGAAAATAACAAGATGTTACTCACTTACGCCAGCAACGGTTAGACACACATTATATGCTGTTAACCTATTGACCCATGGTTCATCGCTAATAAATCCCAAGAAGATCCTTCCAACTAAGTTTGCAGCTCCAATAATTGCAATCAAATAAGCAGAATTGGTCACGCCAAGTTTCTCACTCATAGGCGCTATGTAGACGTATGGAATATAAAAACCTAAGCTGGTTAAGAAATTTGAAAACGAAAATAAAATGAAGATTGGATCTATGAGTAGCGAGAAATCGAGCATTTTAGACAGTGCTTGTTTAAATTCAGTAGAACACGGTAACCATCCACATGTATTTGGTGTCTCTGTATTTAAATGTAGCAATGTTGGTATTCTTTCAGGAGATGCTGCTCTATGTTTCGATAAACTGCTCATGCTCCCTTGGTATAAAACATCCGGTCGCTCCATAATGCCACTCCCGTGTCTGGAGCGTCTGTGCTCCTGTGGTTTATTTAAAGCTGGCTGCGAAAGAGTTAGCCTTGCGACATCATTGTCTTCGCCTTTGCCATTGCTTTTTCTTATAACATTTTCAGAGCTTTGTGATCTTATCAAGGGAACGTTGTTTGATTTAGGAAGCATAGGCTCGGAAACTGGTGTTTGGCGTCTTTCAGGGACAGGTCTGAACATGATTCCAAGTGGCACGCAGTTGAGGATGAAGGCACCTATGATGGCCATCGCTCCACGCCATCCATACGAACTAATGAGAGCTTCGGTGATCGGAGCAAAGAGGAAGGTTCCTAGTCCAGATCCACACACTGCTATACCTGAAAACGGTAACGTCAAATATAAAAGGGAATAGCACAAAAGTGTTTAAGTTCCTACTCAAATAAATACCTTGAACTTACCAGTAGCAAGACTCCTTCTCTTTTCGAACCAGACTGTGACACTGACGATGGCAGGCAGATAGATGAGTCCAAACCCAAATCCTGTGAACACCCCGATGGTAACGATGAGTGTCAACACGTTGGTTGCGTAAGCCGAGGCTACTACGAATACCGCTGCCAGGATGGCTCCAGCAACCGTCACGGTCCGGCAACCCCACCGGTTTACAAAGGAGCTTGAGATAGGCCCTGAAATTTAAAAAAAATGGATAAGTTTAGTGTATTCTGGTTCTAAATATTTCTATGACAAGATTTAAGGAGCGCGATGGCCTGTATAAAGCCTTTTTAGTGCGTATGTATGTCATAAGCTACTGTGATCACAGGATGACATAGGTATGTCTCATGCTTCTCAGTTGGTAATAGCTGCCATCAATCAATAACAGTCGTTAGCAGGTCGTAAGTTATATTTGATACATTTATTTACACACAGGAAAATCACATAAAAACCATTTATGGGGATTCCTGAATTTTCCGGGGTCCAGTGCTGCCCCCATTTGAAATAAATCATTGCAATTGCGAAAAACGGCCACTTTTGGCGTATATGCGTAGAAAAGCTACACGTTCTCACTTTAAACAGTAGTTCATAAAATAGTTTGAAGGGTTATCTACTGCCTGGTCAAGACGAAATTTTAAATGAGATCTCCGTTTCCTATCAAATGATTTATTTCAAATGGTGGCAGTACTGGACCCCGGAAAATTCAGGTATCCCCTTAATTAAATTGTACCGAAAAAAAGCTAAATTCTTCAATCCATGACTTCTTTAGGGAACTATTCCTAAAGTACAAATACCATGCTCATACAAATTAAACAATCAGGTGACTGAATTACCATGGAAAATAAGGAAAATAATAAATACATAGATTAAGGTACATATAAGACAGAAAAATATTTAAAGAAGTTTTGGGAAATCTATTTTATTTTATTTAAATCAGAAATTTTGACCTTGTTTTGCATGGATAGAAACAATAAAAAACATTACAGAAATGTTATTTAATCTCGTTGAAAACACGAACGATTTGGATCTCAGTGAACATCGGAAATTGCTCAATTGGATAGAATAACCAATTTTACCGAGGAGACCCTGGCAAACAATGTTTTTTTATGTTCAAATGTTTTGGGATGGAAACACCGTTTTTTGAGTAGATGAGATGAAAAAAATATTTTTTCATCTCATCTACTCGAAAACGATTTTTTCGTCCCAAAATGAAAACATTTTGAAAACTGAACACGAACGTAATCTATCCAAAATCAAAATAATGTTTTCATCTCATTCAGTCAAAAAACGATGTTTTCATCCCAAAAAGTTACTGCTTATTCACCCGAGACTAAAAAGTTAAAAAGAAAATCTCTAGGAATTCAAACTAATTTGAAAACTTGAAATAAAAAAAATATTGGCACAGACGTCGTAATATTTAAATTTGGTATACATATTCCCTCATATTCATAAAAAAATAAAACCGTTTTCTAAACCTATTTTAGCTAAAACATGTTTTGTCCCTTTTCCTCTTCTCAATATTTGACATTGAAAGAACGAGACAAAACATATTTTAACTAAAATAGGTTTAGCAAACGTTTGTATTTTTTTATGAATATGGGGGATTGTCGTCAACATGGATGAATGTAGGTAAACATTTTTATATTCTTCACTTCGGAAGAAGAAATAAATATATTTAAAGAAGCACAAATTTTCTTATTTTTTTTATTTTCTCCCATGGGAGAAAACAATGAAATTTTATTTTTCAAAATTTTATTTTACCTCTTTGTCGACATGATTGATATACATACATATGCCAAATTACATCTTTCTTTTACTAGTCTGTGAGTCCAGCCACGACGGGCAGACAGACAGAAAGACAGACATGGCGTTACTATAAAGATAGCATTTTTACATTGGAACCCTTCAAAGCCCATTTTCCAACTCAAGATGGCCGGGGATAGAACCGGAAACCTCCAAACTGCCTACCAGCGTGGTTACCACTATGCCACAGAGCTTGACATTATTCGTAAGACCTCACTTAACGATAACTTTATAAGCAACATGAATGCTAACTTGTATGTTAAAATTAACATATTAAAGCAGTATGAAATTACCTGAGCAGAGAGTTACCCCCACGAGAACTGATACGATCCACGCGGTTTTGCCCTTTCCCTCCTCGAAGTAGCCCAGGAACTCCTTGTAGAACACACCGAATGAATAGGTCATGCCGTCCGCTGAAAAAGATAATAACTATATTGTTATTATGTAGGTGAATTGTGAAAATAAAAATAAGAAAAGCAGTTGTCAAGTATAGACACTTTTTACTTTAGTTTTAGGCCTTTAAAATTATATATTTACTAAATTTGTTCAGATTCACGAGCAATATCAACTAACCAACTTTTATTAATTTCTGAATGGTATTAAGGATATTCCCATTTTTACAGGGCTGCATGAATTTTTCGGGGTCCAGTGCTGCCCTCATTTGAAATAAATCATTTGAAAAGAAATGTCGTTTAAAATTTTGTCTTGACCAGGCACTAGATAACCCTTCAAACTATTTTATGAACTATGGTTTTCAGTTTAAAGTGAGAACGTAAAGCTTTTCTACGCACAATTGCGAAAAACTGCCACTTTTGGCGTATGTGCGTAGAAAAGCTTCACGTTCTCACTGTAAACTGTAAACAGTAGTTCATAAAATAGTTTGAAGGGTTATCCAGGGTCTGATAAAAAGATAAAAATTTAAATGATATCTCCGTTTTCTTTCAAATTATTTATTTTAAATGGGGGCAGCACTGGACCCCGGAAAATTCAGGTTCAGGTTAAACCGTTGACTTTGAACAAACAGTAAAAGAAAATCAAATATTGTTACTATGGCTCTGTATCTTATCTCGGCCAGTATATTTCCGCATTTTAACAATAACAGCTGATAAAAATCTAACATTGTTCGAACATAAGATGCACTGCAGATAACTATTCTAATCAGAAAATCTTGAAAGACAGTAGATTACCCAAATTCTGGATAAACATCTAGGTATATCGTAGGGTCTTTTGGATTTACTAATGACTAATTATAGTGGATTACTATTATGTAGATACATATAACAACATGTAAGTTATATAGGTATGTTAAGCCAGTTTGTATAAACTCCTACTTAATAATAGAAACCTGTTCTAAAGATAAATTTATTTTGCTAAACATGTGTTACAAGCAAGATTTTAACATTTAAGTTCATCCAATCATGTTTTACCATCACAGGTGTGCAAATTTTCAGAAATGCTGTCTATCATTATACTAGAAAAATATACCACTTATAATGAATCTACCATAATATACTTACTAATATCAGTCATTACAAATTATCAGATAAAAAATCTTTTACATTAATATAACAATTTTCAGTTAACAAATAAATTTAAATTTATTTCTCTATATTGTTTCGGTATTTGATTATATATCTTTGGTGCCATACATACGACACTATCTTGCAATAAAGCAGTTTTAGATGTATGGAGACACAAATTATCACAATATAACTCACGACGGTTTCTTTTCACTACATCAGATAAACTAGGAAACAGATGAGAATTACAAATATTGCTATTTCCATTATATATAGTGACGGGAGTGTTAGAATTTTATGTTGCTCGAATACAGCGCTTTTGCATTTTGAATGCTATATCTTTGTCAGTGGAAATTCTCCAAAAAATTATACCATATCTAAGAACAGATTCAACTAGGCCATAGTATGCCGTTATAAGTGCCTCAGTATTTACTTCATTCGATAGTCTATAAAGGGCATAGGATGAACTACTAATTCTTTTACAAAGACTTTTAATATGTTCTTTCCATTTCAACTTAGAATCAATTTATTAATCCAAGAAATCGAATACATGCAACATTACTTACTTTATTACCCTGATATTCTAAATTAAAATTGTCTGTCTTTTTAGGTCGTTGACTAAAATGCATTATGTTAGTTTTATCAAGATTTATTTTTAAATTATTATTGTCAAGCCATTTAATTATTGACGTCAATGTTAAGTTAACGTCGGATTTATAAGAATTTCTATTCTTGCATTTAATTGTAACCGTACTATCATCAGCAAATAATGACATATTATGTTTAATATTATAAGGGATATCATTGATATAGATAATAAAAAAGAGGGGCCCAAGGACACTGCCTTGTGGCACCCCATAAGATACATTTCGTTCATGTGATGTGTAACGCTTTTCTGTTTTTGATTTAAAATTGAACTTAGATATTTCTGTTACTTGGCGGCGTTCTGATAAGTAAGATTTAATCAAATTTGAGACATTACCCCTAATTCCATATGCTTCAAGTTTGTCTAATAATATTTTATGATGCACATAGTCAAAAGCTTGCGTCATATCGCAATTGATGAAATAAATAGGATTTCTTTTATCAATTTCAGTGATTACATTAGTTAAAAAGTCAAAAATTGCCATATTAATTGTCTTGTTTAACGGAACCCTTTTTGCTCTTTACAAAAAAATGCTTTTCTTCAAAATAAGAGTTCAACTCGTTAAAAAAGTATTTTTTTAAATTTTTGAAAATTTCGAATTTAGGGCAGTGGGTCTAAAATATTCAACTCGTACTTGTCCACTTTTTTGAATAAAGGTTTTACTATTGTCAATTTTAGATCTTCAGGAAAAATGCCCGTTTGGAAACTGAGGTTAATAATACGACTTAGATGATGACAAATGAGTTCATTCATGGCTTTAACTATTTTTGTTGAAATACCATCATAACCAACACTGTACGTATTTTTAAGATTTTTAATAATTTTAAATATATCATGTGGTATACTTGACGCCATAAACATAGACTTTGATTGATGTCTAATACCCGCGTTAACATTAGATCCGCATTTTTTTACAGGTTTAATTTTATCTATGAAGAAGTCATTAAAAGCATTTGCTATTTCAGTTGGATCTGTAATATACTTATCACCAATCTTTAGTAGCGTTACTAGTTCATTTGGTAAGTTAAATTTTGAGTTATTGATAATTTGCCATGTCGTTTTCGATTTATTTTTAGATGTTCTTAGTTTATAATTGTTTTGACTCTGTTTCGTTAATTAAATAATCTTTTGAATAACTTTGTAAAACGCTTATACTTTATTTTATTAACTTTAGTAGGTCCTAATCTGAAATTTCATAACAGGTTTCTTTTCTTTTGGTTACATTTTTTAAGGCCTTTGGATATCCATTTTACTTAACGAGTAATACTGATAGTAATTTGTTTAAGCGGAAAACAGAAAAAATAAAACATTTTGAAAGTGTCTATAAAACTTCGATATGCAATATTAGGGTCACACGTATCATATATTTTAGAGAAACTAAGGTTCTTTATACAATTTTTAAATTTATTTATATTATATGCACTGTAATCTCGCACTCTCTTACGCCAAAATTTCATTTTTACCGTATTTTTTATTAGTATTTCAATTAGTATCACAGAGTGATCTAAAAGTCAAAATTCTACTACTTCCGTCGCACATTTGTTCGTAAAACTATGAGCAAAATTATCTAAAAGTACTAGTCTGTTCAAGGGTTTCATCGTCCATCGGAATATTTAGGAATGGGTTTTGCTGGAAGTAGCACATTACATCAACCGGTCCGAAGGGCATTTACATGTCGTATCTCTACGCAAGCCTTCAAAAAGACCAGGATGAAAAGATCATATCATGATCATTTATTTTGTCAAACACAGGTACAATGGGTGTTTGGTAAAAAAGTAAAAGACTCGTGATCCTCAAGGATACCTAAGAGTACAATGTAAACTTTATATAGTCTGTCTGTTCACTTTCTTTTCAAACGTTATGAAAATAGAGGTCGAGACCTACATCGTATCACAGACAACAATATTTAGCAAAAAAATCCGCGCACGCCGTTCACCATTTTGATTTAATAAGATGCTCTCCATATCCTTCCACTTTTACTAAAATAGGTTACGTTGGTAGGCACTCTTTATTCAGGTGACAATCGGAGTGTGGGATATATAGCAGTGTAGGAACAAAGGCTGTCGCTGACAATAGCGTCACATCAAAGATGCGTCCTATGCTATTCAGCGAAGAATATTGGTGTTGTTCCAATTCATCTCTTGCAAAGTAACTTCTAACGTCAGATGGTTTAGAAATTACAAAAGCTCATTATAGAGAGGAGATTAGAAACTCGGATGTATTGAGATTTTTTTCCCATTTACAAAAAGGTTCCATGTCTAAAATACACTGAGATGTTGAGAGTAAGAAAAATTTAGAAAAAGGTGCAAATTAAGTACCATATTTACAGTTAGATCTAGGGCGGTATCTAATCGTCTTCGAACCTCTAACTTAATTCTTGATTGATTCAAATTACACTTAAAATCGTTAAAAATCATGCAACAAAAATGTTTCCGAGTTAAATCCCTTTAATTTTAGTCAGGCAATTTTTAAAATCACATTACAATGTGAAAACAATTGACAATCGAATGAAACAAATTTTATTCTACGGCAAGAGTTCCATTTTCAAATGTCGTAATAAATTTTAAAATATTTACTATATACGTGGCAAATTCCGGAAACTTTAGTGTAATATTTTTTATTATATCAATATCAATTCACATAAATAAAAATTATACATGGATATACTGTACGTATTCTTTATAACTATATATAATATATATTATATTATAATTGCTGTAGTAATAATTGGAGTTCAAACTTATAAGTGTCCACCATTTTTATCTGACTCATAGATACGAAGATTTCAATTCAAACACGATGACATGACCTGGATCAAATAATAACGATTTCTAACAATTCACAAGCCTTCAATGAAATCCATTTTAATATGAAACGAGCGAATAACTGCAAGTTTCAATTTTTAATTTCTTGGTAAAGTTTTAAAGATGACTACTAGAGATTTATGTGGCCGGGTTCTCTAAGAAAGGAGGAGTAGGTACTCGCAGATTTCTCTTGACTGAAAAATCAAATGAATGAATGAAATGAATCTGTTAAGCCGTTTTAAGATCATCAGCTCATTTCTGGTTGATGACAGGATCTGACTAACTTCCTTATGTCCGATCTATTCGAAATTTGGTACCGTGTTACTTCAATGATAGTGAAAGGATATGGTAAGGTAACCATGACCTGATCAGCCGTTTGAAGATCATCAGCTCTTTAATAGTTGATTTTTTGGTAGTTTTCAGAATTTATTTCTTATGTCGGGGGGTTTATTAAGCTTTTAATTTTACTTTTTAATAGATAATGGTACGCAACCCTACGTGCGCGTGTCCGACTTGCACTTGGCCGGTTATTTATTACTCTTATCTCTAAATATTGAAAACAAAGTTTAAAGCAGAATTGCTTTCATATGAATACCTATGTCTACTTAATAATAGAATTCGAGGAATAGATTTGCTATTTAATTGTACTGTAGCTCACAAAAATATCTTGAGTTTATACTTTATATCATCATGAATGAATGTACAGTCAACGGTGAAAATAGATGATAAAATATAGAAAACTGTTATTAAACTCATAAAATAATCCAAAGAAGTAAAAAATATTCAGGTTTTGACTCATAATAAATGCCAAAGAATGTTTTGTAAATAGAAATCTCGGTTAGACTCAGCATTATTTCAAAACATTATAATTATTAATCGTTATAAAAATATATTTGAATAAAACAGCAGTTTCCACAAATCAATCCGATAAAAGTTTAAATCCTTTCGAGCGGTTCGAATACAAAAAGATTTAGGGATTGATAAAGGCATTACTCTCTTTGACGGCCCGATCCTCGTTCGTTACGGAGAAATAAGTCGCTTTCTATCTCTTTATGTATGGCTACACAACTTCATACATCAATTATTGATATTAGTATATTTACAAGATTATGTGTTTAGTGATTAGTCTAAGTCTAGTATTACCTTTAGCTGCAAACCCAGAAATGTGAACTCGCGATGTACAGTGTAAGAACAATCAAATATCTCGGCAAACCTTTGATTGATTTGACTCGTTGTTTAATTATGAATTGATTTACGTAGGTAAGATAAGGCGGAGGACAAAAACAATTTAAAAATAATACATAAGTTAATAATGATCGTATACATTGACGAAATGTATTAATAAAGCGCTAGCTCTATACTTTAATTTTAGATCAAAATGAAAATTTGATGTAGGTTTTAGTAAAACAGCACGTGTGACATTCACGGGACGTCACCGTGATCGTCGTAACACTATCGTAAACTATTCGGATAATTATAGAAAGCGCCGAGCACGTGGCCCGATTTAAAATATAGTGACATTGCACTCGCTCTACATGAAAATCACGTGTTGTTTGGTGGATTTAATTTTCATTTGTACTATACATTTAAAGTAAACATATATAGCAATGTTAACTTTGTACCTGAAAACTAATTAAGTACCCTAATATTGAGATATTTTGGGCAAAAAATGAGTTGATATTTTATGAGTCAATGTTTACTTTAAGTAGGTATCTAAAATACTTTGATAAATTTTATGCAAGCTTTACTTATTTACAAAACGTAGCTGAAGCGTAGTCTAGTTCTCTATCTTGGAGTTTTATTTAATGCAACAAAGGAAATCGCACTTTCATTATACCGTTAATCTGCATCAAATTACTTACCCCCTTATTCATAAAAAAAAATTACAAACGATTGCCAAACGTATTTTAGTTAAAATATGTTTTGTTTCGTTCTTTCTATCTCAAATATTGAAAAGAGGGAAAGAGACAAAACATGTTTTAACTAAAATAGTTTTAGCGAACGTCTTATGAATATGAGGGTTAGTATATTGTATTTACAAGATTAATAACGCAAAGTTTTTGATGCGTATAGGTATAGCTCTACATCCAAACCCACGTAAATTAAATTTGGCCAACTGTAACATAAAGGAGCTAGAGTAGAGACTAACTTTGTTATAACTTATGATTGTGAAAGTTTGGCTGCTAATCTGGCTCCAAAAGTTACAATCTAATCTCTACCCGATTCTGACTACTTATATGTAATCCTCTCGAGATACTAGCCCACACATAGAAAGGCTTCCCTCTAAGATTGAAATATCGTGATAGAAAAGATACAAAGTTTGAATTATACAAAAGTTTGATGGTAAATAAGTATTAATAACTAGTAAGTAGAAATAACTCGTAGAGCACGTATCAATATCTTAGACCGGGCGGGCAACCCATGCTATTCATGAAATAATGTTTATTTATAATGTACCTACCTATTCCAATCGCAGTTGTATCTTTTGCACTAATGTATAAAACCCCCACACATAGCATATAAAGGTTCAGTAGCCACTAGAGATGGGCTGTGTATCAAACTACTTAACGTATATGATATGATAGACACGTCATCGACTAAGTATTTTCGTTTGTGACGCGGCCCTGTCAGTGGCCCAAAGTGACTCGCCAAAGTTTTCTCGCTTCTTTACATTTCATATTTCATTTATTCACCATTTTGTAATCAATATTATGTATATTGATTACAAAATGGTGAATAAATGAATGATGGTGAATAAATGAATATTGATTACAAAATGGTGAATAAGTGAAAAATTAAATACACTAATTGTAAAGTGCATTGTCATGCACTTTACAATTAGTGTATTTAATTTCTTATTTACAAAATTGCCTATTCAGGCATTGGGAATCGGATTTTAAATTAATTTACGAAGTACTAATAATAAATTACAATTCAACCATTTAATTCATTTCATCTTTTCAAATTATTCATTTGTCACCATAAATATGTACTAAATTATTAATTACTAGTTATTACATAATTCACATCAAATTTAGGTATATATATTTACAATTACATCATAATTCACTTAAAATATAGGTACATAATTTTTTAAACGAGTAATGTCATTATGAATATTATACTATGAAATAAAATGTCCATTAAAACTAAAGTTTGTCCGTCCAATATTACGTCATATTATAATAACTTTTGTCAATCATCAGTTTTTTTAATTCAATGTCAAATTTATTTCCTTGGAGATCTTTAATTGTTTTTTGGAGGTGATTGTTCACCTGAATTGCCTTGTAATACGGGCTATGTTGGTACAATACGAGGTTTCATGAGGGTAGTATTAAATCATTACCGCGGCGTGAGGGGTATCGTCCAGGCCTGTCATTGTACTTTTCAAAGATGGATGTGTATTTTCTTACAAAGCGGCATAATTCGTAGATGTACATGCCTGTAACCGTGAGTATATTAAGCTGACTGACAAGTTCCCGACATGTTTATTTACGTTTTGCGAAGGTTATTATTCGGACGCAACGTTTTTGAAGTATAAA
Organism: Acrobasis suavella; assembly: GCA_943193695.1. Lineage (NCBI taxonomy): Eukaryota > Metazoa > Arthropoda > Insecta > Lepidoptera > Pyralidae > Acrobasis > Acrobasis suavella. The sequence goes on from OW971929.1 coordinate 20,801,993, forward strand.
TACTGCCTGGACGTCCGTTGAATTTCCCCAAAGGATCAAACCATACCTGATCCAGGCAGCAGCGTGGCTGTGATAAGCGGTAAGTGAACACTCCTCATTAGTATTTTTTCGGAGTTCCCGTAATGCGTAGGTAAATTTACTTAGTTTGCTCACTACCGATTCTATGTGGTCTTTCCAGGTTAAGGTGGAGTCTAGCGTGATCCCCAGCAGTGAGAACTTATTCACCCCCTCAATATGGTAGCCATCGTAGGATACATTTACTACTACCTTATCTCTCTGATGGGGTCTAAATTGCATTATCTTAGTCTTTTCGAAGTTTAGCGACAATCCTAATTGCTTACAGTGTTCAATAACTTTACGAAGAGAATCAGATAAGAGATCCTGCAGCTCGCTTATTTTATCTAATTCGCAAGATACTATAAGTGTGATATCATCTGCATATAATACTACTTTGTGTGACTCGACTGCCGTGGGAAGGTCATTTATAAAAACAAGGAATAACAAACAACCGAGCACGCTACCCTGTGGTATAGACCCATGCACAACCTCACTCGGTGATTTACTCTGTATTAATTCCCTTTTAGTCTCTGAATGATAAGAGATCTGTACATGTTGTCGTCTATTCGTTAGGTAGGATATTAGCCATTTCTTTGCTGGTCCCCGGATGCCTATAGTGTCTAACTGTTTAATCAGAGTGTTATGGTCCACTCGGTCATACGCCTTGCACATATCCATAAACGTAACTATGGCGCACTTATTATTATTTAGAGCTTCATATATTTCTTGACAACATCCAAATGCAGCTGACGTTGTCGAGTGGTTCTTTCTAAACCCATGTTGGTTTTGATTAAGAACTTTGTATTTTTCTAAAAACGAACATATTTTTTGGCATATAGGTTTTTCAAATACTTTAGAGAAAACAGATGACAATGCAATTGGTCGGAAATTAGAGATACACGTTTTTTCACCTTTTTTAAAAATGGGCTTTATTAAAGTTAGTTTTAGGTGTTCTGTAAATTCTCCTTCGTCATAAGATTGGTTTATTAAGAATGTCAATGGTGTTACAAATTCATTAACACAATATACAAGTAAAGAAGAAGGTATTTCGTCAAAGCCACTTGTATTGTTTGGCTTTAATCGTAATATTATTTTTTTAATTTCTGATTCGGTCACGCTTTCTAGATAAAATGTATTTGTTAATTGGGAGGATAATTTGGATTGGTATGTCGTTGATTTATTTTTACTGTCATTTATATTTAGAAAATATTTATTGAACATGTCCGTTATTTTTGTAGGAGACGTTACAATTTCTCCATTATTTTTCTTTATTCTTATATTTTCATGCTTATTTTTAGTATTCTTTTTTGTCTTTACTTTTTCATTTATCATATTCCACATTGTTTTATATTTATTTTGAGAATTTTTTATTATTTTTATATTGTGTCTTCTTTTTTGGCTTGTTATTATTTTTTTTAATATTTTACTGTATGATAAGCGTAGCTTTTTAAAATTTCACTATTAAATTTAATTAAGAGATGGTGTAGAATGCGTTTATGATAACAACATCTCTGTATTCCCTTTGCAATCCACCTTAATTTTGGCACATTTCTTATAATAACTTTTCTCCTAGGAATGTGGAGATCTAATAGTTCTTTTATTTTATTTTCGAATGAGGTATAATTTTCGTTTATATTTTTATCAGACGAGATTTTTCCAATTAACTTCATTTAATCTTTTTTTTAAATGCATTCATATTTTTATTATTAAATAATCGTGTAGTTTTTGTATAAGGTGATAGAGTGTTGTGTAGTTTTTCTCTTAGTTGAATATGTCCAACAAGAGTGCTATGATCTGATATTTCGTAATCATGGATCTCAATTTTCATGTCTACATTTTGACTAACGATGAACTGATCTAAGCAAGCTAAACTTTTTTTCCGGGTGACTGTGTTAATTAAACAATTTTAACCGAATGAATTTAATATTTTCTTAAGCCTGATAGATTCTTTATTGCTTTTCCTAATATCTATGTTTACATCTTCTGCTAATATAATTTTTTTGCGTGAGGATTGCTTAGAAATGTAATTTAGTAATGCTTCTAATTGTGTAAAAAAATATTTCAATATTATTTCCCGGTTGGTAAATTGATATTAATCATAAATTATGGTCCACAACTTCTACTGCACAAAGTTCAATATAAAATTCTTTGTGAATGCTTACATGTATAATCGCTCTTGTGTTTTTTATATTTTCCTTGGTAAATATAGCAACTTCACCATGTTCATGATTTTGCCTAATATATTTTGCTCGTAGGTCATAATTCTCTATGGTATAGGACATTACCGGTTGCTATGCGCCGCCCAACTGCTTTTGAGTACCCACAGGACTTTTTGCGTTGTTAAAAGGATTAAAACCTACTTAACTTCTGTCGTGTTTGTTCAAAATGAATCGTGTCGCAAGTCAAATAATGACGATGTATCACGGGAATGCCCCCACTGCATCGCGGTAATAAATCTTATATCCTTATAAGATTTATTACCGCGATGCAGTGGGGGCATTCCCAGATTGATCGATAGATGACCAGTCATTTTATTTTGCAACGTAGCAAATATTAATTTATGAAACAACATTCCTACATTATTACTTAGCTAAATGAAATAGACCAATAACATTGGTTGGGTAGATAGCAATTCGGAAGCTTTAACTGATATTTCCTTGTTCGGTATTTATTACACACATACACGCACGCACGCACGCACGCACGCACACACACACACACACACACACACACGCACACACACACACACACACGCACACACACACACTTACCGACACTATTATGATAAAAATATTCAGTAAACATTACATACATGCTTACTATTATCATCAGTGTCGGCTCGCTCCACAGACCTGGCACAGCGGCCGCTTTTCAGCGGCCTCGGCTAGGCTCACTCACCGTACACTCTTAATTAGCGAGAGGGGTCGGAGTGGCCTGCGGGGTGGCCCGTCGGCCTTCAGTTCTACCCGCTAGGGTCACCTCCGGGTTGAAAGGCGCGTCTGTGTCAACACACGCCTTTGTGTGTTGACACAGACGCGCCTTTCAACCCGGAGGACCATATTTGTCGAGCGACGGAATCCCGTTTCTATCGCACGACTGGCCCTCTTTATGGGGGCAACAGTTGCAGGCCATAGGCCCGCCTCCTGCGCCCTGTGCGTCGGCGGCGGATGGCCAAGTTGGTCGTCGCCTCCCGGTCTTTCACTGCCGCCTCTTTCGCTTCGCTTGACGCTCTCCGCAAAGGCCTGCACTGCTGTCCACGACGTCTGACTGTCGACCATGCAACGTACCACAGTCGGCAGTGCAAGGTCGTCCCCCTCAGCATAAACATGCCTATCTCAAGAAACACTATCAACCTTGGTCCCGCCCGAGCCTTACAAAAACAGAGCTTCTAGAATCAAAGAATCCAATAATTATTAGGTACTTTTAGACGTAGGTTAGTATAGGTGCATTACGTGGTTTTATTCATAAATTATTTAAATCTAGTAATAATAGTGTATCAAGTAGGTATGCTCACTAGACGGTGAGTTTACCACAGGAAAAATTTAGTTTATCAAGTAGGTATGCTCACTAGGCGGTGAGTTTACCACAGGAAAAGTTTAGTGTATCAAGTAGGATGCTCACTAGGCGGTGAGTTTACCACAGGAAAACATTTTCTTTCTGATCAACAATGCGCGGAAATCTATGTATGATATGAACTATCATATATAGTCCACTGATAAAATACAGATACACTTTCAATTCTTTATTCCTGACTTCCACTGATATTTATGTATATTAATGCATTTTGCTCCTCTGAATTTGTCAGTTCTGTACTTTTTAAAGTTTTTAATCCACTTTATTTCCCCTGAACTATTTGCAACATCTGGTAGAGACTAGCGACTGCACCGAGAGGTTTATTTATTCATGTCAACATTGAATGTTGCACGGACAAGAGCCGTTCAATATTTCAGTTTCAGTCAGCGCTAAAATATATACAGCTTTACAAACTGAATTAAATTTGTCTCTCATTAACAGTTTACGTCCAGCTGAAAAAACAACTTTCTGACATTGCGAAGTTGAAAATTTTATTTATATCCAACAAATAATCCAATGATTACCGTGTGAGTTTACGTTTTGTTCTATACCTATTTATGTTAACTTTAATCATTAGAATAAACGAATTGTCGGCGCGCTGTGTCGGGTCCGGCCGTTAGGCACTCGTTCTGCGACGCGCTCGGCCGCGACGCCAACCAATGAATTTATAAAAATAAAACATTTTTAAAATATAATAAATACCTATGTGCTGATCTGCCCCGCCCCAGATTGGTATGGGCAATTCATCCCTTTAATGTAAGAAGCCTTTAGACCATTAGTGGGGGTAATAGAGGCTGCGAAGAAAGAAAGAAGATATAAGTATTAGGTATAAGTAACACTGCCGAAAGTACCTAAAAAATTGCAATTTTCCAGCAATAACGTTAGGTCGTGGGCGCAAGAAGGGGAGGCTTTTACCCAACTACGGGACACTACATAGGCTATAAAAATCAAATGGACAGCTTAAACATATAAACAAATATGTAGCAGGTAGGTAGGTACTTATATGTGCGCTTCGTCCGACGCTATATTTCGGGACGTAAAGTCATTTATCACGCAAGGGTTCAGCCGTACGTCCTCGCCCGCCCTCGGCTGTAATATATAATTGTATGTCGCCGTGCCGAGCTACCAGTTTTAACGGTCTCATTAGTGTTGACGAATTTAGGCATACGTTTTATCGGATTTGCCATATCAATAAATTAATCAATAAATAGTATAAAATATCTGTCTTATTTTATGTTAATTGGAGCTTAGATCTTTTAAACTGCGCAACGGATAGAGTGTTTCAAGAGGATGGTTTAGCTATATGTATAATATACCCGCGGAAAAGGATGCGCCGCTTTTGAATAGGTAAGGCAACTTACATATATAACAAATCTAATAAAAATTAAATGCCCTGAAAAGAAAGAAATAACTTTACATTTAATCAAGCCCATCAATTCATTACCTAAATCAATTTATATGTATTATATTAAAGCCTGTCACGAGATTTATTTCGTAAAATTAAAAGACATTATTTAGAACTTATATTGGTATTCTGATAATTAACTTCAGAGAAAAATCTCACGAGCTTTTATATTATGCATATACATTGGTTTAGGTAATGAATTGGTGGGTTTGATTAAATATAAAGTTATTTCTTTCGTTTCAGGGCATTTAAACAAAAACTTGTCATTAAAAATGTTGGTTTTTCCATTAATTTATTTTTTACTTTTTAGTAATAATAAATTTTAGGCTTTAGTTCCACAATGATAGTGAAAATTTATTATTACTAAAAAGTTTAAAATAATCAGTGACCAGGACGGTATTCAAATTTCACCGACTGGTTCACCAATCATCAATATTTCTAATGTACTTGTAATAGACCCACAACCAACAAGCTCCAAAATTTGAACACAGTTATTGTTCAGCCTATCGAATGTAAACCAAGTCGGTTAATTCAGTACCTACCTATCTATGGAAGCAGCTATCCATCCACTTCGATGGACCACCAAGATATCATCTACGATAAAGTGCTCGTCACGACAAATCAAACGAGTCCAAACTAAATAGTGTTATGTTGTTTTATTACCAAGTTCCGTTGACCATCTTCCGTCTTCATGATCAGACCAAAGATATTGTCTACGATGAAGTGCTCGTCACGACAAATCAAACGAGTCCAAAATAATGTTATGTTGTTTAATTACCGAGTACCGTTGACCACCTCCCGTCTCCGTGATTAGACCCTGGACATCATCAATAAAGAAGTGCACTTCAAGACAAATCAAACGAGTCCTAAATAGTGTTATGTTGTTTAATTACCGAGTACCGTTGACCACCTCTCGTCACCGTGATTAGACCCTGGACATCATCAGTGAAGAATTGCTCATCAAGACAAATAAAACTCAATAGTGTTATGTTGTTTTTTTGCCGAGTTCCATTGGCTACCTACCGTCCGTGATCAAACTCAAGTGATCGTTGAGACAAATCAAACGAGTCCTAATGGTTATTTTGTTTTAATACTGAATTCTGTAGATTATCTCCTAGCCTCATCATCAGAACAGCTCGCAAATTCCGTAATATTGTATTGTCATCCAATTTACACTAGCATGAACATTTTCAGCTTAATCGGTTGACATCCTACTTAATGAGGTTATGTTGTTTTATAGATGAGTTCCGTCGAATATATTACGGCTCCATCATCAGAACCGCTCATTGACTCCATAATTTTGCATTGTCATCCGACTTACACAAGTATGCATTTCATCTCGATCGGTCAAGGTTGAAAATTGAGTTGCAACTGTTGCAAGATTTGAACTAAGCAAACAATCATACGTACATACAAAATACATTGCAAGTTTTATAAAAACTACCAACTATGTATAATATATGATTACGAGGGCCATACCGAAAAGATCGAGAATAGAAAAAAGTACAAAGATAATATAATAATGTTTGCTTTTATTATTTTTCGAAGTATTCTCCGTGACAGTCAATGCACTTTTGCATTCGATCAAACCAATTATTGAAACAGTAATTCCAGTCTGAAGTGAATACAGTCAAAACAGCTGATTTGTAAGCTTCGACCGCCTCTTCTGGGCCGTGAAACCGTTGACCACGTAGCATATCTTTAATTCTTGGGAATGTAAAATAATCATTGGGGCTCAGGTCAGGGCTATACGGAGGATGGTTCATCAACTCTACGTTTTCCAGATTTAAAAACGCGCTTGTTTTGCGTGCGGTATGTGAGCTCGTATTATCGTGGTGAAGGATTATACGACGATTCGGATTAATTTTACGAAGTTCTCTTATAACTTCCGGCAAAAAAACTGTTGTGTACTAATCAGCAGTAACCGTCCTTCATTCTTGTAAATTAATCGTAGCCACATGACCAGTTTTCGATACAAATGAAGTGACCATTTTTTTCGACACGCTGCGTGAGCGAATTACTTTTGTTGGCTTGACCTCACCCTCGAAGACCCAAACTGCCGATTGATGTTTTCTTTCGGGTTCATATGAATAAATCCACGATTCATCCCCAGATACGATATTGTAAACTGCATTTGAGCTCCCTCTATTGAACCGTTGCAGAGCAGACCGACACCAATTAACACGAGCCGACTTGTGTTCCTCGGTCAAACGGTGGGGCACCCAGCGTGAAATTAACTTCTTGACACCCAGTTCATCATGTAAAATGGTCTGAATGGCTATCATACCAATGCTGAGAGAAACCCAAATCTGCTCGTATGTCACATGTCTATCTTCTTTTATTAATTGGAGTACAGCATCGATGTTATCTTGTGTTACCGCTGTTTTTGGCCGACCAGTAGAAGGGACTGTGGCAAGAGAGGAACGTCCAGGACGAAACTCAGAATACCAACGATATATAGTCGTTTTACTAGGTGCTTCAAGTTCATAAATAGAAACAAGCTCGACGAGACATTGTTCTTGAGATAAACCTCGACGAAAGTTATTAAAAAATATTGCACGAAAATTTTCCCGCGTAAGCTCCATTTTTTCTCACCGACTTGTCAAATTCAAACGGTCAATACTCTTTTCTTTTTTTACTTTATTCAAAATTCAAAAATGGAATTGTGTTCGAAGTAATACTACATTTCAAACACCAAAAAGGTTTTACTCTAATTTATTCCTAAGTATTCTATTCCCGATCTTTTCGGTGTAGCCCTCGTATGATACTTGATGAGAGGTATTTTCCAGCCTTGACAGTGATAACTTGATAAGTAAATGTAGTCAGTTTATGTTCAAAGGTAGGCATGCTTTACCACATGTGTCATATGTATAATTGATATGGCAACCCAAAGGTTGTCAATGGTTGAGCGGGATGTTGTCGATGGTTCAGGAGAATAAATACTTTTTCATCATGGCGTCTTATAGTTTTAATTGATACATATTATAATATTTGAAATACAAATATTGAACACCACAAAGGGTGAAGAGAACCTCTAAGGGCCGATTTCATCGTTTTCATTGATAAACGGGTTTAGTAAAACTGAGTTTAACTTAACTGAGTTCAAATGTTTGATTTGATTATCTTGATTAACCTCAAATGAATTTCACCGACATTTTGGAGCTAACTTTTGATTGCGTTTACGAAAACGAAGTTCACATAAATGCATAGACATGAAAACACAGATTACAGCATAAATCCTTTGATAGTTCATTTCACGTAGAAAAAATAAACAACGGAAAAGCAAAACTCATTCAACCAAACATGAATTTTCGTGGAACGGAACGTAAATTAAAAAGTATGTAAGTACTTATGTCATTTGTTAAGTCCATGGTATAATAATATACATGGTCAACTCAATAAATCAAAAAGCATCTCCCGCCCTCTGATTTTGGTCAAGTTTTTGATTAAACTTTTGATTTAAAATCACTACAATGTCCAACACAGGTGAATAAAGAAAGAGGGACCATATTCGAGTTTTTTTTAATAGATTCTAATACCGATAGAACAGTTGGTTTTATGAGACGAAATCTTTTAACAAAATCTTTGTCATCAAGGGTGTCAAAGGATTCTTCCCTGACGCGTTATCCACCTTGGACGACAAACACATACATCTTCATCATCACTAACTTCAAAAGCTAGTGCTAATGGTCTTTTCATTGTTGCCGTGCATAAAAAAATCAATTTAAAATTCAAAATATAGCAATAGGTAGGTACGCATTACGCGACGACATTGACATTTGTTTGATTGAACGCGTTTAGAAGCGTTAAACGACCCATAACGGGCGTTCAGAATGTAAAACGCGTTTTGCGTTAACTGCGATTAGTTTTTATCGGTGAACTCCAAAATGTAGCATCTGAACTCAGTTAAGTGCGTAAACAAATTTAGCTTCAATTGATCGCGTTTTAGTTCAACGGTGAAATCGGCCCTAAAACTTCCAATTATAACTAGGGTAGGAAACCATTATTTACTAAAAGGTCAAATATTGTGAAAAAATTATACCTGACAGTTTATGAGGACAACAAAGAAAAAATTGCAAGCTTTCTGTACTTATAAATGTGTATAATTAACAAATAACTTCCAGATACCAGTACCATATTATTTAACCGTAATATCTATTTATAAGTAGGTAGGTATTACAATAGATAGAGAAACCTTCAATCACGGCAAACGATAAGGACCATCGATCATTGCTTTGTACAAAGATTACCAATTTCATCACCGATCAGACCCCGGAATAAATACTTAAAAATAGACAATATCATAAAATATATTAAAGGAACACTAAATCTGTCATTTACTAATGTAAGAGACTTAAAATCTCAATTGTGATATCATAAGAGTAAGGCAATCTTCTAATATCAAAAATAGTCTTCCCGTGTAAACTCTATAAAAACGTGAAATCTCTATAAACGTGAACTGTAGTAACTTCTATGTAATCTGATTTACCACAGTAAAACTTACAACAATGGTACGACTCCTTTTAATAATAATAGTCTGCAATGTAGTGCAGCTTAGTCGGGGCGACTTTGTCACAAACAGATTAGCGTTATGCAGTTGAGCTCTGTGTTAACAACATTACAATTAAATATGCTCACTCCTGATTTACCACTGTTATATCTTGTTTCGTACTTCTTACTAATGTTATAAATATGCAAGTTAATGTTTTGGTTATTTGTTTATAAATTAACTGAAAACATCTGAGGTTCCAGTGGGATTGTCATATAATCATTTTATTATCTATAAGTATGTAAAGTTATTGTAAAATCATACTAAATTTATATTTTTATTAAATCAGAATCTACCCGTACAAATATTAAACCATGGACACAAATTATTTGATCTAATATTAGTGAAATGACCAGTAAATCTATATCTATCATACTTGAGTGCTAATGCGAGAGTGTTATTAAACATATTCGTCATGCGTCAAACAGGTCCGGATTAACCCTATCAGGGCCCCAAGGCAATGTTATTTTCGGGGCGCTTTACGCTTTTTTTGCTTTTTAAATTAGGTACATATTTTTGAAGTGAAAACTTCTTTAGCGGCGTTGTACACTGTTTTTGGTATGGGTAAAAAATTTTAAACTTGCGTCAGGAAGTCAGGGCGTCAGGACACGTGACCTGATCGAAAATTCGTAAGACGCGCGGCGCGGCGTAGGAGAGGAAGTAACCCCCTCTCTTTCTACGGCGCGGCGAAAATGTATGCAGGCGCCTGCTGTTTCGTTTAGGCGGCGCAGGGCGCTTGCGCTGCGCGTGTGTTTATGTTACAGCTTGCCACGCGCATCCATGGAAATTATTCAAGTTTTCACTTCTGCCGGCACTCCCGGAGTGCAAACCGTCTTTTTTTTATTACAAAAGTCGTGTTGACCATATCTACTCCAAATATGGTACACATAGAAATTCAAAAATCGTTCGTTTTTTTTTGCGCGTCGATGCTAGGATGTTGGAAGTCCCCTTGGAAGTTGTTGCAAACTATAATAAAGTGAGTTTTATCAAACCTGAAACGCATAAAACAGAGCTAGACTATAACGACCTAAACGCTTGGATAAAATTAGAATTTGAAAAATTATAGATTCGAATTATGGGACAATATTCACGATTAAAAAGTTTTTTCGTGGCAAAAGCATTTTAGCGAAACTTTTTATTATTAGTTCACAAACCCATGTTGAAGGTTAAAGTAATATTGCCTTCAACTTGGATGTGTGCACAAATTTTTACTTCCACAGAGAGGTAGTCAAAAGATAAATAAAAACCAAGCTCAAATTTTAATCCAAGGTATTCGCCAGCTGTTTACTTTTATTCTAACAATGGATGATGGACCAGTTATATTCATATAAATTGCTTTGGATATTATCTGCCAATACCAGCGCCGGCTTAAACAGAAGTCGAGGCTTTTACAGGAGCCATTTTCCTAAGGTCAGTAGGTTAGTCGCTAAGGAAATGAGTTTTTATTCAATCAAAATTTGGCAGGTGATGCTACGAAATAATAAGCCGCCTCTTCTGGTGCCGGGAAGATTTTCTTCTGAAGCTGATCAGCGTTGTAACTAGATACGTTTAATCCTTATCTTCATTATTTAAAACTGTCTTCTTTAGAGTTACCATCATAATCGTTTTGGCCGTAGCATTCGTAATAAAAAACTGGAAAAGTGTGAATCAAACTAGCTCATCCAGGCTTCTGTAACGTATGTACATATTATATATCAATTTAATGTAAATTGAAATTTCCTTCGTTACTTTAAATATCATAGACTTCCTAAGGTTTTCCAGTAATCTACAGGTAAAGAACAATTTTCGTTTATTTTTTCAATAATTTTGGCTCAGTGATATTGGGTACTTATATATTTGGGTACATAACTGTAAATTAGAACTCCATTAGTCCAGTAGTTTTGGAGCAAAAAAGCGAGCGATCCTTTATTCTATCCGAGATCCGTTTTTTTTAGGGATTTATATAAGGGTACTTACTGTTTTTTTTTCCTTTTAGGTTTTAGGGTATAGAAACCTAAAAAGGACCTTAAAGCCATCTATTGGACAAAAAACGCGAGTTGTCCCCTTAATAAAAAAAATAGATTTCCAAGATTTGGTTACTCTACCAAGTATAATCTGAAGTTAGTAGCCGTGTATGAGAGACTCCTATATTTCCAGAGATTCTATATAATAGTTATAGTTAACAGTAGACTTTCTACATTAGGGTGGTCCTTATTTTTCGACTTTTGAATTATCACCGGGGCACTTCCTCATTCGATTATATACCTCTAAATAAGGAATAAACTTTTTTTTTTTGTTAAAATTTAGAGGTCGCTACCAGCTCTCAAAATTTTTACAAAAAGCGTTGAAGGACAGCTTAAATGATGGTTTCATTAATGTTTCATTTGGGTGTTTATATCACATTTTACGAGCAAGTAAAACTCGCATAGACAATCGCTTCGTATCCCCTCCTCCCCTCGACCCTTTTCGGTACCGACGCGACGAGATTTCGTCTGTACCGATGCGTCGAGATTCAGCGCGCCCCGCACTTTAGTTCTAAAAAGTCATTAACGAGAGCGCACGTGTTTTATTTGTAAAAGTCATAGTAACGTGTTTCAACTTGCAATGGCGTCTACAAGTAGCGGACTCAGTAAAGCTACTAGAAATCAAAGTAAGGTTTGGCTTATCGGTCAATTATTATCCGAATGCAACTACAAGTATATCAACCTCGAGATGACTACAGAGAACTGTTGAATCTCACTATCATTTTCTTAGGAGGTGTTCCTGAAAAAGGCGTTTTATTCAGTAGACCTGCAGACCTGGTCTACATCGCGCTAGATGGATGGCAAGATCCTTGTACTGTTTGAAAATTTATTTATTTAAGCATCAGTTTAAGCTAACGAAGAAGGAGGAAAAGGCTGTGAGAGAAATATGCATTTTCGCGGTGTTGATTTATGTTAAATATTGGTTTTAAGCCTCTAGCGGATGGTCAGCACCCAGAAACAACTTACAATTATTGAAAGACCTTAAAGCCTTTGAAAGCTTTAACAAAAATATAGCTACTGTTGCGCTGAAAAAGATTCTAAATCATTTGTGGTATTTGTCAGAAGAGCTTGTTTCGCTTGCCTTTTTCGATGGCGAACTTTCAGTTCAAGAGAAGAAAAAAATGGTCGAAGCACTGAAAATTGAAGGCACAGAAGATTGCTTAAACAGAATAAAGCTTGATATCACACATATCCACGAAAAAAATATAGAAAACTTCGTTAGTAGTAATTCCTTAAGATTCTTCCAGATCCTAGGTATATCATCAAATTTTCTGAAAAAAGACGTGGAAACTTGGAACGAAGATTCTGATTATGTAGCTGCCAAAAATATTGTTCATTCTTTGCGAGTAGTTAACGATATTGCTGAGCGCGGTGTTACTTTAATGGAAGAATATAATAAATTAATAACAACCAATGAAGAAGAAAAAACAATATTTGATTTTGTTGGTAAAAGAGTATAGGAAAAAGTACCCTAATACTAACAAGTCAACCCTTATATCTTGAAAATAAATGATTCAAATATCCACATAATATCTTAATTCATAACAACAACAATAATTTAATCATATTTTTTTGGTCCTGGCTATAAAAATAAAAGAATCTGACAAATACAAATTTTGAGTTTTTTTTTAAATTCAAACCTTGGTAGCGACCTCCAAGTCATTCAAAAATTAAAAAAAAAATACTGAAATACTTTCTTATGGTATATAATAAAATTACGTGGTGCCCCGCGAAATTTAAGAAAAAAAATTTTTTTCTTAATATTAAGGACCACCCTATTCTACATACTTATCAAAGGCTTACATTTACTCATATTTTTATGCTTTTATACTTAATGATTCCGTAAACCATTCAATACGGGTATAAATATTCAAATTGAGAGAACCCTGAAAATATTCCGCGAAAATCTCATTCTTTTGGAACAAGTTTTTCCAACAAAAAGACCGATCAATCACACGCGGGGTGATTGATGTTTGCTTATGGTTATTTTTAATATTGATTCATTCACATATGACCTGATTATGGCAAAGAAATAAATGATGTAAAAAAACCCTTACAGTCTGGTTATAATTTCCCAGCAGCGGTCGTTCTGAAAGTCTTCAAAAATAAGTTAACAAAAGACTTTGACAATAATTGAAAGAATCAGTGTGAGCTGTCTTCATCTATTTATTTTTAAACAGTCGCGATGGAAACCATAACTACAAAATTAATGTAAACTCGTACCAAATAAGCCCATGAACACTTCTTTATTAATACGCTAACCAGTTATAATAAGCACTTCTCACAGAGTAATTTCCTCAACGAATGTTTCCACATCACGCGAATGCAAGCTTCAATCATTTCTGCGGAACTGTGTCAATTCCTGTCGTAATGACTACTCGTGAAGGAAGCAATTAAGCAGCAGCATACCGTTAAACATTCTGCGATGTCACATCACATAATATTCGCGTGTATTTATAGCCATATTGCTCTCATCCCTTTTCATTATCTATTGTCATAAACTCATTGTTTGTCATACACAGCTAATGATTTTCTAGAGAAAAAGTATAAAAGTAAATGTTTACGTTAATTATATGGTAAACAAATGCATAATGAATTACCAATGCATGCAACCGGGACAGGCTGAGATGAGAGAGGAGTATGGAACATACCTACACTATAATAAGCCCAAACTTTTTAAGCGAAAAGTTTCTTAAAAGGGTTCCTTTGACCACCTTCCGGCTCCTTTGTCAAATCAGCTTCTTGTCATTAAAATATTGCATTATCATACACCTAACATATGTTTGCGAATATTCAGCTCAATCAGTTGAGGAAAACTGATTCAAAATTAAGTTGCAAGTTTTTAACAAACTAACATACAAGATACATTATCTAGTAACTGTTGATGATTCTAAGAGTCAATACTTACACAGAATTTAGCCAAAAAAACTAACACGACTGTTGTCCGACACTACCGTTACTTTATGTCACGGATTATACCAAAGCTGACTAGGCTTTGTCAAAATTTCGTAGACACGAAGCTACTACGTATTGAAGCGTTTTTGGTAAAAACCCTGGAACCGTCGATCTGCGTTATAGTATATAGAGTATTTATTACTAGAGACAATGCAATAATGATCAACTCAAGGTAATATTTCTATTAAAAGTTCATCACATGGTTTATTTATACTTATAAAGTACTGATAAACTGAGGTTCATCGGTCAATGTCTCAAGTGCATATAGATAAGAGTAATGATTAAATAAATAGCTAGGGTTATATGCATTATGCTTGTAATTTATATCAGTAGGAACACAAGCAAAAGAAATAAATAGGTACCTACTTACAAAGCAGTCTGTGTAATAGCATACTAGTACTTATTCTGTGTTAATAGGCAGGTACGCAATTTTATAAAACAAACACATAGGCATTCAATTCAAACAAACACATAGGCATTCAATTGGGAATAACAAAATGTCCCCAAAGTAGGTTATGAATTCTTAAAACCTTTTCATAAATTGTGATTCTGGCCCTCCGGAGTCAGAAAGTACGAGTAAGTCACTCGTGTGACTTACTTTTAGATCCTTTCGGACCGATGCGCTAATATTCCCCCAAGTGTTACGGCGGCGACGACGGTCGCTGTGTTTTTGGTAAGGACCAAATTACGGGAATTTGTCCCTTTAAGAAGAATTTGAAGTAAATAAAAGTTTTGCTGAAAAGAATTAACTGAACTGTAAGATATATATGAATATAATCCAAAGATTCGTACTTCAAAGCACAGTTCAAATTGGCTCGGAATGCCCCAACATGAGACTTCACAGAAACATATCGAACGTGCGGCAAAGATTCCTTCAACTGTTCAGTGTTTTTCTTTTTCTAAAGCGCCTAAGGTAACCTATTTGTGAAGGTAATAAATATTTACTCCAAGACAGGCGAGTAAGAGCGCCTCGCTCGTGGTTTTATCTCCGGCATTAAAAATGGAAAATGATAAAATGCCACTGGTCCTAGATTCTGGGTCAGGTCAGGTCCAAGTCATGTACTTGTATACGGGTATTTGTTTCAAGGATATTACGAGTACTGCACGGTTATTGAACGGTGTCTATCGTCTGAGTTTTATAGCTCGAATTTATTTAGGTAAGCAGCATACACTATAAATAACCAATTTCAATAACGTATAAGCTGATTCTCTCCCTTCGCAGATAGTCAAAATTGATGGACAGAAATCTAAGGAATCATGTTAGTTGGTGATGCGGCCTAGCAAACTTTCCATCATCCATCATTATAAAACGTGGAATGGGTTTAACCGTAATAAATAGAACTAAACCAATAAAGTATAATGATAATAAAATAACAGTAAAAACCGAAAAAAGAATTCGGCATTTTGAAATGCTGGTTTTTATTTTAATTTTTGACTTATTTTAATATCATTATACTACAGTGATCTGTACGGTGTGTCCCTTTCTCCTGTTATGTCTTATTACCGTTTTCCACCTAGATGCCCACCAGAGCTCTGAACGTATTTGAATCTTAAGACCCTAGACTCTATCTAGGTCTTGTTACCCTAAGGTCTCTTGATTAGTATGCATTATTTTTTATTTTAATTATAAATTTCTATTAATCAATCAAACTTTTTTACAAAGAATGTTACGGTATGGAAACCGTAAATATTCACAAAAACTCTACTCAAGCGTGTCAAGGGCAAGAGGTAATTGGCAAACAAAGTGGCCAGCCTGAAACCATTTAACATGATTTCAGAGAGAAGAAAATTACTTTTTCAATATTGGTACAATTAAAAGTAGGAATTACGCATATTTATAATGAATCCATTTGTCACAAGTCTTGCGTAATCTAGAATTTGATTTTTGGAGTTCTGTGTGGCTGAATATTAAAAAAGATAGTGGCCGCTTGTCCATTTATATATTAAACTCGCAGGCCACTTAACCTAAGTTGCAATTGACTTTCGACACAGTTTCACAGCAGTACAATACATTACGGCATTTTAAATACTGAATTTAATTTTTCTTTAAGAACACACACACTGTGCTGTGGACGCATCGAATGTTAGTCGCAGAAAAATGGCGATCGCCGTGCCTCGGCAAAGCGTGGTCTTGTAAGTTGAGTAGTCTTTGATTAAACTTAATTGTTAAAAAAATGTACCAGAAATAATGTCATATAGCTTTCTCTCCCAGTCAACCATTAGACTAAGCAGCAAATATGTGTGATAAAATTCATAAATAAGTAAACTAAATTTAAGTTACTTGCAAGTCCAAGACAAAGTTATAGAACTGGGCAAAATTGTACCTACTAGGTGTAAAATGATACGCAATGCCGGCGAGGGTTTAATGAAGCAATAAGCTGGATTCGTTCGCGCAAATGAATTTTCGCTGCATGACACGTTTCATGATAGATGTTATACGACCAAGTAATGTGAGATTTATAACGGTCGAAAAAGGAGAGAGAGGCCCTGGAAGCGTTGGACGACTTGCGACGGTTAGAGGACACGTTGGAAGAGGCACATAATCGAAATATTTGAAGGGAAATGAGGAAGACTTTGTCCAGCAGTGGGAAAATTGAGTTAAAAAAAATAAGACATATAACTTATTACTTATTTTCTTGGAGAATATTTTCGAAACCTTTTCAAGCTGTCTAACGCATCTGACATAGCTTTAAAATGTCCATTCTTAATGACAGTTGGGACTAACAAGGTGGGTGGACCATGGAAGGCCATGCTCCTTAGAAGCCCAATTATTAAAATTTCGTAGTTATTGCCATGTGATGACAAATTCCTTCTATTTACACAAACACCCATCGGACTGTAAATCACAGAGGCGGCGGCGAATCACTCGCGCAGATTTTGGCAGGTAAAGAAAAGAAAAAACGTAACGTTTTTACTAAAGTACAGGTGTAAAGAATGATATTTTAACTCTAGATAATGATGTAATGTGCTGTTGTGACACTTGTGAGATTATTATTGTATCGTAGAAAGTATTTAATGTGTAATTGAAATACTGAAATTGTGAGAATATGCAATGTACACTAAAGCCCTTCAGGCAGGCGGCCTATGCTGACGAGTTTCTTTCGAGGTATATCTTCTCGGAAAACTAGCGGCCGTTACGAAACCCTGGCAGTTGCTTTGAAAAGTTATAAGAAACATTTTGAGAAAATAGTGATTTTGAGGGAATTTATTATTTTGTGAAATAAATTATGTTTTTCTTCCCTCATCCTGGTATTTCATTTTTAACCACGCGCGTTTCTTATCATGATTTCTTTTATATGTATATATAGAAATCTTGACGATCAAGAATTGACGACCTTCGTGGCGTAGTGGTCACCATGCTAGTCCGCCACCCAGAGGACCAGGGTTCGATCCCCGGTCAGGGCAAGTTGGAAAATGGTCTTTTTCAAAGTGTCCTGGGTCTTGGCTGTTTATCTATATATGTATTTGTTATAAAATATAGTATCATTGAGTTAGCATCCCATAACACAAGTCTCGAACTTACTTTGGGGCTGGCTCAATCATGTAATTTGTCCCTATATATATATATTTATTTATTTATTACTTATTATTTATAGAAAACTAACTATATATTAATCATGCTTTTTTTTCCTAATAAATCATTTTTTTAAATTAATTAAGAAATAGATATTAGTCAAATTATAATGAAACTTACAAAACGTAAATGTCATGTTACTTTCACTTTGACGGCGTAAATACCAGCTCTTTGTAAAACGATTCTAAAGTAATCTAAAGAGACATCACAGATAAGTCGTCTCAAACAGGAAAATTTACAACGGTTTAATTGAATTCGAAGTACTACGTAAATTTTACATATTTTGTTTTTTGTTTTAATATGTACAACTTCTTTATTTTTATGTATGGAATTTTTTGTTTCATGAAAGCATTGACAAAAACGGAAACGAAGATTTTAGTATAATTTAGGTATACCTGCTGGAAGTATGTTGCTTTAATAAATCCTAGCTATCTCTATATCTAAGTCCAACAAGCCGAGCTGTTCTAATCATTTTAATCAGTTTACTTACTAAGCATTAAAATAATGTATCAGAAACTAAAAATTACAATCTTTTCTTTTTTATTTTATTAATTTCGGAAAACTAACAGCTATTTCATATCTATGTAAACAATAACAACAAATAGTTATAAATTTAATTTAATTTTATATTTTTTTATTTCGTTGTTAATTCAATATGTAAACATTATTTCCTTTTTCATCCATGTGTTCTCTTTTTGGAATGAACGTACCTATTAATTATATGGTTCTACCTACTGGAAAATTCCGAGGTCTACAAACCTACTTAGACAGTTTTCCTCCAGTCATCATATCATATTTTGAATAAAATAGTAATATAAAATTTAATGCTTGCATAGGCTTAAATCAAAGTTTGATAAGATTGGAAGCGCCCAATAAATCAGAAAGCATTCCCGCTCGATCGCGAATTGCTACAGGCGTAATAAAGATAAGCGATCATCGTATCACACGGAATCCCTTTATACTTCTGGCAGCTGTCCAGCACACTGGCAGGACAGTTTATTTACGCTTGCCACCGCTGTGTAAAATACATTACATTAATGACACTGCGTTTATTAATTGCTGGCTTACTCTCACATAATATTTACTTTAATATAATAAACCGAAAACTAACCGTACCGATAACTAACAACAAATCGTCTATTTATGACAATGAACAAGGTCGTTCTGCGAAGAGGTAATAGAAGCCTGAAAAGCTGCAGGCTCTACTTTATACATTTTTATTTGATCCTAAGGTTAGATCCTAATCCGTCCGTTAATATTTAATATGGTAGCTACTCTTCTATGGAGGTATAATTTTTGGCCCCTGATATATTCTTCACAGATATAGGTTTATCTATTGTTGTGTCAAGGATAAGTAATTTCCCCTGAGAACGACGCAAGGGAAAAAAATCCGTAAATCTTGTAAAACTGGTGTTATCATTGCAAATAACCTTAACGTTAATTAATCGATAACGGCGAAAATTGATAACATTTTACAAGAAGCGTGCTAATATCGGTCAGGTCGGTATTCACTGTTCAAATTTGTGGATGAGATCTTTGGAAATAATCGTTGTTTATTTGATGACTGGCTACATGCATTAATCAATATTTCAATATCCATATAGGTACGAAGGCTGCGTGTGGCCATGGGAAAACTGTTTCGGTGCTCGATCATATTATATGAAGCTGTCCCTCGGGAAATTGTGGTTATTTCTGTTTAAGCTACTTAAGTCTTTTCTGGCGAATGTAGATAGATACAATCATTATAAATGTGTTAGTATCCCGTAAAATCACGCCAATCTGTTGTTATGAAACAAACGTTTTTACTATCGCATAGTTCTTTTAGTTACAGGTACAAGATTAAGTGCAATGTGCGAGGTTGTAAAGTCCTGTAAAAGTCCTCTGAAATCTCCTAAGAAAATTGCCCAAATTATGAGTAGAAATTTCCGGTTATGGTTGGTTTTGAAATAACGACATTGACCCTACCTGATGTCATGCATAATGTGTCAATGGTACCAGACAGAGCGTCACGTCACGCTGCGGGATTGTGGGCCAAATTAATGACATTATACCATTCCTGTCGGAAACGGGACGACACCGAGTGGTACGATTAAGATTAGCGTTGTTTTGCGAATGCCTCTTGTTTGCGGTGTTTAAATTCGTGTATGATATTGTGCCAATTTTACTGGAAACTTTGTATGAGAAATGTGTAGGTGTCGTCACTAGAATTAGACACTAGAATTAGGTACATTGCAAATGTTATGATTGCGAAAGCTGTTAACAATCACGCTCAGTGATGAAGCCAGGATGTAACTAACATATTAATTTAGTACCTGGACGACCAAGCTTTACTCGTAGAAACAATGTGTAAAAAGCGGTTCTATGATATCGAAACCAAGCTAGATCGATTTTTCATCCCCTAAACAAACTTGCATTGAAATCGTTGGAATCGTAACCTATAAATCTTAGCTCTATAGAGATATACAAAAATTGCTTGTTTGTACTGGTGATAAACTCATTTATCAATGAAGACTCTTGTATCTGGATCCGGTTTTTAGTTACTACCTCCCCATTCCGACGATAAGCATAGTGCTTATCATTTCAATGGGCGTTACTGACGTAACATAGAGGACTCATTCTTCGGAGCACGCGACGAGTTAATGACAACCGTCACGCTAAAGTCTAAAGGATGCTGCCGACAAATTATAATTATAAATCTGTTTATCAGATAGGATGCTCCATATATTTTGAACTGGTTTGTAGTGTCATGAGTCAAATAATACAAAATTAGTTAATTTATTGGGTGAAAACATAACAATTTAACGAAAAATATCCAACCAAATCACATTATTGGCATAAAAAACGATTCGATCTTCAGAGCAGTCTTTACGGGGTCGGATCGGTGATAACCGTCACGCTAAAAGATACAAGCACAGAATTTATTAATTTTAATTTGCGGAGATGGTACAACTTGATACGACGCACAACAATGTCGGTTTTAAAGATGTCGATTATCTTATAAGTAATATTGATATCCAGGATGAATAATGACGTCTAACTGCTGACTGAGGTGTTTTCAGATTTTCATGTAGGAAAAAAGCCCTGACGAGTGATGAGCTGATGGACATTCGAAAAGCGAATTCATAAAAATTTATTACTAAACTAGCTGATGCCCGCGACTTCGTTTGCGTGGACTTTATGACTCCGGCGTATTAATATAAATAAAAACTAATGAGAGAGAGAGAGAGAGAGAGAGAGAAAGAAAGAGAGAGATAAGAAAGTACTTGTTACAGTGTTAGGAGTTAAAAGTCAATATTATTTTAATTCTTTCCTTCGGGAGCCAATATGAAAAGAGCTGAAGTATTACTAACCCTGGAGAAAGCCACATTAAGTTGGCCATGCGAAAAACCAGTCCTTAGATCGACATCAGCAGCTTTAAGCCTCTAAAACTGTGACTTATTTTCATAGCAAAGCAAGTAAACACATGGAACTGTGTATTTTCAAAAGGAAAATTGTTAGGGATGAGTGGCATACGCGGAATAAATACAGTTTCACTGGCACCACTCACAGTAAACTTTAAGTGTCTCAGCAGACTATGCCGAAGTTTAGCGGCTAAAGTTCAGTGTTTAAAGTTCGGTGGGGATGACACACTAAATAAGCTGAAGTTCAGCCGTTGAAGTTCGGTGGAAACGCCGGACAGTAGTGATGTGCCGATATGAGAATTTAATCTTCCGTCTTTGGCGCGTCTGCGGCGAACGGAAACGGGAGCGGAAGAGAGAATGGAAGTGGAAGAGGGAACGGGAACGAAAGCGGAAACGGGAGCGTAAGCGCGAGCGGGAGCGGAAGCGGCAGCGGGAGTGGCAGCGGCGGCGGCGGAGGCGTCGGCAGTGGCGGCGGCGGCAAAGGCTTCGGCGGCGGTGGCAGCGGCGGCGGCGGCGGCGGCGGAAGCGGCGGCAGCGGCGTCGGCGGAAGCGGCGGCGGCAGTGGCGGCAGAAGCGGCGGCGGCAGTGGCGGCGGCGGCGGCGGCGTCGGCGGTAGCGGCGGCGGCGGCGGCAGCGGCGGCGGCGGCGGCTGCGGTGGCGGCGTCGGCGGCGGCAGCGGCGGCTGCGACGGCGGCGGGAGCGATGGCGGTAGTGGCGGCAGGAGCGGGAGCGGGAGCGGGAGCAGGAGCGGGAGCGGCAGCGGCGGCGGTGGCGGCGGCGGCGGTGGCGGCGGCGGTGGTGGCGGCGGCGGCGGCGGCGGCGGCGGAGGCGGAGGCGTCGGCGGAAAAGGCGGCGGCGGCGGAAGCAGCGGTGGCGGCGGCGGCGGGAGCGGTGGCGGGAGCGGTAGAGGGAGCGGGAGCGGAAGCGGAAACGGGAGCGGAAGCGGAAGCGGGAGCGGGAGCGGGAGCGGGAGCGGGAGCGAAAGCGGCGTCGGCGGGTACGGGTCCGATTCAGGCAAAAGCATCGGAAGTTCGGCATTATGTGTTGCTAGTAATGCAAATAACATTACAGGCATGCATTGGCTGAAATTCAGCCGCTGAACTTCGGCATACAGTGCTGAGACACTAAGTTGGGTTCCGTTACACAGTTTCGGCGGAGTCAAATTTCGCATCAGCATTATTGGCCCTTTGACATTAAGACTTATTTTGTGAGCCGAGAGTCCATTTGCTGCAAGTGAATTACGAAACTCAACTGGATAATTGGTGGCGTCGTCAACAAAACTATCCAAGAAATCAACAATAATTTGCGTCATAAGTTCTTTATTAATTGATTTTTAATTTTTTGTTGTCAATATGGCGCGTTCACGTAACCAAGAATTTTTCTGGTGTGTTTTGCTCTGAAGGTCCGCAAATACTGAACTTATAAGTTTTTCTTCGGACGAAACAACTTTTTTTTGGAAAAATTTTCAACGTACAGACACATTTTTTTACTCTTTTATTATAGTATAGATAGATAGATTTAGTATGTTTTTGTTCAGCGGCAACAAAAAAACATCATCTATAAATATTTCAACTGTCTAGCTATAATGGTTCATGAGATACAGCCTGGTGACAAACAGACAGACAAACAGTCGGAAGGTCTAAGTAATAGGGTCTCGTTTCTACCCTACCCTATGGAACCCTAAAAATCGAATAAAATAAGTATTTATGGGGGGCTCCCATACTACAAACGTGATTTTTCATAGATTATGGTACGGAACCCTTCGCGCGCGTCCGACTCGCGCTTGGCCAGTTGTATTATAACTCAACAAAAAGTTCTCATCAGACTTAACAACTTTTGCTAAGGCGGCATTTTAATATTTCTTATAGTTTAGCTGGACCATTATAGTTCTGCATCATGTGTTCCATTTTCCAAAATCAATTATAGCCTATATGTTGCCCAGGCTTCACAGCTATATAACAAAAAAAGTTTCATTCGAATCCGTCCAGTATTTCCGGAGATTAGCGTGTACAAACAGACAAACAGACAAACAGACAGACATTTTTTTTTATTTTCTTACTCTATTACTATATCTCCATCGCCCCAAATATTTTT
Source organism: Acrobasis suavella (assembly GCA_943193695.1). Lineage (NCBI taxonomy): Eukaryota > Metazoa > Arthropoda > Insecta > Lepidoptera > Pyralidae > Acrobasis > Acrobasis suavella. The sequence goes on from OW971929.1 coordinate 20,825,604, forward strand.
TTTTGAAAAATTTTTAATGTACAGACACATTTTTTTTACTCTTTTATTATAGTATAGATAATATATTAAATGACTATATTGATATATCACCAGTCACCACTAAAGCCATTGTAATCAAATTCATGGTTCTGTCAGATTTAGAGTTCAATATATCAGGTCGGTTAGCTAGTGATGCGGTGAGTGGTCGGGCTTATGAATGACTCTACTAAATCTACGACAGAAATGTTACTTTAAGAGAGATATAACTCACTTATTACAAATAAAGATTATGTGATTAACGAGATGTGACATTAAATGGATGAATAACAGTATATAAAATAATATAAGTATTACTGAATTTATACTTAATAAAACATAATATTGTCAAATTTAAAAATGTCCTTGAAGAATAATCAGAATTTTTCTTATTCAAACCAATCTAATGACGACCTCCGTGGCGTAATGGTCACCATGCTAGTCCGCCACCCAGAGGTCCCGGGTTCGATCCCCGGTCAGGGCAAGTTGGAAAATGGCCTTTTTCAAATTGTCCTGTGTCTTGGATATTTATCTGTATAACATGTATTTGTTATAAAATATCGTAGTATCGTTGAGTTAGTATCCCATAACACAAGTCTCAAACTTACTTTGGGGTCAGCTCGATCAGTGTTATTTGTCCCTGTATATTTATATTATTTATTATTTATTTATTTTTAATGGTGAATCGCAACAGATACTTTCAACTGATTAACTGCAAATGATATCAAATAAGTACAGAAAGAAACTAAAATACTTTCTTTGAGAAATTTTAAACAATATTCTAAAAAAACGTTTTCAAACGAAGAAATAATTTAAAATAATGTCATTAAAGGTAACAAAGAAAACTTTAACAATAAAAAAAAAACACTTAAACTAATAAATAGGCGTTACGGAGAGAAGATATATGAGTTGAAATAAAGATAATAGAAAAAGGAAACGATGCAATCCACAACATTTTAACATGTCCCCGACTGACGAATGGAAACGATATTTCTCTCCACAAAGAATTCTTATCTTCCCGAGTTTACGGGTGGTCTGGAAAATTGCTGCTTCTGACAGTGAAAGGTCATTGTTTATATCAAAGAAACGTAGGTGTGGGTCTCTTCTGAACATATAAAAAATTTAAAACTCTAATTTCAAAATCTGAGGCACAGTCCTCTAAAAGATGGGAATCTCAGTCTCATGTAAATTATCAACGTCACACAAATCAGTTTCATTCGAATATTTCATTTCGAGAAGTCTATCAATATTACAAGATTGTTCCGTAGGTTGAATTGATTTGAATTCGTTTTGCATGCACACGAATGATTGCATGTAAGTATGGAGTTGTCAAGCAAACTTAGGCAAGTGGATCATTTGTTTGATTTAAACTGTATCCTTCAGACTTCATTGCATTAAGTACCTACAATCCTACTTGGTACCTAACTCTAGCTGCTGGCTTTCATCAGAAACATGTCACAATTGGGTAGATGACTGGGTCACAAATAAATTATTTGGTACAATTCATTAAAAAAAGTCATAAAGTAGTGTTACTTTTCATTGGTCATATTCATTTTCAACATAATAGAGAAAATGCATAATGAGTAGATTTTGATAAATGCCTCTGATTTTGTATGCATTTACGTAAAAAAAGCGATGCGATACGTAAAATGCATTTACGTAAGCACAATCATATTTTTTTATCGATTCATAAACTTTGGTCTTTAGTTGATTGAATAAGTCAATTTGAGAAGTAATAAAAATTTAAAAAACAGTATTTCGCTAAAATAAAATAAAATATAGCTACTTTTGTTATAAAACTAATCCTGTAAACGCAATATTTGAGCACAGCACATATCACCCGAACAAATGTTCTTACATCACGCCTACAAATGCAACATAAGTGACGTCAGTCCTGTTCGGTCTTTCTAAGGCACTTTGAAACTCCGTCCAAAGGCGGACGTGACTTTGTAACCTTTATATCTTAAGTAGATTTTGGGTTAGCAAGGTAGTTTTTTCTTGGACGTGCCTATTTATGGGAACTCTTTTCATAGCACAATGAAAAAAGGAATATGCATCTTCATTTCACATTTATTAATGCAGAAAAACTGATATTAAAAGTGCTACTTGATTTTAAAAAAATCTTAAAGAAAATGTTTGTTTTGACGTTTAGAGAAAAGTGTGATTTGACTTATTGTCGTCATCTAGCGGATTATACGCCTATTTTAGACCCTTTTCAGGCGTGACGTGACGCACCGTAACAACATCGTTAATTTCGGCAGCTTTAGAAATCCCACCAAAACATGTAAATATGCTACTGAATATGAATAACATATTTAACTAGCATAGTTATCTGTACACCTACGAGACATTGTAAATTGGGCGCTTGAATTTTGTAAATACAAGCAGTTGTTTAATAGTTTGCTCGTCAAATAGCGATAACGTATGAACACGAAACCGTGTTGATTTTAATGCAGTGTGGAGTATAATCACACCAACTATAAATATAACTAGTAAGTACTAAGTAATTACAAATGTTTTGTTTGAGTATCACACAGACTACCTAATATGGTACAAATAGTTTTGTACCTACTCTTAATTTCATCAAGAGTGATGAAATTCCGAGAAGGTACAACACTATTTGTAACATAAGCATAACATAGAGATGTTATATCATATGATAATCTGTAATGTAGAGATATTATTATGATAATTTCATAATAAAATCAGAAAGTTGCTTTTAGTAAACGTCTTTTATAAAAAGTTGTAAAATATTCCAACTTTGATATTTCCCAACTTTTTTAACGTTTTATTTTTTTACACAAATAACTTGCTTTTACTGTTAGAGGTTTGAAAAAAGTTTACTTTGCCTCTTATTCCAAATTCAGTTAAGGGAACTATAACACAATTAACATGACGGGAGAAATTTGTAAAGCTAAAATTGTATAGCCCGTGGATAACGACGAGAATAGACTAAGCACATAAAACAGAGGGTACCAATGATGTTATGATTTGTGTAGATATTTTATAAGAGAGTACAGTTGGGTAAGCATTAATATAATTCAGAAGCCAATCCTATTTCACATTTCAAAGGTTAGAAAACAACGCAGCAGCGAAAAGCTTTGTTTCGAAAATCGCCCGGAAAGACTACTCTTAAGTATTTAAATTTTTTACTATTGAGGGGTTGATAAAATTAGATACGATGAACCTTAAAAACATCTTTATTATTTGACGACCAAATGAGGAGTGAGCGCGAGACTATTGCTCCTTTAACTTTTATAAACAATATCGATACAACTACTCTTTTCTAACGGAAGCTGGCTTACAGGAACTGGTGTTGCCAGTTTGTATTTACGATTAAATAAGGTACTATAATAAATATTCGGCAATTTAAAAAATCATTTCTCCTATAAGTAAAAACCTATATTAAGTTTACTTTAACTTTTGAGCCAAAAAGTTTCTATAGGTATATATTTTCTCTCCGTAGATGTCCTAAAGGACATTGAAACACAGAGCAACAGATCATAAAAATATCTTTTTCCAATCGAGTTAAATATGGTAAAAGGTATTAAAACTAAATTTTTTAATACGAGAATTAGTCACAGCGGAAAAATCTACGGTTGTGTTCATCAATGGTGCTCAGGCCAGCGCGCCGCTCCCATTCCGCAATATTGGCGAATCCCACACTTTGCACAGTCATCGTCGAGGTTTGACGTTGGTAAATATGCCTTCTGTGGCACGTAAAGCTTTATTTGTCAGGCATTTGATAACTACTTGCTGGAGTAATTTTACTGCTTCCGTCTAAAGAGATTTTGAGAGATACATTTTTCCTTTTTAAATATTTTGATATAAGTAAAATGTTTCTACAGCTATACCTAATTTCTTAGGTAGGTGCATCAATGGGAAGTCGTTTAATTAGGTATATAGTTAAGCATGGTGGGTCGTTTGTAGGTAGGTATAATTTTTTTGTGAGACAAATACATTGTTGATAATTTGTATTTGGAGAACAATCGACAGAATCTAAATAAAACGGTCCTATCAATTATTCTGGTTACTTTTAATCTTATCATAGATACACAAATAAACTCTCTAATTATAAAATTGCACTGTAATTTTACTGCTTGTGATTTATTTAACATGATAAACTGTTGATAACGAGTGTATGATTTGATTATAGTAGGTAGGTAATCAGCTTAAAATCACGTTACATCGCTAACATATCAAATATCAATTACAAATACACACCATCTCAGCATATTGAATTTTGATTACGTGCTAACTTATTTCAGATTGCACAGTAGTATAATAAAAATAATATTTGTATTTAGAATAATTTGTCTTTTCGTAACTGAATAATCTTTTACGTTTCTGCTAACTAATTTCAGATTGCATCAATAATATTATAAATAAATACTTACACGTGTTATATTTAAAGGTGTAATGTAAGATACGTAATTTAATAATTTTCCTCTCTTCACAAATAAGAATGCCTATTGAGTAAGCTCAGTGATAAGCATAGTGAGGTCAGGCCTGTGTTTCTCCCCGTTTAGGTATCGAGAATATACCTACATTATTACTATGCGTAATAAGAATGTAATTGGCTTTCAAATCTTTCAATGAATGTTTAGATACGAAGAGGTGAGGAGTTCTGACGCGAATTAAATTAAACTATAGCGCTAAACATATTCAGTAGATATTTCTTTGAATTTCTTTTCTGAGTAAGACTTAGTAAGACTTCTGTACGTAAATACTAGTACTTATTCTGTGGTGAGGCGTTCGGAGGCTGGAGAGTACGCATTGTTAGCTAGCTTTCGTTAAATGAAAATAAAACCAGAGTCTAAAAATCATCATTTCAAGAAATAAGAATAAAATAATGAAAAGAAAATGTACCTAATATTAATGAAAGGTATATAAATTAATTTAGTTATATTAATTGCTTTTCATTTTTCACAGTCAGGTAAAATAACGCAAAAATTATCAATGTATACCTACTTGTTTTATTTTTTGACGACCTCTGAGTCCTAGTGGTCATCATGCCAGACTGTCACACCAGAGATCCCGGGTTCGATCCCCGCGTTCAGGTCAAGATGGAAAATGATTCAGATTGACCTGGGTCTTGCATGTTTTATCTATACAATACGTAAAGAAAGCACTGTCCGATCCTTGTAGAAGTAATTTAGACCGTCAATACGAACCAATTTTCCTATGGGACCAATGCTTGAAACTCGAAAAAAAAATCGTCATTTTTATACAAATTGTCAGGCCGGCCGAACACTTTTGTATGAAAATGTCGATTTTTATTCGAGTTTCAAGCATTGGTCCAACAGGAAAATGAACAACTTTTTTCCTCTTGGACCAATGCTTGACATTGACAGTCTGAGTTGCTCCTACAAAGATCGGACAGGATTTTTGTTACATATTGTATATTTATTTATCGAACTTACTTCGTTGATAGCCTTATCTGTATGATTTGTCCGTATATTTTTATGTATATTTAACAGAACTCAACATAGTCGTTGAAATAAGTACCTATTTTTAGTTTAATTGTAAACTCATCATTGTCATATGGTGTACTTCAACTCGGTAAACAAATGCGTATTTTCAAAATTTTAACAATCTATTTCTCTTTTTGTTTATGGTCGTGTGTAAATTATTAACCTACATGAAATCAACCCCTCAGTGTAAATTGGTGAGCTCTCCAATTAGATTTGAATTTGTGCCAAGGGGTCCTTCAGTGGCATACTAAATTATAGAGTATCAAACTAGGCCACGTTGAGTAACTTATACTTGATAGTGAAGAAGCTTTCACCGTACCAATTAAAGAAGGAACATGGTCCCATAACAAGGTGTGTCTTTTAATATGAGCTTACAGATGAGCTTAATATGAGCGTATTTTCTTTCTGCTGCAAAAATATACTTTTCACTTGGTTTGGCAGTAGTGGGTTAAAATTAAAAAGGCTCAAGTTACAGATTATATTATAAGTTACTTCGCTCCAGTTCCTTGTGCTTACTGCGTGTACACATCCTTAAATAAGTTATGGTACAATCTCAGAGTACAATGCTACCGATTTTAGGAGCGCAATTTCTTCTGTTACTATTTTTACAACTCTTGTTTTAGGCAGATTTTTTAAAAATGTCTTATTTATTTGCTGTATTGAGTTATGCCATAAGTAACTTACCTAAGAAACAGAACAGAACATGATCTATTCGGTACATCCTAAACTAATAAGCTGAACTGAAGCTTCACGAAAGTTCCGTCGGCTCAGATTTGCCTGATGGGGAATCAAACTTTAGCAGGCATAACCATTAAATAATGGTTTGTTTGAACAACTGATAGTATGTAACTGAATTATCTAATTCTTTGTTTTTGATATTTGCCATTTTTGTACTCGTATCTGTCACACACACCTAAAAAAAGATACATTATTTTACTGCGTAAAATATGCGATTACTTCATGTTTTATATGTTACTAAGCTTGAATGAACTAAGGATATTTGAAAAGAAAATTTGAATGTTAATATGGAGACAAGTTGCATATTAATTTAATTCTAAAATATGATATAAGATTTTTTTTATATGTAGGCCTTTGTTGCAAAGTAGCTAATGTGACTGACTTATGTAGTTTTAAAAGTCCAAATAAAAAGCGATTTCGATGTCTAGTTTTGTTATTAATTGCTCTATAAAATTTAGATACATGTTACAAGTGTGGGTAATCCAAAGTTCAACTCAATTAAGTGGGAGGAACTGTGTACTCGCATGACCGAGTTACAAGTTTTGATATAATTTTACTACGAATTTAAAATATTTGATTTTATTTTGAGATAATATTTGATTTTGTACAAATTATTGCAAAAATTTTGGAAATCCTTTAAACAGGCGTATGTCCAGCAGTGGACATTATGCTGCTGAAATGATGATGATTGCAAAATTACAGATAGGTCAAACCACTTAACCTACAATATTATGAATAGATACAGAAAGGTAGATAACTCATGAATTCATTTTCACGAGCAAAAACTAAAAGAAAATACCTTCATTAAATAAGCGTGTAATAAAGTGATTTTCTCGTAAAGAGCTATTACGAAAGCAAAGAATGAAAGTATTTTTGTGTAAATTTGCCAACAATTTACAGAAATCTGAGTGTTGAATTTATAAGGGCCAGTTTGTAGAGCTAAAAAAATATATGTTAATAGTTTAAATTAGAATCAACGAGGAGAAGATTTATATCTTTACAAAAACCACGCTTTCAATTTTGTTCAGTTTCAGTTCAGATGCATGTGTGATGATTATAAATGAATTTTTATTATCCTTAGTCACAGATTAATAAATAGTGCCTTAGTTGCGTAACGTTTATTGTTCTGCTGAATAAATATTTTAATTTCTATTTCTGCGAACTTATTATTCGCCTATATACGTGAACAAATTAAAAGATGGATATTTGAGGACTAAATGCCGATAAGGACATATTGCTATGAGAAGCACGCACTCTGCATTGATATGGTCAAAACATATATAGGATTCATCCATCCCTGTTAAGCGCAAGCAAAGAATAAGAAAAATGTTTGTATACTCTTCCGACGGGATCGAAACGGGACTCAAAAGAGTTTCTTGTGTGAGTAGTCAGTAAAAAATAAATATTTCAAAGATAAAATTAATAAAAATATTGAGTTGCTTACTGATAATGTGGACCATGAAGGAAGCAAAGACGACCATCCATCCCCATCCACCGTCCGGCGGCGGCGCCGGGGACTCCGAGCGCGGCGACTCCTGCGCCGTGGTCCCATTGCCGTTCTTAGAACTCTTTCCAACCACTCCGTGTGACATCTTCAATACTTTCACTTTTTGGCACTACGTTATAAATTTGTCACTATTTAAGGCAATGCTGATGATATGGCTTTAGAAGCTTTATTCTAATTAAATATCTTAGCTCGGCACTACTTTGTACAAATTCCTGTTTAATATTGTCGATATGGCGACGTTATTGCAGCTTAATTATTATAAATACATCTGTTATAATTGCACTAATGGTATTGCTATGGAAGTAAGCGAAAGAGCCACAGAATTCGAGGAGAGGTAAAAATGGCTATTCGTTAAGAGGTCCAGCTGTTTCTATCTAGTAATGTAGACCATTATCTTCACACCTGTCTGCGGTTTAGTACTACTTTTGTTCTCGTAATGATGCCTTTAGTGATAATAGCAGGCCGTTTTCTGTTCCCAATTCAGTCCTGAAACAATCATAATTAAATTAGTAAATAGATTCAGGTCTTACTTTGCGGAAGTCAAAGTTACATACTATATGATTTGAATTACTTTGTGCATCAGCTGTTGGTGGCAGGTGCACACGGGCTGTTGGTGGCAGGTATGCCGGGACTAACGGTAGTGGGTGGGCGCCGGCTAGAGATGTAAAGCACTCGAGTCTTTGAGTCTTAATTCGATAGACTCGGCTCAATTTATATACAAAACTCGGTGTACTAACAAAACTCAGAGCTTTGAGTCGAGCCGCGCTTCATTCTTTTCTCGAAAACTCGAGCGCCAAAATAGAACTCGTATTTCAAAAAGAGCTCGAGTCTTAAAATGAAGCTCACGTCTTGAGCGTATCAAGGTTGATTTATTAAAATATTTTTACTTATAATTTTATGCTGTTTCCCGCGACTTCGTAAATTATAGCCTATGTGTTACTCTGACGTATAAACCTATATTACTGTAAAGTTTTAACCAAATCCGTCCAGTAGTTTTTTCGTGAAAAAGTAACAAACATTCTCATATATCCATCCATACTCACAAACTTTCGCATTTATAATATTAGTAGGATTTTCAAAAGCTAAGAATACTAAACTTTACAAAAATAACTAAATTACTATTATATCTCACAAAAGTTACATATTTTATTCCCTGTTTATTTATAAAGGAACTCCAAATGGAAAAGAACTTGAGCGCGACTCGTCGCGTAAAACGACTCGAGCGCGAATCAAGACCTGAGCGCCATGTTGCGCTCGAGTCTTTATGTAGACTTAAGTGCTCTAGTCTGGGGGTCTTGTTGTAACGAGTCGAGCTGTGCAATTTGTCAGCCGAGCCTAAAATTTAGGACTCAAAAGACTTGAGTTCTTTACATCTCTAGCGCCGGCCGGAATTAGTTTGCATGAACTGGTGACGGAATTGCTCAAAGAAATTCAAATCATATAGTATATAATTAAATTATAACTCGTACCTAAATCACTACTTTTATATTCTAAATCTTTGACCTAAATAATGACAAGTTGGTTGGCAGCTCGAATCGAAACGTCACCGATTGGTTCTGGGATCGAACACTGCTCATGATGTGATGTAGTCATAGATCGTCACTTTCATCTGGCGAAGGAAAGCACCTTAAAGAAACGTGTCCAAGTAAGAATGTATGTTGCTTTAAGGTGCTTTCCGATCAAGTTAACTGTACCACCCACTCCGTCAACATCAAGAAAATTATTTTGTTAAATTATCGGGACGGAACGGGGAAAAAGAAACTCGGTGAAAGACAGAGGGAAATAAATATGGTCCATTTCTAGTAGAGACCACGCTTAAATAAAGGGACAGTTATATAAAGGGTAGTATAAATCCTTCAACGCTTAGGTACAAAGGGAAGGTTACATTGCGAGTTACGACCACGTATTTTTGTTTGATTTCTGCGTGGGCTTTTATTGAACTAAAGTACTTACTGTGTTTGTAAGGAATCGAACTTTAATAACAAAATTATGAACATAATATTGATTTCATACGATACACCACTAAATAACAAAAATTAATATATTTTCTAGAAACAAAGTAAAGTGTCGCCTGTAGGTATTCTAGTAAGTTTGAGTAAACGCCGCATTATCAGCAGATGCCTAGTATATCTTAAAACATAATGAGCTTCTGACAGACTTCACAAACAACAAAGAAGATAATAAAGGTATATATGAACATGTTATTTAAGTGAGTTTTTGAACACCCGGTATAAATAGGTGCACAATTGAATTTTAAAAAAAACCCTAATAAAAGTAGAGTTTCCTGATACGCTTCCAACTTATGTAGGTAGTCTACAGAAAGTAAAAATTACAAACCTTACCTACCATGACCTAGCTTAGTCAGTGGTCATATAAATCGACAAGCCCTTTCGGGCTCGCATGTCTCACACATATATGACATATTGGTTAAGTTTACATTGGACAACATGATTAGTAACCATTTTCCAGTCGCAAGTCCTTGTGCTCATGAAACAGACTTGTTTTGATTCCCATATATTGATGAGCTGCTATCTGGCAAGCGAAATAGAATATGACGGATCGATAATATCGAAACATGTCAATAACTCTGATAAGCTCTCACACATATAGACAAGTGATTTCTCGATAAGCCGATGTATGATTTTTGGGTTATCACTATCAGATATGTAGTTATTAAAATATCACAAGTACTACATACTCTGCGATCATTGTCGTCTATTTTAAATCTGTGTTTACAGCAGATTCAGAAGTTGCATCAAAATGACAGATATGTGTCAGTAGCTCTTGTCAGATATCTTTTCTGACGGAAATCCTTTGTAAAGAAAATAATTAAATGGTAAAATATATTTTTTTTTTACTCTTCGAGTATATTCTACTCATGTTGGATTTTAACCATAGACCTAAATTTTTTTACTGCATTACTATACGTTAACTAAAGATGAATATATACGTTTACTGTGCGTTTTAATCATTACTTGCATATTCTAAATCTTTGGTTTTGATCATAGAATTAAAACCCCTGTTTTTGATATGTTTAGACTTTTTCTTGCTTTTTAATTTTGACTTTGTTTTATTATCATTAGCAAAAAGATACTATCTACGAAAAAAGGTACGCGTAAAAGGACCGCAGACTTATGCAAGGTAACTAAATAAACCTGATGAAAGTAGTTTCGAGTCCGTGATACTGAAAAACTTTCCCCGAAAAACTAGCTCGTGTTCTCTTTTGCCTAAGCTGTATTGCCCTGGAGTCTGGGGTCCACTTTACTGATGACTTTCCCCTAGGATTATAATTACTTTTATTTTTTATATATTGTACGTACTTTAAGCGAAAATACAAGCATGTACATTTTATCAGAACCGTAGATTTAATAATAAAATAAAATAAATATACAGGGACAAATTACACTGATTGAGCTTACCCTTGTGTTATGGGATACTATAACTTAACGATACTATAATTTATAATAAATACATATATAGATAAACACTCAAGACCAAAAAAGGCCATTTTCCAACTTGCCCTGGCCGGGGATCGAACCCGGAATTTCTAGTTGGCTGACTAGCATGGTGAAAACTACGTCACGTAGGTAATTTTTTTATTATTATTTGAGCATGTAAGTCTTTACAACAACAACTTAACCTCTTTACAACAACTCTTAAAAAGATTAATGTACGTTAATAAATTTTAAATTATTTCAATTTCTTTGCTTTATTCTTCAGCTCTTCGATCAATGCATTTACTTACAATGAGTTAATGTCATGGCATTATTTCATTAAATAAATACTGTGAATAATATAATCTGATAGACTGGAAATACTTATTTGAAGCTTTGTTTTGAGCGGCGATGTCACTACCACTCGTCTTTGCATGACCGCCCTTATCGCAGTGGCTGAATATCACAGAAATGAGGAGAAAATTTGTACATTTATTTGCATGATTGCGAGTAGTTCAGAATGATGGAATGTGTTTCGTCATAAAATAATCTAACTTATCATCATCATATTACCTTATATCATCATATAACATTTATAAACAAACAAAGATATTAGTAGTAAAGGCATATGCTTAACTGCACATAGGTCGAGGAGAGGAATTTTTGTGCCTTTTTCTTACTGTTTCTTTGTTTTAATGTGCATGTTTATGTTTAAGAGATCGATAAAAGAAATACGTTTGTTGTATAAGAGCCCCTATAATTATATATATGAAATTTTTATTTAATTTTAAAGTGAATAGTATTCTGTTTATAGTATTTGCTGTTATAGCAGCAACAAAAATACATCATCTGTGAAAATTTCAACTGTCTAGCTATCACGATTCACGAGATACAGCCTGGTGACAGACAGATAGACAGACGGACAGTGAGGTCTTAATAATAGGGTCTCCTTTTACCCTTTGGTGATGGAACCCTAAAAAGACCTGTAGAAGATCATATTACTATCCATATCTCCTACTTCCTTAGATCTATTTCGTTACAGCGTTTGTCCAAGATGTTAGGCCATAATAAGAAGTAAGTATTTCGTATATGTGTTACATCATAATAAAATTCCTATCACATAGTGTAGGTCACTCCGCAATTGATCAGCGGACGCCGGTCATGTGGCGTAATGAAAATATGTTTATATCACGCTATCGCATTCGTTTTCAAGTAGGTGTATCAATACAACGAAGTATGGAACGGTCAGGATTTTTTTGTCAAATCAAGACCATTTTTTGATGAAACGGTTCATATCATGTACAATACGCCACAAATAAGATGAACAAAAATGGCGGACTTCAAAGCATTTTTGTACAAGTTCCCGACACGTAGGTTGAACAAAATTGGTGGTTATCGGCGCAGGTACAAATAATGTGCCGACGACCTTTATTTTGGTTCAATTTACGTCTATCTAGTAGAAAAAAATCTAGGTTTTTGTGGGAATAGTGTCAAAAAAGCGACAAACGGTAAGGTCGGGTAACTTATTTATGAAAATATAAAAAAAAAATATTTTGTATATGGGTGATATGACAAAAATAATATCAACTAATTTAGTTATCTCTTTATTTTACCAAATATATCATTAATTTTATACTCACAGTATTTGATAAATGGAAACGTTAACATACGTAGGTACCTAGATACTTCATGAAATAATAATGTAAATAAAAAAAAAAGGAACTAATCGGCCAACAAACTTACGTTATACCTATGCAGTAATAGTAGATTGTTAAACAAGGGTTGTAAGTGATCAATTACACCCGAGATATTTAGGCTCACGAGCGAGCGAAGCGAGCGAGGGAGTTTAAAGTTCAAGGGTATTATTGATCACTTACACTTGAGTTGAACACTCTACTTCTCATCATAAAAGCGAGGAAATAATTAAAAAAATGTTTATAACAGATTTGGTTATGTAAGAAGTATCTACATACACAATTCAATAAAATTTCTTTTGAAAGAAAGTATTTTTACTGCTTCAGGCGTCAATCCAATTCTTTACTTTAAGTCGTAACATTTTTCTGAAAAGTATATTTTGCAATTTTTGCTACAAAGATTTCAAACAAGAAAATTTGGCGCACCAAACCATATTTTTTTTTAATGGCCTTGCGCTCTTGGTTTATTCAGCCATAGATGGTGGCCAGTGCGCTTGTTTTAAAAATAAAACTCAATTTATGCATATTAACTATAATACGAGCCTAACACTCAAATTAAAAAAAAAATTACAAACATTTGCTAAACATATTTTAGATAAAACATGTTTTGTCCCTTTTTCTCTTTTTAATATTTGATATAGCGAGAACGCGACAAAACATGTTTTAACTAAAAGAGGTTTAGCTAACATTTGTAATTTTTTATGAATAAGGGGGTTAGTGACCGCCTGTTGTGTATTCATCTTTGCCGTCTGGCCGCCTTCGATTTTCAATTTTACTTACCTCCCTTAGGATGTAAGTCGAACTTGCAACCTGGATTTTGAGTTAAATACAACCTTCTTTCAGAGCTTGAATGATGAAAAAGTATAACATAGGTAGAAAAAGTATAACACAGAAACACACAATAATGTGGACGTAACTAACAATGGGAGCACTGTATCTAATTATCACGCCAAAGTAGGTAAATAAGCAATTTAGTACTTATGGTACTTATTTCAATTCTCAATTATGTTGTTGCTCAGTTTTATGACAATATAGTCATAAAAAGTTAGAAGTTATTCAATTGTACAGACCTAGAAATTATGCTATCGTCATCAATTAACTTATAATTTATTCGTTCATTGTTCAAGGATTGAAAACACTTTATTAGTTATACATAATCAAAAAAGTTGACGCTGGAAACAACTAGAACAATATTTGATTACAATACAATAGCAAAGTCATTTATTTATATTTAGTAAAGTAGTTTTAAGAACGTCAAATAAGTAATTATGTAGAAAATATGCTTAGGTATACTACTCAAAGAAAAGGTTAAATTAATCGTAAGAATTAAACAAGAAGTTTCCACAGATGCCAAATGATGTTACTGGACTTACTTGTTTTAAGCATTGGAAAATTTTATGCGATCGCAACGATAACAAAAACGCGTCTTTGTTTTAAAAATGCATGTCAAAGATCTCGCGCCAAAAATAAGTATCCGTGACTCGATATAGAGTAGAACGCAGAAATGAGAAAAATATGGGCAATACCTTCATTTCATGTTTTAATTTTATTACATCAACTACTCACGATAAAATTAATTAGATTCAATAACATTTTATTGAAAAAACTTAGGTTCTTACTTTTAAATTTAAATCTTTTTATAGTTCATTATCACAGTGTTCGTTAAAAATATATCGTGAAATTTACCTTAAATTTGTATCTGATTAATCAGTCCAATAACTATTGGTTTCACGAACTGTTGAAGGAAAACGCGAGAAAATAGCAAGCGTCGACGGGCGTCCGAACGCGCGCATTGTCGCCCTGTTACTAACGAAAATAGCTGATATCGGAAACGCTGGCGATACCAATATCCAGCTACGAGAGTGTGGCACTGGCAAATCATAATTCTGCGGAGATGGTGAGATAATCTTGACAGTCTTTAAACAAGACAAATGTAATCAACATGTGGCTCTCCAAAGGCAAAGTACCTACTTCACAGTCTATCTAGTAGGTATTATTTTGGGGAAGTCAAAGTTACACGCTCATTGATCTAAAACTCTTTGCTTTACTTTTCTTTGCCACCTCATTCAGCGGAGGCACACCAAGTATTTCAGACCATAGTGTTATTAATTTATATTTAATAAATATTTGTATGGAGGGTAAATGGAAGGAGAACTGTCTCAGTATGTAAAAAGTGTCCGCTGAAATGTGTTAAATTAGGGTGGCGCTACAGTAGCAACAGGGTAAATTTTAAATCAAGCGCCATAATTACTATTTTAGGTTATATTTTTCAAAATATATTGGACAACGTAAACAAGAAACGTTTATTAAATTTAACTTTTACTAGCTGACTAATTTAGCCACAAAAATTATTTAACCCAGTAATTCTGTGACTCGGCTAACTTCAATTTGTCACCAACGGCTACATTCATTCCATACCCTTTGCTGCAGCTAGCGCCACTCTTGGAGGATTTTTCAACTGTTATTTACTGCGTACAGCTGGACACTTTTTCAAATATCCCCCATATAAGATAGTTCTCCTTCCATTTACCCTCCATAAATATTTAATAACACGAATGAAAGTGACGGGACTTGAGTTCATAGACTAAAATCCTTATTCTTTAATTTTCATGACCACAAATATTATGACATCTCCCTTTTTATAAAGGAAAATTAATTAACAATGAGAAACTTATAAAATGCACTTAAAAAGAAAAAACAGTTTTAACAATGTATGTTTAAGTTGGTTTATTCCTGAAAAACAACAAAATTAAATATTCTACTTACTTAAATCAAAGTAATAAATTAAAAATAAAAAACTAAAACATATCTTTTTCCTCCTTTCTTTAAAACAAAATATAGTATATAGTAAATTTACGTTTTTGTTTTTTTATAAATTTAATCTATCTGGTGGTCTTATAACTCTACCAGAGCGAGTTGTATAAAAGTTTTCAGAATGATTACTAAAATTTGAAGAAGCATCATAAAACGTGTCTTCTACTCTTGGTGACTGCACTTGACAACTTCTGTCATATGGAATTATATCATCTAACTCAAAATTATAAACATCATGCAAGTCATGTCGCTGCGAAGAATCCTTAATGATATGTTTTCGGTTCCTAATTATTCTTTTTCCTGATATAAGTTTAATGTCATATGAACGATTACGTAATATTTTAATTATTACTCCAGATATCCAATATGTCCTAGTCACATCTAATAAAACTTTAACATTTTGACCTACATTCAATGTATCTAAATTTCTTGCATTTCTGTCATAATACATCTTCTGTTTTTCTTGTCTTTCAATTAGTTTATTATAAACATTCGTTTGAAATTTTGGTTTTAAAAATTTATTATAAATAGGAATAATACTACGAAGTTTTCTACTTTGTAAAAGCTCTGCAGGCGATGCTAAGTTATCATCCAAAGGCGTGTTTAACAATTCCAATAAAGCTAGGCGATAATCTCCATTACTCGCTTTTGTTTTGACAAAAATATTTTTCACAGTTTGCACTGTACGTTCGATTTGACCATAAATATTATGACACATAGAGTATAGGTACCAGTAAGGAGCTGTGTGCGTGTACAATAACAAGCTTTAACAAATTATTTGTTTATTTTTCTTTTTATAACGTAATAGGGAAAAATACTTCAAAATAGAAAATATTGTGTTGCATCGAACATTTTTGTATTTACAACGCAAGACAAAATTTGGAAGCGCCCTAAGTTTTGTTTTCTCACATCATTAATTATGTTTCTAAAGCAAGTTGTGCTATTTATTTGGAGTATAAATCGTTTTTTTGTAATCCTTGTCTTTATTTAACAAGTCATGGTTCAAGTGTACCATTATTTTGTTTGATAGTAATTTGATTACCACTGAAATTAAAACTGAGCAGAAGGTGAGTAGAGGAATACACGAAGCAAGCTTAGAAGAAATTCGCAATCAAGGTTTTTTTAACATTGTAACCGATTGAAAAAGATAAAATGGTTTCGATATGCATACTTGTATAGGTAGGTATCTAAAAGATAAAATGGTTTCGATATGCATACTTGTATAGGTATATCTAGGGTCAAAGCTATTTGGGGTAATAACTGTCGTCTGTTCACAAACTAAATGTAAAGCCACCTCCTGATTCAAAATTAAAGCAACGCCAACAGAAAGCTCCATTTCTACAACAAACATTAACCCTTAACTTTTGTAATAAGGATGTTATCCTTTCCTCCAACTAAACATTATACGCTGGCGAAACAAAGTTTAAAACATAAATTTTACCATCACGTAGCTCACCATAACGATGTTAACATGTAAGCAGAATCAGCCTAAGCCAGACATTATTTAGAGCTCAGTAAATTATATATTCCGTTGAGAACACGTAACGCCTAATTACTTATTTACTTGTCTACTCATATTTTAACAATAGAGGAAAGTTAAGTAATCCAGGTAGGTATTGGTTATTAGTTATCGTAAAATGCGGCCCAGGGGACCTTAATTCATTTTATGTTTATTTTTTGTATTAGGCACACAAGCACGCCTTTATTTATACTTCCGCACGCACAAAACCAGTGGTACCGAGCCTAAAGAAATCTTTTTAAAGAACAACATATAGTATAGTAGGTAGTGTATTTATTTGTATGTATTTCGTATGTAATAGCTAATACTGGTATAATATTTTGGGGCTTTCAGATTTCTTCCACTAGTAGATATCTACTAATGTAGAAAATACGTAACATATTATTATTTGTTTTATTAGGGCCGTAACAGACGGGGCGCAAGTTGCGCCGCGTAACAGCTAGTGATGGGAGTTGCATAAATACTCAATCAACCCATTTGAATATTTACTCAGTAGATTGAGTAAATACCCGATAAATATCCTAATTTATCCATTTAGTGAGTATATTGATTTAAATGAGTTGCGACTTATATTTATATTCATATTCATTATTTCATGTTTTCATGACAATTTTGAAATTTTAATCTAGTATACATTTGCAATTCTTGTCGGAAAGTGTGTGCATACGCCATAATATGCTTAAAATATCGGTAAACGTTAAATGCGACGCTAAAATATATGAAAATACCATACTAAACATATACTGAAAGTAGGCTTCTTTGACTAATTATCCTTTTTTTGCTGGGAGGTGTGCAAAGACGTAATTTTATGTTAAAATAAGTAAACAGACATCAAATGCGATGTCAATATATAAGCACGCTCTATTTACTCTATTTATTAAATCTAGTGAGTAAATACTCAAATAGGTAGATTGAGTACTATCCACTGCCCATCTCTAGCTGTTACGCGACGCAACTTGCGTCCCGTCTGTTGCGGCACTTAGTAGCTCACGTGTAAGTCAGATAGGGTCGAGCATTTGCCAATTTATTCATCCGTCAAGTTGGACATGTTTCTCGTAGCAATAAGTGGATTGAAGTTACCTCCGATCCAAGTAATTCACATGATGAAGGCTTGAGATTTATTGTAACAATGTTGTGATTTTCAATGTTTTCTGTTTAACGCTTATGTGGTGTGAACTGTATTAAATAAATGGAAATACGTAATTTCATTTGAGACGAATATTTATATAAATTAAAGATGTTTTTTATTACAATTATTTAATACTACAAAATGCAATTATTTAGTTAGTTTAGTTAAGTATTGTTTACTTGTTACCTGTTTTTTTGCATTAGCTAATGTCATGTTCCAGCAATAGGATCAATAAATGATGAAACTATAACCATTAGTACAAATTAAATTAAAAGAAAACTAAACACTAAAATTATAACTCATTTTTACTTTTAACATTATATTATATAAAAAAAATTACCCCAGATCACTACGGTAGCAGGAAACATATTTGACACTAGATTAAGCATGGGTGATGCTTAGTCATAGAAAAATATGTTTGTACCTATGGTACAGCATCCAAACTTTTTATAACCAATTAAAATCAGTACTTCGTAAGAAGAAATCAAAACATTATAAACGCAAACCACCTAAACAGATGTTTGTTTATTGGTCTGAAATAAATATTTTATAGTCGAGCACCTGTTTACACGTCTCTACTCGTAAACTTTTATATAAACTGAATTACTTATTTTATTGGTTTCGTTCAGGTAGGGAAGTTTTTAGGACTCCAATCCAATCCAACACCTCCGGAAGCTGAAACTATTATTAAAGAGTTATGGCCCTCGTGGCGTATTTGTAAAGTAAATACTGAGACTGAAGAAGGAGTACCAAGTGCTTTGAATACAACAATAGCGAAGAGATGTTTTCCTTCAAATCACAAAAAAATCACAAAAGAATCTCAGAACTTAAATCATCAAATTAAACTTATAGGTATTCTAATTACTTGACGACCTTTCAATCGACTTCAAGAAAAAGGAGGAGACCTTCGAGTTGGTTTTTATTTTACCATTAAATTCCGTCATTTACTCGTAGTTATTAACCAATTAAATATTATGAGCCAAATCCAAATTGAAATAGACAACACTCCACAGCGACTAATAAATCAGGCCTTAAACCATACATTTCTTTAGTATCAAGACTAAATAACAAGTTTTTTTCCGAAAGATTTAATAAAATTCTGTTTTTGGTATATAAGTAAACTACTCAATACTGGATAGCATTTGTTCCAAATTCCAAATAAAAGTATATATTTTTGTTTTGTCTCTATAATGACTAGGATATTTCTTACTAAGAAACATATAACCAGATATATTTATGTTTATTAAAGATCCAGTGTAACTGGTGTCAGCGCCTTGACCTTCCGATAGTCTGTGGCATATTTGTGAAGGGACGAAGCTTACTTTACTTGCCTACTTTACTGTAGGCCGAATAACCAGGATTTAGCAAATAGGTACGCACACGGGCAATATTAGACTTACTACCACTACACATTTGTTATGCCTTTATATTACATTTTGGGGTTTGAGTGTAATATTACGCTACTGGTAACGGTCAACTCGGGAAAAATTACCATGTCTATGAATATTTTTTGGGTAAAATCTTAATATTAATTCAGAAGTTTTCAAAACAAAACTCTTTCATAAAGTTGGTTGGTATCATGTTCTTTGCACGATAATAAACTAGGGTTACACGGTTACATTTTTGTCACTTTCTTTTTATGCAGTGATTTTACAAATACATAGGCCACATTTACCGTAGGTCGTTGACCCCGACTGACGTTGTCGGCTGGCACATAAAAAATTGGACCACTTACCAACGATGTGCTGATTTACATAGCAAGTCGGAGGTTATGCTGTGTGGCAAGCATGGTTAAGGCGACAATTTTTTATCCTTGTCATTTCGCGGACTTTACCGCAACAAAGACAAAATTGAGCGACAAAATAACTTTCATTCATAAAACATATTTTATCTCATGCCTAACTCCCGTGCAAGCATGATTTTGATAGGTCAAAGTAGACATTTCGACGGTTGGCAACGTGAAATCGTGTAAATTTGTCGTCCGTTTGCTAGACCCACATAAGACTCAATCAAACCATTTGCAATCGTATTTTAAACAGTTATTCTATGAAATTGATATTAAATGTATATTTAATATTTAAATTTAGGCAGACATCTTCAAACAATATATTATTTAAGTTTACAAACTTAGAAAAATATTAAATTACGAAACTATAGCGCCATCTTTTAATGAATTCAACAGCCACTTTGGCGGCGGTGACCGGTGAGTCTGAAGTGCCATTTTTCAAACGCTGAGTAACCTAAATGAATGATTTTTCCATACAAAAATCCGTTTGTTTAGTGACTCCGCGTTTGAAAAATCGCACCACTGCCCAGCTGTTTTATTCTTTATGTTGGCTGTACGACATGAGTTGAAACGTTCCGTTGCACATTTACTTTAATGACATTTCATTTTAATAATTTTTAATACTAGTTGTTTGCAATATTATTTCTAAAACTTATTACGTACTCATACAATTCTTTTATCTAACGTGATTGTTTTACAAAACGCATGTTTAAATTTAAAATTACTATATTTTCTTAGCAGACATTACGACTCATTTTACTACGTGTCCATTCATGAATTTTATCTTGTCATGTAGGTACATTTTTACAGAGGGATGATATGTAAAGACCTGTCAGATAAAACATCATCCTAAGGGGGCTGAACTGCTTCCCTGTGAAACTAGGGTCTAAAATAATTATTTTGTACTGATAAGAGAATACAACGTCACAAAATAATGTCACTTGTCATTGATCATATCCATTTTCAACGTGATTTTAGATTTATTTATTGTAAAAACCGATATTAAGAGCGCTATTTGACTCCAAGAAACTATGACGTCACGCCGTACTATTTTATACAAATCCCATAGACGAAGTTTGTTTTGACGCATATAGAAAAAAGTTTCTGAATTGACTTGTTTGGAAACTAGCGGAGTGAGTTTTTGGCGGGAAGTCAAGGGGTTCAGTTGAAGTTTGCTTTAAATTGATTATAGTGGACTTTATAATATGAATTCGGTGTAGTTTAGTGTTATAAATGCTCATGCGCATGGACAATATGTGAAATGGTTAAAGTGGACACTCATAGTACGGCTGTAGTGATATTTATTTGCGGACTGTGGTGGGCGTCTTTAGGCGCCGTCCGCCACTCATTCAGCTATGAAAATCAGTTGACTCGTAGAGATTTGTCGCCAGAAGCTCCTTTGAAGCAATCAAAGGACCTACACCAACCTTTGATTGTATAGTTAGGGTTAGAATTAGGAATAAAGAAGTGAAAAAATAAAGATAAAAGGCTCTAAAGGACTAGTATCCAGAGGCGTAAAATAATTATAAGAAGAAACTAGCGGAGTGTCTCTACTATAACCAAAGATTTTAGAATATACCTACAAGTAGTGACTATAACAACTGTAGAATATTTCCTGCGAAAAAGGGTTTATTCTTTCTAGTATTTACATCGCAAAGATAAACGCTCTAGATAGACAAAATGGTTTTTGATGATTGGGTATCTATGCCTGATGACTTTACCTCAATTTCTTATGGAATTAAATTAAAAAATTGAAAATTAATTATTCATTAAAATTTTTTGACACTTAACAACAGGTAGCAGGGGCCCACCAATTAAGTTTTAATAATCCTGTATCTGGGGAGTCCCGCTCTTTTACATCATGAATTTACTTATACTTCTAAGTAGGTACTTAATAGAAATACGATAAACGTATACAAAATAAGTAGTTACTGAAGCTTATGTACCAACGGACGTACGCCTGCAGCAATACAGGCTTGCCGATTCAGAAAAAAACTTATGCGTCCTCTTTGAATATAACTGTTAAGACCTCACGGTCGGTCCGCCATTTGTTAAAAGTATATTTGTACTTTGGACCAATAAAGTTTAGTAAAATAAATAAATAAAACGGCAGAAAAAATACAAAAAGAACGCTCAAATAGAAAAATACAAAAAGAAGAGTCGCTAACAAGAAGGTCCAAAACTGCGAAACATCCTCAAACTGGCGATCGCTCAACTGTTAAGAGACAGCAGAAACACGATTCAGTTAGATTGATTTTAATAAAAGGAAATAGATTGTTCGCCAACTTTTAATTAGAAGAGAAACAAATGTAAACAATATTATCCGGATTTTCTGGTTTCCAAGAAATCCATGCTCATAAAATGAAAATAAATAACGAAATACTTATAATGAAAAAGTTAAATAATTACTGAAAAGTTATGCTTCGTGTAGGATTTGGTTTATTTGACTCTTTTCTCCCGAAGAGGAGAAAGATTTTGTAAAATTTCTTAAATTTACCAAAAGTAGGATGATTGAGGATTGGATATATAATTTAGGAACTCTAATCGTCAAACGTTATCGTTTTCTGCTTTTACATTTCGTATTTCGCATTTCGTATTTCGGCAACAAGTGACGAAATCCGAAATCGTTAATAGTTTGATAAACTCTATAACTAACTCGGTACATATAGTGTTACAAAATCCATTCGAGGGCCCGACCTTCACCTTGAATCATCTTGAAAAATTGGAAAAGTTTCCCACTGGCGGTGAGCGATGCATAAAATTTGGAATGGCACCAAATGCACTCGTAAAAGAAATTGCAGATGCTTCGGAGGCTCGCGTGTAGCAAAATAATTTTTCTAACATCAGCCGTATTATTTTAGGCAGTCTGAAAAAAAATACCTTCTTTATTATGGTTATTTAGTACCCATAAACATAATAATACTTTTTTCTGAATGTTGATGTACATGGACTACATCATCATCATCAACATATCAGCCACAGGAAGTCCACTGCTGGACACAGGCCTCTCCAAAGGTTTTCGATTTAAACGATCGATGAAGTAATGAGAAGATATTTAAAGTAAATTGTCTTCCTATAGACATATAAATATTCCATAAACATACAAAATCAAAAAATTCTCAATTTAAACATTAACTACTTATTCATCATATGACTTCAAACATTCCACCGGGTTTTCCCACTGTTTGAAGACAATAATAGAATATTAACTGAATAGGTATCGTTAGATTGCAAAACACTCGGCTGCCTTGATCGGTGTTTACCGGCCAGTCGACCTAGGCCGGGCGGTGATCGACCAAGCGACATTGGAATGGGGGCATAATCTAGGCCATATTCACATAATCAAGACAAAAATACAAAGATTATGTTTGTCAAAGCAAAAACGAGCAATACTAAACTGTACAATTATAATTATTAGGGGGGTATATAATTCATTGAGAAAAAATAAATAAATACAGGAACAGATAAATAAGATTGAACTAAACTAGAAAACAAAAAATAAATCTATAACTACATAAAATAATTGGCCACGTGTCGGGCCACGCGTAGTGTAGGGTTCCGTAGTTACGAATGCCAACTTTGATTTGATGCCACTAAAAACGTCTAGAAACTAATTTTCTATTGAATTTGTATGAAATTTTCCTTTTCCGAATACATTTTATAAGTTGAACGCCTATAGCTTTTTAATTTGTAAACCCTACTTAGCTCTGATAATTTTCCTTTAAAGGTTATATTTTTACTAAATTAAATATTTTCGTTTAAATTTTCACTTTAAAACCAAATATTTCAGAAACGAATCCCTAAATCGAAAACGATGTTCGGAAGCTCATAATATTTTTGAAATACCTATTCAACGATACCCCACATGATCGGATAATCGATAAAATAAAATTGACTTTTGACTTTACGTGTATGGAAGATACGCTAAAAATTTTTTTTTTTCAATTTTTTACTTTACCACTTTTTTCGCATAATTAATATACATACCCATACCAAATTACAACTTTTTAGTACTTATAGTCGCTGAGTAAAACCGCGGACGGACACACAGACTGACAGACTGACATGGCGAAACTATAAGGGTTCTTTGTTTACTACGGAACTCTAAGAACCCTAAAAATGACATCCTCATCTTGCCCATGTGGCATTGTAGCAAGAATGCTTTTGACGACCTCCGTGGCGTAGTGGCCACCATGCTAGTCTGCCACCCAGAGGTTCCGGGTTCGATCCCCGGTCAGGGCAAGTTGGAAAATAGCCTTTTTCAAGTTGTCCTGTGACTTGGAACTTTATGTATATATGTATTTGTTATAAAATATAGTATTGTTGAGTTAGTATTCCATAACACAAGTCTCGAACTAACTTTGGGACTAGCTCAACCAGTGTAATTTGTCCCTTTATATTTATATATTTAATTTATTTAACGCTGGCTGCGTTCCCTCGCTAGATAGCAATGCTGATCCGTTGAGCGAAAAAGCACTATATATTTATTTGTGTACTTACTCAAAAAATTACACATGGATCAAAGAAGAAACTGACAATAATCCATGAATTATTGTCAGTTTGTTTAATGCTGGTATGTACATAAGTTTAAAAAATAAATACATACAAAATTATGTTGAAGGTCTGAGTACTCATCAAGACAAACTTAATAAGCCCAAAGTCGATGGGGTTGCGTCATTTTATTACTGAGTTCCATCGACCACCGTCCCTCTCCGTGATCAGACCCTAGACATTGTCTACCATAAAGTGCTTGTCAAGCCAAATCAAACCAGTCCTATACTCAATGAGGTTATGTTGTTTTATAACTGATATCTGCCGAATATTTCCGGGCTCCATCATCAGAACAGCTCATTGACTCCATAATATTGTATTGTCATCCGACTTACATAAGTATGCAAAATTTCGGTTTAATCGGTTGAAGACAACTAGATAAAAAATTGAATCGTAAGATTTGATCTAAAAAAACAAAGGTATAGTATATACAACATACCTATGTACCTACATTAAAAGTTTAATACATAGGGCGCACTATAAGTTTCCGGAACTGGCCACTTACATAAACAATATTTAAAAATTTATTGCAACATTTGAAAATAGAACTCTTTGGCTGTAGAATGCAGTTTGTTTCATCTGACTGTCTTTTGTTTTTACCTTGTGGCGCCATTTAAAAATTGTGTGTCTGCATCAACATGGATTTAACTCGGGAAAATTTTCGTAGTATGATTTTCTACGATTTTAAGTGTAATTTGACAGCTCAACAGAGCATCGCTCGGCTTGAAACAGCTTTTGGCAATGAAGCACCATGCAAGACAACTGTTTATAGCTGGTTTGCAGAATTCAAGCGTGGTCGTATCAATCTCAGTGACGAATCTCGCGATGGTCGGCCGTCCACCGCTGTGACCAACAAAAACATCGATGCTGTGCGCCGTATGATTGAAACAGACAGGCATGTGACCTACCATGAAATTCGCGCATCCTTAGAAATAGGCATGAGTCAAATATAATTAATCCTACACAAACATTTGGGTGTGAAAAAGCTGTGCTCGCGGTGGATCCCACACAACTTGACCGAGGCTCAAAAAACGGACCGCGTCACTTGGTGCAGTGCCATGCTTACCAGATTCAACGAAGGTGCGTCAAATTTGGTGTGGGACATAGTAACAGGTGACGAAACATGGATTTATTGCTACGATCCCAAAACAAAGCAGCAATCGAGCGTATGGGTCTTTCAAGATGAGCCGAAACCAACCAAAGTGGCGCGCGTGAAAAGTGCATCTAAGCGGATGATTGCTTCTTTTTTTAATAAAACTGGACACGTGGCTACTGTTGCTTTAGAGAATCGTCGTACAGTGAATAGTGACTGGTACACGACCATTTGTTTGCCGGAAGTTATTGACGAACTCCGTAAAAATAACCGTAAGCGCCGTATCATCCTGCACCACGACAATGCTAGTTCTCACACGGCCAGACAGACAAACGACTTTTTGAAGGCGAAAAATGTAGAACTCACGAGTCATCCTGCATACAGTCCCGATCTGGCACCTTGTGACTTTTTCTGTTCCCAAAAATTAAGAACCAATTACGCGGTCAACGATTTTCATCACCAGAAGAGGCTGTCGAGGAGTATGAAAAACACGTTTCAGAGGTCACCACAGAGGAGTGGCACAAAAGTTTACAAAACTGGTTTCATCGAATGAAAAAGTGCATAGACGCCAAGGGAGATTATTTTGAAAAACAATAAATTAATTTTGTACCTTTAATAGTATTTTTTCATATTCATTCCGGAAACTTATAGTGCGCCCCACGTAAAAGCTTGAAATAATATTCATGATTGGGGCATAGTTATAAAAAATTTCAATAAGTATGATATTAACAGTAGGTGTAGGACAATAGTAGCGACATTATAAGTATTTATTTTCCTTGTGGCATGATCATGACAAGAAAAAATAAATAAATCTTTCAAAATTTACCGTAAATAAAATACCGCACGCCGCATTTGCATAAAAACAGTACGTCACGAAGTACATTTACCATTCCAGAAATCCAATTTGCAGTGTTTAATACTAAGGGCGGATTCCACCGTTTAAGTAAAACGCGATCAATTGAAGCTAAACTCGTTTACGCACTTTACTGAGTTCAGATGCTACATTTTGGAGTTCACCGATAAAAACTAATCGCAGTTAACGCAAAACGCGTTTTACATTCTGAACGCCCGTTATTGGTCGTTTAACGCTTCTAAACGCGTTCAATCAAACAAATGTCAATGCCGTCGCGTAATGCGTACCTACCTATTGCTATATTTTGAATTTTAAATTGATTTTTTTATGCACGACAACAATGAAAAGACCATTAGCACTAGCTTTTGAAGATAGTGATGATAAAGAAGTATTTGTTTGTCGTCCAAGGTGGATACGCGTCAGGGAAGAATCCTTTGACACCCTTGATGACAAAGATTTTGTTAAAATATTTCGTCTCAGAAAACCAACTGTTCAATCGGTATTAGAATCTATTGTAAAAAAAACTCGAAATGGGTCCCCTCTTTCTTTTTTCATTCGTGTTACATTGTAGTGATTTCAGATCAAAAGTTTAATCAAAAACTTGACCAAAATCAGAGGGCGGGAGACGCTTAAATTTGATTTAATTGACTTGACAAATGACATAACTGCATACTTTTTAATTTACATTCCGTTCCACGAAAATTCATGTCTGGTTCAATGAGTTTTGTTTTTCCGTTGTTTATTTTTTCTGCGTGAACTATCAAAGGATTTTTGCTGTTATCCGTGTTTTTTGTCTATGAATTTATGTGAACTTCGTTTTCGTAAACGCGATCAAAAATTAGCTCCAAAATGTCCTAAAAATCAAAATGTTCATTGAACTCAGTTAAGTAGAACTCAGTTTTGCTAAACCCGTTTATCAATGAAAACGATGAAATCGGCCCTTAGTTAAAAAAAAATGTCAGTCATGAAATATACACATTGAAATCAACTTGGCGCAGAAAGTTAAACAATTATGTATGTAAATTTAAATTAGGTATGTACACAAAAAGTCATATGTGAATAATCACGTGAGAGTTTTGTTTGCAAATTTACTTACCCATTTTGTAGATAGCTAACTATAGTTAGATAATAAGTACTTTGCATTATTTTGTAAGGAAAAGAAAATATTATTTATCGGCAGCGATAGATTATGAAAACAAGTACCTACTCACTTATATACATTTAGATAAGTAATATGATTATGTGTGTTAATATACTGACTGTTATTAGATGAGTAAGTATTGTAGTTATATATAATAAAAAAAAAAACGTGAAATAACATTTTGGCGTTAGTTGTGATAATTTAAAATTGTTATTTTTACCCGCCGCGGCGGCGTAGCATGACTGGTTCATATTCGCCGTTTTGGCTTGAAAAACGATCAAAATATATACATACAGAACTATACCCACGCATCCTTCTAAATTTCCGTATTTATTATTGGACTAAGTAAGAAATTACTCTTATTATTCACTAACGTATTCACCAACCATATTTGAAATAGTATATTATGCAATTAGTGAATAAAGGACGGATTTACTTCGAGGGCCATAGATGAATTACGAGCAGGTGAAGGATTCTAACGACTGAATCATGACCGTAGGGAGTAATTCATGATGATTGAATCACGAGCGTAGCGAGTGATTCAAGTTTTAGAATCCTGAGCAATGCGAGTGATTCATGGCCCTCGATGTAAATCCGCTTTATTCAAGAATTGCATACTATACTTTATACCATGACTACGAGAATAATTTTTCAAAACTAAAAACCGACTTCTCCACCAAACTACACAAACGGTTTTAATAAAAAAATTAATCGATCAACATATATACAACATAAGATTCCGACGAATTGATAACCTTCCCTTTTGGAAGTCGGTTAAAACGAAAAATTTAAGCGAAAATAGACATTTAATGAAGAAAAAAAAGGTTAACTAAATTAAAATGGACATTAAAATTGGAACAATTACTAAAATTAAGAGTAAATTGTTCTAAATTCAACAAATTTCAAAATAGTGAGTGAAAGTGCATTTTATTCACTGTTTTTAGTGAAGTGACTTTTTAGAGGGGGAATGGTATAAACATTTTTAAATAATATTTAAAAACATTTTCAAACATGGTTGCTTTATATTAAATCCAATATCTATGTGCATAGGTTATGTGAATAGTCCATATTAAAAGGGCAATAAACATTCGATCGTCGCAACTCGAACAGACGCTAATAGGTTAGACGGGCTCACTGCAGTCAGCATACTTAATTAACTCCTTTATAAACATGCTCTTAGTTGCGCAGTGCTCAAAATAAACCAGTAAGATTTTGTTGCGAGAGCGATCATAAGTACTGGTTTATTCTTTTAGCTATTGGATTCAAACAGTCTTAAATTCAAATGCTGATTTTATATAATGTACCTACTGTAGGTGCATTATATAAAATCAGCATTTGAATTTAAGACTACATTGTAACAGAACATGTACAAACTATGTAGGTAACCTACATAGTTTGTACATGTTCTGTTACAATTAAATTTTGATCGATCATATCAAAACAACCAATGTAGGTATTTCATATCTGCATCTACGAGTATATTATTATATGACTATGTAAATCCAGATTCTGTATTCATGTTATCTGCAATCCAGTCGGTATCAAAAGTAGGTATTTGATGATTTTCTTATTAATGTTCTCTGTGTAAAAATAATCGAGAAAAAGTAGCTACTTAATTTTATACAGGTAAGTACTATTGAAACTTACTGACGGCTTTAAAAGCAGTAGAAACAGAGACATTAATGCTCACTCAATAACAGCTTGTAAAAAAGGTGAATTTCGTCATAAAAGTTATTTGTAGTTAAGTAGCTATATTTAAAACGCTAAAATTATATTTCAACTAGTGTTATTATTGGTATAATAACGCCTTCGCGTTGGTTATCAACACGGGCCAGCTGTTCTGAATCATTTCGTCGACGAAGTGGACTTTGTCTCTAAAGTTGAGGATAGTGTTACATCAGTCAATGATCTGTGTTGCGTTGTTATTGAATATAAATTACACATACTTTTTTTTACATAAACAGGGTTCTTTTTATAATTTCATTTATTTATGGGTAGATATTTATCAAGTTTATGTTATTTAAAGGAACATA
Organism: Acrobasis suavella; assembly: GCA_943193695.1. NCBI lineage: Eukaryota > Metazoa > Arthropoda > Insecta > Lepidoptera > Pyralidae > Acrobasis > Acrobasis suavella. The sequence goes on from OW971929.1 coordinate 20,855,385, forward strand.
AAGCAAACAAACATCTGAACTTTTATTTATTTTCGCTGACGTTTTCATGTTGCACCAAACGTGGTCTCAGTATGGGACATAAATCGGGCTAGTGCGTGTCGGGCCTCCCTTAAAGTAAAGTTCTGAAGTTACAATATTACTTTATTTTCCATATCTTTCATGTTTACTACTCATTTTTAACAAGTTACAACAGTAAGTGAGTAATCGTTTTCTAAGAATTATTAATTTTGTACGAAGTTTTTCATATAAGTAGGTACATTTTTTAATTTAGGGTGTAACTCTATTAACTAGTTTAATATTTCGAAAACGGGTTACTAAATCGAAAAATTTTCTTTCTAAACTCTCAATTGTTTCAACCTATTTAAAATAGGTACTTTTTTTCATGTATTTTCACCTATTACTCGAAGTCACATGGACCAATTTGTGAAACTCTTATTTCTTTTTTGAAAGGGTATGCTTATCAAAATTTATTAAACTAGGGTTGTGTAGTGTTTAACTTAGGTTTTGAAGACGGTTTTTAGTATTGAACAATTATTTAATGTAAAATAGGTATGTGTAGCTTGTACAAATGTGTGTAAACCGCTAAATTCTTATATTGGGTTTGTGTACAAACAAAGCAATTGTTTCGAAAGCCCAATGTTCATCCGACCAATTTACAACCAATTGAGCGTATTACAAAGCGCATCTTCATTTATCTGTTATCAACCTTATTTTCTTATAGGGTCACCACAAAAGAATTTTATTTTTATAGCCTGGAAAGCGAAAGTTGACCTAAAACGAATGGACCTATCTCATTTCATTAGAAGAAAATAATTAGATGTTATAGTTTTCGCACCTTTAACGAATTGAGGAAAGTTTCAGTGAAAAGAAATAGAAAAGTAAATAATTTATTCGGTGCAAATTGACAGGAGTTACATACTTAGCTTGTTTAAAGGCCGTTTTCTTCCGATTCTGCGAAGTCGTGGTATAATTCGATCGGTGATAAAGAAAATCTTAGATGCGTCTTTGCCGTATGTATGAAGAATTATTTTTTTTTCGCCATCCTTGGTGTTCATACTTTTTAGTAGTAAATAGCCAAAAGCCATTCATACGTAAGAGGTACGCCTTTTCACACTGATTTGTATAATGATAAGTACTTCTCTAGTAATTGTCAGCACTACCACAACGGTCTCTAAACTTGTTTACGGGCTATTTAATGTGAGCAGCGTGCCACAGAACTGTAATAAATTTATTGTAATATCTATGTCTCAATATCCTGAAATGTCCCTTTTTACGATTGCACGTGTCTTGTACGTGAATGTCATGTGTCCTCGTAAATTTTATTAAAAGGTCACGTGGTAATAGTGGCATAAGTAAGTATTTAGTCAGTAATGCTCAATGATATAGTTAAAATGTAAAATTAATAATGCATGCCGATTACTCCAGTCAAATTAAATTGCATCAACGGGCTACCTGAATTTTTCGGGGTCCACATACAAAATTTTAAATGATGTCCCCGTTTCCTATCAAATGATTTATTTCAAATGGGGGCAGCACTGGACCCCGGAAAATTCAGGTATCCCCTCAACCAGTTCTTCCTATTGAATTTTTCTGTTTGTCTTTCAAATTTTTTTCAGTCTTTTAATACATTTGTTTTCGCAAGTGTCTGTTATAATAATGTCCATACATTAATACATAGGTGGAGCTAAGCGGGTTATTTTATAACAATAATACTATTTAAATAAAAAAGGAAGAAAATACTTTTTCCTCATTTTAGAGTTACCTACTTAGATGCATATATTGGAGGACATGAACAAGTGGACACATATATAGGGTTCTGTTTAATTAATTGTATTTAATTTAAAAGGATCTCTACATGTGTGTATATTTTAAGAGGTAGTTCAGTCCATACTTCTGAAAAACTTTCCTAACTAACAATATCCGTCCTTTTCGGATGAAATTAATGTAGACATAATATGACTCTATAAAAGAGATATTCAGTGGTAATGTTTCAATCCTTGCCGAATATCACCCATGTTCATCCTTAACGTGTGAAGAGGCGGATTGGCATGAAATACGATTATCGGCGGTTGGCTGGTCGCGTTCTCGTCTCTTATCATAGCATGTTCAATCAATTTGCTTGTAATGTAATTGTGTTACAGAATAAATACGTATTTAAAGCAACATTAAATTGTGTGATTTTTACGTTTATTAAGAAATTTTAAACAATGGATATGAAATTCCTGTCCCCTCCAATTAAGTTAATTAAGTTGTCCGAAACAAAAAATACCAAATAATTGTAAATTTTTCAATACGTGTATTGAATGCCTGATTTCAGTCTGTTTTCATTCGTATTTCCTTTATTAGACAAATCACGTGCAACTAATTAAAATAACTAGTTTTATATGATTTTCTACTATAAGTTTTGCTCTTTGAAACGAGAAACAAATCAGACATAAAGTCTCACTCTCACTCAAAAATAAAGTTTTACCCTGAGTTTGGGTTTTGTGACTTTTGGCTTTTACGTCTAAGAGGGAAAAGATGTGATTGTTATGTATGTAAAACCATTTATAATTTTATAATCGGATAGATAAAACACAAAATGTATGTCATGACTGTAAAAAAGGGAAGTCAGGACAAAAAGAATGAGAAAAAATAAAACAGCATTGTAACGGTAATTGGATGTTTTTAAATAAGCAAACGTTACATTGTGACACTTCACCTGCTCTACAAAAGAAATAAGGAAGCTTTTCTTTTGGTTGCTGAAATTAGCAACTGCAGAAAATAATGGTGTGCAGATGATATAACTTGCGTAAATGTATAATACCTATTTGCTAGGCCTTGAAACATATCTTTTTGCAGTTGAAATCCTAGACACCTTATACAAATACTACTACAGATATACCACAACAAAAAAATATAAGTCAGATTTGTTTATATGGGAAGTCGGAACAAGGAGATTAAATAAAACCGCGCGTCGGTCGCTAAGGAAAACATCAACTTAACGTAACACGTTTTCCATAGTGTAACGTAACGTTTATGTTTTCCTTAGTGATCGTAAAGCGATCAACACACGACACAATTTTGAATGCAATTGGCAGTAACAATTTGATGCTATGCTGCAGACTGTGATGTGTGTAGACACGCAATTGCGTGTCTGCTGTTTCTGACCGCTGCTGAATCCACATTTAAAATAGTATAAGTATATGTTGTAAGACCCTGAAAAAGCCCTAATTTTAGCTATTTCGAAAGCAGAGTCATTATTATAGGCGTGCGCACGCTGTGACAGCCGGAGGCGCACTGAAGTTGTAATGGAAATAGGGAAGATGCATAATTTCTTTTTTCGCAGTGCTATGGAAAGAGTTCCTTAAAAGTACTTAAAACAGGCACTTTAAAAAAAAAACTACTTTACTAACCAAAAATCTCTTTAAAATATAAAGGATAAAAAGTCACGTCCATCTTGGAGAGGGCGTCTCGGAGCACCTTAGAAAGACCGGACAGGAGTGACGTCACTTATGTCGCATTTGTAGGCGTGATGTAAGAACATTTGTTAGGATGCATTGTCAAATATTGCTTTTAAAAGATTGACCTCTGAACAAAAGAAGCTATAATTTAGTAAGAAAATCCTGCGGTAGAATTCAAAAATTGACTTTTTCAATGTACTAGGAAACAAAGTTAATGATACGATATCATCATCATCATCATATTAGCCACAGGAAGTCCACTGCTGGACATAGGCCTCCCCCAAGGATATAAAAAAAAAATTAATTGTGCTTAAAGTCTTTTTTTACGTAAATGCTTACAAATTAGACCCATTTATCAAAATCTACTCATTATGAATCTTCTCTATTGTCGTTGCATTTGCTATTTGTGTAGAGAACAGCCGACCGCGATTCCGACATGCCACATGTGCAGGTTGCATGGCAAGTTGTGACGTGTGTAGACCGCATTAGTATTGCATTGTGACGCGGCACCTGCTCCACAAAAGAAAGGAAGCTCTACAAGTCATGCATAATATTATTCTTGAGCGCATGACTGTGTTTACATGACGCAGTGCGCACGTGGACCACAGTTTCAGGCAGTTTTTTTCACCGCAAAACAAAGATGTACCTATATACCTCGCGTAGCATATATACACATAAGTTTTAAAGCTTTATTTTCTATCAATAACAACTGTGAAAACAGGCAGAGATACACTGATTTGTATGGGTAATTGTTTCTTCAAAGATAGCGGCAAAAAGACATGTTCTCATCATACGAGTATCTTTAAGGAATTCATGCATTATATTTGTTAATAATGAATGTTATGTACAAAATGCAGTGCGCTCATGTATGTACACTTTGTTACTGCAGTTTGTCTAGGTGATTTCAATTTTGCTGTGCCAAAAAGATATCTTCCATGACATAAAAACAAAAGAAACAGAGTGTATACCTATGCTAATGACATTGATTTGAATATTGTAAACTATTACTATAATGAAAACAAATATACATTTTGACTTCTAACGACAAAGTACATAAAAAGTAAAAAGATAGCTTAAACCAAATACTAGACAAAAGATAATTATAATTACTATAACACTTATTTAAAAAGTAAAATCTATTTCGACTGGACGTGAAAAAGTAGGTAACCCGTGTAAAAACGTTAGAAAAGAATACACGAAGGCCGTGTCAGTTCCGTGTACGATCCGAGATTTTATTGCACCGTCATTATGAACACAAACTTGTAAAATTTTACATAGCTATTTCCAAGCGAGTTCCGTGTAGTGTTCAGTACAAAGGCTCCCTCTTCCATTCCAGACAGGAACATCCTTCAAAAGGCGGGGAGATGCAGAAATAAAGTATGTCTAGACAGTTGCCAAGATTCTTCCTGCAGTTAATTTGCAAATGATGTTCTATAAGTACGTAAATATGTAAGTTTTTAGTTTAAACGACCTAAAACATTTTCAGAAAGTTTAGTAATTAATTATATTATTCTCAACTCGTCATCGAATAGTAGTGCGATTGTAGGTAGTAGTCTTGGATTTACCAATCGTTTATTTTTTACTATTATCTAAAACTTTTCTAAGGTTGTAAGAAAGCACAACATCAGTCTCAAATATATTAATTTCACATTCATGATGAGCTTGATTGACGTGACGTCGTTTGATCAGAGGTTAAATTATCGTATTGAGAACAAGTAACATATTCTTAAAATGAAATTTCAATTGAATTACGTCTGAAATAGTTGTAACTTAAAAGGAAAATCATCATGCCAACATTGTAATATATTATAAATATTTATTAATTAAAAGACTTTATAATGATATGACAAAACCCTTCTGGCGAGTTGGCGACCAATACTGTGAAAATGAGTTTCTTTTTGCGTTTCTACTCGGCAGTGGTCGTTGCGAAGAGCTGGTATCGGTAGCTTTTCTTTAAAAATAAATTAAATTTTAATATATACTACAGTAAAGGTCTAATTTGATTATTCAGTAATTAGACCTTTACATTTGAATGTTCAAATTTATTATTTTACCAAAACCCGGAAAATCTCATGTTTGGAAAATACACAACAAAATGTATTTTTTGTGATGAATGCATTACAAAAAATCTCGAGTAATTCCGAATAACGAATAATAGCGAGTATTCGCGGCATCTCTAATAGTGACGTGTTAGTAAACCTTTTTTCCGTTCCCTTCCCTGAGCCGTTTTACGACTATAGGTATAAAGAATTGCGCGGAGATAGAACATTTTCTAAATTTCCGATAAAAATTCGGGAGACACTTCATTAAATCTGCATTAGTGATCTATTTTTACGGTTATTCTGTTTCTTCATACATGTCCTTGCCAGTGGGCCAAGGCGCGGCTAAAATTATTAGAGCGCCGGCTTAACACCCATGAGTTTATAATTATTTTGTGGCTTCCTTCTTATTTAGAATCATTCGATTTTTTTTGTTATCTAAAGCATAGGTTTTTATACGACTGCTAGGTTTTAACTTGTCGTTAGGAAGTTAAACACAAAATTTCGACTCTATGGTTATTAGATTTGAGGTATAATTTTCTTGGGCTCTCTACTTAAGTTCTAGAATTAGCTTCCTAATTTTATTCTGTGACTAAACCAATCATGTCTGGTTTGGCGCATTGCATACATAAATAGGAATCTATTGAACTTTAGCGCAGTTTTCAAAATATTATACCTAGGAACAATATTCAGATTATATTTTGATTTATGACCTATAACTTACCTAGTATTGGTGTTACATTAAATTCATGAAGTCAACTGAATCCTTGATTGCTTTAAACAGCCCCAACACAATCAATAGACACCTTTGTTTTGGTAACAAGTTGATTTCCAAAATTCTCATGTCATGGCTTAAGTATAACTTCACTGTATAATCCCGGTATGAATGGAAGGATTTGATTATTGGTGAAATAAAGATCACGGGGTCAGGAAGGGGTTATTTTGTTTAGGTTCTGGAATGAGGCGATTAAGGTTATGTTTAGTTGCGCGTGGCGGCCACGCGCGGCGCTTCCTCCGGCCGGCAGTGGGTGACTGAATGCGTGAAACTCCGACACTCCGTGCAAGCGACTTTCAGCAGTTTCAGCCCATTCAAAAGTGTACCCTAACGACATTCCCAAATTACCTTTTCTCCCTCGCATGAAGAAATCTGTAAGAGTAAATGAGACAGAAAACACGGTGTCGATTCGGCCAGGAACGGAGTTTCCACAGGTCAGATTCTGATTTCACATATTTCTTTGCGAGTAAAATTAAATGTATAACTTTAATGTCGACACCTCAGATTTTGCAGCTTTATATCTCAGTAGGCATGCATTCAAAATAAGACTGCGATAATTGGTGTATCCTCTGATTTCAAAGTCCACGAATTTTCATCTCAATTTTTCATAGGTCGGACGTTTTATCACTCATAAATATGTAGTAAACTTCAGCACAATATTAATCAAAGACCATCAAATGTGCTGAGAATTTTTAAGTCATACTGAATCATAATTAAAAGGACGACTAATCAACATTTTCAAGCCAAATGGAGATTTATTGCCTTAGTCCAATGATCGTAATTTTTATTCTGATGTTTTTGGAATTCGACTTCGGGTACTCTCATTTAATAGATTTAGGAGAAGTGGGATCGTCCTCACTGGACCTGGACGACCTGGATATAGTTTCTGTAGTAGCTGGTGGCGACCGGTCTTCATTGAGGGAACACCCGTATAATGTGAAGATAATGACATGTGGCGGCGATAGCTGCGAGTTGTGTGGAGGTATCATACTCACCGCGAAGCATGTACTCACTGCAGCTCATTGTTTCGGTACAAACAAGGATATCAAGAATATGAAAGTGATATCAAGTACGTTTATATTGTATTTTTGTAATAATTATAACGTCTATATTGGTTTTACTACCTTAACTTTTCTCGAGCTACAATTCGACATCCACTTCTAAGTTGTGCCTTTTTGCGTTAATTCGCTTATAATCACAGATATATACTAGGTGTTAATCACAGTTTCACGCCTATATACTTATAAGAGTTATTAAAATAATTTATTTAATATTTGGATGATTTGGAGTCATGGAGCCCATGGTGGAAATTGGAGAACCTCATCAAAGATCGAAGAATTTGACAATTTTAGAGTTAGACAAATGAGGTTATCCAATTTTATACGCGAAGTTACATCCATCGTGGGTCAAAGGCCGGGGTCCCGTTGGAAGTGGAATGTATTTGGAATTAATAGTTCGGGACCGTGGGAGCCATCAGCTCATTAACTTTACGATGCTTTCTCTAGGAAACTCATTGAAGTTTCCCGTGACGCGAGAGCTGGCCTATACGAGAGGTCAGAGGGTAGGTAACTAAGCATAACCATCCATAGTGGCAGTGTTGTCAGCTTTCTAGGCACGTTGTTGCTGCAAGGTAAAGAACTATGAGGCCTTTTTCTATTGTGAATATTTGAATTAAAGTGTAGAATGCGTAGATTTTCATTTTAGTTTTTAAATCATTTTGTATGTATTTTACTTATTTTTATGAAAAAATCTTATTTCAGATTCCGAAAGTACTTTTAGTCCTGATGCAAGGTACCATGATGTTTGGCAATACAAAATTCACGAAAATTATGGCGTGGGAGCACAATTCGCGAATGACATCGCCGTTGTTATCCTACATGATCAATTCAAATTTGGCGATAAAGTCAAAAGAGCCATATTGGTGAATCACGGTGATTGGATGACCGAAGAGGAGAAAAACTTTACTGTTGCTGGGTGGGGTGACACTGAGGTGAATTTTTGATATTATGGTTAAACTTACTTTCTTCTTCTTTGAAAAGATGACTAAAGTTCGCTTATAATAGTATCATTGTTGTCACGATTTATTTTAGATGCTATTCAATCCAAGTCCGTATCAGACTTTTCTAGTCTATTTATATTTTCAGCCTATACGGTTCCCTCTGCAGAGCAAAGGCCTTCCTTCCATAGCACTCCGATTTTCTCGACCGAGAAGCCAAATCTCTGCAGTAACAGTCAAGCTCGAACTAACGAACTTGTAATTTTTTGAATTTTCAATACGACCAAGACTCTGTATGTCATTATAAATCCACTTTTTACAGAATCTTGGCGAAAGCAATTACCAAATCTTGCGTAAGGCGAATCTGCGATACATATCGCATGAAAACTGTTCAAGAATGGGTCAGTTGACGCTGACTCCTGACATGTTCTGCCTGTTCGGCGACGGGAAGACGGATTCAGGCCGAGGTGACTCCGGAGGAGGCGTGTTATGGAATGAGTACGATAAATACCTCATTATTAAGTTACAAGTAGGATTCGTTATTTTCTACTGAAAAATAAAACAAAAATGTGAAAAATGGTCCCTTGTAGACTACAAGTTTACTATAGATCTCTCTTTGGTAGCGCATCTATGAGCCAAGGGAGACGAATTTGAGATTCATTTCCGTAAAGAATTTTGATCATTTCTTTCATATTTGTATTATAAGAGTACCTTACTATTTTGTATCTACTACAAACAAATATCTTGATTTCTGAAGCTAAACAATTTCCTAAATATGGTACCTAAGTAAAAATAGATAAAAAAAAGAAATGTAGTGCATGAAGATACAGATACGATACGGATATATAAATATGTAGTTATGGCTATAACTACTAGAAAGCTATATAGAGACATGTGAAAAAATTCACAGCTGTAGTAATTATCACGAAGTTTAAAAGAAAACTATCAGAGCTAAGTAAGATTTACAATTTAAAAAGTTATAAGCGACCAACCTATCAAATGTACTCGTAAAAGGAAAAGTTTATACAAATTCAACACAAAATTTGTTTTTAGACGTTTTAAAGGGCGAGAATTCAAAGTAGGCATTACCCTACACTGCGCGTGGGCTGACACGCACTTGGCTGGTTATTTAATTAGAGCTTTACTTTTCCCAATGTGTAATATAACATACTCTTTCTTGAATTTCAGTCAAATCGTCGGTATCATTTCCCATGGACAGGATATACAAAAGCCAGGAGCGTACGCTAACGTGTTTTATTTATTGCCTTGGATAAAGAAAACGACGGCGACTCTACTAAATAAATTCTGTAACTTTCATATGACGGTTTCAAAACATCATCATTGCAATCATAACGGAAACCAAAAGCGCGATTATCGAAACAAAAAACGCGATTATGGAAACAAAAAGCGCGTATTCCGAAAATATACTAAGTCTCACCTATAAGTATTGTCAACATTGCCAGGACTTTTTGTTCTTTACATAATAATATTGAATAAATAATTTTTGAAGGATTAAAAGATATAATAAAGAAATCAAAACTTTATTTTACAATATTAAAAAAGGTTTGCCAAACTTTTTTTTAATTTCCGATGTGTTTGGGTCATAGGATTACACCATTCTACCAAATTTTGCCTAATTTGGTCCAGTAGATTCAGAGCAAATTGGATATGACAGACAGACGGACAGACAGACGCACGAGTATCCTATAGGGTCATTAATTTTTGGCAGAACCCCAAAATAATCTATGAGAATGTTGATATTTTTTATGTTTTTGGCTGTTATTTTATTTTCATTATACTATAGTGATCTAGTATAGCCTTGGGTTTGATTTATTACGGGTATATCCCTTCCATATTGTATACATACATATTTTCACGCCTGTTTTCCAACAATAAAAACTTAGGGGTTATTATAGACAGAACCTTAAGTTGGACTGCCCAATTTCCGAGATAAGCCGTCAATTACACTATTCTTTACATTCTCTCAAATTTCTTCAAAATTTCTTACCATTTCAAATTAAAATCTCCCTCTGTAATTCCTTATTACTCCCAATTCTTGATTATGCTGATGCTTGTTTCCTTGACGCTACAGAAGAGCTTTTTACTAAGCTTGAACGTTTGCAGAATTTGTGTATTCGCTTTATTTTTGACTTAAGGAAATTTGACCACGTCTCCGACTTTCGCAAACAACTCAAGTGGCTTCCCATCTGCCTTCGCCGGAACACCAGAATCCTTTGCTTCCTCTTAAATGTTCTGTACAATCCTTCCTTTCCTCCCTACTTACGTGAAAGATTCTCTTTCACACGGCCTGTCAACGCTCCCTGTCGGTCCAGCCATAAATTAATCCTTCAATTCCCAATTCATAGCTCCGCTACCTATACCCATTCCTTTTCCGTGCAAGCAGTTAGGCTATAGAATCAGTTACCACTAAAAATTCGTAAATCAAAATCCATAACCACGTTTAAGAAACAAGTAAAAGATTACTATCTGTCTTTATCATCCTGATCATCATATTTAGAAATATTATATTATGTATTCATTAATTGTATATATCAGTATATATTTATGTATTTATGTAAGTTTATTTTACGTACGTCTACGTAGGTATGTTTATTAATTTATTTATGTTTCTTGTAGGTATAAGTATTTATTTATTTTTGTATTGTACACGCCAATTACCTCTTTCTTCCCATTTCCTCTCGCGGGTCTACTGGAAGAAATTTCTTTAGAAATAAGTAGCACCTATGTACTATGTTAACTTTTATAAGGTTTTATTTGTAATTTTTCAAGTGTACATGAACCAATAAAATAAATAAATATACCTATAGTAGTAGTATATATCTTGTGTATATTTTATTTACACTCGGTATTATACGCTCACCATATCGCTTAACGTAGATGACACCTACTTTTGGCTCTATTTACCTATGTGAATTAGTATCTGTGTATGTATTGGAATGTACGTGTATGTATTTTTCCAATCAATGTTCATAGGTAAATAAATAAGTATATACGGCCAAATCACACAGATTGAGCTAGCTCCAAGATAAGTTCAAGACTTGTGTTATGGGATACTAACTCAACGATACTTTACTTTATAACAAATACATATAATATATAGATAAACATTCAAGACCCAGCTCAATCTGAAAAAGATCATTTTCTATCTTGACCTGACCGGGGATCGAACCCGGGACCTCAGGAGTGACAGTTTGGCATAATAACCACTAGGCCAGAGAGGTCGTCTAATGTTCGTAGGTACCTTATTATTTAATTGTCTTTGTCACTATGAATTACACTGCAGTAGGCACTAATGTTTGAGTTTCATTCCAGAGCTCGTAGCCAAAAATTGGATTATCAAAAGAATAATAACACGGATACGAGCAAAATAAATTACTGGTTGATTGATTACAAGTAGGTACTCATATCGCACTAAAAACAACCATAACGAGTCCTGTTAGCCTTCAGCTTATCGCTCTCGCTCTGCAATGGATTTAATTAATCCATCAGTCACTTTTGTTCAGTATTATGAAATTCAGTACAATATTTTGTATACTTGTTTACCTCATAAAAGATGCCATGTTCTTGGTGAATCAAAAGGCACCAATTATTCCTAAAGTAGTGGGCGGAAAGCCGGTGGATTTAAAGAAATATCCTCATGTAGCAAGGTTCTATAATGACGACTCTATGTGTGCGGGTGTTATTTTGAACAGCTGTTGTGTGTTGACTTCTGCTCACTGTATGGATTATAATAATGATATTGAGAAAATGGCAATAGTGGTCGGTAAGTATTAAACAAATAAGTTAACTTCATCAATCGCAATTCAAAAACTAGGTATGTTTTTTGGGTCCAGACCGACACTATAATGCGCTCCGCATCAGAAGGACAATCTCAATAATATAGGGTTAAACAACAACAAAGAAAAAGACCTACAAACGTTAATATTAGTAAACGTGTTGAATTAATAAACGTCAATCGAAGTCAAAATGGAAACTAATTGAAAAGCCAAAGAAGGAAAATTTCTGAATTCTTTTAGTAGTTGTTCTTTATAGTGCTTGTAAAGGAACTCGAAAATTATTATTATTTTGATAAAATAGCTTTTTGTTTTTTAAATATAGTTATAATTTGAACATTAGTTTTAAATACTCTTGCAGTAAGGCAATGCTTTTGTAAAATAATGGTTTTCATGTAACGTTGATTCTTTGCGATAATTTCCATTCAAAGTAGATAATTCAGATTGGATATAAAATCTATGGCATGACCGCCAGTCGCCTATCAAGCATCATATTTCACCGCTTTTTCACCCCAATATTCATTCCTCTATCTAATAGCCTGACCTAGTTCGTTACAAATTATGCTAAACATTTTGCAGGTTCCCAGACTCTGGTAGATAACAAAGGTCAATGGTTTAGCCTCGTGAAGTATGTAATTCACGAGCAGTACAACACGACGGTGCAGTTTGAATGCGACATAGCCCTTTTGTTCTTGGACCGCAGGATAAAATTCGGGCCGACAGTCCAGAAGGCGATTTTAGTACACCATAATCATTGGATGAGTCCTCGGGAAAAAAACTTTCATATCTCGGGATGGGGATTTACGGAGGTGAGTATGTTCATAATTATTATTTTATTTGAAAGCTTTTATTTCTCTATATCTAATTCTATACCTACCTAATTATCTCTCAGAAATGAAGCGGCGTTTGTATTGTTCAAATATGTTTGCAAATTATTATACTAAACCGTTGCTTATAAGGCATTCAATGGCTGCGGCTACGACTGCTGTCTATTGCATCATTAGATTTAAAATAACGAGTATTTTAAAATTACATTCAGTCCATCCATCCAAACATTTTTATTTATAAATGTGCTCTAAAGCGCTAATATTTCTTGACTTATTAAACGTTACAAAAATTACAAAATTACGTAAGTAAGAAACCAAACTTTAAAATTTTGGTTTCTTTTTTACGTGGCTTAGTGCCATTTATAGAATTTTCCTTTTTGCTTCATAAAATATATTTTTTACAATTACGTTCAGTACAAAGGCACCGTATCCCTGCAACTACTCATGGCTAAACTAGAATTCGTTAATAGAAGCGTTTGCGAGGAAATGCATGGAATAAAGTTGAGTGAGGACTTCTTCTGTTTGTATGGTCATGGGAAGAGGGATGCTTGCAGCGGGGACTCTGGAGGCGGTGTCATGTGGAACGGGTAAGGTTATATCATATTACTGAGTTGTCTATGAAACTGATGTAGTGTGAAGATTATTAATGAGTATCTATTTAATCGACAAACCGAGCCATTTTACTTTACTTTTATTCTGTGACCGAGCTATGTTATATGCTTAGATCATTTAATACAGGATAAGCCTTACCTGCGCGTTCCCCTCTGCCAAAGTACTCGTATAAGATCAAAAATCTAATATGTTTATAAAAACTAGTTGCGTAATCCATTATGATCATTATAATAATAATAATAATAAAGCGTCGGGACGTGACGACCCCATCGCCCACTGGATTCCCAGTGCAGTCAGTCAACGCAGGGCAGCTTGTGGCGAGCTGATGGTGAGTGGCGACACCACGTACCCTACCTCCAGGGGGACCATACACGCATGCGCTAACACACACACATACACACAGTTACACACCCCCCGCCTCTGTCTTGCCTTAACTGGCCGGCCAGAGTGGAGTCGCAAGAGCAGAACATACGCTCCAGGGTGGAAGTGTATTGCACGTAATGGCGTAATAACGGGGAAACCCGCTCTCGGGCTAAGCCCCGTGATGGTGAAACCGGAGCCGCACCTCTCGACACCCTCAGCTGCTCACATTGTGTTGCGCCCTGGCCGCATTTTCGTGGCTAGTTAGGGTGCCCACAGGCAGTGTAGCCAACGAGCAGCAAGTCACCATCTACCAAGCTAAAATTGTTGTGAGAGATTTTTAGGTAGATGTCCGTATCTCACTCCATAGCCCAGCTATCCGGTCCACTAACATCCCATCCATAAAGCCCAAACCAAGTAAATCCCTCCCTGGCAATAGTTCGGCAGCTGTGGAGGACTGTCCGTTAGTGCATCTCAATGGTACATTAAGGGATAGACCTCCATAGATGCAGCCATCTCACTTTTTAGATAAAAAGGTACTAAAAGGCCTCTTCATGTTGGCTTTGGCCCCATGAACGCCTCAAAGGACCGGGTCCCCATGGACCCGTGGCTGAAAAGCGTACCAACATAATAATAATAATAACCGCAGGGCAGCTTGTGGCGAGCTGTTGGTGAGTAACGACACCACGGACCCGAATGCTCCAGGGAGCCGGTCAGGGCCCTCGTCCCCGACGTGTCTTCATCGGACGTGGTAAAGACCCAAGAGGGCTCGCAGGGCTCTCAGCTCTGCATTGCCTTAATTGGCCGTACAGAGAGGAGTCGTTAGAGCTGTTGCTCCAGGGGTGGAAGTGTTAAAGGGCATAACGCCGCGAGTAACTTCGGAGAAAGCGCAGCACACCTCTCGACACCCCTGAGTCGCCTGCACCGGTGTTGCTTCTTTGCTGGCAACTATTGTCGGCGCGTTTGAGGGGCCCATCTAGTAGACGGCAAGCCACCACCTGCCTACAATTGTCAGTAATCATGATTATGGCAGGTGACGTTCCTATTGCAATATCCCAGCATTAGTCCATCCCAATCTCATTCCATAATCCATAGACCTTTCCCTTTTTCTTGCAATAGATCTTTCTCCTGCCGAAACCTATTCAAGGGTTCACCTTTCATAGGTATATCCAGGAATGGGTTTTGGCGGGAGCGCCACATTAAATCAACTTCTCCAAAGGGCCTCTACGTGTTGGATCTGTATCCCCACGCAAGCCTCTCAAAGGACCGGGGTGAAAAGACCCGTGAATCTAAAGGAGATATAATAATAATAATGTGACTCGGTAAAGCATCAAAAAGACGTCTCTATAAGTTTCCGGAATGAATATGAAAAAATACTATTAAAGGTACAAAATTTATTTATTGTTTTTCAAAATAATCTCCCTTGGCGTCTATGCACTTTTTCATTCGATGAAACCAGTTTTGAAAACTTTTGTGCCACTCCTCTGTGGTGACCTCTGAAACGTGTTTTTCATACTCCTCGACAGCCTCTTCTGGTGATGAAAATCGTTGACCGCGTAATTGGTTCTTAATTTTTGGGAACAGAAAAAAGTCACAAGGTGCCAGGTCGGGACTGTATGCAGGATGACTCATGAGTTCTACATTTTTCGCCTTCAAAAAGTCGTTTGTCTGTCTGGCCGTGTGAGAACTAGCATTGTCGTGGTGCAGGATGATACGGCGTTTACGGTTATTTTTACGGAGTTCGTCAATAACTTCCGGCAAACAAATGGTCGTGTACCAGTCACTATTCACTGTACGACGATTCTCTAAAGCAACAGTAGCCACGTGTCCAGTTTTATTAAAAAAAGAAGCAATCGTCCGCTTAGATGCACTTTTCACGCGCGCCACTTTGGTTGGTTTCGGCTCATCTTGAAAGACCCATACGCTCGATTGCTGCTTTGTTTTGGGATCGTAGCAATAAATCCATGTTTTGTCACCTGTTACTATGTCCCACACCAAATTTGACGCACCTTCGTTGAATCTGGTAAGCATGGCACTGCACCAAGTGACGCGGTCCGTTTTTTGAGCCTCGGTCAAGTTGTGTGGGATCCACCGCGAGCACAGCTTTTTCACACCCAAATGTTTGTGTAGGATTAATTGTATTTGACTCATGCCTATTTCTAAGGATGCGCGAATTTCATGGTAGGTCACATGCCTGTCTGTTTCAATCATACGGCGCACAGCATCGATGTTTTTGTTGGTCACAGCGGTGGACGGCCGACCATCGCGAGATTCGTCACTGAGATTGATACGACCACGCTTAAATTCTGCAAACCAGCTATAAACAGTTGTCTTGCATGGTGCTTCATTGCCAAAAGCTGTTTCAAGCCGAGCGATGATCTGTTGAGCTGTCAAATTACACTTAAAATCGTAGAAAATCATACTACGAAAATTTTCCCGAGTTAAATCCATGTTGATGCAGACACACATTTTTTTACATGGCGCCACAAGGTAAAAACAAAAGACAGTCAGATGAAACAAACTGCATTCTACAGCCAAAGAGTTCTATTTTCAAATGTTGCAATAAATTTTTAAATATTGTTTATGTAAGTGGCCAGTTCCGGAAACTTATAGTGCGCCCTATGTACAAGTGCTCCGTTATAAATGCCATGTTATGCAATTTTCTCGTATAGAAAAAGGTCAAACAAGTTTAATCTTCTAAAAGATGGTATAAACTTTCATTTGCAAGTATTTTTTTATTTAATCAACGTTGTTTTCTACTAAAATTTAATTTCTGAAATATCGATGGATATATATATATATATATATATATATATATATATTAGTATTATATATATATCTATTAGTATCGATTACGAAAAATATCGAATCACGTTTGCAACTGATTTCCTTCCATCCCATAAAACGATCTAAGATCCCATAAGATTTTCTCTCTTTTTAACTACAAAACCACAGCAAAAAGATCTGTAATCGCATAACACAAACTTGACATATTTCATTTTTCGATGTTATTATTTTTTCACTATCCCATGACACGAGACTAGTTCATTTACCCCCGGCTTAAATGTATCAATTACATTCTTAAGGTTCGGTAATTAGGTTCAAATTTGAAAAACGAGTAGTGATGACGTAGGCGCACTCCCCACGAGACTTGCGCACTCCCTACGAGACTATTGTATTTTTGATTTACAACCTTCGTCTTTATTCCCTGTGCATAAAACTTGAATGTAGTATTTCTTTCTTGCCAAGAGTGTATTATTATGTGTACTTACACATATTAATTTCAATGTGAGCTTTACATGTGTGCAGAAAATAATCTAGCGTTTGAATTTTTTGTATGTGTGCGTTTATAGCGACACAAATTCATTTTGTAAATGTGTGATTTTTAGATGTAGTAGTAGCTTAGCCCACACCAAAACGGCAGAAAGTTTTGTAAGAAGATTTGTCTGCGTAACTTATCCTGTATTAAATGATCTAAGGTGTCAAATCTATACGTCACATCACTGTAGCCCATAGGCTCACTACCGAAAATATAGTTACATCTAAGCTTTTGTGTTAACCAAAACCTGAGAACAAATCAGGCCAACCCATACCGCTGAATATTATATCTTCTGGTACAAAACGAGTAAATATCAAAGTACGAAAATCTACTTATATTTACCTTGTTGTAGCCAAACAAACTAAAAACACTTTGGAATAAAGCTTTATTAATGGCTTCTCTAAGAGTGTTTTTAAAATGTTTTTCTACTCCTGTACTGTTATCTGTCTTTTAAATGGTCTTGAACACCAATATAAGAACATAGATTATATGATTTCAGAAAAGTCTATAGTTTATTCCTAATATAATAGCACATGTGTCGTTATTTCGCCAAAACGATACTCCTAGCCATAGACCTATAACTTTTTTTCTTTAGATCTACCATACTGCCAACATAATGAAATCGTTATTTTAACATATGGTGCCATTTTTCAAACGTGGAGTCACTGAACAAACGGTTTCTTGTATAAAAAACATTCGTTTAAGTAGTCACTTAAACGAATGTTTTTTATACAAAAAACCGTTAGTTCAGTGCCATTTTTGAAACATGGAGTCCCATGTTTCAAAAATGGCACTTTTAGTAACTAGGAAGACGTCAATAAAAAAAAAGTCTTCCATAGATACCTAGTATCTACCAAACATATGGTAGTATTTTGTACTTTTCTTTGTTTATTTTTGTATTTATTTTAGTAAATGTAGTCGTAGAAAAAGTATTGTATGCAACGTTGTATGTATAAGTAGTCAAAAAATGCTCGATGGCGTCAATTTACGATGCTCGCCAAGGTTCGCATCGTAACCTGCGCCACTCGCATTTTTTAACCCTCCTTATACAACTGTTGCATAAAATACTATTTCCAATCTTCAGCCTCCCTGCACGACACGACCTTTTATTTGATTATTTTCAGTTCCTATTGGCCTTCTTTTTTCTCACTTTTAATTAAATTTTCGTGCCTTGGCAGTCTTGTACCTACTCCAATATTAATGTTTAAGAATGGTTGTCGGCCTCACGTCTCATGGCAAAGGCGGGTGTGCAAAACTCAATGGGCCCACCATGTTTGCCAACGTATGGTACTTCAGAGACTGGATCCAAAACCAAGTGGAGTCCTTCATCAATGAGTGCGATAATGGAAAATTCTGCCAATCGAAGTTAATAAAGTAAATGTTTTACTATATTTGAGTTTACTTTTTATCTAGTGGTGATGCAGTAAAAATTATATATATTCCCTAATATATTTTTTTTTTTCCCATGAGTTTCAACTGCGTTTTCTAATCTCCACTGGGCAGTCTGATGGAGTTTGGGTTATTTAGAGATAAGAGTGAGGTGGCGCTTCATTAGCAACAACGTGCAAGCAACATCTTCTGTCTACAATTTTTATTGTATTCAATCAAAGCTGAGCTACGAGTATATTATAAGGTCATATTTTACGAGTTGTTTTAATTAAACAATATTTTAGAAAAGAAAGCAAGTTTTGGTTCGTAAATAAAGGTCATAAAATTTTAAAGAAATTTATTTTCGGAATAACATTTTTTAAAGCATCATAATGATAAATGTTTTATCTTCTACACATCGTCATGGTTATACTCAGTTTCTTCAGTTTCTTCGATGCAGTATTTTAGCAGGAGGCGTTTACTGTTGAGGATGATCCATCTTAAAAATTAACAAAGTTTATCAAAATCCTGTATCTTTTCTTAGAAAATATCGCCAAGAAAACAAGTGTACAATAGCATAGCTCAGAATGACACAAGTGTTGGTCGCTAACTTTTAACTAGTATTGAGATTTTTTCATCGTTATGTATAAAAATATAAATATGTACCTGTTGAAATACGAGACATTGGTTATTAAAGCTATACAATCTTCTTCATCAGAGTTGGTAGCTCCATACGAAAGAATACCAACCAATATTCCTCTGTATAAGGCTGAACCACCGTTGTCGCTGAGGCGACGTACCTGAAAATACAGAAGTAGGAACTTATATATTTCAGTGCAAAACATTTTACACCAGGGTCAGTCCATGAAATTGATTGAATTGTAGAGGAACCGAAATAGAAAAACGTAGAAAAGGATAGCAAAATCCAACTAAAAAAATCATACAAACGCTCGATCAGCTGATCATATTTGGCAGTTTATTATTTTTTCGGATTTGGCTGAATATTTTGAAGCCAAATTAGTACCATATGATATTGGTAATTATTTCAATTATAATTCAATTCTTGTAATATAATGAATATCTCGGTAACGGCTCCAACGATTTTTATGAAACTCGATAGTTAGGAAGTGACGAGGATAAAAAATATTTTCAAAAAAAAGTAACCGAGCAAAGCTCGGTCGCCCATCTAGTATTTATAATAAAATATTATTGCTATATTTATGTCATTATTGTCGTTATAATATAATGTTATTGTCATGTCTATGGAGTCAAACATTTTAATTTATGCCCTACCTACCCGAAGTACGCTACGTAGGTAGTATTTAGATATTTTGTTTACTCACTGGTTGGTACTTGGCACAATATTTGGACAGTGTTCTTAGTCCTCCGTACGTCTGCTCGCATTCCTCATTAGAAATTATTTTCATTTCGGATAGCAATAGATGATTTGAATACTTCTGACCTAAATCCTGCAAATGTTAAAGGAGTTGGGTATTTAGTAAATATACTATATTTCATATCTTTTATAAGTAAGTATCTACCTACAGACAGGCGAAGGCAGTATAATCCACTTGGTAAATGTAAGATAGGTATTGATTTGATATAGGTACATTGCCTGTTTTGTAATGATTGGTCAAAATTTTATCATTAAAAAATCTGCAATGTAGGTAATGCAAATATAAAATCAGCATTTAAATTTCAGCACATAGATCCCACCCATTATCTGTTATTCAGCTTTCGAGGAACATAAAATCATTTCTTCATAGTTTATGTCCTATGCCTATATTGACTCTTTTCGCAAAGCGCCACCTACTGAACTAAGGTATTACTAAATTAAGCTGATGGTTTCCACTCAGAATAATCAGTTTTTCTGCTTTTCACATACAACTTACTTTCGGTCCGTTTCGGTAGATGGCTCTAGTCGTTTGTTCTGTCTAAAGCTCAAAATAGAATATAGGTGCTTATTTAGGTAGGTACCGTAATGCTCTTATTAGGCATGGTACTTAGGTATATGGTACAAAAACAAATTCATCATGTTAATTTTTGATAATATAAAATTTTTTATACACCAATCATAACAGAGATTGTATGCATTTTTGCCCATACCAGTATATTATTAGGGACCTCTGTGGCCATACCCATATCCTTTAGTATTTCTCTAGCTAGATGACGTTAATGTGTTGTATGTATGTTGATGTAAAATGTTAGTTTCAATACCCAGAAATATGTGAGAGCAGGGTTGCTTACATTGCTTCCCCAACCAGCCACCTCCAGAGTAACGCCCTCTCGAAGAGCGGTATCCGGTCCTAACAAAACAGCTTTCTTCACCGCTATTCCGAAAGTCACGCTACGCTGAAAATATTTTACAATCTCTTTGTATAGAGTCGACCTGAAGTTGGGAAATGTATTTTGAAAGAATTGTATGGGTATTTTGTGATAGTATGTGTTCTAGCATGGGGTGTAATTTTAGAATTTTATTTTATAAGCTGAACAAAATAAAAAAAAAAAACTTTTGAATCGTCATTCACATGAAATAAGTATAATGTTGTGGCTAATTATGAGAAGGCTGGGCTATATCACTTTAGGTCGAATGTTCTAGGCGAAAAAAGTTGAAAAAAAAAACGGCGAGAGCGATATTTTTCTTTATATTTCGTGTCGTCGACTTTCTCAATAACAACATTGTTTTTTAGAAAATCGACTCATACCTAAATGTACGAGAATAAGTTTCTTACCTCTAACATCAATAAGGCAACGTCATTGTTATGCGGCACCTTATGGTTATAATATTCGTGAATTTTCTTTTCAATGACTGCAAAGATTAGTCTGAAAAAATATTAGGGTGATAAAGTTGGTAACTTTACCTACATTATTGAAAAACTTTTTGTGTAGGTGAATGCAAATGCGATTGCTACGACTTTACGAGTTAGGTACCGGAATGTTGAAACGTTTCCTGTTAATACCTGATCTAACTTGAAACACTGCTAAGTGCTACGTGGCCTTTGCTTCAGAAGGCACGTTGTGCCGGTGGTCTAAATAAATAAATATATGGACAAATAACACTGATTGAGGTAGCCCCAAAGTAAGTTTGAGACTTGTGTTATGGGATACTAACTCAACGATACTATATTTTATAACAAATAAATATATAGATAAACATCCAAAACCCAGGACAATTTGAAAAATGTCTTTTTCCAACTTGCCCTGACCGGGGATCGAACTCGGAACATCTGGGTGGTGGACTAGCATGGTGACCACTACGCCACGGAGGTCGTCAAAAGGTCTGAAAGAGAGGTCTGAAATGTACATTAGCAAGGAAAAGTATATTTACCCCATACCAGTGATAGTATTAGAGCCAACTTTAACAGAACATTTTTCGCTCTTTGGACGAACGAAACAACTGGCTACGGTTAGGACTATCCTGCTGAAAATCAGGGTACCAGAGCAGTACGACTTATCGTAGACCACCAGTACGTGATGTGGAACGTCTGATCCTCTGACGACGGGGCTGTGTCGGGAGGATGTGAAAGAGAACCGATCTTGGCTTTCAGGGAAATATTTGTAGCAGGACGTTGTTGTTATACTGAAGAGAATAAGTAAACTGGGAACAAAGAAGTATAAGTTAACGGGTAGAATTATTAAGACGAGTACGCAGAATCAGACACTTTTAACTTTAAAACCCTGGTTTGCAATATTTCGCTGATTGGAGGCACTCAATGCATTAGCGTAAATTTATCGTTATTCTTGATTAGATTTTAGTAAAAACTTTAAAGTTTGAAAGTCGCACATTGCAACTACTTCGTTTTCTTGTAGACGGAGAGTGCATCTTTTACCCTTTTTTACAGCAGGTCTATTTCATGAGCGAGAAGTTCTGAATCTAAGAAGGTATATACATGAACAAGAGATAACGTGACACTGATAACATTCGAAAATAAACTTACGGTGGAGAATATACGTATAAAATATCTATCCATAGTATAATATCAGCTGCCTCTCCTCTGCACAAAACGTAAAAATTATTTGAGAAAAATTACGATTTATAAATTCATTCTCTATTTCTGATTTCCGTTGCTAAGTTGAACATTGGGTCTTGTGATTCTTAGCTCTTGTATTGTGTTGGGAGGGAGGGACAAGGACGTCATAGAGTATTGTACTGTAGACCCAAAAGGAAAACTTAATCCCTCTGTATAAATAAAGCCTGGTTACTTACACAAACATCTTCAATATGAATTTTGATGTAAAGTTAATTCGAGCTGCCCCGCATCAGAAATGTTACAAGAGCTTTGCTTGTTAGTCGAGAGCCGTAGCCCAGTAACAGGCAAGTTTTTTAAAACTAAAATAGAAAAAATGTTTTGGTGCATAAATAATTGTTTGAATTTTTAAAGGTAACGATGTCGTTATAGCTTCAATATTTTTTATTTATTTAAATACCCTACTAATAATGTAGGTAGGTAAAAACTTTTTTCTTATTTTAAATTGTTAAATTTACAGTTCTACCCAAGTACGAAAAACGTCTTTGAATTGCGTCCATTTAAATGAAAAAATGTAAAAAGCCAGATATTTCGATTTATATTCTTGGATATAATACACTGGCACTGATAAACATGGCACTGGCATTGAAAAACTGGCCTTTAGATAATTATTTCTAGAGAGATATTTTATTTAAAATAACTAATTCAGGGATACATGAATTTTTCGAGTGCTGCCCGCACTGGACCCCGAAAAGTTCATGTATCTACTCAAACATTGTATTGATCTTTAAATTTTCATTCTTTAATAATTATATTATCTAATAGATCAATTTAATCTTAACTAACGTATATTTTAAAGCAAAAAGTCGTAAGTTCCCTGGGCTATTAGTCGAGATTGCGGCGAAGTAATAAAGTCAAGCACGATAAACAAAGAGAGTCCGTCAAAGCGATAAAGGGATCGTACCTATTTGTGAGTACAATTCACAATCGTCTTCCGGCAACCCGGCTTGTACCTAATACGAATAGGTACGTATGTAGACAAAACAATTTTAAGCTCATTTGATTATAAAGAAGTATGGTTTAAATTTTTTTCTCTTCTCTGATTAGCACACAATGACAAAGATACGGTGTATTAAAATTTCACGTGACGTCACAATCAGCTACGATTTTTAACAAAAGGTGACGTAAATCACACCCACTTCGAAATTTCGAAGCGCTGTATCCGCTGTCCTTTATTTTTGGTTAATCTAGTTGACGCACTATTTTTAACATTTTCGAAGAGAAGTCTTTATTATGGATTCTACATTTTCGAATAACGACTAAATCATTTCCCTTAACTTTTTAATTTCATTGCCTTAGTGAGTTCTTTTTTTAGTATTTAGGAAAGAGTTATTTTTTTGTCGCCAACCTGGTGTTACGTCCGACTGCTGATTAAAGTTATCCCTCTGTTCTTACCACAAGTCCCTATTTTGATCAATCTGCGACCATCCAGTCATAAAAAAGTCCATGTTATCCCGCCATCTCTTTCGTGGTCTGAGTTATACACCCGTAAATCGCGTTATTTTTGGCTTGGCACGCACTGACAGCTTGACTGCCTGGACGAATAGGCATCTAATAAAAGAAAAAAAATAAGGGTTTAGTAACAAGGTAAGTTATTATATTGACAACATTTCAAGTCTACCAGTTACCTATTCGCGTCTTGAACTCAGGAGCGCTTGTTCAGAGGAAGTGTCGCTTAACAAGCGCTCCGATTCAGCATTTTCTCCATCTTGGTAAACTTTACAATAACAAAAGATTCATCTGCTGTTTTATGTGCCTTCCAAAGTTCGGAATTTTTCAGAATGTTTTTATTCAGCCAAAGAAAAATGTGAACAAAGAATATCATAGGAAGTATTTGTGCTACATGTACCTATGCCTATAATACGTCAATATTATCACATCTGATGGTTCCATTATTCAAGTGAATACGTCAGGTTGTCAGGCGGAGATCACACATTAGTTATGTTAATATAATATAGTTTATTAAGAATCTTAGATTCATAATAGTAGAAACGATCTCCCTGCTTATTATGATGAATCGTGAGAAATTCTTTTGTCGTGTATTTCGTCCGTCCAACTTGTCCCGCGCTATTCGCACGAGAAAATACTTTTTGCACTGTTGAATGTTCCAAAGCATTATATTTTTAACCGCCAACGGAAAAAGAGGGGAGCGGAAAAAAAGAGGGGAACGGAATAAGTCTGTTTGTCTGTTACATCCTAACACTTGAACGGATGCACCGATTTCGACGCGGATAGCATGGAAGATAATGGAAAAACATTGCTTTATTAACGCAATAATACACAAAAAATGATTTTTAGAATTCTAGTCTGTTTGTCTGTGCATTTGTGCATGCTAAAAATGCAAAAATTTGGAGTATGGTTTTAGAGTATCCTTAAAAATTAGTTTTTTTGGTCGCCGATAGATGGTGCTGTTTAAAATTTGAACTAATTTTTAACCCCCGATAAAAGAGAGGTAAATATAAGATTGACGCTAAATATGTCTGTCTGTCTGTCTGTCTGTCTGTATGGTTAGAATATTATATAGTTCCGCCACTTATCACTTGATGGTGTCGTCGGGGGTTTTTTTTAATTTACCTAGCAAATAAACTTGTTGTTGTAGGCTGTACCCCAAGACAACCTCTTCGAAAACTCCCCTAGGTACTAGGTAGGTAGGAACTAATCTAAACGTCATCACGTTGAACCGAACGCGTGTCACGTATTCCGGCCCACTTGTCACGCGCCGGTGGCATGTGAAGTGCATATACTGCACTGCTGGATGTTCCATTATCAAGCCTTTAGGTGTAATGAACCACGAGGTGGGGGACCGAATAGACCTGCCCGACTTTATTTTCCATTTGTTCTAAAGTACTTTCGCTTAAAACATGAATAAAATGGTTGGTTGGTTGTGTTATTTTTTTTACAAATGAGAATGCTAAAAAGCATGTAAGTATGAACGATTAAATAATAAATTAAACTTTAAAACAAAGGATAACTAATTCAATTTTATTTCAAAACAATGTACCTACAAAAGATTATATAAATCCAATCCTGAGAATTTCAGTAGTAATGGTCTGTCCATTACTTAAATATTAACTGAAATTAAAAACGCTTTTGAACTCGAAGAAACTTTAGAGGGATCGTAAATTCCAATCCTTCAAGCTAGTGGAATGGGTGGGTGGAAACTGGAGTGAATTCATTTTTGTCTCAAAACTCTCGAGCCTATGCACAAGATGTAAATTTTTGTTTCACACATAATGAAGACCTTGTTATTTTCTATATCTCATCATTTTGTCAATGACAATGGTGAATGACGGCACGTAAGCTAAGTTCCTATTATAGAGCTTAAGGTACGTTTTATATAAATATATTTTTGTTACATTATCTATATATGTATTTGTTATAAAATATAGAATCGTTGAGTTAGTATCCCATAACACAAATCTCGAACTTACTTTGGGGTTAGCTCAACCAGTGTAATTTGTCCCTATATATTTATTTACTTCTTTCCTTGCATGCTTGCTGTTCTGGGAGAAAAAAATGTATGTACCAGCTGCTTCTCTTTCCGTTCAGATCGTAAAAATCGATCAAGGGAATGGGCACAAATGCAAATCATGTTAATAGGAGCTGCAGCTAGCAACCCATCACTATTTTGATTCTCTTTTCCACCTAATCGCCCACCATCAAGCTAAAAGTGGCCTTCGAGTCCTTCGGCCCGCTACTGCTTAGAACCGCAAGACCCAAAATTTTATGTCTGCCCCATTAGGGATAAAGACGTGAAAGTAATAATGTATTATCTTTAATAAATTAAGCCTTTTTTGGACAAGCTTATTTTTTATAGTTAATTTTTTTTTGTGCTAAGTGCTAAACTTATAACATTTCCAGCATTTAGTATATTTTATTGTTATTTGTCATTATATATTTATATTTATATTCTTGTTTAAAAAAAAATTAGGCACAAATAAATTTTGAGCGTGAGAATTAAATATTTCTATATAACGCTTCATACTGTTTGAGAAGTATACTCGTACCGAGACACAGATTATGTGTAAGTTGCTTCTCTGAATGCGCTTTACGTAGGAATTTACAAAATTTGCTTTGAAGGATACACAATAATTAAGTTTCAGTAAAGAAATAAGCACAGTACGCGCAAAATAACTCGACAGCTCTGAACTTCGCGCGGAAGCTGCGCAGTAGACGAATACAGGTGTGCGCGGGGACACACACACTTGCAGCTAACTTCCGAGCCGCCAAGTTATTTTGCGCGATCTGTACTTATTTCTTTACTGAAACTTAATTATTGTGTATCCTTCAAAGCAAATTTCGTAAATTCCTACGTAAAGCGCATCCAGAGAAGCAATCCACATAATCTGTGTCTCGGACTTCAAAGCAGCGCAGCTAAGGATGCAACCGGCAGCCTGTTAGGATGAGAAGGATGTGACGAATACCTAAGAAGTAATGTCGCAAGCAATAGTACAAAATAACGTCTATCGATTCTATCGTGGCCTTTAAATAGTATATAATATCGATAGTATTCAATACTATCGATAGTATCTAAATTCAATAGTATCGATACTATCGATAGTTTTGCCTTTCATCAATAGTATTGCAAACTATTGACAATCGATACTATCGGTTATTCCATACTATCAATAGTCCTATCGATATTGTGAATGTTTTTCGAATACAATAGTCAAACTATCGATAGTTATGCAAATGCAATCAACGCTACTAACAAGTAAATATTACTTATATACTACTATGTATTACTGTTGCAAGCAATAGTATAAAATATCGATACTATCGTAGCCTTGAAAAACAGTAATAATATCGATTGGACTATCGATAGTGTCAATAGTGTCGATAGTAAAGGTACTATTTGTATAAAGAATTATCGATAGTATATCGATATTATAATACTATCGATAGTAATTTAGCTATCGATAGTTTTTCATACACATAGTAGTTACAGTATCGATACTATAGATAGTTTTACCTTTCTTCAATGGTATTGGAAACTATTGATAATCGATAGTATCGATTATCATCATCGATATTGTGACTGTTTTTCGAGGTCAACTATCGATAGTCAAGCAACTCTACTATGAACAAGTTTATTTGCCAGGCAATTAATAAAACCCCCGACCTTCAAGCGTTCACCCCCCATAACATATAATATATCTATACTACGCTGACTGAACCAATTTGCAAGGCGATATAGCAGCCGAACATCATTAATTAAGAGCGAACTAATCGATACTTTTTATATACAAATTTCGGAGGGAATTTCCTCCACTGTTTGACATTGTACATTCAAAGTTTAAAATTATATCGTTTTGTCTGATTATAAATTTTGTCTCTACAAATACTTACTCACTTACTTCGCTGGCTCAGCGACCCGAAGTGGATATTGGCCTCCGACATTAAAGTGCGCCATTCTTCCCTATTCTGTGCCAATCTGACCATTCGATCACTCTACAAATACAGAATAGTAAAAGAAAAAACAATTAAAAAGGTATAAGCTATCAAAGATTCGTTTTTATTTTGCTTATTTTTACGCAACTGGCGTAAATAAGTAATAAAAGAAGTGGAAAATCTCCATAACAAAGTCCGCATAGGTCTTTCCCAAAGTGGGCGATAACGCCCCCTTGTGGGCGCTGGAGGCTTTAAGGGGTAACGGGCCCAGAATAAAGTTGGGGGGCGCTGATGTGATTTAAGCAATGAGTGATTTATAACTTCAGCTATTTCATATTTTAAAATTTACTGAAATTAAAATCCTCTTACTACACAACATCCATTTATTAGTTCATATTTATATCCTTTTTTATTGTACAAATATAAACTAAAAATGTAATTAATATTTATTATTTTAATGCGTTCACAACGCTATTTATATCGTTAAAGGAATCAAACACTGAAAAAATTTCGTGTTTTAAAGTTTCGCAGGTGAGGTCCCCACTTCCAATACTCTTTATTATTGTAAAATTGTATTATTATTGCTATTTTTTTATTTAAAATTAACAATGTTGATTATTGTTATTTTTTATAAAAGATACTCTAATGTACTGGTGTATGTATTATTATTGCTCTCTCGTTTAGAATATAGGTTGAATTAAACTACAGGCAAAACAAATATGTGATTCAGGTTTTTATGGTGAAAAAAATGGGGGGCGCTACAAAATAACTGATTTTTTAAAGTGGGCGTTTGACAAAATAAGTTTGGGAACCTCTGCATAGACACAGCTTAATTATCGAAGATTTTAATAAACATAATTTATGATGCAGTAGTTTTTGCATAAAACCCCTTTTTCCAAAGGACTTTATTTATGTTTTACGCGCTCGGATTACCATGAATTATCGAGCATTTAACCTCACTGCTAAAACCAAACACAGTGTTAGGTGAGACAACATGCTTTTAGGCCGCGCCCACCTGTGAGTTAGGGCCCGCGACTAGTTCAACCTTAAGAAAAACTTCATAGCGCGTTTTAGTTTCCCATGTAAACATTAAGACGACATCTAGCGATGAGTAGCAGAACAGTTCGTAGTGCCATCTATAATGCGCTTGGAAATTTAGAAAATCCCCGACTTTTAAGTGATAAACCCCAACAACTTTTGAACGGCTGAACCGATTTTCATCAAACATAACTAAGAATCTCCGCAAGGGGACTTGCTTTCACGAAATAAAAACCGCATTGCAATCGGTCCATCCATTCGAGCGCTATGATGCCATAGCCCACACAGACAAACAGACAGACATTGGCGTCGCATGTATAACACCCCTCTTTTTAGTTGGGGACTAGATAATGTATTTTATCTAATAGCTGATGGTAGTCAGATCTTCTAAGCCACCTTTTAAAAACCTGTCAAATATAAGCTGTCACTAAGTGATACGGTACGAAAAGAAAAATCCAAATTGAACACTTATAGCTGGAATGTCGAGCTAGCTGAGCCAGCCAACCAGTTTATCCCGCATCATTTACAGTGACATTTGTCAGCAAATCCCACAACCGAGATATTCTTCCTTTTTTCAGCGACGCGGCGAATAGTAAATTATGACTTCACACGCCACGGACTTAAATCGAGTAGACTGAGGAGCTTGAAAAATTACGTTATTTATTTAAAAAACAACATAATTTTATTAAGTTTACTACAAAGCTGCAATATCCTGAAGTGAATCATCAGGTGTTATTTAACATATATCCTATGTACTGCTGCCAAGCTGGTTTGTAAACAAAAGAGAAACGAAGAATGTATCAGATATTCCTTATGTTCAGGTTTCTGTGAAGTCCAACAATTAAATGGATGTAAAATAATGATAAACTTATTAGCCTGCCACTATTTCTGATTCATGTTCTAAGATGAACAATATATTGTACATTTTTTTATGTATGTTAACGATATCTTCGTCAAATGACAACCGATTTTAAGGATTCTTTTATAACATATCCATCCATATTGATCTGAATATACCTGCCTACCTGTTTATTTTTGACTAGTTTTATTTAATACAGTTTGATAAGTCCTTGTATATTATATGTACATATGCATTTATACTTCCTTGACGACCTCCGTGGCGTAATGCTCCACCATGCTAGTCCGCCGACCAGAGGTCCCGGGTTCGAGTCCCGGTCAGGGCAAGTAGGAAAATAGCCTTTTTCAAATTGTCTTGGGTCTTGGGTGTTTATCTATTTATGTATTTGTTATAAAATAAAATATCGTTTCGTTGAGTTAGTATCCCATAATAACACAAGTCTCGAACTTACTTTGGGGCTAACTCAATCAGTGTAATTTGTCCGTATATATTTATTATTAAAATTATACTTATTACATGTGCATAACTAATATGCATGCACTGTTGACAGGGTGGCGACGGCAAGCAATTTGTTCCTGTCCGACTGGGGGACATCGTCGTTATGGGTCGGTCAACATGAGTATTTGCTGATATTGCATATATTTTTCACAACAGCATAGCAGCTACTTGAAAATGTTTTATTTCTTATTCATTATTTGTACAGAGAAATGATCTCATGAACCTAATCCTTTTACTAAAAAGATTTCAACGAAATTAATTCAGTTTGTTATTCTGAACGTTGTAGCTATTACATTAAAAATTAAGTAACCCATAGTTATTTTTCTGTAAATCGAGTATTAGAAAATTTCATATCTTTTTTTTGGCTGCTGTACTAGCCTACATACTTTGAAGCGCTTTGAAGGAACTGCTTATTGATGTAAAATCTCAAAAAGGAAAGTTTATTTTTTCAAGAAGTTTACACAAAAATAAATCGACCATTGCTAACGCGGAGACAAAGCAACTGAATATTCATCGAACTCACTGTTTATACAAAAAGCAAACTGTTCTGTGCAAGTAAATAATAAAATAACAGAGAAACAAAAAAACACATTTTGTTTTCGTTTGTTTTCAAGTTCTGTTTTGTACGCTGCCGCAAATAAACAGAATAATGTTGAACTTGAAACAAAAGAGTTTTAAAAATAAAAGAATACATGTTAGGAACACAGGTTTGATAAATAATAAAAATTGAATACCTTTAACCTAATAATACATGAAGCCGAACATAGAACCAATGAGGTGTAAACAAGTCATCTGTAACTTACCGCAGAAAATACATAAATATTTATTTTCACACCCGATTTAGCATTCAGCCAATTGCTAAACACAATTTAGTGATGGGGATATCCCATTGCATGGTAAACAAACCGCGGTAAACTTCGTTGATCGAGCGCTATTTCTCACGGAATTGATTCTACATTATCGTTCTTACAATAAAAGTTACTATGTCTAGCAAATAGATAATAAATACAAAAATTAAAATATTTTCCCATTACAGTCTCAGAATTTACTTTCCACTTGGACTCCAAAATTATTTTGACGACCTCCGTGGCGAAGTGGTCACCACGTTAGTCCGCCACCCAGAGGTTCCGGGTTTGATCTCCGGTCAGGGCAAGTTGGAAAATGGCCTTTTTCAAATTGTCTTTGGTCTGGGATGTTTATCTATGTATGTATTTATTATTAAATATTGTATCGTTGAGTTTGTATCCCATAACACAAGTCTCGAACTTACTTTGGGGCTAGCTCAATAAGTGTAATTTGTCCCTATCTATATATTTATTTATTTTGGTCATAAAGCGGTATTTACTAAAAAAAATTAGATAAAAATGTTAAACGGTTTAAAACTAGCACTTTATATAGCTTTATTACAGCTTTACATTAAACAAATAGTTCCTATAGTTAGTATAGGGAATGACACAAATAAAGTAAAGCATTTTTACTTCTTATGAGTCTGATAAATTCGGCTCACGTAATTCAGTCCAAATCTTTGCTAACAAAAGTTTTTAACATAAGTAAATATTTTGCAAGTCGTTAGCAAATCCTAGTCTGGTCCTACCTACTATTAGAACATACTTATGAGTATTCAATCTACGTAAATCGGGTCTTTATCGCGGGAAAACGCTGTAAAACGAGTTTGATGAAAATATCGTCTGAAGGGCTTTTAGGACCTGAAATTTATCCCTAAGGGTCTTTACTGAAATATCCATGTATAACTTTTGCAAGTATAGAAGATGTGATAACCCTATAACGTACAATAAAATAAAGTTTGTTTCTTATGTACTTAACTCCTTTTAACATATGTTTAATCGTTCCATGATAGACTTTAATATTCTGGCTGCCAGTGACTTTAATTGCGTGCATTCCTCAAGATGTGATTATAGTATATAATATTCTGAGATGCGATACGCCGATACACTATTAACTTAAACAATTACGATACTATCAATTAAATTTACTTTAGCACTGTTTCGGTTTGATCAACCGTCTAATTGGCCGGGTTCTAGAAATTAGAAAATAGTATTTCTCATCGCTTTGATCACCTGCCGTTTAATCAAGGAACATGTAAAATCGCGCCAGGGATAACATTTTACCCAGAACTTTGAATTTGACCGCGTATAGTTAGTACTATTGTGTTTGTAGATTTTTCGTCGGTCGGATTTGATATATTCCTATTTCGCCTTTGATCATTTTTATTTTTACAATAAATCATATTTTTCTTACAAAAATCTGAACTCCTTAATTCAGCTATAAAGAACAATTCTAACGAATTAAGTAGCACTGATGATTTGTCTCTATAATCCATTTGTTTAGGTGTTTAAAAGAATGTAAACAATCTTGACATGTCTTTTTATAAATAAATTACGTAATTTATAATTTATAAAATAAATATTTTTTTTGTCTTTTTATTGAAAGTATATATTTAAATAAAAAGACATGTCAAGATTGTTTACATTCTTTTAAATACCTACAAAAATGGACTATAATTTAAAGTCTAAAGTAGACAAGTTCAGCCAGTTTTCCTATCACGGTGTGTGGTTGTTTGTGTGCGCGTATCCTCTACTTACCGCCCTTATGAAGACCTTTGAATGAGGTCGAAACATGTCAGCCAGTAGCTAACCCGTTTAACTCACGCTAATAATATTTTTATTAACGATTCATAGCATCAAGATCAGCTGATTATAAAATACGTATGTGGACTCAAAAAAACATTGTGTGACTCAAAAGAGCCCATTAGATTATTTTAGCAAACGATGACTAAGATACAGCACATTTAAATTTTGCGTGATGTAACAGCTACGATTTGTAACCAAAGGTGACGTAAATCACCTCCACTCCGAAACTTCGAAGCCCTACATCTTTGAGAATTTTTACTACTTTGCTAAACGAAAAAATATGGGTTCTTTATTTTTGGATAATCTAGTTGACGGATGAAATAAAATAATATATATTTTACCAGTCCACATCCCTATTCATATGAGAAATGATTTGACATCTTTCTTTTTCTTGAGATAAACATTGACTATCATGATACTTTCCATAAAATTGCACAATAATCTCAGTTTTTCCGGAACGGACTTTGACCGAAATTCTTATAAGTTTAGTCCATTTAAGGTTATATCTTTTACTACTAAGTAGTGTTATTATATGTGTATACCAAATGCATATGGGACAGATTGAAGAAAGTAGTACTTTTGTCTCGCCTTTGATCCGCCGCCCTTTAATCAAGGGACGGCTTCGTGTGAATTCACGGATCTCGGTATATCCGGATTGCGTTTAGTTGACCCATTTACGAGTGCTGTTTTTTTTTCACAAGAGTATTTATATTTGTATAGTTCTGAAGTATGTGGAAAATAGAGGTAAAGATGCCTAGACAGTCGCACAATATAGTGTATTTATCCAAATATGTCAGTCAAATCACACTGTTTCCTGGCGCTACTAGCATTGGGAATATCAGAGTTATATCTTTACCCTCACTTGGACGTACTATTAAACTTATAAGATATCACTTATGAAGTTGGTAATGTGTTCATACATATGTAACGATGTTACAATAAACCTCATCCTTCATATTCCCGTTTACCTCCCTTTCCATATTCTAAAAAATAATTTAATTTTCAACCATCTCTTGAGCTGATTACATCTATATCAGTATTGTAAATATATATATATATATATCTCAATATTGTAAATTTACAATAAATAAAATAACTCTGTGTTATTTCTCTCAAGCTCTCCACTACGTAAGTACTTACCTTACCTACCTCTTCATGTTGAGAACTAGCTGGGACAGTTGGAGCTCCTACACATATATGAATCGAATATTCATGAGGCTCGTTATTGAGTCATTTGTACTAAACGATGACATTCGAATCCCGGTCGCCAAAAGTTTCAACCGCTTTCAATTCGCAAATAAATTATTACGGCGTGGCTTAATATCCCAAAGTGATATATGCTTTATAAAGCCGCTATCGTTGTTTTTAGCTAAATGCGTAACTGGTGGAATTTCACTCTAGTAGAATAGGCATGACGAATAGAAAAATACTTTTAGCCCATCGGTTAGATTATTAAAAATATTGCACACGTATTTTTTTTTCTCTGAGAAACAAAAAATTACAAAGATACAGCGCATTGAAATTTTAAATGACGTCACGACTACGTATGATTTTTACATAGCAGTGACGTCGCAAGCCCCCACTCCGGAGATTAGATGCTTCGTATCTTTGTGAATTTTAACTTTTTTGACAAACTGATAAATATGGCTCCATTATTTTTGGATAATCTAAAAGACGGACTTATTACAATGGTACTTTTCTAACCCTGTCGTTACCCCTATTTATTGGCTAATCGATATGTAACACATCGTTACTTGGAATCGTATTCAAACCTTGTATTTCGGCAGTTTCGACTACGGACAGCCATTTAAACTAGTTTAGTCTGCGACTGTTCAATTATATACATAGCTACCTACGTATACCAGCTACTTGGAAAGTTTCGGCTATTCCCAGATAGACAATTGACCCTCGTAAAAGTCGGTCAGCTGAATGCCGTTAAAAGCTCTTTAGCGAAGTTTCGACTTGACGGAATGAACTATTACTTTCTGGCTACCCGCGTGATTAACAAATTATTCAAAAAGACATTTAAGAGTAGGCAAGGTCGCAAATTCGCCTTGACCTCAAATAAAGAAACAAAAAGGTCGATCGTTACTTTCATGTTATTGTCAAATAAGTACATACTTTGTTTACATAATGTACGGCGGTGGTCCAAGCGCCGGGGTCGGATGGCGCGCGGCACGCGACGACTAGCGGCAGTCACGCTACCGCGGCGGGAAAGTGCGGCCGCTACAGAGTGACGCTCGCGCTACGACCCTCGTAGCTGCTACGACATCGTAATGTGGCACATACTCGCGCTTTTCGCACTGTTCGCCTCGGCCCAAGGACGAGCGGTAAGAATGACTTTTAGTTTTCACTTTCTATTTCGAGCTTTCTCTCGTGACATCATGACAGACTTGTAAAGTTTGTAAGTTGGAGTACCGCATGTGAATTTATGTCATTACTGTCTTCGGTACAACTTTCTCGGTAGTCATATCCTGTTCGATATTTTAAATGGAAAACTTGGAATATGCTTTGAAACATTTTATCATTTAGCTAACAGATATTTTATTTAAGTGCGCATTGAAAACACATTCTTAAGAAATACGGAGTTTAAAAAGTGTTTAATTACGTAGTTTATGAAGTGTTTGTTTCTAAAACATACGATAAACTTTTTTTTAAAACCTGCTTTTAAATTACCTTTTATGATATTATTTAAACTAAAAATTGGTAAAAATAATATTAATATACCTATTTTTTGCAATATAAGTATATATTGTAAAAAGTAATACAAAGTGAAGCGACTTGATTTTCTTTATGTAAACTATAAGTAATTGCGTAAATCGTAAAAAGGCAATAAAACAAACGAGAAAGAATTAACATTATTTTTTGTTAATGTATAAGTAATTCAACTTTTAGTACGATACGACCATAGATACACGATGTAAAATTAATAAACTTTGAACTTGCATATTGAACTAGAGGAGCATCATCCTAAACTAAATTTACCCGTTTCTCTGAATAGTCTTTGAAGACTCGAATCATTTACATAATAATATGCCAATATTTAAATGTAGGTACATATATTATGATTCGTATTTAACCATGTTTCAAATATTAAACGTTTGGTAAGTGGTGCGTTATATGCTAGGGCTTAATATTTAGTTGAATTTCCATTTATACCCACTCACTGTTTATAATAAGGAATATTTGCTATTTACAATTCGTATAAGTATATTTAATGAATAATATGGATTTATTAGACATATTCATATCTAATTTATTTGATTATTTTATTGATAAAACACAGTATAATAATTTCTGTCTATGGACAAAACGTTACTATGATATGAGTACAATAAAAAAAATACTAAAATTAAGGAGTTAAATTATGTAATGTATGAAATTTTAACATAAAATTTTGAAATATAAGAAATAAATGTACCTTCAATCTGTACTGAGATCGATTAAAACTGTAGTTCATGATAACTGTACAAAAATTGTTTGAGAAAATACATTATTTTTGCTTTTACCTGAAAAAATAATATATACCTACTCGTATATTTAGTTAGACAAAGAACTTGGAACAGTACTCAAACTAAAAATGACATAAGGATCATCTTAAAATTGCATCTTAATCTTGGAAATTTCTTTAAATTAAATAATTATCATCTATACCAAGATAGCTATCATAAATGTTATTCTTTGTTGTTTCCTCCGCAAGTCTAATATCTAAAAGCTAGATATTCAATCATTTTATGACAATACGGTAGCTACAGTCTACACTTAAAGTAAAGAAAGTATAAGTTAAATTTCTCTACTACTAAATAAAACTATAGCAGGCTGGCAGCGTTACTTAAGCTCCAGTATCGTATCACAAACGCCTAATTAAGTCGAGAAATAAACACTTTAAGAGCCTTTTAACTATGCATGAATATGATACAAAGTAAGTAATATGAATTACGGTCGGGTTCACATTTATTTTGGGTTTTATAATAGTTCCTACGTTAAAATTGCGTGCGAATATCTACTAATCATTTAGTTCTTAATTTTTGTGTATTTAGTTAAAGTTTAAAATTTAGTTAAAGGCAGATGATTTATATGTGATAAAAAGTACTTATTTATACAAAAAAATACGCTTTTGCCGAATACATCTATAAAAAGCACTTACATAAGAATACGCCTAATTCAATTTGTTACCTCCCTTTCCACTTGTACGTGTGTCGTAAGAGGCGACTAAGAAAGAACGCAGTAGTGTCTTCTCTGTAATAACTTCTGCCATGAATGTATTGAAATTACGAATTCGCCTGCAATGTTTCGTGATTATGGGCAAATCCCACCTTGGGAGAGGCTATTAGTAAAGCAATAGACTAAATAAATACATAAAGACATAGGGACAATTACACTGATTGAGCTAGTCCTAAAGTAAGTTTCGAGACTTTTGTTATGGGATACTAACTCAACGATAAATATCAAAATTTGTATCAAACTAAATAACGATATAAGGTAAAAGCTCCCTTTACGGAGTTAAATGACAACATTTGAAAGCTAGGCAGATAAATAAGCATTTGTAAGCGACAAGATTGACTTTATTATTGTTTTTCTATAAGAATAGACATTCAAATTTATATTTTTTATGACACATTATTTATTATTAAAGGAATTATAGTTTTAAAAAAATATTTTAACACTCAGTGCGATTTTCCCTATTATGGATCTATGCTGAATGTTAAATCCAAATACAGCGCTGGTGGGGACCTAATACGGAGTGCTGACTACTTAAATATATAGTGGTTCCCTACAATATTTTAATAAAGTATAAATTGTGAAAATTATAATGTTTAATTTTTCTAAACCGTTACTTAAAGATCAATTTGAATGAAATGTTAGCGTATTGGAAAATCGATATTAACACAATGAAATTATATACCTAATATAACTGAAAAAAAAATAAGCAAGCAAAATATAAGGAGCTTATTATATTGATATAGAGGTAAAAAATACTGCGTAAAATATATAAAAAATCAACTTTATTATATTTATTTAAAAATACAATGTTACAACTATCAAAAAGCGAAGAATAAAGTCGAAATTAACGTGCATTTTTACCTTCTCCTAGGTTTGAAAAAAAAATCAAACTAAAAAACTGAACGTCTTTCTTTTTCTAATAGGAACTTTAGACCTTTTATTTTGTAACATAATTTTGGAAATATTTCCAATTTATTACACTTAAAATATTATATATTATTGCTAGTACTATGATACTTATTTTACAAACGGTGTATTAAACATTTGTAATAATAAAATATATAAAATAACTCAATATTTTCCCTATAATTATCCTAATAGGAACCTTCAAAGTATTTTAAATTCAACATTAAAAATACACCGTGCATTTTTGGCGTTTCAAAGAAGAGATGTATTTTTTCTTTTCATTGAAAACGTTTTTATTTGCATAAATACGATATGTTTCTTTAAAAAGCATAATGTATTGTTGTATTGTTCCTAATATTTTAAGTACCTACAGCATAATTTTTAATTAACAAATTTCTATAAAATATGAATTTTATAAATATCTATATAAAAAAATCAAAACTTTAATTGGTAAGTATTTATTTTTCGTGGGTACAAGTCGCCATCACTTTCACCCATCATTACTTACAGACTAACCCCCAAATTCATAAAAATAAATAATTGTTTGCTAAACCTATTTTAGTTAAAACATGTGTTGTCCCTTTCCCCCTTTTGAATTTTTGACATTGAAAGAACGAGACAAAACACATTTTAACTAAAAGAGCTTAAGCAAATGTTTGATAATATTTATGAATAAGAGGGTTAAAGACTACCATCTAATGATTACAGACTTAACCAAGGCCTTAACGTGCTTTCCTACACGCGTGCACGGATGAAATACTTAACAAAAACGAAAACCAATATCAAAACTATCTAAATGTATTTTTTTCTTATCTTAAAGAATCTTTAAAGTATTATAAATTCAACGCTTAGTAAATACACATCATATGGCAACAAAATATAAATACAGAATGTACTTATACAATAGACAACTGTATTACTGTTATCTTGAAAGTAAAACATAATATTTAATTTACTGAAATGTAATGTGAAACAGTTTTATATAGATATAAATATTTATTAAAATATTACGTTTTGCATTCAGGAAGCATTTTATATGTTTTTGTGTACTTTTATAGAGAATTATCAGAGTCAGTATCAAAAAAAGAATTGCGTATTGCCGACGCTTTAATAATATATTCAGGAACTTTTAAAGTAAATTCTTGGTCACTGTCACTCTCAAGTAAAAGCGTGTTCGCCTGGTTTATTGTCTTTGACTCACACTTTTTTATTGGTTCTGCCTTCCTCTGTTCTGGTTGTATTTGTTTTAAGACTTTATTTTCCTTTAGTTTTTCCTTGTTCAACTTAAATTTTCTTTTCTTTATAACATTTTCATTCTTTTCTCTTTCTTTCTTCTTTTCTAAGATGTCATATTTTCTTTTCTGTTTAAGCTTATCTTTTTCTTCTTTCTCTTTCTCTATTCTTCTTTGATGTTCCATAAATTCTGCTGCAGTAGCTACGGTAGGAGTAATCTTTTTGGTCATCCTTTTGTTTTTGATGTCTTTTTCAGTTTTTGGGAAAAAAAATGCATTCTTGAAAGGTGTAGCTATTTCTTTAAACGGAGTCGGAATATTTTTATCAACCATTGGCGTTATAGTTTGGCTCGTAGATGGTCTCAATAAATCTTCTCTAACACTCTCAATTTCCGATAAAAAAGTCTGACCCTTCACAGAATCTATTTGCGTTTGGCGTAGAATTAAGGAAGACGAGGCGGAGATTACATCATCTGGAATTATTATTTCAGGTAGTGACATAGAAGGACTATGACACTTGTTTAATTCATAAGTAGTCGAACGTATTGATGTAGGTGTTTTTTCTTTATGAGACAGCTTCTGTGGTGGTGTAACTTCCTGTACAAACTTCGGATGAATGGTCTGTATAGCAGAATCAGTCGTAGGCGTTGTTAGTAGTATGGCACTATCTTTATCGCAAGCACTCTCTTCCTCAAGTGACATTAGGATACTATCAGGTCTAATATCGAAATCATAAACTACCTCTGAAATATTGTCTGAGTTAATGTTATTAGAAAAGGTGGTTTCGCCAATTTCTAGAGAAAAATGATCATTTTCAAGGCAAACTGATGATGATAGGCTCTTCCAAAATAAGAATAATTTTTCATAAGTAGGGTCACCAAGCCATTTGCTGCCTGCTTCTATAAATAAATTTAGTGTGTCCTGAGATAATCGACTTTCAAATTCTTTTTTGAACTGCTCATCTTTATTGTTTAATTGTAGAGATACGGTACATACTGATCCGCTATCTTGGCTTTGATTGGTTTTAGAAACTTTGTCTTCATGTTTCTTCGCCTTAGACAAAAGTTTGTCGTAATTTATAGTTTGGGGATTGAAAGGATAAATACCGCAGCATTTAAAACCGCTTTTTATTGTTTCAGGCTTCAGGCTTCGATCAAAGCATTTTTTTACTTCTGTAGAAAAGTCTGTTCGCTTAAGCTTTTCATAATTATGCTTTACTCTAAATTCTCGCACTATTTCCCTCCAAGCGCCTTTAACTGGTCTAAAAACGGCCACGTCTAAAGGCTGTAAAACGTGCGTTGAATTTGGTAGTAGAGCTACTAGCACGATTCCTTTTTCCTTACAAAAAGTTGTTAACGGCAGAGATATATGTGATGTATGGCCATCTAAAAATAAAACAATAGGCAGTGTGATTTTTTCCTGTAGCAGCCACGGGTAAAACACATTCGCAACATATTCGTAGAATGACTCCATGTTCATCCAGCCCGATTCTGTGTTGCCAAGTCCCCACCATGATGGAACTGTGGACTTGATATTGTTTGGTAATCTTTTGTATGGAAAAAGAACCATCGGGGGAGCTACCCTTCCATCTGCTGAAGCATTGACTAATACTGTCAAACATTCCTTCTCGTCATTTGCAACGCGATTATATACTCGTTTGCTGCCCCTTTTTACTAAAACTTGCTTCTCTTTTGGGCAAAGAAAAAATCCTGTCTCATCACAATTAAAAATGCGTTTTGGATCTTCGAGAATTTGTAATAAGTCATTATTTTCAAAATAAGTGCGAACTCGATCAAACCAGGCTCGCAGTGCTTCTTCAGTGACTTGGTTCCTACTGGTCG
Organism: Acrobasis suavella; assembly: GCA_943193695.1. Classification (NCBI taxonomy): domain Eukaryota; kingdom Metazoa; phylum Arthropoda; class Insecta; order Lepidoptera; family Pyralidae; genus Acrobasis; species Acrobasis suavella. The sequence continues at coordinate 20,896,586 of OW971929.1, forward strand.
GAAGATTTTGAGACACACGTTTTACCACTGTTGGGTGTCGTTGCATGAAACCCGAAAACCATTTTTTTCCCGGAATGCCATCCTTAAATGTATTAGGACGATTGAGATTTTCAACTAACTTAGAGACAGTGTGTAAGAGTTGTTCTTTATTTACCGGAAACCCACATCTACCGAGGTAATGTATCCAGTCAACAATTTGTTTTTCTTCGTTGAGGTTGAGTACTGGCTGTTTACCACATTTTTCATTAACATAAAGCTCATCGCGTTTGCTCCGTAACGTAGTCTTTGGCACACCATATTGTTTTGAGGCTTGATAAATACTCATTCCTTGTCTAATTGATGACAGTGCTTCAGCCACCTGGGCATCAGTATAACATTTGCGTTTTTTTACATCCATAATGTCTGAAATAATATAAAAACATTCAAAATCATTATCCATACTCATATTATAAATTTAAAAGTAACTCTGTCTGTTACTTTTCACGCATAAACGGTTATACGAATTTGGATGAAATTTGGCATGGATATACCTTGAATTGTAAGAATGGACATTTGTTCGCGATAACCGACATCCACGCTGGCGAAGCCGCGGGCAAAATCTAGTGCAGTATAAAAGTATTCTTACAGTTTAGCAGCCAGCCAACGTGGGTGGTTTACACTACGTCTAAATTATTGTCATGCCTACATAAAAATACGGGACCCTAAAAACAAATAGATATCACTCCGTAATGGGGATTATGGAGTTTGTATTACAGAGCCATGTGCACCGATATAGGAGCTCATAAAGCCTAATACGGAGCTACCTAAAAATCCTAGATCCGTAATAGGAGTACAGCTCGTATTTAAATTGTCCTTTTTCTGACCCATTAAATTGTCGATACGTAAATACCGTACACAACTTACTCAAACGAGAATAATACTCTCGTTAAAATATGTATGACTTAGGCTAATAGCTATATAATATGACATATTTTTGATAAACTAAAATACATATACTTTTTTTTACTCTTCTAAGTAACCGTCATTTTTGTATCAACAGTTTTCGTATTAAAATAAGATTCCTAGATGATATTGTATAGCACAGAAATAGGTTACTAGCTTTTAATATTAATCATTATTTTAAATCAACTAAAAAGATGCTTTATAAGTAATCGTAATTAAATTTATAAGCAAATAAATATGACCAAGTATTTCTCTTAATACGGACTCTAGCGCCGAATAAGGATCAACCTATAAATTTCAATGCCTAATACGGTTCTATTTTGTTTTTTAATTTAAAGGTATAAAATCACTCATAAATAGGATAAAACCTCAATCTATGGCCACTGTAATGATATAAAAAACTAAGTATAACATATTCACAAAGTTAAACATCACATTAATATTAAAAAACTAAGATATTGAACACGAGTACACTTACCTAAGCCGCTCCGCGTTTGTATGAAATACCCGTCCGCATCGCCGTCTCGGCACTTACTGATGATTTTTATTAACTTGCGCCTATGTGACACCTGTAAACTTTAGGTAGGTGTTGTAGTACTAGACTATGAATGAGTAATTTTAATTTTAGTGTATGTAAATATACTGCAACGCGTAATAAACACGAAAATAAAAATAGGACCGTAATTAGAGTCGATTTTGACTAGGTCTGTATTAGGGTTCTTTACCTTATATCAAAATAGCCTACAAAAAATTCCGTAGTAACTGCGTCGTACTTTTGTCGTACCTGCTTGCTAATTGAGTCCATCCGGGGCAGTTTGTTCTGGCTTCTTTGTAATGCCGATGATATCCTACTTGAATACTAATTCACAGAAAAAAGAAAAAATGTCTAATACTTGGCTTGCATTGATTTATAATAAAGTTGTATTTTTAAAAAACGATGCGTCTTCGCAGTCAGTATTTTTAAATCACTCTCAAAGAAATACAATCGATGACGATAATTCTACTCGTTCTATCGCAGTATTAAAAGTATATATCAGTGTTTATAGTTTATTCAACCTTTTCTTTTTGAATTCCTAGTCTCACTCTCTGATAACGTCAAGAGCCAAGCTGTGGAAAGAATCGAGACAATGATTTACAAAATAGGAAATTAACAAGCTGGAAAATAGTAAAACGGTATAATTGAGGAACCAGGAAATTCACAAATTGTAAAATGAACGAACAAAAACCAATTAAGGGAAATTAGTCAAATTGAGTAAAATTTCACCCAATCTGCAGCATTAAGTACCTATATTACTCAAAGCTTGACTAAGTTAAACTATCATTACAGAGAAACACTGGTAAAAACCAGGAAAAAATCTAGAAAATTATATAAAAAATGCTTGAACAATTATTATTTTTACCATCGTTCTGAATTCTTCTTTTTATTTAGCTCGACGGAACAGCTCAACAGCGCTCTATATCCCGGTGCACTCTTGGAATTTTGTAGCCATCATTTCTTTCTTCTTAAACCTTTATTTTTCCTGCGACTTTGGCCATAATCATAAGCTGAAAGAATTTGTATCCCAAATGTCTTAGAACATGATACATTTAATAGAAACGAGTACTTATTCTTTAAATAGCAATAAATGAAAAGGAAAGCGAGCGTTAAAATAAACTGGAGTGATGAAGATTGCATCTCTAGAGAAGTGGGATTGATTTCATTGTTCACTCCAGCCTTTATAGGGTTCCGTAGATAAAGAGCTATTGTTTTTGTAAGGGTTCTTATTAACTTGGAGCTACAATGAACAATTAAAGATTTGATTCCATTTTTACTCATTCATATTCATGGTTTCATCTCTTCCATAGGCAATAGTAATATGTTGTAATTAATTAATTAATTTTATTGCTTTATGTTCACTTAAAAATTTTGAAATAAAACCTTATAAACGTAAACATAGTTCATAGGTGCTACTTATTTCTAAAGAAATTTCTTCCAGCTTAATGTAATTTTAACTGACTTTATTAAAAACATCAAAATAAGACGAAAAAACCATCTTACTTATACTAGTTTCAGTAATTATTTTAAAATGAGAAATCGATACTCGTCTTTTGTTTCATACTTCACTATGTGCTTGCTAGACTAAGTTTAATCCCACCAAAACATTTTCATGTAAAGTAAGGCCAAGACGATAGGTTTAATACCTATTGCTTGCTATATAAAAGAGTTATCCCACTAAAAACATATGTGAAAATGGGAGCCAAGTTCAAAAGCCGACAAAAGAATTGAGATCTAAATGGTAGTCATTCTTAAATTTATTTATAAGAATCTTAAAATTTGACCTGGATAAATTTAAGGTCAAAAGTAGCTTGAAATGGTGCGTGTAAATATATTTAACTACACACTTATTTTGAACTTGGCTCTAATGTGCTGCCGCGTGTGCCAAGCTTCTAACTCTACACGCAAAAATAAGTTCTTTATAAACCTTACACCTTAGTCAAAAGGTGTGGCCAGGCTGTTTCGTAAGAATGACGTAGACATACATACATAATATCACGCCTATTTCCCACAGGGGTAGGCAGAGACTATGGACCTCCACTTGCTACGTTTCTGACAAACCTCTTTCGCTTCATATACACTTATCAATCTATTCATACATGCTCTTCGGTTACGGGTACTATTTACCTCTCCTTTTTCAGAACATCTGCAATCTGGTCGCCGAGGCCGACCCTTTCCTGCTGTTCCTTTCACATTTGTCTTATAAATATTTTTTTCAATACCCTTGCTCGTAAAGTGGTTCTTATTTCACCGGTTTTATAAAAAGCAGCTCATAAAACACGCGTGCGATATGAACGCAAATAGTGAAGTTATATTCTATAACCACTCTATTTGCTTTTTTAAATTTGGAACTGGCCGCCAACCGGTGCTGGCTGCCCGCCGCACGCCGCCAGCCAGTAGGCAGCACGTCGCGCTGATTTAAAAGTAAGGCGGCGGGAAAATAACAGTTTTATGGTTAAGTTTATTTAAAATCAAAAAATTCAGTTTATTGGGTATTTTTCCTCCCAAGTGGATTGAAAAACGTCGTACGATATACGTGCGTATATTGGTGCGTATAACCACCATAACGCACTTATATCGTAATGTGCTATTGTTAATTTCTTTTCATGCGGATGCATGAAAGAAAGGATTTTTTACATGCCCAAACCATCTTAACATTCCTTTCTCTATTTTTGTCACAACGTTCTCTTTTACTCCACATATCTCCCTTATGACATCATTCCTTTTTAGATCTTTCAAAACACCACACATACTCCTCAGCGCTCGCATTTCAATTGCATTATTTTACTTTCATGCTTTCTCTGCCATACGCAACTCTCACTACATTGAAGTAGGTATTTAAAGTAGGTACTTGGAAGACTCTTTTACGAACAGCAAGACGTGCCTTGTGACGTAGACACTAGACATTCTTCTTATGGGCTTATTAACAGAAAGTAATTAATTCATTTGGTGTACCATTTTTGCACAGAGCTTACCCTTAAGTAAAGAAACGACCAACCATGGTTATTTAAACTTTAAGATTAAAAAGTAAGCACTGAAAAAGTCTTAGGTCAGTGTAAAAAAAGAAATCCTTTACTTAAATCTTTACAGTTGTATGTATCCGATGTCAAAATAAGTAGATACTATGAATAAAATTTAGAAAAACATCATTAGGTACTTTACTCTTACTTCTAACTTAAATAATAACACAACATGTAATTGCAATATTTTCCGAACAAGCCAGAAAATTAATTCAAACAGGTTTCAACGATAAATGAAATAAAATGGCTGTTATAAATTTAGGTACCTAATAAAATGTCTCCATTTAGAATATTAATAATGGTCGTGTCCTAAACATGAGTTTTTGTGGAAACCTACCTACCTCTCAATATGAAAAACATCAAAATACACAGAATGTTACAATTAATTTTAGATAACGGTCTCTATTTCTCCACTTGTTAACAAGACCATACGCACGGTACGCACCCAAGTGTGTAGAAAAATCTGTCACCAATGGTGGCTATTACTAAATCAGAAATAGGGAAATTTTCAATAACCCGTGCCTATGCGCTCAAAGCCTAAAGCGGAACGAAATCAGCGATCTCAATCAAACGGACCGGGAAGTTACCAGCTGGGAAGAGGAAATTAGTTTTAACCCTCGCACAGCGAATGGAGACTGAGCCAATTTAATTTTTCATAAAGGAAGTTTTAATTATTTTTATGAATATGAAAAGTAAGATATAGAGAAAAAGGGCTTGAGTGGTGGTTAATTCTTTTTACAAACAAATCGTTTGAAATTATCGTATCTATCTACTCGTGAATCTTTATGTCGAATACTCATATCTGTTAATTTAATTGATTTGATACTTTTTTCCTTGTTTTATACAGGTCTAGAAGAAAAGATATATCTAAGAATTTACCAGCTGCTTCTCTTTCTGCGTCGAACGTAAAAGCCGATTGACGGAATGGGCGAGAATCTTATTGAGTTAATAAGCGTTTCGGCACGATACTATTTTGATTCCCTTTTTTCATCTACTAACTATCACGCTAAAGGTTTCGGTCTGTCAACCCCGTCAGGGATAAAGCCTTGATAATGTATCTGTACCGTTAATTTTATTCCATTTTTTGATATAATTAAATGATATATAATAATGATGAACGTTTCTATTATTAATTTTCCGTGTTACACTCAAACTTTTCCCAGACTCATTGATTCACGCTCCAGTGCCATAAATCCATTCAGAAAATTAAATAACCAAGTGGGATGATACGCTGTCCTTTAAGTCTTCCGAATTTATGCATGCAATTTTAGATAGGAATGGTGAAGGGTGCGCGTCGACTTTTAAAAGTCTTTGTGGTGTTAGCTCTGAGTGCCTGACGTCTTGCTAATGATAAACAAAGACAAGACGCCGTCAGAGAAACTTTGTTTTGTATGGATTTATTGTTTGCTTCTGAAGTACTGGGGGAAATTTCCGAATTATATCAAAACTTATTTGGCGATCCACAAAATTAAGTAAAAATGAAATGTATAAAAAATCTTAGTAAATAGCTCAAGCGGTGGCAGCTTGAATATTCTAGTATTGTTAAATTTTAAACGATAAATGTGTCACGGAAGGACAAATGAACTCTGTCAAATACATTTCTTAAGGCACATTAAATACTTAAAGCCCTTCTGGGCTCCGCAGAGCTTGACAAACGCATTGATTAATAATATCAATAGATATATTTAAATACATAACCAAGTTGTACTCGTATGATACAATGTTAGATAGGAATTGTGAAGTTGCTTTGTAGACTATTAAGAGTAGTCGTGGTAAGTTTGACGTCCCTGATAATCCTATCCTAATAATCCTAATAATCTCTCCTGATAATAAAAGTTGCATCTATCTGGTCTCTGTCAATTAGCCAATGTCATGTAAGCCATTGTTATGCTGAAAGTAGGGTTTTCAAACCAGTTGATCAATAGCTACTTATTACATAAATACTCAAGTTGGATGATTTGAAATTGAAAACAAAGAGTACGCCGTCGTTTATTAAAAGTCTTTGTTTAACAAGTTAGTTTCGAATTGCTTAAACGCAAATAGTCAATGCAGAAACTTATCTAAAACGCAACTTGGAACTCTATTAACTCTGCGATGTGCATCTGCGTTTTGCTTATCATAGACCAAAAGGCACAACGTATGCACAGTTTGAAATCGTTCATAAAGTCAAAGTTAAACCGCTTTTGTGCTCTGAATAGAAGGTTTATTAAACAAGTTGATCAATAGCTACTTATTACATAAATACCCAAGTTGGATGATTGGGAATTGTGAAGGGTGTCCCGCCGACTTTTAGAAGTCTTTGTGGAGTTAGCTATTCGAGAGTCTGACATCTTACTAATGATAAACAAAGACAAGACGCCCTCAAAGGCGAGATAGTACTTTGTTTTGTATAGATTTTGTTTACGTCAAAGTGAAAATGTTTAAACGGGGTTCACCAATAGCATTCTAACGGTCATTGTTTACTTACAGGTAAACATCAGCAACACATGGGTGCTGCCTGAGGAAGGGTTCCCGGTGTTCTACCGCTACTTCAGGGACCGCATCTCGTGGTACGAGGCCGATGCTGTCTGCCAGTTCCACCATGCTAACCTAGTTACTGGTAAGTGAATATTTCCAACCGATTTCAGGCGTGCTCGCGGAAGAGATCTCGGCGCTATCTGGTGCTACTGTTATATCACTTCATATTTTGATAGATGCTACCGTGGATCGGATTATTACATATTAAGTTGATTTTTTAACCGACTTTGAAAAAGGAGGACGTTCTATGATGGTTTGTATGTACGTTCTGTTTTATTTATTTGTTCATCGATATCTTCTTCAATTGTGAAAGGATTTTTAGTATATTATTTGAATGGGTTATTTCATATAAATAAGAAAGAAATTAAGTGCGTTTTTATGTTATTTTTTTTAAGTAATTAGGTATTCCATGTGGTTTATAGTACTTAGTACACAACAATTGTAAATATTGGTAAATTACCTTATAATTATTTTGAGATAAAAATAAATCTTCTTTATAAGTTTAGCTAAGTCGATTTTTATGTGGCAAGTTAGGACAATGCAAAAAATTCTATATCACATTAAGTATTTTTTTTCTTAACAAACCCGTTTTTCTAAGAGTAATTTAAAATGTACTGAGATATTTACAAAGCTTGTAATTTAAGTGCCCGCTGCAAAGTTTACAAGGATAAGCCTCTTCATTGTCTGAAATTAGGCGGGTGTCTTAGCAGTATACTTTTTACTTAAAAGTTTATTTATCATTATAAACAATTCTGTAACGCCGCCTTGGACTGAGATTACAGGAAGTTTAAATGGCTTTTTAAACTTGGTTATCTAAACAAGCCTGATATTTTTCGTCTACTCAAAATATTTAAAAAAAAAGTGATACTGAGTGCTTATTTATTTCTAAAATATTTAATTCCATGTATAGAAAATAATAGTGGTATTTTATTAAAATGCATATGATATTTGGGTATGCCGAGAAGGGCATGATATCAGAAAGTCAAATTTGTACGTACTTGGCGTGTGTTTTTTGGCGTTATTTTTATTTAAAAAATGTCGGCAACTTAGTAGATCTTTACAAATGGGTACCGCTTCCACTTTGCCTAGAATCTGGACGTGTTAGCTCAAAGAACAACGCGCGCGCGAGTTAGCGAGTGCCTCCTGAATTGCCTTTCGTCGGCGCGCCGCCTGTGTTAAGGGGATACCTGAATTTTCCGGGGTCCAGTGCTGCCCCCATTTGAAATAAATCATTTAAAAGGAAACGGAAACATCGTTTAAAATTTTGTCTTGACCAGACACTAGACCTTTAAACTATTTTATGAACTACTGTTTACAGTTTATAGTGAGAACGTGAAGCTTTTCTACGCACATACACCAAAAGTGGCCGTTTTTCGTCATAACATAGTTTGAAGGATTATCTAGGCCTGGTCAAGACAACATTTTAAATGATGTCTCCGTTTTCTATCAAACGACTTATTTCAAATGGCATTGGACCCCGGAAAATTCAGGTATCCTTTTAATCAATGTGTCAGCTAATTGTATCAAACACAGCAAAAGGTAAGTAAAATTAACAAGAAAGTGGCAAGGCTGCTAAAGAAGGAATTTATATTAAGGCGAAGTTCATAGAAGCACTCTTCATATTGAGAATGAGGAAGTCTCGCATTCCGTTATATTGTTAAAGGGGTTATCTCGGGAGAAACACGTTTCAATATCATTTCTGAGTAACGAAGTATTACTTAGTTCTGAAAAATGACACGTTTACCTACTAAATTTATTTATACCGATAATAATACTAGTGGCTCTGTGAGCTGTGGCCCTCGCGAGTCACCCGACCCGACATTTATTCGATAAACTTTAACAGTTTATCGAATAAAATAGTTGTTCAGACAAAAAAGTTTCGTCTTAATAAGAGTTTTTTTTTTTTGCTGAAGTGTTATATTTTTGCATTTTTCAATCCCCATATTTCCGTTATTTTGAAAACTACCATAACCTTAATCGATATGTAATTTTCGAACTTTCTAACAAAATTTCACAAGAATCGGTTAAAAGAACTGTAGGCTCAGCCGGAAAATCTGACAGTCGGACAAAAGCATTTTTGGCCAATCTCGAAACTGAGACACTTCGCTCGCTCGGTCAATAACTATTAATTTAATTTCAAAATTTTAAAAGGCATATGTTTGGTGTTATTTATTGCACGAACAATACCAAAGAAGTGTGTCTGCAATCACGAAGGATAATACTCTTATTGGAAAGGTTAGTCCCTCCAAAAAATGTTCGTTTACAACATAAACCAATATCAAAGATATTCAAAGGCAAACAATGCTTTGTACACATTGATAGGTACGTGTGAATACAAGACTTAGTTTATACATGAGATACCTATGTAGGAATGTATCTTATGTATCTAAGTATAAACTTGCCATGCTGACGAAAAATATCTTCACCTGCAAAAAGTAAAAGGCCAATTACGAAATGAATTTCAGGACACGTTTATACACTTTGTATACAAAGTAAACAAAAGCTAGAGAATATGTAACGAAAGTGAAGAATCGTTATGTTTTCCTTTTATTTTCTGCCAATTTCCCAAACGAGTAAGCGCAGTGTAGCGAAAAATTAAGGCAAGGACGCATCAGGAAGTTTGTGGAAGTGGACGGATATGAAGAGATCTCGTAGGTACCTACCCACAGCTACACGCCTTTGTTTGGCCAAAAGTCAGCTTAACACAGATTACAGTAGGGGGAAATATGTATTCTCGCGTATAAGCAATGCAAATGACATACATATCCTTTGATTACACTCTTTTTTTAAATTAAACGTATTTTGCAATCACGTTTAGTAAGGTATTTCAGTACCTAGGTAGTTAGCTTCGTAAGCTTTAAAAGTGGATGGATTTCGGAGACGGAAGGTATATCTCTTAGATAAGTGTAGCTATTTGAATATGACATTGTTTGGTCAAAAGGCAATTGTAATGTAGCATCGCGAATAGGATAGTTAGGACGTGTTTTTTTTATACACACGTATATACTCGTATGTATAAGTTTTGTTCAGCTATATAATCTAGGAATACTGCAGCCTTTTTATATAGTTTCTTTGTTGAATTGTTCATGGTGACTTAATGATAAATCGTCCAGAGTCCTGCTAGCAGGACTTTCGGAAGGTCGCAAAATAAATGTATTATTGTGACTAAATAGTACTAGTAGACTAGTAGTAGGACAGATTTTTTTTACAAATAGATAGTCTGTCCTTTTCTCTTCCTGGGTATTTTTGTCTCATCGTTTTATCTCCAGTCTGAGCAGGATGGCTGCACAGTTTAGATGTGGTGACCACGTGCGCTCACTAGCGACAGTAGCGACATATTACGACGCGCCCGGTAGTAACAACGCCTGGAGTTGTCAACATTTTGGCGATGATTTCGCTACATCCTATTGCTACATTTGCTACGGAATAATTCAAAATGTTTTAAAAATTAGTACCCCTAACTTGTTCGAGTATCCTTTCATTTGATAGCCCATTTGGATATATTTGACGATATTAGATTTTTATTCCCACTTTTACCTCCTGAAAGAAAAGAACCGTATCGAAATCGGACCATCGGTTTGAGTGCTACGATGCCACAGATGCACAAAGGACATCGACGTATCACGTACAACAACGTACTAATAACACCCTTCTTTTAGTGTCGAGGGTTAAAAATAACGACCAAATGTTTACGATTCCGGATTTTTGTTGGAAAAACATTTGGTCCTTCCAGAATACATTGTACTGCTAGAAAGACGTGAACATACAAAACGTCGTCCTGCTCGCAAGCCTATTGAAATCCTTCTAGAAGACGCTTCTAGAAGGATTAGCTTAAGATTTAATAAAAAACTCAAAAAAGCTATCAAAAAATGTGTTTTCTTCTTTTTTGTACTTATGTAAGTTTATAAGATATTTTATACTATGTTGACAACTTTAGTATTTGTTATTAGAAAATATATGTTTGTTAACTTGTTCGCAAGCATTATATGTTATAATCAACATTTCATCATATTGGAAGTATTTATTAATTACAAGCCATAATAATAAAATGACAAAGCCCTTTTGGCGAGTTGGCGACCAATACTGTAAAAATGATCTTTAAAAATAGATTCATTTTAATATACTCTACAGGGAATATAAATAATAGATACTTATTAACGTGTACAATGCGACACAAATAAGCTGAACCAAAATGGCGGACTTCAAAGCATTTTTGTACAAATTCTCGACACGTACATTGAACCAAAATGGCGTTTGTATAAAATTGTTTTGAAGTCCGCCATTTTTGTTTAACTTATTTTTGTCGCATTGTAAATGCCTGTAAAGTTCTAATTACTGAAAAAACATTTGAACTTTGAATTTTGTATCTCCTTTTCTCTGTGTTCTGAGGTGTAGGCGCATTTCAATATTCCCCGGGGCCGTTAGGTCTAATCGACAGCAATCCCAGCAAGACCCCCATTACTGCTGATGGGCCCGGCCCGCGCCGCCAGATAGCGCTATCACGAATAAAATGTACCTGCTGATAAGAAAATGTAAGTACACTCGTAAAGACCAAAAGATATACAAACGCGTTTTCAATTGCAATGCTTTTTACACCTGATGAACAAATGACTGTGAGAGAAACAAATCAGTTGTAAAAACAATGATTTTCATTAAAAGTTACCTATTTTGCTAACCTACTAATTACATTTATTTAGAATGGATGCCAGCTGTTTCAGATCGGTTGTTTTGGAAATCCATGGAGGCGGAATTTTTAACGACATTTTTCAATACCTACAAGAATGGCCTAAACAACAGAGGAGAGTTAGGTACTCATTTTTTAGAATCAACTACCCTGAGCAATGAGCATGTAGTAAAATACTGGCAAGGGCAGATAAACTAATTCGGAATATAAGAGGATACATGAGATTCAATGAATATTATTTTGGGCTATAATAGGATAATTTATCTCACCAATATTGCATCATGAAACTATGTCTGTAAGGGGTCCATCCGTCATTATGTTCCCATAAGCAAGGGTTCCATTTTGCCATAACCATAATGACGGGCCCTTGGTATCGGCCACCGCGCCTGATTCCTACATCGATTATACTCAGACCCTTTAAGACAAACTAAGGACTGTACAGAAAGATATAGCTTGAACGAAATAATGGGAGCAATTTCTTAAATGCATCGAAAACAGGAGGTTAGCGGACTATTATTATTTTTACTACTACTACTCTGAAAATTAAATAAGATAGGTCATTGGAAAGCATTTTTTGAGTCCTCCTCACACACTGTGGCGCACCTTCTCTCTTGACCCAAGTGCCGTAGTACCTGCACCCTGGACGACTTATTTGCAGCTACTGAGTAAGCTGTCAGATTAGCTCAACGGGCTGAAATAATGTTTAAAAAAAGAAATGTGGTGTCGTGGGACACCAGGTAGGAACGAAGTTCCTTCGGCTAATGTAGAAATAAACGTGGCTACTCACGAGTAAAATGTATCTATAATGTGAGTATTCGCCACGTGCTTGTCCATGAATTCATGAGTATATACTATGCATTGGAGGGGTGGAGTGGTAATAGAGAGAGAAGAGATGAGAGAACGAAAAGAAAGAGGGAGGAAGAGAAAGGTATTATACACTACTCGCTTGTGTATACGACTGTCGCGCCTGCGCACGTCTCATTTAACGGTTTTATTTAACGAGGTCATCCTTACGGTTTTACTATCACATTTTTTTCAGTTCGGTCGCGCAGCAAAATCCCTATCTCCTCCAAGCCTGCCGTAAGGAACTTCGTTCCAAAAATCAATACACAAAGAAGAAGAAAAAACAATTCAAGTTTAGTGTACCTGTACTGGACATTCGTGATTTCTGCCGCACTTAAAATATTATATCATCGATACAAGCACAAACGTTATAAAAAATAATCAGGAAATCATTATTTACTCGTAAGTAAAATGGAAACAGTAGCAAATACACTTTAAAAATAAACTATGTTATTCAAGTTAATAAATTATAAAGATTGATTTTTGAGCTCACTATATTTTATACCTTCAGTCTGTGGCCGTCGATTAATCTAACAACTAACTAAACGAATTAATGTGAAAATGAATATCGAAAGTTTGTTTTATTAAACCACCAAAATGTGAAACCAAATTCAATTTAAATGTTGGCCGAATATTTCGTACGTACAGAGTTTATTTATTCCATAGAATAATTTAAATGAGTTGCAGTACAAAGAAATTTCAATACAATAATAAAAGTCAGTAAAATTAAAAACGCCAGCTAACTAAAATATTTATAAAGGTCAAATACATCATGTAGGTTCACTTCTTAGGTACTTTAACTTCCTACAATAAAGTAACATTGAGAAAACATTATTTTTTGTGATATATTTAACGAAACAGAGCGAAGATTTTGTGCCAAAAAGGTACTCTTCAACTCTCAATACTACTGGAAGTTGTCATGTTGATTGCGAAGCAGTAATATTTTTATTAGTTATAAAAAAAAATCTATGACTATATAAATAAAAAGCAAATATTTACCTATCTCTAAACTTTCTATCTCATTCTTTATTCATATAAACAAGACAATCGAATAAAATATGATACTTCGGAGAATAAAAAAAAGCTAATATAACTGTACATTATTTTTAACCGAAGGCAGCGGAAGTCTCCATTTGTGATACCGCCGCGCCGATACTGTTGGTAACAAAACAATACTACCTAAGGCAAAACAAGTAAATAGATACTTATTTCGTGTTGCCTCGGTTCCAACACTGAGCCTCGTTCTCCGAATTGTCGAATAAACCCTTTGTAACATAAGGCGCCTTTATCCTGTTAATGAAAACTTAAATTAGTTGGGTCTCTCAAAGAATCCGACACCGTCGGAATTTTCATCTAAGATTCAGCTTTATTGGAATTTTTTAGAAAAGGGTGAACAATGCCATTGTCGTAAATATTCGTTTTTACGATAATATGTAGGAAATTTGATTTCATTTACCTCGTTTTTATACTTTATTATAATTTAAACGATGATACGATTAGTATGAGAAATCAAAATACAAATAGTACATAGTTATTATGATACAATTGATGGATACAAACATAATTATCCCACTCGCGGCAAAAATTTCTATCACATGTTTTAATTTGAAAATAATTATCATTTAGATAAATAAATAAATAGGGACAAATAACACTGATTGAGCTAGCCCCAAAGTAAGTTCGAGACTTGTGTTATGGGATACTAACTCGACGATACTATATTTTATAACAAATACATATATAGATAAACATTCATGACTCAGGAGAATTTAAAAAAGACCGTTTTCCAACTTGCTCTGACCGGGGATCAACCCCGGGACCTCTGGGTGGCGGACTAGCACGGTGACCACTACGCCACGGAGGTCGTCAAATTGATGAATTCTTTCTCTTTAAATTATGTACATATATTATTTTTATTTTTGCTATATCTCGAACCAGTAACGTAGGTACTTTTAAACAAAGATAGCCGTTTTTGTCTAATGTTATAAAATGCTAATAAAAAGAATAGCAAAAACGGATGGATATTGTGTATTACTTAGGTGGATTTGCAAATTTGGCAGTACAAAGCATTATTCTGATAAAAAGACTAAAATAAAAAATAAATAAGTCATAAAACTTCATTAACTCAATTTTATCTGGCTTTAAATTTATTTCAGTAACTCTAAGGTACACATTTATCTTTTACACAAATTTATATTAAAAAAAGATGAAATAAAACATATTGGATATCTCAGTAGAATCACTCAAAATTTTAATTTTGAAAGCGGAGATGGGTAAATTTGCCAAGAGCTTTGTTATCGACATTAATTAGAAAAGTTTGAAAATGTTATTTGTTTGTTCAACAGCCCATTTCGTTGTAAAATGATTTTATTTATTGTTGGCTGTTAAATTAGAAGTTTGTATGATATTATTTTAGGTTTTGATTTTCTCTTTCAGACTAGCAAAGATAAGAAAATAGACTTCCCGTAATTATATTGACTAAGTAAAATTATTAATCTTTAGAAAAAAAATGCCTGTTATAATAAAGTTTATTTTGGGTTAATCGTCATCATATCTGTTAAATTTATTTTTTATTTATTTATTTGACTTTTAACTGGACACAAATAGACAAGTGAGACACATATGTATAGAGATAATAGCAAAAGTGGCCTTATCGCACAGCAATTTCTTCCAGGTAACCTTAAGTTAGTTATGGACTCAAAAGAAATTTAGTCACATTACAGGTGAGGCGCAATGTTTCAAGGGAGTTTTATAAACATATAAAAATATATCTGCTTCATTTAAGGGGCTACCTGACTTTTCAGGGGGCCAGTGCTGCCCCCATATAAATCAATTGATAGGAAACGAAGACATCATTTAGAATTTTGTCTTGACCAGGCACTATAAAGAACGTGAAACTTTTCTACGCACAATTGCGAATAATGGGCCAAGTGCGTGTCGGGCCACGCGCAGTGTAGGATTCCGTAGTTACAAATGCCAACTTTGAGTTCATGCCACACAAAACGTCTAAAACTAATTTTCTATTGAATTTGTATGAAATTTTCCTTTTCCGAGTACATTTTATAAGTTGATCGCCTATAACTTTTTAATTTGTAAACCCAACTTGGCTCTGATAGTTTTCCTTTAAACTTCGCTGTATTTACTATAGCTGTATTGTTTTTTTTCACGTATCCATATATAACCGTTTAGCAGATAGTGGGGGGGGGGGGACACTTGACTCTAACAAAAATTTCCATTTTAAAACGAATCCCTAAATCTAAAAACGGTGTTTACAAGCTCATAACATTTTTGAAAGAGCTATTCAACGATATCCCACATGATTGGTTAGTCGAGAAAATAAAATTGACTTTTGACTTTACTTGTATAGGAGCTAAGCTAAAAAATTTTTTTTTTCAATATTTTATTTTACTACTTTTTCCGCATAATCAATATACATATTTATACCAAATTACAGCTTTTTAGTACTTATAATCGCTGAGTAAAACCGCGGACGGACAGACAAACAGACAGACATGTCGAAACTATAAGGGTACCTTGTTTACTACGGAACCCTAAAAACGGCCACTTATGGCGTATGTGCGTAAAAAATCTTGACGTTCTCACTTTAAACTTTAAACAGTAGTTCATAAAATAGTTTGAAAAGTCAAGAAAAGACAAAATTTTGAATGATGTCTGCGTTTCCTATAAAATGATTTATTTCAAATGGGGGCAGCCCTGGACCCCTGAAAATTCAGGTATCCCCTATATATTAAATAGGTATTGCGTACAACAAAAAAAAAATGAAGGGAAACGCATCTTGAACACTTAAAAAACAACATCGTAGTAAATACGTCTACAAAAAGAAAGTATTGTACAACATCTGAGTTGTTTGTAGGTATGTAAAAATATACAAGAAAACAAACTATATGGCAGTAGGCATGAGAACAAAAGCAAAAAATTGTGATTCTGAGCAAAATTCCGCATTGCAACAATATCCCCGGGTCGCGTCAACTCGATTATCATAAAACACAGCATTGCGAGAAAAAAGGCTCGGGAAATGTACTAACAAGTCACGATTTTTGTAATTTCACTGCACGAGTATGAACGACTTTCACAAAAGCATAATGCCCAGAAGCTCGTCCTACTGTAGACATTTTTGACACACCCATGTCCTTCGAATCGAAACTACTGGTTCGCTATTTTCCGATTGCCTTTTTCGATTTATATGTGTTTACGCATATGAATATGTGATTAATCAATAAAATGATAATTTTAAAATAATTATATTATTATTATTGTAAGTACTTTATTTTAGTTCTTTTATTTAAACATTGCATACTTCTAATCTAAGTAAAAATGTTAACTTTTTGTTTTTCTATCTAGTAAAAGAAAAAAATATATACTAATATAATCCACTAATAGACTAGACTGTATATTTTTCTCTATCCATAGCTAATGAGATCCGAGAGAGCTTGCAAATAAGAGTAATGAAATAACAGAATGAATAATAATAATTTCTACGATTGGTACGTTCAAAATCTTTGAAACTCTTTTGAAAGGCATTCTGCTTACATATTCAGTGATGGCCGGTTCCAGCAGTACCAGAGCCCCTGGGTAAGAATAATACGGCACAGAGTTAAAAAAAATATTCAAAAATAATATAAGTAATATTTAATGTGTTTTATGTAATAACAAGTTAAATTACTTATATTCACGTAAATCATGATAATATAAAAATTATAATAGGTGAAGTTATTATACGTCACCATAACTACCCTAAGATTATGCTCTTTGTATTTTTGGTGTCTTATTTTTGTACAATAAAGAATTTACATACATAAATACACATATTTTGATGATGACGTCTGTGACGTAGTGGTCACCATGTTAGTCCGCCACTCAGAGGATCCGGGTCTGATCCCTGGTCAGGGCGAGTTGAAAAATTGCCTTTTTCAAATTGTCCTGGGTCTTAGATGTTTATATTTATATGTATATATATATATAGTTACAAAATATAGTATAGTTGTGTTAGTATCCCATAACATAAGTCTCGACCTAACTTAGGGGCTAGCTCAGCTAGTGTGATTTGTCCCTATATATTTATTTATTTATCCACATAGAAGTTTTTTTGTCAAATTGTGTGCAATAGGCTTTTGGATTAAAACAAAAACTTAAATAATGTTCCACGAATAGATAGAAGCACGTGTCTTGCTGGCTTGCGCCTTATGTCTGGAGGCCCTAGGCTTCCACCGAACCGCGCCCTACCCTAACGCCGCCACTGTTATTCTGGCATCTTCTTAACAGTTCGGTCTGAGATGGAATTCTTGTGTAAATTGCCACTCCAAACTGGAATATTAACTTTAAAAATCAACTTGACGATGAGGTTCCTCAAACTTTTGCTGGATTCTTTCGGTTGCGGAAACCTTTTATAGAGCTTTGAAGTTGGAAACTTAATATTCAAAGAATTTATCTTTTGATTCAATTGAAATAGTTATGAAATTAACAAGATTGACTTCAGTTATGGCAGTCTATAATTATAAATTTGTTTTTGCTGTTTTGTGGTAAGTAATGAAAGAAATTTTGAAAATAATTGAAATATTACTGTCATATGCTCTTTGTGTTTGAACAGGTAATTTTTAGAACATTTTCTTTAGCAAAATGTATCATCATAATCATCAAATGTTTCAAACTTAACTAGTGCCCTCCCCAGACATAGGTACGTTAATCTTCTAAAATTATTATCAATGTTTAGATAACTATATCAAAATCGAAGCAGCTGTTTTTGAAATAAATTTATACTGAACAAATATTCAAACTGTGAGTTATTGAACGAGCGTCTTTTTATGTCTGCCTGTTTGTTTGACGACAAATTGGTCATTTTCGAAGTAAATAAAAAATAATGAGTGACTTGATAAAATGAAACAAATTAATCTGTAATATTAATAGGAGTCGCGTGTGCTACTATACTTGCTAATATTTGTATTATACGTTACAAAATTTCAAATTTTCATATGAACTTATTTTCTAAGACAATCTTCCAGTTAAATATAATATCATATCATCATATCATATCATTTATTGCTTCCTTAATGTATCATACAGGTCTTTATTAACAAAATAAGTAACAATTAAGGACCCTGACGGGCGCTGCAATGGGGAAGGGCCACATTTTTGTCAAATCTTTGTTATTGAATTATTTTATGATATATTTCAATTTATGTACCTATATAATATCCATGCAAGTTATATTTTATTCGTCGTATTATAAGTTTATTCATTAATAATAAGTTACTAGATGTCAAACTTTTACATTGATAATAGTTATTATATGTCAATTTTTTTTATATATGTCAGGAATTTTTATTAATTTAGTATATTGCCTTTACGGTGTAATTTTGTCTTCCAAATATTCGTTTATTGTGTAATAGCATTTATTAGTCAATAGTTCTTTGAGTTTGTGTAGAAACGTTTTATTATTCTCTATGTCTTTGATGGCGGTTGGGAGTTTGTCGTAGAGCTTGATAGACATGACTAGAGGGCTAGATGAATGAAGCTGGAGACGCGAAGTAGGTAGTTGTAGCTTATTTTGATACCTGAGTGTATATTTTGTTACTAAGTCTCTTCGTTTTTTGAAAAATTCAGGATATTTTCTGACAAATTTGCATGCATGTAGGATGTAGATGCATGGCAAAGTTAAAATTTTGTATCTTATAAAATAAGGTTTGCAGCTGTCTCTTTTTTTTATATTTGCTATTATACGCAACAATCTTTTTTGCATGGTAAATACTTCATCGCAATCGGTTCCGTTGCCCCACAGAAATGTACCATAACTTAGCCATGAGTAGGCGTAGGCGTAGTAAGTGACAATAGCTGTTTCGATGTCCGTTGATTTTTTTACCTCCCTAAGCGCATACGCAAACTTAGATAATTTTGCGCGTAGTTTTTTTGTATGATACTTCCAATTTATGTGATTATCTATGTCAATGCCTAGCAAAGTAAATTCATTTACCACCTCTAAATCGATACCATTGAAGCTCATTTTAACCTCTAATGGTGGTTTTTGGTACGGGTGAAAGACCAATAATTTTGTTTTTAAATAATTTAATTCTAAGTTGTGCTCATTCAGCCAGTTAGATGTTTTTGTGAGAATGTCAGTAAGTTGTTCGCGCAAATTTTTATTACCTTGGGTGGACGTTAAGATAGAAATATCATCGGCAAATAGAACACAATGTTCTTTCATTATCTTTGGAAGGTCGTTGATGTATATTAGGAATAAAAGGCACCCGAGGACACTTCTTTGGGGGATAGAAGAAACGACTGACTTACAGTTTGATCGAATAATTTGAACTGTACTTGTTTCGTGATTGAAATATTCGACTTCCACGAATTGTTTCCTGTCTTTTAGATATGAACTGAACCATTTATGTGCAATACCTCTAATTCCAATGCCATATAGTTTTTTTAGAAGGATATCATATTGGACCATGTCGTATGCTTTCGTCATATCCAACAGTAATCCTATGCAATATAAACCTCTATCTAGCGTTTTTAGAGCTTCTTGGACGTATTTGAAGACTGCCAATATTGTCGAACGGTTTTTACGGAATCCATTCTGACATTCATCAAAAAGTTTATATTTTTCACAGAAGCTGTAGACGCGGTCAGCCATGACTTTTTCAAATATTTTAGAAGCTGTTGGCAATAGTGCTATGGGGCGGTAATTATTTAGGTCAGTTTGTTCGTTTTTTTTGTGAATAGGTTTTATGATAGTAATTTTCAGTAGGTCGGGAAAAGTTCTTTCATTCAATGACTGGTTTATTAGTATAGTAAATGGTAGAGATAGTTCTTCCGCACATTCTCTGAACAAGTTCGGGGGCAGTTCATCTATACCGTGGCTTCTTTTGTTTTTTAAGTTTCTGATAATATTATGTATTTCTTTGGTATCAACAGGTCGAATGAATATGCTATTTTCCGAAGGGCAATATACAGGGCGTGACGAATTTATTCCCGTTCGTTTTTCGCCTATACTGGCAAAGAAATCATTAAATTTTTTAGCTATTTCCACTGGGTCCGTGATAACTTTTTTGTTTATATGCAATTCCATATTTTTTTTTCTTTAACTGGTTTTTTATTTGTACACTCATTGACAACACTCCACATGGTTTTGACTTTATTAGTTGATTTTTTATTCGTTTTTTATAGTACAATTTCTTTGAGGTAGATACTGTTTTCTTTAACATATATTCATATTTTTTATAATAATTATTTAGTATTTCATTATTTGCTCTCAGGTTAAGAAGTTTCAATAATCTTTTATTTTTACACGATTTTTTTATTCCTACAGTTAGCCAGTGCTTCTTAATTGGTTTGTTTATTTTAATTTTTTGTTTTGGTATGCATTGATCCAAAATATGTATCAATCTGTTATGAAAAATTTCGTAGTTTTTATTTATATTTTTGTGTTGGGCTAGGAGTTCGCACCATTTAATTTCTTTTAGTTTAGATTTGAAGCAAATTATTACCTATATATTAGAATATTAATACCATAGCTATATCAGTACGAAGCATTTTTTATCTACAACACAGCACTGTCTAGACTGGAACCACTATATTATTCCCCTGCAATCTTTTAACGATGTTATACCCTATTTCGTTCTCTAACTACATTAGCGTGTTATAACGGTTCATTGCTGACCAAGGGTCTCGCTTTGACGTTCAACAAAGTATATTTAGGCCTGATATCCGAGTTTGTAATCCGCTCTACATTCTGCTGAATAATACTTAAAGGTTAAATGTTGAGTTTAATTCGTTTAGTATCATAATATATGAAATACAGTGGTATTTGCGTGAGTGTGTAACAGACATCAAAGAAACGATTAAAATAACAGCACTTGAATGTGACAAATTTTAATTTATGAATTGAATGATAAATCAACTACATATCTGTTTGTTTGTTTTGTTTGTAATAAGTTAATTGTACTATGAAAACACACAATTTCATAAAATAACAACATAAAGAGTAAATTGACAACGGACTTATCCCATAATGGAATCTTTTCCAGTCAACCGGCGAAAAAGAAGATAGGATAATTACTTACAAGAAGTGTAATAGAATTTTGTACTTACATAGGATAAATGAAACTTACATTAAATCTAACTAAAATAACATGCACACTCACAACAAAACATAATAGGTTCGGGAAAAAGTCTTTTCGCATTTTATATGAAAATTCAAAACATATTTTAATACCGTTTATTTACATTTAACTAAAGTATGTAGGTACCATTTTGTTCTATAACTTTTTGCCATTTTATAGGTAGGGACACGATCCCATTGCTATAGAAATTTGGGGCTTCTGATCAAAAAACTGCGTCACGTAGTTTTGGCAGTCCTCTCGTGATGTTAACCTGACACTGCCTAAAGAATTCTGAAGAGACCGAAACAGGTGGAAATCTGAAGGTGCCAGATCAGGACTATACGGCGGATGCATTAACACCTCCCAGCCAAACTCTCTTAATTTTTGCTGAGTGGTTAAAGATGTGTGAGGTCTAGCGTTATCATGATGAAAAACCACACCCCTTCTGTTGATTAATTCCGGCCGCTTTCTCTCAACTTCTTGCTTTAATCTTATCAGTTGTTCGCAGTAGAGTTCTGAATCGATGGTCCTGCCTGGTGGTAACAGCTCATAATGAATAATGCCCTTCCAATCCCACCACATACACAGCATCACCTTGTTGCGAGTTAACCCGGGTTTCGCCACAGTCTGTGAAGCCTGACCGGCCTTTGACCATGACCTTTTTCGCACGTTTTTGTCGTACGTGATCCACTATTCATCACCAGTTATCAATTTCTTCAAAAATGGTTCGGTCTCATTACGTCGTAATAAAGAATCACAATTGAGTACACGGTTCATTAGGTTTCTTTCAGAGAGCTCGTGAGGTACCCAAATATCGAGCTTTTTTGTGTACCCATTTTTTTCAAATGCACCGAAACTGTTTTGTGGTCAATTCCCAGTTCTTCAGCTACGTCGTAACTACTGATATGCCGATCTTGCTCCATTTTTTTCAAAAATAGCATCCATTTTATCCGTAACAGGGCGACCAGAGCGACGTGCATCTTTGACATCAAAATTTCCGGATTGAAAACGCTTAAACGTGCTACTCTTACAGACACTGCACTAGGTCCATAAATATCGCAAATTGTTTTCGCGGCTTGCGTTGCATTTTTACCTTTTTGGTAGTAAAATTTTAAAATGTATCTAATTTCATCATTAGATTCACTCATCTTGACGGTAAGAAAAACAAATGAAAATCACGCATTTTCCTAATTTGGAATTATCTTCTTAAAAATTTAAACTTTTAAATGTTACCATAACCAGCCAGGTACAAACAGTATAGCCAAAGTGGTTTTATTACAAGTTCATACATACTATATGCGAAGACTTTTTCCCCAACCTAATATATACTTATAAACTTTTATAAATATACATAAACAACCATAGTCGTATGTACATATATGTAAAATACCATACATATTGTACTTGTGGCCTAGTAGTCATGCCAGACTGTCACACCGGAGGTCCCGGGTTCGATCCCCGGTCAGGTCAAGATGGAAAATGATATTTTCAGATTGACCTGGATCTTCGATGTTTATTTTTACATTTATTTGTTTTAAAATATAGTGTCGTTAAGTCAGTATATCATAACAAATGTCTTGAACTTACTTTGTGGCTAGCTCAATCTGTGTGATTTATCCCTAACATTTATTTATTTATTTATCTTATATCGCAATTTATTGACGTAGATTGTATTCGTAGCAATCGTACTACGAGCGAGATTCGGTGCTACGAGCTACAGAGCATTGCTACGAGATCTTATATCGGATTCGTACGTAGTATTCATACGTTCACACAAAGTTAGTCTAAAAGTCCGAAAGGATTTCAATGTATTACTTTATTTCGAAAAGTCCGTAATAGTTTCGAAATTTAGAATCAATAATCAGTTTATTTTTATTTTTGAGGCAGAACTTTTTTTTTTACCGAAAGCCATTCACGATCTTAGGACTGATTGTGATTTATATTTATCAACACTATCCCTATTTCGTCTTCCGTTAGTACTATTTTCAAATAAAGAATATTTAGCACATATTAAAAAAAAAATGGAGGGTTAAATTCTTTTCGGTGCGGTATCATTACATCATGACAAGCGACAGCTGACCCCACCATATATCACTGAATAGGTACGTATCGGGTTGCGCAGATTTCGCCCCTTGACGCTCCTTCGTTTTTCTAATTCCGACGTGCTATGAAAGGTTATCGAGAGGTTCAAGCTTGCCCAATAAAAAACGGTAGGGAAGTAAAAAATGATGGATAGGTTACACCTTTTTGTTACAAATAATAAAATAATTGTGGGAGTTACACAACTGAGAATACAAATATCAATTCTTACATCGCTAAAAAATTAAATAGGAAAGTGAAAATAAAATACATTTGTAAATTTTGGATAAAAGAAAACCTATAAACATAGTTTAATATTATTGTTTCGATAACATACTAAAAAATAATTGGGATCACATAACATTTATATTTTGTTAATTTATTTATTTATAAAACTTTTTTGATCCACAATGTACAATTGTTTACGATTGACGGACTTAACGTTACAAGCGATTCTCCCAGTCAACCAAAAGGATAAACAGAGATCTAGTTGCGGCGCAAAATAATTACTAAATAAATCTTAATAAATATACCTACATTTATTATATGCATATACAAACATAAACATACATACATAAAATATATAAATAATGAATGATGATGGTAAAGTTGAAATTATACATTCTTTTAAAAGATGACAGTGTACTTTTCTTAAAGAAAATTTTGTTGAAATGTCCTTGATGTCAACGGGTAAAGCATTCCAGAGCCGTGAAGCTTGTAGGATAGTTTGCCATAAAATTTGTGCGAGGTAGAGGAATAGAAAGAAGTCGAGTATCGGCAGACCAAAGTTGCCGATCATGAGTGTCGGAAAGAATTGAAATTTGCATTTTAGGTATTGAGGAGAATTTGGATTCGAAACTGAAACTGAACGAATACAATTATTAACGAGGCGATCAAGCTTTTTGAGAAAATCTACATTGAAATCTGGGTAACACACATCAGTGTAATCAATTATCGGTAGTAACATTTAGGAGTGGAAAACCTTTTCCTTCGTCTGCTTTTTTTGTATAGAAGGAGAGCTACTTCCCTCTTTTAATGAGTGAAAAATAGGAAAACAAAGGTATACTTGAAAATGGTCCCAATTTCAATTTCAAACAAGTGATAAACTCTGTTTTAATTTTAAATAGTTTTCAATTGCCCGTTAGCATGCGATACTATTACACCGATGCTGAATTGTGAACAAAATTGGCCATAAAAGCTTCTTTTGTCTTCATAAAAATATGTATAAACCCTATAACAATGAACCCTTATCCTACTGAAATTGGTGAGAAAAGCAGCAAAATTTTGTACATACATTTTTATGTAATGGCAAATGTTTGAAAATTATTCCACGAGGGTCACGCGGCCGCACGTGACCCTCGCGGAATAATTTTCTTCTTGATTTTTGGATCATGTTTGAGTAGGAATTACTGCTGACTTCTGCAGAGTCTCTGTGCCACAGTAAGGATTTGATACGAATAAGAGTAAGTAAGACTATGAAATCAAAAATGAACACAGCGCATTTTTGAAAATTACAAAAGTTTTTATCCCTATTTTACAAAATAATCCCGCATTCGATACTAGGGAGCGATGTTTGTAAAACAGTGTTAACTAGGTCCCTGGTCACGGAATAAAATAGGGCATTCTTTATCTTTAAGTTATTAGGACTTATATTATATACTAGCTGATGCCCGCGTGAAAGTGGACCATTTTTGACAATCCCCCGGGGATCTTACATTTTCTCCGGATAAAAAGTATCATAAGTGTTAATTCATTTTATTAAATTGTATTCCAATCCGTGCAGCCATTTTTACGTGAAAGAGTAACAAACATCCATACATACAAACTTTCGCGTTTATAGTATTAAGTAAGATATGATGACGGTAAAGTTTTTTAATTATTTTCATTTGTTCGTTGCTCCAATGATTGACGTTGCACAATGGCCACAGGCAAAGATAGGATATACAAACAGGTGTAGCGAATGACATGATGGAAAAAGAGTAAAGTATAACTACTTTGTTTTCGAGATCGTTTATTTTGAAGCCTCTATTATTTGACACTGTGAGGCAACTTTTTCAATTGCTTTTTAAAGGGTATAATCCTGTGAAACAAAATTATACAGGTTTATTTACAACATAAATACCGACAATTTAAACTAAAAATAAATTTACACTTAAAACTTATAAAAACAACGTATGTATGCTAAATTACATGAAAATGTACACAAACATCAATTAAAAAAAATATAAATGAAAGAAATTTTACGTAAGATATTAAGTAGGTACTTTTTCTTTCGCGCGATTGCGTCGATCTACGCTCCTTTCAAACTGATCTATTATGGTTCAACACCAACAGAACTTGTAAACTTGAGAAATAATAAATTCATCCGACGGAAAAAAACGAAATTACGTTTTCTTGGAACAATTTCCAATTCTAATCGCTTCCAAAATAAATGTAAGCCGCTCGTTTCAATTCCGATTCGAATACCCATCTCCGCGAGTCCGCCAAACTGTTATATTTTTTATCAGTTCTCCTGAGACGTAGATTGGTATCAGCTTTTTTTTTTACTTGGTTTTTGCTGGAAAGTCTGTAGGAGCTTAAAGGTATGATTTCATTTCGAAGATAATTTCAGTTTTAAAATAAAGCATCATTTTTAACATTTTTAGCTTATTCTTTTATTTAACTAACAAAATTCATGAGTTTAAATAAAGTCTGTCTCCTTAAGTATATTTTTTATATTAAAATGAAAAACACTTAGCTTAAGATTACATTGGTACCTTTCTAAAGATAAAGCTGTATTGTCGAAGCTCGAAGAAAAATATGATTAATGGCAAAAGATTTCGAACAGCGCGTAGCATGACTGTGTATTTTGCGGTGTAATACCTTCGTTATTTTTCAAAACTGCCTCTGAATAAAGATGTTTGCTTAAAAAATATTGGTTCCACATTTTGTTTACATGGATTTTTGTTGTTAATTTATGTTTTCATATATAGATACCTATTTTTTTGCCTCCAACCTTCTTCTTATCTTTAAAAACAGACAAAAGCATCTTTTTGTGAAGCTACTCCCATTCAAAACAGTAATAAAACAAATAAGAAAAGAAATCCTAAAGTCAATGAGGTTTTTATCACGTTACCAAAAACAATACATTTAAATAATATTATCGCAGTATTTTGGACATTAGTCGAGGGTTTATACAACTGTAAATTTTTGGTAAGGAATATTTTGATTGGTATATAAAAAAAAAAAATTAAGAATAAACTCTACGAAAGTAAAACAAAGTAGTTATTTTCTCTGCTAAGTAATTTTCCGAAATTGTTCTTACATCTCAAGCAGATTCTTTCGGGTAATTTCTCGCGAGGATTCGTGTTATACAATATTTCCTAAGTTTGGCCAGTTCGGAATAATAAAGCTTATTAGCTGCCGATCTCCTTAAGTTCGCCAACGAGTTACTTGATGAATTGAGTTCGTTTGTTTCAATTAAGTCAATCTTTACAATATTGTTACCACTCGAGTAAACAAACAGATAATTAGGAATCGGAGTTATGTTCTGCTTCACTCGAACTGGTTTTACGAAAATAAGTGAACAAATGGCAAACACGTGTTTGTTTGTTAATTTGTTTTTGTATCAGGTTTTATTTTGATTTGAGAAGGGAATCTCAAAAGTTTTGGCAGGTAGTTTAAAGCTTTTACTTAAATTATTTCAATTTACTTTAAACATTTTTTTCTTTCCTTCTTAATCGTTATGCCAACGTATATGTAAAGTATATTACTAGTTTGTACAGTGTATTGCTGTACTACTTCGCTATATCTTACTTAATTTACTATAAATCCTTATAATTCACGTTGTACTGTACCTTTTTAAATATTAATTTGTTTGTTTGTAAAGTTTTTAACACATATATAAATACAATGAAATAGAAAAAGCACAGCACAAATCTGTGGAGTTTAATTATTGTATTTCTGTTCCTATTCCATAATTCCAGGTATAAAACAGTGGATTTTGATTTTCTAAGTTAATATAATGGTTTAGAACTCTTAGCTGGATAAATTATAAACAATTAAAGAAATAATACCTGGATGAATGATATTGAATGACAATGATACTAAACACTAAACCAATCCCCTAATTTATCACTAAGACATAGTAATCTATCCAGCATGTAGTTTGCCCACTTGTTATTTGCTGGCTGTATCTGATAGGGGTCATAATCTATTAATCTCCAACCAAACAAGGCGGTTGTTAATAAATGGTGTCCCTGGTGCTTTGTGTAAACTTCTGAACTCGTGGCAAGTTCGGATCGCGTCCATTTATTATTTAAATCTGGCAGGACTTAGAAGTCGGATCCGTTTATGTAAATTGATGCTAATACGCTCTGTAGTGGTGGATTCTATCCCACTTCGGCTTTGAGAGCTGTAGCAGATTATAATTTAAGCTACAGGAGAGAAGCCGAGGCAAAACTTTGTTTTATTATCATGTAGTGCGTGCCTATATTTATTTAAGGGTTATTAAATAAAATAGATTACACTTTTCTTCTTTTTACCTTTTCGCCCACCTTCACGCTAAAAGTGACGTTAACTATTAAGGCTGCTTTGTCTGCTTAGAGTCGCAAGTCTCGGTCAGTCTTTTCTGTCTCATTAGGAATAAAGACGTGAAATTATGTAAGTATTATATTCCGCAGACCAAAAAATAAAAAACTACAGAGCATAATCTTTTATAACTTAAGTTTCACGTTGCTTTATTCACGGGTATTTCAAATTCCTCATTCATATGAATCTCATATCTTGCTTAAAAGCTATTGAACCAAGGATATTAAACAAAAAAACATATATTTAAGTACGAATTATACATTGTAAATTGGTTGAAGCTGCATGCCATAAAAATACCTCATGTTTTCTACGAACACATAAAATTCCTTAAGACTTTTCAAACGCTTGTGTTTCCGAAATAGGCCAAGAGAAATGCACTATGTGCTGCGCATTAGGAGTGAAGTGGGTCGTGCTATATCTCTATCGTGGTCGTAGCTTGAATTTGTGTTTTTGTTTACACAAATTGAAGATCAACCCTTAATCAGTGGTTTTACAACAACGAAGCTTTCGCATTTGTAAAAGGATAATTGGATTCTTTAAAGGATAATTTGAATTAACAGCTGCTCACCAATCAGTCATACAGTGCACACTTTTTATGCAATTTACAGAAGAAACAATGCGTTACACGGGTCATTGCGAATCTCCCTCCATTCGCACTGCAGGGGTTGAAGCAGTGCGAACGGCCAAAGATATCTTTTGGAATGGGACGATTCGGATCAAGGGGCGAAACTACCCAATGCTCTTTTCGTAGATCCGATTTGGACCAATTATTTATTTGTACAGATGGGTAGAAAAGTGGTTGATGAAAATATTAAAAATGTATGTATAATATACAATTTACATATGTTTTTCATAAAAAATAAAACATACAATTTACACTCGGCATAATAACAGCTTGAGTACAAACTAACCACAAGAGAACTTTTTCGTTACCCACCGTTGTCCGAATCGACCCATTACAAAATAGTTCTTGAGCGATTCGAACAGAGGTGCGAATCGCTCGTGGTCCGAAACGCCCAGCAACCTCATTATACTAGGTATAGCTACTGATACTAACTGATTAAAGGAATGCAGGTTTTATTATGAATACAAGAGTGTAAATAGGCATTATTTTTCAGGGATATAACAGTGGCAGGCAATTTAGCAATATGTATAACCATTTTAAAATACTCGTAGTCTACCGTGAATTGGAATTAGTTATCCTGATGACGTTAAATTAACGACTATTAACCGTCTGGGAGATCATGTTTGGCAGTTTGGCTAATCACCAAAGTGTACCAAACTGTATAACCAAATCATATTACGTTCGTAATTGTTGTTTTGGCACACAATTCCAGATTATCTGGCATTCAATGTGAAAAGTCAAGGTTTGGCCTTGTATAGAAAATCGGCAATGTTGCTGAAATGCATTTGAAAAGCATAGTAGGTGTGTATTTTTTATCCGAAAATTCCAAGTAGATAATGTTTTTAATAGTAAAATAATTGAACTTAAATAGTCAAAGTCAATTTTTTATTGAATTTAGTTAATTTTTTTCCCTTATTGAAGGTCAGGTCAGGAATTTACATAGAAATCCTTGCGGGACATTCATTACCTATACGCTAGAACGAAGTCGAAATCAATAAGTGGTTTTGCGTAACACATTTCTAGACTATCAACGCCTTAGTAGAACTTCTGGTATTTCACTACCGTAAGCATAGTTGCCTAAATATATAAGATGTAATATTTAAAAATATTTTCCATGAACACAAAAGATACCGCTGTTTTCAAGTATTAAATGTTTTTCGTTTCACATTACAAAGAAATTGTAAGAAGGTACGGAAAACGTTGGATCACATTTCTACAACTTTAGATCTTTACTTTAGTATATTTTATCCGACCCAGGCCCTTCTCTATACATTACGTATTTCATGTGAGTTTTGGAGTATTTTTTCTTTGTCTTTACATAACTTGAACAATTTGTTTTTAGATCTGCACATATTTTTTACTTTTGACATTTAAACCTATATAGACAAAAAAAACGAACCTTCAGTCTTAATATCAATACATTTGAGACTAGGTGCTTGTCGGTGGAGTAGGTATTTACAAACCGAAAGCACTTAAATATTCCATTATAGTGGACCTATCTCAGGAGGGATCTCTTTCATTCGACCTGTAGGACAGAAGACAGTACATTTAGCAAGGCAGAGTACGTACAGAACAACTAAATACAGCTCATATAATATTAAATTAAAGTTTTTCTTCTCTAACCAATTCCTTTAGTTTTGGTATAAACAGATTTTCGTTTGTCTCGAAACTCAGTTGGTTTTATTATTGGATGATATGCGTAAATTTACTATCCAACCAAAAACAAGGTCGGCACCACTTAGCAAATTCGGAAGTTCGGGCGCACGGGTCTTTACGACATAATAAAAAGAATGTTTGCTTACTTTGGCTCGTCAACAAATTTTACTCACCTTTGAATATTTGAAAAGGGTTTTTTAATGTTGCATGGATATGATAGACTTTCTCTTTTGTTACTTTTTGCCAAATATAATTGAAAATTGTGTTTCGTTCCATAAGAGTGTAATATATAGTTCGCCTAACATTTCTATTCGTTGTTTTTTTAGTTAGACCTCGGTGTAAGTTTGTATATTTTTTTTAAATATGTAACTAATGTCTCAAGTCGCTTATTAAATCGTGGTCGAGGAGCAAGAATGGAGGAATGTAAAATGTCTTTACAAGTCAATGTAGATGTAGTAAGTTCACAAAAACAGACACAAGAATAGCAACAGAAAAAAACTTGTAAAAAGAAGTAAATGTGGTATAGAGTCTATCAGACACATTTTTCATTCGCTCAATCGCTAAGCCGGAAGCATACGTGAAAGCGTATTTGCACAGGCTGCAAAATCATTTCATTGATCTGAGTCGATACCAAAATACGCACAGTGTAGGCCTCGATGGGCTTTCAAAGGCTTTTTCAATTTAGTCCCGGCCTGTGGCGCTCTGATGTTTTGACAGATTCCAGCCCGCGATCATTGACAATAAAACTTTTTAATAAGGCCGTTACGTAAAAGGAATTACTGTTATTATGCCCACTGAAGGGCTTGCTGAAAGATATAGTGGGGTAGATCAGTTAAAGCGCTCAATGATTCGAACGTTCAATATTGAGAGAGGTATAATGAATTGAGACATGTTTTGCGTTGATTGAAAAATTACGTTGAACTCCTTAATATGATATAGGTATTATTCGTATTTACTTTGTTTTAATAGTACATAACGATATAAGTGCGTTAATATGGTGGTCATAACACACGAGGCGGAATTGGAATATCAGCCCGAGTCGCAGGCGAAGGCGTAATATAGCCGAGTGTGTTTAACCAATATACACACGTATATCGTACGACGATTTTCAACACACTTGCGATGAAAAAAAACCGAAAAAAACTAAATTCTTTGATTTAAAATAAACTTACTTTTTAAAATCGGCGAGGCGCGCGGCCTTCAGTATAGGCTGGCTGGAAAATTGAAAAAAGAAAACAATTTTAGCAAATAGTGCGGTTATAGAATATTACTATACTTTATAACACACATGTTTTATGAGCTGCTTTATATATCTAAAACCGATGATATAGATCCAATTTACGAGCAAATGTGTTGAATAGTAACTTTATTCTTTAGTTAAGTTATCGAACGGTGGTTTTATGCTCGCGCAGATATCCGAGACCGTGCCAAAACTTTTCTCGATAAAAATTTTTCCTTTATCTATTTAGTTTTTGTTTGTGGTATTGTTTATCTAATTGAAATTTATTTATGATACGGAATCCCGACTGTCATTTCCTAGTTCACATTCCTACCTAGTAACTTTATTTATCTCAAATAAGTTACAGAATCGTGTTTGTATCATGGTGCATCGATCATATAAAATCTGTTTGTTGTTTGTTTCAAAAATTTCATTTAAGATAACCAGACTCTAGATAACTAGAGCTACTTTTTGTGAAATAAATAGTTATCGGGTCGCGGTTTTATCGTCACGCAGTAAACCTATCCGAGACCATGCTAAATCGTTAAACTTTTCTTGGCGCAGTTTTATGACGTCATGTTTTTATCGACCCGATATCTTTAATAGTAACTTTGTCTTCGCAAAGTCAACTTTAACAATAGGTAATTTGTAAATTTGAGATTGCGTAAACTAACCTACCTTAAAATAAAAAATATTATTTTAAAATTCATGTACTTCTTAACCATTTAACTTTAAATTTACTGAATTTTTAGGTCTTTATTATCTCCCAGAGCACTTTTCATAAATAGTAAATGGAGCGTATTTTTCTACTATAAAATATTTGACATTGTTTCGTTAAGATTCTTTTAAGAAATTTCAATAAAGGAGAGATTTTAGAGTGTAGCAGTATCTCAAATATCTTTATCGTGTTTTGATATTTTGATAGACAACAGTGCCTAGCAATAAATGTAGCTTTAGTAAAGTACAATACATTATTATCTGATATCCTTCAATAATAAAACTAACAATAACAAGTAAGCTTGCCAAGAAGAGCATTTTATGTTTGCGGAGATTTCTAAATAAATACTCAAATAAAAAGCTAGAAAGCACAACATAATTGCTTACTGACTACTTTATTCGTCTTTATGTAACACGATTAATTCGTCTTGAAGAGCATTTTTGTTATAAATAAAAGCTTTTTTAAATATATTTTTTTTAATTATTACTTGTTTGCGATAAATAATTCTAAATCAAACCACATTACAATTTCCGTTATAAAGGTTGTTTAAACAGCCCCACCTCAACACAAACACGTCATTCCCGGTGTTGGGAACACAGTAATATTGACAGCCGTGTTTGGTATTAGCTAGCTGCTTCCGTTTGGTCATTCGGCCGGTCATAATGTAGTTTATTATGCCCGAGGTGTGGCTTTATTAGCGTTAGGTACTGACCACGCTCTGAAGGTGCGGCGTATCGATCCCATCTATTTTGGTTCACTTCTTTCCTTCGTTTATGAAGTTGATAAACAGAGTAAATTATAAAATTATACTTTAATTTAGTTGTGGCTAGAGTTAAAAAAGGTGTGTTTTGATAATTTGATTATACTTATCTGTTATTTTTTTTTGTTGACTATTACTTTTACTATAATAACATCGCAGCCATGCTGTTTATTATATCAGGAATTATTGCATCGTCTATTCCTTGAATATTTTATAAAGGGTCTCTAATGATTCTCATAAAATATTCGTAATATTATAGTTTGAAATAATGATTTTATACATAATCATAATTACTGACAGTTAATTTTGCATATAATTTTGTTTATCATAAATTAACATTAGTATATTTATCATAAGTACACATTGTCATAAGTATTTATAATCATAATATAATTTTATAATTAAAGTAATAACACATTATGCAAATGAATATAAGATTTATTTTAACATAACTATTAATGAAATCATAATAAACAAAATCTTAAAATTATTGGGCCACCCCCGTCGCACCGTAACCTACTACATGACCTGTATGGTCCACATGACTCTGCAAGAATACTGTTCGCAGCTAAAGTGTGGCCCAAAAGGCCACCTTCGCCGTACAATAACCTTTACTACATGACTTGTGTGGTCTACATGACTCTGCAATAACGAGCCTGCTGTTGGCAGCTATTCTGCCACATAGATGATAAGCATTATAACGATCCCCGGACGGATAAAACATTATGAGAATAAAAATTATATATAATATCTTTTGGTTAACCACTGTCCACTTATAATGGGATCAAGGAAGGAAGAATAAGATGTATATGTGAACAAGAATATTATAAACAAAAAACATTATGTTAAACTATGATTATGGCTACAGATTATTTATTAAAATAAACATTATGTGAAACAATTATTATGATAAAAAAGTTATGACAAAGTCCTTCTGACAAACCATATTATGATTGTATGGGAAATGAGAGGAACCCGTTTTATAAAATAAAACATGCTTTTATACTTCATAACGCTTATTCTTTATTTTTAACGAACCAGTTAGTAGTAAGTTTAGTAAAAATTGCGCTAGCGAATTTAAAACCCCGTTGATCGAAATTGCCTCCAGTAATATGATCGTTAAAAGAGCCGGGAGCCTCTTCGAACCATGCTCCTGAATTAATGAGGTGTAATAAGCCTTATGGCGAGGTGGCGCCGAAACTGTGCTCTGATGAACGCAGCCATTACGGTAAGAAACGGCCTGAGAGCTGGAAATGAAGTACCGGCCGAGGATGGAGTGCCGCCTTTATAGAAATCTTAGTTATGACTTATGGCGATAATCATTTAAGAAATTCTTCAGTTGTTACTATTATATGTATACTATTAAATAAAATAAAATAAAAACGGGACCCTATATTACTAAGACTCAGATGATGTATTTCTATTACTACGTATATCGTATCTAGTATACAACAAACGTGATGTTTTTTCCAATTTTTTGCTCGATATTAATAACGGCAACAGGCAGACGCTTAAAATATTCACAGAATATTTTGTTTTATATTGATTTCAATAATAAATAAACATTTAATTATAGATAATGGTACGGAACCCTTCGTTCGCGAGTCTGACTTGCACTTGACCGGTTAATCAAAGTACTAAATACTTTCAAATAAAAAACATGTGAAGAAAAATTTTGCCACAAGTAGGGTTCAAACCTGCGACCCTCACGTTAACGCCGTAAGTTCCACCAATTGTGCGACCGTGACTTCATTACGTTTTTCATCCCATGTTTTTAATTTGAATAATACTTAATCCGAGCATTGTAATGCGATTAAAAACAATAATTACTAAATATTTATCCAGTACTGTTAAAAGACAGCTATATTATTAGGGTGGTCTTTTGTTTGTTCCTGTCATAATTATGAAAAATACTTACGGCGAGATACTTAGAGAGAGGCTTCTATATCACCATCGCATTAGATGTGTAACTTGGTTAGTGCTTGTAATATATTATAATAAAGAAACTACATGAAAAAAGTCGATTTGTTAAATCTTCAATTACTTAATACGTACTACAGTGTATTAATTAATTGAAGATTTAACAAATCGACTTTTTTCACTACTTGTTAGACAAACAGTTGTATTACAATCATATTATCTTAAAACAATAAAAAATGTAGGTACTAAATAATATTGTCGCCATAAACTGGCTAAAAAGGTAAAGAGCATCAATGTAGATAAAAATAATACAGCAAACTATATTTTTAAATGTGTCGTGTCAAGGTATTAACGGAACAAAGAAAAGAACGCCTAATACCTAGTAATTATCCAGCAGGTGTGGCGCGACCCTTATTATTTCCAGGACTGCCCTATCTC
This sequence comes from Acrobasis suavella, assembly GCA_943193695.1. Classification (NCBI taxonomy): domain Eukaryota; kingdom Metazoa; phylum Arthropoda; class Insecta; order Lepidoptera; family Pyralidae; genus Acrobasis; species Acrobasis suavella. Next base: position 20,932,227 of record OW971929.1, read on the forward strand.
TGTTTTGCATATTAATGTTAATATCACTATATCTGCTATTATTGTATTATGCGAATCCCCTTGGAAGTTCAACACGAGTTTGATAGGGTTCAACGCGACTTGGCTTTTGGAACTTAGTTTAATTGTCGGAGCACGTTGCTGAGCTTGTACGGGCCTTATTTCTATAGTAACTTTATTATAACTCCTGCTTACATATATACAATATTCATATATAAGGTCTAACAAAATATACTGAAACTATTTGAGGGTGAATTCAGTCCGTGATAGTAAACAACTTTTCCGAAGGAACAACGTCGAAATATGAAATATAGTTTTTGGCTTTCCATACAAATTAGAATCAGTCGAGTCGATCGATCAACTTTTATGGGAAGTCAAAAATTACTTTTCATATTTTGATACGTGTTCATAGGGGAAAGTTGTTCAGTATCATAGACTAAATTCAGCCTTAAAATAGTTTCAGTATATTTTGTTAGATCTTATATATAGTCAGGCACAGGGTCTAAGAAAATATACTGATCTTAGTATTTTATTTTTAATACGAAACGACGATACTAAAAATATCGTGGATGGAGAGGGTAAGGAAAGCCAAGTAAGGCGTTCAAGGGTGAAGTGAAGGAAATGACAGAAGTCGTTTCGTATAAGGAAGTCAAGCATTAGGCGGTAGATCGGAAAATGGTATATAAGTTTTAAGAAGACCACAAGAAAACAGTAGATAGATAGATTGATAGAGTAATTTTAATTCAAATTTAGACTTTTTACTGACTTACATCTTGGAATCTTATGACGACCTGTGTGGCGTAAAGGTCAACACGCTAGTCCGCCATTACAGACGTTCTGGGTTCGATCCCCAGCCAAAGCAAGTTGGAAATGTAATGGTGTTTGTTTATCTATATATGTATTTATCATAAAATATTTTATCGTTGGGTTAGTATTCAATAACACAAGCTTAAGCTTACTTTGGGGCTAGCTCAATTTGTGGAATTTGTCTCTATATATTTATTTAATCTATCTAGCTTTCCCCAGAATCTCACATCAGCTGATTGATTTATTTAGATGGGTTACATAATGTTCCACATTGTTTATAGACTGCGAATATGATTACCTTTTTTTTTTTGATTATTTTCACTTCATCAAGTAGATGTTTTTCGCAAATCCAAATAGAATGACTAATTAATTAGAAAATAAATGAAAAAAACGTTAGAATAGAGGCCGTAAAATAGAGTAATTTACTATTTTCGGTATCTTTCGTAATGTGATATTGTCTAGGTCGGCGGGAGTACTAGGTCGCTAGGGCGTTCACCTCGTAAGCTCGTAGACGAAACCTTTTCGTGATCAATTAGTTAATATATCAAAGTTTTCATTATCTAAAATTACGATCTTGTGAAACTCGTATGTAATAGACCAAAATAACTATGCAAGTTGTAAATTACTTTGACATTGCACTTCTCACAAGATACGAACGTGTTTAAAACGAAATACCTTAATGTATTTACTATAACTCGTAGTTCTGAATCATACAGGGTGACGTTGGTTACCAGTTAAATTTTGAACTATTTTATAATTATTTCATTCTTATTATAAAAAAAGTTATATATCGATAAAAAAATATTCTCCCATACAAAATCTTTATGGCCGAGCGCTGATTTGTACGGAATGCCTATTTTTTTCGTATTTATTAAATTTTTTCATGGAAATAAGTTCATTATCATGGACAGAACTTACTCCAAAAAGTCGCCGTGTATTACGAATTGAAAATGAAACTACGTCTCTGAATACAAATTGTTAATTTCGTGCGATTCTATTAGAATCTAAGTAATATGAAATGAAAAACACATTTAAATTTCACTTTGATAAAAGTAATATTGTGTCTGTCCTTTTATTCAAATGTTACTGTCTCTTTCAATCGATTTAGTCTTTTTATGTGATTTGCGCTCTTATTTACTCATTTCTTTAAAAAAATAATGACATCTGCAGGAAATCTGCGGGTTGAAGGAATAAGGGGAATAAATTCACTACATTGAAAAAATTATGTATCTACTTGTACTAGTTGTGCCCAAGTACTTGTGTATTTTTTCTCTGTATCTACTTAAATTAATATATGTATACCAAAAACCAAATTACGTGAAAATGTCTCTGAAACTCGAACCTTAATAATGCCTTTATTTTATGACACCATTGATTCTATACTTACCATGTTTATCACATTTTCGTTCGGCCACAAGATTTTTATTAGCCCATAATCCATCATGGACCGCATGTAGCGGTGTTAGGGTTCACTTTATAGATAATACGAGCCACAACAGCATAAACACACCCATCAATCATAGGAAAATACGTTCGGGCCATATAAAAAGCCGCCTGTTTGGAAAGGCAACGTTTTTTTGATTAATATGAATTGCTGTTTCTCAGAACATGTGTTTGAAGTATTAAAATATGTTCCAAAAAAAATGATTTGTTTGTTGAGTTGATGAGTTAAGTATAAATATAATATTTATTTAATCATTATTATTCATGACATACAAATTGTACAGTATATATTAATTAAGATACGAGATAATAAGAATGGTCTCTAAGAATAATATAAAAAGACTTTAATATTTGGCGACACTAATGATAGGTGAACTGAAGAAAAGTTCTAATAGCCGATTTATTGTACTGAATGGTCGTTTCGAAGAAATATGACGAAACTCGCTGATATAAATTAGAAGTTCCCTCTGCGAGTGGCAACCGATCTCATACTTCAAAATCGGTCCAAAACCATACTGGCAGAAAAATATTGGTACTTGACGTTATTTATTAACCGACTCCATTTAAATAATCTATAGTGTTCCAACTTCGTGTGGATTACTAACCGACTTAAAAAGGAGGAGTTTATTAAGTATATATATTCAATTAAACTTTATTGATCCTCAACATACAATTGTTAATAATTCGTCGCAATTTTTTTATGTGTATGTTCACCGATTACTCGAAGACGCATAACCAATTTTGAAAATTTCTTTGTTTTTTTAAATACTTGTCAGGCGGTGCCATAGAAATTTTATCAAGATCGGCTGTGTAGTTTGGTGGTGAAGTCGGTTATTAAATTTGAAAAATTAACAAAATACTTACTTATGCTGCTGAAATACAAATGACACTTTTGATAAAAATAAAAAAAAACTTGAGAGGTGTCAAGAAACACCCGGATGGAACGAAGTAAAATATAAATATAAATAGGTCTAAATTACATTCAAACTCTTTTCTGCGTTCTAAAATCAAGTTTTTATTATCTTCATAAATTTGAATGAACAAAAAGTGTCGTTACAACTTTTGGTCTTAATTTTTTCCGTCTAGCTCCCTTTCGTAACGCGCGATAAGGAACTTCGTTCCAAAAAACTGCTTACTGTTTTGACTAATAGAACCGAAGCGTGGCAAGCATGAAATAGGTACAAATGCATTCTCAACGCACATCCAGCGAGCCTAAAATAATAAAGCCATCGATGGATCAGCTATAAATAAACTTGCGTCCATAAAGTGCAATTTATTGTAGCTTGTATGCAATTTATGACCTACTAAATGAAGCTGTACCCATAAAGTGTAGAAGTAAGTAGAGGCAGTGTTAGTATTTATTATTAATCGGCGCGAGCTAAGAGTAATGATATAAGAGCTAAACGCATCCTTAATGTTTTTAAAACTTTGATTCTAACAAGGCTATCCTATATAAATGATCATATAGACTTTTAAGCGCCGATAAATTAAGCCGATGAAGAATGTGCGGGAATTCGAATCTTATCTAGGTGATGAGACCATACCTATACACCATAATACTCTCATATAACCCCACTTTTATTGTTAAAATAGAATTATTAGAATATGAAAGACCAGGGTGAGGGAGGAAACACACAATTTATTTTCAAATTATTTATTTCTTCAAAACAACTGTGTTCTTAATTTTCTTTAAAATTTCCAAAGATATTTGTTATGCAATAAGGGTTTCTCACAAAAGAATAATTGTCAGATTGTTATCACAAAAGTGATAACAATGTGATCAAGGAGGTATTTGAATAGAAATATCTATTCAAATACCACCTTATAATTATCACAAATAGGAACAACACCAGCACAAAACCAGCTACTAACAATAATTATTTTTATTGAAACCAAGACTTATTTTTAAGATAAATTAAACTTTCTTAAAACGCCAAATAATTATCTTATTATAAAATGAGTATGAACTAAACCGGAAACAAGTGATCTTCATATTAATACTTTTAATAAATGTTACAGTTAAATATGTAGGAAAATACATAAAAATTGAATTTAATTAATGTATGTACCTATGTATATATGTATAGTATAAAAAATAGTTATAAATGAAGTTGACACCTCCCGTAACAGATGAAGGTCTACGATCTTTACCACTTCAATACCAACTTTATGTTTGTTTTAGTGTGTGTTTGCGTTCTTGGCTTAATTGCATCTTTAACTATGCTATTTTGAAGACTAGACTTATGGGTTAGCGCGAGATGTTAGTACTTAGTCTTTTGGTGACTTCTTACGAAATCTAAAAGAAAAGATAGAGCCTTCATATTTTAGGCCAGAAATCGACAAAAGAGTCACATTAACACACTACAGCACAAATGCATTTAATAAAAATAGGCTTTTCATAATTGCTTGCCGACCTGTGATGCGGCAAGCGTGAAATGAGGCGCAAAGCGCAATCTCGATGCATGTCCAGCCGACTGCGAAGCGAGTACATCCATCCAATAAATCTATGGATCGACCTATAAATAAATTTCCAGCAATAATTTCTCTTCCACTTTCCTACAATGTTGCTTAACTAATAATAGGTATTTATTTATTTAATCCTTACTATTCGGAGTCAGCACTAATTTTGTACCAAGTGAAAAAATTTAAAAGTTAAACTAATTTGACATATTGTATTTAAAAAGTAAGCTGCCTAAAAGCATTAGGTACATATAGCATTATTTAATAATAGAATGACGAGTTTCATCTAATGATGACAGTACAATGCTACATGAAATGCACTTCATAAACGCGGAGTGTATTATGCCTACTAACTACATACAAACGAAACTATACATCCGTGGACAAGTCAATGTTTGTGTGTTCGCCCCTCAACACACTCGACAAGGCCAGAACGGGGCAGAGGTGCGAGTACGGGGAACGGGGACGCATATTGCGCTAGACCCTAGGAGTTTTCGTTCTGTATGAAATACTTATTAAATACATTCATTCTGTGGTAATGCTACAGATATTTCATGTCACTTCATCTCGCCAAGTGCGGACTTGGTCCGGAGTTGCATAAACGCTGCTGATGAAACAATTGATTGAAATAATAATAAAATAAACTTAATATATACACGGACAAATCACACCGATTGCCCCAAAGAAAGTTCAAATCTTGTGTTATGGGATAATAACTTAACGATACTATATTTTATAACATAACACTCGTATTCTCCTATTTAATTCTTTTGTTCGTTCAAATTTAGAATATGCATCAACTACTTGGAATCTACAATATAAAAAATATATAGATATATTAGATAAGATATATAGAAGGTTCATGAAACATTTGCAATTTTACGAAAATCATTGTCCTCAGAATAAATTAAATCCATTGCTTTCATTGTCTGTTCGCCGCATGGAAAGAGAACAAATTTTTCTTTATAAGCTTTTAAATAAATTCTTTAGATTCTGCTTACCTTTTAAGTAACATAGGTTTGAGATACCATCGTCCACACTTTAGGAATAAGAAATCGTTTTTTGAACCAGTACTTAAAACAAATTACACAAAAAATACATTCATTTATTGTGCTTGTCATAATTATAATTCACTGTTTAATGACCTTGATATTTTTGTGTCCTCTATTGGTTTATATAAAAGGGGAATCAGGTTGCTGAGTGCTGATACTTGAAATATAGTTAAATTAATATGTAATTTTCGGTAAAAAATAGGTTTAGACTACCCACTTCTTATTTTTTCTTTTTAATTTGTTCATAGTCTGTTCGGTATTTCTCTATAAGTTATCTGAGGAAACTTGATTGGTTTATGCACTACTTAAGTTTATTGTTATTGATTATTTTTGTAACGTTTGTTTCTCAAATAAAATAAAAATAAAAATACTCATATAGATAAACACCCAAGACCCAGGTCTATCTGAAAAAGACCATTTTCCATCTTGACCTGACCGGGGTAACAGCGGGCTAACAGAGGTTGTCAAATATTTTTTACATACAATACGATACCATATACTATTACGTCTTTATCCCTAATGGGGCAGACAGAGCAGTTCGAGTCTTGCGGCTCTAAGCAGACAGAACCCAGGATCGCAAGACTCAAAGGCCAATTTTAGCGTAATGGTGGGCGAGAAGGTAGAAAAAGGAATCAAAACAGCTACCACCTCCTTCACCCATTCCCTCGATTGGCTTTTACAATCTGCGCGGGAGGAGAAGAGCTGGTACATTGTAAGTTTTTTTCTTTTCTCCCAGACCAACTTGAAGAATTGAACATTTTATTAAGAAAAAAAAAATTCATGAGTATAACGCAATTAGGCAATATGCATTGGTGCTATGATAAAAAATAACAACAAGAATAACAAGCAAAACTTTAATATTTTTACTTGTACTATAAAAACACGAGGGCTCAACAACGTCCAATTCCAACGACCAATATTTGCATGTGTCCGATTCATTTATTTTTCAGACCAGTAAAAAAATGTCGTTAGGGATTCGCAATAAGCCAGGCCGTGCTGCGACATGCCCCGGTTGTGTCATAAAATAAAAGGTGAACAGAAGGGATCAAACAGGTACATTTGTATGGATTTTTTATATCCACACACATAAGCGTAAGCGCTTTTTAAACTACAAGTGTATTTTTTCGTATTAGCATGGTGATGCCAGCCAACACGAAAAACCTATTCTCAGATTCTTTTGGTTTAATCGCTAAAGATAGATAGATATATTTGTACTCAAAGAAACACAAATAACAATTTATTTTGATGAAACTAAGGAAAACGTATCGTTAACTAACGCTTTATAGTTTTCGCTAGCTGCGCATATGATAATAAAAGGAAACTTCATCACCTTTGGCCTTTACAGTCCGATCATATTCATCGATATTTTGTTTTATAAATCAAATTCTACGGCGTGCACACATCTGTATTTCTATAATTTGTGCCCCGATTATGTCAAGCCAGTCCGGCTGCCTGACACTTGACTCTGAATGCCGGATGGAAACAACACGGCCCCTTAATTGCTGTCAGCTGTACACAAGCTGATATTGATCCTCGTTAAATTTAACATATAGCGTTTAAAACTCTAGCCAAATTTTCAGATCAACTCTTATTTTTATAAAAGTTTTTTTATACGTAGATTACGTATTAAACTTTTTTATAACTTTTTAAAACTTTTTTTTACGAGTATCAAAGGAAATGCGAGAAAAGTATTGCAAAAAAATCCGATCATTTGATTGCTTATTTGTATGGTAGGTTAAGTCTATTTCTTTATTATTTTACTACACTCACTCGTATTTCATCCGAAGATGAAATCTGTCTAGTATGCGGGAATAGAGAAAAAAGAAATGTTTCAGCCGACCCTACATACTTTTCACATTCTTTAGAGAGAACCCTGTGATTCAAGATTTTTTACAGAAGATTTATCTGTATCTATATTATATGTTTATTATATCTATATTATACGTGGGGCGCACTATAAGTTTCCGGAATGAATATGAAAAAATACTATTAAAGGTACAAAATTAATTTATTGTTTTTCAAAATAATCTCCCTTGGCGTCTATGCACTTTTTCATTCGATGAAACCAGTTTGGAAAACTTTTGTGCCACTCCTCTGTGGTGACCTCTGAAACGTGTTTTTCATATTCCTCGACAGCCTCTTCTGGTGATGAAAATCGTTGGCCGCGTAATTGGTTCTTAATTTTTGGGAACAGAAAAAAGTCACAAGGTGCCAGGTCGGGACTGTATGCAGGATGACTCATGAGTTCTACATTTTTCGCCTTCAAAAAGTCGTTTGTCTGTCTGGCCGTGTGAGAACTAGCATTTTCGTGGTGCAGGATGATACGGCGTTTACGGTTATTTTTACGGAGTTCGTCAATAACTTCCGGCAAACAAATGGTCGTGTACCAGTCACTATTCACTGTACGACGATTCTCTAAAGCAACAGTAGCCACGTGTCCAGTTTTATTAAAAAAAGAAGCAATCATCCGCTTAGATGCACTTTTCACGCGCGCCACTTTGGTTGGTTTCGGCTCATCTTGAAAGACCCATACTCTCGATTGCTGCTTTGTTTTGGGATCGTAGTAATAAATCCATGTTTCGTCACCTGTTACTATGTCCCACACCAAATTTGACGCACCTTCGTTGAATCTGGTAAGCATGGCACTGCACCAAGTGACGCGGTCCGTTTTTTGAGCCTCGGTCAAGTTGTGTGGGATTCACCGCGAGCACAGCTTTCTCACACCCAAATGTTTGTGTAGGATTAATTGTATTTGACTCATGCCTATTTCTAAGGATGCGCGAATTTCATGGTAGGTCACATGCCTGTCTGTTTCAATCATACGGCGCACAGCATCGATGTTTTTGTTGGTCACAGCGGTGGACGGCCGACCATCGCGAGATTCGTCACTGAGATTGATACGACCACGCTTGAATTCTGCAAACCAGCTATAAACAGTTGTTTTGCATGGTGCTTCATTGTCAAAAGCTGTTTCAAGTCGAGCGATGCTCTGTTGAGCTGTCAAATTACACTTAAAATCGTAGAAAATCATACTACGAAAATTTTCCCGAGTTAAATCCATGTTGATGCAGACACACAATTTTTTAAATGGCGCCACAAGGTAAATACAAAAGACAGTCAGATGAAACAAACTGCATTCTACAGCCAAAGAGTTCTATTATCAAATGTTGCAATAAATTTTTAAATATTGTTTATGTAAGTGGCCAGTTCCGGAAACTTATAGTGCGCCCTATGTATATCTATGAAAATAAGGACTTACTGTTATTTGTTCCTTCATAAAATTGTTTACGCTATGAAATCAGAAATAAATGAAATTCCATTCCGAATGTCCGAAGACGAATTTTCTCCGACAACTCTAGCAAATATCAAAACAAATGATTTATCCTGCTCTGCGGCCTCAAAGAAAGGGATCAAAGAATATCTCCACGTTTTATATCTCTGAATAGAACGCGAGAAGTTTTATCTCTGATCAAATTTCTATTTAAAACGTGGGCTTGTACGTATAAGGAGAAACTCCTTCAAGGTATCGCCTTCAGGTGATCTTAGCTGTAAGGCGACGCGATAAAGGTAATCCGTCCAATTTACATAACGCCTCGCAAACGGGGTCGGCCTAGTCCGCCTCATGCAGGCTTAGCCTACATTAAATAACGGGGGATTGTTAAATAACAATTTTGATAAAGAGTAAATTACTCTTTATCAAAATTCTATCAATGTTTGTTATTAATTAAGTAAGGTTAGTGCGGTTTCATCATATTTACAACATTAGGCATTTGTATATCCTTTTGGAATCACGGGTCTTTTCATCCCTGTTCTTTGGAAGGCTTGCGTGGGGATACAGATCCTACATGTAGAGGCCTATTAGAGAAGTTGATGTTATGTATCGCTCCTGCCAAAACCCATTCTTGGATATACTTATGAAAGGCCAACCCTTGAACAGGTTTCGGTTGAAGATTTTTTTTTTTAATAGCGATATGTTAATAGGATTATTATAATTCAAAATCCGAATATTATGGTAAGGCATAATTACCTCACAAAATGGTATCTATATTTAAAAAAATAAAAGATCGTTATTTTGATATCATAAAGGCAACATAAATCTTTGTCTATCTTTTTACATTTTAAATTGGCTGGTGGCAAAAGTCTAAAAAAAAAGTTCTTTGGTATAATATAATTGGTTTGGTAAGGCATAATTACCTTACAAAATTGTATCTATATTTAAAAAAATAAAATATCGTTATCGTGATATCATAAAAGCAACAAAAATCTTTGTCTATCTTTTTACATTTTTAATTGGCTGGTGGCAAAAGTCTGAAAAAAAAATTCTTTGGTATACATAATATACTTATATATAATAACAAAGCACATGTTTTTGGATAAGGGACAATACCCATTCTACGCAACTCTTTTAGACGGAGGAGAAGGGTCTTCAAAATATCACGCTTGGTCACAGAGGGAAAGGGGGAGTTTAGGTCTTGCTCACGTGGTCAATATTCTCTATGGAAATCTCACGCTTTTTTGAGTTAACTATATTTAAATACCCACACAGCGTTTAGCATTTTTAAAACTTTACAGGCGCATGTGCATTTGATGAAGATGTCTTTCCTTGATCTTTGATAAAATCTCGACGACCTCCGTGGCCTAGTGGCCATCATGCCACGCTGTCACACCGGAGGTCCCGGATTCGATCCCCGGTCAGGTCAAGATGGAAAATAATGTTTTTAAATTTGTTCTGGGTCTTGGGTGTTATCTATATGTGTATTTGTTATAAAATAGTATCGTTGAGTTACTTAACACACCTTAACTAAAAAGTTACGTTCCCATAACACAAGTCTCGAATTTATCTTGGGGCTATCTCAATCTGTGTGATTTTCAGTATATATTTATTTATTTAGGATGATCAAACATTTTTAAGAAAAATTATTCTACTTGTCACGTAGTATGGATATGTTCCCTAAGTTTCATGACGGCTATCAGAAATCAGAATAAACTAAATGCGCTAGTTGCGCCATTTGAATTGAGGAATCATAGAAAAAATATTTTGCTTCAATCCAAAATGCATTTTTACTATTACTAAATTTCCCGCAGTCTCAACCAATATTGACTCAATCCATAGTCTTTTGAGCACGGTCTTATGACGTTTTCTCACCACTGTTTACTTTCAATCTTGCCGACTGCGAATCGGCACCAGCTATATGTAAGTAGATATAGGTATGTTGACTAAACTGAAATTTATTTAGAGTATTGGTGATTTTGATTCAAAATGGCACAAATATAATGTTAGATTTTAATTATCGTTACGAGTATGTACAAAAAGTATGATTTTTAAGCAGGAACCAAACTTTGCTATGCAGAGTTAATTGCAGATTTTGTTTTGCACTTTTAGTGTCCAATTCCAAATACCTGGTACGAAGATAAATGCATTTTTAACCGGCCCATATTTATTTGTGCTGGAAAACAAGGTATCGTTATTGTGAGATCATGAAATCACAAAAAAAAATTAATAAATTGTAAATGCAGATAATTTGTGTGTTATTCAGTATGGTGCGACTAATGCAGTTTCCATTTTATTCTCTATCGTATTCTCAATTAGATTTACGAGTTCATACATTTTAAGCGCAGCAGTGACCACATATTTCATGAAGTATTTTAATCAAACTAGATATTTTAAATATCAAAACCGCATATCACTGAAATCTGATATTCAAATAAAAAAATAAATTGTTTTATGAAATTCATGGAAACATTATTTTGTTATGATTTCAATAATTTTAGCGTATTTTTCCTAACCTTTATTTAATTTAATCCTTAAGCTAGGCTTAAAATTTATAACGCCCTATAGATGGCAAGATATCAATGCATAATGATTTGCAAGTATCTTGCAGCTAATAAATTGGCAGTAAATTGAAAGCTTTGTGGAGATTCACTCCGTGATAGATCGGCTATGTCGCCGCAAGTAATTGGAGTTGAGATTGAGTTTTGATTTTTAATCCATGATATTGATCGCTATTTTATCATGTATTGTCAACTTGAAGATTATATGACGTACAGTTTAGGCACAGCTATGTGAAGTAGATTTATTCAACGATTTAGGTTTGAATATAAACTAAATAAGTCCGAGTATTGTAATGCTGTTAGAATCAATTATTTAGGTACGTTTGATTTAAGTCGTTCTTCTAGACAACAGTCTTTTTTTATTATCAACGAGTAGTATGTTATGTTATGTTATGTTATGTAATACTTTATTGTACACCAAAAAAATATAACAATAATCAAATAAGAAATACACACAGAAAAGACATTTAAATGTACAACGGGCGGTCTTATCGCTTAAAGCGATTTCTTCCAGACAACCGATGGATGGAGAGAATACAGAGAAACGTTAGCAGACGGGGTGTACACGACCAAAATACAAAACTTACAATACCAAGTACATATATAAAGATAAAAATACATACGTACAGATATATACATACAGGTAAATAAATACATATTTTATAAAATGTATACATATTATACACATTATATAATACATTTTATACATATTATAATATTATATATATATATATATATATATATATATATATATAGAAATCACGTAACGAGGGTTGACGAATAAAGTTCCAAATAAAACTGAAGAATTTTCTTTTTAAAAACAAATAGTGATTGCGCACGTTTAATGGACTCAGGCAAGGCATTCCACAATCTCGCCGCTTGTACAGTGAATGAGTTAGCGTAAAAGGAGGACCGATGAACTGGTGTACACAGTGTGAGATTAAAAGATGACCTTAATTGGCGGGTGGTTGAATCTTTATCTTTATAGAAGAGAAAACGTTCTTTAAGATATTGTGGTGAATTTGGGTTAAAAAGAATATTGTAGAGAAGGGTAAGCATGTGAGCATTCCGGCGAAGTCATATGGGAAGCCACTTGAGTTTAGTTCTGAATTCAGAGACGTGATCATATTTACGCAAACCAAATATGAATCTGATACAAACATTTTGAAGTCTCTCAAGTTTATCTAGCTGATACTCAGTGAGATCAAGATAACAGGCATCGGCGTAGTCTAAAATTGGCAATAAAAGGGATTGAGCTAGTGTAACTTTAGTAGCCGTAGGAAGAAAGTTACGGAGCCTTCGAAGCAATGCCGCGGTCCCAAATAGTTTGCTACCAACACTATTCATTTGAGGACCCCATGAAAGACTCTCATCCATGATTAACCCCAAGTTCTTTAGGTTCTTACTGAACGGAATTGTAACTCCTTCAAATACAACACTAGGCAGTGATGTCCAGTCAATTTTGGGAAGCATTCTAGAACTGCCAACAATCATCACTTGAGTTTTTAATGGGTTGACTTTTAAACCATGAGCATTACTCCACTGAGATATATAACTTATGTTCGTATTGATAGTATTTACAGCGTGGCTAAGATTTTGAACAGAAGATTGAGAGTAAATTTGCAGGTCGTCAGCATATAGGTGATATGAAGAAGAAATATTTTTAGAAATAGAATTGATAAAAATTGAAAAAAGAAGGGGGGACAGGACGCCTCCCTGCGGAACACCAGCGGACGTGTTAGACCACTCTGAATAAGAGTCACCGAGGCGAACCCGCTGACGACGCCCATGGAGATAGCTACGAAACCATTCAATCGCTGTTGGAGATACGTTAATAGAGCTCAGTATTGCGAGAAGAATATCGAAGTCGACGGTATTGAAAGCATTACTAAAATCTAATAAACACAAAACAGTTAGTAACCCTTCGTCCATACCAAGACGTATGTCATCAGTGATTTTAGCGAGAGCCGTGCATGTACTGTGCCCCGGCCGGAAACCAGACTGCATAGGGTTTAGTAAATTATTATTAGTGAGGTAACTACTGATTTGATTATAGACAAGGCGTTCATGGACTTTGGAAAGAAAAGGAAGGATGGAGATCGGACGGAGGTCAGAAAAGGATTTGGGATTGGATTTCTTGGGCAAGGGGATAACTTGGGCTTCCTTCCAAATAGAAGGAAACACACAGTCTTCCAGACATGTGTTAAGGATGTGACAAAGGGCAGGCAAGATAATGTCTATAATGGGAATTAGCATATTACGGCTTATACCATCAACTCCGACAGCATTAGATGTAATCGACAATATACTCTTTTTAACGTCACAAGCAGTGACTGAACTGAAGTGAAAGGAGTCGCACTCAGGAGTTAAAGTGGTGGAAAGTTTACGTAAAGTAGCACTCTTAGTCGAATGATCCATATTCGAGGAAGAAGCAAAATGAGCATTAAGTAAATTCAAATCTAAATTATCAGAAGGAATATCAGTTTGAGATTTACCAACTCCTATACTACGCAGAAATTTCCAGATCTTTACTGGGTCGCCGTTTTCTACAGATTTATGTATATGCCGACGCTGTGCATCTCTTAGGGCTGTATTACATCTGTTACGAATACGAACATAATTGTCCCTATTAGCATCACTGGGATTGCGTTTGAATTTGCATTTTGCTAGGACCTTTTTATTCATAAGCTTTTTTAAATCTTCAGTGAGCCAAGGTGCTGGAGCATGTTTTAATTTAATAGGTCTCAAAGGAGCATGTACATCATAAAGTTTAATAACTATGGAGTTGAACATATGGACTTTATCATCCACCGAACTTGCATCAAAAACAGGTGACCAGTCTATGTTATTGGCATCTTCAATAAATTTCTCTTGGTTAATTTTTCTAAAGTCACGCTGAATAATGACTTTTGGTTTTTGTTTTGGAGGACGAATCCTATAGGATAGGAATAGCAAGTCGTGATAGGAAAAGGCATCAGCAGGATACTGGCCGTGTTTAGCAACATGCTGAGATGATGAAACAAGGATAAGATCGAGGAGGGATGGCCTACAACCTGGAAAGTGATGAGTTGAGTTAAGTGGGAGAATGTGCATGTTACTAGACTCTACTATGGACTGTAAAGAAGATGAACGATTATCATTTAGAAGAAGGCAGGTATTAAAGTCACCCATAATTATGGCGTGATCACAAGTGGGGAGAAGATGTTCTAAGTTTTTCTCGAACGAAGAGAAGTAATTGATTTTAGAGGAGGGGCTATAATAGACTCCGAGAAGAACTTTGACATTAGAAAACTTTAGCTCGATAAATAAGTGTTCACCAGCATTACTAGGAGGTGGTTGGGTGGACATACTCACTACTGAGAAAGGAATATTAGATCGGAGATAAATTGCTACACCTCCACCTTGCCTATTGCGGTCATTTCGTATTAGTTGGAAGCCAGGTAAAGGATATAATACAGAAGGGAGAGAAGAATGGAGCCAAGTTTCGGAGACTAGTATAGCATGAATATTATCGTTATCAAAAGACGCCATCATATCGGGGAAATGTGCCGGAATGCTTTGGGCATTGAAATGAACAACATTAAAATTTTTAGGTACGTCGGAAAATTCATTCACGAGCGCATCAGAAAGAGTTGGAATGCTTGCAAAACTATCGTTACCACTAGAACTACTATCACTAGATGAACAAGTTATATAATCGTCATAATCACCGTTATCGTTACTCAACAACCTTAACATATTAAAAAACTAATAAATAATAATAAATAAATAAATAAATAAATAAATAACAATATAAACCAAAAAATTAATAAATAAAATAGATACGAAGCTAAAACAGAGAAGAAAAATAAAAAATTTATATTCTATCCCCACCGGCTGTGTTACATTACAGAAATGTATATGTAAGCAAAAGCAACGCAAACAAACAGAAACCTTAAAGAACAATGTTTAAAGTTTTACAAGTGTCCTATAATGTGCACAATACTATTATACTTAATATAGCTGTATGAAGGACGGACTCACAAAAAATAACAACTTGAAATCAAATAACGATTAAATGTCCATGCCACATTAGAATAAAAAAAAAAGAACACTGACAGATACTTGACATGACATTGACATTAAGAATTAATTGTAATTGAGGTTGAGGTTTACCTACATGAATGTGTTTTTACATCGCAAAGAAATTCCATAACCGTCCTACGAAATACGTCACTTCTTGGCTGCGGCAGCCGCCGCCCGTCTGGTCTCTGGTCTGGTTACTGTATTCGAAGTTGAAGCAACCGGTGTAGGCTTTGTTTTGCTCTTTTCAACTGGGACTGGGATAGTAATCTTATCCAAATCAGACATGGACACAACTCGACGGCGACTACCTTCGGCTCCCAGTACATACACGGTGCCTTCCCGGGTCCAGCATTTAGCAACTCCAAATCTTTGCCGTGCTGCTAGGAAGACGTCATGTCGGGCCTTAGTCAGGAACTCTGACAGCGTGATCCCAGATCCTTTAAGCAGTGCCTTTGCATTCCACACTTTATTTCGGAGGGACCAGTCTCGTATTTTGACCAATATGGGTCTAGGCCTGTCTGTATTGCCAGCACGACCCATTCTATGACAACGGCTAATGTCGCTAGCGGAGAAATCCTTAAGCTTAAGCTTAACCTGTACTATCTGGGTAATGCTCGCCTCATCATCTTCACTGCTTTCTTCCGGAACTCCATGAAAGAGAAGCATTTTCCTCCGGCGCTGCATCTCTGTATTGTCTACAGACTGAGCAAGCAAATGAATTTGATCTTGCAACGCCCGAAGTGAAGCCATTGTGAAATTCTTGAATGCACAAAAGTCTGAAGCTAAACTGGAGGTGGTCGCAGGTGAAGTGGTTGCGCTCTTATCTATTTCTGACTGGAACTCCTCCATGCGTGCCAGGAACATGTTTTGCATTTGTGTCATAGTTTCCTTGATTTCATCCATAGTGTAGTGTAGGTAGTGTCCACTTGAGAGAGATGTATAACTTGGAAGTGCTAGTGCTATTAAAGGAGATAACACACACCGGCAGGTAGGGTTAACTTAAGTTTAATTTAACATATAATTTTTTGAAAAAATACTTGTATTTATAATTTTAATTACAAATTAAAGACCTGTGTTTTACAATGGGTGTTAACAATTTCACACCTACCGCCCAAAAAAAACCTACCTACCTAGCATCTATATTTTACAATTAATTAACATTTCAAAAGTTACCTTTGGTTCAGTACTGAGGTATAGTTTACGGCAAGTTGGTTATTGTAAATACAAAATAACCGTCACTTCATTACTATGAAAATGAGATACAATATCCAATCTTCTCTAACCGACGGTTCCACCATATAATTATTTAATATGCTGTGGTAAGCCTATATTTACCAGCTCCCTTAATATAGAAGGACTATAATAATCTCTTTTAAATCTCTCCTTCATAAAATGAAGATAAATCTGCCACGACATTAAGTGTAATTCTTCGAAATTAAAGACAGTTAACATATCTAAAGGCTGTATAAAAAATAAATGGGGCAATCAAGGGATTAACAGGCGTCAGGAATAAAAAACGATCCAGCGAATTTTGTAAGGAAAGTTTAATTCGGCTTTCCTTTTATACCTTCCTGTCAGTGACAAACCAATATGGAGTTTATTATTGTGATATTACTGCGCAAAATGGATTGAAGTTATTATTTCCTTCTTTGTAGCAACAATATAGATATTTTTTGCAATAGTTACAAAATTCGTAATAATAAGTTTTTTCAATATCCATATAATATATCTTGTACCATAAAGAATGTAATACGTATTTATACAAATACAAGTAAAATAGATTATAAAATTACACAGATGCTCTATTACGTTAATAAGGCGAGTTAAGAGCATGTTTAATAGTCAATTTCACCCGCACGTTGCCTCCGGGACTTACAAGCTTGCTTCCTTTGCATGCTTCTGGGCGGATTGTTTAATTAGCCCTTTGTGTTGCGTTTCAACAAACCCTATCTATTTACTCGGTTACGATTATGTTTTAATTTAATTCTTTTATAAGTTTTTAATAAGTGGCCTTTCAGACTTTACATATATAAATAAGAATATATAGCTTTTAATTTGGTATTAATTACTACAGTATTCAATTATTTATCAAATTAGAATTACTTTTCATAGTAATCAATACACTATATTTATTACACATTCACATTTTATATAATATCGTGCTTGAAAATTTGAAATTGTGAATAAGTTAAATTTTCACTTCAAAGTACTGACTTGAAATGCTTTCAATATTTCAATGTCAGAAACTTTTGAAAGTAAAATTGTTAGATAAAGTTTAACGAGGAGCTTATGAAAAGCAACTTAATAATTTTCCTAGATATGTCACGAAGCTATTAGCTATCAAGTTAAAAGCAATTTTGCAGCAATCACTTGGCTCTAGACTTAGCTCATAAGTGCACTAATAAACTTAATGACGGCGCTACAATCTTGCAGATGAAAGGCCGACGCGACGCGTCTTAAGAAAAACAAACGTTGATATACTAGACCTACTTTTCAGGTCGCTACGTGCTTTTGAGAACAAAGAACTTTTTTCCCTAAAACGATATCGTGACAAGTCATAAAATATCTAATCAACGTACGCTGCGACGTGACGTTCTGACAAAACCACTTGACGATGCTGCTTTAGAAATTTAGCCTCTACGACGTTATGAAAAGGGTTTTTTTTGTTTAGCTCGGATAGAAGTGCGGTTGATGTCGGGATTCTCTCGCGCGATGCATCGATTTACTTCTAGCTACGTGTCTCGATGGCTGCTGAAGTTCTGCAAGTGGTACTGGAGTATTGATCTATATTAGCGAGCGAGCAGTAATGCATGGTACAAATAGCTTTATTATTCGTATTTCTCAAAAAAAAAAAACTTTGGGAACAAACTGTTCGATATTAATTCAATTGTTTAGACAATTACGCACTTACCTACTGATTTGGCTAAATTAGTTATGGCTTTACTATGTAAGTTACTTGATTATTTCAAGATACCTTCACTGTTATAGTGAGATCGAATCACCTTTGCCTTATATAAATTACTATTGAGAAGTGGGCACCTATATAACTGTTTGTATTTTTTTATGTTTTATTAATAAATATTTGTATTTTTTCTTTTACAACAGTAAAATGAAACAACTTTGTTTTTATTTTTATTTTACTGTTTCTAGCAGTCTAAACAGCTTTTGCAAGAGCCTAGGGAAAATAAAATGTTATAAAGAAGATTTTACTGACCAAACTCTGTTGAAATAGGCATGAAGAATGGAAAATTATTTTTACTCCATCGGTTAGATGTAAAATAATATTGTACATATATTTTCTTTTCTCAGAAAAACTAAAAGTTACAAAGATACAGCGCATTGAAATTTCGCATGACGTCACGGCTACGTACGATTTTTACATAGTCGCAAGCCCCCCTTACTTACTTACCCCTTACTTACTTATTTGGAAAACCACACTTTATAAATTTAAAGCTTTAACGTGTTTTATGAGGTAAACAATACAAATTAAACTTAATCTATGAATAGTAAAATTTAAATTAAAACTAAATAAGTACTAAACAACCTAAAACCTAAAAAAAAAGTAATTACAAATTATGTAGTCCCACTAACATATCACCCCTCGGCAGTGTGGCCAAAAGGCTGGCAGCGTTGTCACGTAGTATGGCAATGCTGATTCTTTGAGCCAGCCTTTTAGTCACGGGATACCTTAAACAAACGTTTTGAAATAAATTTAAATATATTATTTTGAGCTGAGGGACCCCACGGGCCAAAAGTTTCTACCCCAAAAGGCATACTGATAATAAGTAAGTGCGTAATTGTCTAATCAATTGTATTAATATCAAACAGTTTGTTCCCAAGGTTTTTTTATATATATATTTTAGGTATATTAGTATGTATATTTATGTATACTTATATGTAAGTTTATTCTTAGTTGTATTCATGTAGTTTACATCTATATATTATTTTTACAGTATCATTGTGTAATTTTATATTGTACTGTTCCACTTCTGCCCCAAACGCATAATAAGTAAACATTCCTCTCAATTACTGGCCGGTTGACTGGAAGGGATCCCTATAAGGGATAAGTCCGCCGTTGTATGTTTACTTTTCTGTTTTGTAACTGTGTTCTTTCTTATGTAGAATAAAGCTTTATAAACAAACAAACAAACTGATAAATATAGGTCCATTATTTTTGGATACTCTAAAAGACGGACTAATAACAATTATACTTTTCTAACCCTGTCGTCACCCCTATTACTTTGAAATTGCAAATTGTACCTCAATTACCTTTATAGAGCTATTAAACAGAATAGTCTCGAAAACGAGACCGACCGTAAATAGATAATTAAGGAAATATATCGATTTTATAGAAGGTATCATTTTACACAGTATGTAGTATGTATGAGTGTTAACTAAACCTTTGGTTGGTTTTTACGACAGACTGCTTCTTAACTTTTTTATAAGTAACAGAATACTAAACAAATATTTAGATATTTGTAATAAATTGGCACGAGAATGATCGTTTGTTTGTTTGTGTGCAAAAAAGTTTTACAGTTATAGAAGAAACATATAGTTCGATTTTACAAAGCAGTTTTCTAAAATTTGGCAATGGTGGCACGTATGGTGTCTTTCCAAATCAAAGGAACTGCAATTAATATTATTAAATTATTCGATATCTTCCTAATGTACATTGAAATCCTTCTCAATTGAAATGATCATATCGATCGGGAGTTGTTTCTAGGGTTCCGTACCCAAAGGGTAAAAACGGGACCCTATTACTAAGACTCTGCTGTCGTCTGTTCGTCTGTCTGTCTGTCGCCAGGCTGCACCTCGTGATCCGTGATGAGCTATACAGTTGAAATTTTCACAGATGATGTCTTTCTGTTGCCGCTATAACAAAAAATACTAAAAACAGAATAAATAAATATTTAAGGGTGCTCTCATACAACAAACGTGATTTTTTATAGATAATGGTATGGAACCCTTCTGTATAATATGCATGATAAATGAACGTTTGTGGTATGGGAACCCCACTTATTTTAAAATTTTGTCTTGATCAGACCCTAGATAACCCTTCAAACTATTTTATGAACTACTGTTTACAGTTTAAAGTGAAAACGTGAAGCTTTTCTACGCACATACGCCAAAAGTGGCCGTTTTTCGCAATTGTGCGTAGAAAAGCTCCACGTTCTCATTTTAAACTGTATCTAAACAATAGTTCATAAAATAGTTTGAAGGATTATCTAGAGTCTGATCAAGACAAAATTTTAAATAAAATCTCCGTTTCCTTTCAATAAATTTATTTCAAATGGGGGCAGCACTGGACCCCGGAAAATTCAGGTAGCCCCTTAAATATTTACTTTATTCTGATTGTATTTCTTGTTTTAGCGGCTACAGAAATACATCACCAGTGAAAATTTCAATTGTCTAGCTATCACGGTTCATGCGATACAGACTGGTGACAGATAGAGAGAGACAGACATTCGGACAGACCCTTTTATTTAATAAGCCTGCAATATCTCATTGTTGGGAAAGGCCTCCCCTTCTTTTCTTTCCCTTTTTGTAGGCAAACCCTAAAAAAACAATAAACCAGACTGCTTGGAAAATCTCCAATAGTCTGCTTTTGTTTAATTTTTGATATACATGTCACTCTCAAATCGAAAAACATAACCCCCCTTCTGACGCAGTCGGATAAAATAGGTTCGATCGACGCTTAAAACTTTTGTTTACCGAAAACAAACGTATTAACCTCGCACGAAAGCCCCCGATTAGCTTTTATGGTAAACAACACGTTTCATACCCACATAATCTATCGAAGTGTCGATATGAACGACAAAGCTAGTTATATCGCGAGCTAGTGTCAGTGTATACTACAAATGACACTAAATGTAGTTAAAGCACCCGGGACTGGAAATGACTGCTATATTTTAGAAATCTAGAATTTGATTGGAATGAGATAACATTTACATTTTGACTTTCAAGTGTTAAAACCCCAATAACTTTGAAACGGCTAAACCGATTTTCATCAAACATGAATTACCGCAAGGGAACGTGCTTTCACTAAAAAAAAAGCAGCATCAAAAGTCAAAAGTCAAAAATCATTTATTTATCTTTGGATATTTATATCACTTGATAATTGTCATTTCTTTTTTCTTATTCGAAATCGGTCCATTCGTTCGAGCGCTATGATACAGACAGACAGATAAAAAGACCGGCAGACATTAGCGTCAAACTTAGGTATAACACCCCTCTTTTTTGTCTTGGGTCAAAAACTGACAAAAGATTTTCTATCGCCTTTTGATCACCACTAACAGAGATTTGACACAAAAGACCCACATCTTTGTCCAAAAATAGATTTAGGCTAAGTTTTTGAACTTGAACCTCAATTCATATTACTTACAAACCCTTAAAGGAAAGTAATAACTTATATTTTAACTAAAAATAGGAATACTCTATAGTTAATATGTTGTGAATAGAATTTTATTTATCTTAATCAAGAATGAACCTGAAAGTTGAAAACATATATTTTGCTTAGACGATTTATTCAGTAAATTTGATATCATCGTTACATTTCCAGAAATGTCACCAATAAAGCCATAGCTATTGTTATTGCAGGTAGTATAATAGAACAGGATTGCCGGCAAGTGTCGGTGTACCTACAAATGACGCGAAATGTAGTTAGGCTCCGGGGGCAAATTGCGGCTGCCGATTCGCAGCGATCTAATATGAGCCTCCTGATTCCGTATTTACCGCAATCGAGAACGTGGCGGCGGAGTTAGGCACAATTTACGAATTTAAATAAGATTAGTATGATCGTTGGAATTAGTTTGACGCGAAGTATTTTATACCTAAATATAGTTTAACTAAATTAAGCAAGTATTCTGTACTTTTCGTACATACTTACATCTTTATTGATTTTTTCTATGTTGGTTGGTTGGTATTTAATTGAGTGCGTTGTGGTCCGGTAGAGTAAAACGACGGTGGTATCTGCATGATACTTTATCTGTTTATCCATTCCTACTGCTCTGTATGTATTGTAAGTAAAAATAAACAAGGTTAATAATATGTATTGCACACACTATTTACCTTGTAAGAAGTTGTTCTTACAAGGTAAAAAGCATCCTTAGCTGCGTTATTACGGAACCCAGGGTGAGTTTTCCTGCTTCTTTTCAAGTTTTTAGCATCGTTGGTTATAATATAAGACACGCATATTTTTCTTAACCATGTCAAATTCTCTGTTTCTTAGGTCTACTTCTTGTGCCGGGGCCCGTAAGATAAAATAAGATAAATTTATCCGCAGAAAATATAAGATGATATAAATACGAGTAGTAGAGGAGTACATAGGTTTTACAAACAATAAAAGTATACTTATTCTACACTTCTTTACTAAAGTGTCTAGAAAAAATTATACCATAAAAGAATAAAAGCCAAATTTGCATCAATATCCAGCTGAACTACAGCTATATTTATTCAGATAACCGAACGAGCCATGCCTCATATAGAGGTAAATAAGGAAATTCATAATCCACATTTAGCCTCGAGGGTCCCCATAACTACAATTCGTGCCGCTGTGGGCCCGTCATTCGTCTTTCCGTATATTATACATCTGCTGACTGTATTACTAAGTCAGCGTGGAGTATTTTGGGTGAATATCTGGTTCTTTATTGAATAACAGTCATTCTAACGTTCTGGCTAAAAAGCTATCGAGATAAACTCATTTATTTGCTGCTATAAAACATACCATACAATACAAATCAACTTTATTGCACCATAATAGGCACACAAAATTTTTCATTGATTTTTTCAACCGGATCAGCTTGAAAGAAGTAACTATCTGTATGTAATCTAATATACTAATTTATTTAGAACAAAAATACAAGTCATGTAACCTTATATATAAGGCTACAGTAGCAAGCAAGCCCTGTTTTAGTGTAAATACAGGCGACTTTTTCCCCACCAGACAAATTTTTGGAGCAATTTCAGTCCATGATACTTTCGACGAACGAACTTTTATACCCTTCTTGTGAGTAATAATTACAGTGTCCTATCTTCTTATTCGCTGGTTGACTGGAAGAGATTCCATTATGGGATAAGTCTGCCGTTGTCAAATTACTCTATATGTTGTTATTGTAGTATGTAATTGTGTATTTTCATAGTACATAAAAGTAAATACAAACAAACAAACTTTATATTAAAAAAAATACGAAAATCGATAAAAAACTTTCGTCCACACTTTCCACACACAACAAATTCCGTTTGGCCGAGCGCTGACTTGTATGGGAAGCCAAAAGTGCTTTTTTAATTTTTCGGTAATTGTTTTTATGGAAAATAGTTAACAAAAATTTGGCATGCGAAAAGTCACCCAGTATATATCCTGTTGTTCGCGTCATCTCATTACCGGAATCCGGGCAATTACGGACTCCCTGGGGAAACGACACGAGCCTGGGAAATTACTATGTAATTAACGATCTCCTGTCAGATTTCCTGGATGTCTTCCTAAAAAGAGTTAATGAGGGAGTGGATATTAAATTGTGGATATTAAGAGCGTGATATTAAATTGATAAATTGTTAGCATGCAAACTTAAATTAACTTTGAAAAAAAATTTCTACTTGAAAAAAATGCATAAATACCCACTTATATATACAATGTCTTTCCTATGAGCTACCTCTGTTTCCTGAGGTAAGAATATTTAAAAAAAGCCAACTTTGCCATTACTTGATATCATATACAGATGAGACTCGTATAGCGAGAGGTTGACATGACATATTATTGAATTTTCCTAATTGAATCATCTCCAGCAAAGGTAACCGCGCAATATTCGGGCACCTATAAGTCAAGTGAGATAAGCAAGCAATAAAATATAGCGCTGGAGGGTGGTACAGTTAAATGGCATCGCAAATATTGACTTGGCGGTTCCCTAGAGTTTTCCCAGGCCTCGTGCGGGTGTGTTTGGCGCGATGCCAACGCCGCCGGTTATATCGGAGATGAAATATTTTTATAATTTTCATCTAGAACTTGCCAAGTGAGCTGTTAACACAAAGCGCGTTGTTTTCAAGTTTAGAAACTTCAGACATGTTGTTCAAGACGTGTAGCAACTTTGTTGACGGCCTGTGTTGTCTTACATTGCTAAAATATAGGAATACTTTTTATATTAATAATAAATATTGTTTCATTTTGGTCATTAAATTTTCATTTGATTAAATATTATTGTTCTAGTACTCAGCATTCATTCTAAGGTATTTATTATTTATTTTTGACCAAATAACTAAATATGTATTTCCTTTATATTTTATTGTATTTTCAGAAGCATTCATTTCTTATCACCAATTACAATTCAAGTCACCAATAAAGTATAAAAAGAAAGACATATTATTATGAACGGTTTAGTACCTACAAAACCACAGATAAAAACATTGATACAACGTCAAATGCAGCAAACCTCTGACGTAGCGGTATATTATGTGAGTACTTCATCAAAAGTTAATTTCAGACGGCAAAGTGACTCTAAAAGGATATCGTCGCGTAATACCACTGTGTGTTATTACAGTCTCGGTTAATCCGTCTTTGTTATGAGTTCTGAAAGGATTTGTGCCTTTCTTTCACTCGGTCTCAATAGAGGTGAAGCAATCAATACGCTACCAGGTGTAATCTTGTAGACTGCTTCCCTAATGAGATTGCACTTGATCACTTCGATACCAGGTGCCTTCGGCCGGAATTAAGGCTCGGCGCAAACGGGCCACCACAAAACGCGGCCATCGACCACTTGCCTGTAGTTTTCATACATTTAGAACGGACTCGCTGCACATGGTGACGCTAGTGGCAGCCACTAAATTAGTAGGAAAGCGGTCGGCGAGGCGCATAGGCAGCATTTTGTGGTGGCTCATTTGCGCCGAGCCTAGGAAACTTGGGAGAAACTCCTAAAAATATTACTAGTGGCTCTGTGAGCTTTGGACCTCGCGAGTGATCCGACCCGTTGAAGTTTATCGGATAAAAAAATGCGTGAGTGTCGTGAAAAATTTGGTAAGTAAGAAGTTCTATCAATCAATAAAAAAAATATAAAAAGAAAAAAAAATAAGTAAATCAGTAAGTGGGAGAAGCCCACGGGGGTATAAGTTTTATTACCCGCGTTCCCTTGGTCCTCAAAGATTTAATCTGGTATGTATGGGTTTGTCTTGCAAAGGCGGAGAGAACTGCGAAGCCTCATTTGTATACGTAATTATATACAATACAATACAAATTTTCCATAAAAATATTAAAAATTTGGTTTTTCAACTTTTCACTAGAAGTTTATCGGATGAAAAGTTGTTCGGACAAAAAAGTTGTGTCATACCAAACGTTACAAAAAAGATTGTTGAAAGTCAATTTTTTTAGTCATAATGGCCGAAATATAAAAATAGTTTTGAAAAATTTTGAAAGCCTGAATCGCCAAAAAGAATTTATATAATTTTCGAATTTTCTCACATCTTTTTACGAGAATCAGTCGAGAAATGCAACCTGTAAGCGAGAACAACCGGACAAACTGGAAGCCGGACAAAAGCATTTTTGGCCAATCTCGAAACTGAGAAGCTTCACTCTCTCGGTCAATAATAGCATGTTTCATTAACTATCATGTTCTAATAACGAAATTTATTTATTTGCCTTTGTAAGTGAACTTATCTCTCGTTTGATCATTGTTAAAAAACAACAATGAGCGTACAGTATTTCAGTTTGTTTACAGTTAATATGTTATTTTTACAAACTTTATTTGTCTTGCAATGTTCGTCCGTTTTAAAAGCGAAACATTGTTCACCCAATGTATGTAGGTTAGTTTGATTACATTGCAAAATTACTGTGAGCTATTGAGCTGATAAAATTATGGTACTGAGATGTAGGACTGCAGTTGGAACTCCTCGAAGGTTCATTGAAGTTTCGATAATTTGGGATTGTCAAAATAAAAGCTTGTGTAAAAATATTATTTTTGAAAGCAATGAACAAACAAATTTGCTTACAATTTGATATAGCAAAAGAAAGAATAATATTACAATGGTAGCGTGTAGGTAACCACTAATTAAAATCAGCAAGCTTTATCACGGACGACACTTGAAGACTTCTGGGTTCCATATGCCTAGATGTAAATACCTACTCATTTCTGAGGGCGTTTTCGCGGCGTGCGCCTGACTTAATGACGTCAATTTGAATACGACCGACTTGTCGCTTTCTCGCCTCTCCGCGGTAACACAAATTTCCCTCTTGTGCCAACCCTGAAAGCGTAGTTCCTGGTGTTATTTGACACCTGAAATAGGCTGTCAATCAGCCGCGATTGTAGCATGCCTGTTTGAATGGAAATTTAGTATTAGCGAGCGACGGCGGTAATAATTTATGTACGTACTGCACTTAGTGCTTCGGTGATTTCAACCCGCCTTTCATTACTTATGCGAAGCTGTGAGTGACGGTGATTATATCCATTCACTAAGAATTTCTCTTCGATAAATAGAAGCAAGTAGTTAGTTGAATTGATTACCACGTTTAAATTTATTTTATAAATAAACTACTGCAGTTTTCAATAAATAACGACAAATTAAAGATAACAAAATAACGAGCTAAAGGAAAAAATATGATTGTAGTGTGTAGGAGAATACGAATAAGAAATAAGTATCAATGGGGATAGGAGCTAGAACCAGGTTAAGGGAATTGTCATAGGTACTCATATACTGTACAGACCGACCCCAAATATTTAAGCTTTAATTTTAAGGGTTAAATAGATTTCTATTCGATTAATTTTCTAAGCTTTCCTTTACTTTTCTTAGGCAGTGCTTATAACCTCTATAATTGTAATAACTTATAAAGATATTATTCATAGCACGGACTATAATAATGTATTATGTTTTGATAGCAATGAATAAATAAGTGAATCGCTAAGAAAATACTTAGCCAACAGAACTAAGATAATAAATGGCTTCCGCCCACCGAGCCCGCAAATGTAATCTGTCATGAGCAAGCATATCCCATCATAAGCCAGATGACGTCAACAGAAAAATATATCGGACCACAACGGAAACTCTTTAAAGAATAATCGAATGAAACCTGCTACTCTATGTGAGCATTCGCCGGACGTGAATTGCGAGTTTCCATTTGCTCTATTTATTTCGAAGCTGCATTAAGGAAAAGCAAAGAATTTTCAACTGTTTTTCTCGATCCGTTATGGTCGATACGGTATAAATCTGCTGAGATACAGTTTATTCGCCGCTTGTACGTTAAAAAGTATATTTGTGCAAACCGAAGCTTGAATCACGTTCCTAGTACTTTTCTCGGAAATGCTACCTTCAATTTCACTGCGTCCTATTAATTTTTATGTCAATGATATTTGGTCTCATTTTAAAAAAACCAGGTCACACGTTCATCTCTTTCTTTCCGTATGCTTTTGTCACTGGTTCTCAAGTGAGATAAATAATCAAATTTTGTAATCTTGCGGGAAAGACAGGGCCTGGGCCAATTAACTTAAAGATCTTCGCAACGAAGGTGAACCCCCCCTCCAACTCTTCTTAAGCATGAGTCAGTGATTTTTGCCATTAGATGTGATCAAAACAGTCACACTGCTACAAAAATAAAATAACAGTTTACAATATCTGTCTTTACTATATACCTATATTACATTTATGTTTTAACTAAATACAGTTCAGTAAAACAACGAACAAAAACAAACACATAATTGTTATAATTTACTCTGACAGATAAGCCTAAAACGTTACGCTCTTCCTACCTGTTTAATTTTCAATGACCTCTGCTTTTAGTAATTAATGCTATACGCCACGTTTAGGATAAATAGTGGTTTAAAATAGTGATTAAATTTATAAAGCGTTTTAGATAATTGTTTAACACTCGGGGGACGCCACTACTGATTGTAACTAACGGGGATGGGGATAGTGCGGAATGACGCGTAACGTAGATTTTATCGTTTTTTAATAAATATAAAATTAATAAATACAGAAATTCATAATTTAGCAGATTCTCTCTAGTACTTCACGAATAATAATACCTTCTTATAAAAATGTGTGCAAAATAAGACATTTTACTACTAAATATATATAATAACAACGAGCTATTACAATAATAAATTCGTTTCAGTCTTTTCAGTTATTTTCAGCATGTAATTTGAAGAACACTCCAGCTCATTTTTTTGACAATATATCATGTATCTTTTTTTAAATTAGTCATTAATTGTAAATATCTAAAATAAATTGATCGAGAAAAACAGTTTTCTCCGCTCATCCGCCGGTGACATAGCCAATATATTATTGTAAATTAGGCATCGGCCTTTTATTATTATATAATTATTCAAAATGAAAAAACCGTATTCAACGCCAGTGACAGTCATATAAAAGCTTAATATTTTCCAGTCATTTTGTTTTACGTTTTGTCCCCCAATATTGTGGAGAATATTAATTGCGATAGTGAAATTCCCAAATTGTGCTCTAAACCGCTACAAACCACAGTAATAGTGTAATATCAAACCTCTCATTAACCATTTACCCGTTTATTTCAGTGGACACAACGGCGCAGTACGACGCAGTACGGGCATACCTCAAGGAATTGGATATCTCAAGTGCGGTGTGGGTCGGTCTCATCCGCAGTAATCCCGACGGGGACTTTACTTGGACGTACGTACAGCCTGTTTAATACATGAGCTTCGAGAACACTATACAACGTGTATATTACATTCAAAGTGGTGTTAACGCTATTGCGGTCTTGTATTTCGTGATGCAATGCTGGGAAATATGTTAATCCTGTAATGACAGTATTCGGTATGTAGACTCGATATATTGAGCATGTTATAAATTATATGGACTATTTTTAAGATATCAGTAACATACTTATATTATTATATAAAAAATATCAATAGTAACATTATTTGGTATAAATCAATTTATTTAGGTATTGATCAAGAAATACTTTTGTTTTAACGTTTACTATGCGTATACGGATCTTTGTGGTGGACTCATGGTCGCAGACAGATAGTCTGAAAGCGCGGTAGAACTACGAGAGTTTGAAAATATGTTACGACTTTTAACTTATCATAGTGTTACCGACGGAAACCAGTGCGGTATTATCTCCGAGTTCCCTACTCAGCTGCTTCACAATGGACTGTAGATTAAAACACTTCTTCCATAGGCTTCTTTATTCCTTGGCGATCACAGTAACACTGAACTACGTTTTCTAAGAACAGGCCTTTTATAATTATACTTTTTGTTCCAACAAAACTAAACCTAGATGAGGGTGGGTGTGCCTATTATATTGTTGAAAATATTGGGGGGAATTGAATTATAGGGGATATATCTATATCCCCTCCACTTTACAATATTTTCAATTACCTTCTCAAACTTATAAAGGACGTGGCCATAGAGATCCCCAGTGTGACAAGGTTCTATGTAAATAAGCTAGGAAAATCCACAGTCAAACACCTTTATTTACCTCACGCTTAGCACTATATACCTGTGCTAAACGCTACATACCGGGATAAATAAGTATACACACAGTTCATAACTCATTTACTCTCATGTACGGTACGCTTCAAAAATGGAGTCATAATTTTTCATACAACTAGTATGAGAAATTATGACTCCATTTTTTGAAGCCTGACTGTACATAGGTCCCTATATCATATTTATTTTCTATACTTTACATAGGCTGAAGCCCTTACTTGTTATACTAAAACGAATAACTTTATTTATTATATTTGCAAAAACATTCGATAACTATTTCTGTCCGCGACATGTAGTACACTAGTATGATAAACTTAATTTCGAGAATAGAAATAATTGTGTAAATTGTACAAGGGACAAAGTTCGCAATAGGGTAAAATAAGAAATCAGTGACAAGATATATTTAATGAAATTACTTTCTATCAGTGACTACCGTGGCCTGAGTGGCGATGGGTACTGGAGCTCTGCCCCTGACGCGCGCGCCGCTCCGCTATGTGCCGCAGCAGATCCTGCGGCTGACTACCGCTGGGAAGCTAGAGCCTGCGGAGGGCCGACTGTCGCTTCTTTCATCTGTGAACTACCAGGTAAAGATTTCTATGAACTCTGGTCCCGACATTGGCCACGATCTATCGAGATTGAACTCGCATAATTGTTAATGATATGGCAATAAGATAAGAATTGTGTCAAGAAATAATAATTGCTATGATACCATAAAAGTTTAATAGTAAGTCAGCTCAGCTCGAAAGGCAATATAAACAGTCTATGTTTTACATGGTAGTACTTACCGGTATTAAACAAGCATATCTTTAGTTGATATTTTAGAGTGAAGTTTTATTAAAAAGATTTTTTTTGCAGTTCCTCAATGGGCACTGGGTAACGAAGGTTGTATGGTACGAGCTCTGCCAGCCCTCACGGCCCTATACCTGCCTGAAAGTGCCGCCGTGCAGCTCACTGCAGACTGCGGCCTGGCTGGCGTGAAGCGGGTGAAATGCACTGGCAATGTGGTATGATATATTATATCTTAATAGGTACTCTGACTTATTCTCGTGTCTTCTTTTTTATTTTAATATTTACAATGTACCGTTACAGAAACGTGAAAATCTGCTGAAAGAACTATCATGTTCTGAAGAAGCCGAAGAGCTTTCGAGTACCCCGAATGTTATTTCTACAAGCGTAACATATTCAGTAGCAACAACCGATGTAACATTCGCACAACAAGAAACTGTAAGTGATCTTACTACCGATGAAAATATTACTACTGAACATGAAGATGATATTAATCAAAACAACTTCATCAAATTGACACCTGCACCATCTGCTGTTCCAAATCTTTTGAAAACATTAACCCAAGGTGACAATTCAGTTGTACGATCAAGATACAATACCCTAAATAAGGTAATATTGAATAAAAATATCAATCTAAATGGTATTCATAATAATAACTTACAAAGTAATGAAATACCTAAAATTGCAAACACTGAAAATTACATAAATAATGAACATTTAGAAAAGTTGGAAGATGAAAAAAACATGCAACACAAAATGCTACATGACGAACTAGCAAGGCTTGGTAACTTTGAAACTATATTTACTCAACCCACTGATCACTTTGTACCTCCTCTAGTAATGGCAAGATCAAAACTAAGTGACGACATGACGGTATTATCATTACAAGAAAAACACGCACAGCAATTAGCTGAGGAACAAAAACATAAATTACATCATGATGATAACCCCGTTACTTATGTAACACTGAACAGTAATGTAAAAACTACAATAGATGATTTAGAATTTTCTTCATCTACTCCTGGTAAACCAGTTCATGTTACAATGCAACCCTTTGAAAAAAAAGTCAGTCTACAAAAAGCTAAACCTAAATCTAGCGTTCCTAAAAAATATAATGATAAACAATTTGATACAAAGAACAAAGTTTTCAAATCTGATACCAAACTTATCAAAACTGATAAGTCTGCAGAAAATTATGTTACACAAACTGAACATACGGTCACTGAAACTGGAACTACTACAGAGACTATTGTGAAAAATACTCATTATTTTGAGATTGATCCTAATAAATCCGAAGAGGAACCGTCAATTGATTTAACAGTTATAATTAAGAACTCGAATTTCAATAAGAATGAGAATACTTTCAATGGGGATGTACCAAAAATTGAGGTCATAGAGAATGATACTACTATAACAGATCCTGAAATAAAACTTGTTAATACTAATAATAATACTGGGGATACTCAACAAGAAATATCCGTTAAAATACCAGCACAAATACAAAATTTTACTTTAAATCATGAAATTATTAAAATAACCATAATTAACGAAGAAAACTCAAGTGCTACTCCAACTACTTTTGAGGTTACAACTAAAATGCCAGTTTTTGATTCTGATTTTACTAAAGATCAGGCTACTACTCAGCATAGTTTTACAGATGATACTAGTCGACAACCCAGTATTATAAGTACATCACAAAATATTTTTACAACCACTACAGAACCAAATGTGATTAATGTAACTGAAAAAAATCCTGACCTGATATCAACGGCTATGCTTATTACTACAGAAATAAATTTAATTAACAAAACCACCGCGTCGTCAACAGAAAAAGACGTAACGCCAACAGAATCTCAAACTGTAGTGATAACTATGCATGAAAACATAACAGATATCAATAAAAATAATAGCGAGGACAAAAATGCTACAAATGTTTCGATTTTGACTCCAAAGATCATAAATGATTTTACTATTGTGGAAAATGAAGATTATGACAAAAATAGTACGGACACGTCAGAAACTATTGATGATTTAAATTCGCCCCTTTTATCTGGCGCCAACGAACCAATACACCGACCGAATCGGTCTAGAAGGCCACAGCAGCCACCAAATAGAATAAATAAATTTAATCCATTCCGTATTTTAGGTTAACTGCTTTGCAAATCACATTTTTCATGATGACTGTCATTATTTATTCAACTTGAAGTGACTGAAATTCTACAACATCAAAGGTCCTTTTATAATGAAATAAAATCAAAAGACGAGAAAATACTACACGTTATAATTATCAAGAAGTTAAATGACTGTGTTGTTATTTTTTATTTTATATTATAAAGGGACCTAAATTGAATTAGAATAAAAAAATATTATCACAATGTTGATAACAATTGTGATGGCACGGTGCACTTAGCTGTTCCCAAAATTTTGTTTATACATTTATTTAGCGTAACACGCATTATTAAATTTTATTGCATAAAAAGTATAATAATATGATTAATATTTGATTGCGTGTTCCAAACACATAATATCTGACAAATAATATGAAGTCAGATGTTGATTTAAATAAATACGAATTTTATGTGCTTCTTTTAAAATACTTAGATTAAAAAGAGAATAGAAATCATAGTTCGAAGTAACTTAGTCAATTCAAACATTTGGATAATAGCTTAGCTATTCTTTGTTTCATTTTTAGATCTAATTGAAATTATGTATATGCATAGTATATACATACAGACCTTTACAATATTTGCCAAATAAATTTATCGGGTATTAGATAATACATAACTGTTAGGTAATTCAGCACATCTACACACCATTATAGTTCGTAATCAGTGGAATTAAATGTAGTAAGAAACATACTCACCAACCATATCATTCTTAAATAAGACTTAGTGTAATGAATTTTATTTTTATGTGATTTTAAAATAAATATTATCAATTACATGCACAAGTGAATTCCATATAAGTACTTAACACAAAGTAAGAGAAGAACATCAATATAGATTTAAGTAACTTGTAGATGTTATTTGTATCGTATTTTTAATGATTTGTCATTAATGTAGTACGTTATAAGGATTTTATAAAATAAAACACTAAACACAAGTGCATTTGGTTTCTATTTAATCCAGAGTCTTATGAGTTTTACTGGCTACTAAAGTTAAGTCAAGCAGATTTATAATTAACTAGCTTTTGCCCACGGCTTCGCTCACGTAGGGGTGTAATTTATCAAAATCCTTTCTTAGGGGATGCCTACGTCATAGTAGTAATGCATAAAGATGCATGCAAAGTCTCAGCCCGATCGGTTTAAAATTGACAAAGTTTCATACAAAGTTTCATCCCCTATTTTATCCCCTTGGGGGTAGAATTGATCAAAATCCTTTCTTAGCGGATGCCTACGTCATAACATCTACCTGCATGCCAAATTTCAGCCCGATCCGTCCAGTGGTTTGGGCTGTACGTTGATAGATCACTATGTCAGTCAGTCAGTCGCCTTTAAGTTATATATATTTAGATTTAAGATTTATAGATTTATTGGTCCCTTTAAATCTTTGAGAGAAATGGGAGCGATAGACTCGACAAACTGTATCGAATCAATACAATTAGACACTTTTCGAAAATTAATGCAACATTGAGTTGCATTAATTTTCGAAAAGTGATAGATCACTATGTCAGTCAGTCAGTCACCTTTAAGTTATATATATTTAGATTTAAGATTTATAGATTTATTGGTCCCTTTAAATCTTTGAGAGAAATTGGGAGCGATAGACTCGACAAACTGTATCGAATCAATACAATTAGACACTTTTCGAAAATTAATGCAACTCAATGTTCAAACTAAAAATGTATTAAAGTACCTACCTTAACCTCGTTTAAGACCTGAAAAGAATTATTTTTGACAGAATGTCACGAATTTGCTTTAATAAAATGTATAATTTTAGTCGGTTGAAATTTAAAATGAGACAAATTCATCCGCCATACTCATATTAATTCACATACTTACTTAGTAGTATTTAAAACAACTGTTTGAAATTACTAAATAACAATGCAAAATTTGACGATATCTTGTAAAGAATAGCTTGGGTGATGCAAATTGTGAGGTTGAAAGACATTATTCACTTATGAAGATAAAGTACGAGAGCCAACATTCGCAAAGATTGCTTAATTCCCTGGAATATATTAAATTGCGCTGTGGGACTGTGTGATGTTGCTATAAGCTAAAGTCAAAGAAATTAAATAAGATTTTTTTATATCTCTAACGAAATGGTTTAATTGGTTGGTTTAACCCTCGAGTCGTAGCGTGGGGTCTTCGAAAGCCTAGGTTTTAAAAAAATACAAATATTTCATACTTTGGTTTGTGCTACCGCTTTGAACACTTCGGTACCTTCGCAAAAATAATTGTTGGTGCAGCGTTGTCTATCGGCTGTTTGTTTGTGCGCAAGCGTCGTGTGATACAGACGTGTAATTGCGCGCGAGGCTCCCAGGGACCCCACGCGACGGATCGCGTAAGTACAAACTTGCGTATTTTATTTTAGTATTTTTTGCATTTGAGTGTTTTTCGATGCTTATTTGTGATTATTTACATTTTACTTTGTAGAAATAGATAACTGGATCTCATAACAATGGATGAACGTGAGCAGCAGCTTGTTTTGGGCTGGCTAGAAGAAACTGACAAGGAGAGCTTGGGTGGTTTGAAGGATGAAGATATAAACCTGGAGTATTCCGATGAATTTAGTAAACATGACACAGATTCAGATGTCACTTTTGTAAGGGAAACGTGTCCATTCAATACCAAATCTGTTTGTACTACCGATTGTATTGCAAATGAAAATTAGCGTTATTAAAAATTAAAGAAGATTATATTTATTTTTGTTGAACTCTCTTAATTTTCTAATTTTTTAATTTCTTACTTCAGTGCCATTTGTTAAGTTACGAAAAAAAGTTTAAAGTTATTCATTTTTTAGAAGATTGAAGTTTTTGTCATGGCATGATTAAATCCGAATAAAAATGGTTCTTAATCTTAAATTTTATGTCTGATGTGTCTTTTTTTTTAATTAACTTCAGTAAATGTCCAAAAACAATATCTTTATTTTATTCATTTCATTTTAAAAATATAATTTCTGATCAAATATTAAAAAGTATGGACAAAATAGGCTTAAAAACTTTTGGGGTCTTTCGAAACCCCATGCGACGATTATCGTATGTGAAAAGTGCGCGACGGGCCGAGGGTTAATGGTTTAATTTTCATACATCACTCTGCCAAGATAACAACAATGAAAGATATTTTTTTCGTGTTCGACAATTTTAACGTAAAGTATGATATAATTAGCTTCATCATTCTATCTAAAATACTTGCCTACACAAATTCAATTTATGTCCGTCCACAAATAATTCAATATGCAAAATATCATACATTAATACATATTATCACGCCTGTTTCCCACAGGGGTAGGCAGAGGCTGTTACTTCGTACCCTTCTTTTAAATTATTGTTCTTTATTAACCTAGGGCTCTAAACAAGATGACAAGTAAAGAAAAAATACGGAAATTAGTAATTTATTGTATCTACAAGTTTTAGTTTCGAATGCACACTCTGTCACGTAATTAACTTAAATCTCCTTGGCTTCATACAGTATATTTCGAGTCGTACGCGAAATTGCATTGGACGAAACACAGTTTTAGAGCCGCGATCCAACGCTTTGGTTTAATTAAATTATCTACTGTATTATTAACATTTACGATTTATTTCACGGTTCACGTGCATTGCAGCACTGTATGATTAATTTGCTGAATTGCAAAATAATGTAACTGTACAATGTGTGGACGGATAGAAAGACAAAAGAGGATATACCTACTGAGAAATTTCATTTGATTGATTCTCTTGTTCTTATTTTATGATATCTTCTTTATAATTTGAAGAAAGTAGGTAATGTTAATAAAAAATGGGTATGTATCTTTTTCTCTTAAATACTCTCTACCATCTGCTGCTACCACAACAATGTTAAAACTGTTTTAGTTATTTCAACTCTTTCTCATTTCTTGTCTTTGGCATCCATTGGTAATCATGGACATGCGTAGCGCACCCTGAGTTCTAAAGCAGCATAGCTAAGAATCCACCTGATCCTATAATCTGGGACTGCTATTCCCCGTCATTCTGACTTTATAGCAGATGGATTGGGCAAATTTTCAGAAACAGCCAAACATCAGATCAATTTACAACTCAAGTTTTCTCAATTTAAATTCGAGGTTGTTTTCAATTTGAGATGTTACAGGAAGTTGATACAAGTAATATTCGTAAGCACTCTCCAGAAATAAATTAAGTTAAAGTTGGGGTCGGGGCAACTTGAGGCCGAGAAGAGCTCCACAAATATTGACTGCGGCTAAGTGTCTTCAAACTTGCGCATTTTCTTCACACTGAGATCGATACAAACACCGCTAATTTGTAGGAAAGATACAACGTTAATAAATAGGAAGTAGAAAATTCACTGGACGAAAAGCGCTGACGTTTTTTTTGCTAATGACCAAGACCAAAGTCCAGACTCGTTGAGCCAGGATAGTCAGTAAGGTAAATGCCAACATAATAAAACCTAAATTTCCGTTGGAACAAAAGTAGTATGTACGTTACCCTAAAGAGTGGCAGACGTTTTTGGGTCTATGGTAAATAGTGGCCAAAAATTCGTAGGTATTCGTATGTTTCAAATTAAAGAGCACTTTTTCTGGAGATTGAAGAATCTTCAATTATGAAAATAAGGGCAGATTGTGGGTAAACTACCACTGACTCCTGTTTTCCATTGCTAAGTTTGTGTTTTTGCTAAATGAAGCGAGCAAGTAGAGCTACAATTTAGACAACTCCGAAATTTATAAATACCTGTTAACCTGTACCAATGACATACCTTAGTCGGCTACTAAAACAGTTGTAAAAAAATAGTCCAGTTCATAATGGTTATAGTCGTAACACTCGAAACATCATTATCGGTTTATTCCAACATGACCGCAATAAACCACAAAACAGTACCGCTACAACAATATCACAATACCTGCAATGTGGAAATCGATATTATACAGTGTTAGCTTCAAAGGAATTACAAATTGTGTTTGTTCCTTTGATCTTATGATAAAGAGATTATAAACCAACAAACTGAAAAGGGTTGTATAACTAAGCTAAAACTAAGCATTATATCTTATTGCGGTCGTGTGTGATTATCTCTAAATGACGAATAAATCTGCTGATTCATCACCGCACTTTTTGACTTTTTTAACACTTTATCAACATCCAGTATACTATTAGCTGCTCTGCTGGAATATTTTATTCCAGTACATTTTTTTACTTGAACTTGTTGTAATAATTTAGGCACTAAAAATAATTGTGTTGAAATAATTTGTAACGATGTTATAAGAAATCTCTATCCTGGTTCTTATACTAGCTTCTTCTATCATTTCATTCTGTCCACCTTTTCAAATTTTATTTCTAAATTCAATTTTTGAATTCCAGACTCATTCTGACTCATTCCTCTACCAC
The DNA here is from genome assembly GCA_943193695.1 of Acrobasis suavella. Classification (NCBI taxonomy): domain Eukaryota; kingdom Metazoa; phylum Arthropoda; class Insecta; order Lepidoptera; family Pyralidae; genus Acrobasis; species Acrobasis suavella. The sequence goes on from OW971929.1 coordinate 20,970,626, forward strand.
CTGTCATGCTGATAGCAACTTACTTTAAATTGTTAATTTTATTAGTTCTGTTATAATAATAACAAATAAACGTATTAAACCTTGTCGTTTCTCACTTCTTTCGATCTCTTGCTCTACGACTACTTATATCTACATATTTCATGTAAGAGCACATCTACTGAGCTGGGACAGGTGGAGGTCCCACGAATCAATTCGAAAATCTAGATCAGAAATCTATACTATAATAGTTGAAAACGCACTATTCTTTGGTATAAAATTGCTATAAGTCGTACAGTAATGACTGGCCGGATATTGGTGTACAGTTTACCTGTGCGCTCATAAAATGTCAAGGATTGAGATATACGATACATGGCTGCTCGTAAAAATAAATGGCTTGGCCGGCGATCTACCTTCAGGAAATTCATCCGGCCGGGAAATGAACAAACAAAAACGTGATCCGACCTAATCCCAATTCTATTAATGTGGATCTGGATATCCTTTTAATTATAGATGAGTGGTAAACCAATACACTTTGGTCTAAGAAGCCTATACTGACCCTTTATCTTAAAATTGTAGAGGTATTAGGTATTTTATTTGACACTTTGCAGATCACTAAACCAGAAGCAAAAAATTGTACATGGTTTTACATCCTAAGCTTTAAGTGTACCTCTAATATATTTCTTTCTTATAAAAATACATTTAATTCTGTATGAACAGAAGATGGTTAGTAGGTAAGTACATGAAGCCTGGCAGGGTGTTGCGAACTTATAAGAATAATGGCATATTTGAGTTTATATAATAATAATGGTATTTATATTCAAGTAGAAAAAGATAATTAACGTAAATTAAGAGTAAGTTAAATTGATGTCAATGGTTAGAAGATATAAATTAGATTTTGAAACTTGTACTTCAAAATGTATGAATTTACCTGATGCATTGTTATTGATCCTATCCTTTTTTAATATTAAGTTTTTAAATTCGAAAGTTTGTATGGATGTTTGTTCTTCTTTCACGCCAATAAAGGATCAAAATAAAAATTGGGATGTTAAATAGCATATTACGTGGATTGACGCATAAGATACTTTTTATCCCGGGAAAGTTAAAAAGGGATTGTCAAAAATTCGGGTACGCCGGCAACGCCGCGGAGCGGCGGGCATCAGCTAGCAGATCAATAAAGTTGGTAGAAGATATGACGGGGGTAATTTTATAGAAAATCTTGCTATAAGGGATAAGGGATCCGGCTACCTCCTCCGGCGAAAACTGATCCTGGTAACATACAGTGTCCGTACACGAGAAATTACATAACACCCCTTACAACCCAAATAAATCCAAGCATAATCATCTTGTAGCTCCCTCTTTCCTCTTTTCCACAGAATTCTCACACACATTATTTTGCTTCATAGGTCCCTTTCTCTGTAACAAACTTCATTCAAAACTGTATTTTTTATCTGTTCCTAGTTATACATGTGAAAAACTCTATTTACGTTTTTATTATCACTCAATTATGATGAAACAGAACAACTTCTAGTGCAGCATAAATAATCTTCAATCATAAAATTATAATAATTTATTATTATATAGCCGTACTTATTATAAAGCGCTATTTGTTGTTAATATTACTATAAAAATATTGTTCTATAGATCGTAAGTACTTAATTGGGTACACATTCTTGTTTTGTTTGATTTGTTTAGTCGTCTTCCCAAATATCAAGTTATTTTAGGAGCTCTAATACATCCAGTGTGAAAGCACTGGCGCACTGTTATACTAGTTTAACCTTGTACAGTAGCCAGTCTCCTAAAAACTACTTCTGTACAATACAATACAAAAAACTTTATAGCACCAAAAAAAAATTACATAATCGGAATACTTTCAAAGTAAGGGTAACATAATATAATGAGGTATAAGAGGCGGCCTTATCGCCGAAGCAATCTCTTACCAAAGGCAACCAAAAAGAGGAGTGCGAAATATATAAAAAGATAACAGGTGGCGCAGTTAGAATTGTATTCACTAAATTAATATAGTAAAAAAGTAACTGTAAGAATCCATGTGATGTACTAAAATTTATATTGGAGAAATAAATACTTTTTTACCAGCTGAGATGGAAGAAGAAATGAGTAGGTTATGGTGGGAAATTGTAGGGTTGTCTAAAGTGCGAAGAGAGGGCGAGGGCACGACAACCCTAGAGTCTGGTAACCTTCTCTATCACCGGAAAGGAGACAAAAAGAAGTTCCAGCATAGTGTCAAGTTTCTCGTCCACAAACGCCTCGTCACAGTATACAGAGACATACAGTAATCGCACTCGGGGCTGTCCTTGAAAGATATACCTACGCCACGCGTGCGCTAGGGATGCCCGCCTACACTTTTGTGATTGTAAGGTGAATGAAAAAGGAAGCGTTAAATAAAAATAATTCAGTCAGATTGAAAATGAGGCCGGACTGCAATCCCTACTTAAGACAGCACGGAACAACTCGAAATAAAAAATTTTTGGTTACCCATCCGATATATGCGGATGTTACTTAACATCAACCATATCATCGCGTACCTACAGCAATCAAAATCCTAATACAAAATCTTACTTAAAATAAATATAGGTAGGTACCAACTTAACGTAAATCTTACTAGGTAGGTAGGTAACATTATAATAACTTTTAATGATATTCCATTTCAATACTAATATATGTAAGTACTCGTAGCGAAGTACCCCACATTAGTAAGTTATGTAGCCTAGGAAACTACTACCTACCTACCTACTAGTTTTTTTTTATCGCGAACACCATGTGACCTATCTTACCTACCTATGTAGGTAAGATAGGTCACATGGTGTTACATTCTTTCACATTATCTACTAATTTATTTTTAAATCCAGGTATTTTACTTTGTGGAAAAAGGGAAATACTTACATACTAAAAACTAAACAAAAGACTTCCTAGTAGGTACCTACATAAACCTATTTTTTGTCTTACCTTTCGGTGTTTTGAGGTAACCTAAAAAATGTTATCTCTGGGTGCTTTAATGATGTATTTAAGAATCCAAAAACAGCACAATATTGTCTACTTTTTGCCATATTATCCCACGAATAAGATAATATTTTAATAAATGTTGTATTCACAAATTGCACGCTTACTGCTTACAACACACTATACGTACGCCGAGTCACGGAACAAGTGTATGCTGACCTTGGAGCCGCGTAAGTATGACTTGCGTTCCGACCGTTTGTATGAAGATACAATACTGTATATATCTGTACCGTGGCTTCGTTGACAACGTCACAACCATCAAGAGTGTTTCTAGCAGTGTAATATATCTGATACTCCGAGATCTAAAAGATACGATACAATACAATACAAAATACTTTATTGCACCAAAAGACATTTACATATTTGGAATACTTATAAAATAAGGATAGCATATAATGAGGCACAAGAGGCGGCCTTATCTGCGAAGCAATCTCTTACAGACAACCACAAAGAGAAGGAGTGCGAAATATATAAGAAGATAAGAGAACAGGTGGCACAGTTCGAATTCTAAATACCTACTCAATTAATATAGCATTTTATTTTATTTTTTATTTGTAAGTTTTTTTATTTTTTTTATTTAGTTTTTAGTTTAGTTTTTAATTTAGTTTGAATGTTACCTATAATTTGTTAATTTTCGCTTATTACAATAATAAGTAATAAATACAATAAACAGTTGATATTAAAAATATACATAATATAAAGAAATTAGTAACTAAACAAAAGTAAGAAAGTGATTTTAGTTGACAATATGATTTGTGTTGGGAGCTCCACCCTCGAAGTTGTAGACCAGTATATCTTCCTGGGTCAATTGATCCAGGCAGGAAGTTCCAGCTTCGAAGAAGAGGTCTTTCGACGAATTCGACTCGTCTGAGTCAGCGTTTGGGAAGCTACACAGCACAGTGTCTTCTCGTCCTAAACGTGTCTCTATGGCTCAGGGCTAAGGTCTACAACCAATGTGTGTTACCAGTGACGACTTATGGCTCTGAAACGTGGACCCCTACTACGGGTTTCGTGTATTATGCAGCTGAAATGATGAATGATGATGAATACTTTTTCGTAAGTTTAAGCCGATCATGAATATCAAGTTTAAATAAAAAGATATGAAGGATCACGCAAACAAAGTTATGAGTGAAAATTTTGTCACAAAATGGTGTCCTTCGAAAAATTATTTCTTAGCAGTATCTGTTAGTTGAACTCTGATTAAGTATATGTAGGTGTTCTAATTCTCTTTGTAATTTGTTTTTTATTTGTTAGTTTTTCTCATAGATGGAGATGAAAAGTAGAGTGTGCTACTCAGGTACGGTAATATTTTTTTCTCGGGCGATATACATGAATCCCTCGCGTCACTCAGGATTCAAAGTAGTGTGTAGTAGTAGTAGTGTAAAATATTGCCTTTACCCCTTGTAGCACAATCTACTATTATTTCATTGCTGTTTTAATTGAGAAAAGCGCGGTATTTAATTCAGAAATATAATACATTATTATTTTAGTACAGAAGCACGTGCATATTCAACCTGTTTAAGGAAAGTAATTTAAAAGATTTGGAATACGCATCAACAAATTCGACATATTTCTAGAATTCAATGTTACCGTGGTTTGTTCTAGCATTCCTGAAGGTACTGTGTCGTGTCGTAAATCCTTCTCGGAGAATCTCTGCGTTTCGCCATATTTTATTTGTTATCCGCTTATCCTATTTCTAGTGGATCTGAGTCAACAACCTTCAGGAATGTAGCATATATAACACTTTTTTACCGTGATTACTTTTTACACCTCGCTTTAACTTTCTTAGAGCTTATAAAGAACCTATATAATATTAGTATCTACTTTTCAAGTTTTGAGACTTTAATTACTTTATTAACAAATTTTCTGTATAACAAATTAATTAATATAAAATAATAAAAATACGTCATTTAAAACCCGCCCCTTAACGTTTCTGGCGCAAAGGTGCCTAGTAACTAGCGGCATTGCCGCGCTGTATTGCAATAGCCATCCTTTGCACCAAAAACGTCCTTGTAGGGACTTCGAAACTCCACAACGGAAAATTCGTCAGTATCTAATGGATATTAATAAATACAGTTAATCAATCTGTAAAGTGTCCCAATTCATTACACTGAATAAAAGCCATAAAGTCGTAGCCGACCACTTCAGTAAATTACATTCCAATTCAAGGAATTTTCTCACCGCAAATGAATGGTGTAAACATAAAATGACGCGACGTCAGTCCCTTGTCGTAAAAGCAACAAAAGATAAAGATGGAATGGAAGCCGTTAATTTCCTATCACTACGGGTTCATTCAGATACATTTCTTACATTTTTTTATAATCGTGCAATGACATGAGGAGATACAAAACGAAAGAAAAGACAAGTTTCTTTTTTTTTCTTTCAAAAATATATTATTTATGTCTTATGTTTGAAATAATGAAATCAAACCACAAATGGCAAACCACTCTATTACACCAAAAAATGATTTTCGGTGATTCTTTTTCCTAACAAGATCTGATTTTTGGAGAACGTTAACGATTTCGCTTCCGCTTTACAAACTCCCCGACAGTAATATCGCAAAAGTCTGAAAAGACCTTTATATGGTAAGGTACACAACGATGGATTAACGATAACGAATCGTGGACACTGGACGAGTTCCCATATTGAAGCAATTAACATTAATTGCTCATATTTCATTCGTTCATTTTGACGATTCCAATTACTCTCGAAAATATAATCATTGTTTTGTTTCCTGGAAAACTTTTTCGTCTCCTAATCACTTGTTTTTGATTGCAGCTTCTCTCACAAAATGTTTATTATTGAGTTGGTTGCTCAAAATAATTTTCATAATGATCTTAATATTTTGAATTATTATTTAAAGTTAAATAATTAATTGAAAATTTCGACATTTGAAAAAAATAATTTAAATTTTGACATAACAAACAGTGTATTCCTGTTCGCATATCAACTTTAAATATTAATTTAATTGTGCTGCAATGATGAAAATGCTGCAGTGCAGTTTGTTACCGCTTCTTCTGCACTAGCGCTTTGGAGGCGGCAGCCTAGTAAACTTAGCTCTAAGTAACTTTTAGACGTAACCTGCACCACTCGCATTTTTTAGTACGTCTTATACAACTGTTGCATAAAATACTATTAAACATATATACCATTTTAAATATGCAACAGGTAATCAATTTGTTACTTATTGAAAAAACTAGTTCATATACCTGTTGAAATAGATTTTCACATAAAATACATCCGAACAGGATGGGCTGTTTTACAACAGATCTATTTATTCTGTGGTCACAGCATCTCCTCAATACACTTCTATTAAACAACTAGCTGATGCCAGCGACTTCGTTCGCGTGGACTCCGCGTATCTGCATCAGGTGTTAAAGATCTTTGATTTTTTTACCTCAACAAAAAATGCTCATCAGTCTGAACAACTTTTGCTAAAGCGTCATTTTTATTATAGTTTAGCTGGACCATTATGGATCTGCATCAAGTGTTCCATTTTTCAAAATCAATTATATCTTTATTTATTCCTCAAGCTTTACAGGTTTATAACAAAAAAGTTTCATTCGAATCCGTCTAGTATTTCCGGAGATTAGCGTGTACAAACAGACAGACAAACACACAGATGTTTTTTAACAATCTCTACCAACCCAATTTTTTTAAATATATTCAATGTGAAGATCTATTTTTCACTGTTTTATTATACTATTCATTACTGTATATTTGCACTTCAACCGTGTCACTTCGGGTATTGTGTGCCTTACACAAAGACTTTCTCAGGTTGACTCATATAGGTACATGCTACATTGACCCGGTACTAATATGACCACGGAAACAGGCGGGGCTTGGCGACGGCCATCTCATCCATTATTCAGAATTTTCGGCCGACCAGCCCGTTGTCCTCCTCAATTTCGTCGTGAGAAAGAGGCAAGTAACTAACATTGACGTCAATTTTGTATGTAAAAGTTACTCGGGGACAAAATTCTGCCTTTTTGCTCGTTTATTTTTGATAAAGTTGGGCTCGCGTAGTCACAATAAATGTGTTCCTACTTTTAGGTAAGTACAAGTGAAGTTTTTGATGAGATTTATGGTTATATTCACGTAATATAGTTGCATAACGCTACCTATTTTAGTTTTTACTATTTTAATGTTGTATTCTCACTGCATACGCTTAATAACAAAATGTTTTACATATCGTAGGTGAAGATAGTTTCTTCCGACCAAAGCATTTTCATGTAAAGTGATGCCAAAACGGTAGGTACAAATGGCTTGCACTATGAAAAGTTATCAAATCTCATGGAGTGTCAAGCTCCTAACTCTACACGCCCTTACCTAACACCCACTAACACCCACGCAAAGATTTGCGTGAATCCTGATCATAAGTTCTGTACAAACTCTAATTTGTCACTTTCGTCAAAATGTATGGCCTGACCGTTTTGTTAGAGTGACGTAGTTACTCCTATGATCTTATGAACATAGTCAAAACTTAGAGCCTAATGAATTAATTACTATGCTTATTCTCTCGTCTTGGCACTCCCGTGCCCCAAGATATAAAAGTGTACATACTCTGACGTTAAAGAACTGCAAATCTTTTTTGGAGAGAGATGCCACATCTTACAGAAACCTCCGGGGGCGTGACAAAAAATAATAATAATGAAATATCATGCAATTGGTCTGAAACTAAATCATACTAATGGCATCGGCAAAACTATACATTAAATTGAAACTTCCCAAACTAGCGTCCTCAGACGGCGCTCCTTGCAAACTTCCGAAACACGGCAGCTCGCGAACGGTAACTTATCATTAAGTGCCTATTAGCGGGATCACCGCACTCCAGCCATCCATCCTAATATTCAAACAGATAGTTACGAGCTTCTGAACTAACAAGGCCAAAGGAATTAAGCCACACACATTCTTTTCAATGTTATGTTTTTATTACTTGTGTATGTTATGTTTTATTGTTGTGTTGTGGCTATGCAAAGATCGAAAAACTAACGGGAACCATGCCTTGGGTAAAATATAGCGGTTTTATCAATGTAAAAATGTTTAAGAAGAAAACCAGGTTTGTAAAGTGACATTAATTTATTTTGATAAACTTAAATAACATAAATAAATTATACTATGATTAAACTAAAAACATAAACAAAAAAATCTAAACTAGATATAAGCTTAGCCTTTTGGTCATAATGCGCAACAGCCCATGGATCCCCTGGGGCTTCGATGAGGCGTGCCGAAATCTCTCTATACAACTGTATATTATATACCTATATACATATTAAAACTTTAAGTAATTTAAAAAAAGGCTTAGAAAGTTCCCATTTTCCTCTTATACACGCCCACGATCACGGCGCTTGAAACTTACAGACCTAGGCTCTGTTTACCCCGAAGTTGATAAAGACATGGTTGCATGTACTTCTAAAAAGGGCATCGAAATTCCCAACTAAAAAAAATAACAACAAGAACAACTCAATTTTTGCTGCTGAATTTTTCATTAACTTCTTTTAACATGATGATCACTGAATCATTAACCTTCAAAATATCCAAGTAAGTATGAGTATATTCTGTTGTTGTTGTTGCTGCTGAAACCATACAAATTGAATACTCAGGAGAACAAAAAATAACGTATAATACTGAACGAAAGTATTTAACAAACATTTTGCCTCACATTTGGTTTGGATCATGCATGTTTAGCGTTGGGTGTAATCCTGGATACTAATCCCTGAGCTAACGCCCGTGATTTACGGAACAGGAGGTGCTCGCAGGTAATGGCGGACATTTACATAATGCGCCGTCGCGGACACTGTGGTGTGACCTGTGACATAGCTCACAATCACAAGCCATTGTCTATTTTTACAAGCTTTTATTTAGTTTCACCTGTCCCGTCGCCTGTCTGTCTGTCTGTTATCAAATTATGCAAGTTAAATTTGACCCACTTCCCGGTTTCCGATTGAGCTGAAATTTTGCACCCATACGTATATCGCGTGTCAATTCAATATTATGATGACATGTAGCTGATCTGATGATGGAGTTGGAAGGTAGCCACAGCAACTCCATCGAGTTTGGGCTCGTTTGATTCGTCTTGAGGAACACTGAAGTTAAAAACTTGTTTTTAAAATATGTAGTTAATTAATTACTTGTTTAAAATTTGTCGCCTCCACGTTTGGCATAATCTAATCATAAAAAAACACTATTTTTTTTAACAAAACTGACTGCCTCCGTGGTCCAGTGGTCAAGGCGTTCGCCTTGTGACCCGGAGGTCATAGGTTCGATTCCCACTGGGAAGCATACTTTGTGAAAAGTTGTTTCCAGTCTGGATAGGATATTGCAGGTTTGAATCACCTGATTATCCGAAAAGAAAGATGATTCCGTGTTTCGGAAGGCACGTAAAACTGTGGGTCCCGAACGCCACCTAGCGTTTGATCATAAAACTATCCAAGGATTGGTTCCTGGTTTGCCCTTTGGGTTGTGGAGGTCAGACGGCAGTCGCTCTGTGTAAAAACCAGCAACCTCGTCAAATCTCCTTGGTAAGATAGCGGACCCCGGGCTCTGAAGCGTTACTGCTGAGGAAGCAACCGGGAATACGCTCGGATGATGATGAGTGTTTTTCAACAAAAGTAAAAAGATAAAATTTGTCATGTTTTCTTACTTACAACTTTTTAAATTTTGACGAAACTTTATAAATTTTGTTACAGCTATCGTCCATATTATATTGTTCTCTAAATATTGTAAGTTTGTAAACTGAACATAAAATACAACTCTTATCATAATATATATATATAATTTCTTTTTCTTGTAAGCGTTGTCAGATAAACTGCCAAATACTTTATTTGCATAATTTGGCTGTTTATGTCTAGCTCAAATTATTTTTTAAACAGGGACGGATTCTATAACCTATTTATAATGCTTTTGAATTGGAAAAGAAGGAGGTTATCAATTTATCGGCTTCTTATATTTATAGTAATGAAATGTGTTTCATGAACTAAAACTCGTACCTACTTCGTTTCTACTTTATTTTGGGTGATTTCAGCCGTGTGGTTTAATCTTTATTATCAGTACATATTTCAAAAAACATTATACTTCTCGCTGTATAAGTATACAGATACGAATACTTTAACATATTTAATTCAATACTCCACACAATAGGAAAACTGGGGCAAGCCTCTGTTTAAGCGCATAAAAACATTTTCACTTTAAATTGTGATGAATAGCTTTTATTTCAGCCTTCAGAGCTTGAATTTATAGACTTTGTGCTGACGTTTTGATGAAATGGCAGCGAGCGTGAATTTTTATTATAAATATTAATCTAACATTGTGCCATCGTGGCATGCAGTATTGCTGCCGTCAATTTGGTCTATGTGACGAGTTTGTATTTAAACTTCTACGAGTAGATTTGCCAAAAAGACAGTTGATAACTTGTATCTTTTAAAATATTTAATATAGGGTCTGGCAGTAAAAAACCTTTATTGTCACCTAATATACGTAGTAACTACATAAATAAGAGTTACTGTAGGGCAGTGGCTGTCAGTTTAACTACATAACTAGCTTTTCGGGCGTTGCGCGGACTGCAAGCAGCCCGCGGTTTTTCGTGCGGCTGTTGAGGTAGGCTAAGATATGATTCCAGTTTATAAAATGGGTAAAAACTGCAGTCAGTTGATGAAACATGAAAAAATGTGTAGGCAGCCATCTTGGATCCAAAATATGATTGCAGTTTCGAGTTCTGCGGGATGCTTTACCCCAGCATACAAAATTTCAGGCCCCTACGAAGTCCCATTGAGACGTTATGAACGAAATAATTTTATTTAAAATACAAAATTTGGATTTTTCGGCTTGAAAATTGATTGAATTGAATTGAATTGATGTAGATATCGATTTTCAGCCAAATCGGAAGCAGTCGACTTTCGGCGGCCATCTTGGATTCCCAAAAATTAAAAAAAAACGCAGCGCTTGGCGTGGCTCGCCTTTCGGGCTTGCATTGCTCGGCCTGCGGCCTCGTGAAATTACTTGGGGGGATAGAGGGGCGAGGGGTGAAGGGAGGGGGGAGGGGGCTCGGCCTTCGGCCTCAGGCTGCGCCTAGTTACTTAGGGGGTACTTTTGTATGCAATTTTTATAGAGGGGAATTGTACATGTATGGCGGCCAACTTGTATTATGAAAAAAATCAAAAACAAATGACAGTCGTCAAATTGCTTACAACCCCCTATATTTTGGAAAAAAATTCACGCCCCTAACCCGACCGTTTTTGCAGGCCGTACCCCTTCCACATCAGGATCTGGTGATCTTCAACATGTCAGGTACTCACTGGAGCACCCTCTATACGATGGTATATCGTTTGTGACACCTGTCACCCGGGAACAAACCAAACGACTATGTCAATCAGTGAGTGAGTGGTATTGTAGGTTTATATAATATATAAAAATATAATTAAAAAAAAATTCATTCACTCCATGCAAAGATACACGTACCTTATCCTATAAGAAACACGTATGTAAGTAATATATCATTCATTTTAATACCTTTTGTATTTGCTCCTATAGATCACTTTAAAGCATGTTAGAGTAATAGATTTACATCTAATTTCCTAAGTGACAATACAAGTTGTACTCAAACATAACATTATAGTAATTAATTAAAACACGAGCTCTATCAAAATTTTGCGAAGCAGGCAGACTTTGATAAGACAGCTCCTCAAATAATTGTGTTTGGTTGAAATATAATCAGTTGAAAATTTCCAATTACTTCGGACGGAGGTATTTTGTGATTTCCTTTATTTTAAAACAAAGGCAATAAATAAAATTATACAACTAAATAACTAAAATACATCTCCTACTCAGACTGATTGGTAGTTTAAAATATACCTGGTAAGGCACGCCCAGTACGTTAAAAAAACCGTCACTTATGGACCTACAAAGAAAATATCGTAGTCTATATATATATCTACCCTAAGTATTGTACTTTTTTCAAGCTTTTATTTAGTTTCACCTGTCCCGTTGCATGTCGGTCTGTCTGTCTGTAATCAAATCTTGCAAGTTAAATTTGACACACTTCCCGGTTTCCGATTGAGCTGAAATTTTGCATGCATACGTATATCGCGTGACAATGCAATATTATGATGACGTGGAGCTGATGGAGCCAATTTGATGATGGAGCTGGACGGTGGCCATAGGAACTCTGTAATAAAACGACACAACACCATCGAGTTTGGGCTCGTTTAATTCGTCTTGAGGAGCACTTTATATAAAAGCTTGTTTAAAAAATATATTTTTTAAATAATGACTTGTTTATAAGTACGTCTTTGCTGTCTTTTGCGGTGTCATAAGTCATAAGTCATTTATTCGCAACATGTAAGCAAAAAGTTAACATTATATTATGCAGATCAACATGTACCCAGTTTGGGCGTAGCAAAAACAAATAAGAAACAATATATACACGTTATTCAAATATTTTATACCTACTTAATTTATTTTTTCCGTGGACGTGAGATTGAGGTAACACACGCTACAAACTAATTTATTTACTGAACTTGTCGTTTAAGAATTCATCTACAGAATAATAGGCCTTTGAGATCAGTAATAATTTTAAGCGTAATCTGAATATTGTGTCTTTTTGTTCTACTTTTATGCTTTCAGGAATTGTATTATATATCTTAATTGACATAACGTACGGACTATTTTGAAACATTTGCATATTTGATATCGGTAGATTTAATTTATTTTTGTGGCGCGTATTTCTGTCATGTGTATCTTTAATTTGGATAAATAGATGTTTATGTTTTCTTACAAACAAGGCTGTTTCTAAAATGTATAACGACGTGATTACCGTGGTTGGTTTAAGAACCGCACATTGGCTGGATATGACAGTCGTTAAGCAAATTTTGGCCAAAAATAATTTCCTGCAGTGTTTCAGAATCTCTTTGATCAAGCCTTGGATCCAATCCATATCCATTCCTTGCAAGCGTGCTCGACGTTTGGGATCGAACGGATTGAAATACAGGAGTTTGTGGCAAATATTTGGTTGCGTTCCAACCGCATTATTACCAGACGTTTGCAGTGAATAAGTATAAGGTATTTTGTATCATAGATCGTAAAAAAATAACAACAAAAATCAGTACTTTCGATATTTTTCTCTTACCACGCATGGAAAAGTAAAGTTAAATATCACCATTATTATACTAAATCATTTTTAGTCAAACTTAAACGTTTAAAAATTTTGAAATAGGTAAAACGGAGTGCCCTGTTTGTGTTAAAGTTCAAGGCTTATACTTTCTAAATATATTTGAACCACCTACCAATTTATTAAAACGAATTAATTTTGTGTATTCATAAAAGAATTATAAAACTATCTTCAAACGCAATCTTGGATTGATTGAGCATGCATACCGTATCTCCAAAACTCGATCAAGTATTGGAATGATTCACGAGTGGCGAATAATTGGGTCTGACGACTTCGTTTACGAATATCTTGGCTCCTGGTGCGCACCAGGAGCCAAGATATTCGGCCTATAGGGAATGCAGATTGGAGTTAATTGATTTCTCTATCTCAAAGACATTCTTTAAAGTACCCGTAACCGAAGGGCATGTATGAAGAGATTGATGAGTGTAGATGAAGCGAAAGAAGTTTGTCGGGATCGTAGCAAGTGGAGGACCATAGTCTCTACCTAATTGCAAACCGTGTAAATAAGTGAAAGTTAGTAGTAAAACTACTTTTTACCTGTATAATAATACTAGCTTTTACCCGCGACTTCGTTTGCGTAAAATTACTTACTTTGTAATTAAGTCTAATGTTATATGGGAAAATGAGATGCCCCATATAAAGTTCCACTCCCCTTTTCATTCCCTGAATGGATGATTTTTGGGATAAATCAAACTCAACCCCGGGTCTCAAACTATATTTATACCAAATTTCAGGTAAATCGATTCAGTGGTTTCATGTAAATCGGCCCTTGAGACCCGCATGGTATTTATAAATGCCTACATTTTCTATTGTTATCCTATTGTGTCTGGTATTTTACGGTCTTGAAGGATTAACCACTGAACCGAACCTAACTAAAGAGGTAACAGATAGACAGTCATACAGACCAACAGGCCGAGTTACTTTCACATATATACAATGTGAAAGGACATACATTTTACAGAAAAGGGCAATTCGTTTTATTTTTGATTTAGGATCGAGAGACTCCCTAAGAGATTTTTTTAAGAAAATTGATATACTCGCTGTACCATCCCAGTACATATTTGAAAATATAATGTATGTGAGGAAAAATATTGCCTTATTTGATAAAACAGGTGATATTACGGATAGAAACTTACGTAACATAAATGTTTTAGTTACCCCGTATTATAGGCTGAAAACAGTCAGTACATCGTTAAAGGGAAACTGTATAAAGTTTTATAATAAATTGCCAGAATCGGTCCTTGATATGCCAGATAGAAAATTTAAAGTTTATGTAAAGAAAGTACTTTGTGAGAAGGCTTATTACGGAACCGATGATTATCTTAAAGACAAAAACGTCTGGCTTGAGCTTGGCGCGGGTCCCTTTTAAAGGTTTATATTTGTACAATTTGAGTACAATCAGTACATGAATTTTATACAAATTGACATTAATTTCAAATTTGACATTTTTAATTAATAATTATGACATATCAATGTATTCTCAGTCCACACATCTAATTTTATAATAATAATAATAATAATTCATTTATTTCAGGCAATAGCATTGTACTTACAAATTTGTACAATGCCAGAGGCCCATATTATAAATACCTTATAACTAACATACATAATATATACATAATTCCTATCCTAATTTACACGTAGTATCGGCGACGTGTGACGCACGGTGTCGTCGGGCAGCCGACCTCGGAACCTCCGAAATACGACACCCTGCGGCCAGAAGTCCTCCTTCATGAAGGTTGGCAGATGATGCGTCGGCACTCTCACCACATATGAATTAAAATTCGCTTTGTGGCGAGACTGCAGCCGCTCAACCCTCAAGGTGAAGTTAGACTTCTTTCGGACGTAGTCCACGACCTCCTCTGTCCTCGTAGACCAGTGCAGACGGGACACGTACAGCTGCGTCGATGGTATGGTAGGACGCAGGGGAGAGTCCGGTCCGGGCGGCGCGGTTCCGGAGTTGTTGCGGCTCACGGTCTTCCTCCTCTTCCTTTCCACCTTGACGAAGCCCTCTTCATCGCGCTGGTTCCTCTCGGGACCCGGTGGTGGCAACGGCTTGGTAGGAGCTGGCTTACGCCGTCTCCCTGTTGGCCCCGTAGTCGCGATGTAGTCGCGGCGGGGGTTGCGCGCGGGCGCGGGCGCAGCGGCAGCCGCGGCATAGGCCCGCGGCCGCGGCGGCGCACTCGGGCTCGACGTCACCGGGGCGAGGGCGGGGGAGCGGGCGGCGGCCTGTGCAGCGCGCACAACAACAGGCGGTGACGGCAAACTGCTGACTGAGACATTTTGCGCGCCGCCTCGTCGCGTGTTTACGTTAGCAGTCTCCGGTGACCTACTTACCGAATCACCACTTTTTAATGTTAATAATTCGGTACGTAGCTCACTGATGGTAGATTCGGAGACCCCTAACCTACACTGTACTTCGGCCAGGCTGGCTTTCAGGGCGGTGATGTCCTTCAGCAGCCTAGTGATGTCGACGTGGTCGAACGTGACGGGAGGCAACTTGTCCAGCTGTTTCGCCACGAATGTGGGCACGTCATCCGGGTCTGTGACCTTAAGCAGGTTGATGATGTCCTGCAAACTTCTCTCCCCCTTTTCATCCCTTCTGCGAGATGGCATCCTGTCGGCCATGTCGAGACTCCTGTACAGCAGTTCCTTGCCACTGCAAATCTCCTCTAACTTGAAGTTCGACTTGCAGATCTGCAAGATGCTGATCTCGTCCATGGTATCGATGGCGTGCTGGATGAACGCCAACAGTTCGTTCGCTATGAGTGTTTCGGAACTCATAGCGGTATCGGGCAGCGGCTAAGCCGCGCAATTCAAATATCAGTATAATTGTAAGGTTGACGTTTTTGGAGAAAATGCTGCAGTACAGTTTGTTACCGCTTCTTCTGTACTTGCGCTTTGGAGGCGGCAGTAAACTTAGTTGTAAGTAAATGATCTGACGTCAACAACTCTTAAGAAATCGAAAGAAAAAAGAAATGACAATTATCAAGTGATATAAATATCCAAAGATAAATAAATGATTCATGACTTTTTTTTGATACCCTTAACCAATCAAACAACAGAGTATACTAGATCGCTATAGTATTTAGATAATAAAATAACAGTTAAAAACAAGCGGCAGTACACTTTCGTAGGGAACGGCCGATTTTTTTTTTTACTTTTGTCTGTTATTTTAATTTCACTATACTATAGTGATCTAGTATACTCTATAGCCAGTGGTTTGATTTATTATGGGTATGTCCCTTTTACGTCGTATATAAGTAGAAGTAAAGATGTGATACACGACTTCGTCCGCAAGGCTGCTGTTGGTGTGTGACGACACCATGGACTCAATCAGAGCCCACGACCCCGGCGCGTTTTCCTCGGTCAGCGTGAAGATCTAAGGGTTGGTCTGTATTTGACAGCATGGCCGAATCTGAAGCGTTCCGTCGTTTTGGCTTACTCTAGCTAATGACGGTTCTGAGCGACAGAAAGAGATAGCAGCATAGAAAAGTGCTGTTTAGTGCTGCCAGATGTAGCCCAACTCTAAGGCGGCTTGCAGGCCTGTCGGATTGGCGTGTGGTCACCATGCTACAAGTCCGTCACCCAGAGGTCCCGGGTTCGAAGGTCAGGTCAGGTCAGAGCAAGTTGGAAAATGCTCTTTTTCAAATTGTCCTGGGTCTTGGGTGTTTATCTATATATGTATTCGTTATAAAATATAGTATCGTTGAGTTAGTATCCTATAACACAAGTTTCGAACTTACTTTGGGGCTAGCTCAATCAGTGTAATTTGTTCCTATATATTTATTTATTTATTGGCATTGCCCTGATTGGCCACACAGTATGATATAAAGCTGATTCTTCATAGGTGGTGTAACTTCGGAGAAAGCGTGACACCCCTGGCGATACCCCTGTGTCCCTCACATTAGCCCATTTGTCGGCCATCTAGTGGGCGGGAAACCAGCACCTGCCATTAAAATAGTCAGTAAAAAAGAGTTTTATAGTAAAAAATCGCGATGAAGAAAAGAAGAATGAAGAAAGACGCGGGTAATCACACAAGTTCTCTCAATAACGCCCTCTCCTTTAACCGGATAAGTATTTGGATAAACACAGTTATTTTTATATTAAGTATATGAACTTTGACCTACATATTAAAACAATGGCAGAGGAGGTAGTACTGAATATATCAGATTTACGAAGTAGAATAAGACGCGTGTAATCGCACCAGTTCGCTTATTACCTACCTTCGTTAAAATTTAGCAAATATTAGCAGAAAAAATAAATATATAGGGACAAATAACACAAATCTAGCCCCTGAGTCAGTTTGAGACTTGTGTTATGAGATCCTGACTCAACGATACTATTTTTATACATATATAGATAAATATCCAACACCCAGGGCAATTTAAAAAGACCATTTTCCAACTTGCGCTGACTGGAGGTCGAACCAGGGACCTCGGGGTGGCGGACTAGCATGGTGACCACTACGCCACGGAGGTCGTCAATATTGGAGCATAACGCAGGTGTTTTAATAAAGTAGCAATAACTGTAATCTGTTTAAAGAAGTATTAACTGTGACCTACATATTGTTGCTCTGGCAACGGTGGGCGCTATACCGCTAATCCTTTTGCAATAATTGCAAAGTAGAACAATACGTGGGTAATCGCACAAGTTCGCTCATTACCGCCCCTCCTTTCAACTTGATAAATAGCAGCCGTTTGCGATACCGCCTAAGTTGTACGAATATAACTGATATACAGCTTGTTTACGACTTTCATACAAGTTCTAATCGTACTAAATTGTGACAAACGACCTGGAAGGTTTATGTTATTTAATCACTGATAAGTGTTTAAAATAAATACTGAGTGGAAGGGACATACCCTTTGATAAATCAAACCACGGGCTATACTAGATCACTTTAGTATAATGAATGAACTTTAGTATAAAAAGTATGGAATCTCACTTCATGCAAATTGAGAGAGCGCAAAGATCAATTTTAAAAGTATCATGGTTCAAACCAATTCTATTTCCAACCCATGAACTTTATAAAATCACTTAGTTACTAACAGTACGGTAACTGTTTATTTTACATACCGTATTGAAGCAACTCACTATGACTCCCTATAATAAAGAAAACCTCAGACGTAACCATCTTATAGCAAAAACAACACTCTTTAAGACGAAATTTAGCCATAGATTCCTTGTCTTTCTTGGTCCTTATCTATATAATCTACTACAAATAAAATTGTCCATTCACCATCTAAACAAATTCCAATTAAAATGTATAATGAAATTAAATAACAGCCAAAAATTAAAAAAAAAATCGGCAGTTTCATACGAAAGTGTGCAGAATGAATGTCGAAAATTTTATTTGGTTTTTGACTGTTATTTTATTATAATTATACTATATTGATCTTGTATAGCCCGTGGTACGATTTATTACGGGTATGTCCCTTCCACGTCGTTTAAGTAATTTAGCTTTATATTAACTTATGTTCATTAAATAATTATATTTTTAAACAAAATATACGTGTTGCATGTAAATTCTGCACAATTTATACAATGATCATATTTTTGCACGACATGATTTTCCTCTTATTCGCTGTCCTTTCCCCAGTTTATTTAGGGTGCCTCTCTGTAACCTCCAAAATGTTCAATGTTATACTTAAGTAAGCGTAAGACTACGAAAGTATTTCAGTGCATTGACCACATATGTACCTACACGCAATTATTATATATAGGTAAGTATATAGGTAATGATACAGCTCAAATGATGACAATATACCGTAGACTATGGACTTTCACGCTCATTATAAAATATTTTTACCTACTCGTATCTTTACAAGAAACTCAAAAATAAATGACCCAAGTTTACTTATTCCAAGCATAAATTACACCAGAACGTATTTTAAATGAAAATTTTCCCCTCAGAATAGAATAAAGTGCAGTTTCCTGTAATCATCCGGGCTCGACAAGCCGCATTTTAAAAAGACGAACATTTCATTCCGCCCGTCTTCTTTGAATAAGTTATGAGAAATTCCTTGTTATCATTAAATACGGTTTGCGAATAAAATAGAAATACAATGCAAAGGTGCATGAAAAGATAACTTATTACATAAAAACCGTACGACTTTTTCTCGCTTTGTACATGGATTTCGCACGGTGTACCGACGTATTTTAATTTCAACATACACAACCGAAATTGAATGATGCTGGTAGTGACAGCGGTTCAATTGGAGCTACAAAATAATTTGGATCCTCGAATAGTTTTACTGGCTTGCCGCTTTGTTTTTTGTCTGAAATACTCTTGAAAATTAAATTACATAATTTAATTTCGAACTCGTTCAATATTGTACTTTACAAATGTGAAATCCAATTACACAAGTAGGTATAATTTACTGAAGTTTTATTATTTGTACTACTTCAGCTGTAAAGTAAAGATTTTGATTCTAAAAATGTTTGGTCGAACAAACTTGATGTTGAGCAATAGTAGTGCCGATTAAATGTTATATTGGTTTTAGGTCTGCCGGTTAACGGTTTGTCGCACAACTGTGGTAAATTCATGTTTACGCGTAGATAAAAAGTTTCTTTTCCTGGCAAATTAAAAAACCCCCGACTTTAAAGTGTTCACCCCCATATAGCTTATGAACGGCTGAACCGACTTTCACCAAATATAGCCAAGAAAAAACGCAGGGAAACTTGTTTTGTCTCAAAAAAAAAGAAATCGTTCCATCCTTTTGAGAGCTGCGATGCCACAGACAGAAATATACAGAGAGACAGACAGACATTGCCATCAAATTTATAACATCTTTCTTATTTCGTCGGGGGTTATAAAATACCTTAAGTGATGCAGACAGCTATCTACCACGCCGACGTTTTTTAGTCATATCTATGTAATAGAAACAGTTGCCAACTACGCCATAGACATCTCAAGCCTCTTCTACTCGTACCGACCGTTAGGGCCGGAACAGACGGGGCGCCAGTAACAGCTAGTGATGAGCGGTGCATAAATACTCAATCAACCCATTTGAATATTCAGTCAGTAGATTGAGTAAATACCCAATAAATATCCGTATTTATCCATTTGGTGAGAAGATTTATTTATATGAGTTGTGACTCATATTTATATTAATATTCATTATTTCACTTCTTTTATCTAGTTAACACTTGCAATTTTTGTCGTAAAGTATGTGCATATGCTATAATATGCTTAAAATGTACGAAATCGTCAAAAGCGACGCTATTATATATAAAAATACCGTACTAATCATACAGTGAAAGTAGGCTTCTTTGACTTATTATCATTCTTTTGCTGGGAGTTGTCGGTGTACAAAGAAGTAATTATATGTTAAAATAAGTAAACAGACATCAAATGCAATGTCAATACAATATATGAGCACGCTATTTTTACTCTATATATTAAATCTAGTGAGTAAAACATACTCAAATGTGTAAATTGAGTATTACCCACTGCCCATCTCTAGCTGTTACGCGACGCAACTTGCGCCCCGTCTATTCCGGCACTTAGAACCAATGCCAGCTACGCCGTAGACATCATTTAGATTCTTTGTCGCAAGGTCAGCTGCAACTACCAACTACACTGTAGGCGTCTCGTAGTCACTTTGGCTGATTTCAGAGTCATGCGTTTGAACCGCGCCGTCCAGATGCGCGCTTGTAATTACCCTAGATAGGGTGAACGCTCCATAAGTCGGCACTTTAAGGCTTGTGTCAAGTTTGAAAATTCATACAGGGGTCATACAAAGGAATTTCAGTGTGATGTTGATTTTTTCGAACACGTTATATATTATACTTTTTAATCGTACTCTAAGGAATAAATTTTTGCGAGAAAAAGTATTTTATTTTATTTTTTATTCAAAAAAACACTATTTTGCCTAAGGTCGGCACTCATGAACCTATCTCCGTCATTTGTGTTCCTGAAGTCGGTCCTCCATTTTTTGAATGGTGTTTGAAGGAAACCATGTTTTTCAACCCGACTCTTCTTGTGTCTTTGCAAATGTGATTGATTAATGGATTTTATCATAATAGTTTATAATATTTTCTTTATAATTGTCATCTAATATAATAGGCATTTTGTTAATATCGAAAGTATCTTGTTGCTTCAGAGTCCTAAGTATTTAAGGTCATATCTCATAAATTCTGGAATTTTTTGCATACTATTATTTTCTGTATGAATTTCAGCAGTAGTGATCTCGTCATTTCCTTCCGGCTTTTCTTGGATCCGCAAATTTGTAGAATTACTTTCAGCAAAATTTTTAATTTCTGTCATTACTTTTTTTTTTGTATTTATAGCGTTGGCTTCTTTAATGTCTTCAGACGATATTTCATCATCATGCTAAATTATAGCTTTCTAGTACCTACTTATAGTCTCTTAGTAGAACCGCGGACAAACGGACAGACAGACAGACATACAGACGGACAGACATTGCGAAAATATAAGGGTTCCTTGTTTACTACGGAATCTTAAAAAACTTAAAACACACAAATATTTACAAAATAGGTATATATTTTTAAACTGTTTGACACAAAACTTCATACAGATTTTTTATATAGTTAATACCGATTTTATTTAATGGTGCCGACCTTAGGATTACGCCTAATTCTAAGGTCGGCACCCCCTGCCGACTTACGGTACTCCATACTACTGATTTTCCTAAGCCCGGCACCCCTGTTTTTTCTTCAAATATATATATTAAAAAAACATTTAAAGCCACTATGAAACAATGGCAAATATTATGCTGAACCAATTAAATTACATCAACAACTCATTACTATTATAATACGTAATTTATTGCTTACCAAATGATGCTCCGAAAGTAGAATTTTTTTTAGAAATTCGGCGACATATGCGCTCACACACGTTCAAAAAACAATTGACCGCTCGTTTCACAGCGGTCCGCAGGTCAAGCGCGCGCTTTAAAACTCGCTGGTCAATGGCGCGTTTCGCCGGCGTCACGCTGAAACCTAAAACCACAGAATAAGTACTCACGTCCAGAAGTCTTACTAAAAAAAAATATCTTCTCAATGTTGTTAGATATATAGTTTAATTTAGCTCGCATCAAAAATCGACACCTCTCATGATAGGTAGGTACCTACAATAAACTGATTGAGTGAGCAGTTTGCCAGGGTTGGCTGCTATAAGTTACTACTATCGCCATCTAGCGAATCGCGCCCGTGTCGCAAGCAACGCAGCGACGCAAGACACCGCGCGTGATTAAATTAATTGATAATTCTATTTATTCCTACAAGATGATTTTTCTAACCATATTATGCCAGTAACAGAATTAAAATAATTGATTGTCAATCTCAAACATAAGAAATCTATAAACGTCATTCACCTACTAGTTAATGGTTAAGTGATTTTTTTCATCCTAAATAATAAAACGTACCTACATAGGTTAAATACGAGTATATTCGTTTTTAAATCATTTTTCGTAATAATAACCATATATACCTTAGTATACCTATCATATGATAATTCATAATATAAAAAATACGTACATGATAATTTCAGAATGGTAACTTTAAAATACACCTCACTTTCAGCGTCCTTAGGAAGCTTAAAAAAGTTAAATTTAGATCGCAATCCTTAAGCAAATAAACAATGCACAGTTTAGTTTTTGTGCTTTTTCTTTTCTTCCCATGACGACGAAGAAGCGAGTCGTCCCTGCTGAATTTCCCCCTTCGAAGCGGTCGCAATGCGTAGGTATATTTTCGATACCTACACGCGGAGTGAGACAAGCCTGCTAAAACTCCTTTCACAGCGGTCCACAGGTCAAGCATGCCCTTTAAAACGCGCCGGTCAACGGCGGACCTCGCCAGCGTTACTCTGAAATCAGCCTTACGTTGCATGGATATCAGCTACCCACTATGCCGTGGACGTCTTGTAGTAATTTCTACATAATAGATAATGAGATGCCAATCTGCCAATGAGATGGTATCAAAGACCAAGTCTGTAACGAAAAGTTTTTAATTAGGTCGAATGTAATCAGTGAACGCATCAAGGCTATGAAATTGATCCGAGCAATTTTTCATTAAACACGGTGATGCCATTTTATCTTGTCAACATTATGCATTTTATCGTGATGGATATTATATAAAATTACACAGGATAATTACGTAAAATCAAAACTATATAACCGAAATGAAATATTCTGTGGCAATCATAAGTATTTGTTTTCTTGTGAATATCAATTTTAAGGGACTCTCATATGGGAACTCATTACGTAGTAAGTAGATACTATTTGTGTATATATTTTACTTTGTTATAAACATTTAACGGTGAACAAAATTTTTTTTTCTGTTCTGTTCAACATGATGCAAAGAAAAATGTGTAATGTTCTTTCTAACAACAACTAAAATGATCTTAAAATAGCAAACATGCAACAACTCCAGAAAAATAGGCCAATTTATAGGGAAATTATAGAGCCTTTGCCTTGCATAAGAGCCTTTGCTTTTTATAACATAATAAAACAGGATTGCCATCATTGCGTGTAAGTATTTCTCTCCATACAAAGACACGGATGAAAGCTTGGTTCATAAATCTATTTATATAAATGAAGAAACTGACTACTCCCCATTACGTAAGTGTGCACAAAGGGATTTTTGAAATTTTATCTCCTAAGGGTTTAAAATGAGGAGTAAAATTTTGTGTGAAACTCCGCTAAAAACGGATACACAGTGGAAAAATGTGAGGATTGTCAGGCAAGGCCGTGTGTAAAATAAAAGAGGTTCTGGCCATCATTTAGAACAACTTTCCAGAGAAAAGCATTAGAAAAATGTCTGAACAGCATTCTGTTTTCAGGTTTACTGGTCGGGCACATCGTGGGGGGTCTGGACGTACCCATAGAAATGTTTCCATATGTGGTCTCCATCACGCAATACATGCAGACGCACTGTGGCGGCTCAATTATAAGCGACCGAGTGGTCGTTACTTCAGCTCACTGTGTCTTTGACGAAGACTTTGAAGTCATACATCCTAGTACACTTACTATCTATGCTGGTATTTTTTATATTGCTTTCTGTCAGTTTATTATACTTCTGTATTCTATCTATGAGAAACTTGATGGCCTAGCAACCTTCGGTATAATATACATTGGCATTGGTGAAAATAAGTGCCACAAAAATATCTTAAGAGCACGCGGCCTTACCGTATTACTTTTCATACAAAGATATATAGATAGATAGATAATCATTTTATTGGTACCAAAAAGTCACACACATACACTTAACATTACAAACGCTCGTACGTGATTATGACGTTAAAAGTGATCTTCCTGGTATCTTTTGTGCTATTTCTAGATTTCTACTGAAATAAAAAATTAAAATTTAGAAAAACTATTTTAGTATAAGCCTCCAAAAATCTCCTTTTTTGCACAAATTTTAGCTGAACTCTGGCTCTATAAAATACTTATAAATTGTAAAGGTAAAGAAAATTTTTGATACAAACCTCACAAATGTAATGAAAATTTTAAATAAAAAACATTAATTTTACAAACTTGTATTGCTTACTTAAAAACACGTATCACCTGGAACAAGTTTTATGAAATTTCCGCACCCTATGAGTAGTTAATATTCGTTCAATTGATAGTTAATAATAATACTAATTTCGCCCAATATAATGCAAACCGAGCCCTCAGGCGCTATCTCTCTCTTTTTGGTTTGCCTCTTTTTCTAGCATATCCCTAGATGAAACGACAAGCTTTTCAAACTATGCTCGCGTTGACGACAGAGTGGCTGGGAAGAGCCGCCATAAGCTTCTTTTCAGGAAGCACCTTCCGTCGTTATAAACCGACTTTCAAAAAGGAGGAGGTTATCAATTCGTCACGATCTTTTTTTTATATGTTTAACGATTGTTCAAAGACGCCTAGACGATTGGGAAAATTCTTTTTTTGTTTGAAAGGTGTACTTGTCAGGTGGTCCCATAGAAATTTTATCAAAATTGGTTGTATAGCTTGGGGGTGAAGTCGGTCGGTAAAAATTATTTTGAAGACGGATAATGAAACAGGCAAAAAAGCCAGAAAAATATTTTTATATTTAGTCCGTAAGACTATCCAAAAATAATAACCAAAATTATATTAAATATCTAAGTTCCAAAGTGGGAGCTTGTGACGTCACCTCTAAGTAAAAATTGCACCAAAACGTAACGATAAGCAAACTTGAAAAGCGTTGTCCCTTCATAATTTTTTATAAGTTAGAGAAAAGACAAAAAAACAAATTAGCTCATTTTGTAATAATCATGTAATGGTTCAATTAGAAATTTGTCAAGCTACGGTACAATACTAGAAAAACCTTACACCAGTATTGGCCACTAACATATATAAAATATAAATGACGTTAGTCCCTCTTTATATCGCGCGACCATTTATCAAATATTTACTTTCAGGTTCATCAAAAGCATATAAGGGCCACAAATACAGTGTTTGTGAAATATTACCTCATCCCAAATACCGCGTTCTACATTATGCGTATGATATTGCGTTATTATTGTTATCTAAAAATGTCAAATTCACGTCGGCTGTTCAGAAAGCAAATATAACTGAATCTGATGAATTCAAAAATACAGAATATATGATGACTGTGATTGGGTTTGGAATGATGGTTAGTACAAATTGCTAGCTAAAACTATGTTTTTTTATGTCATATGGAGGCAAATGAACAAGCGGGTCACCTGATGGTAAGTGATCACCGCTGCCCATGGACAACTGCAACACCAGGGGTGTAAAAGAAGCGTTGCCGGCCTTTCAGGAAGGGAAGATGTAGGGGGAGGGAGGAGAGGGAGGGGGGGAGGGCTCCGGCTCTCTCACTCAACGAACGAAGCATAGAAGCGGTGACGCTACTACTCAGACGTCGATTTTCTGTGAGAGTGTGGTATTTCCCCGGATGAGCCGGCCCATTCATGCTACTAGCATAACAGAGTTTTGCCGGTAGCGTGACTCTACCACAAGAAACATGTGTGTCAGGTAATAAAAATAGTCTATTTATTCAATAGATAGTTTTGCCTTGCAATGTGGAGTCAAACGATTTCAAAAATGGAATCAACTGTTGAGAGGTATATTCAAAAAAACCTACTTCGTTTTTTTATTTTCCAGATGGTGGCTAACTCAACCATGTACAACGGTCGAAAATTTGTATTTGTATTGAGCCTTTGAACCGTAACAACGCAAAGGACTACTCCACCCAAAGCAAAGGCTCTATTATTTCCCTAGAGAGTGGACTATAAAGAACAACTCGATGCGCGTGTTGTAAATTGTTATTGACATTTGTTACACTGCACTAGAAATGTCATTAATATGCTGTCAACCGTTCCATACCGAAAGGTATAAACGGCACCCTATTACTAAGACTTCGTTATCCGTCCGTCCTTCCGTCTGTCACCAGGCTGTATCTCATGAATTGCGGTAGTACAGTTAAATTTTTGACAGATGATGTATTTTTGTACAACTTAATAACAAATACGACAGCAAAAACAGAATAAAATAAATATCTTACTTGGGCTTCCATGTAATTAACGCGATGATTCATAAGATAATGGTACGGAAGTCTTCGTGCGCTAGTCCGACTCGCACTTGGCCGGTTGTGTATACCTAGCTTTAATATTTCATATTTCTGGACTTTTGAGAATTTATGGATAAGAAAAGCATCTCCCATCAGAGGCTCGGACTAATTTTTTACTTGTTTCTTTCAGATAAACGGCACTCTTTCAGGCAAGTTAAAAATGACACGGATGAAATATGTACCGTCAGATCAATGCGAAAAGTCTCAATCAACATCAAAGATGACCGTTCATGTGCCGAAACACATGTTCTGTATGATTGGTCTGACGTGGACGAGTGACTGCTTCGGCGATTCAGGCTCTCCTATCATTTGGGACGAGTAAGACCTGTTTTTGACACCAATATTTACTTATAGGCTCCAAACCTGAATCAACCGCGACCAACAAGTTTTTTTTTATCTCAGAAGAAATATATGCATTACAAACATTTTTTTATTAAATCTTTTAACCAAAAAGGTACAAAAGGTGGACTTGACGTTAATGCATTCTCTACCAGTTAGCCTTTAGGAAAAACAGAAACATTTTGGAGATAAGGGTGAATTCGCTATGATGAGCCTCAAATTGACGCTTCGATGCGCTTCTGTGGTTGTAATTTCAGGTTACCTTTTGCTATTTACAGGTCAGGTTTACCTTTTGCTATTTTTCAGCCAAATAGTCGGACTCGTAACAATAGGCAGAAGTCATTATTGTGGTTCCACTGTGATGCCGTCTATGTATGTCGACCTTTTCTACCTCAAGCCATGGATCCAGGATAATGTCAAGAAACTTGAGGCCACAAACTCTTCTACGTGCAAAAGCAAAAAAATACGTTTATAAATATAGACTTGGAAAACCTGTATGAATTTGATTAAAAAATTAAAAAAACCCTGACGGTGTAGGCAGAGATTAGGGCCGTTAGACCCAAAGGCAGGCCTGTGTCAATCCACGTTTAGGTATCGAAAATATACCTACATTATTATTATGCGCGCGGCGACCACTTCGAAGGGGAAAATTCAGTTGCTTGAATCGTTTGTCCAGAGTAAAAAGAATGAAATTGGCTTGCAATGGATGAGTAGGTATCTAAGCGAAGAGGTGAGGAGTTCTAACGCAAGTCTAAACACATTAAGAGATATTACTTTGAATTAATTTTCTGAGTAAGACTTCTCTACGTGAGTACCAGTACTTACCCTGTGCCAACTGCCATGCTTGGAGTGATAAGATTAGATTAAGCGTTAAGATAGAAAAAGGAATCAAAATAGTGATTAATTGCTAGACGCATCGCCTATAACTTCATTCAAATCTTGCCCATTCCCTAGATTGGCTTTTACCATCTGCGCAGGAAGAGAAGCAGCTGGTCAATTCTAAGTTTTTTCCTTTCTCCCAAATCAGCATGGAAGAGTCCGGTTAAAATAAAGGTCTAATACTACAAGCAACCCCGGATCCAGGGAGGGCAAGCCGGGGCCCATGCCCCGGGCGGCGAAGTCAGAGGGGCGGCAAAATCGAATATATCCACCACTACCATGATACCGATACGGAATGGGGTTACTATTGAAGAAGTATAAAAGTTGTTTATGACGAGATATGATTGTACATTTTTGAGTAAAATGTACAATCACATCTCGATCTGAATCACTGACCATTAAGCCCCCCCTGTACTTGAATAATCAAGTAAGCAGCAAAACCAAGCAGGGGGCAGCATATTCAAATATTTTTCCGCCTCATACATTCTAGATCCGGTAGCGGTACTGTCTACAAGTCTTGGATCGCTATTTCTAGTGCTCTTGAGAGGGTGACAGTTATCGTATTGTTAGCCACACTAAGCTATGGCTCTTCGGCTTATGATAATTCAGTTACGGTGGAAAAAAATCTTCATATGATACCAGTTACTAAACAATACGGTGGTATTTTTACACAGTAAAAAACATCTAGGTCTATGCTCTTAACAGAAGAAAGACAAAAAGTCAGACAATTCATTATAACCGAAAATAAATGTTTTCTTCAAGTGGCTTGACTGAGATACAGAATTGGAATTGTAATAAGATGCGGACTCGGTCTGGTGGAAATGAAAAACAAAGAGAAGTAGAAAGTTTAATTAGACCGATGAACAACGGTGAAATTCCGGTTTGCAAATGATATATATTCCTCCATGACGTGATTTTGAGAAACTATTTTCTTTTGCTGTATGTTTTATGGGGTATCTAGATACATATAC
The DNA here is from genome assembly GCA_943193695.1 of Acrobasis suavella. Lineage (NCBI taxonomy): Eukaryota > Metazoa > Arthropoda > Insecta > Lepidoptera > Pyralidae > Acrobasis > Acrobasis suavella. The sequence continues at coordinate 20,999,534 of OW971929.1, forward strand.
TTACTATATTGTATTATAGATTGAACTTGCTCTAAAAAATTGATAACAAAGTGGGTGCTACGTACATTTACTCGACTAAAAGTTTTTTTTTTTATTAGGGTTTTGCCGCTTTGTGCCATATCTTGTATTATCTTTGCACCTACCATATCTTTTCAAAGCTGCTTAACTTAAAGCATATTGCTATTCAACTGGAAGACCATGAGACTAGGAGATTCTCAATTTTTTGCAATGTCGTTTGTCATCACCCATTACCGTGCTACCAAGCTCCTCACTGATTTCGTGTCGATACATGAATATTTCGGGGTCCGGTGCTGCCCTCATTTGGAAATAAATTTTTTGAAAGGAAATTGAGTTAAGACGAAGTGGTAGCTAAAGTGGCTCCCTCATTTGAAATAAATTGTTTAAAACTAAATAAGGTGATAATTAAAAATTTGATTTGTATAAATGTCTAGAAAGACCTTTAAACTATTTTATGACTAACCTTTGAAAGTAATATTGGTAGTCCGTCTAGTTTTAAAACTAGACGGACTATTCGTAATAATTTCAAAGGTTACTCATAAAATAGTTTAAAGGTCTTTCTAGACATTTATACAAATCAAATTTTTAATTATCACCTTATTTAGTTTTAAACAATTTATTTCAAATGAGGGCGCCAATTGAGCTACCACTTCGTCTTAACATTTAAAAAGTCTCATGCGGCTCTAGATATCCCTTCAAACTATTTTATGACCACTGTCTACAGTTTAAAGTGAGAAGCTTTTCTTAGCAATTTTGCAAAAAACAGCCACTTTTGGTCTAGTTTCATTGTTTAAAGGCTTATCTTAGGCCTTTTTCAAATTGTTCTGGTTCTTAAGTGTTTATCTATATACCTATGTAATTGTTATAAAGTATCATTGAGTTAGTATCCCATAACACAAGTCTCGAACTTACTTTGGGGCCAGCTCGATCAGTGTATAAATGTAAATTTGTCCGTATAAATATATAAAAAAAATGTATTATTTATCTAGAGCCGCATAAGACAATATTTTAAATGACATCTCAGTTTACTTTCAATTAATTTTGACCCCGAAAAAATCATGTATCCTCTTCAAGTTTACCAATAATCTTGAAAAAATATTTGTCATCAACATGGACCAAACGAAAACCAATAAATCTTGTTTTCCAGCCAAAACGAAACAAATACCGAGAAATTGTTTATATAATGTTATTGAACAAAGTACGCACTTGTTTAGGTATAATTGTATCGGGGCGCGACGCCGTAGGAAATCCAATAAGTAGGAATTCGCTTTACAACAATACAAGACGGGAAACTGAAAAGAGACAAATTGAACGATTGTAAATGAAGCGTGGCAATAAATATTTGAAACGTTTTACAAATTTCCTTCGTCATTCTTTCGTTTTAAATGTAAATGTTTTCGTTTTTCCTTTCTTCAGTTAAGTCTTTATACTAAATGCCTCTGTTATTGCATTCCATTTGTTTGTGCCATTTAGACATTCTTGAGCCTCGCAAATGACGAGTTTGCCTTTTCTGTTATTACATTTCTTAGGAAACAGTTTTATGAATCCAATATATAACTCGACGAAAAGGAATAGGTATGTATACTATACATATATATACATAATGTACTTTTTGTTATTTGCTCTTCCTTCTTATTATTTATTATACAAACCAATAACTAAAGCACCATCTAAAGTAATAAGTGGTTATTGTAACGTAGAGATACGGCCGTCATCTTAAAAGATGCCTACTTGAACTTCCACTGTAACATAAAACTTGTTTAATTTTTATTGTAGTGTGTGGTTTTCGGTCGGGTAGTAATTTGCGACTAAAAGACACATCTCGACACGACAACTATAGGAAGGTTGACGTTTGGTTACGGTCAGTTGTAAGAAGGGTTGAGCTTGAGACACCCACAGCCAAACCGTTTCGTATTCGCATTTACAAAAAAAAATATCAACCTACAGTCCTATTTATTTAACTACCTACCTAGATTTAACTACCTACGTGCGAAAGAATGTATGCGTGATAAAAATAAATATGTAATAAAACAAATAAGCAGAAATAGGAACCTATATCTTAGGTAGGCTCCTCAATAGCAAATGTCCGTCTTATTTTTTACTGCTATTAACTATAGTGCCCTTCAAGTATCATTCCTATTATATCAACGTATAAGCAACATCTGCTGACGAATGAAATCTCTCAGTTCATCCGGTAAAGTTTAATTTCGTTTGCGTAATTACATTTTAGATCCGGCTCAAGAGGACCCTTGTCAAGATCTTGGTGTCGGCCCAGAGCCGTGGTCTTTGAGCTGCTGCCTCTAGGTAATTATTTATGGAGCCGGTTAAGCAACGCAGGTTGGAACGACCACTGAATAATAATAGACTTTCATAAATCATATCTGAAGTTACAGCTGTCTTAGATAAGTATGCTGATCTGGGATAATGCTGTCGGTATTCAATCTTATAATTTAATGTATATTTGAAAGGGTGGTAAAATATGAAAGGGAAGGCAACTATCTAAACTTAACTTAGAGCGATGCTTAGCTTAATAACGTTTTCAATTTTGAGGGATAGCAGTGTGATTAATTAACACCGCAATACCCTTTTTTGTGTAGGTGAGCGCCTGAGCGAGTAATGTTTGGTCTAAAATATCTAGAACATTGATAATTATATGCCAGTCAAATTAAAAACACCCACGAGATTATCAAGCGTTCAACCCCCATAACTTTTGAACCGCTGAACCGATGTCCATGAAACAGCTAAACACCACGGGGGTTAAAGTAATATATTCATAATTACAAAACTTAATAAAAACAGACCTAATCTAAGAAATGTTTCGGTAGTTATAAACTGCATTGCAAAGTTACACCGAGAGAACTTATACTGGCATCTCAACAAAGTATGAACTCGCAAGCCGTACAACGCCGTATATCGGCCAAAAATAGGTTTGTACCTACATGTACAATGTGTGTTGAACACATGAAATAAACTACCGTCACACCGTGATAAAGCTATTATTTAAAAAAAGGCTATTTCAAAGTAAATTGCCTACAAAAGTCGAAACTAAAGTTGTACTTAAGGTGCAGTACCTACCTACTTACAAGAAAACCGAAGTAAAAATTGTTTGGAGCATCCTAAATAAACTGCTCATTAAAAGTTGTTGCAAAAGGTTCACTCGACAGAGATTAAATTCAATGTGTAGGCATTTCGAGGTACTAAGCCACTTTCTCAAAGACAGGGCGATTAGAACTTTAAGATTGATGAATCTCCTACTTTATGTATTTTTCCAACGTTTTCCAAGGAAAAGAGAAAACTTTTAAAATTAAGTGAGTCGAGGTTCATTTGGAAGTTTGTTTAGCTTACGAAACTGTTTTATCGCTAATTTCCCGTTTTAATTACACACTGACTGCGCAATTATTTCTCAAGATTGAGATCTCGTTATTCATTTGATTTAAATAAGAAATGTCCTTTTTATTAATTCTTTTTCAGGAGTTTAAATGGTATTTTATTTAAAATGCCGTATTTAGGCATTTATGTAAATTATAAATTGAATACACGAGTACCTACTTACTTGTTTATTTTATAACTGTTTTAAAGGCTGACAGGTCTGGTGGTGTATAAGAGAAAAGGAAGGCTAAACACACTTATTTTATATTAAGTTACAACATGCATTTTGCACTTCACTCGTGACAAGACTCATAAGTACAATGTTATTATGCAATTGTAATATCATGTTATGCCTGTAATGCCATGCAAATGTTATTACAGTATCAGTGGCGTTGCAAACGATCTCACAAGCAGACTGAACTAATGTGAATTTATAGTATTTATACCAAACCAAGCCTATTATATGTAGTAATTTTTTAGTGTGGAGTAAATGAAGATCAACGTAAGTAAACAAACAAGACAGTTCCAGACTTAAATTCTATGTAGTAAACTAGCAATGAACATTTATTTGCCTGATTTTTGTATTAAAATATTTGACATTATTTAAATGACACTACTTTGATGAACTCGCAAAATTAAAACCACGTAAGTGCCATCACAACGACATGCCAATTACAATATGCACTAAGCACACACGATACAACAATAATTTCATGCAATTGTAATGGTAACAGTAATTAGCAATGCTACCGCAATGTCATGTAATGGTATGCAAATGTGATTTCAGGCCACGCAACGCAATACAATCCCACAAGCTGTTAGACTGATCTTATATGAATTCACTGTATGGGAAATCCTTTGTTTATTTCAGAAGTGGTAGGACGAAAATGAAAGAAAAATTTAACAAATCGGAATTATCACGTACTTCCAAATGAAAAGCTAAGTATACCTAGAGATAATTTTACGCATGGAAGTCCTTGGTATCACTAGACTATAGGTATAAATGTCACATTATTTAGTAATTTGCGTATCCTTAAACCTTTATCCATAGCCTATATCAGTCCACTACAAATGAGCAGGCGGGTGGGTGATCACCCTAGATGACATAAAGACTATTAACAGAGGACGCTGATGTTCGGTCTCTCTTACCTGTACCTCCCTTAGTCAGTCGCCTTTTACGACCCTAGTGGGAGAGGAAAGAGGTAGTGACAAATCATATTCTATAGTCTGATGTCCGTCACCATACAGCCAATCTTATAGAAACGTATAAACTCAATTAAAAAATTATATGAAATGAAGGGTGCTAAGTATTTTAAAATGAAAAGCGACCGAAAAGCGAGACCACGTGGAAAATTAGAATGGCTTGCCCATTGTTGGCCCAAATAAAAGAGAACTGAGATTTATCATTCAGACTACATATTTCATGATAAATGTGATAATACTGACGAAGATTTATTTATTTCGAGTTATACATTGAAATTTTACGTGATTTTTATTCGGAGTTAAAATGAATTTGGCTTTTAGGACATTACACTCAGATAGGTAATTGGTTAATTCAACCCAATAATGTAACAGTCCTTATATAAGGACGAAAATATCTGAGTATGTAGTATACCTATATGTTACAAATAACCTGTAGGGTGAAGACAAATTAATGTTGCGAAGAAATAGGTACATGTCGGATTAATCTTCATAACGCATACGAAAGTGTGATCGGCACTGAATGAATGGAAGTATGAGTGATGGAAAAAAGGAAGGTGTGAATGATTTTGAGATAATCCTCTCTCTTCTCGCACGACCCTAGCCGATATACGACGCACGCTCACACGCTGGCTGTCTGTAAGATTTTTAATTATCTATTGTGGTCTACAATTAAGGATTGCCCTGGAGCGCCTCTTTGATTTGCACTCCTCCATCCCACATACATTGTATTGCATGTACGTCCCTCAGCATTGAGGGTTACAAGGAAGAAGAGAGTAAATAAGTAAAAATAGTTTTGTTAGTAAATACTTTCGTAAAGTAGCGGCATTAGCTAGAATCACAATATAAAACGACAATACTGCCGCGTATAAACCACACAATATCTTGAAACATTTTATTGAGGCAATACTACAATCTCCGAAGAAAAGACCTTTCCTAACGGTTATAGTATTTTTATGGGACACAATGAGCAGGCAGCAATATGGCTGCCCATGTTAAATGGGCCTTGGCTAACGCGGTGTATCGGTACGTAATGCTATATTACTCGATACAAGATAATATGAAACTATTTGTAATAAAACTCCCGTTTTGGCACGTCAATAATTAAAAATTCCTCCAGTCATGTTATTTAATGATACTTAAAAGGAATGTTTGCTAGATCCCTAAGGAGTAACACTGTAACTCAATAACATAACTTACAGGTGCAACACAAAGTACAGTTGGTATGTTATTTAAATAAAGGCTACATCGATACAGTTCTACGGTAAATTTACTTTTTAAATTCTTGTACTGTTACCTGTCTTTTAAATGGTATATGGACACTAATATAAGAACATTGACAATATGGTTTCAGAAAAGTCTATACTCCATTCTCCATAACAGCACATGTGTCATAATTTCGCCAAAAAGATACTCGTAGCCATAGACCTAGAATATTTTTTCTTTTGATCTATGCGCCTAACTGCCTGTGTACATTACACTTAGGTTAAGGTTTTACTTGATCAACACTAACTTAATAAAAAGAGCACAACTACCTACTCGTGTTTGACAAACAACTGAATTCATAGTTTGAATTAAATAAGGTTGTTTGAAAAAAAAATGTACAATCTTTTGTTGTAAGGCCAAAGTACTTATTAAGATAAATGGAACGAGGCCCAAACTCGATAGAGTTGCGTTTCATTACTGAGTTCCATCAACCACCTTCCTCTCGTCTCCGTGATCAGACCCTAAGCATCGTCTACGATAAAGTACTTATTAAAATCAAACGAGTCCTACTTAATGATGTTATATTTTTTATAACTGAGTTCCATCGAATATCTCCATGCTCCATCATCAGAATGGCAATACAATATTACCAATAAAATAATATTGTATTGCCATCCGACTTACACAAGTACGAAAAATGTCAGCATAATCGGTTGAGGACAACTAGTTGAAAATTGAGTTTCAAGATTTGACCTAAACAAACATTCATACATACATACATATGTACAAGATACATTGCAAGTTAATAAAAGCTTCAAAATAAAAAAGTTTGTTGAATAAAGTTCCTAGAAAGTTAACGTCAATTAACAAAAGTTTACCATTAATACCAAGTTTTTTTTTAATGATTATTTTACGGCCTTGGATACTAGTCCTTTAGAGCCCATCTTTATTTTATCACTTCTTTATTTCTAACCCTAACCCTAACTATACAATCAAAGGTTGGTGTAGGTCCTTTGATTGCTTCAAGTGAGCTTCTGGCAACAAATCTATACGAGTCCACTGGTTTTCATAGCCGAATGAGTGGCGAACAGCGTCTAAAGACGCCCACCACAGTCCACAAATAAATATCACTACACCCGCACTATGAGTGTCCACTTTAACCATTTTACATATTGTCCATGAGCATGAGCATTTATAACATTAAGATACACCGGTTTTATATTATAAAGTCCACTAGAATCAATTTGCAAAATAATTTAAAGCAAACTCCAACTGAACTCCTTGACTTCCCGCCAAAAAACTGTTAATACCAAGTTTCTTACAAAAATATGTCAAACATTTTCATATTTTATTTTGTTTATTTTTATATGTTATTTTGCTGTTGCATAATTTCCGTCAAAAATGCTCGATGGCGTCTCCTTACGATGCCCGCAAGGCTCGCATTATAACCTGCGCCACCCGTATTTGTTGATCTTTCATAAACAACTGTTGCATTTAATACTATTGGACTTACCTTCACAATGTTACGCGTTCTCAAACACTGTATTCGATCTTAGTTCCTTGTCCCTGTTTCATCTATTCAGTAACTATTCTAAAATAATAAAAGTTAACCACAATTTACTTGTTTTCGCTTAGTTATTTTTACTAATTAATATTACACTCAGTAGAATTAATCATGGGATGGATTCCTGCCGACGGTAACAGGAAACCGGGTAGGCCTAGGAAACGTTGGAGTGATGACATCAGACATTTTGAGAAGAATTGGTCATAGGTTGAACTAAATCGGGATAAGTGGAAAGATATGGGGGAGACCTTTGCCCAGCAGTGGGACAATAAAGGTTAATAAAAAAAAATACACCCTAAAACAAAAAAAATAAAAAGTTTTTATTTTATTTATAATAACATCCGGTTTGTGAAAAATTACACAAAGCATAAAATTTTGATACAATTTCAATACTTATCTTAGTATCAGGTCTATTTTGTAAGTTAATTTTTTTTTTTATTATTAGTTTTAGACGATTCTACCTTAGAGGCCTATTCAAAAACTTTTGACAGTTATAATTTGCATCAATTTGTGGACAGGCTTTATCAAAACAAAAAAAAACGTGTTGCACTCGGGGACTGCCGCGGTAAAGCTATTGCATAGATTTTTTTATCAACTTATGCAATTACATTTATCTATTTATTTTTTATTTATTCGGTATTTTTTTATATTAATTCAAGTTACACTATTTGAGCGTGGTGACTGATAAAAAACATTTTTTTTCTTTTATTGAATAAATGAGGAGTTAATATCGTTTAAAATATTTTTATTATCTAACAATACATGTAGGTTATTCAGGAATTTTTATTATGAGCAGTTAGCAGCTAGTCTACATGCATACATCTAGTCGCACGCACACAAACACCGTGCCGAAGTCTGCCGAACTGAAACGACGTTCGACGATGGATGTTAGGTTTTATTTTCGTTACGGAATTTCTTGATTCGGTGGCCGCGCTCAAAGCCCGTAATAAAAGCTAAGTAATAGCTTAAAAAAAATGTTTAAAGTGACCTGAGTATAGTGTTGTCGACATAGATTTTATTTATATTTTTATTTTATTTCCCAATACAGCTTTTACAGGCTAACACAGCTATAGATTATTTAACGAACGAGGTATATTTATAAATGCCTCATTTGTGAATTTCCCTAACGAACAGCTTAGCACGTCAATGTCAACACACTACCGAGAAAGAGCATTAAGCAATCTCAATGCTTTAGGCACAAGACCGAACTTATATAAGATGTCTCCAGACCTACCAGAAGCTGTAGACAACATGTGACATGCACACGAAACTTTTTTTATATCGATGTACCACTACCTTGCATACATATTTTCTACGTTTTTGTGCCATTAGTCATAGTATTATTGTGTTTTCTTTCCCTGTGTAAGTGTATAGTGGTTGATACCAATAAAATGATTATCTTTCTATCTAATCATGTCATGAAATCAAAGACATTACTGAATCTATATCACACGGTTGTGACCACGTAGGTGTTGGTTCATAAATTTTAACGAAAGTCATTACATTTTATTATTATTTTGACTCGACAAGAGAAGATTATTATAAAACGATACTGCATCTTGTTGCAATTTTTTCAGAGGTTATCTAGACCTGTAGTCGTTGTAAGAGCAGTAACTTAGCTTTATGGCCGTTATCTAAGCACGTATAATGGGTTATAACCCCATATTGTGGTGGTGAATTTGTGAAAACTATATCATGTAAGTATGTATATAAAAAATAACTGTAAAAGAATAACCTTTAATTTTCTTTTATAAGAACAATGGTATATTATGCATAATGGTATATATTATTTAATTCGAGGGCCATAGATGAATCACGAGCAAGTGAAAGATTCTAACGATTGAATCACGACCGTAGGGAGTGATTCATGTTCGCTCGTGATTCAAGTGTATCCTGAGTGACGCGTTTGATTCATGGCCCTCGATTAAATCCGTTTTATTCAAGAGCTGCATACTATACTTTATACCATGACCACGAGAAAAAGAAAGATTTAAGCGAAAATGGACATTTAATGAAGAAAAAGGAAGGTTAAATTAATTAAAATGCGTACGGAAATTGTAACAATTACTAAAATTAAGAGTAATTGTTCTAAACTCAAACACCAAAATAGTGATTAAACGTACTTTTTATTCACTGTTTTAAGTGAATAAAATAAACTTTTTATAGTGGGCATGGTATAAAATTGTTTTTTTTTTTCTTAATTTATCACAAACAATATTTCAAAGTTACTTACTTAGTTCTCGTTTTCAGGGTTAAGTACCCAAAGGGTAAAACAGAGGGACTCTATTACTAAGACTCTGCTGTCCGTCTATCTGTCATCAGCTGTAGCTCATGAACCGTGACAGCTAGATAGTTGAAATTTTCACGGATGATATGTTTCTGTTGTAGCTATAACGACAAATACTAAAAACAAACTAATAGTATATTATGCAATTAGTGAATAAAGGACGGATTTACTTTGAGGGCCATATATGAATCACGAGCAGGTGAAGGATTCTAACGACTGAATCACGACCGTAGGGAGTGATTCATAATGATTGAATCACGAGCGTAGCGAGTGATTCAAGTGTTAGAATCCTGAGCAATGCAAGTGATTCATGGCCCTCGATGTAAATCCGCTTTATTCAAGAATTGCATACTATACTTTATAGCATGACTACGAGAATAATTTTTTAAAACTAAAAACCGACTTCACCACCAAACTACACAACCGGTATTTATAAAAATATTATGGGACCACCTGACAGGTATTCCCTTAAAAAAAAAGAATATTCTAAATCGGTACAAACGTCTTCGAATAAATCGATCAACATATATTAAACATAAGATTTCGACGAATTGATAACCTCCTCTTTTCTAAGTCGGTCAAAAAGAAAAATTTAGGCGAAAATAGACATTTAATGAAGAAAAAAGAAGGTTAAATTAATTAAAATAGACATTAAAATTGGAACAATTACCAAAATTAAGAGTAAATTGTTCTAAATTCAAATATCAAAATAGTGAGTAAAAGTGCATTTTATTCACTGTTTTCAGTGAATAAAATAAACTTTTGAGAGGGGGAATGGTATAAAATATATATTAAAGTGGGGCCCCCAAACAACAAACGTGATTTTTTTATAGATAATGGTAAGTAACCGTCCGTGCGCGAATCCGACTCGCACTTGGACGGTTTTTATCTAATAAGTAATTATTTTAAGCGATTCCTTTCATATAGGTATATTTGTATTGATGATGCGAAATGGTCCTATGGTCCAACATACCAAAATAAAAATTGTCCCATGGTTTTTTTTATTTGTCAGACGGACAGGGAAGTCTTAGTAATAGGGTCCCTTTTTTAATTAGGATAGGAATTATATATTATGTATGTTAGTTATAAGGTATTTATATTATGGGCCTCTGGCATTGTACAAATTTGTAAGTACAATGCTATTGCCTGAAATAAATGAATTATTATTATTATTATTATTATTTACTCTTTGGGTAGGGAACCCTAAAAAGTGCTAATATAACTCGAGTGCATTTCCTTAGCGGCTTCACTGCAACCTATCAGTCTCAGACGAGCAATTAGCCTTACACCTCACCCTCTCTATTGAATTAGCCGGGTAATTAATTTAGCCTGAGTGCTTAGCGCTATCTATTGTAAGGTAACTATCCTTTAATTGATATCTACTGACATCTTGATACTGCCAAGATTGCCTTGGGATTTAGATTTTATCCAATTAAAAAACTATTTAAGTAGTGTTATCCATTTAAATAACGATGATCAGGTTAAACAGAAATAAATTTATAGAAAACATTATCATAACCAGACATCATAAACAGATTTTATTAAAATCGAAAAAGTTAAGAGTGTCGTATTGCACTAATAATAATACAGCTTGTAGCGAGCTGTTGGTGAGTTATGACATCACGGACCCGAGTGCTCCAGAGAGCCGGTCAAAGCCTTTGTTCCTGAAGCGTCTTCATTGGTCGGGGGGGAGACCCAAGAGGGCTCGCAGGGCTCACAGGTCTGCATTACCTTAATTGACCTTGCAGACAGGAGCCGTTACAGCTGTTCCTCCAGTAACTTCGGAGAAAGCGTAGCACACCTTTCGTCATCCCTGATTCGCCTGCACCGGTGTTGCTCCTTTGCCGGAAACTATTGAGGGGCCCATCTAGTAGGCGGCAAGCCACCACCTGCCTTAAATAGTCAGTAATCATGATTGTGGCAGGTCACGTTTCTATTGCAATATCCCAGCATCAGTCTATCCCAATGTCATTCCATAATCCATAGACCTTTCCCCTTTTTATGCAATAGATCTTTCTTCTGCCAAAACCTATTCAAGGGCACATCTTTGAATAGGTTTATAATGGGTTTTGGCGGGAGCGCCACATTACATCAACTTCTCCAAAGGGCCTCTATATACGTGTTGGATCTCCATGCCCACGTAGGCCTCCCAAGGAACTGGGGTGAAAAGACCCTTGAATCTAAAGGAGATACTGTGTGTAATATTATGCACTCAGGGAATGACTTTACCCACAAGTAAAGTACCTGTCACTTCGACCTGAACAATTGACGACCTCCATGGCGTAGTGGTCACCATGCTAGTTCGCCACTATTCGTTCGTTTTATTTATTTCATCATTCCTTATTGTGCATTTAGGATTTTCAGATTAAACATAATAAATAATGCACTTTATGATAAGAGTATAAGACTTTAATGACGGTGAGTATGAGTATTATGCCCCCTCCCCCCACCCTTGCGATTGAATAAGCCACGTAATTAATTTAGCCTGAGAGCTTTAGTTACCTGCAGGTAGTTATGCCGTTTAATCTGCTGTAAATTAACTCTGACAACGTGATATGTGACTTTAATTCTAGATTTATTGGTATAATATCAGTGACCTTTCGCGACTCCCGAACTTGTTGGTACTCGAACATAATAAAATATTAATATAGAAATAGGTTTCATAAACCTGTTTTTATATTAATATTTTATTGCATTTTATTGCATAGATATTTGTGTTGTTTGACAGTTTCAAAGTATTTTTTTAAATAAATAAATAAATATATAAGGGGCAAAGAGCTGGCCCCAAAGTAAGTTCGAGACTTGTGTTATGGGATACTAACTCAACGATACTATATTATAACAAAAACATATATAAGTAAACATCCAAGACCCAGGATAATTTAAAAAAAGGCCATTTTCCAACCTGCCCTGACCGGGGATCGAACCCGGGACCGCTGGGTTCCGGATAAGCATGGTGATCATTGCGCCACGGAGGTCGTCGTATATCTATAAATATTTTTTTAATATTATATTTCCATAATTGTTACTTTATATGGTCAATAAAGACGTAGGTATATAGTAACAACAATATTGTGGCAAAATTTTCCGAATGCGTATTTCCTATTCTGATTCAAGGAGCCATACGCGCGTTGCCGAACGATTTCGCGCAGTTTTTCGAGACCCTTGGGCAAATCATGGCGCGCTCCGATCACTCCAATATTTATTATGTACTGAATCGCGAAAAATTTACTAACTTATGTAACACATTACAAACCATTTACTTTTAAGTATCGAATTATCTACACGTTTCTTCAACAAAATAATAAAAAAGTTGTATTTCCTAGTTCCACCTACTTCATATTCACCTACGCTACTGTTTACAAGCAGAAACTAGTTCATAGTAACTTCTAGTTGAGTCAACATAGGTAGGTACCATTGCAGGCGTTTAGTCGTCGCGAGCAATTTAGCAAAGTACTTAGCTCCAGCTCTAGCACATCACGTCCACGACACGTTTACCTGACATGTTCTCTATGGAGAGTGTTTATTCAATTCACTCAATCTTGTATAACTTGGTCTTAAAATTTCCAAGAAACTATTGTGTAAATATCGGTGATTAGAGATGTTTGTGCTTCTCTAATGAGCAAATTAAAAAAATGATTCTATTATGGAATTAAGATGATGTATTTTTATAAAATAAGTAATGTAATAGGTAATAGCGATGCCATTTATATCAGAATTTTCATAAAATCCAAATATTTTCAAATATTGTTTACAAAAAAAAAATATTAAGGGAATACATGAATTTTTCAGGGTCCAGTGCTGCCCCCATTTGAAATAAATTATTTTAAAGGAATTATTTGACAAGAGATAATCGCTCCGTGTCGTTCCTTGCTCAGAGGACTTCTATCGCTATACAACGTGGAAATGCTGCTAGCATTATGGAAACCTTTGAGCCAGGGGCAATTAGGGGCGGTTTATTAGATTGATAATTTTGACGAAGCATGTTGCGGATATTTATTTGTAACTAGGTAAGTACTACTTTTGACGAAGCATGTTGCGAATACTTTTGTATTTAGGTAAGTACAACTTTTGACGAAGCATGTTGCGGATACTTATTTGTAAATTTTTTGACGAAGCTTGTAACTGATAAATCTTTGTAATATTGAAAATACATTTTGACATTTAAAATTGTGTCTTGATCAAGTCCTAGATAACCCTTCCAACTATTTTATGAACAACTGTTTATAGTTTAAATTGAGAACGTAAAACTTTTTTTTGCACATTTGCCAAAAGTGGTAGTTTTTCGCTAAGTCAATTTAATGTTCAATTCAACAAATATTTTTTATTACTCCCATTACATATTTCTTTTGTTAAAATTGTAGGTTTAACAAAATTGAATACAATAAGATTTTTTTAAAGTCAAATAAATAACCCTTGATAACTTCTACTTAAGTTGAGGTAAGGCAACAATTATGCAATCATAAATAAGTAGAATGTTTTCGAGGCGACGACTCAACCTGATCAATTTAGCTAGAACTTAGCTCTAGCTGCGTCAAGCTCGTTAGCCGATGTGCTTTTTACCATGAATATGGTTATATTACCATATAAATATCAAGTGTTGTCGACATACTACAGTACAGGGAAGACTTTAAAATATATGCTTAAACGTGTTAAGTTTGGTCGCTTTCACTTTACTACAGCGTAAACTGTCTTCAAAGCTTAGCTTCAAGGCGACGTAGGCTTGTCCTGAACAATTTAGGTAGCACTAAGCCCTCTCATGTGTAAGCCGATATGCCTTTTACCGTCAATATAACATGAAGTGTAATCGATACACCAAAATATAATGTCTTGAAAATTTAGGTTTAGAGCGTTATTTTAGATAGATTTTACTAAATTACAGATCGGCAACAATTAAGTAGTTCGCCCGGAATTAACAATTCGGGGCGAACTACTTAAACTCGCGATCCCCACATCTTGGCAACTCATTAACAGATATGGCTAATGTTTGTACTTAAAATTTATATTGGCTGCTTCTACATGAATTTTTTGAAACCTTCAAAACACTATATCTTCCTGAAAGGCGGGCAACGCTTCCGTTACACCCCTGGTGTTGCAGTTGTCCATAGGCAGCGGTGATCACTTACCATCAGGTGACCTGCTTGTTCGTTTGTCGCACTATAAATTATGTTGTATATTATGTATATTTAGAATGTTAATTGGTTATTGTATTTATTACTATATTAATATATAAAATTCTAACTGTGCCACCTGTTATCTTATTATATAGTTCGCACTCCTTTTCTTTTTGGTTGCCTGTAAGAGATTGCTTCGGCGATAAGGCCGCCTCTTGTACCCCATTATACTATGTTACTCTTTCTAAGTATTTCGAATATGTAAATGTTTTTTGGTGCAATAAAGTTTTTTGTATTGTATTGTATTATAACAAAAAAAATCATTTCGTGAAGCTTCGATCAAAACTACTCGGTTTATCGTCGAACAAACAAACATACTTACATTGTACCGGATTGATCAAGTGACGGAGACTCGGAGGACTTCGCTCGCTTCGCTTGCACTTTAAATTAAGTGAGTTTACTTAGTGAAGGTAAATTATCTTCGAGGCGACGTCGGCCGACGACGTCTCCACCTGAACAATTTAGCAAGCACTTAGCTCTCCACGTCACGGTACGTTAGCCGGTGCCTTCTACCGTGAATATGAATATCGAATGTAGTAGACACACTTACTAAATACAAGCACTTCCTACAACGCCGTGTTGGCATAAATATTTTAGAGGATTATATTGGTAAGACAACTTTTTACTTCTTTCTTGTACAGAATAATAAATCAATCATTGAATATGTAGATAGATAGATAACTCTTTATTGTACACCAAAAGAAAAATAAAACACAAAAAAAAATGAGTACAATGGGCGGACTATATGTATAAAGATATTATCACGTCCCTTTCCTAGTGGGCTATAGGGAGCTAAGAGCTGAAAATAATTTGAATGGCTATACACAATAGGTACGGAATATTGGATGTTTTTTACACATACACATACCAAAATTGCACTCAGGTCACTTCATGCTGCTGATTATATTCCCCTAGAAACATTTTCAAAATACATAAAATAACTTCCGCATAAAAATGCGCAATCAGGCATGTCGGAATTCCTCTTACACCAAGAGTCTCCGAATCATGCGCAGTGCGTACTAGTTTATTGCAATTTGTACGGTATAGGAATGTTGAAATTCTTTTCGCCCCTTCAAGTATTGTCGACCGTACACTTACACCCAGTATTTATCAAAAAATGTCTCAGGCCCGTCAGGTCGTTACCTAATTGTGTCCGGTGTTTGCTGGGTCTGCCTGTTTGCTGTTTGCCCGGTCGCAAATATTGACACTGGGACTTGCCTCGGTGTAATAGGCAGGCACCCTTGAGGTAGCTATTGGAGTAATTCTGAAGTCTTGACCTACATTTCTGATATTAATTTTCTTGATATCTTCGCCTAGGAAGAGACACTGAACTTACTATAAATGATTTGACGTCACCAAAAGCAATGTTGCCTAAACTAAGTAGGTACCTATATTATCTATATATTAGGTTAGGGAAAAAGTCTTTTCGCGTATAGTATGTATGAACTTGTAATAAAACCACTTTTGCTATACTATTTGTACCTGGCTGGTTTTGGTATCATTTAAAAGTTTAAATTTTAAAGAAGATAATTCCAAATTCAAATTAGGAAAATGCGTGATTTTCATTTGTTTTTCTTACCGTCAAGATGAGTGAATCTAATGAAGAAATTAGATACATTTTAAAATTTTACTACCAAAAAGGTAAAAATGAAACGCAAGCCGCGAAAAAAAATTGCGATGTTTATGGACCTAGTGCAGTGTCTGTGAGAGTAGCACAAATTTGGTTTAAGCATTTTCGATCCGGAATTTTTGATGTCAAAGATGCACTTCGCTCTGGTCGCCCTGTTACGGATAAAATGAATGCTATTTTTGAAAAAGTGGAGCAAGATCGGCATATCATTAGTTACGTCGTAGCTGAAGAACTGGGAATTGACCACAAAACAGTTTTGGCGCATTTGAAAAAAAATAGGTACACAAAAAAGCTCAATATTTGGGTACCTCACAAGCTCTCTGAAAGAAACCTAATAAACCGTGTACTCATTTGTGATTCTTTATTACGACGTAATGAGACCGAACCATTTTTGAAGAAATTGATAACTGGTGATGAAAAGTGGATCACGTACGACAAGAAACCCGGGTTAACTCGCAACAAGGTGATGCTGTGTGTGTGGTGGGATTGGAAGGGCATTATTCATTATAAGCTGTTACCACCAGGCAGGACCATCGATTCAGAACTCTACTGCGCACAACTGATAAGATTAAAGCAACAAGTTGAGCGAAAGCGGCCGGAATTAATCAACAGAAGGGGTGTGATTTTTCATCATGATAATGCTAGCGTTCACACATCTTTAACCACTCAGCAAAATGCATCCGTCGTATAGTCCTGACCTGGCACCTTCAGATTTCCACCTGTTTCCGTCTCTTCAGAATTCTTTAGGCAGTGTTACGTTAACATCACGAGAGGACTGCCAAAACTACTTGAAGCAGTTTTTTGATCAGAAGCCCCAAAATTTATATAGCAATGGGATCATGTCCCTACCTTTAAGATGGCAAAAAGTTATCGAACAAAATGGTACCTACATACTTTAGTTAAATGTAAATAAACTATATTAAAAAATGTTTTGAATTTTCATATAAAATGCGAAAATACTTTTTCCCCAACCTATTATATAAAAGAAGAGACGGATCGATCAACGCACAGCCCAAACCGCTGGGTCTAGAGACTTCAAATTTGGCACGTAGGTTTCTTATAAGGTCTAAGGGTGCACTAAGAAAGGAAATACCAAAACTCACCCCTAAGGGGGTAAAAGGGGGGTCCAAAGTTTGTATGGAGAAACAAGATAAGTGGACTATTTTATTCGAAACTTTGCTGGAGTACTGCTGGCGGTAAATGAGTAAGTACGTATTACAGGATTTTTCAAAATTCAACCTCTAAAGGGGTGAAACGGGGGTCCAAATTCGGATGGAGAAACAAGATTAGTTTGACCATTTTGAAGCGTACCATCACTCTCTCTCGGTCTCTCTCGAGGGAGAGGGAGAGGGAGAGGGAGGTAAAAAGCCACTCAAAAATCCTATAAAAACCATTTTCGGCTTCTACGCGGACGAAGTCGCGGGTTAAAGGTAGTCATTTTATAAAACATCGTTGAAACCATAACACATTTGACTAAGTTGCCTTTATCTCATGGTTTATACTTATTTAATAAAATGTAGCAATTGGTTTGAAACAAAAAAAAACAGTTGACAATGTCTAACCCTAAACAGATGAAGACGTGATCACGTGACATAGTCCTTTTCAAATAAAATGCTATACTTATTGTAACATACTGCATAAATGAAAATTCCGTCAGTATAAATTGCGGGATATCTCTAGATATCAGGTATAAGATGAAATTTCATCTCCACTAAGTTTAAATGGATATTAAGTTTGCAAAGTGCCCGACCGGGGCGTTTCAGTTATAAAAACCTAGTTACGTCTAAGCTAAAGATATTTTGAGAGTATTAAACTTTTATGAAATTTAGTCCCGTTCAAAGTGCTACTACTATCAAGCGTGGAGTTAAAACTAAAAATATAATTGTAAGTTTAGTCATGTATAAAAATGTTGAAAAAAATTGTGATGAATTTGATAGAAAAATAAGCGCTCTTAAAATCGGTAGCATTCTACTATGTAACTAAAGTAAGAAGGGCAGATTTTTATTAGCTCTCTATGTCCCACTGCTGGGCAAAAGCCTCCCCTCTATGTTTCCAGACACTTCTGTTGTTTACTTTTCCTTCCCAATTCCTATCAAACAGTCTCAACTCATCCGACCGCCTTGTCCTTGGTATGCCTCTTTTCCTCCTACCGTCTGTCGGAGTCCAGCCAGTGGTAACGTGAGCCCATCTTTCCGGTGGCATTCGACAAACGTGACCAGCCCAATCCCATTTTCGCTTACTTGCTTTTTTTGCCAACATCTACTACTTTTGTTATGGAACGTAAGGTTGTATTTCTGATACGATTTGTTCGTTTGATACCTAGCATGCTACGCCCGTTGACAAACCTGCAGTTTGAATCTTTATGCTTTGCTTAAGGACCAAATTTGTGCACCGTAGGTTAAGATAGGCAGAATACACATATCGAAGAGTTTCTTCCTGAGACAAGTTGGTAAGTTGCCTTTAAATAGTTCCTTCATCGACCAGAAACTTTTCCAGGCATTACCAGTTTTACGTTGGACTTTTTTATCTAATCGATCGACGAAGGAGACTATTTGGCCCTTATAATAAAAATTTTTCAAAGACTTTTTTAAGTTACTAATTTATTAATAATAAAACAACTTTCTATATAATAAACTTCTAGTTAACCTCTTATTTTTAGTCTACCGGGATTTATACCAAATCTAACTTTTCTTAAGGTGTTTAAGATCAAACAGTGGCTCGTGTCGGAACATAACTCATGATCAGCACGACTGAGACTAATGGTAGAGTACAAACTTAACTGGAGCAGATCTAACAAAAAATTCGTTCGATAAAATACAGGAATCAAGTGTTTTTTTTTATCCAGTCGACATTAAACAGTCTGTATATTAGCCCACTGTTAACATAAGCTACTGATAAAAGGAGGATGTGTCTATAAACACTACGCAGGGTAGTACAGGCTGAGTTTCGCAGTAGATATATTATGGTAAAAATTCGTTGCAGAGATGACTCTGCTGTTACCTACTCGTAAATATATAATTATCTATAGATAGGAAATTTTAGATAAGATGTATCCTATTAATTTCTAACTCCGGTACCCGTAAAAGAGGAATGGGGTTGTGACAAATTGTTATTACTCTGCCGTTACCACGCGGTATAGAAAAGGAGGTATGATGATGGTGTCTTACGTTCGAGCTAAAGTTTTAAAGTTATTAGTCTCGAATACAATATTTATAAACTTAGTTAGCATATTTGTATATAATAGCAAAAATTTTTGCCTTCATTTTATTTTAATTCACTCCAGTATTCCAAAATTCCGACTCTTTTCCAGCACTGAATGCATCCTATTTTTACAATTGTAAAACTAATTAAATTGTTTTTTCTCCATCTTCGCCGGCATTTTTAACAAAAATACTACCCACCTTACATGCGTTGTACGTAATAATATATGCTTTACCTATTGAAAGTAGATTATAACCAAGAGCAATGACCCTATCTGCACTTCTGATCTCGGTCTTTACTACGAGTTACTATAACGAAAACATTTAAATGCAATAAAAGTAAAACTACTAAGTATCTTATGATTTTATTACAATACATTGGTTTAAAAAGCAGCTACAATTTTAGCTCTATTTTTAGTTGGTTCACTTGGGCGAATGCAGAGTTAAAACAGTGAGCGTCAAGACGGAAAATTTCCGTCTCTCCACGCGCCCCAAATGCAACCTATTTTCTCAGCTGTAAAAGGAATGAAACTGTTTTTCTTCCATTTTCGCTTGCATTTATAGTAAACAAACTAATAAAATGTTAGGTTTAAATGCTTCATCATTTCGTATTGAGTTTTGTTTACAAAAATGAGAAAAAAGTATTCTGATAGTTTTTCTATTTGTATTATTAGGATAGATATACTGTTACTACAAACTAAAGTTTGAGTGATTTAATTTGTAACAAGAAGCCAACTTTGTTATAAACATGGATGTGGATTACGAAGATCGTTAAACTGTCGTGATTATCTATAAATTACATTGGACGCGACTGCAGGTAATTACTCGTATATCTGTGTTAAATATTATGTATTATACAATGTTGACCCCGTCAATAAGTACGGATAAAGAACATTATAACAAAGTAGCTGGTTTTTTTTTTTATTAATAAACTTATTTTTCTATACATCCTGTACTACTGCTGGTCTAAAGACATCTCCCAATAAAGGGAGGATTCTTCCAATCACCACGCTGGGCAGACGGGTTGATGAATGCGTAGATAAGATGGTATAAAGTCTTTGCAAAGGCAGCGCTGCTGCCTTTTCTGTAACATATACTTCCTTTAGACTGCTCTTTCGATTTCCTTGGGAGAACAAAGGGGTGGTGAAAATCGTTTTTTACTCTGCTGTCACAACACGGCCATTAAAATAAACTATTTAAATTTTACTATTTAAAAACAAAAACTATTGCTTTAAACTAGGCGGAAAAAATAAGATATATAAACAAATTTGAATATATTATTGATAAAATAGTGTTATACACTATTTAAAAAACATTTAATGTAGCATTTTTTAAAGTAAAACCTTATCTTACCAGCTGGAGATGTGTTCTGATGAGAAATTCTCAAGTTGCCATTATCGCCTTAATGAGATTTAAATTCGATTACACGGCTCACGAAATTATATTCGCCGGCCTACGAGTATGTAGGTACCTTCGGAAAATCTCCGCCCGGCGCGACGGAAATATTCCACAAGATTATATCAACGGCTTGAAGAAATTATTTTGCGAATGATTTATTTCGAGCTGAGATAAAATATGTACAGGTATTAGTGAATAGATGCTTCAAAAATACAAGTTTCGTGCCGGGTACATAAAATAGGTACTTACTTACATATTTGGTGTGCACATAAGTTAAGAGACAAGACTTAAAGTTTATTTTATTATTTATTTTATATTCTCTAATGAGAAAACTTTTATTTTCAATTCTTTTTTGGAAGAACAACCTTGGCCCTGTCTATTTCGTAAGGGATAAATACGTGAAAATAGTTCTTTAGGGTAAAAGTCTTTCATTTCTTAAGTAATCCAAGTTTATAAACGTCTTTCATATAAAAGAGTAGTTTGTGTTATACTTCCTGGCTAGTAGATAAACAATATAGATAACAGCAGCTAGATTCAATAGCAAGACCAATTGCATAATTAAAAAATCGTGTTTAAACATTTTAAGAAGTGAAGTTTTTAAAGAAATATTTGACACTGACTTTGGGTCGGTTGTATCAGCTATTAGAGGAGTAGGTATCTGCAACTTGTGTTGTCTCAGTTCTGCAGAATAGGTACCCAATTCATATATATCTAGCACTAATAGTATCAGAAAGTTTGGCTTTAGTTTGGGGACTTACATTGTACTTACTCGTAAGCTCTACTAGATGATTTACAACTTGGAACCAAACTAACATTTACCAATATTATTGATTCAGGCTATTTCTTACAATTTCATATCAACTCATATGTTACTAATATAGTGGTAGTATATGAGTTGATATGAAATCGAAAAATGATATATAGATACATATATGTATCTCGTTTCATTTTGACTAATGTGTAAAGATAAGATGTGAGTAAAATATTTTTTTTTGCCATGTTTATGGTGGTGACAGTAATCAGCCTTTTTTATTAAATAAATTATAAGCGTATAGCTGTTAAGTAGATACCTATGTTTAATATTTATAATCTTTTTATTTTGAATATTGAAAAAGGGAATTATTACTGGTGCTATTATAAAGTACGTTGATAAGATAGTATAGACGTCAAAAATCAACGAAGCAATATTTAGAAGATCGATATTCAAAATCAACCGAGAAGAAAATACCTGGCAGGCTTCCATTGTAACACTACATTATGAATACGTTTGATTGTTCTGTATCTGCAATAAATGAATCAGGATTACTGTGACTAATGAGCGTTATTGTACCCGGACAATGTGCCGCGTGAATAGCTGGGGAAAAGCTTATATGAATAGCATTAATATTCGCCTTGTTGAAAGCGTTCGGATTTACCCGCTTGGAATTTGAATTGTCGCTTTAGGAATCCATTTCAATTGTTAAAGAAATTGACATAAATTTGGTTGGGTTGGTAACTGGAGAGTGAAAATCGTTGTCGGAAATCACTTTTATTGCGAAAGTCACAAACGATAAAAGACCCAATAGAAACGACTGAGCAGGACGTGAGATGTTTCTTTCAGTCACCTTACAGAAAATGAGTACAATGCAAATATCGTAAAGTATTTTCCCTATTTGTAATCTCTTAAATTTTTCAGTACGCATTTACACTCGCATAAATTATATTCATCATATACCAAGCAGAAGGAGGATCTACTTCAACCCGGAAATCGCTTACTATTTCGTATGCAGGACTACCTAGCTATACGAATAGAAATAAATGTAGAACTTGGCAAGAGATTGCACCATGAAAATCCTGGGATCCTTGGATTGCGGGAATTAAGAATAGCACAGAGATTCGAAATCAAGCCCCTTGTTATTTCATAAGTTATCCAGGTTGGATGTATCCTAAGTTTCCAGAGCATTATGTAACTCGCCAAACTAAAGCCAAAGTTTCTGATACTGTTAGTGTCAGATATAGCCAATGTCTCAAATTGGATCAGAGACAAACCAAGTTGCGGCAAATATACTTACCTATACCTGCAACCATTTTTAGTTGGTAATGCTACTTGGAGAACGCTCTGGTATTTATAAGGTAAGTGTCCGATAAATGCAATGCTGAACTGTCACATAATTCTTTACTTTATAGATAACCTTCACTATTCCTATTCTAAATACGCTTAAAACCATACCTCAAGTTCTACAATACAGACTTTCCAATAAAATATTTAAATTAAACTAGATTTATCTTGGCAGTCAGTTTCACGTTATGGTTATACAACGTGGTTATACAAGGAACATACCTGTAATAAATCGTCGACGTCGAGCCTTCTTATGAAACCCGTAGTAAGGGACCACGTTTCAGATCCATAAGTCATCACTGGTAACACACATTGATTAAACACTTTCGTCTTGAGGCACTGAGGTATTTTGGATGAGAAGACACTGCGTTGCTTCCCGAACGCTACCCAGCCGAGTCGGATTCGTCGAAAGACCTCTTCCTCAAAGCTGGAACTTCCTGCCTGGATCAACTGATCCAGGTAGATAGATGTACTGGTCTACAACTTCGAGAGTGGAGCTCCCAACACAAACAGATAGTGGCGCGACATGGGCATTCAACATTATTTTCGTTTTGTCCATGTTCATTTTAAGGCCAACTTGTTGGGAAACTCGATTTAGGTCTCCGCTACGCTCGGAGACCTAAATCGAGTTTCCCAACAAGTACTTAAGTCTTCCATCGATTCTGCCATGACAACGATATCGTCGGCAAATCGATGGTGAATGATATACTCGTCATTGATTGATGTTGATGCCAAACCCTTCCCAGTCCAGAAGCTTGAAGGCATCTTCCAGTGCAACGGTGAACAGTTTTGGAGATATAACGTCTCCCTGTCTTACACCTCTTTGCAGTGGAATAGCCCTCGTGCACTGCTCCTGTACTCGGACTGACATAGTGGCATTACTGTATAAGCACTGCAACACTTCGATATACCGATAGTCAATACGGCATCGCTGCAAAGTCTGAAGCACGGCCCACGTTTCGATCGAATCAAAGGCTTTTCATAGTCCACGAACCCTAAGCATTTTTATGTAACTAAAAATACAATGTATGAGACTGACAGGACATGGTGTAGACTAGCTGCTAACTGCTTAAAATAAAAATTCCTGAATAACGTACCTACATGTATTGTAAGATAATTAAAATATTTTAAACGATATTAACTTCTCATTTCAATAAAAGAAAAAAAAATGTTTTCTTATCAGTCACCACGCTCAAAAAGTGTAACTTGAATTAATATCAAAGAAAAAAAATACTGCATAAATAAAAAATAAATAAATAATTATAATTGCGTTGATAAATCATGCTATGCAATAGCTTTACCGCGGCAGTCCCCGAGTGCCACACGTTTTTTCTTTGTGTTTGGCTGTTAATTTTACTATACTATATTGTTTTAGTGTAACCCTTGGTTTGATATATTACGGGTATGTCCCTTCCGCATTGTATAAGATAGTTCATAATTAGATGTTAAGTATATTTTTAATTTTGCGGAAGTTGTATCTTTTAATTGAGCCCTGTATATAAAACCGGTAGTAGAAAGTAACACTAGTAAGTACCTACAAATAATGATTAAAATATAAGTAAGTTTATACAAAATTGAAGAAAAATAATAAAGTGCAGTTGAAATATCTTTTGTAACAATATCGTCAAATGTATTCTTATAATATTATTTAGCTCCAACTTATTGAAATAGAAATATTAAAGGCGAAATCAAGTGAAAAGCATAACCACGTATCCATTAAACATTTGAGTGCTCAGACAAATAAAAAGATGCGTACAAATGGATGCTGACAATTTTATTTCGTAAATAGATTACGAGGTTTTTTGAAGATGGTTTTGTGAAGCCGAGGATATAAAATGATTTCTTAACTTTTCTTATTTAAGATAAGATAAATTACGTCGTTTCAAAAGAATAAATTTAATTCACACAACATATTGCAAAGAAAGCCTTCGTATCAAAATGTGGTACCGTATACTTATTCGTTTATGATTTATAGCTCGGGATTTTGCCTTTTAGCTAGAAAGAGAACATTAGTCTTACATACCTACCTATAGGTTGGTACTCACCTGGTGCCAAATCTCAAGTTTAGGTACCCACTTGAGATTTGGCTTGTTGATTTAGTTGGTAGGTAGGTATTAAGCGTAAAGAGTTTTAACTAAGAGGATCATCTGCCAAGATGATTTATTTTTCTAGTAGGTAAGCTTAAGGTTCTTTCCCACGAATTTTAGAGCCATTAACATCTGCGCTCTAAATGTTTTTCATTTCATGTGCAGAAACGTTCTAGTTCCTACTTTATGCAGCGAGTGAAGCAGTCAACCGTAAATAGCCAACACTCGGCCACGTCGCTAACGACCCCGTTGTCCCTCATATGTCACTTTACTGCTCCGTGTAATCACCTATTTTACTTTGCTACGGTACCGACCTAAGAGCATTACGTCCGTAGTGGACTGAATTACTACAAATGGACTCTATAAAGAACCAAAATGCTTCTGGACAACTTGCTTCGGTAAATTGGAAAAGTCCCATTTATATCAACTTTGAATGATTTATTGCCTGTGCTTAAAGTAGTTACTTCTGGTTTTCATCGTGATCTTCTTGTTTTTGTGTATAAAATTTAATATTTTATGATAAACAATTATTTGAAAGGTGCTACACTCTTTACCACATATAATATAATGACAAACGTCTCTTTATACCCCACCCAGCAAACAGTGTTAAACACGCTCCAGCTTTTGGGCGATACAACTAGTATATAAGAAATTATGATTCCATTTTTGAAGCGTACCATACCTCTTATATAGAATTTAGAGTGTTTAGTGGTGCACGTTCAAATACCAAGTAAATAAATAAAGTTTAAGTATAACTTTAGGCTTGAACTATTTTAAATAGCAAGCTAAAAAATTATTTTAAATTGGTACTCGTACGAACTCTTCAATGTTTGCATATTTATATACACATTGCAAGTAGATAGGTTACCAGTATTGTCAAAACAGGTATCCGTTTTGCAGGCAAAAGGTATCTTGAGAAAGTCCAATATTAATATGATTTCTTATTTGATGTGTGTTTAAATATTTTCAGATCTGCTAAGTTAATCTCCCCTACCCGTATGATCGGCATATGGCGAACGTGGCCTACGAGTAGGTACTATTGGTAATGGACAGCTGTCATTGGCATCAACTTTACGACGACTTAATTTTTCCTCTCAGGATAAGCCGACAAATGGATTGAACGCTGTAACTTTCTTGTAAAAGTAAGTGGCCTGATACTTTTAACGGTAAGGTTCGGCCATTTTTAGTGCTTCAATAAAATTATAAATTGGTATCTTTATTTTCAGACCTCAACATGCCAGGTGTACTTAATTACATTTTTAGGGTTCCTTAGTAATCAAGGAACCGTTATAGTTTCGCCATGTCTTTCTGTCTATCTGTCCGCGTTCTGAAAGCTGTAATTTGGCATGGGTATGTATATTAATCATGCCGACAAAGTGGTAAAAAAAGTTTTTTCTCGACTACCCCCATCCTGTGGGGTATCGTTAAATAAGTCTTTCCAAAATATTGTGAGCTTGTTTGTGAACACTATTTTTGGATTTAGGGATCCGTTTCTGAAATATTTGGTTTTATAATACAAATTTTTGTTAGAGATATAGAATATATACGTGAAAAAATCCACGGCAGTAGTATATATAACAAAATTTAAAGAAAAACTATTAAATCTGAGTAGAGTTTACAAATTAAAGAGTTATATGTGACCAACTTATATTTAGTCAGAAAAGTAAAATTCTAATAAAATATAATAGAAAATCAGGTTTTTAGACGTTTTTAGTCCCGTGAACCACCCATGCCCACGCCGTGAATTCGACGATTAATCTCTGCGGTCCCTTTTTTTACTTTGCAGCTCGACGTAAATCCATAGAAGAAAATGTAGATGATATACAAACATAGTAATGTTAACTAAATCTAATCATTACTATGTTTGTACATTATATTTTTACACAACCTCAGTAACAATACTATATAGTTTGTACCACCTAAGTAAAAATCTAAAGGTTTACTGACTTGCCAACTTGTCCTGAACCTCATTTTTCACCTGAATAATGAAACATATTTGTGGTATTTAAAATTAGTGTTAAGATAGATTTAGGAATCTCAAGAGCGTAAACAGTACTGCGTTTACTTACTCGCTGTATCTAAGCTGCAGTACTTATTTTAAATCTCAGAGACACAGGCTTTGAAAATAACACGATACACACAGCTTCTCCCATTGAGTCTCAGTCAGGTGGATAGAACCTACCTGAGGTTCCATCAATTTCAATTGAAATAGAACAAACGACGTCCTGCACATACAATATCCTGTAGCTTTATTTTTGAAACAAGCTGCGCCCCGCGGTGTTACGCGCGAAAATAGTATGTTAATCCAGGGTGTCAGCTTCCTGCATACCAAATTTTATCAAAATTGGTCCAGCCGCTTGCGCGTGAAGAAGTATCAAACATACACACTCACAAACTTTCGCCTTTATAATTGACCGAGCGAGCGAAGTGAGTGAGGTCTCCGTTTCAACTTGGCCAAAAATGCTTTGGTATGTCTGTGTGTTCTCCTCTAGAGGTCGCATTTCTCAACCGATTCCCGTGAAATTTTGGAAGCAGGTTCGATAAACATATGAAAATCGATAGTCGAGCCATTTTTTGTAAATTTTTGAAGATGACGGAGTTGGCACAATGGGCCTAAGCGCCTTTGGATTGTACGGCTCTTACGACCATTTTGTGTTTGTAGTGACAACGAATTAACAAAGGAATTTTATATTATTATGACATACAATAGACGTATATTTTCACCAGCATTGTCAAAAGGGAAATAGTCCAGTTTATTGATAAAGAGATCTCTTATCGACTTAAGCGTCTAGAGTTCGAATCTCACCGGAGGGTGTCCTTTTTTAGTTCAATGTAATTATTTTTATTTTGCGACCGGTTGAAGTTTATTTCAAAAGTTTTTTAAAAGTACGAGTATACTTATTTGTTTTCTTGGAAATTATGTAACTACAGGAATCATGAGTTTACGTGAGTACTAGTACTTATTCTGTGGTTTAGTCTACTTTAACAAAATTACCAGTTTACCAAAATGTTATAAGAATTCATTTTCATAACTAAACTAAAAAGTATTTTTTTTTGACAATCTTTTATTGTGGAACCAAAGTAAACGAGCCTAAATTCGATGGGATTACACTGGGATTGACTTTACCCAGGGTAGTGGTCGATCTTGGGTCTAGAGAACTGGCTGTAGGTTGCTCTTACGTCGCTCTTTCTCGGGCTCACAGACTAACTGATGTCATCTTGGAGCCCTTCTATTTTGAACTTTTGACAAGAATCAGGTCTATGAAACTCCTTCTATTAAGAACAGAGGAGGAAAAGGAAAGATTAGCGGAACGAACATTATCAAGATTTTAATATTCAATGAAAAACATCTCACGGAGCCACTAGTATTAGTGTTATGATAAGTCGCTACTAAAAACTGTTTCCGTTAAAAAAATAGGACTTCAGAGATGTCGCAATTCCATTTTAAGAAACTTGCCTAGCAAAATTTAATCAAAGATACATAAGCATCTGACCGAAATACAAAATAAATATATTTTAGCGTCCTTTTTGATATAAAGCTCGGTATTGGTAATCCAGCGTTGGCACCGTACACGTGCGACCTACGTGACGTGAATGGGCAGCTTTTTGTCCGCTGTAGTAAAAAAAGGGCATAAATGTGGCCTGTGTCCGCTAGTTACAGAAAAAATGTGATCCGCAAAGCAAGCGTACGTTTAATGACGCGTATTCACCTAGTTTTTATAATTTTCTCGCCATTTTGCAGGAATAAAACATCTAAATTAAAATCAGAACGACTTGGTCTGTCCTGGGAGTGTAGATGTATTCCTTATCTTTCAGCAATTAAAATTGACGTTTACAGTTTAAATTGACAACGTAAAGCTTTTCTACGCACAATTGCGAAAAACGGCCACTTTTGGCGTGTGTGCGCAGAAAAGGCACACAATTGATTAAGGTAAGGTAAGTATTTGTTCTGAAGTTGATTCTCTGCAGTAGAAATGATCGTGATAAGTAAAATAGACTTATCTAAATAAGGAATTTGTAACTTCTCTTACTAACGTCTCTTACTAGTCTACACAAAAAAAAATCCAAAGACCCAAATAATTCAATGTTTATTAAAAATTATTCGAATCGCGAATACCTGCCTTAGTAATTTCGTTTAGTCTGGTTCATTTGTCAAAGGGTTGCCAATAATCCACGAGTCCTTTCGTCTTTGCCTTGTCTCGATTGACCCAGGGTTGGCCTCCAACAAAAAATTGAATCAATCCTTTATGTGCAATACTACTTAGTAACTACTAAGCTCGGTTTCATTAGTTATTTTTTTACTAGGTATAAATCAGGTTTCATCAATCACCCAATCAAATATGTTGGCCAAAAATTTAGCTAGTGTTTATATTAATTTTGTGCTAGTGTTTAATCCTTTATAATTTTTATTTTTTGATTCTAGTGTGAGGAATTTTAGTTTACAGTTTATATACATATACTCAGGTACCGAAACTACCTATGTTATACTTAGTTGCATGAAGGTAGTTATTCTGGAGCTCTTGTATTGGTTGTTGATGGTTTGTTTCTTTTATTATTTCGCATTTTCCCGGATATCAGCCTATACGAGATTAGGATGGCCCCTTAAACAGCTTAAAAACAAGAAGGCGCCGGGCGAGGATGGAATTACGGCAGAGCTCCTGAAAGCGGGCGGAACGCCGGTACTGAAAGTTCTTCAGAGGCTCTTTAATTCCGTTGTGCTCGAGGGCGTAACGCCAGAAGCGTGGAACGTGGTGGTCCTGTTCTTTAAAAAGGGAGATAACACCCTAATGAAGAACTATAGGCCTATCACGCTTCTGAGTCACGTATATAAGTTGTTTTCAAGGGTCATCAGGAATCGAAAAAGCCGGGTTCCGTAAAGGCTTTAGGACCACGGACCTCATTCACACGCTGCGGCAGGTTATAGAGAAAACGAGGGAGAATAACCGGCCGTTATGCTTGGGGTCAAGAACCCCAAGCATAACGGCCGGTTATGAAAAAGCCTTCGATTCGATCGAAACATGGGCCGTGCTTCAGTCTCTCCAGCGATGCCGTATTGACTATCGGGATATCGAAGTGCTGAAGTGCTTATAGAGTAACGCCACTATGTCAGTCCGAGTACAGGAGCAGTGCACGAGGGTTATTCCACTGCAAAGAGGTGTCAGACAGGGGGATGTTATATCCCCGAAACTATTCACTGTTGTACTGGAAGATGCCTTCAAGCTTCTGGAATGGGAAGGATTTGGCATCAACTTTAATGGCGAGTATATGACTCACCTTCGGTTTGCCGACGATATCGTTGTCATGGCAGAATCAATGGAAGACTTAAGTATTGCTCGGAGACCTAAATCGAGTTTCCCTACAACTCAAAATGAACATGGACAAAAAGAAATTTATGTAAAATGTCCATGTCGCGCCCCTACCTGTCTGTGTTGGGAGCTCCATACTCGAAGTTGTAGACGATCGAGTATATCTACCTGGGTCAATTGATCCAGGCAGGAAGTTCCAGCTTCGAGGAAGAGGTCTTTTGACGAATTCGACTCAGTTGGGCAGCGTTCGGGAAGCTACGCAGTGTCTTCTAGTCCAAAATACCTCAGTGCCTCAAGACGAAAGTGTTTAATCAATGTGTGTTATCAGTGATGACTTATGGCTCTGAAACGTGGTCCCTTACTATGGGTCCCATAAGAAGGCTCAAGGTCACTCAACGCGCTATGGAGAGGGCTATCCTCGATGTTTCCCTACGTGATCAAATCAGAAATGAGGAAATCCATAGGAGAACAATAGTCACTGACATTTCCCAGCGGATTAGTTCATTGAAGTGGCAGTGGGCAGGACACATAGCGCGACGAACCGATGGCCGATGGGGCAAAAAGGTTCTCGAATGGGCGTACTAGCAACCCACCCACAAGGTGGTCTGACGACCTGACTAAGGTCGCTGGAAAGTGCTGGATGCAGGCCGCTCTAGATCGGTCATTTTGGAAATCTTTGGGAGAGGCCTATATCCTGCAGTGGACGTTATGCGGCTGAAATAATGATGATGATGATTCTTTATCTCTGAGAGTGAAACTATCAGTAACTGTCATTGATGAAACTTGTTTTAAATTTGCGCAGCAGAATAAAACACATGAATTGTAAATTATGTTGTTGATCTGATTTTTTTTGATCATAACTAGGGATTATTTACTAATAATTTATTTAAATATCTAACGAAGATAAAAAAAGCCTGAGTGAGTGGAACACTCGGTTGGAACGAAGTTTCAAAAAGAATTTGTGACGTTCCATAAATTAACATATCTAAAAATAAAGAAAAGTTAACATAGTTTCTCAAGTTAGTAATAATGTTAAAGCGTCACAATTTAAATTCACTGCATTAAATGCAACATTTGCAAGTTTCGTTGTTGAGCATACTCTCAACATATTTGCAAAGTCGGAAAATGTATATTCATTTAAAGAGCGCGAGTGAAATTTAATGCAACATATTCCTCACGAAAATTTAGTGGGATTTCTGCAGTTTAAATTCACAATAAAACTTGTATTATAAGGTTATAAAGTGCGTGCTACGCACACATAAGTAAAATGCTTTTTTTTGTACTTTGTACTTCATATAGTCGAGTAAAATTAAAATAACCTGAAACCACACATATAACAAACCGATCGAAAAATATGAATGGAGTTGACATACAAAGCCGATTTAAGAGAAAAGGCTAGGAAAAAGAGAGAAAAAAGATAAACAAACGTTGGTTGTTAGGGTTCGGTACCCAAAGGGTAAAAACGGGATCCTACTACTAAGACTCCGCTGTCCGTCTGTCTGTCCGTCCGTCTGCTTATCACCAGGCTGTATCTCAAGAACCGTCATAGCTAGACAGTTGCAATTTTCACAGATGATGTATTTATGTTGCCGCTACTAAAAACAGACTGAAATACATTTTAAAGTGGGGCTCCTATACAACAATCGTACTTATTTATAGATAATGGTACAGAACCCTTCTTGGGTTGGAACCGCACTTGACCGATTATTTAGTCAAAGAAAGAAAATTAAGTCACTATTTACGTTGGTTCATGTAGATATCTGTAATTTATCCGCTTAATACTTCTAACCGGTAGTTTTGACTGCGGCATGGTATTTATTTAGAACGTTTTTTATTTATACTCACATTTGTAATACATAAACCTATTTCTGTACTTAGCAATGACAAGTCGCTAGAAAATAATAAAATACGACATACGACTATAAAATGCTAACTTAAAATGGTAACTTTAGACATTGATTAGTAAGTCTGTTTATTAACCGACTAAAACTAAAAGGGGGAGATTATAAATTTGTATGATTTTTTAAATGATTTTTTTTATTTACGTACTCGAAAATTGTTTAAAATGGCATACTTATCAGGTGGTCCCATACAAATTTTATCAAAATCGGTCGCGTAGCTTGGTGTTGAAATCGGTTTTTAGTTTTGAAAAGTTATTATTGCCTAATTTAATGCAAATGTTGCCTCTTTATTAAATTATTGTGTTCTTCGAGTAGACCAGCTTTACCGATTAACTCCAAGTATAGATTTTCAGACTTAATAATTTATCAACTGTATCTTGATCTTGAACATTACAAATAAATTTTATTACCAGTATGTAGTGTTAAAAGTGAAAAAACCCCTCTCTCTACAAGGGCAAGACCCCTTTCTAGGCTGTTCAAAGTCTCAAAGCCCTTTATTTCACGTGTGAAATTATAAAGTAGTTAAAACTCGGCTACTACAGCCATTATGGCGGCGAAACTTATAAAATTATGCGACCTCATTTGTTACCATGCAAAGTACAAGCAGCCTCCAGCTGATTTGAGATTATGATTATGAGAAGCTTTAGAAAGCATTTATTTCTTCCAGTCTTCAATTTATCTTTGTAGAATTAGGTACGTTTATGGATGAACAGAAAGAAAACTTTCCCGACTTTTCTAATATTTTCTGCAGTAAGTATGAAAACTTAGTTAGACAGGTAATTTAGACACAATTCCAGGAAGACGTTTAGAGAATGAGTATCAATCTATGTAAATATCATAAGTAAATGGCTTCCCATTCTTGAAAATAGACAAATGCAAACTCTGTGCACTCTTTATTTTCTATTCTTTTTAATTCAAATTCTCTTATTTTTTATTTGTTTCTGTCACTCATGATCGGCAACTTCGTTCTACTGATACCCGTGCCGCCTCCTCTCTGTTTCTCTCCATCGCACAATTTTTATGGCAAACTCTTTTACCTTACAGACTTCACGACTCTGGAATGCTATGACCATTGACATTAAAGCCATTTCGAAAAAATCTTTCAAGAGGAGAGTACAACGTCATCTCCTAAATTAGTCTTTATTTTACTTTTTTTGTTACTCATTAACATCGTCATTCATTGTTGTTTTGTGTGTGTATTTATTTATGTGTATGTATTTTATTTGTATGAATTTTATGAGTATGTATACGAGTACCTTTGTATTTAATATAGCCGCAACAAATTATCTGTTTATCTCTATGGTTGACTGAGAGAGAACGCTTTTAACGTTAAGTTCGCCAATTGTAGACATTTGTTGAACAATAAAGTTTTAATAAATAAATAAATAGACACTCTTAGGGAAAGCACGATTTACTGATAAGTTTGGAACAACACTAGACTTTTGATTCTTAACAAGATCTAAGGAATCATTTTAGAAAGATAATTTAGATAGATATCATAAGAAGGTCTTACTTTCGGTCCGCCGCCGTAGGAACATCATATAGGGTTTTGAATTTCCTTTATCTATTTGGTCCTTCAACGTTGATAAATTTGTGACATATTCTGGTAATTTCGATAAGCAAGGTGACATATGTGAATCAATGTGATGAAATTTATAAATGTGTCTGGAATTGGTCTCGAGGTTTTATTATTTTTTATAAAGTGTTTTTCGGTTGTCGAATTGATAAATAACTTGTTAATTTTATCAAAACGCGTTTCCGCTTTAAATAAAAAGAGTACCTAACATGCCTAAATAAATAACTAAGTATTTATATAAAAAAATCTTTAAACATGAGACACAAATTGACTTGAACTGGAATACTATGCGTGGAATACGTGGCTGACAGTTCAACAGGAATTCCTTGTAAAAAAAAAATGTAATAAGCTTCGAGCACAAACCTTTTAAAATGAAATGAATCCTTACAAATATAATGAAACCATTGAGGTATGTACGAAATGAAAGTCTGCAATGGTACACATTCAATTTTACCGCGTTGAGAAAGCGAACAAATGAGAATTTCTTCTCATCTCGACATCTTGGTTGACACAATGACGTTTTTACGTATTTACATCCTTTTAGCACAGACTCGACTTACTTTTAGCAACCTTATAATAAAATCAAATCATGTAAGCAAATACGTACCACATCTTACTCCTAAATACGAAAATTAGGAGTGGAGCTAAATATTCCTCGGTTTTTATTTGGGTTCCGTACCCAAGGGGTAAAAACGGTACCCTATTACTAAGTTTAAATGGATATGGATAGATAAAAATATACTTACCTACTCGTACCTACAGGTACCTAGACTAAGTCTGGATTTAATTTATCGAAATACATTAAAATGCCTAAGTACTACCTAGCTAGATGGGCAGTTGATGTTTTGGAGAAATTTAATCAAGATACATGCTTTAAATTTTACAAGGCTCTTTAGTTTCCTAGGGACACTTTCGAAAAGCTAAATAAATATATAGGGACAAATTACACTGATTAAGCTAGCAAAGTAAGTTCGAGACTTGTGTTATGGGATACTAACTCAAAGAAAAAGAAATTAAAGCTAGTAAATAAAAGAAGCTTAAGTGATTTTTCAACGGCTTGAATAATAGCAAATGAATGAATATTTTCAGTGCGCTTTAACAAAAATGATACTGTTAACATATTATGTATAAAAAAATATTGCGGATATAAAAAGTGGAAGGGACATACCCGTAATAAACGAACCACGGGCTATACTAGATCACTATAATATAATAACATGAAAGAAACAACCAAAAAAGCAAAAAAAAATCGACATTCCTATACAAATTGCCTGGGCAGCTGCACACTTTTTTAATGCTCAAAAACCAAGAGAAGTGTTCCATTTAATATCTGAAGAGTTTCTGATCATGATAAAACTATGGTTTAATATTGCTCGCGTCAGAACTCATCACCTCTTCGTTTTGAAAGCCAAATTTTATTCTTATTACTGTGGACAAACGATTCATGTAACTGAATTTCCCCTTCGAAGTGGTCGCCACGCGCATATTAATTATGTAGGTATGTTTTCGATACCTTAACGGGGAGTGACACAGGCCTGGCTCAAGTAATTGTTCCGTTGTTTCCAGGGCAAGCGAGTGACAGCTCCGCTGTATGTAATATCACACGTGCTGCGAATAATAAGGGACTGAAAAGAATACGCGGGAGTAGACTTTAATATTTGATGACTCTTGAGTGGGCCAGGAAATTGTGATAGAGTACTGCACGATTTTTGTGACGGGATGTTTTTGTGTGGTGGCTGGTGTAATGGTTAACACGCTAGTCCGCCACCCCGAAGGTTCTGAATTCTATTCCCAGCCACATTGGAAAATGATGTTGTACCTAGATAATTTTGTAGGTATTTTGTCTCATAAAATTTATATCCATTATTTAAGATCGCATAATATTTTTTTCAATAATCATATGTCCGAATGATGCATCCCTAATTAAATAACGCATAATAGCACGCACCCGAAAGTTGTAATCCCGTAATACAACGTGCTATATTTTTTTTTCTATAAATATTATGTTCCATAATATTCGAAATGTCTATTCTTTTTCCTTATAACTATCAGGTATCCTAATTTCGGACAGCAATAAATTCGTTAATAAATAATAATTATAATTGCAATTGTTTAATTATTTAACCAAAATCCTATTGATAAATGCCCACGAGCAAGTATCATGCAGCATGCAGCATGCAAGCAAGCATGCAGCATTCAAGCAAGCATGCAGCATGCATGCAATCTTATTACAAATTAACATTCGGACTAACATACATTATAGAATACAACACCTAGGACATGTGACTTTATAGCATCCAAAATTAGAAAATTCAATTATTACAGCAATTCATACTATGGCACAAAGGTGTTATGATTCAAGATAATTAGGAAAATCAAAATTACGGATATTTGAACATTATGGATTCTGAAGATTATAGCAAACTTGTTATGGATTTTGACAATCGGACATAAAATTAAAATAAGAAATAGAGTACCAATTTTGTAACGTGGTACCTATATAGAAGCAAAGATTTTACAAGAATTGCTCGTTTATAATAATAGTAAATTTAACAAACAAAACATTTAATGTAAAATCAATAGATACCAATTATTTAATTTAAAGAAAAACTTCATCATAATTTATAATATAAAAGCTAACTACTTTCTTCAAAGTTAAGTTATAATAAATCAGTGAAAGCTAAAAACGCCCTAAAATCCTTTCTCTTTATGATTGTGTGGTTTTGTAAGCAGAGACAGACTTTTGTTATGATTCGATGTTTTACGAGTATTATCTATAAAAGTTTGATTAAGAAGTTCCATCTCAAAGAAAATTTCAATTCCTCCGGGAGTCCGGGAGCACTCTAGGTGTTGTATATCTTTACAGTCTGTATATATCTTTACAGTCTGTACTACTACTAGTATAGCGGAGAGGTTTCGTCGACTTTTATGACCTCTGCCCGCCGAGATAAGTCAGTATTTCATCCCCGCCAATGTATTATTCACTTTAAGCCGCTGTACCTCGGTTGCGCGTAAAATAAAGATGAAATAAAAAGCTATACTTATAAAAATCACTTTCGTAAAAAGTCAAATACCAAACCAATTTATGAGAAAGTAAATATGAAATCAATCGCAGGCTCATATCAGGCCATGGCGTGGTAGTGATCGACCAGCGCCATGGTGGCTGGCGACATTGATTTATTATTCTAAACAAAGGATCCGCGCCCGTCTTTTCTCCCGGAATTGCACGTCGGTATTCCAGTGACAAAGTGGATTTAGTCATACATCAATTTTCTAGATTGCATAGATTTTCCGTTGTAGCATTGGATTTGTGGATTTTTAGACGAAACGTGTCGGTTGTAACGTTTGTTTATTAGGATTCCGTACCCAAAGGGTAAAAAAGGGGCCGTATTACTAAGACTCCACTCTATGCCTGTCTGTTACCAGGCTGTATCTCATGACCTGTGTTAGCTCGCTTGTTGCAATTTTCACAGTGGATATATTTCTGTTGTCGCTATAACAACAAATACTGAAAACAAAAATAAATAAATATTTATGTGGGGCTTACAAAAACGTTATTTCTTATAGGTAATGGGTACGGAACCCTGCGTACGCGAGTCCGTCTCGCACTTGGCCGGTTATTTTTGTATTTTAAGCTATACGATTATTCTATATTTTTAAAGATAAAGTTAGATTTGAAGTCCGTTTTGTCATAGATGATATGATCTCAAAATAATATTACTTTTATATCATAATTCTTAAAAATATAAGTATACTTACATATGACTTAAGCGCTGCTTTATTATAGGTATTTATACATAATGCATATCTTTTCACCCTTTCTCCCAGAAAGTTGTAGGCTAGGCCACATTTCTCTTTTTCTTATATTTTTTTTAACAGCCACATTATAGAACTGTTGTTCTAGGTTGGAAGTACCACTGTATTCTATCTGTTTGCATTGCAAAGACAAAAATGTGAAACTTTTTCCAGTAGCACATAAAACATCAATATCTGCTTTAGAAATCTTTGCATGCACTGCGATCTCCATTCTGAAACGTTTCCATTCCAATCGTCAGGCGGCGCGGCGCGGGCGTCACAGAATAAGTACTAGTTCTCAAGACAGAAGTCTCACTCAGACAAGAAATACAAAGAAATATCTACTCAATGTCACAATAGCTTTTGTGACTGAGATTTCAACGCGTGTCCGTCATGTTACGGGCGACCCAAGGGCGGGCAGTTACTACTACTACTACTACTACTAGTTATTTGCACAAAGAATATCTATTGCGGTGCAGAGAGGCAATGCTGCCAGTCTTCTGGGTACTCTGCCTCGCAGCGATGCGTTGGAGTCTTTTTTTTATTTTTATTTTATTTAAATTTTTAAAAATGGGCAAAGATTGAATAAATAAACTCAATGTCGCTAGCGCTATGGTTTAATTTAGCTCGCGTCATAACATAATTCAGCACCTTTTCGATTAGATACCTAGTCATCGATTGCAAGTCAATTTCATTCTTATCACTCTGGAAAAACGATTCTTATAACTAAATTTACCACTCTGGAGTGGTCGCCGCGCGCATAGTAATAATGTAGGTATATTTTCGACACCTAAATGGGAAGTGACAGGCCTGGCGGCGAGTAGTATCGCTGCTACAGGTACATCGTCAACGGAATAGGGCCGTCAGGGTGGACAGGACATGTCAATTTGTCCACGTCAGTTCCGGGCAGGGGAATTGATGCGGGCGCTCGCGGACACCCACATGCACAAACACAATTACACAAACGAGCCACAGGAGCTGTCCGACATCTGATGTGACACAATTGTGTCAAAGGGTTGTGTAATAATAAGTTAGGAAATCCCTGAGGAAAATCAAAAGACAGAAAAGCCATGGGGAACTTTTACCACTTGAATGTTTTACAAATATATTTTTTTGTTATACAGTATATTTGGGCTTTATCCACGGTACTGCATTTGGAGTAATTAGGACTTTATAAAGTTTCAAATAATTTAATTAGTAAAAAAGATAGTATGTAGATAAGAAGAAGTTGAGTTCTTGTTAATTGCAATGTTTAGTTGAAAAGTATAAAGCAGACTAATTAGAGCCGTTAATTTGATAGTAAACCAAAGTGGGACATTAGCATTATTAGTTACATTAAGTACTTATATAATGTACTTACTTGGAATGATGACACAGAATAAAGCATAGCGTTATCCGGTGAACTCGTGTGTCTTATTACACTTGCACCTCCCTTGCCATACCTCAGACCTAATTACGTGGCCAGTCAACTTGTGACGATTTGCCGAACGACTTTAGTATTGGAAAATCGTATAAACTACTGAATATTAAAAATATAATTACTAACGTACTGTCAAAAATGATAAATTTTATGCTCTCTTACACTCGTACTGTACTCGTACTGATGAAATCGACAACCTACGCATTGCATTTTCAAACAAAATGTACAAAAACAATGTTTATTTATTAGCTTGGCGTAGACTATGAACAAAAATAGAATTGGGCTCGTCCGGGATTTGAACCCGGGACCTCTCGCACCCTAAGCGAAAATCATACCCCTAGACCAACGAGCCGCTTTAAGTTAACATCGAAAATAAAAGTTAAAAGTGATTGCAATTAGCTTTTAGCAAATACGTGTGAAAGTGAAAGTAGTTTTTCTACATATTATTCCATTGAGTCACAGTCTCATCTTTACTTACACAAAACCATTATAGGAAATCTTTAGAGTTGGGAATGTAAAACTAGATTTTAAAAAAAAACAGTAAGATAATTGTACCTACCTACAGGCTTTTATCTGGCTGTAATCCTGCATTAAAATATATGTAAAAGTTATATGATTTCATATAACAACATCGATTTAGATGCCAATAAATTAACTAATTCTTCAATTTATAATGTCTAATTCCTAGGTAAATGTAGCAAAATTTTGACACTCTTTTCGAACTAAAAATCAGGGCTCGTCCGGGATTTGAACCCGGGACCTCTCGCACCCAAAGCGAGAATCATACCCCTAGACCAACGAGCCAGTTGGTTAAGTCTCAAATATCATATACAAATCATCAAAATATAAAGACTGTTTTTTAAACAATGTTAAAATGTTTATATTTAATTTTGTAAACATTTTGTCGATAAAGATTGGCGAAATCTTTATGGTACGCATTAATTTATAATGTCGAAGAGATTGACTGAAGTTGGTTAGTATTTCTTTGTTTTTGGGTAAAATTTATTAAGTATATCTATTAAAAAGAAAAACATATGTATATGTACAACTAGGTATATTTAATAAGACGCCTGTTCTAACTTGATATGATTTATTATTTGGATCATCGACATTGACGTTAGAATTAAGGTATTTAAAGAGTTGGTAATTTTATTTAAAAAAATTCTAGCAATTCATTTAATATAAAAATATATTAGCAGAAAATAAAGAAAAGTTGCACGGAAGGATAGCTAGGAAGGTACTCATGTTGAAACGGTGGCATACGCAAGCGTGGCTTGTATTTGCAAGAAGTTATAAAAACTGGACAGTTAGACTGAGGAAAATTTTTCTTTTTTCTACCATGCCAAAAACAAACAAATTTTTAGATAACGATAGATATGTATCAAATAAAGTATTCGACTATAAATACACAAAAGTGACATAGCATGGTGGGGGAAATGTGAAAATTTAAGAGTTCTTTTCTGGACAAGGTGTTCGCCCTGTAAAGTTGATGGAAGGAAACATGGAAGAAACTATGTAAACTCATGCTGATGACGTGCTTCCGGTTATTTGGATATTCCAGCACAACTATGATCCAAAGAATACTGCACGCGCCGAGGAATTTCTCACGACGCAATTAGTTTCTGTCGTAGATTGTTCAGATCTTCTCGTAAACCCAATAGAGCATCTTTGGTTCGCACCAAAGATGCTCTATTGTTAACAAAAAAGTAAATCGACAGTGAAGCAATTTAATAAACCTGCACGATGATTTTTTTTTATATTAGAAGAATGGATCTCTGTCTCTCTTGCGAAATGTCATAAAATTGAGTCAATGCCTCGCCGCAGTAAAGCAGTAATTTAAAGTCGTGGACATGCTACTAATGATTCATTTTAGTGCTAAAAAGGAATTACATGTCTTGTTATTTCTTTACACACTTTATATTAATGTGATTTATTTATCGTGGTTTCCTCAGTCAGTCTAGTTTTAAAACTGTTTTTCGCCAAAAGTGGCCACTTTTGGCGAAAAACAGTTTTAAAACTAAACGGACTACCAATATTACTTTCAAAGGTTATTCATAAAATAGTTTTAAGGTCTTTCTAGACATTTATACAAATACAATTTTTGATTATTACTATATTTCGTTTTAAACAATTTATTTCAAATGAGGGCGCCACTTTAGCTACCACTTCGTCTTAAGGACTTTCTCAATTAGTTCATGAATATTAAATAAATTATTAATCAACGTTGCTATTTAGTATCTCGTGTGATTCATCTATTTAATATTTTTCAAACTGATATAATTAATTATTAATTCGTTATTGTTATATAAACTTCAAGAATGCATTTTTCTCAAGTAATTCAATTACACACTGTGGCAACACATCAAATTGACAAGAGTCATACTGACAGTCCGCCCTTTCAACGTTATCGTTGTCTCGCTCATACATATAGCGCTATTTCATTCGGTGAAGAGATTACTGTGGCTTCCTAACTTTAAAATTATTTATTAAAAATGAGCTGTCGTGTACATTACTATTTATCAGATCAAAATTCTTGGAAATAGTGGTCTGAAAATTGTAATTCTATTTTTTAAATGTTAAATACCTATATTGTAAAGTAAAGATTAAGATTTAAATCTGTATTGTAATTTGTACCATAGACCAACGGGCTGGGTAGAATAGGGGTAGGGACCATACTGAACTGAATTTCTTTCATCATTATCTTCCCAGCAATGGTCATTTCGAAACGACGAACAGGGCAAATTAAATTAAATGTTCAAAAGTTGTACCTACTAACTGTATTGTTTTTGTCTATTATCTTTATCCCCACTATAAAAGTTTGAGAACCGTTTCGCAACTAATGACGTATTCTTGTTCCAATTACGCCACCAGCTGTCACGGAAAGAGAATACCAGGCGAAGTATATTATTACAGGTACCATGATTCAGATAAAAAATGAAAAATTACAAATCGTTCCTAATTATATGACCACAACTGTAAGTTGGTAAGTAATTTCATAATTGGATTGGAGTACCTATAAGTAGTTATATGAGTAGGACACTACGATAAATATAGGAGTAAGAGAAATTATAGGTATATGTCATATTCTCTTGTCGAGTGTGGTAATACCTATAGTGCGTTTGTTTAGGTACCTATATTTAAAAAATGTAAACAATCTTGACATTTCTTTTTATTGAAATATACACTTTATAAATCAATACCTTCTCAAATTACAAAGTATTTATTTCATAAATTATTAATATACATGTCAAGATTTTTTACATTCTTTTAAATACCTAAACAAATGGACTATAAGCTAATACGGGTGTCAAAGTTTTTGAACGCTTATAGGCTTTACTATAGCATATCATAATAAGTACCTATAATTAAGTAAATTAGAAAGCCGCTACCTGCTTAGAAACCAGCTACTTACATAAATAGAAGTGTGAATCTCCGTGATAAGATAATGTAAGTGAAAATAGTTTTTATAACGTATTTATCCAAGTACTACAAATAATAATGGAATCTGTCCTTTGAAGTGGTATTCTGCCGATAACGAAGGTTGAGTGTTTTTCTATTAACATAACAATTTATATGTAAAAAGAATGGTATGTGTTCGTAAATAATTAACCATATTATGTGAAATGGGTGGCACGGTCAAACTTCATACCAGCCTAGGTTCAAGAATATCACAATTAAGTATTTATAGGTCTTTTGCGATATACCTACGTACTTAGTACAAAACGTCTTCTTAGAATATCAATTAACTAGAAAACAATTATAATATATTTTAATTATAAACAATGAAACTTTTATCCAAACCTACGTTATCATTATCCCTAAAGCGCAACAATTTTCATTATACAACGTCAAGACATAATTTATGCGTAATAAACCACGGGCTATATTAGATGATACATATTAAAATAAAAGATTAAAAAAAAAACAAAACGAAAATCGAAATTTCCACACAAATTACCCTGGCGGGCTTTTGTATGGAAATGCTAAATTTTTGCTTTCTTTTTGACTGTAATTTTTTTTTTAAGGGACAAATCACACAGATTGCGCTAGCCCCATAGTAAGCTTGTGTTATGGGATACTAACCCAACGATATTATATTTTATGATAAATACATATATAGATGAAATGCACACCTAAGACCCAAAACAATTTGAATAAGGCTATTTGCAAACTTGCCCTGGCTGGGGATCCTACCCAGAACCTGCGGATTGGTGGACTAGCGTGTTGACCATTAAGCCACGAAGGTCGTCAAAAAATTTCATTTTACTATAGTGAATCATAAGCATAAGTCTTTTAAACTTAGTATATTTAGCATAAAGCCATAGGTACTGTACCAAACTCCTACCTCCTCCAAAGGCTCTTTTTAACAAGAAGTCTATTTTTCAAGTAAGTAAATAAGTACGAATAAAAAATAAATAATTATTACTTACAGCAATCGAAAAACATTTCATATTGGAAAATCGGAAATTTTAAAATTTCTACTGTACCTCTGTACCTACATACAAACATATGTCAAACGACTACGATGCC
The DNA here is from genome assembly GCA_943193695.1 of Acrobasis suavella. NCBI lineage: Eukaryota > Metazoa > Arthropoda > Insecta > Lepidoptera > Pyralidae > Acrobasis > Acrobasis suavella. The sequence continues at coordinate 21,043,293 of OW971929.1, forward strand.
AACTTCGACGTTTGTGTGTTATTTCAAAGTAGCACTTTTTCAAATATTTATACATTTCGTCAATTTCTTTTTTCTTGTCTCTTTTATTGGGTATTGAAATAGCTGTCATCCACTCTCATAGATTGATAAGAGCAAGATTCCGATAGAATAAAAATATCTGAGATATTGGAGGTACATAAAGGTACATTTTTGCTCTTTAGGTATTGGTATGAACCACTTGCATACGAGTTGTTAGCCCCGAGTGCGGTGTACTCTATAGCCACTGCAATAAATGTATCGCTGCAAAAGTACTCGTTATTTTTTTACCAAGTGAAAAGGCTCCATCCTAATCGAATGCTCTCTAAGAGCATCTGAGTCGCTCATAAAGCCCCCGCGATAGCAAGGCGTACTCTAAATTAGTCTCTGTTACTATATATATATATATATATATAAAGTCTCTGAGTAAAACCGCGGACGGACAAACAGACAGACATGGCGAAACTATAAGGGTTCCTTGTTTACTACGGAACATTACAAAAATTAACGGGTCACATTTGTGAATAGAACTATTGAGACTAAACGTGTCTGTGCAAAATATAAAACGCGACATCTAAAGTAGTTTAGAATACGTAATGAAGTGGTCCCGGGAGGCGCGAATATCGTGCTTTATACAGTCGTCTCCGAGATTTGTTTTGGTTGGAGGCGGCGCGGATAAATCGAGCAGCAGCAATACATTTATTGCGGCGGAGAGTATATACAATGTCCTTTTTAATTAAGTACAAATATTTTAAGAGGTGATTCAGTCCATCATTTTGAACAACTTTTCCCAATAAATATATATCGAAATACGAAAAATTTTTTTGCATTTTTCATAATAACGATATCACGTGACTACTTCGATCTGTATGAGAACCTAAATATTTTTTGTCGTATAATCGTATTTCGATATACATTTACTGGGAAAAGTTTTTCAAAATGATGGACTGAATAACCCCTTAAAATATTTGTACTTAATTAGAAAGGACATTGTATATATATATATATATATATATATATATATATATATATATATATATATATGTATATATATATATATAAGTACTAGAAAGATGTAATTTAGTACAGGTTAAAATATAGAAGAAAAAAAGTTCCCCCCCCCCCTCTCTATCTATCAGAGCTAAGTAGGGTTTACAAATTAAAAAGTTTTAAGCGACCAACTTATAAAATTTACTCGGAAAAGAAAAAGTTCATACAAATTCTTTAAATGCCTCGAATACCAATCACAATGAGCAGACTGGTTGGCGATCGCAGTAGATGGTATGACGGTCGGTCTTTCCAAAGACTACACTGCTGCAGTCTCTGTTACTATTTATAATAGATAGTTATGTGAACACCAAAAACGTATCTAAAATCTCATCTTAACCATTATTTCGGCTGGCAAGGTATTTTAGGACAACTATGCATAATATTTCGATAGGTATTCCCAATATGAGGAGCTCCAAACTTCGGTATTCGGTTAGTATAGTTTAGACCTTTGATGATTAACAGACAGATATTTCGATAATATGCTCAATTATCGACAAAATAATTATCTGACGCTGAGAGTTGTTACTGTTGTGTATTTTGGGAATAGTTATGTACTTATGTATACGTAGGTACCTTTTGCCGCAGTGCGCAATTTTTTACAGCAAGATCAGTCCAATGATACTGATTACATTCCCAAAGGAAAGTGAAAAATTCCCGCTCTCCCATACCTACTAACTTTGCTCAGCTGATACGTAGGTGCGGTTTTATGGAAAGAGAGGAGCTCGGTGGGCTGGTGAGAGTACGCATTATTAGCACTTTCAAAATTAAGTGACACCGGGCGCGGTCCGCATTTGAATGGGTGACAAGTAACATAAATCTTTCTCAAGCTTCTCCATGCTTCGGAAGGCACGTTAAGGGGCTACCTGAATTTTCCAGGGTCCAGTGCTGCCCCCATTTGTAATTAATCATTTGAAAGAAAACGGAGATATCATTTAAAATTTTGTCTTGATCAGACCCTCGATGACCCTCCAAACTATTTTAAGGGGCTACCTGAATTTTTCGGGGTCCAGTACTGCCCCCATTTGAATTAAATCATTTGATAGGAAACGGAGATGTAATTTAAAATTTTGTCTTGACCAGGCTCTAGATAACCCTTTAAACTATTTTATGAACTACTGGTTACAGTTTAAAGTGAGAACGTGAAGCATTTCTACGCACAATTGCGAAAAACGGTTACTTTAGGCGTATGTGCGTAGAAAAGCTTCATGTTCTCACTTTAACCGGTAAACAGTAGTTGATAAAATAGTTTGAAGGGTTATCTAGGGTCTGATCATGACACAATTTTTAATGAAATCTCCGTTTCCTTTCAATAGATTTATTTCAGATGGGGGAAGCACTGGACCCCCAAAAATTCAGGTAGCCCGCTGTTGGTTTCGGCTGTCATCATTGTATGAAAATCGTCAATCTATGTCAGACGCCTTAAAGCAGCTTGAAAAATCGGACACCAGTGTTGCCTTACCACACACACGAACACACATGAAATAAAAATAAAGATAAAAGTATTTTATTTGGGTATTTTCAGGTCACGAGCTGAACTTGCTGTAAAGCGCTATCTAAAAATCTTGGTCATTATGCATATTCCCATTTCTCGTTTCAAGACAAAAACGGGCAATTTATTGTTGTCAAAAACCGCTAATAGGACTATTAGACATACAAAATGAAGTCATTACTCAAGCCATCTGTTACTGAGTCATCAGCTAATGGTAGGTGCCAGTGCGACTGTATGATCAGTTTTAGTGTTGTAAAAGATTCGAGTCGTTTTGACTCTCGAGTCTTTTAAAAAACCAGCCAAGTGAGAGTCGAACTCGCGCACGAAAGGTTCCGTACCATTATCTATAAAAAATCACGTTTGTTGTATGGGCCCCACTTAAATATTTATTTTATTCTGTTTTTAGTTTTTATATGTCATTTGTTGTTATAGCGGCAACAGAAATACATCATCTGTGCAAATTTCAACTGTCTAGCTGTCATGGTTCATGAGATATAGCTTGGTGATAGACAGACAGACAGACAGACAGACGGACGAAGAGACATACGGACAGCGGACTCTTAGTTACGGTCCCGTTTTTACCCTTTAGATACGGAACCCTAAAGACAAGACTCCGATACTTAAAAATGTTATACAATATGTAACAAAAACCCTGCCCGATCCTTGTAGGAGCAACTCAGACCGTCAATATGAACAGCTTTTCCTATGGGACCAATGCTTGAAACTCGAAAAAAAATCGACATATTCATACAAACTGCCGAAAATATCGATTTTTTCGAGTTTCAATCATTGGTCCCATAGGAAAAGCTGTTCATATTGACGGTCTGAGTTGCTCCTACATATTCATACAAATTGCCGAAAATATCGATTTTTTCGAGTTTCAAGCATTGGTCCCATAAGAAAAGTTGTTTATATTGACGATCTGAGTTGCTCCTACAAGGATCGGACAGGGTTTTTGTTACATATTGTATATTATGTATGTATAGTGCCTGAAACTAACCGAGTTGCCACTTTATATTTAGGATATACTTATTGAAAAGGGGTGACGACAGGGTGAGAAATTTATGATTGTAATTAGTACGTCTTTTAGACTTATGTTTTTCAATTTACCACAAAAGTAAAAAATTCGCAAAGATACGGAGCATTAAAGTTTCGAAGTGGGGGCTTGCGACGTCACCGCTAAGTAAAAATTGTACCTAGCCGTGACGTCATGCGAAATCTCAATGTGCTGTATCTTTCTCATTCTTTGTTTCTCAGAGAAAAGAAAATATACGTGTAATTTATTTTACTAATCTATTTTCCATTCGTCATGCCTAATCAATAGCCTAAATAAGATTCAAGAACATTTTTGCGTTGCATATTTTAAACGATTGAACTGACTGGAACTTATTCTTAAATGTGTTTAAGAAATTTTTTACCAAGTATAATATGAAAGATTTTTTTTTCAAATTTTCACAATCTTAACTACTTTGATTGGTACCCTTCAAGCACTGATTGGCCCGATCTGGTCAAAAGAACAATTGAATTCAATTGTGTCTGCGATTTATGTGCTTGAAGGATTAATAACCATGTTATTTTAACTATTAATTCACCACCCAGTAGATAAGGGAAATAAAAATTAAGCTTGGCATTTCCACAACCACTAAGTCATATTTTTTCTTTAAAACGATATATGTACTGGTAATATTATATTATTAATAAGAATTAAAAGGTATATTCAAGTCTGTATTTCAGTGGGCTCAACTTGGGTATAAATATTGATGTAAAAGGTCTCGAGTTTTCCCATCACTAACTCACGCCCTATTATTTTATTCCTTTAATTGTCTGCATAAAAAACTCTAACTCATGATGACTCGACTTTTTATTGAGTTTCGAAGTGAAGTCATCAGGATGAACGCTTAATTTGCGTCGTTAAAACTCTTTAGGTAATTTATTCTCTTCTGCTCTTTGCAGAAAAGATAATGTTCTGTAGAAAATAGTGAAAAGTATTGATTAGCAGAAATCCACGGCGAGTGATTTATTTTAATATTTGAGTGAAGTAACCACCCGAGTGTAATTGATGTTAAGCTCTATTCATTTTGCTAGATTTCAGAACATTCAGGCTATTCTAATTGGTTTTATAATAAATGTTACCATAGTTTCACTTCCTATTATTTTAAAGCCAGTTTTTATTTAATATAACAAATTGATCATCCAATTTTAAAATTTTAATAAATTTATCCTCATCTTTTTCATCATTTCATCTTTATTTTTAATCGGAATAGCACAATTTGTTTATTTTAGGTGTATTAATTCTTATTGACCACAATAGTACAAAGGTGAACGTAGCGCTTTCTCTACCTGTCAATCTTAAGGAAAAACTGAAATTATTTGGTGTGCGATAGCCTTTTAAACTTGGTACCTACATACTTATCTGGACTTAAACTTTTATAATGGCTATCATAAGTAAGTATTTCAAAGTCTAAATATACATAAAAACTAAATCATTAAAAGTTTTTATTAAGTACGAAGTTCTGAAAGAAAAGTCGTAACGAAGGAAAATTATTTCAGAAATTTGAGGGGATGACACCGAAGCCGCGTTCACCTCGAAAAGATTTGAATTATGTTGACGGAAATGCCAAGATTCGATCAAAAGTTATGATTGGTTTCGAAAAACACAGATTACTTAGCGGGTAAGTATATCTATTACGATTGAACCGGAATGATTGCCCATGGGTACTTTTATGAATTTTATTTAACATCAAAGAGGATGTGTATTATATACATATAAATTCTGTCAAGGAAGTTTATTTTTATTTGTACTTCTATTTACGGTCACAGAAAAAAATCTCATGAATTATAAAATTGTAATAGGATCACATTCTTTTATTATTTTTATAACCTTCTAAGTGCTAGTGGGTGGCTCTCCTAAATATTTTATAATTTTCTCTGCAAATGAATTAAACACAGAGACATTTTTATTAAACAGCACGAAAATCTACCAGACAGATTTTTTATAATTTCATATGAGCCTTAGTTAAACTCCGAACTGAGGAAGGACGGTGCAAGCATAATTTAGCCCGGTGGAGATACATTGATACAACTGCATATATCTATGATATTATATGTATAATTATGTAAATGGTAGGTATATTGTGTTGTAATTCTATTATTTTATTTTTTGTGCCGCATCACTTTATCTGTTTTTTCCTGTGGTTGACTGAGAGAGAACGCATTTAGCGTTAAGTCCGCCAATTCTTCTTCTTATCGAGTCGAAATGGGTTCAATGTAGCTTCAATTTCAAATCATTTCTTACCAGTATGTGGCCACGGCGATCCCTCTGTCATTACCCTCGTTAAGGTCCTCAACGATACATGACGTAGGCCAGCGCGGACAGGACAGAAGGTGGTCCATTGATTGAAAGGCACCGCAGTCGCAAAAGTCGTTATCAGCGTGATGCCACTTAACTTGGTTTTCTGGACACCTCCCAATACCAGCCCGGAGTCTATTGAGAGACTCCAGACTGACCAAGGAAGGTAGTTACCCGGTGGAAGTTTTTCTACAGGTAGAAGGTTTGACTCGTTTGTTGGATATTTGTCAAACCACCTTTCAACTCTTGCATAAGAAGCTTCTGCGGCTGGTATGCTCAGTTACCTAAGAAAGCTGTTGCAACTCTTGAGACGTGCTGGTGGCCCGCCAATTGTAAACAATTTTTAATTGTGGATCAATAAAGTTTTATAAATAAACTGCAACACAGTGTCAATGTGGGCACAATGACCAGACTATGACACACCTCCTCTCCTGCACATCGTGCCCCACCAGCTGGGGCCTCTGACAACGCTGTAAAAGTGGCAACCTATTTGAGGGGAAAAAATATATTTTATTTTGAGAAGAAGAAGAGTTAAACTTAAAATTGTTTAAATGTACATGAAAGGTCATTATTTCTTCTCTAATTTTTAAGGTTCCGTTCTCAAAGATTAAAAACGGGATCCTATTAATAAGACTTCACTGTCCGTCTGTCTGTATTTCATGTACCGTTATAACTAGACAATATTGAAATAAAATTATTACAGATAATGTATTTCTGTTTCCACCAACAAACACTAACAGCAGAATAAAATAAATATTTAAGTGTGGTTGCAATACAACAAACTTGATTTTTTATAGATAATGGTACGGAACCTTTCGTGTGCGAGTTCGACTCGCACTTGGCTGGTTTATTTAACTTAATTTTAATAGCGTGTTTTGAAACAATATCTACAAACATGCATGAATCACTTATTGTTGGGTCCTTGGTATAAGTAAAGATACACAAATTAATTCATTATTAAAAAAAACTTTTAATTACATTAAGAACTTAAACTACATAAATAAACTATGGATAAAAAACTAAACTAGATATAAGTACTATAAATACAATCTGCAGTAAACTTCTTCTATTTTAATATGAGAAGCATTAAAAAATCTGGAAAACTAGATGAGCTCAAGTGTATTATTAAAGCTATTCAAGCTGAAATACATGTAATCCTGATATCAGAGACTTGGATGAAATCTACCGATAAGACAGAGGATATTAATTTCCCAAATTACACACATTATACTAATACTAGAAGAAAAAAGCGAGGTGGAGGAGTGTCAATATTCATACGATCTGATATGGAACACAGCTTAGATTTTGAAAAGTACGCTTATGGAAATAACTATCTACGGATTAAATCTAAAACTTTACACCTCGACATTGGAGTGGTCTATAAACCAGGAGACACCAATAATAAACAATTTTTAGAAGACTTTGAGACCCAGATACAAGGAAGAAAGCGATGTATCATCTTCGGCGACTTCAATATCGACCTTTTAAAAAATAAAAGCGACGCAAAGGAATACACAGAAATGCTACATGAAAACGGATATGATATGTATACATAAAGATTATGGAACACGCACCACAGACTCTACCAATTCTATTTTGGACCACGTGATTACAAATATCAAAAACAAAAAATTTCACCTCTCTAAAACTGACTCATCAATAAATAAATAAATAAATAAATAGGGACAAATAACACTGATTGAGCTAGCCCCAAAGTAAGTTTGAGACTTGTGTTATGGGATACTAACTCAACGAAACTATATTTTATAACAAATACATATATAGATAAACATCCAAGACCCAGGACAATTTGAAAAAGGCCATTTTCCAACTTGCCCTGACCGGGGATCGAACCCGGGACCTCTGGGTGGTGGACTAGCATGGTGACCACTACGCCACGGAGGTCGTCAAAATCAAATCAATGTCGGATCACAAACAAATCATACTCTGCATGAAGCACAACAAGCCGGAAAGACCACAAAAAATACAATACGACACGATTGACTACAATGAAGTTTATAACTGTACTAAAAAAGAAGGTCCAAATACAAAACAAAGCACTGACTATTAAGAAATAGAAACATCTATAAAGAATATGGTAAAGAAAGCCACAAAACAAAAAAGTAAGATACAAAACTTACCAAAACAAGATTGGGTAAACAAGGAAGTGATTGATAGTATTCAAGAAAATAACAAACTTTGGAGACAGTTGAAAAGTGAGCCAAATAACAAGCCTATTACAAATTATTCGATAAATGCAAGAGCAACCCTAAAGCGATATGGAAAGTAATAAACAACCTCTCTAATAATAAAAACAAATCCGCTAGTTTGCCATCACCCCTTGAAATAGCGGGTAAGAAAATCACTGATGGTAATGAAATTTGTGAATAATTCAATAAGTTTTTTTCTACAATCGGGTGACAGCTTGCAAACCAAATCCCACAAAAATACCACAACAACTTAATATATACTCTAACAAATCTCCCTGCCGACAGCCAACAAAATCTTTCGGAATTTGTCCCATGTACTCAAACTGTAGTTCAGGAATAGATGAAATCAACACAAAAACAATTAAATGTATCAAAGAATTTCTGGTCCCCAAATTAACCGAGAGCATAAATCACTACCTTCGACGAGGGATATTCCCTAAAATAAAAATTGCTAAAGTAACACCTATCTATAAAGTTGGGACCAAAACAGATCCTAACAATTATCGGCCTGTGTCGGTGCTGCCAGTGATTTCAAAAATCTTTGAAAAAGTGCTATCCAATCGCTTAGATACATACTCTGCAAATTTTTTATTCCCCCGCCAATATGGTTTTCGGCAAAAGTCTAATACATTATCAGCAACTATAGATTTAGTAACCAAAATTAAAACTAACATAGATAACAAGAATCTTGCACTTGGAATATTTATAGACTTAAAGAAAGCGTTTGATACGGTCAGTCATTCACTGCTATTAAAAAAACTCAAACACATTGGAATTACTGGCAAAGCATACGACATGATAGCATCATATCTTCAAAATCGTGCACAAATAGTCAAATTGGGCAAATATAAGAGTTCACCCATGCCGATTACTTTTGGGGTACCCCAGGGGTCGATCCTTGGCCCACTCCTCTTCCTAGTTTATGTCAATAACATTAGTACATTGTCTTTACACGGAGATATCAGCCTATATGCAGATGATACATGTGTATTCTATTTTGGGCATTCAGTAGAAGATATAGTCAAATTAGCACAAGAAGATCTTAATAAACTGCACGATTGGTTTCAATTTAATCTACTTACAATTAATATCTCTAAAACTAGCTACATAATATTCAAAGCTTAAAACAAAAAAGTTCACAACTATAATCCTTTGTCTATCAACAATATAAAAATAAAAGGATCCGGTGAAGAAAAATATCATGGACTAATACTAGACAGTCGTTTGACTTGGAAGCCTCGTATAAAAAAAACTTAAATCAAAACTTTCGGCTTTAATTGGTTGACTTTATTGTATGACTAAATGTATTCCTCGTAAAGTTCGATATAATATTTACTTTGCACATGCAAATCTCACTTAGATTATCTAATTGAAGTTTGGGGCTCCGCAGCAACAACATTACTGAACAATATACAAAGATCCCAAAATAAAGTAATAAAAATACTATTTAAATATGATTCTCTTACTCCGACGAATAAAATCTACAAAGATACCAAACTTATGTCTATAAAACAGCTTTTTCAATATAATACTTGCGTTTTAATTAAAAAAATTATGAGTAAAAACCACACTCTGAACTATCATTTCAGACTAAAAAGGAATTAGGATTAAGACTGCTCAGAAGCTCCAATAATATTTTTCTCCCAAGACCGCGAACTAAAAATTATGGAAAAAAAGATATAAAATACGGAGGCGCAAAGGTTTTTAATAAATTGCCATCGGAAATCCAACTATCCAGCTTTAATGCATTTAAAACGAAACTTAAAGAATATATTATATCCAAAGTAAGTCCAACATAGGAAACTAATAAACTGAGTCCGCCCCTGTGCACAGTATCAGCGTCACAATATAAAGGTGTTCCTACACAAAACCGACGGTAGCCGATATTCATACGATATGTTTATTAACACATAAGCATACCGTTATAACATTTTTTGAAAAGTACTTTGATGTAACAAACAAACAAACATGTTAAAAAACTGTAGATCTCAAGGGTATACGTAAGAATTGTCAAATTCAGAAGGATGTTTAAATTTATGATTAAAATTTATTAATCATGTTTTTTACGACGTTTTTGGAAAACACTTAAATATTTAATTTTTTTATTAATTGAAAACTTAATCACTTAAGCCCTGCTTTCATTTGTTATTAACGCAGGTGAACGACCACCTTTACAGATGTTTTGCGTCTTCTACTCTGTAAAGCGCACCATGACTGTTTGGTGAACTACCTACATTGCTTTTATTATCTTTTGTATTTGTTTGAATGCTCTCACCAACATCGTTTAAAATGTAATTATTATTATAATTATATACTAGTTTTAAGATTTCTCTGTAAGTGAAAATGTAATATTTTCTTTGAGAAATAAAGATTCTTTAACCACAAATAACATCAAATGATATAAAAATTGAACCTAAATCGCTGCGCTCGCAGGGTAGGGTACCCAAGAGACTGGCAGCATTTCCGCGCTGAATGGCCAAACTCAGCCTTTGGCCAAAATGCGCACCAGCCCTTGGATCCCCTGAGGCGTCGATTAGGCGTGTGGAAATCTCTTTATATAACTGACGGGCTTCCGCACCCCAAGGCCCCAAGGTCTCCACGGCAAAAATATACGGCTTTCCCAAAACCGCATACTTACGCCTGTTACTGGCTTAAAAAAGTCTAATATTTAATAAAATGTTGCTCCATACCCAGAAGTAAGTAGCAGAATGCAGTCTATTAATAAAAATCAGCTTTATATCGTATTTGAACAGCACCGGTTCAATCCGCCGCGGATCCATTTGGAGAAGAGAGCCTCGCTGCCCGCCCGAGTGCCCACTTCACTATTTATTCGCGGCTGAATGTTTACGTGCTTCAGCCGTTTTAATGTACCAACGTATAAATAAAATACTCATTTTATATACGAATAGTGTACCTATATTCAACTGAGAGGGAGTCATTAGTCGAAAACGGGTAAATGAAAGAAGTTTAATGTACGTAACGTACTTTACTATCATATCGGACATTTCATATTGGACTGATGATGCAATGCCGAAAAACCACAGGCTTTCGCAAAGATATACTTTTTTTTACGTGAATAAATTTGGCGTACCTACCTACTTCAGAGTTCCGCGCACAAAATGGCTGTGACTGGAATTATTGATATTTGGTCCGGTAAAAAAAGTTATTCGTACTTTCGGGCTGAGTCGCCCCTTTTTGCATGTAGTTAGTTAGTTAAAATCTTTATTGCACCAAAACATAATGTTACATAAAAATGGATAACATAAAACAGATGTCAAAAGGCGGCCTTATCGCAACTGCAATCTCATCCAGGCAACCGAGGTACTTGGAGATGTTTAACGAAAACAGGTGAGGTGCAAAGTTATATTATATATATATATATATATATAGGCAACCAAGAAAAAATAGCTGCAATTACATTCAGTAATTATATAGGTACTTAAACTTACATAATATATACAATGACATAGATAAGTACATACATAATTAACTACATACATACTTACATACATATATACTTATGTACATACATAAATAAATACATACATTAAATAAATACACATGTACACAAAAAAGATAAACCGAACAAGATAAGTGAGGAAAATAAAATAAGTCATATTAAGGACTAGCTGATGCCCGCGACTTCGTTCGCGTGGACTTTATGACTCCGGCATATTAATATAAATAAAAACTAATGAGAGAGAGAGAGAGAAAGAGAAAGAGAGATAAGAAAGTACTTGTAACAGTGTTAGGAGTAAAAAGTCAATATTATTTTAATTCTTTCCTTCGGGAGCCAATATGAAAAGAGCCGAAGTGTTACTAACCCTGGAGAAAGCCACATTAAGTTGGCCATGCGAAAAACCAGTCCTTAGATCGACATCAGCAGCTTTAAGCCTCTAAAACTGTGAATTATTTTCATAGCAAAGCAAGTAAACACATGGAACTGTGTATTTTCAAAAGGAAAATTGTTGGGGATGAGTGGCATACGCGGAATAAATACAGTTTCACTGGCACCACTCACAGTAAACTTTAAGTGTTTCAGCAGACTACGCCGATGTTTAGCGGCTAAAGTTCAGTGCCTAAAGTTCGGTGGGGATGACACACTAAATAAGCTGAAGTTCAGCCGCTGAAGTTCGGTGGAAACGCCGGACAGTAGTGATGTGCCGATATGAGAATTTAATCTTCCGTCTTTGGCGCGTCTGCGGCGAACGGAAACGGGAGCGGAAGAGGGAACGGAAGTGGAAGAGGGAACGGGAGCGGAAGCGGAAGCGGGAGCGGGAGCGGCAGCGGCGGCGGCGGCGGCGGAAGCGGCGGCGGCGGCAGCGGCGGCGGCGGCGGCGGCGGCGGCGGCGGTGGCGGCAACGGCGGCGGCGGCGGGAGCGGCGGTGGGAGCGGGAGAGGGAGTGGGAGCGGGAGCGGGAGCAGGAGTGGGAGCGGGAGCGGGAGCGGGAGCGGGAGCGGGAGCGGAACGGGTACGGGTACGGTTATGGGTACGGGTCCGATTCAACCAAAAGCATCGGAAGTTCGGCATTATGTGTTGAAAGTAATGCAAATAACATTGCAGGCATGCATTGGCTAAAATTCAGCCGCTGAACTTCGTCATACAGTGCTGAAATATTAAGTTTGGTTCCGTTACACAGTTTCGGCGGAGTCAAATTTCGCATCAGCATTATTGGCCCTCCGACATTAAGACTTATTTTGTGAGCCGAGAGTCCATTTGCTGCAAGTGAATTAAGAAACTCAACTGGATAATTGGTGGCGTCGTCAGCAACACTATTCAAGAAATTAACAATAATTTGCATCATAAGTTCTTTATTAATTGATTTTTAATTTTTTGGTGTCAATATGGCGCGTTAACATAACCAAGAATTTTTCTGGTGTGTTATGCTCTGAAGGTCCGCAAATACTGAACTTATAAGTTCTTCTTCGGACGAAACAACTTGTTTTGGAAAAATTTCAATTTTTTTTTACTCTTTTATTATAGTATAGATTTAGGATGTTTTTGTTCAGCGGCAACAAAAAAACATCATCTATAAAAATTTCAACTGTCTAGCTATAATGGTTCATGAGATACAGCCTGGTGACAGACAGACAGACAAACAGTCGGACGGTCTAAGTAATATGGTCCTGTTTCTACCCTCCCCTATGGAACCCTAAAAATCGAATAAAATAAGTATTTATGGGGGGGCTCCCATACTACAAACGTGATTTTTAATAGATAATGGTACGGAACCCTTCGCTGGCGTCCAACTCGTGCTTGGCCAGTTGTATTATAACTCAACAAAAAGTTCATATCAGACTTAACAACTTTTGCTAAGGCGGCATTTTAATATTTCTTATAGTTTAGCTGGACCATTATAGTTCTGCATCATGTGTTCCATTTTCCAAAATCAATTATAGCCTATATGTTGCCCAGGCTTCACAGCTATATAACAAAAAAAGTTTCATTCGAATCCGTCCAGTATTTCCGGAGATTAGCGTGTACAAACAGACAAACAGACAGACATTTTTCTTTTTTTCTTACTCTATTACTATATCTCCATCGCACCAAATTTTTTTTTTTGAAAAATTTTCAATGTACAGCACATTTTTTTTACTCTTTTATTATAGTATAGATAGGTAGTGTGACTTCACTTGAGATTTAAAGCTAGTTAGTGTTTCAGCACGACGGATGGAGAGTGGTAGTGCATTTCAGAGCAAAACTGCCCTTACAGTAAACGATTTTGAATAAAATTCAGTGGAGTGTCTGGGAATTTTTAATCGAAGCGTTACAGCACTACATAAATTGTGACCTTGTGATGGTGAGTCACTGTAAAAAATAAAGCGCTCTTTTAAATACCTAGGAGAAGTAGGATTGAAGAGAATGGTATACAACTGGGAAAGGGTATGCCAATCTCGGCGAAGTCTGATAGGTAGCCACTTGAGTTCAGTGCGAAATTGAGAGACATGGTCATATTTACGAAGACCGTAGATGAACTGAATGCACATATTTTGGAGACGCTCAAGTTTGTCAAGTTGCTCCTCTGTAACATTAAGGTAACAGGTATCGGCGTAGTCAAGAAAAGGAAGGAGAAGGGAGCTTGCAAGCATAATTTTGGTGTCCACCGGCAGAAATTTTCGTAGCCTTTTAAAGGAACTAAAAGCAAAGAAAAGTTTTCTGCTGACTTCAGCTAATTGCGGTTTCCAATTTAATTTAGTATCCAACATATGTCCCAAATTTTTTACCTGTTGACTTAGATTTATAACCACACCATTAAAAACTATCTGGGGCATAAGTGTCATATTAATTTTGATAGTAAGTTGGGGGTTACCAATAATAATGACCTGTGTCTTGGCTGGGTTAATTTGGAGGCCATGGGATTTGCTCCAAACTGATATGCATTCCAAGTCGTGATTAATTGTGTCAATAGCAGATGCGAAGTTTTCTACCCCGGCTTGTAAATAAATTTGCAAATCATCAGCGTATAGGTGATAGGAGGACTGAAGCTGTGATGTTATGGAATTTATGAAAAGTGAAAATAAAAGAGGAGATAATACGCCACCCCGCGGTATGTGTTTTCCTGGGTCAAAATAAAATTATTTTGTACTGGTAAGAAAATAAAACGTCGCAAAACAATGTCACTTGTCTTTGAACATATCCATTTTAACGTGATTTTAGATTTATAGAAAAACTGATAATAGGTAAGAGTGCTATTTGAATCCAAGAAACTATGATGTCATCCACCTGTATTTCATACAAATCCAATAGAAATGTATCCCATGTTTGTTTTGACGTTTAGAAAAAAGTATCTGATTTGACTTGTTGGAAAATAGCGGATTATCAAAGGTCAATTGCTACATATTTCTAATATTGATTAAGAGACGTTAACATTTCAGTTCAGCTTGAAATAAATAGTGTTGTGGCTTTCCGCTCGATACTCGCGGCGGTTGGAATCGCCTCCCGTTATCTCGTATCGATGCACTACACATCGCAACATTTACTGTTTACTCGCCGCGATGCAAACGGCTACTTCATTTAAAAGGGTTTGCTATAAGCGGTAAACACTGTCACAGCCGAGGTCCTGGGTTCGATCCCCGGTCAGGTTAAGATGGAAAACGATCTTTTTCAGATTGACCTGGGTCTTGGATGTTTATCTATACATATATATGTATTTATTACAGAATATAATATCGTTGAGTTAGTATCCTAGCTACCTTAATCTGTGTGATTTGTCGCATATATTTATATTTATTTATTTTACATAACATTACATAACTAACGAACAGCTTCAGAATTTTTTTTTTTTTGGTGTTTGAAAGCTTAACAAGCACGGTCATATATAATAATACTAGTAGGTCTGTGCGCGATAGACCCTTCAAGTTTATCGGGTTAAAGGGTACAAAGGTCAATAATTAATATGAAATCGAAAGAAAAATTGACAACTATCAATCAAGTGATACAGTTATTTCTTAGAAAGATATCAATCATCATCAGCTTTCAAAAACCTACTGCTGGGATAAGCCTCCCTGTCTGATGACACAAGTGCTCCCCAGGTCTTCTTGTCGAAATAAAACCAGGAGAAGTACAAATATGCTGGTGTATTACAATATCTAGTAATTAGGGTAAAAATTACAGCTTTTAAAAAATACTTATATAAAATTAACTGGTACGGTCCGTATGAGACAAGCTTTTAAAGTGCAATGAGTGACATGCAAAATCTTCAATGTATCAAGTACAATTGTCCTTAATTAAAAGAAGTGCGAATCATAAATTTTGCATCATTGCTCTTCATTTTTAGTAGGAATCTTCAACATATTCCCCCGCGTTTAAAGCATCCATTATGGCTTTAAACTGACCATAATTATTAGTCATCGCTGTCAGTCATGGGTAGAGGACTCAATCGGGTCAGAGGCCTTCTCTGGATTCCTCGTATCGTCCGTACATCGGCTACTCTGGATATGCCATCGGGTCCAGGAAACAGCTGATGAACACGTCCCATTTTCCAAGAAAGAGGGGGGCAGTTCTCTTCATGTATGATGACCATGTCTCCCACTGATAATTTTGGACAATTCTTCCTCCACTTGCTGCGAGACTGCAGTTCGTGCAGGTATTCATGTTGCCATCTCCTCCAGAAGTGAAGACGAATTTTTTCTAGTCTTGCATAACGCTGAAGTGATGTGATGCGGGCGTCCTCGATGGAAGGCGGTGGTGGCAGCGCGGTGAGTGGGCGGCCGATCAGATAGTGACCTGGAGTGAGGAAAAGGAGGTCGTTAGGGTTGGAAGAAATGGGGCACAGTGGACGACTGTTTAATACGGCCTCCACTTGTGCAAATAGGGTTGACAGCTCCTCATATGTGAGGTGGGTGTTACCCATGACGCGCTTGACGTGAAATTTGGCAGACTTTATGGTTACTTCGAACAACCCATTAAAATTCGGCCCATAATTAGGGGAAAAATGAAAATTTATTTGTTCCTCATTTGCAAAGTCGGATAAGGATGTGGAAATACCTTTAATGAAATAACCAATTTCCTTTGCGGCGGCTACGTAGTTGCGTCCATTATCGCAATAAATATCTGAAGGTTTACCGCGACGAGAAATAAATCTTCTAAGCGTAAGAATAAAGGCATCCTTTGTAAGATCGCTAACCAGCTCGAGATGCACACATTTATAACGTAGACATACAAAAATACATAAATATGCTTTTATAGCAGTAGCACCGCGCCCTTTGCGGTTTAGAATATAAAAAGGGCCTCCGAAATCGGTGCCGACGGCCTTATATGGAAAATCGAGAGAAACGCGCTGAGAAGGTAGGTTACCCATCATAGGGACTAACGTTCTACCTGCCGCGCGCCGGCACAGAGTGCATTGATGCACGGTGCGCCTCGCTAAATGCCTACCGTTCACTGGCCACACACTTTGGCGCACGCAAGCCAGTAACAGCTGTGGGCCGGCATGCAGATTACGTAAGTGCTCGTATTTAAAACATAACTTAGTGAGGTAATGAGATGAATGTAGCAATATGGGATGTTTTTGTTCGTAAGTATACTCGGAGGCATCTAAACGCCCACCTACTCGAATAAGATTAGTTTTGGATTCAAAAAATGGTGCTAAGCATAAAATTTTAGATTTATTTGATAATTGTTTGCCAGAGCGTAATTGATTAAATTCATCCGGAAAAGACTCTTGTTGAGATATAGAACATAATAGATGAAATGATTGTTTTAATTCAGTTAAAGTAAGATTTCCCGTAATTTTGGAATTATTTTTAGCATTTTTCAAATTATTTATGAAGCGAAGTACATACGCATATACATGTTTTAACTTAATTATTGAAGAAAATCTTTCGAAACAAATAAAATTTACTGAAGGTAGTGAAATAATTGAGTTACATTTGATTTCGGGTAAGTCAGATTCTGAAATTTTCTTGTGTAATACAGGCCAAGACGATTCAGGTTGAGATAAAAATTTAGGACCAAACCACCATAAAGATTTGTGTTGTATTTCGTCGGGATTTACACCGCGGGTTATCAAGTCAGCCGGATTCTCGCTAGTGGGTACGTGTCTCCAACTGTTTGCATTTGTGAGTTCGCATATCTCGGAAACTCGATTGGCCACGAACGTTTTTAGATTTCTTGGGCTTGTGCGTAACCAACCCAATCGGTCCAATATATGATGCGATGGACTGGATCTCGTAGTGACTCGATTACGGATTGACAGAGCCTTGCGCCTAGTAAACCTGAGGCCAGTTCCAAACGGGGGATGGTGGATGTATTAGGTCGAAGTGGAGCCAATTTTGACTTGGAACACAGAAGACGAGCGTAAACTCTTCCTGAGTCATCCTTGGAGGTCGTGTACAAACAGGAACCGTAAGCCTTCTGTGATGCGTCACAAAAAACATGGATTTCCACCTTGCTAGCAGATTTGCATAAGACGTGCCTAGGTATGTGTACGTCATTTAAAGACGAAACATGGTTTGCGAATTTAAACCAAGACTGTTTTATTTCTTTGGGTACGGGTTCATCCCAGTCTAACTTTGCAAGCCATAGTTGTTGCAATAGCATTTTGGAAATAATGACACATGGACTAAGAAGTCCCAAAGGGTCAAAGATTTTAAAAGAAGTGGATAAAATTATTCGTTTTGTAACTGTGGTATCCGGTTCCTGGGGGTCGAGATTAATTGAAAAATATAATTCATCCGAATCTGGATTCCAGCCCAAACCTAGGGTGCTGGAAGAACTGCTAAGCGCTAAGTTTTCGTTTGTGTCAATGGGAAGAGATTGGAGAACAGTCTGAGAATTTGATTTATATTTTCTCAGAGGAAAACAACCAGAGGCAAGAGCTTGAGAGACAGATTTTTGTATATATTTTAATTCAGTTTCGGAATCTGATGACGTAATTAAATCGTCGATATACATATCGTGTTGTATGATTTCGCGAATCATAGGATCATTGCATTCTTCGCCCAACTGCCATAAACAACGCGTGCTGAGATAGCTAGCGCTGGCGAATCCGTAGGTAACGGTGCGTAACTGTAAAGTGCGTAAGGGTAGGTGCTCACTCTCGCGCCATAATATTAATTGCAGATTACAATCATCCTCGTGCAATTCGATTTGGCGGTACATTTTAGCTATGTCAGCTACGAGAATGTACTGATGCTGCCTTGAACGAATTAAAATAGAAAAGAGTGAGTCTTGCATATTGGCACCGACCATTTGAAGTTGGTTAACTGATAGTCCTGAAGATGTGCACAGGGAACCATTGAACACGACTCGCAATTTAGTGGACTCACTTTCTTGTTTGTAAACAGGATGATGTGTCAAATAATAAGATGGCTGTGGCTTTATAGTGGGACACTCCTTTAAATGGCCCAACTCTTCGTATTCACGAATGAAGTTGACATACTGATCCTTAAGATCAGGTTCTTTACGAAACCGACGTTCCAAACTAAAAAATCTTTTTTTAGCGATTGTGTATGTATCGCCTAAACAGTCCGGCGAGTCAATCAATGGGAGTCTGACACAAAATCGACCGGAAGGTAGACGGGTGGTGTTAGATATGAAATGTTGTTCACATTCCTTTTCGATAGAACTTAGAGAGGATTTAAAGGGGATATTTTCGACTTCCCAGAATTTAACTAAATCATTATGAATATCATCGTATGATGAGTTAGTTATAGAAGAATGATTGCAATGTACATTTGAAAAATGTGATGAATTATTGTTTGTAATTGTATGAGGTATGGTCCCCGATAAAAGCCAACCGAAACTACTGTTATGTAACTTAGGACATCCTGGGCCTAAAGAAAGTTGCTGTGAACCTAGTATTTCCCAAAACACATCGGCTCCAAGCAGGACGTCAATATCAGAAGGTTCATAAAACCTGGGATCAGCTAATATCATATTCGGGGGTATATCGAAATTGTCACATTGGACTGGAATTTTAGGAAGTTGACCAGTTAATTGTTTTAGTTGTAATAAATTAATAGTGAGGCTGTATGAGCTGTTTGTAGAATTGATTTGTGCAATGCAACTCTTGGTAATCTGACCTGAAGAGTTGTTGCCTATACCAATAAGATTGATAGGTTGTATAGGACGAGAGTCGAGTTGAAGGATTTGAGCAAGGGATTCGGTGATAAAGGAAGACTGACTTCCAGAGTCCAGAATAGCACGAGCTCTCTTTTTTATGTTTTTATTTGGATTGATTACCTCAATGACTGCTGTTGATAAAAGAACTTGATTGAAAGGTTGCTTAGAAAAGGTTGAAACAGTAGAATCAGGCAGCTTATCTAACTGCTTGTTGCTGACTATATGCAGAAGAGTGTTGTGCTTACGTTTGCACTCCCGGCAAGGTCCCAATCGACAAGAGTTGACATCATGACCTGACCTGAGACAATTAGCACACAGATTCAACCTGGCTACTTCAGCAATGCGTTCCTTGACACTCATGTTTTTAAAGGAGGGACAATCGTATATCCTATGGCTGCCTTTGCAAGTTGCACAAGTGTAGGTATGTGAAGTACTCGGCTGAGTGCATGCAAACGACCTGACATTTGATGATTTATTTTGAGACGATTTAGAATGGTTATTATTCGATTTATTTGGAAGAACATTATCAGATTTATTTTTATTTAATGACTCAAGTACGTCAGCCCGATAATAAATGAATTTTTGAAAGTGTTTAAATGTGATGTCTTCATCTAACGTATTACGATACTCTTCCCACCTGGCGAGTGTTTGTGAGTCTAGTTTTAAACACACAAGATGAATAATAAGCAAGTCCCATTTGTCGGTATCTTGCCCCAAACCGGAAAGAGCGCGCAAATTCTTTACAACGTTATCTATTATGTAACGCAAGGAACGATCAGACTCGCGCGAGACAGGTTGCAAATTAAAAAGTGCATTCACGTGATGAGTTGTTAACAATCTTTTGTTATCGTAGCGATCTAGCAAAAGATTCCACGCATGTTCGTAATTAGTTGCCGATATTGGTAATCCTGATATGATTCTCGCGGCGTCGCCCTCTAGGTATGACAACAAATAATGGTACTTATTGATAGGGCTAATTCGTGCATTGTTGTGAACTAGGGACAGGAATGTGTCCTTGAATTCCGGCCAAAAAATAAATTCGCCTCGGAATTTATTTATATTCAAAGAAGGCAATTTCAACAATCTGCTCTCATTATGATCATGGCAATCGGCATGACAAGTACTGACATTTTGAGAATTATTTAACTCAGTTGAAGACTGTGAAAGCTTACTATGCTTCTCAAGCAATCCCTTTGCAATGACCATAGAAGAGAGGAAATCCTCATCAATTTTATCACGCTCATCTAATTCAGCGGACAAATTTTGGGAATTTAGAACCTCAATTTGGCTTTGTAAATCATCAAACTTGATTGATATGTTTTCAAATTTGTTCAATTTAAGAGATAACTCAGTGATATCCGTAGAAGTTAAGGTTTCTAATTGAGAAATCCGATCTAAATAATTACGAAATTTTGTGATTTGACCTTTAATAGAACTGCGTCTTGTTATCAGTGACGACAATGCCTTGGCATCATCACCATTCCCGTTTTGTGACATACCGAATTATACTTAAAGAACAAATTCGATTTAATTTGAATAGAACTACAATTAAGGCAGATTTGAAATGATGTACCTACACATCTATAACTACGGAATTGGAAGTGATTAAATATTTTAGATAAACAGGCAAAATCAACCAATAAATAATTGAAAGTAACTGAGTACCGACCGAGAGCACGCAGAAACCGGTCTTGGTTCGCGGCTTCGTATTACCGTCTCATGCAGAATCTCGTGACGTACGACGCACCAGAATTAATCTAGCCCGTCGATGCCCGCGATCCCCTGGAATGATCGGCGTGAAATGTGAGTGGAAATAGAAGATGAAAATAGCCAAAATTGGGATTTGGACGCAAAATGGTCAACACAATAAATTTGGAGGTAGAAACACTATTACAAGTTTCTATTAAATTCATTAAAATAGTGACAATTTATGTCGGAAATAAGCGTATAATGCTTTACTTTTGTTTTAGTTTGAAGATTATTTACAGGAAGAAAGAAATCAGTGGAATGCTGAACGATTTGTAACGTTCCGAGAACAAATGAATGCTACGTAATCAGTAGCTATGCTGGAAATTAACCACTATTTACACAAATGGAGACCTAAACAATCAAGGAGGAATTATGGATGGAAAGAAAGAATGGTTAAGGAAGGAAGGGCACTTATCTGAATAGCTCGCTGCGGCTCGAGGCGATGCTGACTATGCTGGGCGCGACTCGAACCGGGGCCGGTGTAGACTGCCTGCTTCTGCTCCTAGCTGCTGTCGCGGAGATCGGCTGCACGGGCGTCCTAACTCAGGACTCTGGACACGCTGCGTGGCTTCTCTGCAACAGCTGGGAATTAGCGAGTGACTCTTCGTCCTGTCACGGTCGCCAATTTATGTCTGATGACACAAGTGCTCCCCAGGTCTTCTTGTCGAAATAAAACCAGGAGAAGTACAAATATGCTGGTGTATTACAATATCTAGTAATTAGGGTAAAAATTACAGCTTTTAAAAAATACTTATATAAAATTAACTGGTACGGTCCGTATGAGACAAGCTTTTAAAGTGCAATGAGTGACATGCAAAATCTTCAATGTATCAAGTACAATTGTCCTTAATTAAAAGAAGTGCGAATCATAAATTTTGCATCATTGCTCTTCATTTTTAGTAGGAATCTTCAACACTCCCTTTGTCTGCGCCCGTTCTGTCGGCAGCCGCTGCTATCCAGTTTTTTCCAGCGACTTGCTTGACATCATCGAATCACCGAGCCACCGGACGTCCCACACTGCGCTTACCATTACTGAAAATTTTGCAGAATCCCAGTCTAGTGTCCTTTATGTCGTCTAGAGCAACAGTGACAAGTTTGGGAGAATTGATGTCCCCTTGCCGCACCCCTCTTTTGATGGGTATGGGATTAGTATTGGAGTGTAAGCGTACCTGCATTGTTGCCGAGTCATAGATCTCCTTTAGCACGACGCACGCTATGTGGATCTGCCACGACGCACGCTATGTGGATCTGCCACATAGCTTGCGTCTACGTGACAGCGATAAAGAGAGTTAAACACGGCCTAGTGCTCAATGCTGTCGAAAGCCTTTTCGTAGTCGACAAACAGTTGTTTCACAGTATGAATGTGGTCTATTGTAGAAAACCCGCTTCGTAATCCAGCTTGTTCGACGGGTTGACATTCGTCCAAGAGCAAAGTGAGGCGGTTGCAAAGATTTTTTGCGAAAAGTTTATAGATTTGAGAAAGAAGGCTTATAGGTCGATAATTTTAAAGCTTAAAAGTGTCCCCTTTTTTGGCACCTGACATTTGGAAAGGACTTCATCAAAAAGTTTCACCGAAATCTTCAACACTGGTGTGCCACCTGCTATTAACATCTTGATTGCGTTTCCGTCCTCCCCAGGAGCTTTGTTTTTTTTCCTCAGGTGGAGAGCGTTTACTACTTCTGCGAATATAATAGGTGGTATGTTGCTTTCATCTATATGTTCTACGGGTGGCACTCTGGGTTCTTTAGCGAAAGTATCAGGTTCCAATGTTTTTGAAGAATAAAGATGGTAAAACTTTTCAACTACTCGTAATAGCTGGTCTCGATCCTTGACAATGTTACTTTTACTATCCTTTAGTTTGAATATTTCATGGTTTCCAACTGAAAGCTTTTTACGAAAGATTTTAGGGCCTCTATACAGTTCTATTGTGTCTGTTATTACTTTAGTATTATATTCCCTATTGTCTCTACGCATTGATATATGTATTTTCTTATTGATTTTTAATAATTCCCTATGTTAATTTACTGTTCTGTTTTTGATTGTTTTTCGCTTTTTTAGGAGGGCTACTGTTTCTGGTTTCAGTTTATTACTTTTTGTTTGTGTTTTCTTTACAAAGTTTTTTGGCGTTTCCATCATTATATTACACAAACTATCATTCAACTGATCAATTTCTATAACTTCATCTTCTAATTCCTTTAATCTATTATTTAGTTCAAGTTGAAAATTACTTGGTAGATTAACTATATCACGTTTATCGTATCTTTTTGTTGACGTAATTAGTTTATTTCTCTCCATTTTTATCATTTTTTATCATCATTTCTAACTAAACGATGATCACTTCCTGAGTTGAAATAATTTAATACCGACACGTCTGTAACAATATGTCTATGTGTACTAATAATGTAGTCGATTTCGTTTTTTATTTTACCGCCTGGTCCTACACATGTCCATTTTCTTGATTTTCGCTTTTTAAAGTAAGTATTCATAGCATACATTTTTATGTTTTCTAAATAATTGACATTGCGCTCTCCCAGACCAAATTTTCCGACATATTTTTCATTTATCAGTGGTGCTCCTATTATGGCATTAGAGAGATATATTTATTAAAAATAAAATATATACATATGTACCTTCCATCTAACTTTTAATATTTTTGACTGGTACGATTATTAGGTAAATTAATAAACAAGAAAACTAACTAAACTAATAACTTGAAATACTTAAAAATAAAAAAGCCCTGGCAAATCGCCACCCCGTGGTAATGAGCCCAGAAGGCTAGCAGCATTGCCACGTTGCATGGAAATTATCTTTTGAGCCAGATAAAAGCCAGCCTTCGAGTCACGCATGATTTCAGTCAATTTTCGGGCTGTGATACAAATATCCCAAAGATAAATAAATTATTTTTGACTTTGGGAAAAAAAGATATGGGACATTTTTGAATATTTTTGAAAATAGCTGGAATATAATATTTTTTATTTCTTGAACCCCCATGGCTCCGTCATTTTGAAAATTTTCTAAAATGGAATCGACACTTCCATAATCGTATTCTTAGAGGACAACAGCAGGACAACCGGTCATACGAATGAATTTTTCTCTAAGCTGAAACGGCGACGCTTCGCTCGCGCTTCTTGCTCGCTTGGTCAATAACAGCCAAACTCAATTCAATTCAAACATTTATTGCTCTCCATAACATTAACTCGAATGCATTCAGATAATAGAATCCTTTGATTCCAAGAGAACGGTCGACTATCCACATACAAACAGCATGACTGTGAGGTAAAAACTTGATTAAAATTGTATAAAAATCCGAGTTAATTAACAATATTTGGGATGTAGTACACAATTGGGCCAGAGTTATAGGTTTTAATTCGTCAAACGGTTTATAGCTGCCCAATGAGATAAGTAGATCTTGAATATTAGAAAACAAGCAAAATAAAACATATCTACTTAATATACCTACCTAACATAAACAATTTTAAACTAGGTACTCGTACACTTACAAATAAAAAGAAACCCGAGTCCTGGACTATAAAACTGTAATATGTACATTCACAAGTAATATATTTCCAGGTAAAGGTCGGATAAAGGTACACCGAACCACCCTTAAAACCTCTCGGACCCTTGTAATAATTTTCATACTTATGCCCTAGTGAAGGAAAGAGAAGTGATTCATCCCACGGGGCAGCGGGCAGACCGTCTAATGCACCCTTTCTGTTTGAAACCCTTACCTATTACTTGACCAGAGCTGATATAGGCTTCATTGCATTTTGTCCCAAGTTATTTTTATTCTGGACTGGTCTCGAATGTTAATGAGTTTTTGTGATGGCTTCAGTCAAATGTAAAGATTCTTATTAATAAATTTCACGAAATACAGAACTTGGTGGTCATGAACATCTTTTGTCGGATTTGAACTTGGCTCCCATTTTCATATTTAAGTTTTTGGTGGGATATCAATACTTTTTGCACAGCAGTATTAGAAAGAAGAACTTTTTGCTCGTATAATTTTAATAGGCGATTTAATTAATATAATCGATTAATAGAAAAAAAACCATATCTACGAAATTCACTGATTTTAATATTTTTCCCTTGTAATAGAGTCTACCTAGATGCCAAATAACAACTTTCCAGGTCATATGGAGTAGGTTATCATTTTGATCATGTATACGTGAATCAATGATACCTATCTTTCCAGTTTTCTAAACGTTCTTATATCAATAACTGTTTGAGCTACATTATTCAAATTTTGGATTCAAGATAAGCTAGAGATTTCAAGTTGTGAAGGGGTCAAAAGTATCTCGAAATAGTTCGTGTAAATATATACACGGCTGCGTCGCCAGTTCCTTTCTTTGAACTTGGCTCAGACACGCTGCCGCTTGTCTTGTTTAAAAACGATTTAACAACTACCGCATCTGCTACTTCATCCACATACTAGGCGACCTTTTTGTATGTTTATCAAGGCACTTCTATAAAGGTGTAAGTAGGATACCAGCAACCAGCAAAACTAAACGATATAGATAATAATACTTATTGTAAGACTAAAAACTGAGTATTGTAGCATATGAGGGCAATAAATTAACTGTATTTAAAATAATAAATGATGCACTATTTAATTTAACCTATTACAGCACTGGCATATCTGATTTAAATCAATGCTGACTATTCAACTGAGCTTGAGTGCTCTTGTTAGAACGCCAATTATTCCAGACGACTAAATCTAGGTAAGTATAGGAAGCTTGCAGTTTCATATGCGAACTTCATTACAATCAATCCACATTTTTTAAAAACTACTTTTGGGCCACCTTCTTCAACGCATGTGATATCATCCATTGCTATTAACAAAACAAATACTTAAAAGACGAAAAGAATCCTTCATCTTTTGTCATGTACCTTCCTCAAAGAAATTAAAATCTTACTGTAAATTCAGCTTTAAAATTTCGAAGTGGGAGAAATCTTCGAGCTATCCTTTCTAAGTCGCGAGTTTCGTCGCGCCCTACATCTCTGCCACGGGGTCCGTTTTTCTCCGCCCGGAAATAAGATTTCCTGACTGATATAATGGCTTTCCGCGGATACATCATGCGAGTTTTGCATTTAGAAAATACGCTCGAGTTATTCAGAGGCTTGACGCGTCAATTCGAATCCGCGTTGCATGTAAATTGCTATTTTAGTAGCGTAGGCGTTAAGCGAATTTCGAGTTAGTGTTGTGAGAGGTATGGAATACTTAATTATATTAATAATATTCCTTCATCATCATCATCATCATCAGGTCTTTTTAGTCTCCACTGCAGGAGCACGACCCTCTCTGTACTACCAGACTTTGCTGCTTTGGCCATACTTGGCCAAAGCAGCTAGAGGATTTGACCTACTCTTTCCACGCTGGCCAGACGGGTTGGAGAGGTCTCATTGATGAGCTTATGAACAAGCTTTGTTTAGCTTTTATTTCTTAAGTTACCTTCTACGACGTCCACGGGAAGACTTGGAGTGGTCCTATTCTATTCTGCAGGCAACCACACGGCATAATAATAATATTCCTTATAAAACGAAAATAAAAAATTTATTACGTAACAGAAATCATCTAGATAAGCGAAATATTAGGAAGATAATTAACGAACACTCAGGTTTCGTTTTGCAGGTGCAGGTAACCAACTCAGCCGGCTCATTTCTATCCCCACGAGGATGCTCGTCAGGCAGCTACGGCTCCAATTCAATTCTCGTTGAGCCTACTAGCTCCCGAAGGAAAAGTCGAGATCCCGCACTGATATGCGCAGAAATAGATCACTATGCCTTGACAATGGAAAATAAATAGCAATAACATACGTGTGATGTCACAAGCTCACAAGTCAATTCGCTAATTCCATCGTGTGTATTTTATAGAATGGACTTAATTAGGCCATTCTAAGCCCTAAATAAAAAAAATATATAAAAAGTAATTGTTAACCTTTATATGACAGAAATGCATATGGTATACGAATGTGTCGAATTAGTAAATAATGCAAACTTATCCACGTATATTTGCAATTAAGTTTTTATAGTATAAAAACGTATATTACACGTATATTTGCAGTTAAGTTTTTTTAGTATAAAAACTTAACTGCAAATATACGTGTGTAATTTGTCTACATAACGGAACCCTTAATGCGCGACTCCGACTCGCATATGGCAGGTTTTTTTTACTAGGTATCTCATAGAAGCATTTACTATTTTGAATAAAGGTAACTACTGACTTTTTGATTGGCTGGTAGAGAATGCTATTAGCATTAAGTCCACCTTTTGTACAATATTGTTTTTATAAATAAAGTTTGAATAAATAAAATAAAGTAAATACCAGTTTAGTACTTAATGTTTTCTTTAAATTCTGACACACAGTTAAGAAAAATCATCTGTTATCTATTTAAATACATGTCTATCTACGAGTTTCAGCTTTTTCCGTTTATTAACATTTCAGAATACGCAATCCAATCATTTTAATTACTTAGCTGTATTATAAAAGGAACGTTTAGCCTTATGCTGTCCTTTTGTATCTTCAAAACAAAATACGTAATGATAATTAAGAATTCCATTTCATTTGCTAAATTAAACTCTAAGTCACTTCGCAGAAATCTTAGCAAAGTGTCCTTCAAGTGAAGGAGAAATTTTATTAACAAAATTTGATCTAGTATATTCGAACTTAATTAAAAATTAAATATGGCTAAATAAAAGAAAATTAGTTAAATTACTCATATTTAATTACATTCGAATAAAGAAACTATTTTTTCGTTTTTTGTTAGATCTACGATGGTAGATATATTAATAACCAACTTCCAGTAAATGGTGGTTGATGATTGTTTTTCTTACCAACGCATTCCTTATTTAGCACGTATTACCTAGTGTCTGAAAAGTTTGATTACAATTTTCAAACTGAAACCTAATACTTAGAAAGGATTGAAGGAAATATCTGAACGTTTCTAGAATTTCAAAGTTAGCACAACTTTCATGAGCGAGAGGTGGAAATATTTCTTTGAAATTAATTTTGTTTTCGACTGGAGATAGACAGCATCAATCCGGGGAAATATTTCCTGACGTTAATAAATGCCTTCCGAGGGAGTCGCTTTGGATTTTTAAATTATTTTTCTATAAGAAATTAGCTTAAATCTAAAGTACGAGTATACGTACATAG
Organism: Acrobasis suavella; assembly: GCA_943193695.1. Classification (NCBI taxonomy): domain Eukaryota; kingdom Metazoa; phylum Arthropoda; class Insecta; order Lepidoptera; family Pyralidae; genus Acrobasis; species Acrobasis suavella. The sequence continues at coordinate 21,071,874 of OW971929.1, forward strand.
ACAGGGCGTTACGTTTTAGGCGGCTTATATTATATAAACGCAACTATATTTTCTTTTACATCTTTAAAAAAATCAACACTCTCATTTCGGTACCTCAAATAACTATTTTTTTAAAATCACAAAAATTTCAGATTATCTACTTTCCTATCCTGTTAATTCGGATAAAACTAGTGTTAGCATGGCAGGCTCACATGCAGCATCCAAAAATTTAAATGGTCTTACAAAACGCGAGGCTGTATAAGATTTTCCTTGGGAGATTTAGAACCTAAACTGCTCCATTGAAATTAGGTTATAAATTTTGAGTGAGGCTTCAAAAAAAGTCTGAGAAACGACTAGGCAGACATTATGAATTATTCAGAATGTTATAAAAAGAAATTGAACAATAATGGCTTGCTGATAACTTAATATTCTACAATTCTAATCGCAATTTTAATAATTGCAAATGATAAGCTCGGGAAACAAGGAAAATCGTCGCAAAAATTGTGTGTCACAGCCAAGTAGAGGCAATTATCTGTGTCTACGCAGTAATTACTGGGCCCGGGGTCCCGGGGGCTACAACCAGATAAGCGGCTCAGGCGGCATTTACATAAACCAGGAGCAGTAGCGGTATGATTTCTCCAAGCCTGTCCAAGGTTACAAATTATTTTTTTAAATAAAGAATTAAAAGTTAACTTATAACGGAATAATGAAACACACATGGGTAACCTTAAAAACATTACACTCCTTTTTGGGGCAGTCGTGTAAATATATATGCGTATGCATATACTGGGCTGACACTCGTTTTTTAAGGATAAAATAGATTTTCACAAGGATAAAATATGATATGGATGAAAAGAATTACAGAACTGTTCGTCCCTAATTTGCTTTTAATTTATAATTGTATAGATCTATCCTTTGTCGCTCCAAGACATCTCGAGTCAAGTCACTGCTTGAATTCATTGTTTTCTTACGTCGTGAAAAAAAAAAAAAAAAAAAAAGCCTTTTTATTCCATAATTAATTAATTGTACATGTTTGCTTTAACGTCGTTTAATTTGACCAAAATATTAAATTTAATTGTTAATTAAATTAAAATTATTAATCATAATGTCTATTCGATATTTAATTAAAATATAAAGTTATTAGATTATTATGGTGATCAATTAAATTATGGACCCCTTAAGGGTAGAGGCCTAATTTTACAATTTCATCGACCCATCGTTCTCTAGGCTTTTCTCTTTTTCTCTTGCCTATAGGTCCTTTCCATATGGTGGCTAGTGTGGTCTATCTTTTATCTTTGGTGATAAAGAAATAATTGCCACAAATTCACTGCGACATAGTTGGTTGTATACGTATAGTGTACTTATTCTATGTACGAGTATCGGCAAATTATAAGAATTCTTATTTATATAGCTACAAGTATATAGTATATAGGCAATAAAATATATATTGTATTGCACGACTCGTTGGGTAGGTATAAAACATCCTCTATTATTTTGTTGTTATTCGGAACTAGTGTTGTAAACTGACGGTCACATACGATAAGCGTCCGTCATTTATAATAAATGACCGGTCACATTGGACATTTATTGTCATATTGGTCAGATATATTTAATAAGTATTCCTTACTTGGTGGGACTATTATTTGATCGTAAAATATCAAATGTTAGGCAAAATTTCAAAACTTTATGAATGTGATATGATATTGACTTTCTAAAATGACAAATTACCTACTTATTAAAAAGGTAGGTTCTCTCTCCCACGTCCTTATTTTTATACACACAAACAACAACATTGAGTATCAGTGAAGTCAAAGGAAACCAACCGCGGCGGCGGCTTTTGATAAAAGAAAAACTTTGTAATCATTGCCGCTCGCGCGCCTATTCTCTCTTTCTCTCATTCTACCCTGCCGATCGCGCGCGCGACAGTCCCATCCAACAGTACGTCCGGAATTATTAGGAAGAGCAGACATGCGTATCTCATATGTCTTCGCCAATTTGATCGATAAAATGCCTAAACACGCGGGTGAAATTTGGGAATAGTATCAAGTTATTGTTAGTTTGGGTCACAAAAAACATGTGGTTTGCAATCATTGTAATGCCGAATACAGAAATTCGCATGCAACACGAATGGTGCTACATATAACAAAATGTAAAAAGTGTCCTAGTGATATAAAACAAAGATTTATGAAGAAATCTTCATCTAAAGTATTGCCTAAAGAAAATAGTCTGCAAAGTTCTAGCGATTTACAATGTCCAAGTCCATGGAAACTAATTCTTTTTCGGATTTACCTGGGTCTTGGGTGTTTATCGTTACACATGTAAATGTATTTGTTATAAAATATATGTCGTATTGTTGAGTTAGTATCCCATAACACAAGTCTCGAACTTACTTTGGGGCTAGTTCAATCAGTGTAATTTGTCAATATATAATATTAATCTCAAATGACTCAATCTTGTGATAAAATTTTGTGACGAGACCTCAATTCAATTCATTATTCTCGAGTCGAGATTACTTTCCCTACAGAGAATGCCATGTGGCGTTAGGTCTGCCAAAACTGAGAAAGGTGTGGAAAGAATGTGATAAGCACAGATATGAAGGAAATGGGAGGCTAGTGTGAGAGATAACTATTAATAACAACATACTCGCACGTTAGAACCATTTTTAACTATTTACTTCGTACGTTAGAGTCCTAGTGATATAAAACAAAGATTTATGAAGAAATCGTCATCCAAAGTATTGCCTAAAGAAAATAGTCTGCAAAGTTCTAGCGATTTACAATGTCCAAGTCCAAGACCAAGTACATATTTTGGTTCTAAATTGGGGAATGGGATCATACCGAATCATCGTCTAGTCTCATTAATAAATTACCCGACGAAAATAACAGTGCTCTAAATAAGAAAAATGAAACCGACGCAAACATTGCAAGAATTTTATATGCATCTGAAGCACCACTACACCTACTGGAGTCAAAGTACTGGAAAAAAAGCTTTAAAATCTCTAAATTCTGACTATGAACCACTTTCAAGATATTGTTCAAGTACTAGATTATTGGACGCAGAATATTCTAGACTTAAATATCAGATTGATGAAGAGATACGATTGTCTGCTGCTGTATCGACTACTAAGCGTTCCACCAAGTTCAGAAGCTGCGGAAAGAAATTGGGGTTTGTTTGCGAACACTCACTCTAAGTCCAGAAATAGACTTCAGCAAGATCGCGTTCACAAGCTCATCACAGTGACGCATTTAAAATATTTAGACGACGCGGAAGAAAAACTTGAAGATGATTTAGACACCGAACTAGACTTTGAGTTCATAGGAATTGGCAGAGAAGGCGATGTAGACGATGAGGATGAAGACAAAAGAGAGAGTCAGATAGAAGGGTCGGATAAAGATGACTGATTTACTGATTTAAAATATGATAATATCGTTAAAATAAATCAAAATCAAACATTTTATCACAGTCTTTTATTTAGTAATTATTAAAAATGAGAAATAATATTTCGCGGAGATGTGAATTCGCAACTTTCGTATCCTTTCCATTCAATTCAGCCATATACCCACCCACACTAACTCACTGACTGATTTTCAAAACCGTTTTTTTATTCTGTATTTCTGTGTCGCAGGTAGATGAACGACATCTGGTTAGCTTCGTTGACTCGAAAACTTACGTATTTTTCTACAAATAGAGTTTATTTATGTACGAAAACTATTTCTGACGTTTCTGACAATAAATGACCAAAATGACCGGTCAAATTGAATAAGTGTCCAATGTGCTCGGTCAAATTAATCGGTCACATATAACCTGACGGTCACTTTACAACTCTATTCGAAACATAAATATTAAAATAGAGCGCTAACCTAAGCAAATATTTAAGTTATAAACATAATATTTAACCCCAACTACTTACATATTCACCTCACGTTCAGGTCTAGCATAATTGAATCGACTTGAAAGGCTATCGAGAATCGTAAGCCGCATTGGAACGTGCAGAACGGCCGATGTTAAGAGAACTTATAGATAATTCGAGCAAATGAACATCGCGATGAGAAGCTGAGCCGACTCGACGTGTTAGACTCTACCTACATATGAATCAAGTCGAACCAGGTATGCCGAGCCCATTCACCCAGGGTTCTTACTAAGTACCTACTTGATAATTCGAACAAGTGAACATCGCGGTGAGATGCGGAGCCGGCGCGATGTGTTAGATTTTACCTACACAGTATCACGTCGAACCTGGAATGCCGATCCCATTCACCTAGGGTTTTTACTACTTTTTGATTCGAACAAGTGAACATCGCAGTGAGATGCTGAACCAGTGTGATGTGCCTATTACTTTCAACATAGAATCAAGTGATAGATTACATGATGTAGTCGGGATTGTTGAGCCCGTTCACTCGATGTTTTCGGTTATTGAAACAGATGAACATTGCAGTGAAAAGCTGAATAGGCGCAACGTGTTCGAATAAATACAGAATCAAGTTGAACCGGAAAATCTTAGACCGTTTCCTATTAGGTATTTTCGATACTTGATAGTGCATGAACATGTCGTTATTTTATTGCAAAGAGTTAGGAAGCTTAACCCCAAATATGAATGGCGTCTGGGTCTGGAAAATACTTAAAAGATATTATAATTGATCCGTTTGTGAGATTATCCCAAAAGTAATAAATTCTTATTATTCGGTTTATTAAAGTCAAAATTTTTATTGCAAGACATACTACTGAATATCTAAGTTTCAAAGTCATCTTAATTTTTTGTGAGCCAACAAAAGAAAACAACCTTTAGATCATAATCATAATCATTTATTTTGGTACATAAATTCAAGTATCACTGTGTTGCGCCGTTAGGCATACAAAGTCATAAATTGTTTTGATTTATATTATTATATTACTATATATATGTAACACTTTTATTTAAATAAGATTCAATATTTTTAAAGTAGAAGAAAAATTTGTACTATATAAAAAAGTGTTTAAATGTCTACAGATTAAAAGTCAATTGAGATATATGTAATTAAATAACGCTGATAATACAATTAAATAAATGTCATGCTGAGTAATATAAATGTAAATGGTCAAATATTTTTATTGTTTTATTTTTATCACACAAGTATTCATCAATGGTATAATATGCTTTATTTACTAAAAAGTCAAATAACAAGCGTTTGAATTTAGATATATTATTTAGAGACGACCAGAATACATTTTTTCATTTTTGTCATCTAGATCTTAGCTTATTTCCTAATTTAGGACGACACGCTATAAGTGACTGGGTACGAGACCAAATCGAGTCAGCAGTAGCCCGCAGTTTTTCCGATGACGAACGCTTTCGCGTCAGGCCAAACTCGCTGACTCAGCGGGAGCTATTACTCGCTTCAACATCTCCGACTGACTACTGGCTTTTGTTTCTTTAAAAAAGATCGTCAAAGTTTGCTCGCAAGTTTTTATTTAGAGTGTAAACGGAACCCTTATGGATTCGTCATGTCTGTCGGTCTGTCTGTCTGTCCGTCCGTATGTCACAGCCACTTTTTTCCGAAACGAAAAGAACTATACTGTTGAAACTTAGTAAGTAGATGTATTCTGTAAACCGCATTAAGAATTTAACACAAAAATAAAAAGTTGAGGTTTCCCCATACTTTGAACTGAAACGCAATTTTTTTTTTCATAAAATACCATTCATGTTGGGTATCTATGCAAAGGCCTTCAAAAATGATATTGAGGTTCTTAAAATATTTTTTTTAAACTGAATAGTTTGTGCAAGAGACACTTACAAAGTGGTAAACTGTGTGTGTGTGTGTCCCCTGTAACTTTTAAAATAAGTGAATGGTATAACTAAAAAATATATATGATGTACATTACCATGCAAACTTCCGAACGAAAATTGGTTTGAACCAGATCGAGTAAATAGTTTTTTTTTTACGTTTATTAAATCATCGATCAAAGTTACAACGAACTACAACAACGTTGTTTATATTATGTTACTTGCTGCTACGGAACCCTTCATGGGCGAGACCGACTCGCACTTGGTCGCTTTTCATTATTTTTGAGGTTGCTTAAAATTGAGAAAGTAGAAATATATTCTAAATTATATTCCATACATAGATATTCCAATTATGCCAAAATAATTATCACAAAAATGAGTGTCTCAGCTTGCTTCTAACTTACTTGAGTTACGTACTTTATAAGAAACGATTTCATTTAAATAGATTCAATCAATTTATTTATTACCTACTAGCTGATGCCTGCGACTTCGTTCGCATGGAATTTATGACTCCGGCGTATCTGCATCAGGTGTTTCAGATCTTCGATTTGTATACCTCAATAAAAACTGCTCATCAGGCTGAACAATTTTTGCTAAGGCGTCATTTTTTTTTTCTAGTTAAGTTGGATCACTATGGTTCTGCATCAGGTGTTCCATTTTACGAAATCAATTATACCCGATATGTTGCCCAGGCTTAAGAGCTATATAAAAAAAAGTTTCATTCGAATCCGTCCAGTATTTCCGGAAATTAGTGTGTACAAACAGACAAACCAACAGAGTTTTTTTTTAATTCTTCCTCTATTACTATGTCTCTATTTCCATCGCCCCAAATTTTTATTTTTGTAGTATATTGATATACTTCGTGGCAAACAACTATATTCTTTAATATGAGTTTATTCTTTAAAAAACATAATCAGTTTATGAAGGTACATAATACATATACAACGTGAAAGGGACATACCTACCCGTAATAAATCGAACCACGGGCTATACTAGATCATTATAGTACAATGAAATTAAAATAACAACCAAAAGACCAAAAAAAAATTTCGACATTCCCATACAAATTGCCCGGGCGGCTGCAAACTTTTGTATTGAACTGGGGAAATTTTTTTTTATGTTTTGGCTGTTATTTTAGTTTCGTTATACTATAGTGATCGAGTATAGCCTGTGGTTCGATTTATTACGGGTATGTTCCTTCCATATTGTATTATACCCCTTGAAGCTAGGGATATATTATGTTGTTATAATTAACCAACATGAAGCATCCATATTTTCAAACTGTCAAAGATTTGCCCATATAGCTGTCGGTTGGGAAGTTTTGGTAACTTAATCTTATCCGAGTAACCAAGTTTCGTTAAGTATAGGTACAATTTATATAAGATAGATACATATTAGTGTGCGAATGATGTAGGCAATATTATTATTAAACTTCTATTAAATTCATATACGTTTATTAACGTAGAACCTCAGACCAAGGATCAGATCTGTGCGAACAACATACGTTAGTGCTTATATGTAAGGCCCAAGTCACACTAGCGCAGAGTCGAAGCGACGCGATGCGTCATATTTTTCCGCCTTAAGCATATTCATCTTTATTGTTCTACTATTTAAGTACAAATTTGTGCTATGTAAATATGGCAACGCGCGTCGAAGCGCGTTGACGCGCGCATTCGCGCTTCGACGCTCAGCTGGAGTCGAATGGATTCGCGAGTCGCCGCGCGTACTCAGGCGCAGTGACGCGTCAGACGCCGACCACAACGGACGGACGACAGTGCTGAACTACGACGACACTACGCCCCGTCGCGCACAAACGCGCGTCGCCTCGCGAAGGTGCGCGTCGCCGCGCGAAGGCGCGCATCGCCATGCAAAACATGACGCGCCGCGTCGCTTCGACTCTGTGCCAGTGTGACTTGGGCCTAAGTGTCGCAGTTGGATTGTATGCTGAATGGTACTTACGGTGAATAATTTTCGGCTGTTTTACTAAACCAAGCTGTAATATCAAACAGCTAGAGGTTTTGTCAAACAACTGCTTCTGCAAACCGACTGCGACATATAATATATACCATTAAGTATTATTTTCATATTATCTTGGGTATCATTAAGATATCCCATACTATAGGTTTAATTGAAATACCCTTGATCATCTTTGTTTTATTTTAGGGCACAAGGCTGCTGTAATTTTATCATTAGATATATTAGATTAGGTACTAGATATGGGTGGGTCTGCTCCGATGTGCAACATGATCTCTCTGCAAAAAAAAAAACCTTGTGTGCTGTTGTTGTATGTAAAAAAAATAGATTTATTCTGTGCAATACCGTTTTAATTGTATTGTTCTATTTTCGAATAGCACTTTGGGTTCATTGTTGACAGTTTAGTTTGAATAAAAAATAAGTCAATTTTCATGGGTCATATGTAGTGTTTTGATTTAAAATTTAAGTAATATGGGCAACGGGTAAAAAAACAACGATAGGTACTATTGTCCTAAATTTAAATCAACTCTGGGACTGAAATTCCTTGTTGATAAAGAAAAAGTCAAGAAGATATAAAAGTCAGCATAGACAAAATAAAATAAATAGCTCCAGAAAAAAATATGTGCAATTATTTTTTCACTGAGTCTGAATCGTGAAATGCTATGGGACTTTAAAAAGTCTATCAGGGCGGAATATCCAATTCGCCAAATGGTAATCAGAGGGACGCATTATATGTTAAATACCTAAGCAGATGAAAATAAGAATTAACCCGAATATCATATTATGAACATCAAACTATGTAACAACAAAGATACATCATATCAACAGAATTGCCACCACCGAAATCTTGCGCACATAACAAAGGCATAAAAGATATTGAATGGGAAACTTTATGAGGAACGTTTATCGGATCCGCTCTATTGAATCTCGCCGCTCAAGCAACCACTGAGGGTGAACTCAACGTGTTATAAAAGGAACTCTTTATCACTATCATGTGGTAGCCAACTTATTATTCATTTAGTATATTATTAATACATACACAATGGTAAAAAACTAAAATCCGGACGCTACAAAAGATTCAAAATAACAAAAAATTATAAACTTATACTTAAACGTATAATAAAATCTTATGTACCTATTAGTAAATTAAATTAATATAATTAACGACTTATCACACAGATTCATTTACACCCAGATATAATTGTAACTTGTATATAAATATTACTTTACAAATTATATGTAAAATAGCAAAATCTATTGAAAAGGAATATTTTATATTAATTAGCACTTACGTTGGCACTGTTGACATCAAGGGTTGAACCCTTGATGTCAACAGTGCCAACGATAGGTATTATATATAGAGAGCAGAAATAAAGCTATTTGTTGATTGTGGTCATATTATATCAATTCTTGGGCGAGGTACCTAATTATGGGCGGAAAAAAATACACGATATCCTAAAAGACATTGTTTAAAGAATGTGTTACATACACAATAGGTTTCTTTAGTCGTACAATTTAATGATGCAAATACGCTTAATGAACAACTGAAACTATTTATTTATTAGTAATTATTTTAATTTTACACGTAATTTTATATGCTAATATTATTTGTAAAGAGAGAATGTGCTAAATTATAAAGTTCTATAATAAGATAATTACGATTTATTTAAAAAAACGTAAACATTTTTGTGCCCTTCGCCGTAGAGACGATGGGTCCATGGGGCCCAGAAGCAAAAGCTTTTGTGATTGAGATTTCAACGCGTCTCCGCGATGTTACGGGCGACCTAGGAGCGGGCAGTTTCTTTGCACAAAGAATTTCTATTGCGGTGCAGAGAGGCAATGCTGCCAGCCTTATGGGTACTCTGCCTCGCGGTGATGCGTTCGAATCTCTTTTTTATTTGTAATTTTTATTATATTTAAATTTGTAAAAATGTACAATGATTGAATAAATAATATACATAATTATAACATAAAAAAAACGTACGTTCCCAATCATATTGCGTTTATTCCGCATTTTCCACTTACCCGTCACTAATAGCCTGCGGATCATCTCGCACTCATCCCCCTCAAGCTTTGAAAAACGTCGCCTTAATTTTGTATAGTTACTTATTTGGGTGCATGAATAGTAGATTGTGCTACAAGAGGTAACGGTAATATTTTTGAGGCGAGGGCGCTCTTTTGAATCCTATGTGAAGCAAGGGATTCAAGTATATCGCCCGATATAAAAATATTACCGTACCCGAGTAGCACACTCTCCTTTTTATCTCCATCTATGAGAAAAACTAGCAAATACAAAATAGAATAAGTATAAAGAAAATAAGAACACCTACATTACCTAATCAGAGTTCAACCGACAGATACTTACCTTTATTTGGTGCCATTTTCCGATAAACCAGCTTCTGATAAAATGTTTAATCATAACTTTATTTACGTGGTCCTCCATATCTTTTTATTTTTATAAGTAAACTTAATATTCACTATCGGCTTAAACTAACGAAAAAGTATTCAATCTTACACAAATAATAACATGTCAATGCGATATAACCTAAAACTTCTGTAATACGAATAACTTTGACCTTAGAAAAAAATTGCGCTTTTTTAATTATACTTATTACTTTTGCCAAAGCGAATGTTGCACAAATTTTAATATATTCATCCATATTGACGACGATAGGTATTCCAATTTTAAAAAAAATTTAAGTCTGTGCCAATTATTTATTGTTTTAAAAATTTATTCTTTTTTTTGCTGGACTGCTAACATTATTTTTGTTACACTCATGTTCAGTTTTTAATTGTTTTTTATCCCTAAATATTAACTTTTTTACTCTTCAGGCTTGAGAGAATCAGTTTTAACTTTAGCACTAAATGTTTTGGGATGAAAAAATCTTTTTTCGAGTAAATGAGATGAAAAAGTAAGTGAGATATTCAGTATCATTTACGGTACGTCCCCCTGTACGTCCAGCATCCCCTGGGCTTTCTGCATGGACAGCTAGTCCAGCCAGTCCGTAACGCAGATTGGCTGATCTTTACGCCACGATATAGCTATAAAGAAATAAAATAATGTAAATAAATCAGATGTTATTATAATTTGGTTTAAGTACTTATGTTCTAATTTGAAAAAAAAAACATGTTTCAGATAAATACCTACATTTGTCTGTTTCCAAATTCTGTTCGGAACGATTCGAAAGATATTAAAAAAAATTTGGGCATTGATATGCTATTTATATAGGGGTTTCACCTGTAGGTATCACCTCCGTCGCACCGTTAACAATGTTTCATTAATAATTGAAATTAACATCGTCAGGCTTAGATTTCTAATTAAAACGTTCAATTTATCAGTCTTCCAATTAATTGTGAGGTTCGAAGTCGTAGCCTTTAGAAACTCGTGAATACAGGAATTCTGCTTTGAAGGTCTTCACAGAATACATTTTGCTTAAATTATTACATGGCGAATAAGTTATGTAAGTATGTTTACGTTCTATTTCTAAACCTTGTTAAATCGAAACAAAATTTACGCCAGCCAGGTGCGTGGCGTACAAAATTAATTTTTCGTTCGTTTCACTCTACCCTGTTTCTCCTTCAAATATAAATAGATATTAATTAAATTAAAACGAACATACTGTAAATACTTACTGAAAAAAAATAGTTTGGCATATATACTTATTAACTTTTAAAGGTCGCGATGCAATGTCCGTTTTTTTACAATCTTTTGTTGAACTTGCAACGATTGTCGATCTTTGTTTGTTTTGTTTTGTGTCGCCTATGGAACTATTCACATTGATTCCTTGAATAATTTGCACAAAATAAATTGTAAAGAGAGAAATACGTCTGAATCGACTAAGTTTTTATTCATTTCTGTTTGTTTCATTCACATCGAGTGCGAACTTGTTCCCAGTGCATTGAAACAAGGAAAGTTCCAACTTTACAATGAAACACGAGGATGGGAAATATTACGGTCTCTTTTGAAAGCGGCTCTGTCATGAAACACACTCGATATCATAGTTTTGCGAGTAACCCATTAGATATATATGATAAAGGTATATATAAGGCAGGTAACATTTTTCGTGAAATGGCGTTGGAGTAAAAATAACAGAGTCAGAAACAAAAATACAAATAGGTAAGTCAAAATAAGATTTCGGTGAGTACCTATTAACCAAATTATAAATATGCTCTCTACTTTCCATTGCACTTTGTATTCTAAGTACACAAAGATTTCGACGTGATTGTGGGACGAGGGCAGTTTTGCCTCTTTTGGAGCCAGGGCCGGATTATCCATAAGGCGGATTAGGCAACTGCCTAAGGGTCACGCGTCGACAAGGAGCCCCGTGCACGCACAAATAAAAAAAATACTGGCCAAGTCATCTATAAAAAAATCATGTTTGTTATACAACAAACATGATTTTTTCTAGAAAATATTTAAGTGGGATCCCATAGGGAAGCCCCACTTGCATATTTTTTATTCTGATTTTACGGCTACAGAAATACATCATCTAATGGTTGACTGGGAGAGAATGCCATATGGCATTACGTCCCCCTCTTGTACATTTTTTAACTGTGCAATAACTTTGAAAACCTCCGTGGCGTAGTGGTCACAATGCTAGTCAGCCACCCAGAGGTCCCAGGTTCGATCCCGGTCAGGGCAAGTTGGAAAATGGCCTTTTTCAAATTGTCCTGTGTCTTGGATATTGATCTATATATTATGTATTTGTTGTAAAATATAGTATCGTTGAGTTAATATCCCATAATACAAGTCCCGAATTTACTTCGGGGCCTAGCTCAATCAGTGTTATTTGTCCCTATATATTTATTTAGTAAAGTTTAAATAAATAAATCATCTGTGAAAATTTCAACTGTCTAGCTATCACGGTTTATGACTTTCATGAGATACAGCCTGGTGACATATAGACAGACGGACGGACAGCGGAGTCTTAGTAATAGGGTCCCATTTTTACTCTTTGGATAAGGAACCCTAAAAACGTTCCATCGATTGTATTTTTTTTTTATTTGTATCGACTTGACTTTTGTAATAATTTTTTTTTTTTAATCTAGAATAGAGTAAAGGGAAGAATTACATTGCCTAGGGGCCCTGACAGGGTAAATTCGGTCCTGTTCGGAGCTGTTTGTGAGGACTTCATAAGATTGCCTGTTATATGTATTCATCGACGCGACTAAATTTTCATACTAACTTTAACTGAGGAAAAAAAATACCGTATTTCACCCACGTAGCAGAACATTTCCTTATAGCATTAGAATAAACAGAGAAAACAAACAATTCCTAGGGAAAACGCGTAGGTATTCTTTATATAAGAAATATGAAAAAAAAATATCTAGCAGATTCATTACACTCATTTACATTCAAGTTTCTATTTTCAATCCGACCCTTTCCCTACATAATTGAGTGTCCATTTATAAGTAAACAGCGTTACTGAAAATAAGTGGAATTCGATCGTGGCCTGATCCACATCAAACGGATTAAAAGGATCTGCACATGGACAGTTTTACGGTTATTTAAGCAGGATTTATTTGAGTAGGACCCGCCATTTAAACAGATTAGTGCCGAGCCCCGACCCTCGCTACTTATCTAACTATCAATGCAATTTTTCATCAGGCATTTGCATACTCGTTAATCTTGTTGAGAAAACAGTGCTGGATAGAAATCAATACTTTCAGTGTAAAAATGCATTGGAAGTTATTTTGTGTGCACTCTCTGAACTAACTGAATCTCAAAGTAGTTACTTAATAAGATTTTAATCATACATAGCACATAAATATATAGCCTATATATATTACATACGTACATACTAGCGGTACCCGTGCAAATAATTCGCACTAAATAAGTATGATAATAATTATCACAATAAAAATAGTGATGTTCACAGTTATAATACTCGCAAATAAAATCAGCTTCATACGCCTAAATTTCGACTTGCTAAAACTAGAAAGTCACTCTTAGGTCTAGGTATAACATTATTTAATAAACTTCCCGAAGCGTTAACCTACCAATGGCAAAATTTAAAATACATATTAAAAAAGTTTTATTGAATAATGCGTACTATACTATCAATGATTATTTAAGAGATAAAAACGCGTGGATACTTCCTAAACATTTTCCATTACACTCCATACATGAAACATAAAATAGCTGCATTTTCTGTTACCATAATAAGCTTACTGTAAAAACATGTAAATGCTCTGCGATCAATAAGTGACCAATATATAACTAATATTTTCTCTTGACAAGGTCTGCGAATTCGGGTTTTTCATGCTCACTAAAATGTCCAATCCGGTGGTGGCGTCGCTGGTCGGGTTGTTGGATTCCCTCTGTATGGTTGAGGTTAACGATGGCTGATCCGTGCGTCAACTCGTGAACGGGTGCTGCCGGGAGGGACTGGTCTGTTCGGCTTCGCTTTTTTGACTACTAAATATTTTTTATTTTTTATTACGCAATTTATGTTTGTTTACTTGTTCGCAAACATTACATGTTATAATGTGTCAACATTGTATTATTATAAGTATTTATTAATTAAAAGACAATAATAATAATATGACAAAGCCTTTCTGGCGAGTAGGCGACCAATACTGTGAAAATGAGTTTCTTTCAGCGTTTCTTCTCAGCAGTGGTCGTTACGAAGCGCTGGTATCGGTAGCTTTTCTTTAAAAATATATTAAATTTTAATATACTTTACACGTAACATAAATTATACTTATTGACGCGTAAAAGTGCCTGTAAAGGTCTAATTACTGAATAAACATTTGAATCTTTGAATATGAGTACCGTCGTCGTGGCAGCAACGCGGCACAAGCGACACGCAACATCAACGATGTTTCCATTATTACTCGAATTTTTAACGTATCCATGATGACGAAAAAGATTGAAATTCGATGAAAATGTAACACTAATCAATAAACAAATGACTACTTTTGTAAAAAGAATTCAATGTTTTTAAAATAATTTGAAATTAGAATTTATAGCCAAACAAAAATTATTTTGATTTGAAATGGCCAGTACTGCAGAATGGCAATTTCATAGGTAAAAACCTATTATGTGATGATATAGCCGAAAATACTTTATCATACCTCGACCCTAATTGTACTTTTAAATTTTTTTAATTCAATAAAATAATTTATTTCTAATTATTTAGATTTTAATTCCAATACATACGCCGTACGCCTAATGCGACATTAGGTATAGAGGCGTAAAAATAAACAATAAGTATAGTATCATATCCGAAGCCCTCACATACAGAAAGATTTATGTATGCTGATGACCTGGAATTAGCTACACAAATAAAACCTTTAAACAAGCCAAAGCCAACCTTGAAACCCCCTTTTGGTGAATTTAATGATTACTACATATAACCTAAATGGATTTACTCCCAATCTAAGCAAAACACAAGGAACCATGCAGCGAAGCTTAAACTCTGTAACTTGGCAAGGAATTGAAATAGAATTTTGCTCGAACCTAAAATATACCTTTATACAGTAAATAGAGTAACTTTAGATAAAAATAAAAAAGTATCATTTTTATAATATATATTTTTTTATTTATTTAAGGTATACGGACAAATCACACAGATTGAGTTAGCCCCAAAGTAAGACGAGACTTGTGTTAAGGGATACTAACTCAATACTATATTTTATAACAAATACATGTAAACATCCAAGACTCAGGTTAATCTGAAAAAGATCATTTTCCATCTCGACCTGACTGGGGATCAAACCCGGAACCTCCTGTGTCACATCCTGGCATGTCGACCACTAGGCCACAAAGGTCGTCAATCATTATGAGGGAAGTATAGCACGCACTTCGCCCATTCAAAAATAGCAGATGAAGAAAAGGTTTTTCCACTCCTAAATGTTAATTGATCTCAATGGTTTATAGGGTTACGTAGTAACAAGGAACCCTTATAGTTTCGCCATGTCTGTGTGTCTGTCATTCCGCAGTTTTACTCAGAGACTTTAAGTACTAGAAAGCTGAAATTTGGTATATATATATGTATATTAATCCGACCAAAACACTGGTAAATAAAATATTGAAAAAAAAAAATTGTGTAGCTCCCATGCAAGTAAGGTAGAAGTCATTTTATTTCTCGACTAACCCATCATGTGTGGTATCTTTTAAAAATATTGTGAGCTTGTGAACATCATTTTTCGATTTAGGAATCCGTTCCTGAAGTATTTGTTTTGATATTGCAAATTTTTGTTAAAATCCAGCCTCCCCTTCTATCTATTAAACGATTATATATGGATGTGTGAAAAAATCACAGAAGTAGTATATATGTATAACGAAGTTTAAAGAAAACTAGTAGAGCTAAGTAGGGTTTACAAATTAAAAGGTTATAAGCGACCAACTTATAAAATGTACTCGGAAAAGGAAAAATTCATACAAGTTCAATATAAAATCAGTTTTTAGACGTTTTTAGTAGCGTGAACTAAAAGTGGGCATTCGCAACTACTGAACCCTACACTGCGCGTGGCCCGACACGCACTTAGCTGGTTATTTAATATGTTGTTGATACAATAAAAAACTAGGTTTACCTATTCATTTTTTCAACACAGATAACATTTAGGAGTAGAAAAACGTTTTTTTCTTTTTGTATGGACGAGGTCTTGCTATACTTCCCTCTTCACCATATTTAGGTATACCTAAATAGGTGTTTACCCCATACAACAAATAAGTTCAGGTTCGGTGAGTTTGTGATATATTTACAAAGAGCTCATCAGTCGCCTGTCGTCGAACAAGTACCTGGATAAGAATGGCGACGTATACGACGTAGATATTTGTGTCCCTATTGACAGCTAATGATCGCTTACGTCTGGCGTCTCACGCCAGAACAATTTGGCTGTTTCTATCTCTCCAATGATGTATAAGTATATTCAGTTCAAATACTATAAGGTACATCTTCCAGATCAAGATTCTTCGTCACTCCTTATTCCCATCTTCTCCTTGCTTTTCAACTTTTTCTACTCATCGCATACATTTTTTGCGTCCACTTTTACATCCGCACAACAAGATCTGTCAGTCAGGTCTTGTGTTTGTTTTTCTACGCAATTGCTTGACAAAGACCTTGTAAATTTCTGCTGCTAATCTGAAAATGTGGAGGTTCGTCGCTGATTAAGAAATTTTTAAATTCTTTTATATTTGTTTACTGTATTTAATAAAGGTTTTATTAAGCAAATAAAAAAATTCCGTGCATATTCCCTAATAAAGGCTTCTCTTATTATTATAACTATCTCTGTGAGACACAAGGCACGAGAGGAACAAAGGCATAGAATGACATGACAATAATAAAGTTCAATTTTATATTTTTAAAACTTTTCCTACTAACTACGTTAGTAAAACCATGTTTAATAGTAATAAAGTCTAATTCTGTTATTTAACTTTAGGTAAGTAGAAAATACACTAGGTACGCAAAGCAAATTACGGTTATTAGGAAATGAAACTTGAGAATAAGTTACGGGGTTGCATTTGTGAACAAAGTTGTGAAAGCCGCGACGCAGTCTAAAAGCCACTTTGCTGTGTTCTGTTGTCAGGGCAAAGTTGCCACATATTTTGTTTATTTAGATTTCATGTGAGTTCAAGTTTGTTAAAATGAAATTAGCAGAACATGCAGTGTAGAAAATCTGCTTTATTAACTAATGAAATAAAGATGTAGGTTTGTGGAAATGAATGTAATTACAACTAAGCGTTCAAACTATCAACTCGGATAGAATAAGAATTTTAAAATTTTGCGCAATAAATACTTTGTCAGCATTTCGGAACCATGTTCGTCTCACCTTTTTGGATAAATACCTAACAAGATGAAGAATTTATAGGTCAAACGAATTAGTCCAATCCATATAATTGGGCTCCCCATCGACCACAAGCTCTTTGCTGTTTCCAGGTCCCTCTTCCCCACTTTCCTCAGGCATTTTCCTCTATAATTATTACATAATAAATGACTTACCAGATTAATGTCAAATATAGGGCGTTATGACACCTTGTTCATTAACAAACAAGGTCGAACTGCGAACACGGATTAATGGATAAACTGATCTGAATACTGATTATGGGTTTACAGCACGTGAGAGAGATTTGCATGTAAATTGAAGCTACTCACAGAAATCATAACGGATTTTGTGTTCATATGAATTATTGCGTACGTAGAGATTTTTCAAGCTGCCTCTTATGATTAAGGGACTAAAGACTTACTTTAGGCATTGTGTACATAGGATAAAGATAAAAAAAATATGTAGGACCGATCCCACAATTTGTAGACAAGAATACTTAACATTTATTAAAATAATACTCAAGCAAAAGTGGCCTCTCAATCTAAACCTTTTTGAAGATAGAAATTACTTTATTTAGTGCAAATTTACCGGAGTTAATTAACTAAATAACTGATTAACGTTTCGTTAAGTAGGTCTTAGAAGGTAAGTACGAGTGGGTCTTGAGAAGGTAAGTAGGTGGGATTTAAACAAAACTGCTAGTAGTGAAATTAAATGTCGTATGTTGAATTAGTCACCGTGGTTCTATCAAAGTCCTATTTACCTATATAGTAAAGATATTTAAGAGAACATTCCTATGATGTAACTTAATAGAAAATATTATGACGTCACATTAGAAGCTTAAGAATGCGTAGAAACTCGTGATAGAACCCTTAAAACGAATAAATTTGAATATTTTCGGCAAAATGTGGAAACATAAAAGAGGGAAAGAGCTATTCATTAGAGTACCGATGGAAACATTGAAAAAGTTGCTCGCTTCTTTACGAGCAAACGTACCTAATAAATTTACTTCCCGAGAGTTAAGGGCTGTTTAAATAGGGTCCTGCGGCAGAGCATGCGAACGAACGACGTAGTAGCTTTGCTAATTAATAAAATAAAACTCTTCATATATTTGCGAAACGTAAATTACATTTATATTGTTTTATCTTATCGTCTCTACAAAATCCACAAAAGCTTTTCATGTCTTTGTGTGCAAGGTTACCTATTAGGAACTTTTTTGATCATTGACGAAGGAAACTCCTAGTATCGTTATGTAATATACGTGCTGGTGCCGCACGTAGAAAAAAAAAATGATACGAGATGTGGTACTTATTAGAAAAAATGTTCTTACTTGAGTCTAAGAGCTTGAAGTTATGTACGAGTAACAACAATTTTAATAAAATAAATGTTATGAAGAAGTAACCAAGCAGAACCGGAATTGATATTTTTAACCGACTTCCAAAAAAGGGGGAGGTTATCAATTTGTCGCGATCCTTTATTTTTTTTTATGTACGAGTATGTTCACCAATTATTCAAAGACGCCTGGACCGATTTAATATAAGTATACCCTTTCAAACAAAAAAAATCTTTTTTGTTTGATTGGGTATACTTTCCAGGTGGTATCATGGAAATTTTATCAAAATCGGTTGTGTAGTTTGGGGGTGAAGTCGGTATTTAGTTTTGAAAAATTTATTATTAATATTAGGTAGTTGACACGACGAATGGGGATAATGTGTCTTTGAACTTTTCAATACAAATTTAAGTAGGAAGTAGAAAGGTAGATATGGACTTTCATGTAATACATATACTACACATCCATGCAAAACAGGGGTAAGAAAAAAATTGAGCTTTACCTTTACCGGTGTGGAATAGGACCTCTTTATTCCATTTCTTACGAACTAAAGGCGCAAGCATACCTAAGCACACAAACTTTTTATGATATAAGGCAGGCGGTCGGTCGAAACTTTCTTGGTTTATGCTCTTGGTTTAAGTGACGATTGATTTACTTACATACTGTCTTTGGATAAAAAAGACCCAGAAGTGTACCTCAAGCTCCAAAACAGAGCATCTATGGATGCAAAAGTAGAGGCGACGTTGAAAATTCGTCTTTTCGGTTTGTAGTAAGTAACATCATACCTACTTACTCTTTTCGGCTACAGTAGGTTTATCCCTGTACGAATAAAGTAAATGCAGCGAATACTCGCGTAGAAACCTGTTTATTTGAAATCCAGAAGTAGTTAACAGTAAGACTTGAAACTTATCTTCCAAGAGGATAACTTTGTGATACTTTGTAACTTGGGTGCGGTTCTTCTAAGTAAGTAGTAGAAAGTTGTCTTTGCCAAAACTAAAACGCAAGATCTATCTGATGGCATCTGGTACTGAGCTTTATTAGGTTTTTTTAAGATAAAGAGATACCCGATAAGTTGAACGAATATGTTGTAAAAATAAAAATTTTATTTTAAAAAATTGTTTCTCACCTATGTTATCTTTTGTTTGTAAACTTTCTTTACTTGTAAAATTCCGTTGACTATATGATTTAAGCTCGGCTAATTATAGGGGAGTAGGTAAGTTAGGCCACACCAGTGTGTGGCCTAACTTACCTACTCCCCTATACTCTGGGTCACAACAGTTCTATAAAAAGCAATTTCGCGACTTGCTAAAAAGAGTTCGAGTAAGTAAATCGAAGTCATAAGCCGCCATTTGTTAAAAGTACTTATATTTGTACTTTGGAACAATGAACTTTGATAAAATAAAATAAAAATAAACTATTCCTATTTTATCTCGGGATAAGTAGTTACTAATTTCGGTATTATACCGTTTATGAGGATAACATCTCAACGTCACCTGTGAATTAGAATAAGAACATATTGCGCAGAATGACAAAGATTGTCGTTGTTCATAATCGCTGCACTGAGCGAGTCTAGTCTAGATTACTTCTAGCAAATGTGAACTTTGGGACAGTCGACGAAGGTCTAGCGTATGGAGGAAGGTGCGCACACCATTACTAGTGTTCGCCGTAGGTACCATTCCTTTGAGAAGGTACGCTTTTGTGGACATAGATAGAAATGTAACTCAAGCTTTTGTTTCTATCTAAACTTAAGTAATATTACGGACCGAAACAGATTTTAAATTTACTATAGGGTCCTAGGCTAAACAAATTTATCTTATGTGGGTTGGAAGACTATTAATTTTTGTCTTTTTTTTTTGAAGAAAAACAAATGTCTAAGGTTAATCCCCTAGTTGGGTCTAGGTTAATCTGATTTTACTATTTGCTTTCAAGTCTTTGCTCAAGTCTTAATAAAAATAAAAGGTTATTTCTTAGTTCATCTTTGCAAGTTGATGGACGAAGAAAAACGTTTTTACATAGATCTTTAAGTATATATATAATAAGATAAAAAGATCTTTAAGTTGAAAAAAATACCTACTATATGCTTTTTGAAAAGCTATCTATATATTCTCTATGTGGTTGTTGATCTAGGGATCCCTATTACGTATTACACCTATTTGCACGACTCCTCATTGTTATTCACTGTACCCTGCAGAAAAATGTGCACCATTTTTTTATGTACTGCATATATGTACGCAACACTTGTTGGATTAACATCCTTACTTAAATAAAGTTGTTTATACTTACCGTATTTTTAATTATATATTTTATTATAAATTTCAGTTAATTTTACATTCATAAACCTTAGATAGATATAATAATCAGACAAACTACCCGTCAATAAAAATTTTAAACTGTTATTTATCTTTTAAAATACACAGGAACAATACAAAAGACGAGAATGTATACCTATCCACAGTGCCTTTGTCAGAGGTCCTTGCAAAATAGTGTTTGTTCAGCTCCACTTTCAAACGTTATAGCAAGTGCTCGTCAAAGCTACTGTCCCAAACAGTACACTTGCACAGAAAACAGATACGAAAATAAGATATAAAAGTAAATTTTTCTTATCTTAATGTAGTTATGCTCACCTACATCTTATTATACGTATTTTCTTATGACGTTGTCACGTTCAACTATCGTCAGTAAACCGACTTTACAGACAACCGTTTTTTAAAGTGAGAGACACATTTTTTTTATTTATTTTAGTAGTTAGTTGAAAAGAATAATGCATTCATTAGATTTTGAAAATAATATCCTTATAGAGGTGAAATAGGGGTTGCAAGTTTGTATGAATTTTCGACATTTTTGAAGCGAGAAACATGACGTGTTTGAGCTGAGTGGGAGCGGGAGCGGGAGAGGAAGCGGTAGCGGGAGCGGGAGCGGGAGCGGGTGCGGGAGCGGGAGCGGGAGCGGGAGCGGGAGCGGGAGCGGGAGCGGGAGCGGGAGCGGGAGCGGGAGCGGCAGCGGGAGCGGCAGCGGGAGCGGCAGCGGGAGCGGCAGCGGGAGCGGCAGCGGCAGAGCGGGAGCTCGACAAGGTGAGACGGGTCCGCCTGCTAGGCCTTTAAATCCCTACACTATTATAAAGATTGTTATATTGAAGAAGTATTCAAACATTTAAAATTTTTAACATAATAATTCATATGTCATAACAAAATTAATAACGTAAAAAAACAAATAAAAATCACATTAGCATCATTTTCTAGACTTCTACGCGGACGAAGTCGCGGGTTACAGCTAGTAACTGTTTATTTGTTAGAGTGGCCTTCTATGGTACACCCACCTTACTTACAAATTTCTTTTATGTTGGCCAAATTTTTGAGAGATTTCAAGAAAACAAAATATGAATATGAAAAACGAAAAATTTGAAAAAAAATTCTTTTCTATACAATCCTAAAAAAGAGTTTCTTAATTATACTGCTGAACTTTCCATGACAAGAGAAGGGAGATACGATAAAAAAATCGCCGTGCCATATTTTTCTTTTCTCCGTGGAAAGGAATTGATTGCATAAACTAAACTTGCACTAAGAACATAAATATGTACCTGAGTTTTTCATTACTTTTGTTTATTTAATTTAGTTTGCCGTTTGTTCTGAAAATAACTATTATTTATCACAGTTTCACTGAAATTGCTGTACGTTTAGTCTCATATCCCCCTTTTCAAAACTAGCCCAAACGATTATAAATTAAGCCGCTGTACAGTCACAACAAAGTTCTCCGTGCAATAAATACAGCCATCCCTCATAAACTTGTTTAGTTTAGCTTCTCCAAACTGACGCCGTTGTCGTGAAAATTCGCTACAAGAGCGGTTATCTAATCAAAATAACATTCTCATGTGAAACACGGGAGGGTTAAAACATTAACACCGCAAAAACGTCTAATAAAAGGGTCGGTACGCGACAAAAATTAAAATATTACCCAGGCAGTTGTTAGCCACGCTCGAGTTGGCCCACTTTTTTGTTCCAGCCCGGTGAGCAATTACAAAATTTTGAATGGAACGAGCTACGGCTTGTTCAAACAACTTTTTAGACTGTGCCCTTGTCTGCTATTCGCTCTGTGTTTCAAACTGCAGGCTTTATTATACATATAGAGAAACTTGAAAGAATAAGATCGTTCGATACAGATAAATGTAGCTGGTTTGGGAGTAAGTACATATAAATACTTGCTGTGTATTTTATTTCATTCTTTTCCCCTCCATAAGTATTCACACTCAGTAGGTTCATATTTTGTTATTATCAAATTTTCCTGTATGATACTTAACTATAGTTATATCAACTATTTAGCCTCGAATGTTTATTATAATATTATTTAAAATGATTACCGACCTTTGCACATTTTGACAAACTTCACTGAAAGTAGAAAGTTAATAAGGTAACTTAGTATATATAGCACAAACTAAACTATTTATTTTCTTTCCCAAACGTGAGATAAAAACAGTTTGTTTGCAACTACGGGACCTAATTCATTTTATCCGGAAGTTTTGTTTTGACGTGACAACCCAATGAATTTCAACCGCAGAAATTGGTTAGAATCAGAGGGCGCAGAATAAGCCATTAATCATATTTAACACCCAATTTTTTCTCCGCCTCCTCCGGCAAAAATAGAAGTTAAGTACATTTATACTTAGGTTATAAGGTGTTTAGCAAATACCCATATACATACGGTCAATAGAATTCATTTCATTTCTTGTTTGGCAAATTTCCATAATACTTTAAGTTGTTAGGTACTACAAAAGTGAAAACTTGGTGTCGGTTACGGTAACAGGTATTTTCAATCTCAAAAGATGCCTACAGAAGTTTTCAGTTCAAAAGACAATAAAACAACTACAAATAAAGAATTAAGGTAGTACATATAATTATTTCCTTGCACTACAAACAAGGAAAACCCTAAATTCTAAACATAATACTGTGAACGTTTTAGGCACTTTGAAACTAAGTAGTTAATAGTCATATGAACTACCTACACATTTTTGGTAATAATTTGTTTCTTTCCCAAAATTCAATTTATCAAGGCATAGAATTTCCAGTTTTTAGATCACTGGTTTGGTTATACCTACCCACAGACCACTTAGTTGAGTAGTCTGTGTACCTACTTAAGTGTCAATCTGAAATAAGATGTTTTCGTGTTTCCATCATATGAATTTATAAATGTTAAGTTGTAGATAAAAGTAAGAAATAAAATATACAATTCAGTACAAGGAACATTTAAGCCTTCAGTAAGCAAAGGTATCCAAAACTTTCAGCGTTTTCCCTGGAGTAAACGAATCATGCATGCGCATAGCATACACAAACATTGGGCAGAATTTACGAACAAATGCACGCTAAGGGAACTGTTGGACCTAACCGACTTCATGCCCTGTGAAAACTAGGCACTATACCTATTTTAAAATAAAGTAATCCAAACTGTTATTCTTCGTTTCAAGCAAATAAATAGTACAGATCGTACAAAAGTTTACTACCTATTATGTATGTATCATCAAGAACGAATATTTAACATTTATTATGCATTTTTTCGCTTCCTTATTCTGTGATACCGATTACTTTTCCTACCTACGACCAAATACTTAAGTCATACCTCAATATCCTTGGGTAAATTTGCTCTCACACAGTGGAAATGAGTCTCACTCCTAATACGTAGTACAGTAAATGCATAACAGATGAGCCCACGATAACTTCTGCTCTACACTGGCTCTACACCAACTTTGAACCAAATTCAATTTTCACTGCAGCTCCATATTCAGATGCGTTTTGCTTATTGTATTTTTGTTGTATTCTTAATACTTTTTCAAAGTAAATTTAGCAGCATCTAGCTTTATGCATAACATCATTAGTTTTTTGTAAGGCAATAATACTGTTAAATAATAATATTAAAATGTGCTTATATATTATCGTAGAATGTAATATTTATAACAAACAGTACTAATATTATAAATCTTTTTAAAAAGATATTTATCTACTGTGTACCTAGTAGGTAACTCTCAAGGGATGCTCGGATGGCCCGCTAAATAATTCAAGCGCCATGTACTTGCGTAGGTATCTATGTTGTAATAAAAACGATCCGATGCTATGAAATAGGAAAAGAAGAGAATAAGTAATTTGCAATACCGACTAGCGTATTTTCTGAATTAGCAAATTATAAGACATATAAGTAATATCCATAAGAAATGCTTTACCGTTTAACAATAATTTTTTTATGATGTCAAATTATTTATCCGACATATAATTACGACTACCAACTAATAATGACAGCCAGGTCTTTCTGAAGCACAGAAGAGCTCGAAGTATTTTTATGCTACTAGTAGATAGTCAGCAATTCAATCCATAAAAATTTTGAAGAGTACTTATATCTGACGACGTACAGATTAACATTTCGTAAGACGAATAGCTATTAATCATGACCTCATGTCATCTCTTTCCTGTTAGCAAAATTCTTATATTAAGTAACTACATCATGTCAAAGTTATTTTTCTCGTTTTTTATTATTTTGTAGTGATGCGATGTGCGTGTGAAGCCAAAGCTATAAATCGCGCCGGTCGTGATTCATAGCGCACGGAATCACCCGGATTAATACAGTGGCTCGCCCGGCCGTTTCACCCGGATACCTATGGCCATACATTTTTGTGTTGTTTTCAGTTCAACACCCCCCACAAATATATTTTATACTTAATTAATTTTGCGCCGAAACACATTTTCTGTTTATCCCTATGGTTGACTGGGAGTGAACGCATTTAACGTTAAGTTCACCAATCCTAAACCATTTTTATTGTGGAACAATAAAGTTTTAATAAATAAATAAACAAAAAAAGGAAAAATATCTACTTCTATATAATAGCTAGAAACTACGTTGAAACGTTAAAAAAACCCATATCAATAAACCCACACCTAGATGGTCTTTTGACCCACACCTTGATGGTACATTTCGAACAACAAACTAATGCTTATAAAAAAATTAAAATGTTTTATTGTCTTATTTAAAAATTATAATATGAACTTTGGTTTATATAAATACTTGATAAAATAAACTTGAATGTCAAATATTGATGAAAAAAACAAGACGTGTTTTAATAAAAAGAGGTCCCAATCACAACACGTTTGAGTTCATTCACATTAAGTTGTTTTAACCTGACTACGGCAAACCCTAAAAAAAAGGTGAGTAATAATTTTAGCAATCTATGTGTGTAAGTATGTATATAGGCAACTGGTACTTATTCTGTGATATATAGGTATATACTTCTATGTAGGTATGTATGTAGGTAGGTATATAGGTTGTATTATGTGGATATTAAATTTAAAGTGTGTTCCACCGTAGGCACCGTAGCAACCGGAATTCCGAACCGCTTGTCCAATTTCCACAAATGAGATGTCAATCGATTCTTCATTATTTTCCGGGTGACATAGGCTAAAATGTGTATGCGAAAATAGTATTTTATGCAATAGTTGTATAAGAAGGTTTAAAAAAAATGCGGTTGCATGGTGCAGGTTATGATGCGAGCCTAGGCGTCCTTGGCGAGCATCGTAAGGAGACGCCATCGAGCATTTTTGACGAACTTATACCATGTTGCATACATTATTTTTTCTCACACTATATTTACTTAATAAAATTCAAAAATAAACAATAAAAATATGAAAATGTTTGACATATGATTGGTACTAACCTAGATACTAGGTACCTATAGGTGCTCCCACACAGGAGTTATATAATGTTAGAAAGTGTTGCATAACATTTGTTTAACATTTTATGACAAAAGTTATAAATTGTTACTGATGTTATATAACTTCATACAACAGAATGTTATACAACTAATTTACAACACGATGAAACAAATGATAACTTTTGTTGTATAACATCATCCGAGCCTCAGAGGGACGTTAACGGAAGGGCGCGAGGAGGTTGCTCGCGCGCTTCATTTACAGTGTGCCAACTCTGTCACGTGTCACGTACACAGGCTACACAGCTCATTGGGTCACTATCAGTACCAGCTTTCTCGAAAGACAGACCCAAACTGATTGTAACAGAATGTTATATTATGTTATACAACGAGTTCAACCAGTGTGGGAGCGTTATAACATATAACATGTAGTAAAATGTTACACCTTGTTAAAGAATGTTATCGTTTTACACATTGTTTTATAACGTTATGTAACTGCTGTGTGGGAGCACCTTATGGTAAACTTTTTTATTAATTGACGTTTACTTCCTGGTGACTATAATAAATTGTTTCGATATAGAGTGGGGTAGCTCTAATCAAAGGTCTTTAATTGATAATTAAAAAAAAAATACATTGTTAGCCGTAAATGTCTGCGGAGCTTGAATTAATTGGATAATTCAAACTTTTTTGTTAGAATTTGCCTTTAGTCGGATACCTATTAGTTTTTCAAACGTATATATTTTTATTTCCTCATATAAATCAATAAAAAAAGTGATCACAATTATGATATTTACATTTATCACATCTTTTTGATTTCTACCCAGTCTCAAGCCCGTCTCAGACGTTTCTATAATACACTTATCTACTATGCTATATTTATATTATATTAAGCAAGCTTACGTATGCGATATCTATAATTTTATTAATTTTTCTACCCTTATGCCTTACCCATGTATTTTTTTTTATTTTTACATTATGGTAAATAAAGATAATCCATAATTTAATAATATTTTATTTTATTTCGGACTTAGTCTTAGTCTATAGAAAATTAGAAGAATTGCATTTTATGCATATATTTGAAATATCTTATTATAATGTATATAATATTAAGTCAACGGCTGGGGCTTTACTCGTATCTAAGTGCCGAAGGTCAATAAACAAAGACTCTATTATGTATTATTGGTTTATGCAATAACCCTTACAAAATAAATGTAGAAAACGAAATAGTTACGCAAAAGAAGTACATAATAGAATGAAAATCAAAGTGCAATACACGGTACAAAAAGCTGTTAAAACTGCTGAGACAACATTTTTTCACCTCGCTATAGTCCATTTTTTTAGGTATTTTAAAGAATGTTAACAACATTGACATGTCTTTTTATTGAAGTCTTTTTGTCTTTTTATTGATGTAAGATATTGATTGAGTCTTTAGCAATTTACAAAAAAAATGTAATTTATAAAATAGATAGTATTTTGTGATTTACAAAGATATTGATTTACAAAGTGTATATTTGAATAAAAAGACATGTCAAGATTGTTTACATTCTTTTAAATACCTA
The DNA here is from genome assembly GCA_943193695.1 of Acrobasis suavella. NCBI lineage: Eukaryota > Metazoa > Arthropoda > Insecta > Lepidoptera > Pyralidae > Acrobasis > Acrobasis suavella. Next base: position 21,099,926 of record OW971929.1, read on the forward strand.
AACAAATGGACTATAATAAGTTAAAACATAACAAGTGCAAATTTAGTTTTCTTACCATGGTTTATCCATGGTTTTTTCAGTTAATGGACACAATATTTTTATATTTATTAACTGCTTTAAGATTTAAATTATTGAGTCAGTCAATTGGGGTGTTAGGTATCTCATATACGAATACCGTATTCATACGGTGTCGTGCGTACTTACAACCGTTGAGAGCAATCATTGACTCTAACTAACAAGTATTTTTTTAAAGTAGTTTTTATGATTGAATGCTGATTATGAGAGATGTATATTTCTCACTTTTATGTAATAAATCTGCCTTTAACAACATTTGTTTTAAATTTGAATAAATAATTGACTTTCACCCGGTATACGTTTGACTGACCAGTTAGTTAATTTTAGGTACCTCTATATACTTATTTAACAAGCGTTGATGTATATTACACACTTTTCGTCTTAGAAATAATTAAATAATTTAATGTTAATACGTAACGTACCGCAATTCGATTAAATGTTAAGGGGATACATAAAGTCGGGGTCCCGTGCTGCCCATGGGCTAGCAATGTAATACTATTCCTAACTCCAATATAAATACTAAATTTAATTCTGAATATATATTATAAAGATGATGTCAAAGTTGTTTAAGTGTTTTGTTGAACCTCCGTAAACCTGAAAAATTTGCAAAATTTTCCACTGTGTTCCAAGTTCCAACATCTAGCAAACAAATTCGACGAGATTATATCACACAAAGAAAATCGGTTAAGATTTGGAGCAGAATAAGGGAACTACGAAACGTCGATTTTGTGTACTTTTTAGGGTTCCATACAAAAAATAAAAAAAGGGAACCCATATAGGATCACTCGTGCGTCTGTCTATCCGTCCGTCTGTCACAGCCAAATCGCTCTGAATTTACTGGACCAAATCAGGTGAAATTTGGTAGGATAGTGTAATCCTATGACCCAAACACAGAAGTAAATAAATATTCTTTTTAAATAAGGGGGTCATTTTTGTGGGACAAATTAAGAAATAAAAAAAATTGCATACCTTACTGTGTCATATACCAAATGAAAGCGATCAGTATGAGGAAAACAAATATATTTTCATTACTATTATAAAATAAATAGTTTTGATATTATCCATGAAAGAAGACGAAAATTGAATTGATTTGTGACCTCCGAACTACTGAGTCTAATATTTCGAAAAAATACACAACGTAGGTCATTACTTGTAGATTACAGAAAAGAATAACAGAATTTTATCATATACTTAATACGTTCACTTACGGAAAATAGTTTAATAAAACACCACTAGATAGCGTTAGTAGTAGTTACTGTGAGGATTTCAAATGTGATATTTTGTATTAATTAAAAAACTTTGGCATTGTACGGAACCCCCTCCACGAGTATTCGACTCACACTTGGCCGATTTTTTTTTATATTGAATTCCATTTTAAACAAACAACTAATTAAGTAATTCTAAATGTACTTATTTTTATTAGTTTAAAGAAATCAGGCAAGATAAACACCTGTATGTTACGCATTATGTTATACGTATGGTATTAAGTCATAATATTTATGTTCCTTTATGTTAATTCCTAAGTTTCTTATTTTCTTGCAAATATGAAATTTATTATATAAGTATTATAATAAAGCTTTATTGTAGAAAATCCCATCATATCCTCTTAAGTAAAATGGTTCGTAAACATTTTATATCGAGATGGACAATTTAACACCAAGATTAGGAAGATGAGAAATCGTATGCAAAATAAACGTTTAGTATATTACTGAATGTGTTTGAAAAAAGTGTACTGTACCTACTTAGAACGCGTGTATTTTTTACCACTTGCACAGTTACACGAAATTAAGATTCGGACGATAAAGAATTGGTTTCATATTCTGATTATGAAGAGATATTATTAAAATTATGAAACGTTTGTATTTCAACAAATTTTTAAATGTTTAAATGTAAATAGATGTGGCACTGGCAATTACTATCGAGACGTTACTGGATAATTAGAATATAAAATAAACGTTCGAAAACATACTTAATTCGGAGAAATCTAAACAAATAAATATTATTGAAAACACTACAGCCAAAGTCTGTACTCTATATTGTACCGGGGCTATAAATATCACGGATGGAAGTAAGGAGACGCAGTGTCGGTTAACAAGCGAACAAGATCGTGTCATATCATAACAAGTAAATGACCCATTCGCGCGAACTGTGAAACGTAATCAATCATGCATACTGTTATCGTATCTATATTGTGTTTGCTTGTTGCTAAACAAGGCAGTGCGCGGTCGATCACCGATGATCCCAATCTCCTTGACAATGATTTCAAAACGAGATACCTCTTAGAAGAATCTAAACAGTACATCGGTGGACAGCTTACTTTAAATGAAGAAGAACAAAAAGTGAATGAAATTTTGATGAAATATAAAAATGAAGAAATGCAAGAATCTTTGCACAACCCAAAGTCTTTCAACTTCTCTAAACACTACTTCACATATAAACATGATATAGCGAAATCTAAAGTGTATCAAATTATCAAGAAGATGCCTAAAGGTGCGGCGTTACATATTCATAGTTCATTGATGCTGCACTCCGACGATATGATGCTGCTGACATATGAAGACCACTTATATGCTTGTTATCCAGGTGATACATTAGATCTACAATTTTCTGAGAACACGCCTGAACGACCTTGCCCCGTTAAATGGACTCTTCTCAGTGAACTACGTGTAGCATCAGGCAACGTCCAACATTTTGATGCCAAATTGGCGAAATTCTTTACGCTTCACTCTGAAGATGAAAATGTTTTAAACGCAGATATTAATCAAACATGGGAACGATTCAATAATGTGTATCATGCTATAAAATCGCTAATATCGTATAGGCCAGCGCGTGAAAAGTTTATCTACATGACATTGAAAAGGTTCTATGACGACAATATTATGTATTTAGAAATAAGGAGCGGTATGCACGGTTTATATGAACTTGATGGTACGAAACATGATGGAAACTATTTTGCTAAATTATACAAGAAAATTACAGACGACTTCATCAAGGACTATCCAGATTTTCTTGGTATTCAATTTATCGTATCACGCCGGCGTTCAGTAGAAATTAATAAAATTCAGGAGAGTTTACAATTTGCCTGTGAACTCAAAAGTGAAATGCCAGAATTAATCGCTGGATTCGACTTAGTTGGACAAGAAGATTTAGGAAAACCATTATCAGACTTCATTCCAGTTTTAACTAAAGCAAAAGGTAGTATAGATTATTATTTTCATAGCGGAGAAACCAACTGGCTGGGAACAGAGATAGATGAAAATTTATTTGATGCTGTTGCATTAGGTAGCAAAAGAATAGGACACGCATTTGCGTTAATAAAACATCCTTCTTTATTAGCTAATGTGATAAAGAATGACATAGCATTGGAAATCAATGTGATATCAAATTCAGTGTTGTCGTTAGTTCGAGATCTAAGAAATCATCCATTGGCTACATATCTAGCTTTGGGTGCTCCCGTTGTATTATCTAGTGATGATCCAGGAGCTTGGGATTCTGATCCCTTGTCACATGACTTCTATGCGACTTTTGTAGGAGTTGCCAGTGTAAAGGCTGATTTGCGATTGCTTAAAACGTTAGCTTTAAATTCTATAAAATATAGTGCTTTAAATACCGAAAGAAAGCAACGTTTATACGATATATTTGAAAAGCGATGGACCACGTTTTTGTTGGAAGTGATTAAAACTCACGTTCGTTAAAATACTGTTTAGTATCCAATTAACTAAGTAAGTGCTAAGTAATTTATTGGCCAGTGATTCGTACAGAGAGGCCGCCAGGAGCTCTCTTGAAATAATCACGTGAGGCAAGTATTTTGTTTTTAACTATAACAACATACTTATAATAAAAAGACCCACAGGTCATACTTTATACTATAATATACACAATCACGTATCTATCCCCAACGGGGTGGACCCCCGTAATGGGGGCGTGTAGGTGGAAAAGGAAACAAAAAAAATTATGGGTTGCTAGCCACAAGCAGCCACAGCCTAATAACATGATGCGGATCTCACCCATTCCTTCGACCGGCTTTTATGATTTGGCGAGAAGAGAAGCAGCGAGTACATTTTAAGAATTGCTATTCTCTCAGACCAGCAAGAAAGTAACGGTCATTTAAATATGCTTAAAACAAATTTATTTCTCTGATTTGGTTTCTCGAGGTTATTACCACAATTGTTAGTGGTAGTTTTATAGTAGATACCTATATATAAGTTATTACTTTCTTTTGTCACCATTTTAACCACGTCAACCGATGGGACCATAAACTTCGTAGTGAAGAGTAGGTAACCAACGTCAGATGTACAAGTATCATTCCATTATTATTATTTTTCGTGTGTGTAAGTGATAACTTACACACACGAAAAATTAATAATAATGATGTCAAATTTTCAAGCTGCCTAAAGTCATCTGACATAGCTTGACGACTGTCATACAACGATGACAGCCGGGACCAACGGTTTATACGTGCCTTCCGAAGCACGGAGGAGTTCGAGAAATTTTTATGCCACTTTTGATCACCCATCCAAGTGCAGACCACGCCCGGTATCGCTTTAATTGCGAAAGCGCTGGTAATGCGTACTCCCACCGGGCCATTCCACATCTATTTATAATAATAACCGTAAAATAAAATCAATAAAAACATTTTTTATTGATTTTATTTTACTACTTTGTCGGCATGATTAATATACATACCTACTCTTGCCAAATTACAGCTTTTTGAATAAAACCGCAGACTGACAGATAGATAGACAGACAAGACAGACATGGCGAAACTATATGGGTTCCTTGTTTACTACGGAACCCTAAAAAGTAGTGCAACTTATACTGCATACGCATGCGCTGAGCGTCATAGGTACAAAGTACAAAATATATTTCACAGTTTGTGTCATCAATTCATCAAACATTTCTACGTTACGCGTTTTTTTTTTGCAATTATCTAAATTGTGTTTATCCTATGTAGATAGGTATAGAAAATACGCTAAGATTTTAATGCATCTATAAAGAAAATGTACAATAAAACATGATTTCTTACGTTTGTATTGTTGAACTCGAGGAGCTCGGTGGCCCGGCGGGAGTGCGCATAACTAGCGCTTTCGCAAGTTAAGCTACATTGGGCGTGGTCCGCACTTGGATGGGTGACTACAACTGGCATAATAATTTCTCGAGCTCTTCCGTGCTTCGGAAGGCACGTATAAGCCGTTGGTCCCGGCTGTCATCGCTTATATATGCCAGTCGTCAAGCTATGTCAGATGCCTTTAGGCAGTTTGAAAGATCTGTCACCAGTATTGGCCACACACGAAAAACAAACAAAAGACCTGATGCGGTTGTCATTCTTATCATGTTTATTTAGATATTGCTTTGAACTTATACCTAAGAACCAATAGACTGAATAAATGTTTATTTTCCATATTACAGTAATTTTATTCCGATGTACCTACAAAAATAACTCTGCATAAAATAAAACTTATCCTGTCTCGTTTAAAAAAAACGGACTAAATTTATAACAATGTTTAAACTAGATATTATCCCACACCACTTGCCAGAATTTCATATGACCGAATTTCATCTGATATAATGGTCAACAGACATAATATTGTTTCTCATAATTTTATATGTCATACTCGTTGTTTACTATATTAGTCACTTGCTAGAAACTTTTTTTACCATAAAGTCAATTTCAATAATATCACTTGTAATCAATCATTGTAAGCCGTAATTATCATACTTATGCCATACCATCGTTTGCCATCGTAATTACTTGCTATCAGAAAGTTGGTAAGGAGTTAGAACTGTGACCCCCTTAGAAACGACTTGCTACCAGAAAGTAGGTTAGGTTATTGTATATATTTTTCGGGCAAACATTAGACATTCTATCCATCCTAAACAAGTTGTCATTTAGTGAAATGAATCTCATCTGCCAAAGTCATCTTGGCTTGGGTGGATAATGGTTTTAACCGCCTTCTTCCAGAGGTACGACAGTATCATTGCGACTAGCGTTACATAACTATCGATCGTTTAACTATCGATAGTTGACCTTGAAAAACAGTCACAATATCGACAGGACTATCGATAGTATCGAATAACCGATACTATCGATAGTCCCATCGATATTGTGACTGTTTTTCAAGACCACGACATTAATAGACTATCGATATTTCATACTATTGCTTGCAACACTAATTGTGACACCTGTCGGTGACGGTCGCCGTCGGCGACTGGTGTCGCGGTCATAGTGTCGTTCGTCTGTGAGAGCCCTAAGTCATAATAAGGCAGACCTAATCTTATATGTAAAAACTTATATGTAAGTCAGGACCAATCGTCTGCATTTTTTTTTTAATTTCGTCCTTTCTATCATGACTCTTTTTTTACCGAACTAAGCAGGCTGTATATTGTTACTAGGCAGGGTGGGCGAAATACCTTGCGGGTGGGTGATCACATAAAGTCTTCTCATCAACATCACCATCAGACGATCTAGTAGCATATGGAAAAATCACCGTCATGAAAGAATAAAGTCACATAAAACTACTAGTACTCACGTAAAGAAGTCTTACTTAGAAAAGAAATTCAAAGAAATATCTACTTAATATGGTTAGCGCTATGGTTTATTTAGCTCGCGTCAGTACTTCTCACCTCTTCGTTTAGATACCTAGACATCCATTGCAAGCCAATTTCATTCTCATTACTCTGGACAAACGATTCATGTAACTGAATTTTCCCCTTCGAAGTGGTCGCCGCGCGAATAGTAATAATATAGATATATTTTCGATACCTAAACGAGGAATGACACTTGCCTGGTTGAGGTGAATACTGACCCCACTACGAGTGGGTAGTTAAGAAAGAAGAAGACAAGAGGCTTTTAGATATGTAATTGACTGGTAAATACTACTTGTATGGCTATTATTGGCTTCGGTAAATATCATAGGTAGTTATTATTTAGATAAACCAAACAGTGCCAGTGCTAAGGGCGGGTCGATATATAATATTATTAAATGAAGCGCTTAAGGCGGCCCTTCCCGGCGGCTCTGTCATCAACGCGAGCATAGTTCGAAAAGCTTGTTTTTTTAACCAGGGCAATGCTAGAAAAAAAGGCAAACTAAAAAGAGAGAGATAGCACCTTAGGGCACGGTTTGCACTGTATTGAATAAAATTAGTATTATTATTAACTATCCATTGAACGAATATTAACTATTCATAGGGTGCGGAAATTTCAAAAAAAACTTGTTTCAGGATATACGTTTTTGTCAGTAAGCCTTACAAGTTTGTGAAATAAATGTTTTTTATTTAAAAATTTCATTACATTTGCGAGGTTTCTATTGAAATATTTTTTTATTTTTACAATTTATGAGTACTTTATGAACGGTCGAAGTTTATGTAAAATTTGTGAAAATAAGCAGATTTTTGGAGGCGTATACTGAACTTGGTTTTCCAAATATTCATTTTTATTTCGATAGAAACCTAGAAATAGTGCGCAAGTAATCTGTTAGTTCTAAAGTTTTCAAGAAAGATCACTTACAACGCCATAATTACCTACGAGCGTTTGTATGAAAAGTAAGACCGGAAGGCTGCTCTTAAGAGCGGCCTTCCCGTCTTACTTTTCATACAAACGCTCGTACGTGACTATGGCGTTGTATCTGATCTTTCTTGAAAACTTTTAAACTCACAGGTATCTTGGGCGCTATTTCTAGGTTTCTATCGAAATATAAAATTTAAATGTAAAAAAACAAACTAAGTATAAGCCTCCAAAAATCTTTTTTGCACAAATTTTAGCTGAACTTCGACCGTTCATAAAGTACTCATAAATTGTAAAAGTAAAGAAAATATTTCGATACAAACCTCGCAAATGTAATAAAAAAAATTATACAAAACATTTATTTTACATACTTGTAAGGCTTACTGATAAACACGTATCTCCTGGAACAAGTTTTATGAAATTTCCGCACCCTATGAATAGTTAATATTCGTTCAATGGATAGTTATTAATAATACTAATTTCATTTAATATAATGCAAACTATGGCCTTAGGCGCTATCTCTCTATTTTTGGTTTGCCTCTTTTTCTAGCATTGCCCTGGATGAAACACCAAGCTTTTCAAACTATGCTCGCGTTGAAAACAGAGCGGCCGGGAAGGGCCGCCTTAAGAACCGCCCAATAAATAGATAAATATATACGGAAAAATAACGCGATTGAGCTAGCCCCAAAGTAAGTTCCTGACTTGTGTTATAGAATACTAATATAATGGTACTATATAGGTACTTATAACAAACACATATATAGATAAAGGTCCAGGACCCAGGTCAATCTGAAAAAGATCATTTTCCATCTTGACCTGACCAGGGATGGAACCCGGGACCTTCGGTGTGACAGCCTGGCATGATGACCACTAGGCCACAGAGTTCGTACACATTATACACTATCACTTATTTATCCCTAATGGCGCAAAATACCCAAAGGCCACTTTAACTGTGATTTATAACTATATACAAAATATAATAATTAATAGAGTACACACACTCAATTTTATGACTATATTTTATGTAAAAACAGGAAAAAGACATAAGATACCTAATATAAACAATTAATTAATAACATCCTTTTTCCTCGTCGAATCTTCTCTAGATTCAAACCCACTGACTAACGCATGACGACACCTCGTTTTAAGATAACCTAATGCCGACGAGGTCATCGTATTATTTATTCGTATTAGTGAATGCAATTCTATGTAGCATTCTATCACTTCTAGGTATATTCTTTAGATATAACAGACAATGCTCATTTTCATTTAATACTTAATATTTTCATTATACCTATGTTGTCGTAACGTTTAATTTTGAAACTGTTAATTTTCCGGGGTCCAGTGCTGCCCCCATTTGAAAAAAAAAAATATTTGAAAGGAAAAGAAGAATTAATTTAAAATTGTGTCTTGACCAGGCCCTAAATAACCCTTCAAACTATTGTATAAACTACCGTTTACAGTTGAAAGTGGGAACGTGAGCTTTTCCACGCACAATTGCGAAAAACGGCCACTTTTGGCGTATGTGCGTAGAAAAGCTTCACGTTCTCAATTTAAACTGTAAACAGTAATTCATAAAATAGTTTGAAGAGTTATTTAGAGGTCAAGACAAAATTTTAAATAATGTTTCCGTTTCCTATCAAATGATTTATTTAAAATGGTAGCAGCACTAGACCCCGGAAAATTCAGGTATCCCCTTAATGTTAATTTAATTCATTCAATTCAATTCATTTATTTATTTGCATAAATGTAGTTGTAACCTACACACAAGTTGATGATTATCTTAAAGTGTCAATACATTTTGCCTTACAAGGCGTGCAAATTAGAACTTGCAGTGTCAAAATGATTTAATTACAATTAATTATATAGTTATTTGTATTGTATTTTACATTTGCCGGCAGAGTGAACGCCATCTTCCGCCAATCTACACATGTAATTGTTGTTTCATTTGTTCATCAGCTCTAAAAATTTAGAAATATACGACACATTGTTTCATAATATCAAATATATACCGAATTCAATGCATGGTATTGTGTTTCAAAATTGGCTGTGGCGCGTAGGTAAGTATATCCAATTTGTTTAAATTGACAAACGGACATAGGCACAACAGAGTGGTACCTATTATATCGAAATATAATTCTTTGTTCCAAACATTAAAAAAAAAGGATTAGCCAATAATATTAAAAATAAATTAAATTATAAGGTTATTTGAAATAAAACATTGTTTTTGAGCACATATTTTTAGCTCTTTCTGATTAACTGGTACGAGCGTACTTATTTATACTATAGTGTGACTTTGACAATCCGCTAGATGACAACAAGTCAAATCAGATATTTTTTTTCTATTCTTTGAAACAAACTTTTTGTATGGGTATTCCCATAAAAAACACAACTCATGCTTTTTTGAGTTAAATAGTTAATGTTAGTTTTTCTGAATTTATAAATCTAAAATCATGTTGAAAATTGATATGATATGATCAGTTAGAACTGACTCTATTTTGTGACGTTTTATTTTATTAATATATTTTTGACCCAATCATCTAACCCAATTGACTTAATTCTCTTAATAGGCGAAGGTCCGTATCAAACACCCAATTTTTCATACCGTAACTTTTGGATTCTGCGACCTCTGGCTCTATCTACCAATGTGACATAAACTTGCTAAACTTTAAATTCGGAAGGAACTTACAATAGTTAGTAATATTTCAAGGATGACAAATGGAATGACAACGTTCCCAAGTTAGTCCCCCCATTGCGAAGGGAGGAAAATCGAACGTCACATAATGATTGATGACGTATTTTCGTCCTCCGACGGCTGCCAAATACTGCTAACCTTCATAACGAGTCTCGGTTACACTGTCAAAAAGTTTATTTTTCATTTCGACGGCGAGGAATTTTATACAGTTTCACGTCACTCATAGTCACGAGTTAGCTTTTTTCTAGTTTTTGTATATTATAATTCATTATTGAATGAAAACTTATAGATAGGTTCTTACGTTTTTACAGCATTTTTAGTCTATGCTACTGATTATATTTCCCAAAAAATATATTAATGGTAAAATACGGCAAAAAATGCTGTTCAGATAATACATGTGAATATCTGTTTGTGAGTTTTTAGGGGTATTCGATTATTTTTCTTATTTTCTACAAAGCTCACGAGTATAGTAAAACCCGGATAGTCGCCCCGAGGGGATAGTTGTCTTGATTGCAATTACTCTAGTTTCGCGAATGAAACACATGTTATTTCATATATCTATATCGAGAGGCTCTGCAACTACAACTAAGTTGACCGTGTTGCATGTCTCTGTGTCAAAGTTTTTGCGGGATAAATGTCCTCGTTTTCGATGGCGCATCTATCCTTTACGTAATTTACATGGATTGGGCAACTATCCCCTATATGGGATAGATGTCACAAAATTTAGAGGTTCTCAAAAATCGCCAATACTCTGGAAATATCAAAGATAATGTTAATTCCTTTCATAAATTTGAAGGTAATGAACCAAAGTAACTGCTAAAGAATCTTGCTTTTTGTACAAAGAGATATAAAGTAATTTCAAAAAGTGGCGCATCTATCCTGGTTTTACACTACCTATGTCTTTCCGGGAAAATAATCATTATCATGGACGGAACCTGCTGAAAAATTATGCGCACTATAAAAAAAGACCGGTGTAGGTATCTATCTGTAAATTAAATCTATATACTTACTTATTCTTTCGTCTAAGTCTCCTCTGTAATATAAAATCGTTTTGAATAAAGTATTTGATAAAAAGTAGGTACATTTTATCTTTTTATATCTTCAAACGCTTTTAGCGCGTATAAAACGAATGATTGAAAAATCAACATGAAAGCTGGCGCCTGTCCCTCCCATCTCTTTGTGACCTGCTTTGATCTCACCTCCGAAGTAGGCACTTTGCATTGAGGTGAAAACCCTCTAGATCGAAGATTTCTTTTGGTTATTTGTTGTAGATAACAAAACCTATAATAGTATTGAAAGAATTAATGAATACACGTACCAACATGTACATTGGTATGTACATGTAGGTACGTGTGTTCATTAATTCTAATGTAAGTGGTCTTACATACACGAAAATCAAACATATACATACTTCTGACTCACCGTTACTTTCCATACCACCATTAATATGAGCTCAGCTGAATCACGTGATAAGTGCAATTTGCTTCTACTTGCTATACGCATTGGAGAGGCCTCATTTAGGGTTGCTACCCGAACTTTATAATAAAGTATATACGTTATTTCGGGATAATTGTACTCTTTACTTTATGAGGAACATAAAGTTTGCGAAAATACTTTATTTCGTATGATTTGAAATTTCGTTTTTTTATTATTTATTGACAAAGCCGTGTAATACATAGATAAATGGTTGGTTAATGAATGACACAAAACGTATATTGAAACATGACAATATAAATTTAAAGAGCTATGATGAATTCACTAATATTGATGTATATGGAGAAATTACAAAGTTTATGATCAGATATAATAATTCTAAGGGTTTTTTGGAATTATCAACTGCATAAAAATGCAGCTAGTTCTCAAAGTAATTGAGAAGGCTGATGATAATTTTTAAAACTTGTGTAAAATAATTTCATTTTTAATGTCTATTCCTGCGACATCAGACGACATTATTTTTTTCGATAAGTAACGAATTCCGAGATGACCTTGAACCTTATAAAATACGTATTTACTATTTTTATTACTAGAAATTGTAAAGATGTCGTGCAATTGTGTCGCAATGATAATTATTTAAGAACATTTACGAAAAGTAGTAAAAAATATATTTTTAAATAAAATGCTAAAGATGTTGGAGATGGTACTTTATTCTGTCACTACATATATACTTTTTTTTCTAACCCTTAATCACCAATGTAATTTAATTGCACAAAAAAAAGGTGGCAACCCTAGCCACCTCATTTATGTTTATAGGCTTTGTTTAGCTTGTATTTCCTAAGTCGCCTTTTACGACATCCACGGGAAGACTTGGAGTGGTCCTACTCTATTCTGCCGGAAATCACACGGCAATCAATCTAGTGCTAAAAAAACTGTAGATAATTTACTGACTTCAAAATATTAAAAAATAATAAATACTTATTACGAAGGTACTCGTATCATGATGAATGTTGCAGTAATATACTAAATATTAGGTAACCTTTCTATTGTCCATATTTTTTCTGTCAGTTACGTTTCCATTGTGCTTATTCTGATTCTGAATAGTAGGTCCTACCTTTCACCTTTGACCAATCTTTTCTTTGTGTTAGTACAGCTATCATTGACGTGAAAAAGCGTAAATTCGAGACGATTTCTTTGGCTTATCAGCAATATTTCCTACCAATAATGTGTCGGTAATTGATTTCGATGTATTGGCATGGAATATCGGTTACTTGCCTTCATTTTGCCACAAGCCACAATAAATATTTACTTTGGTATTTGTATGTCCCTATATCCACGGAAATTAATGATTAATATTTGCTCGTTGTCATTTACTAGTGACATATTATATACCAAGTTTGCATGTTTCAATGGTTTGTTTGTTTCTAGTAACTTTTGTACTATAATAAGTAATAAATAAATATATACCGAAAAAATCACACAGATTGAGCTAGCCCCAATAAGTTTGAGACTTGTTATGTGATACTAACTCAAGGATACTATAACTATATCACAAATACATATACAAAGTGGAAGGAACATCCCCGTAATAAATCGAACCACGGCCTATTCTAGATCACTTTAATGTAATGAAATTTAAAAGGAAGTCAAAATACAAAAAATAAATTGGCATTTCCATACTAAAGAGTGCTGCCGCCCGGGAAATTTGTATGGGAATGCCAACTTTTTTGTTTTGTTTTCTGACTTTTATTTTTATTTCATTATTCTATAGTGATCTAATATAGCCAGTGGTTCGGTTTTTTACGGGTACGTCTCTTCCACGTTGTATAAATAAATATCCAAAACCCAGGTCAATCTGAAAAAGATCATTTTCCATCTTGACCTGACCGGGGATCGAACCCGGGACCTCCGTTTTGACTGCCTGGCATGATGACCACTATAAAAACACACAATTACATTAGATACTTATTATATTACATAATAGGACATATCCCATAATCTCTGAGGGGCTCGGTGGCCCGGCGGGAGTGCGGTTTACTAGCGCTTTCGCAAGTTAAGCGTCCCCGGGCATGGTGCGCACTTGGATGGATGACCACAAGTGGCATACAACTTCTCGAGCTCCTCCGTCCTTTGTAAGGCACGTATAAGCCGTTGGTCTCGGCTGTCTTCATTGTAAGGCAATCGTAAAGGTATGTTTGACACTAGTGTTGGCCACTTACAAACACAAATAACCAAACAAACACTGAGTCTCTTCCCGTCAACCGGCGAATAAGAAGATATAGGACCATTACACACAAGATTGTATTTATTTTCGAGAAATATACTCGTACAGGCATGATATATATGTATGTAATTGGGGCGACAAACGAGAGAGCGACAGGTCGGTGCGACATATCCGTCAAACCGGTAAGCGCAGTACTGAATAGAGGTCCACCTTATAGCCATAGTTTTCACTGACAGTTGGAAGAAGAACACAAAGTAATTAAGTTTGTTTGCCAGGCTAATTAAAAAATCCCCGACCTTTAGAACGGCTGAACCGATTTTCATCAAACACAGCTAAAAACCATGGCAAGAAAACTTGCTTTCACGTAAAAAAACCACCTTGAATTCGATCAATCCGTTCGAGAACTACGGTTCCACAGACAGACAAGCATTTGCGTCAAACTTATAACATCTCTCTTTTTGCGTCGGGGCTTAAAAAAGCCCGTAAAATCGCAAAGTTTTTAAAGTAATAAGAACGTTCAAAATTTGAACCACGAGTCTTGAAATAATCTTAGAAACCCAGTCTTACAAACATATCTAATTATAAAGATATTCACAAGAAACAATGAGCGAAGATGTACGACGTCGTTATAATGTAGATTGTTCTAAGCTTTTAAGTTGGTTTTCATTTCATATACCCTCCATATATTATGTACCAAGATGGAGTAAACATTTGCAGCAGTTGTGATGGTCACAAAATAAACATGTAAGTGCTTAGACCCGGATTTAAATTTTATCCAGGCAGGAATGCTTTTAAGTTCCGGCTTGCCCCAACTTATCCAGGGCTACATGTACTTATCCTTATTTCAGTGTTCTTAACGTTATTCCTCCAGTCTTAAGTAAGTAGATTACCCGACGTTAAACATAAAAACTATTTTAAAATAAAAATGTTAATACTTTGTACTTTTAATTCCAAAATGAGATGTAAACCGCACAACTTAAATAGTGCGGTCACGTGCCTGAAACGTCCTCGAGCGGCGTGACTCTCTGACTCGGCAAATAACCATTTTGCTTGCCGCCCGGCTTACCACGTGCCGCCGCCCAACGCCCATAACTTCCTTGCTTTGTGTCAGTGCATGGTTTAGCACTACCAGGGCCCATCAGTAAAATTGTTTTGTGTAAGTAATAAAGTTAAAAACTTTTGTAACTGTTTAATACGAAGCATAAGAAGAATATCAGTCGTTGTTGAGTATCTTTGTCTAACAACTTCCAGTAAGTATAATTTTAAAGTAAGATATTATTAAACATAGAAATAGTAGAAGTTCCATTGAGTTCTGGTAGTTTTATGTACCTTAACGCAGATAAAATGTCGACTAAATATGTTGTTTTAAAACTTACCCCAATTAAAAAAACCTTGAAACATGAAAAAGGTAAATTTATATTATAATATAATGTGGCACGATGTCAAAGACAAATGCACGTAAGTACCTAATTGTAACTGTCCTCTTTTTGGGTCGAAATAAAAATACTTACTTTCGCCATTAATATCTGTAATGTAAATATTGAATATTGAAGTAAAGAAAAAATATTGAAGTTTAGATAGAACTAGAACTCTCTGAATGTAAGCACAACTGCAGTGTTCTACCAACGGCACCTCCTTCTTACCCGGGCACCCCGGACTGTAGCCCAGAAGCTCCCTGCCCTAGTGCTGCTCAGTATAATGGATGTTGGCTTTTTCTTAAAGTTTTTCCGCTAGAGTAGCATGGCGGCCAGCCGGCCATGATGGTGGTAAATCAACTTAATATGCTGCCCGTGGAGACCCCGTCCGTGCATTGTTTCCAAGGTACTGTGGTCCTGTCTTTTGTGTTGCTTTAATTAAACTTTTGTTTTAATGTAGTAGTAAAGGGGTAAAGTAAAAAAAGTCACAAGTAGGGTGATGGTATTGGATGGTATTAATTATCTAAATATTAAGTCAACGGCTAAATTAATACGTATTGAGGGTATACATTCCAATATTATGTCAGATACTGAATCACTATTCTCAATAACTGAACTTAATCAAAATCGGTTCATACGTTTATGAGACAGATTGTCAATTATTTGTAAAATATTAAACATGACAATTATTCCTAATCTTATGTGTACTTGTGTGATGTATGTTTCTAAGTTTTATAATATTGACTTGTAACAAAATGTTATCAATATGTAATAAACAATAAAACAATAATCAGACATACCTACATCTTAATTTTTTTAGCTTGAAGAGTAATAAAACCCAATGAATCGAAATAACAGCCAAACATTTTGATATACGTACTGTAAAAAAATAGGACAATGATGTCGCCCTTTCCATCAAAACAATAAGCGCATTGTAAAAAATATATATATTTCAATGTTCTAATTACGTTTCTAAATACGTGGGTCGCCCGGTCGCCTCGGCTCCTAAAGGGTCAACCTTTGTTTAAACCCTTTCAAATGTACCTAAAAATAAAATATCGAGCACGGAAAAGTTTAATTACGTGTAATAAAATGATTTCATAAAAATTCTTTCTAAACGTTATATTTTAACTTTTACAGGCAGAATATTTTCAAGGACTACCTGCGCACTGCTCGTTATATAGTTCGACTAGGTATAGGCACGGTACAGATATATACAGTATTGTATCTTCATACAAACGGTCGAAACGCAAGCCAAGGTCAGCATACACTTGTTCCGTGACTCGGCGTACAAACAGTCGGGGTTGAACCGCAGTGGCAAACGGTGTGTTGTATGCAGTAAGCGTGCAATTTGTGAATACAACATTTATTAAAATATTATCTTATTCGTGGGATAATATGGCAAAACATAGACAATATTGTGCTGTTTTTGGATGCTTAAATACATCATTAAAGCACCCAGAGATAACATTTTTAGGTTACCTCAAAACACCGAAAGGTAACACAAAAAATAGTTTTTATATAGGTACCTATTAGCACGTAGTTTGTTTCATTTTTATTATGTAATTATTTCCTTTTTTCCACAAATTAAAATACTTGAACTTAAAAATAAATTTGTGGGTAAGGTGGAAAACAGTGACACAAGTGACCTATCTTACCTAACTACGCCCTACGCTCGCGATAAAAAAACTAGTAGGTAGGTAGTCGTTTCCTAGGCTACATAATTTACTAATGTGGTATTTATTGAAGTAGAATATCATTATAAGTTATTATAATATTACCTACCTTTCTAGTAAGATTAACGTTAAGTAGGTGCCTATAATTTATTTTAAGTAAGATTTTGTATTAGGATTTTGATTGTTGTAGGTAGCACACGCGATGATATGGTTTATGTTAAGTAACAGCCGCAGCGTTTCGATATCGGATGAGTGACCAAAAAATTTTTATTTCGAGTTGCTCCGTGCTATATAAAGTAGGGATTGCAATTCGGCCTCATTTTCAATCTGACCGTATTGAACAAACTAGAATAACTTCATTTCAATTTTTAACCGACTTCCGAGAAGGATTTTTTTATTAATGTTCACTGTTTGTCAGAATGCGGATTTTTTATAAATTAAAATTCAATAATAAAGCCTTTCGTACTTCTCATTCGAGGCGGAAATATTTTTCTGTCGCAAATTTATACGTATGCATGTGTGTGATTTATTATTAAATCTACTAAAACTAAAAAGCAAAAACATAACATGTATTTTTATTTAACGCTTCCTTTTTCATTCACATTACAATCACAAAAGTGTAGGCGGGCAGCCCTAGCGCACGCGTGGCGTAGGTATATTTTTCAAGAACAGCGCAGTGTGCGAATACTGTATGTCTATACTGTGGTATAGGTACAACGTGGAAGAGACAATACCCGTTATAAATCGAACCACGGGCTATAGAAGATCACTTTAGTATAATGTAATTAAAATAACAGTCAAAAACCAAAAATAACTTGGCATTTCCATACAAAAGTGTGCAACCGGTTGGACAATTTGTACGGGAATGGCGTTTTTTAGGGTAGTAAACAAGGAACCCTTATAGTGTCGCTAATCGCCATGTCTGTCTGTCTGTCTGCCTGTCTGTCCGTCCGCGGATTTACTCAGAGACTATATGTACTAGAAAACTGAAATTTGGTATAGGTATGTATATTATTCAAAAAAGTGGTAAAATATAATACAGAAAAAAAAACATTTTTTTGAGTATCTCCCATACAAGTAAAGTAGGAGTTTTCTTGACAAACCCATCGTGTGGGGTATCGTTGAATAGGTGTTTAAAAAATATTGTAAGCCTGTGAATATCTTTTATCGATTTAGGGATCCGTTTCTGAAGTATTTGGTTTTATATTGCAAATTTTTGCACAGACCCGCTATCTCAGTCTTTCCCAAAGTGGGCGATAACGCCCCATTGTGACAATGGAGGCTTTAAGGTAACGGGCCTAATAGACAGAATAAAGTTGGGGGGCGCTGATGTGATTTAAGCAATGAGTGATTTATAACTTCAGCTATTTCATATTTTAAAATTCACTGAAATTAAAATCCTCTTACTAAACAACATCCATTTATTAGTTCATATTTATATCCTATTTTATTGTACAAATATAAACTAAAAATGTAATTAATATTTATTATTTTAATGCGTTCACAACGCTATTTATATCGTTAAAGGAATCAAACACTGAAAAAATTTCGTGTTTTAAAGTTTCGCAGGTGAGGTCCCCACTTCCGATACTCTTAATTATTGTAAAATTGTATTATTATTGCTATTTTTTATTTAAAATTAACAATATTGATTATTGTTATTTTTTTATAAAAGATACTCTAATATACTGGTGTATGTATTATTATTGCTCTCTCTTGTAAAAAAGTCTAGTTTAGAATATAGGTTGAATTAAACTACAGGCAAGACAAATATGTGATTCAGGTTTTTATGGTGAAAAAAATGGGGAGCGCTACAAAATAACTGATTGTTTAAAGTGGGCGTTCGACAAAATAAGTTTGGGAACCTCTGCTCTATCTATTAGACTGCTATAAGTAAACAAGTGAAAAAATTCACAGCATATATATATATATATATATATATGTATATGTATATATATATATATATATATATAACGAAGTTTTCCTATCAGAGATATGTAGGGTTTACAAATTAAAAAGTTATTAGCGACCAACTCATAAAATGTACTCGGAAAAGGAAAAGTTCATACAAATTCAATAGAAAATTACTTTTTAGACGTTTTTAGTGGCGTGAACAGTGGGCATTCGCAACTACAGAACGAACCCTACACTGCGCGTGACCCGACACGCAATAGGGAATATTCATGTTTTTTTTTTATGTCTTAAATTAATCATTTACATCTTTATAACAAAGAAAAAAATATAAATGGGCTTGAAAATAGTCAAGATATTTTTCGAAGTGAAATTTAAAACATTGAATAAATTTGAGCCGTTCAAACGCCACCATTTTGCGCGCGGTTATGATGACGTCATTGGTTAAGTCCTGTTTGTTTACTATAGTAGCGTTTCAGTTACTTAATACTTATTTTCAGTTTTAATTGCTGAACAAATTATGGAAGAAGTTAAGAAACCTTCTTACAAGTATTGTATGGTACCGAAATGTAAAAACACTACCATTAGTACATCAGATGAAGTGTTTTTAGGGTTCCATAGTAAACAAGGAACCCTTATAGTTCCGCCATGTCTGTCTGTATGTCCGTCCGCGGTTTTTCTCAGCGACTATAAGGACTAGAAAGCTGTAATTTGGTACAGGTATGTATATTAATTATGCGAAAAAAGTGATAAAATAAAATACTGAAAATAAAAATAAAAATTATGGTAGCTCGTAAAGTAAAGTCAAACGTCAATTTTATTTTCTCGACTTACTAATCATGTAGGGTATCGTTGAATAGGTCTTTCAAAAATATTATGAGCTTGGTCACACCGTTTTTTGATCTAGGGATCCGTTTCTGAAATATTTGGTTTAAAAGTGAAAAATTTTGTTAGAGTCAAGTGTGGCCCCCTCTATCTGTTCAACGGTTATATATGGACACGTGAAAAAATTCACAGCTATAGTAAATATAACGAAATTTAAAGGAAAACTATGAGAGCTAAGTAGGGTTTACAAATTAAAATGTTATAGTCGATCAACTTATAAAATTTACTCGGAAAAGGAAAATTTCATACAAATTCAATAGTGCATTCGTTTTTAGACGTTTTTAGTGGCATGAACACAAAGTTGGCATTCGTAACTACGGAACCCTACACTGCGCGTGGCCCGACACGCACTTGGCCAATTACTTCGTATTCCACTCAAAACGCTGGTATCAGTAGCTTTTCTTTAAAATAAATTAAATTTCAATATAAACTACACGTAATGTAAATTATACTTATTGACGTGTAAAGGTCTAATTACTGAATAAACATTTGAATTTTGAATTGAATTTTGATGCAAAATTACGAAAGCAATGGTGTAAGATAATGAAAATGGAAAATACATATCTCTATTATCGGTTGTATTTTGTTGTGAAGATCATTTTAACTTAAGTATTCTATATTTATGTACAGCTTAGTGTGAATTAGCTATTAAGCAGTAGAAGATTTGGTCTAAAACCAACCTAGTTCACAAGTTTACAAAAGTTAATTAAAAATTTGTTTAAAGAGCTTCCTTATTCCTATTGCGGTTTTACGAAATTTTAATGATTGATAATTGATTTTAGGTTAAAGAAGATACAGTTAATTATATTGAATACTAGCTTAATTCGCGACTTCGTCCGTGTAGTAGTCTAAAATGATTCTCATAGAACTCCCTGTCCCGTGTCCCGTGTCCCGTGTCCCGTGTCCCGTGTCGCGTGTCGCGTATCGCGTGTCGAGTGTCGCGTGCCCTGCTTCCTGCTTCCTGCTCCCTACTCCCTACTCCCTGTTTCCTGTTCCCTGTTCCCGTTTCTGTCATTCGCTAGACCGAAAGAGACCGACGGAACGCTTCAAAATGGCCAAACTAATCTTGTTTGTCCATACAAACTTTGAACCCTCGTTTCTTTTTGATTTTTGAACCTTTATTTTGTTTTATTTTGAAAAATCTTTTCTTATTGCACCTCTAGACCTCATAAGGAACCTATGTGCCAAATTTGGAGCCTTTAGACCCAGCGGTTTGGGCTGTGCGTTGATATGTCAGTCAATCAATCAGTCAGTCAGTCAGTCAGACATTCAGTTTCTTCTTTTATATATATAGATAACATAATCTACGGTTAAAGAAAGGAGTTGTTCCTCATATATTTTTATGTCAAAAAACGAATATGCCACCACCAGGTGAGAGAATGGCCGTAGTTAAAAGGCAAAGAATAGCACTGGTAAATGCAGCTCTTTCAGAGTATGCTATCATAAAGAGTAATATATTAGAAATGAAAAATCTCGTAAAATCGAGGTCTGATGTAAAATATGCCGACATCATAAATGCATCTATTTTCGGTAGATTATCCGATTGTGCTTTGACAAAACCAGTTTCTGTCATCGTCTTAGATTGACTACAAATATATATACACAAAGTAACCACACAGAAATACAGATTTAAACAATTTTTCATAAAAACACTATTAACACAGTATGAATATCGACGCCGATAAATGCAAGCGGTAACCAATGACACCACATTTTGTTTCGACCAATAGTGACGCGTTGTGTAAGTTTGAATTTCCCTCCCTTATTTTTCACTTTTTATATAATATTTTCTGGGTTTAAATAATAACTAAATAAAAAAATACCTCTTAAGTATAATGTAAAGACAATAAAGAATCTAGAAAAAAATATTCGAGACAAATTTAAATTGTATGCATATTCTCCATTGGCCGGTTACTTGGTTTTTGCTTTTTGACTGTTATTTTAGATTCATTATACTATAGTGATCTAGTACAGCTTGTGGTTTGATTTATTACGGGTATGTGCCCTTCCACGTTGCATACTCGTAGTTTGTTTTTGTGCCATTTGTTTGAACTCAATATCAATACATACCTTTTATAAAATAGTAAAAATCGCGTGTCTCTACATTTAATAAATTTATGAAACAAAAGTGTGGGCGGTAAAAAAAAGTATCTGAACACAAAAAACAGAAAAGAAAAAAATTGTCTGTCTGTATGTTCACGCTAATCGTCGGAACTTCTAAAGGATATTTACTCGGTTTTCAACAAATGATTAAGCTTTGCTCGGAGCAACATACAGGTATTGTTTCATTAAAATCTGATATCAGGGAAAAAACGTCTTCATTTTAAAATTTCACGCGACCGAAGTCGTGATCCTAGTTGATAATAAAATTTCTATTGAAAATAAACACTTAATACCTCCTAATATGATTTCTGTTGGTAGTATCAGGAGTCTAAATATTTATTAGGTTACATGGCCCCCTATTTCATTGTATTTACCCAATCGCAAAAAAATTTAAGCATACTCGATAGAATTAAATACAAGTAGAAGCGAACATGAACAGCATGGGTGGGCAACGAGAAGACAGATGAAACTTGCAATATCCGAATCAACTGAATTTGAAACAAATACAATGGATACCCTGGAACTGACAGAAGAAGAAAAAGCTCTATTGAGGCTGTATCTGCTGCCATATGAATTGTATGTAGATTTTAGAACAGTCTCGATTTTATTATATTTTCGCCGAGATCAATACAAATTCTCTTGTATTCAGATTCTGATCTCTGAAATAAAGTATCATATTTCGGTTTCATACTAACTTTCAAGCCAACGTACCCATTTGGGGTCGGTGTCTAGGCCACATAGCTCATTTTAAAGAGTAGACATGAGGTACATACCTACCAATTTGAAATTATTATTGCTGACAACTGGGAAAATGTTATTACTTACATAAATAGATGACAAACCAATTTGGAAGCCTGGCATATACTAGCCACGGGCCACATCAATATAACATGGGTGAGATTGGACTGTACGGCCCAGCTGCCAGACTAAATGTCATTAGCCAGCTTGCATTACAACAGACTACTGTGAATTATTCTGTTAATTTATCAATGACACTTAACAAAATAATCCACATTTACATACGACATAAATATATGTTACATTCAAACTAAATGAGGAAAATATAGTAGGGACTTTATTACTGCATCTTGAATATAACTAATAACATATAAAATATATAAATTAAAATAATAGTCAAAAAACAGACACAATCGGCAATTCGGCATTTCTATTCAAAAATGTCCAGCCGCCCGGGCAATTTGTATGGAAATGTCGAATGGTTTTTTTTTACTGTTTTTTTTTTAATATCATTAAATCATTATACTATAGTGATCTAGTATAGCCCGTGGTTCGGTTTATTACGGGTATGTCCCTTACACGTTGTATAAAACTCCTGGATTTAAATTTCCCTTCTAATTCATAAAATTATAATATTTATGTAAGATAATGAATTTGCTTTTTACAATAATTTCAACTTTATGCAAGTTTAAATTATTGTAAGTACGTGTGTCGAAAAATAAATCTACCGACATAGTGTCATGCCAGTTTTTAATTTTTATTTAATGTTCTGTCCTGAAATCGATTTAGCCATTGGCCGCAATTAGAATAGGGTACAGCAAGCGATCAGTTGTTGTTAATCATATGCCTGAAATATATCCGCAGGAATTACAGTTTTGGATACGTTGCAACAGACGTGGTCCATCTCGATGTCGCAGATCTCATCCGAATCTTGTAAAACCTGGTACCAGTCGCAAGCTTGAGTTTTCACGCAGATCCCGGAGTCGTCCGCACAAGTTGCCAAGTCCAACTCTGAAATTATATTATTTATATTACATGAATCAATACTTTGATGATGATGTGCATACATCCGTGTGGTTTGTTTTTCGACCCAAAATAGCACTCCATCACTTAATAAAGATGTTATTAGAAGACTAAATGAATAAGTAGAAACGTAAATGATGAAAAAACTTAATTCCCAATGAAAGTTGACCTCGGGCGGCAGCTAGACAGGCGTCCAAATAGGTAATCTTTGATACACACGAATTTTTTCTCTTAGAATTTCAGTTGTTCGAAAACGGTACGAAGAAGTTTCAATGCCAAATGGCTTCTTTACCATATTTTCTGCTTTTATAAACTTAATAAACATAATATTTTTTTCGTATTTTAGAACAACTGTCGACCGAAAATCAAAACATGTAATTTTATTTAGATAGAAGTTTTGGTAAGAATAATTACCATTTTCTAGAAGTATTAACCATGGAAGTAACTTTTTCCATATTATTATTTACACAGATTTTCAATAACTTCTACTTACAGTCGACAAATCGAAAAAGTTTCGAAGAAAATAAAAAGGTACCAAATAAAAAAAGTTAAATGGTGGCGAAGCCCCCCGACCTAATCGGCTCGGGGGTGAAGCCCCCGCCACCACAATGCAACTTGTCCACGATGGGTAGGTTAGGTTCTTTAATTTATCTTGTGCCCAAAACATCACTCATGCTTAGGGCGAAAATAATAAAGACCAAGATAAGTAGTATCATTCAAATTCATTTTGTAATTTCAATCAAATATTTTATGTTTATTATTGTTTATGTTATATTGCTATCATTTTATGTGAGGCGTCAACCTACGTATTTTTATACTCAAACTTAGGGCGAAAATAACAAAGACACCATAATATGGTTATGGCAAAACTATAGGTTAGGTAATGTTAGAACTGCGACCACCCAAGGTCAGGATAGAGAGCCTTTAGTAACTATACCTAGAAGTGTTACAAAACACTATAAAAAAATTTAATTATGATTTTATGTTAGCCGTTTTGCGTGTTGAAAAGAGATGATAGATTTTAATAAGATGTCAATTTAAAAAAAATACGGTTATTTAGAAAATATGTTTATGACATCTAAATAATTTTCCATTAGTAACTTCGGGCAAAAATCAAGAAGGATTTAAAAACATAAAGATTTTGAAAGAAAATATAATTGAAAATCGGTTTCTCAATAACTTTTCTAACGAAATTTCGGTTAAATGAATATATAGAAAAAAAAAAATTCGTCTTTAAGATAGGTAACCGTCCAAATAATATACTTGGCTGTATAACTACTATCAAAAGACGGAGATAGATACATCTTTTTTAACTTTCAAGAATCATCGAATAACTTGGCTTAGCTTGGCCGATCGTGACTTGGAACTATTCGTAAGTTGGAATTGGAGATGCGGTTAGACCTAGCCTAGCTCGATGCTGACTGCAGTTCCAAGCCAGAATGCAATTCTGCAAGTCGCAAACTTTCTAAGTGATTTTACTTCAAAATTTATAAGATCCATCCTGTTTGTGCTAGTGAAATATTTGACTCCATATAAACTACAAACTTATAAAACGACACTACGTTTAATAGTCCGTTTCACAACACTCCTCTCAATTACTGGCCGGTTGACTGGAAGAGATCCCTGAAGCACAGAAGAGCTCGAATTATTTAATACTAGTTGTGACCAACCAAACCATCATACAGCTTCTCTAAAAAAAGAGGTAGGTATGTGTCATTATCATCATTTTAGCCGTAGGAAGTCCACTGCTAGGTAATAATTACTCTAAAGCCCAAAAATAGATTCTTATTAAAAAGTGCATATTTTGCAAAGCACTTTCTAACACCCAATTAACACGGGTGACCGTGTAGTCAGAAATAATAGAGCTAAATGAAAATATAAGGTCATTACTGTTCGCTTTGGGCTGCAATATAATTGTGTTTTACCGCGTGGGGAGTAAATTAGCGTTTCGTAATTAGTAAAGTTAAGAACACGTCCTGGAAATTCGCTTTGTTAAATTGCTCGCCTGGCAGGCAATGTTTATGCTGACTTTATGACCGACACTGTTTTGTATGCACTTCTTGGCTACGGACACAAAACGAGAAACGTGTGTAGAGAGTCGCTCGACTTTTTTCATCAACCTTCATTGTGTTGAACACGGATGTGAGGAGAGGTAGAAGTAAGATTTAGTATTTTTAAGCATTTTTTAAATTCAATTATAGGCACTTGTAGTAAGGATGGGTGAAGGAAGGAAGGCTTTTCACATATCCTCTATTTTAATATAACAATGTCCAAAATGTTATTCAATGCGGAATAAATGTACCTATATTTTATTGAAGGGATGAAAAGGGGAAGGGATACTATATCTTTGCTATTAAATTAGATGATGCCCAGTGAGAATGTATATTCTATAAGCAACTACAAATTTACAAAAATAATTGCTCGTTCCTCGATGCACTAGTAACACGAGTTCCGGGAATTGCATTCTAACTCAATGGTCAAATAAAAATACTTACTTCCCATATTTTTTTTATGATGAAAACAATCGGCAAATAATGATTTTGAAAAATGCATATAAATCAGCACAAAGCAAATTAACACTTTATTTAACCGATGCATTGTGGAACTAATCGACAAGAGGTGCAATCGTTTCAGCTACAAAAATAGTTTGAACCGTACTCGTGCTAACTTATTTGTGGTGTATTGATTCTTTGAACAAAAAGACCCGGGCCGCAGCATTTGAGGGGCGGCGGATGGCCTGTCAAATCTAAATATAAAATCCTTATGGGTTACTCAAACCGACCATCATGGCCTGTTACTGTAACATAACATAATATTATAATGATAAGTTGAACTGCTTATGAAGACTGTACAGACGAATAAAAGTTTTGTTGCTGAATTTCTCCTGAACTGCTAAAGATTCCTTGAAATTAATACATGAATCGAAAGGTACATTGAGTTAAGTTACGATCTGAATAATTTTTATGTATTTCTAGCGTAATACAACCGAGGGCCCTACAGACCTACAGAGCGTAATACAATTGACTGCCTCCGTGGTCCAGTGGTCAAGGCGTTCGCCTTGTGACCCGGAGGTCATGGGTTCGATTCATACTGGGAAACATACTTTGTGCAAAGTTGTTTCCGGTCTGGATAGGATATTGCAGGCTTGAATCACCTGATTATCCAAAAAGAAAGATGATTCCGTGTTTCGGAAGGCACGTAAAACTGTGGGTCCCGAACGCCACCTAGCGTTTGACCATCAAACTATCCAAGGATTGGTTCCTGGTTTGCCCTTTGGGTTGTGGAGGTCAGGTGGCAGTCGCTTTGTAAAAAAACCAGAAACCTCGCCAAATCTCCTTGGTTAGGTAGCGGACCCTGGGCTCTGAAGCGTTACTGCTGAGGATGCAACCGGGAATACGCTCGGATGATGATGATGATGACAACCGAAGGCCCTGCTGGACGGATGACAATATTTTTTTTAATTTTTGTCCAAATGGTTGAGGTACATTGAATTTTGTTAATAAATTCGTGAGGTACATTGAACAGTCAAAGCATTACCACTAGTGTTTAATGTCTAGCTCGAGTGGCCCCGCTAGATCGAAGTACTCGTAGTTATCTCACATTACGACCTCGATGAATTAGAGATTTGAAACGTTTAAATGCGTGTGTCATTTGTGACCACAGTCGGTGCAATCCACAGGTGCAATCCTGGAACTGAACTGGAAAGTCAGTGAAAATAAATAAAAGAATTACGTTTCGCGTTAATTTCCATGTATAAAATTTTTGCTGAAAGATGATTGAGCAAAAGAGAAGTAATACAACAATGTGTAGAAAATACGCAATTATGCAGTAGGTACGTTCCTATAAGAAGGTAAAATTAATTATTGACGATAAGTACGTATATTTACCTAATCATTTTTTATTTGTTTCTAATTGAATTCCTATTAATCCAAGTACTAAACCAACTGCCTCAGAGTATGGATCATGCGTTCCTTTGTTTTTATAACATTCTTATTAAAATAATCCTGTACTTTCTAACAATCGATTATTATGCTGATATTTTAGCAGTACCTAAGTCATTTCCTATTTTGGTATACCGGAGTATCTGAGGAGGCTTAAGTGTAGATAATAGCGTATGAAAGTTAATACTAAATATCTAAGATTTTCCTAGAAAGCTCAACGTAATCTTACCCCGCTCGCGTATTTACAAATCTTTTACTATTGAAGCTGCTGTAAAGTTGCGCGACTACAAACTAAGAACAGCTTTATTTATAAACAATCCTCTATCTAATGAAGGAAATCCGAGATTTCATTAGATTTAAGCCCAGCTATCAGATTTTAATTGATATTTGGGCGTAGTTTGTTTATCTCGCTGCTCTAATTATTGTATCTGTGATTAATTTTGGAACCCAGTTTAATTCCCTAGTGTCGTATCGTATCCAACAAACCAATATACGAATTAATTACTAAATTATTTAGCGAATAAACTGGAAATTCCATACATTACACACAGTAAGGTCGTGATTTTAATCCATTAACCGCATATTTTTATTTTGCTCCTTTATTTTAATGATTCAGTGTTTTCTTTTCTGATAATTTAAACTTTTGGTATAGGTAATTTATTTAAAAAAAAACATTTCTTACATGCAATAAATTAAAAAAATCTAGGTCTATGGACGTAAGTAGCATTGCGGCATCGCACAGAAGGCCAGCAAATTGCAAAGTCAATTGTAATCTAATAAACTAGAAGTAAGTACCTATATAATTATGTAATTAGGTAAGAATTGTATTAGGTACTTACCTAATACAATTCTGAAAACATAATTTTGTTGTAAACGTGTAAGTCATGAATATACTTAATGCAGGTTGTCTAACTAATTAAGGTACTTATAGAAATAACAAAAATACCATACGCACACACACACACACACGTTATTTTTATGCCTTAGGGCTCTTAAAGCCCTGTATCTATTCCGTAAGGCATGAAGACGTTATTATAGGGCCTATGTATGAATCTATAAGTTATATCAGTGCTTTTCTAAGTTTTCTTAGGTTAATTAACTTTGCGTCTGCCTTCATACTTATAATAACGACTACCTGCACAAGGCGGCATAGTTGAAATAGCCCAGCTTGTTTTTATTTGTGGAGTAGACGCACTTTCCCGTAAAAATATTGCTGCTCGGTCTCACTTGCCGAGAGCATTATAAGTACTGAAACTGAGCTTCTTTGGCTTACGGACTCTGGGGCCGTGCCAAAGACGCTGCACTCTACATTATTATATTGTAGAAACTATCGACGTAAATCTTTGTTGTCTAACAAAAAAAAAAAAACACGTTATGTAAGGTATTGTAAATAGGGTCATACATTGCTCTCCAACCAGGTTTAGAGCAATGTATGGCCCTGCTCGGCCCCAACGATCAAAATCGAAGAAGAAGCATTACACAAGAGAAAAAAAATCTGTACTGGAATGGTGTCAGCAGATTGAATCTCAAGTTTAGGTAAGTATACAATACTTTATTACTAATATGGGATAATATATCTAAGGTAAAGGTAAAACATTTTTGTTCCCCGTGAAAGAAGTAGGTACATAATATTAGATATTTCTAAACAGGACTGATATTAGTAACTTTGTCGCCCCCATTTTACTGGCCTTATCAAGTGGGTTAAATAATTCTGTTGACGTATGAACCAAAAGAAAATAGATAATACTGGTACGAGTAGTAATGATAAGAATTTGCATAGGTATTGAAGTTGCAAAAGATCGTTTTGTTTCGCACTTATCAGTTTTGGCCCCATTATTCTGCTCTCTTTGATGCCTAATCATTTATAAGTTTCTATTAAAATGTATGGAATGAAAGTGAAGTTGCTTATTGTGGTCTTATATATAAACGAGTAAAAAATCAAGTCTATCGTTTAATTAGATTTGCAGTCATATGCATCTCTAGTTTTGTTCTGAGAAATTTCTGATCGACATGTATAGAAATCAGCATCTACGTAAAATTCAGATCAATAAGTTTTTAAAATTGCAATAAACCTATATAAATTAATGCTTCGGCGATGAAACAAACTAAGCAAATATAGATGCTCTTCCAGAGCATTTTAATTCCTCGAAGAACCAGTTAATGCAATCACTACAAATAAATACACACCATGCACCTACCACCAATTTAATTTTATCCCAACTTGTACCCGCCACACCGAACTTATATTCTGTGGCGTGTCCCTTCCGCTTGACCCTTCAATGACATTTTTATACGCTGAGGTTTTGGGTGAAAAAGGCAATGTTGTTTTTTCCGATCGAAAGCGTAGAAAATAGTTTTATATACTGAAATAATACCTACGGTGAATCTGGTTTAGTTAAACATGACTTTATAACAGAATTCTTTAAAATGTTTTGAATTTAAATAAATGTCTAGATTTACCTGATATGTTGCAATTTTATTGACAATATATAAAAGAATATCATTTTCCAGGTTTTTGTCGGTATCATTGTATGGGAAGAACTGTAAATAATGCCCATTTGTATACCATAGGTACTTACAATGTACATACTCATAACTTCTGCGAAAGGCTCCGCTGCTGCTGCAGGAGTCCACAGGCTACGGTGACAATTTGCTTTTAGATGGACCGTATGCCGATTGTCCTGCTTAGCTAGAAAAAAGATGATCACTAAACGCTTTTTTAAAAAAATATGCAGCATTCCGAATTACAGACCTTGCTTACGGTCGTTTTAAGGAGCGTTTCATGCAAAACTACGGTTGTAGGAATAAGCAGGGGGCAACGAACCGTGTTTCAGATCCGAGCAAGAAATCGTCGAGTAGGCAAAACGGGTTAAATAGCAAAGGTAATGCCAGTCGCCTTTACTTTTTTAATAAAAAGAGACACGGCATGGATAAAAATCAAACAAATATTATCACAGATAACCAAGATTATAGCCATTTTTATAATTCTTATTAAAATTACTTGGTTATAGCTCAAAAACAAAACTTAGATAAAGAAAAAAATAAGTACCTACATGTCATACGAAATAATTACCTATATAAAATTTGATTAGGGCGGCGTTGAATTTTAAAATTCGGTCGGCGCTTCCTCATGAAATAAAATCAAGCGTGAACTTTGCATTCAGGAGAGCTTCAAATTTACATTAATATATAAAATAATGTAAATCACCTTTTAGGAAATCCCAGTGGGAAAAACACGGAAAAGAGTGCTCATGTAAATATTAACCTACGCATTTTATGGACAAAATGTAAAAAAGAATCTGGCACGAGTATTAATATCCTGTAAAACAGTATTTTACTAGGATAAAAAAAATCTTAAAGAAGTTTATCTGAATCAGGACTTTTCTTTTGTCTGCAACGTTAAAAAAAATATAAAATTGTAGTTATATAACACTTTTGCTTATTATTGATTTATAAAATAAATATTTACATGTGATTTAAACTAAATAAAAAATAATTACTTACTTTACACTATGACTAAAACTTGCCTTTTTCCTATTTGGGGTCGGCTTTGTGTATAAACTTCTTCCATGACGTTCTGTTCTCCGTATTCGTATTTCGTCCTAACAACCACCATGCACCTCGAGCGGTGAAGAAATTAAGCTTTAGATTACAGGAATTAACCATAATGCAAGCAAATACCCGTTTTAATGCATTCTTTATCACGTGTGAGGTAGCTTTAAATACCATTTTGCTATTCCGGGTGATATTCAGAGTAAAATAATGTATGAATAACTGTACCTTCCTATCATATTATCATAATATAATAAAAAAGTGGCACTTTTTTTATTTCCGCGGCGGGGACTGCCGCGGTAAAGCTATTGCATAGCATTTTTTATCAACTTATGCAATTATAATTATTTATTTATTTTTTATTTATGCAGTTATTTTTTTTTTATTTTAATTCAAGTTTTTTATTGATATTAATTTAAGTTACACTCTTTAAGCGTTGTAAGCGATAAGAAAACATTTTTTTTATTTTTATTGAATAAATGAGAAGTTAATATCGTTTAAATTATTTTTATTATCTTACAATACATGTAAGTTATTCAGGATTTTTTTTATTATGAGCAGTTAGCAGCTAGTCTACACGCATACGTCTAGTCCAGTCTTTCCCAAAGTGGGCGATAACGCCCCCTTGTGGGCGCTGGAGGCTTTAAGGGGGGCGGTAACGGGCCCAGAATAAAGTTGGGGGGCGCTGATGTGATTTAAGCAATGAGTGATTTATAACTTCAGCTATTTCATATTTTAAATTGCACTGAAATTAAAATCCTCTTACTACACAACATCCATTTATTAGTTCATATTTATATCCTTTTTTATTGTACAAATATAAACTAAAAATGTAATTAATATTTATTATTTTAATGCGTTCACAACGCTATTTATATCGTTAAAGGAATCAAACACTGAAAAAATTTCGTGTTTTAAAGTTTCGCAGATGAGGTCCCCACGTCCGATACTCTTTATTATTGTAAAATTGTATTATTATTGCTATTTTTTTATTTAAAATTAACTATGTTGATTATTGTTATTTTTTATAAAAGATACTCTAATGTACTGGTGTATGTATTATTATTGCTCTCTCGTTTAGAATATAGGTTGAATTAAACTACAGGCAAGACAAATATGTGATTCAGGTTTTTATGGTGAAAAAAATGGGGGGCGCTACAAAATAACTGATTTTTTAAAGTGGGCATTTGACAAAATAAGTTTGGGAACCTCTGGTCTAGTCGCACGCACACAAACACCGTGCTGAAGTCTACCGAACTGATACGACGTTAGACGATGCACGGCTTTCAACGCCGCGCCGCTGTGCCAGTCGCCGGTTGCCGAGAAACGTTTAGGCGGAATTTTTAGGTTTTATTTTCGTTACGGAATTTCTTGATTCGGTTGCTACGCTCAAAGCCCGCGATAAAAGCTATGCGATAGCTTAAAAGGTTAATTTAGACATATTTATAAAAGTGAAAGTAAATACAACCTATTTTTCTATATTTTGAAGGCCTTCCTGACCTCATTTACGTATCATTCTTAGATATTGTAGGCTTTGATAAGGCTAGCTGAGCGACCTGGGACTTTTTATGAAAATATTTTTTTTAGCCTCGTCACTTCCTAAATACCGAATTTCATCAAAATCATTGTAGCCGTTTTCGAGATCTTCATTATATATTTAGATAGATACAAGAATTGCTCGTTTAAAGTATAGGTAATTAAATGATGCTATGCTAATGATATCTACTAATATACTGTGATGCGTATGAGAGTCAAAAAATCGGTCGGGATATTGAGGTAAGTAAAATGATATTGGCTTTCTAGCCTAGGTAAGCCCAAAATAAACCTGTTCAAATCAAAAATTCATGTATCCCCTTGGATACATGAATTTTTTGGGGTCCAGTGCTGCCCTCATTTTGACATAAATTATTTGAAAGGAAACGAAGATATCATTTAAATTTTGTCTTCAAGATGCCCTGTATAACCTATCAAAATATTTTATGAACTACTGTTTACAGTTTGAAGTGAGAAAGTGAAGCTTTTAATCGCACA
Organism: Acrobasis suavella; assembly: GCA_943193695.1. Lineage (NCBI taxonomy): Eukaryota > Metazoa > Arthropoda > Insecta > Lepidoptera > Pyralidae > Acrobasis > Acrobasis suavella. The sequence goes on from OW971929.1 coordinate 21,133,133, forward strand.
TTTGCGAAAAACGGTCACTTCGGTCGGAGAATCTTACAGTTTGAATCTAAATACATGGATTTCCAGCCATATACACAACGTAAATATGACACTGACATATGAATTTGTTCCTATACGAGTAGGAACTACCTTTTAACATTACGTCGTCTATTTCTACACTAAGCTGCAGATTCAGACACGCTATAAGTAGACACGAGATATAGATAGCTAGTCTCTAAGGCCCTAGAGCTAGCAAGTCAGTGAAAAATTCACTCCGGTGGGCAGTGATGTATTATTTAAGACGTGCGCAGTGCGGCCCGTTCAAATATTTAGAAACGACCATTGAGACAGCGTTACCTTTGCAGATACGAGCCGTAAGCCCGGAGGTCATACGGTGGCATTTATTAGTCCCACGAAGTAAAAGTTTTCTTTGACTTTGAAGTTTAGGTCTGGGAGCTCACTTTTTTCTAACTTGTCATTTTTGTGGGACTATTCTCTTGTTTGCTTTTTATAACTTTTTCACTAAGTTAAATATTTCAGTACCTTCCGTAAGCAACTAGACCAATCGGACGGGCAAAACATCCAGCCAGACACACATTCTGTAAAATACGTGAACACGTGACTGACCGAAATGAAATACGTAACCTACATGATCTGAAGATTTTTTGTTGACGACCTCCGTAGCGTAGTGGTCACCATGCTAGTCCGCCACCCAGAGGTCCCGTATTCGATCCCCGGTCAGGGCAAGTTGGACAAATGGCCTTTTTTCAAATTGTCCTGAGTCTTGAATGTTTAACTCTATATGTATTTGTTATTATTATTATTTATTTATTAGCACACTTAACAGATTACAAACACAAAAAGAGAAATAAATTAATCATACAAATATATGAGCCGGTCTAGTCTGCAATCCTAAAACAAGTATGCCTAATAAAAGCTACATTAGTTACAGAATCAGAAGCTAGGGTTACACCATAAATACAAGAATAAAAAGTATCTCATAATACAGGTCTCGAACTTACTGTGGGGCTAGCTCAATCCGTGTTATATGTCCCTAAAAAAATATCCTGCAGAGGGTGCAAGTATTAGATAGGTTCCCAAATCTATGTATTTTAGAAAAAAAATATTTTCCAACTGCCTTTCGTGAAAAAATTCGAGAGTGAAGAATTGATAACATGGTGCAAAGACATTAAATTTTACGTATCAAGCAAGGGGTGAGCAACGAATAAAACGGCGTGTTTGCGGCCGCCGTCTGACTTTTATGGCGGTTATATAAAACACCAATGACAGATACAAATGTGCCGTAAACCGAGATAAAATATTTGGTTAAAACACTGAGAGTGGCTTCGGACCGACCTTAAAAGAAAATGGCAAATTATTATTTAGAATGCTTTAACATATTAAACTTATCATAGGTGTAAAATATGTATACTTACGAGTACTCGTAGTATACACCTAGGAAGATACTTGAGCTAGGACGTAGTAGCGTATTGGTCGTTTAGCAAATTAGCTACAGCGTAGCAAGGGCGTAGCAGCATAAAAACGTAACTTAAGGGGACACCTGAAATTTTTCTGGGGTCCAGTGCTGCCCCCATTTGAAATAAATCATGATGAAGGAAACAATGATAGGAAACGGAGCAATCATTTAAAATTTTGCCTTGTCCTTTTCTACGCACATACGCCAAAAGTGGCCGTTTTTCGCAATTGTGCGTAGAAAAGCTTCATGTTCTTACTTTAAATTGTAAACAATGGTTCATAAGATAGTTTGAAGGGTTACCTAGTGCCTGGTCAAGACAAAATTTTAAATGATGTTCCCTATCAAATGATTTTATTTCAAATGGTGGCAGCACTGGACCCCGGAAAATTCAGGTATCCCGTTAAGTACGGCGTGTATAAAATATTATATAAATACGTATTGATGTTTACGTGTAACGCCAAAACTCTTCTGCCAATCGGGTTACGGCTAGCGTTAAACAAAGTTAGTTGTGGCAGGAATCGATCGGCGAATTAGCACGGTTAAGTGGGCAGCTCACTTTGCCGGTCGCTAAAACGCAATATGCTGTGCCGGCGGCGCTGGCTCTAGGGTAGAGCGAGTGAGTTGCCTGGTCTGGTAACGAGGGGCGTTAAAACGCCAAATGCGAAAAAAGTTTCTGGTAGCGCAAAATAAACTTGTTGTTGCGTCCATAACTATAACATAAAATGTAAGTATGTGACGTTATACGAAACTAATTTTCAAGCAGATTTAACAAATTGGAAAGTAAGTGAGGACACGTAGTTGTATGCACTCCAGAAGCATTGATGAAAAGGGTTGATTTTTTTCTCAGCTGTGCAAAATAATGGATGAAAAGGGCGCCGAAAGACAATCTCGCTCTACCCTGATCAAGGAGCGCTGCCACTAAACAAATGGATTTTTTCACATAAAAATCATTCGTCTAGTAACACCGCGTTTCGAAAATGGGTCCACAGGTCATCTGCGGCAGGCACGCTGTTATTTAATCAAGGGATCGACACGGTGCACTGCAGCCTCCACCCGACCAGGAAATTTGACAACTAAACAGGAATATAGTGTAGAGGGAGGCACTGTATATTTCTGTTATGTTGTCTCCTCACATGTGTGTTGAATAACTACAGTGGGTAACTATGAGTAAGCAGGTTTTTGGTTATATTATGTTTATGGAAACTTTAGTTATTAACATAAATAAAAAATCATACTGGTCTACACACAAACGTATATACTTATAGCGTGACACCCTGCATGCTGCCTTGTAGCTGCTACGATGCTATGCCATAGAACATTGAGACTAGTTTGGTGTCCTGTGATGGTGTTATTAGTATTAACAGCTTAATAGTTCTGTGAGTAACACATAAAGTATAATTATATACAAACCTTTCTTTCACTTGCAAAATTTATTTTTGTTTAGTTTAGGGAAATTTTGCATACTTTTTGCATTATCTTGCATACTATAGGCAGTCAAGGCAATATATTGATATTATAAGAGCTAAATTGATAATGAAGTTGGAAGATGGCTTCAACATTCAATAGAGACTTATTGGGATAGAGCGTTTTAAATATATCTACTGACTGATACGTTTAACTATTTTTAGTATGAGTACATTACCTGCAGTTGCAGTGCAGCTCTGCATTTTCGCCTACCTTGATACCTAATACTCGACGATTTCTCGCTCGCGATACGGTTCGTTGCTTCCTACTTATTTCTACGCCCGTAGGTTTTGCTTGAGATCCGTCTTAAAAAGAACCGCAAAGCCCGTTTTTAATTGTAAATGCATGTTTAAATTTAAACTTTCATATAAAATTCGTCTTACCCACATGTAAGTTCGGTTTACTTAATTAGTACATTAAAAAGCAATAGGTATTCTTATTATCTAGTAATACGGTAAACCATTGTATTCTTATAACTAATAATAATACGCAGTTTGTCTCAATATATGGTCGTCCATCAAACACAAACACAACACATTGTCATAGGGTACCTATTTCATCGTCATCGACAGCCCTCCTAAGAAACAGGGATGATAGGCTTCTCTTGCAAACAATCACCTCGATATTGTGAACGGCATGTCGACGCGCAAGTTTTAAATTATTTAATTTACCTAAATATAAACTAACACGAAACCTTAAAACCAAACAGGCCATAAGCCTCAAACTTACTCGTATAAAGGAAAGCAGCAAAAGTTTTAATTTAAATTCTGACTTGAGTAGGTTTCCTTTGGCAAACTTCAGCCTTTAGCTATCATCGATTCCATAAAATAGTTCGAGCCCAAGCGTCGAAATTTAAAACAAAGGGGATTTTAAAATCTGAATTTAAAATCAGCGCCGGGTCAAGTTAGGCGTAGGCCAGCAATATTAGCTTTTGGAACAAATTACAGAGAAACAGAAAAGTCATACGAATCTCACTGTTAGAAGATTTGTTAGCACCTTGACTGCCAGAATTGCAGAATAGATTATTAATTGCTTGTCGGACAACAGGTGACCGTCATGGCGTTTAAAGTAGCGTTGCATAACCTTATAAAACAGTCACAATATCGATAGGACTATCGATAGTATCGATTGTCAATAGTTTGCAATACTATTCATGAAAGGTAAAACTATCGATAGTATCGATACTATCGATAGTATCTAAATACAATAGTATCTACCCTTAAGCTATAGTATCGATACTGCAACTACTTTTTGTACGAAAAACTATCTATAGTTAAAGTGTTATCGATAGTATTATAATATCGCTATTCGTCACAATACTATCGATAGTTTTTAATACAAATAGTATCTTTACTATCGATACTATCGATACTATCGATTTTAAAAATTAAAAACTATCGATAGGTACTATCGATAGTCCTATCGATATTGTTACTGTTTTTCGAGGTCACGATAGTATCGATAGACTATAGATAATTTATACTATTGCTTGCAAAGCTAGTTTAAAGACTTAATAAGTAGATAGAGTATTTCTAGACGTATATATCCCAGAAAATGTGGGTTAAAAATAAATTGTTTTGTACTGATAAGAAAATAAAACGTCGAAAAAAGAAAATAAAGAAAAGTGATTTTTAATTTAATAATGGAGAAAAACTGATATTTAGACTATGAAAGATTGACTCTAAGAAACTATGACGTCACAGCTGCGGTAATTCCAAGGTATTTCATACAAATTCCATAGAGAATTTTTGTTATGACTTTAATAAAAAAATCTGATTTGATTTGATTTAACTAGCGGATTGACAAGGTATCAAAATCACAATTTGGAGCAATTTGGATCTTTTCGAATCATCTTTCTATTATTGCCTTATTTTGAGAATTCGACTAAAAGTATCACAAAGCAGCTTACGGGTCACGAGCCATAACAACTTTCGCTTCTCAAAAGAATAAACAAAATCGCACCGCCCAACTTTGCGCTGAAACTTTGCGAACGGAAACTTTAAGTTTTGTTTATGTTATAGTTAAACCTATTGGACGAAACTTTCCTGATAGGATGAAAAATTTATCATTTTCCAGAGAATGTTTTTTAGTAAGTAAGTATAGTCAAGTAGATCTATGTCGATAGGAATCGACTTTAGTTTATTATATCACAGAATATATAAAAATAAAACCGGCCAAGTGCGAATCGGTCTCGCGCAGGAAGGGTTCCGTACCATTTATCAATAAAAAATCACGTTTGTTGTATGGCCCCCCTTAAATGTTATTTTTGTTCTGTTTTTAGTATTTGTTGTTATACCGGCAACAGAAATACATCATCTGTGAAAATTTCAACTGTCTAGCTATCACGGCTCATGAGATACAGCCTGGTGACAGACAGACGGACAGACAGACAGACAGCGTAGTCTTAGTACTCGTAATAGGGTCCCATTTTCCGTCCCTTTGGGTACGGAACCCTAAAAAGTATCTAGTAGGTACTGAGGATCTATTAAGAAAAGTACTCGGACTTTCTCGAATATAAGGGCTGATTTGTAAAATCATACCTAAGTAAGTATGTGAATGAAGGGACATACTTATTCAAATCTATCAAAAGATTATAACTTTCATGGCAACGAAAATTTCAGAGATTCAATTCAATTTTTTCAAATATGTTGGCGATATTTTTAGTATGTTAGCCATATAGCTTCATTAGGTAGGTATAATTATTTTCTTTTTGAGTATGTAGGTTTACTAGTTACTAGTAAATTCCTAAAAGAAAGGAGTAGAAGGGAGTCGCTAAGTACCTTTACAACGAGGAAGGGACATACCCGTAATAAATCGAACCACAGGCTATAACAGATCACTATACCTAGTATCTATAATGACATTAAAATAACAGCCAAAACAAAAAACAATTCGGCATTTCCATACAAAAGTGTGCAAATGCCCGGGCAATTTGTACAGGAATTTCATTTTTTTTTTTTGGTCAAGTGGTTGTTATTTTAATTTCATTACACTGTAGTGATCTAGGATAGCCTGGTTCAATTTATTACGGGTATCTATGTCTCTTCAACGTTGTATGTGTTCATTATAAATTATGGATTGTATTACGTGTTTATGAAAATGTTACAAAGTAGTGCCGCAGTAAAGGAGCTACTTTAGGGTTATCGAAATTCCAGAACAAAGTTTAACAAGTTTGGGTTTCGACAAATCCCGCAAACAAGCACGAAGTTCGTAACTCGACAGATGCGGACGTGGCGTGATTAATCACTTCAGCAACACATATTTTAACGACATCTTGTAAGTGCTTCGGTAGATCCTACCTAGCCTAGATTCATGTAAAATGCTTTATAACATACATAGGTACACATTTTTATTACCTATCCATAGTCAGATGGTCTAAACCCTAATTTATTTTCCAACTGTCGATTTAGGTAAGTATCTCACACACAAAAGTCTAATGCTCGAAATCTACGTACCTACTACTAGGTGGTACCAATAGGAAGTGTACGGATAAGTATTTAGATAGTTTTAGGTTTGGGAATTGGCAGTCACTTTTGGGTGTCTAGTTAGAGAACTTACCTAAGTAAGTACCTGTAATATTTGACTTCTTTATAACGCCCCAGCAATGTATAGGTCAAATCCTTAGGGAGGCCTATGCCCAGCAATGGACTTCCTGTGGCTGATAATAAAAGCGAGTGTCTCCCAACCAGAAAGTAGCGGACGTAAAATTCAACTTGCTGCTACGGCCCGAGAAAACGTTTAGAAGATTTATATTTTATGGAACATAAATAAAATAATAACAATTATAAATAAATTTGTTTATAACAAATTAAAAACAGCTCAATACATAAAACAAATCTAATAACTAAATAACCTACCTATAAACTAAAGTATATCTAATTAAAAATAAAGAATTTACCCCAGATCGCTATGGTCGCAAGGCAGGGTGCCTAAGACACACTTAAGTGGACTTTATAATATGACATTGGTGTAGTTTGATGCTATAAATGCTTATACTTATGTTCAATATGTAATTGAAGTAGACGTCATCACATCATAGACGTGATCTAAGCGCACGGTAGTGCGCAGGCCAAGTTCCAGCAACAGGCCGCGCGCATGACACTATTTACACGAACCGTTTCGATCCACTTTTGATCCCACTGTAACTCAGCGCCTATTGCAAGTACAGAGATAAAATTGAACCTACGTAATCATATACTAGTACTAAAGCAGTATGCCAAATTTCATACATATAGCTTCAGTAGATCCTGAAATATGACCCTGTAAAAATAGCTAATTTTGGCACTGACTGACTGACTGACTCACTGACCGGTAATCAAAACCTCTAGGCCACTTCCAATTGTCCTAGCGTTATGAAATTTGGCACGCAGGTCGTGTTTTATATTTAGATTAACAAAAAATTCAGAAATTTAAGAAATCGGTCAAGCGTGAGTTAGCTCAATCGAATATCACATTTTTAATAAAAATATTTATGAACCAGTGATACAATGAGAATACGATGACGAGGGGGGGGAGAGGGGAGAGGGGATATAAAATATTGTCATGTATACATAATGCACACTATATAGCTTATTAATTAATACTGCTTACCAAAAAAATCAGGCTCCTATTGTTATAAATTACTTTCGATAGATGGCGCTAGCGGTATAATTGAAACGCGATATTGTGTTTTTCGTCTGCAGTATATATGAAAAGTTGATAAGAAATCGATGGGAATTTCTTTCTACACTTACGACGTTTTGACATCTTATCAAAAAGAAAAAATAGGTACGATTTCTTGAAAAAAGTATTGAAATCCCACCAAAAACATACCTGTTAAAAAGGGGGCCAAGTTCCTATCGGCTAATTGTTCGCCTAAAAAAGGGTTGAAATCTAATCCAATGCCAATTAGATTTCAACCCTTTTTTACGGCGAACAATTAGCCGATAGGAACTTGGCCCCCTTTTTAACAGTACCCCTACCGGGAGTTACTGTAGTAAAATCGCTTGACGCAACTATTCTCGTTACGGTGAAGACGCGAACGAGATCGTTAGCGTAAAATTGGTACCATGAGTTTGATCTAACGCTTCGATACTCGCTATCGAGTAGACGACAGGTGCTATAGTTAAGCATTTTCTCTATGGTTGTGAGCTAAGTTTTGTGGCTCACTTCATACTAGTCGATTATGCTAAAATTGGCAAAATACATGTGTATCCAAGCTGGAAATTATATTTTTTAAGAGCACCTTGTCAGTGTCATACTTGATACGGATAAATTAAAAAACTTCATCATTGAATAGTGTCGTAAGGAGCTACTGGTATTTTTAATTTCCTTGGTTATTCTCTTTTATCTAACCTAAAAAATATGAAATGAAAACAAGTTATTATTTGTGTTAAATTCACAATTTAGCTCGTATATTGTAGTTAATATCTTTATTGCTCTAAAAAATAGTAAAACAGATGTGAAAAGGCAACGCTTATTGTTTCCTTCATAAAAGGTAAGTTATAAAGTGTTTATGTACTTTTTGGAAGTTAATAAATTGTGTAATGTAACTGCAAGACTGACTCTAACAAACATCTTTTGCAATTTAAATTAAAGCTTTTCATATTTGGCATGGGATGTTGCATGTCATGAAGCAATGTACTTACTCAAATCTACTACAGTTTCAATTTCCATGACCACAATGCTCCAATTGTAAATATTTTTATATTTTCAAAAAACGACACAGTATGCTGTTTTGAAATTTAAAAAGTAGCCGGTGAATTGCTAGTATTTATTAGTCTATATTCTGGAAGTATATGTAGTACATATTGCTTTCCTGTTCTATGTTTTTCATAATTTATTTTTATCTGAATATTATTAGAAACGTTGTAATCCAAAAACTAATTAACTTTTTGACTTACAATATAAAATGATCATTAACAATTAATAACCTAAGGTATTTTATTTTGCAGCATATGAAATCTGAATTTTACCGGAGCCATTTGCCAAGCCCGTAACTATCAGCACCTATGCCAGTCAGACAGAGGAAATGGACCGAAGAAGCTTCTAAGAACAATACAAGAAGGGGGCTTTTAAGCTCACCCAGCCCTTCTAAGGCTGAGTTAGCTTGAGAGAGCGTTCTCCAGAATAATGTAATATGTCAAATAAAATATAAACAGTTATCTTTGTTTTATTGTAAATGTTATTTCATCATACGGGCATTATCCTAATGGGCAGACGAGGCACAGAGCCACAAAACTGAAGGCCACTTTTAGAGTTATGGTAGGCGTTTAGATATAGAAAAAGGAAATCAAAATAGTGATGAGTTGCCCACTGCATTATCTATTGCTATGATTCAGATTCCCTTGATTTGCTTTAATGATGTGTCTGTGCGGGAAGAGAAGCAGCTTGTACATTCCAGTATATAAGGGGTTATATTAAAAATCCAAACTAAAATTAAATTTCTTTATTTTTTTTCTTAATTAGGCTTGCATGTCACAGTGTACATAATGTATAAGAAAATACATAATATGATTATTTTTAAATAAGCTTGAAAATAATGGCAGTTCAAAATAACCATTGCTGAGAGAAACTCTTAGAGCCAACAGTTGCCAAGTTTTATCAAGATGATATATCTCTGTGAGGATACAAATTATAATGAAACCAATTATACTGCTGGTATACTAATGCTAGAATGATTTGGTGACACTATCTGCTATCTTGTTCTCAGTGCTCCCATCAGTAGCTGGTTATGCAGATTTTCTGCAATCACATTACGAACCAGATGTACATCTGAAAATAAAACATTTTACAGATTTAAATACAAAAGTGAGACAATTTTCAAAGTATAAAAATTTTAATTTATTAACTTGACTTACATCTTTTATCTGGCTTGTCTCGTGGATTAGCAATGTCATCTAGCAAACTATTGTTGTGCAATACACAACATCCAGTGATAATTTGGAGCAGCTAATAATGTTTGGTCCATAATATAACAATGCCAGCAGTTCTTGTTGTCAAATTTGTTCTCTATTACAACCCAATCGTTATAATGTATTTTGATATAAGCCATTGGGGATGCGCTGAACCGCCTGCAAAAAATTCAATGCTTATATGAAAAATTTATAAATTTTAATGTAGATAATCAATATCAATAAATTTAATGCATTAGACATGAGACATTATCTTTCATACTGACCTAAAAGCCAATCCGCTTCTAGTTGCTGTTTAAAGTCCGCTTATACCTATATATTGATCTGCCTGTTTGTTTATTGCCACAAACACAGTATTATTGTTTCTTGAGAGAAGTTATAAGCCTGCCCAACAACACATTGGTAGATCCCTTTAGCGAAGAAGACCAAGGAACATTGTGCCTGAAATTAAATATAATAATGAGTGTTAAATTAAAGAAATTGACGAAGAGATAGATCTACAAGATAAATGTTAAAGGAGAGTTGTAAAATCAGCACAGAATCGGCGATTTGGACCACTTTGTTATCCCTTATTGTTAAACAAGCTTTTCGAGGTTTGTTAAATTCTACTCACCTTTTTCTTTAGCACATTTGCTTGCTAAGTGATTTGTGTGTTCTTTCAGCATGTTACACAAATCTATATAAGCTTGCTGGCTGGCTCAAAACGACTTTAAATCGTTTCTCGGTGTAAAACACAAGCGGATTTTGGAGTACGTATATCTTCGCAGCTAGTGACTTTTGGTCGCGCTCGTCTACTAATTTAACCACGGCAAGCATTCTCCACGCTAAATAAGCCCTTTTTGGCATGAATGTTTTTTCAAAACACGAAAATAAAGCATAAAATCGATGTGTAGTAAACTCTCTCACGCTAAAAAACAAAGTGACTCCCGTAACTACTGCGGGAATAGTTAGTGACTATGACAGCTGTCAAATTTGTAACTCATGGTGCCAAAACCGTAGTTAACTATTCGTTAACTACAGTTGGTATCGAGTAGTTAAGAATACGTAACTACAATAGTTAACGAATGCAACTCATGGTACGTATTTTCATGTCCAAACTATCCGCTAGGGGCGCAGACGCTAGCGTCTGTAGTAAGCCAAAACTCCCGGTAGGGGTACAGGTATGTTTTTGGTGGGATATATGTTTTGCGCTGTGGTTTTGCGGACTGTGGTTATGTGGTGCTAGTGCTATTTTTCATTTAAGGACTCACCGAATCACAAAACGTGTAGTTTTCCAACTTACCGCTCGCGGTAAAAACCATTTGGCCGTATTTTTGAAACCGTCGTGTCGTGTTTCGGTAAGTCCTTAAATGAAAAATAGCACTCTAGATTTTCCATGAAGGGTTTCTGATATGTCAAATATCTACGCCACAAATGTTAAAATTATGGGTGGTCGAGACCACTCGTTGCAAATCCTACGCAAACTATCATTTCAAAAATGCGCCCGTTTGGAAACGCTCGCGTAAACCGATCGGTGGTGCGTCTTTAGGCGTAGTTCGCTACTCAATCGGCTCTGAAAACCAATGATTTGACGCCAAAGAGTATATAATCACTTGACGCCAGAAGCTCCCTTAAAGCTAAGGAAGGACCTGCATACACCTTTAACGATAAACTTGAGATAGGCTCTAAAAGACTCGTATCCAGGGCTGTAAAATTATGCATAAAATTGATAAAAACCTTGTGAATGAATTGACTTTGACGTTGATTTGACATATTTTTGTTTTGATACCTACCTACTTTTGATATGATGTTGGTTCAGTCTGAGAGAAATTAATTTAAAACAATTTAAAATCTGTAATCAGATAATATATATTTTAATTTTATAATATTATAAGTCATACTATGTATTAGGTTTGTTTGTAATATCATAATTATTTTTTCTTAAATTTAACCTCAAAAGATTGGTGGCTAAAATATCCTAATGTAATGTCTTCGTTGTGGTTCGTGTTATAGGTACTATCAAGTTGATTGAAGGGCAGATAAAACAGTAACAATGTTATTACTTTCTTGGGTAAGGAGTTTTTAGTACTACTGAGCAAGTCTGCCACATCCCATACTATACTTTTAAATTATTTCCAACCATCTGTGATTAATGCGAGATATTTTTACTAGCCAGCCAGATACTATGCTATGAAAGTTTTAATTTTAAGTAACATTCTGTAATATTTAATTTTCTTTGTTCTTTTGCAGGGTGCTAACTCTCATGGACAGCTTGGTCAGGGAATTGTTAGTGAACAAGTTGAGAAACCAACTAAAGTTGTAATAGACTCCTGGCATTGTGATAAAATTGACCAGATAGCATGTGGAGGAGGCCATACACTATTGCTTGATAAGGAAGGCAAACTGTACACTTGTGGGTGGAACAACAAGCGGCAATTAGGAAAAGATGAAGAAACAAGCCGGTTTGAAAGAGTCTGGGGATTGAGTGGGATTTCTTTTATAAATATTGCATGTGGTTGGGATTTTAGCTGTGGAGTTACAGACACTAATTTCCTTTTTGTATGGGGCTCAAACAGCAATGGACAACTCGGCCTACCAAAAGATCACTTCCCAGAATATGTTAAACCAGTAAGATTGCAAGTCAATGCTTGTGATGTCTCTATGGGTCTCAGGCATACAGCCATTGTCAACTCCAAAGGTGAAGTCTGGGTAACAGGATGTGGAAAACATGGGCAACTTGGTTTAGGAAATGAAAGACTATCATCTGACCGATTTGAACAAGTCCCTAAAGTTGGTAAAGTAACTCATATAGCTTGTGGGCAAAATCACACAGTAACTTGGTGTTCAGAAGAGAAAGCATTGTATGTATGGGGAGATAATAAACATGGCCAGTTGTTACTAAGCACTGAGAAGTATAAGAAAATATTCACCCCACAAAAGATTGACATAGATGTTAAGAAAGAAGTGAAGAAATTACTTAGTGGCTGGACCAATGTCCTATTGTGGTTAGAAAATGGGACCTTGTACACTTGGGGCCGCAATAACTATGGACAACTTGGAACTGAGGATACCTTTGTAGGAAAAATTATTCAGATAAAGCTACCAGGTCAGTGAAGCAAATGTTTCATATTACAATTAGCTATTTCCAGAACTGAGTAAAGAAGAAACTCTAATGCACCTACTGTACACTGATGTACTTACAGGTTAGACAGAACCAAGGGTCACAGAACACAAAGGTCAAAGCTACTCTAAGCTTGCGGTGGGAACACAAAATAAGACAGTTATCCACTGTCATTTGATATCCACTTTTCACCACAATCTTGTCAAAGATCGCCTTTGTGTTGGTTTTAACCTTTTGCATATCAATGCTTATTAACATTTCATTCCCTCTGGCATCAAGCCTAGAAAAAATTGTACCATTTTAACCACTTTAGTTGTCAACGGCATCTCAGTCATGCAAATATTTCACAACTGAAGTGGTCAATAGCGCTCAACAGGTTAAACTTATACAATATTTTTAATCCTTTTTGGAAATCATGTTCTCAACTCAGCTCTTCAGCCTTTCTGCACACTGCTGAGCATGTACTTATGCAGCAATATTAAAAAATATAATAATTCTTTCAGATGGTAGACAAATCAAAGATATAGCTTTAGGCTCAGAACACACTGTATGCGTAGCAACAGACAATACCCTTTGGGCGTGGGGTTGGAATGAGCATGCAAATACTGGAACTGGTGGTGGCGACAGTGTGAATACACCTACACTAGTGTCCTTAAATATAGGCACAGGCAAATTATCGAAAGTCTTTGCTGGAGGGGCACAGAACTTTATAACTGTAACATTAGAACATAATCCTGACAGTGAAAAACGTGAAGAAAATGCAATGAATGCAGACAAAAGTACACAATGATTTTCAATATTAGTTAAATGCAAATGTTGTAGAACCTAGTCGTTTTCATGGTGCAATATTGCCACGTTTTATTCTTGAACTGGTGCTTCACACTCACAATTCATAATATGTGATAATATGTTGTACAATAAATTAAACGAATTTACACTTGTTAAAATTTATTTTAATGTCTCTAATTAATACTAGTGGATAACAAACATTGACTGTATCTTCCAATGATATAAACATTTGACCCTTCTTTGATATACAGACATGGTCAATATAATCAATAACTAGAGATTTTTACACATCTGTTACCTTGTAATGAATAATAAAATGCTGTAGAAGTAATACTTACAATACAATCAATTCAAAGTAGTTTCTCGTCGTTCCCTGGCCAGGGGAAGACAAAAATATGTTTACACATTGTATGATCATGAAGGATATCTTAGATCACTTGTTTAGCACCTTCGCCTTCGACTTGGGTGGCTATTTCTGTGATCTGAGACTCCTCTTTCATTGCTCTCAGTGTATAATTTACTGTCTCAGGAAATGGGAAAGTACTAAAGATATCAACAAATAAATACATACATACACACATATTATCACAAATAAACAAAAATAATTCCACACATTAATTTATTACAAATTCTTATGACTTCCAAAACCATGCATGCATTTTGTTGGTGACTGTAACATTGCAATGTAAATATTTATTGCTTCAAAACTCATACATACTCAATAACATATACCTTACTAATTTTAAAATAATAGCTAGCACATTATGTCATAATATAATACAATTTTGGGCAATTTGCTATTATAAAAGAGTTTCTTGACAACAGCTGACTATGCAAGTCTATTATGGCCACAGAATTACAAAATCATTTGCTGCTAATGTAGCAGGTATCATGTAAAATGTATATTTAGGAAAATTATAAGTTTCTTGCAGCTTTTTCATACCTCAGCAATCTGATATCTATATCACGCTGGTCTATACAAAAATATGACAGAATCATTTGTTCACTACCATACAATACATACTTAAAATAACAAAGCCAAATGTTAGTTTGTGCAATGATAGGACAAAATCTGATGTAAAACCATAAGATAAATTTCATACAAAAAAAGATGATATAGCATTATTTTTAAGCTCAATTGACACATTATTTTAACTGATATGAAGCCACCTCTTTATAGTAATAAACATACAGATGTTTTATAAAAAAAACTCATGGTGGAGATGACGCAGAGATGACAAGCGAAACACATGTATAACTAAAAATTGACCCATTCGTCTGCAGTTAGGACGTCTCCATTCAGGTCGAATAGCATATATCCATTTTCATAATAGTAAAAATAATTTAATTTTATGACCCATGTATAATTTTTAAATCAAATCAAATATTTGCTTATTTGTAACAATTTCCTTTAAAAAGGATATTTTGTCAGTAGCATACATTCATACAATTCTAAAAATAATTAATATTACTTACTTAGCTTGTTAAGGTTGCTACCTTTTGCGTTCACCTTTTTGTGTCTTACGTTTTTCTTTTTTCTCTTCTTTTAATTGTTTCTGTTTCTCTCTGAAAATGACAACAATAAGGTTAATTGATATTTATTATCTTAAGGCTGCCCTTACCAACCGCTTTATTGTCAACACAAGCATAGTTTGAAAAACTTGTTGTTTCATCCAGGTCAATGATAGAAAAAGAGGCAAACCAAAAAGAGAGAGAGGTGCCTGAGGGCAGGTTTTACATTCTATTAAATGAAATTATTATTATTAATAACTATCCATTGAATGAATATTAACTTTTCATAGGGTGCAGAAATTTCATAAAGCTTGTTCCAGGGTAATACCTTTTTTCCAGTAAGCCTTATAAGTGTGCAAAAACATGTTTTTATTTTGAATTTTCATTACATTTGTGAGGTTTGTATCGAAATATTTTTTTTACCTTTACAATTAGTGGGTACTTTATGAAAGGTCGAAGTTCAGGTAAAATTTGGGCAAAGAAGCAGAAGCAGTTTTGGAGGCATATACTGAATTGAATTTCCAATTAATTTTTTTTTATTTCAACAGGAACCTAGAAATAGCACAGAAGATTTTCAAGCCACACGTTTTCAAAGAAGATCAGTTACGTCACCATAACTGTGTATGAGTGTTTGTAAGATGGGAAGTCTATAGCGACCACGAAGGTACTAATAAAACCCATAGGATCTGGTTTGATCCATCACCGTCTACAGGCCAGGAGTGGCGACGGGATAATGAAGAGTATTCATAAAAAAACATTGTACGGTGTTATATTGAATGTACACGTCCAGTTAGTAGTGATGTGCTAAATTAACAAAATAAATTATTTGCTTATTAATTAAATATATATCCTAGTTCACGTCAACATACAACTATAAGGATGATGTTATAATACTCCCCCTTTTGTTTTGAAAAAGAAAAAAAACAAAAACATATCAATCCTAAACTAAACATATGAAAAATAAAAATGTTACTAAGATACCTATTTCCAACTACCTATTAGTCCCGGTAAAAAAAAAATTGTACGTATGATGTTATAAAGTCCACTCTTAAGAATTTAAGAATCAACACAGCTGCACGTTATAATTAATAGTGGCTCTATGAGCTGTAGACCTCCCAAGTCATCCTGACCTGTTGAATTTTATTAACAAAAAAGTTGTTCAAGCCTCTTAATAAGGGTTACAAAGTTTTATGAAATATATGAATTTTTTTTAAAAGCTGATATATTATATTTTTAAGTTTTCAGGTCACATAATTCAGCGATTTCGAAAAATTTCGAAAAACAAAAACCTGTATCATTTTTGAATCTTCTCACAAAATTTCACAAAAATCTTTTGAGAAATGCAACCTGTAAGTAAGAACAGCCAGACAGCAGAATAAAAGAATTTTCGGCCTATCTTGTAACTGAGATGATGAGATTAGCTTGCTTAGTTGGTTAAAAACATGACTTTAAAATATCTTACATATAAGATATCCTATCACAGATATCCAGGTAAATTAACCTTCTTTTATGATCCATCATCAAGCAATTTTACTTGCTTAGTCCACTAAGCAAGTAAAATTGCAAAAAAAAGTAAAAATTTTATTACCTATCTTCTTTATCCTTCTCTTTCTTACGTTGAGCTTCGAGACGAGCTTGTTCTCGGCGTTCACGAGCTGCAGCTGCCACGTCGGCAGCATTTGTATTTTTAACTAAATCTGAGCCCTCAGCCTCCTCGTCATGGGCATCATCTTGCTGTAATAACAATGGTATGGGATTAAGAGATGATTGTGTACCAAAATAGGGGGAGGCACAAAAAGGGTGGATGGAATGGTAAACTAAAATTACATGCAATGCCCACCTCTCTTGGAACAAAGAAGAGTAGGATTGTGAATGGAAATACTTATGTAAGTGGTTATATACCTATCTAAAGGCCTTAAATTTTGCCAAGAACCACAATGTAGTCATGAAAGATGTGCCATTCCGAAGTCATTAGAAATTTCAAAAATCACTATTGAACAAAGTTAAAGGTTAGATTAAAAATTGGTATTTACCTCATTGTCAGAAAGCTGACTGTATTGTGATAATATTGCTTCTCGAATCTTCTTCTCCTCATCTGTGTATTCGCGTCGCGTCGTGGTAGCAAGTGACTGAGATTCTAGTAATTTTGCTAATTGGACGTCAACATCTGCAGCAGGTTTCGAATCTTCTTTAGGACGACTGGTCTCCCATTTATCTATTATTTCATTCACATGGAAGGCTATGTCTTTATCCTGTTCATTTGAAGAAATTATACTTAGAAAATAGACAAATACCTACAATGTAAAGATGTGGTGAAGATGCATTTCTGACGGCAAAGACTTACCACAATCCCCGAAAGTATACCTTCTAAGGCTTCTTTTTTATCATCAATATTATCTTCGCTATCTAAAATACCAGTAATATAAGATCCAAACACGCCTTCATCAGTTTTTAAAGATTTTAATTTATCAATAAGCCACGGCTCAAACTCAGTTACCGCAGCCGCCATATTTGCCGAATGCGAATTAAAAAAATTGACATTGACATTTGAATTTTAAACTGACTTATAATTTTTTTTTACAGAATGTAAAAAATATTGATTATGCCTGGGCCGCACCTGCGCCTATCCTCACGAAGCTTCATGCTATTACACGATACACGCAAATGTTACCGACCGTTATCGGGTAATGTCCCGAATATTCGGACTTCGTCTTCGTTATCGCGCGGGTGGCGGTACATCAAAGGGTTTTTAGCGCGCTAAGAATTCGCTCTGCGTGGTCGTACACGTTGTTCATTTTGGCGTTTGTTTTCAACTTGTTCAGACACGTGCTGTGCGACAGTGCCACGGTTGTTAATGCGTAAAAATAGACAGGAAAGATAAAAAAGTGTTAAAATTTTTATAAAGAAACCTAGAATGAAGAACTTTCTAGGTTTCTTTTTTCTAGGTTTATACTCATTCTAATACATAGCCAAAATAAATTAAAATTGCTCGTCAAACACCAGTGTAAAATCAAAGCAAGCGTTGGGTTAGAATTTGGTACAAATTTGTGCTCAAATTTGTTACTCGTTTTAACTGGTTGGTATTATATTTCATGTAATGTTAATTTTTGTAATAAGACTGCTTACTCTACGCTATTTACTCAATAATTTTGTGAGTTATACATGGTTATACGCTAAACAGAGACATTTTTAAAGCCTCGGGTATCGCTAATCCTCTCAATTTTGTGACGTAAATTTTGATACTTTTGGTACGGTAAGTATAAGTTGATCTGATTGGTAACAAAATTGAGTTGTTAGGAAACGTTTACATTAAATTTGTTTGTGTTAATCATATGAAAGTTATCGCTATCATCGTCTACTTATTTTAGGCTCCATACGAAATTATCGTAAATTTTATAATGATAATGACCTTTTATATATTTTTTATCCTTCAGAGGTCAAAATGAAACTATCTAAAAACCAGATTATACCAAGAATCAAGAAATAAAAGATATATTGTTTCTACTAGCCGCGACTAGTGCTATTCTTTTGTAATAAAATCTACTCTTGTATGGCAAAATAGAAAATGTCATTTAACGCTCCACTCACCTTTTCATTCCCTCAATTAATTATTCTATTCTATGATCTCTCCGGCCCGGGTCTCAAACTATATTCATATTTCATCTAAATCAGTTCAGTGGTTGAAGCGTGAAGAGATAACAGACAGACGGAAGACGGACAGAGTTACTTACACATTTATAATGTTGTTTGGAAGTATAGATTGGATTGTAGAAGCAATTTCTAGATTCAGATAGATAAACAAAACTGTACAAAACTAAAGTACCAGTATAAACTAGTCCTTACTTTTTTCATTGGTTACAATCGAACTCAATTTTGTTCCTGTCCCTAAATATTTATAGGTTTTTTCTTATCTAAAATTGTTATATTTCTAGATTACATTAATAACACATAACATATTTTACAGAAAATTATAAGTTTTGACAATGACCATGAAACTTTTAGCCTAGTATGTAAAATTTTAAGGTAGAACGTAAAAAAGGCTTAATTTTTTACATAAGTAACAATATTGTTCTTCAACCTATTAAATTTTGAAATTAATACTTTTTAATCAAGTGTGCTTTGGTTTATACATAACTTTGTTGTCCTTAAATTGCAATAATGTTAATATTTGACGTAAAATTACTATTTTTGTAATTAATTTTGATTAAATAAATAGTAACAAAATTGACCACAAATAGTTACCAAGTCCAGATAAAACGGCTTTTATACTTAAGCTGTTACTAATAGATTGATATCATTTATATATAACACAAGATGAATAATACCTACACCTAATTTTCCATTAAAAGCCAATAAAAATACGCTTTTGAAAAAAACAAAAAAAAATGTAGCGTACAAAAATTTTGAGAACTGCTCTAGTATGACCACAGCTTTATCGCCATCTCTTTTTAGTGTAAAAAACGTACGAAGCTTCGCCGTCGCCATCCTTTGCTTCGGGGTGATAGACGCAGGTGCGGCCGAAGCATACGAGCATCTTTATATACCTACTTGCTACTGATATATCCGCCCAGTCACGATTTATTTAAAATGATGATCCAAAAGGAATGTTTAGTCCACCCCTATTTTACACTAGGCAACACTACACTAAATGTCAAGTAATGTAAAAATAAAAAAAAAATAAGATCGTGAACAAGCGGTTTTGAGTTAGTAGTGAATTCTATTTTGTTGAATTAAAACAACAATAAACAATGTCGGCCCGATATGATAGAGCCATTACTGTATTTTCTCCAGACGGGCATTTATTACAGGTAGAATATGCCCAAGAAGCTGTCCGCAAGGGATCTACTGCAGTAAGTGACATCAAGTCTGTGTTCAATTTTGGTTAGGATATCTGCTCATTTTAATTAATAATTTGTTCTTTGTTTTAGGTTGGTGTCAGAGGTGCTGATGTCGTTGTCTTGGGTGTCGAGAAGAAGTCTGTTGCAAAACTGCAAGAAGAGAGAACTGTCCGAAAGATATGTTTACTAGATGATCATGTCGTGATGGCGTTCGCCGGACTTACAGCCGATGCTCGTATCCTTATAAACAGGGCGCAAATTGAATGCCAATCCCACAAGCTGACAGTTGAAGACCCAGTAACTTTAGAGTATATAACTAGATACATTGCTAGTCTCAAACAAAAGTACACTCAAAGCAATGGTCGTCGGCCATTCGGTATCTCGTGTCTTATCGGAGGATTTGACTATGATGGTCTGCCACACTTGTTCCAAACAGAACCATCTGGCATTTTCTATGAGTGGAAAGCCAATGCCACTGGCAGATCTGCTAAGACTGTTCGAGAATTTCTGGAGAAGAACTACACTGCTGAAGAAGTTGCAAATGAAAAGGGGGCTGTAAAGGTAAATTATTTTATATATCATACATAAGTGTACGTACGAAAGTGTCAAACACAGCACGTTTGGCTGTTCATAATGGAGTGCTGATACCGACGCTGGTGTATGGAAGTGAGAGTTGGGTATGGCAGAAAAGGCACGAAAGTAGAATAAATGCAGTTGAAATGAGAGCGCTGAGGAGTATGTGTGGTGTTACTTTGAAAGATCGGATTAGAAATGATGTCATAAGGGAGCAGTGTGGACTGAAAGAAGATGTAGTAACAAAAATTGAGAAAGGAATGTTGACATGGTTCGGACATGTAGAAAGGATGGATGAAAGGAGATTCACTAAAAGAGTCTACAAAGCAAACTTGAGTGGAAGAGCGGGTCAGAGTCGTCCTCGACGAACGTACCGCGATCAAATTGCAGACGTTCTTAAAAAAGGAGAGGTTAGAAGTACCCGTAACCGGCGGGCATGCATGAAGAGAGTGATGAGTGTAGATGAAGCGAAAGAGGTCTGTCAGGATCGTAGCAAGTGGAGGTCCTTAGTCTCTGCCTACCCCTGTGGGAAACAGGCGTGATAATATGTATGTATGTATGTATGTATCATACATAACTAACCATATCATACAATCACTCATATGATTATTCCCACACAAAAAGTTGATCATTTAGTAACTTTGCATTCAAACATAAGACATACATGTTCTCCATTGCATTTTGATATGAGGGGTAAGAGTAAGTAATTATAGTCTGTAATTATTCTGTGAAAAATAGCACACAATGACTTGGCAGAATTAATTCATACAGTAAATAATCACATGTTTAGTTTTTACGAATGCGTAACCCCAGCAAAATGTTGCGCCTTAAAGAAATGAGAGTATTACAGATGTTTAGTTCATAGTAAGCCTCATATTGTTCAAATATGGCAAAATTCGTTCATGTTGTATTTTCGAAGTTATTCGACAAAAACTGATTTTGCTGGAGTAACATTACCCTAACAAGATGTTTTAAAAAAAAAGCGTTTCGCCTAGAATCAAGTATATGAAAAGGGGGCGTCCATAAATTACGTGAGGTGTTTTTTGAATTTTCTGTCCATCCCTCCCCCCTGGTGAAATTTTGTTCAACCCCCTTTCCATCCCCCAAACTCACATGAGATTTTTTAAAATGTGGGTTTCTTACGTAAAACGTGTTGGATTGTTGTAGTAAAAAGAAAAAAAATGATTAGTGCTTTTATTTACGACTAGTTAAGACTAGTAATCAATATTGCTGAGAGTTATCTACACATATAATAAAATCGTAACCGATCGCTGTCTGTACATTGAAGATAAATGAGAAACAATATTGTTGGGGGCTTTTATCATCGTAATAGAACACAAAACAATGATTTTTAGAATTTTTGTCTGTTTTTCTGTGCGTTTGTGCACGCTAATCTCAGAAACAGCTGCACCGATTCGGTTGCGGTTTTCACAAATGTATTTTGATAAGCCTCACTTAACATTTAGTGTTTGTTTCATCTAAATCCGTACATAAATAAAAAAGTTATATCAATTAAAAGAATCAGGTCATCAATTTTTGTTTGAAAACTTTCTATTAAATAACTGTTCCGTTATATTGGCTAAAACTTGTGTTATATAATGATTATTATTGAAAGTTAAGTTACTAAAACCTGCCAAGTGCGAGTCGGACTCGCGTACGAAGGGTCCCGTACCATTTTGTATATAAAATCACTTTTGTTGTATGGGAGCCCCTCTTAAATATTAATTTTATTTAGTATTTGGTATTTAATGTTATAGCAGCAACAAAAATACATCAGCAGTGAACATTTTGACTGTCTATCTATTATGCTTCATCAGATACAGCCTGGTGACAGACAGAAGGACAGAAGGATAGTTGTCTTAGTATTAGGACACCGTTTTTACCATTTGGGTACGGAACCCTAAAAATTGACAATTTCGGTAAATTTGGAGCATTCTAACAAAATTGTTTTTTTGATCACTGATAGATGTCAATGTTCAAAAATTCAGAAATTTAAATTTAAAAATTTAAGAGCTTCTCTGGGCATACAGAGCCGAGGGCCGCAAGACCTAACGACGCCCTACCACCATTCTTAGCGTGATTGAGGGCGGGATAATGAAAAAAGGAATCAAAATTGGTAGGAACAGGATACGAGTAGGTTCCTAGCTGCTGATCACATTTCCGCCCATTCACTTGATCGGCTTTTACAATCTGCGTGGAAAGAGTTAGATATCCATTTTTTCTGTTCTCCTAAACCATCATGGATACAAAAGCGTGCTGAGTGTTGCGCTGCCTGGTACTCCTTGACTACGAGACAGATTAGGTTAGGTTCCCACCCTGACAAACTGCCCAGCCTGGGCGGAAGACCGCGCTTAACTGTGCATGGTAGTGGGGGACGGACGACCTTCCGCTGTCGATTGTGGTCCGTCACATGAACGTCGTGGAGAGCATTGCAGGCCTTTGCGGAGAGCGTCATGCTCTGCAAAGAGGTGGCGGAGAGAGACCGGGAGGCAACAACCGACCGGCCATCCATCCCCGGCGCACAGGGCACAGGAGGCGGGCTTTCGTAACGGGTACAATTTTTAGGATAACAATTGTACCCTAACGGGTACAATTTTTCTTGATTCGTTTCCTCACGTTAAAAAGGTAAGATAAGGTTCAACCAAACTTCCCGTGGGTGGACGAAACGTTAGGTCTTTTCAACATGAAATAAAAGTTACGTAAGGTTTGGTTAGGCTAGGGGCTTTTGGAACACCCATGCCAACATCATTTAGGAAACGTGGCCTCTTTTCATGAGCATCTGCTTTCCACGGTGATACGCATAATACACTGACGACATCCCAGTTGCCGGCCAGGCTCAGTTGGCACTCTTCGCCGCGACACAGCGCTTTTTGCAGTTAGTTTGAACTCAAAGTACGCCTCCAGAAAGTCCTAGGCGCCCTGCTTGACAATTTTTTTAGAGTAGCTCCCATACACGTAAAGTGAAAAGTCAATTTTTATTTCTCGACTAAACAATCATGTGTGGTTGACGTATCGTTGAATAGGTCTTTTAAAAATATTATGAGCTTGCAAACACCGTTTTTCGATTTAGGGATCCGTTTTTGAAATATTTGGTTTTAAAGTGAACATTTTTGTTAGAGTCAAGTGTGTGTCCCCCCCCCCTCTATCTGCTAAACGGTTATATATGGACACGTGAATAAATTCTCAGCTATAGTATATATAACGAAGTTTAAAGGAAAACTATCAGAGCTAAGAAGGGTTTATAAATTAAAATGTTATAGGCTATTTTATAAAATGTACTCGGAAAAGGAAACATTCGTACAAATTTTATAAAAAAATAATTTTTAGACGTTTTCAGTGGCATGAACTCAAATTTGGTATTCGTAACTACGGAACCCTACACTGCGCGTGGCACGACACGCACTTGGCCAATTATTATTTGTTAGTAAATGCACAAGTTTACGAGTAAAAACTAATTTTCCGATTTTTTAAAATAATAAATTACTTCGATTTTTGTTGATGACTTGGAATACTTATATTTCAAACAAATTTGAACAAATGAAGGCCTATAAAAAGTATTTTTTTCAAAATTCTGCTACTAACAGAGATATGGAATTTTTCTTCCGAGATATGGAAAATTGCAAAACGTTACCCCAGCAAAATCTTGAATATTTCAAAAAGTATAAGATGAACAAATTTTGCTATCGATATACATTTACAACTCGATATATATTAAGAGCTGTTTTTTAGGGTTCCGTAGTAAACAAGGAACCCTTATAGTTTCGCCATGTCTGTCTGTCCGTCCTCGGTTTTACTCAGCGACTATTAATACTAGAAAGCTGTGACTTGGCATGGATATGTATATTAATTAGGCGGAAAAAAATGGTATAATAAAACATTGAAAAATATTTTTATTTTAGGGTAGCTCTCATACAAGTAAAGTGAAAATGCAATTTTTTTTTCTCGTCTAACCAGTCATATTGGGTATCGTTGAATAGGTCTTTCAAAAATATTATGAGGTTATGAACACCGTTTTTCGATTTAGGGATCTGTTTCTGAAATATTTGGTTTTAAAATTCACATTTTAGTTTGAGTCAAGTGTCCCCGCCCCTCTATCTAAACGAAAACTATCAGAGCTAAGTAGGGTTTACAATTTAAAAAGTTATAGGCGATTAACTTATAAAATGTACTCGCAATATGAAAATTTCACACAAATCAATAGAAAATTAGTTTTTAAACGTTTTTAGAGGCATGAACTCAAAGTGGGCATTAGTAACTACGGAACCCTACACTGCGCGTGGCCCGACACGCACTTGGCCAATTTTTCATATACTTGATTCTAGGCTAAACGCTTTTTTTGAAAAACATCTTGCTGGGGTAACGTTACTCCAGCAAAATCAGTTTTTCTCAAATAACTTCGAAAATACAACATGAACGAATTTTGCTATATTTGAACAATATGAGGCTTACTATGAACTAAGTATCTGTAATACTCTCATTTCTCTAAGGCGCAACATTTTGCTGGGGTTACGCATTCGTTATTCACAGTAAAGTTTGGTCTCATTCTGATATTTTTCCATTTCCAGCTTGCCATCCGTGCCCTCCTCGAAGTGGTGCAATCGGGACAGAAGAATCTTGAGATTGCTGTGATGAGACGTGGCCAGCCCATGCAAATGCTTGATGCAGATACTATTAACTCTTATGTCTCGGTTATTGAAAAGGAAAAGGAAGAAGAGGCAGAGAAGAAGAAACAGAAGAAATAATAGTATTGTGTATTGTAGTTTTTTGTTCTACACTTATATAACATGGCATAAGGAATACATTTTTTTTAAATAATAATAACTTCATTTTATTCAATAAGAGCCATGAGCTCACAACACCTGCAATTGATATAAAAATAATTGATGTCCTGCTCATGACCCTGATGTACAATAATTAAGCAATTTAAGAATTGAGCAAATCAATGGTCCTTGAAATTTGGGAATACAGTTCTTTCAAGTCTGATCCACATTCTTGGTTTGGGCCCTTGTTAGTCATAAAGTCATTGAACATTTGTTCCCATTCTCCATGATAATGATCAGAATCATCATTTATCCTCTGAAAACAATCAAGAAACAAAACTTGACATATTAATTAAAATATAAACCACAGAGCATATGTGCCAAGTTAATAGTTCAACTATTGTTCTTTTATTTTTGTGAAGGGTTATGAGAAAATACTCCACATCTGCGTGAAGAAGTCCACTGGGCATGTCACTTTATTGAAAAGGGAAACTGCATAATTCAAGTTTTTATTACCTCAGTTGTTGCTGTATCATCATTTGGATCATTGCTTACAGAAGGAAGAACACAATTCAGGGAAATATGTTCATTTTCTTTCTTTGTCCCCTTCCTAACTATGCCTTGGTCAACTTCTTGCTCAATATCGAATTCCGCGAGTAATTCAACCCCAGACTTGTTTTCTGCAGGCTCTGTATCCAGTTCTGGCATACTCAGAAACTGAATTGGAAAATTATCATTATCATTGTTTTGTTGGCATGTCTCCTCATCATTGAAGTTCATCAGCGATTCTTGAGTAGGATTCCTAAATAAAAAAATTGAACCTATTAGATAGTGATCATTGTATAAATATCTTTAATAAGTGGCCGATTTACCAATAGGCTGAATAGGGGTCGCCTATTTCACCCATCATGCATTGCAGCAGATAAGAAGGTAGAAGTAAAGGGTGCCTTTTAACATATTAAGATATTTCAGTGAACACACCTTAGGGGTGGCAAAATATGAATAGCCTACTGCCAGCAAATGTGTAGATTCATCACTGTCTCAAATATGTGTTTAACCCTTTCACTACGAGACGTAATATAAGTTGTCGTGCCCCCAGCAGGAGGGGTAGTAAATCTAAAATAAATACCTACAACCAAAAAGCATTTTTTGTGGGAAATATTCAAGACTTGTGGAATGGGCATGAAAATGTTTGTCAGATAAACCGATGTTCACAGTGAAGGGGTTAACTATGGCCTACCGCCTATGACCAGTATTTGCTAAATAGGACATCCTTCAGCTGTTGTTATAGGTTGCACGCTTTTTGACCTGCACAGGTCTATGTTCACTAATCTCATGCGAGAATCCACATAATATTAGAAATATATCTAAACTTAAACATGATATCTTTGAGTTTAGTAAGCATACAAGAAAAGACTAATAACATCTTACTCATAGCTGTCGTTGTTAACCACCGTGTCGTTGTATTCTTGAGAATCTTCATTGGCTGAATAAAGGAAAAGGATAGCAAATAAAAAGTAAGGAAAATGGAATAAAGGTTCATGGTTAAGGTACTGGAATAAGGAAAGAAACCTGTGTGAGGAGGAAGTTCTTCAGGATCTTTATTGGAGTTCTTATTGATTCCCAGCCAATCAAATTCCATGGTCTCTTCATCTTCACAATACTCTTCTTGACCATCTGTAAAATGCAGAAAATATGTTAGTATTTAAGTTAGTATTGCTCATATAGCTACAAGCCTACAAGAAAAATCTGCCCAGTTAGTATAGTTTATGCATGATGATCAAACAAATATTTGTTGATTTAGCTATTTTCATACTATCTAATAATATCTAATAGACTGTTAGTGATAAACTAAAAGGTGCCTAGAAACATGATGACATTGATGACAGTACCTTCTGAATCAAACCTAATGTTACAAAGTTGTTTAGAAGAACTTTGCATAAACAAATCTTGAGCTGCTTTTTTGAGAGCTTCGTGAAAAGCACGACGAGCTTTTTGAAGAGGCGTCAAGTAAAGCATTTGATCAGAGTTACCGTATAAACCCTATAAGAGATATGTAGTTAAGGCGTGCATAAATAGTTAACATTGATAAGACAAACTCAGTACCTAACTTACAATAATTAACACTCACCTTAGTTTTATAAGTCTTTCTCATAGCTAACGCCTTTCTTGTGATTTTGTTCAACATTTCTGGTCTTCCGTATTGAAAATAATCATGTACATATTCATGCATGTATGGGTTACTAGAGTTACAAAGTGGATCTTGTAGATGTGACGTAACTTTTCGAAATCCGTATAAATTCAGTTGCCTCACGAAACTAGATATATTAGTTGTTTTGAATATGGAATGATCACATTGCAAATAGTTATGAAGGACTCTATAATTCAACAAAATTGTGCGTCCAGTGCCACCCCATAAAATTGCATCAGTATGCATATTTAGCAAATACCATAATTTCTGTGGAAAACGCATCTGAAAAATAGCGTTTCTATCGTCTTGCATTTTGAATGCGCAAGAATAATATAAATTTCTATTATCTTTCGAACAAATCTCACACTGAATCACTGAAGAAAAGCGAAGTCTTGAAAAAGTCATAAATGGCGCCATTCAAATTGTTCAATTTGTTCATGAAATGAAATCATGACATGTCATGGAAGGACTAACCATAGACTTGCCTACGTGACATTTGAATTTTTATAAAGGTAGGTTTTAATGCTTGGGCCGGACCTGCGCCTATTGTCACGAAGCTTCGTGCTATTACACGATACACGCAAATGTGACCGGCCGTTCTCGGGTATCGTCCCGAATATTCGGACTTCGTGTTATGCTTGGGCCGGACCTGCGCCTATCGTAACGAAGCTTCGTGCTAATTCACGATACACGCAAATGCGACCGGCCGTTATCGGGTATCATCCCGAATATTCGGACTTCGTGGTAGTTATCGCGCGGGTGGCGATACATCAAAGGATTTAAGCACGCTAACAATTCGCTTTGCGTGGTCGCACTTGCGTTGTTCATTTATGCTTCGGCCGCACTTGTGCCTATCGTCCCGAAGCAATTCGCGGCGAATCTTCGTACGCTTTGCACACTAAAAAGTTATCGCGATAAAACGCTGGTCACACTAGCGGCTTCGTTATTTTTCACGAACTATCTGGCAATAATCCAAGATGGCGTCATCTATGTGTTTTAAATATGGACGACGACTTTCTTTTTTTTAACATGTGTGCTAATAATTACATAATGCATTTATTGAAACCTAAAAAGAAAAAGGTAAAAAATTTAACACCATTTTATCTTTTCACTCCATTTTTACGCATTAACAACCGTCGCACATCACGCGTCCGAACAAATTGAAAACAAACGTCAAAATGAACAACGCAAATGCGACCACGCAGAACGAATTGTTAGCGTGCATAAATCCTTTGATATATCCCCACCCGCGCGATCTTGGATTGTTGCCAGATAGTTCGTGAAAAATAACGAAGCCGCTAGTGTAACCAGCGCTTTATCGTGATAACATTTTGGTGTACAAAACGTTCGAAGATTCGCCACGAATTGCTTCGGGACGATAGGCACAAGTGCGGCCGAAGCATAACCATTTGAAGCCTTTCCTACACAGCTACAGTGGTGCGATTTTTCAAACGCGGAGTCACTAAACGTACGGTTTTTTGTATGGAAAAACCATTTCATTCCATTGGACTCAGCGTTTCAGAAATGGCACTCGGGGGACGTATTTTTGAAATCACTTGTCACATTACGAATGGTTTAAGCAAGCGTTTCCAAATAGGCGCATTTTTAAAACGATCGTATACGAAGGATTTGCAACGAGTGGTCTCGAGCACTCGTAATTTTGACATTTGTGGCATAGCGTAGATATGTCAAAGAAATTTATTCGAAAGACTTAAAAAAAAATATTATTTTAATTCTTTATAAATTATGTTGGGAGTATTTCCTTCGGGAGCCAATATGAAAAGACCTGAAGTGTTACTAAACCTGGAGAAAGCCACATAAAGTTGGCCATGCGAAAAACCAGTCCTTACATCGACATCAGCGGCTTTAAGCGTCTGACACTGTGACTTATTGTCATATCCAAGCAAGTAAACACATGGAACTGTGTAATATCAAAAGAAAAATTGTTGGAGATGAATGGTAGACGCGGAATAAATACAGTTTCACTGGCACCACTTACAGTGAGAATCTCAGCTTCAGTTATAATTTGCTTCAAAGCATTGACTTTAAGTGTCTTAGCAGACTATGCCGAAGTTTAGCGGCTAAAGTTCAGTGTCTAAAGTTCGGTGGGGATGACACACTAAATAAGCTGAAGTTCGGTGGAAACGCTGGACAGTAGTGATGAGCTGATATGAGAATTTACTCTGCGTCTTTGGCGCGTCTGCGGGAAATGAGAGCGGGAGAGGGAACGGAAGCGGAAGCGGGAGCGGAAGCCGAAGCGGGAGCGGAAGCCGAAGCGAGAGCGGGAGCGGAAGCGAGAGCGGGGGCGGATGCGGGTACGGGTACGGGTCCGAAGTTCCGATTCAGGCAAAAGCATCGGAAGTTCAGCATTATGTTTTATGCAAATAATATTGCAGGCATGCTTTGGCTGCTTTGCTTTGGCATTTCAGCCGCTGAACTTTGGCATACTGTGCTAAGACACTAAATCGGGTTCCGTTACGCAGCTTCGGCGGAGTCGAATTTCGCATCAGCAAATACTGAACTTATAAGTTCTTCTTCGTACGAAATAACTTCGCCAAGTATTAAGGGCAGACTCACCTGACCATTCTCTTCAAGAAAGAGACCTTCCCAACTTTTAATAATATTCTTGAAAACTCTTGGGCTAACTAATACCGCCAAGCTGGGTTATCATATAATTGTCAATCTGAACTTTTGTATTTGAGGCCACAGATAAGACTGTTTTAATGAGGAGTTAATCTCATCTGCCCTAGAGCCCAGACACAAAACTGGAAGGGTTTGACGAAAATCTCCCGACAGTAAAAATGTGACATTGTCTATTGGTCTGTCATCTCGACGAATGTCTCGCAAGGTTCTACAGCTTCCACTGCCTTTTTGTTGGCCATTGTGTATTCATCCCAAACGATTAGACAACAATTGAGAGGTTAAGCCAGTTGAGGCAAGACGATATCAAAAATTAGGCCCAAGCTGATACCGCCTTCACCACATGAAGTTACTCCCAGCTTATGTTATTATATTATGCTAAACAACTTTAACCTGATATCTTAGATTTCCACATCAGATGATAATCGATTTTAGTAAACAAATATTTATGCAAATGAATTTAACTTGGTTCTGCATTAGGTGTTCCAAAACATCGATTTGTAGGGTTCCGTACCCAAAGGGTAAAAACGGGACCTTATTACTAAGACCGTCCATCTATTTGTCTGTTTGTCTGTTGCAAGGCTGTACTCATGAACCATTATAGCTAGACAGTTGAAATTTTTATAGATGATGTTTTTTTGTTGCCGCTGAACAAAAACATACTAAAATTAATCTTATCTGTTTGAAAAGAGTTTAGTTAAATAAACGGTAGTTTATGGGTACTTATCAATGTATTATTACTACATCGATGTGTTATGATAATGATTACATTGATCAATTACAGTTAATTGTTTATCTATTAAACAGGCATATTTTTTATTCCTTTATATAACTTTCCTTACTTTAGCTGAAATTTATGAGAATTTAACAGAATTTAAGAGAATTTAAGAGAACTTTCTCGGAAATATTCCCAAAGAACATTCTCGCTAAGAAGAATTTGACCTCTGTAGCAAAAAGTTTAGAAGTAATTTTCGTAAGATGTTTAAAAATGCAAAGAATATCTCTTAGAGTTATATGTTTTCAATACTGCTGTATATGATACCCTTACAATTTTTAAATTCTCCTAAAAAATTCTCGAGAACTTAACAGGAATGTTCTCGCTAGGAGAATGTTCCTGGGAATTTCCCATTACTACTCAAGACTCAAGGCGCCCGCGCCCCTCCTATTGTTGTTTCTGTTTCTTTCTGCCCGGTTTATTTTCTTTATGCCCCTAATCACTACTTTGTCTGTGTTATGCCCTGCGTGCGCGGTGGTGACGGTACTTGCTGGAATCCAGTTGCTGGATCCAGCAGCTGGATGCAAAATTGGCCGTGCAAGCCCAGCAAGCCATTAACAATAATTATCGACGTGCGTCAAGCTTATTCACGGTACTTTTGCATCGATAATCGAGCATGGATGTACTGCAGTATGGATCGTGAAAATCGCGCTTTAAAACTGCCGTTAAAAATATTTTTTAAAAAATGAGTACTTATCACGTAAATGACTAAATATCTGATCAAGATTCTGAAATAACGGACTAAAAATTTAAATTGTATTTTTTTAATGTAAAATATAATGTATTGTATAGCGATTTAAATCTGTATTGTAATTTGTAACATAGCTCATCAGGCTGGGTAGGAAAGGAACCAATACTGAACTGGGTTTCTTTTAACGTTATCTTCCTATCAGTGGTTATTCCGAAACGATAAATGGGGCAAATTAAATAAAAGCTTGTAATAATAAAAAATTGTACAGAATATCTGTATTGTTTTTATCTACCATCTTTTCCCCACAAAAACATTTGAGAACCGCTGCGCAACTGATGACGTATACATGTTCCTATTACGTCACCCGCTGTCACGGGAAGAACATAACAGGAGAAGTATAATTATTATACCATGCTTTTAACATTCGTTTCATTCATTCAAATGCGCGGTTGTATTGTGTTTTTTTATTTCTTCTAAAAATAATATAAACAATTAATATTAGTCGCTTCTAGTTCTGGCCTCATATTTATTATTTTCTAATGGGCCACCTGTTCATGTTTGAGTTTATATAAGTTCAATGCCATGGAGCGACGAAAAGCGAGCCCGGAGCAGTTGAACATGCTCTTACATTTCCTTGAAGAGGACAAGGAACTAGCTATTGGAAAATTCACTGGCTTGGAAGGTCGTATTCGGCAGACGAATGCTTGGATTAAAATAACTGAGAAATTAAATGCAAATTCAGGCTTTGGGTCAGGAGCGATCAAGACGCCAGATAAATGGCAGCAGGTTCTCAATGTTTATTTCATTTTTTTGTCCAGTGTCCAACTCATTCTACTGTCATATTCTAAACATGCCGTCTTCGCCTAGGTGCCCATCTTAACATAGGTATAGTCAAGCCAAAACTTACATCTGAAACCACTGTTTTACTTACTAATAAATATAAATGAAGTTTTATATGGATAACTTTACGTTTCTTGCTTTTCTCTACTTAAGTACTTTTTTGTTTTTCTAGACTTGGAGAGACTGGAAATCGAATGTCAAGAAGAAAGCATTTAAGATTCGTAAGAACAGGTTTACTCCTGGCTGCAATGCCAACACACAGCTGACTGAGGCAGAGGAAAAGATTTTAAGACTGATTTGTAACAATACTTCTGTATTTGGTCTTGCAGGAGTACCAGAGACATCTGCTGTTACTTCTAATTCTGTGGTAAGTAATTCTTTTATTTATATTTTATCTTTAGTAAAGCTAAAATAGTACCCCTAATTTAAGTGTTATAAGTTTGAAGTGTCTGTCTGTGTCATAGTAGCGCCTGAACGAAGAGGCTGTTTTGATGTATGTTGTGTTGTTTGAAAGCTTACTTGATTGAGATAGTTCTTAGCTGTTTGATGGAAATTGATACAGCTGTTTCAAAGTTATGGGGGGTGAGCTTGTTAACTGTGACCTAGTTATCTAATGCAAAAACTCAATCTGTGAAAAAAGACTAGTGGCGGAATCACAAAAAGCAATTTGAATGACATTGTATGTAATTCAATTTATAGAAATATTATATTTTTGATATTGCAGGTAGCAGCAGTGCAAAGTAGTGGAATCACTGAAGGCATGTGTAATCCCGATCCATCAACCAGTACTATGGTAACTTATGATATGTTATTTTAGTACTTTGCAATGCTAATTTTGTAATTTTCCACAAGGGAATAGGCAATATAAAAAGTAATTAATTTTTAATTTCAAACATGTTGCAATTTTCTTATAATGTTGTTGTGTTCTACTTTGTCGCCAATTTGCGACATGGCATGTTTGGGTATAAAAATATAAAAAAAATTTTTTACGTTATACCCTTGGGATGTATTCTAACACCCGTATTCTTAAACATAGGTAACCTCAAGATTTCCTCGACTCATACTTATTGGAAGACACCTCAAGGAAGTCCTCAAAACTTCCTCTATATTCGTATTCTTAATTTCCATTTCTCTCTTTAGGTGCACCAATTGGTAAATATGTCTATTGGTATTTGTGTCTTAACTCTGCTTACAATGTGAGGGATGAAGATATTTATTGATTAGCCTATAAACTGTTTACAAATATAACAATAAACATTTTTAATTCATTTTAATCCTTGGCATTAGCGCATCCTGTAGATGTGTAGGCCTCTCCCAACAGTTTCCATCTTTCTCTGTCCCCTGTTACTCTGGTCTATAAGAGGTCCAGCAATTTTTTTTAAATAGTCCATTTTTTCAAGGGCTTGCACCTTTTTCAGTTTCCTTTGCATGGGGTCCATGCCATTGGGATACAATTTTGGTCCACTTTCTGTCCTGTCCAGCTCCATTTCAGTTTTTCTGTTTTCTTATTAATATAAATTAGAGGGATAAAGATATGAAAGGGTATACATCTGAATCTGTTTTCATCAACATCTTCACTTTAAAGGCAGCTCCCTCAGCATGGTACCATGGTTCACCTTCACAATGTAAATCATTGCAAAATACTGTTTGCTTTTTATTATTGAGTTTAATTTCACTAAAAGAATAAAATCTCAGCATTATACTAAAAGTTACTCATGCATGTGCCTTATGAAATCATGGGTTCTATGAAGATTCTACATAATATACAATTTAATTTTAATAATAGGAACTGATTCAATTATTTGTAACTTCCTCAGAAATGGCCTACCGACCCAACACAATACACACAGGCTGACATTGGAATTAGTTTAGAAGAAGGATGGGGTGCTGAGCCAGATGTTGGCATGGGATCCAATGAAGTTTCTTCAGCGCCAATGCAAGGAAAACCATTGTGGAAAAGAGGACGGCCAGTCAGTAAGTATACAAAACATATTGTATATAAATAAATATGTCTTATGCTTACTGAGAAATGAACGAATCAAATAACACCAGTGCCATGCTCTCTATACAGACAAATAGCAATTTGTCTACCCTGCGCCACCCTAATAATGACGGCAAAATGAGAAATCTACCTATTTTCTTTGATATGAAGCCGTTTTCGGAATTTAGGTAATCACACTTAATTTACAAAAACGGCTCCATATTTTATAGGGTAGGCACTGATCACAGGGCCTTCCCTATAAAAAAGCAACACGCGTCCCTGAATAACACCATGGATGCCTGAGCATGATCAGCGTCACAAATATATCGAAAAGAATTAGTACGAAACTCTCTACATGATAGAGAAAACCATATCAAAATCCATTCCTTAGTTTAGAAAGTAGGTAGACAACAGGCCGAAAATTTTGAAAAATGAATATTATTGACAGAGCGAGCAAAGCGTCGAGCAGTTGGAGGCCTAAAATACTTTTGTCTGTCTGTCTGGCGGTTCTCGCCTACTGGTCGCATTTCTCAACCGATTCTCGTGAACTTTTGTGAGAAGTTTCCAAAATGCAGAATTATTAGGCGATGCAGCTTTTCGAAAGTTTTCATAATAGGGGAAATAAGCCGGTTGGAAACTTTAAATTTTACTACTTGGCAATTTTTTTTAAAATGTCTTGAAACTTTTTTTACCTTTTGATACCCTTATGCAACCCCGATGCAACTTTTTTATCCAATAAACTTCTAGGACTAAAGCCACTAGTTTTATAATATGTAATAATAAATACATAATTCTGCTTACTTTACAGGACTTGTACATGATAGACTTCTAAATTTAGAAGAAGAAAGAATAAGAATTGAAAAACAGAAGCTTCTAGAGAAGAAGAGGTGCAATAATATACGACTGAAGATGGAGAAAGATAGACTAGACATCGAAAGACAGAGAAACCTTTTATTAGAAAAGTGAGACTAATATAATTTTTCTTTGTTGAATATATGAGCGAAGTTCTTTGGGCAGGCAACATTTGTATGTATGTTGATCTATAAATGTTGACTGCCCTCGAAAAACGCGAGAACATTTGAATGGGAAATTTCATAAAATTTGGTACTTCAGTAGATAAGATAAAAATATTTTTTTTTATTTCAAACATATTAAGTTGAAATTGTGCAAACTTACTAAACTTTATTTTTTTCCCTGGGGTGTGGAAGCCCGTCAACTGTTTAGGGAGGTTTCCACAGGTTTGATCGACGTCTCTGGGGATCCAAGAGCTGGTGCGCATTTCGGCCAAAGGCTAAGCATGGCCATACAATGCGGAAATGCCGCCAGCCTCTTGGGGACTTTGCCCGTTGACGGTGGCGAGTAGGGAACGATTTTTTATAAAATTTGATATTTTTGCGTTTACAGTATTTACCTACTTTAATTTAATTATTTTTTATCATTTAATTTATTAAATAAACTATGCATACCTTTATAATATTCTTATTTTGGCCAATTTGGGATAGGTTGAGTGAATAGAAATACGATTATTATTATATGAACACAAAAAAGTCCTATAAGTTCGCAACACCCTGCCAGGGTTTATGTACTTATCAACTAAACATCTGTATGAGCATATGAGCATGCACTCATTAGCGATTAATAAAGAAATAAATCCAAGCGCACGGTAGTGCGCAGGCCAGGTCAGGATTTATTAAATAGGTTAATTTAATTACATAAATAATAAATTTAATTAAACAATTAATCAAGTGTTACGTACAGCACGAAAACCTGCCAAGTTCAAGTCTTGGGAATGGCAAATGTTTACCAGTGGATCAGGCTGTTGATGAAGATGATTATGATCGATTTTAAAGTGCATCTAAACTTGGCATTGGATTGGATTTCAACTCTTTTTAAGGCGAACAATTAGCCGATAGGATCTTGGCCCTCTTTTTGACAGGTATGTTTTTGGTGGGATAAAATAAAGGAAAACCATAATAAACCAACCAAGTTAGTGTTCTAAACCATACCATGTGTAAACAAATAAATATCTACTTATCTTATTTTTTACAAACTTTTTTGTTTCAGGTTGTTGTTTGCCGTGGAGTCAGTGGTCAATCGGTAGCATGCAAGCTACTTTTTTCGCAATAATGATAAGAGTACCTACATAATAAATATACAAGCCATATATATTTAGAATGTAAGATTGTGATATCTTTTAAGTATTATTACAGTACTTCAATATTTCGTTTTTTTTTATTTATTTCCTTCCAGGCTGCATGCTGGTCTAGGGGAAAAGTGAAAAAAAATAGAATATGCCAGCTTTTTCTCTTCCTGTATCGATCGAGAGCAAGAATAGGAAACTTGTGAAAAGGTTGATGCGGCCAGCTTCCCACTTCACTATAAATTCAGTGGTGCTGCCATTACATAAATGAAAAAGCGCTCCATAGTAAAAAAATGCTTTTGTTCCCGATAAGTAACACCCCCTTGAGTACTACTGTTACTCAAGGGGAAAAAACTTCCTGATGAGTTCCAGGTGTTACTCATTGCAATTAATATTCTTCCCAATTAGTACCACTGTGTCCTAACGGCTCTTTAACGGTGCGCCGTATTCCCGTTGAGTACCACTTAAGACACATTGTTACTTGACGGGAATAGAACAATCCGTATTTCCATTGAGTAACAGTAACGTAATGAAATACTTAAGAGTCAGATGAAGGTACTTACTTAAAGGTTAAACAAAACATTTCAATAAACTATTTATGTATATATATTTTAATCTATAAACTATTAAATATAATAAAAATAAAAAACAGTTACTATAATTTAAAAGAGTTATCTTCATAGTCAAAAAGTTGACATGTGGCTATTATAAATATAAAAGCTTAACTCTTGTTGACCCCGCAATTTAATATTTAAAGTACTTCATTACGTTATTGTTACTCAATACGGAGTGCTGTATTGTATTCCCGTTAAGTACTACTGTGTCTTAAGTGGTACTTGACGGAAATACGGCGCGCAGTTGCTACTCATTGGGAAGAATGTTTGTTGCAATGAGTAACACTGGAACTCATTGATAATTTTTCCCCCTTGGTAACAGTGATACTCAAGAGGGTGTTTTTACTTAACGGAAACAAACGAAAAATTTAAATGGGTGCTAATGCCAAACCACAGAATAAGTAGTACTAGTTCTCACGTACAGAAGTCTTACTCAGAGAAGAAATATCTACTTAATATGGTTGGCGCTATGGTTTAATTTAGCTCGGGTCAGAACTTCTCACCTATTCGTTTAGATTCCAATTCCCTATATTCCAATTTCATTCTAAGTACTCTAGACAAACGATTTGTAGCGGGAGCGAGGTGATATGCTCGACCGCCACAAAGGGAAGATCTTCCCGCCAGGCATATTGTTGTGCCTGGGGAATTTTAACTGGAATTTTTCCCCTTCGATGTGGTCGCCACGCGCATAGTAATAAAATAATGTAGGTATATTTTCGATACCTAAACGCGGAGTGACACAGCCCTGGCTAAACACGAAAAAAAGGGCTAGAATCAGGCCGGTCTCACTCCGCGTGTAGGTATCGAAAATATACCTACGGATAGCGACCGCTTGGAAGGGGGAAATTCAGCAAGGACGACTCGCTCAAGCAGTGAGCAGTGACGCACGCCCGGTTCGTTTATTATGAACGGTTTGTTTAGAATTATAAGGATGAAATTGGATTGCAAGTCTTGCAACTGAAATTTTAGGCATAAAAACGAGGTGGTATCGATTTCTGATGCGGTCTAATTTAACTCTTTCACCGCGAACGTCGGATTTATCCGACAAACAGTATCGTGCCCATTACGGATATTTCCGACAAAAAAATGCTCGTATTGCACATAACTTAAGGGGCTACCTGAATATTTCCGGGTTCAGTGCTGCCCCCATTTGGAATAAATTATTAGAAAGGAAACGGAGATATCATTTAAAATTTCGCACATACGCCAAAAGTGGCCGTTTTTCGCAATTGTGCGTAGAAAAGCTTCACGTTCTTACTATGAACTGTAAACAGTAGTTCATTTTGAAGGGTTATCTGGATCCTGGTCAAGACAAAATTTTAAATGTTGTCTCCGTTTTCTATCAAATGATTTATTTCAAATGGGGGCAGCACTGGACTCCGGAAAAATTCAGGTATCCCCCTTAAGTATCCACATCTCTTTTTGGTTGTAGGTATTTATTTTAGATTTACTACCCCTCGCGCTGGGGGCACGGCAACTGATATTAAGTCTCGCGGTGAAAGGGTTAAACCATATCTTTAACAACATTGAGTAGATATTTCTTTGAATTTCTTTTAGAGTAAGACTTCTGTACGAGAGTAGGTACTAGTACTTATTCTGTGCTAGAATCTAGCACCTAAAGCCAATGAATAATAACATTAATAAATAACACATCCCTTTATCTCTGCCTGCTCTGCCCAAGTTATAAATTTGTCCCAAAGCGCTGAAATGGCAGCACTGATTTGTCTTTAACCCTTTCACCGCGAACGTCGGATTTATCCGACAAACATTATCGGGCCCATTCCGCGAGCGTCAGATATTTCCGACAAAAAGAAATGCTCGTATTACACATAACTTACGTATCCACATCCCTTTTTCTTGTAGGTATTTACATGGGCGTACCCAACTTCTGGCCCAGGGGGGGCAAGTCAGATTTTGTAGGTCAGATCGTCTGCGCTTGTTTTATCATACACAAGTTACAAAAGGACACGTATATGAAACATAGGTAAGGTAAATGTAGTGTGTAGGGCAAGCACCCGCAAGAGATCCTGTAACTTTCGAGGATCTTCAGCAAAATGGTTTATGACGTCTTCGGTAAAAGAATCGCCCATACTGTTTACAAGATTTTTATGTACACTGAGCATACAAAGTCCCTGTCTTCGATCATTGTTGATCTCAGTCACTTTTTAACGCGTCTGATATAGACACTGAATTATACCGAATTAATATTTTTAGGCACCTACGTTATGCTAAGCTTCTTCAAAACAATAAAATGTCAACCTCTCATTCCCCAACCGGCCCCATGGGTCCGGACTCCGGTTGACACAAACGAACCTCCTAACCTGTATTGACATAAAATCGAACCTGTATTGATATAAAATTCAGTTTATCAGGCAATTTTTGACCTTGGCGTTTGACCGCACATTTAGCAAGCGCCACAATCGCTAGCCGCCGCCGCGGCCAGCGGTCTTGAACATCAAAGTGCGAAATCGGTATAGCTGCCCACTAAAATCGGTACATTTGTACCCAAAGTCGGTATATAAAAAATAATAAAAAAAAAATAGATAAGAAAATACAATATTCCGTCAAGTTTATTTATCAAAAAATAAACTAATAGTCTACTCAATATATAAAATAAACTAACTCAGTTCCTCGGACAAGTGAATTTCCGAGTGGAAAACCCCTTATTACATCGAGTTGTAGGACAAGCTTAAAGTATATGGAATATTCTGTAATAATAACTAACTAGGTACTCATCTGTATTAAGTTTAAAATTATAAAAAGTATTTTTATTATATGATGTAACTAAAAATTTACGGGTTTTGAAATTTTTCCTTTATCTGTGCTATAAGACGTTGCTTCGTACCAAATTTCAATTTCACGGGAAGTACCCTGTAGGTTTTGAATCCCTTGCGAGTGTCAGAAAATTTGCGGCATAAACGGCTGAATCTGTTTGATTTTTTCACAGCTCCAAAGGACAATAGACTTGAGTATTTGGTATAAATTCCAGCTTGATACTTATACGCGTTTCTGAGAAAAGGTCTTGATAGACAGAGATACGGACGGACGGACAACAAAGTGAGCTTAAAAGGGTTCCGTTTTTTCCTTTCGAGGTACGGAACCTTAAAAAATTGGGAAAATGTTCATGTATTCTCTGAAATCATAGAAAAATCGTTGCATTTCGGTAGGATAGAGTCCATATCGGTAAAAATACCAAAAAAATGGGAGTTTTTGGCGGGAAGTCAGGGGGTTCAGTCGTCCGACTGAACCCCCTGACTTCCCGCCAAAAACTTTGAAAATTTGCTTGAAAATTGATTCGAGTGGACTTTATAATATGAAATTGGTTTAGTTGGGTGTTATAAATGCTCATGCTCATTGACAATATGAGAAATGTTTAAAGTGAACAGTTATAATGTTTAAAGTAAGTTTGCGGACTATGGTGGGCGTCCTTTATACGCCGCCCGTCACTCAATTGGCTATAAAAACTAGTGGACTTTTTGTCGCTAGAAGCTCCCTTGAAGCAATCAAAGGACGTACACCAACTTTGGATTGTATAGTTAGGGTTAGGATTAGGAATAAAGAAGTAAAAAAAATAAAGATGGGCTCTTAAAGGACTAGTATCCTGAACCGTGAAAAAATAAAAAAATAGAAAAAGCAATTTCCAGGGGGGGGGGGCAGCTGCACTCCCCTGCCCCCCCTGGGTACGCCCATAGGTATTTATTTTAGATTTACTACCCCTTGCGCTGGGGGCACGACAACTGAAGTGCGATTTCTGAAACGCGGAGTCACATACACAATGAATGGTTTTCCCCTACAAAACCATACGCTTAGGTGACTCCGCGTTTCAGAAATCGCACTTCTGATATGGAGTGCTATTTTTCATTTAAGGAGTCACCGAAACACAAAACGTGTAGTTTTCCAACTCACCGCTAGCGTAAAAAACCATTTGGCCGTATTTTTGAAACCGTCGTGTCAGCTAAAAACAATAAAAACAATATTGTTTTCGCAGAAAACATCGAAAATATGTCTATGGTTTTCTAAGAATTTCATCACTTATAAAAAAGCAGCACGAAACTGAACGGATTCTCTATGAAAGATTTCTTTGACATATTTGCGCCACAAACGTCAAAATTACGAGTGGTCGAGACCACTCGTTGCAAATCCTTCGCAAAGACGCAAACTATCATTTCAAAAATGCGCCCGTTTGGAAACGCACGCGTAAACCATTCGTGATGTGACAAGTGATTTCAAAAATGCTACCCATGAAGCCTAGCGGTGAAAGGGTTAATGTCAGTCACTGCTGTCAGACGTCAGTACGGTCAAATAATATTGTTATTGGTTGGAGGCAGGCGTTAGAAACCGTCATATATTTGACAGGTGCTTACTCCAAATGTCACTGTGACACGAACTAGGGAACTACTTTTGAACGATTTCAAAAATGGTTAAAATCTCTGCGTTTTAAAAATGGCACCGCGGGTTCTGTACGCCACCCACTATGTATTATTTTACGGCTCTGGATTCGAGTCCCTGAGAGCCCATCTATATTTCTTCGTTACTTTATTCCTACTACGGACTACCTAATCCTACTGTTCAAAGGTTAAGGGTGTAGGTCTTTTGATTGCTTCAAGGAGCTTTTGTCTGGCTTGCTATAAATCTTTACTGCAGTAATCTTCTTGAAATTTCGGATAGGAGTGTAAGACTATTGAGAAGGACATAGGGTACCTTTCATCCTGGAAAAAGTACTGTTCCCGTGGGATTTGCGATAAACGACTCGGCAAAAACAAAGTATTGCAAAAATCAATAGATGGTGATTTCAATAGAGATGATCGGAGTGTCTTTTAAAACGCGATTTACTTTTTTTAAAAGGAACAGTTTTTTGTTAGTATGTATTTGGTTGGAAGAACAAGTTAAATGTCAAGGAGCTTTGAGAGCTATTGAAACGTCTCTTCAAACAAAGACACGCTTAGTTAAATCAACTCTTGAAACTCAGCACCGCTTAGAAGCACCACCAATGGCAGGCTGTGCTTGTAACAGTGAAAAAATAAACTACGAGTTAAAAATTTTATGTTTGGTCTGCTTCCCTTTGTATGCCTGTGGATCGGATATTAAATAGATATTACCTATAAATAAAGTTAATTCTTTAGAAAATTAAGCCATGTGAAGAGTAAAAGATGTATGTGTTTTGAAAAAAAATTACATTTTTACATTTATTACACACAACACAAGTTTTTGATGGGAGTATTGGGAGTTTTTGGCGGGACGTCAAGGGGTTCAGCTGGAGTTTGCTTTAAATTGTTTTGCAAATTGATTCTAATGGACTTTATAATATGAAATTGGTGTAGTTTAGTGTTATATATGCTCATGCTCATGGACAATATGTAAAATGTTTAAAGTGGACACTCATAGTGCGGTTGTAGTGATATTTATTTGCGGACTGTGGTGGGCGCTTTAGGCGCCGTCCGCCACTCAATCAGCTATA
The DNA here is from genome assembly GCA_943193695.1 of Acrobasis suavella. Lineage (NCBI taxonomy): Eukaryota > Metazoa > Arthropoda > Insecta > Lepidoptera > Pyralidae > Acrobasis > Acrobasis suavella. The sequence continues at coordinate 21,175,848 of OW971929.1, forward strand.
AAAACCAGTGGGCTCGTAGAGATTTATCGCCAGAAGCTCCCTTGAAGCAATCAAAGGACCTATTGACCACTACACCAACCTTTGATTGTATAGCTAGGTAGGTAGGGTTAGGGTTAAGTAGGAATAAAGAAGTGTATAAATAAAGATAGGCTCTAAAGGACTAGTACATATCCAGAGCCGTTAAATAATAATAAAAAAACACAAAATTTTCTTCAGTGACACCTGTCACTGTCATAATGAAAATTTTCAATTCAACGAATTTTCTTTATGCGATACAGATTTTTTTACTGTGCAAAAAGAAATTAATTGAAAACTGTTCCGTTTTTATGCCTTTTTTTGCCCTCAGCAAAAAAGAAAAGAGTGATTTGATTTCTATATGTGTTAATTTCTTTTTTTGTCACATTTCAGATCCCTTAGCGTGCTTCGATCCCTTCTGTGGTGCCCTTCTTCAACCAGCTGCTGAAAACTACGTGGTTCCAGGAATTTCTGCACTCCGTTCTCCAGCTGCGAAAGTCGACGTGGTTCAAGGAATTTACGGACAAGATCTTATACCATTGGTATCGTATACCATTTACTTTAGTATATCCTTACTAATCATATGCATAATACGTTATAAATCCAAATTTACTACCTATTCACTTTCGTTTTGTTATTATCTATCTACTTATTACTATCTATACACATCAATAAAATAATTTTTAGCTTAATAGAGATAAGTAGGTACATTTAGAGATGGGTTTTTGCCCGGTCATATTGGGCTCATTGGATAAATGCCGAATAAATGTCTGTATATGCCAAAAAAATGTCCATTACCAAGGCAAAAACTTAATATAATTTATGTAAAAAGGCTTCAGTAGTTTGAAGTAGTTTTGACATAGTTATGTAGTCAACAGGAAATTTAATATAGAAATAAAATTAGACAAACAACTTTTAATATTTTTCAGATAGTGGAGCAGAGGTGACACCTGTGCAGATGACTTCTGAAGATCCTGCTCATGTTCTCAGTGTTACTAAAAAACGAACATTACACCTGGACCCTCTCGAGGTAAGTAAATCTTATCTAATAAATACATAAAAACTGTCCCAGCAATTATTATTAAGATGCTTGCGTGGATTCAAGAACAATGACCTTCCTTACTGTTCCAAACAGGGATGGCTAACCAGGTTTTTTTGGATTAATTTTGGTCTAAAACAAACAGTTTCGTTTGTGTGTTAAATACTTGCTGGGACCACATTCATTATGAATGATGAATATATGAAGATAGAGGTGCCTTACACAAAACTGTGTAATGGCTTTCCCTTCGGTATTTATTTTTTACACTAATTTTTAAATGCATACAAAGATATTAAATAATGGTTTATATTTATATTTTCAGGCGAAACTGGCGTGTATCCTAATGCGGAATATGCCCACACTTTCAATAATACCAAAAACACAATCAGAACCCCTGGACCCTCTCAAGGTAAGTCAATTTTATCTTATAAAGACCTAGAAAATTGTCCCAACCAATATTATGAAGATAATTGCTGAGAGCACAATCCATGACTCCGAATCGGAACACTACGTTTTCAGACTCGACCGCCGTAATTAACCCCCGATGCAAAAAAGGGGTGTCATAAGTTGGACGCTAACGTCTATCTGTCTGTGGCATCCTAGCCCTTGAGCGGAGGAATCGATTTTGACGCGGTTTTTTTTTGCGTGAAAGCAGGTTTCCTTGCGGTGGTTCTTAGCTATGTTTGGTAAAATTCGGTGGTTTAAAAGTTATTGGGTGCTAACGCTTTCAGTCGGGGTTTTGTAATTTACCTGGCAAATATTAGATGGCTCTAGGGATATTAATTCCACTTAACATCGGTTACAATATTATTTAGATCCGCCACTTATCACTTGATGGTGTCGTTGGGTTTTTTTTTTATTTGCCTAGCAAATAAACTTGTTTTGTATCATATTTTTGTTTTATACTTACTTGATGATGCGACTTTGTAGGTGGCGTTCTTTCCAACAAATCACTGGACACCCCACGTCTAATAAAAAAATCGAGCTCTGTTCATTCTCAAGGTATGTATTTATAGTTAACTATTTCTTATATGTATTGTTCAGTATCACGTTGTAATTTTTACTATAAATGGTTATTCATAAAAAATGAAGGTCTACCTAATGCATAAAAATTAGCAAAATGTTTATTATTGCCACATTTAGGACTAAACAATTTATTTCAAATGAGGGCGCCATTTCGTGCATACCCTTCGCCTTAAATCTTCTTTTATATATATTATATATGTATATATATTATCAATCCATTATCATTACGAAATCTCGAAAACTACTTAGTCAATGAAGATATAATTTGGCAGATAGGTAGACTGTGACTAGGAGATGTCTGCTATGGGTGCGAAATAGGGTTTGCCAGTTTGTAGGAAACTCAGTAATTTTTAAAGTGAGACACATGGAATTTTTAATTTATTTTAGTAGTTAGTAGAAAATAATAATGCATTTATCAGATTTTGAAAATAACATCCCTATAAGGGTGATATAGGGGTTGCCAGTTTGTATGAATCTTTGTCATTTTTGAAGCGAGACACAACATTTTTGAATTAGTAGTTAGTAAAAATAATAATCCATTGATTGTATTTTAAAAAATTGCATCCCCGGGGGTCCGTTAGGGATTACAAATTTATATTATTATGAAACTTTGTAATTTTTATAAATAGATCCGTCGCTCTCTTTTGCTCTAGCAAATGACAATGGGAACGGGAATGGAAGCGGATCAAAGTTCATTGGGTCCGCTAGGCCTTTAAACCCCCAGTCTTTCCCAAAGTGGGCGATAACGCCCCCTTGTGGGCGCTGGAGGCTTTAAGGGCGGTAACGGGCTCAGAATAAAGTTGGGGGGCAATGAGTGATTTATAACTTCAGCTATTTCATATTTTAAAATTCACTGAAATTAAAATCCTCTTACTACACAACATCCATTTATTAGTTCATATTTATATCCTTTTTTATTGTACAAATATAAACTAAAAATGTAATTAATATTTATTATTTTAATGCGTTCACAACGCTATTTATATCGTTAAAGGAATCAAACAATGAAAAAATTTCGTGTTTTAAAGTTTCGCAGGTGAGGTCCCCAATGTTGATTGTTGTTATTTTTTTATAAAAGATACTCTAATGTACTGGTGTATGTATTATTATTGCTCTCTCTTGTACAAAAGTCTAGTTTAGAATAAAGGTTGAATTAAACTACAGGCAAGACAAATATGTGATTCAGGTTTTTATGGTGAAAAAAATGGGGGGCGCTACAAAATAACTGATTTTTTAAAGTGGGCGTTTGACAAAATAAGTTTGGGAACCTCTGCCCTACACTATAATAAAGATTATTATATTAAATATTTATTCAAACATTTTAAATTTTACATAATAATTCATATGTTATAACAAAATGATTAACGTTAAATACCAATAAAAACCCTGTTAGAAACATTTTCAACTTCTACGCGGATGAATTCGCGGGCTAAAGCTAGTAGAAAATAAAAGCAATTACAATTTTATTGCAGGAACGACGAAAAGGTGTAGAATAATGAAGTCTATTAAAACTTTAACACCGTGGTGCAATAAAATATATCAAAAGTGTGTTGGTATACTCAGATCAAAAAGGAGAATGATAATGTTTCAAAAAAAAAAATGGACAAGGCTTGTTGTCAAACTTGTTGAAGACAGATCATTTGAAGCTATGATCAACCAACTACCCCAACATGCTAAAACCTTCATAACCATGTGAAATCATATGAAATTGAGGAGATTCACAAACGAACAGAAACTCTTGGCATTGACACTGCAGAAGCAGTGCCCAAAAGGGTACAAACTGCTGCAAAAGCTTTTTGTATTTCCTACGAGGCGTACCCTTAGTAATTTTACTCAAGAGTTTGTCCTAAACACTGGACTCAACTCAAATGTACTGGCTCAATTAAAGGCCCCAGTAAGAAAGTGGGACGACAAAAAAAAGGCTTGCTCTATTGTCTTCGACGAAATATCACTCATGCCGCACATCCAATTTGTGGAGTCGCAGGATGCCATTACTGGATTCGTCGATTTTGGCAAAGGCAAGCAGAAGAGGCTTTGTGATCATGCGTTAGTGTTTATGGTGCGAGGTATAGTTACCTCATGGAGACAAGTGCTGGCCTTCTATTATTGTGAGGGCACTACTCCTGCTTCGACATAAAAAATATTTTGAGAGTAAGTTACCTTTAAATTCATTTTTTTTCTACAGATACAATTAATTACATCTTTATCTTAACAAGGCAGCCAGCCCAGGACTGCAAGACTCAAGACCACATACATAAAGTGTAATGGTGCAGTTATTAGTAAAACAGAACTTGCATCTTCACTGTCTTATTGTGTTGTACACAGTATTTAATGAATTATTTAATGAACTGTGTATATAAATATAAATAAATAAATATATAGGGAAAAATAACACTGATTGAGCTAGCCCCAAAGTAAGTTCGAGGCCTGTGTTATGGGATACTAACTCAACGATACAATATTTTATAACATATACATATATAGATAAACATCCAAGACCCAGGACAATTTGAAAAGACCATTTTCCAACTTGTCCTGTCCGCGGATCGAACCCGGGACCTCTGGGTGACGGACTAGCATGGTGACCACTACGCCACGGAGGTCGTCAATATCTAGTATAATATCTAGTTAATATGTTACTCGTATATTAACATTGCTAGAAGTAGTAGAAGCTGTATCTGAAACGGGACTGAACCCCATGGCCCTTATTTGTGATCAGGGTTCGACTTTTGAGACAACACTGAAAAGTTTTCAAGCAGATGCTAGACGAGAACAGTTGATTAACCATATACCAGAAGGTAAAACGTGGTTAAAGCATAGTTTTCTTTTTACCTAATCTCCTATTTAAACGAGCAATTCTCGTATAGTTTCGTACTCGGTAGCCTAGACACTGTTATTTAATGTTCTTTTTGGAACAAGTAGGACTGTTGCAATAAGGTTTATATCTTGATTGTACTAAATTATTGGTGGGAAATCTTGATGAATACATAAATAAAGAAATACGGGCAAATCACAGCCAGCCCCAAAGTTTGTTTGTTTTTAATAACTTACTTGTTCTATGAAAACGCACAATTACATAAAATAACAACATAAAGAGTAAATTGACAACGGCGAACTTAGTAAGTTCGAGACTTGTGTTATGGGATACTAATTCAACTATACTATATTTTATAACAAATACATATATAGATAAACATCCAAGACCTAGGTCAGTCTGAAAAAGATAATTTTACATCTCGACCTGACCGGGGATCGAACTCGGGACCTATGGTGTGACAGCGTGGCATGGTGACCACTAGGCCACAGACGTCGTCAAAAGATGAAGCTGAAGACATTCAATTTCAACGAAGGTCAAGAAATATAAAATCAATACAATGTTAATGTGCATTAAATAAAATATACTCGTATATGTTGACATTTATAGTACTTATATTGTTTTTAATGTACTGTTATTTGTTTCAGATCACAAAATCGACATAAACGGACATCAACTTTACATATTTTTTGATCCTCCTCACCTTATTAAAGGTATACGAAACAACTGGCTGAACAAAGATCTATCATTCTGTGGGAAACAAACCACATGGAATGATTTGAAGGAAGTCTACAGAACAGACTGCCAATTAGGAAAGATAAAGTTGCTTCCTAAAATAAATAATGAACATATCAATCCTACACAATCACAACGAATGAAGGTAATATTTTTTTTTAGTAACACTGGTTATTTAATCAAGCACAAATATTTGATTAATTGCCCAATAAGTCCATCATTCTAGAGCCATGTGGCTTCTGGTCTAGAACAGGACTACTTTATATCTCCCTTTCGACGTCGACGGCGACTCAAGGACTAAACATCAATATTGCATATTGCACCAATCACCAATAGGCGATGCGGCTAGCAACCCTTCACTAAGCAGAATAATTCTGATCCTCTTTTACGACCAACGTGGAGTGTGGGTCTAATGACCCTGGGGTTTACCTGATTGAGAATAAAAAGTGTATTTACGCTCAATGCTTATTTTTTCAGGTAAAAACATGCACTCAGGCTTTGAGTGAGCGAATGAGTGCTGCGCTTTATTATACGGCAAGATACAGTAAGTTAAATTATATTTTAAAAAAGTAAAATGTGATTTATATATACTTAGTTCGCCCTAAATTGTGAATTTCCGAACCCCATATGTCGGCAAAATTCCACTGGCCACATCTACCTACCAAATTTCAAAGGTTAATTATGCTGTTTATATCCCAAAAATGGTTGAGCCTATTTGTATGATTTCAAGGAGGATCTCAGAAAGGGCTCCAGCGTTTTCGATGAAAAATTTAAGTACAAAATCTTCTAAAAAATAAAAATTAAGAAATCTAATGCAAGTAATATAAAACGAAATTAATTTCAGAAACACATGCTGATGGAACTCCAGTGTCGCGCACAATGAATAATATGGGAGACGCAGTCCTGTTCTTCGACCGGCTGTTCGACAGTGTGAACGGGTCACGGAGTGGCGCCGGCGACAAGGGGAAGATGCGAGGGCCGGTCAAGGATGGCACCTACGGTTTAAATAAACACGTATCGTTCTGGAGAGAGGCTATCGGTATCCTTTCAAATTCTTTCTTTTTTGAGAGTAGTCCAACTGGGCAGCCCATCAGAAAGTGGGTACCTTCCCTTGGTAATTGGACTACCACTTTAAAAAGTTTTATTGGTCTTTGGAGTGACTTAAAGAAGATTGGAGTAACTTCCTTTTATACACGGAACCTGAATCAGGATCCATTAGAAAATTTCTTTGGCCGCGTGCGCGCTTTAAACCATCGGTATAACCAACCCGATGCATATGCCTTCCAGTGTTCTTTAAAGTCACTTTTGATTACAAACACTTTAGGCCCTCACTCCCCTCACGCTAATTGCGAAGACGATTTGGGTGCCTTACTTTTCACTTTAAAGAAAAATGATACGGCCTCGCCGGACGCTGTGGCGTCGGAGGACGGAGGCGGGAGCCAGTGCGACGGCTTCTCCGGTATCCAGTGCAGCGGCGGCACCCAGTGCAGCGGCGGGAACCAGCGCACCGGCTGGAACCAGCGCAGCTTCTACTACAACAGGATCACCATCTTCTTCATCTGGATTTGGCGGAGCAAGTTTGTTCCGCCAAGTCCGGACGGAGAAGATGGACACACATGCGTCCGCTTTTACAGCGGGCTATGTATCCAGAAAATTAATTGCAAAATTCAAGTGCACATCCTGCAAAGAATCTTTTTTAACTGATGAAATATCAGATTTACATGCGTGGATCACTTACAGGGAAAGAAGGGATTAAAAAATCGAAACCTTAAGTATCCCAACTCCCAATTTGTCATGTTATTTAAATCCCTAATAGAAATAATTAATAACTACATGGAGGATAGTCCTTATTTACCCGGCATATTGGCAAATATTAGATTATTATTTTTAGAAAAACATGATGTTGAATGGTTAGGATGCCCTCAACACAAGTAGACGTTTTAAATAATTTTTTTACTATAGTTTCTCGCATTCAAATTCACAATTTTTGTACCGTTATTAATCGAATTTTAAAAGGATCTTACACTGATAATATAAACTCATTTTCATCCATGCAGCGATTGGCACTTGACAAACGCAAAAAGTTTTATGGACATAAAAGATCTAAACACCAGTCTAACTAACATGTGTGTGTGTCTTATGTATTTGCAGATGTATGTATTGTTTCTATATCTATATATAATTAACTGGTTTTATTAGATTTAAAGCCATTGGTACTATAATATTAGTCAGGGTGTTTAGATCTAGCTATATTTTTGACTCAAAACTCTATACTCGACGTATGTTTGTTTGTTTTTCGTTGTTATTTTGCATGCGTATTCATTATACATTTACAGTTCCCGGGTTCGATCCCCGGTCAGGTCAAGATAGAAATTGATCTTTTTCTAATTTATTTGGGTCTTGGATGTTTATCTATATATGTATTTGTTATAAAATATAGTATCGTTGAGTTAGTATCCCATAATGCAAGTCTCAAACTTACTTTGGGGCTAGCTCAATCTGTGTAATTTGTCAGTATATATTTATTTATATAATATATACATTACATAAATGCATATATGTGTTCTATGTAATTTCGAGTTGTAAAGTCGAGTTGAGCACATGAGGCCTATTATTATTTTGCAAAAAAATAAGTAGTATTGCAATTCCTACGTTTTACAATATTTAAAATATAAATAATAGTAAATTTTCAGGTTAGATGGATGGGTTTTCTGCTGTTCGGCCAATGAAAACTGTCAACAATATTTTAAAAGGTAAAGTTTTTGTAATATTTGGAAAAAAAAGAATTTTCATAACCTAATAGTTATAGGCATAGAATTTTAGAAAGTTACGTGCTGTTGTTAAGTAAACTAAATATGTAGGTATTATTATTTTTTGATTAGATTGCGTCTTTGTCTGTATTTTTTTATATTTAACAGTATACAAATACAAGTGTAATAGCGGACTGACAGTTTATGTGTTATATAATCTTAAATTCCTTTTTTTCAGGACTGATGTCATCCATGTGGGGGTCAATGCAGAAAGATCGCAGACGTGTCCTTCATTTTTATTCTATAAGTGTCTAACTTTTAACGTGAGTTTCTTTTAAACCTTTTATTTATTTACATTTTGTTCTAAAACAATTAGCCAAGGTCAAACCTATGTCCCAGATTGCCATTCAGTAATATTATAAAGATCAGCCGCAGGAAGGTCACTGCTGGACATAGGCCTCGCCCGAAAATTTCCAAAACGACTGATTGAAAGCGGCCTGCATCCAGCCTATTCCTGCAACCCTGCCCAGGTGGTCCAACCACCTAGTAGGTGGATGTCTTACGCTGTGCGCCCCGGTAAGTGGCTGTCATGCGAGAACCTGTCTGCTACATTAGCCATCTGTTCGTCGTGCAATGTGCCCAGCCTATTGCTATTTCAATGAGCTAACCTGCTGGTCTTTGCAATCAGTGGTCTTCTTTTTTCTACGAATGTCCTCATTTCTGGTTCTATTAATTTGCTTAACATTCTGTATTGCTTTGTTTTAGGTGGACGAAACAGCAGCCTGTGGGTCGAGTGCGGGAAGCAGAACTACACTAATAACCTTTTTTCACAGCGAGCTGAGGGATGATGGATCGGGGATTATGTCCATTGTCCCTCTGAGTACAGATGAAGGCGTATTTGTGTGCCCCCAAATTACGCTCTTTATTGTAGATAAGGCCTATGTCCTGTAGACGTCATGCGGCTGAAATGATTTTGATGATGTTGTAGACAAAAGCGAAAACTGTTTTCTCTGCTTAAAAATTGTTCTTATCATAGTAATATTTTTCAAGCTTATGTATTTCGTTTGTTAGTATAAACAGTTTTGTATAGATGAAATCGACCGGGATAAAGATTAGTAGGGGCAACATGGAGGTTTAGTGGGTTCGAGTCCCACACTACCACTCACCATCCCCGTGGTAAGTGGTGTGAGTTGGTCATTTCTCCATGTAAAAAAACAAAAAAAAAAACACCCAAAATTTCAATTCTAAGAATAATGCATATAAAATTAATAAAACGCTTCCATTTGTTAGACTTGAAATACTGATGCCTATCATGTATTTTAGTATATGGTACAATAGTCATATATGTTGTCAAGCTTTTATTCAACTCTCACTGTTTGTATGTATGTTAAATGTCAATAATTTTTAATATTATCAACCGATTAAGCTGAAATTTTGCACAGCTATGTAAAAAGGATGATAATTTAATATTATGACATCATAAAGTTAAACTGATGAATGATGATGGAATTAAGGTATAGACATAGGAACTTATCAATGAAATGGCAAAAACGTATTTAGCTCATTTGATATTTAGACAAGTCTAGAGAAATAAAATAACTAGCGGATGAGAGAGACAAATAGAAGATTTCTGAATGTTCTTCTATTTGTCTCTCTCATCCGTAGATTATTGTTGGAGTCTGCTCCACAAGAGCATAGCTCTTAAATATAGATGATAATGACTTTAGTCTCACAAAAGAAAAATAACTGTACTTGTTTTTACGTCTTATTAAATCTAGTGTCATGAAACTTGGATAGTATAAGCAAGTTCATTCCATGACACTAAATACTCTGTACAATAATTAAATAAGAAATAAATTATGTTCTGCCTTTGGAAAAAGTTAAGTATCATGGATTGAATTTTTTATATTATGATTGTACCAAATGCAAACCTTTTACCAATTTTGTAATTTTTTTTCAACTTAAAATTATTCTGACGCAAGTGGTATTTGACCAAAGTGGCAAAATCATTTCATATAAATTATTACCTTTAAATTTTGATATTAATGAAATTAAATGCAGGGCTTATATTATGTAATATATGTTATTAATTAGATAAGGATCGCTGTATAACTCGTCATTTGGAATTGTACTCTTTTTGCTAATAATTACCTGTATCAACAGTTAGAAATCCATTTAAATGTAGTTTGGTTATATTTTGTAATAAGATGTTCCTAAATAAATAAATCGATTGAAGGAAGTCTATGATTTTCATTTCAAATTCAAATTAGAATATCTATTTACCAAAAATACAATATACAGTAAATAGTGCTGACAGTAAAAGGAAAAAACATAACCCCTCCCGAGGCAGTCGGGTAACAATAAGTAGTAAACAAAAAACGCAATGTACATCTAAAATACAAAACCGCAATGTACCTTGCTAGGTCCTGTCATAAGTTAGTATGAACTGACGTTGTCAAAGCTCGATTCCTATCTGTCTTGACAACAATAACTATCTAATTTGTGGTTGGAGGACGGACATCTTTCTTTCAATTGAATTCTCTTTGCTTCTTTAAAATTGTACCTAGGTACCTAATATTGTAATTTGTGTATTGTTGTGAAATGTTTCAAAAAGGCTAACATGTGGTTTTAAGAATTAATAAGAGTATAATTAAATATTTTTGTAAAAATGGAGAATACACAAACGAACCGCCACCTAGTATGTATACAATTTCCGGGAATAGTCAAAAACGATGACAAGGCGATACAATGTTTAGGCGGAATCAGAACTATTTCAGAGGTATTTATTATTATTATTTTTTTATTAGCACAATAGATTACAAACACAAAAAGAAAAACAAATTAAGTAAATAGGTGTTCAATAAAATTATAAGCTACATTTTTTGTCACAGAATCAGAAGCACACTGGAAATACAATATAAATAAAAAGTAATTGATAATTGCAACAAAAAATAAAGAATTACAAAATCATGTTATTTACATACTTTGAGGTGTATTAGGTATGTAAAATTATCACTAAAATGTATATTAGACAAAAGATGTTATAAATAGAGATTATAATTAACACTATAGGCACCTAAACGGTCTGGGAAACTTCTCATTCATTATCTAAGTACCATTTTTTTGAACTACTGGACTACCTACCTAGAAATACAAAATGATAAAATAGTTTCATTTGTCTCAAGAGCATGTGCTAGTTGCTTAAGAGGAAAGAGTGGTGGGTCACACCAGGATCAGCAGTAGGCAGCATGAGGGCTGAGATTATCATATGATGAGTTGCTTAAAATAGACATCTATGTGGTTTTACTACAGGTCTATTCAGAAACCAGCAAAAAGCGAATGGGAATCTCATTTCAGCCAGAGAATCCATATGTGAAGAAAATATTTGCAGATGCCCATAAATCACCAGGGATTCTATTAAAAGTCAGAGTAAAGAAAACTAAGGTGAACAATGAAGTGAAGAGAGAGGTTGTGTCTACATCTGTGGTGGGACATGTGAATCTGATCTATCAATTTAAATGTAAGTTTTTATAATAGTTTTAAGAGGCATTTCACATTTGGTTGGCTGTTTCGCTCGCACAATCAAACATTTTTAAAGATTATTAAAAAATGTGACTCATTCGTAGAAAAGGGTTTCATTAACTTTCAATATAATTATATGTTGGATATTGAAGACATGTTTTTTTATTGTTTATGTGTGTGTATCGAGAATTAGGTCATCAAAAGTTTAAAATTTTGATGACCTAATTTTCGATGTAGTTAATGTCTACACAATATACAAACATGTCTAAAATATCACAATATAATTAATTATATTGAATGTTAATGAAACACTTTTTTACAAATAAGACACATTTTTTAATAATCTTTAAAAATGATTGATTGTGTGAGCAAGACAGCCAACCAAATGTGAAATGCCTCTTAAGTTGAAAAACTGTAAACCTGGCAGATTAAGTACAGTTTTTCTATGAAAGGGAAGGCTTAGTGTCTTTAAAGGTGTTCCATCAATCAATCAATCAATTAATCAACATCCTTATATAGACCTGGATATAATTCTGCACTAATAAATATCTATTTTGAATGTGATTTGTGGGTAAAATGGGTTGAAAAATTTAATATTTAAGCAGAAACAATAGAATGATATAATATTAAAATATATGAGTATAGTGAAAAATATCTGTTTTCAGCTATGTGTGATTTTCAATTTCTGCCACTACAAGAAACTGCAGATTCAAAACAAGAATGTATGTTAGAAAATATCTTGCCAGCCGGGATGGAACCTCTTAGTTTTCTATAGTAAGCAATAATCTATATAACTTATAAATTTTTTTGTTTCAAAGTGCATTCTTACAAGAGAATTATCCTTGATAAAGGGCAAGTCCTCAAGTCTTGATTTAGCTACTTACCTCTCTTAATTTTGATTCTCAGTCTACTTTGTTACCCCAATCATCCTAATATTGGCCTTTGTGTAAAACCTCTGAACTCTGTCTGTCCTGTAAGGAATAAAGACGATTAGTATGTTATGTATGTATGAAAACCTGCACAAACCTTAAAATATAATATAGAGGTATGTAGTTTGTTAATCTTTCATCATCTTTCTCGCCTTCACCCTATTTGGCGTTAGCTCTGTATTTCAACTCCCTTCATAGTTTTCTATCATTTATCATATCTATACTAACCCCCCCCCTTTCCTCCATATCCCGCTTCACACATTCCACCCATCCTTGTCTTTCTAGGTTGCCCTCTATTTCTGTGGCCATCCACCTTTAAGCTAACCATTTTATTTGCCAGATGTTCAGCATCCCACATCTTGACATGACCATCCCATGTTAAATGGTGGCTTTTTAACTTCTCTACAATTGGTGCTACCTTTAAACCTCTTATATATTCATTCCTGATCTTATCCATCTTCGTCACACCACACATCCACCTAAGCATTCGCATTTCTGCTACATGTAACTTATGTTCTCCTGTTTTCTTCATAATAGTTTATTAATTATTTTTAATTTATTTTTTTGCAGCAAATCGGTCCCAGCTTATATCATTCCGCCTCATTTCACTCGGTCAGACAAGCCAATGTCTTACCTGTACACATTCAAGAAGTATCCAGAGCGGAAGGATGAAGAAGAAACTGATGATATCCACCACCGAAGACGGGTAGATCGAGCATTGCCGTTAAAACTGCTTTCTTTCAACTTGGTAGATGAAATGGCGTCGGAACCGCACGAGTATTATATAAAACAGCGAGATGAGCGGCAGAGAGTATATCCGCTTTTAGAAAAAGAATATACTCTAATTGCTAAGGTATAAGGTATTCCAAATATTTTTTTTGTATAATTATAACTCATTCGTTGCCGTCTTTGTCGGGCCGCTGACAAAACGTGCAAACCATTTGGGCAAATGGACTATAAAGATTTAAGTATCAATGGCTCAACAACTACCAATATATATTTTTTTCAGCATTTCGAAGATAGACCTATTTGCACTATGAACTGGTTGAAATACGAAACAAAGATACGTATGCAATCTATGAAGGTGATACTGCCGTGTTTGGCGGTACAGATGAGGGACGGCCCTTGGAAAATGTGTTGGGTGAAGTTTGGGTACGACCCGAGAAAGGAGCCAGGTGCCCGTATATATCAGACTTTGGACTTCCGACTACGTAGTATGCGTGAGTTGTTATCTTTCGTCTATAGTAGTAGCTATGTAATATGCCTATTAGGTGGCACAAAAGGCTTGTGTCCCCATCAATAGCAGATTAAGACAATAATTGGGTATTTTCCTGGGTCAAAAATAAATTATTTTGTACTGATAAGAAAAGAAACAATAAGGTCACATGCATTTGAAAATATCGATTTTAACTTGATTTTAGATTTATTATTGCAGAAAAACTGATAAAAAGATCGCTATTTGACTCCAAGAAACATTGTATTAAATACAAATCCCATAGGAAATGCTTGTTTTGACGTTTAGAAAAAGTATTTGATTTGACTTGTTGGAAAATAGCGGATTTAAATTAAAACTAGAATACGCTGCCACCTTTGCCTATGTCTAACGCTGCTTCAGTTACCAGAATACCACTATGCTTGGGGAGTGCAAACAAGAATTTCTTGACTTTGTCGACCTGCCGCCCTCTATAACCAGAATATGCTGACCCCTTGTCCACCTCTATTTTGACGCCCGCCGGTACCAGTAGGTACATCATGCAGGGGCGTTACAGAGGTAATTTTGCAGCCCCATAATTTTGGCACCCGTCGAGTGGGCCCCGGCTTTCACAATTCAATTCAATTATATCTTTATTATCATAGGATATTTATAATATCTCTTAATAATCGTCACTTTGTCACGACCTAGATCGGGGTCTTTACAGTAAGAATTTTAGACTAGGATTCACGCAGAATGCTATATGCTATGATGAGGGTGAGTGAGAGGGTTAGGGCGAGTGGAGTTAGCTTAGGAGCTCGGCTTTCCATGAGATAATCCAAGAGATCTAAGATTTTTTACAGTGCAAGCAATATGTACCTACTCGTCCTGGCATTACTTTACTACATGAATATGTTTTTGGTGGGATTGTCTTTCCAGCAAAACTACAAAGCAAATTTTGTTTCAGCGGGACTACAGACATTGGTCCTCACTAGAGACAAATTGGTACACAAATTGAAAAAAACCGACCGAGTGCGACCTCCGAAGCGGCGCCACAACCACGACGAGAGCTATACCGAGGACTCCGTCGTCGAGGGCGCCGTGTATTTCCGACCTGGAATGGTTCCGTCGCAGCGGCAGATATATTATCAGGTTATTACTTATTTATTTAAATAATAATCAATTTATGTACACGGAAAATTTATACAGAGAAATTTTATGTAAAAGAGGCATATATATATGTATATATATAGCCTCCGGGCCCCAAGGAGGTTTTTTTTACTTGATGATGGTGATCATAGTTAATGAAAGGCAGAGCCATGTGGCAAGAGGTGTTGATGCGTTCCAGCCTTCCGAAAAAGCCGGTTTCCGTAAAGGCTTTAGCACCACGGACCACATTCACACGCTGCGGCAGGTTATAGAGAAGACGAGGGAGTATGCTTAGGGTTCGTGGACTATGAAAAAGCCTTCGATTCGATCGAAACATGGGCCGTGCTTCAGTCTCTCCAGCGATGCCGTATTGACTATCGGTATATCGAAGTGTTGAAGTGCTTATACAGTAACGCCACTATGTCAGTCCGAGTACCGGAGCAGTGCACGAGGGCTATTCCACTGCAAAGAGGTGTAAGACAGGGAGACGTTATATTTCCGAAAGTGTTCACCGTTGCACTGGAAGATGCCTTCAAGCTTCTGGAATGGGTAGGATTTGGCATCAACATCAATGGCGAGTATATCACTCACCTTCGATTTGCCGACGATATCGTTGTCATGGCAGAATCGATGGAAGACTTAAGTACTATGCTCGGAGACCTAAATCGAGTTTCCCAACAGGTGGGCCTAAAAATGAACATGTATAAAACGAAAGTAATGTCGAATGTCCATGTCGCGCCCCTACCTGTATGTGTTGGGAGCTCCGCACTCGAAGTTGTAGACAAGTATATCTACCTGGGTCAATTGATCCAGGCAGGAAATTCCAGTTTCGAGGAAGAGGTCTTTCGACGAATCCGACTCGGCTGGGCAGCGTTCGGGAAGCTACGCAGTGTCTTCTCGTCCAAAATACCTCAGTGCCTCAAGACGAAAGTGTTGATCAATGTGTGTTACCAGTGATGACTTATGGCTCTGAAACGTGGTCCCTTACTATGGGTCTCATAAGAAGGCTCAAGGTCACTCAACGCGCTATGGAGAGGGCTATGTTAGGTGTTTCCCTACGTGATCGAATCAGAAATGAGGAAATTTGTAGGAGAACAAAAGCCAATGACAGCCCAGCGGATTAGTTCGTTAAAGTGGCAGTGGGCGGGACACATAGCGTGACGAACCGATGGCCGATGGGGCAAAAAGGTTCTCGAATGGCGACCACGTACTGGCAAGCGAAGCGTAGGACACCCACCCACAAGGTGGTCTGACGACCTGAATAAGGTCGCTGGAAAGCGCTGGATGCAGGCCGCTCTAGATCGGTCATTTTGGAAATCGTTGGGAGAGGCCTATGTCCTGCAGTGGACGTTATGCGGCTGAAATGACTATGATGATGAGAGCCATGTCGGTTTCTCTGAAAACCAGCGTCTTGGTTCCGAAAAGCTCCGAAAATGGTTTCTCTCAGCTTTGAGAAACCATTTTGGTAGAATATTTTGTTGTTTTTCGTTGTGTTATGGAAACAGTTCCTAAAAATAGTCACGTCCAAGAAAAAACTACCTGCTTACAAAATCAGAGACATTAATCAAAATCCTCTAATTATGCATCTTGTCTATTAAAAGTATTTTATGTTCTATATTTTTTATTGTTATGCTCCAAATAAAGATTTTTCTATGTCTTTTTCTATGATTACAGTACTGCGACATCCAGTTGCCCGAAGTACAGGCGCTGCTGATGGCGGAGCCCCCGCCCGGGTACCTGTGCCACCCGAAGCGCGGCTGGCTGCCGCCCGCCACCGACGAGCTGGTACGCGACTTCCTCTACAAGTACGTGCAGGACACGCTCAAGTCTACCTTCAACGCTGAGTTAAAATTAGAGGTATGTATTTACTTTATTTATACTTTATTGTACACATAATGTAACAAGTACAACAGACGAGCTTATTGCTGAAAGCATTATTTAATTGACAAATGTATTTTTTTGTTACAATTCAATTTCCCGCGCACAAACAGTTTTGTACCATTAGCCATAAAACATCACGTTTGTTGTATAGAATTATTTTATATTTATTTTATTCTGTTTTTAGTATTTGTTGTTATAGCTGCAACAGAAATACATTATCTGTGAGAATTTCAATTGTCTAGCTATCACGGTTCATGAAATACAGCCTGGTGACAGATAGACAGACGGAAGGACGGACAGCGGAAACTTAGTAATAGTGTCCCGTTTTTACCCTTTGGGTACGGAACCCTAAAGCTACACTGATCTGTATTCAGCTGCTTCTCTTTTTAACTCCCAACAAATAAGAGGGTTGTTATAAGTTTAACATGTATGTATGTGTCTGTGGCTTGGTAGCACCTACACGAATAGGTCGATTTTAATACGGTTTTTCGTTTTGGAAATTGACTTATTCGAGATGGTTTTTAGCTATGTTTGATGGAAATCGGTTTAGCGGTTCAAAAGTTATTGGCGGTGAACGCTTGAAATTGGGGGAAGTCGGGGTAGAGTATCCAGTAAGTCCACCTTCGGTACCACTATGATCAATAAATATTAATAAAATAAACTTGTCGTAAAGATAGCAAAAGCCGTTCGACGAAATGGACGGCTACCTGAATGATAATGAATATTTCAATAAGCGATGCGGCTAACAACTTGCCACTATTATGATTCCATACGCTAAACGTGGCCTTAGGGTGTAACACCACTAGGCTCTGTCGACCCCGTTAAGGATGTAGACGTCATAGTGTAAAATTCTTCACCATCTTCACCATACTCCAATCTCTTCTTTGCCCTCTGCTCCTGTGGATGTCACAAAAGAAGACATACCTAGAACTAAATACAAAACTCGTACAGCTTCTTCATCACCAAGGAGGATTGTATCGAACGGAGAGCTAGTTGTAAAAGTTTGCGCTCAAATGCATTCGAAAGGAGGATTCCGACTTCGTCCCTTCTTCGTATGGACCTTGAAAATTTGATATTTTAAAGAAGAAAATATCTATTGCGCCTCCCTCCGGATTCTGAAGCAGCTTAGCTATGTATACCTGCCAAAAACTCGCATGAGAAAAAGAACTTCATTTCACATTCAACTTTAATCAAACATGCTGTTGGTGGCAGGTATGCTGAGACTAACAGTAGTGGGTGGTCGCCGGCCGGCAATACTTTGCATGAACTAACTGGTGGCGGAATCGCACAAAGTAATTCAAATCATATAGTATGTAACTTTGACTTTCGCAAAGTAACACCTGAATCTATTAACTTTCATCAAACACTCACTTTATTTGATACTAGCTGATGCCCGCGACTTCGTTCGCGTGGACTTTATGACTCCGGCGTATAAATATAAATAAAAACTAATGAGAGAGAGAGAGAGAGAGAGAGAGAGACAGAGGGAGAAAGTACTTGTAACAGTGTTAGGAGTTAAAAGTCAATATTATTTAAATTCTTTCCTTCGGGAGCCAATATGAAAAGAGCTGAAGTGTTACTAACCCTGGAGAAAGCCACAATAAGTAGGCCATGCGAAAAACCAGTCCTTAGATCGACATCAGCAGCTTTAAGCCTCTAAAACTGTGACTTATTTTCATAGCAAAGCAAGTTAACATATGGAACTGTGTATTTTCAAAAGGAAAATTGTTAGGGATGAGTGGCATACGCGGAATAAATACAGTTTCGCTGGCATCACTCACTTACTGTGAGCTTTAATTAAGTGTCTCAGCAGACTATGCCGAAGTTTAGTGGCTAAAGTTCAGTGTCTAAAGTTCGGTGGGGATGACACACTAAATAAGCTGAAGTTCAGCTGCTGAAGTTCGGTGGAAACGCCGGACAGTAGTGATGTGCCGATATGAGAATTCAATCTTCCGTCTTTGGCGCGTCTGCGGCGAACGAAAACGGGACCGGAAATGGGAACGGAAGTGGAAGAGGGAACGGGTACGGGAACGGGAACGGGAGCGGAAGCGGGAGCGGGAGCGGGAGCGGAAGCGGCAGCGGTGGCGGCAGCAGCGGCGGCGGCGGCGGCGGCGGCGGCGGCGGCGTCGGCGCTGGCAGAGGCGTCGGCGGCGGAGGCGGAGGAGTCGGCGGCGGCGGCAGCGGCGTCAGCGGCGGCAGCGGCGGCGGCGGCGGCGGCGGCGGCGGCGGAAGCGGCGGCGGAAGCGGCGGCGGCGACGTCGGCGGAAGCGGTGGCGGCGGCGGCGTCGGCGGTGGCGGAGGCATCGGCAGCGGCGGCGGAGGAGTCGGCGGCGACGTCGGCGGAAGCGGTGGCGGCGGCAGCGGCGGCGTCAGCGGCGGCGGCGGCGGCGGCGGCAGCGTCGGCGGCGGCGGCGGCGGCGTCGGCGGTGGCGGCGGCGGCGGTAGCGGCGGCGGCGGCGACGTCGGCGGAAGCGGTGGCGGCGGCGGCGGCGGCGGCGGCGGCGTCGGCGGTGGCGGAGGCGTCGGCAGCGTCGGCGGCGGCGGCGGCGGCGGGAGAGGGAGCGGGAGCGGGAGCAGGAGTGGGAGCGGAAGTGGGAGCGGGAGCGGAACGGGTACGGGTACGGGTACGGGTACGGGTACGGGTCCGATTCAGGCAAAAGCATCGGAAGTTCGGCGTTATGTGTTGCTAGTAATGCAAATAACATTGCAGGCATGCATTGGCTGAAATTCAGCCGCTGAACTTCGGCATACAATGCTGAGACATTAAGTTGGGTTCCGTTACACAGTTTCGGCGGAGTCAAATTTCGCATCAGCATTATTGGCCCTCCGACATTAAGACTTATTTCGTGAGCCGTGAGTCCATTTGCTGCAAGTGAATTAAGAAACTCAACTCGATAATTGGTGGCGTCGTCAACAACACTATCCAAGAAATCTAAATATATATCTATATATCTAAATATATATAACTCAAAGGTGACTGACTGACTGACATAGTGATCTATCAACGCACAGCCCTAACCACTGGACGGATCGGGCTGAAATTTGGCATGCAGGTAGATGTTATGACGTAGGCATCCGCTAAGAAAGGATTTTGATCAATTCTACCCCCAAGGGGATAAAATAGGGGATGAAAGTTTGTATGAAACTTTGTCAATTTTAAACCGATCGGGCTGAGACTTTGCATGCATAAAGCTACTATGACGTAGTCATCCCCTAAGAAAGGATTTTGATAAATTACACCCCTACGCGAGCGAAGCCGCGGGCACAAGCTAGTTAACAATAATTTGCGTCATAAGTTCTTTATTAATTGATTTTTAATTTTTTGGTGTCAATATGGCGCGTTCACATAACCAAGAATTTTCTGGTGTGTTATGCTCTGAAGGTCCGCAAATACTGAACTTATAAGTTGTACTTAGGACGAAACAACTTTTTTTTTGAATAAATTTCAATGTAATAAAACATCATCTATAAAAATTTCAACTGTCTAGCTATAATGGTTAATGAGATACAGCCTGGTGACAGACAGACAGACAAACAGTCGGACGGTCTAAGTAATAGGGTCCCGTTTCTACCCTACCCTATGGAACCCTAAAAATTGAATAAAATAAGTATTTATCGGTGGCTCCCATACTACAAACGTGATTTTTCATAGATTATGGTACGGAACCCTTCGCGCGCGTCCGACTCGCGCTTGGCCAGTTGTATTATAACTCAACAAAAAGTTCTCATCAAACTTAACAACTTTTGCTAAGGCGGCATTTTAATATTTCTTATAGTTTAGCTGGACCATTATAGTTCTGCATCATGTGTTCCATTTTCCAAAATCAATTATAGCCTGTATGTTGCCCAGGCTTCACAGCTATATAACAAAAAAAGTTTCATTTGAATCCGTCCAGTATTTCCGGAGATTAGCGTGTACAAACAGACAAACAGACAAACAGACAAACAGACAAACAGACAGACATTTTTTTTTATTTTCTTACTCTATTACTATATCTCCATCGCCCCAAATTTTTTTTTTTGAAAAATTTTCAATGTACAGACACATTTTTTTTACTCTTTATTATAGTATAGATTATTATTCGGAGCGAATTATTTTTTATTTGGTCGCATTTAATTTTTTACGTAATTGTATTTAATTTCAGCAAGGAAGCAGCGACGATGACGACTCTGAGGATGACGCGAGTACATCAGCGGCAGTCGAGCCTGACGAAGGAGAAAAATGACATTAAAAGTCAAAATAACATTATTTTATTTGTTATGTTAAGAATAAGGAGCACTTAAAGTTGTTTTTATATTTTCAATAAAAAATTAATGCAACCGTTTTTTATGATTCGTACCTACCCAAGTACTTACTCAATGATACCTACTTTAGACTTTCGGCATGTCACACTGTCAATGAAAACGTTTTGAAGGACAAAATAAATAGGAGTTGGTAGGTATCAATTTTAAAAGTAAAAAATACATCACTTGTTTTTAGTATTTTTATTTATTTAAACGGTATTACACAATTAAAAAAGGACAAGAGTACGAAAAGTAAGAGTAAGAGTTTTTCATTATAACTGGGTATTTAATTGGTACCTAACTAATATTTAGCTAGCAAAGAATACCTGTTCTTAAATTAATGATCTAGGTAGCACATTTTAGTGAAAACTGTATAAAATTTATTTAAACTGCTTCTAAATCGGTATAGTTTTTTAGTTTATCTTGTACTTGGATATTAATTTAGTAATGCAACGCAATAGTTTGAAAGTGGTTAATTCTGTGTCTGTACAGATATAGGCAAATACATAACGGCGATTTCAATTTATAATAAGTATAGAATCGTGTAAAAGATAAATAAACATCTAAATGCCACTAGTGAAATGTAATAAATAACTAACCAAATTTACAAAAAAGAAAACTAACAACTCGACTAACATTATTATTTAAAACGTGAAATGGGATATAGAACAAATAAAGGGTTTTTTATTTATTTTTATTATGGAATTGTGGATGGGTTGATGAACCAGCCACTGGATCTTCCTCATCGCCTTGTCACGAGTCAAAACCCGGTAGCAGACGGTGACATTGAAATGGGAGATTTTTTTGGTAGTAGTCATTTTTCGGCTGATATCTTTGCTTTTTATTATGAAACAAGTACTATAATAGAAACAAATTTATTTAGTTCACATATAGATTTTTTTGCTTTCCTGAATGTAGCTTTAAAAGAGAGATGAAGTAGATAATAGAAGACCTGGTAAAGACGATTTCAAATTTTGCTCTAATTTGTTTTTCATGTTATTCGTGGTTCAATCTTCAAGTACATATATGACAAAATATGATGTGCTCAGGTAAGAAGAAGCCTATTTCACATAAGTAAGTAGGTTTATAGTTAGCTATACTAATACAAATGATACTGAACTGATTGTTAGTTCCGGCGATTATCTAATCAGTACCTACACTAAACACTGTAGGTACACGGAGATAAGTATTGTTTATTTGCAGTAATTATGCACTCGTTGCCTTCTCCGATATGCCACGATAGCGCTCATAATGGGCCATGTGCGTCGCTTCAAAACAATGATTTGAGTAAACGACACATCGTTTCATTACATCTTTACCATAACTAGACTCAAAAACACTAAATACCGTTGGATTTTATATTTGTGTGCCATACATAAGGTATCTTACTACCTACCTCCTACTTAACTAACGAAAGCTAACGTCAAAAATAAATCAAGCTGGGAGTCATGCCGGAAAAAAGCTAGAGCAGCTCAAAAGCAATTTTGAAATCCTCAGTTTAAGTTTATGATTAGCCCATTCTCTTGACTGACGTCTACGATAATGTGCGGGAGTAGAAGCAGCCAATCTTAGCGATCTAATTTAAAAAAAAAAATTACGATTTACGGACTGATGAATTTTATCTTAATTGATCTATTGGTTTTAAGTTATTTGAAACAAAAAAGTAGGTACATTTTTAGTATAAGAACTTTGTACCATAAAAATGACTCGTAGACAGTCTCAGCTCAGCGAACATAATTTTTAAGTGTAAACTATTATCACAGCGGAAAAATGCGTCATTGTCGTAAGTCCGTAGTTCACTTGCATCAAGTATCATAGGTACCATATTAAATAAATAAATAAAAATAAATATATAGGGACAAATTACACTGATTGAGCTAGCCCCAAAGTAAGTTCCAGACTTGTGTTATGGGATACTAACTCAACGATACTATATTTTATAACATATACATATATACTTAGATAAACATCCAAGACCCAGGACAATTTGAAAAAGACCATTTTCCAACTTGCCCTGACCGGGAATCGAACCCGGGACCTCTGGGTGGCGGACTAGCATGGTGACCACTACGCCACGGAGGTCGTCAAATTGGCCAGTTTGTTTGACCCTATCGCAATTTCATCGACTTTTCAGTGAATCCTCGCCACAACAAAGGATGACTAATATAAGGAGTAGGTTTACGTTTTGTGAACAATTTTGTTGAAAAAATGAGAACACTAGGTACTATGTGGCAAGTTTTAGCGGTATGCCACATAAGAATTAAAAAAAACCGGCCAAGTGCGTGTCGCACGAATGGTTCCGTACCATTATCAATCAAAAGTCACGTTTGTTGTATGTGAGCCCCACTTAAATATAATAAATAAGAAATATTATAGTTAATATTATCACGTCTTAACCCCTGATGGGCTAGACACAGCCCAGGGCCGTAAGACCCAAAGGCCACGCCTTTAGCGTTATAAATAATATATAAATATATAGGGACGAATAACACTGATTCAGCTAACCCCAAAGTAAGTTCGCGACTTGTGTTATGGGATAATAACTCAACGATACTATATTTTATAACAAATACATATAGATAAACATCCAAGACCCAGGTCAACTTGAATAAGGCCAATTTTCAACTTACCCTGACCGAGGATCGAACCCGGAACCTCTGAGTGATGGATTAGCATGGTGACCACTACGTCACGAAGGTCTTAAAGAGATGGTCAAAGGAATCAAAATTATAGTGATGGGTTGCTAGCAGCGTTGCCTATTAACAAATCTCGATAAATAATATGTATACCTACTTTCTTAATAAATAGGTAGGTGTTAAATTATATTCAATCCCTATTTGTCACATTGACTCTATAAATAACATACATCATTGTAATAAAGTCCATTCGTGAATGACTCATTTCGATTCCTCAACTAACAACGAAGTTTGCTCCCATCGTAACCTATTATCTCAGGTCTACCCGCGCTGTTGAAATATTGTACACCCTTTGTTACAACATACGCCTTATCTTTCGTTTCGTCATTAGTAAAAATAGAAGTTTCCGCTGAGATAACTAAAAGGTTGTAGAGATACGAGTTGGGTAGGACGGATTGCTAGCCCTTTATTCTATGGACGAGTAACTATCGACCATATTACGAGCCGAAGGTCTTTCATACAGCCTGTAACCATACCAATACAGGGAGGACGAGTAGTAAGTAGTAAGTACTACTTAAGCGATGAAAAGCTCACCTTAGGCATAGAGTTTGGAAAGAGACGCGATCATATTGGATGAAACCTATGTAAATCGGATTTGGATATCGGACCAAATGTAAAATAATTTAAGTAATTATTTCTATTGGCTTCTACGATATAATGTAAGCTTTTTGTATAGAATAGTAGTAGGTATAGAATAGAATAATATAGAATACTACAGGAGGTCGTGTAATATTATTTATAGGAAATAAATGATTTATTATTATTATGTATTTATTATAGCTAACCTACCTAGGAGTAGAGCCAACCCTATATGGCACGCGGTGGGTTTATTCTTCGTTGTCTTTTTTCCCAAACTACTTAGATCGAAAAACGAAAATTATTTACTTTTGTAAAAAAAGATGGTAAGGTGCACAAAAGACAACGACTGTGGTCTGTGACTGTGACACGTTTGTCACCCTTCGTTCGACTTTGTGCGAGCCCTGACGAGCCATTGCTGAAACGCGGAGTCACCTAAACGAATGGTTTTTGTATGGAAAAACCATTCGTTTAAGTGACTCCGCGTTTCAGAAATGGCACTTCTGGCACCGGCACTGACAGCCGCAGAACAAAGTGTGCATGTTATCGTCTGTATAAAACAGCTGTCGGGCTGCGCGCGCGCACACTCGCTCGCCTCTCACGCGTCGTTCCGCACACTAACTTTCCGCACGTTTCCGCTGATATTTTCGCCGATGCGTATTTCCAAAGTGCGGGTGCAGTGTTTATCACAATAACTTTTTTATTGGACAAACTGGAGCGAATCTATACCAGTTCGTTGTGTCGTGACTGTTTATGTGCAAATATTTTGTGTATTGACTTCAGCCATTGATTTAATTTGTTAAATATTTGCGGCACTTTGGTAAGATATGGTTTTTATTAATAAATAAATAAGTAGGTACATTATTAATTTAGTAATATAGATAATATCATATTAAAACGCGATAAGAAGTAATCGGCAAGAATCCGTATCTCAAGGAAAAACAATCGGTGGGATATTTTCAACATAAGTAAATTTTTATATTAGTTACTTTAATTCTTTAGTTAGGTGGCTACCTTTATAAAAAAGTATTAAAATATTTTTTAGTCTGCCTGCCGAGCTTGTTGGTAACGCATAAATCCTCCCTTTTTTGGGAGAGGCGTTTAGTAGGTGGATCTGTGGACAAAAAAAAGTGATTAATTACTTAGTAGGCATAAAGTACTTAACAATAAAATATCGATTTACTCATCATAAGTTGGTTTTTATGCCTTGATTAATGAGAATGAGAGATTAAAGAGTGTGAAAGTGCCTATTAAAATTAATCATTTGTTTGATGCTCTAAAAATAAAAACAATTAAGCATTTTATGTAGAGCGCATTTAATGCAATGCAATCTGATCGCTCGGCATGTGCAGGGTTGACTGAACCCTAGATAAATAAATATATTAATATAAAGAGATCTACTCGGATAACTAGATAAAGGCACCTAGATAAATAGATAGATGATAAGACAATGGGTGCCTCTAGAGATGAGTAATCATTTGCACTTTTAGCAACTAAT
Source organism: Acrobasis suavella (assembly GCA_943193695.1). Classification (NCBI taxonomy): domain Eukaryota; kingdom Metazoa; phylum Arthropoda; class Insecta; order Lepidoptera; family Pyralidae; genus Acrobasis; species Acrobasis suavella. The sequence continues at coordinate 21,201,955 of OW971929.1, forward strand.
TGCCTGATTCGCCTTGCAGCAATGCAAGCCGATGTGCAACATCGGTTTGAGATCTAATGACGAGCCTGCGTTGTATGGTTCTCAGCGTGATTTAGATACCCATAGGTACAAACAATAAAAGAAAACATTTGTTAAATTAGTAGTCGGTTTGAAACTCCAACCTTCGTATTCCTAAAAATTGCTTAACGTTTACTTAACTTGCTTAGTTAAAATTTGTTTTGTCTCATTTTTCAATGTCTAATATTGAAAAGGAAGGACTAAACTTATCTTAACTAACATAGGTATAGCAATAGTTTGATATTTTTAATGAATATAAAGGCAAATGTGCGGTTTCTATACTTAACTACCTAGCTAAATCTGTAGGTATACCGTGCTAGGCCAACAAGTAGAGTTAATTATTATAGATTAAACATTATCAATGTCCGTGTGAACAATAATACAATTAAGAAATGATTTATGACAACAAAACGTTCTTATCCACATAACAAAGCTGTTGCTAGTTCGCCGTAAGTCGTCTGAATTCCGCATTATCGGACATCTACATTTAATCTCAATCAAACAAAACATACCTCAGATAAGTCTCAACTCATATCGATCATCACTAACATAAAAAAGCAAAAAAAAGCACATGGCTAAATATAGGTATTTAGCCATGTGCTTTTTTTTGCTTATTATTAATGTACTTATGTAGGTAGGGTTATACAATGTCCTTTTTTATTAAGTACAAATATTTTAAGAGGTGATTCAGTCCATCATTTTGAACAACTTTTCCCAATAAATATATATCGAAATACGAAAATTTTTTTTGCATTTTTCATAGTAACGATATCACGTGACTACTTCGATTTGTATAAGAACCTAAATATTTTTTTTCGTATTTCGATATACATTTATTGGGCAAAGTTGTTCAAAATGATGGACTGAATAACCCCTTAAAATATTTGTACTTAATTAAAAAGGACATTGTATATATTTATAAAATAGTTGATACTTTTAACTTTGAAAGAAAGAAAGAAAAATAATTTATTTGATATATCACAAACACGATTTAACAATTATAATAATAGTTCTCAGCTACAAAAATATTTGTGCCAAAATTATTGTATATCAAAATGGCCTCCTCTCAGCATAATGTTGTGGCCTTCTGACCACAACGTTGGTCTTGCGAGGACACCAAATAAACAAAATAAAATTAAAATAAACATCACATACATAAAAAAAAAACAAGCAATTTAAGCTGGCGCTTCATCGACCAGAAGAACTCCGTGATAGGACCACGGGCAATAAAAGATCATTTCTGTTGGTCCATAAACAAAAATAATAATACCTACCAATTGAATAGCTTCTAAAAATACAAAAAATAAATTGAAATATTAATAATTAAGATATTATATCACTGCAATTTCACAATTTCTGAAAACTTAAAATATATTATTTTAATTTAAGATAGTTTCTAATAGGAGGTGGGATGTTATTCCAACAACTAGATAATTAAATTTCTACAACATTTACATGCCTACTCTATATGCAGTACCTAAATACATACGTGCATACTAAGTATTACGTCTTTATCCCTAATAGGGCAGACAGAGCACTTTAGGTCTTGGGGCTCTAAGCAGACTCAAAGGTCACTTTTAGCGTGATGGTGGCCGAGAAGTGGAAAAACTGATTCAAATAAACAGATAAATGCTATTTTAATTTTTTAAATATTTATTTTCTTAGAAATTTGTCAAAACATTTTAAGTATAGCAGCATCTCTACCACTGGCCCAGGTTGATTGAGAAGCGCTAGGGCAGATTATGGAAATTCAAAAGGAAATAGATAAAAGACCTGCTTTACAGTCAGATACCTATACTTAGTCTTATCCTCGTAGGTTTACTTACATATAACCATTTCCTACGCATCAGATGTGTAGTGTTTTGTTTAACGGTGTGATAAGAATGATTTAAATAATATACTTAATTAAAAACCTAAGAACGATGTTATAAAAGTCAAATCTCCGTCTAAGAAGATGTTTTTAAACATCCGACCAGGGCCACGTGATCAGCATCGGCGTGCATGGAATTCGTAAGCAGTTCTTGCCTTGCTGCCAGTGTCATGTCAACACTACCAACTGTCAATGTACCTTTACAAGTACTGTGTAAATGTGGCGTTATAGAGAGTTGTCGTAATATAGAGAGAAAATAACAATATACCTAATTTTACTATGTATGTAAGAACCACCGCAAAGAAACTTGCTTTTACGTAAAAACCCGCATTAAAATCGGTCTGTCCGTTCAAGAGCTATGATGACACATCGACAGACATACAGACAGATAGACGTTAGCGTCAAAGCGTATAACACCCTCTTAAGTAGGTAATTCAGTGCAATCTCAAGATCATCCATGTTAAGACCAGTAACCTCGTCAAATCTCCTTAGTTAGGTAGCGGACCCCGGGCTCTGAAGCCTTACTGCTGAGGATGCAACCGGGCAAATACGCTCGGATGATAATGTTCCCTGGAGAACGTTGTTCCAGTATCAAGAACTGAATCTACTGCTAAAATCGTTTGAGTAGAGTCTTTATTTTGTTAGAGGTCATAATATTCTAATGGTGTTATCACAGAGAAATAAAGCGGCCAAGTTGTAGTTTCAGTTCTAATTATGGAGAACCCCCAAAATTTATTGTTTTTTTTTTCTATTTTTGTGTGAAAATCTTAATGCGGTTCACAGAATACATCTACTTACCAAGTTTCAACAGTATAGTTCTTATAATTTCAGAAAAAAGTGGCTGTGACATACGGATGTAAAAACAGACAGACATGACGAATCCATAAGGGTTCCGTTTTTTGCCATTTGTCTACAGAACCCTAAAAATCTAGACTGTCAATATGAACAACTTTTTCTATGGGACCAATGCTTGATACTCGAAGAAGAAATCGACATTTTCATACAAAAGTGTTCGGCCGGCCCGGCACGGCAATTTGTATGAAAACGACGATTATTTCTTCGAGTTTCAAGCGTTGGTCCCATAGGAAATGTTGTTCATATTGACGGTCTGAGTTGCTCCTACAAGGATCAGACAGGGTTTTTGTTACATATCGTATAGATCTTAATACTTTATTTATTTGGCAACCAATAGGGATATAGTATGGGTAAAAAACATATTATTTTATTTTAGTCCGTTAGTCAATTTTGTTTATTTACAAATAAAAAAATAATAATGAAATAATTGCTACAAATTTAATTTAGTACAATACAATTTTTATTCCTTCAAATAGATTATCTAAAAACAGAGGACCCATATTTTTTCGTTTAGCAAAGTAGTAAAAGTTCACAAAGATACAGCCCATTGAAGTTTCGGAGCCCGTAGATTTACGTCACCCTTGGTTGGTTAAAAATCGTAACTCTGATCATGACGTCACGCGAAATTTTAATGCCCTGTATCTTAGACAACCAAAAAATACGTAAGCCTACTATTTAATAATCTCTTTAAATAGATTGTGCTACAAGGGGTACAGGTGATATTTTTAAGGCGAGTAATTCTAAGCTAGAATCCTGAGTAAAGCGTGGGATTCATGTAAAACGCCCGAGTTAGAAATATTACCGTACCCGAGTAGCACATTCTCCTTTTCATCTCCATGTAAGGAAAAACCAGCAAATACAAAACAGAACATAAAGAAAAGTAAAACACCTACAATACTTAGGCAAAGTTCAGTCGACAGACTGATACTAACCAGTAATTGGTATCGTTTCATTCAATAAATAGTATGAAATTAATTTTTAAAACAGCTAACTTATGATAAAATGTGCACTCATAACTTTGTTTGCGTGGTCCTTCATACCTCTTTATTTTTAACTTGTAAACTTGATATTCACTATCGGCTTAAACATAGGTACGAAAAAGTTTAAAAAATATAATTTCATGTCAATACAATATAACCTTAAACTTCTGCAATTACTTTAAATCAAACACATTTTTATAAATTATACTTATTTATTTTTCTGAAGCGAACAGAACATAAAAATATTTAACTAGATTCGTGCATGTTGACGACGATATGTATTCCAAATTTAAAAAGTTTCGACGTCTGTACCAATTTATACAAATTATTTATTGTTTCAAAACTAAATTCTTCTTTTTTTGCTGGACTGCCAACATTATTTTTGATTCTACTCTACGTAGATTACACTCGTGTTCAGTTTTCAAATTGTTTTTAATCCTTAGAGATTTTCTTTTTCACTTTTAATTCCCGAGAGAATCAGCAGTAACTTTAGCACCAAATGGTTTGGGATGTAGGTAAACATCGTTTTTCGAGTAAATGAGATTTTTCTTTGTTCCACATCCCTTTTTTACAACATCTCGTCTTTATCCCTCACGGAAAGCTGGAGCCTTGGTTCTAGGGCCCTAGGGCCACAAGACCCAATTGTTAGTCTTATTTAGCGTGATGTGGCGGGCATGAAAGTGAAAAAAGGGAATTAAAATAGAATGGTTTGCAACCAATTTTAATAACTCAATATTTATACATATATTTTAGACTTGCAAAGCAAGTACTGTACTCACTTGTCTAGACTAGACCTGCGTTATCGTATAGGTACGAGTACCTATCTAATTATTTGAAATGTAATTCAATGATCTTGTTAAGTAAATGATAATATAAGTGTGATTGGTCATGAATACAAAATACATTGTATTAATGGATTCGTTAGGTACCTGTGTAGAATACTAAACAGTACCTAAGCAATTCGTCATAACGTCAAGTCTCAAATATGTGGTTAACTAATAATATTATCAAAAGTGTTTTGGGTATGTATTATTATTGTAGATTAATACGGACCTATTTGAAGAATATTTCTAAAAAATGCAACAAAACCAGATTAATGCGATAAGATAAATGATAAAAATGAAAGTTTCTGATAAGTAGATATGTGTCAAAAAATAATTATTTTTAGCACTTGAGTTACACTTTAGTGCACACAATTTTTTCAAACAAAATGAATGTTTTGTCAGTTTAATCTCATTATACCTGCTTAATCGAAATTGGTAACCTATCCGTACCTAAGCGTTCAAGTGTACCAAATTGGCTCAATTCCATACAAAGCGTAGAACGTAGTATCTAGAATAAATTGGACAGTAAAGTAAAACAATTTGAATAAATAAGTTAGGTATTGCCATTTGTATGAAATTTGCCAAAACTGCGACAACTGCGCCAGCTCTTAATAGGAAGTTATTTCAAAAGTACACAATCGTATCGTAAATTGTGTTTCCTATTTGATGACACCACATCAATCACCATATAATTTAGATGGAAGTCCTCTTCACTTGATTTGATGGCTGTGTGACCACGCTGTAGCGGCAATTACGGAAAAAATATGCACCATTTGTAGCTTACCTATATTTATTTAAATTGTGTTAAGATTATCGTAAATCATCTATTTACCGCCTTGAGGCTTTGCTTTTTATTCTTTAATAATAATTCCACCAAAATAATTGATTATTCTTTGGCACATAATATATATATTCATATAATAGGTAAGTAGGTATATAGACTAAGAAGTAATTGTTATTAATTACCCTGTAGTCTAACTTGCTAGTACATATCTATAGTGAAAATATAGAAGACCCCAAGAAAGTACTAGGTACCTCCTAAAAGGTAGAAGTAGAGGTATCAGAGCGTCAGGCGTAGACCTTACATTATTTAATATAAAGTTCTTGATTCCTTGCACTTATTCGAGTAACAAATATCTAAAGAATTATGGTCGTCCTCATGTAATTTTTAAGTTATAATTTTATAAATATCGGTACTTGTAGCCTTACAATACAATACAAATATTCTTTATTGCACCATAAACAAAAGGAAAAACAAACAGAAAAAAAGAAGACAGAATTATGATGCAAAGGCGAACTTATCGCATAGCGATCTCTTCCAGTCAACCTTTGGGTAGAGGGAGAAGTGAATATTTAAATGCGGTGCAGTATGTCATATTTACTGTAAATAGTTACAATATAGAACCCGCCACAATATATAAATACATACAAATACTTAGATACACTAAATACATACCTATGAATTAATATACATACATATTATATACATATAAAATATATATTATAATAATAACAAAATATAGAAATATGAGCATAATGCGAAAGAATTCACTACAAAATAAATCATAAGTTGGACAGATAGTGAGCTTTTAATTAAGTTTACTTTATTTACAGGTAGAGCGGACCTAACATGAGTTCGGGTGATTTCAAGATAGAGCGCAGTTTAGAGCTGCTGCCAGAGACTAAGGAAATCGCTGAGCGAGAACTTCGAGAGACGCCAGAGAGAGTGAGGGAGGCTTTGGAGCGTCTGCGGGAGATCCTAAAGGAGAACGACGATATCTACTTCTCTGACGACGATGAAATCCTCACCATCTTCCTCCGGCCCTGCAAGTGGTACCCAGAGAGCGCTTTAGCACTTGTAAGTATAAATTCTATATCAAATATTATCTATTGCTAAGACTTTGTAGACGAAAGTCAGCGCAAAATTAAAACAAGATATATTCTTAAAACATGTTTCTACTTTTAAATTAACAAAAATACTAACATCATCAATACAAAAAAAGTTCTTGTCAGTGAAGTATTTTCCATGTATTTACCAATAATACTAGGTAAAACAAAAATACCTGGTACATATTCCACAGTGTCAACGAACGAACTAACAAAAAATCTGCGTCAAAACACAATACAATTATTTAAAAAATTTACTTGTTGCTTAGGTATTTAGTAATACCTTAATACTTGTGTAAATCAAAGTAATTATATCTAACAACGTATACTAAGACAATGCAGATTGAATCTACGATGTAAAGGTTTCGTAAGTGCAGGTCATAAGGCGGAGGTAACCGTGACACAATATGAAGTTACCAGCAGTACGACATCTACAGCGCAACAGATGTGCTTTACATTGTGCACACGTAATTTTTGTGGGAAAGTTGTAATTGCATGCGCATATGAGTAAATTAAAAAAGGGACGGATGTGGCTTGTTATAATATGGGCTCGAGTTTCAAAATACTACCTAACCATAAATATAAAATTTGCTAGGTCTATTATAGTGTAACTCAAACAGTTATTGATATATTAACGTTTAAAAACCGGTTTAAATGATATTGATTCATTTATCCATTATCAAAATCATAACCTGCTTCCATGTAACCTGAAAAGTTAAATTTTCTGGATTCTATACAGAACTTGGCAGCCATTTAGATCTCAGTTCTTTTTTCGGATATTAAGCTTGGCTTCTATTTTCACATTTATGTTTTGGTGGGATATTCTCTTACTCTTATATTAGTGAGAATGTAAAAGTGATCAACTTGCATAAGTTATCATTCTGTTTCACTTTATTTTGTGCATGAGATCTTTCTGAACAATGTTCATTTGGAATCCGTCATAGACGCTGTGAAAGTTACGGCAGCTGACTGTCATTTCATAAGGGAACCGAAGTATTGATGTAATCATTTTGTAAAATAGACAAGACTGACATTTTGTGCGAATTACAATTTATTTACGCCAGTATAGAGCATAGAGTTGTGACGTGCACACTTGATTTGAACGACGAATATTGCTTAGTTAGCTTCCAACAAAAACTAACTAGACGCTTTATTAACGGAGTTGTAACGTGCTGTTAATTTTATTTTTTGGTCAAAAATTGGGTTCATAACTCTCTAAATCAAAATAAAAATATGTTTGTTGAGTTATTAAAGATAAATATATTTAATATCAAACTAATTCATGTTCATTCATAGGTAAGTACATAACAATATGTGATAATATATATGCGATGACGCCTCCTTTCCTTTTCTTTTCTTAGCACACATCTTTTCTTTTCACTGTTCATTTTCCTTTTTTTTTAGCACAACTAGACAAAACAATTACACTATGCAACGTGGAAGGGACATACCCGTAATAAATCGAACCACAGGCTATACTATATCTCTGTAGTACCTACAATGAAATTAAAATAACAGTCAAAAAACCAGTTTATCTTCAAAATGTTTGCACTCAAAGTGGTTTTGTGATAATTATTACATAATGACACATTACATCACACAATACATTTCTAAGTTAATGAGTGAGTAATTATTGTGTACCTACATTATAAAACATTGAAATTATAATCAAAAATTGCTTACATTACCTACCTTCTCTTAATTTTAAAAGTGCAACGTAACGATTTATTATTGAGGATTGCCACAGTGCATAACTTTCTATGTTTAATTTACGTACTATACAGTGTGGCTTAGACAATATTTTAATGCAAGTTCAGTCCATGATGCTCATATATATATTTAGTAAATACAAAATTTATTTATCCAAAGCTATTGACCCATCATAGCGAAACAATGATGCGGGTGCAAACTTATTATGCACATATTTTGCATAACCCGATAAATCCGATAATTATGTTGTTTGAGCAACTTGGCCAGGTTTAGAGCGTTATAATGGTAGTGTCGCTAAGTGGCCAAAACCTCAGTCTACTGTTTCAAGGTTTGACAAGCTTAATCCTCGTGATGACCCATCTAGCTATTTGAGTTTCTAATTAGCGATTTAATGTCAGTGTCACGTTTAGTGCACTTTTAATGTTTCCAAGAAAAAAAGTAGAGATAACTATCCTCTCTTTTTATTTTCTCACAAAAATATATGTAAAAAATAATTTATTATTTACGAATACAAAGTCCAAAACACTACTCACGAAAAAAAGAAATGTGGTGTCGTGGGACACCAGGTAGGAACGAAGTTCCTTCGGCTAATGTAGAATCGACACAATTTGCAAAAGAAAAATCGTGCTCAAAGGTATTATACACTACTCGCTTGTGTATACGACTGTCGCGCCTGCGCACGTCTCATTTAACGGTTTTATTTAACGAGGTCATCCTTACGGTTTTACTATCACATTTTTTTCAGTTCGGTCGCGCAGCAAAATCCGTATCTCCTCCAAGCCTGCCGTAAGGAACTTCGTTCCAAAAATTAGGTTTTAATTCTATAGGTAACGATTTAACGCCACGAATAATAAAGAAACTATTTTGTCTATGATTTCTAACATAATATATATAATATATAATATCTAACTATATATATATATATAAATAAATATATATATATATATAGTTCTATACTTTATATATTATATATAAAGTAAAAAGTAAAGTATAGAAAAGTTGTTCATATTGACGGTCTGAGTTGCTCCTACAAGGGTCGGACAGGGTTTTTGTTACACACACATATATATATACATATAAATATATATATATATATATAATATGTATAAATGTATAATTTCTAAAACTTTTTAATTTACTCAGAATTAGCTATGTACCAGCTTGCTATTCCCCATTGATTCTGCAATAACTTAACATGACTTATCTGTGCCAATATTTATGACAGGTACATACATGACCCTATGAGTGCAATATGATTTGAAATTGAAATCGTCCTACGATATTATTGAACTTGTTGATAGTTATATTCATTGTTTCAACGACTTACATGTATGTACTGTTACATTGTGTTGTAATTCCTCAGCCAAGTGTTAATCACAAAGTGATGTCAAACCCAACCCAACCAAAGATAATTTTTCAAAACTAAAAAAACCGACTTCACCCCCAAAATACTCAACCGTATTTAATAAAATTTCCATGGTACCACCTGGAAAGTATACCCTTTCAAACAAAAAAAGAATATTTTAAATCGGTCTAGGCGTCTTTGAATAATCGGTGAACATACATTAAAAAAAAGGATCGCGACGAATTGATAACCTCCTCTTTTTTTGGAAGTCGGTTAAAAATGGAATGCTTTGAAGAACGCCTACAGATTTACCTTATCTTTGTATCTGCTTATAGCTATTACGTTATGTAATTCCGGAGCAAACACATAAACATCGGTAGGTACACTCACAATCTTTCAATTTTAATATATCTAAATTTATTAATATTTTTGTCTCCGCACAAACAAAGCCATAGCTAAAAATATTTTAGAGTTGTTTTAGAAAAATAAATACTTAAACTATATTTTAACGAAAATTTTTACTATGATAAACCTCATTGTTCCCTAGGTAATGCACATTAATGTGAAAAACGAATATAATTATTTAATATTTTACTATAAACAGCTAACACATTTTGTATAGGTTAGCTTACACAAGTTTAGACACAACCACCAAATTGATTATGTATCACAGATATCGATAAACAATAACAATAATAATAACCCCGCAGGGCAGCTTGTGGCGAGCTGTTGGGGAGAAGCGACCCCACGGACCTGAATGCTCCTAGGGGAGGCCCCTGTTCCTCGTCTCTGTCTTGCCTTTGTTGGCCGGGCGGAGTGGGAACCGATGAGGTAACAGAAACCCCTACCTCTGTCTTGCCTTAATTGGCCGGTCAGAGTGGAGTTGCGAGAGCTATATGCTCGTAGGGTGGATGTGAAACGTCAGTGGCGAGTGGGCGTACCTGATGGGACCCTAAGGGTGCAAGTGATGGTCGTTTAAAGTCCAGTGACACCTCTCCACCTTTAAGCCACTCTCTCACCTTTAAGCTCAACTAGTGCTGCCCTCCTTGCTGAACATTTTCGTGCAGCCTTTTTTCGGGGCCAATTGACTGAGGCGGCGAGTCACCACCTGCCTATTTTTTTATCCGTGTTTTAAAATTGGTCAGGCAGGTGCCATAGTACTTCCCATAGCCCATTTCCCTATCCACTAACATATCAACCCAATAGTCCCAAAGTAGGTTTTCCATTGTCCTTCCATAGTCCTACACTTGCTGGGAATTAGCAGTGAGAACATTATCATGTTGCCCTTACTGTCATGACCTGGTACCCACCAGGTCATGACAGTAAGCAAAAACTCTCTTAAGGCCTCTACATGTTGGACCTGTGTCCTCATGCAAGCCTCAATGGTCCGGGATTCGTCCCGTGAAAGATAAACCTTGAGAGAACATAATAGTAATAATATTTATTTATTCTGATAACTGTAGTCTAAATAAAGTCGTTACAATTTTCTCAGCATCACAACAAGGCAGGGCAAGAACAAAAGTTATTAATAAAAAAATGTTTACTTTGTAACATAAAGACAGTTCTTAGAACTAAGCATATACATGATGATTAGACTATTCAGTTCCCAGACAAGGCAAAAACCTGTGTTTTGGGAACTAATTAACTGTAAGTCAGAATAAAGTATACTAAATTTTATGTGACAATTTCGGTTAGTGTATGTGGCGTTGCACTCCACACTAGGATCCCCTGTGTTATGGAGTTTAGCGTCCTCCCCAATTTTGTTGTCCCTACATGTAAGGTTAACTTAATATCTAGGTAGATAGGTATTTTTATAATATAGTATATCATATAGTGGGTATAAGTATGTATATATTAGGTCTTTACATATGAAATTGCCGTGTTGTATGAAAAAATTTAAACGATTTTTTTTCATGTATTTTTTATTTGTATTAATCGAAGTATTCACCCATGCAATCAACGCATCTTTGCCAACGCATTGGCAGTTTATTAACGCCCTTCTTAAAGAAATAAGCTGGACGGGAGGCAACAAATTCTTCAAAGGCATTTTGTACTGCCTCTCGGGTATTGAATTTTTTTCCCGCCAAGAAGTTATCCAAATTCTGGAAAAAGTAGTAGTCTGTAGGCGCAAGGTCTGTTGAGTAGGGCGGATGACGGAGAGCTTCCAACCCCAGTTCTTGCAACTTGGAGACCGTCTGCTGTGCAGTATGAGGTCGCGCGTTGTCGTGCAGGAGCAGCGGAGAGGAGCGATTGACCAATGCTGGTTGGAGATGTGCCAGCTTCTCCATCATTGTGTTCAGTTCTTTACAGTACACATCTGCAGTAATGCTCACCCCGTTTGGTAAGAAGCTGTGATGAATCACACTGGCGCTAGACCACCAAACAGTGACCATCACTTTTCTAGGGGTAAGTTTTCGTTTAGGGCATTGTTTAGGTGCTGAACCAGGATCCAACCAACTTGCTGAGCGCTTGCGGTTATCAAACAGAATCCATTTTGCATCGCAGGTAACAATGCGGTTCAAAATTCCTTCATTTGTGTGTCTGTTGAGCAGTGCAAGGCACGTCTCGACGCGTACTTCGCGCTGGCGATCATTGAGATCGTGGGGCACCCATTTGTCAAGATTTTTTACCTTGCCAATTTGACGCAAATGGACCAATATTGTTTTGACGCTAACGTCGAAAGCTGCTGCTAATTCAGCCGTAGATTGTGTATCATCAGCTTCCACAATCGCCTTTAATTTGTCATTGTCGACCAAAGTCTTCGGACGACCGCGAGGTTCATTTTTCAGGTCGAAATTTCCAGAACGGAAGCGAGCAAACCAATAACAGGTGGTGCGTTGGTTTGTAGTGTTAGCCCCGTAAACGTCGTTGATGTTGCGTGCCGCTTGTGCCGCGTTGCTGCCACGACGGTACTCATATTCCATAATTACTCGAATTTTTAACGTATCCATGATGACGAAAAAGATTGAAATGCGATGAAAATGTAACACTAATCAATAAACAAATGACTACTTTTGGAAAAAAATCCATGTTCTTAAAATAAAATTAATTTGAAATTAGAATTCTTAGCCAAACAAAAATTATTTTGATTTGAAATGGCCAGTACTGCAGAACGGCAATTTATAGGTAAAAACCTATTATATACATGCTTAATTTCACATACATACATACATACATACATATTATCACGCCTGTTTCCCTGTTTCACTTATGTATGATAAAATTATTTGTTTCATAGGAACTATAAGATCAAATAATAATCCAAGCATAGGACAGCTAAGTATTTTGTGCATCGCTATAATAAACCATAATAAATTCTTATATAAACATGCCTATCTTATCTATAACTCTATGTGCTATATCAATCAACATATTCGTATGTGACCCTTACAAACGTAATTTTGAAGTGTTGGGTTCACGGGTCTTTTCGTATCACCACGGTCCTTCTAGCTCTTTTAAAAGTACAAATCCAAGTCATAGAGACCATTAAATAAATAGACTTTATTATTAGCATCAGAGTTCACTGCTCTAATGGCTTCTGTTTTCTTTGTATAAGAATGTGTTTATCAAGCCTTATGTTTATTTAAATAAAGCGTCCAATGCCTCATTTAGACACGGAAGATTGACAACATGCTTGGTTTAGTCGATAGGACCGCAGACATCGTCAGTGAAAACAGTCTTTCAAGGTTTCTTGAATAACAATGCGATGGCACTGCACATACATACGCAGCCGTGAAACATTTTACTTTCTTTTTTCAACGTTAAGGCTGCGTAAGCTGCCAGAGTTGTGTTTGGAGCTGTAAGTACATATATTAAAAAAAATTAACTTCACCTGTCAGAGGGATCACACGCGACAAAGTTGTTTTATTTTTATCGCCATATGAAGAGATAAAAAATACAACTATTTAGTATTTTTTTGACTCATACCGTAGGTAAAAATATACCTAATAGATCGTAATGCACAGTCTCAAAAAGTTGTAAACATACGGTTTATTTGCCAAATCGATATGTTTCTACGGCTCCCTAATAAGTGTAAATTACTAAAATTAAGTAATAGGTATTTCAATAATGGAGTAGATATACTTCAGAAGCCATCAAATTCATTTATTAAATGGGTCACTACGTTTTCCATAAATCAGCCAGACAAATAAAATGGCTTGTTGGTTGAACCTGACGTCGCCTTAAGTAAACGTTTTAATTTAATATTTAGTTTAGTAATATTTAGTTTATTTATAAATAATAATAATAATAATCGTTTATTGCTCACCATAATCATTTACATACTTAGGTAAAACTTAAACTACTTAGTATTAGTTTTAACAGTAGACTATGGTGGATTGATACCTGAACTAGGAATATTCCTGTGATGTAATGCCTACATTGTCAAAATGGCATTGCTTGAGTAAATTAATAAGATAGTTTGTGTGATTTAATTGCATCAAAAACTTACAGCTCTCGTGTAAATTTCAGAAAATCTGCCTAAAATGCTTATGTAAGTACTCGAAAGTATTATAGTTATTCATGTGCTCATGTACAAGGTAGAGCACCACGTGTTGCTCAGAAATGGGGGAATTAATGTTCCAAGCTCACAAAATATGGAGTACTTACTTTTATTTAATTTTTTTACCGTTATTATTGATACTCATTTGAATAAAATAAAAACAGCAACTGTTATTTTCTTTTTTAAATATTAAAACAAATAATCGCGCTCTCCTGAATTTCTGGTAAATCTTACTTTTTGTTTGTTCCTGTTTGAACTCTATTAGGATTTGTATAAGGCGTAATACGCACGTTGAAAAAAATACAGTAATCCTGAAGATAAAGTAATGCATAAATAGCAGTCTCTCATCCAAGATTATAGCATCCACTTGCAAAATCATATCTGTTTTCGTCCAGAACTTTTTAGTCCGAAATTTCAGATTATACAGTAATTGGATCGGGTTCATTTCTTTTTAAGGGTTTAATTATTTCTACATCTATATCAAAACAGCTTATTTTAAAGTTCTTGAGCTATTAAATAATAAATACTTAAAGAAAATAAGTCAGCAAAAATCTTTGTAGACTTTGTTTATGTAAGTTGTGAAACCATGTTTTTATTTTAAACATACATGTTCTCGGTGTAAAACAAGGTTCAAAGTGCCTGGATATGATGTGAACGTCAGCGTTACAGGACAATATTGTTATCGGTGTTGGAACTTGGAAACAGTGGAACAGCCACCCGGACAAGGATCGATGCCATCCTGTCTCCGGTTGTGATAAAGATAACATACTCGTAGGTATATACAATGTCCTTTTTAATTAAGTACAAATATTTTAAGGGGTTATTCAGTCCATCATTTTGAAAAACTTTTCCCAATAAATGTATATCGAAATACGAAAAAAAATATTTAGGTTCTCATATCTAGAACCTAAATATTGTCACGTGATATCGTTACTATGAAAAATGCAAAAAATTTTTTCGTATTTCGATATATATTTATTGGGAAAAGTTGTTCAAAATGATGGACTGAATCACCTCTTAAAATATTTGTACTTAATTAAAAAGGACATTGTATATATGTACTGTCATTTTGTGAAATAAGTTAGTTTTATTAGGTAGGGTTTGAGGAATGAATTGGGTAGGGAAAAAATACACCTTGTGCATGTTACTTTTTCCTATCTTTTTTTTACAATTATTTTTGTTTAGATTACAGAAAATCTAATTAAATTCAAGTCAATTCTCTATAGAATTTTACTCATAATCTTCATAGGTACGTGGAGTCACAGGTCAACCTATAGTCTAGAATTCTGCTAACAAAAAATAATAAACTAGCTTTTCGGCGGTTTTAGACTTAGTTATGTTTCCAGTTGAGAAAATGGGTAAAAACCGTGGACGGCCATCTTGGATCCAAAATCTGAATTTAATTTAAGTAGAAAATTTCATACCCGTCGAATATTCCAGTAGAACGATATGAACGAATTAACTTAAAAGTCTAAAATCTAGACGCCATCTTGGATTCCAAGAAAATGTAAGATTTCGCGTTCCTCGTCACAAAACACTAGGTATTGCATATTGAATTTCATTTAAATCGGATGCAGTTGAGAACAATCTGACAATGATAGCAGTCGCACTCGCCCATCGTGATGACCCTCAGGTGGCTAAGTATTTAAAACTTATGATAACATTTTCGGGATCTATAAGTAAAATTATTTTGAACTTAAATGTTTGTTTCTTTTTTTGCAATGAACTAAAAATTTATTTCTTACCTATATACGAATATTCCTACACAAAGATTTCAGGAGTAAGAAGATACACTTTGACTCTAGATTTTAATCTCTCGCTACGAGTATGGTCCGATGAACAATCTGCCTCCACTGTAAAATTTTGCTACCGTTTGTTGCTTGTTTTTAGTGTGTGATGAGTTGGTGCCACATTTTTTAAGCTATCTAAAGACAATACCTTATTGCACGACTGCCCTCAAATGATGAGAGTCGAATCTATGTCTGCTGCCGAGACTTAATC
Source organism: Acrobasis suavella (assembly GCA_943193695.1). Classification (NCBI taxonomy): domain Eukaryota; kingdom Metazoa; phylum Arthropoda; class Insecta; order Lepidoptera; family Pyralidae; genus Acrobasis; species Acrobasis suavella. The sequence continues at coordinate 21,217,985 of OW971929.1, forward strand.
ACTTAATTAATATAACTTTAAGTAAACCACAAGGCATGACCGTAACATGCTACGCAGTGTTACGGTTTACATTATTGCAACAGTTTGTTATACCTAAGTGTTCATTACCAGCTTATTGTATAACAAATGAATAAGACGCGTATAGTGGTACGCACTTCGTCGTTGCACGTGTAAGCGCATTGTTTAATTTAAGTCGTTAACCCGATCAGTAGGCCTTTTGGTGACCTAGTTGGATGCGTTGATATTTGAAATTGTATTTCATTTAAGTATGTAAACTTGCCGCGACAACAAATGGACGTGCGTGTGTAATGTTTGGACCGAGAGCTATTGAGAGCTTAATTTGTTTTCCTTTGTTTTTTTTTTTCATCATTTAGAATAAACCATAATTAGAAAACAATGGAATAATAATTTTAGTATATACCTACTTTATACCTAAATTTTACGCAAACACGTGAATTCAATCATGGGCACACATAAAAAAATTATAGGTCAGGTTTTTAACACCTAAAAAATTTTTTACAAGTGTTTATCTTTATAATGAAATTAGAAGATATATTAATATGACGCTTACTTATTCAAAATTACTCGTGGTATGTCTTGTCAATACTATAAATTAAAAGTTTTATTAGGTATTAGGGGTCTATGATATAATTTAACATATAAATATTGAAATTTCCATTAGTTGTGCATAACCTATTCTAATTCTAAGTTAAGAGTTAGGTACTTAAGTCAAGGATGCTTTTCATACAGCCTCGGATTAGCTGATCGGCCAATTTGCATGGAAGGCAAAAGATATTTTTCATTTAAATGTAGGGATGTTCCTTGGGGTGAGTTGATCAGTACCATGAACTGAATTACAGTATATTTTGTTCGACTATGTATAACAAAACTTGAGTAGATATTTATTTTATTTTAGGTACCTATAGTTTATTTAGGTACCTATGTACGTACATATACATCGTGGAAGGGATATACCCAATATAACAACCAAAAAGTCAAAAAAAAATGACATTCCCATATAAATTGCTCGGGCAGCTGCACAATTCTGTATGGAAATGCTGATTTTTTTTGTGTTTTGGCTGTTTTTATTTTCATTATACTATAGAGATCTAGTATAGCCCGTGGATCGATTTATTACGGTTATGTCCCTTCCACGCTGTGTAATGTTCTTATCTGCTATTTTATTGTGTTCTATACCTATCTGATTACGTATGGGTAGTTTCAATGTAGAACTTTTGTAGTGAAACATAATAAATTAATTTATTTGTCACATTAGGTACACGTGCAAAACACTCTGTTAAATGGATACCCTTTAAAATAAAATATTTTAGTCACTGAGAAATAGACAGGTCATGGCTTGACGTCATTAAAACATATAAAATCAACACGTCTCTTTGGAGACCTCTATTGTTAAGAGTTCATAATTTGTGAATATAATTATTTGTCTTTACTGACAAGAAACTCCACACTCGTATGTTAAATAAATGCGTTAACGTCAAATCTTAAATGACCTTGAAAATTAACGGATGTTGGCCGATAAGTTAAAAGAAACTTTTTGATTGTCCCTAGTAACAAATAGATAGATTAAAGAATTAGGTCAGAAACCAGTATTGATAAATTAAGACGAAGTGGTAGCTAAAGTAACGCCCTCATTTGAAATAAATTATATAAAACTAAATATGGTGATAACTAAAAATTTGATTTGTATCAATGTCTAGAAAGACCTTAAAACTATTTTATGAATAACCTTTGAAATTATAACTAATATGTAGTCCGTCTAGTTTTAAAACTGTTTTTCGCCAAAAGTGGCCACTTTTGGCAAAAAATAGTTTTAAAACTAGACGGACTACCAATATTTCTTCAAGCTCCTGAACTTAAAGGCATAAATCAAAGAAAAGTGGAGAGACGAGAGAGAGGCCGTTGTTCGATGAGCTTTAAGAAAGGGACGCGCAGACGGATTAAAAAATAGCAGTATTGTTTAGCTCGCTCCGTATCGTAGTTAGTAGAAGTAAAATTAGTTAAAGTACGGCAATATTGATGTTCATCAATCAAAAACCCGCCGCAAGGGAACTTGCTTTCATGTAAAAAATACCGCATCGAAATCGGTCCATCCGTTCGAGCGCTACAATAACACAGACGGACACACAGGCAGGCAGCCAGACAGAAAGACTGACCGACAGACTGACCGACAGACTGACCGACAGACTGACCGACAGATTGACCGACAGACATTAGCGTCAAATTTATAACACCCCTCTTTTTGTCGGGGGTTAAAAGGCCTTTTTGTAACAAATTCTTTACAATAAAATAAAATGTACGACACAAAATTGCCTACTTAAATAAGGTGCGCATTTTAATAAATATTGATAATGAATATTCTCTAAGACCCGATCTACAGATGGGATTCCACCCGGGAATTTTCCCAATTTGGCATACGTCCATTGAATCTACCAAACGGGAATTTATTCAGGAAAAACGATTGTTTCGATTTCCATAATCTAAAATAGGTTTTTATTGTTTGTCGTGAGTGTTAAGTGGCACATCTACACCCAAACTAAATTTCATGAAGCTCCGATCAAAGATAGTACAGCTAACGTCGAACAAACATAAATACAAACGTCGGATTGTTCAAGTAAACTCGGCAAAAGCTGCTTCTTTTGCTTAATAGATAAATTAGGGTTATCATGAATTGCACTTTCTCTGAAATTACTTAATGATGCATCACATGCCTATAATGTTGGTAATATTCCTTATTATTGAAAGTAGCGAGGAAACGGAGGCCATTGTTTGTCTGATAATGTAAACTGTTCGATTATTATGATAACAACTTGTGATTGCAAAGTGACTGAATCAACAATATTTTTGTATGTGAACCGTAATACTTTGTTATATGACATGCGCAATTAATCACATAAAAAGTTTAATGAGAATGTTACTAGGTATAAAATTATATTATTTTTTCTTTCATTCAAAAAGACCAAGTATAGTTATGATTTTACAGTCATTTGAAATTCTCATAAAAATAGGGGCCTGCGTTCACCGTGTGACGTCATATTCCAACGCCCCGCTCTGCTCGCGGATCGATCTAACGCCGCACTAGCCGGCCTGCCAGGAGAATGTGACGTTACCGCATCTAACGCTGACCCGGTTGAATCCCGCATCGCGCACTTATTTTGAAATTCCATATCTTAGAAACTAAACGAGACATGAAATTATTTTTTTACAGATATTTTTATTTTCAACAGGGAATAAGAAGAGCTAAAATCAAAATAAGTGAACATGCTTCATTGCCATGAATACTGAATAGCGGAGATACATTACATATAAACAACTGAACACGTAACCGGGAGACGAGTCTTCGCAGACCTTTGTACAAGTATCTTCGTTCGGAACTTATGCAGGTTGATGGATAAGGCGGACCAAACGATTAAGGGGATATATTTATTTTTCAGTGCTGCTCCCATTTTAAATAAATCATTTGAAAGGAAACGGAGTTGTTATTCCAAATTTGTCTTGATCAAGCCTTAGATAACACTTAAACGAACGTGAAGCTTTTCTACGCACATTAGCTAAAAGTGGCCGTTTTTCGCTAAAGTGCGTAGAAAAAAAAATGCTTCATGTTTAAAAAAATTGACTGCCACCATGTTTCAGTGGTCAAGGCCGCCTTGTGACCTTGGTCATGGGTTCGAATCCCACTGGGAAGAATACTTCGTGAAAAGTTATTTCCAGTCTGGTTAGTAGGATATTGCAGGCTTGAATCACCTGAGTATCTGAAAAGAAAGATGATGCCGTGTTTCGGAAGGCACGTATAAACTGTGGGTCCCCGATCGCCATACCATCTGGCGTTAGATCATCAATCTATCCAAGGATTGGTTCTGGTTTATCCTTTTGGTTGCGGCAGTCAGACGGCAGTCGCTCTGTGTAAAAACCAGTAACCTCATCAAATTTCCTTGGTTAGGTAGCGGACCCCAGGCTCTTTGCGTTACTGCTGAGGATGCAACCGGGAAAATATGCTCGGATGATGAGTAGTTCATAGAATAGTTTGAAGGGTTACCTAGGGCTTGATCAAGATTTTTTTTAATGACATCCTCGTTTCCTTTCAAATTGTTTATTTCAAATGGGTGCAGCACTGGACCTCGAAAAATTGTATTTTCCAGAGATAGGTATGGGGTCTTAAAGGTTACGCGAGTTCACAATTTAGGCGAGGCGAAATACTAATGTAGAATAACATATAAATTAATTGATAATTTTATTTTAAGTGATTTTTTCCATATCTAGACATGTAAAATGTTTTGCTTACCTACGGAAAATTAAGTGTTACCCTAATTATAACCCACAAAGATAAATTATTCTGAAACTAGTTTTCTCTTGAAACTAAGCGGCTTTCCAGGGAAAACTCGATCGATCATCTACTACCAGTCGTTAGGCTATTATAAATCAAATTATAATAACGGCCTCCACTTACGTTCCTCAATCAGATCGTAGTACACGAACCTGTGTGGCTAGAATTTTGTTTTTACTAGGTACAGGTAGTGTTTATGCACTTAAGGGAGGTTCTAGGTTTTTTTTTCTTTCAGACCGGTATGAAAGAAGTCTCATAATTTGAGTACAATGAATGACACATGATTAAGTACTAAAATTAAAAATTTACATTAATTCCAAATTTGACATCATTTTTATTTATTTATTATGAAATAACAATGTATTCTCGGTCCACAAATCTAATTTTAATATCATTATAATTGTAAGTTGATGTTTTTAGAGAAAATGCTGCAGTACTGTTACCGCTTCTTCTGTATTTGCGCTTAGGAAGCGGCAGTAAACTTAGCTGTAAGTAAATGATATGACGTCAACAACTACCTATTATGAAATCGAAAGAAAAAACTGACAATTATCAAGTGATACAAATATATAAAGATAAATAAATAATTTCTGACTTTTTGTACCTTCAATAGATAACAAAATCATAATAATGAACTGATGATGATGATAGTATTTTCACAATATTTGCTTGTGGCCAATCATGGTCCCAAACTGTACCTACTTTGAAAAATTCTGTCTAGGGTGCACAACACAAGCTATTCATACTTATCTTATGTTTATTATTTTTTATTTTAAATGTATGACTTTTTACTTCTACCACAATCAAATTACGTAAGGTACCTTTTACTTTCAGATGCGAAACGTAGCCAAATTCAAAAGAGATTATGCTCCATTACTTGACGGCTTGACACCTGAGCAAGAAGAAGATGGATTCCTAGAACATAAAGTAGCTAATGTCTTGAAAGGACGAGACCAGAAAGGAAGAAGAGTATTAATAGTATCAAGTGGAAGTGAGTATATTGGGGAAAAGCAAAAGCCCTTTTTTTCTCCATATGTTCATAATATTTTTAATAACTACAATAAATTTTTAAACGCTTGGATCTGTATCCCCTCGCAAGCATTTCAAAGAACCGGATTGAAAAGACCTGTTATTCCAAAAAAAAATTATAATATATTAAAGCAAGTATCGTTATATCATATGCGCCAAATCTGCCTTTAAACTCAAGTTGAAATCACTTCAATGTAAATTTGTAAAATGAACATCTTTCATTACTTCAACTCACTTTAATTGTGCCATCAATACTCAAAACATTTCTTTTTGCAGGCGTATGGGACCCCAAAAAATTGAATGCAGACCGATTGTTCCGCATTTTCTACCTCATACATTTAGCGTCGATGTTGGAACCGGAGACACAAGTTCGAGGGGCAGTCGTCATATTAGACTTCCACAATATGGGATGGTCACAGGTGAGAAACCGTTACGTAATAGACTATTTTCAGGATATATTTTTCGGTGTGTAAATTACAGTGACGTTCGTGATATCTTCAAAAAATACTGTGTGAAATTTTATACAAGGATTTCGATGTCCTTATAATATTATCATCATGAGTACGAATCTCTCTGTACTACCAGAGCAGCCAGAGTATATTTGACTTACCTCTCCACGTAGGCCAGATGGGTTGGAGAGGTCGCACTGATGGCTAAGTATACCTAAGCTTTTTTTTAGGTTATATTGCCTAAGTCGCCTTCTACGACATCCACAAGTCTTCCCGCAATAAAGATTTTTTTTTCGTATGGCGCCATTGGCGCCAAATTTTTCTTGGGGGCTGAAGTCAGATTCAATTACAGGACCTGCTGTAAATAAATAACTTCATATTCCTTTCATCTTTCTTAAATACTGAAAATGTTTTTGGAATAATTTCTTTATTTAGCAACTTCACTCTGTAGCACTTTCACTTACAGACAGTGTTATGGCGAAATAGCTATACGCTATATAATGTTTTCCTTTAACTATAATAAATATTATATTTTAAGTGTCAAATGCTATGCCGTAACTGGGCCCATGTAACACGTGTGTGAAAACTGTCATCTATTCGCATTATATATGTATAGTCAGGCTTCAAAAATGGAGTCATAGTTTCTCATACAATTTGTTTGAAAGATTATAACTCCATTTTTGAAGCGTACCGTACATATGTGCATTAAAATTAATATAAAATAATATTTCTACAATATGATTTACGTGAAATATTCGTTGTTACATTTTGTGGCAAACGACACTTTGATATCATATGATACATTTTATAAATTACTAGCTGCGTCCCGCGGTGTTACCCGCAGAAAAAGTAGCCTATGCCTATATGTTTATAGGCATAGGCTACTTTTTCTGTTAATTTAGTCAAAATTGGTCCAGCCATTTGCGCGTGAAGAAGTAACAAATATACACATACACACTCACAAACTTTCGCCTTTATATTAGTGTCATAGATATAATTATTCTGTATTTATACATGACAGCGATTAAAATTTTCAACCCGCTTCTCTATCATCACTTTAATTTTCAGTAAAAAAAACCTTGTCATTTTGCAAGTGTAAACAAACTTCAATGGCAACATGATGAATTGTTATATAATGTATTTATGAGTATGACTAATTTTACTTCCAAAATGATGTATTGCAGGTACACGCTATGATTCAACTATCAAAATTCGAATCTGTCGTGTTTATAGTTTACCTATACATATATGTACTATTATAGGATAATATTTTCAAATGACTTAATTTATACGCAAGTTCAGTATAATGATTACATTTCCCAGAAAGGTATAGCAAATTAAAAAAAACAATGAGACCTTCGCTTAAAATATGATTAGCCTAACGCGCGTTCTTATGGGAACTCGCTTGCGTGCCAAATATTTAGCTCTACATTCAGTTTACGCGCCCAGTCTAGTATTGTGTTCATGTTATGTTCTACTCGTAGTAAAACAAAAGATCCGCGTCATTGACCTCTGCGGCTTTGTTACAAAGATTGTATTCGACCAACTGTTAACAATTGGTTCAACATTCGTTTCAGGAAATATGAATCGGGTTCTAGGTCAGTATACTTGCAAACACAGATTACACAGTACGAGTATCGTATTAATTTATAAATCAGTGTTTTTATTATTGATAATTCAATAAAACTTATTATTAAATTAAAAAAAATGTGCTGCATTTGCCGATTAATTAACACACACACCTTTGTTTTTTTCCCACACATATATTAATTTACACGCCTATATGTTTACTTAAAATTGGTTATCTAATGAGGTGGTTTTGAACATAATAAGTCTCGGTATTGGATAGTACTTACCAGGTATATATACACACACACACACACACATATATATATATATATATATATATATATATATGTGCGTATTTTACTTAGTTTGACAAGTGAGTGACTTTTTGCGATCGCGCGCATCGCTGACCGAATGCCGATTTGATATCATATCGCTATCGATTTTATACTCTGAGAATCTCTAATCTCTAACATAAAGGCAAATCTGTTAGGAACATTATAATTAGTCTCATATAAATTCAACTTGCGTTAGGACATGACGAATCATAAAGGGCATCTAACAAAGTAGGCATATTCCAAAGAACATTGTAATGCTTTGGTGTAATGCGTTTGTTAACAAAGAATTTAGCGGGCAAAGTCTGTTTAGTGTTCTCTCTCCATTGTTCCTTTATCTGCGTTTTAATGTGGTAACAAATGGTATTTAGTCACCCGTATTTAATTTTATATTATTAATAAACAATATTTTTTTATCAGAATCAGCACATTGATTTAGGTTTAGTTTAGGCCTAAATTTTTGTACATTTTTGGCAAACTGACAAGTTTGCCAAAAATGTACAAAAGTTAAAATTCTACCTAGCAAATACCTACTCAGAATTGGAGTCCCAAATTCTCATACTAATTGTATGAGAAATTGAGACTTAATTTTTGAGGCTTACCGTACCATTTTTTTTACGAAATAGACCTATTTAGCGTTATTTTAAAGTAAACAAATTGTTTTAGTTCTAAGTATAATTGCGAAAAATCATGTGATTTTTTTTACTTTCTTTTTGTTTTATGTAAAAATATGATTTTCTGTCTTAAAGTATTGAGAATCATGTCTTGAGTCTTGTGCGATCGACTTTTTTATTAAATTATCCTACAACCTTTTATTTTATGCAAAGTTTCTAACACATACCACGCCTATTTCCCACAGGGGTAGGCGGAGACTATGGACCTCCACTTCTACGATCCTAAGTTTATAGCGCCTACCTACCGGATTTACTGCTCCGAATGCCTAAAACTGTCCCTTTTTATTATTTATCCTCATCGGAAGTAGCTGTTATTTGTGTTTTAAATCCCGAATCACGAAGAAAGGTCAAGTGCACGAACGAAAGGAAGTGGATTTTCTTGTAAGCAGATCACGTAGCCGTAGGTACGCGTACGCTATCACTGTTTTTATTGGGGCTAGTGACATACATAGAATATTGATCGTTTTTTTATATATCAATTTTTATCTATTTTAACACTAATATACCAAAACTAAAAAGTATGACATCACACTCACACCTACATATTATAAGAACCAAATACCGCGTTTTTGTATTAAGATTTACTTTATCAGTGTAGATGCATTGTTTCCCCAGAAACTAAAAATTCTAGCCACCAGTTCGGACTGTTGTTTCGATATTATTAGTTTGGACTGTTGTTTCGATATTATTAGTTTTTATTATATTGAACACATACTATAGAGCCCTCCCCTTATTGCATCGTTTAAAAAGGTTCTTGATTGATTCTAATTTTATAATCCAAGACGAACATGTAGGTATCTCGTAAGTAAACGTTTAGAAAAAAAAAATACATTCTCAGACCTTGATTATGTTATGTTTATGTACCATACCGTTTTAAATAAGTACATCATTTGCCAAGAAAAGTACTTAATCGCGTATACTTCTTATGAATACTAAAATGTGAGCAATGAAATCCAACGTCGTGTTCTGTTCAAATAAAGGTAAGGAAAACCGGGAGGCTGCTCATGATTTTACTTTTCAAGGTACATCACGTTTATTGCGCCGAGGTCTGGGTTTATCTTGGTTATTTCAAATTTTCGTTCTTTATTCCTTACGGGTTAGACAGACCTTTGGATCAAATTACCACTTTTATCGTGATGACGTTCGTGAAGTCGGAAAAGGGATTTAAAATAGTGACGGGATGCTATCCGCACGGCCTGATGACACACTGATTCTCGCCTACTCCTTTAAACGGCTCATGATACCATGACATATGCCTATCTTAAACCCCCGTCTTTCAAGCGTTTACCCCCTATTTGGGGAACTTTTGCACGGCTGAACTTATTTTCAGCAAACATAGTTAAGAACTACCGCAAAGAAATTAACTTTCACATAAAAAAACCTCATCGAAAACAGTCCATACGTTCGAGAGCTACGAAGGCACAAAAAGACAAACAACAGACATTGGCGTCAAACTTACAACACCCCTTTTTTTGGGGGTTAAACAATTAGTAATATTAAACTCGTCCTTGAAATATTATTATCATTGCCAGCAAATTGAAAATTTATGTACTTATTGTCTTGAGTGTTGTACATTTCCTGTAAAACATTTTTCATGTTTCTTTTTCAACGTTATACTTGGAAACAAGGATTTGACGTTGGTCCACATCTTATTGTCAATAACAAATACTATCTTCCGTGTTTAGTGTAGGTATGTATGTCTCAGTTCATTTAAATATAGGTAATTCAATATTTGTAGTATCCTTGCTTTGCGTTCGTGTGAAAGGAAGTGGATTTACTTGCCTCTTAAGGACTCAGGCCGTGGTTGCTGGTTAAATAAGTATTAGACAGGTATATACCATCTTGTTGATATTGGTGTGATCTTCAATGTTGACCTACGTGGTCGTATCGAGTGGGCAACCGCAACTAGGTCATTCGATACCTTCGGAACATGCCTCAGCTCAAAAAATCAGTTCTGTTTTTAGCATAAATCGGGAGTTTATATATAGATAAAGCAGATATTTTTTTACGTTAGTCAAGTACCAAGATACCTGACCAGGCCCTCTACTTATATCTTGAATTTTTTCTTTAACTAAAAATTATATAAACATGAAAATTTATATTCAGACAGATTTTAATCAAGTCTTTCTGAATATAAATTATCAGAAAAATGAAGATATAAGTAGAGGGCCTGGTTAGGTATCTTGGTACTTGACTGTACATCATATAATTAGCACTGAAAAATTTTATTACAAACATTGATCTGATTATTGATATAATTTTTTATTAGGTAAAGATTCCGCTAGCTACTATTTGCAGGTTTATGAAAAACTGCAGTTGTAAAACTTTACTTTTAACTTATTTAGAAAGAGACAAAATAATTACTAAATAAGTATATATAATATTTAAAATAATTCTAAATACGGTTGTAGGTAGGTATTATTTTACACTGCTTTGTCTCTGTTGCCAGCTATTCTGGCAAGTTGCCATTGTTGGAAGGTAATTGTCTGGATAGTTGTTTAAAACAAACAATTTTTGGTTGACACTTTGTTTGAACAAATTCCCGATACTTGTAACAATGAGTCGGACGTACAAATATGGAAAGTATTTGTTCATCGTAAATAAACTTGCAATATCAACGACGCGTATATTATTGTATGAACACTCATAAGAATTCTTAGTAGGTATGTGGATAATGTATCTATTGATAAACACTAAATCTGATAATAGAATAATAATACAATGTGTTATTGCTTCAAATTTTTCTAGCGCCGCTTCCCCAAAGCAATATAATTATTTTTAAAATAGAATATCTACGTGATGATGTTTCTTTCTATTGACTGTCTCCGTGGTTCAGTGGTCAAGGCGTTCGCCTTGTGATCCCGAGGTCTTGGGTTCGAATCCCACTGGTAAGCAGAGAAAAAGTTGTTTCGAGTCTGGTCAAAAATCTGGAAATGGTAGGCTTTAATTAACCAAAAAGAAAGATGCTTCCGTGTTTCAGAAGACACGTATAAACAGTGGCTCCCGACGGCCAGATAGCGTTTGCTCAAACCTATCCCAGGATTGGTTCTGGTCCACCCTTTAGGTTGCGGTGTGAAAACTAGTAACCTCGTCAAATCCCCTATATAAAACTAGGTTAGGTAGCGGAGCGTTACCGAGGAATAGGTGCGGATGATGATGATGTTTCTTTCTATATAAATTATTTAGTTGAGCCTACAATAAACTAATGTAATCTACGGTGCCGACCACAAATTATAGTCAAACAGAAAATCTTAGTTGACCAGGACTAGAATCTAGGTCAATCATCAGCCTTCTAGTTTTTAACAAGCTCTTTACCACACATTTTCCCGTTTAATCTTGTAGGTATTGTCAAAAATATTATTATTTACCTAATTTCTAGTGTCCTCTAGGAAACTTATTTTAATTTTCTCTGGTATTTAACACAATCTCAGACTCTTTCGACTGTAGGTAGACATGTGTGTGTATTTGTGTATTAATTGTTAAGATAAACGCCACCTCTAAACTCATAATATCGACATAATAAGCAATAAAAATGATTTTCCAGATCACGGGACTGTCTCCTGCGGTGTCAAAGCGACTACTGACGTTCATCCAGGAGGCGATGCCTGCGAGACTCAAGGAGGTACACGTCGTAAAGCAGCCCATGATCTTCAACGTCGTGTGGAACATGTTTAAGCCTTTCGTCAGGGAGAAACTTAAGGGCAGAGTGAGTAGATAATTCTTCTTTTCTTTTGTACGTATCCTTGGAGCCAAATACTAACTAAGGGGCGCGTCGATCAATCACCCGCTTGCCCAAGCGCCAAAGTTATATTTAAGTAGCTAAGGGAAATGGCCGGCGCTGTTCATCGGCTATAGTCGCGCTATGTACACCATTGCCACTTCAACGAAATAATCTGCTGTCTTAATATTTCTAGATGTTCTTCCACGGCTCGAAAATGTCTTCTCTCCACAAGTACCTGGCCCCCAGCCACCTCCCAGCAGACTACGGAGGCGAGCTCCCAGCTATGGACTACTCCAGCGCTGACTGGTACCCAGCCATCTTCGACGCAGTCCCGCACATAGAGGCCTGGGACAAATTCGGCTTCGTTAAAAAATAGATAGAATGTGATCTTAGTTGTTACGCACGGAAGACAATGTTTGTGAAAAAGTAAAGAGGATAAAGGTAAAGATAAATTTATTTTAGGAGGATTTCATTCTTTGCGTGCTGCTATAAAATACCTTATGAAAAAAAAGCAAAGTAAGAATCAATGATTGTTATTTATGGCTGTCTCATTGTGTCGGAGGCCAAGTACACTTTGGGCCATTATGTTATGTTATGACATTTATACATGTACCAATTAAAAAAATATGGGGTAGTGTTTTAAAATTTCAATAAGTAGTACCTGCCACTACCTACGCCTAGGTGAAAATAAAAGGCATAGTTGATTTTAGACAAATATATTATTCCTTTATTCTTTTTTAATTTCATAAATACCTAGTTGTAGTTTAAATTAAGATCTGCCTTATAAGAATCTCCATCTTTAGCTTCGTTTCTACCAGAAATATACATTAAAACCAATAGATTTTAGAGTGGTAGTAGAATTTAACTTAAGTCATGATAAATTCTTATCACAATTTTTACTTCATTTCTGGTAGTAACACTGCTTTAGTTTGATTTCATTTTTGTTAATATTTTGCTAAACGTTATTAAAATCATTGCCCTAAATATTAACAAATTACATCGAGCACCAGTAGTATAATATGAAAGGATAGTAATGAATGCTATGTTAAGTGTGTACTTATTTATATATTTTTTAGATATTTGTTTATTTAAATATTTGTATGTGATGTTTTTACCTGGATATGAAATAAATTAGTTACTGTACTCAGCTTATATTGACCGCTAATCTTCTGAAGTGACAATGTTGTCATCAAAACAATGAAAATAGTTGTTACTACTGTGGAAATATAGTTGAGTCATCAAACTGTTGGAATTCCCTTGTTTAATTACTTGGATGGTGGCCAACTGTAATTTTTCAAGTGAAGTTTTTAAATGCATATAATTATAATAGTGCTACAGACGTGTGGACATTAACTTGTGAAAACTTATATGTATAAAACGTGACATCTGTCTGAAAATAAAATAAAAATCAGGGTATTTTATGTAGATACCTGTTAGTACTCATCAATAACCGATTTTGGATAGTTACCTATTAAGACAAGACATGAAGGTTTTGAGAAGACATAAATATAGGTTTTCGCAAATAAGTGGCTGTCATTTATAAATACGTAAATTATACTTATAGCAATAAGCATAGTCTTAGATTTTATAGTCTGCTGGAATGTAGTGTAGATACCTTATAGGTAGTAGGTATAATATTTTATTTTCTCTCGTTATTTTATGGCCAGCGTTGAATCGCAGATGCATGATAAAGCTGGATGCCGCCATAGGTGATTGGTTGTTTCGCCCCACGAGTTGCTTACCCCAAGTTAGACTTGTTTTTGTCTGCAACTGTAAGAATCTGATGCATACATCCGCGTGATGCGGCGTGTCCTCAAACAATATATCCTCTTATTCTGTGTGAATTACAAATATGTAGGGAGTTCCGAGACACAGCGATGTTTATAAAAATATAATACAAAATATAATATGGCTGTGAATATATAATTGCACTTGTCCAGCTTTAGGTTATTTTCGCTCTCAGATAATTATTTATATTTTTTAGAATGAAGAACTTGATTTTGTTAGTAGGTACCTAGCTACCATCAAGTGAGGAAACTGTTACTAATTGTTTTCATATGTAACAGTGTCATTCTAGAATACAGAAAAAAACAATGCAACAAAATCGCTATCTAAATAACGACTAATATAAACCTGGTAATAGTGAAAAGATACATATTTTGTTGTGAGTATTTAAGCCATTATGCTTAATTTCAAAGAGAAAAGAATATTTGTTTGGAAAAATGTTATGTCGGTCAAAGGTCTGTCGGGCAACGGTTTGTCGCACAACTGAGGTACTTTCAATTTGTACAAATTTATACGTAAAAATAGAAAAAGTAAAATTTTTTTCAGTTTTACAAAATTTGTGGTGGGATATAGTGAAACTGTGTGTAAAAAAAAAATTATTCATGGGTAGGTTTTATAGGGTCTGTTAAATTATGTACCAAGCTGTATTTTATTATTACAATTTGTTTAGGGCAGGGAATAGCAATTTTTATCGTGAATTTGATGTGTATTTTTTATTTAATACGACAAGACGTAGGATGTAAATCAATGTGCCTTAAAAGCTTAATTTTTTGTAAGATTTTATTGTACCTATAGGTACTTTGTAACATAAGAAAACATTCCAAAAATAATTTTACACGTATGTAAGTGTTACGATGCCTGCATTGCTCAATAGATTGATTTTTTTCTTGTTTAAAAAAATCGTAATAAAGGTCTTTGGTTATTATTATCTTCTTGTTTCTATTACTTTCGTTCAGATTGATTATTTTTTGAAAATATTTTTACAGGAAAACTATAATATAAAATATAATGAATATAGTGATTAATTAGGGTTGGATCTCACTTGTCAGCACGGAACACCACTTCTCTATGCTGCTATCCTTTTCTGTCGCTCAGAACCGTCATTTGCCAGAGCGAGAAACAGCGACGTTCTTCTATAGTGTTCCGTCGCTGTCTCAACCCTAAGACATTATAATAAAGTAATGTCCGCGCAGTTTGAAAATTTCACAAAATGAGAGAGCAGTGTGATAAAATCTATTAAAATAATCAAACCGTCCAGGCATTATTATAATGCTCATCACCTATGTGGCAGAAAAGCCGCCAACAGTAGACTCGTTCTTACAGAGTGGTGTTGAACACCTAGGTCATGTCATGTAGTAAAAGTTACGCTGCGGCGGGCCCAAGCGCCGGGTCCGGCCTTTAGGCCCTCGTTCCGCGACGCGCTTGGCCGCGGAATGAGGGCCTAACGGCCGGACCCCAAGCGCCACCCTCTAGCCGCCATCAGTATTCCTGCAGATTCATGTAGAATAGGTTATGTAGTATGTATAGATGGGCATGTAGATGTAGGTTATGGTGCGGCACCATAACCTACATCTACATGATTCGGGGTAGCTAAATTGGTCGCTTTCGTCACTTGGTCGATAGATCTCAGATAAATCAACTATCATCACATACATGACAAAAATCATGATATCTAAGCAATGTGATAAATATGTAAAGAAGTTCAAATTATAATTAATTAATTTGCCCTAAGTTTATAGTAAGCTTGTTATTATTAATAATGCCCGGGAATTATGAAAATGTCCCAATTTATTTCTTAGTCATCTAAACTAATCTAAACATTATACCTGTATTTTTTCCTCGATAAACACAAAGGTGACATGGTGTCACAATAAATTTAGTTTGATTGAATACGATTATGACAACATTTTAAATATTCGTATTTCAGATTTGTATCGATCTTTCATCGAATGTAGTTGTAGGAATAATACGTATACAGCAGTAATTTATGGTAATCTCCAACATGTATGGAAATGTCTTAAGTTAATTATATATTATAATACTAAGTTACTTCTTTACATATTTATCACATTGCTTAGATATCATGATTTTTGTCATGTATGTGATGATAGTTGATTTATCTGAGATCTATCGACCAAGTGACGAAAGCGACCAATTTAGCTACCCCGAATCATGTAGATGTAGGTTATGGTGCCGCATTTATATTTGATACATAGCTAGCTCGGCCGTCTGAGGTAATATTTGTGAACCTTTAAGTTTAAATTTTTACTTGTAAATGGTATTAAGTTTTGAGCTGCATCTGGTAGCACGGAACAGATCTTTACTATGCTGTTATCCTTTTCTGTCACTCTCTCTCTCGCTCTAGCAAATAACGGTTCTGAGCGACAGAAAAGGAAAGCAGCATGCGAAATAGCTGTTCCGAGTCGACAGACGTAGCCCAACCCTTACTCTTCTTACTTCAAATTGTAAGTACAATTTAAGGTATAGAAGTGCTCGATGTGAAATGATGTATGGGTGAGTGTCTGTGTTGAATAACATGAGGAGAGATCTTTTTATCTGCGTCTCGTTTATCTCTCTCTATGAAAAGTGATAGAGGCTAAGGGTTGGTACTCATCAGGCAGCACGGAGCAGCAGTTTTCTATGCTGCTGTTCTTTTATCGGCAATTCTGATGCGTGCCGTCGCTCTCTCTCGTTTTTCGAGCAACCCAACGACATTGCTCTTTTAGCTTCAAAGGCCAGGGTCAAAGTCAAAGTCAAAATGGGTCGACTGCTTACCTGCCTTTGGTCCAATTCATCAGCAGTAGACCGTTATAGGTTGTAAGAAGCACAGAGAGGTTCAAAATATGCAGGATTGGCCTGTACTGTACCCATTGGTAATTTATACAAACGCCTGTCTGTTCACAAAACGCAGACATCTTTATTAAAGATTATATATAAGTAACTATTTTCTATAGAACAGGCGCTATAATTTTCAAAGTGTGTTTTTGTGTGATACTTATTTCCGATTCCTTGATATCTGCAGTTGAACCTTATGAAGTTCTTGGCCAGATTTATAAAATGACTATCGTTAAAAATTTTTTTAGGGTATTGGAATACATGGAAAGTGGAAATCATATTTTTTTGTCGATTGACCCATGGTGTGGAGATTCGTTGAATAGGTTTTTCAAAAATATTGTGAGTTTACGAACACCTTTTATCAATTTAGGGGTCTATTTTTTGAGTTTGTGAAATATTTGGTTTAAAGGTACAATTTTTTTTTAAGAATCCTGGTTAGTATAACGAAGTTAAATGAAGAAATATCAGAGCTAAATAAATGAGACAACCAACTAATAAAATGTACTCAGAAAATGAACTCAAAGTCGGCATTAGCAACCACGAAACCCTACACTGCGGTTGGCCCGAAACGCACTTGGCCGGGTATTACTTTTGACGTCAAAATAAACGTTTTCTATGAGATTTGTATAAAGTACTAAACTATGACGTCAATGTTTCTATGAGCGCGCTTAATATCACTTTTGCTGCATGAATAAGGTGGGTGGACCATGGAAGGCCATGCTCCTTCAAAGGCCAATTATTAAAATTTCGTAGTTATTGCCATGTGCTGACAAATTCCTTCTATTTACACAAACAACCATCGAACCGGAAATCACGGACGCGGCGGCGAATCGCTCGCGCTACTATTTTGGCAGTACGATTCCTCGCTTCTTCGAGATCGGTAATCGACGATGTTAAAATAAGGTGGGTGTACCATGGAAGGCGACTCTAAAAAAAAAACAGTTATGATTCGTTTATTTACTGGATAAATGATACTAACAAAAATTTAAGTAATACTTTGTTTTATTACGTAACATATAAACCTTTTTATTTTAAATTGCAGATTTAATCGCTATTTAGTAACTTTTAGTGTTAAATGACAGATTTATTATTATGGCTTTCTAAGGAGCCTTATGTAATAAAACAAAGTATTACTTAAATATTTGTAAGTTTCATTTATTCAGTAAATAAACGAATAATAACTGTTTGTTTGTCAGAGTGGCCTTCCATGGTACACCCGCCTTATATCTAAATCACTTTCGATCAATGATTATGATCAATGCAAAGAGTACTAGATCAATGACAAGTGATATTATTTTGTGAGTTACTATTCTTTTTTCAGAACCGAATTATTTATTTTTGTCCCAGTCCCAGGGTACATCTCCTTTTTATTGACTTAGTATTATAATATATAATTAACTTAAGACATTTCCATACATGTTGGAGATTACCATAAATTACTGCTGTATACGTATTATTCCTACAACTACATTCGATGAAAGATCGATACAAATCTGAAATACGAATATTTAAAATGTTGTCATAATCGTATTCAATCAAACTAAATTTATTGTGACACCATGTCACCTTTTAATAATTACAGTGTTTATCGAGGAAAAAATACAGGTATAATGTTTCTGATGCTATTGTAATTCTGAATATCGATATGACATTATACCTATTGTACACAACCTTATTGTCTTTATGTATTGTTGCGATTTATTAAAATATAATATTCTCAAAGAATATTCTATCCAAACATACCATTATAATTGTGGTGCTTTTATGTGGTGGACGTTGGACTCATATTTGACTGTCGTCTTATCGACTGCAAGTGAGTGAGCGGCCCAGTGAGGTGGGATACCGTTAAGATGCGCGTACGCCGAAAGCCGGCCAGTCCTTTCATAAAGCGTGGTCCGACCACACTGTTTTGTGTCGCCAACTCGCCACTCGCCACAATACGACATTACTGACATTACGCATATAACGTTTGAGAGAGCTTTCTATAAGAAACTTGTCCGAACTACAACTAGCGTTGGTTTCGCGCGTCTATCTCGCGTCTTCAGTCATACCTGTGCCGTTTCGAAATAAAAATGCGAGTGAAGGGTTCCAGATTGTCGAAATAAGTTGTAGAGTTGGTCTTGCCGACTGTTGCAATAGACGCAATAGAACCCGATGAGAAAAGTGTGAAGAAATAATTATATTGTGAATTTTATTTAAATAATCAGAACAACATGGAGTTGCAATTCAACGCTGACGGCATCCCTTTTGTGATGTGGGGTGATAATAAAATCCAGTTGGAGAACGAACCTGTTACAGATAAAATTTACATAGAAAAGGCAGAGAAAGAACTTAGGGAAACCCCGGAAAATGTGATAGAGGCTCTAGATGAATTGAGGAAACTTTTAAAAGGTAAGAATTATAAGAAAATGTCTTACCATGTCCTGTATCATACCATCTGTTATATGTTTAATTTGCCCCCATCTAGAACAGTACAACACTACTTAAAATACTTACCATCTTTTACAACCAGGAAGCCAAGTACCTGCTTTGTTAGCGTTTGTCAACAGATAATGTAGAATGTACTGACCTTCTAGTATTCTTAAGGTTTACCTTATGATTTTGTTTATGTAGGATAACATGTAGAGCTTTGTTTCATAGGTCTACTAAAAAAATAGGTTGATTCAATTTAAAATAAATACTTTCTTGTTGGGTACGAATTCTTCAATTACCAGAATGTACATACCTAATTATATGTTGTATAAGTCATTGATTTCTGTACTTTCTGTAGTAATATGACCTGCAATACGTGTTTTATTTATTATATACCTAATTGCATTTTACTGCAACTATGTGAGTTGTGGAGGAATGATCATTTATCGCTCATAAGATAATGAGGTACATGTCTGTATGAGTATAGCTATTTAGCGAAGATAAGGCCAGAAAGCGACACTTGCCAATTGAAAAATTAGGATATCTTATCAAAGCAATAACCTTGATAATAAATAAAAATTGTCGACCTCTTTGGCGTAGTGGTCATCATACCACGCTGTCACACCGGAGGTTCCGGGATCGATCTCTGGTCAGGACAAGATGGAAAACGATCTTTTTAGATTGACCTGGGTCTTGGATGTTTATCTGTGTATTTGTTATAAAATAATATATCGTTGAGTTCGAGACTGTTTTATGGGATTTTCCCATAACACACGTCTCGAATTTACTTTGGACTAGCCCAATCAGTGTGATTTGGCCGTATATATATAATTCATAACATGGCAAAATTAGTGCTTGGTTTTATAATCGATCGATTTTTGATATTGAAATGGATTGGTGCCTCCTTAAAAACCCGTAAGTATAATGTATAATTTCTACATTGTAGATATTATAATAATTACGTAGGGACATAAAAGTACAATTTTAAAACAATTAGTTCGGCAATTGAAAAGCAATTTACTTACTCAGACAATAGTACCTAAAATTTAAGTAGAAGTAATGTGGAAGTTTCAAAATGATATAATAAAAAAGTAAGTTACTCTAATTATATTTTTAAAAGTGTCACATAATATTAATATTTTACAAAGCCCAAAATTGTAAAGTTTGAAACAGTTATTCCGTAATGGCACCTACAATATTCGTTCAAGTGACTGCGTCTTAAGAAAAAAAATCGATGTCTGTGCTCTAAATTATGGTTTACATCGTTACAATAAATCTATTAGGTACCTACGACATTTATTGTAATTTAATTGGTTCGTAGACCTCACCATATTGCTGAAAAATCCTTATTAAATTCATTGTTATCTCCATTCCATGGCTAATAAACACCGATCAAAAAGTATTCCGTGGCATCATTATAATCTCTAATAACTTAATCGTTGACTTAATATCCAATTAACATCATTTATAGATATGTTTGCCTCATAGATGATCCATTGTACCAACAAGAGACGTCTGTATTATAACGACCGCGTTCAAAATGATCTCGGGTCATCGTGCCAGTAAATGGAAACAATGTAAATTCATTGACATAATTAAACGCATCAACGTTCGACTCGAATCGAACCATATATTAGTATAGACCATATTATTACTGAATTGAAGCAAAATTACCATCCAATTACAAATATTATGACTCTTAAAAATAAGGATTAGCAATACGCGCTTTTTGGTATTATTATATAGGGTTGTCAAAATACCTGGCTCCAACCAAAATCCAGTATTTTAATAATAAGCATGTGATATATTATATATTAATTAATATATATTTAATGCTTTCTTTTCTCCCAGACCAGCGTTAAAGAATTAATGACATTTTTAATTTAAGAATTAACGACATAGCCTCCGCTACAACTCGCATCTGACTTACTCCCGATGATTCGCTCACACAACATTCGCCCCAGTATCTACTTGAATTTCTTGAGAGTGAATAACAAATGCTAGATGTTAGCAACAAAAAGACTGTAATTTAGCTTTACTTTATTTAGCATCATTTCGTGGTGAGTTCAATTTGAATTGACTAGTTAAAATAAAAATCGCAAATCATCATTTTGCTCTGCTTCATAATAGTAAAATGTTGTAATCAAAACGTTAATTACGTCAAAACATCTAAACAGCTGTGATGACATACATTAAAGCAATGAGCAAACTGGGGCGGGTCGCTACGCAATCCCTCAGCGATGAATTCCACAAATACGAGTAAAAGGCGGGTTGCATGGCATAGACAGAAATCAGCATCACAATAATGCGTGCCGCCGTAAGCAATAATTACTTGATATACCTAACTAAATTATGTTTGAGAGGATCGCGAGGGACATATGTGCTGTGGCCCTTCCAAAAAAAAAAACACTCATATAAATAATTTTTAGTAATGCAATAAGAGCACACGTTCCGAACTCTGCGCACGATCATCGCTCTAGTTGGGTCAGCGCAACTACCTGACATTTTCATCTGGGTATATATTAGGTTTATTACATATACTTTGTAAGCAGTATGTTGACTAATATTGGGAAAGATTTTATATCCATTGATCTTTAGAGATTATGGTGATGTGTTTCCCAACCATTTTTCGATGTACAACCATCGCAGTACATTCGATATAACGTGTATACCGTAAATTAATGTTTAAGCAGAATCTACGTTGACTGATACTGGAAAATGATAGAAAATCTTTGTTTTTATTCCTATTGAAATTAGGTATAAAAAAGTTTTAATTTTTAATAAAGTACATAAGTACAATAAATAAGGTATCTTGAGAAGAAATTAATTAAAGTTAATATTTGTTAACCTGTTCAAAATAAAGTTAGGATTTGGCGTTGTTGTTTTTCGTGCGTGTAAGATTTGGCAAATTTAATAAACTATTATTGATTTCATTGATAATTATTTTAGTCAAATCGATTTAATCTTAATCTAACTGCATAAATAAGGATTACCTTATAAACATTCGTTCCTTAATATAATAAATAATTTATAATTTAATGATAACTTGTGCCTGCCTAGAACGTTGATCTTGTCTCTAACGGTGTATACCAAGGACGATAGTGGATACATGTATCGGGTTAATTTGTTGTAATAATAATGGCATAAGACGGTAATAACACATAAACATTTAATTATTATGTTTATAACCGTCAGTATCATGATCTTTAAGTTGTTTAAATATTAATGTGGCTAATTGTAAGGGTCAGCTACGAGTATGACCATATTGTAATAACGTAGGGTTAACTTCCGTATTTTCTTATTACCAACCGTAGAGATTTTTTTTTACATATGTCGTCCCACTGCTAGGCCAAGGACTTCCCCATTTCCTTCCAAGTCTGTCTATTTGTTGGACCGTAACCCACTGATCGCGCTGGTCCAATGTTGGTAGGTATTTGTGAATCGCCAAAGCCTCGTCTGTTAGCTAGCAGAGTGTACCAAGGGCAGGTAAGGTTGGCTTGGGTTCCTGATGGCAAGACGTTGGGCAGGACCCAGTACAACATGAGAGTTAGAGATATTATTTATATTAGATATAATATTATCCAACAGTTTTGAAATTTATAGTAAGACTTTATAACACAAAGTAGGTAAATCAAGATATGTATAATAATTCATTACAAGTTATCCTTGTTGTTTTGTTTAAATAGACTGTTTGAGGAATATATATATTTATATATATATAGTATAGTAGAAGCTTGAGGAATATGTTTTGCCATCCATTAATTCTACCTAAATAAGATACAGATATATTTTCAGGACTTTTTCCCTGACGGGGGTAGACAGAGCCTAGGGCCGTAAGACCCAAAGCCTACGTTTAGTTTGATCTACGTGACTAAATAAATAATAAATCTTAATCGGTAAATTATAGTTCAAATTTATCTTGTAAAAACTGTTAAACTAACCGGAAATAAATATTTATTAGAAGGAAATGCCTAGTAGGACGACCTCCGTGGCGTAGTGGTCACCATGCTAGTCCGCCACCCAAAGGTTCCGGGTTCAATCCCCAGTCAGGGCAAGTTGAAAAATGGCCTTTTTCAAATTGTCCTGGGTCTTGGGTCTTGGGTGTTTATCTATATATGTATTTGTTATAAAATATAGTATCGTTGAGTCAGTAATATCCCATAACACAATCTCGAACCTACTTTGGCTAGCTCAATCTTTGTGATTTGTCTGTAGTTATTTGACCATCTACTTTTTATTTTTGTTCTTACCAAATTTTTTTTGTTTATCTTTTCAGGGGAGACTGACCTCGCTATTCCGATCGACAAAGATGACTTCCTTATGAAGTTTTTGAGACCATGCAAGTTTTATTCAGAAAGCGCCTTCAAAAGGGTATGAACGTTATTTAAGAATATTTTAATTCATCACTATACAGCACGATAAAAAAAAAACATTGGGGTATAATTGCGGGGTCTAGAGTCCACTTTTTATTGCTAGCGTTCCGGTACGATTGAATTTAACAAATAGGTAACAATCATTATTATGTTTAATTTATTAGTAACTGAGTATTGCTATTTTATATCATAAATAATTACAAATCATACGGGCTGGTTGAAGAGTCTAGAAACGGAACTAAATGTATTTGTATTAGTAACTAGCTTTAGCACACGACTTCATCCGCGTAGAACTTTAGAACTTTGGGCTCTCGTTGCATAGAGGGTGGTTTTCGAAAAATCCTTTTTTAGTGCACCCCTAGACCTCATAAGGATCCTGTGTACCAAATTTGGAGTCACTAGACTTAGCGGTTTGGGCTGTGTGTTGATATGTCAGTCAGTTCCTCCTTTTAAAAATCCAGATAGCAACAATTCTAATCCCCACAGAACAATGTCAAATAAATTATTAGATATCATGACACGATAGGTGTTGTGATTACATCGTCACTAGGATGACATACTTTTTCATGTCCCAATTTGGGAGCGGCAAGATCTTCCACCCACACAACGGAACAGTTACATGTTTCACCTCATGCACACTATTGCACATAGCACAGGACTTACGCAGTTACTAATATGTTATCTGTAACAAGCGAGGGTACCAGTGAGTTAGTAAAAATAACAAAAGCGAAATAGCCTGCGAGAACGTTTGAAAAATTAATGAAAATGAATTTACAAATTTGTGGCTTTTATAAATTTTTCAGTTAATACAGTTTAATTAACCCCATAAATTTTTAATTATAAAAGCTTGTCGCGTAATTTTTCTCTGAAGATATAATCTGCTTTAATTTTTAAATATTTTCAATAATAAAATAATTTTAATAACACTCTTGATATACATATTTTCGACAAAGTATTATTATTAAAAAGAAAATAGGTTTTCTGTATCGCAAAAAACAATATGTTCCACATGAAGGACTATTCTATAGAGTATGAAATTAATAAAAATGTTTTCAACCAAAACATGTTACTTACATATTTTTATATTAGCATTTTTGATTATTAGGTAAAAATATATTTTTCATCATTCAAACACACTTCGGTATTTATTTTGGGATGTTTATCATCATCATCATCATTTCAGCCGCATAACGTTCATTGCTTTCTTGCTGCTTCCCGTCTGATTTTTATCATAATACAGTATAAAGTCTTTGGGGGAGGCCTATGTCTAGCTGTGGACTTCCTGTGACTGATATGATGATGATAAAGAATAAGATAACTAAAGAAAACAAAATTTATAGAAATATTGTTCTGCCCTTACAGAGTATTGTTGGATTGTAGAGTTTTCTCGGGCTAAAATAGGATTGTAGTAATTTAGTGACATATTTTTTTAGAGTCATTTCGAATAATCTGACTATAGCTTACTTTGATATATTACCCACCAGATACAAGCGTACTATAAGTTCCGAAGATCGCACGCCGAGCATTGCCATGACCTGATGCCGTCGGCGGTGCGGCCGGCCTTCGACAACTCCATCGTGTCTATCCTGTCGCCGCGCGACCAGCACGGCCGGCGCATCATGGTGGTCGAATCAGGTGGTCAGTTTAGGCAATAGGCCTGGGGTACACACGCATTCACGTCACAATGGCTCAAATCTCTACTTTTGCATTATATTACAAAAATCGGGTCAATTATTTTATTAGCACCTGAAGTATTTATTTAAAAAATACTTTTGAAAAGAATAAATTTATCTTGGTAAGAGCTTAGATTGTATACTTAGTAGCTTAGTTAAGCGGAATGATTTATTCATTTGCCGTTTAGTTTAGTTTTCGTCGAAACTTATCGTGTTATAAATGATACTTGTAGTAAAAGAGAGGCAGAGAAGCCTTCTCTTTTTTATGCACACTTTGAAGTCGAAGAGTTACTAAAAAAAAAGAAGATTATAATTCCATAATATGTTGTTTTCCGGACAATAATTCACGTTGACTGATATGAAAGATTTTCGCCATTATATTCAAACGTCAGTGCGAGTGTGGTCGCTTTTCGCATTCATAAATTGTAAATCATGCGTACTTAGGCCAAGAATTTTACATAATAATTAAGTACATTACACAATCTATTCTTATTCTCGTATTCATAAAAATTAAACAACCGTTTGCTAAACCTTATTTATTCAAAACATTTTTCGTCCGTTTCCCTCTTTTGAGTAAGAACAAGACAAAATATATTTTAACAAACATGTGGTATAATTTTTATGAATGCGGGGATATCCAAGTAATTGTTTCTTGTCATTCAGACACATCTCGATATCATGGATATAAAAAGGTATGAGCATATTAAGACGGATCGAGACGCCAAAAATTTCGCCCAAAACGCGTGAGTGGTTTTACATGATTCGTAATTTTGTGAGCATTATTTATTTCGCAGATCCAATCTTCAATTCAAATTATCCCAAACGAATTCATGGTATTAATAAAATATGAACATACCTTAATAAACATTATGATAGGCTTGGTGCAGGCAACCTGTGTTTCTTTACATTTATTGCAATATTTGTTATTACAGGAACTTTTTGTGCTTAATTTTCACATTTATGTTTCAGGAGGCATCATTTTGTTTCTTCTCATACTTTCATGAATTGTCACTGGGCTTCGCTGTACAAAATAATTTTGTTATTCTTTGGGTATTGGGCATTTTTATGTTAGTTATGTTGTGATTTTACCATGTGTATGTGTGGTGTGATCAGTGCTTGAGTTTTCATTTTTACGTTGCTTTTTATGAATATAACAATAATTGTGTTTTTTTAGTTAAATTACAGACTATTCGAATAAAATCAAATCTGGTGAAAATCTAGAAAGCGCGAGGGTCCACCTTTTTATAAGTTATTAATATAAAATATGCTCTTGAATATATCTGTAAATACAGGTATAAATAATATTATTTAGGTAACATGATATATGCATGTAAGTATGTAATTAGGGTAGCCCAAACAATGGCTATAATGGGCTCTAAATAAATAAAATTTATCGGTAAATCGTATTTTACAATATGGATTCAAATACCGGCATAATGTAACTATGAAGAGATGAGTGCAAAAAGGCAGAGTTCCTGATGCGATAACTAGCTATTGCATACGTTTTATATGCGAATTATTTCACTACATGGTTCTATGCTCTCGCTGCCTATAGTGGCTTGCATGTAGCAATAATTTCAATAACCTCGAATCAAGATGTGTTTGTGCAACCATGTAGAGTTTGCGTCATACAACTTTGATCAATTATCGTCTTAAATTATAGTTTTGACACTTTGTGCTTAAAAGAAATAACACGCTAGCTATTACCTGTTTATTTTCACATGGATATACAATATACAAGATATTCTAAAGACGTAAGTATCTTAGTAAGTAATATAAAATAAGGAAGTTGTTAAAAACACCCATTATCAAATGTTAGCTGTTTCATGTATTCTAATAATTTTGTATAAATCGTACCTAAGTTTATTGACAAAAATACATACATACTATCACGTCTTTATCCCCAATGAGGCAGATAGAGTATTTTGTGTCTTGCAGCTCTAAGCAGACAGAGCTCAAAAGTACATAAGTATCTACATAGGTATATAATGTTTTTGGAATAGAATGTGTCAAGAAATCGTAATAAAATAATAAACTTTTCATCCACGTATGTGCGTAATTAAATTACTGACCGGCTGTGGACGTTTCGAAATAAATTCTCGTACAGTCGTGACGTTTGTCATTGGCCACTAAAAATATTTTGCAATTTCATCCGTAGATAATAATTAGTTGCGACGTCGACTGCTAAACAGTGTTCTAGACGGAAAATACCTGTTAAAATCCTACTGTCGTATTCACAAAATCACATTAGTTATGTACTTACATAGTAAATATGCTTTTTTAATTGTGGCTGGAAATCTGTATTACCTAGTAGCATTGTAATGAGAGTAGATTTATTTACGAAACGAATGTCACATATGTGGTCAAGTATTTAATAAACCGAAGTAGGTTGTTAACATTCAACATCTATTAGGTACATATTGCAAGTATGTAACTCAAATAACCGCTAAATTAGAAAATAGAACCTACCTATAAAAAAATTAAGTAGGTACCTAATATGATTTCCCGCAAATCTTAACCTCAAGATAAATTGTCAAGAAAGCCAGCAGCATCACTTATGTATGGTATAGTATCATCATCATCATGTTAGCCAAAGGAAGACATAGGCCTCCCCCAAAGATTTCCGAAACGACCGATCATATGGTATGGTATGGTTTGTAATAATCTTCCATACTTTCCCAGATCGCTGGAATCCTCGTAAAGTGTCCCTCACGGAGGTGTTCCGCGGGGTGCAGCTTGGGCTGGAGGCAGCGATGGTGGAGCCTTTGACCCAAATCAATGGAGTAGTCTCTATTCTCGACATGAAGGGCCTTTCGTTTACACAAATCATGCAGTTCACACCGTCTTTCGCCAAAATGGTTATAGACTGGATACAGGTAAGAATTTATCTGATCTCTAGAACGCTATTAGACTGTGCCCACGGACGGAGGTGATCCGCGGGAGGTTCAGCTCAGGCTGGACAGCGAGGGTGGAGCTTTTGACTCAACTGACCCAAGTCAATGTAGTCGTTTCTATTTTCGACATGAAGGGCCTGGCTTTGACACAGGTTATGCAATTCACACCGTACTTAGTCAAGATGTTTATAGACTGGATATAGGTTAGAATTTCTAGGATTCCTAGAATCCTCGCAAAGTGTCCTTCACTGAGGTGTTTCAAGGGGAGCAGCTTGGGCTGGAGACAGCAATGGTGGAGCCTTTGACCCAAGTAAATTGAGTCGTCTCTTTTCTCGACATAAAAGGCCTGCTGTCGTTGACACATGTCATGCAGTTCACACCGCCCTTCTCCAAAATGGCCATAGACTGGCTGGATACAGGTGAGAATTTCTCGGATCGTTGGTGGAACCCTGCAGCTGTGGTGCAGCTCGGGGTGGAAGCAGCAATGGTGGAGCATGTCGCGCAGGTCAACTTAGGTCATTGACGCAGGCAGCTCACTCCGTCCTTCGCCAAGATGAAGAACTTGATCAAATTCGATTCTCCAAAACATGTATTTTGGAGAAGCGATTTTGATCAGTCATTTTTTTTAGTTTCATTTAATAATTTAACTAGTGGTCTTTGCGAAAAATAAATATTCTTGAAAGAATTTACTCTTACTTAAAAATGAATTAATCTACCAGTGAGCCGGTTTGAAGGAAGAATTCTTTTTTCTTCTTTACAGCATATACCTGTCCACTGCTGAACAAAAGGCATCTTTCAATAAAGGAAGGATGTCTCCATAATTACCTTGGAAGGCGAGATGGTGATCTAAAAAATAACATATAAATTCATTTAAGTACTCAAATATTCCAGACAATTTTATAGTCCATCATTTGTTAGTAATTAAATTATATGGCTTAAAAACTAAATGTTAGTACATATCAGCATTTTTGGTTGTTATTACATTTATATCAAATTAATGAAATTCCTTATCAAAATTTATAATAATTTAAAATTAATATTTTCTTTCCTCGCGGATTACTGCATGCAAGGCGACCCAACTAGACATAAAGGGTCCGTCCATGCGATCCCCAACAACTGCCAGGAGGCTTTTGCTGTTGTCACGAGTCCACCGCTGCATCATGAAGGCTGCGCTTTTTCTCATAATAGCATGAAAGCCATCCACGTGTGCTTCGGCAAACATGTTTGATGCACTTCAAAAGCAGGGCAGCCACAGCAACTTCCTAAACGCGTTGTTGTATTGAATGCGAAGGGAGTTAAGAGAACGTTGGGAGTACTTTATCCACAGGCTGCAGGTATAAAATAACGTACAGTATGCTCTAAAAAGAATAATTTTTAAAGACCTAGCATCGAGCAAACTTGCTGGCTATTATATTGGCCCTCACCGACAGCGCCCTCTGTTCGCGCTCAACATCCGCATTGTCGTTCAATTCATGGTCCACCATGTGCCCGAGATATATAAAGCTGTGTACACGCTCCAAAGCCACGCCGCCTGGTTTCACGGGTGTCTCTTTACCTGACTTTAACAACATAACTTTGCTTTTCTTTGCGTTATATATAAGGCCACGATCCTGCGCGTATGATTCGCAGACGCCCACAAGCTCCCTAAGGCCTACGATTGACGCGCTCAGCAAACATTATATAGCCTATAGTTCTTTTTATCTGAAAAATGGCCAGTCTTGTTTAATATAGTATTTGCACACACGCTGCTGCCCATTCTATGTTACATATACTTCTTATGATTGCCTCTTACTATACCCGTGTTGATTATAGGTACCTACCTAAATTTTCATTTTAAAATATTAATGTTTAATTTCCAGGACTGCGTGCCAATTCGTCTAAAAGCTGTCCATATCGTCAACCAGCCTTACATCTTCAACATGCTGTTCGCCATTTTCAAACCTTTTATGAGAGAGAAGCTTCGCTCCCGCATCCACTTCCACGGGACCGACTTTGAGTCCTTGCTCTCACACATTGATGTCAAGGCGACGAGGAAGCGACACGGCGGCGCGTTACCTGAACCTGAGATACCTGGAGATGTATTGTGGAAGATGTTGCAACACTACGAAGAAGACTTTAAGGGTAAGATGTATTTGTATCAAAAAAAATCGTCTGATCTGACTCTTGAACAGTGTCCAGCTTACTGAAGCTCAATCGAGAGGTAACCTAATCTCTCTAAGTATTTTTTACCACAGACTTAGTTCTGGAATTTTACGGCGGCATTAATTAGTATTTTCTCAAATAAGTAAGTAAGTACAAAGCTCAAGTGAGAGACAGCATAGCAGAGTTTTTCTTATTGCAATGTTCATCGTCCCTAATAAAATCTATTAAAAACTCTATTTACTCATAAGTATTCAATGTAACCAAGTGGATGTTAAACCAACTATGTTATTAATTGTTGACTTCCATTCACCTCATTGGTAGTTAAACAGCTACTTAGAAAAGTATAAGATAAAGAATTTGGTTTCATAATGTATTTTTTTTGTTTCAGTGGCGAATTCCTATGGATATACTAGCAACAATAATAACAAGAAGTAGTAAATAAAGATATTCAAGGCTGACACTGCGATTTATGAGGATTTATTGTATTTTGCAAATAGTACATAATGTTATTTTATGTTTTATTTTATAAGCGGGTGTAAAGTATACTTGTAGATTATAGTATGATATTTATAGAATATAAGAATGTAGTACAAAAAACTTAAAAAGAAAAGAGTATTGTCTAAGGTATTAAAAAAAAGAATAAGGTTAGTATTTTAAAATAATGAATTAAAAAAATGGGAAATACAGGAGTACCTTTTACGTTTTAGAATTTGCTATTGTATCTGTTGTAACATGAGATTAATCTGCAATCAAGTATCATACTCTTAGTATAATTTAGTAGGTATGTAGATATTTAGATATTTATACAGAAGAGGTCTAAGGTTACTTACTTATGATAATGTAATAAGACTGGACGGGATGTGGTAAGGCTCTTATGGTAATCTATAGATAATGTTATATCGTGCTTGGTTTTAGCTATTGCTTTTTTACAAAATTATATGTAATTACGCTTAGGTACAAAAAATTATTTAAAGTGCCACCAATTTTGCTGTAACAGTGGAAAACATCCACCGCCTTATTATTATGTACTTTAATAATCTGTGATAGACTCAAAAAACAGTTCGATATTGTATCTTTACCGACATTTGTTACTAATATTATTTTGATCTCTTGCCATATGTGTACGATATATAGCTGTTTTATCTTAAAAAGTGTAGATAGGTCACCGAAGAGAAAAATTAGATAAGCTTTTTATGTTCTGCTGTATGCATCTACTTTATTTTTTGAGCAAAATATTTTTGGGAAATAAACATACTTAAATAAAATAATTTTTATGCAAATTTCTTTTATTATAAAAATAATTTACATATCTTACCAATAACAATATTTAAGTTTTACACACAAACTTAAAACAACTTTATTTTTACACATTTTCTGCTACTCAAATACTATTTAAGTAAATACTTTTATAAAATTTAGTTTTTTTTTTACAAATTGTGATGTTTGTTTATAATAAAATATAATGTTGTTTATAATAAATAACATTTATACATTGCAACCCTGTAGGTATATTTTAAAATTGTACTAAAGGGATCCTAGGTAGTTCTATTAGTTTATAAAATAAAGAAAACTTGTAGCATGAAACTTATGATTCTGCAATATGCATTTGTATGGCATGTTAATGCAAGTAGGTCAAATATAATAGGTATCACATCACAGCCTAGATAGGCATCGGATTCACAGTAAGAAATTATGAACTCAGAGTTTACAAGTATTATTTTATTTCTTATTAAAAATGCTCTAGTTTTAAAATATTTGCTGTGTTTCATCCAATGCCTTGCAAATAGAAATGAGAAATAAATCCTACAGTAAAACAACAATGTATTTCTATGTAAAATTGTACTGTATTTATAGGTACTAAATCTATTTGTTAAAATAAAATATAAAAGTATTTACAACATTATAAAACTTTTGATTAAAAAAAAAATATCATGAGAAATTTTAACATTTCTAGATTATTAATTAAAAAAATATCAAAAATGATATATTCTTGCTCTAATTTACATATTACGTCCTAACACCAAACTGAAGTTATAAACAACCCCACAGAGGTAATATTCAATGGCAAAAGATCTAATTAATCTGCAGGAGCTGACTGAACCTACGTTGAGTTGCTTTCATTCCGACATTACAGGAAAAATATCAGTCAGTTTAATTCCATCATAATCAACAAAAGTATGATTCATACATAAACCTTATACAAAACTACAAAATATGAGAATATTTAACTAATTATGGAATGTTTAATATAAAACACATAGGCAGATATGTACTTCTGTAAATATTTTTAGCATTGGCAGATGAATAAAGTCACCGGAAAACAGACGATATTGCAATTATTTGTGATTTTCTACATAAGTGTAAGTATTTTTTATACAAGTAATATATAACATAACGTAATAATAGTATGTCTATTTCCTGCTCTTATATAGATACCATTCCAAACTTAGAAAAATCAAGATCGAAATTTTTTACTTAATAAATTTGCTAGTAACATTATATATATTGATATAAAACGGAGTAAATCTCGCCTATTTGTAGGATTATTCCATTTACAATTCAATAATTGTCGAAAAGAGACTATCAACATCCGATAGTTTGAATTATAAATAACGATAAAGAGGCTTAAAGTAAATAAAAAATAAAGGAATACATAAATATAAATTACAATAATTGAGCTGGCTGAAACTTTAATTCTGGAATACTAAATGGGTCTACTTACATGTATTTATTATAAGAAGGCTTGCAACACTTGTGTGATCATTTTAGTATGTAGTAGTTACCTAATGCGGTTCCTTATCTAGGATACTCAGCAATATAATGTTTTGTGACAATATAATTGAATCATCTAGTTTTGTTGTTACGTATACTTACTAACAAGATGTAGAGAGTCTCAGCAGTGAAATGATTAGTAAGGCCCATGCTTAATCTATTAAGTTTACTCGTATCACGATATGTTTCAACAAATATCACACTTGCATTGGCATCTCCCACTTGCGGTTACTTCTTCTTGTAACCATATGCATTAATAGCTGTAAAAAAAATGAAAATATGTTAACAGGCTTGTCATCTTTTAGTCTAGATAATCGTCAGACTAGCAGTTCATCGATAACTTTTAAAAATGTACTAAAATTCCAAGACGCGTTTTATTTATAAATATGTTTGTTTATAAAATTGAACATGGAATTGAAATTAATTTAGGTTTAGAATAAACATTATAAGTCAAAAGAAAATTAACCCTTTCACCGCGAATGTCGGATTTATCCGACAAACATTGTCGTGCCCATTCCGCGAGCGTCGGATATTTCCGAAAAAAAGAAATGCTTGTATTGCATATTACTTAAATATCCACATCCCTTTTTGGTTGTAGGTATTTATTTTAGATCTTACCCCTTGCGCTGAGGGCACATCAACTGATTTAAACTTATTTTCTTTTTAAATAAAAATAATATAACTATTTTCACACTCCTACATAAATCACGTCTGTTTCTTTTAGAAGCGTCATCTATATCTAGTATTCTTTTCATCACCAAAAAACTTCGCATATTAACAACCGAAGAAATCTTGCTTTTTAAATTAATTTTAATTACTTACCACTAAATTCCTGGTCACACATGAGCAGTAGTTCCAGCCACTGCGCGCCCGTTACCCTCGGGAGGCTAAGGGTGCCGCCATAGCACTCGGGCAGGCACTTCGGCGACACATACGTGTGCAGGAGGTCGCGGTCGCTGCCGATGAAGATGATACGAGACCGCAGCTTCTCCTGCAGGAATGGCTTGAACAGTTGGAACACCATGTTGAAGATGTACGGCTGGTTAATTATGTACAGTCCCTTTACTCTCAGCGGTATGCTTTCCTGGAAGAAGTAAGAAATTTGGTTATCGTTGCATATAACACGGTTGAATAACGTCCAACACCCGCGGCGAGGTGTTGCTGAGATGCGGGGCAATTTGCAAGACATCCCACAGGTTTCTATTCACACATTCTAAATCAATAAAAATAATACACATTCTACATATTTCGACTGACTAGGGAACGGAAGGCGGGCAATGAACGCGGAATTTAGATTTCATCGGTTTTTTTTTTTATTAAGAAAAAGGGATAAAAGAGAACTCTTGTGTTGTAATTTTATTGTTTTATTTTTGTGCCACAACAATTTATCTGTTTTTCCTTATGGTTGACTGGGAGAGAACGCTTTTAGCGTAAAGTCCGCCAATTGTAAACAATTGTTAATTGTGAATCAATAAGTTTTATAAATATTTAGTGGCTTTAATCTTAAAAAATGTAACAATAAAGTGTTTACTTCGGGATTTTTTTTATTGAAAGAAATTTGTCAGATCATGTAATTGAATACGACTAGAATATGTCTTTAACTAAGACATATAGATTTAAAATACTATTTTCTATGTCTTAGATAGTTTTAAAAAGTCAAAACTCAGCATACCTAGCCTATGCCACCATATGCGAGGAAACCAATTGTTTTATTAGTTTTTGTAAATGCATTATGAAGTTAAATATGCAACTAAGCAGCTAGAGCCCAGACACCGAAGAGCTTCATCGATTAATTCTTTTGCAAAAATCAGAAATATCTTTTATAAATAATATTTTATACAAATGCCATTAATTTTTCTATTTACTTGAAAAGCACCAAATATTCTGGTAAGCAAAATAATCTCATAGGTAATATCGAAATAGGGTTCAGTATCTAATATATTCGGTGATTCTTTAAAAAAATCGAGTAGAGTGACGACCACTTACAATATTTATGTAAGCCTAGCTTTTACATTTTTATTCAACAAGAAGCTGATAAGCGGATACCGGATAGCTAATATTTATCTTTACTTTAGGTCTTACATAGATTTTAGTGAAGTTACTTATAAGGTTTTTTTAGTTACAATTCTCGTAGATTAAATACGACAATAGTTCTTTGTTTGTCATAACTTAAGACTATAATTGTCATGTCTATTTTAGTCAAATTAACGCTATTTTCCCGAACTTTATATTGATTATCACTACTACTTCAATATCTTTTGCAAATACAGCTAGCTACCTACTTGTATCTAATAATACAGATGGTTTTGTTACTTGGCTTAACTTTTTCTAGGGTTCCGTACAAAAAAATTAAAAACGTAACCCTTATATATAACGGATCACTCGTGCGTCTGTCTTACTCACTCCGAATCTACCGGACTAAATCAAGTGAAATTTGATTCAAACACAGATATGGAAAATAAATATATTTTTAAAATAATGGTCCTTTCCGGGGGACAAATTAAAAAAAGTTTTGCAAATTATGCGAGGCTTCTTATGCGAGTCTCAAATATATTTTTGTTATTATTGTTAATTAAATAGTTTTGATTTAATTTATGAAAGAAGATGAAAATTGACCATTCCCCCCACCTGATCTTCGAAATAAGAGAGCCAAAAATTTTGAAAAAAAAAAAATATAAAATATTTAATTACTATAAGAATCTATTAATTGAAAATAAACTGGCAAACTCAATATAATACGTTACGGAAAATAGTTCACTTCAACACAACTAGATAGAGCTAGTAGTAGTTAACTGTGAGGATTTCAAATGTGTCTCTCTCCACACGAGTTCAACTCGCACTTGGCCAGTTTTTTATATCACTAAAAGTAATTAATCACAAAAATGTAGATTCTTTCCTTGTTTCATTTTAAATATCAAGTTATATATATTAGTTTATCAAGCAATATATTATTATGATGAAAATATTATTTATATTAATGTCATCATTATGAGTATATTTTAAAGTTGCTGTCGGTAATTTTATGTTTGTAGTAACGAACCTTTTTACTGTAACTGATCTTAGGTGCCTTCACAGGTGTACAAATTTTCATGTATGTATAATGTAAGTATAATGTATTTATGTGTTTTTATAGAGAATCAGTCGACTACACTCCGCCCGGTCCGCTCAAGCCCCGTCTCTAACATGTAGCACGACTTACACCCATAATTTAGGTAGGCATACTCAAATTAGTATCTAACTATCTATAGCCAGTCACCAATCCTCTCGCCACAGGCCGGTATCTCTTGGATCCATGTAGCATCCACACACAGCAACACTACGAAAATCGTATAATGTACTCAAGTCTGTACCTGTAGCCAATCAACTATCCTCTTGGCGAAGGGCGGCGTGAACTGCCACACCTGCTGCATGGAGAGCCCGTCCATGTCGAACACGACCACGGCACCGCAGATCTGGGTTTCCGGCTCCAACATGGCAGCCTCCAGGAACAGCACGCAGCCCTTGAATACCTCGTCCAATGAGCATTTGTTGTGCTTCCATTTTTCTGTAATCAAAAAGTATTAACACGTTATATTGAATTCTTTAAAATATATACTAATTAGGCAGACGTACTAGGGCCTACTATTACGTCCTTTTTAAATAATCTTGCTGTAGTTTCTTAGAAAAAAAAAACATGTTTTATTCTACACCTTCAGTATACGCGCATATGATCTACGTAAATTACATTTTAATTAGTTATCGGAGAGATTCTAACATCATATGAGGCACAATTTCATAAGCAGTGATAATTTGGTACTCTTAAAGAAGTTCCTTATAAGAAATTAACACGTACAAAAACATTGACCGTGACCGTGAGACGGACACTTCCACACACCACGTCGAACGTGTAATAAAAACTGTAGTCATAGAGAATGTTAGTTATTATACGCACATTGTGTCAAAATCTACCTGTTGTTTGATTTATATGTTTTGATACTATGTTAATGGTTGTAGATGTTCTTTTCCGCAATCCAATCATTTCTAGTTTGAGGAGTACCACAGGAACACAACAAGTTTTAAACTAAGTGATAAATTATATCTCACATTTTTTAGGTGCTTGTAGGTATGAGACGTCAAATCAACGGACGCTAATGACATATCATTTCCATTCATATAGCACACACTACGTCATGTCATGTAGTAATTTTATTGTTGTAATAATGCATTAGATGACAGCTTATCTGATGTAGGGATATTTCCAGTGATATGGCATGGAAAAAACACTTTGTTGCAGACAAAAATAAAAAGTTTGAAAAAAAAATTGTAAAGCCATTGTTGATACTTTAAACTACATAGTATCAAGTATCAAAAATCTTGGATCTCTGGTTATTCTCATAAAAATATTTTAGTTTGAAAGAATGTTTCTATACATTTATATAATATTTACTCATTATGTCTATTCATATAAGTTTGTTAAGCCTAATTTTTGAATATAATTATATTTGTCATAAATACAAATTATCATTGAAATTACCCACAATGTACATTATAATCGAATTGATATGAACATAACTATTTATGAAATCATAAAATGGGCCACAAAAACATTAAATTATTGGACCACCCCCGCCGCACCAACATAACCTATATACTCGTACTGAGTTATCTACATTGTTGGCGGCTATTCTACCACCTAAGTGAACAATGCTCGGATGGATAAAACATTGTAAGAGTAAAAATTATACATAATATCTTTTGGTTAACTCCACTTATAATGGGATAAGAGAAGGAAGAAGTTTTATATGACTACAAGTATATTATGCACAAAATACATAATGTTAAATTATGGTTATGACCAGAAGAGTTATGATATGACAAAGCCATCATGAGGAACCATTTCATGAAAAGAATCAGTATTGTAATTAATGATAACGGCTACAGAACCATTATAACAATTACCATTATGTGAATCAATGATTATAATAAAAAGATAAGACAAAGTTCTTATGACCAACATATTTTGATTTATATTATTACGAAAAAATAGAGGATCCCACCTACCTTATATGTTATCTGTGATAGTACCATTAACATTTTAGTCTTGGAAAGAACTACTGGTGATCCCTGTTTCATTTACTACTCATACCTACTCACAGTCCGCCAAAAGGTTAAAAATAATAATCTATAAACAACTCCTAAGTAAACTATAGGTTTTTTTATTTATAATGTAATACCTTTGTGTAATTAAGCTTTTGTTTAACATTCAGCAACATTTATATATGTACAAACGACGAGTAGTTGGAATTTAAAAGGTATTTCTCACTACTATCCTATTCATCTGAGGTATTTTACAGATGGTACTTAATAAAATCATGAAATCTATGTTATTGATCGAGTTACGTTACTCGATAGATTTATTACAAACCCATATTCAGCTGAGACATATCAGATTTTATCGCGTAATAACGTTTTATAATGGGCTATGATTCCTTATATCACATGGTTATGTAAGGCCATATCTCAAGACAAGACAAAACATAAATTTACCTGCTTCTATAGACACTTTACTATTTATAAGCTAGTGGCAGTTGGTAAAAATCTTACACCATTGTTAGCTACTAACACACGAGATAAGAAGATAACTACGTTGTAAATTTAAGGCAGCTTCTACCTCGTGAATGAAATCTAAATGAGGGTATTATAGCATATTATAAAAGTACTAACTTTTACCCGCGACTTCGTCTACCTTAATTTAGTACTTTGTAATAAAGTTTCCTTTTGTATGGCAAAATAAGATTCCCTATAAACGAATATATACGTACAAATCACACAGATTGAGCTAGCCCCAAAGTAAGCCCCAAAAGTTCCACTTCCCTCTTCATTTATTAAGTATAAAAACTATTCTAGGTATGTCCTTCCCCGGGTCTAAAACTATATCTGCATCAAAAATTGGTTCAGTTGTTGAACCGTGAAAAGGGAACAGACAGACAGAGTTCCTTAACATTTTTAATATTATATTGTATAAATCGATATGGATTGTGTGGATACAATTTTGTATTTCGGCCCTAAAAGCCATATATTTACAATATTAAGGTATCTCTTTACACATTTTCCCAAATTAATAGTAGGTACCTACTCCGTTATTTGTGTTCGAATTACAACAAGGGACCTACAACTAAAATAGCAAAAGGTATCACTTACTTCCTAATTCGAGTACGAGCACCCTTCGGCCGTGCTGGTCCCTAGTTGGCAACACTGTGAGTATATTCTGGTTGAAGATGTTGGTCTCCTTGCTGGGCACCAGGCCGTCGTAATGCTTGTGGTGCTTCAGCTTGAACGCGTAGTAGCGTTTGATCTGAAATATTAGTTTATTAGTGTGACTACATCATTTGAGTTACACAAGGCAGGCCTGTGTCACTCCCCGTTTAGGTATCGAAAATATACCTACCTACACTATTACTATGCGCGCGGCGACCACTTCGAAGGGGAAAATTCATTTATCATCACAGAATCGTTTGTTCAGAGTAATAAGAATTAAATTGGCTTGCAATGGATGACAAGGTATCTAAACAAAGAGGTGAGGAGTTCTGACGCGAACTAAATTAAACCATAGCGCTACCACATTAAGCAGGTAGAAGGTAGATATTTCTTTGATTTTTTTTTCTGAGCAAGACTTCTGTACGTGAGTACTAGTACTTATTCTGTGCACAAGGTGACTGTTGACTACTATCACCAGGTAGAGGGATTTAGTTTCATCATGATCTATTATGATTTGTTTCCAATAGGTAGGTATTTATGTACATAGGTATCTAATAGTAAAATCTAAGTAATAAACTTAAGTAGACATGTTAATTTACCTAACGCTGTTATATTGTCGTTAGGAAAACAGTGCGAAAGGATGAACCAAACACATTATGGTGTGTATTTAACGCTGTAAAATAATATAAAAGATAGGTTACTACGTTCAAAGAATTTGTAGCTAGGTGCTATTTAATACGTAGGTATAGTACTTGTAAGAAGAATTTTCGAGTATATACCAACAACGAAGAAGGCGAGTTGATCTTCACTATCAAGAAATGCATTTCGGGAACATGCATTTCTTGAGAAAGAAGGATGTCCTTTTAATTATAAAATGAATATAATTTACTTGTTGAAATACATTCTTCCTACGCTGCGTTTTTCATTTTAATCGTATTAGAAACCATAAGGATTATTATGAATAGAAGTAGGATTAAGTACTTTTCCAGAATAAAAAATAATAATTATAAAATACTTGTAAATTAATAAAAGCGTAGCTGAGCAAGAATGGAGGTTTTAAGAAAGGAAGGGAGAAGTGTAACGTGGTATCCATAAAGAAATAAGGTGCGAAAAACAGGACGGTGGCTTATTCCTATCGGCCTTTTGATCATTTTTTGATAATCTTGTAGGCATAAACAACTTGCTTACCAAATCGTGAGCGCTGTCCGGGTAGAACTTGCAAGGTCTCAGAAACCTCACTAACCACGCATCGTTGTCCAGAGGCACGTATAAGTCTTTGTCTTCTGCAAAAAAGTGTTGAATTGAGTAATATAAGAATATTAGAGATTACTTTTTTGAAGTCACAAACCTGCGTTAGGCATAATTTAAAGAAGGTAGTTTGAGCAAAGTGATAAGTACATAATTGTTAATCATCCCGAAAAAAAGAATTGCTGTGTATCAGTTATTAATAGTATTTCTATGTACATATTAGTACCTTAAAAGATATAAACCGTTTTGTGCAATCAGAAGTAGACTAACAGTTACAAGCCCTAGGTGCTATTTGCTCAAGGTACCTACTAACTCATTTTTAACCGATTTAAAAAAAGGAGTAAGTAGGTTAGGTATTATTAAATTATTTGAACCGTCATCAACACTGAACTACAAAACCAATTTTGATAAAATATCTATGAGACTACCTGACATTTAAGCTCTTTTACATAAAAATAAAAAATTGGTCCAGGCATACGTAAAAAAACAATACCTAGGTACGTACATTCGAATCGATGTCTTCCTCCTCTTTTGAAGTCGGTTAAAAAGGAGCAAGTGCCAAGATAGAAAGCATTAAGTAAGTTAAATTGAAATTGAAAATGAGAAAACAAAACAACAATGTTGTGGAACTATAATTAATGAACATTAATCGTCTCAAGGCTTAATGGAGGCGTCAGTCTAATGCATTGAATCATAAAAATATACATATTTTCCTTAAAAATAGTCATCAAACCGTAAATTATAGGGATTATCAAAAGGAGATGTCAAGGAAAACCTATTTTTTTTTAAAAAGTTGTAATCTAGTTGTAATTACGCAGACGGTATGTGAGATAAAGTTATTTTTTATTTTTCTCTGTTAAAAATCTAATCTGATGAGGCATACTTAAATAGGCTAAAACTAAAATCAGAAATGTCACAAAAAATGTTTGAGTATTTATTTCTCAGCAAAAGATGAAGTTGCAAACACCGATTATCGAAAATTAAATTGCCTTGAAGGTTCAAGCTATATGGTACTCCCATGACGTATATTGTGTTGGTTGACGTCATATATACCTATTATTAGTGCCACGCCAAATCAGATGTCATTAAATAAAACACTTAAATAAAAAGTAACAAAAAAGAAACGGCAAACAAGGAAAAATATCTTTTTGTCGAATCGAATGATCGTCTAGGTACTGCGTTCGAAGTAATTGACCTTTGATCATGACCAATCTGACCATCGAACACTACTTACTTCTTACATGCCTAATGCCTTTTTTGTCAAAGTCGGACTTCCCGCGAACCTTGACTCATAATGTAATCTACAGAAGATACATTTGAACGCTACGGAGCAGCAAGTTTATCAGGGCTTTTTATTTATAAGTAATTTAAGTTATCACTTTAGGTTAAGCTAGTTTTTTTGTTTACTTTATTAATTTGTTAAAAATAAGATTAAAATGTAAAATTTAATTAAAATAAAACTATAAACTAAATATATAGTATTAAAAAAAATGTTATCACCGAGATTCACATACATTGATAGTCATTACGTCTTTATTCCTCACGGATAGACAGAGTTAGGCGAGCTGAGCAGGCGTGTTAAAGAAAAGGGAATCAAAATATGCCGGGTTCAAACTCGTTTTTTTATTTGGGGTAACTCTCATAAATTTAAACAGAGGGTCAAATCTTTTTCTCGACTAACCCATCGTGTGGGGTATCGTTCAATAGGTCTTTTAAAAGTATTGTGGGCTTATCAGTACTATTTTTTGATTTAGGAATACGTTTCTGAAATATTTAGTTTAATAGTTAAAATAAATAA
Source organism: Acrobasis suavella (assembly GCA_943193695.1). Lineage (NCBI taxonomy): Eukaryota > Metazoa > Arthropoda > Insecta > Lepidoptera > Pyralidae > Acrobasis > Acrobasis suavella. The sequence goes on from OW971929.1 coordinate 21,260,270, forward strand.
TATTTGTTAAAATAAAGTGTGACACGTGAAAAAATTACGGCAATAGTATATTTTATTAATATAACGAAGTTTAATGGAAAATTATCTGAGCTAAGTAGGTTTTACAAAGTATAGTGAGGTGAGTTACTCGTATAGGCAACCAACTAACAAAATGTAAAAGTAAAATTTCATACAAATTCAATAGAAAATTAGTTTTTTAAACGTTTTTTGTCCCGTGAACTTGAAGTCGCATTCGCAACTACGGAACCCTACACTGCGCGTGGTGCGACACGCACTCGGCTCGTTTTATTTTGTCTTAGCATGAAAAGGAATTAGGGTAGTTTTTTGCATTCCCAGCTTGCTTGACAAAATGTTGTATTACGCTTGCGTCAAGTCTAACATCTCTCAGTCAGAAATGCTTCTCAATGTGCTTTTTTAACCTCTAAAACACGCGTCATTACGTGGTACGAATGACGAGACCCTGACCACAGATTAATCAAAATTCTACGTAACAGATCCATCACTTCCTTACAAAACGAAGAATACCTACGCTTTATTTAAATAATCTTAGACTTATCGAAGAAAAATTAAGTTTACGACTTTGCTTGTTTGGCCGCGGCGGAACGGTTTAGCGGTAGCTTTTTTTTGCGCCACACCGCCAGGGGGTCTGCCCTGACGATAAACTAAAACGACATATTGAGCGACGACAGCCACATCTCCTCTTCTTCCTCTGGTAATCGGCAACCACAAGATCCAAACATCGATATCGGAATAGGTAAAATTAACTTAATTTTCACCACGGTTTTTATAGTGGTTTTTCCGCATGAAAGGTCACAATAATTATAGTAATTATCACTCTAATGGGTTGACATAAAAGCATTCCTATTAAGTATAAATTGCAATGAGCAAGTATTTATCATAATTTGATGTGACTGCCCTATGACATGCATAACCTGTATGTAGCTGAGTATGATGTATTTTATACAAAATTTATTGTATGCACAACTTTTACACAGTACAGGTTTTTATGATCCATTCAAATTCATACAAAATTAAGCGCTCTAATATCTACTGTCTTCTGCCTATCTTTTCATTAAGTTGAGGTCGTCGAAACGTTGCTTTTTAATAGTTTCCCCTTTTTCTCTTCATTAAAAATATTAAATTTTATACTTTACAATTCCACATAAGTATTTATCATAATACCAAATTCAAGGCTATTTTAAATTCAATACAAATATTTTAAGACGTATACAGTCCCTCATTTTGAACAATTTTTCCCAAGAAATGTATATCGAAATACGATTTGAGATTCAACTATATTTATTCAATTAAGTATATTAACACGGTTTTACTCACGTAGAAACTAGTCGGCCCTTTCCGACTACACTACGTGCGTAAAACCTTGTTAATAAATTTAGTTATGTCATCTCACATAAGTTTTAATAATATTATATTTATTCAAATTGACGACCTCCGTGGAGTATTGATTAACAAGCTAGTCCGTCACTAGGATATTCTGGCTTAGATACCTAGCCAGGGCAAGTAGTAAAATTGCGTTTGTTTTAATGGGTCTTTGGTATTTATGTTTATCTATATGTATTTATTATAAAATAAAGTATAGATGTGTTAGTATGTAACTCATAATAAAAGTTTAAAATTACTTTAAGGCGATTCACACACTGCTTCGCACCCCGTTGCGTAGCGATGGCCGGACTGTATACAAGTACCTCAATTTGTATAGAAAACACGCATAGTACACTGACATCGCTTCAACGCGCGTGATTTTGTATGATTTTGTGATTTGTTAAAATAATAATAATGTAAGAACACGCCTTGGTACCTTTTAGCAGTCTTCTCAGCTCCTCAACTGCCGGCTTGACGACCTCTGGCGTCTCCCGCAGTTCCTTCCTGGCGATCTCTCGCACGGACTCCCTGGGCTCGTCCAACTCTATTTGGAGGAGGAAGTCCCCTAGTTGCACCCCTGGCAACTTCTCGATGTCCGATAACATGTGTTGAGACACTGGAACAACAGAGTTATAGATGAATGTACTTATAGGTAGGTAAACCTATTGCAAGCTATTATTTACTTGCAACGTTCGTATGTATGTGTATTATATGTATACAGGTACTTTGTACGTACGTTACCTAACTAAGTTGTTCATTTCAACATTTATAAATAATTTCACGCACAATACTTACATACTATTTTCAATAGTATGGCTATGGTACCTACAAATTTGATGATGGAACCGGAAGAACCGTGATGTCATGCCATCTTAATGAATATAAAGGGTTGCTAAGTGCGATTATCATATATCAGGAAACTAACTAACACTATGGTTGCATTTTTAAATGTGCATTTTATGCTATTTCAGTCTATTTAGTTAAGAATATTAAAAATATATCTAATTATTAAAATATTGTAAACTTATATGTATATATAACATAGTCGCGATACTAAGTTGGCCGATTGGCTAATCCAAGTTTTGTAGGAAAGCTAAAAAATATTTTTCATATTTAGATATACATATGTATTTGAAAAAGTTGTTCAGAATCATGGACTGAATCCACCTTTATAATAGTTTTGGTATATTTATTTGACGTTATTTATCATAATAACCTATTTATATCTAAAATAGTCGGTACGTAAAGTCAGTTATGTGCAGAATTTTTTGTTCTCAAAAATAAGGTTGACATAGATTTTTCTTTAGTTTCGGTACTGGTTGTATAAACTAGTATTAACTTAAAGAAACATTAATACAAAAACATAGTTAATATGTTAATTTTATATATATTGATATAAGCGGAATAAAATAATATAAGGCATTCATGTTGCAAAATTATTATACCTAGCATTATTAGTATATATGGCCGAAACTTATATCCTACTTATTAGAATTTGTTTAAAGAACTAAATACTTTTGAAACTGTATTAGTTAAAGTAAAAAAATATTATTGTAACATTTTGGTCAGAACCTATTTGGTTCTGACTAAAATGTTCACGATAGTAATTTTAAGGTCACTTTTCGGGGTGAACTGGCTACTAATATGTCTTGAAGTGGCAATACGCAAGGTACGACCAAATTGACCAAGGCTATTTTAAAATAAAATGAAAGATACCTATATTTTGTAATCGGATTAATTCTATTGTTTTTTTTTCGTGTTTTTAGGCAAACTATATTAAAATTTATTTGATTCGATTATTAAGTCGGTTTGATGTTGTAACAATATTTGACACAAATCAAATTTGGCCAAGACTAGCGTCAGATATTTCAGGCTGTCAATATACAAGGATGCCAACCAGGACCAACTGTCTACAGATTAATAACGAAGGTTAACGTGTATAAAACATATCCGTGTAAAGCCGGGTCGGTCCGGTAGTTCTCCACGGAATTTATTGCAGTTTACATATAAAAATCTAATTATCTGCGTATGTATCAGTGTAGCTATCACCTAGCTAAGTAAAAAGCCGTAGCGTTTATGTAATTTTGAATCAAAGACCGTATAGCCTCAGTATATTATGCGAACTAACTTTAGTGCCCACTTATTTAAACGATAGATGTAAAAAAAAATTGTCTATGGTTTAAACCATTATCATTTAAAATAAGACGTATAAGTAGATTTCTACTCATCCACATATCGATTATTTCAGCATTGAATTTAAATGTATTTTAAAAGTAGGGCGCGTGTCATGGTCTTTAGGATTCAATCAACGCTAAAAGTGGATCAATGTGCATCAATTAGGCAGAAGTCGTTAGTCTAGGCGTCAGTGATAAGAATTAGGAACCTTCCTATTAAATATAACACTGTGAATCCCGTTTGAATATATTTGTAGGTTTTATATATTTATTTCATATGAATTGATAACTGCCTATTAAATTTTTTAATTAATGTACCTACTAACGAAGCCAGCTAAATACAGAGGAAGAAAATAAGGTTAACATTATTTAATGGTAGATTTTATCTTTTTGTACAAGCTTTTATTATATTACTGTATGCAACTATGTATGTATGTTGCATACAGGTCAAATCTTGCAACTCAATTTTCAACCAGTTATCCTCAACTGATTGAGCTGAAATTTTACATGCTTGTGTAAGTCTGATGACAAAACAATATTATGGAGTCAATGGGCTGTTCTGTTGATGGAGCCGGGAGATATTCGAGGGAACTCAGTTATAAAACAACATAGCCTCATTGAGTAGGGCTCGTTTGATTTGTCTTGACAAGCACTTTATGGTAGACGATGCTTACGGTCTGATCACGACTACGAAAGAGGTCGACGGAACTCAGTAATAAAACTACGTAACTCACTCGAGTTTGGGCTTATTTCATTTGTCTTAATAACCAGTTTGACGTCACAATAAAACTTGACAAAGTATATATTTTTTTAAAACTTATTTAAGTATATTTTTATTAGGGAAGCAAGTGTGGGCCCTAACGCATTTAAGGTAGTTTACGGACGCCTGTAACTGTAATATCTGGATTGCCAAATAGGCGTCAAGACATGAATAAATCTTTTGAACGCCTTTTTAAGAGCCTGATTTAGGCAGATCCAACCAATTCTCTTTCGGGAAAACCATTCTACAATTTTAACGTACGTAGTGAGAAATTCCTATGCAACAACTGTACGCAGCCTTTTTGGTTTCAAGTGCATTTTAAACAAATGTAGTTGTGAGAGTAGGTAATTTAATCTAGGTAGGAGTACCTACATTAAATTACCTACTATCACAACTACCGTAGGTTTTAACCGTTATCTCAATTTAAGCAATGGGTCAGTCGGTTTTTGTTCATTAATGTGTCGTCATAACTTTTGCCAAATTTTGCCAAAAACGGTCTGTGTAGATTATAAGTAGGTACGTTTTTTGTACAGTTGAACAACCCCATTGATTTTTATTTGTTTGCAGTTGATAAAATGTATTTAATTATTTATCTGTTATTAAAGTCAAAACAATCAATCCATGTGGCAAAAAGGTTCTCGAATGCCGACCACGTACTGGCAAGCGAAGCGTAGGACACACCCACAAGGTGGTCTGACGACCTGACTAAGGTCGCTGGAAAGCGCTGAATGTAGGCCGCACTAGATCGATCATTTTGGAAATCCTTGGGAGAGGCCTATGTCCTGCAATGGACGTTATGCGGCTGAAATGATGATGATGAAAGTCAAAACAAAATAACAATACCGCCCAAAAAGGAAATTTCCAAATTTTTTTTTATACAAATACTTGAGGCGTGAGAACTTCACCACCTCCGTGGTCCAGTAGTCAAGGCATTCGCATTACAATCCGGAGGTTTAAATCCCACTGGGAATCATACTTTGCAAAAAGTTGTTTCCAGTCTGGTTAGGATATTGCAGGCTTAATTGAATCACCTGATAAGAAAGATCATTCCATGCTTCAGAAGGCACCTAAAGCCACTGCTTTAGGTGCCTTCGTTCGGCACCCACTGGTCCCGAACGCTATCTAGCGTTTGCTGAAAACCTACTCTGGTCAGATGGCAGTCGTTCTGTGTAAAAACCAGAACCTCGTCAAATCTAAGTCAGGTAGCAGACCTCGGGCTCTGAAGCCGCTGAGGATGCAACCGGGACCAAGGGAGGATAAAAATGACTTGAGTAGAAAGAATCCGTTCGTTAATTTATTCCTCAAATACAAAAGTTTAAAATTTGACAAATAAATCAAAATCCTTGTAAAATGTAAGCGTACTTACTAGGTACTGCCTGCAGTGATGTAGATTAGTTCAATATTTAGAGCAATCTACGGTTTTTACACTTATTGGTAAAAACATAGGTGTGCATATTTCAAAGTCCTCAGCAATTTATCATAAAAATAATGAACACCGAAGTATACAAACGAAAATTAATTTGAAATATGTATAAAATACTATATTTATATTATTTATACTATACCATCAAATCAAATGATTTGAATTTTTGAGGGTACCAAGAAAAAAAAATATAAAAGGCACAAATCTGACACATTATAATCAAATATACTGCAATAGGATTTGTGGCCGTACCAAAAAAAAAAAAACATGTTGAGTGAAATATTATTACACATAAGAAAATATCGCAATTAATTTGATTTATAAGTAAAATAACAAATGACTTTGACAAACTTACATTTTCCCATTTTCTTCAAACTGCGTTTACAATTCCGAGATATAGGTATATTAATGCTACGTAATACCGCTGCGTTTCGACCCGAAGACCACGCAAGACTGCGCGCACGCAATCAGACGCCGGCGTTTTATTAGGCTTTTTGCCGCATCTACAGCATCCAAGTGAAAAATTTCCTCTACACCTTTGTGGCTTGGTTGTTTACCGAAAAAATGCTTTGATACGTAATCGATGCAGATTTTTTTAGAAAAGTTTGGGTTTTACAAAATGTACGAGTAAATAACTACTTACTTATTTTTGCAGGCTAGTCTGCTCTGCCGTTAATGTTTAAAAATATGAACGGCAGACTAGCGGTTAAGAAATATCAAATTACTTAATTTGCCTATGAGTAATGTTGGGCAATTTTATACAAATTAGGTTTACTTTACAAGTCGTCAAGACTTTGGCTGTATTTTAATACAAAGAATTGGGGATCCGTGGCCAAGTCATTACTGGAACTTCATTTGACGTAACTTCAAAACCTATCTACTTGGCTACTGCTACCTAATACAACATTATTATTTTTAGTACACAAATGGAGTCATCGGCATACACTATTCTTGTTATTGCAGTTAACATTAAGCGCAATAACTTACTTATTCGTAAGTAATATGTGATCAAGCTATCAAAGTTCTTTTAAATGTGTGTGTACCCACGGCCTTTCAGAACGAACCTCCACGAGGCTGTGCTGTGTTTTGTAAACTAATAGGATTCCAGTATAACAATAATGATATAATTACTATCTTTATATAAATCTTTTGACGAATCAATAATCATTAATGTATTAGGTAAGTAGTAAAACACTCTTTATAATTAAAACGCATTACATCTCCGCTCAGCTAGAGTGCATGCGTAAATAATGATTCCGCAACCGTTCTCCTACGAGTCCTACGACCCTTTGGCCACTGGACTGTTCGCCGACAGGACAATTTACTTATTTCCGTTTCCCCAACAGACTCTTTCACCTTTGGACATTTCGCCGACAGAACCTTTCATCTTTTTTATTTTCGACGACAGGTCTTTCCAGCTACAGAATGTTTCACTGACGCGACCATAAACCTATAACTCTTTTAATTACAGACCTTTGCATCTACGGAGAATTCGCCGTCAATTTTAAGACGAGCTATATTAGAAAAACCGGTCAAGTGCGTGTCGGGCCACGCGCATAATAGAGTTCCGTAGTCAGTACTTGTTTTACGTAACTAACTACTGTCTAACTAATTTTCAATTGAATTTGTATGAAATTTTCCTTTTACGAATACATTTTATAAGTTAGTCGACTATAACTCTTTAATTTGTATACCCTACTTAGTTCTCATAGTTTTCCTTCTAATAATGAAAGTTTACTTTTCCAATAATTAAATTGACTACGCAACAAATTTCCGAAAAATGTAGATGTAATAAATTATAAATATGTCAAAGCGTATAGGTACTTATCAATTACAAATGTCTTTCGGTGATTCTTTACCCTCATATTAATAACATAAAAGTTTAATTATTATGCTATTACTTTGTAAATGAAATTATTTACCTAGTAAAAACAAGTACCATAGAGTACTACAATATATATGACAAGTACCTAACTGAATTGCAGCCTTTCATGTTAGGGGGCTACCTGAATTTTCCGGGGTCCAGTGCTGCCCCCATTTAAAATAAATCATTTGAAAGGAAACAGAGATATCATTTAAAATTTGGCCTTGATCAGACCCTAGATAACTCTTTAAACTATTTTATGAATTACTCTTTACAGTTTAAAGTGAGAACGTGAAGCTTTTCTACGCACATACGCCAAAAGTTGCCGTTTTTCGCAATTGTGCGTAGAAAAGCTTCACGTTCTCACTTTAAACTGTGTTCATAAAATAGTTTAATATCTGGAGACGGTCAAGACAAAATTTTAAATGATGCTTCCGTTTCCTATCAAATGATTTATTTCAAATGGGGTCAGCACTGGACCCCGGAAAAATTCAGGTATCTCCTTATCATTGTGTAACAAGATATAGTTTTAAAAACTAAAACCTGACTACGGGAAATGAGATTCTTGCTGAAAAGTCGTTTTTTTAGTGAATGCAAGAACAGCAGGGAGGAAAAACTATAGTCCATTTATTTAGGTATTTAAAAGAATGTAAATAATCTTGACATATCTTTTTATTGAAATATACACTTTATAAATCAATACCTTTGCAAATTACAAATTAATGATATATAATTTATAAAATAAATAATTTGTAATTTGCGAAGGTATTGATTTAAAAAGTGTATATTTCAATAAAAAGAGATAGTAATGAATAAATGTGCTAATTGAGCCCTTTCCTTTGATACCCTACACGGCACTAAATATATTTTTTATTTTTTTTTGTTTATTTGCCTATAACTGGCGCCATATTGAATTTAGGGTTCGATTTCTCTTGTCAGCACGAAGCAGCATTTTTCTATGCTGCCATCCATCCGTTTCTGCAAAGTGCTGCTGCGTTCTGGCAAGTAAGATCCAACTCGTACTGTAACGTCGCGTAGCCTATAACCAGCGTATAGCCAAGACACTTCCAACGGTTTTGACGACCTCTGTGGTCTAGTGGTCATCATGCCAGGCGTCACTTAGAGGTCCCGGGTTCAATCCCCGGTCAGGTCAAGATGGAAAATGATCTTTTTCAGATTGACCTGGTCTGGGATGTTTAACAATATATGTATTTGTTATAAAATAATAGTTCCGTTGAGTTAGTATCCCATAAAACAAGTCTCGAACTTACTTTGGGGCTAGCTCAATCTGTGTGATTTGTCTTTATATAATTATTAAATATAATTATATTACCGTTACCGTTACCCTTTTTTAAGGTACCATGGATATCATATAAGATACGGGATCAGATGAACATACCTACTCACGTACTGACATAGGGGTGAAACATATACCCCTTCTTTAGGTTTCCCTTACCTAAAATCCCTAAAAATGTCAAACGGAATTTAATATAGGGAATTCGATTGCTTTCCACCCGTTCAGAATTTTGTCGTTGTAGGTTGTGAGTAATTTGGTATTAGTTTTTTGCCTCCTCATACTCGAACTAGGCTTAAGGCAGTTTGAAAAATTGGAGACCAATTTTGGCTACTTTACTTATTTTATTTGTGTGGGGCACAAAGAATTTTATTTTATTTTACATTAGCATAGAAAAAATATATCTAAGTGTAAATCAAATAAGTTAAAAAAAAAATTTAAGTATGTAAGTAGTAACTATTTATGATGTAATCACAAATATAGAAATTTTTGGGTTAAAAGGTTTTGGTAAAGAAACTTTTTCGTAGTCGTAGCTCGTAAAGATCGTAGCAATCGTAGCCAAATGCAAGGTATCTGCTACACAACTTATTGTTTGTACTTCTACTCGCTACTAGATGGCATTAGATTACATCATTGATCATACAACTCTCACGTAAAATTTTCTTAAAATGTGGCGCCATCTATTGGCGAGTAGTAAAATCATATAATAAAACAGTAAAAATCGAGTGTCTGTTACAAAAGGAGATTTTTTTTGTCCGTCTGTATGTATGTTCCGTTTATCTTCGAAACTACTGGACGGATATTTACGTGGTTTTCAATAAAATATTAAGCTCAGCTCAGAGCAACATATAGAGTTTGTTTCATTGCAAATCTGATATCAGGAAAAAAGTTGTCGTCATTGTTGTCATGATGGACTGAATCACCCCTTAAAATATTTGTACTTAATTAAAAAGGACATTGTATAAATATGTGTGATATTTTTAGATTCAATTGTTTTGTTTATTATAATATTATATTTTTCTGTTTTCAGTTCCGCCAGCTTTAAGTTTGGTTAAGTAAGGTTTAGTTTAATTTTATGTAAGTATTCAGACAATAAATAAAGGTGGCCCCTACAAGGCTCCTAATGGTACGAATGAACACTAAAACACAATTGAAAAATACTAAATACGTATAAAAAATGCGAGTGTCGTGAAAAAATTAGGTCGGAATTAAGTTTGAAAATAATATCGTCACGGAAAGAACTGACGGAAATATTTTACACTTTTTTTTCGCCTAGCCTCCTTCCGCCAAATCCGTATCGTCAGAAAAGGAACTTCGTTTTAATAAACCACTAATATACGCTTACTGGTAAAATGAGCGCATTAATAAACATCAGGTAACCTTGATTACCCAACTCCTTGACCTAGAACCGTAGCAGGAAAAGTGAGGGCATTGTGCAGTGCTGCCAACACTTCTAAGCGAAAAAGCGCTACGAGACCTAAGAAAAGCGCTAGATTTCTGTATTTTGTATGAAAAACGGTTCGTATTCGGGCGCCAAACGTAATTATTATGGGCGCAAAATGTATGAAAAGCCGTTCAAAAATGGGTGCTAAACACACCAAAAAAGCGCAAGATCTAGCGCCCAAAGCGCTAAAACGGCAGTAGTGGCATTGTGTTTGGCGTGCTCGGCGCGTCGGAGCCGCTGCGGCGCCCTCCGCTACATTTGACTGGGACTTAAATCAGTGCCAATGCTGTCATATTACATTGTCCATCAATAAATAGTATAAAACAATGTCGCTTTTCGCCGTCTGTCCCTCTGTATGTAAGTAGGGTTAGGTCTTTTAAACTACGCATCGGATATTGTCTATTGACAATATCCGATGCGTAGTTTAAAAGACCTAACCCTACTTACATACAGAGGATTCTCTGAAAGAGTGATTCAAGTGGAAGCTATATATCTGTTAATACATATCCATACTCGTAGTTTGGCTTATATCGTTTACAAACAATACTCTACATTGTTTGTAGGGGAGCGGGAGCGGATTAGAAAAACTGGTATCTATTTATTTCCGGAATACAAAATTTTATGATGTTCCGAAACTTCAATCGAAGTTTCATCTCTTGTCTATTAGCACTTTTCAAACATTTGATGTCTGATTAGATTACGAACCAGGAGAGTAAGTTAAAAATCATAATGGCTTTTGTATTAACCTCCAGCATCATATCCTTTCCTCCTAGAGACCGAAACAATAGGCACTTATCAAATCAATCAATTGTAGCGAACGACCTAAATGTAGGTCATATACCTAGATGACAGCATGGCGATGGCCACGCGAGCAGTTTTCACTTGGAGCCTCGGAGCAGAATGCACTGTTTGTTTGGCACGTGTTAATGACCTATGTCGCGACTAGGTCACGTCGTAGTATATAGATATATATATTACGAATCACACTAAAGAATAAGAGTGAAGGACTCTTATTATCATTGTATGATAACATTGATAACCTTTGTAATTATTGTTTTATAGTTTCCGATTGTTTACGTCAAATATGAACCAAAATATATAATGCGCACCATTCATGCGTATTATTACTTAGTAGGACAATATGTATGACGCTTAAAAATATCTTAGGTGCTTCGATAAGCACTTTTTTATTAAAAGGTGGTGTAAGCAAGAACAAGTGGTAATCTGTACTTTTTTTTGACGAATAGGTTTTTATGTCACAATCATAAACCTTTTACTTGAACTTCTTTGGATGAACCAAGTAAACTGACCTATTTATTTAGGTTATTTAAGTTTTAGAAAAAACCACTAGTAGAAACTTTAATGGATTGAATAAAATATATACAATTGAAACATAAAATTCAACTACGAACTAAATTCAAACTTAAAGAAATTAAACTTACAAGAACAGAAATATAAAACAGAAAAAATGGATATAACATACCTAAGTAGGATTTGAAAAATTCTTTTGATTCTGTGTATCCGATCAGAATAGGCGGAAGTTTAATTAACATAGTCCGTAAAAAGTACTCAGTCTGTCCTATCAGTACACTTTGTAATTTCTTCCAAAAATTCAGACATATGACATACAACTACTTAATTTGATCAGGGCGATGAATAACAAGCGGAATCGGTACTTAAAAAAACTGACAGTGGCTTGAGCGGCTTCCCTCACTTATCCAAAAGAATCATCAATCAATTCCGCATTATAGATTTGTACATGGGCGGAAAGAGTACCTACTCATAACTGGCATCTAATACCTTCATTCTTCTTCATTGCCGTGTGAAAGTTGCATGAAAGCGACAAAATAACTGAGAAAACATTAAATTACGTCCATATTAGTGCGTGTCGTTGGCACATGTTTGGTCGTCGGCCAACGGCAGGTTAGTGTACGATTACACGTGGGCCACACAAATTGCATCGCCTCTTCGCGTCACTAGGCCAATCTAAAAATACCGAGTCATCGTCATTGATAAAGAACTTACACTAAAATATTTTCCTTTTGTGTTTTAAACTTTCACGCTTTAAGCACATGTAGTTGTGATTGAAAACTATTTTTTTAAATAAATAATGTGTCAAACAATAAATTAAACTTAACTCATTTGCAAAGAAATCATAGGGCTGATAATATGATATTATACAGAGGTAACCTCAAACAACCTTGTTTAAACTGAATAACTATTTAAAAATACTTTAAAATTATTTTGACTATTATAATTCTACCTGCAAAAACCATGAAACGTTGTAAAAGTATTAGTAACCTTGATTCTACTTCCAACAACACGATCACCATCACGCTAAAAAGACCTTTTGTAAGGTTCAGTCTCACTATTGAAATATGTCCCATGCAGGGCAAAAACGTAGAGTCGGTATGTGTCTTTGTATGTAATTAATTACACATCTTGTGAATGTAACAGATTCTGAAAAGAGATTCTGAGAGAGCCTTCTGTCATGGATCGTATTTATTCTTATGATGGTTCGCGTATATACTTATAGATACCAACCTTGTCTATAAGAGCCTTGCACTTAGTCTTATAGAAGGTAGTTCGGACTGAAAACTTTCACCCCATGTACTTGTGCGGTGACGTAAATAATGATGCTTGTTATTTTCAGTTTTTTTTTTGCGTATAATTTATAGTGAGTTGAAATGTTTTTGACCTACATAACTGAGGCACAACCTAAATCATTATCATTGAAAAACATTGATAACTTAGGGTTCATTAATATGTTTACAGTTATTCCAGAAGTAACTAAAAATAATTCAATTATCAATTGTCAAAATTCTATACACTTGGTATGGATTTTTATATCCGTTGAATTCTTTATTCTTCTTTCCTTCCTTCCTCCTCACCTTATCCCACTCCTACGTGGGGTCGGGACAGCATGTAAGTCTTTTCCATTCCCCTCTATCCTTTGTCAAGGCACATGTCACATTCTTTACTCTGTTTACTTTAAATTAATATTAGATACCTATAAATTTACTTATTGACATTCAGCCTATTATACTAAACCATCTGTATGAATGAAGAACAGCCAAATATGAAAATAAATCTCAAAAAAAATACATTCAAACAATTTATCTTAGCGGAAGGAAGAGTTTTATCTTCAAAAAATATCTTTTATCATATATCATTGCGAGATCCTCTGGCAATCGATATTGTGACAATTCATATAAAACGTGATTACGTGCTTTAATACCAAGATCCACAATCAGACACAATGGTCACAGAGACAGATACCAGTTCCATGTGCCATGGGGACTTGATATCTGTATTATATTGCTCTGAAGTGATAAGTCACGTGATTTATTGACTGATATCATTTATTGCAGGCGATAAGGAATCATGTATTATCCTTTGTTGAAGTCTTATTTAATCTAACGCTTTCTTTATCTTCGTCCGCGGAAGTATTTTTCCACACACGTAGCGGGCGAATAATAACTTTTTTTTATAATTTTACAGTTACATTTTTTACGCAAGATTTAGTAAAGTGAACATAATTATGTGTAATTAGTATGCGTGAAAGGTTATCCTCAACTATTTTGTTATCATTGCCACTAATCGACATTCTACAATCACATGTGGAATATATTTTCGAAATACGCGTCTAAGATCCGTGACCGAAAAACGAGGTGTTGCAAGCTTTCCGTTCTGCGACTGGACTTGGACGAAAGTTATGAAATGTCTAATGTTAAACTAATGGTTCGAAGGTGAACTGCAAGAGAGGATCTAGAAACCTGTTAAAAGTGTTTTTAAACTTTTTATCTTCTGATCATTTTTAAAAGTACTTAAAAGGTTTTCTCGTGATGGTGAAGATTGAAGCCTATTTTTTGAAAAGTAATTGTAATTCGATTCGATACTAAAATAAGTACTTATTCTATGATAAGCTTTAATTATATTAGTTAAAGATTTGTAAAAATAAAGTTCATAAACACTTTATATAATTGTAAATATACTTAACTGTTTTTGCTTTGTAAGTATGTATGTATCATCATCGTCATCATCTAAGGTTCTATAACCATGGGTGGGCCTGGGCCTGGTCAAGTATTTTCTTCCAGATAGTTCTATTTCAGGCTTTCTGTCTCCAGCTTTTGACGCCGACTTTTTTAAGATCTTGTTCGACGCCATCCAGCCATCTGAGCTTGGGTCTGCCTCGGCTTCTACGATCCTCGGGTCGAGTCTCCAGTAAGCGTTTTGATACTCTGGCCTCGTTCATTCCCGCAACATGACCTGCCCATCGTAGGTGTCCAATCTTGATGGTTTTAATGACGTTAGGCTAGTCATACAACTGGTGCAGCTTTTGGTTGTAGCGCGAACGCCGTCTGTCATGTTCAAACACAGCTCGGTAGATTCTCCGAAGAATCTTTCGCTCGAATATTAAAAGGCGGTCCTAATCCTTCCTACTACATGAATCGTGAACACATTTGTCCAGTGCTATGTTGAACAAGAGACAGAAAAGGGCGTCGCCTTGCCTGAGGCCGTCGTGAGACTCGTGAGTTCCAAAAACCTCCGATACGTCAGACTGTATCCTGACGATGCTGCGCGACTGCTTTAATGTCATCTCTGTCAGGAGTACCATCTTTGTTGGTATCCCGATTTCGGTCATCGCCTGATATAAGTATATTCTATGTACATGACATTAAACTCACATGTTTTCTCTAGGATCTGACTAAGACAGAAAATCTGGTCAGTGCTCAAGCTTGGCTCCACGTAGTACTTTAACTTATTGAAGATTTAGAAGGGATATGCTTCGATAGTTGCTACACTCCAGTACATCTCCTTTCTTATGTAGAGGGCAAATAATAGCCAGATTCCACTCATCGGGCATTTCCTCGGTATACCATATCTGGAAGTATGTATCTATATCTCACATAAACATCTCTCTAATTGTTCTTCATCACGAGGCTTACTCGATATAAGATGAACACAAGTATAAAAGCAAGTACAAGATCGATACCTACAACCAATGTTCGAAAAACTCTAACTTGCGGTTTATGTTACATTTTTATAACATAAAAATATTGCAATTCTTCAAATAAATAAAAAAAAAATAAGATTGGAATGGAACTATTCCTATACAGGCTGGCTTTTTACCCACTAGCCAAATCGGAGCAGGTCCTGTCTATGATATTGAACTACTTTCCAGAAAAACAATTAACGAAAAATGAAAAAGTTTTTCGGTTTCCCATATAAATCAACGCTTGGTCATACGAATTTTGTATGGGAGTACGAAATTTATTTATCGATTTTTAATAACCTTTTTTATAGAAACTAGTTCAGTATCATGGACTGAACTTGCTCCAAAAATTTGGCAGGTGGGTAAAAAGTCACCCGTATGACGAGTGCAGTCAAGTACCAAGATACCTGACCAGGCCCGCTACTTCAATTTTCTTTTAAACTAACAATAATATTACCATGAAAATTTATATTCAGAAAGATAATTAAAATCTGCCTGAATAAAAATTTTCATGTTAATAACATTTTTAGTTTAAGAGAAAATTCAAGATATAAGTAGAGGGCCTGGTCAGGTATCTTGGTACTTGACTGTACATAGTACTACCAACATGCATTCAATATTTCGATATATTATGACTTCATTATATGACGAACTTTGATCTCTCATATCATATCATATTCATGTGTGACCTATATACGCATACAATTTTATTTATAATATTACAAGCATGTCGCAACGTACCGGACAATAGTGGGCGTCGATCTACTCGTTTGTCACCAGTTAATAAAATTATAATGTAATTTTTGATATGGTAATTTTTTTGTTTTGCGGACCTAGTTTGACAATGACGTACGATTAAAAAATAATTTTCTTTTTGTAAAAACCATAAAAAATATTTGAGATTATCACAATAAGCTATTTCATTTGATATATGTATACCAAAATATATAGATAGTAGTTGGTTTTTTAAATTAACCGAGCCAGCAAAGCGCACTGCACGGATTCAATGTCTTTCGAATCAAGGAAAAATATGCGGGATTGGTGTCTTTGTTTTTTTACTTAAATTCCTACTAAGTAGTCTTTTAGTCAACACTCGATGGCCTTTATAACCAAGGCGAGCTCGCGATGCTAGCATTTTACATAAGGAAAGAATACGATACTTGCCTACCTGATTATTTACAATATACATTCACCTCAATGTGCGTAGGTCTCTTAAGTGGCCTATGTATCACTTTTTAATACTTAAGTGCGTCAGTGTCCTGGTTTAGGTATTATAATGTACGTCTAGGCGGTTGTATTTTATAAATATTAACTTAAAAACTGTGCTCGTGGCTGTGATATGGGTTTTAGTAACCTAAGTTACTCGCTTTACATCTAAAAACTATTCGTCGAGGAGCTCGGTGGTCAAGCGGGAGTACGCATTACTAGACCTTTTGCAAGTAAAGCGACACCAGGTGTCAGTGCCGGTTTTAGCACTACAAGTACAAGCGCTCTAGGCGAGATTCCTACTGCGCCCCCTAACTGCAGCTTAAATACATACGAAATAACCAACCAAGTGCATGCCAGGCCACGCCACAAATTTGTATGAAATATCCTTCTTCAAGTACATTTTATAAGTTGGTTGCATACAAATCATTTTACTTGTATGAGAGATACCCTAAAAAAATTTTCAAGATTTTATTTTACACTCCCATGCCAAATTACAGCTATCTAGTAATATAGTCTCTGGGTAAAACCGCGGACGGACAGACATATTTACAGATATGGTGAAACAATAAGGGTTCCTTGTTTACTACTGAACCCTAAAAATGGCTAATGATACAATGAAATAACTCTTTGTCAAAGACGATGTTTTAAGCAATTTATTTTCGATTGGCAAAGTTTTTGATCGCAGGCTTAGCAGGATTAGTAGATATACGAGTGCATACAGATTTTGAAGTTACGGTGGAATAAAAAAACTCACATACATATAACTATAAATAAATTTTTAAAACATCCTTCTAAAAAATAATCGTCCTTATTTGGGTCAGTTGTGTAAAATACCATACAAGATAAACATTATTGTTGTAAGTTGCAATATGATCATTGTAAGAAACTGTAAGACGCCATTACGTCGCTTCTTACACAATTCTCGAACGGTTTCCTCAATTCAAGATGCATTTCTCCACTCCATACAACTGTAGTGCATAGCTCGTTGATCGTTTGTTAACAATACAGTGCTATGAATACCCGATCTGCACACAAATCGATTCGGCACAATGTACTATCGAGACGTTAGAAAGACGGGAAAATGCCTTGAAATGTTACAATGTGAGGAGCTAAAACCAACATTACAACATGCAAACAATATTATACTGTATCTTTCTATTTGTTCATACTTACCAGAGTTATTTTTAATTGAATTGTCCACTTAGAAAACGCTGTCAGGATTTTATTAATGAAATGAAAACGAATTTAGAGCATTCGTCGTCCGTCTCTTTAGGATAATTTCAGAAGGCTGTCTCATATACTATATGTAGTTGGCTGGTTAGCATTTTGATGAGTAGCAATAAACAAAGTATAGTTGCCATACAAAAAAAAAAGCTTATTTACACTGTGTATAATACGAGATGGACCTCCACGCCGTGAGAAGTTCCGTATACTCTTTATGTGTGAGTCCATGTCGTACTTGGCCGGTTTTACTATTGCATTACTATTATTGGTATTCCGTATTATAGTTTTCTAAGTATGGTTCTGCTAGTACAAAGAGGGTCGTGCTCCTGTCGTGGAGACTAAACAGCTTACTGGTATCGGTAGATTTACTTTAAAAATAAATTAAATTTTCATATACTTTACACGTAACGTAAATTTGTTGAGGTAACTATTGACGTGTAAAAGTGCATGTAAAGGTCTAATTACTGAATAAACATTTGAATCTGAATCTAAATAAGATCTGATGATGATATATCCCGAAGGTTGACTGTTAGAATTTGCTGTAAGCATTAAGTCCGCCTTTTGCACAATTTGTTATAGGGAAATAATAAAAAAACAAAATTCTGTGTAAGTGGAAATGGCGCCGGTAAAATGAAACTCGTGAGAACTTTTATGAGACATTATGGTTGAAAATTCTTATCTACTTACAATAGTTGTACAGCATTATGTTAGCAATTGCCTGGGAAAAAATTTCTCGACTTTCGCTTTTATATTAATAATGGAGTCTGTAATATAATGTTATGTGAATAAATCATTGTCTGTAGTACAAACTTGAGTTACTACTTACTACAATAGTTCTGTGCACATCTAGATACGCTTAAATAAATCTCATTTAAAAAATTAAAACAGGTAAAGTATCTTAAAAATTTCTTTGATGACTTTATTAGTGGTCAATTTAAATCGGAATATTAAAAACATTCATATTTTTCTTTTATCTGCAATGATCTTTACCTATATTTGGTACATATGTGCTTTTATACTTTTTCACACAAATGTTTGATAAGTTACTGAAATTAAAACATAAAATACATGATAAAATCTTCTGAACATCTTAACTTGTTTTACTTTTTCAAAAGTTCAATACGTACCTAATACAAAACCAATAAATCCTTATTTACTGTCGAAAGACCATAAATACTTATAACTCTATAAATATCGGTTCAATGAAACTACTCCACCACGTCATAGCGCTATCGATTCTATTTCATTGCAGCAGTTACACTCCGAGCTATTTTGAAATAAATATTGTGTTTTGTTCTTTTTTATTTCATATTTTCTCGACAAGGTTAGTGAACCACAGTTTGTAGTTTAGATAAAATTAATAGCTTGTTATCGTAGAACCTTGTACTAAAAATCCTAAATTTAATCGTCATATCGAGGAACATCCTTCAATAGCAGCTCTATTTAATAGTAGGGATAATTTAGAACAGTTCCGAATATGTGCGGTTATGTTTAGCTATGGGCCTAGGTCGTTAACTAATGTGATTTTTGGATAGTATCAGGTCTCCCAACTATTTTTGTTACAATGCTAGCGGTTCAAGATACACATATTATATATTTATTTCTGGATTACCACTTTTATTGGGTTTAAAGCGCTTGCAAGATTTGTTATACTAAGGCATACTATATAATTGTGTCTATTTTCGTTGTCTGTAATGCAATCGATACATGGTAATGAACACATGGCGTCGCTAATAGCTATCAGACCATCCCGGTTGCTTCTAATAATAATCGTGTCGATAAGGCATTGTTATAATGGTCTATTGAGTTCACTCTTGACGGACAAAGAGTTGCGTGAGTCACATTAAGTCGTTGGCATTGGCCCGCTCGGTGGGACTTGCGGACGTCTAGCTGTGCAATGAGACTAAGAATATATAAGGATGTCACCATAACTGCAGCACTTGCCGATTCAGACAAATTGATTTTTACTGTCTAGCATTTCAGTAATAAGATCTAAGCCAATAAGAAACGTCTAAACAGTCAAGACTTATTGACATGTAAAAAATATATGCTGCATAAAGTAATCGTGCTGCTAACTCTGTCATGCGTATTCTTCTGGCAAAGGCAAACAAAAATCAAGTCATTTTAATCTCATATAGTGAATAGATTCTTTGCCAAAAGCAAAAGACGAAATAAATTATGCAGTTAAAGTAAGTAAATTAAATAAAAGCTTTATAACTTAACGAAAAAGTAAGAAATAAACTATAAAGTTCAATATACCGAAAATATTTTTCTCTTAATAGATATCGTTTGCTGCCGTCGAACTAAATTTATCTGTAGTGATAAATGCTAAAGGTTTTACAACTATAAAATCAACTTTGCATTTAGGTTTAGTTTTAAACGTAAATATAATTAAATAAATCATACTTTACAAGTAGCAAGATAATTGCGTTTTGGTTTTTCATCTCTTAATCCAACTAGAATGCGACCTCATGTGTTAATTTTTATTAATATTCTACACTGCAGTATTTGACAAAATTGACATAAAATGTGCTTCAAGATCCTTGCATTCAACTACAGTATACCACAAAATTGATTTAAAATATTATAATAGAGAACAATTTCGTCAGATGTACCTATTAACTTAGCAAACAAACCCTGTTCGAGGTTCTTTATATACTTTAAAGTAAAAATTCAATGTAGTGAACTCGATATCTATATTTTCGAAAAGTAGGCCATACAAATTAATTTTAAATTTGAACGTAACCGTTTAAAAACAAATTTTAATGAAAGTTTCGAAATAGGACTAAACTTTAAGATAGCTAGCTGAAACCCACGGCCTTGCCCGCGTTGTAAGATTTTGACAATCCATTTTTCCTCTGTTTTGCCGTTTTTAGTAGAGTTTCATACAAACTTTCACCCCTCTATTTCACCCCCTTAGAGAATCAATTTTTAAAATACCTTTTGTTTTGAACCGTGACCTTATATGTAACTTACAACCCTCATTCAACCTCTTACGGAATGAATTTCCAAAAATCACTACTTAGTGCACGTTTACGTAATTCAAGAAACGTCTGTGCAATCTTTTATGCTTCTAGACCCAGCGGTTTTAGCTGTGCGTTGATCGATCAGTCACTTTATATGCCAGCCAGTCAGTTTCTTTTTTATATAAGTATATAGTTAGATATTAGCCATAAGATATCATATACCAAGCATAGTTGTTTAATAAGAGTTATTTTTTTTAATAGAAACGAAATCTCCCTATTCCGACTCTGTAGTACCAGCTCAGAGTACAAGCATGTCTCTCATATTATAAAAGCACAAAATGCGTTGTATTTAAATCACTTGATTTCAATGAGTTTGCATAAGCTACTGAGGAATTTTCCGTTTGATAGACATTTTCTGACATCACTAGTTGTGCCAAATTTTAGTCACAACACAGGCATTTTTAACCAACGACGAAAAAGTGGGGTGTTGTTAATTGAACGTTTCTGTGTGTCTGACTGTGCCATCGTAGCACCTAGTAAATTTTGATGCGGTTTTTTGTTTGAAAGTTAACTTGATCGAGATGGAGCTATGTTTGATTGAAATCGGTTCAGCAAATTAAAAGTTATGCAAGAAAACCCTGACTTTCAAGGGTTGACCCTTAAAAGTCAGGGTTTTCTAATTTGCTTGGGAAATTAACTTGTTTTTGATGTTTAAACCCGTCGATCAACATTTCAGACAAAATTTAAATTAGGTATAAAAGTAAAAACATACAATCTTATTACACAAAGGTTGTCACGTGTACTGTTACTTTGGTGAAACAATCGGTGCAGGTCTGTTTGGCATCTAAGGCTGGCTCGTGAAAAGCGCACGAATCAATCTAATAAGTTATCGGGGCGGAAGTATGAGCAAACACTTGTTTTGCGAGGTAATTTTTTTCAATATTTTACTACTAAGTAAGTACAGTTTACTTTGCCCCGTTTCATCAAGCATATATTGTAAAGTTTGCACACGAGGGCCATGCCCATGACGCAGTATATTTAACCCCTGACAAGAAAGAGGGGTTTTATAAGTTTGCCGCTAATGTCTGTCGGTCTGTCTGTGGCATCGTAGCACTCGAACGGATGGGCCGAGTTCGATGCGGTTTTTTACCTGAAAGCAAGTTACCTTGCGGTGGTTGTCAGCTATGTTTGGTGACAATCAGTTGAACCATTCAAAAGTTATTAATTTAGCTTTACAATATGCTTTTTGCCCTTATTTGTATGATCTAATTAAAATGTTTCTAAAGAGTTTTTAATAGACCATCTTCTTCTTTATGGCACTTCAAAGTGCAAGTTTTATTTAAAAGCCTATATTAAAAATGAGTGTGATACTCAGACCAAGGATACATACCATAGACTTAGATTTTTTTTTAATGTATAACATACATACTGATTTGTGATGCGATAGGAAAATGTTTTTTTAATATTAACAGACGTATTTCGCCAACACGCAATTGTGTATATTATTACAATATACTAATTAAACAACAATAGTTCCCAGTAGCTATAAATCTCTTTGCATATTAGGAAACAATCGAGTTAATAAATCATTGGCTTCCGCTGGCAATAGGGATGTTGACTGGGTAAAAAAAATATTATCCTAAAATAAAGGACCCATATTTTTTTGTTTACTAAAAAATCACAAAGATACATTGCTTCGAAGTTTCGGAGTGGGGGACAATTAACGTCAACTTTGGTTAAAAATTGAAGCTTACTACTAAAGATACATCGCATTAAAGAAAAAATATGTATACCATACTTTTAAATTATCTATCCAATGAGCCAAAAAGAAGTTTCAGTCCACATCCCTATTCCACATGCCTATGTATTATTTCATTAAAGGGATCAGCCACGAAAGTATATAAAGATAGGGATATTTCAATCTTCGACTTCGATATACGTATGTATTGACATACTTTTATGAAACTTATTTATTCTTCAATATAGTTCTGAACGATTTAAATTCTGTTGTGCATATTTAAATAGTACGCAAACTATAACATTTATGAACCTCCTTTACGAACTTACTTACGAACCATTATGATATACATAAATAATGCATTAAACGGCATAAGTCGTGTAAGTATCTACTGTTTACGATGACATAAACAATTTAGTGCAGGTTTAATACTTATTTGTATTAGTTTTATTAAAATGCAATGCAATATGAATTGATCATATAATGTTAAAAAAGATGTTTATTATATTTTGTACCATACAAATGATATGAATACTTATATTCATGTTTTCCGGGATATAGATTTTGGACTCGGGGGAGCAGAATCTTTTTCTTTCCGAGCATTTTAGGAGTCCAGCTTAATACTGACCATCTATAGTCAAAAATAATAATAAATAAATAATTAATGTATAGGGACAAATAACAATGATTGAGCTAGCCCCAAAGTGAGTTCGAGACTTGTGTTATGAGATAATAACTCAACGATACTATATTTTATAACAAATACATAAAAAAATACATAGATAAACACCCAAGACCCATGACAATTTGAAAAAGGTGAAAAATAAAGGAAGAATATTTTTTTTTTATTAAATGTATACTTACATTCCGGCGTAACCTTCCGATGTATAACCAGTGTTTTGCTTTCCGCTGGCATCGTGACCGCGCGCACTTGACCGCTAAAGCACAAAACACGCCGGTTCCACTCAACTGATCCTATTTCTCTTTTATTGCAACTGGAATTAAGCGAAATATATTTTATTATGTACTGTTTATGTCATAATAAGAACAGCTGATGGATAAATGATTAAGAGACGCGAGTACCGCCCTGTAGGGACCGAAAGAGACTGCGCGGTAGAGCGTGGATTTGTATACGCTCGACTCGCGACTCTACGGTCTACGTACTGACAGCGATGCTCTCGCTCGGCCAGTTGCAAGCGACTCTACTAATCTCTATAGCTGCTCTACATAGCGCCGGTAGACTATTACCATAACGGTTCTGTATTCGTAATGTTTACAATGTACGTATGGGTTGAATTTCACATGCTTATATTAGGCGCTAATTAGTTCTCAAATTACCTAGCTAACTGTACTTTAATTGCTTGTTCCTAAAATATTATGTATTGTGAATGGTCATGGACAGTAAGTATTTTTATGAATAATAAGTATATGTTTGTTTTATGTAGATTTAGTAAGTATTGAAATATAGCCTTAGAGCCAACAGTACATTACTGGGAAATATATGCACCAAGCTGTTTTATTTGGGTCATATGTGAAAAATAGATAAATAATGTCTCACAATCACAAAATTTACTAAAACTATTTTAAGATTGAAATAAGTCCATGATACTGAACAACTTTCTCCAAGGAACATATTTCGAAATATGAAAACATTTTTTTTGCTTTCCATACAAAATCTGATCAGCTGATCGGTCTGCTGAACTTGTATGGGAGGCCAACAATTCTTTTTCAAATTTTGATATATGTTCCTTGGGGAAAATGGTTCAGCATCATGAACTGAGTTCTACCTTGAAATAATTTCAGTATATTTTGTTAGACGTTATATACTGTTAGTTAATTCCACACAAGTTCTAAATTTACCTCTTGCAAGGAGTCCACCGGGAGCCGACCTGCATTTTTTGACTATTGTGTCTGGTATTTTGCACAAATAAGGACTTATATGGGCTAGTTTCATTGTGATTAGTCCATCTACTCGTATGTATACCTAAGACAGTTTTTAGTTTCAGTAAAAAGAAAGGTATTTGGATTTCATGGGCTCAAAAAGAGTGAAGTCCGATATATTTACTTAAATGCTATGTTTAGTAGATTTAATAATCCGAAATAACTAAACTACAATATACAACGTGGCAATGCTGCCAGTTTTCTGGCCACATTACCACGGGGCAGCAATTTGCCAGGCTTTTTTAATTTTAAGTAATTAAATTTTTTAGTTTAGTTTTAGTTAGTTTTATTGTTGTTTTTTTTATAAATTTATTTTTAAAGAAAATTTAAAATTATATAAATTTTTATATCTAAACTACTATAAAATATTCTAAACTGCAGATCTGAATATATAGTATGTATTCACTTCAACGTCCCGCCAACATCTTTGAAGGCCTTGAAACGAGTCGAGAGAAAGTGGAGTGTCGACGAGGAGGCCCTTCACCTTCACCGAGCAAGTGTCTTACTCTGACCCTCTAATCAACTAAGCGCCATTTTACACCACTTGGGAAATTCTACATTGTATATGGCTTATGGATCTCTCTCACCTTAGTTTTAAGAAAATTATTGGAGAACTTTAT
Source organism: Acrobasis suavella (assembly GCA_943193695.1). NCBI lineage: Eukaryota > Metazoa > Arthropoda > Insecta > Lepidoptera > Pyralidae > Acrobasis > Acrobasis suavella. The sequence goes on from OW971929.1 coordinate 21,285,306, forward strand.
CTATACAAATAATTTAAACGTAACCGATTACTGTCTTTACAAAAAAATATATTGGGAGCCTCTGTCAGTGCAATAGAACTCAAATCAATGATTGTTAGATTTTTTGTCTGTTTGTTTGTGTGTTTGTGCACGCTAATCTCAGAAATTGCTTTACCAATTTGGGTGCGGTTTTCACTAATGTAGGTACTTATTGTGGTAAGTTTCACTTAAGATATATAATTACCAAGAAAAATTTATCATCAATTGCTTTAAACATTTCCAGTGTTGCATTACCAGCTTTCTTGTCCGCTGCACATAGCGTTGAAAACCTATACTAAAAGATCCTCAAAAACTCTAACATTGAAATTAGCTACCTGACAAAGGTCAAATGCATGGTCACAGCTATGTTCAAATTCCAAAATTCCAGATTTTCCAACTTCGCAGAAGCTATAGGACGGACCGCTTTGCAGCTTAGCCCATGAATTAATAGTGCTGCAGAGCGAGCCCGCCTCCTCGCCGTCGCGGAATGGTAATCTGGGCTTTGGCTGCAAGCCCTTCTATCACCCAACCTCGGTACCTTACGACTTGCGACGCAGTGTGGCTAGCGCGGTGGAGAAATCTAAACAGACGCAAGACAACAGGCATCTTCTAGTCCCACCACCGCCTCCACCACCTGCTGAGAAACTTCTACCAGGTGGCGATCTCCCCTGGGCAGTCTGGAAATCCCTAAACAGGCTTCAGACTGGTATGGGGAGATTTCACGAAAACCGAGCAAAATGGGGTTTTCCAAACAACGATCGTTTTGAATAGTCTCTGAGACTGGGCGCAATTTGCACCGTGGCACATCGCTGCTCCTGCAGCAACAATGTTAATGACCACGGCCTCTTTTGTCGTAAAAGCGCTGGGCGTTTAGGGCGTCACGCTGCGTTAAATAATTTGATCTACCGGGCTGTACCTAGCATCCACATACCAGCCGTTCTAGGACCTAGTGGCCTGGGTAGGGATGACGGCAAGAGACCGGATGGGACGACTCTTGAGCCTTGAAGATTAGGACAGCCCCTCGTGACGCTACCTGTGTCGACACTCAGGCGTCGCCTCATCTCTCGGTCACAGGGTCTAAAGCTGGGACAGCCGCAGCTGTTGCAGAAAACCTCAAACGGCGCAAATATAGTAGCCTCGACGATAATTACTTATTTGAGTCGTTTGAGGTTGAAATGTTGGGGCCGTGGGGATTATCGGCGCATCAATTATATAACACTGTCGCTCACCTTTATCTGGCTCAAAAGATAAGCATTGCCATACAACGTGGCGATGCTTCCAGCCTTCTGGGCACGTTACCACGGGGAAGAGATATGCCAGGGCTTTTTAATTATAAGTAAGTAATTTAAGTTATTTGTTTAGTTTTTTTTTGTTAACATTATTTAAGTCAATGTGGAAATAAACTAATAAGATAATTGATCGATGAAACTATCTATTTTGCGGTTTTGCTTTGTAGTAACTTTGTTGTAAGCACACAAAACAATTTTATTCATAAAGACAGACTTTAGGTTTCAAACTAATTGATGGTGTGTTATCAAATTACAGCAGACCACTCACTATTAGATTCTTGTCGTGTAACTTTAAAAATACCTATTTGTTTGTTTCAATTGTAATCATTACTCACGGCGCACTAACTTGCTCTAGAACTGCTCTAGAACCGGATGGTCTAGTATTGCTATTATGGGAAAATCTCCTCTATAATCAATGGTTAACCGGTTAAAGAATATTAGTCAAATTGTACCTATTTTTCACTTACAGTGTAATGAAAAACAAGTTCAAGAAGTACTTAGGTAGGTACGCAGAGTACTTACAGCAAATACGAGTAGGCAACTAATTAAATATAGTGAACACTTAAAACCGAATTAAATAGACACAACCAGATATCACATTTTCACATGGGTGGGCAACAGTTCTTCTTCAGTGACTTCTTCAGAGTTTTCAAAGAACAAGGTGTGAGGTAGACTGGATGGCTTTGAATAAAACCTGGAAGACCATGGCAATTGCGACCTAGACGGCATTTGCCCAGTAACAAATTAAAGGCACTAGCCATCGAACAGACAAGAGAGGGCTAGGTAACAAGGTATGGGCAGCAGCGTTCTCTGCGCAACGACTACTGCGATCTAACTCGTCGACCCAGTAAGGTGATTTGTCTCTCGTCTCCATTGGAAAAGTCCAGCAGTAGACTGATAAAGGATCATAAAGAATGGAACAAGCATACACTAGTGATATATATAGTAGATAATAATGAAATTGATAGTTACTGTTAAAAAGAACGCCTTACAAGAGATTCTTATACGCGATGAAATTAGCGTGTCGGCACCATGCGCTAAATTATCATAATTTATGAGAAGGCCTTGAATATAAAGCTTCTTTATGGAGGTGGGGAAAATCAGATTGACATTAATGGGGGTGAATGCTTGAAAGTTGGGGGTATTGACTGGCACATAAACTTGTTAATAGTTGTATTGCAATTGGCAATTAAAAGTTATTTTTCTTAACTTTTATTGACAAAAGTAGATAGTTTGTTTTCCCCCCGATAAATGAAATTCCCAACATCCATTGAAGCCTCGTGATAATTTGCGAGTCGTAACTAGTTGAAGTCGTACTACGAAATTGAAGTTACATTTAAGTATAGAAATTGACATTGTATTACTTGTTTATCGAAAATGCTGGAGCAAAAAGGTTGTCGAAGGGCGACCACGTTCGCCACAAGTACCTCGGCGCTGCGCCAGGCACCCATCAAGGTAGCTGTGGTCAGACAAACTGAGCAAGGTTGCGTTTTGCATCCGGATACATCCACGTAAAAACAGTTTTTAGTCAGTTATTTGGCAATCCTTGGGGGGTGACCTATCCAGCAGTAGATTTGCTGCTGCTGAAATGGTGATTAACCCCCTTATTCATAAAATATTATAAACGTTTGCTAAACCTATTTTAGTTAAAATATGTTTTGTCTCGTTCTTTCAACGTCAAATATTCAAAAGAGGGACAGGGATAACACATAAATTTTGAGGGTAGGTGTTTAATTCATCATATATGTGTCTGTTATCTTTCTTTTTTCATAGTAGCTATATAGATACATGTACTTGGTATTCCATACCAACTCTCTAGCTATTTACGTCACACAAGAAAGTGTTTCCACCTGAGGTTTCTACTAGTGTTTTATATCCCTGTGCCATTAGATATGAAATATAAATTGTAATAAAAATCATTACATTGCTGGCAAGCGGTCAACTTCCTTGCGATGTCTATGATACGCCTTATGATACATATTTGCATTTGTACGTTAATCTTATACATGTTCTCAGAAAAAAGAATTATTTAAACTTGTATCACCGTTTAAGTCGTAATGTTTGACCACTGTATATTCTTGCGTGTTTTTAAAATAAACCTACCTACCTATATGTGAAATGTTCGATGTACGAGTAGCTAATTGACCATAGTTCTATTTATTTTAATGAGGACAGCACAAAATATCTTTTCGCTCTATATTTTTAGAATTCTATTCCTCTGTGCTATTACCAATCACCAATCAAGACAACCGTTTATTAGTAGATAGGTATTAATAGTGTGCGTGACACTGACACATTCATAATTTTTAATCAAACGACTAATACTTTTTTGGCCTAGATTCTAGTCTTAGGAGAGGGCCACAATGCTAGCCCCAAAACTATAATAGATACCGGTCCACTGAAGGCAACCAAAGCTGGTTGCTCAACTCGCAACCGTTCGCTGCTACGTGGCTACTACCTCCTTACATGTCTATTTTGTGCTGCTATGAATGGTGTCTCAACGTCTAGCTGGGCACCTCCATTACATAAAGAGGCTAATGTGGTGAAATACGTGTTGTCACAAACTAGTTTACATGTAAACGTCTGCTTATGCTTTATCAAAACTAAAATCGAGTATATCTATTAATATTCCGAAACTAGGCCTCCTCAATGTTTCAGTGTCGTCAGTTTACTTTATATTATTATAATAAGATATACAAGGCGGAAGTGACATATCAGTAATAAATCAAACCACGGGCTATACTAGATCACTATAGTATAATGAAATTAAAATAGACATTCCCATACAAATTGCTCTAGCGGCTGCACACTTTTGTATGGAAATGCCAAAATTTATTTTTGGCATCTAGTATAGCACGTGGTTCGATTTATTACGGGTATGTCCCTTCCACGTTGTATATACATCGATATTTTCTTGGTACATGAGTTTCTTAATCATGAAAAGTGAGAACCGCTAGAACTTAAAAGATAGCTCATGGATGTATATACGCATTCTTCCCGTCCTCACTTAGTGCCGCAACAGATGGGGCGCAAGTTGCGTCGCGTAACAGCTAGAGATGGGCAGTGGATAGTACTCAATCTACCCATTTGAGTATTTACTCACTAGATTTAATAAATAGAGTAAATAGATCGTGCTTAAGTATTGACATCGCATTTGATGTCTGTTTACTTATTTTTACATAAAATTACGTCTATGCACACCTCCCACCAAAAAATTATAATTAGTCAAATAAGTCTACTTTCAGTGTATGATTAGTATGGTATTTTCATATAATTTAGCGTCGCATATAACGTTTACCTACATTTTTAGCATATTATGGCGTACGTACACACTTTCCGACAAGAATTGCAAGTGTATACTAGATTTAAGTTTCAAAATTGTCATGAAAACATGAAATAATGAATATGAATAAATATGGGTCGCAACTCAAATAAATCAATCTACTCACCAAATGGATAAATAAGGATATTTATCGGGTATTTTACTCAATCTACTGAGTAAATACTCAAATGGGTTGATTGAGTATTAAGGCATTGACCACCACTAGCTGTAACGCGGCGCAACTTGCGCCGCGTCTGTTACAGCCCTTATGGTGCGTAAATTTGTCCACTGAATGTCAAACGGAGGTCCAAATTTGGGGTTCGTCAACGAGTCATGAAACGCAATATTTAGGGATAGCAAACACAATACTGCGCTCTAGAACATAAATTGTGGACGTTAGATAGAAAACTGCAAGCTTCTTGATGATGATGTGTCCTCTTATCGTTCCGAACTTTTGGCTTCTTATCCGCCAACGCAGGGAACTTCAGTTACTGTGCAGGCCGTATCTGTTGTCCGATAATAAAACTGTAGACTAAAACCATAACAATAATGATTCCACTCAATGGAAAAAGGAAGCCGGGTAAACCCAAAAAAGATGGCGGAAAACTTTGACACCTTTTGTACATACTGGACCTTAAGTCCCTGCAGTGGGACAGCATATGCTATAAATAGAAATAATGAAAAAAAACTTAACAGTGACATCTAGCGATAAGTAGCGATAATTAAATTTGTGAGACAGCGCCATCTATGAACGAGTAGCAAATACAATATAATTATATAAAAGCGCGTAGTCATAGGTTTCGCTTCAATATGAATAATTCACAACTACTTCAATAGAGAGCGTTCTTCGTGAAAACTTACTTTAAGGGGCTACCTGAATTTTTCGGGGTCCAGTGCTGCCCCCATTTACATTAAATCATTTAAAAGGAAACGGAGATATCATTTAAAATTTGGTCTTGATCAGACCCTGGATAACCCTTCAAACTATTTTATAAACTACTGTTTACAGTTTAAAGTGAGTACATAAAGCTTTTCTACGCATAACTGCGAAAAACGTCCACTTTTGTCGTATGTGCGTAGAAAAGCTTCACGTTCTCACTTTCACTTTAAACAGTAGTTCATAAAATAGTTTGAAGATTTATCCAGGGTCGGATCAAGACCAAATTTTAAATGATATCTCCGTTTCTTTTCAAATGATAATTTCGGTAGCCCCTTAAGAATGGTCTTGAGAAGCTAATATAAAGAATTAAAAATGTTTCTTTATTTTTCAGCTAATTAGATGAAGGCCTAAAAGACCATATTTGGTTTTATCTGCACTTATCTATTAAAATCAATGCGTCGGTAAAAATTAATCCACGTTAAAATTTTGTCTTAACCGACTTCAAAAAAGAAGGAGGATATCAATTCGATGGAATCTTTTTTTACGATTGTTCATAGTTATCTCATAAATATAAAAAGGTATATAATAAAGTCACATAATTATGCAAGGTATAATTTGCTCAGATACGTTTTTATAACTGAATGATACTTAGCAATACCTCATAATATCATAGGTAAGCGGCGTCACAAACGTTTATGTGACGTCAATTTGCCTGAATATAATTCTCTGATTTTAACATAATTAAGACATCAACGCGCACGCTGTTCCCTGACGTCGTGTTTAGGCATATATTTTCATATTAAATACTAATTTATGATCCGTAGATATCCTTTACGAAAAAGACAAAGCCTAGGGCTATAGGCCGCGCGTCATGATGAGCAATTAGTTGAAAAAGGGTATGAAAATAGTACATAATGGTTTGGTTACTAAACGCCTTACTTTCTGACAAGATTCCTTACATTTTCACTCATTCTCTGCCAATTTAATCTTGAAAAATTACCCTATATTTCTCATACAAAAACATAACAATATGCATTTGCATCATGAGACTTCAGCCGTCCGTGAGCAGGCACATACTATTATTTATTTGTCTCACGTATATACCTTTAGAAAAACTTCAAGAAAACAATAAGAAGTACATCAACAAAGAAGTACACACTGAATGTGACAAGAATGAATCATCGCAGTCGGTATCGGCCGTGTTCCGTGACATAACGGTACCGATGCAGCGGACGCCAGCTGCGGCTCCCGCACCCACTCCTCACTTTTCCAAAAGACGATGCAATTTGTAGATATCTCCAGGTGAACCTGGATGTATAGACAGGCTTCAAAAAGGAGTCATAATTTCTCATACAATAAGTATAAGAGATTATGACTCCGTTTTTGAAGCATACCGTACATCAAACAGCTGAACGTGGACACAGACACACAGAGGATACTTTTTGTATGTAAAAATAAGTTGACAGGTACAGGACGTTGCACACTCAGTCACATTGATTCTTCTGACTACGGCGATAACTGCTGGCAAAAAAAAAATTTTCTTCATTGCATTGAAGGTATTTTTCTTTTTTAAAAAGGTATTTGTAGGTAAAATATTTTAGCAAGGGTTTGAGGCCTATGTCCAGCGGTTGACTTCCTGTGGCTGATATAATGATGATGAGCAGTAGTAATTTTATCATAGTATTGTTAAAATTTAAATCACCTCATACTAAGACAAGTTTCGGTTTGGACCACCTCATAGTTAGACAAGTTTCGGTTTAAACCACCTCATAGTTAGACAAGTTTCGGTTTAAACCACCTCATAGTCAGACAAGTTTCGGTTTAAACCACCTCATATTTAGACAAGTTTCGGTTTAGACCAGTTTTCGTTAAGACAATCTTATAATTTTGACCAAATATTACATTAGACCACTTCATTTTTGGACGAGATTAAGCTTTAAACCCTTTCCTATTATGATGACATGCGATTTAGACAATAACCGTTTTAGGCTAGTTGCTACATAGACTATTTGCTTTTAAGACCATTCGAGACTAACTCATTTTTCTGATATTATTTTTCTAGTAACGTAGATATTTATTTAAATAGTCCCGCTTTTTTGTTTGCATTTATTCACACAAATATATTCAAAAAGAGGCTAGTGGGTGCGAGACTCAGCTGCGCCGTTGCGGAACGTAATTTTACAAAGGAAATGTTCTTTGTTTACGTTCAAATTGTTAGCAGCTTAACAGGTGGATGTCTATCACCGTGTGACGGACTTTTTCACATTTACTTTGTCCGTAGTAGTATGGTACCTAGTTGTCTCGTTTAAAATACACAAGAGCCAGGCTTAATCCCATAGGTCAAACTAACTTTTCTAAATTTTACCAATTTGGCGGGAAATTGCACAAAGATTATATGATGCTCTGATTAAAAAGATAGTTGTATCCACAGAATTATATCTGTGGTTATAAAACTTCCATGCTGGTCTGGGAGAAAAGAAACATCTTTAAATGTACCAGCTGCTTCTTTTCCCGCGCAGATCATAGGAGCCGATCGAGGGAATGTGCGAAAATGCGAATCATGTTATTAGGCGATGCGGCTAGCAGTCGCGGGGCCTCCTTATAAGCCGATTCCCATCGAGTTCCCTTATGGGTTTCTAATATATACGCATTTATACTAATAAAAACTATAACCTTCGTATATTGGCGCACCGCATGAAAATGTCCATTTATTTACTATTTTATAAGCCGTAAACAAGCAGCATGACTCGATTGCACACACCCACATATCAAAAAAAGAAAATTTTTGCTGAGTATTCAAATACACTCACAATGAAAAATTTTGTATAAACCCGCTCAAAGACATATAACTCACACTAAGTCAATAAAAAACAAATTGCGAATTATATGCCGGACATTGAACGGCTTTTTAACCTTTATAGATCTTTATAAAGAAGACATTTAATTCGTTTCATTGTTTTATAGCTGACTAGCCCAAATTCTCACCCAACGCCACTAGCGGCTAGCAACTCATCACTATTATGATTCCTTCTTCCACTTCGCCCATACCCTTGACCTACTTCTACAATCTGAGGCACTGGAGAAGCAGTGCTACTTTCAATTTTTTTATTTTGCTTCCAGACCTTTATGGAAGAGAAGATAAATGAGACGTATTTTCAACGACTTAGGGACTACTTTAATATAGACATAAATATGTCTATATTAAAGTAGTCCCTAAGTCGTTAACCTAACTAACTAAAATCAAACAAATGTTTGATTTTAGTTTAACTTTATCGTTAAAAAAAAAACTTTACATAACCACATCATCATCATCATAAGCTTTCAAAAACACACTGCTGGGCGTAAGCCTCCTTTTGTCTGCGCCTGTTCTGACGGCAGCCGCTGCTATCCAGTTTTTTCCAGCGACTTGCTTGATATCACCTCCGAGCGTCCCACACTGCGCTTACCATTTCTGGTAAGACAAAGACAACATACGAAAGAGCAAATATACAAAGGCGGACTTATCCCTTGTAGGGATCTCTTCCAGTCTACCTGCGATAGATATTGTTGTTATTGATTATAATTAATTACCTAGCTTGGTGGCCCGGCAGGAGTGCACATTACTAGCGCTTTCGCTAGTAAAGCTTCACCAAGCGTGGTCCGCACTTGGATTAGTGAGCACTATTGGCATACAAATTTCGCAAGCTTATCCGTGTTTCGGAAGGCACTCATAGCCGTTGGTTCCCGAAGTCATCATTGTATGACAGTCGTCAAACGATGTCAGATGCCTGTAAAATGTGACACCAGTATTGGCCACTTACACACACGAAAAACAAACATCTTAAGAGTCCTCTTACCCTAGACACCTAGACAGAACCAGACTTTCCCATACAAACTAAGTCTAACTTTTATTTTGAAACGGCATGTTAGATATTGGCGAAATTATGTAATTTCAACGAAAGTGCATATATTAAGTCAAAATATGAATTTAAAAAAAATAGTGTATCATTTCATATTTGACCATCAGTATGGAAAACTTATACACACTCATACTTTTTTTCAAGTTCATATTTGACTGTCGAAAACTAGTCTAGATAATAATTTCTTTAAAATTACAAAATACTGCCGAAATCTCACATGTCATTCCAAAATAAAAGCTAGACTACGTTTGTATGGAAAAGTCTAGGGTAATAGGATTCTTAAATAAACGCTAGTTCGTTCTCAGTTTATAATAAATAACCTGTATGTCTGGCGCTCCCTGGGCTACCTAACAGCTTGACAGTCAGTCAAGCTGTGTTACACAGCTTGACTGACTGTCTACTACTTTCGCCACAAAATATTCAAAAAATTTACATTGGAACCATTTTGACTCGACAAGAAGAAGAATAAATACTTGTAAGAGGTACCAAAGCTAATCTTTGTCACATAAAGGAGAGACAAAAAGTCTATTCTCAAGCCTCAAAGTTCCCTATATTCTTATTCTTTTATAGGTATATATTGATCACGAAAATGGCTTTAACGATTTCAATTAAATTTGATGTTAGAAGGTTAGGAAACGAGGTTCTCTAAAAATAAATTTTAGAGAACCTCGTTTCCTCATGTATATGTCAAGCTGTTAGGTACTTTATATGGTATGTGCGGTAGACTATATTTTAGTTTAGACTTATAGACTATAGTTTAGGTATATTGCCTATACTAGTAATTATACTATCTTTTCCTATACCACAGAATAAGTAGTAGTACTCACGTACAGAAATATTAATCAGAAAAGAAATTTAAAGAAATATCTACTTAATGTGGTTAGCGCTAGGGTTTAATTTAGCTCGCGTCAGAACTCCTCACCTCTTCGTTTAGATACTTAGACATCCATTGCAAGCCAATTACTTTCTTATTTTCTAGACAAACTATTAATGTAACTGAATTTTCCCCTTCGAAGTGGTCGCCGTGCGCATAGTAATAATAATAGGTATTTTTTCGATACCTAAACAGGGAGTGACACGGGCCTAACCCGACGTGCTATTTAGTGGGAAATATTATAAAAAGTTGATGGTTGTTCAGAGAACTCGTCAATGTGAATATCTTGTTTCAGTCAAAGTCAAAAATCATTTATTTATTTTTGGATATTTGTATCACTTGATAATAATAATTGTCAATTTTTTTTTTTATTTTGTAATATTGTTGACGTCAAATCATTTACCTTACTTTATTGCCGCTTCCTAAGCGTAAGTGGAGAAGAAGTGGCAACAATCACTGCAGCATTTTCTCCAAAACGTCACGTACAATTATACTAAATGAAAATGTAGATCCCATATCGATTTTGAAGATTCCATATAATTGCTCGTCAATTTATTTTTATTTTGATAGAATCATTAATTACAGATGGATGAACATCGAGATAATATGTATTGTAAGTCAGAAGATACTTATAGAACTAGCTGTGGGCGGACAAGTAAAGGTCGTGGAATATTAGCTATCGAGTAGGTTTCAAAGTTGTATGTCTAAAAACAATAACTTTTTGTTTGCCTAAAAAAATTTGAATATTTCCTGTTATTTACTGTTAGTTTATAAATAAATGGTTGATGAGTTCGTTTCTTAAGATGTTATAAATCTTTGGGACACTGTAACCGAAAATACTCCCAAAATATCTAGAATACATCCTAACAATCAAGAAAGCGGTAATAATAACAAAAGCTTTTTATTTTCATTGTGGTACAAGGGCCGCTCTTACGGTAAAACCATACTCTTAGCTTTGGGGCCTCTCTGGGACATTAGTTTCCTGCAACTCTTCTTATATCATCACTCCATCTTGTGAATGGCCTTTTTTTTGCTCTTCATATAAAGGGAAGCGGTAGTAGATTATAAATAATCACGGCCAAAAATAAGCGGTAAAAGTTAATACTAAGGTAAGATTCTGTTGAAACTAAAAATATTCTTTTTTCGATATGAGAATAAGTCCAAAAGAACACAACAGAACAATGTAAAGGCATAAAGAAAACATAAAGAAAGAGTAATTGGGGTAGGCTTCAAATATTGCATTGCTTAAGGAAGCCAGAACACGAAAAAAGTTTCTTCGGGTGGACCAAAGTTTCCACTGTCAAGGGGTGCGAATGTCGCGAGCCACGACCACGATACCGGGTTATTGAGCACATTGGCTGCGCGTACGCAGACAGTCCGCTCCGTGACGCTGTACACTACACTCGCGCACAAGGAACAACACTACTCTTGTTCATTGTTTACAGGTAAGTTTTTAATTTTTTATCTTTTGAACTCTTATTTCTACTTCTTGAAAAATAATGACATCGATTGGATTATTGTTAAACAATATTACTCAGATTTTTATTCCATTTTAGGAATTTATTTAATTAAGAGTATTTGTATTATTTGTGTAACAAACATGTGACTTAACAAAACTAAACTTAATTAAAAATACTTGATGAATTAAATGTCAAATAAATGCAACTTTTAGCTGTTTGCTGGACGATTTGAAAAGACGACTAGACTAAATTCTCTAATTTAGGTTAGAAACATATAAATGTGTTTGATCTAAATAAGTTTTAAACATCTTTTAATAAAAGAACACAAAATTTAAGCATAAAATGGAAAATAATACAATCAAAATTGTTATTGGATTAAATTACAGAACTTATCTTCTAGATAAAACAAACAAAATAGTATTTAATTAGTAGGTATGTGCAAGTAGGGCAGATAATGCAGTATCTATCCGTGGACAAGTGTCGAGGTCGACTAGTGCCGCACTAATCATCCTATACCCGCCCTAGATAAGTTCACATAGTTTTATAATTTCGTACCTAGTACGACTTTATTTATTTACGCAGATAATTATTCGCGTACACTTACGGTTTGCGATATTTGTCTTATATTGCTTCAATAAAAGTATCTCAAACATTAAACTTCGTTACACAATAACAGCCTAAATTATTAGCAGGAATTATTTTTTTACACAAACCTATTATTGCTTACACATTGTTAGTGTGAATAATAATTTTGTATGAACAAAAAAAATTTATTGTTATGGAAGAGCCATTATTTATTATATTGAGTCAGCCATGATAAGACTTTCTGAAAATTAGGAAAATATTTAATTACTTAGTATATAACTATTATTTTCGTCACAATTATTCTATTCTTCCTACGCTAAAATCGAAAGAGGGCCATACATTTGTTTGTGCATACACAGCAAAAACGAGATTAGATAAAAATAAAACTAAGTAAATAAATAACAAACTTAATACTAAATGAAACTATAAAATAACCCGAATAATAAAAATCATCATGCCTGCGCGGCATACTACCAACATTAATTGACCAAGAACCAAGAACGCTGGCTGCCATCTGTTTATGTATAGAACTGCTAATCCACTACAGATAATTTTCAGCGAGGATCTATCAATTGCAAAAATGAAACGAATAAATAAAAAGATATGTATATAAAGTCGCAAGTGTGCGTCCGCGCAATTGCGAGCTGGCTGACCTTCGCATCGGCTATCCGCGCACACACGTGGTCGCGCGTCGCGCCGCATCATTCCGCTTCAGCTAACATTATGTGTACACATTATGTGATATTATGTGGCCAGTGCCGTTTATATGGTGGATCACGTTATGTAAAAACAAAATATTTTGTTATTCCTTATTTTATTAATCGACTGCGCCAGAAGGAGGGTTATTTCTAAGTATGGCTGACGTCACATTAATCAGACAGGCAGGTCGTAAAACCATAGCCAAGTCGTTTAAATGGTTCCAGCTTTTTCATCTTACCTTCGCGTTGTGTTTGGCATCTTTGGGTGTTCATTGACTTGCATATTATTTTCGGAGAAGATAAAGCCGTAAAATGACCCCCGGGCTTTGAAATACAACCTGTACAACTAAGTATACACCCGAGATCACACTAAAATGAGCAGAGAGAGTTTAATGGTGAACGCACATTTATCCGAATCGAACGCGTCGAATCGATCGAAGTTTTTAAGGCCTCGCATATCTATCCGCGCCGAAAGAATCGAGCGCGCCGAAAGAATTGTTTCCATTTCCTTTATACCTGTCGCACTCTCTCTTACGGACATGCTTGTCATTGTCGAAATGCAGACGATTCGATCGATTCGATCGCATCACCCGCGCCGAATTTTATTACGCCATCCGAATTCGTCTAGGATATCTGTGTTCCTTCCAGATTCGGACGATTCGACGCGGTCAGGTATGCGAGGTTTCATAGGATTTCATATAACGAATTCGAAAATTCATTTCGTTCGGCGCGTTCGGCTCGGATAAGTGTGCGTTCACCTTAATAAAAATATAAGTAACAAATGGAAAAATGTTTGACAGTTAAAATTGACAATTTGCTTTCTTAACTAGTTATTTATATATTTTCAAACCCAAGAAAGGCAGGCATTGTTAACAATTTTTTTTTCTATTTATTCATTTTTCTTGAAACTGTAGAAAATAAACATTCAAAGAGATAAATGTCATTCTTAGATTAAGTTGTTGTTTTCATGGCATTTAAATGTCATTTAAGCTAAACATGGGTCACGTTCCAGTTTTAGTTGACCTCTTATATAGAGGAGGAGAATAAGTAGCACTTTCACTAAACAATGGATTTTGCATAATAATTTTAATTTTTCCATGTTATTTAGCCAATCCGCCATTTGTATATATGTAAGTTGTTCTTTGACGTAAACCTTAGGATCGTACCGTCATGAAGTTTGGTAATTAATAAGTACCAAGGCAGCTGGACGATACTGCGTCGACGTCGCACATAATGTCTGGATGATGTATCATAATGTCCGGTCTTACTAGGGCTACCCAACCCACATTAAAACTGTATATTATTATAAATAGCTACAAAAAACAATAGCTGGGATGATGACTATTATTTTCATGTGACATATTGACAGATCATTCAATAACATTTATTAAAACACTAAATATGTTCTTACCTTAAAATAACCTTTTTGGTGCAAGCTCAGTCCATGATACTGAACTACGTTCCATAAAAACAGGAATCGAAAAACGAAAAAAAAACTGCTTTCCATAAAAGTCTGCGCTCAGCCTATTTTATATGAGAAGACGAAATATTTTTATAGATTTTCAGTTTTTTTTTTTCAGTAAATATAAGTCTCATGGACTGAGCTTGCTTCAAAAATGTTATTGGTTTCTAAAAAGTAACATTAGTTTTTTTGCGTAACTACCTACCAAATATATATTTACAAAAGGACATCATACAAGTTACTGCCATTTAGTATACTATATTTTATAATACAGTTGATAACCCTAGGCTATACAATACATACAACTCTGTGTATAGTCACTTATGTCCGAGTATCGAAATCAACCTTGAATGTTGAAAAGGACTTGTTTTGTTATGCCAGTCTCCCTTCTGTAAAGTTATGTATAAACAGCTTAAGGCTTCCAGTTAACTGTTTACAATTCATGTTGTTTTGGCAATGAGCCGCCGCTTCCTGAAATAGCGCCTGTGCTACAACATCGAAAAAATTTACGAATATAAAACTTATTCTCTTGCTTTTGCTCATTTTCGAAGATCACTGCTTTGTCATCATAACATTTCGCACCTACTCAGATCATATGTCATTGAAGAGATGAACCGCCTTCTCAGCCAGTAAATAGGAACGATTATGCAATAACTGTGCTGGGCCATATGCAATGCAACCATCTCTTTGTCTGGCACCATCGATCAAAGATAGCGTGAACCAGTTAATAGAGAACGTTCACAATACATTGCACCGCCCACTACCAGCTGATGATTTCATAAAAAAACGCAAACTATATTAAACCATATTGTTTTCATGTTAAAATTTATTATACAATGATATTTATTTGACAATTTGACACACTTAACGCACAAGTTTGTTATGATTATGATTGCTTACGTAACCTTTTCCGCCGTGTCTGGTCCGCCCTACTTATCTTGTGGATGTTTTTTCTATCGCAACAGACAAACTTTTAAACTTACATCACATATGTTAAAAAACAACTAATTTGAAAACCTAATATAAAAAACTGGAGTACCTAGGTAGTTTAAAAAACTTGTTTACTTAAGTGGACATTATTTAAATATAATTTTTATTATTTTCGAGAACCTTGGTGGCAATGGTTGATTAAATGTGAGTTTTAATGATTGACATCCACTGGTTGTCAGGAAGAGATCGCTTTAAGCGATTAGACCACACATTGTACTCTTTAATGTAAAATTATTTCTTTGTGTTAAATTTTTCTTTTTAGTGCCCAATTAAAGGGTTATCTATGTATTGATAAATAAAACAAGTCATTCGTTCGGCATAAGCATAATATAGGTTAAAAAAATATAAAGTTAAAGTTTAGGAAAAACACAATTCTCCGTGATCTGTCACCTCGGTAGAGCCTTTTTTTATGCTCACGCACATACAGGAACATTGGTTGAGGTACAATCAAGAGCACATCAATCATCAAACTACTCAAATCCTTTGCAATTTTGCCATCACTACTCCTGTAGTACTGTACGAGCAAAAACAAAGCTAGGGGGCTACAGGATACGCAACCCGTCGGTCGAGTTTAGTGTTTTTTTGCAGCCAACCGGTCCTTTTGTTCCTGCCTCGCGTTTGGTACCAAAAGAGTAGTCTGACCTTGGCCAGAACCAAGGCCCGCGAAATTGCATTGTTTGCCAGATTCTGGTGCAATGACCTTATTCTGGGCAACAATTACTTCAGGTTTATTTACACTTTTATTACATTACAAGCAATGCACAAATTTGAGCAGTCAGTTTAGTCTATTATACTTAATATATTCCCAATGTAGCAAATAAGAAAAAACGCGCAATCAGCCGATAACATTTAGTTAAGAAGGTTTTTAAGAGTACATTTCATCATGTTTCTTGTGCGATGTAATCGGTTAAATAAACTAAACTTGCACATTTGCGCATAGAATAAAATCAATAAATCATTTACTTAAATTTTACTAAAATCCACTTAAAAATATACTCGTAGCTTCTAAAATTAGGAGTAGATATAGACCGACGGAAAAACGCGACTATAGTAAGTATGATTTTATGTATCCCTCATAAAGTTTAATAATGTTGAATTATATCTCATATAAATGATTTTAATTAAAATCGTTAATAATGTCCACATTTCACTCGGTTGACTTTCTATTTATCACTTTTATTGGTCCTTTCTTTTTACTTCTTGTTAAGTTTATACCTACCAAGTTGATTTCTGACTTACTGTCTATATACTTACTTATAATTATATTTTTAAGAGCGTTTATATCCTAATAAGCAAACGAACAATTATATAAAATAAATAGGTGATTTTTTTTGCTCTTCAAATAAATCCAACCTCGAATTAAAAGCTGAGAGAAAAGTTTTGTACGTTTTTGGGAAATCCATTTAGTTTTGTGGACGTGGGCTGTATTTAAAATATTTTCTGTAGATATCTACATATTAATTATATGATTGAACGTTACGTTGATACATGTACAATTGCAGAAGTAAATAAATGCCTACATAAGACAGTAGAATAAACATCATGTCTTAGAGATAAAATAAAAATACTGAGGTTCTAGTACGTAATTCTACAGAAAACAATCTAGGAAGTATCAGCTAACAACCTAGTTTTTCGTGTCAAGTTATTGTGTAAAGAGGGAAATTGCCGATTCTTGCAATTATAGCAATAAACATATACGTGTCTCGTGTCAACTTGTGTCAAACATCAGACAAACTCTAGCCAATGACTGAAATTAGTTAATGAACCTCTAAAAACAAACACTTGAAATTTTCCACAGGAATAAATGACACCGTAACATTTTTTTTGTTCGTACATTATTTGTTAAACATTAGATGCTAAAAACTAGCATTGTTGGAACATGATCACGAAATGTGACCTTCGACTGGTTCCGCGAAGATACAAAGTTTAAATCGTATGAAATAAATAGGTGTGTATAAAAATTTAATTATTTTTTCCGGAACCGTGCCAATGTTTAATTTCCTTATACTTATTCTATTATATGATATTCTCTATAAAATATCTGAATGAACATATTCGACTTTCAGTTTCCATTCCTACTAAGGATTCGCCTGTGATTTTAATGTGCCCGTTAGAAATTCAAATTAGAAAGTTGAAGTCTAGACTCTAGATTTAATTAATATTTAGCTTGTCACTATCAATATCCGTTGAGATGTTATATCGGAAGTTAGGAACTTTCTTATTTTTAAGTGTTTTGATTTTCGTATATGTAGGTGGCCAACCTGAAAAATCTAACATCAGTGTCAGATTTTTCAGGCTCCTAAGGGCATTTGACATAGCTTTACGACTGTCATACAATGATGACGACTGGCACCAACGGCTTTACTCACGCGTTACTTTTAGGGTACCATAGTAAACAAGGAACTCTTATAGTTTCGCCATGGCTGTCTGTCAGTCTGTATGTATGTCTGTCTGTCCGCTGTTCTACTCAGAGACTATAAGCGGTTAACTTCTAAAATAAACCCGGAAAAGTAAAATTTCATATAAATTTAACAGAAAATTAGATTTTTAGTACCGTGAACTCAAGGTTAGCATTCGGGACTACAGAACCCTAAACTACGCGTGACCCAACACACACTTGACCGGTTTTTTTTTAAGTTAAGGCACTAAGTTCCTTTCTTTGAACTTGGCTCTGACAAGCTGCTGCGTGTCTAGATCATATATAAATTGGTATTGGGCACTAAACATGATAAACGCCGCATTAAATAAAAAAAAGATTCCAAAATAACTACGAATTCATACCAATATAGCCAGGCAACTTATATTATGAATTATTTTAGTGATATTTTTGTACTTTACCCAAATTCATTGGTGGAAGTAAATCGAGTTGGTTATACGCATAATATAACAGTGTCGAAATATTGATGGAAATAATAGACAACCTTTCACAAGTCACGACTTCAGTTAGGAACATTATTGTTATTGTTACGTATTAACTTGAAAGATTATTATTTGTTATCTTCCCCATTTCTATTCTAAATAAATATTGTGAAGCAAATGGACAGGATGTAGGTTATTTAGAAGATTGTGAAGTAGAGGACGTTATGAAGGGGTAAGCATAGCAATGTAGAACTGATCCCCAAAAACAAGGCAAGGAAGAAGGACAATAAGCTGATATAAAACTTCTTCATTGCATTAACTATAAGAACCACTTATAAGTTAACTTAAAAAAATATAAGTACCTATATAGATAAATTTTAAAATATCGATAGATATATATACTTACTATTATACACATTTCCTCTTCTTGTTTGCTATTTATCCTGTTTGATTTAAGGTCGAAATATCATCTCATTTCAATCCCTTTAGTAATTTTCCATCATGCAATCCGATTCCGGGTCGTCATAATATTTTCTTGGGCCTTCTTTAGGTCGTTCGTTGCTGACGAAGACACCCAAGTCTGCAGGGGTCATTGGCCCCATTCATTAAGAATAAAAATGCAAAGCAATCTATGTTTTGGTATATCAGCAATCAATGCAGGTTATTATTCAATCGTTGAGTGTTGTCCATTCCATTTAACACATTTTAGTTACATAATTGTTTAGCAATTGTATATCCAAATATAAATATATGATAATAAGCAAAAGAGCCTTCTTTTAAAGGTTCAACAAAAGAAGTAGGTACGAGTATATATACCTTCCTTTATAATAAACAATAAGACATCATACGTTACTTAGCTTAAAGTTTTGTGCGAAATAGGTATCTATTTATTCAGCTTATTTTAATTTAGCATTATCACATACGTATGTTGTCCTACATTTTTAAATCAACATTATATGCAGCTAGTTACTTACGTAAGTTTCGAATATCATCAATTATATAATCCGCTTTATAGGTATACCTACCTACAATATTTGAGCAGTGCAAGCCAAAAGAAACTGTTATACAACCTCCGAAACGCATGTTCATTGCAGCTGGTCTCAATGGATCGAGATTATGTAATTGACCGCATGCACCGTGATCATAACTTTTGAGAAGGTCGGACTCTACTAACTTACTCGTGCTCGACGAGGCGAACTAGATAGTACGCTTTTTCTTGACTGAAGATAACCATTTTTTTTGTTCGTAAAATATAAAATTGTAAATAGCCAAACGTGTAATTTAAACAAAAAATAATAAAAGACAATGATATGCGTAAATACGCAGAACTTGGCCAAGTTGAAGTACTCGTTTGGCAAGTTACTTGATAACTCAATGATAAATATTTATCTTGTTTTTTAATACTCATATACGTAAATGTACGAGGAAATATAAATTAATTATCTCATTGATTAATGAATTAACTTGCATAACAGTTATATATACAACATGAATCAGAATGCATTTCATTTTACGTAAAAGTTGGTCTGAGGGAATTAAAAAAAAAAGCATTTCTGAATTCACGTAAGACCACCGTCTTGCTTAATGTGGTTTGGTTCCTGGACTCTGCCCTGTAAGAATCAGGGTAGACATGGTAACGGACAAAGAAAATAGATACTATTTGATTTGTCTGATGTGTGTATCGTAAATAGTGTGTTTACAGGTGTAAATATAAATAGGCTATGATATATTATGTACAATTTACATGTAAATTGCACACCGTAGGGCCACCAATTTTCATATATTTTAAGCCCCTAATATTACAAAAGCCTTAAGGGAATTCTTATAGCCTAAGTGAAACATAATAGCCTTATTTTGCAATAATACACAATACAATATATTATTGGTGTAACCTACGTGTTTATCGCGGTTATTTCATTTGTTGTTTGCAGTTAAGTAACCCTGTACTCATGTTATTATGCAACCACTCTTAAATACAAGGAAGCTATACTTTCTATCATTCTTTTCTGCTAAATATCGAGGTGAACTAGTTACCGTGTTACTCTTTATTTTTAACTGCATTACGTGCGATTACGTGTTGGCAGTGGAACCAGTTTTACAACTTTAGAATTGGTGACTCAGCAATATAATATATAAACCGTACGTTAATCGAAGTAACTGAGATCATAGTTACCTATTTAAACTAAGTATATATATGTATACGTGTATATATATATATACGACCACCGTGGCGTAGTGGTCACCATGCTAGTCAGCTACCCAGAGGTCCCGGGTTCGATCCCCGGTCAGGACAAGTTGAAAAATGGTCTTTTTCAAGTTGTCCTGGATGTTTATCTATATATTTATATGTTATAAAATATAGTATCGTTGAGTTAGTATCCTATAACACAAGTCTCGAACTTACTTTGGGGCTAGCTCAATCAGTGTTATTCGTCCCTATATATATTATTTATTTATATTTTTTTTTATATAGGGACAAATAACACTCATTGAGTTAGCCCCAAAGTAAGTTCGAGACTTGTGTTATGGGATACTAACTCAACGATACTATATTTTATAACAAATACAAATATAGGTAAACATCCAAGACCGAGGACAATTTGAAAAAGGACATTTTCCAACTTGCCCTGACCGGGAATAGAACCCGGGACCTCTGGGTGGCGGACTAGCATGGTGACCACTACGTCACGGAGGTCGTCAAAATATAAGTATAGAGAAATAATAAGTCCAGCCACATAATATTTTTTTGGCCACGTGATAAAGCTTCTTAATTTATAACAAAGCAACGGGAAAATAAAAAAGCCTCTAATAAACTAATTCGTCTTTTGTACAACGCCAACTAAATATTCTAAAGAAAGCGTCAAATAAAGATCAGCAATTATTTTAAGTTGTCTTTCTAATTTATACATTGCCACCGAATTTACTAACTCAGCCCCGGATTTAACAGCTCATCACTATTTTACGTTTTACACCTTCAATACAAGCTCCTCAAAAAATACAATTCAAGCCTCAATAGCCATCATCATATATCATAATTTAGCACGTAAATTAAATACTTTATATTCTTTTATCGTGAAAATAGCCACTGCACTGCACGAATTAGCGCGAGTACGCGAGACGACTAGAGTAGTTTTGAGGTTGGGTTATCGCTAAACAGTTTTTGTTCAAATCCACCGCTACCGCTGGTTCTTCATCGGAGGATGAGGAGACTGGAGAATCCAAAGTTTTTGGTAGCTTTACTGGAAGACTGAGGAACCCCACCTCGAAAGAGATAGCTCAACTTGAACAGGATAGATGACAGAAATGGTCCCAGAACACAGAACCAATTTTACTCACATGAAAGTTATGGGCAAATCCGCACTGGCCAATCCCGACTTCACGTAGTCTTGTTTGCCCTATACTCGAGTGTTTTTTTTATAGCCGGAAGCGCGGAGGGAGAGCAGCTCCCGCCCGCTGTAAGAAAACGCAGGCACCATGCGAGCCGTTACGGCATGAGTGCCTGCATATTCTTACGCAAGGGCGAAGAGGCTGCACTTCCCGTAGCGCCGGAGATATTACATTTCGAAATATCCATTGAGAAAATTTGGCATGAAATAAAACAATATCTCGACTTGCTTGTTTTTAGTTACATACGGTACGTACATAAATCAACGGTCCATAATGGAATTTTTTACCAAAATAAATTTTTATTTTTGTCTCCCCTCAATAGTTCCGAGGTAATATTAGTGGCCATAATTTACTATTTGATAACAATTTTAGCTAAAGTTTGACTATCAATTAATGTAGGATGACTCACATTATAAAGATAGTGAGTTATAAAATAAGAAGGTAATGTAAACGGAGGTATTACTTTTTTGGTGCCATATATTAACATTTTAGAAATTTATAGCTTGAACGTATGATACAAATTTAGATGCTTAAAAATATCCACAATGCGGAGTTGTATTTAGAGTGTCTTACATAGAAGATAATTAGTGGCTAGGAAAGTATTATTCAGATGCACGTTGGTTGTGGCTGACTTAGTAATTTAGAAGGCAACGTAGATTTTTTGTGGCGAATAATGCTATTAAAAAGATTTTGTTTAATTAGCACTCATGTTGTTCTTTTCTCTGAGAAACAAAAAATGACAAAGATACAGCGCATTGAAATTTTGCATGACGTCACGGCTACGTATGGTTTTTACATAGCGGTGACGTCGCAAGCCCCCACTCCGGAACTATGATGCTCCGTATTTTTGTGAATTTTTACTTTTTGGTAAACTGCAAAATATGCGTCCATTATTTTTGGATCATCTAAAAGACGAACTAATTACAATCATACTTTTCTGACCCTGTTGTTGCCCCTATTACTTCTAAGAACCTAGTTGTTATTTGTATTAATAAATTAACAATAATATCTATCTTATTTTGAATTTTATTATATATAGTTAAAGTTGCACCGAAGCTGTGACCGAAGTTAAAACATGAAGTTCGTTGGTCGCTCGAAACAAAACGAATTTTGGCCGAAACTATTTGAGAGATGTGATAAATAAATAAATATATAGGGATAACTCACACAGATTGAGCTAGCCCCAAAGTAAGTTCGAGACTTATGTTATGGGATACTAACTAAACGATACTATATTCTTTAGGTAACAAATACATATATTGCTAACCATCCTAGACCAAGGCTAATCTGAAAAAGAACATTTTCCATCTTTAAACGAAACGTTAGATTGAAATAAACTACATTTTATTCTGGAGGAAGGAATCGAAAGATTTCTGAAGCTAGTATTGAAATATACTTATTCTGTGTACCAAGCTATTCAAGTAACTACCTCTCGCATACAGGTTCCTCGCTGGGTAATAATTTAGTTCCTTGCACGTAAACACGCAAGGAAAGTTAGCTAGGAGCGGGCATATCGTGACCAGTTTATCTAGAATTTACTGTCTGGCATTTGCAGACTTTCTCTCACTTTTACCCCGGCCAAGTACCCACCCTCTACGGCAGTTAGATGCATCTGTATTGCACGTTACAGTACTTGGGAGTTATTGTAGTAATATAATTTACTGACTTTAGTTTCTGGGTTGGACGCGATTGGAGAGTATTATTATATACTTGTAAAGTTATACCTAAGGTTATAACATGTATATGCCCCTGATTATTATTTGTATTTATGTAGATTTCAAATACTTATCGTTAAATAGAATAAACAGAATTTAGTGGATACCTAGCCTAATTTTAAAACAGAAAAGTAAGATATTATATTCAACAATAAGTTGGTACCCACGACTTCATCCGCGTTGAATTAAAAAATGACGACAACTTTTTTTCTGATATCTTTTAATGTAACTAACCAAATAATATGTTGCTCCGACCTAAGCTTAATCTTTTATTGAAAACCGCCTAAATATCCATCTAGTAGATTCGAAGATAAGCGAAAACATACAAACAGACTGATAAAAAATAATTAAAAAGAACCTATATTTGTGTTCTGTTAATCTTTTCTTATTGCCCACACAAATTTTTTGATAATTATATTAAACTAGCTTTAACTCGCGACTTCGTCCGCGTAGAAGTCGAAAATATTTCTTATAGGATTTTAATTGGTTTTTTTACGTTATTATTTTTGTTATAAGTTTATAACGTTCCCGTTCCCGTTCCTTATTTTTTACTAACCACTAATTCAAAATTGTCATGTGTCTCGCTTAAAAAATTACGAAGATTCATACAAACTTGCTACCCCTATTTCACCCCTATAGGAATGTATTTTTCAAAATCTAATAATAACAATATTATTTTCTTATAACTATTTGAATAAATTAAAAATTTCATGTGTCACTTTAAAAATGACGAAGTTTCATACAAACTGGCAACCCCTGTTTCACCCAGTTAGGGATGGAATTTCCAAAAATCCTTTCTTAGCACGTTTCCTAGTCACAATTTAAGGTACATTGTGACTAGGAAACGTGCTAAGAAAGGAAATTTTATCTTCATTGGCTTAGTAGTTTTCGAGATTTCGTGATGAGTGAGTGAGTGAGTGATTTTCGCTTTTATATATATAGAAGATGTACAGGCGCGAGATTTTTATTGTTTTATTAATATACACGTGTATAAATTATATGTATATAATATCTGCTTTTTATATCCTTTTCTGCTCTCTGTAAGTTTGCAATAAACATTTTGAGTATACCATCGAGCTACTCGTATTATTTATGTCGATGGGGTATACAAACAGACAGGCGAGGATATAGATATATATGGGCCTAGTCAGGAATATTGCAATCCATTCAACTTCCATTGTTGAATTGAACATCAATAAGTAAAACCATAAAACTTCTTCCCATTCATAGTTTTTCTTTATATTTGATTCATAAAAACAAGATGTCCGTGACGATATAAACAATACATGGTGCGAATATATGCATGACCACGTCTGCTGCATTGGCATTCGTTCCTGAATAAAGCTTACAATATCTTAGGTAATATGAAGCAGTAATGGGCGGAGGCATTGTGTGGTGTATTGTTTACGAACGCTGCTGTGTACATAATTATTTATGCTACTTACGCATTTAACCATACCGCTTTGATGGATTCCGCGTTTCTCTGCTAGGGTGCTTCACCATTGGTACATACAATCTTATGCCATTATCGTATGACGAAATTCGTTTAAAGATACCTAGATCCTAAATACAAGTTAATCAATACATAATATAAATAACTCAATTTTCAACAAAAAACAAACAAATTCTTTTTTTAGGAGTTTCTTCCATATCTCCGAAGTTCTTCATCATATCTTCACTACATCAATATGGGACGAAATTGGTAGTAGAGGCTTTCAAATAAAAAAAGAATCATTAAAATTGGTCCACGGTTGACGAAGATATCGCGTAACATACAATTTACGCGTAACATACAACAAACAGTCGAATTGATAACCTTCCTTCTTTTCGTCGGTTAAAAATCAGTACAGTAATCAGTATAAATAACTTACGGATATGACCTGCGCTCGGGATGGTCCAAAGGATATCCATTGCTAATCAGACAGGGAACGCAGCTGGCGTAATGGGTCCCTTTGAACTGGGGAAAATCCGGGGCGGGATTTTGGTTAGTATTTATGTCTTCTTCCAATTTAATTTTTCTTTCGTTTTTATTATTGGAATAACTAACTATTTAGAACAATAAGAACCTTTTTAGAACAAATGGAATAAAAACCCGACGATTTAAAATAATAAAAACCAACAGACCTTCAAAAAAGTCTATCTTAACTTTGAAAATTCTGTTGACAGAGTATCTATAACAAGTTGTTCTGTTCATGCTTAGAAAAGTACATGCTTCTCTGGGATTTTTTTGCATCATGTTTGTACAATATGTAATAATTTTTCCTATGGGACCAATGCTTGAAACTCGAAAAAATCGACATTTTCATACAAAAGTGTTCGGCCGGCCCAGCAATTTGTATGAAAATGTCGATTTTTTTCGAGTTTCAAGCATTGATCCCATAGGAAAAGTTGTTCGTATTGACGGTCTAAGTTGCTCTAAGGATCGAACAGTGTTTTTTTATATATTGTATAATGAACTAAATTTAAAAACATAACTTACACAACGGAGACAATTTTTATTACCCATACGGCTATCTGTGTCTGAAAACCACTCACCTATACTACCTACAATTCTCATACCATTCAAAATCATTTACGATTTTTATAAGCTAAAAAAGCAAAACATAATATAAAAACTTCCTTAGTATTTGCCACGGATATTAACTAAATTGTAAACCGTAATCTTATTAAAGTAGGTACTTATCATTGGTCTGAATGGTTTCTTATATGGATATTACGAAAAAAAATCGTCGAGTGAATTACAAAGTAAAATGTATTTAATGATTCCTTACCGCTTATTTGCTGTAATTTGTAGCGAATACAAACTGTGAGAACTTTTGCTAAACCAACACTCATAAATGTTAATTCTATAGTCTACAAATATCGCAGTTACGTTATAATGGAAAATAAATATCTTCAGCAGGTAATAAGTTTTTATTTTTTATTGTCTGCCTAGTAACCTCATTATTTTTACTCATGGCAAATATAAATAGAAGTTGATAAAGAGAATAAAACGTAGAAATTACTAAGCAGGCTAGCGACCTGTCACTACTATAATCCCTGCTTACTCATCTATAGGTCGTAATCTAAAGATGCTCATGATCTTGAAACCCTTGGATATCAGACCCCACGTAAGAGATATTGATTGCATACGTAACTGTTTCACCACATAGCCCCTTAGAACAATTCCTCTTTTCATTAATTTTTAAAGTATATTGTTTTTCAATTCTCTTTATGAGAAAAGTTAGCTCGTGTTCTCTAGGTATTTTAGTTAAGCTTAAAAGCTTCCATAGTAGCAACATAGAATACTCAGGATTTGTTTTGTTATATTCACGACTAAAGGCTCTAATTGAGTAATCAGAAAAAGGAATTCTTCCTCGGGAAAAGCTACATTCCGCCAACGCGGCTCCCACGCCGAATATTGTAGATATTATCACAATCCGATGGTACTTGGGCCGAAAATTGTTTGCGTCATCTGACGGATGGAGGCTCGACCTGAATAAATTTAAATTGGTGGATGTACTGGTAGCACTACGTCAGACATGACGATACGACAGATCCGTGGGCGGACGATCTTTTTGACACTATTGTCGAACTTCTTTTGTTTGTTACTTATTACTTTGTAAATTAATACAAAAGCAAACATTCAACATTCAAAGCAAAAATTCACATTAGCTCATCAGTCAACTTTCAATTGATGGAGAGGATTAGTAGATTTTATGAGATTTTTAATACAATGGGTTTATCGTATCTACAACGGCATTTAAGGTAACAAATCATAGTTTATAGGGTAGGGATTTTGTACATTTATTATAAACGTTGAAGGTGAATTTTAGTTACGTTAAAATTAAACCAGCTTAAAATTTGCTGCATGAAATTAGGCAAAAATCTATTATTATAGTTTAGCGCTATTACACGTGAAGCAGCTATTAAAGACAGTTACATAATTTTTTGGCAATGTCTTGTTTCAGTTAAGAATGCCGACTCCGGACTACAGTGTGGAGTTGGAGCTGGGTGAGCCTCCACCAGAGCTAATGGAGTACGCGCGGAAGAACTGCGGGGAAGACCTCGGCACCCGCCTACGAGCCATAGATGAGCTAAGGGACATGATCTATGGTTAGTGTAATTCTTAGTTCCCCTTATAATAGGGATTTTGCTGAAATAGCCTTCGTGGCGTTTTTTCCTTCTTTTTTTTCGTGTCAATTTGCTTAAATGACGCCATTAATGTTATGTCTCTCTCCGACGCCGAGTCAGGCATGTGTCACTCCCCGTTTAGGCAGGTCTGTGTCACTCCTCGTTTAGGTATCGAAAAAATACCTACATTATTACTGTGCGCGCGGCGACCACTTCGAAGGGGAAAATTCAGTTACATGATTCGTTTTTTAAGGGAAATAAGAATGAAATTGGCTTGAAGTGGATGTCTAGGTATCTAAACAAAGAGATGAGGAGTTTTGACGCGAGCTTAATTAAACTATAGCGCTAACCACATTAAGTAGATATTTCTTTGAATTTATTTTCTGAGTAACAGTTCTGTACGTGAGTACTAGTACTAATTCTGTGGTTTAGGTATCGAAAATATACCTACATATTATTATGCGCGCGGCGACTACTCCGGAGTGGGAAATTCAGTTCATTTGTTTGTTTGTAATAACTTTATTGTACCAAAGAACAAATTAATGAAAAAAAAAACAAATGAACAATAAAATAAATAAAAGATATTCAATTATATGAATCGTTTATCCAGAGTAATAAAAATAAAATTGGCTTGCAATGGATGTCTAGGTATCTAAACGAATAGGTGCTGCGTTCTGACGCGAGCTAAATTAAACCATATCGCTACGCTAACCACATTGAATAGATATTTCTTAAAAAATTTTGCTGTGTGAGACTTCTGTACGTGAGCACTAGTACTTATTCTGTGGCCGAGTACAGGTCGTATTTTGTACAGTTGGTCGGGACCGCTTAGAGAGTACTTGTAGTACGCAAGGCAGCGGATAGGACTCGGGCGTATAAATTTATAGACGACCTGCAAGATAAGATCTTTCCCTGCACACCTACTATTAAAAGAAGTGAGCTACGTAGATCTTCTGTAGTTGGTTTTTAAGTTTTATACAACGTGTAAGGGACATACCCGCAATAAATCGAACCACTGGCTATACTAGATCACTATAGTATAATGAAATTAAAATAACAGTCAAAAGGCAAAAAAAATGACGTTTCCATACAAAAGTGTGCAGCCGCTCGGGCAATTTAAATGGGAAAAAAAATCTGCTCTACATAGACTCTGCTTGACGTACCAGTGTTATATTATCTTCCATTATTGTTTTATATTTGTAAAAATGCATGTATGATAAATGTATAAATGTAAGTAGTTTTTATCACAATAAACAAAATTTTCAGATCAATATTTGATTTAGAAACAAACCTCAATGGTTACATGATTAACATCATTTGTTTAGTTTTAATAGCTTGTGTGAGTTTAAGTTTTAATTCGAATAAAGATTATTCTATTATGCTCATTTGCAATTCTAATCGCGTATTTGTTAGAACGAAATAATAGTTGAGGTTTCTTTACACTCATTTTTTTATTTGTACTTAGATCTAGTGAGTATGTAATTCATGCAGCGCTTGAATCGCATTGCAGAGGTAGAAACCAAACATACCTATGACACAGAATATGTACTAGTACTCACGTACAGAAGTCTTACTAAGAAAAGAAATTCAGAGAAATATCTACTTCATGTGGTTAGCGCTATGGTTTAATTTAGCTAGCGTTGGAACTCCTCACCTCTTCGTTTAGATACCTAGACATCCATTGCAAGCCAATTTCATTCTTATTACACTGAACAAACGATTCATGTAACTGAATTTTTCCCTTCGAAGTGGTCGCCGCGCGCATTGTAATAGTGTAGAATTATAGATATATTTTCGATACCTAAACGGGGAGTGACACAGGCCTGCCTATGATCAGTTATAATATTGGTACATAGTACGTGGGTTAGTACTTTCATTAATTTTGTGACATTGGAGTACAAACAAACATCGTCTGAGGCTTCTGATAGGTAATGAAATATTAAGTATAACTTTTACAATATAACTAGAGGTTTTTATATTCAACGGACCATGTAGAACAAAAAAGTTTTAGAAACAATTTTGTTAAAAAAAGCGGCCAAGTGCGAGTCGGACTCGCCCATGAAGGGTTTCGTAGCAGTCGGTTCTTGTAGTTCGTTGTAACTTTGATCGTTGTTTCAATAAACGTGTTAAAAAAAACTATTAGCTAGATCTCGTTCAAACCAATTTTCGGTGGAAGTTTGCATGGTAATATACATCATATATTTTTTTTAGTTTTATCATTCTCTTATTTTAGAAGTTACAGGGGGGACATACTCATTTTACCACTTTGGAAGTGTCTCTCGCGCAAACTATTCAGTTTAGAAAAAAATAATATTAGAAACCTTAATATCATTTTTGAAGACCTATCCATAGATATCCCACACGTATGGGTTTGATAAAAAAACAATTTTGAGTTTCAGTTCTAAGTAGGTATAGGGAACCCCCAAAATTTATTGCTTTTTTTTTCTATCTTTGTGTGATAATCTTAATGCGGTTCACATAATACATCTATTTACCAAGTTTCAACGGTATAGTTCTTATAGTTTCGGAAAAAAAGTGGCTGTGACATACGGACGGACGGACAGACAGACAGACATGACGAATCTATAAGGGTTCCGTTTTTTGCCATTTGGCTACGGAACCCTAAAAACCCCGACTTTCAAGCGTTCAACCCCAATAACTTTTAACGGCTGAATCGCTAGGAAACTTTCTTTCACGTAAAAAAAAAACACATCGAAATCTGTAAACCCGTTCGAGAGCTACGGCATCGTAGCTCTGACAGACAGAATGATAGACATTGGCGTTAAACTTATAACACCCCTCTTTTTGCGTCGGGTCGAGGGTAAAGAATGTTCGTCATAATAGAAAAGATGCATCATGAGTAAATTTTGATAAATGTCGCTGATTTCGTAAGCATTTACGTAAACAAGACCTATAAGCACAATTATGTTTTTTATCGATTCATTAAGAGGCATTTGGTTGGCTGTCTCGCTCGCACAAACAAACATTTTTAAAAGATTATTAAAAAATATGTCTCGTTTGTAAAAAAGTCTTTCATTAACATTCAATATAATTATATTGTGGATATTTTAGACATGTTTGTAAGCCTCTCAACTTTGACTTTTAGTTAAAGTACATTTAAGAAGAATTAGAAAGTTTAAAAATAATATCACCATAGGATTTTCCTAAAAAATTATAGCTTCTTTTGTTATTCGGCCAATCCTAAAAACGAAATATTTGACATAGCACCCTAACAAATTTTCTTACATCACGCCTACGAATGCGACATAAGTGACGTCACTCCTGTCCGGTCTTTCTAAGGCGCTTCGAGACGCCCGCCCGTCCAGATGTAAATTTGTAACCTTTATACCTTAAAGGGATTTTGCGTTACCAAGGTAGTTTTTCTTGAACATGCCTATTTTTAGGAACTCTTACCATAGAACAACGAGAATAAAAGATGCATCTTCCCTATTCGATCTTTCGATACTAACTCGCATTTTAATAATACTCCTATTTTTATTATAAATTATTTAACTTTTGCTGACGTCATTAAAAATGTACAAACTCTAATTTTATGTTCAACCCTACGCTTATTTTTGGATTCTCATTAAAATCCACCTAAATGGACATGGACACCTAGTATTTTTAATACAAATAAATGCTCATGGAGCAAAGACCCTTATTTATTATCCAACCTTGGTTTTCGCGACCAGAGCAAATGTACATGGATTTGTTAAATAGACACACACATTCAAACACACCTCTCTACTGTCGAACATGACTTAGGTATGCATGAACGAAAAGGACAAGTTTATGACCTATCATGAGGGTCAGAGACCCTTGTGTTCGCATCCGCACAGCGAAATGTGCAAATATATGCATACACATGATCGATGTACACTCGGCCACAGATCAAACATAACGGTTCGAGCGTAATGTGGACCTACAACATTGAAATAAAGCTTCTTGAATAGTTTGTTGATGTGTCTGGTCTCCTACGACCAATGCCCAGGCGAATACTAAATATTTGATATTCAAATGATCGCACACAAATTATCGACGGATTATAATATCGACCGTTCAAAATGTCGTACATAACGAGTGAAAATCTTTGATAAGAACCTATCTGTATGTCCAGTAAAAAAAACTTACCTTCCTATCACCAAAATACAAATAGGTATAATAAAGTATAAAGGTAATTAGTTAGGTAAAGAGCATAATCATAATTTTATGAAACATTAACGTTTAATACTTATAATGAACCTCTCATTTCTCAAACCAAGAACGACATGTAATGCGATTGTAGAAACTTTATAATGAAAACTCCAGTAAAATAAACATATATATACTTGTAGCAAGTAATACATCAAGTTTAAGAATTTATAAGCATAAACGCTACTATAAGCATAGGTACCGAAGGAAAATTATAGGCCCAAATGTACTTTACCAAAACGATACAAATATTTCGTTAATTTTTTGTCATCTGTTTTGGATTGGTTTTCCAGAGCGCGGAGAGTGCACCCCACATCGCATGGATGACGAGTTCTTGATCAGATTCCTGCGCGCGCGCAACTTTATACCACAAAGGGCACACCGATTGGTAAGACGAGATGTTTTAATAAAGTATACGTGTATAGTATAATAGAATCATCACATTACATTAGGTGCACATAACGTTCTCATTTTTCTGAAAATCTTTCAGAGATATATTTACATTATCTGAGAAATAGTTGACACGTATTTAATAGGCAAGTGATAAACTTAATTTTAACTTGATTGTAACTAAATTCCCGCGTGTAAACAATCACTTAACAACTTTTTAGCCACAAGTGGTAAGTAAACGATTTAGTGAATAAGTGATAAGTAGAGTCTATTTTTTGGTTAAAATACCGTCACCGTCTTTACTAAATTTGCTTTTAGTTCTCGTTTGGACGCAACAATTTAGCGAAGTCGGTATGTTCTTCGCTCTTTGTAAGTATTGTGACCAAACTAAATATACTTTAAGTTAAATATATAATTAACACTTCACTACTTAAAATTTAGTTAGAATTGCCTACTTAGAACATGTAAACTAGCCTTTATATTTACATTTAGGTACTATTTGTTTGCACACGGAAGTCATTTACATAGATCGTTTATATTTGACGACTTTTTATGGATATTTATAGGAGGACTCTTATTATTATGAACTTTATCTGATAAATGATACAGGATTATTTTCCAGTGCTTATCTTTGTGCAGCAACTTCAGTCAATATTCCCCAAAATATGTCCGCATACTGACAAAATCGAATCTGCGTACGACGCAATTAAGTATTTTGAATAAACTAAAGTGGATTAATACTATTGACTTAGAAATTGAGTGTATTGATATAAGGCTATTGTTGCGCTTATAAGTATATCCATATACTGATATACCCGAAACATAAACCTTATTATTATGGAAAAATATTTATATAAACTCAAAAATAATATCCTGTAAGTATGTTACGTTTGATGCATGACCTATTTATACAT
This sequence comes from Acrobasis suavella, assembly GCA_943193695.1. Lineage (NCBI taxonomy): Eukaryota > Metazoa > Arthropoda > Insecta > Lepidoptera > Pyralidae > Acrobasis > Acrobasis suavella. Next base: position 21,318,352 of record OW971929.1, read on the forward strand.
TATTGTGAACTCGTCGCACACCTTCTGCCATATGTCGCAACTCATGATAATATGCTCTCATTGTTATAAGCCTTACAATTTAAATTGAATAGAAGAAGGCCTTGAGCACGACACTGCTTTATCCAAGGTCAACGAAAACATCATTTTCAACATCGTCATAACATGTATTGTTAAAACACATAAACAACGCCTGCCTATAATATCAATAGCAAAAAATAACATACCATTCATTTTTTCACTTTGAAGTTCATATAAAATGAAACAACAGCTCAACTTTTATGTGACGTTACGTTTCGAAAACTATTATCCAGCTGTACCACCTACCACGTTTGAAGTTATTTAATATTCTTATTCATATTGAAAGTATCCAACTTAATAAATTGATTATTTACTACTACTATGTCATTATCATCGTCCAAGATTATAAAAATACTGGATAGGTGCTAAAATATGCGTAGGCTAACTTAAAGAAAAGGTAGACACATCAAACACTGAATAATTTTGTGAAATAAAAATATGAATGCAAAGTGATTTTAGATGTTTAAATAAAATATTGATATATAATAAATGGATATCCAGCAATTCTAACAAGTAATAAAATAGAATAACAACAACATATGTTTGAAAAACTGTAATATTTTTTAACGATTATAAACCTAGATGTACCTACAGGAACTAGAATGGACTTAAGTTTATTAAAGCATAGAAAGCTTTAATTTATACTCGTAACTTTTCTAGTGAGCATATTTACTATAAAGGTAATGGTTACTGATATCGTCACTCGTAGACGACGTGGACATTTGTAACACCTGGTGAATCGTGAATGCTTTGCAGTAAAGATATTATAACATAAGTAAGTATATATAATATCCTAGTCCGAGAGCCAGGGCTACATTTATCTTGTAAATCTGTTTGTTGAGAATAAATGATTATTATTATTATTATGACCAGTACGTAAGAAGTTTCATTTCTTCTTTTCACGCTGTTAAATCAATTGATGAGCCGATGAACAATCATAATAAAAGTACGGTGAAATAAATAATATCCTATAGTAGTAATTAAGCAACATGAGCTTCCTTTATCATCAAGCGAAGCAGTACATATTCTTATCTATGATGCGAGCTGTGTTCTTCTGGCCGTATAATTGATTGATAGCACTTATGCATAGCTAGCGTTATAGCCAATTTTAGATCGCCCAACAGGGAATATGCATGAAAAAAATATGAGTTATCTAATCAGTTTATCCATAAATAATTAAAAGTAAAGTACTAACAGTGAAAACAGAATAAAAATTGGTTAAAAAACGAACGAGATATAACAATTTTACGAAAATATGTGTATCTCACTCGCAAACACGCTATTTTCTATGGCAAATGTATAGATGATATGGACTTTGATGTCACCAGTCCATATTGGACTTCTCTTTCTAATTGACACTTTAAAGAATCACATGTTCGTCGCTAATTAAGATATTTTATAAATTATTTCATATTTGGTTACTGTGGTTTATAAGGATTTTAATAAGCAAATAAAAAAATACGTGCATATTCTCTGCTATGCTTATAAAAAAACATATTTTAAATACAAAAAACATTCAAATATTCATTTTGTCCACTGACAATCATCATTATCAGAAAAATCAATTCGCCTTATACAACTATCGATACTTATTTCCAGATGGTGAATTACTACCAGTTCAAAGAAGACAACCCAGAGCTTTTTGAGAACGTGTTTCCGCTGGACCTCCGCTGCATAGGGGACGCCAACGTGATCGCTGTGCCGCCTTATCGAGACCAGAACGGACGGCGGATGATGCATTTCAGGATTGGTATGAATTTTTTTTATGGAGAATTATTTATAAAATGAAAACATTAGGTACAAAATAAAAAAATTGTTTGACTCTACACATTGATATCGCGGGTGCAGATATCGTCACTTGGGACTGTGTCCCCTGTACTTGAACAGAGTAGTATTTAACGGAACTTTGTTGAGAGGCGCTCGATGGACCGTAATGCGTACTCCCATTGAGTACGCATTACTAGGGCTTTCGCTAGTGAAATAATCCCGGGCGTGTCAGCTATACATAATCATTGCAAATCAGTCGTCCAACTATGGTAAATGCCTTTAAGCAGCTTAAATCTGACACCAGTTTTGGCCACTTACCTACACGCACTAAAAACAATTTTTTTCGGTTTTCAGGATGTTGGGACCCCAAATCAGTACCAGTGGAGGACTTGTTCAAGGCAACCATCCTAGCGTTAGAGCTGGGCATGTTGGAACAGAGGACGCAGATCCTGGGAGGTATCGCCATCTTCGACCTCGAGGACATCGGCACTCAGCACGCCTGGCAGATCACGCCGTCCGTTGCCGCCAGGATTGTCAAACTGTTGGTGGTCAGTATTTATCAATTCATGTCTCTGTACCTTGAATAACTAAATAAATATATACGGACAAATCACACAGATTAAGTTAGCCTCAAAGTAAGTTCGAGACTTGTGTTATGGGAAACTCAACGATACTATATTTTATAGTAAATACTTATATATCTAGACATCCACGACCCAGGTCAATCTGAAAAAGATCATATTCCTGACCGGGGCCTGACCGGGGATCGAAACCGGGACCTCCAGTATGACAGCGTGGCATGATGACCACTAGGCTACAGAGGTCATCAAAAGAAGACAGAAATCTTGAAACACCTTGAAAAGTAGACAGAACTTAGATCTATGTGAACCAAAGTCAACATTACTAATAAGTGTAATCATTTTTCAAAACTAACTTTACCCCCAAACTACAAGATCGATTTTGATAAAAACCATGATCGCTAACTTTTGTTTTTATTTTCCTTTCAGTCGTGCTTCCCGTCAATCACCCACGCAATCCACATCATCAACCACTCCTGGTTGTTCGATAAAATCTACAGCATCTTCAAACCGTTCCTCAACGAGAGCATGCGTTCAAAAATCTTCTTCCATGGATATGACGTGACATCTCTACACCAGCACATTCACCCCGACCATCTTCCGGAGAGATACGGCGGCATCTGGCCCGATTACTCCTACACCATCTGGCTGGAATCGCTCAAGAAAAACTTTACTGTTGCTAAGGAGGTGATTGCAAGTGGTTATAAATTCCGAGAAAAGGAAATATGCCCTGAAGTTGTGAGAAAACTAAACGAGGAAGGAATAAAGTTATCTTAAAAGTGGGGCAAGAGTTCCCAAAAGTTCCACGCACGTAACTTTGACGAAATTCGGTTCATTTGGCTTTATATTAAATCAACTGTTGGTAGAGGACCACGCGGGTTACGAAATTTTAATTGAGTAAACTTATCTAATTGGTTACGTACTAAAATTACAATCTTGAAAGGCCGAAATTGTGATGTGTAACTAGAAATGAGGTCGCATGTAAAATTTGTAATATGTTAAAAAACCACGTGTCCGTTACACGTGTTTTTTTTTAGATTTGTACCTTTGTTTTGGATCGGTCAGATTTTTACATAACTGAATTTCCCACCCTAAGTATCAAATTTAGATATTAGGAAATGTGGTTACATTTATAATTTAAGCATACATTTATTTATTACGTTTTAATTTAAGTATAAAATAATGTTCTTTTCACAATAATTTTATGTTATTTAGTTATTAGTAGGTATATGAATACAATTGTATAAAATAAGTTCTTTATAAAATTCGTCAAAAATCTGTGATAATAAACTGAGTTCGGTCGAACAAAAAATGACGGTACTTAGTACTTACCTACTTATACTTTTTTCACTATAGCTGGTAAGTTTTATATTATAAAATTTTATGGTTTGTGATAGAAGGGCAAGGGATCAAATTAAATATAAGTTTTTAAATTTGTCAAAGTAACGCTCTAACTTGCCAAGATATTATATACGATAAGGTAGTAAGTTGAAGTTAATTATTTTCGCCATGATATTTTGTAATACCTGCTTGGATAAAGTAAAGACAAGAAGAATTTCAAGAGTTGTTTCTTTTAAGTAAGTACCTACAATACATATTTTCATTACCTTGTTAACATAGATTTTAACTACGCCTTACCGGTGTGTTAGCCACATACAGTACACAACTTGATGTATATTTATCTCATCGTTGTCTGACTTGTTAATGTTTTATAGCTAGCCAATACCTAAAGATTGTGGCTAGATCTAACCACCCGGTGATCCGGAAAGGTAATGAGGAAAGTTACTAAACCCTTAGATACTTTGTTTTTGCACTGAACAGTTTAAGAACAGACCTGTCCGTGCCAAAAAGAGATAAACCCAAAACTTCGCACATCAAATTAAACAAAGCAATACCAATCTAAAACGAATTTCCGAAAAGAAAGTTGTAGGCGTTTACTGCGGGATTAGTCCCAAGGCAGTCCTTGAAGTATTCCGTTTTGTGAAATATATCCCATTACTGAGGTCATTCACATTCCGACATAGGTGTGTACCTACTACAATATCGAATGTAAAGCATCCGCGTCAAATCGAAATAGTGATTTTGATTTCTTTTTTCAAACTCCTCTTTTCAAAACCCACCATAAGTTCAACATCACACTGAATGTGGCCTTTATATAATGACCCTGGGCCCTGTCAGCTCTTTAAGGGAATACCTGTATTTTCCGGGGTCCAGTGCTGCCCTCATTTGAAATAAATCAATAGATAGGAAACTGAGACATCATTTAAAATTTTGTCTTGACCAGGCACTAGATAACCCTTCAAACTATTTTATGAACTAGTATTTACAGTTTAAAGTGAGAACGTGAAGCTTTTCTACGCACAATTGCGAAAACCGGCAACTTTCGGCGTACGTGCGTAGAAAAGCTTCACGTTCTCACTTTAAACTGTAAACAGTAGTTCATAATGTAGTTTGAAGGGTTATCTAGTACCTGGTCAACAAACTTTTAAATGATGTCTCCGTATCCTATCAAATGATTTTTTCAAATGGGGGCAGCACTGGACCCCTGAAAATTCAGGTAGGTATCCCCTTAAGGGATATAGGTAAAGGCGGTATTTACATTAAAAAATAGAATAATAAATAAAGTTTATTTGGCTATTGCTGTTAAAATGTGTGTAATCAAGGTAAGTTGACAGGCAATCGTCGGCACTCATTTGTGACCATTTTTATGGAGGACGCAATGGGAAGAATTGTTTTATTCAGGCATTTCCGGGTGGCAGGAATTTCGTTTGACGCTATTTTTGTCCCGGTTCAACGACCTTTTACTATCCTTTACAAATTCTCCGTTGCTATAAGATAGATAGATAAACCTTTATCTTTAAATAAATACCTTCATTTGTTAAATAGCGCCAATAAGCGCCAGGTATTAAACAAATACATTTCAGGCAAATGCGAAATATTTGGAATTATTCAGAGAAGGAATCGATCTTTTGTGATTTAAAATGGGTTGTTGTACATATGCCACAGTGTTAATTCGTCACGTTTTTAAAACTTCATAGTCATTCATATTGAAAGTTAATTCGTCACATGCATTAAAAAGTATGCGTTAGTTCGTAGGTAGGTTCGGGTTATTGTAAATTTGCCACAAGTAGTTAATTACCGACAGCAAGCAAAGTGATTATTTAGCAGTCAAAATGACATATAGATTTTGATTGCAAATGTTTAAAGTATGTAACTATATGAGGACAAGATAATCTTGGATAATTAATACAAACATAGGTATTAGACAGCGCTCCTGCACATGCTATCATGCGCTCGCTTGCTCGAGGCATCTATCTCTTTCTAGGCGTAACAACCAACCCTATCGGTCAATGCATCTACTTGTTATCAGTTCAGTGACTCACATGACCTTGCCGGTGGGTGGTGACGTGATGTATAGCGAAATTGGTCTGCATTTTTTTCTATTTTAAATTGGCGCCTCTTTGAAAAAATGGATCATAATCAGCTGGGAATAAGTTCAGGAGGTCATGGTGTAATTATTTTATTATTTTATGATACTATACAATTAATTACTTTAAGTTTATTATAATGACTCCCTCGAGTGTTCTTCAAAAAAAGGGAGTTTAGTTTCAGTGACATTTATTACTTAGTTGTGATATAATGTAACTGTCGACAGCTTATGGCCTATTTAAAAAAATAAAATTAACGTCGTAATGTTGAACTGAACCCTGATTATCTTTACTGAAATGTCAATAAAATCAAGTGTTGATTTGATTGATTATAGTAATTATAATCTCGCAAATTAAACTGCACTAAGATTTAATCCGAATTTCAAAATGTAATTAAATAAGAATTGTAATAAAAGAGGCACATATCCTTATTTAATTAATTAGCGACGGACGGCGGCGGTGGTGTGGTTTAATCATTTTATTCGTGAAATTAAACATATGTTTTGCTTATTATTTTCTGTTTTGAACTTGAATATCACAGATAGATACAATCACAAATATCTGTTCCGAAACCATTTGTTTTTAAAGCACGTTTTAATTTTCATCACGTTTATATAAAATACTAGGCGTTACCCGCAACTTCGTCAGCGTAATTTATTGCCATTGTTGCTATGGGTAAATGTAGCATTCTAATAGTGAAAGAGTTATCAAATTCCATGCAGTAGCTTTTGAGTATCTTTCTTCTTTATAATATTAGTATAGATAAATATATGATACTATTTCATCACCTCTTCAGATCACATTTATGAAAACTGAAAAGGTAAGTCGAATGCTTGTTATAGGTGATTTTATGTACAATTTTGATCGGAAAACTAAGCTTGGAACTGTTCGGAGATGTACAAATCGTTCATGCAGTGCAATTATAAAAATTTCGGAGAATCGTGTCGTTAGAATTTTGCTTGAAGCGGCTCATAGTGTCAACCAAATGTAGTGAAAACTTATATTATCAAGACAAAAAACCTTTGTAAAGAAGTAGCAGCGAACTCCAGCACACCTATGCCTCAATTATTTGAAGAAGTTTTTCAACCAAAAAAGGACACGGTTTACAATTTACTAAATGCCTTACCAAAATTCTCAAACTTTTCAAGATCACTTTATAACGTAAGGAATTGTGAATTAAACGTACCCAAAACACATTTTTCAAAATGCGAAGATATGACATCTTCGCATTTTGAAAAACTCCGACAAAATACAAAGATTGATTTTTGTTGTTTGACGATGACAGTGACTCCAAGAACAGAATAATAGCCTGTACTGAGACAGCTCGTGAAGTTGTACCAAATATTCATACCTATTTTTTTGGATGGAACTTTTTCAAGTTGCTGCACACCATTTTATCAGCTGTACTGCATACATGGTGACGTGAACAGTGACGAAAACTTTACGAACATATACGTTCTAATGCCTAATAAACAAGAAAGGTCTTATGAATGACCTTTTATTTCACTCAAGGAACATTTACCAAATTGGACAGCGCTTACAATGATTGTCGACTTTGAAGTTGCAGTGATAAACGTTATAAAAAATGTTTTTCCGGATGTTAAACTACAAGGATGCAACTTCCATTTTAAACAAGCTTTGGCAAAAAAGCTCACGCCTTAAAAATGAACAGCATCCACGAAAAGAGACACTTAGGCTTAGTGCTACATTGGCCCATGTAAAGAAACAGGATATTAAATCTATGGTTGTGCATAATGGAAGATGTTCCACAGAAGAAAGCAGTGACAAAATTCAATGATTATTTTGTAGCCCAGTGGTTAGAAAACAAAAATATACAGTTTATTTGGAATGTACATGGTTCTCGTCACAGGACCATAAATCTAGCAGAAGCATGGCATAAACGTTTAAAAAACATGATGCCTAAAAAAACCTAGAATGCTTCAGTTTCTTGATACACTTAAAAAGAAGGCTGATTATGTAGATGATAAAATAAAATAAAAAAAACGAACCGACTGAACCATTAAACTTGAGAATACGTAGATGTATTGCATATGACAAAGAATTGAAAACTCTTTTGGACAATTATAACAACCTGTCCCTGGCTGAATTTCTTAAAAAAAACTTTCTTATTTGCAGCATTTTAAAGACAAAATAGTATATACAAATAAATATAGTATAATTCATTTAATTTCATACTCAAGTTTTTATATTACGAATTTTAATCTATGATTTTTAAGGAAAACGAATGTTGACTTATAACAAATAATTACTGTGATTTTAACTGTGATTTATTAAGTGCTCATAAAACGCACTCTTCTATTTGATTTCAATAGTTATATTTGCTTTGTCTTATTCTACTATTATATAGTTGTTACGGCTATGTTTTAAACTAAAAGAAATATCTTTACTTATTAAAATAAAAGAAAAATATTTTGTCTTTATTTTTATACAGTTGTTATATTGTAGAACCTACCCAAGGTTGAACATCTGTTCTATATAGTTTATTTTATAAGTATTTATAAAGAGAACTATGATTTTTACGATTATGTATATGTTAAGTAATATTTTTTTATAACTGCTGTGAATTTTTAGAAAATATTCAAAATAGATGATTCAAACGTTCCTTGGTTTTTAGCAAATTTGTCTTTGTTTTGCTTTTCCTTATATTATAAGTAAATCCATCAAATTGAACTGTGATTTTTGTTTTGTTAGATGTAAGGTTGATAACCTAAAACTGTGATTAATGAAATAAATGTTTATTTGAATTATTGTTTATTATTTTTGCTGTCTATAAAAAAATAATCAATGTGACGAATTTACAATTCTTGATATTAAAACGTGACGAATTAACGTTAAAAAATAAAGATGTAGCAAATTTACACATTAACTTTGTAGTGACGAATTAACTTTGTGGCAAATGTACAACAACCCTTTAAAATATAGCTTGACGAAATCAAAGATGTATTTCGAAACACTGTATTTGTTGATAATTTATATCGTGTACCTGAATATTTATTAGATTAGATTTTAAGTAGTAAGTAATAGTTATTTTAATGCGAGTGGCAACAACTCGCAGAAGATAGACACGACTGAAAAAATAGGGTGGAGGCCTTTACCCTAAAGTGGGATACTACAGGCTGGTAAAAAGTAGTTAGATAAACACATCCCTTTTAACTAGCTAAACGGCTTTCATACCTTCTTGTTATGTATTTTTATGTCAAAACAATTCTTTAGCTCCTAAAATTAAATTGTTTAAAATCTCTCCATTCTAAAAGAGCGTAAGTACAAGAGTTAGGATGTAACGAGTTTACATCTTTGCCATAAATTATAATTAAAAAATAAACTGACGTCTATAGAGTTGTGTTTTGTAGCAGTACGATATCGATATCGATACATAAACTTACGTATCGTAAAATAGGGTTACTTTGATTAATTTAAAAATTCAAACGCTTCTGTCTCAGCTATTTTTGGCATAAAAATATTATATTGACGACTTGGTATGTGGAAAACAAATGGCATAAAAAATTACGCTTGTAATACTCGAAAAAAAAATTGCCCTATCATCTCTATAATTGAAATGGGGGTTTTGGGTAACCCACGTTTATTAACGGATTCTCATAGTCGCCCCTTACAGGAATTAAGAACACAAAGAAGAAATGTTTCACTTTTTACTTTTTAAGTTACAGCGTTTTAAAGTTAATTGGGGTGAATTTGACTGAAAATAAAAACAAAGGCTCCGGCGTACACGCGTTGTGAAAAGATGGGGGACGTACCAGGATTGCTATTTCAAAAATATGAATAAATATTAGTTCAGAAATTTGGAATATTTAATTAAAAAACCAAAAAAAAAGCTATCATAAATGTCACCTTGTGTTTTGAAAGTCGCCCCATTTTAGGGTAGAATTTTTCCTTACTTCATTTTTTAATAGTTTTTAAGACCTGGATGTCAATATTATTTTTATTTAACCTATATCAATCATATAAAGGAAATATTAGCATTTCGTCACCAAACTATGTAAACATTTTAATGCATGTGTATTTTTTCCAATCCTAATTCTACTTTACTGAAAGAACTATCGATATTAGATGGTCTTCATCGAACTGATACTTCTATAGACAACACTACTATAATCTCTCTCTCTCACTCTTGATGTCAGTTGTCAGATTGACGCACGTGTCAATTGACAGCTGACAGCTTGACATAATTTTTTCACTTTTAGATGTTCAAGCAAAGGCGTAACCTGTTAAATGCCTATATCCTTATACTTTTGAGTTTTTTTCATTTATCTCTAAAAATATAACTCAAAAAAATCTGAAAAAATATTTAACGTGTTCAGAATTGCTAAATCTCGAAATGATTCTCGAATTTTCATACCTTTTAGAAAATGAAATGTTGTCAATTACTGAATAAACATTTGAATCTTTGAATCTTTGAATCTTTGAAAAACCGATTAAAAACTTGATTATATTATAAGCTGAGCTTCATATTTTTTGCCTGATGGCAACACCGTCCCTTTAAATATCGTGGCTCGACCGTGAGCGGCCCATTTGCTGCTCGACCGCCATGCGGATAACACCTTGGTGAAATCTATCTTGTATTTTACTTGTTTTGCAAGTCAGTAATATTTCGGTTTAATTTATTAGTAAATTGTTTAAAATGGCTGTTTAGTTTATTTAATTAGTGTCAAATTACATTTATGGATTATAACCTCAAATGTTCTTTAGTATTTGTGTTTTTTTTAAATAAAATCCCTTAGGATAGCTAAAATCAGAATTGGGATTGAAACACATTTGCCCACTTATTTTCGCGTTTTAATTTTATTACTGGCTTGCAAAATTATTTGTGTCTGCATATTTCCCGTGTGTGTGATTTTAAAATTGTGCGTACGAGATCGCCTACCCGCAAACATAACTATAAAAGGCGTACATTGTGTAAATCACGGAATAGGAGTGTTAGTCCACTACGTGATAAGCGTGATCGGCTTTATCTTAAATCGCGGAGTGTTTCACGCACTTCGAGTGGTCACCGTTTTCGTGATCGTGCTATTCGAAGTGTTTATAGTTTCTGATAGTCTAGAACGCCATACGAATGACTCGCGTGGCCGTAATCGAACACGTGAACGTAATGGGGCATGCCGTAGTTCTCGTGATGGAGAAGACCGCCTTTTACGCAGTGTTTCACGAATTGGGTTGCGACGTCACCGTTGTGCTCATAAGTCGAGGTCAGGTTAGACCGAGTCCTTGAAAAGTGGAAGCCCTAGAAATAATTCTCCACCAGAAAACTTCTCCCCATTGTCCTTACTCATAGATAGAAATAGAAGCTACTGTTCCTGTTATTTGTTCTTTGGTACGTGATATACTCGTTGAAAGTTCAGCGCCTAACAGAGAAGCATTGCGTGAACTCGATCGCGTTGATTGTTGAGGAACAATCAGACCATGACAGTTTATTGGAGTGAGAGCAGTGGTGTTGGTGGAGTTCATTCGAGATAGGTACACTCAGTCAGTAGTTCAGTATCAGTAGTAAAGGGAAAAGAAATAGACATGGAGTTAGAGTGGTATAAGGCCTAGGGAACTAATTTTTGTCTTATTTCGATTATGTTAATCGACTCGGGTACCAGTCTCGAACTTTTAATATCGACGATCGTGTGTTTTTCATAAAGTTTTCTCGCATTTGACAGGGAAACTGGACTCCGGCATGTGCGGGCCATACAAAGTGGTCAAGGTGCTGCCAAGTGGATGTCATGAGCTTCGCTTGCTGAGCGGTGGCTACGGCAAGGCGACGCTGGCTGCGGCACAATACATGGTGCCGTGGCGAGGCGAGTGGCAGCCGCTGTGCCGGAAGGCGTGTACTCTGTACGCGTGTCGGGTGCTGACCCGGTGTGCGCAAACTCTGCGCGTTTCGGGCGCAGTCCCGGTGGGTGCAGTCCCGGTGGGCGCAGTCCCGGTGGGCGCAGTCCCGGTGGGCGCAGTCCCGGTGGGCGCAGTCCCGGTGGGCTCTGTCCCGGTTTACGTTGTTCCTTGAACACGCATCAGGCGCTGTCCTGGCAGCCGCTGTGCTGGTTTTCGTTTTCAACGTGGGGGGAACTTGTACAAGTTCAAGTATGAGTATGAGTGAGACATTTGATGTGAAGACGTATGCATACTTTTGAATGCGAAGTGTTTTAGTTTTGTCACGAAAGCGTTATGTATGAGGGCCTTGTATGTGCGATGTATGACAGATTAGGCAATGGTGTACATCGTCACAGCCAATTAACAATTTGTTTCTCACGCAGATTCTGACGATGACAACTCTGACGACGCCGGTGAATCTTTGGTGCCCCTGCTCGTCTCGCCAACCCTTTGAGTGAAGACGATGAGCAAACTCCTGCCGTACCTGCCTGTGCTTCTGCAGAGGATTCCTCCAGTGCAGCCGAGGACGGCGCACGGTCAGGAGAGGCCGTATAAGCTGAGCTTCATATTTTTTGCCTGATGGCAACACCGTCCCTTTAAATATCGTGGCTCGACCGTGAGCGGCCCATTTGCTGCTCGACCGCCATGCGGATAACACCTTGGTGAAATCTATCTTGTATTTTACTTGTTTTGCAAGTCAGTAATATTTCGGTTTAATTTATTAGTAAATTGTTTAAAATGGCTGTTTAGTTTATTTAATTGGTGTCAAATTACATTTATGGATTATAACCTCAAATGTACTTTAGTATTTGTGTTTTTTTTTTAATAAAATCCCTTAGGATAGCTAAAAATATTGATAAGTATGTAGTGGTCACATAAGACATGTAGAAAACAATCACACGATCATAAAGATGTTTTGTTGTGTACCGAAGATTTTTTTTTTCGTTTGCGAAAACGAGGGCGTTATGAGGGTTTGTAAAAAAAATGGAATGGTTGCGGAGCTGCACAGCTGTTTGGACTTGGTAAAATTTTGCGTGATAAATAAGTGTAATTATGCAATATTACATGGTTTATATTTACGCCGTGTTGTGTAAATGCGAGTTTATACTCTGTCATATCTTTAGATCGGCTTATCTGGTCTAAATTTTCGCTGATTACACGGACAGAGGTCGGGTAGTACTAATGCTTAGATACTTCCTGAAAAATCGAATTCTATACATAGACATATTTATAATTGTACATTCAAATATATACAAGGGTGAGGTTGCGTCTATTTACTCATATACTATAGGTACACATGGAATCACAAGATACAGTTGATTCATATATCGTGTTACATTCATCAATTAAATAAATTATAAATATGTCATATTATTCGATAGAATGACGATAGCGGAAGATCTCTATGTGAATGTAAATATATTAAGTTATCTTAGATAGAGACGCTATTGCATGCATGTAAAGGCAAAATCGGGATGCAATATTTTTTGTTGCATGCTTGGTGACGCGTCAGGATTCGAGGGTCAGACGGTGCTAATAAAACCAAACGCGAGGCAAGAAGGGGGATCAGTCCTTGCGCGTCCTTTGCCTGACATACAAGTTTCGAGTTTAAAATCGAGTGTGTGTGATTTTGTGTTATAAATTTCATTCACCGATTTGAGCTCGTTGCTTTGTGTTCGGGTAAATTACTGTGAAGTGACGGGTCTAGAATTCTAGACTTCCTAAATATTTTTATCTATACCTTTCTCACAAACCCCAAAATTCCGCTGGAGCGTTAGATAAGTACTGAATAGGTAATTTATACTGGGTGCTGAGACTGGCATTCGGGCGCTTCAGGTCTTCCATTTTCCTTTCACCTAGGTATCCTAGGTCAACCTGTAGGCTTACAGAGGGTTGACCTTATCCTAATGTATCCCTAGAGTAGTTCGTATTTGCATATCCTACACAAGTCGCTTTACACACACACACGTTTAACTTCTCACACAACTGTTATGAGCGTGGTGGCTAATAACAGACCCTAGGTTCACACTAGGTCTTACAATAGACTAGACTTAGGTTAGGCAAGCGGTTGCGGCTGCTTTTAGGTCAGTTTAGACGTAGGTTCGTGATTAGGTTCGTTATCGGAATATAGTGAGGTTTTGCGTACGGTTAAATTAATAAATCTGCTAAAGATAGATACGATAGATCGAACAGATAATATATATAACGAAGATTACTTGAATTTCTATAGTTGGGTTAAATGTAGTATTATCATTGTTGCTGTTAATTGAGAGTCACATATGTTTCATTTGTTACCTTAGATCTACATAATTGAAAGATATAGGATCCGATCAATTTAGTCCTATGTATGATAGTGAATATCTAAAGGTTATCAGATTATGATATTTGATAGTTATGTGTTTATTGAGATTATAGAGATCTATGGTAACTAGTATATCAAACATCTATTCACCAGAGAAAGGTTAGAAGGTTAGAAGTTAGGTATAGAACTTATGATCTAAATTAACGTCTCAAATATATTTGCTCTCAGGATCTTGACACGCCAACCGTTGCGAGCATGTTAAACTAGAAAATAAGTAAAAGAATAGAATTTACGTGGAAGCTCTGGTAATTACAGAGCAGATAGGATTAGGACTCTTTGTTAGGATAGCCGGGTAGGGTTGTTTTGTTTTGTTTGGCTCAAGATCATTTAGATCTTGATTGCTTTCCTACATAGTAATATTAGAGTCGCGAAAAGGTTAATAAGTGGTAAGAATTATCAAATTTCATCGGGAAATTTGGTTTTTCCGAGGCTATTAAGGGTTGGCAAAATTATGCCTGAGTGACCGAGAGGCCAAACAGACATACTTTCGCTGGAAGTGGACTTATTAACCAAAACTATATATGTTTCTTATGCATGTTAGTGCAAAAGGTGTCAAACCGTGACATCTTTCTCCTAAAGAGGAAACCTGCTGTCCATGACGATATAATATCTCATTCCTCGCAACACAGCAAACCAGATATATTGACTTTGTATCGCCAAGATGTATCGAGTTTACTCGAAATAATTAGAGTCTTGTGAAAATACTATTATTATAAGAGCTCTTCGCGATTGTCATCGCGACCAAAATACCTGTTTCGCGTAAGCGAATTTATACAATTACATTGGTTAACCAAATATCCAAGACTCTCAACGCCTTTTATCGTACTTTGTACGACATTACAACATATAATTAAGCTATAGCAGACCTATGACCTAACTGATTACAAATATGGATCGGTCCACCTGATTTTTCAGGAATGGCGTATATTTTCCTTCGCTTTATGAAGTCAATTATTTGAATGATATAAACCATAACAGCTACAAAGAACAATTCTGTAATACGACTATTTCAATAAGGGATTAAATTACGTAATAAATAATATCTAGTATCGATATACTCATTTTAGACTTTTAAAATAAATTCAGAGTAGAGTGAACAGCTTGGGGTATCTGATAATGTACTTAAGGTTTTAAATAAGATGATCATAGCTCACGTGATTTGGAACTCCTGTAATAGGCCGCGGGTGTATTACTTATGTATATTATATACATAAGTAAGGGTTCCATCTCAGAATTGGTGCCGTAGACCGTGGATAGTATCTTGTTTGTATATTTTATATACAACGGAACTATTCAAAAGAACTCAGGCTTATTGGGTTATATAATTTAAATACACAACGTAGAAATATACAACAAATTATTGAGTCTCAGAATAATTATCCATCTTACTTAAAGAAAACTGCAGCGTTAAAATTGAATTGTTTACAAAAGCATTGTTAGTGGTTCAGGCAATTAAACAATAGATAGGGTCGTTGCGCAGGTAGTCGGGTGCGTAGACCTTTGTAGCGTTTCGTAGAGGTTTGTAGCGAAAATCGTAGGCGATTACGTATAGGTTAATTGGTTTCTTTAATAATTTAATTAATTAAGTTTTAACTATGGTTCGTGGTAGGCATTCGAACCGTATATCGACTCGTAGGACACAGGCGGAAGAATCAAATATTGGAAATATGGAAAGTGAAACACCGGGACAAATAACTGAGTTATTAACTACGATTATGCGTAGATTGGACAATATTGAGAAAGCCATTACATCTTCAAGCGAGGTAGCGGGACCTTCGCAGGCTTTAGAGAGAATAGAAACCAATGAACGTTCTACTTGTATAGTAAAGTTAACACAAAAGTTACCAACTTTCGATGGCCGAAGTTCTGTTAATCCAATGGAATTCTTACGAGATTTAAAGAATTATATTAAGGTATCGGGTGATAACAGCAGAGCACTTGCGTGGGCTATCGATAACTTAACGGGTAACGCTAAAAGTAGAATGAACATTTACCGAGAAAGCTGGCGTACGTTTACAGATTTCGAGAATGATTTCATTCAGGTATTTTGGGGAAGTAGTGAGCAGGAAATGTTAAAGCAGAGGTTTATAACGGCGAAGTACGATTCTAAGAAGGGTCAAAGCTTAGAAGAATATTTTGCTGCACAGCTGAATAGTATATATGGATTGTCTATTCCATTTACGGAGGGTGAACGGGTGAACACTATATTCAGGCAGATGCCTAGAGAAATACAAATCGCTTACTTTACGAAAAGTGAGACCATGACTATACGAAGTGCTATGGAGTTCTTACGTCAGTTAGAAAGGAATGTTGAAAGGCCGCTTGTAAAAGAGGCCAAACCCGGGTTTAGCAGTGTGACACATAACTCGAACGATAGTAGAGGACAATATATGAGAACTCAGAACAGAACGTTGAGAGTAAATACCATACGGTATAATAACTCAACGAATTGTAATAGTCAACAATTCCGAGGAATTTCTCGCGGTTATTATAACCGAGGTCGTGGTTCTTTTCGTGGATATGCGAGAACGCAACGGCCAGGTTTTAAAGCTGTAGCGTTTCAGCCAGCGTCAGAAGATAAACCATCTTCACAGCAAGGAAATAATGAGATTATTTCAAAAAACTTGCAATCGAGCGCGACAGGGACTTCGGGCTAAATTACTTATAAAGGTGTGGAAGGACGGTTATTGATTCACTAAGAAATCATAATTTATATGATTTATGTAATTTAAATGCTGAAGTGGGAGTAAATGAGTGTTCTCAATTCTTGACTCACAAAACAAACGGATATTCCGTATATTACAGCAATAAGTTACAAGTGAATCAGTCAAGCCGACATAGATCACGGATAATATGTAGGTTGTTAGGAAAGCAAGCTGAAATCCCTATTCTTAGCGTAAGAGCTACGGGCGCTTTAGGCACAAGCAAAGAAAGGTTAGATAAATTAGTTTATTTGCCATTTAAGACTGGAGAATGTATAATATACACTCCGACTTTAGTGCTTAGCAAGTTACCTAAAGACCTGATTTTAGAGTTCGGTTTTATTCAGTTAGCCATTTTGACGAGCATATTCGACAAATAGATACGGTTTTGAATAAAATTGCGAACGGCAGGTTTAACAGTATCCTTCAAAAAAAAAAAAGTGGTATCGCTGGAAAAAAAAAAGGTCAAGCTTTTGGGACATGTGTTGTCAACTTATGGCGTTGGACCCCGACAAGATGAAGTCAGTTTGAGAATATTCTATTCCAAAAAAACGTTAAACACTTGCGGGCATTCTTGGAATTTGTAAATTATTTTAGGATGTTTACAAAAAAATTATGGGACACTTGTTCGACCGTTGCACAATTTATTGCGAGCCAATGTCAAGTTTGAAGTTGAATTTATTGGCTCAGGCAACTTTTGGTTAGATAAAGAAAGCTTTTTTACCAAGTGTTGTACTAAAGTGCAGCCACATTTCACGTTATCATTTTTTGTACAAACTGACGCTAGGGCAGTTAGGATCGGGGCATATGTTAACCAAAAAAAATAAGTCGGGTCATTTAAGATGGTCGGTATCTGAACAAAAATAAAAAAATGTATGCAATTATTTACGCGGTAAGGAAGTTTGAAATATATTTACAGGGTATTAAGGATCAAAACGGATCATAAGAGCTTAACGTTCATCAAATCGTGAACTCAGTTGGGAGCTCGCGTAACAAGGTGGATTATGTTCTTGGATCGATTTGATTACACTATACAATACGTACCTGGCATAGATAGTAAAATTGCAGACACATTGAGCAGACATATATCTGGATGTGAGGGAGAAAATACTATCAGAGCAAACCAACCACCTATTTATTGGTTTAAAGCGACAAATCACGATAGTATAATTTTAAATTTGCGAGATATTTCAAAATTGCAAAACGAAGACGAGTTATTAAGTGAGATTATAGGTTGTATTAAAGGCGGGATTATAGAATCTAATATACGATACGGTTTTTTTTTTATTACTAATAAATTAATGATACATTATATTTCTCGGTTACGAGACGTGATATCAATTTATTAGTCATTCCATTACGACTCCAGGAAGAATTGATTTCGCATATACATGAAGAGATTGGACATTATGGTAGATATAAAATATTAGCATTTATGAAAGATAGGTATTATTTTCCGAATATGAGTAAGATAGTTAACACAGTGGTAAAGAGTTGTGACGTCTGTCAGAAGGTTAAACCTTGTAGTATAAACACTGTTGGTCCTTGTAATTCAGTTTTGGCGGAAAAATTAGTATATGTAATGCAGGATGTGTACAGTAAAGTTATTAGGTTATATTCGATGCGTAAAGCCACTGGTCGGGCGGTATTCGCGTGTACAAGAAAATTTCATAACGAAATACTTATCAAAACTATCAGTACGGATAACGGACCTCAGTTCACATCTAGATTTTGGGAAAATGGATTGAGAGAACTTGGTATTCGAGTCACACATACTTCTGTATATTGTCCGAATTCCAATTCTGTAGAAAGGGTTAATCGTGAGCTTGGAAGATTGATAAGGACATATTGTAATCAGAATACTTTGATTAAAATAAAATAGCGCTATTTTATTTTAATCAAAGTCAGAATAATAAAGGATGGGTGGATATATTATCAGAGATAAAATCATATTATAACAATGTCAAACATAGTTCAACAGGTTTTGCGCCGACCGAATTAGCGTTTGGAAAACGTGAATCTGGTCAGAAGATAGGTGCGATGAATAGAGCTGGTGCAACATGTGTAAATAAAAACTAAATATGATCTTGTAAGTTTAATGTAACTTATGTAATGAGTTAACGATTGTTTAGTATACTTGGAAGTTTAGATAAAGAGATTTATAGGTTGTAGAAATAGATTAGATGTGATTGACTTTAATTAGTTGATTTATTTAGTTATCAAGTTACAGCATTGTTATGTACGGTTTACATTATTAGGAAAAAAAATAAATAATAATAAACGAATAAAATAGACTTAAGCGAGTGAGTTAGATAGTGGATAATTATGCTGAACCAACTTAATAATAGGTTGTAACATATAGTTAAATGGCGATTTATTAAAACTGAGACTTGCTTCATGCTTGAAAAACAAACATTGTCACAAGTCTGGGGGGGGTCTGTAGTGGTCACATAAGACATGTAGAAAACAATCACACGATCATAAAGATGTTTTGTTGTGTACCGAAGATTTTTTTTTTCGTTTGCGAAAACGAGGGCGTTATGAGGGTTTGTAAAAAAAATGGAATGGTTGCGGAGCTGCACAGCTGTTTGGACTTGGTAAAATTTTGCGTGATAAATAAGTGTAATTATGCAATATTACATGGTTTATATTTACGCCGTGTTGTGTAAATGCGAGTTTATACTCTGTCATATCTTTAGATCGGCTTATCTGGTCTAAATTTTCGCTGATTACACGGACAGAGGTCGGGTAGTACTAATGCTTAGATACTTCCTGAAAAATCGAATTCTATACATAGACATATTTATAATTGTACATTCAAATATATACAAGGGTGAGGTTGCGTCTATTTACTCATATACTATAGGTACACATGGAATCACAAGATACAGTTGATTCATATATCGTGTTACATTCATCAATTAAATAAATTATAAATATGTCATATTATTCGATAGAATGACGATAGCGGAAGATCTCTATGTGAATGTAAATATATTAAGTTATCTTAGATAGAGACGCTATTGCATGCATGTAAAGGCAAAATCGGGATGCAATATTTTTTGTTGCATGCTTGGTGACGCGTCAGGATTCGAGGGTCAGACGGTGCTAATAAAACCAAACGCGAGGCAAGAAGGGGGATCAGTCCTTGCGCGTCCTTTGCCTGACATACAAGTTTCGAGTTTAAAATCGAGTGTGTGTGATTTTGTGTTATAAATTTCATTCACCGATTTGAGCTCGTTGCTTTGTGTTCGGGTAAATTACTGTGAAGTGACGGGTCTAGAATTCTAGACTTCCTAAATATTTTTATCTATACCTTTCTCACAAACCCCAAAATTCCGCTGGAGCGTTAGATAAGTACTGAATAGGTAATTTATACTGGGTGCTGAGACTGGCATTCGGGCGCTTCAGGTCTTCCATTTTCCTTTCACCTAGGTATCCTAGGTCAACCTGTAGGCTTACAGAGGGTTGACCTTATCCTAATGTATCCCTAGAGTAGTTCGTATTTGCATATCCTACACAAGTCGCTTTACACACACACACGTTTAACTTCTCACACAACTGTTATGAGCGTGGTGGCTAATAACAGACCCTAGGTTCACACTAGGTCTTACAATAGACTAGACTTAGGTTAGGCAAGCGGTTGCGGCTGCTTTTAGGTCAGTTTAGACGTAGGTTCGTGATTAGGTTCGTTATCGGAATATAGTGAGGTTTTGCGTACGGTTAAATTAATAAATCTGCTAAAGATAGATACGATAGATCGAACAGATAATATATATAACGAAGATTACTTGAATTTCTATAGTTGGGTTAAATGTAGTATTATCATTGTTGCTGTTAATTGAGAGTCACATATGTTTCATTTGTTACCTTAGATCTACATAATTGAAAGATATAGGATCCGATCAATTTAGTCCTATGTATGATAGTGAATATCTAAAGGTTATCAGATTATGATATTTGATAGTTATGTGTTTATTGAGATTATAGAGATCTATGGTAACTAGTATATCAAACATCTATTCACCAGAGAAAGGTTAGAAGGTTAGAAGTTAGGTATAGAACTTATGATCTAAATTAACGTCTCAAATATATTTGCTCTCAGGATCTTGACACGCCAACCGTTGCGAGCATGTTAAACTAGAAAATAAGTAAAAGAATAGAATTTACGTGGAAGCTCTGGTAATTACAGAGCAGATAGGATTAGGACTCTTTGTTAGGATAGCCGGGTAGGGTTGTTTTGTTTTGTTTGGCTCAAGATCATTTAGATCTTGATTGCTTTCCTACATAGTAATATTAGAGTCGCGAAAAGGTTAATAAGTGGTAAGAATTATCAAATTTCATCGGGAAATTTGGTTTTTCCGAGGCTATTAAGGGTTGGCAAAATTATGCCTGAGTGACCGAGAGGCCAAACAGACATACTTTCGCTGGAAGTGGACTTATTAACCAAAACTATATATGTTTCTTATGCATGTTAGTGCAAAAGGTGTCAAACCGTGACATCTTTCTCCTAAAGAGGAAACCTGCTGTCCATGACGATATAATATCTCATTCCTCGCAACACAGCAAACCAGATATATTGACTTTGTATCGCCAAGATGTATCGAGTTTACTCGAAATAATTAGAGTCTTGTGAAAATACTATTATTATAAGAGCTCTTCGCGATTGTCATCGCGACCAAAATACCTGTTTCGCGTAAGCGAATTTATACAATTACATTGGTTAACCAAATATCCAAGACTCTCAACGCCTTTTATCGTACTTTGTACGACATTACAACATATAATTAAGCTATAGCAGACCTATGACCTAACTGATTACAAATATGGATCGGTCCACCTGATTTTTCAGGAATGGCGTATATTTTCCTTCGCTTTATGAAGTCAATTATTTGAATGATATAAACCATAACAGCTACAAAGAACAATTCTGTAATACGACTATTTCAATAAGGGATTAAATTACGTAATAAATAATATCTAGTATCGATATACTCATTTTAGACTTTTAAAATAAATTCAGAGTAGAGTGAACAGCTTGGGGTATCTGATAATGTACTTAAGGTTTTAAATAAGATGATCATAGCTCACGTGATTTGGAACTCCTGTAATAGGCCGCGGGTGTATTACTTATGTATATTATATACATAAGTAAGGGTTCCATCACAAGTAAAATGTAAAGAGTGTAATAAAAAGAGATGTAATTTAAGCAGTGGGACCATTGCAACACTTTATTAGTACACCCTACCCTTTCTCATTGAAGTGTCTTCTAGACGAAAATAAAATGCGACACAAATAAATTGAACAAAAATGGCGGACTTCAAAGCATTTTTGTACAAATTCCCGGCACGCAGGTTGAACCAAAATGGCGGTTATTGGAACAGGTACAAATTATGCGCCGACGACCGCCGTTTTGGTTCAAATGTATTTTAAGAAAGTCCTGCATCATATTCACACGAGTAATATAACAGAAAATAATTTGGGAACCTAAAGTGCTAATTCTGGTAAGCTGTACTAGTAAATAAAGAATTTTGCGCTGAAATCATTCAAAAAAACATCTAAATAAATGACAGTACATACTTAAGCTGATTGTAATAAATTAATGGATCCGTATATACTTGGATAAATAGACTTAATCCATGCTGATCTGGAAGAAAGGGGAAAAAGTGAATGTACCAGCTGCTTCTCTTTTCGTGCATATCGTAAAAGTCGATCAAGGGAATGGGCGAAAATGGGAATAAGGTAGGCAATGTGGCTGGCAGCCAATCACTTTTTGATTCGTTTTTCCACCTTCTAGACTAAAATCTCGCTAAAAGTGGCCTTATTCTCGTGGCCCTGGGCTCTGTCTACTTCGAGCCGACGATAAAGACGTGATAGCGTGATATATATATATACGCTATCATGTCTCATCACGTGTCATTTAGGTAGTCTATGCATTGATGACCGTGGTCGCCTCACGTCACGGCCTAGAGAATTCGAGAAGCGCGTGTTGCTCCTTTAAGTCTATATATTGGTTGGGGAAAACGTCTTTTCGCATATAGTATGTATGAACTTGTAATAAAACCACTTTGGCTATACTATTTGTACCTGGCTGGTTTTGGTATCATTCAAAAGGTTAAATTTTAAAGAAGATAATTCCAAATTAAAATTAGGAAAATGCGTGATTTTCATTTGTTTTTCTTACCGTCAAGATGAGTGAATCTAATGAAGAAATTAGATACATTTTAAAATTTTACTACCAAAAAGGTAAAAATGCCACGCAAGCCACGAAAAAAAAATGCGATGTTTATGGACCTACTGCAGTGTCCGTGAGAGTAGCACAAATTTGGTTCGTTTTCAATCTGGAAATTTTGATGTCAAAGATGCACGTCGCTCTGGTCGCCCTGTTACTGATAAAATGGATGCTATTTTTGAAAAAGTGGAGCAAGATCGGCACGTCAGTAGTTACGACGTAGCTGAAGAACTGGGAATTGACCACAAAACAGTTTTGGCGCATTTGAAAAAAAATGGATACACAAAAACGCTCGATATTTGGGTACCTCACGAGCTCTCTGAAAGAAACCTAATGAACCGTGTACTCATTTGTGATTCTTTATTACGACGTAATGAGACCGAACCATTTTTGAAGAAATTGATAACTGGTGATGAAAAGTGGATCACGTACGACAAGAACGTGCGAAAAAGGTCATGGTCAAAGGCCGGTCAGGCTTCACAGACTGTGGCGAAATCCGGGTTAACTCGCAACAAGGTGATGCTGTGTGTGTGGTAGGATTGGAAGGGCATTATTCATTATGAGCTGTTACCACCAGGCAGGACCATCGATTTAGAACTCTACTGCAAACAACTGATAAGATTAAAGCAAGAAGTTGAGAGTAAGCGGCCGGAATTAATCAACAGAAGGGGTGTGGTTTTTCATCATGATAACGCTAGACCTCACACATCTTTAACCACTCAGTAAAAATTAAGAGAGTTTGGCTGGGAGGTGTTAATGCATCCGCCGTATAGTCCTGACCTGGCACCTTCAGATTTCCACCTGTTTCGGTCTCTTCAGAATTCTTTAGGCAGTGTCAGGTTAACATCACGAGAGGGCTGCCAAAACTACTTAACGCAGTTTTTTGATCAAAAGCCCCAAAATTTCTTTAGCAATGGGGTCATGTCCCTACCTATAAGATGGTAAAAAGTTACCGAACAAAATGGTACCTACATACTTTAGTTAAATGTAAATAAACTATATTAAAAAATGTTTTGAATTTTCATATAAAATGCGAAAAGACTTTTTCCCCAACCTATTATATAAACTTAAAGCAGCAACACGCGCTTTTCGAATTCTCGAGTCCGTGACGTGATATAGACTCAAAAGAGTAACACACTATACATATATATTCGAGAAGAATTCACATCTCGAATTCTCTAGGCCGTGACGTGAGCCGACCACTTAAATTAGTTTTGGTTATATGACGAATACAACTTAGTGTAGAAACACATATGGTACCTAAAGAAATTATGTGTTAATACTGAGTTCTCAATATGAAGCAATCAACGGTATTAGACAGAAAGCTAAAAAAATTTAAGGGTCATACCTTCATA
Source organism: Acrobasis suavella (assembly GCA_943193695.1). Classification (NCBI taxonomy): domain Eukaryota; kingdom Metazoa; phylum Arthropoda; class Insecta; order Lepidoptera; family Pyralidae; genus Acrobasis; species Acrobasis suavella. Next base: position 21,342,743 of record OW971929.1, read on the forward strand.
CTAACGATCTAGATTCTTTTTTTATTTAATATAATATCTTAACAAAAAAATCTAAAATAATTCACGTTATAAAAATCGATGAGTTTTACGTTACCGAAATACAGTTAAAAGCCTAGAAAATACTAGTAGAAGCCATAGGAGACTTTGATAAATTATTTTCATTTGAAACAATAGATCTGTGGGCCGGTCGTTTATCAAAAAAGTATTTCACCTCGGATCGACCCAGTGTAGCCGGGCATTGACCGTGAAACTTGCACGCGTCATGGGACGCGCCCCCCGGACCGTCAGCAACCCTACAGCCTACGGTACTTGTAAGGGTTCACTGCGACTAGTTGAAGACATACAATCCTTCATTAAATCGTTCGATATCTACTAGAACTTTTTAATACAGATACATTTTAACGTCTTTATCTCTAACGGTGTTGACAGAGCCCAGAGCCTTAAGACCCAAAAGCCACGGTGCATGGTGGTGGGCGTCAAGATGTAAAAAGGAATCAAATTAGTGATGGGTTGCTAGCCGTATATCATCACCGTATCATGATTAAAATCTCATCCATTCCCTAGATCGGCTTTTGCGATCTGCGCGAGAAGAGAAGCAGCTGATACATTATTATTTTTTCTTTCTCTCAGGCCAGCATGGGAAAGCTTCAACGGTGTTCAACTTCATCGTATAGTATAGCATATAAGAAGGCATTGATTTAACACTGCGAGTCTGACGGCATAATTTACGAGCAAGTTAGTGTTCTTATGTCAGTTCTCGGCTGATGTTTGATGGAAATCAGAAAACCCTGAATTACCAGAATTGACTTACAGCATTTGGTTAATAATTACGACTATACAAGCTTTTTTGGTTTATAATAATATATTCCAATGCTTTTTACGAATGAGATAGAGGATATATTATTTCAAAAATAATAAATCATTCTTATAATAAACCTACCGTTTTTGTGACAAATAAGAAAACGCAAACATAGGAACTTCTGTATCTCTTTAAGTAGCAATGTAGTTACTTAATATAAGGTCCCTCTACAACATAACACAATATAAACATGCACAAATACACAAAAAGTCAGGTTTTTAATTTAAATTACCTTGGCAATAGGCAGATCTAAAACTATCTAGCAATTTTAGGTACGCTCTTTTCCGATTTTGCTTTCATACATTCTTTAGGCGTTTCTTCAGTAATGCCGGCCAAACACGGTAAATGAAGTGGTTTGTTTAACTGTTCCCTTATAGGAAATTTAAAATCTGACGTAGGTTTGGTCTTTTCTAATGCATCCACCTTTGATTCCATATCATACAATGATTTGTATTTCTTGAAGGTATTTTTCAAGCGAGCTATGAAACTGTATTTACTTGATTTCGGGAATGGGAGTACTTGATGCATAGATAGAGAAGGTTCTACAGGTTTCGGAGGGTCAATATCGTTTTCTGCTTTTATTGTTTCTCCAAGTTTTTCAGTTGACCCGGATTGCAAGTGCTCATCAAACAAACAACAACAACTTTGTGTTATATTTTGTGAATCACCGTTTACTAGACAAGTTTTTTCATGGAGCCTTTTACTTAAAAACAGAACGCTTGCTGCGAAAAACTCTTCATCAGATTTGCCGAGGGCTTCTGGTATCGTCAGGCCACTTGTTCTTGGCTTCGATGTTACATGATGACTGCAACTTGCTTCACTTTGGCGTTGCATTCCTCAAATATACAATTTTTGAAATAAATATGTGTATACATTTTCATGCATGGAAAATACAGAAACTTATTTAAATAATACAATAACAATTTAGTAAACTGATTAATGTCAACACTCATAGAGAATGAAATTGCCGAAACCTGACTCGGTGTCAAGATGCTGAACCTAAAATTTTTTTTTTTGCTCTTTGTCAAGATCATATTTAAAAAAATATTTGCAATAGATTAAACATTTTTAAACTACAATTACGAAAACTAGTACGAAGTTTGTATATTTTCTGAACTAATAATCACGTAGTTCTATTACAATCAAAGTACACTGCAGGGAAGATAAATCATTATTATAGTTTTATATACCTTGTTTATTTTCCGCTTTGAACACTTAAGACATTTTCATAACTAAAATGTTGTTAAGCTAGTTTTATTTATTTAATAAACTTTATTACAAAAATGTTACAGGCGAATGTAAATGTAATGTACTTACTTTATAACGAGGAAAGGCAAAGGAAATATTTCGTAACATTAAACAAACAATTTGATAAGATTTAACCTTAGATAATATGGTGTCATTATTCAGCGAGAAAAGGAAAAGGTTACGAAAGCGGGTGCGGATTTGGCAACCCTCTTTATGTTGAACGAACGTGTCGCAAAATAGGGATAAACCGCACTCTCGGTCAGCAACCCTGGCCGCTGGTTGACAAAAGGAGATCTACATGTAAGACAAAGTTACAGCTACGACACGTTCACTACGAGGTAGACATAGCCTAGAGCCGCAAAATCCAAAGGTCGCCATCATGGTTTGCTAGCCGCTTCACCCAGTGACGGTCACATAGAAATACATTTATTTCGGTTGTGTAGTCAAAAGTTTGTGGGCGCAAAGTCGGTTTTTAGTTTTGAATAATTATATTAGGTCCAGAATGGTACACAGCTCACAATAAAAGATGTTGACTTTATCTATACCATACTAGGTACATAAAAACGAAACCAAGCTCTGATTGTATGTGATCTGTGATTTTTTAACAAAAAGACATATGAGTTGGTATCCTAAATGTTTTAGTCACGAAAAAAAAAATGGGACAGATTTTAGTCTTCTTATGTTTTTTGTGTGTATTCGTATTATTTTTGTAAGTTGCTTTTGGCTTGGCTGTTGGCTACTAACTACTAAGTAATTTTGTATATCTATCCTTCTCATACTATCTTTAAGTCAATGCGCTGTATCAGTCAATGACTCGATAGCCGCCGAAACAGCTTGGGGATATTGTAATTCCAAAGGTAAACTTTAGACAAGCTATTACAAGCTTCACTGCGCACGCAGGTCAGTTATCACGAAAAATAAATTTCAATAATGGCTTATACAACGAAATTGTAACAAGTTCGTAGTATACACAACACCATACATCGAATTCATAACCCAACAAGACATAATTTTAAGGTATTTCAAAGTTTCACTCATTTTTTTATTTTTCCTGCGGCTTTAAGATACATGCAAAATTTCATTTTTAAAATCTTTCTTTGAGTTCCTTCGCGTGATTGAGCAATGAATATACTCGTAAATATTGCTCCTTTTCCCCCACTAGAACGTTCAAATAGGTATCTCAAGTTACTGGAAAGGTAGAACTCTCAGTTCACCGTATGAATAAAAAAAATTACTTTTTCCCCGTAAGCTCGCCATCAATATCAAAGCTATATTAGTGAACAAATTAATTCTTCCTATATAGATACATATATATAATAATTGATTTATTACAATATACAATTTCCTTTTATGAGGTACTAATATTTTAGAGGTAACTCAGTCCATCGTTTTAAACTACTTTTCTCAATGAAAGTAGTCACGTCATATCGTTACTATGAAAAAGGTAATCGCTATATTCTTTTTTTGTGAATAGAAAGGTAATTACTACAATTTTTTTTTCGTATTTTAAAATAATACATTTACTGGAAAAACTTGTTCAAAATGATTTACCGCATCACCCCTTAAAATATTTGTACTTAATAAAAAAGGACATTATATATTATTATATAGGACTGATCATACTTCTGATAAAACTTTACCGACTCAAATAATATTGCCCAGGTTTTATGTTCAGCCTTCGTCAATTTATATTGTGTTATTTAATAAGTATTCTCAGTTTTTAATTTACGAAACTACCCAAAAAGGAGTGCTTAGTGTTCGTATAACTATATATGTAAGTTTATTTATACCTAAATAACTTTTGGACGCTTGACTAAAAATATATAATGTTATTCTACAAAGTAAAATTTGAGATCTATTCATTATTATGTCCTTTTCTCGAATTTCTCTCTCTTATATTACTTACACGTGGCATACAAAAGTATGCCGAGTCTTATTGAATTATTTATTGATATATGAATCAGTACCTATTGATGTTGATGCAGTTTTTTTTCTGCACAGCAAGTGCAGTCCATGATATTATGATGACACTCTCCAAGAACAATATCGCGGAATACGATGAGAAAATATAAATCAGTCGACCACAAGTTTCTAATTTGTATGGGACCCAAAAATAAAACACCAAATCCGAAAGTGTACGCCTTTTAACGCTCATTCAAACAAAAATAAAAATTATCATGGGGCTTCTAATAATACCAAAGATAATATAATTACTAACGTAAATAATACACAGAACAAACGTGTAACATACGCGCGCTGAGACCAAAAAGTAGATTTAAAGGACTTGTATCCAGAGCCGTTAAAAATTTAAAAATGACAGACGTCAATGGTCTCGCAAGGTTTTTTTTTTGTTTGCAGGTAATTTGAATATTTTATTAACTAACTAAATTACTAGCTGATGCCCGCGACTTCGTTCACGTGGACTTTATTTTAGGATATCAAATTTTAGGATCCTTCACGTTAATATTAGAAGTATGAATCGGAACTTTAACGGTTTACTTACAGTTGTACATAGGGTGAAACATAGACCAAGAATTTTTTTTACTCTTAAATCTATGGGGTGAAACATCAGTTGGATACACGTATTATTATCCTTACAGAATGCTGGTTAAAGGTGACGCCTATTATACCATCGCTCAATGGGTATAATTTATAACTTTAAAAATCAGAATGATGGAATTCGTAGCTTACGTTAGAAATAATATTCCCTGTAAAATTGATATTCCTATTCTTAACGAAGCTACGGGTATGGTACTTAAAATTTCTAATAATCTAACTATATTAGCTATATACCGATCCCCGTTCTTTAAGAATTAGAAACCGTTTCTAATCAGCCTAGATAAGTTACTAAAAACCAGTAAAACCGTTAAAAGCGTGGTAATTATTGGTGATATTAATATCAACATTAGACCTAAAAACATGAAACCCTCGGCTGATGACTATCTAAAACATGTTTGGACCATTTGATTCATTCGAATTACAGTTTTTCAGAGATAAGCGTGTACAAACAGACAAACAGATAAACAGACAAAGAGACAAATAAACAGATATTTTAAATTCTTAGTCTATTACTATGTCTCCATCGCCCCACATGTTTTTTTTTTTTGGAAATTTATTCAATGTACAGACTCATTTTTTTATTCTGAATTATATTGTAATTTTCAATAGGAAACGATCCCTTCAATTCATGTTTGAAAAACAAGGGCACTTGTGAGTTTCCGGAACAGGGAAAGGTTGTTTAGAAGTGAAACTTTGAGGTGTATTTAAATGAACCGGTCATAGCCCGTCTCATCCAATAGTATGAATTCCGTTTTCATGCTTTAATATATAAAATTGTAGATTCGCTGCAATAAAAAAAACGTATCAAATGAGTCTCTTTTTGTCGGATCTTGTAATTTGAAAACTAGCTTTAGATACGACTAATTTCACGTTGTCGGAATGACCGGGCGTGTCAGAGTAGACCTACCGAGTTTGTCCTACTAGTAGGACTACTTAGAATTTCTGTCTCAATAGATCTACCAATCTACCTGTTCGACAAGTTATATTCAAAATCCATCACTGATTATAGGGTGAAACATCATTTTTTCATTTTAGTAGAGAATATGTGTGTAAATAACATTTGCTTTATAAACCACGGGCTATACTAGATAGTGTTATTATTTGAAATAACAGATAAAAATAATAAAAAAAACAAACATTAATACACAAATTGCCCGGACGGCTGCACACTTTTGTATGGAAATGTCGAAGTTTAATTTCATTATGCTACTAGCTTTGCCCGCGGACTTCGCTCTCGTTACAATTTTCGTGTATAAAAACTACCCTATGTCCTTCTCTAGGTCTCAAACTTATATCCAAACCAATTTTCATCCAAATAGGTTGAGAATCCTCTAACCCTAGACTTTTACATACAAACGTAGTCTAGCTTTTATTTTAAAACGGCAACAGATATTGGCGAAATTATGTTATTTCAAATAATTGCATATATTAAGGTATAAAATTTTAATGTTTGTATGGGAGAGTCTGATTCTGTCTAAGTAACGAGACTCTTAAGTTGTCGAAGCGTGAAAAGGTAACAATCAAATACACAAAACTCACTTTCGCATTTATAATACTCGTATTAGTTGGATTGGATGGATAGTGATCTATTACAACCCGTGGTTCAATTTATTACGTATAATGTCACACACATTTTACATCTTAACGTACACATTATAATTATAGTAATAGAATGTTATAGTAATGAAGCATCTCGAAAGAATATAACGTCGTTGTTTTCACCAAACAATATCAATTTGGAAACTCAATGACGCTCCGTCGCAGAAATGTGTCACGCATACAAGGAGAGCGTTGACTCAAACTGTTTACTTACTACGGATCAAACGTGCGCCCGTAGCGTAGGTTTAAACTTTTTTCCTGGAATATCGGTTTTATTCTCGCTATATGTATGTTCATCATCATGTGAGCCCTTATTCCGCCCACTGCTGAGCATAGGCCTCTTTTACGCCACCAATCTCGGTCCTGTGCTGCTCTTAATCAGGAGCAACCCGCGACTTTGAATATATCGTCAACCCATTTCATTTCAGCGCGTTCGACGCTTCTTTTACCCGTCCGTATTTATATATATACATATATTTACTTATTTAAATTGAATAAGGAACAAATGTTCGTTTTATTTTTTATTCGTTCGATGCTGCTATTGTGGCATCTGTCCAATAATAAGTACAGTAGGTATATTTTAATTATGTTTGATATCGGTTGTTATTAGCAGCCTTATTTTAGCATCTGTTGTGTAGGTATGGCTTAGTTATATTTTCTTTTCTGTAAACATATTTAGATACCTCCATTAAAGATAGAGTATTAAGAGGCTGATACGAAAAAAGCAGAAAAATTTAGCAATTTTTAAAATGACAGAGTTAACAGCTATGTCATTATAGTAACAATAACAGAGTTAACGTTAAAGCGCCGACATCTTAGAAATGTAAGGAAAGTATTATATCACATTATACTTACAAATGAGTAGATACCACGCCTGTTTCCCGCGGGGAGTAAGCATTGACTATCACATGGATCCCCACTTGCTTAGGATAAGATGTAATCTTCGCAGTTTGGCCGTGATAAAATTAGCGAAGCGTCGTCAACGAAGCCTATTCGCTGAATGAGCAGCACAGGAACTCATGTCCCGAAAGACTATATTACCTAAAGGCTCGCATAACATACATTGGGGATCTTATAGGTTGCGGCGTGAAAAGATTCACATTGGTCAAGTTTTTTGCAAATTAAATGTAGCAGAAATGAACAGAAACAAACACTTTCTCAAATCAAACATAAGTAACGAATCATATTAAAATTAAGTTAATAACTTCATAATACGTTTTGTTTTACTTTGTACCAAAATAAGTATCTTTCATATTTCAGTACCAAGTATAAAAAACCATATTGTACACATTTTAAACATACAACACATCACATATTTTGTACATGTTTTAAAGTTGAGATTCTGTGTGTGTAGATAATTTCTTACAAAATTCCAAATTTTCTTCAATACCAACAAATTTTGTTACAGAAGCAACGCTTTAATCTTGAACAAAAAAAACTGTATTTCTATACAAATTATCTGGTTGTACATTTACATGCTATATAGAAAGGACTCCTGCTAACCTGTACTAACTTAACCACTACATAGCTTCCCCAATTTGAAACTGTGTGACGGAAGTAACGCCAGTAGCAGCTAACGCCTGGTAATGAAAATACAGGCTCCAGAGGTCGTCGGCCGGCCCCATTCTCGACCTTTGACCTGGGTTGCATTTATTGTAAGCGACATCACCTTAATCGCAGACTTCATGCCTCCTTTTAACGAGTATCTCTAACGAGTTTATAAACCCCTTAAGTGCTTTGAGCTGTTAATACTTTGATTATACTTATAGCAATGTAATTATACTATAATCTTCAGCTGTGCTGTTTTGGAGCCCTGTTCGATATTATGCTTTTTTTGCTCTAAATATACTTAATATGCATGTGCATAGTCACTCAACGCCTTAGACCTAGCGAAATCGAAAAGAAATAATCAAAATAATACAATTTCCTGCCTTTTCTGCTCTAAATATAATATACATGTGCATGATCAGATCACTCAAGAATGCCAAAGATGGAACAGTTTAAACGATTTGGCTTTAGTTTAACGACCGGCCATCGTCCTTAGGAATGCTGTTGTAGCACGAGATAATTGTGCTTAGTCTATATACGAGACTGGTCAGCTCGGCTTCGTTTTTTACTAATTAATTATTATTTTTATTACTTAATTCATGTTTGTTTACTTATTCGCAAGCATTACATGTTATAATGTGTCAACATTGTATATATTACCTAGTCTAGCCATAAATATTGTAAAAAAAATATATTTTTCTATTGCAAATAACATTTATTACTTTTACAATGTGTTAGTTTAAAACATAAATATAAAATAATTTAAAATATAAAAAGCTTATTCGAAGTGGTTTCCATTGACTGCAATACAGTCCTTTAAACGTTGAGGCCAGTTATCAATAGAAGCACGCACTCTTTCCATGGGAAAATTTTTCACAGCCAATCGTATGGATTGTTTTAGGGACTCCAAATTATCATGGCGTTTAGAGCAAGCCGTACTCTCTAAAACTGACCATAAATCATAATCCAGTGGATTAAGATCGGGACTAGACGACGGCCAGTCTTCAGCTCTGATGAAGTCAGACACGTTCGATTCCAACCAAGACTGCGTGGACTGAGCTTTGTGTTGTTAAGGGGTTTAACTACCTTCTCCTTTTGCGTACCGCTTCAGTAGTTGTTTCGATTTTACCACCCTATTCTTATTTATATTATCAGTTACGAAATGACCAGTACGTCTCTTATAGGCTGCAAGTCCTAAGTCATCTTTTAAAATACACGACATGGTTCTAGGTGCTATTTTCATCTCCCATGATAAAATCTTTTGCTTTCGGACAGGATTTCTTCGAATTTTCCCTTACAGCTTTGACCACCTTTTCCGTACGAACACTAAGTGGACGGCCAGATCTTTTTTTGTCACAAACAGAAGAGGTCTCACTGTACCTATTAATAGCCCGGTACACAGATATTTGACTAATACCAAGAGTATGGAGAGTTTTTAAAATTGCGTTTGGCTCCATTCCTACTTTGTGTAATGCAATCACAGCGATTCTGTTTTCTTTATCCCTATTAATACCCCACTCCACTTTTAATGTCGCAAAATATTGTACAATGTATTTTCGCCAAAATAAGTAAAGACAATGAAAAATCTAAAATAACGGTATGTAACATTTTATTTATTATTAATTGTAACATTACCAGACTAAGTATTATAAGTATTAATTAATCAAAAGACAATAATAATAATAATATTGGAGGACTGTCCGTTAGTGCATCTCAATGGTACATTTAGGGATAGACCTACATAGATGCAGCCAACTCACTTTTTAGATAAAAAGGTACTAAAAGGCCTATTTTTGTTGGCTTCGGCCCCATGAACGCCTCAAAGGACCGGGTCCCCATGGACCCGTGGCTAAAAAGCGTACCAACATAATAATAATATGACAAAGCCCTTCTGGCTTGGTAGGCGACCAATACTGTGAAAATGAGTATCTTTCGGCGTTTCTTCTCAGCCGTAGACGTAACGAAGCGCTGGCATCCGTAGATTTTCTTTAAAAATAAATTAAATTTTAATATACTTTACACGTAACTTAAATTATACATATTGACGTGTAAAAAAAGTGCCTGTAAAGGTCTAATTACTGAATAAATATTTGAATCTTTGAATCTTGAATCTATACATTATTCATAAATAAAGATAGTAAATAAGGTCACTAGGGACAAGAAAGAAGTTGGTAAGACAACTGGTATTTTTGACCCAATACACCTACCAGTAGCACTACTGGGATTGAATTCGACTGGGACTCTACAGTCTACCAGTATGATTACTGGGATTGTTTGTCCCAATAGACCAGTAATCCTACTGGTAGGACTACTGGGACTGTCTCGTTTTTTCATGTCAGCAATATATGAATCTGACTTTTGTGAATAGACTCGTAGTAAAAATAAAATAGATCGTTCGCTATCAATTCCCATTATATTTTATTAACCTGGATTTGTCTTTACTTATAAAAAGATAAAAGAATGAATTGAATAAATATTCATTAGCTAATATTGTATTGAGCTGAATAAATATTGTTTTTCAGCTCTAAAAGTACATTTTTCTCAGCATTTCTGAAAACCAAATATAGCACATAATACATAAAAGATGGTAAAATAATAAATGTCGCAATAGTTCTTAATAAATGTATCTAGATCACAAATTCTATGTAATAAATAGAAGTGAAATATGATACTTACTTTGAACAATATGCACCCAAAAATTATATAACTTGTAGGTGCAAATACGCTGGTATGGGATGTGACGTGTGTGTGGACATCGTCGCTCCATCACATTTGCGAGCGACTGCCCGTCGAGCGGGCGCGGCTGCAGCTGCGGCGGAAGCCATCAAAAGGCGCAAATATTCAGCTCTATGTGAGCCGTATATATTTGTGTTTTTCGCCGTGGAGACTTTATTTAGGTCTTGGGGTGAAGAGGCGCGTCAAATTTTTAAAGAAATCTCCACACGCCCATCGACGTTTCTGGGGACCTAATACAACGAGGCAATGCTGCTAGTCTCTTAGGCACCGTGCCTTGCGACCGTAGCGATCTGGGGTCTATTTTTTATATAATATAATGTTTTATTTTTATTTAGATATATTTTAGTTTATAGGTAGATTATTTGGTTTTTAGTTTAATTATTTATTAAATGTATTGTGCTGTGTTTAATTTATTTTATATAATTAATTAAAAGGTGCAAATTAAACAAAGGATGATGATTGTATATTTCACAAAATGGTAGATCATATGATCTATTAATGTGCTTAGGATTATAACTGTTTACAATAATGAGTACATATATAAAATACAACATTAATTGATAAATGTATATACATTTATTTCTCAGTCCAACATTACATGTAAAATCACATCAAATCAATTGGCAATATTTTTGGCCCCTCGGTAAGATTAATAAAAATATTAATTAATTTTCTAAAAACCAAAAATCTACGAAGATTTTACTTAGTGGTGACGTCGTAGCCCTTACTCTGGAACTTAGATGATCCCTATCTTTGTGATTTTTTAATTTTTTGATAAATAGTAAAAGTATAGGTTTATCAATTTTGGATAATCTAAAATTCGGACTAATTAAAGTAAACAATTTACTGACCCTGGCATAACCCCTATTTCACAGCGATATAACTATGTGTGAGAAATGTTAGGAACTTACCTTTTTTTCCCCGACTTTGTTTTTATTTTCATATTGCTATCTGATCTCAAATCTTTCACGGTGGGAAAAACTTAGTTGGAATTTTTGCATTTGATAGTATATTTATTTAACTGAGAATGAGATTAATGTTTTTCGAGTGTATGTATATATTTTTTTCTAAATGCCTTTTAGTCTAAACGGCTTGAGGCCTTGGCTTTAGTTTGATAGAATGTCGTTAGTGTTATACATAAGACTATAAAAATATTTACAACATATTAATGTACCTTTATGTTAAAAATGCTTAATATTTTGGTTGTCAATTGATATTTCGAAGTAAACCATATTCATTAGAGGCCGCTATAAAAAATGGCCTATTTTAAACCAATTAAGAGAAAAACAGCCCCAAGTTTCGATTTAATTAATATAACGGGAGGTAACTGAACCCGGTTTCAAGGTTGCTAAAAGAAAATGTAAAATTCTTTTTTTTAAACCCTCATTAACTTCGTGTTAAAAGAGTTTGTGCAATAATGAATTGTAAAATATTTGCGCCTCTCGACCGTTGCTAACCCGTATCAAAAAGTAAATCAACGGTGATACGTACAGGAAATCTTCCTATGTAACAGTAAATATATGTTTTCATTCATACCTAGTACTGAATACAATACGAGTATTGATAAAATACTTACATTTGCTTCTATCAATCAAATTCTATTTTTCATTTATTGAAGTGTAAAAAATTGTTGTTTTTTCTATATTTTCATTTTATTCAAATTCAAAAAGTACAACTTCAATAGATACGTACGGTAAATCTATATGTAAATAACGTGCACATTCATACTAAATGCTTACTTAATTTCTTTAGGTACATTTCTTTAACGCTCCCTTAATGATTAAATACGTCTCGATCAATCAAATTCTCGTTTGCTAACTTAGCATTACAGAAAAAAAACATGAATCAATTTATAACAATATAAAAGTGCTTTCAGGGAGTTCAATAAACCTTGTGCAATAAATGGAGTCCCTCTATTAAATAGGAAAATATAAGAGGTCTGAGACCCAAGTCTGCAACAGACATATTAGGATATTGGAAAACGTAGCACTCACGGTCTACGCCGTAGCACTCTTCGTAGCATTATCGTAGTATGTTATATCATAATGCACTTCCTACGCAATAAGAGAAGCGACTAAAATAAAGTTATATCAATATTGTATTAAAAATATGATGTTACGAGTTTTTTGACCTCTGCAATTTACAACAAAAGATAAAGGTAGAATATTAAAAATTATTTTTAATTCGAATCGGATCTTACTGAAGTACTATTAACTACATACTAAAGAAAATTTAAATTAAATTATTAACTTTTTTTTCAAATGTAATTAATATGGATCCCTGTGAGTCTGCATTTGCAAAATACAAAATGTTGTGAATTAAATTTCCTACTAGAACATTTTTGTTTACATTCTACGTAAGTATCTTTAAAATAAATAGAGCAAGGAGTTGCTAACCCCACTGAGAAAACACGGGTCTGTGTCTCAATTAAGAATATCGATTAGTCGAGGATTAGTCTTAAACCTTGCCACCGCTTTCAAGGATTGATCGAAACAGGCAATTGAAATTTTGACGTCAACACGATCCAAGTTTCAATGTAGATTCGTGTATAAATAATAAGTAAATAAATCTAAATTCCAGACTAATCTAATTCTCTAGAACTTGTTATATTGTATCCAATAACTCTAGTCACAAAAGCCAATGACATTCACCACCGGCTGTTCCCAATTTAGTTAATTAAACAATTCAATGACAACGAAATCTTCTTATAAATCAAAGAGATCTTTACTTTTAACTTAGCACTCGTCTTGATCTTTTTTTGCAAGAACAGTTAATAGTTAAACGAATATGAATAAATATTAATTATTATTATTTATTCATCTTTTTTTTCTATTTTATTCGTTCTAAATTAGCATTTTGAATTTCTAAATTATAAAAAGAAAATACTTACCGACTTTGTTTTTTTTTATCCCGAGCATTTTTAACTTGGCCGGCTACCGGTAACAGTCACAGTGTCAATGTGGTTATAACGGTCGGACTTTGTCACACCTCCTCTCCCGCCCATCGTGCCCCACCAGCTACACTAAACGGGACCCATGTGAAGCCTCTGACAATGCTGTTAAAGTGGCATCCTTCTGGAGGGAAAAATAAGATTTTATTCTGAGCTTTCGACATGAGAAGAAGACCCGTAAGAGGCATGTGGTACTCTAAGATCCCGAGTGATTACATTTAACATCTACTGCAGTACATTTATACTTGGTATACATAATACAATACACTAACCTTCCAAAGAAAACCTAAGTTTGTGAAAAAATTAAAAGTAATAGGTATAGCCAGTAATCGACTTGTGCAATACTCAAGTGATGTAATAAACGGCGTCCCGGTGTGGTCGGAGCGAAGGGAAATTTCCGTCCCTCTGAAATCTGAAGTCAATAGCAATTTATTTGCGGAATAAAATAAGCGGTGGCGTCGTTATATGACTGTTTTAAGTAGAAATTTTGATCGGTACTCAACTGATGTTTATTTAATATATGTTGCATAACAATTAATAATATTTTGTTGTTATTAGTCATACATCGAGAGCATTTAGGATTTTATTGGTAAATCACTAGAGAATTAATACTCGCAAAATAATATAATATAATAACTACAAGTAAGGTAGATGTACTAAATATGTAGTTAAAATGTCAGTAAATGCTTATTTAAATCTCATGAAGTTTGGCCAACAAGAGTTTGCTGCTATACCTCACTTTGTTTCAATTTAAATTTTATGATAAAACAGAATAGAATTTTATAAGTTAACCACAACAAACAAAGTTTGCGTAATAAAAACTGTGCTTGCAGTGAAACCAACCTACGGCCGTGACTATAATGAACATCAAAACGGTGTTGTTATAACAAATTTGGTATTATTAGTTAGACTCGAAATTATCTAACAAGATACCAATGTCACGACAATAATATTTTAAACATGCTTTTACTTACGCTTTTACTTACTAACTTTATTTTATTTTTAGTTTATGTTGTTGTAGCAGCAACAAAAATACATCATCTATGTGTAGTGGTCACATAAGACATGTAGAAAACGATCACACGATCATAAAGATGGTTTCTTGTGTACCTAAGATTTTTTTTGCGAAGACGAGGGCGTTATGAGGGTTTGAAAAAAAAATTGGAATGTTTGCGGAGCTGCACAGCTGTTTGGACTTGGTAAAATTTTGCGTGATAAATAAATGTAATTATGCAATATTACATGGTTTATATTTACGCCGTGTTGTGTAAATGCGAGTTTATACTCTGTCATATCTTTAGATTGGCTTTTCTGCTCTAAATTTTCGCTGATTACACGGACAGAGGTCGGGTAGGAACTAATGCTTAGATACTTCCTGAAAAATCGAATTCTATACATAGACATATTTATAATTGTACATTCAAATATATACAAGGGTGAGGTTGCGTCTATTTACTCATATACTATAGGTACACATGAAATCACAAGATACAGTTGATTCATATATCGTGTTACATTCATTAATTAAATAAATTATAAATTTGTCATATTATTCGATAGAATGACGATTGCGGAAGATCTCTATGTGAATGTAAATATATTAAGTTATCTTAGATGGAGACGTTATTGCATGCAATGCATGTAAATGCAGATGGGGAAGCAATATTTTTTTGTGAATGGCTTGGTGACGCGTCAAGATCCGGGGATCAGACGGAGCTAATAAAAAGTAACGCGAGGCAAGAAGTAGGGTCAGTCCTTTCGCATCCTTTGCCTGACATAGAAGGTGTTCGAGTTTAAAATCGAGTGTATGTAATTTTGTGTTATAAATTTCATTCACCGATTTGAGCTCGTTGCTTTGTGTCCGGGTAAATTACTGTGAAGTGACGGGTCTAGAATTCTAGACTTCCAAAATATTTTATCTATACCTTTCTCACAAACCCCAAAATTCCGCTGGAGCGTTAGATAAGTACTGAATAGGTAATTTATACTGGGTGCTGAGACTGGCATTCGGGCGCTCTGGGTCTACCTATTTTCCTTTCACCTAGGTATCCTAGGTTAACCTGTAGGTTTACAGGGGGTTGACCTTATCCTAATATATCCCTAGATTAGTTCTTATTTGCATATCCTACACAAGTCGCTTTACACACACACACGTTTAACTTCTCACACAACTGTTATAAGCGTGGTGGCTAATAACACACCCTAGGTTCACACTAGGTCTTACAATAGACTAGACTTAGGTTAGGCGAGCAGTTGCGGCTGCTCTTAAGTCGGTTTAGACGTAGGTTCGTGATTAGGTTCGTTATCGGAATATAGTGAGGTTTTGCGTACGGTTAAATTAATAAATCTGCTAAAGATATATACGATAGAACGGACAGATAATATATATATCGAAGATTACTTGAATTTCTATAGTTGGGTTAAATGTAGTATCATCATTGTTGCTGTCAATTGAGAGTCACATATGTTCCATTTGTTACCTTAGATCTATATAATTAAAAGATATAGGATCCGATCAATTTAGTCCTATGTATGATAGTGAATATCTAAAGGTTATCCGATTATGATATTTGATAGTTATGTGTTTATTGAGATTATAGAGATCTATGGTAACTAGTATATCAAACATCTATTCACCAGAGAAAGGTTAGAAGGTTAGAAGTTAGGTATTGAACTTATGATCTAAATTAACGTCTCAAATATATTTGCTCTCGGGATCTTGACACGCCAACCGTTGCGAGCATGTTAAACTAGAAAATAAGTAAAAGAATAAAATTTACGTGGAAGCTCTGGTAATTACAGAGCAGATAGGATTAGGATTTTTTTTATTAGGATAGCCGGGCAGGATTGTTTTGTTTTATTTGGCTCAAGATCATTTGGATCTTGATTGCTTTCCTACATTGTAATATTAGAGTCGCGAAAAGGTTAATAAGTGGTAAGAATTATCAAATTTCATCGGGAAATTTGGTTTTTCCGAGGCTATTAAGGGTTGGCAAAATTATGCCTGAGTGACCGAGAGGCCAAACAGACATACTTTCGCTGGAAGTGGACTTATTAACCAAAACTATATATGTTTCTTATGCATGTTAGTGCAAAAGGTGTCAAACCGTGACATCTTTCTCCTAAAGAGGAAACCTGCTGTCCATGATGATATAATATCTCATTCCTCGCAACACAGCAAACCAGATATATTGACTTTGTATCGCCAATATGTTTTGAGTTTACTCGAAATAATTAGAGTCTTGTGAAAATACTATTATTATAAGAGCTCTTCGCAATTTTATCGCGACCAACATTTACATACCTGTTTCGGGTAAGCGAATTTATAAAATTACATTGGTTAACCAACTATCCAAGACTCTCAACGCCCATTTATCGTACCTTGTACGACATTACAACATATAATTAAGCTATAGCAAACCTATGACCTAACTGATTACAAATATGGATCGATCCGCCTGATTTTTCAGGAATGGCGTATATTTTCCTTCGCTTTATGAAGTCAATTATTTGAATGATATAAACCATAACAGATACAAAAGAACAATTCTGTAATACTACTATTTCAATAAGGGATTAAACTACGTAATAAATAATATCTAGTATCGATATCCTCATTTTAGGCATTTAAAATAAATACAGAGTAGAGTGAACAGCTTGGGGTATCTGATAATGTACTATATTTAAGGTTTAAAAAAAATTAATATAATAGACGATCATAGCTCACGTGATTTGGAACTCCTGCAGCAAGCCGCGGGTGTATTACTGTGTATATTATGTACATAAGTAAGGGTTCCATCACATATGGAAATGTCAAGTGTCTAGCTGTCAAAGTTCATGGGGCACAACCTGGTGACAAACAGACTGACGGACAGTGGTGTCTTAGTAATAGGGTCCCGTTTTTACGCTTTGGGTACGGAACCCTAAACATAATAATTATTGCCTGCTGAATTTTTATCAGCATATTCTACGCATTTAAAAGTTCCGTACTAAACAAGGAAACCTTATAATTTTTCCATGTTTGTCTATCTGTCCGCGACTTTAATCACAGACAATTAGTACTAGAAAGCTGTAATTTGGCACTTGTATGTATATCAAACACGTCGACAAAAAAGTAAAATAAAATTATTGTAGGTCCCATACATGTAAAGTGGAAATCATTTTTTTTCTCACCAAGCCCATGGTGCGGGATGTCGTTGAAAAGATCTTTAGAAAATTTTGTGAGTTTGTGAGACATGTGATAAAATCACGGCATTAGTACTCGTATATAAGAGTATAACGAAGTTAAAAGGAGAACTATCAAGGCTAAGTAGGATTTAAAAATTAAAAAACTAACTAATAAAATGTATACAGGAAATGAAAATCTCGTACAAATTCAATAAAAATCATTTTAAGTCTTTAAACCGTGAAGTGCGAACTCAAAGTTGGCATTCACAATTACGGAACCCTACACTGCGCGTGGCACGTATTGGACCAGCATAAGACAATCTTCGATAGATAAGATACGAGATTTATGCAAAATACATTAATGAACGGACATTAAAGGTAGTGATAGGCATAAATAAAAAAAGTTTGGGTTAGCGTGGTGTAAAACGTTCATTCATAACTCGGCTACTCTTTTTGTCAAAGCGGTCGTCCTATGTTCATATGACAAGTCACCTGGATATTTTCGGGGCACCGATTTGGGTAATCTTATTGTGAGCTAAGGCAGTTAACTATTTGTCAAATGAGAGGTCATCAACCTTCCACGTCCGACGGGAAACTCCATCGATTTGTTTTACCATGTGCCCGGCGTGGTGGAGATGACAGTGACGAATAGTCTGATGACAAATTACTCATATTTTTATTTATTAATATTTTTCCATCTTCACATTTTTGAACGCGTAACGTAGTGTCTACATTTGCCAATAGCGACATTGGCCAAATACCTCATTATTTCAGCCATATGAAATTTATTTTCGGTCAAACCCTTCCTCTCAGAATTTCCATGGGAAACTGTAGGTGCATTTTTCTGACTGTAACCACTAAGTAACAAGAGTTTAAGTAACATCATACAAAACTCACTGATAAAGATAAATCTACTTTGAGTATACTATACACTCTATCTTCTTAATACTTTAACCCTTTCAACGCGAACGTCGGATTTATCCGACAAACATTGCCGTGCCCATTCCGCGAGCGTCGGATATTTCCGACAAAAAAAAACCGCTCGTATTGCACATAACTTAAGCATCCACATCCCTTTTTGGTTGTAGGTATTTATTTTAGATTTCATACCCCTCGCGCTGGGGGCACAGCAACTGATATAAAGTCTCGCGGTAAAAGGGTTAAATTACTTAGATTTTTTATTCAACAGAGATTTATATTCAACAGAGATTTATATTCAATAAACATCGATTGATATAATATTGGGTCGGTTAAGGTTGATGTGTATGTAGAACATTATTCGATAATTATTTACACGTAAAACAAATATAAATTTTATATATTTTATATATTTATTATGTACAATATTATTCTTCACAGCTTTCCTTTCAGTTAAATAAATTTGGGAAAAATTCCACGTCGTTCATATCGCACTTAAAACTGATGAGCTTTGGTTTGGAAATAGGTAATTAGAGCGGGACCATCAACGAATTAATGAGCGCGGATAAATCGGAACTTTCCGATTCATGTTTGTTTGTACAACACTGAAGTATCTATTTAAAGTACCGAGTGATTCGCCCGAATTATCCCGTCACTGTTTACTATTTATTCTTGGATTTTATTTATAAATATTTTCCAGGAAAGTGCACAAATTGTAATTATGAATGATTTAATTGTACAAAAGAAATTAAACAAATACTTGAACACTAAATGGCGTAGCAATTAGTGATACTGGAAATGCTTACAATCACTTTACTATCAATAGCTATTAGAGTTGATAACAATAAATAAATATATAGGGACAAACCACTCTGATTGAGCAACCCGCAAAGTAAATTTTGAACTTGTGTTATAAAATATGCAAAATTATATATTTTATCATAAATACATAAATAAACACCCAAGACCCATATGAAAAAGGCCATTTTCCAAATTGCCGTGGCCGGGGATCGAACCCGGAACCTCCGAGTGGCATGGTACAGCGTGCTTACCACTACCCACTACACCAAGGATGTCGTCAATATATATACCTAACACTATTTTATTAATAAATAGACTATTAGGAATGATGAATGGAAAATTATGTATTACGCCCATCGGTTTGACTCTGAGAAACTAAAAATGACAAAGATACAGCGCATTGAAATTTCGCATGACGTCACGGCAACGTACGATTTTTACACAGAGGTGACGTCGCAAGCACCCACTTCGGAACTTTGATGCTTCGTATCTTTGTGAATTTTTACTTTTTTGATAAACTGAAAAATATGGGTCCATTATTTTTGGATAATCTAAAAGACGGACTAATTACAATTACACTTTTCTAACCCTGTCGTCACCCCTTATTCAATAACTTTGAATCCACTCTGGAGTTACATTGTCAAATGGAATCCTTCAAAGTGTATACTATGGATATATTTTGGTCAATACGATTGGCGGTAGGGACTTAGTAATTTAGTTGTTAATAATTTATACAATGTCCTTTTTAATTAAGTACAAATATTTTAAGGGGTTATTCAGTCCATCATTTTGAACAACTTTGCCCAATAAATATATATCGAAATACGAAAAAAATATTTAGGTTCTCATACAGATCGAAGTAGTCACGTGATATCGTTACTATGAAAAATGCAAAAAATTTTTTCGTATTTCGATATATATTTATTGGGAAAAGTTGTTCAAAATGATGGACTGAATCACCTCTTAAAATATTTGTACTTAATTAAAAAGGACATTGTATATTTATCTTATAGATTATTCGTAGGTTTATTGGTCTAGTTGTTCTTTATTAGTTTGTTTTGTTTTGTTTTTTGTGTATGTATGTTTAAGTTTATTAGTCTAGAAAGTAGTAAATAACTAAAAATTGGTTTTATGTAAAAAAAAGGATTCTCCAAATCAATTTAAGCAATCTTAGCAAAAATCGGTAGTAATCGGCTTATAACCGGTTTTTTTGTTTTATATTTGTCTGTGTGCGTATAGGGGTGTAAATAGGACATAATTTTGTATTTTGAATAATAAACCAAAGATTTAGAATATAATAAACTAACACTTTTAGTTGTCGAGGTCGAAGTCATTTATACGAAGGATAGGTCTGACCTAGCCTTCCAGTATTAAGACCTTCGTACATCTGAAAAATAAAACGCGGAAATTAAGATGATTCGAGACGGCTGATTGATGAGCAGTTAATTCCGTTGCCTTGAGTATGATCAGACTAATAGCTTTCACGCGCAGGAAGAGTGATCAAGCCAAAACCGTGTTTGTTTGCTCGTCATATCAAACTCGCGAAAATATATTTATACATCAAAGCTAATAAAATATTTAATTCCCGAGTTCAAACGCTCCTGCGGTCAACCAAAAGTATCAATCGCCAGACCTTATAAAACGATAATATATATGTATATATAATGGCGCCAAGAATTACTTTTCGATATTTTTAACGAAGAGTCAAACTGTCGGGGCCGCGCGGATTCTTCCGATGTCCCAATTTAATTCTATCAAAAGATAACTAATTATTTATGGATTCGATATTAATCTGACAGTGAGTTAAAAATAAGGCTTGTGGGTCGCATTTTACGAAGTTATAACTAAATAAAATTTGTGGTCGCTGATTTTATGAAGGTTCAATTTATTAGTCCCTTGCTGATCCTATATCCTCTCCGATATACAAATTAATGAAATATTACATATATATATATATATATATATATATATATATATATATATATATATATATATATATAATTAAATAAATAAAAAAACTAGCTTGCTTTTAATTTTCAAATATTAATTTGTCACTCGACTTGATAGACGGATTCTAACGATATCTCATAAATTCAAACCTTTTCAGGCATTTCCAAGTTAATGCGGACTAAAGAATGTGATGAGTATATATAAAAAAAATTATTACACTCCTTTTTAAGGACATTCATTTTAAGCATTTCAGGATACTGCCTTTCAGCCAGATTTAGTAAGAAATAAAGTAACGCAGTAAAGCACAGCGAGCAGTGATACATCGCCTAATTAAATATATAATTACCGCAAGTACGAGTACATTTGCTTCAAGCACATTCACGCTGAACCTTTCCTGACAAATAACAATTTCATGTTAAAAATCCTAAAGGGATGACAGGATGAAAGCCCTTGACCTAACACAATAGGCTTGCTTTGTCCACAATATTGGGGACATAACAGCGACCTCCGCGGGAGAGGACAAATCCCCTAAAAATGTGTCCGTCACAGTAATTAGAGATACTATATTCTGGAGAGGTCAAGCTATTAATAGCCTTCTTAGTTTCTTACACCTACGCTTTATAACACTTCAGTCAGTGATGTTTATCTTGTTTTTCATATCTTATCTTATTTTTTGTAGTTTAAGCACTTCTTTACTTTAAATTAAATTAAATTATATTTTGTTTTTTTTTTTTTTATTTGTGATATAATATAATATTGAAATAAAGCTATTTTATTTTTTTTACATTTATTCGTGTACCTATGATATACATTATCTGAGAAAAACGTTAACTAGCATATAAATGCAGCCTTTAAGTTTTTATTAAATGTGAACTTATAAGGACAAGTTCACATTTAATAAAAATTTAATTATTTTGGTAACAAAATGCAATAAATGAGCCAGTTATAAGTCGTTTTGTTTTAGGCATTTGTCTCCATCTCCTGTGATTTTACTTTAAGGACAAAACAGTTTTTATTTGATTCTACTTACAAAAGATTAAACTAAAAAACATTTGTATACACTTGTTAATTTAGTAATAAGATTAGTAGAACCAATTAAAAATACAATAAATTTAAACGTATTGAGGTAACAAACACGATTGATCATTGGGATAAAATAAATAATTGCAGTTTATTCAGCAAACGTCAGCGAAGTCGTTGACCGCAGTCACCCCAACGGTTCCAAAGTAACTTATCGAGTGAGTGCAATGATACACTCGGGTTGTGAGAATTGATTGCATTCGCTGTGCAATAATTTTTTTGTACATATATCAGTTCGACAAACGGTTGAAAAGTATTTAAATAAGGGTGTTCATCTATATATGTATTTATTATACAATATAGTATCGTTGAGTTAGTATCCCATAACAAACGTCTCGAACTTACTTTGAGGCTAGCTCAATTAGTGTTATATATCCCTATATATTTAAGTATCTACACATATTTAATTTATATTATCATAAGTTCCTACGTAAATAGGTACCTTAGTTAGATACCTTTAATCAGCTCGAAAAAATCGGAAACCGTTTTTCTGGTGGTGGTTACGAAGCGCTGGTATCGGTAGCTTTTCTTTAAAAATAAATTAAATTTTAATATACTTTACACGTAACATAAATTATAATTATTGACGTGTAAAAGTGCCTGTAAAGGTCTAATTACTGAATAAACATTTGAATCTTTGAATCGGGCAAATAATACACGAACTAACATTTATAATAAAAGGGTTTTACTTTTTAAAAAATATAAAGAAAAAAATATCTTTTTAATAGTATTTTATGCAACAGTTGTATAAGGAGGGTTAAAAAATGCGAGTGGCGCAGGTTACGATGCGAGCCTTGGCGAGCATCGTAAATTGACGCCATCGAGCATTTTTTGACTTCTTATACAACGTTGCATACAATACTTTTTCTTCGACTACATTTACTAAAATAAATACAAAAATAAACAAAGAAAAGTACGAAATACTACCATATGTTTGGTAGATACTAGGTATCTATGGAAGACTTAATTTTTTTTTATTGACGTCTTCCTAGTGACTAAAAAGTGCCATTTTTGAAACATGGAGTTACTTAAACGAATGTTTTTCATACAAAAAACCGTTTGTTCAGTGACTCCACGTTTGAAAAATGGCACCATATGTTAAAATAACGATTTTATTATGTTGGCAGTATGGTAGATCTAAAGAAAAAAGTTAATAGGTCTATGGCTAGGAGTATCGTTTTGACGAAATAACGACACATGTGCTATTATATTAGGAATAGACTATAGACTTTTCTGAAATAATATAATCTATGTTCTTATATTAGTGTTCGGGACCATTTAAAAGACAGATAACAGTACAGTAGTAGAAAAAAACAAGAACTCTGTGCTTGCTTATGAACTTTTTATTTAATATTTGATTAGCTAAGCAATTGTAATTATTGTCTTCTTGGTCGGTTGGTGACATTATTTTTTTCATAAAAATATTTCTTTATACTAGGTATGTATAGAACAGCAACTATGTATAAATTACACTATTACATAGTGTTTATTTTGATTAGTGAAACATTTTATATGAGTTTGATTTATGTAGGTAGGTATAAGTTTTTAATAAGACTAATTTAATTAAAAGTCACGAGTTTATAAAACCGTTCTCTTGATAAATTACGAGTTCAAAATACTCTTAGAGCACGTGTTAATGTTCCAATAACTGAAGTGATTAAAGACCATTCAATTCGACATTCACGTGTTAAGACTGCTCTGATCATAATTATGTGATATTTCCATAGGCGTATGTAAGATTAGGGTTAAGGAGATTTGAACTTCTTACCTCATAGTTTTAAATTAAACCTTTCAAACTCTGTATGCTTATGTACCTTCGCAATAAATCTACACTCCTAGGAACAGGCCTAAAATTAATACGCGGATATTTAAATTCTGCGTTTGTTGCATTTGAAATTGATAGATAAGTAGGTACTCCATATATATTGTGAAATCTAGTACCTTCTCTCTTTAAAATATCCCTCTCGGTGAGTTTGCTCTTCTGTCAATTCCTTCCATGCAGGAAATAAAAAATATCTAGTATTTTCAGTTACATTCATTTAGGTATTATGGGATCCCTTTTTTCGCATAATTAGTTTTGTACTAATGTTCTTTGGCATACCGATTTTGGCAAAAAATATTTTGGCATTATAGTTCTTAGGCATCATTGTTTTTAGGCACACGGATAATTTTGGCATAATGTTAATTTGCATAATCTCCGTAAGTATAATAACTATAAGACTAATACTATAAGACTATTTAGGAATAACAGAAACAAAATTAAATTATTTGTAAGAGTATATTTTTAGTAATCACGAAAAAAAAATATAACCACCCGGAACAACTGTGAGGGCAGACGGGAATTTAGGTTCAAGTTATTTTTTTTATGACCACCCGGAGCAACTGTAAGGGCAGATAGGAAGTTAGGTTCAAGTAATTTTTTATGACCACCTGGAACAACTGTGCGGGCAGAAAGAAAGTTAAGTTCAAGTTATTTTTTTATGACCACCTGGAACAAATGTAACGGCAGAAAGAAAGTTAGGTTCAAATTATTTTTTTGTGACCACCTGGAGCAACTGTGAGGGCAGAAGGGAAGTTAGGTTCCAGTTAATTTTTCAAATTTTATTACAGCATATTTTATTAAAATATGTGAGTGTTTAACATTTTAGGAGCTAACTGTTTTGCGTATTTATCTGTAAAAACTTGTGGTTTTGAATAATTTTTATGCTTAGGGAAATGTTATGTCTTGATAAATTATGGTTTGATTTCATTATTTTTTCATGTCGGCCAGTAGCTGACTCTCTACGTGAGTAGCCCGTGCTTTATTAATAATGATTTCATTATGTTTAAATACATTCATGTATATTATGCCTAAATATGATCAGGCTTAGACACATTATGCTTCTAATAATTATGCGTAAACTTTTATGCGCAAGAACGTTATGCTTAAAAATCACTATGTCAATAAACAGTATGCCATGTTACATTATGGCTTAAATTATTATGCTTATGGATAGTGAACCAGGTATTATACTGTTTTGATATTTAAACGGTATACTTGAGAATGAAGTTCTTGACGCATTTTCTTCAACAAATGATTTGGCATAGTTCAGTTATTATCGACTCGCTGTTGTATATATAAATATTCTAACGCAAGCCGCGATAAGTGCGTAACAAAAAATAAGCTTTTATTTTACATTTAAGCGCTTACTTAAACCTAAATAATTCTAATCTGATACGACAACCTTATCTACGTCCGTTGATATTTTAGAGTTTCTTGATTAAAGGATTTTGACCTCTGAACTTTGAGTCTTAATCCCTCACCGATGCGTGTCAAGTGGTGTCAAAAACCTCTCGACAAGCTACTATTAAGTCGTTTACATTGCACCCGATTTTCTCAAAATATTTGTACAAATGCCAAATTGTTACAGTAGACTTCTTCTACTTCTTATCGTGTCGTTGTTGGCTCAAATACAAAATTTTATTCTTTCAGAACATTGCCACTTTTACGCCTCACTCCGAGGCAGAATTATAAGTAAAACATGGTGCAAATTGCACAAAATGCAAAATTACAAAATAAATAATTTATTAAAATTTGAACTTCCTTATATATCTATATATACATTGCCTAGACATTATGTTTATTGTCATGTGGTTATTAGGCAATCAGATAATACACAGGTACATTGCATGATGGGATTGATCATACAGTTGATTTATCTGAGGTCTATAGAACTAGTGACAAAAACGATAAATTTCGCTCATCAAATTATGTAAAGGTCATAATGGTTATGGTGCGGCGGGAATGGACTAAGGGCCACTACAAGAGCACTTTTGGCGGCTAAGGGTTGAGCCAAGGGTCGCCCCGTCACACCATAACCTACATGACCCTGGGTGGTCTACATGATTCAGCAAGAACACTGTTGGTGGCTAGGGGGACCCAAGTGCCTCCCCCGCCGCAACATAACCTATACTACATGAGTTGGGTGGTCTACATGACTCTGCAAGAACGAGTTTGCTGTTGACGGCTATTCTGCCCCATAGGTGATAAGCATTATAATAATGACAAGATGGTATGATTGTATTATTTTAATAGTTGTCATTACACTGCCCTCTCATTTTAGGCATTTTACAAAATGCGCGGTCATTTACTATAATGTCTTATTAATCACTTGGTTTATAACATATTTATAACTTATCACAATTACAATAATTCATCGCTCTACTAAAAAATTCAAAATCGGTCACTCAATAACGATGTTTACTCATCAAATAGGAACTTTTTATAGTCGAACTAAAATAAGCAGCAGAAGGCCTTTCATATTGATTTAGAGACGTCGAAATATAAAATTGGTCGTAATCGATACGACGTGATTTAGAATCGAGTATCCCGATTAGTCAAACAGTTATTATGATGACCTTAAAATTAAAGATGAGTCGAACACAGTTTCACTCGAAGAGATGAAAAGTGATAGAGTCGGCATTGCAATATTATAATTTGTTAATTTTGTATGACCTGTAAAAATACCGAAAATTTAGCAAAAAAGTATGTTCAATTCCGGTCTAATAGCCGTAGGAAAGTATTAGGTTCCATATGTTAACTGAGTTGTTTTTGATAAACCTATTTAAAACAAATAACTCGCAATTGTTAAATTTGAAATATATACAAAGTAAATACAGGACAAAAATGATTTTCTTGATTTTTTCAATTTAAAGTTAAAGGTCGTTGTAAAGAACAAAATAAAAACCACACCATTAAAAACGCTTCTTGATATCACATCTAGTCTTTAGTATACATATATTTAACCTCTTTGATTAAGATCAAATTAACCACAGCTGCACTGGTTATAGTTAATCTGGTGGTTTTAATGCTCAGGTCGATGATAAATCGATACATGAAGTAGGAGTTTATTGATCTCAAAATATAAATATGAATTACTATTTTTAAAGTTCGTCTAGTTTATTAGGATAGATAAAGGTCCAACCGCACTTGAGGCAGCGGCGCAATATAGGAGGATTTTTTATTCTAAAACGCTGTTTATGTATCTCTACCTCACTGTTTTGATATTGGCCTAGGCTGGAAACGCTTTATCACCCCTTATATAAACTGTATTGCCGTAAAATATGTAAGTACTACCAAAAAAAAATCTATACAGTTTTACTCGCATATACTATAGGTACGTGGGGCGCACTATAAGTTTCCGGAATGAATATGAAAAAATACTATTAAAGGTACAAAATTTATTTATTGTTTTTCAAAATAATCTCCCTTGGCGTCTATGCACTTTTTCATTCGATGAAACCAGTTTTGAAAACTTTTGTGCCACTCCTCTGTGGTGACTTCTGAAACGTGTTTTTCATACTCCTCGACAGCCTCTTCTGGTGATGAAAATCGTTGACCGCGTAATTGGTTCTTAATTTTTGGGAACAGAAAAAAGTCACAAGGTGCCAGGTCGGGACTGTATGCAGGAAGACTCATGAGTTCTACATTTTTCGCCTTCTAAAAGTCGTTTGTCTGTCTGGCCGTGTGAGAACTAGCATTGTCGTGGTGCAGGATGATACGGCGTTTACGGTTATTTTTACGGGGTTCGTCAATAACTTCCGGCAAACAAATGGTCGTGTACCAGTCACTATTCTCTGTACGACGATTCTCTAAAGCAACAGAAGCCACGTGTCCAGTTTTATTAAAAAAAGAAGCAATCATCCGCTTAGATGCACTTTTCACGCGCGCCACTTTGGTTGGTTTCGGCTCATCTTGAAAGACCCATACGCTCGATTGCTGCTTTGTTTTGGGATCGTAGCAATAAATCTATGTTTCGTCACCTGTTACTATGTCCCACACCAAATTTGACGCACCTTCGTTGAATCTGGTAAGCATGGCACTGCACCAAGTGACGCGGTCCGTTTTTTGAGCCTCGGTCAAGTTGTGTGGGATCCACCGCGAGCACAGCTTTCTCACACCCAAATGTTTGTGTAGGATTAATTGTATTTGACTCATGCCTATTTCTAAGGATGCGCGAATTTCATGGTAGGTCACATGCCTGTCTGTTTCAATCATACGGCGCACAGCATCGATGTTTTTGTTGGTCACAGCGGTGGACGGCCGACCATCGCGAGATTCGTCACTGAGATTGATACGAACACGCTTGAATTCTGCAAACCAGCTATAAACAGTTGTCTTGCATGGTGCTTCATTGCCAAAAGCTGTTTCAAGCCGAGCGATGCTCTGTTGAGCTGTCAAATTACACTTAAAATCGTAGAAAATCATACTACGAAAATTTTCCCGAGTTAAATCCATATTGACGCAGACACACAATTTTTTAAATGGCGCCACAAGGTAAAAACAAAAGACAGTCAGATGAAACAAACTGCATTCTACAGCCAAAGAGTTCTATTTTCAAATGTTGCAATAAATTTTTAAATTTTGTTTATGTAAGTGGCCCGTTCCGGAAACTTATAGTGCGCCCTATGTATCAATATTTCACGTTAGTTTCGGTTTAGAGTCACGAGATGGAGACGATATATTGAAACATTCTATATGGAAATCTTATATAAGAAGGTTCCCGGCATCACCCTTGGCTGCGGTTCCACTTTTCGTTTATTTTTATTCTCCATTTTGCATGTGGCCGATAAAGAATAGAACGAGAGAAAAATTCAAAATCAGGTACAAAACAAAGGAAAGCGCTACATCAACATATTACGTGATCATACTACAACAAAGTGGGTGTTACCTTCATCGTTTACAAGGCATAAATACAACAATAAACCACACTTACGATCCTAATTTCACTAGCAATAGTAAACTTATTTCTAGATTAAAACACCCTTGTGACTGGACACGGCAAGCTTCCGTATTGTGGCAGATTCATGGCCCTTGGCGAGCCTTCATAACTAAGCAGTATATTACTTTTTAATACACACTTTAGTCTGAGAACTATATATTTTATTAGAAACCAAAATAAACAAGAATTCAAAGTATTCGAGATAATTTTCTGTAACCGAATAAAACTGGATGTCAGTTACCATAACATTAATGTGAACAATGGTTGTTGCTTTGATTTCATTTCCATACTTTTTATTACTTACAGAAAGTACTAATTGATCCGTAAAGTTAATAAAGCATTACATCTACATTTTTACTTGTGAACTATCATGTGAAGAAGTAGTAGTAGATAGTTTACTGTTTATTATTTTCTTTATTAGATAGAAAGATAACTCTTTATTGTACACCAAAAGAAAAATGTAACACAAAGAAACAATTTTAATTAAATGAGTACTGGGCGGGCGATCTTTTCCAGACAACTAGTGGATGGAGAATGTGAGAAAGACAAAGACGGTGGTACAACTGACTAAGAAGGGAAAATTATATTTAAAGCAACTAGAAACTTTACAAATTTAACATAACGTATTGGTGTATGATAGTGAAGACAAGCTAGACAAGGAAATTGTACTATGCAGACACAATTTTTTAGCTCATTAGCTAAACCCAACGCTCATTTAAATCTTCTGCTCTTACGGTGTCATTGTATAGAAACAGACACACACAATGATGGCTTTTGCAGGGACAATGGAGTGGTTTGCTTGTGCTTTCTCTTAATCTTTTTATTTAAATATTTAAACCAAATATTGTTTTTGCGTTTTATTATCATATTCAATTAAAATATTACGCATAGCATATTTATTAAATGATTTCGCTTACCATACATACCAATTCTAACTAAGGCCTTGAAATCTTGGCAGAAACGTAAATATTTGGCCTAGAACATAATGCTTCTATTACTGAAAATTGATTTCGTAATTACTATCTGCACACCACGTCAAGTCTAGCTCTGTTTCCGGGTATTCTACCAACCGAATGGTAAACTTATGCTGACAGCATTTTGTGTAAATATTTACTTACAAATACTAATTTATTTACGCTTCCTATATATTCCAATTTGAATAGTTTTGATGCAAAGTAATGATTTAATTTTAATTTTAAATATACCTCAATATTGGTCTGTTCGGAATTACGAATACTGTAGGTATGAATTGTGGCAATATTTTCGCAACACCGACGTGTCACGTAGATTTGATGTTCCTTTATTGATAAAAATATAAGACATAAGAACATGACTGTATATTGCCAAAATAAAATAATGTAAAAAAAAAAAAAATTCAATATATTATAATATACTTAAAACCAGCAACATAAATAACTTTTACGAATTAAAACACTAACATTTATTTTTCCAACCAGATGTGCCGAACATTTTTGTTTTTATATTCTGTAATGTGTTTTTCACTTCTTAATTAATTACATCCACATGCAGTGTGATGTCCAATCAAGCATCGTGATCTTAGCGACTAATCTATGTTGTTCCGTTGTTTTTGTTTCGAAGAGACGTGTCGGAAGGAAATCGCGCATTCTCCGCACACGGTCGCCTCTGACTCACACGTGATTAATCTCAAAAGATTTACACACATTCCCACCAGTTTGTACGGAACAATTTTACAAGTGACTGTAAATTATTACAAATAACATCAAATTATTGTGCTGTAAATCTGCACAATTAACACCGGGATATTTGGAATTTTTAACCCCTTTAAAAGTGCATTGACTCTGCGAATGTGTCGATGCCCGCGTGATTATTTTTGTAATTGTGTTGATAAGTAGCTGTTATTTACCATCCCTACATGTTAAGGATTAAATTTTAATTTAATATTTTTTCAATACTCTTTAATTCCCATGTCCGTGTTTATGTTGTTGTTATTATTTTTTCTTTAAAAGTAGTATATCTTAGCCTAGTATATACCAAAAAATATTTGATAATACCTACCCCCAATTTTTTTATAGGGCTGTCACCTGCAGATGACACTGGGCATTATTTGAACTATTCATGTAATTTTTTTCTTTTTGATTTTTATAATAAATCTCTTGTGTACTTATAATAATATTTATTAATAATAATAATATGTGTTAAGTTAAAAAGAAACTTGAATTCACTTAGGTTAATATTTGTTTATTATTATGAAATAAATACCAACACTTGAAGTACAAGCCAATTTTTCACTTGCTGCATATTATGCGCGTACGTTCATGACAGTATCCGCAATGCCGCTGCTTACAAATAATTGATGCGTGATCTTCAGCAACTCCTCCTGCAGAGTTCACTACACGTGGCACTCTTATCTGCAATGGAACTCCGCATGCAGCCTTACGGCTTGAGGGCTTTCCATATTTTCCAAAATTGATAGTAGCAAAATCATCAGGTCTCTTGAGTCTCCACTACAAAGAGTACGACCTTTTCTGTACTACTAGACTCATTCTTTGCCAGAGCAGCCAGATAATTTGACCTATACTCTCCACGCTAGCCAGAAGGGCTGGAGAGGTCTTATTGATGTGTGTAGGTAGGCTTTATTCAGCTTGTTTTCCTAAGTTGCCTTTTACAACACCCATAGAAAGGCTTGGAGTGGTCCTAGTCTACTGTGCCAGAAACCACATGACATTGTTATCGGACCATGGACTTTATATTGTCTCCGTTCATCACCATACCGTCTTCCAGGGCAATTTCATCTAAAGTCAATTTGTAAGAAAACACAGAAAAATATATATACATAAAATACATTTATATCGTTCTTTTCACATCCATTCATAAGATGTAATAAGAAAAAAAGCAATTCTTAAGGCCTGCACATTTTTATTTTTATGTTGCCAGAAAAAAGCCATCTTTTGTCATGTTCCAACTGCCCGATTCCTTGTACTACGGCAGATCTGAATATGGCTAATGACAGGGCGGTTGCCGTGGCTAGGTTCTGGTCTAACAATATCTAATATGAGCCATTTCGACTCGATAAGAAGAAGAAAAAAATGTATTATACTACCACTCAACAATAATAAGATCAAAAAATAAAATTGTTTTAAGGTTGAAAAAAAAAATCTCTGTCACCTTCAGGTGACACTGGGAATTGACGAGTTAAGTTTCATAAAAATAAACATTTTTAGCATAAAACATCTACCTTGTTTATATCTATATAGTATAGTACTGGATATCCTCGAAAAATATTATTCTAGATGCATGTCTCCCACAGGACCTAGCTCATGGGTTACTTATTTGTATTTTTGTTTTTGAATAGTAGATTTTTATTGGTTGTCATAGCTAAGGATTTAAATAAAAGTAGTGAAAATCCAGCATTCATCTGAACTCAGAAATCATAAATCATATAATTCCACACATGCCGCTAGTTACGCAAAGTTTACGTAGATCAAGAAATATTTCATGCATAATATGCACAAATTTGACATTAGGAGTGGGTGCATCCCACTCCAGCGTCCATAATTTACAGAAAGGGCTGCGTCTTCCCGTCGTTTGCACTTTGAACGCAGAAAGGATGCTGGAGATTGCGTTCCGATCTAAATTTGCATTCTATCTTGGTGTTGCTCTATTTATAGGCAACAATAGATGCCGATGTCTCGTGGAGGAAATCCGTTGGCGACTGTAATTGCAAACTTAGATCAGTATATAAGCATTCGAAAATGTGTGCACGTGCTATCGTAAAGGGTAATAATGAACTGAAGTATAATTTAGAAAAGGATTTTGAGCCTAAAAATCGTTGTTTTTTATACATCATGAAAAAATTTAAACAATTCATGGTTATTTATTGCAAGTCATTAGTATTTAGTCCGCTTTAAAAAAAAATAGAATTGTTGTTAACATACACTTATGA
The DNA here is from genome assembly GCA_943193695.1 of Acrobasis suavella. NCBI lineage: Eukaryota > Metazoa > Arthropoda > Insecta > Lepidoptera > Pyralidae > Acrobasis > Acrobasis suavella. The sequence goes on from OW971929.1 coordinate 21,375,844, forward strand.
AGTGTTATTTTAGCAAATTAGTTTGTAGAAATAATTATTTAGACGTACTCAAAAAACAGACTGTATGCGTTTTGGAGAAAAAACAACGCAACACCAACCGTCAAAACATCCGGTAATAAAAGAGCTTTACTGAAGTAAATAAATACTGAATACCCAAATCAGAGGTCAGATTTAGAAATTAACAATCAGTATTTAAAGAAAATCGTCTGATCTCAATCCAGTATTCATTCAGTATTTTTATTAAAACAGATAATTTAATTAATTTACTATAAAGAATACAGGTTTGAAGGGTTTTTTTTATCTGGGTGGTTAAAAAGTATAATTATTGCAGGAAAACACACCGAGGTGTGAATTTTAACTATTATCTAAGTATTTTTATTTCCAAATCTAAAGATAGACTGCCCTATAGAATGTCGAAAATCAAAACATCGATTTACTGTACCTATCTAGAAAATATATTAAAACGATTTACGTGAACTAGAAAGTATGCTATAACGAATTACTCATCATCGTATGTTTCACATTGCGATGGACTGACTGTATATATGATAAGTTTGTAAGGGCTCTATTTGTTCAGCCTGAATTTTGGCAAATTAATTCTGACAGGTCTCATTTGTCTTTTAGTTCAGACATTACGTGTCTATAATATAGGTAATCGAATTAGTCACTGAACTAATCTACAAAACGAATTATTACCCGTAACACACAAAACACAACAAACGTCGCGATGCGGATCTGCTTGCATGAATGGCGCTCTGCGAAGGACAAGGCCCCGTACTTGCAATCAAACTAGCTGTTGAACTTTATTACACACTAGCTTATGCCCGCGACTTCGTTCGCGTGGACTTTATGACTCCGGCATATTAATATAAATACAAACTAATGAGAGAAAGAGATAAGAAAGTACTTGTAGCAGTGTTAGAAGTTAAAAGTCAATATTATTTTAATTCTTTATAAATTATGTTGGGAGTCTTTCCTTCGGGAGCCAATATGAAAAGACCTGAAGCGTTACTAAACCTGGAGAAAGCCACATAAAATTGGCCATGCGAAAAACCAGTCCTTAGATCAACATCAGCGGCTTTAAGCGTCTGACACTGTGATTTATTGTTATATCAAAGCAAGTAAACACATGGAACTGTGTATTTTCAAAAGAAAAATTGTTGGGGATGAGTGTATATATGGAATAAATACAGTTTCACTGGCACCACTCACAGTGAGAATCTCAGCTTCACTTGTCAAGCATTGACTTTAAGTGTCTCAGCAGAGTGTGCCGAAGTTAAGCGGCTAAAGTAAGTGTGCCGATATGAGAATTTATTCTGCGTCTTTGGCGCGTCTGCGACGAACGGGAACGGGAGTGGGAGAGGGAACGGGAGCGGGAGCGGATGTGGGAGCGGGATCGGGAGCGGGAGTGGGAGCGGTAGCGGGAATGGATCGGTAGCGGGAGCGGGATCGGGAGCGGGAGCGGGAGCGGGAGCGGGATCGAGAGCGGTTGCGGGCGCGGGAACGGGAGCGAAAGTGGGAACGGAAGCGGGAGCGAGAGGTGGAGCGGGATCGGGAGCGGGAGCGGGATCAGAATTGGGAGCGGGAGCGGGATCGCGATCGAGAGCGGGAGCGGGAGCGGGAGCGGGTGCGGGAGCGGGAGCGGGAGCGGGAGCGGGAGCGGGAGCGGGTGCGGGAGCGGGATCGGGAGCGGGAGCGGATGCGGGTACGGGTCCGGAGTTCTGATTCAGGTAAAAGCATCGGAAGTTCGGCATTATGTGTTGCTAGTAATGCAAATGACATTGCAGGCATGCTTTGGCTGAAATTCAGGCACTGAACTTCGGCATACTGTGCTGAGACACTAAGTCGGGTTCCGTTACACAGTTTCGGCGGAGTCGAATTTTTTTTCCGACATTAAGACTTATTTTGTGAGCCGAGAGTCCATTTTCTGCAAGAGAATTAAGAAACTCAACTGGATAATTAGTGGCGTCGTCCTGATCAATAACACTATCTAAGAAAGTATAAACCACTTCATTAACCATAATTTGCGTCATAAGTTCTTCATTAATTGATGTGTATTGTTAATTTTTTGGTGTCAACATAACCAAGATTTTTCCTGGTGTGTTATGCTCTGAAGGTCCGCAAATACTGAACTTATAAGTTCTTCTTCGGACGAAACAACTTCGCCAAGTATTACGGGAAGACTCACCTGACCATTCTCTTTAAGAAAGAGACCTTCCCCAACTTTTAATAATATTCTTGAAAACTCTTGGGCATGTGAACTAATACCGCCAAGCTGGGTTCTCATATAATTGTCAATCTGAACTTTTGTATTTGAGGCCACAGATAAGACTGTTTTAATGAGGAGTTAATCTCATCTGCCCTAGAGCCCCGATATAAAACTGGAAGGGTTTGACGAAAATCTCCCGACAACAAAAATGTGACATTATCTATTGGCCTGTCATCTCGACGAATGTCTCGCAAGGTTCTACAGCTTCCACTGCCTTTTTGTTGGCCATTGTGTATTCATCCCAAACGATTAGACAGCAAATGAGAGGTTTAGCCAGTTGAGGCAAGTCGATATCAAAAATCAGGCCCAAACTGACACCGCCTTCACCACATGGAGTTACTCTCATCTTATGTTATTATATTATGGTAAACAACTTTAACCTGATATCATCGATTTTAGTAAACAAATATTTATGAATTAAATTTAACTTGGTTCTGCATCAGGTGTTCCAAATCTTTTATTTTTAAGGTTTCGTACCCAAATGAGTAAAAACGGGACCCTATTACTAAGACCGTCCGTCTGTTTGTCTGTCTGCCATTCTGTCTGTCACCAGGCTGTATCTCATGAACCATTATAGCTAGAAAGTTTAAATTTTTATAAATGATTTTTTTTGTTGCCGCTGAACAAAAACATACTAAATACAGAATAAAATAAATATTTATGGGGCTACGTGATTTTTCATAGATTATGGTACGGAACCCTTCGCGTGCGTTCGACTCGCGCTTGGCCAGTTGTATTATACCTCAACAAAAAGTTCTCATCATTTTAATATTTCTTATAGTTTAGCTGGACCAATATAGTTCTCCATCATGTTTTCCATTTTCCAAAATCAATTATAGCCTATATGTTGCCCAGGCTTCACAGCTATATAACAAAAATAGTTTCATTCGAATCCTGTATTTCCGGAGATTAGCGTGTAAAAACAGACAAACAGACAGACATTTTTTTTTATTTTCTTACTCTATTACTATATCTCCACCGCACCAAATATTTTTTTTTGGAAAAAAATTTAATGTACAGACACATTTTTTTTACTCTTTTATTATAATATAGATTATTGTATAGATTATTATAGTATAGATTAGGTAGGTATATGTAATGTTTTAAATAAAATAGTTCCTTCTAGAAATATGCTTCCGAATTGTTACGTAATTGTGAGGTTCCATTGAATTATTTCAAACGGCTGTTCAACTACGCTTATCAGGCTTCTTTCATTGTCGATTCTCGAGTTTATTTGGATTTCTTTAATGGTTTTAAAAGTTGAAAGACCCATCCATTGTACGCCGATCGGCGATGCGTAATTACAATGAGTATTACGCAGTTAAAGTAAACTTCTTAAATAAAGAAACAAGAAAATAAGGATCGTTTTACAAAAAATTAAGATGCGCAAATTTTATATTTTTAAGAGGGAAGCTATAGCGAGCCTTGAGTTCCGAAGCAATATTTCTATGGATGGAACCAAGACGCTAAGATAGAAAAAAAAGAAACATTGCTATAAAGTGACATACGACAGTCGTTAGTTAGAAACATATTTGTTTCTTTCTATACCACAATTTCTTTTTTATGAAATGTTATTGTTTTCATACAGTGGATAGTATCTACAGCTGTCAAAATTTGTACACAGGAAATTAATCCGTTATGAAAATTCGTTAGAACAACTATAAAATCTATTTCAAAAAACATTTTACTAAAAGACATTTTAATACCAGTATTATAAAATGTCTTCTCCCTCATACTTGAAGTTTGATTAAAATTTAAAAAACTTTACCTAATTATTATTTTTACCTACTTTCATCAAACTTATAAATAATTTCTCAATATTTTTTTTTATAATATTTGATGTAACAAAACCGTAAAATGTATTTCGCTCGTTTCTACATCAAATTCATTATTTTTCATAGTAAATGAGTTGTTTGGCAAGACAATGGGCCGGTTGCCACGAAATCTCGTCGTAAATTCGTTAGCCCATAAACAATGTACCATGGCTTCCATGAAAACTCCCTTGTCGTGGTGCAACAGAATGAATTCACACGATGAAAGCCATTCCAAAGACTAACAAAAACACACACACTGATATCAGAATGGATTTTTTCTTAAAACATACCTATTTAAAAAATTACAATGTAAAGACATTTAGAAAACATTCGATGTATTAGTAAACTTTGATATAAGACATATTGTGTCACATCTGTGATGCATTATAAATGCTTAAAATATTTATATTAAAATGTATGAAAAAAGAACTCCAAGATGTATGTATTCGGATCATACAAATGGGTGAATTTAATATTTTTGCTATTGTTTTGTATTAAAAGTTTTAGTGATAATAATAAAATAACCGGTGAAAAGAAATCTATCACTAAGAATTTTCAATAAAAAATCCATTCTTTTTCAGTATTTTGTGCTTAATAAAAATAAACGGGCAGTCCCATATTTTTTGCTTGTTACTTAATTTCCACTCTAGTCTAATAAGTCTAGAAACGCAATTCTTATAAACCACTTACCTTACCTTACCTACTTGCGTCTCTTTAGGTACGATACACTCTTGAATCCTTCTTCTTATGGTCGCTTTAAGAAAGGCAATGTGTAATATGAATTCTGAATGGCTTTTTACATATCTTCTACGAAATCCTTAGGCTTCACGGAACAATATGATTACTATCATATTTTCGATAAACAGAAAACAACGATTTTTCAACGTAAGCATCGTTATTTGATAAATAGACAAACTTTTTCTTTGAAAATTTGCACTATACGGAAATATATACTTATGAAAACTCCAATGCTGAGAATAAGAATACCTGCAGAATATGTTTTAAAATTAGCAGCCTTTGTACTATGTAACTGTTGTCTGGAATTTAATTTATGTTATTTTTAAAATTTCCTACAAAAGTCGTTAAAAGACTACGAACTCGTATCTCTACATATAGGCCCAATTGTTATGTACTTTAAAATATATTTCCAATACCACAATTCAAACCTTTATTGTAATCAATGATTTTTATTGTCATTGTAAAAATAAATTGATCTTGTTTTGGTTAACAAAGCAAACACTTAATTAGAAAATTCCACGAGAAATTTAAACTCATTGAAAAAGGCATAGTAGTCACAAGAAGTTGTGTCCATAAAATAAATGATGATCAGAGAGGACTCTTTACTCCTGAAGCTGCTTCAGCGTATTCTTGCAACAAGGAGGCAGGCTTTTAACTGCTTAAATTTTAAGTTATTACTCCTGGAGGATATTGACTGACTGATGTGACTGCACGTCCATTAGCAAGAATTTACATCTGTTATAATATAATATAATTATTCGAAACTAAAAACCGACTTCTACATAAACAACCGATTTTGATAACATTTCTATCAGACTACCTGACAAGCATGCCCTTTCAAATTGGTCAAAGCATTTCGACGTAATCGGTAAAAATACATTTGAAAAAATATTACGATAAATGGATGACCTCCTCTTTTTTTGAAGTCGATTAAAATTCGAAAGCTATTAATGAAATAAACCTAAATTTCAGCAACGTTTTAGGATTCCAGGTCATTCTGTTTACTATTTCATCTACTACAGCTGTAACCTCATTCTCATAATTTGATTACATAACGTTGAGGAGTGAACATTTTATGAATGGAATCTAGTCTGACATTTGTTTTCCTTTACACCACATTTATTTTATTTTATTAAAGACCCACATCCGTCCGAATTATTTTCTTTGGGATGTTTCTGAAAGTAGAACGACTTTCAGCAAACTTGATAGTAATTCAATCCGATGTGAATGAAAAAGAGTTTGGTGAGTATAAATTATGTAAGTGCTGAAAACGCGCACATGCTAAAGTTTATTTGCGTTTGAGATATGTGCAAATAAACATTATTTTATTGAACCTCCTACACTAGTGATATTACCAGACGTGATAGATTTCTTGCGCTGATTTTAGTGCTATCGGTTGTCTACACCTTGCAATGTGGTATGTTCGATTAAATTTTACCACATTCGAGAATGGATTCCTATTTTTAAGGTTCACTACAAAAAATGAAAAAACGAAACACTTATAGGATCACTCGTGCGTCGGTCTCTCCACCCGTCTGTCACAGCCATTTGCTCTCCGAATCGACTGGACCAAATCAGGTGAAATTTGTTAGGATGGTAATCCTATGACCCAAACACAGAGTATAAAGTAAATAAATATTTCTTTAAAATAAGGGTCATTTTATTTTATTTTATAAATCTTTATTGATCCGCAATATACAATTGTTTACAATTGGCGGACTTAACACTAAAAGCGTTCTCTCCCAGTCAACTATAGGGATAAACAGAGATCGAGTTGCGGCGCAGAATAATTACTAAATAAATCCTAATACATATACCAACATTTATTATATGTATATACATACATAAACATACATACAATATATAAATAATGAATGATACTTTTCTTTTAAAAGAAAATTTAGTTGAAATGTTCTTCATGTCAACGGGTAAAGCATTCCAGAGCCGTGAAGCTTGTAGAATAAAGGAGTTTGCCATAAAATTTGTGCGATGGAGAGAAATAAAAAGAAGACGAGTACCTGCAGAGCGAAGTTGCCGATCATGAGTGTCGGAAAGAAGTTGAAATTTGCATTTTAGGTATTGAGGAGAATTTGGATTCGAAAGAATTGAAAAGAGAGTGCAAAGAATTTAAGCTCAGAACGGAAAGATGATATATGACCATATTTGCGAAGGCAGAAAATGAAACGAATACAATTATTAACAAGACGATCAAACCTATTGAGAAAATCTACATTGTGATCTGGGTAACACACATCAGCGTAATCAATGATTGGTAATATCAATGTTTGAATTAACAAAATCTTCGTTTGAACTGGCAAGAAGTTCCGTAGGCGGTTAAGCTGCTGAAGAGTAACAGAACGACTGACTTCGGCTACCTGAGTGACCCAAGTAACTGTGGAATCTATGTAGAACCCAAGATCTTTTACGGATTTACTGTAGGGGATTAAACAATTATTAAATGTCACAGGTGCGGCACAATCAAAATTAATCTGAGAGAAGTATTTTGAAAAGAAAAGGGAGTATAGATGTATGCCTAAAATTATTCAAGACAGAAGGATTCGTGACTTTAGGAAGAGGGATGACAAAGGCTTTTTTCCAAAGCAAAGGGAAGGTTCCGGTAGCTAAAGAAAAATTAATGCTATGAGAAAGAATTGGAAGAATTATTGTTAATATGTAATCATTTCTCGACTCACATCATCACATTCAACCGCTTTGGATTTAATAGCGAGAATAATTTCACGAATGTCATCTTCAGTTGTCGGAGAAAAAGTGAAAGAATCATTTGATGGTTTGGCCATGGAAGATATTCTAGAAATAGTCGCTAATTTAACAGCAGGATCGAGAGTACTCGTAGTGGAATAAATATTATTGAAATCATTAGGAGAAAAGGAAGTGGAATAGGAATTTGTAGGATCTTTACCAAGATTAAGAGAGCGTACAAACTTCCACATAAGAAGAACCAGACAAATTGTCACAGAAGTATTTGCGCTTGGCAGCTCTCACCATACTATTGCATCGATTTCGCGCTTTCTTGTAGGCAGTCCAGTTATCATCGCACCTGTCACGCTTGTAAATGCGAAAGGACTCTTCTGGACCTGGCCATCCTAACGCCCCTCGTGATCCATGGAGATGGTGGACGCTTCAGTTTTACTGCTTTAATAGGAGCATGAACATCAAACAAGGAAATCACTACTGAATTTAACTTGTTACTTTCGCTTTCAGCGGTATTGCCTCAAGTATAGAAGAAAAATCCAACTTAGCAGCATCACTCAGAAGTTTTTCACGATTTATGGCAGTCATATTTCGCATCCAAATAATTCCGGTTAGGGCAAGTTGGAAAATGGCCTTTTTCAAATTGTCCTGGGTCTTGGATGTTTATCTATATATGTATTTGTTATAAAATATAGTATCGTTGAATTAGTATCCCATAGCAGAAGTCTCGGACTTACTTTGGGGCTAGCTCAATCAGTGTGATTTGTCCGTATATATTTATATTTATCCAAACTGTTGTTGGCTTAGCCTTCGGTGTTCTTAACCTATATGACATATAAATCAGATCATGCCTTGAAAACGCAGGAGCTGAAAATTCATTCTCGGGGGACAAATTAGAAAATTTAGATTTTTTTTTGCATACCTTACTGTGAGAATTATCAAATAAAAGGGCTCGTTATGTGGATCTTAAATACAATTTTATTATTATATATAAGAAGATGAAAATTTACCATTCTCCCCCCCCCCCCACCCGATCTCCGAAACAACTGAGCCTAAAATTTTGAAAAAACTACTAAATATGTTTCATTTCTTGCAAATTACAGGAAAACCTATAAGAATAGGGGTGACGACACTGTATAATAAGTCCGTCTTTGAGATTATCCAAAAATAATGGACCCATTTTATTTGCCAACAAAGTAAAAAATCACAAAGATATGAAGCATCAAAGTTCCACATTGGGGGTTTGCGACGTCACCTCTATGTAAAAATCGTACCAGAACGTAGCCGTAAGCATGCGAAATTTCAATACGCTAAATCTTTGTAATTTTTGGTTCTCAGAGAAATGAAAATAATCTAACCAATGGGCTAAAAATACTTTTCCATTCGATCGATTTTGCAACTTTTGTCTATTTCAACGTTTTACTTTAATACTCATACTTATATTATAAACTATAAGTTCTGGACAAATGTCCAAAAATCTTAAGGTACTATTTTAACCTTTTAAATAAACAAAGAGAGACTATCAAAAGAAATCGATTTTTGAGAAGGTCGTTACTCTCAAACCTCTAATTTGACCATGACGGTTTCGTCGCTTCATCGATCGTTCATCGTTTTCAGTCGCCTCCTACGACGTGGTTGCGGGCCAGAGGATTGCGGTCGGTTCCTTGATTGTCTGGAGCTGCGTCCCTATCCGGAAGCGTCGAAGGGCCGACCTATTTTTGACACCGGATTCCGCAAGAGAGATATACAGTTACTAGCTAAGTCGTTTATTTTATTAAGAGGTAAATTATTAAAAAATAAAACATTGTCTTGTACGTTCCAATATATTTTTATAAAGAAATAACACTTATAATTTCCTCTTCTTCATCATGCCTTTTTGGACAACTTTGTGAATATTGCCAGATTCTATTGTATAATGCTGTCTCACCTAACAATGTGTTCTGGCGAAGCAGTGAGGTGTAATGCACGATAATTCATGGTAAACCGAGCGCTTAAAAATATACGTAAAGTCTTTACAAGTTCGGATTTGACTGTCGAAAACTAATTATGTGCCTATGTGATATATGCAATTTCTTTAAAATTACAAAACACTGCCGAAGTCTCACATATCGTTTCAAAATAAAACGCTAGACTACGTTTGTATGGAAAAGTCTAGGGTAAGGGGATTTTTAAGATAAAAAGGCTGACCATAAATCAGTTAGTTATAAAAAGGTACTTTTATATCCCTCAATAGTTATGATCAATATATAAAATCTGAGTCACAGTAAAGTTTATTTTCGTGTTAATTTTCCAACAATTTTTAACTACTGACTCTTTTGGTAGAAGGTAGGTACCTTTAACTTTAGCTCCGTGGTCGTTTGTCCACATCAAACAATGAAAAGGTTCTTTGTGTACCTTCTTATCCATCAGCCATGTCGTCGATCCCAACCTGAAAATGTTTACGCTCGGAATTCGAAGTTATTGTCTTTAGTTCAATGGCTTTGTGCTTAGTTTATATGAAAAATATTAGCAACTTCTAGGTGGTAGTATTTATTATATTATGGAAATTCTTATTGATATAACATATTCTAGTAAATATTTTTACACACTTTTATAGACTACTCGAAACTTGGACCACTTTTGCGATTGTTGTAAATATTTCACACAAAAATATGCATAATAATCATCATAAACTTATCACGAACGGTCTAAAATATTGAGTTTATTCCACAAAATCGCTTCTAACTTACTTATTTAGAGGAATTATTAAGTTTATTAACCAAATATCGGGCACGTTTGTTCAAATTAACAATAATTTTTATTTAGGTAATTTAATTATGATATCATAAAAAAGAGTTATCAAACAAGCTCCTTAATTAATTCCTAACTAGATCATCTACGGCCTACGTGCTTCGTTCATCGTCCACATTCACTACGAGATCTTTTCTTGTGAAAAATAAATCATATTAAAGGGTTTCCTTTGTTCCATTTGCAGCTACGTAACCCACATAGTCCCGGAAGCTTCGACTAATGGCGTCTGTGATTGTGAAACATGTTTCGACATCCCGCGATTCCGATGAATGAACTGCGGTTGTTGCCAAACAAACGCCACACCACTTGACGACAGGGCACACATATAGATAGGAATGCCCTAGTCACATACCGTTTTGACTATAAATAAAATCATAGCCGGGGCACAAGTTGGCATGACATGGCGAATCTATATTTTATTCGCTTTTGCTCGCAGTTTCCTTTTAAGGCTATCCCTCAGGTACCTATCAAATTCCAGGATGAAATTCACTACCAGGTGCCTCAATAAAATCACATTGATCGTTCGTCAAGATGTGAAATATTGACATACAAAAAAACTGTTTAACTGGCTTCAAAAAAAGGATGAGGTTATTTAATTCGAGTGTACATAAGTTTTTTATGTATGTTCCCCGATTACTCGAAGACGCTTCGACTAATTTGGAAAATTCGTCCCTCAGACATTTAATCAAAATTGTTTGTGTAATTTGGCGTTGAAATCGGTTTTGAAGTTTTGAAAAATTATTCATTTTTGAACGAGCGAGCGAAGCGAGCGACGTTCTCCGAGTCTACTGAAATCCAAATTCAAATATATCTTTATTATCATAGGATATTTATAATATCTCTTAAATTGTCACTTAGTTTTGTTGCAAAATTGTTGACATCAAATTGTTACTTACATCTAAGTTTCCTGCTGCTTCCTAAACGCTAATGCAGAAGTATTCAATGTTCGAGTTTGTTTGTTCAGCGATAAATCGAGTAATCGTAGTTTGGTCGGAGCTTCATAAAATTTGGTAGGCGTGTAAAAGCAACCAATAGAATTTTTAAGTTCGAACATGAGCCAAATCGGTCAAGGGGTTGCCGAGATATGGCGTTTGCGAGTTCACAGTTCAGGGCGAACTACTTTAGATAAATAATATGGCTATTATGGAGCGAACGATTGTCTCACGATTTCATCATGCTAAATTGCTAATGGATTTTTTTCAAAACTAAATACTAATACATCCGACAAAACTACACAACCAATGTAGATAACATTTCTATGGGATAATTTAACAAGTACCGCCCTTTCAAACAAAAAAAAAAGGTTTTTTCAAAATGGTCTAGGCGACTTTGACTAATCGGAGAACATAAAAAAAACATGTGTTTAAAAGTACATTGGAATTAATAACATCTTTCTTTTAAGTGGATTAAAATGTGGCCAAAGATCGCGTATATGTTCTTTTTATATTTTGCTATCTAGATGACTAATAGATAATTCCTGGTATTTTCATAATTCGTGATACGCATTGAGTTAATAAACAAACATTTATACGAGTAGAAATTAATGGAATTCATAAAACTGTTATGACATTATTTTAGTGTTGTCTACGATTTGTATTCTATGTACGATGAATCATCCAACCCGGATTTGTTATTAATAATAACTTTGGAGAAAAGATCAAACTGATCAAGGGTCTTTCAAAGTAGTATATGAACTGCCCAATCAAGTGACTTGACACACAATAAATTTTTGATCAAACCAATAGATAGATTTGTAGTGCAAGAAATAAGTTATAGGTCTTGGTCATTTTGGAAATCCTTGGGAGAGATGAAATAAGTAATTAATAAATGTCGTATTTTATTCTTGTATTTATCAAAAATTCAAAGTCAGATTTGATAATATCCAATAAATCTAAAGGCGCCGAGGAAATCGAGTCGCATTTGTATTTTTGTGTTAAATGTGATTTGATCTCTTTTATAGAGACGGCTTTTCATAATAGGATATTGTGAAAATATATTTGCAAATGAAAATAAAATGGATTACGTACTTATTTATACTTAGTAGGTGTTCAATTTAAGATCATTATGTGAAATGAAACGCACATGCTCGTTAGTATCTTGAAAATTTTGATGAATGTACCGGAACCGTGTTGTGTGTCAGGAAAATTATTATGACCATACGTGAGACAGACAATATTGAAGACGTCAAATACGATGGAAAACTTGTATCCACAGGTTACAAATAAGCTCTTTGCCTACTAGACCACCACAATTTCGAACAGTTAGATTGCTTTGAATTTTGCAATGTGCACAATATCTGAAAATATTTTAACGACTTGGCAGAAGACAATCACGTTTTCGCACAGTCTAGTCATTGCAATTATGTTATGACCATGAAATTCTTTTCTACTCCAATGCCAAACAAACCGTAGGAGAAACAGCTGGAGAAAAGTTACAGGAGAAAAGTTACAGACAGACACATCGTTCTAATCACAAATGCATCAGCTCCCTACTTTTCATATTAGTATTTTCACTGGTCGACAAAATTTAACATTTTTTCCCACGGGAATAAGATTAATTTTTTCTTACAGTTTTTTGTATAATAATATGGACATAATTTACTTTTGTTTCTAGGAAGTCAAAATTTGAAAATTTATATCAAAAGCCCGATTTCCCCAATTTTGAATATTTTAATTAATTATTAATTGTAAATAGCTTCTAACATAAAATTCCTTTTTTCTTCGCCTTTAAAATCGAAACAAAATTTGTTTTACCTTTATTCGTTTTTTCAGAATTTTGAATTTTTGGCATGTTACATTTAAAAAATTAGACGTCCTACATATTTTTTATAACTAGATTCAGGTTTTGTGCACTGAATTCTTTGAGAAATCGCTACAATTATGCTTGTGGCAAGATCTTGTTGTCCAAATTTTTTTTTCCAGTTAAGGCGAGTAGCAGATCCCAGTGGCGCCCATGCCCGTGCTCTTTATTATCAGGTGGAAACGTTAAAAATCTCTTACTAAGTACTACTTACATATATGCATACTAAATAATAAGCTTAGCGAATTCATTTCATTGTTACTTTTGCCACATGACATAGCGCGGCTATAGATCGGGAGATTCCACAGTAGTTAGCTGCGCACGAGCATAGTTGGCGGGCAGCCAAGTGCACTCCCGAACCATGATTTAAGAACCAAGAGGAGATTGTGAAAGAAAGCTATTATATAAGTTATGCATACACTCGAACGTACATTTTACAAATTATAAGTCGCAAAGTGCTACACTAATGTTGCAAGAGACCATACCTGATCATAAGAATTGCAAATCATAATTTGTTTGCATCTTTACACATAAAATTTAAAGATTATATTTTCTTTGATTAAAATAATGAAGGAATGCTTTTATATTACTTCTGAAAAGCTCTTTCTTTCGATATGTGACATCACACGTGTCAACCGGAATTATTATTAACAGTTTTAAAAACTTCCCTTGGTTCTAAGCTTCTTGATGCCGGCGGATGCCGCCTTCGGGAACTCAGAATCGGATTGAAACGACGCCGCCGAAGCCGTCCGCGGCGCTTGTCGATAATACCAGTTGATCTTGCATCATGGGCATAGTGACACCGAAAATATTCACAAGGAAATAGTTTACTTCTGTATTAATATGTTATGTTATGTCTGTTTTTTATGTTATTAATAAAAGATAGATTTAACGTCATATTATTTAGGTGTCCAGCAAAGAATAACGTCTAGAAAAAAAAATAAAGGCCTCTGCCTGACCCAAACCAGAATCAGGCGAGATATGTAGAGTCTTTCTTCTTGTTTTTCACGCAATAATGGGCAACACTACCTATTTTACTTAGTGGTAAATCTAATTTCATTGGCTTTGCCTAGGTTTAATCTACAACCTATGTTATCATCATCCTAGTTTATCATTTTCACAACTCTAACATGTATTTTAATATAACAAGAACTATCAGTTATCTGTAAAACTTTATTAAAATATATACTTATTAAACATCAAGGAAATTAATAACCGTGATAAATGATCTTCAAAGGAGACTGGTCATCTGAGCCCCAGGCCTGGCGCAAATGAACTTACGTCAGAGTTTTCGTAAAATTAGGTAAAGTGAATCTAAAAAATCCGCATGTCCGAAATCAGTGGGTAACAAATTAAAGTTTCTCAGTATTTATAATAAATAATTTGGTATTTTTTTATGGGTCGTGACCAGTCTCCTTTGGCGTAGAAATGTCAATTGCTCCGTTACTCACGCCGGCAATTTAACATTTCTACAATGTACGCTTCTTGAGACAAGGTGATATGCGGCGGCGAGCGGCGACAGACACGCCGTCGAAAACGGTGAGCTGGAATTGAACTGAGTGATACGCTGAAATTCTGGATGCTTAGGGTCTGTTGCTATTGAAAAGAAGGAGGCGAGCGCGGGCAATTCGAAATAAAAATATTACTTGCATCTATGAATATAACAGGATGATAAAGTATGCAACAACACATGCCGTCAAAAACAATGAGCTGCACTGAGTAACACGCTAAAATGCTGAGGATCAATTCATATTGAAAGAATGGAGGCAAGCACGAATGATTCAGAAATAAAAAAAAACAGAAATATAACTTCCTTTTCTTAATTTTATTGCCACGTCTTCATTCTGATATAAGTTACGGGTACTACTATTAACAAATTTCAGCCATTCGTTTTAGCTGAAAAATATTAGAAAATACGAGTATTATTAGAAACATTATACACATATGATGAATTAGTCGCCAAAACTAAAGGTAACGCTTCTTTATCGCCGCCTGTGAATAGGGCATGACAATTTTAGTAAATGGCAAAAACAGGACTTTGGTATGAAACTGCATGCAGCAGAAATCCTGCAACTAATTTTCTGCAGGAAAATTACGGTCGTTTGGCTTAACCCTAATAGAATATAGTGAAGTCGTAGCAGCTGTAAAATGCCACTTACTGTAACTTAAACTTATTTACATACCTACCTACTGTAGTTAACTAGTGGTTCGCGAGAACTTAGACCTCGTGATTATTATTCCAAAATATGAGTAATTACGTAAATTACTGAACCAATCGTAATGGCCATTGAAACAGTGATATATTATTCACTCATTGTGTTGTTCAATACCGTAGCAGAAAACAGATTTTCCAACCTTCTTTTTTTCTTCTTTTCTGAGCTGCAAAGCGTGATTCAGGGAAATCACTTTCGTATTAGCGACATCTATTGACATATAGAGAAACAATATTTATTTTCACCATAATGCGTATATCTCAAGAACCAGCTGAACCTTAAAATTTCTATTAATACTACACTCATTCTTAATGTCATTAAAAATTAGAACAACGGTTCTAAAGTTATCGCGAAACATACATAACTACGAATACATACAAACACAAAAATGTTTTAACCTCGACTTGAATTGTAACGCGAATAAATTTTTAAACACCATCAACATTTTAGGAGCAAGTTCAGTCCATGATATAAAACTATTTTTTTATAAAATATATCGAAAACCGATAAAAAAAAATTCGTTACCCCATACAAAATCCATTTGGCTGAGCGCTGGATTGTACGAGAAGCCGACTTTTTTTTCGTATTTTTATAATTGTTTTTATGGATAGCGTTCTAGTACTATGTACTAAACGTGCTCCAAAAATGTTGCTGGTGTATTAAAAGTCACCTGTGTAAATTTCTTTAAAACATAATAGGGACAGATTGGAGTCAAGGTTATTAATATCGTTTACCCTGTATCATTTAATACAGTGATTCAGCACAGCATCCTTACTTGTCTTTCACGCCCCTACGAGTGCGATATCCGAAGCTTATGCATGGAAACCTTGCGGGCCAAGGTTGCCAGTGATGGACAAAGAGGCCCTTTATGTGGAACGCTGTGATGCATGGACATATTGAACTTCCGGACATTCTGCAATCTTGGTGAAGGTCGAGGAAGTTAGTATCAGGGTCACATGAGAGTCATCCTTAAAGTATAATATGAGAGAATTAGTTTGATGAAATATTGACCCATACGTGTATGTATCTTCCGGATTGTAAAAACTATGAATGAACTAAAAAACTTTTCAAAACAGAATGTTCCACCGGCGTATCGGGGCCCTGTGTGTTAGGCAGAAAATATTGTCGCAATAAATAATAAGCTAACATTCAACCCAAAAAATGACAATGCCTCTTTACATTCACACCAGACACATAATAAAAGAAAATATCTTTCTAATCTACAAATATTCTCCCGCGATCCGGTGTCACTGACTCTTGTGTAGGACATTTTTTAGCCAACAATAATGGCACGCTAGAAGTTGCGAGGTGGTAGGACGCATAATATTAAAAAGTTCATATTATTATAAAGACAATTAGTATACAATGGTCATCTGCCACGTTAAAATATTGCGTTTATTTTTTTGTCAATGAAATAGTACGATCAGCTTCGCGGAAACAAGGTGTTCATTTATTTTTGGCATCTACATTTAATGTTTGTTGTTTTTGAAATACATCGCAGTAATTGGAAGGTCATTGTTGCTCTAATTTTTCCATGAATCGTGATAACGTGTCTACGTTTCCATTCAACCTTTCAAAATTTTTTATTCTACTCGTATCATTAGTCATGACTTGTAACTATACTAGTTAGGTTTATATTAGGTACAATATACTGAAAAACGGTAATCTCATAATCTCATAGTATTGGCCATCATGCTATCATGGACTAACAAATGATGTTCTTCCATGATATATACACATCATTTTTATTTCAATGATTTCGTTATTTTCACAACATTTCTATAGTGTAGTTTTGAAATCAAAGCTGTTTGCGGCAGCCCTAAAGGCTTTTGTCCATTAACATAAATAATAATAAAAATATACTTAGGGACAAATCACACTGATTGAGCTAACCCCAAAGTAAGTTCAACTTACTTTGGACTTGTGTTATGGGATACTAACTCAACGATACCATACATTATGTTACAAAACCCAGTCTGATCCTTGAAAGAGCAACTCAGACAGTGAATATGCATAACTTTTCCTACAGGACCACTGCTTGAAACCCGAATGAAAAATCGTCATTTTCATACAAATTGCCGGGCCGGCTGAACACTATTGTATAAAATTGACGATTTTTTTCGAGTTTCATACATTGATCTCATAGGAAAAGTTGTTCATATTGATGGTCTGAGTTGCTCCTACAAGGATCGGACAGGGTTTTTGTTACATATTGTGTACATATTAAGCATACAAGTAGATCGATTTACTTATTAGATGGCATCTGAATCTTTTTCATCCGTATTATTATATACCAATGAAAACAGAAGAACTAAGGGCCTACTGCGCGAGAAAAAAATACTAGGTACAAAGAACTATGTACTATATATTAGTCTAACCAACTTACGTATTAACGATGCCTATAAAAAGTAACATTTCGCGAAAGTGCAAACCTATAATAAAAGCTCTTTCTGATACTTACATATAACCGTAATATTTTATAACAAGAATATAGGATCATATCACGTACCTGACCCAACAAAGTATCGGGAATAAGGTCACGAGAGATCATTATAGCAGGTGGAGCTACGGTGCGAGGCGCAGATGCCAACAACTAGGTTATATTGCACAAAGCCCAGCAAATTTAAGGCAAAATGTCATGGTACGTGTATATCAATAAAAGTAATGTGTACGAACCAATTTAGTTTGAATAACATCGAGTAATAGGTCGCACGTGGTGCTCGAAATGTCACATAATTGTATTGTAAAACAAGATTTAGATAATGTTATGCCTAAGCTACCTATGTAGCCTACGTGTGAATTTGCATTTCGATCACTCACAGGTCAATTCGAATTCCAAACTAACTAACACAGCCTAATGTAGAACTTCTAGTAGTAAAGAGTCTAGAAATAGAAACTCAACTAAATGTAATTCTAGATTAAGTTAACGTTTCAAAGGGATATGGATATTCCATAAATTGCTTCTGTTCTTGACCAAGCAAGCAATACATAAGCGGCTCCGTTTCAGCTTTAAAAAATGCTTTGTAAAATGCTCCTGTAAAAGTCGCATTTCTCAACCGATTCTCGGTAAATTTTATATAGATTACCATCTATGAATTATCCATATCTTTACATTTTTTCATCGATTCACTTCTTGGAATATTTTTAAATTGCCGAAGCCTTGGTAGTTATAAGTGCTCGGTGAACATATGATGCAACAACTAGTCATATTAAAAAAAAACCTCGACTGGCTTTTTATATGCCCTGTGTCACTCTCACAGTAAATACGAATCTAACGTCACCTTACTTACCGTTCAAGCTGCAGAGCGTGCCAAACAATTATACATACATACTCTCGAAAAACATAACCTCCTTCTGCCGCAGTCAGGTATAAAATAGACTCACAGGGTCTCTCGTAAAGCCACTACTAGTAATTAAGGGTTTTGTTAACGTTTGGGCGTAGCATCTTTATATTCTTGCCAGCTGTCGATGGTTTTTCGTCTTGCTTGTTCTTCTTGGTGAACAGCTAATCAGCGTCATCACTGAAGCCTTAGTTCACTTATTGAGGTGATGGTCCCTGGTCGTACTCTTAGCCTCTTAACTTGCTTGCCTGCTAATTTGGGCTTTTCAGGATTATTTTCATCTCCGCGAACTATTTGGCCGACTCAGACAACTTTTATCAACTTGACCTACCTGAACACTTCTTTCTTCTACTTTATTCTCATCCCCCTCTTATACATGTGACTTGTTTAAATAACAGCGGTTCCCTATTCATTTCTGTTGGTCCTATTTAAACTGTAACAATAGTCGCCTAAACCTAGACAATAAATTACTAGTTAATTCAAAGCAATTTAGCGTCTTACAACGTAAACAATAATAACTGCCTTCAGGCGCAAGTTTTCAAACATGTGACTCTCAGTTTCAGTACAATACACAACATTTACTATTATACAGGGAGCAATTGAGATCATTAGCATTCATTTAACTTGTTAACATACTCATATAAAGGATATTTTGTACGGTAACAATACTGCAATTGTTTCGCCACTTTCCAACCATTCAAATCAGATACTTTTTTCTAAACATCAAAAAATAATTTTCTATGGAATTTGTACATTTTACCTTTTACCTTTTTCATTTCCCATAATAGGGAATATTCAATATTCATGATTTTTTTATGTCTTATATTAATCATTTACATCTTTATAACAAAGAAAAAAAAATAGGCTTGAAAATAGTCAAGATATTTTTCAAAGTGAAATTTAAAACATTGAATAAATTTGAGCCGTTCAAACGCCACCATTTTGCGCGCACTTATGATGACGTCATTGGTTAAGTCCTGTTTGTTTACTATAGTAGCGTTTCAGTTACTTAATACTTATTTTCAGTTTTAATTGCTAAACAAATTATGGAAAAAGTTAAGAAACCTTCTTACAAGTATTGTATGGTAACGAAATGTAAAAACACTACCATTAGTACACCAGATGAAGTGTTTTAGGGTTCCGTAGTAAACAAGGAACCCTTATAGTTTCGCCATGTCTGTTTGTCTGTCCGTCCGCGGTTTTTCTCAGCGACTATAAGGACTAGAAAGCTGTAATTTGGTACAGGTATGTATATTAATTATGCGGAAAAAGTGGTAAAATAAAATACTAAAAAAAAATTTTTATGGTATCTCCCATACAAGTAAAGTCAAAAGTCAATTTTATTTTCTCGAAATAAAATTGACTTTCGACTCTCGGTCTTTCAAAAATATTGTGAGCTTGGGCACACCGTTTTTCGATTTAGGGATCCGTTTCTGAAATATTTGGTTTAAAAGTGACAAATTTTGTTAGAGTCAAGTGTCCCCCCCCCTCTATCTGTTCAACGGTTATATACGGACACGTGAAAAAATCACAGCTATAGTAAATATAACGAAATTTAAAGGAAAACTATCAGAGCTAAGTAGGGTTTACAAATTAAAAAGCTATAGTCGATCAACTTATAAAATTTACTCGGAAAAGGAAATTTTCATACAAATTCAATAGTACATTCGTTTTTAGACGTTTTTAGTGGCATGAACTCAAAGTTGGCGTTCGTAACTACGGAACCCTACACTGCGCGTGGCCCGACATGCACTTGGCCAATTATTTCTTATTCCACGCTAAACGCTGGTATCGGTAGCTTTTCTTTAAAATCAATAAAATTTCAATATAAACTACGCGTAATGTAAATTATATTGAATACTAGCTTAAACCCGCGACTTCATCCGTGTAGAAGTCAAAAATGATTCTCATAGGACTCTCCGTGTCCCGTGGCCCGTGTCCCGTGTCCCGTGTCCCGTGTCCCGTGTCCCGTGTCCCGTGTCCCGTGTCCAGTGTCCCGTTGTGCTTTGACAAAACCAGTTTCTGTCATCGTCTTAGATTGACTACAAATATATATTTGTTACGGTAAGTGTGATTAACTGAAAATTATTAATAATTATCAACAATTATTAATAATTACCAAAATTGAAGGCAAAAGTAATGAATTATTTACTTTTACCGATTATTATTAATAATTACACCTTACTGTTGGTAAATGTAATAAACTTTTAAAAATAACGTACGCTAGAAGCAGGCGGGGATTGCAGGAACTCACGGGGGGCACGGCAGCAACGTGTCATTACGCGTCTCAGTCGGTTCTATTGCTGTCCCGAGTACACGCGTGCTAGCAGCTATTTTTTGCGTATATAAACTTGTCAATTGGCGATTAAGTGATTGTGTTTGTGAAAATGGAAGGTCTGCTTGTGATGAAAACCAAATTTAATGAAAGAGCGCTTGAAGTAAAATTCAATAAGGGGAAAAATCACCAGTTATTTACACAAGACGAGTATTTTTCATTTTTTAATAAGGTAAAAACTACCAAAGAGAAAACAAAACGCCTGAGGATTACCAACGGTTATCAAGGTATGACATAGTTAATATAGGAAACGCACAAAAATTAGTGATGAGAGAGATCAGCTTATCTATTACACATATTTAGAGGAAGTTTTTGACATTATTCATGAGACCAATATTTCCATCGGACACGGAGGACGAACTAGAATGATTAAAGAGCTTAAAAATAAATATAAGAATATAACTGTTGAACTTATAACTATTTATTTAAAATTGTGTGAACCATGTCAAAAAAAAATGAGTATTCCTAAAAAAGGATTGGTCGTAAGGCCTATTAAGAGTAATGAGTTTAATTCGAGATGTCAAGTTGATCTTATTGACATGCAATCTCAGGCAGATGGTTAATATAAATTTATAATGGTGTATCAAGATCACCTTACAAAATTCGTACAACTTAGAGCTTTAACTTCGAAGCGTGCTGAGGAAGTCGCGTATCATTTGTTGGACATATTTACTATATTTGAAGCTCCATGCATTTTGCACAGTGACAATGGGCGGGAATTTGCTAATAATGTGATTAACGACGTATGCAAAATGTGGAATGAAATAAAAATTGTTCACGGAAAGCCACGACATAGCCAATCTCAAGGTTCGGTCGAAAGAGCAAATCAAGACATTGAGAAAATGTTAGCATGGTTAGAAACCAACAAGACCAGAAAGTGGTCAGAGGGTCTGAGGTTCATTCAATTTATGAAAAACAAAGCCTTCCATTCAGGAATAAATAGAAGTCCGTATGAAGCCATGTTTGGTTGTAAACCTAAATAGGCTTAAAAACTTTTCTACCTGCTGTTGAGACTTTATCAAACATGATTAGTGAAGAGGATCTAGAGTCACTTCTACAAGATTCTGACAAAATTCAAGGGCTTCAAAGTTCAATTCCCGTTTCAGATCTTAATCTGTGCAAATTGAATCTGCATCCCAAAATGAACAAATTACAAATGAGCAAGCTACAAACCAGGATCTTTCTCAAAATTCTACTATCGTTACGAATACCGAAGACATTATGATTGACCGGAAAGCCAGGATATAAATGAACAGGCTTCCTTGGCAGTCGCCGCCACTACCAAAAAAATTCAAAAAGTGCGAGGTTTTGCAAGAGAGTCACTAGAAAAGCAAGCTGAAAAAATGTTAAAACGATCTAACACAAAATATCCAGTTAGGAAAATAGGAGACAGTGTTAGGATTCGGGTATCAGAAGTGGATCGGGCTAAGGTTGATGGCCTAAACATAATTGGTGTCATTATGTCCGTACTTGACAATAACTTATACAAGCTGGGGACAAAGTATGGCGTTTTAAATCAGCTGTATTCACGGAACGAGTTCACTATTTGCAAGGAAAAGTTTGTTTCGGTTGATGAAGTTCCCAGTATAACTTGTAGTGTACGAGAATGTGCCCGCAAGGATTCAAATGTGGGTGGACAAGGCTTCCGACAATGCTATTGTACTGGTGATTGTAATTCTAACCGATGTAAATGCAAAAAGATGCACGTTCTTTGCAATTCAAAGTGCCACCAGAGACGTTCTTGCAAAAAAAAAAAAATTCTATTATTTAATGTTGATTTTATGATTGTTGCAAAAATAAATAATAATTTTTGTAAGCTTTTAATGTTGATTTTATGATTCTTAAAAAAATTTAATTTCTGTTACTTACTTTTAATGTTGATTTTATATTTGTTGCAAAAATAAATAATAGTTTTTGTCAGCTTTTAATGTTAATTTTATGATTCTTGCAAAAATGATAATTTCTGTTACTTACTTTTAATGTTAATTTTATAATTGTTGCAAAAATAAATAATAATTTTTGTAAGCTTTTCATGTTAATTTCATGATTATTTAATTTTATTACATAAATTACTAATAAATATTGACTAACACAGATTGTTTCTTGTTTGTTTTATCACTTTTTCCAAACCACATAGTCAATTATTTATTAATAAAAACCAGTAAAAGTGATGAATTTCACAGTTTTCATCACATTTACCAAATCATGAGGTAAGTATTAATAATAACTGGTTATTATTAATAATTACCATAATAATCAAATTTACCGTAACATATTCACAAAGTAACCACACAGAAATACAGATTTAAACAATTTTTCTTAAAAACACTATTAACACAGTATGAAAATCGACGCCGATAAATGCAAGCGGTAACCAATGACGTCACATTTTGTTTCGACCAATAGTGACGCGTTGTGTAAGTTTGAATTTCCCTCCCTTACTTTTTTACTTTTTATATAATATTTTCTGGGTTTAAATAATAACTAAATAAAAAAATACCTTTTAAGTATAATGTAAAGACAATAAAGAATCTAGAAAAAAATATTTGAGACAAATTTAAATTGTATGCATATTCTCTATTCGGTCTCGAATTCTTACCTATTTATTTTGTATACAAAAAAAATATCAAAATATATCGTCCAAAACGCTTGATCAAAAATTTTTTCGAAAACTAAACAAGCGCGGATAGACAGCCAGTGTCATTTATTTTTTATTCTATGCAAATACGAAGAAGCGAACAACAGAGGAGATCAGAACCGTATAGAGGGGACGCTTTTACCTAACAGTGGTACATAGACAGCTAATAAAAGAAAAAAAGAACAGTGGCACTCCGGCCGGGAGTGCCGACAGAAGTAAAAACTTGGTGTCGGTACGACGGATACATTGTGGCGAGTTTAATGGATTTTTTTTTCCAACTCAAAAAATGTTCAACATGCCTGAAGAAGCTTTCACTTAAAAAAAAACTAAATACTACAAGCTACTAGCAAGTGCTGAGAAGATACCTCGATCGAAGCTCATTTTAAGCGCACGTTATGTATATTGTACCAAGTAGCTGGCTTTTTTAACAGTAATAATCGCCGAGAGAATTCAGATTAGACTTGAAAACTTGTGGATATCAAAAATTCACAGTTATTTAAAGACTAAATAACTGTGAATCTTTGTTTGTGTTTGTAAATACAGTAGGTAGGGCTCCGCCAGAGCGCTTCAGGCGGCCTTTCTCGAGGCCGCGGCTGACCCGATTGGAGCTCAACCGCGTGACTCATTGTTGTGTGTGGTGCGCCACTGCCACTAGGATTGCCAGACGTTCCAAATTCGAATTCAGCGCTTTTATTTTGTAGGTTATAGTGAACACTTGATATTGTAAGTGGCCAGTCAGTCGTTTGCCAGACGTTCCGAATTTAGCACTTTTATTTCAACTCACAGGGTGTGTCCTATGATCTTAGATCATTTAATACAGGATGAGTTACGCAGACAAATCTTCTTACAAACCTTTCTGCCGCTTTTGGTGCGGGGGTAAGCTACTACTACATCTAAACAAAATCACACATTCACAGAAATAATTTGTGTCGCTATAAATGCACACTACAAAAAACTCAAACACTAGCTTATTTTCTGCACACCAATAAAACTCACACTGAAAAAAATGTGTAAATACACATAATAATACACTCTTGGCAAGAAAGAGAGAGAAGACAAAAAAATATATTAACTCTAATGCACAGGGAATAAAGACGAAGGTTGTAAATCATAAATACATAGTCTCGTGAGGAGTGCGCAGCAGTGCGCTATAGTCTCGTAGGGAGTGCGCCTACGTCATCAACTAATCGTTTTTTAAATTGGAACCTTATGAATTAAAATATAGAATGTAATTGATACATTTAAAACGGGGGTCAATGAATTAGTCTCGTATGCGATCTTAGATTATTTTATGGGCTGGAAGGAAATCAGTTGCAAACGTGATTCGATTATTTTTTCCGTAAACGATGCTAATAGATATTTCTTCGATTTTTCAGAAATTACATTTAAATAGAAAACAACGTTAATAAAATAAAAAAATACTTACTAATGAAAGGTTATGCCATCTTTTAGAAGATTAAATGTGTTTGACCTCGTTTTACACGAGAAAATTGCATAACATAGCATTTTAAACGGAGCACTTTTAGATGTCTTTTCGATGCCTTACCGGTTCACATAATGCTCATAATCGATTACGCAACTAGTTTTTATGAACGTATTAGATTTTTGTTCTTATACTTTGGCAGAGGGGAACGCGCAGGTAAGGCTTATCCTGTATTAAATTATCTAAGCCTGTGATATAAAGATATAATGTAACTAAACTATATCTTTTGTATCCATAAAATTAACAAACATTTGCTTAACCTATTTTAGTAGAAAATCTTTTGTCCCGTTCCGTCTTTTCAATATTTGACATACCTAGTAAGAACGAGACAAAACTTTAACAAAAGAGGTTTAGCAAACGTTTTATATTTTTTTATGAATACCGGGGTAAAAATATATAATATATACCACTGGTGTTTTAAAAATATATGGATTCACAGATATCTTGAATCAATGTTTACCTTGTTTAGTTAAAGGCATCTGACATAGCTTCACAGTCGTCCCGGCTGTCATTATTGGACAGCCGGGACCAACGGCTTATACGTGCCTTCCGAGCACGGAGGAGCTTGAGAAAAGTTTATGTCACTTGTGGTCACCCACCCAAGTGGGGACCACTCCTGGTGTCGCTTTACTTGCGAAAGCTCTAGTATTAAGCACTCCCGCCGAGCCACCGAGCTTCTGGTTATGAATCTGATACTGTACTACGCACTACATCTTGGCGGTAAATATTTAACTTTAACCTAATATTTGCTCACTTTGGCTGTATCTGAAACCTCGGCTTAAAGTCGGACACAAACAAATGTTGTTTTTTTTTAATTTTGCCAACAAACTTCATTTTAAATTATTATCCACTTTGTATCATCCTCCAGTATATTATGATTTAACATAGTCCTTCTTACACAAATAATATCGGAGTATACTTACCTACAACTCTTTGAAATATTGCAGGAAAAGGGTCTAGCCGTACTTTCATAGCGAAACTGCCCCCGATAGGAACCTATATCGTAACCTATGTTATATTGTACAGGGTACTAATAGTAGTTGATCCAGGAGATATTAGCTCTATATCTTAGTCAATTGAGGAGCTATTTGAAAAAAAGTGTCTGGAGGCGACTTTTTTTCAAAATGGTATATTTTTGTTAATTTTAAAGCTAGAATAATGAATCCAATTCCGTTTGTTATCGTAAATTTTACAGATTATTTTAAAATAATTTGCTATGAGCCAGCCCTAAATTACGATATGAAAAAATGAAAAAAAAATTTTTTTAGATTAATTTCTATCAGATCGAATTGAATTACCACTTAGAGAAAAATATATAATAATTGTCTATACCTTGCCTAACAGCATTCCAAGTTTCATTAAAATCCATAAGGTGCAACATGTTAAAAAAAAAAATATAAGTGGACCGTCTATGACCACTTTGTTGACGCTTCCGAATTGTATTGAATCGGACTTTGCCCACACGTACATGTTCCTACTCGATCACAGTGCATAGTCGTGGTACGCTTTCGTTGTTATTATTTGCGCAGTTTACAAATTCCTAATTCTGGGACGTATTGTTTGTTCATGTTTAAAAAAAAATATATATATACAGGGTTATTTTTAATTAACTAGCATCCCTTTAGGTGCAAGTTCAGTCCATGATACTGAAACACTTTCCATAAAATAAATTATCGAAAAACGAAAAATAAAATTCGACTTCTCATACATATCAGCGCTCAGCCAAAAGAATTTTGTATGGGAAGTCGAATTTTATTTTTCGTTTTTCGATAATTTATTTTATGGAAAGTGCTTCAGTATCATGGACTGAACTTGCACCTAAAGGGATGCTAGTTAATTAAAAATAACCCTGTATATATTTTTAAACATGAACTATATAGTTATTGGTTATCTAGTAAATATAGCAGTGACCTAAAAATATATCGACTATGTCTGGGAGATGTAGTAATTGTGGTTTTATATTGCGGAAGACTGGAAAACGAAAGAAAATAATCAAACGGAAGATGAAGTGTGTAAATACAATGTTCCTCAAATGAAGCTATTTAAAGTTGGAGATGTTCTGTGTCATAAATGTCGATTAATTCCGTATTCTAAATCACCGGCTACTAACGACACACGCCCAGGACCTTCCCATATTGATGTAGAAACAGAACAACGATATATATATATTTTTAAACATGAACAAACAATACGTCCCAGAATTAGGAATTTGTAAACTGCGCAAATAATAACAACGAAAGCGTACCACGACTATGCACTGTGATCGAGTAGGAACATGTACGTGCGGGCAAAGTCCGATTCAATACCATTCGGAAGCGTCAACAAAGTGGTCATAGACGGTCCACTTATTTTTATTATTTTTTTTTAACATGTTGCACCTAATGGATTTTAATGAAACTTGGCATGCTGTTAGGCAAGGTATAGACAATTATTATATATTTTTCTCTAAGTGGTAATTCAATTCGATCTGAAAGAAATTAATTTAAAAAATTTTTTTTTTCATTTTTTCATATCGTTATTTAGGGCTGGCTCATAGCAAATTATTTTAAAATAATCTGTAAAATTTACGATAACAAACGGAATTGGATTCATTATTCTAGCTTTAAAAATAACAAAAATATACCATTTTGAAAAAAAGTCGCCTCCAGACACTTTTTTTCAAATAGCTCCTCAATTGACTAAGATATAGAGCTAATATCTCCTGGATCAACTACTATTACTTCCCTCTACAATATAACATAGGTTACGATATAGGTTCCTATCGGGGGCAGTTTCGCTATGAAAGTACGGCTAGACCCTTTGAAATATTTCAAAGAGAAAAGAACAACCGTTAAATAATAGTAGATTGTGCTACAAGGGGATAAGGAAATATTATGTCGGCGAGGGCGCTACTTTGAATCCAGAGCAAAACAATGGATTCCAAGGTTGAATCACGAGCGCAGCCAATAATTCTACGGTGGAATCCTGAGTGAAGCGAGGGATTCATGTATATCGCCCGAGATAAAAATATTACCGTACCCGAGTAGCACAGTTTTATCCACTTTTCATCTCCATCTATGAGAAAAACTAGCAAATACAAAACAGAATATAAAAAAGCAGTAGAAAGCCTACAATACTTAGTCAGACTTCAACCAACAATTTAATACTAACCTTTGGTGTCGTTTTCATATAATAAATAATTTTTTGAATACCACCAACTGACGATAAAATGTTTACTCCTTACTTTGTTTGCGTGGTCCTTCATATCTTTGTATAAGTAAACTTGATACCAATTCACTATCAGCTTACCTACGAAAAAGTATTCACATTTACACAAATTACATGATAACACCAATAACCTAAAACTTATGTGATTTCTTGAATCAAATAGAAAAATTGCGCTATTTTAATTATACTTATTCTTTTTCGGAAGCGAAGAACATAAAAATGTTTACCTACATTCATCCGTGTTGACGATGATATGTATTCCAAATTTAAAAAATAACGACGTGGATGCCGATTATTTTTTATTTTAAAACGAATTTTTTTTTTTTGTTGGCCTGCCAACATTAATTTTAATTTTACATAGATTACACTCGTGGTCAGTTTTCAAATTGGTTTAATCGTTAGATATTTTCTTTTTCACCTTTTAGTCCCGAGAGAATAACCAGTAACTTTCTGTATAGCTCCAAAGGTTTTGGGATCAAAACATCGTTTTTTGAGTAGATGAGATGAAAAAAAATTACTGATTTGGGTACTTTCCTTGGTCAAAAATAAATTATTTGGTACTGTTAAGAAAACAAAACTTCACAAAATAATGTCACCTGTAATTAATCATATCCATTTTGACGTTATTTTAGATTTATTATTGCAGAAAAACGGATAATAAGAGTGCTATTTGACTCCAAGAAACTATAAAGTCATTATCCAGTATTTCATACAAATACTATTGAAAATATTTGTTTTGACGTTTAAAAAAAAGTATCTGATTTGAGTGGTTGGAAAGTAGCTGATTTCGCTACTTTCCAACATGTATGCATTTGCCTTTACTAAATACCAGCGACAAGAAAGATTGTGACTGCCTCCGTGGTCCAGTGGCCAAGGCGTTCGCCTTGTGACCCGGAGGTCATGGGTTCGATTCCCACTGGGAAGCATACTTAGTGAAAAGTTGTTTCCAGTCTGGATAGGATATTGCAGGCTTGAATCACCTGATTATCCGAAAAGAAAGATGATTCCGTGTTTCGGAAGGCACGTAAAATTGTGGGTCCCGAACGCCACCTAGAGTTTGATCATCAAACTATCCAAGGATTGGTTCCTGGTTTGCCCTTTGGGTTGTGGAGGTCAGACGGCAGTCGCTCTGTGTAAAACTAGTAACCTTGTCAAATCTCCTTGGTTAGGTAGCGGACCCCGGGCTGTGAAGCGTTACTGCTGAGGATGCAACCGGGAATACGCTCGGATGATGATGAAATACCAGTGACAAGAAAATATAGTAGCTTTACTGAAAAGCGTTCTGAATCTTCCAAGAATTTCTTCGAGTAATACATAGGATGGAGGATGCAAGCTTTGCTATCAGATGCTGCATTGGAAAAAAATAACATTTTGTTTGTTCATTATCAAAAAGTTATTATTCTAGTATATAGTAGAAGAAAGAAGACGAAGTAAAATATTTTAGGAGTTACGTAACTTAATAACTGAAACGAGTATTGGCAAAGGTTTTATACTATTATTGTTGTATGTGTCACGCGATATACGTATGCGTGCAACATTTCAGCTGCATCGGAAGCCGGGAAGTGGATCAAATTTAACTTACAAGATTTGATTACAGACAGACACAACGGGACAGGTGAAACGAAATAAAAGCTTGTAATAAAAGAGGCTATTGTTTATGTTTAACCAGGTGATGCCTGCAACGTTGCCATTGCCAGCGAATATTTCTGTAAACCTCGGCATAAAAAGTATCCTAAGTGTTAATTAATCCAGGTAATAATCTGATTTGATAAATTTCTTTCATTTATTTCTTTCTCCTTATAAGATAAAAAAAACTTTCAATTTAGATTATATTATATCGTCAGCTCCTAGTGGGGAGAGGCTGGTGTACTGAGATACAGGCTCTGCTTAGTTCAGACAGACCAGTCTCTTACAATCTTGTAGTACAATTTGCCATTTAACATCTGACTAAAGTCTTAAGTATGTGTATTTTTAGGCATAAGATTGTGGAGAAAATAAAGAAATTTTGAATTTTTTGAATTTTTGTATTCTAATATGTCGTTCAGCCGTTTCGGCGAGAAACCGGAACAAATATCTAAATGGATGTATTTGGATGTTTGTTCCGGTTTCTCGCCGCTTATCCATACATCGATAAAAAAATTACACTTATAATATTAATAGAACTGAATAAGTACTTATAACATCTCTGTCCTTTACATACTTATAAGTATACCTACAAACAAATAAACCTTTTACACGTAAAGTCCAGGTCATCATTATGCTGGAGAAAATGTTCATAATATTAGCTTTAACATGGAGGTAGTAAAATGTAATCAAAACTATTACAACAAGCTTCCTGCAATACCTACATAAATATTAAAACATCGTTAGTACATTGTTCAAGTGTTACTACCGTTTGCAATAGGTCCTTCATATGGATTCTTAACATATTAGGTATTTTAAACCAATAACTGCCCAAATATACCTAATACTAGCACATTATAATACCACGAGTTTCAATAAATAAACCAATTCTATACTCATTTCACATTTAATCTCTTCCTGTCGGAAAAAAAAAACAGATATGGATCAAATGGATATCTGTAGAAAATTGTAGGAAATAAAAAAAGGAAAAGTAATTATGGGCATTGAAAAGGTGTCAGATATGTTAAGTTACTATTGCAATCATGAAAATTAGCTCATTGAAGTGGCAGTGAACGGGGGCCCTTAGCGCGCTTATGAGATCGGCACCGGCACCATACCACATACCGGCAGCAGCGTAGGACATTCACATATACAAGGTAGTCAGACTATACAATGTACAGCCACATATAAATAATAGTTACTACGTACAGCATGCAAGTCGATTTCTATCGGTCATTATTGGAATCTTAGGACTCTTGCAAACGAGCGACAGTATGCCCGCGACACCAGTCGGTGACCGTCGGCGACTGTTGCACGACAGTTTGTAACAAATTGACATGTGTCACGCGACCGTTTGCTACAGTTAGCGACCGTCTTGCGCGACGTTATCATAATCTCTTTGCAGTAGTGGGCCGACCTTATATGCTTATAATATAATCATGTACGACTCCTATTGATATTATATACATATATATATATTTATATAAATCATTAGGAGTCGTAAGTGCTTATATGTTTAGGTGTTTACGTGCGGTCATCGACCTGTGACCAAAAAGCGAAAAGCCACCGTGTTTTTCTCATTTCATCGGTTATTTCACTTGATAAGCTTAACAAATAATCCCCGTTGCGTGCCTCATGAGAGTCATGAGGGTCTCACGTAACTTGCTTTGGCGTTTATTTCGTTTCTATCGTGGAATTTTTGTTAAATTCATTTTCTTTTAATATACGTATTTATTACAGTCTTATTTCTAAAGAATGTTGTTTGGTATTACATAAATACATCTTACATCTTGTAATAAACTTAGATTATCATCCTCCCTATAAGAAAATTAATAAACATTGCGTTTATTTACGCTACCTATCTCATCAAAGCGTATTCTAATCCTTTTTATTTTATGCTTCGAAATCCATCAGAGTCCGGGGTCCTTTATTATTCTGATTTAATAACTCTATAAAAAATATTGAATAACTTTATGCAATGAATATTAATAGAAAATAAATTAATCGTTACAAACAACGCAATAAACCCATACAAACACAGCTAACTGCACTCACGGAGTATTTCCTGCTTACTGAACACGATACAAATAAACCTTAATTAATTTCTCCATTGGATGAAATATGGCTTATTTTGATATTTCCTTCTGTTTAATTGTAGCCTTGTGCCAGGTTATATGGCTACACGTGTTTCGTCATGCACAAAGTTCTTTAATAGTCATTTTGTATGGTACAGTCCATTACGTACATAAGAAAAAAAGCACATGGTATAGTAAACCTGAAAGATGTGCATGCTAAGAGAGATATAATTGGTTTCAAATATAGGCACCGAAAGTCATCGATACTGCTCAATTTTTTTTTTCTTGGAACATACATGGGAAAGCTTTTAGGGCGTGTTTGGAACTTCGGACGGCACGCACACGCCAAGCCCTCGCCTAGCGCATGCCTAGCACATGCCTAGCGTATGCCTAGAATATGCCTAGCGCACCTTGAAATTTCTGAAATTTCGAATCGAAGTCAGCAAGTGCACCCCCGCCTACGCGACGCCCTCGCCTTACCTCCGCTTTGCTTCTTCCTTGCCGCCGGTTTGCGCCCGCCCGGCGCTTGCCCCTTCGGTAAATGCAGTTTGAGTTGTACTGATGTGGGATAGGACTCACATTATATGCAACAAATTCAACCTGCGCTTGTCGTGCGCAAGGCGTGGGCTTGGTATGCACGTGTCGTCTGATTGCGCCCTTAGTTTTCCATATAAGCTCGCCCATCAGCTGATTTATTAAAAAGTAAAAATAATTATTACTAAAAGCATCAGATATGTGAAGGAGAAAGTGTGTCTGTTTATTTTCCGTTATTCACGTTGAGAATCAAGTTCTCGAAGGACACACGACCGAATTCGCGGGTAAAAGCTAGGTTTCATATTTCGATGTCCCTGCGCTTCGTTGTAAAAGACTGTATCTTCTAAAACACTTTCGATTCATTTTGTTACGCCTTTATTACATCAACTAAGAGTCCAAGATATTGGATACGTTTACATAATCGTGTAGGCACCAAAACTGGGCCGACCCCAGACGACCCGCGAGAAACTATAAAGTAGCCATAAAACACGTCTGATCAGTTATGGAAAATAAACAGAGCTAGTTCAATTTGAGTGCACGTGAATATCTTGTAAAGGGAATTAGGTCGGAGACATACTGGGGAAGCCAGGTGGGGTGCTCGACCGCGCTCTGTCGCAAAGGACGTGCGCTGAAGTGACATCCGACAAATTAGCAGTGTTATGTTTTTAACGGATTCGGATCCCGGTCGACACTGGCGCCAGCGTGGACGGTCAAATCTTTGGATATTTTAAGAATGTATAAAAGTTAAATTAACTAGGCCAGGTACTAAACTCAGAAGGTTCTCGAATAGCGGCAACGTATCGATAAGCGCAGGCAGCGTAGGACACCCACTTACTAGGTGTTTAGATGACCTGAGAAAGTCGATATGTCTAACAGGCCTATGTCTGTGTGTATGGCCAATTTTAGGGCACTGAAATGTACATCATATTGTATGATGAACAATTTCAGTACCCTAAATATATTTCCATGGATTATCGCATAATGTTAAGACATAGTAATTTTTTCCATTATATTCTTTTTATATTTAGGCAGTTATAATTAAATTTGCATACTATCTCCAATATTTTATTCACTAACTAGCTGTAACCCTCTTCGTCCGCGTAGAAGTCGAAAATGGTTCTAACAGGATCTTTAATTGTTTTTTTACGTTATAAATTGTATTATAATATCCCATTCACGTTCCCGTTCCCGTTATTTGCTAGAGTAAAAGAGAACAAAAGATCTATTTGTCTCAATTTTATTGTCTCTCACTCAAAAAATGACGAAATTTCATAATAATATAAATTCGCAACCCCTAACGCAACCCAGGGGATTAAACTTTTAAAATTTAATTTCTATATTATTATTTTTATTGACCACTAATTCAAAAATGTCATGTGTCTCGCTTCAAAAATGACGAAGATTCATATAAACTTGCAGCCCCTATTTCACCCCTATAGGGATGTAATTTTCAAAATCTAATAAATGCATTACTATTTTCTACTTACTATTAAAATAAATTTAAAATTTCATGCATCTCACTTTAAAAATTAGGAAGTTCCAAACAAACTGGCAACTCCTTTTTACCCCCTTTTGTGTTTTATCACATATCCCAAAAAACAATAATTACAAACCGTAATTGTAAACAGGTACCAACAAGTACATTATGTGGATAAATTCAATATTTTTTATATCCAAAGATGTATTGGTTTTACGAGTCACCGACTATATATAGTGTCACGGAATAGTACTAGTAATCACTCAATGTGAAGTTATTATTATGTCAACTGATTGTTACAAATAAATTTTACAAATCATCGTTAATATTTATTAACTTACATTACTGACGGGCTAGACAGAACCCAGGGCTGTAAGACCCAAAGACCACGCTCAGCGTAAAAAGCTAAACAAAATAGTGATGGGTGTGTAGCCGCATCACCTATGAACATGATTTAGATTTGTCCTATTCCCTCGATCGGCATTTACAACAGCAGCTGGTACATTTTTTATTATAACTGCGAAGAAATATATTTATTCATTATGACTTTCAATATTAAAGTAGTTATGTGATTCGCAGGAAAATCCTATTTCTCTCCTATTACGGCATAGAATCCTCCAGAAAGCGATATGAAAAACCTTGTTTGTGAAAGCTCCACGTGACAAGTATTGCGCATTATTACCAGATACTTCCGCACGTGGCAAATGTAAGATCAGTTTTACTATAGAAATGCCTCGTAGTTTAGTTATTGATATCAATATGATGTGAAACAGCAAACGAAGCAAGCGTAGTTCTCTGAGTCTACGTGAACTACTCGTATCCGGCGTTAGTATGTACTCGTATGAATAAGATCAGGATATGTTTGTTGGACGATAACTCAAGTTTCTTTTCTTTGATGGTAGCTTCATGAAATTAGAAATGCATGTAGATGTATCCAATAGAATTTTTAAGTTCTGTCAAGGGGTTATGAAGATATTGGATTCGCAAGTTTACAGTTCGGGTAATGTAACGTACAGATTCAAGCATTACATTATGAAGGGAGGAAAAGCCGAGCATTACAGTGCTCAATCTGTAATGATTCCATATGTAATATTTTAATACAACTTGTAACATCAATGCGCGGACGCGTAGAACTAAGTGCTCAAAATCGAATCTGACATGAAACATTACAAGCAAATGCTCGTCATGCTCCCGGTGAGGGTGCGGTACCTATAATGATACAATCTGTAATATTTCAGATTCGATTCAGACATTACGTTAGAATACTGCCTTTCTGACTGATAAGCTTTCGCCTATAATGTAACAACGGCAAAATACAGACGCTCCGCATCCGCGCATTGATGTAACAAGTTTATTACAGATTGTATCATTATATATAGCTTGCGCACTGTAATGCTCGGTTCTCCTCTTTCACTGGTGTAAAGATCGAATTGTATCAGTACAAGTTGCGCACTGTAATGCTCGGTTCTCCTCCCTCACTGGTCTACTGCTTGAATTACCTGTAATGATACTTTACAGGTTGCGCACTGTAACGCTCGGTTCTCCTCCCTCACTGATGTGATGCTCAGATCTGTAACGTTACATTACAGGCGAATGTTCTTGGTGAAGGAGCACTTTAATGTGTTAAAAGATAAAATAATTTTAGTTTATTTTTTTTCTCGGAAATTACATCTAAATTATAGTAACAGCTAAATCAAATAAAAAATGGTAACATTTATTTTACATCTTTTTTCGGGAATTTAGACCAGTATCTATTTATTATTTTAATTTTTGAGCTACGGCAACTTACTATAAAACGCATCTTAATTCTGGTGATATGCGGGGTAGAATAAAACATATGTGCAAAGTGCTTTCCAGCGGGCATTGTCAGAGTGTATCTTATAATATGCAACGGGGCTTAACTACATTATACGTGAGAACCTATAATAAGAGAGGTGATGGATGCCTGATTGCCTGATCTAATTAAGTACCTACCCACTTGTCTTACACCTAATACTAATACCGATCTAAAACTATGAAAGATCAAAGATGCAATATATTCGTAGGTTCGTGAAAGTAAAAAGTGAAATAAGATACGTAAAAAAGAAACACTAATTGAGTAAGGGAAAGAAAAAGCTTATAAAGTTGTACGAGTACAGTGTTAAAAAAATACAAATTCCTTTCTTCATTTGATGAAAAAATTTATAATTTGCAAAGTAAATTAAACTTCAATAAAACATCACAATGCCGTATTATTTTCACAGGCACATCACAGGTTTAATGGCTTCGTTTACTTTAGCCCGACGGTAGTAAAATAAACAAGCATTTGCTTGATTAATGTGCAATAAACTGGATTTAATGCGAGCCTTTTTATGTAGTATGTAGTTAGCGCAACTGGTTGTGGGATAAAGATGTCGCCCACACCCACGCATGGGCGGTATCCTGGTAAAGATTAATCAAACATATGATTTCATTTTTAGGGTTCCGTAGTAAACAAGGAACCCTTTTAGTGTCGCCATTACTGTCTGTCTGTCTGTCCGCGGCTCTACTTAGAGACAATAAGTAATAGAAAACTAATTAAGCATAGGTATGTGTATAATCAAGCCGACAAAGTGGTAAAATAAAATGATAAAAACAATTTGTTGCGTTGCTCCCATGCATGTAAAGTGGAAGTAAGTTGATTTTTTTTCGACTTCCCCATCATGTGGGGTATCGTAAAGGCTAGTTCATACAGTACGAGTCAGCTTGCTGAGTAACTGCACTGCAGTAACTCACACTGTTTGGACGTAACTTACTAGTAACTCGTAGGTGCGAGTTGGAAGTAGCTCGCATTCGAGTTACTTTAATATTTTTTCTTTTCACTCGCCACGCAAGCCGCACATTGCTGCAGCTTGGTCATCACTCGCAACGTTTGGACGCGTTCAGCAGTGCTCGCCAGTGCCAGCCGGACAGTTGACACAGTTGACACAACATGTTGTTTATTCCTACTTATCATTATAATTATAACTGATGTCTGATATGGCGCTGATGTATGGTCTACTCATGATCACGCTGGTCTAGAAGTGAAAGAAAATCATAGCAAGAATAGATCATTTTTTATTTGTAGGCCACAAAATAAGCGTTAGACTTTGGGTTGGAACATTTTACTTCGTAGGTAAAGGATAAATATTTTCTACGTGACAATGTATCGCAAATAAAGGTACATATATGATAAAATTAGTAGCAGTATAACCAAATGGAAATTTTATTTTTTGTCATCTGGGATCAGATGACAAAAAATAAAATTTCCATTTGGTTTTAAAATTTCCATAAGTAGAAAGAACCGCTTCAAAGAGTATAATTTAAAAATAATTTCATGTATAAACTCTGGAGCCTCGCAGTATCATATCATCTATATGAATACATTAAAGCGCACATGTCAAAACACGGAAGAGGAAATGACACAGATATTCAAGTGGATTATTAATAGCTATCACTTTGTAATCCATAATTCTGAATAAGGAATGTGAGCTTGCACTAAGAGTGCCAAGTATATTATGAGTGGCTATTTATGGATTTTCAAAATATGGAAAATACATTAATGTGACCCTTTTTAGGGTTCCGTAGTAAACAAGGAACCCTTATAGTTTTGCCATGTCTGTCTGTCTGTTCATCTGCGGTTTTAATCAGCGACTATATACTTATATGTAGTCTACTACTAAAAATGTAATAATATGGCATGGGTGTGGATATTAATTATGCCGAAAAGTGGTGAAATAAAATCTTAAAAAAAGGGTTTTTTCCGACTTACCCACGATAGTTTAGCGGGGTAGCGTTAAATAGGTCTTCTTCAAAATATTGTGAGCATTCGAACTCCATTTTTTGCAAATTTTTGTGATAGTCAAGTGTCCCTCCTCTATCTGCTTAAAAATTACAGCAGTAGTAATAACATAACGAAGTTTAAAGGAAATCTTTCAGAGCTAAGTAAGGACAAGTTAAAAAGTTATAGGCGACCGACTTGTAAAAGGTACTCGAAAAGAAAATTTCATGCAAATTCAATAGAAAATTAGTTTTTAGATGCTTTCGACGAGGGGTGTGAACTCAAAGTCGGCATTCGCAACTACGAAACCCTACACTGCGCATGGACCGACACGCACTTGGCTGGTTATTTTTTGAATTGGCCTTTACTGGGCAAAGGTCTCCCCACTCCTTCGAAACATCTCGATTGAGGTCCAATTCCAACCATTTCTTCTCAAACTGTCTTAAGTCGACACACCAACGCTTCCGTGGCCTAGCTCTCATCCTTCGATTATCTTTGGGTGTCTACTTTGTTGTCAAAGTGGCCCACCTATCAGTGAGACGCCCAATCCCACATTAGAAAAAACAAATTTCACGTATCAACAAAAAATGCGGCGTAGAAATAATTAATATTTTAGATAAATGGACATAGACACACCATTTTTGATTTGAGATAACAATGGTGTAGGTATTTATTAAACGTACGTATAGAAGAAACTACAACTGATATCAAAGATTTCTATTTACACACGGTCTCTCTATACCATGCATTACAAATTACATATTTATGATTAGCAAATTTAGATATACCTGTACGCACATGTACATTGCTTGTTGTTGAACTATGAACAATGAATCACTATCAGCAGCTTTTTAAATCGTGTGTATATTCAAGGTAACCAGTTAACGATCTATTTAGAATCTAGTTCAGTGTGTCAGTATCAACATAGACAGGTGCCTACCGTCGGAAGACCACATCTATTTTACTTCTAATACTTGATCGTATCACGTCTTTGTTCCTTACAGGGTAGACCTAGCCAATTTAAGGACAGTAATAATACAGACAATATGAGTATTTTGAGCATTTTACAGGAGGAACTTCAAGGGATAGACGTGGACCTTTGCTAGATGCATTAGGTGTGAACTCATGTGGTTATAAATTTCACAATGTTATCGTCAAGTGTGTAATTCATTATAAATAAAGGTTGTGGTTTCTATAACAATAAAGCTAAATTTTCTTGAACAAAACAACAAACAATATAAATAATTTTTCAAAACTAAAAACCGACTTCACCCCCAAACTACACAACCGATTTTCATAAAATTTCTTTCAGGCCACCTGACAAGATATCCTTCAATGCAAAAAGATTTCATACAAAAATAATATTTCAAATTGGTCCAGGCGTCTTCGAATAATCGGTAAACATACATAAAAAAAAAGATCGCGACGAATTGATAAGCTCCTCTTTTTTGTAAGTCGATTAAAAACTTAACAAAATAAATCGAATTCGAGGTTCTAGATTTTACATTCCCAAAGGGTCTATAATGATATGAAAGTTATTTGACTTTAAAATTATGACATCACAGCACTACCTCAGTAAATTAATATTTAAAAATCCCAAAGAATACATATCCTTATTTTGACTTTTAGAAAAAAGTAGGTACTTTCCAACAAAAAAAATAATAATATACACATGAAGTTCGTGCTGGTATGTAATTTTTTATTTCTAATCTAATTTGTCGGAAACTCGCCTATTATTTATAAAAGTTCTCAGAAACGGATTAGTCTTTCTAGTAATTCTTTAGTAGTGCTTAGCTAAGTAGGTTTTCGTATAGTAATTTATCTATTCATACATCGATTGATTAACGGTGATTTTTTGCTTAAACTGAGGTAAAAGATCGGAACCAGCAAATTCATAAGAGTAATTTTCCTTACTCAACGTTAATTTTCCTATATTAATGGAATGCAAAATCCACGGAATCTGGAAGAATCATTTATCACCAACAACGTGTCCGCATGAATCATGACCACGAATCCGTGGGCGACGAAACGACCAACGCCATTTTATTTTTAAAATCCGCATCGCACTTTGTGAAACAAAAAGCTAATATTAACAATCTGCATTTAAATTTCTTAATCTTCTGACTTTTTTATGTGCTCAGACTTGGAAATACAGCTCGTAATGTAACTACATTTTGTTATATTTTATGGTATGCGAAGACGAAATTATTGTTACTGATTGTTTGTTTACGTTTGGGTTCCAGTTCACATGTATACATTAGATTAATATACCAAAACATTTTTGGCCGTGGATCTAATGTGGAATTAGGTAAATATCTCGCTCATGCGTATGTCATATATTAATAACAGCCACAGCCAAATCTGTTTTCACCCTGTCGAATAGGTTAATGGCCTAAAGATGCTTCAAAGCAACTGATATCGCTTACCATGTAGCGATAGCAACAGAGAAGAGGGGCTTTACGTACCTAAAAAGCACAGTGGAACTTAAGATAAAGTTCCATTTAGCAGACGCACCTATCTGGGTTTAAATGGCTGCCATCAAGCTATAAACGATGCCTTTAGGCAGTCCGAAAAATTTGACACCAATGTTGACCACTTACGCAAACGAAAAAACAAAAGCCACAGAGCTCCTCGAAATCTCTTATCATTTCAAAGTTAATTTTCCTCATTTTCAATTACTTTTCAAACGATGTGGTGGTTTCCGCCATCCATCATATTTACGTATCTAATGAATGATGCATTACGCACATTATTCACAGAAGCGCCGTTACTCTCTTGATATTTTCTCGATAAAATCATTTGACAACTATTTGAATATTGTTGGAAACATACCAAATCCGAACCACGTGTGTTACTTTGCTGTTTGCTCATGCGCAAATTTGCGAGTTTGATTTGATTATAGGTGCTCATGCGCAAATCTCGAGATTGATTTGATTATGTGTTGCTATAACATCTTTTCTGACATTAAAATCTGTAAGATGGGACTAGTAAAACACAGAAATCCCTACGTGATAAATTATATTATGAAATAAATTTACTAAAGCCAGTAATTGCGAGTTTGGCCTACTTTTAACGGGTGACAACTTGCACGCCTACATTTTTCAAATATTAACAAAAATTTCAAAGGCAGAGAATTTAGATGTGTGTTTGCACTTAATAACTGTGAAATTAGTGCGCTCAATGTCTTGTCAGACACTTGTATGAATGATTCATCAGAATATAACTGCAATTTGGCATTCGGAGATGAAAAATGATCATGGCCGATGGTGAAAGCTGTACCTATAGCACAGTTCCTGGGGGTTTCGCATTTGGGACGATCCTTGCAGTAATGTTTGGTAAACATGTGTATCGTGAGTCATTAGTGTGTGTGAGTGCACTCAAGGTTCGCATTTAAACCCAAATTGCCGTTTTAAATAAAATTTACGATGGCGCCGAGAAAAAATGAGATTCATTGTTAATATTCCTAATGACAGCCCAATTAGCTTTTTTTCTTCTCATAAAGACCCGCTAATTTATTTTAATGCTTAAAAAAATATACGTAAATCTTGGTTTCTAAGATGTATCCTGTAAAACAGCTACTGTACATTTCCTCCGCTGTTACATTGCGTAAATGAGCAATAGTTAGTCTCTGCCCGCTCCCGCTTCCAAGCTCAGGAAACAAAGATTGAAATAGAGCTATTTATCATTTCTCCGGTATATATAGGACAGGTGGACAAACAACAGTTTATTTTAAAACCGTTCTACATAACTAAGTTATTGTTTTGGCACAAAACGCTTCCGAAATTAAACAATCTGACAGTCCTGACACAAAATTATCTAAATTGACTTTATTAAAGAACAAACCTTGACCTTCTTTATTTAATAAAGAATCTATTAAATATAAGAAAAAAATGCCCGTTGCAATCATAGATTGGCGATCAGTACAATGCGACACAAATAAGTTGAACAAAAATTGTGGACTTTAAAGCATTTTTATACAAATTTCCGACACGTAAATTGAACCAAAATGGCATCCGTCGGCGCATTATTGGTACCTCATTTTGGTTCAACCTGCGTGCTGGGAACTTGTACAATATTGCTTTGATGTCCGCCATTTCTGTTCAACTTATTTGTGTCGCATTGTACCGTATTTTTTGTCGCACTCAGCATGTGCGGTCTTTTTACGCAGTAAAATTTTAGGTCTATGGTTGCAGGTACTACGAAAAAAAACAGTAATTAACCAATAATCTCGATATCCAGATATACGTCTGCGTCAATATCAATGACTGTAGAATCAAAAAATATAAGTATTAATATTCAAAGTTGTTTTTTAAAATGTCAACATCTTTGCCAAAAAATAAGCAAATACCTTCATAATATAGATTGAATTCAAAACCTCCTTTTATAAAGTTGGATAATGTTTTTCACTTATTTTTCTTTTAACTAGTTAAGTTCTTAAAAAACTGCGTAC
The DNA here is from genome assembly GCA_943193695.1 of Acrobasis suavella. Taxonomy (NCBI): domain Eukaryota; kingdom Metazoa; phylum Arthropoda; class Insecta; order Lepidoptera; family Pyralidae; genus Acrobasis; species Acrobasis suavella. The sequence continues at coordinate 21,418,120 of OW971929.1, forward strand.
GCCCTGTATTTCGTCATCGTATTTACATGCGGACAAAACTGAGTGGGTCGGTAATAAAACAAATATCTATCAAAATCTCGACGAAAACCGAAGACCAATAAATAATTTGCCTCAAAATAACTCGTCCATCCTGTAGATGGCACAAAGTCTTTGTGTGAAAGCGGAGACGTTGATGTGTACACAAATTAGGCTGCAAATAGGTAATAAATTTTGTTAAAAAGGCGATTGGAATATTCGAACTCTCCACAAACATCTGGAGTTATTACTTCAAATAATAATTATCTGGATATTTACTGTTTCTTTGCAAGTCTTGAGTACATAACGGTTATTGTTATTATGTTGGTTATGTTCCACGAAACATTAATTTATAGAACCTGTGTACATAATAAATAAACGTAATTGAAACCAACTCAAGTCGGAACAAAATCTGCGAAACCAGTCACCAATGTTAAGTAAGAAGAACAGTACGCTTTTCTCTGAATCTATTAAATAACAACGTTCATTATATGATTCAATTCTTTTGTTTTCAATCTTAGATTTTTCACAAAATTTGAATATATATATTCAAATTTTGTGATAAATCTAAGATTATATAAATAAGTTAGGTGGTGAAAATAAAAGTTAAATACAATTTAGTTCCTGGAGATAAACCCTATAAACAAACTATAGTATAATGAGTTAATAACAACAACAGTTCACAATAGTTACACGTCAACTGTTCATTCATATGTACTGCGACGGGCCAAGAATCAAACCTGTAATTTCCCTGGAGGTTCACTCAGAATCCAGAAGTCTCGACATCGGTTATCTCAGAATTTTCCGTGACTTTGATTACGTGTGGATCTGTGTGATGATAACTGTTATTCCTCAGAGATATTGTAACTCCGTACAAAAACTAAGACTAGCAATTACATAATATTAAACTATATTTAAACTATATTATTATAATACATACTATATGTCTGTCTATGAATTCGTAGATATGTATGTAATATCTACTCGAATGGCGACCGCGTAGTGGCAAGCGAAGTGTAAGACACCCACCCACAAGGTGTTCAGATGACCTGACCAAGGTCGCTGGAAGGGACTGGATGCAGGCCGCTCTTGATCGGTCTTTATGGAAATTCTTGGAAGAGGCCTATGTCCAACAGTGGACGTTATGCAGCTAAAATGATGATGATGATGTATGTAATGAAAGTACGTGTATGTATAAACATATTATCGCAGTTTCTATATTGTAAGTATCCATTTACGGCAAATCTAAAATACCGCACATTCACTAGTCCCTCTACTGAAAAGTTGACTTTTTATTTTTCGTTATAATTTATATGTCAATGTGCATATTACGAGGCCTATATCTAGCCATAGGTTTCCTGCTGCTAAAATGATATTAATGAATGATAATGTATGTACATTGTTTAGTGCAGACTAAGTTTCGCGTCTCGCTCCACAAGATAACACAAAGAAAAATCTAGCTTTTACATGAGAGATAAGAGAGTTATATTTAGTCTCTTGCGCTTAAATATTTAAACAGAGTATAAGGTCACGAGATGATTCATAAATAAGCCTAACGAGTGAACTTTAAGGTGATTTTTTTTTTCATATTTAATGAACTTTGATAAAAACACGATCTGTCATGCGCAAAACCAGGGAATATTTTTGGTTTTGCGACAGTGAACGTGAGCTGAAATATTATATGTAAAACATTTAATCGTCAGCTAAAATGCATCTGCTCTTGACTTTGCGGCCACTAGGGTAAAATATTCATAAAGGCAACTAAAAATACCCCGTCAAGTACCCATTGACATCGACCGCTCTCAGTGTCGCCGTGACTGTCGCCGCTGGAGTGGCCTATAATTATACTGGAAATATTGACCCAAACTAGGTGATTGTATGTCAAATATGTTGTGATACTAATTTTAATATTATAACAAAAAGCTTTCTATAAATAAATCATAAATCAGCACAAGGACTGTGAAACGTTTTATTTTTAGTTATACAATTTTTCGTCTTCTATGGGCAGGAATGGCATCCTTCGGCTTAAAATGTCACTTTTAGTCCAGAGCGGGCTTATATTAAATTAGTATTAAAATGTGTGCGTCTGTATATTGAATCTGTGCCGAGTATGCATAAAAAACAATTTCTATAGCAGCTCATAGCGTCTATCAACGCGCCATATTCCTAAATTAGTAAAACACGGTCAAACAGTAACTTTATTGGTCTACTACCGTGAGAGACAGCCAATAAATAACTCGTGGCTATCCCGGACAACGTTAATGTCTCCTGGGACGAGACACGCAATCCTCCGCCGCTATTCGTCACAGAAAAGGTGTCCAACTTACACAAATTGCGTGATCTGGTCTAGTCCATAGACCAACTACTAAATACTCGACGCTAATGTTTTGTAAAACACTCATATCATAATTTGAAATAGGCCTGCTGACACCGAGGGTTTTCAAAATTACTGGTTGGAAGCGAATTACGTACTGAGTTTGCGGCTGGAACAGAAAAATTATTGAATAGTGGCGAGGGACAAAGCAAATGAAGCAGGAAAAAAACGTTGGATACAAAGTACTCAAAGGAGCAAACTGGTCACGAAAGGGATGTGGCATGGCAAAGTCCAATTGTTTTTCTAACTCCATTTTTGTATACTATTCCGTAAAGCTACTCATGGTGTAATTTTTTTTTTTCAAATTATTGTGCAATTCTCAGAAATTTCGATGTGAAGTAAATTATAATGACACACACTTTAAATAATACTGAATCACTACACAAGTGCTGAACTAACATTGATCTTCGCCGCCGCACGTGACCGGTATTCTTATGCCTTACATGTTGCCTACTTTATTTGACCATTTGTGTAAAACGATACCAACTCTCTTTAATTCATGACCTACATCATATACATAGATTTTTTTCTACTTATCTTACCTGTATATGGAATTGGCAGTAGGTTTTTTTGATTTTTCGTCATTTCTGGTCTTATACCCAATTACCTAATGTCCTCATCATTTGGAGACGTTTTGACTACAGGTAGTGGGGGGTAGGACTACAGGTAGCAATCTCCCCCTCTTGTGCTCTTGTATATCCATCACTTTGCGATTCATATTATAATCTTCGCCCCGATGCATTAGGTACCCACGTCATTTCTCCCTCTTTATTTCCTATGTCCCCCTGTCGGGGCAAAGGGCAGACACAACCCATCACTAATTCGATCTGTTAACAGCTGCGCTCTTGATTTCGTTCCAGCATAATCCAAGCTGCTTAACTGCTGAGATGACGGTACGGCGCCAAGTTTGTTTGGGGCGGCCACGCTTACGCCTACCTTGTGGATTCCAATCAAAAGCTCTACGGGGAATATGGTTGTGAGGCCGACGCAACGTATGACCGATCCAGCTCCACTTGCATCTACGGATTTGTACGTCAATTGGATCTTCCTTGCATAATTTCCAAAATCCTCGTTTGAGATAACTGTGTCCGGCCAAAAAATGCCCATTATGTTAACGAAGACAATCGCAGCGAACTCTACACGAGTAATTCTTATATGCCGCCTTAATTATTTGGATAAACTTGTCTGGTGCACCTATTTAGTGAAGTCTTGACCAGATAGATGACCATCGCAACGTATCGAAAGCTTTTTCGAAGTCTACAAACAGAAAGTATATTTTCCTTTGAAATTCTGATGCCTGCTCTAAGATGATACACGCAACGTTATGATCTGGTCAACACAAGATTTACCAGGTCGAAAACCCGCTTGCTCGTTGCGGAGGATGGGTTCAATAGCTACTGACAGTCGACTTAATATGATATGGCAAAGCACCTTAGAAGGAACGGGTATTAAAGTTATGCCTCTCCAATTGTTGCAAAAACTGAGGTCTCCCTTACTGTTACCAGGCCCATACGCCAGTCCGCCGGCATTTGCTCCTCTTCCCATACCTTCCTTAACAATGGGCCAAGGAAAGTTACCGCTGTAGACGGGTCGGCTTTCAGCATTTCTGCCGTTATTAGGTCTGTTCCCGGTGCCTTGCCTTCCTTTAGTTTCATTATAGCATCATAAACCTCGTCGTCTGTCGGCGGATCCGAGTTGATATTGAGCGCCGTCATGACAGTGCCTGACTCGGGTACGCTTGAAGCACTCTGAGCTGAGTCAGCGCTTCCAAAAACTTCAGTAAAGTGCTCACACCAGCGTCTTAGCTGTCCCTCAGATGTGGTGATGTACACCCTACTTATTATTGTCTACTTCAAACTTTGTCTTCGGCTCAAGTACTCGTATTATCCTATTTCGTTATGTAGGTGAATCACTAATTTATAGGCGCTATTTGTCCCACTTACGCCAAGCTTAATTAACCAAGTTAGATAACTTTTTACGCGCTGATGTAGTCTCTAAATTAGAAAGGTAAATTTCATTTTTTCTTAAAGCCTTAAGGTAATTGGAGCGAGAAATGACTTACAAAACAAATACAAGCCTCAGTCAGAAAAGTAGGTTACGATATCTACAACTTTTGATAAAATTTGGAGGTAAATAATGAACAAAAGAAAAAATAATTGGAAATGTTGTGTCTTTGTTTGTGTTACTTATACTGATTCTTCTATGGATCGCTTTTTGTACATTTCTTTGAATTTAGCTAGTCATTCTATGACGTAAACTTAAGGATTGTTAGGGTTTCTTTCTAAGAAAAAACTGCAAACAATTGCAGACATTCTACTTTAAACATCGGTATTATTTATTGTTACTTTATTTTATTTTATTAACATAGTATAAAACTTTTTTCTACTTCATAAAAGGTTTTATCGATCGATCCGTATGTTTATTTTTTGTATGTCACGGGATATCTACGCCACTTGTGAACTGATTTTGCAATTTTTTTTTAGAAAGCTTTTATATAAGTTGGTCCCATATTAAAGTGGTGGAGATATCATGAAAAACTTTGGAGATATGCAAAAAACTCTTAAAAGAAAATGAATTCGGTCGTATTTTTGTTTAAAAATATATTTTTTATTTAAAAAATTATTATTAATTAACGAACTGGTCCTAAATCCTTATTTAAAAAAAAATCTTTATTTAAGAAAAATTTTGGCCGTGTTTGTTAAACAATGTCTTTAAACTGTACTAACAACAGATATTTGAGTATAACAAAAGCAAAAGGTCTAGGTTTTTCGTGTATTGTACTTATATTGAAGAATTAACATTACTTTCACTAAAATGATATCACTTTTATCGTTATTGATGAATAAATTAATAAATAAATATATACGGACAAATAACACTGATTGAGCTAGCCCCAAAGTAAGTTATAGACTTCATTATATAGAAATTCATTATAGATAAATTTATTATGTAACAATGAACTTAAAGCTGAGTAAAATATACCTAAGACGTCAACAATTGAAACCAAGAACAAAACTGTCATTTTTATCAAGTGATCGATACTTTGATCATTCCAATCCATTTATACAAATATCAATGAAGTAGACATTTGATATAGTACACTTTTATCATCATCATTTTCATAATTACTCCCACTGGATAAGTATTTTATAATTTTATAAATTTTTTTGCAGTTTCTAAATAAAAGTAACAGAAACTTGAAAGGTACAGATATATGTAAATTGTATTATTTAACTAGAGCAATTTACTTCGGTTTTGTAACTGCAAACTGACTGCCGGAAATGTCTTCGTCGACTAGTCCCACTTTGGCCTGATAAACATTTTCTAATGGTTTTTATTGGACAGTGATGGTTACAGATGAAGTGATGACCAAATAACATAACAAATGGTGACATTCAATAAATAAACTAAAGTGATAAATGTTTCTTTTTGTAAAAAAATAAAATAGTATGCGTATACCATTTTAAAAAAGTTTAAAACTGACTTTAGCATTTATTTACAATTAATTTCTTACAACCTCCCAAAACCTTTGTTTCCTTAAAGATAAAGTTTGGGATAAACTAGGAATTTCTTTTTACTTATGACTACTGTACTATTTCATATATATTACTTTATTGTAAAATGTTCCTATTGTAATATATATGTCTAGGTTGATAAGCAAAAAAGCTGGTAAATAGTAACGAGAAACCTAAAAAATTCAACTCAACACATATTTTATTCCAGAAGCCTTTTATTACTCGTTAAACACTGCATGCTACGCCTTGTAGACAACCTTCGTAGCCGTCTGCTGCGAATTTGCTACGAAATTCGTTGCTACGCAAGGGTCTACACGCGGATCATTCGTACCGGGCTTTGGCGTAGTAATTTATCAGAGATCTGAGCTACAATGTTACCGTGCTACGGAAATTATATTCTTCTACATGCTACGAGTTGTATACATCGTAGCTGTATACTTTATTTTATTTTATTTTATTTATTAGTACATACATTTATTATAAAATAATAAAACTTTGACCTGTTAACACGGAGGTGCTAAAAAGTTTGTAGTTAGGAGGGGTTCTTCATGCTATACGCTTTCGTAGCTATCACACGATCCGTAGAAACGTGGCAATAATCTTACTATAAAGATGCGGTGTCGCTTTGTTCCTGCAGGAGTAGCACTTTGGATGATAAAGACAGACCTGATTTAATTATTAAACTTAGTCATTTCATTAATACATGTATCTAAATAAATAGATCCGTAAAAAAAATGTTTTAAACATGGTATCAGAAATCACAAACTATCCATCCTATAACTAATCTTATATCTCCTTCTTTCTGTCTGTTACCTCTGCACGGATTAACTAATAAACCGATTTATGTAGATGCAGTTTGGGAGCGATATAGTTGGACACCCGGGAAAGGACATAGGAAAGCTTTTTTTCCAAAAAATTAAAAGGAAGTTAAACTTTGTATGGGCGATCCTATTTTGCTATACAAAAGTAGACTTTATTACAAAGCAATAAATTTAGCAGACGAAGTCGGGGGTAAAAACTAGTAAATAAATTAGTTTGATTAAATACGTTTATGTATAAAAAGCTCTGCGTGGGAGGTTATTTCGCCTACACACTTTATATATCTCAGTGAGGATTACATATCTGTACCGTTGGTATATAAACCAAGGCTTTTATTCGGTACTTAGGTACCTGTACTGGATGGGTACCGGTACTCGTACTCCTCCAGGTATAGCAAGCAGGTACCTCATTTAGGTACCTGCTTGCTATTTTCTTTATACTTGTAACTGCTGGTATATACTTCTCTATCCGGTATCGGTACAGTACCGATAGTGACGAAAAAATAGTACCGGTATTGATAGTATAGGTCCTATGTTTGGAACCGGTACCGTTCCAAGGTCAATGGTACCGGTTCCCATAAATACCGGTATTTGAAGCCTTTGTAAAAACGTTTGAACTACGGGACCCCAGTGCGAAGGCTTTTCTGAGAAATGGCGCAGTTATCTCTTTGAAGATAAAATGGCAGGTGCTTTTGCTCATTGAATTAGCATAGCTATTCACAAAAAAAACGCACCCAGCGTTCTTAGGACCATGTCGCACGGTTAGCCTTTAAAATAGCACTATAATAAAACTATAAACTAAACAAAAAAAAGACTTTTTGTTTAGTTATAGTGTTAATAGTTAATTAGCCTAATTAGGATTATTTTTCTCTTAACTACATACTCGTAGAGTGTTTAAATGTAAAAAACAAAAGAATATAAAAGTGATCAAATAATTGGCTGAATTATTATTTTTGCATAGTTTTGGTTATTTAAACAGCATCCATGGTTACTTTTGTTCGTCATTGAGTTGTGTATATCAAAATGTGTGTCTCTGTGTATAGAAAAATTAAACGTTAGGTGTACTTAGCAAATGCTAAGTACACCTAACGTTTAATTTTTATATTCCTTTTTAGTACAGATAACATACGTACGATCACGTCTTAATCCCTAACGACCCTCCCTTAAGACAGAGCAATATGTGTCGTACGGCTATAAGCAGACAGACCCTAGGGTCAAAATATTCAAAGGCCACTTTTAGCGTGATGGTGGACGAGAAGAAGGAAAAGGAATCAAAATAGTGATAGATTGCTAGCCGCATCGCCTATTCAAATAATCATAATTTTCGCTCAGTCCCTTGATCAGCTTCTACAAACTGCCCTGCAAGAGAAGCAGCAGGAACATTCTATGTTTTTTTCTTTTCTCCCAGACCAGCATGAAAGGTTGTGTACTAAAGATAATTATAAAACAAATAAATATGGTGCAATTAAAGCCCACAATTTGTTTTTAAATAGTAACGTAACCTAATTACTTAATGCATTGAAGTCACGAAACACATTAAGTACTTAATGTTTAAAGTTCAAAGTTCTAGTAGTCGTGGGCATGCCCCCGTGGGAGTTTGTAAAACTTTTAACATTTATTGAGATATAACATTGAAAAGTAGCTATGAAATGCTGTAATAATATTCAGCTTTCTTTATTTGACTTAGATTAGAATAGAGTTAAGTATAAAATTATAAATGATGCTACTTAAAAATATAAAAAACTTTTCGTAAAATGTCTGTCTGAAAATGTTTAAGCAAACTTTCATTACTAGTCTTTTCGTATATCACTCACTGAGTATCTCTGTGTTACCTACTTTTAAAATATTGCCTTAATCATGTGTAATAATATTTACATACGATCCAGTCTCAGCATCGCTGTGTGTCCCTAAGGCTTAAATTTTTTGGATTGAATTATATTTAGTTTTGTATTATTATCCGAATGTCAAGACTTTCATTTCGAACTCTCATAAATTCTAATAAATCTGTCTTTCATTCCGAAATAGATCAAAACTGAAAATGCGTATACCGAAGATATTTCTTGATAGTTGTCCTACGAGTGCCGAGATAAAAGAGATATCAAATTCCACGATGATCACAAAATCTTCCACGTATAAAAACAGATCCAGTTTTATAAATTCCGCCGAGTTAGCAACAAGAGGGTAATGACCGCCGACCATAGGAATGAGTCTCGTTTGAGTTAAATTGCATTTACTTTTTGTAATAAATTTGATGTCGTCCGTCACTCCGAGCTAGCAACAGGGTGTTATGTTGTATGGAATATTTGATTATGTAATCTTTTAAAACCACGCTTGTTAAAATAACTGGCCAAGTGCGAGTCGAATTCGCGCACGAAGGGTTTCGTACCATTATCTATACTCTATACGTTTGTTGTATGGGAGCCCCACTAAAATATTTATTTTATTCTGCTTTTAGTATTTGCTGTTATAGCGGCAACAGAAATAAATCATCTGTGAAAATTTCAACTGTATAGCTATTACGATTCATGAGATACAGCCTTATAACAGACAGACGGACAGACGGACAGTGGAATCTTTTAGTAATAAGGAAAAATAGCAAGTCGAGAAAATTACTTCCACTTTACAAGTATGGGAGCTAGGCAATAAAAATGTATTTCAAGATTTTATTTTACAAATACACCCATTCCAAATTACAGCTTTATAGTACTTACTACTTTATAGCCTCTGAGTAGAACTGCGGACGGACAGGCAGACAGACATGGCGAAACTGTAAGGGTTCCTTCTTACATAGAAACCCTATAAATGCATTTGCTATGACAGACTGGACCAATTCGGAGCTAGTGGAAGGGCACGTAAAGTTAAATCTAAACATTGGAAAACCAACAGTGTAATACGTCATAGTAGGAGGAATACGAATAAGAAGTAGAAGTAGATTTATTTTATATAATGGAATCTAATAAAAAAAAAAAAACAAAGAATGTTCCAGCTGCAAATGTAAAAAAAGACAGGAACAGCATCCCTAATTTAACAAACAACAACTATTATATATTTGCTGATTTTACAGCTGCTAATATCATATAAATCTTATCATTTCAAGTGCGCTTCCAAACATTGCCTGTTTTGGGCGCGGTCCAAGCACCCGGAAATAGACGCTTTGCATAATATTAATTTAATCATCATTGCATCACATGATGTACCTATGATATGCAGTATGCCCAAATACGCGCTTTCTTTAAAATATGGCCTTCGATGATAAACAATGTTAATATTTATGAGTTCTTTCGCTTTATTAATGTTATTTATGTCTTGTTCGTTGTATACGAACAACATAGTATTAGCAGGTAGTAATACTTTCACGGATGCCGTTGCAGTATCCCTTTGGAGCTGGGAGTGCACGTGTGTGTGTATATGGTCTCTCAAGGATATGAAGACCTAGTGAAGAAATGAAAAAAGAATGAGTTGGCTATGGTTCAAGCATCGCCCAGCTAAATCTCACAGTACAATCACACTGCGCTACTACTATTGATAACGTACTAGTTTATGTTTAATTATTATGTGCTTTACTCATATACTATTTTTTATAATGTGGTCTTTTAGTGAATAAAGATTTTTTCTATCTATCTCTCTAAAGGGCTAACATACTCGTATGTGCGCGCATGTTAGCCATTTCGAGTTTGTGTCACACTTAGAATTTTACTTTAATGATCTAAAGAGATCGCTTCGCTACTGCTCGGGGTACCTCTCCTATACTATATGCTAACCGTTATTTTCAACTGATTATATCTTTTCTATATTAGTCAGGTCCGAGCATCACGCTTCTCAACTTGGCGGCCGTGTTGATTTAGGCCATTTTATACTAACAGAACTATACAAAAAAAGAATAGGTTCAAAAAAAGAATATATGTTTTTTTCAACTTACATAAGTCATGCAAGGATGAACCAATCTGTAAGTCGTAAAATGGCGCCATAAGTTCAGTAATCGACAACTCACAACAAAGCACATCGATGGACCAATAAAAATAAAAATAATTTCGAGAAAAGCTAAGTGCTTACGAGAAATCATCACTCTATCCTTGGACTGGATTTTTCAAAACCAGTTTGTCGATGTCGATTTCGTACCGTCATGTCGGCGGCTGGTGAAGATCGTTTTATTCCCAATCAAACTTCTGTGTTAACCAACAATCCAACATTTACATTACCCAATTTCCAGGAACACTTTCTCCCCGAGCAATTACCGAATACTTTAAGTTGCAAAATTTATTGTTTGACGACCTCCGTGGCGTAATGGTCAACACGCTAGACCGCCAATCTGGAGGTTCTGGGTTCGATCCCCAGGCAGGGCAAATTGGAAAATGGCCTTTTTCAAATTGTCCTGGGTCTTAGGTGTTTATGATAGTGTCGTTGGGTTAGTATGTCATAGCACAAGCTTAAGCTTAGTTAGATGCTTGCTTAATTTGTGTGTTTGTCCGTATATTTTTATTTATATTTATATTTATTGTTATGCTCCAATGGCATCGTTGTATTTTATTAACCATTTCATTGCCGTCTCGTAACCAAGTGAATTATTAATATTAAATTTGTGATGGCAATGAATCAGATGAATATTAACCTTTATACTTAACCCATTCTTATTCTATTCCTTGTACTATTTTCCTAAGAACTCTTTGAAGCGTTAATTCCCACTTGACTTACTTTTCAAACAATTTATCGAACAAGACAACGTAGAGTTGTAGACTGATCCTAATATGGCCGTGTAATATTTCAAACAAAATAATTCGGTCACGCATGTTCCAGAATTGGTCAGCTGTAGCTGGATGCAGATGGAGCGAGATCAACGCTCCCATTGTGTCGGCCGTACGGTGACAGCGGGAATTTGGCTTTGGATTCCTTCGATATTTTTGCATATAACCTGAGGAAGGCGGGCAGAGCAATCTCAGCCACGTAGGTATATATAGGATGGTACGGCTGCGCGGCGACCAGTCGCTCGTAGACGCTCTACGCAGAACCACGTCTCAAGCGTCGATACAATAAACTCAATCATCATTTACCTGAATAATTTTTAATTCAGTGCTTAGGCCTTGTGTTGTGACTGTTTTTTGACTTTCAAGTGATTGTTGCCTGTGGAACAGCAAAAGCTCTTGTGACCAACGCACCGGCTTTTTGCAAAACAGGTGAGTTTCATCCCATTTTGTTTACACCACTTGTAGATCGAATCATCTTATTTTTCATCTGACTATTGCATAATTAATTAACAGTTCATTTAGTCTCCATAAACTGAGGTAGAATGAATCAATACTGAATAATTAAATGAATGAATATTCACGCAGCAGCGTTGCATTCTGGTAACGTTGGATCGATGGTACCTAGAAATAGAGCCTGTGTATCAAAATGTTTGATAGTAAATTCTAAATGTATTTAGCTTAATCGGTGTGGTTTGTCCCTATAAATTTATTATTTATTCTTTTTGGATTAGCAGTGAGAAAGACAGGCTTTAATTAATCTATTTTACAGGCATGAGCTTTCATCTTATTTAGTTCCATCCTTCGCGGTCCCTAGACGTGATCTGTCATTCTCTTTTCTTTTCATTTATCTATTTATTCATGAAAAATTGACTTTTTGTAAATTTTCAATGAAATATGTGAAATTAATGTATGTATATAATATCTATTAAAAATTAAATTTGAATATAATAAAATTTGAATTTCAACACAGCTCTCATTAATAAACAGGCGAAGCCGTTGGTTTAACAAAGTCCGTCATAATCGGCTTTACCATTTTACAAGCTTTTATATTTTGCGTGTTGTTCATAAAATTTTCATTGTTTCATTTGAAAGCTCATAAGCTCCCGCCCACGGCTCTAGTAAACGTGAATTTCATCAATAAGAGACGAACATTAAAAATAGTCGTTCAATATTGTTGGCGTATAAATCATATTCAATAATGAGACTAAGGTCTTGTAAGGGCTTCATTATGGATACCTCGTAGTATAATATGACAAACACCTTTTTTGAGTAGTAATACTGTAACTATGTTGCAATAAACCCTATCTTTCATGTTCTTATGTACCTCCGTTTTCCATAATTGCGAATTTTAATGACAAACTTCAACTTAAATAATACTTCATATTTTTTATTAAAAATACCTTTCATGAAGATGAAACAGTATCTATTAATCGAAAGGCTTTTGATACCGTCTGCCTTCCCACTCTTCTAAGAAAACTAGAAAAAATCGGAGTAAGGGGCATTCCCCTGAAACTCTTTGGAGAATATTTATGCGGGCGAAGGCAGAAAGTTCGCATAGGGGAATTTATAAGTGAGGACAGGGAAGTCACACATGGGGTACCTCAAGGGAGCGTACTGGGTCCAACCTTGTTCCTCCTATACATAAATGACCTTACCAACCTGAAGCTGGAGGGTGGAAGTATTGTCTCATATGCTGATGACACTGCCATCGTTTTTGAGGGATCAACTTGGGATGAGGTCTTTGCAAGAGCGAACAGGGGGATGGAAAAGGTTACACTTTGGTTAAGGTCGAATTTGCTCTCATTGAACGCCACAAAGACAAAGTACATGTGCCATTTCATTACTAAAAAAACACAACCTAACCATAACTATAAACTTAAAGATCATATGTGTCATGGAAATAACCTTACCAACTGTAACTGTCCAACTCTGGAGGAAGTGGAATCCATTAGGTACCTTGGTGTCATACTTGACCAGCGTCTTTCCTGGCACCCACATATTGAGCAAGTCAATAAGAGGGTCAGGAAACTCATTTGGATTTTTAAGAAGCTTAGGCACGTGGCATCACAAAAATTACTTAAACAAATTTATATTGCCTTGGCTCAATCTATAATTACTTACTCTATTTCTGCTTGGGGTGGAGCAACAAAAACTAAATTTCTAGAGGTGGAAAGGGGCCAAATATATCTATTAAAGGTAATGTTCTTCAAAAAACTAAGATATCCTACTAAGGACCTTTATGAACTCAGTAAACTTTTATCAGTTAGGAAACTATTTATTCTATTGGCAACATTGAGACTACATAAAACAATACCGTTTAGTCCTAATGAGCAAATGGGAAGGAGGAGGCGCAAGGTCGCTCCTATTCATCAAAACAATACTAAATTTGCTAAAAGACAATTCTACGTAATGTCAGCACTAATATACAATAAACTAAATGAACTTTTAGATATCCATAAACTCAGAAAATATAAATGTAAGACCTCTATAACTTTATGGCTATCTACACTAGACTATGATGAGATTGAAAAATTCATAGCTAACCTGTAAATTGTACAATATATGGGTATGTGTATATAAATATATATGTGTGTAAACATATATATCATAAAACAAATAAGTACACTAGATACAAAAATAAAAAGGCTAAGACACTTCAAGACATACTACAATATAGGTAAACAATGGAGACCACTACTTACTGCTTTACTAACTAGCTCTGGTAATAGTCTATTGGTGGTCTCCGATCCCAAGATTCTATCGCAGGGTTGAGAACTATATTAAACAACTTTATTATTATTATTTACTAATAATGTCAAATCTACCATCAGTATTTGTTATTACACACACACACACACACTCACGTGCACACATACACATACACACACACCACACACACAACACATACACACACCTCCCCACACACACACACACACACACACACATTATGTCAAAGATATAATAACTTCTACTCTTGACTTTCATGTATTTTGTTAACTAGGCCTAAGTTAATATCATGTGTTTGGAAGAGCGGATCCCCCTGCCACAGGCTTTATCTAAGCTTACTAGGTGGGTCCCAGAAATATGTATATTTATCAACCAAAAGATTCAAAGATTCAAAGATTCAAATGTTTATTCAGTAATTAGACCTTTACAGGCACTTTTACACGTCAATAAGTATAATTTATGTTACGTGTAAAGTATATTAAAATTTAATTTATTTTTTAAAGAAAAGCTACCGATACCAGCGCTTCGTAACGACCACTGCTGAGAAGAAACGCCGAAAGAAACTCATTTTCACAGTATTGGTCGCCTACTCGCCAGAAGGGCTTTGTCATATTATTATAATTGTCTTTTAATTAATAAATACTTATAATATAATACAATGTTGACACATTATAACATGTTATGCTTGCGAACAAGTAAACTAACATAAATTGCGTAATAAAAAATATTAAGTAGTCAAAAAAAGCGAAGCTTGAACCAAGGCTTGAAATAAAGATTTTTTCATTTTTTTTTCTTATCTTCGTTTTTCGTATCGTTCTCTACAATACAAAATAAAACTTCTAAATCGCAGCAACTATAAGAACAACTCAAAAGTAAACTTCAAATATAGGTAGGTATAAAAGGCGAGTTTATCACTAAAGCGATTTCTTCAGCTTTATAACAGTTACTAAAATAATTTGAAAATTATCGGTAAGTATTTATTTTCTTTCTCCTATCACAAACCAATATACAAAACCGTCTACACTAACCAATAGTCCATACTATAACGAAGGTTGATGCAACGTCACGTCATGGCAATAGACAGATTTGATGGACTAAAACTAATATTTACATTTTCAGGCAGAGAGAAATGTGAAGAAACCCAGGTGCTGGAATAGCAAATTTTTAATTTTCGCCCAAAAATATCTGTTATTGTATACTTTGCGTCAAAAAGTTTATTTAGGAAGTCAATCATTTAGATTTTCGAAATTCGATATAGAGAAATATAAATAAAAAGCAAGTTCTGACCTACACATATATTTTTTTATTTTATTTTTATTGGTTCATGTACACTTGAAAATTTACAAATAAAACCTTATAAAAGTTAACATAGTACATAGGTGCTACTTATATACTATTACTTAAGATCAAAAGTAAGTATTTTTAGTCTCGTAGTAGCTAGAATAATTCATTAAAAATATTGGATTTTACAATTTTATTCAAAAAATAAAAAACAGTAAATGATTAACAACTACCAACGAATATCCTACATTTATCTAATTAGACCTAAAAACTATTAACGTATTTGCAGTATACCGCACATATCTTACTATCTCAAGTTAATGGATAATAAAACACATCATGGCATTTTTCTGCTCCGCTGTACTACTCAATATTTTTGATTTATTTGCGATAATTTCATTCCAATAAGTTTACGAGCATATTCACATAAAACAGCGGCCCTATATATAAGAATTAGGGCTAATGGATTTCTTAAAATAAGATAAACGTTCAAAAAGCTATTACCCAACAACGGGAGCTATACACAGCTAAAAATATTTATATTTTTAAAATGTGCTAATCAAGACCTTTCATTTGATACCCCGTTCGACAGAGAAACAAAATATATTTTTCTTTAGTCTCACTTTTTTGTATTTAACATTCATTATATAAATTTACTGCATACAAATTGTAGCCTATGTCACCCGGACAATGAAGAAGAAAGATTAACATATCATTTGTAAAAATTGGATAAGCGATTCGGATGCTTAGGTGGAACAATCTTATATCAATACATACACACAAACATACTAACATACATACATAGACTGCTAAAATCATTACACTTACCTTTGCCTTAGTCCTACCTACGCCTAGACTTACACCAGATCAAATGAAATCTATTCCACTTTTCAGATTTAAAACAAATTAAAGTATACGTACTTAAGTATTTTAAATAGAGGCCGTCTTTTATTACAAGTAAAGATCACATTTACAAAATTATCTTGTGTAATTACTGCTTTCGACGTTTCCTCTTAGCGACAGTAACTGATAATGATAATGTCTGAAGATCACGTTCCACTCCGGATCATTATCCATGATTTACATAATATTGTTTATGAAATCCACAGTCTTGTTCTAATAGAAGCGCTGCTTTATTGTAAAGGAATATCGGGTTAAAACGAATAATTCCCAACATGATTTATCCAATTTTCATTTATGAAAACCACGGTTTTATTCAGGTAGAAAATAGTCTACAAAATTATAAAGGAATATCTCGTTAAAATATTTATTATTCGCAACGATTTTCATAATTTTGATAAATAAAACCGCGCTTTTATTCTGATAAAAAACGTACATCAAAACTATAAAGGAATGTGGGGTTAAACGCATAATTGCTATTTATACGGTTCCGCTTAGTAACGTTCCGGTAGTAACGCTTAGTAATGTGAATTGAAAATAGCGAATCCTCCGCGCTCATTACATCCGATCATGAGTCGCCGACATTATCCACTCGAGGACCAATTGCAATTCAATTTACATGATTGGGCTTTATGAAAGTCATGCAGCTAATTAGACATTACGTCTTCCAACCGAATTATTCTATTAAAGCGAAGTCTACGACAATTATAGGGTGATGTCAGGTGGTAAGAAAGACTGGTCCTCACAGTTTAAAGAAAGTTAACTGTTTAAAGGGACGGTGAAGAAAAAATTGTACAAGCGTTTGTAAAGGAAAAACTATATTTTTGGCCAACCGATAATTGTAAAAGTATATTTTTTTATCGGAACAATGACGAACGGTTTTTAGTTAAACTATTAATCGGTCAAGGATAATTCTGATAAAATTAATGAGCTCGATCTCGGCATAACTCTGATAGATTGACACATCCATTACCCCACAACATGTAAAAATTTGTCCAATCACACACCGCTCCAGCTTTCAGTGTTAACATTTCTCAAATTACTAAGTATTTGAAAACGTGTAACCTAAACATAGATGAATTTTTGGTTTCATTTAGCACATAAAATATCTTTCAACATGAGGAGCTTTGTTGTATCCACCCCACTGGCTGATTGCTTGGCACGTCGCCAACGCACGCCTTCTTAGCATAAAGGTTTTTGCTGCGTTTTCCTTCATTCACAAATGAGTCACACTGTCACACGAAGCTTTGAGTAACATTAGTAAAGCAAGCCAAAGTTGCCCAGTTGTTGTCCCAAGATATCGATACGATGTTACGAAACAAATCGTGTACCACCAAACCAAAATAAAACCGTTTATAAAGTCATTGAGGTCACTGCGAATAGCTTTGCGTTAATTAAGTGACTTACAAGCTTTGCCCATAAAGAGTAAAATTGGAAAATCCCGGATTATACGAGTACATGTGTAGTAGAGGCTATTTATTTTCATCGCACCGAGTGCCTGTTTGTGATTAAACCTGTGGGTATTTTCCAGGCTATTTAATCGAAATAAACTCGCCTTTGAAACAAGTAATTAACCTTTTATTAATAAGTTGGAGGGCCCTAAGTAACTTTTAGCATAAAAGAGTTTGTTTGTGTACAAAATGATATGTAGTTGTTGAGAGCACTTGGGCCTGACATGTTTGCGGTGAAAATTTTGTTTATAGCCTCTTTGTACTTACAAGTTAAGCTTTTAGGATAGAAAAGGTTTTACAACAGGCCCAGGGCATTAAGTTGGGAATCACAAAAAGTGAATGGAGCTCGACTTTCCTTAGTGTCTCTGAGCTACCTACTCGTACTAAAATAGACGCGTGTAAATTACTGCTGAGTGCGGGCTGAAACTAAATGCCTGCCGGAATTTTATCTTTCAGGTTTTTATCGATTCATGAAAGAAGTTTGAAAAATTTCTCATCGAATATTCTAGAATTTTAATCCTTTACTATGTTTTGTTGTAAGAATTTAAAAAAAAAAAAACACTGTAAAGCCATGGCCATCGTATATGACTCGAACATTCAGACGGCCACGGCCAGCCCACTGCCAGCGAGTCCATTGCTCCTTCGTGCCAACTATGCCGACACACTGACGTCCATTACACGAACGCACATCACTTATTCTAAATCAGTGGAATGTGAGATTTCTGAATTATTTGCCACTCCGTGGCGTCATTGGCGACCAAATTGTCTTTTTCTGCAATAAACATTCACTATGACGTAACGCTCTTGAAAATTTGTAAACTAATAGACTACAGCGACGGTTAAGCACACGCAAGCATATATTCATTCCACAAAAGTTCTACAGAAGCGTAGGGAGACGTGTTATTTATGCTAACATTATAAGTATTACACTTTATAAACTTTTGCTAAAAACTAATAACAAGGTGACAATACCCAAAAATAAAAAGCTATTTAGTTATTTATTCTGTTATATACAAGCCACGGTAAAAGGGCGAAAGAACAAACGATAAGACTTAATTCTATAGTAGATATTATTGCCATTCAGAAAATGAAAGGCTACAATGAAACGTATAGCTAGTAATATTAGAGAATTATAACGTACCAATAAGAAAAAATGTGTGATGATTATATCTCACATTTGGGCAAAAGCCTTTACTTTTTTCCATCTTTATCACCAAAGCAGACTGCCGCCATCCTGTCATAAAATTAACAATGTTAACCTCACACGTGACAATAATGAAAGTGCATAATTAAGTATCTGATAAATGTTTAAAAGCGACCTTGTAAATAGTTAAGTAGGTGGTATAGCAAATATACGCTAGCGATCGGAAAATTTCAGTTGTCGATCGTTTACGATTGGCTCTTTCCACCTGCTCGATTAAGATCTTATTCGCTTCTGAATATATTTGATTGTGAAGCGAGCGAGGACTACAATTCAAGTTGGGACGAAAAATCGTTGTTTGTTTAGTATCTATGTATGTTCCGCGATAACCTCGAACCGTTAAACAAATTTTGATGCTTTAAGAAAGATTGTAGCAACTATTCATAGAGTTTTTAAGTTGGCTGGGCATCAAAATCAGTTTAGCTGATGTTGAGATATGCGCATTTTGGTGAAAATACATATTGCTCTATAACTTTCGAACCATTAATTTTGGATGAAACTTAACATTTTACGATATATAGTATTGCTATATTTCTCATGTATACTGGATATCGAAATTACTAAACCATTATTAGAGATACCTATTGAATAAAATTGGTTCAGTTTCACGCAGATACTCGTGTTTTATAATAACAATCGCGAGGTCTTAGTTCATGGCGAACCTCTAGTAATATAATGTCGATATCATAATCCATTTGATCTATATAGTTTTTTTTTTGTGTGACTTGTGACGCATTTTTTTGCGGACGACATGATTTTTATCAACTGAAGAGTGTTTAAAGATAACGAATTTGATGAAATGTTTACCTATTTAATCGTATAAATTTATGTTACTAATATGCTTAATATCACATTTATATATTCATATCGATAACCCTGTAAAATAGCTAAGAGACAAAATTCCTTTTTGAAGATAAGAAGGAATTTATCCGGCTCGTCATGCGTCTTGAAACTCGAAGTATACGCCCTTTCAGTCAGGCATCCACATTGTTGCCATAATCCCGTAGGCACTCTTCAATCGTTGCGTGCCCTTTGTAAAACTACTGATTGTAAAATACGGGTTTGAGAGTTCACTTGAGAATTGTATTAAACAGATGGACGAATGCACTTACACAGATTTAATTAACATAATTGATTATATCCAAGGTGTTCCGTGTTAATCCTTAGCTATGGGCATAGGGCCCGGGGTCATAAAGTTTGATTAACGGGCAATAAAATTTTTACATTTATGTACAAACTTACATATTATTTTGATTTTAAAACGGAGCGAATAATAAGCATCATAAATAAGCTTGAGAGATTTATTCTCATTGTGAATATAGGCGAAGGACGACAGCGTGAAAACGACTTTGATACGGGTGTGCACTTGAAATTGTCATTACCCTAATTTTAATTTTATATTCAGCAACATCGTCGTGACAGGCTTCCTGGCTCATCTGCGATCTGGAGCTCTGAGCTCGTTTTTTAGCGTGTAACTTTTTGTAACATTTAACTGAGTTTATTAACTAAGCGTGAAACGTTTAGTTAATAAACTCATTTTTATAGATAGTCATAGTTCTAGGCACTATTCATTGTATGTGCTAGTCAACTTGTAAAACATACTAAGAAAACACAACACATTGTATATCTGTAGTATTCCATCTATAGTAATCTTTGCTTAGTATGAAGGTGGCGATAATAAGGCATGCGTTTCTCTAGTTGTAGGTCTTTTAATAGTATTTCATGCAACAGTTGTATGAGACGAGTCAAAAAATCAAACATTTTTGACGTACTTATACCACGTCGCATACAATACTTTTTCTACGACTAGATTTACTAAATAAAATACAAAAATAAACAAAGAAAAATATGAAAATGTTTGTCATATTATGTTAGGCAGATACTAGGTACTTTATTTTTTTTAATAGACGTTTATTGTGTGACGTATAGTGACAATATTAAAAAATAAGTTATTCTTATTTTGACAATAAAAAATATTTTTCGGGAAGTTTTATTTTTAATAAGAACTGTATGAATTCACTTGTTTGTTAAGTTGGCAGTTGTGTTTTTTTTGTTAAGTTAGTGTTGATCAAATAAAACCTTAACGTAAGTGCATCTAGGTAAAGAAAAAATCTAGGTCTATGGCTAGGGGTATCTATTTGGCGAAATAACGACACGTGCTATTATATTAGGAATAGAGTATAGACTTTTCTGAAATCGTATTATCTAAGTTCTTATGTTAGTGTTCGAGACCATTTAAAAGACAGATAACAGTACAAGTGTAGAAAAAATTGTATTTAAACCATGTTTATTTAAACGAAAGTTTAAACTCAAAATACCCACTTAGTGTATGCCATAAGCATTATTTTTAACAACCTCACATGAATCAGCGGCAGTTGAGCAACTTTCATAACTGAGTAAAGTTTATTGTTAGGTGTAAATAGGTCAAGTTTAC
This sequence comes from Acrobasis suavella, assembly GCA_943193695.1. Classification (NCBI taxonomy): domain Eukaryota; kingdom Metazoa; phylum Arthropoda; class Insecta; order Lepidoptera; family Pyralidae; genus Acrobasis; species Acrobasis suavella. The sequence goes on from OW971929.1 coordinate 21,439,578, forward strand.
AACAAATACCGACACCGGCTGAAGGGTATCGGCTATTAAAAACGCATTTAACATTCTTCGCATTCTATTGACGAGTATAACACGTAGAGCGCGTCGACAGGATGTCATCTTCAATGCGAGCTTTACGTTGATTTTGTTCTCAATAATGTGACACAACATTTTTTAAAGTATTTTCACAGTTGTTTAACTATGGGTACAAGAACATATTACGTTATTCGAGTTAAGAAACATAATTCTGAAACGGTTTATAGCGAAATTACGATTTATGTAATAAACATAAGAAAATATTTAGTATACTTACAGAAATATAATTCTGAAATGGTTAAAAGCGAAATAACGATTTATGTATTTAACATAAGAAAATATTTAGTATACGTACAAAAACATAATTCTGAAATGTAGTAGCGAAATTACGGAAGAAAATATTTATTATACCTACAACCTAAATAATAATAAAAGAAAATTGACACTAGGTACAAGTACAACCTAAATAAGAGTTTAACAACACAGCTTCATGCACTTTTTCGACGCCATCATACCAACCGGATGTACTCACCAAATTCAAGATTGTTTCTTTTTTAGTTTGGAAGATGATCGAGTATAATATTCAAGCTATTCTGGCTTTGATATTGAAGCAGTGTTTCGTAACACTAATATAAACTACGGAGGTTAACTCCTCGATTCAGTGCGTTTGGTATCAACATCCGATATTCCAGCTAAGGTCGCGGGGTATTTGTAAACGATTGAAATAATGAACCTTCAGATTTCATTCATGAGAGTAGTTTGACTGAAATTGAATGTAAGATAAACGTGCGGACGGAATCCCGTGCTAGGATTTCCTCAAAAATATTTGTGATACATCCGATAAACAAAAAACTTGGTTAAAATCTGTCACATATCCAACAGATGATATAACTTCGGGATATAATTTTTATCCTCGAGAGCTTTAAAAATCTTGAAGACAGTTTATAAATACTTTGAAATAGAAGTATAGTTCGCGCTCTGTCCATATACAAAATAAGCAGATAGAGAAAATGTTTTTCTACTTCTAAATGACTTAATTAGATTTAAAAAAAGATCAAAAAACGGTCACTTTTAGCAAATGTTGAAAGAAAAGCGTCACGTTCTCACTTAAAACTATTAACTAACTAGATCGAGCTATAGTACTTATAGATGTACGATACAATATTTGTTGTACTCATGAAATAGGAATAAAACGTTAGTAGTACGAAATACGGAAAATACAACTTTTAACGTAGTACTTGTTCATATAATAAACTTGGTATTCATATAATAAACTTGGTATAAACCTTAATTTATCTAACAAATAATGAAGACTCAATCAAAGATTAATTTAAACAGCTATTAAGAAAGTCTTTAGAAACGGTAGTTTATTCTAGAACGATGACTCCAGAGCCATCGACCGCCTTACATTGCAAACAAATTTTAAGCAAGAAATTCCCCAAATGGTAATTGAAGACGACTGTTTGACTTAGAAACAATAAATTTAATAATTACGGTGTAAAGAAGATATAGCTATTTGAAAAAATGGAACCTCTTACAAAGCAAAGAAGAACACCGTTTGTCAACAGCCACTATTTTGAATCGCGGAAACTCTCTGAACGAGTTTGTCGAAACAATATGCCATGCAGGCTAATAGAAATTACAAAAACACGATAATTTTCATCTGCGCATTACTTTTTTTAAATCCGAGAGGCTGGTTTTATGTGAGTCATATTTTATAATTCAGTACATAACGAGCTGTTATTACTAAATACTATTATCCTACTTACCATAATGACGAAAATTGCGAATAAAAAAACCAATAAATTTTGGTGCGAAATGAGGTATTCTAAAATACGTTCAGTAGGTTTATTATCGCTGGCTTGTTATTGTTAAAACATGAAAGTTTACAATTCTCGGTTACTCGCCTAAACAAAGGCATATTTTCTTGCCAAACATTCTTACAGCACTTTGATAAATTTTGCTTGGACAGTTCCACGGAATTGAAACTAAGCCTTCAAGGAAGGAAATGAAGGGCACAGTTATTTATCATGCATTCCGACCTTTCTTCACTGCCAGTGTCATGACGTCACCAAGGCCTAGGCCTTGTCTGCCGACCTTCGAGCCTCCAGCGGGGAATTATTACCCGTGACTCGCCGATTTACTTCAAGGTCTTGTCCTCTAACTGAGCCTTAGGGAGTAGGCCTTGGAGAACGTGGCAAATTCGTGTACGCAATGAGTTAGAAAAATTCCTGCGAAGGATGGAGGGTGGGACGTTTACTGCCTCAAAGTGACACATTACTCATATCGGCATCTAAGCGCTATTATTAAAACAAATGCCACACTGATTACTACCTACATTACCAAAATATATATTTTTTTAAGTAAAATTACATAAACGAACCTAACTTCTTTTCAACAGCCAGGTTATATAGTCTTATAACGTGGGCTTATTGCCTGTTATCGTGTCTCAAAATTGAAACTATTGTAGCTTACCACAAATAAAGATACCTCAGAATAAACACTTTATGTAATGTTCAATCTAGATCTTTCAGTGAGTCTGGTCGATTCGAAATCGAATACATACTATGCAGACTTTCACGAATACATACTATGCAGACTTTCGTCATAAACGTTCCTCGCCGTAGAAGTACAGAAAGACGCACAAGTCATTGCAACTGAGAACTCTACGAACTTCTTGTAGCTTACAAGAAAGTCACTGCAGCAGTAAATATTCATGAGTTCAAATGCTTTGAATCTGATCTAAACCTAATCATAAACAGTAGGCGCGGTTTCTAAATTTCTAGTAGAGATCTGTGCCTACACTTTCCAGCGAAATTGCAACCAGTACCTCCTTATTTTGCGCAGTAATATAGTTTATATATAGATTACTAGGTGTATTATATAAGGAATAGAGTTGTGTACATTATTCATTAATCAATAGTTATCGGTTACCCCGCTGTACTTTCCACAGTTTTGCCAAATCGCCCACTCACTAACCCCGGCTCCCACTAAGTGTCTACTCACTCGCACCGCGACTCAACTCCCGCCCACAAACTCTCTAACCTTTCGAGATTTGCCAGCAAATTGCCTAATTTGTTTCCGTGATCTTGTTTATTCTAAATCTTTGCCATGATCATACTTTAAAGACATGATGATAATCTTAATATACGTTGTACAATTTTACTTATAATTTATCTGTATTTGCTTGTGCTTTTAAGAATAATGATACAAGAAAAAATATGTGTATCTAATCTAAAGAACTTTTAAGGTCCTATAACCAGATAGTTTAATAATCCACTAAATTCCTGTACTATAAAGAGCAATTCTTCTATATACATGTACATATATCTCGGAAACGGCTCCAACGATTTTGATGAAACTCGGTATTTAGGGAGTAACGAGGATAAAAAATTGATTTTCATAAAAAAAGTAACCGAGCAAAGCTTGGTCGCCCAGCTAGTTTCTTTTAAAAGAAAAGTACACTTTAATCTTCTTAAATAATGTATAATTTTAACTATCATCATTCATTGTTTATATATAAATTGTATGTATGTATGTATATATATACATATAACAAATTTAGGTATATTTATTAGGCATGTGTTGGATATTTTTAGGTAATTATTTTGCGTATCTGTGTATCCTTATGGTTGACTGGGAAAAAACGCTTTTACCGTTAAGTCCGCCAATTGTAAACAATTGTATATTGTGGATCAATAAAGTTTTTATAAAATATAAATATAATACAATACCAAAAAATTTTACCAAAAAGAGAATAATTTAATTGAATTTCGAAACAAAAATAAATAATGAACTTATATATACTATAACTATAACTCTTCATTAAGCATAAAAACTTTCAAATTCTATAACTTTGCGAATCTATTCCCCAAAGAAAATCGAAAAGCGAAATCTGCGAACCAGTTATAAGATAAATTAAGCGAAAGTGTGTCGCCTTAGAATTTATCTGGCTGCCCAAAGTTTACCGAAGAGGCCGACGCGTCTGGGATAAGTTTGAAATTTATAGGGAAACATTACGTGGGCGAATTACGTTAGGACCAGACCAGACGGGTGAATGCTTTCAGTTTCTTACATTACGTTCTGTAGATTTTTACCTATTCTCTATAATAAGAAATGTCTCTGGTAATGAAACCTTTCTACTGCTAACCCGCCGTGACATAATTGTATAAATTATATTTACAAAGAACTTGAATAAACTCAATTTATTTTGCGAAACCCTATGGTAAGATACCATTAGTAAACAAAGTGATTCAGAGGGCATTTCACACAGCGTATTGTAGTAGGTCATATTGGGATAGAGGTGTGTATTTGACATAGTCTGGAGCATAACCAATCTCGACTGGGAGACGTCGGAGTTCCTCTGGGCCACGTGAAAATCAGCCACATACTGGGATCAAAATTAATGTTTGTTTACGTTGCCCGTGCACAATCAGATTTTCAATGTAAACACCGCTCAACCCACATCATATATTATTATGCTATTTTGTGACGTTACATTTAAATTTTTCTCATGGGTTTGCAATGTTTATTGCATCTGTTACGTGAATATTGTTTTTACTTCACGTAAGTTTGATAATAAATGAAACTTACTTAAAGTAAACAATCAGATTTTAAAAATCATATTGTGCTATTGTGATGTTACATTTAAAATGTTCTTATGGGTTTGCCAATGAACTTATTGCATCTGTTACATGAATATTATTGTTCACTTCAAGTACGTAGGTTTCTTGTAAAACTTGAAAAAATTAAACATTTTCGTGAAACATTCTTTTGAATAAGAAGCGGTACTAAATAAACTCTTTTATTTCTTGAAGTTCGAAATCATAAAATTTTCCTAAAGTTATGGCGGTACAATTTATCATAATTATTATAAGTTTTATAATCGTTGCTGGAAAATCGTTCATTAACTCCAAAAGTGGATCCACTTATCTCGTTTCGTTGGCCGAGTGGAAGTACGCACATGGATGAGAGACCACCAGTATTATAAAAATTCCCGAGCTTCTTTTGAAAGGTATCTGACATAGCTTGATGACTGTTAAGTCGTCAAGGTATGTCAAATGCCTTTCAGCAACTTGAAATAATCTAACACTAGTGTTGCCCACATATACACACACCAAATACTAACCAAACCTACCCCTTTAGAGCCAGGAAGAGTATTAAAGCGATGATTGGAGTACGAACGTCACTTTAAACTTTTCACGGCGTTATTTTTGGTGGAATCCGTCGCGATGCGAGGCGAGCTGTATTATTGTTGGCGCCAAACATAAATAAAGTCAATCGCCGTGGTCACCGTAATGCCGAGACGCACTTTTTTTCAGCTGTCGTGCAAGAGCCAACTGTATGCCAACTTTTGATAATTCAAATTGAAACACCAGAATCTTTAAATAAACGAAACATTCAAAGGATTTGAAAATATCCCCACGAGTTTTATAAAATAACCAAAGATATTATTAGTAGTCCTCTGTGTAATTAAGATTACATGCGCATTTAATTTTATACGTAAAATTTACTGTTTCGCGATTTCTGAGTTGGGTCCGTAGCTAAATTGTTCGAACATTACATTATGTTACATTATTTGCCCCTCATACTTAGATACCTAAAAAAGTTAGATTTTATCTTCTCCCAGTTAATATATTTGTATAAGTGCTACCTACCTCTAGTGAATACTAAAGTAATACTTATTATAACCCGGCTTTAATAAACCTAGAATAAAATAACAATTTATTAGAGGTTGTATACAGTACACTTATCACTAGGTTATGAAATACGATAGCAATACATTAAGCGCTGAATTAGCGTCCTGTTTTGATGTCAAAGTTTATCTAGCAATACTTCCGTATTTAAAAAAATTGTGAAAAATTATGATTGCCTATTATATTTTCATTATTTTATAGGACTAATACGATAACACTATTTTCACAAATCATAACTACTTAACTGATGACAACTAGCAGTTGCGTCATAGAATGAATACAAAATGCTGAAATCGCTGAATGAAATGTTTATATACGAAAACGTGACAAAAATGTATGATATAAATGCCTATAAACTTTTCGTGAAATGGCTCTTACGTAAATTTTGAAATAAAAAGTTTTGTTTACTATCAAAAACACGTTAACACTGATGTGATATTTGATGGTATGTATATTTCGAAGAAATTTTAACAGAAAATAGGAAAATTTTACGAAAATTCCACGTAATCTTTAGGAAAATTTCAGAATTTCTTGCGAAGGGTTGCGTATTTTTCTGTTTGTGTCGTAGTTACGAATATAAACAACAGCGCTTGTTTACGTTGGAGCGACACCTGTTATGTACGGAGGAGCTTCGTGTACACAGTTCCATTCAATAAACATCGACCTGAAAACACATTCACTTTCAATATTCAAGTAAAACAACTCGTTGACACGTTTATTCAGAAAATGTTTTCTATAAAAGCCATTTGTAGTTAAAAGATTTGTCTGTGATTATTGTCTAGGAGGTAAACTGATTGGGTCTAATAGGTCATATAGGACTATTAGGACAAATTCAAATGTGAGAGAACTATATTCAATTTATGTGGAAAAAAAGTTATGCCCTTTTGACCTACTAGGTATTTACATCTTTGAAAAAAATACTCGAAGGTACATAAAATTATATTCGTAGGTTGCAGTTCAAAGTCACATGTCGTCGACTTTTCTGGCATTGATCGTGGCCATCGAGATTAGTCTTGCGCGACGACACATTGGATATCTCAGGAACGTTAATAAGCTTACAACGACAGCTTACTCCAATTAGTAAGAATTTATATAAATAATAACTTCGGCCGTGAAGCAGGCTAACAAATAATAGAATATTGTCAGGACGTCAGACTGTCAGTTGACGATGTAGGGTTATTCAACCAGTGTGTAGGCTGACGCAGCGTCTAAAAATACTCCAGCACGGCTCGCTGCGCTCATGTCACGCTAGTGCCGAAGGTACGATGTTTTTACTAAAAATTAAAAATAAAACTATCGACACACAAAGGTATCCCAATTTCTCGCTGATGCAAAGCGGTATTTACGCCGCGTGTGATTAATGGCGATTGAACTGACGGGTTGCTATTTTTAATTTGCATCTGAATGTACCGCGTCAATAAATGAGTATTCGTGGAAATTTTCAGTAGTTTTGGTGCACAAAAATATTTATGATACGGTTATTGTACTCATAAACTGTTACCGAAACCTAATTTATACAGCAATTCTTATAAACACTTATCGTAAAATTTGGTAAATATAATTATCTATATAACACCTGACTCTAACCTAATGGCAAATCATTAAGTCTTAAGACTTAAGAATCGCATAGAGCTGATAGTCACAATCAAAGGGCCCTTAACTACATGCTAAAATACCAATTTCACTAATAAGCTAAAAACTTGCATTGAATTTCGAGCTGAAAATATAATTGTCCGGATGACGAGCTTTTAACAGTTAGCTCAGACGTCATCGAAGCGCTAATGAATTGAAGTTGAGATGCTGCAAAACGACTTCGCAACCTATCTTACGCCAGAGTTGTAATGAATAACCCCTCAAATATATGCAAAAATAAAGCAATGGCATATTTAATGACTTCCGTTGAATCCCGAACTAAAGATTGTATAATTGTCCCGCTGTCTGACGGGCTTCCAGCATTTAGCTCGGACGCACGGAGGACGTCATCGGAGCGCCTAATGAATGTATCTGCGACGAGACACCGCGGCTTATCTTACTCGTACCATGATTTACGCCTGGAAGCCGTCATTAAGAGCGCCTAATTTAGATTAACTAGCGATTGTTGAATAGACCGCTCTATGATATTAAATTTTGCTTATTTAAATAATTAAGTTACATTGCAACTAAATATTGACTATCTAAACGAACGAATTTGAGTCTTGCGGCCCTGGGTCAGAACCACAAGACCCTAAAATGCTCTGTCTGCCCATTAGGGATAAAGACGTGAAAGTATGTAAATAAACGAACGCTATTATAATTACATACGTACAACATTACTCGTACAACATTCGTGTGATATACACACATCCTTTGGCATGTATGGGTGCCCATTGACTTGCATGTCTTTGGAGGGGGGAAATATGGATAGTATACCTTAAATTTTTATGCAGTACATAGAATGCAACCATTAACGCGCTTAATGAGAAAAAAAATTATATTTGATTTGCGTGAAAATCACAACCGTGACGAGATACTTTTTTGAAGTCAAATAGCGATCAAATCCATCAATGAAATAATGTCACTTTTCAAATCAATGAAAAGTGATATTATTTTGTGACGTATTATTTTATTAACTATACCTAAAGTATTTACAAGTAGTTATTGATTTTCCGAGCACCGAGCGACCGGGCGTAAGAAAGACATTTAATGATACTACGTATATTTTTTCCTTGGTCGTATTATAAGCACACTTCAAGTATTTGCAATTTGAGTTTTTATTTTTGACCCAGTTAATGAGGAGGAACAGTATTCATACAAAAATATATACAAACTAAATGAACCGCTATGTTATGGAAAATTTCATTCAAGCGAGACGCTGTTTTCAATATCGTAAATAACGAATATTAAATTGAACGTCACCGTCTTCCTGTAACCCAAACATAAAATGATTTTATAGATTTTACACAAAAACATGCCAGATATTCTAACCAAAATATCAGAGAATTATAAATAAACTGATATAGCTCTATCGTAAGTAAAGTTTTATATGCAAAAATGGCTCGTCGTAGGTAGATCACTATTGCATTTTCATTAATCTTTTCTCATATACGATGTGTTAGAATATATTATTTGTATATATTAGTCATTGTATTTTGTGAAGGAAAAATTTACGTGTTTATTATTATTATATATACTTTATGTACTTATTATTGAAATATCTGTTGATACTTTTAGTACAAAAAGGGAAGACTAGTTAAGGCGATAGATAGACATTTTATCACATGAAATAAATAAATTAGTACTAATAATGTTTAGCCCCAACATCACACTATAAACTTAAAATCTATTTTCATTGTTTCAGATAGAGCACCCATTCATAATGAGGGAAGAACGCGCGAGTCTGCCACGGGTGCGCATTGCCGTCATCGGAAGCTCCCGAGTTGGCAAGTCTGGTAAGAAAAATACTAAAAAAAAACGTCCCACGATACTGTACAGTTATATTTTGTTTCTTTTTTTATATGTAAGTGAACAACACTTGTGCCAGATTTTTAAAGCTGCCGCCGCTAATACTGCCAGATAATGATCACAACTGAGACCAATGCGTTAACGTGCCTTGCGAATTGTAGAGCTCGTGATATTTTATGCCACACGTGTTCGTTCGCCAATCTGTTGCGGACGAGGCTCTGTCATGCTTAACACGCGATTAACGCTAGTAAAACTTACTCCCGCCGGGCTATCGAGCTCCATTTATATTATCATATTAGTTTTTCGCTCACATTTTTGCTTATTCCGTTGCGACCCAAATTCCGGCGAGCTCTTGCCATAATCTAATTGGTTTCATAAGTCGTCGAGAAGTTTCCACTCTTTCCTGTTCCTTTTATACGTTGAGATGAAAAACACATTTTCAAATGAAAATTTATTACTGTTTCGCAACAATTTTGTCACAATAAGATAATTAGTTCCATTTGTCCGACCTGTTTCCAACTGCGCTCTGAAATCTAATAAACTTTTTCCAAGTAAATCATTGTACAAGAAATACATGAAAGCTCGGTATTGTCCACAGTTAACGAAGTGGGCTCGATTGCTTTTTTATCTATTACGTTAGGGCGAACATTTTTTTTTTCAAGTATATTGTAATATTACTAAATATTGTGAGTAAATCTGATTCAATGTTATTTGCAATACATATACGAAGACGTGTAATAATGTACTCTTATATTATTATAAAACTTTATCCAAAAATTATCTAAGAATCAAAATAAATAAAGAAAACAATAATAAAATAAAGTTTATTTGACCAAAGAGTTCAAGCTAACAGCTATAGGTATCTGTTTACCCAACTAACTATAAAACGAGTTTAGTAAATTATGTTTGCAACAATATTTATAAGATGCAAAGCCGAAAATACAACAACAACATCGGCAAATACCTAAAACTAAAATATACAAAGTTCAAGAACTTGCGTTATAGTTTCTAAGATTATAGAAAATAGAGAAATATTGAGTCGAGTGAAGTTATTTGCGATATAATGAAAGGTCAAGTTATTTCCAAGAGCGCAGTATTGTGCAACATATGGCCGGTCACACTACTCCCACCGCAACACCCAGTTATGAAGATAAACGAAAATCACGAGTTATCTAACATCTCAAGATTGCTTGATTTATTGAGGTAGTTGGGTTTATTAATAAATATGGCGTACCTGGGTTCATTCATAACAGTATATTTTATAAAATTAGTATTCTATATAATATTCTCACGATACGATAGCATGATCAAATGCCAATTATATTAATTAATCATCATCATCCGAACGTAGATATATTTTGTGAAAAGCATAGCCCAGCGGATTAGCTCGTTGAAGTGATAGTGGCCGGGACACATAGCGCGACGAACCGATGACCGATTGGGATTTGATGCCTCCCGGATTTCGCTGCTCAGAAAATTATAAATTTAATAGACGGGCAAATACTTCTCGGACAATGATGATGTATTATTTGGGTTCCTAATAGGACCCACAATACAAGGTGTGCTTAGCAGTGATGGCATCTAGTCCAACCAATTACCTACCTATGCTTAGTAGGCAATCCCCATTTTATTGGACTTCTGATTAGTAATAAATGTGTATATTATCGTTACAGCTCTCATCGTCCGCTACCTAACAAGGAGATACATCGGAGAATACCACTCAAACACAGGTACATTTCAGCTTTTATTAGTTTTTCCTTTGATATAGAAAAATATGTTCGTTAATTTGTATCATGTTACTTTTCTAGTATCTTCTCATGTTTAAAATATATAATAATACATTAATGAACTTACAATTTTTCAAAATTAAAAACCGACTTCTCCCCCAAACTACACAACCGATTTTGATAAAATTTCTATGTGACCACCTGGCAAGTATATCCTTTAATCCAACAATAAAATAACTTTCCAAATCAGTCCAAGCGTCTTCTAATAATAGGTGAACATACATAAAAAAGAAGATCCCGACGAATTGGAAACCTCCTCCATTTTGAAATTTGGTTAGAAAATATATATTCTCCTGTAAAATTACTCAATATTGTATTTTGTTTCCAACAGATCTCCTATACAAGCAAACGGTGCCAATAAACGGGACGCCGGTGGAGCTCGAGGTGATCGACGTCTCGGGCTCCAACTCGGACAAATTCCCCGCCGAGCAGGTACTTATCTACTTGTTTCAATAATCCAACTGTTAGCTCATCGAAATTAAACGAAACTTGAGTGCTGACAGAATTAAATTAGAGGGTCAGACATTTACACGTTCAGCCTACGATTGTGCGTAATTCTCGTACCAGTACAAAATAATATAACAAATGCCTAAACGAACACCTACGCTATAAGACTGGATGGAAATTTTAGCTTTATAGCAACTTTTAATAAAAGAAAATTTCAATACTATCAAAATTACAACACTACGTGCTTTGGAAAATCTAAAACGCAATATGAGTTTTGACAGCATCCAGTACTTGTAAATCTCGTAACATAGCCGCCACCCGAAAGTCCGTACTTACGCAGTAAATTAAGACATTTTTATTTAGACGTAAACTGGTAACCTTCACTTTGACTCCGATTTCAAAGGATCACAAATATAGCTAATAAGATTTGAATGTAGGTTAATGTAGTGATATCAGACCTTGCTAAGAAATCCTCTATTCACCTTCGCTTTGGCTCGAGTTAAAACAACCGTGAGCCGACCTCAGTGGCAAACAATCACGCGCAGTAAATCACTGGAAGATTAGGGATGTCTGTGATATCACAAAAATAACGACAAGGTTATTATGAAAAGTAGTACTTTTCATTTCAAACTGTTTTAGATTCTGTTTGTTTGCGTTGGTGGACTGAGGTAGATTACATTCTTCTATCTAGAACTTATGAAGTTAATCAATAATTTGTTTTATTTTCCTACATCATTAAATGTTAGCGTCCTGTTTTCTCTATTGGAGCTTTTCGATAAAATAGCTAACCGTACCATACAAATTTCGCTTTACAAATAATAATGACGAATTACTAACCTATTCGCTTAATCCTAAACAATCGCGGTCTGCTTTCAAACTAGAACGAGCACAGAATAATAATTCTTGCGTATTTATTACATGTTATGATAACACGTGGGCTATTGGCACTGCATGCAACAAATCACAGTTACGATCGCGGTGTACCCTTCCGCAAACAAAACGTTTATTAAAACGTAGTCTGAACCCGTTTTATGATCTAGCAAGTGGGTTAATCGTCGTGGATATGATGCTAGAGCATGAAATGTGTTCAAGCCGCTCCAGTGACCCGCCGCGCGGCATGCACCGTGCGTGACTCACCGTGTTTACAGAGCCACGTTTTACAACATATAGAAGCATGTGCCTGAAATGGGTGGATAGGATTGCAGGAATACCTTTGATGTACGTTCTAAGCCTAGCTCAACATTGTTCGGTACGGTGCAGTGGAATTACAGCGAACTATGCAATACAACACATTTTTCGCTGTTCAAATTAATCACACATCACACCTCCTTTGTTATAATTACCAAAAACAAAGAACGAAATCATATATTTCGCTACGTAGTAAAAAAAATTAAGTCTATGTATTTCGCATATAAATAGCAGACTTCTTTCATGATAAAAAAATCCTTCTTACCCAGTTGATAAGTTCGTCTGTCAACTCTATCTATTATCTGGTTATTGATCCCTCATCGAATGAGCCGTCACCAAGTGTCTGCCTCTACATTAACGAATTTAAGAACAAGGTCGGGATAAAACGTTAAGGTTTATTAAGCAGCAATATAGTGGAAGCGAGATTATTACAAAATATCAGCTTACGAGGATAAATTCTATCAATGTATTGATCGACACGAGGGAAAAGCTCTATCGAAATACTTAATCTGTTTGACATTGGCATAGACAAAGGAAGGCTAAAAAGGCCAACTAAATTTCATGTAGTATTTTAACTTACGCAAGGTAAATAATTTCAATTTATCATACAACGTTTTCGAATTAAATATCTAAAATAGACCCGAATCTGATGGCTCTAGTGCGAAGTACCTTGACGTGAGTTCATCCAATCAGTTTAGCGTGGATCTTGCATTCCAATTCCAATTAGCAAGCGCGCGCTAGAGCTTTGCAAACTTCGTTATGTTCACCTAGAGAGTACTGCTCAGCACTAACTGGTGCCAATCACAGGCGCAGTGGGCGGCCCCTGAATCCGCGCGGCCAATTTTAACGCGGAATCTTGGCTCCGACATCTTAATTAATCACACAATGCCTAGTCTTTTAAGTCGAGTATCTTGTGTTATTCATGGACATATTGTACATCTCAAATCTCAACATTTACCTAACTTTGAAAGCTACTGGTTTAAACAGTTTAAACTTGGACATAGTAACAGTCTATTTCAGTTTTAGATTGAAATCCGAGACTGGCCAACTGAGAGGACTAAGTCAGCGAAAGGTCCTAAATTATCGTGGGTATTATTTCAGTCGAAAGTTAAACAAGAGATTCTCGAGATGTTTAAGATATTGTAAATTATTTCATCAAAAGAGGCTTTTGGTGCATTGTTTATTAAGTTATTTAAATTTCAATGTCTTTTGTTGTAGATTCAATGGGCCGATGCTTGCCTGCTTGTGTACGCGGTGACCGACCGAAGCAGTTTTGAATACGCCACCGAAGTTCTGGAGACGTTGAAGAGGACCCCGCAGAATGCCAGCCCAGCTCACGGACCCGCGGGCTCACCAGCCACCATGCCACTTGCTCTGCTTGGCAACAAAACTGACTTGGACCACTTACGGCAGGTAATACAATAAAACATTATTATTTCTTCAAGACCTATTTGTTCTTATATATGATTTTAGAGTTTCGCGGTAACAATGACTGTTATTAGTACTTATTAAGATTAATATCATTGTAGCCTAATTTTTCAACGACCCTCCTACCGTCATGGTCGCTGGCTGACTGAGGAACTGCGATGGATGTTCGGCTGTCAAGGGTAATCATATCGGTCTACCCACTTTCTTCGTCGTTTGTTGCATAAGTCTTTATACGCACTACACTGACGGTATCCGTTCGGGTTTTTTTTTTTTGTTTCTCGCACTCACTTTTATAGATATCTGGCTACAAATGATATTAGTCGAATTAAGTCTCGTAGTATTTATAACAGCTATTTGCTCTTGTTGAATGAGTGTTTTGACGCTCCTATCTATATTTTCAAATACGTAAAAGTGGCATGCAGTGCTCGAGATATCTTAGCTTTTTAAAGCATTGTTTAGATTTTCCAGTCTTGTGCCTCTAATATCCCCCACGATACCCCTAACACAATTTAAAGCAAAATGCAAAATATTCCCGGAAATCGTGTTACTAGGAGCATGGGAGAAACAAACGTGCCTAATTCAAAATCAATATTAGCTATGTTTAATTATGTTAGCGAGGAAGATTACGTGATGAGACAAAGTTTGCGAACATCTTTCGAAACGGAATTATAAAGTGCTACTCACTGTCTCTATGCTGTCTCTAACAATTGTGCTTTGGAGTTCGGCTGAAATTTAAATTGAGTAGATTTGTAATTATAGCTTCAATCTTTGATCATAGACGATTTAAATAGCGAACCTATTTATTTTCCCTGGTCTATATCATATCATATCCCTAGGAATGTATCTAAAAGGCACTTAGAAATATCTACGTGATGAAGTGTTTCAATTGTATTGTTGATTCATCTAATGCAAATTGACAGATGATTACACAACACACCTGTTCGCTTCTACACACACTAGTCTCATTGCAATGAGAGTGCCGCAAGTTTAGACAATGTTCTGACAGAGACAATGGACCGGCCCGCGCTACTCGGGTCCAATGTACATAAACATGCAACTATAAATACTACAACTGACAGCTTTTACACAATAGCTGAAGTCTCATTGTAAGCCCGTCAAATCAAGCATTCATGTTCCGAGGGTTTCCCAATGAAAACCTGCCAGGCTGTAAACGCATTGAATTTGAAACTTCAATAACGTTTTCAAAGAACTTGTAAACTGAGAATTTCAACAAGCCGCGTATTGATAACGGTTATGACGTAAACGTACATTGAAGAAGTTTGTTCAAAAAATTATAATGACGTAATATCGTCGTTGCTCTCACAGCGTTTATATTCAAAGATTCTCTTGTTTCTTTTTATGAGCTTTGTTTTTGTTTTAAAAACACAAAACAATGAGCCTGAAGAGCGAAGAGCTGGCAGTTTTATCGCTGAGTGGATTACCTACCTATTCGGCGATAAAGCTGCCAGCATTTTGGGCATGTATAAAATATTTAATTTAAGGTCTAGTATTTATTTATTAATTTTACGTTTTAGTTTAGTATTGTGTATTTCTTGAATAATAATTTACCTAATTTTTTTTAGGTGTCCACTAAAGAAGGTCAGGCTATGAGCGCGGCGCACGGCGCTTCGTTCAGCGAGGCGAGTGTGGCCGACAACTCCGGCGACCTCTACCGCTGCGTGGACCGGCTGCTGGCTGAGGTTCGGACTCCGCAGCGCACACGCAAGTTCTCCGTTACTAAGATGCTGGGCTCTCTCATAGGTACGTCAATTTTAAAAAACTTAATTTTTGACTGCATCTTGTAAATTTATCGTGTGAGTATCAACTTAACAAGTAGTCAACTTGTGTTAGAATTTACAAGCTTTCTTTGTTGTCACTAGTTCCCAATCGGAAGAAAAAAAAATCTATAACAAAATAGATAGGTATGCTAATTTTATATTGCCTTATTTGCAGGTGGTGCCAACAACACTAGCCCAACGAGCCGTAGCGGGTCAGTAGTAGCTTGTCCCCGTGTCCCCACCCCCGCGCGTGCCCCGCTAGCAGCAGCGGCCCCCTGACCAGCACCAGCGCCTGCGCATCGCGCGCGCTGATGCCTGGCCGGCGCCGGTGCCGTGTGGCTAGCGTGCCTCCCAGTGCCCGCCCGCCTCATTTCGCCCGCCCCTCTTTCCGCCGCCATATGAAACGGACCTTTTGTGTTAAGTGACTTTTACTTGATGCTGTAATAAGAAGACAACCTTATCATCAGTTCAAGATAATTCATCTAGATCACTTGACAGAATGGAATGATTAAAAAACATGACTACAAAAAGAAACAGAAAATTTTTCATCAACACTGAAACTCATCAGTTACACTTCTGATTTTGTCAGTCGTGTGAAACAGCCGGGATACATTCTTCGTAGTAAAGGCCGTATTGGTGGCATTGTTTGCGTTGATTGTGATGCGAGGCTCATTGACTGGTGCTTGAAACGCGAGCCTTTTATTCCATTAATTTTATTTCCAGCACTGCTGTGCTGATGTTTGCTTTCATCATGTATTACTTCAAATCTAAAGATTCTCACCAAAGATTGGATCTAGTCTAAGTTAGTCTAAGTACTTATGTTTCATAGTTTGAATACCTGTGTCACTATTCATGTCATACTAAATTTTGAGTAGTCAAGCGCTGAATTTAATCATCGGTTACCATAACTCGTATAACGAAACATTAATTATGGTAAGAAAATGTTATTATAAATTTTGACAATAATTGCTGTACGTTAATGTCAGTTATCATTGAATTGAATAATTATGTCTATTAATCAAAATTTTATGTGCCAAAGATTTATCGAAATATAAATGTGTTACCTGCCCAATGTTCGTTGACTCGTCAGATTTATTTATACTCATATTAAAAACGCTTAGCTATTAAAATTGTTGTAAATATTAATTAATAGTAAATATATGAAAAGTTAACGACCCTTCGTGAGCTGTTTATCTTGTGGTGAATATACAAAACTTGTACACTTACTTTATTGAATTTATTGGAAATATTGCAACGGTAAGTGGAAAACTTTTTATCGTATGCTAAGGTGCTGACTCTAGGTATATATTTAAAATTGGTGTACCTATAAAATGGCCTAACAACAATTTTCTACTTTTACACAGAAGTGTACCATTAAGGAGTGTATGCTAGTGCTTATAACGTGCTATTCTTTACAAAAATATACACCTGAGTGTAGTTGTAACTGGTAATTGTAAATAAAGACGTCAAATATTACAAGCCCGTATACCTTAAATTTTTAACTGTGAGTATTTAGAGCAAAAGGCTTTTAATAGGTTGCTTTTTGTTAGTGGTTTATAAATAGATAGAAATTGTAAATAGTAAATCTTTTGTAATTTTAAGAAACATCAGATTCAAATATTAAGATTATTTTTTTATAATAAACACTCACGTTATAAACATTAATTTATACACACTCACAATCAAATACAACTGAATTGGTATTAAATATCTTGATATACGGTTTATATATTCTTATATCTATCTGTATTGGTTAATGTTTGATTTGTTGTGTGTTGAACAATTTAGTAGATATCGCTGTGTGAGGTATTCATCGTCTAGTCATATAGAATAAGGGCTGTGAAAATAAATGAATGTATATGATACTGTGACCTGAAAAGCTGTAAATTATTGAAACAAGCTTGTAAAAGTTAAGGATATATTTGAACAGACATTTAAAAAAAAAAACGTACTTTTGACATAAACATGTTCAAAGTATGGATCAATCGCATGTAGATATTCTGCCGAATTCGTCACAAAGAAAGTAAGATGGAGTGTTACCTTCTTTATTAAATGTATATATTTTGTGCAAAAGCGTCACAAGTTTATACTTCAGATGTTAACCCTAATATGATAGACGTTATAAAATATTTAAAATTTTTGGAATTATTTCTGGATTCGGCTTTATAATTATGTACTTTTTCTTTTAATATGAATTGTGATCCTGTATTTTAGGTAGCATCACAGAATAAAGAAATTTGTAAGTTATATTTAAGAGCACAATTTCAGCAATAACTGCTGCTCATACTAAATTGTCAAATATAAAACATACTAACAAATGTTTTCAATGTAAAATTTATATAGTAAGGTACTTATTATTTTGTTTAAAGTCCGTATCAACCAACTACAAATATACTTTTTTTTAAATAAGTCTGTGATGCTACAGACGAAACTGTCATTCTTGTATTACGCATTTATCACAGGAATCTGAAGAGTTAGCTAGTTGTAATTGTTAAGTGACTAAAACGAGTCGGAACTGATTGGATAAGTTGTAAATAATCTGATTGACTAGCTTTAATACTATTAAATGTTTCTTAATATAAGTTTGTGTTTAATTTTATCAAACCCTTCCCAGAGTATTCCCTATATAGGTAATACACTCATACACCATTTTTATTTTGGTAAAAATAGCATAAGCTGTTTAACATTGCCTTTTGTATACAATAAGTATCCACTTATTGCTTTATGGTTAATATCATAAAATACAACTATAAAAGACATACAGTATGGTTTCAACAAAATTTTATCTTTTTAAAAATAAATACTAATATAAACGAGCGAAGTTTTCCAAGTTTACTTTAACAATCCGGCGTTTGTATGTTAGTTTATTGGACTACAACTTGGGTAGTTTTGATCGGATCTTCATGAAATTTGGAAGGCACGTTATAGAATTGTTTAATTCGAACATGAGTTAAATCATGTAAGGGGTTGCTGAGATATGGGGTGTAAGAGTTCCCAGTTCGGAGCGAACTACTTAGTGATTATGTACAGTGAAGATAATGGTCTAAAATTATTTCAAATGTTCATTGATGCTAATAGAGGTAGCCGAGGCAAAAAGTGGATTTTGGAAATGTTTTTCCTAATATTCTCTTAAAACATTAAGACGCAAAACTATAAGTGAAGCTTTTTGAAACTTTGCTATAGTTAGTTTATTCGGAATAACGTTAAAGATGGTTATTTTCGCCCGGGTAGGCCAAGAAAGCGCTGGCGAGATGATCTTGATGCATTCCAAAAAGGTTGGTTGAGCCTAACACAAAAAAGAGATAAGTAGAATAATATGGGAGACACCTTTGCCCAACAATGGTACAAATTAGGTTAATGGAAAAAAAAACGGTTTGTGCGGACTCTTATCTCAATAAGTCAAACAATCCAAATACAACACTGATCGTTATCTTAACCTGATCGCGAGAAATCGATTTCGGTTCACGACCTTTGTGATAGATAAAAAGGCAGTATTCGATTGACAAACAAGGCTTCCCACGCCATTTTGGGAAATGGCATTTTTCGCGAACATTCCATGCGAGTATTGTTAGAGGGGTACTTATGAACAGATCCATCCTTATTTTACGACGTCGCTATTCCCTGATGATACTTTGCAAATTGTCCGTAAACATACTGCATCAACTTAGTATATGTAACTTAGATCGTTTATATATAAGTACTTACGTATGCTTGTAGTACGAGTAAACTGTTCGTTTTATAATTATTTATTTATTTAAACTTTATTGCACAAAAAAAGTGTACAAATGACGGACTTAACGCCAAATGGCGTTCTCTGCCAGTCAACCATTGGACCAATTTAGCGAAAATATTTTGGATGGTGCGACAGAATGTGTAAACTAAATAGATAATTAATAAACATCGAGATAATATGTACTGTACAAACGTGAATACATAGGCGTACCGAGGGGGGGAGGGTCCGGGGAGGTTGAATCCACCCAAAAGTCCTGAAATACACTTCTTTTTTGACAAAAAGGACGACGGTTATTACTAAGTGTCATGATGATTATAAGTACGTAAGTTCTGAAAAAATGAAATTTAACATTAATAATAAATACTAAGTGAAATCCTAGTGCTTTTTATCTAGACATGGTCCGATCATCAATCCATTTCGGGAAATATTCTCCTATAGTCAATATTAAACTCGGGAAACCCATTACGGCTGTACAAATTATTATCATCAATCGAATAAAGATACTCAATAGCACAACAGCCTAACTGCCAAATGTATGTGGTAGAGTTTCAGTTCATGTAGACCGGCGTTTACAGTCTTATTCTATTGAGCCGCATCTCTATAGACTGTAAATCCACTGTAAAATGATGAACGCCGATGTTTATACCTCCCATTTAGTTAACCCACTTGGTGAATTGCCGAATAAATTATTATGGAGATACGTGGGCGGGACTCGGGAAAGGGCGCAGTAAAGTGAATTTAAAAAAATAAAGACTTCGCTCGGTTTAGTATATAAAAATACAACTAGAGATTGGATTTTCGGATGTATATTTATCTAAAGTTGAGAAGTTTACTATTATGGTAAGCACTTTTTATCAAAAACTATCGGTGATTCCAGGAAATTTTTCACTTCATCTTACTAAGTACACTCATTGAGGAATCAAAAACACATCCAATTAGTTATGAAATCCCAGTATTACGGGGTTTATTTTTATTAAAAATATCCTAAGTAGCCACTTTTATAATTTGTGGGCTAAAAATGAACTTTAGGTAAATATGCATCCTATTATCCGATCTCTGATAAAAACTTAGGAAGTACTTTCTAGAAGGTAATTTAAAAAAATCTGTACTTTTTTTGCTTTTCGAATTATATTATTGACTATAATATAAGTTTTTGATGCGACTATATAATTATTTAGGTGAGCGTTTCAACAAAACGGATTAAATCCCCTTTTACTTTTTTAAAACTTCTTGTATTTGGTGGTTGCCTATTTTCGTTTCGTTTTCTTTATAAATATGTCAACGATTGTACCGCTTTAATACGGGTTACCTCGACGAGTCAGTGCCCGCGCTCCATTTATGGCCATAAATGAAAGTGGCCACCTATCGCCAATAATTTAAAAGGTAACTGAAAGTTTTATTACTGTTCGTCCTACAAAATATTTAGGCTAATTAGATAAATCATTCGGAGATAAGAAAATAAAACCCAACTTTACGACGTAACATTTGATTGGAGATATATTAAAGTAAGTATTTACGATCTTCCAAAAAAGAAAAGAACGCCTGAGAAACTTTTTAAAGCTACATGCACATTAAAAATGCATAAATGTTGCCTTTTAGAATAATATCTACTATCAGGCCAAAAGTCAGGTGTTACACAAATAAAAATACTAAAAATGCAATTGGATATAGTTGGCCGGCCATTCAGGCGGTAAAATAAATCACAATCGCATTCGGCTCGGAACAATGCTCCACGCGAGATGAGAAGGGTGCGCGCCCCAGCTGCGTGTCCCGATCGATCTGTAGACCGCTCAACTTCCACATTACGCTCTGCACTGTCTGTCAACGCAGTTCCAAATTGTGTCCGAAATTAAAAAATAAATATTTAAGAAAAAGTTGAAGTTGCCAGTGTGATGTGTTAAGTTTTTTTTTATAATAATGGAGGCGCGAAGGACTTGGGATGGTGTGCCGGTCGGTGAGTCCCACTCTCCACCGCAGTCGGTGCCTGGCAGAAGAACACCGCTGGGGGCTGTCGGCCTTGGCGGTTTCTACATGCAAGGTGGCCAGCCCCATCCACCTCCACAGCATTGCTATCCGACTGACGAAAATCAACCTGAACCAGGCACCAGCTATGCTCAGAGGTAAGTCATATTTACGTGATGATTTACTATCATATTATACGTAGGAGTTTAAATGTTTATTGTAATATATACGGACAAATCACACAGATTGAGTTAGCCCCAGATGCAAGTCCGAGACTTGGGTTATGGCACACTAACTCAGCGATAGTATATTTATAACGAATACATAAGTATATAGATAAACATCCAATACCGAGGTCAATCTGAAAAAGGTCATGTAAAGTAAAAGAAAAAATCATCGCTGTAATCATATGCATAATCGAAATATTTATCTCATACAGTTGTTTATCTACTTTCATCTGAATTTGTCTCACTTTGAGCATGCGCAGTGTGGAGTATAAAACAATGAAAGCAGTAATATTACGGCTATCCCATCCGGACCGTTATGAATTATGTATATTAATCTTGCTATTGTCTCGCTTTGGATATAATTAGGATTGGTATTGTTTATGCCAAGAACTACTTACTTATTTACAAAATATTATAAAAAAAACCTATACAAAAAAAGAAAACACGAATCGATAGAGTCATTACATATTATCTCGATGGAGTTATGATTTTATGTTTATTTCTTTTATTATATGTGTTCTTAATATACACGGAATATGAGCAATAATAGATGTTGGGATTACCTGCAGGTATTTAAAATTTTAATAGGATTTGAGGCAATTGCATATTCATATTATTCCAAATAGATGGTTATTTAATGTAAAATAATTAATTGTTCTCTTATTTAGTATGTCTCAAAATACAAGAAAAATAAATTCAACAGATGGAAAATGGTTAAAAACTTTTTGAAATTAATAATATTAAAAGTATTATGTAGGTACTTAAATTAATTCAGTAGGTAGTAATTTTTATAAAATATTTAGTATTTTGTCTGGTTTACATGTGCCGTATGTCAACTAGTATCGAAAACAAAAACTTGATCTAGTGCACATCTGTGCACAATGGTGACCGCGGCCCCCTGCCCTCTTTGCACTGTGTAGTATTTTGTTCGCATTGATCATGATTTTCGATGCCATTATTATTTGCAGACTTACGAAGTATTAGAAGCGATAACTTATTTTGTTTTTTTTTCGGTCTTATACATGAAGGACTTTTCACCAAGTTCAGTAGTTCTATACAATGGATTGAACTTTCTTGAAAGGGACATACAGGGAAATATTTAAAATAAACTAATGTTGTACAAAGTCAAACCTTTATCTTTTGTGATTCGAGCTAGTGTGTGACGTTAATGATAATACCATTTGTATGCTGTTCTTTGTATGTATTATATGTATCAAACATGAGACGATTACAAAGTATAAAAGGATTATTATGGCAGATTAATTACAAAATAAACATAAAAAGACACCAAGTATCTTACATTACAACCCTTTAGTCCCATAGTACATATATTCAGGTAAAAAAAATAAAAGAACAAAAAATTTTAACACCTCAAACAAATAATTTATTTGCCATGATAAAAGCACAAACATTCAGGATGTAAGTTTTCTTCGTTTTCCGGTCAATTGCGGGCGCCGCCTCTAATAGAGCGCCACTCTACCGGATTTCCCCCAACCCCGTCCGGGCGCCGCAATCCCATCCATTGTCTACCGAGCACTTATTTGGCACTTGTTCCGCTCCACAACCCCAGCCCCTTGCTCCGTATTTATAGTTTTACTACGCGAAATAGGAATAGAAACTACTTGGAATTTAGCTGCGCAAAGATTCATATTTATGTTTCGATTTTCTTCAAAAAGATTGAATTATAATCGAAAATACACTAGATAGGTTAAAAATACTAACAAATTTAACGTAGTAAAATATCATTTATTTATTTTTACTGTAAAGTCATAGGAATAAGTTAGTCATCATCATCATCGGCAGCCTTCCATATCCCACTGTCGGGAATAGGCCTCTCTCAGTGTACGCCAACTACCTAGGTCCACGCATCACAAAACCAGTTACGACCCGCGACTCTTCTAATGTCATCAACCAATCTAGCTCTCGTACGACCCATACTATATTTACCATATAGGAACCACCACTTCATCAGCACTCTACTCCACCTATTGTCACCTCGTCTTACCAGGGGACCTGCCCAACTCCACTTGAGATCCATAAAGCGCTTTCTGGCATCCTAAACTTTAGTTCTTTGTTGGATCACGATGTAGTTTGATGCCGAGCATGGCTCGCTCCATAGCTCTTTGTGCAACACTGATTGGATACACCACTGCCTGGGTTAGCGTCCATGTTTCGACACGATAAATCATAGTAGGCAAGACACACTGGTTACAGAAACGGGTCTTCAGACAGTGTGGAATTTCAAAGATCTTCTAATTTTCCGAACGTAGTCCATACCCTAGTTGTATACGTTGGTACAAAATATACCAAATATAATTAGTACAAAACATTTTTTTTTAACTAGCGAAATAAACAAAGGAATCTAAGTAAAGAACTTTGACTTTTAACTTCAGAATAAAGCTTGAAGTAAAATGCTGAAAAAAGTATTTACAAGTATTTTTCAATTTATCTAAACTAGATAATTTCATTATGAAGTTACTTTTCACACCTATTTTATTTTATTTAACATTTTGCAGACCGCTCGGGGATGGTAAATCGAAACAAAAGATGCGGCAAGGGAAAACCGTTCGATTGAACATAAACGCGAGAGAAAGGAGAAGAATGCATGACTTGGTGAGTAAAACGCTTCAGACAGGGGTCAACGTTTAAGGGAAAAGCAAATTAAAGAACAATCCACATACATACATTTGTAGGTTTACTCGATACGATTTTATGGAGTTTTGGCTACAACTAGTATTGAAGTATGATTTTGAATTGGCTAAATAAGTATTCATTAATATAACATAACTATAACGTGGTTATACATTAAAAAGTAAAATATTTATTGATATAATATAACCTCGCGAGTCACCCCCAACCCGTTAAAGTTTATCGGATAAAAAAGCTTAGACAAAAAAGTTGCGTCTTAATAAGAATAACAAAAAAGATATTTTAAATTTTTTTAAATGAGTGAAATATGATTTTTAGGAGTTTTCAATCCTCTAATTTTCCGTAATTAAAAAAAAAATACTAAATCGACGAAAAAATTCTTTGTAAGTATTTATCGAACCAGCTCACAAAATTGCACGAAAATCGGTTTAGACATGCAACCTGTAGGCGAGATCAGTCGGACAACAAAATTTCAGACACACATAAGAATTTTGCCGAAACTGAAACGAAAGCATTTTGCTTCGCTCGTTCGGTCAACAAGCCTTTTATAAATTGAAAACTAATCTATAACTATGTGAAAAGACTTGCGCATTTCTTAAGAAAAAATATTTATTCGCCGTAGATAAAAAGAGTATATTATAATAAACGTTTTAATCAATATTTTTCAGAATGACGCCTTGGATGAACTTCGTAGCGTCATCCCCTATGCACATTCCCCATCTGTAAGAAAACTATCAAAAATCGCAACTCTACTTCTCGCCAAGAACTATATCTTGATGCAGGCCAGTGCACTCGAAGAGTTGAGAAGGTAAGTTTTATTTGTATGTCAAGAATCAAAAGGAATGAGATAATTAGATTTATGAATAAGTCAGCTTGATTTGATAAAACAAATATAGTGTAATATGTCTAAATAACAAATACCAATCTAGAACTGAAATTTAGACAGACATATTAATTGCACTAGGTTATAAACAACGTAAAATGTGTGACGCAAAAGGATAGCTTCGCTACGCCTACGGTGAGCTTGCACAAGTTGGGCGCATCTGCACTCGACGCAAGAGCTTCGTCATTTGGTCTAAGACACGGACAAATCAAGGCCAGTCGACGATAACATACGAAGGTGCGCGGCTCTTTAACACTAGGATATAAAAAATATCAACTCATTCGATATATTCAAATTAGCCAAACACATCATTTTAATTTACTGAACTTGTCTGTTTTATTCTGTTTATTAGTGTGACAACGAATATTATGTCTTGTATTATGTCTTGTATTATGTCTTGTATTATGTCTTGTATTTTATGTTCTCATATAAATTATGTTTAATATGTCTTTATGAGAATAAAATCTTTGAACCGAAACCTAAAAATCCTAAAATACGAAATTTCATTAAAGAATGCGTTTTAGGTGTGCTCCACATTTGAAATAAATAATCGTAAACAAAGGCAATATGTACCTACTTTAAATTTTTTTAATTATCATTTAAATTTATTTTATATTTTCACCCCGGTTCTTTGAGAGGCTTACATTATCGCAATTCACTTCAACGAATTTCATTTCCCATAAAACTATTCGCCGGTTTTTTAATACAATATTAACCAAATCTTTAAATCAGTTTACATCGAACTCAGTCTATCGTTATTAATTTTATCGAAATAATATAACATTAAACTTGTTACCCATAATTTTTTTTTTCTACGTAAGTTTCTGTTTGCAAAATAGTTGAAGCATTTGAAACGAATGCTAGGACTGCTAGGACACTTCTATCCATTTTACTAGTTTAGGGCAAACCTATAGGTTATGTTAGAACAGCGATCAACAAACGCACGAACCAAGCGAGCGAAGCGAGAGTGGCGTGCCGCAGCAGCGGCCGGCGAGTGCTATTATGTGTACATATTGAAACATGTTTTTATGAACAGTTCGATAACTTAGTACGTTACATGAAATGTTAGTTCGATATACCGTTTTTCTAGTAACGAAAATAATTTTAAATATTTTTTTTTTATAAAATTTTATTCAATACTATGAAACTGCGATCATCAACTATTCGATTTATTAAGAAAAATGTATATTGAAAATCGTGGATTTGTTTTCTGGGAAATGAAATTTGATGTCAAAAAAAATCTGTGTTCTAATAGACACCCACCCTTGAATAGGTTTCGGTAGGAGAAGATCAAGAAAAAAGGAAAAATGAGATTGCTGGGATATTGCAATAGAAACTTTACATGCCATAATAGTGATTACCGCCTATTATTAACTTTATTACGTGGGATTGTAAATATTTACAGTTATGTTAGTATATGTTTATACATATTTCCAGATTAGTCGCCTACCTGCAAGGTACAGCCACTGCAGCAGGCATCGTTCCTCCGCCTGGCTTTGACCTGGCGGGCTTGCCGGCCGCAGCCAAGCTGCTGCAGCCACCGACTGGTCCACCTGCGCCACCCGAGCCTCCCTCCTGAGACTCACACATCAAACTTGAACCTTAATCCAATCTAGTTAAAGTTAATAATTAAATTATAACAGGTAACGTTCCATTATAAATAATTTATACGGTATTACTTACGTAGAAACTTTCGTGTCGTCACCTATGATCTGCGGATCCACAGAAACTTCGTTATTGACACATTAAAGAAAAGAAGATTGGCATTCTGTACTACCTGTCCAATAATAACGAAATCCTGTTGGTTGTAAAACCAATCACAGGTCCGCTTAGCTTCTGCAAAGCCGGCCTTAATTATCGCCCTGATTGATAGATAGTTGTCTTAAATCGATTGATTGAACAGCGCGGCATTTTCGCAACTACATACGCTCTTCGAATAATCCTATAAGTAAATTAATAAGATACCTTTTATATCGAGAAAATGTGACGTTCCCGTGCCATTGCCAAATAATGAACGACACGGACTACGTCGCGGGTAACTGCTAGTATATTCATTATGAATATATGTCTTACATTAGTATTAAAATTATTAATGCTACAATTGGTTACAAAGAAGCTCGGACTTTTTCTGAGACACATTATGGTTAGATGTTTGTGCAATTATATTTTTCAAAGATTTATAGAGCTAATAAGTAAGGTTAACACCGGCGGCTCAACTAAGTTAGTGGAAAAAATGTACGGTCCGTCTTATAGGTAGTTTTGATTAATTCAAGCGTGGTTGGTACATTACGAGTATGTGTGTACCAACTTAAAAAGTAGTTACAAATAATAAGCTCTTAGAGCATTAGGTTTTCTGAAGACTAAATTATTGCGTCAATAATATTAAATAATATAGAGATATTTACTATAGTATAATACTGGATAGGATTTTAATTTTTAATTTTAGTTATTTCTTTAAATTTACTAAAATGTCTGGAAACTAGTAAGTATATTGAAAAGTTATTACTTATAAGTAATAGTATCTCATTCGACTACATAGTGGATGAGACTGTGAATCAATGTGCCAAAAATTATAGATAGTGATTATGTAAGTAGCCTAGGTAAAAAAAATAATGTCATCATTTTAAATAAAATAATGTATTATAATATAAACTAAGAAAGTCCTTAAAACCCAGTAAGTTATAATAAAGGTTAGGTAAAAACTCAGGTAGTAGTTGTGGCTGTGTTGTGTCAGGTAATATTCGGTACCTATAGAATATTTTTTGAAATTGGAAAGGCGAAAATGATTGGCCACTTGATACGACATGAATCTTTATTTAAAAACATTCTGGACGGAAGGATCAAAGAGGTTCAGAAAAGAGTTATGTAGCCCAACTTAAAGAAAAGGCAGGGGTCGTGTCGTATCAAGCTCTAAAGAACAAAGCGTTCGAGAGGCCTGGCGCATACTCCACCGACAAGACCACTATGATTGTGTAATTTACGCAAGTATCCTTTTCTTTATCTAGTCATAGTTGTATCGTAATAAATACAATTACTAATTTATTGGTTTACTAAATGTAAGATAGTGTAGATATTATACAAGTACTCACTATATATAACAACAAATATAATTTTAAACGTAATCGCTTAAAACCTTCATTTTTAAATAGATTTATACTCGTAATATCGACTTCAATGAACACGTATGAACAAAAAAATAAGAAGCTCATTTTTTTAATACTTATGAAATTTTACTTACTCAAGCTCGCTTGAAAAATTTTACATTTACGATACCTGTCTAATTAATATTACTGAACTACTATAGAGTAATAAACACACTTGTAATTATTATGTTTAAGTTATTAACTATCCAATAATAAATATGTTTAAAGTCTAAAAGTAAGTTTTGCTCAATTCTTACGGGCAAAAAAATCCTTAATTTCTGAACATTTAGCTAAGTACAAATGTTATTAGCCTGTTTCATTGTAATCCTTAATTTAAGTGCATGATATTGTTTGAACATTATCACGCACGCATTTAACGTTCAAACAAAAAATCATTCATCTAATGCAAACTAAGTTACCGATGTTCCAATAAATTATGCTGTTAGAAATAAACTCATTTAACTAATTTATTAGTCGCTAGCATATTGCACAAAATATATAGCTCCATATAATTTCATGTAATAATTCCATATAATTTTAATAAAAGTGGGTTAAGATTAAGAAATAGAAACGCCAAAGTAAATTGTGATTGTTATTAGCAATAACATAAGTATAAGTTAGTTTTGTGACCATTAATAAAGTGAATCTATGTAAGCAGTATTCCGAAATTTTATTCCATGCCAACCTTTCAACTACAGACTGTTCACATCAAGTCAGAAAAATAATAAATCTTCCTTATCAACACAGTTAAATACACATTTTATCTTAAGTAGTATTTTGCATGATAAAGAAATAGGTAAATGAAAAAAGGTGTCTTCAATATCTGCGTAAAATTCTGTGTAAAAAAGATGTGTATATCCACATACTTTAGTAAATATAATTTAAATTTTCACATATTTGTATTATAAAAGTAAGTTGAAACAGGAATATTTAAAAAAAAATTAAAAACAAGCTGTTAGGTTTCTAAAACTTGTGTAAAGTGCTCCACAAAAGTCGCGACGAATCAAATGAGTCCGAAATTGATAGGGTGGCGTCGTTTCATTACAGAGTTCCTATGGCCAGCTTCCATCTCCATCATCAGATTAGCTTCATGTCATCATAATATTGTAAATACAAAATAGTACGTTTTCACTAGCATTTACATACTTATAGACAGAAAAACTTATTTACGTAATATTTTATTCCTCGCTGGTAAATTCTCGCTTTATATTCAACTTAAATAAACCGCATCGCACGGTCTCGCAGCACGTCTTTTGTGAATACGACGAAAGTCGAGAACTATCTACCAGTTTTTTGTACCGTTTCACGAGACTTCTTTAGGAAATTGCGAGAACTAAAAGAAAGACAGCATACATTGTAGCGCGTCGTAGAGCCTGCTGCTACAGCACGAAATGGTAGCACTTCTACGAGTACGCTGTAGAGTTAATTCCTAGTTCTACGGAATTCCGACAGATGGCACTACAAAATTAAAGTTCAAAATAATCCATAATCTAAAAGGTACAAAATAATACTTCCTACTTTTTTGGTTTTACACTTTTTTTTTAATTGTTAAAAATACTTTGCTAAAACAGATAATTTGACAGTTTTCGTCAAATCAATTAAAAAAGTGCATTCTATAAAATTTTATACTTTTCCAAACTAATACATTTACTGCTTTTGTTTCAGTGAAATTTCCATAGCAACAATAAAGTACTTACAAAGAGGTTTCAGCTTGATGCCAGGCAATACAGCTTATAAAGCTAAAGTTGTATTATACGTACGGCACCGGAGCGCCACGCCCTGACCTTGTTCATCTAACTTGATAACGATTACTTGCTGCTACTTTCATACTTGAGCACAAGTTTCTTACTCTTCTTTGTGCCTTTTTTATATACGATTAAAACTTTAGTTCACATCATTATTCGTGACAGGGTTGACAGAGTCGAAAACTTGAAACTCTTGCAATTCGACCAATAGGACAAAATACTATATGGAACTTCTTATAATCACCTTTGTACAGAATAAGATTAATTACACTTTTATTTTAGTCCATCGTGAGCTATTCGTAACTCGTAAGTGCAAGTTTAGCTACGTGATAGATTTAATTTAGGCTATAAATATGGCTTGAGGTTGTCTACGTCTACACTGCAAATGATACAAATGCTAATCAGATACAAACCTACCAAAGAGATAAAGTTGAGAAACCATACAAACTAAGTATAACCTTTATATGTTGAGCAGATACTGTTTTGGCATCGTCTTTTCGAAAGTTACAGCGTAGGCTAGCTGGGCTTTTTTCGCACAGTACATTGGTGACCAATGGCATGCATAGTATTTGTTTGTTTGTAATAACTTTTTGTATAAAAAAAATACAAAAAAAATCGAAAGAGCAAATATACAATGGCGGACTTATCCCATATACTAGTGATCGCTTCCAGTCAACCTGCGATAAATTGAGAGGATATTTACTCAATTAAAAAGATAGAAGTAAGTACGTACTAGATATTTTAAAAGATTATACATACATAACTACATCACATACACATATACTTTATACTAATAAACTTACATACATACATACACATCACATATTACAATTCAACATACAATAATATATTCTTAAGTACTTAATTAGCTCAAGTGTGACGCCATCAGAGAAGATTTGGTCAATCTAACCTTAAATGAATCAAGTGAAGGTGCCATTCTTACATCAGCAGGAATTGAGTTCCAAAGCCTAGCCGCCATAACTGTGAAAGACTTGGAGTATGACTGTGATGAATGAGATGGAATTTTGTATTTATGGAGGAAAAAAACGCGGGAAAGCTTAACCTAGGCACCAAAACAGCACCACTCAGGATACAACGAATTATGAAGAACGATGCATTCCACAAACGTGTAACGCACGTAAAGGCTCTCTGCGTACAGTTGATATTTAAATAAAGATATTTAAATAAGAGATATTTAGATATACTCACTGTACCATCCCAGTACATATTTGAAAATATAATGTATGTAAGAAAAAATATTGCCTTATTTAAACAGGTGATATTACGGGTAGAAACTTACGTAACATAAATGTTTTAGTTACCCCGTATTATAGGATGAAAACAGTCAGTAAATCGTTTAAGGGAAACTGTATAAAGTTTTATAATAAATTGCCAGAATCGGTCCTTGATATGCCAGATAGAAAATTTAAAGCTTATGTAAAGAAAGTACTTTGTGAGAAGGCTTACTACGGAACCGATGATTATCTTAAAGACAAGAACGTCTGGCTTGAGCTTGGCGTGGGTCCCTCTTAAAGGTTTATATTTGAACACTCTCAAATGACTTAATTTTAGTACAATCGGTACATGTACTTTATTTACAAATTGACATTACATAATTTCAAATTTGACATCATTCTTAATTAATAATTATGACATAGCAATGTATTCTCAGTCCACATATCTAACTTTAATATCAGTATAATTGTAAAGTTGATGTTTTTGGAGAAAATGCTGCAGTACAGTTTGTTACCTCTTCTTCTGTACTTGTTTGCGCTTTGGAGGCGGCAGTAAACTTAGTTGTAAGTAAATGATCTGACGTCAACAACTAACTATTATGAAATCGAAAGAAAGAAAAAAGAAATGACAATTATCAAGTGATATAAATATCCAAAGATAAATAAATGATTTTTGACTTTGACTTTGAAAGCCAATTAGCCACATCAATACAAAAACTGTCAACTTTTTACTTTTAGACAGAAATAGGTACCTGCGATGACCACCTTTCCATTAGTAGATTGCTGAACCGATGCATCATAAATATAAATAGGCGGTAAATTAACCCACGGCTGTGGATTGTTCGCCGTCGCCGTGTTTACAGAAAACGATCGATCAATAGCCATCATTGAGCTACCTACAGACCTGCTGCAGTGGTTCTACATTAATACTATGCTTCTAGCTCTAAAGTTATACTATAGCAAGACTTATTATGGATCTACATGATCGCCTGTGCTGCTTTTATTTCAAACTAGCTGCGCCCCGCGGTGTTTTCCTTGCCTAAAGTAGTCTATGTGTTAATCCAGGGTATCAGCTTCCTGCAAATTTTATCGAAATTGGTCCAGCTGTTTGCGCGTGAACAAGTAACAAACATACACACACACACACACTCAAACTTTCGCCTTTATAATATTAGTGTGATTAATTACTTCCTCGAAAAGGAACGTAAAAGTCAAATTTTCTTTTAGTAAATGATAAGTTTGTATTTTATGTCCCTATCTATGCATAGTTTGTAAAATAATTTATAACATGCAATACAGTTACAGTATGTACACAGCCTTTCAAAATGAAAATAAACTTATTTTTTATTAAATTGAGATAATAATATATATTTTCATTAACGTGTAAAAGTACCTGCAAAGGCCTAACTGAATAAATATTTAAATTCAAAAATAAACGTGGTCATGATTTAACTTTCCTTTCATCCAAAAGTTTTTTTTATTTGACAAAAATATTAGGATTTTGATGAAGTTACTATCAGTATTTGAGTATTTTAAGTTTATTTTTAGGATTATGTTACAATAAATCTTTTGTCAATTATCAAGTAGGATTTTCCAAAAACACAAGGCTGTATGTGTGTGAGAAACCCACCGTGTAGTAGCGTTGCATAACAATCGATAGTTTGACTATCGATAGTTGACCTCGAAAAACAGTCACAATATGGATAGTATCGATAGTATCTATTGTCAATAGTTTGCAATACTATTGATGAAAGGTAAAACTATCGGTAGTTTTTAATTAATACTATAAATACTATCGATTGTATAAATTAAAAACTATCGATACTATCGATAGTCATATCGATAGTATCGATATTTTATACTATTGCTTGCAACGCTACGGTGTAGCACTTATCTCGATCAACATATTTCGTGCGTGTGGAACACGCAAAAGCTTCTACTTTGTTAAAATTTCAGAATTATACTGAATGAAACTTTTCAGTATAACTCTAAACTATATATCAGTTTTAGTGAACAAAAGTGGAATAAAAGCCTCCCATTCATTTCAGAGTTTTACCACAGATTCTTCAACTCTTTGGGACATTTTTATGCGAGTAAAGTAGGCTGATCTAGCCTAGATTGGTAAGTGGTAAACAAAGGCATAAACTATATTTTGTCTTTATCAGAAAAATGTAGCTATAGAGATACGCACCTTGAATGTATAGGTATATATTTTTTTTTTACTTAACTCTAAGCATACTTAGTTTATTTAAGTTGTTGATGCCATATAGCTGACTGTATCAGTTTGATAGCATCGAACCTTAAGACGAAGTGGTAGCTAAAGTGGTAAAAACAATTCATTTGAAATAAATTGTTTAAAACTAAATATGGTAATAATTAAAAATTTGATTTGTATCACTGTCTAGAAAGACCTTTAAACTATTTAATGAATAATCTTTGAGCAAACTATTGGTAAATTAAAATATAGGCAGGTATAAAAGCTGTCTAGTTTCCATTCAACTCCAGCAATTAGTGAAGTGCGTGTAATGCAACTATATTACACTAAGTGGGTTTGAGGTTTATGGTCCTGGGCTATGTCAACCCCGTTAGGTATAAAGAGGTGATAATGCAAAATTAAAAAGAAAAGGCAGAAATGTACGTTTCCGAGTTTTTCTTCTAAATTCCAACGATCTTCGTCAATTTTAAAACTAGCATTTAGAGATATCGTAAGTTGTAACATTAAGATACAATGGTCTATTTTTTTATAACATGACTCACCGGAATAATGAGATAATGTGAAGGAATGTGAACAAAACAACTTTGTTGCCTGATAATCAGTTTTAACTGACACCCACGACCGCGTTTCCAATCAGCAATAGGCCTAAAAACTTACACTTACGACACGTAACACTCAAACGCTACTCAATTCTATAGTTACTGTCAGTTCAGTCAGTGCCGGATTAAGCCTGCGCGGGCCCGTAGCTTATTTTATATCGAGAGGCCCCTTTTATGCCTTCAATTTACATGTAATATGGGCAAATTTAGAAATAATATTGTTAGTTTAATTTATTGCCTAATAGAAAAAAAAACGCGGGGCCCTCTTTGCGTTGTCTTTTTCTTAGTTTTCTAACCTCTTTTGTTTATAAGTAAGTACCTACCTACTTTCGTATTTATAGGGCAAAGCTCGAAAAACATTGTGACAATAAGCAACACAACACTA
This sequence comes from Acrobasis suavella, assembly GCA_943193695.1. NCBI lineage: Eukaryota > Metazoa > Arthropoda > Insecta > Lepidoptera > Pyralidae > Acrobasis > Acrobasis suavella. The sequence continues at coordinate 21,474,143 of OW971929.1, forward strand.
TGAACCACGGAACTACTTTCATCCTCGTCATACGTATATCAACACCGGCGTCTTGTGAAAAGGTTTACTTAAGTAAATAGCGACAAAAGTGCCTATGGACTACTATCCTCTAACTATTAATAGGTAGTTAGAGGTTTAGATACAATATATTCTCTAACTAGATTCCCATTGTTAGCAGCGTCATTGTATTTTGAGATAAAGGTATAGTACAGGTACATAATTTTTTTTATTTACAGGTACATTATAGTTTTTATTTCTTGTGTATTTTGTATAAAATGTAATGTAATGTAATGGAGGAAAATAAAAACATTTTATTATTATTATTATTATGTAACATCATATAATGTACCATGTTTTTAAGCGAATAAATATTTTATCTTTATCTTTATCTTATCTTATTATTGCGAGTGTGTCCCTCGGGCCCACGGGGACTAAAGTTCGAAAGACCCAAGGGCCATGCATACCACATACCGTATACCACCCATTATTTTAGTCGAGATATCAATGAGGATTTGACTGCCTCCGTGGTCCAGTGGTCAAGGCGTTCGCCTTGTGACCCGGAGGTCATGGGTTCGATTCCCACTGGGAAGCATACTTAGTGAAAAGTTGTTTCCAGTCTGGATAGGATATTGCAGGCTTGAATCACCTGATTATCCGAAAAGAAAGATGATTCCGTGTTTCGGAAGGCACGTAAAATTGTGGGTCCCGAACGCCACCTAGAGTTTGATCATCAAACTATCCAAGGATTGGTTCCTGGTTTGCCCTTTGGGTTGTGGAGGTCAGACGGCAGTCGCTCTGTGTAAAACTAGTAACCTTGTCAAATCTCCTTGGTTAGGTAGCGGACCCCGGGCTGTGAAGCGTTACTGCTGAGGATGCAACCGGGAATACGCTCGGATGATGATGATGATGATGATCAATGAGGATTTCCTAATAAATCTTTTTCGGGAAATGACAGATAGTTAATCCATACTACGGATACTCCTTTTATAGACACATTGCTTGGTTGGTATGATAAAAACCGACACTTTTCAACAGTAGATAAAAACATAAACCAATGGAAAACCTACAAAATAAAACAAATTAAAAACACGAAAGCAATTTAAAAAAAAAGGAATCAGAACCGGTAGGGAAGCCAGGGAGAAAACTTTTATTCCATTTCACATAGGTACTCCGTCACATAGAAACAGAAATCCAACGACTAGTCGACAGATTACAATGTGCCAATAGAGATCCAACGACTGATCCGCCAACTGCACTGTGATACGCTGTGAATACAGAAATCAGGCAACCAGTCGGCCGACCGATCTGTGAGCTACTGAGCAGCTATACATACATATTTGTGCTATATAGTCGTCGGCAGAGAACGCAAAACGCAAACACTCTCCGAGCTTTTCCTTTGGTAGACTATAGATTTTTTGTACATTATAACATAACGAACTGAAGGTGTTCGAGAAGAATTGGAAAGAAAAGACCAAAGATAGAGAGTACTGGAAGGAAAGAAAGGAGGCCTTTTCCCAGCAACGGGACATACATGGCTAATAAAAATAATGTAAAAAAAATAACATTTATGACTGTGGAAAGTAAGATTTAACCACCCATGTATGGTTAATGGTGTTTAAATATTTATATTAACATGCAGGAACCCTGCGTGTACTTATACAATGTATGCACCTATGTATTTAACACTAAACAAGTTATTTCTTGCTGCTACCTCTATAACAAAAAGATTAAAAGAAAGTTAATGCCGAAGATCTGTATGCAGCATTGGTAAACTTTTGTAAAAGTCGCAAGCTAGTCATGTTCCTCTAAGACAATATAAAATCAAAGATAACACGATGATTCTACTAGTTACATCTTATATTATCAAAAAAATCTGTAACACACGTTTCTACGTGTTATGTTCGGAACGGCCCAGTCTGTTTATTTGTTCAAGTGCGAAATAGGTCACGTGATTAGATATTTTTTTCATATTTTACAGAATATCGTCGTAATACCATAATACCATATGTATGTTTATATATATATATATATATATATATATATCTAAATATATATAACTCAAAGGTGACTGACTGACTGACATAGTGATCTATCAACGCACAGCCCAAACCACTGGACGGATAGGGCTGAAATTTGGCATGCAGGTAGATGTTATAACGTAGGCATCCGCTAAGAAAGGATTTTGATCAATTCTTCTCCCAAGGGGATAAAATAGGGGATGAAACTTTGTCAACTTCAAACCGATCGGGCTGAGACTTTGCATGCATAAAGCTATTATGACGTAGACATCCCCTAAGAAAGAATTTTGATAAATTACACCCCTACGCGAGCGAAGGCGCGGGCAAAAGCTAGTATATACATATATATATATATATATATGTACATATATATATATATATATATATAAGTAGAAAGAGCCAACCCACAACAAATGGATGGTTAATACAACTCATATGGTGGCACATGATTGAACAATAACTACAAGATTTGTTTTTACTTGCATTTTGATTTAACTTACTGAGGTATTATATTTATTATTATCAACTAAGTACTATAGCAAATGTTGTTATTTATTTCCAGCAACCTGACCAAAGTCCCAGGAAAGCGCTGCTCCAGCGCGCTGGATACAGGCTGCTCTAGATCGGTAATTTTGGAAATCCTTGGAAGAGACCTATGTCCAGCAGTGGAGGTTTTGACGATAAATGATGATTGTTGGTATGGTAAATAAAGTTTTAATAAATAAATACAGATACTAGTTATTATGAATTATGCAGGACTCGGTACTAAGTCGTATAAAATCTCTACAATGGGGACAAGCGCAGCGTAGGACGACGCGACGTGGTCAGACGACCTGAGCAAGGTTGCAGGAAAGAGTTGGACGCAGACCGCTTTCGATTGGTCATTTTGGAAATTTTATAAGTATAATATCAGAATTTATTTATAAACGTTTCCTAGTAAAACAGCTTTACGTAAGAATAACAATAAAAAAATTAAATAACGGGTTTATCACTCTCTTTTCTTGGAAACGTCCTTTTCTTCGGAAATAATTGAGTAAAGTACTTTTTCTATTTCTCAGAAATAAGTCTTTTATTAGCCTCTGTATTCAAATCGTTAAAACAAAAAATAGCTACATACTTAGCAGAATATATTAAATTTTCTCGTTTGCTCTATTCCAGGAACTTCATAAAACGGAATTATTTACTGTTATAATTAAAGAAGGTACCAAATACATACAAAAATATTATTAAATAAATATGAATGAAATGCTTTCTTACAAAAAGCTTACAAGACAACACAATTCAACTATAAAAGCGATACTATTTACCTACTTTTATATTATAACCGAATAATGAGCGTTATCGTAAAAATGCTTGAAGCTTAGTAGAAACAATCTCTATTTCACAGGTTGCAAGGTGGAATCTCCGTTGAAACGAGACATAGCGATATACCCGTAACTGTACTATTTGATACTCGTACTTATGTACATACATAACTCAGGGTCTACGTAACGAACAATCAGTATGTACTTACGTAAGTTATTGTGTGAAAAACATTTATAGAAAAGTATGACTAAAAATATTTGTATGTAGGTAGTACAATTGCGCTTAGTAAATTTTCACAATAAGAGTACTAGCCTATTGTAAAGAACTGTGTATTATTTCTTTTTTTTTAATGTATTTATAATCCAGAATATAAATTATTTTATATCTTAAGGTTAATATGGTGATAATTAGATGTCTTAGACAATGACAAATACGTAGTATGGTGAGATATAAGCCCTAATGATGATCCCAGTAAAATTCAGACCAATGAAGACACTTCCTTCCATGTTGTCGACGATACAACAAGCATATGGATTTTTCTAAGATTTCGTATGAACTGAGGAGGGAAAAACATAGAATGTAGTGTTAGTAATGTAAACATCTGCTTCTCTTTCTGTGCAGATCGTTAAAATCGATCATACTTCAACTTGTGAATCCTTCTAAATAGACAATGAACTAGAAACCTGTGACCTGTGATCACTTCTTGATCGTCGTTTTCCAGATATTTAATATGGCCTTTGGGTTTTGGGAACCCTCTTGACTCTACCTACCTCATCAGGGATGAAGGCGGAATGCATCATCTTATGTATTTCACACCACCGTGCCAGAAATCAAATTAAAAATGGCTTTTCCGTTAGGCATAGATCGCGATGCTACTCGTACTAAAAAAAGTTGCCGAAGCTATGGCAAAAGGTGATAAGAAAACTGTAAACAATAATTCCGTTACTAGCAATGACCCTTCGCAACGCTTTCGATAAATTCGCCAGAATATGCATAACAGATGCAATTACTCAACACAACAACTTCGTAATTTACTTTCAAAGAAATCGGATCATACGCACGGCCTTATGCAACTGGAATATGGGTATTTCAGTTTAAAATACACCGGGAAGCGATTGCAGCCCTTAGGGTGATGACTACAGCGGGCTCGAGCTAGCGGTGGTACGAAATTTAATCTACCCCTGTCTGCCCCCCGCCTCCTGGCCTGCCACCCTGCACCCTGCACGACACCCATATACATGCTATGTACGTGGTAAATAATTTATTCATGTAACCCCGACTCAGTGATAAGTTCAGCGCTCATATAACATATGATATGTTTTTACTTCTACTTCGATTAATACTGGAGTTATGTTTGCGAGTACACAGCTCAGGTATATTGAGAACCAGTACCGTGTAGGTTCGACCTAGAGGGCCGGCGGTGTAGCATACCGTTAGGAATGAGATAAAAACTTACGCGGGCAGAAACCGGACAAAAAAACGCATTGTTTGGGCCCCGCTATAGATTTTAGAATAAATCTAAAGGTTTCTTTGAATAACCGGTTTGCACTGATTTGTATTTTACTCCTACCAATATTTTGAGTGTACCTCACCTGACCGTTATTGAATTAATAGGGAGTAAAAATATCTAAATAAATTATCAAAATTATAAAAATATTACCTAGAGATATTATTCCACAGAAAACAATATAATACACGTCAATAGAGGTAGATAAAAAAGATAGTTTCCGAACATAAATCCGTTCCATAAAGAGAAGAAATGTGATACAGCCGTGACAAACAGACAGACGGACAGATTATTAATAGGGTCCCGTTTTTACCGGTCGGGTACGGAACCCTAAAAATGAGTGTATTCAGGTCTACATCACAGATTAAGGTCCAAAGATATTTCGGTTACCCCGTAAAGTGCCTTGTAGAGTAATATAATTTACAGTCTACAAATCAATACAATATTAGTGAAACTTGTTGCAAAACGTCGATAGGAGTTTTTTGCGTGTTTACGTCTTTTACTTATACAAGTTCTAAATGCAGTAAGCGATTCGATATTGTGATCAAATATATTATGTGCGTGTATTTCCCATAGTGACTTGTATATGTCACTTATCCCTTAACTCAGAGTAGCTTATTTATAGTAAAATATTGAAAGGATGCAATTTATTCATGTAAATTCTCCTTACTGACGTCGAGCAAGCGTTGTGTTGTCTAGAACGTAAATACCTCGTGATATCTTAGCTAAATAAATAAAATCAATTCCAATATCACGTTATTACTAGGTACGTTTGATAACCTTATCTCAGCTCTACCTAACTCGGATCATCGCTCAACATCGGCATGCAAATCTGCTTCATAGGAAAAGGGAAAAAATTGTGACCCACTGCTAAAACGGGACTACAAATTGAGACATTATATCCTGTCTGTTTTTTTGGCAAAGGCTGTTTGTTATTCAGTATCTTTAAGTGCTTTATTTCAATAAAAGATTTCCTTGAGTATCTTTCGGTATCATTGAGACCACCTCTATATTACCAGTTAAAACACCCTCGCCAGAGTTGCAAATGTATATAATTTTTTCGCTTATTTTTCGGAAAGGAACAAAAATCATTTACAATATCTAACCAGTGCAGTTAAAAACTCAACAATAAGAGTACTTTCGGGCTTTTTACCATATCCTACGTAAATTACGGGAAAGAACGAGACAGAGCTATGGCAGCAGCGTAGCTCGCTCTCTGTCCTCGAAAGCCTCCTGAAAATATCTATTGATTATCGTGTACATGTCGGTTGGTACGTACAGTCTGCCACCTCGCCCTCTAATGCCGGTTGCTGTCGAGTGCCAATTTATTTGAAGAACGTCGTGCAGCCGGAGCCGCTACTCCTTGCAGTGGAGACTACAAGTGTAGTACGTCACCCACCCACCATAAAGCAAAACATTAGCAATACACGCGCACATACATACGCGTACGTGTATTAAAAATAGTTGTACGAGGACGATTACCTTGCGTATTGAGAGCGAATGGATATTTTTATGCGCTGAGACATCAGTCTTTTCCTATTATGTATAGGTACCAAAAATTGGTTTATATTCAAACCGGAAAATAGTAAATTGTTGAGCGATTAGACTCAAGCTAATTTCTTCGGTCTATAGCCTATTTGGCACAAACATGTTAATGTAGGAAATTATGCTGATTTCATAAAAGTACACTTTTATCTATTGTTATGTCTCACATATAGATAAAAGGTGTCTAAACTATGTATAGAACTGTGGCGCTGTGTGACGTAGACGTACAGTTTATGTCGGTCGAGACCCGCCGAGTTGGCCCAAGAGCAAAAGGTTGTGATGCGGTGTTGCCCGCTAAGGATTACCTTATTTTGTTGGAGAACCTTTTTACTCTTTTTTCTAGCCTTTTGCTGTTATGTCTCACTGCTGCTCAAAAGCATCTTCCTTCTGAAACAAGGGTTCCAGATATAAAACTTATCCAGATTATCTCGCCACTGGTTCTGGGTCTACCTCTACCCCGACGAAGTGCATACGAAAAATAAATTGGGCGAGTGCGTTTACTATCTACTTATTTTAATGATATTAATGAATTAGGCAGCATTCCAACATTCGATGGTTGCAACGCTATTTATTTTTTATTATTATTTCATTTTTAAAGAAGGGTACTTCAGTGATGTAGAGCAATGAACTCTTTTTACCCGACTACGGCAAAGCAAAAGGAGGGTTATGATTTTGACAGGCTATGTATGTATGTATGTATGTATGTTCATCTGTTCCCTCGTAACTTCTTAACTACTTATCAGAATTCGACAAATGACATATCATTAGAAGCGTCTTAATTGCCCGCTGATTATAGGCTATGGGGTTTCACAAAATCTAATGTGGCGCTCTCTAGCGGACAAAACATACAGAGTAAAAAAATAAAGTTAAGATAAATATGCCGTGTTTGGTATCATTTAAAAGAAAGGCGTAGTCACACGTTATATATACCTACCTCCGTAGCACTTTGGCAACGTGTGACTGCGGTTTACAAAACATGAAAATTTATCTCTACATAGTGAATATTGCATACTTCAGAATAGTATTGTATGACATTATTGTCAATTTACAACGAAGGCATCTTGGTAGAGTCTACTGTGTCCATTTACTTGCAACTGCATTAGCAACTTTGTTCAGTTCAGTATTCTGAAAATCTTGTTTTATACTTTTTCAGCGTCGTTTTTTGTCGTAGTTGGGTTTTAGTTTTTTTACTTTTTATTATGGTATAAGTAGACATAAAAATTTCTAAGAGTAGAGCGCTTATTATTTTAAAGAAAGAAAATTCACAATTTTTTAAATATATTACTAAAGTTCTTTAACTAAATATAGTTACCAAAAAACTTTTCACTAGAATAACTATCTAAAATAATAATAATAAATAAATATTATATATGAGGTAAATTAATATTAGGTTTTGTAATGTATCTATATTTTGTACTTATTTTATTTTTAATTAATTAATAGTAGGTCTATTATATTATCAATCAAATCATTCACCATCATGAGGCAAATGCTAATTTCATTATTAATATTTAGTTTCTTATTGTCAATAGAATATTTGTTATAAGTATTCGTATGATATGGGAATACTGTTACCAGGCTGTGGTATTATTATATTCGCAAGAAAAGGAACGCGCTTGCGCGAGCGCGGTGGCTGAGCGCGGTGAGGAGGGTCGCAAGGCCGGGCGGGGCATGCGGGGAGAGGCAACGTCACGTCGAACAACCCAGCCCTACCCGAACAAATCCAGAAGACCCTCTACCACGCTCGTATAAACCACTTTCAATGACTATTCAATATAGTCGGGTTACAACTTGCCTGCGTCGCTGAGTCGTCCAACGCGATTACTCGAGGTGAGAACTGCGAGATTGGTGTAGTAAAAGTGGCCTCTCTTGGTGCAAGTGTATTTATGTTGAGTAATTCAAATATTTCCAGCCAACTGACGATTGATTGACTCTTCCGCAAATAATATTTGCTGGTGTGACAACGATACTACGAGAACCTTAGGAATGACAGTGTCAAAATAAGGCGGAAAATAAATAAATAGGGCTAAACTAAAATACAACGGCGTATAAAGTGAGTTGTGCTATAATGAACCTTTAGTCGTGCGTAGTAAAAGTAACATTGATTTGTTTATTTCGGGTTTGATGACCGAATTGTGGAAGATATTATGATTATATTAAAAAGCAATTGGTGATGAAGACATACAATTGGTGATCAGTTACTTATTCGATATGGACTGGAGAATCCGGAGACAAGTTTGCAGCCAGCAGTGAAGACGTCGAGGCCACTGCCTTTTGAAATAGGTTGGTACCGGTTTTTGACTATCATTTTGTTTGATTTATAATGCTGGGCCCTCGGCAGTGCAGGTGCCTTGCACTCCTTCGTACATGACACTAGGTAGATACTCATATACTGACGCATACACAAGATGGTTGTGGCTGTAGCCTTTTATCAGGATTCAAATGATGTCTTTATGTCTATTGCAAATTACTAGAACAGCTGTTTGCTACAAATGTTCCTACTAATGCATTTTGTGACACTTCCGGTACCAATTTTGCTTACTATAACAACAACCATGCAAACTCAAGATTTTTATTTGCTATACATACCTATATCATTATAGCAAATAATATAAATATATGTTATAATTATGTTCCATATTATAATAGGTAGTAGCTTGTATAAATAAGGAGTATAAAACAAAGACGACACCCGCCCTCTGTATGTACCTATGTAGTGTAGGTATGTGGATCTTTTAAACCACGCAACGGATTTTAGTATGATTTCCATCAATAATCAGAGTGATTCAAGTTTTGTACGCACAATACTTGAAAGGCCAGGGCGGGCGGTTAATTGAAAGTATTTTATTCTTATAATTTGTTCATAATATAGTATAGGTTAGAGAGGCCTATGCCGAACAATGAGTGGAAGAAGGATTGGGATGATGATAATGTACCTAAATGTTATATTTCCATACTTATTTTCTTTGCAGGTAATCATGGAAGGCGTCAATCCAGAGACTGCGGAACGAGTTAAGGAAGAAGTAACAAATAGAAATAATAAGGACTTTTCTGAAGAAGTGCGTACTGACCAGGAAACTTTCTCTGTCAAAGATGAAAAAAATAGTGACAGTGATGCTAACAGTGAGGATTTAAGTTCTAACGAAGAACAAAATAATGTTAATAGTAGCAACTCTCAGTTTTATGAGAGCAGTGATAGTAAATTAGATTATGCTGTAAAGTTAGACGACAGTGATACTTTAAGTGATATAGAAGACATAAAAACGGACACAGCATCAGCAGACAGTGAAGACTCGGCACTTGGTAGTTTACCTCCAGATGGTGCTTCAAATGATAGAGAAGAAGACGCACAAGACCGTTCTGATGGTAGTGACTCAGGTCTTGGTTCAGAAACTAACGAAGATCCCAAATTACCGAGCTTCAATATTTCTTCACCTTGTACAAGTAATAAAAATGATAATTCTGACAGTATACAAAAGAATGAGGAGAACCTAAATGAGATTAATAAGGACAACAGGCAAGAAAATGGCAATAATGGATCACCTGCCCCTCAAGATAAGAAACCTATCAGAAGTAGTCTTAAAAGAAAATGCGAAGAAAATAGTTCTGAAGAACCACAAGTAAAGAAAAAGAAAGAGAGCATAAAATTTGATAATGTGACTGTTTATTACTTTCCTCGAGCGCAAGGTTTTAGCTGTGTACCTTCTCAAGGCGGTTCCACTTTGGGAATGGAATGGGAACACACGCATTCTCAGAAATTTACATTGGCAGAACATGCTTTAGAACAGAGAAGGCTTCACAGACAAATCTTACAGCAATTAAAAAGTGAACGACACTCCATTCAAGGAGCATCACTATCATCGAGTGAAGATAGTGATACGGAGGAAGAAGCCAGCGACATTTCGGAATCCGAATTAGATTTGGACAGTTACTATTTCTTACAACCTATACCTACACGACAAAGAAGAGCACTCTTACGAGGAGCAGGCGTTCGTAAAATAGAAGCTTATGAAAAAGACGAATGCAGAGATATTAGAACATCAAGGGAATTTTGCGGCTGTGCATGTAAAGGAGTATGCAACCCTGAAAATTGTTCTTGTAGTTTAGGAGGTATAAAATGCCAAGTTGACAGATTGAACTTCCCCTGCGGATGCACCAGAGATGGTTGTGGTAATACTACTGGGCGAATAGAGTTTAATCCTGTTAGAGTACGAACTCATTTTATACATACACTAATGAGGATAGGCCTTGAAAAGAAAAACGAAGAAAGTCGAGCAACTGCTAAGAAGCAATGGGCTGAAGCGCACAATACCAGTACCGGTTCTTGTGTTGCCAACACTTCATATGAAAGGGAGCGTTGCATGAGTCATGAGGATGGAATGTTGCGAGATGTTAGTCTCACGCCAAGAGTAGAAGTCGAATCCTGCGTCAATGCGGGAAGTTTCAACAATGTGCATTGTGACATGAGCAACGTAGCACCATGTGGCAATATGCAAGAGGATATGTCCTATGGCTATGGAAATGATAATATAAACCATAGAAATATTAGTGAAAACAATGTTATGCGCTTTGACAACGCGAACAATCACCACGGTCACGCAGACCCCTACACATCCAATATGCTACAAGGAAAAGGTCCGCCTTACTCCAACACGATGGGCTTCAATGGTATAACAAATAATATGCAGCGATTTCCTTGCGAAATGAATTACTCGTTTGACCTACACACGGATAACAATCACCATTTCAAAGGCTTGCAAAGTTTCTCAGCTTCAAGTTTTGAGGAGTTCGCTCATAATTCTCAAATGACTATGTTCAGTCATTACGGGCATATGTACGTTCCAGACTATATACATAAACCAAATACTAGCGCCAGCGAGCACAATACATTACAACAATATCACACGATGCCGCAGAATCATTATGAACCGTACAAAAATCCTTCAGAGTGTGCAAACACGGAAAACAAAACTGAAGCTCAATATACGACGCTGATGACCTTGCCATATCAAAATAGCAATAAGTTACAAACAGTAGAGAATGACGAAAACTGGTTCAGTCACAATACGCTGCTGAACCTGGACCACTCGGACCACGCGACGCAAGACGCCGCTGCCGCGCAAGCGCCGGCGCCCGCCGCGCTCGAGACTGCCTCCACAGAACCCACTGAAAACTTTGGGGAGTTAATTAAAAAAACTATGGTAGAGTCTGTTACTGTGTAGATGAATTACTTGTTGTCTTTTACTTGTCACATTGAATTATCATGTTATTACATTTTTGATTATATCAATTGGGAATTCAGTGTGTAGATTAATTGTCACCCTGAGGTTAAAACCTAGCATTAACTACTAAGTAAAAATGTCGTGGACCTCCTTAGTATGTCATACATATGGGCATAGGGCCGCGACAACCAATTCTATCACTTTATGTATTGCAGATATTTTTATGCTATTTTATTAGCACACAAAACAGATTACAACTATTACAAAAATTCACTGAAAAAAACATAAAAATCATTAAAACTGGTTGCAATCCAAAATATGTGTGTACAAAGCATTATTAGAGGAGAATCATACAATCCAAGAGAAAACAAGTATAACAATTAAATATATAATATCTTAGGTACCTATTAAATATGTACTTTACTTTCCTGTAACACAGTACGTACAGCATTCGCTTTAGTGTTTTAATTGGGGCAAGTTTAGGATCATAAACATCAAATTCCGTGTTAATTAAAGCAATCTCGTTACACTGACGGGCCATCCTCAGAATGGGGTTATAAACTGAGGTATTATTTTACATGTTTATACCGCAAAAATTTAGGCACTATACCTAATATAGACTGATATTTGAGAAAGCAAAGAGGAAACATCAATTATAGAATGAATTATTTTATAGAAGTTAATAAAATCAAAATAATTTTTGACTGATTTCACCATTTCTACGTTAAATCTAGATAATCTTGTCTCATAAATCATAATCAAGAGTAGTACGTCCCAAATGTAGACGATAACATAAAAATCGTAAGCACTTTTGACAGAAAAATAATGCTTCTTTAATCCGTAGCATAACGTTATACCTAATACATAAAACTGATTTTAAGGAGTGCAGTTTTTTATGAATAGATACAGCGATTTTAGTCTTTGAGCGTACTATATACATTTTATATCATCCGCTTAAGCTGATTTTTTACATCTTTAGTTGTCCGTGCCCAATCAATCCTTGAAATTAAAGTAAATACAGATCTATATAGAGTCCTTATATGCACATATCCAGAAAAATATGGAAAAAGTACAAATTTAGAACTAATATATTTTTAATTAGTTTTTTACACAAGCTTTTATTGTAAGGCCAAAATACTTACTAAATGGAAATAAAAATAAGCCCAAAGTCGATGGCGTTGCGTCTTTTTATTACGGAATTCCATCGACCTCCTTCTGTCTCCGTGATCAGACGCTAGGCATCCTCTTCCATAAAGTGCTCGTCAAGACAAATTAAACTAGTCCTACTCCTGAGGTTATGTTGTTTTATAACTGAGTTTCGTCGAAAATCTCCCGGCTCCATCATCAGAACAGCCCATTGACTTCATGTCTATATTGTATTGTCATCCGACTTACACATCAGCTCAATTGGTTAAAGATGATTGGTTGAAAATTGAGTTTCAAGATTAGACCTAAACAAACATACAAGATATATTGCAAGCTCGTAAAAAATTTAAAATTGTTTTAAAAATCTACAAGAAATTCCCTCCAAAAGTTGGAATTGATACAAAAATATCAAGGCACGATCATTTACAATGTTAACAGGTATATGGTTTAATACATTACGTGTTATTCTCTTTTTCAAATTAGCTATAACTTCGAGACGGCTGCAACATTTAATTTATTAACGAGGCACAGTAGGTGCCCCATAGAATAATAACCCATTCATAATATCCCTTATCTCTTAGGTGCCCATCTACGTTAAAATAATTCAATCCCTACTTTAAACTACTAACTTCTAATGCAAAATATATATAACTATATATACTTAGTTACTACAACATCTACAGAGTTATATATTTTGTAATAATAGGAAATAGAAAGAAGACCGTTATGAAAGATATCCGATACCATAACATAATCGGAGCATACTTTTTGTTACGGAATCAATATTTTGAAACAAATTACGAAACGGTATTCAGGTAAACGAAAGCGCCTCATTTATTACATTACCTATTTTCTATCCATCTAAGATTGGTTGACTGAGAGAAAAATGCTCTTTTGCTAAAAGTATACCTACCTATTTTTACTTAAACAATAAAGGTTGATAAATATGTTAATAAATAAAGATAGACTAAATTTACCATAAATATTTATACTAACGCATTGTAGGTAAGAAGTTATTTTAATTTAAGTAAAAATATTCAATTACATTACTTATATTTGCTAACCTATTTTAACCCAACTAAACATCTACGTTGAAATTCAAAAAAATAATTAACTTTATAACTGATAACTATCTACCTACACATTGTTCTTTAGTATTTCGATAAAGATATAAAGATGTATAGCAAACAAAACACGAAATAGTTGTGGGTCTCCAAAGTGCAGACTTTTTTCTATCCAGAATATAATTTCCGCTATGTGTGTGAACGAATACATCGTTTCGTTACATTACGTTCCTTCGCGAAGCAGCTAATAAGTACCTACCTATCGAAAATTTCAAACATTATTTATTAGCTGTGTATTTCTTTTAGGTACACTAGAACTAGATAGGTCAGACACATTATCACAGGTTTATCCCAGACGGGGTAGACCGAGGCCAGGGCTCTAAGACCCCACACACAAATGGTCACACTTAGCGGGATAAAGGAATAAAAATGGTGTAATGAGTTGTTAGTCACAATGCCTTTAAAAATAAATCAACTCTCCAATTGGCTCGATCGGCTTTTGCGATCTGTGCGGCAAGAGAAACAGCTCGTACTTTCTAAGTTTTTTCTTTTCCGCCAAACCAGCAACTTTACGTACCTTCATAAAATATGATTTAGAGTAGGCAAAGTACGTATGTCAGAACATATATTTACAATCATATCGTAGCCTATGAGAGTATTTATGTAATACATAAAACCGTAGACCATGGTAAATATAAGAGCTATCTATCTATCTATAATAATGATACCTACAACGAAAGCAAAATAAGTATCTACTAAATGGCACGGTGGGGCGGGCGGGGCAGACCGCCGTACTACATATGTATACTTAGAAGTAGGTATACAAGAAGGCTGTGGTGGTATGTGTTGTAAATAGGTAGGTTGTGCCCTAACGACAAGCTTACCGGGAAAGCTTTTATTAAAATAAAAATGTAGATATTTGCTTCCGCGTACATTCTTGTACTTGTACCTACTTTGGTGTAGGTTCTATCTATATTATATTTACTTCTGAGATAAGTAAGTATTTTTCATCTCATCTACTCAAAAAACGATGTTTTCATCCCAAAACATTTGGAGCTAAAGTTACTGGTTATTCTCTCGGGACTAAAACGTGAAAAAGAAGATCTATAAGGATTAAAACCAATTTGAAAACAGAACACGACTGCAATGTATGTAAAATCAAAAATAATGTTGGCAGTACAGCAAAAAAAAGAAGAATTTTGTTCTAAAATAAAAAATAATAGGCACAGATTTCGTGATTTTTTAAATTTGGAATACATATCGTCGTCAACATGGATGAATGTAGGTTAAAATTTTTATGTTCTTTGCTTCGGAAAAAGAAATAAGTATAATTAAAAAGCGCAATTTTTTCCTTTGATTCAAACAAATGTAACTATGTATTTATGTATGTGTGAATACTTTTTCGTAAATTTAAGCCAATAGTGAATAGTTATCAAGTTTACGTATAAAAATAAAAAGTTATGAGTGAACATTTTATCTTAAGTTGTGTGGTCTTCGAAAAAATATTTCTTAGTATTTATTGTATTAAAATGACACCAAACAAAGGTTAGTATTAAATTGTCGGTTGAAGTCTGTTAGGTATTGTAGGTGTTCTACTGTTCTTTATATTCTGTTTTGTATGTGCTAGTTTTTTTCATAGATGGAGATGAAAAGTAGAGTGTGCTACTCGGGTTCGGTAATATTTTTATCTCGGGCGATATACATAATCCCTCGCTACACTCAGGATTCCACCGTAGAATCACTCACTCCGCTCGTGATTTAACTCTGGAATCCTTCGTTTCGCTCTGGATTCAAAGTAGCGAGGGCTCGCCTTCAAAATATTACCTTAGCCCCTTGTAGCACAATCTACTATAGTGAAAAGCTTATAGATGTTCAGACTGCATAACGTAATTTGTATTTTTTAAATACGTTCAGAAATTAGTTAAGTAAGAATTTGAAGTTATATTTTGATGCAGTCACTATAATCCAGCATCTACATACTTCATACGTGTGTTAGCAACTAACATTGGTGCCAGATTTTTGACCTGACCTGACGTAGCATAATGTCTGTCATCGAGTGACGACAGTCATTATTACACACTAGTGAACTGGTGTGGCAGTTTCCTCACGGTTCTTCACTAACACGTTACGAAAGCTAGTAATCAAATAAATATTACTTATTAGGAAAGGGTATTTTCCAAGAGAGGTAAGTATCTCTATATTAAATTGGAACTACCGAAGAGTAGGTAAACCTTTTTACAGCCTGGACTAAATATACTAAGTAGGAAAGGGACTAATCAATACTTTATTGGTCTGGTCTTTTTCAATAATGGATAGATGCTATTTCTGGTTTGGGTTCTTACCTCAGCTTACCAAGTTTTTGTTAGGAGCTTCAGTGGCCTTCAAGTAGCTGAATTATGATAATGTAAATCTACATACCTAAAAAGAAAAAGTTGGGTTGTGTTGGGAACGAGGTGTTTGCGTAGACTTTTTTATGACGAACCTCGACTCCTACCTGCATACCTACTGCTTGTATTCGTAAAGTGCAATCACTGAAAAAATTCAAAGACTTAGTGACGTCCCATTACCTTTCCTCTTGCTCTTACTAATATCTCTTTACTTCTTTTCTTTTCACTATGGCTACTTTCATTTACTTTCCTTAATGTTCGTACTTTTATAGTTTATGTATTTATATTACTTTATTGTCCATTTATTTGTTATAGTATGTACTCCTATTAATTATTTATTGGTATACTTATATTCTTTTACACTGTAATACTCTAAGTGCGCCAGCTCCCCCACATCTTTTATAGTTTTCTGTACCCAAAGGTTGGCTGGAAGAAATCGCTTTAGTGATAAGCCCGCCTTTGTACTACCTACTAGATTTTAAATGTACTTTTGATTATTGTCATACTTAGTTGGTGCAATATTTTTTTTTTATCTTATCTTTTTCCATTGAATCGTGAAACTATAGCGTCCGATATCAACTGTAAGACCACGGTATACGCTTTTCATCAGGACCGCCAAAGCTGCTTTTTTATTATACAAGAATGTAGAAGATATGCAATTGGTACGACCGTCCGAGACAAGCTTTTCTGGTGGGACTACATCTAAAGGCATTACGGCTCCAAAAGTGGTAGAGTGGGTTACAATTCTATCATCATATACCAGCCACAGGAAGTCCACTGCTGGACATAGACCTCCCCCAAGGATTTCCAAAACGACCGATCGGAAGCGGCCTGCATCCAGCGCCTCTCTGCAACTTTGCTTAGGTCATCTCACCATCTAGCAGGTGGGTGTCCTACGCTGCGCTTGCCGGTACGTGGCCGCCATTCGAGAACCTTTCTGCCCCATCGGCCATCGGTTCTTCGCGCTATGTGCCCCGCCCACTGCCACTTTAATGAGCTAATCCGCTTGGCTATGTAACCTTCATTCTCCTACGAATCTCCTTATTTCTGATTCGATCGCGTAGAGAAACACCGAGCATAGTCCTCTCCATAGCCCGTTGAGCGACCTTGAGCCTTCTTATGAGACCCACGGGGTTTAAGGGACCACGTTTCAGAGCCATAAGTTATCACTGGTAACACACATTGATTAACCCTTTACCTGCCCCTATAAATAAAACAATAGATAAACAATTGACTTGGGAGGAATTCCTCCCAGTAACAGGTAAGGGGTTATACACTTTCGTCTTGAGGCACTAAGGTATTTTAGATAATAAAACACTGTGTAACTTCCCGAACGCTGCCCAGCCGGGTCGGATTCGCTGAAAGACTTCTTCCTCGAAGCTGGAACTTCCTGCCTGGATCAATTGACCCAGGTAGACATACTGGTCTACAACTTCGAGGGTGGAGCTCCCAACAGAAACAGGTAAAGGCGCAACATACATATTTGACATGACCTTCGTCTTGTCAATATTCATTTTTAGGCCGACCTGTTGGGAGACTCGATTTAGGTCTTCAAGCATTGTACTTATGTCCTCCATCGATTCTGCCATGACAACGATATCGTTGGCAAATCGAAGGTGAGTGATATACTCGCTGATGCCCAGTCCTTCCCATTCCAGGAGCTTGAAGGCATCTTCCAGAGCGGCGGTGAACAGTTTTGGAGGCATGACATGTCCCTGTCTCACGCCTCTATTCAATGAATATCCTTCGTACTGTACTCCTGTACTCGGACCGACATAGTGGCTTTGTTATATCGAGGTGTTGAAGTGTCTATAACACTTCAACACCTCGATATACTGACAGTCAATGTGGCACCGCTGGAGAGACTAAAGCACAGCCCGTTTCGATCGAATCGAAGGCTTTTTCGTAATCCACGAACCCCAAGCACAGCGGCCAGTTATACTCCCTCGTCTTCTCCATAACCTGCCGCAAAATATGGATGTGGTCCATAGTTCTTTAATAGAGTATTGTCTCCCTTTTTAAAGAAAAGGACCACCACGCCTCTGTTCCACGCCTCCGGCGTTACGCCCACGAGCAGAACGGAATGAAAGAGCCTCTGAAGGACTTTCAATACTGGTGTTCCGCCCGCTTTCAAAAGCTCTGCTGAGATCCCACGGCTTGGACAGTTTCTACAAACCCGTTGTTTAACTCGTCCACTGAAACGCAATCCTGGAGGCCTTCGAAGCGATTGGAGAGCTCGACTTGAGAGCTCTCGGGGTTTTGGATCTGGCTCTGCGATGGTCGAAGCGTAGACTTCATCATTGACCTTTCGAGTCGGAGACTGATAGGTATACATGGTGCCTCTTAAAATTCGGTGATCGCTGCCGGTTTTAATCCTGTTGATCACGGAGACATCATTGAATATCTGCCTCTACGTCGTCAGGAAGAAGTCTATCTCATTCTTGACTGGAGGCTGGTCGTTTTTACTAGGACCCATCCAGGTCCACTTCATTCATTCATTCATTCATAAAACTTTATTGATCCACAATTAAAAATTGTTTACAATTGGCGGACTTAACGCTAAAAGCGTTCTCTCCCAGTCAACCATAGGGAAAAACAGATAAATGGTTGCGGCGTAAAAAATAAAACAATAAATTTACAACACAATATACTTACATTTAATATACATATAATATAATAGATATATACCATATAATATGTCTTATAATATATACCTTACATTAGAATATTATAGATACATACATATATAACATGCATACATAATACACATATACACATACATACACTACATACCAACACTGATGATGACAACGGTGTTAGATCCTATTAAAAAAAAAAGCTAATTTATAAGATGAGAATGTACTCTTCTTTTAAAAGAAAATTTAGTGGAAATTTCTTTGATGTCAACGGGTAAAGCATTCCAGAGCCGTGAAGCTTGTAGGGTAAAAGAGTTAGCCATAAAGTTTGTGCGATGTAAAGGAATGAAAAGGAGACGAGAGTCTGCAGAACGAAGTTGCCGATCATGACTGTCAGAAAGAAATTGAAATTTGCTTTTTAGATATTCCGGAGAATTTGGATTAAAGAGAATTGCAAAAAGTGTGCAGAGAATTCGCATTTGTCTGCGTTCACGAATAGGAAGCCATTTAAGCTCAGATCGGAAAGATGATATGTGATCATATTTGCGAAGGCAGAAAATGAAACGAATACAATTGTTTCTTTTTCTGGCGGCTTTTTGAAGAAAGACTTCATCGCAAAGAATCCCCTTTTCCTCCAGAAAATCAGCCAGCCTATGCCCCCTGTCTGTTAACTGGGTTTTGGAGGCGTATATGGCCCTACTAATGTCCTCATACACAACCTCAACCTCTGCATCTGAGTGTTTTCCGGTCGACATGTACACCTGTATAACCTTCAGCAAGTATATTTTCGATACTCTGAGTATCAGGTATATTACCCTGCTGGAAACACTATCGATGGTAACTAAGTTATTTACGAGGGACCTGTGAACGAGAAACCCGACACCATGCTGAGACTTTATTTCGTCTCCCTCCTGGTGATATAGTAGGTTACCGGACTCTAGGGTTGTCGTGCCCTCGCCCTCTCTTCGGACTTCAGACAACCCCACAATGTCCCTACGTAACCTACTCATTTCCTCTTCCACTTCAGCCAGTTTTTCGTCCAACCTCAAAGTGCGGACGTTGTGTGTTACCAAGGCCAGTTTCCGCCGAGGGTGGTAGCCTGATCTCATCCGGAGATTCTTAGCACCCCCTGCCCCGCCGTTACCATGACAGCTACCTGAGTCAAGAACAGCGGGGCCGCCGGGTACTGGGGGCCTGGTCAACTTTTGTACCTCCATTGGGGGTACAATTCTATGATCACTATTAACTGATAAAAATGTGATAAAAAGCAATAGGATAAATAAAAGCCACGGATAAAAACAAGTGCTTGTGTTTAAAAAAAAATTTAACATCGTCCGCGTAACTTAAGGGCGAGTATAAGAACTCTATAATTAGATGTTTCAATCCTTACAAAAATGTGGCGTCTGTGCGACAAGATAACGGGGTCTAGTGATCAGCATATAGGTATCGTTCTCCCACCTCCGCCTTACTCTGCCTTGTTGCCTATCTTCTTCTTTGCGTTTCGATGTCCACTCAAATTTGTAGATATTATTAGATACTGCATTAGGACTGGCGTTGTACATTTCCTCCAAAGTGCAGTGCAGTTGGGCAACTCAACAACTGTGCCATTGACTGTGGAGATGCTCTACAGTCACAGAAGTTGTTGTCTCTGAGTTTATATTTCCACTTGACTAAATTAACTGCGCATCGTCCAACCTGGGCTCTTAACCTGTTGAGGCACTTCTAGGTTGGCCAAGGCAGTTCGCTGCCGCGTGGAAGCTTTTCAGCAGGTGGAACAAATGGCGCGGTGGAGGAGCTCCCGAGCCCACGGCTCGCCCTCGTCGTGGCCACATTTGATATGATTGGAACAGCTCTATGGAGAAAGCTGCATCTGCTTTTAATTCTGGATTAAAAAGCAACATCCTTATGCATAGCATGCCAGGGATGATGTGAAAATGAGTTTCTTTCGGCGTTTCTTCCCAGTAGTGGCCGTTACAAAGAGCTAGTATCGGTAGCTTTTCTTTAAAAATAAATTAAATTTTAATATACCTTACACGTAACATAAATAAATATACTTATTGACGTGTAAAAGTACCTGTAAAGGTCTAATTACTGAATAAACATTTGCATCATTGAAACTTTGGGATCGGATAGCATTTTGTATCGCTCAACAGAGCTTGCTACGTCTTTTCGGATATTGGGGAGGAACGCCAGCCAGTGTAATTATCCGGCAAGTCTCGTTTAAGGCTGTATTTACTAGCTTTATACTGCGATTTCTTCTACCTGCACTGTTTATGTCTTTTAAATGGTCCCGAATATTAGTATAAGAACAAATATATAGCGACAATTACACTGATTGAGCTAGCCCCAAAGTAAGTTCGAGACTTGTGTTATGGGATTCTAACTCAACGATACTATATCATATAACAAACGGGGTTCGAACCCGGAACCTCTGGGTGGCGGCCTAGCATGGTGACCACTACACAACGGGGGTCGTCAGAATATAGATATGATTTCAAAAAAGTCTATACTCTATTCCTAATATAATTTCATTTATTTTGCCAAAAAATACTCCTAGCCATAGGCCTAGATTTTTTTTTCTTTAGATCTTTGCACGATAGTGCCCATGTAGACGCACTTAGATTAAGGTGTTACTCGATCAACACTAACTTAACAAAAAAATAGCCCAACTACCAACTTAACAAACAACTGAATTCATACTCTTCGTATTAAAATAAAACTTTCCGAAATAATCCTTACTTTCAAAATAAGTAAAGCTTTTTTTTTTAATATAGTCACTATAGGAAGTAAATGTCAATAAAAAAACCATAGATAACTTGTATCTGCCTAATATAATATGTCAAATATTTTCATAATATCTATTCTTTGTTTTGTTTTTTGTATTATATTTAGTAAATGTAGTCGTAAAAAAAGTATTGTATGCAACGTTGTACGACAAAAATGCTCGATGGTGTCTCCTTACGTTGCTCGCCAAGGCTAGCATCTTAACCTACGCCACTAGCATATTTTGACACATCTTATACAACTGTTGCATTAAATACTATTATACCCATAATAGTTTTTAATGCAACAGTTGTAACCTTAATATTAAATTCAGGCAATAGCTATCTTAAGTTATCTACATGCTTAACTTTATTCTAATAGGATCAACCGCTTTCGCGTGGTTAAGTAACAAACATTAAAACACACACTTTCGCATTTTTAATATTCCAATAGGAAAAAGAAAATAGGTACTAATAATATTTCTAACTTTATTGTCATGTACAGAAATGACATTTCTAATATAATAAATTCTGGTATAGTAAAATATCACAATTTTGAAATGCTACATCGCCGTCGCGGGCTGAGCGTTGCTCCTCGTAATACTGGTGTGTTAGGGCGCCGGCTTCGTCAGGACGGCCGCGACAACTGCCATATCTTCATGGACTTGTCTTTGCTGGCCGTGACCAGCGTTTGTGAGATCTCGTCAAAGTAGATACTGCTAACAGCATCTGGAACAATTTATTGGACTATTACTCGTTGACGGAATACAAGTTGATTTGCAGGCAAATTAAAACCCCCGACGACACCATCTAAGATAAGTGGCGGAACTACACAATATTGTATTTCATAGCGCCATCTATTATTTTCCAGGTAAATTACAACGTAAAAAAACCGCATTGAATCTGTGTGAAAATCAAAAAACACGCAGTGAAAATCAAAAATTTTGGTGGCTCTACTTCTTAAATCAACTTTTGAGCCTTAAGGACCAATCCTGCCCTTACCTAATCCTACTCACCTGTGTGTGCGTCTCGCTCGCTGCTCTGCGACACACACACCTAGAGCCATTAATTCAGGCCGCCCGCGCCGTCTGCCAGCCACAGAACGTTGTTGCCGTCCCACGACAGTGACGTCACTGTATCTGCTGCTACACCTGTGTCAGTGCCTGGGTCTCACCTGCGTGTGCGACACACACACCAAGTGCCACTGCTTCAGACCGCCCGCGCCGTCTGCCAGCCACAGCACGTTGTTGCCGTCCCAGCACAGTGACGTCACTGCATCTGCGGCCACACCTGTGTCAGTGCCCGGTTCTCACCTGCGTGTGCGTCTCGCTCGCTGCTCTGCGACACACACACCAAGTGCCATTGCTTCAGGCCGCCCGCGCCGTCTGCCAGCCACAGCACGTTGTTGCCGTCCCAGCACAGTGACGTCACTGGCGCTGAAAACTGCTTTTGGTATACCTGCACAACGACGTGACAAATTAGTCTTGCCTTTTGTTACTAAATATTCGCTGGATATAAAAAACGGTAGAAATTAAGAAATGAAAATAATCATAAACAGAATCGATAAATTCGTCTCGTCAGTTAGTTGGCCGAGACAAAAATATATTCTGTGTAACTAAACAGACTGTATTATTGTCTCGCTACGCTATACTAGCACAATAGGCGGACTTAATATCAAATTGAAAATTTATTTTTGGCACAACTGTTTGTCAACATGATGCGTATTTTGATATGTTTAACAGATTGCCAATGCCAAATGTATTAATTATTAGTCAACCATTAAGTTGACGAAAAACTTAATTGGGTGCGAAAAAAGGGATGGTGAAAGATAACGTGACCTCACTTACGGAACACAAGACGCCGAGGTCCGTGACGATCATGTCGCCCTCCTCCCCGATGGTGACGATCCTCTCGGAAGGCACCACGCACGCGCAGGCGACGGCTGACGAATGGACGGTGATTTTGGTGAGCAGTTTGCGGCTGCTAAAGTCCCAGATGAACACCTCTCCGTCGCTCGTGCCCGCTAAGATGTCAAGCTCGTTTCGCCGACGTCTGTTGAACGTACCGTGAAATATATACATATATTTATTTATTTATCAATGTATGTACACGGAAAATTTGTGCATCTCATTTACTTAACTTTATTACGTGACATTGCAATTAAAGGACTAAGGCCGTAGGCCTTTTATACCAGTCAATCTACAGGTGGTGCTGACATGCGAACATTTCGGAAATGTGTGCAAAATCTCTTACATAAAATATTGAGAACACTTACTTATAACAAATAATAAACTGAATTTAATGGCATAATAGCAAGTTGCATTTTGTTATGAGCTTAGACGGATGATTAAAAGCTAAAAAATCCCTGGTAATACAAAAATCCTTCAAGACTTTTTATGTAACGTATAAAATCGGAGACAGACTGATATTAATGACGAAACCTTTTGAAGCCCTTTTGACGAGTAGGCGACCACTAATGTTTTAATGAGTTTCATTCGGCGTTTCTTCTCAGCAGTTTCGAAACGCTCTTCTTGTTTTAAATAACTCTATTAATAAATAAAATATATGTCATCAATGTCATCATCATGATGTTAACATAATACGTAATATATCGTGCCGTGAAAAAGTGCTGGGTAAAGCCTAGTTTCTGAATATTTGATTCTTGGCGTTAGACTTTCAAACCATGGGGGAGGCATGTGTCCAGCAGTGGACTTCCTGTGGCTGATATGATGCATTATGTATTTATGGCACAGGCAATGCTAAAATTTGAAATATACACTTAGCCAGTATTATATGCAGAGATCGGAATCACGGGTGCTATTGCTATCAAAAGAATGGATATGACTATATAATCTATAAATAAAACAATCATAATTATGTGATTTCAGGATATATTTTAATCGAAATAAAATAGACTTATCCTGAAATCACATAATTATGATTATTTGACTTACTTAGTACCCAATTAGATTCTCGAGAAATTCCGAAAGTTTTAGTCATATTTATTTATTTATTCAAACAATAATATACAATCTTCAATAATAAACAACGCTATATAATCTCATTAGAGATTTTCCAAACGTTGAAATTGACATACAAAAAAAATCTTAAAAAGTAAATACTTTAACAATAACTACCTATCAATTATGTATTTTATATCCATACTTTTGATAGCAATAGCACCCGTGATTCCGATCTCTGGTACCTATATGTGATAGTGCAAAGTCCTGACAATATATTGCGATTATAATAATGCCAATTGACGCTATTTGTAATATATTTATGCGCGCACAAACTGTATTCACATGTACAATTGAATGCAAAGTTCAATAGTTCAAAATATATTCGGCATAAATAAAATAAAAACTATGTTTAACCATGACAGGCTAATAATAATGGCTGAGGAATGATGGCTCATGTTAAATGAACAGTGCCTATAGTTCGCTACGTCTAGGCGAGACGTTGTTTAGGTACATGAAAATCATGGAATATAAATTAAAGCCCTTAAATAAAAAGATTTTTGACCTTCACGTAGTTCTTTTACTTAGATAAATAAGAAGGCTATGTGGGAAAGAAATGAAATAAGAGTCAGAAATATATGAAACCGTCTTAGCGGAGGTACTCCTGTGCCCCTGTGTCGTTTGGTATTGGTACTCACCTATAGGCACAGAATAACTACTAGTACTTACGTACAAAATACTTACGCAGAAAAGAAATTCAAAGAAATATCTACTTAATGTGGTTAGCGTTATGGTTTAATTTGGCTCGCATCAGAACTCCTCACCTCTTCATTTAGATACCTAGACATCCATTACAAGGTAATTTCAATCTTATTACTCTGGACAAACGATTCATGTAACTGAATTTTGCCCTCCGGAGTAGTCGCCGCGCACATAGTAATAATATAAATTTTCGATACCTAAACGAGGAGTGACACAGGCTTGCTATAGGTGAGTAAAGTGACTCCGACATCATGGCCTAGCTCCACTTGCAGGCCGCGCAGCGCCTGACCGATGCGGCCGAGTCTACCCTACACACGGGTACGCTTTTACAACCACCAGATACGAGTACCCGTACTATTAAAAATATAATTAGGGTTCTGTACCCAAAGGGTAAAAACGGGACCCTATTACTAAGACTCCTCTGTACGTCTGTCTGTCTGTCTGTCAGTCCATCTGTCCATTATCAGGCTGTATCTCATGAACCGTGATAGCTAGACAGTTGAAATTTTCACAAATGATGTATTTCTGTTGCCGCTGTAACAATCAATACTAAAAACACATAAAATAAATATTGAAGTGGGTCTCCCATACAAGATACGTGATTTTTTATAGATAATGGTACGGAAACCCTCGTGCGCGACTCCAACTCGCGCTTGGCCGTTTATTACTCTTACTCACCTGAAGGTGAGCGAAGTAACACCAACATCATGGTCTAGCTCCGCTTGCAGGCCGCGCAGCGCCTGACCGATGCGGCCGAGGCTGCCCCACACACGGACCACGCCATCCCAACCACCAGACACTAATACTCGTTCTGCAAATATAAATACAATGGTCGAGACTAATACGGGATCCGCCCTATAATGTCGTACGCCAGCGTATGCTTCGCACACGCTGCCAAAACGCACATAAAATCCCTCCAAGTCATACAAAACAGGTTCCTCAGGAAGGCCACCCAGGCGGAATGGGGCACCCGCACTGTGGACCTGCATCGCGAATTGGAGCTCTCCTCCATCATTCGATTCTTCAAAGAGACCGCTTCACGATCCTTTGAACGCGCCCCCACACATCCAAACCAGTTGGTAGCGAAAGCTGCCGACTACGACCCATCCAACTTCGTCAGGTGTAGGAGACCAAGGCACGTACTCCATGATCCGGACGACCCCATAAGTCGTGCGATTCCCCCTTCGACAGAGTGCGCAACGCAGGCACAGAATCACAATTAGCTCGATCGCAAATCCCACTCGCCGGCGAGTGCAGATCAGGAATAGGAGTAGGACTGGCGCGTTCACGAGGTACCGAACGGTACCCGGACGCTTTTCGCCGGTCGGCCCCTCAGGCGCTTGACACTTGGTCAAAGCCGATCTCAGTGACGCCCAAAGCCGAGGTTCGTTCCCACCCTGTGGGAGCCCTTTTGAGTATGTGTGTAGTCTATACGCGTGTGTATGTGCACGTGGTGTAAGGGTACGAGGGTCCATCAATTATAGTCCGAATTAGGTTCACTATATATTTATTTATCGCACTTTCCACGATTCACAAATGATCAATAATCAAGGGATAGAAACATCTACAGTTATACACACTAGCACGAGTCGACAGGCAGGGAACAACTGGGCGCACGGCGCGGTCAGATTGCTGACGTGACATATGAACATCATATAGGTACACCTATATAACTTCCCTCCTTTTTTTTAAAAAAAAAATATACACTTTTTACAAAATCGAATGTTTAAAGCATAACTAACATTACATTACTTTTACAATCGGTTACAACAACCATTAGTAGGTGCTCTGCCGGCCCGCGTGAAACTATTTGCTTACACACACTTTACTACTTGAATAACAAAAGTATCGGGTTCGCTTACAGTCATAACATGATAGTGCAATTGTTCTGATTATAACATGAAATGAAAATGAATACAAGTATTGCATTGATTGAGATATGGTGTTGAGATTAACTGAATTCAGGTTTCAAGATAGGTACTTTTTAAGATATAATTACATATAAGTGAAAAAATATTTTATCCTGCATTGTTACAATTACAAGTTTTTACTTTTATGTTTAACCTCAAATACAACAAGTTTATCTTAAAATAATCTAGACACACGGCAGTGTGTCAGCCAAGTTTGTAACACTTTTATGTCAATAAACTTTTGATGCAGTTTGCAGATTTTATTATTATTCACTCTTGGCATCGTCGTAAATACGACACGTAAGTACCTACAAACGTCCTACGAGTGGATAAAAATATCTTAAAACACTATACTTATATACTAAACATAAACGTACCGAGATTGATATATCAGGTAAACACAACTTTGGGCGTTGCACTCGTTGTGACGGATTGTTGTGGTTGTCGAGTGTCAACTTTTATATTTTGTAGGGTTGAGGTGCCGACAACTTCCTTCCACATCCATTTTCTGACACTTTTTATACAACGCCGTTTCACGCAGTAGCACAAGGTAATTGTAAATACGACTGTCATGATAATCATGACGATTCCAAGAATGTTCAACTTATTGTCAATTGCAATGTTCGATAGATTTTCAGTGACGAAAACATTTTCCTTAGTTTGACTTGAACCCATGTTATGTTGTTGTATGGTTAAAATAATTAAGAAGAATTAATTGTAGTTGACAATAACGAAGTTCAAAATTTTGGCACAATGCTCAATGCTACAGAAATACTATATTCTATATACTTTGTGCTACGTGATTTTTCTATATTTCTGATACCTAATTAATTACTCAACAATGTTCTCACGTAAGTGTGTTTAAGCGAAAATGCAACATACAAAACGTAAGTACAGAAGTGTAGTCGAGCTGTAGGATAAATTAATATGCATATAATGTTTATATTATATAATATATCTTTAAAATTTTGTTTTTCATTTTAAAAAAATCTGATTGGCCTTTTGATTATTCTTCCTGATCTTGTTACGAAATTCGATTTTTCAGTAGTGTCTGTTTGTATACTTACCTTTTTAGTTAACTTGGGTGTCTTTATTTTTTTATCATTTTTTGACTGAGTTTCGTTACTTATACTTATGTCCGTATCTTCATTAAGTACATAAGCCGGTTTTAAACGATCGATTGATACAGAAATTTGCCTATTTGGTAATTGAATGCGGTATACTTTACCATTTCTGTTAATGACGCGATATGGACCATCGTAAGGCGGTTGTAATGGTTTCCGTACTGCGTCATTTCTGAGAAATACATATTCACTACTTAGTAAATCTTTATGCACAAATATTTTGCCAGGTGACTTATGCTCTCTCAATGACGGCTTCAATCCGTCGATGATTTCTTTTAATTTACATACATAATTATGATCGTCACAAGGAACAATTTGACTTTTACTTTCACATAAATCACCTGGTAACCTTATGTTGTCACCGTATACCATTTGAGCTGCTGTTACGCCTGAATCTAACCTAATTGCTGTGCGTAAACCTAACATGACTGTAGACAGTTCTGAAACCCATGATTTGTTAGTTAATCGAGCCTTGAGAGCTGTTTTGAGTGACCTATGCCAACGCTCAACAGCTGAATTACTTTGTGGATGATAAGGACTAGTTCTGGTCCTCTGTGCCCCTAATAGTTTCATGAGTTGACTAAAGAGATTGCTCTCAAACTGCCTACCCTGGTCTGTAGTGATTTTAGTTGGGCATCCGAAACGACTTATCCAACCATCATACAGAACTTGTGCCACTACTTCGGCTGTCATCTCCTTAATGGGGAAAGCCTCTGGCCAACGCGTGTACCTGTCTATAATTGTTACCAAATATTTATGTCCTTCAGGCGATTCGGGCAATGGACCTACCAAGTCGCAATGTATTTGTTGAAAGCGATTTGTTGGTTGAAATGTCCCAAGATCCGATACAGTGTGTCTTTGAATCTTTGCTCTTTGACATTTCACACAGGTTTTTGTCCATCTAGCTACATCTTGATTCATGTTAGGCCAAAAATACCTTTCACTAACTAATTTGACACTTGCTCTAATACCTGGGTGACTTAAATCGTGCAAAGAATCAAAAACTGTGCGACGAAATTCTTTGGGTAAGTAGGGTCTTACTATGTCTCTAGAAATTTCGGTGACGATGGTATTATCGGTGTCAAAAAATTTCATACGCTTGAATTGAAGACTGTTTGTGTCATGTGGTTCATTTAATAATTTTGCAAGCTGTTCATCTACTTCCTGCGCTCTAGCTAGTTCTGAGTAGTCTATAATCGTTGGACATGTTATCGTCTCGATTCTTGATAACGTGTCTGCTACTATATTATTGTTACCACTTATATGACGAATCTGGGTGGTAAATTCACTAATAAACATGATTTGCCTAGCTCGTCTTGCGGTTTCCCTATTAGTACCTAACTTACTCATAGCAAAGGTTAAAGGTTTATGGTCCGTGAAAACAGTGAGTTCTCGACCTTCTACCATATTTCTAAAATGTATAATTGATAAGTAAATAGCTAGCAATTCCCTGTCATAGGTACTGTACTTTTTCTGTGCTTCATTCAATTTTTTTGAAAAGTATCCTAAAGGTTGATACGTATTATTTACTTTTTGCTGTAAGACGGCGCCAATGCATGTGTCCGATGCATCCGTCATTAAAGCTAAAGGACTTTCACTATCCGGATAACTTAATAATGCTGCGTTTTTAAGATCTATTTTACACTGTTCAAAACTTTTTTCTGCTTCTGGTGTCCATGCGATTGGTGTTTTATCTTTGCGTTTTGAAGATTTTAAAAATTTATTTAACTCTGATTGATGTTCAGCCGAATGAGGTATATGAGCTCTGTAAAAATTCAACATGCCTAAAAATCGTCTCATTTCATCTACAGTTTTTGGCTTAGGAAATTCAATAATGGCTTTAACTTTGTCTTCCAAAGGTTGAATTCCTTCTGGTGACACCTTATATCCTAAGAAATCTAATTCTTTTTGGCCAAATTTACATTTAGAAAAATTTATTGTTATGCCAAACTCGTTAAATCTTTTAAAAACTTGCTCTAAATGCTCTTTGTGTTGAATTTCATCATCTGACGCTATAATTATATCATCAACAAAATTAAATAAAAATTCCAACCCATTCAGAACGGTGTGATGCATAAACCGTTGAAATGTCTGTGCAGCATTTCTCAAACCATACGGCATACAAGTATATTCAAACAAACCAAAGGGGGTAATCACGGCTGTTTTCTCTATGTCAGAATCTGATACTGGTATACAATTATAGGCTCTATTTATATCTAACTTAGAAAAAACTTTTTTACCAGCTACTACATAAGTAAAATCCTGTAAACGTGGGACTGGATATCTATCCGGTTTTGTAATAGCATTTAAACGTCTGTAATCTCCACATGCTCTAATGTTACCATCTTTTTTAGGGACTATGTGTAAAGGACTTGCCCAAGGGCTATTACTCGGCCTACAAATCCCTAATTCTTGCATTATTCTAAATTCATTCTTAGCTTTAACATACCTGTCTGGTGGTAGCTGTCTTGCTCGCGCACGCACTGGTGGTCCCGTAGTCTCAATGACGTGACGTACTCCATGCTTGCTGCTTTCTTTATACGAAACAGGTTTTGTTAAATCCGGGTACTTATTTAATAAATCATGATAAGGACATTCATCCGTAATAGTTCTCAGTGTTGGTTCAGAACTACTTGATATGTTACCTAATACGCTTAAGTTGGTTACCTGATCGATCAATCTACGGCCGTTTAAATCTATAAGTAATTTAAAATTAGCTAAGAAGTCAGCGCCTAGTATTGGCTGCTTAACGTCCGCTAAAATAAACATCCAACGAAATGCTCGTCGTAAATTAAAATCTAATACCATAAAATGAATACCATAAGTACGTATTTCTGTCCCATTGGCCGCGTATAATATATATCGATCACTTTGAGAATATTCCTTCTTATTTACTACGGTCCGAGGTAGCACAGACACGTTAGCACCGCTGTCTATTAAAAAATTCAAATTGGAGGTTCTATCTCTGATACATAGACGGTGGTTTACATACCCGTTGCTGCCTCCCGTCGCCGACAACACGGTACCTAGTTTTCCGTACTGGAGTTGCTTTTCTTCCAGTTGCAAGGCTTCTCACACTTGTTTGCCCTCTGCCGGTACCGGAAGTGGTAGAAACACAACCAATTAGGATCCTCTGGAGTTCGCCTACGTGTATTGCTCTGATTACGTGACCTGGATCTAGACCACCTACGGTTTCTGCTCCTGGATCGTCCCCTCGTATTAGTTTCCAGCTTCTTAATTCTGTCAGCCATCTTGGAAATTTCGACAATCAGTGCCTCGTCATTGCCAGTCTTAGGCTTCTCGTGCACTGCTGCAATGCTCTGTCCAGGAGTCACGGTCTCTATTACCTTGTCTGCGATCGATGCCAGTACATCCAAATCCTTGGAATTCGCCACAGTCAGGATACCACGTACCGAAGTTGGAAGATGATTTTGCCATAGTACAATCAAAGTTTCGTCCGTAATCCGGCCTCTTGCTAACGTTTTCATTCGCCTTAGTAATTGGGAAGGTCTTTGATCACCCAACTCCATTTCACTGATGAGTTTCTTGATTTTTCTGTCTTCTGACTCCTCATAAATGGATAATAATTTCCGCTTTAGTGAGTCGTACTTCTTGGTGGCAGGCGGATCACTCACTAAATCAGTAATCTGCTGGATGACATCTTTCCCCAGTTTTGTAATAATCATTTGGTATTTTGTTTCATCGGACATATGCTGCGGATCAAGGACAGCTTCCGCTTGAATAAACCATAGTCTCGGAGAATCTTTCCAAAATTCCGGAATCCGTGTTGAAATGGCAACTGCCGAAATCTGTTGCGTTTCGGTGATATGAATGTTTGAGCCACACGACGCGTCGATAGACATATCTATATAATTTTTATTTTGTGACGATAACAAGAATTTTGCTTGGTAAGTACCTGCCGACCCGGCGATAAGGTGAGTTGTTCCCTCTGTAGTTATTTGATGAATTTACGACCTTGATTCCATACACCACAAATGATATTGACTCCAGGTGGTATCACTTTAACACAATGTTCAGAATCACGGTAATGTTCACAGTCACTAAGGTGTTCGACGCGGGTCACCACTTTTGAGTATGTGTGTAGTCTATACGCGTGTGTATGTGCACGTGGTGTAAGGGTACGAGGGTCCATCAATTATAGTCCGAATTAGGTTCACTATATATTTATTTATCGCTTTTTTTTTTTTTTTTTTTTTTTTTTTTTTTTTTTTTTTTTTTTTTTTTTTAGGTTCACTATATATTTATTTATCTTCTTATATAGGTACACCTATAGCCCTTTGCGCTGTCACTTTTTCCGGTGTGGACAACATCTTGCCATTCTGGCAAATGTTGGTCCCGCCTTTTAAATTCCGTCGCGTCCGGTGAGCTGTACAATGCTTCCAGCATACAGCGTAAGCTTCGTTCGAAAAAAAAAAAAAAAAAAACTAATACGGGACAGAGAAATGTGAAAGAAGATGGAACAAACACCTCCGTACAACTTATGGGACAAAATATGTAGGCAATTTTTTTTTTTTTTTAACTAAAATCCGACTTCGCCCACAAATTACACATCCGATTTTGATAAAAACGTCTAAAAACTAATTTTCTATTGAATTTGTGTGAAATTTTCATTTTGCGAGTACGTTTTATAAGTTGATCGTCTATAACTTTTTAAATTGTACACCCTACTTAGCTCTGATAGTTTTCCTTTAAATTTCGTTATAAATACTATAGCTGTGATTTTTTTCACGTGTTTACATATAACCGTTTAGCAGATAGAGGGGGGGGGGGGGACATTTGACTGAAACAAAATTTTTCACTTTTAAACCATATATTTCAGAAACGGATCCCTAAATCGAAAAACGGTGCTGACAAACTCAGAATATTTTTGAAAGACCTATTCAACGATACCTGACTGGCTAGTAAAGAAAAAAAAATGATTTTTCACTTTACTTCTATGAGAGCAACGAAAAAAAAAATTTTCTTCAATATTTTATTTTACCGTTTTTTCCGCCTAATTAATATACATATCCATGCCAAATCACAGCTTTCTAGTACTAATAGTCGCTAAGTAAAACCGCGGACGGACAAACAGACAGACAGACAGACAGACGTGGCGAAACTATAAGGATTCCTTGTTTACTACGGAACCCAAAAAAGAACGTGAAGAATTGATAACCTCCTCCTTTTTGGAAGCCGATTAAAAAATAAGCAAAACATACCCTTCTGTAACCACAACAGGCAACTGACGGAATCGTCGTGTGCTCGAAAACTCTCCACTATTCGCCCGTACTCCACATCGTATAAGTATCTAAAATGAATATCAAAATAAATCGTTGTACTTATAGCCTTGTAGAAAAAAATGTTTATCCATCCATTATATATATTATTATTGACGACCTCCTTGGCGTAGTGGTCACCATGTTAGTCCGCCACCTAGAGGTTTTTTTTGGGTTCGATCCCCGGTCAGTGCAAGTTGGAAAATGAATGGGTCTTGGATGTCTATCTATATATGTATTTATTATAAATATAGTATCGTTAAGTTAGTATCCCATAAAACAAGTCTCAATCTTACTTTGGGGATAGCTCAATTAATGTAATTTGTCCCTATAATTATTTTTTATTTTTTTAGTATAAAATATTGCAAATGATACAAATTTGTTTTCTTAATCAGTCGATTTCGTTATATCTAATATAGATTTCGTTCGAATCGTGACCATCCCCTCTAAAGAAACGCGTATCACATATGTTCTCCAGATACTGGTAGGTGCTAAAAAACTCTAATGACACCAGATTAGTAAACAATGGGGAAGGGATGAAAATTTTAAAAACGCCTGAATCTTTTTCTAGTGTTAGGAATAACATTCCTATTTATCGTAAATAAATTTCAGATTTTTCAGTCCAGTCAATTAATATTATATAAAATTTATATTATAAAAAATAAAAATATTTTTAATCACAATTCCGTACACTATTCATCTTAACGCCGCCATTTCTTTTGCCTTTTCTCATCTGACGTATAAAAAAATATTTCATGGCTTTTCACAACTTAACTGCCACTTTCATATGACAGTTGACAGCTTAACTGTCATTTAACCGTGACAGTTGTCAAAATAGTGTCCCTATTTTACCGCAATGGCAGTTCAGTAGTCAACTGTCATAGGACATCATCTTTTTTACACGTTAGACGGGACGGGCACAAGAAATGGCGGGGTTAAGCTGATTGGTGAACGAAATTGCGATTAAAAATATTTTTATTTTTTATAATTAATTAACTGAACCAAAAAAACTGATATTTATTTACGATAAAGCTGAAGCTTTTTGTTGTTGTTATACCTAACAACAACAAAAAGCTTCAGGCGTTTTTAAAATTTTCATCCTTTCCCCATTGTTCAGGCATAAAAGCTGTGTATAAAAGTTGACCAAAATTTAGTTGATCTCGCCATATTACGAGTACGGAAAAAATCGGAACTAAATTTAACATAGCACAGCCCATGATGCAGATTGAAAAACGCTCAGTGGCGCCATCATTTCAGGTCTACTACACCTATAAATGTAGGTAATTACTCACATTGCATTATCCCAGGAGCCGACAGCAACGATATTCTCATCGACCATCACGCAAGAACTGAGCGGTGTACTGCACAGAATTATACTTCTGATTTGTTTCCTCCGAGCTGTGTCGTACACTTTTAGCGTGCCATCCTTCCCCACAGATATAACTCTATTCCCTTGCCTGACGACGCATGTCACTGCCTCTTTATGCAACCGCACTGTATCTATGCACTCCATTTCGTAGTTTTCATCTTGATCGCTGTGGGACAACGTCGGTTTTATTTTGTGACTGACTCGTTTGACGTGTGGTTTTGTAAACAGTTGTTTGGGGACTTGTCCGAATTCCATGATTTGCACCTCCAGCGCGTGCCGGTCGTTCATGTCCAGTATACGCTCGAGGTCTACGGAGCCCTCGTAGCAGACGTGGTGGAACACTAGAAACGTAAACTAAATTTTAGTTTGGCTTAGTGATTTGGCAAAAACGACCAAAAAATTCGATGTAAACATCCATGTCCCTGGAACCCTCGCAACGCTACCTGCCACTGGAGATACAAGTTTATTCCTAGTTCGATGGTGGGCTGCCGAGTAGGGAAACCTTCGATATGATGTGACTAATTTAACATGTTTAAGATTTGTAAGTCATTTTGAAACAATCTCTATATTGTGCTAGAATTTAGGACACACGATAATAAAGTTTATTTTATTTTGATTAATTCCCTGTTTCATGTATTGAGCCTAACTTATTCTACATAGCAAAGCATTTAGCTTCTTGCGTTTTTTAAAATACCAGGCGACAGTACAAATATTTTACCGATAATTCTCAGTAGAATTACTGCGACACATCAATTGACAACATTTCATTTTCTAAAAGGTATGAAAATTCGAGAATCATTTCGAGATTTAGCAATTCTGAACACGTACAATATTTTTTCAGATTTTTTGAGTTATATTTTTAGAGATAAATGGAAAAAAACTCAAAAGTACAAGGATATAGGCATTTAACAGGTTACGCCTTTGCTTGAACATCTAAAAGTGAAAAAATTATGTCAAGCTGTCAATTGACACGTGCGTCAATCTGACAACTGACATCACGAGTGAGAGAGAGAAATAATAGTAGTGTTGTCTATAGAAGTATCAGTTCGATAGGAAGACCATCTAATATCGATAGTTCTTTCAGTAGAGTACAATTAGGATTGGAAAAAATACATATGCATTAAAATGTTTACGTAGTTTGGTGACGAAATGCTAATATTTCCTTTATATGATTGATATTTCAGGTTAAATAAAAATAATATTGCAATTCCAGGTCTTAAAAACTATAAAAAAATGAAGTAAGGAAAAATGCTACCCTAAAATGGGCCGACTTTCAAAACACAAGGTGACATTTATGATAGCTTTTTTTTTGGTTTTTTAATTAAATCCTCCTTTCTGAACGCATACTTATTTATATTTTTGAAATAGCAATCCTGGTACGTCCGCCATCTTTTCACAACGCGTGTACGCCGGAGCCCTAGTTTTTATTTTCAGTCAAATTCACCCCAATTAACTTTAAAACGCTGTAACTTAAAAAGTAAAAAGTGAAACATTTTTTTCTTAATTCCTTTAAGGGGCGACTATGAGAATCCGTTAAAAAAAGTGGGTTACCCAAAAACCCCATTTCAAGTATAGAGATGATAGATCAAATTTTTTTTGTCGAGTATTACAAGCGTAATTTTTTATGCCATTTGTTTTTGACATACCAAGTCGTCAATATAATATTTTTATGCCAAAAATAGCTGAGATAGAAGCGTTTGAATTTTTTAATTAATCAAGGTAACCCTATTTTACGATACGTAAGTTTTTGTTTCGATG
The DNA here is from genome assembly GCA_943193695.1 of Acrobasis suavella. NCBI lineage: Eukaryota > Metazoa > Arthropoda > Insecta > Lepidoptera > Pyralidae > Acrobasis > Acrobasis suavella. The sequence goes on from OW971929.1 coordinate 21,510,897, forward strand.
TCGATATCTTACTGCTACAAAACACAACTCTATAGACGTCAGTAAAAGTTTAATTTTTTAATTATAATGTATGGCAAAGATGTAAACTCGTTACATCCTAACTCTTGTACTTACGCTCTTTTAGAATGGAGACATTTTAAACAATTTAATTTTAGGAGATATGAAAAGAAATAAAAAAGAAAAAATACGTATGTCCTTTTTTTCGAAGTTCTTTAAGGAAAAAATATAAAATATGAATATAAAATTTTTGAAATGTTGTCAATTGGAGAAGGTTGTAATCAAAAAATATTTTGAAAAAAAATTGGGGTTATGACAAAATTGTTGAATACATTTTAAACTATGTACCATTGTACGATTTAACAGCCTCCTCGCCTCTTTGTTTATAGCCAAAAATGAGATCGATCCACATGTGCAAATGCCGGGACACATAGTCCGATTCCAAGGCCCCGCGTAGCTTGAGCACGAAGTCCTCGGGCGAGCTGGCCCAGGGCGGCAGGGCCACGTCGGTCACCTTCGAGCCGTCGTGCCGCTCGCCGAAGTCGATCTCATACATATTCACTAGAAAATCGCCTTTAGAATCGGTATCGTAAAATTCGGGCACTAGTTCCTGAAATCAACACTTTTTTTGATTTTTATAATTTTCAATTTAAACATTTTTCAACGTTTAGAAAAAGTATTTGATTTGACTTGTTGAAATCCGCTAATTTCCAACAAGTCAAATCAGATACTTTTTTCTAAACGTCAATACAAACATTTTTTATGAGATTTGTATGAAATACAAGCAAAACGTCTTTGTTTCTTGGAGTCAAATAGCGCTCTTATTATCAGTTTTTTCTGCAATAATCTAAAATCACGTTAAAATCGATATGTTCCATGACAAGTGACATTAATTTGAGACATTTTATTTTCTTATATGTACATAAAAAATTATTCTTGATCCAGGAAAATACCCAGCAACCGAGAGATTCCAATTTACCCTTTTTAATTTCACGACAAATCTCGTGTAGCGTTACTCGAGTTATCGTAACTTATTGAAAAATATTTCTTAGAATTGCTTATTATGTAACAAAGCCATCGAAATATGCGGATCAAGTGATGGTCTTAGAACACGATAAAAGGATAATAAAGATTTTCGTGAATGGGATAATCGAATAACATTAATTTATGTTACTCCGTCAATACATTTAATAATAATAAACTCAGATAAATAATAAATGGACATTTTACCTTGAAATCTGACATATTTCTTAAACAGTTGTTATACACATCCTTCACCGAGTTGAACATTCGGTCGGGATGATCAAATCGCCCGTTCTGGAGGCACAACATATACTGGGGGTATTTCCGAACCTGCAATGAATAATAGGTACATGATTTTATGAGTCAATATGCAACATTTAGCATAGCATCCTACTTTTCGGATAATACCATTGGTACTATCCGAAAAGTAGGATGCTATGCTATACCCCCACTGTACCATAATATTATTATCGTGAATTTTATTTCTGAATCACATGTATGATTCAACAAGTTGATTTGCCAGGTTAATTAAAAAAACTCCAGACTTTTATTAATTTTAATATGTAAAAGTGATGGGCGGAAGAACTAAATCGTACAATTTTAATTCATGGCGCCATCTTTTTTTTGACAAGTTGACTAGAAACACCTATTACTACTTAATACTACACCTAGACTTTCAAACGTTAATCCCCAATTACTTTTAAACGGCCGAACAGATTCATCAAACATAATTAAGAACCACCTCAAGGAAACATGCTTTCATGTAAAAAAATCGCATCGAAATTGGTTCATCCATTCGAGCGCTACGATGCCACAGACAGACACACAGATAGACAGACTGACAGACAGACAGATCCCTCTTTTTTGTCGGGGGTTAAAAAATATTGAACTGCTACTGCAAACTAATAAAGTCAAAAATTTTGAAATTAATAATTGTTTTAGAATATTTATCAATAGATAAAAAAAAACTTGCTAACGATAGGTACAATAAAACATCTTGAGTAATAATACTGTAGACTGGTACAAATGAGGTTTTGCGTGTAGGTTCTTAACTCTATAAGTATTAAACATTTTTAGAAAATTAATATAATTGTGGTGGACGAAAACGCGCATGTGGCACTCCTGGTGTTACAAGCCTCTGCTCCATAGTAACCAATAGGCTTAATTCACCACAACGGAACGGCAGCGACGGGCAGCGCACTCTCATTGTCAAACCATTTTCACCTTTATGGCTTGAACAAAACAAAAGCCTCGCGACTGCCAGAGGCGCCAAGCGATCGAGATGTTTTTAAAGCATTCATTTAGAAATTTCAAGCCAAAATATAGGTGACTAAGGTTTGAAAGTAAAGTAGGCTGCCCACCGCTGCCGATCCATTGTGAGTTAAGCCTTACCATCAGATAGGCCGTATAACTGTTTGCGATAACAAGAAAAAGGAACATACCAAATAAAACAGCACTAGTCCCGGCGCAGAGTAGTGAGATCCATACATGAACTTGGGCTCGCACATCTCGTCGTACCTCTCCTTCAGCTTGTCCAGCCGGTCGGGGTTCAGCGCCCCCATCGGCTTGGAAAGGTCTCGGAAGGTCTCCGCCCTGTTCAGGTCTAGAACTTCTGACGTATAGTCTGAGACGACCCAAGGGAACACTGGGTATTGTGTAAGGTCATTCTTACTTCTATCTGCAAGGCTAAAAATAACGGATTGTTTAAATCGTGCTCTTAACTAAAGTTTCAAAATGTTTGAGACTTCTCTCATATTTCGACGCGGAATCGTCTTGATCTGATCTGGAAAAGACTATAAGTCGTAGGTTATAGACAAAGTTCATTTTGCGAGAACACATGTGGAGACCTCCCGTAGTGCTATATAATGCCACAGTATCTAGTAGTTCGGCCCTAACATCTACGAGGCTGCCAATTCCAAACAAATATACCTACTTACTTTTTATTTGATGATCAGAATCTATATTTGCACACATAAAAACGCCGCATTCGCCAAGTAAACTCGGAGAACGCGCGCACCCTATCCTTCTACATCCGTACTAGAATATAAGAAGCTTAATAAAAATAGATTTACCTACTTACCAATTTAAATACATTAAATAATCATAATTTGATACGATTCCATTCTGCCACTGCAAAGTCATTTCTTCAGTATGCCCGCTTTGCAGACGCACATGGGGCGACTCTTCTAATATTTTGAACACTCTGTCTCTGTCATTTTCTGATTGGAATGTCAGGTAGATATGCGGCACCGAGCTCTCTTCTGCACTGTATATCTCAAGACCCTAGAATAATTTCACATTTTGGGTGTGTAGACAAAACGATTCTTTATAAATCAAAGAAAGTTATGGGGAGTCACAGCCGTTGGACATATATTCAATGAACACTCGCATCTTGTTTACTCAAAACTGCGTCAAATAATGTTAAATTAAAATACTTTATATTACACACGCTTCCATGCAGGTCAGGAAAAAATAGTAGAATATATGAGCTGTTTTTCTTCCGTAATAGCCGATGGAAGCATAGACGTATTTATCTCTAACAATGATATCGGAAAACATCTACGCATCACTATTTTGATTCACTTATCCATCTACATGTCCGCCCACCATTACGCTAAACGTACCCTTGGGTCTTACAGCTCTGATTAGCAACTGCTAATCAGAGCTGTAAGACCCAAGGGAGATTCTTAACTAAGAATCCCTTTACCCTAGACTTTTCCATACAAACTTAGTCTAGCTTTTACTTTGAAATGTCTCGTGAGATTTCGGCAGTATTATGTTATTAATTTTAAAGTAATTGCATATATCTAGGCATATAACTAGTTTTTGACGGTCAAATTTGAACTTGAAAGAAAATATGAGAGTGTAGAAGTTTTCCATACTGAAGGTCAAATATGATTAGATCCACTATATTCTCTTTTAAGTTCATATTTTGATTGTGAAAACTAGTTTTAGGCCTTAATGTATGCAATTTCTTTGAAATTACATAATTTCGCCAATATCTGACATGCCATTTCAAAATAAAAGCTAGATCATGTTAGTATGGGAATGTCAGATTCTGTCTAGGGTAAGGGGACTCTTATGGGATACAGACATGATATTATACGTAATTATAGATATACGTAATAAAAATATATGTAAGAAATTATGCAGTTACATGCTAGCATTCTGTACTGAAGTACTGGTGTTTATTAAAGTAAACGATGTTAGTCATCAATAGATGTTATTCAATTATTATTTCAACATTTGCATACCTAACTGCTAGTTATATGTGCTGACTAGGTATGTAGTTGTGAACTATGAATGAGGTTAATTTGATAACACTGCTCTATCAGTTAACTAAATCAAATTATGATTGTTCCATGTTAGTATGGTTTAAATATGTATGGAAATGTTTTTAACAATGATACATACAACTTGCCTTAGTATAAATCTCCGTTTATACAGCCTCCGCAAGTGGCTGAGCTTCAGTTTCAGAATGGGACTCTGAAAATTAAATAAACGATAAGTTAAGAGAAGTTTTAGACCATCCTTAAGGGCTGTTGGGTTGTCAGAGCCTCGTCCGTTGTTTAGCAGGATTTCATGGTAAATCCTGCTAAATAACAAAGCAGGTGAGGTTGGGATCTGAATACCCTAGGGTAGATTGGGACACTTTTAACCCATGTCTTGAATCAACTGTAAATCACTTATGTTATGTCTTCATGAATGTTTGGCAAAAAACCCATATCTAAATTAAACATAAACTAGATTTGCCTTCTGCATTATATGTATATAACATTTTCTTCTAAAGAAATTATTTATTTTAGAAATTTATTTACTTATTTCAGCGACTAACTTTTTGATAAAAATATGCTTTTTAAATTTCAGTACCTAACTTTGCTTGAACTTTGGAATTCTACGGAAAAGTAAGTAAAATAATAATAATATTTTCGCTAAATAATCACAATTTATAATAACAATCAATGGGAAAGAAACAACTTTATAGCAATTTTACATTGTTAAAATATGCATCAATGTTGTAAAAAATAATGTCATCACTCACGAAATTAATAAGTTATTTATTTTAATAGAAGAATAACCACATACCAGGAAAGATGAATCAATAAGTTGATTGATGATTAGTGGACTAAAACAATGGGACATTGTAACAACAAAGCCATATAAAATATTCATATGAATCCAGTACTTACAAGATTTACAATATATAGTGTTATAAAAATAAAATAAAAAACCTTTCAGAGTGCTTTAGCATGATAAAGAAAGTTACCACTGTAACCATAATCAAAATTAATAATGAAATACAATGCTTCAAAGTAAGGTTTATAACTGTAACCGAAACTGTTGGATACTCTTAGTAAAAATCTCTTTGCAACCATGACTAAATCCAATATAACAGCCAGTTTTTAAATCTGATATCAAAAATTATAGTTACTAAACTAGTGAATAATGTATAATAATTTCATATCAATATCCAAAATAACATATACATAATATATTAGCTTAAAACTATGGTGAGAACATGTTTCTACTGCAAAAGTAAAAAGTATTAGTTCATAGCCAAAATATAACAAAAAATATCAATATTACTACTTACACTTTCAACGTTACTGAATGGCTGGAAATAAATAGTAGTTGGAGTAAGAGCAAGCTTGCCCTGATGCCGCACAAGAGGCGATATTTTTTCAGCCTGCAGTTCACAAATGATTTCCTCAGTGAAGTCGTCCATCATCACTGGGTCAAACACCATCCTCATGTACCGAGAGTGCAGGATCGTAGCCACCATGCTGTTGTGCTCAGGCGCGTGCAGGGTCGACGCCCTTTGTAACTGCTCCATTTGAGACAAACACTCCTCAGCAGACGCAAAATCAAAGTTAATAAAAAATTCTCTCTTCTCATAAATAAATTTGTATGGAGCCAGAACATTCTCCTCGAGCATCTCTGCGTACTGTCTCATTGTCACTTTGATCACATCGTTTGATTCATTGTGAGATCTGGCTTTAACAATGGACAATTTATCACAATCTTTAAATTGTAACTTGACAAGAGGATAAGTCCAGTCTCGCGGCTCGAACACCAGTGATTTGGAACAAAGCTTCAGTCGGCCTTGACGAACGTTTCCCTCAGTAACAGATTCTTTGTCATTCATTGTACATGAGAAATCCTCAAAATATATCTCGCCAGGCTCTAAGAGCAGCATTGAGAACCTAAATAAAAGGACCAATGTTATATTAAAGATTTTACAATACTGTAACATGAACAATTCAATGGTTGTGAACTTTGTGAGTCATTTAAATGAGATAAATAAATAAAGATTACCTCGGCTTATCCATTTTAACGAAACTTTCACTTATTTAATTAAGTAATCTGGCTGTGAATTTATGGATTACGGATTAAATATTTTGTTAACCATACTAAGCAAATATTTCGTAACTTTTCGGTAACAGACAAAGGCGATTAATTCAACTTAATTAAGGTTTCTTCACTTTTCTCTTGTTTGTTTGGTTTAGCTTATTTCAATTCAATGCACAGGAAGGAAACGGGAAAGTTGATTTGATTTTGTCAAAATATCATAGACTTGACGTTGACGTTGACATTAATATTGAAATTTTTTTATACCAAGATACCACTTGAATACATACGATATTAAACAAAATTATCGACAATCGATTATCGTATCAAGATCGAGAGCGCTAGTGATGTATAAAGTAAAATGCCTTTACATTCAGCAAAAAAGTAAAAAAGTCAAAACAGCATGTCATGTCAATGTTTGGTCAATGTTTGTTTACAAACTTGAAATAAGTTCCTATGTACATACCTATTTCACAATGTGAAATAATTTAAAAATATGCTAACTTGAAATGAATACACTTATAAAAATTCAAATGCTTCGAGGTAGTGCCTACAAGGAGCGTATTACTCGCCGTGTTCTTCGCGATACTTCCGATTGTATCAATTTACCAGACGCTTATTTGTTGAAAAACTGTGGGGTCAACCGAGCTGTTTTTCATCAAATATTAAGGATACTGGAACCAGTGGTTCCTAGGACACAGCGGTCAAACGGAATACCATTCCCTTTAAAGGTAAAGTTTAATTTTTTGATGTATTTTGCCAGATCTTTCAACCTATTAGATTCCTTGGCTTATCGACTACCTCACGTGTCTTTTCGTATTAAAGAGATACAGATATCACGTTTTTATCACTTACGGATTAGACAGAGTAGCCCAGGGCCGAAAGACGCAAAGGCCACATTTACTTAACAGGAGCAGGAAGAAAGAGCAGGTGAGCAGGAAGATAGAAAAAATTAATCCAAATGGGTTGCGTAGCTAACTGAATCGGCAATCAACATGATTCAGATTCTCGCCCATTCCCTCGATCTGCTGTCTCTGTCTGATCTGTGTCTCTAACTGACGATAGACTGCTGTACCCATTATTTCATTTGTTTTAACACTAACAAGACTGGACGTTTCTCGCTTCATTGATTGCATGTGCAATATTCTACAGATGGCACTATGAAATTCAATAGTCTTAATTAAGAGAGCAACGACCTAACAAAATAATTGGGCAAATGACAAACTGTTTGCATTTGAATACACACTGCAATTATACATAAACAAACTTGAAGAAGGAGATTGTCATATTCATATTCATATTCATATTCATTTATTCACATAAAATTTGTAACAAGTACACATGCACATTTCATTACATTGTCAAAAAAGGTCTTATAATTTTACAAATTTTACCCTTATTAGGCATTGTGAAGTCTATATATTACAAATAATTAAATAATTTAGCAAATAAATTTAACTTAAACGGAATTGTTCAATAATTTTTAAATTGTCTATTTTTATATGGGAATGGAATTAAATTATATAATACATAATAATAAATTAAATGTCAGTCTTATAAAACTTATAATTTATCGTCCCAATATTCTTTCAATGTATAATATTTTTTATTAGTCAGAAGAATTTTTAATTCAGTGTCAAATTTAGGTCCCTGAGATTCTTTTATATACTTTGGAAGGTGATTGTATACCGTGATAGCCATGTAATAGGGACCATTTTTATAAAAATCGAGATGTGATGCGGGTAGAATTAAATCATTTGCTCGACGTGATGCAAAACGGCGAGTCATGTCACCGTATCGTTCGAAGTAGTGCGTGTGTTTACGAACGAAGCGACATAATTCAAAAATATACATTCCCGTGACCGTTAACATATTTAATTTGCTGAAGACTTCTCGACATGTTTCACGAGGTTGTGTGAATGTTATTATTCTCACGAGTCGTTTTTGTAAAATAAATACCGCTTGGACATTTGTCGAATTTCCCCAAAAGATAATTCCATACCTTATCCAGGCTGCAGCATGGCTATGATAGGCAGTGAGGGCACATTCTTCGTTTGTGTCTTTCCGGAGTTCACGCAGTGCATATGAGAATTTGCTGAGTTTACTAACAACGGATTCTACGTGATTTTTCCAAGTAAGATTTGAGTCTATCAGAATACCAAGTAATGAAAACGAGCTTACTTCGTCAATCTTTTTACCTTCATGTGTAACATTTAAATCTATTTCCTTTCTTTGATATGGTCGGAATTGCATTACCTTTGTTTTATCAAAATTTAATTCGAGTCCAATCTCTTTGCAGTGAGTAGTTACTTTGTTTAGTGAATCAGCAATTATGTTTTGTAACTCGCAAAGTTTATCCATTTCACAAGTTATTATAAGAGTAGCATCATCAGCAAATAGAACAATTTTATGGGATTTAACCACAGAAGGCAGGTCATTAATATATACTAAAAATAATAAACAACCCAACACGCTTCCCTGAGGAATAGAACCTTTTACTACAGCACTCGATGATCTGCACTCTATTAACTCTTTAGTGATTTCGGAAAGATGTGATACTTGTACGCATTGTTGCCTATTTGTCAAATAAGAGAGTAACCACTGCTTTGCCGGTCCTCGTATTCCCAACTTGTCTAGTCTGTCAATCAATATGCTATGTATGACTCTATCATACGCTCTAGACATGTCCATGAAAAATGCTATGGCACACTTATTGTTATTTATAGCGTCATAGATTTCTAAACAACAATCAAAGACAGCAGATGTTGTAGAGTGGTTTTTTCTAAAACCATGTTGATTATCGCTTAAGGAATCATATTTCTCAAAAAATTTGCATATTCTTTCACACATGGGTTTTTCAAAAATTTTTGAGAATACTGACAGTGCGATTGGCCGAAAATTTGAAATCAATGACTTATCTCCCTTTTTAAAAATAGGTTTTATAATGGCTGTCTTTAGGGTTTCTGGAAATTTTCCTTCGTCATACGATTGGTTTACTAGAAAAGTCAATGGCTCTATTAATTCATTTATGCAGTGAACTATCAAAGTAGTGGGTATTTCATCGTACCCGCTTGTTTTGTTTCTTTTTAGCCCTAAAATTATTTTTCTTATTTCCACTTGTGTCACACAACTTAAGAAGAACGAGTTAGTCAACGAAGAAGTATTACGCTGGTAGACCGCATTATGATTACCATTGTTATTATTATTTATACTTAAAAAATATTTATTAAACATGTCAGTTATTTTCGTTGGTGATGTGACGTTTTCGTTTTTTTCTTTTAATATTATATTCTCATGTAATTTATTCTTTGATTGTTTCAATTTTTCGTTTATCATTTGCCACATAGTTTTGTATTTATTTATAGAATTATTAATTCTTTTGATATTTTGCATTCTTTTTTGATTTGAAATTATTTTTTTGAGTACTCGGCTGTACGATTTTGCATATGTTTTGAGAGCTTCGTTATTAAAGTGAACTGTGAGATAGTGTAAAATACGTTTGTGATAGCAACATTTTTTAATTCCTTTTGTTATCCATTTCAATTTGTGGTTGTGGTTCATAAATTTTCAACTGTTTCTGCTTTGCAATTCGAAGTTTCTATTCTTGAAAGTACTATCCATCAAGATTTGATATCCTGTTTGAGAGAATATCTGAGAGAAATACAAAATAGATGATGTGCAAAAAATTAAGAACTGATTATACTTGTGGAAAACCCTTGGCATGTTGAAAATGAAGATATTTAATTGTTCTGCCAGTTTGGATTTTCTAATACACAGTTAATGAATGAAATCATTGAACTAAAGCACGACACCAAGCTAAAAGCTAGTTTCATTAAGCACTGTGAAAAACAGAAGTACATTGAATTTTGGAAAACTGCCCCGAGCATGTGTGCTAGTATAAGTGTGCAAACTTGTAAACCACTGATATAAATTGTTAGAAATTAAAGAGTCAATTTTATTTCATTTTACCTGTTAATTGCTCTTCACATTAGATTAATAAGGTACATGGTCATTTGTACACTAGTTTGAAATTATAAATCAATCTAAATTCTTTATAGGTCTTAGTCACCCTATCATTCCTGGCCAGTGGGTCCCATCAGAAGTTAGTTGGGAAGGATTTCAACATAAATATATCACAAAAATCAGTGAGTAGAGTCATAAAAATAGTTATTGAGGGGCTCAACGTAGTGCTGGATAACTATGTGGTATTTCCTAGCACTGTGATGCAGAGAGAACAAATCAAAGAAGGGTAAGTACTAAGTATATTGCTTTACTTTTCTCCTTTTTAAAGCCTGAAAGCTCAGACCCAGAATTAGAAAATATGTAATTGCTTTCATCTAGAACAATGCCTGAAGATCTGTTGACTAAAACCACAACAATGTGGATTCCAATCAATGGAAGAAGAAAGCTGATAAACCCAAAAAAATGGCAGGAAGACATTGACAATTTTTCTGAACACTGGACCTCAGAGCCTTTGACCGCCAAAGATGAAGGGCAGGAAGGGAAGCCTTAGCTTTGCAGTGGGACAGTATATAAATAGAATAAAATAATACCTAGAGGCGAGAGTGATAATCATGTGCTATAAGCATTTTGATCACAGGTTTTATAGGAAATACCATTTCCCCGAAACTATTGGATGCCTTGATGGGACATATGTGGAAATTGTGTGCCCAAGAGATGACGAAGAAGCATTTTATGATGGAAAAAACCAATACTCTATTCATGCGCAAATTGTAAGTGCCTGCAACTTTTTTCCATTCTTAAGTAAAAACAGCAGAATTCAGAACATACAATTAAATTTTTAAAGAAAAAGAACAAATATTTACAAATGAATAGCAACTCACTACTTATTATCAGATCCCTCAATCTGAAGAATATGTGTAAGTGACAAACTTATGCTGCTGTACTGTATGATAGTGTTGTGAAATTTTTCCAGATTTGTGATGCTGACACAAGAATCATAGCTATTTGCTGCAGATATGGCGGCGCAGCGAGTGACGCCTACATTTGGAACAAAATGAACATTAGATCATTTGTTGAAAATATTAGCAGGCAGGGTGAAGCTGGATGGCTCATAGGTCAGTTATTAATTTTAGTTATAAGGTAAAGTTATATAGTATAATATGTATTGTAAATACATTAAATAATACATACATTATATCACGCCTATTTCTCACAGTGGAAGGCAGAGACATTAAATAATAGAAACATTGAAATGTGAACAAGGTGATGTGTGTTAAGACCATAGACCAGTTTTTTTTTTTACATTTTAAATCTACGGTAAACAAAATATTTTTTGCTCTCTGTTTTTATTTTTGTTATATGGACCAAATATATTTTTATACTTTTCAGCTGACAATAAATACCCGCAGCGTGCCTGGCTGATGACGCCAATACTCCACGCGCCACAAGGAACACCAGAATCTCAGTATAACCACTTCCAAGGCCGCACGAAATCGTGCATAGACAAGTGCATCAGCAAACTCAAAGGCCGGTGGCAGTGCCTCCAAAAGCGCCCACTACACTACACTCCCCAGAGAGCAGCCAAGATAATAAATGCATGTGCAGTCCTTCATAACCTCTGCATAAGAGCTGGCTTGCAAGATCCTGAACTTTATATAGACCCTGAACCAATGCCAGTGGTAAATGACATGACTGAAATGCCTGATGATGATGTCAATGATCTTTATATTGGCTTAGAAGTGAGGAGACAGCTTGCCGAACGAATCTATTACAGTGTTTAGGAATTCATAGCATTTTTTTACATTTATAAGTAAGGAAACAAAATAAGATATTAAGAGTAAAAATCTATACAAAAAAAAAAAGAGTCTTTCTATTCATTCATAACTCTAATATAACATTTTGGAATTAAAACTCCCGCATATTGGGGTGTTTAAACTAACAATCAACATAAAAATCCTATAGTAGATGACCTCCGTAAAGTTTAATGAAACACAATTATAAATTAAAAATACTTTATTCTTAACACATAATTTTAGTAACAAACTTCACTAGTGCATCAGGATTTGCATTTGCGCGAGCTGACTGTAGGTGTCGCCGGGCATTCGGTACGCGATGTTGCCGGCGAACGTGTTGAGCACCTCCGCCTGCTCTCGGAGCCATTCCACTTGCTGAAATAACAATGCATGGTAGGTGAGGAACTTATTGACAATTTACAAAGTAGGGTCTGAGTTTATGAACAATGTTTTACTGCACTGCTACATCCTGCAAACAATTCGCTTATACCATCAAAGCTATGCGTGCGACAGAGATAAAGTTGGTTGTCGCTTGGGCACGCTTAAGCACCGGCCGTGCTATAACATTCCGTCGCTCTTTCTCGCTCTGGCAAATGACGGTTCTGTGCGACGGAAAAGCATAGCAGTATATAAAAGTGCTGCTCCGTACTGACGAGTGAGATACAACCCATATGCGGCACACGACGTACATAAAGCGCGTGCGTACGTATCACAAGGAAGGTACGCCTTACTTTGAATGTAAATTCTGAACCGAAGCTGTGTCGGTTAAAATGCGGTCAGGCCTGAAACAAACCGGGCCTGCAGCAAAATCATAATATTTGCACCCCCCTCCTTCCGCCCACCCCCGCGGTTAGAGACGTCAAACTTAAATACTCGTATTTCCACCCCCGTCACTAGCATTAACTGGGGCGGCTTATTAAGATTATGCCCCTCCGATAAAAAGTATACCTACCCCTGTGTGAAACAGGCATGATAATATGTATGTAGTTATTTATTTAAAACTTTATTGAGGCAAAGCTACAATAGGTAGACTTAATGCTAAAGCATTCTCTTCGAGTTGACCTATAGGAAAACTAAATAGATATTGCAATCAAATGTATGTAAAAAGGTCTAGATCCTGTACTCAGAGCCGTACGTCAAAAAATAGTTATCTATGTTGACTGACTCCGTTGTCCAGTGGTCAAGGCGTTCGCCTTGTGACCCGGAGGGCATGGGTTCGAATCCCACTAGGAAGCATACTTTGTGTTAAGTTGTTTCCAGTCTGGTTAGGATATTGCAGGCTTGAATCACCTGATTATCCGAAAAGATGATTCTGTGATTCGGGAAGCACGTATAAACTGTGGGTTCGAACATCATCTAGCGTTTGATGAACAAACCTATCCACGGATTCGTTCTGGTTTACCCTTGTTTGCGTAGGTCAGACGGCGGTCGCTCTGTATAAAAACCGGTAACCTTGTCAAATCACCTTGCTTAGGTAAGCGGACGCCGGCTTTGAAGCGTTACTGCTGAGGATGCAACCGGGAAAATACGCTCGGATGATGGTGTTGTACGAGCAACTGACCTTGTTGTTGGTCTGCGTCATCTGCGGCTGCACTTGCGCGGAGGAGCGCAGGCGCTGTCGCTGCGCCAGCAGGATGGTGCACAGCGCGCGCAGCACGGCGGGCAGGCTGCGCAACAGCTCGCCGCGGGCGCTCCGGGCGCTGCTCACGCGAGCATCCAGCTCGCTTGCCCTCAGCGGCACTAGCTCGCACTCGCGCAGAGTCTGGGAACGAAACAAAATTTATTGTATTGAAACACCGTTTTAATCATGTTCAGAAACCTCCTGAACGAAACATAAATTTATCAAAAAGCACAATAAAATAAGTATGCGCCGGACAAACTGAGACTTAAGACGTGGACGGGGCGCAGACATGTCTCCTCCGCGTCTTTTTCATACAAAATGTATAGAAGCGTCGCGTCGCAGAACAAACAGGATAGACCGGGCGCCGACAGAGCACAGACACGACGCTTACTCGTCTGCGTACTGTGGTAAAACATACAGAACGGACGGGGCACGGGCGCGAGCGGGCGAAACGGGGTTGCGGGCGGGGTGGGGAAATCACGCGTCGAATAGATACGTCTGCATCTTACGTCTCTTCTATGTGTCCAGCGCCTAAAAGGGCGCCGAAGGCATAACTCGCCCGAGACGCCTTTATGGCTAAGGCCAGTGGTCCCATTTTTAAAACGCGGAGTCACTAAACGTATGGTTTTTTGTATGGGAAAACCATTCGTTTAGGTGACTCCGCGTTTCAGAAATGGCACTTCAGCCCTGTAGACTTCGAAAAACCTTTATTTTAGGGAATATTTAATTACCAAACAACGTACCTCTAGCGCCGCGTCGTAGTTCTCACTGTGGAACTGGTCAAAGAAGGTCATCAGCTTGCACAGCTTGGTGTACGCGTCCACCAAGGCCGCCGGCAGCGCTACGTCAGCCGACCGCAGCCGCCGAGACACGTGCTCCGCCAGTATGGACAGTCGTTCCCGCAGACCTCCCATGCCGCCGCCACTGTTCACCACTTGAGCGAGCAGCACGCAGAACAGTTCTAGAACCTTTTCTAGTTTCTGGAAATGGAAGTTCAGTAAAGTATTATGCGTTTATTAACCCTTTCACCGCTAGACTTTATTTGTCGTGCCCCCAGCGCAAGGGGTGATAAATCTAAATTTAATACTTATCTACAACCAAGAATTATTTTATTTTATTTATTTATTTAAAAAGGGCTTTGGATACTAAATTTATAAGCAATACGAGCATTTTTTTTGTCGATCCGACGCTCGCGGTAAGTGTACGACAATGTTTTAAATAAAAGTTTCGGACTGCAATTTTTTTTTAATTTCTTATCACACTCATAAGATGTCAGGAATGGCTTAAGTTGCTCATAATTTTCTGAAGCATTTTTTACTCGCAACGAACTAGACATAAGTAAAGTTACTAGGAAATTATCTCTTAGAAAACCAGGAAGGACAATATAATAAATAGAAAACTCACCCCGGCTATATCATACATTGTTATGGCATCTTCAAAGAGACCTTTGTTCACTAGCTGTTCAGCTACATTAAGGGCTATCACCTAAAACATATAACACTATATGAGAAACACTTTGGAAGTTTTTAACGTTTTCTTTTTTTTTGCAAGTTAAAATGTAAAACAAGTAATTATTAAAAAAAATATATATAACAAGCTTTTATCTAACACAATGAACTTAAAAGTTTTAAGTGCTCCTGAAGACAGATCAATGGAGCCCAAACTCCGTAGGCTTATTTCATATTATTACAGAGATATTATGACCACCTTCCTCAAGCTTAATCATGAGATCAGGTCATTTGTAACATAATACATTATTGCCTTGTTACCAAACTTACACATGTATGAAGTTTCAGCTCAGTCGAATAATGAGATTTTTTGACTGAGCTGAAATTTGACATACATAGTGGCCATAGTGGGTCTAATAAAATGCTTACAAGATTTGATTACAGACACATAAACAAAGGTAATTTGATATTCTATTGAATAATGCATCATTCATAACTTGGATGTTCCCTTCTGCACATTTTTGGTCCTATAAAGTAAATTTTATATTTTGTAACTATAAAAAACTGTATCGCTTTTGGTTTATCAATAAACGAATAGTGTATTTTAAGTACCTAAGCGCCTATCGCAATTAAATTTTGTTTTCCTACAGGTTGACTGGTAGAGGATGCATTAGCAGTAAGTGTACCTTTTGTACCATCGTGGTCATTAAAGATTTTAATAAATAAATAATAAACGAAAAATAAATGATACCTTGCTGTCAATCTGTGTGTTGTTGAACTCGTCCAGTAGGCCCGCGTTGCGGAGCGCGGTCTGCGAGTCCATGCGGCCGAACAGCAGGTCGTAGTCGCGGCTCTCCAGTGCAAGGTCCGTGCAGCAGCACATGAACAGGTTCTTGCCGCTCGGGTCTTTGAGGTTCCTAAAATGTATACGTTCCAGATGGAAAATTATGTTTTTTTGATTAGCTTGAGTCTTGGATGTTTAACTTTATATGTATTTGTTATAAAATAAACAATAACTTCTGTAAATTTGCACAAAATAAAGTATTTTTCTTTCTTTCTTTCTTTCTTATCGTTGAGTTAGTATCCCATAACACAAGTCTCGAACTTACTTTACTAACTTAATCTGTGTGATTTTTCTCTATATATTTATTTATTTGGCCTTAGCGTGAATGATAGATAACCAGAGATCGGAATCATAGGTGCTATTGCTATCAAAAGTATGGATATGACTAAAAATTCCGGGATTTCTCGAGAACCTAATTGGGTACTAAGTTAATAAAACAATCATAATTGTGATTTCAGAATAAGTAAATTTTTTTCAGTAGTAAGTTAAAATATATCCTGAAATCACATAAATTATGATTGATTTATTTATAGATTTTATAGTCATATCCATTCTTTTGATAGCAATAGCACCCGTGATTCTGATCTCTGATAAAAGCGCAGGAGACATACATATTATAGCTTACCTATTACGGGTTCAATCACAGAGTAGGTCAAATACACAAAACATATTCTAATACTATTGATACCAAGATTATTTTGTAAAATATCATCAAATTTTATTGCTATTTCTTATTCAAACTTTTGGCAATAACAAATAATGAAAACAAATCCCCGTTCTTGACCTTATCACTCTTCCTAAAGGGTTGGTACAGAATGTCAGACTTTTATTTGGCTCTATCTTTTACCATCTCATTGACCTACACTTTCACACTATTGTTCAACCGATTCATTTACATAGCACAAAATAAGCAGTGACAAAAATAAAAATAAAAAACATTGACACGGGCCCCTTTTTTGACCGGGTCCGTAGAAATTGCTACTCTTGCGACGTTTTTAATCCGGACACATGCTCACCTCAAGAAGAAGTAGTAATGCAACGCTTCCGATGGGTCCGTAAGCTCGAACTTTCTGACGTACAGAAGTAGTAGCCGCGCTAAGTTGAGCCGGCGGAGAGGGGTCGGGTCGTCGGTGTCCACGGATACTACAAATATCAATTCATAAGGAAAATATAACATGTGAAACAATAGTCGACCTCCGTGGCCTAGTGGTCACCATGCCAGTCCGCCACCCAGAGGTCCCGGGTTCGATTCCTGGTCAGGGCAAGTTTTCAAATTGTCCTGGGTCTTGGATGTTTATCTATATATGTATTTGTTATAAAATATATTATCATTGAGTTAGTATCCCATAACACAAGTCTCGAACTTACTTTGGGGCTAGCTCAATCAGTGTTATTGGTCCATATATAAAATAAAAAAAAATTTATAGTCATAAATATATCCTACTAACCACCTTTTTAGGTGATTCGCACACTGCTCCGCACCCCGCTGCGTAGCGAGGGGCCGGACTGTATGCCATTATCTCAATTTGTATAGAAAACACACATAAGACAACATACTGTCACCGCGTCTCACGCGTCGTTTTTGTAGGGCGGTTCGAGCTACGCGCAGCGGAATGCGGAGCAGTGTACCAATCGCCTTAGGGTTTGGACATATCTGTCAGGACACGGACACAATAACTCCGCGGAATGCTGATGCGATCCGTCGCTCTCTCTTGTTCTAGCAAATGACAGTTCTGTGGATCGATTTTTCAAACGCAGTGTCACTTAACGAACGGTTTTTTGTATGGAAAAACCATTTAGGTGACTCCGCGCACTTCTGAGCGGCAGAAAAGACAGCATGCAAAAGTTTCGTTCCATGATGCCATATTTAGCCCAACCCCTTCACAAATCAATCTCTAAGAAAATGTAACATGTAAAAATTCGGCTTTTGATTTGAACCACGACAAATTACTCATATGTGCTGAGATTACACAACCCAATCACGCAAAAATATAGTATGTAAGTACCGCATATGAACATGGCATTAACTGAGAAGGGACTCTAAATTGATAAGGAAATGGTCAAACTTACATAAAGGCGCCTGGACATTGCGAGGTGTTCCCAGCATGTAAACATCATGGAGCGCCAGCGCCATATGGACACCATGCACTTGATACCTGAAAATAATGGTTTATAAGATGAACGAGCTAGCAAATCAAATTAAGTTCTCAGAGTCTACTTGAACAATATGGCGTTTATATGTATGTTTTTTGAATGATAACTTCAGTCATTTTGATCAGAGCTTTATGAAATTTGGTAGATAAATAAATAAATATATACGGAATCATACAGATTGAGCTAGCCTCAAAGTTCGAGACTTGTGTAATGGGATACCAGCTATACAATATTATCTTAGGGGGTTGATGCTACTCACGTCCGCAGGCTTTACCCTAGTTACCCTGCACGTGACCCCCGGGTGGTGCTAATCGAGTAGCTCTTATTTTGGTGGTAGGCTTAACAGCCGAGGCTAGTCACCACCCTCATGGCCAAGTCTTGCCGCCAAGCGTCTATGACGCGTTTCGGCATTAGGCCATGAGTAGCCATCGAGAGTAGAATGGGTATGTACAGTAGCGAAGATATGTCAATGTGTCGTTATTTTGTCACAGAGAAGTCACACCAGACGGCTAGTCTTGGAGGGCAGCGGCACGGTGGTGCCGCTGGCCGACCGTAGACAGTTGGGGGCCCAATTAGTAGGAAAGCCACCTATGAAAGGCTGCCCCGCCATCTTACGAAAAATCCCGGGACGTTCCATCGTGCCAATTGGCGATTGGATGAGAGGACCCGATGGCCGTTTCCGGGGGGGTTCGGGCGTCCCCGCGGTCTCCAGACTAATCTTGTCGTAGGTGTGGCTTATCTGTGCTCAGGTCAGATGTTTGTTGTTCTTCGCCTCGTGCAACTTCTGTTCTCCCACCTTGAAAAGCAAAAGTTTAAACAGCGGCTGCACTTCCTCCCACTAAAAGTGCACCTCTCTAATATAAGGGGTTTGCACTCAAATCTCAACGCAGTACACCTCCAGCTAGAAACTGAAAAGCCGCAGTTGCTCTTTCTCACTGAGACACAAATCACACGCCCAGCTGACGTGTCCTATCTATGCTACCCAGGATATACCCTGTAACACAATTTCAAAGCTCATGCTGGCGTTTGCCTATATATCAGCGATACAATCTGCTATAAGCGTCTCCGTGACCTTGAAAATCCATCCTTCTCGACTCTGTGGACAATGATCAACACCGGTGTGGAAAAAATACTCTATGTAAGTCTCTACCGATCTCATACTAGCGATCTGGAAACAACAAAGTTATTCGAGTACCTCAGTAAGGCTGTTGACGAGGCACAATTAAGATATCCATCTGCCCATATTGTTTTCTTGGGAGACTTCAATGCCCATCATCAACAGTGGCTATTTCCTTATCAAAAGACAGATCATGCGGGGAGCTTATAAATTCTCGCTGGCACATAACCTTACCCAGTTAATCAACGTCGCTACACGGGTGCCGCATGCCAGCGATCACACGCCTAACGTCTGGATTTGGTACTGACATCCGAACCGGACCGCTTCAACATATCGGTCCACTCCCCTTTGGGAACATCTGACCACAATATGATTAGAACTGTGCTCTCGTGTCTGCCGACCGTTTCGACCTCATCGGCCCAAGGGCGAGTCTGGCGATACAGAGCGGCTGACTGGGATGTGATGCGGCATTTTCTGGCAGCTTACCCTTGGCGTGATACATGCTTTTCCTCACGTGATCCATCGATCTGCGCGACTGCTATTACTGAAGTGATCCGCCGGGCAATGGAATATTTCATACCTTTTTCCGACCTGGCATCTGAGCATAAGACCCGGCCATGGTTTAACACGGATTGCTCTAAGGCCGAAGCCTTAAAGCACGCTGCATATCTCGCATGGGCAGATACTAGGTGACGCGGATCCCCTGCAATGCGGGCACTGAAACAAGCCTTTAATCAAGCTGCCAAATCGTACACGAAAAAGCTTCGAGTGGCTCGCTTTGATCATATCCGTCACATAGGGACCAAACTTGCCTCATATCCTACAGGAAGTAAGGCGTTTTGGTCCCTTTCCAAGTCGAGCCAAGCTAATTTCTGTCGATCGTCGATGCCTCCTCTCGCGAGACCTGATGGCTCATTGGCCCACTCTCCTGCAGACAAAGCGAATCTACTCGCCAGTATGTTTGCGGAAAACTCACGTCTTGACACGAAAGGCCATTCACCCCCACAGTTACCTAAGTGCGATACCACCATGCCTTCCATCCGCATACATAATAAGGAAGTACTTAAGGTACTGCGTAGTCTGGACGTGCACAAAGCCAGTGGACCGGATGGTATACCAGCTATTGTACTGAGGAACTGTGCCCCAGAGTTGTCTCCTATCTTAACACGCCTATACCGATTATCATACGAAACAGGTATTGTCCCCAGGTCTTGGAAAATAGCCAATGTTCAACCAGTGCCCAAAAAAGGTGATCGTGCCGACCCTTCCAACTATCGTCCCATAGCAATCACTTCCATCCTTTGTAAAGTTATGGAACGTGTTCTTAACTCCCGCCTCTTAGCTTATCTAGAGAGCAACGACCTCCTGAGTGACCAACAGTATGGTTTCCGCCAAGGAAGGTCTACTGGAGATCTCCTAGTATACGCTACTCATACTTGGGGCGAAGCCGCACCGCAGCACCAGGTAGAGTTGAGATTGAGACCGAAAGAGTATTGATGACTGAACGAGCGAATTTATCACTCAAGGCAGTTTCTGACTGGGGTGATGCCAACCTTGTTAAATTCAACGCATCTAAGACACAGGCCTGTCTCTTCTCCACCAAAAAAAGCCCCTTTACCTTGACTCCTACCTTCCAAGGCATATCCATCCCCTTAACCAACAAATTGGAACTCCTTGGGTGCTTATTACATCAGATCTTAATTTCGGTCAATATATAGAGTCCAGAGCCAAGATTGCTGCAAGGAAACTGGGCATACTATCCAGAGTCAGGCAATACTCACACCCCAGCAGTTGCTTAACCTTTACACTGCTCAAGTCAGGTCTTGTATCGAATACTGCTCTCACCTGTGGGATGGCTCAGCCCAATATCAGCTTGATGCTTTGGACTCTATCGATAATCGTGCCCGGAGAGACGAGAACTTAGTCTCTGAAAGACTGCAAAGTCTTGAGCATCGTCGTGGAGTGGCCCGCCTGTCTGTCTTTTACAGGCTATACTTTGGAGAATGCTCTCAGCAGCTTCATGATTTAATTCCACCTTCGCCATTCCACTATCGAACTACCAGGAATGGGTCACGACTCCATCCATATGTAGTACAAGTTCCAATTACTCGTACAAAACGCTTTGCGTCTTCTTTCTTTTTACGTACGGCTAGAGACTGGAATGCTCTGCCCTCCCACATATTCCCAGAAAGATACAATTTGGATGTCTTCAAGAAAAGAGTGAATAGGCACTACTTGAGTATGCGTGATCCATCCCAGACCGTTTCGTCGCCTTCCACCAAGTGAGAAGCGGTTAAACGCTACTAAGTTTTAAATTAAAAAAAAATCTATAATATAAAACAAATATAGACATCCAAGACCCAGGTCGATCTGAAAAAGATCATTCTCCATCTTGAACTGGCTGGGGATCGAACCCGGGACCTCAGGTGTGACAGCATGGTATGATGACCACTAGGCCACAGAGGTAGTTGTGTAAATGTAGCCAGTAGAGTTTTTAAGTTCAAACATGAGCCAGTTCACAATTTGATGCGAACTAGTCTATAAATAAATAAATATATATATAGGGACAAATAACACTGATTGAGCTAGCCCCAAAGTAAGTTATAGACTTGTGTTATGGGATACTAACTCAACGATACTATATTTTTTAACAAATACATATATAGATAAACATCCAAGACCCAGGACAATTTGAAAAAGGCCATTTTCCAACTTGCCCTGACCGGGGATCGAACCCAGGACCTCTGGGTGGCGGATTAGCATGGTGACCACTACGCCACAGAGGTCGTCACACAGTCTATAACGAGTTAGTGTATCACTGGTCAGTTTCCTTATTTGTAAACTCACTTTGTTGGGTCAACTTGTGCAATTCATGTTTTTTTTTTTTCTAGAAAATCGATGAATGAAGTATGGTATAACATACCTTGGGATTCTCGATAAGAATTCGATTGCTGGTTCAAATTGTCCAGTCAGCGTCAGTACTTGGAAGTATACTAGTGGTTTTTCATATGCATGGTAATGAGTCTCCCCTGAAAGTGTAATTTTATATTAGTTTATAATGGTATGCGAAAAACACTATAGCAGAAACTTTTTGAATCAAGTTTTCACTCAGTCGAAATCAAGTCATAGATTAAGCGGGAGCTAATTATCTCCAATCTAGGTACCAATAATAAGAAGTCTCATAGCTATGAGACTAACTAGTCTCATTAACTATAGTAAGTGTTTCTATACCTTTTTTATTACCCATTTTGAGTATGACGTTGGCAAAAGTCAATATTGGATATACCCCTGCATATCCAATATTGACTTTGGCCAACATAGTAAAAATAAATCTAGGTCTATGTTTACAGAAGACCCTTCTTTTGTAACCATAGACCTAGATTTTTTTTTACTGCCTCTGTAACTTCAAAAATCGTCGTACACATTTTTTCCTTACCATATTCTTCCAGGATAAGTTTCTGTAGATCAGAATACGAGAAAGATTCAGTGTCATTAGGCGAGCGAGTTTTGATTATGGACAGCTTGAGCCACAGGTAGTCGTCGGCGGTGCGAGCCACCTCCGCATGTTCGTCGCTCACGTCACAGCAGCCTATGACGCAGAACACCTGCAATTAATTTACAGGTTAACAAAACAATAGTTCCAAGAACAAGTAAGACTCACAATGTAAAGAATTCTATGCCAGCATGTAAAGAAATGATGGAAACATATATTCCTTCATGGTATAACTTTGTTATACCATGAAGGAATACAATAGGCTATTTAACTTAGTTTGTTTTTGGACAATATTTTATACGAATAACAAATAACACCTCGCTATCTCTTTCGTAAGCGTAACACCTAATGACAGTGACGTCACGCGGGTGTATGTGCCTCCTTTTTATGTTATCTGACAGTTTCCCCTTCCACCGGATTTGAAAGGCTTATAACTTGCTTATTTTTGACCGAGTAAAATATTATTTATATTTTCGGTTTCGTATCATGTTCCTTTTTGAAATGAATAAGAAAAAAATCGAGTGAAATACCGAATTGGTAAAAATTTTAACTGTCTATTTACTGTTCATTTGATTTTGCTCAGACAGCTAACTAAAAGTTTGCTGTCTCACTCACAATTCACGGTCTGTTCACTCACAATAATAACCGGCCACACACAACCAAAAACACTTTTCCGTTTTCAACTTAGCTAAACTGGTTAGATGAACTTACAGCTCTTTTGTATGGATCTGTCGAGTTGCGGACTTGTATTCTGTACTGGAAGTTGATAGCGGTCTGCAACTTGTCACTCAGTGGCTTCTCAGGGCACCTGATGTGCTCCTCTAGAGCTGATATGAATTCTTCGTGATCACGGCTGAAATCGAATTACATATAGCAACAGGCAAATACATTTATTTTATATTAGTTGATGCCTGCGGCGTTACTCGCGTGCTCAAATTTTTGACAATCCCACAGGTTCCTTCCATTTTCCCGGAATAAACATTACTCTAACTTAATTACTCTAACAACCCAAAGGTTAGCTGATGCTTTTAGCATTAAGTCCGCTTATTGCGCCTTATAAATTATATACAATAAAGGTAAAATAAATAAATAATAAACTATGACTGCCTCCGTGGTCTAATGATCAAGGCATACGCCTTGTGATCCGGATTTCGTGGGTTCGAATCCCGAAAGCAACTTGTGAACAGTTTTTTCCAATCTGTTTAGGATATTGCAGGTTTGAATAACCTGATTATCCGAAAATAAAGATGATTCTGTGTCTCGGAAGCACATATAAACTGTGGTTCCCGAACGCCATCTAGCATTTGCTCATAAAACCTATCCAAGGATTGGTTCTGGTCTAGCCTTTGGGTTGCGGAGGTCAGACAGTGATCGCTCTGTGTAATAACCAGTTACCTCGTCAAATCACCTCAGTCAGGTAAGCGGACTCTGGGCTCAGAAGCATTACTGCTGAGGATGCAATCGGGAATGCGCTCAGATGATGATAAAATAAATTATAATCTATCTGCATACCAAATTTCATTCTAATCCATTCAGCTGTTTTGGCCCGAACGCTGAACGAACTCTATTCAAACTTTCGTAATTATAATAATATTAATAGAATGACCATGCCATTGGCCTAATGAGAAAGTGTGCTTTATCAAACCTTATTAAATGAGTAGCTGCTTCAAGTGGCAGCTATTAATACAGAAAATCACAAGCCTTACATACCCTGCCTTCCGCAAGCAATGTAACGCCGCATTGGCATCCCCGCTCCTCAGACAATAGTACACCATCGGCCAGAGCGGCCGGTCGTCCACCACGCCGTCAGTGAGGCCTTGCATGCTCTGTCCCTGAAGTCGCAGCCCTACAAAGCCCCGCACGAGTGGGTATGTGCCCGGTTCGCCGCCACGCATGGCCGCTGAAGGGTTGGAACGTACCACGTCGCTCATGTATTGCTTGTATCTGTTGGTTAAAAAGTACATTTTAGACATATTTTATTGGATTAAACTTAATTGCATAGTTTAAAAAATTACAAGTGGCTATACTGCCATAAACTATGATAAGCAATTTAACAACGAACCGAGAGTTAGGTAGGTAGATACCGAGATACTGAGCATGCGGTTTCCGAACATTCAGGTGCTTTGTGCACTAATTTGATTAAATTTTCTTTGTAATTAATAAGTATTTTGTAAGTTTTATATTTTTAACCGACTTCCAAAAAGGAGGAGACAATAGTTTTTTTTTTTATGTATGTTACGCAATATCTTTGTCAACCATGGACCAATTTAGATGATTTTTTTATTTTAAAGCCATTACTACTAATTTGTCCCATATTCATTTGGTGAAGATATGATGAAGAACTATGGAGATATGAAAGAAACTGAAGAAAAAAGACAAAGAAATTGATTATTTTTTTGTTTCAAAATTGAATTATTTAACATAACATGTGATCATGATTTATTTTGTCCTTAAGTATGACACATGATTTACCAGTCAGCCTGTATATTTTCCTACCTCTTTTCTAGGTATTTCTTTCCCTGTGCTATGAGACACTGCTGTATGGTTTGGTTCCCTCTAGCCTTAAGTGGATCTTCATCTCTGACTAGAGCTGGTATGTTGGCCATTGTCTTTATGATCTCCCACATTTCTTTCACTTTCTGAAATTATACAGATTTTATTAAGAATTTTTCTCCATAATTTTACCTCAAAGACAGGATTTTAGATATTTTTCTTCTTGTATAGCTGTTTAAATGAGTGCATACAGTTTGAAAATCTAAAATTATTTCAATGATTGACTTAAAAATTAAAAATTCTCAAAGAAAACCTGTATGCATTAATTCTACAAATTTTTTTAAAAATTCAAAATTCATATGTTTATTTAGTAAAATAAGACCTTTACAGACACTTTTACATGTCAATTGGTATAATTTATGTTACATGTTAAATATAAATTTAATTTATTCAAAAAAAAAGCTACTGCTTCATAACTTCCACTGCTGAGAAGAAACTCTTTTTCTCAGCATTGATCGCCTACTTGCCAGAAGGGCTTTGTTATATAATATCTTATGTAAAATAATAGAGCCCAGGGCCACAAGACTCAAAGTCCACTTTTTGCATGTGTGGTGAACTACAGTGACAAAGTTTTGTCTTTTCTCCCAGACCAGCATAGAAGTTAAAACTGAAATGCTTTAATATAGGTAACTCCACTTACAGGATCGTTAAACTCCTCAGCCACCTGTGCAAACTTCTGGTGCAGTGCTGTCCTTGACTTGGACCCTTGGAACACCAGCTTATTATACTGACGCACTTGTCTAGCATATGCTGCCTCAATATTATCTAGCATGGAATGACCAAATTTCTTAGGAGCATCAGCTATGCTTGGTGGTTCTGGTGTCCGTTTAAGGTCCAACCAGTTCTGTGATGGGCCTATCATGGCATTCATCAGCCTTATCATCTCTCTGTTCCATTCAGAGAGCATATGCTCCCATTTTTGATCTTCTGTTGTTTGGAGAGACTAAAAATTAAGAGAATGGATATCTGAAATTACTGCTAAATTATGCTTATGCTGTGCTAAACTGAATCACAGGACTAAACTAGACTAAAACATCAATAAAAATTTAAAATTGTAAGTACTCACATTTTTGTTCACTTCGTCAATAAGGGACAAAATTGCATTTTCTCTTTCATTCCTCAAAAAACTTTCGATGTCTGAATCTGCTATTGGCTGTAGAGGCTCGAATGAACGTTTCGAACTCAAAGTTTCAAGTTTTTGTGATATTTGCTGTAGATCTATGCCTTTCGAGCCAAATAAAAGGTGCCTGAAACAAGGTGGTGATAATTAAACTTCAAATAAATGTAATGCAATGAATATATAAATAGACAGAAACAAATCACATAGATGTATTAGGCCAGCAAAATTATGGAAAAATAAGAATAAGTTTAATTTTAATGCTAATGAAGTAAACAATACGCAGGTACATACGCTTGAATATCATTGGCGCCAGATTGTATTACCCTTGAATAGAGCTCTTGTGAAGCTTCCAATACTTGTCCTAATGATCTCTCAACTCTTGGCAGCTCCTCATTTCCTTCGATTTCAGTTGTGAGCTGCTCTGCTTGCTGAAGTAACTTACTAAAATCCTCATCCGCCATCCCCGGATTTATAGGTTAACTTTTAATAAGAGTGAATTGAACCCCAAAACACAATAACAAACAAAATTAATAACTTTTAGTATATATATGAAATATATTTTCTTTTGCAAAGTATTACAATCTTAAAATTTCCTAAAATAATAAACAAATAGCCGGTATAAAAATGAGACGCCTTCACAGATCAGAACTTAATTTGACAGTAACATGACATTGACTTGAATTTTGAGTGACGTTTATTTAATGTACTTGCCAGTTTCCAAAAATAATTAATGCCCCACTTGACTTTTTGTGACCATAACTAGCCAGGAAACACACGAGCTGAAATTTTTTAAAATTAGAATTTTTGTT
The DNA here is from genome assembly GCA_943193695.1 of Acrobasis suavella. Lineage (NCBI taxonomy): Eukaryota > Metazoa > Arthropoda > Insecta > Lepidoptera > Pyralidae > Acrobasis > Acrobasis suavella. The sequence continues at coordinate 21,538,181 of OW971929.1, forward strand.
TCCTACTAATATTGATGCTTAGGTTGTATTCTTCCGCCATTCATTTTTTGAATTTTTTTTATTTTATTAACGTTGTGTTCTATTTAAATGTAATTTCTGAAAAATCGCCAGAATATCTATTAGTATCGATTACGAAAAAATAATCAAATCACGTTTGCAACTGGTTTGCTTCCATTACATAAAATAATCTAAGATCGCATACAAGACTAGTTCATTAACCCCCGTTTTGAATGTATCAAGGTATTGTAATGAATGAGGTTCAAATTTGAAAAACGATAAGTTGATGACTTAGGCGCACTCCCCACAAGACTATAGGCATCGATGAAATATATCGATGATACTAGTAATATTTCATCGATGCTATAGGGCACTCCTCACGAGACTATGTATTTATGATTTACAACCTTCGTCTTTATTCCCTGTGCATTAGAGTTGAATATATTTTTTGTCTTCTCTCTCTTTCTTGCCAAGAGTGTATTATTATGTGTATTTACACATTTTTTTCAGTGTGAGCTTTATTGGTGTGCAGAAAATAAGGATGTGTTTGAGTTTTTTGTAGTGTGCATTTATAGCGACACAAATTATTTCTGTGAATGTGTGATTTTGTTTAGATGTAGTAGTAGCTTACCCCCGCACCAAAAGAGGTAGAAAGTTTTGTAAGAAGATTTGTCTGCGTAACTCATCCTGTATTAAATGATCTTAGTGTGCATGGGACTAACGAATTGTGAGCTCCCTCGGAAAGTCGGAATAATATTTATCCTTCGCTTCGCGAGTCGCGACGCGAATACAACCAGAGATTAATTGAATGATTATTATATAAGTACTCTTTGTTCGCGATCGCGATCATGATTTGCCCTCTCCCGGCTTTGTTTCAGAAACTCAGTTGCGATTGCAAAAGTACAAAAGCTCTTAGAATAAAAGGAGATAAAAAATAAGCTAAATAGGTGAATAGGTTTTATTGTGACTTAGCAATATTTTTTTGTAATGTAATATCAAGTTGCTAAATTAGCATGCAATATATAAATTCTAATATTTAAACAGAAGCAATAAATTAAGATTACTTGACTGTGCTATTTGGAAGACTTAAGCATGTACGAATCTCGTATTTACCATTCCCCCATAAAAAAAAAAGAAACGGAACACTAATAATAATAAAAAACGTGTAACATATACATACGGGCATCGGGTTATTTCGAATAAAAGCCGTCTAACGTCTTAAAATCTCTAAATAAAATCCGAAATACAAAAACTCAGCCTGATGTAAAAGAGGCAGTGTAAGAAAACTAAACCCATATACGTATTTAAAGGAACTTATTCACACTCATGTTCCGCCTTCGATGTGAATGGGCGAGTCTAAATTATAAGCCTTCCAACACATTTTTTCATTTACGTCCCAAAGTTGGGCGAAAAGCCTCGCCTTTTTATTACCAACCACATCCAGTTATTTCTTTCCATTTTTTACAGCATGTTGTCAATGTAAAAAGTAATGCTATTAACAAGGTCGTAAGGTTCTTATTCTCTATCTCATTTAAATTTCTTAGGCCCGAATATGAGGTCGGCATCCGGCGCGCCTTTAGGATGCTGGTATTTCTGCCGCACGTGCAGGCCCCGGTTGGGGTTGCCGCTACCGCCCGATCCGCCGCCGCTCTCGGCGCTGTATTCTTCCTCTTCTTGTCTCTCTGATATGTTAAGTGTCAATCTGTAAATAAATCAGTTTTTAATATACTCCGCAAAAATCAAGGAATAAATAAACATTTCTCAGATTTTTTTTATTTTTTCTGTTTCGCAAATTTTCATCAAAGATCTGTTGTATAAAAATATTGGCATGATGCGCGAATTTTAAATTACTTTGAAGAATGAGCAGTATATCAAATTTTCAATACTAACTAAAGTCCTCAGTTACTCTCTCTTTCTCTAGATGTCAACAGACAAATCTCAGAGACTATGTGGGCTTTTTTCATGAGGATTTCACTAATTGTTGTGTAGAAAACTCGAAATGTGTATATGGGGGAAAAAGTAATAAAGTACCGTTTAACTCTCTCCATTTCCTGCTTGTCAGCCAATGCTTGTTGCTGCAGATTGCTAGCGAGTTCTGGCGGCGCGTTGAACGACTTGTACTGTGGTTTTGTGCCTTTCCTCACCATCAACACAAACTCTACACCTTGCTTCCCTTCCTAGAAATGTAAAAGCAAAAGTATGTTGTAATATTGTTGCGAATTTGAAATTTCGAGATACAGTGCATTAATGTTTGTTAGTGATTGTTAGCTAATTTTTAAGTAAACTAACTCTGCATCGCAAGTTAGGCATAATTATTTTTTTTTTTCTTTTATTTGCTGTCAATCAAATAACTCTAATAATGATAATGAAATAGTAGATTTAATCAAAGCTGATCTTCGCACCGAGTCGTTCCTTGTGCAACCATGGAACAATACAATACAATATTGTACTGTATTTACCCTTTATTGCACAAAATAAATGAATACAGCGCAAAACGCGGCCTTATCGCTAAGCAATTTCTTCCAGGCAACCTCGCTATATAGATAATAGTAATGGGAAATTGGGTAGTGTGGGGTGGTCCCCCTTGCAACACAGCGGAGAATTGCTGCAAGTGTCATGGGCACTTTTATAACAGGTGCGATTCGAGGCGGCCTTTTTGCCTTTGTATGTTGACTGTATTTCTATACTACCGATTGTTTTTATTTTTTGACATTTAATTTAAATTTTATTTAATCAATATGTTATTTTTTAAATACGTAAAATCCATTTGTTTAGGTATTTAAAAGAATGTAAACAATCTTGAAATATCTTTTTATTGAAATATACACTTTATAAATCAATACCTTTGCAAATTTCAAATAAATTATGTAATTGATAAATTGTAAAATAAGTTATTTGTAATTTGCGAAGGTATTGATTTATAAAGTGTATATTTCAATAAAAAGACATGTCAAGATTGTTTACATTCTTTTAAATTCCTAAACAAATGGACTATAGTGTAAAGTAACTTATTCAGATGCTAGTAGCGCTGCCTCGCATGGAACGGAAAATATCACTATACTGTAGAAGGAAAAAATGTTTTCGCACATTTTCCAGCAGTTGCTCATAGGTCTTCTTGGTCGTCTGGCGGCAGGTCACCGGTACCGCGATGTCTCTCTGCTGAGGCCTGCTCTCGCGTTGTCTCTCTGCTATATTCTCCATCACCATTTTCTCGAATGCTGTTTCAAACTCTGTGTCCTCCACCTAAAAATATATAATTATATAGAAACAAGAAAAAAATAATATTTGTAATTATTACTTTGAATAATATATCTTACAGGTTTCGGAATTGGCCTTCTAGGCTCGATTGCCATATCCTCAGGTTGCTGCACTTCATTCTCATCGTTCCCGGTGTTTTCAGTGATCGGCTCTTCATCAGAGCTCTCTTCTGGCAAGTTAGGGTTGTCAGTCTCATCATCAGTTTCCATTATCGTGTCGAGCCCATCGTTCGCACTATCATCCCCTTGGTCTTCATTATCATATTGTTCCTCTTCACCCAATTCTGGATACAATGTCAGTCGCAATTCCTCAATGGCATCCTTACATTGCTGCCAACTGGTTAAAAGCGTCAACTTCGGCCTCAAAGTAGTAAGACACTCTTGATATATGTACTTTACGTATATAGGAAATTTGTTCTCCTCAGTCCAATAAGGATCCGAATATTTAAACCAGTAATAGTTTTGGAAAAATACAAGGAAATAATCGAGCTTCTTCTTACTGGAACCGCTATTGAAATAGGCTCCGCATGTTTCTAGTAATGCACAGACAAGTCTTATTCTGAAGACATTATCAGGAGGGTCTAGTGGCGAAATGTTACTGTGGTCATTGGTCACTCCGAAAGTGATGAATGAGTATAGAACTGTAAAAACATCGCGAGAGTCTAGTAGTTTATAGTTATACAGCTCTCCAAGATATCTCACAGTGGCGATTCTCCTCTGATTGTATCTGGGATGTGGGTCTTCCATGGTTACTCGAATTTCCTCAATAATGGTGTCCACGACAGCGGGCGCCACAGCTTCTTGCCAGGCCGCCAGTTCTGCAGTGAGTCGAGCCAAAGCTCTTCTAGCACTCGCACGGACTCTCCACCCTCCAGCCAGATGCTGAATTGCAACAGCTGAAAGTTCTGGATCATCCCAGTTCAACTTACGCATCAATCTTAGGATTTTCTCCTCGTTACTTTTTTGCAAATCCTCGTGGAGTATTTTTCTGATAAATTGGTGCATTGGTGGTTCTTCTTCCTTGGGCTGAGCTGGCGCTTCGGGAGGGCATACATAGTAAAATGCATTTTCAATTTGCGTAACGTAACGGGAATCTAATGCTGAGACAGTCTGAAAAAAAAAAGTAGTTTCAAAATGTATGAAAATATTTTATACTTGTCTATAAAAAAAATATATACCTTTTTCCTCATCATTTGCTGTAAATAAATCATAGTTCTCTGATGGGTGTCGGGATTGCAGTACAAGTACCTCCCGCAGGTTTCAAGCAGATTGCAAGCCATTTCAATGTGGTGGTGCTTGAAGTCGTGTAGCAACACTTTCACACAGTATAATGCTTCCATTTTTGAGTATAAACCAAATTTCACTAGCTCTCCTATGAATCTGACGACTTTAATCTGCAATACAAGTTATGAGTGTATTTTTCTGATTAATAATTTTTATTAAATAAAACATTTCTTTTTAAATAATAAGAGTCTTGGCATTTTCATAAAAAAATAAACCATACCTTAGATTCAATATTGATTTGATCCTTTTTCCTTACATGATACTTAAAATCTTGCTTTAACATTTGACACAAATCAACACACACATCTGGCAATACTGGATACAATATGGCTGCAAATCTGGAGTAAAACGGTAATAAATCTAGCCTCGTCCTGGCAACACTGAACAGGACTCTTGTAAGTTTCTTACGATTGTTCTTGGTGTTGAGATTCAGCACAAAGTCGACTGCTGCATTGTCTATCAATTCTCTGTTGATACAGTTTGGCAGTTCATTCAAAAATGCATCTAGAGCATATCTGCAACAGAATAAAAAAATATTTACAATTAGCTTTGAATTATTTTACATTAACCTGGTTAAGCTAGGAAATTCAATGACGCAGACAAAAGGAGGCTTATGCCCAGCAGTGGGTCGTTGATAGCTGACGATGATGATGACGAACCTAGTTAGATGCACATAGTGATTCCTAGGACTAAAGACTTTTAGCCTTTTTTTGAAGCCTAGTCTCTTAATTAAGGGTCTTGACAGGCTAAAAGCCTCGAAAGGCTTTTAGTCGTTTAGGCTAGGCCTGTTGAATATGCCAAACCTAAAGGACTTTCAGATTTTATAGGCTTTTGGTTCGATTTTGTTTAGGCGATATTTAAGTAAAATATACATTTTCTTTTCTTTTTTCAAAATTAATTAAAAATAAAATAAATCCTTTATTCATAATTATGATGGCTTACTCAGGCTGATACTAAAAAATAGCTTCAGCCTAAACATAAGCCTATTACTCTAAAAAAAGGCTTTTTAGGCTCATAGGCTTTTAGAAATGACATAGCCTTAAAAAGGACCGACAGGCTTAAAGTCTATAGTCTTTGGGAACACTAGATGCACATCAGCTTTACAAGATGCTAAAATATTCAAGAATAATAAATAATAAGTTTTACTACAACAATTTCTCATAATCATTCTCATAGATATTCTATCTGGATATTCTATGAAATGCATATTTTAATTTAAACATGTTCCACTTTATGTTAGTAAAAAATTTTCTTAAAACTATGTTAGTAATGCTAAAAGTATGTATTCATTTATTTTACTACATTTATTTAACAGCGCCTGTTACAATTTTGTTCCAAAATGATAGCAGTGTACCATGAAGTTTGGAGCACACTATCTGCAGGATGTTGTTACTAATGGCTTGCAAATGCAGCTGTACAAATAAAAACAAAATACTTGTTGGAAATGTTAGATGGTTGCGTCTCCTCCTGCTCAACTTCCGGCACAGTGGGAGGCTCCTCACTGTCGCTCAGTTCGTCTTCCTTCAGGTCTTCATCTAACATCTCCTCAGTCACTTCAGTCTTACTTTTTACAGTCTGAAAATTACATAATTGATTGAGTAACAAAGTACTAGTAAAGGGGTTTGAACATTTCACAATGGCACTTGGCATAGACTTCGTTGCCACTTTATTTATAGGGTATATTTGGAGAGATGAAACCAATAAAAATGTCAAATAAAATTTATGTCATTCCATAGAGTTTATACAAAAATCCTTATCTGCTAAATAACAAGGGGTCAAGATTTTTTTTATAAATGTCAAAACAACTATTTTAAATGGGATTTGTATAAAAATCACAACTGTGACATCATACTTTTTTGGAGTCAAATAGAGCTCTTAAGGTTGAACTAGTCGCGGGCTCTAATTTACAGGTGGGCGCGGCCAAGAAGCTTGCTGTCTCACATAACATTGGGTTCGGGCGAAGCAGTGAGGTGAAATACAGGATTCATAGTAAACCGAGCGCGTAAAAAAATACGGTAAGTCCTTTGGAAAAAGGGGTTTGATGCAAAAACTACTGCATTAATCAATAACAAATACTCGTAAAGTTAATTCAAATCTTCGATAATTAAGCCGTATCGGTGACGACTTTGTTTTCGGGATTTTACTTAAAGTTTTAAATGGCTATTTTATTTTACTATTCTGTATCCGTACAGACAAAATTTATAATGACACAAAACGATATCATGTTAAACTTTGAATGTACAATGTTAAACACTGGAGTAAACCCGCCGAAATTTGTATAGAAAAATTATCAACTAATTCAACCTTACTATCAGTTCTTCCGCATTTTTATATCTAAAATCATGTTGAAAATATATATGATCAATGAACAGTGAAATTATTTAATGACGTCCATTTTATTAACTTTACCAAATAATTTATTTTTGACCCAGCCATCTACGTAATTGGACAGAACAGTAATCTGTGTGTGTGTGTGTGCACATTAATAATGTTATAAATTAAGAATTTAATGATCCGTACCTCTTTTGGCTGATAGTTAGGCATGAAAACTTTCAAGTCTGGTAGGCATGTATAGAACGTTCTCGTATCCTCATCTTGCCACGGATCTGTGCCAGCCTGCATGTTGAACTCCTCATTCCCGCCAATGCTGACAGTGCCTTGTGTCTCAGTCACCACTAGAGTCAGAGTGGGAGGTTCACCAGCCTCTCCCAATTCTTCCCCAAGTACCTCAGCAAAACTTTGTGCACCAGTCAGCAATTTGTCATAGTTTGCCTAAAAGAGAAAAATATATACATATTGTTACGACTGTTTCTCACAGGGATAGGCAGAAAAATTGGACCTCCACTTGCTACAATCCTGACCACACCTCTTACGCTACAGAAAAATATTTTGAGTAAGTTATTCATACTTCAACGACAAGAGCATAACTCTTTAATAATATAGATAGAATTATGGTAAAAAAATGTTGGGATGCTTTTCATCATGTTGACAAAACAAAAAAGATAATTAAATAACTGGCCAAGTACAAGTGGCTAAGTGCAAGTTGGACTCGCACTCGAAGGGTTCATACCATTATGTATAAAAATCACGTTTTTTGTATGGCAGCCCTCATTAAATATTTATTTTGATTTAATTATTTATTATAAATATTCTGTGAATAATTCAGGCGTTTACTTGTTGCCCTTATTAATATCGAGTAAAAAACGACAAACATATCACGTTTGTTGTATGGGAGCCTCCCTTAAACATTTATTTTATTCTGTTTTTAGTATTTGTTATAGCGGCACAGAAATACATCATCTGTGAAAATTTCAACTGTCTAGCTATCTATGGTTCTCTCTTAACAAATATTATCATTAGACAATCTTCTTTTTATATTTAAAGCTGGACTCTTGTTGGTCATGGAAAGCCCCCCCAACATAATAAATATAATAAAAAAAAAATTATCAAGAAAAAAGTTTATTCCTTCAAATTGTGTGTATACTGTCAGTGCAGCGAAGGTGGCATCGCTCTTTCAAGGCCATGGCCTTTGTTTCACATTGACAGTTTACTCAACATTTCAGAAAAAGAAATACATATACCTGATGTAATTCTAATTGGTCTTTCCGTTCTTGTGACAGCTCTCCCCTAGTGTGCAGAGTGCGCTGGTTGGCCGCATGCAGAGCCTGGAGTTGTGTCCGCACAGCCATCAGGTGCTTAGTCAGAGACAGGAAGTAGTCCTTCAACAATGTCCGCACAACTGCTTGCTTTTCTGCTGGCAAGAATGTGTTTCTTGGGACCGTAACATTCAGTTTCTGAAAGGGAGTACATATTTTAAAACAACATACCATTTTTTTAAATGTATTTAAGATTTAGGTAGTTGCTGCAAATTCTGCAGAATGTCCTGAACATATATCCAAAAGCTCGTTTGCTTGACAGCTGTCCATTTCTTCAGAGAAAATACAGACCACAAATAGAGAAATGTCAAGGAATATGATATTGATAGCTTATAGTAATATTTCTCTGAAAATAATGTGGTCTACACAAAAACTTAAGAAGCAACTTAAACCTTAATTTAATTCAATAAAAATATAGACAATGGAGTAAGATAAATATTAAAATCACCTCTGCAGTGTCCCTTATCTTCTTAGGCATTAGACCTGCATAGTCTTCTCCACAATGCTTGCAGAAGGACAGTAATATTGGAATATTGTTATGTTCCTCCTTGTCCATATTTATAAGAACTGTGAGCACATTGCCCAACAAAGGCAAACCTGTCTTGTTAGCAAATATTCCCACTGTAACCAGTTCTGCGTAAAATCTTATATCAACCCGCAATTTAGAAGAGTTTGTGATCTTGTCTGTAGCCTTGAAAGTTAGTATCTTCTGCCAGTTTTCAAAAAAGTTTGACGAAAAATCCGTATATGTGCGGTGAAGAGCTGAACATAAAGTTATAGCAGCTGGAATATCGGACATCTTCAGTTTAGCTTCAGCGATTGCTGCTGCTACCTCCGATATATATTTTGTTAAATTTAATGCACTAAAATCTTTCAAAAGGGAATCAATTTGTGTAGCACTAAAGGACTTCAACTTCTTGACGAAAGTAGTGTTTTTCTTTAGGCCAGAATCCAGTTTAGAAAAATGATTCTCTGGTGGCCGGACGCAGGTCAAATTCTGATTTCGCATTTCAGTTTTTTGTTTTATTCGAGCTTCTAAATTAGATATATATTCCAAGAGTGCAGTTTTATCATTTTCTTCGTTGTTTTCTGTTGCTTCTTCCTCGGGTTTCTCTTGGTTATCTTGCTCTGTGGAACTCATTTTTATCTAGGCAATTAAATGACACCTCATACGAAATTAAACCGAATTTAATGTGTTGGTTACGCTTACGCCGTATTCTATGTTAGCGTAATAATTATTCCGTATGTAACTAATTTCAGGATTTATTTATTTTAATGAAATCACGAACCACAGAACAGCTTATTTTGGCAACTGTGACAGTGACACTGACAGTGACCGAACACCATTGTGAGTTTGTGATTGTGAGTGACAAAGGACAAGATAAATAAAACATTTGTAAATCGGTGTTGCCATGTCATTTAAATTCAATCGAATAATCGATAATAAAAATTTCGTTCACTTTCTCTGTCAAATCGTATTAATTTATGATGCAAAATCATTCGTTGTCTTCTCACACACCTGTCTTTGTCATAATTGACACTTCACCTAACTAAACTTGTCATCTCATCACCTTCCTCGTGGGCTGGTGTTTTGTTTTTGTTTACCATTGCTGTTTGTTAAATTGTTTACTTATTTGTAAAGAGAGCTAATAATGTGTGGAATTCTTTGCGAAATTTGTTATTCTGGAAAAAGTATTGTAAAAGTAAGTAATTTAAGAAAACAAACAATATAACCTATTTTTACTGGGTGCTACAAAGCTGATAACTAATAACGTTAAGAACTATATTTTATCTGATTACAGCACGATGTGAATATATTGGAAAAGGTTCAAAACAGAGGACCTGACTGCAACAAATCTGTCGAAATTTATTTAGACGATGGAATCACTTTGCTATTTTATGGTGCTGTTTTGTGGATGCAAGGAACAGAACCCTCAATACAACCTGTTGAGTCAGACTCAGGGATCCTTTTGTACAATGGTGACATCTTTGATGAATCCTGGAACATTGAAGAGAGTGATACTATGCAAATAATGGAAAAACTCTGTAACACAAGTGTAAGTAAACCAAAAGTAAAATTAACCTTATCATTTTACTAACTTTTCACTATGATTGTTTTTAGGGTTCCGTAGTAAACAAGGAACTCTTATAGTTTCGCCATGTCTGTCTGTCTCTTTTTCTATCTGTTTGCGGTTTTAATCAGGGACTATAAGTACTAGAAAGCTGTAATTTGGTATAGATATGTATATTAATCATGCTAAAAAAGTGATAAAATATTTTAAAAAAATAATATAGCTCCCATACAATTAAACAAGGAGTCAATTTTTTTTCTTGACTTACCCATCATGTGGGGTATTGAATAGGTATTTAAAAAATATTGTGAGCTTGAGAATTCTTAAATTCTTCTGTTTCTGAAATATTTGGTTTTATATTGCAAATTTTTGCTAGAGTCAACTGCTTCCTTCCTCTATCTAATAATGGTTATATATGGACATGTGAAAAAAACACAGCAGTTGTATATATAACTAAGTTTAAGAAAAAATATCAGAGCTAAGTAGGGTTTCCAAATTAAAAAGTTATAAGCAACCAAGAAAACGAAAATTTCATACAAATTCAATAGAAAATTAGTTTTTTAGACGTTTTTAGTGGCGTGAACTCAAAGTTTCGCAACTACGGAACTCTACACTGCGCTTGGCCCGACACGCACTCGGTCGGTTATTTTTACTTCTCGAAGGCTGTACGCAAATGGAGGCACGAGTAATGATATGAGCAAAAGCTTTTTTTTATTTTAATATATTAACTTTTCTTAACAAATATTTTCAGAAACATTCTTCGGAAAAAATTATCAGGGTGTTGAAATCATTAAAAGGACCATTCAGTCTTGTCTTTTACAGTAAACTTACCCAAGATTTGTATTTCACCAGAGACAGGTTGGGAAGAAATAGCTTGTTACTTCATAAAAACAACGACTCTTTAATAATTTGTAGTGTTTTAGGTATGGTATCAAATTAATACACTATAAATATTTATCCTAACTGAAAGAATTTATTGTAAGTATGTACAACTATTTTTTTTTCTCATTAGGTAGGAAATACGATTGTATAGAAGTGCCTGCTACAAACATTTGTGTATTAAATGTTAGAATGAATACTGTGAAGCTTGTGTCATGGAACAGCGAATTATCCGACGAGAAAAGCATTGATGAATGGAAAAGAACTGTACAAGAACAACAATGTTTACCAGATGATGAATTTATTTTTACTTTCGATGACTCTTTTAAACTGGACGAAGAGGTACTGTTGTTCAATAATACTTTACTAGCTTAAACCCGCGACTTCGTCCGCGTAGAAGTAAAAATGGCGCTAATAATGGTTCTAATAGGATTTAATTTTTAATTGTTTTTTTACGTTATTATGTTTTGATAACATATGAATTATTTTGTTAAAATGTTTGAATACTTATAAAATATTTTTTTTTATTATAACGTAGAGATTTAAATGTCTAGCAGACCCGACGAAACATCCTCTCCCTCTTCCGTTTTCTTCCCGTTCCTGTTCCCGTCATTTGCTAGACCGAGAGAGTGACGGAACGCTTCAAAATGGTCAAACTAATCTTGTTTTTGCATACAAAATTTGGACCCCTATTTCACCCCCTAAGGGGTTGAATTTTGAAAAATCTTGAAATACATACTCATTTACTGTTAGGAGTACTCCTGCGAAATTTTGAATATAATGGTCTAACTAATCTTGTCTCTCCATACCAGCTTTGGACCCGCGTTTCACCACCTTAGGGGACGAGTTTTGAAAAATCCTTTATTAGTGCACTCCTAGATCTCATAAGAAATTTATGTGCCAAATTTGGAGTCTCTAGACCCTGCGGTTTCAGCTATGCGTTGATCGATTAGTCTCAGCCAGTCAGTTTCTTTTTTATTTATATAGATAAGATACACAAAAACAAATAATTATCTAGATGACTTATCTGTGTCGGTAGTAGTGACTAATAAACAATTTATCTATTATATAATCTACATATATAAATCCTTTAAAAAGCTAAAAACCGACTTCACTCCCAAACTACACAACTGATTTTGATAAAACTAATATGGGACCACCTGGACAGTATACCCATTAAAACAAAAAAATAATTTTCCAAATCGGTCCACGCGTCTTCGAGTAGTCGGTGAACATACATAAAAAAAATAAAGGATCGCGACGAATTGATAACCTCCTCCTTTTTTTGAAGTCGGTTAAAGAAGAAACTGAAGTGGAAGGGTATGGCGAAGGGGAAGGGGAAGAGGAGCAGGCGGAACAAAGTTCGCCGGCTCTGCTGGGCCTATAAATCTTTTAAAGTAGAGATTGTTATCTATTTATCTATACTATAATAAAATAGTAAAATATATGTGTCTGTTCATTCTGTCTGAACCCTAAAAATCACTTCCACTCCCGTTCCCTCTCCCGCTCCCGTTCCCGTTCACCGCAGACGCGCCATAGACGCAGAGTAAATTCTCATATCGGCACATTACTACTGTCCGGCGTTTCCACCGAACTTCAGCTTATTTAGTGTGTCATCCCCTTGAACTTTAGACTCTGAACTTTAGCCGCTACTAACTTCGGCATAGTCTGCTGAGGAGACACTTAAAGTCAATGTTTTGAAGCGGAATATAACTGAAGCTGAGATTCTCACTGTGAGTGATGCCAGTGAAACTGTATTTATTCCGCGTATACCACTCATCCCCAACAATTTTCCTTTTGAAAATACATAGTTCCATTTGTTTACTTGCTTTGATATGACAATAAGTCACAGTTTCAGATGCTTAAAGCCGCTGATGTCGATCTAAGGACTGGTTTTTCGCATGGCCAACTTTATGTGGCTTTATCCAGGGTTAGTAACGCTTCAGGTATTTACATATTGGCTCCCGAAGGAAAGACTCCCAGCATAATTTATAAAGAATTCAAATAATATTGACTTTTGACTTCTAACACTGCTACAAGTACTTTCTTATCTCTCTCTCTCTCTCTCTCTCTCTCTCTCTCTCTCTCTCTCTATCTCTATCTCTCATTAGTTTGTATTTATATTAATACGCCGGAGTCATAAATTCCACGCGAACGAAGTCGCGGGCATCAGCTAGTATTTAATAAGTATTCAAACATTTTAACGTAATAATTCGCATGTTATAACAAAATAAAATTAATAACGACAAAACCAACTAAAAATCACATTAGAACCATTTTCGACTTCTACGCGGACGAAGTCGTAGGTAGGCAAAGCTAGTTATAAATATTACTTTCTTATTTTACAGGACGATGTTGTGAAATACATAAAAAATATTGCAAAATCATCGAGCTGCAAATTAAATATAATGGAAAGGCTGATGGATAATAATGTGATTAAAGAAACAGTCTCAAAAATAATTGATTTACTTAAAAAAAGTGTTCGAATCCGTTTAAAACTACAGCCCAATAGATGCAAAGAATGTTTGGTGTGTAATTACTTGACTTGTACTCATTGTACTGTGGGAATATTATTCTCAGGTGGTTTAGATTGCACTATATTAGCATACCTAGCAAACAAGTATTTGCCAGAAAATCAACCAATCGACCTTATTAATGTCGCTTTTAAGAAAGATAGTGATTTATCTTATGATGTTCCAGACAGGCTAACAGGAAAAAAGTCTTTACAAGAATTGCGGAAGCTGTGTCCCTTAAGGTACGGAATTAATAGTTTTAGTCTAAGGCTGGACTCTGCCTTAAATTCTGACGCTGATTTTATAATTGTTTTTGTAATAATGATGATTATAATAAGTAGAACAGGCAATGTGTATAAAAAAATCTAGCTCGTAGAATAAAAAAAGAGTGAATTCACTCTAAAAAAAACAAATTTGACATTGCCCCCATAATATATTAAGATTACATTTTTAGAAAATGGGTATTCAGAGAGGTAAATATACCGAAATCGAGATTAGAAATAATGCAAGAAGTAATCATTGGAGATTTAGTTTATCCTAGACAAACTATTCTAGATGAAAGTCTTGGATCAGCTCTATGGTTTGCTGCAAAAGGTGAAGATGGAAACGATACATCACCATCCAGGGTAAATGCATTGTACCTACTTACATCATATATGCATATTTATACGTGTTTAAATTCTAAAACTTTTCATTTTGTAAATTCACCTGTTATAGGTCTTACTTTTGGGATCTGGAGCTGATGAGTTATTTGGAGGATATACTAGACATAGAAATGCTTTTAAAAGGAAAGGATGGTGTGGACTCCGAAAAGAATTATTTTTGGATTGGTCAAGAATTTCGTTCAGAAACTTGGCTCGTGATAATAGAGTGATTTGTGACCATGGCAGACAACCACGAATGCCGTACCTTGACGAAGATTTTTCTAAATTTGTATTAGAATTAAAACCTTGGTTAAAGTACGTTTTTCTTGTATTATATTTTAAAATGTAGTACACAGGTCAACCTAAAATTCCCATTCATTCTTTTAATCATGATTTTTTGCAGATGCTTTCCTGCTGAAGAATTAGAAAATGGGATTGGGGATAAGCTAATGCTGAGACTAGCCGCTTATAAGTTAGGATTATCTGATGTTGCTGTAATGCCGAAACGTGCATTACAATTTGGTTCAAGAATAGCAAATAAAAAGGAAAAGGGAAGTGACATTTCAAAAACATTCTTAAATAAAAAGGTTTTTTCTTAAAATATTTTGTTTATTAATTTTCATCCTTAGCTTTCTTTTCACAATTGGTCTTATAATGTTTTCGTAGTCCACTGTGAGAGCTATAAGATTTCCCACAAATTTTACATTTATAAGGTCGCAGTCCAGAATGTGTACGCATATGACTGATAACGTCACTTGATCGTTTAAAATTTCGATTACACACAGAACATGAGTAATTTCTCTCATCACTGTGTATTTTCATATGTCTTATTAAATCTTGCCTTTTTGTTGATGTACTTCCACATATTTCACAGATGTATGGTTTTATTCCTAAATGAGATCTCATATGAACCATTCTGTTCTCGGCTCTCGTAAAGCTTTTAGGGCATAATTTACAAATATATGGCTTTATTCCAGTATGAATAGTCATATGTTTCTCCAAAACTGTTTTTAATTTAAAAATAAGCCCACATTGTTCGCACTGGAATGAATTGTTTGAATTATTGATTTTTTTGTTCCGAACCCTATCATTAGTTTCATCTTTCAAGTTATTCCCGTGACCTTTCATTGTTAAACAATTGCTCAGGGTTTGTTCTGGTTTTTTAGTTACATTTATTTCAACTATCTCTTGTTGGTTATATCCATAATTCAGGTGGTTACCAAGTACTTCTTGCATCTTTTTACTTGTTATATCGTGTTTTGAACTTCTTATCATATATTTAAACTTCAAATCTACTTTTAAGCAGACTTGCTTGAAACTGTTAAACATTTTAACTTTCTTTAAACAATCTTTACATATTACTGCTGGCAGTCCATCTCCTTGTTGAATCTGTAAATATATTTTTCTTAATCAACATCATTGCTAGGTACTTCTGATTATTTTAATCCTTTATCAGCTATTAAGTTGTTTCTTACCTGAATACCAAAACAAAAAAAGATTAACGATTTAAGATTTGTATCACGGTCTTCTATAAATAAATCTTCAAGATATGATGTGCTCATACATAATCTACATACTTTTAAATGATGAAAAGACATTTCCTAGACTTCTTCTAAAGATATAAGTACCTACTTATTTCTAAAGTTGAATAACTTGTGTTTAGTGCTCGTGTTATACTTACAAACGAAATACAGTACAGAACATCAAGGTAATGACTAACTTATCATGGGTAAATAATACAAATAAATAGGTAGGTTAGGTTCACGTTCACAACATAGAATTGCTTGATAGACTGAAGAGACTAATGGAATGTGATGATATTGTCAATTAATACATTATCGATATAGTGAATAAGTTATATATTATGAATAATATTTTTATTCATATTAGGTCATAAATATTTCTTGGGTGGCCTCCTCGTCTAACGCTGGTCGGTACCGGGAAATATTGCAAATTGCAACATTTGCAAGCAAACATGTAAATAAACAGGGGTCGCATTTTTGAAATCACTTGTCACATTACGAATGGTTTACGCGAGCGTTTCCAAACGGGTGCATTTTTGAAATGATCGTATGCGAAGGATTTGCACGAGTGGTCTTGACCACTCGTAATTTTGACATTTGTGGCGTAGATATGTCAAAGAAACCTTTCATAGACAATCCGTTTCGATTCATGATGCTTTTTTATTCACGATGAAATTCTTAGAAAACCATAGACATATTTTCGATGATTTCTGCGTAAAACAACATAGTTTACAGCTGACACGATGGTGTCAAAAATACGGCCAAATGGTTTTTTACGCGAGCAGTGAGTTGGAAAACTACACGTTTAATGTTTCGGTGAGTCCTTAAATGAAAAATAGCACATAAGTTGTTTTAATGATTTCTAGTATTTAGAATAATACTTGTTTACTACTTCACACATTTTTTACCCGCATTCCGCATCATATTTTTTTACCCAAAAGCACAAAAATGTACAAATAGCCTTAGTCAAATTATTGTCTACGGCGCGTCAAGTTTCATACAATCATTCACTCCCAATCACATCAGCAACAACCAATCCGAACACAGCTGCATACAAACATTCAAAAATGGCTGCAAATCGTCGGAAGCAGGACGACAAAAATTTAGAAATTTTACGTGAACTAATTTCTTTGAATGGTAATAAATATTGTTTAGACTGCAACCAAAGAGGACCGACTTATGTTAATACGACAATTGGCTCTTTCGTTTGTTCAAAATGTTCGGGAATGCTGTAAGTAGTTTTTCTACGTTATTGTGATTTTTTATTTATGAAATGGGGAAAGGAAATTATTTGGTGTTCTGTTTCAGGCGTGGGCTGACGCCGCCTCACCGCGTCAAGTCGATATCCATGGCTACTTTTACCCCAGAGGAATTGGAGTTCATAAAGGCGAGGGGTAACGATTACTGCAGGCGCGTGTGGTTAGGCCTTTACGAGGGTGAAAGTGTGAACTATACTGACGAACAAAGCGTGAAAGATTTTATGTCGGATAAGTACGAGAAAAAGCGGTACTACTTGGATTCGCCGCTCGATAATCCAATCGTGAATGGCAATTCGTCACTGAAGAATAAAGGGAAAATAAAAGTGAATAGTGCAGTGAGTTCGGCCGCGGCGCCGTTGATATCAATTTCAGCGCATTTGCCGCAGACGTCGAAAGCTATAGTCAATAACAACACAATAAATCAGATGGCGAAAGTGGTGAACAATATGCATCCTGCAGTCAATGATACAAATCACAAAGTGGCTAGACCTGTAAACAACTTCACGCACACACAGCCACTGCTGAACAACATCAGTATGCCTGCTCCGACACCCATCACAGCACCAGTACCTGAGTATGTAACTCATTATTTTCCGTTAATTATTAACTGTGCAATTACTTACCAGATAAGGATAATTACATACTAGTAAACATTCATTATTATATTGATTTAATTTTTCAGTTTTCCTGTTGACTTTTCAACAGCAAATATTTATAACAGCAGTCAATATAATAACAATATGAACAACAATTTTACACCGCAACCTGTTGCCTCTACGCCTATGTTCAATGCCTTTAATACTCCTACATCAACATCAAGTAAGTTTTTAAATATATTTATATAAGTACAATAATGTTGAATTCTAGAATCCAGATTATAAAAATATTTCAACATTTTATTTTTTATTACATCATCTTTGTTATTATTTCCTTGTATGCAAGTAGTCAACACTAACATCAGATCTTTGAAGCTGTCATTTTTCTTAATTGTTAGTCTGAAATTACCTATTTCTCATTTTATATAGCAAAATTGATTTGCTAAACGTGTTCTATGAAATATCAACATTTTGTATTAAAATTTTTTTTTGTGTACATATAGTCATTCAGATGATCATGATGCATTTCTTTTAGATGATCGATATGCTGCACTGGCTGACTTGGATCTTGCATTAAGACAGCAAAACTTAAAAATCATGGGTAAGTTAATACTAAAAAACTATTGCCACAGATAGTTTCTCTGATTACTTCTCAGGTCACAATTGTCTGTCTGTATATGTGGTTTTCTTTTACTAACATAAAGGGTTATACAGTGCAACCTTAATATAACGTACCTCAATATAACGACTTCCTCGATTTAACAAATTCTTCGTAATCCCCTTGAATTGTCCATAAGAGTCAATATAAAATATACCTTTACATTGCGAACATTCTTTGCGTACAACCTCTTTATAATGAATTTTCAACTATCAAGAAAAAGTATTCATACCTCTAATTAACGAATTTTGCCAACCCAAAACCTTTATATAAAGTTTCCACCAATAATAATAACTCTTAATCTTATATGTAATGTGATTCATGTCTTGACACGCTTTTGTTTGTAAAGTAATCATTGTTGTTTTGATGGAAATTAATGTAAACACCTCTGCTCGTCACTATTGTTAAAGATTTAAGTTAAAATGGCTCAGAAACGTAAAAGGTGTTCCTTATCGGTCGCAGAAAAGCGAAACATCATTAATTATGTTGACCAAAATCCCATGACGAAAAAATTAGACATAGCTAATAAGTTCGGGATTCCCGCAAGTACATTGGCTACAACTTTAAAATTTAAAGATAAGTTTTCAGAAGAAATTGAGATTAAGCTACTATATAACCACATTGTTAATTGTTTTTGATTATTAATGTAAGAAAAAAAAATTATTATCTACCTAATTGTTTTTAAATACATAGCAAATACATATAGTATGTAATTTGATAAAAATGTGTTATCATTTATTAGTAGAAGTTGTTCGCTATAACAAGATAAGTACGTAATATTGAGGTGAATAAAACTATTCTTTTACCTCTTTATAACGAATTTTAGACCAATCTAACCTCAACATCACAAACCTCAGTTCAACGAATTACTTGATATTACGAATATTTTCTTGTTCCCCTCCGATTTGTTATATCAAGGTTGCACTGTAATTGGTTTCCTACAGTAAAATTTGGAACTGGAAAGAAAATATAAGGCTGTAGAAGTTTTCCATACTGATGGTCAAATATATAAATAAATATATTGGGACAAATTACACTGATTGAGCTTGCCCCAAAGTAAGTTAGAGACTTGTGTTATGGGATACTAACTCAACGATACTATACTTTATAACAAATACATATATAGATAAACACCCAAGACCCAGGACAGTTTGAAAAAGGCCATTTTCCAACTTGCTCTAACTGGGGATAGAACCTGGAACCTCTGGCTGGCGGACTAGCGTGGTGACCACTATGCCACAAAGGTTGATATGATACACTATACTTATTTTCTTTTTAGTTTATATTTTAACTATGAAAATATATGCAATTTATTTGAAATGACATAATTTCGCCCATATCTGACATGTCAGATATGGGCGAAATTTTGTCTCAAAATAAAACATAGACAACTTTTGTATGAGAAAGTCTAATTCTGTTTAGGGTAAGGGGACTCTTGAATCATGTATTTTATTTATCCTGTCTTTTTTACAGAGGAAGGCAACAGTATAAGTAATAAGAATCCATTCCAAAGCTCCACTACCAATGACCTGTTTGCTAATAATAAGAATCCATTTAATGGTGGATGGAGTACTGTTTCAGCGCATCCCGTTCCGGTCAATCCATTTATGGTGAGTAATACAATATATCTGCTTTTTATTATTTTTAAAGTTACAGTTGATGATTTTTTTAATGTGTGGCACACTTTGTTAGGTTTATCAAAATGTAGTCAATTTTATTTTAACTAACGTATCAAAAATACAAATAAGGAAAAGTTTTAAATATTTAGAAAGGAAACTTTTTATGTATGTATTCAGAACATCTGATTCATGCATGATGATAACCTGCCTTATTCAGGCGCGTATTCAGCACTCAAATAACCAGCCAAGTGCGTGTCGAGCCACGCTCAGTGTTCAGTATTTACAAACGCCGACTTTGAGTTCACGCGACTAAAAACGTCTGAAAAACTTTCTATAGAATTTGTGTGAAAATTTGTGTGAAAAAATTTTGTCTCTGTAAAACCGCTGATAGACAGACGGACAGGGACATGGCGAAACTATAAGGGTTGCTTGTTTACTACGGAACCCTAAAAAGTCGGAAACTCACTCATGATCAGAAGTGCATTCCTGCAAAGATGTTTACAAATAATATTACGATTTGACACCCTGACCAAGATTTTAATTTTTTTTAAAATTGGGTTTATCATCAACGTTTCGACCTCAATAGATTGTGAAAGTTTGACGTCACAAATCAATTAGGGATCATGCCCAGTGGCAAATCCGCGCTTGGCCTAATTAATTTTTAAGAAAATTATTTTCCTTGTGTTATTTATTTCTCAATAAAGCTCGTTATTACAGGCTTAACGTAATGCAAAACAGCTATAGATTATTTAACAAACAAGGTATATGTATGAATGCCTCATTTGTGAATTTCCCCAACGAACAGCTAAGCACGTCAATGTCAACACACGCCCGACCAAGAGAATTAAGCAAACTCAAGGCTCTGGGCACAAGAGCGAACTTTTCGTGCGTGAAGAAGGCACGTCGAAAAAAGGCGGTTTGCGTCTTCTAAAAACGAAATCATCTGGCACTGACAGTGACCATTTTATGAGTATTTTGGGATTGCAGTTAATACCGTTATATATTTTAAAAATGGCTTTTAATGTCGCAATATTCCGCCTGACCTCTAAGCTGAAGTAACCCACCATTCCAAACGCAGTAGGGTACTTTAGTGGAAAAAAAGGGTACACTCCAAACTGTTTAAGGTACAGAAGTTATATTTCTTTATCATGATTTTATTATCATTTGAATGAGCATTGGTGTCATTAGGTCATAAATGTGAATAAAGATGTTAATAAATGACCATAATTTGAGTTAATTATAGTTATAGTTAACCTATAATTAACTGCGACTCGGCTGGGCAGCGTTCGGGAAGCTACGCAGTGTCTTCTCGTCCAAAATACCTCAGTGCCTCAAGACTAAAGTCTAAACCAGTGTGTGTTACCAGTGATGACTTATGGCTCGGAAACGTGGTTCTTTTCTATGGGTCTCATAAGAAGGCTTATGGTCGTTCAGTGCGCTATGGAGAGGGCTATGCTCGGTGTTTCTCTACGAGATCGAATAAGAAAGGAGAAAATTCATAGTAGAACAAAAGTGACTGACAAAGCCCAGCGGATTAGCTCGTTAGAGTGGCAATGGGCGGGACACATAGCGCGACGAACTGATGGCCGATTGGGAAAAAAGGTTCTCGAATGGCGACCACGTGCTGGCAAGCGAAGCGTAGGACACCCACCCACAAGGTGGTCTGGCGACCAGATCAAGGTCGCTGGAAGGCGCCTGATGCAGGCCACTCTAGATCGTTCATTTTGGAAATCCTTAGGAGAGGCCTATGTCCAGCAGTGTTATGCGGCTGAGATGTAGGATGATAGGTAATATAGAGCATGTTGTCATTATACCTATTACATATATTGTACCAATATCATTGGTGGGCAGTATCATCAGTTAGAAACTAGAATATTTCGAAGCTTTATCTTTAAAATGAATATTTATTTTATATACAAATATAGAGGTAGAAGATATTATTTGCAATTTTAAATAGGTAAAAGATTCAACAGGAAGGTAAATACATATCCGTTCGAAGCCGGGGCGGGCCAAGAGTTAAGCCTATAATACTGTCCCACTCTAGCAAGGAATGTACAAAAAAACCGTTTTATTTACGATTTGATGTTTCCGAATTATAAACAAGTAATTATAATAAAAAAATATTGGTAAAACACGCAGCTTTTATCTATAAATTGACTTTAAAAAATGTAAGTGCTCCTCAAGACGTAACAATCTAGCCCAAATTCGGTGGGGTTAAGTTGTTTTATCACAGAGACTCCATGACCAGGTCCATGTCATCATAATATTGCATTGTCACGCGATATACTCGTATGTACGTATGCGTGCATCAGCTTAATCCGAAACCGGGCAGTAGGTCAAATTTAATTTGCTAGATTTGATTAGGTGCATACATAGGGGGATAACGGGACATGTGAAACTAAATAAAAGCTTGTAATATCGATTTAGTTAGTACCTACCTCTACATACCTAACTAAAGTCAACTGTACTCTAATATAGGTTCAATTATTCGTATTTCGGCTGGAATCCTTGAATAATAATAAATCGCGTCAATTAATCTAACATAATTCATCTAAAATAATTAATTTGGGCATGATATTCGTTTAGACAGCTCGCTCAGCCCAGTACGTGCATCCTACGCAAATGTGGCTAAATCGCGACGAGCATGTCGATGAGGCGCATTAATTCGAATTTTCAATTAGCAATCTTCCGAGATGACATTTGGCATCGAGTCTGCACCTACTAACCTTTTGCTCTGCTGCTCTAAATCGGACTGCGTCCATTTGTAAATCGCAGTATTCTTAGATAAGAAGTGTTGTGATATGCATGTGATATAGCGCTGATTACGCCTAATGTGATTGCAATTTTCTGCAGTTTAATGAATGCTCTTTAAAGGGCTGACGTCATGAAGATTTGGAATGTAGAAATCAAGGTCATATAACCGGCCAAGTACGAGTCTAAACTCGCGCACACGAAGCGTTCCGTACCATTGTCTATAAAAAATCACGTTTGTTGTATGGGAGCCTCCTTAAATATTTATTTTATTCTGTTTTTAGTATTTGTTGTTATAGCGACAACAGAAATACATCATCTGTAAAAATTTAAACTGTCTAGCTATCACGGTTCATAAGATACACCCTGGTGACAGACAGATAGATAGACGGACGGACAGCGAAGCCCTAGTAACGGTGTCCCTAACAAGTAGATCGCAGTCGTATTTTACTAAGGTGGTCTAAAGTATCCGATTTAACTTATCCAATAATACATATAATCTTTTAAAACTAAAACCGACTTCACCCCGTAATGCTTCGGCCGCACTTGTGCCTATCGTCCCGAAGCTATTCGCAGCGAATCTTCGTACGTTTTCTACACGAAAAAGTTATCGCGATAAAGCGCTGGTCACACTTGCGGCTTCGTTATTTTTCACGAACTGTCTGGCAATAAATCCAAGATGGCGTCATCTTCGTGTTTTAAATATTGACGACGACTTTCTTTTCTTTAATATGTGTGCTAACAATTACATAATGCATTTATTGAAACCTAGAAAGAAACAGCAAAAAATTTTTACACTATTTTATCGTTCCACTCCATTTTTACGCATTAACAATCGTGGCACCGTCGCACAGCACCGTCCGAACAAGTTGAAAACAAACGTCAAAATGAACGAACAACGCAAGTGCGACCACGCAGAGCGAATTGTTAGCGTGCATAAATCCTTTGATGTATCGCTACCCGCGCGATAACTACACGAAGTCCGAATATTCGGGACGATACCCGATAACGGTCGGTCACATTTGTGTGTATCGTGTAATAGCACGAAGCTTCATGACGATAGGCGCAGGTCCGGCCCAAGCATAACTGCACAACCGATTGTAAATTTCTTCAGGTCCATCTGACAAGTATGCCCTTTCAAACAAAAAAGAATTTTCCAAATCAGTCCAGGCGTCTTATACCAAATAATAAGATGCCAAATATCAACTATCCAGGTCATAAAAAAGAAGGTGGCTTGTTTTGAAAAATAATCAAATCTACGAAATTCACTGTTTTTTTGAATTTTTCCTTTGTATACGCCTAATATAAAACATAAATATAAATCGCGACAAATTGATCACCCCCTTTTTGGAAGTCAGTTAATAAGGCAATCCTCATGCAGATTAACTCAATACGAAATGCTTATCACATGTATCAACCATCATATACCAACACTAGGCATGAACGGCACGTTCGTACAATGAATATTATTATATTATGAAGTCTTATCTTTTGCATAAGTTACAGGAAATGATAATATTATTGCGCTTTTTGTTTCCCAATAGTGTTTTCGCAATTACAGTTCGCAGAACTCTAAATGACTGTTTGTTTTTTGGATAACCCAAGATATGATTTAAATATTTTAACCTTGTACCGATAAGGCGTATATGTACCTGGCCTACTATAAAACTTAGCGGTATGCCAGCATCCGACAAATAATACGAAATTGATCTGAATCACTGTACGTTTTTTCTTTGATAAACTAAGAGATGACTCATGTAACCCCAATTCGATAAGACATGAGTATTGTTTGCATCTGACTATGTTGTCTTATCTGTTTCCATGACGAGCTTCGTGGCGTGGAGCAAGTTGAAAATAAATCATGATTTGAAAAACTGCCTTTTCAAATCTAGGTTTTATTACGTGCCTTCCGAAACACGGAATCATCTTTCTTTTCGGATAGTCAGGTGATTCAAGCCTACAATATCCTAACCAAACTGGAAACAACTTTACACAACCCTTGACCTCCAGGTCATAAGGCGAACGCCTTGACCACTGGGCCATGGAGGCAATCATATCTAGCTCAATCTGTGTGATTTGTCATTATTTATTTATTTATTTTTGTTCCAGCCGACGAACGCCGCGGGTTTTGTGAACTCCAAGAACCCATTCCTTTGATAGGTCCTTGAGAAGTCCAGAGCCAAATCAGAACTCGAACAAATGAATGCAACAAAAGCACAAACCAAGCTACAAAGTTTATTTAAATATGTAAAAGTATCGATTAATTTATTAATGTTTTGCCATAGATGGTAATCTCGAGTTTATTTTGTCAGTTTAAAACTGACGAAGAACTTTATACGTAATACTGGAATATGCAAGCAGTGGTAATGAATAATGCCTTGTGGACCGAGAGCTGCAGACGCACATAACACACACGTATACGTGTCTGGCAGGATGTTTGGCAATTCCGATGCTTGCGATGAGACTTAAGGCGGAGTGAATTTGGACCTCTGTACTACTAAATCGGCCGTATTTCCAAATAGCGAGAAATAAGGCAGTTCTGCGGATTCTGGTCCATTGGAAAAATACATAGCGTTAAGTTTGGTTTCGTCATTTCCTAATTCTTTTGAAATGAAAAAGATAGTACATTCACTAATCGAAGTTATACAATATGTAACAAAAACCCTGTCCGATCCTTGTAGGAGCAACTCAGGCCGTCAATATGAACAACTTTTCCTATGGGACCAATGCTTGGAACTCGAAAAAACAATCGTCATTTTCATACAAATTGCCGGGCCAGCCGAACACCATTCCATAGGAAAAGTTGTTCATATTGACGGTCTGAGTTGATCCTACAAGGATCGGACAGGAATTTGTTACGTATTGTATAAAGAATTTTAAGTTAATAAAGAAAAAATGATGCATGAATAATTGAATAAGTTGTCAAGCCACGATATTCTAGACTAGACGCAGTCTCCGGTGTTGCTTATAATTTTCTTACTGATAACAAAAGTGCTTATTATGGTTGTAAACTTAAGTGCCTCAATCTGCCTTAATATTTACAAAGAATTATCACTAGTAGGAAAGCTATCAATTTCAAATGGCTATAGTATTTTGATTGAATTTTTAAAGAGATTCAGAAGATGTGTAAACGTAAGTAAGGTATGAATTACGCTGGTCCTAGCTTTATTCTAAATTATTTTATTAGTAGTTAGTACGTAAACAAACTGCAAGAGTCAAAGCTAATATTGTAGCATTTGATTGTAGTGATAAAATTGTGACTAAACTGTATTATTTTCTGTTTGTATCACACTACGTATTATCCAGATTGCCTCGAACAATGAGTCCAGTAGGTAAAAAATAATTTGTCAACAAGTGAGGGAAATAATGAAGTTACTGCATTGCTTCCATCGATGGTTAAAACTGTTAATCATGACGACTTTAAAGTCAGTAAATTATACATGTAAATGGATGTAATAAATAAGTATACGGCAGTATTAGACCAGTCTATAAAACGAACAAATTATACCAAACGCCAGTTCGTATGTCAATATTGGATAAGTTTGGAATAGGTGAGCGAGTAATAGACTGTATATATATAAGTCAATGATTGACTATTGTCGTACTAACTGGCACTGTCATACAAAGGCACATTTTTTTTATATTTTATCATCACATAAAGACGTCATAACATTATACAGGGTCCAACAATATACAATGTGTCCCGTCATCGGTGTCGGAGCTTTTAGGGATATGATATACTGCATTTTTTATCGACAAATCACCCCCAATACTTTTTTTTCTTCTACTGTTGTAAAATGGCAGCTATTTTGTTTTTTTGGAAAACAAGGCAAGAACTCTTATAATAATTCAACCATAAATATTCGTGTAAAGATCCTATACCTTTAAAATAGCTGTCATTAGATAGCTAAACATGTAGACAATAATTAGACAGGGAACTTGTTTAAATTTCCCATAGAATAAAAAAAAGAAAAAAATCTAAGCGAAAAAATATCATGCTTTTTGTGTATTTTTTTGGATTATTAGCTGTTTTTGAAAAAACTAGGTTATTAAACTGCTTGTTTTGTTTTTTAAAACGACACTACAGAATATTATCTAAAATAAAATCTTAACACCTTTGCTTTCATTAAGATAGTTTTGAAGATATTACAATTTGAATAATCACAATTTAAAAAATTGCATACATTTTTAGAGTAATAATAAACTTTCATCAAAAAATAAAATAAAAGAAAAACGACTTATAATAGTTGATTTGTAGATAAAAACTGCCGTATACCATACCACTAAAGGCTCCGACACCGATGACGGGACACATTGTATACTGAAACTATTTTATGGGTGAATTCATGACACGAACAACTTTCTCCAAAAAGCATATAACGAAATATGAAAAAGAATGACCTTCCATACAGACCACTCAGCTGACACGAGCTTACGCACCATAGGTACGAACGAGCGTACGAGAGTACGAGCACGTTACGAACTTGGCGGTGGGGTTGGGGGCTAGGCGAAAAAGGTGTAAGATTTTTCCATCACGAATTAAAGTGAAAGGTAATTTCACAAGTTGGACTATCTCGTCGATAGTTCAGTTAGGAGAGCGTATGCGTGAGATGTTCGGTTCAAACCCAGCTCACGCCAATATTTTTATTGTTTAATTTATAATTTTTATAAATAAAGTGTAAGATTTTCCGTCACGAATTTATAATTTACTACGAAAGTAACTGAGAGTTCCATGACACTCATGTTCTTTTTTTATAATTCTATAAATGTTCGAAAGTTGTCGGTCTCATGGACTGAATTCGTCTCTAAATTAGTTTCATTCAGTATATTTTGTTAAACTTTATATCCACTATTATTTTGTGTTGTCCAGATACATGTTGCAATCGACCAGTCATAGGAATAATCAAAGCAACTAGCCATAAAACAAGTTGGCAACACAGTGTTGTTATTATCAAAACACGAAATCTCGTTCATTGAAAGTTGGCAGTTACGAGTTGACTCAAACATGCTAGAAAATATTTATATATTGAGTTTTAAACGTACCTGGTAATTTCTGATAAGTGTGTATTGACTGTTTAATTGATGTCTCAAAGACTTAATAGACGGCAGAAGGAATACAGCAGCAAGGTATTTTACTATATTTATCGTTATATTATAAAATGTAACTGCTGTAGCTTTTTTGATACTTGCTTTTGCGAATTCTTCACTTTAAATTACAAATAAGTTATAATTATGTATATTTTTATTCCTATTTTATTTTATGACTATGAAATTTCTTTTATTTTTCAGCATTGTAACTTAGCTTTAAACTTTTTATAGTTACAAATTTAAGAAGTCAGTTTACTCTTTGATCATTATCGTATGAGTGTCTTATATATTAAAGTTTTGTAAAGGATGGCTCTCAAATGTACTTCATCTGTGATTGTAATAATCAGTAATTTTATTTTTACTCATTAATGAGCTCACTTGAACAATTTTATTTTCTAATCAATGCACTATGCTATTTATTTAGTTCTTAATGTAATTGTTTTTTTTTTTTTACTATTTGAGCACTAAGATCTGTTAATTTGTATAAAAGTTGTAAAAAATTAATCACTATTAAATTTTTTATTAAATATTTGGGCGTTTCTGTTGGAGAGTTTGGGCAGTTTTAGTAAAACGAATAATATTTGAACTTATTATATAATTATTACAACATAGGACTTCGCAAAACTTTCTTTTATTTACAAGTTAAGAATCTCATTCCAGGCTTTACATTTTAAATTTATTCGTTTTTCTCGTAAATAGTGGTGTCGAATAGTTGTCCGGTGTAACATTCGGACTAGGAAGTGGAGTCTTTGGTGTGTCGTGGGGTAGCACTCCGGACAAGTTTTTGGCGGCGGCTTCGGGGTCTTCAGGCATACTGGATTGTTGCGAAGATGATGTCGACGTAGCCAGCCGCTTTTCTGATATAGTCTTGAGAATATTTTTACCGGCTTCTTTAGTCTGAAACAAAGAAGGTAAAATCAGATGAAACATTCAATGTGTTATCCTCTGCTGTAAATACGGCTGACCCCACATTGGCCGTGCGCGTTTCTCGAGCTTTTGAATGACGAACGCCGCATGCGTGTCGTTCATACGCTCGAGGACCGCGCTAATTCAATGCAGGGTTAGCGTGCAGTACAAAGCTAATGAGATTTTATTTGGGTGTTTGTAGCATACAGGAAAGTCATACACCAACCCTCATATTCATAAAAATTAAATATAATGTTTGCTAAGCTAAACCTATTTTAGCTAAAACATTTTTTTTTTCTTTCCTCTTTTTAAATATTTGACATTGAAAGAACGAAACAAAACATATTTATAAGATTTGTATTATTGTGACCTTGTTGTGAAGTTGTTCATCATGACTTGTTGCAAGATTTCATTGTATGCTGTACAATAAATTAATCAGACTTACGGCCTCGTGCTCCAAGCACTTGTAAGCGTAGTGAGCGGCGTGGTCTAGCAGCGAGAACCTGAGGTAGTACTGCGCGAGGTAGCGCTGCGCTGACGGCAGCTCCTTGCTGCCGGAGTTGGCGGGGTCCTGGCACGCTGCCGTGTACGCTGCGGCTGCGCTGTTTGGCATGTTCGATTTCTCGTAAAGCCTGCAAGGGAAAGGTTTCACAATTTTATTCGAGACGATAATTTATAAAGCCAAGACCAAGTGAGTGTGGGGTTGTGTATTTGCGAATGCCGCATTGTGGGGTTCCGTAGTTGCGAATGCCGACTTTGAGTTCACGGGAGAATATTAAACCAAATATATCAGAAACGGATCCCTTAAAAAAAAATGGAGTTCACAAACTCACAATATTTTGAAAGACCTATTCAACGTTTAACACGATGGGTTAGCCGAAAAAAAAATGGCTTTTACTTTACATGTACGGGAAGGCTAATCCAAAATATCTTTTTTATGTTTTTTTTTTTTCACTTTGTCGGCATGATTAATATACCTATGCCAAATTACAGCTCTTATCTCTCTGAGTAAAACTGCATACAGACAGACATGCCGAAACTATAGGGGTTCGTTTTATTTACTAGGGAACTCTTAAAAAGGAAAGAATACAAAGTGGCTTAAAGTAAAAAAGATACATATTATCACTCTTGGCATGCCGAAAATTACGCAAGTTTGATTAAGGCCAGCTTAGAAGTTGTTTGCCTATCTGATTATGCTTATTATTCAGTGCCGGACGGATGTTTCCTAATCTTCAACACAAACAAAAGGCTTACAAAGGATGTTAAAGCAGCATCATAGGCAAATCCATTCCAAATTAAAGCAAGATTTGCACTATTTTTGTTTTGGATAATTTAATACATATGATTTATATAAAAGCAAAACTAGCAATATCCATACTGACGTCATTATTAGTCATATAAAAGCAAAACTAGCAATATCCATACTGACGTCATATTAAAGCAAAACTAGCAATATAGTTTTACTTTTATATGACTCATACATACAAAATTGTGGAAATTCAAATTTAATGATTTCCAAAGACTGAATTTTAAATTCGACTAGATTGGAAGCTTCAGATTGGTACTAACTTGGCTAGTTTGAATAACGCCATGCCCTCTATATCTCCAGTGCTGTGTGCTTTGTAGTAACATTTCAGAGCATTGGGGATTTTGTCCATCTTCTCATAGGCCTCCCCAAGCGAGACAAGCATCCTTGAGTCATCAGGTTTGAGTTGAGCTGCCCGCGAGTAGTAGTATATGCAGTAGCCATTGAGGCCTAGTATTTCGTAAGCTTGGCCCAGGCCGTTCCATGCTCTATAGTCATTTCTGTTTACATCTGAAAAATATAATTTAGGAATTAACTCTACCATTTACTTATGATGATCAGATATTCTACTCTATATCAGATAATCAGACTTGGACTCTCAATTTTAAAGACATACACAAATTGAGAACATACCAACCAAGCATGGAAAGGAGTATGCTCGGATTCGTCCGTAGGGACAGACAGCAAGCTGAAACCATACGCAAAGTAGTAAGAGTGGATGACGGTACTAAAAAAACAAAATCACCGAAATGGAGCTGGACAGGACATATATGGCGGAAAAGGGTTAAAAAGTGGACCAAAATTGTATCTCTATGAACCCCACTCGAAGGAAACAGCAAAGGGGCAGGCCCTTGAAAAGACGGAAACACGATTTCTAGGAAATAGCTGGACTTCTATTGACCAAACTAATAAGGAAAACAGAAAAATGGAATCTGATAGGAAGGGGGAGGCCTACGCGTGTAGACGCGTAGTGCGTAGGATGCGCCGATGCCAATGATTAAAATGAATCAAAAATGTATATTGTTATATTTTGTAATTAGTATATGGGCTAATAAAAAAATTGGAGTATGGTGGTTCTGCAGTGAGCCAAGTAAGTTGGATCATCTCCTAAGAAAAGTAAGATAATATTAATTGTAGTTAATATTATATGTGAAGAATTGCATGTTCTGTGCATTGAACCCTACATAGACCTAAAATTTTTTTACTTCTAAATCTATGGAACCCTACTTCTATATTGTCAGTCAGATTTTAATAATAGGGAATATGCATGAAAAATATATGTGTTGTCTTACCAGAGTATCCAAAAATATTCAAAAGAAAAGTATGTACTAAAAGTAAAAACAAAATAATAATTGGTAGAAAAACGAACGAGATAACGATTTTACGAAAATATTGTCTATCTCACTCGCAAAAACGGTATTTTCTATGGCGAATGTATAGATGATACGGACTTTGATCTCACCAGTCCATGTAAGATTTCTCTTTCTGAATGAAACTAAAGTATCATATGTTCGTCGCTGATTAAGATATTTTATAATTTATTTCATATTTGTTTATTGTGGTTAATAAAGACATTATTAAGCAAATAAAAAAAAGTGCATATGCACGTATTGGGTACTTTCCTGGGTCAAGAATATGATTTGGTACTGTCAAGAAAATAAAACTTCATAAAATAATGGCATTTGTCATCATGATCATCCATTTTCAATGTGATTTCAGATTTATTATAGCAAAAAACTGATATTCAGAGCGCTATTTGACTCCAAGAAACTATGACGTCATAAATCTATAAGTCGTACAATTCCCATGAAAATGTTTGTTTTGACATTTAGAAAAAAGTATTTGATTTGGGTTTTTGGAAAGAAGTGAATTCATATTTCCATGAATGTTTTAATTTGCCTAATATTTTTCTTAGCTTATTAATATATGTATTTTATGGAACTCCTTGGGGAGACCCTATTTAAATCCAGCAGTGGACTACATCTGAAATGGTGATGATGATGTTATTTGAATAAAAGAAAATGACTAAAATATTACCTATAGCATGTCTATAGCATTGAATAGCTGCATTAGAATTTTGTAATTCTATAAACTCGTGTCCCATGAGGATCCACGCTGACAGGTACTGTGGATCTAGGGATAATGCCCTTTGGAAGTAGATTACTGCCTTCTGATGCTCACTTCTTAAACTGTAGTAGTTACCTGTGAATACAATTGTATTTATTTGATAAATAACACCAGGAACTATTTGTTAAGGGGCTACCTGAACTTTTCGAGATCCAGTGCTGCCCCCATTTAAAATAAATCATTTGAAAGGAAACAGAGATATCATTTAAAATTTTGTCTTGACCCTAGATAACCCTTCAATCTATCTTATGAACTACTGCTTACGAAAAATGACCACTTTTTGCTAATGTGCATAGATAAGCTTCAGGTTCTCAATTAAAACTGTAAACAGTAGTTACCCCAAAAAAGTCAGGTAACGCCTTAAAATAAAATTTAAACTTATTTTTCGTGTATATTATAATTATACTTATAAATTCTTTCACAAAACCTAAACCAGGCACAAGGGGCCTGAAATAAACATAGACCTATATATATATTTTTTTACTGATCTCTGAAAATAAATATCTGGCAAGTTTTTTTTTAATTTCAAGGATGGGCCAATCCAAAGCTTTGAAGTAAGAACTAACAACAAAAAGCCAACAAGTAAAAAAGCAGAAACATAAAGTCAAGGAAATGTATAAAATAATACCTATTACACAACAAGTTTCCACTCTGTATTTGTCAATGGCTACTGCCTTCTGTGCCAGATCGGCGAGCTCCATCCGCTTCTCTTTCAAATACAGGAGGTGAGAGTACACATCCCAATTGTCCAGCCTGTACGGGTCAGCCTGATACAACTCCCGGAACAGTGCCAGTGAGGAATCCACATCTGGAAAAATATGAACCCTTATGATAAATTGATATTAAGTTGATTACTTACCATCAATATAAAATAACTTATTAAAGCTGAAATAAGCGCAACAAACTTTAGAAACAGCTCATATATTCTCTACAAAGTGAGCTACAAATAAGTTGAGATAAGCTTGAGTCCTACGCCAGTCATTGAATGATTTAAGAGTCATTAGGTCTCAGGGAGTGGAAAAGTTGAAAGTAGCCTTTGCCACAGTTATATATGTATATGTATAAACTGTATAGGTAAAAAAATTTTGGTTGTGAAATATAACCAAATAGAAAGTTATGTTTTTTGTGCCTACCTCTCCTGTCATGATGTGCAATAGCCATCTGAGCAGTAATATAAGAACTTTTTTCAAACCCAGCAGCTGCCAACATAGTATAAGCTTCCAGGGCTTGATCTGATAACTTCAACTCTATGAATGCATGGGCAGCAAAGAAATATGTCATCCAGTGTTTTGGTAGTTGCAAAGAATCCAAAGCCTCATACTCATTAGCTAGGCCGGCGAGTTCTACCCATGCAGCCCACAGAGTTGGGGCTGCTGCTAGTGAAGCCTGGAGTGTGGTAACAGCTTGGCTACGTAAGTCAAGCTTCTTCAAAACCACTCCTTCTAAATAGAGGAGGTATCCATCGAGACTGTTGCGGTTAGCCTGGAATATTAAATGTGACATTGTGTAACAGAATATACAGATATGATTTTATCCTTTACACGGCCGGCAGAGCCTATGTTACCTTGCTAACTATGGGACCTAAAAAAAATTTACCTTGAAAAATGACAGAAGATCCAGCAATACTTGAGTTGATTCTGTGTTTTCAGTTACTGAATCCCACGTACCAACTAATCGTTTCTTTTCACCGGACATGTACTGAGAGTATTTGTGTAGGAATACGCATTTCGGACTAGTGCAGCTTTCCAAATAATGGGCAGCCCTGTCGAACTCTTCACAGTCGAAGTAACTCTTTCCTAATGTATACGCTTCCTTCTCCTCCGCCGGTATACCATCATCGTAAACGACAGGTTCTTCGGGAGATCTATGTTCTCTTAAAGCATAATTTAATTCAGCAAGCCACTTCGTGGTTTGAGTAAGACCTCGGTCTACGCACTCCCGTAAACCGCGCTGGATATCTTTTTTTACCTGTACTAAATCAATTTGAATATCACCTTTAGAATTCATCATTTTGAGAGTCTAAGAAAGAAAAGATGGTGAACTCTTTGAATCAATATTCAACTCAAAATAAACACACACATTCCCTCCGGCAGTACAATATTTTAACTGTCAAACAAAACAAATGTGTCAACTGTCAAAATCAAACAAATGTCATTATAATATGTTTTTTAAATAGGTACCTATGATATGACAACCTCACGTTCTCTGTAATTTAGCCTAATTACAACGGTGGACTAATAGCTTTATCTACAAAAAACTACTATAGATATTAATGTCTATGATTATTATTTGTCATCATGATGACACATTGTCGAATGTCAGTGTTGTCACAACACTGACATTCGACCATGTGTCGTTGTGTCATTCCGTGAAATGGTTGTCAATAATGTCAATTTCATCAGCTTGTCAAGTTTACTAAAAACGAAGTTAACGAAGCAAGGAAATAGCCAGTAGCTCAGTAGCAAACAAATAACCATTTTATTGGCATTTATCGGCCGGCTGTTGAGTTTGGATTACTCGGCACACGTAACACATATTGGTGAAAGCAATAATAACATTAATAACATATAAGCTATGGCGGAACCAAACACAGAAACACCAACAACTGAAGTTGAAGGAACATATTCAACTCCTGCTAATGATCCTAAAAACATGCAAGAAGTAACGCAATATGTAAGTCCTATTTAGATATATCGTTAAACCTTAATGTTTGAAATTTTATGTTTACCTCCTTTCGTGGTTGTACTTGTACGTAAAATAGGTAGGTACGATACGACAAGCAAAATCTAGTATGCTACATTGTATGATTAATATATTATTGGAATAGAAAATTCTTTATTCAGTGAGAAATTACCTACAATATCGTAATATTTTTGGTAACACTGGCCACTGGCTTGTATAATCATTTTGATCAATGAGGTTTATGCAAATTTAATAATTTGAAAACCATAATTATTACTTAAATAATGCAGCAATAACATAGAAGTGCTTGTGTGTATATGTTATTAATGATGTCTTTTTTATTTCCCTTCATATGTATATTACTATAATTGCAACTTTTTGTAGGTCCAGTCTCTTCTGCAAAACATGCAAGACAAATTCCAGAGTATGTCAGACCAGATAATAAACAGAATAGACGAAATGGGAACCCGGGTCGATGAACTGGAGAAAAATATCACCGACCTTATGACGCAAGCTGGAGTAGAAAACGAAAAATAGAATACTTAAATATCATCCCATTCATTCTTTCACCCAAAGAAACTTTGCCACATTCATAGATGTAAGGGCTGTCTCACATGGATAAAAAGTTTTATAAGCAATTTTGTATAAGGCATAGGAAACAGAATAGAGTTCATTTTTAAATGTGCCTTTTAAATGTTTTTCTTTTCAGTGATACTTTTTATTTGTTGTAATGAGCTAGGTCGTTTTTCTTAAATTACTAAGCTTAATATTAAATAGTGAAGAAATAACCAAGTCTTTTGATAATGTTTGTAATAAACAGTGGCATGCAGGTGGAGGCAACAACTGTTGTCAGAGAGAAACATGTGTTGATTCATGTGATATACAGTTAATTCCATTTCTGTTCAAAATATTAAGGAAGAATACAGAATATACCTTTGCATACAATATGTAACAAAAACCCTGTCCGATTCTTGTAAGAGCAACTGAGACCGTCAATATGAACAACTTTTCCTATGGGACCAATGCTTGAAACTCGAAAAAAAAACGACATTTTCATTCAAAAGTGTTTGGCCGGCCTAGCAATTTGTATGAAAATGTCAAATTTATTTTCGAGTTTTCAGCATTGGTTGTATAGGAAAAGCTGTTCATATTGACGGTCTCAGTTGCTCCTACAAGGATCGGACAGGGTTTTGTTACATATTGTATAATTGAGATATTAGTCATTGTAATATTGTAAATTTATAAAATATCTGTCAATATATTCTCATAACAATTCATAACTTTAAATCGATAACAGTGAATGTATCATGATAGGCTATTTCTCATTTAATTTGAGAATACTTATTTGTTATTGTATATTTATGTATTTTATAATAGTTTACCTGCTATTATTTACATAAACAGTAAATTTTATTTATTATCGTTTTTTGTATCAAAAATAATGTAGATAATTTGTAAGCCAACATAAAAATAGCACCTGATATATTACATACAAGTCCACAAGGTAGTGTAGGCAGGCAATCGTCACTTTAGAAGCATAGAAAATAAATACATGTTCTGCTAATGTAAAGTCTGTTAAAAATATTAATATATATTTTTTTTAAATATATCATGTTTGTCTTGTATGTACTATATAGAATGTACAAACATATGTATATTGCCCAAAAAAGAAATCTCACATTTCATAAATTCAATTCACAAATTCTTGCGAAAATAAAAAAAACCATTAGCAAAACATGTATCAAATGTAGATGGCACAAACACGAATGGATCATCCAGTCAGAGGCCAAACAATATAACATGTTTGTTTGTATGATATGAATGTGTAAACGATTGCTGGTGGACATTGATTTGTAATAAGTCGATTAGTTAATTCGTGATTAAAAGGTGTTCCTTAGATTACCTCGTGTTTTGTTTACTCTCAGACATCTGAGTACCATATTGTACCAGGGGGTGCCTATTGATTTTATGTGTGCCTGGTACCAACTGGTACAAATACATAAGGGAAGAGACCTTAGCATAATAATGAAATGACGATGCAACTATGGTTACACAGGGAATTTAAGTTTTACATACGGTCTTTATTGCATTACATCATCCCTTTACAACCTAGAAAGCACATAAATGTTGCAAGCAAAACTTGACTCGAAAAATGTATTTAAAAAATTGGTAACACATGATATATAACACTATGTAACCTACCTAAAGTAATCTGTGCTTGCTTCAGCATAAAGTCCAGTCATTAAACAAAAAAAAATAACGACAAATTCCTACACTCGCGATTTCTTATCCTAAATGTTATTGTGATGTTTTTAGATAGCCTTGTATAACTTTTGTTTCATTCCTCCAGAAGTATTATGAAATAGGGGTTACATACTAAACGGCCTTCGGATCTACAGTAGAGATGAGATTCCTTAAAATAGTTGTACTCACAATATCACACGAATGGTGAAAATAAGGGAATACGAAAACTATATGTATATTCTCTTCTTATTTAGGTAGGAGAGATTTCTTAAATCAAGCTTTTATTTTTTATGAGTAGACATGTGATGGAAAATCTCCCGAGTAGAAATGATTTTTCCGAAATATATAACAATATAAGAATGGCAATTTAAAAAAATCTTACATCATTTTTGAGAGAAAACCTGTGATTTAAAGTTGAAATTGCACATTCTAAGAAATTTCGAAAAATTCTCTAGTGTAGGTTTTATTGTAAAAAATTCACAGTCCCTGTGTATCGTATATAATATAAAAATAAAAAAGTAATAATAAATTCTTTATTTTAGTTTTTTATCATCTTAACTTCTAGTTAATACAAACATATTATTAAGACATGTATACACAAAAGTTATATATCGTAGTTAACGTGATTCACTGTCTTCTGTAGTATCGTCATCTTCAGAATCTCCAGATTCCTGCAAAAAATATAAGTTCGTTAATTCTACCATATAAAATAATTAGGTATTCGTAGTTACCATTTTTTACGACACAGCATAATTTGAGTGATGCCTGAACTCCTGAAGATAATTTGCATAGAAAATTTTCTACCTTGCAAGTTACGCTGCCACTTCCAATCTTTCGTTCATAACGAAAAATTTAAGACCAAGGGTTTTACAGGAATCTTGTCGGGCGGGACCACCCCTCATCACCTGAGATTGATGATGATAGCCAGCGTCTTGGTTCCGAAAAGTCTTGACACAAAATCTACAGAAACCATTTTGGTGGCATATTTTGTTAAGTACTTAAGTAATAGAATTTTATATTCTGTATTTTTCGTTGAAGGTATATGTTCCAAATAAAGATTTTCTATTTCTATTTTCAAGGTGTTTTTAGAATAACTATTACCTGTACTATTAGATAATTATGTTCTGACATTTCTTAACACGGGCAAAGATAATATAATTACACACGGGGTAATATACAACGTGAAAGGGACGTATACCCGTAATAAATCGAATCACGGGCTATACTATACTAGATCACTTTAGTATGATGATGATGAAATTAAAATAATGACCAAAAGGCGAACAAAAATTTTACATTCCCATACAAATTGCCCGGGCGGCTCCAAACGGCATTTTCATACAAAAGTGTTGTATGGATAAATGCCGAAATTTTGTTTAATGTTCGGCTGTTAATTTAATGTTATTATACCAGCCCCGGATCTGGAGCAAGCCGGGGCCCATGCCCTGGGCGGCGAAGTCAAAGGGGCGGCAAAATCGAATATAACCACCCCTTCCATGCTGCCGATACGGAAAGGGGGGCGACGTCTGGTTACTTTTGAAGAAGTATAAAAGTTGTTTACTTACTACTCAAAAATGCACAGTCGCATCTCGTTCTGAATCTCTTCTTCTTCTTCTTAGCGAGTCGGAATGGACTAATATATACAGGGTTACTGGTAACTAACGCAAAACCTTTTAACATCAGAATCAAACTCCCCAACACATTATAGATCTGCAAGAAAAAAGGCAAAAATTACAGAAAATAAAATGGGCCTCCCATACAAATTCACTGATCACCTGGTCGAGTTTCTATGGGGATTCCAATTTCTTTTCTTAGATTTTTTTTATTTTTTTCTTGCAGATCTATATTATGTTAGGATTTTGATTCTGATGTTAAAAGGTTTTGCGTTAGTTACCAGTAACCCTGTATATATACATATATATATTACATGAGTGTGGACCAATGTGTGGCCACATTTACGCCTCTGTCATTAGCGGAGTTTAGGTCTTAACTAACCATTACTGTCTGCTGGTTGGCTCTGAGATTTCGGGGGGTTTTGAACCTTCAAACCCCCCTGGAGAACACCCCCCCTGGCTACGGCCCTGGGGTGTGTACTCGTACTGTTCAGGTACTAGTAAGCAAGTAGGCGGAAAAACCAAGCAGAGGCGGCATTTGCACATTTTGTCCGGCCTCAAAAAAAAAACTAGATCTGGTACTGTATTATACTATAACACGATCTAGTACAGCCCGTAGTTCGATTTATTACGGGTACCTATGTTCCTTTCACGCTGTATATCTAAATAAGTATTTGGCTACGATACCGGTGTGTCCTCCTCGTCTCTTGAAGACGAATGATTCATGAGAGCAGCCAGGGAGCTGGATCGCATCATAGCCGCTCTTTTCTCTGGTGACTTTAATTTCCGCAAACTCTGCAAAAGTAATGAAAATAATGTCTTAAGCTTAAACGTATACCTACCTAACATATGCCTACCTACATGGCAGATGGCCATCAAATGGCAGTAGGTAGTGAAGCAACATTCTATCCGATCAAATATTTAGAATATGCAAGAAGTATCCGATAGGTATTTGATCAAATATAATCGGCCGAATTCGTGTCTACCTAAAAAGAACTGAAAGGTTTTTTGTGTAAAAGGAAATGCGGGTTAGAAATATACACGGTATAAATTGTATTACCGTATCTTCTTCGTCTTTACTCGGAGACTGTGGATTCATGAGAGACGCTAAAGAGGAAGATCTTGCTGAAATGCCTGTGCTCACTTGCTTCTCAGGAGAACGAAGTTTTCTTCTAAAGTTCTGTGTAAAATCAAATTAGGAACTACAGCAAAAGACAACTTAGGAGGTAGGACTGTGCGTTGAAACTGGCACCCCCAGGCTCTCAGAGCCCATCCAACACGCAAGAGATTCAAAGACGTAAATACGGACTAAGTATAAAACGAAAAACTAAAGCCAACAGGTACAATTTTAGGGTAATAAATTAAAACCTAAATTTTTTTATAGTTATATAAATAATTTAACATAAATTAGACAAAATGTAGCTGTACCTACTATTAATTGACATTAAGCAAGTCAAGTTATTAATATTACGGGAGTTACCGTGATAGATATAATTTTGATTCGACGACCCTACTGCCGTCATGGTCTCTTGC
The DNA here is from genome assembly GCA_943193695.1 of Acrobasis suavella. Classification (NCBI taxonomy): domain Eukaryota; kingdom Metazoa; phylum Arthropoda; class Insecta; order Lepidoptera; family Pyralidae; genus Acrobasis; species Acrobasis suavella. The sequence goes on from OW971929.1 coordinate 21,578,388, forward strand.
AGACTCAGTAAGTCCCGTCCCGTAATATTAATTATAGTCATAGAGACTGCGATATTCGTTAATCATATACCACCTACTTAAAGTAGTTATTTTTAGCTACTTGTACCCGTAAATAAAAATAGAGCTTTCTACATGCCCACGTGTTGAGATTGTCGAGATTGGGCATCGGATTTGCATTTTAAGTGTTCAATATACATACTTAAATAAAATGCATAGAATAGAACAAGCAATAAGTATATGAAGTCTAAGTATCTAGTATTTGGTTGGTTAGTAGGTACTATACCCTGCCGCCCGCCCCGCCCGCGCCTTTAGCTGCCGTTTTTAACCGACTTAAAAAAAGAAGGAGGTTATCCATTCGTCGGAATGTATAACTCCTATATGTATGTAAATTGATTACTTGAAGAGGCGTGGACCGATTTGGAAAAAATATTTTTTTTTGAAAGGGTATACTTTACAAGTGGTCACATAGACTTTTATCAAAATCGGTTGTATTCGTTTTTTAGTTTTTAAAAAATTATATTTTACAAGGAATATGTATATGGTATCAAGTAAATATGTGCAGGCTGATAATTATAAAATTATAGTAAAAAATTACCGTAGAGTCCTCTTGTTCCGAAAGACCTGTGTTTAAATGCTTCACCAAAAAAAAAGGTAAAATTTTAGTAGGCATTTCAAAAATAATTACATGATGAGATAACAGACCGAAAATGATCATTGAGCGAAAAAAAATCTCACAACGCGTAGTGGCCACTGTAAAACGTCCGGACGTTTTACAGTGGCCACTACGCGTTGTCAGATTTTTTTTCCATAACGCGATATTAGTGTTATTAATGGCTCGTATGAAAATGCTCACGACGCGTTGTGAGTGACAGTCACGGAATAACTACTAGTGGTGTTGTGACAATCACAGAAAGATAACACGTAAGTAAGTAATTAGTAAGTGGTAATGCAGAAGCCGCATGACCTGCCCGTATTGGTGGAATCATTAATATAGGTGTGTAGGTATGGGATGTATGCCACACAATGATTTGTCATTTGGGATCCTCCTGTCATGAAAGCATAAAGAATTCTTTTGCAAAAGTGTACAGTTGACCAGACATGGGATGGGAATGTCGACTTTAGTACTAGATCAAGTAGGTATGGCTTGTAAGTTGTAAGGGAGTAATGTCAGAAGTCATTCGAAATAGGTTCTCACCTCTAGATCCGCTTTGTCATTGATATCCTGTATCTGCTGGTGCGCCACGGTCAGCAGCTCCACAGCCCGCGCGTGGAAGGTAAGTTCCACCATCACAAAGTCTGACAGCAATGTCTTCAGCTGGTGCAACTTGCGGCGCTCGAAGAACTCTGTCTGCTCGCTCAGGCCTTTGGCTGTGCGGGACATCTCCGCTGACGCCTTTAGTAGCTCCGACTCAGCATATGTCTAAACAAATAGTAGTTATGTAATTAGTAAATAAAGGAGGGATTTACATAGAGGTACATTGATGAATCACGAGCAAGTGAAGGATTCTAACGACTAAATCACGACCGTAGGGGAGTGATTCAAGTGTTAGAATCCTGAGCGACGCGAGAATCGTTATACTTAAATCCGTTTTATTCAAGAGTTGCATACTATACCTACTTATCCAACAAATTTCTTATCTGTTTATCTTTTCCTAAAGGTTGACAGGGAAAGGCATTCCTTAGCATCCACCTATTGTAGCTTTTGGCTCAAATAAGGTTTTAAATAAAATAAATAAATAAAACTATTGCCTGAAATAAATGAATAATTATTATTATTATCTTCATTTATTTTAAATATTCTTAGATTAGATTTTTTTATACAATATCTATAAAAAGAAAAATATAAAAAAATCTACAAAATATACACACTTTATAAAAAAACCTAATCTAGCTGCCCACTGGCAGCGGGGCTTTAAGGCCCAAGCTACCGGTGGTTAGGGCCGCAGAGAGAGAAACCTCCTGACAATGCGTGCCGTGTCCAGGAGTACTGCCTTCTGTATCTGACCCTTGATCCAGCCATCTAGCGAGAGAGTCTTGAGGTGTTGATCAAGACTCTTCGCTATAAGACCGTTCGCCGATATTATTATTATTATTAAAAACTATACCTACTTTATACCATGAATACGAGAAAAAGAAACATTTGAGCGAAAATAAACATTTGATGAAGACAAAGGAAGGAATTGAAATGCATATTTAAATTAGAACAATCACTAAAATTAAAAGTACTTAATGCACTGTTCACTGTTTCAAAATTCAATTCAATTTTTTTTTATTTTCTCCACAATTTTACATTACCTACATAACATAATGTTCGTCGACATAGGTACATGGTTAGCAAAAGGTTGTGAGAGTCTAAGTTATGAGAGTTTTAGTGTCTAAACTAAGTGAAGCTTAATTGTATCTCAGAACACCAGATCCTCCACAGTTGGAGGAAACAGTTGACCTATTAGTATTCTAACCTTTCATACAACATATTGTTATTAAAATAAATGCTTTATAAGAGGGGGAATGGTAAAAACCATATTATACGTTCATTGTACGAGTAAGCTTTAATACTACTCGCGGTCGTGCTTGCAGTTGGTCTTGTACAGGCACAGCTCTCTAATCACCTTACACCAATAGGTAGCTTACGTTACTTACTTGTTAATACTTACCACTTGTTGCCTGTTGAACGGTTGCCTCTCCCTCGCCTTGTCGAGCACCTTCTTCCTTGCCAGCTCTTTCTCCCGCACGTTCATCGTGTGCTTCAACTCCTCGCGGGCGTGCTTGCAGATGGTCTCGTACTGGCATAGCTCTCCAATCACCTAATGTCATAAAACCATTATTTACACAAGTCTTTGTCTTCATCGAATTTCTCTTCTACGCGTTTTGCGGTTGCTTCCTAGCTATGCTATTTCGGGCCCTGGGGTGAGCTTTACGGCTTTTACATCGTTTATTGTTTGTACATCTCCAAAGATGATATTACATAGGTATCGATGGCCACTCGAAGGATTCTGAAGACTGCGAAGTGGAGAAGAAAATACCATAGCCAAATAACATGATTTGACTGTGGTTTGACAATAGCCGCTGACGACAAACGTTTTCGAAAATGAATTTTTGTAAAAAGTTTTATATGCGGGTACGTTTAGCACGGTTTAAATGTGACCAGGGGGTTTAAATAAAATAGTGAGGGGATACGGACAACCCCAGGTTTAAAAATCCCTTGATCCCTTTTAAGAGTGCTGATGAATAAACAAATCATCCGGTTAACCTTAGCTTCCAAGCGCTGAACTTCGCAATTCCTGTACTCTTCAATAGCCGTTAGAGTAAGAGACAGGTTGTCTAGGCCCGCGCTCAAGGACTTGTTGACGATTTCGTTGTTGGCGTAGTCTTTCAGGACCTTACTGAGTTCATCTCCCATATCGCGTAGCCTGAAATTACGACTAATACTTATTTTCTAACTTTACCTTCTACGCAAATCGTAAAAGCTGATACAAGCAGTGGGAACAAGATTTATATCTCAAGGCTAAAGTAGGTACTCAGTTGGCTTGGTAATGTTTTCTTACTATTGCCAAAGATAATCTAATTTGCTTGGGAAATGGTGGCTTCGACATGGATGGCAGCAAAAGTTGACTTTTGGTCATCTTTTGGTCCCATATAAGTACCTATACCTATTTTGTTAGCCGAATAAAGTCTTTGTTTCTTTTTTTTTCTTTTGTTTTTTTTCTCTCTTTTTTTTTCTTCATAGGTATATCTAAGCATTCGTAGCCTAGCCCTAAACCTTATATTATCAAAGCCCTAAACATATAGAATTTATTGTTTTTAGACTGGTTAAGGATAAGTATCGTCACCTCTAAACTTTTTTTAGTTATTTTTATGTTTGTTTGAAAACTTCATAAAAACCGGCCAGGTGCAAGTCGGACTCACGCAAGAATCTCAAGAATCTCAGGAAGAATCAATCTATAAAAAATCACGTATATTGTATGGGAGCCCCCACTTATATATTTATTCTATTCTTTTTTATTATTCTCGTTTGTATTTGTTGTTATAGCGGCAACAGAAATAAATTATCTATAAAAAATGCAACTTACTAGCTATCACGGTTCATGAGATACAGCCTGCGGTGACGGACAGAAGAACGGAAGGACGGACTGACAGCGTAGTCTTAGTAATAGAATCCCGTTTTTTCCCTTTGGGGACGGAACTCAGTGGGAGCGAAAAGAGGATAAATAAAAGACCAACAGGTAACTTTTTTTTAATTAGCCATTTAAGTCCCATTGTTGGGCAAAAGCCTCCCCTCTCTCTTTCCATACGTCTCGGTCCCTTGATATCATCCTCCAATTCTTTTCAAACTGGGTCAAATCATTCGCCCATGTTTTTCTAGGTCGTCCTGGTTTTCTTCGGCCATTTGGTATCCAATTTGTGGTAATGTGTGCCCATCTTTCGGGGTGCATGCGGCAGACGTGTTACGGCAACTAATTTTTACTAAAACAAAAAACCCGACTGCCTTTTTTTATGTACCCAGTGTTACTCTCACAGTTTTGAATCTAACGTCACCTCTCAAGCTACAATTCATCGAGCCGTTCGAGCTGCACAGGCGTGCCAAACAATTATACATACGTACTCTCGAAAAACATAACCCTCCTTCTGGCGCAGTCGGGTGAAAAGATCGTTCCATGAAGTACAATAATCTTATCATACAGGGCGGTCAAGCATTTAGCCGAAAATTGGGAGGAAAATACTCCACCGACAAGAAGCTAGTTCTTAAATTTATTGATGATGATGAAGAATATCAAATTGATATAAGTAGGTAGTTTACTTACTTACCTACTTTAGACACCTACTAACTTTTCCTAAAAATATATACTTACTGTTTTGTAAGACCATGGTATAATGTACCTACGTACAGTAGACGAGATCTGTGAAGGTGAATCTAATCATCTTAGAAAGCTTATTCGCAGTAGAAAGCATACCTCGCAGTTTTTCTCGTATAATCTCCAAAGGCGACACATAGTTCCCCAAAGTTTTTCTCCACATTTGTAATACGTTCCTGTATAAACTTCGCCTGCTGCTCATAACTTAATGAATGAGAATTATCACCTCTAAACATTTTCTTATTAGTTTATGTTGTTAAAAATTACTCTTGTCGTGGTTTGTTTACAAGTAACAATTGTTTACATAATGCTGTTGCCATGGCAACCAAATTTTCTTCTTCATTGATGAGTCCTACGATTATTTGTTTATCTTGCTTGTATAATCTAAATCTTTGGTTAATTAATACACAGGTATCCAGATAGTTTCAAAACTAAATTAAGAATCTAAATTCTTTCTCAACGAAAGAGTCATTGTATGGAGATATTTTAGAGATTTGCTGATTTCATATAACTACATGTGGCCTGCACTGCCACTCCTTTTATACTTGTATTTTGTATGTACATATATTTGGTATGAATAAGTTGTAAATATTGTAAATTTTCATGAATCGCAACATACAAGCGGACATACATTCTTTTACATGTATTTAAATATATTGTCATCTATGCGCTGCGCGCATGCGTGGCCATCAACCGTTTTTATGAAGACTGTGTCGCCGCGCCTGACGTGCGACGGCTAGTCGAGTTACTATTTTTTGCTCTCGTCTTTTGTTTTAAAATTTTCCTGTGATAAATAAATTTTAATAGGGAAATGTAAATATTTTAGCAGAGCATCGCTTATCCACAACTCCGATTACATCGTTCACCTTCTGTATATATAACATTTGTTTGTGCTAGTGTGAAGTGTACATAAATAAACTGTAAATAGTGATCTCCTTCTTTTCTTTCCTTTCTGTGTACATAGCTTACGCCTAGCCATAACATCTGATCCCGCGCTTGGCTTAATCTTTATCCCAACGGGCTTCATACATAGATTGTTTTGAACACAAAAGTTTGGAATTAGAAACCCCTTTTTAAACGACTTCCAAAAAGGAGGAGGTTATCAATTCGTCGCGACCTTTTATGTTTTCTTTTTATAAGTATGTTCACCGATTATTCGAAAACGATTGGACCGATTTGGAAATATTTTTTTTGTTTGAAAGGGTATACTGTACAGGTGGTCTCATAGAAATTTTATCAAAATCAGTTGTGTAGTTTGGGGGTGAAGTCGGTTTTTAGTTTTGAAAAATTTTAAGTTTAAGCTTCAGTGCCATTAATGAAACCCGGAGCGGAGGCGCGTACAAATAATTGTTCGTTCAGTGACACCGCGTTTGTAAAATGGCGCCCCATGAATGATTGGTCAGCCATTTTAAATCCATTTATATTTCAGCATGTGTATGGCTGGCCGTGTTTAATGTTAATAAAAAAAAATTAAGTCTATGGTTCAATGCCCTTGTATAGCCTCTTCATTCATTCAGTAAATTTTATTATACTGGCAACCTTCAGCATTTCTGTTATCTCACTGTCAAAAAATTTGTCAACGTCAATTTACATCAACTTCAATTTACACAAACAGCTGTTTATCTTTTTAGCAAAAATAAATTAATAGCAAAACAAAAGAAATGAACGAAGAAATAGATGAATATGATATTTACCACCAAGATTTCACTACAGTGTCTGATTGGGAAGTGTTCATTGCGCGCATAGAAGAGATTCTTAACGAGTGGAAGGTGTCTAAGGCGAAAATTGCGAAACCTTCAAAAGAATACACAAAGAAGTGGGTGTGTAAAGCTGAAGAGTTCAGTTTCCAGGGTCTCAGCTTCGTTCTCTCCTATCACGTCCTAGAACCTACTGGTAAAAACAATGGAGAGCAATCTGACGACAAAATTTTACGCGATGATTTACAAAGTGGACTGTGGGAATCCACATCTCAATTCATGGAGGACAATGATGGTAGTCCATTCCCTGTGTCTAACTGGTTTGGTTTGAAAAGATATGTCGTGCTCTGCCCGAGTGCTGCTATGGTAGACGGCAGCCTTATCAAGGTAGTAATGAGTTCTGTCAATGTAGCCTATGCAAATGTTGATTGTGGAGTGCCCTTTTTTGTTAAGATTAGGGAGCACTGGCAGCAAAGCTACTTAGGATTCTACGAAGATAATGAATACAAAACTAGTTTTGACACAATTCACCTTAAACGAATATCTAACCAGTGTTCACATCTCAGTGGACTCATTAGTTTATTTAAATCTAAAATAGCCTCCCCTGTAGCTCTGGACACTGTCTTAGTGTCTGCTAAATATTCATATGAACTAAAAGACTGTGATGCATTTTCCTGGAAGAGGGCCAATCATGCCAATGAGTTCCTGTCCATAGATGGCTTTGATGTGAAGAAGTTGACAGAGCTACCATTTGGTTCTGATAAGAATCCTATACGCAGTGTCTTGTTGAATGCAATATGGCCGAGGTTCCGAGAATCCACAATAGTTGATTCTTCAACATATTCTGATATAGATCCCATAATGGCTCCAACTTGGACGGTGACTCTTAAAATGAGGGATAAAATCAATTGTCAATTATCAGAGACTGTGAACAAGATGATGGATTTATTAGATAACAATAACCTTCTGATGGATACCCTGGGCCTGAGTAGAAGTTTGGGCTTGGTGAATCCTCTGCACAAAATAACAGAAGCTCCCATAACAATTTCCAAGCTTGTGAAGGCGGCCATGGGGCAGGGGTCCACCATCTCGGAGTTTAAAGGGCCTATAGCAGATGACTTATTAATGCCACTTTTGTACTATGTGTTCCCTGATGCCGTTGATGATGATACTTTCAATTATTCTAAGCATTTTGAAGTTGAATTTAAACAGGTAAGAGTTTTTATTTTGCTTTTTTTAAAGGTGGAATCAGTTCAATTTATCTAGAGTATTTAATGTATTTTATCGTCCATTTTGTGATATTCCTTACCATTCCCACAAACATAATTAATATTTTGATATTCAGCAGTTACATTAAATAGAGAACAGTTGTAAACTAATTTCATTCATGTTTTTAACTGAAACTTTGGATGTACATAGATTTTCAATAACAAATAGTTTCTTGGAATTCCAGGCTGATGGTGGTGAACCAAAACCATGTAGTTACGTTAAAACCAGTCCAGAGGGTGGTTTGGTTTGGCGGCTGTCGGTGACTGCTGGCCGGCTGCACGATGCGGGAGGATTACCCTACCTGGCACACCTCTGGTACGAGTTTACCCAGGAGCTACAGTACAGATGGGAACACCGGATTTATATACCAGGGTAAGTGCCACAGTAACCACCTACCACACCAAGTACATAGTCAGGAATATTTTTCTGGATACACGCTTCATGTGCGAAATGTGCTACTTACAGACAGAGGAAGACTTAAATGGTAAAAGTGACATAATGAGTGTCTCTGATGGAATATTTTCGCCTTTGCCTTTGATTCGGGCGGCTAATTCATGCTATCTGGGACATTATTTATTTGCTGCACTCAGTATACATACATATACTTATGCTTCGTCATGTTTTTTTTTAAGATTTAGAAAAAAATATGCTGAGACATAATTTATATCAAATTATGGCATTTGTGTTCATATAGTCAAATATTTTACTTTTTGGTAGAATGTTTTAGGATGTGAACAGAAATAGAAAAGTGCAAATATTTACTTACATTTTTAATAATATTTTATACAAATAAAAATTACTGTAAGTAACAAATATATAACTGCATAGTTATGTACACTTCATTGGAATCATTACTTAATATATGGAAAATAGCACCATTTGGATTGCGCCTTGTTGCATTGCATTTGGTAATTTTCATATGTAATGCCTTAACATACCTTTAATATCTCATTTCTAATATTTACATCTTATATTCTTCTAACTATTCTATTTTCATTATACAATATAATTTGACATCCTCTATTTATGTTTCCATTAATCTATATTATTTCAACAACTTTTTTATTCAACAAGTCAGGGAAATGGTTTTTCCCTCGTGTTCTTACTTAAAGCAGAAATAAGTAGTTGGGAAGTGCCCATGTTACCTAAACTAAATTTTGTTATTGCCGTAATGTGAGAGATATGACTAGTTTTCACTAACCATTTTGAGTGTTATAAAAATTAACAAGAAATTTATATATTCTTGTTTCTTTTTATAGCTTTAAGTAAATCTTTTTATCACTGTATTACATTTTTATTTCTAAACGTTAATTTTAGCTAAAGCATTGAGAAATATTCTTTACAATCAAACGGTCTGAGCATTCAATTTATCATTTGGAAGAATCTTGGGCAGTTTTCATTAAGTACATATAAGTATATCAATCCGACAGTTAACGGTAACGAAATTAATCTACCTAGACAAAGGATTGACCATAGCCTTCAACTGGTCACTATGTGTCTGCTGTCGTGAGCACCTGCGGCGCGGTCGCTGGGATCCACGGCTGTGCCGGTGGTAATGGTGGTGCGCGTGACTCCTCGGGCGGGCCTTATGTGAACACGACGAGATAAAGGTCGTGCTCAGTGTTCGCGATGGCGAGCAACGCGCGCGCGACGTCTCGTCTACCCGCTCCGTGCTTCTTGCACGCTATAACGGCACCAGTCCTCCCCGAGTCGTAGGGTTTCGCGCCATGTAGATGTCCATATCGTGATCAGTCCAGTTGTCGGAAGTATCGCAGTAACCCATTCCAATGGAGCCAACGCTGTAGCGGCTAGCGGGACGCGACCTTGAGCGTGGTCGCCTGCGCGATCCTGAAGTTCCGCCCGTGGCGCCTCCCGCCGCTCCGCTCAGAGACAATCGCGATGCTCGCTCTGATGCAGCCCCTAGGGACTGACGCGATTGTCGAAGATCTATAACAAGAAAGGAAATACGTACAAAAAGTCATCAAGGGGCACTTTATAAACTTTAAATTCTTCAGTGAACGTTCGAGCCAAAGCAAGCAGTTTGTTGTTGAAAGCGCGACTTACCAGTTCTCGATCCTAATAAGCTGCCTGGGTATCCAGGGGCTCCATATCGGCCAGACTGCGAGTAGCTATGCTGTGACTGGCCATCCGCAAGAGAGCGTGTTCGGCCCGGTCGACCGGGAAGTGGGTCGGGGTGAGCAGGTTCAGTATAAGTGCGTGCACGCGGAATTGATCTTGCACTGTAAGCCGACACTTGATCCCACTCACGCTGCTTTCCAAAAGCACCAAGTGTTGCTAATGAGGATAAAGGTCCATTGGGGCTCGGGGTGCCCGTGAGCCCGCCGCAACATGGGTTGGGTAGCTTCTCGGGGGCTTGAGTGTGCAGACGATGCACGGTTCGAGAGCGTCGTCGCGATGCGGCGGCGAAGATCAACACCGCGACGACTATAGTGCCGCAGATGGCGGCGCTGGCTGCTATCGTGATCTTGTCCATATTGGAAGCGGCTGCGGATACGGTGCGCACTTCTCGGCACTGAGAGTACGGCACTGTCTCTGGACTAACGTTAACCTCCTCAAGGGAGATCACGCAGACCACAATGCACTCCTGGAATTCGAAAAAAAATATTGTAATACCCATCTCTATGCAAACTTTAATTTATGTTAAATTGTGGTATAGTATTTACCTGTGATGGAACGCTTTTTATTTTAAATTCTCTTTCGCTGGCTTCTAATGGCGGTCCTTGTTTGAAGCTCTTGTCTCCAAAAAGGCGATAGACAACGCGGAAGCCAAGAATATTCGCCACATCTGAATCCCAATGTATAACTACAGAGTTATCTTGTCTGTACGCGTTTTTCACTATGACCTCCTTTGAGTCATCTATTTTTGACTTTTGTTGAGGAAAATTCATTATAAGAGGTGGTCGTTGATTTGGTGCGTGTCGCCAACTTGGAGCTGCTGGCCTCACAGATGGGATTCGACCCGGCCGGACTGTGCTTGTTGTAGTAGATTGTATTGTTAGTGGTTTGGAAGATGATGTTTGACTACCTACAGATGTTGAACTAGCAAATTCTGTCGATGAACTTATAATGGTTTCTTGTGAGGTAGTGCTTGATGCTGCTGTACTAGGACTTGGTAATAAATCACTTATTATTTTCTTTGTTGTCGGTTGTTCAGGTGTAATAGTTGTCTCATGTTCGCATACTAATTCATTTGGTTCGAAACTGTAAAAGCCTCGCTCTCGAAAATTTGGAGGATTGCCACAAAATTGAGGATTTCTTTCACGGGACGTAACTTGAAGTTCCCCGTTACGAATCCATTCAATAATCCATCGTAGCCTACAATCACAATTTAGGAATCGGCCTCCTAAGCTTAAGCCTCGCAGCGTTTGATTAAGATGAATAAAAGCTTCCACGGGAACGGTTGGTAATGGATTACCGTCTAAAGCTAAGAGGGTTATTGACGGATTATTCAAAAAGGCGTCCGTTGGTAGTTTATTCAATAGATTGAAGCCTATGTCGAGAACCCTCAAGTCAGTTAATGTACCAATTGCTGCGGTGGGGAATTCTGGCAAAAGATTATTTAGGAGGCTCAAGGAAGTTAAAGTAGTCTTTATTCCTGTAAAAGCGTCCTCCCTTAGAGAGACAATTAAATTTCTTTCCAGATTCAACGCTGTTAGTGAATCTAATCCTTCAAAAGTATTTCTTCCATCAGGGCTCGGCAATTCTCTGATACTGTTTTGTGAAAGATCTAAAAACGCCAAATTCCGGAGACCTTTGATACATTCAGGGACCAGTTTTTGTTTAGTACCTTTTAAATTTAAATTTTTCAGTGAATTTTCTAATCCTGATAAGGCGAGTGATTCTAAAGTGACGTTATTGTCTGATATCTTCAGTGTCGTCAATTTTCTTAGTGTAATGAATGCATGGTTGTTTATGTGAGATATGCGATTTTTTGATATGTCCAAGAGGGATAGATTTGTGAGTATTTTAAAAGCCTTAACTGGAACTTCTGTGAGCTCATTATCTTGCAGATTTAAATTCTTGAGATATGCACTCTGACCTCTGAACGCGTCGTCTTCTACCTTTTTAATTTTGCAGGCTGATATCTGAAGATTGTGTATTTTCAAATTTGCGAACATATCATTAGCAAGAACAGGAATTGTCGAATTGTTTATGTAAAGGAGATCGATAGCAACGTTTCTAGTGCTCGTATTCAAAGCTGCCAGTAGGGCCAGAAAGTCGACCTGAAATGAAAAAAAAATAATATTAAGCTTGCTACACGCACGTACTAATATATGTATAAATAATAATTAAAAAACCTGTATACCTGGTCACATTGCACGGACAGGTCTCTGGCCAGATTTAAAGCGCAGACACAGGACGCGTGCAGATCAGGAGATCCTTCCCAGGGACACTGGCCCTGGATTGCTCGAAGCATAGACGCGAGGAAGATCACCGCCAGCCAACGCCGAAAACGTATACGGGAAAGCAGCACCTGAAAATTATAACACAACTAGTTATGATACGTGCTTTTGAAAAAAAAATCATGGATATGAAAGTAGGAAATGGGAAACGCAGTCACAGAATAAGTACTAGTACTCACGTACAGAAGTCTTACTCAGAAAAGAAATTCAAAGAAATATCTACTTAATATGGTTATCGCTATGGTTTAATTTAGCTCGCGTCAGAACTCCTTACCTCTTCGTTTAGATACCTAGACATCCATTGCAAGCCAATTTAATTCTTATTACTCTGAGCATACGATTCATGTAACTGAATTTTCCCCTTCGAAGTGGTCGCCGCGCGCATAGTAATAATGTAGGTATATTTTCGATACCTAAACGGGGAGTGACACAGGCCTGATGTCTCAGTCTAGATGGGTCGACGAAAAAAGCAAGTAATGGGGAAGAACTGCGGTGCGGACAAAGCTATTATTCCCAAAACTGAGTTTTTGATAACTGATGATAAGATAGAATCTAATTTTGTTCATTATTAGGCGGCAGCGGTAGAAATGATTTTAGTTATTCAACAAGTAATATGTAGTAAGTATATTTGTAAGTAAAATGCTTCTCCGACATTCACATCTAGAATTTTTGAAAGTGAAATTAAATTAGTTACGGTTTCTGTTTTAGTTGTGCTCCTAATTGTCTTCTAATTTCGAGAAAGGAAGTGCTTTCGTCTTTAATATGGTCGTAAGACTATATTACGTAAACTTTATTTTTTTAATTATTGTTGCGTACAAAATTGCAATGCTTTCTTTTGGTTAAATGCATAGCGAACTGCATCAGAGAACAATCATTTAATATAAATTTCGTGGAGACGTTTTGGTTTGGGTCAGTTCAGACAGAGAAAAGCGCAGCGGAGAGGATTTTTTTTATGGCACTCGAATATATACTTTAAACAATTGGCATAAAGTGCAAGACGCGGTCTCGAGACAGCGCGAACATTTTGTCATGTTTAAACGTTTATGCACTTTAGGCTTTGGTAATACGGTCTTATTTCCAATTGAATTAATATATTGCTTGAGCATTTTTCCTCTATCTGAATTGATGCTTACGCGATGAAAATCTTTGAAGTTACTCTTCTTCAGTACGAGTATTAACTATAGTTCTCTGGTTATTTTTCCCTTATTATGGTGCAGTTTGATGATGAGAATGCTGATTCGACTGAACCCTTTTTTGATTGATCGATAGTTACTCTCTACTCGACTCTAGTTAGCGCATTATACACGAACGATAGTGGCGCCTTAATTTAATAATAAATTATTCTCCTCAAATGGGGATGAAAATCCGACTTTTCTTATCTGAACGTTCAGAAAACCATACTAATATATTTTTTTCGTGCCCAACTTTAACGACATATAGTAAACTGCAGGCTATGTTGCGAACGACTGTAGTGTTCCATCGCGGGCGGTAATCAAGCGGTGTAAGAACCGTTCAAGACAAGTGCAGCGTGGCGGCCACGGGCTACTAGCCCGGAAAACGCTGGCTTTCCCTGCCGCCTAATGGAAACCCTAATGGCTATCTTGGGTCTTACCGTTAAATAACCCATGACTTGTACCTCTACAAAGTGACTTTTATATAACCTACTAGCTGCACCCCGCGGTGTTACCCGCGGAAAAAGTAGCCTATGTGTTAATCCAGGGTGTCAGCTTCCTGCATACCAAAATTTATCGAAATTGATCTATCCGTTTGCGCGTGAAGAAGTAACAAACATACACACACTCACAAACTTTCGCCTTTATAATATTAGTGTGATATAGGTGAACATACGAGTATATCGTCTATTATACAGAACGCTGATTTACTTCCACCTACTGAAGCTATTGCTTTAACTTAACCAAAAAAGGCAAAAAGTCAAAAATCATTTATTTATCTTTGGATATTTGTATCACTTGATAATTGTCATTTTTTTCTTTCGATTTAGTAGGCAATTGTTGACGCTAGATCATTTAGGTACTTAAAACTAAGTTTACTGCCGCCTCCTAAGCGCAAGTACAGAAGGAGCGGTAAAAAACTGTATTGTAGCATTTTCTCCAAAAACTTCAACTTACAATTAGACTAATATTAAAATCCTATTAATATGTGGACTGAAAATACATTGTTATGTCATAATTATTAATTAAAAATGATGTCACATTTAAAATTAATGTCAATTTGTAAATAAAGTACAAGTACCCATTGTACTCAAATGATGCCCTTTGTGAGTGTACAAATACAAACTTTTAAGGGGATACTGAATTTTCCGGGGTCCAGTGCTGCCCCCATTTAAAATAAATCATTTGATAGGAAACGGAGGCATTTGAAATGTTGTTTTGACCAGGCACTAGATAACCCTTCAAACTATTTTATGAACTACTGTTTACAGTTTAAAGTGAGAAAGTGAAGCTTTTCTACGCACATACGCCAAAAGTGGCCGTTTTTCGCAATTGTGCATATACGAGTACTACCCTTTTTAATCCTACATATCCTGGGTACCACAAGGAACGTTTTTTCTTTAAAACGTTATCTAGACCTTTGCGTAGTGCAGATAAACTTCTTCTCGATGCTCCAGTTCACTCGACCACTTTCTATAAATACTCTTTCACTGTCTATGCTGCTCGTCTCTGGAACGGCCTACCTCTATCCATCCGATACGCCAAAACGTTGAACAACTTTAAAACCTTGTAAAAATCACTTTCTTACTAAGAAAGTGATTGAAGTCTTGTGTAACTAATTTCTTTCACCTATACAGTATTTTCCCTCTTCCTGCCCAAGCATCGTGTACTGCCTTATTTGAATCATTGTGATATTTATTTATTTGTATGTATGTATGTAATGAAATTATATTTATTTATATTGTGTACACGCTATGTAAATTGATATAATTATATATATTAAGTTATTTATTATGCTTTATATTATGTACATTTAGAATGTTAACTGGTTATTGTATTTAATACTATATTCATTTAGTGTATAAAATTCTAACTGCGCCACCTGCTATCTTATTATACAGGGTGACTTTTTACCCACCAGCCAAATTTTTGGAGCAGTTCAGTTCATGATACTGAACTACTTTCCATAATAAAAGTTATTAAAAATCGATAAAAAAATTTCGTCCTCCCATACAAAATTCGTTTGGCCGAGCGCCGATATGTATGGGAAGCAGAATTTTTGTTTTCGTTTTTCATTAACTCTTTTAATGGAAAGTACTTCAATATATGGACAGTACTTGCTCCGAAAATTTGGCTGGTGGGTAAAAAGTCACCCTGTATATTTCGCACTTCTCTTTTTGGTTGCTTGTAAGATATTGCTTCGGCGATAAGGCCGCCTTATTTACCTCATTATATTATGTTACCGTTATTTTTTAAGCATTCCGATTATGTAAATGTTTTTATGGTGCAATAAAGATTTTTCTCTTGTATTAAAAGTTTGTATAAACTCAGCTAAAACAGCTAAACAGCGGGAAAATGTAAGAATTCTCAAAAACTTCACCACGCGGGAATAGCCATGGGTTTTTTTTAACTGAATACTACAGTTCTTACTAGTTTTGTAATAAAGCAGATTACTCTTTGATTACTCGTAGCAGTTTCCTTTATAGACGTTAAACACCAGATATGCCGCTGCCAGTAGTGACATAAAGATCTAATTGACCAGTAATTTCATGTCCTATATAACACAGAAGAACTAGATACATTAATTCACTGACTCAACTAATACAGATAAAGGACTACAGAAAACATGAATAGAACTTTGCACTCCATATAAATCTTTTATTTAATTACTTAAAAAGACGTCACATTGCGTTTGTTGTATAAACATTGATGGATGGCAAACATTTGTGGATGTCCAGAAATAATCGATGGTCCAAACACAGATATCGAGTTACAACAGGGGTTTGGTCAGATAATAGAAACAATATTTGACGTATTTGCGTTAAATGTCGTAGTTTTTTAACTTATTTACGTATAAATAAAGAAAACTGCGCTCTTTTAACAAAACGCATACGTTTGACAAATTTGAATGAAAATATGAGCACTGCAGTCTTTCTGACAATCTGTTATGCGGCTAAAATGATCATCATCATTTCACTTTATTTATTTTTTCGCTTACATGCACTCATACTACAACATGGTTGGTAGGTAAATAAGTACATGAACCCTGGCAGGGTGTTGCGAACTGTATGTAGTTGAGTTTATATAATAAAAGTGATTTCAGAAATATTACGTTTGGGATATGTCAGAAATTGTTAGTTAAAAGTTAGTAATTAAATTGAATGTCAACAATTACATAAAACTTATAAGTTGAGTTTTAACTTCAGGGAAATTCGATTACATTTTAATTAAATTAAATTGGATGTATTTCTTGATTAATTTAAACATTTCAATTATCTCAATAATTGAATGTCAAAAATAATAATATAAGTATAAAGTATAAATGTCAGTGTAATAATTGATGGAATGCTTGAGAATTCTTTAAAACTAGTTGTGTTATTTGTCTTCTAAGTATTCTTCCACCAAATAATAACCTTTTGTCAATAACAAAGTTTTAAGATTTTTATCAAATGTTTTGTCATTGTGTTTTAATTGTAATGATTTCGGTAGTTTATTATATATTTCGATTGCACTCACATGTGGTCCGTTATTGAATTTGTCTAGTTATTTTTTCTAACAAATGTGCATATGTCAAGGATATGAATTGAGGGCAAAGTCAAGATTTTCTAGTTTTATGAAATACGGTTTTAGCCGGATGCTGGACATAGGCTTCTTCCAAGGATTTCCAAAATTGAGGCCTATGCTATGTGTAAATCATTACTCATTATTCTGTGAAAAGTGAAGTGAAATGAATATAAACGTAAATATTATAACTTATTTACACCTCAGAAGCGAGTCGACCACGACTTAATAGGCTATCAAGCGTATCAATAACTGGCAAGTCATCGCTTTAGAGAAATGTATCGATAATAGCCAGTCATTCATTAAATCCGCCTGTTTATGTTTGGCGGTTGTATTGCGGCGGGTCGCTGGCCCATTTACATGAGTTGCCGTCATCGGATCTCGCGGTAACGGTATCGCGGCACAGAATACAGTGGTGTCATTTTTCAAACACGGAGTCACTAAACAAACGGTTTTTTGTATGGAAGAACCATTCCTTTAGGTGACACCGCGTTTCAAAAATGGAACTTCAGCTCTGACGAGAAGCGGGCCGTGGGCTGGCCGCCGAAGGAATTTACTGCTGATTCACTTTCGCATGGCCTCTGACTTGAGTCACTTGCGATTTCTCGTGATATGATCGAATACTTCTGGCGGTTATAATAGCAAGTCTCAAATGTAAGCTAACTAAAGGTTACAAAAGACGTCTACCTTAAAAAAAAACGAAAGTAAATTTCGTTTATTTTTCATTAGGCTTTCTTCATCAAACTGTAATAAAACCGGCCAAGTGCGAGTCAGACTCGCGCACGAACCGTTCCGTACCATTATCTATAAAAATCACGTTTTTGTATTATAGCCCCCTTAAATATTTTTTTACACTGTTTTTAGTGTTTGTTGTTACAGCGGCAACAGAAATATATCATCTGAAAATTTCAACTGTTTAGCTATCACGGTTCATGAGATACAGTCTGGTAACAAACAGACGGACAGACAGACAGTGGAGTCTTAGTAATAAGGTCCCGTTTTTACCCTTTGGGCATGGAACCCTAAACAGGATAAATTCAATGCTACTAGTTGTCTAGTTTTCAATAAAAAAACATTTTAAAATACATTAGGTATATTTGAATGTATTTGAATTTGTTTATTGACTTAGGGTGACCTACCTTGCTGAAGAAAAAAATAATTACTACATAAGTTTATTAAAAGATAAGCGAAATTGTTAATTTCATAGGTACTTATTAGAATTTAGGATCTATTTCATACACCCATCAATTATGTAAGGACATAATCTTATGTAAATTTTATGTCAAGGCCAGTCTTTTACTTGTTTGTATTGTTTTTTCCTGGATTATTTAATTTAACGTAACGTAAGCTTTTACTGTTGTTGGCGTAATAGCCCTTCGTGTTTAATCAAACCCAAAGAAAGTTCATGGTTTTGTAACTTTCTGAATTCTTCAATTAGTTGACATGCAATAACCAATTGATTTATCGGATACTACATTTAAGATCCAAAATTTTGTTGGTGCAAAAACCAATTGAATCATCACATACTACATTTAAGATCCAAAATTTTGTTGGTGCAATAACCAATTGATTCATCGCATACTACATTTAAGATTCAAAATTTTGTTAGAGCTATAACAAAGTGATTCATCACATACTACATTTAAGATCTAAAATTTTGTTGGTTAGAAGAGACATTCAATGACGATTCTAAAAATTTTAATAATTCTCGAGTGCTCTAAAATCCTACCTTATTTCAAAATGCTATTACGCTGTGAAAGACTATTTCATGTAAATATATAGAATTTATTTTAATTTGATTGTTGAAATTGACATATTATGCATGAAATTTAGTTCAAAACTTAAAATTATTTTAATTGTGTTTAGTTTGTTAAATTAATTGATGGACATCTACCCATTGTATTTGCAATACTCCTTGAGTTGCTATGATTAGAACATCAATATACCTAAGACCTGTATGTATTATAACTCATAGTTAGCAAATAAATGTTTGAATCTTTGAATTTCAGTAGAGATAATTGAGTGATTTGCCAGTGCCTACTCATTTTTTCATATACTAGTCAGTTGAATTAGTCAGTAGTGTGCAGGTGGCTCACGGTGTTTTCCTTTACCTTAATTCAACAATTTACTTTAATTTAACAATTTAAATTTCAACATCTTCAGGTTTTTTTTTAGTATAAACTTTGTATAGCTTGTTAGAATTCCTAAGTCGCCTTCTACGACATCCATGGAAAGACTTGGAGTGGTCCTATTCTACTCCGCAGGAAAACACACGGCATTTATTGATTCATTTCTTAACTATAAATTATACATATGTACGAACGTACCTTCGGTCCTTAAAACCATAGAAAGATATACGAGTAGTATTGTTTTCGACAAAAGACCATGAATTTTAATGGTCCACGTCGGAAATAACATTATCATTAGTTCAGCAAATAATATTAAATAAAGTTGCAATAAATCATAGATAATTTCACAGTAAAATCAAGTAAATATCAAGTATATTCGGAAGTACCCGTAACCGAAGGGCATGTATAAACAGATTGATGAGTGTGGATGAAGCGAAAGCAAATTGTAGCAAGTGGAGGTCCATAGTCTCTTCCGCCTACTCGTGTGGAAAATAGGCGTGAGTTTATCTACGTATGTATGTAATAAGTATATTCTTAAAAAAAATATTTATTTAACAAAGACAGAAATGCACTTGCTTGTCTGTTTCGTATAATATGAAGGGTTAGAGAAAGTTTTTCCTAATTGAATATTTCCTCATTACTTATAGATTGTGATAACGTTTTGCGTCGTTGCCTCTACAAATCACATCTTATTTGGTGAAATTCTAAAGATGAATACAAAAATATCGTGATTCGTTCATTTCTTCCACTGTTTTTATATTAACAAAGTGAGTAATCATTTCTAAGATAATCTACTTTGTACCTAAATCTCAATGTTAATTTGAAGATTCTAAATTTTATACTATCCTGCAATGTGACAAGAAAGATGACTCATTCTACAGATAGACTATGAGACTGGTATGGAACTATGCAAGTCCTCAGAACCTAGTTTCTAGATTTCAATAAACACATTCTCTAACATTTGCAATATCGTTGTCTATAGAATTTGGGAGTCGGAATACAACATCAAATCGGATGCGATATTACAAAACTTCCCTACACAGCCAGAAGCCATTTCAACTAATATTGGAGTCAATAATAATAATAAAATGTCTTGTCATTTTGTTTTGTTTTGAAATGACACCAGATGGCGCCGTTTTTATATAATAATAATAATGATCTTTAATATATCTACTTAGTTATTTTATTACGATTTAATTTTATTTATTTTAATTTATGGTATATATTAGCTTTACTGTACGAGTATTAGTTCATATTATTATCGCTAGATGGCGTTGGCTTAAGTTAAAACTCGCTATGGTTTCTTTTACCGCATGTTACAATATTTATCGGCTTTATTCTCTAGGCGATCTTTCCAAAGGTTAAACGGGGAATGATGATCGGATAGTTCATGCGACTGCATGAAGTCCGCGTCCGATTGTTACGCTTGAAGCGGGCTAAAATCCTACTGACCCCTATTTTTTGAAAGATCCTTTTTAATTAAAGAAAATTAAATATTGTGATTGGTGAACTAATAATTGAATTATATACCTATGACATAGAACTGTGTACTTAATTTCAATGAATGAATCAAAATTTTCTATGGTCAAAATAATAATTATGAAAGTAGTTAATTAATAATTTACGAAAAAAATGTGATATCACTTCGCAAGTGAGAATCCGAAGTGTCGAAATGGAACAGTTGTATGCTGTATGAGTATTATTTGGCATTAGTTATCTGAATATATTAGGTTGGGGAAAAAAGTCTTTTCGCATATAGTATATATAAACTTGTAATAAAACCACTTTGGCTATACTATTTATACCTGGCTGGTTTTGGTATCATTTAAAAGTTTAAATTTTAAAGAAGATAATTCCAAATTCAAATTAGGAAAATGCGTGATTTTCATTTGTTTTTCTTACCGTCAAGATGAGTGAATCTAATGAAGAAATTAGATACATTTTAAAATTTTACTACCAAAAAGGTGCAAATGCAACGCAAGCCGCGAAAAAACAATTGCTATGTTTATGGACCTAGTGCAGTGTCTGTGAGAGTAGCACAAATTTGGCTTAAGCGTTTTCAATCCGGAAATTTTGATGTCAAAGATGCATGTCGCTCTGGTCGCCCTGTTACGGATAAAATGGATGCTATTTTTGAAAAAGTGGAGCAAGATCGGCATATCAGTAGTTACGACGTAGCTGAAGAACTGGGAATTGACCACAAAACAGTCTTGGTGCATTTGAAAAAAATGGGCACACAAAAAAGCTCGATATTTGGGTACCTCACGAGCTCTCTGAAAGAAACCTAATGAACCGTGTACTCATTTGTGATTCTTTATTACGACGTAATGAGACCGAATCATTTTTGAAGAAGTTAATAACTGGTGATGAAAAGTGGATCACGTACGACAAGAACGTGCGAAAAAGCGGCCGGAATTAATCAACAGAAGGGGTGTGGTTTTTCATCATAATAACGCTAGACCTCACACATCTTTAACCACTCAGTAAAAATTAAGAGAGTTTGGCTGGAAGGTGTTAATGCATCCGCAGTATAGTCCTGACCTGGCACCTTCAGATTTCCACCTGTTTCGGTCTCTTCAGAATTCTGTAGGCAGTGTCAGGTTAACATCACGAGAGGACTGCCAAAACTACTTGACGCAGATTTTTGATCAGAAGCCCCAAAATTTCTATAGCAATGGGACCTATACGATGGCAAAAAGTTATCGCACAAAATGGTACCTACATACTTTAGTTAAATGTAAATAAACTATATTAAAAAATGTTTTGAATTTTCATATAAAATGCGAAAATACTTTTTCCCCAACCTATTAAATTACTAATTAAATTATTTATTGATAGAGAATTGTTATCGACTATGGAATGTGGTTCTGTATATTAGGTCAGTGGCGAGATGGCAAAAGTGCATAGATAACAATGGTTCATTGTTATCTATGCACTTTTGCCATCTCATGTGTAGTTCATTGATCCCTTTACTAAAAAAACCATTCGGAAGGGAATCAATAAAATCTTTGAAAGCGGTTTGGACTGCCCCATCCGGAGTTAAATTTATTCCCTTGCAAGAAGTTATCCAAATTTCGATAAAAATGATAATCTGTTGAAGCAACGTCCGGGGACTACAACCGGGGAGCAAGGTAGTGGGTGTCTTAGACATTCCGTTTGAAGCTCTTCTAATTCGGTAACGGTCTGTTGTGCAGTGTGTGGTCTAGCGTTGTCGTGTAGCAGCAGTGGCGTAGAGCGATTGACCAGCCTCAGTTGTTTAGCAGCTAGTTTATCCATCATGGTTTGCAATTGTTGACAATAGATGTCTGCCGTAATCGTCTGGCCAGATTCGAGAAAACTGTAAGGAACGACAACGGCACCACCAAACGCTTACAAGTAACTTTTTTTGGGTCAATTTTCGCTTGGGGCAGGATTTGGCTGGCTTGCCAGGGTCCAGCCATTGCAATGAGCGCTTCCGATTATCGTAGAGAATCCACTTTTCATCACAGCTAATGATTCGATTAAGAAACCATTCATCATTGTGCCGGTCAAGTCATGTAACGCAGTAGTCAACGCGCGTTTGCCGGTTTGCTTCACTCAATTCGTGAGGAACCCACCTATCAAGCTTTTTAATCTTCCCAATTTGCATCAAGTGAATTAAAACAGTTTATCACTAACACCGCAGCCTGCAGCTAACTCGGATGTGGTTTGCGATGGATCCGCTTCCACAATAGCCTTTAATTCTTCATTGTCAACTTGGGTCTCCGGCCGTCCACGGGGCTTGTTCTGCAGGTTGAAATTTCCAGAACGAAAACGTTAGAACCAAAAATGCATTGTGTTTTATTTTGCGACACGACCGCCATACACATCATTAACCCTTCAAGCCGTTACCGCAGCACTGGTGCCACGGTGGAACTTGTACTCGTAAATAACGCGATATTTCAAGTTTTCCATTTTGTAAACTGAGCGCCGCAAACAGATAAAATACAGAAGAAAAAAGAATGAATAACGGTTTAGGAAACATTAATACATGTGGAAATAGCTGTATAAAGAATTTGGAATTCCTAACCAAAGAGGAGAAATTTGTGATTAAAGTAGCCAGTACGACAAAACGCCAATTTTATATATAAGGACCTAATACTATGTGTGGATGGAAGAAATTTTAAATTTACTTTGCAGCTTATGGAAATTTTGACATGATCAAGTTGTTTCTTTGAGATTTAAGTTTTTCTCTGTAAGTATCTCATTCTTTAAAAGTGTATTATACTTATTTAGTTTTTAATCAATGTTCTTTTCTCCTCCTCGACAAGATCACCACAAATCCTTCAAAATTAATGTAGCACGGTGGTCGTTAATAAATAATTTATAGCTTGGGAGTGGATGGCTCGAGTTCTTAGTGTACGTGTAAACTGCCAGAGTCGACATGCAGCGTAATATGAACGCCTTGCACGTTCGATTACGCGGTTTCGTATTACAAATGACGCTGGGTGCATCAGGTTGTTGTTTCTTTACTTACTATTGTTGGTGCTAAGTGACCATAACGAGTTGTGTATGGTTTGGGTCATAATCATCATAGCAGCCGCACAACGTCCACTACAGGACATGGGCCTCTCCCAAGGATATCCAAAATGGCCGATCTAGAGCGGCCGGCATCCAGCGCTTTCTAGCGACCTTAGTCAAAAAATACATAAACATATGTATATGCTTTATTAGCTGATATTTAGAAATGATCCTATTTTAAAAATTTAAAGTGGATTTTTCGTATTTGATAATTTTTTGGAGTGAAGTTGTTTCCATCGATAGACCAAGCGTGTTATTTCGTTCCATCCATAGTGTCACGTCTTTCCTTATCCCTTTCGGGGGCTGAGGAGTAAGGCGCCTCAAGATCCAAATAAACTCAAATGTAATAGCCTGAATTAAGAGCTAGGCACCTGCCTAGCTCTTCGCCTACTTGTCGTCATTCTCTTGATCGACCTCAACGATAAGATATGGAGCCGTTGAATTCTACATTTCTCTTTGCTCCCATCTAAAAGGGTGACTTTGTTTGCTATGCATAGCAATACATCCGACAACAAATAGCTTTATGATTTGTATGTACATCGCTGCATCCTGTTCGGATCGCGAAAGATGCTCCAAGACCGCAGTTTTCAACAGTTAATAAAAATTGTATTGCCGCAAACATTATTTGTATCAAGTACCATTTGTACCCAATATTAGAAACCAATCGGTACAAAACGATCAGTTGTACAGTCGACCGCATGTCTTGTGGATCGCTTCATTTATAAAACGGATTCAATTTCAAAGTAAAAAGGCGCACGGTGAAACTGCTTTGCTATATTGGTAGTTGTTGACTGCAAGGCAAGCTGCCGTTTACGCAACTTTATGCAGCAGTAATAATGGCGAAATTACAATGAATTTGAGTAGCTTGATATGTTTTCGAGTGTACGAGTAAACCGCAGAGCGCAGATAGCTTACGGTAGCCACAATTTCGATTTGGGCCGTAACGTTTCGCGTGTCAATAAAATGGCTGCGAGCTGTGAAAATTGCTGATCGTTCGCCATGATTAATGTAATGCAGGAGTCAGGAGTTTTATGCAACAGCGATGTGAATCAATGTTATTCGATTCTCGTATTTCATAACGAAAACCCTACTTTATCAGAGGAAAGCTAAACAAACGGTGTCTGTAAAACGTTAATACCCATTTGTATCGTAAAACAGCTTACTTAGTTAAAATAGTTTAATTTCTTTTGAACGGTGGGACATGAAAGTACAGAAAATACTGCGTACAAATATACTGTAGGTTACTTGTAAAACCTGTGAGTAATAATCAGAGATCGGAATCACGGGTGCTATTGCTATCAAAAATATGGATATGACAAGTTCCGGGATTTCTCGAGAATCGGTACTTTAGTAACGGATGTAAATACATAACTAAGATTTCGAATAAAGATTATTCTATTGCTTGTAGTATACACAATCTTTTCCTTTTAAATAAATAATAGAAAATTGGGAACTAAACTAAGTAAATAAAACAATCATAATTATGTGATTATTCATATATCATAATCACATAAATATGATTGTTTTATTTACTTATATTAGTATAAAATTTTTTTCGATTAAAATATATCCTGAAATCACATAATTATGAATGTTTTATTTACTTAGTTCCCAATTTTCTATTATTTATTTAAAAGGAAAAGATTGTGTATACTACAAGCAATAGATCTTTATTCGAAATCTCAGTAATGTATTTACATCCGTTACTAAGGTACCGATTCTTCAGTCATATCCATACTTTTGATAACATTAGCACCCATGATTCCGATCTCTGGTAATAATAAGGTTTTTTGTACAAAAAGGGACCTTTGTGTAAGATATTAAGTACTTGTACTGATTTGAACAAAAAAACTGTCATTGCGTTAGGTACTAACCAAAATTTAGTGGCGTAAAGAGTGGAACTAACAGCTTACTTTTTATATCGTTATGAACTTTCGGTTTTTGTATTCGAGAAGTTAATGAGGCTTGACCAAGTTGTCCATTGTTTTGATGAAAGCAAAAGGTTTTTTTTTCTCCTAAATTGCTTAAAAAAAGCGAAATATATGTTTATTAATATCGGCGTAGGAAGTCAAGGTGCATTTGTTATACCACCAGTTTAACATAACATCATAATAGAGAGAGCATCATGAAACGAAGCGCATTGCATTTATATTAAACTCGCATAACCGCACGCAATGTTCTCACGAATTGCATATAAAAATATTAAAATGACGTGGAAAATGAAAAGAGATACGGAAAGATGGCTTTTATTAAATTTCCTATTGGTTTTCACTACTCATCGCTCAGCTCTCTATTCCTATTGAGTATATTCGACCCGCGTCGATATCTGTCTTTAAGAAATCGTCGCCAAGTTTTCTCGAAAGCCACTTATTCAAATGCTAAAAGCAACTAGGAAAGTGTCGCCATATCATACACGTGTAAAGGTACCTCATTTTCTGCTCCAAGTATCGTCGGTATGTTAAGAAAGCGTCAAGAAACATCTTAACATTTCACACGGCGACGTTTGTGCAAGTGTGCACTTATCCTGCGCTGGCAGATTTTATAGTCTCTGTAGATTTCATAAAAGGTTTTTTAGTGCCGGAACAGACGGGGCGCAAGTTGCGTCGCGTAACAGCTACAGTGGATACTACTCAATTTACCCATTTGAGTATTTACTCACTAGATTTAATAAATAGAGTAGATATAGCGTGCTCATGTATTGACTTCGCATTTGATGTCTGTTTACTTATTTTAACATATAATTACGTCTTTGTACACCTCCCAGCAAAAAAATTATAATAAGTCAAAGAAGTCTACTTTCAATGTATGATTAATATGGTATTTTCATATATTTTAGCGTAGCATTTGACATTTACCTACATTTTAAGCATATTATAGCGTATGCACACACTTTACGACAGGAATCGCAAGTGTTAACTAGATATAAGACTTCAAAATTGTCATGAAAACATGAAATAATGAATATAAATATAAATATGAGTCACAACTCATATAAATCAATCTACTCACCAAATGGATAAAAACGGATATTTATCGGGTATTTACTCAATCTACTGAGTAAATATTCAAGTGGGTTGATTGAGTATTTATGCACCGTCCATCACTAGCTGTTACGCGGCGCAACTTGCGCCCCGTCTGTTTCGGCCCTTATGTTGCGCTTAGATACTGAAAACCCGGGTAAGTGAATTTTGCGCTGATCAACGCGGTATGGTCGGTAGAGGAAGGCGGTATTTTTTGTGAGCTTCTTATCTATTTCCAACTGATAAACAGCTTTATCCCAGTTTTATTCTACAGATATTTAAACGTGTTTATATTTTAGATATCAAGTAAAACTAATCTTTGTTTCGCTATATATGTTTTGTTTTTGCTTTGTACCCATTTTTATTGGGTACATTGGGTTTTTAAGAGGATTCTAATACTCGTTAAATCGAAATTATAATAATTATTAGCGGAATGTTGTTGTAAAAAAAGGTTTTTCACCTCGCCCCGCAAATTGCATAACTTATATATTCTCAAGAGACAAGCCGCACTTAGAGCATCCATTTTTACCATGTAATTACGCAAAAGTCCAGGGATTATGTGCCTACTAAAACAAACTCAAGTATCAGCTATAAAAGACAAACATTTTTAATTTATAATGCCTCCCGCGCCCGCCGTTTCTGACAATTTTACGTTCCAGGGACTCCGCACCGCGGCTCGTGCCGTCAGTCCGTCAAAAAAATTGAGACGCTGTTTTTCACTCGTGTGTTTGTTAAAAGACTGTTAATATATTTTTTAATGTATAAAAGAACAAAGAACTTAGGTCTTTTTCCAAGTAATAAAATCAATCTGCACGTTAAGAAACTTTCGCTGCGCCTTGTCGAACTTCAGAACAAGAAAATAATATTTTAAAACATGAAGTAGCTTCCCAATAAAATTTTAAGCCTTTCCAAAACGTCTACCAAACTCAGCATCATATTCTCTATTTTATTGCCTGTGCTCCGTCTTTCTTTTTCCTTAGCCTGAGCTCGTGCCAAATTTATCGCGAGGCTCTCGTGATGTAGCTGCCCATTAAAGTTTCAAGCCTGGCATTTCCAGAACGTCTAACAAACTCACTTCGCAATTGGATTCGTCGGTAAAGTTTGATCCGAACTTGCGACTAAAGGAATGATTGATCCAATCGGTTCGCTTCCACTTTGGCTTCATTCAAAATGAATGCGTTGTTTAAACAATGCTTGAGAGACAATATGTCGTCTGAATGCGTGTGTAATGTAACCCTTGATTATTTAGATGTGTTGCCCAAATGCGCGGTTTTCAGGGTTCCCATTAAGTAATTGGGATTCAGGGGTTAGGAGGATGTGGAGATGTATAATTCATTCCACAGAAGTCATCCGTTTTTAGATTTCATTTATATACTGATAGCGTCGCCGCCCCAGCTTTGCAGGGATCAAATTGAAGCCAAGCCTATACCATGTTATAAATATTTATGCGTACTATATTATGTCTCTTATTTGTAAAACTGATCTTTTTAGCCAAAATAAGTTTTAACCACACCATTTGGAATATAGATATAGTTGGGACAATCGATGTTCGGAAGAAATCACCTTTTTAAAAACTCTATATTATTAGATGATACATAGATAAGCGGTCCCCAGGCTTCACAGCATTATAGCTGAGGATGCATGCAACTGGGGGGTATAAGCTAAGAAAAAAAAATGATGTCAAGTTTTTACATACATTATACAATAGACACACACCCATTAAAACATTAGCTTCTTACTATTATAGTGTAGGTTAGTAGATTTATCGTTACTTAATATTGCCATAAAAACAGCGGGATCAATATTGCTCTATTACCAGTCATGAGCAAATTAATTGGTGCGTATTAGACTTAATTACCTTGTCGTTTGTACTAAATCGCCCGGAAAATTCCTTGATAGATCCACAGAGATATATCTGTAGCATATTGAATACTATATACGGTTTCTAATTACCAAATAGTGCTCTGCGTTACAAAAAAAATCTGTCTTCCTTTCTTTCTTGTAAGAGTTGTGACTATGTCTCCCATTGAAAAACGCAGTAACAGAAGACTCTTTGGAAGTATCTAATGAATAATCTATTTCGATTTTGTATAACGACAGAGTTATTTCTTTTTTACCGATTGCCTCAATATTCCTTCGTCAATACCTGTGTTAATGTTAAGTAAAGGTAATAAAAAGTGTTCAAATCCCTACTTCTAGTTACTTAAACATTCAAGTGACGTATTGTTGTAATCGCAGAATATTAAAGCATAGCATATATGAGATAATAATTCTACTTTGTTGACACTTTCACAGTTGTTCAACGTATAATGGCGCTAGTATTGATGTAGTTTTAGATAAGTCTCACATCACGACCACTTCATTATTTTTGATGTTGAGCAACAGAGCTGAATAGTAATGAGCATAAGTGATAATGGTTGACGATAACGGAGCAATTTGTTGTCAAATTGGAGTTCAAATGGTTATGAGTCGGGTTGGATAGGCTCATTTATAATGAAGTTAATTTGTCAATTTCAGCGAAAGTGTGTGAGTCAACTTTTCGCACGACTGCGATAGTCATAATTTAAACTTATCCTTTCTCCACTGATTCACTTTTTGATTTCTAATCTATACGAGGACTTAAACATTCTTTCTTCTCGAGTTCGTGTAACGACGTGTTATTTATTATTGATTCTTCCTTTTGTTTTTCTTAATGCATTTTGTTTGGCCAATAACAATATATCTATCGTCGTATCGTATTTTCCTTTAGTTTTATGGCCGTTCCCAAATAAATTGAGTAACTTTTTGGAATGCTTAACAGTCGCCGGTTCTTTGATTTCCGCTTCTACATTTTGCACAGAATCAAAAGCAAATTTAGATCGCAACGTCTTATAGCATTCTCGAGTTGTCTTGCTTTAGCTACAAGTAGATGGCCATTGTAGAGGTCAGTGGTGTAACAGTGCTTATAAACAGTAGAACATGAGATCTAACTGGCTTCATATCTATGCCACAAGTCCCCGGGTCGTGCGCTATGTATGTGCCACTTAAGAGACTGCGTATTCGACTAAATTTATGCGTAAGATTTGCATTTTTATCATTATTTTTATGGTTTACGTTTTGGGCTTCATGAGTTTGGGCGTCGTTATTTAAATCATCTTACTACATAATTTACTGTTATTACTTTAGTAGTGAAACATTTATCTACTTTAGCGCTACCTTATAGTTTAATACCTACAGGTATTATCATACTTAAGAGAATATAGGAATATATTATGTTATTAATTAATTATGTTATTTTTTAAAAGTCGGTAGTTGCTGCTGTTAAGATTATTATGAGTACAATATAACCTTGTAGAATACATCAATGGCGGTGCAATATCTTAAAGCGTCAGAAAATGATCAAGTAGCTCTAATGCAAAGTGAGTTCAACGTATGCATGGCTTGTTGGGTAAACAGGCACTGTAAACGAAGGTGGCGCAGGGTATGTTGGCTAATACGCGGCTCGGAAAATAACGCAGTCGCAGTGTTTGGTTAGGATCTGATTGAACTGCCGTAGTGATGCCCAATGTCTGAAACCGAAATCGATTTCTCTCAAATATGGTAAGACAGATGATATCTGGAAATCGGCAAAACAGTGCATAAAACTACCCCTCGGGCCGATTGCCTTCTTCGCAGTGACCTTTACAGGTCAAGTAAAACATATTTAGATCCGCTGAATAGAGATAGTCAGAATAATTTCGACAAAACGAGTAGATACATAATTATGTAACGTAACAAATTAAACAAAACGTAAAAAGCACTTCAAAAGCCAAAGTTCATTTGCGAAGATCGAAAACATCTCCTTCATCCTTATGACCCTACTCAGTATGATGTCGAGAACCACATCAACAGATAAATGTATAGAATTGTTCGTCGGTGCAGCATATATTTCACCATTTTGCTTTATTTTTTCATTTGTCACATATTTACCTAGACACTCGATCAATTTTTACTTAATTAGATGATAGGCTGCAGATAAATAGTTATGTTATATGATAAAGATTTTCATTATTTACTGGAAAAGCGATATAATAAGAAAGGAAATTTGCGTCATCGTGCGGAAATCTGATTCGGTAAAAGTAACAAAACTCGGGTATTAAGTTGGTTACCGATTGCCGCTTCTCTCGCGCCCGTTCCGAAATATGCAGACGCTACCTGCCGATCAAACGCACAACACGCATCGTGGTACCTATAGTCCCTGCTCGGTTTGTGGCTCGTTGATAACGCTCGCTTGTTCCATTTCAGGATATTGTTTTGGCTTTACTTTGGATTTGCATAAGGTAAACTTCCAGTTATTGGACGCTAACAGTCATTGAACCTTACGTATTTATTAAGGTTTTATTGTGTTTTGTCACTGTCTACTGCAGCTGATACATTTTATGCTCTGTAGATGCAGTGTTCCTGTTTTGAGAGCAACTTTAATAGATAAGTTTTAATTGTGTTTAATTGTTAGCGTCCAATGACTGGAAGTTTACCCAATTTTTGGTGCGAATTTTGATACGTTCCTTATATTTGAAATTGAGATTATTACAGAAGCTAAAAACTTTCCATTCAGAACTACGACTGCTACGAATACCTACTGTCTCTGGTTCACGCTAATGCAGTCGTGGAATAGAATAAAACATAACTGATTAATTAATTATCTTTCCTATACTGAAGGCTCGAGTGATTTATGCTGTCATCAAATATATGTACCTACTTATGTGCACATACCTACAAAAATATATGTTTATATATAAACCTATATACATACATTCCAATTAAGAAGCTCCTTCTTTTTTTTTGCTTCTTTCCCGTGGAGGCATGGGATCACTATTACCATAAAATCGTTAAATGCCGTGAAATAAACATGTGCTGATATTGCCCGATGCAGCTGCTACTGCAACGAGATAGTAATGTCAGATTTAATTATTATGAGCGGCACTTAAGCCATTAAGCTGGCATGAGCTGAAAATAAACAGCCGCCGATGCACGTATAAGTACGTGTAAAACCTAGTACGATCGCTAGCTGTAGCTTATAAGCTGTAGTGATCATTCGTGTTGGGTTTTATCATGTGTTTATATAGCTTATGAGCTATATACGAACAACTAACAAGATACTGTAATGTTCACATGTACGTTGTTTTCCCGTAGATTTCTTCTGCAATGCGGCTAAGAGTTACCGCGTTTTCCATGTCTATTTTAGGAGTGTTGTCTATTTACATTCAAATTAATATCAATTGTGCTCTAAGCCGTCTTATGAGCATACATCCACGCTTTCCCACATTGTCGATTGTTTTCATTGTAGTCCTTACTGTGTTTACTGAACAAGCATTTTCGAGCTTTGCCAGATGCGTTTCCCAGCGGCCTCTCCACACTTTCTGTTTTCACAGTTCGGATTCTCCACAAACTAGTTTCTATGGCGGGTTTTTATGTAGAATATTATCTGTGGTATAATTTTCTTTACGGCTTCTTTTACGATGTTTAGAGGAAAGCGTGCGTGCTTAATGATAACATATGAGGTGAGAGGTGTCCGTTGTGGTTTGCGGTTTTATACTCTACACACTCCCGGACTCTACCCGGAGTCTACCAGTTTTTTAGTCGTAAAATTATCTTTATTTTCTTACTGTACTTGTTCTGATTTGTCCTGCTTTGATTTATTGAATGAGTATCAGTACTTATTAATTTTTTGACGGTAGTAGATATTTGCTATCGCATAGTATTCCATACGATAGAATAGCAGACCAGGTATACATATAAAGTGACTGAAACAAGTTTTTAAGTAAATATTATACAACTTGGAAGGGACATACCCGTAATAAATCGAACCACGAACTAGATGACTATAGTTCAATGAAATTAAAAAAGACAAAAAATTATTCCGGCATTTCCATACAAAAGTGTCCAGCTGCCCGGGTAATTTGTATAGGAATGTTTTGTTTTTTTGACTTATATTTTAATTGTATTATACCATAGTGATCTAGTATTATAGCCCATGGTTCGATTTATTGCGGGTATGTTCCTTCCACAGTGTATCTGACAACATAAAGACTTATCAGGCTTTTCGAGATTACTAATATTTTGAAAGACAAAGTCGGGTGAAACCTAAGATAGTTTAAATGATCGGTTCAAACTTTTGTTTGAGCGTTTTAAGCAAACATACTCGTATAGGTTGCAAAAATAATGCCCACGTTCAGAAATCGTTGTATATCTTTAGCTTCCAACTATTTTGGTTTATGGTTAATTATTGATGCTAAAGTAGACAACTTACCATTTACACTCAATATCAAGTATAAACTAAGCATTACCAACTCGGAAATTTCCCAGCCTGAACTTCAATACGGAGATCCTATCTGTAAAAGTTATCGTTAGTTGGCAGTAAAACAAATACGCAGTGTAGGCCGGTCGCCGGACACGAATACCTTGACTGTTGCGTGTCGGCAGAGATGTACCGTTATTGATTGGGTCGCCCTGGCACCTATAAGGCTGAGACTAACTTCCATTGCATCTATAAAGTGGTTTGTTGTTGTTTTCATAACGACCATCAGTAAAAGTTATCGTTTAGCAGTAAAACAAATGCGCAGTGTAGGCCGAACGCCGGACCTTGAGCTTGACTATTGCGTGTCGACAGAGATGTACCGTTAATGATTGGGTCGCCCTGCCACTTATAAAGCTGAGACAACAATCATTGCATCTATACAGTTGTTTGTTGTTGTTTTCATAACATACCATTAGTAAAAGTGATCGTTATTTGGCAGCAAAACAAATTTGCAGCGTAGGCTGGATCGCTGGCGTGTCGACAGAGATGTACCGTTAATAATTGCGTCACCCTGCTACCTATCTATAAGGCTGAGATTTTTTCATGGGCTGTCATTATATTTTGATTATAAAAATAAATTTATAGCACTCGTAAAAAAAATCTGTTGATTCTATGATAGTATTTGGAGCTACGAGTATATAAAAAATTTGACTAGACTACTCATTGATCCATATTTTCTGTAACTTATTAAAATGTCACGAGTGATCAATTAAACTCTTACGCTTTACATCGCACGCCTGCATTTACTAAGACTTTCAGTTATATTACAGTACTCTATGACTAAGAACCTGCAGTGCCGGGCCATTTTTGAAACGGGGACTCACTAAACGATTGTTTTTTTTTTTCAACCAAAAACCGTGAGTTTAGTGTCTCTGCGTTTCAAGAATGGCTGGTGCCATTCTGTTGTTGAAAAACCAAGTTCTTTACTTTTTCTCCCCTCGTTTAGTGCGCGTCTTTTTTGATATCCTATTATGTAATATTAGAAATGTGAAAGTTTGGACGTTTATTATCTCACTGTAAAACGCTGAGTGAATTTTGAGGAAAACTACTCTATCACGTTTTATTGTTTACAGGGTAGACATGGCCGCAAGATCCAAAGGCCAACTCTAGGCGTGAAGATTCAGACACATGATGACTGTTTTATTATATGTATAGATATAGGGACAAATAACACTGACTGAGGTAGCCCCAAAGTAAGTTCGAGACTTAGGTTATGGGATACTAACTCAACGATATAATATTCTTTTAACAAATACCTATATAGATAAACATCCAAGACACAGGACAATTTGAAAAAGGCCATTTTCCAACTTGCCCTTTGGGTGGCGGATTGGCATAGTGACCACTGCTACGCCACTGAGGTCGTCAAAAGAAAATCGAAGATGGAAAAAGGGAATTAAAAATTTTGGTGAACATTCCTTCGATCGGTTTACACGCTCTGCGCGGGAGAGAAGTAGTAATATGGTAATTTTTTTCGTTTCTCCCAGACCAGCTAGAAAAAAAATGTTTTAGGATATCATATTTAAGTTGGATTTATGTTTCTGTGGAATACACGTGTATACAGTCGTTAGTTGATAGATACATACATGTTTTTTTATTACTTTAGGTATAATGTAGGTTGATTTCTCAATAATTGCCGAGGATATCTCCATTACAGCGATTTCCACATAATGCATTATTGCGTTTAACATTTGCAGCAGGAAACACGTTCGTTTTGTTTCTGTTGATTGAATTTTCTGAATTCATGCATATATTTGCGATCAATTTATTACCTCATAAATCTCTTTCCATTAATTAAAGTAATTCGTTTAGCCGTATAACAACATATGTGTAAACTTTATTCTATGTCACCTCAAAATTGTTATTTGGTTTTATTTTGGATGAGAAATTGTTATCTAAATCACTATTCCATCTCTGCCTTGCTGATCTTGGGCTTTGCGAGAAAATAAAAAGACGTAGAATGCATTATCTGCTTCTTTTCCGAGCAGATTAAGAGCCAAAAAAAACGACGGTTTGCACTCCGGGAGTGCCGGCAGAAGTGAAAACTTGAATATTAACGTTGTGCATATCCATGGATGCCCGTGGCAAGTGGTAACATAAACACACGAAGCACAAGCGCCCTGCGCCGCCTAAACGAAACAGCAGGCGCCTGCATACATTTTCGCCGCGCCGTAGAAAGAGAGGAGGATACTTTCTGTCCTACGCCGCGCCGCGCGTCTTACGCATTTTCGATCAGGTCACGTGTCCTGACGCCCTGACGCGAGTTTAACATTTTTTACCCATACCAAAAACAGTGTACAACGCCGCTAAAGAAGTTTTCACTTCAATAAGAGAATGGGCAAGAATCTAAATCATATCAGTAGGCGACGCGGTTCGCAATATTACAAATCTTATCTTCTGGGAAAGAAATGAAAACACATTCTATTTTATTTCTATTTTTAACCTATACTGTCCCACTGCAGGGCAAAGGCCTCCCCTCCAGTACTCCAACTCTAGGTCGAGGGCCTTTGAGGCCCAATCCCTGCAGTAGGAGTCAAGCTCGTCCCTCCATCTCATTCCGGGTCTACCGCTTTCCGTTTTGAGGAATATATTGAGGCGCTGATTTGGCCCAGAGTTCTTTGGTCATACGGCAAACATGTCCTGCCCAGTTCCATTTTAGGGAGTAGTTAGTATCGTGTGTCTTATGCGGTACAAAAGTCTGACTCTCAAGATTCACTCCATTGCTCGTTGATAAACCACTGACCTTTGGTTGACAGTAAGAGAGCAAGTCTGCGCGCCATATGTGAGGATGGAGAGAATGCACACGTCCATGAGTTTTCTTTTGCGTTTCACTCGTCCTTCATGAGTTCGTTCATTCAATAGCGCTTCCAGGCTTTTCGGTGTGTTAAGCTACTTCTGCTTCTTGTCTGTTCAGAAAAGACACTATCTGGCCAATATAACGTATACACAAGCAAAATATATCTCGGTTTTAGCAATTTGTACGAGTGCTGTAAATTGAGATAATTTAGCGAATAGCGTCGAAAATTACGGTTGTTGGTATTACTAGAATCGGTTTGCGAGAAATGAAACGGCGCGGCGGTTGTAGCCAGAGTTAATGATGCGAAGCCATCTAACGATTGTACCAATTGTACTCTAACTGCGCACACGCGTTACGTTACATTGTCACTTATTGGTTTTTATTTCTTCTATTGTATACTGACTATAATATAATTTAATTATTTAAAATATAATTTTTCAAAACTAAAAACCGACTTCACCCACGAACTACATAACCAATTTTGATAAATATACTCTTTCAAACAAAAAAGTTTTTTTTTTTCAAATACGAGTAAGTTCAGGCGTCTTCGAATAATCGGTGTACGTTCATAAAAAAATCTGAACAAATTAATAACCTACTCCTTTTTGAAAGTCCGTTTAAAATAGACGCTCTCATTTGTATTTTTTACTCACACATATATGTACACACTTGTCATGCTTTGTAACTTGCAGAGCCTAAGGCCATACGATCAAAAGGCCACGTACAGCGTGATGGTAGATGTGTAGGTGAGTCCAAAAAGTGACGGGTTTATTAACACATCGCCTTTTGACAGGATTGATTACCCGAGGCTTTTTTTTCTAATACCACGATCAGTTTTTACGATATGCGCACGAAGTGAAGCAGCATGTACATTCAAAGTTTTCTTTTCTCTCTCAGACCATCGCGGACGGAAGTATGGCTTTCCCTAGTTATAGTCTATAAGTGGAGATAAATTAGGGTAGAACAGGTATGTGGACAAAATAATAGACCCATATTTTTTCGTTTAGCAAAGTAGTAAATACAAAGATACAGAGCATCAAAGTTTCGGAGTGAGGGTGATTTTCGTCACATTCTGGTGAAAATCGTATCTGATCGTGACGTCATGCGAAATTTAAATACGCTGTATCTTCGTCATTATTTGCTAATCAAAGAAAAGAAATAATGCGTATACCGTTCTATTTAATAATCTACCTAATGAAACAAAAATGTTTAGTCCACATCCGTGCTCGACGTTTAACAGATCAGTGTGAGGAGGATGCAAATTTATTGTCATTGATTA
This sequence comes from Acrobasis suavella, assembly GCA_943193695.1. Taxonomy (NCBI): domain Eukaryota; kingdom Metazoa; phylum Arthropoda; class Insecta; order Lepidoptera; family Pyralidae; genus Acrobasis; species Acrobasis suavella. Next base: position 21,615,444 of record OW971929.1, read on the forward strand.
GGGATGCTACTTAAGAGGCATTTGACATTTGGCTGGCTGTCTCGCTCGCACAATCAAACATTTTTAAGATTATTAAAAAATGTGTCTCATTTGTAGAAAAGTAGTTCATTAAGTTGTAAAATGCCTCTTAAGAGATTTTGCGGCAAAATGCTGCCTCACGATTACCTTGAAAAAATAGTATTAAAGTAATGGCAACATGGTTTAGTCACATTAAGCTATGTTTGCAAGGCAAGTCTGTTTGTTTGTTTGTAAAAACTTTGTCGTATGTGTACAATAAAGCTTTTAATACAATTTAATACAACAAGCACAGTACAAAGGTGGACTTATCCCAGATAGGGATCTCTTCCAGTCAACCTTGTATTAAAAGGAATAGGTTTTACAAAACAGGGTAAGGAGTGGTTATAATATGATTACATATAACTACTAATACACTGCCAAAATACTAAATAAAACTAAAAATTAATAATAATACTTACATAAAAATATACAACTAATGTACTACTTACATATATAATTATTAACTCAAATCACACGATTCTAGGAGCTTTCTAGTTCCGAATTTAAAAGAATGTAGAGACAAGGACATTTTATCTCTAAAGGGAGTTTATTCCAAAGCCTTGCGTCTAGTACATAGAAGGAATTGCCATAGCACTGAGAAGAGTAAGTTGGTATCTGAAGCATCGGATTGTTACTCGATCGGAGGCAAGTCTGTATTATTATGTGACATTGATTCCCATGAACAGTTTCGCGTGAATTGATCTCGGCATGCCGTTAGACGCGTGCGCGCGCGCCGCTACTTTCTTACGCGGCGCAGGCTGGTTAAGGGGATACCTGAAGTTTTCGGGGTCCAGTGCTGCCCTCATTTGAAATAAATCACTTGATAGGAAACGGAGACATCATTTAAAATTTTGTCTTGACCAGCCACTACATAACTCTACAAACGATTTTATAAACTACTGTTTACAGTTTAAAGTGAAAACGTGAAGCTTTTCTATGCACATACGCCAAAGGTGTTCGTTTTTCGCAATTGTGCGTAGAAAAACGTCACGTATCCCCTTAACTAGATCTGACTTATGGTGTACTCTTTCATCATTAGTGGCCTTTTAGCCTACAACCTGCAACTGCTCTTATGGCCTTAGCTAAACGTGGCCCTTGGGTTTTACGGCCCTGGGCTCATCCTGCCCCTTTAGGGTAAAAGAAGTGATATCTGTACGTACGCCTATAATTAAGTTGCCCGTTTCAAAATTGCCAAACCATTTTCAACTACTTTGTATTCGACTCTTTGGCATATTTGTGTAGTTTGGTGACACACTACGGATGTCTATTTATAGATTGTTCCTCATTTTGTGGATATGTAGACCTGACAAAAATCAAAAAATAATCGCATTAGTGGTAGATGACACACTTTTGTCTAGTAAATTAATTTTTCGCTTGGCAGCTAAATTAGCAAATATGGTTGCCATACGGAGCTCTACGATGAGCTTCTGAATGTAAAGCCAACACCTCGCATGGTCACCTTACTTGATGGTCCATCCATACCTCCTGTGCACCACTTAGTTGAAGAAGCTATACGCATTTACGGCGCATGCTCAGGGCTTTACCGCTACTCCGCGCTACCGCAGTAACATCTTGAGATTTGTGGCCCGTGACGTACTTATAACTGCATCCACACTTTAGAATATCATACATAATGTTATCGCATTGTATTAGCATGTGATACAAACTTTAAAGTTTTGAGATCACTCGTCAGACTTATTAATACAGAATATGTAGTGAACCAATTCGATTCCAATAAATGTTTGTGTCCATCATGGGAGCCTAAATTATCATCATTTACATAATCTATTTACTGCAGCTATGACGAGTTGACTATGTGCAGAATTCTAGATAACAGAATTCCCATCAGCGCCTCTAATCCAAATTGCGTCCACATTGACAGACACGTTTTTCAATCATTCCATATACATTTTTCTCGTGTCTTCATCCATCCGTGTAGCAAGGTGATTATGCAAATGCACATTTAATTAAGCTTCCGCGAAGAGCAGGCATCCAGCCATCTGTGAATGATTGATAGATTTTATGATTTGTTGGCTAGTCTAATGTGACTATTTACTCGTAAATGATCCGGTTTAGTAATGCGACTGTAAAGAAACTGTTTGAGAAAAGTCAATTAGTTTTCCAACTCGACATTAACAATTATTAATTTTTTTTATGCATTTGCTAGATACATTTGTTAAACAAAATGAACCGTTATTGTAGTAATTTATATAAATTGTTTTAGTGATTTTGGTTACTACAAAAATATCGATGGACTCCGTTGCTCTTGAAAATCTCCGGAACACTAACAAAACTTGTCAACTTGAAACATGTCAGTCTTTTTTATTTACGTGTTTTTTTATATCAAACCAAATGAGACTTTATCATCATTTTATGCTCAATGTTACATGACACTGGAACGCGGATACGCAGTAACGTCCGTTTTGTATACCGTTTTTGGAGTAACCCCCCAGGTTATCATCATTATCATCCGCCTTACCTTTTCCCATTTTATTTGTGGTCAGCGCAGTAGGTATGTCTTATCCTCCCATGTTCTCTATTGTTTACCCATCATCCCTTCATCCACCCCAACTATACCAATTACATACTTTACGTACTCCATCTATCTCTTTGTTCTTCCTTTACCTACAGGTCATGGGTTGTTATACGGATACATGGCGAAGAACTTTTAATCAATAAACATGTAAATTTATAGAAAGTTGATGTAAAGATATGAGTGATTATACGATATATTTTCATAGAGACATATTCTGAGTCTCCGCTACATTCAATAAGTGGAGGCAATCATGCATCCTACCTGCTTTGATCACGACATGTGGCTAATTGTTCTGCTGAACAATATGTCTACGTGAACATTTTAGATATGCCCGCAACTCGCAATGTTCTTGTTTACATTCTACTTACTATTTTTGACATTCGATTTGCAATTTTTTTTTTCTTCCGGCTTAGATAAATACATATTATTTAGTCCGATCCGTGCCATAAAAAATTTGAATGGATTACTTCCATACTTAAATATAAAGTTGGAACCTCGTATTTGGAAAACTAGTTCTCTTCGCATTTGTAAACCATTAAGTCTTAAAACTACAATAATTGTATCGTAAAATTTACGCGACCATAACTCAAAGCGGTTCACACTAAAGCTATAAATAGAGCAAAGTATTTTCGATCGTTATTCGAATGGCTCTATCGGTAAACAATAGCTTTATCGCATAAGTCGGTCGCGATCGCGATGCAAAATTCCATACCTTTGTGCAGTAGAGGCCGTAAACAAGCGGTTGTCGGTAATGGGTGCGATTCTAGAGAGCGGAGGATAATCACGGGGGCGTTTTTCGTTCCGTCGGCACAGTTCGACGGGAAGCTACGCACCGGATCTCCTCTATTTTGTTTATAGCCAACGTGGAGTAACTTCCATTTTAGATGTAATTAACCGTGATAACAATTCCGTTTCGGTTAAATCATTGCGTACGTTACACATTAACAGTGATCCAACTTGTTATTGTTGAACATTGTTGAACAAATGTTAACGAAAAAATGGAGAAAAGTTCCTAGGGATTTACATATTGAGCAGATTTGTAGCGGGGAAATGGCCGCCTCCTGGCTTGAATTTTATATGTGTGAAATCGTTTCCATACGCTGCGCCGCGCGCCGCCGATATTGAAATGCGGTTGGGTGTGAAAATGCAGCGGTATGCGGTGATGCGTTGATGGTTCGTGGAGGCTCGGAAAGTCAGAATATACTGGCCTTGATGACAACCCACGCGAGACCGCACCACTTGACCACGCTTATGGTAATTCTACAGTGGAGCTTCGTCCTACTAACCGCCTTAATTAGCGTCTTGGAAAAAAGTGTAATGATAAAAATGTGATTCGGCTTCACTGTAGACGACTGTCACCGTTCTGTCAGACAATAGAGTTTTTAAATTTCCAAGAATTTAATTGTTGAGAGAAGTTAATAATAGCATTTATTTTTATATTGAAATAGAATTAGAAAGTGATAGAGCCCATATCTACCTACAAGTAAACTATGCTATGGGTGCAAATGGGAACGCGCTATAAGATAAAAAAAAAGCTCTTAGGATAGCTTACTTTTGAGATGAAGAAGAGACTGAGGTATTTACTATAGTGGCCTTGTTATGTTTGCATACAGACACTTTAATCTAGCGGTCTAACTTCCTTCTCTAATGATATGATACAGTCACACGTGCTATGGAGACAAAAATAGACTTGGTGAGATAAAAACTAAATGTACCATACCAAATCGCGTCCCAGACATGACAAGCATTAATCAAACCCTCACGCTCTGGCAAGTGCAATATTTCTATAGTTTAGTCGTGCAATCTCGCAGGGCTTCATCGATACGGCCATCCATCTTCACGTCCCGAGATGAATGTCGCTCGTCTCACACCCGCCACCTGCCCGGGTTCAATAAACTGTCGCTAATGCTCTTCTAAGTGCTATTGACGTACATTTTCAACGTTTCAAAGACATGTAAGAACGGTTTAAATCCTTAGTGCCAATAAGACGGTGCGGAAAACCAAGGGATTTAATGCATTGTACGCTACTGGATGATAGAAAGCGGTGCAACTTTAACTTAATCTTGTATTTGTTATTTCGTATGCTTTATTGAATGTGAAGTATCTAAGCAATATGTCTTTAATGTTCTCGTTATGTTTCTCGGGAAGTAAGATTAATGTAAAGCAGCATCCATTCATGTCTGCCTTTGTACTGTTCTCTAGTTCTAACTTGTATTTTTGTGCTGTGTTTATGTACAATAAAGATTTTACAAACAAACAAACAAAACCTCTATATATGCTCTATTATTAAAGAAATAAGTCATCACAATGTGTCATGGATACTTTTATACGAGGTTTAGTTGATTTTCTAAAGAATCTCAGTTTGGCATTACCTATATCAAGCCAAGTATTGATATCACCAGTGCCTTTCGAAATAGTATCTCAAAGTTAGATACCAATTTAATCCGGCATTCTGTATTCCTCCTAAACGACGTTCTACGAAATGTAAATTTAGCTAAATCCGCTTAAATCTATCATGTTCTGGATACGCCAAAATGGCGCGGGTACTGCACCGCAATCACTTAAAAGTTTAGAACTTCCTAAATACCACCAGTTTTAGACCTGGGTTACCGCTGAACCTAGAGTTCGTAGTCAACTTCATATAGTTAGAGTTTGGCGCTAACAACTAACTTTGATGGTTAATTGTTGTTGTAGCTTAGTCAGAGTCAAAAAATAAATATAAAAACATTTATTTATCTTTGGATATTTGTATCACTTGATAATTGTATTTTTTTTTCTTTTGATTTCATTATAGGTAGTTGTTGACATTAGATCATTTACTTACAACTAAGTTAACTGCCGCCTCCTAAGCGCAAGTTCGATACTACTACGTCTTTGGGGGTTTTTTGTTGACCTCACAAGGCCTATTAATTATAGAACATCACAGTAGTGTTACATTTCGCTTCTCAGCCTTCCCCAAAAACAAAAATTATACATATATAGGGACTAATATATAATTTGTATGTTGGCAGTTGGGGGAGATATTAAGTAACAAAATTTAAACCAAATTCCTACCAGTATGGACGTCACGCTAGTGAAGCCAAGGCTTTATTTATAATTAAGTATAAAATTGAAAGTTAGTTGTTTGATAAATTGATCTGGTTTTAATTTTGTTGCATATAGTTTAATCTTTTTTCTGGTTTGGATCGTTTAATTAATTATATAAGTGTGTTAACACAAGCAGAGTTCAAAGTGGATATTATGAAGATCAGATTTAGAGTTTTTGCGTGTGCAATGCAAATCATGACCTTTATCATATACGAGTAAGATGCTTAATTTGGTGGCTTGTGGTCTATGAATATTTATTGTTATGTCCAGTTTTATCTGATATCTTTCCGATATTTGCAGAATTGCAGCACGAAATTTGCAACTTTGGAGGCCACACCTAATGGTATAAATGTAGATGTGATATTTCTAAATATACTCAGATTCTACTGTTATTATTTTTAACACTACAAGGTGTAAAAAAGTAATACTTACTTTCTTAGGTGCCACTGTTCATTAGTAAAAAACTTTTATGAATGACTAAAAAAATACGTACAAATTTAAAATAAATAAATATGAAGAAGAAGCTCAGATCGTATACCTAACATATTTTGAATAAGACAAGCCATATTTTTATCTTTGAAATTCTAAACCATATTATATTTTTTATCTTATATATAGTATAAAAAGCTTTGAAAATATTTCAAACTAGCTGATGCCCGCGACTTTGTTCGCGTGGACTTTATGACTCCGGCGTATTAATATAAATAACAACTAATGAGAGAGAAAGATAGAGAGAGAGATAAGAAAGTACTTGTAACAGTGTTAGGAGTTAAAAGTCAATATTATTTTAATTCTTTCCTTCGGGAGCCAATACGAAAAGAGCTGAAGTGTTACTAACCCTGGAGAAAGCCACATTAAGTTGGCCATGCGAAAAAGCAGTCCTAAGATCGACATCAGCAGCTTTAAGCCTCTAAAACTGTGACTCATTTTCATAGGAAAGCAAGTAAACACTGTGTATTTGTAAAACTGTGTATTTTCAAAAGGGAAATTGTTATACGCGGAATAAATACAGTTTCACTGGCACCACTCACAGTAAACTTTAAGTGTCTCAGCAGACTATGCCGAAGTTAAGCGGCTAAAGTTCAGTGTCTAAAGTTCGGTGGGGATGACACACTAAATAAGCTGAAGTTCAGCCTCTGAAGTTCGGTGGAAACGCCGGACTGTAGTGATGTGCCGATATGAGAATTTAATCTTCCGTCTTTGGCGCGTCTGCGGCGAACGGACACGGGAGCGGAAGAGGGAACGGAAGTGGAAAAGGGAACGGAAGCGGAAGCGGGAGCGGAAGTGGCAGCGGCGGCGGAGGCGTCGGCGGCGGCGGCGGTGGCGGCGGCGGCGGAGGCGTCGGAGGCGGCGGCGGCGCGGCGGTGGCAGTGGCGGCGGCGGCGGCGGCGGCGGTGGCGGCGGCGGCGAGAGCGGGAGCGGCGGCGGCAGTGGCGGCGGTGGCGGCAGCGGCGGTGAAGGCGGCGGCGGGAGCGGCGGCAGCGGCGGCGGCGGGAGCGGCGGCAGCAGCAGCGGCGGCGTCGGCGGCGGCAGCGGTGGGAGCGGCGGCGGGAGCGGCGGCGGGAGCGGGAGTGGGAGCGGGAACGGGAGCGGGAGCAGGAGTGGGAGCGAGAGCGGAACGGGTACGGGAACGGGTACGTGGAAGAGGGAACGGGAGCGGAAGCGGGAGCGGGAGCAGAAACGGCAGCGGCGGTGGCAGCGGCGGTGGCGGCGGAAGCGGCGGCGGCAGTGGCGGCGGCGGTGGCAGCGGCGGTAGCGGCGGCGGCGAGAGCGGGAGCAGCGGTGGCAGTGGCGGCGGCGGTGGCAGTGGCGGCGGCGGCGGCGGCGGCGGCGGCGGGAGCGGCGGCGGCGGGAGCGGCGGCGGCGGCGGCAGCGGCGGGAGTGGCGGCGGGAGCGGAAGAGGGAGTACGGGTACGGGTACGGGTCCGATTCAGGCAAAAGCATCGGAAGTTCGGCATTATGTGTTGCTAGTAATGCAAATAACATTGCAGGCATGCATTGGCTGAAATTCAGCCGCTGAACTTCGGCATACAGTGCTGAGACACTAAGTTGGGTTCCGTTACACAGTTTCGGCGGAGTCAAATTGCGCATTCACATTATTGGCCCTCCGACATTAAGACTTATTTTGTGAGCCGAGAGTCCATTTGCTGCAAGTGAATTAAGAAACTCAACTGGATAATTGGTGGTGTCGTCAACAACTCTATCCAAGAAATTAACAATAATTTGCGTCATAAGTTCTATAATAATTGATTTTTAATTTTTTGGTGTCAATATGGCGCGTTCACATATCCAAGAATTTTTCTGGTGTGTTATGCTCTGAAGGTCCGCAAATTCTAAACTTATAAGTTCTTCTTCGGACGAAACAACTTTTTTTTGGAAAAATTTTCAATGTACAGTCACATTTTTTTACTCTTTTATTTGTAGTATAGATTTAGTATGTTTTTGTTCAACGACAACAAAAAAACATCATCTATAAAAATTTCAACTGTCTAGCTATAATGGTTCATGAGATACAGCCTGGTGACAGACAGACAGACAGACTAACAGTCGGACGGTCTAAGTAATAGGGTCCCGTTTCTACCCATTTAGGTAAGGAACCCTAAAAATCGAATAAAATAAGTATTTATGGGGGGCTCCCATACTACAAACGTGATTTTTCATAGATTATGGTACGGAACCCTTCGCGCGCGTCCGACTCTCGCTTGACCAGTTGTATTATAACTCAACAAAAAGTTCTCATCAGACTTAACAACTTTTGCTAAGGCGGCATTTTAATATTTTTTATAGTTTAGCTGGACCATTATAGTTCTGCATCATGTGTTCCATTTTCCAAAATCAATTATAGCCTATATGTTGCCCAGGCTTCACAGCTATATAACAAAAAAAGTTTCATTCGAATCCGTCCAGTATTTCCGGAGATTAGCGTGTACAAACAGACAAACAGACAAACAGACAAACAGACAGACATTTTTTTTTATTTTCTTACTCTATTACTATATCTCCATCGCCACAAATATTTTTTTTTTAAAAATTTTCAATGTACAGACACATTTTTTTTACTCTTTTATTATAGTATAGATAAAGTACATGTATTGTCAATATTTATGATGGCTTCTCTTGTTCATCCGAAATAGCATAGAGTTCCGATCGACACGTTCTATTTCCGGATATCCGGAATGAAGCATCCATTTTCAGTGTGTTTATTCAGTTTTCGCGACGCTCTCAACAATATCGGCGTTTGGCGATACTCTCAGTTCAACTTCCGTCGGAGATACTATACCAGGTGTTCTAACATTACATTGTTTATCAGACTATTGATGTTTAGATAGATGGATAAAATATGCGCTGTCCATACATATGTACCAAATTTGTATTGTCTTGTGACAGATTTTTTTTTCTATACGGAGGCTTTCAGGGCTATAGCCAGGGGGTTAGGGGGTTCGATCACAGAGCCAACCAAAGGGGCGTCCATTAAATACGTGAGGTGATCAGTCGGGGGAGGGGGTCAAGCAAAGTCTCACCTGGGGATGAGGGGATATCTCGACAAATATCACGTAATTTTTTTTTCTTTCAAAAAATTATGTAAACACTTGAGAGAATTAGTTTAAATTAATGTTTCTAGACTAAAATATGGCAAAATCTGCCACATTATTTTTATATATGAATTAAATTCTGTGCGCAAGTGACATGACAACGGTTAAGAGTGGCTAAATCAGAATGAAATTGAAGGAGCAGATGATTTTACTAAAAATCTAATATGGAAATGTTGGTACCAATAATCACCCTTGAAACCATGCACGAGTCTCTATGGACTGAAAGAATAAATATTCTCCATTAAAATTCGAAAAATCCTCAAAAACGGACGCCCCCATACCAACATGGGTGGGAAGGTAGGCTCTGGCTTAAACCCTCCGCGTAACAAATTTCTGGCTACGGCCCTGTAGGCTTTAGACCAGTCATTCCCAAAGTGGGCGATAACTCCCCCTTGTGGGCGCTGGAGGCTTTAAGGGGGGCGGTAACGGGCCCAGAATAAAGTTGGGGGGCGCTGATGTGATTTAAGCAATGAGTGATTTATAACTTCAGCTATTTCATATTTTAAATTTCACTAAAATTAAAATCCTCTTACTACACAACATCCATTTATTAGTTCATATTTATATCCTTTTTTATTGTACAAATATAAACTAAAAATGTAATTAATATTTATTATTTTAATGCGTTCACAACGCTATTTATATCGTTAAAGGAATCAAACACTGAAAAAATTTCGTGTTTTAAAGTTTCGCAGGTGAGGTCCCCACTTCCGATACTCTTTATTATTGTAAAATTGTATTATTATTGCTATTTTTTTATTTAAAATTATCAATGTTGATTATTGTTATTTTTTATAAAAGATACTCTAATGTACTGGTGTATGTATAATTATTGCTCTCTTGTAAAAAAAGTCTAGTTTAGAATATAGGTTGAATTAAACTACAGGCAAGACAAATATGTGATTCAGGTTTTTATGGTGAAAAAAATGGGGGGCGCTACAAAAAATAACAGATTTTTTAAAGTGGGCGTTTGACAAAATAAGTTTGGGAACCTCTGCTTTAGACTAACAATACTTAGGTAGAGTCACATTAATTATCAAATGAATTCCTTTTCGTTGATCGTGTACTCAGTCCTTTATTGCTTCCTTAATGTTGTACATACGAGTACATGAACCAAATTAAGGACCCTGACGGGCGCTGCAATTTTATCTTAAAATTGTTATATCTTAAATCATGCAAATAAATTATTGTATTATATTTTGGATGCTAATGGATATGATTAATTTTATTATAATATTTTAATCATATTGTCAGGTGTATTTTAATAGTCAAAGATTCAAAGATTCAAATGTTTATTCAGTAATTAGACCTTCACAGGCACTTTTACTCGTCAATAAGTATAATTTATGTTACGTGTAAAGTATATTAAAATTTAATTTATTTTTAAAGAAAAGCTACCGATACCAGCGCTTCGTAACGACCACTGCTGAGAAGAAACGCCGAAAGAAACTCATTTTCACAGTATTGGTCGCTTACTCGCCAGAAGGGCTTTGTCATATTATTAATATTGTCTTTTAATTATTAAATACTTATAATATAATACAATGTTGACACATTTAACATGTAATGCTTGCGAACGAGTAAACAAACATAAATTGCGATAAAAATATTAAGTAGTCAAAAAAAGCGAAGCCGAGCTGACCAGTCCCTCCCGGCAGCACCCGTTCACGAGTTGACGCACGGATCAGCCATCGTTAAACTCAACCATATTAGAGGGAATCCAACGACCCGACCAGCGACGCCACCACCGGATTGGACATTTTAGTGAGCATGAAAACCCGAACTCGCAGACCTTGTCAAGAGAAAATATTAGTTATATGTTGGTCTCCTATTGATCGCAGAGCATTTACATGTTTTTACAGTAAGCTTATTATGGTAACAGAAAATGCAGCTATTTTATGTTTCATGTGTGGAGTGTAATGGAAAATGTTTAGGAAGTATCCACGCGTTTTTATCTCTTAAATAATCATTGATAGTATAGTACGCATTATTCAATAAAACTTTTCTAACATGTATTTTAAATTTTGCCATTGGTAGGTTAACGATCGCTTCGGGAAGTTTATTAAATAATGCTATACCTAGACCTAAGAGTGACTTTCTAGTTTTAGCAAGTCGAAATTTAGGCGTATGAAGCTGATTTTTGTTGCACGTATTATAACTGTGAAAATCACTATTTTTCTTGAAATTATTTAACCTAGATTTAACAAATAGAAGATTGTCGTAAATAAATTGAGATGTCACAGTAAGAATATTTATAGATTTAAATAACTCTCTTAAGGAATCGCGTGATTTTAGTCCGTAGATCGACCGAATTGCTCTCTTTTGTAGCACAGAGATAGCATGTATGTTAGCCGCTTTACCCCATAAGAGCAAGCCATATGACATTATGCTGTGAAAATAACTACAGTATACTTGCCTAGCAGTTTCAACGTTAGTACACCGTCTAACCCTCCTCACAGCATATGCTGCCGAACTAAGTTTTTTGGCAGTGGCCTCAATATGTTTATCCCATTTTAAGTTCCAGTCTACAGTCATGCCTAAAAATTTGGTGTTGGGTACCCATTCTAGAACTTGGCCATTAAGACTCAAAGGTATGTGAGTATTGGGTTTATTCAATAGTGAAAAATTAACGCACTTAGTCTTTTGTGTGTTTAAGGCCAGATTATTAGTCGTGAACCAACTAAGTACTTGTGACATAGTATTGCTTACATCGTCATAGTTTGTGCATTTTCTGTCAACCTTAAAAAGTAAAGATGTATCATCGGCAAACAATACTACTTCACACAACTTTTCTGCAAGACAGGGGAGGTCATAAATATAAATCAAAAACAAAAATGGACCAATTATTGAACCCTGAGGCACACCCATGCTCACAGGTGCACTATTTGAGGATATTGTGTTTATTTCAACTCTTTGAGTTCTATTATCAAGATAAGATGAAATAACAGAGAGTGCAGTATCAGTCAAGTTCAAGATAGGTATTTATATTTTATTTGTTTATTGATTTATTAATTGATTATGTATATATTTTATTTGGTAAAATGTTTATCATCTAAATATTCTGTAAGATTATTAATCAGTACTTCCTTAATGAGCTGCAGTGTTTTTTTGTCATTTTCTATATTTTTAATGTCTTCAGGGAGTTTATTGTAAATTGTTACGGACATGGCAAGTGGACTGGATGCGTGGAGTTGGAGACGTGAGAATGGTATCCTGTTTTTATGTCTGATTTTATGTCCGATTGGATATTTAGATATTTAATTTTTTTCGTTTGGGACAGAAATTTGGATAGTTAAGGACGAATTTGCATATTTGGAAGATATAAATGCTGGGTAAAGTTAAAATTTTACATTTTTTGAAGTAGGGTTGGCAGCTTTCAGATGGTTTAATATTAATTATTATTCTTACTAATCGTATTTGTAATGTTAAAACATTTTTCCAGTCAGTCCCATTTCCCCATAAAATTGTGCCGTAACTTAGCCATGAGTAGGCATAAGCATAATAGGTAACTAGGGCAGTTTCTATGTCGGTTTTTTTCACTTCTTTGAGTGCAAGCGCAAACTTAGATAATTTTTTACAAAGGTTTTCAATATGGGATTTCCAATTTATATTGCTGTCTATATTTATGCCTAACAAGGTGAATTCGTTAACCACCTCTTAATCTGTCCCATTAAAGTTCGAATTTATTTTCAAAGGTGGTTTTTGAAACGGGTGAAAGATCATTAGTTTGGTTTTCGAATAGTTTATCTCTAGATTATGGTCATTTAGCTAATCTGTAGTCTTTTTTATAATTTCGGTAAGTTGTTGACCCAAATTAGTATTATTATCGGCAGATGTGAGAATAGAAATATCATCAGCAAAAAGAGTGCAATGTTCATTCATTATTTTTGGAAAGTCATTAATATACAACAGGAACAACAGGTAACCGAAGACGCTTCCTTGAGGAATAGAATTGTTTATTGATTTACAGTGGGATCGGATATTTTGAATAGTATTTGTTTCTAAATTGAAATATTCTATTTCTACAAATTGCCTCCTACATTTAAAATATGAGGAAAATCAATTGTGGGCAATTCCTCTAATTCCAATGTCATATAATTTATTTAATAAGATGTCATTATTGTACTTTGTCATAAGCTTTAGTCATATCAAGTAACAATCCGATGCCATATTTACTGTTGTCAAGAGTTTTTAATATTTCTTGGATGTATTTGTATACGGCTAAGATAGTCAAATGATTTTTTCGGAAGCCATTTTGATTGTTGTCATATATATTATATTTTTCACAAAATTCATACACTCGGTCAGCCATAGCTTTTTCAAAAAATTTTGAAGCTGTTATTTGAAATGCTATTGGTCTGTAATTGTTCATGTTGTTTTTTTTTTTTTACTTTTCTTGTCTGGGAATATTCCTTCGTTGAATGACGGATTAATTAATAGGGTTAATGGTTGAGTCAGTTCATCTGCACATTCTTTAAAAAGTTTTGATGGTAATTCATCAATACCGTGGCTACTTTGGTTTTTTAATGTTTTTATAATTTTGTTCACCTCTTATCCACTGGTCGGAGAAACAAGCTGTTTGCAGTAGGATGATGTATTGGTCTTCCCATTTTATTTCCCATACGTTTCTTATCTATAGAAGCGAAGAAGTTATTAAAACTATCTGCTGTTTGTTTTGGATCAGTGATAAGTTGTTTATTTAAATTTACCTTTATATTATTTTTTTCTTTCATTGTTCTTTTGTTGGTGCACTCATTGACTACACTCCACATTGTTTTTATTTTATTGGTTGAGCTTTGTAATCGCTTTTTGTAATACAATTTTTTAGCGGTAACAATAGATTTTTTTAATATACTTTCATATTTTTTAATATAATTATCAATTATTTCATTTGTACTTGTTCTCAGGGTAAGGAGTTTTAACAATCTTTTGTTTTTACAAGATTTTCTAATTCCCACTGTGAGTCAATATTTTTTAACGGCATTATTAATTTTTATTCGTTTTTTTTGGTATACATTTGTCTAAGATTTGTATCATTTTATTGTGGAATAATTCATAGTTTTTGTTTATATTTGTATTCTCTATTAGGGCATCACTCCATTTTATTTCTTGTAGTTTTTGTTTTAAATAATTTTATGTTTTTCAGGTTAAATATTCGTCGTTCTGTATACCAAAACTTTTTATTTCTTATTTGTGCTGATTTTATGTTTAAACTAATTATTATTGCTGAGTGGGCTGAAAACCCCAGTAGTATATTTCAATACTCGCAGGAATAAATAATCGCAGGATATTACCTGCCATAGACTTTAGGGACTTGAAATGAATATAAAAGTTTCTTGATTGGCTCATCTGTCATTATTACAAGTAATTTTACTTGGCGTCCTTAATGGTTCTTCACTTAATGAGACAACGGCAAATATTCAGGAAACCTCTCAGGAATAGCCGAACTATGTAGCAATACGGTAGATTCAGACTGACGGTATTCAGTTTGGTGCACTAGTCCCAAATCCCTCATTATTTTTACCAATTTTTTTTAATGTACGCAGGTCATTTTATATTTAGTAGGTATATGAAAATATACTAGTCATTTTATAATTTAATTATATCTATTATTATTATTGTAATTTAATTTAATGTGTAATAATAATTATGTTTACGTTTGGTGTATTTATGATCTTGCTGTGTGCGTATGTTTTGGGCTACAGTCTATTCTTTCAATATTGTATGTATTTCTATGAGTGTTAATGATTGTAACCTGTTTTACGTACCTGAATAAATAAAATACGACTAGATATAATGGTCCGGACCTGCGTAGTTACTTAAGTAAATAGTAAAAAGTAACTTTAATTAGATAGACACAGAAAAGGAAGAACTAATCTTTGTTTGGTCTTTCAGGTTTTACCTTATGCTTTCCTGTAAATACTTCTAAAATATTTGGACATATTTGATTGCGTGATATTTTTTAATAGCCTATTACAGTGTCCTACTGCTGGGCAAAGCCTCCCCATTTCTGCTTCCAGTCAGTTCTATCGAAAGCAACAGTTTGCCACCGGTCATATTCAAGTAAGTTATCACGCCAAAATTAAAATAAGTTTTTAAAATCCAAAAGTGTACGCCTCAAAACGTAATTCAAAAACAATTTAAAATATTTATTATTATTAAATGACACAAAATTAGATTAGATAGTAATTATAATAGGCAACAATCCGGTGACGTATAGAAAACTATTTAAAAAAATGGTATAAGTACATTAAGAATTTCGAGCGTAATCGTGGCACATACGTCTATCCGGGCAACCACAAATATTTTTTTAAAATAATTGGGTAGATGACTGGGTCAAAAAGTATTCGGCACAATTCATAAAATAAAACGTCACAACATAGTGTCACTTTTCATTGATCACATCCATTTTCAACAAGATTTTAGATTTATTAGTGCAGAAAAACTGATATTAGGAGCGCCATTTGACTTTAAATAAGCATGACGTCACGCTTTTGTATTTTATACAAATCCCATACAAAAGGTTTGTTTTGACGTGTAGAAAAAAGTGTCTAATTTGACTTGTTGTCATCTAGCGGATTAGTTTTTATTGGTCATACTTAAACAAATATTTTCTACAAGTACTGAATGTGTTTATAAAAAGGTGGTTTTTCATATCTCTGTACTTATAGTATTGTATTAGTGCAATATGAATATAATAGAGACAGTTTAAGTCCAGAAAAATGCTTGACTCTGACATGTTTACAGTAGGGCACTACCCCAATGCTCCTCTTGAGGTGTGCAATAAAAAAATAGAAGTAAATGATTTGTACTACTTGCACGTCAAATAAAATTCGTTCCTAAGTATAATAAAACTGTTATTAAATATTATCTTAATTTGAAATGAATCTTTTAGAAGTGAAAGTCGTTGTATATTAAATGTGTGTAGTTATTATTTGAAAACGCGGCGTTAAATTCATAATTGCTGTGAGAATATTTGAGCAGACCTATATTCGGGCCAAAGTTAGAAAGTTCGATTGGGCGTCTTTTTCCTATTCGATAAATTGGGAAGTGAAAATAATAAAATATTTATACAGCACATTTGTGATACAATATTTCTAATTGCATGTTTTTGCATTGTAACTACTTTTAGCATATTTTTGTCTGTATTTCAAAAGTGTGAATGTCGATAAGTAAACTAAAATTTCCACTAAAAAAAGAAAACCAGTAGAAATTAAATTAAATCTTTAATGAAATGAAATCTTTATTTGGAAGGGTCGTACAATAATTTCGTGCCTATATATAAATAGAGGGATCTACTCAGATAAAACGATGAAAAATATCACAACGTTTATTGTATATTGATATGTAATATTGATAGACTTAGTTTACCTCAGTTTATATTTGTTTAACTACGACTACCCTACTTATTTTTACTGTGATAAAATCGGGAAACGATCTCCATCCACGAGGTCATTATAATAATCTTGTTTTTTGTTTGGTTTGCCAAGAACTATTGCCATAAATAAATGTCGTAATGACTAGGCCAATAACAAAAAATAAGAATTAAGATTGCATACAAATTAATTACTATGTAATGTCAGTATGACTTACTAATGTTTTATATACTTTGTGCATTAATTCTCAATAATCGACTCTTTGTATTTTGTATATATTTTTTTCTCACTGTATGTCAAAGTAGGGATGTTTTCTTGTTAGGCTGTTTCTTGTAAGTTACTTTTCTGGATTAATAATGGAACAAATCAATAAATACTCAGTATGGTTCTTAAATTACTGTTAAATTGAGAATAGATACTTCCAATATGTGCAGAGACATGCACCAAAATATTTTTGTTACGAGTAAATATCAAGAGCTTCGTTGTCAGATATGCTTTATAATGAGATTAAACACGAAATCTGCCAAAGAAATGCCCAAATATTGGAAAGCGGCCTTGATATGCGAAACTTGTTCTCTAACTTTATACATATTCATAAACATTTTACTGGAATACATAATGCACACACGCACGCGTTTTATTTTCATGTATGTAAAATATATAATCATATATCTGCGAAGGTATTTCTGGTATTTTATTGCTGATCAGAGAAATGAAAATTTTATGATTGCATCTTAATTTATCTCCGAATTGTACGTGTATTATTTCAATATGTAATCATTGCGTTTTGATATTTACTTAAGTATGTACTTACTAGGGTGATGCTTAAAAATGAAAGTTTAAAAACTTAACTGTTCACCCTTCAATTTTGATCTCTCATTAGTAAAACGAGGTTAAACAAATTTTTGTAGGATTTTATTATGTTTTAGGGGTCGCTACCAGGCTTTAAATTATATAAAAAAAGTGAAAAATCAGTAAAATTTGCATTAAGTTAAAAAAATTATAATAACATTTATTTTACTTTCACACATATTTTTTATGTTGAGAACACTCTTCTTTAGCCACACAACTCAAGCTTAAACCACTACTCCACTCCCCCACCCCCTCCCACCAACTTGCTTATCTGCACTCTTTGGTTTTTAACAAGCACCGACAGGCTTGCCTACAGTAGGCACTAGCTGAGGAGCATGTTATTGCTTGTCAGTTTAGTGGCTGTCTATGATCAGTACAGGTGTGTTCAGTTAGTCTAATCTTTGAGACAGTGTTTTTGCTTATATTATAGTGACATTTAGTTTCTTATTTTGTTTACGTGCTGTTTAATAGATTCCATTAGTAATAAGGTGGTGTGGTGGTGTTATATGACCTCTTATGGCAGTTTTTAACAGACTTCAGATATGGCAAGTTCTAAAGAGCCTGTAATTTCTACCAGAAAACAAACGGAAATATGGCTAGTAGGCCAAATTTCTCAAATATTTCTTCAAACTAAACTGCCCTCCAAACGTGAAACTCTTGCAGTATTTTTTTACTACAAAAATAGTGCAAAGCAAACAATTCGTGAAGCGGCTCGTTCTACTTCTAAAGATGTACTGGACATTTGGAATAAAGCTAGGATTCCGACACAACAACAAATACACATTGTCGATAAAATTGAAAAGCTATTTAAAGAATGGCAGAACCTGAAGAAAAATAAAGAAAATAAATCTAAAAGGTCAGATGGATTAAAGCTCAAGGAAGACACGTGGAGTAATAACCTAGATGATTTATTTGATGTAGCACATGCGAATGCTCTTCAAATGATTCGTATTCAAGAAGATAAAGATTTTTTACTAGCGCAGCGTGAAAAAGGGCGTCCTGGAAAAATGGGTAGTGTTGACAAAAAACTGTCAAAAAAAGAAGAAGAGAAAGAACGAAAAAAAGCTAGGATGGAGTTGTTTAAGGCAAAAGAAAGTGAATTTGTCAGCTCAATCACTTCTATATCAGATACTGATAGCCTTTCATCTGACGAGGAATCTGTTCATGGCGAAGAAGATGATATTTACGGTCCGTCAACATCATCAGCAGGTAAAAAACCAAATGAAGGTGTGAAGAAAAGAGGTAGAAAAAAACTACTTAATGAAAAGTTGACTACAAGCCTGGATGTTGCGAAATTAAGCGATCGCAAAGCAGCTCTTGTTCTCACATCCACTTTGAATCGGGTTGGCTGTGATCCTACTGAATATAATTTAAACTTTTCTTCTATACGCCGACAGCGGCTTCAGTGTAGACAAAACTTAGCGGAAAATATAAAAAAAGATTTCAACACTGTTGTTCCGTTAACTGTGCACTGGGATGGAAAGATGTTAGAAGATATTACAGGACAAGAAGTTGTCGATCGTCTTCCAGTCTTAGTTTCAGGTAAAGGGGTGGATCAGCTTCTCTGCATTCCAAAACTTGAGTCTGGTGAAGGTGAAAAAATTGCGTCAGCAGTTTAGGAATCCCTTGTTTCATGGGGATTACTCGATAAAGTGAAGAGTATGAGTTTTGACACAACCGCATCAAATACTGGGTCTCGAAAAGGGGCTTGTATTCTACTCGAAAAGAAAATGGATAAGGAATTGCTCTGGCTAGCATGTAGGCATCACATTATGGAAATCATACTAGAATCAGTTGTTCAAAATGAAATTGGGCCTTCATCTGGACCAGACAATTTATTATTCAAAAGATTTCAGAAAAACTGGCAATCAATAAACAAAGAAGAATATTCGACATTAATAACTGACAAAGAATATATGGAAAAGTTACAAGACAAGAAAGATGAAATAATCGAATTTGCTAAAAAGCAATTGACTGAATATCAGCCTAGAGATGACTATAAGGAACTATTGCAACTCAGCATCCTATTTTTGGGAGGAGAACTAGAAAACGGCGTGTCTTTCAAAAAGCCTGCAGGTCTTCACCGAGCTCGATGGATGGCAAAGTCGATCTACTCTCTAAAAATATTCTTGTTCCGAGAACAATTCAGATTGACAAAACATAATGAAAAAGGTTTGCGAGAAATCTGCATTTTTACGGTCTTAATCTACATAAAGTATTGGTTCCAAGCTCCATCTGCTTCTTCAGCACCAAGAAACGACTAAGAACTCCTCAAGGACTTAAAGAAGTATGAGAAGGTAAACCCTGTCATAGCTAGAAAAGCAATGAATAAAGTATGTGGTCATTTATGGTATTTGTCTGAGGAACTTGTCGCCTTATCATTCTTTGACGACAAAGTTACAAACGAAACCAAGAACAAGATGGTGGAAGCCCTTAAGAAGGAAGGTGCTGAATTTTGCCCGAAAAGAATCACTGTAGACGTAGAAAACATTTGTGATAAAAATTTGGAAGATTTTGTTACAAGTAACACCAAGCGGTTCTTTTCTATTACTGGAATGAGCTCAGATTTTCTTAAGAAAAAAGTTGAAGACTGGATAAATGACAAGGGATATATTAAAAGTAAAGAGGTAATTACAAAACTTAAGGTAGTCAATGACACAGCAGAGAGGGGGGTGTCTTTAATCCAAGAATACAACAAGATACTAACCCTAAATGAAGACCAGAAGCAGTATATTTTGCTCCTCGTGAAATCTTTCAGACAAAAGTTTCCGAACTACAAAAAGGCAACACTACTGACTGCATAATGTATTCTTCACATGTTAATAGTGAATAACAATATTCCTGAGGTCTGTAAATAACAAGTAAATGTTAGTATTCACTCAATAAGAATGTGTTGTAATTAGTTGTGGCAATAAAAGAAATGTTGTAAAAAGCCGATTCTGTCTATTTTCCTCTTATCTTATCACACGCCTAAAGTTTATTTTAACCCACAAATGATATAAATTCAGTTTTGGGTTAGATATCTGGACATTAAAACACTCAGTACAGGTTTTTAAAATTAAAAATTTATTATTTTATTTTGAATTAAATATTTCAAAAAAATCACTTTTTGTAAAAAATATCATATTTCAACCTTCGGTAGCGACCTTTGAAATTTAATCAAAAAATCTCAAAAAATTATTTTAAGTTCCTTTTATTAGGTAAAACAAAATAGGAGGGTGAACTAAAAGAAAATAAATTAAAAATATTTTTGGGTCTTTTAAGCATCACCCTAGTACTTACGTTATTTTTTGTGTTTACATACTCAGGAAATAAGTTGAGGATCTTACAGTGAGTACCAAGTGTATGTGTAAGGGGGCTTCGCAATTGACATGTGTTGCGACTGCGATCCAGTTGCTACGCAAGTTTTAGCTACGAGTGCCACTAGGATACAAATGAAATAATTCAATTTTTAACAAAGAAAAAACAACAGACTGCGTTTTCTTTAAAGAGTTTCTTTCATATCTCCAAAGTTCTGTATTATATCTTTACCAAATTAACATGGGACCAACTTGCTGCTACAACCTTTCAAAAAAAAAACATCAAAATCGGTCTACGGTTGACGAAGCTATTAAGTAACATAAATAAAAAAAAAACAGTGGAATTGATAACATGCTCCTTTTTTGAAGTCGGTTAAAAAGCCATCAAAGCTTTCTACTTCTAAAACTAAACTATACTATACATAACTAAACAGTGAAACTATATCAATGTTCGCTCTGTACAAGCCTCCGAAATCACTGATTACCTGTTTAATTTACAGTCTCGTTGGGGTTGCGTGCGTCAGTGCGTATAGGGCTGTCACTCCCACACAACCTGTCTGTCTTATCTTTCTCTACCACTTGCACCCTTCTGCTACTGATCTGTCAGTTTTTATATATTGTATGAAACCAGGAGATAAATTTATGTTTTCGATTTGATTGAAATAGTGCACGACGATCACTAATCCGCATTGGAACTATTTACTTTCGTTTTTAATTTTAGTAATTTTTTATCATTGCGTCTGTGGTCGTGGTTGTTAATTGATAATAATGTCTGTTATAACAGAAACAGTCACAGTCAACAGGAGTGTATAGTTCAAAATTCAAGTGATAATTTTTATGCATGATTACATTCGAGTATGATATTTCCAGAAACACGAAGACTTAACGTTTGTTCGCATAAATTAGCGTAACTATGAGAGGTTAAAAACTGAAAAGAAGACTTTGTTTATCCGTGGTTATGTATGTCTTGAAGTGTCAGCCCTATACGTATTTTTTAAATAAGCTAAGCGTAAGCGCCTCGTCCCCGATAGCGTTTTCGCTCAGCCATTAGATAATTGTTTATTATTGTTCGGAATCTCCCACGCCCTCTCACCTACTTACTCTAAGTTCAAGTTTACGTATTGTTTGCTGTACCAACAAATTAATTCTATTTACTCTCAGCCACACTCGTGTAAGGGTTCGCTCGATAGGACCAAGGGTTGGATACGCGAATACCCAAGCAATTTGGTAGACACAATTTAATTTTGAAACCGTTACATTGTAGGTTAGCTACGAATTTATACGTGACTTCCGAGTGCATAAAATATGTAAATTACGTAATGTAACTACAGTATTATCTACTGCCTGACATTGTTGCCTTTAGAGTAATAGTATTTTTATTTATTTATTTAATCTTTATTGTTCATCAAATACAAATTGTACAGAACAATAGGCGAACTTAACGCTAAAAGCGTTGTCTACCAGTCAACCTTTGGGTTATACAGATAGTCTAAATGTGGGTTGCAAGACTTGCAAGACAATTTAAAGCATTTAAAAAAAAAAAACAATGTAAATAAAAGTATATACAGATAAATACAATAATATAATATTTGATATATAATAGACACATACATATATACTAATATACATTACACATACGATACACATATAACTATATATATATATACACATATATACACACATATATATATATATGCAGCAATTTTTTAAACTTCTCTTATAGATCGGCCAGGAAGTGCTTAAACACTCGCGTCTTGAAACTAGCGCGACTAGGAGCGGTTCGTATGGGCTCGGTAAGTGCGTTCCAGAGTCTTACTGCCGTAATGGCGAAAGAGTTGGAAAGAAAACCAGTACGGTGAGAAGGAATAGAAAGGGTCAAACTACTAGAAGAACGCAGGATCCTTTCGTGAGTGGAAGATAGAAGTTGAAAACTTGACTTAAGGTATTCAGGGGAAAGGGGATTATTGAGCACATTATATAGCTGACATAAAATATGAAGATTCCTGCGTTGGCGGATAGGGAGCCATTTAAGCTCAGAACGGTATTCGGAAACATGATCATATTTACGAAGACAAAAAATAAATCTTATACAATTGTTAAGAAGTTTGTCTAGTTTGTTCAGCTGGTCTTCAGATAAATCCAGATAGCACACATCACCGTAATCAATCAAGGGCAAGACAAGAGCTTGAGCCAGCATGATCTTAGTTTTAATGGGTAAGAAATTTTTCAAGCGCTAGAGATAGTGTAGTGTGGCATATACCTTTCGACACACTTCGACAATATTTGCGTTCCATTTAAGATTATCGTCTACCAGGATACCCAAGTCCTTAACTACGGGGCTAAATGGAATCAAAGTATTATCATAAGTAACAGGTTGGACAGTATCTAAGTCTAGGATATTAAGCTGATAAGAGCTTCCTACTATAACAGCCTGACACTTTCTTGCATTTACTTGTACTCCAAATTTTTTTGACCACTCCAGTATATTATTTAAATTCTCATTTATTAAAGAAATCGCCTGATTTATATTGTCAATGGTGGTGTGTGTATAAAGCTGCAAGTCATCTGCATAAAAGTGATAATTACAAGTGAGATGATGTGAAAGAAAATTTATGAAAATTGAGAACAATATAGGAGACAATATACCGCCTTGCGGAACACCAGCCTCCAACTCGCACCAGTCAGACTCTGCCTGACCACTACGAATCTGCTGCCGGCGACCACGAAGATAACTTGAGAACCAATCAATCACCGTGGTTGAGACATTGCAATAGGAGAGGATAGCTATTAGGATATCGATATCAACTGTATTGAAGACATTGCTAAAGTCTACTAGGCCTAAAAATGTCACCTGCTGGTGTTCCATGCCAGCTCTTATATCTTCAGTGACTTTAAGCATCGCAGTAGTTGTGCTGTGACCAGGTCTAAATCCAGATTGATAAGAATTTAAGAGATTGTTGTCATGTAAATGTTTAGAGAACTGACTGAAGACCGAAGCTTCTAATATCTTAGATAAAAAGGAAAGGATTGAAATTGGGCGAATATCGTTAAGACGAAGGGGTTCAGGGATTTTAGGAAGAGGGTGAACATATGCATTAAGCCATAAGGCTGGAAAACAGTGTTCGACAAGGCTAGAGTTAATAATGTGCGTGATAACAGGAAGTACTAAAGGGAGAATAGGGATTAGCATCACGCGACTAATTTGATCAGGCCCAGCGGCATTAGAAGTAATGGATTGGATGATTTTATGCACGTCTTCCTCAGTGACCGCGGTAAATTCGAATAAACTACCGCCAGGAGCAGGTAAGGCAAGAGTAGAAGAAATAGTAGATTGTTTTATATTTAGTAATATGTATCTTTTATACATTATAAATAGATATTTAGCAACAGAATTAATTGTATAATTACGACATGCTACTTTTTTACTTAATTATTTTCAAATATACTTTTGATAAATAAAATGCTTCTTTTAGTCCGTCTTCTTTCTTCTTTTGCCATGCCGTCCCGTTATTTGGGGATGGCTCTCCTCGTACCGCGGCGCCACGACGCTCGGTCTCGGGTTGTCTGAATATCTAGTTGTGCCCAGTTAATATCCATATTTACGGTTATGCCTTTGCCTTTCTTCTTGCTGGGAAAAACCCTTTGAACGCAACGGACCTTGTTTCATCTCATACCATGCCCAAACCACCTCTGCGATTCTCATATCTGTCATCTTTTCTGTTATGGGTGCCACCTTGAACGAGCCTTATATAGTCATTGCTAACTTTGTCAGTCTTTTTACTCCCGCTGAAGCCACGGCATTCAGCGGCAGTAACAAGACTTGATAAAATCTTCATTTTATTGTTAGTGTCTTTCAGTTTGAACTGCCAGATATTTTATTTTATGCTAAGTAAATTTTTTTTTACGTAAACTTAGTAGCTTATGACGATCTCTAATAAAAGTGTATGTATACAATATGTAACAAAAATCCTGTCCGATCCTTGTAGGCGCAACTCAGACCGTTAATATGAACAACTTTTCCTTTGGGACCAATGCTTGAAACTCGAAAAAAAATTGTCATTTTCATACAAATTGTCGGACCAGCCGAACACTTGTATGAAAATGTCGATTTTTTTTCGAGTTTCAAGGATTGGTCCCATAAGAAAAGTTGTTCATATTAACATTCTGAGTTGCTCCTACAAGGATCGGACAGAGTTTTTGTTACATATTGTATATGCATGTATACCTTTTGTGAACTCTTTCAATGAAGTATTGGCATTGCCATTAACCCAGATCCGCGTGGGGCCGGTGACGTTTCTCGTAGCTGACTTTCGTTACTCGCGCCAGGAAACTTGCGAGCGCCACACAATGGCTCCCACGAGCAGCCGGCAGCCGCCACTTAATCGCCACCACTGTTATTCGCCCCATTGTCTGGGTTTTTGCCCCGGCAAACGTCTCCGGTGAAAATTTCGCAAAAAACGAGGCGACATGCGACGTAATAAATGACCATTTATCGAGACGACACTTCTGAAGCTAATTAACTCCGCCTTTGTGTGCTCGTGATTATTTTCCTTTTTACATACTATATGATTTGAATTAATTCAATTAAAGTTCAGTAATTCAAATCATATAGTATGTAACTTTGACTTCCGCAAAGTAACACCTGAATCTATTAACTATTTTCCTTTTGGTTTAAATGTTACGCTTGGTTCAAAATGCTGTAAAATGGTTTTGATTTCTTAAGTGCTTTATTGTCATCATGTAGAGCTAATAACAATGAGGTTATTGCTTATAAAACAATTGCAACTAGTGCTTATATCACATCGAGCGATAAAAACGAACTTACCACAGCTATATTTTTAAATCTACTATCATATTTATGAACCAGTATAAAGGCAATATCTTTTTTATGAAATCTTAAAGAGTAATGAAGGCGGGCGGCAATATATTGCGTGTAAAAAGATGGCGCGACGGCGGGCGCGGCCGCGGCGAGAGGAGTATTGGAAGAGATTCAGGCTCCCGACACAGGACATCCTATCTTCCGTCGCGGTTGATATAAATAGAAGCTTTCAGCCCCACGATTTTTTAAATTACCGCGTAGTAACACTACAGTGAAATATTTGTGCAATTAAATAAAAACCGTGTAGGAGAAAAGCTGTCAGGCTCGAAGTGTTTACAATACGCTCGTTGCGCCGACAAACGGTGCGAAGTTCATAAATTAATAATTTCGGAGTTTATAGCTGCGAAATGTACATTTCAGATTCGTGAAAGCCAATTAAAACGGGCGACTGTAGGCAGGAATCGAATTACGGACTGGTACGAAGTGAATCGCGAATTAAAGGCGATATACGCAGAAGGCGCCTTCTATAAAATGTATCATCATATTTTGAAAAAGAAAAAACTGACTGAATGTTTGCCTGGTTTTTCATTTCACGAGCAAAAAAAATTCAATTATTTATTATGATGTAATATAATATTACATCATAAATCGAACAACAATGCAATGTGATTATGTGATGTCATAGAATTAATGGTCTTATGATGACCGTAGAAACTCAATAACGGAACGACAGAAACCCATTTTGGGCTTGTTTATTATGCTTTGACAAGGAGGTTGCCTTTACTATGTCCAGGTTTCGATGATGTACCTACAAGGTACTCACAATATATAAATAAATATATACGGACTAATCACACTGATTGAGCTAGCCAAAAGTAAGTTCGAGACTTGTGTTCTGGGTTATTAATTCAACGATACTATATTTTATAACAAATTCATAAATAAATAAACATCCAAGACCCAGGTCAATCTGAAAAATATAGTTTTACATCTTGACCTGACCGGGGATCGATCCCGGAACCTCCGGTGTGACAGCCTGGCATGATGACCACTAGGCCACAGAGGTCGTCGCTAAAGCTATAGGTACATATTTTTAAACCAATACTTAGATTTTTATATAAATCTAAACGTTTATGGTTTTATACAGTTACTCTTAACAGAGGACAGTAAGCAGCTACTGTTCTCGTCATTATGGTCGAAAACACAAAACTGCAAATTGCCAGCTGCCGGGTGGCTTGTCTGCGATCGCGACGCTCAAATATTAGCCCTTTGATTAGCCACTGTGCTTGCCTTTGATACGCCACGTTAAAGTGTGTGTTTTGAAATTGCCCGTTTGTGGCTCTCACCGACTGACATCAAATTATGATTGCATGTTAGCTTTAGCGTCGTATGCTTAATTAGAACAAGCGTCGGGTTTCAACTCAGTTGTGGAAATATACAGGAGAAAGAAATATCGATTAAGTTAGATTTTATAAGAGATCTGTTTACATTTAAAAGATCTTATATTCATAAGCAGCTTCTTTTGGCATTAACCCATTGTAAAGCAAGAAGGGCTAAGCTAAGCCATAGTTTTAAAAGTTGTTCATACAAGAAAGAGTATGGTTACCTCGACATTGACCTTTGTTTAAATATAAATAATTTATTTCAAATTATTAAAATTTGCAAATGGTTTTCTAAAATATGCAGCAAAGTTAGAGGATGAATGGAAGGTTGTCAATCCATTTGGTAACGTCGGTATCGGCTTTGTGTATTTTCCAAATGCCATTGCATTTTTATTTATTTCAAAGTTATCTGGTTCTTACTAGTATATCCTACCTATTGTTTAACTTAGTGAATATAAATTTTACTAAAATTTCCATCACGTATGATAAGTTACCGAGTAATTTGCATGAAACAATTGACCATGTCATCAATGTCGTCCCAGTGAATGCTGTCATTACGTTGTTTGGAGTCAAAATGAACTTTGGCGAAGTTTGATTGCCGGTGGCTGTCATACCTATTTCATGTATTGGCACCGGCCTGGGCGGAATTAATGCGGGATTTTGTGTTCGTTGCGAATGTAGGGCACATATTTCCAATGACCTAATTTCTGTAATAATCATTCTGTGATGTTCGACTTGAATATTCATTTCATTTATTTCTGTATTAACTTAAACGATTAGATTTCTGTTTTTTAACTTTAACGATTAGAAACGCGCACATGTGCTTGCTCGCTTGCTCTGAAATTGAAGAGTAGAGCTGCCTAATCTATTAACTAGACAACGGACAGCACGCCTCTGGTGCCGGACTACAACAGCCTGGCGTACCCGGCGAGCACGGACACTGGGCTTACAGGCCTTCCACATTGAGGAAAAAAAAATATATTATAATATAAGCTGTTTTGAAAAAATATCTGAAAAACCATATTATTGGTTTGGTTCCTGTCTCTGTTTTTTTTTCATTAAAAGAAAAGTATATAATACCTACAATGAACTAATTAATGACATGATTTTCGGAGTATTACCAAATTTTTGTGTTGGCTCGTTGATGTCTTTTGTTTATTAAATAAAGTACTTGAGTAGATACATATCATACACATCGACTACCTCCGTGGTCCAGTGGTCAAGCCTTGCTTGGAGGTCGTGTGTTCGAATCCCACTGGGAAGCATACTTTGTGAAAAGTTGTTTCCAGTCTGGTTAGGATATTGCAGGCTTGAATAACATGATTATTCGAAAAGAAAATGATTTCATGTTTCGGAAGGCACGTATAAACTGTGGGTCCCGACCGCCATCTAGCGTTTGCTTATTAAACCTATCCAAGGATTAGTTCTGGTCTACCCTTTGGGTTGCGGAGGTCAGACGGCAGTCGCTCTGTGTTAAAACCAGTAACCTCGTGACATTACCTGGGTTAGGTAGCGGATCTCGGGCTCTTGAAGTGTTACCGCTGAAGATGCAACCGGGAATACGCACGGATGAAGTTGATGACTTATGTAGATACATAATCTAACCTAACTAAATAACATATATGTATAAATAAACAAATATTGCCACTTAAACAAAATATTAAATAAATAAGGGTAATTACGATTATATTGTAATAAAATTAAATAAAATTATCGAAATTGTTATTAATTTATTAACACCAATTAAAAACCTAAGTAAGAAAAGGTTTGAATATGATTTGTTTGTTTGTTTTAAGTCTTTATTGCACATTTAAAAATAAAAAAGTTACAAAACATATGCATTACAAATAAAATGTACAACGGCGGGCTTATCCCATTAAGGAATTACTTCCAGCCAACCCATTTCATTATAAATAGGTATATATCTATCTATATATATAATAATTCTTTGTGTATATGTAAGTTTTTCTAGCAATATAAAAGATCGGTTGGCTGAACCAACGTAAAGTTAGTCATATATGCTAGAATCGTATTACTAATATGACTTTAATATATAAAAAATACTTTAAAACAAATTTTTGGACTAAGTCAATTAAATTATAGTTGAAAATAGTGCTACTTTTCTGCTTTTAGAGTAACAACTATGTTGATACTCGTTGGGTTCGGTAGAGGTCAAGTGGTTTAAAAGCGCAACCTAACCGTATGGTTCGTTTCCCGTCCAGCCCAACTTTCCTTTTGAGTTGTGGTACAATCTGCCTCGCGTGCACAGTCATTTACATCATTCACTAATAGAATTTTTGAGAAAAAAATACGCATATTTTAGAGTTTTGTTCTCAAACATTTTACTTTAATATCTTATATGCTTGATTACATACAAAAATATATATACTACGCCAAAACGTCTTTATTTATTTTTATTTAAATGTCAAAAACCGCAAACCTCCTTGACCGATTAAAATGAAAGATTGTATTTTAAGACTTCACTTTACATGCAGCGCCTCCACTTGGTGTCTTAAGCTTTGATTCACCGCACGTGCACTTAGGACGGCGTAAGCTCGCAGCCAATGTGGACGGAAGCTCGAGAATAGCTTTCATGTTATTTGGATTTGCTTCTTGCAAACTTTGGAACCTAATGCTCTTTGTGCCAGTTTTAATATATCAGACTTGGAAACCGCTCGTGTTGTCTTATGTGATTTGCGTATGTTTTGGACTTGCTAGCGTTTGTATATTTTGACTCCATTGTCTTGAGTAAATTTTACGAAAGTTTACATTTCCTCGGATGCGAAAAAGAGTGTGGGTGTGATTATGTATTTTGTGCCCTGTAAGATCGATCCGTTTTGTATATGACAATGCTGCTCCAAGTCTAGTGATATATATTTGACTGCCTCCGTGGTCTAGTGGTCAAAGCGTTCGCCTTGTGAGCCGGAGGTCATGGTTTCGAATCCCACTGAGAAGCATACTTTGTAAAAAGTTGTTTTCAGTCCGGTTAGGATATTGCAGGCTTGAATCGCCTGTTTATACGAAAAGAAAGATGGTTCCGTGTTTCGGAATGCATGTATAAACTTTAGGTCCCGAACGCCATCTAGCGTTTGAACTATCCAAGGATTGGTTTACCTTTTGGGTTGCGGAGGTCAGACGGTAGTCGCTCTGTGTAAAAAACCAGTAACCTCGTCAAATCTCCTTGGTTAGGTAGCGGACCCCGGGCTCTGACCCGTTACTGCTGAGGATGCAATCGGGAAAATACGCTCGGATGATGATGATATAATATATAAGAGTATTATCCCCTGGAATGGCGCGCAATTGAATTTCAACAGATGTCATATTCTGGCAAGTAATTTTAAAATCAAATAATATAAACAAAAGAAAGAAATAGATCTTTCACTATTATAACTAGTGCATAGTTATAAGTCTCGTTTGTAAAACGTTCCAATTTCAGTCAGGCAGAGGAAACAAATCAGGTTGCTCTCTTCCTTTGATTAACCTATTTTGCCCGAGAGCGACACGAGAGGAAAATGCACCGCCAACAGCCACTACAGGCCCCGCCGGCTTCCATTTCTCACCCTTGAGCTGTATAAAGCGATGCAGTTAGTCTAGCTAGACTCGAGCACGCGTCGCGGTCGGTTTACAGGGTTATTCGCTAACTAGATGTATGTGTAGTTGTTGATAAATAATGGCATCGTCATCAACTAGCCCCATTCAAATAATCAGCTAGATGACAAGAAGTCTAATCAAACAATTTTTCTGAACGTTAATACAATAATTTTCTATGAGATTTGTATGAAAATCACAACCGTGACGGAATGCTTTTTTGGAGTCAAATAGCGCTCTTAATATCAGGTTTTCTGCATTAATAGACACTAAATTGTGCTTGGATAGTCACTTAGAAAACATTACGAATAAAGCGTTTAAATTGTATGGCTTCATTCTACGTTCTTCTAGGGAATTCAAACGAACTTCCACATATTTATATTTGTATCTTGTTCGCTCTCAACTAGAGTATGCTGTGCCGATCTGGAATCCTTATTATAATAAATATATTGATACCAGGTTGTGTCAAAAATCTTAAACGCCATGCATTGCAGGTGTTTCAAACGCTACTTACCCTATCTTATGTTACTCGATAAATATAATATGCTGACTCTTAGTGATAAACGCAAATACCCAAGTATCTACCCTATATAAAATTAACAACCTTATTGACTTTAATAAATGTGCATGTATTGCGTTATAACGTACCCAGGAAAGTTATAATTAAGGAGGTTCGTCCTCGTCTCCTGTTTGATATTATTAGTAAATGTCGTACGAACAGTAGACACAGAGCCCTTCTTCATCGTATGTTGGAACCTTACAATAGTAACTTTGCAGATATTTATATTTTGGCATACAGTCTGTTTAAATTTAAAAATCAAGTCCTTCAAAAATTAACCTTCGTAAGGCTTTCCTCATTTTACACTGGTTTATTAAATTCATTATTTATATTAATTGCTTGTAAAACATCTACTTATGTATTTTGTGTCACAACAAATTAATTTGTATGTTGTTGTAGCTTATAAGTAGTTAGTAGCCCCGATTACTACTTGTTATTTTGTGAATAACATTGTGGGCTACGTTGTCAATAAATCTTTTTATGTAAAATTGTATATTGTACAAACTACTACTAATTGTATGTTGTACTTATGATGTAGCTGTTTGTTGTTCTCACTAAATAGAATAAAAAATAAAATAATAATTAATCATGTCGAAAATGAATAATAAGTGTACCTAAAAAAATAATAATTATTAATTTTTACAGCATTACACAGTCATCTTTCCAATTGCAAGCGTCCTTTCAATAAACTTTATATTTTTTTATTCAATAAATTACTTTTCTTACACTCCTACGCTTCCTACAGTTGCACCCTGATTACAACAAAAATATTTCTGCATGTCCTTCATAAACTTCAAGTTTAAATAATTACACGTTATTATTCAATTACTTGTAAACGTAACAAGTTATTAAATATTGATATCAGTGGATTGACATCGGGGGGTGGTTGTCATAATATATAGCCGCAGGATTCTGCAACCGTTCTCCTACGACCCATTGGCCACTGGACTATATTGTTGTTTTCTTTTTAATAGGTGATGTTTTTTAATAACTATTTTATTATACTATTTCTTATGAAATAAAACATAAATGTAAACACTTTGCTTCTTGTTTTAGCCCATTTCCTTTTCTTTACATACGAAAGGTATTTTATATTTTTAGATTCATCTTCCTCATAAAGTCATGCCTTTATTGTGGGGCAGTTTTTGATTTATTGTGTGAAAAAGGCTGATGCCTCATTTTTCTTGACTCAACATGTCTTGCCAATTTTTTTATTCTCGGGGGCGTGCCCCTAAATATTCTAGACATGCACGAAGACGCATCTAGAGATTAGGGCTGATTTGATTCGATTGTAGTAGTACTAGTAATAAAGATGAACTAAGCTGCAGATACAAGTGTTCTTTTTTGTAAAATAGCTCGCTTAAGATTGACGGCGAATTCTCCGTAGATGCAAACGTCTGTAGTTAAAAGAGTTATAGGTTTACGGTCGCGTCAGTGAAACATTCTGTATCTGGAAAGACCTGTCGTCGAAAATAACAAAGATGAAAGGTTCTGTCGGCGAAATGTCCAAAGGTGAAAGAGTCTGTTGGGGAAACGGAAATAAGTAAATTGTCCTGTCGACGAACAGTCCAGTGGCCAATGGGTTGTAGGAGAACGGTTGCGGAATCGAGCCGCAGATGTCGGTGGGCGGCATTCGCATATATTTTATTTTATCTAGAAGTCCTCGCTCGGTCTGGATGGTTTCTTTTGCCTGCTGCGGCGGCGATCCTAATCGAACTAGCAAATGACATTTGGGCTGCTCGGTATAAATGTAACAAGATTTCATCTGTAAGTGGCTGGTATGAGATAGATACCATCTTTTATCCGAAATATAAAGTCGTTTTTGTTTTGTATAAAAGTTTTCTTATTCAAGTCTATTTTTTTAGGCGTGAAAATATTTTCACAACATTAGGTACAAAAACGAAGAGGTTAAATTTACTAGCTTTGGCAGCGTAGCGAGTATCGCTGACTGCTCCGGATATTAGCTAGTCGGCGCTACGTCCAGAAACTGTACTTTAAATGAAATTTCACAATATCATGCTGTTTCTGCTAATCTTATGTCGTAACTGTTATTGAGAGTTTTATATAAGTGTGGACAAAGAACGTTACGCTGCTCTAACTGAATAGTTTGGATAACGTTTTTTTAACTGTTAGAAAACAGTGCGGTCTGAGCAACGCAAACAGGGTGGCCATTAACGAAGCGGCAGTCCGGAACTGGCTTAGATGGAGTGGCTCCGAGTCGCCTCCCTCTCCGCAGGGTGAACGTTCCGCCTCTACAAATACACTATTAAGACGGCATACACGAAAACTTTGCCGAGTAAACAACTACCAAAGAAAACTATTAGAGACGGCAAACGGCCGAAGCCAACGCTCGGAGTTACGAGTATCTCGAACGACGAAATCGATTCTAAATTTGAGAAATGAAGTTTCCAAATGATTTGCAAAAATTCACCCACGGATTACACCGCTCGCCGCCGACAGATGGAGAAAGTGCGCGTTTGACATAGTCACACGTGAGATCGTTGTTTCGTCTTTGTGAAGCTGCATTACCGTGACCGTGGCATACGAGTACATACCTAATAAATAGTACGCCGTTTTATTCTATATTGTTTGAAAATGATAAACTGCATACTTTGACCATAGTGCTATTAAAAAGCGATTGAGACAATTTGGGTTGTTGACCAGTAAACTTTATTTTTTGTTGATGAATGCATTTATTCAATTTATATTATTACATAATATACAAGTAGAATCACGTACTCAGTGCTGTAATTTGAGGATGTAATGATTACGGCGAAGTTTCTTTATCCTCAAAAATTTCTAATATAAGTTTTTGCTTTGCTCGTAAGTGATAAAAACTAAGAATCCGCAGCGCGTGCCCGTGCCGGTTGTTGGAGACGCTGCTCTACAAATGGGTCAACGTACGCAGAGATTTCCTTCATGTTCGTTAAGTGCTTTTGATGATCATAACTTAAAATTATTATGGTATTATTAATCATAACTTACCATATTTAGATAAGTCTTCACGAGTCAACCGGAAAATCCTTTGAAACTAGCCACTTTCTACTGACACTGTCACGTTATTTTTATTAATTATCTGTAAATCACCGATATCTTGTCATCATTGGGTCACAACAGTGGGAAAGAGGTCACTTTCGATTAGTGTTTGGAACCGGTATTCTGCTTAAGCCGGTGCAGGTAGGCCCATGTCTGCGCAGTGGATGCGCACGCGACTCTCGGCAGCGGCGGACTGTGTGCGGCTGCCGGGCCCCCACCAGTGGCATTGCTGCGTGACCTACACCCAGTTGCTGACGCGCCGGCTCCGGTAAACAAACGGTTCACCGACCGATTGCACGCTCAGCATCTTGGCGAGTATGGAGCTGCGAGACTCGTGTCCGCGTGCCGCAGCTTCACATTTGCAATTCATCGCTAACGGTTCGTAGGGCGCTGGTGCGTAGTCTTACACGCTTGTGGGTCAAACAAGACGAACAAAATCACTCATGGAATGTTAATCATATAGAGATCTTTTAGCGCCTTTTCTCATCGATGATAGCGTTTCTGTGTGGTTCGCGTCTGTGAAATTTGCATACGCGAAAGAGAAAACGTGGAGTGTATTGCGCGAGTATTCTCTTGATTTTTTTGCTTTCTTTTAGAGGTCGTATTTGTCTACTTAAAAATTGTCTTCCAAGTGAAAGTAAAAACGAGGTACTTGCCAGTGCTACGTGACTGTTATTATTTAATGAGTGTTTGCTACGTGGATATATCATTCATAGTAAATTAAAGTTTTGGTGATATGTTTACTATGTCATTAGAAAATACACGTTGTTTTGTATTAGAATATTGTTTGTAGTAACAATACGACCTTTGTCCTTTGTACACAAATAAATGATAAATCGAGGAATGCACTAATTACAAGATTGTATATACTCGTAGGTAAATCTATAAGAATGTATTCGGGTTATTCTTAACATGTCCTCTTTACATATGGTGGACAGCTTTCAACGAAAACTACAACATACTTATATTTGTCACCAGAATCGCCGAAGGGACGCCAAACGCCCGGACGTGCTTGCTGCATCAGAAACTGCAGCTGCTGAACTGCTGCATCAAGCGAGCGTTAGAGGGCACTGGAGCCGAGACAGCCAATTCTAAATCCAATTCCTCGGAAGACGAGTTCTTTGACTGCTCCGACGGCGATGACGAGGAACACCAGCCGCTGTGGGACAGACCTGTGGGCAGACTCCATCGGCTTGGGGAAGCGACCCTCAAAAACGGAGCACCCCTATACGTGCCTCGTACACAGGTATCTAAAATAAAAAACATTGTTATCCTACTTTTAATAAATTAACAATCAAATATCAATTGATGGTCAATTTATTGTGCTTCGCTAGTTGTGGTCGTTTTGTGCCACTACGATCTCGCGTGTGGAGTCGTATCTACAAATCACATGTTTGACGACTTGTAGATTGGACTGGTTTAGATATTATCATATTCATTCTATCTGAGATTTTCTTAATTGGAAGATGCTTGGTGAATTAATAATTATCAACGCTGCTATCAGATAGAAAGTGATTCATGACAGATAATTTGAAGGTGGAAATTTTTATATAATGTTTTTTACTTAGGATCCAGCACCCAAGACTGAAGATCAATTAGAAGAAGACGCCGAGCTTATGGTTCGGCTTGGAGACGACGCTAGGGCTTCAGAACTTCGAGCGAGAATGATGAGTGCCTCTTTACTATCTGACATGGAAGCGTTTAAAGCTGCCAATCCTGGAGCAGAGCTTTGTGACTTTGTGCAGTGGTACTCTCCGCGGGATTGGAAGCCAGATGATGGCGGTGCCTTAGGAGATCGAATGTTGTTACCAGGGAACCCTTGGGCGGAAACCTGGAGTGTAGCCCGTCCCGTGCCCGCAGCGAGACAAAGAAGACTTTTTGATGAAACTCGTGAAGCAGAACAGGTGTTACATTTCCTGCGCTCACGGACTGTCAGTGCGGTGTCTGAACTGCTGCTACCAGCTATACTACGAGCTGGGGCCTTGAAAGTATTAGAAGAAGGTGTTTCAGGAGGAGGTGTCTCTGTTGGTGGAGTAGATAAGAGGCGCACATTTGAGATTGCTGCGCGGGAAATTCATGAAGCTGAAAAAGAAGCTTGCCGATCTCTATGTGTCCGTACTGTATTTGGAAGTAGTGTTGAAGGAAAGCCCCTGGACGTAGCGGGTCGGTCGAGGATACTGAACGCGGCTGGCGGCGCCTTGCCCGCGCCGGCGCGACGAGAGTTCACACTGAGGGTGAAGGATTCCGTGGCTCCTCAGGTGATGCGAGCCGCGCTCGGCACCGACATGACCATCGTAGGAGCCTTTACGGAGAGTATCGTGTGCTTGTAGCAGTGCTGGGGCTTGTGAATCAGTGGGACAAGTCTTCCTTCGCATTTGGTGGCATTGTAGTATAAGTTCTCAATTAATATATTTAAATAAGTCGTGTTGAATTGTTGATAGTATATCAGTTGTATAAATTGAATCGTTGAATGTAAATATTTACGGTTATTGCGTATGTTAAACAAAGTTTGTTCTGTTGTTAGATTTTTACAAAGAAAGTGACGTTAATTGTAGTATATTAAGTAATGTTCGCTAGTTTTCTTATTTTTTTTATAACTATTATGTTAATATTGCGCTGAATTTCATTTGGCCTTGAGGTGCCCTCGGCAAGCCCTCCCGACCAGACCAATTAACTTTATGTGGAAAAGTTCATTCTTTTCGCAGTTCCATGGTATTTTATGTCTCTTAATGTCTGTTAATGTCTAACATCAATAAAGTGGGACACTTTGTGCTACATAAAAAGTATGTAAATATTTGTACGGTTCTGGTCAAATGTTAAAAACATGAGGATTCAGTAAAGGCTTAGAAAGTATACACACTGTCATGTTTCATTTATAAACCGTAACTGACTCCAGATGTCCTGTATGAGGGTTGAGGGTTCGGCTATAATGCATAAAAGTATGTAATGTAACGGTGAAACAAACGCGACCGCCGCTGCCACCTCTATTATTCATAACAAATTGTGCGTTGTGAGGTTGTAACACTTGTAACGTAGTGATATCCTTCTCCGCCGAGACATGTTCGGAAAAGTTACTGGGAAGTGAAGACATTCGCTAAAAGAACTTCGCCTCGTTTCCCTTAGGGAACCCTGACTCCCAACCCACGATATCCATCTAGCCGTCTAATTCTGAGTTTCGAGGATCAGTTTTATTTGCCGGTTTATGCGTGTCTTATTGGCGTTAATGAAATAAGGCAGAATATATGAGCGGCCGCCTCATCTTTGTGGAACTCGTGAGCGGAGTTGTGACGTCATATTTGTGATCCTTGTGCTATCACTGGCCGCGTATTACGGTCATCGCTGCGGTGTCCAGTCGTCGGGCTATAGCGCGGTATTAGTAGTATATTGCGGTGTCTACTTGCTGTATGCGTGCGTGGTGTGTATTCGAGCGCGTAATGTACAAGTGGGTGCGAAGCGGTCTTTCGGAGCCGTGGATGTGTGTGCGGCGCTGCACGCATGCGCGCGGCAAGCGCGGCCGGGATCCTCGCGAGATCGCTCAGTGGCGCGGCGGGATGGCCGGTCGATTCCAGGGCGCGCGCAAACACTTCTCTGCAAAACCGAATGAACCGTAAATCCTATGTAAATCCGTTCAAATGTGGTAATTTTTCGTGTCATAATTTCATAGGTTGTAGTGATTTGCGACGACTTTAGTCGGCTCGGAAATTGTAGCGATAGCTTTTCGATATATCGCCGGAATATTTATGATAGAAACATGGGACCTATCTGGACACCTGTCATGTGATAAGAAAGCTCTCATCGGGGATGGATTTTGATAATCCCTGCAGTAAACCTCGTGATTAGGTGATTATTGAGTACTATTATTGTGTGGCACTATTATGGAAAGTAGTAAATACCGCTAAGCAGAATACAAGTGACATTATCTGTTATGTGTTTGTAAGAACTTGGGTTAGTGACAATGAACATACCATTGGGGTCACCTGAGGTGAGTGATTTTAAGCATTGTTATGTAAAAAACTTTGCTACTTATTGTTGTAATGCCTACTTGAATTGATGCTTGTGAAAAAAGTACATATTACTAAAGTTATTTAGGACCTAACTTGTCAATTAAATAAATTGAAAAAGCCTTTGCATTTGGTTTAGTGTGAAATAAAATACGTAGCTGGGTGTCTAAAAACAATAAATTTAAATTGAATAGGTGCCTACTTAACAATTGTCAACCCGAGTCCTTAAATATTATTTATCGTGTATCACTTATAAGCAAAAATGGTACTGACCTAGTTTATTGACATCTAAAAAGATTTTAACGTTGAACTTTGTTTTGTGGCCCAAATATTCACTGGGAATACATATAGGGTATTAAGTCAGTTGTCACAATATCTCTTTTCTCTGTCAGAGATAAAGACAGTTATTTAATTAAATTCTGAGTTCTTTGTTGTACCTCATTTTTGAGCGGAAATATTTTTATTTTGGCAACGAGATTAAAGGTGACAAAAGTCAAGATTACGGTTCTTCCTTAGACAGTGAACAAACCTCATAAATAAATACTCATATCCCACTTTAACGATTCGTTCCTATTACATGCTGGCCTACGTTATCCTTTTTTCCATGTTAATGCCCACCATAACGCGAAACGTCCTCTTTGGGTCTTACGGCCCTGGATTCTGTCTATCCCGTTAGGGATAAAAACGTGATATATAGCTGTATAACTTTAATGAAAATGGGACATATTGTCATATTTCTTATGATTAACCGGGCCACAGCGCATATTGGAACAGGTTATAATTTTTCAAAACTAAAAACCGACTTCACCCCCAAACTACACAACCGATTTTGTTAAAAATTTTTTAAAACAAAAAGATTTTTCTAAATCGTTCCAGGCGTCTTTGAATAATCGGTGAACATACATAAAAAAAAATAAAGGATCGCGACGAATTGATAACCTCCTCCTTTTTTGGAAGGCGGTTAAAAAGCTACAAAAAGAAAAAAAAAGAAACTAAACACTTCCGAGTATGTAAGTTCTGTTGCAATAAACTCTTTATTACAAATATTTTGTACTTTTTAAATATGATTTGATCTAGATTTATTTAATGTGATCGATGTATTAAATGATGTATTAAAAATATGAAATTATCTTTTTTCGGACCTTTTACGATATCAGCGTATTACTGAAAATATTAAAGTTATGCCGATATAGATGGGTAAATGTAGGGGTAAACCGGTAGGTGTACCTAAACAAAACACGGCCAAGTGCGAGTCCGACTCACTTATAAAGGGTCTCAAACAGCCGCGCCGGATCTTGTATGAGTAATTGGGATCCCTTCCATTTTTTAAGTAATAATGCTTAGGATTCGATATTTGACTCGATTTTTTTATTCATATCAGAAAGTTACATGAAACGAAACCGAAAACATAAATAATAATTTTACATCGCTCAAAAATAAGCAAGTTAAAGCCTTCCAAATCCGCTGCAAGGGGAAACTGTCAAATAACAGAAAAGGAATGCACATACACCCGCGTGACGTCACTGTCATTAGATGTCACACTTACGAAAGAGCGAGATGTCCCCACCACGCTCCCACTCTTATATTTAGAATGAAAATTGTTGCCTTTTTTCGGAAAACGGCTTCTTGTTAGTGTTATTTGATATTCGTTTAAAATATTGTCCAAAAACAAATTAAGTCAAATAGCCTTTTGCTAGGAAAGCGGTAAAAGAATTTGCTAAGCACAGCTGATGAGATACAGCCCGCTGACAGTCAGACGCCGGACGAACGGCGGCGACGGCCGGAATTCGATTTAAGTCCAAGCAACTTTTACAATGAAGTAATTTTCCTTATCAATTTACTTTTTAATTTGGTACAAGTTCCACCAATAAGACCTTTTCACTTGTAGGTATTCCGATACTAAACATAAAAAAATAACCAAAAAAATAAAAAGTATACTAGGGATCTACCTTGACTGATCCTGCTTAGAAGTATTGTATTATCAATTAAAAAATTTAATCTTACATGTAATATAAAATAGTGACTGGTATAGTAGGTTAAGTCATATATAAACATGTATAGTCCAGGCAAACTAGAAGAAAACCCGACTTTCAAGCGTTCACCATCACCCACAACTTTTGAATCGCTGAACCGATTT
This sequence comes from Acrobasis suavella, assembly GCA_943193695.1. Taxonomy (NCBI): domain Eukaryota; kingdom Metazoa; phylum Arthropoda; class Insecta; order Lepidoptera; family Pyralidae; genus Acrobasis; species Acrobasis suavella. The sequence continues at coordinate 21,655,766 of OW971929.1, forward strand.
CCATCAAACATAGCTTAGAATCATTTCGATCAAGTCAGCTTTCAAAACAAAAAAACCGCATCAAAATCAGCTCATTCCTCTAGGCGCTACGATGCCACAGACAGACACACAGATACATAGTCGTACAGACACGTCAAACTTATAACGCCCCTCTTTGTCGCCGGTGGTTAAAAAGCAACAAATGCAAATGACGAATGAAAAACCTACTTTTCGCTTTCGGCATGTAACGTCCTTCTTCTAAAGTTTGGCTGGGTACCTATATGTATAAATGTTTGTTTCGTTTTCACGCCAAAACGGTTAAGCGGTATTGGGATTTAAGTAAGTATGTACTATTAGGCATTATTTGCAGTATAAAATAAAATATACTAAATCAAAACCATACAATATATAATGGACTCTTTAACGACTTTTTTAGACTCTTTAAATAAAATTGTTTTTTGGAATCATCATATCAGCCACAGGAAGTCCACTTCTGGACATAGGCCTCCCCCAAGGATTTCCAAAACGACCGATCGGAAACGGCCTGCATCCAGCGTCTCCCTGCAACCTTGCTCAGGTCATCTGACCATCTAGCAGGTGAGTGTCCTACGCAGAGCTTGCCGTTACGTGGCCGCCATTCGAGAACCTTTCTGCCCCATCGGTTCTTCGCGCTATGTGCCCCGCCCACTGCCACTTCAATGAGCTAATCCGCTTGGCTATGTCGGTGACCTTCGTTCTCCTACGAATTTCCTCATTTCTGATTCGATCGCGTAGAGAAACACCGAGCATAGTCCTCTCCATAGCCCGTTGAGCGACCTTGAGCCTTCTTATGAGACCCATAGTAAGGGACCACGTTGCAGAGCCACAAGTCATCACTGGTAACACACATTGATTAAACACTTTCGTCTTGAGGCACTGAGGTATTTTAGGTATGATAAAACACTGCGTAATTTCCCGAACGCTGCCCAGCCTAGTCGGATTCGCCGAAAGACTTCTTCCTCGAAGCTGGAACTTCCTGCCTGGATCAATTGACCCAGGTAGACATACTGGTCTACAACTTCGAGGGTGGAGCTCCCAACAGAAACAGGTAAAGGCGCAACGTGCATATTTGATATGACCTTCGTCTTGTCAATATTCATTTTTAGGCCGACCTGTTGGGAGACTCGATTTAGGTCTTCAAGCATCGTACTTAAGTCCTCCATCGATTCTGCCATGACAACGATATCGTCGGCAAATCGAAGGTGAGTAATATACTCGCCATTGATGTTGATGCCCAGTCCTTCCCATTCAAGGAGCTTGAAGGCATCTTCCAGAGCGGATGTGAACAGTTTTGGAGATATGACATCTCCCTGTCTCACGCCTCTATTCAATGGAATATCCTTCGTACTGTGCTCCTGTACTCGAACCGACATAGTGGCTTTGTTATATAGACACTTCGACACCTCGATATACCGACAGTCAATGCGGCACCGCTGGAGAGACTGAAGCAGTCCACGAACCCCAAGCACAGCGGCCGGTTATACTCTCTCGTCTTCTCTATAACCTGCCGCAAAGTATGGATGTGGTCCATGGTACTGTAGCCTTTTCGGAATCCGACTTGTTCAGGAAGTTGGAAGGCATCAAATCTGTTGATTCGTGATGACCCTCGAAAACAACTTATAGACGTGACTCAGAAGCGTGATGGGCCTATAATTCTTTAATAGAGTATTGTCACCCTTTTTAAAGAAAAGGACCACCACGTCTCTGTTCCACGCCTCCGGCATTACGCCCTCGAGCAGATGGAATTAAAGAGCCTCTGAAGGACTTTCAGTACTGGCGTTCCGCCCGCTTTCAGAAGCTGTTTGAGGGCCATCCTAATCTCGTACAGACTGATGTCCGGGATATCTTCGGTATATTTTATTTGAAATAATATCATTTATTTCGTATTTAATGAATTAATATTGGTAGCGACCCTTAAATGTAACTTTAAAAATTTGAAAATAATACTGGAATAGTTTCTTAAGGTATAGTATCAAATGACGGGGTGAAACGTGGAAAATAGAAAAAAAAAATTTTTCATCGTAATAAGAAGCACCCTAATAGGTATACAACGTGGAAGGGACATACCCTTAATAAATCGAACCACGGGCTGTACTACATTACTACGGTATGATGAAATTAAAATAAGAACCAAAATATACTCGATATTCTTTTTTATTTTTTATACATAGGGCGCACTATAAGTTTCCGGAACTGGCCACTTACATCAACAATATTTAAAAATTTATTGCAACATTTGAAAATAGAACTCTTTGGCTGAAGAATGCAGTTTGTTTCATCTGACTGTCTTTTGTTTTTACCTTGTGGCGCCATTTAAAAAATTTTGTGTCTGCATCAACATGGATTTAACTCGGGAAAATTTTCGTAGTATGACTTTCTACGATTTTAAGTGTAATTTGACAGCTCAACAGAGCATCGCTCGGCTTGAAACAGCTTTTGGCAATGAAGCACCATGCAAGACAACTGTTTATAGCTGGTTTGCAGAATTCAAGCGTGGTCGTATCAATCTCAGTGACGAATCTCGCAATGGTCGGCCGTCCACCGCTGTGACCAACAAAAACATCGATGCTGTGCGCCGTATGATTGAAACAGACAGGCATGTGACCTACCATGAAATTCGCGCATCCTTAGAAATAGGCATGAGTCAAATACAATTAATCCTACACAAACATTTGGGTGTGAGAAAGCTGTGCTCGCGGTGGATCCTACACAACTTGACCGAGGTTCAAAAAACGGACCGCGTCACTTGGTGCAGTGCCATGCTTACCAGATTCAACGAAGGTGCGTCAAATTTGGTGTGGGACATAGTAACAGGTGACGAAACATGGATTTATTGCTACGATCCCAAAACAAAGCAGCAATCGAGCGTATGGGTCTTTCAAGATGAGCCGAAACCAACCAAAGTGGCGCGCGTGAAAAGTGCATCTAAGCGGATGATTGCTTCTTTTTTTAATAAAACTGGACACGTGGCTACTGTTGCTTTAGAGAATCGTCGTACAGTGAATAGTGACTGGTACACGACCATTTGTTTGCCGGAAGTTATTGACGAACTCCGTAAAAATAACCGTAAACGCTGTATCATCCTGCACCACGACAATGCTAGTTCTCACACGGCCAGACAGACAAACGACTTTTTGAAGGCGAAAAATGTAGACTCATGAGTCATCCTGCATACAATCCCGACCTGGCACCTTGTGACTTTTTTCTGTTCCCAAAAATTAAGAACCAATTACGCGGTCAACGATTTTCATCACCAGAAGAGGCTGTCGAGGAGTATGAAAAACACGTTTCAGAGGTCACCACAGAGGAGTGGCACAAAAGTTTTCAAAACTGGTTTCATCGAATGAAAAAGTGCATAGACGCCAAGGGAGATTATTTTGAAAAACAATAAATTAATTTTGTACCTTTAATAGTATTTTTTCATATTCATTCCGGAAACTTATAGTGCGCCCCACGTACTATAGTGATTTAGCTTAGGCTGTGGTTCGATTTATAACGGATATGCCCCTACCATGTCGTATATTCATGACTTTTTTTCCAAAAAATACTATTATGCAACTAGATATAACTAGGTACTAGATAAGGTTAATTATTATAAATATTCTTATTTCAATTCAAAGATAGATAGCAATATGATATAATTCATTTTTAAGAATCGGCGCCATTGTTGTCTGGAATCCCCGAAGAAATCTCGAAAGTAATATTAGTCGAGATTAAATAAATGGTTCCAGAACATCGCTCGTGAATCTTATCCTATTGCAAGGTCAGTTACCTATGACATGGACCGTGGGTGCTCTGTATACATGGCTGATAGTTATCTGTCCTAATAAATCGTACACCGAAAAGGAAAATAAAAGGTTGCCAGCCGAATGTCGCCTTTCTTTCTACTCCTACGCGACTCCGCTTAGTAAATTCCCTATGGTTCCCTTCAAGATTGTTTGTGAATCAAAATTTGTGGAGTTCAAAAGTGAAGGAGAAGTTTCGCTATTTTACACATAACATCTGTACCTGAATTACTTGTAACGTAACTTGCATTTATAAAACAATTTTACGTTTTCTTCATTTTAATGTCTCGCACCCATAAATAATATACTTATTCTAATATGTATACTGACGATCGCACCATCTTATCTCATCGCATTGCTTACTGCTAATGACGATGCAAAAACTGAATATTTCCTTAATGACTCTATTTCAATTTTTTATATTCGACCGACAAATGTGTGGATCTCAATAACTATGCGTTCTTATAAGTGGGTTTCCTTCATTCACTCCTAACTTACAGTACGCCAAAAAAGAGATGAATTTTCATTCCACTCCAGAATGTTTACTCTCACGGGGTCAGCAATATGGCCATAAGTTATACAAAACTAAGGTAACGGTAACAAAAAGGTCTTCAATCTGAATTCAACCTACTATGAAAGGGTCATGTCCGACCTAAGTGTCCGACATGCAAAATGTAAATGGCAGATACCAACGTAAATATGCTATCTAAAGGAGGTATATTTGCTAACTGTAGTTTCTAAAAATCGCGTGGCGAGTTTACAACATTTTTTTTTTATATAAATGTAAGTATGAAATTTATAATTTAACAACAGATACCATAATTACGGTCGTTTGACTTCTTATATAGAAAGAAAGAAACTCTTTATGTAGAATAATTACCAAAAACAGTTACACTTATCTACGGAATACGAGCACAGTTTATTCAACAGGGTGCCCACAACTAATACAACGTGGAATTAGGGACATACCCGTAATAAATCGAACTACGGGCTATACTATACTAAATCACAATAGTATATAATTAAATTAAAAAATAACAGTCATAATACCAAGAAAAATGTCATTCCCATACAAATCGCCCGGGCGCCTGTACACTTTTATATGGAAGTCCCATTATTTTTTTACTTTTTTACTGTTTTTTTTTTAATTTCATTATACTATAGTGATCTAGTATAGCTTGTGGTTTGATTTATTACGGGTATATCCCTTTCAAATTGTATTTCCCATCACCGCACACCATCGACTTAAATATTTATAACAACGTAAAAAGGAAAGATCGGAAAACTACTTTTCGAGGAATAAATTTGTAGGCGCGTGCAGAATGTCCACAAAACGGTGATAGCCACCGAACTTATCACTGTTTCCAGGGCCCGGGGGAGTCATAAAAATCCGGGGCAAAAAGTGCTTCTGCTTGCTGAACGTATTCTAGTAAAAAACAATGTACATAGTTTATAATTTACAAGCGGTCGGCTAGCGGCGGCTCGCGTGCCCGGTTGTATTTCATTTTGTACTTGTAACTTTTTATCCCGGGGTTTTTCATTGGAAAAGCTTTGTTAAAAGAAACATTACGAAGTATTACGTTGCGTTTTAGCATTTCATTTTTTTAAGCATTTAAAATAAGAAAGGGAAATGAGGAAATTAGAAATATACCTACCGTAATCAAAACACCATTACGCACACGTAACTTTTGGATCCTATTGTTTATACGCATGTTGTGTTGAGTTGAAACCATTAAGACAAAGTGGTAGCTAAAGTGGCGCCCTCATTTGAAATAAATTGTTTAAAACTAAATATGGTGATAATTAAAAATTTGATTTGTATCACTGTCTAGAAAGACCTTTAAACTATTTTATGAATAACCTTTGAAAGTAATATTGGTAGTCCGTCTAGTTTTTAAAACGGGTTTTCGCCAAAAGTGGCCAATGCGTTTGAAAACTAGACGGACTATTAGTAATAATTTCAAAAGTTATTCATAAAATAGTTTAAAGGTCTTTCTAGACAGTGATACAAATCAAATTTTTAATTATCACCATATTCAGTTTTAAATAATTTATTGCAAATGAGGGCGCCACTTTAGCTACCACTTCGTCTTAACAACGTGAATCGTATTTTAATCTTTCACTTTTTACGGTGCTCAAAAAATGGTGTCTCTTGTACTTACGTAGGTAAACCTAAGTATCGATTACAACTGGGCTCTCCAGTACCGCAGTTTTAGTGCGCATCATTTTTACATGGACCTTTTCCATGTGTGAAAAACAAGCTTTCTGTGGAATATCATATGATCTAATGGAATAAGCCTTTAAATATCTGATGAGCTAGCCAATGTAGTTAATCTTTATCTGTGCCTTTTGTTCTTATTTTTCCGTATAATAAAATAATGGTAGATAATGGATAGAAAATTAATTCACCATAAATATAGCCATTACGTTTTGCCCACTGTCATATTTTTATTTTATTTTATCAAACTTTATTGTTCCGAAGTACAAATATACTTTGAACAAATGGCGGACTTAATGCTAAGAGCATTTTCTCCCAATCGACCATATATGCATATAAATCAAACTCTATTTTGGTGGTCGTGAATAGTCTTTAAGTTTTCTTCGAGCCAATAAAACGGCAGCCTTGATCATGTGAAGCATGCGAGTGTGAAATGGAGCGACGCGGCGTCCTCCATGGCCACTGAATGGTCTTTGTACATAAATAGGTGTTAGGAGGCGCTCGGCCGGACAGTGCTAGACGTCGATACTATATAGTCCAGATATATCTAAATTGTGATCTCCTTGATACGAGCATGTGGCTATTTATAGGCTTGTAACGGTACGTTGGTCGAGATTATAAACTGAACGTAAGATATTCAGATGTGAACAAGATGCACATTTCATATGGTATTCATATTTGCCTGAATGTACAATATGTAACAAAAACCATGTCCGATCCTTGTAGGAGCAACTCAGACCGTTTATATGAATAACTTTCCCTATGGGACCAATGCTTAAAACTCAAAATAAATCGTCATTTTCATACAAATTGCCGCGCCAGCCGAACAGTTTTGTATGAAAATGTCGATTTTTTCCCAGTTTCAAGCACTGGCCCCTTAGGAAAAGTTATTCATATTGACGGTCTGAGTTGCTCCTACAAGGATCGGACAGGGTACCGTTTTTGTTACATAATATATAGTTTCAGCGTCTAAGTATAGCAGAAGATTTTGACCATTCTCTCTATCGGCTTATAAGATCTGCGCGGGAAGATTAGCAGCTGATGAATTCTATGTTTTTACTTTTATCCTAAACCACCGCAGTACTAACATACGCTGTACCCTATGTGCTATACCCAAGTATTTGTATTTACGTAGATAAGTATATAAAATTATATAAATCATCATAAGATCACATATAATATCTATTCACTTATTTCATTTCATATGACATTACGAAATGAAGATCCTACTTAGGTAGAAAAAAGTGGCACTGAATCAGAAATTTATTTCTGTGAAACAAGCAACTAAGCGCAAATGAACAAACAAGGTGCACCTAAAAAAACAAAATTTAATTATTGTTACGAAACTGGGGTTCGAGATTTGGAGAAAAACGCCAAACTTCGTATGAGGGTCTTTATCCACTACGGAACCCTAAGTTGACACGAGAAGATGGTCTTCCTGATGTCTAAATCCAAGTCGCGTAGCAGCTGAGGTCCAGGTATCTCGCCGACGTTGTCGCAGGTACTTCTACTTTGTCGCACTAGAGTAGGCTTCCTTCGCTTCGGTTCGCTCGAAGTGATCGCTCTCGTAGCTCAGAATGAACTGCCGTGGTGCGCACTCGGTCGTCTTTATATATGCGCCGGTACAGAGGTCTACATTAGTCTCGAATATTCCCCATACTTGAAGAACGTATTTCGATGCCGGGAAACATCAATTCTAGACTTTATGCTATAAGGACATAAGGCCTAGTTTCGCTTGCGCCATACCGACGTACTCTATGCGATTCTTGGTCGCGTACATTCTGCGTCTATCTCGGTCGCGACAATATTAAAGTATTCGAAGACAATAATATTTAAGTAAGCACATACCACAAAATATACTAATACATGATTAATATATTATATTATTTTCTATATGTATGATAAACAACCACAAGTATTCTAGATACATGAGCGAAGCACCGCCGCTAATAGAAAACTTGTCCAGTTTCATTTCACTGAAGTTTTGAACTTTTTTTTGTACTTCATACTTCAGCCAGCAAAAGTACCTACGGGGGCGGAGCTGGTGGAAAATACGAGTATAATGAAGCCAGCCGGCTTCTCTTTATCTTAAAGATAATCCGGAGCAAGTTGCAAATTAAATGCCGACCCCTAATCCCTTCGGGGTGGATAGTAATAACACCGCGAACTTAAGAAAAATAAATATTAAAATAGGCTTAAAATAATTTCGCTCTAGGAAAAGTTTTGTTATCGCGTGTTACAGGCATGAATTACTTTACAGTGATCATGATTGATTATGATTATGGTGGTGAGTTCTTAGAAAATCCGTGGAACGCGGAAGATTTTAGTTAATGCATTCATATAGGTATAATGTTTCATAAAATATATTTAATTAAACTATAAAAATAAATAAATATAAGTATTTTTGCTTTCCATACAAAATCTGATCGGCTGATCGGACAACTAGTACGGGAGGCCGAAAAATATTTTTTCTACTCCTGTACTGTTATCTGTCTTTTAAATGATCCCGTACAAGAACATAGATTATATGATTTCAGAAAAGTCTATAGTCTATTCCTAATATAATAGCACATGTGTCGTTATTTCGCCAAAACGATACTCCTAGCCATAGACATATAACTTTTTTTCTTTAGATCTACCATACTGCCACATAAAAAAATCGTTATTTTAACATATGGTGCCATTTTTCAAACGTGGAGTCACTGTACAAACGGTTTTTTGTATAAAAAACATTCGTTTAAGTGACTCCATGTTTCAAAAATGGCACTTTTAGTCACTAGAAAGACGTCAATAAAAAAAAAATAAGTCTTCCATAGATACCTAGTATCTACCAAACATATGGTAATATTTCGTACCTTTCTTTGTTTATTTTTGTATTTATTTTAGTAAATGTAGTCGAAGAAAAAGTATTGTATGCAACGTTGTATAAGTATGTCAAAAAATGCTCGATGGCGTCTCCTAACGATGCTCGCCAAGGCTCGCATCGTAACTTGCGACATTCGCATTTTATGAACCTTCTTATACAACTGAAAACTGGAGAGAATGACGCGCCGGCTAAATGCATTTTGCGTGGAAATCTACTGGCATGATTTTTATTCCCTTCGCTTTACCCGGTGAAAAAAAAACCTTATCGAATGCAGACATAGTCATAGCCTGTTAGTTTTTCCAATATTTTATTTAACGTGGGCGTAACAACTTTGATAGCATGGCTTATAAAACGAGTATGTAAACACATAAAATGCGTTTATGACGCGCAACTGAGTGCCACTTAAACCGGACGAGGTTTTGCTGAAAACGCTTCCGTTAATAATTAACTGAATCTAGCTTTTTAGCGTATCTCTGGGAAACATGAATTATTTTTGGGATATAAATAATTTTATGAAATATTATGTTGAGTCGGGTCGGTGCTAGTCTACCCTATAAGGTATACACCGAACCCTGAACCTGATGCTAGGCTGTAATAAGTGGAAGAAAATAGTTAGGTATTTCTGATATGTCGCGTGTGTGCTTGTGGTGCCATTTATACGCTTTTATTTTGAAGTTTCAATCCCAATTTGAGAGATAAAATAATGTAGTGTATGAAATTGCACATAAGTTGGTATTAAAATTGTCGTAAAAACAAACAACACACTTTTATATTCTAATACTACTCATTATGTTACTTTATGTACTATAATAGCTAAGTCCACGGTAGGTAGACTCAACAATAACGACTGAAAACTATACCGACAAAGTTCAACTACTTACTTAAAAAGATTTTCTACGAAGTTCACTGACAATTTGGATCAATTATAAAATAAAATCCTCCCTTTTTTTACTGGAACAAGCTTTGGATTCCAGCAGTAAATTGAAAAAGTCTGTAAAAGAAGGAAGGTTAAATATAATTTCAAAGATGAGAGTTAACTAAAGCATCCAAAGTTGCCGAAGGTTTCAGCTCTACTTGGATAGAGACAGGTAACGACAAAGCGATCCCCTCCTCTCGGCGTCTCTGGCGACAAATTATCTCGTCCCTTTCTTCAAAAGACGGGGGATTTTCGATTCAATGGTTACATAGCCATTGATTCACGGAGAAATACATATTCCTCGGTACAGCTATTGAATGTTATTTTCTTTTGATTTTAGCTAAACCAATGAATACATTTGGATTTTAAACATAAAACTCATGAATAGTAGATGATCTTTATTTCAGACACCGCTGCACCGCCGATAAATTATATCTGTCCTTCTATATTGTCTAGCGTTGCTTTTGATTTTATACTTTGGAATAAATATATAGGGACAAATCACACAGATTGAGCTAGCCCCAAGGTAAGTTCGAGACTTTTGTTATGGGATACTAACTCAACGATCCATATACACATCCAACACCCAGGAATCTGATGAAGATTTAAATGAGTAAATTATTTGATAATTTATTTTTACTCATGCTGGGACCACGGTTGGTGCAATCCGATTGAAACGACATGACAGCACATAAATAAAAGGTAGGGTTCGCGTTTATTCCAGTGTAAAAAAAATGCAACACAATAGTTAATAACCGGCCAAGTGAGTGTCGGGTCACGCGCAGTGTAGGGTTCCGTAGTTGTGAATGCCCACTTTGAGTTCACGCCACTAAAAAGTCTAAAAATTACTTAGTTTGTTATATATATAACAAACTTATATAAACAAAAATTGCTCGTTTAATTATAGGATTTACCTCATCATATGTTATTCACTAAGAATTAAATATTTATTCGTCAAATAGCTTTAAAAAATAAAATATTCATGGGAATCCAAGCCGTTTATTTTAGAAAAGAGCTACAAACTAGCATTCCTAATTACCTACCCTTCATAACAGAAAGTCTATAATTTTAACGTTGTTGATCATGCCTTCAGATTAGTGATAACATAATACTCAGAATAATATAGAAAAAATAAAATATCTCTTTCAAAGGCTCGCTTCCACAAAGCCAAATTGAATCTAGAAATCGTCGATGCAGTGTCGGATACCTTTGAATGGAAGTGTCGGAGATAAGATGAAAAGGTACGCTCCAGTGGTCGGACACGGCGACGAATGTGTAATGAAAGACTGCGCCAGACAGATCTAGGTGCGAGCACCAAGATACCTGAAAATCAGAGGTACGAGACCGGTTTAACAAGATCGTGATAGTAGCGAAGTTTGCGAACAATTTTAGTGTTACAGTCAAGGCAAGTTATTCACGAACCTTTAAAATGAAGCTACGAAAGATTCATTTCAGGAGTAGGTACAATAATAGGCACATATTTATTTTAAAATAAGAAGTCAAAAGGTAAGTTTTCAGTCACTACTTGTATATTCTATCTTTGATTAAAGCCATAGACCTAGATTTTTTTTACTGTGTAAGATAAGAGCTGTTACGATGTTACAATAAACTCTATCCTTCATGCCCTTACATACCTCTTTTCTCCATAATTTCATTCTGTCCACCGTTTCAAATTCATTTTTAAAATTTTTGACACATTCATTCCACCTTCCCTTACGTAGTAAAAAAAAAACTTGTGGCACTCGGGGACTGCCGCTGTAAAGCTATTGCATAGCATTTTTTATCAACTTATGCAATTATAATTATTTATTTATTTTTTATTTATGCAGTATTTTTTTCTTTGATAATAATTCAAGTTACACTTTTTGAGCGTGATGACCGATAAGAAAAAAAATTTTTTTATTATGTATAAATGGGAATTTAATATAGTTTAAAATATTTTTATTATCTTACAATACATGTCGTTTTTATTATCTTAAAATACGTGTGTTACAGCTAGTCTACACGCATTCGTTTAGTCGCCCGCATACAAACACCGTGCCGAAGTCTGCCGAACTGAAACGACGTTAGACGATGCATGGGTTTCAAAGCCGCGCCGCTGTGTGGATGGAGTGGGGGGGTGTTAGGTTTTATTTTCGTTACGGAATTTCTTGATTCGGTCGCCGCGCTCAAAGCCCGCGATAAAAGCTATATGATTGTAGGTCTATGATCTCACCATTTTGACTCATTCCTCCATTATCTCTGATACAAGCAACTCGAAATATATAATTTTATCAGAGCTGACAAATAAATGTATTAACCCTTGTCGGGTCTCTCTCTTGCTCTACGACTGTTTTGAATCTACATAATTCATATGGGAGCACACATACTACACAGGGCAGGTGGAGTTCCCACAGAAAACTTTGCCGAAACTTCGATAAGGTGCTACGAAATGCTACGCCAGCTACATGGAGGCGCTACGCCAAATTCGAGTCTGTCAGGACTTGCAGACTAAACGTACGAAGGGTAGTGGTTCGAAATATCGAGTAAGGATAAACTGTTGGTCGATGGTTAAAAAAAAGCTATAAAATAATTGATAAATAAATATGTAGGGACAAAAAACACTGATTGAAATAGCCCCAAAGTAAGTTCGAGATTTGTGTTATGGGATACTAACTCAACGGTACGATATTTTATAACAAAAAAATATAAACATCCAAGACCCAGGACAATTTGAAAAAGGCCATTTTCAAAATTGCCCTGACCGGGGATCGAACCCGAAACCTTAGTGGCGGACAAGCATGGTGACCACTACGCCACGGAGGCCGTCAAATTGGTTGAGCGATATACTTTGCAGCGACAGAATACTTACTTCTTCGTCGAACGCTAGTGCGAATAAACTATAGGTTGAAACTACACATCAAGTTTTAGTGAAAATTTGAAATACTTTATTTTATAAATGTTATATGTACGTTTATAGTAGATTTACCGAATGCATTTCTCATTTTCCGGTCTGTATGATAATGTCATCAATTAATGATGAAGTGCCTGCCAATCGCCATCGTTCGTGTGAACACATCGTCGACGTTAATTAACTAATTAGCCAAATTGTTATCCACCCGATCGGAAGTACTCGAATCTTATAACCTTACATAATTAATCAGTTTTGTGATCAGTTGATTGTAAGGCTGTATAGATCTCTATATACTTATCTGATTAATGAGTGCTGATTTACTATTATTTTTTCAATTGTTTCAATGTAGGAAGTATTAACAAAATAGTCGATGAAAGGTTTTAGACTAATAAGTAATCACATACTGCGTATATTTATATGATAGCGCAGCATATAACGCCAATCTATAAGGTGGTCAATTGATTTGAAATTAGTCGCAACACTGGATCTTCATCCAGCTTTTTCCAGCTGGATATGGGCTTCCAGCAAGGATTCCCTAAATGACTTTTATTGAATCTTGCTGCAGCGTCGTCGGCCAAGCTAGACTTCAGCACTGGAATGATGACGATGAATTTAAAGTAGGGTGTGCTTTAGTGTCTAATGAAAAAAATGCTTTTGGCAGCGGCGGTTTTTAAGCCCCGACGAAAAAAAGGGCTGCTATAAGTACAATTGACATTAAATTGACATTGTAGGAATTGATGCATCTTTATGACTGTAGCGCCTGAACAACTAACCCAATTGTGATGCGGTTTTTTTTTTTGGTTTTAAAGCTGACTTGATCCAGATGATTTTAAGCTATGTTTGATGGAAAACGGGTCAGCGGTTTCAAAGTTATGGAGTGAATACTTGAAAGTCAGGGTTTTTTTAGTTTAAAAGTTTATTTGCAAGGAGAACTAAAAAAAAACAACGCCAACTTAAACCAGGCGTTTTGAACAAGTTTAAAACGCCTTCTACGCATGAAAGCATAAAGTTATCTTTCTGCAAGTAACAGTAAGAATTTCTATACACATACATAATTATCAGGCCTGTTTACCACAGGCGTAGGCAGAGACTATGAACCTCTACTTGCTGCGATCTTGATAGACCTCTTTTGCTTCATCTACACTCATCATTCTCTGCATGAATGCCCGGCTTTTTTAAGAATATCTGCAATCTGGTCGCGGTACGTTCTTCGAGGACGAACCTGATCTTATTCTTCCAGTCACATTTCGCTTTGTAGCCAGCCCCTTTAAGTAAATCTCCTTTTATCCATCCTTTCTACATGCTCGAACCATCTCAACATTCCTTTCTCAAGTTTTGTTACAACATCTTCTTTTAGTCCAAACCGCTACCTTATGAAATCATTCTAATCCGATCTTTCAAATGAACACCACACATACTCCTCACAGCTATTTCAATTGCATTCATTCTACTTTTGTGCTATTTTGCCATTCCTAACTCTCACTTCAAGGTATCAAGACTCCATTATGAATAGTCAGACGTAATAGGTATGTTGGACACTTTCGTGCTGTAACTAGGATTGACGAATGGAAAAATATTTTTAGCCCACCGGTTAGATTATTAAAAAATATTATATTATTAACGTATTTTTTCTTTTCTCTGAGAAACAAAAAATGACAAAGATAGTGCGCATTGAAATTTCGCATGACGTCGGGGCTACGTACGATTTTCACATAGAGGTGACGTCGTAAGCCGGAACTTTGATTATTCGTACCTTTGTGAATTTTTTCTTTTTTAGCTAACTGAAAAATGTGAATTAATTATTTTTAGGTAATCTAAAAGACGGACTAATTACAATTATACTTTTCTAACCCTGTCGTCACTCCTGAGCGGCTCGCGCGTCCCTGTAACAAAAGACGCCTTGAGCGCCCCGACTACAACCTCACTGACGTGCGAATTCCAGGTGCTCTAAAAGATTAATTTTTTTGAAGTGAAATCGTCTTTACCGGCGTTGTACACTTTTTTTGTAATGGGTAAAAAAATGTTAAACTCTCGTCAGGAAACCCGCGTCAGGACACGTGACACTGATCGAAAATTCGTAAGACGGATGGAGCGTAGACAGCCGGCGCGGTGTTGGAGAGGAAGTATCCCTCTCTCTTTCTACGGCGCGGCGAAAATGTATGCCTGCGTCTGCTGTTTCGTTTAGGCGGCGCAGGGTGCTTGCGCGTGGGACGCTGTAAATAAATAAATATTGTATTCTACCACATAAATGATAGTACTTTTATACTAATAATTAAAGCAACTCGTGCAAAATTATTCCCTAACCATTCCAATTATATTATATAATATTATTCAAGTTTTCACTTTTGCCGGCACTCCCGGAGTGCAACCCGTCGTTTTCTTGTCACATGGTTTTACCAATAAAAAACGAAAGGCGAAATTTTTCAAAGTTAATTGTTTAAGCTACTGTAATTATTTTTTAATTTTAAGAAATGGAAAGAATTATCATTTATTTTCAATATTACAAGGATTCATCAGCTACAAGCTTCGTCAAATTTACAAATATAGCTACTGTGATTAGTAACCCCCGGTGCAAAAAGATTTAATTTTGGCGCCAATGTCTGTGGCAAAGTAGCTCTCGAATACATAAGTACCATTTGTACAATCCATGGTACCAGTGGGATAAATCAGGGTCAATTGTGCCAGTACAGGTGATCCGGCGGCACTTATTTTATAAGAATATGTCCATCGACACTTTGTTCTTGTGACTTTTGTTTTCACTGTCACAATTTTTCACTATATTCTAAACATTGGACGTTCTGTCATGTGAACACCTATGTCCCGGAAGGTATCTGTCACTGCTACACTAATTTGTAACGATGTTACAATAAATCACAATAAGTTCAAACGGTTTAGCACAATATCTGTGATGTCGAGGAGCTGGAGCGCCTCAACGTTCACATGGTGAAGCAACCTAAACGCAACGCGCGAGCTTCGGCGTACTTTTTTTTTAAAATGAAACATTATGAACTAGTTAAGTACTTACTTAGAGACTCGCCGTAAGCAGTGATCAACGCTGCGAAATGCGCTCGCGCGGCTATTGTGACAAAAGACGACTTGAGAGCCCCGACTTCTGCAGCCTCTCAGACGACGGGGCTGTTTCGGGTGGGCATGTATTAAAAAATATTAACATTTCAATTTAATTCTTTTGTCCAGATCTTTATAATATAATTAATGCCATGGAGAATCGCAACGCCTGCAGAACATTTTGCCCCGAAATTATTTTTACATTCAACTTTACTACCTACCTACCCCAAGGAAAAGTTCTTCAATATCGTCAGAATCTGTCTTTAAAATCATTCGTTTCAGTATGTTTTATATAGGTGGGTACAAATATATTTATAACCTACTTAAAAAATAATCGATGTCTATGGTAAAGATCTCGAGGCATATACTCAGCTTTGCATTAAAGTGAGTGCCAAAAGTAGTCACTCGAAAAATTACATAAATATAAAATCACTTTTTTACAACACGATATGAGAGTAACTATTATATTATATAATAATTATTAATGTTAGTTTATTTCACTAATAATTCAAACAACAACACGGGAATGTCTAGCTGCTAGCGGTACCAAAGGTGAAGGTGAAGGCGGAAAGTGCGCGGCAGGGAAACGATGCGTGAGGGTCGTGCCGCGACTCAAGCCCAGTTTCAAAAACTGAAATAAAGATTCTTTAACCACAAATGTTAAAAACCGGTGAATCATCCATACTATAACAAAAATCACTTTGCGGTGCCATAAATATGCGAAATGTAAATCAATTATTAAACTAAAATTAACGTACGTCTGCTCTTCATCATAATAATGGTTAGTAACACTGTAACCACTGGTCTCACCACACGATGTGCAGGCATTTGCAAGCTAACACCGCAGAGCAAACAGCTGGTCTCGCTCACCACAAAGGTTTGCCGCAATATTTACGCATGCGACACCGTCCTCGTCTCGGAAACTAAAAACCGACTTCACTCCCAAACTACACAACCGATTTTGATAAAATTTCAACCTGACAAATATAAAAAATCTAAAAAAATCTAAATCGGTCCAGGGTCCTTGAATAATGATCGATGAACTTTCATAAGAAGAAAAAATATTGCGACGGATTGATGGTAAACTCCCACTACTCTTAGGCGGGTCCAAGGCAATCAAAAATTAGTTTTAACAGGTCCACAAGTTTTTTAAGTACAGTCGGCTAAAGATATTATTTTTATTTTTATTAATTTAAGGGATTGAAATAAAGTATGGAAACTAAATAAAATACAACAAATTGATCTGAAATGACACTTTTAGGGTTTCGTACCAAAAATGAGAAAACGGAACCCTTATACGATCTCTCGTGCGTCTGTCTGTCCGTCCGTCTGTCACAGCCAATTTGCTCCGAATCTACTGGACCAATACAGGCGAAATTTGGTAGGATAGTGTAATCCTATGACCCAAAGACAGATGTGAAAAGTATATAAATATTTTTTTTTAAAA
This sequence comes from Acrobasis suavella, assembly GCA_943193695.1. Lineage (NCBI taxonomy): Eukaryota > Metazoa > Arthropoda > Insecta > Lepidoptera > Pyralidae > Acrobasis > Acrobasis suavella. The sequence goes on from OW971929.1 coordinate 21,672,975, forward strand.
TAAGGGTCCTTTTTGAGGGACAAATTTAGGAAATTAAAAAAAAGTTTTGCATACCTTACTGAGTCACATATCAAATGAAAGGGCTTGTTATGAGGATCTCAAATATATTTTTGTTATTATTGTAAAATAAAAAAATTTGTTTTAATTTATGCGAGAAGACGAAAATTTACCATAAACCGCTGATCTCCGAAACTACAGAGCCTAAAATTTTGAAAAATTACAAAATATAGTTCATTGCTTGTGGATTACAAAATAAATAATATAAAAGTTCTATCAATTGAAAATAAAGTGGTAAACTCAATATCATACGTTCACTTACGGAAAATCTTTTTCATTGTACGGAACTCTCTCCACGCGAGTTCAACTCGCACTTGGCCGGGTTTTATTAAATTCAAATCTACAACATTTTTGAATCTATATAACAACCTTATAATTTACAATTGTATATCATGAAAGTTCTTAAAAGGAGAAATGGTGTTTATAATTATGTTGTGTCCTCGTTTCACATTTGCATTTTTTGCAACTAAGACTAATTATGTATGAGACTGTGTCCTATAAGTATTTGATTATTTTATCAATATTTGGTCACAGTAAATCAATCTTGCCTTTTAAACAATAATCAATCATATTATAAGTGTTTTGCGATTCTCCCTAATGAGCTACGCAGACTATTACTTTATTGAAATTTGAATTACATGACGGCATGGCAAAAAAATAATGTCGACTTCAATGTGCTAAACATTGTTATAATCATAATTTTCGTAGACCCGCACTTATATGGAATTTAAATAATTGACTTGGACCTGCTGGGCTGGGACCGAAATTTATAACCGTTGGAAATTTGCCGAATTGATAACCTCCTCCCTTTTGGAAAACGGTTTAAAATCGGTACCAATGTATTTTTACGCTCGGCTCTAATATTTTATTTTACCATTTTGTAGGCGTAAATAATATACCTACATAAATGCTCATGTAAAATTACAGCTTCTAGTACTAACAGCCTGTAAGCTAAGTCGCAGACAGATAGACGGACATGACGAAACTATAAGGGTTCCTTTTCTGGACTCAGGGAACCCAAAAACAGTATGATAACTTAACGATTAGATACTATATAGAGCAAATGAATACCTTGAGATATTAAAACGTATCGGTACTCTACGTTATTAAGTGCAGGCTTAACTAAACTAAATAAGGCGGCTTGATGCATCTCCATTACTTTGACAAAATGTGCCATTAGGCTTGTAGATGCTTCATCGAATATTCAGCAATTTTGTGATGCTATCCTCGTCATCCCAAGGAGATAAGAGAGGGATAGAGCGGGTTTGTGGTGTGGGTCAGGCGAGCCCGCATGAGGCAAGGTAATGCGATTGTGAGACTGCCGCCTGCCACTGCCACTCAACTGTTAACAAACGCTCTTCTATACGAAAATAGCTATATTTTATTTTTGAAATTTTCTGCAAACCTCTTGTATCTTACTAAAACAAAGTCAAGGCCAAAATTTTATTTTATTACAACATTGAATGAGATAGCATTGAATGATATATAATATTGAATGATATACTTACATGGAATACTCTGAAGAAAGCACTTGTTAGCATGACGTATCAAAGCTTCACTACTATTTGTATATCCAAACTTCCCATTATGTAAATACAAACGGCTCAACCCGTGGCTCAACCCTAGCGCTAGTAGCGGCGGCGGCGGCGCTAGAGGTGCTCGCGTGCCCCAGACATGGAGGGGCGCCGACTTCGGAATTTAGGTGATGTTCTTTGTGACTTGATGACTTTGGTGATCAAAAATTTTTTCTATCTAATAATCTTTTTGTGTCTGTTAGAAAATTATTAAATTATATTCCTAGTCTCGACATCTATACTATAATAAAAGAGTAAAAAAAATTTCTGTACATTGAAAATTTTTCAAAAAAAAATATTTGGGGCGATGGAGATATAGTAATAGAGTAAGAAAATAAAAAAAAAATGTCTGTTTATTTGTCTGTTTTTCTGTTTGTCTGTTTGTACACGCTAATCTCCGGAAATACTGGACGGATTCGAATGAAACTTTTTTTGTTTTATAGCTGTGAAGCCTGGGCAACATATAGGCTATAATTGATTTTGGAAAATGGAACACATGATGCAGAACTATAATGGTCCAGCTAAACTATAAAAAATATTAAAATGCCGCCTTAGCAAAAGTTGTTAAGTCTGATGAGAACTTTTTCGGACGCGCGCGAAGGGTTCCGTACCATAATCTATGAAAAATCACGTTTATAGTATGGGAGCCCCCCTTAAATACTTATTTTATTCGATTTTTAGGGTTCCATACCCAAATGGGTAGAAACAGGACCCTATTACTTAGACCGTCCGACTGTTTGTCTGTCTGTCTGTCTGTCACCAGGCTGTATCTCATGAACCATTATAGCTAGACAGTTGAAATTTTTATAGATGATGTTTTTTTTTGTTGCCGCTGAACAAAAACATACTAAATCTTTACTATAATAAAAGAATAATAAAATGTGTCCGTACATTGAAATTTTTTCCAAAAAAAAGTTGTTTCGTCCTAAGAAGAACTTATAAGTTCAGTATTTGCGGACTTTCAGAGCATAACACACCAGAAAAATTCTTGGTTATGTGAACGTGCCATATTGACACCAAAAAATTACCAATACAAATCAATTAATAAAGAACTTATGACGCAAATTATTGTTAATCTTGGATAGTGTTGTTGACGACGCCACCAATTATCCAGTTAAGTTTCCTAATTCACTTGCATCAAATGGACTCTCGGCTCACAAAATAAGTCTTAATGTCGGAGGGCCAATGCGTCTGCGAAATTTGACTCCGCCGAAACTGTGTAACGGAACCCAACTTAGTGTCTCAGCACTGTATGCCGAAGTTCAGCGGCTGAATTTCAGCCAATGCATGCCTGCAATGTTATTAGCATTACTAACAACACATAATGCCGAACTTCCGATGCTTTTGCTTGAATCGGACCCGTACCCGTACCCGTACCCATACCCATACCCGTACCCGTACCGCTCCCGTCGCCGCCGCCGCCGCCGCTTCCGCTTCCGCTTCCGCTCCCGTTCCCGTTCCCTCTTCCACTTCCGTTCCCTCTTCCGCTCCCGTTTCCGTTCGCCGCAGACGGGCCAAAGACGGAAGATTAAATTCTCATATCGGCACATCACTACTGTCCGGCGTTTCCACCGAACTTCAGCGGCTGAACTTCAGCTTATTTAGTGTGTCATCCCCACCGAACTTTAGACACTGAACTTTAGCCGCTAAACTTCGACATAGTCTGCTGAGACACTTAAAGTTTACTGTGAGTGGTGCCAGTGAAACTGTATTTATTCCGCGTATGCCACTCATCCCCAACAATTTTCCTTTTGAAAATACACAGTTCCATGTGTTTACTTGCTTTGCTATGAAAATAAGTCACAGTTTTAGACGCTTAAAGCTGCTGATGTCGATCTAAGGACTGGTTATTCGCATGGCCAACTTAATGTGGCTTTCTCCAGGGTTAGTAACACTTCAGCTCTTTTCATATTGGCTCCCGAAGGAAAGAATTAAAATAATATTGACTTTTAACTCCTAACACTGTTACAAGTACTTTCTTATCTCTCTCTCTCTCTTTCTCTCTCTCATAAGTTTTTATTTATATTAATACGCCGGAGTCATAAAGTCCACGCGAACGAAGTCGTGGGCATCAGCTAGTTTTATAATATTGTCATTATTAGTACTGACATGCACTGCTAATAGCAATTTCATAGGCAATAAATAAATCAGTGTTTAATTATTACATCAGTTTTAATAATAGTAGGTAAAGACTTACTATTATTAAAACTGTTATTTGAGGTACTCGTTCAAATATGATAAATCTTGTAAATTCAAATCAGAAAATATCAAGTGTTGCTGGTCTTTAACTTCTGAACTATATAGCTAGGTACCCTTCTACACTCCCTCCCACGAACAGACACTTAGACAGGAAATATACACAGTAAATGAGTAGTAAACCGAATTTTGTAGAGTGTTAGCCCAAGTGCCTACGGTTCATTTTCATAGCATTTTGTATGAGATGCAAAAAATTGCTTAGAGAGAAACGACTTGTACCTAAAAAGAGAATTTAATAGGTTGATTACTTCTTTTATGATCTTAATATTAAGATCATAGGGGGCGGAGCGCCATGGCATTAACCCGGGGACGCCCATTTAGTACTACTACCAACACTACCTAGAACAGTAAGCTAAGCACAGTATACAACGCAGAGATATCGATGTGATTTACCTACGCTGTGTTAGTTTACCGTGTTTGCTAGCTGCTCTCCGCTGGCGACCAGCCAAATGTGTTTTCATTGCGTAAATTATGCATCGCCGCTTTGATATTATCCCGCAAATTTATGATAGGATGAAACAGGCCTTGTACTGCGAACACTCGCACTTGGTAACTGTTTGGGCTCTTACAGACGAGTGACTATATGCCCCCTCCACTTGTCGTCTTGATTATCGTTGCCAACCTGTGTCGCGCGAAAGTTTTTGAAAGATTGACAGGTGTTACGCGACCGTTTGCGATAGTCGGCGACCTTCGCCGACAGGTGTCGCGGGCATAGGTTAGTTCTTACATTCATTCTGAGCTTTAGGCTAAATATAAGCGAGCAAAGTTTTTAAAACTATTAAAAACATAAATGAAATCATGGGCTCAGTAAGGTAGGCTTCCCAACGTTCTCATGAAGTAGGTTAACTGAATATTTACTCTTCTTACCCTAGGGATTTACAGGGACGCGGGTCGAAGTTCCGACTAGATGTGCCTTATTAAAGACAAGGGCAGCCATGCCGCCCTTGTTATAAGTAGAATCTTTGAAGTGAAGTAGGTGCCTTTGGTATGAAAAGACTTCCTGCTTTCCATTATATATTCAAAATCATTTCAGGGATCTCATATTGTTCGACGATAACTCGAGTAAGTATCGGAACTTCACAATTTTTGGTGATGAGACCAATAGAAACGTAAGAGGTTGCCAAGAAATTAGGTTGTAAATGAGACACGGAGAGAGTTCGAGGCGGCGTTAGGTTATTTAAGGAAAAAAGCAATTTACATATTTTTATCCAGTTTTGAAGTATGTTACTTTTTTCTTTGAACATATGCGTTATCCACATATACAGAAAATCACTTTCTAAGTATATTGTAAACTAAACATAGTTTGCAAAATAATTCTCATATATGCGAGAATGTGTGTATATCTATCTGAATATTTAGATACCAAAACGATTTATATTCACCAATTCCAATTAACGTCACGCTCCCCACAACGAAGCATACATATTCTAATTAAAATTCGTCCGTTTTCTACTCCATTAGGGAATCAATTTATATAAATCTCTAAAATACGTATCCCAGTAATATCACTGATTGAGTGCGCCCGAATTGATTCGTCGGCGAATCGTGACATTCATTGTAATCGGTTGCTTTACTTGGCAAATAAAAGATTACCTATGTGTATTGATACCTTTATTTATAGGTAGGTATATAGTACAAAAATGAACATATAACGTTTCGCCACCTTTATACAAATTGTAAGTAAGAAGTTTGTTTTAAATGTTTGATGTAACTTTAAGTTTTGTTATCTTCAATTTGTTTAGATAGGTATCGTTTTACCTCATTATTTGTGAAACCCACCTTCAAAACAGCCAGGTTTTTAAGCAAACAGCCTACCTATTTTGACTGTTTTCAACGACTTATATTCCATGTCGTAGGGCAACTAACAAGAGCAGGGCACAGGATGCGATCCACAAATCATAGCGACTTGTTGAGCGAGTCGATTAATGGAATTTTTGAGTGAAGCCGAAAGCCGAGATCGATAGACCTTCATTCGCCACCGCAAAATAAAATGCGTGTTCTGGCCGGGTACTGCGGCGTTCTAATAATAGTGGGGTTTCCGTCATTACTAGACAGTTTGCTTACAAATGCATGCTGCCCGCTCGTTTGATTTATTTCGCCCATTAGATTCTGATTGGCTGCAATCAAACAGATGTTTCGTCCGTATAATAAAAACGTATTTAAAAAATAGTTGGGTTGGTTTTAGCTTGCTTCATAATACAATAATCTGTGGTTGGTATCCACAACTTTGGGTTAGTTAGTCAATTTCAGGGAAAACCAAAAACATAAAAATACCTAGTTTTTCTTTTAGAAAAATCCTCAGGCCTAGTTTCATATTGACATTCTTCGTGTTAGTTTAGTATGGAAGTATGAAACATACGTAAAGAAATTCAAACGTGTATCTAGGTATCTGAGTGTCATTGTCATGTCTTGACGGGAAATTTTTTTAAACGTTGGTGTCAAAAACTCTCGTTTCTACTACTTAGCACCTACTTTTTAAGAGACTTACGTACATATTTACTTTTTAATATAACTGGGTTTAAAACATTCTTTTGTTACAGGGTCAAATAAGAAATAACCAAACAAATGGTCGGACGGTATGTAAGTTTTAACGTAGACCTAGTTTAGTTATCTCTACTTCACTACTTGTATATTCTAAATCTTTGCTGTACTTAAGTTTATACTTTTGAAGTAAAGTTGACCAGTCAGCAGGAGCTACCTGAGTTTGATCAAGTTTTTTAATCAAATCATCTTTATTGTGGGACACAGATTACATGACCTCTTAAAATATATATAGGAACGAGGTACCACTGTATCACATCAGACTGTATTCAGTATTAGGGACTGCTAATACTGAATACAGTCACTTGATAGTATAATAAGGACTCTGTACTCCTTGTATATCACATGTATTATATAAAATGAATTAAGAACCAAATTTTCTCATTTTTTTCAAATTTCATTGTCTTTGCAACTTTATTTGTATGAAGAACTCAAACTATGTATGAATCGTTTAATGTCCTTCGTCGATGGTCATGACGGTGGTGTCAGGCTCGTAGCTCCAGTCGAGCGCACGCGAGCGCACGATCTCCTTGTACACGAAGGCGGACTTGCGCGGCGTGCGAGTGCGCGCGGGGTCCTCGTAGTCCACCTCGTACAGACCGAATCTTTCACTATAAATAAAAACACAAGTTTCAATAAATTAAATACTTTAGGTACAGCTCTGTGAGCTCGCGACATCGCAAAAAGTTTTATGATATTTTCGTACATTTTCCGAAATGGCTTTATGATCAAAACAAATTAGTTTTCTTCACACAAATATCTGCCATTTTGAAAAGAAGATATCTGGGTCGACATTTATTTTTTAAATTATCAAATCTACTCACAAAATTTTACGAGAATCGGTTGAAAAATACTACTTGTAGGCAAGAACAGACTGATAGATGGACAATTTTTTGGCAAAACACGAAACTGAGACGTTTTGCTCACTTCGCTTGCTCAGTCAATGTCAGAATTACTTTAGTACCATAGTCTACATATACATATTTGTTCGGGTCTCTATATTTTTCTCATAAGAATATGTCCATATATTGCATGCATCGATGATTGTATGTCATAATGTTTTAAATATGATCATTATCACACATAATACTTATTCGCTGCATCCGCCGCATCATAACCAATACCAGTTGACCTGGGTGGTCTAAATGACTCTGAAAGAATGGATCTGCTGTTGGTGGCTATTCTGCCCCATAGGGTTCGATCCCCGTCAGGGCAAGTTGAAAAATGGCCTTGTTCAAATTGTCCTAGGTCTTAGATGTTTATTTATATTTATATTTACTATAAAATATAGTACCGTAGAGTTAGTAGCTTATAACACAAGTCTCAAAATTACTTTGGGGCTAGCTCAATCAGTGTTATCATAGGCAATAAGCATTATAATAATGCCAAAGTTAAGAACACCAAAAGATAGATATATCTTTTGATTTAAACCCCACGTGGAATAAGGGAAGGAAGAAGCAGATGTATATGTCTACAGGAATATTATAAAAAAATGTTAAATTAGGGTTATGAAAAGAAAAGTTAAGACAAAGCCATTATGATGTTATAAATTAATGAAATATATAAATATAATGAGTATGTTTATAGAAACATTATGTGAAACTATGATTATGACAAAGTTATTATGAGAAACAAGGGGAAAAAAGAAGAAAAAAGGGGATTCCATTTTTGTTCTTACGTATATCCATGTTTCCATTCAAAGTTATCCATAAGACTCCATGCAGCATAACTTCTGATATCACATCCGTCTTCTACAGCATCGAGTAGGGCATCAAGGTAGCCTCTATAATATGTTACTCGATCATCGTCAACCAAACCTCCATAGGTAGCCAGACCGTTTTCAGTAATATACACCGGTGGGTTGTTGTACTCTTCTTTGATTTTCATAAGCAATTTGTAAAATCCCCAAGGCGCATACTGAAATGATAATAATTTTCTTTAAGATTTCCACTAACAAAGATTTGTAGTTATTAACTAAATTTTAAATATTTGTTAACTTACTAATACCATGCTCGATTCGCCTAGTTGCCACTCGGGTAATTGATAAGTTGCAACCCCAATATCATCTTCATACGAAGGTACATCATAAAGGCCAATCACAGACTCATTTGCATAGGTATAATGACTTCTATAGTGATTGAGCCCAAAGAAATCGGCTGATCCACGAATATAGTCTATTTCTTCTGGACTAAGTTCAGGCAGCCTGGACCTGGGGAAGCCCTGTTCTGCACTTTTAGCTGCGATACTTTCTTTCACCAATGGAGGGTAGTCACCATTTTCGGAAAAAACTGGATGTGCATAAATCAACTAAAACAGAAAATTAAATTAAGAAAATTAGAATTAATTATTAAAAATAAAAACAAGTGACCTAGTTAATTAATGACGTAACGTGGCACGAAAAGAGGTAATCGGAAAAGCAGTTAAAGTAGGTACTCATCCACATGAATAACTACTACTAAACACCGAAATAGCAAAAAAGAAGTTTTTACCCCTTTTCGGGTTATTACGCCTTTCATGATACTTTATTTTAAGGTCATTTTACTAACTTCAAACTGGATAGGCATCTCTGCAGCAGCAACGTGTTCTTCGGAAGCAGGTTCGTACCAAGCAGCATTATAGGTGATACCGATTTGACCACCCTGAGTTGGTCTGAATTCTTCATCATACAAGTGATACGCCTTGGCATGAGCCAACAAAAGATTTTTTACGCACATGTACTCCGGAACTCCCTTCCAATTTAGCATTGGTGCTAAAGAATCCGCACCATAAGATAAGCTGCAGACACAATATGGTTCATTGATAGTAATCCAAGTTTTTACTCTATCGCCGAAATTTTCGAATAAGACACGAGCATAGTCAGCAAACCAGTCAATAATATAAGGGTTGGTCCAGCCACCAAGTTCCTGCAGTTTCTGTGGCAAGTCCCAATGGTACAGTGTCACCATTGGCTCAATATTGTACTTGAGCATTTCATTTATTAAGTTGTTGTAGTAAACTACTCCAGCTTCATTTATTTTATCGGGAAAGCTAGTTGGCATGATTCTGGTCCATGAGATAGAGAATCTGTAAAAGTCAAGTCCCAATTCCCTCATCATTTCTACATCCCTTTTATATTGGTGATAGGAATCGTCTGCTATATCACCACTTGAATTATCCCGTATAACTGATGGAACTTTGTGGGTTGCATGATCCCAGATATTTTCTGATTTTCCTGTTAATAAAATAAGTATTATTAAAATTTTTACACGCTCCAATTTATTACTAAAAGAGTTATGTCAAACTACCTTTCTTCTCCTTCTTTCTCAGCTTACCCTACTTTACGTGGGGTCGGTCGGCATCATGTAAGCTTTCCCATTTACTTGTATCCATTGTCTTATGACTAACTACCTTTTTAGGATTCCGTAGTAAACAAGGAACCCTTATAGTTTCGCCATGTCTGTCTGTCCGCGGTTCTACTTAGAGACTACAAGTTCTAGCTGTAATTTGGCTTTGGTATTAATCACGTATTAATCATGCCAAAAAAGTGGTAAAATAATGTAATGATTTTTTTTGTTAGCTCCCATACGGGTAAAGCGGGAGTAATTTTTTTTTCTCGACTTACCCATCGTGTGGGGTATTGTTAAATAGGTCTTTCAAAAGTATTTGCACTTGTGAACTTTTTCTGAAATATTTGGTTTTATAGTGCAAATAGTTTTTAAAGTTAAAAAAAAAAACTTAATAGAGTTTAAAAATGTAATACAGGGAACCAACTTATAAAATGTACCTGGAAAAAGAAAAATGTCATACGACTTCGATAGAAAATTTGTTTTTTCAGACGTTTTTAGTCCCGTGAACTCAAAGTTGGCATTCGTAACTATGTAACCCTACACTGCGTGTGGCCCGACACGCACTTGGCCGGCTATAACATATCAAATAGTGAAATGAATGGACATACTATCCTCATCCCACGCACCCTCGACTTGGTAGGAAGCTGTGGCAGTACCGAATTTAAATCCATCCGGGAACTGTCTCACTTCATGCTTGTTTGCTGCCTTGCACTCGCATAGCGCCAGCAAAGCTAATAAAACTCTGAAACAAAGTAATATTAACAGAAATTAATCGTATTTTTAAATATAAACGAAGTTAATAGAAATACTTAAATTGGAGCAAGTTATTCAGTTCTTACATGTTACACAGTCTAGTCTTCATTTTCAAGTGCTTGGTTCCCTTCGCTACGCTGTGAATTTATAACTACGCTAAAATATTTTCCAATATCTGTGATGTTTGACAGCTAAAGATAGACAGGTAGATTTTGTAAAGTACTTGTACTTAAAGGTACAATTTAAAGTTGAGCTGCAGGCTGCACTAGTATTTACGAGTACTATGGTTTCGTAAAAAATAAACTTATTATTATTATTTTTATTTATTTATTTTTTATTACCTATTTAAGAAGACTTACAGCTTTAACAAAAATTATATAGAAAAAATTAAAAATTTAAAAGTCTCCACAAGTAGAAGTAAAATAGAAAAAAGAAGATCAAGAAATATAGAGAAGCAAGAACACAGTAGCCAGTGAAATACAATAATTACATTATTACAAGTAGCATTAGTAAATAGAAAAAAGAAATAATATACTAAGTATACATATTATATATATAGGGAGAGAAAAATCTAAATACAAAACTAGAATATAGAAGATAGTTACGTATAACTAAATACAAGTGTATTGTGCATATAAAACAAAAATACATCGAAAAACGGAAAAAAAAAACTTATGTGTTTTAGTTTATTAGTTTTTTTTTACTACACGAACCGGAGGTCTTATACCTCCGGTTCGTGTAGTAAAAAAAAACCGTTATTGATTCGACGCCGTGCTGCAGGAATAAACGTAGTGAATAAACTTACATTACATTTACGCGACTCACGGCGTGGCAGATCTCAATAAACTGAACTGAGCTTATCGAGGTACACCTACGTGCCGCGCGGCGACAAGTTTAAAGGTACACTTTGAAGTTGAGTGGTAGGCGGCAGCAGCCGCTGCAAGTGCCGCGCGGCAGTTTCCGTGTGGCACGTGCAGCTCGATTAGCTTTGCTTCCGCGCGGCACTCGCAACTCGATAGGCTCAGTTCAGTTCACTGAGAGCGCGTCACATGTCGCCTGCCGTTCGCAGCATCTGCCTCGCCGTGAGTCGAGTCATTTTATACAAAACCATAGTAACAACTAATGTGGGTACGGACAGCTGCCGCTGCCCTGCCGCTCAACTTCAAAGTGTACCATAACAAGTACTTCACTATCCTATCTACCTACTCATATAAAAATATGTAAGTTTAGATATAAATTTGTGAGTTTTGATATTCAATAGCACAAACACGTCTGAACGGATTTGAATCTCATTTTATTTTTTATCCCGGAAAAATGCAATATTCCCGTCGGATGTGTTGGTTTGGTTGACCACAAATTGTTTGAGTGATTACGGGGTTTCTTTTCCATGTAACACCATCTCGAACTTCCGTGAATGACCGTTGATGTGCGTTTCACCTTATAGCTAAAAACCGGATAACGCAACACAGACTCCGAATCAGTACAGCCAAGGATGCAACCGGGAATTGAGATACATTGTCAGCGAGTGTAGGTACCATTATAAAATTAGTCTTACGCATCGCACGAATGTTAGGCAAGCCCGGGTGAAATTCGGATTAGTGACCTCAAATGGCATAAAAATATTTCGAGCTCCTCTGAGCTTCGGGCGTTGCCGTTGTACCTACATATCTGAAAAAAAGAAGCTAATATTGCTTTAATTTGTCTTTGGTATGAAAAGACTTCATGCTTTCCATTATACATTCAAAATTGTTTCAGGGATCTCGTATTGTTCGAAGATAACTCGCGTAGGTATCCGATCTTTAAAATTTGGTAGCCGATGAGACCAATATAAACTTAAGAGGTTGCCAAGAAATTAGGTTGTAAAAGGGACGCGAGTTCGCGACGGAGCACAAAGGTTATTTAGGAAAATAGTAAATTGTGCTACAAGGGGCTAAGGTAATATTTTGAAGGCGAGGGCGCTACTTTGAAACGAAGGATTCCACAGTTAAATCACGAGCGGAGCGAGTGATTCTACGGTGGAATCCTGAGTGTAGCGAGGGATTCATGTATATCGCCCGAGTTAAAATATTACCGTACCCGAGTAGCACACTCTACTTTTCATCTCGATCTATGAGAAAAACTAGCACATACAAAACAGAATATAAAGAACACCTACAATACCTAACAGACTTCAACCGACAATTTAATACTTACCTTTGTTTGGTGTCATTTTCATACAATAAATATTTTTTCGAAGATCACCAACTTAAGATAAAATGTTCACCAATAACTTTGTTTGCGTGGTCCTTCATATCTTTTTATTTTTATACGTAAACTTTATAACTATTCACTGTTGGCTTAAACTCACGAAAAAGTATTCACATTTACATAAATAATGACATTTCAATACAAATAACCTAAAACTTCTGTAATTACTTGAACCAAAGGGAAAAATTGCGCTTTTTAATTATACTTCTTTCTTTTTCCGAAGCAAAGAACACAAAAATTTTAACCTACATTCATCTATGTTGAAGACGATATGTATTCCAAGTCTAAAAAATCACGAAGCCTGTGCCTATTATTTTTTATTTTAAAACAAAATTCTTCTTTTTTTGCTGGACTGCCAACATTCTTTTTGAACCTCCATAGATTAAACTCGAGTTCTGTTTTTAAATTAGTTTTAATCCCTAGAGATCTTCTTTTTCTCGTTTTAGTCCCGAGAGAATAACCAGTAACTTTAGCTCCAAATGTTTTGGGATGAAAACATCGTTTTTTGAGTAGATAAGATAAAAAAATATTTACGTATCTTGATCTAGCTTTAAACTATTACTTTTCTCTTTAAATATATGCATTCCCATATATTCCTAAAAATTAACAACCTTATGCAAAAAGCTATTTTAGTTAGAACGTGTTTTGTCCCTTTCTCTCTTTTTAATATTTGACATTGAAAAAACAAGACAAAACATATTTTAACTAAAATAGATTCAGCAAACGTTTGTGTTTTTGTATGAATTAGGGGGATAATCTACATTTCTAAGTATATTGTAAACTTAATGCGAGTACGTATGTATCTATCTGAATATTTAGATACCAACACGATTTATATTCACCAATTTCCAATTAACGTCAAGCTCCAAACAACGCAGCATACATATTTTAATTAGAATTCATCCGGTTTCTATTCCATTAGGTAATCAATTTAAATAAAATCCCTAAATATCCCTGTAATATCACTGATTGAGAGCCCCCGAATCCACTCGTTGGCGAATCGTGACATTCATTGTAGTCGATTGTCTTGACAAACAGTAGATTATGTGTATTTATACTTTTATTTATAAGTATACATTACTACATATACGGTACATTAGTAAGTAAGTAATTGGTACAAATTAAAAATATAACGTTTCACCACCTGTAAACGAATTGATGCGGTCATCATCAAAAGTAGGAAGTTTGCTTTTAATATTTGATGTAACTTTAAGTTTTGTTGTCTTCAACTTGTTTGATAGGTATCATTTTACCTCATTATTTGTGAAACCGACCTTCAAAACAGCCAGGTACAGATATGACATATGTTCCATGTCATAGAGCAACTAACAAGAGCAGGGCACAAGATGCTGTTCTAAATCTTTGACAAGATGCGATCCACAAATCATAGCGGCTTGTGGAGCGAGTCGATTAATGGAATTTATGAGTAAAGCCGAAAGCCAAAATCCGTCAATTTGCTTACAAATGCATGCTACTTGAATGTAATTTTCATGTCTTGATGGGATATTTTTTTGAACGGACAGTCACTCTAAACTCGCGTTTCATAAGTAAAGTTTATCATGTTATTCTACCTTCTTTTTGTAAACACTTATCTACGCACATATTTACTTTTTAAGGTTCCGTTTTAAAACAGGAACCCTAATATTTCGCCATGTCTGTCTGTCTGTCGGTAAAATAAAATGTTGGAAAAAATCTTTTAGGGTAGCTCCCATACATATAAAGTGGGAATCCATTTTTTTTTTCTCGATTAACCCATGGTGTAGTTTGTCGTTTTAAGGTATCGAGTACGGTATGACCATAGACCTAACCATATCTCACTCTAACTGCACTTACATTATTTACCAGATATCGACAAAAAATAAATTTAAAACAAAATTTTCTTATTTTTAAATTTTCACTGTCTTTGCAACTATAAAGTTCTCAAACTATGTATGAATCGTTTAATGTCCTTCGTCGATGGTCATGACGGTGGTGTCAGGCTCGTAGCTCCAGTCGAGCGCACGCGAGCGCACGATCTCCTTGTACACGAAGGCGGACTTGCGCGGCGTGCGAGTGCGCGCGGGGTCCTCGTAGTCCACCTCGTACAGACCGAATCTTTCACTATAAATAAAAACACGGGTTTCAATAATTAAATCCTTTAGGCACGGCTTTGTGAGCTCTCAACCTCGCAAAAAGTTTTATGGCATTTTTGAACAGTTTTCGAAATAGATAAAATAAGTTTTTTTTTTTTACATTTTTCGAAATGGTTTTTTTAGCCCCTATATTTCAGCCTTTTTAATAATCTACTCACATTTTTTACGAGAATCGGTTGAAAAGTGCTACCTTTGCTAAAAAGGCGAGAACGGACTGACAGACAGACGGAAATCTTTTAACTTTAAAAATTTAGGAGCAAAAAGTTTATCCAATATTTGTTCTTACGTATATCCACGTATCCATTCAAAGTTATCCATAAGACTCCATGCAGCATAACTTTTGATATCACATCCGTCTTCTACAGCATCGAGAAGGGCATCAAGGTAGCCTCTATAATATGTTACTCGATCATCGTCAACCAAACCTCCATGGGTAGCCAGACCGTTTTCAGTAATATACACCGGTGGGTTATTGTACTCTTCATTGATTTTCATGAGCAATTTGTAAAATCCCCATGGCGCATACTGAAATGATAATTTTACTTTTAATTTCCAATAGCAACAAAAAAAAATTGTTAAAAAAGTAAATTTTAAATATTTAATTACTTACTAATACCATGCTCGATTCGCCTAGTTGCCACTCAGGTAATTGATAAGTTGCAACCCCAATGTCATCTTCATACGAAGGTACATCATAAAGGCCAATCACAGACTCATTTGCATAGGTATAGTAACTTATATAGTGATTGAGCCCAAAGAAATCGGCTGATCCACGAATATAGTCTATTTCTTCTGGACTAAGTTCAGGCAGCCTGGACCTGGGGAAGCCCTGATCTGCACTTTTAGCTGCGATACTTTCTTTCACCAATAGAGGGTAGTCACCATTTTCAGAAAATATAGGATGTGAATAAATTAACTAAAACAGTAGATACAAAAAGTGATGTAAAATAGCATTAGATTATTTTAAATAAAGCCAATAGTTAATTAATAACGTAACGTGGAACGAAATGAGGGTAGTAATCGGAAAGGGAGTAAGAATAGGTATTCATCCATATGAAAAACTTTTACTAAACCCCGAAATAGGAAAAGTTTTTACCCCTTTTCGGGTTATTACCCCTTTTCGTGACACTTTGTTTAAAGAACATTTTACTAACTTCAAACTGATTAGCAATCTCTGCAGCAGCAACGTGTTTTTCTGAAGCGGGTTCGTACCAAGCAGAACTAAAAGTGATACCGATTTGACCACCTTGAGTTGGTCTGAATTCTTCATCATACAAGTGATACGCCTTGGCATGAGCCAACAACAGATTTTTTACGCACATGTACTCCGGAACTCCCGTCCAATTTAGCATTGGTGCTAAATAATCTGAACCATAAGATAAGCTGCAGACACAATATGGTTCATTAATAGTGATCCAAGTTTTTACTCTATCGCCGAAATTTTCGAATAAGACACGAGCATAGTCAGCAAACCAGTCAATAATATAAGGGTTGGTCCAGCCACCAAGTTCCTGCAGTTTCTGTGGCAAGTCCCAATGGTACAGTGTCACCATTGGCTCAATATTGTACTTGAGCATTTCATTTATTAAGTTGTTGTAGTAAACTACTCCAGCTTCATTTATTTTATCGGGAAAGCTAGTTGGCATGATTCTGGTCCATGACATCGAAAATCTGTAAAAGTCGAGTCCCAATTCCCTCATCATTTCTACATCTCTTTCGTATTGATGATAGGAATCGTCTGCTATATCACCACTTGAATTATCCCATATAACTGATGGAACTTTGTGGGTTGCATGATCCCAGATATTTTCTGACTTTCCTGTAAATAAAATACGAATTGATTAAACACTTCAATTCATTTTTAAAAGATTTATGTCAAATTACCTTTCTTATCCTTCTTCCTCAGTTTATCCCACTTTACTTGATCGGAGCAGCATGTTAGTCTTTCCTATTACCTTTATAAAGGTAGTTAGACGTAAGGCAAAGGATACATTTGCCTTATGCCTATCTTTTAACATATCAAATACTGAAATAAATGTATATATTGGCTGTACATACCATCCTCATCCCACGCACCCTCGACCTGGTAGGAAGCTGTGGCGGTACCGAACTTAAACCCATCCGGGAACTGTCTCACTTCATGCTTGTTAGCTGCCTTGCAACCGCATATCGCCAGCAAAGCTAATAGAACTCTGAAACAAAGTAATACATACATAAATTCCCCCTTTTTAAAAATATAAACAATGTTAAATTAGAGTATACTAAAATTGTAGAAACTAAGTACATGTTACACAGTCTGGTCTTCATTTTGAAGTGCATGGTTCCCTGAACGCTACCTGCGTTGTGTTTTTATACCTACGCCAAAATATTTGCAGATATCTACGTTGTTTGACAGCTAAAGATAGCTACATACCTTGTAAAGTAGGTACAGGTACTTCAACCTCATCTTATCATTTAATAAAAAAAATGTTCAAGTTTAGAATATTGGTTTTTAACAGCATAACAATGCTCAGATTATTATTCAAATTAATACATGTGATGAAAAAAAGTCACGGTAGCACAATTGGTAGTGCACTCATGGCGTTAACGTTAGGGACGCGGGTTCGAATCGCACTCGTGGCGAAATTTTTCATCACATGTTTTAATTTGGAAGTTTAGATATAAGTATTTATTATTTTTATGATTTGTTTCTCAATTGCACAAAACGTCTAAACGGGTTTGAATTTAAAACATTTATTACTTTTCATCCTTGAAAAATCAATGTTCCCGTGGGGTTGCCAAAAAAAGAGACGTTCGTTGTTATTTTACAATCTAGCTGGGCTTGGAAACACAATTTTTCCATTTAGAAGTCCGTTTCTGAAATATTTGAATATGTCGCTAAAATTTTTGTTAGAGTCTATCTGCCAAACGGTTGTACATTGACACGTAAAAAAATTTCATGTCAGTAATATATACCTCTATATAAAGAAGTTTGCAGGAAAACTATCGGAGCTTAGTAGAGATTACAAATTAAAATTTATAGGCAACTAACTTACAAATGTTTAATTTTTGACATTTTTAGTCGCGTAAGTACGGATGTTGGCATTTGTACACTTCACGTGGTCCGACACGCACTTAGCCGATTATAATAAGTTAGTATAATAAGGTTGCTTTGTGCATTCGCATATGTCAGGCAATCTGTGTGTGCACTTAACACAAATCGTTTGACTGATTCCGGGGATTCTGTTCGACTTTTTGCTATCTTCGGCATCCTTGAGTGACCGTTGATAAGCGTACCGCCTTTTTTTGAAGAACGAAAAGCCAGATAGCGCAATTCGGGTCGATAGTCGAATCAGCACAGCTATGGACGCAGCCGGAAACGCGTGAAGTTGTAACGATGTTACAATAAACCTCATCCTTCATGTTCCCGTTTACCTCCTTTCTCCATTTCATACTGTCAACCTTTATAAAAGTAATTTCATTATCAAATTCAATTTTTAAATTTTAGTTACCTTCCTCATCATTCTGATTCATTCCACTACCATCTCTCGAGCTGATTACATTTCTATCAGTATTGTTTTATAATAAATAAAAGAATTCTGTGCTATTTTATTGTGCTCTCAAGCTCTCCACTAATTACCTACGTAACTCACCTACCTCTTCATGTGGGAGCACTAGCTGCGCACTAGCTGGGGTAGTTGGAGCTCCTACAAAGTTAAAAAGGATTCAGAAGCTGATGGGCCAGCGAGTGTACTCATTATAAGTTCTTACGCATCTCACGAATGTTAGGCCAGGTCGGGTGGTGCCCACTTCGAATGATGACCTTAAGCAGCATAAAAATATCTCAAGTTCCTCCGTGCTTCGGAAGGCGTTGTGATGGCCACTTAAGTACATATCCGAAAAAATATTATAGACGCCTAATACTACTTACATAAGAACAATATAAACAAACAATGTCTTTATCTTATGCCTGTCTGATAAAAGATTATTCTCTGAGTGGGGTAGTATCTCATAACAGGTGTTATATCATATAATATCTACGAGTATCTGTCAGTCGCATTTTGACGATGAAAGGAAGCGATGTTATTGTATGACATAATCGATACCCTTTACGACTGCGTGGAGGTTATCAGTGAGATAAGTCTTAAAGTTATATTTAGACATTTAGATCCAACATGCGACCTTTCCGTACTCATGCCTTATTTTGGACTGGAACCAATCGCACTAATTCCAGGCGCCCTCTTCAGAGAAGAAACGCCGAAAGAAACTCATTTTCACAGTTTTGGTCGTCTACTCGCCAGGAGGGCTTTGTCATTTTTATATGCAGGAGCCCAAACTTGTAAAAATGTTTTTGGTTTTTTCAGAAAACAGTTAACTGAAAAGTAATGATATGTAGTTTATTTTTAGAATAAGCTCATAAAGCCCTACATAACAACATTTTTTTAAAATTTGATACGAAAAATTGATGATATCATAACCCTCCACTGTACAAAAATTTAAGATGGCTCCCCTTTTTAAAATGGTCTAAGGGTTCAGAAGGTGCACCCTGCCAAAGGAAATCTCTTGATCATCAATTGCCATATATTTTAGCTTTATTAACGTACCTACATACTATTAAATAAGTACGCTAATATTAGGTATTGCAATCTAGCCTATTTATCTAAGACTTATTAGTAA
The DNA here is from genome assembly GCA_943193695.1 of Acrobasis suavella. Taxonomy (NCBI): domain Eukaryota; kingdom Metazoa; phylum Arthropoda; class Insecta; order Lepidoptera; family Pyralidae; genus Acrobasis; species Acrobasis suavella. Next base: position 21,692,517 of record OW971929.1, read on the forward strand.
TTTTACACTGACCTAGTTTTATAAGCATAAGAATATGTCCATCGGCACTTTTCTTACTGTCTCTATTATGGTGAAGGCACTTTATAAATAAATATATAGGGACAAATTACACTGATTGAGCAAATCAGGTCTTTTTCTAAGCATCTAATCAAATAAATGAATAAAAATTATATAGTTTCTTTTATCACTTTTTTAAATTAACCAATAGCTATTTAAAAAGTAACTTTTAAGGGTCTTCAGCAAAACAGTTTATGACGTGTCTTCCATGCCATTACAAATTTTCTGTGTACACTGAGCATATAAGAAACCCATTTAAGGTTGTACTAGTCGCGGGCGCGGAAGTCACAGGTGGGCGCGGTCAAAAAGCATGCTGTCTCACCTAACATTGTGTTCGGGCGAAGCAGTGAGGTGAAATGCACGATAATTCATAGTTAACCGAACGCGTAAAAAAATACGTATAAGGTCCTTTGGGAAAAGTGGTTTTATGCAAAAACTCCTGCATTTATCAATTACAATTAAAATTTTCGATAATTAAGCCGTGTCGGTGCCTACTTTGTTTTGGAGATTTTACACTTCTTTTATTACTTATTTACGCCGAATATTGCGAAAAAATAAGCAAAAAACGAATCTTTGATGGCTCATAACTTTTTAATGGCTTTTTATTTTACTTTTCTGTATCCATACAGACTAAATGTATAATGAGACAAAACGATATCATGTACCATGTTAAACTTTGGAACTAAATCCCCAACGAAATTTGTATAGAAAAAGTATCGACTCGTTCAACCTTAATCTATCTTCGATCATAGTCAATCTTAGCCACGTTTTTATGCATCTGATTGTCTGTCTTTCTGTGGCATCGTAGCTCTCGAACAGATAAACCGAATTCAATTCGATTTCTTTTACATGAAAGCAAGTTTCCTTGCGATGATTCTTAGCTATGTTTGATAAAATCGGTTCAGTCGTTCAAAAATTATTGGGGGTGAATGCTTGAAAATCTTTTTTTTTTAATTTGCCTGGCAAATAAACTTGTATATTGTTTGAAAGTTGTTTTTCTTAACTTTTATCGACAAAAGTAGAAACTGAGTAGGGACGTTAACAAACTCTAACTCCATGACTTTATCGACGAACTGCATATTAAGGTCCCGGTGCAGGTCAGCATTTCTAATGTACCAGGGTGCATTGACCGTTTGTAACCCGTATATTTATGTCATTATGAAAAATTAAATAAAATAAATCGACAAAAAATATATATCGAACCTGCTCACAAAATTTTACCAAAATCGGTTGATAAATGCGTGGGCGAGAACAGTCGGAAATCTAGACATACGGAATTCAAAAACATGAAAGAATTTTAGCCGAAGCTGAAACGGAGATGCTTTGTTGGCTCAATCAATAAAATGAAACGATATTTTCTTAACTATGAAGATAATAACTGACTGCAGAGGCCGGGAAGTTAGGAGTAGAGTTTTCAAGGCCGTGCGTTAGCGAGGCCTTGACAATAATTACGAGTCCGGCAATCTCAGTAGTGAGAACTTGACAAGTAGGTACTTCCGCCTACCTACTTAAAATTACAATCGCAATTTTTTAATCATAGTTTATAATGCCTAAAAACAAGAAGTATTACAAACACTCGCACCTTGTGTAACTTCTTTGTCTTACTCACTAACTTACTACGGTGGCGCAGCAACCCAAAGTGGATCTTGGCCTCCGACATTAGATGGCGCCATTTCTTGCGGTCTTGTGAGCGTTGCTGCCAGTCGACAACTCCGGGGCACAGCAGGACTTTCTGTACCTCGTCGGCCCATCTTTATTTGTACCTGTAATCTATCTTCTATAATAAAATTAAATTGGGCTGACCAAATATAAAGGGACATAGAAAGAAGACGTACACGCAAAGAAGAAGAAGACTAAAATACCTGTGTAAAAAACGAAACTGACTCGCAAAATATTCCCTGACTGGTCGATCAACGCACAGCTGAAACCGCTGGGTAGAATCATGAAATTTTGCACAAACGTTCCTACAGAAAATGGGCACTTAAAAAGGATATTTGTAAGTTCATCCTTTATATGAAACTTGGTCAATTTTGAAGTTAGAAATGTAAAAAATATATATACTTTTGTATGAAGGGAACTTCATTTTTATAGGAATGAAATCGGTTTTTAAGGTTTGATTGAATCATCATGCGAAGCTGGGGTGGGCCGCTAGTATGATATAATAATGATACCAGGGCCACACATTGTGCATAATTTTTCAAGATAAAAGTGTAGTGCTTTCTCAAGATAGTCAAGATTCAAAGATTCAAATGTTTATTCAGTAATTAGACCTTTACAAGCACTTTTACACGTCAATAACTATAATTTACGTTACGTGTAAAGTATATTAAAATATAATTTATTTTTAAAGAAAAGCTACCGATACCAGCTCTTCGTAACGACCACTGCTGAGAAGAAACGCCAAAAGAAACTCAGATACTTAGTATGTATATATTTACCCATAGATAAGAATATGTACTGTATTTACCTATGCACAATTTTTTTATTGTACTTACCGGGAAAAAAAGAAAATAAATGTGTAGAATAAAACAGAAGATGTTATTGGCATCAGGGATCAATTGTTAATCTAACACATTAGTCGTAGGTCGTAGGACGATGTAATTTCCCATTGCCAAGGGTCATAATTGAAAATGATCATTACATTGTTATGTAATAATCATTTTCATTATTGGAAATCCTTGGGGGAGGCCTATGTCCAGCAGTAGACTTCCTGTGGCCGATATGATGATTACATTGTTATACTACAATGTTTGACGACCTCTGTGGCCTAGTGGTCATCGTGCCAAGCTGTCACACCGGTGGTCCCGGATTCGATTTCCAATCAGGTTAAGATGGAAAATGATCTTTTTCAGATTGAACTGGGTTTTGAATGGTTACCTATATATCTATTTGTTATTATATGTAGTATCGTTGAGTAATGTCCCATAACAAAAGTCTCGAACTGACTTTGGGGCTAGCCCATTCTGTATTTTTGTCTGAAGATATATATTAATTTTTTTAATACATAATGCATCACACACTTTTTAAATTCTGAAGATGGAGGCGGAATCGTTCATCAATGGCTGCAATGCCAATAATATATTAGTCTTCACCATAAAATCATCACCCATCAACGAACATCAGCGACCCCAGGGCCGGCCTAAAGGTTGAGCGAGTGGAGCAGGCGGTGGACAGTAAAGTGCAATTTTGCCAAAACAATTCCTATTTCCCTGTTCCCTGTTTTAACTACATACCGGTGAACAAGGAGGCTCCTAAATTAAGTATCCCTGTGCGCACTTCCCTTTTTAACCGACTTTCAAAAAAAGAGGAGGTTATATGTTCTACTGTAAATATTTTAATGTTTTTCTTCTGCTACCTATCTACAGAACCTATATAATAGACCTAATTTCGCTCCATATTCATGTAGGTACAGGGATTTCGGTCACAAACTATATTTCTACAAGAGGTGAATGAATTACGAAAATAAAACTTTTGTAAAGGATCAGTCTTTGACTTTAATATCCGATAAAAATGAAACATTAATTAGTTTCCCTCGTCGATGGTCATGAGGGTGGTGTCAGGCTCGAAACTCCAGTCGAGCGTACGCGAGCGCAAGATCTCCTTGTACACGAAGGCGGACTTGCGCGGCGTGCGAGTGCGCGCGGGGTCCTCGTAGTCCACCTCGTACAGCCCAAATCTCTCTCTGAATCACAAAAAAATAAAAAAATAAAAACATAAAATTGCATTGTCTAATTTGTTATCGCTACCTAAAAGCGGTCAACAGCATCTGTTAATATATGCCTTCTTTAGGCAGCGTGAAAACTGAATCAAGTATTGATCACCGACGCATATTAAATAAAAAAGATTAATATTCAATCTTACGTGTTTCCAAACTTCCATTCGAAGTTATCCATAATGCTCCAGGCCGTGTAAGCTCTTATATCAGAACCTTCATCAACTGCATTTAACAATGCATTTAAATAACTTCTGTAGTAAAGTACACGATCTTCGTCGATCAGGCCTCCGTGACCCGCAAAACCGTTCTCAGTTACGTAAACAGGCGGATTGTTGTATTCTTCTCTTATTCTTTTCAGTAATTCGTAAAAGCCCCATGGAACCATCTGTCAAGAAATACTTTTTATCAGTGAAGGTACTTTTTTATCTTTTTATCCTTTACCAACTAATATAACTACAGCTTTCGCGTAACTTGCTAAGTATCCATACATACCTATAATTAATACATTATTTATGTGACATATATTCCCAATCCCAGAAAATTTACAGACTGACTTTTGATCATCATCATCCGAGCGTATTCCCGGTTGCATCCTCAGCAGTAACGCTTCAGAGCCCGGGGTCCGCTACCTAACCAAGGAGATTTGACGAAGTTACTGGTTTTTACACAGAGCGACTGCCGTCTGACCTCCGCAACCCAAAGGGCAAACCAGGAACCAATCCTTGGATAGTTTGATGATCAAACGCTAGGTGGCGTTCGGGACCCACAGTTTTACGTGCCTTCCGAAACACGGAATCATCTTTCTTTTCGGATAATCAGGTGATTCAAGCCTGCAATATCCTATCCAGACTGGAAACAACTTTTAACAAAGTATGCTTCCCAGTGGGAATCGAACCCATGACCTCCGGGTCACAAGGCGAACGCCTTGACCACTGGACCACGGTGGCAGTCATACAGACTGACTTGATATATGCTACTATCAAATACGAAAAAAAATTACGCTTGAGCGTAGGCAGCAATTTTTTTTTAAATCTTATGAGATAATCATTATCATTATCATTTACGTTTAATTGAATATTTGTTTGTATGATTAAACTATTATCATATAGGCACAAACATAACAGCAAGTAGGCAAAAATGATGCATGTCAATTATTTTTTTCATCTCCATTAAAAAAAATTCAGTGAAAGTACTATACCTACCATTGTAAAATCCGAGTCGCCAATTTTCCACTCACTTAATTGGTATGAAGATACTCCTATGTCGTCATCAAGAGACGGAATTTCATAGAGACCCACAACAGACTCGTTTCTAAATATATAAGAGGTCGAGTAATGGTTTAATCCAAAGAAGTCTGAGGAACCTCGCACAAATGAAATCTCTATTTCTGTGAACGCTGGAAGTCTGGATCTAGCAAATCCTTGTTCTTCACTTTTTTCTGCTATCCTCTTTTTCATGATATCTGGAAAGTCGCCATTTTCGGAAAATATTGGGTGAGCATATTGACCCAACTGAAATAAAATAATAGTTTAATGTATTCATATAAATTGTTTGTACTGAATTCATTCTGAGTTTTACTCGTAGCTCTGTTTAAACCACTTACAGTAAATTGCATATAATCCTCGGTGGCATCTATCTCGCTATCGCTTTCAGGTGCAGCCCAGTCGACGCTGAGTGAAATGAAAATATTTCCGCCTTGAATGGCTCTGAATTCTTCATCATAAATATGAAAAGCTTTTGCATGGGCCATCAATACATTTTTGGCACACATATATTCAGCTACACCTTTAATATCTAACGCTGGAGCCAATAAAACGCCGCCGTATCCATAATAACAGATTTGTATTGGTTCATTTATAGTGATCCAAATTTTCACTCGGTCGCCAAATAGATCAAATGCAATTCTTGCGTAATCCGCGTACCAATTGACTATTTCTGGATTCGTCCATCCACCCAGGTCTTGCAGTTTCTGCGGTAAGTCCCAGTGATATAAAGTTACCACCGGCTTAATGTTATATTTTAGCATCTCGTCTATTAAATTATTGTAGTATAAGACGCCAGCTTCATTTATTTTATCTGGGAAACTTGTAGGTAATATTCTGGTCCATGACAGGGAAAATCTGTAAAAGTCGAGGCCTAATTCTCTCATCATTTCGACGTCTCGTTTATACTGGTGATATGAATCGGCAGCTATGTCTCCAGTAGAATTATCGAGTATAGGACTAGGTACAATGTGGGTGTAGGTGTCCCATATACTTTCTGATTTACCTGAAAAGAATATTATAATCAATTTAAAGATAATTATAACTTTTAAAGAGTGGTGCTTATATTTATGCGATTAATACAAATACTTAAATATTAAGAAGGAACTATAAGTTTTACCGTCCTCATCCCAACCTCCTTCCACTTGGTAGGAAGCTGTTGCTACACCAAATAGAAACTCATCGGGAAATTGTCTCACGTCCAGTCGATCGTTAGCAGCTCTTGTTTTTGATGAATATATAACACAAAATATTGCTATCAGTCTAAAACACAAAATAAAAGAAGTATGTAAATAATGGTAAATTATAAAAGTTTCAAAATCTATATTTATAAATACATAGCAGATCTAATATGCAGCAGATGATCACGAGCCAATTCCTAATATTTATTTGAGAGTACTTACACCAATCTCCATATTAGTATGAATACCATTTTATTGGTTGCTTGTCGACTTCGTTAGGCATGTGAAACTGTTTATTATATTTGTGACATTTATATAATAAATAATGGTAGGTACTTGATTCGGTATTAACATATCAAACACCTATACCTAAATAATCTCTATATCAGGAGGTGCTCAAGTGTCTAGAGGACGATATCTTTTGTAAGATATGATAAAGGTAGATGTATATTTTCTGACACACTGTCGGTGAGAACTTTTTCACATTAAATGAAAAATTTAAGAATGTCTGGCGCAAATATTTTAATAATACTTGGCCTACAAATATTAATTAAACCCTTAAAAAAACCATAAGTGACCTTACTACACGCCGCGCTGTTCCCCTCCCCGCTTCTCGGCCGCCATCCGGTAGTGGGAAGAGACATTAAAATGAGAAATTTTTGATAAACATTTGTTGGATAATTAGTAACTTAGATTTTTATTATAAAGTTACTACTTGTTCTATTAATATATCTAGGAGGTTTGAAATCAGCCTGTATATATGTCGCAGCCATTTGGTTAAATTATCAAGCTGACTGAACGCCGGCATAAAGTTGGAACTCATGGCCGATATATAATTAATCGAACTAATATCACTCAACGTTTAACAACATAGCGTATTGAAAATCAGCCCGACTATCTACTTTGACTTGGCTGAGTCTTGACCAAGACTCAGCCAAGTCAAAGTAGATATAATTACTAACGTAAACCAAGTATTTCAAATTTAGTTGAGTTTTTTTCCACTGCAGCGCTAGTACTTAATAAAACAAAAATGGCGTCAACAGTGCAAACAGCTGTGAATTTTATTTTTCGTTCACTTATCAAAACCCATTAAAAAAACACTATTACTACCTAGACTCAAACCACATACTTATAACATGTTGGTCGATATCCAATTAAACTAAATCAGTATGTATACTAACTGCGTTCAGCCATTTTATTAAGAGTTGCGTTCAATGACTTGGCTAGACGTCCTTCAGCCATTTAATGGAATGCGGGCTTTTACGGAACGGGCTAGGCGTCCAAGGGCTGATTTAACCAGATGCCTGCGACTTACATATACCTATATTAAAAACAATAATAATTCTTTTAGGCAATTCATTTTTGTGATATTAATCGTGGTAGGTCCTGTAAAATGTAATAATAACAGTCATTGTATCCGCGACACTCTAAAATCATAATTTCATTTTATGTTTAAGGGATAAAGATAAATACAAAATTTTTTAAAACATACTAGTTTTATGTCACTATGCTCACATTGCATTGCATCTAAGTATATTTCTGTCTGTACTGTCTGTGTGTAGGTAACTACCGAAGAAGATATATATCTCCTTCGGTAGGTACACACAGACAGTAAAGATAAAAATATTTTCTCTGACCTATCTATCAGTGAGAGCAGCCTGTTTATAAAATTTGGTTAAGCTATCTTTGCTTAACTATTTGTTTATTTATTATCATGTGCGAAGTATGCCGCACAAATATACGTATTCACAGGTATATTAATAATTGCAAGGTCGACCTATTAGCAAGGTTATTATAATACTAGCCATGCTGAGAAATCAAACTAGCAATTATTAATATACCTAGATTTCTAACAAGGTATAGAGCCTAGGCTTGTAAAATCCAAATGGAGGAAATAGTGTTTCTAGCTGATTCGGATTTTTGCCCATTGCCTCGATCGGTTTTTTCAAGCAAGAAGCAACTGCTACAATTACATTCTACTCATCAGTGTCATTGTCCTAGTACTTTCAGTAACTAATAGCCTAGATTTATAACAATATAATTACGTTTTTCTTCCATGCAGGTCTGAGAAAAAAAAATGTAAATGGTACTGGCACTGCTTTTTAATTTCGTGCAGATCATAAAAACCCATAAAGGGAATAGGTGAAAATCTCGAGGAATCATGTTATTTGGCAATCAGATTAGCAACCCGTCACAAAAAAATGCTCATTTATTCAGAATAAATTACACGTCAATCCGTTACAAGTGTCTAAGTCTTTATAAAAATTTGTAATACATTTGTTAAACAAGTTCTTCAGAATAAAAAATGGAGAATAGTATGTTCGACACTAATGACCACTTAATTACCCCCATCGATGATGTAAGTGGATCAGACTATTTCTTGCCGTCGTCATTACCAGTCACTACCTGTTGTCTGCCTCTCATAAGGTATAGTAAGCTGAGTGTTTTGCCATTGATCCCATATTGAATCAGCTTAGTGTGTACTACAGCATGGTAAGCTACGTCAAAGGTGTTGGACAAGTCGCAGCTAAAGACAGCTACCTGCAGCACTCGGGAAATAACTTCACGTGGTAGTGACGTCGTGAACCGACCTTGCCTGAACACATAGTAGCGTACAATACGATACCAATTTTGAACTAAGTCCGTTTTCGAAGACTAGCAATTGCGGGAATAATAGATGCCAGTCTATATCGATATTTTCCCTTTTGCCCCTTCCCTTATATGTATATTGGGCACACTTTACTTAATTTGAGGCGATGGGGGTTCCTTTCAGGCATTTGTTAAATAGTTCGGCTAGTACCGGAGCAAGGGGATCCATTGAGATTCTGTATGTCTTTTGACTGCTTAGGTGGTATTCATGTAGTATAGTTACAGTTATGAGGAATCATTCATCAGCAGTGAAAGGTTCAATGAGCGGTCGGCGGACTCACTACTTTTTATGCAATGTACTGTGGACTTTGGGGATGTCACTATTTGATTGTCTTTTCCAAATTACGTCAACCTTCATATCGAAAGTGACCTTTGTGTCTTATTGCACAACACAGAGTTTTTCTAGGGATAAAGACTTTAATGACATTTATTTATAACTTTTGACGTTTGTTTGTTTGTTAGTTGGTTATAAAGTTATAAATACATATCGACATTATTGACATGTATTTATAAATTTTGAAGTTTTAACATCCCTCTTCATGCACTAGTTTTATGTAAAATATAATCCACGTCAAAATCCAAAATGTTTATCGCTCTTGTCCTGTGGTTAGCTAGTGCAAATAAGCTCTGGATGGAATTTACAAGTAACCACCACTAGGTACGTGATATACTGATATACCATAATTCCCTATAAAGCAGCCGGCAACTGGATCAAATCAAAAACTTTGGTCCCCGTTTCACCCCCTTAGAGGATGAATTTTGAAAAATCTTGAAATGTGTATTTTTTATTTAGAGCCGGGAATACTTTAGTGAAGTTAAGAATAAAATGGTCAAACTAATATAATAAAGTTTCTATCGAAAAACTTTGGATCCCCGTTTCACCCCCTTAGGGGATAAATTTTGAAAAATCCTAAATCACGTTTTTACTTATTTACTGCCGAGAGTACTAATAAAATGGTCAAACTAATCCTGTTTGTCCATACAAACTTTGGACCCCGTTTCTATGAATTTTGAAAATCCTTTCTTAGTGCACCCCTAGACCTCATAAGGAACCTATGTGCCAAATTTGGAGTCTTTAGGCCCAGCAGTTCGGGCTGTGCATTGATATGTCAGTCAGTCAGTCAGTCAGTCATTCAGTTTCTTCTTTTATATATATAGATTATCATAGGGTATTTATTATATTTCTTAATAGTCGTCACTTTACACTTACACTTAAAGCTAAGTATGTTATTGCTATATGTGGGTATACTAAATTGACCGAGCCTTTGATCCCTTATTTCTTCTTCGTTTCCTAGGTACCATGGGTCGGGGCAACGGAATCTTTGATACCGTATTTTAGTGTAAGTGTATTTACATTTATTTCGTTTAAAGAAAATGGAATCTATTTAGTTATTATTAACTGTTAAGTACATACGAGTAGTTCTATTAGGTCTACAAAAGAATACAGGTTGTCTTTTGTACTATTGCTAATACCTAGGGTGGTATACATTAAAACTCTTTTCATACAATTATTTAATCATTCCAATTTTTTATAGCTATAAAATTTAATGTCCCTCATCGATGGTCATGAAAGTAGTGTCAGGCTCGTAGTGTATGTCGAGCGCACGCGAGCGCACGATCTCCTTGTACACGAAGGCGGACTTGCGCGGCGTGCGAGTGCGCGCGGGGTCCTCGTAGTCCACCTCGTATAGACCGAATCTTTCTCTGAAATCATGTGTAATTTCATATTTTTTGCCGTATCAAAACATTTTCACATTTTTAAATACTGACTTATAACAATTTCCTAGTCATCCTATTGAAATTATTTATGCAAAACATTTAAAAAAATTATAAATAAGTAAATACTTTGATAATATTGTCTCAAAAACAAATAAAACAACTTACGTGTATCCTCGCATCCATTCATAATTATCCATTATACTCCAAGCTGTGTAACCCACGATTTCAGATCCTTCATCCATAGCATCTAGCATGGCATCTAAATACTGTCTGTAGTAGGTAACTCTGTCCTCGTCATCTAGCCCACCATAACTGGCAAATCCATTTTCAGTGATAAATACTGGAATGTTGTTGTAGTATTCTCTTATTTGTGTCAGGAGTTTGTAGAAACCCCATGGAACGCACTGAAATTTAACCGCAAAGTTAGTTTAAAAAAGTGTTTTTAATACCTACTGCTATATTATTAAAAAATAACTATATATTATTAAAAACAATGAGTACCTTAGTCATATCAGATTCGCCGATTTTCCATTCTTGATATTGGTACGTTGCAGTTCCCAAATCATCTTGGGTAGACGGAATATCGTACTGGCCAACCACCGACTCGTTTCTGTACACGTAGTAGGTGGAATAATGATTTAATCCAAAGTAATCTGAACTTCCTCTAATCAATTCGATCTCTTCTTGTGTGAATTCAGGTAATCTAGACCTGGCAAATCCTTGCTCGGCACTTTTAGCTGCTACTCTTTCTTTCATGATTGGAGGAAAATCGCCAGATTCCGAGAATATAGGATGAGCATAAATGCCCCACTGAAATAGAAAAAAAAAGACATTATCCATAAAGAAAACTTTACCACGAGAAAAAATTTCAGACGTTGAGCACTCTTACATTGAAGTGCGTAGTTTCTTCCGCAACAACAGCATATTCTTCACTTTCTGGTTCATAAAACTGCGCGCTTAGAGTAATAAATATGGAACCACCTTGTGAAGGTCTGAACTCTTGGTCGTATATGTGATAAGTTTTTGCATGAGCAAGTAGTAAATTTTTGGCACACATGTAATCAGCGACACCTGAAATAGTATAAGCAGGTGCCAGAGTTCCTGCAGCGTAGCCCTGGTGGCAGATTTCACGCGGCTCGTTCATTGTAATCCAGTACTTGACTCTATCTCCGAAAAGTTCAAATACAGTTCGTGCATAGTCAGAGTACCAATTGACCATTTCAGAATTGGTCCATCCTCCCAACAACTGTAATTTCTGCGGAAGGTCCCAGTGGTACAGCGTAATCATAGGCTTGATGTTGTATTTCAGCATCTCATTTATCAGATTATTGTAGTATTGCACTCCTGCTTCGTTTATGTGATCCGGAAAACCTGTTGGTAAGATTCTAGTCCAGGATAATGAAAGTCTGTAGAAGTCGAGTCCAAGTTCCCTCATCATTTCAACATCTCTTTTGTATTGGTGATAGGAATCGTCAGCAATATCTCCCGAGGACTGGTCCTTTATAGGGCTTGGATCTAAATGAGTAATGTAGTCCCAGATGCTTTCAGATTTACCTAAAACAGATATTTGGAAATAATATGACATGATTTATTATAAAGATACATTATCACGCCATTATTCCTGACGAGGTGGACAGAGCTCAGAGCCGTAAGAGACACGAAACGTGATTGGTGGGTGTTCAGAGGGAAAAAGGAATCCAAATAGTAATGGGTGGGAACTTTTGAACAGTTCGAAGACATTGACCATGGTAAATAACTCATAGATGCCTAAATAAAATTATTTGCAACCTTAGATCATTTGAAACCGTTCTCACCATCTTCATTCCATGCGCCTTCAATTTGGTACGATGCCGTTGCAGCTCCGAATAGAAACCCATCCGGGAAATATCTCACATCGTGTTTGCTACCGACTATTTTGCATTCGATGAAAGACGATGAAGTCAGTAAGAATCTGTAACATTCAGAAAAATCCATTAAATTAACAAGCGTGTGCTTGATAAATTACAGATAATTTTTATATTACATTATAAGTTAGAATTTTATCGCCTATATTGGCATATTTGTGTGTATATTAAAAGTAAACCCAGAAACCACAAGGGCGATTTTGACGCAGTTTTTATTAACAAAGCATGTATGTAGTTGTAGACTACATATATGTTTTGTAAATAAGGTGGGAAATAAATAAAGTAGTATAAAAAGAGAATAGCTAAATATTTAAGTATAATATACAATACACTATCGTGTCTAACCCTACAGGCTGGACAAAACCTGGGTGCGTTAGACCAATGTCAAAAGAAAGTGACTTATGGTCTTATGTCTGTCTGTCTGAGGCGTCCACAAAGACTCCGTCTCGATTTGCCTTGAGATTCGCGCTTAACTTCACTCCACGTCTTGCCGATTTTTTTTAATTTCATCGAGCATGTTACGTCGCCAGGTCTGTTTAGGGGTGGCCGATTTTTCGCTTTCCTCGGAGATTCTACTTCATAGCCTTTTCAGATATATGATCAGGGCCTCTTTAGAGAGTGTGGCCAATCTATTTCTATTCGAGCCGTTTTATCTGTTGGTCGATCGGGGTTTCGTGACATAGCTGTCGCAAGCGGTCATTCGATATAGTCTCGGGCCAGTGAATGCCGAAAATCTGGCGCAAGCAACGGTTCACAAAAAACCTGGAGCTTCTGGGTGAGTTCCTTTGTGACTTTCCTAGTTTCGCAGCTATTTATAATGTTTTAATTCCTCATAAATTAATTTCACAAACATTACAATGTTATGTGGTATAACTTTCCAAAACTAAAAACCGACTTCACTTCTAAACTACACAACCGATTTTGATAAAACTATGGGATTACCTGACAAGTATAACCCTTCAAACAAAACGATTTAATATCGGTCAAGGCGTCTTTGAATAATCGGTAAACATACATAAAACAAAAACATAAAAATCGCGACGAATTGATAACCACCTCCTTTTTGGAAGTCGGTCAAAAAAAACTGAAAGCAAGATAAAAATAAATATTGGATACTTACAGTAAACCTAGGGTTTTCAACATCTTGTTACGATAGGCGTTAACCTTTCAATGATATTGATTTGACTTTATATAATTTTAAAGAATGTTTGAAATCAACACAACACTTATGTGAGTCAAGATAAATTTAGTCTAAATTATCTAACATTGACGTGCAGGGGATAAGAAGTCTTATCAACTTGTTATGTCTCGAAATCGAACTAAACATTCGATAGATAATTCGCACTAGGAGGAAAGTATATAAACACACTTATTTTTGACCTGTCGTGAAATTTGTACTTGTATTGTATCATAGTCATCTCAGGTCTTCTCTAAGACAAACTTTAGCGCGATATAATGAAATATTTTTTTATATGTAAAGATAAAAGAGGGAAAGTTTATGTCGGATAAATTATATGAAAAAAGGTTTGTATTTCGGCTTTTAAATTTGTTTCTACTAACAGAAACAAAACTACTTACAAGCCGAAATACATCTTTCTGCATTTCTATCTACGTTTTTGTAAATCTTGGGTTAAAGTGGAAGGTTAAAAGAATGTATAGATAGAAGTGAAAATAATAGGTTAAAAAAGAAAAACGAATTTACTCTTTAGATCGAGTGACTTCACAGAATGCTACTACATATAGTATTTAATTCATAACAGTTTTAATCTTATCTCTATTATGAAATACATACTTGAAATTTATGTAACAGTTAGTATGTACAAACGATATCAGTATTCAGTATCAATGACCTTTTTCAGGAAAATATGTAAATAACTAGGACGCCACCATAGACCTACATTTTTTGTTTACTCGTATGCCACGTTGGTTGTACAATAATTATACAAAAATGAGGTAGGTCAATAAAAATATAAACGTTGACTCACATTAATTAGTTTGGAATTATGGATCACAGAAAAAGTAGTTAAGATTTATCTTATAAAATATTTTTTTGTAATCTATATCTTTGTTTGGTTCATATTTTAATAATCGATAATAAACTGCACACAAACTTGCTTCTGCCAAAGCGAAAAAGAAGCACATTCACTAGTTTTCTACGTCAATGCTCTAATGGTCTTTAGCAGGTTAGGTTTCACGAGATTCTGAATTCGAACCAGTGTAAAACGAAAAATGGCTCCTCTTAAATTTAGCTGGGTTTTGGGTGTTTATCTGTAATATTTTTAAAGGGAGGTACTGCATTTATTGTCAAATATTGTATAATTGAATTGATATCCCATAATTGAAAGAGCGAGCGAATTATATGAGCAATTATCAAACTAGCGAGCGATCTCCGAGTCTGTTTGTACAATCCGACAATTTGAATGTGAGTATGTATGTTTGTTTGACTATAACTTGAGTGATTTGAATTAGAGCTTTATGAAATTTGGTACGCTACATCTGCCACATGTCTTGATAATTTCTTTACCGATATAAGTTATTTTCACAAATCTGTTATTAACAAGTTGCCATCTGATCATTCAGGTGTATTTGTATCTTTTGTCAAGAAGTCCACCCGCTGCTTGAAAGATGATAAAATCATGTGTAGGCCAATTACTTCCAAAAAGATTCGTAAGCTCAAGAAGAATTTAGAAAATAAATTATGTTCAGTCGTATACACTGGAAGTAACCCTGATGATCACTACAATAAATTGTTTAGTACCTTGTCTGAGGAATATTCGGCAACATTTGATCAAAAAAAAGTAAATGTTAAAATTTAATGAATGGGCTACTACAGGTATTTATATAAGTAGAAGAAAGTTATTTGATTTATATGCTCAAAAACAATTTAATTTTAACCCTAGCTTTGTTGATTATGTTAAAAATTATTCAAATTTATTTAAAAGAGTTTGCAAAAAGGCTAAAGCTATCTATATTAGTAGAAAAATCAATAATGCACCAAATAAAATAAAAAAGACATGGAATGTCATTAATAAAGAAACAGGGAAAACTAAAGCGAGAGAAAATATTCGTGAAATCAAATATGCTGACAAAAATATTACCGCTCCTAAAGACATAGTAAATGTATTCGATAATTTTTTTACCAATATTCCCTTGGCACTTACTGCTGATGTCAATTCAAGTCCTCAACATGCTGAAGCCTTACTTAAAGATAATATAGCTCCATGTAATCATAAGTTTCAATTTAAACATATTACCCCCAAAGATATAGTTGATGCATTTAAACAGCTAAATTTAAAAAAGTCTGAAGATCACTGGGGTATGTCCGTTAATGTAGTAAGCAACATCATAAATATCATTGCTGCAGACCTAGCTTTTATTTTTAATGAATGCATTGATGAAGGCATTTTTCCAAATTTAATGAAATACAGTAAATTGATACCTTTATTTAAAAAGGGGGTAAGAACAGATCCTGGTAATTATAGACCTATCTCCATTTTGCCAGTTTTGAGCAAAGTGTTTGAAAAGATAATGCTTAATCAAATGCAACATCACTTTATCACCTATAACCTTTTTCATAGCCAGCAGTTTGGTTTTACTGGAGGGAAATCGACCACCGATGCGGGGGTAGCGCTAGTTACTTACATTTACAACGCATGGGAAAACAAGCATGATGCAATCGGTTCTTTCTGCGATCTCTCAAAAGCATTTGACTGCGTAGATCACCCGACACTTTCGCTCAAATTCCGTCAGTACGGTTTTGACGATAAATCTATGAACCTCATTCAATCATATTTAACGGATAGGCTTCAGACGGTTGATATAAATGGCATAAAGTCAAACGGATCTCTTGTCAAAATGGGTGTACCTCAAGGTTCTATCCTAGGACCGTTCCTCTTCTTAGTGTACGTCAATGATTTGCCTTACGTGGTTGAAAAACAGGCTGGTATTGTGTTGTACGCCGATGACACGTCTCTTATTTTTGAAATAGACCGTTATAGCGCAGATGCTACTGCGGTGAATGACACATTATCGGCCATTTCTAATTGGTTCTCTGCCAATAACCTTCTGTTGAATGCAAACAAGATCCAATGCATTAGATTTAGTCTTCCTAACGTGAGGCAGGCCAATGTTGATGTGCTATTAGACGGTCAAAACTTAGATCTCGTTGATAATACTACTTTCTTGGGAATCACAGTAGATTCAAAACTTCAGTGGGATGTCCATATTTCTAAACTCGCTAATAGGCTGAGCTCAGCGGCTTACGCTATTAGAAGAATCAGACAATTGACAGATGTAGCAACTGCTAGACTAGTTTACTTTAGTTACTTTCATAGTCTGATGTCCTACAGGATTCTTCTCTGGGGGAGTGCTGCTGATATACAGACTATTTTCATTTTACAGAAAAGGGCCATTCGTTTTATTTATGATTTAGGATCGAGAGACTCCCTAAGAGTTTTTTTTAAGAAAATTGATATACTCACTGTACCATCCCAGTACATATTTGAAAATATCATGTATGTGAGGAAAAATATTGCCTTATATAATACGGATAGAAACTTTCGTAACATAAATGTTTTAGTTACCCCGTATTATAGGCTGAAAACAGTCAGTAAATCGTTTAAGGGAAACTGTATAAAGTTTTAAAATAAATTGCCAGAATCGGTCCTTGATATGCCAGATAGAAAATTTAAAGTTTATGTAAGGAAAGTACTTTGTGAGAAGGCTTATTACGGAACCGATGATTATCTTAAAGACAAAAACGTCTGGCTTGAGCTTGGCGCGGGTCCCTTTTAAAGGTTTATATTTGTACACTCACAAATGACATAATTTGAGTACAATCAGTACATGAATTTTATACAAATTGACATTAATTTCAAATTTGACATTTTTAATTAATAATTATGACATAGCAATGTATTCTTAGTCCACACATCTAATTTTAATAACAGTATAATTGTAAGGTTGACGTTTTTGGAGAAAATGCTGCAGTACAGTTTGTTACCGCTTCTTCTGTACTTGCGCTTTGGAGGCGGCAGTAAACTTAGTTGTAAGTAAATGATCTGACGTCAACAACTAACTATTAAGAAATCCAAAGAAAAAAGAAATGACAATTATCAAGTGATATAAATATCCAAAGATAAATAAATGATTTTTGACTTTTGACTTTTGGTAGATGTAGCTAATGCCATTTTTAAGTTCGACCATGAGCCATATTGCTCAAGGGGTTGCTGAAATATGAGGTTCGCGAGTTCACAGTTCGGGGCGAACTACAAGTGTATTTTTCGGCACGTGTGATAAATTTGAAGTGGTCTTATGCAAAAAATACCTCACGTAAATCCATAGTTTTAAGATACCCGTGGATAAATCAACTAAAGATCAGTCCACACGTACACAGTACTTTGCAATCATGTTGGGTAAACCGACCAATAAAAGTTAACAGGTAAATAACAAAGCTTTTGTCTTGTGGAGTAAAAAAAATGACGTAATGTTTTGAATGTATTTGGGATAACAATAAATAATCCATTATTCTTTTTAAGAGGATATTAACTAAGGGACCTTAATTCGAATTAAAAATAATAGGTTACAATGTCAATTTTTAGGGTTCCGTTGCCAAACGGCAAAAAACGGAGCCCTTATGGATTCATCATGTCTGTCGGTCCGTCCGTATGTCACAGCCACTTTTTCCGAAACTATAAGAACTATACAGTTGAAACTTCGTAAGTAAATGTATTCTGTGAACCGCATTAAGATTTTCACACAAAAGTAAAGAAAAAATCAATAAATTTTGGGAGTTCCCCATACTTAGAACTGAAACTCAATTTTTTTTTCATCTAACCTTTTATCGTTTTTGTAGACCTATCCATAGATATCCCACGCGTATAGCGATAGGTCTACAAAAATGATATTGAGAGTTCTAATATGTTTTTTTCTGAACTGAATAGTTTGCGCGAGAGACACTTCCAAAGTGGGAAAATATGTGTGTGTGTGTGTGTGTGTGTCCCTAACTTCTAAAATAAGAGAATGATGAAACTAAAAAATATATTATGTACATAACCATGCAAACTTCCACCGAAAATTGGTTTGAACTAGATCTAGTAACGTTAGCAGTGGGAGGTAAAGAACTAGTTGTAGATAATGACGAAATAAAAACAAACAGGCATTCAACTAACTAGCCGTAAATATTATTGCTAAAGACTATAATTTTATGCCTGCTACTAGTAAAATTCATCCCACCAAAAACATACATGTTAAAAAGGAGGCCAAGTTAGTATCGGTTAATAGTTCGCCTAAAAAAGGGTTGAAATCCAATGCCAAGTTTAGATGCATTTCAAAATCGATCATAATCATCTTCATCAACAGCCTGATCCACTTGTAAACATTTGCCATTCCCAAGACTCGCCACCACACCCAGTCCTCCGCCTTCCGCATCCAGCCACTACCCGCCACCGTATTCACGTCAACGGTCCATCTGGATGTATGGTAAAGTGAGATTTCGGCCAGATAGACCGAATATTTACCAGTGGATCAGGTCGTTGGTAGGATTTCGATACTTTTTTTCAAGAAATCGTGCCTATTTTTTTTCGCAGTAGTTAATAATAATCTATACAGTGTGCATTGTGTATAAATGACAAAATTTTTTATACCCCCTCCCCCCCCCCCCTCCTCATCGTATTCTCATTGTATCACTGGTTCATAAATATTTTTATTAAAAATTCGATATTTGATTAAGCCAACTCACGCTTGACCGATTTCTTAAATTTCTTAATTTTTTGTTGATCTACATATAAAACACGACCTGAGTGCCAAATATCATAACGCTAGGACAATTGGAAGTGGTCTAGAGGTTTTGATTACCCGTCAGTGAGTCAGTCAGTCAGTCAGTGCCAAAATTAGCTATTTTCACAGGATCATATTTCAGGATCTACTGAAGCTATATACATAAAATTTGGCATACTGCTTAAGTACTAGTATATTATTACGTAGATATAATTTCATCTCTGTACTTGCAATAAGCACTGAGCTACAGGGGGGTCAAAAGTGGGTCGAAACGGTTCGTGTAAATAGTGCACGGCATGCGCGCGGCTTGTTGCTGGAACTTGGCCTGCACACTACCGTGCGCTTAGATACACCATATTCTGCATACTCATATTTATTATCCTAATTTATGTATTCTGAGGCTTTTCTTGTTTATATAGTTTCTATAGTTGTTTTTAACAAGGAAAGTACCATTGGTTGGTTGTATGTTGCGTCTACAAGGTTCCTGATACTTTAAATATGTAGAATTTTATTTGGAAATAGGGATCATATAATTTATTTCAATAAAAAAAATATAAATGAACTCGGTGTTTATGTGTACCTCAGGCACTTTATGTTTATTAACAACTATTTTAATTTTAATGTCCCTCGTCGATAGTCATGACGGTGGTGTCAGGCTCGTAGCTCCAGTCGAGCGCACGCGAGCGCAAGATCTCCTTGTACACGAAGGCGGACTTGCGCGGCGTGCGAGTGCGCGCGGGGTCCTCGTAGTCCACCTCGTACAGACCGAATCTTTCTCTGTAATAAAATTTTATGAAATGTTTATATTTCCAGTGGACGATTTTAAAGCCAAGCTCATAAGTAACTAGACCTAAAATGGTGCCCACAGTCACATTTTTAAGATAAAAAAATCATCATGACGCTATGCGTGGCCTTAAGACATATGGCCTTGGGTTGTATACTCCGTCAGGGATAAAGGCGTGAAAAGTATCTGTATGTACATAAATATTTCTATTAGGTGCTAATTTGAAACTGTTTTTTCGCTTGTGAAATAACATTTTATCACTCGATTTGTGTAAATCAAAAGACACATATGTAAATATTCGTATAAAACGTAACAACGATACCTTAAGACGTATTCGGACGACACGCGCACGCCTAGAGCAAGCCTAGCGCACGCCTATCGCACGCCTTGCGTCCGCCCGGCGCTCGCCCGGCCAATGCAATTTGTGTTGTATTGATGTGATAGGGCTCAAATCATATGCAACAAATTTAAAACGCGCTTGTCTTGCGCTTGTCGTGCACTAAGCGTGTGCTTGGCGTGCGCGTGTCGTCTGAAAGCGCCCTGTTTGATTTACTCAGTTGAATTTCATAAAAGAAGGTTAATTTAATTTTCATTATCAAGCTTGATACTAACGTGTATCCTTGCATCCACTCGAAATTATCCATGAGACTCCATGCCGTGTATGCTCGAATGTCACACCCTTCTTCTATTGCGTCGAGCATAGCGTCCAGATATTGCCTGTAGTACGAAACACGATTGTCATCATCCAACCCGCCTGTGGTCGAAAACCCGTTCTCAGTTACGTATACAGGGGGATTATTGTATTCTTCTTTTACTTTCAACAACAGTTTGTAGAATCCCCATGGCACGACCTGAAATTAAAACAAAATACGAATAAACGAGCTTACCCTATGACTATGTGAAGTTCTATCATATTTTATGAACCATTCGCTGAAGATTTAAACTCCCACCCACTACAGAAACTGCAAGATTACTATGGCTATATTAACTAAAACTATTACATTCCGTTATTCTTTAAGTTTTTTCGTACATCCAAACACTTATTTACTTTGTAACATGTTTATTAGTGTACTTTATCATTTAATAAAGAATTATCTATTTTACTATATAATCAATTAGCTTATTAATTAAATACATTATTAAAAGATATTGTAATACCTTGAGCCAAGATGAAGCGGCAGTTTCCCATTCATCAAGAGCATATGAGCTCACTTCTAAATCATCATCTAACGATGGAGATTCATGTATCCCTTCACTGGATTCGTTTCTAAACACATAGCTTGAAGTGTAATGATTTAGTCCGAAGAAATCAGATGTTCCGAGAACGTAATCCACCTCTTCGGCAGTAAATTCTGGTAGCCTCGATCGTGGGAATCCTTGTTTTGCACTTTTTGCCGCGATCCTTTCCTTCATAGCCGGGGGGAAGTCTCCGGTTTGAGAGAAAATTGGGTAAGAGTATTGACCCCACTGTAAGCAGAACATAATCTTATAAATCGTACAACGATTTTAATATTTGTTGATCAATATTTTTATGTCTCAGAGGGAAGCCGATCGAGGAAACGAGTAACAATCTGAAACATAATGTTAATAGTCAATGCGACTAGTACCCGTTACTATTTTGATTTCCTTTTTATATCTCCAAAGCGCTAAACGTCCCTGCTCCGTTAGGGATAAAGGTATTATTTTCTTCTAAAGACACCCACGCCAATTTCGCCGTGCTGATGGAGCGGAGAGAGCATTATCATCTGTCGTACCAGTATTAGCGTGATGATGGGTGCTTGTCGTTCATCAAAGAAGCTGTTGGTACATTCTTAGATTTTTTACTTTCTCCCAGAACAGTACTTATATAGCATTTTATTAAAATTTAATCTTGTTGTTATTATAAAGATATTATTTTGTTGTTATTATAAAGATATTATAATAACAACAAAAGAGTAGCTGTCCCATTTTACTCATAACAGAGAAAAAAAATGTTATAAATGGCAAAGATATTAAAAAATCGACTCTGTGTTTTTGATATACTAAAGAATAGACATACTTACTGCAAAAAGTGCAGCATCCTCAGCTGCAATTCTGTCTTCTTCAGATTCTGTTGCAGGCTCCGAAAAACCAGCACTTATCGTAATCCCGATTATACCATTCTGTTTTTCTCTGAAGTCATTGTTATAAATGTGATATGCTCGTGCGTGAGCCAAAAGTAAGTTTTTAGCACACGTATATTCAGCCATTCCTGTAATATTAACTCTTGGCGCCATGGCAGCTCCTCCATAGCCTAGAACACAGATCTCATGCGGTTCGTTCATAGTGATCCAAATTTTTACTCGGTCTCCAAATAGTTCAAACACAGTACGAGCATAATCACCGAACCAGTCTACTATATAAGGGTTGGTCCATCCTCCCATTTCTTGTAGCTTCTGAGGTAGATCCCAATGATATAGCGTAACCATGGGCTCAATATTATACTGAAGCATCTCATTTATCAAATTATTGTAGTAATTCACGCCAGCCTCGTTTACTTTGTCAGGAAAACTAGTCGGTAAGATACGAGTCCACGATAATGAAAATCTGTAGAAATCTAATCCTAACTCCCTCATCATTTCTACGTCTCTCTTATACAGGTTGTAAGAGTCATCAGCGATATCTCCGCTGGAACAATCCTTTATAGCGCAAGAATCCGTATGTGTTAAATGGTCCCATATATTTTCAGTCTTCCCTGAATTGGATAAATAGTTATTATTAGATAGTATAAAAAAAAAAACATTAAATACTATTTTTAAATTACTCACCATCTGCTTCCCAGCCTCCCTCGACCTGATAGGAAGCTGTAGCAGTGCCAAATAAAAAACCCTCTGGAAAACTTCTTACATTGCTTTGCCGGTTTACATTGATTTCGTTACATTCAAAGATTTTTACTTGACTTATGAACAATATTACCCTGAAAAATTATTGATAATAATAAATTGATGATCAATACTTTGCTATTGTTTTTATGTATAAGAGTTTATATTTATGAGTATGTAGGCTAAAAAAAGTTTTATAAAATTGTAACAAATATTTAGATCGTAGCTACTTACAAAATTTTTGAATAGTACAACATTTTCTTACTCGATAGTGAGTATCAAATATAAACAACACATTAAAGTCAATGTTTATATACTGGCATAAGATAATAAGATATATAGATAGTACTCCTTGATCTAAGACACTGTCAAAAAGTAAGACAAACATGTAAATTATCTACAAGATTGACACATGTATCTGCAATTTGATATTTATAACATTCTTTATTTTTCTAAAAGCATAAAATATCCTGACGAATCGATAACCTCCTCCTGTTTTGAAGTCGGTTATTTAAAAGAGTTTTGACGTAATTTGGTTGACATTCAGTGTTAGAGACTAAGGTGACATTTCCTTCATTAAATTATATTATATAAAAGAATATATCTTTTGACTCTGTTTACGTGTCGATGCCCGCGTGCGAAAAGCAAATATGTTTACTTCCAAAGGTGACGAAGATAATCGTATATAAAAAATTGGAAGTTACGATAGGAAGTTTTGAAGTAGGTAATTGGTCGAATTCACGACCAACCCCATTCATATCAGATTTCATAATTTAGTTTCTTTTTAAACATAATTCATTTAAGGTAAACATATGCACTCGGAAATTACCAGAGATCGGAATCACGGGTACTATTGCTATCAAAAGTATGGATATTACTAAAAGTTCCGGGATTTCTCGAGAATCTAATTGGGTACTAAGTAAATGAAACAATCATAATTATGTGATTTCAGGATAACTATACTTTTGGAACGAAGTTCCTTATCGCGCGTTGCAAAAGGGAGCTAGACGGAAAAAATTAAGACCAAAAGTTGTAACGACACTTTTATTTCATACAAATTTATAAAGATAATAAAAACTTGATTTTAGATCGCAGAAATGAGTTTGAATGTAATTTAGACCTATTTATATTTTACTTCGTTCCATCCGGGTGTCCCTTGACACTTCTCAAGTTTTTTTTTCGATTAAAATATATCCTGAAATCACATAATTATGATTGTTTTATTTATAGATATTAAAGTCATATTCATACTTTAATTACTCTTATAATTTGCTTTATTAATTTAAATGCAATCCCGGTTGCATCCTCAGCTGTGTGCTTTGGACACAGCGCTGCGCTTTCCCTTTTTTTTCTCCAAATATAATATGCATGTCAATCGTCTCCCAAAGACGCCAAAGACTTTTTGAAGAGAAGAATAAATAAATAAATATATAGGAACGAATCACAGATTATTATTCCATAACACAAGCTTAAGCTTACTTTGGGGCCAAAGTAAGCTTGAGCTTGTTTTATGGGATACTAACTCAACGGTACTATATTTTGAAATAATTACATATATATTAGGTAAACTCCCAAGAGCCAGGACGATTTAAACAAGGCCATTTTTCAACTTGCCCTGGCCGGGCACAAGAAACACAGGCCCAGCACAAGCCTAGCGCAACCCAGCGCAAGCCTGGCGCAAGCCTAGCACACTTTTAATTTATTGATGTTGAAGTCCACTCTGGGCGAGCGCCGGACGCACGCGAGGCCGGCGCAAGGCAGAGGCAAAGCGGAAGCAGCTGGCGTGCGCTTGGCTTGTGCATATGGATTTCAGTCAATGCAATTTGAGTCGTATCGATGTGTGACAGGACTCAAATTATATGCAAAAAATTCAAAGCGCTCTTGTCTTGCGCTTGTCATGCACTAGGCGTGGGCTTAGGGTGCGCGTGTCGTCTGAACGACTTAATGTTATTAGTCATAATCATATTTTGAAATTCTGTTTCAGATAACACGTTGCGTGTGGCTCGGGAGGTGAGCGATGAGGGTGCGGTGCGCGGCGCTGGCGTGTGCGCTGGCGCTCGCTTGCGCCGCCGCGGCGCCCGCCGAGCCGCGCGGCCCGCCCGCCGCGTCCCGCGGGCCGCCCGCTACGGCCACCGCCGACACCGCGCCCGTCTGCGAACCGCTAGTGCTGAGAAACCAGCCACCGATGCCTATTGTAAGTATTTAGTCATTCTTTCACTTGCTTGCGCCACCGCAGCGCCGGGGTACCCGCCACGGCCGCCGCCAACACCGCGCCCATCTGCTAACCGCTTTTGCTGAGAAACCAGCCACCGATGCCTATTGTAAGTATTTAGTAATTCTTTCACTTGCTTGCGCCACCGAAGCGACGACGACGTGTCCGCCACGGCCGACACCGCAACTATACCCAGCCGCCAAAGCCCACGCTAAGTTTAATGCTTTAATTTTTGACTATTATTTTATTTTATTTTTCACCAAAACGTGTCCCTGGAACTCACGCAATCAGTATCAGAAGGTTTGCAAAGTGCGCAAAATACTAGTTCCGTGTGCGTATAACAAAGAATAAAATAATAATCAATATGAAAATATTTTACTCAGATTTACGAAAGTCAAATTACGAAACTGCCTACTCAGTTAATATTTTCGCAGGTATTTTAAAGTTTTGGACAGCTGGCAACTTAGTCGAAAGTTCGATTTCAAATTCGTGAAATTAAAAGCTAAGTTCTCCAAAAGTTAATATTATTCATCGCCCAGCTTTCAGTGACGCGGATTACAAGTCGCTCGATAAAATTAATTTTAACTTTCAATGTTCGTAGAGGTCTCGTCGTAGCGCAGCTACGAGAAACGAGCGCGGGGCTACGCGTCGCTACACATACCTCTACAAACTTAAGAACCGCGACGATTTTTTGCTTGAGTCATAATTATTAGGTCATTTTTTTTATAGAATGAAATTAACTTTATTTTATTCGGCTCCGCTGTAAAGCAATTTGATTTAATAATATAAAAGGTTAGGTTGAGCAGTTCTGTGGCCTAGTCAAAGTACGCATTACTAGAAAGTGCATTTTTTAAAATGGATTTTCCATACAAAAATCGTTTGTATAGTAACTCCGCTTCTGTGGCACTACAGAGGTGGCCCTCACTTGAATAGGAGAATAAACAAATGGTATAAAGAAAAGATTTTATTTTATGAAATTTCAGAATATACGCGAACATGAAGCAACAGCCGTTCACACTGCCCGCGCGCTGGGCGAGCTGGTGGAGCAGGGCGCCGCAGACGAAGCTCGCGCGGCCGCGCTGGCCCGCGCCGCCGCCCGCACGCCCCTCTCCCCGCCCCCCGCCGCCGTGGCCCTTGGCGCTCCACAACTCCACCTAGGCGTCCTCTACGTAGCAGAACCACCGCGCCTGATCGTGTTTCAACAAAACAACTCCGTTACTTTACGACAGTTCTGGAGGACTTTAGCGTCGGCATGGAATGCTAGTTCAGTGGTGTGGTCTAATGCGTGGTTCTCTTGTGAGGTCGACGACTGGGGCTGGTGGGGCGGCGCCGCAGCGGCCCGCGGGGTTGGCCCAGCGCGGGCGGCGGCTGCCATATTCCGTCGGTGGCCGGCTCTTCCCTGCGAAGACACTATGAACGAGTGGTTGGGTGGACCGCCGCTGTGTGACGATGCCACAACAGACTGTGAAGCCATACCGGCTGTTGAACCTGGAGAGAGAAGACTTGAAGTAAATATGATTTATTTTAACTATACTCCTATAATATGTTTTGATATTATCTGTCTGAATTTTTATAATAAATTTGTGCAGTACCGATGCAAGTGCCGAGCCGATCACTGGCACGCGGGTGGCACGGGTTGGCTCGACGGCGACATTCTGTCGGCGGACGACGGCAGCGGGCTGGCGTGCACGCCCTGCGGTGTTGGCAGCGACGCCGCGGCTTGTCTTGCCGACGTGTACAGAGCGGCGCTGCTCGCGGCTAATCTGGCGGGAATGCTGATTTGCGTTGTTATTGGCCTCATCATCTTCAGAAAGAGGAAGTGTAAAGTAAGAACAAGCCTCCTCCTCATCCTTACGTATTAATGGTAGCATCCTCAGCGGCAGCGCTTCAGATCCCAGGGTCAGCTTCCTAACCTCAGTGATTTGACGAGGTTACTGGTTTTTACACAGAGCGACTGCCGTCTGACCTCCGCAACTCAAAGGGTAAACCAGAACCAATCCTTGGATACTTTAATTATCAAACGCTAGATGGCGTTCGAGACTCTCAGTTAATACGTGCCTTCCGAAACACGGAATCTTCTTTCTTTTCGGATAATCAGTTGATTCAAGCCTGCAATATCATAACCAGACTGAAAACAACTTTACACAAAGTATGCTTTCTCGACCTCCAGATCACAAAGCGAACACTTTGACCACTGGACTTTGGAGGCAGTCAAGTTAAGTTAGTAAAAACAAACCTGACTTTCAATAAGCGGTTCCAAAATGTTATAAAAAAGTAGTATTTATTTACTTGTTTAATACTCACCTATGTTTCTTTTTCAGGCAGTAGCAATGGGCATGTGGACGGTATTGGAGGTGGTGTTACTCGGCGCCTTGTTAATGTATGCTTCAGTAAGTATTACCTCAAAAGTCTAAAACTATGTACCGTTTGCCAGGCTCTTTTTTAACCCTCGATGCAAAAAGAGGGGTGTTAAGGTTTAGTTTGACGTGTCTGTTTGAATTGACCGATTAAGATGATCCAAATGCTTCTTAGCTGCAGTTCTTTCAGGGGCTACTTAATTTTTATTTTTATTTTTTTTTCTTACTCATTTTTATATATAATCAATAAGGTACTTTCCTGGGTCAAAAATAAATTATTTGGTATGTTAAGAAAATAAAACATGATAATGTCACTTGTCATTGAATGTATCCATTTTCAATGTGATGTTAGATTTATAATTGCAGAAAAGACTCCAAGACACTATGACGTTATTAGCCTGTATTTCATACAATCCCTTAACAAATGTTTGTTTTGATGTTTACAAAAAAAGTAAAAAGTATCTTATTTTAGTTGTTGGAAAGTGAATAGGCATGACGAATGGAAAAATATTTCGAGCCCATTGGTTTTGTTAAATTATTAAACATATTGTAGACGTATTTTTCTTTTCTCTGAGAAACGAAAAATGATAAAAATACAGCGCATTTAAATTTTGCATGACGTCACGGCTACGTACGATTTTTACATGGGTGAGGTGAGAGGTGACGTCGTAAGCCGGAACCTTGATGCTTCGTATTTTTGTGAATTTTTACTTTTTTGCCAAACTGAAAAATATTGGTTCATTATTCTTGGATAATCTAAAAGACGGACTAATTACAATTATACTTTTCTAACCCTGTCGTCACCCCTGTTCTGCCCGCCTGCTTTGTAAATATTTATTAAATGGAACTGATGAAGAAGATGACATATGGTGATCGTTAGAGTAAGCATAAAATTCTTATATGTGTCTACAGGCGGCGTCGCAGTATATATCAGTAGCGCAATGGCGCTGCATAGCGGGGGCCTGGCTGCGGGAGCTGGGCTTCGTGGCGTGCTATGGCTCCGTGGTGCTGCGGCTTTGGGTGCTGCTGGCCGAATTCCGGACCAGGAAGGCGCATCGGTGGACACCTCGAGATTCAGAGGTAAAATATCTGTAAATATCTATACTGAACTGGGTTTTTTTCGGTGTAATTTTCCCAGAGGTGGTTGTTCCGAAACACTAACGTTCAGCTTTTGCACTAAAATATTATTTTTTTAAATAAGAGATAAATTGATCCTAATTTGAAATCCACCACAAACATAAATTTGCGAAGTTTAACGCGGAGGACGGAAACTTGGCTTTAGTATGTTATTAGTGCTTTGTAGGTACCTTATATGCAATTTCGTACCAAAAAGGTACCTGAAGATTTAGAGGTAACTAAACTATTAACTAGATACGTCCAGTTACGGCGTTAATCGCGTAGGTTAGAAACTTGGCTTTGTATTATATTGCTTCGGGTGCGTGTAGGTCCTATTACGCCGTATTGAGAGTGTTTCTACCATATTCCAAGCCAGACAAACGCATCGGTGAACACCTAGAAATACCTACAAAAATAGCTAACAAAAGGTGTTGTTGGCTAGTCAGCTAAAAATGTGACATTGGACTATAACTGATTCGGAGATTCGCATGATAACGAGAGGTCGGAATTAGGTAGAGTTATTTATGGACTTGCATCGAAATGTTGATATTAATATGGATCTTCCCGGGATTTCTAATGGACAATCCCATGTTACCAACAATATTACAAATAAATAATCATAAAAACCTCAGATATAGATAAGACAAATAAAACAAAGATAATTACATACAATTTTTATAGGTATTTACATCAGTATTTTTATTAGTTTTAACATATTGGCAACGTTGCGCCTGCAGTGGTTTAAATTGTGTATAAGTAAATAACTTTTTTTAAAGTAATCATGGGATTTTTCTTCTCTTTAAAATCGATCCCGGGATTTGAGGCCACTTTATTCTTTTGCTGTATAAATTAGTGTAAGTACATAAATAACTCTACCTAATTCCGACCTCTGTTGATAACACAAGTTTAATTAACATTTAACACTCTTTTCTTGACAGACACTCCTATCTAAACTTGCAGGTGCTACGCGTGGTAGGAGCCATGATATCGGGTGCGGCGTGCTACTTAGCAGCGTTCACAGCGACGGCGGCTTGCGACGACGGCGGCGGCGAGAGCTGCGCGCGCGCCGCCTGGCATCACGTGACTGCCGCCGCCGAGCTGCTGCTGCTGGCGGCCGGGGGCCGGATAGCGTACGCGGCGAGGAACGCTAATGTTCCTTTCCAGGCTAGTTGATTTAGTTACTAACTAAATTCATAACTAGCTGGGCGAAAATCTATTTAGTAGTCTCGTCACTCGCTAAATACCGAGATTCATCAAAATAGTTCGAGCCGAGATCTTCATTATTTATATACATATATACAAGAAATGCTGCACAAATAAATGATGAAATGCACAAATAAATGGGCGTCATGTCAAAGTATTTTTAGGAGTATATAATGCAATGAATTGTCTCATGAATGAGACAGCCAAAAATTCATATTGAAACTTTAAATACTTGGCATTTTGGAAAGCAACCTGTAGAGCCATTTTTTAGGATTTCGTACCCAAAGGGTAAAAAGGGACCATATTGCTCAATTCAAATTCAAATTCAAATATATCTTTATTATCATAGGATATTTATAATATCTCTTAATAATCGCCACTTTGTTTTGTTGCACAATAATTGTTGACGTCAAAAAGTTACTTAGAGCTAAGTTTACTGCCGCCTCCAAAGCGCTAGTGCAGAAGAAGCGGTAACAAACTGCACTGCAGCATTTTCTCCAAGAACGTGCTAAGACTCCGCTGTCCGTTCGTCCGTCCGTCTGTCTGTTTGTCACCAGGCTGGAATCTCATGGGAACCGTGATAGCTAGACAGTTCAAATTTTCACAGATGATGTAAGTATTTCTGATGCCGCTATAACAATAAATACTAAATACAAAACAAAAAAAAATATTGAAGTAACGCATACAAAAAACGTGATTTTTTATAGATAATGGTACGGAACCCTTCATGCGCGAGTCTTACTCGCACTTGGCCGGTTATTTTTTTATTATAAGATCCTACAAAGTCCTAAGTATGTACTCTATAAAATAATACGATAGTCGTCCTTATGTGACGTCCCAATTATATGTCAAACCAAATTAGGCTTTATCATTATACGTTAATGCTCAATGTTGCCTGACACTGAATCGCGTATACGCTGTAACGTCCGTTTTGCGTACCGCTTTTGGAGTAACCCCCCAGGTTTTGACAATCATTGTGTTTGTATTTCAGGAGCGTGGTTGGCTAGCAGCCGCGCTATTCTGTGAGGCATTATGCGGCGTGGCGTGGCGCTGCGCGGCGCTGGCGGGCGCGGCGCCCGAGCGCTCGCCGCTGGCCGCCGCGGCGCGCGCGCAGCTCTCGTCGGGCGCGGCCTTGGCCTGCGTGCTAGCACCGCGCCTATGGCATGGTTACCGAGCGAGATCGCTAGCACAAGAAGTAAGTACATTCGTATGGCTTCTATCAGCTGCACCACTTCAGTAACATACCAGTATTATACTCATAGATTTTTTTTATGATTATACTAGCAAACGTTAATCGTTTCATATATATATTATAAAAAGATATTTTTCGTAAAGTACTTGCATGCTAGAGATAATTTGATTTTTAATTTTATTGCTTCATGTACATTTGAATAAATAAAACAAATAAACCATTTATACAAATAAAACATTTATAAAAGTTAACATACTTTATAGGTAATTTCTTAAGAAATTTCTTCCAGCAGACCCGCGTGATTGTGTAAAATATTTATTTCAAGCTCATAGATCGTTTGTTATCAAATTCACATCAAAAGCTTGGTTTGTAGCGAACTGTTCAGAAAATATATTTTCAGGTGTCTCGACGGGGTCCAGCCGAAGGTTTCGGCGCAGAGGGCGAAGAGGAACCCACCTCGGAGGAAGTGAGAGCAGAGCTGAAGAGGCTGTACGTCCAGCTGGAAATTCTGAGAAACAAAACACTACGACGGGACAATCCCCACATCAGCAAGCGGAGAGGGGGAAGGAAACCCCCACACAGGCGGTTCTCGTTACAGGTATCATAAGGGAAAATTAACATGGACCCCGTGAAAATTACATCCACATTACCAGAATCATCAAATCAATAGATTTCTTAAAATATTAGCTTGATTTGTAAATTAGGCGTTAATTTTGTGCATTGAAAGATTTCTAGAATTTTCATTAACATTAACATACTCAGCTCAAAACAAGAGAGCTTTGTAACTAACTTAACTTATTCAACAAATATTTTAGAATGTTGACTGCATCTCCGTTTCCGAAATTATTGTAATATTTAGATATCTACTAAGTACTGACATTATGTAGGTCAAGTGGGTAATATGATCTTAGTTGATTACTTATCACTTATTTTATTTAGAAGTTATCTTTTTCCTTAGTTATGTGTACCTTTGGTTGTAATTAATTTGTAATACCTACCATTTTATTAATTCTTACTTAGTTTAAATTCGTTGTAAATGTCGCCCAACCTTTCCCTACTCCTCTTTAATTTATGTAAGTAATTTTGTGTACCTATACGTAATATCTTTTAACTACTGTAGCGAATTGTGTAACCAATCGATATATAGTGATGTGAAGTGTGCCTTAGACATACTTTCCCTTCAGTGTGGTACTATCTTCATGCTCATTAATTAAATGTTTCATCTTCCATCCTACTCCAACTTTAGAAAAAGGGCAGTCGCGAGAAGGTAAGGAGGTGTGATATATACCGCATGCAACGTGGAGCACCCGCATGTCCCCGTGGAATTCCACAATGACCCCTGCTCCCACCCCGGTGCTGCCACGTAAATCTTAATAATTAGCGTGAACAGGATCTAAAATGTAAATAGATGTGAGCTGCATTGCAGTCAGGAGAATTATTTTATGACTGAAGTCCGGGATGAAACTGACTTATTTTTTACCATGGACATGAATTGCGACGTGAAAGGGCAAACCGCAAATCGCTACCTAACACTAATTACGCAACTTTATGTAAAATAAGCCTTCGGAGATATGAGATTAATTTTTGGTCATGA
Organism: Acrobasis suavella; assembly: GCA_943193695.1. Lineage (NCBI taxonomy): Eukaryota > Metazoa > Arthropoda > Insecta > Lepidoptera > Pyralidae > Acrobasis > Acrobasis suavella. Next base: position 21,725,079 of record OW971929.1, read on the forward strand.
AATTTTGCTGGACTGTCTATTTTGATAGAAATTATGGATCCTGTCACGTGCCTTATTGAGATTTGCTTCCGCAGCACAATGTATGGCCGGCACATGCACCGACTCGGTTGCAAAACCAAGCACTGGATTACTTGAATGTGCTTCAAAACATATAATATCCTAAAATAAATTACTATAAGTACAAAAAAATATTTAGAAGAAAATAAAATAAATTGCAGACGAGAATTACAAAGATTTTACCTGAATTTAACTATGTAGTGTTATAGTCTAGTGTTCAATATACCCCACAATAGTGCAATGCTAGTAGTAGATACAAAAATACAGCTACAATTATGTTTAACTGGTAGAGTTATTTTTTAGAAAACTCAAAAATGTATTCGTCAAGTTTACTATGTGTCTAGTTAGAATACTTTATTGGACTACAGTATAGGCTCTTATCAGATACAATTTTTGGCAATGACTAGTGTTCGAATTTTACCCATAGATGAAGAAAAATCATACACCACCTTTTAAATTGGACTTCCATTGTGAACAAAAAAATGTTTAAAAAAAACCTTGATGTAAAATTATTAAAATACCTATTGAAATGTAATCTGTCGTAGTATTATTAATCTAATAGAGTGCTCTTTTGTCTAACTTAATTAATCTATTATCTAAGACCGTTGAAAGTGGATATATTTTATATTATTAAGAATAGGTTAATAGGGCACTACCTCCTGTGCTATCTGTCTGCAATGTACTCGTACCTATGTTCGCTTTATTTGTTCTTTGTTCACATATAACTTTCCATACTATATAAATTAATTGGCGATAAAATAGTATATTGAAGTCTAAAAATTGTTCCTTTTGATGCAATTTCTCTAATTTAATAAATAATTATATTTAAAATCCGAATTTTAAATTGGTTTATAAATCACCGACTAACTTGCTTCAATCCCGCCTTTGTAGGTAGTTTACTAGTTAGAGAAAACTTGTTGGTTGTCCCTATGTAATATCATTTTCTTCATCTAGCGTGTTTCCGGTTGCATTCTCAGCTGGATTCTCTATCAATTATATATTCTCCATTTAAATTTTTACCGTTTTTTGTATTGAATCTATTTTAAGGGAATAATTAGTACTTAAATGAGAGTAAACATCTCCGTGATATACTAAGGTACAAAAAACGGATAAACATTTTTAGCCTACTTTACAAATTGCCCGATTAGCTAATCAAAGTTTCTAGTGAAAGCTAAAATTACATATTTCGACATGTATACAATGATAAAAGTTGTATAACATTTCTTAAAATGGTATGCGATACGTTTATGGGTTGCAATGATGGGAGATTTCTTTTCAAAAACAATAAAACAACCGACAAGTTCGTACCCATAAAACCCGTATATTTCGTAATACACTCATCGTATGGCTCATACATTACACAGGCGTTACAAGCTCGTCGAGGCGGCAAGGGAAAGAGTGGCGGCAGTGCCAGCGTGGTGGAGGCCAGCGAGGCGGGCGACGTGTCCCGCACGCCCGAGGACTCCGTGTGCTCCAACGAGGGCCCCTCGCACTACACGGACGGCGACACGCAGGCGTGATCCAGCTCTTCCGCGGAACGCTACCATGATGTTCACTTGTAGTCGTGAAGTTGAACGGCATCTTTCGGACATTTAGTGCAATCAACATTGTTTCAGCAAATTGAAATCGCGCGGGGAGCGAAGACGTTGCATTTTATCATGATAATGTCCATTTTTAGGACATCGGCGCTCAAAAGACGTAAACCCCACTTAGACGGGTCACTCATGGACAAACTTCGTCAAAAATGTCTCATCGTGATTTGTTTACGTCGCAGTTTTTTTATAGCTTGCTATCATATTGTAAAAATGTTACTTACATTATTAGAAATACAAGATTCGGAATAGAAATAAAATAAACTCATAAGTTTATTTACCTCGTAATATGTTAAAATTCAACGTTACTATGAAGTTGTGTTATCTAATTCCCCATAATTGTAATTACGCACAATTATATTTACTTAAAGATAGTTCAGAATTACTTAACCCGTCAACAACCGCAATTTTACAAACCCATTGTTATCTATTGTTGTTAACTCGGTCGGATCCGACCGTCTGGAAGCTGACGGGTTAAACATAATCGTGAAACTTATCAACAACTATTCGCAGTCGACTAGGGAACGAGTGAGATACAAGCGTGACTTTGAATATTGACGTTCAGTGTCAGTAGATATTTCCTTATTGCAAAGGTTTGAGAAAAGCCATGAAATAACAAGTAATTATTTTTTCATTGCATTACTTGCTTTTCATATTTGTTTATTTTCAAACAGGACATGTACCAAAACTTTTAACACTTAGTATTTTTTTTTAATACTATTCAAAACCTATATAATAATTTATCAGAAAAAACTTACTGCTTAACATATGCATAATTACGTTTAAAAAAAGATTTAACGCCTTTTTGAATGAGTACTCTTTATCTAAAATTAAATAAGTAGGTAGGTATGCTCATTACTCATGAAAGATAAAGAAAAAATTACTTTGTTGATGCTGAATGCACATTAGTCAAAAATTGCCATGATACCACGTGCCCTAATAGTCCTAATAATGTAAATAGGTTTGTAATTTTACAATATTGTAGCGATTGCGGTTACAAGTTACAAATATAGACGTAATTTTGTTTCTAATTCGTCGCTAGTCAACCGTATATGTGAAGATGTATAGTATGGAAGGACAGTAGTACAATAATTTTACTTATTACATGTTTAGACGATAGTCGTGATATTTTATACCCGTAGGTATTTAGCAAGTGAATTTATAAAATCTGTGAATGTATCCAAAGATATGTTGTGGCTGTTAAAAACGCTTACTTTGTAATCTTAAAGACCATCGGCAATGTTTTATTTTTTCTAAATTTTGTTTTATTTCTTGTTATATTGTTTACTTTACGAAAATTGTTGGTATGAAATGAGTAATATTAGCCCAACTGAAAGTTTCAAGCTCAACTGTATCCTAAGCTGTATTTCTTGGTGGAACGATGGGCGGACACGGCTAAATACGTCCAATACACACAATGCTACTGCAGGCTAATGGCCAAAGCTATTACTCTGTTAATGAATATTTTGAATAATCCTCATTTCATTTTACATTTTTTGATGTAATTATTATATTATTTTAAATTGCATGTTATGATATTATAGTATTATTTGATTCATGACTATTTAATTTAAATTATAATTATATTTCCCTACTATAATGGAATTCTACTATGTTATCTATATATTTCTGTATTATTATATAAATTTTATTATTTATTATTATATAAATTTTAAAACAATCAATCACAATGTAAAAATTGTTTATGATTAAATAAATGAAATGAAAATAAAAGAAAACCAATAAAATGCTTGTTATAAAATAAGTTTATACTTACCATAAATATAATAATTCGCTGGGATACAGCGAGTTTAACTCAAGGAAATATAAAGAATTCAAAATAGCAATATAGAATTAAGATTCATATCTTGCAGTCTTTTATTATTTTTATAATGTTTTATTGAATATCCGATACGTATCAAATATGTTTGTCATATATAATATAAAGATCGACAATTAAGTAAGCAATCCTCGCCATATAACGGATTCTGGTAAGTAGGTAAGTACTAAGGTTAAATAACCACATTAAAACGGCTTGCTCTCTTCAGATCTGCTAAATTAGGTTTTAAACTTAACGCTTGGTTATGCAGGTAAGTTAGTTAAATATTGGTTAAAATGACTGATACAGTTAAGATTAAATATCTTCATTTTTGATATCATGATTGTAAACTTAGTTAAAATTTATAAATAATTTTATTTACTTATAAACTGAATTTAGTTTGTTTTTCAGTAACAAAATAACAGTTCATCCCTGTAGTCTGCAGTTTTAATACCCACTCCTCCTTTAATATCGGCCTACACTTAGAATCATACAGAAGAGCTGACCGAATTTGTAAATCTTGCCCATTATTTTGATAATGTCATTGGCCATGCTGTTGTTGTCCAGTTCTATAAGTATACACTGAGAAAAAAGAATGGTTGCTAATAGCAAAAATTTTTGCTTCACGTTACCAAAATCGAGTGACTGCTGAACTGTAAGTATACGATTCTTTTAATTAACAAAATTATTAATTAATTAACAAAAGTAAAGTATCTATCTACTAATCAAATCGCAATAGCGAAAACTGGTTCCGCTACTTCTTTTTCTTAGTGTATTCTTCTGCTGTACTAGGCTTTGGCGCTACAATTGATCCGAGATACTTAAATTTGTTCATTTTCTTAGGGATTTTTCAATCAATACTTGATATTTATCTATATTGTAAAAAAAAAACAAGTTTTGGTTTTATCTTACATAATGATATGCCTACTTGAATTTGACAGAAAATAGCTTGAATCGATTTAGCGATCTGAAAATAGATAAATTATGTGTTTACTCAGTTTTTGTCCAACATGCGTATACCTAATAAGACTCAGTAAGCGCGGCTTCTTTGGCGCTAAAGAGATAAGCAACGCTGCCTGAGTCAATAAACCACGTTTTGAAGTAAGATGATACACGAGTAAGTAACACAAAGTTAACACTGTCATATCCGTCTGACTGTTTATGCAAAGGTACTTCACTTCTTCAAAGTTGGTATCAAATTATTTTGGTATGAACGGAGACCGGAACCTTATTCATTTATCTATGCTCAGTTGTTTTTTACAATTTATTGTTGTTGCGAAATTTTTGTTAACGTTGAATATATTAAATATTATAATTTGAGTTATTATTTAATAAATATAATTTTGTTCAAGTACATTTTATATAGTTGCGTGATGTGTAAAAAATGTTGGAGGTGACGCAAAAATGAGGTGTATATTTTATCTGTAAATAGTTTTTTTTTAAATTTCAAGGTTAAGTATGCTGGCCACAAAAAAATTGTCTTATTCTTTTTCTGTAGTCAGTGCCAGATTTAAAATATTCTTTCAGCGTTTTCCCATTATTGTTATAAGTTCATGTTTTGCTTGGTGTTTTACAGTTTCACCCACGTTTTTTGCGTCACCATCAAATATAATACGCTTTGATGATTATTTTGTACATTTTATTACAAGAACGGGTATTAGGAAAAACGTGTAAATAGGAGTTGAAGGTTTTGTATGAAGGCGGTTGTTTCGGTACATAAGTTAATTGAGCTTTGTCGATGTTTGCGAAGGCACTGCGATGCCAGGAATATTATTATTGTAATAATATATATTTATTAAATAAATGAAATGTTTATAGTTCACTGTGTTTTATTCATTGTAACTGATGAATTTCAGACGCATTTCACTGGGGGTGAGTTTGCAAATTAAATCATATGAATAAAAAGATAAGGAAAATCGCACTGATTGATCTAGCCCCAAACTAATTATAAACTTTTATTATGGGATAACTTAACGATACTATATTTTATAATAAATATATATGTATATAGTTATCGCTACATAAACACCTAAGAACCAGGACAATTTGTAAAAGGCTCGGGATTGAACCCAGAACCTTTGAGTGGCGGGCTAGAGTGGTTACCAATCCGCCATAGAGGTCGATTTTACAAATATCTCAGCACTTAGTAGCAAGTTCTACAAGTACACTGGAGGTACTGCAGGGTACTAAGACTCGTAGACGCCGCTACAACGTGCTACAATCATTGTAGCCTAATTCTTGTGAAGTCGCAAGAGTTCTACCACTCGTAGATATTGCTACGAGATGCAACCAACTTATCAAATTGCGAAATCGCATGAGCCCTACTGCTAACTCGCAGACCTTGCTACAAAAGAACGATCTATTCAAATTACAAAGTCATAGTAGCCCTTCGTAGCGCCACGACTCGTAGACCTTGCTACAAGATACTACAATATATTCCAATTACAAAGTCATAGAAGTCCTACGTAGCGCTACGACTCGTAGACTTTGCTACAAGATTTTAAGATAAATTACGAAGTCATAAGAGCACTACGTAACGCTACGATTCGTAGACCTTGCTACAAGGTGCTACGATCTATTCAATTTACAAACTCATGGCAGCCCTACAAAGCGCTACTAGTTGACATTGCTACAAGAATGTACGATCTATTCAAATTACGAAGTCATAGGAGCCGTATGTTGCGCTACGCCTCGTAGACCTTGCTACAATATATGTATGATCGAAATCCACAGATTTGAAGTAGTCATATTCTACACCGGAAACCACATAGCCGAATTAACTAAGAAGGTTTCCTACATACAGTTATTAGTCAATTTTTTTTTTTGGTTTATTTGTACAAAAATATTCTCACTAAAATATATGCGAAATACTCTGTAATAAAACGGGTTTTAATCAAAGAATGGTTTCTTTAATTCTCCAACTACCTACTCCTCTAACGAAGACTAGGTTTACGCTGGTAACCGTCGCTTAGTGACCGTAACTAGTCGGCAAGGCGTGTCACGCAGCGAAATAAACAGTCATAATATTTTGTTTTTATTGTACATTATTATGAAGAAAATGTCGCATTACGGCGTAACGTGGCAACAAATAGAGCCTTGGCAGAGGCAGCTGCAGGATGCGGGCTGGTGGCCATTCAAGTACTCCGTAATTATGTGATCAGTGATATGATTAATTAATATTAGATTAGGTGTAATCTGATCGGAAAGCGCTGAAAAATGTCAGGTTAGTAATTTAAATTTAGTTATACTTTTACTAACTCATTAACCGCAGTTACATAGAAACGACTGGCCATAACAATGCTCCAAGTAGCGCCGCAGTTCTATATTTACTACACAATGAATAAGTAGGTATATTGATTGTCTTGACTTAACGACATCAAGCCGATTAAGCTGGCCGGTAGAAAAGAATGGCTCAGATAAAACAGCTTGTGTCAAGGAATTAGTCATTTTTTTATTTGGAAAGGTTAGAAAGATGACAATTATGGTTTTCATTTTGCGGCAAAAATATTTTGAACCCTTACATATTCGTAAGTTTTGTCAAATCAAATCATGTCAAACGTCTTTTTGTCTCTCTACGTATATACGCACTAACACTCCACCGTAAGGGATTAAGACGTGACAAGTATGTGTCACAGAGTAAATAATATAGGTATTCATGATGTTTAGTAGAGGTGGCCGGTTGTAGAAAAGAATGGTTCAAGCAAAACGGTTTCTGCCAAGCAATGAATATTTTATTTTTATTTTGAAAGGTTGGAAAAATGATAGTTATGCTTTTCATCTTCATTTTGCGCCAAAATATTTTTTTTTACATAATTTGTTGGGGAAAAAGTCTTTTCACATTTTATATGAAAATACAAAACATTTTTTAATATAGTTTATTTACATTTAACTAAAGTATGTAGGTACCATTTTGTTCGATAACTTTTTGCCATCTTATAGGTAGGGACATGATCCCATTGCTATATATGCATATGGCTTCTGATCAAAAAACTGCGTCAAGTAGTTTTGGCAGTCCTCTCGTGATGTTAACCTGACACTGCCTAAAGAATTCTGAAGAGACCGAAACAGGTGGAAATCTGAAGGTGCCAGGCCAGGACTATACGGCGGATGCATTAACACCTCCCAGCCAAACTGTCTTAATTTTTGCTGGGTGGTTAAAGATGTGTGAGGTCTAGCGTTATCATGATGAAAACCACACCCCTTCTGTTGATTAATTCCGGCCGCTTTCTCTCAACTTCTTGCTTTAATCTTATCAGTTGTTCGCAGTAGAGTGATGGTCCTGCCAGGTGGTAACAGCTCATAATGAATAATGCCCTTTCAATCCCACCACACGCACAGCATCACCTTGTTGCGAGTTAACCCGGGTTTCGCCACAGTCTGTGAAGCCTGACCGGCCCTTGACCATGACCTTTTTCGCACGTTCTTGTCGTACGTGATCCACTTTTCATCACCAGTTATCAATTTCTTCAAAAATGGTTCGGTCTCATTACGACCATTACAGCGTTGGTGTCTATATGAAACTATATTTTTATAGTTGAAGCATCTTCCTATAACGAATCGCTCATAGCGTGCAATTTCACACATATAGCACGATACAGAACGACATAAAACCTGAAACAGTCGCGTGCAATGGTTTGAGGAAATTGAAAATCGCGTTTTCACATTGAAGCTCCGTCGTTTTGTCAGTTCCATGTTAGCTGGTCTCCTAATAAGACAATTATGTATTGCAGTTTGTATGAAATAAACGGGACATTTACCATGATTATGGTAAGTTTTATTTTGGCACAGTTGCATGATGTACGTAATGGTACGTTTTGAGAAATCATGTCAAACGTCTTATTGTCTCTCTACGTATATACGCGCAAAAGCTCCCCCGTAAGGAATTAAGAAGTGACTAGTATGTGTCACAGGGTAATAATATAGGTATGCATGATTTTCCAAAAAGCTAAGAAAAATTTTTAGATTTGATTTTCAATATAGTTGCCAGTAAGTGTGGAATAAAGTCATTTTTTTGTATTTTATGTGTAGCTAAATCATTTTATAAATTTAAAATATGACATTAAAATATAAAGAAAAAAATTAAGAACGTGAAATCTTTTTCATAATTTCTCCCTTAACTCCGAAGAGATTTACCACTTTTTAGGTTTCCGTACCCAAAGGGTAAAAACGGGACTAAGACTCCGCTGTCAGTCCGTCTGTCTATCCTGTCTGTCAGTAGGCTATATTCATGAAGCGTGATAGCTAGACAGTTGAAATTTTCTCAGATGATGTTTTTCTAGCCGCTATAACAACAAATATAATTAAAATAGAATAAAATAAATAGTTATGTGGGGCTCCCATATAGGGCATCGATACCGATATACCGGTATACCGAAATATCGATTTACCGGTAAAATATTCGGTATTTTGATACCGGTATTTGAGAATAAAATACCAGTATTTGGGTATTTCAAAAAAAGCGATATATTTTTGCAAGGGTGTTTAAAGACCATGCAAAACACTCGATTTCTGTAGTTCATAGTGTTGTTCATACTGCTGATGACTTTTTATAATGACATGAATCACAAATAATCTCGGTTATAGAAAAATCACTACAAAATCAACTACGCAAGACGCTGCACTGCATGCATATAGCTAATATTTAGGTGGTATTCTATTAAATTATACTGTTCAGTTGAACGTCTAATGTTTAGCTTTTAACAAATAAATTGCTAACAGCAGAACCGGTACGTAACCGGTTTGCTCTGAAGCGGCAACCACATCAAGCAACATCTCAACATCGTTCGACCTCCGTGGCGTAGTGGTCACTATGCTAGTCCGCCACCCAGAGGTCCCGGGTTCGATCCCCGGTCAGGGCAAGTTGGAAGATGGCCTTTTTCAAATTGTCCTGGGTCTTTTGCTTTCTGTTTTTCAACAAACGCGATCTGCCTGATTAATGGACTTGAGAGATCATTAGTGGGAAGACTGATTTTAAGACCTATTTGTTGTGATTTTTTGTTCCAATAAAAACGTATTTAAAAAAATACCGAAAATATACCGAAATTTCGGTATACCGGTTATTGAAAATTCAATACCGGTATCAATACCGCTATGAAAATCATTTCGGTATTCCATGCCCTACTCCCATACAACAAACGTGATTTTTTTATAGATGCTTATTTTTTTGCTTGATTTCTTACTCATACAAAACAGACAAAAATCATACAGAACAGAATCTTTCGTAAACATATCTTATAGGTACGTTTTATTTTTCAATTGTTTATTTTTTATTTATATAGATCACTATTACGAAACTACAAAATACTTATATAGGATACATACATAGTGCTAGGAAGTACAAGTAGCGATCGCCGAGGCTTGCGTGATTGGAAACTTGTCAGAAGACCTGTTGTATTGTACCATACTCGTGTAAGGAGCCAGCACTTAAGGTATCAATCCTACAATTTCCTTTTATGTGATATGTCACTTAAATTTGTAAAGGCGTTCGTTCGCTTCGGAATATTTTATAGTATTCGTAGATTCGTAAGAATAGATACGTCTACAAACTACGGAAGAACGATACGGAAAATGCCTGAATAACTAAATGTTAACAGTCTTTTCTAATTAAGTAACTATGTTTATTTAAAGAACACAAAAAATATACAAAATTAGTCATATTTGGCTGCCCCTAAGCTGCGTTCGGTGAAATATCATATGTTCAAAGCACGCTTCTAACTATTTGAAAGGGGAGGGGGAGGGGTGCAATTGGCCACAAATAAGCCGCCCCTAAAATGTGCCGCCATATGCTTCAGCCTACGCAGCCTATTGGTAAATCCGCCACTGATCATAGAACTTATGAGTATTTTCAAAGGGTCCAACTCAGCATAGTGGCTGGCTATGTGTGGACTGCCAACACTGGTCTACCGTGTTAGTGGAGTTTTAGTGTTTATTAAATCGAGTAGTGGATTAGAGATCCTCACCAGAAACAAGATTTTATTATTATAAAAGTGACCTAAATTACTAAAATTTCGAACATAAGTTGAGTTCGCAATCAGATGAATCGGTCTGGCCTCATTTTCATTACTTGGTCGGCCACTGTCGGGTCATTGATTCCGGACCACCACGGCTTTGTAAACTTTTCTTCAAAAAGTAATTTTCTTAAATAATCCAAGCAATATTTTGCACGAAACTGTACGCTATTGTTATTCCCAGGCGTTATCTACCTCGGCACGCGTTCAATTGCAAGCAGTTTGAATTTCAATAGGTTTTACAAGACGATAGGCGTTGGCGTGTTAACTAAACGGTTTCCTTACACTTATCGTGTAGCCGGCAATCTTGCATGTCAGTCAGGAACCACCCGTGGCGCCATGTACACGTTTTCTGATGAGCTGGAGCACACCAGCATTTACCACGGCGGGAATGATGGTACTCGTTTGTAATTAAAATCCTGGAACGTCAACTGGGCCTATACCTTAAGGCGACCCTACATCCCATCTTAAACGGGACACACTGAGCATGGCTCCGGGACGCTAAATTTTCCCCTATCAGTGAATTGTTTTTTTTTTACGTCATATATGGTGCTGGTATTGGTTATCCGATTTTATCTCAGTGACGATTTTGATCTTTTTATTTTGATTCCATGAACATGAATGTTTCTGTAAAAAGCCGTCAAACACGGTAGTAAAAAATTGAATAATTTTTCAAAACAAAAAACAGACTTCATCGACCGATTTTAATAAAATTTCTATGGGACCATCTGACAAGTATGCGCTTTTAAACAAAAAATAATTTTCTAAATTGATCCAGGCGTCTTCGACCAATTAGTGGACATATATAAAACAAACTATTATTTAAAAAAAAAACGACTGCCTTTTTATATACCCAGTTTCAGAATCGAATCTAACACCTCTCAAGCTAAAATCTATCGAGCCGTTCTGGCTACAGAGCGTGCCAAACAATTATACACTCATACATGCTCTCGAAAAAAACATAACCCTCCTTCTGGCGCAGTCGGGTAAAAAATGATAAACTCCACCTTATTGGAAATCGGTTAAAAATAGGTCCTACCTTGCCCTTATTCACACTGCAACTTCGTAGTTATAATTTCACGACCAGCCGATCAGAGAGCCGATTTAGCGGACAGGAGTCCCATGTATTGGTGATATCTATAACGAAGAAAACTCAATTAGGATAAGTTTTTATAGCTGCTAAAAGCCAAAGATTATTATAAATTTGTTCTAGAACTAAGAAAAAATAAATTTTAACGTCAATTTTCACCCAGACAGTGAAGAAAGTGACGGAGAGGCAGGGCTAGGTAACCTGAACCGCCTGATCGTGCGGCCTCCCGGACAGAGCGGGAAAGCCAAGCGCGGGCAGCTGTGCTTTGACGCAGCCTTCGAGTGCGGCAACCTGGGCCGCGCCGACCACATCTCTGACCTCGAGTACGACCTGTTCATCAGGCCCGATACCTGCCGCCCGAGGTGCCGCTTCTGGTTCAACTTTACCGTGGAGAATGTGAAGCAAGATCAGGTAAGACATGTTCCATTTAATTGGGGTGACAATTACCTTTATTTCCATTAAATTTAGTCCATTTAATTTAGTATTATTGAAATGAAAACTTCTTTAGCGGCGTTGTATCCTTTTTTTGTAATGGGTAAAAAATGTTAAACTTGCGTCAGGAAACTCGCGTCAGGAAACACGTGTCAGGACACGTGACACTGATCAAAAATTCGTAAGATGGATGGATCGTAGACAGCCGGCGCGACGTAGGAGAGGAAGTATCCCCTCTCTTTCTACGGCGCGGTGAAAATGTACGAGTATGTCTGCGTCAGCTGTTTCGTTGAGGCGACGCAGGGCGCTTGCGCATGGCATGCTGTAAATAAATAAATATTGTATTCTACCACATAAATGATAGTACTTTTATACTGATAATTAAAGCAATTCGTGCAAAATTATTTCCTAACCATTCCAAAATATCAAAAATGCACAACGTTAATATTCAAGTTTTCACTTTTGCCGGCATTCCCGGAGTGCAACCCGTCGTTTTAGCAAATTTCTTCTCCAAATTGTCTGTGAGTCACCTCATCAAAACGCGAGGCAAATATGATCTTTAGGATATATTATTTAATAATATTTTCATATTTTTAGCACATCACGTACTAAATGGACATGAAGATTCAATATAACACTGTACAATGATTAAGTATAAATATTCTGCAATAATCAAATAAATTATCCATTATTCCGTCGCCACTTCTGGCCTATAGTCGGGGATGGATCGAATCGGATCCAAGGGGTTTCATTAGTAGGTCGCTATAATTACTGGGTGTATCCCGGCAACAAAAAAATTGTGACCTCACCAGTATATATGTTCTTTTCAGAGGGTGATATTCAACATAGTAAATCTCGGCAAAGAGCATACATTGTACAATACAGATATGACGCCATTAGTACGATCTACGTCACGGCAGAAATGGTAAACAATCGATTATAATTTAAGTTATAGTTACATTACACGTAGCACCTACTACAGAGAATTAATTATAGTCAATAGCTGCAGGTATGGGTACCTGTGTTCTATGTTATCAATAGATAGGTACACTACAACAGCAAACAGAATAAATTGTTACTAAGACTAGGTAGGTACTTACTAAGTGACAACCTAACAACTTCATCACCATATCAGCCACAGGAAGTCCACTGCTGGATATAGGCCTCCCCCAAGAGAAGCGGCTTGTATCTAGCATTTACCTAACTACTTTTTTTTTCTTTACAGACTAATCAAATAATAAATAAATAAAGTAAATTCGGAGCTTGTGTGTGTCTCATTAACACAAGTAGTGATAATCATGCCTCGTTTCCTCACCGGAGGTCCCGGGTTCGATCCTCGGTCATCCGGGATCAAACCCGGGACCTCCGGTGTGGCAGCGAGAAATGATTACCACTAGACCACAGAGGTCGTCATACTTACTCTGTCATTTATTCCCTAAAATATAGGCAACGTCTCCCTCGTCGCCTCCTGTTCTACCACCGCTCGCTGCCGCACCGGGGCCGCAAGATCCTGAGCATCGCCTTCGCCTTCGACAAGGAGGAGGACGTCTATCACTTTGCAACCGCCGCCCCATACTCCTACTCCCGGCTGCAGAAATACCTCACCGTTTGGGAAAAACGCGCTCAAGCTTTCGCCACTAGGGAGACCATAGCTCAAACAACGGTAAGCACCTTCTCAAAAAATCGACTTGTTCTAAAAGAAGTGTTCCTGTATTTATCAAAATCTGTTCATCATAATTTTCAGACTTTTCCAAAAATAAAAAAAGGCATTTTTCAGCAAAAAAGAAAAGTCGATCTGCTTACGATTGGTGACTTTGGCCTCAAAGATAAGGAGCAGTTTGAGGAGCAAGTTCCAGTGAAGGGCAAACCAGGGACGGCCAAAAAGCGAGTGGTTCTCGTACTGGCAAGAGCGCACAGTGGGGAGCAACCAGCTTCCTATATATGCCAAGGTAAAGAGAACCAAGACAGAAAAAAATAATGAGAGCGCTATGATAAAATGCCCGCAAGAGGCATTTTACTCCCGCTATAGGGTCGAATTAGATATACCACCTCCAGGCCACGCGAAGACGCGATGAAAGAATTGCATTTAACATTCTTTATTGACATTCATACTAAAAGAATTTGTGTGGAACACCTAATATAAGTTACCTACTTACCAATTTCAAACTTTGCACATACCGATTTTGATCATTGGCTGTAACTTTTTCACGTTATTTTTCATAAAATTATGCGGGATTTTTACAGGATTCTTGGACTTCATGGTAAGCTCTTCGGAAAAGGCATCAGCACTTCGAAACAATATAGTTATACAGGTAATTATATTACAACAATTTGCCTTGCTTTTAAGTCTGCTCGACTTGTACTTATGTCGCCAACGTATGCGACTAAACTGACTTTTTAATTACTAGCCTTTCTGTAGCAAGTCTGTCCATGATACCTACTACTTTTCATAAAAACGCAACAAGGAAACACGGTAGCGCAACAAGGAAACACGGCGTACATAATATGACTGATTTATTTTAGGTTTACCCTCACCTCACATACAAAAGTACCCTACGTTACACCTCCCCCCTTAAACTAGATACAAGTCAACAACTCAATAAATTTAATTTTATATACCTATAGGAACTTACATTGGCATAGATGCCGTAACTTATGTAAACGATATTGCTAGATAAAATTATGTAGGTAATTACAGTAAAACATAGAAATAAACAACAAAAAGGAATATTGTACTCATCGAATGGGCAAACATTGAAACAGCGTTTATTTGTCCTCATTCTGATTATTTCTGGCTTTTAAAACACAAGCACGCATAGGCCGTGGGTGAGAATATTTGTTTGAAAGAAGCAACGGCTCGTTCGAAGTAGTATTCGTGTCATTGTTAATAATGTTACTCTCAGTTTCTAAAATTTTCTGATCGGAACCGGGTATCTCAACAGGCGATTCCGCTTCCGGTTCGAACTGTACAGCGGCGTAAGTAGGCGAAAGTAGTTCAGTATCTTGGACTGAACTTGCTCCAAAAATTAGGCTAGTAGGTAAAAAGTCAGCCTGTTAATGTTATAGGTAGTTCCGATGCTAAACCCGGACGGCGTGTTCCTGGGTAACCAGCGCTCGGACCTGCTGGGCTCCGACCTCAACCGCTGCTGGCACCGCGCCACCTCATTCGCGCACCCTGCTCTCATCGCGCTTAATGACGTCATTAAGAAGGTGACGTCAGAGAAGGTAATGATTTGTAGTTCCAATGTTGAATTGCCTGCGTGTTAGTGGCACCCAACCTGCCAGCCGCGCTCAATGACCTCTGAAAATGTTAAAATTATGTATGTGACAAATATTGGTATCAAAATCTTAAGCTCAAAAACAGGCTAATGATAATCTGGACGGTAATTTTGAGTCATATCTTGCTTGTTTGCGTTGCGCCTAACTAGGTAGATTTTCTCTTGTGCAGGCGTTGGAACTTAATTGAATAAGTATTTACCAATATATATTACTGCCGCAGCACAAATTTTTTTTACCGACTTTAAAGAAGGAGGAGGTTATATATTCGACTCTAATATTTTTTTTTAATATAATTATTCCAGGAAGTGCAGTTGGATTTCATCGTTGACATTCACGCCGACATGAGTCACGAAGGCGTATTTGTACGAGGGAACTCGTATGATGATGTTTACAGGTGAGAAACTATTGGAACACCATCTTTCATTACGTTCACATTTTCATGCAGAGATATATATAGATTGATCTTTCGGCTTGCGAAGAATTATTAAGAAAATCATGCAGGGATAGAGACTGGTTAGTGGTAAAGGTCGCGTTTGATACCTGAGGAGCTCAGTGGCCCAGGAGTGAGTACGCATTACAGCGTTACAGAGCTTGCGCAAGTTAAATAATTGTCGTCGTCAAGTGAATGGGTAACCACAACGACCACAATTTTTTTCCGAACTATGTCAATCAAGCTATGTCAGATGCCTTCAGCATGCTTGAACAATCAGACCCCATAAAGAAACAAAACCACGTCTTCTGATGTAGGCATACGAGTATACACTTGTTTCTAATCTCATATGTATATCTGTTAATCCCTATGGTTGACTGGGAGAAAATGTTCTTTGCATTAAGTCCGTCACTTGCTAAAAGTATATTTGTACTTTGGAACAAGAAAGTTTGATAAATAAATCTATAGGAACGGACCCCTCATATCACAAATAGAAACCATGACCAGAGGAGCGGGACACGCGGTTATAACTTCTGATGTCAGCACACACATTTTCCTCATCTATCTTTTGCGTAACAAGGTATGGTAACCATACCCTGCCTTATTTCTAATGAAGATGTTCTGCTGTGACGCAGGTTCGAGCGTCACGCAGTATTACCCAAGTTCCTAGCAGGGCGCATCGAAGCGTGGCGTCCCGAAGCCTGTCTGTACAACACGGATGCTGCTGTGGCCGGGAGCGCGCGCCGCACTCTTGCCACGGGAAATATTGATGCGTATACGCTAATCGCGTCCATGGGAGGGCGTCGGCTTAGTCCAAGGGGGCCTTACATACACTACACTGAAGAAGCTTGTATCCTTTGTATATCTAAAGTTTCGGTTATGCCATTGAGAGAATATGAAACGAATTGATAGATGGCTACAAAAAAGAATTTTCAAAATCGGTCTAGGCATCTTCTAATAAAATAAAAGATTCCGACGAATTGATAACTTCCTTCTTTTTTGAAGTCGGTTAAAAACAGAATATTTTTGTGGTCTGAACTTTAGTAATTTGTTTCAAAATAAATGTATATTATTGTGATATCATAAAGATAAGATATATACCTAAATACCACGTAGTTACTGTCTGACTCACAACAAAACACCTTGATTACGGGTCATTGCACCGCTATAAAAAAAATGCACAAAAGCAAACTCGAATCTTTCTAGCTGGAGAAACGTGGTTTCAACGTGGAGAAAAACATGCAACATACATACCGACATCCTGGTCGAAAGGCGATGAGTTGACGAAGATTCCCATGTTCAAATATCCTTTAGTTTTATATTACATTAAGCAATAATGTCGACAAATACACCTAATACTTATATGAAACGAAATTTCTCTAACACATAGATTATTTCTTTCATACTGAATAAATAGCTGTTAGTTTTACAACACTACTTTTATTATGAGTTATCACATGATATTCTTTTAATTACAATAACGTCGAGCACATTTTTTTTAGTTTTTCCTCTTGGCTAAAATCATCTGGATCTCGTAGTCGTAGTCAACCTAAATCTTCACTTGGTGTAGGTACTCGTACGTACCTACCTAAAAGATAACCTATTGATATTAGGTTACTTTTAATATATTAGGTTGTAATCAACCTTCCTTAACCTCTAGGTCTAGACACGAAAATAGGCAGAGCGGTGGCGCGTGCGTTGTGCGATTACTACCGGTACGTGAGTGTGGTGCCTCCCCGTGTGCCTTGCGCCAGCAAGAAGGATGGCAGAGGCCGCAGGCGCAAGCGTCGTAAAACAGCACCAAGAGAAAGGTTTATTTTGTACTACCAATAAGCGGAGTGTCGGAAACCTAATCGGCAAGTCTTGAAACCCACACAACACTAGCAATCGAATTTTTCATTTTCTTACGGATTTGTCTTATAGTTTTTTAATATTTCAATATGTTTAGTTTTCTTTAATTATTACATTCTATTTTAATTTTAAATATATTATTTTACAA
The DNA here is from genome assembly GCA_943193695.1 of Acrobasis suavella. Classification (NCBI taxonomy): domain Eukaryota; kingdom Metazoa; phylum Arthropoda; class Insecta; order Lepidoptera; family Pyralidae; genus Acrobasis; species Acrobasis suavella. The sequence goes on from OW971929.1 coordinate 21,742,784, forward strand.
TAATTTCTGTGAATATGGAAACCTAATATCTGAAATAAACATTATTATAGTTATTTGTTAGTACGCTTTTTAGCAACGGGCGACCCGGTCCTTTAAAGCATGCATGGGGCCAAAGCCAACATGTGTAGGCCTTTTAGTACCTTTTATTATTCAGTTAGGAAAATTTAAATCAATCTTGAATTTTCTATTCAACCCGTAATATAATTAGTATCATTAGGCACCTAAGAAGTTCGTACTGCAAAGATGACGAACATATTTTATATTAATATGTTAAAAAAAAACAACACGCTAAAATATTCAAGTCCGAAACTTGCCAGGTCCCCGAGCTCGTCTCCAGAGCGGCGGGTGATGCCGCTGCCGCCTCATGTCCTGTCGCCCCCGCTGCCACACGTGTCGCCCCCGGCCCTGCGCGCGCTGCCGCCGAGACTGTCCCGACATACTGCTCTGAGGAACCGGCCTAAGACTGGGGTCATTCATGTGGATAACATTCTGCCTGCTATAACTGTAACAGGTACCTAATCCTGTCGCCTCCGCTGCCGCAGGGCTTTAAAGGCAGATTTATTCTATAATATTGATCAATCTTCCTGAGAAACAAGTAAGAAAATATAAAAAAAAATTAACCGAAAAGTACGCTCCAAATAAAGATGATTTGCCCACAGGCACAGCAGTAAGGACACCGCGGCTCGCCGTTGTGGACTTCAGTGCTTACATCCGCACCCCAGGAGACAAAGCCAGGCCGAGGCTCGCGCGGCCTCCGAGGCCCTCGCATCCGCGGTATACCAGCGACGAGTATGATACGCATGGATCGGACTCATGAATCATAACCATGGCCCTAAATATCTTTTGACCACGAACCGGCCAGCGAAGCGTAGGACACATAACTAGGTAGTTAGGTGGTCAAAGCTGTGCAAGTTTGCATGAGAACGCTGAATATAGGCCGCTTTATAGTCGGTCATTTTGGAAAATTTTAAGGAAAATTTATGTATTCAGCCAGCTTCCTGTGGCTGAACAATTAATAATGAATACCATTGAAGATTTTGATATCTAGTCAGTTCTTTGTCAAAATCAGCGAAGAAGAGTTGGTATAAAAAACTATTTACTTAGTCATCACTTCGATGCTTAGAGATTCGCCCTGCTACTCTCGTATCTTATCTCGTATTTGAACTCTTTTTCTCGTACTGAAAACTATGAGTAAAATATGTTAAAATTTACTTATTCTATACGGCTTACGTGCCAAAAACTTTCTTGGAATTCCACTTTATAAACTCTACTGTAGTGTCTATTATAATCAACAGTCAATTTAATGGTAGGTATCTACTTAAACATTTTAATCACTTAATAAATCCCGTAAACCCTTGACGAGCATTTCTTTTAGCACCTAATCTTTAATTAAAATAGCTTAATTATTAAAATCACGATCAATTTTCTGTAAGTCCCTAGAGATTTTATACAAGCGAATTAAAAAAAGTCCTGATTTATTTTCTTAAATGACAAGAAAAGAAAAAAAAAATCCTTTATTCCCAGTAGTTCCATTTCCATGTACTTCGATCTAGCGGGGCCACTCGAGCTAGACCTTAAACATTAGTGGTAATGCTTTGTCTGTTCAATGTACCTCAACCATTTGGACAAAAATTAAAAAAATAATTGTCATCCGTCCAGCGGGGCCCTCGGTTGTATTACGCTAGAAATATATAAAAATAATTCAGATTGTTACTTAACTCAATGTACCTCTCGATTCAAGAATGAATTTTAAGGAATCTTTAGAAGTTCAGGAGAAATTCAGCAGAAAATTTTTATCCGTCCAGCAGGGCCCTGTGTAATTTGAATTCATACGTGCAGAAAAGGCTCGCCATTATTATGTATTACCTATGTACCCCAGAGTTCTTCACCGTTTTTAAACTTTTGGCGGTTTTTCTACATTTTATTAAAGTACAAAATATTTATAATTGTAGGTAGTAGGCACTTGGTAAGGTTAGACCAACAAAACAAATACATATTTCCCGCAATGAGGATGTGGTTTAGGCACACTTTAAGCTTTAGGTTTTTGAGAGGAACAAAATAAATGAATATGATTAAGAGCGAGAAAAATATGAATCCGCTATTTTCCGATACTTTTTCTAAACGTCAAAACATTTTTTTAGGATTTGTGTGAGTTACAGGCAGATGACGTCATAGTTTCTTGGAGTTAAAATGAATTTGTGCAAAGACAAGTAACATTATTTTGCGACGTTTTATTTTTATAACAGTACAAAATAATTTATTTTTGACCCAGGAAAATAACCAATTGTAAACAATTACTAAGTAAATAATAGCAAAAATCAGTCTTTTACAACAACAACACTGATTTTCCCCAATATTTTCTAAGCAATTTTTGATTCACTTTTTTTCTCTGTTCTGACAATCATCATCAATCATATTTTCATGTGTTATTTTTTTCCTCTCAAAAACCTAAAATTAAAAGTAGGTTTTGACTTTCAGACCCTCATTGCGGGAAATATTTGTTTTGTTGGTCTTACTTACCAAGCGCCTATTTCCTAGAATTATAATTATTTTGTACTTTAATAAAATTTGGAAAAGCCGCAAAAAGTTTAGAAATGGTGAAGAACTCTGGGGTACATTGGTAATACATAACAATGGCGAGCTTTTTCTGCACGTATGAGTTCAAATTACACGGGGACCTGCTGGACGGATAAAAGTTTTATTGCTAAATTTCTCCTGAACTGCTAAAGATTCCTTGGAATTCATACATGAATCGAGAGGTACATTAAGTTAAGTTACGATCTGAATTATTTTTATGTGTTTCTAGCGTAATACAACCGAGGGCCCCGCTGGACGGATGAAAATTATCTTTTGAATTTTTGACCAAATGGTTGAGGAACATTGGATTTTGTTAATAAATTCGTGAGGTACATTGAACAGACAAAGCATTGCCACTAGTGTTTAAGGTCTAGCTCGAGTGGCCTCGCTAGATCGAAGTACATTCCATTTCCATGTAGCTAGTTGGTAGCTAGTTCGTTGTTACATCGAAAGAGTAATAATGATATCTTAAACGCTCAGCTTCGGTGGTAGGAGAGCTTTACCCGGATCATAACTTGGTCACGCTTATTTACCTACCCGCGATAGGCCCATAGTCCATAGAATATACTTCCAGACGAAAGGTTTAGCCCATCACGGACGCAAACCTTCGTCTCACATCTAGGCATAGATTTTTTTATATGTCTAGGCCGATTGTGCTCATCTCTTTCGCACGTTTGTGAGAAGATTGTACCTGTCTAACTAAATTAGAGCACGTGAAATCTATTCAGTAAGTTGCGCGTTTAGGTTTATGCGTGCCTTATCTATCACCGTTAATATTATAGAATGAACTGTAAGTTAATGAAACAAAGTGTTTTTATTGAAACGTATAATGTCCAAGCTTTTCATATTTACAATCACTAACATCTAACTAATCATTCAGTCATCTCTTAGAACAATCTTATTGAACACTATTATCACTACAAATTCCTCAATCATAACAGCAAATGAAAAACGAGACTGAGTATCGTCATCGAGATTAATTCTCACAACGTGTTTAGTAGTATCATGACAAATTTGGTTTACATGTAAACATCACCTACGCATACTTAAGAGGTCATAGGAGCATCACGAAAACTGATTCGATGGCGAATCGAAAGAAGCGCGGGCCGATCGCGGCCCGAACGAGCGCGAAGCACCTCCCTAATAAATATCTTTGGCATGAACCGAACAGCTCGCCGACAATTCACACGCGATTGCACTAACAACCGATAGTTATTGCTTTATGCCAAGTTCGTTTCGCGTCAAGAGAGTCACTGGGCGTCGGAAGCGCGGCGAGCGCGGCGTCACTCCCAGGCGTCGTTGTCGTCGTCGGAGAGCGTGACGAGGCGCAGGGGGTCGTGGGCGGGGCGGGGGGCGCGCGGCGCGGCGCTGGGCGCGGCGGGGGGCGCGGGCGCGCGCGCCGCGCGCTTCTGCCGCAGCAGCTCCTCGTCCGCCGCCGACCGCGGCTTGCGGAACTCGTACACCAGCGGGAAGATGCGCTCCACCGCGGACTGCACGTCGCTCACGCTGCGGGCTGCCCAAATACATTTATATAAACTTTATTGCAATATTGTCGGCAATGACAATAGACAGAGACAGATAGAAGGAAATGGGAGAGACCTTTGCCCAGCAGTGGGACGAAACAGGGTAAAATTTTATTGCACAAAAGAAAGTGTACAAGTAGCGGACTTAACGCCATATGGCGTTCTCTGCCAGTCAACCATTGGACCAAGTGGAAATAATTTGGGTGTTAAACAATTATAGCTACTAATCCTTCAACAACTGTATATTTGCAAAACCATTGTTATTAAATGTTCTTTCGGCCGGGGTGGTTAAATAATGCTATAGATGATGATGATAAATTAATGAGCAATTAAAAATAACTATAGCTTAAAGCTTAAACAGGCAGTCAGATTGGAAATCATTAATTCAATTACTTGGAAACATCCCTATGCCTATTAGGTATTTAATTAATAATATAAAATAAAACAAAAAAAATTGCTTATAAAAAGTTCAAAATTAATTAGTAACCAAATATCGCATAATCCGCTCAAATACCACGCATCGTTGGGAATAAATTGTTTAATCGCAAAAATTGTGATACTTAACATTTTCAAAATGTTAGGCATTAAATAGCCCTTACAATTATTTTATAAACAAGTTGTATTTGGTTTTTGAATTGACGAATCTGGACTACGCCAGATCTGGAGTACGTCTAACTCGGAACAAACGATTTTTAATAGTTTAGTTTGGGTCCTTGTTTTATTTTTTGCCCCAGGGCCTTTAGTTACCTAGCTACGCCACTGCGTTAATCCGTCCAGTTCAAAAATATGTATTTGCCAAAAGTGATCCCTTTCAGCAGGACTCGTTTTAAAGCCAGACTGACTTCTAATGATTCTTTCAACGGCTATTCATGAAATAATTACCTTACATTTAACAAAATGGTAATTATTACCATATATAGGATAAAACAATTTAATTGAAATGAGAGCGGTACTTCTGGGCGGTATTCACCTTAATAAACTTTCCGATAATTCCACCAAATTTCCATTTCCCAAAGTTGGCAAGCGGACGACACCGGGCAAAAATTACTTAAACTTGAATATTTGTAAATGGAACATAAAGAATACTGTATATTTGTGACGAACTCCGCGCCGCAAAGGTGAACGAACTCGTCAACTGGACACAAGGTCGTAGGTCACATTTAGGTAGGACGTCGTGAGGACAAACTTCTATCCTGAATAGGCCTGGGATTTAATTTAGGTGTCGAGTGTATTTGAATAGGTTAAAACTCATAATCTTAAATATTGCGTCTTGTCCCCGTTGAATGGATATGGTAATATTTGAATGTTCAGAATATTTACATTTAACATACTTTCTTAGATCTGCATTCTGTTTATAAATACTGGTCTTATTTGACTTAATATAAGAGCCAGTAATAAAAATACATTTGAACATTAAGAGGAATAAAACCGGCCAAGTGGACTCGCGCACGACGGGTTCCGTACCATTATCTATAAAAATTCACGCTTGTTCTATGGGATCCCCACTTAAATATTTATTTTATTCTGTTTTTCGTATTTGTTGTTATAGCGGCAACAACAATACATCATCTTGTAAAATTTTCAACTGTCTAGCTATCACAGTTCATGATATACATACAGCCTGGTGCCAGACAGACAGACAGACGCACAGACGGACAATGGAGTCCTAGGTATAAGGCCCCGTTTTTACGGAACTTTTTTTTGGGTACCCTAAAAATGAGCGGCCATTTTTCCAAACAATTTCGACTGTTTTCTCCCTGTCTTTATCTAATATATAAAATTCTCGTGTCACAGTTTTCGTTGCCATACTCCTCCGAAACGGCTTGACCGATTTTGATGAAATTTTTTGTGCTTATCCGGTATCTATGAGAATCGGCCAACATCTATATTTTATCCCCCTAAATGTTAGGGGTAGTCCACCCCTAAATTTATTTTTTTATTTTTTAGACAAAATTATTAATTTCTATTTTTTTATGATACAACATACACAAATACATACAATCTATTTATATGGCAAAACAACGTTTGCCGGGTCAGCTAGTAGATCTATAAGATCAGTTTTTGTGTCTTTGCGTTTTGCTTCTTTGGATATTTTTTTTTATAAGTACTAGATTCCTTCACACAGTGCTTAAAACGTGAAAGAGACCGCTAACAGACGCCTTGTATACAAATCCCAGAACAAAACGCGTCAAAATCAAAACGGCCCCAACACCAAAAATTTCCGCACCAGTTTCCAAAATTTCATTAAGATTATTTATGCTTTGAAGGAGAAAACACGAGAAGAAAACCTCGATTTTTATCTCGGATTTTTAGACTGATTTTCGATCCCGCCCTCGCCAGTGCGACAGAAGGTTATATAAGTTTACTAAAAAAATATATCTGAGGGCTTAGCTCTTCTTTCCTCGAACAATCATATACAAAATAAAATGCATCTTTATATAATAATAAAATAACAGACTGACATAAAATTGTAACGAACGAACCTCTCGCATGTAAAGATTACTGTTAACTAAAATCGTTCAATACTGGACAAGAGACATTTCATTTTTATCTGCTTAGACCTTCAACAAGCAAATGAATAAGCTTGTAAGTGCTAATGACTCAGGTCGGTTATGAAATACGATATCACGTCTAGAAACAAGTGCACAGCACAATATCACTAGACATAAAAAAAGTTATACATATGTGTGGTCATTTCTGAACTTCACATTACTATTAGCACAGCACTTTTATAATACAAACAATTCTCTATCTCTCATCTCATTGCTGGTTGCATTCATAGCATTGATGCTTCAGAGCAGAGCAGGTCGGCATAGGTCTATTTGCTCATCAAGCGTTAAAGGTTGCAGAGCTACTGCTCTCAAATACTCTCAATCTCAACACACCTTACAGCTTGTCCGGTACTTTTAGAAAAATGTGAATTTATGTACTTTGGCCGCATTCAAATTTGCTATTGGCTTCTACATACATACAAATTTCTATCTCACCTGTGATTGTGACACCGCCCGTTGAAAATATCTTTAGTGTAGCCTTAGGATTATATAATTTATATGTTACGCCTGGATGTAATTCTGGTTCATAGCTGAAATAAGAAAATAATAAAAATTAAAAAGAAATCAACTTCAAAAAAAATCTTAAGTCAATTTGGATCAACCCTTCTTCAGAACAAAAAAATACTTATAAAAAATCGATCCACCCAAGTGGGAGCTACAACTACAATGCTACAGACAGTCATATAAAAATATTGATGTGATCCTCATCCGAATATACTGATTAAAATAAATAGATTTAATTTTTTTCTTAATAGGACCACCCCCATTTTTGCGTCCAGGTAAAAAATAATGAATGAATAAAATTTGAATCATTTTCGAGTGTAGAACAAGTACATTCATTTATACGTCTGTTGTAACTTTTGATTATGAACTCTATTGAATATTGGAGATAGAAACACACCAGTACAAATTCAGATGAAAGAAGGCAACAGACCACCCATGTCCTAAATTATTATAACAGGCTTCTGATGAAAACAAGCTGGCACCTAGTTAGCCCAAGACAGTAACCAAATATTAATTGGGCACAACAATAAATAAAATACAAGATTGATTATGGCGCCGTTAATTGGCTGGGTCTTATATGTTGCTGATAAAACAGAATGAGTCACAGAGTGATTATTTTGACGTATTTTGGCCGGAAGCCAACAATGCAACAAAAAGAATCTGGGACCATCCACCATCACATACAATATACTGTATCTGACAGTATTCATTGTCTATTAATACATAAATATTCCCCTTAAACATGAATGAAATACATAGACCTATTGTGCCAATTTCAGTTTAGCTTAACATCTTCTACGTTTAGTTAAATACACAGATTTGTTTTCCTCATATAATGAGTCCCTTCCTAGATTAGAATTTTTCTTAAACCAAAACTTTTTTTAACTTAAACCAAAAGTTTTAAAAAATCCAAATATTTGCACCATTTTCTTTGATCAACATATATTTCGTATTTCTTTGATCATGCACAGATAGTATGTACATAATATGTACGTACACATGCTTTCTAAGCTTAAAAGATTTTTGTTTTTTACAAATCAAGGAAATTCTTCTACAACCAGTTCCAGTACAAAATGTGTCTAGACATATTTGTTGCATTTTCCCTAAACAATAAAGTTTAAGGAAAACTTTTGTTTACATTAATATTATGTAGTATGAGAGTCTTGTGTAAGTATGTACTGAATCTATCAAAATAGGTAGTATATATCAAAGGTGAATAAACACCGTCAACATGAAAGATGCAAAGTCATTGTGATTTTCAGTTAGGTGGGATTTCAGTTTAAGGACTACACAAAACCAATTGTTTATGTACATATTGAAATATACTTACTCTGCTTCCTTATATTTATTGGAAAAGGCTATGATACGGATGCCAAACGGCATTCGACATGTGCCTAGTACATTGACTACACGGAAGTTCTGAAAGCGGACTTGGAAGCCCAGCTTCTGTAAGGCGCGAGCGTAACGTCGCGCGGCGATCTTCGCCTGGTCCTCGCTGGTAGCGCCGGTACACGTCACGCGGCCTGACGACCAGATCGACGCGGTCGTGTAGGGTCGGCGCAACTTCATGGTCACCATGCCGTTCTCGCGTCGGAACTCCACGTTAACACCATTCAAAGCTATCTGTCTCAAGTTCAGGTGACACTTAACACTAAAACTGCACACGACATTGTTTATCATGATATCTATTTCCGGGGTTTCTTCCTCTTCGGCGAGCTCGGGCGTGGCGGCCGCTTCGGCGACGTCAGAGCAAGGCTGCGGCGCGGGCCCCGTGGACCCCGCCTCGCAGTACTCGTGGTCGGGCACCATGTGGCTGGGGACACTGTGCGCGGATATGCCATGGATAGGCACCACCCCCTTGGTGCCTTTGCTCAACTCCTTGATACCATTCTCTTGGATGAGCGTAGCCATGACCGCCACGGCGAGCTGAAATCCACATAATGATCGGTTCACTATGGTTTGATAAGAAAAATTAAGTATGACTCAGTTGGAGTTGGCCTAATAGGTCTATGCTGTAACTCTATCCCTTTTTGTTTATTGCTCACAATATATTTGCTAGAACAAGATAGCTTTTTTGTAACAATCTAGTAAGTTCAATGTTATGATGTAAGTAGGAGTAACCACAGGGAGTGATGGAGAGTAACTATTTAAATTGAAGAAATTTTCCTGCTGTACAACCAATTAAACAAATATAAACTATATACTTTTTTATTCTATGCGTTTATTATAATAACACATGTGTTAGTGTTACATGTTTCAATAAGAGCTTTCACTTAATTCATTTAAATATAAAATTATACAGCAGTGTAATATATAAAAAAAGCCTACAATAATAATTCTCAAAACAACAGTAACTGAATTTGTTAATAGTATTCTAGTACATAGATGTGCTAACTGGTCTCCTGCTAATTGTATTTGTATATTAAAAACATATGGCCGCTCTATATAGGTCATTTTGGAAATCCTTGGGAGGCCTATGTCCAGCAGTGGATGTTATGTGGCTGAAATGATGATAGTAAAAACATATCCTTATTATTATGTGATGTCATGATGACGAAAAAGTTTTGTGAATGTTATTACAAATGTGTTGCATTAACCATATGGTATATTAATCTACCTCAACATATGTAGTTATGAAAAACTTATGTTTTACGAGAAATGTGGAATGTAATAAAAAATTGCATGCTGTACAATATTAATCTCATAATTTCGAATTTACTGATTAAAATTGAGCAAAGTAAATGTGAGCGTTATCGTCAGTTGGCTGCAGTGGCCATAAAGAGAACTTTATTGAAAATTGCTGATTGCACAACAATGGCCAATGCCAAACATACGCGCTTGAAACAATGAAAGCATTACATAGGCCCTACATGCGAGATTAAGTTCTGAACTAATTATGCAATCCTGCATTATGGTTATGTATGACTCTTTGGAGTCCTTTCTGTTGCGTAATGTGATATTTTAAGTTAAATTCCATGTTAACACCATTCACAGCTGCCTCAGGTTTAGGATGCACAACACTAAACCTACATCTTCTTTGCAAAATGTATCTATCACCTCACTGCTGGAGTAAAGTCCTCTCTTAATAAAGGGAGGATTTCCCCATAATCACCACGCAGGGCAGACAGGATGATGATCACAGTTACTGTAAATGTTATAGGCTTTGCACAGAGGCTGCTGCAGCCCATTCTCTATTTTATATAGGTACCTCTTTTAGTTGCCTTTTACATCAGCCCTAGGAGAGGACAGGTGGTGACAAATCATATTATACTCTGCCATCACCACACAGCCAAAGCCACATACAAATTGTATATTTGTAGTGATGTTTATTTATGATCCTTTGCAGTTTGTTTGTTGCATAACTTGGGTTTTTACATTAAAATCAATTATTCATTCTGAGAATAACACTTCACAGGGACTTTCTCTTGTAAAAATATGGTGTACAAAAATTGTGAATGCTTACATTTCAATACATTCACTGCATAAAAGTAATAAATGCTTAATATGTTTGGTACTTGAGGTAGAAAAATTAAAAAAAGCTCTGGTTTTTTTAATAAAGTATGCTAACTCTCCACTTACTTTATTGATGCTATTTGCCTCTTAATGTTACAATTACCTATATCTAACCTAATTCATATTTTAAACTTTATTTAAATGTTCTATTTTAAATATTTTTAGTAAATTTAAGCACTGTTATTTTGTCATTAGCAGATTTATGGTAAACAAATAATTATAAGATAAATAAGTTCTTAACTAGATAATTTTATCAATAACAATATTATATTCTTTAGTATTGCAAGTCATTGACCAGAAGAAAGAAACATGTCTATATCACTATGTAAGTAAATATTTTATACCCACATCCAATTAACTAAATGCCTTGCTTTTTAAAAGTTAATCTGGAGCATTGATCATTGTGTCAGTATCAAAGATTTCAGTTGATAAGATAGACATCAAAAGTATTGAGGTAACCATTGGGGGACAAAAGATTTGAAATCTGAAACTATGTTAGTCAGAGATGATAAATCACAAAGCATCTTAATAAATCGTGCATAAATTTAAGCACAAATCATTATACACACCTGTGTATAAAAATAATAAAATCAATATCTAGTTAGTACAGCTCGCATGCTAAGATATGGCATAAAAAACCGAAAAAAAGAGTCAAATTTCGTGAGGATTCAATGGAGTTGCACGATTTAGGCCACTTCCCACGGCGCGGCGCATCGCGACAACATGACACTCTGCACAGCTGACTGCCGGACGAACCCCGCCCGCACCACACCCCGCCCTGCCCCTTCCAGTACCCACTCCACACACCTCACCCTACGCCCTACGACTTGCTATACATGCACTTGCACATGCGAATTGCACCTTTGCAAAAACTATATGAATACGTCCTTTGCCTTTTGTCCTTGATATTCGCAATTAAAGGAGAATTACTACTTAATCTTAGGAATGGAATAGCAAATTAACTTTAAATAATTACACTTTTGTCCTCTGCTAATTATGAATAGGTAGGTATCAGGGAATTTAGCAGTTATTGACCCCATAACGACCCGAACCACACGTGATTGTGGGAGCATAAAAGAAAAATACCCGCAATAGACCAAACTAAAAGAATCTCCATAAATACAATATAAAGAAAATGTTTTAAAGCTCGTGGAATAAAAAGTGTGCTCCTAAAAATAAGTAAAATAACACGAGATCGAGTGAACTTGAACCAAAATGGGGCATATTCATGCAAGGAGATTAAACAACGGATGCTGTCCGATGATGACATAAATAAAAACTAGAGAGTTCATTAGCTTAATATAAAAGTAAATAGCACAATTACCTGAGTTTTAGCCGTTTATTTGTCACAATTATTTTTACACCAGCAACGAAGTAATAATTTTCATTGCAAAATTTTAAGTCCCAAAAAGATTTCCCTTACCAGGGAATTTTTATACCAAAATCAATGATTGTAATTCAAAAAAATTATAAGAATTAACGAACTCAATCAATATTGCCAAATTAGTTGATAAATGCAAAAATCAAAAACTTATGCACATCCTGCCTAGCACCGCCATGTTCCATTCAGACGAATGGTGAATGAAAGAAAATGAATGAAATGAATGCTTGGAAAGATTTTGTCTATGCCACAGGTCTATGGTCTATTCACACTATTGCCAGATAAAAAAATAATTATGAGCCATTTGCACAGGGACAATAGCCGTCGGGGCAATCCACGACAATCCACTAACAGCTAGTTTTCATAGTGTGAGCTAGCAAACGAAACAGCCTGGCGAGTTGCCGCGATGATCGCGACGCTCAAACGTAAGCTCAGCACACAAAAAACACAACTATCCTGCTGGCACTGACGAGCTACTGCCGAACTCGTCCAAACGATGCAAGTGATAACCGAGTTGCTGTCATGTGTGAGTTGTGGTTATGTCGCAAAATTAAACAAAAAATGTTGAAGTAACTTAGATGCGAGCTTCTGTCCAATTCTCAAGTACAAGTCACTCGTGAGGTACGTCCAAACAGTACGAGTTACTGCAGTGCAGTTACTCGGCAGGCTGACTGGTACGCTAACTTGCACTGTGTAAACTAGGTATTACTGCAGTGCAGTTACTCGGAAGGCTGACTCGTACGTTAGCTTGCACTGTGTAAACTAGCCATTGCTGCAGTGCAGTTACTATGCAGACTGACTGCAGTTGCAATGCTGTTCACAAATAGGCCACTTTAGCGGCACTTTTTCATAAACGCCGTCAAGTTCAGAGGCTTGAAAGATAGAGTCAGGTGAAAATTGCTATTAAATACAGGACACGGATATAGAATCAAGTCTTTATTTCAAACGGGGTAGAAAGAGCAGTTGGTCGCAAAGGCCACGATCACAATAGAGATGGGCTAACAATCCATTACTATTCTGATTCCTTTTGGAATCTGTCTGTCTGTCTGTCCGTCCACGGTTTTACTCAGCGACTATAAGTACTAGAAAGCTGTGATTTGGCATAGGTATGTATATTAATTATGCGGAAAAATTTATAAAATAAAATATTGGAAAATTAAACAAATTTTTAGGGTAGCTCCTATACGAAGTAAAGTGAAAAGTCATTTTTTATTAGGTCAATCAGGATCAGATAGGATTAATAGGTCTTTCAAAAATATTATGAAATTGTGAACACCGTTTTTCAACTTAGGGATCCGTTTCTGAAATATTTGGTTAAAAATGAAATTTTTGTTAGAATCAAGTGGGGGACACTTGACTCTAACATCTCCCTTTATCTGCTAAACTGATATGTGGACACGTGAAAAAATTCGCAGCTATAGTATATACATATAACAAAAATTAAAGGAAAATTATCAGAGCTAAGTAGGGTTTACTAATTAAAAAGTTATAGGATTTCAACATACAAAATGTACTCGGAAAAGAAGAATTTCATACAAATTCAATAGAAAATTAGTTTTTAGACGTTTTTAGTGGCATGAACTCAAAGTTGGCATTCGTAACTACGTAACCCTACATAGCGCGGGACCCGACACGCATTTGACCAATTCTTTTCTATCACGCTAAACGTGGCCTTTGGGTCTTACGGCCTTAGGCTCTGCCTATCCCGTTAGAAATAAAGACGTGATTATGTATTTCTTCCTCAAAAAGTCGAAAAAAATTAAGAAAATACTATATTACTTGATGAGATAACGTGCGTACCACGTCGCATCAGGTAACGTTGGCTTATTGGCTAGGAACGCGTTCACATTAAGCCAATAAACAGGCAGGACAATCCAACACGCGGGTGGTAGGTTGTCCTGAGGACAATTGGCTGCAGTGGTTTGTTTGTCTTCATCCACACTAAGCCATTGACATGACTTTATCTCATTTGATTGTCCTGCCTAATCATTGTCCTGATTACAATCTGCTGCAGTGGATTGTTTTCATTCACAGTAAGCCACTGACAGGGCTATTCACTAATTGTCCTGTGTACTGTCCGTAAAGGCCCATCCTGCATGTGAGGAGCTCGGTGGCCCGGCGGGAGTGCGCATTACTAGGGCTTTCGCAAGTAAAGCGACACCGGGCGTGGTCCGCACTTGGATGGGTGTGCAAGTGGCATAAAAATTTCTCGAGCTCCTCCGTGAATTCCGTGATTCGAAAGGCACGTATAAGCCGTTGGCTGTCATTAGTACGGCAATCGTCAAGCTATGTCAGATGCCTTTAGGCAGCTTGAAAAATCTGACACCAGTGTTGGCTACTTACACACACGAAAAAAAAAACCAAGGCCCATATGATCTAAGGGCCCATCCCATATGCTGCGTACACACTGCGCCAGCGAAAGCCAATGAAGTTTTATTCTTGTGGCTTACTCACGCTTGTTGGTGTTCGAAGGAACGTCCAAATATACAGCGGTGCAGAGGTCAGCGAACGATCGTTGGCACCGGATTCCGGCTTGAATGAATCATAGATTTTTTTTTTTGAATTCACAAATTGATCACGGACGACGACACGTCGACGACTTGTCGGTCGTTGGTCAAGAATAGATATTGAAATGCATACAGGGTGATTAACTCACCAGCCAAACTTTTGGAGCGGTTCATGATATTGAATTACTTTCCAGCGCTGGGCCAAACGGATTTTGCATGGGATATTTTAATAACTCTTTATAGACATTAGTTAAGTATCATGGACTGAACCCGCTCCAAAAATTTGGGTGGTGGATAAATAATAACGCCAGGCTGAACCTAGATTAATATATAGATCTACAAATATTCTGAGTAGGTACAAACGTATAAAGATAGTATAGAATATAAATACCTACTTGATTGAATTTTGTCAACATGCTACACTTGGAACGAACGAATGATTGGTTCTACCACGGTTCTATTGGTTCCTACACAACAACAATGTGAAGTTAGCTACTTTGAAAACAAAACTTCAAAATAGGTTCTTTACTATGCAATTTAATATTATTCAGTCTGTCAACTAGATTATCCAATATAAAATTGACCCATATTTTTTCGTTTAGCGAAGTAGTAAAAATTCACAAAGATACAGCGCATCGAAGTTTCTGAGTGAGGGCGATTTACGTCACGTTCTGTGGTGCAATTTTTCAAACGCGGAGTCCCTAAACGAATGGTTCTTTGTATGGAAAAACCATTCGTTTAGGTGACTCCGTGTTTCAGAAATGGCTCTTCTGGTGTAAATCATACCATATGACATCATCTTTTTTAGACGTCAGACGGGACGGGCAAAAGAAATGGCGGGGTTAAGCTGATTGGTGAACGAAATTGCGATTAAAAACATTTTTATTTTTATAATTTAATTGACTGAACCAAAATATCTGATATTTATTTACGATAAATAAGAGTGATTCCTAACAACAAAAAAAGTGTCAGGCGTTTTTAAAATTTTCATCCTTTTCCCATTAACCCCTTAACTCTCTACCCCTGTCCTTAACCAATTCTCATCAACAAACTCCACGAACAAGTAGTTCTAGAATTGCATTCCCAATAGTTTTCTAGTAATCTGTGATTCCCAATTTCCAATCAAGATTAGCGTTGGGTAAGTGACAGCTGGTTGTTAAACTTTTCCCTCATTGGGAATGCAGACGCCGGAAAAGGAGATGGAGAGTTCCTATTCTAGGCCGGAAATCACATGGTCACATCATCATGTCCTTATATATTTAATCGTGATGTTTGCAATATTTGTGATATCTATGATTTAACCTTGAACATAGCCTTTTATTTGATTTGACCTTAGCCTTTGATTTAATTTATTTAATTCGACTTTGACTTTACCCAATTATTACATAGTGCAACCGCTATTATTACATAGTGCAGCCGCTAGTAAAATCGTGAGATCAATTAGTAGTATTGCCGGCCGGCCAGAAGTGCGATTTCTGAAACACGGAGTCACCTAAACGAATGGTTTTTCCCATATAAAAACCATACGTTTAGGTGACTCCGCGTTTCAGAAATCGCACTCCAGATTTCGAGTTCATCGGAGTCAGTAATGAACGGGCGTAACTACGTAGTCTCGATCAAAAATCATTTTCACACCTTTTTTATCTTCATACACGGATTACGTATATAGATAGAGGAATATATTTACTATATAATATTCTTTTTTCCAAATCTAATGAAAAGTCAGCGTGTATAATTATTTTATTCTGTTTTTATTTCATTGTTATAGTGGCAACAAAAATACATCATCTGTTAAAATCTGTCAACTGTGTTGCTATCACGATTCATGAGATACAGCCTGTGGTGCAATTTTTCAAACGTGGAGTCCCTAAGCGAATGGTTTTTTGTATGGGAAAACCATTCGTTTAGCTGACTCCGTGTTTCAGAAAGGGCACTTCATGTGACAGACAGACGGACGGACATATCGACAGCGGAGTTTTAGTAATACTAATAATAAACGGGACCCTCGATTTAAACCTTTGGGTACGGAACCCTAAAAAGGTATGTTTCGCTACTTTTGCGTTAATAACCGTATCTACTTAATACTTAATGATGCAATGCAACATGAAAATTTAAAAAAAAAAATAACGCAAATTATAAAATAAACACTAAATTCTGTAAAAAAAAAAGAATATATGAAGGTTAATAAATAACTTATTTAATTTTATTTTATGTATTATGTTTGTATTGTAAAACACCTAAAAAGTTGCTTTGCAGTCGCCATTGCGAACTTTTCAACTTATGGCTCACTTCACATCATAGATTGTTCGATTATCCATCGTTCATCAATCAAGCGGTTATTATTTCTTTATTTTACATTTATTTTTCATTAATGTGCCAATAATTGTTTTGATTAAGTGTTAATAATTTATCCATAGTTAGTTGCGAGTTTTAAATGCAATCAATCGGACATTTATGTTTGCAAACGTGCATATGCTTTGTTGTGAGAACCACCTTTATCTCCTGTCATTTCAAGTTGTAAAGACAAATTTTTGATAATGAAACATAAGTTGCGCAGTGAATGATAGTTTAATAAACGTATGACAAAGCCAAGGGTCACAAAACAGTACCCAGCAGTTGAGTGCCGTGATGAGAGTGTTGATTTCAATCGGAGAAGCAATTGGGAGAATGTGCGGTGGCGTTTAGCCCCTGTGGCAAAGGACGTCAGAAAAGGTTGAGAATGGAGACGGTGAAGGACGAGGAACGGTTGCGGCGGCTGCGCTTGCTGGAGGAGCGGTTGTGCGACCCTCGCTCCGCCGGCAATGTGGACTGCCTGCTGGACACCGTGACGGCGCTGGTCTCTGACTGCGACCACCCGGCGATCCGTCGCATGAAGAACGTAGAGGCCTACACTAGCAGATGTAAGTTGCCTTTTGAATATGACATCATATTTTCAAACTGCAAAGTTCCAACACAGTGTCAAAGTGACTAGAATAAACTATATTATTATTAGAGATTATAGATTAGTGGAATCATCTTGATTTCTAGCAATTGTGAATACAATGTTATTGTTTTGTAGGAAACTATTAGTCAGTAACTTGGTTTGGTTATGGTTTTTTAAATTTATCTTCAGTTTTTGTATTTTTATCTTTAATTTTTAAATATCAGTTCGTACTTAGGGTCGAATGATTTATTCAGAGGGTGTCGTACAAATCATTTTCCATCAGGACATACCCTGTTTATTTTTGTTTTGTCAGAAAAAATAACATTCTTTCACTGTCTAACTGTCCAGTTTTCATACCTTCTTGCAAATACAAGCCAGGCTTGCCTATGGCAATGTTTCAACGTTGGCACCTTCCTTGCTATCCTTCCATGCAACTGTTCTTTTACCAAACATCTTCGAATAGAGATTGCTAAAGGGTTGTTTTCACCAAATTATTCTTTTTTCAATTCATTAGACCTTTTAAAAGGATTTTGTTTTACAAAACCAACAATAAATAATTAATCATTGGGCTGAGCAACTTTTTCACTTTACGTACATGCGGAACATTTGAAGTAGTTTGATATGTGGCAGTATGTTTCACAGCGTGAAAAACCAAGTGTTTTAAGCATTGCAGGTGGTCTATCTTTTTATATGACCGATTCTTCTCCCAAAGATTTACAACTTGCCTGCAACAACCACGGAGCCACGTAGTGTTCTCTATTTTAATTTGATCAAACGTAGACAAAGTCAACCTAAAGGAATAAATAAAATATTCCATGTTCTTAATTATGTGACCAGCAAGTAAGTAGTACTAGCGTCAGAGCTAATGTATTATAGTTTATCTATTTATTTTTTAGCCAATCATGTTTAGCCAGTCATGGTGATACCGAAAGAACTTCTATAAAATATATGCAATAAATTATACTTCTTAGTTTGAAAAATAACCATTCTTCATAATATGACCACCTATCAATCTTCTAATTATATACACTTTGCTTATAAAAACATTTTCTTAAATACTGTTAAGGGGGTTAATTATTTATACAGTTGGGTTATTCCCTTAAAAACTTCATGGTCTTCTATGCAGTCTATAATGGTTATCACTATTTTTATTTTTCCGAAGTTATTGTTGATATGACTTTATTACCTTCCATTAAAAGCATCCTCAGTTTGTCTTTAGTCACACTGACAATAAACTTTGAACAAATTATTAAAAATTGATAGAAGCAAGTACATGAAATCATGAGAAGTGTAGACACCAACAAATTATATTTAATCAAAGAGTACCAACCCATATAAATCTCTCCAGAATTAATATTTTTTATAGGAAATTATATCTTTCTGCCCTAGTGCAGTTATGCATCTTTATTCAAATGCCTTGACAAGAACTACCTAGTAGTTCTAGCCCTTTAATAGGTTATTGTCCTTAATTTGAATGTTGGCCACAAAGATATTGAAGACTAATTATATGATAAGTTGTGATTGAATGGAATGTCAGGAATCTTATTTTAATTGGACCAATTATATTTAATAGTCTTTGGCCTAATTAAATATTAAATAGTAAAATAACCGATTGTACAGTTAGCTATTTCTAGATACTTTATTATGAATTGTATGTAAGTTTAAAGCACATACTTTCCTAGACACAAGTAATTATTAAATCAACAAAAACCCTGACTGCCTTTTTTTATACCCATGTCATTCTCAGAATTAAAACAAACCTAATGACACCTCTCAAGCTTAAATCCATCAAGCTATTAATGCTGCAGACCATCCCATAGAAACATACTTAAATACATACACTTTTATAACTTCTTCTGATGCAGTCGGTTACTCACAGATATTGGTAAATTGTTCTATATCTTAGCCAAAATTCTTAATTGTGTGCATTTATTTCTTCTAATAATGAGTGTTTATAATCAGAAAATCATTCCCTTATTTTGTTTTTATCTCTTTTCAATCCTTTCATATTCTGTTAAGATAAGTCATATGGTGAAATACATCTCATAGATGTAGGGAAAATATTCATAATATGTAATTTATTTATGATAAACAAAAATTTAATAATATTTTTGCAGTATTTGGCAGCAGCGTGCATTTCATACAGACACATAGACTTTGTCTACCCTTTCCACCCTAATACAATGTCGAATATTAACGAGAAATGTATTTTGTTCGATTTCTCATAATATAGGTAACATTAATGCCTACCCTGTAGTAAATAGTTGTGCACGTCACTAGTATTTGGTAGGTTTTTGTATATAAGTATGCCGATTGTCATGTGAAGTAAAATTTTATTTGTTTTAGATGAACAATTCGCTTCAGAAGTTGTTGACCTGCGCATGAAAGCAGCTGACTTTGATCTGATCAAAGTCATAGGTCGCGGTGCATTTGGTGAAGTTCAACTAGTCAGGCATAAGTCCACACATCACGTGTACGCCATGAAGCTCCTCAGCAAAGTGGAGATGATCAAGAGGTCAGATTCAACATTTTTTTGGGAAGAAAGACATATAATGGCACATGCAAATTCTGAATGGATATTGAAATTGCACTATGCTTTCCAAGATCACAAATATCTCTACATGGTGATGGACTACATGCCTGGTGGTGATCTCGTCAGCCTGATGTCCAACTATGATATACCAGAGAAGTGGGCTAAGTTCTACACAATGGAAATTGTCTTAGCACTAGATGTTATACACGGAATGGGCTTTGTGCACAGGGACGTGAAACCAGACAACATGTTAATTGACAAGTATGGCCATTTAAAACTAGCTGACTTCGGCACTTGTATGAGGATGGGACCTGACGGGCTTGTGCGGGCCAGTAATGCTGTAGGCACTCCAGACTACATCTCACCTGAAGTTTTGCAGTCTCAAAATGGTGAAGGGGTCTATGGCAGGGAATGTGATTGGTGGGCTGTGGGAATATTTTTGTATGAAATGTTAATAGGTGACCCACCTTTTTATGCTGACAGTTTAGTTGGGACTTATGGGAAAATTATGGATCATAGAAACTCCCTACAATTCCCAGATGATGTAGAAATTTCAAAAGAAGCTAAGTCTCTTATAAGGGGCTTGTTAACAGATAGGGTAAAAAGACTGGGAAAGAACAGTGTAGATGAGATAAAACAACACCCATTCTTTATTAATGACCAGTGGAGTTTTGATAATCTTAGGGATTCTGTACCTCCAGTTGTGCCTGAATTATCTAGTGACGATGATACAAGAAATTTTGATGATATTGAGAAATCAGATGCATTGGACGAATCATTTCCTGTGCCTAAAGCTTTTGTAGGAAATCATTTACCATTTGTCGGTTTCACATACAATGGCGACTATCAGTTATGTGGAGGCAGAGCAAAGCAAGTTGATGTTGTGGATACAATCTCCAATAATCATATTAATAATGTCGGATCTGAATCTATATTGCAGCTAGAAAAACTCCTCGAAAGAGAAAGAGATATTAGACGTAAGCTAGAAGATAGGCAGGAGCTTTTATGTGCTCAAGTTGAAGAATTATCTGATAGGGAATCTAGAAACAAAAAAATAATAACTGAAACTGATAAGGAACTTGCTTTATTAAGACATAATATAAAAGAATTGCAAAGAAAAGCGGAAGTAGAAGCTGAATCGAAAAAGAAAGCCGAAGCCAACTTCCATGAAGCAAAGCGGCGGCTTGAGGAGGAGCAGACTAAAAGAGCTAAGGAGTTTAGTAATTTACAATGTTATAATGACAAAATGAATGCTCTCGAGAAACAGTTAACTGAAGTGCGAGAAAAATTAAAACAGGAATCCGAGGCGGCGGCAAAATCTAGAAAACAAGCTGCCGAGCAGTCGGCCGCGCAGGCCGCCGCAGCCGCGCTCAGCGATGGCACCGTGGCCAACTTGCGAGCTCAGCGAGACATCCTCGAGCGAGAGCGCAGTTCCTTGTCCTACGAACTGGAGGCGGCCAAGGTGGCGAAGCAGCGGGCTCAGGCGCAGTCGGCCGATGCCGTCAGCAGATTGAATGCGGCGCACGCTGAGTTAGAACGCGCGTCAGCCAAGCTAACCCAAACATTGGCAGACAACCAGCAGCTGTCCGAACGCTTATCTTCGCTAGAAAAGGAGTATGCATCGTTAGCGCACGAACTGCGAGCCGCTCAACACATGTACCAGCAAGAAGTTCGCGCTCATCAGGACACGCAACGTTCCCAGATGCTTTCCAAGCAGGAAGCGAATCTGGAGATTGTTAAAGGTAAGTCTCTTTATAAAACTTTGTTTCTGTGACCCATTATAGCCTACATGCTATTTTCCTTTTGTATCGATCGAGCTATGTTGTAAACACTACCCTGACATATTTATACATACAATTCACTTTTTGCATGCCTCAGGAACATTGGAAATAATATTTAAAGGTATTGTTGAGTTTGCTAATATAATTCCTAGTATTTAGTGGTTATGCTAGATTATGATTATTTTGTACACTTTCCCTTCTCTGTATTAGTCCCGGTGTATTGCGTGTACTATCTTTTTTGTGTATTAATTTGATTGATATTGCTTTTATATGAAGTTTGGCATGAAAGTGAAGGTGTCAGGTGATGTTTGTTCCCCGCCAGCGCTGCAGAGCAAGCTGAACGAGGAGAAGACGGCTCGGCAGCGCTCCGAGTCGCAGTGCCAGGAGAAGGACCGCCAGATGTCCATGCTCAGCGTTGACTACCGCCAGATGCAGCAGCGGCTGCAGAAACTGGAGGGCGAGCACCGCCAGGAGAGCGAAAAGGTACTCTATAAGTAGACATCTACTTTTATTATGTTTTAAATAATTTATGCAGAGTGGAACAGGGCAGATGGTGCGAAATTTATTAATGCTCATAACCATATAATAAGGATAGCGATCGATGGATGTTAATGTTTGAGACGATTTCTCTATAATTTCCTGTACATCTATGATCTATTTCGAACATACGAAAATCACCTCCCTGATTCACTTTAATAATGGGTTTAAATAATATACTAAACTTTCTTAAAAACCTGATAATAATAAAAATACTACACATTATATACTAATATTCACGAATAAAAAAGGCCCGGTAATTCTTTACCCTGCGGCAGCGTGCCCAGAAAGCTGGCAGCATTGCCACGCTGTGCTTATTTTCTGACCCAGATATAGGCCAGCTTTCTGGTCACGGGAAACTTCAACAAGTTTTTTTTTTAGATAGTGTCGAATATTCCCCCTTCCCCACGGTTCCAAAGTTTCAATCGCAAATGGCTTAAATATGTAATAACTTCTGATACCTTCGTGATATGTTTTTTTATAGATATTGCATCGATGATACTTACCCCGTCTTAGAAAACCCAGACTTACTTTCTTTTTTTTTTAGGTTTAAACCAATATCCGCCCAAATCAAGGTGACATCTAGTATTACACACTATCTCACCTGTCAATTTCTTTACCCGAATGCGTCAGAAGTAGGATTATGTTTTTTGAGAGTATGTATTAGATGTATGTACGTGCCAAACAATTTTACATACATGCATGCAAACACATGCATGTATGTAAAATTGTTTGGCACGCTCTGCAGCCTGAAAGGCTCGAATGGATTTTAGCTTGAGAGGTGTCGTTAGATTCGTATTTACTGTGAGAGTGACACTGGGTATTTAAGAGTCTTTTCACCTTTGGTTGGCTATCTCGCTCGCACAATCAAACATTTTTAACGATTATTAAAAAATGTGACTCATTTGAAGAAAAGTGTTTCATAAACTTTTTAATATTTTATATGTTAGATATTGTAGACATTTTTTTTATTGTTTATAAGTGTGTGTATCGATAATAAGGCCATTTAAAATTTAATAATCTTTAAAAATGTTTAATTGTGCGAGCAAGACAGCCAACCATTGGTGAAAAGGCTCTTAACAAGGCAGTAGGTTTATTTTTTAAATGATGTCTTTATAATAAGAAGATATAAGTTTCAGGAGAGAAATAACAAAGTAATGGCCGATTGTGTTTGTACCAGGTGGTGGGCCTAGCGGCGGCGCTGGAACAAGAGCGAGCTGCGCGGCTGCAGGCCAGCGGCGAGGCGGCGGCGGCGGAGGCGTCCGCGCGCGCCGCCAACGCGGAGTGCGACGCGCGCGCGCGCGACCTGCAGGACGTGCGCGCCGCGCTGCACGAGCTGGAGGAGAAGCTGGCCGCCGCCGGCGCAGAGCGGGACATGCACTATGCCAGGGTGAGTTTACACTCTTGCAATACGTTTTTAACCGACTTCCAAAAAAGGAGGAGGTTATCAATTCGTCGCGATCCTTTATTTTTTTTTATGTATGTGCACCGATTATACAAAGACGCCTGTACCGATTTAAAAAAAAAATTTTTTTTGATAGCTTATACTTTCCAGGTGGTACCATGGAAATATTATCAAAATCAGTTGTGCAGTTCGGGGGTGAAGTCTGTTTTTAGTTTTGAAAAAATATTTACAAACTTTTATTTAGTTTCACCTGTTCCGTTGTCTGTCGGTCTGTCTGTAATCAAATCTTGCAAGTTAGATTTGACCCACTTCCCGGTTTCCGATTGAGCTGAAATTTGTCACACGTACGTATATCGCGTGACAATGCAATATTATGATGACATGATCTGATGATGGAACTGGACGGTGGCCATAGAAACTCTGTAATGAAACGACGCAACCCCATCGAGTTTGGGCTCGTTTGATTTGTCTTAACTTCAGATAAAAGCTTGTTTTAAAAAATATATTTTTTAAATAATGACTTGTTTTTAATTTATTTATTGTATATAGGGTTAACAAACGGTTTAATTATACAAAATTCGTAATTAAATTTTATTTTTAAATATAACTTATAGGTACACCAACGACATTAACCTCATTAAGGTAAAGGTTTAGGTAGGTTGAGATCTCAACACCAGATGATGATATGTCAAATTGATCCCCGCATCTACTCTTAGTCCAGTCAACGAATTAGTTGTAAAGTGCGTGAGCGGGAACCTAACCGATTCCTACAGAAACTTGTTCAGGGCGTGTAAAATTTACAAAACTATCCAATGTGACACTTTTAGAGGTATCTGTTTGAGAATAGTTATAATAACGTGTGTTGTATGGTACGTCATTACGTAGGATGTATAAGGTAGCAGCACTAGTACTCATTCTGTGGTAGCAGTCTTTATGTTAAAGAAAACATAAAAATTTTAAATGCATAGAAATTTTAGTGCAAAATATTTTATTCACTTTCATTTACGCTTTCTTTTTAGTTTAGTGATGTTTTTCATAACGTTACTGTAACTAGGTCAATACCTCAGTGGTCTGTAAACTCCCAAACGAGTTGCTGCTGACTCATTTAATTCATTATTGGACAATTCGAATAAACAGGTGCAAAATTTTGTACGATATTCGGTTGGTATATTGTTTTTAACTATTCTACGTATAAGTCTAGTCGTATTCCTCTATTTCTTTCTTTATTTATACTAATGAAAAAAAGTATGAATTCATAGCTGCAATTGACTTTTGTATTACAGGGAAAAAGCATCTTGTATCGATTAATATTTTTTGTCGCATACAGGAGTAATATAATGTTAAAAAGTAAAGGCTATGCATGTTACTCATTAGGAATAGTTAAAATTAATTTATTCAATTTAAGCTCTTAGGTTTTATGTGTATTCTTATATTAGAACGTCTAGTTGATATAAAACTTTAGCTAGGCTTCAAATTAGTGAATATAAATTTATACGTAGACATAAATATATCGACTCTGTCTAACTCCCATCGAAAGTCTTTGATCCATGGAGTTACGATGGATGCCAATTTCGGGTCCCTGTGGTCCCCTGGCATCAAAGACGGACTAAAAAAGAAAGATCTGTGCTTGGCAAAATCAGTAGCTCTGATAAAGAAATATCAATAATCAGCACCGACGCTCAAAAGACAGTCAACAAAGGCTAGTAGGCTAGTACTAGCTTGCACTTGATTATCAGGGGCAACTTTATATTAGGGTACATAATAAGCTCGACTTTAGAACATGAGAATCAGTATTGACTTTGAGTATTGATTTAGCTTCGGACACGTTTTTGTATGTAATGCGTAATCTTAGGGAAATAAACCATCTCGGTAGATTCAGGCGGAAATGGGGAAATTACTGGATAAATGTGTAGGCTCATTGATTGAATAATGACGAATTTCATACGAAGACAAAGAGATATTTATGTGACGACTTTACTTAAGTACAAAGCACGTATGCAAATAAACACACTCATAACAACGGTATTCACTCATTGAGTAAGTAATGAAAATTCACAGACGAGTTTCGTGCTTTTATATTTGCCATTATATTGTCATCTTATTTCCAATGAATAAAAATGTCATCAAGATATTTATTTCTGTTTATCTCTTTAAAATATTTAAGCTTTTACAAATGCGATCTTGATCAATTTTGTTTAATCTTTGAAATATTATGAAGTGCACTCTTCCGGCGACTTAGTTCGCGTGCATCTCTCTGGAACCTTATCCAGGAAAAACATATAGCCTATGTTTTTCTTCAGTATTTTTAGTATGTGCATGTAAAAAATCACGTCAATCCATTACTTCCTCTTGACGTGAAGGACAGACAAACATGTTGTATTGATCCGTTTATATGTTCATAATTTAAAACTCAAAAATGGATAACTTGTGTGTATATTTTACAATTCAAAAACAATGAATATTTCATTCACAATACGTGAAAATTACCAGAGGTTAACTATTCATCGCTTCATTGAAAAAGTTTTGTAGACTTTGTGTGATTCTAGTTTTAGTTGAGTAAAAAAATATATACGCATTCATTTTGTTAGGAGCCAAAATAGTGGACAGAGCTTATATGAGATTCAGAGAGTTCAAGATAAACTGATTTTAGATATTATTCATCAAGGATAGTCCTCGCCCATTGCATGGCATGACACATATGAACACTACAAAAGCACGCAGACCGCTAGGCTTTTAAATGAAATACAAACTTATTTAACTAATAAATCTCTAATATAAGCATGATGCAAACGTGACGTTTGGACATTCAAGTCAGCTGTCGATTGTTTCTGTGTCTGTGTGAGTTCACTGTCATCGCGTCTTGATGGCGTGACGTCGTCGTTCTAAGCAATAAATATTGCGTATGCGCACGGCGGAACCGACTAAGAGGATTATGTCATCCCATTTTAGAGGTAGTAAACACTATTTCTACTTCTACAGGAATAAATTTAATTTATGTGAAAATTTAGGTTTGCATTCCTAATTCTATTTTTGTTTGTCGTTTTTTATGGTAACATTCATGATCTTTGCGACTCTGTGCACCGGTTTTTCCGTAAGGGTTGAAACCGTGACATACGTATGTATGTGTGCATCTGTCCATAATTTTAACGCTATACAACTGCATCTTCCTCGCATGAGGAATTCTGTCTATGATCGAGCATATTCATCTAACTATCGTTATCTTTGAAGCTCATTTTTATCCCGAATCTATGTTCAACGCATTTTTTCGTCTTCTAAAAGTGTTTTATTTAGATTCCGCTCCTGAGAGCTTTCTTTCATGATTCTGTATCGGCCTATTCTTACTGTATGCTACTTGATGAAATCTGTCAGATATATGCTAAAATCTAACATTAAATGCCTCAAACAGTTTGGGCTGGCTGATTATGAGTCACACACTCGAGTTTGCTTTTTTACGCTTGTTGACTTACCCCGCTGGTTCGTTTTAGCAATATTTTGACTACAATATCAAGTTCAAGGGGGAAGTTAGGCAAGGCCAAGGCTCACAATAATGTAATCTTAGTTGTTTAAATTATCGCATATTATTCAAATCTCTCTTAAATTATTAATTTTTTTCGTTAACCATATAATTTATTGAACTAATAAAATATTAAAAATATAACACATTTAATAATATATTAGATTAACAACTAAGTAAATTAACAATTATGAATAACTTGTATTAATTAAATTACACAAAAAAAAAATGAGGCCAATCGTTGTTATATATGTATAAATATTTTTTAGAAACCATATGATGGTCAGAAAAGAACAGAATCTAAATGATGGTTACTAATCAATTTAAATTAATGAAGTCTTTGTAAGATGCAGAGTCGTGGCTTCTTGCGAGTTAGTATCTCATCACGCCGAAATAGTGTCCTATGGTTACGACACAGTGAGTCACTGTCGTGAACAAACATACATGCACAGCTTTTGCCTTATACGCCGCACGTGTGTGCGTCTCCAAATAAATAAACAAGCGATTACGTCGCCGCGGTTTTTCTAGCCTCCTCTTACTCATGAATAGAATGCGATTTGCTAAATTATGAGAATATTTTATTCATTATTCCTTCTCAGAAACCTTACCAATATTATACTCATTGTCATATTAATAAACTCGATAAATAAATGTGGATAAAGATACCTGCGCTTGCTACATCTATGTTAATCGCGATCCGTCATGTTTAATAGCAGTTTATTAGATATCTTTATCTTTGGACGTCTTTGGAACAATATTGTTAGTATAAGCACATTAGTACTGTTAAATTAATTTGAACTCGTGTTTTATTATATATCAGCACGACGTCTCGAACGCGAATAAAATTATTGTAAAATGCATCTAGAAAGTGCACGCGTTTGAGTTTATTTTGCACTACTCGTTGTTCGGCCATACTCCCTAACTAGGTTCCGTATATAATAGAATAATCAGGACTGTTTATCTTTACTGACATGATAATTTACGCGTTATGGCCATAAAATGGGACGAATATTTCCAAACAACGGATTTAATTATTTCACAACTTAATAAATCAGATATTACTTATGTCAAATTATAAAAGCACTTAATGTCCAGCAATAGATGTTAAATATGTTCGTCTATTATAAATAAACCTTAAGCATTAATTTTCGGGTCTGCATACGATAAGAAGGTGCCAAGCACCTAAAAGGATATTAAGCATATAGTGGTTTACAGAATCTCAAGATAATGGCGCGCCGTTGACTTAGCACACTTTCATAATATATGACTCACACGTGCTATAATCCTGTTAACAAAGAGCTGATATTGCCAGGATTTTTAAGTAAGCTCGCCTCTTACACGCTCACTACCTAATTTAAATAGTTTTTAGCTAATTTTCCTTGAAATCTATTGTATTTCTTTACTATATTCGAAGAAAAAAACATATACAATTCTAATAGTGTGTTCTACCCAAATTGATCCAAGTATATTGTTCACTGGATCATTTGGCACCTTGTTGGTACACCACGCGTTTCCGTTCTTGGCGAAATAACATGTTTCTGCATATTGGTACCGCATGAATAGGTATTCATTGTTAACCTTGATATTTATGACACGAACTTCGAGATCGCCTCTCTTGATTATGACTTAGTAAGGCGTCCGCATACAGTTATTCGTGCTTTAGTTTATTCTCCTTTCACCCCAGTGTGCAGCTGTTTTCATTTTAATATTCAATCAGAAATATATTGCAGAAAATGGTTTCGTAACGTTGCATGCTATAGTTCTATCAGATATATGCAAGTGATTGTAAGCTGTGAAAAATGTAGGATCTCTTATATAGCATTTATAAAGATTATATAGAGATACTGATGTTATAGACACATATACCCTTACGGGACTCTTAATGTCGACGATTTCAGTACATAGTAATACAATAATAATATTTAAAGTAAGGATTCATTTCGATAGAAATAGGCATATCTAAACTACTATGTATTATCATAGAAGGTGTAAATTAATACATCATTTATGAGTTTATGACCGGTAAGACGCACGCTGGGTCGTAAGTGAAAATATGAAGTCTAATAAGTTCCTGGACTACACGACAACGTCTATTAAAAAAAATTCCAAGAAAAGTACCCACTATGTTACTTTAGTGAATATATTAATATTTGAGAAATCCTGTGTGCATTATAGGGTCTCAATAACATCGACACCAGGTCATTTCGTAGAAAGTCCAGTGCTAGTATTAGGAGTTTGATATCTATTCTAGGAACGCACTGGGTGCACAGATATTATTATATCTATATATATCTAGACTAGACCTGCTTTTGTTAAATAATGTCCACATTACGTCCGTTCACATTCGCAGCTAATGAAATGCAAAGTCCTTGTAGTTGTTGCACGTGGGAGTGTAGGTTATATTTTTAATCATAGACTGGGTTTATCTTCAATTTTATGAATTAAGTTAATGGTCTTTTTTTGAAGAATTGCACTTTTAAGTACGCAATTGAATAAACTAGTGGTATGATTAACATCCGATATTTTCGGAAGTCCATGCCCGCTGACACAGCACTGGAACCACGAATGGTCAACTATTTAATAACCCAGTCTAATAAATATTTCTTTCATTCGAGTACATAATAGTTAGTAGCTAATAATTATGTCAGACTTTTCAGCTACCAGCATAGTAATAAAGTACGTGCCATTTATGAATTAAAACCATTGCTAATGACTTAACGTGTCTTCGTTTGCAAAGAGACCAGTTTTTTTTTTAATTTTAACCAACATTATAATTTTAATACAAATTTAAAAGAAATGTAGGATAGATGTAAGTTTGTCTATTAAAATCGTCGCGACCGTATGAATTCATTGAATACGAATGCTGAGCAAACAATGTTGACATTGGAGGCTGGCCTATAAAACACTTGCGTTACTGCACTTTGATATGCGGCCGTACTCGTAGAATGTGTGTCGCACATTTCCTGCTCATCTCCTCTTAACATGTATTATTTATTAATTGTCGTGTCAGACTTGTAATCTTGTATTATGTTATGATAATACCATTTTATGACCCTATTAAATTGAATGTGATGGCAGTTTTGTGCTCGTTGTCATCTTTAGTTTACAAATGCTCAAATTAATTGTACAGGGATAATGTTTGAATTGATAACATGTTAAACAAGGAGATTATACCTATATTAGACGATTATTATATACTTATATATATAATGTATATAAAGTAGGTACCGAGAATATTAAATAGATTTTTCACAGAAAATAATAACTTGAGCGTTTAACAAGCTAGAAGTGTTTTCTGTGGTAGTAAAATGAATTGGAATTAATATACTGGATCTGGTGATGATGAAATGGATCTGAGATTTATCATGTAAAACGCCATGATTGTCTATCCATATAATTGAATATTTATTGCGGAAGATACATGGAAGAATTGAAGTGATCCCTAATCACAAAACTGTCTATCTCATGTCAGTCTTACTCGAGTGTTAGTCTCATAGAATAAATAGTTTGTATAATTGATAAAATGAGTTTGTGTAAAAGGGTTTTTAAACGAATCTGCAGTATATGTCTACCATGTAAAGTTGCAGTATATGGCTACTGTTATACCTAACAATGTTGGAGTTGCATTCGCTGCGCCTGCGCGAGGTCAGGCTGCACTGAAATGTTTCAGACAGCATTTTATGCTGATGCATTTGTGTCCCAATAGGGCACTGAGCGACGAATGTTTATGGATGTGCGCCGGCAAATACTAGATCTTATCGTGACGAATTGTAAGAACACTTCCATTAGAATGTTTTTTATTGTCTAGATAAAAAAAGCTACTTAGTTATTACATGATAGGCAGTCTTCAACAGAAATAGTCTTACATATTACTTATAGACAGAACATGGAGAATTAAAGCGATATGTAAACATTTATAAAAGTAAGCTTACAGATATCGCTTCTTAGACACTTATACTATTTCCTGATTTTAAATGACATTTTATTTTACGTACTTGACCTTACTGTTCGCCGAGTCAAACTTAGTTATTGATATCCATCATGCCTTTGCAAAATAGCGAAAACCAACTTTAAATAAACCTTGATGCAATTGATTACTCTTCTTCGTTTCCCAGTAGTTGTTATCTCACGAATATTTAAACAGCCAGTATACCAACCAACCGCAAGGTAAATATTTAGGAGTTCAATGGTCACTGTTTTATTTAAATGTCCATTAGTCACGTCACGATTATTGATTAAAATTCTACATGCTTTATCTTTGTTTATATCTTGTACGCTCTTTTGTTACTTAATTTCGAAAATGTAATTGTTATGGCAGGAGGTAAAAATGCAAACGTTCGCACGAATAAATGATGATTTTCTTTGACGTTGTCTGGCACAGTAGCTTTAGGTTTAAATTTTCGTTGCTGGCGGTCCTACAGATCTGACATGTAACAAGCCCTTAGATGGCTGTGCATCATCTAAACTACGAATAACATTTAAGTAAAAAGAAGAGCAAAATACATTGGTTAACCGAAATAATTCACTCGTAATGACTTCAGCTATCGCGAATTTTAGGGAAAGAGGAAATAGCCCGGTGGCCTCTTTCATTTTCTAGGTCGACAGAAATCATAAGTCTTATTTTACTAAAGTTCATTTGGTTAGGTATTTAAAAGAATGTAAACAATCTTGACATGTCTTTTTATTGAAATATACACTTAATATAAATCAACTTTTGCAAATTACAACTTATTTGTTTAATAATTTATAAATTACATAATTAATTTGTGATTTGCGAAGGTATTGATTTATAAAGTGTATATTTCAATAAAAAGACATGTCAAGATTGCTTACATTCTTTTAAATACTTAACCAAATGGACTATAACAGCTTTTTATTAGTTTTCTACACTCTTATAGTAAGGTACACCTAAATTGACTTTACTTTTGCCCACAGTGCGAAGAGCTCCGCAAGCAGCTCGACAACGAGCAGCACTATTGCCTGATCTACCGAACCCAAGTGAACGAGCTGCAGCGCCAAGTCGATGAGAACTCGCGGTCTACGCGCGACCTCGAGCAGGAGCGAGCGAGTCTCATGCACCAGCTGCAGTTAGCCATCGCCAGGGCTGACTCTGAGGCCATCGCCAGGTGAGACTCAGTGTTGATGACTTCCAAAGGTATTAAAGAGCTGCAGCGCCAAGTCGATGAGAACTCGCGGTCCACGCGCGTCCTAGAGCAGGTGTGAGTCAGTCCCATGCATCAGCTGCAGCTGGCATCGTCAGGGCCGACTCCGAAGCCATCGCCTAGTGAGATAGTATTTGCACAGAGAACGCTGCCCATTCTCTATTACTAATATCTCCCTTAGTCGCCGTTTTCACTCGTGGAAATGAAATGGGTGTTGAAAAATTGTTTTCTAGTCTGCCACCAGATGGCTCTTTAACCCTTTCACCACGAACGTCGGATTTATCCGACAAACATTTTCCTGCCCATTCTTGGAGCGTCGGGTATTTCCTACAAAAAACCACTGCCCGTAACTTTTTTTTAATAACTAATCCCTTTCTGGTTGTAGGTTTATTCTCGATTCACTATTTTTTTATTATTTATTTTATAACTATGCCTCGCGCTGAGAACTTATATAAAGTCTCGCGGTGAAAAGGTTAAAATTAGTTTTCATCTGTTTGTAGTATAAATGAACGTTATCGATGTCTGCAATAATTATCATGTTTTTTTTTCTAGATCGATAGCCGAAGAAACAGTGGGCGAGCTTGAAAAAGAGAAGACCATGAAGGAGCTGGAGATGCGCGACGCGATGGCGCAACACCGCAGCGAGTTGGCGGCGCGGGACGCCGTGGTGCAGGGGCTCCGGGACCGCGACCACGAGAACCGCGCCACCATCGACCTGCAGCGAAAGGTATGTATCGTCACTTTCTCAGTCAAGGTATGTATCGTCAGTTTGATTCGAGCTATCAGGCTTACGATGCATTAATGACACGACTACAACCATTCGTGGCCGCGGTCGCAAAAGCCGCGGCCAACTTGGCGTCTCATAACAAACTACTCATCCCTTGTGGAAAGTTGGCCGTTGTGTTGTGGCCAAGTACGCGACGTTCACGTCTAAAGTTGTGATCGTTCTAGCAGGCGAAGTGCGTAAGTGCCCAGTGGAGCTTTTTTGCTTGTGGTGTGCATGATGGGTCGCGCTCATTCAATCGATTGGTATTTTAAACCCATTTCCGTTCATCATATTTGATAAACAGTATTCTTAGAAATGGAGACGCGTCATGATATTTTATTGAAAATCCAGTGTTGACTACGTAGGCAATAGGAATCGGCGTGGCAGCATCACGTGAATCCAATAAAACCACATTTATCAGCGAGCTATGCATCTAAAAATATTTTGGGATGTCTACAATTTTCATATTCTTTTTATTTTGCGTATATTGCAACTGATGAAGAAAATTATTTATGTGTACAACAATCTCTTTCGACGTTGGTCTCTCTGTGTTCACTTACTTCTGCTTTCACTGATGAGAATCTATTTATTCCGGAAGGATTTTCGTATATACTCGTAGAACGGGTTCTTGGTTTCGGTAAATCAATGTACATATCTTAAGAATTTATGACAGTGCATTGTTTTCATCAAAGTCGACCAAATCCACGAACTTTCTACGATGTTTCGCAAATTTTGTGTATGCATCCCGATAACGATTATCCGTTCAGCAATTTACAACTGGTTCATCAATTTTTGCGTGAAGGGTAACAAACATCAAACTTACAGACTATCATATTTACAGATAATATTATAGGAAAGACGCAAAACCTAATGCGAGAAAAAGTATTAGAACTTTCCTATCCAAGTGAATGCGCGGCCTCTATTGGAAAAAAGTAAAATTCTATAAATAGCCAATATTTCGAATATTCCGCCGCGTTCGTGTAATAATATTGTCAACAGATGTAGAATAGACGCGTGCTATTTCGGTAATTCCACGGCGCTTGCGGCGTGGGCTCGCCGGTGGGTGTGAAATATTGGATTGCCCGCGCGGCCCTTTGATCACGCGAGCTATCGGGATCGCTCGGTTGATTGGCGCTTGAGTCGTTGGATGCTGATTTATGAATAATAGAGTACTTTCCGATATAGAAAAAACAAACAAAGTAATCGAGGAAATGTGTAATAATATTGACAATGATGACTAGTGGAACTTTTCACAATAAATGTATGTGACATAATATCAAATGTGTGTGCCAATACAATACAATACTGTTTAGTGCACAAAAAATACAGGATATAATCTTAAAAACTAGAAAATGCGCAAAAGGCGGCCTTATTGCTAAGTAATTTCTTCCAGGCACATATATAGAAAAAGTGATGGGAAATTAGGTAGTTCGGGGTGGGCAATAATATAAACATATATATGATTAACTATTATAAACATAAATTACTTATGAAAATAAATTTCTGTGAAAGCAAAGGCAGGAGATTAACCTTTCAAAAGAATAGAAATTGGATTTTACTTGGGATTTGAAATACTAAAATAAACCTCTTATAACTTGAAAATCCAATTTAGCTTTAAACTTCTGAGATTCTAACTAGAATATGATTAGATTAAAGGTACTAATGTATTATATATAATATATTAACTCAGCTTAAATCCTTTAGGTAGACTACGAAATTCATCGCACAAGCAATTAACACCAATATTAATCCATTACGAACGAGAGATACCTAAATGATTAATTTCAAGAGTTTCCATCTAACAATTTATATTGTACATGTACGTCTCAGATCGCAAGTATTAGCCGCCCGACCCACGAAAGACGGTGAAGAATATGCGAGCTGAGAGACCATGCCTTCGCATAGTTCTATAAATCATATAGAAGATATTCTTTTTATCGAGTGTCTTATTACGAGTAACACTGGTGTCAGATTTTTCGAGCCTAAAAGCATCTGATGTAGCTCAATGACTGTAATCTAGTGACAACTGTCATTATTATACACTAGTGAACTAGTGTGCAGGTTTCCTCACAATGTTTTTCTTCACCGGAAGCAAGTATGAGTGCAAACTCAAAGGCACAATTCACGTTTATGGAGAACCGCCAGTGTCTAAACCGCTTGGTCGCAACCGCTTTTTTTAATCCCCGATAAAAAAGAGGTCGTTAGAAGTGTGACGCTAATGTCTGTCTGTCTCTATGTCTGTGTTTGTGTATGTCTGGCATCGTAGTTCTCGGAACGGATGGACTGATTTCGATGCGGTTCCCTTTCCGTGGTTCTTAGCTATGTTTGATAAAAATACCCTTTTCGGTTCACCCTTTTAAGGGGATACACGTCAAACCGCCACTCATCA
The DNA here is from genome assembly GCA_943193695.1 of Acrobasis suavella. Classification (NCBI taxonomy): domain Eukaryota; kingdom Metazoa; phylum Arthropoda; class Insecta; order Lepidoptera; family Pyralidae; genus Acrobasis; species Acrobasis suavella. Next base: position 21,778,351 of record OW971929.1, read on the forward strand.
CTAGATGGTTTTGTTGAGTTTTTTTTTTTATTTACCTGGCAAATGCACTTGTTACTGGAATGTTTTGACACGTATTGTTTTGTTAACAGGAGGTCGACGAGCTCCGCCGCAACGGTACTGCGCTCGCCGAGCGCGTGGCCACGCTGCAGCGTCTGCAGGAGGAGGTGGACCGTCTCAGCAAGAAGCTCAACTCGGAGAACATGCTCAAGCAGCAGGCCGTCAACAAGCTGGCCGAGATCATGAACAGGCGAGTCTTCCTTTTTGTCAATCGGGTAGGCTTCGGGGCGTAAACTAAAAAGAGATAGCAGAATACGTCGCGTTAAGTCTTGTTTACATATTGACAAGTGCGAGTGACAATTGGTAAGTAAACACTGACAAGTGACAGGTGTTCACACGCTCTGACAAGTGGATATGCAGTACTGCTATTCACTGGTCACTTGTCAGTCACACTTGTCAGTGCCTGTTCACACGCATTTGCTACGTTACCATACCGCAGCGTTTGCAGGAGGAGGTGGACCGCCTCAGCAAGAAGCTCAACAAGAAAGGAACTTCGTTCCAAAAATAAACGACTAGGGTTTGATTAGTTCTTTGTGTAAACAGATGTGCTACTTGTACTGACCGGGGACAAGCGATGTTTTTCCATTGCCAGATCATTTAGATACAATTATGGTGATATGAAGTGGTAGTTAGAAAATGCGCGATGATTTCTCGGTCGAGTAGTAAATATTTGAATAGGAATGTAGCATTTTTTTTCGCTGAAATTCTTTATTGTTGTTGTGATACGAGTAAACTACTTTTGTTTTTTTTTTCCACAAGATTAAAATTCTTTCCATGAATAAATGAGTCCAAATTAAAATTAACATTATATTCGTTTGTCGTGCAGAAAGGACATGAACCCGACCAATGTCAAGACCAAGAGCAAGATGTCGGTCCGCAAAGACAAGGACTACCGCAAGTTGCAGCAAGAACTGACCAGGGAGAAGGAGAAGTTCGACCAGCTGGTGGCCAAGCTGCAGCGAGACCTGCAGGACACGCAGCAGCAAGTGGTCGAGGAACAGCAGACCAGGCTGCGACTCGCTATGGAGGTACACTCACTGTTATCTATGTACTCTTCTCCCCTTATTCATAAAAAATACAAACGTTTGCCAAATTTATTTTAGTTAAAATATCATCATATCAGCCACAGGAAGTCCACTGCTGGACATAAGCCTCCCCCAAGGATTTCCAAAACGACCAATCGGAAGCAGCCTGCATCTAGCGCTTTCCTGCAACTTGGCTCAGGTCTGACCACCTAGCAGTTGGGTGTCCTATGCTGCCGGTACGTGGCCGCCATTCAAGAACCTTTCAGCCCCATCGGCCATCGGTTCTCGCGCTATGTGCCCCACCCACTGCCACATCAATGAACTTCGTTCTCCTACGAATCTGTTCATTTCTGATTCAATCACATAGAAAAACACCGAACATAGTCCATAGTCCGTAGTTAAAATATGTTTTGCCCCTATCATTTATTTTTAATATTTGACATTGTAAGAACCTGACAAAATGTATGTTTACTAACAGGTTTATCACATGTTTATGATTTTTTATTAAAAAGCAGGTTAATCTCTAAGTCACTTTCTCTTTTTAGGGTTCCGTTCCCAAAGGGTAAAAACGGGACCCTATTACTCAGACTCCGCTGTCCGTCCGTCTGTCTTTCTGTCACCAGGCTGTATCACATGAACCATGATAGCTAGACAGTTGGAATTTTCACAGATGATGTGTTTCTCTAGCCGCTATAACAACAAATACTAAAAACAGAATAAAATAAATATATAAGGGGGCACCCATACAACAAACGTGATTCAAGACATGAAAACATTGAAATCTTCAGATCAGGCTACACTTGAATATCGTATAGACGAAGGAAGATAATCTGTCATTCTCAATACTTTACTATCTCTATTTTTGCAAGACATATGAGCAAGTGGTGGTAAATTAAACATTTATATTTATTATACTTTCGCCATTATTTATATTTAATATAGTTTCGCCATGTCTGTCTGTCTATCTGTCTGTCCGTCTGTCCGTCCGTCCGCGGTTTTACTCAGAATATGAGTACTAGAAAGCTGGAATTTGGTATAAGTATGTATTTTAATCATGCTAAAAAAGTGGTAAAATAAAATATTTAAAAAAAAATCTTCAGATTAGCCCCCATTCATGTAAAGTAGGAGTCATTTTTTCCCATTCATTGTATCGTTGAATAGGTCTTTCAAAAATATTGTGAGCTTGTGAACATCATTTTTCGATTTAGGGATCCTTTTTTGAAATATTTGGTTTTATATTGCAAGTTTTTGTTACAGTCAAGTGTCCCCCCCGTCTTTCTATTAAACGGTTATAAATGGGCATGTGATAAAATTCACAGCAGTAGTATATGTAACGAAGTTTAAAGGAAAACTATCAGAGCTAAGTAGGGTTTACAAATTAAAAAGTTATAAGCGACCAACATATAAAATGTACTCGGAAAAGGAAAGGTTCTTACAAATTCAATAGAAAATTCGTCGCGCCGACACGCATTTGGCCCGTTTTTTGTTAAAATCTACATTTTCTTTTTTATAGGTGGACAGCAAAGACGTAGAAATCGAGCAGCTAAAAGAGAAGCTCGCGGCGCTCACCAGCGAAACTGCGTCGCAGTCGTCGGCCGATGCCGAGGACGGGGAGACCGAGCAGACGCTGGAGGGCTGGCTGTCCGTGCCCTTCAAACAGAACATACGCCGCCATGGTTGGAAGAAACAATACGTCGTGGTCTCCTCCAAGAAGATCATATTCTACAACAGCGAGAGCGATAAGCAAAACACTACGGACCCTGTCATGATATTAGATTTGAGGTGAGCCTAATATTTTTAACAGACTTCAAAAAGAAGGATCAGTTGACCAATTTGGAAATTATTTTTGTTTTAAAAGGGTATATTTGTCAGGTGGCCCCATTATTTCTACCAAAATGAAAAAAAATTACTATATCGGTGGTAGGGCGGAGTACGCATTGCTAGCGCTTTTGCAAGTTAAGAGGCACCGGCAGCGGTCCGCACTTGGATAGACCACAAGTGGCATAAAAGTTGCTAGAGCTCCTCCATCCTTTGGAAGGCACGTAAAGCCGTTGGTCTCGCCTATGTTGTTGTAAGGTAGCCGTCAAGTTATTTTAGATGCCTTTCAGCAGCTTGAAAAATCTGCCACCAGTGTTTCCCACTTACACACACGAAAAACATATACTAGTGTCTGCTTTCGACATAACAAGTAAACCTCTGGAAAAATGGAATTTTAACTAGTGGATTTCCTCACGATATTAAATGTTAGGTAACAAGATTACTATTTTTATAAAACATTTACACTACCTAGTGAGTTATTTAAGAAATCTTTGTAGTCTACTGTTTTTAGTAGTGTGGATGCCATCTTTATTCTTAAAATCTTCAAGGATTTTTGCTGCAAGTTAGAGCAACTTAGCCTAACTTATACGTAAAACTTGTTTGTCGCAATCGAATTCGAAATAAGTAGAGGTACATAGTCTCTGCCTACCTCTGTGGAAAAAAGGCATGATATGTGTAATTCGAAGTAAAAACACCATTTTTACATTAACAAATGTTGTAATGAACTCTTTATGTGATTGCAGCAAAGTGTTCCACGTGCGGTCGGTGACGCAAGGCGACGTGATCCGCGCGGACGCGAAAGACATCCCGCGGATCTTCCAGCTGCTGTATGCCGGCGAAGGCGAGGCCAGGAGGCCAGGGGAAGCTTCGTCGGACGCCGCGGGAGACCAAGACCATCAGGGTGAGTTATATTATCTGTTGTATCGAGTGTAGTCCGAGATATCGACATCGTAAGCGTGGATGAGAGTAAATGAATACATTTATGCTGTTGTATGCCGGTGAGTGGACGCTTCGTCGAACGCCGCGGGACACCAGCACCATCAGGGTGAGTTTGGTTGTTGTATTGAGTGTAGTCCGAGATATCGACATCGTGATCGTGGATAAGAGTAAATGAATATATTTATGCTGCTGTACGCCGGTGAAGGCGAGGCCAGGAGGCCATTGGACGCTTCGTCGGATGCCTCGGAAGGCCAGGACCATCAGGGTGAGTTATATTGTCTGTTGTATTGAGTGTAGTCCGAGATATCGACATCGTAAGCGTGGATGAGAGTAAATAAATACATTTATGCTGCTGAATGCCAGTGAAGGCGAGGCCAGGTGGCCAGGGGACGCATCGTCGGACGCCGCGGGAGACCAGGACAATCAGGGTAAGTTATATTGTCTGTTGTATTAAGAGTAGTCCGAGATATCGACATCGAAAGCTTGGATGAGAGTAAATGAATACATTTATGCAGCTGTATGCCAGTGAAGGCGAGGCCAGGAGGCCAGGGGACGCTTCGTCGGACGCTGTGGGAGACCAGGACAGGACCATCAGGATGAGTTATATGGTCTGTTATATTGAATGTCACAACCAGATTGCAGACGTTCTTAAAAAAGGAGAGGACAGCGTAACCGACGGGCATGTATGAAGAGAGTGATGAGTGTAGATGAAGCGAAAGAGGTCTGTCAGGATCGTAGCAAGTGAAGGTTCATAGTCTCTGCCTACCCCTGTGGGAAAGAGGCGTGATAATATGTATGTATGAATATTGAGTGTAGTCTGATATTGACATCGTAAGCGTGGAATGGGAGTAAATGAATACATTTAGGCTGCGTTGCATTAAGATTCCACTAAGGGCTCAGATAGACGAGCAGTGACAGTTGGCGACCGACGCGCGAATGACTAAGCAGTATATAGATTCTATAGGGTTTGCTACCAAGAAATAAAGTAGCTTATAATGCTTGATGCTGCATGCTTCACAAACTTTTTTTTTTCATTTATTTATCGTTAACATGTTGCATCGGATAAAAAAATATAGGTGCTGTGGGGGTCCTAGGGGATGTTAGATAAGGATGGACTGTATTAATCAAGCGCTGGTTTATGACGTCGCCGTAAAATAAAATAAAAAATGTCGAGCAACAACATTCGCGGTGGTCTTGAATAGCAAACAAATGTGGTCGGCTAGTAAGACGGCCCGTGTCCGGTGCTTCCTCAGCCCCCGGACCCCGCAGCTGCTCCGCTGGTTGGGCGAGGTCGCCTCAACAGTTGCAATGAAAAACATGTACCCAGTTACTTTACAAATGTTAATGTGCATTATGTATTTCAGGCAACACTGTGCAACACAAGGGCCACGACCTCGTCAGCATCACGTACCACATGCCGACGGCGTGCGAGGTGTGTCCGCGCCCGCTGTGGCACATGTTCCGGCCGCCGCAGGCCTACGAGTGTCGCCGTGAGTCTCTTATTTAGCCTTTATATAGATCTGATGCGTCGAATATTTGGACTAAAGCCCGGTTTACATGTTGACATGCGTATTATATTCATCATGTAATGCAAATTTTAATTATATTATTTAAATGTTAAATATAATGTATACTTAACTTAAGTGTAAATCTGTATTGTAATTGTAACATAGCCCACCGGGCTGGGTAGGGACCAATACTGAACTGGGTTTATTTCGGCGTAATCTTCCCAGCAGTGGTCGTTCCGAAACGTTTTTAGCTTTTGCACAATTTGCACTCAAATAAGTAAACAGGCACTGATAAGTGCGACTGACAAGTGACAAGTGAATAGCAGTACTGAATATCCACTTGTCAATGCGTGTGAATACCCACTAGTCACTCGACAGTGTTAACTTGTTGCCTTGTCACACACAGTTGTCACTTGAAAGAAAGAAAGAAAAATAGTTTATTTGATATATCACATTGAAGGTAATAAAATGACACAGCTGTTACAAATACACATACAATTTGTGGCTACATCAAAAAGGCCTCCTCTCAGCATGGTGTCGTGGCAGGGCCACAACGCTGGTCTTCCGAGGATACCGTACAAAACAACATAAAAATAAAAATAAATAAATAATAAAACAAGCCTACTAGGTTGGCGCTTCATTTAATTTATTTAAAGACAATGCAAACACGGCTTTATGAAGTTGTCAATATGTAAACCAGGTTTAAGTGTTATGGTCCTTTTTTAACGTCCAGTAACGCGTTGAGCGCATCGTCGAACAACGACCTACCAGGTTAAGTACCTTTAGAAATGAATAGCGCCTCTATCGTATGTAAAGGGAACTTTCATTTTTCCATATAAAATGTAGACAAAGGCGATACGCAAATATTCGTACTAAGGGTACAGATGACAGACAGTCGATTCGTGGAGGAAAAGCCAATTACGACTCTAGTGGGGCGACAAAACAACGTAAATAGGTAGTTTACATTCGGCGTACGCACATAAAGTGAAGATGCTAAACACGAAAAAAATCGGCACTGACGCAGCGAGAGAGCAATGTACGAACTTTTTCGTCCTTAGCGTCCTTACTTTAGCACTATTTGTTTATCTCTTTTTAACCGTCTTAAAAAAGAAGCAGATATATAAGTTTTTTGCGTATGTTCCCCGATTACTCAAAAACGCCTCCACCTATTTTGAATATTTTTGTTTCAAAGAGCATACTTGACAGGTGGTCTCACTGAAATTTTTACCCGACTGCGCCAGAAGAAGGGTTATGTTTTTCGAGAGTATGTATGCATGTATGTTTGGCACGCTCTGCAGTCTGAACGGCTCGATGGATTTTAGCTTGAGAGGTGGCGTTAGATTCGTATTTACTGTGAGAGTGACACTGGGTACGAGGGCCATACCGAAAAGATCGGGAATAGAAAAAAGTACAAAGATAATAATGTTTACTTTTATTGTTTTTCGAAGTATTCTCCGTGACAGTTAATGCACTTTTGCATTCGATCAAACCAATTATTGAAACAGTAATTCCAGTCTGAAGTGGATACAGTCAAAACAGGGCCTTGAAACCGTTGACCACGTAGCATATCTTTAATTCTTGGGATTGTAAAATAATCATTGGGGCTCAGGTCAGGGCTATACGGAGGATGGTCCATCAACTCCACGTTTTCCAGATTTAAAAATGCGCTTGTTTTGCGTGCGGTATCTGAGCTCGCATTATCGTGGTGAAGGATTATACGACAATTCGGATTAATTTTACGAAGTTCTCTTATGACTTCCGGCAAACAAACTGTTGTGTACCAATCAGCAGTAACCGTCCTTCGTTCTTGTAAAGGAATCGTAGCCACATGACCAGTTTTCTATACAAACGAAGAGACCATTTTTTTCGACACGCTGCGTGAGCGAATAACTTTTGTTGGCTTGACCTCACCCTCGAAGACCCAAACTGCCGATTGATGTTTTCTTTCGGGCTCATATAAATAAATCCACGATTCATCCCCAGAGACGATATTGTAAACTGCATTTGAGCTCCCTCTATTGAACGGTTGCAGAGCAGACCGACACCAATTAACACGAGCCGACTTTTGTTCCTCGGTCAAACGGTGGGGCACCCAGCGTGAAATTAACTTCTTAACACCCAGTTCATCATATAAAATGGTCTGAATGGCTGTCATACCAATGCTGAGAGAAACCCGATCTGCTCGTATGTCACATGTCTATCTTCTTTTATTAATTGGCGTACAGCATCGATGTTATCTTGTGTTACCGCTGTAACACAAGTGTGTAAGTAGAAGGGACTGTGGTAAGAGAGGAACGTCCACGACGAAACTCAGAATACCAACGATATATAGTCGTTTTACTAGGTGCTTCAAGTTCATAAATAGAAACAAGCTCGGCGAGACATTGTTCTTGAGATAAACCTCGATGAAAGTTATGAAAAATTATTGCACGAAAATGTTCCCGCGTAAGCTCCATTTTTTTAACTGGTTAAGATATTTTATAAATTCTTTCATATTTGTTTACTATGGATAATAACGATTTTATTAAGCATATAATAGTTATTTATGCAACTGTAGTATAATAAGAGGTATTAAAACACGAATGTGGGTTTGATAATAGTATCACATGAGTGTTTTCATACCTAATTATTACAGTTGCATACATAAATTTATCTACACCCATGATATTAATCCTCTATAAAAGGTTCTAAATCCATAGGGTGTTGTACAGTGTTAAGAACTCTGTGTAAATTCCTGGTAAGTTTAATTGCTGAGTATCTAATACAAACTAACTATGTATGTATAGGTAATAATGAAATTATTTATTGTAATAATTATTAAAATTTTTGATCGTGATTTTATTGGAATCAAAATTATTTTTGTTCGATATTAGTAAATATCGAACAAAAATGGCGGGATACGACGTGAATTCGAATAATCAATAAGTTCCTTTTTTAAATTACGGAGCTGTGGTAGTGAACCGCGCGTACATGACAATGGTGTTTTTTTGAAATTCATAAAGAATGTAGCTGTCTGATGAGTAAGGGATTGAGGTTGCGTTGCATAATGAAATTTAGTACAACATTATAACACTCGTTTGGGTGATATAATGGTTACTATGACACTGAGTGTTTTAATGTTTGCAATAAGCTAACTGAGAAACTTTTATAGAGGATTTATAGCATGGGTGTAGATAAAAAAATGCGTGCATACTCCCTATTGTATACCAACGCTAAGTGAGTACTATGCGGTGTGCAGGGTGCCGCATGAAGGTGCACGCGGAGCACGTGACGGACGGCGACACGGCGGGCGTGGCGGGCGTGGCGGCGTGCAAGCTGCAGGCGGACCGCGCGCGCGAGCTGCTGCTGCTGGCGGGCGGCGCGCCCGAGCAGCGGCGCTGGGTGGCGCGCCTCGCGCGCCGCGTGCAGCGCTACGGGTACCGCGCCGCGCACCACCCCGCCAACCACGAGCACACCAAGCTCTCGCCCAGGTACACCATCGTCATTCCAGCCGCATAACGGCCACCGCAGGACATTGATCTCTCCCAAGGATCCGCTATTTCCCGACAAGTCATATCAGATTCTTTTTTCTAAACGTCAAAACAAACTTTTTCTATGGGAATCCGTTACTTTCCAACAACTCAAATCAGATACTTTTTTCTAAACATCAAAACACACATTTTCTATGGGATTTGTATGAAATACAGGCAGATGACGTCATAGGAGTCAAATAGCGCACTTATTTCCACTAAAATCACGTTAAACTCAATATGTTCATAGACAAGTTACATTATTTTGCAACTTTTATTTTCTTATCGGTACAAAATAATTTATTTTTAACCCAGGAAAATACCCAATTGTATGAAATACAGGCAGATGACGTCATAGTTTCTTGAAATCAGATGGCGGTCTTATTGACAGTTTTATGCAATAATAAATCTAAAATCACATTTAAATGGATATATTCAAAGACAATTGTAATTTTTTTATGACGTTTTATTTTCTAGTCAGTAAAAAATTACTTATTTTTGACCCAGTAAAATACCCAATTTCCAAAATGACCGATCTAGAGCGGCCCGCATCCTGCTCCTGTTAGTCAAGTCGTCAAACCTTGTGAGTGGGTGTCCTACTCTTCGCTTGCCAGTACGTGGTCACCAAGTTACACTAATTGACCGAACGAGCGATTCATCTCAGTTTCGACTGACCGAAAATTCTTTTGTCCATTTGTCTGTCTGTTCTCGCCTACAGGTCGCATTTCTTAACCGATTCTTCGGAAACCTAGGAGTCGAAATCCTCTAATTTATGGATGGTCCTTATGACAGTTTTCAAGAATGATTGTAATGTTTTCCAGGGACTCCATGCGTTCAAACCTGAAAGCGGCCTACATGAACGCGTCGCAGCGAAGTTCTACTCTGCCCGCCAATGCGTCGATGCCGCGCCAGTGAACGGCCGGCGGCACCACGTAGAATCGAGAACACTAACTAACACGTTCGTACCAACATTCCTTTCCTTAGAAATGGCCGAAAATGCGCACCGAACTACTATCTCACAGAATATACGGTGAGAAAAGTATGATTGTAATTGGTCCGTCTTTTTCAGTTTACCAAAAAGAAAAAATAACAAAGATAAGGAGCATCATAGTTCCGGAGTGGGGGCTTGCGACGTCACCGCTAAGTAAAAATCGTACCTAGTCGTGACGTCATGCGAAATTTCAATGCGCTGTATCTTTGTCATTTTTTGTTTCTCAGAGAAAAGAAAAAATCTTGTACAATATTTTTGAATAATCTCACCTATGGGCCAAAAATATTTTTCCATTTGCCATACCTATTGGTCAAGTGTTATAAAGACATACAGGGTGGCCAAAAAGTCGTGGATCAAACGAAACAGGGAGATAAAGGAGGTAATTTCCAACAAAAAATCTTTCCCCAGCATGGCCATAACTTCAATACATATTTTTTCAAATAAGTGCTCTTAAAGTGAGAAGTAATTTTTTGTAACGCTTTAAAATTTACGGACAAAAAATCATTGCTCGTTAACTTTGATACCAAGAGCTGCAATACAATTTTTGTAGTATTGATACATTATCGACTCATAATACAACTCCTTTTGTTTTATTGTTTTTGATTAATATAATTTTTTACTGATTAAATTGTAAAAAAACTCGGTAGTTTCATTGAAAAAACTAAAATAATTCATATCTTTTCGTGCAATGAAGTTATGGCCATGCTGGGGAAAGATTTTTTGTTGGAAATTACCTCCTTTATCTACCTGTTTCGTTTGATCCACGACTTTTTGGCCACCCTGTATACACAGTTTAATAATCGAATCTATTACGACGAAAAATGCGTATATGTTTACGTGTTCGGCCATTTTTGAAAAGAAGTTTATACCAACATCGTATTAGACATATCCGTCTCCAGTCCCTTTATCGCTGGTCCAATGGTTAGGTTGTTGATATTTTGATATTTTTACACCCGAGACACCAATTGTTTCAAAATTGTATACCTAAATTCGATGTAAAAATTAGCTAGTCTTCTAATAATATTTAGGAACTTTATCGAAATTATTATTTACACGATTTCAGCGTCATTGCTGTGATAGTTATTGAATAATATTTATGTTAATATTATGTACTTAGGGATACAGCTCAGTTTTGCATAGAGCGTATGTTGACGCATCCATGCTCTGCATGATCGTGGATATTTTACTTGGAGGGCCGCTACAGTAACGTTATGTAATTAATACCCCGACGTTTATTACTCATGCTATGATAAATAATGTAATTTGACTTCGTTAAGTGTTGAAATATACAAGATACATTCATTTTCTTACCTTCTTATTGTTAGTGTTAGAACAGTAAAACGTCTAAATTAATGCTCTCTCTTTTTATACACGGTTTTGGATGAATTTTTCAAATGATATATATATTTCAATATTATACATACCCATCACTATTTTGATTCCCTTTTCTATGTTCAAGCCTGAGTATTACAGCCCTAGGCTCTATCTAACCAGTTATGGATAAAGATGTGATAAAAATCTGTATCTGTATGAATTTTAAAATGAAATCTGTTATGGATATTTTTGTCGCCATGTGTCATGCGTCGCGTCGCATTCTTTTACTTAAAAATAAAGCGTCTTCAAAAATGTGGTCATGTAAATATTAGGTACGCTAATTTGTTGATATTACGATTTATTCGCCTGTATCATACGCGCGTTGGTTTTTCAGAGTTTTTTTTATTTGTTTCCAGTTCGTTTAGTACTTCGGTGGTTCTCAAAAGGGTGTAAGGTTGTGCCTTGAGTGACGTAAAGGCGTGTTTTCTTTACGGGAATTATGTAGTGTGTGACATGTCGCGCCTTCTGTTTTACTACTATTGCTTTAAGTGAGAAGGCGAGATGGTCGATGTACTGTGAAGATGATATGAATTTATGCAGGATTTGACTTTAGTTATCATGAACATGACTTTATTTTTTTACGATTACTAGATATAGGCCAATGGCTTTTCACTTCAACATGTATTCTGTTATTTTTTTATTTTATATAAAAAGGCCTACTCTCGCATATTTTGATAAACTTTCTAATATGTTACATCTAAAAACATGTTGATATTTTTGTATTTTTGCATTTATTTTTTAATAATCGACAACGATCTATCTGAACTTAAACTGACCCTGTGTCGATTTAAAATATAATAATCTAATCAGATACGTATTTAAAATGATAGGAAAAAAGTTCTCCACTGTTTTACAAGTTAATCAATTATTATCACATGTAATTATGGACTTCAATTATATTGCTAGATGAGTAAATGTAGTTTTCGGAGACTTAAGGAATAGTAAACTGACTTCAAACACACTCTTAATTAACCCTAGTTATAAGTGGGGCTAAAGTACATAATAATAGTCCAGAGTCCAATCCACAGGGAGTTAACCTAACCTAGTTTAAGTACAGTAGCCGGCATTGTGTCGTTTCGCATTTGCAAATTAACGAAAACCGTGCCATAACATGTAGTAGTTGTCCTCTCCACTATAGTTGCTCAACGTTCTCCTTGCCAGCGTGGTACTTAACTACGTAAGATTTCGGGCTTCCTCATGTCACTGGATCAATTTTTATTAGAATATTGAGCTTAACTAGACACTGTAGAATTATTTTATTAGTTAATACGGTTTTATAAAATGTATGCCTAAATTTTCTGTACAAACTAAAACTGTCGATTCATGTTGTGTATCATTAGAAATTGTATTGCTTTTAGATATTTACATATGTCTAGCCACCAATTTAACATACATTATAGTTTTTTATAAATTTAACACATGTATTGCTGTGTAGGCTGCCACTCAAGCAATAATTTAAAACAGTGTCTTATAAATCTGCAATAGTGTGTGTGTGGTGTCATTTTTTTTGTAAAAAATTGGTGCCAAATATATTTTTGTTACTTAAAAAATACAAGTGACTGTTATGTATCTATAAGTATGTATAAAATTGAAAGTGTTCTTTGTTTGTAAATTTCACAAAATTTGTGGTTGTGTGAGTCAACACCAATCTTTCCTGCATTAGCATGTACAAAGTATCAATGAAGCTGTTAAATGTTTACGATAGTGTTTTAGTTGTGATTTAAAAGTACAAAGCGAGTGGTCAGCTCGCGTCTCGTTCCCGGCTTTAGATGGTTTGTTAACGTTCGGTGAACTCGGAAACGGTGGTTCTTATAGGATTTTCATTTGACTGTAGTTTTCTTCCTTGAGCTCGAATTCAGCGAGTTGTAGAAAATTATTTGTTTATGTTTTCTCAGGGCAATACTAACGTCCAGTGAGAATACATCCTGTACCAATTTCGACTTCCAAATACTATTTATACGAGTATAAGACTATTGAAAAACTTAGAGTTATATTCGCCAGTGCATTTATGAAATTAACATCTTGTCAAAACTGGTACAAGAGGTAAAATCTATTGGCCAGTCTAAAATTTTTAAGGCATTGAAATGCCCACTCACATGTTTTTATGGCTCAGTCGTCATTTTGTCTGAGGAACGCAGGGTTTATAAATATAGGCAAGAAGCAGCGAGCCCTTGTCTCAAGCAGCCTCGACCAACAGATGAAATACTGTTTTTGAAATTGAAATGTCACCATTTATACCATTAGCCAATGAAAACTTTTTACATATTAGTTTCAAAAGTGGTAGTCTTGATGGCTTTGGCGTTGCCTTCACGCACGAGACTGTCGCAACGAGTTGGCATAGTCACTAGATCAAATCGCCGCGATGATATTGCCATGTTGAGATATGTTCATAGAGTCAGTATAGAATTACGTAGGAAGATAATATCGTCGAGATAAACTTGCCCGTGGAGACAACGCCTCAGCCCGGCCTCGCTGACTGTGATGTGATAACGTGTCCTAGTGAACACCCGTGGTGCTAAATGGAAGCAGGCCTCCGACGCATTGTTGTTATAGTGGTTCTTGTTAATTATTAAGGCATTTTAGTTAGTCCAGCAGCGCTCACAGTTGTTTAAAAAGATAGTATAAGATGACGATCCAAAACGTTGAAAGGGAAAAGTTTTGCAAATAGATTACATTAGTCTTAAAGATTTTGACTTGAGTTTTTTTTGCCAAGATTTCAATTTATGTATTGGAGAAATACTATCTGGGTTTTGATAACTATGTACTAGTATATCAAATATTCTTAGATATAGATATGTATGGCATTCCTCGTTTAATGTTTTAGATTGCCTTCTCTATTTTCCTTAAATATTTAATTCAATTACAGGGAGCTGTTGGACTCACTTGAGCGCCTTAATGCACTGTTTTATTATTGCTCTACTTTACATTCCCGCAACGAATGCTCTGTTGAGTTTTGTTTGTCTTAGTTTAATACTGACTCAGGTTCATCTGTCGCTTGTCCAGTTATCGCTATTGTATGTTTGTTAGTTGTAAGTACCAATCTCTTTCATTCACGTACTGAAAATGTTAAATTTACGTACTTAAGTTTCTGCGATCGATCTTTTAGAGGTACGCTTATTTTTGAGATGCATTTTTATTAAATTGTATTAGGGCAGCTAACGTCGTCAGTGTCGTTTCATTCCATATTGTATCATACATAAAATATTTTGTTCGCGTTCGGAAATGGTTTATTTGCCAAAGAAATTTTAAAGACGCAAGTAATTAATTACGGTTATCATTTGGATTTCGTAGTTTTGTTTGAAATAAATATAATTCAGCTTAATAATTAATTTTACTGTTATTTACTATGCATAATGAGAATAAACCTGATTTTATCGCGCGACATTTTTCGGGAGTATTTTTCCTCCACGATGTAAACAGTGGTTATTTAAGAAATACTCCCAAATTGTCTTAATAATATAATCTTATATATTTATATGGAATTAATTGTCAATGTTAGAATCATGATTATGTAAATTATTTATTATCGCTACGTTTTATTCGTCTTACTGTAACATTTATTTATCGCGCTAAAATTGCAAGTTCCTAACTTAGCTAGCTCCTCATTTGTAAACAATGTTTCGCCTAGCCGCTTTGCTGACGTAGTTCATTTAGTATAACCGTTTATTAGTGAGCAAGCCTTTAGCTATTGTAATATTGATAAATCTATATTTTCATGGTTAGCATGTCGTCCGCGGCCGTGTAGTTTGCACGCGCGCGCCTCTCATTATAATATAATTATAAATACGTTTGTGTCATGCAATATACTAAACCACGTGCCTTAGCTACGGCCCACTCCCATATCACCTGGGCATACTATGTTATATGTATCGATAGTTATTATAATGTAAATATGTTTTGAATAAACCGATATTTTATGGATTTTTTAAGGAATTTGTATATTGTAAAGATTTTAATTAATTTTATCATAAAATTAATGCCTAGCTAATAAGTGCTACATTCATGAAAAATAAATAACATTACAACAATCTTATAGTTTTATTTAACAAATGCTTTACATACCTAACTCCTACTATAATAAATAATGTAACCTATATTATGTGCCAGTATACTAGTGATCACACAAATTTAATAAAAAGAATTAGAATTAAACATTCAGAAAGTGACCACTCTTTAAAACTAATATATTGGGACACTTAAAATGTTCACGATCATCATATCGTAGTAATTAATTTGATTTGACAAAACAAGTGACACTAAGAAAACTCGTGTTGGTTTTCTTATTAATAAATTAAATAAATTAACAAAAATACTGATTAATAAAAAAGGAAACCGTAATATGTAAAATCTAGTTTCCCGAAACTACTAACTACTGTATTCCATCAACAAATAGTGTTTCATGCTGTGTAAAATTGTAACGCATTCCATATTCTAATGATTTGCATTTTGCATCTCATATCTCTATTAGAGGCCACATAAAGGCTTCGTACAGTCAAAATACACAAATGTAAATGTTGGATATTTTTTCAGAAGAGGCCGACCGCTTTTTTGAGGTCTTTCTGCTTCCAGGTGGGCAGCGAGCGGAACTCGCTGTATGTGACGTGGAAAGTCGATACGAAGTCGTCGTGGGTGAGATACAGCTGAAACAATGTAGAGAAAACTTAGTAAAGAAGCTAAAGGTGATCTTACGGTCAATGAATCCAGAAAATTTACTTTGTATAATGAACTTTTTATTATTGTGATAAAGGCTAATTTTGAAATGAAACAAAGAATCGCTTTTGAAGGAACGAAGGGAGCAATACCTGACACATGGCGAAATCTCAATAGTAGATTGTTAAACAAGGGTTGTAAGTGATCAATCACACACGAGATGTTTAGGCGCATGAGCGAGCGAAGCGAGCGAGGGTGCTATATTCGAGGGTGTAATTGATACTTACACTCGAGTTGAACACTCTACTTTTCATAGTAATAGCGAGGAAATAATGGAAAACTGTTCAAATAAATTTCGTTATTTAAAAAGTATCTATGTACTGAAAATCAAATGAAAATTCCTTTAAAAACGGAGGTAATAAGTTTTCTATGACTCAAATCTTCACTTGAACTCGTAATTTTTTACATAAAAAATATATTTTGCAATTTTCGCAACAAAGATATAAACAAAAAAATGTAGCACGCCAAGTCTTTATAGCATTGCGCTCATGGTACATTAGTGGTGGCCAGTGCGCTGGTTTAAAAGTTTTAAATGCAATTTTTGCAACAAAAATTCAACAGTTTAGCACGCTAAGCCGTATTTATTTAAAGCCTTGGGCTTTTGGCGCATGTAAATTCATGCTTATTATACTCGTATAGGAGCCGCCTGGCCGCGTTCGATTTTCAAATTTACTTACCTCCCTAAGGATGTAAATCGATCTTACAACCCGGATTTTGAGTTAAATACAACCTTTCAGAGCTTGAATGATGAAAAAGAATTTTTTGATGTAACATCTGCAAAGTCGCATAAAATATAATTCTATTTATCTAAGTATAAAAAGAATTCACATCAATACTTTGATGAAAGTAAACCCGAAATTTATCGATTACTTATTAATTAATTATGTCCAATGCCCGTACAAGTCCACAAGAAATCCAGTCACTGAGAGTCTATGATTGAACGAGTTAACTTGAAATTACAGGGGGTGTCGGATTGGGGTGACGCCAATCTTGTGAAGTTCAACCCGTCCAAAACCCAGGCGTGTCTCTTTTCTGCAAAAAAGAGTAACTTCCAACTTACACCCACTTTCCAAGGTGTTTCCTTGCCGATAGTTGACCATCTTGGGCTTTTAGGCATCAGCGTTACGGCCAAACTCAACTTCGGCCAACAGATAGAGTCGATGGCACTGACTGCTTCCAGGAAGTTGGGCGTCATTTCTAGGGTCCGGCGGTACTTCAGCCCTGAACGGCTACTTAATCTTTATACAGCCCAGGTTCGCTCCTGCATGGAGTACTGCAGTCACTTGTGGAATGGCTCCGCTAAATACCAACTTGAGGCACTAGACTCTGTTGACCGAAGAGCCCGCAGGCTTTTAAACAGCGATGAGCTTTCGAATAGAAAATTGCAGTCCCTAGAGCATCGTCGCAAAGTAGCCTGCTTATCGGTTTTCTATAGGATACATTTTGGAGAGTGTTCGAAGGCTCTTTTTGATCTCGTGAAACCCTCACCATTTCTCTATCGGACTACGAGGCGCGGACAGGGGTTTCACCCCTTTGTCGTTGAAATACCTAAGTCTCGAACTAAACGCTTTGACAATTCCTTTTTGGTTCGAGTAGCTAAGGTGTGGAATGAACTGCCTGCGTCTATATTCCCAGAGAAGTACAGCCCCGGGACATTCAAAAGTAGATTGAATGGGTATCTTTTTTATAGGCATGCTTCATCCTAGTCTTCATCGTCGCTTTCCATCAGGTGAGATTGAGGACAAATGCCTAAACCAATAAAATGTAAAAAAAAAAAAAAAATTTCCAACTTATTCATACTTCCTTAGCAAGTGGATCTACATCGGGGGGCAGGTGCTCCTTGGGCCCTCGAAGGACGCTCAGTGGGTACTTCTCGTATTGGTCGAAGCGGTTCGCGGTGTTGCCGCTCTGGAGCGCATTGTTGCCGCATTGTACGATCGCCTTGCCCTCAAGTGCGCTTACTATGGCGGCAAATGTCTTGTGACCCTATGAATTAAATAAAATTAAGGTGAGTAAAATTCTGCTTAGAATGGCAGTTCCAGTAGCTATTCGAACACTGACGAAATTCTACACGGCACTGGCGGTACGTCTATTTTTGCTGAAGCTTGACTTTAGTAAAAATAGATAGTAAATTATTAAACCCCGATAACTAACGCTCAGTGATGAGGCAATTTTGATAATCTGAATCGACACAAAAGGAAGTTGATTCACTCACTGACAAATATATCAAAAGATTTGATTCATATTTAACAGAGTTCTGCTATAGTGATTTAAGTAAATACGAGTAAGTATTTATGAAATTAGTTTTTTTTTAATTATTATAAATGATAGATTTGAACCTCAAATTACCTTCCACATGGAGTGTTTCCAGTGCGGGAAGAAGCCTGTGAAGTGCGGCGGCTCGCGGCCCTGGCTGATGACCAGGACCGGCGTCTCGGGGTCCCGCGCCGCCGGGTCTGGAACATACGACACACAGTACAACATCTTAGATATCTTTTGAAGCTGTTTAACTACAATCCGCTATTTTCTAACAAGTCAAATACTTACCACTTTTACTACTTAACGTCTTGAATTTTTTCATAACGTCAAAACAAACATCTTATAATGGGATTTGTATGAAATATAGGCAGATGATGTCATAGTTTCTTGGGAGTCAAATAGCGCTCTTATTATCAGTTTTTATGCCTTAATAAATCTAAAATTACGTTAAAATGAAAAGACATAGGCCTCCCCCAAGGATTTTCATAACGACCGATCGGAAGCGGCCTGCTTCTGGAAGCCGATGACCTGAGCCTGTTTGCAGGAAAGCACCGGTGCTTTCCTACAAACAGGCTCAGGTCATCTGACCATCTAGGAGGTGGGTGTCCTACACTTCGCTTGCCGGTACGTGGCCGCCATTCGAGAATCTTTTTGCCCCATCGGTCGTCGGTTCTTCGCGCTAGATAGTTTCAGAAGTAGGATAAAAATTTACGTCTTACGTTAGTTACTGTCTTTTCTCGCCTTCTCTGGAAGAAAGGCTGGTTAATCAATATGAAATTGCGCTTAGGAAGCGGCAGTAAACTTAGTTGTAAGTAAATGATCTAACATCAATAACTACCTGTTACACGAAATCGAAAGAAAAAAAATGACAATAATCAAGTGATACAAATATCCAAAGATAAAAAAATGATTTTGACTTTAGGCTTTTTTAAAAATAAAATAACAAAACTCACCATGGGCAAGATACGCGTTAGCAAGTGCGCGCGCGTCGTCTTTGGCGCGCGGGCAGCACTGCGCGCCGAGCCACACGAACACCGCGCTGTGCGCGTCTAGTACGCACGCCATCTCCGGAGACAGCTCGTACTGGCTGAACGACACGATCTCCTCGACTGCACATGAAAAAAATAATAAAGCTATGCGGTAATTTCGTTCGAAGGATCAAAATGTGGTTTGGTACAAAAATTAATTGTAGAAAAACTATAGATGTACGTGGGGCACTAGGTTATTGAGTGCCGACCACATACAAGTATAGGTCGTCAGATGACTTGACCTAGTTTGAAGAAAAACGTTGTGAGCTTCTTGAGGCTAAAATGATGAAGAGCAAAAGAGATATCGTGTTTACTTACGCTTCCAAAATTGAGTCGTAACATAATCTCTCATTCTAATTGTATGAGAAATTATGACTCCATTTTTGAAGCCTGACCATACCTACTTATTGCAACCTAGATACCGGAGTATCCACCACCTTAAACTAGACTCAAATGAATTCAACTTACACGAGTATTGTCCGGGGACTCCGAGTGAGACATAGAACAGACGCGGGGGCAGTGGTCGCTCGACTTCCTTTAAGGGAGAAGCCACCAGCAGTGGACGTCGGTCTCCCAACGCTGTCCAGAAATCTGGCTTCTCCTTGCCTTGAAAATAAACAAAATAAACATCATATACCTAGATGCGTACTGAGCAAACGGCAGTTTAAATCTGCTCATTTAAAATAGTCGCACGAGGAATTACTCACCAATAAGAGAGTTATGATGATGATGAAGAGAGTAAGGAGCACAAGTAAACGTCCTAGGTAGTTCTCGTATTCTTACCATAAGAGAAACTCAGTACGACGACGAGTGGTTTTGGCGACCGGCCTTGCGCAATACAAAGCAGGCACTAGCTTCCCTATTGTCATCGTCGAGAATTCTTCTATGCTATGGGTGTGGTGGTAGAAGTAGGAGGGTGGATAAGTAAGTGCATGGGTAAAATTACCTTGCATAACCAGTACATGGTCGGAGGCAGCCATGTTCTTGGCGACCTCCCGCTCGTCGCCGGTGGCCGTGGCTGCGCACCACACCCAAACCCTGGCTGCCTCGCGCAGTATGAAGCAAGCTCCAGCCGCCTCGGCCTCGTCGTAGCGGACCTCCACACCCCGCGCCTCGCGCGCGTATTGCCCTGACACTCTGACCAGGGCACGCGACGGGGCTACCACGCGGCGGCCGCTGGCTGTAAGGCAACACAAAGGGGGATATTTTTAACTCCTACTTCAAAAAAGTGTTAACGGGAAATGATATTTTCTACTACTTACATGCAACGTGTGTTCTATGATCTCTATGTTAGTGTTTGATACCAGTTTGCAGTGTTTATATGTACTTACACAGTTAGGTATTAGTTTTTCAATCTTTTTCTATTGCATACTTGAAAGGGTAAACTGTTGATGTCTTGTAACTAATGTACCTACCACCTATAAGGTCAACCGAATAAGAGTTGATATGAGATGGCCATAGCTTACGATCATAGTCCGCGGCGCTGCCCACGTACGTGATCATCCGCCCTTTGAAGATCTGGAGGAAGTGAGCCGGTTCCATGCCTTGGTACACCCACGCCTGCTTAACGTTAAAATATTATTTTATAAATGAATAAACGGCTTCAAACATAATCAAGGTAGCAAAACTGAAATGAGATTAAGCGGTTTACATCTGTCACATGCATATTGATGAGCATGCATATATCTAAGACAAGGAACGAGAAGTGTCGAAGAAATGATTTTGCCTAGCAGTGGATAGATAACTCTTTATTGAACTACACCTATAGAAAAATGTAACACAAACAAATAATTTTACCTAAATTAAATGAGCGATCTCTTCCAGACACTAGTTTAATATTAAAGAGTTACAAAGGAGAAGCGTTTGAAGATGAATTTTCGACCTCACCTGGACAGGAAGACGCCCTAGCTTAGTGTAGAGGTCTTTGGCTTCTTTTGCACCCAAATTCCTCAAGTCATTTGGCGAAGAGCCACCCTGGAACGTAATAGTAGATAGTTTAAAATATAATATCAGTAATAGTTTGTTTTAATTTTGTAATTTCGGTATAAGGACGATTTTCTCAGTGAAAATACTGACAGGATCAAGGATTTTTTCGGTCTATGCTCAATAATGGTCATTACCATCCAATAGTACAACACGGACTGATCCCCGGTTGGAGCGTGGTAGGTGTACAGCGCGATGTAGCAGTCTTGGTCGTAGAACACGGCGGTTTGTGGCCGCTCCACTTCTGTCAGACAGCTCTCGTCTTCGGAAATTTGTCGCACGCGCCACATGCGCAGGGCGCCTGAGCCGTCGTCCGGGAGCTGAGCCTAGTAGAAATACAGATACATTATAAAAAGTCGTAGTCCTCTCTCGAGAATATACAATTTAATGTCTCTGCGGCCATCACACCAGTGCCATCCGCGGAATAATGCTGCAAATTCTAGCAACTACTTGTATATTCTACACGCTGACTTTTCATTGGTTTTGGAAAAAAGAATGTCATGTAGTAAATTAATTCCTCTATCCATATACGTTATTAAAATTTATGTATGACATAAGATAAAAAAGTTGTGAAAATGATTTTCAATCGAGACCACGTAGTTACGCCCGTTCATAACTGAAGCGTGGCTCCGATTATTTTGACATGCTAATTAGGTTTTACTAACGCTACTTATGAAGTGGCCTTCGACTCCAAAACCAATGAAAAATCACCGTGTATACCTCCGCTGCAAGTCAAGAATTGGTGGCAAGACCGACAGCGTCAAGTCTGGTAGCTTTTGCAGCGCGCACCCTGGTGTCTCTTCGCGTATCACACCAGTGCCACCCGTGGAATCGAGCTGCTATAATAGCCCCTACCAAGGTTGGGGTTCATCTCGGAAACAAATAAAAAATTGACATTGTGTATTAGATTGTAATTTTACCTCCGCAGCAAGCCATGAATTGGTAGCAAGACTGACAGCGTCAAGCCGGGTAGTAGCAGATCTGGCAGCGCGGAGTCTGCTGTCCCTGCGCGCGTCACACCAGCGCCACCCGCGGAATAGCGCCGCAAACTCTAGTGGTTCCCTTCCTGCTCCAACTACTGATACGGGAACTACTAGGCGTTTCGCCCGCGCAAGTCCTCGAGCGGCGGCTAGAGCGCCTCTTGCGGCAGCGTTGGAAGCGTTAGAGCCTACCCAGGCCCATACTCCGCGGTTACCACTGTCCACTATGTAGACGCCCTGTCATAGAAAAGAAAAAAGATCAGCCTCTTAATTTAATATTTATTCTTAGTCAGGTCGACATGACCATGAAAATTTAAAGTAAACCTTGGATATAATGTTCACTATAAATCAATACCTAAACTACTACATTACTTGGATTGGTGACAAGTGGCATAAAGTATCTCCAATGAAATTCGAAAGGCATAAGCCGGCGGTGGTCCTGCCTGTCAGCAGATGGCAGTCGTCAAACGATATCAGATAAAGATGACTAACTTGAAAAATCTGACTCCGGTGTTGGCTATATAGAAAAAACTAGTTTTTTTCTGGAATGTAAACTTACGTCTTCACTCAAATCATCCCTGTGCAACGGTGCGCGCTTGACTTCTTCCAGCCTGGCAGCTGGCCTCTGCGACGGCACCGTCACTGCCGTCCTCGGCGGTTGCGTGGCTCTGTACAGTCTCGCAGGTCGTGGAGGGTCCGCCGGCGGCGCGGCTGGGCGAACTGAACGGGCTCTCAGCTCTAGCAGCGTGTCGAGCAGCCCGCGGTCTCCGGCGGGCAGGGTCTGCTCGTACCCGTCGTGAGCGATAGCTATGCGTCGTGCTGTCATGCCCTTCTCTGCTCCACGTGCCATGCGGTATGCGATCTAAACAAATTAAAGGATTCTCAAAAAGTAATTTATTTTTACCTAATTGTGAAAAGACACGTTACAAGGTAAATTTTTTGCATTCGTTTTTAGTCTTGGGAAAATATAAATAATTACTTTTGGCCTTAAGGACGCACCATTAGTTATTCTCCTCAATGCCCACGACCATCAGCAATGCGAAAGGTCACTGCAATAGTAGTTTCAAGGCCTAATAAGAAATTCAATGGCTCGCTAGACCGAATTTCAGATACCTTAGCTCCGAAGATCTTCTCCACCAAGTTAGCGGCTCGGCCCACCCACAAGAGAAGCAAGGTTGACGTGTCCAGCACGAAGACCCCGTCGGCCGAGAGGTGCGACCAGGACACCGGCTCGAGCTGCAGCAGCACGGGGCGACGACCCCTGACTCGGTACAGACGGGCACCGCTGCCATTGAGACTACTTGACCCACTTCGTAGGATTCTGTAGGTAAATGTTCTTGCTTGTAAATTATGCGATTTTGTTTTCAATGGTTATTGTGTCGAATAAATAAATGTTTTTTCGATCGATAGATGAATCTCTATATCATGTTGAAGTGGCAGTTATGCCATTTCCTTTTTAACCGACTTCAAAAAAGTAGTAGTTTATCCATTCGTCCCGATATTTTATGTTTTTTTTTTTATGTATGTCTACCGATTTTTTGAAGACGACTGGACCGATTTGGAAAATTCTTTTTTTGTTTGAAAGGGTATACTTGTCAGGTCCCATAGAAATTTTATCGAAATCAGTTGTGTAGTTTGGGGGTGATGTCGGATTTAGTTTTGAAAAATTATCAATAATTAACAACACTGGCTAACTTTCTATATCCTTACATACCTACTTCATATCATCATCATCTCAGCCCTTCTTCCTCCTCTCTTCGTCGATGCCAGTTATGTCTGTCCTGTGCTGCTCTCATCCACGTGCGACCCACGACTTTAACTTTGTCGTCAACGCATCTCATCGCTGAACGGCCGTCCATCTTCCATACCTACTTCAAGTACTCCAAGACTTGAATCCTTGAGGGTAACTAACAAATTTGTTATTAAATACCCGCTAAATATCGTTTAAGATATATTGTCATCTCCTGAACTAACCTTATGCCATCTCTGAAGTACGAGAGTAGCCGGGGTGTCTCCTTGGTGGCAGCTTCGCGATGGATGACGACTGGCACTCCGAGGTGTGCCGCCAGTTGCGTTCCCCGACGTAATGCCAATGCTGCCAGGCCTCCGCTGCGCTCGCCAGCCCACGCGTGGATGTGGCGCTCAGCGAACTCGCCGCTGCCGTTCTCTTTTATTTCTCGACGCTAATGAAGGAAAGTTAGCCATAGTAAAGAATTACACTAAGATAGGTAGTTGAAAAGGCTAACAATATCTAAATCACCGGCCAAGACTCGCGCACAAAGGGTTCCGTACCATTGTGTTATAGCGGCAACAGAAATATAACATCTGTAAAAATTTCAACTGTCTAACTATCACAGTTTATGAGAGATACAGCCTGGTGACAGACGGACAGACGGACGGACGAACGGACAGCAGAGTCTTAGTAATAGGGTTTTGTTTTTACCCTTTGGGTACGGAACCTTATAATTACACTAAGGTAGGTAGGTAATTGAAAACGCGAAAAATCTAAAATCGAAGTCAACATTGGTCTAACAGGAAAAGTGGATGTATAGGTTTGTGACAATCAGGTTAACTCTCTCAGATAAACAAATAACTTACAATTACGTCGGGGCCTGCTGGCTGGCCTGTGAGAGAGCAGGAGTACACCAAGTAAGCTTCGGCGTCGTAGAACGTGCCGTAATGTGTTCGCGGCAGCATTTCCGTGCCAGATTCCTAAAAAAATATGTACGTAGTCAATGAAATAAATAATGGATCATCGCCTTTCGTGTATCGGTTATTGGATTTAGAATCTTTATGTTATTTTCATATACTAATCATACCAATTGTTTCGAGTGAGGTTGAGTCGAGTCGAGGAAATCTTGAGGTAACGATTAAGAATACGGGTGTAAGACTTTTTTGGTTACTTAATTAATGTACGTATATATGTATATATACAGTGGAACCTGGTTAAGTGGGACCTGGATAAGTGAGAAACCGCTATTATTGAGAGTTGCAATGAGGTCCCGGTTCTTTTTCATTAAATTACCTCTGTTAATGGGACTTTTTGAACCTGGTTAAATGAGATTTTAATACTAAAGACTTTTTCGATGTTTACCTGTATAAGTGAGACAAATTAATCAGGTTTTGACATGTTTGTTTACATACATTTCGCGTCGTCTTTCGTGCATGCTTTGTTTGACAGTACTATCTCAATTACAATTAGTTTTGACCTAAAAACAAGAGAATAAAAGTGTACAAAATGTCCAAACGTAATAAATATAAAACGTTATCAGTATCTGAAAAATTTAAACTTCTATCAGATTATGTGTGTAGGGAGAATCAACGGCGGATCCAGGATTTTTTTCTGGGGGGGATACAAGGGACGGGCAAAAAAAAACTACAATGACTGTTGAAGTTTATTTTTACAAGTTCAAGTAGGTAGTCTTACGGGGCTTAGCACGAACTATTTTGGTTAGGTACGTCTAACGTTTCGAATAGGAGATGGTCGCAGTCAGACTGGCTGACGTGGCGTGGAGTGGAGTGGAGTGCACAATATAGTTTAAAATCAATTGTATGTTACTTTTTCATTTCGATATATGTATGTATTTTGTTTAGTTAGGGAAATAGTTATGTTTGCGAAGAGATGATATCTCTTATATTCACCTTGCTTATGTGATTTATATAAACAAACAAATAAAACATGATTATGATGAATGCATTTCAATTTCATACTTACATAAAACGCACCTCACGCAAGTGAGAATGACACGAAATCTTACCATTCGAACATTACTCGTAAGTACATCATTAAAACATTCATTCAGATTAATTCGTGAAGTAAGATCATTTTTATAATTAAGTCAGATACCTGCAATCTTATACTTCAAACGAGCAATTCTTGTAAGCAAGCATATATATATATATATGAAGATTTCGGAAACGACTCCAACGATTTTGATGAAACTCTGTTTTTAGGGAATGCCATGGCTAAAAAATGATTTTCATAAAAAAGTCGCCAGCTTAATAGTAAAATATCAGATAAAATAGCATCAATGTTTGTTTTGTTTTTCGTGAGTGTAAGTGGCCAACACTGGTGTCAGATTTTTCAGTCTGCCTAAGGCATCTGACATAGTTTAACGACTGGCATACAATGATGACAGCCAGGACCAACAGCTTATATGTGCCTTTGGAAGCACGGAGTCATTTATAGCTTCAATGAAGAATTAAATGATAATTAAAAGAAAGTTTTATGTAGTGTATGGTGAGTGAATGCTATGAAGTTTATATATGTTTACAAGTAGGTAGACCTAACTACAATATTAAGAGGTGTTGTGGCGAGGAGAGTGTCGTGAAAGTGACCCGAGTTGTCACGACTAAAGATCGAGGGCGTTATCTGGATCAAAGGCTTTGTCATACCGTCTGTCGACGCGAGATCAGAAACTGGCTTTATTCTGAGGAGATTAGTAAAAAGTGCAGGTACCTTTCAACGCCGAAAGTGAAAGCAGAGGGGCATGTAACAAAATAACATCTATTGGGAAATGTTAAAGCATTGTTTTTACTGTGTTCGTTTTTAGGGCAATGTTATTTTTTTTTTCAAACAAACAGTTTTCTAAAGCTATTTTAAGGACAGTATAAATCTTTTATTAAAGCGAACTATAAAAATATCAAACTACTATGGAAGAGTAACTTCAAAAATTAAATCATCTCGCAAAACGGCGGCCCCACGAAATTTACTAAAAATGATTGTCGCATGTCGCACCGTCATACAGGAGACTTATTGACTTCATAATTGGCGTGAAGTAGGTAAGGTCATTAACGGTGTTATTGAAATAGAGAAGTAGTATTTTTTATGGGGTCATTCTTTGATATTGATTATGTTTTCACAGTATTAAATTTCAATGTTTATTAATAATTTGGAGTTATTCGACCCTGTGCCTGAGTTTGACATTATAGGTAGCATCTCCTACCAATCCATAAGATCGGGAATTGGTTTTGGTAACTTATAGTTTTGCGTACGAGTACTCTTCAGAATTTCTATGATAAGGTTAGGCTGATAAGGAGGTTCTGTCTTACACGAGGTATAAACTTTAATAATACATATGTAGGAACGTATTTCTAAAGACTAAGGTAAGTACAGTACGTCTGTCAATGCATAAGAGTAATGATAATTCCAATAGGGATGGTGACAGGATCACAAAAACATTATTTTAATTAGTCCGTCATTTAGATTATCTAGCTATAATAAATCAATATATTTTTCAATTTACTTAAAAAATAAAAATTTACAAAATTATGAAGCATTTAAGTTTCAGAGAGGTGGCTTATGACGTCACCGCTAAAAACATCGTAAATTGAAGATTTAGCGCATTTAAATTTTTTTGGTTCACAGAGAAAAGAAAAAATACGTGTACAATATTTATCAATCATCTGACCGATGGGCCAAAATATTTTTTAGTCATCATGTTTATTAGACCTTCTGATCAACATACACAAAAATTGAACAAAGTTACAAGAAAAGTAACTATTCATCTAGAATATAAGCACGTGATGAGGTTTCCCCGCAGGGGTTAAGTGGATATAAAGTAGATACCTCGTTCGAGAGAAAGCTACTTGATCTCTAATTTGCCTCGCAATTACTTATTGGTAATCTGAGGGATATCAGTGAAACATTTATAATTTATAGCGTGAGAGCAGGATCACTAGTTACAGAGTTCTGTGGCTACAGAGAAATCAAAATAGGAAAAGTTGTGGGCAGAACCCGAGCTTGAAAACATTTTTAATGCCTCATTTTTATAATGTTCTTCACAACAATGATGAAGCAAATAAACAAAAAATAAGATAGGTAATTCACCTAATAGATCTGAAAATTCTAAGTTATTTATCAAGATTTTCAATTTTGTAATGCCTTTTTATTATGGCCGGCTTCCAAAAAGGACGAGGTTGCGATCTTTTTTTATGTATGTTCACCGATTATTCGAAGATGCCTGGACCGATTTTGATTTTTTTTTGTTTTTAAGGGTATACTGTCAGGTGGTCCCATACAATTTTTATCAAAATCGGTTGTGTAATTGTGTAGTCTAGGGTTGAAGTCGGTTTTTAGTTTTGAAAATTATTTTATGTTTATATTCTTTATCTTTGATTTATGCAGAAGCGCAAGACGGAGAGAAGCTGAGAACCGAGAGGGAGGCCTTTGCCCAACAGTGGGCTCTTAATAATAAATAATAATAATACTTGCCTACAATAGTCAATAATCAGGTTTATGGCAGGTGACGTTCCTATTGCAATATCCTAGCATATCCTAGCATCAGTCCATCGCAATGTCATTCCATAACCCATATACATTTCCCATTTTCTTGCAATAATCTTTCTCCTGCAGCAACCTATTCAAGAGTACACCATTCATTGGTATATTCAGGAATGGGCTTTGGCGGGAGCGCCAAATTACATCAACTTCTCCAAAGGGCCTCTACGTGTTGGATCTGTATCCCCACGCAATCCTCTCAAAGAACCGGGGTGAAAAGACTCGTGAAACTAAAGAGATAGATACATAATATGTCATTTTCAAGTGGTCGTTGATGTCTTTTCTAAGAACAGTATACTCTGCACTACCACGTCTCTATCGCTAATGGGGGAGATATAGCATTTTGGGTTTTGCGGCTCTAAGCAGACTGGGCCTAGGGCTGTAAGACCCAAAGGCCACTTTCACCATGATGGTGGACGTGGAGGTGGAAAAAGGAATCAAAATACTGATGGGTTACTAGCCGCATCGCCCGTTAACTTCTTTTTCTTATCCAAATGAAATTTATAAGTTTCGCTTGCACCATCAGTGGTCCTGGCCAATAGTGCAAATGAGACCTCGGGTATCGGTGGAGTGCTTTCCATGTCTTTCTTTCCTCCGATAAGTTATTAACCTCATGTTTTCACGTTTAATTTTTATTTTAAATTATTGGTTTTTAACAGCATTCGGATAATTATCCAAATTAAAACATGTGATGAAAAATTTCGCTACGAGTGGGATTCGAACCCGCGTCCCTCACGTTAACGCCGTGAGTGCACTACCAATTGTGCTATCGTGGCTTCGAATCTTCCTGACGAAATTTTTCATCACATTGTACACACGCATTTGAAGCATGCGTTATTCTTCACTACTACCTACTATTTAGAAGTGCG
Source organism: Acrobasis suavella (assembly GCA_943193695.1). Lineage (NCBI taxonomy): Eukaryota > Metazoa > Arthropoda > Insecta > Lepidoptera > Pyralidae > Acrobasis > Acrobasis suavella. The sequence goes on from OW971929.1 coordinate 21,807,681, forward strand.
ATATTCAACTTAATTCAATTTAGATGAATTGAAAGTTGATTAAAGTGAAGAAGGCTTTTGTTTAAATTATTGGTTTTTAACAGCATTACAATGCTCGGATAATTATCCAAATTAAAACATGTAATGAAAAATTTCGCTACGAGTGGGATTCGAACCCGCGTCCCTCACGTTAACGCCGTGAGTGCACTACCAATTGTGCTATCGTGGCTTCGAATCTTCCTGACGAAATTTTTCATCACATTGTACACACGCATTTGAAGCATGCGTTATTCTTCACTACTACCCACTATTTATAAGTGCGATATTCAACTTAATTCAATTTAGATGAATTGAAAGTTGATTAAAGTGAAGAAGGCTTTTGTTTAAATTATTGGTTTTTAACAGCATTACAATGCTCGGATAATTATCCAAATTAAAACATGTGATGAAAAATTTCGCCACGAGTGAGATTCGAACCCGCGTCCCTCACGTTAACGCCGTGAGTGCACTAGCAATTGTGCTATCGTGGCTTCGAATCTTCCTGACGACATTTTTCATCACATTGTACACACGCATTTTTAATTTGGGTAATTTTTATTTTACTGATCGAATTTTTTTTCTGGGTTTTCCTACGCCTTTTGACATCATTCGCATTTTCGCCCATTCGGATTTTACGATCTACGCGGGAAGAGAAGCAGCTGGTACATAACAAGGGTCTTTTTTCCCCAGACAACCATGGGAGAAAGAACAGTGGCGGCAGTAAACATGGGATTCTGTTGAATAAAAATGTTCATGGGAATCTGTATAATGGTCAAACAAGACCAGCGGCTACGTCAAAATGTTTTTTTTATGTAACAATTTAGGATAGACGGACAAGTGATACAAATATCCAAAGATAAATAAATGGTTTTGATTTGACTTTGACATGGAACTTTATGCTTTCTCGACTGCAGAGATATGCCTCTATGGGTTATTATTCTATGCTCGACTGTTAGCGTTAATATTATGCTATTTATAACCCTTATAGGTACAAGCCTTTTAAGGGTTATTATTTTCAGTCAAGCTTTGAGGGCTATTTGCAAAATGTTGTGCCAGTACTGGTCACTAGGTAACACACGTAAAATAAATCGTACAATCGTGATCCGATACATCGGCAGTGCAGCCTAGCGGGTCCTAGCGGTATTGCTGCACATTACTTCGTGTGTATGATCACTTTGGTTTTCGATCGCCTAAAGCAAAGAAAACACACCTAGATAGGTACCTTGAGCTTTTATTTATGTTTTTATTTTAAAATGTCGTCTGTGGAAGACCAGCGTCGCGGCTCACACCGCGACAATATGCTGAGCAGAGACCAGTTTTGGTACAATGAACAATTTTTCTTTCTTTCTAGCAACATGTCACTATAACTGGGTATGAAGGCGTGGCAATATGTATAACATCCTACGTTTAATTCCAATTATGTTCTCATGTGTTAATCCCCTTTTTTTTCATCTATTCTACTGATAAGTTATTAACCTCACGGTAAAGGCCTAGGCCTTCTTCGAAATGTTCTGTCTTCAAATTCACAATTATTTTTGCCGACGTCACGTACCGTCGTCCTCTTTTCTTATAACCAAGAGCCACAGAAGTGCTAGACCTGCCAGAGTAATAATATATATAAAAATCAGCCCTGAGATTGAAAGAGAAGTGAGTTTGGCCGTTCTAGTAGATCGGCCCTGAACTCGTATCGCACAAAAATGATTAGTGAGAAAATAAGGCAGATGGCACTTCTTTGGCTCTCGGTCCAATATCGGATTTGGAACCCAGTTTGCGGCAACGTTGGCGTCTTTCTATATGACAGATTTCAGATTAATATTTTTTTCCTACCTATTGTTATAGAGTTAAAAATCGTTCAGTCGCGGTCCGGTTGCTCCTAGCGGTATCGCTAGAATGAATCACATCTCTTCCGTTACAATGGTCTTACTAACGAACGAGTATTTGTTTCATGGTGTACAAATATTTAGCTCATCGACGGAGATATGTTATCGACAGGCGTGTTTCATCAACTCTGTCGATCTGTAAATTGCTATGGCTTTTTAGAAAACATTTTTCCTTTAAATCACGGTAAACGTAGAACATGCTAGACAGGCTCTAGGCTTTGTCTACTCCGTACAGATGATTAGTAGATGTATAACATAATTGATTAGAATGTATATATTTTTATGTTTTTGTTAATAATTTCCTACACGAATTTTAAAATCTGAGGGTTCTCTTGTGTATATTGCCACCGCGGCGATTACGTGGTATTAATTATGTACCTACTGCAAGTTACTTGGAATCACTGCTTAACTTACGTGAGTCAATACTATATAGAGGTAGAATAATAATATGAAGAGAAATGATTTAACTGTGTGTTTGTTATAAATACTAGTGACCCGATTTTTTAAATTATTTCACTCATAGAGAGCTATTATATCAGCGGGTAACATAGGCTATAAAATAGTACTAAATTTAATGCCGATGGATGACACATAACTTTGCACATAATAATAGATGAACGCGGGCGAAACCGCGGATAACGGCAAAAAATTCGATTTCCATAGGAACTCGAACTCAAGGAATATTCGTGATTCGAGTACCTAAGTTAATTAATTTTGTACATGGAATTGACACTATCACGTCTTTATCCCTAATCAGACAGACAAAGCATTTTGGGTCTATCGGCTTTAAGTAGACAGAGCCTACCGCCGGCATAAAGGCCAATTTTAGCGTGATGGTGGGCGAAAAGGTGGAAAACGGAATCAAAATAGTGATGGGTTGCTAGCCGCGTCGCCTATTAACTATTAACATTGACGCATTTTCACGCGTTCCCTCGATCGGCTTTTTCCACCTGCGCAGAAAGAGCGGGTACATTCTAAGAGTTTTTTTGCTCTATAGCATGGAACAAGTTCGTACTCAATTCTAAAGAAAATTATTGCGTGCAGTTTCATTTTCAATATTGAATAACTCTCGTGATTTTCGGTCACGCCACTCTCAAATTCCCAAAATATTACAACATTCGCACATTTTATTATCACTGCATTTACACGCTATTGGATGATCACGATAATGTTTGAAGCAATGAATATACATTTGAAGTCCCTGGTTTGAAGAATTGATAATCATGAAAGACGAAAGAAGTGAACGCCTGGCGATAGACCTATCATCATGTACATCGGTATCGTAAATTAATAGTTTTCAACACACAAATTACAATTACCCCAATATTTAAACTGAAATATATTAAGGCCCTAGTTTAGTATTGGCTACTTCTCCAAACGAAAAAAATAATACGTCTTAATGGAGAATCCAGTTTTCAGAATTATAAATTTGTCATTCAAAATATTGTTCATTGTAGTTTGACATGCAGGCTATTTAGGACATTTACATAATGGTTCCTAACTTAATAGGAAGTTAATTAAAAAAATCGCGGACTCCAGATTTGTTACAATAATGTTTTATTTTTATTTTTTACTGCCCAATTTCGACCAGCATAAATGTTTATAATATTAAAAAAAACAATGTGGGTTTGATAAATAAAATTTATTTCATGCAAATTTTATTTAGTTTTGCGATAAAACAAAAAGAAAGATGTGTCCGACGGTTTTTATTGATTACTCTGGAACGATATAAAATCGTCTGCACATCCCTAGTTTTTGATCGCATCACCCCTCTTTCCCCTCAACTAGCTGTTCCCATTCGCATTTCAACATTCGTTGGGAGCTGTCGTGCGGTGCGTTCACGTATTGGCGATTTACGAAGGTAAGTAGTTGATCACTCTGGTTTTGGTTTCCAATATAATTGATTGCTATGTTTTGATTATTTAAATGCCTAGTGGTTTTTCGTGCTAATTATATAATAATATAAAATATAAAATAAATATATAAATAATATATAAGAGTGGATTTCTTAGTGTTATTATTTTTGCCAGAATCGATGAAAATGTAACTTTTTTGACTGATATGGCATTGATCGCTCTGGACCATGACCATGGCGATCAATAATGTCATAAAATGAGTGAGGTACTAAAGTAATTCGACTTTTATTGTGAATGTATGACTAGAACAGTATATAAAAAAATTACTTTGAATTGAAATAAAAAGTTTTGTTTCTGTTAAGTCACTTTTAAACTATCAGGGACGTGCCCTATAAAATATGGAGCCGTTCTTGTAAATTAGGTATGATTACCTAAATTACAAAAACGGTTATTATATAGTATAATTATTGTTTTTTTTTTTAATATAATTTTATCTACGATTGAAACAAGAAATTTAAAATTAGCTATTCTCAAAGCAACTGTTTTTTATGTTATTTTTATTTTTAATGTCGTAATTGTGATGTTATAATTTTAATAAATAAATATTACCTGTACTAACAATTATGAGAATTAAAAGTGTCTATTTGAATGGTTTTTTCCTTTACAAAATATCCTGCTTTATTATGTGTTCATGTCTATTGTAGTTTTTCGATGATATTTCTATAGTAAGTTGAGTGTTATATTTTATTACTTTATTTATTGTCACATCTAAAACGATTAATATTCATTGTATTATAATTTGCGTATGGCTTGTAGTATTCTTTGATCGATCTGGCGTTTAAATTGATCGCTCTGGTCTCAAAAATTTCAAAAATAAATATCTCTAAAACCGTTTGTTGAAAAAGAAGGCCAATAAGAAAAAATAAATTCTCTTAGGATTACTTGTCTAAATTAGTATATAAAACTTATTTACTATGGGTAAACAAAAGCACCAGAGCGATCAACAGAATAACGGTTTTTTGAAGTAGCCTATTAAGGTATAAAGGCAAGGACTTACTAAAGAATCTGAACGTCCGCGATGCGTTGTCTCTGAGCAGTTGATTTATATCGCTTGCTCTCTCATAAATAACTCATAGATATAGCGATAATTTATCATAGGAGCGGCTTGCAAATCATAGCCAGGCCCCGCTGCATAGCATGCGGGCAGCCAGCCACACCAGGCATGCATCTTCGAGATGCAATTTAGTGCTAGAGTAAGTACATTGGACTAACTGTACACTTTCTCTCACTTTATACTGTGCCTGCAACCATAGAAATTGTAATAGAATGCCTTTGCAACTCGTATTATAAATCAGACTATTATGTTCAGTCGTAGTTAACTTTCAATAGGATAAGTTCATATGTTCTTGTGTTGTAAATCTAGACACGCGGCAGCGTGTCAGAGCTAGGTTCAAATAAAAAGAACTAGCGACGCGGCAGCCGTGTGTATATTTACACGAATTATTTCAAGCTGTTTCGATTAGTAAGCCTACTTACTCGTATATTTGACTAATCAACTTATCGTTACGTTATTGTTTTTACATTGTAAGGTCCTATTCTTCTAAATATCAGAATTGCTGGTAAAAACTAGCTAGGTCAAATGCTACGACTCTTATAAAAATATTGGCGTCTATTTAGATCTCAATTCTTTTTCCGGATTTTGAACTTGGCTCCCATTTTCACATTTATGTTTTTGGTGGGATAAAATATAATAAAAGGCTTCTAATTCAATGTAAAATTTTAAGTTGAAATAAACATGATATATATTCCTATATAATGCCACTTTCTTTACGATTCTATAATACAATCTTGTTCAAGACAATTCCACTTCAAAATAAAACGGTGGTTTCCGCTATTTGCAAGTAAGTTTAAAAAACCACATAAACGGCGCGTGATGGTGAGAAAATTTGGGTTTAGTAAATGCTGTATTTACAGTATACTTTGTTGAACTATCACATGACCTCCCGAATGACCAAACAATGTTTTTGTTACCCGATATTCCGGACGGAAAGTTCTCACACTCTGCATTGATCAAAACAATAATCTCGGCGCGAAAAATAAACTTAATTCAGTATATAAAACGACAAAAGCAAACGATCCAAGGCACGATTTCCGAAGTAAGTAGTGAATAATATAAACAAACATATGCAACATTGGTAATTAAATTAAGTAAGTATCGTATAATTTTGTGCCTATAATACCTTATTTGTCAGAATTAATTTAGATGTATCTACTATTATGATCATCGAAATAGCATTTGAAGAAGTACAAAGTTTTAGAATATACCTTCAAGTAGACGAAGTAGGTTTAAGGCTTCGTTTATTTGAGATACAATCAGAATTCAAATAAGCAGATACTTCCCTTCAACAAAATGTCCTTACACTTCATAACGTAAGAACCTATATTTAGGTTTAAGCGAGTGCCAGATTTCACCAGCAAATTGGACAGACTTGATAGATTTCGAGCGAGATAGTTCGCAGATAGATAATAACTTCGAAACCGAATCTGCTAATGAAGCGACATTTAATAATCCATCATCATTCAGCGAAAGCGGATTGTCTTTAAAAATTACAGATGACGAGCTGTAATGATGACTTTATCGTCTTGCGTGATAGGTCAGTGCGATTTGTTGACGTGTATGCGCCATGCGCGCACGCCATTGCCTGAGATTATTTCATTTGATTTCTGTATGGCCATTATTTTAAATGTCTCGATATTATAGATTGCAACGATAATGGCGACTATGAGTGGCAACCTTTCGTAATATGGATATTTATTTCCGTCAGATAATACGTATGAAGCATATCTTCAAAGCTTCTATATTTCTTTCTTTTTTGATTTAAGTATCTATTACTTACTTAGTAGGTCTTGTATATTCTTAATCTTTGTAGTAGGTAATCTATATTATCTGTGATATGTACCTACCTACTACTAAGGTACGTACAGGAATGAGAAAATTCGAAGACTTTTTTTAAATAGTTGAGAAAATGAAATTTTTAAATTGAAAAGCACTAAATATGGTACTTATGCTAAGTTTTTTTAAAATATAGGTTAGTTATAGTTTTTAAAATGCTAAATTGTTTGCTTTTTTTTTTTCATTACGTATACATTACTCAATCTATGGCAACAACAAAAGTTGATCTATATTCACTTGGGACTATGCGTACAATATATAACGAATCCCAACAGAACCTATAAAGTCCTTTTAATAGTTTGGCGATATCATCATCCTAGATATATACACTCCTACTACGTCGTTGCTATAGCTTTTGCGCTATATGCTATTATTTGCCGTGTGGTTTCCGGCAGAGTAGAATATAGGACCACTCCAAGTCTTACAGTGGATGTGGTAGAAAGCAACTAAGGAAATACAAGCTACAAAGGCTGGGTCTATCTGGTAGTACAGAGAGGGTCGTGCTTTTGCAGTGAAAAGTAATAAAGACCTGAAATTGATGACTTCCTTTGTGTCTGAAGCGCAAACTCCTCGACGTGTGTATTCTGTCCATTCTTACCTCCGGCGCTCAAACCTGGTCACTGACTGATACACACAGGTCCGGACTCAAGGTATGCCAGCGGGCAATGGAACGCAGCATTCTGGGAGTTCGGCAAATAAATAGGGTACGGAATACGGACCTGTGCACTAAAACTAGGATCGTAGATGTAAAATTTAAGACGCCAAAACTCAAGTGGGAATGGGCTGGGCATGTGTGCCGTATGCAGCTGGACAGGTGGGCCCAAAAGTCACCTTGCCAGAAGGACGCGGACGCAGACGCTAGACCAAGAAAGAGATTGCGGGATGATATAGACTCTTTCATGAGTGGATGGCAGCAGACTGCTCAAAATAGGGACGTGTGGAAGGAACAGGGCTAGGCCTTTGCCCTTTGCGATGGAACACAAATACAGGCTAGAATAAAAATGATGGTGCTATTATTAGCTCCTAATATTAGTTCTAAAATTAATCTTCACTGATTGATAGTTGGCAAATAAATATTTGAATCTTTGAATCCACATGAATTGAGGTATGCAGTTGTATCTAAGCGCACGGTAGTGCGCAGGCCAAGTTCCAGCAACAGGCCGCGCGCATGCCGTGCACTATTCACACGAACCGTTTCGACCCACTTTTGACCCCCCTGTAACTCAGTGCCTATTGCAAGTACAGAGATAAAATTGAAACTACGTAATCATATACTAGTACTAAAGCACTATGACAAATTTCATAGATATAGCTTCAGTAGATCCTGAAATATGACCCTGTGAAAACAGCTAATTTTGGCACTGACTGACTGAGTGACTGACTCACTGACCGGTAATCAAAACCTCTAGGCTACTTCTAATTGTGCTTGCGTTATGAAATTTGGCACGCAGCTCGTGTTTTATATGTAGATTAACAAAAAATTAAAAAAATACAGAAATCTGTCAAGCGTGTGTTGGCTCAATCGAATATCACATTTTCAATAAAAATATTTATGAACCAGTGATACAATGAGAATGCGATGAGGAGGGGGGGGGGGGGGGGGGAGAGGGGGGAGTGGTATAAAATATTGTCATGTATACATCATGCATGATGTATAGCGTATAGCAGCTATACTGCTTACCTAAAAATCAGGCTTCTATTGTTATAAATTACTTTCGATAGATGGCGCTAGCGGTATAATTGAAACGCGATATTGTGTTTTTCGTCTGCAGTATATGAAAAGTTGATAAGAAACCGATGGTTGCGTTCTAAGTAGGCCCTTCTGGCACCGTAGCTTCGGCCCTTCCGGCAAAACATGGGTGTTGCAACACTCCAAAATTTGCCATAATCCCTAGCGCGCCCAAAGCCGAGGTTTGAGGTTTCCCCCTTGGGAGCCCTTTGCGCTGCTGCTAGTAGTATATAAATATAGGAAGCCGAGCCTCTGGCCCGCTCCTTAAACCTTGTTCGGGTGAAGTAGGAAATGCCGTCCGAGGCAACCTATGTCTGTCATTAAAAAAAAAACCGGTGGGCATTTCTTTCTACACTTACGACGTTTTGATATCTTATAAAAAGATAAAATAGGTACGATTTCTTGAAAAAAAGTATTAAAATCCCAACAAAAACATACCTGTTAAAAAGGGGGCCAAGTTCCTATCGGCTAACTGTTCGCCTAAAAAAGGATTGAAATCCAATCCAATCTAAAGTTTAGATGCATATTAAAAAAATATCTAAAATTATAATACTTTTAAATTTAAATTTGGCAGGTTAATTTAATTATATAAATAATAAATTTAATTATAAAATTAATCAAGTGTTACGTACAGCACGGAAACCTGCCAAGTTCAAATTTAGAAGTATTATAATTTTAGATATTTTTTAATATGCATCTAAACTTGGCATTGGATTGGATTTCAACCCTTTTTTAGGCAAACAGTTAGCCGATAGGAACTTAGCTCCCTTTTTAACAAGTATATTTTTGGTGGGATAAATTCTACCTGAATAAAAAAATCTCTAAAATGTGTTTTTGACTTACCGCGACTCTCCACACGAGGAAAGTTGTGTGGTCCCGAGGCACGGTGCGGAAGGCAGCCTCCGCGGCTCGTGCGCTGCCGCCATCGTCCTCCTGTCAACATGTCAACGATCGTATCATGTTTAAGATTCGACCGTCATGTAGGGTTCATGATCAGGACTCTCTTGTTACTTTTAAGTTTCTCGGCTCCGTTAATTTAGTTCATAGCGTTAATTTAATTCTAGGAACCTCCTGTAATCACCTAGGTTAGGTAGCGAACCCCGGGCGCTAAAGCGCTGAGGACCCAACCCGGAATACGTATGGATGATGTTAATTTAATTTTAGTGTAAATAGTCTCTACGTACCTACGTGAAGCGTAAGTGTTATGAATATCATTAGATATGCTTACGTAATATTTTCTAGAATTTTACGAATCCGATCGTAAATATTGTACTTATGTACTGTCTAAATTGAAGCTATTTAGGAGATAAGTAGTCCTGTAACTATTTACTTTTGCTCTTAGAATAAATCAACATTTACATAGATACATACAGCATTTTAGGAAATGAATATGCTCCTCCTTAAATCTTCATTTCGTTGACTATCAAGACTTTAGTAATCATGTTCATAAAAAAGGTTTCTTGTGAAGCAAAGAGGTGACCACAGACGACTTTATGCGGTTTTGAGAACTTGTGAAAGTAAGATTGTATTAAATTTTCAGGTTCGAAAAGGAATCGATCACTTTCATATCTTGAGAGAAGGAAGAAGCATTTAATGAGCAATGAGTTCAGTTGTGATTCTAGCGAGTCCGGCCAAACCCTTTCTTTATATAGTTTATAGGGCGGCGTTGGGTGTGTCTCAAGGTTGGGGAGTGCTGTAGACGACCAGTTAATCGAATGGCCAGTATAATAAAGGGAATGGCCGCAATTGTGGAGCTTCCACAATGGTGCTGGGAGCGGCTAGTTAGTGCTAGTGGAGATTGTGACATCATGGTGACGTAAGCATGTTGACAAAATGTAGGGTCCCTGGAAAGTGGGGGGCCCTATGTTTTTTACAGAAATATTTTAATAAAAAATATGATTAAGAGAAATCTTATCTTACTAGACCCGTCCGTGCGGTATGGTGGCAGCTAATTCATTTAAGTAAATAAGCAGCCAGCCTTCTTGTTACCAGCAACAAAGATTGCCACCTTTTGGGCGATTGAGTTACCTACCTATTACATATGATAGGTATTAGAAAAAATCCATTTGTTGCTTGAAATTCTAGGTACGGAACATAAAATGTAGGCCACCTAATTTTATTTTCTATCCATCTACCAGGCAAACGGCTCATCTTTTGGTATCGGTGGTTACCGTACAACATTAGAGGGCCATAAATGCGCGCATTGCATAAATCCCTACGAAATATTTTTTTGCACTTTTTGGAGAACCTTGTGTCTTGTTTCTTTTTGGACGTCATAACATTTGTTTACTACTGTTTTTAGCCATTATAAATTGCATAAAAATAGATGTAGGTACTTATAATGTATTTCTTGTAATGATAATTCTTGGCGGCCTATTTCGTATCTTGCAATTACCATTCTAATCTTAAATCTCGAGAATGTATCTATACTAAGTAAGATTAATTATGAAAGATTACCGCGCTTTTGAACTTATGACTGACATATTACCACAAAAGTTTGTTAACTTTCACCAATTTGCAATTCCTATAAAAGAACATGAGGGTAGATACTCTGTGTAGATAAACAAAAACATAAACAAAACGACAATTAATTCCGAAAGTAGCCACACGTTATCAGATTACAGCACTTTCCGTTCACTGTTTGTATACAATACACATTACTTGGTCGGCTCCAATCTCGAGGATGTGCATATCTGTGGTCAGGGGCTGTGGCCGCCTGCGGTCGGGGTCTTCGCGAGACTGCCAGAATACGATCTAAGGCAAAAAACTCCACCGGATTCGCTACGACCGCGACGTCCATACACTCCGCACAGACTGACGGGCGGCCGGCGGAACGATGCGAAAAAAAGAAAATTGTTTCACGCTTCTGGCGCTTACAAATTTTAATAAGACGAAGGCGAATAAATTAATTCGCGCGAAAGTCTGGGCGTCGTATGCCGATTGATGGTTTGCCGCGGTATCGCGTTTTCATCTCGCTTCAGTTCGTCTGTCACTGTTCAATAAGCAAAAGTTTTATCTACATCATTGCAAGTTGATGTAGATAAAACTTTTGCTTGCAACATTAAATATGGCTACTTAAATATTTTGACTTTGACCAGATACTACCTAACTAGGTACTTAATACGTTTCGACACATACCTATACACCTACAAGCTTGTAGGTTTTTCTGGGAGTCTGGGCGTAAAGGAAATTTGGACTTTTTGATATTTACGTATAAGTACCTACTGTAAATTATTTTAATATGTTCTTACAAGATACTTAGCGTTTATACTTGGTATACGTTTTTACGGACTGCAGAAAAGCAGACCGATTTGGAAAAATATATTTAGTTTGAAATATTTTTAGATTGATCTCCACAAATGTTTTATCAAAATCAGTTCAGTAGTTTGATTGCTAAAGCCATTTATAGGTTTATGGTAAAACCAAAATAACTGGAAAAATATGTCATCCAAGTATACAATTACTGCGCATATATTTTTTAAAGTGATTGATTAAGTACTAAAATAGGAATGGAATAACGAAGAAGTTTTTTTGCTTTGAAAAAATATTCCGGGTTTGTTTTACTTTAAATTAGTACCTTAGTTACTTACTAATAACTTAGTTAATTAAAATGAAAGTATCTACATACGATCTGAAAAAGGTGCAAAACAGATTCTAAGCAACTCAGAGACATTGGACTGCTTTTAGACCAGTATCTCTGAGTTGCTTAGAATCTGTTTTTGCACCTTTTTTCGGACTATACCAACAAAGTCAAAAACAAAATCTATCAAGCAAATGTAATACCATGAATGCTAATTCATGGAATGTAAGATGCACCTGATATTCGTCCATCAACCGCGGTATCTCACTTTCTGACACTGGACACACGACCGACTACTGGCTAGTCTAGACCGAGGCGCAGGACTGTGGGACAATCGCAGTTTCGCTAGATGCTGTAGGAAGCACGCTCGGACGCGCGCTTTGTCATTCGGCATTATTTCCACGTTCACTTTCGTTTGTCATTTGGACACGCGTGTGTCATGTCCATGTCCGTAAACATTCGAGTAAATAATGTAGTAGGTACCGTGGCGGTACCGTGTGATACTCATTCCTCATTCGACACAGATGTTGCAAGGTTATTATTTGTCGTGATGATGGTAATGATAAATTATAATACTGTACCTATCGGCTGATACGAGGAATAGCTTTACGGTTCGTGACTGCTGGAGAGATGTATAAAAACAATCTGTTTTTGCTTTTTTAACATCTGAAGCCAAGTAACTAAAGGACCTTGATTTCTTAAGTAGATGTTTTCATATCCAGTTAAAGGAGTTTCAGGTTAAATAATCATTGTTGCTAGGTCCGTTACAGGGAACGGACCCAGTAAAAAAACGAAATACGAGCTAGAAATCTCATACTGATTTCGAAAACCACTTGTATACATGACTTAGAAGCGTGATAGGTCTATAGTTCTTCAATAGGGAGTTATATCCCTTTTTAAAGAACAGGACCATCAGGCGCCTTTTCCACGCTTCTGGCGTTACGCCCTTGGGCAGAACAGAATCAAAGAGCCTCTATAGGACTTTCAGTAACGGGGTTCCGCCCGCTTTCAGAAGATCTGCTGTGATTTTATCCTCGCCCGGCGCCTTGTTGTTTTTGAGATGTTTGAAGGCCATCCTAATCTCGTATAGGCTGATATCTGGGATATCTTCGGTATAGTGTCGGGTCAGCTTGTCACTTGGGTCTTTAGCCATTTGTCCGCTGGGTTGCGAAACGGAAGTATAAATCTGTCCATAAAACCTCTCGATTTCTACCAGACCCCTTCCTTTGTCAACACCACGCCACTGTCCTCGGTCTTCAGAGTCACCAATCGGCTTTGCCCAACCGACATAGCTCTTGGGCACACTTTGGAGCCTCTGTTCTGCTCGATTGTCTCCCTAATACATTTTGTATTAAAAGAGCGGCTGTAGTGTCGCAAGGACTTTTGTATAGGTACGTCTGTTGAGCTGCCGATATGTTTCAGCATCTTCGGAGGTCTGCAGCGGCCTTAATCGTCACTATTTCATTAAGTGTAGGGTCTGAGCAGAGATTTTTTGAGGTTTTCGTTAGCGGTGGCATCGAAGGTGTTTAGGTCCCGACCTAAACACCTTCGATCCCACCGCTTGGACAGCATCTATAAACCCTTGGTTTATCTCGTCCACTGTAATGCAAGGCGATTTGACAGTTCAAGTTTCCAATTTGTACCTGCGACGGTCGGAGCGTTGACTTCATCAGCCGCCCTTTCGACTTTGAGATCAATATTCACGATGCCTCTTACTATTCAGTGATCGCTCCCGGTTTTGATCCGATTTATCACTTAGACATTGTTAAATATTTGTCTCTTAGGGGGGCTGGTTCTTCATTGCTGGACCTATCCCGGTCCACTTTCTTTGCGGCAGCTTCTTGAAGAACAAGTTCATCGCAAAGAGTCTCACTAGCTCCAAACAATCAGCCAGCCTATGTCTCCTGTTATTTCGCACTCTGTATCAGAAATTTCCCAGTCTAAACTCTCCATTGCCTCGCTTGCCCAGTTTTGCATTGAAATTCCCCATAACAACCATAAAATAAGTTTCAGATGTATGTATGGCTGTACTGATGTCCTCACTTCAACCACCTCTTCATCCGAGTGATCCTCAGTTGGCATATATACCTGTACGACCTTCATCGAATATTTTTTAGGTACTCTGAGTATCAGGTATATTACCCTGCTAGAAAAACACTCGACTTGATGGTTGTGACGTTGTTAATGAGGGACTTGTGTACGAGAAACCCGACACTACGCTGGGACTTCTTTTTGTCTTCTTCCCGGTGATATAGTAGGTTACCAGACTCTAGGGTTGTCGTGCCCTCGCCCTCTCTTCGAACTTCAGACAACCCCATAATGTCCCATCGTAACCTCCTCATTTCTTCGTTTACTACGGAGCCCTAAAAAGAAAAAATATTTTAAAATTTAATTTCTGTGTAATTTGTCCAATATGTAGTAGAGGTACCTATGTTATAAATGAAATCGAGTGAAAATCTTGCGTTTATGTATAATCTATGAAACTTACTTTCCTAAGCACTCAACATTTCAGGTCAGCGAACGACTGCCTGAGGTTAAAGTCTATTTGCATATTCTAGTTTTATTGAGTGGCAGCTAAACCTATAAAATACTACAAATATGCATCTTACTTAGCTAGTAAGAAGAAGACAAAAAACAAAGAAGGGTACTTCTTTGTTTTTTGTGAGAGCTAGCCGCTGTAAGAGGATGCTCTCATTTTAATTCTTCAGATTAGCTACTCGAATCTACTCTTAGGGGAATTTCCATTTATAATAGTTGCGCTCTGCCAGTAGTCATCATGCCACGCTGTCACACCGGAGGTCCCCCAGGTTCGATCCCCGGTCAGGTCAAGATGAAAAATGTTTTTTTTTTCATTTTGACCTGTGTCTTGGATGTTTATATAAATATATATTTGTTAAAAATATAGTATCGTCGAGTAAGTATCCCATAACACAACTCTCAAACTTACGTTGGGGCTAGCTCAATTTGTGTGATTTGTCCGTATATATATAAAAAAAGGACGTGATAAACTTCCAAATCGCTAAACAACTTATTTTATAAAGGCTCGTCAAATTTCAATGCGTTACTTTTTTACACGTACACTTAACGACAAAACCAATGATCAAAAACACTTGGAAAAAATTGGTCAAATCATCATTGTATTCTGTGTATTGTGCGAAAAAAACAAATCCTAGATTTCTGTCGTTGACTGCGTACGTACTGAAATGGAAACTCCTCTTTACCGGATGACATAATTAATATATCTGGAAAAAAATAAACACAGCACAATACATAAAATAAATCATTAAACTAAAACAAAATAACCTACCTATAAACTAAAATATATCTAATTAAAAATAAAACATTATATTATATAAAAAAATAGACCCCAGATCGCTACGGTCGCAAGGCAGGGTGCCTTAGAGACTGGCAGCATTGCCTCGTTGTATGGCCAGACTTAATCTCTGGCCAAAATGCGCACTAGCTCTTAGGTCCCTAGAAACGTCGATCAGGCGTGTGGAGATTTCTTTAAAAATTTGACGCGCCTCCACACCCCAAGGCCCCAAACTCCACGGCGAAAGGCGCAAATGTATACGGCTCACCTAGAGCTGAATATTTGCGCCTCTTGATGGCTTCCGCCGCAGCTGCAGCCGCGCTCGCTCGACGGGCAGTCGCTCGCAAATGTGATGGAGCGACGGTGTCCATACACGTCGCCTCCCATACCAGCGACCGCCCGTTCTTTCAAGGAATGAGCGTCATTCCATCGGGCCTTTTGCTGTCGTCTCGTGTGATACCAGCTGGCTCTAAGACAGCTGGTAAAACGGCGCTAGCAAGAGCCCGACGGATGACGTCATTCAGGGCAGTATGACGCAAGAAACGACCTGCACTGCGGCGGCAAGCCAAGCCATGGTGACCCAGAGGATCGACGCCTCCTCCACAACGGCAGCGATGGGATTTCGTTAGTCCTGGCCCCAAGGCGGAGGCTCAACGCCATGCTGAAGGTGGTGCGCTCCAGGAGGGTTCCTACGCTGGTCGAAGGGATAGCATTCAACCAGTACCCAGATATCTGGTAAACATACGAGTAATAGATTGAGGGATCAATTTCTTATCGTCACTTACCTACTCGTACCTATATAATACGTTTCTTACCAGTGTACCTACTTAGCATCAATACACAAGTAGGTATATATTTACTTACCTAGACATTTGTATAAACCTGACCCAGATTAACTACCGTTAACAATCTGGCGGTCTAGCCACACAATGAGAACCTACGCGCAGTGGACTGATTGATTCGACACGGCCGAGTACCATCGCCCTACTTTGTTTGTTTTCATTTTGTAAACATGTTTATTTTTCTTAATTTCATGGTGCATTGACGTTGATTATATTTTATTAAAAGGTTACATTTTTACTCTGTCAGACCAATAACTGTAAAATATAGATTGACCTAGGTGTTCAGAGAAGCGACATGAATCATGGAAGGGTGCAGAATCATACCCGTTTCTAACCGATTAAGTATATAGAGATATACTAATCTGTGAAATTGCATGTTGTAGATCTTTTAACAAATTTTTATCTTATCTTATTATTTTGGAAAATCACACCATGCCCATATCAAACTGTGGACTTTGTGTGTCTTCTCCTCTAGATCACTCAATTACCAGGGCTAATTAAATGTTAAGACGAAGTGGTAGCTAAAGTGGCGCCCTCATCTATACTATAATAAAACAATAAAAAAATGTGTCTGTTTTGAAATTAAAAATTTTTCAAAAAAAAATATTTGGGCGATGGAGATATAGTAATAGAGAAAGAAAATAAAAAAAAATGTCTGTCTGTTTGTCTGTTTGTACACGCTATTCTCCGGAAGTACTGGACGGATTCGAATGAAACTTTTTTTGTTATATAGC
Source organism: Acrobasis suavella (assembly GCA_943193695.1). NCBI lineage: Eukaryota > Metazoa > Arthropoda > Insecta > Lepidoptera > Pyralidae > Acrobasis > Acrobasis suavella. Next base: position 21,824,586 of record OW971929.1, read on the forward strand.
TGTGAAGCCTGGGCAACATATAGGCTATAATTGATTTTGGAAAATGGAAAACATAATGCAGAACTATAATGGTCCAGCTAAACTATAAGAAATATTAAAATGCCGCCTTAGCAAAAGTTGTTAAGTCTGATGAGAACTTTTTGTTGAGTTATAATACAACTGGCCAAGCGCGAGTCGGACGCGCGCGAGGTGTTCCGTACCATAATCTATGAAAAATCACGTTTGTAGTATGGGAGCCCCCCATAAATACTTATTTTATTCGATTTTTAGGGTTCCATACCCAAATGGGTAGAAACGGGACTCTATTACTTAGACACTCCGACTGTTTGTCTGTCTGTCTGTTTGTCACCAAGCTCAAGCATCAAGATGATGTTTTTTTGTTGCCGCTGAACAAAAACATACTAAATCTATACTATAATAAAAGAGTAAAAAAAATATGTCTTTACATTGAAATTTTTTCCATAAAAAAGTTGTTTCGTCCGAAGAACTTATAAGTTCAGTATTTGCGGACCTTCAGAGCATAACACACCAGAAAAATTCTTGGTTATGTGAACGCGCCATATTGACACCAAAAAATTAACAATACAAATCAATTAATAAAGAACTTACCGTCGCCACCTACGCTGCCACCGCCGCTGCCGCTGCCGCTTCCACTCCCGCTCCCTCTTCCACTTCCGTTCCCTCTTCCGCTCCCGTTTCCGTTCGCCGCAGACGCGCCAAAAACGGAAGATTAAATTTTCATATCGGCACATCACTACTGTCCAGCGTTTCCACCGAACTTCAGCTTATTTAGTGTGTCATCCCCACCGAACTACACTGAACTTTAGCCGCTAAACTTCGACATAGTCTGCTGAGACACAAACAGTCTTATTATAAAAACAGGACTAACTTTGTTACTAGGTTTAAACCATGATCCGCCCAAAATGAAGTTGACATTGACAGGTGAGATATAGTGATATTACTAGATGTCAACTTGATTTGGTCGGATAATGGTTTAAACCTAGTAACAAAGTTAGTCTGGGTTTTATAATAAGACGGTTAAAGTTTACTGTGAGTGGTGCCAGTGAAACTGTATTTATTCCGCGTATGCCACTCATCCCCAAAAATTTTCCTTTTGAAAATATGTACACAGTTCCATGTGTTTACTTGGTTTGCTATGAAAATAAGTCACAGTTTTAGACACTTAAAGCTGCTGATGTCAATCTAAGGACTGGTTATTCGCATGGCCAACTTAATGTGGCTTCCTCCAGGGTTAGTAACACTTCAGCTCTTTTCATATTGGCTCCCGAAAGAAAGAATTAAATAATATTGACTTTTAACTCCTAACACCGTTACAAGTACTTTCTTATCTCTCTCTCATAAGTTTTTATTTATATTAATACGCCAGAGTCATAAATTCCACGCGAACGAAGTCGCGGGCATCAGCTAGTTTGAAATAAATTGTTTAAAACTAAATATGGTGATAATGATAATTAAAAATTTGATTTGTATCACAGTCTAGAAAGACCTTTAAACTATTTTATGAATAACTAGACGGACTACCAATATTACTTTCAAAGGTTATTCATTAAAAAGTTTAAAGGTCTTTCTGGACAGTGATACAAATCAAATTTTTAATTATCACCAAAATTTAGTTTTAACCAATTTATTTCAAATGAGGGCGCCACTTTAGCTACCACTTCGTCTTAACTCACACAACTGAATCTTTGCCTCTTATGTCTCTACGGGAACAACTGTATCCGAATTTTTGGCTGTCTCTACGAAAACCGCCCAAGTTCGTGTCGGACCACGCGCACTTTAGGTTTCCGTTGTTGCGAATGCCGACTTTGAGTTCACAGGCTAAAAGCGACAAAAAACACGAATTTTCTATTGAATCTGTATGAAATTTAAATTTTCCGACTAAATATTTTAAGTTGGTGGCCTATAACTGTTACCGGCAATGTGTGAATGTATGAAATGGTATATTGGTCATACATTTCATGCCTGCACGAATTACTCACATTGGGTGACGTAAACCCTCCTTGCAAATACATCGTGCAAAAAGTTTTACAACCGGCCCCTGCCCGATGTTAACCCTCCTTGGGAATGCATTTGTGCGCAAAGTTTTACTTTCAATTCAATTCAATTCAAATCATTTATTGCATTTCATAAAGTACAACAGTTCTAACTATTAAAAGTCACTGTCTTCTATAATAGGTACACTATGAACCCTGTCGGGTATCGCAAAACAAAAAGTGGAACGGCAAGCGACATTTATGACATGCAGTTAACTTATAAATATAAATGTTTACAAAATATTATTTAATAGTATATGTATATTATTATTATTTTTAGTATTTATTAGCAAGATTGTGTGATATTTATTATTTGTAAATTGTTGTCAAGTTATAAGTTTAAATGTGATGTCAAAGTTTATTTGTTAAGTAGGTATTTTTGAATTGTCAATTTTAATAAAAAAATTTATCGTTAAAATACTCGTCTAGTTTGTAATACGTTTTATTTACTAGAATTAATTTCAATTTTTTTATAAATAAGGAAATTTTTTCTTCATTTCTTAGGCTGTCGGGTAGGGCATTATAAATTTTTATCGTCATAGCTTCCTCTGCGTAATGTTAACCCTCCTTGGGTATGCATTTGTGAAAAAAGTTTTACAACCGGCCTCTACCCGACGTTAACCCTCCTTGGGAATGCAGTCGTACGAAAAGTTTTAAAAAACTTTTTACCGTATTGGCTTAAAAATATTTGTAAGCCAATACGGTAAAAAGTTTTGATTTTACTCTGTTGGCCTGATTAATTTACATACCCAAATTACAGCTTTCTTGTACGTATAGTACTACTTACTACTCTTTTTACTTACTTATTTATTTTGTTACTCTGAGTAGAACCGCGGACTTAGACAGACATGGCGAAACTATAGGTCTATAGGGTTTCTTGTTTATTACGAAACCCTAAAGAGCGCTGTGCTCGGTGTTTCTCAAGTTTTACTCTTCAGGATATGAATGCATTGATCTAGAATAAAAACTTTTTAGTGTTTACATGTCAGTATAAAGACGTCCAGTTTGACACCTGCAAATAATGATTGAGCAAGTCGTCATTTTAAAATTCACGTTTTGTTTATTTAATTGAAATTAAATTATATTTTTTAAAGAAAACAATGTACACAGACGACAACTCTGATAAAGAGAGCGAGGTTGAGGAGAGGAGTCCGGACGACAGTCCCAACATTACCAAGAAATCATTATCCACGGTTGGTTTTAGAAATAACACTGAAAACTTGACTGCTAGACCTCTGGCCCTTCGCGCGACGCAGTCGTTCACAGGAGCGGTAGAAGAGTTGAGACTATGCGGGAATTTCCAGAGAATGAATCTGTGTAATAGGATGAACGTTATATCAGCGCCTAAAATAACTACGATATGTCCTTGTGGCTGCTTGCTGCGGCCGGCGACGACGGGGCCCTTTCGGACGCGGGAACAAAACACGCTGGCGCTTCACGTCGTCTCGCCTGAGGTACTGAACCACCATGGCTACTGTTTCGAACCGACTCAAATAGCAATGTTTTGGAAGAAAGACTGCAGAATGTTTCTTTGGAAAGGAAAAGCCAAAATGAAGAATGTCATAGTTACTGAACCCCATAAAAATGTATAAGTGGCGTTTATCATGTTTTAAATTACATTTGTATAAAAACAATTAACGAATTAAAAGCATTTTATTGCTTAAATGCAAAATAAATTACTAATATAATTTTAACACAAACAATTCATAATTGTTTCATACTTTCATACACTCACTGCAATGTTTGAACTGTGTCTAACGGTTGCTTCTCTACTCCTGGCATATTGTTCTCCACAGCTTCGCCACATGAGAATCTAATATAATCTATGATTTGGGCTTGGTTTTGTTCGAGTACTTCTTCGACTGTTATATTAGGGTCTAGTAAATATTCTTGATATATGAGGCAGGTCTCGTCGTCTGAGTTTTTGGCTGGTTTGTCAGTTTCCTTGTTTCCGATTTTCCTGGGGCCGCAGCCGACGATGTGCTGGCACAGTTGCCGGCCGATGTCTTCTAGCTCACTGGGCTGTTTATAAGCCAGCAAAGCCCCGTACTTGCCAGCGGAGTATTCTGTGGGTTGGGCCGGCGCGGGATGCGTGTAGCCGGCGATCTTGATGTCTTTGCTGTTCGCTTTCCAGCACTCGGCTCGTCGCAGGACCGCGTTTTCGCCGACGGTACCGATAAACAGGGCCAGCACCTCCGATAGTTTCTTACCGCCTTCAACTGCTAGGTTTCCTAGCTGCTCACTGTCCAATTCCATCTGAAAATTAAAACGAAAAATTATATCGAATAAAAGAGGATACTTTTTATCCCGGTATGAAGTTTTCCCTTCGGATTGTCAAAAATTAGGGGTTACGCGGGCAACGCCGTTGGCATCAGCTAGTATAGCGAATAAACGAAATACAATAGACCATTAATATATCCATTAAATAATAGAGGAACATGCATAAAATGTACTATGATTACGATATTTTATTATCAATAAATATTACGTTGTACAGATACATTTTCACATCCTTATCCCAGACAGGGTAGACAGAGGCCAGGGCCGTAAGACCCAAAGGCCACGCTTAGCATTATGGTGTGCGCTAAGATGGAAAATGAATCAAAATAGTGATACGTCTTGCCGCATCGCCTATTAACATGATTAAAATCTCGCCCATTCCCTCGTTCAGATTTACAATTTGCGCGGGAAGAGAAGCAGCTGATATCCTAATCATATTTATATGGTTGAACATGAAATGACTTAACCCCATTATCTTGTTACATTGACATTAATTTTCTGTACATACTTTCAATTTATTGGAACAAAAACTTAAATATGTAGGTAAGCACAAACAATGTGTAGTGTATGCCAAAGTGTTTTTGAATGGATTGCCAAGGCCGAAATGGTTCATCGGGCGTCCGCTAAGTGCAGCGGGCGCACGCGGCGGGGTCTACGAAAGAGATAGCAGTATCTCATGTCTCTATCACACGGAGAATTTGTGACAGAGATAGACTGAACCCGCCGCGGCGTCCGTGTCACTTGGTGGACGCACTATAAGCGGCAATTGAAATAGGCAAGTGACTGGTTACTATCCCATTGTCTATTTGGATCAAAATTGGCAGATTAGACTATGTCTAAGTTTAGGCTTAACCCTTGGTTGACTTCAGTAAATTAAGTCATTTAATCATAATATACATTATAAGTCATTTAATCATCATATACATACTTACTCACTAACACTGATAAGCATTGAAGTCTGAATAAAATTAGAATTACCTTTGTGACAGGACCTTTGGACTGTAAATTCGTATGTGCGAATTTGAAGCAAGCAGCGGTGGCATCTTCTATCATCTTGTGGAACTTGTCATTTTTGGCCACAAAGTCAGTTTCACAGTTGAGTTCCACCAAAGCCCCATGGCTGACATCAAACTTGACAGCAACTAAGCCCTGCAGAGCTGATCTGCCGGCTAGCTTAGTGGCTTTGGCCCACCCCATGGCCTGAGCTTGCTCATTTAGCCATGCCTCTGCCTGAAAAAATGTTATATTAGGATTAGTTTTAACAAATAATTTACAGTAAGTAATATTTAAGGATAGCTATTTGCTCAGAGAAAAGGAAAATCGATTCAGCTGTTTTAAAATTATTGGGAGTTACAGCTTGAAAGTCAAGGCTTTCCCTAAAAAATTATAGATGGAATTATAATAGCAGAACTACCGGCACAATATCTTATCGGTAGTTCCGTTATTTATCACTAGATGGCGTTCTTGACATTTTGGGTTGGGGTTTTTAATTTGAGTTTTCAAATAAACTTTTATTATGCTAGTTATTGTCACCTGCACGAAGTTTTAAATTATTATTTGAATGTCGATGGTTTGCATTGGCATTCCAACACATTTTAATTAGGTATAAGGTGAGTATTTATTCATTTTTTATGTATTTTTGTGTTTTTGCCTGATTGATGTCTCTGGAGACCCAAAAGCCGGGGCGCATTTCAGACAGCGTCTCAGTATTGCTATCCAACGCAGAGATGCTAGCCTTTTGGGTACTTTGCCCTGTGACAGCAGCGTCTTAGCCTTAATTTTTTTATTATTTTTAGTTGAGTTAGTTGAAAGTGACTCCTTCTTTAGATTATTTACAAAATAAAATCTTTTAAAATAGGACAACAATAAAAGTAATAAGTAATTTTTTTTTAATATTTTATATAACACAGTTTTATCTCTAACAGTGAATTAAAAATGTTAAAGTTAAAGTGCTCCCCAAGACATAAGCACCTATTGAGCCCAAACTCAGTGGGGTTATATTGTTTTAATACAGAGATGCCATGACCACCATCCAGTCCCATCATCCGATCAGCTCCATATCATTATTATATTGCATTGTCACACAATACTATGCATACAAAATTACAGCTCAATCGAAACGTGGAAGTGAGTTAAATTTACAAGACTTGATAACAGTCAGACAGACAGACAACAAGACAGGTAAAACTAAATTAAAGCTCATAAAATGCAATTTTTCTATTTTAGTTTTAGTTTAATTACGTTTTTGTTCCTGCATTTATTTCTTTTAATATTTTCATTAATGGTTTATTTTATATTTTAGTTTTAGTTTAATTACGTTTTTGTTCCTGCATTTATTTCTTTTTTCTCAATAAAATTCTTATTTGCTAAAAAAATAAAATTTTATTAATATACCTTGTCACTGTCATTGTTATGCATCTCTAAAGCCTTTTTGCAGTTAGCTATGGTATATCCTGTCTTTTTCCGTAGCTTTGCAAGCAGTGAAGATTCAGTAGCTCGGCACACAGGACTGAAGGAGAGCCTTCGCACCAACTGGAATATCATCTGCAAACATGTTAATTATACTATGTAAACACTCCTTCTTTGATAGTTGTTTACAATGGTTACTTACAAACACAAAACTCAGACAATGTTATTAACTACTGATTATTTCACCATAAATGATGAAGAAAACTTTTCATACGAAGCATAAGACTGGTTAGAAGCTGTCAACTGCTGAATCAATGGGAGCTAACTGACCATAATCCATGACATCATTTACTAGCAAAGTGAGCTTTGTATAGTAGTAAAACCAAGGTCAGAACTGACTATTTATAAGATTAGATCGCCATAGCACTCTGCAATAACACCATGACTCACTACTACGTTTTTTATATCTGTTTTTATTTACCTCTGAATAATATTCTACTGTCTGCTTCATTAAGATTTTATAACCTATAAAAATATGTATCAAACAGAATACAAAAAATACTACTATTGAAAAATATGACACAATGACTTTGTGAATGCATACTAACTTTTTTGATAGAAATAGTCGAGGTTGCATCATAGGAAACGTTGCAATATAAACAAATTACTGGCCACTTGTAAAAAATATTGTTTTCCATGGTAACGGAAAACAACTGCCTACAGCAGCCATGGAACTAATCAATATTTTTTTAGTTATCAGTAAAAAATAGTAATTTACTAGTACTTATTTTACTATTGATTGTAGATTTAGTTAGAAAATAGTATTAGAACTAAGGAATCGTGTTCAAGCCAATAATTTCTACCTTACCTTTTGTTTTGTGACTGTTGCAACAGGTAAGAATATAAGCGGCTGTAAGATTATGATCATAAGTTTTGTTCGTAGTTTTTTAGGGTAATTTCACACAAACTCAAATTTCAATAAAATTTTCTATTTCATAACCTCTTTTTACATTTAATTGTTAACGTCAAAGTCAAGCAAATGTCCAAAACGTTCCGTTTTACGTACACAAGCCAAATCATTGAATTGCCTTGTCGTGTTTGGGATAGCTGGCTCTGTCCACCTCGTAAAACGTAGACCTGAAGTATATTATTTTATTATACCATGCGTAGACTAAGATACTATTAAAGTATATGAATATAATTTCTTTTTAGAATATCACTATGAAGAGAAACAAACCAAGCCAAGGAAAAGGCAAACCTGGGAGTTCTTCCGATGTGCGATTGCCCAAGTTGCCGAAAATTCAAATGCCAGAAGACTTCAAAATACGGACTCGGCCGCTTTTTTCCTTGCCCGAGGAGGTTCTCAAACTTCCTCCACCCACTTCTAAAGCAGCGAAAATACAAGCCGCCAAAGCTAGCGGGTCTGGTCCAAAAAGAAGATCTAGCGGTAAAAATAAATAATTCATAATTTTTTACCTAGGTACGTTTTTTATTAGATAGGATATCTTACTAGCTAGCTATAGTGCGTTTGTTTAGGTATTTAAAAGAATATTAACAATCTAGACATGTCTTTTTATTGAAATATACACTTTATAAATCAAAAAATGAACTATAGAAATATAGCTGGCTGGCAACCACGCAGGCAGCGGACAACTACCTGTTGAAGTGGCCTCCTAGACAACGTTGCGCGTCCCTAGATGTAACATGGTGAAATGAAAAGTAAATTCTGGCATTGCGTCAAACTGTCACTGTTCTTTGGGATATTTCGTATGTAAATTAATTTTTAACAAAAACAAAAAAAAAACCGACTTATAAAAGCAAGACTTTCTTCAGAAAGGCATACAAGAGGTCCCTGTATGCCAACGTCCATAGGTCAACTTAGGTACTTAATAGTAACTTAACATGTGGGTCGTGAATGGGATTGCCTGCTTAAAGTAGGTGTTTACAAAGGAAGGATCATTCCGTCTCTTTCTATGGATTAAGCATTTAAGGGAAGTTGCGTCTTAAATACTTACCTAATCCATTAGAAAGGACTAAAGCACAAACAACTCTTGCAACAACTATGTTCCTAAAAAACCCGGTTTGTATCAGACGGCGGGCGGCTGTTGTAAAACTTTTAGCACGAAACCATAGGCCAATCGTTTTTCAGGTTTTTATCTAACGTCGAGATACCTAAAGATTTCGATTGATGCTATCCTATCTATAGAATAGACGACAAGTCTGGTAACATATACATATTGCAAGTTCATCATCACTTTCTCAGCCCATTAGGTATTCTCAGCGCATCAACCCATTGATGCAAACTGAAACATTGTACCCCCTTGTCGTTGCCACAGAAATAGTGGGACATGGAGGAGGCAGCAGCAGATGCAGATTTTGCCTCGCCTGTGAGTAGTGATGTACTGAGCCCGGGAATATTGCCAGAGACTGGAAATTTTGCTGGAATCGTTGCCGGCAATGTTCCTAAAGTGGGAATTTACTGGGATAATTGATTAATTCTACATTTTATTAGAGTCAGATATATTTAATTAACTTAAGTTTATAATCGCCTGTATACTGGAAATATAAGTTATCCATATAATATCATATATACGAAAATTCCCAGTGCATTGGCAATATTCCAGTCAAAATTTCCAGTAAACTGCCGGCAGTATTTCCCAGAGATTGGCCGTTTATTATGTTCTAAACTTTCACTAAGATTTTAATTATAATTCGCAGTTCTAACTAAACTAAATGAAATAAATTACTAAAAAGCAAGAGAGAAAAAATAACACGTTCTCACTGCATGCTTCTTTTTTTAAATTCAGATGATACCGTGACGGGACAATGTTTGCAAGTAAGATTTGGCGTGGGTTTTGTGACATTTTTTTAAAGTAAAATCGTGACCACAGAAACCACACATATATTTTACACTCAGCATTGTCCGTTTTTCATCAAGTGGTCGTCTCACTCTCTGCTTTTTGTGGGATTGCTGCTCAGGGCTGTGGCCCTCTACAGTAAGTTTATGCCGCCACCTGCAACTACAGGCGGGTCACAGGGTAGTGGCCGTGGCGGCCACATCAAGCTTCTTAGTGCTGGGGGTTCAGCTCGACTTTCGATGGGATGATGGCTTGTACTTGCGGCCTGGTGGGTGGGCGTGCAGGGGCGCGATCTCCCCGAGATGGCGGTACGCCGAGCGGTCCGCCTTGGAGTACGTGTCTCTCGCTAGGCGAGAGACAAAGTTGTCCAGACTCTCCCACTTCAAGTCCCAGTGAATCACGGCGTTCCTCACGTAACGCCGCCCCGACGGCCGCCCGGAGACTTAGTTTCTCTTGAGCTCGGAGACTTCGTTTGTTAGCCTCCGAGCAGAATGCTTACCACGCAGGGGGCGCGTAGGTGGGATCTTACGTACGTCTTGTAGATCCCGAGCCGAGTCCTTAGCCAGAGTCACTGGCTATCTTCGCTGATGCCACTGTCCCGTCATCTTGGGCACACAGATTTAGGTGTCTGTCGAGCTGCACCCCCAGGTACTTGACGTGTTGCTGCAACGGCACGTCTTCCCCGAACAGCTTCAAGGGCGGTGGATTGGTGTTCCCAGATATAACTACCTGCGTCTTGCTGACGTTCACTGACAGTCTCCATTTTGGACCCACTTGGCGGCGTGCTTTGCGTTCATGCTGACCGCATAGTAGGCGGTGTCGTCAGCGAACAAAGCTAGTTTGGCCTGACCGGCCACTGGGATGTCGTTGGTGTATCACGCGTAGCACGCAGGCACCAGAAAGCTTCCTTGGGGAACACCAGCCCGCACGGGGCTTTCTGTTGATTTGGTGTTTTCGACCGCCACCCTTATCTTTTAGCAGTCTGCAGGGCATCGGATTAGGCGTTGCGGACATTTTATATAGCAACCCCTCGTGTCATACTCGGTCGAACACCTTTTCGTTATCAAGGAGCACCACAGTCACGTGCTCCTTGCAATTGGTTACTGCCGAGATCTGGTGGAGCAATCTAGCTATCTGGAGCGTTGTCAAATCCTCTGGCCGGAACCCAAACTGCTCCGCACGCGGTGATATGTGTTTTTCCCTTGCAGCATAATGACCCAGCCAGTTTTCCACTCTACTGGGTAGTGTCCCTTGCAAAGGCTGCCGTTGAAGAGGTGTGTCATCGCTATGATGTACGTTAGCAGTAGGTGGCGGAGCGCCTCTTTCGTGATATTGTCTGCGCTCGGAGCTTTCCTGGGCTTCAAGCTCCGGATCACTTGCAGGGCCTCTTCTAGTAAAGGCTCCAACAAAGTAAGCTCGAAGGTGCTCGATGACCATTTTGTGATGATCCTGGTAGTCGTGCAATTTTCACGCATTTTTACTAAATATTATTATGCGGTTGCACAATAACGACATGTTTTCAAGGCATCACAAATGGAGCTACTAAAGCAGCACGCGTAGGGGTGAGGGTGCGCGGGTGGTGTGCGCGCAGAGAGCGGAGAGTGACGGCAAGTGTTATGCTAGCTAAGTTGGGATTGACGGGATGGCGATTTAAAATCTGTAATTATCAATATTAAATATTGGAAATTCGGCTGGGTATTTTGGGCAATATTCCCAATGTGCCCGCAAAACTTCCGGGCACATTGGTAATGGAAAATTTCCTGCAGTGGCAAAATTCCCAGACGTACATCACTACCTGGGAGCCATACCTACATATATATCATACACTGTGCTGATGGATGACTCGTTTAACATTCCAGTAATGCAAAGCTTTACAGCAATGAGGAAAGCGAGAGAAGAGTTCCGAGCCAAGTTGATGAACCTCATCTGCCAGTCGGCTCCCGGTGAAGATGGCGATACCATTCCCACTGGAGAGGAGCAGAACATGCTGCGATATTACTATTATCTGAAGTACGGCATAGACACCATACACGTTGCGCCTTTGGACAATAAGATTATTTTAAAGTAAGTATCTATACATATGATGTAGGGGCAAATGTTATAATTTTACTTTAGACTATTGCCATTAAGATACATGAATTTTTCGGGGTCCAGTGCTACCCCTATTTGAAATAAATTATTTGAAAGGAAACTTAGTACTCATTTAAAATTTTGTCTTGATCAAGCCCTAGATAACTTTACAAACTATTATTTAATTTGTGTTTGCAGTTAAAAGTGACAACGTGAAGCTTTTCTACGCACATTAGCTTAAAGAGACCGTTTTTTGCAAATGTGCGTATAAAGTCTCCGTTTCCTTTCAAATAATTTATTCCAAATCGATAGGTAGATAGATATTCGTTAAATTCCACACCATGAATTCAACATTCTCGGAATTCATCATATTGGAATTCGACTTAATGGTCCGGAAGGATAGGATTGATAATATTTGTTACTGTTTACTTTTCTCTTGATTACACAGATATATTTAACAATGGAATTTCGATAGGCTATGAGCCCAGTTCGTTTTATACTGATGTACTTATCTAGAATTTCAATTGTCAAGCCAAGCCTAGCTAACCGACGTGTTTTGAGATTGATGGCGAATATTGCTCTTTTACAAAATACCCAAGTACCTACTTGAATTGTTGTTTGCTATTGCTACGCATTTTTTATTACAGAGTGCACAATTTGATTTCATTGAAATTGAAAAAGTGGAAGGAAACTCTGTTCACTTGCACCGATGAAATGCGCGAAGACTTTATGATGAGCATGAAAAAAGCTATCGTTGACTTCGTTCTAAAAGATCCTAACACGGTAATCATCGTAGTACTTTATTACCTTGTCGTATTCGTTTTTGTGCATCTGTCTAAGTGACTGAACTGATTTGCAGTTCATAACGCAGTATTTACAGAATCCGAGGGGTCATTCATCATTTCAACCCCATAACGTCCACTGCTGGACACAGGCCTCTCCCAAGGATTTCTAAATTGACCGATCAAGAGCGGCCTGCATCCAGCGCTTTCCAGCGACCTTGGTCAGGTCATTTGACCACCTTGTATCTTTGGTGGCTTGTATATTGGGTGGGTATCTTACACTTCGCTTGCCAGTACGCGGTCACCATTCGAGAACCTTTTTGCCCCGTCGGACATCGGTTCTTAGCGCTATGTGTCCCGCCCACTGCCACTTCAACGAGCTAGTCCGCTGGGCGATGTCAGTGACTTTTGCTCTCGTACGAATTTCTTCGTTTTTGATTCGATCACGTAAAGAAACACCGAGCATAGCCCTCTCCATAGCGCGCTGAGCGCCCTTGAGCCTTCTTATGAGACCAATCCGAAGGGGTATCAAATTATTATCAAAAGCTCTTTAGTTATCAACGACCGGACTAAGACCCCACGCTAATAGCTGACTACCAATAAATAGGAGGTCTAATTATACAGGAATTATTCATCTTAGTCCGGCTAGGAATTTTTAGCCAATCCAAATTGTAGGAGGAGTCTTTAGAAGAAGAAGACACGCCATTGAAACAGGAGTTGTCGAAGAAAGATGACGCATGGAGAAACCGCTACGTGATGGCGAAGAAGTTCCTCACCAAGAATCTGTACAGTGTCAATCCTTGCATCGCGCAAGTGTTGCAGATTTGGTACAAGCAGTTCAAGTATGTACATTGCTTTGTTTATAAGTAATTCTTTTTGTAAACTTTTGGGTACCTTAAGCCACTTTTATAAGTAGTCGAAGAAAGACGTGTGGAAAAACCGCTACATGGTGGGGAGGAAGTTCTTCATCAAGAACATCGCAAAATCCTGTATAGAGTTTTATTATCGTTTATTTGAAATTGAGACACCGAATTGGCTATCATCTATTTAATTTTCCTAAAGTTCCAAAGGAAAGGAATGCTCTAGCTAGCATTTACCTAGTCTTCCTATTGTAGCTTTTGGCTCATAAAAGAAAATATTTATTTTTTTAGTTATATCGCTACGATTTCCTATTGAGTGTGTAGTGTTTACTACTAATTTTTGCCAAATTAGTAAAATATAATTTTATTCCATATTCTCGTTTTTTTTTTCAGTGACCTAAGACTAATCAGCATGAAGGATATAATGCAAATCAACGAAGCGTACGAGTTGCAGGACTTCTGCTTCGTGTGCAAGAGGCACATTGATGCGGCCGGCAACGTGTTGTCCATGCAGTGGATACCTACCCTACAAGCTGTATTTCTTCAGGTTATAATCATTATCTAAGTCATAGGAAGATGACGAATAAAGTTCTATTACTTTATTGATTTTCCGATATTGTACGAAAGTTATAATATAGTGCATGACGTCAACAAAGTTTCTCAATGCAAGGTATAATTGGTACTGCTTCCTAGTGAGCTAGACACATTAGCCAAAGGATGGACTTACTCTTAAGGTTCTAAATACTCACAACTATAGTTATTACATTTTATAATTTTTTACAACACAAACACCTGAAACATTGATTAGCTACCTGAGGAAGCTATACTCAGGCTGTGTGAATCGTAATATGTGCCAAGGTTCCAATATATTTTAATATTATTGGAATTTTAGCAAATATTACGATTTTACTTTATTTACTTACTTCACGTCGCTCCACACATTGTTTCCGGCGGATACCTAGCCCAATTGACGTGTACGGAAACAAATTTTAATTAGGTACTCTTAACTTATTTTTCAACACACTTGCTCGTAAAGTGGATTTGATTTCATCGGTTTTAAATGCATAAAGCAGCTCAAACAACACGCGAGTGTTACAAACGCAAGGTGAAGTTATATTCTATAACCGCACTATTTGCTATGTACCTATATATGCTTAAAATTTATCTTTTCATATTTCTATCCGGCCGTCGTCTGGCTCTAGCCAGTAGGAAACGCATCGCGCTCATTTTGAAAAGTAAAACGGCAGGAAAGAAACAGTGTGCGTCATTGTTTTATGGTCGAGTTTATTTACAGTAAAAAAAACTGTTTATTAGGTATTTTTTTCGAAGTGCGTTCTAAAACGTCGTACGATATAATAACGTACGTAATGTACTTACTATATCTAATTGTATTGGTTCCAGGGTAGCAAAAAGCGACAGATACCAGAATCAAAGCAAGTGTCAAAAATGAAGCACTTCTACAACTGCCTGGCTTGCATCATGACGTACAACCTCCAGTCTTTGTGTTTGAAGTCTATGAAAGAATTCACGGACTACATAATGGACGTCGGAGTACGTAACGTCAAATAATAAATAAATCTGTACCTGTATGTAATTTATAACAGCTCTAGTTATTTAAAAAGAGAATCACAATTTTGTCTCATACAAAGATAATAATAATAATAAATATAACCCGCAAGGCAGAGCTGTGGAGAGCTGTTGGTGAGTAACGACACCACGGACCCGAGTGCTCCAGAGAGCTGGTCAGAGCCCTCGTCCTCGACGTGTCTTCATCGGTCAGGGTGGAGACCCAAGAGGGCTCGCAGGGCTCTCAGCTCTGCATTGCTTTGATTGGCAGTGCAGAGAGGAGTCGTTAGAGCTGTTGCTCCAGGGGTGGAAGTGTTAAAAGGTCATCACACCTCTCGGCACCCCTGAGTCGCCTGCAATCGGTGTTGCTTCTTTACAGTCAATATTGTCGGCGCATTTAAGGCCCATCTAGCGGTCAGCAAGACATCACCTGCCTACAATAGCCAGTAATCATGATTATGGCAGGTGACGTTTCTATTGCAATATCCCAGCATTAGTCCATCCCAATCTCATTCCTTAATCCATACCTTTCCCTTTTTCTTGCAATAGATCTCTCTCCTGCCGAAACCTTTCATAGGTATATTCAGGTATGGGTTTTGGCGGTAGAGCCACATTACATCGACTTCTCCAAAGGGCCTTTACGTGTTGGATCGCATTCGTAAGCCACTCCAAGGACCGGGGTAAAAATACCCGTGAATCTAAAGGAAATATCACACAGATCAAGTTAGTCCCAAAGTAAGTTCAACACTTGTGTTATGGGATACTAACTCAACGATACTATATTTTATAATAAATACATATATATATATATAAACATCCAAGACCCAGTTCAAACTGAAAAAGATCATTTTCCATCTTGACCTGACCGGGAATTGTAAGTGTGACAGCGTGGCATGATGACCACAAGGCCACAGAGGTCGTCAATTATTATATAAGAGATTATTTAAATAAGTTTCTTTTGCAGGGAATGAACCAAGGCTTCGTAGTGAATTTGGTTTTCCAGAATGAAGCGATAGAGTTCGAGCCTACGTTCAAAGCGTTCAGGGACCAGTTGTGTCTATTGTACGACTTTCTGATAGACGCGTGTCGCCAATGTCCTCGATTGGAGACCATGCTGTACCAAGACTATATTGTCACTAATAAGTCTACGCTGAAGGTATTTTGAGTGTGAATATAGCATGCAAACATCACATCGGGTTATAGATTTCGGGTTTTGCACTGCTTGTAAGAAATTCCGAGCATTGAATTCAGCGAACTGTTGCCAACTTGTAATAGCAACTTGCATAGTCTATAAAACTAATGGGTGTTCAATTTAAAACAAGATATATAATAAAAAATATCCGATTACGAGAGCCATTTACGGCTAAAAATGTATATATTTTTGAAATGTGTTAATAATGACTTTTATTTCAAACCCCACTCGATAAGAAACAAAAATTCTTGACTCGCACTTTTTTGCATGTAACAATCGTTATTGCATACAAATTGTACCCTATGTCCCCCAGACAATAGTGATGAATCAACTGACATATCATTAGTGAAAATTGGATATGTGGTTTGGATGCTACGGAGGAACACATATACATACATACTTACATACCTACATAGACTGCTAAATTCATTACCCTTCCTCTTGGTTTTCTTGGTCGTCGGGTAAAAATGAGCATATTTCTGACACTAAATATTCTTAACTCAAAGCACACAGGACTATGCTAAAGTTAAGAGTATGAAGATTAACAAATGTCTGTTAATTATACAATACCAACCTACTTAAATGTAATGATATCTACAAAATAACCGACCTAGTGCGAGTTGGACTCGCGCACGAAGGGTTCCGTATTATTTATCTATGCACAAATCACGTTTGTTGTATGAGAACCCAACTGAAATATTTTATTGTTTTTAACTGACTTCAAAAAAGGAGGAGGTTATCAATTGATTTGGGAAATTCTTTTTTGTTTGAAAGGGTATTATACTTGTCAAGTAGTCCCATATAAATTTTATCTAAATCGGTTGTGTATTTTAAGGGAAGTCGGTTTTTAATTTTGAAAAATTATTAGTATTTGTTGTTACAGTGGCAACAGGCAGACATAATCTGAGAAAATTTAACTGTTTAGCTATCACGGTTCATAAGATAAAGCCTGGTTGACAAACATACAGACGGACAGCGGTCTTAGTAATAGAGTTCCGTTTTTATTCTTTGGGTATGTAACCCTAAAAAGGTCAAATTGTTTTAATGGCTCATCAAACCTAGACAGTGGACTTTCTGTGGCTGATTTGACGATGATGGACCCTTAAAAATAATTATTTAACCATCCCAATTGATTTACAGCCCATAATTGACAATGACCTGGTAGAAACGTATAAAAAAATGGTAGCGGATTTGATAAGTGAGCAGAGAATTGGGCCTGAGCTGCGGGTGCAAGATTTTGATGACTACGTCTGTTTGCTCAATGGACAAGTAAGTTATTCCTTTAAAATATAGAGTCATTCGGGGTAACTGAGCGCAGTAGGTAAGTGAGCACAGTGCGTGTATCTCCAGAATGGGGAGCTGGGGAGGTATCGTTTGTTCGGCCAGAACAGAGATCGCCTGCTTGATAACTAGTCGCGACAAGTCGCAGTATCGTAGGATGGACGGTAAATTTTTTTTCGTAAATATCACTATTTGGTTTAGAACTTTGTAGTTTTTGGTTCAACTGAAAACTGTGTAACATCTACGGTATTAAATTTACAATAGTAAGTTTTTTTTTTTTTATTATTGAGAATATATTTATTCTTCATTTATTTTAAAATTTTAAGGTTGAAATTGCTTTCAATTCAAGTTATGAGCATTTATGTCAAATTAATCGCTATGGGGAAAGTGTGAGCGGATAAGTGTGCGCATGGCTTTGGTGCTAAATGTTTACGTTGTTGTTTTTGTTGAAATAAATAATGTATAGATAGTTAGAAATTATAAAATCTAGGATCATGAATCATGATTGAAAGCGTACCCCGGGCTCATAAACACACGGCTCAAGATACAACCGAGAACTCACTAAGATAATGATGAGGGTTATAACAAAAATTTGTTCTATTTTTCAGGATCTCCCACCATGCCTCGAAAATATATACAAAACATCTGTTCTTACATCTTTGACTAAGGAGCAAATATCGAGAGCTAAAGCTCTTATCCATATGCGTATACTTACCCAATACGGGCGCGCACAGTTACCCGCAATGCGGGTCAAGTGAGCGCATTCAGATTTTTTATCATTAAAAATGTCTATAAAAAATCTATTATGATTTCTGCTCTAATTTTTATTTCAATTTAGAGACTATGAAATGGTCTTACTTAAAGCTATGTTTATATATACTTAATTCTTTTATATACCTAAGTACTTACACACACTTGACCCGAATGACTCTACCTGATTTCCGGAGCTGTCTTGATTGTGATATCATGTCCAGGACGTCGAGTTCAATCTTGAAATGGACTCCAGTAACGAGCGCCGCCGTTTAGATCAGCTTTAATTGACTATTCATTTTCTTTTTGACCGATTTTAAAAAAAGGAAGAGGTTATCAATTCGTTGGGATCTTTTATGTTTTTTTTTACGTTCACCGATTTTGTTTGAAAGGACATAGTCAGATAGTCCCATAGAAATTTTAACAAAATTGGTTGTGTTTAGTTTTGGGGTAAAGTAGGTTTTCAGTTTTAAAAATTTGTCTTATAGTGAAATGTAATGGGAATCAGTCATAGAGGTCTACCTATGTCTACCTACTACCTATGTCTACTGCTAGGTTGCGGATATATCTACGTTTTTTTTTTTGGTAAAAACCAACGTGAGACACATACATTAATATATTATTAATATGCTATACACGAATTAGCCCTTCTTGCGAAAATTAGTTTCTATCGGCGTTTCTTCTCAGCAGTGGTCCTTACAAAGCGCTAATATCAGTAGCTTTTCTTTTAAATATATTAAATTTTAATATACACTACATGTAATGTAAATTATACTTATTGCTGTGTCAAAGTGCCTGTAAAGGTGTAATTACTGAACAAACATTAAAGTTCTGTTAATTTTGAATTTAGGGTACTGACGTTCAAGTCAGCTACTGGCCGACATGTTTCGACCTCATCCAATGGTGCCATTTTTTAAACGCGGAGACTCTAAACGAACGGTTTTATGCATGGAAAAATCATTCGTTTAGGTGACTTCGAGTTTCAAAATGTCACTTCAGAGGTTTTTTTCTCAGGGCGAATGAATGTGTTTAGAGACGGGTGCACGGCATTGTCCCGATCCCGACAAACACAAGCCAGTATCTGACTTTGTTAGTAAGTACCTATATAGCGCAAAACGACATACATTCTTTGAAACTGTAGGTAATTGTTTTCTTTCTAGATTTATAGCATAAAGGACATCTGGCTGCTGAATGTAACAGCTTCTAATTATTTTTCATGTTTCAGTCTGCAGGATTAGTAGAAAAATTTCTAAACGCGGATCCAGACAAGACATTCGAGGAATACTGCGCTGAAGCGGTGAAATATGTAGAACTCGCCAGGGAAATACCTTCGAGGCTCGAGGGGACCATTGTGATCGGCATGTTTCGGATGCAGCGAGGTGATCTCATCACTTCCTTGAGAGGAGCTGCCACCAGGCTTGCTAATACGTTGCTGAGAAGAATGACGGAAGATTACCAGAACCAGGTCAAGGCGTAAGTTACTTATAAGACAGATTTATAGGACTTCTGTAGGGCTGCAAGTGTAGCTTTCTCCTTACGTGTTCAATTTTTATGGATAAAAAGTATAAAGGGGGGGCTTATCTCACTCCATTTGCTAGCTTTACAAGGGCATTCTGTAGTCAGTCATGTGTCATCAACATTGACAATGGTCGTCCAGGTTTGCTGTTGTCGTCCTGTTTCGCCGCCAAGCAAACATATGCATACGTTGTACAAGACCAGATATATAATCAATCACCTTTTATGAATCCAATCCAAATATTTGATGAACCTATACGCCACAGAGAACGTCAAAGCAGATAGTCCAATAAACGCAGCTTTGACAAGCTATGATTCGGAGGTAAATAAATCTGCAAGCGGAATTATTAATTCCCAGTTTCACCCGTAATCCCACAGCATCTGGCTTTTCGACTGAGTCGAGCTAATATTTGGCGTGCACAAATAAATCGAATGTGTACTAGGTACCTGTTACATGGCAGTGAGCGGACATATCGAATAGTCGCATCGTCAGTCAAAGGCAAATTTCATATTTGTACACAGTACCTGGTATATATGGAGATATTAAAATAGTTGCATGCGAATTATATTTTTGGTAGTGCAACAATATATAGAATGGTTATGAAATGTAAGATCTATTATAAATAGTCACCAAATTAAAAAACAAACGCGATTACCTATGTATAGCTGATTAGTATTATGCTTCTACTACAGATCACTTGCAGTCTCACCTATCTACTCGTATAGTTTTGTTCATTTGCAAAAGTAACTAAATACGTAGGAGTAGGTAATTCTTATTACCCGACGGCGCCAGAAGGACGGTTATGTTTTTCGAGAGTATGTATGTTTGGCACGCTCTGCGGCCTTTACGGCTCGATGTATTTAAGCTTGAGAGGTGTCATTAGATTCGTCTTAATTCTGAGAGTGACACTGGGTGTTTAAAAAAGCAGTCGGGTTTTTTTTATTAAATAATGACTTGTTTAGCAGGTGAGATTAATTTACATTTCAATTAATGCTTCATACTATATATCGTTTATATACAAGCAACTAAGCGAAACCCGAGGCCGAAGGCCGTAGGCTAAGCTGACCCGCGAGGCCGTAGGCCGAGCTGCGTGGTGAGACAGTAGGCCGAGCCCCTACCAAGAAGCGGTGAGCGTTTTTTTTAAATTGTTATTAATCCAAGATGGCCGCCGATTCTTCACTGCAAGCGATTTTGCTGAAATTCAATATTAATGAGTTTTTGAGTCGCGGTCGTCGCCGAATCCTACCTACTTTTTTTAAAATCCAAGATGGCGTCTAGTTTTATAATTTTAACTTATTTCGTTTATTTATTATTTTAACGTCCCAAGGGTCTGAAATTTTCTACGCAGGGGTAAAGCATCCCACGGAACTCGAAACTACAATTAGATTATGGATCCAAAATGGCCGCCCACACATTTTTGCAACCAACTGACTGCATTTTCACCCATTTTCTCAACTGGACATGTTATTTAGTCTACCTCAACAACTGCTCAAAAAACCGCAGGCTGCTTGCAGCCCGCGCAACGCCCGAAAAACGATATATATATTTATATAATGTTACGTAAGGCACTTTCTGTAATCTACATATTTTATATTTATACTTATATTCAGTGACGGATTAACCCTTAATCAAATTAAGCAATTGCCTAGGGCATCACCTTTGGAGGAGCACCAGAAGAAGCAAAAAAATAACGACGGGTTGCACTCCGGGAGTGCTGGCAGAAGTGAAAACTTGAATATTAACGTTGTGCATTTTTGATATTTTGGAATGGTTAGGGAATAATTTTGCACGAATTGCTTTAATTATCAGTATAAAAAGTACTATCATTTATAATACAATATTTATTTATTTACAGCGTGCCACGCGCAAGCGCCCTACGCTGCCTAAACGAAACAGCAGGCGCAGGCATGCATTTTCGCCGCGCCGTAGAAAGAGAGGGGGATACTTCCTCTCCTACGCCGCGCCGGCTGTCTACTCTCCATCCGTCTTACCAATTTTCGATCAGGTCACGTGTCCTGACGCATGACGGCCTGACCCGAGTTTAACATTTTTTACCCATTACATAAAAGTGTACAACGCCCTAAGGACGATTTTTAAAGTTTTCACTTCAAAAATCGTCCTTAGGGCATCACGTCTCACTCTCACGTCACCAAAAACCACACCAAAATGCTCGAAAAAGCCGCAAGGCGCATTTTAATAAATAAATAATACTTTGGTTTTTATTGTTGTCGCACCTACTCCACTTCTAAGGTATACATCTCATCATCTTATTTTACAAAAAACTAATGTTTTTAGGCGGTAAAGGTTTAAAGTTTGATTCTAGTTGACATACGGATAGGGGGCCCACAGGCGTGGATTGCTTAGGGCATCAAGTAGTCTTAATCCGTCACTGCTTATATAAGAATATATCAGGAATACTAGTTTACATATTAAAATCTCATCATACGAGTATCTAAATAAAAAAGTTCGGCATAGTGAGAAAATATAAGATCCGATGGTTTCATGCAAATACTTTTGGCCACTTACATAAGTTACGATAAAAACTGATTCTAGCACATGTAGTTTATAATCTTTTTCTCCAGGATCTACGACGAGTATTCCTTGATAGCCAACACGCTGCTGACTCCGCCTCCAGACACTGCAGCCCTGATGGAACTCATCGCGTACAGCAAGAAGGCCGAAGATACGCTTATCAGCGAGATGGAGGACAAATTGAGAACCGCGCTCAAATATATCATGTTTTTAGGAGACTACACAACCTTTACACCGTTAGAAATTAAAGCCAACAACCAGACTTTCCATTGGTTTGTACTATACTGAGTATCTTCTTAGCTCTACCTACAATATGTAACAATACGCCAGTCCGATCCTTGTCCAACTCAGACCGTCAATATGAACAACTTTTCCTATATAAAATCGTCTGATAGCAGAAACAAGCGAAAATAACAATATAC
Source organism: Acrobasis suavella (assembly GCA_943193695.1). NCBI lineage: Eukaryota > Metazoa > Arthropoda > Insecta > Lepidoptera > Pyralidae > Acrobasis > Acrobasis suavella. The sequence continues at coordinate 21,847,158 of OW971929.1, forward strand.
AACGTGTAACAGAAAGGGGGTATAAATCTGAAAGAGAGTAAACATACTAATCAATGTGAACAACTTTTACTATGGGACAATCCCTGAAATCGTTTCACTGCTCTATAACCACCATATTGCACAAACCAGTGAAACTCCGATTGTGAACATCAGTGAAGCATCTATGCTGATCCATTTCAAACTGCGTGACATAAACAGTTAGTAATACGATCTGCAATGAGAAAATAGAAAAACGCATAATTAAGATGGAAGACAAGCTAAGGAATCCTTTGTGTTGATAGTATTCAAAAGACGTTATGTAGTTATCTTAGTTTATGTTGATGCATCAAGTTATTGCCGAACTACGCCATGTCCACACCTTGTTGGATTTCTAAATAAGTAATATAAGTATTTGATCTTGTTTGGTAATAAAAGTATTTGATCTTGAGGTCAATAAATATGTAGGTACCTAATGTTTTAGGTATGCACGTCTGCCAGGTGTTATTGAAGAAAGTAAAGTAATATGCGATCAAAAGAAAATTGAATATCAAGAGCTACTCAAGGTATGCCTCATGCCTCAAGGATGTTAATTGGGACCACTTACATTTTTTCAACTAGCATTTTGAACTTATCTTACCTAACTTTATGAGGAATGTTTTAGGTTCGCATTGCTAAATTTATTGACGACTTGGACGTATACGAGACCCAATGCAACGAAGTCCAATACTGGGGGGAAATCTCAGAGCTTCCCAAATATGTATCACGGGCGCGGCATTTGGATGAAAAGTAAGTCAACACACTGACAGCATTTCCACTGCACTTCGACTGCCAGATTGCTAAATATCTTTTTTTTTTTAATTGTCTGGCAAATAAACTTGTAATAGTGTTCCGTAATAGTTTTCCATCTTGTAACATTACGGATTGCGTTGCTCTAAAAATTTTCAAATAATTATATTTATTTATATTATAGTTCATTTGTACACAATTGCATGGACTAATATGATGAGTCTGAAATAATGTTAATGATGTTTAAGTTGCATTAGGTTTACTTTAAATACGACTATACATGTTCTCTCTTTTAGCTAGAGAGAAAAAGAATGTACACGTTATAATCCGTCTACAATTATTACCATCATCAGATATCGATGCTCTTGTTATTTAATGACTGTGAGCACTTTTCTAAAGTTCTTTATACTTTTCGTAGACTATCTGTCGCTTTGGCGAGGATAGACCAGTTCAACGAGGAGGAGATATCTTTTGGCTGGGAACAGTCTCAGTACCCGAAGCGAAAGGCGGTTTACGACAAACTCGTCCCGTATAAGAAGCTGTTCGACGCTGGATACGATTTTCTCGAGAAACATAATAATTGGATGACGTCTAAGGTACTGTGAGATTCTGTTGTTGATGTCATAGATAGATCAGTCCGTCGAAGAGACTTTTGGTTGGAAACTGTCTCAGTATCCGGAACGCAAAGCGGTCACTTGATACGACTTCCTCGAAAAAACTAATTGGATGACCTCTAAGGTAATGTTTTTTTTTTTTTTTTTTTTTTTTTCTTAACGTACCTACAAAAGTAAATAAGTACGCTAATAATATTACAATCTAGCCTTAACTCAGACTAATAAGTAATTTAACATTGACCTAGTTTTATACGTTATTGTCTAAGAATGTGTCCATCGGCACTTTTCTTACTGTCTCTATTAAGGGGAAGGCACTTTGTTCTTGTGTCTCTGTTGGCACATCAATGCACTATAATATCACTGTATTTTTTAAAATTACACTAGTTCAAACGGTTTAGTTCTTTTGAGACGTCGCACTATGTCCGTGTTGTCGAGGAGCTGGATTGCCTCAACATTCACATGGTGAAGCAGTCTATACTCATGTGCTTCGGCGTATTTCTTGATAACTTTATTGACGGTCTGCATGTTAAGGTCCCGGTGTAGATCGTCAATTCTTATATACCAGGGCGCATTCACAATGGCCTTCAGTACATTATTTTGGAAGCGTTGAATTATTTCAATATTACTTTGTTTGGTACAACCCCATAACTGTATACCATAAGTCCATACTGGCATGAGGACTTGTTTATAAAGTAGTATTTTGTTATTTACTGACAATGCAGAGTTCCTTCCAAGCAGCCAGTAAATCTTTTGGAATCTTATATCAAGTTCCTCTCTTTTCTTTTTAACGTGGGCTTTCCAGCGAAGCTTCGCGTCGAGTGTCATACCAAGATACTTAGCAGTGTTTTCATATGGCACCTGCTGTCCATTTATGTAGACGGGACAATAGTCATCATTTTTGTTTGTGAAGTTGACGTGGACAGATTTTGATTCGTTTAGTTTAATTCGCCATTTCTTTGTCCAGTTGTGAACTTTATTAATAGCTGCTTGGACCTTCTCTGCTGCTTCGGCATGACTGTTTCCAACTGCCATAATAGCCGTGTCATCAGCAAAGGTCGCAATAGTATTTTCTTCTAGTTCTGGAATGTCGCAGGTGTATAATAGGTACAGGACCGGACCTAATACACTTCCTTGAGGTACTCCAGCTTTTATTTCCTTAACTTCAGAGTATGCATGATCTTGTCGCACTCTATAGGCTCTATCGGTTATATAAGACGTTAGTATCTCTACAAAGACTTTGGGAAGCATTCTTTTGAGTTTTAAAATAAGGCCTTCATGCCAAACTTTGTCAAAAGCTTGTGCTACATCTAGAAAGATAGTTGAGCAAACTTTTTTATTTTCTAGAGACTGTTCAATGATGTTAGTTATTCTATGTACCTGATCAATTGTAGAGTGTTTTTCTCTAAAGCCAAACTGATGTTCAGGTATAAGATTTCTCGTTTCAATTATAGGTTTAAGCCTTTTAAGTAACAGTTTTTCGAACAGTTTTGACATTACAGGCAGCAAGGATATTGGCCTATAAGACGTTGTTTCATTTGGTGGCTTTCCAGGTTTTGCTATCATTATAACTTCAGCTATTTTCCACAAGTCTGGTACATACCTAAGTCTCAATGCAGCATTTATCAGATTTGTTAGTTTAATTAAAGCTTTTCTAGGAAGGTTGTTTAGTATTTCCCCTGATATCAGATCAAAGCCAGGCGATTTTTTTGGATTAATTTGTTGTTTTATTTCACGTAAGACTTCATTCGGTGTCACAAGCTTTATGTTGTCTTGTTCATCATTAATATCGCTGATAACATCAGTTTCGGCCTCATAATTTACTTCCTGACTTTCATTTGGTTTAAAAATATCCTCTAGATGATCAGCAAACATAGCAGCTTTTTGTTCATTAGTAACTGCCCACCTTCCAGATCCCATTCTTAAGGGAGGGATGTGGTTGATGGGGCGTTTCAAATATTTTGTGGCCTTCCAGAGTGAGTAATCTGTGCTACGGTCACTGGTAAGCTTTTGAAGGTACGTGTTTGTACACTCATCAACATGATTCTGGATTACTCGTTTAAGTTTTTTGTTCAGGTTATTTAATTTTCTCTTGTCTTCTGGTGACCTGGTTTGGTGCCATAATTGTCTTTGCTTTCGTTTTTCTGTGATGAGTCCTCTAATTTCTATTGGATATACATTTCTGACAGTTTTCTTTTTCATCTTAGGAGTGTTGTTCCATGCAGTCCGTTGTATTAGAGTAACAAACTTTTCAAGATCTATATTAAGCTGCTCGGGAGTCTTTAATGGAACTTTAAGTTCGATATTGCTATCTAATTCAATTTTAAAACTCTGCCAATCAGTATGTTTATTGACTAGAGATAAATTTGTTTCCTTACTCAGAACTTTCTCACTTATTTCTAAGTATATGGCTGAGTGGTCTGAGTTCATATCAAAGCTTTGATCTGTTCTCATATAATTAGATGACAATTGTTTGTAAATGAAAAAGTCTATTAGGTCTGGTATTTTAAGTGGGTCCGTTGGCCAGTATGTTGGATATCCTGTTGATGCAACATCACAGTACAGTTCTTTGATAGCTTGCATCAGCCTTCTTCCTTTTGTGTTAGTAAGTCGAGAGCCCCAATATGTGTTTTTCGCATTGAAGTCTCCACCTAATATAAATCTATCGCCAAGCGTGTGCAAAACATTTAAATATAAATCTTTATTTATTTTGTGTCGAGGTGGACAGTATATTGCTGCCACTGTTAGCGGGTAGTTTTTGGTGATTAGTCGAACTGCAGTGCACTGAACTTGTGGTATTTCATGTTTAAGGTATTCTTGGTGTTGGATGTTTTCCTTGATGATCACAGCACTGCCACCTCTTCCTTTGTTTGCTGGATGCAATGCATAGTAAACCTTATAGCCTTTAAATGTAATGTATGATTGTTTAGTGAAATGTGTTTCGGAGACTAAACACACGTCAATATTTTCCATATCTAGGACTACTTGCAGTTCATTTTTGTGTTTAAGTAGCCCATTGCAATTCCACGCCATAATTTTAAGATTATTCATTGTTTGTTTTTGGGAAAAGCGATCTTGGTGCTATTTTCAATTTTTTTCAGACGTTCATCAAATGAAGTCATAAGCTTGAGTATTTCGTCCAACTTATTTTCATTAGGGGTGACTTGCTCTTTGCGTTGAGAGCTCATTGAATTTTTTGCGGCAGTCTGAGCATAAGAAACGTTTGTACGAGTACTTATAGTCGAGACAGGCTTATTATTTGCTCTCTGCGGATTGGTTGGAGCTTCCTTATCTTGACTGACTACATGTTTTTTAGCAGTCTTATTTCTTAATTTCTGCATTTCTTTGGCTATCATACAACCTCTGTAGTTAGCCGGATGATCTTTTCCGCAGTGCACGCATTTTGGTTTCTCGGTTGCTGCTTTTTTACAGTCTTTAGTTAAGTGCTTCCCCGTGCATTTTACACACCTTGGCTCTTTAGCACAATACATTTGTGTATGACCATAAGCCTGACATCTTTTACATTGGGGAATAAGTTTCGATGATTTCAGGGGTTGTATGTCAACCAAACACCCTAGTATGTGTTTTATTTGATATATTTTAGCAATATCCTCTTTGTTGCTGAAGGTCAGCATGAACATATTTAGTGGTTCTTTGCTTTTCCAACTCAGTTTGTTTACTACGTCTTCGATTTGTAAGCCCTTTGCTTTGAGATCTTCTACGATTCTCTCCGGCTTACATGTTGAAGGCAACTTTTTTGCCATGACTCTAATAGGTCTTTCCTGCTTATTTTCATAGGAATGCCATAGAAAGTTATTCGCTGATAAAAGCTTCGTTACGGCCCTGTATGCGTCAACATTACACGCATTAATTTTGACGCTGTCACCATTCAATATTTTAATTGAAAAGGTGATTTCAGGCTGACTTTGTGTCAAGAAGTCGTAAAAGTTTTGGTAGTTCTTTACCTCATCTACTATGATGGGAGGTGGAGGGGGAACTTTCTTTGCTTTTTCTACTTTAGGTTCTTTTTCTTGGGGTGAGAGCGTGGGTGACGTGTTCAATTTTCTTTTCTTTCTAGATTTCGTTCTTATCCACTCTGTCTCTTTGGCTAGCTCGTCCTCGTCGGTGTTGTACTCAGCGTGCACCGTAGAGGATTCTGCATTAGTAGCTGCTGGGGTCACAGCTTTAGACTCAATGACGTTTTGTAACTGCTGTTGGAGAGTCACAATTTCTTTTTTTAGGTCTTCTATAAGACTCTGCTGTTTAAGCCTTTCTTCCTGCTCATTTTTGAAACGGTCATAGAGATAACGTTCCGTTTCAGTTTTTAACTGAATAGATTTGGAAGGAGTATTCATTGTCAAGGCGGATGAGAACGTCGCCTTAACAATTACTCGTTGAACGTAATCATACCAAATGCAATGACTCACCGATGTAGGTCATCGCGGCCGGCCGAAGATACGTGACTTTGGTTTGATGCGTTAGCACTTTCACTGCACTGTATTAATGCGCGTCATATGTGATTGTGACACAACTGCTCTAATCGAAGATTGAATGATCAACTAAGGTAATGTGAGATTCTGTTGTTGATGTCGTAGATAGATCATCGAAGAGACTTTTGGTTGGGAACTGTTTCAGTATCCGGAACGAAAGGCGGTCACTGGATACGACTTGCTCGAGAAACATAATAATTAGATGACCTCTAAGGTACTGTAAGATTCTTTTGTTGATATTATAGATAGATCAGTTCATCAAAGTTTTTTTGTCGGGAACTGTCAGCATCCCGAACGAAAAGTGGTCGCTGAATTGGATGTCATATAAGTTATGGTCAGGTCTTTTAGTTGGTAACGTTACCTATTAACATTCGTAGAATGTCGTTTTTTGGGGTTGACTCTATACATATAATCATGACCATTTGTATATTTTTCTATAGGTATAATACAAGATACATAGCATACTTTATAAATAATAATATAAATGATGATCTTATTAGCCTTCTTTTTCTTGATATTCTATCTATTGGCTTACATTCCCTCGACGTTTTATTGGGTCGTGCTTTACGTCTGAAGGTAGACATTTTTAAAAGTATCATTTTATTAGGTGTTCAGTATTTATTTTTAAAAAAAGGCGCCATAAAAAATTTCATAACTTTTATTTTTTATTTCCTTCCCCCTTTTTTTGGCATGATTAATATACATAGATGTCTATGCCAAATTACAGCTTTCTACTTAAAGTATCTGACTAGAACCGCGGATAGACAGATAGACAGACAGACATGGCCAAACTTCCTTGTTTACTACGGAACCATAAAAAGCATCATGAATCAGAACGGTTCGGCTCTCCATTAAAGTTTCTTTGAAATATTAACACCACAAATGTCAAAATTACGAGTTATCAAGACCACTCTTTGCAAATCCTTCGCATACGACCTATTCAAAATTCCTCCCGTTTGCAAACTCTCGCGCAAACCATTCGTAATGGGACAAGTGATTTTAAAAAAAACATCCCATGTGCGCATTTGGCCTCCGGGGCAGTCAATCGATAAGTCATTATCTGCCGGGATGAAATTCAATGCATTGACTGATATAATGATTGAACATGTACCTTCAACAAGTCAATCTATTTTGGCTATATTGTACTCAAAGTACACAATATGCAATATACGATACTTATAATCAAGAGCGAAACGAAGGATTCCACATTTGAATCACGAGCGAAGCGAGTGATTCTACGGTGGAATCCTGAGTGTCCTGTATACATGTATATTCCTGGGTGAAGCAGGGATTTCAGGTATCGCTCAAGATAAAAATATTACGAGTAGCACTCTACTTTTCATCTCCATCTATGGAGTATTTATGAGAAAAACTAGCATATACAAAACAGAATATAAAGAACAGTAGAACACCTACAATACCTAATCAGACTTCAACCGACAGCTTAATACTAACCTTTGTTTGGTGTCGTTTTCATATAATAAATACTAAGAAATATTTTTGGAAGACCACCAACTTAAGATAAAATGTTCACTCATAACTTTGTTTGCGTGGTCCTTCATATCTTTTTTTTATAAGTAAACTTTATAACTATATTGGCTTAACTTACGAAAAAACTTACGAAAAATATTCACATTTACACAAATCAATTAATTTCAATACAAATAACCTAAAACATCTATAATTATTTGAATCAAAGAAAAAAAAATGCGCGTTTCTACTTATGCTTATTTCTTTGTCCGAAGCGAAGAACATAAAAATGTTAACCTACATTCATCCATGTTGACGACGATATGTATTCTAAATTTAAAAAATCACGACGTCTCTACCAATTATTTTTTATTTTAAAACAAAATTCTTCTTTGTTTTTGCTGGACTGCCAACATTATTTTTTATTCTATATAGATTATACTCGTGTTCACTTTTTGGACTGCCAAAATTATTTTGATTCTACATAGATTACACTCGTGTTTGAAAACATTGTTTTTCGAGTAGATGAGATGAAAAGTACTTTAACATCTATCTACCTACGGTACATAGAGACGATGTTGACGAAATGAGAAATTTATATAGGATTGGTCTTTATAGCAGATTATTTTTTTTGTTATGATATTATTATGCATAACAGCGGATAACAGAAAAGTCATTTCGCAGATTTTTTTGGCATCTACTCATTTATCATAAATTCAAAACCAATAATGTTAAAAATCAGAATCACCTTAGAGCATACATTTTATAGCCACAATGATTTAAAGTAGAATCATTATATATTGCAGAAAGTTCGCAGTCAGAATCGTTGTTTTGGCATTCTGACTGCGAACTTAATTTTTCTTTTGCAAATGAATATATATTTATTAAAAAAAAGATGTTAATTTTGAAATTTGCAAACCATTTTTCACCCACTTGCTGTGGTATGCGATTTAGCTAAACGCTGTGCTGTGACTGAAGCTCGTTGACGGCAGGCCAAGCAAATGAGCATATTTTTATAAATTGAGAGTCGAGCAAAGAACGAGCATAGGAACAGTAGGTAAGTATATCGGCTTCTTCTCTAGTATAGAAGTTAATCAAGGGTCAATAAACTTAGCTGTAAGTTATCTGATGTGAACAACTATTATGAAATTGAAAAAAAAAGGCAATTATCAAATGAAACAAATATCCTAAGATAAATAAATGATTTTTGACTTTGAATATGAGTAACATTGATCTGAGAATAATTTCAAATAATTGATCTTTGCAATAGGTCTATTTAAAAGGCAGATATATGTATATACTTATTTAGATGAGCTGAGCAGAAATCAAAATTACTGATAGGTATCAACCCAAGTGTTTGTTTACGCCATTGGGAATGAAGATTTCATAATTATTATGTATATGTGTTTATCTCTTTGGACAGGTCGGGAGCTATGATCCTGAAGATATCGAAGGAGATGTCGGCTATTACTACAAAATTGTCTACAAACTAGAAAAACAGTTTCAAGAAGTTCCTGACACGTATCGTCTGGCTTGTTCAGTTAGGTAAAAATATGCAAAAAATTTCTCTAAAGCAACTGATAAAGTTGGACTTAAAATATCATTGTATTTTTTTGTAAATTATAAGTACTTACACCTAGGGATGTACCACCTGTACGCTTGCAGGAAATGTCACGGATTGCAATAAAGTATTTTTGAGTTTGAAGTTTGAACTTTATGAGGTCAGAAAATTGTCACACCGGATTGGTTTTTCAGCCTTCTCTTCGGCTTGGGCGGTTATTTTCGGTTTGATCTTCTATAGGGTTTCATTGTTGAAACTGTAAATGTTATTAATTAAGCTTTCGAATTTTAGGGAAAAAATTGATGAATTCAAGACAAATATGCCAATCATTCAGACGCTCGGCAATCCTGGCATGAAGGCGCGGCACTGGGAGAAGATATCCGACATCGTTGGGTTTCCTATTATCGTTGATGACGAGATGTCATTGGAGAAAGTTATTGATTTCAATCTTGTAGATTATATCGAGAAGTTTGAGAGCATTTCAGAAGCTGCTACCAAGGAGAACAATCTCGAGAAAGCGCTGGACAAGATGATGAAGGAATGGGCCGACCTCAAATTCGACATTCTTACTTACAAGTGAGTAGAACATTATTTTAAGAACCCATAACTACCTACTCATCCGTACTAAAAAAAAATACTCGATCAAATTGAAATCCTTAGTATATCACAAACAAGTAGGTACTCGCTGGGTGTTTATTAGGGTGATATTTTTTCATAGTTTAACAAGATATACGTTTAAAAAACTAGTATTCGATTACGAAAGCCACTCGGCTAACAATTTTTATATTCTTGAAATGTACTTATTTAGACCTTTCATTTGATACCCTACTCGATTAAGAAACCAAATTTTTAAATCGCACCATTTTGTTCTACATTTATTGGATACAAATTGTAGCCTATGTAACCCGGACATTAGTGACGAATCGATTGACACTCATTCTCATTTGTAAAAATTGTGCAACGGACATAAATACCTACATATATACGCTACGGTGCAACAGACATAAAAACCCACATATATACGACGTACATTCATAGACTGGAGACTGGCTTTGTCGTAAAAACATATTTCAGTCTGAGATATGTATGTTATTCGCATGAGAAACGTAAAAATACACACGAATATTTTTTTATATACAGGGACACTGGAACATATATTTTGTCGAGTGTGGATGAAATTCAGCTGCTGCTAGACGACCACATCGTGAAAACGCAAACAATGAAGAACTCACCTTATATCAAGCCATTCGAAGAGATCATCATGTAAGCACATTCTAGTAAAAATCTTATCGAGTAACTTTTCTTACCAGCGAAACAGAATATTAACGATAAACTTTTAGGTATGGTAGGCAAATGGTTTGTGTACGTATTAATGATTTTTTACTTGTGTTTTTAGTAATATATACCTTATGGTGCAATGGAGGTTTTAATTTTGCCTCAAAGAAATATTTGGGCTTAGCCCCAGCAGTGGATGCTATATGGCTCAAATGATGATGATGCGACGTTCATTTCATTAGCAATTTATACACATGATTATTTCGCCGTTTTATAGCGACTGGGAAGGCAAGTTGATACTCCTGCAAGAGATCTTAGATGAATGGTTGAAGGTGCAGGCCACTTGGATGTACTTGGAGCCGATTTTCTCGTCTCCTGATATTCAACAACAGATACCTGAAGAAGGTCGTCGCTTTAGTGCAGTGGACAAGGTATGACAAAAGTGTTTATTGGTAGGAATGGTAGCATTTTCAGCATACCAGGGCCGGTGCCCACTCTTAGAAAAACTACACATCTCCGCGCGGGGGGATGTTTATTTGGGGATTTCTTCCCCCTAATGAGTTGTCCTATAACCTTTGAGAGAGAGAACAGAGAATTGAATTGTAGGTCGCAAGCTCGCAAGAGAAAGGCACATAAAGTATTTCTTATACTATTTACATATTCTATATATATAGAATTAATAAAGTAATTCTTAAATGTACCTACTGTATATAGATCGGCCGATTTATTTTTTAGTGCACACATCTTTCATGCAGGCATCGTACACTCTCCTAGAAATGATGTATGACGTTTATGGAAAAGTTATACACTTTTCATAAAAAACGCGTAATCAGTGTTTGCATGGGAAAAAATTAAATATCTACATGTTTTGTGGCCGATTAACTAACAACTTGTTGATTAATTTATAGATGTGGCGAGAAATCATGAAGGCAGCGTTTACGGAGCCGAGGGTCCTTGACGTGATAATGATAGAGAAGATGTTGGACCGGTTGAAGAAGTCCAACAATTTGCTGGAGATGGTCCAGCGCGGGCTCAATGCGTACTTGGAGAAGAAGCGGCTGTACTTCCCCAGGTTCTTCTTCTTGTCCAATGATGAACTGCTCGAGATCTTGTCAGAAACTAAAGATCCAATGCGGTAAGTCTATTTTCTTGAATAAAATTTAATAACATACCTATATAATACAATTCATGCTTCGTAACACAATGTAGTTTTTCTTCAAGTTCATTATATTCAATGGACCAGAATGACAAGAGTATCAAATTGTTAGAATTAGATTTAATTGTCAGAATTAAGAATCAATTTTTGGATTATAATCCAAATCATGATTTAAGTTCTAGTTTAGGTCGTTGTGGGTGGTTTTGATTGTTAATTTAAAATGATCTGCCGTGTGTTGAACTATACTTAATTCTTTCATTAGTTTTAAAGCTCCATTTTCTTGCCAGTGTACAACCGCATCTCAAGAAGTGCTTCGAGGGCATTGCGAAGCTGACTTTCACGGAAGACATGATAGTAACTCATATGAGGTCCTCGGAAGGAGAGATCGTGCAACTCACCATGACTATCAACACTGTGGCTGCCAGAGGGCAGGTATGATGTAGCATGGTTTGGGGATGTTTGAAAGCTGAGTTTATGTTTAGTATGGTACGGTATGGTTTAGTATTCGCTATTTGGGTGCAGTGAAATCTAAATGAAAATAATTTAAAATTAACTGACACGGTGTTTTCTTGACCCTCAAAAATAGCCCAAGAGCAAAGCAAAGATTAGATCGGGTGGAGTGGGAGGTCTAGAAGCCAGATCGTCATGAGTATCAAAATGCCATAGCACTCCTGTCATCATTTGCTATTTTGTAGGTGGAAAAATGGCTTTTAGAATTGGAGAAATCAATGAAATCTTCGGTGCACCACGAGGTCGCGTTATCTTATGATGACTACACACAAATCGCGAGAGAGAAGTGGGTACTGGTTTGGCCTGGACAAGCGGTAAGTATAAAATAAAAACTTTTTAAAACTAAAGCTAAGGTACCTAGGCTACAAAACCTGGTCGGACTTGAATCCTTACCTTAGCTAAGATACATGATGATTGAATTTTCTTGGTCTCGTATGAATAGAAGCTCAATTTGTTTGACTTTTCCTTCTACAACGTGGAAGGTACATACCCGTGAAAAATCAATCTACGGGCTATCCTAGATCACTATAATATAATGAGTATAAAAAACAGTCAGCAACAAAAAATAAAAATTGGCAACCCATACAAATGGCCCGGGCGGCTGCACACTTTTGTATGGAACTGCCGATTTTGTTTTGTAGCCTTTGGCTGTTATTTTAATTTTTTTATACTATAGTGATCTAGTATAGCCCGTGTTAATTTATTACGGGTATGTCCCTTCTACGTTCCCGTGTCTCACTGCCGAGCAAAGGCCCTGAAATTTTATCTTTATTTTGAAGAGAAAGGCTTTAAATATAATCCAATGTCAAATTTCAGGTACAATGTATAGCAATGACATTCTGGACCTCAGAAGTGACCGAGGCAATCCATATCAGTTTAAAGGCAATGAGAGAGTACTGGGACAAGTGTAACTTCCAGATCTCGAAAATTGTCGACTTAGTGAGGGGAGAACTTAGCTTGCAGAACAGAATTACGTTAGGTAAAGTATACATCGTGTTTCTTAAAAGTATTTACAACAAGAGTATGAAACAAGACATAACTTATAAATATAAGCATATATTGATAAACTAGCGGCCTCGCTTGCACTAAAATAATATTTAAAAAAATGACCTTCAGTAAGAGATAAATTTGTCCTACATTGAATAAAAAAAAGACTTTAACTTTGACTTTGCCTGCCCCGACTTCGCACGGTTCCCCTTGAATCGCTCAAGTATATTCAAATCGCTAGCACAGTTTATGCTGAGGGATAGACGGTGGGAAGCGACTTTATTTTATTATATTTACTGATGAACATTCAAATGGCTGTAGCGTTTTAAGTCAACTATATTTTCAGACAAAGTTAAATAGTATCGTAAATAAACTTTTACTATCTTTAAAAGGTAACAATAGAACAAAAGAGCATACTAAAATTATATACGAAAAAGTGGGGTCAACAAAAAATTTGTCTGAATACTATAAACAGTTTGAAGTTCACATTGATTTTTGATCTTTCAGGAGCATTGGTGGTATTAGATGTACACGCAAGAGACGTGCTTATGTTGCTCATAGAGTGTGGAGTCCAACAAGACAATGATTTCAACTGGCTGTCGCAGATCCGGTATTACTGGGAGGTAATAAATAGAACAAGTTTATAAGAAGTTTATACTCGTAACGAGCTCCATAGACAACTAAGAAGAAGAATTAACACCAAGTAGTTGAGTCGTGGAAAGTTTGAGATGAATGGCTTTTTTGAAGTTGAGTTGGCGAGTGTGTACCGTTTTTCTTAACACATTTTTGCTACTTTTAATATCCATAGGATAGCCAAAAATGACTCTATGGTAAAAAAATAGTGGTTCTCTTTAAGTTTTGTTCTTTTTTTGAAATTTAATAAAATGATGGTTTTTTAGATACATACTTATATATTTAGATGTAAAATACGCGTTTTGCTGAAATTATTTCTGGTAAACATATAGATAAATGCTTTAGTTTCACTGTAGTGCACCTCATGTTGCCCCTTGCGCCTGGGCAGCTCAGACTTCCTCCTATTGTAACACACTTGAGTTAAGATATCTCTACAATATCTGTAGACGATTTTGAGCATAGAGAACGCATAGTATTGCATCAAATACAGTCAGAGACTTATTCCATATTTGTCACAGCTTCAAGAAGAAGATAACAGCATGCAGATCGCCACTCGCATGATCAACTCTCAGTTGATGTACGGCTACGAATACTTGGGCAATACTGGACGACTCGTGGTAACGCCCCTTACCGATCGCTGCTTTAGAACACTGTTCGGAGCTCTGCATCTAAATTTAGGTAAGAAGATATAGAAGGATAAAAATTAAATTATGACTTATTTTTAGATGACTGGAATCGTAATACTAAAATTGAGCGTGAAAAATATCTGATCTACTGTCTGAATAGTTATTATAAAAGATTCGTAATTATCTGAACCGTCAGGATAATATTATGTTTTCACTTATATTCTTCGGTTCTTCATGATTTTACATTAATTTCTTATTCGTGTAAAATGCCGAATTTCAGGAGGTGCCCCAGAAGGTCCAGCCGGTACGGGTAAAACGGAGACCACCAAGGATTTGGCGAAGGCAGTTGCCAAGCAGTGTGTCGTATTCAACTGTTCAGACGGTCTCGACTACCTTGCTCTTGGAAAGTTCTTCAAGGTTAATCAGAATTTGTCTTAAAACTTCACCTGAATTCATCGTCGATACAGTAGTAGTAGAGTATTTTAATCGATTTTGAAAACTTCAAAAGCTCGAGTTTACTCAACCACGAAGTAGGTTTTGTATCTATGATCCATCAGAAGAACTGAAAAGTTAAAAAAATGAAAATCTTATAAAACTGAATTTCTTTGTTTATGGGTAAAAAAAGTATTTGAAACATAGGTGTTCTTTTAGGGTCTGGCATCATGCGGCGCATGGTCTTGTTTTGACGAGTTCAACCGAATCGACCTCGAAGTGCTGTCCGTGGTCGCGCAGCAGATCCTATCCATCCAACGAGGCATCAACTCCGGCGCCACGGAGCTGCTGTTTGAAGGCACACTGCTGCAACTGGACAAGAGTTGTGCAGTGTTCATTACAATGAACCCTGGTTATGCTGGACGATCTGAGCTGCCTGATAATCTAAAGGTAAGTATCTATTGGAAGAACTGTAACAAGTTTTAGTTTGATACATAGACTTTAAAATTTATTTACTACGTAAATAGACAGAACTAGCAAAGTGAGACAATTACGTTAATGGTTGGCCTCACAAGAGCAATAGAGATAGCGATTAGATTGACGTGTGACCAACTTTTGGATGAGTCGACTCCTGGAAACTAGACTTATATTGTGTCACACGAAAATTGGATTTTTCTAATTGTAAACCGTGTTAATTCATAACTTTTCTTACCTTAGAAAGATAATATAGTGCAGCTTTATCGACTGTGATACAACAACAAACTATAATCCCAATAAATACACTTTTTACAGGTAATTTTGCTAGACACGTTCTTTACCTTTTCGTCAATATTTTCTTCGCAACTTCACCTAAAAACCATTTAAAATCATGCATTTTATATTTTTATTTAGAGATAACACAATATTTATTAGTTATTTAAGGAATTCAGTAATTTATTGCATAAAATATAAAATTATATGATTCTGCTAGGGCTTGACTAATATTGACGTTATTTTATGTCATGAAAATATATGTATATCGATAAAAAATCTTTTGGTTGAATTTGTACTCTTTTTAAGTAAAAATGTTTGAAAATTTTACATCGGGTTTCGGTTTTGTTTTGTAAAATTTATAAGAATGTTGCTTGATTTAACGATAATCAACGATATCAATTTTAGAAAACTATTGTAAATTTTTAGTATTTTACAAATATCTGTCAAGTCGTCACGTTCGTAAAATAATTATTGTTTACAGGTGAAATTGAAAATCAGAAGACCTTCTTAGCTCAGAAGACTTCGTATGTAAATAGAAAAGAGACATTTTACCTCCATTACCAGAACCTGGGCATTCAAATAAAACAGTTCCTCGTACAGAAAAAAAAACTAGAAAAAGAAAAACGCCATTTTAGGAAAAAAAATGAAAATAATAAGCTTCCAATAATTTAAAAGCGACAGTTCAAAAATTAAATAAATGTTTGTTAAATTTACAAGATTATTTATTCCATTTTCCACTTACGCGTTACGCGTCACTAATAAACATACAGATTTTTAGGCTTAGGCTAAGTCTACGCCGCTAGGGACAAAGAGATTAAAATGTTTTTAGTATTTATTTATTATGATAAATTAACAAAATATTAATTTATAATCAAAATACATATTTTATCGATATCGAATATATGTGTCGTATAGTAGGCACTTTTAAAGTCATGACATTTAATTTCTGGTCTCATTTTACATTAAGCTAGTTCCATCTTCTTACTTATAAATCTATGGTTTGATAGGTACGCAAATCTATGACGCTTATATCTTGTGCGGTGTTGTACTGATGCAGGATTATTATACTGTAAATGAACACAGTACAGTTACGCGACTACAGGATCTGAGCGATAGTTTCAAGTTGATGAAAGCGTTTGCGTGCTCTTGTGCTGAAGGCTGGATTTTGTAGGCATAGTAAGCTCTGTATGTCTTGCTCGTAAAGTTAGGGCAAGAATTCGAGGTTTGAATTTTTGATTATGTGTTTTTCTCCTTGCTGACAATTTCATCTGCTTCTTCTAGGCGCTCTTCCGTTCTGTGGCTATGATGGTACCGGATTACGTATTGATCTCCGAGATTGAATTGTATGCTTTCGGGTACTTGAATGCGAAGCCGTTAGCTGTGAAGATCGTCGCCACCTACAGGTTGTGTTCAGAACAGCTGTCGTCGCAGAGTCATTACGATTATGGTACGTTATCATTTGTAAGATAGATAAGGTAGGTGCGTGTGGCCCTAGGTTCTAACTACCCTTTAAAGTGCATCGACGTAATTACTTGATGCATCTGTATTATCGAGACTAGTATTAAGAGCGGCCTTCTCGTCTTACTTTTCATACAAACGCTCGTACGTGATTATGGCGATGTAACTAATTTTTCTTGAATTGTTTTGAACTAACAGGTATCTTGTGCGCAATTTCTAGGTTTCTATCGAAATGAAAAATTAAAATTTGGAGGAACAAGTTCAGTATAAGCCTCCAAAAACCTTTTTTTTTTTGCACAAATTTTACTTGAACTTCGACCTTTTATAAAGTAAAAGTAAAAAAGATTTCAATAGAAACCTTGCAAATGTAATAAAAATTCAAATTAAAAAAAAAACATTTATTTCACTCACTAGTAAGGCTTACTGAAAAACTCGTATCACCTGGAACAAGTTTTATGAAATTTCCGCGTCAGATAAAAAGTAAATATTCGTTCAATAGTTAATATAATAATAATTTCATTCAATAGAATGTAAACCGAGCCCTCAAGCGCTACCTCTCCCTTTTTACTTTGCTCCTTTTTAGAAAAAGGGGCAAATTAAAAAGGGAGATATAGCGCCCTGGATAAAATAACAAGCTTTTCAAACTATGCTCGCATTGACGACAGAGCGGCCGGGAAGGGCCGCCTTAATATAGGAATATACTAGACAGAATATTAGAAAGAGGAAAGGGATCAGAAAGAGGATTACCAATCTCGCAAGAAATTAATTGTAAGGCAGCTCAGTAGGGGGCGGAAGATGGGCTGAAATGATGATGATGATGAGCGTTATAAATATTAGTGGCTCTGTGAGCTGTAGACCTCGCGAGTTACGCCGACCCGTTGAAGTTAATCGGATAATAAGGGTTACAAAAAAAGATTTATAAATTTATTGTTTTTTTTTAAATGACTGAAAAAAGGTATCTTTTAAGTTTTCAACCCCCATATTTCCGCCACTTTGAAAAATTTCAAATATCGGTATCGTCAAAAAAGTCTATATAATTTTCGGCTCAAAGTTTCACGCGAAATGCGACCTGTAGGCGAGAACAGCCGGACAAAAGCGTTTTTGGCCGGCTGTCTGGTCTATTTAAGAAACTATCTGCCTTAATTAGCCTATGTTTTCCTTATGCGTCCGTTTGTCCGTTTGTGATACGACTATTTAGGTATGCGCGCTGTAAAGTCCGTGCTTCGTGCGGCCGGAGCGCTGAAGCTGCGCTATCCCGATGAAGATGAGGATGTGATCCTGCTGCGTTCCATCAAGGACGTCAATCTACCTAAATTCTTGGAGCACGACGTGCCACTGTTTATGGTTAGTAATTTTGCATACGTCATCAAAATAACCAAAGATTCCTAAATTGATTCACGGTTGCGATAGCTTACTTCTATTACTCAAGACGTATCTTAAACCTTTGATAAATCTTAAATTACACTTAACTATATATTTTGTATAGGGTATTATCGGAGATTTGTTCCCTGGTTTGCCGTTACCAGAAGCCGGCTTGCCACACTTGGTTGCTTGTCTGATTGAAGTGTGTGTTCCGCTCAATCTGCAGCCTAATGAATTCTTCATAGAAAAGGTAATTCACCCAAAGTGCTTATCTCATTTTTGTCTGTGGAAATATACTCATCACTTACCTATTGACGCATGGTTGTAGGTTCTTCAGCTATATGAAATGATCCTGGTGCGACATGGACTCATGTTGGTGGGGTTCCCGTTCTCCGGGAAGACCAAATGTTATCATGCTCTTGGGCATGCTTTGGGGGCGGTGTCAGAAAAAGCAAGTCAAATGTTTCAATTCTATTTTTTTCTTAATAATTAAGGTTAAAAGCTCATAATAAAATATTTAATGGGTCAACGACTGAAAACTTGGGAATGACTTCGTTCAATGGGGCTAAATTCCCCTTTAGCAGAATGCAGAAACACATCAGAGATCATCCTAGGGTATAATATATACTTAACTAGTTAAGTGCTTAAAAAAGACTACCATTAAACTATCAAAATTCCTATTTTGATCATCACTGTAAATTTACAGGGTCTAATGGATGAGAACCCAGTGGAGTGGACCGTGATAAATCCGAAGTCGATCACAATGGGCCAGCTGTACGGACAATTTGACCCAGTTTCCCACGAGTGGTCCGACGGCATTTTGGCCGTGAGCTACAGAGCCTTCGCCGTGTCTACTAATGATAACAGGTTCGTTGTTGCTATAGTCAACAAATGCTTGTAGATCATCCCGACCAGCGATTGGGATGCTTTTTCTACCCTATAATAAGAGGCCTCCCTCTCGAACATAGCTTTTGATTGAACTTAAGACTTCTTTTGGTGTTCAATCTACTCGCCTATCAAACATGTAGCCCTGGTCCAACATACTCGTATTTTACCGCGGTGGATGGAATAAGGGTTGAAAATATAGTAATGATGATACGATAAGTTGGCAGTGACCGACAGAAATAAATTTTTTCTCGAGTATCAGTCCAGAAAATTTGATTCGTTTTAACGTAAAACGTTGCTTCCCAGATTTTTTAAATACTTATATAATTCTTCATACTGATTCTAAAACAAGGAGGTAATATATCAATTTTCAATTTAGAAAGTGGCTAATATTCGACGGTCCCGTGGACGCGATATGGATAGAGAATCTAAACACAGTGCTAGACGACAACAAGAAGCTGTGCCTTATGAGCGGCGAGATCATCCAGCTGGCGCCAACCACGAACTTGGTGTTCGAGCCCATGGACCTTGAGGCTGCTTCACCGGCTACAGTACGTAAAAATAATTCAGATTTCAAAAAGTCTGTTATTTATATCCAGAATATAAACGATTTCTGTACGATTAGCTTTGTTTTAGCCTTATGCCTTATGTGAAAATGTTACAAAAGCTAGTCACAGGCAGACATTTGAGTATTGCTACTACTATTTCCATAATGAAAAATCAGCTTCAATGACGTAATCAACCGCGGCTAATAAAAGTTAAATTGACTTTTATCGTTTTGACTACAATATCCAATACCTTTCTGCATCATATTCCGCCTGATTTTCAATGCTTAGTTATTTTCTTATGTTGCCAATTCCTCTTTGTACGCTCTTACTTTTATTTCAACTTTAGGTATCACGTTGCGGTATGATCTACATGGAGCCAAAAGGTCTCGGCTGGAAGGTGCTTCTGGAATCATGGTTGAATACTCTTCCACCGGCTTTCCACACGGTCAATAGGAACCTCATTCGAACCCTGTTCAACAGGTTCATGCCGCCACTGCTTTGGCTGGTGGAACTGTCTGGGAAGACCAAGGTTAGTTTTAGTTGTGAAAAATATGTGTTACCTATGTATTTCGTCTCTCTTGTTCCGGTCCATAAACATTGCTCCTTTAATTTTTGCTTTATTAAAATACTGATATAGTCTCGTAGGTATCTGTTTATATTTTGTAATTAAACTTTTTGCTTTATAAAAAGCTACGTTCCTTTATATAAATCAGATAGCAAAAATGACACCTGCTTCTTGGAACATGACAATGAAAGTAGGCATTGAAAATAAACAACAAGGAATTATTTTTTCTTCTTTGAGTAATATTTCTACGAATACTGCGAATACAATTTCAAATAACTCCTACAGGAAATTTACAGCACTACGAGCGCTAGGAATGTTTTTGAAGATGTAAATAAATTCAACGAGACTCGTTGACGACGACTTCGCAGATTTTATTAGTAAATCCTTTTTTTGATTCGTTCTTTTGATTCGTTACACTTACCTTACCTTACCTTCTCGGAAGGTTGCAATATTCTTTTATTGGACATTATGACTAAGGCGTATCTGCATCAGGTGTTCTAGATCTTCGATTTTTATACCTCAAAAAAAAATGCTTATCAGACTGATCAACTTTTGTTCAGGCGTTATTTTGATATTTCTTATAGTTTAGCTGGACCATTATGGTCCTGCATCAGGTGTTCTATTTTCCAAAATCAATTATACCCTAGTATGTTGCCAAGGCTTAAGCAGCTATTAACAAAAAAAGTCGCTCCAGTATTTCCGGAGATTTTAGCGTGTACAAGTGACAGATGGACAGATAGGTTAGAACAAAAGATCTAAAAATTTTTCTTCCCCCATCAAAATCTTATTGCCCTACGGAACAAAAATTAAAAAAAAAAGCTCTTGTTTATATTTCGCCAAGCCTTAGTTACTCGTAATCCTACTGCCAAGCGCGTTGGTCCGATCAGTGTTTACCAACTTCACTGGCTGGGGTAACCTTTACGGAGGAAGTTTTGCATAGCTACTTACAAATTCGGATGTCACAAACTTTCTTGAGTGTTTATTTAGTGTTTACAAGTTGTCTTTGTTTGGTAATGCACTGTCCCTGCGCCTGACTTAATGTGTAATGTTCGAGCAATGCGCGCACATTTTGGCTGCACGCGGCCACATACTATGTAGGTCGCGTGTCAGCTGTTTTTACCTCACATTTTACATCAATTAATAACAAAAATTGAGATACTATCGAGCAGTGATCAAGAAAACATCCGTCACACCTATAAGAACTCCTAGTGTAGGTAGGTAGCCGCGGACTAGCTGGGGCAGTTGGAGCTCCTATATGAAGAGGTAGGTAAGGTACGTAGTGGAGAGCTTGAGAGAAATAACAAGGGAGTTATTTTATTTATTATAACTTTACAATACTTAAATATATACATTTACAATACTGATATAGTTGTAATCAGTTCGAGAGATGGTGGTGGAATGAATGTAGAATGATGAGGAAGGAATCTAAAATTTAAAAATTTAATTTAAATTGAAATTATTTGACAGACAGATGGACAGTATGAAAATAAAAGGAGGTAAACGGGAACATGAAGGATGAGGTTTATTGTAACGTCGTTACACACGTAACTCTACCCCATGTAACATAACGACAATAAACAGTTTCTACGTGACGTGGTCTTGTATCTCCATAACATCAAACGACCTCAACATCGTCATCTCTTCCTGTATGGTGCGGGCCTAGATGACAACTAAAGCCTGCGCCGTACATGTAAGTACTCGTACACAAGCCTTATTTAAAACATATCTAGTTGACCCTTGCAATTTGTTGTTTCAGCAAATGTATATCACGTCTCGTAGTAACATGGTGGTCTCTTGCATGAATTTGTATGATACTTTTATGGATGATTACTACGACGAAAAGTATATGGAGGCGATATCGGATCTCGACATGCGAGCCCAATTAGAGGTAACTCTTTTTTGTTCTTATATGTTAGAAAGATTTAATCTCTTTTATGTCTTAGAAGAAAAAAAATCTTAAGACATATGTATTATGTACCTAACCATAGTGTAAAATTGTAACCGATTTTAAATTGTAAAAAATAATATGTACCTACCTCAATACAAAAAATATATATATTTTAAAGAAATTATGACATATTGTTCAGAAAGCAAAACATATTACCAGAATCAACTTAGTAAATACTTATATTTCTTTTTCTATGATGAACCGCACCTTTTTTTCTATATACTTATAAATAACAAGTTCAATGTATGTAGGTTATGTTCCGGTGCTTACATACATTGCTTTTTCCTTCAATTTGAGTTAAATATTTAAAAGTATTCTTAAACAATACTAAGTAATAACTTTTTATCTTATATTTAAGGGTGTATTTTTCTTTTCTACCATTTGGTCCATCGGCGCAACGTTGGAAGCCGATAGTCGTCCAAAGTTCGACATGATGTTCAGAGGATTATTAGAAAAGGAATTTCCAGAAAAGGTTCGTAATATATTCGAATAAAATAAATGAAATGATATTAAAAAGACCTACTTATTTTATTACCTTTAATAATGTACCAAAGCTGTATCCAATAACTACGCAATATAAAGAAAGTTTATTTCATATTCTGTAGAAGTTTATTAACTGTCTATAAATAACTTTTAATAACGTTTACATTATATGTACCTATTTCTCGGAATTTATACTCGAGTGAATGCGAGTGTCTACTTGATTGTCGAAATTGGCTTCAAAATTTTCTTAGGTTATAGAAACCCTGGGATATCCAAAAGAAATAGCGAAGCCAGAAAAGCAGTACATATTTGCAATACCCAAAGAAGGGATGGTATACGACTACCGCTACATAAAAGAGGTAATAATAATAATAATAATCTATGTAGGTTTAATAGTAACGTAGGTCGATTCTTGATTCTCAGTAACACATTTTTACCGACTACGTACATACAAATGTAGCGAACAGACAGACAGATCACTTATATAACCCAGTACCTAGATGTAAAATTAATAATACCTATGCACAAGATTTGAAACACCGGTATTTATGGGAACCGGTGCTATTGACCTTAGTGCGGTACCCGTTCTAGACATAGTACCTGTACTATCTATACCGGTACTATTTTTCCGTGTAAATAGTAATAGAGGGAAAGCAGATACTAGCTGGTACAAGTATAAGTAGGATAGGTAGCAGGTACCTAAATTAGGTACCGGTACTTATACCTATACCTGGAGAAGTATCGGTACCCATCTAGTACAGGTACCCAGGTACCGAAATGAAAAGAACCTCTAAATACTGTTACAGAACCTGTACTTTTGGTACCGGTTCCAATGCAACACGTATCGATCTGATGTTTTTGATTCTCTTACCAAGATGTTATTTTTACTCCAAGCACAAAGGCAAGTGGAAGCTATGGAACGATGATGTGGTGTCCGCTCCGCCGATCAGTCGAGACACGCCCCCCAACCAAATTCTTGTGACGACGTTGGACAGCGTGCGATATCTGGCACTGTTCAAGTTGTTGGTCACTCACCACAAGGCTGTCATGATGGTTGGACCGACAGGGACTGGGAAGTCCTCGTATATTATTGTAAGTTTCAATTAAGTATACTAAGTTTAGATAGTCTTTTAAAAAATAATTGTGGTGGCAATGTCTGGTAGATAGGTCATAGGTATAGTTACGTATTTGGTTTTTTATGATACTATTGTCAGTTTTACTGATCAATAGATACGCTTCTACTCTAGTATCTGGTGATCAGGCCGAGTGTAAGATATATACAATTATACACTGAATAATATTAAAGTATGCTCTTAGGTTTTATATTTGTAAAACTGACAATACATTTTTCAGGATTATTTAGTAAAGCGAGTCGATACGAAAGTATACAAAGCTCTTATAATGGCATTCTCTGCGCAAACAAACTGCAATCAAACTCAAGATATCATTATGGGGAAGCTCGACAAGCGGCGAAAAGGTACAGTGATTTTAGACACAGCAGTTTTTTAAGAACCAAAGCCTTTTTATGATGCAACTCCAGCAGAGCAATTTTTTAAATTGAAACAAGTATTTCGTTTATCACCTTACAGACTTTCAAAGCAACTTTATAAATTCCTTAAATTTATACCTTTGTTTCGCCTAGGTAGCTATTTCTTATAAGGTAGAGCTTCAGAAAATACGAAAATAACTGTTTATTACTAAATGCCATTTAATTACGGTAGAAAGCAAGGAAAATATTTTAGTGAATAACTGTGCTAAAGCAAAAATCGATTAATCCTCCTTATCGTATTGCTAGATATCACTTGCTTACACTGCTTAGCTCATCTCTAGAAATGCATATTTCTAATAATAGTTGGCTCTAATTTCAAATTTTGTTCTTCCAATAGTTCTAAATGTCGAGAGCGTCTTATGCAAATCCGTTTCTCCATAAAGTTGGCATTTTGGTGAAATGGACAATTTGGTGAAGTGGTCAGACATTTTAAAGTGGCCATTCTGATATTGTGGTCATTTTGATACAGTGGAAATTTTGATATAGTGAACTTTCTGCGTCTGAAGGAAATAACACGATAGTCGTCCGATAGTTTCAATGTCAATCCAAATTAGACTTTATCAGCTTTACTTAACGCTCTATATTATTTGACTACATACGTCTGTCGTACCGCTTTTGGATTGAGGGTCCTGCACATAAACTTTTCCACTTTAAAACAACATGGTTTAATTTGTAATAAGGATGTTCTTAGTTTGTTTATTGTATGCCACAGGTGTGTTTGGTCCCCCAATCGGCTGCTACAGCGTGGTGTTTGTAGACGATGTGAGCATGCCACAAGCCGAGACTTACGGCGCCCAGCCGCCAATAGAGGTGCTCCGGCAAGGCATAGATCTTGGGCTTTGGTACGACCGCAAGACCAACGTCGCCATGCACCTTATTGATGTTCAGGTATAACATTTTTATGCACGTAGATATAGGTGTAGGTTAGGTAATATATAAATGATGTATTGTTTGGCCTTCGCAACAACAATTTAAACAACTTTTCTCTCAGACTTTTTTATACTTATTGATAGTAAATAAGTAACTAATAGTTTTATAGCAAAAGTATTGAATCACCAGAAATAAACGCTCCAGAAAATAAGGTAGGTAAGTATAGACACTTTATACAGAAAGAAAAACAACTCCTCAACTTATCAAAGCGCAACTTCGTATGGTACTCGTAGATATTCTCTTATTTAGGTATTTAAATGTTTTAAAGAACATACGATAACATCTGTAGGTACAGTGTTTGATATTTTAAGTAAGGTTTAGAATAATACAAACCTTATTATTTTATGAAATTGTGCTTTTTTAGTTTATGTGCGCCATGGGAAAACCTACGCCAGGCGCAAAGCTTGTGACTCCGAGGTTCTCGCGCCACTTCACGTTCTTCTGCATCGACGAGTTTGACGATGACACATTGCGCACTATCTTTGGAAGAATAATGCTATGGCATCTTGATACCAGGTATTATTCTAAACCCACTGGGTGAACGGAGTCCGAGGCAACAAAACATGGAGAAAAAAAGCTCATCCGCTTCACGCGACGTAGAGCTGGTAAATCGATATTGCACGCAGGCGTTTAATCAGCTAGCGGCAGGTTCCAATCTCATTGGCGAATACAATAGTTACATGTGTATGAATACAATATACGAGTATAATGAAAAGGTATTATTTTTCATTCCATGTCTAAAATGTGTACATAAGGCTTTTAGTTTCACTTGTCTTCGGCTAGGAGTAAGTTACAGTAGGTAAGTACTTAGTAGAAACTAGTGAGTCACTCATGAGTGCTTTTTTGACAGGGGATTTTCTAAGGATTTCGATCCATGTATCGAAGAAATCGTAGCAGGTACTCTAGAAGTGTACAAGCAGTGCCGGTTGAACTTGCTGCCCACACCCTCCAAGTCACATTACACGTTCAATTTGAGAGACTTCTCCAGAGTCATTTTGGTAAGAAAAACAAATAGTTTCTTAAATTTACCTACTTAATCGTGCCTTAGTTAGATGAGAATTGGTTAACCTGTGCATTGCATTAAGTGCGGATGTCAGAAATTTTGGTTTTCTTTATATTCAGTAGATATATAATTTCTTCAGAAGAAGGTTTACCTTTGTAGGTATAACTGCCCGAAAAATCAGAAACTACGTAAATATTGTACTGAGCGATATAATAGTAAGAGCGAAGCATCTACAATACATTACATTACAATACAGTCACACTAATATTATAAAGGAGAACTTTTGTGAGTGTTTGTTTGTTATTTCTTAACGAGCAAACGGCGGGACCAATTTCGATAAAATTTGGTATGTAGGAAGCTGATACCCTGGATTATCACATAGGCTACTTTAGGCGCGGGTAACCCCGCGGGCGCAGCTAGTAATAAATAAATAGAAGCCATTTTCCAACCCATTTTGAAAAAAATACCCACAAACCTCATAGTTGGTGCGTGACAGGTTTTAATTTTGTATTTCTCCTAGGGTGTACTACTATCGGTGCCTGAAGTGACTCCAGACCTTCCGTCAATAAAACGGCTATGGGTGCACGAGTGCCTGCGCGTGTTTTCTGATCGCCTGGTAGAGGAAGCTGACAGACACTGGCTAGTGGGCTGTCTTAGGGAATCCACAGCCAAGTGTCTCAACGACGACTTTGATAGGATGCTGTCGCGTCTTTTGACTGGGCCCAAAGATATGGTACAGTTGTCAAACCAATTTTTTTTTTGTTTATAAAGCGTTATTGTACATAGGAAAGAACAGTTACAAATAAGAAAAGTAAACATATAACGGCGGACTTATCCCGTATAGGGATCTCTTCCAGTTAACCGGCCAGTAATTAATAAATAAATAAATATATAGGGACAAATAACACTGATTGAGCCAGCCTCAAAGTTTATAAAGCGTTATTGTATATAGGAAAGAACAGTTACAAATAAGAAAAGTAAACATAAAACGGTGGACTTATCCCGTATAGGGATCTCTTCCAGTCAACCGGCCAGTAATTAATAAATTAATAAATAAATATATAGGGACAAATAACACTGATTGAGCTAGCCTCAAAGTAAGTTTGAGACTTGTATTATGGGATACTAACTCAAAGAGCCCGCTGTCTGGTTTTCCCAACTGGAAGGAAACTTTATACTATCCCGCATTACAGATGAAGATACAAAATTTTATTATATGGTTTCGACGCTTGAGCAAAGATACGCAGCGGAAGTGAAAGATATAATTATATCACCACCCAGAACAGGCAAATACGAGCGATTGAAGAGCGAGCTTATCAAGCGGTTATCTGCCTCAAGAGAGAAGGAAGTCAAACGGCTCTTGATGCATGAGGAGCTCGGCGATCGCCGGCCATCACAGTTACTGCGTCACATGCAACGGCTGGCAGGCCCATCAGTCCCGGAAGAATTTATCAAAACCATCTGGACTAGCAGACTGCCTGTCACTCTCCAGCCGATCATCGTTTCACAGAAGACAGCAGACCTACAAGCACTAGCAGACTTGGCAGATAACGTGCATGAAATCACACCGTGTACACCACAAGTTGCTGCTACGTCAATACCCAGAAATAACGCGACCAGCTGGAACTCAACGTGTGATAAATCATAACACCGTACATCACATACGAACGACGCCTGGACCACCGGTAGCTTGCTCACCACGCCGGCTGGCTCCAGACAAGTTAAAAATTGCAAAGCTAGAATTCGAAGCCATGATTAAGAATGGAGCCGCGGTTCCCCAGGCACAACACCATGCCTGGCGGGAAGATCTTCCCTTTGTGGCGGTCGAGCATATCACCTCGATCCCGCTACAATACTATATTTTATAACAAATACATATATAGATAAACATACAATAATTGGAGCAGAAGTGGTACAGTACAATATAAAATTAGCGTTTAATATAATTAAGAAAATTAACACAGATTGGATACATTTCACAAGCGACCTTTTCCTGTCTTAAATATCATGTTGAATTTTCAGATAACGGATTTACATTTGCGTAATCTAATCTACTGTGACTTCGCCAACCCTAAAGTGGACACACGATTCTATATGGAGACCACTAACATGGAGCATCTAAATGCCACCGTAGACGCATTCCTTGTGGAGTTCAACAATATGTCTAAGAAGCCGATGAACCTCGTGCTCTTCAGGTATCTTAAGCTTATTCGTATTACCTATTCCTTTGCCTAAAAACCTATTGATTCGTAAGAGATTTTTCATCGTCATTGTTGAAAAGGGTTTATTGAATGTACCGATTTGTTGTCAGTCTCAAAGTTTTGAGCTGTAACAGGAAAACATCAAAGAGCCTGAACCTTTACACGAAAAGTGGCACAAAATGCGTACGTAGCTACGTGTCCGCGTTGCAGTGTCAAGCAATATTGAACGCTAAGGAATAATGACAAAGTATAATTTGATATGACGACACTATCGGACGACCGTCGTGTTTTGGTGGTGGTGGTATATGGAGTATAAAGTTCTCGATATAACGCTTTATGTAGCTAAAGATAATTCTATATGTATGGTGGTAATATTTCATGATGTTTGAGTTTTTTTTGCTTAATGTGAGATTAAGTTAAGCTTTTAGTGAGCGTATTGATCAGTGTGACATTTGTGTGCCATCAGATTCGCGATAGAGCACGTGTCCCGTATCTGCCGCGTGTTGACGCAGCCCCGCTCGCACGCCCTGCTGGTGGGGCTTGGCGGCTCCGGCCGGCAGTCCCTCACGAGGCTGGCGGCTCATATCAACGAGTACGATCTGTTCCAGGTTAGAAATAAATAAATCAAAGATTCAAAGATTCAAATGTTTATTCAGTAATTAGACCTTTACAGGCACTTTTACACGTCAATAAGTATAATTTATGTTACGTGTAAAGTATATTAAAATTTAATATATTTTTAAAGAAAAGCTACCGATACCAGCGCTTCGTAACGACCACTGCTGAGAAGAAACGCCGAAAGAAACATTTTCACAGTATTGGTCGCCTACTCGCCAGAAAGGCTTTGTAATATTATTATTATTGTCTTTTAATTAATAAATACTTATATTTTATAATAAATACATACAATATCGATAAACATCCAAGACCCAGGTTAATCTGAAAAAGATTAATTTCCTGACCTGACCGGGGATCGAACCCGGACCGCTTAAGAGAGACGCTCTTTAAGATATATCTACAAGTATATCTATGTTGTTTTTAAATTAAGTTTAAATATTTTAAGGGACATTCAGAGCATCATTTCGAACAACTTTTCTCCATTGTAATTAAATCAGGTGACTACTTCGGTCTGTAGGAGAGCCAAATTTATTTGCGTATTTCGATAAACTTATTATGAAAAATTGTTCAAATTGATGAACTGAATCATCTCTTAAAATATTTTGAATACTTAATTAAAAAGTAGCTTTGCCTAGACGTTACTTTTGATATACGTTGGGTTGGGTTATGGGGTTCGGTAGTTATAAAAAAAAGAGTTTCTTTCAGGTGGAAATGTCTCGTACTTATGGGAAAAACGAGTGGCGTGAAGATTTGAAGACTTTGCTTAGGAAGTCCAGCACACCAGAGCTACACATGGTATTCTTGTTCATTGAATCACAGGTATGTTTTACCGTATTTTTCTTACTCGAAATAAAATTTAAGTAAGGAACTTTTAATAACGCTTCCCCTTTTAATTAAGATCAAAGAAGAAGGATTCTTAGAAGACGTCAACAACATGTTGAATTCTGGTGAAGTGCCTAACATATTCTGCGCTGATGAAAAGGCAGAGCTTTGTGAAAAAATGAGAGTGGTAAGTTAAAGTTGGCCTCTTTTTTTTAAACTTAGTTGTACGTTATGGACAAACTGGTAAATTGTTGATATGGTCTGGATGGACACGAAGGTTAGGAAGGTATGCGATTTTGAAGTGCACTTTGTATTCAACTTGTATAAAATATTTGGATCCGTCCCACTCGTTGCGGTCACTTGTGTTCATGCGGATAAGAATTATTACCTCTATATTGCCTACTGATCAATTAATTTTAAGTTAAATATTAGAAAAATATTGACTAAGGTAATAGTACATTACTACAGAGCCTTTTCACAGACATGCTCGGAAATGTGGGCATTATTGTAGTAAAAAAAAAACTGGCCAAGTGCGAGTTAAACTCGCGTGGAGAGGGTTCCGTACAATATCAAAGATTTTTCGTAAGTGAACGTATTATATTGAGTGTTCCACTTTATTTTCAAAACTTAACATTGGAGTTAAAAAATATGTTCTCCCACACATTCCACCTGCAAATGTAAGTTGGTACGCACAATATTGAGTGATTTACCATGTTATTTTAATATCATGGACTTCTTATAGGTTTTCCTATAATCTATAAGGAGAAAACTAATTTCTGTATTTTTTTCAAAATTTTAGGTTCAGTAGTTTCGGAGATAAGGGGGGGGGAATGGTCAATTTTCGTCTATTTTCTTGAATAACTCGGAAACTATTTATTTTAAAATTACAAAAAAATACATTTAAGATCTTCTCGACAAGACCTTTCATTTGATATGCCACACGATGCAGTTTTCAGAAATTTTTTTTTTAATTTTCCCCTTCCCCCCCAAAAATGACCCCCCATATACAGATTTCATCTGCTCACGTCACACCTCTGTGTTTGGGTCACAGGAATTGATATGTGTACCAAATTTCAACTTAATCGGTCTAATAGATTCGGAGATAATTGACTGTAAGCGACGGACGGACAGACACACGAGTGATCCTATAAGGGTTCCGTTTTTGTATTCAGACGTACGGAACCCTAAAAAGACACAAAGTTTGTAAATTCTTAGAGCATGCATTACTTTACCGGCCTAGACCAGGAAAGTAGTATGAAAATTCATTCCTGGCCGCTGTTCAAAACAAGAAGACAAGTGCATTCAAAAAGACAAGACTGTAACATTGACGTTTCAGATAAAAGTTTTGTTTTTACATTTGGCAAAGATATTTGGCGTTTAATTTCATCATTTGTCATACAGCTAATTGCTACTAATGATAAAAACTGCACTCTTCGAGCATTTATTAAAATGACCATAATTTTTTTATAATGTTGGTATAAAATCACAGGAAGAAATGCTAAATTTTCGTGGCGTGAAAAGAAAGCAACAATCTACGGTATTGCATTTTTTTTGCGTAAAATATTGACTGGGCTGTATGGGCCCTATGGGCTCTGTTTCCTTTGCACTAAAAAACGCGAAAAGGAAGTTTCTTTTTTTTTTCAAAGCACTAAGTGATTATTATATACTCTTTGCAGTAAAATTTACTTGCTGTCGGTAAATATTTGCATATTTCTGGTTATTTCTTTAATGATTTCCTCATATTTATTGAGAAAAGCACTATACATGCCTCGGCGGGAATGGGATTGCCGGACTAGTTATTATTGCCAAGGCCTCGAAAACACTCGGCCTTGAAAACTACTTGTCCGGCAATGCCTTACTTCCCAGCCTCTGCACTAATGTACTATTACTTTTGAACAGATTGATAGACAGCGCGACAAGTCCCTCCAAACGGACGGCAGCCCGACCGCTCTGTACGCGTACTTCGTGTCCATAGTTCGGGACCAGCTTCACATCGTGCTGGCCATGTCACCAGCCGGCACGTCACTCAGGACTCGCATCCGCAAGTTCCCGGCGCTGGTCAACTGCTGCACCATCGACTGGTTTCAGGTCTATATTTATTATCTAAATTTTAATTGTCATGTAGATCCTTTTCAAGAGATTTTTTTTAGCTAGCTTTTAAAATTCTATTGCTTGTACCGCTTATAGGAGTAAAAGTGCTTCCTAGCTAGCATGTGAACTAGGTTCTTATAATTATGATGGACTAGAGTTTAATCCATTTGCTATTTGTTTAGTTTAATTTAGATCAGTATAAAGTGGACTAGAGTTTAATCCATTTGCTACTTGTTTAGTTTAATTTATATCTAATTTAATTATAAAGTGCCCATAAGACGTAGGATCGCATCGGTGAGATGCATGATTTAGTACCTCCATTATCTATGATAATTCTAGGTGGTGCTTCGAGATCCAGCTTGCGCTTTTCAATTCCTTATTTTACATTTCGCTTGGTCTCATTGAAGTCGTCTGATGAACTGATTAAGGTCTTTTAAAAACAATGGATGCAATCCAGTTTTGATTAGGCATTTTGGAAATCTTTGGGGGAGGTTTAAATCTAGCGGTGGTCGTTAAATGATGCGGCTGAAAAGATGATACTTTTAAAATTCTTATTCAGGAATGGCCTCCAGACGCCTTACTGGCGGTAGCAACGCGTTTTCTCAAGGAAATCGAGCTCACAGAGCTGGAACGCAATACCGCCATCACGTTGTGCCAAATGTTCCATACGGACACCCAGGAACTCACCCGGCAGTTCCTTATGCGGCTGAAGAGATACAATTACGTCACACCAACAGCGTACCTGGAACTTATTAATATGTTCAAGGCTCTGCTAACAAAGAAACGCACGTGAGTTTGTTAAGAGATGCCAAGTAATAATTAATTACGCAGGTTTAAATGTAAGAGTGTCCGTCTTATGTATCGAAACGAAGCACCAACATATGTTCGGTGTCTAGCATAGACTATCATTTTGTCAGAATCCTTATTATGTAGATATGCTCCCCCGATTACTCGAAGACGCCTGGACCAATCGGAAAAATTCTGTTTGCTGTTTGAAAGTATACTTGTCAAGTAGTTCCATAGAAATAATATCAAAATCGATTTGGTGTTGAAATCGGATATTAGATTTGAAAAAAAAAAGTGTAGAATTTCGCATTCGATACATCTAATTGATTATACATTTTTTTTATTTTATTCATACTTTTTCTTTTCTATCATTTCAGAGAATTATTGACAGGTGAAAAACGATACATTACTGGCTTGGATCAGCTCGCTATTGCTGCTAAATCAGTGGCAGCTCTGCAGCAAGCGCTGGAGATCTTGCAACCGAAGCTAGCAGCGGGTGCTGCAGCTGTGGCGGTTACCACGGCCAAGGTGGAGAAGGAGAAAGAAGGAGTAGCCTTGGTAGAGGCTGAAGTATTGGTGGACCAGGCTGCTGCTGCAGAACAGGTCAGTTACCTCACATTCAATTATTAATGCTGGCAGATAGACCAGCAATAACAATTAAATATTTAGAAGAAAACAAGTTTATATATTTTTTTTATTTGAAAGTATAGCTATACTTTCCGTCTTTACTTCATTCTTATTATTCTCAATCTCTCTCCTTCTATAATATAATTGTCTGTCATTTTACATTGCATATTTAAAAGCAGATTAATTTTTTCTCATCTGGTTTTGTATATAAACGACGCTATCGTTTGTCTTTGAATCTACATATGAACGTCTTAATATAAGTTTTCGAGGAAGTCGGGATGTATATTTCTGTTGAATGCACTAGGCAAATGCCGCGCAAGCAATCAAAGATGAATGCGACGCAGACTTGGCGGAAGCTATGCCGATTCTCAACTCTGCGCTAGCGGCGCTTGACACCCTCACTCCTCAGGACATCACCTTCATCAAGACCATGAAAAGTCCGCCGCGAGGCATCAAGTTGGTTATGGAAGCCATCTGTATCCTAAAGGTATTGTATGCCCTTTTTGTTTATATTTGTTGTTTTTTATAAGATGCCCCATTCAACCATTTTAATTGCATTCTATCATTTGCGGCTCTTCTTAAATTTGGGCCACCTGTGAGTTTTATATGCTAAAGGTGTGTCATGGTAATCTTATAGCCTCATTCCATGGAACACCTTCGCCATTAGAATTGTTATTATAAAGAACTCGAGCATTAACGTAGTCGTAGAGGCTGAGTATATAGCTTTATAGATTTTTGAGTACCTACTTTATGTATCTCAGCTTTAGGTAAATATACGCAAGATCATAGTAATCTAGTCAAGTGTAAATATTTTGAGAAGATATGTACCAAAACAGTAACAAATCTGTTTATTTTAACAGTAGTATCAACGTACAGTCAGGTTTCAAAAGTGGAGTCATAATTTCTCATACAGTTAATATGAGAGATTAGGTCTCCATTTTTGAAGCGTACATGAACTTAGTTATAATGAATACTATTTCGTAGGTTTAAAATAGTTACTTAGGATTTGCTTATATTACTATTGATGTGATAATGTGCTTACAAAGTTTTTTTTTTTTAATTTTACGTCATATCTTTTTGTATGCTTTACCAAAAGGATGACCCGGTAAGTAGCGCTCAGTACTTACTAATGTAGTTTCTTTTTGCTTAAAACCAAGCTTTTTGAAAAGTTTTTGAATACAGAAGTAAGCTTATGTTTTTCTACATAAGTAATGTTTTTATAAGAATGTATTTATAACGCAAGCCGTGGGTTTAATCTACAAGTCTAATACTCGAACAGTTCACAAATCGCCATTACTTTATTTATAGATATAACTAACTGTTGCCTGCGGCGTTGTCCGCTTAGCGATAGGCGTTTTTGTCAATCCCAAGGAATTCGGGATAGCAAGTATCATATGTATTAATCCAGGTAATATGCTATCTACATTACAAATTTTATTCCAATCCGTAAAGTTGTTTTGGCTTTAAAGCGGAACAAACATCCATACGTCTATATACATTATACAAACTTTCGTATTCATAACATTAAGTAAGCTATACAGATCTTCTATTCATTGAATAATTTACTTACACAATAGAAGTTCAATTCTGCGTACAGGAAATTAAACCAGACAAGATACCCAACCCATCCGGAGTAGGGACCATCGAGGACTACTGGGGTCCATCCAAGAAGTTATTGAACGACATCAAGTTCCTTGAGGGACTACAAAACTACGATAAGGACAATATCCCGCCTCCCGTTATGAAAAAACTGCAGGCCACCGTGATGCAAGATGACGGTTTTGTGCCGGAGAAGATTCGAGCAGTGTCCGTGGCCGCAGAGGGTAAGGCATAAATAGATTTAATCATCGTGCCACCTAATTCTTTGCTAACTCTATGAACGTATCTTTACACCGCCATATCATCGGCAAACTCCGCAAGACGGCGATATGAACTCGCGGGGAATGATGAGGTCGGGCCGTGGGAGGAACGTGGCATGACGCGCAGTAAGGCCGTTGGAATACCTTGACGTTTTGCTCGTCGTATCACCGCGATGAACTCGCCCGTGGAGGCAATGCCTAAGCAGCAGATGTGATTAAAACTGAACTAGTCAAAACACCGGATGATGAAATTGTATGTAACATATTAATATCAGACCACTTTGTCCGACAAAGGATTGTGCTATATAAATATACATACATACGTACTATCACGTCTTTATCCCTAATACGGCAGATAGAGCTTTTGGCGTCTTGCGGCTCTGAGCACACAGAGCCCAGGTCTGCAAGACTCAAAGGCCACTTTAAGCGTGATGGTGGGCGAGAAGGTGAAAAAAGAATCAAATAGTGACGGGTTGCTAGCTGATCGCCTATTAATTTGATTTGCATTTTCGCCCTGTCCCTCAATCGGCTTCTACGATCTAGACGGGAAGAGAAGCAGCTTCTTTATTATATAATTTTAATAAAAAATAGTGACTTTAGTTCCTAGTCTTCTTCATCAGTTCCAATTTACGAAAACACACTTGCAAATTTCCGAATTATTGACAAATACATCAAAATATGTGTGCTTAGAATATTTGAGGAGTTGCTCTCGAATTCTCGAGAATTCCATCATTAGACCTTCACCTGGTAAAAATGGGACCCATTGGCATGTATATATACCCCTTAAATAAAAAAAGATTTTTTGGATAAAAAACCAAGAAGAAGAGCAACACGCATCAAACAAAACATAATATACATTCGAATTAAGATTTATAAATAATACTCTCTATTTATATAAAAAAAATCTTGAAAAGCAATTGAGATTAAGCTCTTCCTTTTTTTAAAGTCACTTAAAAGTACATATTTGTGTCTATTTTGAGTAGGCATACCCTCATTTTTATAAGACCAAAGACATTTCCACTTTACATTTATAAATCCTAGGAATGTGTAAGTGGGTGATTGCCATGACGAAGTACGACAAGGTGGCCAAAGTGGTGGCGCCCAAGAAGGAGCGCCTCGCAGCCGCTCAAGCCGTGTATGACAAGGCCATGGCTGCATTGGCTGTGAAGCAGGCTCAGCTCAGGGAGGTAAGTTTGGTCCTCTAGTTACTGTTGCTTGAAATTGTACTTTTATTTCTATGTCTTTTGAGTACAGGGTGACAGAAGACAATGGTAGGTACAGTGTGGGCAAATAACAGGTACTTATACACTCAATTATTAAAATTTTATTGGAAGGTTTGAAAATTAATAACTCTAGCGGCATGGCAGATGCGAACCCATTTCACTGCACTTTTACACTTTCACTATGTTATTTTAGTGACAGTGTCTTGAATTAAATGAATTGTTGTAGCGCTTTCAGCGTGTCCGTAATGCATTTCACTTTGCTTGTTTTCTTCTATTGTATTTAAAATGAGAACAATGAATGTTTTAGGTTCAATTGAAATTGCAAGGCTTGGAAGACGCGTTGGCTGAACAAAGTCGGCAACAGAAACTGTTGGATGACGAGGTTTTGGACTGCAGCAATAAGCTCAAGCGAGCAGAGATGCTGATCTCAGGGCTTGGCGGAGAAAAGACCCGGTGGACGCAAATTGCAAAGAATTTAAGAGAAACTTACAATTCGCTCACGGGTTAGTACACAATTAAACATACACATACATACAGTACATATTTTTAAGTACAAAACACTATGTTTTTAGAGCGCTTTTACGGCGTTGTCGCGCGACTGCAGTTTATTTGTAGTTTGTCGTAAGTAACCGACACTGCTGTCAGAATTTTCAAACTACCTAATGTCATCTGATGTAGTTTGACTTTTATGCAATTATGACAGCCGGGTCCAACGGCTTAAGAGGGAAGTAGGTATAAGCATGCATTCGTCCCTACAAAAAGAAAACTTTTTCCACTCCTAAATAATGATTCACTTCATGATTTTTAGTATGTTATTTACACAATAAAAGACTAAGATTGATAGGTTTTCTTTTTTTCAAAATTTGCAAAAATATATATATCGCTTAACCTGTGAAAGCGCTAGTAATGCGTACTCCGGGCCACCGACCGACTCACTACAATACCTTGTTAGTACCTACTCGTACAATAAATGTAATGATTATTAACTTTTCAGGTGACATTTTGATTGCGGCTGGCGTCATCGCATATCTTGGGCCATTTACAGCTGGATTTAGGCACCATCAGGTGAACATATTTGAACCTGCAAATTCGTTGTTAAATAAATGTTCGTGAATATATGACGAGGTATAACAAGGTGAACAATGTACGAGTATAACATTTTTTTCTTACTGGCAGGTGATGAAGTGGGCTCGCGCTTGCCACGACTGCGGAATCGTATGTACCCTGGACTTCAGTCTGATCAAGATTCTTGGAGAACCCGTCACTATTCAGGACTGGAACATCAATGGACTGCCTGCGGATGACTTCAGCGTTGAGAGTGCTATCATCATCAAGTGAGAAAATCATTTCACAATAGGTTGTGGAATCGTGTGTACCCTGGACTTCAGCCTGATCAAGGTTTTTGGGTGACCTCGTCACTATTCAGGACTGGTACAGTGGGCCAACGAGATACCTGGGCCGGCCCTCTACATAGGGATATCTTTAAATTTCTGACTCAAAATAATATTAACATGAAAATGTATATTTAGAAAAGTCTTTCTAAGATATACATGTAGGATGAATGAGTTATGCATGGAAAGGAACGTACAATTTGTAAGAGAAGGACAGACGATACAAGTATGATGGTGTGAAAGAGAAAAGAATGGCCGCGCGAGAAATTTGAATTTGGAGGAATAAAAAAAGATAGTCATAAGATCGATCGTAAAAAAGACGCTAAGCTAAGATAATAAAAGACGGATTGTAAAATTAAAAATAAGATTTATTAATCACGAATAAAGCCGTGATTTACCTCGAATAAAGTTTTTTTGGATTTTCCCAGCCCAATCCCACATACATTTTCATGTAAATATTATTTTGAGTTTATGAGAAAATCCCAGGTATAGGTAGAGGGCTGGCCCAGGTATCTCGTTGGCCCACTGAACATCGATGGACTGCCGGGATGTAAAAAAAAATCCAAAACAAATATTTTCGCAGTGGTTAGGTACCTACTTATCTGCCGCTTAAATAGAATAAAATTTAATTTTAACTAAAAAGAAATACTGATAAAATTCTGTAGAAAGAAAATAAAAACAGTGTAGGCCATTAAAAGCTGATGATGATGACTTTGAAAATCTAATTGCACTGTAAATTACTTCAGAACATATATTTCCTATTTCCTACTACGATAAATTTGTGATGTTCTTATTTTTAATACATAAATCAAAATGGTATGTCTGATCTTCAATTGTCATCTACATATTTAGCATAGTGTGCGAAAATTGAAGAATTTCTTCTCATTAAAAGCATAATACTGATGTCGGTTCGATTATTTTCTAGGACGGCCCGACGTTGGCCACTGATGATAGACCCTCAAGGTCAAGCCAACCGCTGGATCAAGAATATGGAAAAGCCCAACAACCTATGCATTGTGCGGATGACACAGGCCGATCTTGGCAGGGTGTTAGAGAATGCTGTGCAGTTTGGACAACCGGTAAACTATTGAATATTGCCATTACGCAATCTTTTTTCTTTACAGTCTACATATATTAGTCTACTGCTGGTCTAAAAGCCTCTGTCAATGAAGGCAGAATTTGTCCAGAATCATTACACGCAACTGCACGGGTTGGTTATTGCATTAGTGGTAGATACGAGAATAGTTTTTGCACATAGGACCGTTCTCTGCTACCTTATACCTCACTTTGGGCATCCGTGGGGGAGGAATATAATCCAAATCGATTATTCTCCGACGTCACCACACGGTTTCTAAAAATGCCTTTATCAGATTGTTTTATGTGTACCGTAGGTATTGCTCGAAAACGTGTTGGAAGAGTTGGATCCCATGTTAGAACCACTACTGCAGCAACAGACCTTCCGTCAAGGTGGTGCGCTCTGTATCAAAATTGGAGACACTATTGTTGAGTACAACAAGGAGTTCAAGTAAGACTTTGGTTGTTTCGATATTAGATAAGAAATAACAAAAAGCTTACTTTATTGTTCAGCGCTTTGATTTTCTGTCAAGTCTTAGTCGCTGAGGTTTATATTTCCAAGAAAAAGTCAAAATATTCACTGAATTTTTATGTTATTTTCTGCATAGATTGTACATAAGTACGAAGCTCGCAAATCCTCATTACCTGCCTGAAGTGGGTGTCCGGGTTACCCTTGTAAACTTTATGCTGGCGAAGGATGGTCTGGAAGAACAGCTGTTAGCTCGAGTGGTGGCGCGGGAGAGACCCGACCTGCAGCAAGCCAAGTCCGACTTGACCACGCAAGGAGCCGAGCACAGGCGGCTGCTGCAGGAGATCGAGAAGAAGATTCTGAATGTATTGTCTACGTCAGAGCATCTTTTGGAAGATGAAGAAGCAGTGCAGGTAGAGTTCTTTTTGCAAGCTTTTATTTAGTTTCACCGGTTCTGTTGTCTGTCGGTCTGTCTGTCTGTAATCAAATCTTGCAAGTTAGATTACACCCACTTCCCGGTTTCCGATTGAGCTGAAATTTTGCACGAATACGTATATTGCGTGTCAATGCAATATTATGATGATATCGAGCTGATCTGATGATGGAGCTGAAAGGTGACCATAGGAACTCAGTAACGAAACGACGCTACCCCATCGAGTTTGGGCTTGTTTGATGATGAGGAGCACTATAAATAAAAGCTATATTAAAAAAAAAACTTTACATAATTACTTGTTATAATTCCATACCTACAACTTTTTCCTCTCTTATAAGTACTACAATGATGATTTCCACACGCAGATAGCATAAAAGCAAATGAAGATATAAAAGTAATTTTTCTCAAAAGGCTTTTATGTAACATGATTGTATGTCAGAAATATAATATATTTGGTACCTAGGCATCTATTTGGCAGTAAAAAAAATGTGTTGATTATTTTTAGATTCTCAACTCTGCGAAAGATACGGCAAACGAAATCAAAGAGAAACAGGTGGTGGCATTAGTAACGGAAAAGGCGATTGACACTGCGAGAGCGGATTATGTGCCGATTGCTGTTCATTCTACCAACTTATTCTTCCTAATTGGTAAGTACATTAGTTTCCAGCTTCAGTAGGAAGTTGGGTTTATTACCTATCTATAGGTATGCATGAATAGTTTTAGCTCCATGTCGCGTAAGAGCGTATACACATGCCGCCGCGGACGCGCACCGGGATTTTTAACCCCCGGCAGAAAAAGAGGGGTGTTATAAGTTTGACGCTAACGACTGTCTCTCTGTCTTTCTGTGTGTCTGTCTGTGGCATCCTAGCGCTTGAACGGATGCTCCGATTTCGACGCGGTTTCTTTACGTGAAAGTAGGTTTCCTTGCGGTATTTCTTAGCAATGTTTGGTGAAATCGATCCAGCAGTTTAGACAATGTCAGCTCTTATCACCATCTAAACCATGGTTTACGATTTGATGGCGCTATCTAGCGCATTAAAGAGAAAGGTAATTTCAGAGTATATTGTAACTCGACTATGTAGCTCAGTTGATTGAGCGTACAGCTTGTATACTCGTTGTTACCGGTTCAGGTCCAAGCATACGCATGTACTTTTTTTTAATTGTTTATTTTTTGATGTTTATCCTTTATTTATAGATAAAAAAGTGTAAGATTTTTCCGTCACTTTTTCTGTCACGAATTAATAATTTACTACAAAAGGTTTCCATAAAATATCCGTAACAAAAAAGTGTCGCTCTAGTCGTAGCTGTATTCAGAGGCAATAGTCCGTATATGGAAGGTAATGAGAAGAAATACTGCTGGGGGCTTTTATCAACGCAATAAAACACAAAAAATGATTTTTAAAATTTTTGTCTGTTTGTCTGTGCATTTGAGCACGCTAAAAATTAAGAATATCGATGGTTTAAGGAATATCCTTAAAAAATTGTTTTTTTTAGTTACCGATAGATGGTGCTGTTCATAATATGAAAAAATTTTTAACCACCGATAAAAAAGAGAGATTAAATTATTATAAGATTGACGCAAAAAAATGTGTGTTTGTCTGTTCGGTTAGAATATTATGTAGTTCCGTCACTTATCACTTGATGGTATCGTCGGGTTTTTTTTTAATTTGCCTAGCAAATAAACTTGTTAATGATACATTTTGTACTTACTCGTATATGATAAATCACTAATAATTTATTCGTGTTTAGAGAAAGTTTTCAATAACGGTACCAATTTAATAAACG
Source organism: Acrobasis suavella (assembly GCA_943193695.1). Classification (NCBI taxonomy): domain Eukaryota; kingdom Metazoa; phylum Arthropoda; class Insecta; order Lepidoptera; family Pyralidae; genus Acrobasis; species Acrobasis suavella. Next base: position 21,888,537 of record OW971929.1, read on the forward strand.
CATGTATTTTATATAACTATCTATGAGTGGAGAGCATTCAAGTCTAATTTCTATTGTCGCAGCATCGTTGGCTCATATTGACCCCATGTACCAGTACTCCTTGGGCTGGTTTGAGGGTCTATTCACAGCCGCCATAGACAATACGGAGAAGGTGGACGAAATCCCAGAACGTCTTGCCATTCTACGAGCTTACTTCACGTATTCGTTGTACGCTAATATTTGCAGGAGTCTTTTTGAGAAGGTAAGCGTAAAAAAACGGACATACCGAAACTATACGAGTTCCCTCTAAAGACTTCTGAACTCTAACCCTCATATTCATAAAAATTATATATCATTTGCTAAACCTATATTAGTTAAGACATGTTTAGTCCCTTTCCCTCTTTTGAATATTTGACATTGAAAGAACGAGACAAAACATATTTTAACTAAAAGAGGTTTAGCAAACGTTTGTATTCTTTTATGAATTATGGGGTAAATGTTTTTCAAAACTTAACACCTACTTCAGCACAAAACTACACAGCCGATTTTGTTTGAATTTCTATGAGACCATCTGACAAGTATGTCCTTTAAAACAAAAGAAGATTTTTCTGAATCGGTTCAGGCGGTACAGGCAGGCAGGCCTTCATTGACGCGACTACATAGAGAGTATCAATTAGATCTAAAATTTAAACAAGTTTTCAAAGAAGAATATTTTAATCTAAGATGAAATTGTATTAGTACTTGAACGGTCGAAAAGAAAGACTTGATTCTTCCGTTTAAGAAAATAGTCAAGAATGTCTTCTAGTTAGGTAATTGTCGGTCTTGATCGCGTCTTTATTCGCCGTCGGTCGTAGCGACCCTTGGAGCAAAAATCGACATTTTGTTATCCTGTATGTATGTGTCTGTCTGTTTTCTTCCTCTAGGCATAATCTCTATGCCTAGAGGAAAGAGGTCTTAAACGTCTGTCTGAAAGGAGGCTAAAGCGACCCAACAGTACTGTTAATAACTATAAAAGTGATGTAAGGCATCTTTTGATTATACAACTAGACTACTTTTCCTCGTGCCATATACCTCTTAATTTGCCACGATCATTCATTTAATAAAGAATGAGCTTCAAAGGAATGTGTCTAGGACATAAGGTTGAATGGTGTTTCCGATCGATTCACGATATTGATGACGAAGGATTTCAATTCAATTCAAATCATTTATTGCATTTCATAAAGTACAACAGTTCTAACTATTAAAAGTCACTGTCTTCTATAATAGGTACACTATGAACCCTGTCGGGTATCGCAAAACAAAAAGTGGAACGGCAAGCGACATTTATGACATGCAGTTAACTTATAAATATAAATGATTACAAAATATTATTTAATACTATATGTATATATGTATATTATTATTATTTTTAGTATTTATTAACAAGATTGTGTGATATTTATTATTTGTAAATTATTGTCAAGTTATAAGTTTAAATGTGATGTCAAAGTTTATTTGTTAAGTAGGTGTTTTTGAATTGTCAATTTTAATTTAAAAAATTATCGTTAAAATACTCGTCTAGTTTGTGATACGTTTTATTTACTAGAATTAATTTCAATTTTTTTATAAATAAGGAACTTTTTTCTTCATTTCTTAGGCTGTCGGGTAGGGCATTATAAATTTTTATAATGCCAGACTTAAAAAGTTCTAGCTTGGAAGCGGGTGTCACATGTTTATTTTTTTGTCGTGTGGGATATCGTCTTGGTAAGTCTTCAATTTTTATGTAAAACTGGGGATATTTGCGTACAAATTTACATGCTTCTAAAATGTAAATACAGGGCAAAGTTAATATTTCAAGGTCTTAAAATGTGGTTGGTAAGTTTCTTTCCCTTTTATTTTCGTAATTATCCGTATGCATTTCTTCTGTAGCATTAATAGTCTTTCCGCATCGGTGCTATTTCCCCAGAGTAATACTCCGTTCGTAAGCCATGAGTACGCATACGCATAATAAGCGGTTATCGCAGTTTTAATGTCCGTGGTTTTTTTAAGCTCCCTGAGCGTGTAAGTGAATGTTTGTAATTTAATTGCAATTTTTTCAATGCGGGCTTTCCAGTTTATGCTTGTGTCTAACACTATTCCAAGCGGATTACCAAATTTAGGTCATCCAGAGATTCTATTTCCGATGATTGACGCACGCCCTACAACATTATCATCAGCCTTTGAAAGAAACTACTAGATTACTTGCCTGTTCCAAGGATTTCTGATACAAATAGGCTAAATACAAAAATTGTTTGGATGTAGGATAAAATGGTGTTCTCGTTGCTCCTGACGGTCACAATCATGGTGGCGGAGGACCGCCTGCATCAGCCGGACGTGCTGTTTCTGATGGGTGGAGCGCGCCCCCACCACGTGCCGCCCAACCCTGTATCATTCCTCAGCCCACAAGCTTGGACAGAGTTTAACGGGTACGTATTAAGGCTAATTCAACTAGCACTTGCCCGGTTATTATTCAAAGACTATATGCTCTTTGGCTATTCTTCCCTGCGGTCCTTTTGCTCCCATACGTTAACATGTTAGGGTCAGTTTTCCAACCAGCCTATCTAAATTGAAATTATCTCTCTATCATAAAACTTATTTTATGATTTTTTATAATAGAGTATGCTGTCTGTCTGCCTGCCTGATTCTCTGTCTATCTATTTGTTGTCCATCCGTCCGTGCGTCCGTCTGTCTGTCTTGCACCTGCACTTTATGATAGACGATGTCTAGGGTCTGGTCACGGAGACGGAATGGAACTCGTTAATAAAATGACGTAATACCATCGAGTTTGGGCTTAGTACATTTGTGTCAAAAAGTACTTTGGCCTCACAATAAAGGCTTGTAATTTTTTTTTTCAAAAAAACTTAATTCTATGTATGTATTCATAGGTTGGACGAGTATGAAAAGTTCCACGGCATAGTGGAACACTTCACGACCAACCTGCCAGAGTGGGAGGCATTTTGCGACACTCCTGACCCTCACAATCGGCCGCTTCCGGCGCCATTCGACGCTAAGCTGAGTTTATTTGAGGTACCACATTGTTCTCAATGTTGTTTTATACACAGACATAATAATTTTAGCATTTATACATACTAAGAAATATACAATCGAACATATAACCTTCTCCTTTTTTGAAGTCGGTTAAAAAATCCGAATGCCATTCAGTTGTTGCAATAAATTTGAAATTTAAAAATGAAATTAAAAGTATAAGTACCGGGTGTAAATGAACCCCCAACTTTAATACGGGTAGTGCGTCAATAAAAATAACTTGTCCTATGACACCAATATTGGAATCGTGAAAATTTTTTCGTGTTTTTCACAAAAACTAGTTCAGCCCACAGGGCGATTAGAACGGGATAATATTTTTTTAAGATCCTAGCACTGGCCCTATTGGCTCAGTGCGAAGTAGGTGGTGGGGATAGAGATGGCATAGGCATAAATGGGCATAAACGGGCGGATTGGGTAAAAAAGAGTTTACGCCCAAATAAATGCCTGATCGCTGAGCAGAAACGAATAATTTGATTTCGGTAAAAAGAAGCAGGAACTTAGTCGAGATTTTGTAAATCATAAGTATAATCTAATAATTTGGGCATAAAATAATCACAGACACGTTAAATCGCAATAAATCTAGCTTGTCCCAATAAATTCTAGTTTTCATGGGCTCGCGTTGCGTCGACTCGACTGGACAGCCGAAAGAGTGATATTTTTTATACACTGGCTGCAATGAAAAACTAGCAATTGATATTATGTTTATTGACTATAAACATAATATCAATTTTATTGCTTGTTTTTAATTGTCAATTTATTAATCAACAATAGTTCTGTTAATGTTTTTGCCCCGGCAATGGACGTTTATTCGGCATATACGGACATTTATTCGGCATTTATGCAATGCGCCTAATATACCCGGGCATAAACCTATCTCTAGGTGGGGGTAATATAAATCTATCGCAGCGCCCATGGTGGCCAAAAGTCGAAATTATAGCGATATATTATTTTGATAACGGAAAGGGGCTATAGTTTTTGTGTTGTAAATTGTAAGAATACGAAATTTCGACTCGATAAGAAGAAGAATACGGAAGAAATAGTCAATTTAAGTTTTATCGCCAATTTGCCTTTGATCCACTTTTGGTTGGAATATTACGAGTATATTGCGAGTGATACTCCGACCGGTCTACAAAGCCGGTGTTTATGATTTTATTTATTTTTAGACAACGATACGCAACTTATTACTAGCAATACAAGATCAATTACATATGTTATTTATTATTTGATAAAACATTTAAAAAGCCTTATTGTCCTGTTATACAGTGAAACTACAAATAATAATAATACTTATAAACAAACCCTGACTTATCCAAAATAAAACACACTTTTCACACAAATTTCACTTTCTATTTTACTGATCGAAAACAGTTTCACAAGTCTTTGTTTACCCAAATTAGAGCAATACACTAAAATTGAATAGAATTTACCAGTTTTATTATTTTGTCTTAATATTTTGTCCAACTGACAAAGTTTGCTCGTAGTAGCGACACAGGTATGGCACTTTATAGAAGCAGAGTATCATTTATGCCTACACTACTACAAACGAAACTATATATCCATGCACACGGCAATCTGTGTGTTCGCTCGCAGCTGCCCGCACAACACCCTTGACAAGGCGAGAACGGGGAAGAGGTGTGAGGACTGGGAATGGGGACGCATATTGCGCGGGACTTAAGGAAAATCCGTTCTGTATAACGTTAAAATAATAGGCATGACGAATGGGAAAATATATTTAGCCCATCGGTTAGATTATTAAAAAATATTGTACACGTACTTTTTCCTGTCCTCTGAGAAAAAAAAATTACAAAGATACAGCGCATTGAAATTCCGCATGACGTCACGGCTACGTACGATTTTTACATAGAGGTGACGTCGCAAGCCCCCACTCCGGAACTTTAATGCTTCTTAACTTTGTGAATTTTTACTTTTTTGGCAAACTGAAAAATAGGGTTCATTATTTTTAAATAATTAAAAAGTCTGACTAATTACAATTATACTTTTCTAACCCTGTCGTTACTCCTATGCTGTGGTAGCGAACTAGGCGGCGCTACAGTCTGCACATAACCTATAGAAAAAGTTTATATTAACGGGCTGAGTTAGCCCTGAAGTATTTATCAGCGGTACATTTACATATTGTTTTTATATTCATAAGTACCACAAAATGTACTTGCAGGTGATAATTATATTCTTTTTTGTGCAGAAAATGATGGTTCTTCGCTGTCTCCGGTTGGACATGATGGTGCCTGCTGTACAAAACTTTGTAGAAGGTATTGATTCCTGCTTAGTTGTTGCAATAAATAGGCAATTTCCTGTTTTACCGGCGCTTTATTTTATAAGGTATAAGCCTCAAAAGCACCTGTTACTTGATGTCTTTACGTCATAGTGGCCAAATGGATAGTATAGTGAGTAGGTTACGTCTACTAACCCTTCTATACTCTAAGTTGAATATACAATGACTTGGAAATCTCTAAGACAAGGGACTCTGTTTGCAATTTTCAAATGAGTATCCTAAAAATAAAGTGTAATAAAAAATAAAGTAATAAAGTTTTAAGTATGTATGAATGTATACACGTTTTTTTGTATGTATGAATGTATGCGAGCTACTTTATTCTTACTATAACTTATGAATACCTGAACAGATTTGGATGTATGTGTAGGTAATAGTATCGTTACATTACCCCTAATGACATAGGCTCGGCTTTCCATTAGTAATAAAAAATATCCGGGTTCTCGTTACGTATAATTATAAGCACACACTTACTCGCTATACAATATGTAACAAAAACCCTGTCTGATCCTTGTAGGAACAACTTGGACCGTCAATATGAACAACTTTTTCTATAACTGTCTGAATTGTGCCTGCAAGGATCGGACAGGGTTTTTGTTACATATTGTATAAGGATTAGTGCAAAGTTCACAAAAATCGTAATGTTTGTGCAGAACAAATGGGCCGACAATTTGTGGAGCCGCCTTTGTTCGACCTGCCGTCTTCGTATTCTGATTCACATTGTTGCATCCCGCTGCTGTTCGTACTCACCCCTGGCTCCGATCCTATGGGCACCTTATTGAAGTTTGCAGATGATCAGGTATCAACACAACGATTCTAATACTTCAAATTATTTCATGAAAGCAACACTTACTGACATTACTGCACGCCCGTTGCTGGACCAATCAGTGGCTGCTATATGATGCTGCGTCATAGCGGCTATTGGCCGACTATTATCGCTGCGTCATGCTTTGCACACTGTACTTTTACGGTAGACGAAACATGAAGTGGTAAAATGCAGAAAAGGTTGCATTATGAAATAGTCGTAACTAGAAGTAGATAAATCCCAGAATTAGACAAATCTTAAAATGGACACTACAAGAAGAGATCCCTGACCACCAAAGCCGCGATAGGCATTTTAAATAAATTTCGCGGGGTCATATTGTACGACGATAATAATTGGACTTACCCTTCGATAGTTTTAAAGTCCGCTGGTCTAAAGCCAAGATTGGATTACCCTTCTTTTCCATTTGAAGAAACTTAATTTTGATCGTAAGCATTTTGTTTAGGGCTTCGGAGCATCTCGTCTGTTTTCGTTGTCTCTGGGTCAAGGCCAGGGCCCCATAGCCGTGAAGCTGATAGACGAGGGCGTGCGCAGCGGCACGTGGGTGGTGCTGCAGAACTGCCATCTGGCCAAGAGTTGGATGCCCATGCTTGAAAAGGTAAGATTTGAGAAAAAGAGACGCTTGGCCTTAGCCTCTCCACTTAGTTTCGCCATTATACCCAGGGCCGGATTAACCCTATCAGGGCCTTTAGGCATTTCAATTCTCGAAGCAATTTTCATTTACCCTTTTCTTACATTTTAAAATTCATTTTTTCTATTACAAAAGTCGGGACGATCAGATATACTTTTTATAATGACTTGTTTTAGTTCTACTATTAAAAAGATGCGCCGAAAAAAGGAATAATGTTATTATTGAGGAAGTATACAAATAAAAAAAATTGTTCGATGAAACGTTTTTTTTTCCTTCTGTATGCATGGGGCCTCTAGCCGATTCGGGGCCCCCGGGCAGTTGCCTAATCCGCCTTATGGATAATTCGGCCCTTATTATACCTACTGTATCTACATGATTTCAACCATCTTGCCTTTACGCGTAAGTATCGAACGAGATACGGAATAACGCTAGTCGCTATTCTGAGTAACTTTGACGATACACATTTTGATAAAGTACCATCTCCAATAAATATTTTGTAAATTGTCTTTTAACTATAAGTATTTCGGTAAGTAATAAGTAGAGCAAGGATAATTGATTTTTAACAGCATTTTCCACGGTTGATTATTAAGGGCGGTAAAATCAAACATTTCTTTTTATTGGCCCCGTTGCCTGAAATAACTGGACATGGAAAGGGGGCAGTAATTCCAGTTATTGCCACGCCTAATAAAACGTCTAAATCCGGCACCAGCGACACTCACTGTTCATGATATTTCATTAGATCTGCGAGGGTCTGACACCGGACTCCACGCACCCTGACTTCCGTCTGTGGTTGACGTCATACCCGGCGGATCATTTCCCAGTATACGTGCTACAGAATGGCGTCAAGATGACTAACGAGCCACCGCAAGGTAAGGTCCTTTGCTCCTCAGAAACTTACATGTAAGGTAGCGTTCCGTGGGATCAAATGCCTGCGTAAGTACACTCCGCGTTCGAATACTTTGTCCCATGAATGCAGCGTGTCGTGGGATCAAATGTCTGCGTACACTCCGCGTCCAAATACCCTCGGAGCCTCATCTAGCGCCCAAGTGACTTATATACTCAACACTCAGATAGCATTGTGTGCCGTCCCATAAGAGTATACGCCGATAGTTATGTAAAACTTCCGTTAATTCTTAGGTAGTCCCATAAGCTTTAATACATCGCGTTTCATTGTATACGCAGTTCTGTGCGTCCATTTTTGCTTGCATGCCCACAAATATAAATTTTAGTATGAAAAAATGGTTTCACATCCCTTAATAACTAGATCACGTGTCACGTGACTATTTCGATTTGTAAGAGACTCAATTATTTTTTTTTTATTTATCGTTACACATTGAGAAAACTTGTGTAAAATGAAGGCATACGTATTACTTTAATAAGCTTAAGAAAACTTCGAGTAGCAATAATGAATTTCCATGGAATTTGGTAAAATAAAATACTTAAATAATTATGACAATAAGTCGGCAGGTACATGACACAATATATATCTATCATTAATTATGGATAAGTATGTGATTCAATGATGTACACCACAATCGTTACACATTGCACGACGTACTTACTAAGTTCAAAAATACTTGTATAAATGACGTTTTATCACCAGCTAATTAGCACAAAACATATTTTATAGTCTGCGGCGAAATTAGATTTTCAAATATTTAGCTTTGTTAGCGGTACATATTTTAGAGAGAGGTACTATAAAATGATTGAAAATAATTTTACAAATTGTATGTCTATTACTTAATTTTATGTACATATATCTATCAATAACAATGTTGACCGCTACTCGTATGTGTAGGACGTTTGGGTTGGCTTCAGTTGCCATGTTTATAAAAACCTAAAGTTTTAGTTTGATATAAATTAATACTAGGTTATTAGATAGATATTTTTCACTGGGAATCTAAATGTCAGAGATAAAGATGTGAGAATATGTCCTTAAGGTCTTCGAGCCAACATCGCGCGTTCCTACCAGAGCGATCCAATCAACGACCCCGAGTGGTTTGAAGGCAACAAGCAGGCAGAACACTTCAAGAAGCTGCTGTTCGCTCTCTGCTTCTTCCACGCCGTGGTGCAGGAGCGGCGGCAGTTCGGGCCCCTCGGGTGGAACATCAGATACGAGTTTAACGAGACGGACTTGAGGATCTCTGTCACGCAGCTGTACATGTTCCTCAATGAATATGACGTGAGTGTCATCATCATCATATCAGCTTCAGGAAATCCACTGCTGGACATAGGCCTCCCTCAAGGAATTCCAAAACGACAGATCGGAAGCGGCCTGCATCCAGTGCTTTCCTTTCTTTTTATGACGTGAGTATAATTTTAACAAAAGTAAGATCTGAGATGTCCTATGTTGTGCCATGCGGACGATTGACAGATGTCTTGTCGCTCTTCACACTATTTTGAGACAAGCATCACTTTGCTTGAAATAGTTTAGTCCAAAATTTGTACACGTCACAGACATTGACAATCATAACTTTGTTTGGAATAGTTTAGTCCGGAATTGGTACCTACACACCACATACGTTAGATGCAAGATTGTTATTTCGGTGCATTAGGCACATTGAAAGCACATAGGTAATTATATTTTTCTACTCCTGTACTGTTATCTGTCTTTTAAATGGTCCCGAACACTAATATAAGAACATAGAATATATGATTTCAGAAAAGTCTATAGTCTATTCCTAATATAATAGTACTGATAATCCATTTCTTTAGAAATAAAAATACCAGATGTCCCTATGAGAAAACCAAATATATTTTACGTAATGACAAACATGCAATGACAAACGATACTCTTTTTTTTAAAAAAAAAAAAGTAAATTCTTACAAAATACCAACCAGGGTGTTATTAATTAATTCAATAAAAAAGGTCGAATAAATAGCACGTGTGTCGTTATTTCGCCAAAACGATACTCCTAGCCATAGACCTATAACTTTTTCTTCAGATCTACCATACTGCCAACATAATTAAATCGTTATTTTAACATATGGTGCCATTTTTCAAACGTGGAGTCACTGAACAAACTGTTTTTTGTATGAAAAACATTAGTTTTAGTGACTCTATGTTTCAAAAATGGCTCTTTTAGTCACTAGGAAGACGTCAATAAAAAAAAATTAAGTCTTTCATAGATACCTAGTATCTACCAAACATATGGTAGTATTTCGTACTTTTCTTTGTTAATTTTTGTATTTATTTGTAATAGTATTTGTAAAAGTATTTGTAATAGTCGTAGAAAAAGTATTGTATGCAACGTTGTATAAGTAGTCAAAAAATGCTCAATGGCGTCAATTTGCCAACCACAAACCTGCGCCACTCGCATTTTTTAACCCTCCTTATACAACTGTTGCATAAAATACTATTAACAATGTAACAGGACGTGCAATTCGTAGCGTTGCGCTACTTGACGGGCGAGTGTAACTACGGCGGGCGAGTCACAGACGACTGGGACCGACGCTGTCTCAACACTATCCTGTTCAAGTTCTACAACCCCCGCACTATATATGATGAAAAGTATACGTTAGATCCAACAGGTAAGCTATCATCTACGAATAAATACATGTCTTAAAATCCTTAAGATAGACAACACTGAAAATTGTATAATTGCATTATTTTTGTTCTACGCCAAAAATACCAATTATGGCGAATTTATAGCCTCGACGCAATGGTTAGCCACTCCTTCCAGTGTGTACAAGTCATCTTTCATTTCAAAAACTTTTGTGAGGCGTGTATTTACTCCATCTTAAGTCTTTACACCAACAACATAAACAGATTCTAAAGTCCCATATTTCAGGAAATTATTGCTCCATTTCGTTCGCCAAGTGCCTATCTTTAGCTTTTCCAGGGGTATTGGGCTATCATCTTCTACTTCATACAATACTTCAATTCAACAACTTCCTACCTGCTTCCATTCTGATCTGAGAATGTAGAAAAATGCAGAATGTGGACGAAGTACACAAAGCAAATGGTCATGAAGCTCCAAAAAGCTATGGGCTAACACTCTTTCAGTTTTCCATCTGGATCAAACGCTCCACCATAATCACCACGCGCGCTGGGCACACGGTTTGGTGATCGCGGAATTCGCGGTAGATAGCATAAAGTGTTAGCACAGAAGACGCTGCTGCCCCTTTGTTACCTATACCTCCTTGAGTCGCTTCTTACTATACCCGTGGAAGGGGTAAGCGGTGGTGAGAAGTTGTATTCCACTCTGCCGTCACCACATGACAAGGAAGATTTTTGTCAATAGACCTTCGATATCTCTGAGCATGCAAAGGGTGGTACCTCATTAGTACGTAGCGTTGCGTTGCGTCGTTTTCCACATATTTTTAGACATGTAACATTTATACGATGCATCGTTGTTGGCGGTGTTTCACCGGATCGACAGATGAGAGACGAAGTAACACGACGTCACAGAGCAGACGTTGACCTGTTGCGACGACGCAATGTAACAAACAAATGAGGCATCACCCTTAGCGTGGCTTGCAACAATTACCTTCTTCTGCCCCATCTGGAATAAAGACGTGACGTTTACCTTGTCTTCGTCACAGAATTAATATAATATAAGTATTACATACAGTACGGAATCTCATAGGGTCCCGCGCAATATGCGTCCCCGCTCGCCGTACCCGCACCTCTCCCCCGTGTGCGCTGTGTGGAGGGTTATGAGCGGTCGGCTGCAGGCGCCTGCAACCGCCTCGACAAAGCGAAAAGGGGAACGGGGATGCATATTGTATCAGAAAAATAAATGTTAGACACAGTTATACACAATACACATTTATTTTTGCTAGATATACCGTTAAGCCAATATAATGATCACTAGTACTTTATGAAATATCTATTTATTATTTATTACTTAATTGCTTCAAATAATAATAATCTATGATGTATAAATTCAGTTATAAGTTACAAAATATGGTTTGACACAACCGTACGCGACGACCGTCGAATCAAGAAGACCGGCGACACCGCCACTGCTCTGCTCGGGTTGCCAGCTGTTTTCCGATGTTGCCAACGGCGGCACGGTGTTGCCAAGTGTTAGCGCCAGTAAGGCGCTAACACTTGCGCGAAATCTTAGGAGATTCCGTTCTGTATGTTTCTGTGTCTTCGTACAGGCGTGTACTACATCCCAACCTTGCGCGAGCACGGCGACTTCATAGCGTTCGCCCGCTCGCTGCCGGTGGCCACCCCGCCCTCGGTGTTTGGGTTTCACACCAACGCCGACATCACCAAGCATTTCCGCGAGTCGGAAGAACTACTCAATACAGCTATACTGACACAGGTAAAGCAATGCCGGTGAGATCTATCTACTTTATTTGAATGGATTATTACTTTGAAAACCGATTGTAGTTTGAATTAAATTTGTTTTTATAAGAATTGGACATAGGTTATTTGATAAAAAAATTACCATACCATACCATTTAATTTAGAACTGTAGTGAAGCTGCAATGTGAAACGTATCGTAATTTACCAGTAACATGTATTTTTGTTTCATCTACCATGGATATGAAATTGAAAATCTAGGACCGCATGGTAAGTAGATACTAAAATCACAAAATTACGATTATTATCCTTTATGTATAACATTCATGTTAAAATAATTTTTGAACGGTTTCAGTATTTCGCTTATCTTATTTGTTGTTTTCATGCTTTAAGGATCTCTGGAAAAAACATTTGGTAAGTGGGGAAACTTTGAGAGAAGTTGAAGGTGTTGGTCGCTTATAAATGTGCTTTATTTTACGCTGTTGTTTAGGAACAATGAAGATGAAAAAATTGCAGATTTTGTTTGCGAAATGTGTTACGGGAATAAGTCTGAAGGACTTTACGTAAGATTTTATGTCATTATTTTTGTTGACTGTTCTTAGGCTTCTGTTTTTCTATTATCCAGTTGGCTTTGATTTTGTATGGTTTCTTTTGAACTTCTAAAGCGTCTTTGTGTTTTGTTTAAAGTTGCTTTTTATTCTTTAAGTATAAAAACGGATAAACATTTTCTATTTAAAGGACACAATGGCGGCAGGTGGTGGTGGTGCCACTCCTGAGCAGCAAGCGATGGATATCTCTGAAGATATCCTACAGCGATTGCCCGCTAAGATCCTGTCAGGCCCGTCGCACGAGGGCGACATTAAGCCGGCAGACATGACGCCCATGTCCATCGTGGTGATCCAAGAAGCCGCCAGATATGACCGACTCGTCAACATTGTGAGGAGCAGCGCCAGGGCCGTTATTGGAGCTGTGCAAGGTGCGACCTAGAAATAAACTTAGGAAAAATATATCTGAAATCACATGGGCAATAGCCGCTTTTTCTTGTACTTATAGTAAGCACTTAATTATCTGGTAGGTGGCCACTTAGTAAATGGCGTGTTTAGTGGAAATGTGAAAAGACTAGCCGCTGGATATAAGCGACTGAAGCACTTTCCTTTGTTATGAAAGATTAGACAGTATGTATCCAACAGCAAACAGAGTTAACATAGAAATCTTACCTCAATAGCCCGAGCGAAATATTTTTCTATTTGCTTTTATATATTTAACTTCCGCACTTTTGCCGTTCGACTCAAATCTAGCCATCATCTAGTGGTCGTGACTGGTGGGAAAATTTGCAGAGGCCCTTTATTTTTTTAGAAGCTGCAATACAACTTTCCTCTCCACGTGTGTCGCAATGACTTTACATTATATCATCTACTTAAAACGTTTACTGGCCTGTCCAGATAGATGGGGAAAGCCTTAGTCTGGTAGCAGACTGATATAGGCTGATAAAAAAATAAATAAAAGAACTTTGTGCATAGGCGTGAGTGTGCTGAACGACATCACGGAAGAGGTGCTGACATCTATGGTCCGCGGTCGCATCCCTGCGCTGTGGGCCGGCAAGAGTTACCCTTCGCTTAAGCCGCTGGCTGCTTACTTCAATGATCTCCTGGCGAGGCTCGCGTTTCTGCAGGTATTTGCTAAGTGGCATCAAGGAAAAATCGAGAAAGTGATGACGTTTATGGTTCGCGGCCGCATCTCCGCTCTGTGGGCCGGCAAGACCTACCCTTCGCTCAAGCCGCTCGCTGATTACTTCAATGATCTGCTGGCGAGGCTCGCGTTCCTTCAGGTACGTGCTAAGTGACATCAAGGAGAAACCGACAAAGTGCTGACCTTCATGGTCCGCGGCTATATCCCCGCGCTGTGGGCCGGCAAGAACTACCCTTCGCTCAAGCTGCTGGCTGCTTCAATGATCTGCTGGCGCGGCTCGCATTCCTGCAGGTAGGTGCTAAGTGATATCAAGGAGAAACTGAGAAAGTGCTGATGTTCATGGTTCGCTGCCGCATTCCCGCGCTGTGGGCCGGCAAGAGCTACCTTCGCTTAAGCCGCTGCTTACTTCAATGATCTGCTGGCGAGGCTCGCGTTCCAACGGGTAGGTCTAAGTAATATCAAGGAGAAACCGAGAAAGTGCAGACCTTTGTAAACTCTTATTGTACATAAAATAATATTAAGGAGCAAACAATGATTATAAATATTAGTACAATTGCTCTTCTTAATGGCAAGGCTGAAGTACTTGCAGGTACCATTCAGTCAATTATCGATTGTTGCTGTACATTAGCTAAGAATATTCTATTGAGCATCTTTTATTTTTTCAACAGAAGTTAAATCTTTGTACTTCACAGATCTGATCTGAGTAGTACTTGTTTTATTTTTCTGTCCGTACATAAATAAATACTTGTATTTTATTGACTGGCCTTTGTTTGTTCAGCACTGGCATCAGCATGGCCCTCCGCTGGTGTTCTGGCTGTCGGGTTTCTACTTCCCGCAGGCCTTCCTCACGGCCGCCCAGCAGAGCTACGCTAGGAAATACAAGATTCCTATCGACCAGCTTGCATTCCACTACGAGGTGAGTGGTCTGACGTACTACCCCGCTATACCTTCAGATTTTGTAGCGTTGTTTTTACTTAATTTGTACTATCGCCCCGTTCCTCTCCTACTGTAATCGTAAGGAAGGACAGAGACTGGCAGCAGAGTTCTTTGCAATGACTTCATATCATCTAATAAACCGAAAAACTTTTTTGTACCATTTTTCACGATTGTTGAAGCTAGGCCAGTCTCATCCACTACTCTCACTTCAACCTTACAATATTCAATGGCGAACAAAAAATGAAAGCCTATAAGGCCCAGCAGCAATGTGTTGATGTGGGCTGAGAATGATGACGGTGATAATGATGTTAAAGGTACAACGTGAATGGGACTTTACGGAAGCCCCACCTGAGGGCGTGTACATTAAAGGCCTGTTCATGGAGGGCGCCCGATGGAACAGCGACGACTACATCATCGACGAGTCCTTCCCCAAGATCCTATACGACGAATTCCCACCGGTCAGTACCTAGAATATCATTGAACAAACGAGCGAAACGACTTAGTTTCGAGATTAGCTAAAAATGCCTTTGTCCGTTCGTCAGTCAGTCTAATCAGTCGACGATTTAGTTTTCCGAATTTTTTCAATATGGCGGAAATATGGGCGATGAAAACTTTTAAGAAATCTTATTTCAGCCATTTGGAAAAAATTTCAAAAATGTTGAAAACCCTTTTTTTCTCTCATTAAGACGCACCTTTGCGGTCGGAACAACTTTTTTATCCGATAAACTTCAACAGGGTAGGGGTGAGTCACGAGGTTTATAGCTCACAGAGCCACTAGTCATTAAACTTACATATCGTCAACGAGTGGATCCTTCATGACGAAGCTTGAAGAAATGTTTGGGTAGAAAATTATTCGCCAGGAAATTAAGGAAATCCCAGACTTTCAAGCGTTAACCTTAAAACTCCAATAACTTTTAAACGGCTGAACCGATTTTCATCAAGCATAGCTAAGAACCACCGCAAGGGAACTTGCTTTCACGTGGAAAAACCGCATTGCAATCGGTCCATCCGTCTACGATGCCACAGACAGACACACAGACAGACGTTAGATTAAAGAAAAAATATTGGACAAAATAAACAACTCAGAATATTTAAAAAAGAAATTAATAGAGCTCTATTATTATTTTGTATATTAAAATAATAAAAAATAGAATATACTCGTATTATTTTCCGGCTGATTAAAAATTCTTTAAAATTGAAAACATAAAATAGAAATTTGTAAACTACTTCTTATTTGCAAAAATTGAAGAAATATAGTGTATTCTTAACATTTAAAATAATTTATTTCTATTAGAAATAAAGCTTAAAGTTATTTTTTTAATAAGTTAGGCAGTTGTTAATTAACAAATTTTTCTCGAATTTTTGTCTTTATTGTAAAGTAAAAAAAAATGTTTAAATAATTGGCGTACAAATATTACACTTCGTGGAGCTCTTATCTTATTAATGTTTAACAACATTACATTTATTTTCTTAAAGTAGACGCAAAAGTGATAGATTTTAAATTTTATGTCAACTTTTATGAGTAAAAAAATATTTTTTTAATTTTTTTATGACGTTATCTTGTTAAATATGAATAAGAAAAGGGCTATATTTTTAAACCAAGTTTTAAACATTTATTTCCTGTACAATGTAGGCAAAAGTTCGAGAAAAATTTGTTGATTAACAATTGCATAACTTATTGAAAAATTAACTGAAAGGTTTATTTTTAACTGGAATAAATTCTTCCATGTATATAGAACACACCAAATTAAAAAAAAATATTTAGAACAATAAAGTTACAGATACTGCAAAAAATTGAAATTTATATATCTATTTTTTAATTTTTTTTTGGTTTTACTGTAGATTGCCCCAGATTGTATTCCAGAATTGTTATCCAGTCATTCGAATGACTGGATAAATTCCAGAATTGTTATCCAGTCATTCGAATGACTGGATAACAATTCTGGAATATATGTGAAAATAATACCAAACTTGGCTTAGTACCTAAACTTACGGAGTTATTAACCTAGGACTTCGTTTAGGCTAAATCCCCTCCCCCCTCCCCCCATCTACATTAAAAAACTAGATGTCTCTACTTCGGAAACCCATCTTAGGACTACAAAGATCAATCCTGCCGAAAAAAACCTTTGGTCCAGATAAAGCCGTATTTTTTTGTCATGTACATGCCACTACTTGAATACCTTCCTGTAATAGTCTGCCAGGGGAGACTGATGTCTAGTATTACGCGGCTGAAATAAGGACGCTTCCTGGGTCAAAAATAAATTATTTTGTACGTTTAACGTAACAAAATAATGTCACTTGTCTTTAAACACATCCATTTTAACGTAATTTAGATTTATGATTGTAGAAAACTGATATTAAGAGCCCTATTTGACTCCAAGAAACTTTGACGTTATTAGTCTTTATTTCATGCAAATTCTTTAGATTTTTTTTGTTTCTACGTTAAGGAAAAAGTACCTGATTAGAGTTGTTGAAAATTTCCTTATTATAATGATATTAGCCAAGTGACTTATTATGCGTTTGCAAATCAGAATGTAGCTCTTAAGGCGGCCCTTCCCGACCGCTCTGTCGTCAACGCGAGCATAGTTGTTGTTTCATCCAGGGCAATGCTAGAAAAAGAGGCAAACCAAAAAGAGAGAGATAGCTTAAGGGCACGGTTTGCATTCTATTGAATGAAATTAATATTATTATTAAAAATTCATTGAACGAATATTAACTATTTATAGGGTGCGGAAATTTCATTAAACTTGTTCCAGGTGATACGTGTTTATCAGTGCGTGAAATAAATGTTTTGTATTCAAAATTTTCATAATATTTGTGAGGTTTGTATCGAAATATTTTTTACCTTTACAATTTATGAATACTTTATGAACGGTCGAATTTCAGCTAAAATTTGTGCAAAAAAGCAGATTTTTGAAGGCTTAACTAACATTGTTTTTCTAAATTTAAATTTTTTATTTCGATAGAAACCTAGAAATAGCACACAAGATACCTGTGAGTTCAAAAGTTTTCGTGGTACAGGTACAACGCCATAATCACTTACGAGCGTTTGTATGAAAAGTAAGACGAAAAGACCGCTCTTAATGTACTCGTAGACGCCATAGTTTTGGCAGAATTACAAAGACAGTTTTTTTCCTACAGGTGTGGCTGATTCCACTGAAGCGTGATGATATCCCTCAAGACGTGTTTTACAACTGCCCACTGTACAAGACGGGCGACCGCCGGGGGGTGTTGTCTACTACTGGCCACTCCACCAACTACATTCTATTCATGCGGCTGCCCACCAGAGAGGACCCAGACCACTGGATCATGAGGGGAGTAGCTCTCCTTACACAGCTGCCATTCTAATAAAGCTGCTTTGGATATTGATACGAAATGGCACAGGTTAAACCAGTTATATACTTAAGATGCCGATGGCAATAGCACACTTGAAGAACAATCTTCTGTAGCATTACAATTTATTGAAATTAAACGACCAATAAATAAATATATAATTAAATAAATAATAAATATATACGGACATATTACACTGATTGAGCTAGCCCCAAAGTAAGTAATTGTGTTATGGGATACTAACTCAACGATACTATATTTTATAACAAATACATATACAGATAAACATCCAAGACCCAGGACAATTTGATAAAGGCCATTTTCCAATTTGCTCTGGCCGGGGATCGAACCCGAAACCTCTGGGTGGCGGACTAGCATGGTGACCTGGAGATTATTTAGATGACGATGCAGGTTTATTTATATTAGACACTAGAAGTTATCAAGTAATCAAGATAGAAATTGATGGCCGTTATGTTACCGCGACTTGTTAACATAATACAATTTACGAGCTACTCCCTATACGATTGAAAAAAAAAACTCAGGGCAGCGGAGGCGTTATCATTCGGTATGGTAAAGTGTCCCAAAATATGCACTTTTTCAATCATTTGCATGTTGCACTTCAAATGGTCAGCGAATTTTTAAACGAACCTACCTATTAGTATGAAATGTCTGGGCAGATTAGAAAAATATATACCTACTTAACTATTATAAATCATGTCTCTGAAATAATTTATTGAAATCACCAAAATCGAGAATTAATAAAAAAGATATACATGTTTGTTTTATACAGAACTTACCTTATTATTAATATTACTTACCTTATGGTAAATATTCATAACTAGATGATTATTATTTATTTCAATTATGTTCAACTCTAGTCAATATGTTAACGATTTAATTTAATTCTAACTTATTATTGTTACTGTTAGTCATAATTTTATTTTATATTTGCAATAAATTACATTTCGCATATTAACAACTTCTTTAGATTTTTCTTACGTTAATCTACCTGTTCGCTGATCTACCTTTATTAACGAATACACCTTTCTAGGAATTGGAATCGGAAGTGACTATTGATCTTAATATTACTCCCAATTTCAGTTACTTCATTCAAAATTTTAATGTTAATTCAGTAATTAGAACTTTACAGACATGTTTACACGTCAATAATTATAATTTACTTAGTGTAAAGCATATTCAATTTAATTTATTTTTAAAGAAAAGCTACTGATACCAGCGCTTCATAACGACTACTGCTGAGAAGAAACGCCGAAAATAACTCATTTTCACAGTATTTGACATGCGTAGATCGCTGAGGTAGATAGATATTCAATATAACTGAGAGAAGAAGTGTTAGTGTCGGCAGGTGCGCTCAGCTGATATTTAAAGCTTCTAACAATACTAAACTACTTTTCAAAACTACAAACCGACTCCACCCCCAAACTACCCAACATATTTTGATAAAATTTCTATCGGACTACCTGGGAAGTATAACGCTTTCAAAAAAAAATATTTTATTGAATTGGTCCACGCCACGCGTCTTCGAGTAATCCTTGATCATACATTTAAAAAAAGATCCCGACGAATTGATGAAAGTCGGCTAAAAAACATTTCCATTAAATTGAGATTGATTCATGAAGAAATCTGCTGTCAGTTATTTGTGTCATTTAATTATGTTACTGCGTGGGTTTTTAGATTTCCTCTTTTGTAATTTTTTCATTGCCGGTTTTTTGGGAGCGATGTCTTCCCCCCAGAGGTGTTGAGGTCATCTTCTACTTTGAGAGCAACAATACTTACGATTTATACTGTGTAGGGACTTAGTTATTCAAAAAGGGCTATGAAGATTATCATAAAATCAAACTTTTGGGGTGAAACTTACAAACCATTTTCCACAAACTTAAAGGGGTCGGCCGAAGTGTAAAAGAAACATGTTTCCAAATAAAACTTCTATTTGGTCGTCACTCGCATCTGTTTAGATAGATCTCTACTCTTTAAACAAATCAAAGTAAAAGAAAATGTCAGTTTACTCTGGGAACGAGGTCAATGTCATGTCGGCGCGTTCGTAGTTTTATATTGGGCGAAGGGACTGCAGCCGTCGTTACTCGTCAACGTTACGAGTGCGGTGACTCCGCTTTTCGGAGCATTACGCTGCCCTGTCATTTAGCACGAAAAAGCTCGCATCCCAGATACGGCATGTATTAAATAAGCGAGTAGTGGGTCGGCTACCCGGCGGGCTGGGGGGAGGGGCGTAGTACGGGAGGCACTCGGTCTGGCGCGGCGTCGCCCCGGCAACGCGAGATATTGATCTGCGCGCGCCGGCCCGCGCAGCATCCCTCCCGCGCCCCCGCCCTGACCCCGCCGCACGCGCGCCCTTGATTCTGCCGCTCGACCGCCGCCACCACCGACCCACACCACGCCACCCCCTCGCAAATACTTATTACATTTCGCACTACATACTACACATAATCCGATGAAAAAAACTCACTCATACTGAAGCACCACGCAAATCTGCTCGGTTTGCTTGATTGAAATGATATGCACAGTACTCGTTTTATGTTTCTGCTTTTAGTTCGGGATTTAATAAATCGTTTTGTGTATACATAGTGCATTAATTTATGGTATTTGCTTTTCCTGCTATGTTTGTAGGTACATATGATTGGGTGGAGCTAGGATGACAACCAATTATTCCGTTTCACTCGCATGAACGTATACAGAATAGCTCCATGCATGAGTAGCACGCTAATTGAATCTGTTGGGAGTACATTATACCGTGTGTAGAATGCCGGGCAGCCAGTAATATAATTTACGTCGGGTGGAACGCGAAAAGCGCGCGTGCCACAAGTCTGACAGTCGCGAGTTTGGCTCCGACAGGGGTGGCTCCCGCAGGGTGCGCCCGCGCATTGCCGATCTTTTATATAATTTGCATTTAGAGAATATTTTTGAGAATAGAAGCGGATCACCAACATTCTATTCATGAACCGTTGGTCAACAAATCTTTAAACAATCAACTTTTCATCCAAAGGACTTTTCACCCACGCACGTTTCACCAACATAACATGCATTCACTGACGTAAAGTAATTGTTTAAATATTCTATTGACCAACGGTTTATGGAACAATGGAATGTTGGTAAACTGTTTCAGTTTCAAATATTTTCCATGCTGGTGGAGTAATGAAAAAGTTTTCAACATACGCTCCCCCATATTGCGAACTTTTTCTTGATCCCTGCGTTGATCCAATAGATATGTATGATAAAACTATGCCGTAAAGTCACTTAAACTCACACTTTTATGGATTTGGAATTTATCCATTTAATGTTTTGTTAATGTTATAAATATGTGCCTACCTGATTATATAAGACCTGATTCTGATTGTACCTATTAATATATTATTTATTAGGGGTTCAAAAAGGTTCGACAACATTGAAAATAATTCCAGCTTGTTCAACACCCGGCTCGGTGTACCAATGTTTAAAGATTATTTACGCTTTAACAATTTTAATATGGTTTTTGTATCCAAATTTATTGTGTTGCCATCCCTCCATACCCTCCCCGGTAACTCTGGTAACGCTCTCACGGTTCAGTCTCTAATTTCCACGTTGCCATGGTGAGAGACGATTCAAATGAGATCCTCTGTCACGCTACAACAAACCTATTGTGCTCGAGCAACGCCAGCACTATATCACGCAGGTATCGGGCTCCAATTAAATTTATGTACCTACCATGCAAACACGCCTTTGTATGTGATATTTCATTTTAACCAAGTGTTTCCAATTATTACAATCGTTAAACACACAGATTGAATGTGTATGTAATAAGTTGTGTCAACAGCACACTGATACGTGTTGTTAACCCTCCAGTATTTTTATTCGCTTTACATTTTAAACGTACTGTTCGGTGAACAAAATTCCCGCGAGCTAACTCTCGGCGGTGGAGAGCGTACGAGAGGCTGTTATATTAAAATGCAGGCGTAGAAAGCATTATCATCAGCATGCGAGGCGCGTGGGCTGCGAGCTTTAAACTCCGCTTCAATTTTCAGGTCGTGAGCAAATCGTTGAAAAAAGTCGCAGCTACTACTCCTACTCGTATTAGAATTAAATTAAAACACAGCACTTATACCTCGCTGCTCAGTCTGCCCACATGTCATCAGCGAGATAAAACGATACCTATTCTCAAAATCGAATGCTCGGCAGCCCCTCTAATTCGATAATAAACACTCAACCGTCATTGCCATCCGTCCTGGCGTATTTTTGTCCTTGTTTTAATTAGTTCTAGATAGATAGGTAGATACTAAAAGCCATCATATAAAATTACACAGCCCTATGTAATTTGCTGGGGCGTATTGCGAAGGGGCTGGTCAAAGTTTAGACTGTCTGATCCGATAAAAGTTTGTACCGGATCTGTATTTAAACGAGCTATTTTCGGTGGCTTGTAGCCGGGGCTCGGACGGTGCAGTATGCGCGGCCGCGGCCGATCGCTTATTGGGATTGGAAATAAGTACCTAAAGCCTTTCAGGAGGCCAGTGCCGGCGGCCTTCCAATTTTAATGTTATGTAAGTGAACCGCATTAATTCGCGCTGCACCCGCCTCGCACCGCTCCGCCCCGCACCGCACCGCAGCCGCCTAGTTCAAACATTCGCTGGCCATCCAATTTCGAATAAATATTGCTTTTTAACTGTGTAATGAGAGTTGCGGTCGATCTGCTGTAATTAAAAAGCTCGTTCAGCCGGAAAATGTGGTTTCGGATTCGAAATTTAAATATATCTGGTCTATATGATAAATCAAAGCGTACATTACATTTAACATGAGTGCCTAGGTAAATTAAACACTGATTTATTATTTGTTTGTTTATTTTTTTTTACAATAATTGATTGATATGTTTTTATTGTACGAATAAGTATGTAATACACATCTAGATTTGGGTATGGTACTTGAAAATGAACAATGGCACAATATCAAGCAGTCTACGACTACCGGACGCAAGCAAAAGAACGATTTAGTTTGCAATTACATACTTCGTTCTCAATATTTATTATTACATTTAAATATATCTTCAGGAAAGGACTAATAAAAAATAAAACGAAAAAGAAACATAAAAGGCTTCATAAGAACTCTTACGGAAAATAAATTCCTTTGTGGAACCCATTGAACCACGAACGACAAATGTAATGAATGAACACGCTTCAAATGAGCTCATATTTTTGTGTGCACAAAGTGAAGAAGACGCGAAAGGGGCTCTGTAATAGAGATGTTTATTGATGTAGGATCACAAATGTATTTTACTGATACGTATCTTTGGCTCGTAGCCACACTTACTACCAATGACTTACTACTAACGATAAAAAAAACACTGTCAGCGACAAAATATATATTTTTTCTACAGCTTTGTACTACCTTCTTATGTTAAAGCTATTGACAATAAATAAGTATGTTTAACAATATTCAGTACACACGTCGTTCGTGTCAGCCCGTCAATATAGACAACTGTTTCAAATTGACCAATGCTGGCCGGTTGAAAACTTTTGTAAGAGAAAAGTAATTTGGTACAGTCAGACAAAAATATATCTGACTTTCCACCTGTAAATTGCAAATAATATTTACATGAAAATGTATATTAAGAAAGACTTTATTAAAATCTTTCTAAAATATTCTAATGTTAATATTATTTTGAGTTAAAGAGAAAATTCATTATATTAACATAGGTATGTATGAGTATGTACGTGGGTTTACATTTATAAGTTAGTTTTTAATGTTAGAGCTTTTGCACATATTTCAGAAATGTTCGCATGTCAGCACCACCGGTGGACTGGTAATAATTTTTCATAACCAAAAACCGACATTACCCCTAAACTACGAAACCGATATTAATAAAATTTCTATGGAACCACCTGACAAGTATACCTCTGCAAACAAAAAAGGAATTTTCCTAATCGGTCCAGGCCTCTTCGAATAATCAGTGAAAAAAATACATAGAAAAAGATCGCGACGAATTGATAATCTCCTCCTTCTTGTAAGTCAGTTAAAAAAGGCCTACGGCAGCCCATTACAATTCCATGTAATAAATTTAAATAAATAAGATGTAGGTAGAGGGCCTCGTCAGGTATCTCTTTATCCTCTTGTACCGCAAGGTAAATATGGCTTTCTGTTTAAAGCTAATGCAAATACGGATGATAGTGCGACCGACGTGCTCATTACGAGAAGTCTATTCAACCCTTTCGTTGCAGTTTCTAATTAGTCCGATTCGTTAGTGACGAGTTTCTCACTCATTCAAACTTTAAGCTTAACTGTTTGCTAATGGTCTCGGAAAGTGTGAAAAACTTACAGATGTGCACTGGATTAATTAATAGGATAGATCTGTCTGCATTTATTGGACTAAAAAGCAATTTTATTATAATTATAAAAATGGCAAACTAGCTTTAAATTTGGTGCAAAAATTTGAAGACATAATTCTACTCTATTTGTCTACAAATCAAATTTTAAACCATTACTTAAATCGATTTAGTGAGCCGCGACCCGTTGACCCACGATGAGCGTAGTCTATGATCTACTATACTTTAATCTTTATTTTCGCTCTAATTGTGTTAGAAAATAATCTCTATATTTTTCTTTGTACTAATCACGAAAAAAAAATAATGGTAAGTACTTTCTAAAATAGAGGTTAAATCGTGATACGAGTAAGAATAAAAGTTTTTACCATATCTTAATCTGTAATCGTGTGATAGTCCGGCCGGACCACCATTCAGTACTCAGGTGCTATAACACGAACAAAAACTTACCTAAAGTCTATTTGCTCGAACATATTATAAAATTAATAATACCACGAAAACTTTCAAAATATTCAACTACAAAATGGGTCCAGCTGCAGAGCAGTACTCTCCCGCCGCGCTACTCTCAATCCAGGGAAATTTGTGTCATGCTTTCCCGAATATATTTTACTAAAGCAAGTCTACCTAAAGTCAACTTCCTTGAGTACGCTGTAAAATTAATAATACCGTGATAGTTTTCAAAATATTTAACCATAAAAGTGGTCCGGCCGCAGCGCACTACTCTCCCGCCGCCGATTCTCAGTCCAGAGAAACGTGACATGCTTTCCAATCAGCATTTGGCAAGTAAGTATATTAGAACCATACGCTTTACTCACAAAAGATACATTCATTCAATGGCTAAGAAAAATATTTTTTTCGTAAATTGGACGAGTACTTACTTTACGGGTGAATGCCAGCTCATCTTGGCCCTGCCCCGATAATATCACCTCCCATTACCCTCGAGATCCAGACAATGCTCCATCTAGCAGATCAGCGAAAATTGCGATCCATTCTGCATAATACTTGTTCATCATCGCTTAATGTGTGAATCATTGTTTAATTGAAGGGTGCGGGGGTGCGGGGGGTGCGCATCGATCGTCTCGCGTCGCCATGACGACGCTCCCTCCCCACGCGTTCACCCGATTCATTTGTAATCATTTGTTTCGCGGCCGCCGAGTAATGTTGGTCGTCAAACGCGCGAGTTTGATTGATCACCGCTGAGTTTATTTAGATACAAAGATAGGTACTGTATTAAAATTATGTTCAATGATCTGTGTTTACTTTACATTGCACCTGGCGTATACACAGTCACGACTTCAGCCTCGCAGCGAACTGACAGCGTTCGCGCACGCGAGTACAACTTCGTCGCGTTCGCGAACGTCGAGTGTTCACTGCGATTTGATTGAGATTCGACCAATTAAATTTTTCCATCGCAACTAGTTGTGAAACTTGGTTGCGATGGTGGCCGGAGGGTTTTTTATAGTAAATTAAACCTAGACCTTTATGGTGATTAGTGGTATCGTGAATTAGCCGTAGATGAATTATCATTTGATTTAGTAGAATATTTTAAATTATTATTCAGTAAAAATTAACTTTATTCTCCTTTCCCACCGACTACTCCCACCATCACGCTACGTGCACGTGGTTATTATTAGGGTCATGCGACTTTAAGTTCTGTCTATTTAGAAAAGACGTGAACCTTCACGTACACACTAGTGTAAAAATTAACTTAAATGCTCAATAAAATAATAAACAAAAGATGATGATTATATTTTTATATTTACATTTAAAAGATTTTTCATTTCCACTCTCGTTCGTATAGCCCCTAATTGTTTCGTAGCCGCAAAGTCATGTCGGTTGTCAGACGCGCAGTTTGATGGATCACCGCAGAGTACTCTGATACAAGATTTACAGCTTTAAAATGCATCAAAATTCTGTTACTCGAACTGTGTTTACATTTTACGGGGTGTTACATTGCACAAAATAATCCTCTAAGAGTATGGACTGAGCCAATGATATTGAATCGCTTTAAAAGATCATGTTAAGTCCATGCTATTGAATAGGATATATAGAAAAAAAATCGAAATATGTTTTTTTTTACTCTTCATAGAAACTGTATCAGCTAATAACTCAATTTGTATCGAAAGTCAAAAATATTATTTTGAATTCTCTTTTCTGCGTAGGCCTTTTCATATCACAGGTATAATAAGGTATGTCCTTCAATGATTATTTCGCTTTTGTTTTACATCCTGTATTTCATGACTTGAGAATCGTTAGTACTAAAACGAGCTAGACAGGGTTGCGGGCGCGGAAATAAACGGCCGTCCAACCCACTCACCCACATACCCACTCTAAGTCCATGATCTGTAATGTAGTATTGAATACTGAATATAGAAGCAAAACAGCTTGAAGCGTTTGTTTTTTTGTTCACATTTCGTTTGTTCAAAAAACCAGACACAATGTATACACACAATGTATAACCGCCGGGAGCTGGTATAGCCACAAGCACGAAGAGGGTAGTATAGCATGCACTCCGTCCATACAAAAATAGCAGTAATTTTTTTTAATTATAGCAAATTTTCAAAAAAAGGGACACCTGTTAACTTTCTCTTTTAAATCATTGGGTAAGATAACATTTAGGAGTAGAAATACTTTTTGTATAGACGAGTACTTTGCTAGGATAAACATATTTATTTTCTTTGCTATCACGCTCGTAACCATTTGCTGCTCGGCCGTCGACGCCGGTCGTCAAAGTTTGATGGCATAGCACATGATTTTCAGATACAAAGTCAGACTCCGATGTACTTTGTACGAGGAAGTACTGCATTAAAATTCAGTTAACCGTCCTATGTCTACATTGTTTGTGTTACGACTTCCTCGTTGCGGTCCGCCAGTTTTCAAAATAATATTAAGACTTAAACGAGCAAGTGAAGTTCTTTGAGATATGGACAAATGAAGTTATTGCTTCACGCCTGATTGGCTTATCTTCAAACTCACTACTGCAAAAAAGACTGAATTACTCAAGTTATCGGTGAACATAGTCGTACAGAAACGTACATAATAGATTGAGTACGTATTAAGGGTATGAATTTTCTGGGGTCAAGTGCTGCCCTCATTTGATATAAATAATTCGATAGGAAACGGCGACATCATTTAAAACTTTGTCTTGGCTAGGCACTAAAGAACCCTTTAAACTATTTTATGAACAACTGTTTACAGTTTAAAGTGAGAACGGGAAGCTTTTCTACGCACAATTGCGAAAAACAGCCACTTTTAGCGTTTGTGCGTAGAAAAGCTTCATTCTCACTTTTAATTGTTGACAGTAGTTTATGAAATAGTTTAAAGGGTCATCTAGGTCCTGGTCAGTCGTCAAAATCTTAAATGATATCCATGTCCTTCCAAATGATTTATTTCATATGGAGGCATCACTGGACCCCGGAAAATTCAGGTAGCCCCTTAACAAGTATGTTCGGCGATTACTTGCATAATTGAGATTTTTCGTAGAAGTGAGTTCGAACATAAGCCAATTTGGTCTGAGTTGTCACGAACATCTGATGCTTATCTTCGAAATGAATAGACTCAGAAGCTACTTTTTTTCACTTTGATTACATATGACAACAATTTTTACTTTTGAGCTACGACCTGTCTAAGTGATGAGCGTCTACATTATTCTACGGTACTACGATTTCCTGTACGAAGATCTACGGCGTAGCTACGGATGGATCGTGGGGCTACGAGCTTTATAGGTGATACCTACATCTACAATGTTCTACAGCGCTACGAATGCTACGATGTTACCTACGGCGTAGCGTATCTACGGATATGTAGTAGCTATGAACAGCTGGCCGACTTACCGCTATAGTGCCATACACCTATATTTTTTTACTGATGTATCTACCTACAATACTTAATGTCGCTACAACTTTACGCTCTTTACTTTTTTCTACGTATAAACAACGGTTATTACACATATTGTGCAATTTACATGTGAGTCTGCAATATTGTATGGTGTTACGAGTGTCTGCGGCGTAGCAACGGATAGATCGTGGAGCTTCGAAATTTCTAAGTGATACATCTACAATATTTAAATGAGTGTCTTAAACATCAATTACTCATTAAGTACTTATTTATCAATCGCTAACATGTTGTAGAAGGCGACAAACTATACATGCACCCATTTTATGTGTGGCGATACAAACATTACTTTTCTAACCTTGTCGTCACCCCTATTGGCCGATCAGCTGATCCGAGTTTGTATGGAAAGCCCGAAATAATTTTTCATATTTCGACGTTCCTTGAGGGATTTACTATTACGAACTGAATTTACCCTTATAATAGTTTCAGTATATTTCGTTAAACCCTATTGACCGAGCGAGGGAAGCGTCTCAGTTTCGAGATTGGTAATTGCCTTTGTCCGGTTGTCACTTTGACAGTTTGTCCGGCTGTTCTCGCTTGCAGGTCGCTTTTCCCAACCGAATCTTGAGAAATTTTGGAAGAGGGGTTAAAAAAATGATATAGAGTTTTTTATGAAGGAAATATGGGTGATTAAAACTTTAAAAATAGTATATTTCAGCCATTTCGATTTTTGTTTTCAAAAATTTCACTAACCTTTTTTGTTACCCTTATTGAGACACAATTTTTTTATCGGATAAACTTTCGGGTAGGAGTGACTCACGAGGTGTACAGTTCACAGAGCCACTATATACACTGTGAGGGATGAAACTGCAATATTCTTCGGTGCTACGGCGCTGCGACACCGGCTTTGAGCGTCTACGGTATAGCTAAGGGTAGGTAACAAGCATTTTAATTAAGAGTTCTTGAAGTCATATAATGCGGTACATTTGCACAGATTGTTACTTTATAGCTCTCTAACTTACCTCTAAGTATTACAATGTACGTCCATTTCATTACTGTTAGTAAACTCGTAACTGCAGATCTCATTTTCTTAAGAGATACACAAACGCTACAAATCCTATGTGTGTGTAATTTATTTACTCAACTGAATTTAAATGAAACAAAGTAAAAATTTGTTTTGATTATTCAATCATTTACGTATGCAAATTGTCATTGTTAAAGATAACAAAACGCAAAAATAAAGAAAAAAAACGCAACACTGGGGGAATTACTTCACATATTCAAATCTACAATTCCTTTGTCAACACATCCAAATCATTAACGGCTCAGACACACTTTGTAATCTTCTTTCTCACATTATATCAGTCCTATGTATTTACATTTCTTTTATTTACTTCCCAGTATAGTTAACATACAAAGTTAGCAGATAGGGAAGTCCCTTTTTCTCTAGTCATTATTTAAAAAAATTTGACCGCATTGATTTATTATAAATCATATAAATGTAAAAAATCATAAAATTATATGTCACCTAAGAGTGCTTGTACTGGCTATACATAAATATATATCACAGCCTTTCAAAGGAGTTTGAAAGGTTTTCCCAGTCTCGGGAAAATTTATTATAATTTTTATTAGCAACAATGGCAAGTCAAAGGCAAGTAAGAAGGTACGAGGAAATCTTTGTTCGCTCTCAAAGCTTTTAAAGCATAGAAAAAGCTCGCTGGAAAAGCGAAATAAAAATCAAAGGAGCATAATTAATCACAGTGGCATTCGATACTCGACAAAGAGCAACATAAAATATGCTGCGGAGCGGAGGGCGGCCTGCGAGTGCAAACCTAGAAGGGCCGGAAGTGGAACTTTCTTTTTAAAATGAATATAAAATATATAGACCAATTACACTGATTGAGCGAGCCCCAAAGTAAGTTAGAGACTTGTGTTATGGGATACTAACCCCAAATTCATTAAAACTAACAAAAGTTTGCTGAACCTCCGTTAGTTAAACTATGTTTTGTCTCGTTCTTACTATGTCAAATATTAAAAAGAGGGAAAAGGACAAAAGATGTTTCAAGTAAAATAGGTTTAATAAACGGTTACTAATTTTTATGAATACAAGGGTAAGTCAATGATACTATATATTTTATAACAAATACATATATAGGTAAACATCCAAGACCCAGGACAATTTGAAAAAGGCTATTGTTCCAATTTGCCCTGACCGGAGATCGAACCAAGGACCTCTGGGTGGCAGACTAGCATGGTGACCACTACGCCATGGAGGTCGTCACTTTGTATATTTAACTTCTCTAAACTAAAAATCGACTTAAAAATTAAATAAATAATTCGAAAGGGATATAGAGATTCAAAGATTCAAAGATTCAAAGATTCAAATGTTTATTCAGTAATTAGACCTTTACAGGCACTTTTACACGTCAATAAGTATAATTTATGTTACGTGTAAAGTATATTAAAATTTAATTTATTTTTAATTTTTAATTTATTTTTAAAGAAAAGCTACCGATACCAGCGCTTCGTAACGACCACTGCTGAGAAGAAACGCCGAAAGAAACTCATTTTCACAGTATTGGTCGCCTACTCGCCAGAAGGGCTTTGTCATATTACATTATTATAATTGTCTTTTAATTAATAAATACTTATAATATAATACAATGTTGACACATTATAACATGTAATGCTTGCGAACCAGTAAACAAACATAAATTGCGTAATACAAAATATTAAGTAGTCAAAAAAGCGAAGCCGAGCTGACCAGTCCCTCCCGGCAGCACCCGTTCACGAGTTGACGCACGGATCAGCCATCGTTAAACTCAACCATATTAGAGGGAATCCAACGACCCGACCAGCGACGCCACCACCGGATTGGACATTTTAGTGAGCATGAAAAACCCGAACTCGCAGACCTTGTCAAGAGAAAATATTAATTATATGTTGGTCACTTATTGATCGCAGAGCATTTACATGTTTTTACAGTGGGCTTATTATGGTAACAGAAAATGCAGCTATTTATGTTTCATGTGTGGAGTGTAATGGAAAATGTTTAGGAAGTATCCACGCGTTTTTATCTCTTAAATAATCATTGATAGTATAGTACGCATTGTTCAATAAAACTTTTTTAACATGTGTTTTAAATTTTGCCATTGGTAGGTTAACGATCGCTTCGGGAAGTTTATTAAATAATGTTATACCTAGACCTAAGAGTGACTTTCTAGTTTTAGCAAGTCGAAATTTAGGCGTATGAAGCTGATTTTTGTTGCGAGTATTATAACTGTGAACATCACTATTTTTCTTGAAATTATTTAACCTAGATTTAACAAATAGAAGATTGTCGTAAATAAATTGAGATGTCACAGTAAGAATATTTATAGATTTAAATAACTCTCTTAAGGAATCGCGTGATTTTAGTCCGTAGATCGACCGAATTGCTCTCTTTTGTAGCACAGAGATAGCATGTATGTTAGCCGCTTTACCCCATAAGAGCAAGCCATATGACATTATGCTGTGAAAATAACTAAAGTATACTAGCCTAGCAGTTTCAACGTTAGTACACCGTCTGACCCTCCTCACAGCATATGCTGCCGAACTAAGTTTCTTGGCAGTGGCCTCAATATGTTTATCCCATTTTAAGTTCCAGTCTACAGTTATGCCTAAAAATTTGGTGTTGGGTACCCATTCTAGAACTTGACCATTAAGACTCAAAGGTATGTGAGTATTAGGTTTATTCAATAGTGAAAAATTAACGCACTTAGTCTTTTGTGTGTTTAAGGCCAGATTATTAGTCGTAAACCAACTAAGTACTTGTGACATAGTATTGCTTACATCGTCATAGTTTGTGCATTTTCTGTCAACCTTAAAAAGTAAAGATGTATCATCAGCAAACAATACTACTTCACAAAACTTTTCTGCAAGACAGGGGAGGTCATTAATATAAATCAAAAACAAAAACGGACCAATTATTGAACCCTGAGGCACACCCATGCTCACAGGTGCACTATTTGAGGATCTCTCTCTCTCTCTCTCATCTCAGCGTTTTCCCAGTTGCGTCCTCAGCTCCAAGCTGAGAAGCCCGGGGTCCGCTTTCCGACTTTTTCTTCTCCACTTTGCACGGTCTTGAGCATCCTTGGTTGTAAGACGATTAGCACGCATATCATCTTTGACGACGTCAAGCCAGCACTTCTTCGGTCTACCCCGCCTGCCGGGCCCCGGCGGAGGCGGCATGGCTATACATTTGTTTCCCACGTAGCTTGCCGGCTTTCGTAGGACGTGACCGTACCAGCGTAGGCGACTTTCCTGCAGTTTGTCCGCTATGTCACGGACATGAAGACTGCCGCGGATGCGGGTGTTTCTAACACGATCTCTCCGTGACACTCCGCATATCCAACGCAGCATTTGCATCTCCGTGACACGCAACTCCTGCTTGTGCCGCTCAAGCAAAGGCCACGCTTCACTCCCATATAAAAGGACAGGTCTAATGATGGATTTGTAGACCTGTCCCTTCAACCTAACCGGCATTTTGGGGTCACAAATGACACCAGTCACCTCTCGCCACTTTGCCCATGCGGCAGATATACGGGCCTTGACGTCGGCATCGATGTCTCCGGACGCGTGAAGTACAGATCCCAAGTATTTAAACTGGTCCGTACGCTTGACCAAGTCTTCGCCTATGCGTACGGGTGGGGGATCTGTAGCATTGCAAGCCATATATTCAGTCTTCGCCACATTTAGCTTCAGACCACCGTTTTCAAGCGACTCCCTCCACACATTTGCGCGTCGCACCAGTCTCCCTCTGTCCGCATCCGCCAGTGCGATATCGTCAGCATACACAAGCAGCCACGGAGGTTGCTCGTGTGTGTCTCTGATGCTGTCAGACACTTCGTCTAATATCACACTGAACAGGTACGGACTGAGAACCGAGCCTTGGTGAACCCCGACTGTAACGAGGAAGGGTTTGGAGTCACCAACAGCAGTCCTAACTATGGACTCGGAATCGCGGTACATATCGCGGATTATGTCAGTATAGATCTCTGGCACCCCTTTGGCCCTCAGAGCCCACCATATCATCTCTCGAGGAACACAGTCAAAGGCCTTCTCCATATCCAAAAACAGGAAATGGAGAGGCGTATTCTTTGCCCTGTATTTCTCCATGATGACTCTTAGGGCAAAGATAGGGTCCGTAGTGCCTAGGCCGGGGCGAAATCCATACTGACACTCCGAGACTGTACACTCCTGTCGGATCCGAGAGTCTATTATCCTCTCAAAGAGCTTCATGGTGTGGGACATGACCTTTATACCGCGGTAGTTGCTGCACTCTTGCACCGATCCCTTTCCTTTAAAGACTGGAGTAATAATACTCAGCCTCCATTGGTCAGGGATTTTACCGGTGAAGAGTATGCGGTTAAAAAGGTTTGTTAAGATGTCCACACCATGGGAACCCATAGCCTTCCAGGCTTCGATGGGCACTCCATCGGCTCCGACAGCTTTCCGGTCCTTCATGCAGCGAAGAGCTGAGTGGACTTCCTCAGGCGTTATTGGTGGCACTAATCCTTGATTTGGAGGGAGGTCCGGTGGCTGCACCTCTTTATGCTGCTGGTTCAGTAGCTCGTGAAAATAAGAGCGCCATCTCTCCTTCACCGCGAGGTCTTCGCATAAAAGGTTGCCGTTAGGGTCTTTAACACAGCGGCACTTGGAGATATCCTGTGCCGCTTTGACCCTGGAACGTGCCAACTTATAGATAAGCTTCTGCCCCTCAGGCGACTCCAATCTATCGTACAATGGCTGTACGTGGTTACGCCTGGCCCGGGCAACGGCTTTCTTAGTGGCCCGTTTTGCAACCCTGTATGCGTCGTGGTCTTCAGGAGATCCGGACGCTTGCCACGTTTTAAAGAGTGCTTTCTTCACCCTTGTCTCCCTCTGGACTGTGTCGTTCCACCACCAAGTTTCCTTGTCACACTTGCGTCCACCCTTTGACATACCCAGCACTGCCTTCGCCGCACCAGTGATAGCTCCCTGAATCTTGTCCCAGTGAAGCTGGATTGGTTCGCCATCGGTTTCGTCGCATTTGTTGCCGATCGCAGTTGCGAACTCTTGGGACTTGGATTCTCCGAGCCGCCACCACTTGATTTGGCGTCGACAGCGCTCAGAGGGCTTGCCAACAGGCTTGATGCGAAGATCCATGACAAGGAGACGGTGTTGCGCAGTGAGACTCTCGCCGGGTATGACTTTGCAGTTGGTTACTTTGCCGATATGGTCTCTTCTGGTTAGGAAGTAATCGATTTGGGTAGCGCGTCCCCCGCTCCTGTAGGTGATTAGGTGCTCGGATTTCTTTCTGAAAAACGTGTTCACGATGGCGAGGTCGGCCGCCGCACTCGTTGAGAGGATTTCTCCACCCTCCGGATTGCGACTTCCGTATCCATAGCCACCATGAACACGCTCAAATTCCTCACACGCCTCACCCACATGACCGTTCAAGTCGCCGCCCAAAACGATTGCCTGCGACAACGGGATGCCACGCAGCACGCTGCCGAGTAGGTCCCAGAACCTCGTCTTTTCGGCGTCTTCACAGCCAGCCTGTGGCGCGTAGGCGCTTATCAAATGAGTCATAACCCCTTCGACAAGCACCACCACGACCATTAGCCGGCTGCTGAAGCGTTTTACTTCCAAGACGCTATTCTGAAGCCCCTCTGACAGCACTACGGCCACCCCATCCTCGCCACCAGGTGCACCGGTGTAGATCAGCTTGTAACCATTCCCAATGGACCGGGATCTGCAGCCTTTCCACCGAGTCTCCTGCAGGAACGC
Organism: Acrobasis suavella; assembly: GCA_943193695.1. Taxonomy (NCBI): domain Eukaryota; kingdom Metazoa; phylum Arthropoda; class Insecta; order Lepidoptera; family Pyralidae; genus Acrobasis; species Acrobasis suavella. Next base: position 21,923,502 of record OW971929.1, read on the forward strand.
CACGGCCACTTTTCGCCTGGAAAGTACGTCGGCCAGCTCCCTCGTGCGTCCAGTTAGCGTGCCAATGTTCCACGTTGCAAAGCGGAGTTTCTGGGTTGGGGCTCGCGTCTTTGGCCGTGTCCACCCCAGACACGGTAGCCCTGGCCCACTTGTCACAGGAGTCGGGCGGGGCTCCTGCGCGCCATTTTGCGGTGGCGCCCTATCCCTATGCCTCTTTTATTTTTTCTTTCCATTTTTGATTTGGCTTTATTTTACAACCGGCCGCCTGCCTGACGTCAACCCTCCTTGGGAATGCTATTGTAGCACAAGCTATTAGTGCTTTTTTATTTTATTTTATTTTCCTTTAGTCGCCTCTTACGACATCCACAGGGAGAGATGGAGTGGTCCTATTCTAACCCGGAACCACGCGGGGTAAGGTGCACTATTTGAGGATACTCTGTTGATTTCAACTCTTTGAGTTCTATTATCAAGATAAGATGAAATAACAGAGAGTGCAGTATCAGTAACGCCATAAAATTTTAGTTTATTTTTTAATATTATGTGATCGACACAATCGAATGCCTTCGACAGATCGCAAAAGATACCTATAACGTCTTGTCGATTCTCCCAGGCTTCGTAAATAATTTTAACTAAGGTCGCTGCTGCATCATTCAAAATGTTGTCTTGATCAGACCCTAGATAACCCTTCAATCTGTATAAAATGAGAACGTGAAGCTTTTCTACGCACATTTACGCCAAAAACGGCCACTTTTGGCGTATGTGCGTAGAAAAGCTTCACGTTCTCACTTTTCAACTGTAAACATTAGTTCATAAAATAGTTTGAAGGGTTATCTAGGGTCTGATCAAGACAAAATTTTAAATGATAATTACGTTTCCCTTCAAATGATTTATTTCTAATGGAGTAATCGAGAAACATACTAAAACTATATGCATTTGAATTGATAACCTCTTACTTTTTGTTTGAAGTCGGCAATTAACAAGATATTTTTCATCGAGTCAACTGAATACTCAAGAGCTGTGCCGTATTTTCACTCATCGGACTACCTATCCAGCACATTGCCTCGATTTGGCGATTTAGATAAAAGTTTCAATTTAAAAGGTTTTTTTTTAGAACGATGTTCCTTTTTGGACGGTACGGGCTTGGCGGATGGGGGGCTAGGCAAAAACAAGGTGTAAGATTCATGACACACACGAGTTTTCTATTTCAAGATCTCTTTTAAGTTTTAGAAATAGGATTACTTTTAGTTTTAGATATAAGTAGTTTAGTTGTAGCGAGTTATTTGAATCATTTTGAATTTTTATAACTTCTATGCTATTCTAGGATAAAACATCTTTTTTCACTCAGTTCGAAATAGTCGATCGTCGGAAAGGCCAAAAATCTTGAGAAGGCTCTATTGGCCATGGTCAAATGTCCATGTGTCTTTGCAGCCCGCCACTACTTTGATTCCCTTTTCCTTCCACTCGCCCACCATCTCTCTCACAATGGCCTATCTGTACTACGGCGCTTGACTTTGTCTATCCCTGCTTGTGAAAGACAACGATGTTATAATCAGAGATCGGAATCACGGGTGCTGTTGCTATCAAATTTATGGATATGACTAAAAGTTCTGGGATTTCTCGAGACTCTAATTGGGTACTAAGTAAATAAAACAATCATAATTATGTGATTTCAAGATAAGTATATGTTTTTCGACTATAATATATCCTGAAATCACTTAAATATGATTGTTTTATTTATAGATTATATAGTCATATCCATACTTTTGATAGCATTAGCAACCGTGATTCCGATCTTTGTCTCCGATCTCTCTCTAATATACATTCAAACTTTATTCCTAATGCGGCAGACAGAGCCCAGGGCCGCAAGACTCAAAGGCAACTTTTAGCGTGATGGTGGGCGAGAAGGTAAAAAAGGGAATTAAAATAGTGATGGGTTGCTAACCGCATCGCCTATCAACATGATTCACATTTTCGCCCAGTCCTTCAATCGAATTTAAGATCTGCGCGGAAATAGAAGCAGTAAGAACATTCTTTCTTTTCTTTTCTCTCAGACCAGCATGGAAGAGATGATGTTTAGTATGTAATATATGTATTGTATATATCCGTCAACATAATGGGGAATATGCACGATTTTATTTGCTTAATAAAATCCTTATTAACCACAGTAAACAAATATGAAAGAATTTGTAAAATATCCTAATCAGCGACGAACATGTGATACTTTAAAGACAAAGTCCATATCATCTATACATTTGCCACGGAAAATAGCGTCTTTGCGAGTGACATAGACATATTTTTGTAAGATCGTTTTATCTCGTTCGTTTTTCAACCAAATTTTATTCAGTTTTCACTGTTAGAACTTTACTTTTAAATATTGATGAATTAAATGGTTATATAACACATATATTTTCTTGCATATCACCTATTCTGCGGCAAGTATCTTTTGCGACGACAATCTCGACGACCTCGGTAGCGTATTGGTAACACGCTAGTCCGTCTTTCGGAGCTTCTGGATTCGATCTCCAGTCAGGACAAGTTGGAACGTAGTCATTTTCACATTGTACTGAGTCTGGTGTTTATATGTATTTACATGCATACATAAATATTATCACGCCTGTTCCCTACAGGGGTAGGCAGACACTATGGACCTTCACTTGTACGACCAACTACGATGCTGACAGACCTCTTTCGTTTCATCTACGAGCACTCATCACTCTCTTCATGCATTCCCGCCAATTACGGGTACTTCTGACCTCTCCTATATGTTTTTATAATAAAATAAAGTATTTTTAAGGTAAGTGTCTTATAACACAAGTTTAAACTTACCTTAGAGCTAGCTTAATCTGTGTTATTTGTCTATTTATACAGCGAGGGTTACGTTTCTCGCGCAGACAAGCTTCATTACCGTGCTACAAAGACCTAGTTCTATTTTCTTTACTCTCAGCATTTGTGGGTCGGGCGAGTGTCGGGTTTTCTCAAATAATTTTAATAGATGTCCGGTGAGGTGGGGGTGGTGTTGGGAGGGGAGGGGAGGGGGTGGCGTGGGTCGCGAAATGAGATTTCCTCTCCTTTGAGCGGCGCGCACGGCCGCTGTGACCGCGACACCGTCCTGAATCATAACCAGGGAGGTAGCTTTCAATGGAGTCTACAAGTTTTTCACATATTTCTGTAGTTTTTTTTAAAATACAAGTATATTGGCGGACTTAGAGCCTAAGGCCTTATCTATCAGTCAACCAACAGGATGACGTGGAGAAAGACAGCCTAGGGGTAGTGCAAAACTTGACTTGATATATGGTGAAGAAATAGACTATATTTAAACATAATAGGTATTCAAAACAATAATCTTCATTCAAAAAATACACTAAAATAAAAAAAATACTTACATATTGCTGTGGGTCTGACATAAAAGAAAATATAAAATGTACCAGTTCTCTTCTTACGCAGATAGTAAAATCCGTTTAAGGAAATGGCTAAAAATCTCGAAGACTCAGGTCAATAGGCGTAAACCATGCCTTTTTCACCTACATGCTTACCGTCACACTGAACGTTGTCTATAAGGCCTATGGCCATAGAGCCATACAGAGAATTACGCAAGAAATGACGTCATTAGTGTATCATGTGAATGTATATAAACATTATACTATCAGTGAGTGAGAAAACCTAAAGGCCAAATTTATGCACGATAATACTTGTATTTGTTGCTTAAATGTGGACTTTGAAAAAAGGAAAAAGAGAGTCAGAAATAGTATAAGTCTTGACTATAGTTATCGTTTTAGTCACAAAAATAAAAACCAGAACAAATATAAAATTTTTAATTTTTAAATATGTTTTTTGGATTTTTAATTTTTTGATTGTTTTTTTTTTAGATAGCTAATTCCATTTGTTCGTGCTCTTTGATCATAACCCTCATATATCAACGTTTCAGGCGCTACTACTGCGCGAACGTGCTTTATTTCGTCGTTTAACTCTATTCAGATGTACACGCTTTTTGTGAACGTAAAGAATATCGGCAAGAAAATGCTGCTATTTAGGTATATTTACTATTGCTAGCGACGTTGCTTATTTATTACGTGTTTCGTTATTGCATATTTTGTATTTTTAAATAAGAGTTTAATGTGTGTTATTTATCGACCTCCGTGGCGTAGTGGTCACCATACTAGTCCGCCACCCAGAGGTTCCGGGTTCAATCCCCGGTCAGGGCAAGTTGGAAAATGGCCTTTTTAAATTGTTCTGGGTCTAAGATGTTTATCTATATATGTATTTGTTATAAAATATTGTATCGTTGAGTTAGTATCCCATAACACAAGTCTCGAACTTACTTTGGGGCTAGCTCAATCAGTATAATTTGTCCCTATATATTTATTTATTTATTTTGCTATAGGTTGATAAATTAAAAACGAAATAACATTCAAATAGGTATATTCAACATTCATAAATTATTTAAAAGTAACTCTCCACTGTATTTGAGTCAAAACTTGATTCAAATACATATCCACGGAAAAACTACGTTTTTATGAAAAAATCACAATTTTTTTACGTAGTACATGTGTCGCTTCTTTTCCATATGTTGAAAAAGAAAATTAAAAGTTAGTATTTCCGTTTTCGAAACGAAAGAATTTTTTGTGAGTTTAACAATCAATTTAATCTAGAAATCTATTACTAATCTGATACTGATAAAAGCACAAACATACAATACTATTTATTATTTTAATAGAATTATCATTTTGCCTCACACAGCAAAAACGTCAATAAAGTGAAATATTTGAATAAACAATCAAATTCATTTATCTGAAGAACAAGGCATTGTTGAACCGAAACAACGAAATTGGTGAAAAACAGCCAAACACAAGAACAAAGGCTGCGAGCGGTGTTTCAGTGAAATTGGAGAGCTTCAGCGACGCTTGATTTTAATTTCATCGCCAGCGTCAAAGCTCGGGCGCTGAAATATTGCGCGTGTTTATTGCACTGAAGGGTACACCAAGATTTTTCAGACCAAGGATACAGATCTGTGTGTACAATTTTTGTTTGTTTTTCGTATGTGAAAGTAGTCTGACATAGCTTAATGACTGCCACACAACGATGACAGATGGGATCAACGCTTATACGTACCATCCAAAGCAAGGAGGAACTCGAGAAACTTTTATGTCACTTGTGCTCACCCATCCAAGTGCGGAACACACCCTGTGTCGCGTAACTAGCGGAAGCGCAAGTGATGCGCACTCCCGCCGGGCCGCCGAGCATTTTGTGTACTATATATATTTTATTTGGTTGACAATGAAAAATACGTTTTGAAGAAATTTTTATACAAAAATCAACGCTAAAATCTATTAAAATGATATGTAGGAACTGGTAAAAAAAAGTTTTATTATTGTGTGAATCATTCTTTTGAAAACTCAATAATTACCGACAAATTTTACAAAAAATATTTTCGAAGTAAGTTGTACCTGTCCAATGTCCGAGAACACAAAAGCCGGAAACAAGCGCTGCATAACATGGATTTCAAGACCAGTTCGAAGTTTTTATAAAACGAGCACCTCGACAAATAATAGCCAATTAACGAGTTCAGAACTGGCTAGAACTAGTTAGCAAAGCTTCCAACAAAGCTGACTGTCAGCACAGAGTTAACGCTCCAGGCAGTGGTAATAGGAATAATAGGTACTCGCAGTAAAGGTAAATATCAAAATTAAAGTGTTCTTATTGAACTTAATGTTTGATTAAAATCTAATAATAAAGTATTTTGCAAAGAAATGTTTAAATACCCAACAAATATACCTTCGAGTTCCCACGCACATACGCCAAAAGTTCCCGTTTTTCGCAATTGTGCGTAGAAAAGCTTCACGTTCTCACTTTGAACTTTACAGTTTACACAGTAGTTCATAATATAGTTTGAAGGGTTATCTAGTGCCTGGACAAGACTTTAAATGATGTCTCAGTTTCCTATCAAATGATTTATTTCAAATGGTGGCAGCACTGGACCCCGGAAAATTCAGGCAACCTAAGCAATATACACATAAAACAGACTCGATTTTCATGCGTAGCGATACACATAAAGTTCTTTACGCTTCGCTAACGTCGCTCGTTAATTTCATAGGAAATTGCTCATGTTTCTCATGCTTCTCGTCTACCTACTTGGGTTATTATTCTTTAACATACAAAACTAAAGTCAAAGTCAAAGTCAAAATTAATTTACTTATCTTTGTATATTTGTATCACTTGATAGTCGTCAATTTTCCTTTCGATATTAGGTAGTTGTTGACGTCAAAGCATTTTTTTACACCAAAGTTTGTTGCCATTTCCTAAGCGCAAGTACAAAAGAAGCGGCAACAAACTGTACTGCAGCATTTTCTTAAAATAGTCAACTTACATTCATACTTATACTTAAATTAGATATGTGGACTGAGAATACATTGTCATGTTATAATTATTAACTAACAAAGACGTCGTCTATCTTCCAAATATATGTAATGTTTAAAAAAATGTTAAACATCTAATCTTAAGTGCAAATTAAAACATGTGATGAATAATTTCGCCACGAGTGGGATTCGAACCCACGATCCTCACGTTAACGTCGTGAGTGCACTACCAATTGTGCTACCATGACTTCGACTTAGTTGCCTTCAGGTCTATTCGTAGTTGTAAATGTGTAGTTTACTCGTAAATTTATATATTTTCAGTACAGTATCTATCAGCAATTTTATATTGCTTCTGCCCCAAACGCATAATAAGTAAGCATGCCTCTCAATTACTGGCCGGTTATCTGGAGGAGATCCCTAAACGGGATAAGTCCGCCGTTGCATGTTTACTTTTCTTATTTGTATCTGTGCTATTTCTTATGTAAAATAAAGCTTTATAAACAAACAAACAAGGGTCATATTGTTGCAATATCATTCAAATATATTCCAGTGACCACTTAAATGGATGTAGATGCAATTGGTCGCTAGGAATACATCAAACAATTGGCAGCCATTGACTACCTAATCGCACAGTTTAATCAAATTACTGCCTTCGTCCTACCCGCTGTGTACTAACTGACTTATTGGAGAACATAGCAATTTCAGCGCTTATCGTAAATTTTTTGACCTCTTTGTCATAGTGATGAATTTTCCAAATGAAACGTAGCGTCTGTTACGTTTTACCGGTGCAAACTTTTCATCTCAGTAATTTGCCCGGATGACAAGGTCGCCTTAAAATTTGCGCTACTATCAGCAATGGGCAGTCCCCAGGCGGTATTTACTGAAGCTTGTGTGCGGGCCTTACGCAGAACTTGATTGATCCCTCCCCCTCGGCCCGCCACCCCCTCATCGAGAGAACCATTAGAGCCTGTATCTAGGGGCTCCCACTCAATCACGACGGACGTCCGTCAACTTTTGTGCGCCGCTGCCGCCGGCCCTTTGATATTACTCGTGTCACCCGCATCGCTCCGGGATAGGCTTTTGACTAATTTTGGACGGCACTATTTTATATATTTGAATATCGCACGGCCTGAGGGGCTAAGGCACACCTACTCGTTACCTAAGTAGACAGACATTTTATTGTTGATTTTCTTGTGTGTAAGTGGCCAACACTGGTGTCAGAATTTTCAGACGGCCTTAAGGCATCTGACATAACTTGATGGCTCTATAATGACGATAGCCGGCACCAACGCCTTATGCGTGCCTTCCGAAGCACGGAGGAGCTTGAGAAATGTTTATGCCACTTATGGTCACCCATCTAAGTGCGGACTACGCCCGGTGTCAGTTTACTTGCAAAAGTACTGCACACTCCTGCCGGGCCACTGAGCTGACAGACATATAAAGTTAGATAGTATACGATCAGACTTTGTTACATTAAATTTAAATGAGCGTTAACATCGAATAGGTAATGAGGCCCACTCCATTTCTTCCTGTCGATGTCGTAAGTGGCGTCTAAGGAACTTAGCACATACATCTCGTGTTACCACGTGCTTCCCTAAGGAGGGTTGATGTCAGGCAGGCGGCCTGTCGTAAAACAATAAATAAATAAATATATTCGGACATATCACACAGATTGAGCGAGCCCCAAGGTAAGTTCGATACTTGTGTAATGTGATACTAAAACAACGATACTATATTTTATAACAAATACATATATAGATAAACATCCAAGACCCAGGGCAATCTGAAAAAGATCATTTTCCATGTTGACCTCATCGGGGATCGAACCCGGGACCTCCGGTGTGACAGCGTGCATACCTGATGACCACTAGGCCACACAGGTCGTCAAAATCGTTTAAACTGTTCTGGCTATTTGTTCTGCAACAGGCTCCGAAGCAACACTGCTGAGGATGCAAACGGGAACGCAATAAGATGGAGAAGAAGAGGAGAGGTAAACTTGTCACTAGTTTTAGTTCCGTTTTTTTCGGGTTCAACCGTATTCTTCCCAGTTAGACCTTAGGAGTAGTTGGGAGATCATGGCTACGCAATAAATTATTATAATATGAAAGTATCAATGTTACATAACACTTATTTTAGATATTAAATATGAATACCTGTGTGGTCTAGAGGTCAAGACGTTCGCCTTGTGATCCGGAGGTCGTGGGTTCGATACCCACTGGGAAAGCATATTTTGTGAAAAGCTGCTTCCAGTCTGGTTAAGATATTTCAGGCTTGAATTACCTGATTATCTGAAAAGAAAGATGACTCCATGTTCCGGAAAGCACGTATAAACAGTGGGTCCCGAACGCCATCTAGCATTTGCTCAAACCTATTTAAGGATTGGTTCTGGTCTACCCTTTAGGTTGTGAAGATCAGACGGCAGTCGTTCGTGTAAAAACCAGAAACGTCGTCAAATCTCATATGTCAGGTTAAGATGACAATGATTTATCATCATCGTTAAATATTATCCATTTTCTTTCAGCTATAGTAAGTAGAATATTTGATCTCATTTAGGTTCAAACTAATAGGTAAATACAGCGCAGTATAACACACCCGCTCGTTTCACGCTACACTCCACTTCTAAACAGCAGCTGCCATACTTGCAAGTTCCCGCGCCGGCGAACTCCAAGCCCTGTTTGTTCGCTCGCGAGCTCACTCTAATAGCGGCAAGTTTTATCATGTAACATGTACTCAGCAAACATGCATTACATGCAGAATTTCTAGTTTGTTTGCTATTTATATCCTCGTATGTTCAAATAAAATGAATTTTAATTTGTTTGATTATGTGCACGTGAGAGTACGAGGTTTTCTCTGATAGTTGACTGGGAGAAAACGTACTTAGCATTAGCTTTTCCATTTGTATAAGTTTTTTTTTTACTACGGAATATAAGACATTTGAGACATCTCACTTCAGCTTACTTTAACATAGGTCATTGTCAGGAAATATATTGGACAATACCAAAAGCAAAATTTCAGCTCAATAAGAAACCGGGAAGTGGGTCAAATTTAACTTGCAAGGTTTGATTACAGACAGACAGACCGACAGACAACGAGACAGGTGAAACTATATAAAAGCTTGCAAAAAATTCCATTTCCTTCAAGCACTTACGACGACTTCTTTGATAAAGTTCAATTCTTAAGTATTTATTTACATATTAACAAGACTAAACGTCTCTACAATATTGTTTTCGAATTATCCTTTCTTTTAAAACTCGATCTGCCTAACGCTGAAGTGTTTTCAAAAATCTGTTGCAGTAAAAACCATCACGATTTTGTGTAATTTTAGTCTATTTTTTTTTGTGTAAGTTTCAGTGCCAGTAGAACATTATTCATCATTCCTGCCCACGCTCCACGCCTCCGGCAAACAACCATCATTACGTAGCTATGTATTGATACATGATCGTTTTCGAACAAAAGGTTATAATACATATCTATTTACTCAGATATAATACCTATATTATCTTTATGTCTTACAATATAAGCACACTCTCGGGTCTAATGCCGTATCTGAAGATGGCAGGCTTAAAATATAAAAATAGCTCGACTAATTATAAGGCTTTCTAGGCTAATGTCTCATTTTCTCTGTCAACTTTCATAATAAGTGGAAAGCATCCGAGCGTATTTTTCCGGTTGCATTCTTAGCAGTAACGCTTCTCAGCTCAGGGTCCGTGTCCTAACCAAGGAGTTTTGACGAGGTTATTGGTCCTTACATGCCGTCTGACCTTCGCAACCCAAAGGGTAAACCAAAACCAATCCTTAGATAGTTTGATGATCAAACGCGAAATGGCGTTCGGGACCCACAGTTTATACGTGCCTTCTTAAACACGAAATCATCTTCCTTTTCGGATAATCAGGTGATTCAAGCCTGCAATATTCTAACCGATTGGAAACAACTTTTCACAAAGTATGACCAAGTCACAAGGCGAACGCCTTGACCACTAGACTACGGCAGTCGTTATCTCAGAGTTCCTATGGTCACCTTCCAACTCTATCATCAGATCAGCTGCATGTCATCATAATATTGCATTATCACGCAATATACGTATGGGTGCAAAATTTCAGCTCAATCAAAAACCGGAAAGTAGGTCAAATTTACTTGCAAGATTTGTTACAGACAGACAGACCGACAGACAACGGGACAGTTGAAACTAAATAAAAGCTTGTAAAAGAGGATCCTTCCTTCACCATGCTGACTAAATAGGCGAGATGGGGATCGTCAAGTTTGCCGCCAGTTCTCTTTTCTACTTATATCTCGCATAGTCGTCTCTAACGACACCCTTGGGAAAGGAAAGCGATGGTTAAATTCGTATTTTTCTGCTTACAAATAAATATCGGTCCAGAGCGTCCAGACAGCTTTTGTATCGAAATTTAATTTTGATGATGCGCAGAGGGGGGAATTAAAACCCAGCAGAGCGAAATGCAAATAGACTTACCTACAACAGCCAAATTAATCCTTTGGGGCAGGTTTGGGCCTTTGTGGCAGCCGATACTGTGAGCTAGGAAATATTGCAGCCTGCAGGCTTTCATTATACCTATCTACGGGCTTGTTGAAAGGTATTTTCTGCATTCTCTATATCCCCATGGTTAAATACCTAATTTTAAGTTCAATTTCAAATTTGAAATAAATACAGAAGATAAACAGAATCTCATAAGTGGTTACATGAAAAGTATTTATGTATGTGGTTTAAAAAATATGTGTGGGTTAAAAAAAAGGGTTAAGTTCAATTTAATACCTCTATGCGTTCATGAGGAAAGGGGTAGTAAGTTTAACAGTATTAAACATATTTTTTTATATGATGTAATTAAAAAATTACGGAATTCGCAATTTATCCTTTGTCTGTATTCTTACCAAATTAAAAGATTCAGAGCTCACGGGAAGTACCCTGTAGGTTTTGATTCCCTTGCGAGTGTCAAAAATTTGCGGCATAAACGGCTGTATCTCTTAGAAGTTTCATTTTTTCAGCTCCAAGGGACAGTAGACTTGAGTATGTATTTGATATAAATTCCAACTTGATACCTCCACGCGTTCCTAAGAAAAAGCGTTTCGACAGACAGGCAGACGGCCGGATGGACAGACAGCAAAGTGATCCTATAAGGGTTCCGTTTTTTTCATTCGAGGCACGGAATCCTAAAAATGACAATTATCAAATGATACAAATATGAAATTGTTTTTATCCAAAGATAAATAAACGATTTTTGTCATTGAGTTTTGTTAATTAGTAGGGAATAATTATTATGTACATGTCGTGGCCATATCGTAGATTTGATCACTTTATGAAATGATCAAACATTTCATGAAATTTGCCAACTTAATTTGACCAGATCATGAAATCGTCAACGTTTCACGATTTTCTCATCCACGTTTGGCCGGATCGTATAAACAGGCTGAAAAAAGCAAACAAAAACAAAAACTTGTAACAGAGCGCTATAGGTAGGTTAAGGTTGTAACAACATGAATGTGTAGTGTAAACTAAAAATATAACAATTTTACGATATAATCAACCATTTCATGAAGTGACACGGTAAATTCATGAAATGGTCGAAATTATTTGATCATATCGAGAAACAATTTCTTATCATTGATCCGCCCAATCCACATCATGATGTGGCCAGTAGCCAGTGATATTATGAAATGCGACCATTTCATTAAATTCTCGATCATTTAATGAAAAGATTAAATTTACGATATGGCTACGACATATACTTTGTGCAGGTTTATTATATGTGAAAGTATGTATAAATTTTGAAATACTAATTATTTTTTGCTGTACTTACTCCCAAAAAATTGCTTTTTCAGCATTACCTATTGGTTGACTGGTAGAAAAAATCTTAAGCCTTAAGTTCGCCATTTACATGTATTTTAATAAAGTTAAATAATTAAATCTGAATAGTATCCCTAACAAAATATCCAGTATCTAATCGCGACCCGATTTAATTTTGAATAGTCTAGGGTGTAACACATAAATATAAATGTATATTATAGTAAATAAACCGACATACCTACAGTTAGAAGAAAAGATATTTCCACTACAAAGAATCCCTCAAAAGTAATGAAATTCAACATGTGCTACTTGGATGTGTACTTTATACTAATGAAATCACCAAAAATAACTGTGATATCTACCCATATGAAATGTTTTATGTGCGTAAAAACTAGGGGACGCTACACAGGCTCACCGGTCATTTATCTGAGTGACATCTCTATTCCAGGCCGGCGCTCCCGATCGATGCTGACAGCATCCGCTCTGTCATGGCCGCGGTCAAACGGCTTTCAACCCAACGACAAACTGCACGATATAGACTACGCAAGAGCACATTTCTTTATTATTTTTGGAACGAATTTCCTTTTCGGACTGTACGGACTTGGCGTATGGGACTAGGCGAAAAACAGTGTAAGATTTTTCCGTCACTAATTAAAGTGAAAGTTAATTTCACAAGTTTCACTATCTCGTCGATAGCTTACGAGTAGTTAGGGGAGCATATGCCTGAGATGGTCGATGTTACCAATTTAGTGCGACCTGCGCTGCGACCAAACCTTCTGAAAACAACTGATTGATGACATTAAATAATAAAAATTGAAATTGGACCTCCACTCTAGTTTTCCGCAAATACCTCATCATCATCATCCGAACGTATTCCTGGTTGTATCCTCAGCAGTAACGCTTTAGAGCCCGGGGTCCTCTACCTAACCAAGGAGATTTGACGAGGTTACTGTTTTTTACACAGTGCGACTGCCGTCTGACCTCCACAACCCAAAGGGCAAACCAGGAACCAATCCTTGGATAGTTTGATGATCAAACGCTAGGTGGCTTTCGGGACCCACAGTTTTACGTGCCTCCCGAAACACGGAATCATCTTTCTTTTCGGATAATCAGGTGATTCAAGCCTGCAATATCCTATCCAGACTGGAAACAACTTTTCACATAGATGCTTCCCAGTGGGAATCGAACCCATGACCTCCGGATCACAAGGCGAACGCCTTGACCACTGGACCACGGAGGCAGTCGTATTCCGCAAATACCTATAGGTGTATTTTTCTAGTTTTTATGTGGCCATGTTTTAGGGCAGCGTTTTTCCTTTAGTCATCACTATTTGCTCGTTGATTACCTGCTATGCGTTGTATGCTATGAACTATCATCGTAAAATTAGGTGTTTATATAACAAATTTACGTTCCACTTGCCAAAAGTAACACTTACTTGTATACCCACACACTACAGGCGGTGATAAAGAAAGTAACAAATATCAAAAACTGGAAAAATAGACAAGTAACACCTATTTGAAGTAAGTCATCTAGCCCAAAGTAAGTTTCAAACTTGTATTATGAAATACTAACTCAACGATACTATATTATATCATAAATTTATATATGGATATTGGATAAACACCCAAGACTTTAAAAGACCATTTGTAATAAAACAAATCTGACTTATGTTCCTCTTTATCACATTGCAATATCTCGATAGTTCACCATAATACGGATGTAGACTAAAAATATTTTTTGGCTCATTAGATAGATTATTAAAAAGTATTGTATACGTATTTCATCTTTTCTTTGATAAGCAAATAATTACGAAGATACAGCGCATTCAAATTTCGCGTGACGTAAATCACCCCTACTCTGACACTTCGAAGACTTTGACGACCTCTGTGGCGTAGTGGTCACCATGCTAGTCCGTCACCCAGAGTTTCCGGGTTCGATCCGCGGTCAGGGCAAGTTGGAAAATGACCTTTTTCACATTGTCCTGGGTCTTGGATATATGTTTATGTTATAAAAATATGTTATCGTTGAGTTAGTATCCTAAAACATAAGTCTCGAACTTACTTTGGGACTAGCTCAATCAGTGTAATAATTTTTTCCTACATTATTTATTTATTCGAAGCTCTGTAACTTTGTGAATTTTTACTACTTTGCTAAATGAAAAAATATAGTTCCTTTATTTTTGGAAAATCTAGTTGACGGACTAAATAAAATAATGTATATTTTACCCAGTCCATATCCCTATTCATTGATTTAGGTATCATTTCTATATCCACGTAGTTGTAAAGTGAATGTTACCTATTTGTAAAAATATCTGGGTTCAAACCTATGCTCCGGAGATACATCGCTCTTCAGTGTTCACGTATGGCTGCACCTTCACAGGAGCTCTCTTGGATCCTCCTGATTTACGTTCCGCTCCATCGCATCGCATTCTTGGAATTGAAGTAGGTACCTTGAAAGCTCACCAAGATTTCTATCAGGTTTACTTTTGATGTCACAGACAGAAAATGCTGAATATTTTCAATAAAATTGTTGAATAGGTACTTAAATACCTCTGGCTACGTTTTCACCCTGTTAGCAAAATTACTGGAGTTTTTTTCTGACAGTTTTATCTCTCTTCTCAAGCTTATGTCGCTTGTTTGGTGATGTATATATTAGGTTGGGGAAAAAGTCTTTTCGCATATAGTATGTATGAACTTGTAATAAAACCACTTTGGCTATACTATTTGTACCTGGCTGGTTTTGGTATCATTTAAAAGTTTAAATTTTAAAGAAGATAATTCCAAATTCAAATTAGGAAAATGCGTGATTTTCATTTGTTTTTCTTACCGTCAAGAAGAGTGAATCTAATGAAGAAATTAGATACATTTTAAAATTTTACTACCAAAAAGGTAAAAACGCAACGCAAGCCGCGAAAAAAATTTGCGATGTTTATGGACCTAGTGCAGTGTCTGTGAGAGTAGCACAAATTTGGTTTAAGCTTTTTCGATCCGGAAATTTTGATGTCAAAAATGCACGTCGCTCTGGTCGCCCTGTTACGGATAAAATGGATGCTATTTTTGAAAAAGTGGAGCATGATCGGCATATCAGTAGTTACGACATAGCTGAAGAACTGGGAATTTACCACAAAACAGTTTTGGCGCATTTGAAAAAAAATGGGTACACAAAAAAGCTCGATATTTGGGTACCTCACGAGCTCTCTGAAATAAACTTTATTACGGCGTAATGAGACCGAACCATTTTTGAAGAAATTGATAACTGGTGGTGAAAAGTGGATCACGTACGACAAGAACGTGTGAAAAAGGTCATAGTCAAAGGCCGGTCAGGCTTCACAGACTGTGGCGAAACCCGGGTTAACTCGCAACAAGGTGAAGATGTGTGTGTGGTGGGATTGGAAGGGCATTATTCATTATGAGCTGTTACCACCAGGCAGGACCATCGATTCAGAACTCTACTGCGAACAACTGATAAGATTAAAGCAAGAAATTGAGAGAAAGCGGCCGGAATTAATCAACAGAAGGGGTGTGGTTCATTATGATAACGCTAGACCTCACACATCTTTAACTACTCAGCAAAAATTAAGATAGTTTGGCTGGAAGGTGTTAATGCATCCGTTGTATAGTCCAGACCTGGCACCTTCAGATTTCCACCTGTTTCGGTCTCTTTAGAATTCTTTAGGCAGTGTCAGGTTAACATCACGAGAGGACTGCCAAAACTACTTGACGCAGTTTTTTTAATCAGAAGCACCAAAATTTCTATAGCAATGGGATTATGTCCCTACCTATAAGATGGCAAAAAGTTATCGAACAAAATGGTACCTACATACTTTAGTTAAATGTAAATAAATTATATTAAAAAATGTTTTAAATTTTCAAATAAAATGCGAAAAGACTTTTTCCCCAACCTATTAATATGGAGGGCGTCAGGGCGCAGGATTTCATCCTCCGCAAAACAATCAGCATACATCTAGAATCGAATACAGTTTACAATTTGAAAAATCCAATTTCCGTGTGATGATTTTCATCTGCTGTTTTAAGGGTGACAGTTATTCTATTATTTGTAGCACTAGGCTAGTGTACTCGTTTTACGCAGAAAAAATCTAGGTCTGAGGTCTAATTTTATCCTATATCTTCATGGGTCTAATATTATAATATAACGTCTGTTCCAGTGACGATATGTCTGATATACCCTTTTTACGTATGTCTGCATATTTATTGAATAATATGAATTTAATCTCCTTTCATGTCTTTATCTTATCTTATCCACCAATATGTATTCTTCAATGTGCATACTCGCAGACTGGAAATAACAGCGAACTTATTACGTTTCAATCAATTATAATTTGAACACGATCAAATAAAGCCATATTTTTCGTTTCGGAAAGTGCTCGTACCTGCGTGTTTGTAAAACAGCGGCTCCCCGGGGCGCCAAATTAAACGGACTTCAAACGAGTCCATTCAATTCCGCCAGATTTGTGTACTGTTTGTTATTGCGAAATCTCGTTCTGTTAATTGCTTAAATCAGATAAAGAGCAAATTTGAACGTATTGATAAACATGAAATACGGTATTCTATGAAAAAATATTAAAAACACTAGTATTCAATTTTTAATTTAGGTTTCACCATTCCGGGCCGTTCTGACTTAAGAAATGTTAACCCAGCGTGAACAATTCTGACTCAAGAAATGTAAACTCGGCGTGAGAGGCAATCCGATTCTGTTGTCCTCCGAGCCGCAAATTACTCGCAATAGGAGCGTTGTTTGTTTGTCCATTGCTTGGCAATATGTTCTCAGGATTCATTCATGTATGTGAGATTCTTTTTTTATTTCGCCACAACTTTGGAATGCCTGAACAAATAATTTTTACTGACGATATTTATGTGGGTATGTTTCGTTAAAATTTTCATAATCTTTCGTAACTGAGAGTGGGCTATTTTTGTTACTATTTTTTGTGCTAAATTGTTTTTGAACCCCCTACAAAAAGGGGGGTGTTATAAAGTTTGACGCGTCTGCGTGTCTGTCTGTGTGTGCGTACAAACGAATGGGCCAATTTTATTGCGGTTCTTTTTGTTTCAAAGCAAACTTGATCGAGATTATTTTTAGCTATGTTTGATGGAAATCAGTTCAGCAGTTTAAAATTTATGGGGGTAAACGATTGAAATCCGGGAGGTGTTTTAAATTCGCTGGCAAATAAACTCGTTTTAGTTGAACACGAAGCCGTGGTCACATCCGGCTTTTACCGTCCGCGCAGATCAGAGCACGCATTTCATGGGCCACTGCTCACAGAACACTTTGTTTCAGTTGCTTCTCTACGAATTACCATATAGTACCATGTACCAGATACCGAGATAACGCTACCTATCAGCCTTTACCTATATCGTGAATTTTCTCTGAAACATGAAATAATATAAGCATGTAAATTGTAGTGAAGTCTTTTCAAGTAGCTATACATTTTTATGCAAATAATATATGGTATAATACATACACATAATAAAAATAATGACGGTTGTTTAGTGTTATTTACTTTCGATAAGCATTGACTGCCTCCGTGTTTCAATGGCCAAGTTGTTCGCCTTATGATCCGGTGGTCGCGGGTTCGTATCCCACTGGGAAGCATACTTTGTGAAAAGTTGTTGTCAGTCTGGTAAGGATATTTCGTGCTTGAATCACTTGATTATCCGAAAAAAAGACGATTCCATATTTCGGAACGCACGTGTAACTGTAGGTCGATAGCGTTTGCTCAAAACCATCCAAGGATTGTTTCTGATATACCTTTTGGCTTGCAGAAATCAGACGGCAATAACTCTGTGTAAAAACTAGTAACCTCATCAAATCTCCTTGGTTAGGTAGCGGACCCCGGGCTCTGAAACGTTACCGCTGAGCATGCAACCGGAAATACGTGAGGATAATGATCATAAATAGTGATAAGCATTAGAATATTGTCAGGACGGATAAAAAATTATGAAAGTACAAATTATATATAATATGTTTGCGTTAACCCAACAAGGGAGTTATATTTGTGGTAGAGCCATGCTACCGGCAAAACCCTGTTTTGCTAGTAGCATGAATGGGCCGGCTCGTCCGGGGAAGTACCACACTCTCACAGAAAATCGACGTCTAAGTAGTAGCGTCACCGCTTCTATGCTCCGTTCGGTGAGTGAGAGAGCCGGAGGCCCTCCCCCCCTCCCCCTATAATGGCAGCGGAATTTAAAAGAAATGGAGTACCCTAGGAGGGTACCGGTACATTAGATACTGGAGAATCCCTCCCTAAGCATTCTTGCTTGGGCTGCCCTATGTATTCTGGGGAGGGCAAAATCCCGCTCGTCATTGCTCAAGATGAGGCTTTGGCAACCCCACATGCACTTCACGTCCATCTGTGCAGTATCAGAGGTATTCACTCTAACCTCAACTCTGTCCACTACCATCTTGAGATCCGGCCTTATTCTTTCTGACGGAAACCCAGATATCGCCTCGTCGTCCTCGCCCCGTAATGTCAGGGACGATGTCTGTGTTCACCTACTGTGCAACATTGAAGGCAAAGACCTGTCAACTCTATGGCTTCGTTTAGATTGCTACGACCACCTTCGCCTCTACAGGTCCCATAGCGGTGATGCCGAAACTGACCGACTTATGGAGCATATTGGTACGGCGACAGATCACGTTCTGCAGCAAATTCCTTCCGCTGAAATAGTCATTCTTGGCGACTTCAATGCTCACCATAAAGAGTGGCTCAACTCGGAGAAAACCGATCACGCGGGTGAATCTGTTTTTGCCTTTGCCACGGCTTATAATCTAACACAGATGGTTTCAGACATAACATGTATACCAGATGTGGAAGGCCACACGCCCTCACGGCTTAATCTCCTGCTGACTTCTCATCCAGACGGCATCAAAGTCTCTGTGAGCACCCCTCTGGGCTCATCAGACCACTGCCTAATCCGGAGCATTGCTCCACTCACGCGCCAATTACAGCCTCGTTCCAAAGGTTGTCGTCGCGTTTGCCAGATATTCGGTTTACACAAAAAATTGTTCGTCAATCACTCTTCTCCCTCCATATTCACAAGTCCAATGGGCCTGACGGTATCCCTACCATTGTGCTCAAAACCTGCGCTCCTGAGTTGGCTCCGGTCTTGACGCGTCTTTTTTGACACTTATATTCTACAGGCGTTGTCCCGTCAGCGTGGAAGACAGCCTTAGTCCACCCGATACCCAAAAAAGGGGATCGCTCTAATCCTGGCAATTACAGACCTATTGCCATTACCTCCTTACTCTCCAAAATAATGGAATCCATTATTAACCGCCAGCTTCTCATAAGCGATCGCCAGTATGGTTTTCGTCATGGACGGTCTGCTGGCGATTTTTTGGTGTACCTGTCCCATAAATGGGCAGAATCGGTTGAGAGTAAGGGGGAGGCCTTGGAGGCTGGCTTGGATATGGCAAAAGCCTTCGATCGGGTCTGGCACAGGGCACTTCTATCGAAACTTCATTCTTTCGGGTTGCCTGAGAAATTGTGCCAGTGGATTACCAGTTTCCTTACAAGGCGCAGCATCAAAGTCGTTGTTGACGGTTCATGCTCTGAATATAAGCCCGTGAATGCTGGTGTCCCGCAGGGCTTTGTTCTGTCTCCTACGCTTTTTCTTCTGCATATCAATGATATGCTGCAATCCAGCAGCACTCATTGCTATGCGGATGATACCACGGTAGACATCGCTTATACCGGCCAAGCTAATATTTCTCGGGCAAGCGTCTCTGAGTGTCGTTCAAAACTTGTCTCTGATATCGAAACTACGTTGAAACAAGTTTCAGATTGGGGTATTTCCAACTTAGTCCAATTTAACCCCAAAAAAACACAACTTTGTGCGTTCACCGCAAAAAAAGTCCCTTCGTCGTATCTACCTCATTTCTGGGCGCTTCCCTCGATATTCAGCCGAAGATCGGAATTCTCGGCGTCGAGATTTCAAGCGACGTTCAATTTCGCGGTCATCATAATGACAAGGCTAAGTTGGCTTCTAAAAAACTGGGTATCCTCGGTAGAGAAAGGCGATATTTCACATCGCCTTCAGCTGTATAAGGCACAAGTTAGGCCGCATATGGAATATTGCTCCCATCTCTGGGCCGGGGCACCTAAATACCAACTTCTTCCTTTTGACCGTATTCAAGATCGCGCAACTCGTATAATTGACGATGTGACTCTCGTCGGCCGTCTCGATCCTCTGGCTCTACGTAGGGATGTTGCATCGTTGTGCATTTTTTATCACATTTATCATGGGGAATGCTCTGAAGAATTGTTCGACTTAATACCTGCTGCAAAGTTTCACCACCGCACCACCCGCCAGAAATCGAAATTTCATCCACACCACTTGGATAGTTGGCAATCAACCACCGTACGTTTTAAAAGGAACTTTTTACCACATACGACCGAACTGTGGAATCAACTTCCTGCAGCAGTGTTCCCGGACCGATACGACATGGAAGCCTTCAATAAACGAGTCTATCTTTCTGAAAGGCCGGTAATGCTTCTGTTACACCCCTGGTGTTGCAGTTGTTCATGGGCACCGGTGATCACTTACCATCAGGTGACCCGTTTGTTCGTTTGCCACCCTATAACATTAAAAAAAAGGGAATAAGGGTAGGGAGGAAAATATGTATATTAGGCATGTACATCTTTTCACAGAATATAATGAAAAAAAATCATTTTGTTAATGAAACTTTCGTTATGAAAAGAAAATTATGGCAAAACCATTATGAGTAACCATATCATTACTAAATTAAATATATGAATCAATTATTATGTCTACAGAAAAAATATGATAGAAAAAAAACATTATGTGAAACTATGATAGTGACAAAAAAAGTTATAACAAAGTTGTTATAAGAAATCATATTTTAATTTAAAAAGTTAAGAACAAAATGGGGGATCCCCTTAATATACATATATAAGCCGTTTACCTCTACTGGAATACTGTATATATTTTTTTAGATTACTTACCGATGATTCCTCCGTCAGATTAGTATTTAATATTTACTGCACTTACTAGTAATTTGTCATTATGTTATTAACATCCTACGCCACGTTACAAAAATATAAAAACGCGAAATATAAAATTCGATCGGAAAATGTACTTACTTTGTATTGAACCGCAGATGTCTGTTAATAAATCGGCTTATGTTGTTCGCTTTTCCCACTCATTTATTCAGGAATGCGTGCGGCGGCAAGCTTTAATTTCGCGGGAAGTAATCTCGTTTATAGGTACACGATAGCAAGCAGAGGGTCCGCAGATATACCCGCAACCCCGAGATACAGCACGCTTCACAACGTGATTTATTATTCTACTGACCACACTGTATACACAGTTTCCCCCATCTATCTTTAAACTACAGAAAAATATTTCAGTATTTACCTATAACACTCTTATTTACAACCTATATTGACCCTCGGCTGGATTACAGGTTCTATGTTTTTTCGCGGGAAATAATCTCGTTTATATTACAGGTTCAAGATAGCAAGCTAAGGTGCCGCTAGATACGTCAGCCGAGTTACAGCGCGTTCCAAAATCTGTGATTTGTTATCTTATTTAAACTGTGTACACTATTTTCCCCCTACATTCTTCTTCTCATTCTTTATCTTCTTAAATATTTAGGTTATTTTGTTAAAGACCTCTTACAGTAAAGGGAGAATTGCCCATCATCTCGAGGTTGCAAATCGCAGTAACTGACCTATAATTGTTGTACAGAAGACTCTGCTACCAACCAGTACTCTGTTGCTTTTATCCACCTTTGTCGCCTCTTACGATCCGAAATGCTATAACGCTGTTCAGAGTACCCTATTTTTCTCAAATTCAATTATCGCCACCCACATAATTACTTGTTTGCAAACAACAAAAAAATATATATTCCAATTTCTCCGCACGTAATACAGTCGACGCCATTTGCGGAACAAAAGAAAACGCGTAAAAAGTTCAGCAAATTCAACAAGTTGAAATTTTCGACAAAAGAATTTAACAATAAATGAAACAGCGCCGCGTAATAGTACTCCATCGATAGGCAACATATATTTTAAATGCTGTATATATCAGGACATTCTGTATTAGTTTTGCTTTTATTTGTTCGTATCTGTATTAAATTCCGGCTGTCGCCATGACGACCAGCTCGTCCGGGCCGGGCCCGGGAAGCCGGGCGCAGCGCTAATTCACCTGTCTCCCACGCACACAGGCGTGCCCACCTGCCGACACCCACTCATACACCGGCGGAATTTTACGCTTGTATGCACTTACATGACACAGGCTGCATCTGCGCGCCGCACGCAACTCGCAGCTCTAAGATAGGTTATTAGAGTCGCAATTAGTGCACTTGTGCCGAACGCTTTAGCTACACGTAGATAGCTAGCAACAGGAAGGCTGGCGGCCCGGGCACCGGCTCGGGAAACACTCGTTAAAAGCGGCTGCAGCCGACTGTAACTGCATCGGAAGCGAAGTCACCTTAGGGATTGCCGCGCCCGAGGACTAGAATTTCTGCCAGTTTTAGGCATTTCGTTCGCCGCTAGTTTCCGATTCGCTCAAAGCTCGAAGTGGAAATTCGATTCGAATGGGTTTACGAGTCGTCGCGCCCGCGTTGCTCGCTCCTTGTGCACGGCGCTGGAAAGTTCCTTTAGACGCTCCGCTGGCTATGAATGTAGTTATCGCCAAATATTAAGACGCTCGGTCCAAAACATTGGCACGCTGCCAACGCGAACCTGCTGCGTCTAGCCGGCCTACGCGGGGATGACTTGCAGTACGTATTAACATAACTTACATGGAAATTATTCTTATTGATATATGTAAACTAGCATGAATGAATGTGATTCTGTGTTAACAACAAGTTTTCCTCGAGCCGGTTGAAAGAAATACAAATAAATGACAACGACCTTCGAATTAAGGGACATAGACGAATTTATGTACAGTCAAGTGTAAAAGTCCATGCATAGTTGAAAAATGTTTATTGCTATTTATTGGCTTCCAGATAATTAACTCACAAAAATGATTTGTGCGTGTGAATTATGTGGAAACCACATAATTAACCTACATAAATTATTTGTTCCAGTGAATTATGTGGAAGTCAAGAAATAGTGATATACATTTTTCAACTATGAATGGACTTTTGCACCTGACTGTACTTTTTATTTAAATAAACTCAAAAGCTTACCTAAAATTAATCATAAATTTAAAGTTTTCTTTCGTAGTTTTAATTAAATTATTATGACCATGAAGCTTACCTAAAACTAAACGTAAATTTGTTTTCTTTCGTAGTTTTAATTTAATATGACCTATTATTTGAATAAAACAAAATAAGTTTTCTTTCTAAGTTTTAATTTAAATTTTATTACCTTTGGTCTTAATTTAATTTATTCTTTATTTTTGCAATATATAATTTAATTTTTTGATTTTTTACTATAAATACATGCTAATACTTGAACCTACAAGCAGAGATTCCATGTACCGTGCAAGGAGACCCGTACTCTATATAGAACTAAGCTTCTTGCATTTATTGCGGTGACGTACTCGTACAACTCGTAGCATCGTAGCTATAAGCTACGAATATAACGCTACGAAATGCAGCCGGTTACTACACCTACGTAATGTTTACACAAAATATCTAAACCTAGCTTAAGTTTACGACTCCGTCTGCTTAAAAAATATTTTTTTTTTTAATAAATAATATATATTTTCTTAATACCTAGAAGCAAAAATCCGGACTCAGAAATTCAGGATATTAATTAAATTGAATTTCTTCAACAATACGTCAATTTAAATCTTCACATTTTAGTATCTATAAAGTAAATAAACCATTCTCGGTAAACAGCTGTGAATCTTCGTCGGTCCCTGGATTTCCCGGGAGACGCGCTTCCGCGGTAGTCTTGGTTGCCATCCGCGAGCTACATTAGAAATATTTCCACTTGCACAATTTTATTCAATATTGCACATAATAAAATTGCACATTATATATAATCATATATCAAGCAAATATAATCTTCAGCAAAGTTTCTCGTTAAAACAACTGTGAACTTCTCGCGGTCGGTCCTTGGATTTCCCAGGAGGCGCGCTCTAGCGCGTGATTCCTATCCGCGAGCGACATTAGAAATATTTTCCCTTGCACAAGATTACTTTAAATATATTGAATACTCCCGTTGCCGTTGCCGTTGGCGTTCCCGTTGCCGTTGCCGTTGCGTTTGCCGTTGCCGTTGCCGTTGTCGTTGCCGTTGCCGCTCCCGTTGCCATTGCCGTTGCCGCTCCCGTTTCCTGCTTTCTTGCTATTTTATTTTCATATTTTCTTACCATATAAACCTTCCCTGTACCTCCGTTCCCGTTTACTGTTGGAGACGTGCTCTAGCGGTGTAGTCTTGATTCCTATTCGGAAGCGACATAGGAAAAATTTTCACTTGCACATGATCTTGGATGAAACTATCCAAGTTTTTTTTTTCTCTTTATTGTGACACAAAAAGTCAACAGAAAAAAATTACTAACTAAAATTGATACGTACAGACATTAAGTGTCGAAACATAACCATTAAACAAAAAAAAATTTGTAAGTAGACATACGTCTATTTACTAATTATAATAAATATATATATATACATATTAAGTAATATAGTTTTTTTATAATTAGTAAATAGACCTATGTCTACTTACAAATATTTTTTGGTAATTAGTTATGTTTCGACACTTAGTATATATATATATATATATGTATTACTAATATTATTAAATATATATATATATATATATATATATATATATATATATACATATATATTTAGTAATATTAGTAATACGTACGTATTACTCACATAATAATATAAAAAAAATTAAATTTACTACTTATACATTATCGCTTGTTAAATTTAATTTAACCAAGTTAATTCAGAAATTTAAAAAAAACGCAATTACCGAGCTTTTAATTAAATAAAAAATTTAAACAAACTAAAATTAAGGGAAACAATAGCAAAATCTAAAAATGTCGTTCACCATGATGAGGCGCAATGTTGTTACGGTGACGATCTCGAACAAAAATGGGCGCTTGTCACGGCGGTGCTGCGTTATATAGGGATGAGAATGTCTTTTCGTTGACCCGTCAACAAAAAATGTATGGGCTATAATCTTCAGTAAAGTTTCCCCGTAAAACATTTCCGAATCTCCGGCGGTCCCTGTATTTCCCGGGGGGCGCGCTCTCGCGGTTGTCTTGATTTTTATCCTCGAGCGCCATTAGAAATATTTCCATTTGCACAAGATACTTTAAATATATGGAATCATCATCATCGTTTCTGCCGCATAAAGTCCACTGCTGAAAATAGGTCAAATTTAGAAGTGGGTCAAATTTAACTTGCCAGATTTGATTACGGACAGACAGACAGACCGCCAGACAACGGGACAGGTAAAACTAAATAAAAGCTTGTGAAAAGAGTGCAATGTCGTTGGCTACGATGCCCGAAATTTACTTTATATCTATATTATATTATATTTCTACGAACATAATGGAAAATTATTGACAATTTACTGCGAGTTCTAAAAAGTATCGAAACTAATGATTCCAAGTAAAAGCTGTATATCTCCGGCAGTCACTCCCTGGATTTCCCGGGAGGCGCCCTCTCGCCTCTTGATTGTTATCAGCGTTACATTTTAACATTTCTTCTTGCTACAAAGTACTTAATCTATACTATAATCTATACTATAATAAAAAAGTAAAAAAAAATGTGTCTGTACATTGAAAAATTTTCAAAAAAAAATATTTGGGGCGATGGAGATATAGTAATAGAGTAAGAAAATAAAAAAAAATGTCTGTCTGTTTGTCTGTTTGTTCACGCTAATCTCCGGAAATACTGGACGGATTCGAATGAAACTTTTTTTGTTATATAGCTGTGAAGCCTGAGCAACATATAGGCTATAATTGATTTTGGAAAATGGAACACATGATGCAGAACTATAATGGTCCAGCTAAACTATAAGAAATATTAAAATGCCGCCTTAGCAAAAGTTGTTAAGTCTGATGAGAACTTTTTGTTGAGTTATAATACAACTGGCCAAGCGCGAGTCGGACGCGCGCGAAGGGTTCCGTACCATAATCTATGAAAAATCACGTTTGTAGTATGGGAGCCACCATAAATACTTATTTTATTAGATTTTTAGGGTTCTATAGGGTAGGGTAGAAACGGGACCCTATTACTTAGACCGTCCGACTGTTTGTCTGTCTGTCTGTCACCAGACTGTATCTCATGAACCATTATAGCTAGACAGTTGAAATTTTGATAGATGATGTTTTTTTGTTGCCGCTGAACAAAAACATACTAAATCTATACTATAATAAAAGAGTAAAAAAAATGTGTCTGTACATTGAAAATTTTTCCAAAAAAAAGTTGTTTCGTCCGAAGAAGAACTTATAAGTTCAGTATTTGCGTACCTTCAGAGCATAAAACACCAGAAAAATTCTTGGTTATGTGAACGCGCCATATTGACACTAAAAAATTAAAAATCAATTAATAAAGAACTTATGACGCAAATTATTGTTAATTTCTTGGATAGTGTTGTTGACGACGCCACCAATTATCCAGTTGAGTTTCTTAATTCACTTGCATCAAATGGACTCTCGGCTCACAAAATAAGTCTTAATGTCGGAGGGCCAATAATGCTGATGCGAAATTTGACTCCACCGAAACTGTGTAACGGAACCCAACTAAGGGTCTCAGCACTGTATGCCGAAGTTCAACGGCTGAATTTCAGCCAATGCATGCCTGCAATGTTATTTGCATTACTAGCAGCACATAATGCCGAACGTCCGATGCTTTTGCCTGAATCGGACCCGTACCCGTACCCGTACCCGTACCCGTACCCGTACCCGTACCCGTACCCGTACCTGTTCCGCTCCCGCTCCCGCTCGCGCTCCCGCTCCCACTCCTGTTTTTATGCATGGCCAACTTAATGTGGCTTTCTCCAGGGTTAGTAACACTTCAGCTCTTCATATTGGCTCCCGAAGGAAAGAATTAAAATAATATTGACTATAAACTCCTAACACTGTTACAAGTACTTTCTTATCTCTCTCTCTCTCTCTCTCATTAGTTTTTATTTATATTAATACGCCGGAGTCATAAAGTCCACGCGAACGAAGTCGCGGGCATCAGCTAGTAGTAAATAAACCATATAAACAACAAGTTTATTTGACAGGTAAAAAAACCCTGACCATCAAGCGTTCACCCCCAATAACTTTTGAACGGCTAAACAGATTTTCATCCAAAATAGCTAAGAACCACAGCAAGAAAACTAGCTTTTTAAAAACTTTGCTTTATATCGATCCATCCGTTCCAGAGGCACAATGCCACAGACAGATATACAAACACACAATCAAGTCAAACTTATAACACCAAATAAAATAAACTTGTGAGGTGTTAAGGGACACCCGGATGGAACGAAGTAAAATATAAATAGGTCTAAATTACATTCAAACTCTTTTCTGCGTTCTAAAATCAACTTTTTATTATCTTCATAAAGAATGAACAAAAGTGTCGTTACAACTTTTGATCTTAATTTGTTTCGTCTAGCTCCCTTTCGCAAGGCGCGATAAGGAACTTCGTTCCGATAAACAAAAATCAGTCTATCACCTACATTAACATGCATCTTCTTCATCTGAGAGCGTTTCCGTTTGCATCCTCGGCTGTGTTGCTTTAGAACGGTGTCTGGGGTGCGCTTCACCAAGATTGGATAGTAGGTAAAAATAAGAATCTACAAAATTATACGCAAAAGATAAAATGCATGATTGTAGAATTGGGGATTATATAACGACGGGTTGCTTATCGTAGAAGTCACATTGCCTACAGATTTGATGCCTCAGAGCCCTGTCCATTTTCTCGATCGGTTTATAGAATTTTCGGAAACAATAAACAACTTGATCCTAGTCTAGCTTAAAATATATAAAATATTTGCACCTAGGTAGTTTTTTTGTAATACGCAGTACGTATGATGTATATGTGATGTATATTACATACAAAGCTTTGTCATACAATAGCCCGTAATTGTGTCTCTAACAATGTATGCCATTAGAACATAGCATCGTAGCGTCGCACCACGTAACACTGAATTTGTAGCACTTAGGCTTTATGTACACTGGAGCAGTATTGATGATATCTATATATGTATGTGACTAATAGGTTTATACTCGTATGTTTCTATAATGTATGTTATACAAGTAGTAACATATATGTATAAGTTTTTGTTGAAGGCCATATTTTCAAAGGTATTATTCACTATGTAATATTTAAACTGTAAAAGCAGGAGCATTTGAGGAGCTCGGTTGCCTGGGTGGAGTGCGCATAACAAGCGTTTTCACAAGTAAAGCAACACCGCGATGGGTGACCACAAGTGGCATAATAATTTCTCGAGCTCCTTCGTGCTTCGGAAAGCACGTATAAGCCGTTGTTCCTGGCTGTTATTATTGTATGGTAGTCGTCAAGCTATATCAGATGCCTTAAGGCAGCTTGAAAAATCTGACTCCAGTGTTGGCCACCTACACACACGAAAAAAAATCGTATTAACATCTTCAACACCGCATATGTTGGCAAAAAAAATGATATGAACAAAGCTTTATAAAGTTTTGTTTTAAAGAAAAATGTCTGAATTCTAATTTTGTACATTTTGTCATAAATGGTCCTCCTTCCAATAAAAATATACAAAATTATATTCAGATTTGTGTACCTGATGTCACAGAGTCCTACGTTGTTAGTGAGGGCTGTCAAAGAGAGTCATTATACTGGTCACCATTTAAATAAAAATTAATAAAATAACCAAATATACCTTTATAAAATAAATACAATTATACAGATCCTAGGTGATATTTTAGTGGGACTACAAAATTAGTAATTTTTTAGAATTAGTTTTAGTTATTACTTAGTTATAATCTAAATTTTAAATATTACACCATGTATTCAAATATAAATCATAAAATAATACTATGAATACACATGAAACAGTATCATTGTTGAACTATTTAACCTAATATAAGTATTCCGTAGGTATACGGCTACACGTTTAGTGAATAATAAACGTAATCCATTCCATCCATCCATTTTCAGCCCACATCAACCCACTGCTGGGTGTAGGCCTCCTTTTTTTGCGCCATTTTCCACGGTCCTGTGTCATTCTCATCTACTGCTTACCCGTCAACCTTACAATATCGTCTGACCAATGGGCAAGTGATTTCCCCACTGGTCTGTTCCCCTGTCTCGGCCACCACTCGGTTACTGCTTTGGTCCATCGACTGTCTTCTCTCTTAGCCAAGTGTCCCGCACATTCCCACTCCAACTTCGTAATCCGTCTACCTATGTTTTCGAATAAACGTAATGGTATACGTAAATTCAACATAAAAATTTGGCAACATAACACATTTTTTTACTGAAAATCGTTGTCATGATTTTTCAAACGAAGGTAACAAAAAGTTATTTCAATTGACGATATAATGATTTCTAAGAAATTAAACATAACAAGAATAAAAAGCTTGAGGACAACATTGGTATGTTACCATGTATGTATTTATGTATGCTTCTTATGTAAAAAAGGTGTGTTACATACATGTATTAAATTTCTTGAATTTACGTGGAGGTAAAGTATCAATTTTCAAATCAAAGATACTTTAAGGAAGGAAATGTTCAATTGAGCTAATAGGTCAGTAAAACTAAAGTCGTCCTTTGACACACGACTTTGACTCATCTATTAGCTCAATTGGGAAATTCTTTACTAGAAGATATCAAATATTAACTCTTTTTCTAGCTTCCTTATTAGAAAAATTAAGGAAAATATTTTATACCTATTAGGTATATGATTTCCAGTTGAAATGACATTAGAATCTTATAATTTTGGCAATACCTTATTTTACGTTTTCCTGAAATGAGTCATTTTTGTGTTAGTAACAAAGAAAACTATATAAGTATAATATCTAAATTAATTTTTATTGACGATTTCGTGTCTTTGACTGGGTGAACGCAAGTCCAGTGCTGCGTGATAGAAATTTCCACGTCCAATCTAGCCGCAACCGTTTTCAATAGAATGTTGGCGCTGCCCCGCACTCGGTGGATCAAGGATGCCGTGCGCTTTATTATAATAGCTGACAGACTGTCAACTCCAGCCTCCACCATCATCCCTGGAGCACTACAAGGACGGCGCATACCCAATATTACTCTAAGAGCATTGTTATACTGAGTGCGCAGATCCCCGTATGCTATTTGGGTGTAATGTGTCCACTGTCCACAGGGGAAGCATACTTTGTGAAAAGTTGTTTTCAGTCTGGATAGGATATTACAGACTTGAATCACCTGATTATCCGAAAAGAAAGATGTTTCCGTGTTTCGGAAGGCACGTAAAACTGTGGGTCCCGAACGCCACCTAGCGTTTGATCATCAAACTATCCAAGGATTGGTTCCTGGTTTGCCCTTTGGGTTGTGGAGGTCAGACAGCAGTCGCTCTGTGTAAAAACCAGTAACCTCGTCAAATCTCCTTGGTTAGGTAGCGGACCCCGGGCTCTGAAGCGTTACTGCTGAGGATGCAACCGGGAATACGCTCGGATGATGATGATGATGATGTGTCCACTGTCCACAGGTTGCACGTGTACAAAGAGTTACAAAATGCTTTAAAAAGCGTAAATTTTACCTGCTTGGTGCGTGCAAATCTTCGGGCTATCATATTAGCTCTAACACACAAGGCTCTTTGCTGTCTCTCCATGTCCAAATCATCTTTGAGCGAGTCGATGACCCAATGTCACAGATATTTAAATTTCTGCACCTGGTTCAGAGAAACTCCGTTAAGTTTCACTATTGGATCTTTATAGTTTCTGTTTTTATCTTTAGAGACAAGAAGTTCACTCTTAGCAATAATATATATAAGACCATGCGACCGCATATCGCTCACAGATGCCAAGCAGCTTTTTGAGCGCACTGATTTTATGTGATCTTTGAGCGTAAAGTTTATTCCTGGCAAAGGAAATATGTAATAGAAAATTTACTGTCACAAGCTAGTATGTGACTATTAACAAATAGGAGGTCTCAACTGGACAACAATTAATCTTAGTTTGGCTAGGATTTTCTTGCCAACCCACTCGCGATGTATTATTTAACATTCCAAATTTGATATAAAATAATCTTAATCCATGTGAAGTTCATTTCTAATTATAGGTAATCTCGCATCGCACCGTCGTGTCGTGAGCGTCACGACAGCCGTAAGTGTTTTCGTATATGTAAGTGGCCAACACTGACAAAGCTTGACCATAAAGGCATCTGATATAGCATGACGACTGCCATACAATGATGGCAGCTGGGACCAACGAGTTAACGTGTTTTTCTCAGCACGGAGGAGCTCGAGAAATTTGTATGCTACTTGGGTCACCCCCTAAGTGCAGACCACGCCTTGACTTGCGAAAGCTCTAAGAATGCGTACTTCTACCGGCCAGCGAAATCCTTAAAGTACTTAATTCGCTACTATACGACAACTCAAATCAGATACTTTTTTCTGAATGTCTAAACAAACATTTTCAGTGGGATTTGTATAAATATAGACTAATTAATATAACGCCATAATTTCTTAGACCCAAATAGCGCTCTTAAGAATCCCCTTACCCTAGAATTTTCCATACAAACGTAGTCTAGCTTTTATTTTGAAATGACAAGTGAGATTTCGGCAGTATTTTGTAATTTTAAAGTAATTGCATATATCTAGGCATATAACTAGTTTTCGACAGACAAATATAAAGTTGAAAAAAAATATGAGAGTGTAGAAGTTTTCCATAGTGATAGTCAAATAAGATATGATCGACTATATTCTCTTTTATGTTCATATTTTGACTGCGAAAACTATATACATCTTTGCAATTTCTTTGAAATTACATAATTTCGCCGATATCTGACATGCCGTTTCAAAATAAAAGTTAGACTACGTTTGTTCGGGAAGGGAACTCTTAATATCAGTTTTTCTGCAATAATAAAATTAAAATAACGTTGAAATTGGATATGATCATGACATATGACATTATTTTGTGACGTTTTATTTTCTTAACAATACCAAAATAAAATATTTTTGACCCAGGAAAACACCCAATTGTGTAATGTACTAATTTCCAATAGATTCCCCTATATTATTGTGACAACATCTTCGTCGTAACAATATGAACGCGGCGTATTACAGCACAACGTCTCCTTTGTATACGCCACGTAACATCTCAAATTCAATTGAACATTTCCTTCATCACACAATCCAATTACTGAAGACTATGGAATTAAACGATAATATTGTTGTCGGGCCCTCAAAGGACGACGTAACGACCCCGCCCGCCCCGCCCCGCCCCGGGGACCACTCGTGAACACTGTGGCTTAATTTTCAATTCAAATAAGAACGTTACTAGGAACTAGTTGTTGGTCTACTGTATAAAATGTATGGCAAGTATGTGAATAGAGCTGCAGAGTGTTGAAAAAGAATAACATTTGGCAGAACTTAAGTTCGGCTTTAAATTTTGCGTTTCACTTGCGAAATGTCGTCAATTTTAGGAAAAGTAAGTAGTAAGTTATATAGAACAATAGAAAATGAAATCGTAACCACTCCAGTTTCCAAATATAAAATGATACTTACGTTAGTACTAAAGTGATATACGTACTCTTATGTACTATATTCGTCTTGAATTCGTATTAGATTTATACTTATACTTGTAGATATACAAACCTAGATGATTTGACGAGGTTACTGGTTTATACAGAGCGACTGCCGTCTGAACTCTGACCTCTGACCAGAACCAATCCTTGGCTTGAGTGCAAACGCTAGATGGCGTTCGGGACCCACAGTTTTTACCGTGCATCCCCAAACACGGAATCATTTTTTTTCGGATAATCGGGTGATTCAAGCCTGGGGACGCATTTTTGAAATCACTTGTCATTTTACGAATGGATTATGCGAGCATTTCCAAACGATCACATTGTAATTTTGACATTTATAGCGTGAAGC
Organism: Acrobasis suavella; assembly: GCA_943193695.1. Lineage (NCBI taxonomy): Eukaryota > Metazoa > Arthropoda > Insecta > Lepidoptera > Pyralidae > Acrobasis > Acrobasis suavella. Next base: position 21,956,648 of record OW971929.1, read on the forward strand.
GTAGTTATGCCAAAGAAACTTTTCTTGGAGAATGCATTCCCATTCACGCTGCTTTTTATTTAATGGTTAAGATTTTAGAAAACCATAGTCATATTTTCTAATATTTCTTCATAAAACAATATCGTTTTTGGCTGTCACTACGGTTTCAAAAATACGTTCAAATGGTATTTTACGCGAGTAGTGAGTTGGAAAATTACACGTTTTGTGTTTCGGTGACTCCCTCATAAAAAATAGCACTCCTGCAATATCCTAACCAGACTGGATTTTTTTTCTCTAAGTATGTTCCCTGTGGGATTCGAACCCTCGACCTCCGGATCTCAAGGTGAACGCCTTGACCGCTGGACTACGGAGGCAGTCAATCTATTTGATTAGTATATTAATTAATTAAATAGAAATTTAAGAAATATAAATCTCGTTTGCTCGAAATTGAGTTCTTATAAGAATATACGAGTTTCTTTTCCGTTTCTTTGTTGGGCGGCAAGGCAACCAATATTTACTCGCTTCAATTCATCACTGCGAAATTGAAATTAAATTTTCTGTTTGGAAACTGAGTCGAGCGCCCAATAAAAACAACGAGATCGCCAATGGAGAGTTTATAATGAAGAGCTCTCAAAGGCAGCTCCAGGCTCGGAGCGGTTGCCGGGCGACGCGCCGGCCGGGCTCGCATCGCCGATGCACCGAGCAACCCTTAATTGAATCGCCCGGCCGGGGCTAATCAGGGCTCAGCTGAGCGGTGCAGGGCGCGCGGGGGCAGGGCGGCCGCCGGAGCCACGCGGGCTGGCCGCGCCCCCTGCGCGCGCCGCTACGCCCCGGGAGCTCATTCAAGTAGCGAGCGCGCCCCGTGCCAGCCGCCACCCTCAGGTATGTCCATTTTGCTTTTGGTGTTTGCACGTACCGTTGGTCGCGCGCGCTCCCGCGAGTGTCAGTCGTGCTGTGAGTGTTCCGTGCGGTGCCCCCGTCGCCGTCGCCGTCGCTGCCGCCGCCGCCGCCGCTGAAGCTCGGTACGTACGCATGCACGCACCGCCACGCAACAACACCGTGTCACACCATTTTGTAATACGATTCATTTTATGTGTCAGTTAAAACTCACAAACTCTTTTTCGTGACTCATAATAATTAAAGTGTACGCTCGTGTGTTTATTGGTTTAACTTTTAACAATAATTTACAAAGACGAATTAAAATCGGGCCCTTTTAAATTATGTGAGTGTTCAAAATTATTAGGTACGTACGAAATTTAAATAAATTTCTTTCTTCGACTTTTGTTCATTTAAATTTATTTTTATTGGTTTAAAAAACACTAACTTGACAAATAAGTAGGCACAATTCTTTTCTAATACAATTGGCAAGATAAAGGGAGTAATTGACAATTTCCTGAAACATATATTTTAACATTTCTGGCCATATACAAAAGAATACCTACTTCCAAATTCAATTAATTGGTTTCAATTTTCTGCATGTACATGTTTAGAAAAATAAGCTTTCAATGTATTCTGTTATTCTGTAATTTTATTTTGATATCTCACAAGGAGTTTTGTATTTTCACAATTTCTTTCGTGAGATAGAGACTTTTAGAGGTTTATCTCTAGGAGATTTAACTAAATAAGTATTTTGAGAATTTCTATGTACGTCTTCAAACTTCTTGTTCAAACATTTTTGATTTTACATTGAGCAGTTAGGGATACAAAGTAATTTTTCAAATTTTATCTTTGTTAACACAATTTTATAATACATAAAACTGCTACTACATTAAGTTCTTTATACGCTCTAAAAAGTCTAATACAAATATAGAACAAATCATTTTGATTGAATTTGCATAAAACTGAGTTGGTACGAGTACCTTGTCAATAACTTAACGATACTACTTATAAAAATATACTAGATCTGCAGCATAGGTTTACGACACTCTTCAAAAATATAGCTTTTTCATCATGATTTGGACTGGAAATAGCAACATAGATGTATCTAGTAGACATACGCGTAAGAGACGATTGGGGTGTGAGGGGTGGGCAGGGTCGCAACTACGATGTCTCGAGGATGTGTCACTGGCGCCACTCTTTGTGAAACGGGAGATCTAGACTATGTATAGAATAGTTGTGGATCTACAGTATATACTTACATGGCATCCACAGGAAATAAGTATGTACTTTTCTTGTCTAGTCGAAATGGTTCTATAATATTTGGCCAATATGTGGCCACGGCAATCTCTCTGTCGTTAGCCTTATTAAAATCCTCAATGGTACATAAGGTAAGGCAATTCGGACGCGACAAAAGGTGGTCCATCGACTATATGGTACAGCAGTCGCATAGTTCAATATCATAGTAACGCTGCCTAACTAGGTTTTCTCGACACCTCCCAACACCAGCCCAGATTCTGATTAGAGACTTCCAGCTGACCAGGTCTATATTAGTTAAGTTAGTTGTATCTCGGATGGACTAGCTATCTCATTAATGACTATCACTTTTTGTGCTAACGATCTTGATGATTTTTTGAATAGTTATAGTATTAAATATGTGTTATACGCACCACATAGTATTTGCAGTACAACATACATAGTGCTGGAAGTTTGCAATGAAAATTTTGCTACTGAACAATTATACTTCATTGGGAATAAAATTCACACCCCACCGACAAGAGCATAGCTCTTTAATATAGATGATAATGAACAATTATATGAAAAAAAGTTAAGAAAGAATGAAAAGATATTTTATTCAAGACATCATTGGTCCCTAAGGTCAAGTTATCCATTATGTTGTTAGGAAAAGTTATTTAAGTATGTATTCACGATACTGCCACCCTAGATGGTAGGTTCTAAAACATTTTTCAAATATATCTCTTAAAAGTGTCACAAGCGCCACAATTTGTACTCACGGGAGAAACTAGACAATACTTGTATAAAATCTTAAACCAAACTATATCATATTACGAATAGCTTTCGCGAAATGATTGTATAAGGAAAATCACTCCATGATTTTCACTGTATCGGGGATATATCATTAAAGCACTTTGTCCTAACGACTGAAACTCCACATATGTGTGTAATTAGAATACAAATATAAATTTAATTTACAAATTTTCCAAAAAATAGTTCTTATAGACCTTTTTATAAGTGGTTTTTTACATGCAATTCTTTTCTATATTGGACCTAATAAATTTCTGAGTTGAGACTACACTCAAAAACTGGTATAACACATGACGGGATGTTTTTATCTATACGGGGAAGATATATGGCTAAATATTAAAACGTTACACTGAGAAAAAAATATATAAATTTGCTAGTAGCAAAAATTTTTGCTACACGTTAACAAAATCGAGTGACTGCTGAACTCATGGCTACTAGTAATTAAAATGTACTTTAATCAAAACTACATGGTTCTGCTAATAAGAACGAAAGTTTGGTATCTACTAACCAAATTGCAAGTAGCAAAACTGGTTCAGCTATTTCTTGTCCTCAGTGTTTTTTACGATATAAAAAGTTTAACATTTTATAAGACTCGCTCTTCTTTATGATATATTTTTAAAACAATTTTCGTACAACTTCAACAGTCTACCTACTTTTTTAGGGTTCCGTAGTAAACAAGGGACCCTTCTAGTTTTGCCATGTCTGTCTGTCTGTCCGCCCGCGGTTTTACTCAGCGTCTATAAGTACTAGAAAGCTGTAATTTAGCATCGGTATATATAAAATAATTAAGCGGAAAAGTGTTAAAATAAAATATTGAAAAAAATTTTTTAGGTTAGCTCCCATCCATGTAAAGTGAAAAGTCTATTTTTTTTCAACTTACCAATCAAGTGGGTTATCGTTGAATAGGTCTTTCAAAAATATTATGAGCCTTTTAACACCATTTTTCGATTTAGGGATCCGTTTCTGAAATATTTGGTTTTAAAGTGAAACTTTTTGTTAGTCAAGTGTCCCCCTCTATCTGCTAAACGGTTATATATGGACACGTGAAAAAATTCACAGCTATAGTATAAGGAAATTAAAAAAAAAACTATCATAGCTAAGTAGAGTTTAAAAATTAAAAAGTTATAGGCGATCAATCAAAATTAGTTTTTAGACTTTTTAGTGGCACGTACTCAACGTTGGCATTCGTAACTACGAAACCCTACACTGCGCGTGGCCTGACACGCACTTGCCCAATTATTTACCTTTACATTATAAATTGACAACATGAGCATTATATAACTTGGACATGGGTAATCAATCCATGGATTTTAATAATATTTCAGAACATTGAAGAAGTGGATCTCGTTAATACGATATACTCGTACAATGACATTCGCGAACTAATAAATATTGTTCAGGTAGGATATGAACCACTTAAATTGTAGTAAATCATATTATAATGATGAATTATAATATTGGCTAACAATATTTATTTTTACCTAGCATTTCGCCTCGAACTGTAAACTCGCGAACCCCATATCTCGGCAACCCCTTAACCGATTTGGCTCATGTTCTAAATGAAAAACTCTATTGGCCTCTTCTACACCCGTACCAAATTTAAAGATGCTACAATAATAAATACTTCAGTTTTCGTCAACCATACATACATACATAAAAGTCTTCGCTCGCTTGTCAATTATAAATCAATAAAAATAAGAGTAGATACTAGAAAATACTTTTAGGCAAAATTTAATTACATATAACTAGATAATAATATTGAATAGATTTTTCTCGATAAATTATACCTTAAAACAATCAAAAATGCATTCAGCAGCTTAACCGCCTACGGAACTTCTTGCCAGTTAAAACGAAGATTTTGTTAATTCAAACATTGATACTACCTATCATTGATTACGCTGATGTGTGTTACCCAGATCTCAATATAGATTTTCTTAATAAGCTTGATCGTCTCTTTAATAATTGTATTCGTTTCATTTTCTGCCTTCGCAAATATGATCATATATCATCTTTCCGTTCTGAGCTTAAATGGCTTCCAGTCCGTGAACGCAGACAAATGCGAATTCTTTGCACTCTCTTTTCAATTCTTTCGAATCCACATTCTCCTCAATACCTAAAATGCAAATTTCAATTTCTTTCCGACACTCATGATCGGCAACTTCGCTCTGCTGATACTCGTCTTCTTTCTATTCCCTTACATCGCACAAATTTTATGGAAAACTCTTTTATCCTACAAGCTTCACGACTCTGAATTGCTTTACCCGTTGACATCAAGGACATTTCAACTAAATTATCTTTTTAAAGAAAATTACACTCTCATTTTCTAAAATAATGTATATTTCATTGTCACTATCATCATTCATTATTTATATATTGTATGTATGTTTATGTATGTATTTACATATAATAAATGTAGGTTTATGTAGGTATATTTATTAGGATTTATTAAGTAATTATTTTGCGCCGCAACTAGATCTCTGTTTATCCTTATGGTTGACTGGGAGAGAACGCTTTTAGCGTTAAGTCCGCCAATTGTAAACAATGTATATTGTGGATCAATAAAGTTTTATAAATAAATAAATAAATAAAAATGCTTCCTCGAACACTACCTAATTCAAATGCCATTTATTTAACCTCACTGTTCGTCAACTGATCACAAAAAGTATCCGCAATATGCTTTGTCTTTAAATTATTCTATTTTAGCAAAGAATTATGTCTCTAAATTAATCTTGATCAAAGTATAATGACGAAATGCATAGGCTACATGGAGTACGCAAACCAAAACCGCTCAGGAAAGTTTTGTAGATTCATAGAAGTGAAAAAAATGCTTCAAGGTTGAACTAGTCGCGGGCTCGAACTCACACGTAGGCGTGGCTTAAAAGCATGCTGTCTCACCTAAAATTGTGTTCGGGCGAAGCAGTGAGGTGAAATGCACGATAATTCATTGTAAACCGAGCGCGTAAAAACATACGTAAAATCCTTTGGGAAAAGGGGTTTTATGCAGAAACTAGTGCATTAATCCATTACAATTAAAGTTTATTAAAATCGTCGATAATTAAGCCGAGTCGGTGTGGACTTCATTTTGGAGATTTTACAGTTCTTTTATTGGCTCATAACTTTTTAGTGGCTTTTTATTTAACTATTTAGTATCCATAATAAAATTTATGATAAAACATCTTATTAAACTTTAAATTTCCAATGTCAAACAGTGGAGCAAATCTCTTCCAAATTTTTTTAAAGAAAAACTATCGACTACTTCCCTCTTAAATTATTAATTTTCATAACTTGTGCCGATGAAGATGGCGTTTTTAATATAATATAATATTAAAATGTTAAATATAAATGACCGTATAAACAGACGAATAAAGATGGATTCTACAATGCGATGGATAGGTAGACGAGTTTCTTTCGACAAAAGTGTATGTAGTGCTATAATTTATGTATGTATATATGTATGTAAATAAATATGTATGTATGGATGTGTGTAGCGATGTAAGTATGATCTTATAGTTAAATTTGTACGTACTTGCTTCTGCCTTTAAATTAGGTAAATATCCTCTCAATATATCACAGGTTGACTGGAAGAGATCTCTACATGGGATAAGTCCGCCTTTGTATATTTGCTCTTTCGTATGTTACCTTTGTTTTATTTTATGTTTAGTGCAACAAAGTTATTACAAACAGACAAACAAACAAATACTACTAAAGTACAAAGCAGGCAACGATGCTTGCTGTCGCCGTTCCTATATACTCATTCTGATGATAACCGTCTCAATCGATCGAAACCTAATAAAGGCGTCGGGACGTGACGACCCCATCGCCCGCTGGATTCCCAGTGCAGTCAGTCAACGCAGGGCAGCTTGTGGCGAGCTGATGGTGAGTGGCGACACCACGTACCCTACCTCCAGGGGGACCATACACACATGCGCTTACACACACACATACACACAGTTACACACCCCCCGCCTCTGTCTTGCCTTAACTGGCCGGCCAGAGTGGAGTCGCAAGAGCAGAACATACGCTCCAGGGTGGAAGTGTATTGCACGTAATGGCGTAATAACGGGGAAACCCGCTCTCGGGGGTAAGCCCCGTGATGGTGAAACCGGAGCCGCACCTCTCGACACCCTTAGCTGCTCACATTGTGTTGCGCCCTGGCTGCATTTTCGTGGCTAGTTAGGGTGCCCACAGGCAGTGTAGCCAACGAGCAGCAAGTCACCATCTACCAGGCTAAAATTGTTGTGAGAGATTTTTAGGTAGATGTCCGTATCTCACTCCATAACCCAGTTAACCGGTCAATTAACATCCCATCCATAAAGCCCAAACCAAGTAAATCCCTCCCTGGCAATAGTTCGGCAGCTGTGGAGGACTGTCCGTTAATGCATCTCAATGGTACATTAAGGGATAGACCTCCATAGAAGCAGCCATCTCACTTTTTAGATAAAAAGGTACTAAAAGGCCTCTTCATGTTGGCTTTGGCCCCATGAACGCCTCAAAGGACCGGGTCCCCATGGACCCGTGGCTGAAAAGCGTACCAACATAATAATAATAAAATAATAAAAACTTTATTGTTTCTCCACAACAATACACAATACAGTTAACATAGTTAGACTACATACATATCAGTATAATCTGTTGTGGAGAACTGGCGCCTGAACTAGGTATCCAGAGGAACCTGTCTTACAGGACACCAGGCCTCCCCTCAGAGGGAATAAGTAAGGATAGTGTGGGAGTAGCATAATAAGTTAGTCTAGCGTGCACATCTTAGAGTAGTTACAGAATAATAGAAGAGAAACTTAGCCTAGGATGTGAAGGGTTTACAATTGAGTTGAGGAATAAGATACAATATTACATAAGCTTGAACATTTTAGGAGGTGTTACTAAAAATGAGAAGGTGCAAAAACAAGATTATATATATCTATGTTTATAATAGTCAAATAATTGGTCGGAGAAGATCTTCTGTTTCGATATATGTTAGGGCTTGAAGCCAGGTTTTGGTAATCTTTTTACACGTATATTTGGTAAGGGGAAATATATTAAGTCTGCGATTAGCCAGGTTGTAGAGAAAAGGTCCTAAAAATAGAAAAAATCTTTTAACGAAAATTGTATTACTGCGGGGGATGGGAAGAATTAGCCTATTATTTCGCGAGACTAGTTCTGGATTGTAAGTGGTGAGTGAATGCTGCTGAAGAATTGTCTGAAGAATAAACAGTTGTCGGACTGTTAGAACTTGACAATACCTGTATAGTTCTTCTGTTGGGAAGCGATAAGGCTTGAAGTGGGACACCTTTAGAACAGCCCTCTGGGCTCTTTCAAGCGTAATCAGATGGGTCTTTGCAGCACCACCCCAGAAAGTAATGCAATACATTATTATTGATTGGCATAAGGCCATGTAAGTTGTTTTTAAGATTTTAAACCTGGCCGGCATTTCCGTGATGGCCTTATATTACGTGAGTGAATCGTGTTTAGTATTAAATAGAAAAAAAGTAGGTTGAAAACAAAAACGGAAAGACTTTGCTTAACTTTAGAACCTTGATAAAAACTGATAAGTTTCTCTAAACTAAACTAAACTCGACGGGGTTGCGTCGTTTTCTTAAAAGAGTTCATCTGGCCACCTTCCAGCTCCATCGTCATATCAGCTTCTTGTCAATAAAATATAATATTGCATTGTCATCCGCCTTATATATGTTTGCGAAATTTCAGCTCAATCAGTTGAGGAAAACTGATTTAAAATTAATTTGCAAGTTTTTAACTAACTACATACAAGATACATACATTGCAACATTAATAAAAGCTTGTAAAAAGATTTGAGGTATCAGTATCGGTTTTTTTATCATTTATTCATAAACATAAGTCACCTAATAATAATAAACCAATCAGTAATACAAATAAAAAAATCTAACAAAAATATAAATACACATACCCGTAATAAATCGAACCTCGGGCTATACTAGATCACATAGTATACTGAAATTATAACACCCAAAAAACAAAAAAAATATCGCCATTTCCATATAAAAGTGTTCCGCTTAGGCAATTTGTATGTGAATGCCGAATTTTTTGTTTTTTATTCTTTTTTTTTTAAATTTTACTATAGTCATCTAGTATAGCCCGTGGTTCGATTTATAACGGGCATGTCCCTTCCACGCTGTAAAACACAGCATAACATAGATTGTTCGTCCGAGGGTAGATCCCCGTTCTCGTCGACTTTCACTGCCGTCGGCACTTCACCTTGCGCTGGCAGCGCGCCAGCGACCGCCAGCGAACCACCTCGCTGTGTCGCTTCATTTCGCGTGTTCTGTGTCTGAAACTGCGACTGCAGTTTGCAGATTCAAATAAAGTTTTATTGACATCGCCTTTTTTATTACCTAAAGGGTATGAGATTTTACAGAAAAATGAAATTAACTTAGCCAGGAAGTTTTATCGATGACATTTTAATTGTTTTTATAAACACCCAGACCCACTTATTTGCATTATTACAAAGAGTTCTTAATTCTTCTATTCTCAAAATAATATAATTATGAGTTTTTGGAAAAAAAAAAACATTTTTACGTACTTATAAGGATAAATGCAATAAGTCCAAACTCGATGAGGTAGTGTCTTATCTTACAGGGATAACTGTGGCCACCTTTCGGTTAAATCATTAGATTAGCTTCTTGTCATAATAATAATAGCATTTTATTAAAAAATTATGCTAAATCGGTTTAGGATAACTGGTTTAAAATTGAGTGGAAAGATTTGACCCAAACATCCATACATACATACAAGATACATTGCAAATTAAATAAAAGCTTGTAAAAATGAAGTATAGTTACCATTAAATGAATGGCACCAATGAATGATGAATAAAATATTCTTTTAAAACCCTAATAACAAAAAATGAAATCAGAAGTATTTAGTTATATGTATAGTACAGGTATACATTTCTATTGATATTTATTTATTTCATAATAAGAGAGCAGCTAAACAACTGATATGATAAAAACTCAAAAGACTCTGTCCTGCCTCATAAGGAGTAAAAGTGATAGTATGTATGTATGATATGTTAATTTCAGACATCTTAGAGAACTCACAAAGTTTTTCCACCTAAGCCGTATTTTTGTCAACAAAAAACTTTTAGTAGCTAACTTTTTATGATCCATCGTTAAGCATAAAGTTTCAACGTTTGATGAACTTGTCGTTTTTCCTTATCAGCAAGTATTATCTAATCGCTGTACCGTACCGGCAGTACTGTATACCAAATACAGGTATAACCATTTAGTACCGCGGTGGTTATAGCCTAGAGCTGACAGTCGTAGCGTCGTAGCGTCGTAGTACCGTAGCAGTCGCTACGAGTGGCGCGGCGTAGCCGCACGCGCCGCCGGCACCGGTGCCTTGTCGCAATTAACACGTGTTTCACAAATATACGAGTAATTCATCAAAATATTTTGTCATATAATAGTGATTACCGGATTTGTTTTGTTTTGTTTGTTTTTCGGGTGTGTAAGTGGCCAACAGGAGGAGGCTCTTCTGAGGATCTCGGTGGCCCGGTGGGAGTGCGCATTGGTAGCGCTTTCCCAAGTAAAGCGACACCATGGTACGCATTTGGATGGGTGACCACAAGTGGAACAAAAAAAAAACTCGTGCTTCGAAAGGCACGTATTAGCCGTTGCTGTCATCATTGTTTGGTAGTCGTCAAGCTGTGTCAGATGCATTTAGGCAGCCTGAAAAATCTGACACCAATGTTGGCCACTTACATTGCTGGATGATTTACCGGAAAAAATTTTTGAGATAATTTCATAAACATAACATAAAGAAAAAAAACTTTCAAGTGCATATTCTATTCAATAAAATGTAAAAACATGTTAAAAATGTATTAAAAAGCTCGCAAATACAAATCTTCTCAATATTCAGTACTTACTTTAATATAAGAATGTACTTAGGTGTTAATAATATGTCATCATGATTTTTATTACATTTTCCATTTTTATTTTATTATTCTTGTTACAGCAAATCATAACTCATAACTAATAAAATAGTTTTTTTTTAATAATTTATAAAAATAATCTGCCTTGTTACAAATGACACTAAGTTTTTATTTTTTTACTTATCACTTTAGTGTTAGGCAAAGGCCTCATTTTTAACACCAACAACATTTTAGGAGCAAGTTTAGTACATGAAACTACCTATTTTTTTATAAAATATATTTTAAATCGATAAAAACATTACGTCCTCCCTTGCTGATATGTATGGAAAGTGGTTTTTTTTTTCATTTGTCGTTTTTGTTTTTATGGAAAGTATTCAATTGTCCTGGGTATTGGGTGTTTATTTATATATATGCATTGCATGCATTTATCATAAAATATAATATCGTTGGGTATCTCATAACACAAGCTTAAGCTTATTTTGGGGCTATCTCAATCTGTGTGATTTGTCCTTATATATATTATTTATTTATTTAATTTATATTCCAGTTTTAAATTTTTAGTTTCCATTTAGGACTGAACTTGCTTCAAAAATGTTGTTGTTGTTTTGAATGTCACCCTTTATAGCGAGTCCATTCTGCGAATAGTCTAGTTTAAGTAGTGACTTGAACTAGACTATTCGCAGAATGGACTCGCAGTATCGTTTAAGCAATTAAAAACCAATAAAACAAATTGCCATTTCTTGTAATAGGAATTGAATAAAGTTATTTTGTATTTATTAAACAGTGTGAGATGTGGGAAGATTAAAAAAATATGGTAAATCCTGGCTTAAAATGGCTTAAATCAGAGATGTGGGCTTAAGGCGGCCCTTCCCGGCCACTCTGTTGTTACTTGAGCATAGTTTGAAAAGCTTGTTGTTTCGTCCAGGGCAATGCTAGAAAAAGAAGCAAACCAAAAAGAGATAGATGGCGCCTAAGGGTACGGTTTGCATTCTATTGATTGAAATTAGAATTAATTATATTAACAATCCATTGAACGAACATTAACTATTCATAAGATGCGGAAATTTCATAAAACTTGTTCCAGGATATACGTATTTTTCAGTAAGCCTTACAAGAATGTGGAATATATTTTTTTTTATTTAAAATTTTCATTACATTTGCAGGGATTCTATCGAAATATTTTTTACTTTTTCAATTTATGAGTACTTTATGAATGATCGAAGTTCAGCTAAAATTTGTGCAAAAAGGCAGATTTTTGGAGGCGTATACTGAATTTGTTATTCCAAATTTCATTTTTTATTTCTATAGAAACCTAGAAATAGCGCGCAAGATACCTGCTAGTTCAAAAGTTTTCAAGAAAGATCAGTTACAACGCCATAATCACGTACAAGTGTTTGTATGAAAAGTAAGACAGGAAGGCTGCTCTTAAATATAAAACCTTCTTACATAAGTCATAGATATACGAATTGCAATCAATGTCAAAGTCTAATCAAAATATTTGCGAACTATATTTGAAAACCACGCGAAAACAAAGGCAAAGTTTAGAAAAGTTATGATTCTGTTAGGAAATAAAATAGTAAATCTAGTTTCTAAACTTGAATATCAAACAAATATGCCGTCCCCACGGCAGTACTCAAATAATTCGGATGGAGCGCCGCATTCGGCCGAAAATTACGGGATTCACCAATACACACATCGATCGGAACGATAACTGGAAGCGAGGGTGTCTGTACGTATACTGATTACTTACTTTTACCCGCAACTTCGTCTGCGTAAATTTAGTACTTTGTTATAAATACTACTTTCGTAAGGCAAAATAAAATTTCCTATAGAACTTGCAACTCTCCTTTTCATTATTTTAATGGATGATTTTTGGGATAAAAATTATCATATTTCCTTCCTCTGGTCACAAACTATACCAATACCAAATTTCATATAAACTGGTTTAGTGGTTGAAGCGTGAAGAAGTAACAGATAGACAGACAATAAGTATGGAAGTATGGATTTAATGATTAGAATGGTACGTCCTACTTAGTATTAAACATCATCTATACGACACGCTAGTCCGGCAATCCGGAGGTTCTTCTCCAGCCAGGACAAATTGAAATATGGCCTTTTTCAAATTGTCCTCGGCCGTGGGTGTTTATCTATATCAGTATTTTTATAAATTATGAAATACTTTTGAGTAACACAAGTTTATTAATTTATATTTATTTATTAAAAAAACCTACAGCTTTTTACAAACAGTGTGTTAGGTTATGGATAAATTACATTTTTTAGCCAATAACAGGTTTTTAAAGATAAAACTAATATGATCCAAGCACAAGTGTGGTGACAGTGTAGTTGTAACAAAGAAAAGTGTGAGTGGTTTATATTCGTGTGATTGCCTAAAACTGCTATCCCGTATAATATTGTAAGATGTTCGTTTAAAGGAAGTTTTAAAATTGAAAAAAATATCAAAATCCGTAAAGAGATCATTGTAAGATGTACTCATTTATTTTAATAGGGGAGTTTTTAGAGTAGGTAATTTGTTCGATTGAATGGTACTTGAAATAGATTAGAGCAAGTGAAGGAGAATTAGTGAATTAGAGTAAATAAATCTGTATTATAAATGTAACATAGCCCATCAGGTTGGGTAGGGACCAATACCAAACTGGGTTTTTTCGGCGTCATCTTCCCAGCAGTGGTCGTTCCGAAACGTTAGTACTTTTAAGCTTTTGCACTAAAATAATATTTAAAAAAAATTACCTTCATTAGGAGAAAAATTTATTCTACATTGAATAATAAAATTGAGTTTGTATTTGAAACTCCGCATTATTATTATATTCACAGTTATTTTTTCTAAAAATTTATAATAAAATAACAAATAATCTTTACTCTCTTTCCCTACTAATATATCAAATTTAACTGATATATGTGCAATGAATGATAAGTTTGATACTACTAATTACAGTTCTTTATTCGATAAACACCTTATTTTGTGGAATTCATAGCTTTCCATTCCGATAAATTCTTAATTAATAGTTATCTGTTTTAGGGTTCCGTGCCAAAAGGATAAAAACTGGACCCTATTACTAAGTTCTTCCCAAAGTACCTAACCCCAACTGTTAGGCGATCTACGTCCAATCTCCATTCTTTCATTTTTCTTAAAAGTACTTGAGGCCTGTGCCCGTTTCAAACTATCTCGACGTATTTTTGATAATGACCTGTTAAGTTCATTCCAATCAGGTTTTCGTCGTGAACACGGCACGGTATTAACCCTCCTCAATGTGACTGATGACATTCGATTGGGGATGGAGAATAAGAAAGTCACAGTCCTAGCGCTGGTAGATTTTCCAATGCTTTTAACACCGTGGACCATGATATCCTTTTAGCCATACTTGCACATCTCAAGGTATCTTCACCAGTTGTTAACTGGTTCTCATCTTATCTTCGAGGACGACAGCAGTCGATTCGCTCCGAGGAATCCTCCTCAGATTGGCGTGAGCTTGAGACAGGCGTCCCTCAAATTGGTATTCTTTCGCCTCTACTCTTCTCTATTTTTATAGATTCTATTACTAAAGGTCTTCAGTGTTCGTACCACCTTTATGCCGATGACTTGCAACTTTATGCACAAGCTGACATAGATAATCTGGACGCTGCTATTGGTCAAGTCAATACTGCTCTGAGTGCCGTAGCTGAGTGGTCGAGAAAATTCGGGGTTAAGGTCAATCCAAAAAAAGTCAGGCCTTACTAGTTGGCAGTTCGTACTTTATTAGGCGGATTGACATTGATTCCCAACTATCTGTTTGTTTTGAGGGCGCAGTAATACCATTTGGCACAACTGTCAAAGACTTGGGTCTTCACATAGATCCATATCTATCGTGGAATACACAGGTCACGGAAATTTCTAAAAAGGTAACGGGTGTGAATACATTGATCCTGCCAATCATAGATTATGCTGATGTGTGCTACTCGGACTTGACTGGCGATATGCTAAACAAACTTGACAGTCTTCTCAATAACTGTATTCGCTATATCTTTGGTCTTCGTAAGTATGATCATGTGTCGTCTTACCGCTCCCAACTTCATTGGTTACCAATTCGTTAACGGCGTAACTTGCGCATCCTTACAACTCTCTTTTCGATTCTTTTTGCTGCTTACCTCAAGTGTAATTTTCAGTTTCAGGGTAATACCCATTTCAGAGATCTTCGCTCCTCTAACAATTTCAACCTATTTTTGCCAGTTCACCGGAATGGGTTCTTTACACATTCTTTCATCGTCCAAGCTATCAAACTATAAAACGATTTACCAGTTGATGACCGGAAGGCTAAAACCCGCTATTCATTTAAGAAACAGGTGAAGGCACACTTTCTTCAAAAACTGTCAGATAGATATATAGTGTATTTATGTAGTATATGTAGGTATTGTTTATTATAGTATATACTTAATAGCGTGTATTTTTTGTATGTAGTTTATTGTTTTGACATTTACTCTTTTTTTTCGCCATTTACCTATTCAAGTTTTGCACTACCCCTGTCATTCTCTATATCATCCGTTTGGTAGACTGGTAGATAAGGCCTTAGGCTTTAAGTCCGCCATTACACTTGTATTTGTGTATAAAGTTAAATAAATAAAAATAAAATAAAAATATAAGTTACTCCTTGAAATATACGTTTACATTTAGTTGGATTGAGTGATTAAAATGCAACAGTCAGCATTTTCGAGACATTAATGCTGTATTAGCACTATTAATATTTTATCAAAGGCATTCACTGTGTCGGTCACGCGCGGGCCGCCACCGCAACGCGGGCACCATATTGCGTAGGTACGAGCGGCGCGCGCGCAGCGCCATGTGCGTGCGCCCGCGGACATATCAATTTGATCCGCCCGCTGCAGCTGCGTGCGTCGACCCCATTCATTCAACTATACCCAAAAAAAACTCCCCATATTTTGGGTGATTAATCCAACCCGCTTTGTCTAGGAAATAATGTACCTTTCGTTCATTATTTGCACGCGTAACCTATCTGCATAAGTAATATCGCATTAAAATGCATCTATTGTGTGCATCGTAGACATATGCAGGGCACTGAATAATCCAACCGGTTGTGCCGAATTGAATTATTAATAGTGTTTAGGTCAGTCTCTATTTTAAAATGCTTTATTTCTGCGAATGTTGACCACTATAACAATCCGCCCAATTGCATAATTTCTTCGATATTATTCACAGAGTAGATATGCCATTGACTTTGTGGTAAAGAAACCTAATCAAATGGAATATAATTATAAACTTTATTTCTCGCAACAGCTAGATATCTAGGAGACAATGCACTCATATTTAGTGTTTTTTAACCTATAATTTTAACAGCACATTAACGTTCCGCCGTTTTCATATAATCAAATCCTCAAACCGTGTATAAGCGTCGAAACCAATAATAATAGTTGATACAACTCGACTTACATATTCCACGGGGACAAAGTCGTATCGGGAACAATCGAATAGGAACAATGGGAATCGAGAATCATAATCGATCGTCATATATTAGGCGACAGCTGCGCGGGGTGAGTGGAAGCCGTGGCACGGCACTTCTCCCACGGTACTGGCTATTGTCATGCCTTGATAGTGCTACACCAGTTTAGTGGATACGAACCTTGTTTCATGAGAAAATAGAAAGCAAGGAGTTTTGTTTTCCAGTCATAAGAAAAAATGTCCATAACTACATCCTCTCCTTTGTCATGATTTTTGTCAAGGAAAAGGGAAAACTTATTCTTATTTCGATAAAGGTTTTTTTGTATGTACAAAGAAATTGCCATGAACTTTTTCCGAGATTTAGAAAGATGTTAATAATTTCCAAATAAATTAAGTACGTTTTATCCCCAAACAAAAAGAGGGGGGGGGGGGTTATAAGTTTGACGCTAATGTCTGTCTGTCTGTAGCTTCATAACTCTCGAACGGGAGGACCGATTTCGATGTGGTCCGCAACTCATCACTAGATGGCGTCGTCGGTGGCTTTTTAATTTACCTGACAAATAAACTTGTCAGCAATCTAAACTTTTTAAGCACTTTTCTTATATAAGGTATAAAGGTTTATTTAAGAATTTATCCCTGTTTTCTTCTAACTCATTATAAAATTTCAAAAAAGTTTATCATTACGTGACTTATTTATTTATTTATCACGCTTATCTCTCTAGAAGCCTTTTTAAAAGCCCCCGTTTGACTTTACGTATCCCTTGTGTATCCCTTGTGAATATTTCTAAACCACTGATATTGTTCTTATAAGGTATAAAGGTTTATTTTAGAATTTATCTCTGTTTTCTTCTAACTCATAACAAGATTTCAAAAAAGCTTCAACTTATCTCTACGTAACTTATTTAATTATTTATCACTCTTATCTCTCTAGAAGCCTTTTTAAAAGCCCCCGTTTGACTTTACGTATCCCTTGTGAATATTTCTAAACCACTGATATTGTTCTTATAAGGTATAAAGGTTTATTTTAGAATTTATCTCTGTTTTCTTCTAACTCAAAAAAAGATTTCAAAAAAACTTCAACTAGTACGTAGAGATATCTACGTACTTATTTAATTATTTATCACACTTATCTTTTTAGAAGCCTATATAAAAGTCCTCGTTTGACTTTACGTATATTTCTAAACCACTGATCCATTAGGTAATTAAAGTTAAATTAAAGTAGGAACCTCACTTAGTCAAAGGTACATTACGGTTCAACGTCCTGCGGGCGCCACGCGACCGGGCTACCCCTTCGATTCCCGGTATTATTATTACGTACAAAAAATAAAATAAAAACTTTAAAGTGTGCTAAGGTCGTCCGGTATTCAACAATTGGAAGGGTTCCATAGAATTTGTATTGAAATAGTTGGGATGTATGATTTTATTGGGTGGCAATTGGATATGGGGTCTGAATACTATAGAGGGTGTAACGTGGGCATTTGACGGGTATTCGCTTACTCTGTTATTTTTTAACATTTTTAAAACAGAGTTATTGTTCACCTGTCATGTACCAGGCTTTAGTTTTTGCGGAGACATTATCAGTAATATCAATTTAGTAAATAGAACATTTCGCGTGGTCGACAGTTATAAACTGTTAAAATGTTCTATAAAAAACCTCAGAACAGAATGTTCTGTACAGTACACGTAACTTTTGAATAGTTAATCTGATTACAATTTTATTACTTAATAATATTACCTAAGTACATATAAATTTTTTACAAATTCTACAACGCATACAATGTTTATGCAGTATATTGTAAGAATTTGAAGATTCGTTATATTTATTGCATTCGATGCACATTTAAGTACATATCGAAGAATTTGACTTTTTTGTTCTTATTATTTACTAAACGAGATAGTTACACTACTTATTGTTATATTCCCACAAATAAGTCCACAATTTATATGAATTCTTAAGATCTTTCTCTATAGTTAAGAAGTTGTTTAGAAAGCGTTAAGATACATACTAATTTTTATCAGCGAACTACTATGAAAGAATGGCGATGTACTATAGAAGCATAATCAAGCCCAAGAAATTATCCCGTCAAAACTACATTTAAGTAGGCGGTAATTAAAACTACATCTTTTGTTCCGTCAATACTATTACAGGCTACTTCACGCCAATTGGGTATATTAAGAACATAGACCAAGATTTTTTTTTACTGAGAAAATAAAACTCGCAAAATAATGTCACTTGTCATTGAACATATCCATTTTAACGTGATTTTAGATTTATTATTGCAGAAAAACTGATAATAAGAAACTATGACGTCATCGGTATTTATACAAATCCCATAGAAATGTTTGTTTCGACATTTAGAAAAAAAGTATCTGATTTGACTTGTTGGAAAATAGCGGATTGCTAGGCTATTCAGTGTGTCAGGAGCGGCGACCCGACGACGGCTTACTGCTTCCAAAACACATAATTAGTAAGTTAGTTTAGTGCTTTAGGTCAGTCATGTTACAATACATAATGTTAATGTGAAATGTTGATCATCTCTTCATACCACTGACCCCTGATATATTACATGCCGCGCCATTGAGGCAAGGGTCTCGAGAGGGAAGCCCCTCTTCCGCCAACAACGTCACAAGAGCTCTCCCGGAGGAGCATTGTCCTACCGAGTTGTCGCTCGCGTTCAATATTGCATTGGGTTCTTTTTAATGGATAAATAATGGTGGTGTGGGATTTGTTCCTAAATGATAAGAAATTTCTCATTAAAAGTCTAAACTCATACGCAACCACTAATATATTCTCTTCAAGAAAACTTTTAAAAAAAATCTACAAAAAATAGATATTAATTTTTTGTATTATGTTTAATATTACTATTACTATCTATACTTTTTATATTACAGTACATTTTACTTCAAAGCCAATAACTTTTTTCCCTAAAATTTTTCTTCTTGTTGATAATGAGTTTTCAAGAGTCATATCGTAATCATGCAGTGATTGAAGTTAGTATGTTGCACCAAATCGTTTCCAAGGCGATACAACTGACACGCAACAATATTAATTCGTGTCCGTATCGTTTGGGAGTCCAAACCTTTTCTGGTATAGAGAAATTGAATGGAGTAAATTATTTACGAGTAATGTACTCTTAATAGATCCTTTTTTTACTGAGGTATCAAACATTTTATCTTATATGTAATTTTCTACTTTATTTCATAGTAAAGCGAGGCATCAAAACCAAAAATGCAGGTACGTGAATTTGAATATAAATTTGAAAACCGCCACTTTATGTAGGTGACGTTTTGATAAATACAGCACATCTTTTTTGAGTAACTTTATATTCCGACCATTTATTTTAAATAAGGATACAAGTAGCAATGCAAACGATTTATTAATATTAGGTAAAACTTTATTGTCTAACATAAAATGATTCCTAAACAATTGGTGGACTTCATCATTTATTACCCGTCAAATTGACAACAACAGATTGAGAATTTTCTGATAAAATTTTCGTTCTCGTACCAAAATCTAGTAACAAGAAGTATTTTACGTATTTATGTAAAAGTACATTTATTACTTACTAATAGCCACCAAACATAAGTCGTTCAGCGCAGGTGGGGAGCGGGCCCCTGTCGGCTAATCACAGTTTGTTTACATTCCTTCACCATGGAGAATGCAGTGCTCACCGCTTGGGGGCGATCAATCCAACTGGTGTGTTTTTGATCAATCTTAACCCCTTTTTGACACATTTTACAAAGTACGCTCATGTATAATGAACCACTTGTCAATCTAAGTGACAGCCTTCAGTTAAAAGTAGATTATGATTAAATTACTGTATTTCTTGGTGCTTTTGGTTAATCGTTGGTTTATTTACCTTCTTTCATCATAGATAATGCCAGACCCTTTGCATAAAAGCGATAAATCTAACAGTCGTGTTTGTAAATCACTTTTGTTTGTACTCAAATCATGTCTAAAGAGCTTGTCAATCAAAATTACAGTCTTTAATTACAAAGTAATTTCTAAACACCTATTTAAAAATCAATCCTTTGCAAAGAAGGATTTCCAAAATACAAAATGAAGTGATTGCCAATGAAGATGACAGCCCGAAAATAACACTTTCCCTGAAGGAATCAATTACCTACTGGATAACTGCTAGACTGCGATCAATTTCAATGCGTATTTTAAGCCTTTGCTTTCAGACACTTTTTGACTATTCGGTGGATGATAATTTAAGTGGATATAGAGTTAAATCGGACCGGCAATAGACAGAGAATCTTTTATTACAGATTAAACATTTTTCCAATTTTTTTACCAAAGTAACGTACCAGCTAATTGCTTGAAGAGTGTCATCAAGATAGCTATGAAGGACAAATTAATAAAAGAAGGGTATCATTTCATAATTTCAACCTTTTATTTAACTTGAAAAGTACTAAGCCTGTATGTTTTATGTACCTACCCGATAATAAGACCTATATGTTGGTATTGGGTCGTTCAACCATCTTTTTAACCGACTTCCGAAAAGGAGGAGGTTATCAATTCTTCGCGATCTTTTTTTATGTATTTTCTTCGATTAATTCATAAACGCCTGGACCGATATGAAAAATATTTTTGTCTTAAACGTGTACTTTTCAGGTGGTGCAATAGAAATTTTATCAAAATCGGTTGTGTAGTTTGGGGGTGAAGTCGGTTTTTAGTTTAAAAAAAACCATATACGCCCTGATGCCTCCATGCATAAATTAAGAGTCATTTAAAACATTTTGAAATCAATTTGCGATAATTTTGTAACGAGGAACCTTCTTTGACAACGAATCTG
This sequence comes from Acrobasis suavella, assembly GCA_943193695.1. Classification (NCBI taxonomy): domain Eukaryota; kingdom Metazoa; phylum Arthropoda; class Insecta; order Lepidoptera; family Pyralidae; genus Acrobasis; species Acrobasis suavella. The sequence continues at coordinate 21,977,700 of OW971929.1, forward strand.
AATTGACACACTTTTCAAAGTGAAAAGATAAACAAGTGCAAGTACTTATAGACCATTTATAGGCAAAGCTTTACCTTGGTGCACGGAAACTTAATCGATGCATTGTTTACACTCGCTCACCATGGAGAATGCTCGCTACTTGGCAGTAAATCTAGCCACGTTGTTCAAATTGTTGGATTTATTCCCTTTAATTTAAACTAAAAGTGTTCCTAAAAAGTGGGCTGACGACAGGCAGGCGGCTGGTCGTAAAACTAAAGCCAAATAGAGAAGATGCACAATGAGTAAATTTTTATCAATGTATCTGATTTTGTAAGAATTTACGTAAAAAAGGCCTATAAGCACAATTATTTTTTTTTATCGATACATTAACGGACGGCGCCTAAAGACGCCCACCACAGTCCGCAAATATCACTACAGCCGCCCTATGAATATCCACTTTAACCATTTCACATATTGTCCATGAGCATGAGCATTTATAACACTAAACTACATCGATTTTATATTATAAAGTTCACTAGAATCAATTTGCAAAACAATTTAAACTCCAACTAAACCCTTGACTTCCTGCTGAAAAATCCCACATCCCTTTTCGGTTGTAAGTATTTATTTTCGATACACTATGCCTTGCGCTCGGATATAAAGTCTCGCGGTGAAACATTGGATAACAATCTACAGTAACACCGTCAAAATTGTTAAATTATTTCATTTATGTAGTGAAAGCATTACCTCAATGGACTGCAGGTTGATAGCTGATTTGGTTTATATTCGTTCACTACGGTGAATGCCATCCCGCTACATGAGGGACGATCAATTTAACCGATTAGGTATTTGAAAACGCGTGGCTTTTATCCCCTTTTAACACATTTTAAAAGTATTTATGTGTTATCAATTTAGGCGATAAGAAAATTGTATGCGATTCCCATCTCGTTCAAGTGTGGACAACACCCGGCATCGATTTTCTTGTGAAAGCGCTAGGTAACGCGCTAATGCGGTATTGAAGGTAAATAAAGTACAAGTTATTTGTTGCATTCTTTTCTCTCTCATGTCCGGCTTAATTCTGTAAATCCCCCCCTTAAACGCGTTTAATTACTGGGCAAATTAAAAAGAATCTTGACTTTCAAGTATTCACCCCCATACTTTTGAATTGTTGAATCGATTCATGTGAAAAAAAAATCGCATTAAAATCGTTTAATCCGTCCAAGAGCTACAGTGTCACAGACAAACACACAGACAGACCGACGGACAGACATTGGCGTCAAACTTTTAACACTCCTCTTTTTTGTCGGGGGTTAAAAATCTCTAGTAGTTACCGTAACATGGCTGTAGCCGCACCTGTAGATGCTTCGAAAGCGCTTCGCAGCACGCTGCTACGAATCTACGAATACTTTTAGTTTTGGGTTCCATACCCAAAGGGTAAAAACGGGACCCTATTACTAAGACTCCGCTGTCCGTCTGTCGGTCTGTCCGTCTATCACCAGACTGCATCTCATGAACCGTGATAGCTAGACAGTTGAAATTTTTAGAGATGATGTATTTCTATTGCCGCTATAACAAAAGATACTAAAAATAGAATAAAGTAAATATTTAAGTGGGGCTCCCATACAACAAACGTGATTTTTTTATGAATAATGGTGCGGAACCCTTCGTTCGCGAGTCCGATTAGCACTGACTATTTTATTCTTTTCCCATATTTGTCCAGGTTCTGCTATTTATGTACGTATTACTTTTCGTTACATAGACATGTAGAATATAAATCATTTTAATCTACACCCATGCTATAAATCCTCTATAAAAGTTTCTGATTAAAACACTCAGTGTCATAGTAACCATTATATCACCCAAACGAGTGTTATATGTTGTACTCAATTTCATTATGCATCGCAACCTCAATCTTTTACTCATCAAACAGCTACATTTTTTATGAATTTAAAAAACAAAATACATTGTCATGTACACGTGGTTCACAAAATTAATAATTTGAAAAAGGAACTTATTGGTTATTCGAATTCACGTCGTATCCCGCCATTTTTGTTCGATATTTACTAATATCGAACAAAAATAATTTGCGTTCCAATAATTGTACGATCCAAAATTTAAATAATTAGTTAGTTTGTATTAGATGCTCAGTAATTAAACTTACCAGTAATTTACACAAGAGTTCTTTACACTGTACAACACCCTATGAGTTTAGAACCTTTTATAGAGGATTCATATCATGGGTGTAGATAAATTTATGTATGCAACTGTTATAATTAGGTATTCAAACACTCATGTGATACTATTATCATACATAGATAAACCCACATTCGTGTTTTAATAGTAGTACAATAAGGGACCTTACTGTACTACAGTTGCATAAATAACTATTAGTTACCAAAACCAAATAAACTATTAGTTACAAAATTTAATTCATAATTATTTTTTTAAAGAATCAAGCTATTAGAGTACCGTCTTCCCACTTACCACGGCCTAACAGCTTGTCCGGCATGACTAAGTCCGCTAAAAAGGACAATTAATTTCACATTATTCTCAAATTAATTATTTTCTTTATTACGTAGAATAGCGAAAGCATATGTTTTCTTATGCGAAAGCGAATGATAATGATATATTTGATGAAAGCCTCTCGAACGTTTTATACCTACATCATAAAAAAATCTACTTTCATCATAAAAACTTCTGCTCTCCTTAAATTGCTAGCATACTCACTAAATGGTTAATTAAAGAAGGTAGATTTTTTATGAACATGACATTTAGAATATCTTCAATTTAAAAAACTAATTTTGTATTTTATTTAGCCAAATTTATTATAATAAATATATATTTTGCACTTCACACAATCTTGGTAATGTTTCTTTTGATAAAAAAGCCCCCTTAAGGGCTACCTGAATTTTCCCGGGTCCAGTACTGCCCCCATTTGAAATAAATAATTTAAAAAGAAACGGAAACATCGTTTAAAATTTTGTCTTGACCAGGCTCTAAACTGTTTACAGTAAAGTGAGAATGTAAAGCTTTTCTACGCACATAAGCCAAAAGTGGCCTTTTTTCGGAAAGCAACACGTTCTTACTGTAAACTGTAAACAGTAGTTTATTAAATTGTTTAAAGGTTTATCTAGGGCCTGGTAAAGACAAATTTTAAATAATCTTCTTTTCCTTTCAAATAATTTATTTGAAATGGGGACACCACGGGACCTCGGAAAATTCAGGTATCTCCTTAACCTTATCAATGTCATCGCATTTTCCAAGCAGTGATGTGATCGATGCCGTGTTGGCCGATGCCTGCCCATGTGAATATATCCACGAGCTAAAAATATATCCAAAGGTTAAAATCATGCTTCCAAATCAATACCAGTCTTAATTTATACCCACGTGAAAAATAAACTTTAACTACTTTATGAAAACTTAGTTAGAAACCCTACAATATACTACTATAGGTATTTTTGCTTTTGAAAGCTAAAGTGAACTTAAAATAAAAACACATCAATTAACTTTAGTCACGACGTCTGCCGTTTACTTTTTAATGATATAGAACAAAACTTTATAATTATAGCTCCTTAAATAAGTGTTTCTACTTCTATATTTATATTGTATCTTCAATATTTTACAATAAAGTATTCCAAATGCAAATGTTTATGTTTGAAGGCAGGCGCCTCGCTTAAAATATTTTGCCTGTGCTTTACTTTTATTTTAAACTTTTAACCAACTTAAGAAAGCGGTTTAGGTAACTGATAAAGTTTAGATAAAGACAATAGGTCTGCAAAAATAAATACAGAGACTAGATTTTAAAAGCGATTTCCTAAAATAAAAGATGCCGTGATCCTCATCAGCTGTAGGCACGTTACCGGTGGCGGCCGTACCTGTTACCATCCTCGTACGCCGCGCCGCGGCGAATAACCCCTGATTTATGTTATGTGCCACGTGACCTTGGATTACTTAGAACTCGCGGTATTTTCGGTATTAAACCGATTTTTATGAATAACTATATCGCGGCGTCGGTTGCCCACGTGGTCAAGTTTTTGACAACCCTGCACATTTCACATTTTCTCGGAATAAAATTGGAAAAACCTACCGGTTTCGTTACCTACCTGGCGTTATTTTTGTAACTTTTGTCAGTTTGTAGGGTTTAGACGCAGTATTAGGATTTCTTGGTCAGGGAGAATAAATAAATAATGCAACTATGTCCGTCTGATTAAGAGACGAATAAATTGTCTTTTTTTTAAAAGATAGCGCAATGTTTTACAGTCTTTCCATCTAGCTAGGTTCTTGGTCTTTTACTCTTCACATCTTTATAAATATGTAAGTAAGTAAAGCTATTTAAATCATTTCTTGTGGAACTATTCATGTCATATGGGAGTCAGTATAAACTAAAAAGATTTTTTGTAACTGTTGCAAGTCTTTGTCCTCTACTACTAAACGCTATATTTCAGCGGTAATTCGGTCTTGACTTCCTTGGCAAGGGTCAGGGTCTTTACTTTCTTCCTTGTAGTGATAGCGGCTTATAGCGGCTATGTTTACTAATATAAATATATTTTTTTAACTTGGTTCTGACACGCTGCCTCGTGTTTAGATTAATAAAATTATTTTCTTAAATCTTTTAATAGAGAAATGAAAGCCCATATTAATAAAAACATTTTCATATTCGAAATTAATTGCAAATCTGTGGTAATTCTTCGCAAATCTTATAAGCTTTTCTTATATTTATCCATCTAAGTGCTGACTGCATAATATTGATTTAGGAAAACGTCTAGACCAAGTACCAAGATACCTGACCAGGCCCTCTTTTTATATCTTCAATTTTCTCTTAAATTAAAAATAATATTAACATGAGAATTTATATTCAGAAAGACTTAATTAAAATCTGCCTAAATAAAAGTTTTATGTTAATATAATTTTTAGTTTAAGAGAAAATTGAAGATATACGTAGAGGGCCTGGTCAGGTATCTTGGTACTTGACTGTACGCTCGGAATTTTGTTTAAATCGGTCACGGCTTTTACAGCAATTGGCTACCTTAGCAGTAATTACCCAGCACAGTGCTTCGCTAATAAGGCTTCCCTTATGCACTGCACCCCTCGGGGGCACCAAACAACTTAATGCCTTTTACAGCATTTATTGCTTCGACAATAGAGTCGATAATGACAAGGATAGCTAGTTTAGTAGCATCGAATGACGTCAATGTTTATAGAAGCCGGTGTCAAATAACTACTTGGTTTAATTTAGTACGCGACATGTACTTACTCGTTTCATTAAAATTTATTGTCATGCAAACACAATTATTTTTTGTTTGTTTATAGAACTAGCTTGCCGACCGAGTTTTGCTCGGTTACTTTATTTATGAAAATCATGTTTTTAGCCTCGTCACTCCCTGAAAACCGAGTTTCATCAAAATCGCTGAAGCCAGTTCCGAGTACTTCATTATGTGTATAATATAGTGAAGATCTCAGAAACGGGTATACACATACAAGAATTGCTCGTTTAAAGTAAAGAATTAACAAACGTTACATGTACCTAATAAAATTGTTAATAATTAGTAACGAGGTAATTTTTCAGAGTAATATTATCTAAAATAAAAAGTCTTCTTGTAGATAGATTGCGCCTTTATGACTGACTGTGATAAATATACTGATAATGTATGTTATCTTTTCATGAACAAAGATTCAATAACAACTAATAACCACAGCATTAAACAAATCTAAGTCTGTATTTCCAACTTTATTAATTACTGAGTCTGCGGTGTTACCCGCGGGGCCTATGTGTCAATTCAGGGTGTCAGCTTCCTGCATACCAAATTTAATCAAAATACAATAGCTAGACCAACTAGCTATTTGTGCGTGAAGAAGTAACAAACATACACACACACACTCACAAACTTCTTTATATACGATAAGATAAGATAAGATAAAAAAAATGCACCAACTAAGAATGACAATAATCAAAAGTACATTTAAAATCTAGTAGGTACAAGGGCGGGCTTATCACTAAAGCGATTTCTTCCAGCCAACCTTTGGGTAAAGAAAACCATAAAAGATGTGGGGGAGTTGACGCAGTTAGAGTATTACAGTGTAGGAGAATATAAGTACCTATACCAATAAATAATAGGAGTATATACTATAACAAATAAATTAACAATAAAGTAATAGAAATACATAAACCATAAAATTTGTAGGAACATTAAAAAAAGTAAATGAAATTAGCCAGTGAAAAGAAAAGAAGTAACGAGATATTAGTTAGAGCTAGAGGAAAGGTAATGATACGTCACTAAATCTTTGAATTTTTTCAATGATTCTACTTTACGAATATCCAGTGGCAAAGCATTCCAAAGTTTTACTGCCTGAACTGAGAAAAAATTAGAATAGAAATGGGTACTATGAACAGGAATTGAGAGTTAAAAGAAAGAAGCTAAAGCGTTCTATAATATTAGTGCCATCACACTAATATTATAGAACGCTTTAGATTCTTATCTATATCATTAATTTTTTTAGCTATCACATTACATCTAATGTGATAGCTAAATAAATTAATGATTATATCAATAAACAGTATAAAACAAAGTCGCCCTCCACAGTTTGACTCTCTGTTAGCATGTATGTATTTACAAAAAAAATATTTATTACGTCGAAATAGGATGAGGAAAAACCATTCAAGGTTTGTACGCACATCCAACTAGCAAAAATTTATTTTAAACTACGCAACAAATTCAAATACGGTTTTAATGAATAGATAGAGTTATTGAAGAAGGTATATTTGTAAAATATATACCCGTGCAAAGTCAGGACGGGCTGCACAGGAGGTGAGAATGGCGCAATTCCTTTTCATGAGTGGCATTAAAAAATTGACGAAAATTTCGCGTTTTGATAATAAACATAATGAAATGCAAGTTAACACGTTGAAGTGAACGACCGAGTGCGATGTTATCGCGTATCGATCGAAAGTGATTCATGAACGATACGCAGCTACCACCTGCCAACGGGTTTACTATCAGCACTTGTGATTTTTTCTATACCTAATGCTTTTATTACTTTCAAGAATTGTTAAATTAATTAGTCACATTACAAGGTCAGCTACCAAAAATTAAACGTTTACTTTGTAGCTGACCTATTTGTAATTACTTCAGAAAATTTTATTTATACACTATGTAAGGTGACCTGTGCCACAACTAGATTTTTTTTGAAGTGTTTTAAATCTATCAGCATAGTTTACGGAAATTGTGTTGATATCATAAGAAGATTGATATTATTAAGGACAATTACTACCTGAATTTTTCGGGGTCCAGTGCTGCCCCCACTTTAAATAAATCATTTGAAAGGAAACAGAGATATCAATTAAAAATTTTATCTTGATCAGACCCTAGATAACCCTTTAAACTATTTTATGAACTACTGTTTACAGTTTAAAGTGAGAAAGTGAAGCTTTTCTACGCACATCCGCCAAAAGTGGCCGTTTTTCAAAATTGTGCGTAGAAAAGCCTCACGTACTCACCTTAAACTGTAAACACAGTAGTTGATAAAATAGTTTGAATGGTTATCTAGGGCCTGGTCAAGACAAAATTTTAAATGATTTCTCTGTTTCAATTTTAAATGATTTCTCTGTTTCAATTTTAAATGATTTCTCTGTTTCCTCTCACATGATTTATTTCAAATCGGCAGCACTGGACCCCGAAAAATTCAGGTAACCCCCTTAACTGCAAATATACTACTTATAATTGACGATTAGTGAACTCAAAATTTGTAAGTTACAAAAATATTAAAATAATTTCAGTGAATTGTGAACAGTAACAAATGACCAGCTATTCATTTGGACGCCATAATCAAGTGAAGTGCAAACAAACAGCCAACTTAAGTGAACGACTGACTTGTACTTCGATGACAGGTATGTATTATGTATCAATCGATAAATGATTCACCAACTATCATGCGTATGGTTCGTGAATCATTTATCGATTGCATTATTTTAATAGTTTTGTAACTTACAAATTGCGTGTTTACTAATCGTCACTTATGAGTAGTATACTTGCACTTATGTAATTGTCCTTACTACTATCAATCTTATTATAATATCAACTACCACATAATAAAAAAAAACTATATCTACTTCTATTTTTTAGTAATTAATAATTTTACAATGTCTGCCTTTTTTTGTATAAAAAAGGGTGAAGTGTTGCATACTCTGAATAACTGACTATGACTTTTTCGTTTTGCCTCTCGTTCAGTTTTATTAACGAGTGTTACGCAAATAACAAATTTTAGTTTAATATCAACACTTATTACTGAAAACTTGATGATTTTATAATCGAGTGAAGTGCAATACAAGTGAACGACCGACACCGATGTTATCGCGAATCGATCGATAAATGATTCACGAACGATACGCAACGTTCTCGTACTTTAGCTATTATTAGCTTCCGCTTACTAACCAGGTAATTCCTCAGTGCGAACTGTTCCAAATCCTTTTTGAAGTAACATTTATTTAACTTTACACACAATAGTGTAAAGGTGGACTTAATGGTTTCAGTTAATAAGTATTTAGTTGTTTATATTTTTTAAACACCGTCCGTTGTCTTCTGTACTAAAATAGATTTCTGTGACCAATTGTGATCCTGGAAAGAACTGGAGAAGTCTACTTTTATTAGGTATTCGTAGTCTGATGGTGTAATTAGATATTGCACTAGCTTTTGATTTTAAAACAAAAATGTCGGCTTTACCTAGAATAACTGCCATTAGTAGTTTACAACAAGGTGCCCTTCGTTTTCATTCTGAATGATGAACGTTCTGAATTCCATCGTATACAATATAAAACAAAAACCCGGTCCGAACCTTGTAGGTACAACTCAGACCGCCAATATGAACAACTTTTCCTATGGGACCAATGCTTGAAACTCGAAGAAAAAATCGACATTTTCATACAAATTGCCGGGCCGGCCGAGTATGAAGCCGTAAAATTGTATTTCTTTCCTTTAACGGGTGTCTGAGTTAACACTGGTTTCAAATTTTATAAGCTGCATAATAATACCGTGCCTACACGACATAAATGCAATATAAGGCGTTTGGTGATCAAGCAATTTCCTTTGGCTGAGTTGATCCTTATAACTCAAATATGGATTTAAGAAGGGGAGCCATATTGAATTTTTATACAGTGGGTGGTTATGACATATCAATTTGTTGTATGCAATTATTATTATTTTACCTATCTTTTGAGGTATCATATGAAAGGGCTTTATGAGCTAATTCTAAAAATTACATTTCAGTCCCCTGTTTCCTGTATAACCAAAAACATTTTCAAAACATACCAAGTTTGAGCTCCCGCAGGTAGAAAACGGCTAAATGAATTTTCATAAAACGGGTCCCCCTTTATAGTAAAACTTTTTATGTTATAATATTATTATGCATAACAACGGTTTACAGAAACGTCATTTCGTAGAAAATAGTTTGCCATCTACTCATTTATTATAGATTCAAACTTAATAATGTTAAAAATCAGAATAATCTTAGAGCATAAATTTTATAGCCATAATAATGAAAAGTAGAATCATAACATCGCAGAAAGTTCGCAGTCAGAATCGCCTTTTGGTATTTAATTTATCCTTATAGTCATTTCAATGCAGAATCATGATTTAATATAATTTTCTAAGACAGAATTTTTATCTGACATATTTATTTAGTTTAACACAATAGTTTCTTTATATTTTGTGTTTAATATTTAAAAAAACAGTTGATTATAAACGTATTGTGTTGTTAAGTGGGTTCGGAGCATCAAGATTCTGCCAGATAGATGGAACCCGAACTAGTATGCAGGTTTCCTCACGATGTTTTTCTTTACCGGAAGCAAATGATGGTAGTTGAAAATGACAGTACCTACATTAGCTCAAACTCAGAGGTGCAAGTCGCGCCTACAATTTTGCTTCTTGAGATTACAACCAACTATTGTTCTAATTAGCAGAACCATGTAGTTGGATGTCCCAAACTACAAATATTAATTAAAACACATTTTATCTACTAGTAGCCCTGAGGTCAGCAGTTACTCGATTTGGTAACGTGTAGCAAAAATATTTGCTACTAACAACCATTTTGTTTGGGTTCCGTACCCAAAGGGTAAAAACTGATTATCATTATTACTAAGACTTGTTTGTCTGTCTGTCCGTCTGTCACCAGGCTATATCACATGAACCGTGATCGCTAGACAGTTTAAATTTTTACAGATGATAACAAAAAATACTAAAAAAAAAAATTTAGTATTTTGTTTAGTTTGTTGTTCAACAGAGTAAAACAAAAATTAAAGGGGGGCTTTACAACAAATGTCATTTTTTGCTTAATATTGATAACGGCAACAGGTAGATGCTTAAAATATTCCCAGTATATTTAGTTTTATAGTCTCTTTAAAAATAAATAATTAAATTAAAATAAATATTTAAGGGGGGCTCCGTACATACAACTTACAACAAACGTGTTAATTTAGAGATAATGGTACGGAACCCTTCTTGCGCAAGTCTGACTCGCACTTGGCCGGTTACTCTCAGTGTAGTGAGGATCGAACTGGAGCCTGGTGGCCAGTGCATGAACGGCGTGGCCACCTCGCACCGCTTCCAAAATTTACTGAAGAATAACTTAGAAACTATCAAATAAAAACATTTTTTAAGGGTCAGATAATTCAAAAACCCCTCCTGATACAACCCAGGAGGGGTTTTTGGCTGGAAGACAAGAGGTTCAGTTGGTGTTTGCTTTAAATTGTTTTGCGAATTGATTCTAGTGGATTTTACAATATGAAATCGGTGTAGTTTAGTGTTATGAATGCTCATGTTCATGGACAATATGTAAAATATTTGAAGTGGACAGTCATAGTGCAGCTGTAGTGATATTTATTAGCGGACTGAGGTGGACGTCTTAAGGCGCCGTCCGCCACTCAATCGACTTTCAAAACCAGTGGACTCGAATAGATTTGTCACCAGAAGCTCCCTTGAAGCAATCAAAGGACCTACACCAACCTTTGATAGTATAGTCAGGGTTAGGTAGTAGGAATAAAGAAGTGAAAAAATAAAGATAGGTTCTAAAGGACTAGTATCCAAATTCTTCTTTAATTTATTTTACGGCTCTGGGAGCCGTAAAATAAATTAAAGAAAAGTTGTCCCAAGAGTAGATTCTATAGGTATTTAAGTAAAACCGTCAGCTTCCCGACGCCTCGTGAGTGACGTCTACACGGCTTATCCATTTGCGTCACGCCGTGAATGTGACGCTCACCGCTGTGAAATTTTAATGGTCCTATCACTAAGTTTCATCCCACGTTTCTATGTCTATCTTGTCTATACATACCTAACAGTAGGAGTTAAATCAGCGGAGGAGTTTCTAAGTTTGTATATAATTCTACATTCATGATTTTAACACTGTCGTATAATCTTTTTAGAAAGACTTTTGTAAAATCACTCATTTTGGTCTAGTTCGTAAAAATCAATACTGTGAAAATGAGTTTCTTTCGTCGTTTCTTCTCAGCAGTGGTCGTTACAATATCGGTAGCTTTTCAAAAAATAAATTAAACTTTAATATACTTTACACGTAACGTAAATTATACCTATTGACGTGTAAAAGTGCCCGTTAAAGGTCTAATTACAGAATAAACATTTAAATTTTTGAATCTTTGAAAATATTAAAAATTTTGAAATTATTACGAATAGTCCGTCTAGTTTTAAAACTGTTTTTCGCCAAAAGTGGCCACTTTTGGCGAAAAACAGTTTTAAAGCTAGACGGACTACCAATATTACTTTCAAAGGTTAGTTATAAAATAGTTTAAAGGTCTTTCTAGACATTTATACAAATCAAATTTTTAATTATCACCTTATTTAGTTTTAAACAGTTTATTTCATATGAGGGCGCCACTTTAGCTACCACTTCGTCTTAAACGTTGGACACGATCTCTAGCTGCGTCAACAACACGCGTGTTACCCCAAAATATCTAACAGCGAGTAGTAATTTTCTCCGCACCCCTTACAACGCAGTGCCAGCTGCATCCCTGCATCTATTGTATTGTATTGTGTGTGGACAATGCCCCCCTGATCTATGCTAGTTCATGTCATAGGCAGCCCTTCCGTCGCACGCTCGCTGGAGGACCTCTGGCAAACGACTCCACCGTTTTAAACACTCTTGGTATTTTTATAAACTTGTGTTAAATAGAATAGAAGACAGCCATGGTGTGATGGTCTGTTTAAATTGGTTTTTAGGATTAATCAACTTACAAGAAAAACGAAGAGCTTGTAATAAGAGTTTTAACCCTCACACGTCATACGTACATACGTACGTAAGCAACAAACATTCACTTTCTTGCTTTTATTTTTTAAATTTTGGTAATGAGCTCTCTACTAGTCTACTACATGATTTCATTTGAATACAAAGAATTACATTAGTAACTTAATACTTATTCACTTTTATCATTTTGTATGCCTATAGATATCTGTTTTCTTTTGAAAGGAACAAAGTCATATACCTAACCCTGTGAAAGCAATCAGAAAATTTTAATTTCAGATCATAACGCCCGTTAATTTTTATACCTACTAACTTTTTACCAACATTGATGTTCATTTAAAGTTTCTTGGCGGTATCTAAATCCGATGGATATAAGACTTGATGATGCACCACAACAATATTTTGTTTATTTTGTTCCGATCTTAAATCTCGTTTTTTTAAGTAAAAAAGAAAAATATGTTTATAGTTTGAAATAAAGCCCTGTAACAATAGATAATTTTGTGCCGTGAAAATGTGATTTTGGACTCGTGTCTCCCCAGTTCTTTATGCCAATAACACTGTTTTATATTTACAGTCAATTTTACAAGGCACTAACATTCGTGTCAGAGTTTGCCAACGTAATCGTCATAACCATCGTAACCCAGTTACCCATGGGGAATTTACGACCGTCAATGGAGCCGTAACGGTCGCTGTTATGTAAAAAGCAGGTCATCAAGAAGGGTCAAGGGCGGAGCCGGCATCGGTTCACTTCGCTAATTGTTTTCTCACACTTTATGATTAAAGGAGTGCATCTTTGTTTTATGCACTGTCCTATTTCATTAGGCATTCATTTCCTAAAGACAATTTTAGAGCAATTATTATTATTATTGACTTATAGTTTTTAACGTGCCGAATTCATTTGGATCCTGTGCTCATACTAAATCTGTGTTTTGGTATTTTTATCTAATGGTATATAATTATTTAAGTATAGTTATTCCAGTGCTTTTGGGGCAGACATAACATTTTGGTTTTTGCGGTTCTACTAAGCAGTACTCAAGGCCATAGGTCATTTTAAGCTTGATGGTGGAAAGAGGAATCAAAACATTGATGGGTTGCTAGCCGCATTGTCTTTTAACATGGTTCGCATTTTGAGCCTTATTCGCTCTTTTAATAATTACATGTTTGAATTTAGTAAATCTTTAAAGTGATTTCAAACCAAAATCTATGTTTTTGTGTTGTGACTTTGTAACGCCTGTGAAATATGTAGAGCAAGGCACAAGCAGGAAAATTGCGCTTACATGTTTTAAGGCGCAGTTGAATTTGTAAGTTTTTTTTTTTGCTTTATGTTTATGTCTTAAGGACATTTTGTCTAGACACGAAGACTAAGAAGAGTGAAAATTTAAGAAATATTGTGAAATGTAACGAAGAATGAAGAAACAGTCCTACTCCTCGCGTTCACTGCCGGAGCCATTATGTGTACTATTATATCATAAGGCACGCGGTGAATGCCAAGAGCGGACTCATTCGACTTTTGAAGACATTCGCTGCAAACAGTCCAGAAGAGGATTCAAGATCTGATAAGTTGATAACCAATCAAGAAGAGGATTCAAGTAATTGTTCCACATAAACCCACGTCAATTCAAGAGTTGGCCATAAGCTTCGTTTTTCGGGAAACCTAATCGCAAAAACAAGCCTCAAAATATTGTTGGGTATTTGTAGTGCATTTAGTAGAGTTTCCATCAAAGTGTTAAGTTGGTTTAGCCATTTTAAACAATTTAATTACTACTAATTATTAGATTATTAGATTACATATAGATTTCAAGAGCGGCTCTACAGCCGCTCTTGAAATCTATATGCAAACATTGTTATTGCAACCTATTTCGACGTTTGTTGTGTTAGCTGGGGAGACCAGGAGGGGATTTTTGGACTTACTCGAGCGCGTCAGATTAACACATAGAGAATTACCTTGCACCTTGTTTCGTTCCTCCACTAAATATAAGCTATTGATCTAGGGGGTGCCTCTATTGTAGCCCGTCAGAATAGGAAAAAAAATCGATGATCAAATACTCGAGCGCGACAGTAAGGTGGGTTAATTACATGCTAATAAGTATGCATTCCAATAATCTGAATCAGACATAAGTATTCATTTTCATGCTGCTGTTTTTCCGATTAAGATTTTATTTATTATAATTCCACCAAAAACATACCTGTTAAAAAGGGGGCCAAGTTCCTATCGGCTGGTTGTTCGGCTAAAAAGTGTTGAAATCCAATCCAATGCCAAGTTTAGATGCACTTTAAAATCGATCATAATCATTTTCATCAACAGTCTGATCCATGATGACAGGTTTTCGTGCTTTACGTAACACTCGATTAATTGTATGATTAAATTTACTATTTATATAATTAAATTAACCTATTTAATAAAACCTGCCATGTTTAAGTCTTGGGAATGGCAAATGTTTATCAGTGGATCAGGCTGCTAATGAAGATGATTATGATCGATTTAAAAGTGCATCTAAACTTGGCATTGGATTGGATTTCAACTCTTTTTAAGCCGAACAATTAGCCGAAAGGAACTTGGTCCCCTTTTTAAAAGGTATGTTTTTGGTGGGATTTCAATATTTTTTTTCAAGAAATCGTACCTTTTTTTCTATATAGCGATTCAATTATACCACTAGCGCCATCTATCGAAAGTAATTTATAACAATAAAAGCCTGATTTTTTAGGTAAGCAGTATTTAATAATAAGCTATACAGTATGCATTATGTAAACATAACAATATTTTATACACTGTCCTCCTCCTCGTATTCTCATTGTATCACTGGTTCATAAATATTTTTATTAAAAAATTCGATATTCGATTGAGCCAACTCACGCTTGACCGCTTTCTTAAGATTCTTAAGTTTTTGTTAATCTACATATAAAACATGACCTGCGTGCCAAATTTCATAACGTTAGGACAATTGGAAGTGGCCAAGAGGTTTTGATTACCGGTCAGTGAGTCAGTCAGTCAGTCAGTCAGTCAGTGCCAAAATTAGCTTTTTTCACAGGGTCATATTTCAGGATCTACTGAAGCTATATCTATAAAATTTGGCATACTGCTTTAGTACTAGTATATGATTGCGTAGGTACAATATTATCTCTGTACTTGCAATAGGCACTGAGCTACAGGGGAGTCAAAAGTGGGTCGAAACGGTTCGTGTAAATAATGCACGGATTGCGCGCGGTGTTGCTGGAACTTGGCCTGCGCACTACCGTGCGCTTAGATTTAAAGCCTGGTTAGATTTCTCGACAAGTGTGTTATTTTAGATAGGTACCTTTATTCTATTTTAAAATGATTTTAGTATTAAATACATTTTTTATAGTACTAGTTTTAACATCAGATGCATTATTGCAACAAACGCATTGATGCACCTCAGTCACGTATCATAAGCACGTGATTGACAGCTGAAGCGCTTATCAGCTTATATCAGATAATATTATTTAATTATTGTGTTATGGTTACCATATTTACGATTGTGTTATGGTTACCTACGCGCAATCGTCAAGTCAAGTTAGAAGGCTTTATGAACTTTTCCCTGTTACCTTAGTCAGGCCGTAAATATACACCGTCTTGCTATAAAACGCAGACTTAAGTACTGTAAGATTTAGTTTAAACCATTATTCAAATAAAATAATTGACAGTAACACAGGGGAAGGTGACATGACATATTCATGTCTCCTTGTTTGGGCAGATAATAAGATTTACTTTAAGCCGTTTAAACCATAGACCTAGCATTTTACTAATTCTATGATTTAAACCATTATTCGAATGAATGAAGTTGACAGTAAATAAAATAAATAAATAGGGACAAATCACACTGATTGAGCTAACCCTAAAGTAAGTTCGAGACTTGTGTTATGGGATACTAACTCAACAATACTATAGTTTATAACAAATACATATATAGATAAACATCCAAGACCCAGGACAATTTGACAAAGACCATTTTCCAAATTGCCCTGACTGGGAATCGAACCCGGACCCTCAGGGTGGCGGACTAGCATGGTGACCACTACGCCACGGGGAGGTCGTCGAAGTAACACAAGAGAAGGTGACATATTGCAGCAGGTCTCCTTGCTTGATAGTAGTTTAATCCAAGTACTAAAGTTAATCCGCTCTTTATAATTAGACTCATAAGTCGTCGCTGGAAATCGAACAAACAAACTACACTCTAAACTCTAAACTTTTCAGGTCAGTTGAAGTCATTTGTTTGCCAAGCAGATCTTTTCACAATTTCAGAAGTTGCCTGTGTAAAAGTTTTTCAATGAAGTATGACACAGTATTTACAGGAGTTAAGTCTACTTTTAAACAAATATAGTTTACCACACTCAGGCTTCGTTCCAGCCTTTAAAAAAGTTTTATTTTGCTGTTTCTCGTGAAAATATAGACTTTTGGTTGTGGGCATGCCCTCCAATGTGTGCAATGATACCTTCGTGATCGACAACAGGCCGTTCGTGGTGATCAATCACTCTCTAGCTGGCAAAATCTTAATACCGGTGTTCCGCAAGGAGGAATTTTATCTCCTCTATTATTTTCATCTTCATCAATTCTCTTACTTTCCTTCTTTCTTCTTCTCACCACCTATACGCAGACGATCTGCAGGTCTACCACTCCTGCGATTGCAGTGACATCGACTCATCGGTTGCTCTCCTCAACAATGACTTACGACGTATCGCTGATTGGTCTACTAAATACGGTGTTGCTGTAAACCCAAATAAATGTCAGGCAATAGTAATCGGCAGCTTTCGTCAAATCTCTAAAGTAAATTTTGAAACTATTTCTTCTTTACAATTCAATAATACTACCATTCCCTATAGTGAGAGTGTGAAGGATCTCGGTCTGCATATCGACTCTACCCTGAGCTGGACTACCCAAGTAGCTGAGGTTAGTAGAAAAGTAACTGCCTCGCTGCGCATTCTCTATCGTCTAAAGAACTTTCTTCCACTTAAAACTAAAATAACGTTAGCTCAAACTTTAATTCTAACCATTATTGAATACGCGGATGTTTGTTATTGTGACCTGACACAAGTTCTCTTAAACAAATTGGATCGTTTGGCCAATAACTGCATCAGATTTATTTTCAACATTCGTAAATTTCATCACGTCTCTTTATTTCGCTCTCAGTTAGCATGGCTCCCTATCTCCTTACTTCGTAACGCTAAACTATGCTTCCGGAGTCTATAAGAAGAGCTCCTAGTCGTTTGGCTTTCAAACAAGCGGTACATAAATTGTTTTTACAGTAGTCCTAGCCTCAGTAGTCCTGATATTTGTAAATTTGTAATCATTTGTATGTATGTATATATATATATTTATATATATATATATGTATATATATATACAATATACATATACTTATGTATAAGTATATGTATATTGTATTTTTTGATCATAAATTTCACGCAAGCCACACATATTTTCCGCTTGGTCTTATGGTTGACCGGGAGAGAATGACATATGGCATTAGGTCCGCCTCTTGTACATTCTTTTTAAAGTGTGCAATAAAGTTTAAATAAATAAAAATAAATAAATAAATGATCCAAACAGTGGATCCGCGCACGACCTCACTGCGAATAACTTTTTTTTGTTTCGCTCGTTATATACATGCTAACGAAACATTATATAGATAGTAGAATTGTGAACTATTTTTTCATTTGAATTTCACACATTGACTACTGACCATGAAGTTATAGGGTAAACTATAACTTCTGTTACTGACCGCTACTACCTAATGACGTACACAGGGACAATTTGTCTGCCATGGACCTAGAGTTTTGTTATTTTTGCCAGCAAAAACTGCAGTCAGTTGAGGAAACATGAAAAAATGTGCTGGCAGCCATCTTGGATCCAAAATCTGAATACATTTGCAAGTAAATAAATATACTTAGTTTCACACTAGACACTTTCATTCTTATACGAGTATGATCATAAAATAGGAAGGTATACAAGCTTGGCTGAGCTTAAGAAAGTTGTTCGTGATAACTTGGTCATCTGAGCAACTCTCTGATCGCTTTTACGACGACCACGTGCCTAACGCAGGTAGCCATAGCTGTGAACAACATACGTGTACTAAGCAGATTGTACGTAAACTTGTTTATTCAGAATGACTTTTACCTTGTACCAAAGATTTAGAATATATAAGTAGTGTAGATTTCCCATAATTTTTCACTAAGCGATCAGGAGTAAGAGAAAGACATATAATGACGTCGGAATATGGGGTTTCCATAGTCGCAAATAATTTCCCTAAAATTTCTCTTTGCTCTTGATCGATCGTTTTGGAAATCCTTGGGAGAGGCATGTGTCCAGCAGTGGACGTTATGCGGCTTAAATGATGATGACGTGTAACGCGCTTGAACGTTTTTACTTACCTGTTTGTTTTCCGCCTCACTACTTCGACCGCGCAGAATTCGTACTTTTAAAATAATACAAAATTAGAAGGGGAAATGACGAATTCCACGAATGAAGCAGCTCTTTTGCTCGCTTGGGTATGAATTTAGAAAACTCCTTTCCTATTGCGACTTAACGTCACCCATACAACCTACCTGCCAAATCTAAACTCTAGACCATGCTAGTAATCAATACTTAACAAATACTACTTCTTAAAAAATATTTTATACACTTAAAATTGTCAAATTGACGCAAAATAAATTGCATAAAATAGGAAATTAAACATATTTTTATAATTCATAAATAAAAGTAACGAAATTAATTTTTTTTTAACGTTATTGAAGGGGGGCTTTTTTCGAAATATCTGGATTTTTTAATTTTGGTCATAAATTAGAGCTAACATTTTTTAATTTTTCACATGTTATATGGACCATTATGATGTAAGTTTTATGAAAATCGGAAAGTTCATGCATTAGAGGGTTACATAAATAATCGCTGAACATACATATAAAAAAAATCGCGGCGAATTGATAACCTCCTCCTTTTTGGAAGTCGGTTAAAACCAGGCTGCATACAAGTACATGAAAACGCATCAACCGTTAGTTTACCTATAATAATGACATGAACGGTAGTATTAAGCAAATAGTTATCAAAATATATATGAAACAACATATCAAAAATAATGACAACGTAGATTTTAGTAAATATTTACTTATAATACGAATTAACTGTACAATGATGTTAGTATTGCATGATATTTTATGTTCAGTAAGTAAATATTCTTATTTTTAACTCTAAGTACCTGTCCGTATAAGAAATCATGAAGTTTCACGATAGATTTTAGCATGTGTGTGTATTTTTATTTATATTAGATTAACTGTACAGGATTTCACAGAAAGAAAAAGAATTCTTAAAGGGGATCAATGTGCGATATTCAATAATTTCCACTAAGAAAAATCTAAATATACTCAGTACTTTTTTACTAATAAATTGAGCCATCCCCTGATCAAGATTCTATAAAAAAACTGGCTAAGTGCAACTTGGACTCGCGCACGAAGGGTTCCGTACCATTATCTATAAAAAATCACGTTGATTGTATGGAGATCCACCTAAATATTTATTTTTCTGTCTTTACTATTTGTTGTTATAGCGGCAACAGAAATACATCAACTGTGAAAATATCTTCTGTCTAGCTATCACAGTTTATGAGTTACAACCTGGTGACAGACAGACAGCCAAACAGATAACGGAGTCTTAGTAATAAGGTCTTGTTTTTACCCTTAGGGTATTTTTTTTACCCTAAGTGTAAAATTCAAAGTCAAAGTCAAATTTTTATTCAATGTAGAATAAATTTATCTCTTATTGAAGGTCATTTTTGAAATATTATTTATGTGCAAAAGCTAAAAACTACTAGCGTTTCGGAACAACCACTGCTGGGAAGATTATGCCGAAAGAACCCCAGTTCAGTATTGGTCCCTACCCAGCCTGATGGGATATGTTACAGTTACAAATCCAGATTTACACTTTAGCTAAGTATACATTATATTATACATTTAAGTAATACAATTAAAATTTGCAATCATCACTTTCCAAGAACTGTGATCAGACGATAATAAATAGTCATTTCATGTAAATGACTATTTATTATCGTCTGATCACAGTTATACGCATTTTTTATTAAATGATTTTTAATGGCAGTCTTAAACTTAGATAATGGTAACGCTACTACATTATCTGGAATCCTATTATAGAGGCGTAAGCCGAGACCCACAAAAGGTTTTTTGTTTTTTGTAACCGAAAAGCTGAGATAGCTAATTTATTTTTATTTCTAGTGTTAATACTATTAATATCACAATTTTTTATATGAATGTATATTCTGATGCACGTACATAATGTTTGCATAGAGGAATTGCGAGGGGAGAGTCAAAATATTTATGTCTTTAAAAAGATCCCATATAGACTCTCTAGCGCCTAATTTATATATAGATCTAACATCACGTTTTTGTAAAACAAATATGGTATTTATGTCTGCAGCTTTTCCCCATAGCAATATTTCATAGGACATAACACTATGGAAGTAACTAAAATATACCAAACGCGCTGTATCATCGTCCGTCATCTGCCTAATTCTCCTAACTGTGTAGGCTGCAGAGCTAAGCTTTCAAGCAAATGTTTTTATATAGGTACCCCATTGCAACCCGGAATCAAGCGTTATTCCCAGAAACGTGTTATCTACCATATCTACTGCTTCCTTATTCATAAGTAATCGTGTTGAACTTTCAATTTAATTCTTTATTTACTTGATAAGAGTTTGTTACAATATGGTCTTATAAATTAATACAGTCCTTCTTATTGACCTCTTCAGGTATAGCAAATGTTAAAATAAGTAACATAATTTTACTTGCTACAATTACAATATAAGTATCTACACTAAACGATTAAAATATATGGTTAACAACATTTTTTTTAACATTCGGTAAGCAGAACTTTATACATTTAGTTTTGTTTGCTAATTTTTAATACTAAATTATTTGCCGTAAACCTCTTGCGACACTGTATTATTAATCTCATCAGAGGCGTCAGTTTTCCTATCTACGCTGGAAATAAGCGAAGTATCTTCAGCAAAAAGGACAGACTTACAGTCTTTTACTTGATATGGTAAATCATTGATATATAATAGGAATAACAAAGGACCTAAGATAGAACCCTGGAGCACTACGGTTGATCCGTCAGATTTTACTTTAATTACACTAACTTTTTTAATACGGCTACTCAAATAAGATTTAATCAATTCGAGAGGTGTCCCTTTTTGGTTTCTTGGTCAAATGCCTTGGAGAGGTCACAAAACACACCAATTGCATTCTGATAACACTCTAAAGCATCATAGATGTTTTGTAAAAGTGCAACACCTGCATCCGTTGTTGATCGACCCTTAGTAAATCAATACTGATCATCATGGAACTGACTCTTTTATTTAAAAAAATCTAATAATGGGTAAAAAATTTACTTTCCGAATATTTTGCTTAGTGCTGGCAGAATAGAAATGGGACGGTAATTTGTTGGATCATTTTTGTCACCAGACTTAAATAAAGGGATAACTTTACTTAACTTCATCATGTTAGGGAAAGATCCCGCGTCTACACAATTATTAAAGTCTAACACATTTATTACATAGAAGCTAAGTAAGGCACAATTAAATCTACTAATAATATAGCTTATAACGGATACTGTCCCACAAATAACCAGTTTTCTTAGTATTCAAACTTTTAAAAGTATCAATGATATTTAAGATAGGTTAATATTTTAATACGTCACACCTAGGTGTGACGTATTGAAATATTAACCTATTATATTACATTTAGGTTTTTTTGATTTTTTTTAGATGTGTACATTAGGGCGGTTGTATTAAGGGGAATATTAGTGAAAAGTTCTTAAAGTATTGGGCAACATATTCATTAGTGGCGAGAAACTTATTGTTGACTAGCTTTTGCCCGCGGCTTCGCTCGCGTAGGGGTGTAATTTATCAAAATCCTTTCTTAGGGGATGCCTACGTCATAGTAGCTTTATGCATGCAAGTCTCAGCCCGATCGGTTTAAAATTGACAAAGTTTCATACAAACTTTTATCCCCTATTTTATCCCCTTGGGGGTAGAATTGATCAAAATCCTTTCTTAGCGGATGCCTACGTCATAACATCTACCTGCATGCCAAATTTCAGCCCGATCCGTCCAGTGGTTTGGACTGTGCGTTGATTCTGTCACTTTTGAGTAATATATATTTAGATATTTAATTCAATTTTATTTTCGCGTTTATTTAACTAATAATATCCCTTTAATATTATTTCGCCTTTCTGTATGTAACTATAAGTAAACACACTGTATGTTATGAATATATTAATAAATGCTTTATTCGTGATACACACAAAATATATAACAAAAAAAAAATAAGTGCACGGGAACCTAATATTACTATACTAGGTTCCCGTGCACTTATTTTTATACTATTTTCTGCTTACAGATTCTACGTCTGCTTTCGACCGATGTCACAGTTATTTTTGCTGAGAATAAAAACAATATGCGAAGTAATCTTGTTTTATTTTATATGTATACCCATTATACAATGTCCTTTTTAATTAAGTACAAATATTTTAAGGGGTTATTCAATCCATCATTTTGAACAACTTTGCCCAATAAATGTATATCGAAATACGACAGTTATCACTCGTGACAGTGTGTGTGTGTCTGTGTGTGTGTGTACGAGTACATGAGGCAGCAGGCAAATAAATATAATGATGACTCGGGAGAACCCATTGCACGACATTGGACAAACCAGATCCAGTCCATCGGATGACTCACCGACCAGTTGACTACAGTTGACTATAAACATCACATTTTATGCACAGGACACGTAAACACGTCACTAAGCGGATTTATATAGGTAATATTCTTCATATATAGATGTACTTATTTAAAGCCATCTTTAATTGCCAGAGGGTTTTGTTTCGCAAATTTTGAAATAGCTCACCATATGTTTGTGTCTAGGGACCATCTATAAATTACGTCACACATTAAGAGTGAGGTATGGGGTCGGTGAAGTGTGACATTGTGTGACAAGTGGTGGGAGGGGTCATAAGGTTCGTTACGTCACAATACAAAATAAAATTTTAACCAATTATAATAAACTTTATAGTATTTCCAGCTATATTAGTTAAATTTGTTCGTTTTAGAGGCTTGTTTTTCTTAAAATGAAAATCGGTTTTCGTGTCGTCGCGCTAGGAGGTGGGGGTCTCAAAATTGTGACCAACTGTGACAAGGAGGGGGGAGTCAAAAAGTCATGAAATTCATGACGTTATTAATGTATGGTCCTCTACACCCAGCGAGACTCTATATCCAAGAGACCCGTAGTTAGTACAGGAGTTTAATTCCAGATTAGTTGTGAGGAATTAAGCCAAAAAATGGCTAATCCATTCAATAAAGTTGCCGGCTGCGTATATATGTTTGTTTATATACTCGATTGAAACTAACTATTTTTTATATATTTCTAGGTCAATAGGATCAGTCATAATTGGCTCAAAAAATAATAAGGCACATCAAATTGATCAATTAGTCTCTACAACCTATCAATTACAATCTCATAGATATTTTTTTTTCATATTTAACAGTCTCCTTATTCAACACCGTTCGGGCGATAAGGAAGAAGATGCAGTAGAGAAGGAGAGGTAAAAATAACCCGTAACCGAAGGGCATGTATGAAGAGATTGATGAGTGTCGATGAAGCAAAAGAGGTTTGTCAGGATCGTAGCAAGTGGAGGTCCATAGTCTCAGTTTACCCCTGTGGGAAATATCCGTGATATTATGTATGTATGCATGCAGTAGAGAAGCAGAGTGGGACAATAAATATAGATTACATAAAAATAAACAAACATGGTTCAGCTGAATACCTATTTGACTATCTTCCATGCATTTCCTCCTCTGAAAATGATATATAATAAGGCCTCGTTACAAGGATTTAATGACAAATACAATGTATCTTGTATGTATGTCTGTTTAGGTCAAATCTTGTAACTTAATTTTCGACCAGTTATCCTAAGCCGACGGAGCTGAAATTATGCCTACTTATGTAAGTCGGATATATAATATTATGAAGTCAATGAGCTGATCCGATAATGGAGCCGAGATACTCGTATATTTGACAGGACTCAGTTATAAAATAACATAACCTCATTGAGTGGGTGAGTACTTTGTCCTCGATCTGATCACGGAGACGGAAGGTGGTCGATGGAACTTAGTAATAAACGACGCAACTTTATCGAGTTTGGGCTTATTCCATTCGTTTTATATTGTTTTATAAATTAAAAGCTTGTACAAAAAATGTTTTTTTTTTACTAAAAAATATTTTACATTTTGAAATATGTACTAAATTAGCGAAGAGTATAGTATGAGGAACGTCGGGACACGGATTAGCAGGAAAAAGTAAGTAAACGGGTTTGCATCATTTGTTTTGGCTAATCACTTCGACGAACCGTTGCAACCGTTGAACAAATGAGGTGTGATGGACTGTCGTCCGCTGGCAACACTGTCAAAATCACTTCGGCAGTTTTTGTCGGTTTCCAAACGATTTTCAAAATGTTGCACAAGCTGTCAGATTGCCTGACTTGAGGTGCACGTTTTTGTCGTCTTTTGTAGATTTTTGTAAATTTGAGAAACCCGAAGCTTTATCGATATCGTTGGGATAAAATCAGTAGCTGCTCGTATTTCCAGGTGTTTACTTGATATTGGAAATTTTAAAGAGGTCCTGAAAATGTAAGTAAAGGTAGACATATAGGTTGTGTTCCCGAGGACCATAGGCTTTTAGCCTAGACCTCTTGAAAAAGCCTACCCTAAAGGACTAAGGCTTTAGTAAAATATTAATTTTCCTTTAAATAAATAGTAAATAAATGTTTAATACATAATTCTGATAGTTAACTTAAGCTGTATCTCAAAACTGGCTTCAGCCTTAACATAAGCCTATAATTTGAAAAAAAAAACGTAGATTGTCACAAAAGGCCTTACGACTTTTTAGACTATTAGAATAGCCCTAAAAAGGACCGATAGACTGAATTAAATTTAAGGCTAACAGGCTATATCTACTCTTTGGGAACACTACATGTACTTTTCTAAACCTGAACGTTAGTGATGTTATATCAAAGATATAATGAATGGTAAACTGAAAGGAGGTTCTATCGAAAAAATTAAGGGCAATACAATGTAATGAATCAGGTAGAAACATTTACAACACTGCTTCCATACTGGTCTAGGAGAAAAGCAAAAAAACTGAGAATGTACCAGCTGTTTCTCTTCCCGCGCTTTTCGTAGAAGCCAATCGAGGGATTGAGAAAAATGCAAATCATATTAATAGGCGATGTGGTTAGCGACCCTTCACTATTTGATTCCTTTTTCCACCTTTTCGTCCAACATAATGCTAAAAGTAGCTTGTGATTCTTGTACACCTGACCACTATAGTCTGCTCAGAGCCGCAATATCCCAAAAGCTCTGTCTACCCATTAGAGATAGAAACGTGATAGTATGTAGGTATGTATGAACTACTTCCATGTAAGTCGTAGGCCTCGAACAAGGAATGGATAAACGTGAGCACTTGACATTTGGCAAGCAAAGTGGAACGCACCCCGTGGGAAAATTGGGTATGTACGGTCAGGTACCAAGATACCTTAGCAGGCCCTCTACTTATTCTTGAATTATCTTTTAAACTAAAAGTGATATTAACATGAAAAATTATATTCAGACAGATTTTAATTTAGTCTTTCTGAATATAAATTTTCATGTTTATATTATTTTTAGTTTAAGAGATAAAGATAAAGTTAAATTAATTTTGCTAAACATGAGTTACAAACAAGATATTTACATTTAAGTTCATCCAATCATGTTTTACCATTACAGGCGTGCAAATTTTCAGAAAGGCTGTCTATCATAATACTAGAAAAATATACCACTTATAATGAATCTATCAATCTACAATATTATAATATACTACTTACTAATATCAAAGTCATTACAAATTATCAGATAATAAATCTTTTACACTATAATAACAATTTTCAGTCCACAATAACTTAAATCTTTTTTTTTAAATA
The DNA here is from genome assembly GCA_943193695.1 of Acrobasis suavella. Classification (NCBI taxonomy): domain Eukaryota; kingdom Metazoa; phylum Arthropoda; class Insecta; order Lepidoptera; family Pyralidae; genus Acrobasis; species Acrobasis suavella. Next base: position 22,003,957 of record OW971929.1, read on the forward strand.
AAATTGAAAAAATTGAAGATATAAGTAGAGGGCCTGGTCAGGTATTTTGGTACTTGACTGTACTTTCCTGAGTCAAAAATAAATTAGATGGTACTGATAAGTAAATAAAAAGTCTCAAAATAATGTCACTTGTCATGATCACATATTTTCTTATTTTTTTTTACAATATATTATGAGGCATTTGTCCTCAATCTCACCTGATGGTAAGGGACGATGAAGACTAGGATGAAGCATATATATTCATTTTTAACGTGATTTTAGATTTATTATTGCAGATAAACTGATATTAGAACGCTATTTGACTTCAAGAAACTATGACGTCATCCGCCTGTATTTCATACAAATCCCATGTAAAATGTTTCTTTGACGTTTAGAAAGTATCTGATTGGACTTGTTGAAAATTAGCGAGTTCCTTACTCCCGCGGTCTATCTAAGCCAACGATTTGCTAAAAATATGGCACTAGTGTCTTGTGACCCTATGCTCAGTCTATTCCGTCGTAAGAGATAACTAAAGACAGAAATTGACGTAATGGTATGTACTGTAGATAACAATACCTAGTAGTTACACTGCCTATTCTATTTTTACTTTTCAAATGGAATCTGAAATCGCCGAAGCGGCCGGAGGGTGAAAATGCATAATTGGATAAATTATGCTGTACATTAGTTAATTTACTTATAAAAATATATATTATTTAACTTTTATTACGTAGTTCTTCTATGCTGATCTAAGAGAAAAGAAAAAAACCGACTAAGTGCAAGTCGGGCACGCGCACGAAGGGTTCCGTACCATTATCTATAAAACATCACGATTGTTGTTTAGAGCCTCCCATAAATATTTATTTTATTCTGGTTTTAGTATTTGTTGCTTAAGCGGCAACAGAAATATATCACCGAAAATTTCAATTGTCTAGCTGTCACGGTTCATGAGATACAGCCTAGTGAAAGACAGACGGACGGACAGCGGAATCTTAGTAATAGGGTCCCATTTTTATCCTATGGCTACGGAACCCATAGTAGACAAACTGCAAGAAAGTCGCCTACGCTGGTACGGTCACGTCCTACGGAAGCCGGCAAGTTACGTAGGAAACAAATGTATAGCCATGCCGCCTCCGCCGGGGCCCGGCAGGCGGGGTAGACCCAAGAAGTGCTGGCTTGACGTCTTCAAGGATAATATGCGTGCTAATCGGCAAAGTGGAGAAGAAAAAGTCGGAAAGCGGACCCCGGGCTTCTCAGCATTGCAGCTGAGGACGCAACTGGGAAAACGCTGAGATGAGAGATGAGAGAGAGAGGGTACTGAACCCTGTAAACAAAGAATGTACCAGCTTCTTATCTTCCCGTGCAAATCGTAAAAGCCGATTGAGGGAATATGCGGAATTTTGAATTATATCAATAGGGAATGCGGCTACGGCTAGCAACCCATCACTATTTAGATTCCTTTTTGCAATCATCAAGCCCACCAATGCTTTAAACGTGGCCGTTTAACGGCCCTTGGCTCTGTTTGTACCATTACAGATAAGAACGTGATAGTGGTGTATGTAGAGTTACAAACTGACAGAGAGCACAGACAGTAAAGATACAAAATTATGTGATGTAACGACATATATAACAGTCTTTGTTATTACATACTAGCGCTTTCGCAATCTGATACCAGTGTTGGCCACTTACACACGAGAAAAAACAAAACAACAATCATATCTTACTAATATTATAAACGCGACAGTTTGTATGTATGGATGGATATTTGTTATTATTTCACGCAAAAATGGCTGCACGAATTGGAATGAAATTTGTCATGTAGATAGCTTATTACCTGGATTAACACATAGGATACTTTTTATCTTTGAGGTTCCCGTGGGATTGTCCAAAATGTTCCACGCGGGCAACGCCACGGGCTCCAGCTAGTACTTACAAAGCCGCTTTGGTCTATCTAAGTGTTCTGTAGGTAGCATATGACACGAAGAATTGTTTGAAAATACAGACACCATAATCAAATGTGTTAAAATGTAGGTAATTAATGTAGAGGTATATATTTTTTTAAACCAGCCATTCAGGTCCCATAGTTGGGCAAAGTAGGTGTACATTAAAAAAAACATGTATAATACATTATAATGTCTACCAAAAATACTGGGACTATTGAGAAAATTCAATGTGGAACATGTGGAAAATCTTTTACCAAGATACTGGTAACTATATGAAATAAAAAAAAAACACTATTTTTATATAGGTATCTATAGAAGCTCAGCTCAGCCGATCGATCAACTTGTATGGTATTGGTATGGTATGGCAAATAATTGTTTATTTTGTATTTCGCTATGCGACATGCACAATTGCACATATACCATAGGGAAAGTTGTTTTATGTACGAGTATTCTTTAAAAATATTTTCAGTAAGTATGTTTAATTTGACATGTTTAATACTGGGTTAGTTTAACAAGTCTTGTTACACGTCAAACAATTAAAAATAATGATTCATGATATCAGAATTCGCGTAGTTGGCAATCGGCTAAGGTAAAACATGTAGGTCTTTGTAGACATGTGTCGTCTGGTGACGTGCGCGTTATGTGCTGACGCGGTCGTGGATACAGATAATCAGATTTCCTTTTCAGACATGTTCATTCGAGTTGAACAAAGGAAGGATCTAGATAATTAGTTGTGGACAAAAATAGACGTCGCAGCCGGGCCCTGGGCCAGGTGACGTCAGCGCGCCAGGGCCGGCGGCGGGGCAAGACGGGCCCCGCGCCAGTGCCGCGCGCGCCGTCCGTCCGGCCGCACGCTATCGACTTCGCAGCAGCAGCCACCAGCCGCGCGCCACCTGCCTGCGCCTCCACAACCCCGCCCGCCACCGCCGACCCAGCCACGCATCAGACACACGTCCTACTGTGAGTATGTACCTACACCTAACTCTACGCCTATGTGCTACACCTATTGTCTAATTGCAACCATGCACCGCGATAACAACCGATGCAGATTTCACTTACACTGCGATGCTCTGAAGAGAACTTCCATTGCACTAGGTATGTTACTATGCACTTTCTTTATTGAAATTTAGTTTCTATTTGATTTTATTTACATATTCGTATAGCCCTAGGTTTCTTATGTCGAATCAACCTTGGCGCATCGTGCATTGCAGCGGAGACCTTGCAAGTCACGCGTCAGAGTAACCTCGCCTCACGGCGTACTCGCGCCGCTACTGCGATCTCTCTCGTTGCGTCTCGCTCGCTGATTCACTTTCCATTGCTTGTCGGATTCCCGTCGAAACTGGAGCCGCCGATTCATAGTACCGGTAATCGTCCAGCGATGTATGCTTAACATTTACATTCAAGCGTAGAGTAAAAATTAAAATAGTGGGAGGAGATGTGTTGATAGACGCGATGGAACAAAACACAAACAGCTGACCGCTCGACGTTCTTCTTTTTGACAGATAAAAAATATGACGCGGTCACTCAAGGACGGTCGATGGTCGATTACTATCTGAGTATTTCCCGTTTTCGAGACGCCAAACAAAATGGCACATTAGTGACGTCCACGCAAACGACAGTGGCTATTAGCGAGTGGAATGTGGGACATTACTAGCTAATTTGTGTTAACTTGTAGCTAGGGCTTAAAGTTACTCTAATGAGGAGTAAAAAATACTTTCAGTTATAATTATGATACATTTGTATAATATACAACCCGAGTTTCCAACCTATCGGCGGTACAAAGGACGTTATCAGTTAGGTGTTGGGGCCACACGTAAGGAGTAATACAGTTTAAAATGAACTCTGTTTCAAGGCAATAGGATCGTTTCAAAGTACAATTTCTGTATTCTGTGAGTACAATCGAACTATCCTTGACTGGTGACCTATCTTTTCAGGCATGAAAGAAACCGAGAATAGATTGTTGGTCATAAATATACCTACTTGGTACTCGTATCAGTCGCAAGTTGCTCGTGCCAAGCATAAAGGTTACGTTTGCCTGTTATCAAAACCACATAGGTAGCATTCATACGATATTATACATATTCACCAGTCTTGTAGTCCATAATAGAACTTGTCCTATAATTATGTACTTAGCTGAAACAGACAATGGTAAACCTACGTAAAAATCGTAAACAAAACGAGTCTCACAAGAGAGATACGTACTGACTAAAATAGCTTGGCAAAGGGACGTAAACACTTTCTTTTGAATCGCTCTTATTTCAACGACACATAGCTTAAAATTTAACGTCAACAGAGGTGATTCACGTACGTGGTTGACATTGCCTTACAGTGGGAATGAGATACGAGTGCGTGCAACAAAAGGGGCCTCGAGTTTCAAGTTATCACGTCCAAAACCTATGCTTTATCACATTGCTATCAACCTTACGAGACACAACTGAGAAAGGAAGATAGATGCGACCACTTTTGTTGTTTGTTGCCTATAGATATGCCAATGAGATAAGCCGTAGTTCTCTTCATTTCATAATTTGAGGAGTTATCAAAACATCCACCAAAAAAATGATAATTTATTTCAAATGAACACAACATTTTCGTATGTTAACAGCGATTAGACGGCAATTTTTGTATTCAAAATATACTTATTTTATATCTATTATGTCTGCACTGCACAAACGTGCAACATTTCAAAGGAATTCACTATAACCTCCCACATTTATGTTTTTTAAGTACAGTCACGGTAATGATATCTAAAAGTGGTACAGTTTTTAGGTACCTATTTATCAACTTGCACTACTTTGTCTCATTTACGAGACTAAGTAGTGCAGGTGTACGAGTAAACTATATTCATAAAGAGATAAATCTGAACATAAACCTAGTTTTTTTTAACAATCTGACTCCTAACTCCTGGCATATCACTCCACCGTCGGACTACATAGCTACTACGTGTGGCTAAAAGTGATATTAGAGACCATTGGCACCACATTTTATATCTACAACTGGGTGTTTATGAAAAATGATACAGGTAGTGCAAAAATGGGCGTTCATGTTCCGCCAATAAGTTATCCTTCCGTGCCTGTCTTTACTTTGTGTGGCAGTGTACGGTACTAGCTGGCAACCGCGAGCAAGGGCCTCTCACGCTTATCACAATGAAAATCGAAAGTACCTACCAAGTGGACCAGTTTTATTATCGCGAAACTTGTCTTTCCGCGGTTTGTGATAATAAACTTTTAGCACAAACATTTGTAAGGACAAATGTATTTTCTTTTGTTGAGAAATCTTGATATTCGTACGTGTATTGGCACATTTATTTAGATAGATAAGTTTAGCTTGTACTTAAATTCACGATTTCTATACAACACATCGGTGTATGTGTTTTGTATGAGCGTAGGTAGTTAATGCCAGTATTTTGCCACACAATTAATAAATTGGTAATAAAAAAAAGATAAAAAAAAATTTGAACAGTTGATTTTTATTTTGAATAGCCCATTATATCCCATGATTGGGCAAAGGCCTCCCTGGAAAACTAGAGGGAGTAAATAGCACCTAACCTATACTTGATAAAAACAAATACAAATCTCGTACCTCTTCATACTAAAACAAAAAATACTTAGGTCAAAATTAAACACGAGGCGGAACATGTAGGTATACTTAACATAATATTTAATTACATATTTATGAGGTTGAAATGTTACTGGCAGCAGCCTAACCTCTAGAGCGTCTTTAGACGTGTTTTTTTCACCTCGGCGCGGCATTGATCGTGGTCCACAAAACCGGTAGACTGTGGTTACCCTTCGCTGTGCACAATCTGATACACCAGTGCACTATTCTACTAATTTACTAAAATAAGATGCTGTAATCTTGGCCCTTTCTATAGCGGTTAGGTAACCAACACAGTAAATATTATGTAAATTGTTTGTTTAACAAATCTGCTGGTCGTAAAGTTTAGAAAAGACGAAAGAAATATGTACCAGCATCTTCTCATTTCACATATGGCTCAGAAGTAAACCAAGGGTTTGGGAACTTGTTTGTATAAGAGCGATAGGCAAGCAACCTTTCACAGTTATAGGTTCCTTTTTTCTAGCACTATGTCCACCGTGTTGTTAAACATGACCTTTTTTTGGGTATTACTACCCTTTGCTTTGTTTAAGCTATGGATTAAAGACAAAATAGTAGGTCTATGAAATCTGATTTTATATTTTGGTTGATTTCAGGAAACAATGGTTAGAAAGTACGAAAGAATGAGTGGAAGACAATCTTGGAGCGAAGAAGACATGGCGAGGGCCGTGGCCGCCGTCGTGTCAGGTAAGATGGGGTACAAGCTGGCCGCCCGGACCTTCCACATTCCGAGGTCCACTCTGCAAAGACGCGCAAGCAAAATCAGGTACACGCAGCCTGACGATCCCAAACCCTTGATGGGTCATTATAGAAGAGTCTTCACGGACAGCCAAGAAAAAGACTTAGTGGGCTACATAAAGAGTATGGAGAAATATTTCATGGGTGTTTCCCGCCGAGACATCAGAGAACTAGCCTTCCAATACGCAGAAGATAACAACCTCAACCACCCGTTCGATGTCAACAGCAGAATGGCGGGCGAAGACTGGGTGAGGAACTTCCTCAAGAGAAACCCGGAGTTGTTGGAGAAGTCAGAGAAGGAAAGAGAGATGGAGCCGGTGAACTTCGACCAGTTCTACCACTTCATGTTCCAGCTGTCATGACTGTGAGTCCGCTAGGCGAGTTTCCATGGCGAAGACGTAGCATTGGAACTCATGGTGAATGAAAATTAGATAAACTAAATAATGTTCCAAACGAAGGTACTTACCACTGACTAAGTTTACATTTTAATAGTAGTATGTATTAACACAGAGCGAAATAAAAAAAGTCTGAAATTGCTGAAAATAGGGATCAGGTGATTTGAGGATTTCTCTATCATCGTTCAAGGTGTGTTTACAACTACTCCTGGCTTCGCACACTAAGCGTAACACGCCGTTCGGAAAGTAACATAATAAAAATACTTATTTAAACTAAATGATAGAAACAGAAATACATTTAAATTTCTGAGACTTTAAAAATTCTTAAATTTAGAAATAAGTAAGGGCAAGGCTCAAATGTAACTATTTAGAACAGTTTTTATTTTAGAAAGAAAGAAAAATATTTTAATCATTAATTTTTTATTGGTCTTAAGTAGAACATTTGTGTACAAGTACTGCGGAATTGAGTACTTATCTACTTAAGTCTTCACAAATTATAAAACCGTTACTTTCTACTATAGTTTAACCGAGTTGTAAGTGTAATATAAACGACTTGCTAAATTAAGGGCTGTGATACAGAGAAAAGTTTATTTTTATTGAATCCTATCGACATACTGCTGTAACTATTTATTGCAAGAAATACTTTCAAATTTTATATAAACCATGATGGTATGGTTAGTACGAACTTTGTTCAATAGTTCATTATGGAAATACATAGAATGAGAGAAGACACGCAACGTGAAACTGAATGAAGCTGCATATTTTGTGCCACAGCATAAGAGACTAGCATTTTCTTAAAGATGTTATATTCTTTTTTTTTATTGATTAACACGTATCACGTGTTATTTAATATATAATATGATCACCCCTATCAAGAAACTTATTTTATGAATATACATATTTAAAGTGCAATATTACCAACGTGTGTGTGTTGCAAATTGTCATATTTTGCAATTGTCATTTTTTATTAATTTTATCATCAAAAAAATATGCACGAGAAATCTTATTATTATGGAAGGTGATCCCTCCGTATTAATACTAATACTGCTTTGAGTTTAAATAAAATGTTCACCAACGCCACAGCCTCAATTAAAATAAAACATTGTTGCAAAAACGAAGATAAAAATCTTTATTTCTTTCAATGATTGATAAGCGAATCATTTTAATCATTAATTTTAGTTGGGAAGTTAGGAACTTTACGTAACAATCATTTGTTTCAAAGACGTTCTTGTAGCCTATAACTAATAACTCGAATATTAGAGTCTCTGATATCAAGAACATTTCAAGAGGCGTCAACTCGTGTCATTGGCGACCTACAGTGACAATGACACACTTACTGCTGTCGTTTGCATCAGTGTGCCCAGCAGTTTCCTTTAGAACCACGGGTGTTTACTATTGTTCAAGCGGAACACGCTATGTGACCTTGAGTATAGTACCCAGGCAGGCATCTCATGACTTTTCATAAACTCAATTTATCTATTGACTTTGCTGCTTTTCTCACAAAAAAGAGAAAAGTCAGTAGGAAATTTGAGATAATTTAATTTTGAATACTAGATTGCGTTGATTTTAAACTTAATCCAACTGCACGTTCAAACAAGAAATTTTATGTGTACACAATGTAATGATGTAATTAGTTCAAGTCAAGATTGAATAGTAACGCTCTGTATAGAAAGTATTCCACTTTAACTTTTATTTATTATATATTATTTATTTAACTATTCTGCGCTTGTAAGCAAATGACAAGGATACTCAAATACTGTGGCAGAGCCGCGGGGAATATCCACTTTATTTCTATATATTTATTGATGTGTCCCTAAATAATAATTTTGTTGATTCATTAATTTATCGAATCGTTAACTGGTTTTTGTGGTACGATCTATTAGAAATAATTTGACATAATAAAAATAGACTTATTACAATTTCAGAACTTTTATATTAGGTATATTCAAATTAATGTAACTTTTAATATATTTATAATTATAATGATAGTTAATAGTATTTATAAAAATAATTGCCCACTTTAATGCACAAATGAAAATTTTTCGGTCGGTAAGGAATATTTATAATAATTATATTAAGTATGTTTTATGGAAGGTATAAGAATATAATGGTGAAGTTGATAAGAAATAATTGTGATACGGGAATGGTGATATTAGCGGAAAGGATAAATGTAGATTTTATTACTTATGCTAAGTCGTTTAGATTGTAACTTTAAAATTTAATAGTTCTTGAACTAGTTGGTCAAACTTTATAGTACTTAGGTTTTAAGTATAAAATATACTGTCACGCACCCTTTCGTCACATTTTATGTAGTCGTGAACGGGATTTTTTTTCTTTTAATGCTCTTAGGGCCGGCGCACATTTGGCAAAGCGCAGCGCAGAGCATTTTCACTGTCAAACTATTATAGACATTGTCCTCTTTGATATAATATGCAAAATTGATTAACACAATACTTAAAGCCTAGTCGAAATTTGCCGTAAGTGCGTAAGTATTGTATTACTGATTATCGATATTATTTCAAAGAGGACAATGTCGGTAATAGTTTGGCAGTGAAAAATTCTCTGCGCTCCGCTTCGCCATAAGTGTGCCGGCCCTTAAAATATAAGTACTGTTTCAGTTTGACCATATCTACGAGTTTATAAAAATACCTACCCAAAATATTTTTGTTACCTGATTTAAGTTTTGATCTCTTAAGTTAGTTTAGAAAAATATTATTACTTACTATTTATTTAGGTTTTGGAAATATTGTTAAATTTGAAGATGTTTTAACAAATTACTGCATGCCAAATTGTTATTAGATTTGAGATTTATTCACCTCCTTACCAAAATTCGTTTTTTTTTTTTATTTATTTATTTCAACAAACTTAAATCTATCATTACAGTTATAACCAATACGATAGAAAAGCAATCAATTATTGTAACACATTATATACAAAGCTGATCTTATGAATTCGCTCAGAGAACAAGCAATTGTCCAAAGTCTATGTTAAAATGCTACTGAGTTAAAAAACATCGATTTTCGTGCCTTATCGCCGAAATAATCTGAGACCTTAAATCAGTGCTACAGGCTGACTTTTTATCTAGCAGCGAATATTTGGAAGAAGTTCATGAACTTCTTTCTGTAAAAATAATTGAGTAGAGACAAAAAATATCGTCCTTCCTACCCTTGAAAATTCGTTCGACTGATCGCTCATTTGAATGGTATACCTTAAGTAAAGTCAGCATGTAGTTACAATATATCTAATTAGTGAGCAGATTTTTAATACATACCCCCGCACACATTAATAAAAAATGTTTGTTTAACTCAGTTTGTTTTGACAATGTTTGTTATCTTATTAAAATAAAGAACGCGACATAAAATGTTAAGACTTAACCCATTCGCTGTCCATAAATAAAAGACAATCGTCGTGATTAATATAATAAATGATACATGGGTCAGGGAATTTGTAAAATAGGTTTTGTAAACATTTGTCGATTTTTTTACTACAAGGGTTAAGGTCTTTGTTGCGACAAAATAATTCTCACTACATTTTTGCATTACTAAATCACGTAATTGTGAAGTGAGGTCCTTTTTCAGTAATTCACCTCTAATTGTACTTCACTATAGTTATGTACATGTATACTTTGTGATTGGCGCTCATGTATGTATCTATAGATCGTAACCGTATGCCACTAATTTTAAAATGTTTGGAATGGTTTTGTTTGGTTTATTGTTTGGAGGGTCATGTACCTTATTCCTAGTACTTAATTGTGTCCAATAAAAATGTTAATTTGACGCAGTTGTTTTTTTTTCTTACATCTTCAGTGAAACACCACAAAAAAAAATCATCTCATCTTCTCGAAAAACGATGTTTTCATCCCAAAACATTTGGAGCTAAAGTTACTGCTTATTCTCTCGGGAAAAAAGTGAAAAAGAAAATCCCTAGAGATTAAGATCAATTTGAAAACTGAACACGCGTGTAATATCAAAAATAATGTTGGCAATCCAGCTAAAACAAAGAAGTTTTAATATAAATAGTAGATTGTGCTACAAGGGGCTAAGGTAATATTTTGAAGGCGAGGGCGCTACTTTGAATCCTGAGTGTAGCGAGGGATTCATGTATATCGCCCGAGATAAAAATATTGCCGTACCCGAGTAGCACACTCTACTTTTCATCTCCATCTATGAGAAAAACTAGCACATACAAAACAGAATATAAAGAACAGTAGAACACCTACAATACCTAACAGACTTCAACCGACAATTTAATACTAACCTTTGTTTGATGTCGTTTTCATACAATAAATACTAAGAAATCTTTTTTTGAAGACCACCAACTTTCGATAAAATGTTCACTCATAACTTTGTTTGCGTGGTCCTTCATATCTTTTTATTTTTATACGTAAACTTGATAACTATTCACTATTGGCTTAAACTCATGAAAAAGTATTCACATTTACATAAATAATTACATATCAATACAATTAACCTAAAACTTCTGTAATTACTTGAATCAAAGGGAAAAATTGCGCTTTTTAAATTATACTTATTTCTTTTTCCGAAGCAAAGAACATTAAAAATTTTAACCTACATTCATCCATCTTGAAGACGATATGTATTCCAAATTTAAAAAATCACGAAGTCTGTGCCGATTATGTTTTATCTTAAAACAAAATTCTTCTTTCTTGTTGCTGGACTGCCAACATCATTTTTGATTCTACATATATTAAACTCGTGTTCTATTTTCAAATTGGTTTTAATTCCTAGAGATCTTCTTTTTCAGGTTTTATTCCCGAGAGAATAACCAGTAACTTTAGCTCCAAATGTTTTGGGATGAAAACATCGTTTTTAGCCCATTTAGCCCAACAATAAGCCCAGAATACTTCTTAGTTCTTTAAATGTGGTATTATAGTGAAGTTTTTCTCTCACATGGATACAAATTGGGTAATGAAAACACAATTAGGTTATTCAGCACATAAAAAGTACTGAAGTGTCCATAAAAACTGGTGTCCGAGGAAAACTATTACGAATGTTACTTGACAAATTATATCATATAATCATGTTACACATACTAACACATATTTGCTACAAGTGTCACTTCACATAGGATTTTCATGTTCCTTAAATACTTAAAAAATATGTAGCTATTTTGCTTGGTGACAAATAATGACAAAAATACAGTGCATTTAAATTTCGCATGACGTTACGATCTAGTACGGTTTTCACTAGACAGTAACATTCTTTTAAAAGTCTATGGGTCCATTATTATATTTTTGCCAAGCAGTGAGAGACGTGTGGCTGGAAATGAATTAATTAATTATATTTTTAGATAATCTAACTGGAAATAAAAAGAGGATAGGCAGGCATACAAAAATTTATCAAAATTTTTGATATTACTCCCGATCCTGGAATCTATTGTCAAACTGTCGTACCCAGACATCTTCAAGTCAAACTAACATACCTATCAGGCATCTTAAATGGTCTAAGTAGTATTGGATAAAAACAACTCAAAGTGCCTAACCTACGTTGCAAGAATTTACTGGGAAAAGTTTTCAGGAAATTTTAAAAAGAGCACTCCAACGCTTTACCCGTATTTTCAGTCTGCCGACATATACTTTGACGGCAGTAGATTGGTTGTTGTTTCTAAAGGCAATTTACGAGAAGGCGACAGCTCGGAACGAAAACAGCGTTTGGTTCTAAGAAAAATATCCTTTCAAGTTTACCATTAGACGAAGTGCTCGGTGTTAAAAATAAAAAAAAACCGGGCGGGCGCGTTCCTCTCTTGCATCGTTGGTTCTGAAAAAAAAATCTTAGTTAATTGTATTCCTCTATAAACGTCGCGCCATCCATGCTAAGTATCAAAATCAAAACATGCGTTTGTGTTAACGAAAATTAATCTGTAAAGTTACTGATTTTCGGGTTTTCTTTCTTTTGCACGGACAATACCACAAACGAAGAATACCAACTGCGGATTTGGTTTTATAATTTTTTTAAAACTAAAAATCTACTTCAGACGAAGTGGTAGCTAAAGTGGCGCCCTCATTTGAAATAAATTGTTTAAAACTAAATATGGTGATAATTAAAAATTTGATTTATATCAATGTCTAGAAAGACCTTTAAACTATTTTATGAATAACCTTTGAAAGTAATATTGGTAGTCCGTCTAGTTTTAAAACTGTTTTTCGCCAAAAGTGGCCACTTTAGGCGAAAAACAGTTTTAAAACTAGACGGACTATTAGTTATAATTATTTTAAAGGTTATTCATAAAATAGTTTAAAGGTCTTTCTAGACATTGATACAAATAAAATTTTTAATTATCACCATATTTAGTTTTAAACAATTTATTTCAAATGAGGGCGCCACTTTAGCTACCACTTCGTCTTCAACACCAAACTACATAACCAATTTTGATAAAATTTCTATGGGACCACTCCGACCACCTGACAAGTATGCCCTTTCAAACAAAAAAGGAGGTCCAGGTGTTTTCGAGAAATCGATGATTTCGAGAAATACCTAAATGTTTATGAACTGAAAAAATGATAAAAACGAATGATGCAAAAATTAAATTGTCTGAAAAAGAAAGAAACTTTAAAAAAGGTACCATCCCATATTATTTCAGCAAAAAAAGCTTTCAGACTGAAATTGAAGACACAAATATTGGCGAACTAAGTATAAATAAAATATCAACATTCGCGAGAAAGGGTACCATCCCATATTATTTTTCGAAAGTTCACAATGATGAGTTTTTTCGAGACTAAAAAACCACAACGCCATTTCAGAATTCTACACCAAATTATTCAAAGCGCTTTAGCAAAGAAAGATATTTTAGAACTTACATTACTAGAGTTGCAAGAAAAAAATATGGATCCAGATGTCCTATGCCTCACGGAAACATTCTTACTAGAAGGTTGTGATAATTACCTTAAACTTAAAAATTACATAGTTGTAGATAGTTACTGTAGAGAAAAAAAAGAGGTGGATCCTGTATTTTACTAAAAAAGGTTTATCGTATAAAAATTTGACATTCACTAAAAATATTGGAATGAAAAATACTTTCGAAGTGTGCGCTGTAGAAATTCCCCAAATAAATTTAATTATAATTTGTGTTTATCGAACACCTAATTCCGACCCTAATATATTATTGACAAAACTTGACGAACTATTACATATTATAGGGAAGAAATATAAATCTAAAAAACGAATAGCTGTGGTAGGAGATATAAATATAAATACGTTAAAAAAAGTAAAACAGCAGATGACTTACAAGATATGTGTGATAATCATAACTTAAAAATACATATTAATATTCCCACAAGAAAACAATCATGTTTAGATCATATTCTTAGTAATATTCCAAATGCGACTGGTACCGTACTACCACTACACCTTTCTGACCACGACACAGCGCAATTATTAACTTTTCCTATTAAAAATAAGTTAGTACTTCAAGAAACTTTTTTCATTTATAAAAAAGACTATAGCGAAGAAAACATTCAAAAGTTTAAAGAATGTCTGAAGAATCTAGCCTGGTCAGAAATATATGAACAGACAGATATTAATAGTGCCTTCACTACATTTCATAACACAATACGTTTATACTACGACCTCTGTTTCCCAAATCTAAGAATAAAAATAAACAATATGAGGAAAAAAACGCGTGGATTAGTCAGGGAATAAAACTTAGCTGCAAGACAAAAAGGACTTTGCGGTATAACTATTATAAAAATAAGACCGCATATAATAAAAATAAATATCTGACATATTCTAAATGGTTACAAAAATGTATAAATAAATCGAAACAAAATAATAATATCAATTTTATAAATAAAAATAAGAATAAATGTAAAGCAGCATGGTCAATTATTAAAAACGAAGACATGACACGAAACATAATATACATGAAATAATAAATGACAATAAAATTATAACTGATCCTAAGGAAATAGCTAATGTTTTCAATGATTCATTACATTGAATTAGCAGGCTCATCACAAATAAAAAAAGATGAAATGGTATTAGGTTCGAGAGCAAACTCTATGTATCTTATGCCTATGACAGAGGATGAGATTAAAACAGTTATAACATCATTAAACAATACTAACTCAGAATACTATGATAAAATTAACACAAAAATAATTAAAGCTTGTTCCAATGAGTTAGCAGCTGTTTTAACGTATTTAGTCAATTTATCATTTTCTGCAGGTACATTCCCAGATGCACTAAAGCTGTCAGTAGTAAAGCCATTATTTAAAAAAGGTAACAGAAATGACATTAATAATTATCGCCCAATCACGCTGATACCAATCTTATCAAAGATTTTTGAAAAATGCATGTACATCAGATTAATTGACTATTGTAACAAGTATAATATAATAAAGGACGAGCAATTTGGATTCCAGGCGCATAAATCGACAACATTAGCTACGTATACTTTAATAAAAACTATAATGACCAATCTTAACAACGATTTTATGACTACAGGATTATTTTTTGATTTATCTAGTGCTTTTGACTTCGTTTCTCATGACCTATTATTAAACAACTTGGAATCTATAGGAATTAGAGGCCCATCACATCAGTGGTTGTCTTCGTACTTGATTGACAGAAAACAATGTGTAGTTATTAAAAAAATAGACGAGAATAAAGAAATGAAAGATTATGCATCTGAATACAAAAGTGAAAAACATGGTGTCCCACAGGGAAGTATCCTAGGTCCAATTCTATTTTTAATTTATATAAATAATATAACTGACATTATTAATTATAAATGTATATTATATGCTGATATATCAATAATAGTGACAAGCAAAAAATGTATTGACTCGAGAACACAACATGAAAAGGACATAAATAAAACCACTGAATGGCTAAAATTAAATAATTTACAAATTAATTTAAATAAATCATTTTATATACAATTTAAAAAAATCCTACAGCACTACACAGAATTCAAAACTTAATATACCTAAAATTAGAGAAGTAACGCAAACAACATTTTTAGGCGTAATCATTGACCAACATTTGAATTGGAAAGGACATATAGATAATGTGTGCAGTAAAATAAATAAATTTGTATAGGCTCTGAAACAAGTTAGAAACATAACTAATAATCAGACGGTTATTACTACATATCGTGCCTATATCGAATCCACGTTACGCTATGGGATTATCGTATGGGGCAATAGCACAGATATTCAAAAAGTATTTATTGCAAAAAAAAAGTGTATTCGTGCAATTTGTGGATTACCGCCACGTAAATCTTGCAAACCATTTTTAAAAACTTTGGCCACTTTATGTTTATGAAGTATGCATGTTTGTCTATAAACATAAATCACTGTTTAAAAAAGCTAGAGATTTATATCACCGTAATACTAGAAATCCGAATAGACTGGTTTTAGACGTTGCTCCTAAATTTTAAAAATAAAGAAGTAGTTGTTTATATAAGTGTATACAAATATTCAACAAATTGCCAGAAGAACTAAAGATTTTAAATGTCAGGCTCTTTAAGAAAAAAATGTATAAATGGCTTGTTGACAAAAACTTTTATAGCCTCAGACAATTCTTGGACTACTAATATTTGCATGCTATTACTACTAGCCAAACATGTTTGTTCTTTAATATTTATTGTACAAATAAAACCTATATTACCATGTTTTAAGCAAATAAAGATATGATTATGATTAAGAACATAAAAAAAAAACATAAAAGAATCCGACGAATTGAAAACCTCCTCTTTTTTGAATTCGGTTAAAATCGAATATTTCTCATGCTAAGTTTTATACCTAGGCACCTATAATTTCAAATGAAGGCGACACTAGCGTTCGCGTAAGAAAAAAGTACTTATTTACTTATTGCCAACGCGAGTATCGAATATCCTCATTATATAGTACCTAAACATAAAGGAGAAGGTGAAAATTCATACTAATAAGAGCATTGCTCTTAAATATAGAAAGATTGTAATGTTTTTTTTTCTATGGTGTTGTAGGTTTAAGCGACTATAAGCGACTATAATATTCACTTTCACACTTCTCTGTAATAAAAATGCATTAAATTAAAAACTTAAAAAAACTTTTAGGTTTCTTTTACATTTCAAAGCACGGAACCCTGAAGACTTTATTGCTACGACGTGTTGTGCGAGAGAACTCGTTACCTTTAACATTTTATCAAAGAGTCTTAATATTACTGGCTCTAACGAAACGCTGTTACAACCATGGCGGAAAATCGTCGGGAAATGTCGACAGTGGAAAGTTGTTTTTCCCAAGGACCGAGGGAGATGTTCGTCTCGTATCGCACTAGACTGAAAATAATTATAAGTAAGCACATGGATCTTTTCATATCATTTGTTGAGTTACCAAAGTACGCACATTTGGAGCGTCTTAATAATCATTAATTGAGTTTTATTTTGTGTGGCAATAATAGGCATGACGAATGGGAAAATATTTTTAGCCTATCGGTTACATTATTAAAAAATATTGTACACTTATTTTTTCTTTTCTCTGAGAAACATAAAATGACAAAGATACAGCGCTTTGAAATTTCGCATGTCGTCTCGGCTACGTACTTTTTTTACATAGAGGTGACGTCGCAAGCCCCCTCTCCGGAACTTTGATGCTTCGTATCTTTGTGAAATTTTACTTTTTTGGCAAACTGAAATAATGGACCCCAAGTCCATTATTTTTAGATAATCTAAAAGACGGAATAATTACAATTATACTTGTCTAACTTTGTCTTCACCCCTATTCTTATTTACGAGAAGCTAAACTATTCTTCGGTAAACTTTACAAGACTTCATTATACTACTTCTTAAAACCAAAAACTATGAGTCTCTCATCAATACAATTAACTTATTTATTTAAACTTTATTGTTCATCAAATACAAATTATACACAGACAATAGGCGAACTTAACGCTAAAAGCGTTGTCTTCCAGTCAACCTTTGCGTTACACAGAGAATTTGATTGTGGATCCAAACCACGAGTTGAACCCTGTTGGTGTATATTGAGGAAATGCCTGAATCAATTGTAGCTTCATAACTGAAATAATATTAATAAAAATATCAATATACTTATCAATGTACCCAAAAATAAGATTCAATAGCAACACAACAAATAAGACACAAAAAATAGATTGTTTGTGTCGTATTTGTATTATGGAGCCCGTGAATCGTAAACATTTCTCAGAATTCTATTGGAGAAAGAAATAATTCCATCATTAATTTCCGAGCACCATTGAATAGAGCTAGATGGCTCGAGCCGGATGGCTCGTCTCATTCTTGTTTACTTAGAATCGCAGGCAATCCAATTATGCCATGTTTGCTTCAAAGAGACGCTGCTTGGATGCACTGAGGGTATACACTAAAATATACGTAGAATTAACTATATACACAGTATACTAAGTACACTAAAAAAATGATCGGATGCGTTAAAAATAATGTAAACACAACAAAAAGTATGTATCTTTCTTTCTAAAAAAAATGAGTGACGCATAGTACTACAAAAAAGTTCTACACAACGCATATTTGCGATACTTAACCTATCATATATCGTTGCGATGCGTTATTATGACTGCCTCCGTGGTCTAGTGGTCAAGGCGTTCGCCTTGTGACTTGAAAGTCATGGGTTTGAATCCTACTGGGAAGCATACTTTTTTAAAAATTTTGTTTCCAGTCTGGTTAGGATATTGCAGGCTAGAATAACCTGATTATCTAAAAAAGAAGATGATTTCGTGTTTCGGAAGACACGAATAAACTGTGGGTCCCGAACGCCATCTAGCATTTGATCATCGAACTATCACAGGATTGGTTCTGGTTTACCCTTTGTATTGGGAAGGTCAGACGGCAGTCGCTCTGTGTAAAACCCAGAAACCTCTTTAAATCTCCTTGGTTAGGTAGCGGACCCCGGGCTCTGAAGCGTTACTGTTGAGAATGCAACCGGAAAAATACGCTCGGATGATGATGATGATGATACCATTGCGTAGATCTGCGCGAGAATGTATTGTTTAACATTGTCTGATATTCCGGTATACAAGGGTTAATATAACTCTACCAATTAATTAAATAAATAAGATATTTAGAATTGGGGGGAAGCAGCGGAGCTTTTGTGTTATTCCCACCAACTGCAACCATTGATGTAAGTAAATAAAGAGCGAGAAACTAGTTGTAAAATAGCAAAAATGTGAGACACATCTTCTTGTGCTCATGTCGATGGAGTCAATTGGATAGGCCCTCAATCCTCTCCTCTCTCTGCTATGTTTTAATGTCCTGCTAGGACCTTAACTGTTAACTTTTCATTTATTGAAAAAAGTTCATCCTCGGTCTTCCTATTCCTCGTCTCCCTTTTATTTTTCCTTCAGTACTATTTACACATATTTGCAAAAAAATGTCACACATGAACCTAAAAACGTTCTGGCTTATTTACCTATTCAACTAATTTTCTTTGCACCCAATGCGAACAGACCTCAAATGTGGAAGGGAACCTCTCAAACTCAAAGGTAGCAAAATGGATCCGCAAATAAATGCTCCCGGAACTTTCCAGGGCTCTCCAATGAACGTAATTCCCTGTACGCTGGAAATGTCGGAATGTTGTGCCGCGCGGGAATGTATAGAACTGCGATCCGATTATGTAGTGCAAGTTGATATGCTGGAAACTGCATTTATGTTCATAAAAGTAAAGCTAAGACCACACAGGGCGAGGGGTGTCAAAAATATTATGGTATCTAATAGGTATAATGAAACGATTTGGAAACTTCTGCGAATGTTTTAATTACAAGTGAGCAGCTCGATAGCTCCATGTAAGTATTTACGTATAATTAGCGCTTTCGCACGTTATGCGACCCCGAGCGTAGCCCGCACTTGGATTGACATCAGTGGTAAAAATAATTTCTTGGGCATGGAGGATGCTTCGGAGGGACAAATTAAGACTTTGGTCCCGGCCGTCATCATTGTCAGATGCCTGATAGCTTGCCCCAAAAATGTTACACCAGTATTCAACGAAACCTACATAACATAACTTAGTGCCACTTGTATATTCTAAATCTTTGCTTATTTGGAACTTCAAGCAAGAAATTGGTATGGACAAAATAGAATACCTACTTAGACTTACTTCGTAAGAAGAAGAAGTGAGTTACCATTTTTATCAAAGTTAAAAGTACGAACATACGAGTAGATCAAATTAAGCAGTTGCCGAGTTATGGGGCTGTAAGAGTGAGCTGAAATTCACATTTATGGATGAACTTCCAGCTAGTTGCCGCCACAAAGTTTGTTTAGCGTTACCACGCCGCATGTAGAGCTATGCACTTTAAACTTCAGAGTTAGTACCTCGTTCTGAAAAGCAAGCCACGCTGTAGTAACAGGAACAAGCCTCGATGCATCGTAGATGCACCTAACTCAATATACTTTAAAGTGTTCTAACTTGGGTGTGGTTCGGTCGGGTCCTCTCAGTAACAGCGTGCTTCAGAATCTAGTTTTAGAATTTTCTTTATAATTTTCGTGAAGCAAGCTAGAGTTTTATCGACGGGGGGCAAAATCCCTGAAATTGTTATTCATCAATCCTAATGTATACTAAGGTGTATGTAGATTATGGGGGCAGGCGCAAATAGGAATGCTTGGTGCCTCAAGATTTTTAGTTCAGAACTCAGCCTTGGACCTGGGGAGGGGCAAGCTGGGTCCCTCGACCTGGGTACCTTGGAAAGGGGCGGCAAAAACGTCTAGAGTGTTCATAGTTACCTCTAAAGTATATGCTAAGTAGATAAACAGTGCACTCTGTAACAGGCTAACAGGAAGCATCCTAGCTGCAACACGACATGCTGTCGGTGCACCTAACTCAATATCTTACTTCAGAGTGCTCCACTTTGAGAGCGGCGGTCTTAAAATGTTTGGCGGCTTCGAAAACGCGATGTTCGAGATTTTCCTCGTAAATTACTCGGTACACAGGGTGTTACGGCGACGTATACTTGAAGAGAGGATAGCTAGTTTAATAATATGTGTGTATACAGTGTACTACGTCATTGGAAACATAACCAGGATGCAACGATCTAATTTAATATCTGACTTCAGTGTGCTCAAATTTTGAAAGAGCTGTAAAAACTTTCAGCGAGTTCCAAACCCGAGATTTTCCCAAACGTCTGTTTTTTTACTAGATTAGATAATACTAGGTTATTTAGTTAGACGGAGTATTGTCTTTATGATGTATATTGATTGATAGACGTAAACTCTTCTTAGTATAATCTCAAACCTTAGTGGTTTCACTATGCTAAGTATCACCACCATCACTCAATGTTTTGTAAGATCTTTTATATGGTAATAAAATAAATAAAATTAATATTTTTTTTTAATATCAGTCTGAAAGAGATAATAACTAAGATTTTTTTTATAAACTTAATTGCTTCAAAGTTGCCTGATGTAATACATACATACGAGTGGTGCCAATTTTTTTAACGCGAAGTCGCCTAAACGATTGCTTTTTCCAAACCATAAAAAAGTGAACGCTTTAAAAGGAACCGTAACTTTATGTGCACATGCATATATAACAAGATTCCTCAATATATAAAAAATATAACATTCACTTTGTTCAAAAAACATTTGTATGACTGGTTAATGGATCATAGCTCATATATTTCTAAGGCATAAAGATTAAAAATTAAATATTGTAAGTAATAATAGAATTAATAAATTTGTGATTCATACTACTACAATACATTTCATTCATTCATTCGCTTAGAAACTCCGCGTTTGAAAAATGGCACCACAGAGCAAGCTAAGGTAAGCCTTAGTTAATAGAAAAAGGTGAAATAATCATTTAAATTCGAATCCATAAGTCCTTCTATGCTGGTCTATAGTCCATTTGTTTAGGTATTTAAAAGAATGTAAACAATCTTGACATGTCTTTTTATTGAAATATACACTTTATAAATCAATACCTTCGCAAATTACAAATTGTTTCTTTATAAATTACATAATTTATTTGTAATCTCCGGCTCTCTCACTCACCGAACGAAGCATAGAAGCGGTGACGCTACTACTCAGACGTCGATTTTCTGTGAAAGTGTGGTACTTCCCCGGACGAGCCGGCCCATTCATGCTACTAGCAAAACAGAGTTTTGCCGGTAGCGTGGCTCTACCACAAGTAAATTATTTATTTTATAAATAACATAATTTATTTGTAATTTGCAAAGGTATTGATTTATAAAGTGTATATTTTGTTTACATCATAGATTTAACGAAGTAAAAAAAATCCTTGGTCTATGGTTTACATACTTTTAAATACCTAAACAAAATGGACATAGAAAAAACTCAGAATGTACCAGCTGTTTATATCTTCCCACGTAGATTGTAGAAGCCGATCTAGGGAATGGGTGACCATGCGAATCATGCTATGCGGCTAGCAACCCGTCAATATTTTGATACCTTGTAGGAACTCCTAGTAGGTAGGTACCCACGGACTAGCTGGGGCTATTGGAGTTCCTACATGAAGAGGTTGGTAAGGTACGTAGTGGAGAGCTTGAGAGAAACAGCACAGAGCTATTTTTGTGTATTATAATTAAAAAATTTGAAAATGAAATTATTTTTTTGGAAACGGAAAAGGAGGTAAACGGGAACATGACGAGGTTTATTGTAACATCGTAACAACCTTTTTGCACCTTCTCGCACACCATCACGCTAAAAGAAGCCTTTGATACTTGTGACTCTAAGCAGAGTCCAGGGCCGCAAGACTCAAAGGCTGCTTTTGCTTTTCGCATGTGTAAGAGGCCAACACTAGTGACAGATTTTTCAAGCTGCCTAAAGGCATCTGGCATAGTTTGACGACTGCCATACAATGATGACAGCCGGGACCAACGGCTTATACGTGCCATCCGAAGTACGGAGGAGCTCGAGAAATTTTCATGCCACTTGTGGTCACGAATCCAAGTTCGGACCACGCCCGGTGTCGCTTTACTTGCGAAAGCGCTAGTAATGCGCTCTCCCACTGGGCCACCGAGCTCCTCTTTTAGCTGCTTTTAGCGTGATGATACTTTAAGAATGAACCAAAATGCTCTATCTGCCTCTTTAGGGATAAAGAACTGATTGTGTGGTATCTAAGTTTAACTAGTGGCTCCGTGAGCTGTAGACCTCGCGAATCACCCCGACCCGTTAAAGTTTATCGGATAAAAAAGTTGTTCAGATAAAAAAGTTTCGTTTTTATATAAGTAACAAAAAAGGTTTATGACATGTTTAAAAATTTATCGAAATGGAAATATTTTTTAAGTTTTACAACACCCACATTTCCGCCATTTTGAAAAAATCGAAAATGTGAATCGACAGAAGAATTCTATATTTAAATAAAAAAACGACGGGTTGCACTCCGGGAGTGCCGGCAGAAGTGAAAACTTGAATATTAACAGCAGGCGCAGGCATACATTTTCGCCGCGCCGTAGAAAGAGAGGGGGATACTTCCTCTCCTATGCCGCACCAGCTATCTACTCTCCATCCGTCTTACGAATTTTCGATCAGGTCAACGGTCTTGACGCGAGTTTAACATTTTTTACCCATTACAAAAAATGTGTACAACACCGCTAATGAAATTTTCACTTCAATTATTCTTGAACCTTCTCACAAAACGAAAATCGGTTGAGAAATGCGACCCTGTGGGCGAGAACAGTCGGATAAACTGAAAAACTGACAGAATGCATTTTTGGCCAATCTTGAAACTGAGACTCGCTCGGTCAATAACAGTGGATCAATGCGGTCGTGTATTGGTGTTTTATTTGCCTAGTTCCCCGATTCGACACCCACTCACGTCTCGATCGGAGGGGAGATAGTCCGATAAAATCTGATCACACACCGGCATGCCTCCTGGACACAGCAAATTGAGCTGAAACACGGTCTATTTACCTACCTTGCAGTTCATTTACTACGAAAGTAAAATCCTATCGAGTTGAGATAAGCTTTTGAGTGCGAGGGTTATTTCATACGGTTTTATGTCCCTTTTACACTGTGCAAGTTTTTTTCCTGTTGCATGCAATTTAAATTAAGCAATGATTTTTATGGAAGACGATTTGTTCAGGACATGCAAATCATTTATTGATTCAATTTAATTGTATTGGCAGATATTATTAGTGGCAGTGGGCGGGACACATAGCGCGACGAACCGATGGCCGATGGGGCAAAAACGTTCTCGAATGGCGACCATGTACTAGCAAGCGAAGCGTAGGATACCCACCCACAAAGTGGTTAGACGACCTGACCAAGGTCGCTGAAAAGGGCTGGATGCAGGCCGCTCTTGATCGGTCATTTTGTAAATCCTTAGGCGAGGCCTATGTCCAGCAATGGACGTTATGCGTCTGAAATGATGATGAATTGTATCGCACAGGCAAGAATTTTGCACTGTGTAGGTTCATTAGATTTAATTTGATAGTTTGTATTCAGACTTCAAGGTTGACTAGGTACAGTCAGCCAACGAGATACCTGAGCGACCGTTTATCTTGAATTTTCTCTTATTATACTTTATACAATATGTAACAAGACCCCTGTCCGATCCTTGAAGGAGCAACTCAGGCCGTCAATATGAACAACTTTTCTTATGGGACCAATGCTTGAAACTCGAAGAAAAAATCGTCATTTTCATACAAATTAGGCCGGGTTGGTCGAACACTTTTTATAAAAAGTCGTTCTTTTTTTTCTTGAGAAGTACCTTTTAAGGCAGTCTAATGGACTTAAATATAATACAAAATCTTCATGTTCTATAGACGTGACCATAGGTTTCAATTGTATATGTACTGTGAACATGCACATCTAAGTAATTAATTACGTACATATCTTTATTATTCATATTCTCCGCTTTCCTACATATGTTATAGAAAACGTAACCCCCTTATAATTACTTTCCAATTATCTTAATTACTTATGTATTCGCCCTTAAGCCTCGCTCTGATGAATTGTGATTTTGTGATACAATATGGCTTTCATCTGCGCCGAGCCAGTGGAATAAAGTTTATCGGGGTATATATATATAACGACATTTAACTCTGTCTACCCTGTAACTCAGTTTAAATGTGTCTTTATCTAAGTTAGTATATAATAATATCAGTAGTCTCTTAATAGATATAAATTCTAATAGAAGACTACCCTAATTATTTTTCAATGTTTTAATGTCAAATCATATGTTTTTTTTACGACCTCTGTGGCCTAGTGGTAATCATGCCAGACTGTCACACACGGTCCCGGGTTCGATCCCTAGCGAGTCAAGATGAAAAATGATCTTTTTCAGATTGACCTGGGTCTTGGATGTGTATATATGTGTTATAAAATAAAGTATCGTTGAGATAGTAGCCCATAACACAAGTCTCGAACTTACTTTGGGGCTAGCACAATACGTGTGGTTTGTCCGTATATATTTATATATATTTTTCAGTTAACAGGTGTATAGCTATGTGTGTAATATTAACGGCTTATGTATTCATTTCATTTCATTCGCCCTAAAGCCGCACTCTGATATATTGTGATAAAATATGTCCGGCAGCTGCGCCGAGCTTGGGAAAGAAAGTTTCTCTTTAATTCAATTTCAATGCTTACTTAGAACGTACATAAGCTTTTTATGTCTTCCCTTTGTCTTACACGCGGCTAACTTGAGAAAAGTTATGAGAAGATACTACGCCACCAAAAATAAAAGGTAATTTGTGATTTTTCCTAAAAAATACAATCTTAATATTTTTTAAAATTTTCGAAATAAAAACTAAAATCATGTCTTCAGCTAAAAATATAATGTACGAGGCTGGTTGTAAGGTCTAAGACGAGGTCTGATCTTTATCAATATAATTTATCGTTCTCTTCATCTATAAATATGTTCTATACTTGAAACTGAAAACTGGCTGTAATTTTATTAACGTTCATAGATATCACACAAAAGCTTTGAAATTTTACATATCCTATCATAATCATATATCGTAGCTTTGTTTAACGACGACATCAAATACTGTTTTTCACACAAAGCGCGTTGTAATAAACTGTACAGAAATGTTATCACAAAGAGAATATTAAAAAGCATTCGTCAAAATAAACAATGGCACAAAGTGTGCAAAACAAAAAAATATTTGAATGTGAATTCTATCATTCGATATTTAAAGGTGGCAGGGCGGTGTGGTCGGGCGGGAAGCTGCTGGGCACGGGGCGGGTGCGGGGCGAGGGGGTAATTAGGCGGCCCGGCGGAGGCTGTATTGATCCGTGCGTCTCCTAGCAACGCACGAGATGGCAGCACCCGCGCCGCCCGCCCTCTCTCGCACCGCCAACGAGTTTTTTGTTCGAGCTCGCTCTAGGTGAGACCGTTTTGATGTAATCTCTGAGATGATTCAATTCAATTCGTCTGTTCTCCCACAGATTATGACGCTATTAGTTTCCCTGCGGGCGTTTTTATGCCGACTCACTGAGATGTATTATGACGTCTGGCTTAATTTAAATTTATATTGAACTTGACTGCACGCAAGACAGCGGAACGAAGGAAAATTTTCGGGAAATTTAATAACGAGTCATGGCTAGAATCCTTTCGGGCTCAACTCGGTAAACATAATTACGGGTGTGTTTAAGTAGATGTATTTGTTCGTATTTCGCTCATCCGGCACGGCCGCCGCGGGGCACGACTCGCTCGCTTGTTGGCTCGTCATATTATTATTGGGGATTGAGGAATTTCGCTGAAACATATTATCATAAATAATGGGATACAATGTATTATAAGAGAATGTTTTTCCTGAAAATATTCTTTTGAAACCGACTTATATTAAGGTAGGTAATAAATAGTAAAGCAATAATCCTTACTTAAAGATAATTGGCTACCGACCAAGCTGCGCTTGATGAAACTCCCGTCGGTAAAGGTTCTATAAAAACGAAACCCAGAGATCGATTTTTCGCCCCCAAAACTCCCAATTCTGATTTCATCGAAATCCTATAGAAATGGCTCGTTCAAAGTAATCGTGATTAAATTCTGTTGGTTTTTGCGTCTTAAGATTTTTTTACATGGTGCTAACATCGAGAGGAGGCAACAAACCTATCTACGTGTTTTTTCTTTTCTTTTGAGAGACAGGAGAATAACATACCTACCTTTTCTACTTTTCGTATCGGAATAAGGTTACCAGGGAATGATCGCGAGCAAAGTCGCTAATAAAATCTAGTAGTTTAAAATTTGTTTCAAATTTTGCAATATATGTAGATATATTGCAAAATTTGAAACAAATTTTAAAACCAATTCACGACGACGGATAGGCATTTAACAGTTTTTGAAACCGTTATTGAAAAATGAACTCTATGGCCTGGTAGTAGTACGCATAAGTATTAGTTGACATGGCATAATAAAATCCTCTTTGGAAGGCACGTTAAACGTATCCTGCACTTGCACACACCCAAAAAAAATATCATACATTGAAAAGGAATAAAATTTCACTGTTTTTCAATAGAAAAAGGATTAATTGTATCTGCTTCGGACAAGAAATATCTACCGAACAATCACTGCCAATGAATCGCAAACCATGCCCAGATAAATGAAAATTTTCACACACTCATATACACATCTACAAACAACCTATCAACCTAAAACGCACACAGGTATATATGCTACCAGCAATCTGTATTACAAAGATATAACACTCGTAAAAGAATACGAAACATTTTCACATATCGTGCAGCAATAGCTCGCGGGGTGCACTGGCGGCACGCGTGCGGCGTGACGCTGCAACACGACTTTTATTGCTTTTCTCATAATGCCAGGGATTTTGCCTGATGACGTTTCTTCTATTTGCTACACTTTATTTTAAACTAAGAATTGTATATGGTAACGGCAATCTGTATATCTCGGAATTATATGCAATGCCTAGACCATGTATAGAATGCCTTGGGCCGGTAGGCAATGTATGAAATATTATGAATATTAATATCTATTATATGCTTTGCCTAGGCAGGGTACATAATGCCTCGGTATTGTATAGAATATCTGCTGGTCCACAGACAATGTGTGAAATAAATTGATATTAGTCTGTATTATATATAATATTTCATGCATTGCCTGGACGTTTTAGGCATTTTATATGTAGCCTAGGCATTGTATGTAATGCCGAGTTATATAGATTGCCGTTAAGATATACAATTCTTAGTTTAAAATAAAGTTTAGCAAATAGAAGAACTGTCATCAGGCAACATCTCTGGCATTATGAGAAAAGCAATAAAAGTCGTGTTGCAGCGTCACGCGTGCCGCCACTGCACCCCGCGAGCTATTGCTGCACGATATGTGAAAATGTTACGTATTCTTTTACGAGTGTTATATCTTTGTATGTATTTTATGCCATTTATATGCGGTTTTTTAAAAAAAAGGTGAAAACATTCTCAAGTACAATAACTAGTAGTACTATCAATGGGTGCTTTTGATTTTTAAAATGTTGTTAAGGTATAAAAGGGTACAAAGGATTCATTAATATAAGGTTTCGACCAAGAGGGATATATGCGTCTAATATATTTTTTTCTGTCTTGTATATTTAAAATTTTTTGAACCACATCCTAAAAATATTTAACTGTAGATCCGTATTTTTTTTAATATACGAGTAGCTTGTCAACGGTGCAATTGAAAATTTGAAAAAAATAAACAAAATATAATTCGTCACAATTTTTGCATACATATTTATTCTAAATCTGTGCTAAAAGAAACATAAAATCTAATGATAGATACTAATTTTAAAACCATTGTGTTTTGGGCTCACATAAATAATAATATGAGAACAACGAGGACTCTCACAAAAATTCTTAAGTACGTACTCAAAGTTTGAAGAAAGATGAAGCGAATTTGCCATGATATACTCAAACCACAGAATACTGAAATTGCGTCGGGATGAAAGTTTGTCATTGTGCAAACGGGCGCGGAAACATTGAGGAAGTTCACAATGAAGACGATCGGAAACATTATATTTATCGTTCAGTTCATTCGTTTAAATTGTTGGTATACTGCCGGCGAGCTTACAATGGCAGCACACCATTTCAGCGATAGAACAATAAAAGTGTGACATATAAATAGGACGACACGTTTTGTGTTCCTGTAAGAGCTCCAACTGCCTCAGCTAGTACGCAGCTAGTGTTCCCACATGAAAAGGTAGGTAAGGTACGTAGGTAGGTAGTGTAGAGCTTGAGAGAAATCATCATCAGGTCTTTTTACCTCCACTGCAGGAGCACGACCCTCTCTGTACTACCAGAGCCATACTTAGCCAGAGCAGCCAGAGGACATGGCCTACACTCTCCACGCTGGCCAGACGGGTTGGAGAGGTCTCATTGATGTTTATAAGCTTTGTTTAGCTTGAATTCCCTAAGTCGCCTTCTACGACATCCACGGGAGGACTTGGAGTGGCCCTATTCTACTCTGCTGGAAACCACATGGCCTTCGGAAACTACCTTGCCTTGAGAGAAATAGCACAGAGTTATTTTATTTTATTTATTATAAATTTATAATACTGATATATAAGAGGAAATGTAATCAGCTCGAGAGATGGTAGTGGAATGAGTCAGAATGATGAGGAAGGAAACTAAAATTTGAAAATTGAATTTTTAAATGAAATTATTTTTAGAAAAGTGGACAGTATGAAATGGAGAAAGGAGGTAAACAGGAACATGAAAGATGAGGTTTATCATTCCTTTATGGAGTAATGGTCCATGCGTGGATATGGGGCCCAGAAGATTCATTCGTTTTGAAATATACAAAATAAATACATGATTTGGGCATTAAGTTATTTGCATGGGGGGTTAATACATATGTAGTAAATAATATAAAACTATTGAGGGACTTAACATATAGAGCTGACTCTAAAATAGGGATTAATTAATGATTAATTGAAATACAAAAATTAAGCCTTTAAACTTTTAAATTACCAGTTTTCCCATTTTTCACACATCATGACAACCTTCGTGGAGTAGTGGTCACCATGATAGTCTGTCACCCAGAGGTTCCGGGTTCGATCCCCGGTCAAGGCAATTTTAATAATGGCCTTTTTCAAACTGTCCCTGGTTCTTGGATGTTTATCTATATATTTATTTGTGATATGATATAGTATCGTTGAGTTAGTATCCCATAACACAAGTCTCGAACTTACTTTGGGGCTAGCTCAATCGGTGTAATTTGTCCCTATATATTTATTTATATCACTCTGAAAGAGCTTAAGTAGAGAAAGATTCATTGATTATACGGACAATAGAGAAATATAAACTGTAATGAGTAAGTGCTGCTTTTCCAGCTGATGATGATAAACTATTTTACATACAGACTGTCACGAGTTTCAGATTTTTTAAATTTTTGGATACAAATGTTTTTATTCGTTCTTTCTCATTAGATAAACCAACTGCCTCTCGAAATTCCAAAGTATTAAAAGTTTGAGGAAGCGGAAGCGAAGCCGCGATATTGCACAGACAATCAAATTGGGCCCGGCTTAAAGTTTCACGCTGAGGGGCGCGAACCATTGTTACAAATGCAAAATGAAGACACTGCGAAGCGTTGTTATTATTATAATCGTCAAACATTGAGGCTTCAGTATACATTTTACAGTAATGCTGCATTTGCTTCTTGGGTTATGTCAAACCATACCATGAAAAGTAGAAACAAGGCTGGCGAAAATATTGGCCTGACTAAACTTATATTAGTGCTTACTAGATTGGATTTTTCTTTACTTATTTCTCCCAAAACGTTTTTTGAAGAAAGTTATCAGTAAAAAAATGAATATAGTCACAAATACAATATCCCATTTTATCACTAACAGTGTTGATCATATCCAGAGTCGAGCGCAAAGTAGTTTTTGTCTTCGATACATAGCATTGAAAGTCTTTACAAGAAAATGTATGTAAACTCACCAAGCGAAATTTGCTATGCATCGGAGGCTTAGAACACCTGGGCAAGCTTACTTCCAAATTCAAAATTTCCTGATTACTCTACTTCG
Source organism: Acrobasis suavella (assembly GCA_943193695.1). Classification (NCBI taxonomy): domain Eukaryota; kingdom Metazoa; phylum Arthropoda; class Insecta; order Lepidoptera; family Pyralidae; genus Acrobasis; species Acrobasis suavella. Next base: position 22,034,527 of record OW971929.1, read on the forward strand.
CAAAGACACTGGGACGGCCCGCTTTGCAGAATTGCACAAGATCATTTAATAGAAACGTCAAGCAATTCTGTAGAGCGTGCCCGCTTTCTGGCTGTAGCACAATGGGAATCTGGACTTTGGTTACAGGCCTTACCATCTACCAACCTAGGCACGTTGTTGCTTAACGATGCGTTTCGGGTAGGCAACTGCGCTGCGGGTAGGCGCTACATGTGTAGTCCCACATCCCTGCCCCTGCGGGGATACCGTCGATGGCCTTGGACTCCACGGACTTTCTTGCGTCAGAAGTGCCGGTCGCTTAGGACGTCATTCAGCAATCAATAATATTATCCACCGTTCTCTAGACACCATCAATATCTCCGCGGCCCTGGAACCCAATGGTCTGGCTAGAGATGATGGCAAGCGGCCGGACGGGATGACCTTGGTGCCTTGGAGATTGGGACGGCCCTTAGTGTGGGATGCTACTTGTGTGGATACCCTTACACCGTCCCATCTTCAAGTCACCAAGTCAAAGGCTGGCGCAGCAGCAGCTGCAGCAGAGAGCCTCAAAATGCGCAAGTATGTAGATATTGGAGAAAACTACATATTTGAGCCTTTTGAGGTAGAAACTTTTGGTCCGTGGGGTTCTTCAGCCCATAATATAATCAAATTTTTATCAAAACGTTTGTTCGAGGTATCCCGTGACCAAAAGGCTGGTAACTACCCGGCTCAAAGAATCAGCATTGCCATACAACGTGGCAATGCTGCCAGCCTTTTAGCCACGCAGCCGAGGGGTGATATTTTAGTGGGACTTCATAATTTGTAATATTTTATTTATTTATTATTTTTAGTTTTAGGTTGTTTTAGTACTTATTTAGTTTTAATTTAAATTTTACTACTTATAATTTTAATTTAATTTTAGCGTAGAGTAAATTTTCTGAATAAATTATCACTTAATAATAAATGATCTTGTAATGCCTCAAAGAGACGTTACATAACGTTTACCTATAACCAATGCTGAAATTTCGAGAATGAGCGAATTTCGAGCAGATGCGCGTCGAAATTACCGGGCCCTCCCGTCTCGGAGCATGTAATAATGGATTCCGTTTACGTCGACGGCAGCTTGACTCTAATGCCGGAACAAGGTCGCCTATACCAACTGTACTACTATACTCGTAGTTTGATAGCAGCAAGAAAGTGTGTTCTGATGGATTTAACCTAGACAATAGGTAAGGTACCCACAATTTACCAAACGGGTATCTGGACAATTCAAATAAATTTAGTAAAGTAAAAAGAAAAAATATACTTTCTTTGCGTTTTCGTGTAGTGACGTCATAAACACACATCGTTATGATCAGAGGATTGGAAGTTGATCAGTCTTTAGTAAAGTTACAGCCGACATGGTCATAGACATACGAGTATCACGCATTACTCGCATCATCCATATTTTTGACCCAAAAAAGAATAATGTTTTGCCCTTTATATAGGTAATCCGATAGTATAAAAACGCTTGATATACTTAGATACTACTGTGTAGGAATATCGAATGCCGCACGAGACGCAATTACGCGCATCTGCTGTAAATTCAGTCTATATTCTATTTAATTTTACAATAATCCAGTTTATCTAAATAAACAGGTTGTAACAGCGGTGTAGCATCGAGAGTCAACCTTGTGCCTTGTAGAACGAAGAGAGTGTCGTGTTGACATAAACGGCATACATTATCATGTGCCACTCACAAGGCGCAATTACGCGTATCTGCTGAAAATTCAATCTATTTTTTATTTCATTTTACAATAATCCAGTAAATATCATTAACCAGCTTGTGTACCATCAACAGTTGACCTTACGCCTGTTAATATGAAGCGGGTGTCGCGTCGACATAAAAGGCATACGTTGACGAGACGCAATTACAAGCAGCTGTGCTGTAAATTCCGTCTTTTTTTCTATTTTAATTCACAATTATCTAGTAAATAAAACAAAAATCACTTTTATAACGCTGTGTAGCATCAAGAGTCGACCTTGTGCCTTGTAGAATGAAGCGAGTGCCACATCACATACATTATGTGCCGCTCACGAGGCACAATTACGCGCATCTTAACTGAAAATTCAGTCTATTTTCTATTTCATTTTACAGTAATCCAGTAAATCTGAACAAAGAGCTTGTAACGCTATGTAGCATGAGCGACCTTGTAGAATGATGCGAGTGTCGCGTCGACATAAACGGCATACTTGATGTGCCGCTCACGAGGCCCAATTACGCGCATCTGCTGGAAATTCGCGTTACCATATCATTTGCAACGTTCTCATAACGTCTTGTTTTTAACCAAACCGAAAAAGTTCCTCAATTTATTTTGTTTTATTATTTTCTTGTTAAATTGTACACAAAAAATGTTATGAATTATTTCCCTGTCACGAAACCCTTTAATATAAGTGATGTTTTTACTAATATACCTTATGCTATATAAGAAAAAAGAAAGAAATAAAGAAAATCTTAAATAACTTCCCCATAAAGCAAGTTACACACAATGGGGTTCGGAAGCCTGTCAGTTGTATTGTATACGTACAAGGATATTTCCGCTCGCCTTTTCGCTCGACGTACAAGGATTTTTGACCAAAAACTGAGCCTGGCCTTTCAATGCGGGAATGCCATCAGCCTATTGGGTAGGTACCTTAGCTAGCGAACGCAGTGATTTCAGCTCCAATATTTTTATATTATTTGATGGTATTTTATATCTAAAATAACCTCAAAATTAAAACTTCCACCATAACTCTACTCCCTAGATAGAAATGGAACCTGCATATTTCAGGCTGTTTTTACATAACATTTCATACAACTCGAACAGCGATTTCGTTCGTATGACAAAGAAGTTTTATAATTTAGTCGGAAACTATTTTGTACGCAGAGTGGAATAGCGCGTACCCAGAACTTGTTTGTGGAAAGCTCAGAGCGAGGGAAAAGTTAAGGCTGAGCGCCACAGCCTCTCAGCTGATCCTATGGTTGTTTTTTCATTAATATACTGGCCATTATTTGTGACCAATCCTGTATTAACTGACCGAGCGGGCGAAGCATCTCATTTTCAAGATCGGCCAAAAATGTTTTTGTCCAGCTGTCTGTCAGTTTATCCGGCTGTTCTCGCCTACAAGTTGCATTTCTCAACTGATTCTCGTGAAATTTTGTAAGGAACTTGACAATAATTACGAGTCCGGCAATCCCATTTCTGCCGAAGCATGAATTTATAGTATAGTGCTTTTCTCAATAAATGAGAGCACATTATTAAAGAAATAACGAACTATGCAAGTATTTGCCGAAAACAATTAATGTTTAGTTTACTGCAAAGAGTATATGTATATTTTTTTTAGTGCAAAGGAAACAAAGCCTAGATAACTTTTTTCTCTCGCAACGAACATCAAGTATATTATCGTTTGACTTTATACCAACATTTAAAAAAAATTGTGGTCATTTTTATATAAAAGTGCATTTCTTATCATGCGTTAGCAATTTGGCTGTATGACAATTGATGAAATTAAACGCCTTTGCCAAATTTAAAAACAGAACTGTCAACTGAAACTTCAATGTCACTGTCATCTCATTCTGAATACACTTCCTTCTTATCTTTTTGTTTTGAGCAGTGGCCAGGAATGAATTTTCATACAAGTTTCTTAGCCTATTCCGGGAAAGTAATGCATGAGCCAAGAATCACAAACTTCGTATCTTTTTTTAACTACGATAATGCCTACATTTCCGAGCATGTTTGATAAAATGTCTTTGCCAAATGTAAAAACAGAACTGTCATCTGAAACGTCAATGTCACAGACTTGTCATTCTGAATACACTTCTTGTCTTCTTGTTTTGAGCAGCGGCCAGAAATGAATTTTCAAACTACTTTCCTGGCCTAGACCAGGAAGTAATGAATGAGCCAAGAATTACAAACTTCGTGTCTTCTTTTTACTACAATAATACCCACTAACCGAGCATGTTTAAGAAAATCTTTTTTGTTGCCCTTATTAAGACGCAATTTTTTTGTGTGAACAACTTTTTTATCCCATAAACTACGGGTTAGGGGTGACTCTCAATTCTCAGCTCACAGAGTCACTTTGTTTGTAGATGTATGGATGTTTATTCCTCTTTTATGCCAAAACGACTGAACAGATTGGAATGTTTGGCATGTAAATAGCTTATTATCTGGATTAACACAAAGGATCCTTTTACCCCAGAAAGGTTTGAGGTTCTCGTATGATCTTCAAAAATTCGACACCACGCCGAGGGCGACGCTATCAGAAAATTATATTATAAAATTCTAACTTACATACAATCTAAAAGAATAGAATAGCACCTATTCCGAACAATGTCCATAATAAATGTACCTATACCTATATTTATAGTACTTATATACTTAAAATTCAATACTAATTTAGGGCTGGACTAATCAAAGGGTTGAGATCGCCAGGCGAGCCCTAGTTTGCGTGATCTCCCTTCCCAACCTGCCCTCAGGCTTTACGTACCTACAAAATAATCCATTCATATAGGAACAAGTAGCTTAAAAGTTCGCCCAGATCAATTTCCAGGGAAGCCCTCGAATTCATACCTCCACCGGCTCTTTGTGTTTTGTTTGATCCTGAAAAAACAAAAACACCTAGGAGGAGCTCAAGAGGTATTCGAGTAGGAACCTGAGAGAGTCCAAGGGTTTTCGAAAATTTACTTGTACATAAAAAAAAAGATTTTCTCCTTTTTTGGAAGTCGGTCAAAAGTGGACTTAAAAACCTAAGTTCATTTTTAGCGTGAAGGGACTCGCTTCATAAAGTGGTAGGTGATAAATTAATGAAAAAAGGAATCAAAATATTTGACTATAATTCCTTGAGATCTCCTTTCCCTCATTGATTTTGCAATCTGCGCGACAAGAGAAGCGGATGGTACGTTCATTCTTTTTCTAATCAGCTTAACAAAAGTTAGTGGACCACGCTATATGTCGGAAAAAATCTGAACTAAATTTAACATGGAACAGACAGATTAAAAACGTTCGATGGCGCCATCTTTTCAGGTCATAAAACACCATTTTCTAACTACTTTCAAACTATCGCGTTGCATACGGGGATTAACGCGAATACCTTTTTTAATTTATTTTGGCTGATGTGTCGTTTCGAGTAGCACGGAATGTGGTCCCACCCTGACTGAAGCAGCGGAGTTAGGACGCCTGCCGCCCGATGTGATCTTCGTCCACCGTCAAGATATTTTTTCGTGTGACGGTAGTTGGCGAAAAAATAACTTGACGGTGCTGCTTCAGTTTGGCTGAGACCACGTTCGGTGCAACCAGAAACGAAACGTTAGCCAAATAAAATAAAAAAGACATGTTTCGCGTTAATCCCTGTACGCTAAATTTCATAAGCAGTGCATGCGGCTTTTTTTTGTTTCGTTTTGGAGAAAAATGTTGGAACTGGCAATTTCATCGCAGCGTATTTTGATTTGCTCACGAATAGGCTCGCCTGTTTCCCCACCGCTGCCCATGTCGTAATGCAACTAGCTCTAGCTGGTTTGATGTGAGTGTAGACGTTCGCTGAAGCATGCTAATGTGCAGTGAAACTGTAAATTGTATGCGGAAATAGTGAGATCTTTTACAATTAATTTTGGCCGTACATTTTAGTGTTGATTAGATCTTTGTTATAGATTTTCCGATGAATATCTAAGCACATTGATATAAATAAATAAATCACTTAGAATAATAATAATATCTGATATATATATTATAGATAAGCACCAAGGGCGGATCCAGGGGGGGGGTCATGGAGGTCATGACCCCCCCCCTGGGCTGGGTCCAGGACCTAGATGGACCACTAATTAAAATTGTTAAAAATAATATTTTAAATATTTTTTGTCGCAATATAGATTTTATGTAAGTAGTTTCAATATTTAATTAATTTAATATAATATTTCCAAAATTTGAATTTTACGGCGCCACCACCACCACCTTTGTCATTTATATATATATATGTGTGTTTTTAAGTACAGTAAGTACTTACATACATTGATAAAATACCTACTTTTTACTTGTATCTATGATTATAAAAATTAAATTATAACTTGTGACTTGATCACGACTCTGTGACCCCCCCCCCCTGGCACCCAAGCTGGATCCGCCCTTGATAAGCACCCAAGACCCATGCAGGCCATTTTCAACTTGCCCTAGCCGGGGATCGAAACCGAAATCTCCGTAATTGTTTTTACAGTTTAAATACAAGTAACTGCTGCTTACATAATAATAAAGAAAAGTTATTTTTTGTACGGAGCTGGCCGCTCGCATTGCAATAAATTCCTGACTAGCTGAACCTCTACTTGTAGGTAGGAAAATGTTCAATCAACTTTATAGTGCCTTATACGGATTATGGGATACCGTAACCCTCCCGTACCTGATTTAGAGGCTCGATTTAGCTACTGGTATATAAAGGAACGAGTTATTTAAAAGTATATTACTGCTGCAAAGACATATTGCGTAATGCTAATCTTGATCCAATCTTAACAAAGGATAGGTACTACTATGGGGTCACCTGATGGGCTGATGGTGATTGTAGTCACCGCTGCCCATGGACAACTGCAACACCAGGTGTGTAACAGAAGCGTTGCCGATCTTTCAGGAAGATATAGACTCATTTACTGACGTCGTTTGTCCTCTCTCTCTCCAGCTCCAGCGAAAGTGGAAAACACTAAGGAAAAATCAGGTAGAGCTAAAGTTTTATAATATTTTGAGTTTTGGAATGGAATCAACTATACATTTTATTTCTAATTTTATATCATGAATGAACAATATATGCATCCTAAATAAAGTACACACAACAAACTCACACTTTTTATTTGTATCACATATCTAGTAAATAAACAGTTTCTTCATTCGTGGTGAATTATGGAAAATAATCAGAAAATAAAAACAGCTCCAGAGTTCGTTCGGGTGCTGTAGTAATTCAAAATAATTTTTGCAAAAAAGAAAAACTAATATCAATATAGGTACTTATGCATCCAGTAACCTAAAGTACATTCAAAAATCTTAAAAAATCTAAATCATCACTACTCTCTCGCGGGGAATCAAAGAAAATATTCAATCGAGTTTATACTGGCAATCTCACACTGATCCGTGCGATGGGGTTATCTCGGCCAGCGGCTGCAGACCTCATTTGGGCACATTAATGGCCCATGAGGCTGCAGAACCCACTGCCCATGGGCCCCGGCGTTGTGGTTAAACCGCATTTATGCCTGTCATTACAATTCCAACGGTTTTGTGATGTTTATTGCTAAAAACATCATAGATATAGGTGTAATTTTTTTGCTGTTTGAAAACATACTTTCTGACAGACTTTTTTTTAATTTAGAACTTTCTTGTTGAATAAGATTCGCTAAAATAAAAGACAATCGATTCCATCCAGACTTCTTCGCAACAGTCAGTTATGTACCTAACAAAGTAATATTTTTATACTTTAGGTCTCTATTTAAATAAAATAAACTGGAAAAGGTCGTCACAATTCACGTATGAAAATCCGCAAATTTCAATGTTCGACAGCTAAGCCTTTTTCTATAATTCATACATGCAATAAGTACCTACTTTAATTAGTCCCTGGGGCGGGACAAAGAAAATGTTGCTCAAAGCTCGTACCCGCTCCCGCTAGACAGAGAGGAATCAATACAACGTTATTAAAAGCACGCAGCTTTTAATAAAACCGTTCCGTGTCCGTCGAATAATAATAATTTTTCAGAGCTAGCATTATTGATTCGTCGGCCCGGGAGCCGGAGCTCCTAGCTGCGAAATATAAATAGGTATTCTCGGAACATCCCTAGTCAAATATTAACTCAATATAGAGCATGCACGCGAGCGGGTACTTCTGCCCGGGCGGCGGATGTAACCATTGGCAACTGCGAGCTCGCTTGCATCCAGTGCCTGCGGGCCCACCTCCCCCTACGACCTATTTTCGCTATAAACACGATTGGAATACGGCCTGATATTGCATGTTAAACATATATTTATAGGTGAATTGCATCACCTCTGCCGGTACCTGGCTCTCTCGGTCCCGGGAGGGCCTACTCGCTCGCCTTTGCTTTGTCGCGGCTCGTCGGCGAGTGCACACGACAGCGTTGACGTGTAGTAATTACTTCGAAAGTACACAGAACACACTCTCAATACGTACATGCCATTTTCCCGTACCATATATCAATGTCGAGTAGGCTATTATCGCCCTTCAGCCGGAAATAATACTGAACATTACGGCGTGTTCGTCGCGGCATATAGGTGTAGCGATCGTAGTGGTTCTTTGCACATCGCTACTTGTATGGAACGGATTCAATATCGGACTCGTTAATTAATGTTACCTTTGTGACGGGCTCGCATTGGGCAGACATTGACAGACGCGGGATGGAGTCCTAATTGAGGGATTTGCAAAAGGGAAAGAATTCGTCTGTGGAACAAAGAGCTTACGTAATGGAAACTAGAATAAGATTTGGGGTGACATTTCAGAGATTGTGCAATATAATGTGGGCAAATATAGAAGATATAAGTATCAGTTATCCAATCAGATTACCGCTTCGAAGAGAAGAAAATCGTATTTTTATGGCTTCATTTTGAACATTACTTTGTTAGGTTTCTATCGCGTTGTACCTATTGCAAGCGAGTTCGCAATTTAGGTATGAAAATCTCGACAATGTGTTACTTTTGTACACCCTCTTCATGAAAATTTAATATTTTACAAGCTTTTTGGCGAAGCAAAAGTATTGTATAATTTTATTCAAGCGTTAGATTTCTTATAATAAATATCTCCCTACTACATTGCTGCATTTTGTAAAAGAAGACTGAAATAGTTATACTATAATAGTACCCGTCATTGAATTTCCAGCTCGATGGAAAGAGCCATGTTTCTCGGTAAATTAGGCAAAGCTTATGTGCTTTTGTAATACGAGAACGAAAAGCTGTTCTGTTCATTTTTATTTATTATTGAACGAGAGCAGTTCTCCCATCTCTAATTGTGCAACTATATGTTCGATGATAACTCGTCAATTTTTGATATGAATGTATGAATGTTGGTAGGTGAGTATTTTTTAAGTTAGAAAATAAACCAAGTAATTCACAATGTTGCCGAGTTACAGTTTGTGGCGAACTACTTATTTTGATACGAAAGAAGATGCGGCAATCGCAGCACGAATCCCAACGTCGCGGGATTTTACGACATGACATATGATCGGTGAGCTCGGTAGCGGCAATATCTCACAGCCGCCGAGCATGTCCGCGTGCTTTACGACCTATAATATCTCACCCGCGACACGCTGCGAGCACAACAGATGAGTCCCCGACACAAATCATGGAGCGGTGCGGAGACGACACACGGTACTAGTATAGTATCGTGCAATACTTATTATGAGATGACATATAATCAGCGAGCTCAGTAGCGGCAATATCTTACAGCCGCCGAGCATGGCTACATGTTGTATGCCTGTACAATCTACAATATCTCTCCCGCATTACGCTGCGAGCACAACAGATGAGTCCCCGACACAAATCATTGAGCAGTGCGGAGATCACACAGGATCACAGGACTAGTATAGTGACGTGCAATACTTATAGTTACCTTATTATGATATAACATATGATCTGCGAGCTCGGTAGCGACAATATCTCACAGCCGCCGAGCATGTTCGCATGTTGTACGCCTGTACGACCTATAATATCTCTCCCGCGATACGCTGCAAGTACAACAGATGAGTCCCCGACACAAATCATGCGCGGCGGTGCGAGACGACGCATAGTACTAGTATAGTGCACTCACATAGTGAGGAATGAAATTAATAATCCATTAGAAGATAAAAAATAATTGGCCAAGTGCGTGTCGGGCCACGCGCAGTAGGGTTCCGTTGTTACGAACGCCAACTTTGAGTTCATGCCACTAAAAACGTCTAAAACTAATTTTCTATTGAATTTGTATGAAATTTTACTTTTGCAAGTACATTTTATAAGTTATCGCCTATAACTTTTTAATTTGTAAATCCTACTTAGCTCTTGATAGTTTTTCCTTTAAATTTCGTTATATATCTTATAGCTGTGAAATTTTCCACGTGTCCACGTTTCCACGTTATATAACCGTTTAGCAGATAGAGGGGGGGGGGGGGCATTGACTCTAACAATTTTTTTCACTTTAAAAGCAAATATTTCAGAAAAGGATCCCAAAATCGAAAAGCGGTGTTCTTAAACTTAAAATATTTTTAAAAGACCTATTCAACGATACCCAACATGATTAGTTAGTCGAGAAAAAAAAATTGACTTTTCACTTTACTTGTATGAGAGCTACCATAAAATTTTTTTTTTTCAATATTTCATTTTACCCTTTTTTCCGCCTAATTGATATACATGTTCATGCTAAATTACAGCTTTATAGTACTTATAGTCGCTAAGTAAAGTCGCGGACGGACAGACAGACAGACATGGCGAAACTATAAGGGTTCCTTGTTTACTACGGACGGAACCCTAATAAAAAATAGATAAAGACAAATCACACTAATTAAGCTAGCTCCAAGGTAAGTTTAAACTTGGGTTATATAGTAACTCAACGACATGTATTTATCATAATCATATTTTATGATTAAGATAAATACATATATAGTTAAACACCTAAGACCCAGGACAATTTGAAAAAGGCCATTTTCCAACTTGCCCTGGCTGGGGATCAAACCCAGAACCTCTAAAATGGTGGACTGGCGTGTTGACTACTACGCCACGGAGGTCGTATACTCTGGAAGTAAGCGATCAATAAACAATACAAGTAATTTGTTTAAAGAGTATAATGTTTTATTTTTATTAAATATATTTTGTAGTATGATGTATTTATGTAGGTTATAATGTTAGGTTTGAGTTTTATTATTTATTTTACTTATAGTTTAATTTATACTTTGTTTACGTATTGTAATATCATTTGGACTAAGTAATTTTTACATGTTTTTGAACGTCATTTGGCTACTAATTTATCAGCGTCAAAATTTTTTGCTCATTTTTACTATTGTCTATTTCTCTTTGACCTTCCCGGTTTACATAAAAATTATTTTTAATTACTTATATGTAATTCTTATGCCAAAGGACTTCACCCTTCTTGCAATCTGTCTTTACATGCCAGCACACCGGAGTAGTTTCTTTCATCACTCGTTTATGGTCTCAGCAACAACCCTGAAATGCCTAACCCGAGGACAAAGAAGAAAGAGCGCAAAATGTCTTAAGAATTTTATATCGAAATAAAGTATCTGGTATATTTTCCGACCGTATTCTGTTGCTACGTGACCCACCCAATAGCACTACCGAGGCTTACACTATTCAAGTTATTCTTCTGCTAGTGTTTGTGTTTTTAGCCCCGAGCGCAGGAAAATGAAATAGGGAACAATACACTCTCTATCTTGATACATATTTAAGCACCCTCTTCTGGGGAACATTCTGCCGATATAATAACCTTGAGCTTTTTGCGCCACGACACTGCTATGGCTTTAGTTTCGTAGCACATCGTAGCATTTGTTGTCTACGAGAAAATAATCCTTTCTTTGCAGAAAGCTCAGGTTTTTGAAAATTAAAAAAGCACAGGAAAAATGTATTTTGGGATAAAGTATTTTTTAGTTCCCGAGTAGGTACATTTTATTAATTGGTTGACTATAACTTTTAATTTGTAAACCGTACTTAGCTCTGTAAGTATAGTTGTTCTTTTAACTTCGTGATGTATATTATTGCCCAGATTTTTTCACTTGTTCATATATAACCGTTTAGCTGTTATAGAGACACTGGATTTTAACAAAAATTTGCAAAACAAATTATTTTATAAACGGATCTCTTAATTGAAAAATTATGTTCACAAACTCACAATATTTTTGAAAGAACAATTCAACGACACCCCCACAACAAGGGTTAGTCGAGAGAAAAAAATATATTCTCACTTTCCATTCATGAGACCTACCAAACACAATTGTTTTTAAGATTTTGTTTTACCACTTTATCAGCTTTCTAGTACAAATAGTTTATGAGTAAAGCTACGGATAGACAGACAGACATAGCGAAACTATAAGGATTAGTTATTTACTACGGGACCCAAAAAAGTTGTTAAAAGGTAAGTGAGAGATGACCTGACTAAGACCACATTTAAGTATTTGTTCTTTTATTCTTGATCATAAGTCCAACTTTCAACAGTGGACTTAGGAGTGGGTGGATGTTATAACTTAGGACTATAGGACTCTTATTAGTCTTGACATTCATTTTAAAGGAAACGTTCGAAAATTTGCATAAAAATTGTCATTTTCCCAAACCTTCAAGATTTCTGATATCGCTAACGGTTATTTCAGGCTGTTACCGTCCTACGTTTTCTTAAACTACCCTCCGTAATAGGTACTAAAGGTTAACTCCGTTTGTTTATGATAAACACCACTGTTTCTTTAAACTTGGCGTGTTGCCGAGAGAAACAATAGCTATTTATTTGGAAACGTAGTAATAGATAGGGAAGCTTATAGCGTATTAAAGGAGTGGAATTGTTATTTTGCGTTTTGGCAACGTTATATTTTGCATTCCGTTTATGTTTTACTGGAGAAAGGACCAACCAAAAATGTTGATTTCAGAGGCTGAATAAGTAAATAATACACAGATTAACACAAGAAATTGTACAGGTAATAGCTGCACTAGATACAAAATTGTTTTGCAAAGAATTACGTATTTGCAAAATAGTATGAAGCTTACGGATAATCTCTTTGACAATAATGATGATTTCAGCCTTCAGTTCAAACTTTAGCCTTACAAAATGGTTATAACCTAGAAGGCTCTAGTTCCAAAATAGTAGTAGCGGATCTAGATATTTTTCAATGCGTGGACAAAACTTGGATATGCTGCCTATTTGTGCAACATGATGCTTCTTCGTGGAACCACAAATTACTTAATGCTGCTTATTGTTATAGTGGGAAAGCATTACAAAAAAAAAATTTTGCCGCCCTTCGCACTTTGCTGCCCGGGGCTCGGGTCTCAGTTTGCCTCTAACCCCTCCCCTCTAGATCTGAAGCTGAGTACAGGCATAATTCATGCAGACGAAAAAACGAGATTTATGGCCCCCGTCGGTCACCGGGAATTTACCAACGCCTAAGCCCGCCACCTTTGTCACTCAAAAAGGTACTACTTTTTTATACCTTTCTTAGCAAAACGGTTTTGTATAAGCGACGATGATTTTGTATCACAACTAATGGTAATGCTAGTCTAGTGATGGAAGATCTTCTGTCACATTACTCAATAGTTTCTGTGCCCAGTAGTGAGAAACTTACGCAATAAGACTGACTTAGTTGCCCCGTATCATAGGCTGAAAACAGTTAGTATAACGTTTATGAGGAACGGTATACTTTTTTATAATAAACTGCCACAATCAGTCCTTGATATGCCAGACAAAAAGTTTAAAGCTTATGTAAAGATGGTACTCTGTGAGAAGGCTTATTATAGGACCGATGACTATCTTAAAGACAACAAAGTCTGGCTTGAGCTTGGCGCGGGTTCCTCTTAAAGGTTTGTTTATTCAGAAATGTCATACTTTTGTACATTAGGTACATACTGAATCTACAACTTGATTTGACATTATTTTAAAATTTTGACATTTAAAAAAAAATTAACAACTTACAATGTATTCTCTGTCCACTTATCAACTATAAATATTAATTTCATTGTGTGTTGACGTTCTTGGAGAAAATGCTGCAGTGCAGTTTATTACCGCTTTTTCTGGACTAGCGCTTTGGAGGCGGCAGTAAACTTAGCTCTAAATAAATTTTGACGTCAACAATGATTATGCAACAAAACAAAGTGACGATTATTAAGAGATATTATAAATATACTATGATAATAAAGATGTATTTGAATTGAATTGAATTTCAAACCGAATTATGACTACTTACGTAAACATAGTTGCTTCACGCATGACAACGAATTAGAGCGAGGTACGCGCTAATCATTACTAGCATTATATCCGAAGTGCCATTTTTCAATCGCGGAGTCACCAAAGCGAATGCTTTTTCCATACAAAAAACCATACGTTTAGTGACCCCGCGATTGAAAAATCGCACCATAGTACCACTACTAGACATAGGGAGCGTCAAGATATTCGGAAAGATACCAATTATACCAAACTGTAGGTAAGACTAGAAAAGATCGATGGCGCCATTTTTAAAAACGCTAACGCTTTTTTAACAGACTTCCAAAAAGAAGGAGGTTATCAATTCGTCGCAATCTTTTATGTTTTTTTTATGTATGTTAACCGATTATTCAAGACGCCTGAATCAATTTGGAAAATTTTATTAAAATCAGTAGTGTAGGTTCGGGGTGAAGTCGGTTTTTTAGTTTTGAAAAATTATTTAGAGTACACTAGCCGAGTGCGACAAATAATACGGTAACTGTCAGTCACCCTTCACAAGAGCAATAAAGTAACGATTAATTTGACATTGTGATTTAGAATATGTTAGTGGCCTGACTAAAACATCGTCACTCGATGGATGGATCGTCACAAATTGGATATATCAAATTGTAAACTTTGTTAATTTATAAGTTATTTTACCTTGGAAATATGGTATCGTGCTGCTTTACCGATTGTTCGTGAAATAGGTACAATACAAAGAATTCGTTTCTAGTCACATTTTACATTACTATGGTTAACTTGTACCAGGCCTGTGTCACTCCCCGTTTAGGTATCGAAAATATTTCTACATTCACACATTGTCATTTAGATGTCTGGGTATCTAAACGAAGAGGTGAGGAGTTCTGACGCGAGCTAAATTAAACCATAGCGCTAACCACATTAATAGATATTTCTTTGAATTTCTTCTCTCAGTAAGACTTCAGTACGTGAATACTAGTACTTAATCTGTGCTTGTACCTTCAGATCTATGGTTTTATGTATGGAAAAAAATATTCGTTTATTGATTTAGCGATTTAAAAATGGCACTCCAGGTGTTATCACGAGCCAGATTTGCGTAGCCGAACCCGCGAGATTTATAGCCCTCCATCGGTCTTCGCGAGATTGCCGCCGCCTGAGCCCACCCTTTGTCACTTAAAAAGCCACTACTTTTAAGGCTTTACGTTCAGAAAATAGGCACTTATATAAACTGTTATTTTACCTCACGGGATAACAGTTATCAAATATCTACATATTTATAAAAAAATAAAAATTAATAATATAATAAGATTAAATTCCACATGTGTGTGACTGTTTTATTTATTACCATTATATTGATATTCGCTCCGTACGAAGTAGGTGGTGTGAGTGATAAAATCACGAATTTCGCAAACAAAAATAGGTTTATATAGTTTTTGTGTTGTAAAATTCAAGTTTTATCACCAATTTTCATTTGATCCGCTGTTGGTTGGAATATTATATTGAGAGTGATACTCCCGCCGGCCTACAAAGCCGGTGTTTATGATTTTACTCATTTCTAGCTGAAAACAATACTTAATTTATTACTAGCGATACAAGATTAATTACATGTCTTTATTATCATTAATAAAACATTAGAGTACCTTTATTTTCCTATTATACAGTAAAACTACAAATAAACATAGTGTAAACAAACCCTGTGGTATCGAAAATAAAACACTTTTCACAGAAATTTCACTTTCATTACTTAATTTTATTGATCGAAAACAGTTTCACAAGCCTTTGTTTATCCAGATTAGAGCAATACACTGAATTTTAAAATAATTTTCAATTTTGATATTTTGCCACAATATTTTGTCAGTCAATTCAGCCGGCAAAGTCTACAATACCTGTAGAATACGTCGTTAAATCTTCCTATTGTAGCTTTTGGTTCAAAAACGGTTTCTTCGAAAAGTCTCTTCTTCTAGGTATATCCCATTCGTCCCCAGTGGGGAAGTCACTGGGAACAAATGGGCCAATTTTTAGTTTTGTGTGTTTCGGTTATGACCACTACAATGCGACACAAATAAGTTGAACAAAAAAGGCGGACTTCAAAGCATTTTTGAACAAATTCCCGGCACGTAGGTTGAACCAAAATGACGGTTTTCGGCGCAAGTACAAATAATGCACTGACGACCGCCATTTTGGTTCGATTTACGGGTCGGGAATTTGTATAAAAATGCTTTCAAGTCGGCCATTATTGTTCAACTTATTTGTGTCGCATTGTACTATTTCACAGTTCCTTTCGTCCCGACTGGAGACGAATAGGATAGACTTCCATTACTATTATCGTTTGTCCTCAGTGGTGACGAATGGAAATTTTTCTTTCTATGGTTCCTATTTGTCCCCAGGTATGTTAAATATAATAATAGCCTATAATAATTTTAAGAAGTCAAAGCTGTGAGGTTATATATTATTTAATCTTTAGTAATCGAATTAGTGTACACATAATTATTATTATCTTATTTTGTTCTTGTATGTATTTAACTTATACTTTTAAATTTTGTTTACACAAACTATCGACTGGCAGAGAACGCCATACGGCGTTAAGTCCGCTATTAGTCAATTTTTATGTGCAAAAAAGTTTGAACAAATAAATAAACAAAGTAAAGTGTTAAATAAATAAATAAAAACTCATAGTTTGTAACAACGTCGTTTATTTGATGTGTCGTCCATTTCTTGGCAAATACAAGCTTTCATCGCCTGTCTACAAAAATACATCCCGAAATTCGGTAGCAAATATAACACATCTCATAAAAACCTGTCACGGCTGTATCCCTGTCTAAGGCTGGGAACATACTATGCTGAATTAAATGCCGTTTAACATGCATTGCCTGCTTTGGAACGAACTGTCAAAATTGTATCATTACAAAAACAGCAATGTAAATAAAATCAGCATGTGAGTTTCAGCAAATGGATTCCTAGGCATAAGCTGGTATGTGTGTTTGTTCGTCTCACGATGCGTGTGTTTGATCAGCGACTGAGGAAATATCACCGTGACACCTGTGTACACAGTTATAGCTATTGTGCTACGAAATCTGAGGTTCTCGTACGAAAATGCTACTATGTAACTTTGCACAATGTATGTATTGCTATAAAGATATAGCATTCAAAATGCAAAAGCGCTATATTCGAGTACTGTTTGGTCTTCAAAATACAGATGGCTGTGTATGTACCACTTGTTAAAAATTAAGGATCAAGAATCGCTATTCGCAAAAGGTTGCAATAGGATTCTTTCCATTATGATGCTCTGACCGACTTACGAACATAAACGAACAGAAGCCGTGGTAAACCAACCTAGACCAAAAATTTTTTTCTACTATCCTACGGTACGTTAAAGTGACAACATTGATAAAACAGCCGATCGTCCAGATATGACATCAGTGTTGACTTCACTACTCTTACATACGAAAGTATTAGTTGTATGTAGTTTATTGTTTCGATGATTATTTTTTTAAATCTTTTTTTTTTCGCCACATACCTTTTCAAGTTTTGCACTACACCTGTCATTCTCCACATCACCCGTTTGGTTGACTGATAGATAAGGCCTTGGAAATAAATCTATCAACTCAAAATTCTAGAAAAAAATCTAGAATTATGATGGACAGCCTTTCTGAAAGTTCGGACACCTGTGATGGTAAAACATGATTGGATTAAATGAAGAATTGGAATGAATGAAGTTGTTTTTAACACAAGTAAAGCAAAATAAATTTATTTTTATGCCACGAGTTACTATGAAGCCACGGCCGGAGTTAATAACACTTTGCTACAAGCTACCATGGTACTAAAAAGTTGAGGATGAAGTTTCAGAATAGTTTGACACTTTGCTGCGAGGCAAGTAAAGCGTGTTACGAGGTTGACACTTCGCTTCAAGCTATGACAAATCTACGAGCTTAAGTTTCAGAACATTTTCAATGACTTGTAGAACATTTTGAACGACCTCCGTGGCGTAATGGTCAACACGCTTTACGTAGTAATTTTTTTAAGTCTATGCGCTAAACCGCCAATTTTGGAGGTTCTGGGTTCGATCCCTAGCCAGGGCAAGTTGGAAAAAAGCCTTTTTCAAATCGTCCTGGGTCTTGGGTGTTTATCTATATTGTATTTATCATAAAATATAGTATTGTTGGGTGAGTATCTCATAACACAAGCTTAAGCTTACTTTGGGGCTAGCTCAATCAGTGTATTTTTTCCGTATATATTTATTTATTATTTATTAATGACTTTGCTACAATTTACTATGGTGCTACGATACGGGCTACGATGCAGCTACGTGGTAGACAGCTACGAACTATGACTGTGCTACGAGGGTGGAGATTCAGAACAATTCTCAATGACAAGTTACGAGGTTAAAGTTCAAGAGCATATTCAATGACTTTGCTACGTGTTACCATGGTGCTACGAAAACGGGCTACGATGGAGCTATGTGATTGATTGCTACGAGCTACGACGAAGCTACGAGGGTGGACATTCAGAACAATTCTCAATGACAAGCTACGAGGTTAAAGTTGCAGAACATTTTCAATGACTTTGCTACCTGTTACCATGGTGCTACGAGAACGGGCTACGATGGAGCTATGTGGTTGATTGCTACGAGCTACGACAGAGCTACGAGGGCGGAGATGCAGAAAAATTTCCAATGACACGCTACGACGAAGCTACGACAGAACATTTTCAAAAACTTTAATGAGTTACCATGGTGCTACGGGAGCTACGTGGTAAAGTTCTACGAGCTACGATGGTGCTGGAGCTACAAGGTCTTTGAAGTTCTGCTGTTTTCCAACAAAAAAAATCAGATACTTTTTCTAAACGTCAAAACAAACATTTTCTATAGTATTTGTAGGAAATACAGGCAGAAGACGTCATAGTTTCTTGTAGTCAAATTACGCTCTTATTGTCAGTTTTCCTGCAATAATAAATCAAAAACCACGTTAAAGTCGTTTTAAAAGAAGGTTACATAATTTTGGGACGTTATATTTTCTTATCAACAAAAAATAATTTCTTTTTGACCCAGGAAAATACCCAATTCCCAACGACACTTTTGGATGGACGGATGTTACGAGGTTGACACTTTGCTTAGAGCTACGACGAAACTACAAGTAAAGTTTCAGAACATTTTCAATACTTTTGTTTCGAATAACGATAGTGCTACAAGGTTGAAGATTCAGAATAATTCTCAATGACCCGCTACGATAGAGCTACGAGATGTAATTTTATAAAATTTCTTAATGTTTTTGCTTCGAGCTAGGAAACGTTCTGAAACTTTCAACTCATAGCCCAGTATGAGTTGAAAGTTTCAGAACGTTTCCTAATGACTTCGGTTGCGAGGTAAAGTGCGCAACGAGGTAGACATTGCTTTGATCTAAGTAAAAGCTGTGAAGTTTAAATAATATAGGTGTAATAATAATAAACGACGGAGCTACAAAAGTGACGTTTATGAATATTTTCAATGACTTTGCTGCAAGCTACGAGGGAGCTATGAGATTGACGTTACTGAACATTTTCAATACCTTCGCTTTAAGCTACGACTGAGCTACGAGATTGACGTTTCTGAACATTTTCAATAATTTCGCTTCGAGCTACGACGGAGCTACGAGATTGACGTTACTGAACATTTTCAGTAACTCCACTTTGAGCTACGACGGAGCTACGAGATTGGCGTTACTGCGCATTTTCAATAACTCCATTTCGAGCTACGACGGAGCTACGAGATTGACGTTTCTGAACATTTTCAATAACTTCGCTTCGAGCTACGACGGAGCTACGAGATTGACGTTACTGAACATTTTCAGTAACTCGACTTTGAGCTACGACGGAGCTACGAGATTGGCGTTACTGATCATTTTCAATAACTCCATTTCGAGCTACGACGGAGCTACGAGATTGACGTTTCTGAACATTTTCAGTAACTCCGCTTCGAGCTACGACGGAGCTACGAGATTGACGTTACTGAACATTTTCAGTTACTCCAGTGAATGATATAAGGGTAGATATGAATTTAACAGAGTAGAAATTATGCAGAGTTTTAGCGAATTGGGCAAACTAAATAATAATTAGTAATTGCAAGACACTAACCACCGAACCATTCCTATAGTGTTTGTACAACAATAGTCGGTGACCATACACATACAAACAACAACTATCATAATAATAAATACCTTAACTAAAGGTTAAATGAAATAACTTATAGTCTTTTGGGTGAACACCTTATGTCCAATTCTTCGTGAAGTTTTTCAGTGGATTCGAAGCCTAAACCCCCCGGAAGATGGCCATCTTAACCCCAAGAATATACACTTCACCAATTGTCTGGAGAAATTCACTTCTCTGTTGGTAGTTCACACACAAATAGTTCATCAACAATTTACATAGTTCGTCAACAAACCATTACATAGAATTGTCCAAGTACATCAATTTTCACTACGATTTTTAAGGTTCTTACAATATTCTTATTTAACTAGTTCACTTTTAATATGCTAGACTCCACGTCTGTTTGAGGTTACAATTATATATACAATTGACGTGATTTAATAAGAAAGATATAATCGAACACTGATTTTAACACAAATAGTGAACAATAGTTTATTTCCGTTCACCGGGTTACGCAAAACATTATTATACTAGAAATTTAACACTAAATGTGACACGCACCAGGCGGCCACGGGCCTAGCACGCTTACACGGAGTGGCTAGAATTTTGCTTATCTCGCGATTGTTCAAGCCCGAACCGAGTTTAACACACAATCAAAATACTTTACCATCGATCATCGATAGATACAATCAAATTAGACCTTTTCACGGTTATTAAAATAAATTAAAATATACACCGGCGATCTGAGACAAGACTGTGCGACGCGCATCTCCTCAAAAACCCGCTAGGGCGCGCTCGCGCCACCGCTAGGGTTGTGCAACGCTGCACCGATTCCTAATCGATTCTATTCGTAACATCCACTTCGAGCTACGACGGAGCTACGAGATTGACGTTACTGAACGTTTTCAATAACTTTGCTACGAGCTACGACGGAGCTACAATATTTTTGTTTCTAAACATTTTCAATTACTTTGCTACGGGCTACAACTGGGCTACGCGATTGAAAATTTTGGGTATTTTCAAATACCTTGCTACGTGCTACGACGGAGCTACGCAAGATTGACGTTTCAGAACTATTTCTATTACTTTACTACGAACTCCAACAGAGCTACGAGATTGACATCTCTAATCATTTTCAATGACTTAACTACGGGCAAATGGAGATACTTTTGCTGGATACTTAACCAACTGTCCATGTAAAATTTTCCTCCTTACCTCTACCGTCCATACTACAACAGTGTTGTGTACACAGGTGAGTGTTGGTGATGTTCCCTCATTCCTGATCAAACACACGCATCACTGCTGCGCTGAACAAATACCTCTGACAGCTTAAGACATATATCCTGAGCCTATTGGCATGAGGTGACAGGTTTTTATTTACTGTGAGGTGCCTTGTATTTGCTACCAATTATTAGTTATTTTTCGGGGTAAAAGGAAGGTGTTTATTTGGTAATGGACAATAAGGTCGCCAAATATAACGTCTTAACGAACCACTAGAAGTACACTGTCTGTTTACGTAACATATTCAAAAAAGTGTGCTTATAAGAAAGAGGTCTGTCAGGATCATAGCAAGTGGATGTCCATAGTCTCCGCCTACCCCTGTGGGAAACAGGCGTAATAATATTTATGTACATTATGTGTGTGTGCTGACGCTACGACGTATTTATGACGGAATTTTTTAAATCATGGATCGTCCGAAAATATCCTGCAAACAACGGAAATTGGATTAAGCAGTCTCTGTTATTACCAGCTCAATAGCATTCAAGATCTTAATAAATAATAAATAAACAATATATAGGGACAAATTACACAGATTGAGCCAGCCCCAAAGTAAGTCTGAGACTTGAGTTATGGGATATTAACTCAACGATACTATATTTTATAATAAATACATATATAGATAAACATCCAAGACCCAGGGAAATTTGAAAAAGGCCATTTTATAACTTGCCCTGACCGGGGATCGAACCCAGGACCTCTGGTGGACTAGCATGGTGACCACTACGCCACGGAGGTCGTCATCTTGACGCTTTATTCCTGCAGGCGCCGTAACCGATCAAATCTTTTTTATTCACATTTTTTAAAACAGAGGGAAACGTAATGCCATTGAAATTTATCAAACATGAGCTTTTAGAGCAACAGTTGTTGCCTCTATTATCTCATGTTGCCGGAGTAACAGCCACGGTAGCTCAATAAATCACCAATAGGATTCATGATATGGTAACGTGATGATATGTAAATTAGTTGCATATCAAAGTAACGTGAAAATATGTGATGCGTGATAGTTGCCTTCTGGTAAACGTACTATCTTATTAGAGGTAGTATATAAGCTAAAGATGTACTCAATAGAGTTAGAGTCGTCACCATGTAAGGAGTAGGTTTATGAAGATGAAATAAATACAATTAACGGCTCTCGTGTTTCCGTCACCACTCCCAACCACTACGCAACCTAATGGACACCAACGTCAACCTACAGCGTCATCACACATCATTTGTTATTGCAATGATCATGAGGCCTTATTGCGCAACACCTGTCTGTGCCGCGACGCGGTAATTTAAGGTACCTAACTGACTCTTTTTCATTTGGAACTTTTTTGACGACTGTTGCGGCTCCCTAAATTGTGCGCGGCGTCCTACGCTGGCCACACCGAGGGGTGCACGGGCGCGGGCACGACGCTGCATTCTTCACCGTAAGAATGGACCGCCGATGCGCTCTCTTGCCTTTCGCCCATTCAGCGACTAAGACGTAGCGCGCGCTCCGTCTGAGAGCGATCAACGTCATAATTTTCTGTAGATTATTCACAATTCTGCTATTAAGGCAGCTTAAATAAGTAACTCTAAGGTCCAGTTACATCTTTTATTAAGCTGCCTTTAAACTCCTCCTCATTCATTCAACGCGAGAGCGGCAGGGGCAGAGCACCATGCTCGTCAGAAGCGAGGGTCGCCGACGTGGCATGTTCGACATCGCCGCGGCCTCATCGTCTTCGGCGTGGGCAACGACAATAAAAACTACATTCGATACCTATCCTATTATATATTATATATATATTGATACCTATCCGTCGTGAGCCAGCAGCCTCTCTTATCACGTATCGCAAGTTGCAGCCACGCCAGCTCGATAAATTACTAATAAAATTCATGACGCCTCATTCCGCCACTCCTGCGAGTGCCGCGACACTTTAATTTAAAACAAATCTCTTTTAATTCAGAACTTTTTTGACAACAATAAAAACTCCATGTTAAACCTATTCAACTTGAGCCTTTCGATCAGCAGCCTCTGCTATCACGTATCGCAAGTTGCAGCCACGCCAGCTCGATAAATAGATGCTAATTAAATTAGCATGACGCCATTATTTCCACTCCTGCCAGTACCACGACAGTGTAGGTAATTTAAATAGAATCTTTTTAATTCAGAATATTTTTGACAACAATAAAAACTCCATGCAATGTAAAACCTATCCAACGTGAGCCTTTCGATCAGCAGCCTCTGCTATCACGTATCGCAAGTTGCAGCCACGCCAGCTCGATAAATAGATGCTAATAAAATTCATGACACCTTTATTTTCACTCCTGCCAATACCACGATAGTGTAATTTAAATAAAATCTTTTTTAATTCAGAACTTTTCAAAAACAATAAAAACTCCATGCAATATAAAACCTATCGAACGTGAGCCTTTCGATCAGCAGCCTCTGTTATCACGTATCGCAAGTTGCAGCCACGCCAGCTCGATAAATTACCTATAAGATTCATGAGGCCTTATTCCGTCAGTCCTGCCTGCAAGAACCGAGAATTTTACGATCCATTTTACGTTCCTGGTAAAAATGGTAACATTGATTGTGAACTTGAGAACTTGATAAAACAAAAGTAAGTGTGTTTGTTACAATCCTTCAAATGTTAGATAAAATTATTATTTGTTGTATGAAAGTAAGTAAATCACTTTTCGTTCAGTTATTATGTATAGCAAATATGTTTACTATTATGGGTAACCTACGATAAGAAGATACCTACGTCAGTATAATATGATCAAAGTTGAACACAAGTGAGTATTTAGTGAGTACATAAAATTTACTTTTCAGTAGAACAAAAATACACTCCCTTATCTGAGATCAGTCACCCATTCCTCAAAGGAGACAAAACGCCTGTGTTACGCCTGAAAGTGGCATTAAAGGAAATAATTAAAAAGCTTGTTAGTGTGAGCTCACAGCAATAAAGCCTAGCAAAGGAGCGCCTGCAAAATAAAGCACGAAGCGTTAGATGCCGTCTGAACCCGGATAAATGCAGCACGTTGGCAGGCGTGCCTCTCTGCCGCTTTTCAGAATGAGCAGATTGAAGCGGGCCCAAGTCATTGCAATAGAATGCACATGAGAGTGTACCGGGTCGCAGCGATTACAGATTTTCTTTAATAATTTGATTGGTTCAGGTTGTTTCGCAACCGCATTTTCCAGTTAGCATCCTTGGCTGTTGGTGACCATTGGCATGTATATCATCTTTGGTGAAGAAATAGGTATAATACAGTATTCCTTAGTCTAAAACTCTAAAGCAACGCAACTAAGGAAGCATCTGGAAACACTCTAAGATGTGAACAGAACGGGTAAAATTGCAATCGAATACTCGATCGTGGCACATGTACACCAAAGAAAAAATCTTTATGATCAATAAATATAGAGAACATGGCATAGAGCAAGTCACCAACATTTTTAGTTCTGTGGGAGCCGCGCTGTGGCGTGGGTGGGTGCGTGATGTGTCGGGACAGCACTGCTCAGATGGTAATTCGCCTCCTTAACATTATTACGAGGCGATTTTCCAAAAAGTCCTACTGTCGGTAATCTTTAAAACAAAATGCATTGCTACCGGATGAAGAGGCCCGCCCAAATATGCTTAATCCTTTATTGCCTGCCACCGTGCAAGACAAAAGAACTAAAACTGCGCCTCGAGAATATTAATAAGAACTTATCTTGCGCTTCCGTATCGACTTCCTTTGAGCAGAAATTCATAAGGCTACACTTCCACGGGCCTGTGAGGAATACATAACACGTTCAAATGTAATTTTCTTATTCATCGCTAAGTAATCCCGGCCCACAAAGAAATGTTTAAGCTCGCACTGCGTAAACAGTTTTACGGATAGGACAAAGTTTGCGCCCTCCCTGGAGCTCCCGGCTCCCGAACCCGACATGGGGAGTGACGGCCCACATCACCTACTGATACGACATAACTCATTGCATGATAAATAATGGCGGCGATACCCTGCAGGTCTGTAAAGGGAGAACATGACTATGTCTACATATTGTTTAATCGGGATGTTTTGCGATCTAAAGAATAGACAACGTATTAATAAGTATACGACTGTAGTAAATATAAGACATTAAATTTAACTAACTTTTTAAACAAGATAACTAATTGTAGTTAATAATATTTTTAACTAACGACTTCTTTCTGTGTTATGTTGCCGGAATAATATCTAGAGTTGGTGGAACCTGCATTTAAATTCTACGTACTTAGTTTTCGTGATTGTAGACAAACAGAACAGACAGGTACATATTTTATTATGACAGTTTTACTCAATTTTTTTTTTTTAATACGATTAGGTTGTTAGCTTTTAGTACCTCAAAATCAACATAATGTGGAACATATCGCATCAGGGATTACGAAGCCTTGTGTGTCTCTAAGATAAAAGTGATCTGACGGCGATGAGTACGCACAATTTGAAATGGCGTCACGCGGTCTGCCAAGATGGCGGCTCGCGTCGCGTTCATAGCGGGAAAGCTACGCTATTATTTGCAGGCCTCGTTTCCCACTTTCCACCGACCTTCCACATCGAAAAATGAAAGTCTAGGTTTCCTATAAATAAGCGTTTTATTTTAATTTTTTTTTGTCCTTCAAAAAGATGAAGTAGAAAATAATAATACCCATTACGGAAAAGAATGATGAAACATGCATAAAGCGAGAGAGATGTCAGGGTCACTGTATCAATTGGAGATCCAACCTCTACCTAAAGTAAAATTACCTCGCATGAAATTTTCTGCGGGTAGTTGAAAATTTTAAAACAAGTGCTCCAAATCTGATTTGCGTTTTAGGACAGTTACTTGGTAGGTGACGCCAAGTAACATAAAACCATTAATAAGCCTCTTACCCTATCCGTCTAAGTCAACATCGGTGTTCTCGGAGATGCGGTGGGGTGGCGAGCACTCGGGGCGCGTTGCCATGGCGACGCACGGGGGCGCGGACCCGAATTTTATCGATTTGGGTACAGACCACACAG
This sequence comes from Acrobasis suavella, assembly GCA_943193695.1. Classification (NCBI taxonomy): domain Eukaryota; kingdom Metazoa; phylum Arthropoda; class Insecta; order Lepidoptera; family Pyralidae; genus Acrobasis; species Acrobasis suavella. Next base: position 22,060,777 of record OW971929.1, read on the forward strand.
ACAGCAGCCGGGCAAGCTTGCCTACAGTAACACGATTCAACGCCCGTGTTTGCAGATCTCCGAGGTTTAGAAGGGCTTTGACATTTGGAAACACGTACGCTGTTTAAATAGCTATTACGAATTCGGGATTCGGCTCTCGCGAACTCTGCATCTTGTTTGGATCACGAGATTAAATATTTTATGTCTTCTTAAGTCTTCAGTTAATATTTTTCAACGAAAAAAACATTAAAAAGAATGCGAAACCGTTTTTAAACGTAGATTTACTTAGTGTAAAACTATTACTCTGTATAGAAATCCCTTTGTTTTCCTGTGAGGGTAGGCGGTAGTAAGTCAAGGTCAGCCATGTGAACGAAGGCAAACTCATCACGCCGCAATTCCCACTCTCTCATAAAGTCGCAATCGGCAAATTGCGTAAATATGAAGCGCGAGTCACGTAGAAGGCAATAGTTTGGAGAATTACCTACTTGAAATATGAGCTCGCTGCTATAAAGTTATAATCTAAGTATAAAGTAAATTGTTACCAAACGAGCTCAGCATTATCAGGGCAGTTTATACATCCTATAAATAAATAAAACGAAAGGTTTCGATTAAGAGTACTTAACTTTACACGGAAAAACTAGTCGGTTTTAAAAAGTAATATAATTACACCTGTTTTACGATGCATATTTCATAGACGATAGAAAACGTAGGTACTTACAGTTAAGTAGACGGTCTGCTGTATTACTGTATAAAGAAAATAATAGTAAAACAAATGAAATAATAAAAACCACAATAGACCGAGAGATAAAATAAATAAGTAGCGAATTTTCCTTACGACCGCATTATATGAGGGAAACCAAATGAACCACTAACCTAACCCAAAAATAAAACAAACTAACCGTAATAACAGAGCTCTAACTTCCAATCTACCGCTCCTCACCTACAGACCCCGAACGCCAAAAACCAAAAATATTATGCAAATCAGTCCACCCCAACTTCATTCGGCGAGAATAGGAGCAATAGTTACCTCGCTGCGAAACAACTCTCGTTTTAGTGGGGATAAAAAGTAAGGGCCCAAAGGGTTCGGTTTGAACTACGGCCGGCCCCTCTCCCTATCAATTGTTACCAGTTGCGCATATTTTTGCGGACAGACGTAACCCCGCGCTGTGAGAATGCTCCATGCCTTGTTACGTCACACGCGAACGGTCTGGAGGAATAAGTGGTTATTTGGTAATTTGTTGATGCGATCGAATTGTAGGTAATAATTGGCATTGCACATTTGTAAAATAATCTACAATCATTACTACATCTAATCTCATAATTAATAACTGTAATTGTGTTATATCTAAGTATATCTCATACAATTAATCTACCGATATTTATATAAAAACAAAAGAAAGCTGTAATTAAAAACAAAATATTTTGTTTTACACGTAGGTGATAATTTTTATCACAACCGCAATCCAATCGTTAAGCCAGACTATTGTAAGACGAAGTACTGATGCTAATTCGATGTTATTTAATCATAGAAAAATTCTAAGTACCTAAAAAAAGTCAATATTCGTAGTGAACTGTCGCCATTTTTAAATGAAAATAAATAAACGGACAAAGCTAACATTTAAACAGTCTTACACAAATCTAATCCAATTTCCGAATCAAAAGGCATTAAGAGTAAAAAAAACAGTTTTTCTACTCGGCTACGCAAAAAGTGAAGCCGGGTCCGATTAACACAGTATCCTTGAAGATGTCGCTCACAAAAAGGGGCATAAGGGACAAAAGGCCCTGAAACATTTCTCATTGAGGCGCCCCCCGCCCCACTCCAGCGACGCGACGTGGCAGTCTCCAGCCGCGGTGTCCATAATTTATGCTTGCGAGCGGACCACGAAAAATAAATGAGCGACGGTAAAAGAGGAAATGGAAACGTAACTCTCTCCTTGCAACCTACATAAGTGATTGCAAGTGAGAGGTAGCGTTACTAACACTTACCTATGATGAGAGAGATTCGCAATAGTGTAAGAACTCTTTCCAGACAAATTTATTCCAAGGCTTTCGATCTTCTTTTTGGGATTGGAACGGTTAAGAAAATAAAATGCACAAAATATAGTCACTTGCTATGACCATATCCATTTTCAATGTGGTTTTAGATTATTTTTTACAGAAAAACTGATATTAAAAACGTTATTAGACTCCAAGAAACTACGTCACAGATTTCATAGAAAATGATTGACGTTTAAAAAAAGTTACAAGATTTGAATAGTTGGAAAGTGGAGAATTCCTGAGCTGGTCCAATTTACGCGCAGAAACAGGCAGCTGTCATTTCTTAGATCTAAGAAATGACAGCTGCCTGTTTCTGCGCGTAAACTAGCCATAAAATACATAAATAATTCATGAATATATTAAATATACATGAATTTAAATATTTTAAATAATTGATAGTCACCCTATGTGGGGCAGATCAGCGAAAGTACAATGCGATACATTATGATATTGTATTAATCCGACGAACGCAGGGCCACAGGGGGCGCCCAACTTTTTAAGAAGTAATTAATGGGGTACAAAGTACCCGCCTGTTTTGATTCCTTGTTTTCTTTCGCTCCCAAGCCCGATGGACAGCTCGACGGGCACGTTAATCTAATCAATTTCAGAAATTAAGGGTGCCCAAATATTTTTTTTACTCAACCTGCCTCTCCTTTGAAAACACAGCCCGAAAATGGAGGAGATTTTAAGCGAAAACAGTACTGTACAGTCACCTGCAAGAGTAACACTGCACTTTTATCGCGATAAAATAAGGTCCGTGAAAACTCGAAGCGTAACGCTTGATGTGTAGCCCACAATACTATGCCTATTGCGTGAAAATGAATTAGGCATACCTATCAGGCTAATTTGTCACTTAGCAGGCAGGTTGCAATTAAGGCTTTCGTTGCTTTTAAATATTTAGTGATGTTCAAATTATTGAAAGCAAGGGTGCGTTCATACATAACAGCTGGAAGAAGATTTACTGTAAAAAAACTTAACAAATTAGCAAATTCATAACAATAATATTATAAAGAATTTACAAGCTGCAAGTTATAACGAACGATACAAGTTCCATTATTTTAAAAGTTTTTTTTGTTGTCAATGATTTGAAAAAGTAAAGTTGGGAAAAGAAAATATATGATTCAAGCTGGCCTACATGAACGGACATATTGTACAAGAAAGTTAATACATAAAAAAGACAAACATCGACTGACTCAATTTATTATATTTGGCAAAAAATAAGTCACACTGTTACGACAACATACTGTTGCACAGGTACAAAAAATTTGACAATTGATGAAATTATACATGATTGGCTGCAGCGCGAAAGCCGCTACAAAATGTGAAATCGCTCAAAAACTAAAACTAAACTTTAATTAAGTTAGTTACTTACTAAAACTAAACATCGGTTAGTTACCATTAGTTTCATTTAAAATTATGACATTATTTTTTGTATTAAAAATATCCGTAGATACTAAAATAAGATTTAATAATAAATCTATGAGAATGCATCGAAAACACTTACGTTCATTTCGATAGCTGTAAGACACTGGTATACTCGTAAACGCTATCTAGCGCAAATCTTAGACACTTTTAATAACATGGACAATTGGACATAAAATAAACAGTCGAATGCTAAACGGTTCAGTAATTTCTCTCATAACCGACATCCAAAAAGAGTAAGTTCTCAATCACACCATTTTTTATTTATACACCTGTGTGAAGTTTAAAAAATCTAGTATCTTCTAACGCCACCTTAAGGGTTGGGCTACATTTCTTTGCTGCTATCTTTTTCATTCGCTAGAGCGAGAGAGAGCGACTGAACGCGGTGGAATCGCCGATGCTGATGCGTTCCGTCGTTCTCTCTCGCTCTAGCTAACGAGGGTTTTGAGCGACAGAAAAGGATAGCGGCATAGAAAAGTGCTGTTCCGTGCTAACAGATGTAGCCCAACCCTAAAGCTCTAAGTTAAATGTATCGTCTACGAAAGTATAAAAACTAATTAGTGTACACAGTAGATACGTTCGAATGTACTACACTTGTAGCGAGATCTTTAGTGCAAATGGAAAAAAAACAGACTTTAATTAAAGTCGCATAAAAGCTGCGGCTCTTGAGGCACTCTTTCAATCATAACTCACATAATACAACCTCCAGAACATCTAAGCCATATGGTTTAGATTCAAGACGAAAAGCACTTACAGCTATTACGACGCGTTTTACATTATAAACTATTAACTTCATAATATCCATCCACGAAGTCATCACATTGACCATACTACTCGACCACGATAACATGGCGTATTGTCACTGTCAATTTTTATCGCCATCACTGCTATCTCTCATTAGCAAAATAATAAGTAGACCCCGTTATCTTGTCGCACAGACGTCGCATTTTTGTAAGAATTGAAACATTTTATGTATCTACTAATTGATATCGACTTTTATACTCACTAAATATACATCCTTTAGTTACACAAGATGTAGAATTGTTTAAACAGTTTGTTGCAATTATTGTGGGAAAATTATGATAAGTCATAAATAACGAACGCCCGTATTTTTATTATTTTTTACTGGTGGCTTTTATTTATCACATTTTTATCAGACTCATTGTCAATGACATATAATATAAATATATACGGACAAATAACACTGATTAAGCTAGCCCCAAACTAATCGAGACTTGTGTTATGGGATACTAACTCAACGATACTATATTTTATAACAAATACATATATAGATAAACATCCATCTATTATATAACTCAAGTTCAATTAAATACCATCGATATTTCAAAACTTGATAAGTTAAAAGTATCAATCCCTACAAGAAAGTAATGTCAATGCAACAAGATACCGGGGTCTTTTGAACGTCTAAAATGAACGTTCAACATTGAGTGACAATGCGCTGCACGCCGTGTTAGGGAGGTCGAGTATTCCTAGTCCAATATCCGTCCTACCTCTTAGGCACCAAGAGGTCGCATACGACCGGTACACACCATTTCAACCATTGCATAATAAATCTTATCTCCACAGTATAAAGTCTAGTTTTGAACGGCTGCCGACGTCCTTACACGAGGGTGAATTAACGCAATTGTGGAACCGCTTTCCTTAAGAACTCGCCCAGATACGCAAAGTTATGATCCACAACCGCGTCGAACCATTCCTTATTGTCAGCATCCCTATAGTCTATATCTTGCAACTGCATGCCCGTATACGGCGCGAGCGCTATGTGGTTCCGAATACTAAACTTAGCGTCAACATCAGGCATAAGACTGCATAGTTTGTCGACAAGATGTGGAGGTAGTTTGCTGAATACGAGCCCGTTCTGGCGGCTGGTCAATGCTTCTTCGCTGTGTAAACAGCTGATCAGGTCGCAGGTGTAACTCTTGAGGGTTTGAATCTGGTCGATGTAAACTTCGTCTTTGCGAATTTTGTTCGTTGCTTTCATCTGGGTGAATATCTTTTTGTACCTGTAAGGAAGCATTTTTGGTAAACAATTTTAAATTGACTTTAAATAAGAACTGGCCAAGTGCGAGTCGGACCCGCGCAGGTAGGGTTCCGTACTATTACTTATAAAAAAAACACGTTTGTTGAATGGGAGCGTGACTTAAATAGTCATTAAATTCTGTTTTTAATATTTGTTGTAATAGCGGCAACAGGAATACATCATCTGTGAAAATGTCAACTGTCTAGTTATCGCGGTTCATGAGATACAGCCTGGTGACAGACAGACAGACGGACGGACGTTTTTACCCTTAGGGTACAGAACCCCAAAAAGCTGGTGTTAAAGTTAAAATCAGTTAAATTACAAAACTAATGAAGAAGAGACATCGGGTAAGCGGAATCAATGCTATTCAGCGACGTGCATAACTATTTTTATAGGGTAGGCATTGATCATAGCTTAAAAACAAGAACGGCTCCATTTCAAATTAGCTTTTTTTTTAATTACATTTTTAGTACTATATTTTTATTGTAAGGCTCAAGTACTTATTGGGACAAAGCTCAAACTCGATGGAGTTGGGTCGTTTTATTACTGAGTTCCATCGACCACCTTCCATCTCCGTGATCGGACCTTAGACATTGTCTACCATAAAGTGCTTGTCAAGAAATATCAAACTAGTCCTACTCAATGAAGTTATGTTGTTTTATAAGTGAGTTCCGTCGAATATCCCCCGGCTCCATCATCAGAACAGCTCATTGACTCCAAAAACAGTATTGTCATCCGACATACACAAGTATGGAAAATTTCAGCTCAATCGGTTAAAGATACTGATTGAAAACTGAGTTGCAAGATTTGACCTAATCAAACATTCATACATACATACAAGATACATTGCAAGTTAAAAAAATGCTTGTAAAAAATATGTATATTTCTTACACTTTCGTCATTATTAGAGTGGCACAAGGTAGACAAATTCTATTTGTCTGTAAGAAATGCATGCTACTGCTTACAGCATCAAGAGCGCGGCCACCTTTGGCCAGGTACTAATTGTTATTTATGCAACTGTAATATAATAAGGTATTAAAACACGAATGTGGGTTTATCACACGACGCGAAGCCGAGTGTGATAATAGTATCACATGAGTGTTTTAATACCTAATTATTACAGTTGCATACAAGACTTGTCTACACCCATGATATGAATCCTCTATAAAAAGTTCTAAATCCATAGGGTGTTGTACAGCGCTATAAGAACTCCCATGTAAATTCCTGGTAAGTTTAATTGCTGAGTATCTAATACAAACTATGTGTATAGGTAACCTACCTTTTGAATCGTACATTATTGAAATGCAAATAATACTAATATCGAACAAAAATGGCGGAATACGACTTGAATTCGAATAACCAATAAGTTCTTTTTATTTTAATTACGGAGTAGTGAGGTACGGACTTGTAGTAAACCGCGCACACACGACAATGTTCTTTTTTTGAAATTCATAAAAAAAAATTGATGAGTAAGGAAGGGATCGAGTCCGCGTTGCATAATGAAATTTTGTACAACATTATAACACTCGTTTGGATGGTATTATGGTTACTATGACACTGGGTGTTTTAATGTTGGCAATAAGCTTACTGTTTCAGAAACTTTTATTGTGGATTTATAGCATGGGTGTATATAAAGTACAATACATACGAACTTACAGCATCATGAGCGCGGCCACCTTTGCCTAGGTACTATAATACATACGAACTTACAACATCATGAGCGCGGCCTCCTTTGCCTAGGTACTATAATACATGCGAACTTACAGCATCATGAGCGCGGCCACCTTTGCCCAGGTACTAAAGTATGATACATGCGAACGTACAGCATCATGAGCGTGTCATCTTTGCCCAGGTACTAAAGTATGATACATGCGAACGTACAGCATCATGAGCGCGGCCACCTTTGCCGAGGTACTAAAGTATAATACATGCGAACTTACAGTATCATGAGCGCGACTACCTTTGCCCAGGTACTAAAGTATAATACATGCGAACTTACAGCATCATGAGCGCGGCCACCTTTGCCCAGGTACTAAAGTATGATACATGCGAACGTACAGCATCATGAGCGTGTCATCTTTGCCCAGGTACTAAAGTATGATACATGCGAACGTACAGCATCATGAGCGCGGTCATCTTTGCCCAAGTACTAAAGTATAATACATGCGAACTTACAGCATCATGACCGCGGCTACCTTTGCCCAGGCACTAAAGTATAATACGACCTCCGTGGCGTAGTGTTCATGCTAGTCTGCCAATCCGGAGGTTCTGGGTTTAATCCCCAGCCAGAGCTAGTTGGAAAATAGTCTTTTTCAAATTGTCCAGGGTGTTGGGTGTTTATCTATATATGTATTTATCGTAAAACATAGTATCGTTAAGTGAGTATCCCATAACACAAGTCTCGAACTTACTTTGAGGCTAGTTCAATCAGTGTTATTTGTCCCTATATATTTATATTTATATTCGAACGAATCTCGGATACCAAGATACTGGACTAGTATCAACGTCGAAGGGCATATCCGTAATACCACGGGCAAACCAAAATCAAATACTAGATAACTTATGTATAATGAAATCAAAATACCAGACAATAATTTAAAAAAAATATGCATTCCCATACAAATTGCCCGGGCTGAATACTTTTGTAGGGAAATGCCAATTTTTTATAATTTTTTTGTCTGTGATTTTATTATCATCACACTGTAATGATCTTAAATAGCCCGTGGTACGATTTATTACGGGTATGTCGTTAAGACGTTGAACATGCAAACTTACAGTATCATGAGCGTGGCTACCTTTGCCCAGGTACTAAAGTATAATACATGCAAACTTACAGTATCATGAGCGCGGCTACCTTTGCCCAGGTACTAAAGTATAATACATGCGAACTTACAGCATCATGAGCGCGGCCACCTTGTCGAGCAGCACTGCGGAGGGCGCCAACAGCGGCAGCGCCAGCGGCAGCGCGCCCGGCAGCGCACACAGCGCCGCGCCGTGCCGCAACTCCGACAGCGCCATGCGCTCCGCACACACCGTCGCCGTGTACACTACGCGCATGTCCTCTGTCACATAAATACGAGTCAAGGGACTACCTCAATTTTTCGGGGTCCAGTACTGCCCCCATTTGAAATAAATCATTTGAAAGGAAACGAAGATATATATAATTTTTTTTTTCAAATTGGGCATAATTCTTCAATTGGGCAATTTCATTATTCAGAACCTTCTATAGGATTCATATCAGTGTTGATAAAGTCTTGTATGCAACTGTGCATAATAAGGTACTAAAACACTCGTATGATACTATTATCACAGTCGGCTTCGTCTCGTGTAATAAACACACATTCATGTTTTAATACCCTTTATTATACAACCTGTGCTCTGCTATAAAGATGATTCATTTGAAAGATGATTTTTTATTAATAAAGAAAACTGATTATTACGTCGATTCATTTTTAAAAATAAATATCAAAGAAGGCCAGCAGCAGGTTGATGTGGGCTGAGAATAATGGCAATGAATATCAAAGAGATACCACTTACCAGGGCTGACTTGCAACGCCTTGTTGCAGAGACCACTGATGCTCAGAGCAATAGTAGGTAGCACTACTGCGTAGTTTTCTCCAGCCACCTTCATGCTCATGAAGTGCTGACGACTTCTTACACTCGCATAAACCTAGGAAGAATAAATGTTCATATTACACATTTGCGACTCAAGCACGAAAAATATGTATATACTAATCACATCTAAATCCTTTATGTTATAGACAGAGCCTGGGGTCATAAGATTTTTCAACTTGATTTGGTAGAGCATCAAACTGGAAACCTCCAGAATGCAATTGTGTTGTTGATTAGTAAAATAGGTACCCGAGAGACAGGTAAATTGGTATCCATCTATTTATTTCGAGGTAACTGCTTATAGCTAAAGCGCGTTAAATCAAATGACGAAAATTCCAAAAAGTATGCATACAATGACACCTAGTGGCGGCTAATCGAATCACTTATTGACATGGATGCTTTATAGCATCAAGTATGATAATACTTGGTACGTAATGCAAAACAAGCCATATAGATGGCACTTGTGTTGTATCTAACAACGATATAGAGCCCGACATTCCCGTCAGAGGAGGTCAACACTTCAAAAAAAAATCCTAGTGATTTATTCAAAACAAATCAAAATTATAATATTAAAATACAACAGTTATAAATTTCATCCAACGCAACACATCAAGGCAACATACCCAATATACTAGCAGCATTCTTTCGCTGATTACCTAGCGAGTATTATTAAAAAAAATTAAAAACATCACATACCATATTCCCGTACATATTGGTGAGCGCAGTCAGTATAGCGCACTGCTCCATGGGCTGCGCGCGGTGGTACACTCGCGACAGTGACGTCACAATGCACGACACTTGCTCCGGACTCTCCACGCTGACCCACTCCACTAGCCCCAATATCTAGAACGAAAAACAGTGGGTTCACTTACGTCAGACAGGTAATAAATGACATAGCAGCAAAATAAAGGCTTAAAATAAGTTAACTTGCAAATTGGCAATTTTGCAAATTAAAAAAACCCCGACTTTCAAGCGTTTACACCCAATAACTTTTGAACGGCTGAACCGATTTCCATCAAACATGTTTACGTCAAAACTCGATCAAGTCAGCTCTGTCAACCACCACACGGCTGAATCCGACCGAAAGAACAATTAATAACAATGGTTTGCAAATATGCAGTTGTTATAGGATTAAACAAAAACCGCATCAAAATTGGCCCATTTATTTAAGCCCTCTTTTTGTCAGGGGTCAAAAAGTAGTGTTTTTTATTGTATTTTATGCGGATATTGATCTTGAGATCTTTCTTTAGATGCCAAATTACCACAAGGACTATTTCAATAAAGGTGTTTTAAGGAAAATGCTCAAGTAAAAAAAAAGAATCAGAGAAGAAAATACCTCAGAGAAATAATCCTTCTCATTCCAAAAAGGCATGTACTGTGCCAGGAAGCGGGTGACCACGGGCAGACCTTGCAGCAGGGTCTGCTGCAATACCGACAGCTTACCGAGGAAGTCCTGCTTCTCGGTGTAACTGTGAGAGGAGCAGTCTAGGAAGCCTGTGAAAGATCACCATTTTTTGTGTGATATTTTTATTTATTCTTGTCCATATCCTAAAAGGAGGGAGCAAAATTGAACTATAATTTCTTTAATAATGGGCCCTGAGGCAGGCCTGTGTCAACTCCGTTTAGATATAGAAAATATACTTACGCGCGGCAACCGGCAACCGCCCCGGAGTGGGAAATTCAGTACCAAATCCCCCCCCCCCCACTCACTGAATCTTTTTTTCTACCTATTATGAATCGTTTGTCTAGAATAATAAGAACGAAATTGGCTTGCAATGGATTTGTAGGTATCTAAACGAATAGGTGCGGAGTTCAGACTCGGTCTAAATTAAACCATAGCGCTAACCACATTGGGTAGATATTTCTTTTCTGAGTGAGACTTCTGTACGTGAGTACTAGTACTTATTCTGTCACAGCTTTTGCAAGGGTTAGGCAAAGTTGTAAGGAACTACAGTGAAATGTTTTGAAAAAATTGTAAGAAGACAGTCTGTTACTCACACGTGGTCAACAAATGCTGCAAATCGTGCGACAGGAAAGCGTGCTCGTCGTCTGAAGCCACCGCAAGCAAAGTAAGGCCGGCCGGGTTGCACAGCAGTGCTCGCAGCCGAGCTGGCCGCGACATGTGGTGGTGTAGGCTGTACTTTAGCAGTGACACTGGTCTGGAAATATTATCAATAAAGATGTTATTGCATCAACTAAGCTAAAAAAGAGACAAGTTTATCTGCGAAACAAATTAAAAAACCCCCGACACTATCTAGTGATGAGTGGCGAAACTACATACTCCAACAGATGTTAAGTGGAATTGATATCCTAAGCGCCATCTTTTATTTGCCAGGCAAATAAAATAAAAAAACCCGACACTATCTAGTGATGAGTGGCGGAACCAACCAACCGATGTTAAGTGGAATTGATATTCGTAGCGCCATCTTTTATTTGCCAGGTAAATTAAAAACTTCAGACTTTCCAAGCGTTAACCCCCAATAACTTATAAACGATTTAAAAGTTATTGGGGCCCATTTTCATCAAACATAGCCAAGAACTTGCTATCACGTAATAAAAGCCGCATCGAAATCGGTCTATCCGTTCGATAGACAGACACGCAGAAAGACAGACAGACAAATACTAGCGTCAATCTTATAAAACCCCTCTTTTTTGTAGAGGGCTAAAAAGTGAAGTGTATGACAGGATATGGAAAGAATGGGACAAATACAATGACTAAGGATATAGTTATTGAAAAGTGAGAGTGGGATAATGTAGAAAAAAAGATAATCAACTATTAATGATGTATGATACTTAAACCGTGGCATGTACCGTGTGGCTACCGGCCTAGAATAGGACCACTAAATCTCTTCCTGTGGATGTCTTAAGAGGCGACTAAATGACTTAGATCACTGCGATTAGCTCACTGCTCAGCAACCACGCGCGTAGCGCGGGGCCGCCATAAATAAATCACGCGCGTAGACGCGGTGTCAGTGCTTTGTACTATGCTTGTATTCTATACAAATTAAAGTACTTGCATAAACTCCGGCCCCGCGCTACGCAGCGGGGTGTAGAGCAGTGTGTGGATTACCTTACAATTACATACCCAAAGAGGGTTGACGTCAGGCAAGCTGCCGATCGTAAAACTATAGCAATCGTTTAAACTGGTTTGGCTAAGTCTATGCGATTTCGCATGATCTTCGGTACCCTGTTGTGACAATTGACATGCATATTATATTTGGGAGGAGGATCCTGGTGCATGGACCATATATGTATGTATATACATATGTATGTGTAACAATTATTCATGTATGTTTCTATACTCAAAGTATAAAACTTAGACGTCTTTAGACCTGATGAATCCACTAGAGAAATAGGCTAGCGTAAGGTAATAGGTAGGCTCTTTGACGACCTCCGTGGCGTAATGGTCAACACGCTAGTCCGCTAATCCGGAGGTTCTGGGTTCGATCCCCAGCCAGGGCAAGTTGGAAAATGGCCTTTTTCAAATTGTCCTGGGTCCTGGTAGTTTATCTATATTTGTATTTATTATACAATATGATATTGTTGGGTTAGTATCCCATAACACAAGTTTAAACTTACTTTGGGCACAGAATAAGTACTAGTACTCACGTACAGATGTCTTACTTAGAAAAGAAATTCAAAGGAATATCTACTCAATGTGGCTAGCGCTATAGAGCTATAGCTCACCTCTTCGTTTAGATACCTAGACATCCATTGCAAGCCAATTTCATTCTTATTACTCTGGACAAACGATTCATGTAATAGAACTTTTCCCTTCGAAGTGGTCGCCGCGCGCATGGCAATAATGTAGGTATATTTTCGATACCTAAACAGGGAGTGACACAGGCCTGCTTTGGGACTAGCTTAATCAGTGTGATTTGTCCGTATATATTTATTTATTTATGTATCCTGGTGCATAAACGTGTAGGTACTCGTATATGATCAAGGACGTATAATAATGATCAGTGACCTAAATTACGAGACCAACTGCTTATTAATCAAAATACATTTTTTGCTAGTATCCCATTTTATATTAGGGTGGTAAAGGGTAAACAAATTCTATATGTCTGTATGAAATGCAAGCTACTGATAATGATGTATGTTTCTAAACAAAGTATACAATACTCACTCTGAGAAATCGAGATAGTTCTTTTGTGGCTCCTTGTCTGTATACTGCCTGGAGCCCACATTAAGGAACTCCATGTTTGGCACCAACGGTTCAGCCTTTTTATTCTTTCCTCGGTTCTGTTCAATTGGAAAAAAATATATTAGGTATGCCCCGCGTAAATGATACAGTACACTAGATTTATACAATGTGAATTTTTTCCTAAGTACAAATATTTTAAGGAGTGGTTCAGTTCATCATTTTGAACAACTGTTTCAGATAAATGTTTATCAAAATACGAAAAAAAAAATTTCCATAGTAATGATATCACGTGACTACTTCGGTTTGTACAAGAACCAAAATTTATTTTTGTATTTCGATATACGTTTATTGGGAAAAGTCGTTCAAAATGTTGGATTGAATCACAAATAATATATTTTCTACCAATGATACTCACTGAATTTAATGGATTAATCCATAATAAATGATGTCTCTCTTTGCTCAAGCAATTTCTCTTTTCCTGTAAATAAAAATATTCATATAATACAATACAAATGAATACTTACGTTAGTATAATTTATTACCAAAACTAAATGTTGAAAAGAAAATTATGTAGTACCTGGTTTCTCTTGAATCTTCCCAGCAGTGTCAAGTTGATCTTTTTGAAGGCCGTATGTATGGAAATGGCAGAAACATCCTCAGGCACGCACTCTGGTTTATAGGACTTAAACAAGCCCAAAAGCACTTGTAATTGTCGGTATAAATTCTGGAAAATATATGAAAATGGAGAGAAAATGGAAAAATGTATTGCTAATAGAAACAGTCCAGAAGAAACAGGTACTCATATGGCATCATTGTCTAAGCTGAAAGTGATAGAATATAGTGAACTGCAAACCCTATGTTGAAACTTTTGTTGCATGGTTGTTGCTAGACAAGAAAATTTAAGTTTCATTTATAGTCTTGTTACCGGGACTGTAAAAAGTAAGACCATATCATTCGGTTACCAGTTTAAAGCAGTGTTGGCCCAGCGTTTAAGGTGATGGCTCTGTTTCGGATATCTCTTATATTTCTCTAATTCCTGAGACTTGAGACATGTTTTCCCCATCATTTTAACCTTTTATGCCCCATTGATCACTTTATGTGCAAAACAGTCGCGTGACTGAGATGCCAGTGACAACTAATGTGGTGGAAATTGTACTAATTTTTATTAGACCTGGCGACCCAGGTAAATACAAACGCTGGCGTGCAAAAGGTTTAAATTCTATTTTGTTATTCCCACAGACATATAAAGGGAAGCAGACTAATCATTATTGTATAATACAAAGAATGCTGCGTGGCATGAATTTACACTTAAGCTACATTCGTTTTGTTGTTTTTCTTTATCATAAATGGTAATATTTGGAACAAAACTGACTACTACACTTATGAATGTGAAGGAATACTTAGTATACAAACACCCGCAATAACTGCTTATAAATATATTATACAGCCAATTGAAAAATAAGCCATGAAAAAAGTTACTTTATTCTAACTATGCAATGTTTGGTCTGCTTCCCTTTGTATGTCTGTGGTTATCCCAATTTTTTTTTACCTTCTTAGCCTCCCTCCTTTCAGCATAGTCAAGTATCTCAAGCACCTTCCTCCTTGTGACATCCACAGGCTTAGTCAAAGTATACACCAATTTTATAGCATGAGCAGTCTGTAACATAAAAACAAAGTATGACCACAGAATATATTAGTACTTATTATACAGAAGAATCACTGTTGGATAGGGATTTTGACTAATTAAATCCGATCAGTGTACTAAAGTCCTTTTTAGTTTGCACACCTTACATATGACTTTTTTATATGTTAACGACAACCTGTATAACTCGGCATTACATACAATGCTTAGGCTATGTATTGAATGCCTAAAACGTCCAGGCAATACATGACATATTATTTATTTAACACTTGGCCTGGGAAATGTGTACAGTGCCGAATGATCAGGCAGCAATGTGTTAATGCAGCAGTTGGCTATGGTTTTTTTTTTTTATTATTTATTAAATTAATTATTACACAATAATAAAAAAAAATCATGGAAAAAAATTATTTTTAATGACAAGTTTTATTTAAATGCTCTGAAGAGAAAGAAATAACTTTATATTTAATCAAACCCATCAATTCATTACCTCATACAATTTTGATGAATAATTCTATAACAAAAGAAGTAGGAGAAGTATATGGTGTTTTATTGGTTCGTCATTTTGTATGTAAGTGTAGGGACACATCTGTGAGACGCGTGTAATGTATTTTACTTGTAAGTTATGTATGACACACTAGGCAGAACTATCCGCTGTCATATCCTTATTAATTTTGCACTACAGAACTTTCTAGGAACTCTAAACTTGAAAAGAGGTAAGTAATTACATAATACTCATAAATACAGACTAGTATCAATTTATTTAACACATGCCGGTTAAACAGCAGACATTCTATACAATACCGAGGCATTATGTACCATGCCTAGGCAAAGCATATAAAAGATATTAATATTCATAATATTTCATACATTGCCTACCAGCCCAAAGCATTCTATACATAGTCTGGGCATTGTATATAATGCATGTACTATACAGATTGGCGGTAACATATATATTCCAACCTTTTGTCTATAAATAAGGTATGTTTTAGAGGTTGCGCCTTCATGCTAAACTGCGGAGTAGGAAACATATGCAAGAAGCTATAGAAGCATGAACAAGCGCAAAAAATTACTTAAAACTAAATCTCTTTATTGGCCCATACCATTACTGATGATGAATCGCATTTAAATTCCAATCTTTCTTAATTTCATTAGAACCAAACACATTAATTTCATATTTTTAAAAGTTAGCATTGATAGGCTAAGTTCAACTTACCAAAACATCATAACTAAGCATTGTATAAAACAACTCATATCCTGAATCCAATGCGGTCATGTCAATACATTCACAGTCCATTGCAGCTGTAAATAAAGATTATCAATTAAAGAATATATATAATATCAGTTGTACCCATGGGCTACACTCCCTGTGGGAATTTCAGGACGCAAAATATCCTATGTCCTTCTTTGGGTTTCAAACTATATCCATACTAAAATTCATCGAAATAGGTTCAGTGGTTGAAGAATGAAGTGGTAAATAAATAAAAAAAATATATAGGGACAAATAACACAGATTGACTAGCCCCAAAGTAAGTTCAACACTTGTGTTATGGGATACTAACTCAAAAATACTATATTTTATAGCAAATACATATATAGATAAACATCCAAGACCCAGGACAATTTGAAAAAGGCCATTTTCCAATGTGCCCTGACTGGGGATCAAACCTGGAACCTCTGGGTGGAGGACTAGCATGGTGACCATTACGCCACGGAGGTCGTCAATGTGATGGAAGTAATAAACAAGCGCTACGCTGCAGCAGAAGCAATTTTCGATGTGTTAATATTTATTAATGCAGCAGCGCAGTATCTAACAAACAAATATACTCTCAAACTCTCAAGTATACTCAAAGAATATTAATTTAATTGAGTGACATCTACCCATTGTATTTGCAATACTTCTTGAGTTGCTATGATTAGAACATCAGTATAGCTAAGATCTGTATGTATTATAACTCATAGTTAACAAATAAATGTTTGAATCTTTGAACTCACTTTCGCATTTATATTAGTTAGGATTAAGATAAATAAATCGTAGATACTATTTTTTTTATGTACCTTGGTGACATGACTGAGTCTAGTGAATAATTTTACCTGTTAGCCAGTCAAGTAGGAAGCCTACTCTTGAAAAACTGGTCTGGTTCTCGTAATTGGCAAGCAGCCATCGGAAGGCGTATTCCACGGTACGCTCCTCCACGATATCTGGAGGCACCAAACAGGCGCCCAAACTCACCCATTTTGTCATGGCTAAAAATTAAATTGTTATATAAATCTTGCTGCACACATATGAGAAAAATCAGAGTTATTTATTAAAGAATTACTTACGTATAGATAAGTTTAACCAAACTCTAAACAAAGTGTGGAAATCGTCATAGTCCAAGCCAGTAGTATCGACGGCATAAGCGAGTTCATCGATCTTACTCTGGAATAATTCCTTATCGAAACCTTTCTTGAGCGACTTTATGTAGTCGATAATTTCTTCGACGTCGGTCATCCCAAATATCGAAAAAAACCCAACAAATTCAAAGCCAAATAATCTCACAACACAAACAAGATTCAAAACCAAAATACGTTGAGTGCGTCAAGTGTAAGTACGTTGATTTGTTTGTTCTGACACTTCTGACAATGGTCACTGACATGACATTGACAAATGTACCAAGAGTTTTCTATGTTCGATCTTGAATATGTAAGCTAATTAAGTCGAAGCCTGAGATCAAAGATAAAATTAAAGCTCGTTTAAAATAGTTATTTATAATCTCAAATTCATAAACCTAATCTATTTTTTTGTCTAAATCATAATAAACTAAAATATCTACATTTTCTACTTGTCAGAGGATTGACGTTAAGCTTTCATTTACAAAGATAGTTAAAAACAGAGTTTTACTGACACTAAATTCATGCTGAACTAATTTTAAAATAACAGTTTTTTTAAACAAATTTTTACAAACGTTTTTGTAGAATAAATGTGTAGGTTTTGATTAATTTAAAATAAATTAATGACATTAACATAATAAAGAACAACGTCAAAAACACACTTTACAAACGTCAAATCTCCCTACGCTTCCTTGTCTATGGTAGGTAAGTAAAAAGTGTTACACATTGATAAAATATCCAGCGAATATGGGTGAAATGTTGTGCAAAGTTTCTTACTTCAAAAAGGAGGTCTTAAATTCTAATATATATTATTTATGTATGTTCCCCTCGAAGACGCCTGGACAAATTTAGAATATTCTTTTTTTTTGTTTTTTTCCTACAAAATTTTTGAAATAAGAACAGTCGATGATACCAAACTTTTTATTGTCAACCTGTATGAAATGAAATTATTACGTGCATTACGTGCATAGTAGAAAATAAAGTAATGAAATATGACAAGCCCCCTTTTTTTTTTTTTTTTTTTTTTTTTTTACGGAGGAAAGATCCCTGTTACGGATACCCGTCAGCCTGCGGGGGAGGCTGTCGGGTTATGTGGGACTCCACGCCAGAGCGACGTGCCTACCCACTAAAAAACCTCCGGAGTTCCATCTCAACCGCTTTTGCCGGGGACACGGGAACGGAAATACATCCGCGAACCCCGGCGCGGCTGGCCGCCAAAGCGGCCCCTCCTCGGGGGCGTCACAGCGCCCCCCCCACTCACCAAGTCGGCGCGTCCGGAACTCACGGACGCGCCGTACCTCCTCGGCCCAATTGAGAGGCGGCAAACTCCCACGCAGTCTACCGCCTGTGGACCCATGGGAGCCAGATAAACCGGCTCCCAGCGGCGGAGAAGATGAAAGGCTCCGCCGCTTGCCCCTCGCCGCAAACACGGTGCGGCACCGCTCGGTCGCGGAGGATAGGGAGAGCGGCAACGTAACACCGACACTCCTCCTCCTCCGCGACCGATCTCCCACCACAGCCACGGCGGTGTGGCCCCGCCTGAAGCGCCGGGAGGGCAATGAAACATTCCCCTCCCGGCAGCCCCACCCCGGGTGGGGGGAGAACTTCCCACTCCCCCGCCGCCCCATTGGGCGCATCCCTACAGGCTCAAGGCCGAAGCCGAGCCCGCGGGAGCGCCCCTCCTCGGGTGGGGGGAGAACTTCCCACTCCCCCGCCGCCCCAATGTGGGCGCTCTCTGCTGGTGCACGCCAGCAGGAGCACCCCCTCGCGGGTTCCTCTTAGCTTCCCCGTGGCCACCGACTACCACGGGTACTGAGCCCCCCCGGTACGACAAACCGGGAACCCATTGGGGGGGATGACAAGCCCCCTGATGTAACATATTCTTGTATTATTCTTGACTGCACTTTTACCCGAGTTGCTTTAGAGCCCGATGCGCTTTATTTTAGCTTGTTCTTGCTCAAACATAACATACATACATTATATAACTACACTGTTATACTAGTCGTAGTTTTATCCATCAGTCCATTGGATTATCCAAGAATGCCGAAAAATGTGTGGCAGTATAGTACTGGCAGTAGAAAAGAAAATGCCGTAATTTTACAACCGGCTGCTGCCTGATTAAGGAAGATTTTTACTGAAAATAAAGTTTATCCAATGAAGCAAAGATAGGAAAAACAGCTAGATTATGATTTGATTTATTTAATTTAGCTATTGCTTATTAATTGATTTATTTAATATTTTGGTTGCTTACTTTTGTACAGTCAAGTACCAAGATACCGTACCAGGCCCTCTACTTATATCTTCAATTTTCTCTTAAACTAAAAAGAATGTTAACATGAAAATTTATATTCAGAAAGACTTACTAAAAATCTATCTGAATAAAAATTTTCAAGTGAATATCATTTTTAGTTTAAGAGAAAATTTAAGATTTAAGTATAGGGCCTGGTCAGGTATCTTGGTACTTGACTGTACCAATACTGTATTTATTGTGACATCACATAGCTTATAACTAGCGTACAGCCAACTCAAGACGCGTCCAACGATATCTCATTTGTTGAGGTACCTTGGATATCATCGACGATACGAGTGAACAGATGGACATACATACATATAAAGTGGCAAAGCACATTACCCTTCTTTTGGCTTCGCCGGAGTCTGGTGATATAAATAAATATATACCCGCAGTAACCCAAAGTAAATTCGAGAAATCGAGACTTGCGTTATGGGACTTAGGGGATACTAACTCAACGATAGTGTCATTTATAGCAAATACATACCTACATAGATAAACATCCAAGATCCAGGTTAATCTGAAAAAGATCATTTTCCATCTTCACCTGAACGGGGATCGTACCCGGGACCTCCAGTGTAACCGTCAGGCTCAGGCATGATAATCACTAGGCTACAGAGGTTGTTAAATCCATATTTACTTATTATAAAATGAAATCAGACAGTTATATAGAGACCAGAACACACGAGCCGAATCGTGGGTGCCAGCAGTGCCTCCGCTGCCGACGTCGGCCGCGCAGCGGCTTTCAATATCGGCACCGGTGCGGGCACAATACTCTACTGTAGAATCGTTTGTGTTATTCTGGTTGTGTTAGTCTGCTATCTATGTGATATTATCGTGTGAAAAACGTATGTATTCGTAGTACAATTTTTCAAAACTAAAAACCGACTTCACCGTAAAACTACACAACCGATTCTTATTTATATCGAGAAATCGAGAAATCGAAATTCTCGATATCTTTCGGGGTTGGTCCCGGAAGAAAAGATTTTCATTTTGACGAGTTATTTGATTCCTCGTCAATCTATTATAACGTTTCCCCCAAAATAGCATGCCGGGTATTTACCCCAATCTACCCACTGTATGGGCGAATATGAATTGACAGGTCGAAGCTTTCATTCTTTGATGGCAAATGTTTGTAGACCTAATCATATGTTGAAATAAGCAAACAGACATCAAATGCGATACCAGTATATGAGCACTCTTATACGTATAGGTAGAGTAGATTTTTTCGACTGCTCATCCAAGAGCCAAAACTAATGCTTTCGGTATAAGTCCCAAAACAAAAGATATTTGTATTGACGAGTTCTTTGATCCCCCGTCAACTTAATTTGACATTTCTCTTAAAATATCAAGCCGGGTATTTATCCGAATCTACCCGTTGTATGGGAACATACGAGTTGACAGATCAAAGTTTTCATTTTTTGCTGACAAATGTTTTTAAACCTAATTATACGTTAAAATAAACAAACAGACATCAAATGCGATGTTACTCTCATATAGGGAGTAGGCATTTTTGACAATCCATCCAAGAGCCAAAACTACTGATTTCGGGGTTGGTCCCGGACAAATGATATTCGTATTGACGAATTCTTTGATCTCCTATTAACTTTTTATACCATTTCCCTCTGAACAGCATGCCGGGTATTTTCCCAAATCTACCCATGGTATAGGAAACAAAATGAATCGACAGGTCTAAGTTTTAATTTTTTGCTGACAAATGTTTTAAGATTTGTTTTTCTGTTGAAATAAGCAAATATCACAATAACATCAAATAAGATCAAATCAGTATGTTTAAGATGGATAGCATAAGTGATTTTAATGTTCGTTATTTATACTTTGAAATATATTCATTGATTTATACATTACATAACCATTCCATACATTTCTACATATAATTAGAGGACTTGAACTGGTTTTTTTAATAAATGTCCCAATCTACCCACCCAAACGGGTAGATACGGGTATTTACCCGGTGCATATCGGTTAAATACCCGCGCGTGGGTAAATACCCGGGTATTTGCCCATCTTTAGTCACATTTAATGGTAATTGGTAAATTATCGTTATAGATTGGTCACCCTAAAGCATAGACAATACTCAAGCCGTCTTTTCTTGAAATGTCAAAAATGAACGAATTGTCGTTTGAAGTAAACAGTATGGATATTTGCCAATTGGGTATTTTGTAAAATATGGTTAAATTCATATAATCAAAGAGTTATCTCAGTGTTTAATATAAACGCTTGAAAATGTGGCCCATGCTCCTTAACTTAACCCGCGACGAATGTCGCCGTACGCTCCGCAGACTTGGTATATATTTAGTCTTACAATGGCATTCATTTTCCCTCCTATAGTTTTCTTCACAAAATCTTAGTTTATTTTTACAACTGCTTGTATTTATAGTGTGCAGAATATAACATATAATAATGTGGATTAATTATTTGTTTATAGAACTGGAAGCCTACTCGAATATGATTAGTGTGTTTAGAGCACAAGGGGCATTGGAAGACAACAGAAAAAAGTTACTCGAGGAACTGCGCGCCGTTTTACATATAAGCCATGATCGGCACAGCGCCGAGGCACGCCGCGTGTCCAATGACGAATTATTAGCTACAATAGCAGAGCAGTAAGTGTACTTTTGATAATTTCTCAGTAGGGTTGTTGATTTATTTTTAAACACTGTTACTAAAAGTCAAAGATGGCTGAGAGTGTGTGAAAGTTAAAGGCATACAGCTACATAGCTAGCTTGGTTTGCATTTGTAGTGAAAGATTCTTGTTTCATACTAATATGATTGGAAATAATGATGATAATTTTGAGTACTTTAATTAGTTTGTAATGTCCTACTAGCTGTCTTGGCCCCATAGATATGCATGTCATTTTATATTTTTTATGCATCTATTGCATTATTGTACTAATTAGATGTGATTTTACAATTTTTTTAGAAATTAATAAAATAATTTATGATTTGACTGATTGACAGATAACCTCTACCATATTAAAATGACAGTTCTTCTTTTTTGTTTGATAGAAGCAAAAACCTAGCCAGTATATAGGTACAATCTTATTTTTTTTCGGAAAATTATTTTAAATGTTTCTACTGACATCATGTAAAGAGGAATTTCACCAACTTGAAAAGGATATTAACATGTTTTGATTCCATTAAAATAATATATTTACATAATAGGTAGCTATTTATATTATTACAGAATATCTATAAGGATCTGATGAACTTGTTTGAACTTAGTTTTTTATATGGTAATGATAGATAACTTTTTATTGTACACCAAAAGAAAAATGTAACACAAAGAAATAATTTTAAATTGAGTACAATGGGCGGTCTTACCGCTTAAAGCGATCTCTTCCAGACAACCAGTGTTAACAAGACACACATATATGTGTGGCTTGTTAACTCCTAAAAAAAAAAACAAGTATTTAGCTTGATTTTTTCCTGAATAATGTATTATAAGTAAATTTAATTAGGCACAAATATATGAGACGCAGTTCAGCCTATAAATTTTGCACAACTTTCGTAATGATTGGAAACTTTTTTTGCATCCTTGTATAAATTATAATGATTGGATCATGTTATCTGGTTATAATAATTCTAGATAATAAGAGACGAGTCTCATTTTAAAAAAATGATGACACAGACAAATTGAACTTACATGGGACAATTTCTCTTAATTTTTTTTCAGTCCAATAAAATTACATAAAATACAAAATTCATTTATTTATTATCACCTATTACTTTAAACATGACATTCTTGTAAGTATGCCATAAGGTTAAACTAGTCGCGGACTCGAACTGACAGATAACCATGGCCTAAAAGCATGCTGTCTCACCTAACATTGTATTCGGGCGAAGCAGTGAGGTGAAATGCAAACGAAGTGCATTAAAAATATGTAAAGTCCTTTGGGAAAAGATGTTTTATGCAAAAACTACTGCATTAATTAATTACAAATAAAGTTTATTAAAATCTTCAATAATTAAGCCGTATCGGTGCGGTTTATTTATATATATACGCCGAAAGTTGCGTAAAAATAACCAAAAAGAAAACGAATCTTTGATGATGGCTTACAACTTTTTAATGGCTTTTTATTTTACTTCTGTTTCCCTACAGACAAAATTTATAATGAATGTAAAATGTCAAACAGTGCAGGATATCCCCTCCGAAATTTGTATAGAAAGAGTATCAACTAGTTCAACCTTAATAATATTCTTGGATCTCGGAAACAACTCCAATGATTTTGATGAAATTTGGTATGTAGGAAGTTCCAGGCGATGAAAAATCAATCTCGTTAGAAACTTTTGATCATTATTTGTCATAGAGCAAAGCTTGGTCACCCAAGTTCTAATTATTAAAGTAACTAGACTCATCACCATTCAGGTTGGCCGGCCCCAACACCGGCTTAGCATGGATCAGCGAAGGTCGAAGGCGGGTGCCACTGATGCCCCGCGGCGTCCCACAGTCCATGTACACAGAAATCGCCGACAAACTCGCCGAAGCCACCGCCTTAGAAAACAAAGAGCTCGAGAAAAAACTTGAAGCAGAAAAACTTGTTGCTCCCAAGACCAATGAAGAAGAAATGGCAGATGCTGAAGGAGAGACAGCCGAAGCTGTCCAGTCTAATGATGCGATAGATGAGATGCTGTATCCACCGGTCGCTATGGAAGATCAGACTAGCAAAGTAGGTCATTGTAATGTTATTGTAATTAAATAAGTTCCAATTTTTCAACAATATTATAGTAACTTATGTGTAATCTGCGCGTAGCATACAGTATGTTCAACTATCCATGTGTGTGCATGTTTTATAAAATTACAGAGCAGATTGAGAAATTGCCAGTAGGCAAACCTGTATACCCTTTATGGTAGATGTATGGTCAGGCTTCAAAAATGGAGTCATAATTTCTCATACAATTAGTATGAGAGGTTATGACTCCGTTTTTGTGAAGCGTGCCATACATGCAGAACATTTATTTTTGTCTTCTTCACAACTGATTTTGATAAAATTTCAATGGGACCACCTGACAAGTATACACTTTCAACTTTCAAACAAAAAAAATTCCAAATTGATCCAGGCGTTTCTGAATAATCGGTGAACATAAATAAAAAAAAGATCGCCTCGAATTGATAACCTAGCCTTTTTTGGAAGTCGGTTAAAAAATTTAACTGTTTTTTGTCAAGAAACTTCATGTTATAATTTTATCCACTTATTTGGTTGAAAAAGAAAATGATTTACATAATGTTCTGACTTTGTAGGGTGGGATAGAGTAAGACAGAACTAAATTAAAAAAGTCTATAAATAATTAAGAGATTCGGTGGAAAAGTGATGTTTTACATTAATTTTAAGGACAGACACTAGTATGAGGTGTTAATTAATAAATTTAAACATATTTATAACAGCAACAACAGAAAAAAAATATATTTTAATATTCCTTTTTTAGATGTGGGAATCAGAACTGTCTAGCCGCAAAAGGAAAATGCCAGAGGGCGGCGCGATCCCCGACGACGGCGTAGCGCCCGTCAAGAATATGCGCAACATCCCCGTCAATACCAACCAGAAGCATCTCAACCTCTCACAGATATATTCCAAGTTTTCACAGCCTGCTACAAGTGAGACTATTTACTTTTCTTCAAAGACTCTCTGCTGGGCAAAAGTCTGCGCCATTGAATCATAATCATATCTAGTTTTTTCCTGTAATCTGTTTGATATCAGCAATCCATTAAGCTACCGGACTACTATTCATTATTTACTAATAGTATAGACCCCTTAATATTCCTAATTCGTACCAAGATTTAAACATTTTCTAACTAGTCAAAAAATTGGTGTACTCACCAATCAACATTGCCCAATTAGTTAGCCTGGGTCAGTTCTTAATCTGTCTGTACTGTCAAAAACAGTATTTTTTACCTAAAAAATAACATTACAATAACAAGTCATGCTCTTATAAATATTCTTTGCGACAAATAGATTTTGGTTTCATATAAAAAGAATTAATAGTCTAATATTTCTTACACAGGCAAACCTTCAGGACAGTCGAAACACTCATACAATCAAGTAAGTAAAGTATCGACAAGTAAATCAAATCAAACACACACACCACGGTCGACGCCACATAAGCACAGGGCACACAAGGGAAAAGCCGCACAGGCCAAGGCTAAGCGGGAGAAAGAGATCCCGACGTCTCCTGGCAAGCAGTACAATCCTGTCACTATGCAGCTCGAGTACTCTGGCCCACCCAACACCTTCCAAGCCAGTTACGCACAGTCCGTACTGGGCGCTAAACACAAGCCAGACTACATGGACGAAGCCAAGCCCAAAGTGTTATCCTCGCCCAGTATGATGTCGGAGTCCCCCACCATGCAGCTGCTGACGCAGCCGGCCACGGTCCCGCACGAGCTCGGCGTCCCCGAGAGCCCGCACCCCGACGACCCGAGCGCCCTACAAGCACAGACCCCACCTTCCAAGAGCGTCAGCGGTAAACCCTGCCATCTCATCATCAAAAAACGCGGCGACGACAAAAAAGTACAAATGCCTGAACTAAAAATATTACAGAAACCCACAGAAAGCGGCGGTATCAAGTTGCTATCCAATCGGCAACTGGTCGTCGCGTCCAGCTCCGCGCAGAAACCACTCGGCGCTGGCGGTAAAATCATCGCAACTAAGGTTATTGGGTCGTTGCCTAAGGCTCGCCCGCAGACCGCGCCGGTTTTGTCTGAAAAAATGATAGTCGTGTCGAAACCGTCTTCTACTGAGACCAAGAGTACACCGAACTCTAAATTCATAATCACATCGTCAGTCAGTTCGTCAGCCAAGGACGGCGCACCCGTCAGTACAAACAGTATATCCCCTAAAACTACAGAAACCCTCACTCCTAAAGGAATCCCGGCGACAGACTTAAAAGTTTCCGCGAAAGCGGTCGTTTTGAATCCCAGATCTGGTCAAAAAATGGTTGTGCTACCGGCTAAAGCGCGGACGAAACCAGCCGGGGAGAGCCAATTGCCGTTGCTACATTTTAAAGGTCTCTCTACTGCTATGAAACTCGTACCTGTCAGTTCACAGTCGATGTCCCAAGCCTCCAAGCCGGCGGTGACGGTCGTGTCTAAACCTACAGTAGTTAGCGCGATGCCTAAAGCTAGTACTAAAATCCTGGGCGTGGAACCTATCAAGACGGCGAACTTAGCCGACATAGTTCCGGCCAAAGGTATGACGCCGGTCACCACACCGAAACTGACGAATCCGATCGTCAGACCGACGAGCAGTAAAGGGGTCATAGTGGTACAGAAAGGGGCGACGATCGGCAAAGCGCTGACGTTTACCAAGAACGGCAACGACATGTCGAAGATAATCATGGGCAAGAACGTGAATCAGTTGTTACAAGCGTCCAAGTCGGAGGCCGAGGTAAAGTCGGCCGGCAACGTGATCGTGCTGGAACTTAACAACGAGCAGAGTGCACGCGCCACCACCATGTCGGAGATCCTCGACAGTCGTACGCCACGCGCCGCCGACAAGTTGCCACAGATCACGCAAGACACACCAGTATTATTCGAAAACCAAATCAACGACCCCAGTAGTTTAGACTCCACCACGGAGAGCATAGGCGGCATCGTGCCCATAGAGGACACGACTCTGCCTCTCATAGAAAAAGACGATGAGGCTAAATCGAGTTTCACCAAAGACTCCGAGGGGGCGAAGGATTCGTCGAGCGTCACGGACTGGGAGATGGAGCTTGACACTGTCTCTAGAAAGGACAAAGACGATGATGACAAACTGAACTCCTTGCACCTGGATCTCGGCATGTCTAGCGACAGTGAAAGCGAGTTCATCGTCGCCAGACATAAACCAGACAGCAAGCACTCGTCGCATTCACAAGACAGCATACAACGGGCGACACCTAGTGGTAAGTTATTACAAACTTATGACATTTTACTTTTTATCTCTCTGTTGATTATTGCCTAATACTTAATCTATTTTACAGGTGATAGTGGGGAAATATACAGCAGTTCGAGCGGGCTCTCGCTCGCGACGCGGACATTGCTGAGCCAGCTCCAAGACGACGGCTCTTCCAGCAACGACTCGTCATTCGCGCTCAAAGCAAAGGCAGACAAACTAAAAGACACAGATACCAAAATCGATAAGTCCGAGTCGGACGCACTCACAAAGGCTAAGGAGAAGTTATCGCAAAAAGTTGCCGATGCGAAGTCGCAGCAGAAGCGAATTGACATCTACAGCACAGCGATCAGTACGTCGGATATCAATTTAGAGTCTTTTTCATATCTAGAGGAGGGTATGATGGCGGGGGACGACGTTTTCGCGGCGGAAGAGGCCAAGCGCGAGGCGCGGAGGACCGACAACCTGGACGACCAGCTCAGTCGACTGCTCGGGGAAGACTCCGCCAACTCCACAGACTCACAGACTGTAAGTGAAAGTTTGCCTTTAAATAAATGAGCAATACTAGACTTAAAAATAAATTTAATGCGAAAATGGTAAAACGTTTCTTTAAAATGTAATGGCACATAGAATAAGGTGGGACATTTAATGTGAAGTGTGAAGTGAAGCTCATTAAGTTTTGTGTAAAAATGCAATAAAATAGTGAATGTTTGAAGTGTATTGTTTTGTGTACATACTTGGGGAAATCCTGAACCAATTAAATAAATGTGGATTTGTACAATGATCGACTTTATCAATTGTTTTAAAATGTGAAGTCAGTGTCCTGTAAGCACTACTTCACATTGGGTGCATTTCAGAATAATAAATACTTATAATAGATTAGTCAAATGTAAATCTATGCACATGTCATTAAAACTCTTATAAACTAGCAAAATATAAATAGGTACACTATTGATGAAAACGGACTTGAGTTTTGATCGTATATTCATGAGTTACAACGTAATATAGGTAGTTTTAATTTAGTAGAAGTATGCTAATCACATGATGGCATTTTTATGCCGAAGCTGCTGCACGTTCTCATCAATACTACAGTGTAAACATGTTGAAAGTTAAAAAATTGGTTGGAGACTTTAAGAGACCGCGACAATCCACTTCAGAAAGCGGTCAAAGACTTTGAATAAACCTTTATCTTTGATACTTTTCTTGTGGAAGGTGACTTCTGCCTGTGGGCTTTTGAAAAATTCTGCTGTTTTATAGCTAAATAATGGTCTGTGATTCCTGTTTCTTCGTGTGGACTGCCAATCTCACTAATCATAATCTTGGGGTCTTGTTATTTTGTCTCTGATCTTCCACATTAGAGATGAGGCCTGGATATATTCGTTATTATACAGCCACTTACAGGAATCTATGATATTAAAAATAGGGAGTCTGTTTATGAACCTATAGGGAGTACTGGTCATGCAAACTGTATTAAGGGAATTTACAGGGTGGACGATCGACACATATTAAAGACAAGGTGGGGAAAAGCGTGAATAAGGGAAATGTGTGTGTGATCTCCTCTTCCAATTTTAAATTAATTTCACAACCTAGTCCTTTGGACCCAAAATTGTGGATGCCCCGTAAATGCTGCACCAACACAAAGCACCATGTGCTTCTCAAATCCAGCCGCTCTCATCAATCTTGCCACTTTGTCAAAAGTATGAAAGGGTCGTTTCGCAAAGAAACATATTATTTTCTAAACACATGTGCTTAGCTGCTCGGTCACGACTGATAAGAACTATTTATTTATTTCTTTAACAATTTATCTACACGGAAAATACATACAGAGAACATATAAAAGTTGTACAAAGGCACCACCTATTTCAAAAAATATTTTACTTCAATCTACAGTAGTAATAGTTGATAACTCTCACAATGGTACAAGTAAATTTCTAATTTGCATATGTACTTCAGTTAACGTGAGAATCATCTCCTGAGAAAATACGTGTGATTTATTTTAGTTAATTAATATCTGACGTAAGTTTCTTAAGCGTTCTTTGTCTTCTTATAATTTAAGAGTTAGGTGGAGTTGAGATGCCTCCATGCCTTTCTTCTCTCTGCCATCTTTTTATTGAGCGGTCTTTGACTAATGATATATTAGTAAAGAGCGCGATAGCATCGCACAAACTAGTTAGTTTATTGTATAAATGCCGTTGATACTTTATGTAAATATTTCTTTCCTCAGTTTAAATCATGAGATTTGATGGCTTGTAAGACTATTAAATGCTGATACGTTAAAACAAGAAAATGGCTCTCTAAAAAAAATAATACTAAATTGACCATGCTCGGATACGTCAGTAAACAGCTACAGTTTCATTATATGCTCGTCATTATTTATACTACATCGCCGCAGATGCCACCTGCTTTTAACCAGTAAATAAATACATACAATGCGCCACAAATAAGTTGTCGTCGGCGCATTGTTTGTACCTGCGCCGATAACCGCCATTTTGGTTCAACCTATGTGCCGGGAATTTGTTCAACAATGCTTTAAAGTACGCCATTTGTTGTTCAACTTATTTGTGTCGCATTGTACCTATTTTCTATTGGTAACAGACGTATCGACAGGTTATCAAGTTCATATATTAGTAATGCTCAACTGTTGTGTTTTTAGTTAGTATTGAATTATTTATCCACTATTTTATAGCGTACATTATTTATTTATTAATTTGCATATATTTTTTCATAGGCAATATTAGATGATGTCGGAGTGGTGGAATATTTAACATTATTTTTTAAATTATTGGTTGACATATTTTTTTGAACCTTGTTGACAAACCAATGTTTCGTTTACCTATTTTGCGATTATCTACTTAAAGGCGACTAAATATACAAATTAAACAACCCATAACAATAAAGACATATAATTTATTATTTATATTAGAAATATATTTTTAATAACTTTACAATGCAATACGGTGTAAAACTCAATAAGAGATAAAGGAGTAAGTGATATAGTTCAACAACATAATTAGCACATTTTGTATAGGTGTTATATGAATGTATGTTTGCTTCCCCAAGTGCAATGTTCCTTTAGTATCTTGGTACAAAATACACTGCAAATATTTGTACTTTGTAGTATCTCTTTAAAATTCTTAAATTATGAGTATTAGAAATCAAATTTAATTATAAATATCTCAATAATATGATTTTGGTTAGTTTGCAGTTTTGGAACGTGTACCACCTGTATGCATGGTTTGTTCAGGAAAACCCCGTATTAGTTTTTAATATAAAATCTCATTTTAACGTCCACGAGAATTAGTTTGGTCAAAAATTCGAAGGCAGCTTTAATTGCAAAGCTGAGGATTAACCATTTCGGCTTTAAATTGTTGAGTGTAAAAACTCGTGTTTTTATGGTACATATTTCTTGCTTTAAAAGGAATGATTGCATTCTAAAGAAATAGTGCCATGTTATTGTATGGAAAATGTAAATATACTATTTTTATTGAAATATCAATGAGAACTATCGACTTATGTATTAGTATATTTTGTATAATAATGTCTAATAAAATTGTACGAAGCGGATTTTGGATGTGTATCTATACCCTGCAGTAAACTGATAGTGTAGTGTAATGTTACTGGGTTACATCGATTTTTGATGTTGATGCAGGTGAATACTGTTAAATTGTTGCCACGAGGCCATCGTGGAGAAATGTGTTCCCATTATTTTAAGCCGTCCTAAAAGGGCATATTATACACTTGTATAAAATATACAAATTAATGTTTAATATAATAAGCAATGTTAACGATTGACCTGCATCCGTTTTTAAATAGAAGGTAAGTTCATTCGTTTGTCGGCTGTAAATACTTTGCGTACACTAGTACTGGTAGATCACTGAACATGTTAATACAATTTCTGTGTTTTGGCATCAAGTTTATTTTATCTACTTATTTTAACAATAAAAGTTTAATCATACGACTTTGTTTCATGTGTAACACCCCTTAATGAGGAACAAAAAAAACAGCGTACTTAAAACAAAAATATAAATTTATTTCTAATAAAGCAGTTCTAAAACGAGTTTTACTCTTAAAAAACGAGTTTTACTCTTAACGGTTGTTATGTTATACGTACGTTCATACATAATTAAAAGAAACGACACAAATAAATGTGAAATAAATACTGTGCTCTATTGTACATAAGACGCGCACACAATAGGCGCACTTTAAAGGCGCATTGAAACAAAGATTTGAAAGACGAAGAATAAGAAATTGAAGCAAAAGCGCATTTAAAGACAAGCGCTTTTGTTGAAACACGTTACTTCAAACGCCTAATATGCGTGCGTCCATAAATCTCGTAATCCTAGCCAATGCTTATGGCAGTGCGTTTTCGATATGTTGTTTAGGAGGTGACCTTATGGATGGCCTCTGCGATGTAGTCCACGTTCTTTGAGGAAATGCCCGCGACGGAGATACGTCCGTCCTTAGTCAGGTAGATGTGGAAGTTCTTGGTCAACTTTTCAACCTAGAAAATAAAATAATGGTGCTTACATATGATCTTAGGTTTGATGACCTTTCACCGCGAACGTCGGATTTATCCGACAAACATTTTCGTCCCCATTTCGTGCGTCGGATATTTCCGACAAAAAACCACTGCTCATATTGCACATAACTTAAGTATCCACATCCCTTTTTGGTTGTGGGTATTTATTGTCGATTCACTTTGCCTCGCGCTGGGAGCACATACAAAAATACATATATAGATAAACATCCAAGATCCAATACAAGTTTGAAAAAGGCCATTTTCCAACTTGCACTGACCGGGGATCAAACCCGGAACCTCTGGGTGGCGGACTATCATGGTGACCACTACGCCACGGAGGTCGTCTATCAATCGGGATATAGACTACAGCAGACGCACTCCGCAGTTTAAGTATGCAGATACGAGTACATGGCGCGCCGCTCAAATGCGGGTTATTTAGAAACACAAGGTTTGAAATATCTGAAATCGACAACCTCGCTAGAGATAAAAGGATACGGACCGTCGTTTCGCAGACGTAAGGTACATTTTGGTTCGTTGCGAGCGCACCGGCGCTCAAACTATTGGCCTTAAGTTCTGTGATGTTACGGCACTGGCAAGGACGCCATGAAGTATATCATACCTGGTCAGGCTTGAGGCCGGTGAAGCAGAACATGCCGATCTGGTCAGTGATGTGCTGCCAGCGTTGCTTGTTGCCGGCGCAACCGCGTGCGCATGGAGATGAAGCCTTATATGTTAATATGTCTTACCTGGTCAGGCTTGAGGCTGGTGAAGCAGAACATGGCGATCTGGTCGGTGATGTGCTGCCAGCTCTGCTTGTTGCCGGCGCCCTCGATGCCGGAGCGCAATGCGCATGGTGATGTAGCCTTAATATGTGAGTATGTCATACCTGGTCAGGCTTGAGGCCGGTGAAGCAGAACATGCCGATGTGGTCGGTGATGTGCTGCCAGCTCTGCTTGTTGCCTGCGCCCTCGATGCCGGAGCGCAATGCGCATGGTGATGTAGCCTTAATATGTGAGTATGTCATACCTGGTCAGGCTTGAGGCCGGTGAAGCAGAACATGCCGATCTGGTCGGTGATGTGCTGCCAGCTCTGCTTGTTGCCGGCGCCCTCGATGCCGGAGCGTAATGCCCATGGTGATGAAACCTTAATATGTGAGTATGTCGTACCTGGTCAGGCTTGAGGCCGGTGAAGTAGAACATGCCGATCTGGTCGGTGATTTGCTGCCAGCTCTGCTTGTTGCCCGCGCCCTCGATGCCGGAGCGCAATGCGCATGGTGATGAAGCCTTAATATGTAAGTATGTCATACCTGGTCAGGCTTGAGGCCGGTAAAGCAGAACATGCTGATCTGGTCGGTGATGTGCTGCCAGCTCTGCTTGTTGCCGGTGCCCTCGATGCCGGAGCGCAATGCGCATGGTGATGAAGCCTTAATATGTGAGTATGTCATACCTGGTCAGGTTTGAGGCCGGTGAAGCAGAACATGCCGATCTGGTCGGTGATGTGCTGCCAGCTCTGCTTGTTGCCGGTGCCCTCGATGCCAGAGCGCAATGCGCATGGTGATGAAACCTTAATATGTGAGTATGTCATACCTGGTCAGGCTTGAGGCCGGTGAAGTAGAACATGCCGATCTGGTCGGTGATGTGCTGCCAGCTCTGCTTGTTGCCGGCGCCCTCGATGCCGGAGCGCAATACGCATGGTGATGAAACCTTAATATGTGAGTATGTCATACCTGGTCAGGCTTGAGGCCGGTGAAACAGAACATGCCGATCTGATCGGTAATGTGCTGCCAGCTCTGCTTGTTGCCGGCGCCCTCGATGCCAGCGCGCAGCCGCTTGCGCATGGAGATGATGCGGTCAGCCATGCCTTTAACGTCGCACAACCTGGAATTAGGACATTCAATTGTTAGAAACGAGGATATTATATGTATTTGTTGATTTAATTTGATGTCGTTATCCTTTGATAAATGCGAAAGTTTGAATGGATGTTCGTTGCGTTCGTACGCCAAAACGGATTAGAATGAAAGGCATGTAGATGGCTTATTGGATTACACACTTTTAGGATCTTTTTATCCCGGGAAAATTTAAGGTACATGGTGCGGATCATGATTTTGATGTCCTTAAACGGTCAATGTCATCTGATGACCTTCAATTCACCATCGTTTCTTGAGCTCCTGGTTAGACAGAATCTCGGTGACCAGTTGGACACTATACAACGGGTTGGTGGACATGGTGATGACTTTTAACTTACCATTGCTTTTTGAGCTCCTAGGTTGACAGGATCTCGGTGATCAGGTGGGCGCCGTAAAGCGGCTGGTTGGAGTACATGGTGTGGATCATAATATTGATGACCTTGAACGCTGAATGTCATCTGATAACCTTCAACTCACCATTGCTTCTTGAGCTCCCGGTTTGACAGAATCTCGGTGACCAGGCGGGTGCCATACAGCGGCGGGTTGTTGTACATGGCGCCGCGGATCACGATCTTAATAACCTTGAACGTGAATGTCATCTGATGACCTCATCTCACCATTGCTTCTTGAACTCTTGGTTTGACAGGATCTCGGTGACCGGGTGGGTGCCGTACTGCGGCGGGTTGGAATACATGGTGCGGATCATGATCTTGATGACCTTGAACGCTGAATTTTATCTGATGACCTTCAACTCACCATTGCTGTTTGAGATCTTGGTTTGACAGGATCTCGGTGACCAGGCGGGCGCCGTACAGTGGCGGGTTGGAATACATGGTGCGGATCATGATTTTGACCTGCGACATGACCTTGGCAGCAGACTCAGGGTCGCCGCAGAGCATGGTCAGGGCGCCAGCGCGTTCGCCGTACAAGCCTGAAGATAGATAATATGAATAAGTAGCCGCCACGCCCCCAGATACAGTGTCGCAACGACTAAAAGTGGATATTAGCCTCTGAAATAAAACTTGCGGTCATAAGAAAAGAAAAAATTCAGGCAAGTATGTACTTTTTGAAAAAAATCTTGGTTACGCATTTTTAGAGTTTTGACCATTGAATGGTGAATTTTGCTATTTTATAATAATGAGATATAGTTCCTATAGACAAAACGATACATATGTAAATCGCTTGTTTGTGATCACTAAATCTTGTCATTTACCGAGCATCTAGACAGAAATTCCGAGACTAGCGCGATAAGCTGGTTCGCCCCCAGATAAGTTATCATTATTTATCAACTTATTGTAAATCAAATAAATAAAAACTTATAATCGTACATTGAGATGATATAGAAAGCATTAATTAGGATTTCATTTTTTTAAATTTATATATTTAATTCTTCTGTTTAAATATATTGCTACACTCGCAGGCATCAGCTCATTAACATTTATTTATCGTAAAAATTTTATATGATGCACAATATTTTTAACGAAACCTAAACTTTGCCTCAATATTTAAAAAGAACGCGATATATTCAACACAGATAACACAGTACAGAGGCCAATGTCAGCAAAGTTGGCAACATAGGGCTAAAAAAAAAAAAATATTCTTGCTGGAGACTCTTTTTAAGGGGGATACATGAATTTTACGTGGTCCAGTGCTGCTCCCATTTGAAATAAATTATTTGAAAGGAAACGGAGATATCATTTAAAATTTTGGTCTCATCATGCTCTAGATAACCCTTTAAACTATTTTATTAATTACTTTTTACAATTTAAAGTAAGAACGCCAAGCTTTTCTTGGCACATTTGCGAATAACGGTTACATTTGGGGCACTGGCTACTGGGCCCCGTAAAATACTTGTATATTAAGCTAAAAATATGCTTGTGCCAGGAGGATTTGCTCTTGCTTATTTCTAACACTTGATTCTTACGTAGTTGACCAAATAATAAGACATTGATGAATAAACTAAACATCCCGTGTAGTACTATGTACTAAAGTAGAGGACGCCACAGATGACTGCACTTAATCTAAAAACTATGTAAAATTAGTAAAAACTACGTTGTTAATTACCATAAATAAGACACGGCGAATGTTTCAAACATTTCGTCTAGTGTGTATTGTATAGTTATATGTAGGAACAATAGGACCCAGATAACGCATCTAAATAGCTTTAAATACGTACACTTTGACAGCCTCAAGGCTCCATCAGTGTGCGTTATACATCTAATTAAATATTCCATTCATATTGATATCTTGGTACCTACCTATACCATTCATATTCATGTGTACAGTAGTTGTTTACGTGCCACTGCCGGTTTTAAAACTAGTGCTGATAAAGAGTTATCACTTCGCAAAGGCAATAGCGATTGTTATTGATTACCTCACGTTTGATACGATAGATAAGTATTGTGAAACTGTCGGTTAACTTTTATGAAGTCTTTATATAACAGCCTATTTTATTACGAATTGCTAAATGGATTAATATTTTGTACGGAATATATGTAACAGTAGAAAGAAGTAAGTCTACTTCTCAAAACAAAGTAAATCTTGAACATTCCATCACTTCATAAAATAATATCAAAGGATTTTTTTACAACTAAACCAATTTAGACTTAGGTTGTCCATCCTCCAGTAAGCCCTCCCCTCCACCTCGAGGCTAACAGAATAGGGGGAGGGGCAAGCTGATATAACTAAAAGGTCGGGGGAATGTATGAATTAAGTACTTTCCTGAGCATTTTACTGTCAAGAAAATAATACGTCACAAAATATGTCACTTGTCACATTGAAAATGGATATGATATTATATATCCATTTTTGATGTGATTTTAGATGTATTATTATTAGACCCCGTTATCTTGTCAAACAGACGTCACATTTTTGTAGTGATTGAAACATTTAGTTATCAACTTATTGATATCGACTTCTTATACTCACCAAAACCCTTATACATCTTTTAGTTTCACGGATGATATAGATTTGTATGCAGTTTTTGTAATAATTATTAGAAAATGATTATACGTCAAACACGAACCGTATTTTTATAATTTTTTAACTGTGACTTTCACTTACCTCATAATTTTTTATCACATTTTTATAAGTTAGTAGTGGTTGTCTTGGAGTCATTATCAGTGACATATAATATAAGTCAAGTACAAGTAAAAACCATCGATATCTCAAATGTCGATAAATTAAAAATATCAATCCTTACAAGAAAGTAATGTCTAATTAAATATTAAGAGCGCTATTTGACTCCAAAAAACCATGACGTCATTAGTCTGCATTTCATACAAATCCCATAAAAAAAAAAGTTTGTTTTGAAGTTTAAAAAAAAGTATCTCAGTTGTTGTAAAGTAGCAAATAACTATAAATTATGCGAACAGGTAAGAAAAACGTGAAGTTTCGCACTTAGTTGTCGTACTTCAACGGCAAACAATTTGTTTCAAATGAGGGCGCCACTTTTGCATAAGACAACAAAACCTGCCAGATTCAGAATCACATAGGTAGTATCTTACTTTGACTGCTGCAAAGTAACACCTGAATCTATAAACTATCTTACAACAAAGGCTCACCCATGTTCTTGGCGAAGCTCTGCGCGAGCATGACCTGGTGGCCGTCCTTAACGAACAGGCGCACGGCCGCGGCGTCGTTGTCCACGTCGCCGGTGGCGAAGCCCTGGTACGCCATGTCGAAGAACGGGAACAGCTTCTTCTCTTTGACAGCCTGTGGAAGTTACATAATATGAAACGACCTCCGTGGCGTAATGGTCAACACGCTAGACTGCCAATCTGGAGGTTCTGGGTTCGATCCCCAGCCAGGGAGGGCAAGTTAGAAAATTGCCTTTTTCAAATTGTCCTGGGTCTTGGGTGTTTATCTATACATGTATTTATCATAAAATGTAATATCGTTGGCTTAGTATCTCATAACACAAGGTTAAGCTTACTTTGGGTAAAGCAGTACGATACCATCTTTCCAAGATAAGATGCTTATGAATTAACAGTTTACAATTTGTAAAATCCGATTTCCGGGAGACGATGTTCGATATAATGGCTTATATGTTTTGTAAGGAAACTTGTCTCAATGTCAAATTGATTGCCATCTCTTTTGCTCTTGTGAGGACAACAGTTATCTTATTATCTGTCGCACTCGCCTAGTATGGTCGAAGTAGAAGAAATATACAAACGTTACGCCGTCGTGGAAGCAGAATTCGCCGCACGTTAGATTTCTTTAGTATTTGTTACGAAGCCGCGGCAGCACCATGTTTGAAAGAATCAGCAAAAATACTAGCAAAAACAAGCGCGCGACGCCTCAGCTGCGAAAACCGCTGCCGCTGCGGCGTTATCTGTAAACTCTCTTTAGCGACTATACACGCAATTATAAACCGTACCGTTATACATATACACGCAATGTATAAAGCCAACTACTATTATCCCCTACGCTTTTTCAACCCTATTGCTAAGGCATAAGTTACAAATTGCAATGCACTTACGGCAGACAGTAGCGCCCAGTCGGCGGGCTTTGGGTCCACGCCAGTGGGGTTGTGCGCGCACGCATGCAGCAGGATGATGGAGCCCTCTGGGATTTTCTATAAACAAACAAATATCCTTATAACCTTAATAAGATGATTGCATTGTCACTTTACCATAAACAGAAGCGTATAAATTCTTTCTTAGCCGGATTGTAAGGTATTTTCATGGTCGATAGATTTCATTAACCAGTAACAACAATCTTAGTTAGTAATATTATTTGATTACGAGATACTGCCAAACGAGATATTGACGACCTCCGTGGCGTAGTGGTCACTATGCTAGTCCGCCACCCTAAGGTCCCGGGTTCGATCCCCGGTCAGGGCAAGTTGGAAAATGGCCTTTTTCAAATTGTCCTGGGTCTTGGATGTTTATCTATTTAAGTATTTATTATAAAATATAGTATCGTTGAGTGAGTATCCCATAACACAAGTCCCGAGCTTACTTTGGGGCTAGCTCAATCAGTGTGATTTGTCCCTATATATTTATTTATTTATTATGACTAGAATACTAGAGAATCTAGAAGAACAGAAGGGATGGTACTCGGATGTTAAATAATATGTTTTTAAAGTGCCCATTGTTTGATAACAAAATTAATGAGAAAATTTACGTTAGTTTAACCAAAGTTAAAAGGAACACCATTGTTGCATTATAAAAACATTCAAAAAATATATATGACGATCTTGAACTGTTTGTGTTGTTCCCATAATATTGTTTACAAAACACGTATGTATTACAAAATAACACTATATTGACTTCATATCATTTGACATTTTAAAAGTTATCTTATCAAGCCCGATCATGCATCCCACTTGTGAATTTAATCATGTTATTGAGTAGTAAATAGACATGGTATGATATTATTGACACTTTTTACTGAAAGTTTTTTATTGTTCAAACAAATGGTAAAATTTTAAATCATTTTCTAATATATACACTAAATATTAGAAAATGCTTTAAAATCCTACCATTTGTTTGAACAATAAAAAATATTCAGTAAAAAGTGTACAATAATGGGGCAGACATTATGGGTCTTGCAGCTCTAAGAAGGTAGAGCCTAGGTTCGCAAAACCTTAAAGCTACTTTTAGCGTGAAAGTGAACGAGATGATGGAAAAAGGAATCAAAGTAGTGATGGGTTGCTTTGCTAGCCGCACTTCTTCTAACATGTTTCGCCACTCCACGTCTCTCGAAGAGAAGCTGCTGATACATTCAAAAAGTTTGTTTTATAACCGGTTTCACTTCGTTTTTTTTATTTTGTCATAAATCAAAAAATAAAGACGATTATCATAAAATTTCTCTAAATATTTCTAACTGATCAGGCAATTTTATTTTATTATCACACACAACAGATTACAACTATTACAAAAATACACAGAAAAAACATAAAAAAATCATTAAAAACTGGTTGCAATCCAAAGCATGTGTGTACAAAGAATAATTATGGAGAATTTTACAAGCAAAGAGAAAACCAGTATAACAATTAAATATATAATATTTTACCTATTAAATATGTACTTTACTTTCCTGTAACACAGTAAAGGATTCGTTTTAGTGTTTTAATGTATGAGGCAAGCTTAGGATCAAAAACATCAAATTCTGGGTTACTTAAAGCAATCACGGAAAGAAAAATATTGAACTAGTGGGTATATACAATGTGTAACGGAAAAGGGATATCAACCCGAAAGGGAGTAAACATACTAATCAATGTGAACAACTTTTACTATGGGACCATCCATAAAATCGTAAAAAAAAAAAATCACCTCCATATATTTTGGCACGTTTGGCAACTTGTAAAAGAGCAAAAGAGAACAAATGATCTATTTGTCTCAATTTTTTTGTCTTTCACTCAAAAAATTACGAAGGTCACCCCAGGGGATGCAATTTTTAAAATCTAATTTCTGTATTATTATTTTTATTGACCACTAATTCAAAAATGTAATGTGTTTTGCTTCAAAAATTAAGAAGAATCATATAAACTTGCAACCTCTATTTCACTCCTATAGGGATGTAATTTTCAAAATCTATTAAATGCATTATTATTTCCTACTAACTATTAAAATAAATTAAAAATTTCATGCGTCTCACTTTAAAAATTACGAAGTTCCATACAAACTGGCAACCCCTAATTCACCCACTTAGGGATGGAATTTCCAAAAATCCTTTCTGAGCGGACGTCTCCTAGTCACAATCTACCATCCTGCTAAATTTCATCTTCATTGGCTAAGTAGTTTTCGATATTTCGTGATGAGTGAGTGAGTGATTTTCGCTTTTATATATATATAGATTAAGCTAATTGCAAGTACGCATACACACATAATATTATCGGACATCACAACCTTGATGTATAATAAACTATTGCGATGGAATCAAGATAAACGTCTGGAAGTGCATTTCTAACTAAAAACAAATACCGGAAAGTCATCACGTTTTCCTATTAACTCGTAATTTACATTGCATTTAAAGAAAAAATATGTACTTAATAATCAAATAGAACACATAAAAGATAAAGCACTATTATCTACACTAATAGTGTTATAGTATAAGTTTCATGTAAGTAAACAAGTACATTTTAGTTGACTCATGAGTAGAATTGTACTGGTTTTGGTAGATGGTGCTATACAGTGTCCTTTTTAATTAAGTACAAATATTTTAAGGGGTGATTTAGTCCATCATTTTGAACAACTTTTCCCAATAAATGTTTATCGGAATACGTAATTTTTTTTTGCAATTTTCATACTAACTATATCACGTGACTACTTCGATTTGTATGAGAACCTAAATTTTTTTTTTCTTATTTCTGTATACATTTATTGGGAAAAGTTGTTCAAAATGATGGACTGAATCGCCCCTTAAAATATTTGTACTTAATTAAAAAGGACATTGTATAGTAGTTTTAAGACGGAAGTATAGAAAGCACTCGTCCTTTAAAGAGAAAACGTTAATCCATGACTAAATTTTATTCGATCCTAATCGAATTATTATTATTATTTATTGTAGAACACACTAGCAGCTTAGTCTTAATGTTTGGAGATCTTGTGTTTATCTAGTCTGTTTTTAAAGCTGTTCACTGAAGGTGCAGTCACAACATTCTCTGGTAGCTTGTTCCAGTCTGTAACCACTCGATTGGAGAGAAAATTATGAAATGGTTTCCTTTTTGATTTCATACGGCACAATTTCAGCTGTTGTCCTCTCAATCGTTTGTTGTTAGAAAATGTAAATATGTCTTGTAGATTGGGTACATCATAATATCCTGTTAGAATCTTGTAAGTCTCGATTAAGTTGCCTCTTTGTCTTCGACATTCTAGTGACGTGAGGTTCAGTTCTTTCATCCTTTGTTCATATTTCGTAAGGATTTAACCTGTTCGTAGCTCTTCGTTGTACATTTCCAATGAGTGTTAAGAATTAGTATGTTATTTACAAAATTAAACCTGGCTTCCTTTTTTCAAAATTTGCTATAATTAAAAAATATATTTTTGGCTATTTTAAAATAACTGGCCAAGAGCGAGTCGGACTCGCGCATGAAGGGTTCCGTACCATTATCTACAAAAATTACGTTTGTTGTATGGGAGAAATAACATTATACACCACCGTATTTGTTGCTATAGCGGCAATAGAAATACATCACCTGTGGAAATTTTAACTGTCTAGCTATTACGGTTCATGAGATACTGCCTGGTGACAGAAAGACAGACGGACGGACAGCGAAATCTTAGTATTAGAGTCCCGTTTTTACCCTTTGGGTACGGAACCCTAAAATGGAAAACCTATAAACCTTGTTTTTTATTGTGTCAATGTTAAGTAATTATAACAAAAACAAAAAACCAGACTGTCGTTTTTTTGTTATGATATATCCAGTGTCACTCTCACAGTAAATACGAATCTAACGAATCCAACGTACTTCTAACACCTATCAACCTAAAAGCCATCGAGCCGTTCAGGCTGCATAGCGTGCCAAATATTTGAATATGGTGTCAAAAATCCGCCATTTTGTTTTTTTTTTTATTATTTCGATATACCCAATGTCACTTTCACAGTAAAAACGAATCTAACGACACCTTGTAAGCTAAAATCCACCGAGTCGTTCAAGCTGCAGAGCGTGCCAAACCATTATACATACATACTCTCGAAAAACATAACCCTCCTTCTGGCGCAGTAGGATAAAAATCATTGAGATCAACGTTTACTTTATCTGTTATTTTTGTATGGACGGAGTGCGTGCTATACTTCCTTCTTAATCAAACCCTCGTGCGTCACACAGATATATAGGACCCCGTTATCGTGTCGCCTTGACATTACTTTCTTGTAGGGATTGATACTTTAAATATATCGACTATTGAATTATCGATGGTATTAAATTGTGCTGGAGTTATATTATATGTCACTAAATATGTATCAAAGATAGTACTAACTACTACTACTAATAGACTATTATTGATAAAAATGTTATAAAAAATAAAGGGATAAATAAAAACCACGGGTAAAATAAAATACGGGTTCGTTAGTTATGACTTATCATAATGTTCCCACAATAAATAACAAAATACTGTATACAATCTACATCATTCGCGTAACTAAAGGATGCATAAGGGTTTTGGTAGGTATAAGAAGTCTATATCAATAAGTCGAGAAATAAAAAAATTTCATCCCTACAAAAATGTGAGATCTGTGCGACTAGATAACGGGGTCTAACAGATGAATAAGACGGATACAGCCAGTTTCATTTACAAACCATGCGCTAGAAGTACCGCCGAAGAGTGTGGTCTAAACATTAGATTATACTCTCGAGCGGTCCGCCATACAAAATCGGTGTGTCGCTACTAACTTAACTTCCTATTTAAAAACCGATTGTTAAATTTTCTTTCGCATTTTTGAAAATGTTGTCAATAATATTATTTAATTAAATTAATATTGTTTTTAAGTACAATGCGACACAAATAAGTTGAACAAAAATGGCGGACTTTATAGCATTTTTGTACGAATTCCCGACGTAAATTGAACCGAAATGGCGGTCGTCGGCGCATTATTTGTACCTGCGCCGATAACCGTCATTTTGGTTCGAACTACGCTACGTGCCGGGAATTCGTACAAAAATGCTTAGAAGTCCGTCATTTTTGTTCAACTTATTTGTGTCGCATTGTACATTGTTATGTCACTATTATATGCTTGAAAGGGCATACTCTATCATCTTTAAAAATACAGTTGTGCAATAAATCATTTTGACTATCTTTTGAGTTATTTTTCTACGCCTTAGTGGCGGTTTTTTTAAAAGTGTGGGTCATCGCTGAGTTGTCCCATCCAAGGATTGGTTCTGGTTTACGGACTTCGGGTTGCGGAGGTTACACAGCAGTCGCTCTGTGTAAAAACAAGTAACCTTGTCAAATCTCCTTAGTTAGGTAGCGGACCCCAGGCTCTGAAGCGTACTGCTGAGGATGCAACCGGGAAAATACGCTCGGATAATGATAATCGCTGAGTTGCCCCAGGTGGGAAAACAAGTACAAAACTTACACAAATATCTTCAACAGCTCCCTTAACGTCAAAGCCGTGGGTCTTGGGGTCGTAGTAGCGGTACTTCTTGTGGGTAAGGCCGAGGGTGTTGCAGATCTGCGGGTGATTGCCCCACGTGGGCGTGGGCATCCAGATCTCCTTGGTCTTGGCATAGT
Organism: Acrobasis suavella; assembly: GCA_943193695.1. NCBI lineage: Eukaryota > Metazoa > Arthropoda > Insecta > Lepidoptera > Pyralidae > Acrobasis > Acrobasis suavella. The sequence continues at coordinate 22,104,809 of OW971929.1, forward strand.
GCTTTGTGATGAACTCGAGGCCGAGACGAAGCGCGCCGGTTCCAGATAAGGTCTATAATAAACAAGTTTATTTGAAAAATCAAATTAAAAATCCCCCGACCGAAAATGTCAAGAACGCCATCTAGTGATTAATAGCGGAACTACCGATACGTATCGGTAGTTTCACTATTATAGCGACATCTATATTTGGGAAAGCCTTGACTTTCAAGCTATAACCCCCAATAACGATTTTCCTCAAACATAGCTAAGAACCACCGCAAGGCAACTTGCTTTCACGTAAAAACCGCAAAGAAATAGCAATCATCTTTTCGAGCGCTACGATGCCACAGACATACAGACAGACATTAGCGTCAAACTTATAATACCCCTCTTTTTATCAATGGTTAAAATTGATTAGTCGAACTATGCACCTTGTTTACGGCCTATATCAGTCCACTGTTGATGATAAATAACACGCTATAGCGTACATGTTATTAAAATATATTTTCAGCGTACATGTTACTAAAATATATTTTCATAAAACTGATAAAAGCTGAAAGGTACTTAAAGTCGGTTAAAAGTAAAATGAACAATTACTTAAGAGGTATTTAGGACTGAGATTTTGCCTACAAAAATTAATATACCACTAATTTCTATCATAAATTGTCAAGAATCTTGTTTCTATAATGTACTTAAAACAAATTCCCATGTTCACAATGAGGCGGGAATGGAAGAGACTCGCATTCTATCCCAATCTGACGTAAAGTGGGCAAGAGATTTATTTTAGTTCTGCGTGTTATGTTCTATGAGTATTTCTGTTCTATTTTAGTTACATAATAACTCGTAGTTCGCCCCGAATTATTAACTCATATCTCGGTAACCCCTTGACCGATTTGGCTCATGTTCGAACCTAAAAGTTCTATTGGTTATATCTACACGTCTACCAAATTTAATGAAACTCGGATCAAAGATACTCAAGTATCGTCCAACAAAGATACATACAAACGCCGGATTGTTCAAATAGACTCGGGGAGAACTTCGCTCGATCAATTTATTAAACACCTTATGCATCAATAACGCAACAGACCTTGCATATCGGTTGTCATGTGAACATGTGAACATAGTGTTTGCATTTCTACCGCAACTCGCGAGCTATTTGCCGTGTAGTCAATCAACAAAGTCAAGTTGACCTTGACTAAAAGTAAAAATATACGCAACGAAAACTGAGTGAGATAACAGAGTAGCTGGTGGACTGTTACATATTTACTGATCTATTTTAATCGGGTACTTTTCTTCGTCAAAAATAAATTATTTGATCACAAGTGACATCATTTTGTGACGTTTTATTTGTCAGTTGTCATGATCACATTCAGTTTTAATGCCCGGCGGGAGTGCGCATTACTAGCGCTTACGCAAGTTAAGCGACACCGGGCGTGGTCCGCACTTGGATGGGTGACCAAAAGTGGCTCAAAATTTCTCGAGCTCCTCCGTGCTTCGGAAGGCACGTATAAGCCGTTGGTCCCGGCTGTCATCATTGTATGGCAGTCGTCAAGCTATGTCAGATGCCTTTAGGCAGCCTGAAAAATCTGACTCCAGTGTTGGCCACTTACACACACGAAAAACAAAAACAAAATGTGATATAATTGCAGAAAAACTGCTATAACAGCGCTATTTGACTCCAAGAAACGATGACGTCTTCAATCGATTGACGATTCGTACAAATTCCATGGATTTTTTTTTGTTTTGACGTTTAGAAGAAAGTATCTGATTAGAGTAACATAAAATAACCTAGTATTCGGCGGTTCGTGTCGGCATGTCGATAAAGATTATGTAACTGCATAGAGTAGGTACTCTCGTTTTCTTATCGACAGATGGAGATATGATAGCATGGAATGTTTTATTCTAGCTTTATTTTTTTAAAACGAATATATCTTAGATCATAATCTTCAGTCCAGCCAGCCGCTAATAACCCAGTAAGAGTGCTGACATAGCATTAGCACTTTAGCAGCAGTGAACTAAGCCTCAGAAAAGAATATTCACACGGGACGTATCCATCCTACTTTACACAGGAATAAATATTTCCCATTAGGCAAGACAGACAAGTCAAAATTAATATTTACTTTTATACCTGTATGCATGGTCCAGCTTTGGTCTATGAGTACTCTAAATAATAATATAATTTCACATCTATAATCTTACTACTGTATTCATGGATGGATGTTTGTTACTCTTTCACGCAAAAACGGCTGTACGGATTGGAATGAAACTTGGCATGTAGATAGCTTATTACCTGGATTAACACATAGGATACTTTTTATCTCGGGAAAATGAAAGGCTCCCGTGGGATTGTCAAAAATATGCCAACACATGCAACGCCGCGGGCATCGGCTAGTACAATATAATTATAATATAATTTAGTAAGGTATTTATGGCATGGAATTTCTATACCAAGATGGATAGATAGAATGTGTTTGTACCAACAAAGACATACAAGTGGAAATAATGATGTAATAATGTGGGCTTTAGCATCCTTGGGTGACTATTGCCATGAATATTACATTTGGAGAAAAAAAGCAGGAAAGCACACTCTGGGCAGGCATGTGTCACTCCCCGTTTAGATATCGAAAATATATCTACGCGCGGCAACTCCTCCAAAGTGGGAAATTCAGTACTAAATCCGCCGCTCACTAAATCGGTTTTGTGAAGGTACCTATCTATTATGAATAGTTTCTCCAGAGTAATAAGCATGAAATTGGCTTGCAGTGGATTTCTAGGTATCTGAACGAATAGCCGCCGAGTTCAGACGCAAGCTAAATTAAACCATATCGCTTACCACATTGAGTAGATATTACTTTGAATTTATTTGCTGAGCAAGACTTACGTACGTGATTACTAGTACTTATTCTGTGCCCCGGGCTCCAAACCAACCTGACACTGCTGAGGGTATAACCAGGAACGTGTAGAGCTAAAAAGGTGTACCATACCTGTACAGTGCAGTTTGTCTTGTCCTTGAGGACTTGTGCGTTGTCTCCGAATGCCAGCTGGGCTACGAGGTTGGTGTAGGCTGCTTCACCGCCGATAGGAGCGTACTCGTGGTTCAGGCCCTTCTCCTGGACGATACATTCGGCCTAGGAAATAAATGAATCTTTTATTGAATCTCGAAAAAAATCAAAACTAACATTAAGGGCGACATTAGAGAAGATGCATAATGAGTAGGTTTTGATAAATGTCTCTGATTTTGTAAGCATTGACGTAAAAAAGGCCTTTAAGTACAATTATATTTTTTATCGATTCATTAACTTTGGATTTTAGTTGATTGAAAAAGTAAATTTTAGAAGTAATAAAACGTTCAAATAACAATACCATAGGATTTTCTTAAAAACGCAATATTTGACATAGCACCCGAACAAATGTTCTTAGATCGCGACTACAAATGCGACATAAGTGACGTCACTCCTGTCCGGTCTTTCTAAAACGCCTCGAGACACCGTCCAAAGGCGGACGTAACTTTCAAACCTTTATATCTTAGAGATTTTGGGTTAGCAAGGTAGTTTTTTCTTGGACTGGGCTTTTTTAATAACTCTTTTCAAAGCACAACCTAAAAATAATGCATCTTTCCTTTTGACACCAAGAAACTATGACGTCACGGTTTGGTATTTCATACAAATCCTGAATGTGTATAGAAAAAATATCTGATTTGACTGTTGGAAACTAGCGTATTAGAATATAAATTTGATACAAACCTTCTTAACTGAAGGAAGAATAAATGGTTTGCCATCATCATCTCTGTAAGCTCCTACACCCAGGTTAACTTTTTTCTGGTCTGTATCGCGTTTGTAGGCCTCTGTGATGCCAAGGATCACGTCAGGAGGGCCCATCTCCACATTGCTCCACCAATGGCTGTGTGAAGTAAAAATGTATTAAATTAAAGTATTGCTGTAAGCTGTAGGTAGATGTTACTTTGTAAAATCTAGGATGAGCACATATTGAATGGATGCAGATCTTTTATATAATACAATTTAATTTTAAATTAAACAAGAACAACAATTGGTATACAACATGGCAAAGCTGCCAGCCTTCTGGGCATGTTGCCATGGGGTAGCGTCTTGACAGGCTTTTTCATTTATCAGGAATTTTATTTTAGTAATTAGTCCAGTTTTAGTTTAATTATTTATTACATTGATGTTCATAATGAAAATATTTTTTTAAAAGTACTTGTCCTTTATCTTTTCTCATAAAACTATTAGAATTCATCCTATATTTTGCAAAGAATAGTAGCAATATTTTGTATAAACCTATTCTAAATACTTATAGTTTAAAAATAATTCTTATAAGATATAAACCTACAGAAAATTTACAAAATTAACTAGGTAAGTACAATATTATGATGGACTTACTATATCTATGTATGTGTATCTGTTCTAACTATATACAATACTCATTGACTAGTATTCAAATAATTTACATTAGGGAAACAAAACCGGTCAATAGATTTAGCAACAAACCAATTGCAATTTCTAATGAAGTTTAAGCCCCATTTACACAGTGCATGTTGTTTGCCCGTTTTTTTCTTTTTCTTTCAAATTTCCATAGAAATTGGTATATAAAGTACCAAAATCTATATCCCACAGACATTTATTGTAAATTCTTAAATTTTGTAGTCTACTGTAATCTATACATAGAAGAAGTATAATATAAAAGTAGTACAATAGAAGGGTAACACAACAAATGACTAAGTATAAAATTGAAGTGGCTAACTAAAGTCTACAAATAAAGTCAACTTAAATCTCACCACACTAAACCATCGGCATACAAACAGAGCGATCGACCCCTACAAAAAACTGAGAGGATATAATGTCATTTTATCTTTTCATATGGGCGTAGCGAGGTATGGGCAGGGGGGGCTACGCTGCCCTAGAAAGTAATTTGTCCTTAAAAAACTTTTTACCTGATTGAGCTAGCCCCATTTTTCAATGCCAACTATGTCGCTGGTTGATTTAAAGAAAAATCACAAAGTTTCTGCCATCACTCTGATTTGTATCTTTTTGAGCATGAAGTATGGAAGGACAAAGGTATGAAAAGGGAAGATCTAGAAACATTTGAGTTATCTGAAGTGTCAAAGAAGGCAGACACTTTCTTCCCCACAACAAAAAAGCCATACTTATTTTCATTTCACAATTGTGCATAACAAGCAACATAGATAGGTCTTTCTCTACTCTGCGTCATGTCAAAACTTAACAAAGGTCAATAATACCAGAAAACCGTTTAAACGAGCTGTGCTTGCTAAGTGTACACTGTAAAATGATCCAAAAAAAAGTTCTAAACAGATTTTGTGAACACCCTCGTAAAATACATGTCAAATAATAAAGCTACTTCTGGTAATCTTTTTTTATTAACCTCAACTGTCGACTTCTAGTAATTTATTGTTTTTAACTTTTTATGTCGTCCTAATACACTAAATGTATTATGATTAGTTCGCGATAAGATTCGCGAAATCCATACCACAGACTAAATAAACTTAACATTGTAGTTTAAACTGCAATTAAACTTCAAAATATATGTAGTAAATAAAAATAAACAAGATTAAGTATGTATCATATAAAATAGAATTTAGTATGTACTCTCTCAAAGTATTCTTATGGTAAACTGTGGTTAACGGTGTTGGTTTTACATTTATTTCATTTTGTATGTTTATAATATTCTGTGTCAAATTATAATGTAAAATTGTTTGTTGACCCAAATAAATGAAAAAAAAAAAAAAAAATAAATGTAAATTACCCTTTTTTTTAATATATGACAAATTACGCTGATTGAGCTAGCCCCAAAGTAAGTTTGAGACTTGAGTTATGGGATACTAACTCAAAGATACTATATTTTACAACAAATACATACATAGATAAACATCCAAGACCCAGGACAATTTGAAAAAGGCCATTTTCCAACTTGCCCTGACCGGAGATCGAACCCACTACGCCACGGAGGTCGTCATAAAATTTAAAAACCCCGATTAGAACAATATAAGTATTCTAGGCTTTTCTTTGCCTGCCTACAATGCTTACAATGTATTATTGAAGTTTACAAACTTAAAAAAATATTTAATTACAAAACTATATTCCATCTTTTAATGAATCCAACAACCTCTTCGGCAGCTGTGAGTGCATACCTACTCAGCAATGTTTTTTCTTTATATTGGCAGTTCGACATTGGAATGGAAACTTCTGTTGCACATTTATTTGAATAACATTTCATTATAATAATTTTTAATACTCTTTGGTAGCAATGTTATTTCTAAGAATTCTTACGTAAATATAATTCTTTTGTCAAATATGATTGTTTTACAAAACGCATGTTAAATTTAAAATTAATATATTTTCTTAGCAGATGTTAGAAACATTGTTTAATTTTACTGTGTCCGTTCATGAATTTTATCTTGTCATGTACGTTTTTACAGAGGGAAGATATGTAAAGACATCTCAATTAAAACATCATTACTAAGGCCGCTGGTCTCAATGACACTACATTGTGCATGTTACCTAATTATATTTATTTAAGAAAATATGCACATTCTGTGAAAGTATGTAGCTAACCTACCCAAGTCATTGAAGAAACCATTCTTCAATGACTTGGGTAGGTTAGGTACCTACAAGTAGGGGATGCAATTCCCGGTACTTAGGAGTGTTACAAAATTACCGGTACCAGGCCTAAGCCAGTACCGGAAAAACCGAGAAATTCGGGAATTTTGGTACCCAAGTTAAATGCTTATTAAAAAAAGAAAAACATTACCATTTTGTACTTAGTTTACAAAAATATTAATCGTTTTCTCTTTAGTTCAATTGTTCTTTCTTAATAATAAATCGACTAAAACCATAATATAAAGTAATAAAAATTAGAAGCGCAAAAATATTTAAACTTTTTTTATGATACTCTACATAGGTAGAGTAATATCGTAAATAGTTTAAATATTTTTGCCTTACTAAACAAAAGCATTGTTCCCATATTGTTCTTAAGTAGGTTAGGTACATCGAGATTGATTAGGTACATCACGCTCGCTAATGCACATATCAACTAAAAGTGATCATAATATATAACTATCCTTTTGTACTGACTGCTTCGTAATATTATTCCTTTACGAATTACTGTTCCGTAAATCCAATTATTATTGTCAAATATAGCGGCTAAATACTGTCGACTGCCGTTTGGCGCGAATATAAAAAAATTGTTACAAAAATAATTATTGAAGTCCCGAAAGTACCGAAAGTCTCGGGAACTGCATTGCCATGACCGGTACTTGGTAAAGGAATAGAATATCGGGAATGCCCGGGAAAAATGAGTACCGGGAATTCCCGGGAGCAAACCCTACATACAAGACAGTGATGAAGTTCTTATCAGTACTAGTAGTTATTATGTGTTCTTATCAAGTACAACCTCAAACACAGAAATATTATCATAATGAAAAAGACCACGTTGCGATTGACCTTACACCGGTAAATAACATTAAAATCACTTTAGATATATTACGTAAACGATATCATGCCGGTACGCCTTACCTGTTTGCCCTGAGTGCAGTTGAATTAAGAATAACTTCCACATTATTATTTTTGTTAAGCACTTGAACAGCCAATTTCTTTAGTGCTTGAGCCATTTTGAACGGTTCTAGACAGCCGTAATAAGACAGCAAGATGCAACGAATTAATATAAATACGCTATGCAATGTTCACAATCGCAGCTGTCTCGAATCTCGATTTTTTTAGCACTGTTGTGTTGACTGCTGACACCTGACACTGACAGACCGGAATGAATAGGGTTACCGTAACGATTCAAGAAAATTCCCCAGTAGACTACAAAGTATATCATCAATAATGCATCATCATTACATAATATTGCATTGCATGGCATGCTTACTAGTGTGTTGCAAAAATTCACTGAAGTCCCATTTTTGAAACGCGGAGTTACCTAAAAGAATGGTCTTCCTTACAAAAACCAGTACGTTTAATGTCTTCCGTTTGAAAAAATGGCACCACTGTAATTTGTCGTATTTCGCATAATTTACCTATGATAAAATTGAAAAGATATTTTCGATCAATAGAAACTGTTAATCGGTAGTTAAGTGTACTTAGGCACTGACTAGGTACGGGTGACTAAACTACGGGTTGTATTGTATAGATATTATATTGTTTTAGTACATCAGTACAACTATACGAATTGAAATAAATAACTAAATTTTAACTATTACCTATAAAATGCCTATGATACAAGATACGATATGACTTTACGATGACGATGACGGCCTACATATGCAATGTGGTAGGGAGATACCCGTAATAAATCTAACCATGGGTTATACAGGTTATACTAGATCAGGTTATTACTTATAATAAAATAAAATAACAGTCAAAATACAAAAAAGAAATTCGACATTCCTATAAAAATTGCCCGGGCGGTTGCATAGTTTTATATGAAAATGCCAATTTTTTTGTATTTTGACTCTTATTTTAATTTCATTATACTATAGTGACCTAGAATAGCCCGTGGTTCAATTTATTACGGGTATGTCCCTTCCACGTTGTATATGTCGGAGAGTTCAATGTAAAATTCCCTTTTTTTATTATTTACGTTTATTTACAATTATTCACGTGAAAAGAGAAAGTTGTTTACTACAAAGTGCAGCGGTTGGATTTTCAAATATCAAGATAGCAATAAGTAAGATAAGTCGCCTAAGCTATAGTGAGTAGTGACGCAGTCTTGTTCGAGCGGCCGTACTGTGCACACCTTGCATAGAGTACTATAATATAACTGAAATAGAGAACCATCTCGCTTAATTTTTCTGCCAACAATTTAAGCTGCAAATGTAGTGACAGCGCCAGATTTCGTAAAATCATATACATTTAAAAAAAACTGACCAGTCATTATCAAAATAGTTAACACGGCTCTGTGTCAATCCGTTATTTTGTACGGCATTCCTAACTAAACTAACTTTATTTGTCTCGAACGTGCTCAGAGAGCACTTCTAAAAGTCTGCTTGTTTAAACCGATTTTCTTCCCTACGTTTGACCTCTACCAACTCTGCCAGATACTTATTGTCTGTCAACTCTTCATTTTGAAAATCATTATTCGTTCTTAAACAACATCGTCAATAAAAACCAACCTCTTCTTCTTTGCGATCTGTACGACGTCCTACCTCCATCATCGGCCTTATATTTTATAAATAAGCCTTCTCAAATCGCTTTTATTGCTTCCTTGGCCCCATCCAAACTTTCAAACCTTCAAACTTTATCTGTAAGAATTTAACATAGATATAATTTCTCCAACCGTATTTAATTTTAATTACTACTTATAGATGTTCATAATACTTATCAACTGTCTTCTTCAACTATGGAGGGTCTAGTGTTTTGAGATACAAGCTTGCTTATTTCAGATACCAGTCTCTCACAATTTTCTGCTAATCATATACCTATGTCGACGATATCATTATGTTATGTACTCGTATAATGTAAGATTGTGGAGATAAAAAAGAAATTTTGAATTTTTGAATGTTATATTGTGAGCTGTACGATACAGTACACAATTTACTGACAGTTTATAAACTCACACGATAATTTATAAACAAACAAATTCTAGAAACTACAAAAGAAAAATAATATTGACTAAATAAAATACAGCCTAAAATCAAACGAACTAAATTAAAAAAATAACTTATAATAAATTATATAAAAAATTGAGTCCATGTCACTGCCGTCACTGATCAAAGTACCCAAGAGGCTGGTGGCATTTTCGCGTTGGATAGCAATACTTAAAAGCTGTCTGAAATGCGTGCCGGCCTTTGTGTCCCCCAGGATATAGTACAAAGAAGGCGTGCGGAAATTTCCTTAAAAATTTGACGAGCTTCTGCACTCCAGGGCCCTAAGGTCTCCACCGCAAAAGGCACAAAATATATGCGGCTCTCCCAGAGCCACATATTATATTTGTTACTTTGATGGCTGCTGTCGTCGTTGCCGCGTCCGGCTTTTAAGTAGTCGCCCTCCTTTTATGGGATGGCGCTACAGAACTTACGCGTGTAGCATCACATCCTGCGTGATAACATTAGGTTCGAGAGTTGCGGGCACACCGGCACTGGCAAGAGTACGACGGATGACGTCATTTAAGGCGTGACATGAAATACGCCCTGTGCTGCTACGACAAGTCAAGCCGTGGTGGCCCAGGGGATCAACATCCCCACCACAGTGCAGCGATAGCAGCAGCGGAGACTGACCTCTAAACTGAAAGTGGTTCACTCCAAGAGGGTGCCTACCCTCGCTGACGGAATGGCATTTCACCAATATCTTGACTCCGGCTCACAGTTTGCTAAGGCTCAATTTACATTTCAGCAGAGTTGCTTTATGTCAGCGTCGGCGTCGCGCAGAGTCGCGCCGATTCCCTTGATTTCGGCGTAACTCTGCGCGCCATCATACATAAATTATAAACTAGCGGTGTTCACAATCATACAGTGACACACATATACATATATTTGATATATATATATTTGACTATTTTTGACTACCACTGCTGCTGCTACATAAAAGCATGTGTTTTCCCAACATTATGGTAAATTTCAATAAAAGAGCAACATTTTCGACGATGTCATTATAACGTCTCTATATTGTTTTCTTTTTCAAAGTCACGAAAGGTCAACAAGGACGTTACTGGCCGTCTTCCGCCATCATATTACAACATCTATCGATATTACACTTCGTAAAAATTATACTTAGAAATCTTACAATAAAAGTATAAGTTCTTACTTTTATGCATGTAAGTTCTTTAGTTTTAGGCAGGCTGGTGAGGCTTGCAAATCTTGCAATATTCAGATTCTGAAGACTAGATGAGGAAATTATATAATTGAACGCGACCTAAAATAATTTTGTGGGTGTGTGAATGAACGCTGTCGTTGCACCGGAACGGATGGTACGGAATTTACGGAACGGAATGTCAAGTAGTTGTCAAAATTATTATGACGTTTTTCTTTTCATTGTAAGAAGTGTCGAATAACCGTGTTTATTTGCATTGAAAATCTTAAATAATGGCTGCTGAAATAAAGCCTGCACCTAGAACTCCTAACGACAGATTTTCTACGACGAAGAAACCAGCACTCCTGAACAAATTGGAGGGTTGTACCGACGATGTGAATGCGGCGGTGGTGATACCTGGCGAGGATGGTGTAATTAGCGTTTGCGACGATAAGTGAGAGCTCTGACTCATTATACAGTGTTAATTCGACTTATCATCTATTCTGTGTGTTAACTGTTTCCAAATATTTTCATCAATCACCCCACTTTTGCGACGGTGCAAATTTTTGAGTACCCTCTCCCATCTGTCAATTTGTGTACTTACATGAATAACATATGAATTGTTTCTTTATGCCTATTTTTAATTTTTCACTTATTTTAATGATGTTTACTTAATATCTTTTCTGCAGTGGACTTCTTATTACTGAAAAAATTCAACACATAAATTTACATATCTTATATAGAAATTCTGATATTTCATTTTAGAATGTAGGTGTTATCATGTTAAAATTTGATTCTCTACAGAAAGAAAAAGTGGCTATCATTTATTATGATACTATCTTACTCAAAAGTTTCATTTCCAATTCCAAGCCTAGTTGTCGAAAACCTGCATAATTATTATGATGAAAATTAGGTCAGTAGAATACTCTTCTTTTAGTATTAATTATTGACATTCTGTTTACTCGTGACTTATCATCAGTGGTCGGATAATCAGGTGCTTATTTGCCTAAACTTCACACGTGTACATACCACCCTGTTAATACAACCACTAACCTGGTAAATGTCAATGCAAGTTTGCTATTTTGGTTCTTAACTCATTTGAAACCACAATAGCAAAAATTAATTAAGGGATTGATATATATTTTTATCCGGTTAGTGGGTATATCAATGCTGTGTTATGTACCCTCATGAAGTTTAGGCAAATAAGCGCCCGATTATCCGACCACTACTTATCATACAAATAGTATGACTCATAAGTATTTTTTTATATAGGACGGTCCGAGTATGGCTGAAGCGGGACTCTGGGCAGTATTGGCCCAGCATCTGCCAGTACATGCCATCGGGCTGTACATCCATGTTCTACACTCCTGAGACCCGGCAGCTCTTCATTGGACAGGAGAATGGCACCATTTCAGAGTTCACACTAGCTACAGATTGTAATAGGATAAACCCAGTATGTACCTTCCTTGTAGCATACACAAGCTAAATACACTTAACTTTAGAGCAATACAGTATAAATTTACTTTTCATACAAACATGCAAAGGTGATCAAATTTAAAGGAGGTGGATTTTTTATGATAATCCTTTCACCACAAAACTTTATATCAGTTGTCGTGCTCCCAGCGCGGGGGCATAGTCAATCAAAAATAAATACCTACGATCAAATTTTGGCATGTGCATATTTAAGTTATGTGCAATGCAGTGGTTTTTTTGTCGGAAATATCCGACGCTCGCAAAATGGGCACCGAAATGTGTGTTGATAAATCGACATAAATCAACATTTGTGGTGAAAGGGTTAAAGTAAAAAGTAAATCTTACAAAGCAAACAATTAAAATTCCATAACAATAGCCTATAAAAAGAAGTCTATTTATGTTCTAAGGTCAATTAGTCCATGGCAAAAGCCATTTACTTTTCTTTGTGAGCTGTGATTTGAAATTGTACCTAAAAACATTTATTTCATAAAAAGAAACCATGGCACTTTTTGCACGCCAGCTTGTTTACGTTACTTTAACCCCAACACAACGCCTTATAATACTATTACAATAGGTTATTTGACTTAGTTTTGTTTATGGAAAATATTTTATATGAATAACAAATAACACTGACAAGAAGCCGTTTTCCGAAAAGAGAATGTCATATCATTTTAATTATAAGAGTGGGAGCTTGGTGGGAACATTTCGCTATCTCTTTCGTAAGCGTGACACCTAATGACAGTGACGTCACGCGGGTGGTTATTTGACAGTTTCCCCTTCCACCGGATTTGAAAGGCTTATAACTTGCTTAGTTTTGAGCGGAGTAAAATTATTATTCATGTTTTCGGAATTGTAACATGTTACTTTTTGATATGAATAAGAAAACAAAATCGAGTCAAATACCGAATTTAGACAACTTCAGTTGTGAATGGGGTCTCAGTCACCAGATTGTTTTGCAACTAAAGTGGTCAATGGCACTCAACAGGTTAAATTCTTTCATGCTGGTTGACATCTCTTCCAGCACAGATCATAAAAGCTGATCAAGGGAAAGAGCGAGATTCCGAATCATATCAATAGGCCTGGGACTATCAGCCTATCACTATTTGGATTTCTTTTATCAATCTTTAAGCCTAACAAATGTGCTAAATGTGGCCTTTGGGTTTTATGGCCCTGAATTCCATCTGCTCCATCATTAAGCATAAAGTGTGATGGTGTATTCATATCTGGACCTATTTAAAGGTTGACATTAGCTTACTTATCGTGTGTGGTCAGTGTTAGATTTTCCAAGCTGCATCTGACCTAGTTTGACGACTGCTATACAATGATGAAAGCCAAGACCAATGGTTTATATGTATCTTCCAAAGCACAGAAGATCTTGAATTCTTGTATTTTTTTGTTCTACAGTCTCGGGAGTACCTGGCTCACACAGCACGAGTCACTGCTGTGGTGTTCTCTCTCAGTTGCGAATGGGTACTGTCAGTGAGTCGAGACAAGATGTTTGCGTACCATTGCAGCGAGACGGGCCGCAGAATCGGCGTCTACACGTTCGAAGCTTGGTGCACTGCTTTGCAGTATCCTTTCAAAGCTTATTTTGTATGGAAATTCTTTAATTATTCTTCTTTCTGATTGTTGGTTTCTTTTAATCTTTATCCTTTAATTTCTCTCCCTCAAATGTGTCAGTGATTTCGACATTTGAATTCATATTTGTGATTGTTTCTGATTCCTGTCCTTGACCTTCCATGATCTTTTACTATAGCTGTAATCTTTGCTTCTGGTTACGATTTACGATGTCTAGTGTTTTTTCTGTGTTGTCTAAAATGTGACACTGGTGTTGTTTGTAAATTTTATTGCAAAAAATTATATTGTTATCAAAAATAATTTCCTTAGTTTTAAATCAGGTTTGATTCCCAGTCAAAATACGCTTTTGTGGGAGATTACAGCGGGCAGATAACCATGTTAAAATTAGATAATAATGGACCTACACTAGTCACCACATTGAAAGGCCACACTGGGTAAGTTTTTTTTTTAATTATTGACCATAGTTTTTTTTTACAATAAAATGGGGATTATTCAAAGCTCCATTATTGCTAAGAGATCTTTGAGGAAATCTCATGAAACAGTGTGCGTCACACTGAATTAGGGTCCCATCTTCCTGTATGCTACAGGCAAGGAAATCAAATATATCACCATTCTGCTTAGCCCCGGCAAAGGACATACTGCCAAAAACTTATAGCTTACGTAGCCATAATTATAAGCATTGGCTGCTTACCTATGGTCTCACAACCAAAAATTCACAAGACCATGCATTTAAAGTAGAGAAAAAAGTTAATGTGTGTAATTTTTTTTTATTGATTTTTGAAAAAAGACTGATGACTATTGTATCTCCTCTCTAGATTAAAAAAGTAATAGTTACGTACACAAATATGAACTTTAGTACTTTATAATTTTCGTTTCTTTGCTGCTACTTGTGCCATATTAGACGCGCCATCGAATTTAAAAAACAATGGCGGCATATTTTATTATAAAAGATACAGTTATATATAGATTTCAGTCTCCTTTTGACCATGAAAGTTTGATGTCACAAGTCTGTTATGGTTGTTAGCATGCCCATCGCACGATGTTCATCATCCACTATAGTGGATCCGCGCCTGATTACCATCGATAATACTTTTACTAAAAGATTTGTTTTTATACAAATTCAAGTTTGCCTCAGCCAATTTTCGTCTAACACTGGTGCGCTTATGTTAATACACGACATACGAAAATTCTCACGACATTTGTAAATGATGTAATGAATTACCTAATAAGGATATGTAATTGAGTCATTGTTTGTTTTGTTATACATAAATTACGTTGAAACCAATGTAGAAGTGAAATAGTGAATAGTACCTCCGGCATTCCTATATTTGCATTTCTTCTATACAAACATTCAATTTTTAAGGTGGGAGAGAGCGTTTTTTTTCGATAGGTATATGTTAGTGCAATAAAAAAAACTTTATTTCCGTATATCACGTTCACCATTTATAACACAGATTATTAAAACATTTAGGGACTCCATCATTTCAGGTCCACTAACTTCGTTAATTGAGTTGAATCTTCTCGTAATTGCAAATTGCACAATATCACTATTTCAGTTCCGTGAGAGTGCTAAACTGGGCTCCAATTCGTCAATTACTGTTCAGCGGGTCCTTCGACCAGACTATCATAGTGTGGGACATAGGCGGCCAAAAGGGCACGGCCTATGAGTTACAAGGACACAGGTAAACATATTTTATTTTTGCTGTAATTTACAATGTAAACTAGGTTCCCTATTATAAATTATAAACTTTTATTGCTACAAATAAGATTTGGTGCAATATGTCAGTTAGTTTGTATTTTCCTTCTACACCATTGGCATGTGGAATATAGGGCGACGTATTACACTTTTTGATTAAGAAACTCTTTGTTTTTGTATTGGGCATTATTTGTTAAGAGGTTTCATTTGCCAAAAGTGGCAATTTTCGCAAATGTACGAAGAAAACCTTGATAATTTTTGCATTATAGTCGCACACATTATACAGTACGTAACAAACACCCTGTCCTATCCTTATAGCAGCAACTCAGACCGTCAATATGAACAACTTTTCCTACGGGACCAATGGTTGAAACTCGAAAAAAAAATCGAATTTTCGTACAAAAGTGTCCGGCAATTTGTATTAAAATGTCGATTTTTTATTCGATTTTTAAGCATTGGTCCCATAGGAAAAGTTGTTCATATTGACGGCCTGAGTTGCCCCTACAAGGATCGGATAGGGCTTTTGTTACATATTGTATAAATGAATACAAAACTTGATGCAGCAACAAAGTGACCGGTCTGTGGTACGTGTCGGGGTGCGAGCGCGTGGTGTCGGCGGGCGAGGACGGCGCGCTGGGCGTGTGGGAGATGGGCGTGCGGCGGCGCGAGACGCCCGCCTGGAAGGAGGCCGACCTGTGCCAGCTGTGCCGCGCGCCCTTCATCTGGAACGTGCGCGCCATGATGGAGAAGAAACAGCTAGGTGAGTACCTACAGCTCACATTGTCGTGCCTTAAGACGAAGGGGTAGCTTAAGTGGCGCCCTCATTTGAAATAAATTGTTTAAAACGAAATATGGCGATAATTAAAAAATTGATTTGTATAAATGTCTAGAAAGACCTTTAAACTGTTTTATGAATAACTTTTGAAAGTAATATTGGTACTCCATCTTGTTTTAAAACTGTTTTTCGCCAAAAGTGGCCACTTTTGGCGAAAACCAGTTTTAAAACTAGACGGACTATTAGTAATAATTTCAAAGGTTATTCAAAAAATAGTTTAAAGGTCTTTCTAGACATTTATACAAATCAAATTTTTAATTTTCACCATATTTAGTTTTAAACAATTTATTTCAAATGAGGGCGCCACTTTAGCTACCACTTCGTCTTAACTACTACTACTGGTTGAACTAGCCGTTCTAAGACGACCTCCGTGGCGTAATGGTCACCATGCTAGTCCGCCACCCAAAGGTCCCGGGTTCGATCCCCGGTCAGGGCAAGTTGGAAAATGGCCTTTTTCAAATTGTCCTGGGTCTTGGATGTTTATCTTTATATGTATTTGTTATAAAATATAGTATCGTTGAGTTAGTATCCCATAACACAAGTCTCGAACTTACTTTGGGGCTAGCTCAATCAGTGTTATTTGTCCCTATATATTTATTTATTTATTATTTATTAACTAGCCGATACTTTTTCTATTGAAATTCTTGACAATTCTGTTTACGTTAAATTAATATTCATATGCTAAATTGTGTAACATTTCGATTTCACAATGCCTTATAAAGGTAAAATTTGTGAAATAATAAGACCCTTTTAGACAATGTAATTAAATGTACTTGTTACAAATTTTATGTAAATACATGAGTATGAATATGAATATACTAATTTCGGAATGGATTTTTTTCACTGTTTGACATTGTACATCCAAAGTTAACATGATATCGTTTTGTTTCATTATAAATTTTGTCTATACAGAATAGTAAAATAAAAAGCGATTAAAAAGTTATGAGCAGTCAAGTGGTCGGATAATCGGATGCATATTTTTGCTTATTTTTACGCAAATTTCGGCAAAAATAAGTTATAAAAGAAGTGTACCGACACCGAGCCGGGCACCAACACGGCTTAATTATCGAAGATTTTAATAAATTTTATTTGTAATTGATTACTGCAGTACTTTTTTCATAAAACCCCTTTTCCCAAAGGATTTTACGTATTTTTTTAATTCGTTTTTCTATGAATTATCGTGCATTTCACCTTACTGCTTCGCCCGAACACAATGTTAGGTGAGACAGCATGCATGAGTTCGAGACCGCGACTAGTTCAACTTTAAAGGACCTAGTAGACCGCCGCGTTATCCTGTACTTGCAATATTTAGTGGACCGCTGTCTAGAACCAATCTGGGTAGACAAGCTCCAGTTAAGTTAACACCCATGCTATAAATCATCTATAAAAGTTACAGTTAGCTTATTGCCAACGTTAAAACCACCGTGGCGTAGTAAACCACCACGAGTCCAAGGTTGGTCGGTTATTTGCCAACATTTGCTAATAGAAATTCGAGCTCTCTAAAATGTAAACAATGCTTGTTTTAGTATTTCCCGCGCTTCCAGGCGATCGCTTGCTTGCGCTACTGGTATGATGGCTAGGCAGACTTGCAAAGTCTGCTCGTATCAGAAGTAATGGAGGAATGAGTCAGAATCGTGAGGATGGAACGAATGTGTCATAAAATTAAAAATGAAGTTTGAACAGGTAGACAGAATGAAATGATGGAGAAAGGAGGTATGTAAGGACATGAGGGTATATTGCAACATTGTTGCAAGTCTAATTTCAGTAATAGCATAGCTGTCTTTAAAATAGAATGTTGTTGTTGTGTGCAGGGTTGCGACAGCACCACTGTCGCTGGTGCGGCGCGGCGGTGTGCGCGACGTGTTCGCCGCACCGCCTGCCGCTGCCGGTCATGGGGTTCGAGTTTCCGCAGCGAGTATGCACCGTTTGTTACGAAACGCTACGCCATGAGCCGTAAGTTGTTCTAACCACGTTCTTTCTTAGCGGCAAACATAGTAAAACTTTTGTATGTAGGCGTGATAATAAATTTTACCGCGAACGTCGGATTTATCCGACAAACATTTTCGTGCTCATTTCGCGAGCGTCGGATATTTCCGGCATTAGCTACTGCTCGTTTTGCACATAACTTAAGTGTCTACATCTCTTTTTGGTTGTATGTATTTATTTTCGATTCACTATACCTCGCGCTGAGGGCACGACAACAGATATAAAGTCCGTGTCTAAAGGGTTAAAATATGTCATCCTCATCCACTCCCTTCAGAGTCTGGTCTGCAAACAAGTGTTTAAATTTAAAAGAAATCAAGTTTTCTAAATGCATCTGACGTAACCGACGTTACCTCCTCTCGTGCCCTTTGTATTGTACCCCCACCAGCTCTATCATGTTTGACCTGCACTCTGCTTCGGAAGGAAAGAGTAAAAGTGGCAACATTCTGGAAGAATAAAATTTGATCCAACGTAATTGGGTGTTTTCCTGGGTCAAAGATAAATTATTTTGTACTGATGAAAAATTTTTCTCTGAACACATTAATTTGAACGTGATTTTAGATTTATTATTGCAGAAAAACTGATAATAAGAGCGCTATTTGACTTCTAGAAACTATGACGTCATCTGCCTGTATTTCATACAAATCCCATAGAAAATGTTTGTTTTGACGTTTAGAAAAAAGTATCTGATTTGAATTGTTGGAAAATAGCGGATTTAACGACCACTACGAGAGGACGACTTACTTTCGTAAAGTTAGAGTGCTACTCTTGTATAAACAGGCGAAGGCCATCTCGGATGATTCATGGTATCATGAATTAACGCATGAGGCACACCGCTGTGCCGTCAAGCTCTTTTACTCGTACTAAACTTATTTTTAATTGTTCAGTTGTTTTTACCCAACCGGCAGAGAAGTGAAGTAGATTTTATTTTTAGAATTTGTAAGCAGTTTGGTAAACAATACATTTCAGTTACGAAAACAATAATAACAGCTTTAATTTGGACCGTGTTCAAAAGATATTTACATCAACGATCGGATAAAAGTCTTAGTCATTTTGATTTCCTTTACGAAAATTCAAGTCAAATATGAAGACAAAATCAGAAGCGTATCTTTCATTTGACGCAGAGTCAGCGAGAGATGACAAGAGTAGTGCTCAGATTTTATGAATATGAGACAAGTATATCTGTTGTTCTATGTGTCCTATCAAGTTATTTGTTCTTTGTCTATCTGACTACAAGTTACAAGCGGGAACCCATCACTTTATCACAACTCACTTCAACGATTTTCATTTCCCACAAAACTATTTGCAGATCTTTTAATATAATATTTAACGAATCCTAAAATCTGTTTACATCGAAATTTTATTCACTCGATTATTTATTATCTATGAACTATTCTTTCTTTATTTCTTTACATATTTTATGTATTTTATCGAAATAATATATCATCAAAGTTTTGTTACCTATAATTTTGTTTCCACGTGAGTTTCAGTTTGTAAAATAGTTGAAGCATTGAAACAAGTGCTAGAACAGTTCTATCCATTACACTAGGTAAGGGCAAACATATAGGTAAGGTTATGTTAGAATTGCGACCAACACTAGGTCAGAACAACTGCTAGGTCAGTTCTATCCATTTTACTAGGTTAGGGCAAACCTGTAGGTTAGGTTATGTTCAAACTGTGACCAACACATGCACGAGGCGAGCAAGCGAAGCGAGCGTCAGCGGCCGGCGAGTGTTAGGACAGTTCTATCCATTTTATTAGGTTAGGGCAAACCTATAGGTTAGGTTGGGTTACATATTTTTATGAACAGTTTTATCGATACGTTAATACTTTATGTGAAATGTCACTAAGATAACTGTATTTTCTGTTTCTAGTAGCAAAAACCATATAATGTTTTTTAAATTAAATTTTGTTCGATAATATGGAACTGCGATGATCAACTATTCAATTTATTAAGAAAAATTTATATTCAATATCGTGGAATAGTTTTCTGGGAAATGAAATTCGATGTCAAAAAAATCTGTATTATAATAATAGACACCCCTTACAAGCAGATAGAAACAAATTATAATACGCCTGCGACACTTGTCTCGGTCGGTAAGGTCGCCACACCATGATCCTTCCGGTCCACCGACTTGAAGTATGCCTGACTGGCCCACCTCCGTTTCTGTCATTTTATTGTATGTACAACGTCCCTGACTTTGGTCTTGATTCGAATCAATTTCATATACGATCGAACAATGTTATCCCACATTGTTCTCTTCATAACAGAGATAGCAATTTTGGTCTTTTACTTATCAATATTTTTGGTTTTCCTTTATATTCCAGCCGCGAATCCCTAGCGTCATTCCACGATATGAAGCACGCAGTAACATCGCTATACGTGGACGAAGCGACGGGGCGAATGTGCACCGCGGGCAAGGACCGAGTCATCAAGGTGTGGGACATCGGCATGCTGCTGGCCCCGCCGTCACAGCCCGCCACCAGCGACCAATAGCGCGCGATCTTCACCGATATCCACGGCCACTGACCAATCAGGGATGGCGACCTGACAAGTCTGTCAGAACAAAAGACTGTGAGTCGCCCTCTTTATTTTGTGTCTTATCCTTATGTCAAGTCGGAAGCGCGCGATCGTTGGCGATAGGCTAGGCTTTAAATGGCAACACACGCACGATAGATTGTAGCGATTTAACTGTACAAATAAACCGCGCAGTTTTATAGAAAGCTTGTATGTAAAATCTGATTTGCGCTTGAATAAATCGCTACGATTTATTGTTACTTGTTAGCACTCAGTAAAACGTCACGTAAAGTTCGGTCGACTTGAAGTTTAAATGCGTAATACGTGGCAGTAAAACAGAAAACCTCGGTGAAGCGGTTTCGGCTGATATGGCCTTAAGTTGTTCTTTTGATCAGGATATGGTCGTCGATTTATTTTGTCTTATTTAAATTCACACAGATGCTCCAGTGTATCTTTTATTTAAAGAGGTGCTAAAAATAATCTAAAATGTTATGAAATATGTTGCAATAATAAATCAACTTCTTTGCTTTTATTTTATTAACCATATTAGGCGTCAAATAAAAAAAAAAACAATAAAACTTAGGAGCATCTTCGTGATTATTATTATTATTTTCTTTTAGAATTAATGGAATATTCCTCAACGATGAGTCAGTATGAATATCAAATAAGAGAGATCATGCTTTTAGCAAACACGGCGCAGTCGTTATATATTTTATAGATAGACACTGTATAACAATTCTAGTTCCTTGTTTCTCTAATTTTAATATGGAGCAAACATTGGACTGAAATTTCGGGATATTTACCGTGTGAATTTTTCTATGACTTTAAAAGCTTGGATTAAATTCTCACGGTTTAAATGCGAATTGTCTCATGTAAACAACAATGGAAGTATAAATCTACCCGTATATTGCAACCAGTTCAAAAGTTTAAAACATCCAGTGCTGAAAACAAAAGCTGTGTTCACCAAAACGCTACGACTGTGATCACCAATGCCGTATAAAAAATAAATCAGCTCTGTTGTCCCGTTTTATTTTAGTACTCCAGATAAACGCCGATGAAGTTTATATCGCGCAACGAACTAGTGCCATCCCGCTCGTTATTATTACTAAGAGCGAGATAGTGATAGATCATAGCGGTCGATAAACGCTGTCGATGGTGGCATGATACGGCCCCTATAGGGAAACTTGGCAAGATTTTACTTTTTTATATATTACATTATATTCGGTTTAGTTTATATGCTGAACAATGTACTGCACGACCGCAGAGTTGTTGTTTCTGTAGTTGGGCGTAGCACATAACACTGTATGGTCTGGCAATGTGGTCATTTCATTCCATAAACCCATTGGTTTAAGCGAGTCATTTGATATTTTTTATTCGTTTTAATTGTAGTATTCCGACCTTAGCGAAATGACGTAAAATCGAACCTATAACTATCATGTCAGATGTCTTTAAAAGAATAATTTTCGATGTTGCTTCGTTTCGGTAAGGTGCAGTTATTGGATGTTATCATTATTATTAGGAATATAATTTTTGAGACTATGTCATTCATTATAATTATAATATATATATTTGATTAATTGAAATTATTTTTATGGAGATTAATTTGGCGGGTGGCTTACAAGAATGTATCAAATTCGAGTCAATATAGAATCTAAAATATTTGGGTTAAAATGTTTCCCCACATATTGTTTTATTCGTAATGTTATCAGAACGATAGACCGCTCAGGCCAGGGTCAGTGACCTTGCCTGATGAAATAAATTTTATGTCAATGTAATAATGTTGAGATTCGCCTGTGTTTGAGCGATCCTATAGGGCCATTCGGGCTAGATGCGAGAGGGCTTATTTAGGGTATTATCTCACTAAAAATTTATATCGACATATATTTATTCTGCTCCACCAGATATAATCTGTATGTTTTCATTTAAGAGTCAAGCTCTTGTCGGTGTCATTGTGTGGAAAGAGACTCACACTATGTAAATTTTTAATGGAGTGGTTTACCGTTTCTTGTTGTATATTGATAATGTGTTCAAAGCGCGATATTTTGAAAATCAATGCGTATACAGAATCTAAACGATACTTTTTTGATAATAGTCTGAGGGAAACAGAATGGGAGGAAGCATTAGTAGCCCAAAATCTAATTGTGTATGTCATAAATATATTATGTTAATTATAATTTATATTTTTTTATTGTTATTTCAAAGACAGTTTTGTTTGTCAGCTGTTAACTAAGACTGAGCCTATCCCTTCAAGTAATGTAGATTCGGTAAGATCTTATCTCGGAACATGTATTGTAGAATATGTATATCGATATATTATCTTATATTTATATAAATGTTAATACAGGATCTCTAATTGAAACATCGTTTTTTATTTTCACAATGTTGCTCCGAAGTGACTGATCTATACAAGCCTGGAAAATAATGTTAAGACCATCGTTGAACAACTTTCGCAAAGAGGCAAACTCTGAAATCAATAATATAAAATATCAGATGGTTAAAAATAGTGTCCTTTTTTTATTGCAAGACCTTTGTAAAAGTGTGAATTGCTTGCGATTTCCGAGTTAGACTTACATAAACTATTTTCACGTCGGTCTAGAGAGTTCTTTACGTTTATAGCCCCAAAGGCAGCACCAAAGCGCCAGGTACGATACACTTATGGCATCAGATAAGTTAGCAAGACCTGTACGGTCCAATAGAATTATTGTTCCTGTCATTTCAGTACTGCCACCTGCTGTGGTTTTCGTGAACATTGTTACTTTTATAGGCTGTTTCCGGCCTGACGCATAACTTTATATTTTGGCTGGTATTTATCAATGGATAGCGACAGCGTAAATAAATAGTAAACAACGCGGTAAGCTTGTTTACTGCACATTATTCAGGTTAAAATTGTGTTATATGGTTTTCTCTAATGTTTTTAGATTGAATAGTACAGTCCACAGTTTATCAATCTTCCCAAATTCCTTGTTGTAAAGTGTAACTTATCTTTTGTCCAGCCAACAGTAGTGTAACTATCCTTCATACGCCTTTATGTTGCGGTAATAGTGGTATAATTATATTTAATATAATCAGTTAACTGGTTAAATGACAAATATTTTTCTTAAGAGGTTTATATTTTCCAAAAAGCGATTGCACAAAATCACACAGATTTCGAAAATCTCCTGATATGGCTATTCAACGAGCTAATATTAATTTTATGCTTAGACCTGTCCTTGATATTTAGGTATTTTGCGTTGCATTGTGATCGGCTCCACTCCTGTCCATAACAAATGTATGTCATTCATGTCAGTGACATTTACCACATTTTTCGAGTTTTCGGTGACTCACTGTTGTTATCGAAATTTGGTCGCGCTATATTGATCTGATTTGTCTGCTCTCAATTAACTATTTAGTTGTCCTGTTGACTACAAACTTACCTATTTTTTAGGCGAATTCCAAAAAGGAGAAGTTATCAATTCGTCGCGATCTTTTATGTTTTTTTTTTAAATAATCGGTGAAAATAATAATAAAATCGGTCCAGGCACTCCAGGCGGTTCCGAATAATTATTCGGAGACGCCTGGACCGATTTTAAACATTCTTTTTTTGTTTGAAAGTGTATACTTGTCAGGTAGTCCCAAATAAATTCTTTAAAAATACGTTGTACTTTAGGGGAGAATTTGGTTTTCAGTTTTAAAAAATTATACATATTTACTGAGCTATCAGTCATTTCAGCACATTGAGTTTCTGTAAATTATATATGTAAAACTAGGTTTGAGAACGTATTTATTTTTGTGCCTAAGTGCACTTAATTAAGAGTTTTGATTGAGTCTAGAAATGATAGCGTGTTGTATTAAAAGTTAAAATTGTAATTGAATCTACAGTATTACACGTCCCGTCGCCCGTTCTGGTTAAAAGTAACTTATAAAAACTTACTAATTTAAAATTATGCTCAGGTGTCTGTGTAGAGCATGTAAAACTTTACATTTAATTTTTTGATAAATTTTAAATTACTATCGAATTGTTTAACTGACGTTTAAATATATTTACTTATCAAATTATACGTTGTTATGACCAGTGACTAAATTCGAAGTAATTTGTCCGTATATATTTATTTATTTAGTGAGTGAGAGATTTAATTATTTATATTATTTCAATTAATTGTTAAAACTTATTCTGAATGTAGGTCCACTTGGTCGTAGTGTTAATGTCAAAACAGTTACTCCTTTAACGTTAAAAATAAACATACTTATTCTATTTAAAGTTGTATTACCCAACATCGAGTTTTGGAGTGGACCAATAAAAAACAACTACTTTTAAACTATCGCGTTGGTACGATTCGACTTTCGCGTTAATCTTTGTATAAAATTTAATGAAAAAAATATGTATTAAATTATAAATATATTTATATTATCTTTAGTGTGTGTTGTGTCATACGACGAGCGGGTGTGTGGATGATGCATACTTATCCTTATATGGAACCGTAGGTGTTGTGTAAAAATGTATAAATCGATAATAAATAGAAAATCATTACATGATTGTTACGCATACGCCTTTGAACATTTAAGTTTTTAATATTATGAGTATTTTCTATTACAAGTAAAATTATTACAATATATTACTAGATGCGAATAGAAAAAAATATGTGCTAACTTTATTACAAAAATATTCCATGCATGCAGAATGTAATAAACATTTTCTGTATCAAGTGTGTTAGCGTAACTATTTTTATTGATTGAATCTTATTATATTAACTTATTCTCTATGTCTATAGAGTTCATTGATCGAGGTAATATATATTTTTTATACTTATAAATTACATTATATATAATTATTATAATTATTTGTTTCACTATTCTTTTACGTCGTTAAAGATAATTTATTTTTCTATTAATGGAGCATGTAACTTATGTGTTTGTAAGTAAATGTAAGATATAGTCACTGTGTAATTACTAGCCATTATTTACAACATAGGTCGCTTAAAGTTTCTATGCGAATAAAAAATATAAAATATAAACGTCTATTATTATATACAGAGGTAGATTAAAAGGAAGCGTCGATGAGAGTTAACACAAACAGATGTCCTTTGTCGATTCACAGCCTTATCCTATGCTCAGGTACATCTCACAGTCTCCGTGTCACCTATCTTGGGGTTATTGCCTTTAATTTGAGTCTAAATTTGGCTGTATTTAGTTCAACCCGGGCACGTGTATTGTGATTTATGAACACACAACTGTCCGTTGAAGACACTGTCTTCGGGGCACGAGAGGTAAGTCCGTACGCCGGTGACGCAGAAGTAGTAGCGCTGGCAGTTGGAGCCGAGCTGCACGAAGAAGCCGTCTCGCTCGCAGCGCTTGCCGCCGCTCTCGACGGCCTGCCGCGGCGCCCCGCACTGGTGGTGCGCGGGCTCCACGCACGCGTGCCCGTCGAATATCTTGCCTCCCAGGCACGATAGTGTCGCCAACCTGTCTCCGCCTTCGCAGTAGAAATATCTGGAAGCATAGGTTTTTTTTTTTTAATTTACTGTAGGTAGAAGTTTTTGTATTGTTTTCAAATACTTATAGTATTTGAAAAAAACTTCAGAATTTGAATATTAATTTACAGACTTTGCAAATATTACTTCCGCTGCCAAGTGCAAATCTGCATGCATAAGGTGTACATTTATTTTTTTGCAAGAAGGGAAGTACCTACCTATTTACTTAATTTATACATATAATTGTATTGCATGCGCAGTGTTCATCATGTAGAAAATATATTTTGTTTTGGTTACTAGAACTGCATGCTAGTCTAGGCTGTAACACAAACCTAAATTTATTTATTCTCATAAATAAATTTAGGTTACAAACCTGTGACATCCCGATTTAATTTCAGCATGATAGCCGTCCGAGAGCCCGGAGCAGGAGTAGTCCTCCTGGGGACACACTCCCGGGCGCGGCGGCACGCACGACTCGCCGTCGAACACGCTACCGACCGTGCACGCGTATATAGCCTTCTCTCCCGCTGCGCACGCGTAGTATCCGCGACAGCCCGTGTCCTGCCCGCGGTAGCGCCCGTCCGGACGACCGTAACAAGAGTCTCGGTCCAGACTCGGACACAAATATGACTCTGCAGGAGTACACCGAACACCATCATACACATAACCAGCCTCACAAGCGAACGTGGTGCGGAGCGACCCCTCGCAGTGGAAGTATCGCGTACAGTTCGAATCGAAGTCTTGATAAGTTCCACTTGGGAATCCTTGACACTGAACCGTAGGCTCCGGGCCTTCGCACACAAACGAGTTCGGTGAAACGCATACGATACCGTCGAACACTAGGCCGCGATCACACGATCCGCGGGACACGACCCGCTCTCGCCTACATTCGAACCAAGAGGAGCAGTCTCGCCAGTCTCTGTACAAGCCGTCTGCACGATTGTAGCACGGGCTTCTTGCCGGCTGGGGACACACTGTGCGCAATGCAGGCTCGCATCCTTTGCCCGAAAATAATAGTCCAGGTTCACAGACACCTCTGCGTATGACACGATTCGCTTCACATACGAAATATTCGCGGCACCCCGTTAGACGATCAGCGTATGCACCGTCATTTGCTTGTTGGCACAACGAGGAACATGCTTCATCTGAACAGAAGTCTGCATCGCCGGCCGGCAGAGGGATCGCAGCAGTCCGCGGCGGCGGACATGACTGCACACAAGTGCCACTGGGGCAAGAGAACACTCCTTGCAATTCTCCACCACGGCATTGCAGCATACGTCGGCATTCATGTGAGGAATCCGGATATTTTCCGTCAGTGAGTCCAGTACACAGCGGTTCGTAGCATGTGCCGGCTCCTCTGGTGCAGGCTTGAAGTTCTATGTCAAACCAAGCGCCAGACGGGCAGGAGTGATCCACGGCGGTGCCATTCTCGCAGCGGTAGTACTGTCTGCAGGCAGTGCCGGGTGTGGCGTATGCCAGAGAGTCTCCGGGGGCGCACTCCCGGCGGATGCAGGGCTGGCGTCGCCTCGGCACGCACGCTCCCGCCACCTCGCTGAAGGCTCTGTCTGCCGCGCAGGTGTAGCGGCCTTTCAGTGCGCCTCCTGCGCACCGCACGTACTCTTGACAGTTCTTGCTGTAGTCTGCATACAGTCCATCTCTATTACACTGAATTATTTCGGCACCTGAAATTGAGTATTTAATTTTATAAAAAAATATTATTACAGAAAATTGCAGTCAATCATTTATAATTTTTAAATAAGTAGTCGGAATCCTTCAAATATGATGAACAAATATTATTCCGTCGGAGATGTAAAAATATTATGCATAATAAAATCAAAAAGTTGTTATGTCATTAACTTTAAATGTCGAAATTAAATTATTGATCGAAATATAATACTTACTAAGAAGTCGTGTCGGAGCTATGAGGACCAAGAGCACGGCCAGAGCGCGCAAGGAGGCTGGCGCGCGCGCAGACATGTCGGCTGCGACTGAAGGCGCTGGCGCTCTCGTGACGCGGCGCCCGGCCAGGGTTCCTTGACATTCGCACGCCCCCGCGTAACTCGATCCCTGCGGTGGCCCGGATGCAGCCTCCTCGCTAGGAATCTAGACACGCCTTGTTATCGCACATCGAGAGAAAATAGTCTCGCCGGCCGTGAACTTTGCCTCAATTAAGTAACCATTAGAATTATTACGAGTATAATGAATGAAATCTATTGCATTACTTAATAAATGTGTTATGTTTGTTTTGCTCTAATAAGTACATTAATAAACTATTTATTTGGCTTATTACTAGATAAGTACTATCATAAGGAAGTTATGAAGCACGTGATACGTGGTGACATTTGAGTTGTTTTTGTGAGATTCTAGCAGGAACTAGAATTACTTAATTTTACAAATTGTCAGTATCCTTTGTATGACATTGATAACCATCATGCTTCGCAGCCTGTGTGGATTCGACTGATCCATCTTAAGTCTTGCTTACAATGTTTTTCGCAAGACTTGATTCGCTGCGTCGGTCAATTAACTATTCCGTCGTCGTACCCGTGGGAAAATGCTATAAAAAATATAAATAAAAAAGATGTATCGTTTCGAATCGTAGGTAATATGTTACCGAACCGGAATCTGAGAATCCGCATAGGCATACAGATTGTAATGTAGCTTCGATAGAAAATACGTACCACTATGTTTACGTTGACTTGTAATGGCAATAATTGCGTGACATTGAAGCTGTGTTTAGATCGCTATGAGCTACTCTAGGTAGCAATGTCATGATTATGTACCGGTTCGGTAAATCTTCATATAAAGTACAATTTGAGAAGAATGATAAAGATATTAGTAACTTGTATATTTTTCCCTAATGAAAATATCTTTTCCAAGCAATCGGCAAAATTTTGTTGATAATATTAAAAAAAATCAAAGATTCTCCTACATTTTTTAAATTAAACTGTTTTAAATAACAGGTCAAGTGCAAGTCAGATCCGCGCATGAAGGGTTCCTTACATTATCTATAAAAATCAAGTTTGTTGCATGGGAGCCCCGCTTAAATATTTATTTTATTCTGTTTTAGTATTCGTTGTTATAACGGCAACAGAAATACATCGTCTGTAAAAATTTCCACCTTCTAGCTATCGCGGTTCATGAGACACAGCCTGATGAGACATAGACGGACAGAGGAGTCTTCGTAATAGGGTCCTGTTTTTACCCTTTCGGTACGGAACCCTGAAAAGATAATTTGATAGAAATAGACCAGTCTTTTATTCATCAATCAACTACTTTGGCCAACTTTAGGTAAGGAAATATGTACAAGTATTCGGAGCCTTCTCGATCTCTAAAAACGATCCACTGACTTTTCTACGCCACTCGTACGAAATGGGGAAAACCGATTTACCCGTTAGCTATTGCAATTGACATTAACTGATAGGCGGTAAGTAACTGTAGCTACCTAGCTCAAACCAAACTAAGTTCCGACTGTTCCGAGCCACCGATCAAACAAACATACAAACATCTTGTAAATACCTATCCAAATGGACTATAGTCATGTCTACTTACTGTGGTTTTGGTCGCTTCTTTAAATATAGACGTGGATATGGGGCTTAAAAAAAACCACGCAAAAGATATCTATTTCACGATAAAATATAAGAAGGTAGATATTTTTTTTCAGTCTTATTTCCATCAGCTAAAACAAACCACACTCTTTTTAAAATCACCATTTTTCAGCTCATTACTAGATATATTGTACCTACAATCGTACTTACTCTAAAAATGATAACCTCTTCCGACAAACCCATCCAACATACACAAATAGATATCATTATGTTGGCATGTAGTTCCTTATTAGATGTTCCCCATTGAGATAGAAGAATTCGTGGAATGTAAGTAACGGAGTGATGCGAATATAAAAACACCAGTCGCGCAGTAGGGGGCGCATACCATAGCTAAGGGCCTAATACACACTATTCAGGTTAGACTGGTCTTCTAGCACTTGCATCTTGGGTAATGATCTGCAGTAGTACTATTTTAACTAGACGGAACACTATTGACGATAATTTTGTTATTCAGGCTGACTTTTAAAACAACAGCATTTTTAAAGGGGCAAATTATATTCCATGTTTGGCACTGGACTAGGTAAGTACTCTCATTTCATCATCATTCATTTCGTCTCATGCGTTGTGTCTGTGCTTAAAGAGAGGATGATTTATTTTTTCATAATTCGCTACAGGCTTTCCTTGGGAAAAGTTGTTCAGGGCTAAACATGCTCGAAAAATTTGGCTGGTGGGTTTTATCTTCAATGTCCATCTTTAAATTAATTAGCGTTACGAGTAGTAGGTGCGTAATTTTAAGTAGGACGAATCATCTTATAAATTTTTTTAAAATATTTGGCCACTTATCCTTTTTACATAAAATAGGTATCTAAGTAGGTACTCCGACTTAATAAATATATTCGGACAAATCACACATTTTTTTTTTTTTTAACTAATAAGTATATAGATACAAAAAGATCATTTTCCATCTTGACCTGACCGGGGATCAAACCCGGGACGTCTGATATGACAACCTGGCATGATGACCACTAGGCCACAGAGGTCGACTTGCCTATACATATCAAATGATGCATCGGGGGTACGTACGGTGTACCTTTAATAATACGAAATAAGGACCATACAATCATAATTCGATCTTCTAAAGCTTCACGATAAATCGTATGGTATGCCACATAAAAAACGAAACGCATCTCCTCAATTCATTAGGTGCTATCAGTTACATCCGCCTAACAGCAATAAAATAACAATGTCATGAATTTCGTTATAGATCTAATGACGAATGTGAGCGGCTCTTAATCGATGAACACTTAACGATTATCTGGCTTCGCATCTAGTATCAATTATGAGTAGCCTCGGCCGAGTGGCGAGTTCCGCATCGTCGCTGGGTCGGCGTTTGACCGAGAATGCTGCTTCAAAATAAATACCGCACAGAAGCATACTGACATCGATTAAATATTAGTAATTGATGATTTCTGTGGCCTGGTGGTCATTATGCCACGTTGTCACCGGACGTCCCGGGTTTGATCCCCGGTCAAGTCATAATAAAACATGGTCTTTTTCAGATTTACCTGGGTCTTGGATTGGATGTTTATCTATAGATATTTGTTATAAAATTTAGAATCGTTGAGTTAGTATCCCATAACACAAGTCTCCAACTTTGGGGCTAGCTCAATATGTGTGATTCGCCCGTATATTTATAATATTTATTTATAATGATACTACTTATCTTTCCAGGTTAATGCTCCACCCCGGCCTGACTTGTACCTCTGAGTTTGTAGTACTATCTTATGCACGGTCATTATTATTGACAGTTTGCTTCCGGTTAAGGAAAAACACCTTGAGGAAACTTGCATACTAGTGAACCAGTGTGTAAAACTACTGTAGTTACTCCATTTAGACAAAGTCGGTGAACTTCAACATTGTCTTCGCCGTCTTCTGCCTTGAAGCAGTTGCAATCTGACACTAGTGCTAGAGGCTAGTTACTGACACACTTGATTGGAAAGAAAGGTACAATGCGACAGAAATAAGTTGAACAAAAATGGCGGACTTCATAGCATTTTTGTACAAATTCCCAACACGTAAATTGAACCAAAATGGCGGTCGTCAGCGCATTATTTGTACCTGCGCCGATAACCGCTATGTTGGTTCAACCAACGTGACGAGAATTTGTACAAACATGCTATGAAGTCCACCATTTCAACTTATTTGTGTCGCATTGTAAGTATATATCTTAGTGCGTTTCCGGTTGAATTGATAGCTCTTTCGCTAGAATACAGCGGGAAAGTGCACCATCTAGCTTTTCCTTTTCTAAAACTGACATGCATGGTTCACATGATATCCAATGATTCCGAAGACCGTGCAAAGTAATAAAGAAAATTTCGGATTCATCCAGCTGAACAGGCTTCATCCAGAAGCGCATAATGGGTAAGGAGGCGAATAGACGAGATGTGATGAATACACAATAATTCTCCCTGCTGCTACAGTTCGTCACTGACAGAAAACTGCTAATCAAATACCACTGCCAAGCTTAACTCCGAATATACCATGACAAGCCGAAGAAGTTATTATTTGATTGGGGAAACTAGATTTAACTAACGATCTACATCTTTATGCAAACGTAATAAAACAATACCAGTAGCATTTTCCGATTTGGGTTTTAAACCATCGAGCGGTGGCAAATATGGCCCTAGTATAAAAAAATCTTGTACTCGTAGGTATCTGTGTCTGTTTTTATACAATTATTCTTATGATAAAAAAATAACTTTTGCAACCTCTTTATTTTGGTGTGTCGGCGTCATCGTTAATCACGCTAGGGGTTCTTCCTGATCTAAGATCGTGTGCGATAGGGCCATATGGATATCTAGATCTGTCATAATTTGACCCTTTGACGTGTCTTAAAGATAAACAGAAATATCGGGTCCCGTACTTAGTTTGGAATGACGCCGAAGCGACGCACATTATGGCGAAAATGTTTCAGCGTGGTACACTAGGGTGAAATCTTATTGAAACGAATGGCACTGCAGCGAAAAACATTACTATACTGACATGGAAATTAGTCCTAAAATATATTTTTTTTACCTACGCAACCCCAAGTACAGGACCCAAATTATCTATGTACCTTGAATACATTTTAACGGTAATTTCAGTTAATCATCATCCGAGCGTATTCCCGGTTGCATCCTCAGCAGCAACGCTTCAGAGCCCGGGGTCCGCTACCTAACCAAGGAGATTTGACGAGGTTACTGGTTTTTACACAGAGCGACTGCCGTCTGACCTCCACAACCCAAAGGGTAAACCAGGAACCAATCCTTGGGTAGTTTGATGATCAAACGCTAGGTGGCGTTCGGGACCCACAGTTTTACGTGCCTTCCGAAAAACTCCGGAATCATCTTTCTTTTCGGATAATCAGGTGATTCAAGCCTGCAATATCCTATCCAGACTGGAAACAACTTTTCACAAAGTATGCTTTCCAGTGGGAATCGAACCCATGACCTCCGGGTCACAAGGATAACTCCTTGACCACTGGACTACGGAGGCAGTCAACGGTAATTTCAGTTAATATAGGTATGTAATGTAGTTGGCAATGCAACAGGAATATTTTATAAAAATGTTTAGACTAGGTAAGTTGACTGTGAGGAGTTGTTATCAGTGTCCTTTTAGCTACTATGACCTATAGTTTTATTAGATTAGAGGCCGTGTGGTTTCCGGCAGAGTAGAATAGGGCCACTCCAATTCCTCCCGTGGATGTCGTAGAAGGCGACTTAGGGAATACAAGCTAAACAAAGCTTATAAACATCAATGAGACCTCTCCAACCCGTCTGGCCAGCTAGGAGAGTGTAGGCCATGTCCTCTGGCTGCTCTGGCCAAGTATGGCTCTGGTAGTACAGTGAGGGTCGTGCTCCTGCAGTGGAGACAAACAGACCTGATGATGATGATGATGATGACCTATAGTTTACAGTGCTACGAAGGTAATGTTCAATCCTGTAGTTTGTCATGTATTTATTTATTTCATTACATCTTGGTAATTGATTTAAAACGTGCAGACACTATTAACACGTTAAACACGGAAAAATCCATATTCCCAGTTGTGATTTTATGTAGTGGCATGTAAGTGTTTTAGTTTATGGGTTTTTTTCAAGAAAAAGTTACGGCTGTGCTTATTAATATATTCTTTATATACAATCCCATGGGATCGATATAGCTTTCCATGGACGGCATGCCTCAGAAAGTTTCATTCGTCCACTCGGTTTATTTCTTTTTAAAAGTTGTCATACCTTTTAGAACGTTTTTTAGATAACATATTACAAGAAATTATACGAAGACTCGCCTCACACCAACTCCTGAGGGCGATGCAGTATGAAAGATATCATTATCATCATCAGGTCTTTTTGTCTCCACTGCAGGAGCACGACCTTCTCTGTACTACCAGAGCCACACTTAGCCAGAGCAGCCAGAGTACATGGCCTACGCTCTCCTCGCTGGCCAGACGGGTTGGAGAGGTCTCATTGATCTTTAGTTGATGGACTTGGAGTGGCCCTATTCTACTCTGCCGGAAACCACAAGGCCTATGAAAGGTATAGTGATATAGAATTATTTTATTATCTCATTCATAGTGTCCATAGGAAGTTATAATTACTCCCGAGCAAAAAAGAGATTAGATGGAAATCGCTCTCTGTGGCAATTATAGCTCAGTCTATTGATCAGTTCCGCGTCATTCTAGTCATGTGATGTGTACGCACAAACGAGGAATTTTAAACAGTTACACTAGCTATTATGTAAATAACCTAGGTACATACTTCTATTTGCAATAGTCCCATAATTAAGCATATGGTTTTGCAACAAAAATTGCAACGTAAAGAAACCTCGGGACTGGGGAAAAAGACATGTAGAGGTCAGGTCTACAAACCTATTAGACTTTTTTTTTTGCACATAATCATTAGAGTTTTTTCATCAATGTTTCCCGCATAAGAATTTTTGCTACTATTTTATTCTTTTCACAAGAGTAGAAGGCTTCTTGGGTATTTGGTCGGAAATCCCGAGCTTGGGGAAACCTGATGATGATGCTGTAATGGGTTAGAAAATTATAGTAATTTGCTAGCTTTATTATAATGCACTTTATAAGTAGGTAGATACTTTGTGAGTACATTAGCACTAAGCATTATATGGTAGAAGCCGTTGTAACTAAGCGATACTAGCAGCATACGTGGTTATATTGCTTTGTAGCAAGTATTTTTAAAGCCATTCTATAGCTTTGGTCTTCGTCTAATGTGGCTGTTTTGCTGCCTGCACACATGATCCTTAGGCCAGTCACTTTCTAAGGTACTAACTATTTGGCACCACTGCGATACATTTATATCCTATTTTTTAGGTACTTAAATAAAGGTTAACAATCTTGAGATGTCTTTCTACTGAAATATACCTACACTTTATAAATCAACACCATTGCAAATTACAAATTAATTATTTAAAATTGTAAATTACCCATAAAATTAATGTAATCTGTTAAGGTATTAAATAAATAGGTATATAGGGACAAATAACATTGATTGAGCTAGCCCCAAAGTAAGTTCGAGACTTGTGTTATGGGATACTAACTCAACGATACAATATTTTATAACGAATACATTAAACATTCAAGACCCCGGACCATTTGAAAAAGACAATTTTCCAACATGCCCTGACCGGGGATCGAATCCTGAACCTCTGGGTGGTGGCCTAGCATGGTGACCACTACGCCACGGAGGTCGAAAAATATTAATTTGTAAAGTGTATGTTTATTGAAACGTACTCTAAAAGACATGTAAAAAATGTTTACTTTTATATAAATACCTAACCAAATATGGTAAAGGTACAACAGATTTGGCATGCGTAGCTTTTAAGTTTGTTTTTATTAATTGTACCTACATAGATATGTGCCTTTGATGTTCCAAATAATTATCTATGTATCTCTCTATCTCAGATGCAGAAAAGATATTTTATAACCTTAGTTTAACTGATTACATTTATAAAAATACTTGCTTGGGACTGTAAAGTTTTCTTCTAGGTAGGTTCCATTAGTCTTTTTAGAAATATTTCAGAGTTTTTTTTAAATAATTTTCCTACGTATTTGGTGGTTAGATGAAATAAATAGTTACCTAACTGAAAAGAGATAAATCTATATTTTTTAAATAAATCTAATCAATAAATTTTACTAAACATTTCAATGATTTTATCCTGTAAACAAATATCCCGATTCGACATTTATTGATTACAACGATGACACATTACAAGAACTTGTTTCATAAGATTTATCACTGTTGATAGCTAAAATAGTAATATCTAAGTAAATGTGCTGAAGGTAAAGCAGGTTATTTTTTATTCCGTACACTAGCTTCGGCACGAACGGTATAATGACCTATTCTAGAAAAGAACTAAAGTAAATTATGTAAATTTTGACACAGGTGTGCGGCTGTGAGAAATAAAATATTAATATCTAGCTGATGATAGTGGTTGACAATGACCTGGAGCACCGGCCGAATCGTATCCTAGACGCGAGAAGATGCGTCTATAGTCTGTTTGGTTTCGGATAATCGAAACAGAACGTTAACTATGTAACTATTTATATTTACCAATCAATACATAGTTTTAAACAAAGTCGCTTCCCGCCGTCAATTTCTGTATATATGTAAGTTTCGATGTTTGAAACTGCGCAACGGATTTTGATGCGGTTTTTATTAATAGATAAAGTGGTTTAAGAAAGGTTAAAATGTATAATAAATACCTATGCGAAGCTGAAGCTGGTCACTAGTCAAGTAGCTCTAAGCTTCTTCGAACTAAAAATCTAGTATTCTTTGGAGACGAAAGTTGTGTCAGTTTCTCTTATGGCACAGAAGAAAAATATTAACAGTATCTACAAAGAGTTCATTTATAAACCAATAAGTTTAATCAGTTTCATGCCAAACTATAATGCCGGCAGGTTTATATCATGTTATAATTGAGTATATTTATTAAGAAAATGGTGCAAAAAATAATTCTCGATTCATTGCATTATTTTTTGTGTCGTGTTAAAAACATTAAGGGGCTTCCTGAATTTTCCGGGGTCCGCGCTGCCGTATTTGAAATAAATCATTAGAAAGGAGAACAGCTTAAAGTGAGAACATGAAGCTTTTCTACGCACATCAGCTAAGAGTGGCCGTTTTTCGCTAATGTCGCTAATTCTCACTTAAAACTGTAAACAGAAGTTCATACGAGTAAAATAGTTTGAAGGGCTAGGGTCTGATCAAGAGAAAATTTTAAATGATTTCTCCGTCTCCTTTCAAATGAGGGCAGCACTAGACTGGAAAACTCAGGTAGTCTCTTAAAAAGGCAGTCTAACGCTGAGGACTTCTGATCCTCAGTCATCTCGAATCACATTATAGATGCTGACCAAAGGAAGTCCACTGCTGGACATAGGTTTTCCCCAAGGCGACCTCTGTGGCGTAGTGGTCACCGTCCGCCACCCAGAGGTCCTGGGTTCGATCCCCGGCCAGGGCAAGTTGGAAAATGGCCTTTTTCAAATTGTCCTGGGTCTTGGATCTATATATGTATTTGTTATAAAGTATAGTATCGTTGAGTTAGTATCCCATAACACAAGTTTCGAACTTACTTTGGGGCTAGCTCAATCAGTGTTATTTGTCCCTATATATTTATTTATTTATTTATTAAGGTGTTCCAAACCGACCGATTGAAAGCAGACTGCATACTGCAATTCCCTGGTACTTTTGCCGAGGTCGTTCGACCACCTGGTAGGTGAGTTTCCTTCGCTGCGCCTGCCGGTCATTCGATAACCCTTCTGCCCCATCCCTAATCACAAAAAGGTTATTATCGAAGCGACATAACATTATTATATTTAATTATTATTAAATGTTCGATCGCCGGTCAGGGCAAGTTGGAAAATGGGCTTTTTCAAATTGTCCTGGGCCTTGGATGTTTATCTATATATGTATGTATTTGTTATAAGATACAGTATCGTTGAGTTAGTATCCTTATAACACAAGTCTCGAACTTAATTTGGGGCTGGCACAATCAATGTTATTTGTCCCTAATAATTGATTTATTTATTAAATAAAATAAATTCATCACACGTCATCATTGGGGTCTTCGCTAATTATCGATAGTTGAATTATTTAGATATACTTGTAATTGACAAGCATATCTAATGAATTCAATAATATGAAATAAGAAGCCGGATTCGACGACTACTATTTAAACAAACATTTAAATATGTAAATACTCTGTTTCGGAGCAATCGTTAAGGGGATACTTACAGATACAGTGCTGCGCCCATTTGAAATAAATTATGAGATATCATTTAAAACGTAAGAACGTGAAGCTTTTCTACGCACATTTGTGAAAACCGGCCAATTTTGGCTAATGTGCATAGAAAAGCTTCACATTCGCACTTTAAACTGTTAAGTTCCGGGGTCCGGTGCTGCCCCCATTTGAAATAAATCATTTGGAAGGAAAGGGAGATATTATTTAAAATTTTGTCTCGACCAGGCACTAGATAAC
The DNA here is from genome assembly GCA_943193695.1 of Acrobasis suavella. Classification (NCBI taxonomy): domain Eukaryota; kingdom Metazoa; phylum Arthropoda; class Insecta; order Lepidoptera; family Pyralidae; genus Acrobasis; species Acrobasis suavella. The sequence goes on from OW971929.1 coordinate 22,143,149, forward strand.
CCTTCAAACTATTTTATAAACTATTGCTTATAGTTTATAAAATAAAATAAACTATATTTAAAGTGAGAACGCGAAGCTTTTCTATGCACATACGCCAAAAGTGGCCGTTTTTCGCAATTGTGCGTAGAAAAGCTTGACGTTCTCACTTTAAATTTGAGCGAGATTCTGAATTAATTATTCAACCTATTACTATTTAGATACCTATTCCTGACTGCGCGACATCATCTTTGGCCTATGGTTCTAATATCCCAAGACTCTGTTCATCCGCTAAGGGCAGACGCAGTTGAAAATTTTATTCCGATTATTGGGCTGTCAATACAACATGAGAATATTTCTTTTTTGAGAATATCTATAAGTTTTAAAATTAGATCAGTTTTCTAGAGCAAAAGACATCAACTGACATTTTCAAAAATTTCTAATATTTGAATTACTTTTGAAAGTTTTCGCAGTTGCGCAGTTTTCTTTGGTTCCCTAGTTCCCTACTACATTTTGAACCAGCAATAAAAATATATTTTATCCTGTTATATTTATCTAGATTTTACAATGCGTGTTACTATATATAAATTGTGTTATTATTATTATACTTTCGCACAAAATAAAATAGTAGTTAAAAAAAAAACCACAGACGATTGTGCTGTGTGCTAACTTAACACATTAGTGGTATAAAAAAGAAGAAAATTGTAGAAAATGGTTTCAATGTTGTCTTATACTTACTATCAAAGCCAAGCGATAAGGTGGACTATGGCCAAGTATAACTCGTAATGCATTCAAAACAGGTGAATCTCCTTCATCAGTTTCTATATATTCTGTACATAACACACAGATAACATCCGCAATGGGCGGTCTTTACAGAAACCGTCTAATTAAATCGTGTTGGTATAGGATCCCACGTCATGATTTTAACGCTCAACTACTTTTGGATCAGAAACGCTTTTTAGTTTATTATTATAGTCAAACACCAATATTTTTTCTTGCCATTTTTAAGAAAAGTTTTGTTATAAACATAAGTAAGGGAAGTGGACCATATCGGACGATATTATATATATAAAGATATAAAAGAAAAAAAAAACATTTTTAAAAGGCATTTTCCAGGAATATGCATGAATGAAAATATTAGTAAAAAAGTAGTTTAAAGTTCTCTATGATTCCGAATGAAATTTAGAAGAGACCAGTTAGATTTTGGACTATGTAAGATACAGTTTTTTCTAGCTTATCGGTAAATCACAGAATTAAAAAAAACTTTTGATATCGTCATATGTTGAAGTTTTTGGGTAAACCCCGGCTTGTGGTTTTATCTGCTTTAAATATTTTTTTTTAAATATTAATAGTAAGGGAAACCCAATCCAAATAGAATCTAGACAACAGAAAGTCTACGCTTCTTATAACACAATGTTAAACGGTAAGGCAATATCATTCAGAATTATAATTAAGGAAATTAAGAGAGAGCTATTCTCAGCAGTCTGAGGATAGCGAGGCTGCGAATGATGATGATGAAAACCAATATGAAGTATTTGAAAAAGTTACATAGTACTATTTTTTTTAAATTACACCACTTTTCAACGTTGTCCTTTTTTAGAATACTCGTCGTACATGTCGGCATTACTCGCCGAAACTCAAAATAACGTTATGCAGATTTATGCAATAAAAATCAAGTAAACGAAGACTCGCATGGCGATAACTTAGGCTGAGGCCACACTAACCGTGTCAAGAGCGAGGCAAAGTTTGCTTACTTCACGATCACCAATCATATCTGCAGATATGTACTAACTATTATACGAGTTTATGTATCTTCCATGCTCTAGAACCAATGACAAAAACATTTAATGTGGAGATCATTCGACGTTTTTGTCATTGGATACTAAAAACTTGCGTGATATTATTAAAAACCACTAATACGGCTTGGTTTACAAGCATTAGTGGACGGCTGTGCAACTAGCAAAAAAAAAAAAGAAAATGCGGCGAGTCTTTTTTGCAACTTTGTCACAAATTGGTTCTTAAATAGAAAGAGTGTCAACCTCTTTTTATATCAGTTTTCTTTCCTTTAGAAGAAAATAAACAAAAAAAATTGAATCTTTAAAAGAAAAAAGTCTTAGACTTCATCGAGGGTGTTATATTGCGTGCGTAAAAAGTCACTCTCTGAAAACGTTAGTAATATGCACCAGTACGCACATGATATTTATTGGTGTGGAGATATGTAAAAAATCTTTTAATAAATGAATAAGAAACTAGACCAACAGGCTCCTATTGATGACTATTTATTATAACCATTGGTAATAATTACAACACAAGCATTACAACCACTGTTTATAATTAATTATAAATACTGATTATATTTAAAGTAATTTGCACTTGTTACTACAGAAATACGTGTAGAGACACGTATTGCAACTTTGTTATCGCATGCCATTCAGTCTCCAAACAAATAAATAACGAGCTCATCTGAATCAATTTACACTGCATGTTATTATCATAATAAAGTTTAAGTGCTCAATAAATTATTTGTATTTATGCAGATAGGAACGCTTGCGGTTTATCTCAGATAAAAATATATTCCATAATTCGCCGCCCCAATGAGTGTCCTAAGAATTGTTATTATAAACCTTCGTTACTTGCCTATTTATGGGATGATTGTTTTTTTGAAAATACAATAAGAGGCCCTTTTTCCGGCAGTGGTCTTACTGTTGCTGAATATATGGCTGTATTTTGAAGAAAATTACATTATAATTTCTAGTTTAGAATTTTATTTTGATTAAAAATTCGCAGCTGTTCTACTCTTATAATAAAGTCAGTGAAACAATATTAAACAGAGCGTTTTAAAAGAGAAGTATTACAGATTCATTTCTTCAACGTATTTAAAACTAGTTTGTGAACGTGAATTCGTGCGCGCACATCTCTCGGGATAAAATTATAGCCTATCTCTCTCAAGGATCTACATGCACGAGCACATAATACTTGTACGTGAGAGTAAACAATACCGCATAAGCACACTATGCCGCTCAAGCTAAAACCTAATTAGGTAAATCTGTCACAATATGAAAGAAAATTACACGCTGGATTTACTATCTTCCTTATTTCTTTATCATCTAATCCCGTTCTTTCGAATTAAACTTCTAAATTCAATTTTCAAACTCTTCTCACATCCCCATTTCATCATTCTAGCATTCTATTTCCACCATTCTATTTTACTCTTGAACAAAAAATAAAATCATAGCAGTGCTAGTGATAGTGAAGTTTTCATTGTTTTTCTGTTGATCGATATATGTAACTTTCTACACTTACTAATTTGGGGGCTTACCTAACTAAAATGAGACAGGTCGAGTTCCCACAAAACTAGCAATAGGTGCACATCTTTACGTTCACAAGTTCCGGCTAGCACCGGCCGCGGACCTACATCTGTGATACATCTGACAATTTGAAAGATATCTCGCTTTACGCGGTGGCATTGTTGCTTTGAATCAGCTTGTTATCATTGACTTGGCGAATTAAACATCCGGTTTCAGCGGCCGGAAAGGAAATTTGAAAGGCAGCCTGAAATTCACCATCCACTTAGTACCTATGTACTTATACAACGTGGAAGGGACCCGTAATAAATCGAACCACGGGTAATACGAGATCACTATAGTATAAAGAAATACAAATAACAACCAAAAAACCAGAAAAAAATTCGACATTTCTATACAAATTGCCCTGGCGGCTGCACACTTTTGTATGGAAATGCCTAAAAACTATTTTGTGTTTTGGCTGTTATTTCTATAGTGATCTAGTAAAGCCCTTGGTACGATTTAGGGTACGGGTATGTCCCTTCCACGTTTTATAATATGTACTTACGTACAGTACAAACGTGCAAATTCTCCCGATGCGATTGACTTAGTTCTAATATTTTCACTTTATTTATACGTTATTTTACTATTGTTAGTGTTGTCACCAGATGACAGTAATTGAGCTACATCAGATACGATGATTTAAGGCAACTCCAAAAATTAGACATCTGTGTTATCTATATGAGCATAGTCGATAATAAAGATTTCAGTGTGCATTTCCAGTAACTGTGCCGCTTCGGAGTAAGGGTCGCCTTTCCAGGTTTTACTTCGACAGAGATAATGGAAAAGAATAATTTGAGATCATGAATGCGACGATTTGGATATCATTTATGACCTAATGCCTAATCTTTTTAAAATGTATTATAGCACGAGATGAGAAGAAGTGGTTATATTTTAAATGGGGAACCACACTGATTCACGATATCAAACTTACAATTTTAAAGTTTCTTATATATAGAAGCTCTGAGAAAAACGGGTAAGTTAACTAACAAAGATAAATGGAGCGTTTTTTTCATAGAACTTTTAGAGTGACTTTTAGTAAAATATTTTCACAAGCAAGATTAAAAGTGTCTGTCTGTTCAAATCCGTATCTGTCTGCTAGCGCTCGTAAAGAATAGTTACGATTACTCAGATATGACAAAAAACGTTTTTAAAAAATATTTATAAATAACAAGCGTAAAACAAGTTGGGTAAGGTTAGTTCATCATTTTCAATAGTTAACTTTTTAATAAGTACAGATCTTAATCGAAGGCCACACCCGATTCTGTACGTATAATATTTCCATTTATTAGCGAAAATGGACGAATATGATCTATAAGTATTCGGTTATATAAGCAACCTTCAAAATAATTCGCTTCATTACCCCCCGGTGGGTCATATCCGCTTGATTAACTTAGCTTTTGTAATTTAATTTTAATTTTCGTATGGATACTTGCCTAATAAATTATGTACCAATCGAATTTAGAGTTTCAACTACCAAAAGCGGAATCTACTTG